>CM057452.1:1238975000-1248975000 GCA_016271365.2 Neoceratodus forsteri | reverse complement strand
GGTAGCTTCCTCGACTCCTTAAATATATGCTCACGGTCCAAAAATTAAGGAGCTTAAATATTAGAGGCCTGGGAGGGTCTGTGGAAGGTGGTTGCTCTTAGGCCCAATGGCCTCTTTTCGATGATGTATTCCGCCCATTAGGCGAGGGCCTACTGTTTTCTTTAAGAATTTTGCAGAAAGAGAATTGTGTTGGGCCTCTCTCTCTGGGAGCCCCAACAGAACCAGGTTGTTGCGCTGGTTTCTTCCTTACAAGTCGTCAAGACGATCCTCCAGCTTGTCACCGCTTCTTCTTATACTCGACCGTAGCTGGGCCGAGTTTGTCGGTATTTCTCCAGGGATGAAATGCGTGATCAAGCGTCAGTAACTCTCGCCTGGCGAAGTTGAGTTAGTGCAGGCTTAAATTCAGCTAACTCCTCTATTAGTTTGAATAAAGCTTTTAACGGTTGATAATTCAGTGTATACCCGAGTAGGAGTTATCTCTTCCTGTGCATCTGCTGGCTGCACGAGCTGCGCCGAGGTCGCTTTCATTCTAGCTCCTGCGTTGTTACTCCATCTCACACCGACAGCCGTGGGAGATTTTTAAAGTTGGGCTCTGTTCCGAGTAACTTTAGTTGCAAAAATTGCACTGGAATGTGTAAAATAAAACAGATTTCTGACACCGGAGCGGGGAGAGACCCAAAGCTGCTGCTATTCCTTCAGGCGCATCACGTGACTCCTTAACTCTTTTTTTCTATTTTCATCGTGCATTTAATATTACCCTTTTGTTTTGCTTTCAGACCACATGCTGACGCAGCACCTTGTTTTTGTTTTTACATTTAGTAGTAGTAGTAGTAGTAAAACTTATACAGGAAAACATGTCATTTAGGTTATATGCAGTTTTCAAGACTGTCCTGTAATACCTAAATTACCATAAACATATAAGAAATAAATTAGCATAAACACATTATAAGACAGGATTACATATACAATTCACATATAACTATATATAAAGTGCAACAGTCCTAAGTACAATGACATTTGAATTGATTTAGATCATTTATCTCCTGGACAAATAATCTTAAAGATGGAGATATTTGAGCTGTATAAGGCAGGACATTCCAGTGTCTAGCTGCCTGAAAATGCAATGTTATTCCTCCATGTTTATTTCTAATAATAGAAGAGAAATCTTATTTATGTGAACTGTTTTTTAGTTTCCATAGAATAACCACTATCCCTATTAAGCAATGTTTTATTAATGTAATGATCTGGATATAATACATGATATTTGTAGATAGTTTTGCCAGGTTCTTACATAATTAATGTGCAATACGCCAATGCAGTGCAAACAACATAGTACAGAGGTGAGCTCTAATATTATATTGTAATACGATCTGGTTATTTTGTAATATAGCTTATCTAGTTTATTTAATAGTTGCTTGTTTGCAGTATAGCATAAAAACTCTTCGTACGTTAATGTAGGTATAATTAATTGTTCAACTACTCTTTTTGGTCATTCCTATTTAAGCATTTGGTTGTGCGATGTAAAGTGCCTATTCTTTTATTTACCCTTCCCACAGCTATATTTATATGGTCACTAAAGGACATGTGGCATCAAAAGTGACACCAACATAATGATAATTTTCGACCTGTTCCAAATACTCATCTTTATTTACTATTATTTTAATCTGGACAGTGTTCTCTTGGGGAACAAAATGCCTTAGCTTTGGTCTTTTTTGCATTCATGATAAGCTTTGACCTGGTGAACTGCTCCCTTAAACCATCCAAATCTGTCAGCATTTTGATCTGAATGTCTTGACACTCTCCCCAGATGCTATCAAAGTGGTATCTTCCACATATAGTCTCATCTGGGAGTGCTGCACTGACTGTGTAAGTCATTATTAAACAAAGAAACAACATGGGTCCTAAAATGGACCCTGGGACACCACTCTGTTTGTGTCCCTACTAATTGATAAACACCCAGAGTCATAAACCTTTGAGTGCAGCCATCCAGGTAAGACTGTAACCAGTGCCAGGGTATATTTATTATTCCCATGGTTTTCACTTGATGTAATAGGAGGAAGTGGTTCACCAGATCTAATGCCCTCAATAGGTTGACAAAATAGCTGCAGTTTCCAACCCAGAATGCAAAGATGTACTAATCAAAGTATTAAATTCTAACAATACTGAGGTAATCGAATACTCCTTTCTGAATCCAGATTGAAATGGTGTGATCAATTTATATTTATCCAAATACTCTATCAGTTGAATATGAACGTGTCTTTCCAAACATTTAGATAAGATTGATAATAATGCAATCGGTCTATAATTGTTTACATCTGAGGCATCCCCTCCCCCTTTAAATATCAGAATTATTTTACTCTCCTTCTGTATTTGAGGAAAATGACCCTCTTGTAACATCCAATTAAAAATATAAGTGACAATAAGGGCAATTTAATTTGCAGCCATCCTCAAAAATCTACTCTCCAATCCACCCAACCGTATGGATTTATGAATATTGATGTTCTTTAGGCCCTTACAGACCTTGGATATATGCAATATTCTGAATCTGAAAGGGATGACTATCCCTTTCTCCCTAAGAATCTGTTCCTCTTCTGTCCTTCTGCTATTCTTATGCTATCATAGCCTGGTAAATCCACAAAGAACTTGTTTAATACATCAGAAACTTCTTTAGGTTCCTCCACTAATCTACCTCCTACTCTTATATTCAAGTTCTTTGTTGAGAGGGGGAGCGGTGCTGTGACATGCCTTACAGTGAGGGTGAATACAAACTGCTATCTGTTGTTTACATTTTACCTTTGCTTCCCTTTTCCTCAGGCTTGTTCTCCAACCCCAAAATAAACCCATTGGTTATTTATTTGTAACTACTGACATATTTTTCCATTATTGCCTTTTTGTTTATTTGGATGCTTAGAGTGATTTTTTTTTTTATACTTGTAAACCAGATGAACAAATTTCCCGTTTTCATAGGTGACAGGTTTTACTCAGAAACAAAACATAGCAATTTAAAAGACAATAATGAAACACACAACTTCAATCCAATCAAGTGCAAGTACATTCATTTTGGCTAGAATGCCACTGTTTTAAATGAGTTTTAAAACATCTGATAGAATTGCTTTCAACAATTTCTGTCGGAATCGTGTTAAAAAAGTTGGGTGCCCTAAAGAATAGTGATCTTTGCCCAAATGTTTTTTTAAAAAAAAAGTTTTGAAGTAAATCTGAACTGGGACCTAGTGGAAAAAGTATTAAGGGACCTGGGGAACAATGAAACAATGGAATTGGGATAAAACCTTGTCATCACTTTATAGAGGAAAGTGCCCATTTTATGCAAAACCCTATTATCAAATGATAATGTGGAAGATTGTTCATATAAGTCACAGCGGTGAGAGCCATAGGGAAGATTTAACCAAAATCTAAGTGCAGAATTGTATGTAACCCTTAAACAATTTAGAGCACTACTACTAGAGGAGGAATAAATCAGTAGACCATAGTCCAGGATACTAAACATGAAACTATGTGTTAAGAGTTTTGTAGACTCAAGAGTTAGGAAATACTTTATCTGATATAATAATCCCAACCCTTGATGTAAGGTCTTTCTTAAAAATTGTATATGGGGTTCAAAAGTAAACTGACTGTCCAATAGAATGCCCAAGTACTTGAAGACCATAACAAACTCTATTACAGTGCCCTTCTTATCAGTGATGGGAGAGAACTCAGAAGTTATATACATTTTATGAGAAAACATCATCACTTTTGTTTTTTCCGACTTAAAAACCATATGGTTAGAAAGTAACCAAACCTGAAAATGATCAAAATCAGTCTAAAGATTATGAAGAGCAATTTCAGGATTGGGACTAAGACTGTATAAGACAGCCATCTGCATAAAGAGTCATTCTGGTCTGTGTACAAGTATTTGAAGCAGAATCTATATATTAAGAAAACATTAGTGGCCCCAGGATTGAACCCTGGGGAACACCACAGTGGGAAGGTACGGGCTGAGAAATAGAAGTACCAATAATGGTTCTATGGCACCTATTACACAGGTAGTTTTGATACCATCCAGTAATCTCCTTGGAAAAGTGAAATCCACAAAAACACTGGGGAGAAGGCCATGTTTGACCAGATGGAAGGCCTTGGTGAGGTCCACAAACAAAGCCACACTAGAGTGGCCTTTGTCAAGGGCACCCTGATGCTGCTCTTGGAACCCCACCAAGGCCGCCTCAGTATTATGTTTGGGCTTCAGCCATGTTGATGACAAGACAATAGAGAGTTTTTTCCAAGGAAATTCAAGATTTGGTCCAAAACAATTTTTTCAAGGATTTTTGAAATAGGTGAAAGGAGAGATATTGGTCGATAATTTAATATAGAAGATGGGTTACCATTTTTTAAAACTGGTTTTATAGTAGAAAGTTTCCAACTGCTGTGAAAACATTATGACTAAAAGAAAAATTGAAGATGTATGACAAAGGATAGGCAAAGCAATTAATACACAATTTAATAATCCTATTATTGACTCCATCATGACTTGAGAAGGTTTGGGGTCATTTCTTAGGGTACATTTTTGTTATCAAATCAGGTGTAATGTATTTAAAATAATTGTTGGAGTAGTATAAGTGGATTCCTCCTCGGGTGCAGTGTTTCTGTCTGGGTCAAGGGGGATTCTATAAGAATCAAGGTTTCCAAAATGTCTATTGAAAACATCTGAGACTTGAGAGGGATCACTAACACATTATCCATCGTAGAAAAGGGTACGAGTTAGATTATTTTGTTCCCTTCCCATAAGTTTATTACGCATATCAAAGTTTTTGGAATTACCTTTAGAAGTCCTTTGTTTGGTTAAACAGTAATCAACCTTAGCTTTCCTAATCTCAGATTTACACTTATTTGTAAATGTCTTATATTCCTGGGGAAGGATGGGATCTTGGTTGTTCTATATCACTTCTAGCTCTTATCTTGTTTTTCATTAACCAAAGTAAGTCCCTAGTAACCCATTTTTGTTTATGGGCTGTTATTCTAATTCTTTTTTGAGGGAAAACTTTGTTTACAATGGTATTGTGGACAGAACAGAAAAAATCCCGCAATGAGTATATATGAGTACAGGAGAACGGGGGGGGGGGACCAGTCAATTTCCCTACACAAACCTTCAACAATTTTAGGGGATAATTTGGCAAAACTCTTACTTTCAATATAGCTAGAGGGCCCTCTTGAGGTCTTAGCTGACCATTCACATTTGATTGGAAGGTGGTCACTCATAATGTCAGGCATAATTGGGATATGGATTGTGTTTTTGTGTTCCCTGTCACACATAAAGATCCCCATAGGTGGAAGCACCACACCACTTTTCAAGCCCATTTCTAAGCACAAACCCAAGCACCACTCACCCAAAGACATAACAGATTTTGCCCTTTAACATCTCCAGGCTTAGTCGGCACACCTCACTAATGCATATAGTTATAAATCTGGAGGCGATGCTGGAATTTCTGGAATATTTATACAACACCTCACCCTAGGGTAGTCTTGTTGAGGCATAGGTCAGGAAGCTTAGGAAAACCAGAAGCAGTTATAAAATTCATGATGAGCATTTTATCATTATCAATAACAGCAAAATAAAAAAAATTGTTCAGTAGAACTATTTACAAAGGCAGTACAAACAGAGAAAAAAAGTCCTTCTTCTGAGGGTATCTCTAATTCCAAGTTGCAGTCTCAGTCTCTCTCTAGCAAAAGTATTGTGCTCTTTTATAAGTTTTTGCCTGGGAACTCATTAAGAAACCAGAACTTTGTAAGTTTATTTCTTGTAGGTGCAGCAATCTAGAACATGGAGACCCAGAACTGGTCTCACGTTGACAAATCTGCAAAATAATTTGTGTTGCATGTCAAGGTTAACTGTTTAAATTCAAACAGATTTTTGCAATCATTTCAACAGTATAACTATATACATTTCAAACCAATAGATCCCAGTTTCATGCGAAGATTCACTAATATTTTATAACTGAGATATGCAAGAGGGAAAAAATAGAAATAGCAAGTGAAGGCTGAGAGATTGCAAGAGGCAGAGAATCAGAGCAGCAAAACAGAATATTGTGACCCAGAACTGGCTCTCATGTTCACAACTCTGCAAAAGAGTTTGTGCTGCATGTCAAGTTTAACGCTCTAAATTTTAAATAGCTTTTGCAATCATTTCAACAGTATAACTATATACATTTCAAACGAGGTATCCCAGTTTCACTAAAAGATTGACATATATTTTATAGCCACAGATATACAAGGGGGGGGGGGACAGAAACAGCAAGTGAAGGCAGAGAGATAGCAAAAAACAGAGAATCACAAGACCCTCAGAGTGATTAATTCCTAGGTCTCATGAGAACATTTGGTTGTGCAACCAAACAGAAAAGAGACAGAAAGTAGAGGATAGAACAGATCCTTGTATTTAACTCTTTCTGCATAACAAATGGGATAGGGCATTATTCAACCCTGTCACATACCCCCAACCACACACCTCTTTAAGAGGGAACTTGTTTCTAAAAACAGGTTTCAAAACTTTCTATTAATTTTCTTCTAACATTAGCTTATAACCTTTACAGTTCAGTGCTTATGCAGTACAGCAAACAGTGAAGTTTGAACTCACACATTTTGTTTTTCAATCTTTGGAATACTCAATTCCTGATCCATATCATGACAGAAAATCAGCATTGATATTCTCTTTCCCATATTTGTGCATCACTTTGAATTTAAATGGCTATAGTGCCAGGTACCACCTTGTGATTCTGGAATTTTTATCCTTCATTTGGTTAAGCCAACAGAGATGATTGTGATCTGTTTAAGTACAAAGTCAGCTCCTAGCAAATAACATTTAAGGGACTCCATGGCTCACTTATCTTCAAGGCATTCCTTTCCAATGGTGGTGTACCTCTTCTCTCTGTCATGCAACTTCCTACTGATATATAGAATGGATGCTCCATCACATCTATATGATGACTTAATACTGCACCTAGGCCTACCTCTGATGCATCTGTCTGTAACAAAAATTGTTTCTCAAACTCTGGCCTTCTTAAAACAGGCACTGAACATAAATGCAGCCTTAATGGCCCAAAAAGCTTCATCACACTCTGGGGACCATTTCACATTATTCGGGTACTGTTTTTTTGTGAGTTCAGTGAGAGGAGTAGCTAACTGGGCAAAGTTGGGAACAAATCTCCGATAGTAAAAAGCCAGCCCTAAAACTGACCTGACATTTTTCTTTGTTTTAGGCACAGGGCTGTTAGCTACAGCTTCTGTCTTAGAAATCTCCAGCTTGACTTCTCCATTTGCCAAAACATAGCCCAGATATCTGGTTTTCTGCATGCCCCAAGCTCATTTGGTAGGATTAATTGTCAGACCTGTATTTTTGATCGATTGGATAACTGCTCATAGTGTTGGGTGTTCCAGGTGGCTTTTCCAGTCTGGACTGTACACCAACACATTATCGAGGTATGCAGCACAATAACCAGTGTGTGGGACTAAAATTACATCCATGTAATGCTGGAATGTAACGGATGAACCATGTAAGCCAAACGGCATGTTGATGAACTGATAGAATCCAATAGGAGTGCCAAATGCAGTTTTGTCTCTAGATTTTTTAGCTATGAGGATTTGCCAGTAAATCTGATGAGATCAAGGGTACTGATGTATCTGGCATTCCCAAATCTGTCTACCAAATCATCTATCCTGGGCATAGGATAACTGTCAAATTCTGACACTTGATTAAGTTTCCTAAAATCAAGAGAAATTTTACACCTCCTTCTTTTTATTTACAATCACCATTGGTGATGACCAAGCACTTTTGACTTTTCTATGATATCCAATTCTTTCACTTTTGTATTTCCTTAACAATGTATGCTCTTACCGCTCTGGTAATCGTTATGTCTGTTGTCTAATAGGGTGAGCATTACTTGTCGCTATTATGTGCTTGACCCCTTTTACTTGGCTTGGCACTGTGGTAAAAGTACTGTTAAATGTTTTTAGCATGTTACAAATTTCTGCTGTTTTTTCAGAAGTTAAGGAAACATTCTCCTTTACAGCATCAGCAGTTATAGTTTATTCCAGTCTGTCATAAGCTATATCAATATCTTTCTTAGCAGTATCTGGTAATACTAACAAAGTAACCTTTTAAAACCATTTCTTTAGGAGGTTAGCATGGTATATCTTGGTAGGATTTTTCCTATCGGGGTCTCAATCTCATAGTTAACTGTGCCAGAATGAGATCCTCCAGCTTTGGTAGCATTCAAGGCATCCAGCCATTGCTGCTTCTATTGCTGCATTCCTTCTCTTCTTTGCATCTCCATCTCTTTTTCTTGTATAGCCCACCATTTGAAAAAGGCAGTCAGGCTTTCAGCTTCTGTCACTGCCTGTTATTTTGTTTTCCATGACTTGTGTTGGTAGTACAGTCTCAGTTTGGACTTCTGTCTTTGCTAGTTTGGCTGCCATCCTTCTAGTAATATCTCCTGGAATTGCTGCTGCAGAATCCATATCTTTCTTCTATGCTTCCCTGGTACCACGTCTAGTATCCGCTTACAAAATTCCTGGCTTAGAATATGCATAGCATAAATCTCACTTCTAAAACCATCTGTCATCGAGGCATAGGTCAGGAAGCATAGGAAAACCAGGAGCAGTTATAAACTTGCAATGAGCATTTTATTGTTATTAATAACAGCAAAATAAAAATAAAAATTGTTCAGTAGAACTATTTGCAATGGCAGTACAAACAGAGAAAACAGTCCTTTATCTGAAGGTATGTCTAATTCCATGTTTCAGTCTCTCAACCTCTCTAGCAAAAGTATTGGTGCTCTTTTATAAGTCTTTGCCTGGGAACTCAATAAGAAGACACTGTTGCTTGTCAGTTTCTTTGCAGGTGCAAGCTTGCAAATAGAATAGTGTCCTAAGCTGGCCCCTTGCTGATAGCTCTGCAAAAGAGTTTGCAAAGAAACCCGAGATGATTTCAAACTGCACCTTAGGGTAACTGCCTAAATTCCAAATAGTTTTTTGCAATCATTTCAACATTATAACTATATACAGTTTCAAACAAAGTTATCATTTCAGACAAAGATTCACATATATTTTTATAACAGCAGATATGCAAGGGGGAAGAAAAGATAGAAACAGTAAGTGAAGGTAGAGAGATAGCAAGAGGCAGAGAATTGTGAGACCATAGAGTGATCAGTTGCTAGCTCTCATGAGAACATTGGTTTACAACCAGACAGGCAAGAGACAGAAAAGAGAGGATATAAGATCCTTGCGTTTAACTCTTTCTGCATAACAAATGGGACTGGGCCTTATACAACCTTGTCACAGACAGGAGCAGAGGTTAGTACCTTCCCCCCCAAATTCTAACTACATGATAGATCACAGTTATTAGACTGGTGCAAGGGTGAGGACCTTGATCTGAAAAAAAGCCATTTTGGTGCATGGTATCCCTGAAGGAACCCCTAGGAACCATCTCAAAGGTGTCATAGGCAGCATAAAATCTTTGGGAAAAATGTTCAAGGGAGTTTACAATTCAGCTTAGCAAACCATATTGAGCCCTAATGGAGTGCCAAGAGGATGCTGGTTCCTCAAGGGTGCCTGACCATCTCACTGATGGTGGAGACCTCACCGTCATTCATAATGGTGAATGTGAGCCTAAACTCTCCCCTGAAGGCCCTAAAGAGCAAAGCAAATTTAAACAGAATATGCCATCCCTTTTGGCAGCTGAGGGAAAGACCGTTCAAGATGTGAGAGCATTATTCATGGAAGAAGAACCAGGGCAGTCAATACCACCAAGTGGACTCTTGTTTGGGGTACAGAACTTGAAACTCTATTTGGTCATACCCTATAAAGAGTACAGGAGACTGTGTACTTTCTCTGGGGCCACCCCCTCTCCTTCTGGGGAGGATGAGTATGAAAGCACACAGATGGAGAAAGTGTGGAAGTGTTCAAATGATGAGAAATGCAAAAGAATTGTGGAGAACCTGAGACGTATGGCTTTGGACATCATCAGTTCCCTACATGCCAGTCAGCCAAACTGCACTGCAAGTGACCACCTTGGCATGCTTAAGAGTACATTTAGAGCAGTTGAACTAAGGGTCAACCTAAATTATTTTGTTTTATTGATTACACTGTTAAGCATAGTATGCAAATAATGCCCATTTTAACTAGCGACCACAGTAAGTTAAACATTTAATGGATTTTACATTGACAATATAAATAAACAATATAAATACAGCACATACCATGGTTTGTCATTACAATGGCATAAAGGCATCAAACTATATCAAACACTAAAACTTTGTCTGAAAGCAGAAACAGTGTTATACTGAGTAATGATTGACCAATGATTGTTGCACAGTTTGATTGCATTGTATGATAAAACTCTCTGGCCTTTCTTGTTGTTCTTCAAAGTAACAATTGAGAATGACAGAGAATCCATTGCACAGGTATCTCTAATCTTCCGTAAAGTAGTAAAAAATGCTGGTTATGCATTTTAGGTAGTTACCCAGAACCATCTTATGCACAAATGTAGAAAGTTTAACTTTTTTATGATATTCAAAAGAGCAACTCCCCTGTTCTCATAAAGAGTTATTTAATTTAATTTAATTTAATTTACCAACTGGGAGCCACCAAACAAAAAGAGGGAGAAAGATTGTCTCATTACATAACCTGAGTGGAGAGTCTGATTCAAAGAATTGTGGAAGCCAGAGGAGTTATACCTGCACAGACTGCACAGATGAAACTGGACCAGATTTTGTGAGGAGCTGTATGTTCCTGCTGGACACTGATCTCTCTCAGGTTGAAGGAATGCAGAGTAGATCCCCTAAGCTTCCAATAGCTAGTGGATGATATAAGGACTTTAAATCTGGGGTCTGAGCATTGTCAGCTACCCTTACTATGAATACATTGCTGTGCAAATTGAATTCCCAGAGACATTTGCTGGAGTCCCTCAAAGGATCGATACCTTGGCTGTCATTTGTCCTGATGCCCAGATACAGGACAATACATCGATGATAATTGGAACCAATGTCAACATATCTGCATGCCTGGCACACTTGTGTCTGCAAAGGACCAGATGTTACCTATTTATGCCACTGTACATACCCATCTGGAGAAGGAAGCCAAGGCCTGCAACAATCCTGAGGGGACTGAGGGACTCATAAAGAAAGAATGAAAAGAGTCTTTGATTCTGCCACTTGGGGCTGAGTGCCAGTAGAAGAAGCCATGGACAGCCATGAATCCTTGTCAGGCCAGATCATCATTGTAGAGTTCCTGGAAAGAGGTTTGCCCTGTGGTCTAATGATTCATCAAGGAGCACTAACTGGTATTGATGTAATGGCTAGGCAGATCAACATAAAGTTAAAGAATGTAACACATAGGATTTGACTGTGCATTCTGGTGTGGTACTAGCCAGTCTGCACAGTGCTGAGGTGGTAATGGCATCATCCCATCAGGAAAGGACCCTCGATTGGAGGAAGATGTTTTCCATTTTAGTTTATCTCTCATTCCCACCAGCAGGATGAAACAATTGCAGCAGGAATTGGCTGATCATTCAAATGTCATCTTGTGCCATGAGTGGGACATTGGATGGCCAATGGGGAAGGACACTGTATATGACTATATGAAGAGCACCACTTCAGAGAAAGGTTGAGTAGGCTGGTATCTGCTGACATTGAAGATATCAGGAGACACCTGCAACAACTCTTGGTAGCAGGTATCACAAAGGGGTCTCGAAGCCCCAAAGCTTCACCTGTACTGATGGTCTGAAAGAAGACTGGCACTATGAGAATGTGCATTGATTATCACACCCTTAATCACAGGACTGTGGCCAACAATACACCATGCCTTGAGTGAAAGACACACTAGACAGCCTCACAGGGAGTACAGTGGCAAGTATAAACATGGTCAGATGTTTCCTGAAGTTTCAGTGCTCTCTGTCTCGAGAAATTTCCTGCCTGCCTGCCTGCAGTACCACTATGGGCCACCAGAGAAAATCTCTTTAGATATATTGAAAAATATCTAAAAACATGGCTGTGACTGTAGATGGTTCGATGTGCTCTACTTGCACAGTGGATACTATGAAATACAAATGGCTGTGAAAGAAAAGGAGAAGATTGCCTTTATCTGTCTTCTTGATTTTTATTAATTTGAGTGTATGCCACAAGGGATATCTGGTACTCCAGCAACTTTCCAGCACCTTAGGGAGAAGGTGGTAGGGGATATGAATATTCTAGAGGTCTTAGTCTACCTGAATCACCTTATAGTGTTTGGGAGGACACTGGAAGAATATGAAGCCTGACTGCTAAAAGTTCTGGACGGGCTGAAGAAACATGGTCTAAAGCTCTCCCTGGACAAGTGTCAGTTCTGTCAGACTGCTGTCAGAGATGCTGGGCACATCTTATCAGAGTAAGGAATCGGCACTGACCCAGAAAAAGTGTAAGCCCTCACAACCTGCTCAAGACCCAACAATTTAAAAATGCTTCAGTCTTTCCTGGAGTTCTACAGATGCTATAGGAGATTCATAAAGGATTACTCCTCATTGTTCAGGTAATTAACCAACTTGACTCAGTAGTATCCTCCAACCTGAAAGACCAAAGTTGGGGGACCAAAGAGAAACCACCATCTGAATACTAAAGGACCAATTAACCTTTTAAGGACAGATGGATTGCAGACTGTGAAAACAGTTTTCAAGAGATCATTTGATGCCTGATGGGGGCCCCTGTATTGACTTTTGATGACTATACCAAGCTGTGTACCATCACATTGATGCCAGAATGGCAGGACTGAGTGTGGCACTTTACAAAGAGCATGAAAATGGCATGAGATCTGTTGTTTATGCCAGTCACAGTCTAAGTCCATCTGAAAGGAACTATCCAGTACATAAGTTAGAGTTCCTTGCACTGAACTGAGCAGTGACTAATCAATTCCATGAATATCTTTATGGAGTCAGGTTGTTTGTACTGACAGACAATAATCTGCTGACCTATGTGCTAACGACTGGCCAAGCATAATGCCACTGGGCATAGAGGGCTCTCCACTCTATCTGCTTAAAACTTCTGCTTGCAGTACCATCTGGGACAGAACAACAGTGACGCAGATGCCCTGTCCAGAAGACCACATCATACTCTGCCCGCAGAGGGGCCATGGACCTACATATACAAAGATGGAGTGAATGCAATCTGCTAGGTAATGATGCCTGTTAACTGGCTTGCTCCCACTAACCCCTAGAGGAATGCAAACTTTCATGCAGGTGCATCCTGATACTGTATCAGAGGTGTATGCCCATTTTACTACACTGCGTAATACTTCTTTGTCTCATCTCAGACCTGCAGATGTCAGACATGCACAGTGGACAGATCCAAGTCTATGGGATATCATTCTAGCCAAAGAAAAGAGCTTGGCTTCCAGTCAAGTAAAATCAAATATTTCAGGTATTTTGCATCTGCTAAGGATGTGGGACAAACTTTCACTAAAGAATGGACTGCTGTACCAAATCACAAAATGCAAATGCCTTTCCACAAAAACAACTGGTTCTTCACAGCATGTATAGAAAAATTGTTTTGTGATCATTTCATGAGGATATGGGACATCTGGTGATTGATAAAACTTCAGGTCTTGTCCTAGACTGATTCTACTGGCCACTCATGGCTATTGAAGAAGAGAGACATTATAAACACAACTACAAGTGCATCCCGTAAGAATCTACCCATGAGGGCAGCTCCACTTGTAGTCATCACTAGTACTGGACTGATGGGCCTAATCTGCAAGGACTTCCTTTCCTTTGAACCTGACCAGAAGGTGATCAGTAATATTCTGGTGGTGACTGACCACAACACCCATTAAGCACAGGCATTCCCCATGAAAAATCAGAAGGCAACCATGGTGGTTAAAATTCTGTGGGAACAGTACTTTGTGCATTGTGACTTTCCCAGCTGCCTTCACTCTGACTAAGGAACAGACTTTGAGAGTAATCTCATCAAACAAGTTATCAGCATTACGGGCATCAAGAATTCCAGTACCGCCCCTTTTGTCTACAGGGTGTCCCTCAGTGAGAAAGAGATTAAATAGAACACTGTTTTATATGGTGAGGAAACTGGACTCTACAAAAAGCCATATGGGAGCCATCAGGTACCTTTCTTAGTCCATGCCTACAATTGTACCACAAAAACTCAACAGGAGTCTCTCCTACTTCCTAATGTTCAGATAGGAAGACAGTCTTCCATCAGACCTATGTTTCATGGTGTCAGCTGATGGCACTTTGCCAGAGACATACCTGGACTGTACCATGAGGTTATATGCTCAACTGAAAAAGGTCTAAAGGTGGCCCCAAGAAGCAGCTGGAAGTCCAACCTAGCAAACAAAACCAGATATGACAAAAGATTCTGACAGCAAGCTCTTCAGCTAAAGGACTGAGTACTTATCAAGAACTTGGGGATCCCAGGCAAATATAAGATTGAGGACTGACAGAAACCAAATCCCTATGTAATTGTAGAATACATTCCAAACCTGCCAGTTTATCATCTGTGAATGGAAAGAGGAAATGTTGTGGTCAAAACTTTACATCGAAACAACTTTTTGCTAACTGGTCAACTGTTGCCTGAACCAGTCAGCCCAGTACCTCTCTCAACTCCAAGGAGACCTGTCACCAGGAATGACACCCAGGTAAAGAGGAACCATGCACATCCACCTGAATTGCCTGTTGTCCCCTGGCAACTCAGTCAGATGTGGTCTACAGTAGCTCTGAGGATGAGAAACCCTACGGTTGTCCAGTGTTATGTGAATATTTGCCTGCACCATTCCCCTGGAATTTCACCCATCAGCAGGGGCAGTAACGTGAGTCATTCAAGACCACTGAATCCAACAGCAGCATCCTTTGTTCTGACTGAATGCGGGCCCACAGCCATGGACTTTGTTGCTGTCACAGATGATCTTGGGATGCCAGTACTAGAACTACCTCAGGACATTGAAAGACTTGAAACTGTTCTGGCAGAGGACACAGAACCCATTGATGATCCTGATGAAATCCTAGCAGAGGAACTTGTGGCAGCCTGCCATTCTGGAAGAGAAGCCAAACACCCAGTTTAACTCACTTATGATTTCCTGGAGTCCCGTCTGTCCTCCTTGTACCTGTGGTGCTTAAACTGGTCAATCTGTTGCCAAACACACTACTGCCACCTTGTGCTGCCCTGAAGCCATTTTGGGAGGTGTAATTGTTTACCATGGTGAGAAAATGCAAATACCAATGTTTACCCTGTGTTCTGTGAAGTACACTGTTCATATAATTCAGATTGGATGCAGGTGGATTAGTTAGAAATGTTTAGATAGGAATCAGGTGTGTTTGACAGCCTGTGTTGTGTTGTGTTGTGTTGTAATGTTTTATTTTTTTCAGGCCTTGATGTGGATGCCAGGGATTTTTGTGAGAGAGGATGTAACTCCTCCTAAAAGGGGCTTGCCTTTGGTCTCTCTCTGAGAACTTCTGCCACCTTCCCCTGCACTACTCCTTCACCCTGTTCATGGCCAAGACTTCAGCTGCAGGACCTTGGGCTGGACTGGAACTCTGTCATTTGTTCTTCAGTGCCCTTCTCAGTGTGGCTGGTGTGTCACCACCTTTCTTCACTCAACTGGTCCATAGACTGCCTTCAGGGTCAGGGAGACTACAGCGAGGAGGTTGCTCAGTTTCAAGCAGCTCTCAAAGCTGCACAAAGTGCAAAACCACTCCTTCACTGGGAGCACGAACTTTGGAGACTAGTTCAGCTCTGCAAAACAACTAAGTTAGTACATCCTGTTAGTTCAGCTCTGCAAAATAACTAAATTAGTACATCCTGTCTTTGTGAAACTAGCATAAATCTGAGTTCAACTCTGCAAAACAGTTATGGAATTGCAGGTTGAATCAGGACTTTATGCATGTTTTCCCGAGGAACTGAAGCCACTGGGAACCAAGGGTTTAGTATAATGAATAATGCATTAGATGCTAGCCATTGATATTTAATCCCTAGATTTCTGCACAAGGAGATACATGTGAAATACAGCAGATTTATCTGAAACAAAACCTCTGAGGGAGGAGAGCAATTGTGAATAGCTCTCACTTGATATTCCTGTCTGACTAAAAGTTTCTCCCAAACAGACATGAAACACCTGGAAAAGGGGATTGATGAAGTAAAAGCACCAAAACTGGGCTCTGGCATCAAATTAGAGCAGGGGTTGCCTTGAAAGTTGCCCTGCATCTAGGAAGGTGGTGAGCCACTGCCTTCTACTGCTGCTAGGATGTTATCCTGTTAGAGAATCTAACCATCTGAGGTTTCAAGTGACTGCCCAGCTGTTGAGGCAGGTGAAGGCATGTCCCTTTTGGGGGTGAAGAGGATCATCATCGTCCGGAGCATCTCGGCTCCTACCCCTCACCACTGGAAGTGTGGTGGATCCACTTCACCTATAACCAGCTTACAGAACAGAGCTCCCATTATCCAAAGTCATCACGGACCATGCCTTTGCCATGGGAGCACATTGGGTTCACCGCACCAGTATCCAGCCAACAGAAAAGATCACTCAGCCATCATCTGCCTAAGCAGGGGAGACTTCTCCCATGGAAATTGCACCAACCTCTCATCTAAAGGTCATGAGTATTGGGTTTTAGCCCACAGAACGTAATCATTCCTAATGTTTAGTTAGCTAGCTAGATAAATTCTTGGCATTCCTGCGTGACCTTAGAACCAAGCCCACAGCTACAGCTTACAGCCAGGAGCAACTGCTTTACTGTCTATCCAACTGTGAAATTTGCCAGTCTGCAGCTGCAGCCAGCAACCAAATTTACATGGTACTGCACTGAGGTCTAAGCATCACAGGCCTGCAACTCTGCATCTGTGTGCACACTAGAACTGTAATTGGGAGCTCCCAAAGGGACTGTGGAATTAACTGATGCACCAGTTGGGGGGAGAGGTGCTGAGACACACCTTATGGTGGGGGTACATGCAAACTGCTGTCTTTGTTTATTTTTACCTTTGCTTCCCGTGAGCCCTACCTTGTTCTCCAACCCCAAAATGAACTTGTGTTATTTATTTGCAACTGCTGACATATTTTGCAGTTATTGCTTTGCTGTTTATTTTTATGCTTAGAGTGATGATAACTAGGAAGGGGACTGTGTAATGGTGATCCCTGTCACAGAGGGTGAGGTTGTATTTATTTCCTGTGTGGAAACACCCTACTAGTACTCTGTCAAAATGATCCCCATAGGTAGAGGCACCATGCAACTTTCAAGTCCATTTCCCACCCAAACCCAGGCACCATTCATCCAAAGGCATAGCAGACTTTCCTCTTTACCATTGCCAGGTTTAGAATGCATACCTCTGGGGTGGGGGTGGTTACAGCAAAGTCTTTAAAACCATCACATATTAGAAGGCCTAGTGCTGCAGCAGTGGTGTACTCTGTCTGTGAGACTTGGATTTGCAGGGGGAATCAGATGTCCTACCCTGGGACTTGCTACAGGAGGGTATATCACATAGATTGAAGGCTCACCTCTCAAGGAGGAAGGGTGATGGCCACCTGTAAATCATGTGCCCTTACCAGTGAGTAATGAGGAACTGACATCGATTGAGATGGCGGCCATTCTGGCTCACACACCCAGCCACCTGGATTAAGCTCCATTTGTCTCACAACTGCCTTGAAGAGTGGCACTGAGGGCAGAAAAGTGGAAGAAAAAGGATTTCACTGTAAATGGATTATCTCGGCCAAACTACATTATGGACGCATCAGCACTGACAAGGTTTGGAGGTGAAGTGATGTCAGGCCAGTTTTGATCTGCGACTGTAAGATCCCCTGTGTCAAAAGATGAAGACTGAGGGCCTTACTCAAGAGTGGGCAGCTCCCCCTCCCTAGGACCAGCATGGATCCATGCTGCAGAGAATGAAGTGGGTGCTGACTGTGCTGGGGTGGGGAAGTAAATGGATCATCTCTCCTTCTCCATCCAATCATAGATGGGAGGGACCTGGTTGGATTAGCCCTGCACCCATCAACTAAAATAGTGCCCTGGTACATCAGGGCCAGAACAGCACATTAACAGTTGCAGTGAAGGTTTGTGGACTAAGGGCATTGAAAATCCTGGTCATGGTCCTTATAGGCAATTGCTACTTAGTTCAGATTCTGTTCTGCTACCACTTTAAATTGGATTATGTTACATTTTTGATCAAGTTCCTTTGTTTTTCATCTTCTACAAATTGATTGCCCTGCAGAGCAGTTATATCCAAAAGCCTTCTGAAAAGCAAAAGAAGGATTTATCCAAAGGAGACAGAAAACCCTTTTACAAAAAAAAAATCAACTTTTTCACACCATGATGTACTTTGTCAGCGTAATAATGCCACTAGGTAGATTCTGCACACAAGTAACTGTTCAGATGTTACTCCTTTTCAGTACTTTTGTGCATAGTTTTATAAAAGGACAGCAGCATAACCTTAGAATCAGAAAAGACTATGACACTAAAGTTTTTGGATTCAGAATTGGAAAGCTAATTCTTTTCCTGCTGCACCTCCAGAGTTCAGGGAAGCTTTTGTGATTTGGATGCAACACTTTGGAGGTACAACCTCTTTTTTGTTTTTGTTTAACCTGTGCTTTGTGCTTCTCCGTCCAGCCCCAAGTCTCAACTCCCTCTGGATTTCCCATGGTACCCCCAGAGACTTGCACCTACCTAACTTGCACTGCTGGACCACCATGAAGCCCTGTTTTGCCCACCAAGCAGAGTTGGGGGGTGAAAAGATTTACCCCCAACAGCAGATCAAAATAAGAAAGCAGTGAGATGGCTGGGAGGGGATGGGCCATACCAAAGTATGTCATCCATGGGTGCCAGACCATTTTTCTCTCGTCTGTGCTCCCACTGAGATAACAGCAGCTCTGAGATGTAAGAGTGAATGCGCATGTAAAGTGAGCTACCATGCAGCATTAGCCAGTGTGTCCCTTCCTGAAGGCATGCCAAACTGCAGCTCTGTTTGTTGTCTCCCAGGTGGCACTACAGTAGCAGCTTTATGCCCCCAACCTCACCAGAGAAGAATAGTGTCCCTGGGATGCTTCATCCTTCCTCTACCACTGGCCTCTGATGACCTAGGCTTGTTTCTGAACCTGGATCAATGGAGTCGTGATCAGAAGCCCTAATGCTGCACCGATGGACCAGCCACTCCTTAACCTGTTATTTAATTTTTTTTATTATCCTTTTCCCCCTGCTTTTCCCTTTATAGTCCATCTACCATCCCCCCCAACCTGGACAATCAGTCCGGTTGTAGTATGAATGGCTGCCTTCACAGTCAGTGCTAATGCCACTTTTCAGTCAGTTAGCAGGAGCTGTTAATATGCAAGATGTCCCATACCCTGACTCCCTAGGAGCTAAGCACCTTACCTCTGTGACCATTTCAGCCATCAGCTGGCACCAGTGTAGGATTCTAGCAATCGTTACCTGGTTTCCTAGATGGCAGCATGAAATACTATCACACCACCCCTTAGCCACAGACTTTAGTCTAAACATTTTGTTTATGTAAAGAAAAAGAAATGTTTAAATCACCAGTAAATCCTTCAGTTCTCTTGTTCAGCAGGTAAGTAGTTATAGAGTAATTGCAGTAGCTGATTGCTTGGTTAGAGGTTGTAAAGAATGTGTGTGCTGCATACAGTAGTAGTGGTTATACAAGTGAACTGGATAAGGTTGCTAAGTACATTAAGTAGCTGGTAGTATTGGTTAGATGATTATAGGCAGAAGACTGAAGAGCTGAGGTAATTAGTAGGATGTGGTGCATCAATGTAGTATTTCACACACTCTCTTCCCAAGAGAAATACCATCCTTTTGGGGGTACTTTAGGCACAGGAACCATCTTGAGAAGAGCTTTGCCCCTAGAGGTACCACAGGATCACATGTCCCTTGACTAATGGTACCATAAGGGAGAGGCCCAGAAATGGACAGGTGAGTCACAGGAGGAGGAAGTGAGGATGGTGAGAGTAAAGAAATGAGCATCCAAAGGACACAAGGCATGCTTGCTTGAGAAGTGCTTAGTGCGGGGCATGGTAAGTGTTGCCCACTGCCCCACTAAATCCCAGGCATAGCATTGCAATACAGGGAAAGTCACCATAATAGCTTTGAAAACCAAGGTGTGAATTTATGAATTGATCTTAAGAAACTGAATCAGAATTATGTAAACTCCAAGCCAGAGTATGTGGTCAATTACTTCTCACAGTATAAGGCTGTGAGACCATATCCATAGTGCAAATCTCAAGATGTCCCAGCCTGCAGCTTGAACAATTGTTCCTTTAGTTATAAATCAATCTCCTTCTTATAGCATAGGCAGTTTCAACATTACCCTTGCTCTCTTTTGAAGTCATTAGCCAATATTCATGAGCCTTCAGTATTCAAGAAGCACTTAGTATTTTAGTTTTAGTTTACCCTGCTTTTAATGAAGCCCTATAATAGTATTATTGCTGCTTGATTTGGCTTTACTGTATTTTGCTGCTGCTTACTCCACTCATAAAGAGCCAGGTTAAAGCAGCAGTAGAGTAAAATGACAAGAATAGTGCACAAGAAGTAAAACATCATTGACACAAGCATTTGTCAATGTCAAATGTTTGCATGGATGGTGTGTGTGGCAGGCATGCATAGTGAGATGAGTAATTTGTGGCACATCCTGACTTCCTCATTAACTGTAGGTCTGTGCCTGTGCTGTAATCTGAAACTGTCAGGCTAACCTACTTGCCCAGACACAATGCATGGTCCCATCAAGGCTCGACACACATGTCAACCTCTTGTGAGAGAAGGCTCCCGAGCCTGCTACAAGGTGTTGTGTGTGTGCTGTCCACTGCTCTGTCCCTCTCCAGCTGGGGACCAGTGCTGCACACTGCAGTGCCTTTCCCAAGCCTCAGCCCATGCAACTGGCTCACTGAACTTGCTCCTGAACTCAGGTCACTGGCATGGGAAGGCAATATGGTCCCAACTTGGTCAATGGCTGTCCCTGCAAACAACATTACTGTATCATTAGTTTTGCAACAGTTTTGACCCCAAAATTCCAACATAGTCCTTTTATGACCCTCCCACCCATCCCTTCTGAACATGATAGGTGTCATTTATAAAACATGCCACAAAATCACATTTTGGCTATGATTCAAGCAATGACAGCTGTTGGGTCCATGAGGTTGTGTGAAAAATGACTATGTTAAAATTTGGGGTCAAAATATTGAAAATTACCAAAGTTATCAGCAAGCTGTTGAGAAGTATCAGTGTATCTTCATAACATTTAAAAATGTTGACCTCATATTTTAACATAGTCTTCTAATGACCCTACTTCATGAACCTGGTTGGTGAAAACTGTCAAATCCTGGCTGAAATGTCATTTTTCACCACAGGTGCAAAAACACCTTTTGGCCAGGATTTGAAAATGAAAGCAGTCACCTTCATGAGATAGTGTGAAAAAATAGCTGTGTTTAAAATTTGGGGACAAAATATTGGAAAATTACCAAAGTTATGAACGAGCTTCAAAAAATGTCAATGTACATTCATGCATTTGCTGTTTTTTAACATATGTACCCAACATTTTCATCAAAGCCTTCTTATGGCCCCACTTCATGAACTCGGTAGGTGAAAATGTTCAAATCCCACCTCAACAGGAGATTTTATGGAGCAACTGCAAAATCACCTCTCAGCCCAGACTTGAAGAATTTCACCTACTTGTTAATCAGGTGGGGTCCCGAAAAGGCTCCGTTGAAAATATGGGAGAAAAATATTAAAAAATGACCAAGTTATGAGTACAAGTTCAAAATGCATTGAAATACATTAACTGCATACCAGATTTCTGAGTTCCGGTCCAGCTTTGAAAAGTGAATATGTGTCTCCGTTCAAGAGAGGATTATGGCATTGGATTAGGTAAGTGTGGTGGGGTGTGGGGTGATGGGTACTGAGTGGGAGGGTCCCTATAACTTGAGGCAGCTGCAATGCCTTCCACTCCTTCCCAGAAGACCTGGTCACCTAGCAGCAGCCACCCCAACAGTGAACAGACAAGATGGCATACAGGGCAGCAGAGGTACAGTATGCATCTGTTATGGCAACGTCATGACACACAAATTAGCAGTGCTAGTGGAACCACCCAAATTAAGTAAGCCCATCATTATCCATTTAAAGGGGCTAAAGTAGAGAGTGAGGGCAGCACAGTGCCTGATACACAGCCTCCCTCACTGATGGGGAGGGCTTCATTCTCAGCCAACAACTCGTCCCTATCCCATGGTACTGGCAGACAGACCTTACCTTGTACTTGTCAAAGCCAGGCAGCTGCTACATGCTGATGTACTCATAGAAAGCCTTGGTTGCTGTCCACATTGTGTTGGGAAAGGGATTGGGAGGGCATGTAATGCCAGCTGGGCACCGTCTGTCCACAGTCTAGGGGGCAGTCAGTAGGTGGAAGCTTCAGCACAGTAAACAGTGGCTCTTGAGGTGACAGGAAGTAGCCACAGCAGCCAGTAACTCCACAAACTCCCTCACATTGACCACTGCCCACTCGCCCCTTGACATCAGGATGTCAGCCCACACTGTGACACCAGTCATGCCACTTGTGTGGTGAAATCACTAAGAAAGGAGGGCCTGAGGAGATCAGATGATTTCCATGGTGGTAGGAGAGCTGGCTAGAAATGCTGTTCAATGACAGAGCAAAGGCTGTGCTAGCTGGTTTCCTGTTGCGGCATAATGCACATTTGTAAATTATTCTGTACTCAGCTTTTGCCTAAATGGGGTTTATCAGCTGTTACCTGTAGAGAAATCACATACGACTTTTATTGTGCAGACAGTTGATGTGAACTTGTTTCTTTTTAATAGGCTAGCAATTTTAATGTGCAGCATGTTCTTTGTGGACTGCAAGCACTACAGTTCTTGGAGGGGTGCCCGATGTATGGTTTGATGGTTTCAGCCAAGACAGTGAAGTACGGTGGGAGACAATGTGTGCACCTCCCTCATACTGCTCAGCTGGTTTCTGGGCAGTGTTATGTAGATGAAATGAGCCACCTGCCTCCTGACAGTGAAGCATGGTGGGAGACAATGAGTGCACCTCCTCATACTGCTCAGCTGGTTGCTGGACAGCGTTATGTAGATGAAATGAGCCACCTGCTGTCTCCTTGACAGTGAAGCACGGTGGAGACAATGAGTGCACCTCCCCATACTGCTCAGCTGGTTTCTGGGCAGCTGCTATGTAGACGAATGAGCAACCCGCTGTCTCCTTGACAGCGAAGCACCGTGGGAGACAATGAGTGCACTTCCTCATACTGCTCAGCTGGTTGCTGGGCAGTGTGATGTAGATGAAATGAGCCACCTGCTGTCTCCTTTGAAGTGGCTGGCTCCTTTCAGTCATGCAACGCTTCCACACAGTAAGCAGTAAGCAGTGAACAGTGTCATGACTAGAGTGCTTGGTCTTTGTTCTGTCACTGCTGAGCCCATTGCGGTTGACCTGCAATGGGCTCAGCAGTGACACAATGAAAAATGCCTTCTTCATAACAAAATGCTTGCTGTGCACGTATGCACATGCAAACATAAAATTGCTTTATGAGTTAAGGTGTAAAATAAAACTCTGAATTCCCTGGACAACTGCTTCATGATTATGGGCTAGTAATGTGTTTCATTTGCACAGAGGGGTGTACAGAATGCACACTCAGGGGTCAATGTCCCCATTCATATAAGGAGCCATACCAGTGCCCCAGCATGGTGTTTGGGGAGCAATATACTGTCATGAGGTTCCGCTCTTCAGAAAACAAATTAATCCAAGATCATGTCAGCCTGTTCCGTGGTTTTACAGGTGGATGTCAAAGCTCCCATGACACTTCCAAAAAAAAGTAGAATTTATTAGTAAAATACTAAAATTCTAAAATTCATTAAGAATCTCCAAGTACATGACGTAAATTAATATCAAATCCCCTGTATACATCCCAAGCTACAAACAATAAATAAGCAGGCAATAAATCCAAACATAAATCCAAACATATGCTGTGAGCAATGTTGCTTTATATTGCATAGGGGAAAAAGGAACAAGAAAGTTTGAAACTAATCAAAGATTCACATCTGTTCCAGTGCTCTGGTCAGACTTCCACATTTCACCATTCAACCTCATGACAGCATATTGCTTCCCAAACACCATGCTGGGGCACTGTTATGGCTCATATAAGAATGGGGACAGTGACCCCACGCAGAGCTACCAACACTACTTCCTGCAGGGCTTACTGTTCATTGGAGGACTCCCATTCTACTGCAATCCAAGCTTGACCCTGCTTAGCTTCTGCAATTTGATGGAATCAGGCTTCAAGTTTATAAGGCAGCAAACTAGCATACAAGTAGAGTAAATCTGAAAGATATAAGCTAGAACAAATAAACTAGAATGTAGGAAGCCAAGGCCAAAACTCCTGTTTAGGGCTAAATCCTATTTCCTTCTCTTTTGCACAGAAGTTGCTAAGGTTTCTCACTCAATCAGCTTTTTCTATGAAAATTTCTATGCACGCACTTCTACAGTTTTGTTGTTCATGAATATGTTTAATGTTTTACTTTATAGTGATACATTTATTTTATGGTTTAAGTCTCTTTGTTACTTATGTTTGGGTCTTGGGAGATTTGTTTTGTGATAGATTACTGCTTTGTTGCATCTATTTTTTTATGTCAAGCATTAATAAAAAAAGATAGAAATACAAATATGTATATACAGTATATATAATATATATGTGTATATATATATATATATAATATATATACATATCTTCATCGCAAAAAAACTTAATTAATGTATCAGTTAGGGTTGTTACTAAAGCAACAAAAGTAGGTAAATGCAGCGCTAGGGTTCCCAACCCTAACATCCCAGCCACCCCTGCAGACACTGACAGCATTTGGGGTGTGCCTTGGGGCTGTCAGCCATAATGCTTAACCCATTTCATAAGTAAATAAGCTGAGATGGGTATAGTATAGTAGAACAGGGTGAGCATTAGGGCTGACGACCCTAAGGCACATCCCCAATGCCTTTCAGTGTCTGCAGGGTGGGGGGTGTTAGGGTTGGAAAACCTAACATCACATTTCTCTACTTTTGTCACTTTAGTAACAACCCTAACTGATGCATTAACAACGTTTTTTGCAATGAGTTTCCTTATTTTTTCAGATATATTCATATCCTTATTTGGCTCCTTCCATAAATGTGAATATGTATGTAGGTCTGGAAGCACAGGGCCTCCAGGTGCTGCACTTCCATTTATAAGACAACAGTGACCAAATTGTCAGCATAGACATCTTATTACCCTACCTCATGTACCCTGGTACAGAACATTTTCAAATCCACACCAAAACTTAATTCTGCACAACTGCAACACCATTACATGCCACAGGATTTGAAAAATGACAGCTTTGACATAGATCAGGTCAGGTAATAAGATGGATATGTTGAAAATCGGGGGTCAAAACATATTACATTTTCAAAGTTACAAATGGGCATAGCAAAATTGCAACCAACGATCATAACTTTGGCATTAGTTCATATTTTGACCCCAAATTTTGAATATAGTCTTCTTATGACCCCACGTCATAAACCCCATAGGTGAAAATGATAAAATTGGTACCAAATTGCCATTCCAGGCCACAGGAGAGAAACATATTTTGGACAGGATTTGAAAATTGACAGCTGTACTGTTCATGAGGTGCTTTGAAAAATGGCTATGTCGAAAATTTGACTTAATATAAATGTCGAATGTTGGCTTGCTGGCATTGGTATTGGTAGTGCAGAAGTTAGACAGGTGCATAATAGTGAAGTATTGACTTGACGCTAACCACATCTCCACCATGCAGAGACTGACAGGTGTTGGGGGTGTACCTTTGGGTTGTCGGCCATAACGCTCCTGCCATTTCACTTCACCCTACCCTGCAGACACTGACAGATGTCACAGTGCCTTGGGGTCTTCAGGCCATATACTCACCACATTCCATAAGGAAATACACTGAGATGGGTGTGGTATAGGAGACTGGGGTGAACACTGGGGCTGAAGACCCTCAGGCACACCTCAATACCTGTCACTGGCTGCAGGTGAGGGTGGAAAGGTATGAGCATTATGGTCGACAATCCCAAGTCACACCCCAGATGCCTGTCAGTCTCTACAGAGTAGGGTATTATAGCTGGAAATCCTAATGCCCCAGAAGTTTGTTGGCATTTTCGCTCCAGATTTTCAAAATGTGATTTATGTGACCCCACCTCATGAACCGAGGCACTATCATTTTGTTACTCAATCCCAAAAGGTGGTTTTGCACAGCAACTGCATCATTTGGTGCCACAGGTGTGAAAATGTATTTCTGGCAGGATGGGGAAAATGACAGCTGTACTGTTCATGAGGTGCTGTGAAAATGGCAATGTTGAAAATATGTAGTGAAAATATGAAAACTGGCGGTTATGAACGTATGTGAGAAACTGCGCAACAGATGTCTGTAATACAATCATTTTGGGAATTTTTTCACCAAATTTTTACATGGGCATTTTTGAACTTCTCCTCATGAACAGTGGCACTGTGATTTTGTTAATCTGTCCCAAAAGTTGATTTCCCACAGCAACCACACCATTCTGCACCACATGTGTGAAAACATGTTTCAGAAAGGATGTGAGAAATGATAGCTATACTGTTCATATGGAGGTGCACAAAAATTGTAAAGTTGAAAATCTGGAGAGAAAATATAAAAAAATTGGCAAAGTTATGAGTGTGCGTAGAAACTGCACAATGCACACTCATAACACAGTCATTTTTGGAATTTTTTCACCAAATTTGCAACATGGGCTTTTTGAGACCTCCCCTTATGAACAGTGGCACTGTCATTTCATTAATCAGTCCTGAAAGGTGATTCCGTCACAGCGACCGCAAAATCACCTTTCAGGACTGAGAAACTAAATGATAGTGACATTTTCATGAGGTGGGGGTCCCAAGAATACTATGTTGAAAATTTGGGCCAAGATTCCAAAACATGGCTGCGATATCAACCTAAGTTGACCCCCATTGCCTCCCATTATAAAGCTTACCGTCATTTCTTCAGTTCACAGTTTGGCTTTGAATAGTGCAATCATGTCCCATTCAGAGAATATCATGGCTCCCAACCTCCAGAGGGTAAGTATAGTTGGGGGGGTGTGGGCAGGTGGGTGCACAGAGGGAGGGCAGGGATGGGGAGGGGATGGTGGAGACAATAGTAGACCATTTTCTTGTTTGCAGGAGAAAACTATCACCTTCCATGTCCAGTTAATGAAATGACAGTACCAGTGTTCATTAGGTGAGCTCCCAGAAAGACCATGTTGAAAATCTGGTGAAAAAAAATCCTTAAAAATGACAAAGTTATTAACATACTGTAAGTTCAAAATGACATTGAAATACTGTACATTATACGGCACTTACTGCACCTTGATTCCTCAGTTTGTGGTTCAGCTTTGAAGAGTGCAGACACGTCCTGGTCCACAGAAGATGACAGCAAACAACCTCTGCAGGTAAGTAGGTCGAAGGTCAAATTTTAGTTCAGATATGTATAAAAAGTATGTACATACATTTAGAAACATATAAAAATGAACAGTATATTATAATACACCCCAACAAGTTTAAAAAGAAAAGTGAAACAAAGATATATTAAACCTAGAAATAAAAAAAAATTGAGCAAAAATGCATTAAATATCAATAACAAATCAACCATGCAACCGTTCAGCCAGCCATCTGCACCTATGTAAATATCTAGGCACCCAGTCTGGCCAAGGATATCTTGGCAAAATTTGCCATTGCAAAATATGTGTAGTGTTATCACAAAACAACATGCATGTTAATGTAGCCTGGTTAGGTCCCTGATAGTTTCTCCCAAACAAGATTCAACCACTGCATTCTGACCTTGTATAACATGGGACATTCAAAGATCATATGTGTGACTTTCAATTGGCAGTTAAGTTCACATCTGCATTTCTGATCATTCATCTGGTTGGACTTAGTTTGTTTATAATATATACAGTATTTGAAACAATACCAGCCCTAAATCTGCAATAGGTATTTCTGTCCAGTTCATTTTCAAGATATACCAGGTATTTTTCCTGTTTTCTGGCTATTTTAAGATTACAGTATGTGTCATAACAGTGAAGTTCTCTTAACTTATAGAATTCAACTTGGAAGAAATGATCTTTCTATTGCTACTCTAGCATAGCTATTGGTGTTTTGAATGGCTTGTGTATCCCATATATCTATTAGTCCATGTCTTTTAGAAGTGTGTTTAACTTATGGAACCAACATTCTGCTTTTTTCCTTCTTGGCTTCTAACCAACATCCCTGCAATAATCTATTGCTTGGTAATGAAACAATTTTTTCCAGAGTTTAATTGCCCTGATTTGACCCATCAGAATGACAGATTTTATATTAAATTCACTTCTAATAAATGAAGTTGTGATATATATAAGTACAGGGTAAGGGGGGTTTGGGGTGGTAGGTGCTCAGTGGGATGGTCAGGATGGGGAAGGGGGATGGCAGGACAACAAGGGGCCATTTTCTTTTTTTCAGGGGAAAACATAGATGTCGGGGATCAGTTTTCTTCTTTTCAGCTAAAAAGGAAAATAAATATTTTGGGACACTGGAGGTGGGCTCCCCAGGTTCCCATACTGCTGGGGGGGTTCCAGTGCCAACACATGGATTGGGCCCCCGATGTCGAAAAATAAGACAAGAGACTGTGGGAAGAACATCTGACACCGGGGGTGGAGATCCCGGTGTCAGATTATATTTATAAATAAATAAAATACCAATGAGAATCAGAGGGTGGGGGGTGCCAGTAGACACCAGGGAAAAGGGAAGCTCAAGGATAAACCTGCACCCGGTAGCATGAGTTCCAGCTGTGGCTGCAGAAGTCAAGAAAATCCCTCTGTTCTCATACAGAAAATGTGGGGGAGGTTATCCTCTTGCTAAATTCAGCACCAGGGATTGTGGGTGCCCAGGAAAAGTGTTTCTCATCCCCTGCCAAAGAAAAAGAAATATCAGAATATAACTAAACAGGTCTAATTTAGCTAGGTTCTGATGTTTGCTTGTTTTTTCAATTAATTTTTCTGTGTTTTCTATTTTTATTTCTCTCAGTAACTGAAAAACAAGATGGGGGACACAGGAGCCCTCTGTGAAAATATACTAGGCTCCCTTCGACACTATGGCCCTGTACACACTAGGGAGCTTAAAACAGTTTAAAAGTCCTGGAACACAGTTTGTGTCCACACTGTAACACGGATAAAACCATGTTACAACCATGTTCTAAAACCCTGCTAAAATCCTGTAAAAAGGTAGTCTTTAGCACTGTTTTAGTAACAAGCTGTTTTAATCCATGTTAACAGCAGTGTGTTCACAAACCATGCTGTAACATGGGTTAAGGCAACCCGTCCGGAGAGGGAAGTCATTTTATCAAATGCAGAATGAAAAAAAATAGTTACTGGCACTGCCAAGTAGACCAAGAATCCCTGGTTTTGGTAATGTATTTTTATGCAGATCAGTTCTGGTGCTCATCACAGGTATCCCATCATGCACTGCAGCACCAAGCGGCACCCATAATGCTTTGAGTTGGTACCGCAGTCATGTCTGGAACATTCAGCTAGCATGGTTGTTGAAAACAATGTGGATGCTCCAACAACCATGCTAGGGACCAGTTTATAAAACATTTTCAATAATATATTTTAATCAGTTCCTAGTGTGTACAGGGCCTATGTGACCCTATGTGTACATGGCTATGTGTGTACAGTAGCTCCTCTGAAAATAAAAGTATTTTAATGTGAAACATCTAACTTTTCCCTTAGCAAATAATAGGAAACTTTGAAATTTAATGACTTTGGAATGTATTAATCTTTTTTTTATCAAACCTTCAAAAAGCACATCTGTGAGGTAAAGGCTTTCTACCCTGAAAATTTCAGACCACAACCTAAAACAGTTTCTGAGATACAGGTGGACAAGAAAACAGCAAAAACACATACATTTATGGATATTTGACACTCTGTATCTCAGAAACCGCACAACTGATTCAAACAAAATTTGCCACGCCAAGAGACAAAATCCCAGAGATTATGGGTGCTAAATTTATTGCACATTCATTGAATGGTTGCAAAGTTATTAGGGTTCAAAAAGTTGGCTTAACATAAAAGTGTGCATGCAAAGCTAACTATAAAGGTGTTACTGGGCCACTATATATATGGTTACACTTTATTTTAAGTGTCCTTAACTACACTGAAACTACTGTATAACTACAATGTAACTACTGTCTAATCTGTGTAGTTACATGTAACTGCAATGTAGTAGTTAACTAGTTTCCCATTTGGGTTTAGTGTAGTTACACAATTTGAATGAACTGTTAGTTACCATAATTACTGTTGCAACAGCTGTTACATGTGTAGTTACACTTCCAGCATAATCAATTTTCCTGTTGCACTTTGCAACAGCTGTTACATGTGTTCAAGTTTATTGCAGGAAAACTCCATTGAGCAAGCTCATTCACAAGGTGGTCCTGTGACATAAACACTTAAAGTACAAACATAGATAGGTAATAACAGTATATACATGAAATGCACGTTACATGATACATGCTGGATATACATACAAGGGTACTACATAGGGTGACCGCAGGTGGTAAACATTAATATGACACAGGGAAGCGACTTACAGGTTGCATACTGATAAATGAAACATGATGACTGGAGTGTGCAATACATATATTTTGGCAGCTAGAACAAACAACAGACTACAACTGATATGGGGGAGTGATTTGATAGAGTAGCAGTGAAGCGAAGCACAGATAAAGCCAGGAGTAGAAGGGGAAGGAAAGCAGGTAATATGACAAAGCAATTATACCTTACCAGTGGATAAATATGGCACACATGGGGAAGGAAGAGACTTAATGACAGTTACAGGTGTCTTTTATTTTGGCTGAACTTAGCGATTTGTAGAAGTTTATTGAAACTGTGCTAATTAGTTTCAGTACGGTTTGTAATTGGTTCCAAATGGAGGAAGGGCATATGCACAGCACGCTTACCAAAGGAGGTCCGCGCCCTTGGTATGTCAAGCATAATAAAGTCAGATTTTCTTAACGAGTATGCACTATGTGAGATACTAATAAGGGAAGAGAGATAGCTTGGCAATTTCTGCAGGAGCAGTTTAAGAGTCCATAGCCCAGCATGGAGCAAGTGTCTAGTAGTAAGGGATGTCCAACCAACAGCTGCATATAAGTCACAGTGATGCGAACGGTAAGGGGAGTTGGTAATGAACCGTAATGCACAGTGATAAAGGATGTCCAGAGTACTTAGATTTGCAAGAGTGGTGGAGGAATAGATTACATCGCCATAGTCGAGTAGGGGGAGAAATGTGGCCTGTACAAGCTTGTTTCAAGTTTCAAGAGGGAAAAGGGGCCTATTTCTGTAGAAGAAACCTAACCTTGCTTTTAACCTTCTAGAGACATACATCTTCTATGTGGTTATTGAAAGATAATTTATTGTCAATCCAGATACCCAGATATTTAAATTTGGTTACAACTTCCAGAGGCTCGTTTAGCATGGTGACAATGAAGTCTTGGGCAAGGGTATTGAGGGGGCCTGTGACAGCACTGCGGGAGAATATCATCGCTTTAGTCTTCTTAGCATTGAGCAGAAACTTTGCCTTTATTAGATTATGCTCAAGTTGTGCGAAGTCCACTTGAAGCACTCCCTTGACTTCAGATAACGATGAGCCAGAAGTATACAACACAGTATCATCTGTAAAAAAGTGCAGATTGGACATAGATATGTTAGCATCTAAGTCATTAATGTACAAAGAAAACAAGATAGGGCCTAAGATGGATCCTTGGGGGATTTCTCTTGCAACTGGCAAGGCAGCAGAAAAAAAGCCTTCCGCCTTTACTTTTTGGGATCTTCCAGTTAGGTACAGTGGCGTGAAAAAGTATTTGCCCCCTTCTTGATTTTCTCTATTATTGCATATTTGTCGCACTGGATGTTTTCAGGTCTTTAGACAAAATATAATATTAGATAAAGGGAACCTGAGTGGACAAATAACACTTTTTTTTTTTACTTATTTCATTTATTTAATGAAAAAAGTTAACCAACACCAACTGGCACTGTGTGAAAAAGTAATTGCCCCCTAGTTAAATCAACCCAATTAAAGGGATAATTAGAGTCAGCTGATTGAACACAGCCAGGCTTGATTACAGCCAGCCCTGCTCAATATAAACCTCAACTTATATTGGCCCTTACCATCAGAGTCACATTGCCAGGACAAAGATTCAACAAGCACATTATGCCATGATCAAGGAAGTTCCTGAAAGATCAGAAAAACATTTTGTTGCCCTCTATCAGTCTGGAAAGGGTTACAAAGCTATTTCTAAGGCTCTGGGACTCCATCGAACCACAGTGAGAGCCATAATCTCCAAATGGAGAACACTTGGAACAGTAGTGAACCTTCCCAGGAGTGGGCGCCTGCCAAAATTACTCCAAGGGCGAGTGTAAAATCATCCAAGAAGTCTCAAAGGATCCTAAAACAACATCCAAAGAACTGCAGGCTTCTCTTGCCTCAGCTAAGGTCAGTGTTCATGACTCCACAATCAGAAAGAGACTGGGCAAAATGGGCTTCATGTGAGAGTAGCAAGGCAGAAACCACTGCTAACCAAGAAGAACATAAATGCTCATCTCTCATTTGCCAAGAAGCACCTGGATGATCCACAAGCCTTTTGGGAAAATGTTCTATGGACAGATGAGTCCAAAGTGGAACTTTTTGGACAACATGGATCCCATAATGTCTCGCGATAAAGCAAACACAGCATTCCACAGTAAGAACACCATACCAACAGTCAAACATGATGGTTGTAGTGTGATGGTGTGGGGATGCTTTGCTACCTAAGGACCTGGATGACTTGCCATAATTAAAGGAACCATGAATTCTGCTCTGTACCAGAAAATTCTTAAGGAGAATGTCCAGTCATCCTTCCGTCAGCTGAAGCTGAAGCGTAGTCGGGTCATGCAGCAAGACAATGATCCAAAACACAAAAAGCAAGTCCACATCAGAATGGCGAAAAGAGTAAAATTAAAGTTTTGGGTGGCCTAGTCAAAGTCCGACTTAAACCCAATAGAGATGCTGTGGCAGGACCTGAAACGAGCAGTTCATGCTGGAAAACCTACCAAATGTTACTGAATTAAAGCAGTTCTGTGAGGAAGAGTGGGTTAAAATTCCTCCACAGCGATGTGAAAGACTGATATTGAATTATAGGAAGTGTTTGGTTGCAGTCATTGCAGCTAAATGTGGCGTAACCAGTTATTAAGTGTAAGGGGGCAATTACTTTTTCACACAGTGCCAATTGGTGTTGGTTAACTTTTTTTCATTAAATAAGTGAAATATAAAAAAAAAACAAGTGTTATTTGTTCACTCAGGTTCCCTTTATCTAATATTACATTTTGTCTAAAGACCTGAAAACATCCAGTGTGACAAATATGCAATAATAGAGAAAATCAGGAAGGGGGCAAATACTTTTTCACACCACTGTAGCTAGAGAACCACTGGGTGGTATTGTATATGGCGCCCTACTTTGCAAGGCAATTGACTAATAGTTTGTGATCAACAGTATCAAAAGCTTTGCTGAGGTCCAAAAGACTGCCAGTTACCTTCTTAGCATCTATAGCAGAGATCCAATCATTGGTTACTTTTGCTAGTGCAGTGATTGTGCTATGATTAGCCTGGAAGCGGATTGAGCTGGGTTAATGAGAGAGAAGGTTTCCAAGCGAAATTTTAACTGAATATGGATCAGTTTTTTGAGAACTTTAGAAAGGATAGGCAATATGGAGATAGGCCTATAGCTGTTTACATCACATGGGTCACCAGATTTAAATAGAGGGAGGATATGTGCTGATTTCCAGCAGGACGGCACAGCAGCAGATGTAATGGAAAGATTGAAGATGTGGAGAATTGGAGCAGTGAGATGGGCGTAGCCTGACCTTAGGAAAAAGGGTTCCAAGCCATCATCCCCTGCGCTTTTTTGCTAGTTAAGAAGAGAATCTTCTACTTCTTTATAAGTTATCTTGCACAATTGGAAGGGGCTGGGTGCAGGACTAGATGTAGGGGAGTATGCTGGCTCACCGAGCACCAGCATAAGGTGACGAGTCAAAAGCTAATCCAGCTGTGGCAAAGTGGGAGTTAAGTTCCTCCAGGATTAGGGACTTGTTTCCACAATCTTGCCACTTGCAACTATCTTTGTTGGGACAGAGGGGCCACGGCCATCCTTCTATAGCTTTGATAGTCTTCCATATTTTATGAGGGTTACCTTTAGCTTGTTCGAGTAGAAATATAATAGTTAGCTTTAGCAGAGCAAAGTTTTTTCACACAGTTATTCCTGGCTGTTCTAAAGGCCTGCCAATCCAAGGTTCTTTGGAATGTCTAGCTTTAGCCCAGAGCTTATCTCGAGCTATAAGGGCTGCCTTGAGATCCGAGGTGAACCAGGGGTTGGAATTGTTCCGCACTTACTTTGAAGAAAGGGCATGCTTATTTATTATTGTAGTGAGTTTGTCATTAAGGATGTAAGCTGCCTTGTTGACATCTTTGGCTAGGTAGAGATCTTGCCATCTGATCATGCTCAGGTCAGATAGGAAGTTTACTGCACTGAATTTGCAAAGGATCTTTTGTTATAAAGATGGGCTGTGGCTGGGCCTTAATTTGAGACCTTATGCAAGCAACAATTCCATGATTGCTCATGTCGCTGTGAAACACTGCCGAATGAGATATTTTGTGTGGATGGGTGGTTAGTACCACATCTAGAATGGAACTGTTGGCAGTATTTAGAGTGTTGTCCCTAGTGGGTTCACTGACTAATTGCCCAAGACCTAGTGCGTCACAAAGGGATTTGAGGCCGTGTGATTTAGGTGACAGCCAGTCCATATTTAGATCTCCTAGAAATATTGTTTCAGTTTTTGCATCTACGAACATGGATTTCAAAAGATTAAGGACTTCATCACCACCAGATGGGGGTCTATAGCCACCTAGGATAGTGATACATTCCGAGGAGGGGAGATGAAGGTTCAGCGAAACTAACTCAAATTCCTTGGCTAGAGATTTGCAACTAATATTGGTGACCTAGTACTTAGATTTGGCATAGATAACCACTCCCCCGCCTCTAGACTCTCTATCTGCTCTAAATAAATTGTAGCCCTGCAGTGATATTTGTTGATCAGTGTTCGTCTTTTTTAACCACGGTTCAGTAATTATGATAAGGTCAGGGTTCACGTGTGCAGCCCAGGCTTGCAGCTGTACAAGTTTTTTAGGCAGGCTTAAAATGTTGACCATCATCATTTTGAGACCTGTGGCCTCAGCAAAATCGATAGGTGAGGTAAGTTGTGGGGGCCAGGGTTGAGCTCCACATTTCCTGAGCAGAGAAGAAGCAGAAGTAAAACTTTCTTTAAGGAGCTTATAAGAATGGAGGCTGCTTTTTTATTTCTTCACAGTAACCCATATCGTGCTGCGCAAGAGGCAGCACCACTGTAATGACAGTTTATCGTGCTCAATGTAAGTGCTTGAATAGACATTGGTGAGGACAGTAGCAAGGGGGTGTAGGCTAACTGGGGGGAATAGGCTAAAAGGGGAGAGGAGAATGACATAGTGTCTGCACGGTAGACCGTTATAACATTAGGTATTGATAAGGTACATTGGAGAACTGAATTGCATTGAGGTACTTCGAATTGCACTGTATTGCTGAGAACTCTGCACCTTAGGAGCAATAAAAACACAATAAAGAGAGCCATGGTCCCAGATTGAGTGGTCTCGTGATTTGTAGTAGTGCAATATTTTCTAGGCAAGTAATTTGCCCACCTAGGTACTCACTTAAAACCTAGATGAGAAAATACAGCAGAAAGGGGAACAAGGAGAGCAGAAGCAGCTTAGTTAGTGGCGGGGCTCAAGAGATATTCACACAGGGAAGTCTTATTGGCCACACTCAGATACCAATCATAGGTTGGCAGCTAGGCCAATGAAGCAGTAATATGATATAGGAGGTGGATCATGAGTGTATTTCAAGGAGGCCTGGGGTGGTGGGGGTGGGAGAAAATTTCAGGTCAGAGCGAGAGCTGAGAAGTCAGAATTAAGAAGGGAACACTGTAACAGGCTATAGAGAAGGTGCCCCAATCAGAGCAAAGCAGGCAAGTGGGCATACCAATCACAATCCCCCTAGGGCAGTGCTGCACCAATCAAGGGTGCCCAGGCATGCTGGCTCTCTGCAGAGGATTCTATCGGTATCTATTAGTATGACAGCATAGCATAGGTAATAATAGGGTGCTCAGCATCTACCTGACTTGAGTCTGAAGGGTGGATGGCAGACACTGAGGGCTTCCTGTTTTCAGCTGCAGAGCTGTCGCACAGGCAGTTTTAAGGAAGTTGTCAGCCTGTTGAGTGAAGCTTAGGGGAACCTCAACTACAACCACCCCTTGTAGCAGCACCGGGAAAGAAGTAGAATGATAATGCAGGCCATATTGCCCACAAATGAGTACAGTGATTTATGTAGGAGACCAAGAATCCCTCTAGTGGCAGGTCTGTATAACCTGCTAATGGAAAACTAGCCACTTAAAAAAAACTTCTATTACTACTCTAGAGGTGGGTTAGATCTGAGCAGTTTAGTAAGACAAAAGGTAGTTAGATTTATCGGCGCCAAGGCAGAGTGCTTGGATGGGGGGGGCGCTGCAGGAAGAGCAGTCAGACAGAAGAGGTGTAAGCACTTTAAAGTGCCAGGTGTCTATAGCAGGGGAAAAGTCCTGGCCAATCAGAGTGGGTTTGTTGGAAGCACCCATGTTCCGATTGGCTGCACTGTCCCGTACCTTCCAAGGAGCTGCAGGCGGGTGTCCTGGTCTTGGTCGGTGGCTGGCTGGGTGCCGGTCGACCGTGGGGAGCTGAAGCAGCCCTGTTCAAGGGCAGGCAGCTGGAGAGAAGAAAAAAGAGCAGGTCTTAAATAGCATAGAGGTTAAAGTGGGTTAGATCTGAGCAGTTTAGTAAGACAAAAGGTAGTTAGACTTATCGGCGCCAAGGCAGAGTGCTTGATGGGGGTGCTGCAGGAAGAGCAGTCAGACAGAAGAGGTGTAAGCACTTTACAACAGTAGTAGAAATTACAATCCAGCTAATACAGTTGAAAAACGTCTATTACACAGTTGAAATGTGCTTAGTTCTATCAAAAATCTAACAAAGTGCCAGGTGTCTATAGCAGGGAAAGTCCTGGCCAATCAGAGTGAGTTTGCTGAAGCACCTGTGTTCTGATTGGCTGCACTGTCCTGTACCTTCCAAGGAGCTGCAGGGTGGGTGCCCTGGTCTTGGTCGGTGGCTGGCTGGGTGCCGCTGACCGTGGGGGAGCTTGAAGCAGCCCTGTTCAAGGGCAGGCAGCTTCAAGGAGCTACAGGCGGGTGTTCTGTTACACTTCCAGCATAAATTAATTTGTGCCAAGAAAGAAACAGTTGTGGGCTGCATGTGCAACTACCAGATCATGCAATTTGTATAACTCCACACCTGGAAGGTCCCTACAGTAGCAGCCACAGACACTGCCAGCTATTTCCCAAAATGTCTGTGATATTTCCAGATATATCTAATGTTTTCTCCATTTCTACAGTAGGGGCAGCAGAGAAACTCTTTAGAAATTTCACGAAATATCTGGAAATAGCTGCCAATGTATGTGGCTACTACTGTACCTATGTATCCTTCATCACCCACCACCACCCACACAGTAGATCGGTGGTAAATGCATGGTATGTAGCCATGCCTCTACTCCCTCCCACCCACCTGGGCAGTAGTAAGCCAGAAGTGGGTACAGAAGAGGTGTGGGTCAATGCCACAGAAGCAGCACATTTCTTATTAACTACACCATTATTACAAGCCAAGAAGTAATTTTGTAAATTATTTTATTGTATAAGTAACCAATGTAGTTGTATAGCAAATAAGAATATTAGATTGCATGTTTATTAAGCAGCAAGTACATGAGGGACTGATTTCTGAAGGAAAGCATACATCAGAATTACAATATTGACATTCAAGTGTATAGTTGTTAAACCCTTCTTCGTATGCTTTATTTTAAGTGTCAGTTTTTGCATACTTACTTTGCAAATACATGGGGCATTGGTGGTATAGTGGTGAGCATAGCTGCCTTCCAAACAGTTGACCCAGGTTCAATTCCCTGCCAATGCAGGGATACGTTCACAGGGAGGAACAGGGTGCAGGAATATACTATTTTTAAGCGAAAAAGATGTTCCAGGACTAGAGGGAATGGGATGAAGTTGGAGGGAGGATGATTCAGAGGAAACATGAGGAAGAATTTCTTCACAGAATGGGTGGCGGACAAGTGGAACACCCTGCCAGAGGAAGTGGTGGGGCCTGAAACAATCACGGGATTTAAGAATGCATGGGATAGACATAAAGGAATTCTGGAGGTCAGGGGTAAGGGGCAACAGATTTCTAGGAAAACATAAACTGAACTTACAAGCTCAAATGGGCAGACTGGGTGGGCCATAGGCCCTTATCTGCCGACACTGTCTATGTATCTATGTTAGTTAGTCATAAACTGTGGAAACAATGCCACAGAAGCAGCACATTCCTTAGTAACTACAGCACTGTTAGTTACACCCTTCTTCTTACACTTTATTTTAAGTGTCTGTTTCTGCATATGTACTTTGTAAGTACATGTTAGTCATTAACTGTGGAAATAATGCCACAGAAACAACACATTCAATAGTAACTACAGCACTATTACACCTTCTTCTTACACTTTATTTTAAGTGTTTGTTTCTGTGTACTTACTTTGTAAGTACATGTTAGTTAGGCATTAACTATGGAAACAATGCCACAGAGGCAGCAAGTTCCTTAGTAACTACAGCACTGTTACACCCTTCTTCTTATGCTTTAGTGTTAGTTTCTCGCATTACTTTGCAAATACATGTAAGTTCAGCATTAAATGTGAAACAATGCCACAGAAGCAGTACATTCCATAGTAACTACAGCACTGTTACACCTTCTTCTCACACTTTAAGTGTCAGTTTCTGCATACTTACTTAGTAAATACAGTACTGTACATATTAATTAGGCATTAACTGTGGAAACAATGCCACAGAAGCAGCAAATGTCTTAGCAACTACATCAATGTTAAAGTCAATAAGTAATAATGTAAATTAATGATTTTTATTGTATAGCAATGTATAATGTTAGATTGCATGTTTATTTTAGTTCTTTTTTTGGTCACACAGTATACAAATGGTGGCTCTGGGATTCAAATCCAGCTCTCCAGGTTGGAGGGCAGTGCTTTTAACCATTATGCTATACTGCAGTAGCTTCATGAGGGAGTGGTTTCTAAAGGATAATTTTAAGTGTCTAACTACACTGCAACTACTGAATAAATTCACTGTAACTGCACTATGTAGTTGTTAACTGGTTTCACAATGCGTATTGTACACTTACATAACTTTAAATGTGCTGCTTCTGTAAGATTGACCCAAACCACTACTGTGCCCACACCCCTGTCCTGCTGCTGCCAACATGGGTGGCTGGGGTTGGGGCATGGGCTACCCTTCGATGATAGTCCTAATTCTTCTGTACCAAAGACTAAACTGTCCCATTGTACAATGCTGAACAGTCATCATAAGTCTGATTGTACATCATGTACTGTATATTGCACCCACACTTTAGTTGCTACTCTATTGTGTTTCAACTGTATTCTTGCATTTAATTGTACCTAGCTATACTCAATATATTCAATGTATTCTATTTCCTGTAATTTACTCTGTTAATGTAAGTGCATTGTCTGTATTATCTATATGCCATCTTTATGGCCTGGGTCTTGCCTGAAAATGGTCTACTGAATCAGTGCACCTACCTGGAAAACAAACAAACAAACAATAAATAAATATCACCGATCTGCTGTGTGGAGTTATGGTTGGTGATGCCAGATACATATGCCGGGATGCCTCTTTAGCCATTACATGCCCTTCCCACTAGCTAAATGAAGTGGCAGCCATAGCACCATCATTCACACAAAGCTACCACGGTACCTGACTATACCATTAAGGTTGGAGCATGGTGGTGAAGGCATGCATGTAACAACTAAGGAAGAGTCCCTGCATGTGTATCTGGTACCACCCACCATTATGCCACACAGCAGATATTTGTTTATCAGGGAGGCTGTAAGGGAGGTAGGGTGGTCGACCCACTGGCAGGAGTGACCACCAATCTGTGCGGTTCATGATCAACATGGGCATGGAGGTGGTTGGTACAGGGATGAGGGTGGCTGACTTCAGAAAGGCTGACTTCAGTTGGATGGGTGAAATCTTAGGAGAGTACTTGGCAGGAATTCAGTCTCAGTGGGATGCAAACCAGAAATGGGAATAAAAAAAACTACATTGGTGCTTTTGGAGGCTGTTGGGACCTGTACCAAAAAGCAGAGCAAGAAGGGAAGATCTAAGAAGCCAAGCTGAATGAGTAGGGAACTTTTCAATAAGGTGAAGGCAAAAAAATCACAATTCTGTACATACAAGAATTCTGGGGGATAGGGATGAGTATGTGAGGAAGTCCAGAGAAGTTACTAAGGGTGTTAGAGCAGCCAAGGCCTCCAGGGAACTGAGGCTGGCTTTGGGAATCAAAGATGTGGAAAAGAACTTCTTCGGACGCATTAGGGAAAAAAGGAGCTGCAAGGATCAGATAGTGCAGATCAAAAAGGATGTGGGTGGGCTGAGAAAGGAGCAGAACATGCATAAGCACTTAAATGAGTACTTCTATTCCATATTCATGAGAGAGAAGCGAGGCAGCTTCTGCAGGGGGTGGGAGGGTGGGCAGGGAGGGTGACAGAAGGGTAATCACTGAGGGCAGGTATTAGAGAGTCTGAGGACTCTGAGGGTGGATAAGGCACTGGGGCGAGGCAGCATACATCCCAGGGTGCTGACGGGAGTGGTGGCGGTACTGGCAGGGCCACAGGTGGACCTATTTAATACCTCCCTGGACACAAGGTGCATGCCACAGGACTGAAGGATGGTCAGTGTGGTGCCCCTCCATAAAAGTGACCCTAAGAATAAACCAGGAAATTACAGACCTGTAAGCCTGACATCCATCGTGGGGAAGCTGATGGAGACAATCCTGAAGGAGAGGCTGGTGACATTTCTGGAGGATTATAGACTCCAGGACAATCATCAGCATGGGTTTGTCTCGGAAAAATCCTGTCAGACTAACCTACAGTAGTTGAGTACTATGACTGGGTACTGAGGGAACTGGACAAAGGTCATGTGGTGGATGTCATATTTTTGGACTTCAGCAAGGCCTTTGATTCAGTGCTGCATGGGAGGTTGGGGGGGAATTGAGGTATTTGGGGGTTGGGACTAAGATGGTTAACTGGATCAAAATTGGCTTCAGGGAAGACATCAGAGGTAGTGGTTAGGGTAGTGCTCATCTCCAAGGACAGTTACAAGCAGGGGCACCAGGATTAGTACTGGGGCTAGTGTTGTTTGGGATATACATAGCGACATCTCGCATGGCATCAGGAATAAGCTCAGCCTGTTTGCTGATTATATCAAGTTGAGTGACAAAGAGGGATGGCAGGAACTGCAGAATTACCTGATTGATCTCAATGTGTGGTCAGAAGAGTGGCAGAGGGGTTCAATGCTAAAAGTGCAAGGTAATGTGCAAGGTGAAGAACCCAGGAGGAGCTATCAGCTGAGTTGAGTACAGATAGGTACCTCCAAGAGGAAAAGGATCTAGGGTGGTTGTAAATGTGAAAATGAACAACTCAGGGTAGTGCAAGAAAGTGGCAGCAGAGGCCAACAGGATGTTGGGGTGTATTAGGAGAAGAATCTCCTCTAGGAAAAGGGAGGTGATCCTGCCTCTCTACAGGTCACTGGTCAGACTAAACCTGGAGTACTGCATGCAGTACTGGTGCCCATATCTAAAGAAGGATATCAGACTACTGGAAAGGGTACAGCGAGCAACTAAAATGATACAGGGACTAGGGAAAGGCCATATGAGGAGAGGCTGTGTGACTTTTTATAAACTTCTTTACTGATTTTCAAAACTTTAGACAGACATACATATACCTGGCCAAGCCAGGTACACAGTCCCAAACTGACTGTGAAAACTATATACAAAACACCTATATACATACACAGCACAGGAGACCAACTCTAAAGTGCTCATACTGTATACACTTAAAGCACCTTTATCCCAGAGTAACAGAATCAATAAATGAATTTAATCAAAAGGGAAATAACCCCTATAACCCAACTCCTGTTTCTCTAATGAGGGCATCAAATCATAAGCTCTTTCTTGGGTGCAATCCCTCTAGGTGGTGGCTCCGTGCCACGTCTCCTGGAAAGAGAGAGAGTCCCCATCCCCTCACCTATCCTAGCAGACCAAGACCATCAAACTAATACCCTTAGGTTCGCACTACAACCCTTTCAAAATAATGATTTATCTGACCAATCAGACCAATATCATTCAAACATATCTGTATCATATTCCAGCATAACCTTCTCCTGCTAATCACATCTCGACAGACAGGCCTGTATTTGGGTACCTTTACTCTGCAGTGAGTAAATCGCTTCCAATGTTGACCATCTTTTAGCATATAGCCCTTTTTTACCCTTGGAGCCAAGATGCCTCTGTATTCTACCCAAAGCCCCAATAAGATCTCTCAACCACTGATCATATGCATACACCTGATCATCTTTCCAATGTTGTAGCAGAAAAGATCTGACAATCGTTGTCATTAAAGAAAGGTGATATTTGGGTGTAGTAACTGAGATTTGTGAAAATCACCTAAAATACCAATCTCTGGCATTATAAATTCTGAATAATCCAGCAATGGGTCCATACACTGTTTAATTTCAACCAAGAGGGCGCTATTTTGCTACATTCCCACAACACTGTAAGAGATCCCTGTTCCTGACTCACATCTCAAGCACAGGTCTGTCTGTCTGAGGTGTCTATCACATAGTTTCATGGGGCTAAAATACATATTAGAGACAATAAAATATTGCATACTCTTATATTTGGGTATAGATATACTGTATGCTTGTTACTCTTCCATATATTGTCCCAATCCAAGTTCCTGGGGGCCATCATCCTGACCCAATATGCCACTTTTATAGGAGAGTTTGGACTGAAATAATCCAAAAGCACCTTGTATACTTGTGAAAGAGATTTAGATACAGGATCAACATCCTTTAATTTGTCCCAAGTGAAGGAATTATCCATAGAATCTCCAATCCTTTTCCTCACCCCCTCTAACATTCGTGTGTGTTGCAACCTTCTAAAGAATGACATTCCTTCACACCCAGCTGGGAGGGCCACTCTATTACTCTGGATCATGTCTCTTATTTTCAGACCCAACAACTGATCAGCCCATCTTTTACTAATTACTTGATCCCCAATTACTAACTTAGGATTGCCTAGCACAGGTTGGTCTCTAGCCTTCATTTGGTTCTTTCTCTGGACTGGAGTAAAAAATGACCACCAGGCTCCTGCCAATTTCACAATTGGATTCCAGGATATCTTTTTAGGGCCCTTTTCTATTTAGCAAATAGGAATGCCTTTGGAGAAAGGTCAGAATCCTTTAACATTTGCCTCTCAATTTGTAACCAGGTTGGTACATAGGACTCCCCTTCTGGATTTCTAATCTATCGAATCATGAGACCCAACTGTCCCACCACATAGTATACATGGAGATCAGGCAATTTAATCATCCCCCATCGCATGTGACAGACACAAAATACTATGCTTTTTCCTAGGAGGTTTAGCATTCCATAAAATTCAAAGGAACTTCTACTTATGTTAAACCAGGTTGCAGGAATGCTATATGGGGCTAAGTATACTGGATACAGTAACCTGAGCAATAAATTCATCTTGATGAGACCCAGTCAAAGGAAACTTATTCCATCTTAATATGTCCCCCCAATCGCTGACAGTACCCCCTCCATATTTGATGCAGCACCCTCTTCAATACTAGATGTAATCCAGATGCCCAAATATTTCAGCTTGTCCATCTTCCATTGTATCTGTAATGGTGCAAAATCTGCTGTACATACATAAGGTGTCAAAGGAAGAATCTGGGTCTTAATCAAATTTAGTTTATAATTCGAAACTTTAGAGTATCGCCCTATTAAATCTATTGTTCTTCTAAAACTTAGTGCCGGATCTTATAAATGGAGAAGTATATCATCAGCGAAAAATGAAAACTTTAACTTCCTCCCCACTATTTTAATCCCCTTGATTTGTGCATCGATATTAATAGCTTTCAACAGAGGTTCCAAATATATGTTAAACAAAATCATCGAGAGAGGACATTCTTGTCGGGTCCCATTTTCTAGCTGAATCTCTCGAGAAACATAACCATTGCACAATACTCTAGCCATTAGAGCTGCATATAGATTTTGATAACTCTAATCAGGCCTCTGGAAAACCCATCTTCTCCATTGTAGCAAAAGAAAGGTGGGAGACCCTGTCAAAGGCTTTTCTGCATCTAAAGATTTCAAAGCTAGGGTAATTGAGGTCAGGCATAGCTAAGTATATGGTGTAGCTTCTAAGGGTATCATGTGTTCCCTCCCTGGCATAAAGCCCACTTGTTCATGACTAATTAAAGTTGGGAAATACTCAATATTCTATTCGCTAGAATTCTAGTAAGAATTTTAATATCTTGATTCATCAAAGCTATAGGTCTATAATTGCCGGTATATCTCTAGGCTTATCTGGTTTGGGAACAAGTGTGATATATGCCTGGTACAGTGGAGAATGACACCACCTCTCGCATTATGGTGCTAAAAATTCTTGGAGTATAGGAAGTATCGTCTGGATGAGCACCTGATAAAACTTAGCCGTAAGACCATCTGGCCCGGAGTTTTACCATGGGGCAAAGATTTAACCACCTCCATTATCTCCGATACCCTTATGGAGCTGCTAGCTCACTAGCCTATCTGGAGTCTAAGACTGGAAGTGGAACTCCCTCCAAAAATGTTCTGATTTCCTCCTCACTAGCAATGTTTCTTGTTTGATATATTTCTTTAAAATAGGAAGTAAAGGCATCTGCCATTTCCTTGGGGTCCAGTAAATGTTTTCCGGCATATTGTATAGAAGTAACTGTTTTATTAGCTTCCCATTCCTTAACCCTGGCTGCTAAAAAGTGCCCAGGTATAGCTCCCTGCATTAAATATTTAGCCTTAATCTTTTCCAACCAGAATTCTACTTTACTATACAGGATATCCACCATTTTCCCTCTCAAATTCTTAAGTTATGCATCAATTTCCCTGGAGGACCCTTCCAATGGAGTCAGCGATTCAATTGCCCCCATAATAAATTCCACTTTTGCCCTTCTCATTCTATTTCTTTGTGCTGCCAGACCCAGTGCTACCCCTGCATACAACACCTTACAAGTTGGCCACGCTAACTTTTTTATTTTGTAGCGTGGGTAACTGTTGCTGGATAATCTCCAGAAGGGCTTCCTCTAGTTTTTCCCAGACTGGAGCCTCCATCAATAAAGAATCATTGAACCTCCATCTATATAGTCTCGGAGCGGTAGGAATTGGTTCCCATCTCAAATGAATAGTGGTGTGATCGGAAAAAACTCTACCCTTGGTTGTCACTTCCTTAACCTCCCTAAGTGCCTCCCTATTTGCCAAAAAAATCAATACGGATTGACTCTTATGAGCAGCGGAGTAAAATGTCATATTGTTGCCCCGTAGAGCAGGTCCGATCGGATCTACTAAAGCCGTAACCTCCATTAATCTGTTCAGGGCAATCTGAGCCCTAGACAAAGGCCTTTTAGTTGGTGGTATCCTATCCTCCAAATTATTAGAACAAATATTCCAGTCCCCTGCCAGAATAAGGGAATGTGGGGACAACACAGCCATATCCCTCTCTAGAGAAGCAAAGAAATCAGGGTTGGGGGGTCTGGGCGATAAATAGAAGCAACTGATAGTGCCTTACTGGACAAGGTACCAGAGAGATAAATCCCTCTGCCGTCCATCCTCCCTTACAATTACATGCTCCGCCTTGTATGGACAAGTTTTCTTTATTAGGATCACCACACCACCTGATGCCCTTTCCTTACCTACCCCAAAAACTTGACCCACCCACATTCGCTTGAGGCAACTCACCTCCTCTGTTAATAAGTGGGTTTCTTGCAAGGCAGCAATGTGGGCCCCCAGCTGCTCAATATGTCTCAAAATTACCATTCTTTTTCGTCTACCCCTAAGTCCCTTGGTGTTCCATGAGATAATTTTAACCCCTGATATTATTGGGTATAAAAACTGTTATAATTAAGCCTTCATTCTGTACCCTTTCATGATCTGCTTCCCCCTCTCTCTCTATAATGGACTCTCTCTCTTCCAGTTCCATAAACCCACCCCCACCCCCAGCCCCTGCCCCGATCCTGAGATCACCCTCCTTTCAGATCTCAATTCATGGATGAACCCCTTTCTGCACTCCCACTCCACCCCTCCACTTAGATAAGCATCTCCAAGTACCCAGCCCATAACAAAAAGCATCTACAACATATTTACATCTCCTCCTATATCCCACATTCCTTCTTACTCCAACCTTCCCTTCCCCCTCTACACCTCTCCCTCAGGATACAAAATCTTCCCATATACCTCATAGATAGAAATATTTAACTATTCTCCTTGGGGCTTCAGCTGGAACATTAAATCAACCCAACCAACCAGCTCCCCAATCCCTGTATCTCAACTAAATGGGGTATCCCTTCTACATAGTACAAACTAACAATAAATCCCCAAGCATTAGTTTCTACCCCAATACCGGTCTCGACACCCATCCTGGGATGAGGGGCCTACCTCCCTTCCTCCATCGATTGCTTATCACTCCACCAGTCCCTCTCCTCCTTGCTTAACTTAACCCCCACAGGGGAAGGTCCCCTTAAAACTCTAAGCTATAAGCTGTACCCAACAGAACCCCTCAATATCCAACCACACATTACCCTATCTTCTAGCCCCCACCAACCCTCCTCACAGCTATCATGCTTCCACCTAATTCAAACATAATGCTCTAAACTAAGATCAATCTCCCTTCACCCCCACATTAACAGAACAAATAGATCTTAAACAATTTAACCTAACATGTATATCATTTCTGGTAAAAACCTGAACATCAAAATAAGCTTGCCATATCCCTTCATTGTCCACAGTCCCAGTCCTCAGATCAATCCAACCTCCACCTTGTCTGCCAAGATTCAGGTCGGCGACTTAAATAGCTCTGGGAGTTCCACGCGCAGACCCTCCAAGACATCTCTCACAGTCAAATATCTCTTTGCCCCGGCCTGGCATCGTACCATCAAAGTTGCGGGGTATTGTAAATGGAATTTAATTCCTGCAAGGTACAGCTTCTTCTTGATCTCGGAGCACTCCTTCTGCTTCTCCTAACCATTAGTGTCAGATCTTGAAACATCCATAGCGGCCTTACCATTCCATTGTAATGTCTCCTTCTGTCTTGCAGTAACCAGCACATGAGACTTTTCCTTATAGTTCAGAAATCACATAATTATCACCCGTGGTCTTGTACTCAGAGGGGGCATCTCTCTTAAAGCCCTATGAGCTCTCTCCAAATTATAAGCTTCCCCAAATGGAGTAGGGCCCAGCAACTTAAGCAATAGGTTTTGCAGGAAGGAGACACATTCCGACCCTTCAGCCCTCTCTGGAAGCCCTGCTAGTATCAGGTTGTTCCTCCGGCTTCTAGACTCCTGATCATCCATCCTCTCTTCAAGTTTTTTAACTTGTTTTCGCAGAGCCACTAACTCCTGATCCATTGTGGAAACCTTCCTTTCCTGGGAAGAGATCCTTGCTTCTGCATCCCCCATTCGTTGTGCTAATGAGTGCAGTGCTGGCTTAACCTCTGCAAAATCAAGCACCAGCCCTTGCAGCAGTTGTTTTATTTCTTGTATGTCGTCAGTAGCCTTACCAGCACCCCCTTCCTTATCTGACTCACCTTCCTGCTAGTTTCGGAAAGGGGATAGGGGCTTTGGTCTTTTAGATGCCCGGGTTCTCGCCACAAGAGGCTCCATAGCCTCCACTTCCATCCCGATGCTGCGAAACGGTCCTTTACTACTGCTGCAATCGCACTGGCTATAGAGTTCGCTGGCACCGCTTCCCTTTAAGTACACACTCTCTACACCGGCTCCAAATCAAGCCCGCAGCTTCCCCCAACTAGAAACCGTGTTCTGACTCGGCACTTACTGGTACCAGAGAGTTTGTTACTCTTTGCTCATTTTGGGGCCTAGGAGCAGCACATAACACATCCGCTCAGACTCGGCTCATCCGTGATCCTCAGGAGAGACTTGAATAATGTACTCCCTGTAGGAGAGAGATATTGGGGATATGATTGAGACCTTCAAGTATTTAAAGGGATTAACAAGACAGGAGCAGAAGGGATATTTAAGTTAAGCAAGGCAAGGGACAAAAGAGGTGATGGTCTTAGACTGGAGGGGTAGATAGAGGAGAGAAATGAGAGACACTTTTCATGGAGAGGGTTGTGGCAGAATGGGACTCTCTGCCAGAGGAGCTGGTATCCTCAAGACAGTGGGGGTTTCAAAAGGGGATGGGACAGGATGAGATGGTAGGTTACTGTGAAGGGGAAGGGGGGAGGGGCAGCTGCAAGGTAGGTGTGCTAGCTGCACATTTGAGCAGACTTGATAGACCATGTGGCTTGTTTCTGCTGGCAAATTTCCTATGTTCATATGCTCCTAGGTGCACTGATCCAATGAACTGTTTTCAGGCATACCCAGGGCCATAAAGATGGTTCAAAGGTAATACAGACAATATACTTACAATAACAAAGAAAGGCACAGGAAATAGAATACACTGAATATATTGAGTTCAACTAGGTACAACTAAGTGCAAGAATACAGATGAAATACAAAAGAGTAGATCATGACACTTCTAACTCTGCACAGGACCGAGCAGCTAATACCTGAAGATGAGTATATATTCTGTGATGCCTCCATTTCTTCTTGTTTCAATTGATAGTCTGCTCCCCTTCCGTGTGCACAGTGATTTTTTCCACGGGAGGAGCAGCAACATTCTTAGTGGGCACCAGAGTTAATGTTTCCTGTGGAAAGGATGATTGACTCGCTATACAGACATGGGAGCCTTCCCCACTCACAAAACATCAGAGCTGGACATAACCACATCATATCACCTCATGGATTGGTGATGGACTTGAGAAGGGGCTCTCTGTGTCCGTCTCAAATGACTAACATCTTATTTTACTCACTTTCTGGGAGACTTAGAGTTAAAATTGTTTGATGGCTCATGTTTTCAACATCTAGACATTGTAAAAACTAAATGGGTCTCCCTCTTAACATATGTATGGCAGGAAATTGAGGGGTGGGGGGCAAGCCCAGGAGAATAAAAAGAAAAAGTTGCATAATAAAATTGGGCTTTATTATCAGTTCCTAGTTCTATTTTGCTTATAGCTGGGATCACAATTTGACATATAATATATAGTGGACAACAGAGCTTACTGTTACTCACACTGACGACATGCTTTTTTGCCTAGGGTTAGAGGCACTATTGGTGACATTTTTTTTACATCTATGGACCCACTTTTAAGGGCCCAAGGTGGTCGGACGCAACACTGCACCTCCATACCCCCTCCAGAGGAAGACTGGGTACTGGATGGTGCCCTGTTCTATTCACTTAGAGGGCATATCTTAGTGCCTTCCTACCTTGAAGGTCAATTTGTAAAAAGTTCTGTGTTGTTTAGTGTTTTTGATGTTTTCTGTTACCTCAGGCTGCAATGGAGAGTTTATGTGTTGGCATTAAGAACTGAACAAATTGCAACAATTACCTTCCAAGAGGAAGAGCGGAACAGAAAAGAACATCCAGAGGGGGGAATTCAGGGGAGTGGGAATGGGCTGAGCGACACAAGTGGGAACTACCAAACCTGAAAGGTTTACTGAGCAGTCCGAGTTTGGCCTTTCTCAGCTAATGAGAGGAGGTGTTGCTAGGAAACTTAGAAATGGACCCAACAAGAGCCTTATTAATCAGTTCACATAATGTGAATGGACTGAATAATCCAGTTAAAAGGTATAAAGTCCTTAACACTCTGAAAAATGAAAGCCCAATTTTATTCTTCTCCAAGAGACACATTTAAGCAAACCAGAATATCTTAAACTTGCTAAATTTGGTTTCTCCCATGTTATAGCCTCCTCTTTTAAGGATGGGAAATGCAGACGGGCTGCGTTTCTTGTTCCAAGGACTACTCAGTTCCATCTTACTAACTCATATGCCAATTTCCAGGGCCGACTGGCAATAGCCGTAGGCATTTTAGAGGGGCAGCGCATCACTCTAGCCTCCATCTACATCCCTCCAGGCACTAAAGCTGACGTAGCTCGTCCCCTGTTACTGAAAGTCACAGAGATCCAGCAAGGAGTGCTGATCACTGGGGGAGATCATAACCAGATATAAGATGGGATGGACACCACCAATGCCAGAATCCTGAAAAGGAATGCCACACTAAAAGCTGTAATAGCCTATACAAAAGAGATGCAGTGGCTTGATATCTAGCACACACAGCACCTCCACCAAAGGAAATATTCCCACTACTCTCCTCCCCACAAAATCTACACCCACATAGATTACTTCCACATTTCTAAGGAACACTGTTACTGAGTGAGAGACTGCACAATGACACCCTCTCCTCTTTCGGATCACTCTCAACTATATCTGGAACTAGAGTGGCCATCCAAATGGAGAGAGACTCTCTGGCACTTCAACAATTATCTTTTAAATTTGAAGGAATTTCAAGACCTTATTATAACTCACATCCCACAAATTATCTCTGAAAACTCTCATCCAGATTTGACTAATTCGACCCTATGGGATACCATTAAGGTTGTCCTGCGGGGTGAGATAATACAATATGCTTCTCCAGAAAAAGCAGCAGAGGCTAGACAATAATTCCTTCAGAACCAACTGACAGACCTGCAGTCCCAACATGCAGGGGGATCAGGATCCTTCCCTTGCTTCAAGCAACTAGGGAGCAACTGCAAAGGGTTCTGGAAATTAAAACAGAGCAAGCAATGCAGAGGTTAAAACTTCGATACCATGAATGGGGCCCCAGGGCCACAAGACTGTTGGCACATTGCCTCCGGCAACGTGCAGTGCAAACAACCATCACCCAAATTAGAGAACCTCTTAGTGGGAAGTTAACTACCATGCCCTCATAGATAAAAGAGGCCTTTCTGACTTTTTATAAACAATTATACACCTCTGAAGGGGGTGCAGCACCTAGTAAAATAGAGGAATTCCTAGGTAAATCAAAATTACCCTCACTAACACTGACACAATGACTATCCTTAGCCTAACCCATAACAGCCTAGGAATTGGTAAAAGCACTCTCCAACATCAAAACGGAAAAAAAGCACTGAACTGGATGGGTATACCATATACCAGGGAATTTCTCAAAGCATTCTGAGAATCACTCCTACCAACCCTGCTGGCAGTACGTAAAGAAGTCCAGAAGGGTGAGGAGCTGCCCCAAAACTGGAACTATGCCTCCATAACAACAATACTTAAACTGGGAAAAGATCAAACAAACTGTGCATCATACCTACCTATCTCAGTATTAAATACTGATTATAAATTATTTGAGTCGGTCCTGGCCGTCAGACTTCAAGTGCTCCTGCTGGGGCTTATACATAAGGACCAAACTGTCTTTATCCCAGGGCAGCAAATGCAAGATAACATCAAAAGAACACTGCAGATCCTTCACCTGGCTTCCCTGTCAGATAGCCCTTTTCTGCTCCTTAGTTTGGATGTGGAGAAGGCCTTTGACAGGGTGGCCTGGCCCTTTCTGTTTCAAACCTTAGGAACATTGGTATTTCCAGGTAGTTTCACCCAGGTCATTGGAACCCTTTACTGTCATCCCCATGCCTACATTAAGATCAATGGGGCAATCTCCCACCCCCCATCCCTTTGGGACATGGCACAAGACAGGGGTGCCCATTATCACTCCTGTTATTCACTCTCTACTTAGAACCACTGGCCCAAACCCTCCGACAGGAAAACTAAATAGAGGGAATCAGCTTACAGGCAGACCACCCCCACAAATTAGCATTATATGCTGATGATTTATTAATATATCTAACTAACCCAGAACACTCCCTGATGTCTCTTTGGAGGAAGCTAGCAGATTTTCAAGAACTTGCAGGATATAAGCGAAATAAAACAAAAACAGAGACTCTTCAGATCAACTTTACTCCCTCTACGTCCCTCAAACAACAGTTTCCCTTTAAATGGGACTCTACTAGTATAAAATATTTAGGAGTCTATCTTACTGCCTCCTATAACAAGATGTTTAGCTCAATTACCTGCCCTTCCACATAAATTAAAGCCGACATGGAGAGAGGAAGGTGCTACCCTCACCCTTATACAGAGGATAGACTCTGGAAGAATGATAATACTCCCTAGATTTTTATACCTAGCACAGATGATTCCAATATCAGTCCTTAAAAATATTATACAGCCCTAAACAGAAAGATCTCTTGGTATATATGGCATAACCAAGGCCTAGGATCAGACTCCAGTGTCCTACAACTTGTACTCCTTGCCAAATTTCGAACATTATCATCAAGCGGCTCAACTATGAACAATCCTATACTGGCTTCACCCTATGTACCAAGCAAGATGGAAGGACTTGGAAATGCAAACAGCAGATTTAGCACAATTGCACCATCTCCTCCTTTCCAACTCAAAAGGGGTCAGACAGGGAAAAAGAGATACTAGTAATTACTATACAGATACCACCCTGCCAATTTGGTATAAAATAATGCAATCTAGGAATCTGGCATGGTGGAGCCACTTCCTCAGCTCTCTTCCCCACTTGAAAGAATTTCTGCCAGCATCAATAGACCCTGGTTTTCTCTTGGGAAAAACAGGGACTCCAGATGATATTCCAGTTTATTGAGGGGGGCACAGTCCTCAGTCTTACTGACTTAGTTACAGGTATGGAATCTCTTACAGAGATAGGTTTAGATACTTTCAAGCCAGAGATTTTATTAAGTCCATATCCAAGATTCTCTGGTTCAAGACTTCTCCCAGCTCATAGAAATTATGAAGAGAACGTTGGTATCGGGGCCCCTAGAATATATGATTTCATATTTATATGCAGCAATCAGCATACTAGGAGGGACTCTACTGATCATGTCAGGCAAGCTTGTTCCACCGATTTTAACTACGTATCCCACAGAGCTCTGGGAATTATACCTCGGCAGTTTATACATAGGAATCACTACCATCACAGGAGAGAATTCATTTGGAAAAATATAATTTGATTTTTCAGAACGCTGACAGTGACTGCTAAATATATAAAGAAGCATGGAAGGCAATGCTGGAGCAAGTGTGGTACCTCACTGGCTACCCATGGGCATATTTTTTGAGCTGCCCTGTACTCCAACCTTTTTAGAAAATTTGCAACAAGCCTCAGCACAAATCTTCTCTCCTGATTTGAAACTTTCCCCTGTACTTTTTTCATATCTGACAAGCCCATAGGCGACAGAGACTCTAATTCGGCTAAACTGCTAAACATCCTCATAATGGCAGTGAAAAAGTCTGTTACCAAGAAGTGGCTTTTGGGAGACCCACCCTCCATAACTCAATGGCAGGATATTATGATAGAAATCTATAAAATGGACAGGCTAATAGCAGTATTAAATAATACTCAAGAGCAATTTGAGTTGATACGGAGGAGATGGGTGATGTACCTGTCCCCTCTCCGCTCAGATTTCATTCCATCAACTTGCCGGATAGAGACGATTAAGCAGCTGGCTGGTAAAGGCATGGAGGAACCTAGTAGAGACTGTTCACCTTTTATCTAAGATTATCTTTTACAAGCTCATTTAAATTCAACCATAACAGAAATTAAATGTATATTCCTCCCCTACTAAGATCCCTCCACTCCACCTGGTTTAATATATGAATGAAATGCCAAATGTTCTTATTAATCCTAAGCCTGAATGTTAAATGGTTACTGTCCATGTATTGCATATTGATTGTATCTGTAATTTTTATCACTGAAAGGCTGAAACATTTTAAATAAAGAGTTATAAAAAAATGAAATACAATAGAGTAGTAGCTAAAGTACAGGTGCAATTTACATGATGCAGAGTCAGTCAGTCTTATAACTGTCCAGCATTGTACAACAGGATAATTTATTCATATGTAAAGAAGAGCACCTCCAGTTACCGTTGTCCTGAGAGGGAGATCCCACAGGGTCAATCCTGGCCAGGACAAGTCCTACCCCTGAAAAACATTTTTTTGGGGGGGATTACATAAGGAGGGAGAAAGAGAGTCCCTGTGGTTCCTCTCCTCTGTACCCCACCTAGGGAGATCCTTCACCACAGTACCAGACCACATCCAGGAGGAACCCCCCTGGCTGAGAAGGGAAGGACCAACAGGGAGCACCTAAGGCCAGGGCAAGAAGCCCTACTTGCCCTCCCATGGTGGGCCCTCTGTTGCTTAGAAAGGTAACAGAGGACCCGGAGGTACCAGTAGGACTCAGCCCTCATTTCTCCTCAAGGAGGGGAAGGGTAATCAGGGAGGGGGCATTGCCAAGGGACTGAGGCCCAAAAGGGAAACTGCCAGTAATGAATGGTGAAGATACACAAGATGATCAAGAATTATGATAGGTTCAAAATTTTCATATCTTCCCTGTGTCAGTCTTCACCATTCATCACTGTCTGGATGAGTACCGAGCCCCCCAAAGGGGGCCCTGCACTTCCCTGAGGGACATGAGTCTCTCATTCTCTTGTGGGGGAGGACCACGAAAGGAGGAGACCCATTACAGGCCAGTTAGGCCTGTGACTGGTCAGGGTGAGGTGGGGTCTCCCATTGCCTGGGAGATGGAAGTCACCCCTGCAGTTCCCACCTTGCCATGTGGGAGAAAAGATGGGGCCCCTGAAGAGCAGAGGCAGTGCCCTACACCGTGCAAAGGGTGACAGCCTTGATAGATGAAGCCATGCTGTCTGCCTAATGCAGATTGTTGTCACCGCTAGCCTTGAAGCTACCTCACTGGCATCATAAGACACCCTTTGCCTGGTGCCTTGTGAGCTCCAGGCCCAGCACAGAAAGGGAAATGGCCTGTCTGGTTGCCTTCATATCTGGCAGCAATGTCAGCATCTGACCTAGCATTGACCACAGATGCCTGTTGTAGGCAACATGGTGTGCCTGATGGGTGATAAAGCTGAGCATGTTAAGAGCTGAAGAGAACACTATACATTTCCAGCAGTCAAACTCTGCAGAGTCCACATCTGGGGGCCAGTGGCACACCAGGTGTCTATGCCCAGAAGGGGTATCCAGTACCCTCACTCCCACAGTGGGATGAGGCAATGTCCCTAGAGACCCCTGGTGTGCACAGTACCTGTGCTGGCAGTCCAAGGGGGCTGGAGTTGGGACAGATGGGCACTGCCAGGTGCAGGACGATGATTCCTAGAAGGGGAATTGGCCTGGAAAGGATGACCAGGTGGTCTGCACTGAATTTGCTAAGGAAGACATGCATCGTCCACTCAGTATTGTGTCTTGCGATGTGAGATAGGTGCAGATCACTGACCAATCTTGATAGGAAGCACTGATACTCTATCTGATCAATGTCTGAGGACAGATGGACAGAGGTATCCTCTTCCTTGAAGGAGAAAGATGCGGAGGCTGATAAATTTGAAGAGTCCAAGTCTGGCTGCTGCAGGGGAGACAGGCAAAAGACCTGCTCATCCATATCCCTGACATACCTGATGAAGGTGGCAGCAGTGGCTTTGAACTTGCTCCCAGGTCAAGGGTCCTGAAGGACCTATGTGCCCTGGGAAATGAGGGGGGGCTGCAGAGGCAATGAGGAAACACACTTCACCTTATCTAAGTGACCTCTTCCATGGCTAGGGGACCTCACTGGTGATCTTGGATCTGCTGGGGATCCACTAGTCTGTGCAGTTACTGGATGCTCAACCAGCTCAAAGCGGTCAGGATTGAGCCCTGAATGGGAAACTCCCCAGTGAGGAGACTGGAGCTTCAAAGAACCAGAAGGGTGGACCACAACCCCATCCAATAAGGCCTTCCTTGAAGGGGATGAGGGAGAGAACAAAGGCTCAGCACTGTGACACATTCCTGAACTCTCAGGGGTCCCTGGGGAAGATCGCTGCCCAATGTCCTGCCCCCTCAACCCCATTGATTCTGAGGTCAACCTTTTCCTCATTCCCAAAGCTAGGGACTGTCACAGGCCTCCTGAGGATGCCACAGAAGAATGAGTCCCTATTATGATCTGGGGAACAGCACTGGGACTGACATCTCTCCCTGACCCCAAGACCCAAACCACCATCTCCTCAGATGGAGGGTTACTATTGGCAGGCACACTCCTGACATCACCACTGGTGTGGGAGCCAGCACTGATCATAATCGCCAGTGCAAAGGGAAGGGAAGGGATGCCTGGGAGGTCACAGAGTTACTGGGCACTGGAGAACCCTCTGACTCTGAGGAGTAGGGCAGCCAGTCCAGATCAGTCTCCCAAGTGTTTGGTTCTGGAGAGAAAGAGATCCAGAAGACCTCCAGATGAGCATCCCCAGAGGTTTTCCCACCTGCAGTGCAGCAGGAGGGCCTAGTATCACTCACAGTACTGACCACCAGATCCGCAAGTGGCCCCAGGGTACAGAACGGCATCGGTGGCTGGCGCAGAGGAGCCACCCATGCTGGGCCCAGTAGGTGTGGGCCATGACACCAGGGGAACCTGCACCTCTGAGGAGTTGACTGCATGGGCATTACTGCCAGCTCGGCCCCCGGGATGCCTGGACCAATCCTCCAGCACTGCAGAAGAGACCTCCTCATTGGCAAGACAAGAAGAAGAGGAGGTCTCCTCCTCACAGGTCTGTATAGAATCAGGATGAGATCCGAAGGAAGGGTGGAAAGACCTGCACTTGGAGTCCCTCATACAACACTGCCTTCTAAAAGTCAGTGGATTGCAGCTGACTTTATACATGCAATGCTCCAGTGCTCCATGGCCCATGGAGAAGCAAGCATCACAATTATCGATATTGTGAGATGGACCCAGGCAGGTGAGGTATTGGTCATGGTGGTCCATGATGGACATCTAGTGCAGGGACACTGGCACATAGGAGGCCAGTCTGCCTTGAAGAGCACTTTTGTCCATGGATAAACCCAACATGACTCACGGTAACTAAAATAATAATAAAACAGACTTGGTGCTGCTTCAAGAAAGAAAAAGGAAAGGTCTTACCGGATTCCTGCAGAAAATGGCACCAAGTTACTAGACAGATGGTGGAACTAGAATGGAGCAAAAATGGTGTCAACAATGACATTGAAACAACTAACTAGGCCACAATGTTGCAGATTAAATTTCTTCAGCAGGTGCAAAGTGCTGCACAATCAGTGGCGGAAGAAGCAGAACTGGGGCAGAGGAGGAGTTGGTGACCATTGTTGGCAGACCCGCAAGTACCACGTAAAGCATAGGCCTCAAGGGCGGCACCACCTCCAGAGCAGGCTCCTCCCCCCTACAAAAAAAACTCACAGTGGGTGCTGTGCCTCTGACTGTCACCCAGACAGTGATAAATGGTGAATAGCAACACAGGGAAGATCAATAGTACTGTGCTGTAGTTACACAATTCGCATGTAGTGATAGTTACTGCAATTACTGTTGCCTCCCTTCTGCCTCAAATCAATTCTTTCTGGCAAATGTAACTATATATGGCACACTCTGCAACCAGTGTTACATGTGTAGTTACACATCCAGCATAAATCCATTTTTTCTGATGCATTTTGCAACACTTATTACATGTGTAGTTACATTTCCTGCACAAATCAGTTTGTGCCGAAAGAGAAACAGTTCTGTTTGCACATATAACTACCACTTCATGCAAATTGAATAATTACATACCAGTCAAATGTGAATGTAATTAACAACTACATAGTATTTACAGTGCAATAACAGTGTAGTTACTTTATAGAAATGTATGTCTAACTACATTATATGCAAATGTGAAACTAATTGCCATCTACATTGCAGTGACATGTAACTACACAGTACTTACATAGCAATTACATTGTAGGTATACAGTAATTACAGTGTAGTTAAGGACACTTATACTAAAGTGTTACCATATATGGTATATGTGTGTGTGTGTATATATATATATATATATATATATATATATATATATATATACATATATACACACACATACACTGTATATAGTGAGAAGAAATAATGTGACAGAACTGGAGACTGAATCCAGTTTCCCAGAATACTACCCTGTTGCTCTAACAGCTGAACAACAACAAACTGGTTTGTCTAAGTAGAGCTGGTCACTGAATACTCAAATTATAGCTGGTACAGTATGTAGTGTAATAGTATTTTGGCACTAGGTGCTGATGGCTAACGTGAGAGAGCACTGGAATGGTGTTCTGGAGGTCTATGTTCAACTTCGCTGTCAGATCACATAGTTTATTGTAATAATACACTTTAAAGCATGTTTGTTTTTATTCTAACTGGCCATAGAGTGTTTTTTTTAGATTTATTGAACTAGACATTGTAAACCTTTATGGTTCATATTAATGCCTTTGTAAAACACCTCTAACGAACATCCTATCCAAAACAACCCATTTCCTGCAGCTGCTCCCAGGCACCGAGAAACAATAATATATTTCTTGAAGCCTCTGCAGAGAGATGTGTACAAATTGCTCCTTTATATTCCTAGCCTGTCTCCAATTTTCAGAATTGTCAGGAATCTATTTTTGTATAGAGCCCACTAATGAAATCCAGTGTGTCAAAAAGCATACCCTTGCTTTTTACTCCCATTAGCACAGAAAGTATTCACCCAAGCATACAAGGGTTTTACCTTGGGTTTTAAATGAAATGTCAACTACAGTTTGGTACTAAGAGCCAGAATTGTATGGGTGCCATTAGACAAAATCTGACAGTCCTAGCTCGCTGGGTCTGTCATTGTGCTTGCAGATGTAATGCTGGCATTTTACAGAGGCAGAGAGATTCTGTGTGTGAGGTGTGTGTATACGACATGGAAACACTCACTTAGCACCTTCATGTGTTTAGTAATGCCGGTGACAACCTAACAGAGATAGATATGTAACTTCACGCACCAAGGACAATAGCTTTGCAGTGTTGGTGGGAACAGAAAATGACAAGGCTGCAGTGCTGCTGATCTTAGTAAGGTATTTCAATTCCTTTTGAAAATTAAAATGCACCTTTTTTATCTCCTAAGTGTTTAATAAAACAGCTTTGTTCAGTAGCATTGACTTTACAGGACACTGATTTAACTATTTAAGATGAAATCTAATCTAAATAGAATTATATCAATTTTGCCTCTACAGTTCCCCAGTTGTCTTTCTTGTTTGTCTCTATCAACCATGCTTGGCTTTTGTTAATCAGCTAAACACTGCTGATACTGTTTTGAGGACTCGATTACAAAATTCAAGTTATGAAACTAGCATTCTAATCATCAGGCACACCTGTGCTTAGAAAAATATAATCTGTCAGCAGAACAAGACTGCTTGGCCCACCCAGTCTGCCCAGATGGTCTCTGTCTAGTCTGTCACAGCTGTCCCTAACTGGTCTTGACAACCCTCCCTCCCTCCCTGCCTAGTTGCTAATATTACCCTATGTCTATCCCCCACATACATGAAGCCCCCTACTGTTTATGCCCCCACCACTTCCACTGGCAGCCTGCTCCAGGTATCTACAGTTCTTCAGTGAAGTAGTACTTCCCCACATTCCTCTTCAACTTCCCCCCTCCAGATTCACTGCATGCCCTCTGGTCCTAGTGCTCTTTCCCACTTGAAAGAGACTCCTTCCTTACACCCCATTTACCCTGTGAGGTATTAGTAGGTCTATCATGTTCCCTCTTGTTCTCCTCTCTTCCAGGGTATACATGTTGAGATCTCTCAGTCTCTCCTCATAAGGATTTTGGTGCAACCCCGACACCATTTTGGTTGTTCTCTTCTGGATTGCCTCCACCCTGTCTATATCCTTTCGCTTATGGCCTCCAGAACTGGGCACAAAACTCCAGGTGGGGTCTCAACAAAGAGTGATATAGTGGCATCACCACCTCACTTTTCCAACTGCAGATACCTCTCCCTGTGCATCCCAGCATCCCACTGCCTACCAATTCTTTGTCACGCTGCCCTGCCACTTACAGGTCATTAGAAATGATAACTTCAAGGTTCTTTTCCTGCTTAGTGACTGTCAGTACCCCACCCCATCCTATATTCAGCTTCTTTGTTACTATGTCCTAGGTGAATGATGTTTCACTTTCTGGCACTGAACACCAACTGCCATGCTCTTGGCCACTCCTCAAGTTTCCCAAGATTTTTCTCTGTCCTTTTCTGAGTGTTGTCCATAGTACAGATTTTGGTGTTATCTACAAAAAGGCATACCTTCCTTTCCCTACCAGTTTTTCTGCAATGTCACTTGTGAAGACATAGAAGATGGTTGGCCACTCTCCCATTATTAGAGTGAGTACCAGTGCTGTTAACCACCACCCTTTGTCTCCTATCTGTTATACAGTTTGTAACACAGTTCACCACTATGGATCCCACTCCTAAGTTGCTTAATTTCTTTATATGTCTCCTGTGTGCCACAGAGTCAAAGGCCTTGCTAAAGTCCAAATAGGTCATGCCCATGGCCCTCTCCTGAGTTAGTTCCCTGGTCACTCAGGTGAAGATGTCAGTGGGATTCCTTTGGCATGACCTCCTACCAATGAATCTATACTGCCTGTTGTCTTACCGCCCATTGGAGTCAAGATATCCTACTAACCTTTCCTTTAACAGGTTTCCATTAATTTCCCCACAACTGAGGTGAGATTGACTGTCCTGTAGTTGCTAGCTTCCTCCCTGCTGTCAGTCTTAAAGGGACAGCCCCTTAACCTATTTTCTGTATACCTGTGTAGTTTGTAGGCACAAACAATGATTCCCTCTCCTGCATCCCACTAATGTCATCCTGATTTAAATATAAATCAGGTTGCTTTACTCTGTTTTGCCCTGGTGTGAAACTGTGTTTGCCTCCATTACAAAGGTCATGACCCCACTCAAGAAAGGCATCATGAGAGTTGATGATGCACTTACTACAGTATGCTTGAAACGTTTCATGGTCAGCATAAAAGTAGAACATGGGGACTGCAGAGCTCAGCAGCAGCACTGACTAATACAGTGTAACTACTGCAGGCTTTAGCACCAAATGATCATAAAAATCCAGGAAGCCTCATAAGAGCCAGGTCATGAATTTTGCAATGGAGTCAAGCAGCTTTTCACACCAGATTTGAGTACCTTTATTTACATTTAAATCCTAATGGAATCAGAAGAGTGCAATAGAAATAATCATTGTGTATGCCTACAACTTAACAAAGAAACAGAATAAAAGGATGAGGGCACTTTCCCTTTAAGTAGAGGGACCACATCTGCTCTCCTCCAGTCCTCTGAAACCATATCTGTTTCCAGAGAGTGGTTCAATAAGTCCATCAGTAGATCAGCAAGCACCTCCCTGAGTTCCTTTAGTACTCTTGGGTGTATTTCATCTGGACCCATAGTCTTGTCCACGTTCAGAGCTGCAAGTCTGTTCACCTACCCCTCTTTGTTCCTGCTGCTCCCTGGTGGTTTGTTCCCTCCCTCCACCCCCACTAGGAAGACTGTGCAGAAGCACTTGCTCTGGATATGTTCCTTTTTCTAGTCCTCTTTTAAGCAGTCCTCCTGCTGCTCCCCTTATCCTCACTATCCCTCCACTTACCTTCTCTTCTCAGTTATGTATAGCACCTGAAGAAAGTCTTATTTCCTTTAGCTACCCCCTTGGCTGTCATTTTTTCTTTCTGCAACTTTGGTCCCCTCACTGCCTTTCCTGCTTCCCTCTCTTTTACTTAGTACACCTAGTTGACTTCATCTCTCAACAGTTCTTTATACCTCTTGAATGCATATGCCTTGTTGTGCTTCGTCTTCCTGCCTACCTCTGCTCACAGTTTTAGCTATAACTGCAGTTCGTTGTATGGAATTATTTTGTATTTGTAATCCAATGAATTTCCCTCACTCAACTCTTGGATAGATAGATAGATAGATAGATAGATAGATAGATAGATAGATAGATAGATAGATAGATAGATAGATAGATAAAACATTTATTTTTATAAAGGATATTTCATGTCATTAGGAATAAAAATCCATGTTTACAAGACAGTCCTGTTAAAAAAAAAGATTCCAAAAATTACATAAAGCTACAGAGGAAAACATGCAAGGAAGGTACAGTATGTCATGCACAAACACATATGCAAATCATTTATTTATGTACAAGTATACTATTAAATAAGTATTATTTACTAAGCTTTAGCTAACAATTATATACCATTTGGTAGCATTTGTTCAAGTCAGTAACAAATTTTGCATCAGTTGTAGCTATACGCATGTTAAAAGGAAAGTTATTCCATGAAGAGGCTGCCTGCAAACATAAGGCAGAAATGTATTATACGAATTAATGTATCCCTGTGGTTCTTATTTATTTTTGCATAATTTTACTGGTTTATGTCATCTTTGTTTAACTGTTATGGTTATATGCATTAATGAACTTCTATGGTTCTTATGTTTTTGCTTTATATTATTGCCTTGTGTCATCTTTGGTTACATTGTTATGGTTGCACACATTAATGAACCTCTATGGTTCTTATGATTTTGCTTTATATTATTGCTTTGTGTTATCTTTGGTTACATTGTTGTGTTCCACTGGTTGTACTGTCACAGACTGTGCCTGAAAATAGGCAAATGTTTGCCAAGTGTATCTTACAAAGCAAATAAAAACTGAATAAATAAGTAAATAAATACCACCTTTTTCCTTCACCCCATGGCCACTTTTTGAGAACCATAACTTTATCTTTTTCTCTTTACTCAGTTTTAGGGTTGCAGTGGGCGGAGTCCTGTAGACCTCTTGTTCTGAGGAAAGGACTCTGCATTTCTCGCATTCTTTGTGAATGAACAACATGATGGAGTTGCCTCATAGTTGCCTCAAATCTGAGCACTCTGCTCGCACTGCACTATTTTTTACTTCTCAAGAAACATCGGACATCCTGATCATGACACTGAGGAATGGGCACCCCAGTGTCACTCTTGTGTTGGGGAGGAATGCTGGAGGGAGGGTCGGTGGGGAATAACTCTAATTTTAGAGAAAAGAAATGGCAGTCACACTTTAGTGCGCCTGTGCTAGTAGTTGAGCACGCTTGAAAGAAGAGTTTAGCAGCCATCTTGTACACAGCAGAGTGTGCCATGACTGCCGCTTTCTTTTTTCCTTTAAAATTAGAATTATTTCCCACCCCCACCCCATCCTCCATCACAGCACCTCCATAAACACAAGAGTTACATTGGGAGTGTTTAGTCCTCCAGTGTCACGATCTAGGACACCCAATGTTTTAGCACCTCCACTAATGTGCATGTGCAGTTATTTTGAGTGTGTGTGTGTGTGTATATATATATATATATATATATATATATAGTTAGATAGATAGATATTGATAGATGTATATTGATATCCCTGACCCTCCCTCCACAGCACCCACCACACATCCCACTCAGAACCATAAGAGTGACGCTGGGGGAGCCCATCCCTCCAGTGTCATGATGACAAATCCTCCATGCTGTGTTATTTACTTACAACCTTGCAAAAAGAACACTGTCCATCGATGCCTTTTGCTGCCATAACTGCCCCACCACCACTCCCGCTCAGCACCCACCACCCAGCACCTCCCCCCAAGACCTTACTTACCCATCAGGGGTCCAATGCCATAATTCTGTCTGGACCACAGATACATCTTCACTCTTCAAAGCCAGACCATGAACTGCAGAAACAGGTATGTGCATTAATGTATTTCAATGGGGTTCTGAACTTAGTGGCATAGCATGGGCATTTTTGCATATTTTTGGCTCAGATTTTATACATGCCTTCTTTGGGACCCTACCTCATGAACAATTGCATTGTCATTAGATAGAGCTGTCCTGAAAGATACGTTTGCAATCCTTGCTCAAAATCACCTTTCAGACAGTAGTTGAAAGTTTTCTTTGCCCTTGTTTATGAGGTGGAGTCATAAGAAGCACATGTTGAAAATTTGGTGTAAAAATGTTGAAAAAATAATAAAGTTATGAACCTACATTGACTTTTGTGAATGCAGGCTCATAACTTTGATAATTTTCAATATTTTTACCCCACATTTACAACATAGCCATATCTTCACAGCACCTCATAAAGGTGACAGCTGTCATTTTTCAAATCCTGGGCAAAATGTTTTTTTACATCCTGAAAGGTGATTTCATGGTCCCTGTGCAAAAATAACCTTTCAGGCAGCAGTTGAACATTTTATCTGCACCTGTTCATCATGTGGTTATAAGAAGGCTATGTTGAAAATTTGGTGTAAAAATATTAAAAAACAACATTATGAGTCTATGCTGAATTTTGCAAATACAGGCTCATACCTTTGGTAATCTTCAATGTTTTAACCCAAATTTTCAACATAAGACATGTCTTTACAGCACCTCATGAATGCGACAGCTGTCATTTTTCAAATTTGGCCCCAATTTTGTTTTACATCTTTTTTTTTGTATTATTAATGGGAGGGCTTGCCCGAGGTTCAATGTGGGGAATAGCTCCTTCCACAACCTCTATATAAGCCTTCCTCTAACACACTTCCCTTGCTTAGGGAGTGTTTTTCATTTCCCTGGGCTCCGGCATGGCTTGTGCAGCTGTGCTTGCTCTATTCACTCTGCTGCCTGGCTTGTTCTCCTCCCCATCTCCTTGTGTTCTGTGCTTCCCCTTGGGATGTTTGTCTTTTTCACATGCCTCCTCAGCTCCTCCCGGCTCCCTTTCACTCTGCTTCCTTTCTCTTTCTCTCATTCTTTTTGGGTGTTTGTCAGCCCTACTGGCAGTTTCTCATGACCCAGCTCTCCCCATCCCGTCGCTTTTTGTAGCATCACCTCCCATTCTGGTACAGGCTATGGCTGACGCCAGTGTTCCTTGGTACCTGGCCCAACTCACCCTCCCCAGGTCTGGCTGCTTCCGAATGCTCCCCCTCTCGATTCCCGGCAATCCATGCCTTTCAGGATACATCCTCATTGTTTTCTTCTGGACCTTATACTTTACAGCCCCCTCACTGGGATCTTTCTTTCTGATTCCCCTTTATCACTTGGCCTACTAGCTAGCTTGTCCTCTCCTGCCTACTCAGCCACAACAGGACTCTGCTACTACAGGTCCCATCAGCTACTAGTAAGTAATTTCACGTTTAAATTTCTACCACATTCACTACTCCTGCTCCCAGTACCTACTCTCACATCTATTACTACCACAGTACAGCTTCTGATTATATTGCTATTCAGCACTGCCATTCCTGCACTTCTCTACATGAGTGCATTCCTCCAATGGAGCAGTGCATGACTCCATGAATTTGCTTGCTATTTTGTAATTCTACCTTGATTAACATTTGGTCAAATTCTTCACGGGACCAGACAGGTTATTCCCTTGGATGTCCCTCTCTCTACTATCAGCCAGCCATAGTACTGTTTACTTAGCCAGCACCTGCAACAGCGCATCCTCACTGCCTTTTCAGTACACTACAGACAGCCTAGCCTTCCTCAACAAAGGAAGGCTAATTCTGAAAGGCAGCTTGATATCAATTATGTAAGATTCAGTGGCTGACCTCCATACTATTCCTAACTTTCTCCTTCCAATACCTTTCTGAGCACTTACCCTATTTACTTTGTCATCTGTGTTTCCTATACCCTTCTTATTATATGTTTTTCATTCCTCCTACTAGTGCTACTATAACTATGACTTCACATACTATTTCTTCTCTGCCATCCTTTCCCCTGCTCCATTACTACTCCTTTCTCTTCAGCAGTGTCGTGCAGCTGCCAGCCCATACCAGCAGTGTTCTGGACTCTGTCCCTAACTTACACATTCTGGGGTGCTGAGTGAAGGTAGGCTCCCCTGTCTACCAGGGATTGGATTCCATTCCAACCACTACCTCCTGCTATTTCCTTACAGACATCCTCCATTCCTAGCTCTGCTGACAGCATCGAGCAAAGGTTAGCTCACTCTACTACCAGGGATGGGAGCCATGTCTACAATCTAAAGTGTCATACCATACCTTCTTCCTCATACCAGTTGATGCTTCCTCGGGAAAAGAACTACCTCCATTTACCATTTTGACATCCTCCATCCCTAACTCTGCTTGACAACATTGAGTGTAGGTTAGCTTGCCCTGGCTACCGAGGATGGGAGCCATGTCTATCATTTACAGACTGTAACTATACCTTCTTCACCTCATACCAGTTGCCACTTCTCTTCAGGAATGGAACTTCCTCCTACTTACAAACTCGACATCCTTATTCTCTAACCCTGCTTGGCGGCATCAAGTGCAGGTTAGCTGACTACCAGGGATGAGAGTTATGTCTCCCGTCTTCAGACTTCTACCATACCTTCTCCGCCTCATGTCAGTTGCCGCTTCCCTTTGGGAATGGAATTCTCACACTCTGCGTACCCTCATCATTCTACTTATGCTGCTCAGCTCTCCGCCTTCCACCTCCACCATCCCTGATGGTCGTCTGAGTATACTATCTGCTGCTTCATTTTACATTTTCTTGGCCCAATACCTTGGCTTCCACTCCTTCAGGAACAGAACATTGCCCACTTGCTTCTCCATCTTACCTTGTCTGCAGCCTACACTCATTGTCCTATCTGCTGACTTCCACAGCTGGGAGCCTGACTCTGTCATGCACTGTCTCCTCTTTTGTGTCTCCACTGACATGGATTGCCATTCAGGAATGGATCTTCAACCTTGTTCTCATCATCCGCATTTACTAACTGCATCCTGTCTGGATCATCTTGCCTCGCTCATCCCATCTGGATGCATGCCCCTACATTCCACTAATTACATGTGTTTTCTCCACCTGCTACGTGATGCCACGACCCTTCTGGACTTGGACCTCCTACTGCTGGAGTGGTCTCCACTTCTCCTTACTGCAGCCATTCTCCCAGCCTAACCATTCAAGCAGTACAGAGACTGCCTTGCCTGCAGGTTGCCGCTCCTTCAGTCCTGGTGCCTTTTTACTCCTCCAGTCTTCCACCTCTCAGCTCTGCCTATGACTCTCTATCAGAGGGCTTCTATTGACTGGATTAGGTACTCCCTCCTCTTCCTTTGTGAATACTGAGCAGAAGTATTCATTCAGTATTTCTGCTTTTTACTGTCCCTCTGCCCAACCACCCTCCTCATTATTCAGCCCCAGTATCCCTGCCTTAGTCTTTCTTCATCCTTCATGTACCTATAAAAGGTTTTATCCCTCTTCTTAACCAAGTTGGCTATCTTTTCCTTGGTTTTGGCCTTTGCTATTCTGACTGACTTCCCCGCTTCCTTTTGCTTTAACTGGTACAGTTCTCTGTCCTGCTCCTTCTGTGTTTCCTTATACTTCCTGAATGCTATTTTTTTCTCCAAAACCTTCCCTGCTACTTCTTTTGAGAACAATAGTGTTTTGTTCTTTCATTTTGATTTGTTTCTTTGCTTCACACAAAGGATTGTTGCCTCTGTGATGGCAGTTTTGATGTTTCCCCAATGTTGCTCCACCCCACCTTCTTGCCTGTTTAATAGTGAGTTTCTGAGACACTCCCATTTTGACAAAATCAGCCCTCCTGAAGTCCAGTACTATCATGTTTGTCTGGCTTGACTCTACAGCTAAGTTTATCACAAACCACACTGTTTGGTGGTCTCTTGTTCCCAGATGGCTACCCACTTCTAGATCTGAGATCTCTCTCCGTCCCCATTTGCAGTACCAGGTCTAGATTACTCCTCCAGAGTGGGTTCCAACACTAGCTGTGCCCTGCAGAGAATCAAGAATGGTCCTAATCTTGGATGTGGCTGTAGCAAAAGGTGTTCCAGTTAACATCTGGCATATTCAGGTCCCGCATCAGCAATATCTTCCTTTCTCTGGCCATCCTAAGGATGCCTTCTATCATTTTCTTGTCCATTTCCTCCACCTGAGATGGGGTCTGTATAAACCCTGTGCAGATTGTGGCACCATCTCCAGTGTCCAGGGTGACCCACAGTGCCTCCTCTCATCCCTGTTTAATCTTTTGTTCCATTGTTTGATCTCTCCTTACATAGAGAGCTACCCCTCCTCCTCCTCTTCTACCCTCCCTGTCCCTCCTGTAGATTGTGTACTCTGGTATGTTGACATCCCAGTCATGGTTCTCTGTGTACCTTGTTTCTGTGACTGCCACGATATCCAGGCATCCCTCTTTCATCAAGGCCACCAGTTCAGGGAGCTTGTTACCTAGACTATGGGCATTGGTACTCATTACCCTCCATTTTGTGATGGCCTTATCCCTTTTTGCCCCATCCCTGTGCTTACTGCATTTGTCTTTTTCTCCATTTACACCTGCCCTTCCCCCTATTGACTGCTCTATCTTGGTGTTTACCTAACTAACTATCCTGATTTTTGGGGGGGAGGGCTAGAATTTTCCTTATCCTTTTCAGTGCCTCCCCCCTTGGCTAGTTCTAGTTTAAATGCTTGCCAATGAAGCATTTAAACCTATCCCTTAGGATCCTGGTTCCACTCCTGGACAGATGCAGACCATCGTGCCAGTATAGGCCTGTATCCCTCCAGGTGGAGCCCCAGTCCCCAATGAAGCTGAAACCCTGAGCTCTGCACCAGTTTTTCAACCACTGATTGAATCCCATGGTGTGGAGTACCCTAGCCTCACCGATACCTTAGACAGACAGCACCTCTAAGAAGGTTACCGTGCATGCTACTTGTCTAAGACCCCTCCCTAAGTCTACAAACTCCTCCTGCACTACTCTGATCCCTTTCCCAGCCAGGTTATTTGTCCCTAGGTGGACAATGACATCCAGCTCCCTCCCATGTGTGGCTCTTCCTGTGATCCTGAGGATTCGCTCCATGTCCCTTCAAGCCATGGTGCCAGGCAGGCATCTTACCTCCCTCCCTCCCTCCCTAGTTCTACCCTCCTAATAATGGAGTCCCCACCAGGAGTTGTTTCCATCCCTGTGGGTATACAATCCCTGAACATCCATCCTTTGTCACTTGGAAACATGGTCTATATTAACCTCTTCTTTAACTGGATCTGCTTTATACAATAGCATTTGTCATCTCTGCAGAAAAGATGTACTTTCATCTTCAGGATCATCATTCAGGCTGTATCATTGGATCGATAACCAACCATCATCTCCAGGGCACTCAGACTGTTCTACAACTTTTACCCTATGGCTGTTTCCTTAGCAACTCCTTGTCCAAATACAGAGTTCCTAGTCTCAGACTATACCTTTACATTCAAGCTTCTCACAAGTTGGATCATTCACCAATGACTTCTTCTACCATTGCAATTCAACCATTCCAATTTAGTACCTTGTCGGTCTGGTCATGTTCCTCTGCCTATTACAGTTCCATTGGACAAGCATCATTCATCATCCTGGAAACTCAGACTTCCTTCATCCTCCTTCACTCAGATTTACTTCATATTTGGGATTCTATTGATCATTCAGATCAGATCTCCTCTTCAAGCTGAGGATCATTATGCAATCAGCATCATCCATGGATCAAAGATGGATTATCGTCTCTTCAAGCAACTCACCAATCTCAGATTAGCTATGATTACTAGAACCTAGATCCTTCTCCATTTAGTAAGCCCAGAAGGAAAGGCAGACCTCCAGCCATGGGTCCTCAGAGGTGTCCTCCACCTGAGTTGTTTCCTCTCCTGAGTGCTGGGGTCATACTCTCCATAAGTTGGAGGAGGTATATTTTGGCCTTCTATTCCCTACAAAATTGCAACCTACATACCTACTACTCAAGGGTGTGAATAGAGTAAAGCCTCAAAAAGTACTACAATTTGCACAAGCACTATATACCCAGTCACGCATTGCTATTCCACAAACATTGAATTTGTGGCATTTTATTCATGAGCATACAACACATGATTCCTGAACAAGTACAGCATAGGTTCATAGGTTCATAGAAGTGTATGAGCAATGAAGGCATATGTAAGGATGCCCATTGTATGCTCGCCACCCATATGTCCTATGGGTGGAAATCAAATTTTTTGTTTCCCATATGTTTATCCAATCTTTGCTTAAAGGTATTTAAATTATCACTAATAACAACACTTACAGGTGAGTTATTCACAAACCCACAACTCTCTGTGTGAAAATAGACTCCTTCTAGTGGATATACATTTCTCCAATGAGTTTATAACCATGACTCCTAGTTGATTTGACGTTGGAGGCAGTAGTAGAATCAACTGTGGTTCTTAAATAATCATTTTTAAGGTTTGATATACCAATATTAAGTCACCCTTATTTGTCTGTATTTTACAGAAAATAGGCTAAGTTTTTAATCTATCTTCGTAACTATTACTATGTAAAGATGATACTTTTTAGTGAATTCTGCTGAGCACCCTCATGAGTTTTAAAACCTCTTATAGAAGTTAGTGCACAAAATTGAGAGCAGTATTCCAAGTGGGGACGTACCAGACTGGTGTAGAGTGGCATAATTACCTTGGAGTCTCTACTTTTGATATTTCTTAAAATAGAGCCAATTATTTTATTACATTTTTACTTTAATTATATTATTTTTTTAAAGTTAAATTATCTGAGATTATGACACCCAAATCCTTTTCTTCCAAAATACTTTTAGATAAACATTGTTTAAGGAATAATTGAAGTGGATGTTAATGCCCAAATGTAAGACTTTACATTTGTCAACATTAAAAAATACCATAAGCCTTTGCCCAGTTTGATAGGTTGTTTAAATGATTTTGGATGGAGCATTTATCATGAAAGGTGCTTACCAAACTACCCATTTTATAGTCATCAGCATATTTTGCGACCCATATCTTATCAGTAGTAGGCAGTGTAGAGACCATAATATTAAACAGTATCGGACCCAGAACAGAGCCCTGGGGAACACCACTAGTCACCACACCCATCACAGACAGGTGACCCATGACTGATACCTGTTGAGTTCTGTTTTCCAACCATGACTGCATCCAGTTTATAATATTAGGTTGCAACCTAATTTTGACCAGTTCTTGTAGTAAGACTTTATGTGATACTTTATCAAAAGCTTTGGAAATATCCAAAAATATTACATCTACCGGAATACCCAAGTCCAAGGCAGCACTTACTGGTTCAAAAAATGTAGTAGGTTGGTCAAAACTGATCTTTCAGTCACAAAACCGTGTTGAAAGATATCTACTATTTTATTTCTTTCTAAATGATCTATAATATGGGCTTTAAGCAATCTTTCCATAATTTTGCCTATGATGGAAGTCAGGCTTATGGGCGATAATTAGTTAGGGTCATGTCTGGATCCACCCTTATATATGGGTGTAACTATAGCCTCCTCCATGCCTGAACAACTTTACCTTCTCTGATTGATGAATTAAATAACACAGCTAGAGGACCAGAAATTGAATGGCTATTTTTTTGTAAAAATCTGGGTGGAATACCATCAGGACCAGGAGAGCTGTTTGATTTTAAAGATTTAATTTGTTTTGCAACCTCCATTTTTGTAAAAACAGGAAAACTAGAATTATTTACTAGAAGAGGTGTACTTGCAGCTTCCTTAATTTCGCAAACTTTTAGAAATGTCTCATTTAGAATTGTAGCAGTAGTTGTTTCATCTAAAATAGGTATATCATTGATGTTAAAGGGTCCAATTGTATGATTTCTTTCTTTCATGGAACCAATATAATTGTAAAATTGTTTTTGTTGTCTTTAACTTTAGTAACTAAGTTGAATTCAATTTTAGATTTAGATGATTTAATCATGTGCTTTAATTTTTGGCTGCAATTTTGTATTTTTCAGGAGACTGTTGGAATTAACTTTTTATATTTTCTATACAGTTTTCTTTTTTTTTTGTAATTGTTTCTTAATTTTGAGGACCACCAAAGAGGGACACGTTTATTGTTGCAGTACTTCATTCTATAAAGAACCCAATTTGAGAGACAAATATTGATTTTGTTATTAATTAAATCCAAAATTTGTAATAAATTTAGGTTATTTAGTTCCATCTCCCAATTCCATTTAGATAAAAATCATTTCTTTTTATAGTTTGCTTTATTAAAGTTTTGATTTTAGTAATGCCATTTGTGCTGGAAAGTCTGCTATGTATTCATAATTGACCATGCAATGATCACTATCACCCAGAGGAGGAAGTATTTTGATATTATCAATTTTCTCATTAACATTGGTGAGTACAGTGTCAAGGATATTGTTACCATGGGTAGGTTTATTAACTATTTGTTCTAGGTTAGATTCAAGAAAAGTATCCATAAACATCTTTTCAGTATTTGAAGCTGATGTATAATTGTCCCAGTTGACAGCTGGAAGATTGAAATCACCCATCAGTATATAGGGAGTATCAATGTGTACCTCAGATATTTCTTCTATTAAACTTTGATTTTCATCATTAGTTAAACTAGGAGATCTATATATTAGCCCAATTACTAGTGGACTATGGGGGAGAAAAATTTTGACCCATAAGCTCTCATTATTACTTGTTTTAGTTTTAATTGTGTTTGCTTTCAAGTGTTCATCAATGCATAATACACCTCCTCCCTTATTATTTTCATTTCGTTTTTTGTAAAACTTATTATATCCCTTTATGTCAGTGTTCCAGTCTTCACCTTATACCAAGTTTCAATAACTCCACAAATTTATATTTTTTGTGCTTGAAGGATGTAAGTAAGTTCTTCTTTTTTGTTGCGTAGACTTCTGGCATTAGTTAATATAATATTTATATTTGGTTTAGAAATGACACCAGTAGTGTTTGTTTGGGGGAATTTATGGTTGATTATGGATGCAGGGTTTGAAGAATAGTTGAAAAATTGAGGTTCAGAGTTGTATCTAGAACATACAACTCCCCCCTTGCTGGAAGTTTAAACAACTATTGATAGAATGCACTATGCTTTTGCCCAATAGCCTACTACCCCTCCTGCTGAGATGGAGTCCGTCCAAACAGTAGAGGTTTGATTTACCATAAAAGTCCTCCCAGTGAGTTATACATTGTATATCTTGTTTAAGACACCAACATCTCAACCAATTATTTATTTCTCTCATTTTACATTGTTGGGAAAGATTTGCTTTGGAATAGGCAAGATTTCAGATAGGACTACCTCACATCCTAAATCCAATAATTTGTTTGTTAATGCAGCATAATCTTCTTTTAGTTTTTGAGAAGAATCCTTTAGAACATTGTTGGCTCCTATGTGGACTATTACCAAAGGTTTAAAACCTGAGTTTTGTAAGATGTTTCTGGACATCTCTGTGATGTCAATAATGCCAGCACCCCTGAAGTTTGAAAGAGTTCTATTTGTGTTGTCAGGGTTGCAAATGATTCTATCAATATGTTTGATGATAGAGTCTCCTAGCACTATAACCTGTCTTTTTTTGCAAACATCATCTTGATTTAGGTCCAAGTTGTCACAATTTTCTAGTGAAATCAAGGGATTTACATCAACTTGGTCATGTTTTTTGGCTTCTCTGGTGTCAGTAACATTTTGTAGATTGCTGGGAAAAAGAGGTGAAGAATTAAACTCTGCATTTGAAAGATTCATATTTGTTATAGTAAATATTGGGTTTTCTATATTTTCAAAATTTTCAGAAATGGGGACACTTATTGTTTCTGGATCATGGCCTGTATCCAAGATATATGTTAAAGGATCAAAGGAATTGAAAGTAGAAACTGTAAATTGGTCTGCTCTTCTGCCCTTTTTTGGATTTTTTTGAATTTGTAAAGTGTACCAATCTTCATCTGCATTATCAGATGGATATTCTTCCCTTATTCTCTTAACACTAACTTTTTTCTTTTCTTTTTGTGCAGGGGTATTTCAATAGGCTCTTGACAAGTGGTGATAATTTCGTTTGCCTTCTGGCATTTTGATAATGGTCTAAATTTTTTTCCCTGACTTTTGGGCTTTTTGCCTACAACATGTACTTTGGTGGGTTGGGAAACATCACTAATTTGATTTTTAAATCTACTAGATATTTCCTGTTGGCTGGTCTCTAAAAAGCTTAACCTATTGTTAAACAATTCCAATTCAGCAGTTAAATCATGGTGAACTTTACATTTAACACAGGTAAAGGGCAAAGGTGAAGTTGTTTATCTCAGATATTACGTACATATTACAGGATTGACATCTGCAACCAAAGCACTCTTTGTTTATTTGGATATCTTCCATATTTTACGTGATAAGTTTAACTCCAAGATGGTATATTACAGTTTATAAAGGTATTTGACTTCTCAAGCTGTCTGTTGAACAAAATACAGTAAAGCTTAAAACAAGCTACAATGGAGTATAGGAATAGTATTGTTTGTCTGGAAAACACAAAGTCACCTTCCACCTTCTTCTGCCTATGGATGCCGACAGACGCCGCTGGCCTCTGCCTGCGTCGCCTCCGCTCCGCGCTCGACTCCGCTCACTGGAGCTGACAGTTATGTAGCGCTATTGCGCTGATGTCACCAGTTGCTATGGTGATCAAAGGAGACAACAAAGCAAAACAGTGGGGCTGGGCAATGTATATAGCTTGCCTTTATAAAGGCGAGTTAGCCAACACCAAAAGCAGCTGCAAAGGGCTGCCTTTTGAGCACTGAGAAGCAATGCCTGCCCAGTTTTCCAAGCCCTCTAAAAGGGGGTCTAAAAAACACCTCTACACTGATTTCTCTGTCAAAACAGTCCTTGAATTTAAACAGTAGGCAGTACCTGTTAGCAATGCAGAGAGACTAGGAGATGAGCTAAAAAGCTCTCTGGAGCCCACAGTTTTATAGCCCTATCAGCGCTGACATCACCAGTTGCTATGGTGATCTAAGGAGACAACAAAAGCAAAACAGTGGGGCGGGCAATGTATATAGCTTGCCTTTATAAAGTGAGTTAGCCAACACCAAAAGCAGCTGCAAAGGCTGCCTTTTGAGCACTGAGAGCAATGCCTGCCCAGTTTTCCAAACCTCTAAAGGGGCTTAAAAATGCCTCTACACTGATTTCCTGTCAAAACAGTCCTTGAATTTAAACAGTAGGCAGTACCTGTTAGCAATGCAGAGAGACTAGAGATGAGCTGTTTCAGTCTCCAACACACCACCTCCTGATAATGATTCAAAACCACACAGGAGTGTGGTAGCTTCAGTTCTTCAGCACTTGGAAGCCTTTGAACTAGGAGAACTAGGAGAACAAGAGATATCCACACTTCCCTCTGCTGCTCCCTGTGTGCTCCTGTCTGTAGCTGCTGTCAGTCTGAAGTCATTTCCTGTCTGACTCTGAAATATGTCCTCCATATATTTTCTATGCAAAAAACTTTGTTAATGCACCTGTTAGGGTTCTTCTACAGCAACTAAAGTGAGGAAATTCGACATTAGGGTTCCCACCCCTTGCACGCCACCCCAACCCTACCCCCACCAACAGGCATGGGGTGTGTGTTGGGGTCGTAAGGTCCTAACTCTCACCCCATTCCATGTGTAAACAAGCTGAGGTAGTGCAGTGTAAGAGAATGGGGTGAGGAGTTAGAAGACAAATGACAATGCACCCGATACTCGAGGGGCAGGAGTGAGGGGTGAGAGTGGGCTAATTCTTTGTTCGATAAATAATTCATTAATAAGTTTTGCATAAAATAACACTTGAAAGAATAGAAAAGTAGAAAGTTGTGCAAGTTGGTGGGTGCATGGGGCCCACACCACATGATTTTGTCTGACTATAGTAACAGTAAGTACAATGCAAACACAAGTGCAAACAGTTACGCACATAGTGATACAAACGTAAATGGTAATGCAAACAGTGATAGAAATGAAAGCACAAACTGACGCCAAAGCGAACAGTGATTTAAATGGAGTCACAAACGGAAGTGCGTATTGAACACAACTGGTAATGCACATGTTCACAGTACCGCAATTGTAAATGCAAAGGGTAACAGTAACAGCAACAATAAAGCCAAAAGAAACAGAAATGCAAAGCGCATATGGAAATGCAAACCATGACATGCGGGCATGGTACTGCTATTACAAATGCAAATGGTAATGGTAACAGCAACAGTAACAGCAAATGAAACAGAAACACAAGTGAAAATGACAATGCAAACCATAATGCACACAGTGGCGTGAGACAGGAATGGTGATGTGAACGTAACGAAGCACAACTGGAAATGCTATGGCACAGTAAAAAGGCACACCCTACTTTTCCCCAAAACTGCATTGAAAAACACAAGTGAAAACAAAGAATGTATGCATAATAATTGACCTCGAGCAGAAAATTAGGACATGGAATACTAAATTGCTTATATCTCAGGAACCGTACAATCGAAAAAAAAAATTAAAATTTTATGCAATTATGACTTTCCTGGCTAGTTTGTACTTAGCCCTCATCTGGGGGACTCAAATTTTGTGTTGAAAGTCCATTATCTCGCACTGTTTCGAGATACAGGCCCTGAAAAGACACGAAGGCGCCATTATATTATCCTATGGAAAAAGAGTCAACTTGTATGCCGTACCTTTGCTGCCCTGTAATATTTTTTCACCAAACCACCAAAAGACACATCTATGGGATGTTGGCTTTCTTTCCTCCAGATTTCAGCCCAAAAGACCAAACTGTTATTTTGCAGCATGGCGGCAAATAATTCCTGTAATGTGGCAGACGCCATAATGTTATCCTATGGGAAAAAGCATCAACTTTGTAGTGCTGTAACTTTGCTGCCCTGTAATATTTTTTGGCCAAACCATCAAAAGGCACATCTGTGGGATTTTGCTTTTCTTCCCTACAAATTTCAAGTAAAAAGACCAAACCGTTTGCAAGATATTCAATATCAAAGATTACTGAAATTTCCCTATCTATTCCATTATAAAATTCGGGCCATCTTGTCCCTCCCTTGCGATCAAAGAATCTCACGATCAAAGAATATGCAGGTTCACAAACAAAGAATTAAAAACCTTATAAATCAAAACATTGAAGGAATTGCGGTAAACCACCGCCATGGTTCGACAGAACAAAGCCCCCTCAGTAAAATCCACCCTCATTTGACTTCCTAGGACACCCAGGCTGAAAACTTGATTTTTAAATTGGGCCATCTTGTCTCTCTCTCATGATGCACAATCGTGATCAAAGAATCTCACAATCAAAGAATTTGCAGGCTTGCGATCAAAGATCATTAGCGAGCCATGAATTAAGATTTTAAAAAGCTTATAAAGCTATTTTTTGACCGATTTGGATGAAACCAAAGCCATCCCTCTATAGATTGGGGTCCCTGAGTAAAACCCATTAAAGTTTTACTTCAAAGTGACCCCTGATACTGAAGTATTTGTTTCTCTATGATCAGAAACTGAAAACAAGATGGCGGACCTCACGGTGATAGAATTTTTAAATTCCTCAGGATCAAAGATTCTTGAATAGCGAGGCTACAAATTATTTGACCGCCAGGTGGGACCAGTTGGCCAATAATCCCAATTCTTTGATCGCAAGATATACATATAAATTTTCCCATTGACTTATAATGGGAACTTAAAAGTGCCATAACTTTTGACTGCCTTAATATTTTTCACCAAACAAAATGTGACTTGTTCGGCTACCAAGCCCTCTTTCAAACTAGCTATCTCCCAGAGCAGCACACTACACAATAGCCATACAGGACCACATGTAGGATGCCAAGGTGCCTCAAAAGTGGATAATTTTGTATTTTCAGCTTTAGTACCCACGAACCAGCGCTCCAACACAAAGCATAATTTGATCTAGTGTGCCTAAATGCATGTTCCAAATTTCAGGCAAATCCACAGAACAGGTCCAAAGTTACTAACATCCAAACTTTTGACTTTAGTATATAAATGCACCCAACCCTAACTCTAGTGGTGCAACGCACCACTATAATATGTATATATATATATTATATATATATATATATATATATATATATATATATGTAGAACAGAGCAAAATCATGACTAAGGATGGTGACTACAGGTTCAATTGGTACAGCACTGAGGGTTATCCACAACATATATAAAAAACATTCCATGTAACTTTAAACAGTTCAGGAACTATAGTGCATCCATGACTATAGTATGAGAAAATAATAACAATAACCGCTTATGTAATCGACACACTATAGGTCTTATTCCAAGTAACCAGATTTTGCGGTCCCTGCATGAAATCACCTCTCAGACTGGAGTTGAAATTTTTCTCTGGGGTCATAAAAAGGCTATGTTTTAAATTTGGTGTAAAAATATAAAAAGTTATGAGGCAACGTTGAATTTTGAAAACATCAGCTCATAACACAGTCCTACAAGTGATTACCTACTGCAAGAGTCTATGGCTATGCTGAAAACTTGGTGTAAAAATATTAAAAAGCAAATTTTCGATATTTTTACCCAAATTCCTCAGCTGCAGCCCTTTCAACTCTGGCCAGAGTTTGTTTCATACAGAGGTTGGTTGCCTTAATTATGCCCTTCCTTATTTTTCCCCACTGTACCTCTACCCTCTTTGGCAATCCCCCCGTAAGGCAGTTTCTCAGGTAGACTGTCATTTATTTATAATCCACCTTTCTAAAATGCAGGCTCCTTATCCTTGTGGGTTTGCCTCTGATCCCTTCAACCACATTGTACAATGATCACTGGTACCTACAGTGGGAGACTGCTCAGTGTGATGTCTGTAATGCTGTCCCTATTTGTAAGCACCAGGTCCAGCACTGCCTCATCACTAGTGGGTTCACTGACTAGCTGACTAAGAAAAGTGCCTGACAGGAAGTCAATAATAGCCCTGCTCCTTGCGCCGCTGTAGTTGAAGGCTCCAATCCACATCTGGCAGATTGAAGTCACCAACCGGCAGTACCTCCCTTGCTTTCCATCTTAAAGCCGGGTTCCCCAAGTGCACTATCCAACTCTCTCCCTATCCTTGAGATTGGTTTCCCACCCTGTATGGATAGTGGTCCCAATGCTAGTCTCTAGGGTAACCCACAGCATCTCAGCTCTTCCTTTTCCCAGGTACCCTGCACTTCCGTGGCCTTGATTCCCTCCTCACATAGGTAGCACCCTCCTCCCCTTCTCCTTTCTTTGTCTTTCCTGAACAGAGAGAAGCCCAGTATAGCCATGTCCAGTCATAGTTGTCATTGCACCACAACTCCATTATGGTCACCAAAACCAAGGAAGCCTCTGCTCTGATGGTCTCCAGGTCAGAAGTTTATTTGCCAGAATATCACATGACTCTCTATACCTTCATCCCTCCCCTGCTCCCTCTGCTGTTCCCTGACACTCCCCTAATCCACCTGTTGCTGGCTGGACTCTGTTTGGAGCTACTGGAGGGTGGGGTTGGGGTGAGGAACATATTCCTTAAGCCTGCTACTAAAGAACTCTTTTGTTGCTCTGGAGGGACAGGACTGCCAGGATGAAGCATCTATGGAACTGGCAAGGGAGAATGTGGGGATTATTCAGATTGGAGACCCCAAGGTTGGAGGAAGAGGACCCCAGTGGAAGAAAGGCAACTCTGGTGGGGGGACTCAATCTTAAGAGGATAGTTTTGGGAACACCTTGGAGAGAAAGGAGGGAAGATGGTGACTACCTGGTACCTTAGCATGAGAGGGATGAGGAGCAGATCCTTAGGGGTCACCACAGTGGCAGGGAAGGAAGGGAACTGGATGTGATTATACAGCTGGGGAGAAATTACTTGGCAGAGGAGGGAGCCCGGGTAGTGCAGGACAGGTTTAGGGAGATGGGGAGGGACCTAAAGCAGGTAGCACTTATGGTGGCCTTCACTGAGGTGTTATCAGTGCAAAGCTGGGAGTAGGTGATAGCATACCACACTGTGTGCTTTAGCAGCTGATGAAAGGCATGGTGCAGGGAGGATGGGTTTGGCTGCATCAGGGATTGGGATCCTAACTGGATGGATGAAGGCCTGTACAAATAGGATGGCCTCCATTTATCCAGGAGGGGAGCAGCAGTCCTGGGTGGGAGATTTACAGTAAATGTTACTTTAATGGGCATTTAAACTAGCTAAGGGAGTAGAAGAAGAAATGCAGTAGGCAGTGAATGCCCCCCAGATGATAGAAAAGCAGTGAAGGATAGCCTGGGGAAATGTGTTTATTTTATTTATTTAAGATTTGAATTAACACCTTTGAGCCGGAAGGCTCATTTACAAAGGTTCCAAGTCAATCAGATGTAAGACAACACAAAGAGGCACATGTACTGTAAGTTCAAATAGACAGCAACATAACTACAGAAAAAGTTCTACAAATGTGGTCCATAAGTATAATTTAAATACAGCAATACATCGAGTGTGGTACAAAACTTGTTGAGGAAACTTATACAGGTATCATACTGTAGCTAAAGTGAATAGGTAAGCAACAAATCTGGGCAAGTCATGAGGAAGTACAGGTGACAAAAGAGGAGCAAGACAGAAGTGGCCGACAGTGGCTATCAGAGTGCAAAGGGAAGAGAGTTGTTCTAGTCACAGAGGTTGCAGGGCTCTGAGTGAAGAAATTGCTCAGATTGAATAGCAGGGTGAGAAAGGGATGTGGTACAGATAGTAGGCTAAGTAGAAGTCCTCTGAAGGAATAATAGGGGACAGATGAGGAAAGACAGTGGTGGCCAAAGGTGGCCTTGTTGGGGTGCAGAGGGGCACAGCTGGTCTTGGCATGGAGGTTGCAGAGCTCCGAGTGAAGGAATTACTCAGGTTGAATAGTGATGTGAAAATGGAGGGGGTTTAGATGGTAGGCTAGGTGTGACAGCCACAGCTGTTTACTAAAGAGAGGAATTGTCTGAGATATTTTTTGAAAAGGCTTAGCTTTTCAGTGCCAATGAGGGAGACAGGGAGATCATTAAGCCACAGAGGGTTCCATGTCAACTGAGCACAAAAAAATACAGCTTGGTAATATACGGTGTCTAAAACTTAGCACAAGTAATCTGTGCACTCATACTTTTAAACGCGGTTACTTATTTGTGCAAAATGCTACTGAGACTACTGGATAACTGTGTAGTTTCTCAATGTAGTATTTAAAACTGAATCAGCAAATCAATGTCCTCCTTATTCGGCTATAAATAATGATCCAATGGAGAGAACAGCACCTAAGTACTATGCCTCTGCATTTTGTTCTCAGCGCAAGGGGGCAACCACTTCTCAGCCATGAGGATTATCTTCATCGGAAAGAGAGAAAATTGAAGGAATACTGGAAATGTATCCAATATGATGCATTTTGATGTCCTGCTAGGCTACATACTGAATCAGCTAATATTATTAAATACATTGTGAGCCATAGCCATGTCCCAGACCCTGCTGATGCTGCAGTCAAGACTGCGGTAAATGACATGAAGCAAAAGGCAGCAAGCTCACAGGAGACGACACAGCAAATAGTCACCAGTGCCACGCCGACATCAGCCAATCGATAAGTGGTAAGCTGCCTTCATTTCCAGTCTAAGCGAACCGCTCAAGAGCATGTCAGACAGCTGTTGTAGCTCCCAGCCAGTCTTCTTCACTGTGTGAGCTGTTAATACCCCTGACTATTGTAGCACAGTCTGTGGTGATCTTTTCCTTCTCCACGACTCAGGGCAGTTTGACAGTGAACGTTTTCTTCTGTTTTCAACACAACATAATTTGAATTATATGAAATGTTCCCCACACTTGTACACAGATGGTACATTTAAAGTGACACCAACCTTATTTGCTCAACTATACACCATGGTGTCCAATTCACCTGATGTCATTCCCTCAGTTTTTGTTTTAATGGCCAACAGGACATATAATAGTTATCTGCAGGTGATCACACAATTTAAACTACCGTCCAGAACTTGCACCTCACACAGCATAATGGCCGGATTTTGAGTTGGCAGCAGCAAGCATTTGGCACAGCATTTCCTAATGCTGTGACTAGAAACTACTTTTCCATCTTTGTCAGGCTGTGTGGCAAAGGTACAGGAACATTCAGAGCTGGTAAAAAATTACACCTTGGACCCAGAATATGCTTTACAAATTAAGATGCTACCTGCATTAGCTTATGTTCCGACATTTGATATGTTAAAAGCTTTTGAACAGCTAAGGGAAACAGAGTTTTGTACAACAAATGATGACCAACTGACCTCACTTTTGGAGTACTTCGAGGATATATGGATAGGGAGGCCAGTTGGTTGTCATGGACGCCATAGACCACATTTCCAGATGCAGTTCTGGAACTGCTATGATTCAGTGTGTGATGGCTTGCCCAGGACCATTAACGCTGTTGAAGGCCGACACCGAGGATTCAACAGTATAGTTAGGCACTTATGTGATCTGTTTATTTCATTCAGTTTCTGCTGGTATTTGTGCTCATTAGTTAGGCTCATTCAGTTTCTGTTGTGAATTAGTTATGCTCCGATGTTTATGCAGGTTAGTTATGCTCATGCAGGTGCTCGTTTCTAGTAAGAGTGTTAGTTATGCTCATTCAGTTTCTATTGTGAATTAGTTATGCTCCAATGTTTATGCAGGTTAGTTATGCTCATGCAGGTGCTCGTTTCTAGTAAGAGTGTAAATATGCCTGTCATGCTGTATTTGTATTTCGATCGAATTTCCAATGCACTTTAGTTTTTTTCACTTAATTGTTTACGTTGACTTTTATGCCATCAATTGTTTGCACTGAGTTGACATGATACCAAACTGGTTGCAAACAGGAGAGTATTCCTATCTGATTCTTTTTGCTAGAGATCTGTGATAATGTTGGAACCTTCCTCTATTAATAGCAAGTCCAGATATGGTATTTCAGTATCCCTGTAATTCATATTGAATTTTAGATATGTTGTTGCAGTATTAATAAATGTGAAGAAATCTTATAATGTTTTTCTGTTGCATCCCACAGAATTAATGTGTCATCTATAAAATGTTTATAGAGTTTCAAATGGCCTTTATATTGATTCTGGTCTGAATAAATGTATTCATTTTCAAATTCCGACATGAACAAATTGGCATATGTGGGGGCCAAGATTGCTCCCATAGCTGTCCCTGTGAGTTGTTTGTAGTTATTATTCATCATCTCTCGACATACAAATTTCTCACTCAGTCTTGAGCAGTACAGTGCAACAGTCTGTTATTGGCATCAAGAAGTGACTGTGTCTCCTCCGCTAGTTTCTGTTCCTTTTCTGTAACACCGATGCCTGCAAGCCCATTTCTTTTTTTAGAGATGCATTTTGCAGTTCAAGGGAGGTACACCTCACTGTGAGACTCTTAACAGCAGTATAAAGAGCCACAACCAAAATACCTTTAAGGTTGTACTTCTTGGTTGTTTGTTTGGACTCTACATATTGGTCGGATATGAGCAGCAATTGTTTGCAGATTTTGAGTCCAGCGCAAAATCTGTCCATCCGCCATGGGATGTGAGGTAGTTTGAGACATCGAGTCTCAGTTCTGTGCATAAGTCAGACATAACAAATAAGGAATACAAACAAATAAAGAAGCAGTTTGGAAAAAATGAGCAACATCCTTGGTGTCATCACCCCAGCTGCTTTCCTGTCCTGGTGGGCGAACAGTGGTAACAAGGTGGTACGCTGTCACTCACAAAGGGAGTGTAAAGAGGTCTGGTGTGGGTCTGCCATGCCCTAGTCCAAAACGTTACTACTGTAAGCATGAGTAGGTCCAAGTAAGCAAAAGTTGCACTACACTACTCGACATTCAAAATAAATGGAATGGAATCTTCTTTTGTACCTTCCAACCTGCACATAATCACCAAAATATAACTGGGTAATGAAATTACCTTTCTCAGATTCTTGGTGGAACGGCACAAAGGAAGCAACAACAGACAAGTGGTGCACAAATAATAAATGTAATTTATTACTGGTAAATAATAATGAACCAGGATTACTACCAACAGTGAGCAAGCACTGGGAGAAGCTCCAGTTTCCTTACCTACGTAGGCTGTAGTCTCTAGTCTTGTCTTGTCTCAGAGAAGCTACGTGCTGCAAGGAGTTTTATGCCCTGAAAATTACTATAGAAACAGCTAAAGAAGATACAAAAAATGTGTGTATAATTGGCCAAAAACAGGTGGCCTGAGAAACTATCCTAACTAGCATGAGAAGTTGCTTTGCTAGCAGAGATAGTGTGAACAATGAGATGTCTGTGTCCAAGGTTACTAGCAGTTACAGTGATGCACAAGCAGTAAAGGTGGCACTGTTACCTAACTTATGATTATACAATAAAAATATAATGGAAAGCATCTCCCAGGACTAAAGTACATTGGTGAAACATAATGAAGCATAATATGCATTAGTAGAATACAGTAGAACACAAATCCTGACACTTATGCTTATACAATGAGTGTCTCTGCCCCAAGATTAGTACATATACCTACATATATCTTGCTGTTTGTGAGGTGGGGGTACAATCAGGGGTGCTGGACCATGGATAACAGTGTGAAGTTTGCACAGGACTGCAATTCACAAAAGGCCGGTTAGCGCATGTCAAAATGGTTAGAGACAGCATGTATGATGCAAAGGGAGGGAAGGGGCCATGCATACCAGTGTAATGCTATTCTCATAGCATTAGCAGCATGCAAAATGTCTCTGTGCAGCACATTGTGCAGTGCAAAATACCACTTATAAAAAAGTCATCTTAATCCAGGCAAAGCCCACAGGTAGAGCTAGGTAGTGTAGGCAGAAGCAGAATGGTGGATACTACACCACAGCTTCTACCCATGGTTGAGGAGGCTCTCCAGGATGAGCAATGGCAACAAGAACATCCTGGGCCCATCAGAGGTGCCCTGCTGAACAAAGACAGTACCAGCCATGACACTTCTTTGAAACACTGACCGATGACCAGCTGGTTGGCCGGTATCTCCTCAACTAGACCATGCTCAGACAGCTGTGTGAACTCCTCAATGAAGACCTGCGGTACCACCTAGCACAGTCATGCCCTGATGGTGGAGGTGAAGGTGGCTACTGCCATGTGTCTCCAGGCAACAGGCACCTTTCAGTCCCCTGTCAGGGATACCACTGGAGTGTTGCAGCCATGTGCCTCATGCCTGCTGGCCCTCTTTTTAGATGCTCTGCTGCCACACACTAGTGAAATCATAGTATTCCCTAGTACCACAGTGGCATGAACAGCAACAATACAGAAGTTTTACCTGCCACAAGTACTTGGTACAATCGACTGCACCCATGTGGACATCCACGCACCACCTGGCCCAGACCCCAACAGTGGTCCCTCACACCCTGGCCTCTGATGAGTGTAAGGGACCATTACTGAGGAGGACTGTGGATAGGGAGGGCTGTGTGGCAGAGGAGGAGGTGATAGGTGTGGAGGTGTGGGATGCAAAGGTCGAGTCCTGTGAGAGTGCATATGTAGGTGATGGTAGTGATGTCTTCTGCTCCAATCTGTGCCGCCTTGTCTGTGGTGGTGGTCAAAAAGGCCTGCTCCAGCTGGGAGACATATGTGAATAGGTTCTGGCTGGCATCCAAGGTATCCTCATCACTTCCTCTGGTAGACCATCTACTGCTGTCCACAAGCAGATTCAGATGTATGATGCAGGGATGTCTTATGCTACTTGACAGCCTTGGTAACACTGTCACTGTTGTAGGCTTGACCAGAATCTGAGCTGCAGGGAGAGATACAAGCAGGTGAGGGTATACCAGTGATGCATGGCTGGGACAGGCAACAGGATGTCGTAGCTGTGAGCCTGATGATGAGGTGAACAGGGGCAGATGTTAGCATGCTAGTGGTGCAAGTGAAAGACTAAAACTGCCACCGTGTCACACAGATTGTGATATGTGGGCACCCAGACATGCACAAGCAAACTGACCACACCATAGGGCACAACAGAGGTGCAACAATCCAGGCCAAAACACAGCTTGTAGCACAGCAAGTACAATAATGGGTAACAATGATGGAGGATACAGCATGTAGTTACAGCAATGCAATGCTGTGACAGTATGTAGTGAACTGCTGCAGCTGGACATAAACACTTGTGCAGGAGGTGCTTTCACCACATGAGCAAGTGAACCCAGTGGTGACCATGGGGACATGCTCATCAGTCCTTGTGTCCACACAAGGGAGCTGCCGTGTAGGGCTGGAGTGGTACACTATGTGTAGCCTGTGTCCGTGCCTTGTGGTACCCATGTATATGCTCCCAGAGGTGTGTCACATGCAAGCACAACAGAGGCATCCAGTGTAGTACTTACATGGTACTGTTTGTGGTACCTGGGACTCTTGGCCCCCACCAGGCACCCAAGTCACCTCCACTGCACACAACAACAGTGCTACTGTCTCCTCTGACAGGTCCAGGGAGCATGTCACTGTGGGTATCAGGCATCTGCCCCCAGTGCCACTTATTTCCCTCCATCATGCAGTCTCAGATTCCTTAGCCCAGTGACAGAGGTTGCCAAATCATTTCCTCACCACCTGAGCTGTCCTGCCCCGACCAATGACAGAATTGACCTCATCCGTTATCTCATTCCAAGCCTGACAGACAGTGACGTCGGTATTGTGATAGCATGTGATGGTAGATTCATGGCCCTTGTATGCCTGTGAGAAGGTATTCTGCTCATCATTGCTGAATCGATGAGCTCTGATTCTCACCTTCTCGGGCATATTACCTGCTGGGGAGAGGTGAAAGTGACAGGTCAGTGGCATGTGTTTCACATGTGTAGTGTGTGACTGATATCGTACCATTACATGGCACAGGATCATGGCCACAGTGTACACATGACACAGGTGTGGAACAGCAGAATGAGTAGAGAACCCAACCTCCCCCACAGGGCCAAAGGTGACACTCCTTTGGACTACAGAATGCAGCTACATGTCTCTGGCTCGGTCTATGATCAACCGTGCCACTGAACTTCAATGGTATGTTATGACAACCCACAGCACTCATGATGGAAGTCCCTCCATCGAAAAAGTGTGCACAGCAGATGCTGCCACAGATCCCCCTCTGCAGTGCTGTGTCAGTGCAAACCACACAGCACAGGTGACGATAGAAGTCATCGTGCAATGGAAGCACTCGCATGGCCAGAATGACTGCTCATACTGTTGGGAGGAGGCATACCATGCACTGTCAGGGGACCATTGGGGCCAGCATTTCAGAAGAGTCACTGGCATCATCCCATGTGTAAGGGGGTCACGTGATGGCATCTGGCTAGACAGCAGCTGGGATACTGAGCTCCCCCCTCTGGCCACCTTTTTTGATCATTTATTAAACCATCTTGGCCTTTTTTCGACAAAATCTGCCCAGAAAATGTTTGGGAAGTAACCTGCTACTACAAAATGACCTTTGCTGGGGAAATAAGTGCTTGCAGGTTCGCGATGGAGGTGGATGGAAGCAGGCCTCAGTCAAGCATACACCCTGCATCCCGGAGAGGCCGCCAAGAAACAGCGAAATCAGGCCCCTACTGAACCGATCGAGGGGTGGACAGGGCCTTGGCAGGCTACTCCATTAACGGAGGATAGGTTCCTTCAAAGCTTACTCCTTTGAAAGACATATTGAAGGAGCTGACTGGTGAACTTAAATCCTTGCGCTGCAATCTTTCCTCTGTCTCTACCAGAGTTTCAGATATGGAGACCAGAGTCACTTCAGCAGAACAGTGGAGATCCAGGGCGAAAGCAGATTATTGAACTCAGGCACAAGTAAAAACTAAGCCAAAACTGAAGACCTGGAAGGCGCAATCGCTGAAACAATTTGCTAATCATGGGCCTACCGAGCTGGAAGAGGGCCCAGACCTCATAGCTTTTGCAGAAGTTCCTATGAAGGTGGTGGGCCATCCTATCAACTCCTCTTACCATCTAGGCGGGACATCGTTCTCTGAGACCTAGGCCTGCGGCTGGATCCCCCGCATCCTATTATAATTAAGTTTCTCAGTTATGTGGAGAGCATCACATCTACACAGTCGCTGAACTGAAAAGAAATCCTTTGGGAATATCCAGAATCCGGATTGCACAGGACCTACCTAAAAACCTAGAGAAAGGGCAGCATACCACCCAGTTGTGCAGAAATTAATAGCCACCTCTATTCCTTTCAAGATGACTTACCCTCGACTTTGAGATTACTATTAGGCGCAACTATCAGCTTTAATTCCCCGATGCTGCCCACAGGAACTGGCTGGCAAGCTACCAGAGCTATTTAAGCGCCTGGCTGAAGGACCTAATTTCCTTGCCCTGGGTTTGGAGCTCAATGATCTTGCTGGACTAAATTCCTTTTGTCTTGGTATAAAATGTCTGTATTTGTATTTTGAGGGATGCCTGGACAATTAGCTCTGTCGTTAGCTGAGGTACTCTCTTGTTTCTTACCTTCCCTTTCTGGCCTCCTTTTTGTTTTTCGTTGCTTTCCTGGTCGCTCTCGGTCTCTCCTTTCTGGCCTTCCCTTTCTGGACTCCTCGGCCTGATTCAGGTGGCTTTGGGGAGTTTTGGTCTAGGTAATGTTCTCCCCTTCCGACCCGTCCATGCACTCCCTCAATGGAACTTTTCTTCCGTGGGTCTGTTTCCCGGAGGGGATTTCCTGGTAGGCGGACCTAATCTGGTCCCTCTGCCTTATCGGTCCCCCCAGAAACAGCAGCCTTCAGTATGAATTTCTCCCAGATTTAATGCCTTCATGTTTTCCTTGCCTCTTGCTGGTCTTCTGGACTTCCCTTTCCTCGTGGGCTGCATGGATTTCGGGTAGGTGTCCCACTAATATTACCTTTTCTGGTGAGGACGCTGGGGGGATTGCTGGACCAGATTGGGGTCGATGGTTTTCTGCTGCTGGGATGCTGTATTATTTCCTCATGCTTTTCTACCTGACCTGCTCCCCTATCTTATATCTTATTTTTTTTCGTTCTGTCTGCCTACAGTATCGGAGGTGGGCCTTGGGGGAGTGGCTGTGGGGGGCTTGGGCTTATGCGCTTGCTCGCTGGATGTGGAATCACGAGCCATATGTTTGGGGGTGGCTAACCTCTTCCAGTGCTGGGCGCTTGGGGATCTGATTTTGGCATTGTGGGTTCTCACTTTCTCTGAACTGTGCCTGGTCCTCTTTGTATGTTGGCACTGGTTCCCAGTTCTGGGGGTCGGAGGTTCGCATTGGGGGTTGGGAGGCTCCAGCCCTTGGGCACTAGTTCACTTTTTGGGTTATCTTTGCTCGAGCCACCCATTGTACATAGTTATTTTGGGTTTGTAGGGGTGCTGGTTGTTGGGGGGTCTAGTTTAAGGTATTTCGGACTATGGGGATTTTTGGTCTTTGGGAGGGGTTGGGGTTCTCTCTCTTTAGGACTTGGTTTTTCTAATTTTTGGTTTCTGGTCTTTGGGAGGGTGTGGGGGTTGAGGATTAATGACTGATGTCCCAGATATTTTATATGATCTCTGGTCTGCTCGATAGATTGCGTTTCTGGGGGTATGGTTGCTGAATATGTTCTGGGGTTTTATGGATGGGTGACTGCCTTAGGATCAATTTTGTTTGGTTTGGGTCTCATGGTTGGATGAGCCTACCCTACAGTACAGGCCTTGTTTCTGTTCGGCTGGATAAGCTGGACGAGGCTATTGCTGTTGAGACCCAGGCCTAAGCAGCTCTGGGTGGACATTTGGTCCCAGGCCATTATATGGGGTGCACCTTGTTCCACATATTTTGCTGGTTCTGTCTGGATACCTGGTTGTACTATAATGTTTCTAAAATGGCTACGAATACAGTCAAAATAGCATCTTGGAATGTTCGAGGCTTAGGGATCGGGTCAAGTGGCTGCAGGCCTTTAACCATGTTCATTGCTTCATATTGATATCCTTTTTCTGCAAGAGACACATTTATGCCATGCGATGCAAGTTGCTATCCCAATCTAGTTTTCCCAATCCTACCTTGCAGAAATTCCTGCTTTAGTAAAGGGGTTGGTTCTTATTAAAAGGCATGTATTGTTTATGAAAGAGTTGACTGTCTCAGACCCAGAAGGAGATTTGTCCTGGTGAAAAGTACTCTAAATGGTGGTAATGTTGTCCTTGGTTCAGTGTATGGTCTGGTGGGTGGAATCCTGGGTTCTTTATGTCTCTGGTGGATAAATTGTCTAGCTTTCTCGCTTAATTTATACTTAGAGGCGATTGGAATGTGCCTTTCTCATCCACTTTGGATAGAGATCCTCAAGATAAGCCACACCACTCCGACTCAAGCGCTTTTGGGACCTGAGTTCGATGCTGGAACTATCGACCCCTGGTGGCTTGCCAATACTTTGTCATCCCTTTCCTTTCAATCCCAATCGCATGGCACTAAATCGAGATTGGATATGGTTTTAGTTAGTCTCCCTTTTCTCCCGAATATCTCTCTGTCTGGTATTGAGACGATCATTTTATCGGACCATGCTATAGTCTGGATTCGACTGTCTTTAGACCCTGATTATTCCCGCGATGCTATGTGGCGGCTAAATACTCAATTGCTAAAGGATCATCAATGTGTTTCAGAAATTAGTTCTTGGATCTCTCTTTTTCTGGCTGACAACTTGAACTCTACTTCAAGGGTCGACATGGTTTGGGGTGCCCTGAAGTGTTACCTTAGGGGTGAAATCATTAAGATGGCCTCCTTCAGGAAGAAGACACGGTTGGCTAGGTCCTTAGCTCTGATGAGCAAGCTAAGGGATTTAGAGATTAAATATTTTTCGACTTCCTCTGTAAAGGATCTTAAGGATCTTTTGCTAACCAAGAATGAATACTCGGACCTCTTGAAGGAGAAAACAGAATACTGTTTGATGAAAACCCAGGCTAAGTATCTGGATCTGGGTGAAAAATCGGGCAAATTGCTGGCTCTGCGTCTGCGTACATTGGAGAGCTCAAGGATCATCCCTTCTTTGTCCTCCCCTTCTGGTAGAGTAGTTTCCTCTCCCAGAGATATTGCACACACGTTTTCAAGGAATACTATTCGGACCTTTATAGCCATTCCTCACTATCTCATCCCATTTCAGTTGTTAAGGATTCTTTGAAAGAACTAGATATCCCTTGTCTATCTGAAGCCCAACAAGCTAGTTTGCTAGTCCCTATCTCAGCTGAGGAGATAAGGAGTACTATCACCTTCTTGGTACCGGATAAGTCGCCGGGGCCGGATGGTTTCCCGGCAAACTTTTATAAGGTCTTTGCTAAGGACCTGGTGCCCATTCTTCTTAAATTATACAATTATTTATCAGTTTCCTCTGAGATTGACCCTGCTCTGTTTGAAGCTACTATAGTCTTAATCCCTAAAGCTAACAAAGTTCTTACTGATCCGGCCAATTACCGACCCATTTCTCTCCAAAATTAAGACATGGAAATTCTTGCTAAAATATTTGCTGAAAGGATCAAGAGGGTCTGGTCGGGCTGCTGAGCCCTGAGCAGGTTGGTTTTGTATCAGGGAGGCGGCTGATCAGTCATGAGGACTTTGTCGCATATTTCTCAGTATGCTCAAACAGCTACATGTCCGGTTGCTTGATCTCTCTTGATGCCGAAAAAGCTTTCGACGGGTTGATTGGTCCTTTCTTTGGTCGGTAATGGAGGGTATGGGTTTCCAACTTCTTTTCTGAATATTATTCAGACGTTCTATAGCTGCCCTTCTGCTAGGATTTACTGCAATAGGGTCCTATCTTCTTCTTTTAGCCTATTTGCTGGCACCAGGCAGGATACCTCTTTTCTCCTTTACTATTTAGCTTATTTCTGGAGCCTTTGCTGATTAAGCTTAAGTCGTCCCCCCAGGTGAGAGGTGTTATGTTACAGCAACAGGAACTGGTTCTCTCTGCATATGCAGATGATGTCTTGCTGCACCTAACGGACCCGGCAGCATCTTTAAAGGCCGCTCTTGATATCATTATGCAGTTCGGCATCTTTTCCCATTACAAGTTGAATATCTTGAAATGCGAGATTTTCCCTCTAAACAAGTATACTAATAAACAGGACTTCCTCTCCTTTGGAATGAGGTGATCCTCCAGATCAATTAAGTATCTGGGAATCCACTTTTCTACTGATCTTTCCTCTTGAAAAGCTAAATCTGGACAGAGTTAAAGATCTGATTAGTCAGGATTTGCAGCGTTGGTCAGCTCTCTATTTAAGCTTTGGGGCCGAATCAACATTATTAAAATGAACATTCTTCCCAGTTTTCTATCCGTTGAACCTGACTAATCTCTGGATCCTCTTTCCTTTTTCAACAACTTCATAGGTTGTTCTCCAGCTTTATCTGGCGGAAGATGCAGTTCCTATACCAGCTATATATCCCTAAGGACTAAGGGTGACCTACAACTTCCTAATCTCCTGCTGTACTATTAGGCGCTCATTTTTCCAAATTAGGAGATGGTTTTCCACGGGTTCGGAGATCCCTTGTCCAATCTGGCTTCAGCTTGAACGGCCTTTCTCTCTGAGCTTAGACTGGACATGTCTCCCTTATTTTATGCACTCCGGACTCTATCACAGTTGGTTTGGCGACAACACGGTGATGGGTTCTATTAGGTCATAGGCACAATGTCTTAAGTTCTTCTGTTTCTAGTGGATTGGATTTGGGACAGCGGTGGTCCTAATCCTAACATTAGGTTAGGAACTCTTGGATCATGCCGAACTGGCTCCCACAACTCAAGGATGCCAGAGTTGAACATTTGTTCAACCAAGATTCGCTTCTTGCGTCAGATGATATCCTAGAGAAATTTGACATACCAAGCAAAGGGGTTTTCAAGGTCTATCAGCTTCGGCACCTAATGGGTAGTAAATTTGGCACTACTTTCAGAGAATCGGTTGTGCACCTCCTTCTCTCTAATATTATCAGTCTTGCCTCTCAGTCCCACTCTATCTCGTTGATTTATTCTTACCTTTTGAATTTCAGCTCTCAGGAGGGTGTTGAAGGCCTTTTGGTCTGGACACATCTTCTTCCTGATGCTGTTCCAGCTTGGCCTAATATATGGAGCAATTTGCACAGATATCACACCCAGGATAGGCTGCGGGTAACACAATATTATATTGTGAATAATCTTTACTATACTCCTGTTAAACTCTTTCAGCGCAAGATGGTCTCCTGTTCGGATTGTTTTAGGTGTTCGCAAGGTGAAGGTAATTTAATCCATATTTTTTGGGAGTGCCCCAAAGTTGCCCCATTGTGGTCTTTGATCCGGGAGAATCTGGATCCCCTTCTGGGTCTGAGTAGGTTTTTTTGTCCGGAGGTTTGTGTTTTGGGCGATTTTTCCTATGTTGATAGTGTTGAATGCCGATATCATATGGCCTTGGTGTCCATGGCGGTTAAAAAGCTGGTCCTAAGACATTGGTCGGACCAGTTGGTCCTATCATATGCTGATTGGTTGAAGGAGATAATGTCGTATCTTCAATCAGAGAGGCTGATAACCAGTTTTAAAGATCGTATGGAATTGTTTCGCAAAAGATGGGATAAGCTCCAGGCCTTATGTTTGCTCTAACACTGTAGCTTGGTGACCCGATCCTTCTTGCCCTTATCCATCATATGTTTATTTGTAGATTTTTGATCTCTTTTGTTATTATCGATTTAAGATGCTAAAGTTAGGATACTTTATTATAGATATACAGTGATATCAGATTTAATAGGTTTTTGTCCTTGTTGGTGCATCAGTTGGGAAATGGGGGGGGTGTTTTGAGGGACTTTATGTGTTGATGGCTATATTTTATTCGGTTTTTGGGTGATTGGACGGGGGTGGTTTCGGGGGGGATACGGGTTTTTCTAGGGGGGGGAGGAGGGGATGGAGTTGGGTATTTTGGTTGTACTGTATACATATTACCTCTTTGTCTACATTTTTGGATTGTTTTGTACTTGTTTTGTGTTTTAGTGCTTCTTTTGTGTTTTTCATTTTGTCCTTTTGAAAATCAATAAACTTAAATTTCAAAAAAAATCACCCCATGTGTAAGGCATGTACTGGGCCTACCAGAGATGGGGTACACACATCTGTAGTGTACAAAGTCAGTGGCTTGGTGACAGAAATTGGTGCCACAGTGTGTGAATGGCATGGTGTTTGGTGTCAGGAGCAATGACCACACAGTGCTATGCTGCTGTCACTGTTGTGGGCTAGGCAGCCATGTCACTGTGGATAGAAATGTGTTAGTTTCTGGGCAGTAGTGGGTGGCAGAATGCCTGATGCAGACAGTTCCAGAAGCAAATGGTTTGATACGCTTTATTGGACCAACACAGATGTTACAAAAGAAAACAATGTCTGCTTCTGACAAACCAATCCTTTCTCAGATCTAACCCAGAGGAAGTGAAGTGTTCAAATAGTCACTATATGTTGTTATTTCAGTGTTTGCAGTAGCAGTATGCCTTCCTGCACACTTCATTTCATAATGCAGTCCATCAGTGTTTAATTGAGTGCATCTTCAGGTCTTTGTTGGTGTACATGCAGTGCTGACACAGTGTGTGTGAATTATGTTAATTAGCTCTTCAAATCACACATGCAAAACCTGCAATTAGTAGTGTTTTTGTCATCAACACTGCCTGAAGCATTGTTGATGCAGCAATACTGGCTGAAGCAGTGTTATGTCAGCAACACTGTTTTAAGCAGTTTTGCACTGCTTTTTCAGTTTGTGCAAACTATATTAATTAGCACTGCAATCTCATTGTAAAAGTACTGAAAGTAGCAGCGTTTTGTCATCAACAATGCCTGAAGCAGCGTTGGTGTAGCAATACTGGCTGAAGCAGTGTTGCATTCCTTTTTCAGTGTGTGCAATTATGTTAATTAGCACTGCATTAACACCTGTAGTGCACTTCAGTGTGTAGTGTGATTTTAGTAGCACTCCTGTCAGCAGTGTTGCAGTTCTGCTTCAGTGTATTAGGCTGCATTAAAGATGGTGTCGATAAAATTCAACAAAACACAAGTATTCATCTGCAAGTATCTGCAACCTCAGCAGAGGAAGCTTTTGCTTGAGGGTTCCTGAGTGAGAAAGTCATCTGTGAATTCTAAAGAAGATGGGGATCTTGGGGGCTATGTCTATAGGAGGTACCAAAGTCAGTTACCCCATGTTTGACTCAAAGTCACAAGGAAGGGGGTGGACATTTACTTAAAGAAATGACCACCAATGGTTCTGGTTAGCAAAAAATAGATTTGTGAAAAATGGATAGTTCTGGTCTACAGAAAATGGTGTGGGAGCCTCCCTGATATGCAGGGCCTCACCAGTATTTCCAGATTTATCTTCAAAAGGAGAAGAGAGCCTATTTGGATTGGGAGCACATGCACAGTGAGAAAAATGATTTTCGGTATCAAGGGGCTGTTCGAGTGACGTGTGTGTGTGTGAGTGTGTGTGTGTGTGTGTGTATGTATATATTATATCTATAGTGGGATTATCAATCGCATTGGACAAACACCATTAGTTGATCATGTGTATATCAGAGTGTGACCACACACCTGCTTTACTCCCTCAAAACAATTTTGCCATTTTATAAGATAGAATAACCCACTGTGGGGTGTGCGGTCGCATATTATATATGCGCGGCTTGGATTGATGTACTCAGCCTGTGGTCTCATGTGTAACGCGACACCAAAGTACATATATCAGGAGTGTACCGCACACCCTACAGTGGGTTATCTATTACACATACACACACATATATGAGATAGTACTTGTTGCAAAACAAAAACACTACATTAATGTAGGCATTAGAATGAAAGCTCACAAAGCAAGAAAACGAAAAACAGGGTTTGAGCCTCACGAGTCTTGGCAAATTGGTTGTGTGGTGTTCCCTGGAGTTCCCAACCTTAATGCCCATCCCATATCCCCCAGCCCATAGCCTTCTTTCTAAAGCACAAGGTACAGCTCCAACCCAGTGCCTCCCATAGCAGCCATTCATACCTGTAAAACAAGAACAGCAATGGGCTCACAAAGGATCTGCAGCTCATTATGAACTATTATATGACAAACAATGTAGGGTAAACAAAAAAAAACAATACTTATCTGATACATGTGGTCAGTGTCCTCCTACTCCTGGTCAATGTCCTGTCAGACCTGTAGATATAAAAGGAAAAATGGGTCAGTATGAAAAATAAAAATACTGATCAGCTGGGTCAGTTGGGAAGGCTCTGTTGAGATTAAAATAAAATAAGTGGGTTGGTGGGAGGGATACCAGACCTGTACCACACCATCAACCTGGTTTTTAGAATGGACTCAGTCACTCAGGGGATGTCATGGTTGGGGGAGGGAGGAAGACTCCTTGCCTGTGTCCCTAGAACCAATCTTTTCTGGGGGTAGAAGGTCATGTTGCTCCCACACATCAACCAAAACAGGGCAGGGTAAAGACACCAAGGGACAGATATTCAAGGCACAATTAATGCTTCCCTGGGGGTGTAGTGGATCCCCCCTCTTTTTTCCCCAATCTACCTGTAGAATACATAGGCACATAGGTATGTGACAACAGAAAGGGACCGCAAGCCCACCTAGTCTTCCCAGATTGCCTAGATATCCACTAGACCTTTTCTGTAGTCCCCCCATGCCAGTTGCCTTCTGTGCTTATCCCATGCCCTCGTGAACCCTCCCACCATTTCCCTCAGCAGCCCATTCCAGTTGTCCACCACCGTCTCAGTGAAGAAGTACTTTCTAATCCTTCCTCTAAATCCCCCCCCCACCGATTTGGAATTTCTAACTACCATCCATTGCAGTATAGCACACCACAGCAGGCCAACAGTGACCATCTCTAAGCAGATATCAGCAGCCACAACCAGTCCCAGAATTCCCTGCAGCTGGCACCAGAGCAACAGGCAATAGAAGGCTGTCTTCAGGCCACACTGAACAGTAGTAAAGAAACCTTCCCCCAGGCCACACTGGACAGTAGGAAGGGAACCTCCCCCATCCAGGGAGCACGAGCGCCACCACCACTACCTCAGAGGTTGCGAAGAAAGCACAGCAGTTGGACCACAGTGGGCTCAGGGAGGGTGAGGATGTGGAACAGAGGCATACCCAGTCAATTGTTGCACTCCACAATCCATACACCATTCTGGGGGAGCATAGCTCCCCTATGGATGCACCCGCAGAGAAGACTGATGACAACTGTCACAAGGGAGACCCACAGGAAGGAGGCAGAGGATACCACAGGGAAAGGAAGCAGCTCCTGGTGGGGGACTCAATTATTAGGGGTATAGAACTGAGGGGAGCTGGGAAAACTGAAGTAAGGTGCCTGCCTGGTGCCATAGCTTGGAAGGACAGGAAGCGCATCCTCAGGATCACGAGAACAGCTGCAAGGGAGTCTGAGCTGGACGTAATTGTCCACCTAGGGACAAATGACTTGGCACATCATGAGATTAGAGCAGTGCAGGAGGACATTGCAGAGTTGGGGAGGGGCCTAAACAAGTAGCACACACAGTATCCTTCTCAGAGGTGCTGCCTGGTCAAAGGCATGGGGAGGTGAGGGTAATTAGCACCATGCAGTTTAATGAATGGTTGAAAAATGGGTGTGGCACAGGGTTTGGCTTCATTGGGGACTGGGGTTCCACCTGGAGGGACACTAGCCTATACTCGGCAGGATGGTCTGCATCTGTCCAGGAAGGAACAAGTCTTTTGAGCAATCGGTTTTAAATGCTTAATTGGCAAGCTTTTAAACTAGTCAAAGGCGGAGGCACTGACAAGCAGCAGGAAAATCCCAACCTCTCCCTACAAAACAGGGTACTAAATGAGAAAAAGACCGAGGTAGAACGGTCAGTGGGGGATGCTGCAACAGAAGGTAAAGCCATCAAAAAATGGAGAGCAATGAGTACCAATGCCTGTAGTCTGGGTGACAACCTTCCTGAATTAGTGGCCTTGATGGAGGAGGAACATCTGGATATTGTGGCAGTCACAGAAATATGGTACACACAAAACCATGACTGGGACGTAAACATACCAGGATACACTATCTACAAGAGGGACAGGGAGATAAAAGAGGAGGAGGAGGAGTAGCTCTATACATAAGGGAAGGAATAAAAGCAACAAAACAAAAGGGTAAACAGGGAGGAGAAGAAGCATTGTGGGTAAATTTGGAGACAGGCAATAGCACCACAATCCGCACAGGGGTTGTATACAGACCCCCTTCTCAGGGGGAGGAAATGGACAAGGAAATGATAGAAAGTATACTTAGAATGGCAGAAAAAGGGGAGATATTGCTGATGGGTGATCTGAATATGCCAGATGTTAACTGGAGTGAAGTTGCAGCTGCCACTTGAGGTGAGTTATTCTGGATGCCTACAGGGGCATGCCTTAGACAACTAGTATTGGAGCCCACTCGAGAAGGCAATATTAGAACTGATTCTCTCAAATGGAGATGAAAGGATCACAGATGTGAAGTGGGTAGCCATCTGGGAACCAGCGACCATCGAACAGTATGGTTCACAATAAACACAGCAATAGAGTCAAGCCATACAAAGACAAAAGTACTGACTTTAGGAAGGCTGACTGCCAAAATGGGTGAGTGCCTGGGAATGCACTAGCAAATGGGCAGGAAGGAGGGTGGAAGAACAATGGGGAATAATAAAACTGCCATCACAGAGGTAACGAGCCTTTGTGTGAAGCAAATAAACAAACAAAATGATGTAAGAAACCACTATGGTTCTCAAAGGAAGTGGCAGTAAAGATTCAAGAGAAAAGAAAGCATTCAGGAAGTACAAGGAATCGCAGAAGGAGCAGGACAGAGAACTGTATCAGTTAAAGCAAAAGGAGGCTGGGAAGGCAGTCAGAACAGCAAAGGCCCAAACTGAGGAAAAGATACCCAACTCAGTTAAGAAGGGGAATAAAACCTTTATAGGTACATCAGGGAGGAAGGAAGACAAAGGGAGGGATAGTGAGGCTTAATAAAGGGAGGAGGGTGGCAGAGGGAGACTGTGAAAGGCAGAGATACTAAACAAATATTTTGCTCAGTATTTACAAATGAAGAGGGGAGGTACATAAAACAAACAGTAGAACCACTCTGGATACAGAAGTTGATACCAGCCCATTTACAGAAGAAAGGGTTCTGAAAGAACTCTTAAAACTGAAGGTGGACAAAGCAATGGGGCCAGATGGGATTCATCCCAGAATTTAAAGAACTAAGGGTAGAACTAGTGACACCACTGACTACCCTTTAACAAATCATGGAGGATGGGGCGGCACCGAGGACTGGAGGAGGGCAGATGTGATTCCCTTCACAAAAGTGGAAGCAAGGCAGAAGCAGGAAATTACAGACCTGTTAGTTTAACCTCAGTGATAGGGAAAATGATGGAATCACTCTGAAGGAAAGAATTATCGAGTATCTAGAGGCCAGAGGGGCACAGGACCCAGGCAGCATGGATTCACAGCGGAAGGTCATGCCAGATGAATTGATAGATTTCTTTGACTGGGTGACCAAAGTAGTAGATCAGGAGGGCTGTGGACATGGCCTACCTAGACTTTAGCAAGGCATTTGACACAGTCCCACACAAAGATTAATATACAAGTTAGCCAGCCTGGGAGTGGGTCCCAAGATGACAGCCTGGGTAAAGAATTGGCTGGAGAATAGGACACAGAGTAATAGTAAATGGAGTCCACTCAGAAGAAAGGAGGGTTACTAGTGGGTACCGCATGGTTCAGTATAGAATGGTCCTCTTCAATGTCTTTATAAGCGACATTGCAGAAGGACTGGAAGGAAAGTATGTCTCTTTGCAGATGACACAAAGATCTGCAACAGAGTTGATGCACAGGGTGGGGTGGAAAGGATGAGAAGGGACTTGGCAAGGTTAGAGGAATGGTCAAATGTATGGCAGCTTAGATTCAATGCTAAGAAGTAAGGTAATGCACCTGGGAAACAAAACCCAGGGAAGAGTACACAATGGGGGTGAGATACTAACAACAACAAAATGGAACGGGACCTGGGGTAGTCACATCAGATGACCTAAAGGTGGGCAAGCAATGTGAGAGGGCAGCAAGGAGGGTTGGGGGATACTGGGATGCATAGGGAGAGGCATCACCATTAGAAAACAGGAAGTTATTATCCTCTGTACAGACAGCTGGTGAGACCCATCTGGAGTACTGTGCAGTTCTGAGACCCAATCTCCGTAAAGACATAGAGAGGATGGAAGCTGTCCAGAGGAGGGCAACTAAAATGGTGCAGGGTCTGCACCGGAAGACATATGAAGAGATAAGAAAGGAGCTTAATATGTATAGCCTCGAGGAAAGGAGGGAGCGGGGGGACATGATAGAAACGTTCAAGTACCTCAAGGTAATCAACAAAGTCCAAGCAGGTACCATCTTTCAAAAAAATAGGTGTGCAAGAACAAGAGGGCACAATTTGAAGATAGAGGGGGGGCGGCTCAGAGGTAATTTAAGGAAGTATTTTTTCACAGAGAGAGTTGTGGATGCATGGAATGGCCTTCCGTAGGAGGTTGTGGAGTCAAAATCAGTGGTGGAATTCAAGCATGCATGGGACAGTCATAAGGCAATTCTAGGGGGTGGGGGTAGGAAGAAGTAGGATGCTGGTTAACTAGGATCTGCAGCTTATCCAGTAGGTAGGGAAATGGGCAGACTGGTTGGGCCAAGCAGTCCTTATCTGCTGTCAAATTCTATGTTTCTATGTTTCTATGTAGAAGTTCCAATAGCCTGCAGTGCACATTTGAGCTTCCACAATCTCTGATCAGATGTTTTCCACTTCTTCTCTTCTCCAGGGGATAAGTCAGTCCATGACAGAACTTAGCCCAGGGAGTACAGTGGGGCCAGTAAACAAAAGACGACAGCCTATATAAACTCTTAACATTCACTGTAGGACAATCTCCCACCGCAAAGGACTCCAGGATCTGCTGCAAATGAAGCTGTCTGTGCAGAATCCAGCAAAACCAGTTAATCATAATCCACTACACTACAGCACGCAGCAGGCAAACCAAAATGGTTCCACATGCAAAGTGCACATTGGCACCAGACCCACACTTGTGTGGGACCCTTGACACAAGCCAGCCAGTGTGTATTGTGATAAGGAGGGACAAAACCTTTTACATGCAGGTACATCAGGGACAAAAGGAAGGCAAGGGGAGATATTGAGTGTCTGAAAAGGGTGGATGGAGGGAGGGTAAAAGATGACCACCAAAAAGCAGAAATACTGAACAAATACTTCTGTTCGGTTTTTACAAAGGAGGGGGCAGAAAATGGGTCAGCATTAAGTAATAAGGATGGAGAGATCACAGAAAAGGACACAGCTCCCTTTGCAAAAGAAAGGATCCTCATGGACCTGGCAGCAATAAGGCTATGGGCCAGACAGATGCACCCCTGGACACTGAGGGAGCTAAGGGAGGTGTTAGTAGGGCCTCCGACTACCCTATTCACCCTGTCTTTGTAAACTGGTGACATGACCAGGGATTGGAGGAGGGCTGATGTGGTCCCACTATACAAAAGTGTTAACAGGAGGATGCAGGAACTAGTATACTGGTCGGTCTGACCACAACAGTGGGAAAAGTAATGGAAATACTGCTGAAGGAAAGAATAGTGGACCACCTGGTGGTTAATGGGAAGAGAAACCTGAAGCCACCTATAGGCTGAGGAGTTGCTAGCAGTCACAAAGGAAGAAAAGAGACTTGGGCATCATCATCAATGATGACCTAAAATCATCCAAGCAGACCTCCTAAAGCAGTAGGTAAGGCTAGGGTGTTAGGTGTATTAGTAGGGTATCACAAGTCGTAGAGGGAGGTAATAATCCTCTGTACAAGACACTGGTTAGGTCCCATCTGGGAGTACTGCAGGTATTGAGGCCACAATCACAAGGACATTAACTCAAATTGAGGCAGTCCAGAAGGCAACCAAAATGGTGCAGGGACTGCATCAGAAGACATATGAGGACAGATTAACGGAGCTCAATATGTATACCCTTGAGCAAAGGAGGAGAGAGGTGATATGATCGAGGCATTCAAACACCTTAAGGGCATAAACAAGGTGAAAGAGTTTAACATGTTTAAATATAAGAAAATAGCAGGACAAGAGGACACAGCATGAGATTAGAGGGAGGCCGATTAAGGGGGAAATGTGAGGAAATTCTTTTCACAGAAAGGGTGGTGGATGCATGGAATGGCTTACCACAAGAAGTGGTGGCTATGAATACAGTGCAGGGCTCAAACAGGCATGGATAGGCATAAGGAGAAATACAAATGACTATGAATAGATAGGTCACTGACAGAGCAAAGGCCGATGGCACATTTATAAGGTAGAAAAGAAATGGGCAGACTGGATGGGCCCTGTGGTCCTTATCTGCCGTCAACTTCTATGTTTCTATGTTTCTATGTTTCTATGTTTCTATGTTTCTATGTTTCTATGTTAATGGTCTACAGGAGAAGAGGGGGAAGGGAACATTGTTTAACCAGGAGTAGCACACTAAGCTGAAGCTTGTTTCCAGATGCAACCTGGAGCACAAGGAAGTTAAGTAACTTGCTCAGGATCACACAGTATGCACCTAGACGGCTGTTGGATTCAAACCCAGGTCTCCAGATCTGTAGCTCAGAGCCTTTACCCAATGTGCTCAATTGCCTCCAGGATATGAGGCAGTTTGGTTTTATGGGAGAGAGGTTGTGCCCAACAAACTTAACCGAGTTTTTTGAATGGGTAACAAGGAAGGTGGATGGGGGAGGATGTGGCCTACCCAGATTTCAGCAATGCCTTTGACACTTTGCCACATAGAAGGCTGGTATATGAGCTCGAAGGCTTAGGGGTGGGACAGAAAATAACAAGGTGGGTGGAGAACTGGTTGAAAGACTGAAACCAGAGGGTGGTGGTAAGGCAAATGGGGTGCATTCCAGGGTAAGAGTGGTGTGCCCCAGGGGTCGTGCTGGGACCCATCCTTTTTTAATATCTATAGCAACGATTAGCCCAGTTACAATCAGGGGAGGAGAGCTGTTCTTTCCAGACTGGGGCTTGTCACTGGAAGGGTCAAGGCAGGCAGTCTGGGGCTGCATCGGCAGTGGGAGAGGGTGGAATAACATCGGTGATTGACAAGGAAGCTCTTCTTGGCGGAGGACAGGCCATGCATACCGGGACCACATTGGTCACAACTTTGCAAGCCAGTGACTCAAGAAGGAGTGGCCAATCAGCAAATAGGGCACAAACCTTTGACTGTGTGACTGGACCATAAAAGGCAAATAGTCCAGTCGCAATCAGAGGAGGAGAGCTGTTCTTTGTTCCACACCACCCACCCTGGCCCCAACCTCTATTAAATGGTCGGTGATGGTGGAGCCTTGGAGGAGGGCAAGTTGAGATTGGGTGAACTGGAACACTAGAAAGCTGGATTGCTATCGATTGGAGGAAAAGGGTCCGTACACTGTGCTGCTTGGGCAACACTGGCTACTACCAGGAAGGGGCATAATGAAGCAGACTGTATAAATGACTGTGTATGCCAACTACATCTGAGGGAGTAGGCAAACTGTGTGTGAATTGATTACTGCTAGGGCCTCTGAGCTGGCTAGTGTTGTGGTGGGCTAATTTTGCTTGTGAACTGTCTACTGCTAGGGCTAGAAAACTGGCTACTGTCAAGAAAGAGGGAAAATTGCTGTAATCGGAGGGGGCAAACTGCTTGGGTTTTAGTGTAACACTGACTGAATTATTTCTGTTAGAGGGCCGCATTGCTCACCTAAAATGAGGGTAGACTTGGGGGTGGCCAAAGCAGGCACCTTCAGTAGAGTGATTGGGTGTACAGGGTGCAGACCGCAATAATATTAAATTGGCAGGGTTTTATTTAACTTTAAAAACTGATTAGCGTTTTGCTCATAAAAGTGCTAAAACTTTGTGAAAATTAATAGCTTTTGCCTCACTGTGTTTAACAAACACAGCACTTCTAGAAAATCTATGTAAATACTTTCTGCAGTTAGTATCGTCCCAAGAAAAAACTGCTCATCAATTATTTAAAACCCTAAAATTGGGCATGGAGGTTCAGAGGGTGCCCAATGTGTTTTCATTTGGCAGGTCTTAGGGAGGAAGTAGAGGGGATCAGAAGGCAGCTGGAAGGTGGGAGGGGTGGAGAGGAAAGGTGTGGAAAGGACCTCTTGAGAGAAGACGAGGCCAATATGGCATAACCCAGGAAACAGGTGGACAAGGATCATATGGTTACTCAGGAGGGGTGGGGCACGAAACAAGCAATGTACGGAAATCACTTCATAGGGAGGTGGCTGACCAGAAGGAGGGGGGGACAGGAAAGAGCAAGTCGGGAGCAAGCATCACACTTACTAACTTTTCGTTGCTATATCTGGGAGATGAGGTGGAAAGGATGGCGGGAGGAGGGAGCAGACAGACAGAGAGGGTTTGGTCAGTAAACTGGGGGATGGGGCAGGAGAGAGAGACAGATCCACAGAAGGGGAGGTGGAGAGAGACATTAGCCTAGGTGGGAGGGAGGGGGGAGGATGGGGGTGTGCAGAGTGAAGCCAGGGTGGTAGGAGGGAGGACTAGGGTTGGGCAAGCATCCAAGTTAGGGAAGTCAACTAAGTATAAGGAGTACTCTAGATAGGCCAGCTTTGGGGTGGGAGAAATCAGATGAGGTGGAGAGGAGGGGGGAAGATGGGGGGTGGGGAGAGACAGCAGATGGGGTGAAGGATGCAGAACTTGGGGGGGAGGCAAGGAGGGAAGCAGTAGAAGGGAGCCTGGGTGGGGGATCTGAGGATACCAGACCAGAAACAGTCCAGGGAGATCTGGGTGGGTGGCAGTCTGTGCCTCCCAGGAGGTTGGAGGGGCGAGGATCAAGCTGGGAGCTACAGGTAGAAGAATGAGCATGGTAGGGCAAGCACAGGCTTGTGATCCCCAGGCTGAGGGAGGCAAGAGAAGTAAGCTGGGGGGGTTGATAACAGAAGGAAGAGTCTGGACGGAATCAAATGGGCTAGTAAAGTGGGGGGGTGAAGGTGATCCTGCTTGGTGACTCCATGACCTGGGGCATCCAGTGGAAGGGGGGCAGGGGTTGGAAAAAGCAGCCCAGTCAAGGCTTTAAGTATCCTAGGCCTATCCGTACACAAGGCCAAATTCCAGCTATACTCGATAGCATTGGAATACAGGGAGTCCCCAGACTTCCTAAAACAGCTGGGAACAAATGACTTAGAGGGGGAACAGTGAACTAGAAATCCAGGTGAGATTCCAGGAACTGGCCAGGTTTACCACTCTATAGGAAGCGCAATCTCCCTTCTTTGAGATCCTGCCAGTACCTAGGGCATCCGGGGAGACCAAACATAAACTTAGAGGTGTGAACCAGTAGCTCAGGGACTGGGCGAGGGCAGAAGGGTATGGGCTGGTGGGGGACTGGGGGATACATGGGAGGACAAGGGGTTATATGCCAGGGATAGGCTACACCTCAACTTGGAGGGGAGGGAGATCTTGAAACTAAAACTTGCTGGATTCATAGTAGAGAGGTGGAGTTTAAACTTGTACAGGGGGGGTTAAGTAAAAGAGTGGCACCAGGAGTAGCTTGGCAGAAGACACCAGGAGAAAGGACTGCTATGTGACTGGACTTCTCTACTGGGACTATATTGCCCTCCACCCTCCCACCCAGAGCTAGTTCTACTTTTATAGGCACCGAATTTGACTGACAACAGGTACTTCCTGTTTGGGAGCAGGAAGTGAGTGATCACAGAGCCACCAGAGACCCACCATCCTAGAAGGGCAAGAGTTGCTCTCTGGCCCCTCTAGTTGCTGGAGGTCTGCCTCTGAGCAAGAGGGTCTACTGAGAAATATAGGATATCTTTTCTCAGAACAGGACAATGAGAAGCTTAAAGGGCACTACAGGCAGAAAGTAAGAGAGAGAGAAAAACAGAAGAAAGAGTAAGGATTGCAAACAGTTAAGGGGCCAGAAATAAGACATGATGGGAGTGGTGCAGTGCAGTAGCTGTGGGCAGCAGTCTTCCGAGACATTCTGGAGGATGCAGTGTTGTCCCATCTGCAGGCACCTCTCTGGGCTGAGGGCAGAGGTTGCTCATCTCCAGGCTGAGCTGGCCAGGATTTGTGGGACCTCCTCTTCCATCCACAGACCACCAGTGCCACAGCCGTTGCCTCAGAGGTTGCCAAGAAAAGGAGCAGTTGGACCACAGTGGGCTCAGGGAGGTGAGGTGGTGGACAAAGGGCAGCATCCCTCCAGTTGTACCTCTCCACACCCTATGCCATTCTGGCAAAGTGTGGTTCCTCTATGGAGGCACCCACAGTGGAGACCAAGGAGGATGCTGGAACCTCCAAAAGAGACCTATAGGAGGGGTGGCAGGGACCCTGCAGGAAGGAAACAACCGGTGGGGGACCCATTGTTAGGAAGGTAGAACTGGGGGGAGGAAGGGGAGAGGGAGGTAAGGTGCCTTCCTGGCACCATGGCTTGGAGGCATAGGGAGCGAATCCTCAGGATTGCCAGAGCAGCTGCACAGGGGAGGGAGCTGGATGTCAGTGTCCACCTAGGGACAAATGACCTGGCTAATAAAAGGATTAGAGAAGTGCAGGAAGAGTTTGAGGAATTGGGGAGGGGCCTCAGACAAGTAGCACGCACGGTAACCTTCTCGGAGGTGCTGCCTATCTATGGCGTAGGAGAAGCTAGGGTGTTCTGCACCATGGGATTCAATCAGTGGTTGAAAAACTGGTGTGGAGCTCATGGATTGGCTTCATTGGGGACTGGGGTCCACCTGGAGTGATGCAAGCCTATACTGGCATGATGGTCTGAATCTGTCCAGGAGGGGAACCAGGATCCTAGGTGATAGGTTTAAATGCTTCATTGGCAAGCATTTAAACTAGCCAAGGGGGGAGGCACAGAAAGGAGCAGGGAAATCCTAGCCCCCAAAAAATCACGGTAGTAAGTGCGGTAAACACCAACATAGAGGTGTCGATAGGGAAGAAGGGCAGGGGTAATGGAGAAACTGATGTGGGCAAAAGGACAGGGATGGGGAAAAAGGAGTAAGGTTATCAGGAAATGGAGGGTATGAGTACCAATGCCCGTAGTCTGGACAACAAGCTCCTGAGCTGGTGGCCTTGATGGAAGAGGATGCTGGATATCGTGGCAGTCACAGAAACATGGTACACAGAACCATGACTGGATGTTAACATTCCAGGGTACATAACCTACAGGAGAGACAGGCAGGGAGAAGGGGGAGGAGTAGCTCTCATGTAAAGGAAGGGATAAAAGCAACTGAACAAAAGAGTAAACAGGGAGGAGAGGAGGCACTGTGGGTCACCTTGGAGAATGGAAAGGGCACCATGTCCACACAAGGGTTAGGTACAGACCCCTGCGTCAGGGAGGGAATGGACAAGGATATCATTGAAGGTATTCTAGAATGGCAGAGAAAGGGGAGATACTGTTGATGGAGACCTGAATATGCCAGATGTTAACTGGAGCACATTTGCTGCAGCCACATCCAGAGTGCAGGCCATTCTTGATGCCCTGCAGGTGGCAGGCCTCAGACAGCTAGTTTCTGAACCCACTCATGAGGGAGCAATCTTAGACCTTGTACTCAAACGGGGCAGTAAGAGGATCTCAGATCTAGAAATTGGGTTGCCATCTGGGAAAAAGTGACCGTTAAACAGCGATGGTTCACATTAAACTCAGCTACAGGGGTCAAGCCATACAAAGTGAGGGCACTGGACTTCAGGAGGGCTGACTCTGGCAAGATGGAGAGTGCCTCAGAAAAGCACTCAGCAAACAGGCTAGAAGGAGGTATGGAGCAACAATGGAAATCATCAAAGTGCCATCACAGAGGCAACAAGCCTTTGTGTGAAACAAATAAACAAATCAAAATGAAAGAAAAACACTATGGTTCTCAAAAGAGGTGGCTGTGAAAGTCAGGAAGAAAAAGATAGCATTCCAGAAGTACAAGGAATCACAGAAGGAGCAGGACAGAGAGCTGACCAGTTAAGGCAGAAGGAAGCAGGGAGGGAAGTCAGAATAGCAAAGGCCCAAACTGAGGAAATGATAGCCAACTCAGTTAAGAAGGGGATAAAACCTTTATAGGTATATCGCGAGGAAAGTCAAAGGAGGGATAGTGAGGCTGAAAGAAATGAATGGTGGGTGGGCAGAGGGGACAGTGAAAAGCAGGATACTGAACAAATATTTCTGCTCAGTATTCACAAAAGAGGAGGGGAAGTGCCTAATCCAATTAACAGAAGCACTCTTGATAGGGGGATCGATCCCAGTCCTTTCACAAAAGAAAGGGTTCTGCAAGAGCTCCTAAAACTGAAGGTGGACAAAGCAATGGGGCCAGATGGAATTCACCCCAGCATTCTAAAAGAATTAAGGGGAACTAGTGAAACCACTGGCTACTCTTTTAATAAATCATGGGAGGATGGTGTGGTACCTGAGGACTGGAAGAAGGTGATGTGATTCCTCTCACAAAGTGGGACCAAGACAGAGCAGGAAAACTACAGACCTGTCAGTCTGACCTCTGTGGTAGGGAAAGTGATAGAGTCACCTGAAGGAAAGATGAGTTGAGTACCTAGAGGCCAGTGGAAGTACAGGGACCCAAGGCAGCATGGGTTCACAGCGGGAAGGTCATGTCAGACGAATCTAATAGATTTCTTGACTGGGTGACCAAAGTAGTAGACCAGGGAGGGCTGTGGACATGGCCTACCTAGACTTTAGCAAGGCATTTGACACAGTCCCACACAAAGGTTAATAGTCAAATTAACCAGCCTGGGAGTGGGTCCCAGAGTGGTAGCCTGGGTAAAACATTGGCTGGACAACAGGACACAGAAGGTATTGTAAATGGGGTCCACTTGAAGAAAGAGGAGTTAATTGTGGGTACCGTGGGGTCTAGTATTGGGTCCAGTCCTTTAATATCTTCATAAGTGACATTGCAGAGGGACTGGAAGGAAAAGTATGCCTCTTTGCAGATGCACAAAAGATCTGCAACAGGATTGTACAAAGGAGGTGTGGAAAGGATGAGAAAGGACTTGGCAAGGTTGAAAGAATGGTCAGAAATATGGCAGCTTGGATTCAATGCAAAGAAGTGCAAAGTAATGCATCTGGGAAACAAGAACCCAGGGGAAAAATACACAATGGGGGAGGTAGTAACAACAACAAAAATGGAAAGGGACCTGGGGATAATCATATCAGATGACCTTAAGGTTAGCAAGCAATGTGAGAAGGCAGTCGGGAGGGCTGGGGGTATACTGGGATGCATAGGGAGAGGCATCAGCAGCAGAAAACAGGAAGTTGTTATCCCTCTGTACAGACAGTTGGTGAGACCCCATCTGGAGTACTGTGTCAGTTCTGAGACCCCATCTCCACAAGGACATAGACAAGATAGAGGCAGTCCAGAGGAAGGCAACTAAAATGGTGCAGGGTCTGCAAGAGAAGTCGTATGAGGAGAGACTAAAGGAGCTTAATATATATATATGCTTGAGGAAAGAAGGGAGAGGGGGACATGATAGAAACTTCTAAGTACCTCAGTGGAATCAACAAAGTCCAAGAGGGTAGCATCTTTCAGAAAAAGAGATGTGCAAGAACAAGGGGACGCCAATTAAAGATGGGGGGCGATTCAGAGGCAATGTGAGGAAGTATTATTTCACAGAGAGGGTAGTGGATGCATGGAACAGCCTTCCTGAGGAGGTTGTGGGGTCTAAAACTGTGGAGAATTCAAGAATGCATGGGACAGACATAAGACAATTCTTGTGGGGGTAGGAAGAAATAGGCTGTTGGTTAACCAGGATCTCTGTGCCTGTCCTGTAGGTAAAATGGGCAGACTAGATGGGCCAGCGGTCCTTATCTGCCATCAAAGTCTATGTTTCTATGTTTCTATGTTTCAGGGAGGGCTGCTCCGAGGTCCAGGTCTAGGGCATGAAAAGAAGGCAGGTGACTGCAATGTAAATTCACCAAGAGCTGTGCAAGAAAGGGCATCTAGGGACTGCTCAGGCCGAGACGACTGGAGAAGGAGAGGGTCGGGGTGGAGGACAGCCCTGATCAATGCTAGGAGCATGGGCAACAAAATGTCCAAGCTCCAGGCGATGCTGGTTGAGACATCAGTGGATGTGGCAGCAATTATTGAGACATGGGCCACTCAGAAAAATGATTGGGACCTAAATTTGGTGGGCTAAAAAATATTCAGGAAGGACAGAGGAGAGGAAAGAGGAAGGGCTGTACCGCTGATAGTCAAAAATGACATAGTGGTTAGTGGCGTGAAGGAGGCTGTGGGGGGGTGGAGGAGATCTGGGTAACCTCTACAAATGAGGGGAGGTAAAAGATTGAAAATAGGTGGTGTACAGACCCCAACGATGGAAAAGGCCCTGAGGACAAACTAGTTGAGAACATCAAGGGCACTGTGACCGTGGAAAGGGTATGGTGGTGATCTTGGGTGACCTTAATATGCCGGGACAGACTGGGACATTGTGGCATCCCTCTGTGGCCAGGGAACAGAGACCGATGGATGTTCCAGGTGCTTTCCTGGTCCAGCAGGGGGGAACCTACTAGGAGGAATGATACTGATGTCTGCCCCAGCAGTACAGTGACCAGATAAAGGGCCCGGAGGTGTGCAGCCCGCTGGCAGGTGGTGACCACACTATGGTCTGTTTTCTGCTGTATCGGGGAGGAAGATAACCATTCTAATACAGTAGTAGTGGACTTCAGGGGGCGACTTAGTCAGCATGGGCACGATTCTACAGGGAGATTGGACAAGATTAGGGTTGGACACAGATGCTGGCAGCTTGTGGGAGGCTCATTAAGAAGGGGGTGCAGGAGACTACTAACCCTGTACAAAGGTAAGACGTAAGCATGGTAGAGTCATCGCTCATGTTGCGTGGACCAGGGAGGTGCAGGAGGCAGTGAGGCATAAAAAGGCTGCCTATGCATGCTTTAAACACTCTGGGGGTAAGGGAGAGGGCAGAGTTGATGGCTGAAGGGTCACTACAGTGGTGAGGGGAGCCAAGGTGAGAAGGGAGCAGAACCTGGCTAGGGATATCCGGAGGGGGAAAAAGGATTCTATAGATGCACCAAGGAGAAGAGAAAAGGGAGGGCACATATCAGCATGATTAGGACTGAGGAGGGATGGATTCAGGAGGTGGGGGAATCAGGCAGAGGTGCTAAATGAGTACTTTGCCTTGATATTTACAGGGGGAGGCAGGGGATCCCTCCAGCCCAATGGGGAGGAAGAGGCCAGCAGAGTCGAGAGGTCAGATGGAGTCTAGAGGACTGAAAGAAGTTGGGGTTCAGGCTGGGCCAAGTCTAGAAGGGGATGGGTGGTTAAATGAGGGGGAGGGCTGGGAGGGAGACATCACAGTGGAAAAGGTGAAGGAGGTCCTTCGGACACTAAAAACTGATAAGGCACCGGGGCCGGATGGGCTGCATCCGAGGGTTATGAAGGAACTGGCGGATGAGCTAGCAGCACCACTGGCAGAACTCTTTAACACCTCTCTGCTGACAGGATGGGTGCTTCAAGACTGAGAAGGGGTGGCTCATGTGGTGCCCTATCCACAAGTGTGGGGGTCTAGAGCGGGAGGATGGGGGAATTATAGGTCTGTCTGCCTAATGTCTGTGTGGGCAAAGTAATGGGTATATTATCAAGGATAGGCTCAGGAGGCAGCTGGAAAGGTTGGGTCAACTGGATGACAAACAGTAAGGTTTCATCCTGGGAGATCATGTTAAATTGCCACTATGATTTTTAAGGTAGACTGGGACCTCAACTGCATAGGACCGGAGGATCATTCCATACCCGATTTCAGTAAGGCATTTGATCCTGCACCCAAAAATGGGCTGCTAATAAAGCTGGCAGGTGGGGTGGGAGGACAGTTGCTCAGATGGGTAGAAAATTACAACAGAGTGAATACAGAGGGTGGTGGTGGGTAGTATCCTCCCCACAAAGGTCACCAGTGGGTCCCCTGCGTTCAGCATTGGGGCCATTCCGTTCAATGCCTATAGTCTTGGATATGGGGAGGGCGGTTAAGAGAGGATGAGTCTTGGCGGATGACTTAAAACTGGGAGCATTGGCAGACGGGATGAAGGGAGAGGCAGTCCAGAGGGATCTGGATACCCTGGAAGGTGGTCAAGGAGGTGGGACTGAAGTTTAATGCAGGGAAATGTAGAGTACTGAATCGAGGGTTGCAAAAACGAAATAGTGTATACACCTGGGGGCTGTTTCGCAAGCCACAACGAGTGAGAGGGATCTAGGGGGTGGTAGATGTCAAATGAATTACACTGAAAATTGTAGAACTGCAGCCAAAGCAAACTGGATACTGCATAGCCAGGGGGATTACGTCCAGGAGGAGGGAGGTGATCCTCCCTCTGTATAATGCCGTGGTCAGACCACATCTCGAGTGCTGCATGCAGTTCTGGAGACCTCACCTCAAGAAGGACGTAACACTGTTGGAGAGTGTCCAGAGGAGGGCAACCAGGATGCTTCAGAGTGTGGGAGGAAGGCCCTATGAGGAAAGGCTGGAAGAGCTCGGGCTGTACTTGCTGGAGGAGAGGAAAGATGGGGGGACATGATAGGGGTCTTCAAATATGTAAAGAAATAAATAGGGTAAAAAGCAAAGAGATGTTCAGGACTAAAGAAGGTGGGAACAAACTAGGTGACATGAGTGGAAGTTAGAGGGGGAAATTACAGGGGAATGTGCAGGAGACATTACTATTGAGAGGGTGGCTGAGCCATGGAAATGCACTGTCCAGGAGTCTGGGTGGAGGGGGGTACATGGAGGGCTTCAAGAGGAGTGGATAGGTACAAGGGTAAACTGAAGCAGAGGATGACCCTCTGGGCTCGTGGAAAGAAAGAACCCATTAGAGGTTGGCTACCGAAAGCAGACACAACAGACCATCAGGCCTATTCTGCTTGCTTTTAGTATGTTAGATGTAGTGGAAGGAATGCAGGGGAAGATGTGCCTATTTGTAGAGGATACGAAGATCTGCAATAGGGTAGACACCCTGGTAGGAGAGGTGGAGGCAGTGAGGGAGGACCTAAAGATTATGGAGAGGTTGTCGGAAACTTGGCAGCTGAAATTTAATGCCAAAAAGTGTACAGTGATGTGCATGGGTGTAATAGCCTGCAAACCATTTACACACGATGGGGGGGGAGGGGTAAGGAAACTAGCAGCAGGGAGATCTGGGGATTATAATTTCAGATAATCTTAAGCGGAGAACCAGTGCAGTACAGTGGTGGCAAAGTGAATAGAATGCTGGTGTGCATATGGAGGGTATAAAACAGAAAAGGGAGGTGCTGATGTGCCTTTATAATCCATGGTGAGGCCTCACCTGGAGTATGGGGTTTAGTTCTTGGAGGCCCCACCTACACAAGGACATAAGACAGGACTGAAATGGTTCAGACAAGGGCAACCAAGATGGTGCACGCTATGCATAGGGAAGCCCTATGAGGAGAGGTGGAGGGAATCGATCTGTCCCGTTGGAGACTAGTAAGGTGAGAGGGAGCTTATTTGCAAGGAAAATAAGTGCTAGAACTAGGGATCATAAACCAAGATTAGTAATGGAGGTTTAGGCAATGAGGGGGCATTGGTATCACTGAGAAAGCAGTGGAGTCCTGAAATTGACTCACTGGAAGAGGCGGTGTGAGCAAAAAATGGTGAAAGGATTCATGGGGCATGGGTAGACACCAGGAGGTGACCAGTGGGCAGAGGGTGTGTCTCGTGACAAAGAGAGATGATTGGGGGGGTGGGCAGACTCGATTGCCAAATGGTCTCTTTTCTGTCACTAGATTTATGATTCTAAGACAGTTAAGTAATTAGGACTTAACTGCCCATCAGAGTAGGGGAGTCCAGAGTTGGGGTGTCCTTGGTTCGGGTATTCTGGTAGGACCTGAAAGGAAGAACAGAGAAGGTTGAAGGATACAAAGGGTCAGAGGTGCTAGAGGAAAGATTAGAGTGTTAGAATTAAACCAAAGATACTTATCTGATTGGTATGTTTGGCCAGACCTGTAGAAATAAAGGAAAACTAGATCAGTATGGGAAGTTATGTAGCAAGTGTAGAGAGATACAAAAGGGTATATAGCACAGGAGTAAAGGAAGAGGAGTTTAGAGGAAAAAGACAAATTAGTCAAAGTAAGGAAACTAGAGATGGAATAAAAAATGCAGACAGCTAAGAGAGGATAAAAAAGTGGTATTTGGGACTTGACAAACCCCTTAAGCGCCCCAGGTGACCTGCAGGTAGCCGGTAAATTTGGTGAAGTAGTCTGATGGGCAGGTGGGAATGACGGGCTAGTGGCCTCCTATTATTTAAAAAGGGGGCACTGGTGGTTCAGGAGTCTTGAGTTGTCCCAGGAGGCCAGTGGTTTGAAAGGTATAGATCTGGTGATATAATGGGTCACTCTCTCATGGACAGTGGCAATTTTTTTATTTTTATATTATCTTTCCCTGGAACCTAGTGTGGGGGAAGGGGGATGTCCTTGGGCCCAGACTGTATGTAGCAGGCAGGAGGCTGTTCAGAAAACTGCTAACCAGAAATGCTGCAGCTGTTGCTAGGCAGCCAGTTTAGTGCTACTGAACTACAGTGACAGTAATGGCAGGCACTTTCAACTGCCAGTCCAGAGGAGGGCAACTAAAATAGCTAAGGGTCAGCACCAGAAGCCATACAAAGAGAGACGAGCTGAATATGTATGCCCTTGAGGAAAAGGGGCGGAGGGACAGGAAAGAAAATTTCAAGCACCTCAAGGGAATCAACAAAGTCTAAAGACAGTAGCATCTCTCAGAAAAGAGATGCGCAAGAACAAGGGGCAGACTTGAAGATAGAGGGATGGCTCTAGGGGCAACATGAGGAAGTATTTTTTCACAGAGAGGTGTAGAATGCATGGAATGGCCTTCCTGAGGAGGTTGTGGAGTCAAAAAATAGAGGGGACTTCAAGAATATATGGGACAGACATGAACCAATTCTACTGGTGGTAGAAGAAGTCAGCTGTTGATCACCAGATCTGCAGCTTATCCACTAGGTAGGGAAATGGCCGACTGAGGGCCAAGCAGTCCTTATCTGCCATCAAGGTCTATGTCTATGATTCAGCCCACAAAGCTCAGGCTGTAGCCTGCTCCATGTGTGGGAATGAAGATGGATATTTTGGGAGGGGAGGAGACTAGAGCAAATATGCCTCCTCTACCCATCAACCACAAAGTGGCATGTGAAGAGCTCTACGGGCACGCTAAGAGGGTCTGAGGGTAAGCAGCCAGCAGTAGGGGCAGGAACCTTAGCTAAGCCACATGGTGGCAGACTGCAGGCCCTGAGGGCCTGGTAGAAAGGGACTGGGAGAGCAAATGCACAAGATAGGGCCCAAAGCAAAATCCACAGTGCAGCTGAAGGGCTATGGAAACTGACTTAAAAGTAACTGTGGGTGGGAGACAAACAGGAAATCACTGGCTCCCTGAGAGGACCATGAAAGCAGCAAGCACTGCATTATGTAGAGTTGCACAGCAGCTAATGTCAAAGTACTAGGGACTAACAAAAGGATTTGGGGAGGAAAAGAACAGCATAAGGTCCAGGACAGCTCTACAATTAAAAACACAGAGCAGAAAGAGAAAGAACCCTGATGGGTTATAAATATTAAGTACATTATGCAATAGGGTAGACATAATGGAGTGTGATAAACTATTTTATCTGGAGCATGTAATGTATACATGCAGAATCTTACATTTATACATGTAGTTATTATGATCATCCTCGATTAATGTGCATAGTGGATCGCGCCGCACATCCCCATCCTCAGCCTCGCTTGTTTGGCGCTGTTTACTATTATCTGCTTTTAGTTTTGTTTCTTCCAGGTTGCCTGTCCCTCAGCCACGCCACCTGCCATTTAGTCACACTTCTCCCCATTCTTCCCACTATCATACAGTGATCATTTGTTTCTGTTTAACAGTTTTAGTTTTTTGCTTTTTTACCAAACCTTTTTCAACTGGCTGCTCCAAGCTGCACTCCAGCTGCCACACTCCTCTGCATGCTGCTGACATGTCCTAGCCACACCTCTCTATATACAAAACAGACTTTTTTTTTTTTACTGCTTCCTCACAAACTGATAAGCCCTCACTCTTACTCTTCCACTCTGGTTTCCCAACCTTGCTACAACTGCCACCAGAGCTCCCCCAGCACATAGAAACTGTCAGATATTTTTTCCTTAAACTGCATGCTCACAAACCTCACTGCTGATGAGCCCTCACTCTAGGTCACACTTCTGCTCTGGTTTGTGACCTCGCTACAACTGCAACCATAGGCTCCTGTGAAGTCCTTCTCTGCAAACTCTAAATGGTCTCTTGTCACCCTTATGGTCCTCCCTCTTACCTACTTATTTACTGATATTTACCTATGTCTATATACACACGTTTTAAGGCCCCCTTACCATTTTTCACTCCTGACCTCCAACACTATAATGCTGTCAGTCTATTTCAGGTGTCTACTACCCTTTCAGTGAAGTAGTAATTCCCCTACATCCATCTTACCTCCACCATAAGCTTCATCACACATGCCCCATGGTCCTTTTTCCTATTTGAAGGAGCCCCCAGCACCTCTGTTCATCCTTAGGCGTACTTGTGGGTCTCCACTGCGATCCCTCTCTTCAGGGTTTATATGTTGAGATCCCAGTCTCTCACACAGGCTTTTGCCACAGCCCATGTACAATTTTAGTTACTCCTTATACTGCCTCCACCCTATGGCCATTCTAGAAGGTGCAGCCTCCAAACCTGACACAGTACTCTAAGTCGGATCTCACTAATAAGGGATTACTTGACACCACCACCTCCTCTTCCTGCTGAAGATACCTTCCCATGCAGCCCCAGCATCCTCCTCATCCCTACCCACTGCTTTGTCACACAGCTCAGCAATTTTTAAAGAGACCATCAAGTAATTGAGCCAGCCTCATCATTTCCATCAGTTTGCGCCGAGGATCACAGGACATGTCCCCGTTGTCGCTAGGTTCATAAAATACATACAAACCAGTTTCGGGCGACTTTCGTTGTTGTTGTCGCCTTTCAGCTTCCCACAGCCAGTGATGACGCAGATGCCATCGAGAGCGCGCTGCCTGTATGGGCAGCTTTTCTTGATTTTAATGATCTATATTACTGATATGTGGGTATCGTCATAACAAGGCCCTTTGTTGTTGAACGGTGCTCACATTTTGCGTTGTAGCCACTATATTGTTAAAATGAATAGGAAGCGCCGTCATTACATATATGAGTGCTCACGCTCTTATTGCATCTGTCATCCTGCTAGTGAGCACAGAGATGGTGCAGTAGAAAAAAGCAGGAAGTCCTTGGTACCCGGTTTGTATATTTTTATGAGGGACACGACTTTTTAACGGCTTATAAATTTAGGGACATATTAACTTCCTTGGGGTCTTCTGGTTTCAAGGCACCGATGGGTATGGTGCCGGGCAGTATCTTGGTGAGTCTCTTTAAGATCATAATAACTCCAAGGTCCCCCCGCTTAGTGATCATCAGTACCACCCCCAACCCTATAAAGCAGCTCCTGGTTTCCTATGCCCTAGGTGCACAATTCTGCACTTTGTCATTGAACCCCAACTGCCCCAATCTTGACCACTTTTGAGTTTTCCAAGAGGCATATGCATGCTCTCTGCTCCCTTCTTAGTGCCCATTCTACAAATTTTGGTGTTGTCTGCAAAAAGGCATTCCCTTCTTTGCCAGTTTTTCTTCAATGTCACTTATGAAGACACCAAAAAGGATCTGCGCCAGTACTGAGCTGAGCTGCTCACTGTCCCATCACTGTAATGAGGACATTAACCACTCACCTCTGACACCTTAAATCCCCACCTCAACTACTACCTGTTTTCCAACCTGCATCTCTGGTTACCCCTTCGTTCAGCTACCATAACACCATCACTCTGGGTATCTGCCAGGACTTGCTCCACTGTAGAATGAACTAATATGTGTGAGCACTGCCTAGGTGAGTCAGGATGATTTGCATGTTCTTCCATCCCTAGACATAAGCAGCAAGGTGCAAAACACATGTGCACAGGACATGTGCGACAGCACCAGTCAATGTCTTCCCACCCATGGGCTGCTCCCACCAGCACTGCCACTTGTGGTCACTCAGTTGGCAGTACTACAGCTGAGCTGGCTGTCCTCCTTCACCAGAAGAGAGCCTCTTGTATAGCGGTTGATCCTCTTCCTCCTCTCCCCAGAGAGCCCCTGACGCAAGCTCATTCCTGAACGCCAAGGTCACCGCCACAGGTGCCTCGCTACCAGCAAGTTGAAGGGCACATATGTATAATCCAGTTTCTAATTACTTCCACCACTTTGGATCCCTCCTAGGCTGATCAATCTCTTGGCCTCGCCCACCCACCCAAAATAGTCAACCACCCTCCTCTGCTAGTAGATCACCCTTCCAGGCACCAGACTATCCTTCATGCAGCTGGACAACCTTTCTAGCCCCATTTCTCATAGTAGAGCATGGAGCTAGAGCACCACAGGCTCCTGGGCCAGCTGCTTACCCAGCCAGCCACCTCCCTACATCTGGACCACAGCCTCCAACTACATTCTATATAACCTCCATGTAGCTGAGCACCACCCAAACCTCCACTTAACAGACCACATATCTGAAGTGTCCATCTGCCTCCATGGACCAGCAGTCCCCACCCAACCACTCAACCCACAGCTAGATTCACACCAGAAGTCCCATACCAGCCTCACCATCCAACCATCCACCTGCAGCTGGATCTCATTTCAACCTTGAACTAGCCCCTCACCACCAGCCACCCTCCTGCTGTTGGCTCACCTCTTTCATGCCTGGACTAGCCTCCCAGCAGACAATCCTCCCTGCAGCTGGACCCCTGTGTTCATTCCCACCCACAGACCAGCCCACCTCCCTTTGCAGGTTTTGTAACCTCCCAGAACTGGACTTACCCTTCCAAAAGCTGGACACACCCTCCATCCGAGCAGAACCTCCCTACACCTAGGGTCCCCGATCACCCCTTCCTCAACCATGGACACCTATACTTCTCAATATAGTATTAAGATAAATACATGACACTAACATATTGTATATTGCATTTGCAGGTCAGTGGCTCAGCAGTAGCACACTCACCTCCAAGGCAGGGAGATCAGAAGGCAGTGGGTTCTATTCCCATACCAGGCACTTGGGTTAATATCCCAATACTGATGCTTTAGTGTAGCATGAGGGGGATGGCTGTACTCCTGAGGCACTGTCTTTCAGATGAGATGTTAAACTGAGGTCCCATCTGCCTGTTCTGGTGGTAGTTCAAGTGGATGTTAAAGATCCCATGGCACTTCTTGAAAAAGTAGGGGAATTTTCTCTGGTGCCCTGGCTAAATTTTCCCTCAAGTCACTAAAAATACCACCAACAGCTTAATCTGGTTTAAGGTCAGTTGGCTTTCATCTGTATCCCCCTCCCTCTGGGTCATGCCTGAAAATAGGCAAGAATCTGTATAGTGCACTTTGCCAGTCACCAAAAACAAAATAAAATAAAAATTAATGCAGTCTTCAGCAACAGAAAAAAAAAAATACACTGATCCCCAGATTACAAAATGGATTAACACATGCAACTGTTAAATACAAATATTAAATGCTGAAAAACAGTTCCCCCACAAACACACTCAAATATCTGCAGTAAATAATTCTTCCTTTATCTGCAGGTAACTCCAGATTTTCTCAAATTAAAAAAGCTGTAATCTTTTCTCTGTAAATATAGTTAAATAGGTTACTAAATGGATACATACAGAAAATGCATTCTGAATTTGATCAGTTATACAATCTTCCTGCTGCTCATTCTCCTGCCCCCACCAACCCCACCACTACTTTAAAGTAACTAAATCAGCAAACATTCCACAAGTAACAAGTAATCTAGAAGCACAATCCATTCTAAACACTTTAAGGGGGGGTTGATTGAAAATAAAATGTGTATTTCAAAGTTTAGCCACGAGTTCAGAGAAGAGAAAATGTTTTCAAGACAAAACATTGATAGTGAAACCTGCACAGCATTTCATATAGAAAAAAAAACACCTGAGTGATAATTCCTTACTGTATTTAACATTTCAGGAGTTAAATGATGTACTGTACTTTTAAACATGTTTCACTCAATATGTAACTTGGCTGTAGGAAACCCCAGTTGTTCAAAAATGGAGACCACACAGTGCTCATGCAGTTTCATCAGGATGAACACAGACAGGAAGTGAGCTGGGAAAGGTAGGTCTCTGACTGAGTAGACCTATGGGAAATGTAGTTTAGAATAGACTTTTAAAGGGACACTGCCAACTTTTTTTGCATCATATTGTTTTCAGGTAAAACCCCACATTTTTTGATTGCTTACCTTCTCTAAAATTCATTGGTGTTGCTGGTTGTTTTATCTGCCTCCTTGCTTAGTAGAACTGAAATGCACGGTAATGTACCCAACCTTGATTGGCTAATTTAAATCCTAAAACTACTCCGCTGACTGTAATCTTCATTTATGATTCAGTTGTATTAAAAAAAATTGTACTTTTAAGAGCATTGCAGATCTATTTCTAATCCTCATTTAGCAATAATTTACTCTTGAACAACTAGTCTGCTGAAATACTTCTTAGAATTTAGTATTCTTGGTGGTTGTATTTTTGAATGATGATTAAAGATTATTAAAATTACTAAAAATTAGTCTTTGAAGGCAAATTAGTGAATGCTTTAATACTAGATTTAGTATTTGACTTCAGTGAGGGTTCCTGGCACAGCCCTTTGGGCCTGCACACCCATGACCACTCACATCTAGAACACCCCCTGCCCAGATGACCACCCAGCTGGACAACCATATCAACATCCCAATAGACCTCTCCCAAGTTGTGTACCTTGTCTGCAGCTAGTCCACCCTACAAGCCCCAAACCAGCCTCTCCCCATCAACTATCACCCTTCCTGTAGCTGGCTGCTCCAGGCCATCCTTCATACCCTGAGACAAGGTCTTCCTGCAGATGGAACCCCACAGACCTGCCTCCCCAACTCAGTAGACCACCTTCCCTGCAGCTGGACCAACCTCCCAGCCTCATCAAACAAAGCACCCTCCTTAGAGCTGGACCAGAACCCTCTAGATAACAACTCTTTCTGCAGCTGGACCCACCCAGACTACCCATCTTGCCCACATACCAGCTGCCCATCCCACCACTGACCACTCTCCTTGCACATAGAAAACCCTGCCCTGCTAGGTTCCCTTTTATAATCCCAATGCTTATTAGTCTGACATGCTGCATCCCACACACAACAAGCCAACAGCCCCAGCAGTCCAAAACACAGTGGCCTGACCCAGGACAGCACCTGACACACTGTCAGGCCAGAGGAGGTTGGGATGCTGTCCAACTGTTGAGTGGATTTTCCACAAACACATGAAGCACCCAATCCTGACCTACGCCACCCATCCCAGGATCTGAGCCACTACTGAACAGCACAGATGATGTGAAGGCACCCACCCCCTATGTGGTGCACCCTCCAAGGATCCAATGACCTGATCACAGCCCCCCAATAAGGATGACTGTCTCACCATCCACGGGACAGGGATGAAACAAATAACCGTGCATGCCCCAGTGTGTTGATCAGCCATCCCAGGCAGCATGGCGGACTGTCCATGCATCCCTGCATGCATGATTATGTCAGCTGACAGACAGCCAGCTGGGCATGCATTAAGGAATTGGAGTACCATGCCTGTTGGTTGATGCATGCATGACACTGCAGGCACACAGCAGAGTGGCACAGCGAGATCATGGATAGCTGTACCAGGAAATGGCATAGCGACACCACATGTGATGCCAGGACACAGAGTAGCATGCCATTGCACCAACCTGCAATGTGTGCATGTGGTCTGTGTCATGCTAGCCCACTATGGGCTTGCAGTAACCACACAGAAAAAAGTCTGGTGGTGTTTGGGGGGGCCTGTGCCACAGGAGCCCATTGTGGGATGAAGGCTGCCATGTATGTTGTGGGGGGTTCCACAAGGGCCCATTGCGGGAATGCTGTTACCACACAGTTGCACAGCTGGAAGGATTGGGGGGCACTTGCACAGCTTCAGACCTGTGCAATGTGTGGCACACATGAACAGCTGAAAGGATTTTGGGGAACTCACACAGAGTCAGGCCAGTGCAACATGCGACACACAGTGCAGACGTGGCAGTGTGCAGTGGGCTGCTGCAGTTGATACCAGCAGTGTTGTGATGAGACATCATCACCAGGTTGGGGTGCAAGGAAATGTGGGGTGAAACTTTTTTCAACAGTAGGGGCCACAGTGGCAACCTGTGGCTGTGCTTGATGTGTACTGTAAGTGTACAACTGTCAGGTGCCATGTCACCATGGAAACCCTACAGGGTGGAGTGTGTGCCATGCCACAGAGGAACTTCAGCGGCTTGCCTTGTCCTTGGATGCCAGTACCATCCTTATCCACTCCTCATAGCTCTTCTTGGTGGTGTCCATGGCAGTCCACAACAAATACCTTCCCTGGTGACATAGGTCCATTGCTGTTCTCTGTGGAGCTCTGCTAGCATTGTCATGACTCCTACATGCACCTTCCTGAGCAGGACATGGAGATGGGAGGGCCAGGTCTCGACATTGCTTTGGGTCCATGGTATACCTCGCTCGTGGAGATCCTCAACCAACCACAGCTGAGGTGGGAACATAGGGTTGTATCTAGTGGGCACCTTGGCCACCCTACTGTACAGCCATATCATGCCCAGCACATATGCCTGCTCAAAACAATAGAGGAGTGTGGTGGCATTGGGTGGAATGGTTGGCTTCAGAAGGCTGAATGTTGCTGGAATGTCCTGTGCCAGGAGATGGGCGAGGGCCACGAGTTCATGGATCTTCAGGCTGAAGTCTCACTACTCAGACAGGTGCAAGGCCAAAGCTCTGGACCTTCCACCACACACTCATCTAAAGTGGAACAGCAACCCTTTGTTTATGGCTTGTGGAAATCATCTACAGGCATTGATCGCAGCCTGCTCAAAGTCGGTGATGATCGTGGTGGTTTGAGGGTGCAGGACTGTATACTGGCATATTTATTCAGCTCCTGGAACAAGGCAGTAATATTGCAGCTCTTGTCGCCATCAATGTATACCCAATGACATGATGAGGTTGTTAGCCCATCCCATGGGTGCATGGATGGTGCAATGAGTGAACAGGTGGCACAGTCTTGAACATACCATCCATCACCCAGAAGGGTGTCTGTGCCAGGTCCCTGATGTTGTCCTTTGTGGTGGTAGAAGGACCTGGTGGTGGTGCTGTCAGTGATCCTGCTGCACCATGGCCATCCAGTCACCGTCTGTAGCTGCTTGGGGATAGTGAGGTCAGCCAGTGTCACTGGTTCTGGTGAGAGGTCCTTGCAGCGGGTCCTGTTCACAGTCTGCAGCAGGGCCCTCTTGCTTGGCAACTGTTGCTGCAGCTCAGTGGTCATCACAGTTGCCTCACTCTGCTGTAGCTATGCGAGGCTAGCCATGGTGCTGTGTGCCTTCTACTTGATGCCAGCCAGCGCCTGTGCTGGTGGAGCATCTGTCACCTCCAGAGCATGATTGTGCATATTCTTTTTATTTAGGTGGTGCTGGCCATCCTGGAGCAGTGTGATGGCCTGGCCGAGGCAGGACTTGGACTTATGGTGCTGACAGCACCATTACACTGTCTCAGGCCAGCCCGGTGGTGCTGAGGATTGAGGCGCTGGATGCCACACCTTGTGCCATGCCAGTGACCCGGGGTTCAGGATTGAGCCCAGGCCATCGGGGTAGGCAGCAGAGGACTTGGATTGAACATCCATAGACTGCTCTCCCAGTCCTGGGGTGGGCTGGGAAATTTCACCGTGTTGTAGTGGCCCTCTGGGGATGCCTAGGGGCACTACTAGTGTCAGTGACACTAGATGGGGAGCACGTTGCACCTGGATGTCATTGCACGTCAGTGCTACTGAGGCCAATCGAAGAATAATAGCTGGGCATGATCTTGCAGCTTGATGGCTGTGCTCCGAGCCACCTGGAGGACTTTGGTGGAGTCCTGTTGAGGAGGGTCCGTGGCTGTCCTGGCTGGTAGTGGCAGAGGAGGAGCACTCCAGCAGGATGGCATGATGGCCAACCCTGATCCTCCTGGGTGCAGTTTGAGCTACCCCGCTGTCCAGATGAGTGGAGCTGGTGGCTAGATGCCCCAAGCCGGAGTGTGTGCCACAGCAGGTGAAAAATATGATATGATAAAAAAACAGTACACTGTCTCATTGCATGTCCATTCATGGACCAGGAGGTAGCCATTCACATTCAGCTTGGACTTTCCCTTCCTGGATGGTACCACCTCACAGATTGTCCCATTTGTTGGGGTTGCAGTTGAACATCCTGGCCCCTCCATGGTTTCCACGCTGTCCTCCATTGTGCTAGAGGACTGTGCAACACTGACTGGCTTTGGTTCCAGCTCAGGCATATGTGTGTGATTGCACTTCATTTGCACATCACACTCCATTGGTCACACCTGTGGCAGCTGCTACTTGTCTGTGGGTGATTTGTACCAGTACTGTAGTGCCACTGTTTGCCACAGTCCCAGTGCTTCATGGCTGTGCTGTGCACCATGGTCACATTCAAGTTCTGTGTTCACAGTGTCCTGGGCCCCCCATCAGCTACTGTGCTGCAGCGGGGCTATGCTCCATGGTACACTTCCCTGCTGTTCAGCATGCAGGGATGCAGGGGTCCTTGTGTGTTGTTCACTCTACCTACAGGTCAGTGTCCACCTACCTAAGCTGGCCTTTCCACCCCCCAGCATTGGCATCCCGGCATCTGTAGTTCCCATGCATGCCGTCATGAGTGCATGTCCATCTGCTGCCCCCATGCATCATTTTCCAATGTCTGCCTGTTCTCCATGTTCTCTTCAGCTGTAGTTCCCTGACCTGTGACTTCTCTGGTAAATGACCTATTGTAGCCCTCACTGTGCTCTTTCCTATGGGGCTTGCATTTTCTCCCCCTGTGCTGGTTTGTTTGTCAGAGTTCCAGTTCACCTGCTTTGTTTACTAACCACTCTCCCAGCATCTGAAATGGGCTCTGCCCAGCCAACCACTCTCTCTGCAGCTGAACCACCCTTTCGGCCCCTGGAGAAACCTTCCCCAAGGAAAGCACTGTCCATGGACCATTTCACAGTTACAAGGAGTGAGGAAGAGGCCCCCAGCTGAGTAGGAAGGAACTGCTGGTGGGGAACTTAATTAGGGGATAGACTAGCGAGCACGGTGGGGTAAAGGAGAAGGAGGTGAAATATCTGAGAGGTACTTTGGCTTGGAGGGATCAGAGCAGATACAGTGGATCATTAGGCAGCAGGAGATGAGAGGGAGCTAGATGTCATTGTCCACCTGGGGACAAATGACCTAGCAAGGGACGGGGTGGGGTAGTGCAGGGAAATTTCAGGGATGGGGGAGGGTCCTCAAGCATGCATGGTGGCTTTTGCCAAAAGGTTGCCTATATACATCTGGGGAGAAGATAGTACTTTCCACACTGGCTTTCTGCAGTTGGTTAAAGGCATGGTGCGGGGTGGGACTCAGTACTAGGAGTAGGTCACTTCAATGTCTTCATAAGTGAAATTGCAGAAGAAATGAATGGGAAGGTATGTCTTTTTGCAGATGCCACCAAAACCTGTTAAAGGGTGGACACTCAGGAGGGTATGGAAAAAGGGTTCACCCATGCTGGTGTGACAGCCATGTTGCTGATGCCGATTACAGCACAGGCCACATTACAGCACCGGGCATAACATATCCTGGGAGTTACACCACCAAAGCACCCTCCTGGGAAACTGTCTCCATTGGACCCCTCCCCTAATTATCACACAGGTCCAGGTTCTTAATTTACCTGTTCTCCAGTCCTACCCCATCTTACAATCACCCAGCAGGTATATAGTAGATTGTTACTATCCCTGATATCCAGTGGTTCCCATTTATTTATTTATTCATTCATTTGTTTGCCGAGTAGGTGCACTGGTCCGAGAACCATTTTCAGGCATGACCTGGGCCAGTGAGAATGGCATAGGAATACAAGCAAGTACAAAGGAGGCTGGGATAAGGCATACAATAGACAGTAATAAAAATATACAGGGTATTTATATGAAGATATATATAAACTTGCAGCACAATAGATAAATAACATTTATGACAATAGCAGGTACAGTAGTAGCCAAGTTGTAATACAAATTAGGCATGATCTGAGATGAGTAAAGGAAAAAGTACATCATGGCAATGTAGGTATGGACCAAGAAGGAAAAGGAGAAAAGGGAAGTAGAGGCATGATAATAAGTTGGGATGACAGGAGCAAGGAGTGGAGGACAGAAGGAAATCCAAGGAGAGAGTGGAAGAGTCCTGGAGAGTCAGTGGTGCTAAGTGGAGTGGGCAGGTTGTTCCAAAGGAAAGGGGATGCAGATGAGAATGCACATTTACCCATACAGGTGGAGACTAGGGGGCACTCAAGCATGGGGCCAGCAGTGAGGCAGAGCTCTCAAACAAACACTTTTGGCCAAAGGAGGTGGGATTGTGGAGAGGTAGCTCGGTTTTGGATGGCCTTATTGACTGTGCTGGCCAGGAGATAGGTTCGTTGGGCTGATGGGGGAAGTCAGTCCAGTGCCTGAGAGAGTGAGCAGTGGTGTGTTGCGTGAAAGCCCTTGCCCCCTGTATATCCAAAGTCCCCACCATGACCCAGTTAGCTCTTACAGCAAATACTACCCCCTGGTCCCCAGGCTTACTATATATTTGACACCCTTCCACATTTGGCAAAGACCATCCTCTCAGCACCTTGATGGGGCACTAAATGGATGATGGTTCACAATCATGTGCTAACTGTACACAGCTGTTTATACAGTAGGCACATGAGCGCAAAACTGGCATTCTGTCCTCAGTTGGTCACAGAGGTTAGCAGAGTGTCTCTGCCAATTGTCATTGTGGGAAGAGTGCGTAAACATATGGTGGGGGCCATGAATGGTGGGAGTGGTGGGACTGGGTGGGCAGGTAGGTATTGGCAGTTTCTGATGTATGGAATGGACAGCAGCACCACTGAACATCAGGGGAAGTGTGATATTACTGATGGTGGGAGCTCAAAGGGGCAAGGGTAGGAGGCAGAGGTGACAATACCTGGTTTAGGGAGGCAACACCTTTTAGAGCCATTCACCAACTGGTCAGAGACTCACTCATTATGCTATTCAAGATATTATTTTGTGATCCTACCCTGTTTTTGGGGTGCAAAGTGTTTTTTGAGAGTCACTTACCCATTTAGCGATCGCAAATGCTCTTTGAATGTTCTGGTCTATGTTAACAATAACAGTCCATTATCAGTAAGATAAAGACAAGTGAAAAAATAAAAATACAGAATTGAGAGCTGTTCTCCATGAGGTTGATAATGTAATTTATCTTAACAATGTGTTAGAGTACAGAGTATACTGAGATTAATACTGGTACCACTGTGCTACCACATGAGTCTAGGGTTGCTGTGAGAGGTACCAAATACTGAAATGTCAATATAATGCAGTACCATTGTGCTACCAGTGTACCAGTATTTGTGGGAGCTGACAAAAATCTCAAAATTTCACGATACCATTGTATTACCACTGTATATGTGAGAGACAGAAAAAATGGTAAAAAATGCCATAGGGACACCATTCTGCCAGTGTACTACCAATGCACAGAGGAAAATCTATATATCACCTACCACTGTGATACCAGAGTACCACTGGGTAGTACCATTGTGGATTTTTCAGCTGACCACAGTATTGCCATTGCTGTACCACTGTAATGACATTGTGACAAATTTGCAGTGCTAAAGAAGTGTGATAAAAATTATAAAGTGTTGCCAGTATTACTGCAGTGTGCAGCAAAAATTAGTGAAGGAAATACAGTGCTAAAGAAGTGTGCATGAAAATCTAATAATTATTTGCAGTGCTCTTACAGTCTGCATCAAGAAATAAGAAAGATTGAGCAGTACTACTGCAGTTGCAGCAAAAATTAGTGAGGGAAATACAGTGCTAAAGAAGTGTGCATGAAAATCTAATAATTATGTGCAGTGCTGTTACAGTCTGAATCAAAAAATAAGAAAGATTGAGCAGTGGTACAACAGTGTAGCAGAAAGTCAATGCAGTGTATTAACAGTGCACTGATGAAAAGCAGTGCTTTGTCAGTCTGGACTGAAATAACACTGAAATGAGACTCAAGATGGAAGTGTGCACTCCACTTCCCTCTGGGAAGTCTCCAAGGAAGGACTCGGTTGGTCCAAAAACATAGACATTTGTTTTCTTTTTGTAATATCTATGTTGGTCCAATAAAAGGTATCAAAAAATTTGCTTCTGGATCTGCTCTTACAAGGACCAATACGACAACTAATCTATTTCTGTATGACGCAGGCAGTGGTGCAAGACGTGGGTCCCCCGACAGGCAAGCATATTGCTACAGACATGACACACTATGATGGCAGGTGGGAGAGCTTCATGCCACATTGTGTGCCCAATGGCTTTGGAATCTGTTCCCAGTGCACCCAACACATTTTCAGTACTCCCAGAGTGGATGGCAATGTCCCTGTGAGTCCACAGCAGTTTTCCAGTGTGTTCCTGTATAGTACAGTACATGCCAGGGAAAACAGATTGGTCTTCCTTCCCACATAAGCTATGCAAGACTATAGATACAAGTTCCCTATAGATGATTCTAATCCCCTGTAAAATACGGAAATCCCTGTAGAAGTGGAGGCCTTGCAGGTGTGTTGCCACTGTAAGGTGTGCTACTGTATAGGCCTGCTGCAATAGACATTGGCAGAGGCATAACATGTCACAATAGTCAGAGAAGCAGCACACAGAAGTGACGACTGTTATGTTGCAAGCTAATCTGAACAGTCACTATTTTGTGAAGTGCTGGCAGGAAACCACTGAAGTCTGTAATTCTGGACTGTACACACCTGGCTGCCTGAACATTTCTGCTTGGCTGACTCTAGGCACAGTGCTTACTGTCTGCATTGCTTGTAATTCTACAGCTATCAGAAGGTGGTGCACTTGTCCCCTTAAATAGCACAGGAGCAAAGTTGTATGCAACTACATGCAGAATTGTCCAGATGAGATGCACATTAACAGCTTTGCCCACTGACTGCCTAAGCAGCTCATTTATATGCTTCCTTTGAGAATAGTAAGTTTGCACGTCATGCTAACACAGTTTGCTCTTGCATGACGTGAATGTACCATGCAAATAAAAGAGAATTGCATCGTACATTTACCATGCTTTGTGACCTTTCCAGAACCTTCCCAAGATGGCTCCTAAGTTGTGCCGCACACGCGCAGTAAAGCGCTGCACAGTGATGTTGCGTGGTAATGCATGGTCAAGCAAATAGTGTGCATGCACAACGTCTTGACAACACTATTCTGGTGCACATAATGTGTAGCGCAATGCATCATAGCACTGTGCAATCCATTGGTTTTCTATTGTACAAAAAGTGCACTTTGCTACACTGCTGCAACACGCCTTCATTGATGTGAGAGCAACCATATGAGAAGGATGTCCCAAAACAAGACAGAGAGCACACATGCAGAGAGACCAGAGGTGGACCGAGGTCAAGCTGTCCAACCTGGTGCACCTGGTAGTCACCAGGGAGGGCCAGCTCTTCAAAGCAGAGGACCTCAAGTGACCCCTGGGTGAGATTTTGGTGTCTGTCAGGAGGCACCTATCTGACTGCATGGGGGGTTGATCGGATGGGGAGCAGTGCTGTCACCATTATGGAGACCTCATCTGCAGGGACAGAGACAGACTCTGATGTTTCTGGGACATAGTGCAGGATGGTGCTGTGAGATGGCCAGATATGTACACTAATTGCTCTGCATTGTAACTATTTGGGGCATAACTGGGTGGGGCATTCTTGTGTGGCACACTGTCCTGCCTGCTATGTGGTACATGAGGGTGACAGCCACGAATGCAGCAGTGCCCAGTTGTTTCACACGCCACGTCACACTTTACATCAGTAGCTGAGAATGCTACAGTTCACACTTTGAAACCAGTCTCTGGTAGGATTAGTTGGGGTAAGATAAAATCATGGCTGGAGGACAAAGCCAATGAACCCTTGTTTTGTTGTCAGAAATCTTAATTAGTGACCCTGGCATATTTGTAATTATTCTATACCTACCAATATGTTTTAATTTTAGGTTTCCTTCTAATGTTGTTGTCCTTACTAATAGTTAATTTCTGTTTTTTTGCAATTATATACTGTATGGTACTTTTTGTATTTTTGCTGTTTTTGGGAACTGAATCCAGAGGGACAATCTCATAAATGAGCCTTAGCTTAATTGTGTTTATCCTTGCTCATATTTATTTTTTGGTTAGGAATAAAAATTGTATCTATCTATCTCACTGCGGCATGTATACATTCACTACAAATGCCATACAAAGTTGGCATGGGTTGCTGTGGGGCTCTTCAAATTGTACACCACACTGCCTTGCCCCCTTACCATGGAACAGGGAAGGTTCACAGCTCCTTGCCCTCCTCTTGGGAAGGGGGGCCTAGAAGGACAAGTCCCTCTAGTGCTGAAGTCACTCATTGCTGGGGTTACATCCACAGTCACTCAGGTGATAACATCCCACCCAGCTCAACCACTGTGACTGCCCAGTACCAGTAGTGGGTGGCACACTCCCACACCCTAACCTGGGACATAAACCTGGGTCCAGAGAATACACACACAGTACCTGCCACAACTGTGCAGGTACTGCCTCCTGTCCTGTAACACTGGCACTGCATGTATATGTACATTCCTGAAGGTATACACTGGACAGTGGCATGTACTGTAGGATGCTGACAGAGCAATGTGTTATGGCACCTTCCCCTCGGGCAGGACACACATATGGCATTGGTCGCCTGCCTCCTGGAATCAGCCTTTTAGCCTGGCATTGTGTTCTGTACCGCATGTTTGCACTGCTATACTGCATAGGTGGTGTGCACCACCATTATTCATGCGTTCCCACAGTACTCTTACAAGGTAACCATCATGCCATGGTCTTGACCCATGCTTATCAACCAGCCCTGGCATTGTACTTGCCACAGTACCCCATGTGCCCCTACAAATGACCCCACTGGTCCCGTGACACAGCACACTCCAACAGTGTCGTGATATGTCAGGAGGAGTGAGTCAACAATTACTCTAGTGCAGCCAGTGTGTGGTACGACGTACCCAATCGGCCACTCAATGCCACAGCCCAGCATGTGTCAGGTCACATTGACAGTTTACGTAGACATCATGTGCACATTCCCAATGTATGCATATGTACACTACATTAATTGCTGCTCATCTCCTCACCTTGCTTGCACTGGTAACAATGATGGCATGTAGTTAGTCACAGGGAGATTGGTGGACACAGTAACAAAAGTCTCACTTTTAGTCCTGCTTAGACTGCCGTAAGGTGTACTGGTAGACCTGCATATATACTCCCTTGTGTGCACATGTCACTGCCATGGTGTCCATGATGTGTGTCTGCACAGGTGGACTCACCTCCTGCTTCTCATGTGCAGCCAAGGGTCTGCCCATTTCGCACTGGCGCTTGTGTCATCTTCTGCCTAGCTACGAACATGGCCAGGGCGATGACAGCCATCCAGATAAGGGCCCAGGCAGTGGCTGCTCACCTGTGGTGTCCATCCAGCCACAACTGTAATGCTCACACAAGATATCATGTGTACACCAGGCAGGGGGATGTCCATCTGCAGCCCAGTGTGTCCACAGCACCTCACCTGCATGTTGGCACACAGATTATTGGGTGCCCTGTTCATTGGACACCTGTGTCACAGCACACCGGTACAACAACTGTCAGACATTGGGAGATGTGGTCAGATGGCATAGATCATGATCTTCAGGAAAGTGCCAATACATGTTAGTGGCATCCCCAACAGCTTTGTAACCATGTCATGCTGTTACATACACTTCCAGCTCTCTCTGGCACCACCACCCACACGTTACCATCCTTGGAACTTTTTGGAGTTTGATGGGGACCATATCAATACCTGTACTATACATGAGAACATATGCAACAAGGCCTTCACCTGTAGTTGACAGCTGACCCATCCACCCCATAGGTGTCTGTCTGGCAGCTCTCTCGTTGCCATGTTCTTCGGTGGACTTTAGGGCACATGTACGTAACTACATGACACTGACAGTATTTGTTGTGTTTTACATTGCAGAACAAGGAGCCAGAGGTCATGACTACAGGAGGCCTAGACAGGAGGCTGCGGAGGGCTCAGAAGACTGGAGGGATGGGCAGCACAGGATGACAAGAGTGCAGCCAGTTACACGAGTGTGCCTTAAGCACACATCTTACATGTCCCAACCTGTGGCACCCATGCACCATGCTGTGTCCAACATGTCATGACGCTCTCTGCTAGTGGATTGGTGTACTACACAAACACACATTAGACATGGCCCCTGGCATGGCTGGCCTGCACCACTGCAGTGGAAGTCATGGCTATCACATGTGGTGAACATCCTGCCCAAGGGTAACTGCATAGATCAATGTCCTTTCTGCTGGCACTTGCATGCACACTGCACCTGTGGCAACCAGGACCCTGTGGGACACATACACACATACCCTGCCTGACACCTCTGCACAAAGCAGGTGCTGACACCCCTGGCAGGGTCAGATGTTCAATGTGTGTCATCAGCAAACTACACATGGATTGCTGTGAAGGCCATGTTCTCATTTGTCCATGGGTGTGGCAATGGGACATCAAGTTTCTCCCTCAACCAGCAGCAGGACTACTGCCCAGTGGCACAGACATGTCCATTTGTGCTAGCCCTTCGGGTGCTACTACTGTGCTGTGTCCCGAGGCTGCACCATAATCAGAGTTCCATGGACACAGCAATGTCACTTACATCTCACCAGCTATACAGCCCCTTGGATGCAATGTGTCCAGCTGGTGCCTGTGTGGTGCTCCAACACCCTTATGGGCCTGTGTCTACCTGCTATATGTCTACCCATGTGCTGGGCTCCCACTCATGTGTGTGGCACAGAACCCTTACTCCTACCCTCTATACAGTCTCCTAGTGGAGAACTTCTGCAGTTATTGGCACCTGGGCAGCAGTAGCATATCTAATCTGACTCTCCCCCCTCTTTCTGCTGTGGGTGTAACTGTGTTGCTGTTGTTCCCTGCTATTCTATCTGCTTGTCTAGTAGGTTGTTTTGTGCCAGTCTCTGTACCATAGTGTGCCCACTACTGATTTTCATGGGTAATGGGATCCACAGGGCTGGCATCTGTGTGTGCAGCATTGGTTGGGCATGCTGTGTGTCACATCTGCACCTACCATGCCATGGGTGGACCAGCATGCTCTCAATGCAGCTGCAGCATTAGAGTGTACAGATGGTACAGCCGCAATACCAACAGGAGCCCCTTGGGAAGCCATGTGTGCCCAGGCCTTTCTGTTATACTGTGCGTTGTCCCTGCTTTATTGCTCACATCTCTGGGACAGTGTACTCTACCTTGCTGTGCGGCAGGCTGTGAGTAACATACAGCAAAACAATGTCACCCCTTCTTCTCATCAGCTGCACACTGCCACTCACATACCACTGTATCTCCCCATTTGCACAAGTCCTTATGGACCTGCAGTGGGGCCTGGGTTCATCACTAGAGATGTGTGCTGTGTCTCCAGACATGCACTGTATGTCTAAAACCTGTCCCTGCAAACTGACACAGCTACAGTGCCCAGCAGCTTCCATCAGCCCCCCAGGGCAATAACAGTGGAGGGCCAACACCCCTGTGCCCTATAACTGTGCAGGAATCTGTGCCATGTGTGGACTGTGCCTGTGATCCCCCAACACTATGACACCCATCTGACATCATTCAGTGTACCATGGCTGTCCTGAACTTATGTCAGCCAGTAACACGGTGTACACTTGCTTGTGCGATGGCAGAATGACCACCCACCCATGCATCTCTACATCATATTGCATAAGGCAAAGCATGCTGTCCTGACTCCAAATACCTCCCCTGCCATCACACCGGAGACATTTGTCCTATGCTTGTTGGCATGCATGTCTTCCACACACACACACAGGGTTTCTGTGGCTCAGGGCACAGTGACACTGACTGTAGCCAGCACACCCGCACAATTCCAGCCATTCATCTCACATGTCCTTTTTGGGGGGGGCACTTCTTTTTCTAGCACATTTCCACACAGTCACTGCTACAGTACTGAATTCAATGTTTTTCTCCCCTTAGATCATGTTCATGCCCTGGCATTTGCATGCCACCCAGAGCAGGAGGAGGGGAGGAGGGATGACCTCCTCTGTCAGCAGGTGCGCCAACAGAAAGGATCCTCATTGAGAATGTTCAGGAGCTAGTGTTCCTGCAATGCAGAATGGCAGCCACCCTGGACATCATGGCATAGAGACTCTGGGCAATTGAGAAGCGGCTTCCCCCACTTCGTCCCCAACCTGCACCATAGTCATCCCCAGCATGCACCTGTATTCCCTGTCCTTTAGTCCTCCCACTTTTCCAACCCCCCCTTGTCCTAACCCCCTGTGTAAATAGTTCACACCCTCCACCCTATATAATTAGTTGAGTCCCCTTGTTTCACCAACCCACCACTTTTTATAGATTTTTTTCATGTTTTTATGTATTTTGTTTTCCGTTTTTTTATGTTATATTGTATTAGTATTGTTTTTTATACATCTACCTTCTCCTGTGTGCTGTGTGTGTTGTTTCCTCTTGTTTTACTTCCCTTGTGGTTATTCAATGTGCCCCCACTCCATCAGAGCATCAACAGCAGGTGGGAGAGACCCATAGTATCTCCCTATGCCTCATGTAGCCCTACATGGACAACCACCTATGCGTCACTGTGCATTCTCCTGCATGGATTGCCGTATGTGCCCATGGCACTGGCAGCCTGGCTGTTCCCTTGGGTGTGACAGGCCTCAACTTCACTGGGTGTGCCAACCGGAGGTCGACACCACAACTGCGAAGACCAGTACAGCGACAGATTTCACCCGAAATTGTCTGGTCGCTGTGCTGATCCCTGCAGACACTGGTGGTGCATCTCCTGGTGTTGTGCCCCCTCCCTGAGACAACTCCAACTCTGTGTTGTATAGCTAGAGACCAGGGGGGCTTCGGGGGCACAGCCCCCAAAGAAAACACACTGGCATACCCGACAGTACAATGCCGACACTCTACATTGTGTCTGTTGCTGTCAGGGATGTCAGCATCAGTACTGTCGTAGTGCTATAGTAAGATCCCTCACTGTCTCTGAGCTGCACGTACTCCACCTTTCCCCTTGTCAACAGGTCCAGGACTGTCACCAGCTGTGCCACACCACAGTGATGCCCACATGGGTGTCCTCCGTGCTGACCTTTTCAGGTAATTGTCTCTTGGTGCCTCTGCTAGCCATGCCCCATATAGGCAGACATGCTGTGGAGTGACACATACCCATCTGTCTGCAGACAGCCATTGCTGATGCCCACTGCTGTGCTCCTTTCTCCTGCAGCACTGTGCATGTCACAATAGCACTGCGCATTGCACCATATCACTGTGCAGTGCTATTCTCAGCCATGCACAAATGTTTGCACTGCCCAATACAACTCCCATTGCGCACATTACTTAAGGCTCTGTTCTCAATGTGTTTAGCACCAGTGCTACACCTTTGTGAATAAGGCTAACTAGCTGTTGTACAATCGTAATCTATCGCGCAGCTCAAACTTTGTGTGGGAGCAAATGTTTGAGAATGGGCCCCCTGTGTTTTACATATATTGAAAATCTCAGTGCCAGAATGGTGCTCCAGATAGTCTGCAAAAATAATGCGTGTGAGAGGTGTCTGTTTCAGTTAATAGGAAAACATAAAATGTGAAAAATTAGAAACCTTGCCTGACTCACCAAACACACTCAGTTCTGAAATTCTGTCTAGAAATACTTTTATACTCATAGCAAGATATACAAATCCAGCTTCTGGAGTCATTTTGTATTAGCCACTTGATCAGGGTAGTATCTTTTGCACATATAGTAGCTAAACAAAATTGATAATTTAAAAAAAATTAAACATAGAATTTGTCAACTGTCAGCAGAAAATGACCACATGTCCCATCTAGACTGCCCAGATGGTGCCTGTCTAGTCTGAATCTGCAGACCCTAACTGGTCTCTGGCTACCCTCCCACTTCCCTATCTATTTACTAATATTTCCCTAAGTTTATCCTACACATGCTTGAAGTCCCCTACTGTTTTCACCTGCCCCACTTCTGTGGGCAGTCTGTTCCAGGCATGCACCACTCTTTCAGTGAAGTAGTACCTCCTCTTTTCCCTCTTAAACTTCCTCTCTGTCCAGCTTCCTCATATGCCCTCTGGCACTGGTGATCTTTCTCATTTGAAAGAAACTCTCCTTTTGCACCCTGCTCACTCCCATGAGGTACTTGTAGGTCTCTATCATGTCCCCTCTTATTCTTCATAGATATAAAGAAAACGATGGCAGAAGGAGACCGATGGTCCATCGAGTCTGCCCATGAGATACCCAGAACCTATTAGTGATCCTGAGAGCTACCCCCAACCCTGATTACATTGTTTGTACCTACTTTAGTGCCCCTTAATTGAGCCTTGTATCTGTCTCATCCATGTTTGAAAGTCGTCATGGTCCTTGCACCCCCCCCCCACCTCCACCGGCAGACCATTCCATGGCTCCACCACTGTTTCAGTGAAGTAGTGCTTCCTTAGATCCCTCCTTAAACTTCCCCCTCTCAGTTTCCACTTGTGTCCTCTAGTCATTGAGCTGGTGTTCTTATGGAATAGCTCCTCTGTCTGTCACCTTGTTTATGCCTTTCAGGAACTTAAACGTCTTGATCATGTGTCCTCTCTCCCTTTTTGTTTCGAGGGAGTACATATTTAATGATGCAAGCCGATCCTCGTAGCTGAATCCCTGTAGACCCTGGATCATTTTTGTTGCTCTCCTCTGCACTGCCTTCAGTCTATCCTTGTCCTTCTTTAGGTGTGGCTTCCAAAACTGAACACAGTACTCCATGTGCAGTCTCACCAGAAATCTATGGGGGCGGGGGCGATCAATTCTCTATTCCTGCAATAAATCCCTCTGCTTATGCATCCCAGCATTCTTTTTGCCTTGTGTATGCTTTTTTGTATTGGTTTGTTTTATGGTGTCAGCAATGATAACCTCCAGCTCCCTCTCCTTCACAGAGGTACTTAGCCTAATCTCATTCAGCCAGTATTCCCACCTAGGGTTCCATTTCCCAGGTGCATAACCTTGCACCTCTGCATTAAATTTCAGCTGCCTCATACTAGACCATCTTTTTAATTTGTGGAGGTCCTTTTGCAGGTCCCTAGCCCCTTCCTGACTGTCCACTCACCCTCCCAGCTTGGTGTCATCTGCAAACAGGGAATCTTGCCCTGGATGCCATCACCGATGTCTCCAATGAATATGTTGAACAGTCCAAGGCCCAACACCGAACCCTGTGAGACTCCACTTATGATCTCTCCTTCATTTTATCTCACCATGTTTATCACTACCTTTTGTGTCCTGTCTCTGATCTAGTTACCCACCCATCTGACAATGTCCTTCATGGCCCCTATGTCCTCCAACTTTTGCAGTAGTCATGTGTGTGGCACTGAGTCAAATGCTTTGCTGAAGACGAAGTAGAGAAGGTTAACTGCGTGCCCATTTCCCTTGTCACCCAATCAAAAAAAGAAATAATATTTGTCTGGCATGACCTCCTGCCATGAATTCGTGCTGCCTTCTGTCCTGGCGCTCATTTTCCACCAGCTATTGCACAAGGTATTGTTTAATTAAGGACTTCATTAGCTTTCCCACAACAGATGTAAGGTTAAAGTGATTTACCAACTTCCCCCAATGTCATGTTTGCAGATCACCTTCCCTTCATTGAGTGACGCAAAACTCAGCTGCCCTGAAGTTAAGTATTAAATATATTGAGATGCTTATTTTTTTAGCATTTTTGTTCCACAGTTGTCTCTGCATGCTTTTTCTTTGTTTGAAGTTCGCACATGAGCAGTGCATCCACATGCGTGAGTGACATCAGCACAGGGAAGGTGTTGTCACTGTACCTTTCTCACTGCTTGTTCATTCATCTTTCCCGGACCCAGCCTCGGTGAGTGCAGATCCAAAACTGAACTGGCAAAAATGACAGCACTGATGACTGAAACTGTTTGTTATATTGGCAGCTGTTATACTTGCTTTTGGGATTGCAGAAGTGGTGATTTCCTCCTGATTTTCAATTTTACTCATCTGACTAAGCTGTGTGTCCTAGGTCCATCGGTTCTAGGAACATCACAATCTACATTGCTTGAGTACAGTGTTACAATTTTAAAAAGTGCTGCAAGTACATAATTATAACAAGTCTGTATAAAAAATCTATTTTTTTAACTGAGTGGAGCTGTAATCTGTAGCGTATTGGACACAAAAGGATGACTTTTGAACGGGGCAGATCTATAAATTGAAGTAAGCTTTTCAGTATTGATACATAGAGGTCTGTGTTAAATGGATGACTTTTTCAACAGTTCAGAATTGTAATGTGCAGCAAGAGTATAATCTCTGAGCTGCACAGTCCAATCCCAGGAGAACAGTGCAATAAACTGTGTATTTTTGGCAAATGCTGCTTCCAGTATGATTGCTTCAGTAAACTGCCTTTGCCATTGCATTTCTGATTGTCACCATCATATAGACAGTTTATATTTTTTCTTGTGCTCCTGTGTTTTCTTGGGCTCATTTGGTGCTCTCATGCAAGCACCATAATACTGACCACCAAAGTATGCTTAGATGTGCATGAATAAAGGGACATTGTGCACTGAATTGTTTCTCCAGCTTGCCAGCTCCTCGATAAGTTTATAAATGAATGCAATAAAATCAGTTATATACTGTACACAGTTATACTTTACATAATTAACAGTGTATCTCAAAATTAAAAACACTTAGTTTTTTAATGTTTTAACATACTGGCCTGGATATTCAAAAGGGTTGCGTCATGCGCACCAGGGTTGCGCGTGCGCAACTCCAAAAATGCGCCATTCTGCGATATTCAGAAGGGGCCAGTTGCGCCACCGAAAACATGCTGAGCAACAGCGCAATGGAAATGAAGGCATGCGCAACCGAAGGGGCCGGGTCCATGCATAAAGTGCGCAATGTGATATCCGAACACTTGCGCAATGCGCAAGAGTGGCTCAGCCGGAAGTTGCGCAGTACCGGATTTGAGCCAAAATAAAAAGGCTCAAGGAAGCGGCGCAAGAACCCTAGCAGGCCGCAAACTGGGGGAGAGAGACAGAGAGAGAGAGAGAGAGAGAGAGCTGGAAGGGCAGAGAGGGACAGTGGGTCCAGGAGGACAGAGAGGCCAGTGGGGGGTGCCTGCAGTGGAAGCAGCAGGGGGCAGCGGGATAACACAGGAACAGCAGCCGGGGCAGAAGCCAGGGAGATGGACAGTGTCAGCTTCCACATGGAAGCTGTAATGAGGGGTGAGACACCATGCTGCAGGGGACATGGCCGCTGAGGGGCCGTGCCGGCAGTATGCCCCCGACAGCGGTATCATGCCCGCATCAGCTTGAGCTGTACACAGACGCCGAGATTGTGGCCCGGCACCGCCTGAACAGGGCAATAATCTGAGACGGTCTCAGAGCTGTGCAGTGATGTGATGCAGGCACCCCACGACGGAGTCATGCTCTGTCCGGTGGAGACCAAGGTGACAGCCTGCATGTGCCTGCTTGCCACGGGCACCTTCCAGAGGCTGACAGGGGACACCACAGGCATTACACAGTCGGGCCACGCCACGATCCTCACCCAATTCCTCAGCGCACTGCTGCCACATGCCGCGGAGTACATCCATTTCCCCAGCACCGCGCAGAGTGTACAGCAAACATGCAGGAGTTCCACAGGGTAGCACGTGCGTCGGCTGCTAGGGGCCATAGACTGCACCCATGTGGCTATTCGCGATGCCACCTGGCCCCGACGGCCAGGCTTATTGGAACCGAAAGGGCTTTTCCAGTGTCAACTGCCAGGTGGTGTGTGATGCCACTGGGCGCATTATCAATGTCTGTGCCACACACCCCGGCGGAGCACATGATGCTTCATATGGCACCAGTCTGCACTGTGCCATCGATTCGAGAGTGGAACATCCCCACGGGTCATCTAGTGGTGAATACACATGTATGGAATGCAAACCCTGGGCAAGGGTGGAATGACACAGGTGCCATGGTAGTGGCACACAAGGATATGGGCCAATATGGACCTGACATGACACTGATCTCCACTATCTCCACACAGGTGACCGCGGATACCCAATTCGTCCCCTGGCTGCTCACACTGCATCGGCACCCCACGACCCCAGCGCAGCTATGTTTCAATGAGGCACAGCCGCAACACGAACATCATAGAGCCGGTGTTTGGGATGCTCAAGGCATGCTTCCAATGCCTGGACACCCGGGCGGAGCCTCTACAGTACAGCCCCCAAAAGGCCTGTGGATATTCCTGGCCTGTTGCATCCTGCACAACATGGCCAAAGACCATGGGATAGCTGTACAGGTCCAAGAGGGGACAGGATGGGGACGCCAGTGGCACTGGTGATGTGGGTGATGAGCAGCCCCTAGGGACGGAGGGACCCCCGACTGACCCGGCAGTCCAGCTGCACCGGGACACCATTGCAGAAGAGCACTCACGCCCAACACAGGTAAGGCAAGGGACATGTGCAGGCAACACTGTCCATGCGCAAAACCACAGGCACACAGGGGAACACACCGTGCATGAAGGTCAGGGGAGGTGAAGGTTCCAGGCATACCAACACACCAGCAGAGAGGGGTGAGCACACATATGGAGACACACACACACACCAGGCAGCATACATGGGCAGCAGCACAGCACTGCGGAAATGACATTGCCAACACACAGCACCACCTACCACCCCCACCACCTGGACTGTCCACGTACGTGTGTCAGGACCTGGGCACCCTTGCACCTTGGTGTACAGTGCAATGCAGGCATCATCATGCACACGCACCTGTGGACAGCAGTTGGGAGAGTGTGCAGGTGGTCCATGTGTCAGCTTGGTGAGCAGAGCACCCAGCAGTGCACTGCCCACCATGACACACATTGCACACAGGGCAGCACCAGACAGGGCCTGCACTGGGAGACAGCTCAGTCAGGTAGCACTGTCCCATGGCCACCACGGATGCATGGGCGGCCCCGCCGTGGCCCAGCAGCACTGGCAGGCTGAGCAGGGGCCACATCGGGTGGCGCTGGTGCACCACCAGGGGTCCCACTGCATGAACGCGACCTTGCCCGCACAGGGGTCTGCATCCTGCCAAACAAACTTGCACCAGGGGTGCTCAGGATGCCCACAGCAGAACCCGGCATCGACAGGCCTGGTGTCGCACGACACCGGGAACGGGGAGTGGAGAGTGCACTGTGTGGGGTGTGTGGTACAGGGGCACCTGACAGTGTGGCCAATGCGTCCGCGACAGAGACCACTGCCTGGGTCAGCCTGTCAATGGCAGCGGTCACATCCATCCGCATAAGGACCAGCTCGGCTCGGTCCCGAGCACACTCCCTGCTATGCCGCCTCCACGGACACAGACAGTGCCTCCACAGACCTGCAACCCGCCCCTGCAGCTGTACCGACTCCCGCAGCAGGCGGGTGCGCATCCAATGGGTACCAGCCCCAATGGCATCGTGGACCCCCAGGGTGTGGACGGTCCTGCTGCACAGCACCCCTTGAGGGTGGGTGCTGTTCGCCAGGACCAGGTATGGGCGGATCAAAGAGTGGTGGACATGTGCCACTGCTTGACACTGTACCCCCAGACCTGGTGTGTGACTGCTGCTGCTGCCCCTCCAACTGCTGAAGCCCCAGGTCCACCTGTTCCACCTCCATGCTGACAACAGTTCCAGACACCTGCACAGCCACTGGTGCTGCCCCACCGGTGCTGACAGGCACAGCCTGGGACTGTGCCAGCATGCTGGTACACAGGTGTGAACCAGGAAGGCCCAGGGGCACGTGCTTGGCCTGCCATGTGTCCGCCATGGACACACACCTATCACTGCCCATTGCAGGCCTGCTATCATCAATGGTGCAGGTGCGCATTTCCATAGGCACAGCATGCTGGCATACCTGCATGCCAGACTGCTGTGACACAGGCTGTGCACCCCTGCACCCGTATCACTGACACTGGAGTTGTCGGCCCAGCCTGCATGTTGCTGCAGTGCCTGCAGGCTGGTGGCGGAGGTGGATGGTCCCTCCTCCACGTCCAGCAGGTCTGCCTCACTGTCTGGACCCCACCACCACCGCCTCCTGCAGACGAACAGGATCTGTAACAGAAAGAGAGTACATGAGTGCATGTGAACAACAGCCCCCAACAACACCACCATGTCATACCGTGCAGTGATGGGCTTCCACCTGTCTGCAATCCTCCACCAGGTATGCTCAGCAATGGCACTCGGCTGCATGGCCGTGACCAGTGTCTCCTCTGTAGGGGTCAGTTGCAACACCACTGGTGGGCCCCACCAGTGCCAGCACGCGCCGCCCTGAAGGCTGCCACCTTCTCCTTCAGCCTCCTCTGCAGTCAGTCCCCATCTTCTTCCTGCATTCCTGCACGGAGCGCTGGTGGCTTCCGGCAGGTTGACGGCCCGAGCTACCCCTCCCATGCAGCTGCATGCCCTGAGGGGTGCCCTCTGTCCACTCAATAGTGGCTCATCCTCCAGGTAGGCCTGGAAGAGGCCTCTGTCTCTGCCGCGTGAAGTTCGGCCTCCTCCTACGCCCGCCCGCCCACACCCTCAGCTTTGCTCTGGTCAGTCATGGTGATCTGTATGGGTGGAAGTGGACACCTGTCACTGTGCAGTCAACAGCATTACCCCATGAGCATACAGTCCGGGGTGCGGAAGCCCTCGCTTCCTCTCCGCATGGCAGATACTGATAGAAAGGGTGCCCTTTGTCCCTTTCTAGTGCCCATTTCATGCTCAGCCCTCAGCCTTTATCATCCTCCGCCCATGAGCATTGTCCTGAGCATCACACAGCATGTAACTCACCTCTCACCTGCAGTAACCAAATCTGGCCAGCACAACCCACTGTCGCATTTTTATAGCGCAACACATGCAAATGAGGTGTGGCTCAACTTTAATGACATGCTAATCGCGCCACTGCGCCTTTGAATGGCTGATCGGATGATTTGCATATGTCGGCTGAATATCGCGTATTTGCACTTTGCGCACTACGGAAGGTCCGGCTGAGCCAATGGCGCAGGTTTGTGGCTGCGTGCCACACTGCATTGCGCATGCCCAGACAGCTTATGCATGCGTCTATCGCGCTGCAGACCTGCTGAGCGCGATAGGCGATTCAGGCCATGGCCACCATTGTGCCAGTGGCGCTACAGCACTGGGCACTATATGGCGCTGTGGCACTACTGCGCGATAGTCCACTGTGGCTGGTGCGTATCTCTGCAGTCGTGCAGGATGCCTATACGACCGTGGCGCTAGCGTAGCCTCGCGCCATTGCCGGACCTTGTGTATGGCCCTCTGACCCTGGCGCTGTTCGCATGCCATGTGTACATCCCTATTGCATTGTCCGGTGACAGCCCTATGTACAGTGACGGCGCTGCTCGAACAGCGCGATTGGAGCTTGTAGTAGTCTATTGTGCAACAACTCCACGGGGGGGTTACGGCGCAGCTGGGCACCATATTGCCTGCTGTAAAGTTGGTGCCATGGCATGGAGAAGGGCAGTGTCCTGGAGCCAGCTGGAGGTGGCCAACCTGATGGCCCTGGTGGAGCCCCACTGTGAGGCACTGTATGGTGAGGCCCCCCTCACCATGCCAAGGACACACGTGTGGCAGCAAGTGGCCACTGACCTGGTGGAGGTCACTGGCCAGGGCCGGTCAGCTGAGCAGTGCCGGCACCGGTACAGTGACCTCCGCCGGAGGGAGCCGGAACTTTTGACGCGGCTGCGGTCACGTGCCAGGTGGGGCGAGTCCCAGGCCAGGTGAGTGTACCATCTATGCACCTATATTCTGTAGGGTGTGTGTGTGCTTGGGTGGCTGTGCATAGGTGCCGGCTCGGACACGGTTGGCTGTGTCAGTGTGCAGCTGTGCGATGGATGGTTATGGCTGTGTGGCAGACACTCACTGGGGCAGGGGCACTCTGCTTTGAGTCACACTGATGTTTGTCTCAACATATGTCTCCCACAGGGCGGATTTTGAGGACGCCAGGCGAGGGTGAGGGGCCGTGCCAGGGCCCCGTGCCAGGGTGTTGTGCCCAACCACAGCAGCAGCAGCAGCAGCGCAGCAGCAGCGCAGACCCAGCTGCTGGAGCAGTGTGAGTATCATTACTTCATGGATGCTATTGCATGCTGGGGGGCAAGACCACCAGCCATGCACAACACAACCAAAGGGAGGTCATATCCACTATACAAGACACTAGTGAGGCCCCACACTGGAGTACAGTCTAAGTTCAGGAGACCATACCTACGTATGGACATGGACTGGGTAGAGAGGGTTCAGAGGAGGGCAACACGGATGGTGCATGGATTGCAGCACAAGTCCAATGAAGACAAGTTGAAGGAACTGAACATGTACTCCCTGGAGGAGGGAGGGAGAGGGGATATGATGGGGACATACAAGTATCTTACAGGGGAACAGAGTGCATGACAACACTATTTTCAGCGTAAAAGACGCTCCAGGACTAGTGAGCATGGGATGATGTTGGAGGGGGACGATCTGGAGGACACATGAGAATGTATTTTCACAGAATGGGTGGTGGACAAGTGGAACACCATGCCAGAGGAAGTGGTGGGGCTGACTTGGTCACGGATTTAAGAATGCATGGATAGCCATACAGGAATTCTGGAGGTCAGGGTAAGTGCAACAGACTTATAGGAAAACAGAGTGAACTTACAAGGTCAAATGGGCAGACTGGTGGCCCATAGGCCCTTATCTGCCGACACTGTCTATGTATTTATGTATGCAGGCATGACACAGGTGACATGCATCACAGTGCAGTAGCACAGCACATCTGTGTATGCGTCCACTGGTGGTCCAGGCATGCACTGGGCACATAGCTGTGTAACTGGCATCGCGACCATGTTGCCACGCCACTTGCCAGCCTAGTTTGTACTGTGATTGACGTGGGCAGTGTGTGGGCGGTGGTGCACATCGCTGGTGCCGCCTGTTTGTGATGGCCATGTGCATGTTCACTGTGGGTGGGTGTATGCCATCACAGGTGTGGGACATTGGGCTATATGGCTTGCAGGTTGGGTGGTGTTCAGGGTTGTGTCAGTCACAGCCATTGACTGTGTTCCCATTTTCCTAGGCCTCGAGGTTCTCAGGAGGTTGTCACGCGATGTCAGGCACCTCGCACAGGTCAGCGCTGTGAGAACCAGGAGATCCTGCAGGCCATCCGCGACATGGACGCGTGCAGGGGCGGCCAGGACGGTGCGCCAGCAGGGAAGGACCAGGAGCCGGCTGGCCGTAGCCGTCATCACCCATCCCACTTCTCCCATCCCTACCACCCTGCCTTCCTCTCCAAGTTTTTAATCCCTCCCTTGAACACCCCTTCCTTGTACCCGTCCCCCTTGTAAATAGTTTTTATCGTTGTTGTTGCACCATGTTCAATATAGATTTCTATTTTGATATATGAATACTGTGTCGGTCTCGATTTGCAGCTGGCTATAGGTGCTCAGTTGCAGGTGTGTACATGCCATCTGGGCTGGTATGGTCCTGGGTATGTGTGTGTGTGTGTGTGTGTGCATGTGTGTGCATGGGGAGGTATCTCCAGCATGGCAGTGACTTTCGGTTGGTCTTGCCATCTGCTGCCACCCACTGCTGGGTGCACAGGGTGTGTCTGGCTTGTAGGCTTCTGTGTTGCATGGGGCTGACGTGTGCTGGGGGGACTGCATTGTTTCCTGCAGTGCCAGTTACTGCACATGGGTGGTGTCTTGGGGTCACAGTGCAGGGTGTGCTGTGCATACGGGGGGCTGCTGTGCACTGTGGTTGTCAACCCCCTGTGTGTGTGGCACTCTCCGCCTGCCAGTGGTTGTGCTGGGGTGTCAGGGCTCTGCTATGCTGTGTTGGCTTGTCCCCATGGGCACGTGATCATCCGTCCCACCCCAGTGATGCTGTGCTTGGGGTGTGCTGGTGGTGTGGGTTCTGCAGTGTGTTCCTGTGCCCATGTGTGGCATGGCTGGCGGTGGGCCCCAGCCTGCCTCCCTGGATGTGCAGTTCCATTGCTCTGGGGGCTGTGCTTGCACTATGGCAGCTCTGGACTGCTCAGCTGAGCTTCCCTGGTTGCGCCATAGCGCAACATTTTGGCTCAGCTTCTCCTTCCTGGTTGTGCGATGGCGCAGTATGTGCGATATTGAGACGTTGGTTGCTTGCGCAATTTGCTGTGCTCCATGTTTGAATATCGCACCTGTTGCGCATTTGCGCAACTGGTTTGCGCTGGCTCCTGCTGTTGCACCAGTTTTGAGTGCAGTTTGAATATCCAGGCCACAGTCTTTATTTATAATTAGGATTATAGAATCATTTATGTGCTCCGGAGCATCAGCAAAAGAAGAGACTGCAGTTGCCATCCTCTCCTGACACTGTGGTACCAATGTTCGGCTTCTATGGTGTTATATTGCAAAGTGTGCTAGTCAGTTCAGCATACTTAAGGAATAATGTCTGAACCAAAATATGGGCTACACAGCAATGAAGGCAGGGAGTCTACACAATGCACCATGACATCGGTAAGGCATGGGAGACAGTATAGTGCAGTATCTGTTGTATTTGCTGTACACTTTACACATGTGCATCCGAGATCCACTGTAATGAAAACAATGGGAAAACACAAATGGCTTGACACAGACTGAAGTGGTAATGAAGTATGGTGACATAAGTGAGGAAGGGTGGTTCAAATACAGTCTAACACTTGAGCACCTGCCGCACAGATATGTCCCTTTTTGTAGTGGACCAATCAAACAGTACTTAGGCTATCTAAACATAAATGCAGTCTCTTTCTCCATGAAAAGGGTATTGGCAGTGTCATTTTTAACCTTGGGGGTTGGGGGACGATCACTGACTGTACTGTGTATATTTTGCTCAATTCATAATGCACCTGGAGGCACACATGTTGCGGCAATAAGCCAATGCCAGGATGGTATTACAGATGCTTATGCAGACACTTATGACAGCTGCAGTCTATATAGTTCCTGAGCACTTAGAGGCAACACAAAGCTGGTGCAATAATTTGTAGTTTTAAATTTCTAACATGCCGTAAACAGGGGAACCAGTGACTTCAACACGTTACTCAATCACTGATACAGTACCTCTAAAGGGGAAAGTACAAGCAGGCTCCCCACCCCCAAACACACACATACACAGAGAAGAAAGCTGTAGCATAGACCAGTTGGCACTAGGGCACAGACAGACCCAAACAGTATAAATAATTTACATATAATAAAAGTTCTATGCTGCAGCATTTTTCTAAGTGTATGTGTGCAGCTGGGGAGTTTGGAGTGGTTTGGGTACAAGGTGCCTGCTTGTAATTTCCACCCTGTGCTCTATCAGAGTGAGTGACTGAAAAATCATTTGGTGGGAGGTCACTACTAACTATTACCAGGTGAGGAATTTGGACAAATTGTGAGCCATTTATCCTGCTGAAGCAATGCCACCAGATTGAGCCGTGCTCTCAGCGTCAAGCTGGAGTGGCCAACAACTTGTTAGCATAGGGGAAAGCAATCCCCTCCCCCCCAAAAAAAAGAAATATAAAAACCCAGGGTACTATCACTAGCATTTGTGTGGGCACATCGAAACTGGGAGTAACAGAACACACACCATACCTCGATTTTGCATAGTAAAATGACAGCAATGACGGGAACTAAACCGTAGCACTAAGTAGCAAAACATAATATTAACAGTCCGTGTTGCTAAGTCTGCTCTTACTGCTGTACTGGAATGGATTGTGACTACTGCTGTGACTGCCTGAGCTACTGCCCACATCATTCTCACTGCTGTCATAGGGTCATCTTTGTGGGGGATCTACTATGCAGTGGCTGTCAAATTGTGGCACTATGTCAGTGTCTGAAAGATCACTGTTAGTGTAGGACAACATAATGCTTTCATCATCGGACTCTGAAAATGAACTGTTTGACATCGCTATTGTTGTGCTGCATGCTGCAACCAAGAGCTCTGTTATGAAGACAGAATTGCTGTGACCAAGAACTAATTTTAATTGCAGAGCACATATCTCTCTGTGGTGACATTGCAACGGTAATGAGTGTCAAAGGTCACCAAATACAGGCTTCAATACACAAAATGACACTTCCTGGTTTGTGAGGGTGAAAATCTGATTTAATTTGCTAAAATAGGCGATGCATCTATCAAAATACATTGTGAATCAGTTCTGTATGCAGTCACCTTGCAGTATATGCGTTCATATATCAAAACTTGGTAAATTGCTTTAACTGTCTGTAATTCCCCAACTCCTCTCTACTCCTTCCCTTGTGGATTGGCACCATGTCTGCTCTCCTCCAGTCTCTCGGACCACTCCCGTTCTCAGTGATCTGTTTAACATGTGTGCTAGAGGTTTAGCTAGCTCTTCTGCCAGTTCTTTTAGTACCCTTGGGTGCATTTCATCTGGCCTCTGTGCTTTATCTGGCTCGAGGGCTGCCAGTCCCTCCCTGACCCTCTCTATGGTGAAAGTCAGTGTTTCCACTATTTTGATCCCTCTATTGGCACCTTTTTCCCACTTTCTGACAATGGCCCTGTTTTCTCCTTGGTAAAGACCAAGCAGAGAAAGCTGTTCAGGAACTCAGCCTTTTGGTCATCCTCTTCTACCAGCCTATACCCTTCCAACAATTTTGTGAACCTTGCCCCATTTTTCCTTTTTTCTTGAATATACTGGGTTTTCTCCTGAATTTATCCATTTTGCAATCTGGAGCTCAGTTTCTGCCTTTGCATCCCTTTCTGCCCTCTTTGCTTCCTTATTTTATTCAGTGTAGTCTTCCTATTCATCAAGCCCTTGGTTCTTTTTGAACATGTGAAAGGCCTCCCTTTTGTTCCTGATCGCCGTTTGGATCTTGTTGGTGAATCAATTGGGTTTCTTGTACCTGTTTCCTTTCCTCACCATTCACATTTAGAGTTTCGTTGCTACCAGAACTGATTCCTTTATGGCCCTCCAGTTGTCTTCAACTTCTGTTTTGTCTGTGATATTAGCCAGATAGTTTATTACTGTCTGTCTTAACCTTTCAAAGTTTGCTCCCTTGAAGTTCAGGACTTCTTTCTGGGATTTATGTTTTTCAGTCCCATGGGAAATCTCAAACCATACAGTATTAAGGTCACTATTGGCTAGTGGGTCCCCAACTCTGACTTCCCCTATTACCTCAGTGTTAGAACTACATCCAGAATTGCCCCCTGCCTGGTTGGATCCTTTCCTAATTGCGTGAGCATGCTGTCTTGTAGGGAGTCCAGGAAGACTTGACTTCTGGTGGATTTTGCCACTGGAACAACCCAGTTTGTGTCAGGTAAGTTCAGGTATGCGGCCACCACTATATTTCCCCTCTCTAAAACCTTTTTAATTTCCTGTGTGAGCTCCCTGTCCCTCTCTCCCTCCTGACCTGGAGGTCTGTATAATGCGCCGAAGTGTAGCTTCTTCCCTGATGCTGAGGTAAATTGAACCCACACAAATTTGACATCATGTGACTGTCCTCCTCATAAACTGTGGCCCCAATGCCCTCCCTAATGTAGAGTGCTACACCCCCTGCTGCCTTCCTTTCCTTTCTGTAGAGTGTATATCCTGGGATTGAAAGGTCCTATTCGTTGCACTCCAAGGCCCACGTCTCAGTGATGCCAACTAGTTTAACCATGGTGTCATCAACCAATACTTGCAGGCTACGTATTTTATTCCCTAGGCTCTTGGCATTGAGACAAACCTCCTTCCATGAACCTGGCTGTACTCTATCTTCCCTGACCATCTTACCTGTATGTTGTCTAACATCTGACTTTCTTCACCCGCTACCCTTGATGTTCCCCTGTAGGTTAGTGAGGTTAGTCTGAGTCTCACCTCTTTTGATCTTTATTTAAAGGGACACTGTCAACCTGTTTTTCATCATATTATTTCCAGTGGAAATCCCACATTTTATGATTGCTTACTCTCTCTAAAATTCACTGATGTTGCAGTTTGTTTTTGTCTGTCTCCTTGTTTAGTAGAACTGAAATGCATGGCAATGTATATTTATAAGCAACTTTGTTTTTGTTTACAATCCTGGCTCTGTCCTTACTGCATGCTTCCTGAGCATAAGAAACACACCCAAACAGTTCAGTCACTCATAAGGCACTAGCCTCCTAAACTCCCATTGCATCACGAGGGGCTAGGCTGTTTTGTGAATGTTCCTAAGTCCAGGAAAGATGCATTTGGAGCTGATCAAGGCATGTAAACAAACCTGCTTTGGTGTGATCACACCAGTATGTTGGACAGTCTGTTTTTTACTTTTTTTTAAGAAAATATGAGTCAGAATCAAACTGCCAGCTACATCATCAATCTTTACAGAATGTTAGCAATCATAAAATATGTTTTTTTTAAACTAGGGACACTTTGAGACCTAAGGGGGTTGACAGTGTCCCTTTAAGGGGAAGTGTCAGCTAAGTTGCTATCCATTCTGCTGATAGCTTGCCTAGCCTCCTGCTTCCCCTTGCCTAATTTAAACCACCAATGTGGACATTGAATTTCTGCCCCAGTGCCCTCACTCCCTCCCTCCCTTTTCAGGGGCATCCCATTGTATCTGAAAAGCCTTTTGACCCAGAAGTCCCCACGATCCCCCACATACAGAAATCCCTTTTCTTTGAACCATTGTTTCAACCATCCATTTAATTCATGAACCTCTTTCTGTCTTATGTAGTCTGTGCTCCCTCCGTCGATCTTGCAGCCCACGTTTCACCTAACTTTACTAGGTTTTGTTTTGCTGCCTCCACTGACTGGTTTGATAGGTCATTCATTACTAGGTGCACCAGGACTCCCAGGCCTTCTACTGCTTGGGCCACTATCCTCCCGATGCACTTTCCTTCTACTTTAGCTGAGGGCCCTGGAAGGCCCCTGACCTCCACGTCAGTCTGTCCATCTTTACTTAACTGTGGCTCAATTCCCCTGATCACTGAGTCTCCGATGATAAGGTATTGTTTGCACTTTTTTTTATTAGTTCTCCTTTTACCACTACCCAATGCCATTGCATTGTTCTGTGTCGGCTTTTCGACTGATCTATCACCCTCCCCCACGCACTCACACACACACACAGAAACTAGGAATCACTTCTCTCTTCTAGGGTGTACATGTTGGGATCCCTCAGTCTCTGTTCATAGAGCTTTTGATAAACACCTGCACCATATTAGTTGCCCACTTCTGGATTGCATCCATTAAGTCTATGTCCTTTATGAGGTGTGGTCTGCAGAACTGGACATAATATTCCAGGAGGGACCCTCTCAAGCGAGTGATATAGTAGCAACATCACTTCTCTCCTCCTTCTGGAGATACCTTTCCCTTCCAGCTTCCCACTGATCCTGTCCACTGCTTTGTAATTCTACCCTGCCATGATGAGATCATTGGATAGGATAACCCTAAGGTCCCTTTCTTGTTTAGTTACTGTCAGTACTTCCCCACTCCCCAATCCTATACTCAGCTTCTGGGTTCCTTGTCTTTGGTGCATGACTGTGTACTTTTTTGGACTTTGAACCCCAATTGCCATGCTCTTGACCACTCCTCAAATTTCTCAAGGTCCCTAAGCATTCTCTACACCCCTTCCTGAGTGACTGCCCTAGAACAGATTTTAGTGTCATCAGCAAAAAGGCATACCTTCCTTAAGGATTCCTCATTTGGCAATTTATTACTGGGCAAGTCATCTTGCTAAGTACCTGAAATGGGTAAGGCTGGGTCCGGAAAATCTGAGACCAGCCTGGCTTAATATAAAACTAGACTATATTCAGGCTATGAACATGGATCCCTCGACCATGCTCTTTGTAAAAGTCTCCCTTTTACAGAATGTTATCAAATGCCCCACTCTCATGACCTCATTAAAGTTTTACTCACAGTTTTGTTCGTTTTTAAGACATAATCCAAGTACAGACCTGTCTCAGTCCATCTGGAATTCTCCAGCTTTCACCATAAACAAGCAGGTAATTTCTCGTACATGGTTACCTCAGTTAGGAGAAGGAATAGCCTTCTCTTTATTGGATGGCTCGGGGGCTTGGCTCTCGGTAACCGAGATTCTCAGAAGGTACAACATTCCCAACTCCTCAGTCATTTAGGGTTTGTCAATTGAAGCATTTGTTAATCACAGTGTTTGGTAAAGTCCTCCCGCCAACAGTTTTTGCATTGGTACCTGAACTTTCTTCCCTTCTCGAATCCCCAGGGTTTTTTTCTAAGATATATCAGGTATTGTATCTATGGTGGTTTGGGAGTGGCAACAGTCCCACTAACTTTTGGAACTCATTTTTCCTGCAGTCCACTTTCAATTGGTCGGCTCTCTGGATGTTTTAGCACAAATACATGTCCCAAGACAGATTACGCCTCATGCAATTCCATATTTTGCACAATATGTATTACACACCAGTTAAACTGGCTAAATGGGGCCTTCTCGCTATTGACAAGTTCACTACATGCTCCCAGGAAGCTGGGACACTTTTTCACATGTTCTGGTCATACCCCAATTTAGCTTCGTTATGGGATTTAATTAAAACCTGCCTGAACCCCTTATTGGGATTACAGGACTGTTTTACTCCGGATATTTGCCTTTTGGGAGATTTGTCTTCTATTAAGGTTAAGATTTGGAGATTTCACATTTCTGTGATTGCACTCTCGGTCAAAAAAATTATTCTCAGGCATTGGAAAGATGGGAATTGTCCAACATATCAGGAATGGACACATGAAATCCTTGCTAATCTTCGCACACAGAAGGCCATAGCAAGACTTCAAAATAGGTTTCATAAGTACAAGTCTATTGGGATCCCCTTCACACTTTAATTATCACTGCTAGGATCTAAGTGAAATTGGTGCTTATGCCATCATATCAAGTATGAGATCATCACGGTTAACTAGCTACTACAGTATTTGAGGGAACTGTTGTGTTGGGGGCATTGGGGGTTAGAGGCAGGGATTATACTACTAACTAGCTGTTCATACTTGTTTCACTGCCTCATGTATTGTGGACATTTTGTGAATAAAGTGTGAATTGAAAAAAAAAGGCATACCTTACCACGTCACTTATGAAGACATTGAAGAGGACCAGTCCCAGTACTGAGACCTGCATCATCCTTCTGGTCACTCTCCCTCCTTAGAGCTTGTGCCATTAACCACCACCATCTGGCCTCTATCCATTAACAATTTCCTTATCCAGTTTACCACTTTGGGTCCCACCGCAGGCTGCTAAATTTCTTTATCAGTCTCCTGTACAGCACAGTGCCAAATGTCTTGCTGAAGTCCAGACAGGCCACATCAACTGACCCCCTGATCTATTCCATAGTCACCCAGTCACTCAGTCAAAGAAGTCAGATTTACCTGGAATGACCTCCCCCTTAATCCATGCTGTCTTTGATCTTGTAGCACTTTGGATTCAAGAGACTCTACTAACCATTCCTATAGCAGTTTTTCCATTAATTTCCCCACCATTGATGTGAGACTGACAGGCCTATAAGTGCTACCATCTAGCCTGCTGCTGCTGCTGTTATGGAGAGGAATCATGTCTGCTCTCCTCCAGGCCTCCGTGACCATGTCTTTTTCAGTGAGCTGTTGAATATAGCCATCAGTAGGGCAGCTAACACCTCCATGAGTACTTGGATGAACAGTTAAACTAGCCATCCTGCCATTTTGATGATGGCACCCCAGTGCCTTGTCCATCCAGCAACAGATATAGGAGATGGACAAAGCACTAGGGGTGCCATCATCAAAATGGCAGGAAAGGGGGAGGTAGTTTTTGCTGGGGATTTCGGTTTGCCAGATGAGGAATGGAACCTTCTGGCTGCAGTTTCGGCAAGGAGCAGGGTAATCCTTGACTTCCTACAGGGAGCTTTTCTCCAACAGCTAGTAAAGGAACATAGTAGGGGTGAGGCAGTGTTGGACCTAGTGCTAACAAACAGGAACAGGATTGCAGATGTCACAGTCCAAAGTCCCCTAGGTAACAGTGATCACTGAACAGTGTGGTTCAACATATGAAAAGGAGCAGAGGTGAGACACATGAGGACAAGTGTCCTGGACTTCAGGTGGGCAGACTTTGTAGAAGTGAAGACTGCTTCATAAAATGGCTCAAAGGGAGATTTCCAGGAAAGGTAAGAGGCACACTGGGGAAGAATATTGGAGAATATAATAGGGCAACAGGCCTCTGCATGAAGGAGGTAAGCAAACGCAGAAGGGAAAGGAAATGGATATGGTTCTCCAAAGAAGTGGCAAGGTTGGTGAAAGAAAAACGAGTGGCATTCAAAAGGTATAGAATAAAGAAATGCAGAGGGAGGGAGCAAAGAGGTTCAGCAAGACAGGCAGAAGAACATGGGTATGGTGGTTGGGAAGTAAAGGCACAGACAGAACAAAGTATTGCTAGTGGGTTGTCTAAATGGGATATGACTTTTTTCTGATGTGTAAGGAGGAAAGGAAAGTATGTGATAAGAAACCAATGAGGTATATCTAATTCTGAATTCTGACATTGCAAATATTCTCAATATCTTTCTTTCTTTCTTTCTTTCTTTCTTTCTTTCTTTCTTTCTTTCTTTCTTTCTTTCTTTCTTTCTTTCTTTCTTTCTTTCTTTTTCTCTCTCTCTCTCTCATCCTTCATTCCTTCCTTTCTTTCTTATCTTCTTGCACCTTCTATCTCACATGTAAAATGATGATTTGTCCTAAGCTGTCGCATCTTCAGCTCTTTCTGTCTTATTCCACTTTCTCATCTCACATTTATTCTAGATACAGATTTCTTATTTCTTCTCATCTGTAGACATCAGAATTTAAGGAGCACTATCATTATGCAGTCAAATCAAAATACCCAAAGTTATACTAACAACATTTAATTAGCACTGATCCACTATATTATGGATAGTCAATTACCAAAGGAACTTGTATAAGGAATTATAGTGCAATACTGTAGAATGTCATACCTAAATATCACTGCTGTTTTAATTAATGCTGCTGTTGTGGCTTGGTCGCTGACAAGATGGCAGTCTAATCTTGTCAGCTATTTTCCCCTCTAGCCTGAATCTATCTGCATCCACCTGCTAACAATGCCATCCGAACTAAAGCCAATAATCTATTAGCCCTGACCCCAGTGTACCTGCTGTCATCCTTTGTTTGTCCGTCTGTTCTCCCAGGGCACCAGTTTTGTTCATCTGATTGGTCTCCTCACTTGCTTTATCTTGGGGTGGGAAGATATCGCTTCCTGGTATGGTTCCACTGGTGGGTCCTGCTGAAATGTCCAAAAATATGGACTGTGTTCAGTCAGCTACTCTCCAAAATCGGTGATAATATGGCAGCAGCTCAGAGATTCATGGAAGATATTGCCTCCCTCTCTCAGATGGTATCCCACACAGAACTGCAAGTCACAAAGCAAGGGGCCTATACAGATCACATTGCAGTGCATCTCAGGGATCAGGATCACACGATCCACCTACTTTGTGACAAAACTGATAACGAGGAGAATCACGGTAGGTAAAAGAACTTAAGGATTGTGGTTTTCTTTGAGGGTGTGGAGGACAAGGACATTAAATCCTTTTTGCAAAATGTCCTTCCAGTACTTCCTAAATAGCAGTAGCCTGCGTCCCTAAAGATTGAATGGACCCACCAATCTCTACCCCCCCAAGCCTGAACAAAAAACTGTGGCCTATCCTTGTTAAGGTTTTGTGCTTTCCCATAAAAGAAAAAGTTTTGCAGCTGGCTAAGGAGTGTGGCTCCTTGTCATAGCAAGGTCATCTGATACAAATCTTTCTGTATTTTTCACCGGTGCTTACCAAGTGACAGGAGCCTACACTGCTGTGAGGAAAGCCTTTCGAAAGATCAGGAACCCTTAAAGCTTCAGGTACCTCATTACCCTCCATATCACCAGGAATGGTGTTTTCCACTCCTTTCACTTCAAAGTGGCAGCTGAAGATTTCATCCTGTGTTCCTGTCCAGGAAAGGTAATCTTTACAGTGGCAGCATAATGTGCAGATTTGGCCTCCAGTACTGCACACAATACTACAGATGGGGCCTAACCAGTGTCTTGTAAAGCTGGATTATTTCCACCCTCTTATGACTTGTAATATCCCTACTAATACACCCCAACATCCCTCTAGCCTTACCTACTGCTTTATTGGTCTGCTTGGATGATTTCAGGTCATCTGTGATGATGTTGATGCCCAAGTCTGTTTCTTCCCTTGTGATTGCCAGTAACTCCGCTCTCAACCTATAGGTAGCTTCAGGGTTTCTCTTCCCTATGTGCATGATCTTGCATTTCTTTGCATTAAATCTCAGTTGCCACTCTTCAGACCATTTTGCCAGTTTATCCAGATCTCTTCTCATTCTGGCCACCCCATCTGGATCATATACTCTGTTGCAGATCTTGGTACCCTCCAGTCCATCTATAATGGCATTGATGAAGGTATTCAAGAGAACTGACTCCAGGACTGATCCCCGAGGTACACCCCTTATGACTTGCATCTCTTCTGACTGTATACCATTTACCACCACTCTCTGTTTTCTGCCTGTCAACCAGTTTGCCACCCAGTTGACCAACTTCTGACCCACCCCGAGCCTACCTAGCTAATTAATCAATCTTCTATGTGAAACAGTATCAAAAGCTTTGCTGATGTCAAGGTAGGCAGCATCAAATGCACTCCCTTGGTCCACCACTCTGGTTACCCAGTCAAAGAAATCTATGAGATTAGTCTGACAGGACCTTCCTGTTGTAATTCCATGCTGTCTTGGATCCTGTGCTCCTATGGATTCCTGGTGTTGCACTGTCCTTTCCTTAAGGTGTGCTTCCATAATCTTGCCCACTACTGAGGTAAGACTGACTGGTCTGTAGTTCCCTGCCTCCTCCCTGCTACCACTCTTGTGGAGTGGGATAACATGAGTAATTCTCCTGTCTTCTGGGACCTCTCTTGTGCTCAAAGATTCACAAAACAGTTCTGCTAATGGCTCTACTAGTTCCACCCTTAACTCCTTTAGTACCCTGGGATGTATGCCATGAGGTCCCATTGCCTTGTCCACCCTGAGCTTAGTGAGCTCTTGTAGGACTCTCTCTATTAAGAAGGGATTTGTGCACACCTCCCTCCCCCCCCCCGTCTCCATGGTGCTGAACTGGGAGCCCTGCCCTACCTTCTCAGTAAATACTGAGTAGAAGTATCTATTTAGTATAGATGCTTCTCCTTGGTCCTCCTCCACACAATCCCCCTTATTCCCTTTGATCTTAGCAATACCCTCTCTAGACTTTCTCCTTTCACTAATGTATCTATAGAAAGTCTTGTCCCATTCTTTTACTGTTCTTCTGCAACTATGGTATTCTTAAAAGTGGAGCCAGTTTACAACCAGCTTCATGGTTTATGGCAGCATGAGGGTGTTTTTTTTCCCCACAGCTACTGAAAAATGGTATGGCTAGTGAGACTGGGTGTAACATCTCCCAGAGCTGTGGCATACTGAGAATACCAATCTCTGCAGCTGTAGAGATTTCACTCCATAACTGGAGTTACAGTCTGGGACTTAGTCCCGAATCAATTTTAAAATGCGTCCCCATGTGTACAACAAAAATAGTGCATGTTATTGAAAGTAATAACTATATATTAGAACACTATTTCATCTGCCACCATATGACAGCAACACATATTGATGGTAGCATTGATATCTCCAGTTCGATACCATGCTGACTGTAATACATTTCTGGTCTCTCAAAAGCAGGACATGACATTCCAACAAAGGCTTTATGCAGGACTACTGCACCAGTATTAAAAGAGGCTATAAAATTGTGTTTAGAAAATATATATATATGCCTGCAAAGTCACAAGAGTGACTGTGAAATACAATTTTTTATAGCCTCTTTCGATATTGTTATCTTTGGAGGCCCATATACAACTGATTGGCTTTTTTTAGCTGTCTTTAATATCTGGGCATTAAGTCAGAATGTCATGCCCTGCTTTTGTTCTTAATGCTGATGTGAACCCCTTTTACAGACATGGGCATCTTTGAGGTACAGGAAATTTGGGATTTTATGAGATTCCTGGGGGATTCCAATCTGAATTTGAAATTTGCTGTGAATTATCATTATGAGAATGTGAAGTTTTTGGATTTTGACACCCACAAGACTTCATAGAATACCATCAAAGTGGATTTATTCTGTAAATCCACAGACAGAAACAGTGTCTAATACTCCAGTAGTTGCAATCCATGCCACACCATCAACAAAATTCAAAGTTTCAGTTTCTCCATATCAGGAGAAATTATTTAGAAGAAACAAACTTTGAGCTGAGTGGAGCTGTGAGGAAATGCAGTTTCATTAATAGCAAAAGGGCTCTAGCTCTGTCCTAATAAGTAATGTAAGGGATGAGGTCAAGAGGATTTCCAGTCAGAACCCACAGGAATATAAACAGACAAGTGGCAGACAGAAGGGTATGAGTTTTATAACACAGTATACATTTTGCAGCAGGAAAGTCAGAAATGAACTAATATACACTAGGAGACTGTATTTTAAACAGCTGTGGGGCTTAATTCAGTTAGTTTAACTTTGCCTCACTGCGTGACCCCAAGAGTACATTTAGGTCATTAGCTACTATTTCAACTCGCTCTGCAGTGAGCAGGGTGAGCTGAGCAGGGTGAATTCATGGTGTCACATGCAAAGACATGTGCAAAGACACACAGATTTTGCATGTGTCATGCATGCCATGCATGTTGAGTGCATGAGTGCACAGCGTAAGGAAGGCGCACATCTTGATTTTATAACACTGGGTACACATATTTTCGAGTATGTGCTGCATAGTACTTGTAAATTAGCTTGGTGCCTTTACATTTGTTTTGGTTTTAGCCAGGTCTCAGGAAGAAGTCTGTTTTACTGTGTACTGATACAGGTAAATGTCAGACTGGTCTAGAAGTACTTGAAGCCTGCCCAGGATATATTTCAAGCTATAAATATGAATACTTAACACTTGTATGTGCTGGTTAACTTAATTGCTGGGGTGTTATTTTAAACATTGAACTTAACTTGATATAAGGCTTCATAGACACTAGCTAGGTGCTACAGGCTTTATTCCCTGATATAAGGCCAGTAGTATTTTATATTACCTGGTGCATTTGTTTTATTATAGTACATGTAGATACACCATATGTCTGTTAGACAAGAGACTTATTAGGGATATTTGGACACAATAACACAAGATAGCTCATACAGGAATTTATTAAATAACCAGACCAAAACCTAACGAATAGTGGTTGCTTTCCAGATACATAGGGCAGCATCAAATTCCTCTCAAACATTATTGATACTGTGTTTTGTTGGAAGTAGATACAACACTAGATCATGGAGGCAATAACAGAAACAACCAAGGGTGAAATAGAAATCATATGCACAATCTGTAATATGTATACAATAACTACTACTGATCCATCTAATAGTCTGTTTACTTGTCCTAAATGTACTGACAATGCTGAAATGGCATGTATAATTGCTCAGTTCAGTAAAAGATTAGCTGAGTTAGAACAAAGCCAAAAAGATATGGCAGAGCATTTTCAGATTAGACTTCAGGGCAACACATTACACAAGGAACCAGGTACACCCTGTATCCAAAGTCCCTTGCACACTACCTCTCATGGTGACTCTAACTTAATTAATGCACAACCAAATATTTCAAATAAAAAAGAAGTAGAGATGAAGAAGAATGTCCAAATTCTGAGGATGCATGTTACCAAGTGCAACATCTGAAATTGCCAAAAAAAAGGGAAGAAAAGCTAACCATTTTAATTTAGAGCTTACTAATTCGTTTGATCCATTAGCTCAACAAATCACTCATAATGAAAGTAACTGTATACCCAATACTCCTGAAAAAAAATCAGTTTCTATCTCAGGAATTAGTATATCTGATAACAATAGTATGAATAAAGGTGCAAAGAGCCCTTCTGAGGAACCGCGGATATTACTAGAGACCGTGATTCCTAACCAGGGACCACACAACTCAAATACTCAGAGTACAAGTATGGAGACTGAGACAGAACATTATAGTACAGCAGAGGTGTTTTCCTGGGAGACTGTATTGTTAAGGGCACAGATAAGGCTATTTGTAATAAAGACAAAAAAACAGGACTATGCCCTGCTTCAAGGGAGCTAAGATATCTGATATTACCAAAATGACTAATGACACACTCTGCTCTGAGAACAAACACAAATTAGTGATTATTCACACAGGAGTTAATAATGTATCACACCAGCATCCCCAGCAGATTAAACAAGAATTGGTTAATTTAACTAACAAACTTGAAAACTTGAGTTGTGATTTTGCATTCTCAGAAATACTTACAATTCCAAGACCAACACATCAGCAAAAATGGAAACTAAATGAAATTAATAATTGGTTAAGGTACTGGTGCTTGAAGCAGAGCGTAGGGTGTATCACTCACTGGGAAGAATTTAATGACAATAATTTCTTATACAGTAAGGATGGCTTACATCTTAGTAAACTCGGGTCACAGTTACTTGGTTAACATTAAACAATTACATTGACAAACATTTAAACTAGTATATTGGGGAGGAGGTCAAAACTGGATTGTTTTCAGGTTTATATTGCAATACAAAATTTAAAATATAAAAATACTTAACAAAACATAAAAATAAAACAAAAAGAAGAACAAAAAGAAACAAGAAGCAACATCCATCAACACAAAATACTTCGGTAAATGTAAATAGTAATAAATTACCCAAAAATCCAATTTTAATGGATAACCAAAATGAACTCAAGATTTTATTGACAAATGCAAGAAGCCTAACTAATAAAATGGATGAATTAAGATATACCCTAGTATTCAGAGAGATTGACATATGCTGGGTTACAGAGACCTGGTTCTCAGATAATGAGTGGAATACGGACATACCTGGCTACGTTAAATTCTTACAAAATGGACAGAATAAGACAGGAGGAGGTCTTGCCCTATATATTTCAAGTAAGCTTAAGAGTCATCAGATAAACCTAGATGAGACATGTGCAGAAATGTTATGGATCAGGACTGAATTAGAACACAGAACCCTTACCCTTGGTTTGTGCTACCGAGCACCTAACTTAAACAAGAAGAAAATTCTATATTGTTGAAACAACTAGAAAAAGGAGACGACATAGGGGAATTAATGCTGCTAGGAGATTTTAATTTCCCATGTATAAACTGGGACACTCTTGAGACCAAAAGCCAACTCGAGTGAAGATTCTTAGAGATTACTTTTAGATTGGGTTTAGAACAACTAGTCTCATGTCCTACTAGAAACAATAACATCCTGGACTTAATTTTTACAAATACTATAGATTTAGGAACAAATCCAGTTATATTACAACCACTGGGAGACAGTGACCGCAATATGATAATTTGTAATGTTCAAAAGTGTGCATTGAGTAATAGCAGTGTTACAAAAATTAAAAACGTCTGTAAAGCAGACTATAATAGTAAAAGAAATTATCTTACAACATGGGATTGGAAGCATGAACTAACAAATCTGGATCTTGAACAAACATGGGAAAAATTAAAAATTAAAATTGAATATTGTGCAAATAAATGGGTTCCTGATAGAGTTAAATACAATACTAATAAACAAAGGATTCCACTATGGTGGTCCAAGGAAATTAAGCCCATTTTGAAAAAGAAACACAGAGCATACAATAAATATATAAAAACTCAAAATAATAAAGATTGGGAAAGGTTTAAATTACTTGCCAAAAGGACCAAGAAAGCAATATGCAAAGCAAAACATAAACACGAAATACATCTTGTAAAAGATGTTAAGGATAATAAGAAAAAATGTATAATTATATTAGAGCCATCAAGGGAAGCCAAAGAGGAATTGGACCTTTAAATGCTAATGACAAAATAAATACTGAAGAAAGGGAAATGGCGGAAGAGCTAAATTATTATTTCGGGAGCATATTTAAAGCAAAAGGAAATATAATTATTGATAAACAACCAGCAAATGAGGCCACAACATTATTTACTAAACAGGATATACTGGATGCCATTAGTTTAGTCAAAGACAGCACACACCCCCCGGCTCTGATCGCATTAATCCAAACATTTTTAAAGGAATTCACTAAAGAACTCTCTGGCCCCCTCAACTATTTATTTAATAATTCCCTGAAAGAGGGAAATGTGTTACAAACATGGAGAGAAGCCAACATTACTCCAATTTTTAAGGGTGATAATAGGCAACAGTCATGTAACTATAGGCCCATTAGTCTCACTTCTTTTCTTAATAAAATTATGGAAAGATTAATACATCAAAAAATTACTGATCATATAAGGAATACAGGTTATACAGATATTTCTCAGCATGGATTTACACCTATAGAGCATGTCTCACAAACCTCATTAACTTATTTGAACCCGTACGTGATGCCCTTGACAATGGTCTGCCAGTGGACGCTGTATTTTTGGACTTTGAAAAAGCTTTTGATACCGGAACTCACAAAACCTTGATTGAACAGTTAGTTAGAATAAATCTGGATTTAAAGTTAATAAAATGGATTTCATCTTGGTTAGACAAAAGACAACAGAGAGTAGTTATCAAAGGAAATGAATCAGGATGGCTTCCAATTACTACTGGAGTTCCCCAAGGATCTGTCCTGGGACAACTATTGTTCAATATCTTGGTCTCCAGTATGCAATAATCTGACAGGGTATCGATTAACAAATATGCAGTTGATTGTAAACTAGGATGTGTAGTAAACAATATCCAGTCAGTAGCAAATTTACAAAACAACTTAAACAAACTAAGCACTTGGGCAGTACTCAACAAAATGAAATTTAATGTTTCCAAATGCAAGGTTATGCATATGGGGAAAAATAATATTGAAGCTACTTGTTTAATGAATAACATAAAGTTGATGGTTACAACAGAAGAAAGAGACCTGGGCATAATAATATCAGATAATTTAAAATTCAACAGACATGCAAACAAAGTAGTTAAAAAATGTCATTCTATTCTGGGAAATATCTTTAAACATATTAAAAGTAGAAATTTCCAGATAATTCTTCCATTATACAATAGCCTTATGCATTCACATTTGGACTTTTGTGCCCCTTTCTGTGCTCCCACATCTATAGGGTGTCAAAGCATGACAGAAAGAGTGCAACACAAGGTCACTAAAAGGATTCACAACATGACTACTACAGAATACAATTCAAGATTGAAATCACTCAAATTATTTTCTGTGGAGTATAAAGCTCTAAGAGGAGACCTGATTTATACCTTCAGGGCCTTTCAAAATGAATACATATTGGCCAAGATATTCAAAAGGGCTGCATATGGTGCAACAGTGTTGAGCCATGCCAACCCACTGATGTGCCCCGCGATATTCAAAAGGGAAAAGTGCGATTTAGGTTACAGCATAAAATCAACTGAGTTCAAAAGTTACACAGAACTGGTTACATACATTTAAACATTTAAACAATTTACACAGAGAAGGTTTCTTACATTAGACAATTTAGTAATGACATAGGCAATATGCAACAAGGGAGAGAAATTGGGGGGTGAGGTGGAGTGCCACTCAGTGGGTGTTGTCAAGTGTGGAGAGTTCGAGGCCTCATTTAGAGACAGGAGCAGCTGTGAGTGGTAAAGAGGTGGCTCCGAGGGGTGGTTTTGAAGTTGGAGATTGTGGGGGCATTGGAGATGGGAGCCAGGAGAAAGTTAAACCAGAATGGAGATCTGTAGCAGAAGGACCTCTGACCATGGAAGGTCCTGGATCTGGGGACCAGTAGAGTGGACTTGTTGGAGGTTCAGGTTGTGATAGTGGGTTGGGTGTGGTGGATGGAGGCTGTCACCCCAGAAGGGGATAGGCCGAATAGAGGTTTTTTTGTGAGAAGGGAGGTTTGATAGCATAGCCGTTCATCTAGATTAAGCAGTTTTGCATCACCATAGAGTTGACAAGTATGTGTGGGCCTGGAGGCACCAGTAATCAGTCTGCAGTCTTTATTTAAGATGAGGTGAATTTTGTTGAGGGCGGTCATGTCAGCGGCACCATAGACTGGCAGGCCATAGTCAACAAGGGACAGTACCGAGGACGTAACTGCAAGTCAGAGGGCATCCGGGGGAGGCAGTTTTTATGGTGGTAGAGGATGCCAAGCTGTGTATTAGTGGTGGATGAAAAGGTGTGGTAGGTGAGGGCTGAGTCAAAAGTAACCCCAAGGTATTTGTAGGAGCAGACTTGTTCAAGCGGTTGTTTGGTGCTAGGGAGGATAGGGAGTGAGAAGTTGCAGGCTATGTTTTGGGGGTGGGCAAAAAGCATTGTTTGGTTTTTTTTGAGATTAATGACAAGTCTATGCTCTTTAAACCAGGCTTCGGTATCATTGTAGGATTGTTGCAGGGTGTTCTGGAGGGAGATGGGGTTGCAGTGGGTGGCAAAAATGACAGCATCATCTGCATACTTAAGAATTTTGCCAGAGCATGCATTGGGCAGGGTGTTTAGAAAGAGTGAGAAGAGTAGGGAGCCCAGGATGGAGCCCTGGGGTACCCCTGAGTGGATGGAATAAGTTTCAGAGAGTGTCTTATTGATTTTTACACACTGGGAGTGAGCAGATAGATAACTTGTGCACCAGGCAATAAGGCCAGTAAAGAAACCAGTGTGGCAGAGGGCATCCAGCAGGAGAGGGTGGGAGACAGTGTCAAAGGCCTTAGAGAGGTCATGTATATGTTAACATATATAATGTGCTTTATTGCTTTGATGGACTAGTTTGATGATTCTTACATTCACAATTGCAGACCTCTTAGAATATGTCTTAACTATAGTACTATTGTTTATGCAATAGATATAGATATAAAGCTGTAAATGCATGCAGTCACTGCTGGAATCATTGATCTCCAGTGTATCCTTGGCAGCTGTGTTCGAAAGAATCATCGCAGAAGGAAGAGTGACACTTTCACAGTGTCATGATATATGGGCACCCTTTTTGAAAATTCTTTGAATCAAGAAAGTCATACAATAAACTAGTAATGTATCTGTTATTAGTGTGCGGAGAATGTACAGAATGACACTTTATCATTTCTGTAACAACTGCCTCACTGAGATTCAGGACTGGATGAGTGCTAATTGGTTAAGACTGAATCCAGACAAGACTGAGGTGTAGGTGGTGGACCCCGGTCACCGTGCAGAGAAGTTGACTTCTGGGTTTCCCTCTGGCCTTGTGTTAGAGGGTAACCAGTTGAGACCTTCTGAACAGGTGCAAAATCTTGGCATAATTCTTGACAGTGAGCTGACGCTGAAGACATGGGTGTCAGCCATTGTCAAGTCTTCCTTTTACCATCTGAGGAATATAGCCCAGATAAAACACCCTGTTCCACACGATGACCTTCCTGTGTTGGTTCACACCTTTGTTTCTTCGTGTCTTGATTACTGCAATGCTCTATATCTAGGGTTGCCCGGGGGGGAGGAAGGGATCTCTGTCACCTGCAGCTAGTGCAGAACGCTGCAGCCAGGTTGTTGACTGGGTTACCAAGAACTTGCCATATCACTCCTGTGCTGCGAGAACTGCACTGGCTGCCGGTGTGATGGAGGATCACCTTCAAGGTTGCATTTCTGACCTATAAGACCTTAGATGGACTGGGACTGGGCTACTTGCAAGATCTCCTTCAACCCTACCACCTTCTCCACCTACTCTGTTCCACCGATGAGGGATTGCTAGAGATTCCCAGGGTTTGCCTTCAGTCATCTGGGGCCAGTGCTTTTTCTTTCAAGGCCCTAACCCTGTGGAATTCTCTACCGCATCAGATTAGAGAGTGCCTGTCCACAGAGTCATTTAAGGCCTCTTTGAAGAGCTGTTTATTTGAATTAGCCTTTGAATAAGTGATCCTGTTGCCTTTTAATTGTTTTTATGTTTGTATTTATTATGGTGGATGATAATTTTATTATGTATCTGTGCTTTGGTATTTTGAAAAGCGCATTACAAATAAACATTGATTTAATTTGTAGCCTGTCCCCCCAACTTCTGAGATGCCTGAGACAGGCATTTGCCCTAATGCTAGGGGTGATGCCTATGTTCTGCCACTTGTGGGTTGTTGGCTTGTCTGAGTAAGAAAAAGGGGGGGTCAGTGCCATACATACAGTATGCGAAACACAAAACAGGCATACAGCACGCAATATATAAACAAGTAAAGCAGCTGATGGATCAGTGTAGTACAAATTTATATATATATTAATATATTATAGTGGCATGGTAGTGTCACTATAGTTAGGGTTGAGTACCCCCATTTAAGGATAAATGGTGAAATTGTGCACCTTAATAACTTTGCCACTGTATGATGGAGTTGCCTGAAATTTGACAGGTACAGAGCAGTAGGACATCCCTTGGGATCTGCCAAGTTTTGTACTGGTCAGATATACAGTTGTTAAGCTATTAAGCAACATTCTGTAGTGCATTTACGTTTTTTTGCACATTCTTTGCTCGCGCCTACAGGTCGCACAGTTTGCATGACCAGTCCAAAACCTTCAGGGAACATGAAGTCCCCAAAGTGTCTTTCGAAGATTTCATTAAAAAATATTAAACGGTTCAAAAGTTATTCAAAAAAACAATTTCCCATTATAGTCAATGGGAAAAGTTAACAAAAAGTTTGACAGTGTCGCAAATGCAGTTCTTAGTGTCGCAAATGACCCCTGTAGTGTCACGAGTCAGCCATTTTTTTTTCAGTTACTGGTCACAGAAATGCTTGGCATTTAAATTTGGGACCCTCTAGAGACACAATTCTTTTTGTGTTCACCTAGTTGAGCCCTGAGGATGTTAGCCAAGTCTTTTTTTGGGGGTTAAACACCCCAGAAGTATGTTTTTTCAAATTGTTGTAATATGTAGTGTCACAAAGTAGTGTTGATCTTGTGACACTTTTGTAATTTTTTTTGTGAAAGTGTTGCAAATCATGACACTACTTTGCAACACTATGGCCAAAATATCAGGAATTGTTTGCCACCCTGCTGCAACGTAACAATTTAGTCTTTTGGGCTGAAATTTGGAGAGAAAAAAGCCAACATCCCAAAGATGTGCCCTTTTGTGGTTTGGTGGAAAAATTTTGCAGGGATGCAAAGTTACAGTACTCCGAAGTTGACACTTTTTCCCATAGACTAACATTGCGGAGTCTGCCGCGCCTTTCGGGGCCTGTATCTCAGAAACGGTGCGAGATACAGACTTTTCATCAGAAAAATGCTTAGTCCCCTGCTAGAGTGCAAAACTAGCCAGGAAAGTCATGAATCATATGAAATTAAATTTTGTTTCTACGTCGTATGGTTCCTGAACAATAAGCAATTTAGTATTTCAAGTGCTCATTTTCTGGTCCGTGGCCCATTATTATGCATACATTCTTTGTAGTCACTGTTTTTCTCTATGCAGCTGTTGAGGAAAACCAGGGTGTGTGCTCCACTTACTGTTACACTTAGCATTTCCACTTGCACTTCCATACCCGTTTGTGTTAGTGTTCCCGTGTACAATACCGTGTGCGTTACCCTTTGTGTTTTTGTTTGTGCTTGCATTTGTATTACTGTTACCATTTGCATCTCCACTACTGTTTCTGTTTGTGTTTCAATTTGCATCACCGTGTGCATTGCCATTTGCGGCCACCCTTCCATTTGCATTTGTCTTTCATTCTGCGTCATCGTCGCTGTTACCGTTACCATTTGCATTTCCAATTGCATTACCGTGACCGTGTGTGTTACAGTTTGCATTTCCATATGCGCTTGCGCTTACATTTCTGTTTCTGTTTCCTTTGGCGTTACTGTTGCTGTTACCGTTTGCCTTTCCAATTGCGGTACAGAGACCGTGCATGTTACAGTTTGCATTTCCGTACACATTTGCGTTTCTGTTTCCTTTGGTGTTATTGTTGCTGTTACCATTACCATTTGCATTTACAATTGTGGTACCATGACCGTGTGCATTACAGTTTGTGTTTCTGTACACGCTTGCATTTGCATTTCCGTTTCTGTTTCCTTTGGTGTTATTGTTGCTGTTACCATTACCATTACCATTTGCGCTTACAATTGCAATACTGTCACCGTGCACATTATGGTTTGTATTTCCATATGTGCTTGCATTTGCTTCTCTGTTTCTGTTTCCTTTGGTGTTATTGTTGCTGTTACCGTTACCATTTGTGTTTACAATTGCGGTACTGTGGCTGTGTGTGTTACAGTTTGCGTTTCTGTACGCGCTTGTGTTTGTGTTTCTGTTTTCTTTGGTATTACTGTTGCTGTTACCATTACCATTTGTGTTTCCAGTTGAGGTACCATGACCGTGCGCGTTGCCAATTGCATTTCTGTATGTGCTTCCGTTTGCATCTCCTTTTGTGTCACTGTTAACTTTGGCATCACTTTGCGCTTAGCGTTTCTATTACTATTGCATTACCATTTATGTTTGCATCACCATGTGTGTAACCATTGCGCTTTCATTTGCATTGCACTTACTGTTACTATATGACAAAAAGTTATGTGGTGGGAGCCACATTCCATTCACTATCTATAGTCCTCATTCTCAAAAAGAAGGAAAATTCATGGCAAAAAAACCTCCACTTAATGCATCAGTTAGGGTTGTTCCACAGCAACTAAAGTGAGGAAATTCGATGTTAAGGTTGAAAGTCCCCCCTTGCACCCCCACTCACCCCCCCAACCGGCATCGAGGTGTGCATTGGGGTCATCGGTACTAACTCTTACCCCATTCTCTTATACTTCACCAACTCAACTTGTTTACACATGGAATGGGGTGAGAGTTAGGGCTGATGACTCCAACGCACACCCCGATGCCAGCTGAGGGCAGGTGTGGGTGCAAGGAAACTCAACCCAACATTGAATTTCCTCACCTTATCGCTGATGGAACAACCATAACTGATGCATTAAATGGAGATGTTTGCCATGAATAAAATATATATATTTATATTAGAGGCAAAAACTCTGTTTAATGCATCAGTTATGGATTTATTCCAGTGACAAAGCGAGGAAATTCAATGTTAGTGTTGAAACCCCTTTGCACCTCCAGCCCACCCCAACTGGAATCGAAGTGCGCATTGGGGTCATCAGCCCTAAGTGTCACCCCATCACAGTGTAAAGAAGCTGAGGAATAGAGAATGGGGTGGCAGTTAGAAGCGATGACCCCAATGCACACCCCAATTCCAGTTGGGGGGGTGGGCTGGAGGGGTGCAAAGGGGGTTTCAACCCTAACATCGAATTTCCTTGCTTTTGTCACTGTGGAACAACCCTAACTGATGCATTAAATGGATTTTTTTGCCTCTAATTTCCCTTATTTTTGGGAATGATAATGAGAAATAGTGAATGTGATGCGGTGGCGGGACCGCGGGGTAACATTGTGCCCGCAAACGCAAATCGTAATGTGCATGGTGATGTAAAGCGAAACAGAAAGAGAAACAGTACTGCAGACAGAAATGTTAAAAACAACGCAAACGCAACCGCAAATGAAAACTCAAAGGGTAACGCACATGGTGGTGTAAACATGCACAGTAAGTGAAACGGGTATGGAACCGCAAGCAGAAACGGTAATGGTAACAGTAATGTAAGCTCACAGGCTGGTTTTCCTCAAAAGCTGTATAGAGAAAGACAGTGAGTAGAAAGAATGTATGCAAAATAATGACTCTCGGAACACAAAAATGAGGACTTGGAATAGTAAATTGCTTATATCTCAGTAACCGTACGACATAGAAAAAAATTTTAAAAGTCATATGTATTATCACTTTCCTGGCTAGAATTTTTTGACCAAAAGTCCGTATCTCGCGCCTTTTTCAAGATACGGGCACTGAAAGGCGCTACGAACACTGTAATGTTATCCTATGGGGAAAAAGTTCGGACTGCCATAACTTTGCCTCCCTGTAATATTTTTTCACCAAACCACTGAAAGGCACATCTGTGGGATGTTGGCTGTATACCCTGCAAATTTAAGCCCAAAAGACCAAACCATTATTTTGCAGCAGGGCGCCAAACGATTGCTGCAATGAGTCGTAAGCCGTAATGTTAACCTATGGGAAAAAGCGTCAACTTTGCAGTACTGTAACTTTGCCACTGTGTAACTTTTTTTCAATGAAATACTGAAAAGCACATATGTGAGATGTTGGCTGCATTCCCTCCAAATTTCAGCCCCAAACTCCAAACTGTTCTTTTGCAGCAGGGTGCCAAAGAATTACTGTTATTTTGGGCATAGTGTCGCAAAGTAGTGTCGTGATTTGCGAAAGCTTTCTCAAAAATTTGTGACACTTTCGTGAGTTTGACACTACTTTGAGAAAGTACTTTTTCCATAAATCTGAAAAACATATTTCTGGGGTGTTTTACCCCAAAATAAAGACATGGCTAGCATCCTCAGGGCCCAACTAGCTGAATACAAAATGAATTAGGTTGCTAGAGGGTCCCAAATTTAAATGGCAAGCATTTTTCTGATCACCAACTGAAAACAAGATGGCGGATTTGTGAAAGTAAGAGGGCCATTTGCGAAAGTAAAAATGCATTTGCGACACTGTCGAACTTTTTGTTAACTTTTCCCATTGACTTATAATGAGAAATTGTTTTTTGGATAACTTTTGAACCGTTTAATATTTTTTTACGAAATCTTCAAAAGGCACATTGGGGACCCTGGCCGCACATTCCCTGAAGATTTTGGTTTGGTCGTGCAAACCGTGCGACCCATAGGCGCGACCGTAGAATTCCAGAAAAAGCGTAAACGCATGCACAGGTCACGCTTAATAACTCCACAGTCGTGTACCCGACCAATACAAAACTTGGCAGATCCCAAGGCATATAGGTCTTGATCAAGTAGTCCAAATTTCAGGCAAATCCGTCAAACAGTTGCAAAGTTATTAAGGTGCAAAAGTTTGGGTTAAACATGTAAATGGCTCCTCAACCCTTACTATGGTAGCACTATTGTGCTACCATAATATATATATATATATATATATATATTTATATGACAAAGAACCTTAGTGTGTAAGCACCAAGGCAAGGGTTACCCCAAAGGGCACTGGCCGGGAAGCCAAGTTTTAAAGAAATTCAAAATCACACATTCCCCCGTAATGCAAAACATCATGGGCTGTATATGCAAATCACCACAAAATGTTATGCTGGTTCAATTTTAAGCGGGAATGCATGGTGCCAAAAGGCCTCTCATACAGTCTGCAAATGGTGCCAACAGAAGACTCAGACATGTGTTTCATCCTACCAGGACTCATCAGTGTGCATCATCTGTATGACACCACAGTGGAGTGAACCAGCTACCCTAAGTTGGTCTATTAAGTTTGGGTTGTGTTGAGTCCAATAAAAACAAAAAAACAAGTGATAAGACAAAGAACCTTATTGCGTAAGCACTGAGGCAAGGGTTACCCCAAAAAGGCATTGGCCAGGAAGCCAAGTTTTAAAGAAATACAAAATCACACATAACCCCATAATGCAAAACATCATGGGCTTTATATGCAAATCACCACTAAATGTTATGGTGGTTCAACTTTAAGCAGGAATGCACGGTGCCAAAAGGCCTCTCATATAGTCTGCAAGACACAGACACATGGTTCATCCTATCAGGACTCATCAATGTGCCTCATCTGTATAACACCCCAGTGGAATGAACCAACTACCCTAAGTTGGTCTATTGGGTTTGGGTTGTGGTGAGCCAAAGAAAAACAAAAAAAGCTAAAAGACAAAGAACCTTAGTGTGTAAGCACCGAGGCAAGGGTTACCCCAAAGGGCATTGGCCGGGAAGCCAAGTTTTAAAGAAATACAAAATCACACATACTCCCATAATGCAAAGCATCATGGGCTGTATATCTAAATTACCACAAACTGTTATGCTGGTTCAACTTTAAGCAGGAATGCATGGTGCCAAAAGGTCACTCACACAGTCTGCATTCTGTGGTGATTTGCATATACATCCCATGATACTTTGCGTATGAGGAAGCATGTGTGTTTGAGCTAACAAAAACACTACTCAACAAACTTCACTGGTGACCGTGCCTCAATCACAGCTGCAATTCTTTGTCTTTGCTTATTTGTTTTTATTGGACTCATTTATTTATTTATTTGCTTTTGGTAACCAGGCAAGCACACTAGAGAGCTAGTGCCTATTTTCAGGTGTGACCCAGGAGAATTACAAGGTATCCAAGAAACAAGTACAGCGTCAGCATTACAAACCAGGGCAACATGCTCCAACAGTGGGTAAAACAGCATAAGGTACATACAGGCTCAAAGAAGCATTGTGGGGGGATATAAAAACAACAAGACATAACCTAGGAATTTATAACAACAGTACATAGCATAGCAATTAGAATAAATGCAACTCAACAGTGGGGCAGTAAGTGCCTAGAAGGGGTTCCAGTGAAGGTAATAGGGCTGAGAGACTGGGCATTAAGTGGAACACAGGCAGTTCACTCCAGACTTTAAGAAGTTCCAGAAGGATGTTTTGAAGGAGGAATGGGAGGGGGAGGCACGAACTTGGGCCGGAAGGGAATTCCACAATTTTGGTGCATGGACGGTGAACGCCAGATTGCCTGCAAGGGTGTGGGTCTTAGGGACCAGGCGAGTCTGGGACGCGCATGACCTGAGGTGGTAGATGGGGGAAGCATGTTTCAGGGGAAGGGCAAGTGAAGCAGGAGTGGATGTTCGAACAATATTGTCAATGACGTTTCCTAGGATGTAGGTGCAGTGTTTTTCAGGGGAAAGCCATTCCAGGTGAGAGTAGAGCGTACAGCAGTGTGTGAGATGGGGAGCCGAGAGTGCGAAGTGGCAGATGTTGTTGTATGTGGTGACCCACTTTGCAAGGCTTGAGGATGGGACAGGAGCAAAGGCAATGAGCCTGCATGAGGAGTAGAAAGTATTATCCCCCCAGCTATGGCCAGCCAGGCAACAGGGGTAAGGCAGTCTTTTGCTTTGCATGCTAGGCCAAGCTTGCCATTTGTAGCATTACATATGTTCCTGATGTGACCGGAGAGATCTAATTAAGGATCAAGGCTAACTCCTAGGTACCTGGCAGAGTCAATTGTCAGCAGGAGGGAGTCACAAGACCCATGAATTTTGAGGGGCGTTGTACAGGAGGAAATTTTGACTGCTGAGCCAAAGAGCATGGCCTGAGTTTTATTCAAGTTGACTGTCAGTTTGTGCCCATCAAGCCATGTTCTGATATGGGAGGAGTCTGAGTTGAGCTGGGTATTGATGCTGGTATCATCATGCAAGCTGGCTAGGATGACTAGGTCATCCACGTACAGGGTTAGGTGCCCTTTTGTAGCGGCAGAGGGTAAATCGTTGATGAACAGGGAGAACAGGATGGGTCCAAGGATGGACCCTTGGGGTACCCCACTGTTCACAGGTGAGAGGGTTGAGAGGGTTTGATTGAAACAGGTGAGTTGCTGCCTGCCCCAAGGTTGTTGGAGAACCACTCGAGGGCACGGAGGGAGAAGCCAAGGGTCTGGAGGGTAGAGGGGAGGAGGGGGTGGTCCACATGATCGAAGGCTTTGGAAAGATCAACAAATATAGCCCCAGTCAACTTGCCCTTGTCGGTTGCAGATCTAATCCTGGAGGTGACCTCAGCAAGAGCTATTGAGGTGCTATGGACTTTTCTGAAACTGTGCTGAGATGGGGAAAGGACATCATATCCCTGAAGGTAGTGGGAGAGTTGCGAGGCGACAGCCTTTTCCAGAAGCTTGCAGGCAGCCAATAGTATGGCAATAGGGTGATAATTGTTGACATCTTTAGGGTTGCCATGTTTCAGGACAGGGATAACCTTGGCGACTTTCCATATGTCAGGGATGATCCCTGAGATAAGCGAGGTGTTGAAGATGTGAACAACTGGTTGGGTGAGGAGAGGAGCCCCCAGGCTGAGTAGCTTGGGTTCCAGGCTGTCCTGTCCCACTCCTGTGTGGTGAGAGAGACCAGCAAGGAGTGCCTGGGTCTCATCAACAGTGATCCTTTTCAGGTAGAAAGGCGGACGGGGGGGTGGAGGACCTTAAGCGGGTACTGGGTCAGAGGACTGGGGAGTGGTGTCAGCCGGTAGGTCAGTGACCATGCGGTTAAAGGAGGTGGCAATGGTTAGGGGGTTATTGCAGTTGGCTCCCCCAATGAGCATGTCAGTGACTTGCTCCTTGGCCGATCCACCGACGAGATTTTTTACATTTTTCCAGAAACGTCGGGGGTCATTTGCAGCGGCAAGCAGGGCAGTGCTATAGTACTCACTTTTCACAGCACATATGGCCTGTTTACAGGAGTTTCTTAGCTGGCTGTACTCCAGGAGGTCTTTTTGGTTGTGAGATACCCTGTATTTTACCCAGGACTTGTCTCGCCGTTTCATAAGGGAGAGGAGTTCACTGTGGAGCCACTTTGTGACCGAACCTCTGACTCTCCTCTTAGAGAGGGGAACATGCCTATTTTACAGTTGGACAAATGCTGCAATGAAGAGGTCTAGGGCTTCAACGGGGTCATGTGTATCCATGATGCTGGACCAGTCAACTCCCTGTAGGTCCTCAAGGAAGTTAGTGATTATGAGTTTAGAGTAGTCCCTCATTTGGATCATTCTACAGGGGACTTTGGACGGGTTCAAGCCCCACACACAGTAGATCTGCGAGGGGCCAGAGATGGTGTCAGGAAGTATCCCTGAGTGAACAATTTTGTCAAGATGGTTGCTCATTACCCAGTCAACGAGCGTCCCCTTGTCACCACGATGGGACAGCCTAGTGGGTTCCATGATGACCTGACTGAGGGCAAGGCTTAGCATTGGGCCCCAACCAGTTGAGGTTTAAGTCACATAGGATGAGTTGCTCACTTGAGCCAACCTTGTCCCTGGGTTGCTCTAGTAGGGTTGAAAGCCCCAGCATACCCCCTTTAGGGGGGGTTATAGGCACACACTAGATGCACCTACTTAGTGTTCCAAAGTAGTAGAAGTGTGTGGAGAAATTCACAGGGTATGGATCCCTGGGTTAGATGCGCGACAATGGAGACATTCAGATGCACCTTATAGTATATAAGCACTACCCCACCATGCTTACTGCCAGCCCTGTCAAGCTGGACCATGCTGTAGCCTGTGAGGGAGCAGGCAGAGTCTGGGGTGTGTGGCTTAAGCCACATTTCTGTGATGCCCAAAACATCAGGCTTATAGAAGGCAGCCCAAGCAGTAAGTTCCATAAAATTTTGGAGGAGGCTGCGGATGTTTAAATGGGCTATCTTTATGCCCTTAGCCACCCCCCACATGGGGGAAGGACTGTAGGAGACTGGGAGAGCAGGGGGACCCAGGCTGCTGGCTGTGTGACCAGCCTGAGTGAGTGGGGCCATGTCACTAGGTAGTGAGCTGTCCGGTCATGATGCGCTGCTAGGGAACTCACCCAAGTAGAGAGATGAAACCAGGCAGTGTTGGCCACAGCAAGCAGGGGAGGAGGAAGGGTTTGGGGTGTAGCCAAGCAGAAGGAAACCAGGAGGTGGGCCAGAGCATGGAAACTAAGACTGCAGGTAGGGCTGTGATTAGGAAGGAGCTGTGATGGGGGTGGGAGGGAACTAGTAGTGAGAAAGAAAAGGGAGGTGCTTACAATTCTGAAGGCTACTGGGATTGGGAAGGATTTGGAAAAGGAAGTACACTTGGAAGTAGTAAATGCCCCTAGTAGAAAGGGAGGTGCTTACAATTGTGAAGGCTACAGGGATTTGGAAGAGGAAGTACACTTGGATGTTGTGAATGCTCCTAGTGGAGAGACTGTATAGCCTGCCAATGGAAAAGTGGGCTGATAGGTTTTCAGCCAACACGTGACCACCACTATATAATGGAGTGATGACCATGGGTGGTGGCGGGGTGGTGGGGCAGCCGGCGGGGCCAGAACCTCACACAGCACAAGCCCTTGGAAATGCAGGCAGAGAGGATCAGGCTCAGTGTGTTGGTGATGCTGCAGTTCAAGGTAGGAAGCACCAAGAATTAATGTCCAAAGACAGGAGAAATGTAAGTAAAACAACGGGAGTCACTTAAGCAGCATGGGGTGGTTACGGCCCTCAGTTGGATGCACTGAGTCCACACAGAGAGGAACGTTTGAGCTGCTCTGTGGCTTCTAACTGTGCGCTTTGGCTAGTTCAAGTTACTGTGTGAGCACAGGTAAAATATATATATATATATATATATATTTTTACCACAACCCAAACCTGGTAGACCAGTTTAGGGTAGCTGGTTCATTCCATTGGGGTGTCATACAGATGAGGCACACTGATGAGTCCTGGTAGGATGAAACACATGTCTGTGTCTTCTGTTGGCACCCTTTGCAGACTGTGTGAGAGGCCTTTCAGCACCATGCATTCCTGCTTAAATTTGAGCCAGCATAACATTTTGTCTTGATTTGCATATACAGCCCATGATGCTTTGCATTATGGGGGTATGTGTGATTTTGTATTATATATATATATATATATATATATATGTTCATTGCAATAAATCAGTTGGGTTAAGGTGACAAAATTGGGGAAATGAGATGTTAGAGTTAAGCCCCTAACCCCCCAACCCTACCACCCCACCTCCATCCTCTACACACCAACAGGCGTCGGAGCATGCCATGGGATCGTTAGACCAACTCTCACCCTATTCCATGTATAAAGAGGCTGACATGGTGCAGCAAAGGAGAATGGGGTAAGAGTTAGGTCTAATGACCCCACGGAACACCCAAATGCCTGTTGGTATGTGGAGGATGGGGGGGATTAGGGGCTAAACCCTAACATCTAATTTCCCCATTCTTGTCACTTTAACCCTAACTGATGCATTAATGAAGTTGTTTGCAATGAGTTTCCTTACTTTTTGAGAAAGTATAATGTAACTGTTAATTAGTCTGTGTTGGTGAGCGCATGGGTGTTCCAGACCCCATGTTTCCTTCAAGCAGACCCATTTTTTTGCATAACAATATGTGTCTGTGGGAGTGCAGGCCCTCTGGGCCCTTCGTTCCCACTTATACATAACTACAGAGCCATACAGCAGCCCTATAGAGCTTAAAAGGAACTCTTGTAATACTAATTTGCCAATGTCTTAGTAACTATAGCAGCTATGAAAAAAACTTCCACTGCCATTGTAATCATGACTTCAAAACTTCCATGTGAAATATGTGAACTAAATCCATTTATTGCATCTTTTCAAGATACTGGCACTGAAAAATACTGTGGGTACCACAATGTTACCCTATGGGAAAAATCTCAACTTCATAGTGGCATACCTATGGAACCAATACAGTTTTTCACACCTAAATAGCATATTTACATCTCTGTGTCGCCCCCTTTATACCTTGCAAATTTCAAGCCAAAAGACCAAACTGTTTATTTACAGTGCACTGGCAAAGTTTTTAAAAAGTATTTTTGGAAAGTCTAATGTACTATACCTGGTAACTGGTTTGTGTTGGTGGAAGCATGGGCCTTCCCGGCCCCACAATCCCACCGAGCTGTCCTTTCACACATAACAATATGTGTGTATGTGTAGAGGGCCTGCGCTCCCACTTATACATAAAAACGGAGCTGTAGAGTAGCCCTAGAGGGCTGAAAAGGAACCCTTGTAACACTGATTTGTTGATATCTCAGTAACTGTACAAGCTATTAAAAAAATTCCACTCCAGTTGTAATCATGACTTCAAAACCTTCATGTGTGCTTTATTCACCTGGATTAAGCTGTGGGTAGTGAAAAATCTATATCTTGCATCGTTTCTGAGATACTGGCACCGAACATCGCTGTGGGTGCCACAGTGTTAGCCTATGGGAAAAATCTCAATTTTGTGATGGCATATCTATGGAACCAATTAACTTTCTTAGACCTAAACAGCATAATTCACATCTCTGGTACACCCCTTCATACCCTGCAAATTTCAACCCAAAAGATAAAACCATTTATTTACAGTGCACTGGCAAAGTTTTTAAAATCCTAGTTGGTGGCAAAATCCCTGTTCACGAGGTCATTCCCCGTTTGCGAGTTGTCAAAATCCCAGTTCACGAGAAATCCTTGATTGTCAGATTTTGGCCATCTGGTCTGGAAGTCACGATCAAGGATTTTGTCAGCTCACAAAAAGGGGATTGGCTCGTGAAAGGGGATTTTCAAAGCTCGTGAATGGGGATTTTGTCAGCTCGTGAACAAGAAATTAAAAAAAAAATCCCCTTTCACAAGCTGACAACATCCCCTTTCATGAGTCAATCCCCCTTCGCGAGATGTCAAAATCCCCATTCACAAGCCAATCTTCATTAGCAAGAAGGGCCATCTGGTCATGACATGATGATCAAGGATTTTGTCTGTTCACAAAAGGGGTTTGGCTCATAAAAGGGGATTTTGACAGCTCGTGAATGGGGATTTTGTCAGCTCATGAAAAAGGAATTAAAAAAAACCCTTTCACAAGCTGACAAAATTCCTTTTCATGAGTTGATCCCCCTTTGTGAGTTGTCAAAATCCCCATTCGCAAGCCAATCCTCATTGACAAGAATGGCCATCTGGTCATGAAATGATCTGATCAAGGATTTTGTCAGTTAGCAAAAGGGGACTGGCTCTTGAAAGAGGATTTTGACACCTCGTGAAAGGGGATTTTGTCAGCTCAAAAACCCAGTCCCCTTTCACAAGCTAACAAAACCTCCTTTCTAAAGCTGATCCCTTTCATGAGGTGACAAAATTCCTGTTCATGAGTGGATCCTTGTTCATGAGATAGGGCCATCTGGTCCCTAAGTCACGATCAAAGAAATTGCTTCCTGGCAAAAGGAGGTCGGCTCGCAAACAGGAATTCTGTAACCTCACGAATGAGGATGCGAAGCGAGTCACGAAAGAAGAATTTAAAAATCTAAAACAGACTTTTTTTGGCCAAAATGAAGGAAACAAAAGCAATGAGTTTGTAGAGGGCATCACCCTGAATAAAACCCATGCCTCATTTATTTATTTATTGAATTTTGATGACTGGGTAGGCCCGCTGGGCCCCGAAGGTCCGTTTTACAGGGGCGACCTGGACATTTGTAAAAGAAGTCAGCTGTAGGGCTAGCTACAACATTTTCTTTGGGGGGAAAAAAATGAAAACAAGATGGAGGATCGCGAAAGAAGAATTTTTTCCTCATGAACAGGGATTTTATAAATCTCCATTCTCAAGCTGACAAAATCCTTGATTGTGAGCCCAATCCCCTTTCATAAAACATACATATAAATCTTGGAGTGAACTGAGCATGCTTAGGACCCAAAACGTCACAATTAAATAACTTTGGAGTGGATTCATATTTTCTCACCTGTCTAACCCTGTATTATTCTTTGACCAAACCTCTTTTTACCCTGAAAATTTCAGACAAAAATACCAAACGGTGTGGCCACAGCATGATGGGCAAAAATCTGTGAAAAAGTGCCAAAAAAAGTGAAAAACCCATTTTTCAGCACTTTGCTGCATGAAAACTGCATGTCTGACTGAAACACAACTTGGCAGATTAAAAGATCTACTATATGAGACTGCACATTCTAAATTTCGTGCAAATCAGTCAAACAGTTGCAAAGTTATTACGGTACAAAATTTGAGGTTTAACATTAAACTGCTTACTCAACTCTATCCGATGCGACCGTGCCAGTATAACATATATGTATGTATATATATATATATATATATATATATATATATATATATATATATTATGGTAGCACAGTAGTGCTACCATAGATTAGGAAGTTGAGAGCCATTTCTATATTAAACCCCAAACTTTCACCTTAATAACTTTGCAGCCATTGATAGTTTGGCTGAAATTGGAATACATGATTAGAATCATAGGCCTTAGAACTGCCAAGTTTCATGCTGGTCGGATACATGGCTGTGGGTTATTAAGCATGATTTGCACGTGTTTATGCTTTTTTCTGGAATTCTACGTCGCGCATACAGGTCGCACGGTTTGTGCGACCAGCCCAAAATCTTCAGGGAATATGCGGCCGGGGTCCTCGATGTGCCTTTTGAAGATTTGGTGAAAAAATATTAAACAGTTCAAAAGTTATTCAAAAACAATTTCCCATTATAAGTCAAAGGGAAAAGTTAACAAAAAGTTCGACAGTGTCGCAAATGCATTTTTACTTTCGCAAATGGGCCTGTTACTTTCACAAATCAGCCATTTTGTTTTCAGTTGGTGATCAGAAAAATGGTTGGCATTTAAATTTGGGACCCTCTAGCAACCTAATTCTTTTTGTATTCACCTAGTCGGACCCTGAGGATGCTTGCCATGTCTTTATTTTGTGGTAAAACACCCCAGAAATATGTTTTTCAAATTTCTGGAAAAAGTACTACAAATTGCTACGTGCTCATGAAAGTGTCGAACTTTCTTGGCTTTCGCAAATTGCGACAGTAGTTTTCTACCTGTGGGAAAGTGACAGCTATTCTTTGGCACTATGCTGCAAAAGAACGGTTGGGAGTTTTGGGCTGAAATTTGGAGGGAACGAAGCCGACATCTCACAGATGTGCGTTTCAGTATTGTATTGAAAAAATATTACCCGGCGGCAAAGTTACGGCACTCCAAAGTTGATGTTTTTTCCCATAGGATAACATTACGTCGCCTGACGCATTACAGGAATCCTTTGGCTCCCTACTGCAAAATAACGGTTTGGTCTTTTTTCCTGAAATTTGGAGGGAAGATAGTCAACAGCCCACAGATGTGCCTTTTGGTGGTTTGGTGAAAAAATATTACAGGGAGGCAAAGTTATGGATTGCTCGAACTTCTCTTTTTCCATAGGATAACATTACGGCATTCACCCGGCGCCTTTCAGAGATACGTATCTACGGAAGCGGTCACGAATCTGGACTTTCGTCAGTAAAATGCTTAGCCCCTAATTACAAAATTAGCTAAACAGTTGTAAATAATATGAGTTTTAATTTTTTTCTATGTAATGCGGTTCCTGAGATATAGCCTATTTAGTATTCAAGTCCTCATTTTCTGCTCTGATATCCATTATTATGCATATATTCTTTGTACTCACTGTCTTTCTCTATGTAGCTTTGGGGAACACCAGCCTGTGCGCTTACATTACTGTTACTGTTGCCCTTTCTGCTTGCGGTCCGATACCTGTTTCACTTACTGTTGACGTCTACGCCACCATATGCGTTATCCTTGGTGTTTTCATTTGGTTGCGTTTCTGTTATTTTTTGCCATTTGTATCTACAGTACTGTTTCTCTTTCTATTTTAGTTTGCGTCACCATGCCCATTGAAATTTCTGTTTGCAGGCACCATGTTACTATGTGACAACACATCATGTGGCAGACCATTCCCGTCTACGCCACCGTGTGCGTTACCCTTTCTGTTCTCATTCGCACTTGCGTTACCATGTGCGCCACTGTTAACGCTTCTGTTTGTGTTGCTGTTCCTGTTACTATGCCTCAAGACATCATGTTGGGCCCACGCGCTCCTGCCGCTGCATTATATTCACTATTTCTCGTTATCATTCTCAAAAAGAAGAGAAATTAGAAGCAAAAAACTCCATTTAATGCATTAGTTAGGGTTGTTCACAGCGACAAAAGTAGGAAATTCGCTATTGGGTTAAAAAACCCCTGTTAAGATTGAAAACCCCAACGGACCTACCCACCCCCAACTGGCATTAGGGTGTGCATTGGGATGCGTCAGTTCTAACTCTCACCCCATTCTCTATGCTTCTGCTGCTTTACACATGTGATGGGATGAGAGTTAGGGCTGGCTGACTTAATGCACCTGTCCCTGTTGAGGGTAGTAGGGTCCAAGGGGGTTTTCAACCCTAACAGTGAATTTCCTCACTTTTGTCACTGTGAAACAACCCTAACTAATGCATTAAACAGAGTTTTTGCCTATATATATATATATATATATATATATATATATATATATATATATGTATATGGTAAGGCAGGTACAATTTTTATTTTTATACAGGATATCACATGTCATTATGGATGAAATCCCTGTTTACAAGACAAGTCCTGTTTAGTTACATAAAAGTAATAAATCATGTATTACAAGCACTAAGATTTTTACAAGGTTTGTTAAATACAGTGACATTCACTATACACTATGCAAAATGCATAATAACAGTCTATGAAATACAACAAACAACAAGTACAAAACTTACAAAAATACCAACAGGCCTAATTACATTAAACTACAACATTTTAAATGAGGCAAAAAACTAAGACAAAGTGCATCATGGCATATGGTGTAAATTTACAAATCCCAATAGTAAACCAAGCAGTTAACAACCACATACAATCTAGACTGAGTTCAAACCCAGTCAACATCCATTACATTATAAGAATGTTAATTGTTTAACAAACAAAGCTAAAACACAATTATATCACATATCAAAATTGCTAAACACAGTAATAAACCAAACAATTAACAATTACACAGCCTGGAAGATTGATTTCAATCCTGTTTTAAATACATTTGAGGATGCCACTCTCATTGAGTATGGAAGTATGTTCCACCATATCGCTGCTTGATGTTCTAATGTTTTTACCCCAAATTTTGTTTTATTATAATTACCTTTTATTTTATTAACATATACAGAGCTAGCCAAGGTCCGAGTAGGCTCAATCTTTTTCGTCAGTGCATTAACTGATATGTAATGAGCCGGTTGCTTTATAAAAAAGCGATGCAATAATTTGAACCATATCTCACCATTTCTCTGTTCTAGGGTATTCCATTCCAGATTAATTAATAATGTACAGTGGTGTGTTCTATAATGACATCCCAAAATAAACCTCGAGGGTTTATAATAAATGTTATCTAACTTAACCTGCATTAACTTAGGTGCAACCCTGTATATAACACTTCCATAATCAATGGTTGGCATCACCATCTGTTCCACTATGTTTTTTCTAGTCTTTAAATCCAAATGTCTTGATGTTCGTCGAAGGGCCCCTAGTTTCCTATTAACTTTATTCAATAACTCCTTAATACTTTCTTGAAAATTTAGCTATATATATATTCTTTGCAAAAAGCTACGTTAATGCATCAGTTAGGGTTGAGGATAAAATGACAAAAGTAGGGAAATATGATGTTAGGGGTTTCCACCCCTGAAATCTCCTACTCTACCCCTGAAGCAAATGAGGGATGGAGTCTTCCCTGGGTTGTCAACCCTAATGCTCACCCCACTGTATGCACTCATGAAACATACACACCTGACTCCATCACATCTTAGCTTTTCTGTTACTGCAATGGGGTGAGCATTAGGGTTGACAACCCCAACCCTAAGGCAGACTTCACCCCTCATTCGCTTCAGGTCTGGAACAGGAGTTTTAGGGTCTGAAACCCTAACATCATATTTTCCAACTTTTGTTGCTTTATCCTCAACCCTAACTGATACATTAATGTAGTTTTCTGCAAAGACTTTCCTTACCTTTTGAGACAGTGTAATCATAACGTTATTTGCCTGGGAAGGCCCTGCACTCTCACCCATCTATAGTTTTTGAGATAGAGTAATCATATCCTCATTTGCCTATAGGAGGGCCCGGCACTTTCATCCCTTCATAGATGCATATATGTATGTAGTTGTGGAAAGGGCCTGTGCTTCCATTTATAGGACACCAGTGACCAAATAGTCAGCACAGCCATCTTATTACCCACCTCATGTACCCAGTACAGGAAACTTCAAATCCCCATCAAAACATAATTCCACACAACTGCAACACCATTCTGAGCCACTGGTGCAAAAACACATTTTGGCCAAGATTTGAAAAATGACAGCTGTGACATACATGATGTGGGGGTAATAAGAAGACTACGCTGGAAATCTGGGGTCAAATATTTAAAATTTCCAGTGTTACGAACATGTGTAGCAAAATTGCAATGAATGAGCATAACTTTGCCTTTTTTGCATATCTTGTCCCCAAATTTTCAATATAGAAACATAGACTCTGATGGCAGATAAGGATCACTTTGCCCACCCAGTCTGCCCATTTCACTACCTATTGGATAAGCTGCAGATACTAGTTAACCAACAGCCTAGTTCTTCCTACCTCCTCCCAGAATTGCCTTGCTGTAAGTCTGTCCCATGCATTCTCAAATTCCCCCACTGTTTTTGACTGCACAACCTCCTCAAGAAGGCCACTCCACGTGTCCACCACACTTTCTGTGAAAAAATACTTCCTCACATTGCCCCTGAGCTGTCCTCCCTCTGTCTTCAAATTGTGTCCCCTTGTTCTTGCATATCTCTTTTTCTGAAAGATGCTACCCTCCTGGACTTTGTTGATTTCCTTGAGGTACTTGAAAGTTTCTATCATGTCCCCCCTCTCCCTCCTTTCCTTGAGGGTATACATATTAAGCTCCTTTAGTCTCTCTTCGTATGGCTTCTTGTGCAGACCCTGCACTGTTTTAGTTGCTCTCCTCTGGACTGCCTCCATCCAGTCTATGTCTTTGTGGAAATGGGGTCTCCAGAACTGCATGCAGTACTCTAGCTGGGGTCTCACCAACTGTCTGTACAGAGGGATAACAACTTCCTGTTTTCTACTAGTGATGCCTCTTCCTATACATCCCAGTATCCCAGCCCTCCTTACTGCCTTTTCACATTGCTTGTGTACCTTTAGATCATCTGATATGACTACCCCCAGGTCCTTTTCCATTTTTTTTATTGTTAGTATGTCCCTCATTGTGTACTCTTCCCCTGGGTTTTTGTTTCCTAGGTGCATTACCTTTCACTTATTTGTATTGAATCTAAGCTGCCATACTTTTGACCATTCCTCCAACCTTGCTAAGTCCCCTTTCATCCTTTCCACCCCTCCTTGTGTATCAACCATGCTGTAGATCATTGTGTCATCTGCAAAGAAGCATACTTTTCCTTCCAGTCCCTCCACAATGTCACTTATAAAGACATTAAAAAGAACCGGACCCAGTACTGAACCCTGCAGTACCCCACTAGTAACCCCCCTATCTTCGGAGTGGACTCCATTTACTATTACCCTCTGTGTCCTGTTGTCCAGCTAAGTTTTTTTTCCAGGCTACCACCCTAGACCCACTCCAAGGCTGACTAACTACATAGCCTTCTTATGACCCCACCTCATCAACAAGGTCAGGAAAATTTTTCAAATCCCTCCCAAAGGTGAATTCACCAACTGACCATGAAATCAACTTTTGGGCAAGAGTTGCGTAATGTCATTAATATTGTTCATGAGGTGGGATCCCCAAAAGGCCATATTGAAAATTTGGTGTCAACATGTCAAGAAATGGCTGAGTTATGCAACAGAGTTGAAACCCCTATTGAAATACATTGAACTGCATTTACCTTAGTTTCTCATACTGCAGTCACCAGTTCCAGGAGCAAGACATGTCTGTTCAATCAGAGAGTGGATTTTGAACCTGGGACATGTTCAGGTGAGTGAGGGTGTGTGGGGGTGTACTGGGGGTGTGGGGTGTTTGCTGCTAAGTGGGAGGTAGGGGTGGGGGGCTGATCAGTGTTGGACTGTTTTCTTTTTTGCAGGGAAAAAAACATCAAGGGACATTTGCTTTATTTCAAGGACTGACACCAGCGGGGAGGCGGGGTGCCACTAGACATGAGGGACATAAGTCAGCATGCAAATGAAGATCGGAGAATAGGGGAGAGACCACTGGACTACCATTGAATTTTATTTAATATGGGGATGCCTATCAGAGAACAGGGGAGGGACCACTGGACTACCAGGGAATATAAGTGAAAACATCAGGGTACAGTGATCAGAGAATGGGGGAGAGACCACTGGACTACCAGGGAATATAATGAAACACATTGGGGATAGCGATCAAAGAATGGCAGTGAGGGGAGTGACCACTGGACTACCAGGGATAATAATGAAACACATTGGGGATGGCAGTCGGAGAATGGGGGAAGGACCACTGGACTACCAAGGAATATAATGAAACACATTGGGGAAGGTGAACAGAGAACTGGGGAGGGACCACTAGACTACCACTAGACTACCATGGAATATAATGAAACACATCAGGGTCAGCAATCGGAGAATGGTGAAGGGATCACTAGACTACCAGGGATTTGGAGTATAATGAAACACATTGGGGATGGTGATCAGAGAATGGGGTGGTACCACTAGACTACCACATAATATAATAAAACACATCAGGGATGGTGATCAGAGAATGGTGGAGGGGGAGGGACCACTGGACTACCAGGGAATGTATATTTTATGCAGGGACAGGGATCACAGAGTGGGAGAGGGGGAGGGGGAGGGAACACTGGACTACCAAGGATATTATTTTATATTCAGGGGAGAGAATTGGTAATAAGGAGGTACCACTAGACACCAGCGAGCTATAATAGTTTGAACTGTCATGGACCTTTACTGTTCACAGTCTTTATAGTTTAAACAGTAAAGTTTAACTGTAAAGAACTGTTAATGGTTATTTTCCAATCGATTGATTCTCAACTAAGCAAGTGACTGGAAATATGATTCTGGCCCCAAAAAGACATACTGTACTTGCCTCAGAAATGTTAAATAATAATACAATAATAGAAACATAGAAACATAGACTTTGACGGCAGATAAGGACCACTTGGCCCACCCAGTCTGCCTGTTTCCCTACCTATTGGATAAGCTGCAGATTCTAGTTAACCAACAGCCTACTTCCAGCAACCCCCCACTATAATTGCCTTATGTCTGTCCCATGCACGTTTGAATTCCCCCACTGTTTTAGACCCCACAACCTCTCCAGAAAGGCGGTTCCATCGTCCACCACTCTCTCCATGAAAAATAATTTCCTCACATTACCCCTGAGCCGACCCCCTCTAACTTTAAATTGTGCCCCCTTGTTCTTACACATCTCTTTTTCTGAAAGATGCTACCCTCCTGGACTTTGTTGATTCCCTTGAGGTACCTAAAAGTTTCTATCATGTCCCTCTGTCCCTCCTTTCATCAAGGGTATACATATTAAGCTCTCTCAGTTTCTCTTCATATGGTTTCTGATGTAGACCCTGCACCATTTTAGTTGCTCTCCTCTGGACTGCTTCCATCCTGTCTATGTCCTTAGCTAGATGAGGTCAGCAAACTGCACGCAGTACTCCAGATGGGGTCTCACCAACTGTCTGTATAGAGGGATAACCACTTCCCTTTTTCTACTTGTGATGCCCCTCCCTATGCATCCCAGTATCCCCCTGGCTCTCCTTACTGACTTCTCACATTGCTTACTCACCTTTAGGTCGTCTGATATGACTACACCCAGATACCTTTCCATTATTGTTGTCATTAGTACCTCCCCTGCTATTGTGTACTCTTCTCCTGGATTTTTATTTCCCAGGTGCATTACTTTGCACTTCTTTGCATTGAATCTAAGTTGCCATATGTCTGACCATTCCTCCAACCTTGCCAAGTCCCTTCTCATCCTTTCTATCCCCTTTGTGTATCAACTCTGTTACAGATCTTTGTGTCATCTGCAAAGAGGCATACCTTTCCTTCCAGACCCTCTGCAATGTCACCTATAAAGATGTTAAAGAGGACTGGACTCAGTACTGAGCCCTGAGGTACTCCACTAGTAACCCCCCTTTCTTCAGAATGTGTTCCATTCACTATTACCTGCTGTATCCTGTTTTGCAGCCAGTTTGCTACCCAGGCTACCACCCTGGGACCCACTCCCAGGCTGGCTAACTTGATTATTAATCTTTTGTGTAGGACTGTGTCAAATGCCTTGCTAAAGTCTAGGTAGGCCACATCCACAGCCCCTCCCTTGTCTATTACTTTGGTCACCCAGTCAAAGAAATCGATTAGATTTGTCTGACATGACCTTCCTCTGTGAATCCATGCTGCTTTGGGTCCTTTGCCCTGCTGGCCTCTAGGTACTCAACAATTCTTTCTATCTGAAGTGATTCCATCATTTTCACCACCACTGAGGTCAAACTAACAGGTCTGTAGTTTCCTGCTTCTGCCTTGCTCCCACTTTTGTGAAGGGGAATCACATCTGCCCTTCTCCAGTCCTCGGGTACCACCCCATCTTCCCATGATTTGTTAAAAAGTGTGGTTAGTGGTGTCACTAGGTCCTCCCTTAGCTCTTTTAGGATTCTAGGGTGAATCCTGTCAGGCCCCATTGCTTTGTCCACCTTGAGTTTTAGGAGTTCTTTCAGGACTCTTTCTTCTGTAAATGGACTGGTGTCAACCCCACTACCCAGAGTGCTTCTTCTGTTTGGTTTAGGTAACTCCTCCTCTTCTTCCTTTGTGAATACTGAGCAAAAAGTATTCATTCAGTATCTCTGCCTTTTCACTGTCTCCCTCTGCTCATCTCCCCTCTCCTTTATTAATCTTCACTATCCCTCCCTTAACCTTTCTATGCTCCCTAATGTACTTATAAAAGGTTTTATACCCCTTCTTAACTGAGTTGGCTATCTTTTCATCGGTTTGGGCCTTTGCTTTTCTGACTGCCTTCCCCACTTCTTTCTGCTTTAATTGATACAGTTCCCTGTTGTGCTCCTTCTGTGATTCCTTATACTTTTTGAATGCAGCCTCTTTCTCCTTAACCTTCCCTGACACCTCTTTTGAGAACTATAGTGGTTTTTTATTCCGCTTTGTTTTCTTATTTGTTTCACACAAAGGCTTGTTGCCTCCATGATGGCAGTTTTGATTTTTCTCCATTGTTCTTCCACCCCCTCCTTTCTGGCCATTTGCTAATGCATTCCTCAGGTATTCACCCATTATGCCAAAGTCAACCCTTCTAAAGTCCAGTATCCTTGTCTTTGTATGGCTTGTCTCCATGGTTGTGTTTATTGTGAAGCACACTGTGCAGTGGTCGCTTGTTCCCAGATGTCTACTGACTTCTAAATTTGTGATCCTTTCTCCATTTGAGAGTAACAGGTCTAATATTGCTCCCTCCGGAGTGGGTTCCACCACTAGCTGTCTAAGGCATGCCCCCATTTAATGTTGGCTTTATCCTTTTTTACCCCATCCCTGCTCTTATTGCTCTTGTCCATTTTTCCATTTACCCCTGTCCTGCCCTCTGTCAAGCTCTGTACCTTAGTGTTTACCCTACTACCTGCCATATTTTGTGGGAGGAGGCTTGAACTTTGCTGTTTCCTATCAGCACCTCCCCCCCTTGGCTAGTTTAAAAGCTTGCCAAGGAAGCCTTTAAACCTGTCATCTAATAGCGTGTTTCCCTTCCTGGACAGATGCAGACCATCATGCCAGTATAGACCTTCATCTCTCCAGGTGGACCCCCAGTCCCCAATGAAGCCAAAGCACTGTGCTCTGCACCAGTTTTGCAACCATCCATTAAACTGCATGGTGTGCAGTACCCTAGCCTCACCCCTGACATAGACTGGCAGCACCTCTGAGAAGGTTACCGTGCTTGCTATCTGTCTGAGGCCCCTCCCCAACTCCACAAATTCATCCTGCTCTGCACTGATCTCATGCCTAGCTAGGTCATTTGTCCCAAGGTGGACAATGATATCTAGTTTCCTCTCCTGTGATGTTGCTTCTGCAATCCTGAGGATTTGCTTCCTGTCCATCCAAGCCATGGCACCAGGCAGGCATCTTACTTCCCTCTCCTCTCCCTTCCCCAGGTCTACACCCCTAACAATTGAGTCCCCTATCAGAAGCTATTTCTTTTCCCAGTGGTGTCCCTTGCCACTCTTTTGTGGGTCTCCCTTGTGGATGTCCCCAGCATTCTTCTTGGTCTCCACTGAGGGTGTCATCATAGAGGAACCTTGATTTACCAGACTGACATATGATTTGTGTAGAGGTACAACTCGGGGGCTACGCCTCTGTTCCACCACCCTCACCCTCCCAGAACCTACTGTGGTCCATCTGCTCTTCACACATGGCAACCCCTGAGGCAGTGGTTGTGGAACTGGTACTCTTTGGGTGGGGGAAGCCTCCTTAGTCCTTGCCAGTTCAGCCTGGAGGTGGGCAGCCTCCTCCCTCAGAGCTGACAGTTGCCTACAAATAGGGCAGCAACACATATGACTGAGACCTAAATAAAGGTCTTGGTCTTTTCTTACTAGGTAGCATTTCTTTAGAAATCAATTTTTAAAATGAAAAAAAAAAAAAAGATGGCAGACAGCCCAAACAGTATTTCTCTGAGCACGGACAGTAAATCCTTAACAATTAACAGTTCAAAGCAGTTTTTATTTACCTTCCTGTCTAGCAGTTATGACAAAAACATTATAATTCTGAAATGGTGCTACATCTTCTCACCACACTATCCAATGGCACACCCTTGGCACAGACCCCATTATCCCTAAAAATTTAAAAATTCATTCCATCCGGGCTGTACATGAGGACAAAAAAATCCCATGTTAACCAATGGGAAAACAATGTTCTTTCTGTTTTTTACCACTCCATATCTCAAAACCATACAAGATGCCATCATGAAACTTCCACATTTTGAGACACTGGAAGTATGACCGCACATACCAAATTTTGGGCTATTTTGTCAAAAATACCAACGTTATTAAGGTACAATATTTTGAATTTAACATAGAAGTGCTGGTACAACCCTAACTATAGGGGTGCTACTGTGCCTATAATATATATATATATATATATATATATATATATATATATATATATATATATATATATCTACACACCTAAATACTGTAAAACTAGTTTTTTCTGCATCAAGTTAATTGTGCATGTCCAGGTCCTCTGTGTACTGAGATCAGCTGTTTGTGTCTCTATCAGTGATTACATTACCCCTGTGATGTTGCACCATAGATGAGAACAGCTGAGGCTTACCTTACGTATTTAATCATGTTTACAGCTTTTTGCCTAATCATGACTAATCATGGCTAATCCCATTGTGTGTTGCCTAGCTGGGGCTTGGTGAATAGCAAGTGCTCCCAGTATCTATTTTCAATCTACTGTATGCAAACTGCAACCAGTACAATTGGAGGCATCTATCTATAGCCTACAGAGTTCTTTACATAGACTGTCCTTACCATGAGTGCTCCAGATTCCTGCAGTGTGTGTTGCCTAGCTACCTGTAATTGCTGAGTACCTGCTAATATTATACAGTAGCAGCTGCATGCTTACAGTTAACTTGCTGTAACAGGGTACTACTCTTGCTTCTTTGCTAATTTCGCTGCTCATTTTTCCATACACAACCTGCATACTCGCTCATTTCCCTGCTTATTTCAGAAAACAGAGATTGAGACAGATTCTAATTGATTTTTCTATGAGACAGAGCACAAATGTCACTCATGCAGAGGCAACAGAGGAAAACAGTGAAGCAAGATTTTTCATAGGTGGATCCTGAACACCCTTGTGAAAGCACTTCAGTGTCACTGACAGTCACACAGTCTGTGGTTTTGGAGCTTTTAGACCATGGGCAGACTGTGGCATGTGTTCCCTCCAACCCATGGGGGGTTCCAGGGCTGGAGCACAGATTGTTAGACCAGCCCTGGCTAGCCTAACTGTCCCAGACTGTGTGCCCTCTGGGAGGGTTTCCTGAATCCCAATGTTGGGGATATGGCAGCTTGCATATGCCACAAGCCCCCTCATGTTCTGGCGCACATATCAGTTTGGTGCAGACCTGGCACAGGGCTGGTCTGTTGCACAGGGTCCCAGTTTAGCACAGGGGGCCTTCCTGAATCAGGAACTCTGTAAGTTTTGGCACAAGGTCCCTCTTGCATTACTTATGTGTAATGCAGGCACTTTGTGTCTGCTTTGGAGTTCTGAGAATCAAGCCCACTGTCTCTTGTAATGTTGAAGAAGTCCAAGTTGTTAGTAGTGATCACAGTGATATGTCATTCTCTTGCAACTGATGATGACAATTCAAATGATGAAATTTTCCTTTGTACACAAGTTGAATTAAAAAAAAGCCTATAAGAGTTGATGTACTAGTCACCTGCAAACCTTATTGGAATATTCCAGTGCTGGTAATAATGACTGCTTTTGTAACAACTTGTAGGTATTTAGATCAAGGCAGTTGGGATTGCAGAAGAGAAGCCAAGGCTTCTGGTGGGCATTCCTTACTACTTTGTTTATGTTCCTAATAGAGTAGTTAGGAGTCCAGCCAGAAAACGAAAGTATTTGAATATATGAACAGTTTCTAAGATAATGCTATTAAGCAGGGAGACATTTATGTTTGCAGACATGGAAGCCATATTTATTTGTCATATTTGACCAGAAAAGGCACTCTAAGCTGATATAGCTTATTTCCAGGTGCATCTTGGGAAGTGGGTTACATAGCCCTGGTTTTATTGACTGAAGCCATGACACAGGGGAAACTCGCCTACTCTGCTTCCTGTGAGCAGAGGGACCCTTTTGCTGGTGACTTCAAGATGGCTGCTGTTCCAGATCCTGGTGGAGGTGGTGGAAATCCTGCAGAAGGTAGGGGAGCTATCCTTACTGATATGGAGACTGAGAATGGAGTGCTGAAGAGTTCTGCTGTATGCACACCACGGGAGCACTTTCAAGAAAGCTGCAGAGAATACCGCGCTATGGGAGAGGCAGAAGCCATAACAAAACACAACATGGAGCTTACAGATGCTGTTGCAGTTCAGAATCAGGAAGTTGGTGGCCCAGATGATTTGCAGGATGGCGAGTGGTGCACAGAACCTCCGATTGTGGAGGAGGAGGGTTCGCTAGTTCCTGGTGTGGCTAGGATGCCTTTCCAACCATTGGAGGAGCGCGGAGCTACGCAGAAGTCACAGGTGACATCGGAGGGCTTTCCAGCCAGGGACTGGAGCAAGGAGACCACCCTGCTCGATGCAGCCTGGATGAGAAAAGATGGTAAATGGATTCCAGATGCTGAATGGCTCACTTTTTCACTGGAGGGCATGGCTGCTCAGGAGTCTCCAGGGCCAGTGCAACCTGACAAGGTGCAGATGGAGGCAGGTAGTGCTGCTGGTGGTGAGCCTTTTTTTCATGTTGGGACAGACTCTGGGGCTGCTTCTGGGTCATCAGATGTTACCCCCCTTCCTCCCCTCGGAGGGAACAATTTAATAAAGGTCCTCGCTTTTCAGATCTGTTTCATAACAATCATTTGGAACAAGCCCCCCAGATGGAATGCTGTCTGCCTTAGGTTCGGGGGGGGGGGCTTCCAGAACCACCTGACCGTTTCTTCGTGGCCCGCAGACTACTCAAGGGATCGATGAATTTCCAAGCATCAGATATCTATGCCGTTATTAACATTCGAGGGGAAGAAACATTTGATATCAGTTTCAAAACCTTTGTAGGACTTGATTAATTTTGGCAAAAATACGAGTCCTCAAAACAACCCTTTGTGGACTCCGCTTTGGGCAATTCCTATTACAAAGCAACTGTTTAACACTGTTCATGTTATGTTTCAAATGAACGGGTAAATGTGGGGGATATTTTGTATTGGCTTAAAGTAAATGTACTGTCCTGGTACTCCTGAACCTGTCATTGATGGGGAGGGCATTTGGACAGGGGTTGGAGGTTTAAAATAAAATTGCATATTGTGGGGGATTTGGTACAACTATTCCAAACAGTTTTTTCCTGGGTAGGGATCGAGGTGTCTGCTTTTACCCTGGTCAACCCAAGGCATGTTACAAATGTGGAAGCCCACGTCACCTTAGCAGTGCTTGTGACAAAATCAAATGTGCCTTATGTGGGGAACTAGATCATGACAGTTATACATGTCGCAATGTTTTTCACTGTAATTTGTGTGATACCCAGGGTCATGCATATCATCAATGTCCATATGCTGGCCAGAACAATTCTGGTGGGTTAGATAAAGAAACCTTGATTTCAGATGCACAAGGCCGCTTTAGGCCAACTACAGAGGAAGCGGTCTTCACTGACCCCATTCCTCCTGATCCAGACCACATAGGTTCACCTCCCCCTGTGGGAGATGCATCTGATTCTTCTGGTATACCTCCTGTTGTTGTCCACCCACAGGAAGGTCAGGAGTGCATTGACCCTCAGGTGCTTGTAACTGCCCCCCCATCTGCCCCAAGTTTCAGGCACCTCATCCAAAATGAGTGACACAATCCCATGCCAAAAAGCTTGTTTTAGTGCCCCTTACTACTACGCACAATACTTTTCAGGTTCTGCAGGATGTAGAAGGAGACTCTGAATCTGATTTATCAGTTGCCTCAGGGGTCTTATCTGGGATGGAGTGTGATGAGGAGGGAGGACCTGAATTACTGACATCTAAAAAGAAGTTGGGATGAAAACAAAAAAAGACAAAGCTTTTTTGTCAATAGCTTCTTTGAATTCTTGTAGCCTCAAGAATTCAAAAAAACATCTAGGGCTTTTGCACTTTTGTAAAACCTTACCTGCAGATATTATTTTTCTGCAGGAGACACATTTTTCTACCCTTACTGATGTTAATTACACCAAAAAATTGTGGCGTGCAGGACCCTCTTGTTGGTCCTTTGGCTCAGATGTTGCAGATGGAGTAGGGGTATTATTTTGTCATCCTTTCGTTCAAGTTCCTGGCTTGGTTGATACAGTCCCAGGAAGGGCCCTGCTCCTAGACTGTGTTTGCCGAGGGTTTTTTCTCTGGGTCATTAATGTTTATGCACCTCAGGTTAAATCAGCCAGAGTTGCTTTATTTTCTGACATACAACAATATTTGTCTACCCCTAGGCATGTCATTCTGGGGAGGTGGGATTTCAATTGTGGATTGGATATTAAATTTAAAGATCACACGCAGCATAAGATATATTGTGATTCGGATGCCTTGTTAAATTATTGTCGACGGCATCCTTGACAGATGTTTATAGAATATTAAATTCAAATCCAGGATTCACTTATAAATGTGGTAATCTTGCAACATAGATTGATTTTATTTTTTCTTCCAGATTTTTGTTACCTTATTCTTTTTTTTTGGCCCCATGTGAATTCTCGGATCATTTCTTGTTACAAGCAAAATTTTCTTTAACTAAGATTCCACCGGCTTTTCTGGCTTTGCCGGCTAGGTGGAAACTAAACCCGACAATCCTTGCCACTGAGCTCTATCAGATATGTTTATTTCAGGCTTTTGATAATCGGCGTTTGGTAGCTGAGTTGTATGATTCCTGGGAGGATTGGTGGATGGACACTAAAATGGAATTTCGGCGGGCCTCAAAGACACATCATTGTGCTACCCAGTCTGCAGATTACCTTGACTACTTAAAGTTCAGAGCACAGTTCTATAAACTACTGTCACGGTCTTCAGTTTCTGATGATTTTGTTAAGGAACGATTGCCTTATACTGACAAAGTATGAGGAATTACCATTATGGCAAGGCATGCAAAATTCATGAAGACTTATCCTATGGCTTAAGTCTTCACCAAGTTCAGATCCTTATTCACCATGCGAACAAGCTTTGGATAGTAAACTTATGGAGGGTTTTAATGATTTTCAAGGGGTTCTACACACTGCAGACACCAACATGCTACATATAGCAGGGAACTTTTAGCGATTCCAACATGGTACAGTTTTTCAGTCCACCATTTTATGGGAGGATTTGTTTACTTTTCATCCACCTACCATAACTACCTCTAACTCTCTTATTCTAGATGTTCCAATAACACTGGCCCGAGGTTAAATCAGAAATAGCACACTTAAAATCCAGAATATCACCTGGTCCAGATGGTTTAATTAATGAACTATGCAAGCTCATGGCAGATGACATCAGTGTCATCCTGACTTCAGTTTTTAATGAGATTCTGGATTCTTCACGGATACCGGCTGGTTTTTTGCATGCTTTGACTTTTTTTTTATTTAAAAAAGGGGTTAAGCACCGTATTGAGAATTGTAGACCGATCTGTTTATTAAATACAGATTACAAAATGTTTTTGGCCATCCTGTGTCATCGGCTTCAACAGGTTGCTCCCTTTTTAATACACCCGGTGCAAACGTTCTATCCCAGGGAGACATATTCAGCAGAATTTGACTCTATTATGGAACGTGTGTGAGTTCGGGGTGCTTAGGAAAACTTTCAGGGTATTTACTTTCTCTGGATCAGGCAAAAGCCTTTGATAAGGTGGTACACAGGTTTTTATTCGATGTTCTCTGACGATATGGGTTTTCTGTTAAAACAAGAACCTGGGTGGCACTTTTATATAACAATGCTCACAACTTCCCAACTGTAAATCATTTGGTGGAGGAAGGGATTGATTTTTGTAGAGGAGTGCGTAAGTGTTGTCCACTCAGTCCCTTACTATATACCTTTGTTTTGGATCCTTTGGTTCGGGAAATCCTTCATCATCCACGCATTTGAGGCTTAACTCCGTCTCTAGAGGTGCCACCTCAGTGTTTAGCGGTATATGCAGATGATATGTGTTTCATGCTCAAGGATGTAACAGAAGGACTAGCCACATTACATATAGTGGAACGTTTTGGTTGGATTTCAGGAACATCCGTAAATAATGAGAAAAGTGCTGGGGTTTGTTTAGGCAACAGGGTTTCTGTTTCCGTGATTGGACAGATAACTGTTTCTTCGGGGCCCATCAAGATCCTAGGATTTTTTTTGGTTCTGGAGATTTAAATGATATTAATTGGCAATCACGTATTGAAGTAGGAGAAAAGAAAGTACAATTGTGGAAAAACTGGTAATTTTCTAAACAGAAATGTGTATTAATCATTAAAAATTGTTACTTCCCTTATTTCTTTATTTGAGTTCAGTTTTTCTTTTACCTAAGAATCATGAGACCTGTTTGTATAGTATTTTTTTTTCAAATGTTGTGGGGTAGCAGATTGAATCCAGTCAAACGGGATTTTACCTCTCTTCCAATTAAGGCGGGAGGTCTAGGGATGATTAACCCGGTAGTCTTTTATTTTTCTTTTTTTATTAAAACTTCTTTTCAAGAACAGTCGACCACAACCTGTCATCCATGGGATGCCTGGACTATGGCTTTCCTCCAGGATTTCTTCTCAAAGTGGTCTACTTTAGCACCTATTGTAAAAATTAATTATGAAGTTCCCTCTTTTTTACCAATTGTGGTAACTAAGCTTCGTGCGTGGAGGGTGGTTAAAGATGAGGTTTTGACTTACTCAGAAAGGTCTTTATCAATATATAATGTCCCAGAATTTTTTTGTTCAGGTGGATTTTCCCAGGTGTAACCCCTCGAAAGTACCACTAGCTCTTAAAGTTCTTACGGATGGGAGGATCCCGGCTCGGATGTGGGATATTACATGGTTAAGTTGCCATGGGAAGCTTGGTGTTAAGGGAAATTTAAAACATAAAGCTTTAACAGAAAGAAACTGCATCCGCATTGAATGTGTGGGTACAGAAGAAACCCAGACTCACTTTTTCCACAATTGTCCACATACAGTACAGTTTTGGTCTGCTTTGTCTGAGAAATGGGGGTGGGGACTAGCATGCCAGATTTCACATGAATGTTTGGTTTTAGGAGAATATTCAGGATATTTTTCTCATTTTCATCCCAGCACTCTTCATGTACTTTTTGCTTGTATCAATTTTTATCTTTGGCAAGCATGATGTTCTTTTTCTATACAACATACCTGTATTTTACCTAGGGTAGTGATCAGTCAAATTGAGACGGCTTTACAGATATAAAAAGATTTTGAATACCGTCATATTCCGAGTTCATTATTTTTTGAATACTGGAAACATGTTTATTGGATTTGAAATGTTTTGTTGTTCTTATTTTTTCTTTTCTTTATTTATATTGCTTTGTTTTGTATCTGAAATTTGTATAGTGATGCTTTATTTCCAGTTTTACTTTCAATTTGTTTCTATTGAGTATTTGTATTGATGGTTTTTGGTTTTTGCAATAAACAATTCCCCTACTCTCCAGTAGAGGGAACCTCTGTCTAGCTACAGGATGGCAAGATGGCCACCCAGGTAGCAGGAGGAGTACTGTACGAGCTGGAGCTGGAGCTGGGACTATGGAGCCTATCAACTATGAAGCTATGGAGATTAGTGAAGAGAACACTGTACCTGGTTCTGATATCACCATGGAAAACCTGGATGTATAGAAAAAAGAGGATATTGCCTCAGAAATAAAGTCTGTTTGTATACAGCCTGGTGTCTCTATCTCACCTGAGATTCTAGACTTTCAATGTCAAACAGCTGCAGAACTGTCAAAATTACAACCTAAGGGAGATACTTTAAGAGCAACTAACAGACAACAGGATGTGCAATCTATAGCTAACTTACTGGAGGCTAAACAACAAAGGGACAAGTTGTTAAAATTGTTGGCAGAAGAAGAAAAAGTTTTACATTACCTGGAAACTTGTAAGGGTAATGTTCCACGAAATCCACTGGAAGCCTGGGATGAGAATCGCCCAATCAGTACATCTCCAGGACAAGTTAAGCTGCCATATACTGCCCAGCAAGCATGGGCTCCAGAGCGGGGTCTACTTGCCACAGGCTGGAAGAAATCCAAAGACAGGAATGGCTGGGTCTCCGAATCAGTCCCTACAGCTGTGGAAATCCTCGCTATAACTCATACTATGGAGCATCAACCAGGTACAATCCCAGTAACATTACAGCCTTTATGTTATAAATCTAACGAATGTATGGTTCAGGACACTACAGTTACTGTAATAACACAAAATGACAGATCCAGCAAAACTGCACCCAAGATCCCACAATATAGCACCTTAGACCAGGGAGCACAAAATCAGGTACACTATCAGATACCACTTGCAACTACGACCATGACCAGTGAGAAACAAATTGTACATAGTGAGCCTGCACCTTCAGATATAGTCTGAGAAGAACAAGCAACTGCACGAAATACTGTTTCCCCACCTGTTGACATTGTCACTCTGTCCACATCTTGGGCAGACATCATAGATGAACATGCATTTGTACGCCAGACTGACACCCTAGATACCTCTCTCCCTTCTCTCATGGCTAAAAAACGGGGAGAAAATCCTGAAGATCAAAATGGCAAACCTGTTTTTTCTAATACCACACCAGGCAATCAGAATAATAAAGAGCCTCCCCCTTGTACTTTTAAATTTTCAGGTCTTTTTTCAAATCTGGGTGAATCAGCGAAAAGAAAAAATGAGATCCGTATAAAGTACAGAGGAGGGTTGGAGGAGCAGCCTGACAGGGTTTATGTGGTGAGGAAATTATTAAGGCACTATGCACTTTATGGCCAGAAAAGTTTTTGTCCTTATCCATACTTCAGGTGATACACAATTCAACGTCAACTTTTGAACAACTATACTAGATAGATTCTGGCTAAAATATCAGTCTTTAAAACATACACTGATCTGGACACTTTTGTTTGTCATCCCTTTAACAAAACTCACACGGAAAACAGTTATAATTCTCTTCAAAAATGAAGGGGTAAACCTTTCTGATATCCTGCACTGGATCAAACAATAGGTGGAAGCTATTGAAAGACCACAACTTTGCATATTTTCAAAAAATATCTGGACAGAGGGATGGCGTGTTAAGACTAAACTGAAAAATACTGCTAACAGCCTCCAACATCTACCTAGCAGTTTTTATATAGGGAAGGACTGAGGCTTCTTTTTTTTATGTGGGGTAACCAAAGACCTGCCACCAATGTAGTTTTCCTTCCTACCTTAGCAATGCCTGTGTCACTTCTGTATGTGATCTATATGAACATACAAAATTTGCCAGCAGATAAAGACCTAGAGTGTCTATCAAGTCTGCTTGAATGTGCAGCTAGCACCCCTTATTCTGCAGCTGCCCTCCACCCACCCTTCCCTTCCATTGACCCTCATCCTTTCCCTGTCCCAGTCCCTTTTGAAGCAGTCCACTGTTCTGCTGGATACCACTTCTGTCAGTAACGCATTCCATCCAGCTATCACCCTCTCTGTAAAAAAGTGTCTCCTTATCTCCTTCCTGAACCTTCCTCCCTCCAGTCTCATATCATTGCCCCTGGTGTCCCTCCCTGCCCTTACTTTGAACAGCCCCTCTGTACCCATCTTGTTTATACATTTCATGTACTTAAAGGTTTCAATCATGTCCCCCCTGTAAGGTTTCAATCATGTCCGCCCTGTCCCTCCTCTCCTCCAGTGAGTACATGTTCAACTCCCTCAGCCTCCTTTTGTATGATAAGTCCCACAGCCCCTTGATCATCTTTGTCACCCTGCACTGCACCCCCTCCGGTAACTTAATGTCCCTCTTCAGATACAGGTGCCAGTACTGCACGCAGTACTCCAGGTGCGGTCTAACTAGTGACCTATAGAGTGGCAGAATCATCTCCTCCCTCCTCGAGGATATACCCCTTGCAATGCAACCCAGCATTTTGTTGCCCATTGTATCTGTCTTTCTACATTGTGCCGAGTTGTTCATTGATCCTGTAATGAGCACTCCCAGATCCTTCTCCTCCTCCTCTGTCTGGGCTAGATGCACTCCCCTCAGCTGGTAACTCCTCCTTGGGTTCTTCACCCCAAAATGAAGCACCTTGCACTTTTTGGCATTAAACCCCAGTTGCCAGGTGTCTGACCAGGTTTCCAGCTTTGCCAGATCATCCTGCAACCCCTGCCATTCCCCTAGGTCATCCACCATAGCTCCCATCTTGAGATCATCAGCAAATTGACTGATCTTGCTCTTGATGTCCAATGATATGTCTGCAATGTATATCCCAAACAACACTGGTTCCAACACCAAGCCCTGTGGAACACTGCCCATCACTACCCTTGGGGATGAGAGCTCCCCACCTACCACCACCCTCTGTTGCCTTCCCTGAAGCCAGTTCCATACCCATCTCACCAGCTTTGCACCTGCCCTGTGCCATCTAACTTACTTCCCAGCCTCCCTTGTGGCACTGAGTTGAATGCCTTACTGAAGTCCAGATACAGGACATCCACTGTATGGCCCCTGTCCAGTTGCCTAATTACCCAGCCATAGAACTCCACCAGGTTGGTTTGGCAGGATCTGCCACATATGAAGCCATGCTGTCTGCTGTCCTGTAGTCCTTTGGCCTCCAAGAGAGCCACCAGCCTCTCCTTCAGCATAGTCTCCATCAGCTTACCCATGATGGATGTGAGGCTCACTGGTCTGTAGTTCCCTGGTTCATCCTTGGGGTCCCTCTTGTGGAGGGGCACCACATGAGCCATCCTCCAATCCTGAAGTACACACCCTGAGTGTAGTGTGGCATTAAATAGGTCTGCCAAAGTTCCTGCAAGGCTCTGCAAACTCCTTCAGTACTCTGGGATGGATGCCATCTGGGTCTGGTGCCTTGTTCATCCTCAGTGCCTTCGAACCCTCCAGAACTCTGCCCATCATGATTTCCCCATCTGTCACCCCCCCATTTCTGCCATTTCTCTCCCCTTGGGTATCACCCCCCTCTTCTCCTTAGTAAATACTGAGCAGAAGTAATCATTTAGCACTTCTGCCTTATCGCACCCTACTTCCACCCAGCCCCCCTCCTTCCTAATCCTTACTATGTGGTCCCTACAGTTCCTTTTCTCCATGATGTACCTAAAGAAGTCCTTCTCCCCCTTCGTAATGCCTTGTGCTAGCCCGAGCTCCGAAGATGCCTTGGCTCTCCTTACTGCCCTTGTCACCTCCTTGATTCCTTCAGGTACCTTCCTGCCCCCATTTTCTTGTACCTCCTAAAGGCAGCTCTTTTCCGCCTTACCTTTTCCATGACTTCCTTGTTCACCCAGCTCGATTTCTAAGCCCTAGCCTTTTTGCCCTGGGCCTTGCTGTAGATTCTGGTTGCCTCCACTATCCCCAGCTTTATGAGATCCCACTTCTGGTTAGTGACCATACTAGGTTGAATTCTGGCCAGGTACCCTTTTACCACTTCTCCCATCCTCCCAAAGTTGGCCCTCCTGAAGTCCAGCACTCTTGTGCCAGATTCCTCTCCTTCCTTGCCCATATCCAGTGTGAGCCAGACTGAGTGGTGGTCACTCCCTGACAGCGGTTCGTCTACCCTAATTTCCCTCACAAACTCCCCATTTGCCAACACAAGGTCAAGGGTATTCCCTATCTTGGTTGGTTCACTGACCATTTGCATCAGGAAGCTGTTCTGGAAGGCATCCAGCAGTACCTGCTTCCTTCTATTCTTGGTTGTTGGGGTACTCCAGTCCACTCCTGGCATGTTGAAGTCCCCCACAATCACCACACTACCCTTCTTGCAAGTCCTCCTGATCTGTCCCACTAGTTTCCTGTCTAACTCCTCCATCTGAGAGGGCGGCCTGTATACCATTCCCATTCTGAGAGTCCTATTCTTGGAATCCTGGATTTGCATCCAAGATGACTCCATGCTACTCTCCTCCCATTCCTCCCTTACACACTTCAGTCTTTCCTTCACATATAGTGCCACTCCCTCCTTTCCCAATCACTCTATCCCTATGAAATAACCTGTACCCTGATACAGACAGGTCCCAGTCATTGTATTGGGTGGCCCATGTTTCTGTGATGGCTGCAATGTCCACCTCTCCCTCTGCTATGAGCACCTGTAACTCTGCAGTTTTTCTCCCTAGGCTCCTAACATTAAGGGTGACCACCTTCCACCCCTTCCCCCCATCCTGCCCTCCTTTACTAGCATCACCAATAGTACTTGCCATTTGTCCTTTGTCACTGTTATGGGGGTAGGTCATATGGCTTCCCAACCTATGGTCTCTGCATGTCTCTTGCCCACTTGCCACCCCCCACTCCTATTTTAAATTCTCAACTTCCTCTATGTACTCCTCCATCCTCTGTTTCAACACTGTCTTTCCCTTCTGGCTCAAGTGTAGTCTGTCCTTGGCATAGAGTCTACTGTCCTCTCAGGTCCTTCCCCACCCTCCCACCATACACTTTAGCATGACACCAGGTTCTTAACCTTCCATTAAATTCCTCTATTCTCAGTTTTCTTGTTGTGCTTGCCTTGGACACTGGTAGTATCTCTGAAAAAGTTACTGATCTTCCTGCCCTTCACATAATTGTCCTAGTTCCTCAAACCTCCTCTGGATTATATCTACTATCTTGTCAGCCAGGTCGTTTATCCCCCTATCCCTTCTAGCATATTTCGGAACAGATTGTCCCACCCTTTCTGCTGTCATTCCTGGCATGTCCTCCACTCAAATGCGACTATGCCTCTCCCTTTGCTACCCACCACCAGCTCCTCTTAGTATTGGGTCCCCCAGTATTAAGATTCCACCCCTTACTCTGATTGCTTCCATTCCTCTCCTTCTCTATTCCTGGTTCCTCTTCTTCCTCCTGCACAGTATTTTCCCCTTCTGCCCCTGTTGTAATTCCCCAGCAGAACTTCTCCGGCTCCAGTTTGGTCCAGACATTTATCAGTTACTCCTCCATTTCATCACCTCCCTCCTCCTCCTTCCTGTCTAGCACTGCAAAACAATTTTCTGAAGACCCTTCACCAATGCCCACTTCCTCTCTCCTCATAGTAACCTGTTCCCTCCTTCCCACTCCATGACTGTTGCCACTTCTTCTCCTCCCCTCACAAGTCCCTATCTCCTCCATCTGTTTGTCTTTTGTCTCCTGACCTGGTTTCCCCAGAGACCATTTTTCTTTGCTTGTGCCCCTTTGTCTCCACTTCCCTATGCCTTGGAGTTGGACATTCTAGCCACCTTTGCCCTAATCCCATTAGATTTAACCTATGCGATGAATATGGGCACTCTTATAAACAGTGTTCCTGGGCTGCACTCAACCAAGGTTCTTTTTATGATCAAGATGATATTGTCATAGAAGCTCAGAAATGGAGAGAAGCTGAGGAAAAATCTCAAACTACTTCTGGGACTAAGGCGCAGGAACATCCTCAGGAAAATACTGACAAAGGTATACTCCATGATACACAGTCAAGTAATGTTAACAATGAGGCTAACATTTTGGTGGAAAATCAAACTGTCCCTCCCCCAGACCAACAGGAGATGCCCCCACCCCACAAGAAGATTTCATGGTGGTAGGAGGAAAATGTAAATCCAACAAACAGCCTCCTAAACCCAAAATATCCAGGCGGATTCTGTCGTTACCAGAAATAGCTTCTCCGTTCATTCTAACACCACAGGAGATGAGAAAAAGACTTCAACATCCCTTCAGTAGCATCCTCTCAGAAGGAGGTCTCTGATGCACAAGGTGAACCTGCCAAAAGGGAAAAAAACTTTCAAAAGAACTAGGAAAAAAAGGACTTAATAGGTTAATCTAGTTTTTGCTGTTCTTTTTTGTTTTTTGAATGCACTCCGATTTACATATTCTTTCCCTAAATGTGAATAGCATCAGAAATTATGGACAGAGACAAACATTGTTCACATCTCTACATTTAGCACAAGCTAACATCATTTTTTGCAGGACACAAGGCTAAAAACTGCCAGTGACATTATAAAAACTCAAAAATGATGGCCATGGGGTTCATCATTATGGTCTCTAAAGGAAGATGTTTTGTTCAGTGGTGGGGATTCTGTCTTCTTTTCAGGTACACATCAGAGGGTTATGGATGTTGAACCAGGATGGTTGTTATTTCTGGATATTACACCAATAAGACTTGGTACTAAATACGCTTCTCAAACAAAAATGGGCAGGGTTGCATTATTTAAGGTAATACAGCCCTATTTACCTACATACAGCAAGGTTTGTTATATTGGGAGGTGACTTTAACTGCCCTCTAGAGCTTAAAGATAAAACAGAGAAAATTGAAAAACTCTTTTGTGACACTAATGCATTACATAACATAATATTTACAGCTAATATGAAATATGCATATAGATGTCTTTATAATACAGGGGGTCATACTTCTTTCAGGAATTCTATTTCCACCAGAATACATTTAATTTTTACCTCACAGCGAGGAAATATTATAAAGGCTAATACACAGGCAAATGTAACCTTGGACCATATGGAACTTCATATTTATGTTAATTTGTCAAGTACCATAAGGATGGGGTGGGGTATTTGAAAATGGAAGGCCTCCCTTCTAGAAGATGAGACTCTTCATAAGGAATACATGATTTTTTTACAGGCTAGAGACTCAGTAGCTGTGTATTATGATTCAATTTTAGAATGGTGTATAGAAACCAAACAGGAGTTGAAACCATTTTTCCAACATAAAGGGAAACAGAAAACTACAAATGATTATTTTGCATACTTACAACTTAGAGCATAATTATTCAAATTAATATCTCTACAGGCAACAGAGAAATATTCCTACAAAGCACGGACTGAACAGCTCAAAATAGATATGAAAAAATACTTATATAATAGAGAAAAAACATTATCTTTAGAACAACAGTTTGGGACCCATTTAAAAAAGGCTTTGTTGATATTTTTAAATGTAATCAAGAGCATAATAGAACCAAGATTATTTATAATCTCCTGAGTCTGCACACATCTAAAACACAGCGATAGAATCTTAACTTATGTCCAAGATAAATATGAGGAGTTTTTGATAATAACCCCACAATCTCAAACTCTTGAGATGTATTTTCAAAATCTTTGTCCAAAGGTCCTGATGATTTTTGAATGCAAACAGTTGATGCAGCCCATACTTCTCTCAGAAATAGATACAGCTATTCAGTCACTTCCATCATATTAGGTCCGAAGACCAGATGAACTTGGCTCCAAATTTTATAAAATGTATTAATATCTTGAGACTTATACTCAAAGAATTATTCTCTGAACTTTTAGAAACAAAAACTTTTCTGGTGAATGGCTTCAAGCCACTATGATCCCATTATATAACAAAAGATGATGCTACAGAATTAAAAACTAGAGGCCAATATCTTGTTAAATTCAGACCAAAAGATCTTTACTAAAATTCTTACTAAACATATTTCCTTGCTTACCCAGAACCTTATTTCAGTATCTCAAACTTATGACATTCCAGGCAGAAATGTTACGGATAACCTTATCCAAATAGGGGAAATAGTAGAAAAAGGTATGCAAAATAAATTACAGGGTTTTTTGATTTCTATTGAGCAAGAAAAAGCTTTTGATAGGGTATCCCATGATTTCTTATACAAAGCATTAAGTTATCATGGCATTCCTGACACTTTTATTTCCTGGGTTAAAATGATTTACCAGAATGCTGCATTCAGATTACTGATAAATGGTTTCTAAGGAAGAGTTATTAAAGGGTACCTAAACAAACAGTTTTTTAATTGCAAACTCCAAAATCAGGCTTCATAGTGAGATAAAGTAAAGGCTGCTGTTTACAGTTATGCTAAAATTGCATTTATGTAAAAAACATAAATATAGTTTTATAGCTTTTGAAAAATATAAACAACAGCCTTTCACTTTCAAAAATTGCCTTGCTTGCTCTAAAATGTCCACCAAGTGTGTTAAGTGATGAGCTATGATGACATCATAGGAGCCAGAGGCAGAGACCCACATGACTTCTATAGTGCTAACTAGTTTTTCTTTCCCTTTGTTTTGAATTGCTTCACCAGAATGATCAACACCTGGTGTTAACACATGGAATATTTTGATCAGTACATGTTAGGCTATGGTTTTGTTCATTTTGTTTACTTTAACTTGCTGAAAATGTTTGTAATCTAGCTGACTTTCTCTTTGGCAAACTGCAGTATAGTACATCACTTCAAATACCTGATTATCTAGTGGTTATGTGATGCCCTGACATTTGTAGTGAAGTACTGGTCTGGCTCAATTCCAAAGCTCATGCTTCATTGGTAAGCCACAAATAAACTTCTCTTGTAGTATTTTTCCATGTGAACCCCTGCACCTAGCCTGCCTCTGTTGAACATCCCACCATCTGTACTCTGTCATTAGTACTGCCTGGGGCTGCATATGAGGTTGCAGTCTCATGAAGAGAATTATCACACCTCAGATTGTAATCTTGTATCTCAGAGATAGTCGTACAACTATACCACTACTCTTCATCAGCTGGCACTGTTAAAAATGCCTCCCAAATCACTCTCCAGTCCACTTTCTCAATGTTTGACTTCTGCTCCCACAGTAAACATTGAGTGGCTCACCACTCTTCTGCATAGTGAAGGCAATATGTATAGTCCCCCTGTTGTGTTTTTTTCCCTGCCTCATTAACCAACAACAAGGTCTTTCTGGAGGGCCAAGCATCAGGACACACCAGAAAACTGCTGTTTATACCCTCATAAGGACTGCACTTACAATGGCTAACATATGATTCGCAGGAGACGCATACTATGCCTTGAGCAAATCCACCTGACTTACACTGTCGGTCTACTCCTTTACCTGTGATCTGCAGAACCCTGCAGGACAGTTCCCAGCAATTCTTCACCAGTACTTTTCTGTGCCCTACTCCACAATGTGAGCTGGCTGGCTACCACCCTTCTGAATCCTGAGTGAGCTATACACAGCTCCCTCGATACTGTCCTAAAAAATGTCAACATCCCTCCCCCAGAGGGTAATCTCCCTACACTGAATTCAAGTAACAGTTTTGGTGTAGCCCTGCCACTCTCAGTGTTTGTCATCACTGGCTGCTCTCATCCACAGTCAGGTAGTGGTCATGGTGCTGGCAGCCCAACATCTCAGATCTCACAATGATCTGCTCAACTTCCCCCTTCCTGTCTTCCCCTAACCGGAATATAGCTTTACACTGCTGAAATGTCCTCTTCAGTCCCTCTCTGGCATTCATTTTTCTCACCTGCTCCCCATACCAAAAACTGGTGGTCTCACTACCCTTCTGCATCATGAATCTGACTGGTACAGTCTCCTATATTATTATTACATATTAATAATAAAGTGATCTTCTGGCAAGCCAGGCTGACAGCAGCAGCAGGACACAAGGGAAAATAGACTTCCTACCCATATGAGATCTAAGCCACCTGTGATTAGGCACTATTAAATGAAGTGCTAAATGATGCACACAATTCATTGATTTAATAGTGCCTAATCAAAGGTAGCTCTAGATCTTTAAGAATGGGAAAGCCCATCTTTCCATATTTCACACTGCTATCATCCTGACTTACTGGAAAGATTTGTTTATTTCTGATATGCCAAAACCCAGGGACTGTACTACCTGCATTCATGATGTAGAAGGGTGATGAGCTCACTAATGTTTGGTGTGGGCAGAAGGAGTGAAGAATGAATACCAGAGAGGGACTGAGAAGGCCACTCCTGCAAGGTACTGCTATATTTAGGGACGGGAAAAGACAGAAGGGTTGAAATATGAGCAGATAGCTGTGAGATATAAGATGTGGGGCTGTCAGTACCATGATCACTACCTGACCCCATTTTCCTGGCCAACATTCCCATAAAACCATTTCATGCAATTGTCCAAGGCTGTGTGTGGGTATTAATGTGTGAAGTGGCTGCCACTACACGTTCAGTCACTTCACTACCAGTCTAGCATTGCTTGTAAAGCACTTTGGGATTCAATGTGTATGAAAAGCACTATATAAATGCTGATTATTTTTCTTCTTATTATTATTATTTCTCATAAAAAAAGAAGACAAAACAAGAATATTTTAATTTTGAGAAAATATGAACTCTGGCATTCGACTACACAGAACTTTGCCACAAACAAGTGGCGGTTCTAGGGGTTGGTGAAGGTGCGGCTGCATCCCCCCATTGTAACTTACTTGCTTGCTTGCTGCTGCATTTCACTTTGTTGAAGAAATCTGATTTATAGATTGTACAAATGTTTGCATTCAAAACTGTGGATTATATTTGTAGGTTCTGTCAAACACGCATTCTAAAAAGAATAATAGCAGACAATACAAGGGTTTAATACAAATGTTAAAAAGTACATATCAAGTATGCACACACCCCAGCACCCCATTGTAACATCCTCGATCCACTATAACCACTAGACCACCAGGTTATTTAAGATTTGTACTTCACTGTGGTTTGTCAAAGAGAAAGTCAGTTGGATTAAAACACAATTTCAGCATGTTAAAGTAAATAAAATGAAAAGAACCATAGCCTATCATGCGTATTGATCAAAATAATACATATGGCTTTGACCATGTTGGTGAAACAATTCTAAACAAAGGAAAAATAACTAGTCAGCACTGTAGACAGCCATATAGTTTTCTGACTCTGGCTCCAAAGATGTCATCACTGAACACATTTGGTGGCCATTTTAAGAAGCAGGTAAGGCTTTTTTTTTTAAAATTGGAAGGCTGATTTTAGATTTTTCAAATGCTGTGGAACTGCATTTAGGTAAATTATATGACTGTAGTTTTAGCATTAATTTATACAGCAGCCTTTCCTTTAGTCCCCTATAAAGTCAGATTTTTGAGTAGTTTGTTGTCAAAATGTTGTTTAAGTATCCTTTAAACAATGTCAAGGGGTAAGACAGGGATGTCCTTTAAGTCCCATACTTTACATCTTCACCATTGATATACTAATACAAAAAACTAATATTTCTACAGATAGCATGGGGATCTCCATTATGGAGGAAGCCCCCCCCTTAAAATTTTGGCATACGCAGATGATTTTTGTCTTTTTTTTAAAGGATACAAATTCTGGAACTGCAGTAAGTCAACAGTTTTCAGAGTTCTCAGATGCATCAAATGCCAAAATTAATATACATAAAAGTAAAGCCATTCAGTTGGGCCATGGGGAGGAAAGCATGTCACAGGGGAGGGTTGAAAATACTTGGAGTAACTTTTGGGGTACCACAGGCAGGAACAGTTAACTGGGAACATAAACTTACAGAAGGAATATATTTTGATGAATAAGTGGAGAATATGCACATTTCTAAACAGAAAAGGATACTATTAATTAAAATCCTATCACACTCTTATTTATATTAGTACTATTTTTCCACCCTGGGGATTCAGAAACCAGAATATATAACCTGTTTTTCCAGGCTTTGTGAAGCAATAGGCTTAATCCAATTAAAATGAATCACACTTATCTACCTAAAAAAAAAGGGGGGGGGGTTAGGTATGTTGAACCCATTAGCCTTTTTTTACACAACCTTAATTTTTTGTAATATAAGATTCCTTTTGTTACCATATGGTAAGGAATGGCAGGATTGGATATCTAATGATCTTAATAAAATTATCCTTCTCTGGAAGGATGGTAAAACACATTTCCATATGGTCTGGAAACATACATTTATTTCATATTATTGTGTGTCTTGCTTCAAAAAAAATCAAACAATGCAATATTACCTCTGAGGAAGTTACTTTGTGCCCTAGAAAGAAATTTTATCATATTGTTATACATGGAAATTTTTACAATCCTTTGATATTCCCTTATGGGTCCCTAGATACTACAGAAATTACTGTAAAAATGCTTACTGATCCTAAAATACCCAAATTTCTTTGGGAAAATACCTGAGTTGACTTGTTATGGTAGGTTAGGAGTCAGAGATAATCACAAGCACAAACAGATCTCTAAGATGTTGCCCAAGGACACCTGTAATGGTCTTCCTGAGATGCAGTCCCATTTATTTTTGAATGTTGTTATGCTAAGTCTTTTTGGTTTTGTTGAGTGACTTATTACAAAACCAGAATATAGGTCTATGGATTATCACACACTAATGTTAGGTATTTAGCCTCTGAGTTTAATTCCTATTTTACTACTTGTGCCCTGGCACCCTTGATTCCCTACCTCCTGCAACCACACCTGCCCCCAGACATCTATCCCCCACCGCCTGGTAGGTTTCACTTTTCCTTCAGACCCATCTCCACCACCAAAACCTTAGATGTCTTCACCCCTCAAACCTTCCAAAGGCAAACTCTGATGGTCTCGATAACAAACTCTCTTCCTATCTGCCCCTGCCATCGCTATTCCCCTCGTGGCCCTACTAAATCTTTCTTTCACCACTGAGTCACTCCCCTCCGAATGGAAGCATGCCACTGTCCTACCCCTTCCAAAAGGTGGTGATCCTACCTCCACTACTAACTACCATCCCATTTCCCTCCTCCCCACCCTCACCAAACTCCAGGAACACCTAGGGCTATCTCAGCTCTCCCACTTTCTCTCAGAATCCAGCTTCTTCACCCCATTTCAGTCTGGTTTCAGAAAACACCACTCTACCACCTCCTCCCCACTAAGACTCATGGACTCCATCCTCACTGGGATGGATAAAGGGCTAATCACTGCTGCTATTTTCATTGACCTAGCAAAAGCCTTCGACATGGTATCCCATTCTCTCCTCCTATCCTTCCTAACAGGGGCTGGGTTAGCAGCGTCTGCCACAAACTGGTTCAGTGCCTACCTACTAAATAGAACCCAATCCACTAAAATAGCTGACCACACCCCCCCCCCCCATCACCACCGGCATTCCCCAAGGCTCAGTTCTTTGTCCCATCCTCTTCTTCATCCTTCTAAATGATTTGCCTAACTCTTGCTCCACTACTGCAATCCACATGTATGCAGACGACACGGTCCTCTTTACCTCCGGCCGGACCCACGAAGAACTCACCTCCAAACTTCAAACCGATTTCAACAAAATCCAACACTGGTTCAATACCAACCAACTCTCCCTAAATGTCAAGAAAACTGTCTCTATGTCTTTCGGCACTAGACAGCGTCTATCCAAACTCACCCACCCTCTGATCTTCCATACCCTAAATAACACCATCCTCGATGAAGTGCCCTCCTTCAAGTATCTAGGGGTTTGGCTTGATTGCTACATCTCCTTTTCCACACACGTGGATGCCATCATTTCAAAACTGTGCCCAAAACTTGGTGCCCTCTATAGAAACCGCACTAGTCTCCCGCTACCTGTCAGACGTGAATTAGTCCAGAAAATGATTCTACCCTCCTCGACTACTGTGATGCCATTTACAGCTCTGCCTCTAAGACCACCCTAGCCAGACTTGACCCTCTTTAATGCTTTCTGCCACTTTGCCTTGATGCCCACCCGCTCACATCACTGCAAGCTCTACTGTTCACTGGCCCTGCCATCCCTGAGTAACTGGGGCCTGATTCATAGCATTAAATTTGCTTCCAACTTCTGGCTCGGCTCCTCCAGCCCTACATTGTGTTCTCCCTCTGCTTCCCCACCTACCCCCACCCACGCCCTCAGGTCTACTGACACTAGGCTATTAGTCATCCATCACCAAAGGACCACTGCCCGACCAATCGGCCTTCTCTTACCTCTTCCCTAAACTCGGTAGGCCTGCCGCCTAGATCCGCCATTCTTCATCCAAACACTCCCTATCTTCTGCCCTCACTAACTTTCTTGCACCAAATTGCAACTGCCCTGACCTCCGCCCGAGATAGCTTCTCTTCCCCATCCCCTTAGCACCTGACCAGCGGCTCAGCCTTTGCCTAATTGTCTGGCTTATACACTGCCCTACGCACTTACACTCTCACTCTTATTCACTCTTATTCACTCCTAATATCTCCCTTCCCTCCCTTCTTCCTACATAACCTACACTCTTCAGCCTTACTCACATCTACTAACTCCCCTCTCCTTCCCCTACCATACCTAAACCACCCCCTAACACCTAGTGTTTACTAGTCCACTCCTCCCCACCCTCTATCTTTGCTCTCCAACTCCTACTGTCAACTTGGTGCATCTCGCTTCAGCTCAAGTTCTGTTACTGGCACTCAGGTTCTGTTACTGGCACTTATGTAATCATGTATTGCGCTCGATGTGTACCCATGAAATGTATACCTTGTCTTTGAAGATCATGTACTGTGCTGTTCTCCCTATGTAACAAGTTCAAATGTAATCCCACCCAACTATGTACATTATCTGTATTGTTCTACTTCTAAATTCAACTTTTGTATGTATACCTGCCTCCTCTGTAACCTCCTGCCCCAGGTCGCACGTGAGACAAGCATCTTTTTGCTCAGTGTGCCTTTCCTGGTGAAACATTTTCAATAAATAAATAAATAAAAATTTACAAAGGTCCCTGGTTGGGGTACCTCTCAAGTGCCTTTGACATTATAACCAGTCTTTTAAAATACTACTTCTGGATAGCATGATGTAAGTGGGTCTTACAACAAATCTACTGGACACAAATGGATGTCTTTCTTAGTGTACAATCAAATATACAAGCTTTCTATAAAAAATATGTTGCTTTTTGTCAAATGAACAGGTTAAGGTCCTTTGGAAAAATTGTGAAAATTGGTGGTACCATCCAAACCTTGATTTTTTCTCCTTTTTGTTTTGTATTATAATAGGAGGATAGGGTTTTGTAACTGATATACCTGAAATGTATGGTATCTCTCAAGACTATTAATTGTGTTACATGTTTAAAATATATTGTATAAGTTTATTTTTTATTTTGCCCTAATAAAAACTCCCCAACTCTTTGCAGGGGGTGCTATGCCACCAGCAAGAGGAATGGAAGAGCCCACTTTGGAGGATGACAGCAGAGGAGATGGAGGTGCTTCACAGCAGGCTGCTGTCAATGATATGGGAACAGCCAGCAACTGGGTTCGAACCTGGAAAGCACAGAATCAGAAATGAAGAACACAGAAACAACTACAAAGAATTTTGTCCTGCACTTAATGGACATTAATGGACACTCTTCAAACTGATAGAACACTATGAATGCAAAGATAAATTTATGAGCCACGGAATAGAATATGCAGGTATCACAAGACATTAGGAGACATGAAAGGCAAAGAGAACTTCTGCTAGCACTTCTAGCGGAAGAGGACAAAATAAATCTTGCTTGCAAAGGACAAATGGAATAAGCTGCACTCGAGCATTCCTGATTTGGGTCTGGAGTACAGCAAGCGAGTGTGATTTATGAGGGGAGTGGCACAAAGGACAGGACTTCAAGGCAGGAATACTACCATGGGAAAAAATGGACACTGAAGGACACAGGAGCAGAAGGTTGGATGCAGGAGCCTACCTGGTCACCACAGAGAGCATTGACCTCTGCTGGCTGGGTGCAGTCACCACGAGGAGAATGGGTCTAAGATGAAAGGGATCCCAATATATGGAGCTATTGCAACAGGAACAGCCTTCTACAGCCACAGAAACCAGCAAAATGACACAGAGGACAGCAAGAGCAAACAGAAGGAGAACAACAGGACCAAGAATGTGAGTCACCCAGACTGCCTGACTCCACAACCGGGTGCTCTGCAAATAAAATACCAAAAAGAGCTGTACACTAAATGAAACTGTTAGTCAGCAAAAGAGGGGATTGAGCTCACAAAATGGGAACATAACAAAACAGGGGGCAGACAACAGGTGAACAGACTAATATAAGAGGAGAATTGAGGGAGCAGAAAGAAAAGACAGCACAAGTAAATGCACAAGATTTTAGTAATGGAGAGCCTAAACCAGTCCTGGTGGAAACGTATCTACCCCACATAAATGGGCATCTGAAGATCCAGAACGACCCCCCCCCCACAGACACCTCAAGGTCACATAATGACTCCTCAAAACCAAAATCATTTTCAGATTTATTCAGAGCAAGGGCAGAACCCACCCCAAGGAAAAATGATGTGCACATCATCTACAAAGGGTTCCTGAAGACATCCCATGACCGAGTCCATGTAGTCAGGTCCTTATTGAAAGACTAAAGTTTATTTGCTTCAGAAATTTATGCATTGATTCACACTGGAGACTCAAATTATGATATGAGCTTCAAGCTTGTGCACAGTTTGGATAGATTTTGGATACAATATAATAAGTTTAAAAATACAGCATTGTGGCCACTGTTTTTGGCAATCCCTCTCCCAAAACCTACTCTACAAACAATAACCATCATGTTCTGCACAGACATTGTGAATATATCTGACATTTTTTATTGGCTGAGACAGAAATGTGAAGTATTGTACAAATCTGAACCAATAATAGACTCAGAACATATATTGACAGGGGGCTGGAAAATACAGGTAAAATTGTTTCAATCAGACTATGAGGAAGTACATTTACTAAACAGCTTTTTGTTGGGTCAGGATAAAGGAATGTTGTTTTATGTGGGACAACCAAAGTCCTGTTTTAAATGTGGATCCAGGGTACAGCTGAATAATGCCTGTGATAGTTTGTGTTGTGCACATTGCATGGACTATGGTCATATCACAGCAGATTGTAAAAATGAATTCAGATGCAACCTTTGTGAAAGGAGAGGGCATTCCTTCACCAAATGTCAATGGGCCTCACATAATAAAGGGTGGGGTCTTTCACAGGAAGACTTAATTACACAAACACAACCAAATGGAACCAACAGGGATTCTGGACAGAGAAGGGAGACCCTGCAGTCACAAGCCCAGCCAGGAACATCCCAGCGAGACCCCCCCGACCAAGGAAAATCCTGTGATGAGCACTGAACTAGACAGTGAGGTGATTGCAGATTTGGATGCTGAGCCAATGAATATGGATATCCCTGTAGAAATTCTTGGTGAACCTGTCCTGCAACCAACTGAGCAAATTTCAGTTAGCATGGAAGGCACTACCCCCCAACAAACCTTTGAAGAAATGAAATCAAAAGGCAGGGAAAAGAGAGCTAGGTCAGGTAAGACCCCTACATCACTAGTTAAGAAAAGAGAACGGTCAGTACACAACATGTTTGAAATTTTAAAACAAACAAATGAATGGGGTGAATCTGAAGAAGTTGAGGGGGCATCGGAGACATTTTCATTAGCATCCTCACTACATGATGTTTCCTCAGATGAGCATTCAATGGATGTGGGGAGAGGTGAGGATCACAAGAGTGACTAGGTCTTTAACTAAACAAGGGAATGTATCTTGTTATGTGTACATAATTAAACATGTATGGGTTCCTTAACTGCTTTGACACTAAATGTCAACAACATAAAAGTCATAGAAAGAGATTAGCAACACTCACAACTATACAGGATTTATAAAGCTGATATTATGTTTTTACAGGATACTAGACTAAAACACAGTTCAAGTAGCTCAGGCATCAAAACTGTGAACTAGAGGTACATCTTTTGGTCAATTGGACCAGATTGATGTAATGGAGTAGGTGTGTTTTTCTGGAACAGAGTTCCATTTATCCAAATTAGTGGATATTGAGCCAGGAAGGGCTCTAATATTAGGCTTAACATACAAATCCACTAGCTTTCAGTTATTGATCAGATATGCTACACAGACCAAAGCATCTAGAGTAGAATTATTTCAGTCCTTACAGCCATATTTGCACATCTCAAGGGTAATCATCTGGGAGGAGGTTTTAATTGTGACTTGGAAATGGAAGACAGAGGATTAGCCACAATTAATTATTTTATGATACAAATTGTTTAAGAAATATTGTATGACAATCATCCCTGCAGGATGCATATCTCTACAAACACAGGGGGGCACACCTTCATAAAGGGACAGCTAAAAACAAGAATTGATTATTTAAATGTTTCTCTTCTTTTAAAAATAATTTTGGCCGGCCTTTGTGAAACTGAAATGTCAGATCACAGAGTGTTAACCACTAAAGTACAATGGGAAATGACACTCCCGGATGGTAAAGGAATGTGAGATTGAACACCAAATGTTATCAGAGTGTACATTGCTTCAGAAATGGACGCCTCTTTGGGAAGCATGACTATCCGTTTTTGTTTCTATGATGACTATGCACAATAGGTGGGAGGATAGTAAAACTGAAATCCGTGACTTGTTCCAATCTTTTTCAGGACAGTAAGCCATGACAAAATATTTAAAACATTTACAATCGAGGAACATATTGCATAAAGATATTTCAAGAATGGAACTAGAAGGAGAGGACATGAAAGTGTTAATTGGGAATTTAATAGCTGAAATGTGTGAAATCCAATACAATAGAGGTAAATCTCTACAGCAGGAATTAGCACGCAAAACACTAAACAAACTTATGATCAGTATAATGACTGCAAAAAATGGGTAGACAGCAGGAGTATTCACACCTTGAAAAATAAAGATGAACACAGTGTAGAGACAAAAACTGAGATACAAACTTCAACAAGTAAAGAATCATGTACAACAGCTGTTTGAAATGACTGCAGGGGTAGCACCAGACCCATAATTTTTCAGGGACTTAGACATTCTGAGACTACCTAGTGCTAGTAAACACAATTTGATAACCTCAATCACACCCCAAGAGGTGATGGAAAGCATAGAAACTCTGAGTAAAAACACAACTCTGGGCCAGGATGGGCTTAGCTCAGAGTTTTATCAGACTTTTAAAGACCAGATAGCACTTTCTTTGGCCTTGGTTTTAACTAGTGTCTTTCTCAGTAGACTTTACCTCAGTCGTTAACACAGTGCCTCTTGATTTTATATATAAAAAAGGAGAGAAAGAAATTTTAAATAATTGGAGGCCACTGAGCTTACTAAACTCTGAATATAAGATTATATCAAAAATAATAGCAAACAGGATGGCACAGGTGGCAGAACAATTGATCAGCCCCACACAGACATGTGCTATGAAAAAAAGAAAGATACAGGACAACTTGCTCACACTGAGGGAACTTAAAAAACAGGGGACAACAGGATAAGGTGAGTGGATATGTATTGAGCCTAGATAAATAAAAGGCATATGACAGGATCTCCCATGTGTACCTCTTCAGTGTTTTAAAGGCATAATGCCTTCTGACTCTTTTTGTACAATGGATTGAATGCTTCTAAAATCAGCTTGTGTGACTCCTTGGGTGAATGGATGGTTAGGGAAAATGACAGATTTATGAAGAGGAGTGAGGCAGGGATGCCCCCTTAGTCCTCTATTATATAATTGTGGTTTGAACCCATTACTAAGAAGCATACAGATAAACTCTCAAGTGATGGGGATTAGTATAACACCTAGTAATCCCCCATTGAAAATGCTGGCGTATGCAGATGATGTAGTGGTATTACTAGCAAATGAAGAATCAGGCATAGAAATGACACACTCTTTGGACACTTTTGCCTAAGTATCGGCCTCAAACATTAACTATGAAAAAAGTGTGATTTCCCATTAGAAGCCATGATTCAAAATCCCACTACTGATATTGCTTCAGTGAGAATAGAATGTGAAACCATACAAATCCTAGGCATCACTTTTAGTGCAGTAGATACAGTATGGCAGAAGTAAATTGGACTCAGTGTATAAACATGGCAACAACAATAGTTTCTGCACAGAAAGGGAAGAAAATACTAAAATTAAAAGAGTATTATTAATTAAGACTTTATTGCTTCCCATCTTCCAATTTTTTAAGTTATGTGTTTCCCCTACCACAGAAATTAGAGGCAAAATTGAACAATGTTTTCTTTCAGGCCCTGTAGGGCAGTCTATTAAATCCAGTGAAAAGGAACATCACATATCAAGCAAAAAGAAGGGCGGCCTGGGGATGGTCAGCCCCATAGTCTTTTTTTTATTGTTTACTTTTTAGTATGAATATAAGTCCAGGTTTCTGAGACAATGAAGGAGTATGGATAATGGCTACTCAGAATGGAGCATGCATTATATGGAGGAAGGAAAGCTAATACACTGAGGAATATAAAAATCATTTTTATGCTCCTGAATATATTAGGAATGTTTTTATAAAATAAAAATATGGAAGTTCACATTTGGAACTAGAAACCAGCTCAAGAAAATACTTATAAGAATGCATTATGAGCAAAACTTTTATGGCAAAGTTTTATATCCAAATTGTCCACCAACAAGACATCATTTGGTAATGAAACTATTGAATAACAGGAGGATTCCTGAGTACTGTATGTGTGGGATATTTTGTGGGTGTGTGCACATGGGAGGCTTGGAGTATGAAAAGTGCATAAACATAAAAAGATAGCAGATAGATATTGTATAAGACAAGGTTGTGAAGCTGACCTAGAAACACAGGAACACCTATATTTACAGTGTCCCTATGCACAAGATTTTTGGCAATATGCATCTTTGCAATGGGGGAACATTAATTTCCAGATTACATACCAGGAATTGGTTTTAGGATTATTTGAGGACAATGTATAATAAAGGAACGTTACAGGTCATCAGTGCTTTTATATTGTACTATCTATGGCAGGCAAGGTGTGCCTGGGTTCTTCAACAAAATATGTTTTTATCAAGAAATTCTGCAAAACATAGGCAAGGCAATTCAAAAATATATAAGAAAGAGTGTAAACAATATCCTGCAGTAAAAATTCAAACCTTATGGAGAAACTACACGCATTTTTTTCTGTAACCCAGTGTTTAGTATTCTGAACATATATAATTTTTTGTAGGTGAGAATTTAAATAAGGGTAGGGAAGCACATAGAGTTTGGGTTTCTTTAGGTAACATATTTCATTACAAAGTGTCTGTGAGTGAAACAGTCCAATATTATTTGCCAATTTATTTCTTTTGTTTTCCTTTGTTAAGAATGTGCTTGATTATGTGAATTTGTTTGAAAATGTAACTGTATGTATTCCTTACAAATATAAATTCTGCTATTCTTCCTGTTGGGGACCCTATCCACTTCTTGTTCAGAGGAGGAGACTAGCATGGAGGAGACTGATGTGGTAGCCCTGGTAGAGAAGAATGCTTCCTCCCACCCAAAGTATTGAGGAAGCTAAGGGTAGAGAGTCAGTGGATGTGGAGCAGCCAGCTGCCCTGGTTGTATGGGATATGGGGGAATCAGCAGTAGAAGTGGAAGATGTGGTACTGATGGACACTGTGTCTGAGACAGATTTTCCGAGACAGATTCAAGGGAATCTGCAACTTCGGGGCTCCTAACCATGCAAAGAAAGCTGACGTATTAGCTACCCATGACTTAAATACTCTGTTTATGATTCTTATGTAGGAAGAGCTAAATAAGAAAATGACTTACTGCTTGGCCCTGCTTGCAGACCAGGAGTATCGAACCAGGTGTCAGAAGCTGGCTCTGAAGCTTCAAAGCACCTTGATTCCCCCTCCTGTACTGTTCAGATATGTATTACAGTCTCTGGTTCCAAGTGCTAGTGCTGCATAGTTGGTTGAGAATGAAGCTAGCTCAGTTATTGTCTTGAAAGAACTTTCTGGTGTAATGACAGCAAACTCAACTGGTGCTGAGATCAAAGTAGCAGCTGTCATGAATGCCTACCATGGAATTGACAGCAAACATTTATTTCAACCAGAGTTACCAACACCAGATAGTGAGAACTGTGTGCCAGTGCTGCAAGCTGCTCTTAAACTGTTTCTTGACCGCATCCCCAAAATGGAGCCAGCAGGAAGCAGCCATTACAATTAATGATGAAAACGTTGCAGAAAGGAAATGGGGATTGCCTGATTTTAACCCTAAATGTGGCTGAGGCTCTGGAACTAGCAGGCTGGGAATGGTCCCCAGATGTTAAAGGTTGAAGTAAGGAGAAAACCCTCATTACCTGCAATGACCTTTTTATGAAACTAGTGATGGGAGAACCTCAGAAGGTGTTGAGGTACTAAAAGGTTCTGATAAGCAAAAAAAGGTATGGCTAGTTACCCAAACCTTATTGATTTATTTATTGAGATTCATGGAATTACAACCCTTTGCATCAGAGACTCCTTTACAAAGGCTCCATGTCAGCAAGGATAAAAGAATAAAACTGGCAATGCTGAGAGAAAAACAACACAGTGGATTAGCAGTTACATTTGTAGAAAATACATTATAAATAATAAAACCTTAGAGGCAAAAAAGAAATTGAAGCAGGGCAACAGGAAAACATAGTCAAATCTAGAGAAGGTTAGAGAAAAATGGAGTAGAGTGTGAAGAGAAAAAGGGAGCAGTCACCTTATCCAAACCTTTTAGAACCTTTATGTTTTATGGTAACTGTATTTTAAAAAATAAGTTTAAACAGCTTTTAATCAACATACAGTATCTGTAGAAAAAAACAATTAAACTGCTGTTTAGTAGTAATAAACAGCATGATTAGTGAAATGAGATGAGGAGGAATGAATGATGCAACTGTGGATGTGCCTACTGGAAGTGCCAGTGTTGTAAGTACAGTATATGCAGAACCTCACAACCGGTACCCATCTCCAAGATGATGATGATGATGATTTTGTCCAAAGGCAGGTAAGTCCCAGAACTCTGAACAGTCCTTATACAGTAGTAGTTACAGCACCAGTGTGAACCAGAATAATAGCAGTTAGCAGACCTATGTGTGTAATAAACTCTGACAGCCACCCTCCGATGCGTACTGTCTGTTTGATTTTGTCAAAAAGCAAGCAACTTCCAGAATGCTCTCTAACCACTGTTCTGTTTCTGACATTTAAGAAAGTAATGATGGGTATAATAACTAATAACAAGAATGACTTCTATTTCTCAACAGGCACCACTGTGAATTTCTCTCAGTTAAGATTAATGAACAAGGAGAAGCACACCTCCATAATGGAGAATCAGAAACATCTGGCAGTCAGACAGCCAGTCAGTCAGCCAACAACCACTTCACGACTGCTACTGCCCCTGCCTACTACAATCAGGGGAAAAACAGAACTACTGTACCAGCACTGAGATCTATATGGTTAAGGCATATTTACCAAAAAAAGGACTGCTTAGAAAAGCACGATAAAGTGAATGTGATGGCAAGCAGATTCCAGATCTTTAGATTGTAATCAGTCTCCTGAGTCTGATTTTTGTAGAAGGGGATAGTGTGTTTGTATGTATACTGTAGCCAGTTTTATTTCTCAGTCACAGACACCACATTGTTTAGCAACAGCTCTTGGTATGGAACGCAATGTGAAGCAATGTGAGAGAAGGGCATCAGGCAGTTTGAAAGTCATCACTTCACCACTGCTACTACCACTACTATCAAGGGGAAAAAAACAGAGCTAGCAGCATTTATCAACTGGTTCAGGTACATTTAGCTAAATAATGTCCCTGGAATGAGAAAGTGACTGTGTGAGAACTAGGACTTGTCTGCCACAGTTGCTACAAGCACAAAGTCACGTACTGGCTGCACCTCCCTCCCACCCCCAGGATGAAGCTGATTTGGTCCAAAGGCAGGCAAGTTCCAGCTCTCTAATCTTTTTTTTTAACCATTCTCCTGAGTCTGATTTTTGCAGAAGAGGATAGTGTGTTTATAGTATGGCTAGTTTTATTTCTCGGTCACAGGCACCACTTTTGTTTAGCAACTGCTCTCAGTATGAACCTCAAAGCAAGGCAATGGGGGGGGGGGGCACAAGGCAGTCCGAAAGTCATCACTTCACCACTGCTACTACCACTACTATCAGAGGGAAAAAAAACAGAGCTAGCAACATTTATCAATCCATTTAAGATGCATTTAGCTAAATGATCTTAGAATGGGAAAGAAACTGTGAGAACAGAGACTTGTCTGCCACAGTCGCTACCAGTATAAAGTCATGTACTGACTGCACCTCCCACCCACCCACCCCTAGAATGATGATGATGAGGTCCAACGGCAGGCAAGTCCCAGATCTCTAGTTTTAACCAGCCCAGTCTGAAAATTGGAATCTGATGTTATTGTCACTTAATGCACAGATGCAACACAGGTACTGCTGCCAGTGTCATATTCTTCAAGATTAGCATGGCATATGCAGCCAAAGTTTGGCAAGTTAACTTTCAGGTACGTTAGTTTCTTTACATTGTCTGGTGTTAATCTTGTTTATTTATCAGTTACAACATAGCAGAGCTAAATAAGCATTCAGAAGAGACACTGGAGGGTGTGCATCTAATATACTTACAAGCCAGGGCAGCAAACATTGTCCATCACAATTTTTTCATTTTCCAGTAAGTTAAAGGGTCATCCTTAATACTAATGTTGGGCTCAAACAGATATGCATCTACCATGCTTACTACTGAGCATTCATTGTCTCCTTTTGGAATTTCAATGTCCTGCAGCTGGCACCAAATGTCATCATCCTCTTTGTCTGCTTCTGTACCGTTTTTTGGAGCAGTCTTTTGAATTTGAGGTGGTGTCATTGTAGTAATGCTTCCTAACACACCTCTCAACCTCTCAGCATTAAAAATCATGGCACTGGCCTTCAAAAATCATAGCAAAGGGCCAGAATGTGTAGCACTTTCTTATTTTAAATAATAATATGTCTACAGATAGTGGGTCCCATATAGTTAGTGATGAGGAATATTTCTATCAACTTACTTCAATGATTTAATAGTTTGTGTGTCCAGAAAAGATCTAACATTATGAGGAACATCAATAAACTTATGGGAGCAAGGGTAAATTTGAGTGTAAAAATCATAGCGCTATGTGAAATTCATAGCAGTTGAGAGATATGCTTCCTAATGAAACCTCATCTACTACATCAGTCAAAATTTGCCTGTAGTTCAACTCCTCCATATCCTCAGAAACAACATCAGGAAGGTGTCTGTTTCAGAAACGTGGATCTAGCAACGCTAGAAGATATATTCTTTGTTCTGTGTCATGTATGGTAATTTGTCATCATTGCTAAGTCTGGTAAGCATGTTATTGATTAGAGATCGGTTCATATCTAAGTTGTTCCACTAATTTTCTCAGACCTTTTTTTGACAAGTAGAATGAGTGGAATAACTTGGCTAAGGGATGCCTTTTCTGCACTGATCTCTTTTATAGCACTCATAAATGGTTTCAGAATGTGACACAGTTGTTTCATCAGAGACCACTGAGTAGAATGGAGTACAATGCCCTCCCTAGTATCATTGTACACGATATACACAATGATAGCTACCTTTTGTTCAAGGATGTGTTCAATCATAAAGTAAGTTGAATTCTACCTTGTTGGTACATCCTGAACAAGCTGGTGGTGAGGAAGCCCATTGTTCTTCTGAATGCAAGGATGTCATGGGCTTTTACTGAGCGGTTGAAGTGGCTACACACTTTGTGCACTGTTCCCACAGTGGTTGATACTTGCCAGTCATTATTCAGGAAGCTTCAAATGATTAGGTTAAGACAATGTGCAAAACACCGCACATGTATATAGTTGCCATCATGAAGTGCTTTTTTAATATTTGAACCATTGTCAGCAACAAAAAAACTTTCAAACTCTGTGATGTGACCCAAGCACTAACTAGTCTTTCCAGTTCTTGCTGAATGTGATGTTCTGTGTGTGTGTGTCTTGAAAGTGAGATACATGGAGAACTGCCATTTTCTGAAACAAGGGATTTTTTTTTTGAGCTGTGAGAGATAGTAGTGGTAGTACTAGTAGTAATGGTTGAAGTGGTAGGGGTAGCAGGCAGACTGATGTGTGAGGATGTTGGGTTACCTGTAATACTGATCCAGTGTGCAGTAAGAGAAAGATAGGCAATGGTTTGGGTGCTGGTCCACATGTCAGTAGTAAAGTGAACTACCTTGTCCTCAGCCTCTCAGAGACCATGCCATACTTGAAGTACTAAACTGTCATACATCCTGTGCACAGTAGTTACTGAAAGGTGTATTCTACTTAGCATTAAATATTATGGGCCTAAGTATTTTATAAGCCTTCAGAAACCCACATCTTCCACAGTAGGTATGGCTGCAAATCAAGTACAGTAATTTGTTATTTTATGATTTATTGCCACTGTTATCAGATAGCTTCATGAATATTTAGACTTTCTTTCAAAAACCTCTTTTAACTTCAATTGCCTCTTATCAAGGGTAAAGTTAGATTTGGCTGGGGGTGTTGTACTACATGCCCTGCCTGGTAAAACAGGGGACCTTATAGAATTATCTTGAGGAAAAAGTGGACTTGGATGGTGATTACCATCTCCTGCTGTTTTAGCAGAATGTTCTTGTTAAGATGTCACATCATTGTTGTGGTTCCAAGGTCCCACCCTCACTTGCCTCCTTGTTTGGGTCCTGTTGGCCAGTTCATTAAATCCTCACTGCCCCTTTTCTCTCCCAGTACCCCTTGTACAAACCACACTGCTTCATAACCTTTCCGCTGCCTAGCACTGCAATACAACTTACTCACTCCCCACTCACTGGACCTACTACCCCACTGTGTCTACAGTAGCCCTCCTGATTTCTGGCTGAGCTCACAGTGGCCCAAAGACCTTCTGTCTAGCTCTTTTTACCTAGTTTTTCTCCCCTGACCCTAGGTTCTACCTGAAAGGACAGTCACCTCCAACCAAACATGTACTCCTGCTCAATTATAATTGTGTAGGTTTCCCTAACCTCCCTGCTACTAGCAATTGATATTTGTGCATCCATCCTGGTGGTCGACCAGCAAAAGCTATGCCCCCTCACCCACCACAGACAACAACTCGAGTACCCCAATTCATGTGTGTAGGCATGAAATCACTCTCATGAGTCAAATTCTTTTGGCACTAATGTCTAACTATGAATGCTGACTACTTGGCCTATTTGTGCACTCCCTCATCCTCCAACCCCTCCCCCACTGACACCTGCTAACCTGCCCTCTCTTAGCTCTTCTTCTCCTCTCTGGAGACATAGAACCAAACCCCGGTCCCACAAACACACACATCAACCATACTGACACCATTTGGGCAATGCTTTCCAGACTAAAAATTGCTCACATGAATATCTGCAGCTGATCACCAAAGTTCCCCAAATGTGAGGCATGGGTAGCCCTGTACAAACCACAGGTACTAGGCATCTCTGAAACCTGGCTTAAACCCTACCACCTAGAATCCCATTTCCAGCAACAGGGATATGCACTCTTATGCCAGGAGAGACCTGGCAGAAAGAGGGGTGGTGGTGTAGTACTATATGTACAAGAGCATATCACTGCCACCACTATCAGCTGCTCCACCAACACCTCACCAAGTAAGTGGCTCCTCGCTGAATTAACCCTGGTGAGTCCAAAACTCCATATAGGGTGCTGCTATAACCCAACTTCCTGTATGGTGTGGGGGTCGATCTTAACATTGTTTTACTAGCCCAGACCCTAGTGCAAATTGACCAGGGCTAGTGCAGCTAACTCTCTTCAGATTTTCATGGCTGTTAATGAAGTTAAAAGTCTCTACTTTAGCAGGTTCTAGTCATCATGCTAATCTCTCTCAATATACCAGATGGCCTGGAGTGATTAACAGCTCATTAAGAGCTGCAATTATCTGGCAGTTCAAGAGGGGGATCCTACAAAAGACTCAATGTGAGTCATTATCACTCCACTGTTAGGACTTTCAGCTAGTGTCCAGTGTGTAATTAAGGGTAGAGTGCTGTTAAGTCACTAGCTTCCAGTTTTCTGAATGTGTCTAACAATTTGTCCCATATTATAAAGACCTGTGCCCTCATTTCCTAAAATTTTAAGTGTATGTATCCAATATTGCAGTGACAAAATGAGAGGATGTATACAAGGTCGGCCCTACAGGTGGTGGGTTTTATCCCAACCTCACCATATCTTCCCTCTCCCCTCCAAATCTCCTAACTCTGTTTTTTCCCTGGGCACCACTAGTACAGACCAGATTCTGACACAACCATTCACAAATCCATAGCTGCCATTACTGGCAAGTGTAGGGACCCACAGCTTTTCTAAATGGACCATGCCAGCCATCACCATCCATACAGCCCCACCCTTATGTCACTCAGCATGTCCTTACATCCTAAAAACAAAGCTTTGGATCATGAATTGTACAAAAATAAACCTCGATAAAATAGATGATTTGAAATCTTAAAATAGGCATTCCTGGAGTGCATACATCATCATATATAGAAATAGAGATAGTATAGCATTATGCCTGTGTACTGTTTCCTCTGGACTGATGAAAGGACAATGTTAAAGAAATATCTGTTATTGTTGAGGCAGAGCATATTAAAATCAATGCTTTTAAAATAAAAATGTCATATTTTCTATTTCCCAAGTCCCTTAGATTTGTATCGCCCCACCCAAAGAAATTTTAGATGAGCTCCTGGCTCACTTGAGACTATTACAAAAACTTCCAGAAGTGCAGGTCTCCAGCTGAATGCAGGTGGGGACGGAGAGTGTCTTTCTCTGCCTGACTCTGTCTCTGTTCATTGCTCTGTGGGTGGTGGCGACAGTGTGGTGAGGTGCATGATGATGCCAGCTATTGTGTGTGCAGAGCTAGGACTGCTTGATTGAACATTGCTGTTGTGATGTCCTCTGGTTGGGGGCTGGTGGGCAGAAAGAGAAGACAGGAGGCCATGGTAAAAAACAGTGGGGAGGGGGTTCACTGTGTGTGATGGCATTTCATTCTTTTTTTTCTGCTGGGGAGCTGGAAGCAGTGTGAGAGCAGGATAAATGTGCAATAATCAGAGTATTTCTTGGCTTGCATTGTTTTCTGTATAAGTGATCAACATTTACCATTATAATTGAGGGCTAGTGCAACCATCTGTGGCTAGTGCAATTTTGAATCAACTTGCCCTGCTGGCTAGTGCAAAAAAAGGTTAAGGTTGACCCCTGAGTATCTAGCACCTGCAAGAGACCTGATTGCGGTTGGAGATTTCAACCTCAACTGGCTGGATGCCACTGTGCCAGCCTATGCAAACCTGCTGAAGGAACATAACTTGGAACAACTTATCACCACCCCCACTAGACACAATGCTTGCACCCTAAACTGCTTACTCATCGATTGGGTCACCACCAATCGTGCAGACTTAATCCTCCAAGCAGGTACAATGTCTGATTCAATCCGTGACCACACTCCAACCTATGCTATACTGTCCAACAAGTCTAACCATCCACCCCACTAACTCCTGTCCTTCCGAAGGTTTGACCACCAAGATCCACAGACTAGTCCTCAGATATACCAGGGTGATAAACTGGTCTGACCTCTACCATCCCAGTAACATCAGTGATGCAGTCACTTTCTTTACCTCTACCCTCTCTCGCATACAGGATATTTACTTCCCCTCATAACCAGAAGTGTAGAGGTGACTCTACATGCTGGATATCCAGGAAATCATGGCTTTAATGAAGACTGGGATAATAAATGGAAGGCTTACAAAGTGCCCCTCCCACCTACTCTGGAATGCCTACTGGCAGCTAGAAACACCTGCAAGCAGACTGCCCAGACGCTCAAGTGCCAATTTTACCTAAATACACAAAGCAACAACCTTGGCAATCCACACTTTCTGGACTATCATTGGATCTCTTCTAAACCTCAAGAATAGTAGGCAGATAGCTCAGCTTGCATCCCCCACTGGTCACATCTCGGACCCACCAGCGTAAAATGAACTGACCTATCCCCCTACCTTAGCAAGCTAGCCCCCAGGCCCCCACTGCCCAAAACCTCCAGCCAAAATAACTCCCCCTCCTCCTGAGCCACGACCCTACCCCCTCCCTTCCATTTCAGTGCCATTAGCCACATTAACACCATCAAGCTGTTAAAGTGCCTACAGGCAAAAGAAAGTCCTGGCAGTGATGGGCTATATCCTGCTTTCCTAAGACTCATCTCGCCTGCAACTGTTAAACCCTTTACATACATCTTCAATCTTGTCCTCACCACAGCTACTGTACCCGACTCATGGAAACATGGCAATGACATGCCAGTCTTTAAAGCTGGTGACTCCCTCTCTCCCCCCACCTCTCTCCTCCCCCACTTAAGCAAACTGAAAAAATCGTGCGCGTTCAGCGGTCAGACCACCTAGATAAACACAGCCTTCTCTGCCCCATACAACATGGCTTCTGCAAGCAACATGGCACCTCATCTGCTCCGGCCATCTTTACCAATCATGTACTAAGGAACATAGACCAGGGCAAACCCACGAGCGCAGTTTTTGGTGATCTGTCAAAAGCGTTTGACCTGGCTGACCACCACCTCCTCCACTCAACCCAGCTACACTTTGGCTGCTCCTAAGGACCTGCTGCTTGGTTCTGCAGCTACCTATCAAACAGATCTCAGTTGCTTGTCATTCAGAAAGTGTCCTCTGCCCTTCCTGTACTCACCAAGGTCCCCAGGGCTCCATACTTGGGCCTCTGCTCTTCTTCATGTTTATTAACATGCTCCTAGGGACAGCCATAGCTGTAACTCTCTTCCAACGATCTAGTCATCTATCACAGCAACAAATTGGTTTACTCCATCTCCTCTGCCCTCATACAACTATTCTCGCCCACCAGTCGTTCCTCTCTAATAAACTACTAGTAAATGCAAAGAAGACAAAGTTTATAATCTTCGACTCTAAACCCTTTCTCACCAAGTCCGCCAAATCCCCCCTCAGGGTGCTCAAACCAGCTGGTCCTCCCCTTGAAAATGTCATCTCATTTAAATACTTAGGAGTCAAACTTGACCCATCCGCCTCTTTCTCCGAAAATGTCAATCAAACCACATGAAGTATCCACCAAATGCTGGGCATTGCTTATCGACATAAACATTACCTATCTGATGAAGCAAGCTTTGCCATCGCTCAGGGAAACCTACTGCCCCTCGTCGACTATTGCTCCCTGGTCTACTCAAACCTATCCTTTACCCTGCTCTCACAGCTAAACACGACCTACAACTCTATATGTTGTTTTGTCTTTCTAGCTCCTTTCTGCTCCCATCATTGCTCTCTCTAGCAGACCCTAGGATGGCTCCTGCTACAAGTTCGCTTTGACTATGCCATGGGCTGTCTGGTGGATGACTCACTTCGAAACCAGCACCTGTTCCCATATTCACCCCTACTGACAGATAGAGTGGTTTCAAGGAATCTCAGGGTCTCAACAATCCCCCCACTTGAAGTACCCCATATCACCACTACCATTGGGACCTCAAGCTTTCTTGATCGCAGCTCCTCCTGTGGGACAAGCTCCCTCTGTCCATTCACTTGCTGACACCCACCATGCTTTTCAATAAAACCTGAAAGCCTGGTTCCTCATGGCTGCAACCTGTCTCTTCACCATGCAAGGATGCTAACGCCTACTTACCAGCTATGTTCTTCCATGAATAAGTAGCACTTACCTCCATTCCATATGCGTGCCCATCCTTCCTCACCTCTGTCCTTCCATCACAGCCCTAAGACTCCTCCTGACCCTCCTCTGTCTCCCGCCCTCCACACATTTTTGACACCCTAGCCTAACCCTCCCCCCAAAATCTTAATTGTGTAATAAATGTGTTGATCTATCTGAAGCTACATTACGCATCGTCCTTTCCCTACCCACTTCATCCCTCACCACACTCTTGCATAGCCCTAATCCCCCCTTTTCAATCACCTCTTTGACAACACATGTCTCCATTGCAACTGTCATACTGTCTGATATTGAACAACAGATTGTTGCTGTTACTACATCGAATTATGAACCTCAGTAATCGGATAACATTATTGTAAGTTATCTGTATAGTTGCACTAACTGTAAGGAACCTGAACCACTGCAATTGTATACTGTTATTATGTGTAACCTGTACCAACTGCTTTAATTGTGTGCTCATTGATTATGTTTACACTATCCTTATATACCAAGTTAAATCTTGTATACCTTTTCCTGCCACCTAAAGCGGGTGTGCATTTTGTACTTGTATATCGAAGGACTGTTTGTATATGTGCTGTTTTTTTGCCACCATGTGGCCTGGGTCGTGACTGAAAATGGTCCTCTGAATCACTGCACATACCTGGTTACCGAAGACATAAATAAAATAAATAAATAAATAAAGATAACCTTTATTTTTCCCCCTATAGCTTGACAAGCATCCTTTGCGTTTATGTAAAAATGATTCCAAACAGTAGAGGTGGACTTTTCATGTCTAGTAACAAGCTCAGCAGGAGTTGAGTGGCTGGGTTTAACGGGGGAAGACATATCAGTGGAGGATGCAGGTTCATCGGGTGAGACAATCATAGAACCCTTAGCATCAGCACCATTGCCATCACTACTACTGTCAGACTTTGTTTCACTTTGTTTGGCTTGTGCTTTTGACATTTTCTTTTTCCCTTTTGACACTCTGTTATTTGTACTCTCTTTATCCACATTGTCACTGTCATGATGAGAAATAGGTGAAGTCAGATTCACAAGCTCATCCATGTCATCAGTATTACCATGACCGACCATCATCATCATCATAGATTCAGTAGAGCTAGCACTGTTATTTGGAGATTGAGTTAGTCGATATGCATGTGTTGCAAATCAAGCAACTCCACTGCCAGTTGTAACTGTAGGTGCTTTAACTTTATGTATAACAGTTTTTTGCAGTTTTCTCAGATGACTGGGTTGTAAATGCCTTGGATTCTTTCACAACTTTGCTATGGCACTACTGAGCCCTTCTGACATAGATAGTCCAACCCTAGTTGCAGAGGTTTCAGCATTTTGAGAGTTAGTCAGCACATCAATAGTAGTAACATTATTATTTAGTTCAGACCCTTCAGTAGACTGTGGTGCTCATACTTTACTTAATGGGTCACTCCTTTCTGGGCTCCTTAATAAACTTTGATGTTTACTTCCTTGTTTGCCCTCTCTTTTGCTTCACAATTGTTTTGAATACTCATAATGTCAATCTGTAGTGACTTGTTCAGGGTCACAGTCACAAAGACAGTATGCTGCTGGTGGTGGCTGTCAGATTTAACTGCATTTAGATTCAGACACAGCTCTATTATATTATTCTGATTCACACAATAGTTCACACTGGACCTGGCTGTCAACTCTATGGGCTGGTGCTGCTACCCACAGATCACAAACCTGGCCTAACCCTCTATGACATAGTCCTTCCAAAGCAAGGCTTATTTATTTTTTATTTTTATTTACAATCCACGTGACAGAAGGCTCACTGAGCCAAAGCTTGTAGGTGTGCTTCAGGGAGCAGAGGGAGGAGGAGAAGAGAGCTGACTGACTTGCTTGGGGTCACACAGACAGTATGCAAGACAAGTGGCACTGGTGGCTGTCAGATTTAACTGATTTTCAGACACAGGTCTGCTATATTATTCTGGTTCACACACACACTTGTTCACACTGGACCTGGCTGTAAACTATAGAGGCTGATGCTGCTACTTTCGGGTCACAAAACTCACAAACCTGGCCTAACCTCTATAACACAGTCCTTCCAAAGCAAGACTTATTTATTTTTATTTTTATTTATAGTACCCATGCGGAAGGCCCACTGAGACAAAAGCTTGTACGTGTGCTCCATGGAGCACAGGGAGGAGATGAGAGACAGACTTGTTTGAGGTCACACAGACAGCATGTAAGTGACGGGTGGCTGTCAGATTTAACTGAATTTCAAACCCAGGTCTGCTACATTATTCTGCTTCACACTGGACCTACTATAAAGCTGGTGCTGCTACCCATGGATCACAAACCTGTTCTAACCCTCTATGACACAGTCTTTCCAAAGCAATGCTTATTTATTTTTATATTTTCATTTATAGTCCACGTAATGGAAGGTCCACTCAGCCAAAGTTTGTAGGTATGCCCCATGGAGCACAGGCAGGAGATGAGAGCTGACTGACTTGTTTGGGGTCACACAGTATTCAAGTGGCACTGGTGGCTGGCAGAGTTAACTGAATTTCAGACACAGATATGCTATATGATTCTGCTTCACACAAGTTCACACTGGACCTACCATAAGGGCTGATGCCGCTGCTACCCGCAGACAATGCTGGAGTTCAATTTTAAGACTCAGGGGTCACAAACCTGACCTAATACTCTACAACACAGTACTTTTCCTTCCAAAGCAAGGATTATTTATTTATTTTATTTTTTTTTTAGTTCACAGAATGCCCACTGAGCCAAAGCCTGTAGGTGTGCCCCATGGAGCACAGGGAGGAGATGAGAGCTGATTGACTTTTTCAGGGTCATACAGACAGTATGCAAGTGGTACTGGTGGCACTGGTGGTTGTCTGATTTAACTGAATTTCAGACACAGGTTTGCTGTATTATTCTGCTTCACACACTAGTTCACACTGGACCTACTATAAGGGCTGGTGCTGCTGTCACCCACACAGACAATGCTAGAGTTTAAGTTGAATGTCCAGGGGACACAAACCCAGCCTAACCCTTCACAACACAGTACTTTTCCTTCCAAAGCAAGGATTATTATTTTTTTATTGTTGAGGTCACACAAACAGTATGCAAGTGGCACTGGAGGCTGTCAAATTTAACTGAATTTCAGACACAGGTCTGCTATATTTTTTTCTGGTAGATTGGTTCACAATTCACACTGGTGCTCAGCCTCCTCTGACTTATTATAAATGGAAGAAAAATTCAGGGGTCACCTCAACAATTGGCCTAACCCTGTCAAAGCCTGCTGTTGACCCACATGACTGACTAATACATGCAGTGCAGCACCTACTAACCTATGTCTACTCACAATAACTTCCCCTCTTCTCCACTCCCTATCTGTTGACTCACAGTCAGAAAAAAAGGTAAAGTTACTTTTCAAATTTTCTTTTCAACCCAACTTTTTCATTTTTTCTTTAGCTTGCAGGACAGAAAAAAGATCACTGCAGAATTGCAGACTGCCTGCCTGCTGTCTCAGTCAGTAATGCATCACTCACTTGACCCTCTTATTTATTTATTTATTGAAATTTGTTGACCGGGTAGGCCCACTGAGACAACCAAGTCCCTTTTTCAGGGGCGACCCGGAATTAATTACAGATTACAGACACAAAAGCATACAGTAGACAAAGTAGTGCAATTAAATGCATAGGTACATACATAGGTGATATTACAGAACAAAACAAAGAACAGGTAGTAATTAGAAACAGGACAAAAGCTGGTCAAGACTAAGGAGTGTAAGGGGCACCAGCCATTCAAGTGCAACAGCACTGATTGACTACCATTAAGTGAGATTTTAAGGCCGTTTTAAATGAGTACAGAGTAGAGCAGTTAGCCACAGCTGCAGGTAGCCTGTTCCAGAGTGACGGGGCAGAAATGACAAAGGATCTATCACCAGCTTGGGTTCAAGTCCTAGGGACTTCCAGGGCAGGATAGGCAGTGGACCTCAGGTCACGTTTGGCTGATTTGTATAGGAGAAGTCCATTTAGGCTAGGAGGAGCTGGGAGCTTGGCTGTTTTGAAGGTCAGGCAGAGTGTTGGGAATGCAAGCCTGGCCTCAAGTGAAGGCCAGCTCAAAGAGGTGAGAACATTGCAGTGGTGATCACGATGGTGGGCAGAGGCAGCAAAGTGGGCAATTTTATGATAGAGAACTCTGAGTTTGTTGAAATCCGAGCCCAAGCGGTTGAAGTACTGGAGCACCATAGAAGCAGTGGGAGAATGGTACCAGTGGTGATAGCCAAACAGGCTTCCCTGGAGAGAATCCTCCAAGTCTATACAAGAGCCAATTCTTTGATGGAGAATTTTAGTGGTAGTCTCAATGTGCAGGCTCAGGGTTAGCTCCTGATCCAGGTGTACTCCAAGATATTTTGTGGATGCACAGACCTCAAGTGGAGTCCCGCTGGCTGACAAGATCTGTGGAGGTTTGATCTATTGGCTCCTAACCACTTGGAACCGAACATGATGGCCTTAGATTTCTTGAGATTAAGGACTAGTTTCATGTCCACTAGCCACTTTTCCACCTCTCTGAAGTCCTTATTGAGGTTCTGGCCTAGTTGACATAAATCCTTGAGCTCCTATAGATAATGGCATCGTCTGCATACAGTTGGATGCTGGCCCCACCACAGTGCTTGACATGCTAGTGATGAAAATAGTGAATAGCAAGTGTCAAGGATGGAACGGGGGACTCTGGTGCACTGACTTAATCAGAAGGTGTGCCTTCCATTTTACCAGCTGCTGCCTTCCACAGAGGTAATGATGAAACCAGGAGGAGGCAAGTGGATCTAGTCAAGGTGCTGAAGACAGGAAACAAGGAGATCATGGTTCACCAAATGAAGGCTTTCGTAAGATCCAGAAATAGGGCACCAGTGGCTAGACCTTGATCCATAGCCCCAAGTACATCTGAGATGAACTTGACTAGGGCAGTGTCAGTGCCATGGTTTTTCCTGAAACCATGCTGCACTTCTGTAAGCAGGTTATGGGTTTCAAGGTAATCAAGAATCTGTCTATGCACCAGTTTTTCCAGCGTTTTCGCAAGCACACTGAGGATTGATATAGGACGGTAGTTTTCCATTTGGCCTTTATCACCACCTTTGTGAATGAGGATAATGGTGGCCATTTTCCATTTGGAGGGGAATTGCCAAAGGAGGAGGGATTTGTTAAACAGGTCCCTTAGTGGAGCCACAATAGTCCCTGACTCCCCACCACCACCCTCCATTTTTGCCTCACAGATTTTCTCTCTAAATATTTGTTTTTTATAAATTGTTATAAATCATCAATTCTTTGGCTCAAAGAAGCAGTATTTTTAATAGCATGTGCTCTGCTTGCTGACAACGATAAGACGATGAAATAAAAGACAAAGTACAATGAATACGAAACAGTGCAGAGCTGCTTCTTCTCTGTTTAATGTCTGCCATACACTGAGCAGACTACTGCAGCAACCAGCATGTAAGGTGGAACACATGGATTCCTCCCGGTATGACCCAATCAGGCACCACCTTACAGTGATGGATTGTGCCCCAGTCCAATAAGCAGCAACGACAGAGAATCTCTCTGTCTGGTCCCTCCTACAGCTCTTGTGCTTCTCGCACTCATCAGTCCCGCATTCCAGCTGCTCTCCGAACCATTCCAGACAGTAAAAACTGTTTGGAAGCAGTTAGATTGCCATTACTTTGGCTTCTTTGGGGGGGGGAGTCGTATTTTCACTGGACTGGTTCACTCACCTCTATAGTAAACCTCTGCCTCAAAGATGCTCCACAGCTGAGTCAGGACATGCAGAATTAACTTCTCTGAATCCTTTGACCGAACAACTTACCACTGCAGCTATTTTACAAATGAAGAGGAATGTGGTAGGGAACACTGGTCCTTAAGAACATAAGAATTTGCAAACAGAAGGGGACCTCTTGACCCATCTAGTCTACCCAGAATACCTACCCCCTCCTCTTAGACTAGTTCCTTTTTTGCACGTAGTGTTTATCCTCCACAAATTTGAATTCCCTTATATTTTTTGAGTCTACTACCTCTTGCAGTAAGCTATTCAAGGTCTACCCCCTCTCAGAAAAAAGTACCTCCTGATGTTTCCCTAAATTTACTTCCTACCAGTCATAGACTGTGGCCTCTTGTATGACTCTCTGATTTCATCTGAAACAGGTTTTCCTTCTGCACCATGTTAATTCCTTCATATATTTAAACATTTTGATCATGTCCCCATCTCTTCTCTGTTCAAGTGAGTTCAGCTGTAAGTCAGCCAGTCTGGGTTCATATGTCTCATGGTGCAAACCCTGCACCATCTTTGTAGCCCTTCCCTGCACTGCCTCCAGTCTGTTGATATCCTTCTTCAGGTGCGGCCTCCAAAACTGGACACAATATTCCATGTGCGGCCTGACCAGAGATCTGTAGAGTGGCATTATCACTGCTCCTTTTCTGCTAGTTATACCCCTTCCAATGCATCTGAGGATGTCATTTGCTTTCTGTGCTGCCTTTTCACATTGCTTGTTCATCCTAAGGTCATCTGTAATGATTACGCCAAGATCCCTCTCCACCTGTGTTACTTCAAGCTGGTGTCCTAGCAGCATATATTCCTTCCTAGGGTTTCTTTTACCCAGATGCATGACCTTGCATTTTTTGGCATTGAACTTCAATTAACAGACAGTATTTGATGCACAAGAGGGAAATATGTCAACAAAAACAACCTACCGTTTCTTCAGTCCTAGCTGCATTCTTACCTGCTACGGCCCAGTCCCAGAAGGGTGATGAAAAAACTGGCACATACTTCTTCTGACACAGCTTTTTTCCTTGATGTTCAAGATAGCTTTGTCTTCACCCCATACCAGTCCTGTTTAAATCTATGATGTCAGGTGACCCTGTGGTTTTGGAGGTCCTCCCAGGGAACAAAACTGGTAAGCTCATTACAGATCTAGAGAATTCAGCAGTTCAGGGAATGACTCCACAGATACAGGATTACAATGTGCCCAAGCATTCCTTTCCTGAAGCTCTAACATCTCAGAATGTGACAGAAAAGCTTGCACATACCACTGGGCTCCCACTGTTAGCCCACCTGTAAGCAGAGAGATCCAGTTACCAGGCCCCATTCAGGCTATAGCTTGACTCTCAACAATGGGAGAGTTAATTTCTGCACATACAGCACATCAATAGCTCTGGTATCAGAAAGCGCTCTAGTAGTGTTCCCCACTGTACCTGCTACGGCTACATGAGGCTGAGCGTGGGTCCCTTTATTTTCCATCTGTGAGTCCCTTGGTTATTTCAGGCTCCGGGAGGAGTCCGTTCCTCTGACCACAGCACCCACGAGGGAGCTTAGCTGTTGAGTTCTGCCGAGGAAGAAGGAAAGCAAGGATTAATATGAGTGCGTTTGGGGGGTTGTGACTGGGTGACTAGGGAGGTGGATCAGGGGAGGGCAGTGGACATGGCCTATCTGGACTTCAGCAAGGCCTTTGACACTGTGCCACATAGAAGACTATTACACAAACTGGGGAATATGGGTGTGGGCAGGACAGTAGTGTGGTGGGTAGGTAACTGGCTGGGTGGCAGGACACAGAGGGTGGTGGTAAATGGCTGTCACTCCACAGAGGGAAGAGTGACCAGTGGGGTACCACAGGGATCAGAGCTGGGACGGTCCTATTCAACATTTTCATCAGTGACATCGCAGGATCTAGAAGGCAGAATTTCACTGTTCGCTGATGACACAAAGCTCTGTAACAGAGTAGACACACCAGAGGTGTGAGACAGAATGAGAAGCGACCTGCAGAAACTTGAAGAATGGTCAAGGGTTTGGCAGTTGAAATTCAATGCAAAGAAGTGCAAGATAATGCATATGGGGCACAAAAACCTGGCACAATATATCAGTTGGGGGTGAGGATATAGCATGAACCAAGCTGGAAAGGGATCTTGGGGTTGTCATCTCTGATGACCTCAAGGTAGGGAAACAGTGTGACAAGGCAGCAGGTAAAGCAAATAGGATGCTGGGATGTATAGGCAGAGGCATCACCAGCAGGAAAAGGAGGTCATAATTCCTATACAAGACACTAGTGAGGCCCCACCTGGAGTACAGTGTACAGTTCTGGAGACCATACCTACGTAAGGACATAGACAGGGTAGAGAAGGTTCAGAGGAGGGAAACAAAGATGGTGCATGGATTGCATCACAAGTCCTATGAAGACAGATTGAAAGAACTGAACATGTACTCCCTGGAGGAGAGGAGGGAGAGAGGGGATATGATAGAGACATACAAGTATCTTACAGGGAGGAACAGGGTGCAGGAAAACACTATTTTTAAGTGAAAAAGATGTTCCAGGACTAGAGGGCATGGGATGAAGTTGGAGGGAGGACGATTCAGAGGAAATGTGAGCAAGAATTTCTTCACAGAACGGGTGGTGGACAAGTGGAACACCCTGCCAGAGGAAGTGGTTGGGGCTGAAACAATCACGGGATTTAAGAATGCATGGGATAGACATAAAGGAATTCTAGAGGTCAGGGGTAAGGGGCAACAGACTTCTAGGAAAACAAACTGAACTTACAAGCTCAAATGGGCAGACTGGGTGGGCTATAGGCCCTTATCTGCCGACACTGTCTATGTATCTATGTATGATATGATTCTCACAGAGGGGAAGAGTCGAGTCCTTCACACAATGACATAGTCCTCAAATTGGACAGAATCATCTCACTCAGGTCCTTTGAGAGGAGCTTCTGGCTTTCATCCACCACCTAATGAACAGAAGTGATACTTGGACTTTTAAACCCTGAACCTGCAAGAAGAAGAAACACAGTCAAGATACATTAGAAGGTGACTTGGTAGAAATGGAAATCTGTGCATGACTTGAATGATCAGCAGATATTTCTACTTGCTCTATTCTCTGTGCTACCTCTATTAGTGATGCTGATGATACATGCACCATTTCTGTCTCTCTTGGGAACCTGGATACAGTGCAGTAAGGCTGAAGAGGACTGCTGCTGTGACACCAGAGGAAATGGTGAGAGTGTGATGCAACTAACTCGACAGCAGTCACTAGTGGGATTAACTATTGCAGTTTCTAGTTTGTGCAACTTCCTTACTCCTGAATAGCACCAGGTATCATGGATTTTAGTTTCTTAAACATAGTATTACTTTGGGCTGTGGCGTGTCACTTCTAGTTGCTGCCTGCAAGTGGGTGTAACAGGGCTGATAGTATAATTGCTGGACTCTGTAACCATAGGTGACCACAGCAAAAACTGGGGACTACTGAGGAGGCAGGAGATTCTGACAGTGCTGATGACTGAAGCAAACAACTAAGTGGTTATTCCCTTTACTGAAAAGACAAGCAGAACAAGAGATATGGTAGTGTGGCATAGCGGAAAAGACTGTATTGTTAGCAATGAAAGTCTGGTTATCAATCACAGTACAAATGCAGTACATGATAGTCTCTGGGTCAGTCTACAAACTTCACCAAATAAAAAAAAACCTAACTTGCCATTTTCTACAGTATATGCCCTCTAATTGTTCACCTTTAGATAATGTGGTTATGCCTAGTGAAATTACACAGGATAGTTTGATCAATAATGTTATAATTGTAGATTATTTCAATTACCCAGGAACTGACTGAGGAAAAAGACACAAAAAAATCATCAGTAACCCTTTAGAGGAGAATTTCCTTAACATGATCAATGAGGAATGTCTTATACAATATGTGTGTTGCCTGGCCAAGGTATCCAGTTTACTTGATCTTGTCCTATGCAATCAGAAACATACTGTATGTAATTGTTTAATAAGGAACCTTTTCTACCTATATTATAATATTATGAGTTGTGAAATCAAGAAAGGCTATGAAAAAATCTATGGGCACATCTCATATGATAAAAAGAAAAGAGGTGCTGCCCCTCCTAAAGCAACTAAGAGCCAATGGCTCAGCTGGCCAAGACAAACTCGAGCCATGGTTCCTACAAATATTCTCACATGTTATTGCCGCCCCTCCTGTGATGCTGCTTAACTAATCTTAATTGAAGAGACAGTTCCTGAAAGCAGGAGAGTGGCCCTTATAGTTCCAGTACACAACTGGTGTGTGTGTGTGTGTCGCGAGGGGGGCAGGGTACCGGTGGAAAACTACTGCCCCATATCCTTGCTTAGTTTCATGTGCAAGATCCACAAAAGGTTATTTCACAATCAGATGCAAGAATATTTGGAACAGTGCCAACTGCTGACAGACAAGCAGCAGGGCTTTAGGAAAAATCATGAAACAGACTGACTGATATACTTGGAACTATGAATAAAGGGCTATCAGCAAGTGCTGCATTTATAGATCTTACTAACGCCTTTGATGTGATAGATTACAGCTTCCTGTTAATTAAGATAAAACTGCTCTTGATAGCCTATCATGTCAGTGGTTCTCCCTTTTATGGCTAACAGATCTCAACAGGTTAAGTGGGAAGGTGTACAATAAATGTGAGGCCCATAACAGAGCAGTGTCCCCAGGCCTCCATTCTGGGTCCATTGTCATTTCCACATTTATTAATGATTGTAACTATGGTGGAGCTAATGTACTGTTGTACGTGGATGATGCTGTGCTGTTTAGATGCTCTGACAATATTGTATATATCAGTAGTCTACTTGTAATGATTTCTGTGAAATAGAAACTGGTTCATTCGTAACAAGCTAGTCCTAAATACAAAGAAAACCAAAGCTATACTGTTCAGCCCCAGGCACCTTGTTACTGCTAGCCAACACTTATCTATTGCCACATCCACTGGTGTTCCAGTTGAGGTGATGGACTCACTTAAATATCTCTGAGTGCATTTGGACCAGTAAGTCTCCTTTAAGTACCATGTTGATCACATCTCTAAGTCCTGACACCACAAAATTGCGTTACCGTATTGCCTGAATAATTATTTGTCTAAGGATTCAAGGCATGCCATTGTCACCAGTACACTGCTCCCAGTTTTATCATATGGTGCACCAATTCTGCAATCCCTAAGACACTCTGAAGTAAATGTACTAATGTTTTTTTACAAAAAAAATTGGTTGGTTTGCTGCTGGTGCCTCATCAAGGGAGCATCACTGAAACATAGAAACATAGAAGTTGTTGGCAGATGGAGACATTACTATCCATCAAGTCTACCCTTGCCTTCCTACCCCCCCCCCACTTAGCTGCCTGCTTGTGTATCCCACAGTGTCTATCTCATGCCTGCTTGAATTCCCCACTATCTTGGCTCCCACCCTTCCCTCAGAAGGCTATTCCATGATTCTACAATGTGCTTTGTGAAGAATTTCCTCGTATTGCTTCTGAACTTTCCTCCCTTAAGTCGAAGGTTGTGCCTCTAGTCCTGCTGTTGTCCTTTACCTGAAAGAGGTTCTGTACATGCACCCTGTTGTAGCCTTTAAGGTATTTAAATGTTTCTATCATGTCCCCATGATTCCTGCATTGTTTCTAGAGTATAATTTGAGGTCATCCAGTCATACGGTTTCTGATGCAAGCCCTGCACCATCATTGTTGCTCTTCTCTGTACTGTCTCCAGCCTATCTATGTCCTTCCTGAGGTGTGGCCTCCAGAATTGGACACAGTACTCCAGATGAGGCCTGACTAGGGACCGATACAGGGGCATGATTACCTTATGCCTTCTGCTCATCATGCCCCTCCCTATGAATCCTAGGATATCACTAGTCTTTAGTGCTGCCTTTTCACAATGTCTACTAACCTTGGGCTGGCCCGGTGGTGCTGAGGGTTGAGGTGCTGGATGCCACACCTCGCGCCATGCCGGTGACCCAGGTTCTGGAATGAACTCGGGCCGCCAGGGGCTGGAAGGGGAGAGGGAGGATTGAGCGTCTGATGACTGGTCTCCTCTCTCTGGGGTGGGTAGTGGGGCTTGCATCACCCTGAAGCGGTGACTGGTGAAGGCTGGTCACACTACAGTGGTATGCCAAGGTGGGGGGAGAGTACAGCGGGTGTCAGCACTACGTGCTCAGGATGTCATTGCTCATCCAGCTCTCTATAGGGAGAAAAAAAGTAGAAAATGAGAGGGTGATCTTCGCAGCTGATTGCTGCGCCTTGCACCCCTGGAGAGACCTGAGAGGGTGCATACCCAGTGGGTTGAGAGTGATAAAGTCCAGCCCACTGGGAGAGGGGTCGTGTGGCCCTGCACTGACCCGGGTCCAGGGGTGCAGGGCCAGTGGCGGAGATCGTGAGACCACTCTGCCAAAGGAGGAAAAACAGAAGTAAGATAAAAAAAAAACCATTGTCTACTAACCTTGAGGTCATCTGATATGATCACCCCTAGGTCTCGCTCCCGCTTGGTAGCCACAAGCTGCTCCCCTCCCATTGAGTACAGTTTCACTGGGTTACGCTTTCCCAGGTGCATAACCTTGCATTTTTTGGCATTGAATTTCAATGGCCAGGTCTTGAAACGCTCCTCCAGTTTTCGGAGATCAGCTTCCATGCTTTGCTGTCCCTCTGTTGTGTCTACCCTGTTGCCAGTTTAAGTGTCATCTGCAAAAAGGTATATCTTTCCTTCCAGGTCATCCGCAATGTCACTGATGAATATGTTGAAGAGAATTGACCCCCGAACTAAGCCCTGCAAGACCCCGCTATTCACCTTACCCTCCACAGACAGAGTGCTATTTACTAATAATCTTTGAATTCTCCCATATAATCAGTTTCTGACCCAGTTTGTAACCTTGGGCTCAATTCCCATGTTCTCCAGTTTTTTGACTAGTCTCCTGTGTGTAATGGAGTCAAAAGCTTTGCTGAAGTCCAGGTAAACCACATCCACTGCCCCACCCTGATCCACTATTTTGGTGATCCAATTGAAAAAATCAACCAGGTTTGTCTGGCAGGACCTCCCTGCCATGAAACCGTGTTGATTTTTGTCGAGCTGACCAGTTTGCTCCAAGAAAGCTATGATTCTTTCCTTCAGCAATGACTTCATCAGTTTTCCCATGACTGATGTTAGACTAACCCGGACCGTAGTTACCTGGATGTTCCTTGCTTGCACTCTTCCAATCCTCTGGCACCTCCCCGCTCCTTGATAATTTGTAGAAGAGCACTGCTAAGGGGCTGCCCATTCCCTCCCTAGTTCTTTCAGTGTTCTTGGGTGTATCCCATCTTGCTCTAGAGCATTATGTACCTTTAAATTGTCTATTTTCTCCAGGACCCTTTCCTCTGTGAAGGGACCCATGTCTATTCCTTCAGTCGGACACTTCTTTATGACTATTGTTGGTCCGTTACCATCTGCTTCCTGTGTGAAGACTGAGCAGAAGTACTCATTGAGTGCCTCTGCCTTTTCCCCATCTTGCTCTGTGGTTTGTCTGTCTTTTTTTGCGATTCTAACAATGCTCCCTTTGGTCTTCCTTTTTTCACGTATTTACCTGCAGAAGGTTTTGTTATCCTTTTTTTACTTCCTGAGCTATCCTAACCTCTGTTTGAGCCTTTGCATTTCTTATCACTTTCCCTGTCTCTCTTAGTTTCTGTTTATATTCTGTTTTGTCTGCCTCATTCCCCAACTCCTTGTACTTTCTGAAGGCTATGCGCTTTTCTCTCACCATGGTTGCCACCTCCTTTGAAAACCATAGTGGGTTTTTCCTCCTTTTGTTCTTACTAACCTGGCGGCACACTCTGATGTCAACATGATTATCGCATCCTTCACTCCTGTCAAATATTCCTCAATGCTACCTTCTGTCAGAGATACTAAGGCTGTCTCTTAGGCAAGCCTTCATGTTTGTGAAGTCTGCCCTCCTGAAGTCAAGGACCTTCAGTTTGGAATGTGGAGTCTACAGTCCTTACCCTGCACCATACCGTGTTATGATCACTGTTGCCCAGGTGGTTCCTGCTTTGACACCTGTAACCCTATCGCTATTTGTGAATATCAGATCTAGAATCGCATTACTTCTTGTGGGTGATGTCACTAGTTCACTTAGGCCTGCTTCCTGTAATGAGACTAGGAATTCCCTGCTCTTCTGTGATGCCGCTATGTGGGTATTACAATCTATGTCCAGGAGATTGAAATCCTGGCTTCCTCCTGATTTGTGGGTCTGTAGATTGTTGATACCCAAATGGGTTTCCAGCTTGGCCCCTATTGAGGATCCATAGATCCTGTGTTTCCCCTAGTGCCTGCTGCATTTCTGTAGCACTGATGGTATCCTTAAGATAAATAGCAACCCCCCCCTCCCTTTTTCCCAGTCCTATCTCTCCTAAAGCAAGTTGTACCTTGGGATAGTCACCTCCCAACCATGATTATTTGTGAACCATGTTTCAGTCACGGCCACCCAGTTTAGTCCAACCTCAGCTATTGTGGCAGTGAGGTCAGTCATCTAGTTAGCCAGACTGCGTGCATTAAGGCACAGTGCTGACCACTCTTGCTGCATCACTTTGTTTGTCATGCCTCCCTTGATCTTATTGTTCTTCCCTTTATAGTTTTCCCTGTTTATGGTTCCTCTCTTTCCATTGTGATGGCCAATACCAGAGTTGGAAAAGGTTTTATGTTCCCAGCTATCTGCTTTTGCTATCCTAGAGTGTGAGATTTGGTGCTTCCTGGAGGGGACAGATAGCTTGAGGCTCAATGTGTGCTTCTCCTAGAGCTATAATCATCTCCCTCCCACTTGTTTAAATGTCCCTACGTGGATGTCAAATTTCTGGCTCAGGGCTCTATCTCCCTCTTTAGTCAGGTGGAGGCCATTGAATTTGAAGAACTCCCTTTCCACGAATTTGCCCCAGTTGCACCTGAAAAAGGGACTTTTAGTTTCAGTGGGCCTGCCCCATCAATAAAACTCATTTAATAAATACATCTACGGACATAATTTCAAAAATGAAAATCCTGACTTACTTCAAAATGAGTTTTAAAATGGGGATTAATAAATACATCGGACATAATTTCAAAATGAAAATCCTGACTTACTTCAAATGAGTTTAAAAATGGGGATTGGGTACATGATTTTAAAATAAAGAGGCAGAAACCAAATGACAAAGTCTAAAATTATTATCATCTTAAGGGATAAATATGTACCAACTTCAAAATAATACAACAAAGGAAAGAAACTCCAAAAACTGAATAGAAACATCAGAAGGCTACTATAAAAGGGTCAGCTTCAAGCAGAATAAAGCAATGAATTCCAATTAGTTAAAAAAAATGTTCAACTATTAGAAAATCGCAAAAGGGTAATTCAGTTTCAAAGAAGGATATTAGACTACACGTTATGGTGCTTATACTTGACATGTTTGGCAAATATCACAATGTCCAGTATAGGCAGTGTCCGGTTTAAGTGTGAGTCACCTTTAGTTATCTTTAGAACAGCTCATATGGTCATAGGCAGGACAGGGATTCGAGAAACAGGCAGGCACTAGAGAGCTACTTTAGTAAAATAAAATCTGTTGTAAGAGGTTTGTTCTTATGCCAGTTCATACGGCCATGGGTAGGATGGATGGGGGAGGGCTGAGAAACAGACAGGAACAAGAGAGTTACTATAAATAAAGTCTGCTGCCATAGAAAAAAGTTTAAAAGCACAAAGTCTACCACTCCAGCCAGTGAAGCACCTCTGGCTTCTGCCTTCTGCTTCAGACTGTTAGCTGACTAGTTAGCACCTAGTCAGCCTGACCCCCTGTGGTCAGGCAATGGCAGGGAACCTCATTAACACTTCCACAGCTCTGGTAGAACAGGGTTGGGTAGTATCAGGGGGAGGCTTATCAACTTATCATCACTTAATCAACACCTAATTAGGATTCCAGGCATCTGGTACAGCAGGCAGCCCTAATCCATTTTAAAAGGTAGTTTTTTTAATGACCCCGCTTTGGAAACAGGGTCGGGCTTTTGGAATTCATTCAGTAAAACCAGATATTTGGACTAAGAGTGTCCATACTAGGTTGTGTATAAAATCTGTGCCAACTTCACAATGATAGAACAAAAGGGTAAAAGCCCCAAAGCTGAATAGAAATAGCAGAAGGCTACTATAAGAGGTCAGCTTCCAAAGAATGAAAGCAATGAATTCCATTTAGTTAAAAAAGATTTTCAACTATAAAAAAATGCAAAGAGTAATCCAGTTACAAGAAGGATATTAGAATACATAACATGGTGCTTATTCCTGACATGTTTGGCAAATAACACAATGTCCAGTATAGGCTTGTACGGTTTAAGTGTGAGTCACCTTTAGTTAGCTTTAGGACAGCTCATATGGTCATGGAAAGGATAGGGGTTCAAGAAACAGACAGGCACTAGGGAGCTACTTTAGTAAAATAAAATCTGTTGTAAGAGGTTTGTTCTAATGCCAGTTCATATGGCCGTGAGGCAGGATGGGAGAGAGCTACTATAAATAAAACCTGCTGCTGTAGAAAAAGAAAGTTTAAAAGCACAAAGTCTACCACTCTGGCCAGTGAAGCACCTCTGGCTTCTACCTTTTGCTTCAGGCTGATAGCTAACTAGTTAGCACCTAGTCAGCTTGAACCCTGTGGTTAGGCAATGGCAGGGAACCTCATTAACACTTTCACAGCTCTGGTAGAACAGGGTTGGGTAGTATCAGGCGGTAGGCTTATCAACTTATCATCACCTACTCAATACCTAATTAGGAGTCCAGGCATCCGATCCATTGTAAAAGGTAAGTTTTTTAATGAACCCACTATGGAAACAGGGTCTGGCTTTTTGGGTTTCACTTGGTAAAACCAGATGTTTGGACTAAGCATGTCTGTACCAGATGGTGTATAACTTGGCAGCCTAAAAGACCAATTCTTAAGAGTGCAAACAAAAGGGTTCATTTAGGCTCTAAAATTCTATATTTGAGATCTTAGAGGCTTTTTAGGTGCTTAAGTAGCAGAGACAGCATTAGGAAAAATGCCACATGAATATGTAACAGAGTCTACAAACACTCTAATATGATAGAAGTAATCAGACCATTTTTATTGTAAAATCCACATAATTAATTAATAGGCAGTGCAATCACACAACACTTATTCTTTCACTTATGCAAAGCAAATCTTGATTTTTTTCAAACTTTTCAAAACTGTGCAAAACATGGGCAAAATAATAGTCTACTTAAAAGAAAAATGTCCTGTCAATTTACCCTTGGGATACTTTTATGGCTCAATTGCCTAATCCATTCATGCAGTCCATATTAATCCAGTTGTTGGAGTCCATATTATTGGTTCTCTGGCACGTAATATGTCTTTTTGTGTCAAAGCACAAATTTGCTGGAACATCTGCTTCAAGCACAAAAGAGCAAATACTAGACACCATGCCGTGGCCATCTAGGATTTGTCTTGCAAGACTTTTCACTCCAGTACCCCAGCCTAGATGCTGCTCCAACTTGTTGCTATTACCTGGTCAGCTTGGTAGCCACAGGTGTCAATCCATGTGTGCTGACATTTTGGAGTCGTTTGCGCCATCCTCAGAACTGGCTAGTGTGAGCATAGGTCCTTCCTTTTAATCTTACTGGTCTTCATGGCGATGTCTGAAGCCATGACTTAAGCAACAACAGTCAGAAAAACTGGCACATATATGAACATTTCATGCTGAAGTCATTTGCGTTGACCCATGTACTAAACTGTGCAATTATGATCAAAGTTACTTATAATACAAAATCAACTGTATCCCTTGTTGTAAAACACAGTTATAACCATGTCCCACTTACTTGTGCAAAATTAATAGTGCAAAATGTATAAAACATTTTTTAAAAATGATAACATACTGCAATGCAAACTGAGAAATCAAAGGGAAGTTCATCAGTAACTGCTATAGCCATGATCTTCATTGAGACTTCTTGGCTTTAATGTTTGTAGTTCAAAGATCCAACTCTTGTCCATCTGCTATGCGATTGCTTCAGTGTTGAGACAGACTTGGCAAGAGGGCTGCAAGCCCACTGAATCTTTCTAGAACTCTATTTTTTTTTGTTATTACTGTAGTGTGGAGTTGGGTTGCCTAGCAATGTGTGCTAGCTACCTAGTGAATTCTGAGTTGTTTAGTCTCTATTGCAGAGGTAAGACTACAACAGAATGGGGTTAGCTGTGTTTAGCCACAATAAGCAGGCATATTGTTGTGAAGCACTTGAGTGTAGGTGTCTGTGGATGCAGATAATCTGTAAGGAGCTCTTTAATTCAAACTTTTAAAATGCTCAGAAGGAGCGAGTAAGATGAGGTCATGTTACCTTGAACTGTCTTCCGGTTCTGCTGAATAAATTGAGAGCCCCATGCAAGCAAGCCACAACTCTTGTCCATCTGCTGTGCAACTGCTTTGTGGTGAGACAGACTTGGCAAGAGGGCTGCAACAACAATAAATCTTTCAGAGCTATATTTTTGTTTTCTGTAGTGTGGAGCTGGGTCACCTAGCAATATCTGCTTGCTACCTAGTGAATTCTGGGTTGTGTGGTCTTTATTGCAGAGGTGAGACTACAACAGAATGGGGGTAGCTGTGCTTAACCACAATTAGAAGGCATATTGATTTGAAGCACTTCAGTGTAGATGTCTGTGGGGGCAGATAATCTGCAAGGAGCTTTTTAATTCAAACTTCTAAAATGCTCAGAAGGAGTGAGTGAGGTGAGGTTACATGACCTGGATTTGTCTTCCTGGTTCTGCCAGATAAATTGAAAGCCCTGTGCAAGCAGGTTGAGCACTGCGGATGAACAAGTGGTTGCCACACATGAGACACACACTGAGACATGTGCAGCATATCTGCATGTGTCTGCAGTGTCCAAGATGGAAGGAGTGGAGGAGGGCCAAGGATTTTAAGCTAAGCAAGGTACCAGTGATTTATCTACCACTCATAGTTAAAGTAATTAACAAGCTACAGGTGATTTTATTGTGAATTGTAGACCACCACACTGACATTGTATTATTGCATAAGATGGATACAAATATAGCCAGGATAGAGAGAGGGATTCTAGAGATCAGATGCATCCTATGTAACAAAATAAGTACAGAGGTTACCAACGAAGTCTTGATTTTTACCTGTAAAGAATGCCTATTGATTAAAGAGTTAAAAAATAAGGTATTGAATTTGGAAATGAAACACGTCTCAATGCAACAAAGAGATTACTAGATATATATGGAGGACCCACTGCAGATTGGTATAGGTGAAAACAAAGAAGTAATACAGGACACCAGAAAAAGGGCAAAGACATCGAGGATGAAGGGGTATGGGAAACTGAAATGAGAAAATATAAAAAGGGAAGGAGAGCAACCGGCCTAAATCTGGAGATTAGAAATACATATGAACCTCTGATATAGTTGGAAACAGATGATACCATTGAAGCAAGGGCAATTGATGAAGGAACAAGTATGGAATGTAATGAATCTAACAGCAACATAAGAAATGTGTTGTTGCTGGAGGATAAAAATGAGCCTAGGGTAAATGGTACAAGGAAAAATATGAAGGAAGTAGAAACAAATAGTGACAGAAGGCACAATCTAAACATGAGTACTGAGCACTGTGTAAGGGAACAAAATAACATGGTGGATAGTCCCCCCACCCACCCCAGCTCCACCATATCAGACACTAATTATGCAGTACCTCAAGAATTTAATGGAGTGGATAATAGCTTAGAAATGAATGAACCAAATGGAGTGGAAAATAATAGTACAGGTCCAAATGACGCTATGGATACAAAGTCAAGTAGAGATGTTTCACACGTCATAAAATAGGTATATGTGCTAGGATTTGATATTGAAATACACTGACTGGTATACTCTAGAAATTGCAAAGAGAATGACACAACCAGTTATTTTTGGGGAGGAAATGTGAGAGATGTGCATAACATGTTAACAAATATAATAAAGGAAAAAGATGGTACTGCAACTCTAATTCTGCATCTTGGTGTTATTAATATCAAGGGTCAACCTTTGGCAGAAATAAAAGAAGAATTTAAAAACATCTGGATTGAGGTAAAAAGACTGCATTGTAAATTATATTTTTTGGAAATTCTGCCAGTACTGAGAGAAAATAAGTATAATATGACTAAGATGAAAAACCTAAATAACTGGCTGAGGCGTGGACCCTGATGGAAGGAATAGGATGCATTATCCATTGGGAAGATTTTATTAATGACCCAGATTATTTTTGTTAAGATGGATTGCATCTTAGTAAAATGGGCAGCAGAATGTTGGGTTTGAAACTTAAGAAAGTAGTAGACATCTGTTTAAAGAATATGGGGAGAGGAGACAGGTACCAAAAATATAATGCTGGAGTCCAAGTAAGAGCAACCAATGTCAGTAGTAAGAAGGTTAAAGGCTTTAAGATATGGTCATTGAATGCAAGAAGTCTTAACATAAGCCAAAAAGAAGAACTAGAGACTAAGTGGCAGAATGGGTTGATATCTGCTTTATTTTGGAAACATGGTGGGAGATAGGAGTCACATGGAATCATGATATTAAGGGATACACATTGTATTCAAGAGACAAACAGAATAAGAAGGCTGCGGAGTAGCAGTCTATATAAGTAATACTACACAAAGTACAGTTTATAACCCAGCACAGAAAAGTCAAAAAATAGAAAGGAGTTCATGACAAAAATTAATATGAGAACATTTGAGCAATAATGACCACAATATTGTAGAATTTATAGTTAAAAACATATATGACAAACAAGGGGACTCACCATTGCAAAAAAACTATAACAAAGCATAATATAATAAAATGAAAAAGGAGCTGACAGACTGGGATTGGCAAAAATGCTTTAAGAATAAAAATGTGGAAGAAATGTGGGGTGTGTTTAAAAATAAAATGAGAGAATTAGAATATAAATACGTACCAAATAAGAAGATATATAATAAGAGAGGTAAAAGACTGCAGTGGTGTATGGGAAAGATTGTAAAGTTATCAGTAAAAAGGAAAAAAGACAATTGATAAAATGAAGCAAAACTGTTCACAGGAAACATACAAGCTTTTAAGTGCCAGTTTAAAAATTTAAAGAAAGCAATTAGGCAAAGAGGAACAAATTAAATTTAAGATCTCACATACAAAGGATAATCGCAAGAGTTTTAAGGGTTTGTAAATGGCCTAAATAAAACAAATAATCAAGTTGGTCCAATATTGAATGATGAGGTAGAATTTACAGCACCAAAGGATATGGCAGAAGTTTTCAATGATTATTTTTGTTCTGTTTATGAGGAAAAGGATAAGGATACTACACATCATGAGTATAACAAACTCTGTAAGCTCAGTCTAGAGATTAGTGCTGCTGATGTTGATGAACTGCTAAGCAAATTAACGTCAGATAAGTTGGCTGTGCCTGACCAAATACACCTATGATTTCTGAAAGAATAGAAAAAATACACATCTAAACCTATGGCATGTTTATACAATGCTTCTTTTGAATTGTTGGAAGTGCCAATGGGTTGGAAATTAGCTATAGTAGTTCCACTCTTTAAAAAAGGAGATAAAGATATTAAATCAAATTACAGACCAGTAAGTTTAACGTCTGTCTTATGCAAGGTGGCAGAAAGCTTCCTGAAGCAAAAAAATGGAGGGAGAATTTAATTCTATTAAACTATAAAGATACAAAACAGCACTGCTTTATGAACAATAGAGCTTGTATTAGGAATCAGCTTTCCTTCTATGAACTACTTAATAAAAAGCATGAATAATAATATCCCAGTCAATGTATTTTTCCTGGACTTCCAGAAGGCCTTTGACAAGTTTCCACATCCTAATTTAACAAACAGGATGGGTAATATAGGAATTGACAATAGGTTAATTAAGTGGATCAATAATTGTCTTGAAGACAGAAAACAACTAGTTAGAGTTTTAGGTTCTTATTTAGGACAGGGTAATGTTACAAGTGGAGTACCCCAGGGCTTGGTGCTGGGGCCAGTTCCATGTGCCATATACATCAGTGATCTCCACTATGATATAAACAACTGGGTGGTCAAATTTGTGGATGATATAACATTAGGAGGCCCAGTAAATACTCCTGAGGCGATTGTGTGGTTGAGAGTGGATTTATATAAAATTGAATGTTGGTCGGAGGCTAATACTATGCCCTTCAGTGTACAAAAATGCTCCGTAATGCATATGGGAAGAAATAATAAAATTGTTGGGTATAAACTTAATGGGAAACAACTAAAATCAGTACATAACAAAAGCAATTGTGGAATCATAATTGACAGTGAACTAAATTTTAAACAACAGCATACCAGAGTGAAATAAAAGGCAAACTTGACAATTAAAAACATAAAAAGGAGCTTTATAAACAAAAGTAGAGAATGTATGCTATCATTATAAAGCATATGTTAGACCACATATGGATTATGGATCCTCATTATGGAATCCATATGCAAGGAGGGAGATGAATAGAATAGAGGGAACCTACAGAAGATAAACCAAAATGATTACCTGAGTTAGAGATTATAGTTATACTGACAGGCTGAAATGCTTAGGTCTGTTCTGTTTAGAACAGAGAAGAATGAGAGGAGACATGTTGTTGTTGATGTACAACATAATGAGTGACACAGAAATGATGGCTGATTTGGATATTACCATTCTTGATAAACCTAAAGGACTAAGGGGACACAACAAATCAAAACAGATAAATAAAACAACAGATACAACTTTTATCTGAATAGGACAGGCAGGTTATGGAATAGATTGCCAAATCATGTAGTAACAGTATCTCTCTGAACATCTTCAAAAAAGAAATCGATAGCCTAATACTGAACAAGGGGTTAACCTGGACTCGCTGATGTGGGGAACTGTAGTAATGAGCATTTTTGCCTTCTTTCACTCTATACCCAGTATAAGGAACCAGTATAATAGGCTTCATTGTAAGAATGACTTCTGGTTGCCTCCTCCCCCAAATGGGGGTTATAACCATCTCGATATAAATATGTCTGAGTGAGGCCGATGAACCATGGTTTGCCTAAACATAATGGTTTGCCATCACATACTGTAGATTTGTTGTCCGTATTGCAGTTTTATGTTCATTACCTCTATTCTTCAGAGTTCATTTAATTTGTCCAATGTACGCATAAGCAAATAAATAACATTTTCTGTAGTGCAGTTAATGACATTTTAATCTGGTACATCTTTCCCAATTATGGGTGATTAAAAGATTTGGTATTATTTGTACTCCCACACTGTGCACAGTTTCCACATTTATAATTACCCAATGGGGCTGCTGGCATCCCATCAGGTCTCCCTGTTCATTTATCTTCCTTGAACAATGCTTCTACTAGCATATCTTTAAGACTACTGCCCTTTTTATAGCAAAACCTGTGACCCTCCATCATTTAGTTGTTCAACCAAGGTTCTGCTCCAATTCATCCCAATGTTTATTCAATTTTTTTTCACTTCATTGTACGTTGGATTAAAACTTAACAGTAGTGCAGAAAGTAATCTTTTCTTTTTCAATTTCCACTGTTTCTTTATTTTCTTATAGGGTGTCTCACTCAACATCATTGATTCATTGAAAAGCTTTTACTAGGCATTCTGGCTCATACCCTCGATCCAAAAATCTCTGGCGTGTGTGTGTGTGTGTGTGTGTGTGTGTGTGTGTGTGTGTGAGTTGTTCCCTTTTTTTTCCTTCTTCACTACAACTTCATTTTATTCACAATAAGTGGCCATATGGAACATCATTTATAACATGTTTAGGATGATGACTCTGGTAGTGTAGTACTGTAGTTCTAGTGGTATTTGTTCTAACAAGCTTTGTTTCCAATCTGCCATTTTTCTTATAAATGGTAAGGTCTAAAAAGTTCACTATGTTTTTATTGTAATATACTGAAAACTTCGAATTCGAATCACATCTGTTTATGTATTCAATGAATTTAGGAAGTTCATTTTCAGATCCATGACATATGACAATTACGTATCCACAAAACATATTGATTTCAAAATTTGGTCATTCAAAATATTAATATTTGCATCCCATATGTACTTATCTTCTCAATATCCTACAAAAATGTTAGCAAAGGAAGGGGCGAATATGGTCCTCATAGCAGTTCCGTGTGTCTGTTAGAAATATTCTGATCCAAAAAGAAAATAATTTTGAGCTTAACACAAAGTCAGCTAATTGCATGATACATTTGGTGGGGGGCACCAAGTCCATAGGTCTCTCAGATAATCTTTTTCTTATGGCGGATATTCCTGCTTTGTGAGGGATGTTGTTATATAGATTTGCTATGTCACATGTTACCAGTATCATGTCTTTCCCAACATGAATCCCTTTCAACTTGTTAAATACATGCTTTGCATTTGCCACAAAAGATCTCATTTGTTTAACAAGTGGGTGGAGGAAAAAAATCCACAAATTTCGACATCGGCTCCATCACTGAACCTAGACTACTGAAGATGGGTGTTTCCAGTGGGTTAGTTTTGTTCTTGTCCATTTTGGGGAGTAAATATATAGTAGGCTTAAGTGGATTTTGCATGTTAAGGAATTTTTTTTTTCTGTTTCTGTTATCCACCCCTTTTCCCTTGCATTATTAACAGTCTTCCCTGCATCAGCTTTAATCATTTCTGTGGGGTTAGATTTTAATAGCCTATAGTATTTTCCATCATTTAACTGTCTTGTCATTTCTAATAAGTACATATCCTTCTCCCATAAAATAACTCCTCTTCTATTGTCTGCTTCTTTAATAATGGTATAAGGCAAATTTTAATGTCCTGCAAAGCCTTTCTTTCTTTATTGGATAAGTTGTCTTTACCTTTAATGTTCTCAGATCTTTGTAACACTTTATCAAAATCAGCATCCACAAGTCTCGAAATAAGAGTTGGATTCAAACCCATGTTTGGGTTAACCTAGATTTCTGATGGAACAGTGTTTTATTCCTCCTGCATTCCATTTCTATTTCCTCCCGTCCACCATAATCAGACTCCTTGTAGTTTGTACCATGTGTACCATATTTCAGCAATATTGTAGTTTCCCAAAATGTACTTTTAAGTGGAACTGTCCATAAAATTTAAACAAATCAATTTTCAGTTTAAATGCATTCATCAGATTCTTTTGAACAAAAGACAGCCATTTTTAAGTACAGTCTCCTGTTCAGTATTCAATATATGATCTGTCAGATTGATTATTCCATTTCTTGTTCCTTGTCGACTGTCGGGGACCCTGGTCTCCCCAATATGTCGCATAGTTGTTTCTTTGATTTTTTTCCTGTTCTTCTGATGCCTCTTCCTCTTGCCCCCCCCCCCAAGCTGGTCCTCCTCCTCATGCTTGTCTGTGGCTGGGTTCTTCTTGGGGGTCCTCCTGAAAATCCTCACTTTGCTGACCCTGTTGACCTGGCTGACCCCTTCTTTTGTCTGTATTCATATGAAAACAGGGAGAGGGGGGTCCCCTTGCAGTTCATGTTCAGTCAGAGCATATTTTGGAGCTAAAGTTATATTGCCCAGCCTGTGACAAGTAATTGTTTCAGCAGCAGACTTCAGCTCCTGTCTCTGCTTCCGCTGTTTGTAAACTGTAAGGGAAACATGCTAGTTATGTTTTGAGTATGTCCATGGCACTAAGTTTTAGGACTAAGGACTAATGACTTAGTATCATGGATATACTCTTACATAATTCACTACAAATACCACCAACAGCTTAATCTGGTTCAAGGTCAGTTGGCATTCATCTGTATCCCCCTCCCGGTCGTGCCTGAAAATAGGCAAGATTTGTCTAGTGCACTTACCGGTCAACAAAAAGCTAAATAAATAAATAAATAGATAAAAATAAATGATCACTTTTACCAGGTGAGTTAACTACCATTTTTCATGCAAATGTCCTTAGTTCTAAATCAAAGAATGTCTTGCAGTTCAGAAACATTTGGAATGTTTTGCATCTGAGTTCTGCTGATATAGTATATTTTTTGCTAATGACCAGAGCTCCACATTTGCTGGAGCTATGAAATTATAACTTTTTTTTATCTTTGGTAATTGAGTAAGGCCTACTGGGCACAAGGCCCATTTACAGGGATGGCCCAAGTGTAGAGATGTGCGAGGCTAGCAAACATCACTTTACAAAATGTATTCACAATGTTCGCTAACTTTCCGAACTGTGAAGTGCCGACTTTGCAAACCTTTTGGTAGGAAAATTTACGCCTTTTCAAGTGAAGTCATGCAAATTCACCAGTTAAATTGTAACTTCATCATGACTCCACCTGACGTCACCTGAAGAAATGGCCACTTCACCAGGAAAATATTGTGAAGTGCCACAAAATGATGAAGTGGGAACTTAGCAAAGCATTTCACAAAGACAAACTCTGCAACGTCACCAGAACGTCATCGACCAAGTAAGATTTCACAACATCTATTCCCAGGAGCACAGGGAGGTTACGTGACTTTCTCTAGGTCACACAGTATGCAAGTGTAGGTTGTGGGAATCAAATCCAGGTCTGCTGGATATACCAAACTCATTCATATCTCACTGCACTAACCAATAGTCTACACTGCCTGTACCTGCTGAATAAATGTTCTGAATATGCATCCCAAAGTCTTCATTTTTATATAAGTTTTCTTCTGTTTTTTTTTTATTCTGATCAGATCAAATCCCTTCATTTCACAGGAAATCAAGCTACTAAAATGATTTTCCTAATCCTTAGACATATTCTGTAATAGCCAAGATATTAAAATATGTTTGCTCTCAAGATCTTCGGTTATTTTTCTGGCAGATAACTGAATATCTTTCTTTATTAAATTCCTCTCTTCCTAGGCCTACAGTTCAGATGTAACATTTTCTAGGTAGCAGAAAAATAATGTGACTGAACTATGAGTTATTGCTTTCAGTTGCAATTATTAGAACAGAAGCAGAAACATCTGATTAGGTGTCAGGTTATCAGTGTCAGTGGCTCAGTAGGTAGCACACTCACCTCTGAGGCCAGGAGATCAGAAGGCTGTGGGTTCAGTTCCCACATCTGGCACTTAGGTTAATATCCCATACTGACACTGTAGTGCAGCATGAGGGGTGCTGCACTCCTGAGGTGCTGTCTTTTGGATGAGGCGTTAAACTGAGGTCCCATCTGCCTGGATTGGTGGTAGTTCAGGTGGATGCTAAAGATCCCATGGGACTTATCGAAAAGAGTAGGGAACATAAGAAGGTCTGTAGATATAATTGAACATCTGCAATTAACAGGAACACCAGCTTATGTGATGAGCCTAGATGCCAAAAGGGCTTTTGACCAGGTATCCTGGACTTTTTTAAGGGGCACCTTGGCTGGCTTTGGCTTCCCTGCCACCTTTGTGGATCTGATATTCAAACTTTATGAGAACCCAATGACCTATATCAGGGTCAATGGCCACATATCCAGTTCTTTTAAGTTAGAGAGGGGTACTAGGCAGGGTTGCCCCTTGTCCCCACTGCACTTTGCTCTGTATATAGAGCCTCTGGCTCAGAGCATAAGGGTAAACAATCAGGTAAATAAACAGATCAAGGGTTTTTCTGCCCTTTCTGGTTATACTCTAAACTGGTCAAAGACAGAAGTATTGGTGTTGTCAGATACAGTCCCGAGTTTATTAAATCTGCATATCAATGAAGTGGGACTCTGAAGTCATAAAGTACCTTGGAGTTAGGTTAGGTAAATCCCTTCCACACTTTTTATTAATAATTACCCAGCACTGATAAAGCAAATACGAGCAGACCTACAGAGGTGGGACAGCATACCATTTCCTTTTATTCAAGATTACAAATAATCAAGACAAATGTTCTGCCAAGACTATTATACCTATTTCAAATGGTTCCATGCACAATTACACAGAGGAGTATGATGTGTGGCAGAGATGGGTAATGGCCTTTATTGGGAAACAAGCATCCCACAATAACTAAAACACATTATATTTACCAAAACAAGAAGGGAAGAGCTTGTCTGCATATAGGCAGTTACTGGACTGTGGCCCAGATGAAAATCACATTGCTATGGGCCCACAGGGGCTATCAAGCACACTGGCAGCAGCTGGCTGCAACTAACTGGGAGAACACAATTATGTTCCAAACTTTTTGACCTTTAGGGCCGCTCCTCTGATTTGGTGGTGTCTCTGTCCTCAGTAAAGGCAACCCTGCAGGGATGGTATCAGTGTATCAAAAGGGGCTATACAAGAAGAAAAATATAGAAATACACTTGGTGGAGTGCAGACAAGTCTTTTGTTCCAGCCAGTTTCTCTAAGTGGTATCAAAAGCAGGCTAATAGGGGTGTTTTTGCAGCTTGACAGTTACCCCAGGGGAGCACAATACTGCCCTTTGAAAGAGTAAGGGAAGCTTTTGCCTGGACAGAGATGGATCTGATATATTATTATCAATTAAGAAATGTTATTAATGGGAAGATGCGGAAAGATATTCACTACGAAGATCTTAGACCTTTCCCTAGGGCATTTGAAATTATCTGGGAGTCCTCTCATGGTAAAGGGGCAATAACAATGCTTTACTGGAACTTGATAGCAGATAAAATGCATAGTATAGTTTCCTTACAAAGGAAATGGGAGCAGGAGCTAGAAATACAATTAAACCAAAGAAATGGCGCTTGGTGTTTAGGGTAGCTGGCGAACCACATCATCTCCATTCTGGCAAGAATTTGCCTGGAAGATTAAAGTTAGGTATTTTTTAACCCCAGACAGTTTAGAATGGGTACTAGAACCAACGCATCATGCTGGAGAGGATGTGGCTGCTTTAAAGCTGATATGTCACATATTTTCTGGTAATGCCCAATACTTCAAACATATTGGGGCAACATAAAGCGACATTTTAGGGGAATATTTCAGCTAGAGTAGCTGGACTGAATTTTCCCCACTCCCCCTCCCCCTCCTCCTCACAGTATTAAATAGACCCTTACTCCACCCCTTCCTCGGCCTAGCAGCAGATTGGTCACTCCACTGCTGCACATTTTCATGCTATTGGCCTCCTGTCTTCAATACCTGACTTGACCCACTTTCTCACTGCCCCTTTAAAGCAGTCCCACCCACAGGATCACACATTTCCTCTCAACCTTTCTCCAGCCACTCCATCTAACTCCTCTCAATTACTGCTCTACCTGCCCTATTGTTAGGGACCTCACCCTAATCGACTATATACCCTTTCAACTATAAACCAGCTAACAGTTAAGCAGGCCAGCAACACCAAACAAACTACCTTGGTGCAACCACCTACTACTACTCCTCACTACCTCTTTTGGCATTGCTGGTACCATACACGTCCTTTTGTTCTGCATATTTTGGACTCCCCGCTGTTCTGTCTGACCCTTTGTATGAATGCCCTTTATTAATCCTCGCTTTCCTTCTCTCCCTCAGCCAAGGAACAGCCACCCAGGCTCCCAGCTCCTAAGCCACGGGATTCCCGGCTACCGGGTGGTTGGCGCCCCTCTAGCTGACGCTCGAGACTGCAGACATGGACCTAAGGTCCTACAAGGTACAGGAACTGCTGCAACCAACTGGATTGCGAGCACCCTCTCAGACCACACTCTGATTGGTCCCTGGCAGAAGCCAGCTTCGGCTCTTTGATTTTTAACACTAAAAATGTTTATGTTGGGACAAATATTAAAAAGCCAAAGTGTTAACCCAGTCTGTAATTGAAAGGACTTAAATTGTGGTTTGGGAAAGAAATCTAGTGTCTACAGCCCTTTCCTGCATCGTGCACTGGCCCTAGACACTTTTGGGTGCCAAAGCAATACCGTCCTTTTGTTCTGGAAATTTTGGACTCCCGCTGTTCTGTCTAACCCTTTATGTGAATCCTTTATTAACCCTCACTCTCCTTCTCTCTCTCAGCCGAGGAACTGTCGCCTAGGCTCCAGCTCCTAAGTCGGGATTCTGCCACCGGGCGGTCGGCCCCCTCAGCCGATGCTCGAGACCGCAGACATGGACCCAAGGTCTCACAAGGTACGGCAACTGCCGCAACTTTTTTTCCCCCCCCACCCTCCGCTGATTATTAAATACAGTACCTCCTGCCAAAATATTAGTCCACGTCCCCTGGCGCAGTGCCCCACCAATAGAGACTTAGCTTGTGATCCCCCTCTTCTCTGTCCAGCCTACGGGATCCAACTCTCAGGGCCTCGCCGTACTAAAACGCATAGGCTCTCCTTGGCTGTGCCTTCACCACTAAATATTTTTAATGCTATCAAATTTGGGTCGACCTGGATTGGAAAGCTACTGATAAGCTGCATTAATCCAGCAACCCCACTGGCCCCTGGGCTAATTGAGTGGTTCCTTTTTTGAGGTATCATCAATGTTGGGCCCTATATGGCTCCTTATACTGCCCCTTCTTCTGCTGATACCAGCTGCCCAGCATTGGACACCTGAACTACCATCATGTTTGGTCTACAACAGCACCTTGTGCTGTATACCACATGGCAACTTATCCTTTAATTGCCTCTGTGATTCCAAGTACCAATACCTTGAACCCTGCTCTTGGACCACACATACCAGTAGTACTTATAACACTCCCCCACCACAAGGCCCTCCCACCACGCAGACTTCTATCTCCTCCCTGCCTATTGTGGTAGGGGTACTAGGTCTTGCTACAACAGATCAGCTCTTCTATGGTGGCTACTTTCCAGTCCCTAAAAACATCAGATCTACTAGACGGGAGAAAGGCAGGAATTACAAGCTTATAATTAGCGCTCTTAGAAAAATCCTACTTATCCTCCTGCTATGTTCAGGCAACGTAGAACTCAACCCTGGCCCCCCAGAAGCTATTGCTTTGCCAGCATGACTAGAAAATTTAAAAGGAATAAGCTTCTTGCATATTAAGGTATGTAGCCTCCTTAAAAAGATAACCTTAATACAAACCTGGGTAAATCATACCTCTCCTGACATACTTGTGATTTCCGAAACTTGGCTTAGACCCAGCACCACTGATAGAGAAGTAAACATACCCAACTATGCCTTGTTCAGAGCTGATAAGTATGCCAGAGGAGGAGGGGTAGCTATCTATGTTAAAGAAAAATTTTCTGCTTTCTGCTTATCCTCGGCATCTGTTGCCAGCGAAATTGAATGCCTAATTCTCAAAGTGGAAATTACACAGACTACTGCACTCTGCGTAATAGGATGCTGCTGGCCTACAGCTTGTGTCAAATCTAAGTGAAAAGTTGGGACAGGGGCTGCCAGAAACTATTATTTTAGGAGACCTCAACTTTGACTGGCTCTCTAACACAGCTGCCCCCCTTGCATCCTTCTGTGATGAACATGGGCTGACGCAACTTATTACTGAACCAACACGCCCAAATGTGAAGAACCCCAGTAAAAGTACATTTTTGGATGTGCTAATTGTGAGCAAACCTCATCTCTTCTCCCACGCTGATGTCTTCTTCTCAGGCCTAGCGACCATTGTTTTATTGCAGGAGTAAGATCCACCAACAACCCAGCACCCATCAGAAAGTTCTCTATGAAGAGATCCAGGTGCAACTTCAATGAACATGCCTACCTAAACGAGCTTAAGTACTACCCTGAGTGGCAAGATTTCTACCTGGCCAAAACGATTACGTCAGCTTACAATATCTTCCACAACATTCTGTCAAGGGCCCTTAATAAGTATGCTCCCCTGATTAAAGTTCGAACTAGGACCAAAACCTGTAAATGGTTCACCCCTCAGATCAAGTCCTTGCTTCTAGAAAGAGATAAGCTCCGGAAAAAAGTGCGCAGACTGAACACTGCAGAGGATTGGAACCAGTTCAGGAGACTACGAAATTTATGTACCAAAACAATCAGAGAATCGAAGGCCACCTTCTTCAAATCCGAACTCGACTCTGCCACAAAGAGCCCAATCAAGCTCAGGAACACAATCAATGATCTGCTAAGCCCTCCCCAGGAAATTCATCCCGACCAAGATTACCTCTGGCAACTTGACTATAACTGAAAGATGGATATACTTGGCGCATTCAATAACCACTTTGCTACTGCAGGCATGGCATTTGATAACTCCCCTGTAAACATACTTCACTCCCAGACTGCCAGCCAACTGCCTGAAGCTCCGATAGTTTCGCTGCCTTTCGCTTCAACCTGCCCCACTGAAAGAGGTAGAGGACCTCTTGCTTCAGTTGGATACTAGTAAAAGTGCTGGGGCCGACACCCTTGACCCTTACTTCCTAAAATTGCCTACCACGTTACTAGCAATACCCGTCACCCACCTTTTAACTTATCCCTGTCTCTGGGCACCTTACCACCATATGGAAGACAGCACATGTCATATCACTGTTCAAATCAGGTGACCCTGGCGATCTCAATAACTACAGGCCAATTTCCCTCCTTCCAGTCCTGTCCAAGCTCCTAGAGAAAATTGTAAATGCACAGCTGAGGACTCACCTTGAGTCTAGGAAACTGCTAAAGTCTATGCAGTCTGGATTCAGAGCTAAACATAGCACTATGTCAGCCCTCGTCAAAGTTACTAATGACTGGCAGCGTAATCTTAAGAGCAAAAACTTTATTTGTGCTGTTTTCCTTGATCTAAGCAAGGCTTTTGACACCGTCGACCATAGTCTGCTCCTCTCCTCCCTTCAATCCATAGGTGGGACCCCTCCTCTCTGCGTTGGTTTACTGACTATCTTACAGGGTGCCTTCAACAAGTTAAAGCTGAAGGTTCTATAGTAGGGCCCTTTCTTTTGCAATCTACATTAATAACATCGACTACTGTATAAAGAAGCCAACATCCATCTGTTTGCAGATGATACAGTACTCATCGTGAGTCACCCAACACCTGAAGCTGCCTGCAATGACCTACAGTCAGAATTCAAACTTTTGCAAAGCCAACTCCTCCAAAAAAAGCTACTCCTTAATGCCAAAAAAACTAAAGCGATGGTCCTCTCCCCTTTTATCTGTACAGCTAACCCTGTGTCCAGTGGGACAGTTCCCCAAATTACCACAGTTCTAGGTGAAAAAACTAGAATTTGTTACAAAATTCAAGTATCTGGGAGTTTGGATAGACCAAAGACTCTCCTTCATTGAACATATCGAGGACTTGCTAAAACGACTTCGGCAAAGGCTTGGATTGTTTTTTAGAATCAACCAATTTCTCATCAGAGATGCCAAGAAACAACTGGTCCAATCCATTTTCCTATCATTGGTTGATTACGCTGACTTCCTGTACAGCCAATGCCCCAAATCTTACATGGCTAAACTGGACACACTCTACCATCGAGCACTGAGGGTTACAACCGGACTCCCCTTCGACACGCATCACTGCACCCTATATGCGGCAGTGGGGTGGACATCACTAAAGTTCAGGTCCCACAGAGACGCTGCTCTCTGGACCTATAGAGCCATCTCTAATAAGCTGCCTTACTATATCCCTGCTGTCTTCCCTGAGTATAATTGGGAAATACTGCGCTAAGAAGTTACTCAGCTATTACACTTAAAGTACCCAAAGCAAAATCCCTCTTCGGCAGGGCAGCCATAAACTCGTATACCTACCTTATGGAATGATTTACAAAAATCCTCAAATTAAGCACTCTAATTGGTATAAATGCCTTCAAGACGCTTTATTTCCGTACAATCAGAGAAGTATGTAACTGCTTCACCCTCAGACCAGTACCGTGTCTGCACTGGTATATAGCCACGCCTAGACCCAATTTTAGTACTGACCCCCAGCTTGCTCCTCACCAGCCTAATTGTTCTCTCTCTCTCTCTCTTATCCCCCTGTCTTATCAACACTAGGTCCATCCATCCCCTTATTCTTCCTTTCCCAGCCTCGGATTGGAGCTCACTACCCTGGGTTGTGACATCCTACCATGCCCCGTACTTTATAGCATTCAATCCCGGGACTCACACACACTCCTTTTCTCCATCCACCTTCTCTACATCCTGTTTTACCAACTCCTTTCTGTGTACTGTGCCCTCCTAGCCTTTCTCCCCCTACCTCCCTCCCTTCCCCCCTACCTTCACCTCTACCTGGTGTATATTTTAATTTTTTTTCTTCTGTTAATTCCTCCTGCAACCTTAGATAACCTGCTTTATCTTCCTATAGACACTTCTATGTATGTAAATACCGTGTAATCTGTACAATATCTGTATAATTCTATGTACATATGAACTTCTTTCTTCCTCTCTGTAAAGAGTATTATCTGTATTGCCTTGTAAATACCTGTGTTGACCTGTATATACAATTGTTCATGCTCCACCAGGTCCATCTTGCAATGAGCTTCTGCTCAACGATGAACGCCTGGTTAAATAAAGACTTGATTGATTGATTGATTGATTGATTGCTTGATATAGAAAACATAATATTAGGACTTTGCCCTCAGTTATTAAGGGTAAAGAAGGCAATATTTGTGGGTTGTGTTATGTATTACGGCCTTGAAGGGCATAACAAAGAAATGGCTGCAGCAGCCTCCACCAGATATTCATGACTGGTTGGGGATAGTAAACAAATCCAGTTAATGGAGAGAATCACTTATGCTGCCAACCACTTTATAAATACATATACGAATAGATGGACTCCTGGGACTTTTATAAAGATGTGATACAATGAAATATATATAAATAACCCCCACTCTGTGCTACTTTTTCCCTTTGTTTTCTCCATTCATAAAGGTTTTAAGTATTTTATATATCAGATATGATATACACAGATCCCCCAAAGTTTTTAATTTGGATTTTATAATTAATTTGTGTCAATTGTTTTGACTGGTTTATAAGTTTTTATGCAGACTGGAAAGTATATGTACCTGAATGTAATTTTGCATGGTTGTCTTGTATCAGCAAACATGATATATTTTTTTCTGTGATAAATTATGTAAGTAACAACCAAAGCTGTTATTTTACACTGAAATACTTTCAATAAACTAAGTTTAAAAAAAAAAAGAAAAGAGTAGGAAATTTCCCCAGTGTCTTGGCCAAATTTCTCCACTCACTAAAAATACCACCAACAGCTTAATCGGGTTCAATTTCGTTTGTTTACCATCTGTATTTGTACCCCACCTCGGTCACCCCTGAAAAGGGACTTCTAGGCCCAGTGGGCTTACTGGGTCAACAAAATTCAATGAATAAATAGGTAGGTGTAATAATGAATCTTAATTCCTGAATTCAACAAATAATGGAGTATTCAGTTTTTGGAATTGAATAACTCATATCAGCCCACTATTCACATTCAGATCACATCCATAGAAAAAGAAATCTCAAAAACTTAAAGAACAATCTAACTCTAGGACTGAGGCTAGTCATGTGGCCTCCTTTATCCCCAATCTGTCATCACCCACCTGTATCCCCTCCATTACCATAATATATACATATATTTGGCCTCCTAACAGCTCCCTCACCCAACAATATATGTTAAAAGGCCCCCCAGCATGACCTCCAGTCATGTACTGTACATGGAGCAAAGTCAACTGCTATAGTCTTTACCCTTCCAGACACCCAGCCTATAACAGGTCTAATCCTTACAATGTTAGCCTAAGTATGTACACTATCATACCCCTCTCAGTTCCTAGCCCAACACAGTCTTTTGAAAGCTGCTCTGTTTTCTAACCCTACTCCCTGTTTTGCGCTATGCATTAGGTAATGTCCGCTGTTACAATATTCTACCAGTCCATTATCTGGGGTGGAGGAGGGCAACACCAAACACTGCTGCTCAGACAGAAACCCTTCCTCCTTTAAGCAACGCTGTAATACCCTTTGAGGCATTTGGAGGGTGCTGTTTACCTGTTGTCAATAGGTGCTACATACATAGAAACTTGATTTGAAGCTCATTTGTCTATTATACTGATTGACATTTGACAGTACTTCCCACAGTCCAACTGCACTACCTCCTCTCCCCCCCCCCACTTATACAGACTCTTCATGTTTCCCTTCAATTGATAGTGTAATGCACTACAGGTCCATGCCATATGGCAGGGTATGGTAATAAGGGTTTCATTTTTCTTTACACATCTGGTTTGTGTGTCTGTCTGTGTATGTGAGTGTCTGCATTTGGATTTGATTTGGTACATATGTGTGTGTGTATATGTGTGTGTGTCTAGTTGTGTGCATTTGTGCATGCACAAGTGCCTGTGTGTGTGTGTGTGTGTGTGTGTGTGTCTTACACTGTCTGTGCAAGCAATGTGATTTGATTCTCATGACTGGTCATTTTATCACCATTCCTGGCCATTGCCAGTGTCATATATGTCTAGACTTCACATTTGACAAAAGGAATTTTTGGATAATACTGTTGGAGGATTTCATAGTGAAAAAAGTGTTGGATTTATGATGTCATTTTAAAAAGCCTTCATATTAAAGGTAAAGCTGCAAGTCCAGTTCTCTGAATGAATGGAACAGATCTACCTCTCTCATGTGAAATTAAACTTTTGTAATGACTGATTCCAGCATCATGGAGGGAAGGGACATGGTGCCATGGGATTCTTAAAAGATGGCCTGTAAGATGGGAGAAATCAGTGTTGGGATCAGTTGGCATAAATCAATTAGAATACCATCACCTCCTGGAGCTTCATGAGGAGTCGGAAAGGCAATCATGGAGTGGATGTTTTGAGTGGTGAGAGGTGCCTCCAAAGCTTTGTTCTGTTCCACTGACAGAGAGGAAAAGGGAGGCCAGCGAGGAAGTCATCAAGTATGGTTCAGTCAAGGGACCATGGGAAGTGTAGATCATTCATAAAAGGAATGCATGATGCCACAAATCTTCTTAGACTGGGTTTATACACCACTAGAGTCTTTCAACATATTAATCTATCAGCCTGCTGTTCACACAGCCTGTATGACAGTAGCTGGATGGCCTTCTCCCATCCCAGAACTTATGCCATAGTAGGAAGACTGCCAGTTCTATTTTCCTGGTGGTCAGGGAATTCAGCTGCATACGAGAGCATGTAATTCCCACAATAGTGGAGGGGTGTCAGATCTTCAGGGGCCAATTTTTAGTTCCTTTTCCTTGTCCAGCTGATCTTCACAATCTAATTGATCCATCTCCTGTTTACAGTGGCGGGCTGCAGCAAATGAGAATCTAGATCCTTTGGAAGGCTTTAAAGGCCCCCCATAAAGTGGACTTTGAGTTGTTTCCAGTGTCATTGGTTTCAAAAAATGACACTTCCTTCCTAAGCCATGGCTAAGTCCTTATCTTGGAGCAAGCAGGGTTCGGTCACCAAGAGGTGTATTTATGGGCAATGTGTCCCCACTCAATGACCATCACTACAGGACCATGATCAGATAAATTCAGGGGCAATGGCTGAAGTCTGCAAGAGGTGACACTAGAGGAGACTAACCAGAAATCAAGGCAGCTGGGAGTGGAATATGTGACAGAAATGCAAAAGTCTAAGACTGCTGGGTTGGGAAAATGCCAACTATCTATTAATGAGAGCACCAACATCAAATTGTGAAGGGTGTGAGGGCTTTGGGGTGGGGTTCAGCCTTCCAAGGAATTCCAGTCAATATAAAGCTCCAAGGCTAGAATGAATTCCACCCCCTAGAAAGAGAGGGATGTTTGAGGGAGTCAGAGGAGACTATGAGTGACACAAAGTATGAAACAGCCCCTGCTCTTCCAGGTTGTGTCTATAGGCATTGACAAGGCTAGCGGGTCCTCAGGGGTATAAAAAAGTGCTGCTGCCCACCTACCATTGTGATTTTGTGCAAAGGCCACAACAGACCCCGGAGGGCTTTGTGCAGCAAGATCAAGACACCAGCCTTGGAGGATAGAGCACAACTTTGCAGCTCTAGCCAAACCCAATCCCAACGGAACTTGGTCACCTTGGCTGGGCAGAATTTAATATCCTGTAGAAAAGCCACATGGGCATTTGTGCCCTTAAACTTCATCAGAACATGCTTTCTTTTGACAGTGAAGTTAAAGCCTCTTGCATTCCAGGAGGTGAAAGTCAAGAGGTGCACTGAGCAGCATAGAACTGGACAGTTATATTACAGAACTGGACAAAAGAGGAGAGCTGTGGAGGACCTATGGGTAGTAGACTGTGACCAAGAGACGATACTGCAAAACATGATAAGGCATAGCCATAATCTGAGAATGGGTTTCCTGCCTGGAGTGGAGGGAAGTAAACACTGCAATAATAACAACAAACACAGTGTAAACACATAACAACACATTACCAGACTGAATGCAAACCTGACGTTCAGGAATAAACTTATTGGCATTTGCCATTATCAAGACCCTGGGGGCTGGAAGAGCTAAGGCTTTCAATGCCAGGCCCTGACAGTGGGATCACAAACAACAAACATGGCAGAGCCCATGTAAGGAGCAAACAATTTGAGTACAGCAACCTCATAAGAAAAGTCTCATCTCAGTGGACAGTGGCATTAACTGTCTATAGAGTCAAATGAAACAAGCACACCACTTTTTGCACTAGTATTGATATGACAGTTTACACATTCAAAATGTAAATTTATTCTCAATACAATGGAGTGCTTGTTTCGTTTGACTCTGCAGTATCATTATTTTCACAAGTACCCAGTCTTTATTGAGAGCACAGTCTTTCTTTTGCCTTTTGTGCATTAACTGTCTATGGCTGACTATGTGTGGAGCCATCAAACCAAAAAGGAGAGGGGACAGTTCAGCACTGAGAGGGGGAGCAGCACAGGCTAAGACAGGGTCAAGGAAAGGGAATAAAGAGGGTGGGACAGGGGAAGGGTACAGTAGAAGGCGGGTAGGTATGGGAGGAGATGGAATGGAACATGCCACCCATGGAATTAGTGTCCCTGCAACTGATTAGTGAAGAAAGGAGACACACAGATGAGAGGAAGCAGAGGGCAAAACCAGGAAAGGAAAAACAGGCTGCCACATGCCTGAATGCCCATGCAACGGGGTGTCAATTGAAAGCAGGCACCTCGGGTCACACGCAAGGCATGAACATAAGAGGCTGATGGGCACTCTATCCTGAAGATGGCCACCAGGCCGGCAGGTTGTTGAGTTGGAGCTTTGCTCCTACATTTTTGCTTGGTGATTTAATGCACTTTATTGTTTTTAATGCATGTTATCTGCACAGACTTTGTATTAGTTTATTTTAATCTTTGAAACTTTGAGTGTTCTGATTTTTGTTTGTAGAGTTAGTAATAGGTCATTATTAAGGTAGTTTGGGATTTTAAGTGAGAAAGTGGCAGGAGTGTTAGTTATTTATATTTAAGTTGTACTGTGCAACAATGCCATATTCACTGTGTTTCATTCTTTAGCTGTGTGTTCTCTGGCAAATGGACATTTGCTTTACACCAGAAAATTTCACCAAAAGTGCCTTAGAAAAGGAGGAGTGGGTAGGAGAAGCAGTTCTCTGGTGGTTCCAGAGCATTGTAGGCTGCATGTGGGTCCGTTTCTGAGTCTTCTGGACTGTGCTATGGAGTCGGAATGTGGCAAGGAAGGCTGCAGGTGTGTGGCTTCTGTGGTTCTGATGTTCTGTCTCTGTATGGAAGACTGTGCTTGTTTTGTGAATGGTGGACAACTTCAGGAGTGAGTCAGAGCTGGAGTGAGCCGTGGTCCCCCAGTCAGAGGGGGAGAAGACGAGAGAACTGTGTCCAGCTGCAGGCTGCATTGTAGCAGTCGAGGTTGCCTGTAGTAGTACTTGTTCATCTGCTGATGCCAGAACTGTGAATCTACTACAACAAGCTGCAAGAGAACTGTCCTGGGACTATGAAGTTATAGACCTGCTGGGTCAGCTAGTGGTGAGAGAGCCTACTGGCTCAAAATAAACTCTGCACTGTTATCTTAGGCACAAATCATTCATAGACAGAAGTGTGAGTTCTGTTTTCTTATTTCATATATAATTGTTCATTGAGTTCTGGTGAGAGCAGAACACCTTGCTGTGGGGGACTCCCCCCCCTTTTTTGATCTGCTGTTTGATTTGTTGGACATGCTCTTTTGATGTGCATGGATTTTGCAAAGTGCTTAGCACTTGCTTTCTTGGACACTGTGGTACTGTTACACACCAAATGTTTTATATTAGACTTTAAGTTTTGTTTTAATTTCTCCTTTGGTGGCAGTATGTGTGACTGGTTAGATTAGGTTGAGTGGTGTAAGTGTGGTTATAGGGTTGTAATGTATTAGGAATATGTGTGGAGTCGTTTGAGTGTATAGGGATAGAGGTATGAGTGGGATTGTGCTTTATATTATTAGGGATTGTAATTTGGGTTTGGGGTGGGGGAAGGAGTTGATTTCAGTAACTACAGTAATGTGTGTCAGGCCTGGTTGTGATCCCCTAGGCTTAGTTGCTCCTCAGCCCAGTTGCTTGATCTGCATCCCTTTCAGGACCCCCTTCGCATCATTGATGTAGGGAGGTGGGGATTGAGAGGAGACGAAGTGGTCGGCAGTGGGGGGTGGGAAGTACTAATGGGGGCATCCTCTGGAAAGTTAGGACCAGAAGACACCCTGGGGTGAAATGGGGAACTAGAGAGAGGTGAGATGTTTGGTTCCCATACCCAGGGATCCCACCTGACTGAGTGGTCAGGTAGCTGGTGGGCTGATTGCCTTGCTCCATCCCTTTTGGTCAGTTTTATTCAATGTGAGGTTGATGAGGAACGAGATTGCCATTATGGCAGATCATATTTTGGTTTGTCGATTGATCTGGTTTGCATTACGGAGATCTGGCTGGGTGATGAGACCAGGTCAGTGTTGGAGGGAGCAATCCCAGCTGGATTCTCCATGGTTCACTGTCTGAGGATGGGTCATTGGAGGGGTTGTCATCTGTTTTAGATCTGGGTTGAACGTCACTGTGAACCCAATGGGGGAACCTCATCATTTGAATGCATGTCTGTGCATGGGGGTCCAGGTGCAGGTTGCAGGATCCTCTAGGTGTACTGGCCTCTGGGGCACAAGGAGGATTTCTTGTAGGAAATAGTGGACTTCAGCATCAAGCGGGTGCTGGAGTCATCCAGATGACTTATTCTGGTTGACTTTAATGCCTGGGTTGATGATGAACTCTCACATTTGGAAGGGATTTTCTCCAGTTGATAGAATCACTGGGCATGCATAGCTGTTACGTCTGCAACTCACCAACTCGAGCATGACTTGGATTTGGTCTCTCTCGGGCTCATAGTGACTAACCTTGAGATTGGTCAGGTCAGTTGGTTGGATCATTACATGGTGAAGTTCTCCTTGGGGCACCACCTGCTATCCCCCTGATGAAGATGGTTCAGTGCTGTCCTTTACAGGGACTTAGCCCAGAAGGACTACTCAAGGTGCTGAACATCTTGGAGAGGTTGGCAGCTTGTGAGACTGATCAGAAAATGTGGTTTTAACTTATAATATGGTTGTTGATGAGGCCTTTGATTCCATAGCACTGTTCCGTGTATGACCCTGGGTCTCACACTTCGGATTCTCATGGTTTGATGGGGAGCTTATAGAGTTGAAGACCAGGGGACAGAGGTTAGAGAATTGCTGGGGAAGGTCTGGGGCTGAAGAGGGACAAACTGACTTTGAAGATTCATTATGATGAATATCAAAGTGCAATCTCCCATAAGAAGGCAGCATTTCTGTCAAGGGAGACTGTGGCTGGGAGGAAATGATTGGCTCATCTCTTCCATATTGTGGGCAGGTTATTACATCCAGCATGACTTCAGTCTGTGAGAGCTGTGTCAGCAGCTAAGTGTGAAGAGTTCACTTGATTCTTCACAGACAGAGTATCCTCTATTCAGGCTGGGAGTTCTCCAGATAGGGTGTTGTGGCCCAGCATTCGACAAAAATCTCATTGATGCACTCAGCAGTCCTGGGTGGATTTTAGCCAGTCTCGATGGATGAGATATGTGAGGTGATTTCAGAGCTGTGGACCACCTTCTGTGAACAAGACCCAGGTCCCTAGTGTCTACTAGCAAGCTGCATGGGTTCTTTGGAGTTGGTGTTCGCTGGAACAGGCTGGTGCTCCTTGTCAATGGAATCTTTCCAGTAGCATTGAAGGATGCACTGGTTTGTCCCTCCTGAAAAGCCAGCTTTGGACCCAGATATTCTAGTGAATTATCATGCTGTCTATAACCTATTTTTTAGGTAAGGTTATTGAGAAAATTGTGGCACTGCAGTTTGAGGTGCACCTCTCAGCTCATGACATCTTTGAGTCCCTCCAATCTGGTTGTAGATCTAGGCACACTTTTCATTTTTCAAATTCATCTACCCCCTGATCAGTCTGTAACACTTGGGACTGTACCTGATAATGTTTTATTGATGATTTCCTTTTGTGAGTTAATGGCTATTTTTTTTCCATCCATTGTTTATCCTCCGTGATGGGTGGCAGTTCCATGTCAGTCAACCATATCAGACTACGTAGTCGTTCAGGGCATCCTCCTCTCTTGCCCAGGAAGACCACGGAGCCAGCCTGGGGCTTCATCCAGCCATGTCACCGATTTTCCTTTGTTTTCCTCCCTAATACCCACGGCTCTAGAACACAGTTGCTAATGTGTGTGAGGCATGCATGCACACCACAGCTCTGGTGATGGCCCCTTCTGCCCTCCGGCCTATTGCCAGGGTCCTCTTCTGGTGCAGCACTGCCACCTAGTCTCCACTGGGTGATAGCCAAGCACCGGGGAAGCCACATGTCCCTCCCAAAGGAGGAGAGCTGCCTGCTGGCTTCTCAATCCACACCTCGTCCCCTTCCCCCGGCCGATCCCCAGCATCCTGAACTTGTACCCAAACCTGGGTCACCGGCATGGTGCCATGTGTGGCATCCAGCTCCTCAACCCTCAGTGCCACTGGGCTGGCCATTAATGGCTATTCTTAAGATATTTTTTTGGTCATTTAATTTATAATAATTATTGGAGGCACTTGAGTTACACAACAAAGCATGATTTCCTGAGCCCTAGTCACCAAAACATGTCATCTTACTAGTAGTAACATTGAAGGCTTGAGTAACAAGATGCAGACATGTTGCAGCAGTCAAGATATAAACTGGAAAAATACAATACTAATTCTTTCAAAAAATGAGCATAGTGTTTGAAGACCTAATTCTTACTGTCTATCAGATTTAGCATGGTAAATCCATGCAAACAACAGCCGTGCACATGAACTTGCTATTTACCCATGGACACAAAGGATCCTCCTTGCCATAGCTCTAGAAGCAAGTATACATTTGCTGGTTACAAGAGGTGTCGGTTCAAGCGTTGGTACTGTGGGAAGACTTTAAGAATGCGTGTCTAGCACCTGATATTATATGAATGAGCATGCATATTTTTTTTGGCATAGCCATTCTTTCATGTCCTCTTACAAATTTGGATTAACAATTAGTCCCATAAAGGATTTCTTATGGGAGTGGAGAACTAAATCTATTTCTTAGAAATGCCTTACTCAAATAATAAAATTGTTTTCTGACATGTAAAATGCAATAAGTCTTTGGAGCACCTCTGTGGAACATGTGGTATGCTGTATCAGAAATAGGTACAAAGGTGGCAAATAAGTTATATTCAAAAGGCTTTTTATTAAACATGTCTCATAAAGAATGTATATATGAGAGGCACTGATTTTTAGGTTTATGGTGAAAAACAATCTCTTATTGACAGTCACAATTATATGGCAATGGGTCAAGGAGGAGGAGGATAGAAACAGTTCCTAGGGAACAACTCCTAGGAAAAAAATGCTGAACAAGCAGAAGTGAATAAGGTTACATACAGCACCACATATAGCAAAGGAGGTAGTAAAATAGCAGCAGCTGTTTACAAACACTGGAATATCCTCAATATAGAACCAGTTTGATGATGTTAAGAGCCCTATAAAAAGTATCATCTTATGAAGCAGTTTTTTATATAGGACACAATTCAATATGCTCAAAGACAATTATTATTTAGGTTCACGCTAATGAATACTGTTTATTTAAATTACTGATAGTCACCATTAAACAGAAGTAATACTTGAGTACAACAGGGCCAAAAATGGGAATGCTTTTTGGTAAATACTATTTATGTTCTGGTCATAGTATTTGACAGAAAAAATATGAAGATGGTAGCATAAGTACTAAAACAAAATGTTGATCGCCAATAATTGGGGTCAGGATTAGAGTTTTAGTGCAAACACAGTTCAATATTTACTCCACTGTTGCATACCACTTTTAAGAGCAAATATATAATTGGGGATAACATCAGAAATCGGCATACACTAATCTTACAGGGGCTAGACATAAATGATAATTGCAAGACTTAACATTTGAAACTCCAAGGGTGATGTTTTCTATCTGGTCACTGTGATGACATGACTGCCTACACAACATGAATATTTCTATGAGTCATGAAGGTATTTAATATGGGTATGCTTATGGGATTTGTAGCTTGTTTACCACTGGAAGCTGAAGTTAGGTAGCTGGAAGAATTGGTTGCCATTACAACCAGGGAATAGTTAAGGTATCCATGTTTGGTGAATGGCTCACTCTGAGGAAGGATCACTTTACGACTCTGAACTTCAGGCACTCACGCGCCACGTGGAGCGCACACAGTCATGCCCCCTTGTTGCTGGCTGTCAGATATTATAACAACAGGATGGTACCAAAATGCATTGTTGGCTTGTTCACAAAAGTAAAGGTGAATGAAATATTTGAAAGAAAACAAATACATTTGAATGGTTTGAAATGTATGGGGACTTTAAGCAATTGAACCAGAAAGATTTTTCTGTTGCCTGGCAAAATGTGCAACAAATAAAGAATCATCTTAGTGGTACAGTATGTACTGTTTTGCACTGTTTTGGAGGTATGTTTTAAAAGAATTAAAAAGAGAGGCATGGTTAAAAGCTGAATCAACAAGTCTCCTGCCTTTGTTGTTTGAAAAGATGCATGTATTGTAGGACAATTTGCTGAGTACACTGTGTTTTGTAAATTTTGCATCTACTTTATCTCATGAAGTGTCAGTACCTACTGCACGAGAGTGTCATACCTGGCTTCCTGCTTGAGACAGGCTCAACCTTTGACAGAGCTATCAGACACAGATAACTCAAAGGAAACATAACCACAGTAGTTAAAAAATGAATAAATAAGAATTGGGAGCCCAAAATGATCGGCACTATTTGATTGCAGCAGTTATTCAGCACCTCCAAAGTGGCAGTTATGATCAGTTGTTCTGACATCTTCTTGTACTCACAGGACATGCATAATTTCTTTTCTCCTCTTCTTTGTTCTCGTTCTCATAACACTGAATCTGCTAAATCAGCCCAAATGCTATGAATACCCACTGAGTAATGTAATGCTGTTTATTTTTATTATGAACTGTGTGTACCCTGTGTCCCAGCCTTATTGTAGTTGAGCAATAACTTGCTTAATTATTGTTCGCTGTACATAGTGTATGAATGCATTAAAAAGTGAGATTACTATGGGTTTTTGTTTCTCACTGCAGAAATTTCATGAGAGCCTGCTGCTATCATCAAAAACAAATCCCTTTCTAGTTTCAGCTTTTAATGCAAACAGAAAAAAATCTTTTTTCTAGTCCACACTTTATAATCTTACCTGGTGCTGTGTTGTTTATTTTATTTTTTTTTTGTTATCATTCAGGTCCTGAGTGCAGGGTTTAGCGACAATTTTAACAAGCATTTGTCAATGCCAAATGTTGCCTTGCTGGCGTTGGCATTGGTAGTGCAGGAGTTAGAGAGCTGCATAATAGGAATGGCAGTGAAGTATTGAACTGATGCCAACCCACCCTCACCCTGCAGAGACTGACAGGCATTGGGGTGTCCCTTTGGGTGTTTGGTAGTACAGTGCGGGAAAACATTTTGTGCAGGATGTGAAAAATGACAGCTGCACAGTTCATAAGGAGGTGTAAAAAAATGCCAGTGTTGACAATGTGGCATGTAAATATAATAAATTTTTAGCGTTACAAAGTGCGTGGGAAATATGCAATGCATGCTTGCAACACTGCCATTTTATGGGTGTTCGCACCAAATTTTCAACATAGGCATTTTAGCACCTCTGCTCATGTACAGTGTCACTGTTATTTGCTCAAAGTGTCCTAAGAAGTGATTAAAGACAGTGACCACGCTATTCTGCACCGGAAGTGAAAACACATTTTAAGTAGGATATGTGAAATGACGGCCGTAACTGTTCATCAAGAGGTGTGGAAAATTGGCAATGGTGAAAATCCAGAGTGAAAATATCACAAATGCGACGGTATGGCGTCGCGATTGCAATCTACCAACGCACGCTCAGAACACAGTCATTTTATGGAGTATCATCACCAAATTTTCAACATAGGCATTTTAGGACCTCTGCTCATGAACTGTTCACTGTCATTTTCATAATCTGGCCCAAACACTGATTTCCCAAAGCGACCGCGCTTATTGTGGCTGGAAGGCGGAACACATTTTGGGTAGGATGTGGAAAATGACAGCTGTACTGTTCACAATGAGGTGTACAAAATGGCAGTGCTGAAAATCTGGCATTAAAATATTGCGAATTCACGAAGTTACGAGCCTGAGTAGAAACTGTACAATGCACACTCGTAAAAAAGGCATTTGTTGGATTTTTTCCACCAAATTTGGAACATAGGCTTTTTGAGAGGCCACCTCATGAACACTGGCACTGTCATTTCATTAATGGGTCCCAAAAGGTGATTTCGTGCAGTGACTGTGAAATCATCTTTCGAGGCTGATTGACACCATGACAGTGATAGAATTCATGAGGAGGGGCCCCAAAAACCCCATGTTGAAAATTTGGTGCCAAAATTCCAACAAATGCCCGAGATATGCAGCAAAGTTGAAAAAACCCTATTCATTCCATTATACAGCTTACCAGCATTTCCTCAGTTCGCGGTCAGATTTGAAGAGTGCAGACGTGTTCCCGGTCCACCGAAGATCGTTGTGCCAGACTTCAGAGGTAAGTATGGGGTGAGGGGGTGTGGGGATGCAGGGTGCACAGTGGGTGGGTGCGGGTGGGAAGCAGGAGACTACGAGGGACCTTTTTTATGATACAGGGGAGGAAAAAAAACTAACATCGCAAGACATTTTTTTTTTTTCAGGGGACTTGGCATGCTGGGGTGGTCTCCCAGCATGCCACCTAACTGTTTTGGGGGGATTGCTGCAGCCGACAGGGAATTGGCACCCTTGTCGGCAGACAATGGGGGTTAATTTATGCCGACGGTTGGGCACCCCGCCTGCACCTGACAGCCGTGGGGAGGCAAGAGCCGAGGATTGGGAACCCCTCAGCATATAAGAAATGCGGGGGACTGATTTATGCTGGACAGGAGTGGGCTCCCCATTGGCACACAATGAAAGCTGGGGAGGCAAGAACCAGGGACTGGGCACCCCTCGGCATATAGGAAATGGGGCTGCTGTATGCCAACGGGAGTGGCCCCCATTGGCAATGTGTGCAGCCACAGTAAGTCAGCTGGGGGATTGGGCACCCCCAAAGTCGGCTGTTGGATGGCCGCCCGCCAGGCTGCTAATGTGGTGAGCACGCAGGAAGGTTCCGCTGCATCTGACGAGCTTTGCTTGGATTGCAGCAGACCTTTCCTTAGATGTGCTCACCACATTAGCATCCATGGTGTGGCTGCCGGCATGCAGGCTGATTTGGGAATGAGGGACGCACCTACTGATGCATGCCCTGCATTCGCCCAACAACGGCCACGCCTCAAAGCTGCACTACCACAAGATGTTGACTTGCTGCAGGTGCAGCAAGCCAACATAAAAGTGGGTACATTCTAAAAAAGTGGGTATATTCTAAAAAAGTGGGCATACTCTAGCTATAAGTTGTATATGGAGAAACAATCAAAACACAAGTTTGTTGTCTAAAAAAAGTCAATATATCCAATACTCCCATTATACTATATGCCCAGTCATACATATCAATATATCCATACCCCATTATACTGTATGCCCAAGAGAGGCTGCACCTCAGCAGGGAATGTGCAGCAGTCCTGAAGCAGAAACTTGTGGAGTTCTGGTTTCAAACTTCGATTTAAACTAATGAGGGAGGGGGGCCAAGACATATTAAACGTCAGAGGCTCAGGTTAATGGAGGACCTTTGCCTGCCCCCCACACTGTAATATAGTTCACTGGGAAGCTCCCAGAGGGGTAAGGTATGGGGAAAAGGTTAGAGCAGGTGGTGATCAAGGGAAAGGATGGATAGTGGTCTCCATGAATGTGAGGGACCTGGGCAACAAGATGCCAGAGCTCCACACAGTGATGGTGGAAGGGGAAGACATTGCCACCATCACAGAAATGTTGCCAAATCAAACCATGGAATGGAACTTAATAGTACCGGCCTTAGGTTGTATAGTATAGGCGGGACAGTGAAAATGGCAAGGGAGAAGGGGTTGCTATTTACATAAGGGAGAGGACAGAGTGCAATAGGGTGGAAGGTAGTAAGGAATACAGAACCTTGTGGGTTAGTATACACAAGGCAAAAAACAAGAGGGTGAGGCTGGGAGTGGTGTACAGACCACCCTCCCAGTTAGAGAAGAAGGACAGAGAATTAGTGGGGTTATACAGCAGAACTGCAGCAGAGGCAGCACAATGGTGTTCAGTGACTTCAAACTATCAGAGGTAGATTGGGCCACCATGACCTCAGCCAGTAGCATGGAAACTGTCATCCTGGATGTGCTCCAGGATGCGTTCCTGACACAGCAGGTAAGAGAGCCAAAAAGAGAAGGAAACATTTTAGACCTTGTTTTGTCAGATGGTGATCATGTACGGGACGTGAGGGTGGACTATCCCATGATGGGTAAGTGACCATAGTACAATATGGCTCTCCCTTGAGTTGGACAGAGAGGAGACATGTACCATAACCAAGGTCAACTTCAGTAGGATGACTGCAGTACTGGGGAGGCATGTGGCCACCATTGGTCTGGACATGGACAGTACCCAGAAATGGGACATCACAAAACTGTGGCTGGTGGAAACCACAAACTCCTGCACTGTGTGGAGAAGTAAGAAGTCTAGGTCCAATAAACCAAGATGGTGGATCAAGGAAGTACAAGCAAACGTGAGGGGAAAAAGGCAGCCTATAAGAGGACCTGCAAAGTAGCAGATAAGAAGGATTACATCAGGAGCTCCAGGGAGGTGACTAGGGTGGTAAGAGCAGCTAAGGCTAAAAGGAGCAAAGGCTTGCTCAAGGATGATTAAAGGGTGAAAAGGGTTCTTCAGATACATCAGGGAGAAAAGGAACTGCAGGGAGCAAATCTCTTGAATTAAGATGGAAGAAGGAAGGGGTGGAAAAGGGCTGAACAGGCAGAGGTGTTAAATGAATACTTCTGTTCAGTATTTACAAGACAGCAGGATGGACCCTATCTTGTAAGGGCAGGAGAGGGTAGGAGAAGGCAGAAGGGAGATAGGATGACAGATGAGGTGATTCATATGCAGAGGGTGCTACATTGCCTAAGGTCTCTGTGGACAGATAAAGCACCAGGACCAGACAGAATACACCCAAGAGTACTGAAGGAACTCACAGAGGTCCTGGTGGTGCCACTGACAGACGTATTCAACACATCCCTTCCAACAGGATGTGTGCCCCTTGTTGGAGGATGGCACATGTGGTGCCTCTCCACAAAAGTGGCTCTTAGGATAAGCCAGGGAACTACAGGCCTGTCAGCCTCACATCAATTGTGGGGAAACTAATGGAGTCTATCCTGAAGGGAAGGATAGTGGCATTCTTGGAGGAGAATGGTCTCCTTGATGACCAGCAGCATGGGTTCACCCAAGGAAGGTCCTGTCAGAACAACCTGGTGGACTTTTTGACTGGGTGACTAGGGAACTTGATGGCAGCAATGTGGTTGATGTCCTGTATTTGAACTTTAGCAAGGCTTTTGACCCAGTGCCTCATGGAAGGCTAATAGGAAGTAAAAGAACCTGGGTGTGTGGGAAAGGTAGGTCAGATGGATTTGGAGCTGATTGGAAAACAGGCAGCAGAGGGTGGTGGTAGGGGGAGCTCTCATCCCTCGGCAGTCATCAGTGGGGTCCCCAGGACTCAGTGTTGGGACGCTTGCTACTTAACTTCACTGTACATAGCAGATATGGCAGCCAGATTCAGAGTCAGATGAGCTTGTTTGCCAGTGACACCAAACTGGGAGCAGTGGTGGACAGAGAGGAGGTTGGGGGGTACTGCAGAGGGACATAGAAGCATTGGAGAGGTGGTTAGACATATGGCAGCTGGGTTTCAATGCCAAGAAGTTCAGAATTATGCACTTTGGAACCAAAAATCCTGGGTACAGTTACAAATTGGGGGGACAGCAGTTCTAAGTTTCATAAGTTCGTAAAGGGACAATAGCTTTCACCAAAGAGTCCCATAACTAGTATGTTATATTTTATGTACCCTTAAATTTTCCCTAGACTTGTATAATAATTGTCTAATTTGGTCTTAAAGCTAAGCATGGTAACACTTTCTGCTACCTCGGATGGGAGTCTATTCCAAGGGGACACCACTCTTTAGTTTACCCAAGCTGCTCTCTTATTACTTTTATACATTTCTCCTTCAGCTGGTACTCATGTGTTTGTGTACATTTAGGAGGATTTCTACTATCTAGACCCATACACTCCCACAAGTCCCTATTCCTGTGTACTGAAGATACTAAGCAAAGGTCCCCTCTAAGCCTCCGGTATTCTAGAGTATACATGTCCAGCTCTCCCAACCTGTCCTCCTAGGATAATGAGACTATATCATGTATTTTCTTATCAGTATCCATTAAGGAAAAAGACCTGGGTGTGCTGGTCACAGGTTATATGAATCACTCTGCACAGTGTAGGTAAGTGGCAGCAAAGGCCAATAGGATGCTGGGGTGCATAGCATGGGGAATCACCTCAAGGAATGAGGAGGGGATCCTTCTGCTAAACAGGTTGCTGTTGAGGCCTCACTTGGAGTACTGTGTTGGTGCCCCTTCAAGAAGGCTATCAAACTGTTGGAGGGGTACAGAGGAGGGCAATCAAGACAGTAAGTGGGATGAGGAAAAAGCCCTATGAGGATAGGTTGAAGGCACTCAATATGTACTCCCTGGAGGATAGAATGGACATGGGTGATGTGATAGAAACCTTTAAGTACTTCAAGGGCATAAATAGGGTTTGCCCTGAGGGCCTGTGTAAGTTTAGGAAGGTATGGATCACAAGAGGGCATAGATTGAAATTGGAGAGGGGGAGGTTCAGAAGAGAGATGACGAGGCAAGTTTTCATGGAGAGGGTGGTAATGGTGTGGAATGCATTGCCTGAGGAATTGATTTTGCAGACATCAGTGGAGGATTCAAGAGGGTGTGACAGGGTCTTGAGCAGAATCAGAATAGGAGGGGGAGGGAGTTGGGAGGCATCAGTACTCAACTCTGAGAGCTGCACACTTGAGCAGACATGATTGACCATCAGGTCTGTATCTGCTAGCTTCTTTGTATTTTCGGATACTACACAGAGAACTGGATCTGAGCAAGGATTTATGGTGCCCAATGCCCTTTAGACCTAAAACATTTTAAGTTTTTGAAAACTGCCTAAAGCAGGAGTTGCACCTGAAACTCCACAGTTTTCATTTCTTCACTGAACATTTCAGAGAAAACCTTGAGAACAAGCTCTCTTTACAAAGGTTCCATGTCGATAACAGAGATTACAAAGCAACATAAATACAATAAGTGAGTTCCAGTGGAATGAAGTCAACTACAAATATAATCAAACAAGTATGTATAAATATACCGAGCCTCCTCTCCTGGTCCTGCCTGCCCCTGCCCACAGGCCACCAGGAGCTCTGTATCCACCCCACTCTCAGTTGCCCACTGTAGGACCTCACTGGGCCAATGCTCCTTTTACTATAGGGTCCCCTCTGGGTGAATATAACTACCCCCAATTATCTCTTCAGAACTATGGCTAGGATCTTACAAGTCCTCACTTCGCACAGTACTCCTTACCCAATCCAACTGTGACTGCGCCTAACCGTGCCACCCTATGCTAGCTCACCACAGCCAGCCACCTGCTAAAACTCTGTCATTGTTTTGACCCTACTGTGCATGTCTGCTTACTCTTTGTTTACCAAAAATTTGTAATGACTCAGGGTCTGTCTTAATATCACTAAACTGTAACCTGACTGTTGTATTTCTGTTGTTGTCATTTTTGTATTTTTGCTATGTATGTGATTCCTGACGTGGATCCTTTGCAAAAGTCTTTGACTCAAAGGCTGTAATTCCAATACTCCTCAATAAAATAAATAAATGGGCTGTATCAGTTGCCTACAATTTTACAATAATGCAGGTTGATAGAAATAGTGTAGAACAATCATAATAATGGTACAGTCTGACAGAGTTCAAAGAGTATACCGGGAGGGACTTTAGTTAGGATGATTAGCAGTTACAGTTACATTGACCTGATAGGGTTGCCCATAGTGCTCTCATAAACAGGTCAGATTTAGGTAGATTGAGCAAGGTATCGGGCCACTTATTTGACCAGCTACTGGCCCTAACTGTGAATGAATGCTTGCCAAGCTGAGTATGGTGGAAAAGCAGTTCAAGGGTATTCCAAGCCATGCTTCTGGTGTTGTAGAGATTGGCAACAGGGTGGTAGCACTTAAGTTATGATTGGAGGGATAGACCCAGTAGCATCTCCTTGGCTAGCAGACATGTCTGGAACTTGGCTATGTAGGGTGACCTGTTTTTTTTTGTGGTGTAGGGGTAGCTATGGGTGAGCTTGTCAGCCCCAAGCATAAAGCGATAAGCCTTATTACCGATCAGTGGCTTGATTCACAAATGTGTGTGGGACTAAGTCCCACACTGCAACGGGCAATTTCAGACTGAAATCCCCACAACTGCAGAGATTAAAATTCACAGCCACAGCAGTTCCAGCAGAAGTTATGGCTGGTCCCACTGGTCATAACAGTTTTACACAACTGTGGGGATTTCCTGGGCAACACCACTCACAGCTGTTACCATATATTGTGGAGCCAGTCATAATCCGGCTCCACCTTTGTGAATACTGTAGCTGTGGGAATCATACAGATCACAAGTGGCAACCCACTTGTGCCGGTTTCCTGCAGCTGCTGGTATTTTGGAATGTTTGCAATCTAGCCCCAGATTTATTCTGCTGAAAATTGAATTGCAGGCAACTCGATGACAGGAAAGGCCATAGTCAATTATTGACTGCTGAGCTTGCCACTACAAGGTATCTAGCATCAGCAGTGAGGTTGACCTGGTTACAGCACAAGGCTCCTAATGTTCTGTTTACCATGGACACAAAGTGGTCAATGTGTGGAGAAAATAAAGGTATCATCCAGGATCACTCCAAGCTATTCAAAGGTTTTGACCTGCAGTTCACAGTGGTTGGCTGGGTAACCAGAGGCGTGATGCCCATATGAGTTCCTTCAAAATCCTTAGCCATGAGAGTTCATCATACTGAGTAACCAATTATTCAATCTAGATTTAAAGATTGATTTATTTTACTAATGATAATGTGCGGTGGTAAGCCATTCCCTGTGTGTACAACTCTTTGTATGAAGAAGAATTTTCTTTTGTTGTTTTGTATCGAAAACTTCATAATTGCAGTGGGTACCCTCTTGTTTCTTTGGAATTGTTTTTAAAATCAAACCATCTCCATAAAGAGATCTGGATCATTTGCCACATCCCACATATACAATAAGTCACCCCTATTTCTCCTTGCCTCTAGTGACATGTTATAACGATTTTAACGATTCTCACAGTTGAGATATTTTAAGCCAGTAATATGCTTTGTGTATCTGCTGCTTGTACTCATTCCAGGTTTTCACTAGTTATTTTATGCTGTGGTGACCATAGCTGGGAGCAGTAGTCCATGTGGGATCGAACATATTCCCATTCAGTGGTAACAGCACCTTTGCATTTCTTGTAATAGTTATTTTATGTTGTCCATATAATCCGGTTTTCTTTTCCAATGGCTGTATTTGTTTGTTCAGAAAATTTCAAGTCATTTGAGATTAGGACCCCCAAATCCCTTTCAACAAGTGTTTCTGTCAAAATGGTGTCCCCTAAGTAGTACTGTTGTTTAATGTTCCTGTACCCAAGGTACATGACTTTACACTTGTCGATGTTTAATGTCATGCCTCAAGTTCTAGTCCAGTTCAAAATGGTGTCCAGGTCATTTTGCAGTGACATAATATTTTCCACGGTACTATGATCTCCCCCTAGTTTTAAGTCATCTGTAAACTTTATATTGTCATTTACTATAGTGCCAGTAATATCAGTAATAAACAGTTGGCAGATATACAGGCCCAATACTGATCCCTGTGGGACACCACTTGAAATCTGTGCCAGATCTGATGCTTGTCCACTTATGATCACCCTTTCTGTCCTTCCCTCCTACCAATTTTCTATCCATGCTGTGATCTTATTGCATACACCTCTTTGTATCAGTTTTCTGATAATGTGGTCATGTGGTACCCTGTCAAAAGCCTTGCTGAAATTGATATAGATAATGTCAGTAGGGTACTTTATTATCAAAGTTTTTACTAACTGTCTCATAAAGTACATTAGGTTCGTTAGGCATGATCTTTTCTTGACAAATCCATGCTGTACACTGTCAATGCATCCAAACTTTTATCCAATTAATCTTTTATTATACCCTCCAGGATTTTACCTATTAAGGAAGTAAGGTTGATTGGTCAGCAGTTTTCTACCTTTGTCTTATCCCCTTTTTAAAAATTGGGGTGATGTTTTCTGTTCCTCAGCCCAATGGCACAACTCCGCTGTTTACACTACTTTCAAACAGTCTTTTAAAGGTGTAATAAGATACTGGGACATTAGTATTATCATTTTCTAATTTTCCAGCTAGCTACCTCAGACCGGATCACGGAACCTGGGTGTGATATTTGATGACTGTCTGACCTTAAAATCACAAGTGTCAGCAGTTGTTAAAATTTCTTTTATCATCTGTGAAATATCACCCGTGTGAAACATCTGGTTCCTCCGATGATCTTCAATGTTGGTTCACGCCTTTGTTACCTCCCACCTAGACTACTGCAATGCCTTTACCTAGGGCTGTCGGGGTTGATATCCACTGCCTACAGCTGGTGCAGAACATGGCAGCCAGGTTGTTGACTGGTGTTTGAGAGCCAGTCATATAACACCTGTGCTCAGGGTCTGCACTGGCTGCTGATACAGTGGCGGATCACCTTTAAGGTTGCTTTGTTAACCTATAAGGGCCTCATGACCAGGGACTGAGTTACCTGAAAGATCTCCTTTGTCCCTACTGTCCCTCTGTCCTCTCCGATCCACCCGATGAGGGATTGCTAGAGGTTCCCAGGAGTCGCTTGCAGACATCGGGGAGCAAGGGCATTTAGCTTTGTTGCTCGTCCCTGTGGAACTCTACGTCATTGGGGTAGATTGCCTAACCATCCAGAGTTTTAAAACTGCTTTAAAACCTATTTATTTAACCTGGCTTTTGCTGATTGATGGGGTTATTTTATTTATTATGCTGCTATTATATTGTTTTTTGTAGAAATTATATGCTGTTTTTATAATTATTTATTTTATGTATTTTGTTGTACAGGCACCTTGGTTTCAGAAAGGCACCTTTTATAAATAAAAATATTTGATTTGATTCCTGTCATGTTATCAGGGCCTGGTGAACAATCTTCCTTAATATTTTTGATTTTAGCAGATACAGTATTTCATCCTTAGTAACAGTGAATTTATCTCCCATGTTATTCTTAATATCATGGGTTTTATTCTGTTTATTGCTATATATACTTACGAAGTAATTATTGAACATGTTGACCATCTCTTTGCATCATGTAGAAAGTGTTTGTTTTGTTCAAGAGGCCTAGTGTTTTTTTATTGAATTTATAGAACCAAGAAAGGATTTAGTATTATTTATGGCTGCATTTCCTGCTATGGTTCATTCCATAGGGTGTTTAGATTGCCTTTTTTTTCTTTTGCACTGCTTTTGTACATGTTTGAATTTAATTCAGTAGTGTGTGAATTTGTTTTTGTTTTTTTATACAGCTTATATATTTTATGTTTTTTCTTGATTAATCTATTAATCTTTTTATTCAGTCATCTTAGTTTTTTTTAATTTTTTACAATTTTTTATATTTTGGAACATATTTGTTCCATATCTCCAAACGTTGCCTTTAAGTATATCCCTTATTTGCTCTAGTATTGCACCCTTCAATATTGTATTCCAGTCTAACATAACTAATTCACTATTTATTTTGTTGTATCTACTTTGTTGTAATTAAAGACGAGCTTTCATTATTTGTGATAATGTGGGGAATGTGATATTAAAGCTAACTGAACTATGATCACTTGTTCCTAGAGGTGGATCGACTGCACAGTTATTTCTGTTAAGTCCCTCTATCCCGAGTACTGTACCTGTTCAAGTATATGTCCCAGGTCATTGTGGATGACATGGGGGAGGGGCATTTTTCTTTGTTTGTGGGTTTTTGAAGAGCATTGTCTTAGTTGTTTTTTTATTTAGAACCAGTTTGTTTTGAAAAAAACATTTTTCAAAGGCCTCAAAATCACACTGGAAGGTGGAGGTGAGGCTGCCAAGGCTAGGACTCTTGGAATAGATAACAGCATGATCTGCACAGAAAAGTATTTTTGCAGACTGACAGGCATCAGCCAGGTGGTTTGTGAATAAGCCAAATAGTAGGGGGCCCATAATGGAGCCTTGGAGAACATCAATGGATACTTTCTTAATGTCTGGCAAGCAGCCATCTATCTTAATGCATTCAATGCAATTAATGACTTTTGTGAAGTCGATATAGATGGCACAAGCCTTGCCTCCATTGTCAAGGACCTTAAGGAAGAAAGTGGAATGCTCAATTAGTGCTGTATTGGTGTTATGTATTTTCCCAAAATCCATGCTGTTGGGGACACTGTATTTCATATTGTTCAAGATATGAAACAAGTCGATCAGACACTACTCTGTTAAGAGCATTGGACAGAGGGGTATGGAAACTGCCCTATAACTGGAACTGTTAGAACAGTCACTGCTTTAAACAAGCATATGTCAGTGCCGAATGTTTGTTTGCTGGTATTAGCACTGGGAATGCAGGAGTTAGACAGATGCAGAATAGGAATGGCAGTGAGGTACTGAACTTCACGCCAACCCCACCTCCACCCTGCAGAGAGGGACAGGCATTGGGGTATGCATTTGTGTCATCGCCCATAACGTTCATACCATTTCACCTCACCCTATCTTGTAGAAACCGACAAGTGTTGAGGTGTGACTTGGGGTGTTTGGCTTTACAGTCACCCCATTCCAGAAAGACATATGCTGCAATGGGTGCAATATCGGAGAATGGGGTGAACTCTGGGGCCAAAGAGACCAAGGCACACCTCGATGCCTGTCACTGGCTGCAAGATGGGGGGATGGGGTGGAATGGCATGAGCATTATAGACGGCAATCCAAAGGCACAAACTGATGCCTGTCAGTCTGTACAGGGTGGGACATTATGGTTAGAAACCTTAACACCCAGGGCATTTGTTGGTATTTGTACTACACATTTTCAACATGGCCTTTTTTGTGACCCACACCTCATGAAAGCATTTGGGACCTCTTCTCATGAACAGTGACACTGTGATTTTGTTAATGTGTCCCGAACTTTGAGTTCCACAGCGACCATGCAATTCTGTGCCAGATGTATGAAAACACAGATCGGGCAGGATGTGAAGAATGACAGCTGTACCACTCATAGGGAGGTGTGAAGAGATGGCTATGTTGAAAATCTGTAGTGAAAATATTAAAAATGCTCGAACTTCCGAAGATCTGAAACTGCGCCATGCATGCAATAACACAGTCATTTAGTGAAATTATTTCACCAAATTTTCAACATAGGCATTTTGTAACCTCTGCTCATGAACACTGTCACTATGATTTTCTTAATCTGCCCTGAACATTAATTTCCCACAGCAACCTCACTATTCTGCACCAGATGTGTAAATGCAAATTTCAGGCAGAATATGAAAAATGACAGCTGTACTGTTAATAAGGAGGTGTGAAAAAATGCCAATGTTGAAAATCTGGAGTGAAAATATTACAAATGCGCAAAATTATGAGGGTGCATGGAAACTGCGCAATGTACGCTCATAACACAGTCATTTCATGGACTTTTGTCACTACATTTTCAACATAGGCATTTTAGCACCTCTGCTCATGAACAGTGTCACTGTGATTTTCTTAATCTGTCCTGAACACTGACTTCCCACAGCGACCGCACTATTGTGTGCCATAAATGTGAAAACATATTTCAGCCAGGATGTCAAAAATGACAGCTGTACTGTTCATAAGGAGGTCTGAAAAATGCCAATGTTGAAAATCTGGAGTGAAAATATTACAGATGCGCAAAATTATGAGGGTGCATGGAAACTGCGCAATGTACGCTCATAACAAAGTCATTTCATGGACTTTTGTCACTACATTTTCAACATAGGCATTTTAGCACCTCTGCTCATGAACAGTGTCACTGTGATTTTCTTAATCTGTCCTGAACACTGACTTCCCACAGCGACCGCACTATTGTGTGCCATAAATGTGAAAACATATTTCAGCCAGGATGTCAAAAATGACAGCTGTACTGTTCATAAGGAGGTCTGAAAAAATGTTGATGTTGAAAATCTGGAGTGAAAATACTACAAATTTGCGAAGTTATGAGGGTGCATGGAAATTGCACAACGCACGCTCATGACACAGTCATTTTATGGACGTTTGTCACCAAATTTTCAACATAAGCATTTTAGGACCTTTGCTCATGAACAGTGTCACTGTGATTTTTGTAATGTGTCCTGAACACTGATTTCCACTGTGACTGCACTATTTTGCGCTGGAAGTGCAGAAACATATCTCTACCAGGATGTGAAAAATGACAGCTGTACTGTTCATAAGGAGGTCTGAAAAAATGGCAATGTTAAAAATCTGGAGTGAAAATATTACAAATTTGTGAAGTTACGAGGGAGCGTGGAAACCGCGCAACGCACGCTTGTAAAACAGTCATTTTTTTTGATTTTGTCACTAAATTTGCAACATACTGTAGGCTTTTTGAGAGCCCACCTCGTGAACACTGGCACTGTCATTTCATTAATCGGTCCCAAAAGGTGACTCAGCACAGTGACCGCAAAATCACCTTTCAGGAACGAGTAACGCCATGACAGTGACTGTATTCATGAGGAGGGGTCCCAATAACCCCATGTTGAAAATTTGGTGGCAAAAGTCCAAAATGGCTGAGATATCCACATAAGTTGAAAAAACCCTATTTATGCCATTATACAGCTTATCAGCATTTCTTCAGTTTGCAGTCAGCTTTGAAGAGTGCAGACATGTTCCCGGTCCACTGAAGATCATCGCGCTGGGCTCTGGAGGTAAGTATGGGGTGTGGGGTGTGGGGAGGTGGGGTGCACAGAGAATGGGTGCAGGCTGTGTGAGGGGGCATGACAGACCATGAGGGGCCATTTTCTTTATTTCAGGGACAAAAATAATAAAAAAGGACGTTGTGGGAAGTTTTTTTTTTTTTTCAGGCTTCATTTGTGCACACTGGGGTGGGCTCCCAGTGTGCCGCTTGCGTTTTGGGGAAGGAGGGGAACTTAAGCCGATGGGGGATGTGCCCCCACTGGCAAATAAAGACTGTTTGGGGGCATGATGCCGAGGGGGATTGGGCACCCCCTCAGCACACAACAAATGGGGGGGACATTATGCCAACAGGGAGTGGGCTCCCCCGTTGGCAAATTAATTGGGTCATTGGCATGCCAACTGGGGATTAAGGCACCCCGTTGGCTTACATGGGACTGTATGCCACCGCATGTTCACAGAGATGTTACACTAGGCAGGTACCGCCCTGCAATGACAGGTCATTCCCTCATTGCAGTGGAATTGCTGGACGCTGCAATGATGAGGCGGCCTCTCATTAGCGGTGGCCAAGTGCTTCAAGTTGGTGGCACTTCTGCAGAACCAGTGTCATCAGGACACTGGGCCTGCATTGGGTGCAAACTGCCAAGCCCACAAATGCAGTGCTGGCATTGGCCACCACACTGCCGCACCTCCACAACCCGCTTCTCTCCTAAGCTGCCACATAATGTTTCTTGTGCATGCGCACAAGCAAACATAAAAATTAGTGTAATCGGCACATATTTCCACTTTTCAGGGAACTGGGAGTAGCACAGTGAAATTGAATGTTTTGGAAATGGGGCAGAAGAGTTCCTCAACTATCATGGCAAATAGCCTCATATCAATTGAATCACTCCCAACCCCCAATTCTGATTTTACCATTCACCTTTCTTATATAATTAGAGGTGTCTCTTACTGAGACAGGCTTAAAATAGAATTTAGGGTAACCTGGCTCCAGGTCCAGTGTTTGTGTGTCAGCTGGACCAGAACCTCTTCTGGGGGGCAGGGTTGTCTCAGTGGAAACAACAGGGCTAAGGTCAATGAATGCAACATTTAATTTGTTGCCAATTTCAGTAGGATCAAGTATCTCATATTCATCATCCATGAGCATTTTATGTGAGGTTTTGTCAGCCTTACCAAGGAGTTCTGAGACACTCACCCAGAATCTTTTGCCATTGCTACATTTCTGAGCTTGCTGGGCCTTGCTATAGCTGGATTTGGCCAGTTGAATCCTAGTAGTGCATTTATTCATGGCTTCCTTGTACTTTTGCAGATGGACTGGAGATCCAGTCTTCCTCACCAGTGTCCACAGATTATCCGTCTCTCTCATGAAGGCAGAGAGTCTCAGGGTGATCCAGAAAGTGGGTGTACCATGTACTTTGCACTTTTGGAAGGGTGCCAGTTTATTTCAGGCAGTTGCAAATTCCATGACAATGAATTCTAGGGCTATATCAATATCATGGATGGAATTAAGGAAGCACCAGTCTACTTGCGCCAGACAGGATTTGAATTTTGACACATTCATTTTGCTTATGGCATGGCTGTTTATGAACTGGGACGGGGTCCGGGCTGTTTTACTTCCTACAAGCATTGTACCAGGGAGTTATCACTGAGGATATCATACAGAACTTTGACCTTTTTGACCCTGTCTGGGTGATTTACAAGTATCCAATCAAATAGTCTTTTATTGCCTTATATGTAGTTAGTTCTGGGGTACTCAGTGACTATTTGTGTTAGAAACAGACTGGTGATCTTACCTCTCAGCACTTTGTGGTCCAGTTAATATTAAAGTCACCAGTTACTATGAATTCCCAATTCTGGCTAAATTGTTTAAGATACTGGTAGTTGGAGAAAGACTCCATACCCACTTGTTAATTACAAGTGGGATATAGACTGTCAGGTGGACAAGAGATTTTTGACACCACTCCAGCAGCAGTATAATGGCCAGACATTCACAGTACCTAGACAGGTCTTTGATTGCAAGTCTTGAGGGTTGCAGGTACTGTAGGATCTGAGATAGATCATGCAGCCCAAACCTTGCTTGCCTGGTTTGTCTTCTCTGAAGGTATTGAAACCTGGTAGTGTGATGGCAAAGTCAGTTATTTTGGGGTTAAGCCAGGTTTTGGTAAGGGAAATAATATCTGGTTGTGCTAACACCACCCAGGCTTTGAGTTGAGCAAGTTTAGGTGTGAGACTACCAATGTTTAGAGAGATTATGTTTAGTTTCTCTTTACTCACTGAGTCATGCCCATGGCTATCTACAAGGCCTGGGTTGGGGTAGACTTTGCCAGACAACAGGAGAAGCTATAAAAGCTAAGCCCTTGGAGGCGCTAAGGAAGTGTTTGTCTCCAGGTTTTCTGGAAAGGACTTACCGGATGTCCCAGAGACATAGCCATAGTGTATTATCCCCAAATATTCCCCTAACACCACCTGTGATAGGTCAGTTTTATTGTGGGCGTAGGGCTGTGGGACTGAAGGCCTGTCCAGGAGGATCATGTGGCTATGGTTTATGCATGAAGTCCTGTAGGAAGAGCACCTTAGCCAAAGAGGTCCCAGAAGGTTCATAGAACAACACAGTGAGGAGGTGAGTCAGCATTATTAGCACTGCAATAAACATGTTAACAGTAGAAACTGGGTCCCTGCAATTAATAATATTAGACCCACTTTGATAGTGGAAGGGAGGCAGGGCCTCAATATTGATAGAATAAAGCCAATACAACAGTTAGTCCACCCAAATAGCGTGTTGGCAAAACCTCAGTAGATGCAGTGTATCAGTGCAGGCAGGATATACAGTAGTTTAAAATCAGAGAGGTTTCTGAAAAGATATTTTGCTTCATGGAAGGGTAATGTTAACTCTGTTTTAGGAATAAAGCACATGACTTCATAGTGCTCAGCAGCCTACAGGGCCTTCTTACTTGAAGACATGAAAGAAGATCTAACATAACAATTCTATTATCCTGTTATTGCAAATGAAGACAGAAATACACAAGATTCCATTGTCTTAGATCTGGATCAGTAATGGATGTGGTTGCTATACAGTGGACTTTAAATCGATTCCTGCCAGGTCGGGACAGCAGGACCCTATATTTGTGGGTGGTTCAGCCACTAGAGTCTGTTTCTGCTCGGGAGGACCGAGCCTGGACTGACTGGGAGTCAGCGGTGGGCTTCGCGGTTTTCCAAGTCCTTCGCTGGGCCAGCGGTGGGTTGAGCGCAAACAAGGTGTCAGAGGTTGTGGGGCAGATATTTTCTGGCAGCAGCCCTCATAAATAGGGCTTTCAGGCTTCTGGCATCATCGAGCAAGAACTGGATTATTGTCAGGAGGTTCCTGTTTTAAGGAAATGTGCCTACAAGAAACTCACGTTCTGATCTTAAAACTTTTTCTTTGTGATTTTTGTTTTGGGCAGTGAGAGTGCCTTTGTTTATCTTGGACCCCCCAAGTAGTGAGAGGGCCCAGGGGTCTTAACTTCATCTGACAGTTTGTTTTATTTTGTACACCTCAGTGAGAGGAGGGGTACTTAAGCTTTATTTCTACATTTGATGGTCCTAAGTTCAGTCCATACAGTTTTAATTCCTCCTTTCTGTGACCTGAAGTTCCTAAAGTGGGAGTTCCTTGTGGTTGTTCATTATCTCTCTCTTTCTCCCTTGGATTCGTATTTCTCACTCAGACCAATCTCCTCATCCTAGACTTTAGTATTTGGATTGAAATATCAAAGTACTCTTGGAAGTGGCTTTTATAATTTTAATTTATTTTAGCTTAATTTGGGTTTGGGGTACATTAGATTTGGGTAGGAGGGTGGGGGGATTGGATTGAGTGTGTGTTTAAGAGTTTTCTTGCCATTATTCTTTTTTAAACTATTGATGTGTGCCCGGGTTGTTTGGGGGAGCTGAGAGTGCCAGGATAGTGAACAGGGCATCCCTTCTGCATGACTTACAGCCCTTCATCTGCCTCCCAGTTTCTGATATTACTGTAAGATGTTGCCGGAGGTGGGGATTTGGAGGATGTGGGTGAAATTGGGCTGTGGGGATCCCCATGCACAGCAGAGGGTGGTAGAATAGAGATTGTTATGCCATCCTCCCACAAAGATGATGAGCTGTCATCCTTTGCGGGGATTTACCCCTGAGTTTTTTTTGGTGGTAGCCAATCTATCTGGTGTGGGTAATGCATGTGTTGGAAGTGTTGGTGCCTTGGGTGGGCTCTTATAATAGAATGCTATCCAATGCCATTGACTCCCTCACATCTGTCCATGTATGACACAAATCTCCCTGCCTGAGTTCCTCATGGTTTGATGGGGACCTCGGGGAGATGAAGAGAAAGGGTCAGAGGCTGGAGCAATGCTGGAGGAAGTCTAGCCTGGAGAAGGACAAACTGGCCATGCGTGTGCATTATAATACATACCGGGGACAATCAACCATAAGAAGGCAGTGTTCCTGCCAGGGAGATTGCTGCTAGTGAGAACCAACCAGCTATATTTTTTCAGACTGTGGACAGGCTATTTTGTCCAGCTTGTCTACAGCCAAAGAAGTTTTTTTTCTAATGTTGAATGCGAAGAGCTTGCTTGGTTCTTCTCGGACAGAGGATCCGGTATCTGGCTGGGAGTTCCTCCAGTCAGCAATGCTATAGCTGGCAGTGGTCACCAGAAGTGTTCTGAGTGCACTCCTCCTGGTTGGGGAGAATTTAGACCAGTGGAGGTAAGTGAGGTCATCGGGGTGGGGACCAATCGGAAGCACACTTTTTGCGAACTGGATCGGGTGCCAACACATTTCTTGATGAGATGCATCGACACCATTGGCCCGGTGTTTGCTCTGATTGTCCGGTGTTCCTTATCTGAGGGATCTTCCCTGATGCCTTGAAGGAGGCATTGGTAAGACCAGTCCTAAAGAAACCATCCTTGGAGGTTAGGGCAAATTACTGACCTATCTCCAACCTTCCTTTTGGTGAAGATTGTGGAGAAGGTAGTGGCGCTTCAGTTGGAGGAGCACCTTGTGACCCATGCATTGTACTAACACTTCCAGTTGGGGTTTCAGGTGAGGCATAGCACAGAAACCACACTTTGTTTGGGTGCAGAATGATGTCTTCAGGGCTAGAGATCAAGGAGAAAAGACAATTCTTGTTCTCCTTGATCTCTCTTCAGCATTTGACACTGTGGACCATTGTGTGTGCTTGACCGCCTCAGGGGAACTCTGCGGACTCACCAGCACTGTGATCTGCTGGTTCAAGTCCTTTTAACCAACAGGAGGCAACGAGTTGTGATGGGATTTCTCTTCCTCCTAGCCCCTATCTTGCAGAGTACCTCAGTGGTCAGTGTTAGCCCCAATGTTGTTCACAGTGTACATGACTACCCTAGGAGAGATCATTAGGAAGTATGACTTGGGTTTTCATTGCTATGTTGATGATACCCAGCTATACTTATTCTTTGCCCAAGGAACATCCAACAAAGTAGATGTGCTAAATAGCTGCCTCGCTGAGATCAATGACTGGATGGCCTCTAACTGGTTGCAACTGAACCCCGATAAGACGAAGGTATTGGTGGTGGAGTCGAACAGAGTGCATGCTAGGATAGCTTCTGGATCAGAGATTGGACTTGTTCTGGGATCTGTTCCATTGAAGGCCTCCTCTAGGATGCAAAATCTTGATGTCATTCTGGATAGGAGTTTGATGATGGAGGCGCAGATATCTTCCACTGTCTGCTCCTGTTTTTTCCATCTCAGAAATGTTGCCAGGATAAAGCCCCTTGTTCCACCTCTGGACCTCCCCACTTTGATGCATGCCTTAGTTACATCAAGGCTTGACTACTGTAATGCGCTCTACCTTGGGGTCATGGGAGGATCTCTCCACAGACTGCAGCTAGTGCAGAACACAGCTGCCCAGTTACTTACTGGGCAGCCAAAATTCTGCCACATTACTGTACATCGGTGTTGCGCGAGCTGCACTGGCTGCCGGTCAGGTGGAGGATTCTCTTTAAGGTGAGTCTTCTCACCTATAAGGCCCTACACGATCAGGGCCCTGGTTATCTGTTAGACCTTCTTGTACCTGCTGTCTCAGTTCGCCACCTCCGTTCCTCCTATGGAGGCCCCCTGGTGATTCCCAAGATGAGGTTGAAATCGGCTGGCAAAAGGGCCTTTAGTGTCGCCGCCCCTGTCCTGTGGAATTCGCTGCCCCTTAAGGTTAAGGGGCCCCTACTCTTGAGGTATTCAAGCCCACCTTAAGGTCCTCCTATTCACTCAGGCCTTTTTGGATTAAGCTGTCAATTTACAGATTTGATTTGCTTATAGCCGTTGGTAATCTGATGTTTAGTTTATTATCTATGGGTAATGTTTATATGAGGTGTTAATTATTTATATGCTTACATTTATCTTGTGTTTTTTTATTGATTTGTTCCTGAATATGTGTCTACTTATTTGTATGTCGCCCAGAGCCTCCGGGATTGGGCGTCTTTTAAATAAATTTTGCCTTGCCTATTTAAACCCTCTATTTTACATGTTTGACTGTTCATGCTCTTACATTTGACTTCTTTTTTTCATAACCTTTAATGTATTGCTACATCATATCTCTTCTTTTTACCTTCAAATTATATTTTCCTCTATAAGTAAAACACATCTAATTAACTTTACTTCAACTTTATAAAATGTTTCCCAGCACATTTTATATTTCTTTTTATTCTTGCTACTGCACAGATAAGGACTGTTGTTTTCTTGAATCATACTCTTGTTAGCAGGGGCTTTAGCTACCCCATCCATGTCTCAGTGTCTGTGCTCTCAGGTTAGAGACTATGGTCTGCCTTTGAAAGCAATGTATGTCATGGATGGCAATGCTCAGTTACACAAATCATTAGTGCTAAGTGTTTGTTTTGCATGCACTGCAGAATAATATTTCTAATGAGTGAAATTACCTGGAAAATAATGACAATGAATAACTAAGGGCACCAGGTAATGTGATCTTGGAGACTCCAGTTTCCAGAATAGGGGAAAATATTCTTACATTTTAGTACGAGTAAAAGCGTAACTAGTAAGTGTAACTGTACTGTTAAGACTTCTCACAGACAAACCCCAGAGCACAGTCATCTGGAGATGGAAAGGGCAACTGAGTCAAATGCTATGTATGCACATATTCCAACTTATGGGCTTTGGAAGACAAATGGGGACTCAATGAGAGTCAAGATCCCCTATTATTTTTTATTACTGATTTCCTTAAGTTAGTGTTCTAAGTATTGAAATGTCTGTGATACCACCATATTACAGGAAAGAACACCATCTACTTGGCAAAGTATTATGTATGTAATTTCACTCCTGGGAACTCATTCTGCAAAACACTCAAACTAAATTGATGTACATACATTACCTCACCTTTTTCAAGGGGTTGGTTTCCCAGGAAACAAAGAGATGGTTGAACCTGTGATGTCAGAGAGACATGTACAATGATGTGGTATGGAGGGTCAGCTAGCGAAAGGCATTCATGATCTGTGTTTGTCCCTGAGAAGGCAGGTATAATTAGGTACTTCAAATAAATAACATCAAAGGTCAGAGTCTAACATAACTTACTGGTTGGAGTAAGCTTCTAATTTACTTAGGATTTAATAGATGTGAGTTAGGTTTTTTTGTGTGTACTCTATTTTTTCAAAGGTTTACTTTTACCTCTGTAGAAATACTGTCTTCTCCATTGTTTTAGTGTATATTCTCTTTTTAACATATGTAGATATCTTGGGAGTATTTATTATTTTTATATACTTTGTGCTTTTGTGACTGAATCATTTCAGTAGAGATAACAGGGTATATTGCAAGCCATGCTCTGTATTCAAGAGGCATACTACAGTTACCATATATAACAAAAGTGTCCTCAGCTGCAACAGAAGGGATGGGTCATTTGCCCTTTGGTAAGGAGCACTGCACTGCGTGTGAGCTGTGGCTCTGGTAGGGATTCAAACCTACAAATAGCCTAAGTGAGGTTGCAGTGAGTAATGACAGCATACCAAAGTAACCCTTTTAAGCCTCTGAGGGGTTATGAAGCTGGTAACCATTGCAGGCTGAGTTCTTGGAGAGAACAAATGCGTGCCACATATATGAGAAATGTTTGGAAAATAAAAAAAGATCTTATTAATTAAATCAATGGAGAAAAATGCTAGATATTATCCCAGAAAAAGACAGCAGGGCATTTTAGCTCCTGGTGGCCAAGGGAACTTCAGTTATAAGCCATCTGTTGCCATTTTTATATCTGTGGAATATTGGTATCTCATTTTTTGAACTTATTTTTTTGATAATAACATTAGGGATTCAGGTATAAACTCCTTAATAATTGAAGACACAGAGAAAAATCATAATTTAATAATCATTCCAGTATTCAAGAGAGGAACTAAAAATGATCAGTGAATGTATAGACCAATAAGTCTTTTAGACATGCCATGAAAAATCTTTACTAAAATAATCTTGAATATCAATGCACAAATTACAAAACTGGATGGTCTCCCCAACTTAAAATCTGGTTTCAAGGAAAACTGTAGTACAGGTTAAGAGAATGGGGTCAGTCATCACATAATTTTCCAAATAACAAAGGAGTCAGGCAGAGATGCATCCTATCCTTCACCCTCTTTAATATTTACATAACTGTGATTTTACAGAAACTGATTGATCTGTCACCTGATTCCCTGAAAGCAGGCATGGCATCACTGCTAACTCTTATTTATGCTGATGACTTGACAATTTGTTCCCAAAGTAGATAAGGATTACAGAAAAAAACAAAACTAAATTTGTTATATTTAGAATTCCAGACATTATCTTAATGCAAAAGAGTCAAATAGTTGTTTTTGGCTCAAATGCCAAACATCTTAAATGGAGACTAAGAGACCTGGGGCCAGATTCTCAAAATGTTGTGGGGCTAAGTCCAGCTGTGCAACTGCAGCTGTGGACCAGAATCTCTCAACTGTGGAGATTGTATTCTCAGTCTGCCACAGCTGCCAGAGGTGTAATGCCTGGTCCCACCTGCTGCAACATTTTTCCTGCAGATGCAGGGGAAAAACAGACACAAGCTGCCATAAATTATGGAGCGGTTGTAAATGGCTCCACTTTTGAGAATACCATAGCTGTGGGAAAAACTGTTGTTCTGCAAGTGGCAACCCACTTGTGCAGAGGTTTTCCTGCAGCTGTAGTAATTTTATGGACTTTAAGAATTCGGCCCCTTGTTCTTGATAATGTCCCTAATAATACCTACTTAGGCATAGTTTTTTTACCTGTTGCTCATGGTCAACACATATGAAATGTAGGGTATAAGCTAGACATATTTTACAAGGCTTAAGGAAATTTAATTAGCAGAATGGCGGAAACAGTGTTAAACCATTATTATAGGCTATGCTTTCAATCGTTAATGCACAAGCCTTATACAGTATGCTTGTGAAACATGGGGGCCATATACAGTTTGGTTGAGGAACTTGAAAACACTACAGAACAGCTTCTTAGATTTACACTGGGGTTTACCAAATCCACCCTATATGTTATCTAAGAGCAGAGCCGGGCCTTGATAATTTAAAAAACTGTGACCGACTTATGCATAACTATTGGATTAAAACAACTGCTAATCAGTTGGTAGAGGGGGTCCTTGGGCACCTCAGTGGGAACCATCACCCTGCAGCTAGAGCAGAGGAGCAGAATCAGTGGAGCGTGAAAACTCCAGGAAGGCTCCAGCCAAGAGACAATTAGTGGCAAGACCGCACCTTCTGTCCTCGAGGGAGCCAATCAACACGAAGACCAGTGGGACAGGAAAAGCAAGGCTTTAAAACCCTACTGTACTTCCCAGTGCCAGCAGCCATCAAGGTCAGTCAGTTGGCAAGGGTGTCCTCAGACACATCAGCAGGACCCTCCCCTGAGACCAGGCAGAAGAGCAGAATCAGCAGAGCTTGAAAGCCCCAGGAAGACTCCAGCCAGGAGCCAATCAGCAGTGAGACTGCACCTCCTACCCTTGAAGGAGCTGATTGATAATGAGGGCTGATGGGATGGGCTGCTTCCTGCTACTACATGAGGACTATGCTTCCAAGTGCTGCAGCACCCTCGCAAGGATCAAAATGCAAAGGAAATTACAGGGAGTCTTCCCACTGGAGTAAGCCCAATGAGGCAGCCAACAGCCAGCCACTCTGCTCCCTGCTGACCTGAGAAGACCAAGTAGACACCTGTTCCTTGGATCCCAGGTACATTTGCAATGCGTGTGAGTGCATATTCCAGCTGTAGAGTGAAGGTTGCATTGTGGTGGTTAGTTAATCCCTGGAGGGTCACATTGTGGACGGAAGTATCTGATAACGTTTTTTGTAAGGTTGCACAGTGGTGAGGGGTTAATACATATGTTCTGTTGTTGTTCAGTGGGACATTTTAATGTTTGACTGTTGACCTGGTTGCACTGTGAGGGTGTTCAAACCTTAGAGCAAAGCAGTGGGTGGGATTGTGGTAAATTATACAATGGCAAGAGAGAATCCTCATCCCTGATTGGTCAGACTGGAACTGGAACTGGGCTGTTATCCCAGCATAACATCCCGGATCTAGTCCCAGTACAGTAACAACCGCATTAAAAGAAAAAAAAAAATCTGTCCGCAATCATCCTGGTCACATCAGCTGCAGTGCTTCCCACTCAGGCAAATGGAAAACCACATTCCGACCAGAGCCCTCACACATTCCCCCAAACAAAGTAGCCTTCTCTTCATGCAACAAACATTAAAACAGGTGCCCAAAAAGCCATGAAGCTTCTAAAAAAAAACACAACTTTTCCCCACAAGAACTGAGAGGTTTCAGTGAATGAAACTGAAAGTGCCGATCGCAAGACAGCAAACAGCAACTCCGACTTGCAACTGCCAGTGTACTTTAGGCTGCTTCAAACTAACCTTTTTTTAAAATATTTAATAATCACTTCATTACCCTTGCCTTCTGAATACCCTCCTCCCCAGTGTAGTCTGCCCTCACAGACACGGACGACATGCGTAAGACAGACCACGCTTCAGTCTGTGTCTTACCTGATCGCCGTTCCATGTCATTGTTTTTGTACTCCATTAATTTGACCTAATACAACCTGAACCGAGAGGAACCACAGAGCCATGAGCGCAGTTGCCAGTCTCCAATGCCGGCAATCATCAGAGGGATACCAACAGGGGGACGACTCTGGACTGCAGGGCCACAGATACAAAACAGCACCTCCACCTACTGGCCAAAACAAGAAATACACACTATTTATTTAAACAGTACACCTAACTCTTTAAAAAAAAAACAGCAAAAAATTACTTTTAAATGTACTTCTTCATGTATTGTTTTTCTTTTTTTACTAACAAGGCATTGTATAATAGGAATAGTGCTCTCCAGGGTGGGTGTTATGCTGGAATAACATTCCTTCTTGGGTGCTGGATGCCCTTGGCCTGTGACTCGGGCCCAACCACCCGAGGCAGGATGTTATCCAGGCGAAACATCTATCCTGAAGGGCATTATTCCTTTAGTAATACTGTACCTCTGTCAGCTGTTTGGGAGGCTGACTGTCAGTGGAGAAGAACTCCTGCAGTACTGTGGGAGATTGTATTGGGGAAAACTGCTAAATACCACCAACTGGTGGTCTCATGCTTCTCATGTTTGATTTGCTGCATATCTGTAATTGTGATTCAGCCTGAGTAGCTAATAACACCTGGAAGTGTCCGTATGCTTGAATAATTTGACAATTATTTAGTGACACCATACACATGTAATAGTTGGTGTTATTAGATTCACTTCACCTGGGTGTGGAGTTTGTTCTAATCTAATTTGGTTAATCTCTCTCTCCAGTACAGTACTGGTAGGATGTGGTTTGAAGGTGAGGCACTTAGTTGTAGGGACTATGGGGTACTCTTCTCCAGGGATGTGCTCTGAAGCATGGGGCATTGCCCCTTCTGCAGCACCATAACAGAGTTTCAGGCTCAGCTGGTGGCAGCAAGGTTAGAGATATCCCAGTTGTGCATTCATCTCAGCAGGTTCTCACCACCTACCCCTACTCCCCTCAAGAGACCCACTGGTCCATGGGGGTGGAGGGTGGTGGGGCACAGGAGAGTGAGAAGGGACAACCATAAGGAGTTTGTCCAGCTCAGTTACATCTAGACGCAGATGACTTCACATCTCTAGATGAGGTTCAGGTTCCTGACCCCAAAAGGGGGGACCCTGGCTTAGTCAAGGATGACAGGCAGGATAGCATCTTGGCACCCAAGGGGGAGGCAGAACTGACAGGAAGGTCCTAGTGGTGTGGGATTCAATGTTCAGATGGATAGATAGGGTGTTGGGGGTCAGATGGGAATGGGTTGGTCTGATGCCTGCCTGCAGCATCAGCCAACCGGGATTTAGATATACTAGGGAAATGGGGGAACGATTGTGCTGGTACACATGGATACCAATGAGCTGGCCAGCCAGTCAGTGGAAATGGTGGACGGAACTTCCGTGAGACTGGGGCTCAGATTGGTGGTACACTCAGCCTCCCTGGACTTTTTCAAGTCGTCCCTGTGTGGCACAGGGGCAAGATAGGATAAGGAGTGCTGAAATAGTGGAGTTCAACCATTGGCTTAAAGGTTTTTGTTGAGACATGGGTTACCACTTTGTGGGAGATGGGGGAATTTCTGGAAAAAGTTACAGTGATGGACCTCACCTGATGAGAGATGGGGCCAGTGCACTGGGGTAGAAGTTTGATGTCTACATCAGCCATTTAAGCTGACTGTGGGGGAGTCCAGGTCTAGAGGATCCACACTGGATGGTGAACAGAAGGATCTCCAACATAGTACTCCTCCACACCCAGGGGACAGTAGCAGGAAAAAGGGTCCAGGGAATACTATAGGGTTTACATGACCAAGGGCAGGGACAGTTATGAAAGAAAAAACTATTGACAAGGGCACTAACAAGGGGGAGAGAAAACATGGAAAGCAGATGGACAACAGCAGATTTAGAGTAGGGGGTCAAGTGGATGGGGGTATGCCTTACACAGATACACAGAAATGTGATGGCAGAGAAATGCACCACAGCCCATCTAGTCTGCCCAACACCCTAACTCCCCCCTTCTGTTATGCTTCCACCCTCTTTTCCCAACCCCTTAAATCTATCCCAAGCCCTCTTGAACCCAGTCACAATTTCAGCTGCCATTACATCCTCCGTCAGCTTGTTCCAGGCCTCCACCACCCTCTCCGTGAAAAACTGCCCCCTAACATTACCTCTGTATTGCCCACCTTCCAGTTTGAGGCTATGTCCCCTCGTGTTCACTCCCTTCTTCAATTTGAACAAGATGTTACCCTCTACCTTATTTATTCCCTTCAGATACTTAAAGGTCTCAATCATGTCCCCCCTCTCCCTCCTAGTCTCCAGAGGGTACAAATTCAGCCCTCTCAATCTTTCTTGGGTACATCCTGCATCCCTCGTACTATTTTGGTTGCTCTTCTCTGCACCTCTCAATCAGCTCAACATCTCTTCATGGTGAGGCCTCCAGAACTGCACCTCATACTCCAGATGTGGCCTAACCATGGTTCCATATAATGGCATTAGCACCTCTCTCTTCCTGCTATTAAAACCCCTCACAATGCAGGCTAACATTCCATTTGCCTTTCCCACCACCTGGCTACAGTGGCTGCACACCATGAGGTCATGCAATACCATAATCCCCAGGTCTCTTTCTGTTTCCTTCTCCTTAATCACCAACCCCCCAAGGGAGTAAGTTTCCCTCCTATTCTTCCTCCCCAGGTGCATCAGTGAGCACTTTTGTGTATTAAACTTCAATTTCCAAGTGTCAGACCACCTCTTCAGCCTCTCCAGGTCCCGCCTCATGGCTTGCACCCCACTAGGTGAATCCACCCTATTGCAGACCTTTGTATCGTCTGCGAACAGGCACATCCATCCCTCCAGACCCTCCGCTAGGTCACTAACACAGATGTTAAAGAGTATTGGTCCTAGCACTGACCACTGTGGCACCCCACTGGTCACTGCCCATTCCCTGGAATGTGTCCCATTTACCACTACTGTCTGACTCCTTCCCTTCAGCCAGTTTTCCACCTACCTGGTGATCCTGGTGTCCACCCCTAGTCTGTCCAGCTTATGTACCATTCCACTATGCGGAACGGTGTCGAAGGCCTTATTGAAATCCAGATAGGCCATGTCCACTGCTCCTCCCTGGTCCACTATCTGTGTCACCTCATCGAAAAACTCTATCAGGTTAGTCTAACAGGACCTTCCCTTGGTAAATCTATGCTGCCTGTCATCATGCATGCCACTCATCTCCAAGTATTCTATCAACCTGATCTTAAGTAGTGTTTCCATTACCTTCCCCACCACTGAGGTAAGACTAATAGGACGGTAGTTTTTGACCTAATCCTTCTGCCCCCCCCTTATGTAGTGCGACCACCTCTGCCTTCTTCCAGTCCATTGGCACCACCCCTGTGACCAAGGACAAGTCAAACAGTCTCGCTAGATGCGGAGCCAGTTCATTCTTCACCTCCTTGAGACCCCTTTGGTGTATTCCATCAGGCCCCATTGCCTTGTCTACCCTAAGTCTACCCAGCTCTTCCCTTACTCCTTCAGCAGTGAATTCTGCCACAGCCACCTGCCTGTGGCTGTCACCCTCCCAACCCCATCCTGGTCCCTACCCTCCCTTTCCTCTGTGAAGATTGGTAGAAATAGCTGTTTAATGTCTCTGCTTTTGAACTCCACTTCCAGTACTATTCCACTTCCCTCTTATCCTTCCAATCCATGCTGTTCCCTCCTCCTTTCTCAGATGTACCTAAAGAAGGTTTTGTCCCTCCTCCTTGCCTGCTTCACTATCCTCTCCTCAGTGGCCTCCTTAGCCCTCCGTATCTTCTGCCCAGCCTCTTTTCTTTTTTCCCTGTCCTCATCCTTTTGTGTCCTTCTGTACCACTTGAATACTCTAGTCTTCTCCTTGACCCCTAACACCACCTCTATAGTGAACCATAGAGGTCTTTTCTGTCTTCTGTTCTTTCTTACCCTTCTTATACACAAGTCCATGGCTTTAAATACCCCTCTCTTGATGGCTGCCCATAATTCCTCCACCCCCCGCACATCCCCTATCCTCAACATTTCTTCCCCAACTACCTTCCTCATTCAAATAAAGTTGGCCTTTCTGAAGTCCATTACCTTGGTTCTTGTCCTAACCCTCTCCCTGCCCGCTCTCACCCTGAACCTGACAGCCCCGTGGTCACTGGTGCCAAGCTCTTCCCCAACCTCCACCTCCTCCACACTGTCCCTATTTGTGAGGACCACATCCAACAGGTTTACACCCCTAGTGGGCTCACTGACCCTTTGTTGCAGGAATATGCCCTGAAGAGCCTCTAAGATGCCCCTGCTCCTTGTGGAGATTGCTGTCTGGGCCTCCCAGTTGAAGTCCGGAAGGTTTAAGTCCCTAACTTGCACAATTTCCCCTTTCCATGCCATCCTCGCTACTGATTCCACAAAGTGTCTGTCTCCTTCCTTCCCCTGCATAGAAGGCCTATAGACTACCCCAACACGCGGGGTTTCCCCCTGTCCCCTGTCTAGGGTGACCCACATTATTTTTGTTTCTCCCTCCTCATCCTGTCCATCCATGGCCCCAATCCCTTCCCTGATATATAATGCCACCCTTCCCCCCTCCCCTTCCCCTCCTGATCTTTTCTAAACAACCGATTCCTTGGGATCACCATCTCCCAGGCATAGTGCTCATTCCACCAAGTCTCACTCACTGCGACAATGTCTAGGTTCTCCTCCATCATGGTGGTCTCCGGTTCTCCCATTTTGTTCCCCAGGCTCCTGGCATTTGCAACCAAAGCCCTCCAACATGCAGCCCCATCACGTCCTTCCCTGCTGCTAAGTGTTCACTTGATGAGTGTTGTGACTTGGGGGGGAGGCTGACAGCCTCTCTGCTCTGCCTCATGTAAGGCTGGCACTGTCTTTAGTCACCCCCCCCCATTTAGTTTAAATTGAACTTCCTTGCCATGAAGTCCCCCAGTTTACTCTTTAGTTCAGCTGCTCCTGAAGAGCTCAGGTGCAGCCTGTCTTGGGCATACAGCCCCCTCCTCCTCCTCCCATGTAGAGCCCCAGTCACCTATCCAGCGAACCCCATCCTACTGCACCAAACTTGTAGCCAATTGTTGAATGCCTTTATCTTCTCCTTTCGGGGTGTGCTCACTCTTAGTACTGGCAACACCTCAGAGAAGGAAATGGAAGGAAAAACAGTGCTGCTCCTACAGAACCTAGCAAGTTCCTCAAACCTTGCCTGTACCTCCATCAGACTGCTCCCTTCCAAGTCATTTGTGCCCAGGTGAAACACCAGATGTGTCCTTTCATCCTGCTGCTTACCCCAGGAAGGAATATGATGCCTCACCTCCAGCACCATCATCCCTGCATGCATTGTATCCATACTGCATTGTTTTTTGCTCCCTTCCTTCCCCATTTTATCCCCTTAATTATTGAGTCCCCAAGAGTGCCACTCTACTGCCCTCTGCTTCCTGGGTGTCCTTTTAGCCTCTAGCTTTGTGTCGTGGGGTTTGGCTCCCTTTGGACTCCTCCTCATGTTCCATCCTGACTTGGTTTCTGCCCCTGCTCATCTTTTGTTCCCCATCACCTAGCCTATCCTGATTTTTACCCACACCCAGCATCTGTACCTCTTCACCCAATGGTGGAGCCAGGTTTGGGAGCATTTGGGAGTCGGGGGCCATTCAGTCAAACATGGCTCCACAATGGGCACTAAACAGTGAATAAAGATATTGGTGGGGCACTACTACTCACATTGGGGCAGCCAGGAGGGTGACCACCTCCCCGCCCCTCCCAGCTCCGCCACTGTCTTCACCCTCTCCCTTTAGCCTTTCATCAGACTCCCCCTTCCTGTACCTCTTCATCCCTTGTACTTCCTCTGGCTTCCTTCATCCCTGCAGACCCCTCCTGCATCACTGCTTGAGCATGATCCAATTTCACCTGACCTCCTCTAACTGCTCCTGGCCTTCCCTCATCTGCATCACTGTGCAAGATTGTGCCAACTGTGCTTGATCCCCCTCCAACTGTTCCTGTCCTGCCCATCTTTGCAGAAGGTTTTGAGCACCGTACCCCACTTGGGAAGTCTTCCTCCTTACCATCTTCCCTGTCTGTATATTTCCCTCTCCTGCACCCTGCCTGGTGCATGCTCCAGCCTCTTACTGCAGCTCCTACCTGCAGGGTTTCCTCCAGTTCATTTTCAGTCTCCAGAGCTCAACTCCAGCTCTTCCAGTGCTTCCTTCCTGCCCCATTTCTTATGCTACAGTTCTCCTAGTGCCACATTTTGGTGTGTCCTAATGTGCCTGTCCCTCCTCCACCCCTTCTCCTGCATGCAATGTCTGCCCCTCCTCCCCTTCCACTGCACCTGAGATCTTCTCCCCACGTCCCCAGTCACTGTGCACCCCTTCTCTGATGGCCCCTGCCAGACCCCTTCCTCTCCAATGTCCTCAACTAGAATACCTAGGAGGGCAAAACTATTTGTTACTTCCACCCTCTGGCCCATTTCACCTATGCCTGCATTGTCCTTCATACTGGGCATCCATCTGCCTTTTCCTGAGCCTACTGTCTTCCATTCCTCCTGATCCCTGACTGACCCCTTTTCTCTAGCCACAGGCATCATTTTTGTGCCTCCAGACTTCCTGCTGTCAGTTCCCACTGACCCCTTTCCTCCTGTCTCAGGTGTCCCTGTCCCAAATCTGGACTTGCTGTTGTCTGTTACCACCTCTGGTCTATCCCCTCTGGATCCCCTTCCATCCTCTCCCTCCCAAGTCCTTGACTTCCGGAACAGTGTATCTGATCCTCCAGAGAATCCACTCAGCCCTTCCCACTCCTTCCTTGGCTTATACCAACCCTGTCTCTCTACCCCTTTCCCCAGCTTCCCCCATTTACCCACCTTAGCCCCGCCCACTTCCTTTCTCAATTGAGTGAGCTGCTTACATCATACAACCCCCATCCTCCAAGCCCAATTTAGGATCATAGCTGTTCCACAGCCACTGCACCCACCACCCTGCCAAAGATCCCCTCCTTGGTCACTCCTCCCTCTGTGCTGCCCTACCATTTCTTCCGTGAGACTTAGATACAGTCCTAAACTCACCCTTATGTATTTTTTGGACCCCCGACCCTCACCCCCTCCTCAGCCCCAACCCACAATCAAGACTTTTTAGAAATAATAAAGCATGTGCAAACCATAGGCATCAAGAATTAATAACCATAGCCACCACGTTCAAGTCCAAGTCACCAAGTTCAAGACCAAATCCCTAGCACCTCCAGCGTCAGTAGTCCAAGATCAAGTTCCCAGTACCTCCTGTGTCAGTAGTCTCGACCCAGTTAATTTCACCTCAGATCAAGTCCAAATCCCCAGCACCTCCAGCGTCAGTAGTCCAAGATCAAGTTCCCAGCACCTCCATTGTCAATAGTCTCGACCCAGTTCATTTCACCTCAATTTCAGCTCTTTTGTGAAGGATTTCTTAGTGTCTGTGTCAATTTCCCATATCCACAGAGGCTGAAGTCCAAGTCCTCTGTAGAGAAATGCAGGACCCAGTTTCTTTGCTGCAAACCAGCTCCTCGCAGTGATTTCCTTAGCTCATGATGCTCCTTCCTCCCAATTTTAGTCCTTCTATCAGTCTGGCTGTCTATTTTTAAAGCCAACCACCTTGACGCCTCTCTCCCTGTCTGTGGTTGGCCATCTGTCCCTGCTTCAGTCACTGGACTGCCACCTGTGTCCCTTGCTAGTTCAGCTCCAAACAGCTCAGCTCTCCTTCCTCTGATCACCAACCTTGGCCTTAACACCAGGAGCCTATCGAATAAACTTAGCGAACTTCAGGCACTGATGGCACACACTGAGGTGGATCTTGTGGCCATCACAGAAACATGGGCTATGGATAACAACCACTGGGAGATGGCAGGCCCCGGTAAACATTGCTCGGGAGGGATCGTACAACTGGCAGAGGGGGAGGAGTCACCCTCTTTGTCAAAGAGGACATTGAAGTGACAGAAGATGGGGGCATTGGGGTAGCGACGGGGACACTGAGTCTATATGGGTGCAACTCACGGCAGCCTCAGGCAGGAAAATACACTTGGGGGTAGTATATAGGCCTCCAAGGCAAGGGGATGAAAGGACACAGAACTCGGGAGGAACTTAAAGAGGGGTAGTGAAAGAAGGCATTGGTGGTGGGGACCTCGACCTGCTGGACATGGACTGGAAGGCTCCAGTGGCAGAGTACCTAGAGTCAGACATTGTTAGACTCCTAGGAATAGCGACAATGGCTCCATGTGGTTTGAACTAGCCCTCAGGGCTGGAAAACCACAACTGAGAACAAAGTCCTGGACTTTACAAGGCAGACTTTGATAGGTTGAAGGAACTGGTCAGAAAAAAGTTAACAAAGGCGGAGGCCAAGGCAGGAGTAGAGATGGAAGGCAATAAAGGGAGTTATTCTTGAGGCATCGAAGGCATGCATAAAACTGTGACAAAGAGAAATAGGTTTACAAGACCTCTATGGTACTCAGCTAGTGTTAGGGAAGTAGTTAAGACAAAAAAAGAGAGCCTTTTATAAATATAAGAGAAAGCCGGGAGAAGCAGTATGGGAGAAATATCACTACAAAAATAGGGAGGTAAAGAGTGCTGTCAGGGAGGTGAAGACAGACATAGAGCTGAGCATCACAGAGGGAGTCAAGAATGGAGAAAAATAGTTTTTTAGATACATTAGTGAAAAAAGGAAAGGGGGATCACATGGCTAGTTGAGGGGGGTAAGGTGATAGAGGAGGATGGACAAAAACAGCCATCCTGAGTGACTACTTTTGCTCAGTATTCACTAAGGAAGAATGCGGTCCGTACTAAAGAACAGCATCAAAGCAGCCACAAAGGGATTCCCAGAAGTGTGTCAGCCATTATTTACTAAAGAAATTGCCCTGAAAGGACAGACATCTCCTTAAGATAGATAAGGTCCTGGGTCCAGATGGGTTGCATCTGAGGATACTTAGGTAATTAGCAGTGGAACTAGTGGAACCTTTGACTGGGCTGTTCAACAGCTCACTCAGGTCTGGGGAAGCTCCAGGGAATTGGAAGATGGCAAATGTTATGCCTCTTCTTAAGGGGGAGGAGAAATAAGGAGCAACCAGGGAATTACAGGCCTGTCAGTCTGACCTCTATTGTGGGGAACCCGATGGAATCCTCCTCCCAACATTGGATGAGGTCCTTGCCTACTTCCAAAACTCACATCTCAATGTGACATCTCTCTTTGCCCCTTCAAAAAACTTTGTACAAAAGGAGGCTGCCATAAATGGATCTCCCACTCTGTGAAATCTCAGATGGAAAGAAGGGACAAGGCTTGGAAGAAATTCTGGTTCTCCTACCTTCCCGCAGACCTGGTTACTCACAAAGCCCTAAGAAATAAATGTAAGCTAGACATTAAACTTGCCAAAAAGGAGTATGTAACCTGCCTCCTACGGTCCACACTGGGGAACCCTAAGATTTTCTGGGCACAAATCAATGAACTGCTTAAGGGCAACTCCAAGGAGGCACAAGGTCAAATTGAGGTACAAGGATAGTGTATCATTGATTGCCAGCTTATAGCCTCAGGAGTCAACCACCACTTAACCAACCTTGATGCATACAAGGTAGGGCTACCAACACCCATGCCTGTACAAACCTTTGATGAATTCCCCTGTCTGAACAAACCCCAATTTCACCTGAGAATGGTCAAGGTGAGTGAGGTCCATAAACTTCTGATAGCCCTCAAACACAAAGGCTCTGGTGGCCCAAATGGAATCAGCCTGAGGCTACTCCAGGAAGGTGCACTGTCCCTGGCCAAATCTCTGACCTGGATCATCAACAGGTCTTTACTTGAAGGGTACATTCCATACCAGTGGAAGGCTGCCAATGTGGTCCCCATTTACAAGGGTGACTCTCATGAACAAAATGGCAATTACAGGCCCATCTCCCTGCTGTGTACCCTGTCCAAATTGCAAGAAAGGCTAATTTATGGGCAACTGAGATACTACCTGGAGTGCCACCAAATTCTAGCCCCTTCACAGCATGGCTTTCAGTCAAACCATGGAACAGACATGGCACTCATCAAACTCACAGTGAACCTATTCAGGGCAATGGATGATGGCATGTCAACGGGTGCTTTCTTCATAGACCTGTCCAAGGCGTTTGACCTTGTGGACCACAACCTTCTTATTAAGCTTCAAGGCATTGGGCTTGATGCCCAGGCCCTAAACTGGTTCAAGAGCTACCTCTCAGGCCACTCCCAGAGGGTCATAGGAAGAAAGCTTTCTGCCCCTTTACCCATCAAGGAGGGTGTGCCTTAGGGCTCCGTTCTTGGCCCCCTCCTGTTCTCTCTCTTCACAAATGATGTAAACTGGCACTGTGGTGATAGCTCAGTAGTTCAATATGCAGATGATACTGTCATCTACCAATTCAGGTCTACACTACATGATCTGGGCCCTCTCCTACAAGGGGAGCTAAACATACTAGAGGCCTGGCTCACATCAAACAGAATGATCTTCAATGCAGCAAAAAATAAAGCTTTGCTGTTTGGTCCTAGATCTCTTGGCCAGGATCGGACCAAGTCCCTAAAACTTGCTACCCTTGGGGATAAACGAATAGACATCGTTGACAACATAAAATACCTAGGGCTAACTATGTACCAGGGTCTCATCTTTATGCCCCACGTTGACCAGGTAACAAGGTCTATCCAAGTCAAACTCAGCACCATGTACAGGTTAAAAAACAACTATCCCAGAGGCTAAAAGAGCAATCACCTCCAGTGTCCTCCTACCCACATTGACCTATGCTGCCCTGGTACTCCAGGGTATGGCAAGGAGGTGGGTTGCAGTCATCAGGTCCTGTACAACAAGGCTGTGAGGTTTGCGACAATGTGCCAACCAATAAGCCACTCCTGCATCTCACTAGTCCAGCTGCAATGGCCTTCTTTCGAGGCTTGTCTACAGTATCCCCTGATTTGCCATGCATACAAATTGCAGAGCCTTGTGGCCCCACCAAGCCTAACAGGAATAATTATGGCTAAGCCTAACCCTCGAATGCTCAGGACCTTGGGTCGGTCCCTACTGTCAATCCCCAGAATCAAGACTCACAAGGGAGGAAATTCCTTCGCTTTCTCAGCCCTAAACTGTGGAATACTCTCCTACCTCTAGTACAGGAAGCCCCCTCGCTACCAATCTTTCACACTAGGCTTAAGTCCCATTTGCTTGGGACAAGCTCATGCCACTGTGAGGGTATAGGAACTTAGGCTTGTGAAGTTCTCAGTTCTAGCTTTGCAAAGTAAGCCTTACTTCATGAAGTGCAAGTTAATCATGCAAATTAACTTTTGTGAAGTGGCAGACCTTCATTAATGAATTCACAAAGTGAATGTTATGAACTTATCATTCCTTCACTATTAGTGAAGTAGCTTACAGAAATTAATCTTTACTTTTTAATTTTAATTTTATTAACCTATGAGTGAAAACTAAATGAAGTAGGCTGCTGCAGTGAGACACTGGTCTCTTAGGGTGAGGAGGAATGTTTGTCAGCTCGTGATAAGATTGGAATAGAAAAGGATGCAGGGTATGAAACGAGAAGGAAAGGTTGGGACATAAAAAGAAGTAAAACTGTCAGAGACTATCAAAGGGAAAAAATACAACACAAACTCTTGAAATGAAAACTGTTAAGTTTAATAAGATGACAAAATGTCCATGTCAAGTACCAGGATTAGAACCCCATGTTAGTTCCACCAAGTACAAATTCTACATGCAGTGCTGATGAAAGGGAGTTAAGACACAGACTGTAAGTCATACTGGTGAGGTAACACCTGAGAGGGGTCTAGGGCTGGATGCATGATAGTACAGCCAAAGAAACCATGGTTTATTAGTCACCATAAGTCAAATGGTACTATGCCCACTGCAATCAGCTTTACCAGTTGGTTGTCCAGTGCATGTCATGAGGAAACTACTCTGAACAACCCAGAAGCACAGTGATCTCCCACCCTTCATCCTTCAAGTGCCTACAGTTCATCTGCTTGGTACAGAATAGATCTATACAAATGTGTAAAGTCAAACCCACACTCTGTCCATCTCGTATGAACTGCATGACAATTGCCACCACATCCACCAAAGTGGACAATTGTCAGTCTGCCTTGAAGCACTCTATGATACCCTCTGCCCCTAAATCATACATCAGCAGCAGTACCGCCCAACCCACTACAGCTATTCAGTCTCGTGCAAGGAAGGTGTCAGTGAGTTCTGGTCTGGCACATACACTACAGTTATCTCATTATAGAGGAAAGCGCAATTTTCATGGGAATGCAGGGAATACCAACCCCACAGTTCTACAAAAGCAAGCCAGTAACACTACCATCAAACCAGCTTATGGAGAGTGCCAGTAGGGAGGATGTGAAACAAGCTGTCAGAGGAAAGGCATGAGAGTGCGGAGGCAGGGAAGGAGGAAGCACATGAGGAGGAGGAGAAAGAACAGGGAAGCACACAATTAATGCAGAGAAACAGGAGAAAGGAACATGCAGTACAAGAGGAAGAGCAAGAGCAAGGAAAAAGCAGAACAGGAGGAAGGTCATGTGGAAGCAGATGTGGCAGTGGAGGATGAGTAATAAGTGTTTGTAAGTCTGACGTTATATCACTAACTAGTGGTGATGATGAATGTGACACTGAGGAGGTAGAGGCCATCATGGGAAAATATGGAAAAAAATCAAAAAAGATCAGGAAAAAGAGAAAAGCAAGAAAACGATTTTCTCAGGCAGGGAAAAAAAAGAAAATCAGACCAGCCCAACACAGATTTATTTATTTTATTTTTTGGTAACCAGGTAAGGCCTACTAGGCACAAGTGCCTGTTTTCAGGGGTGATCCGGGAGCATTGATTGGCACAACTTCCACCTGCTCAGAGTCACAGCAAGTGGAGGTTGTGGGACTCAGACCCAGGCCTGCTGGATGTACCAAGCTCATTCAAAGCTCGTTACTCTAACCTCTAGGCTACAAATTCTTTCACTATGATCAGCCCCAGAGTACTGTATCACTTGCTGCTTCAGCCCTGCTGGACCTCCCATAGAAACTCAGAAACATAGAAGATGATGTCAGAAAAGGACCACAAAGCCCTTCCAGTCTGCCCATTTTACCAATTTGCTTCCACTGCCTCCACTAGGTCAGCGGCCTCAGCTATGCCCCCCTCATATGTATGCTTTCCTTGTGCCTATCCCATGCCCTCTTGAATCCCTCCACTGTATGTGCTCCCACTGCCTTCTGAGGCAGGGCGTTCCATGCATCCACCACCCTCTCTGTAAAAATAACTTTCTCACCTTACCCCTTATGCAACCCCCCTCCAATTTCGTGTCATGCCCTCTAGTTCTATTGTACTTTTTGTACTGAAAGATGCTATTCCCTTCCACCTTATTTATGCCTTTAAGACATTTGAAAGTCTCAATCATGTCTCCCCTCTCCTGTCTCTGTTCCAGTGTGTACAGATTGAGGTCCTTAAGTTTATCCCCATATGCCTTGTTGTGCAGACCCTGCAAAATCTTAGTTGCCCTCCACTGCACTATTTCCATTCTGTCAATATCCTAACACAGGTGCAGCCTCCAGAACTGCACACAGTACTCTAGGTGATGTCTAACCAGCATCTTGTACAGTGGGATCACCACCTCCCTCCTACGGCTTGTAATACCCCTCCCTATACACTCTAACATCCTACTAGCCCTCCCAACTGCTTTTGCAGTCTGTTTGGTGGATTTTAGGTTATCTGCTATAATGACCCCCAAATCTTTCTCCTCCCTTGTGACCATCAACAACTCAACCCCCAACATGTGGCTCCCAACAGGGTTTCTATTCCCCACATGCATGATCTTGCACTTCTTCACGTTAAACCTTAAGTGCCATACTTCAGACCATTTCTCCAAGTCTCTTTTCATTCTCTCTATGCGCTCTGGAGTATCTACTCTGTTGCAGATCTTGGTGTCATCTGCAAACAGGCAAACTTTTCCCTTTAGCCCTTCTGCTATGTCTGCTATGAAGAAATTGAAGAGGACTGGTTCCAGGACTAACCCCTGTGGCACACCACTGGTAACTTCCATTTCTTCTGACTGTGTGCCATTTACCACCACCCTCTGCTTTCTGTCCACTAACCAATTTCTGAGCCAGTTCACCACCCTGTGTCCCACCCCTAGACTCCTCATCTTGTTTACTAGCCTTGTATGTGGGACTGTGTCAAAGGCCTTACTGAAATCAAGGTAGGCAATATCCCTGCCCCTCCTTGGTCCACCACATTGGTCACCCAGTCAAAGAAACCTATCAGATTTGTTTGACAGGACCTTCCTGCTATGAACCCATGTTGTCTTGGATCCTGTATTCCAATGGATAACAGATGATATGCAATATGTTCCTTAAACAGTGACTCCACGATCTCCCCCACTATTGAGATTAAACTCACTGGCCTGTAGTTCCTGTATCCTACTTGCTACCACTCTTGTGGAAGACCACATTGCCTTCTCCAGTCCTGCAGGACCACCGCGCTGTTCAGCGACTGCTGAACAGGGCTGCCAAAGGTGCTGCCAGCTCCATCCTCAGTTACTTCCAGGTCCTTGATATATTCCGCGTCTGGCCCCATTGCTTTGTCCACCTTAGTTTTTTTAACTCTTTATTTATTAGACTTTGTGCAGAGAGATGAACATTTGTTACATCTCACATTACTTGATCCACAAAGTAACTGATATGGTTATATAAAAAAACAGACTCAGGTACAGCTTCCTGGGTCACAAAGAAAACATGGTAACATTTCTAGAGGTGAAACAATCATAAACATTTGATCTGTGTACAGGAGAGCTTGAGGGGAAGCAGGAATAGAAGCACCCATTAAACACAAATAAAAGTATAGAACTATAAAGGTACAAATGACTCATCTTCCTAGGAAATATAAAATATCCATGGACACCACCAAAGTACAAAATGCTTAGTTTGGTTAAGATGCTGTGCTATTACTAGTTCAACATACTAAATTTAATTTACAATGTTCTGCCATTGTGCAAGCATAGGGGCACCCTGTGTATGCCATTGTCAGGTGATTGCTTTTCATGCAACAGCTATATATATATATATATATAAATAGATCATACTTCTATGGAAAGGAAAGTAGTATACATATCTTAATATAAAAGCACAAATTGTGAAGTTAGGGTGAGCTCTTGTGCAATTAATTAGTTCAAGGCTAGAACCTATGTCCTGTAAGTAAGAGACAAGTCTTGGGCAGTGGCAAAAATATGGGTGTAATTTGAGAGGGTTCACCACAGTCACCAAAAGGCTCCAAAGGAAGATGGTAAATATTTAAATAATTTGAAAGGTGTTTAAAACAACTTAAATACGACTCTTCCAAATAAATTCTTTCCAATATGGAGCTTGGGATGCCTTCATCGAAGGAACGATGGGCCCCAGCCAATACTCATACATTATATCAGGCGAGAGTTCAGCATTTCAGGCTTGTAAAATGACTGCATCCTCTCAGTGCAGGTTTCCCTAAGAGCTTTATAGGTCAGACCTATTAAGCGTGGATACAGCATGCCTTGTAGGGTATCACCAAGGAGCTTCAGCAACTGAGGAGAGGGATTAGAAAATAAACTCCACAGTGGTCCCCTCTGCAATAAAAATGCTTGAACTTGTAGATAATGAAAATGATCCCAGCTAGGGAGATGATAGGAGGCATGCAATTGAGCAAAAGGGCCCCCCCCCAGAGGTCTCAAGAAATTGGTATAAGTATGAAACACCAGTCTGGTGCCTCCTTTGAAAAGTAAGGTCAAAATGAGCTTGTAAAAAATCTGCTTCTGTCTAATAATCTAAAATAATAAAGCTGCAAAGTTAGCTTTAAGTGCTCTCAACCTGTACCAGATCTGAAGAGTGTGTCCTATTGCAAATGTAAGTACTTTGTAATCAGACTGGGATGTCAGTGGAGCAAGAACAATTGGGCCTATTTCAAACATATCATTTAAAATGAAGTCTATGTATTTCCATATAGTATCATATGCAGGGTTTAACCATAACAGCACCATTTTAATTAACACTGCTGCATAGTATTCTTGAAGATTTGGGAGGTTCAACCCCCCTTTGCCTACTGGCAACTGTAGCATTGACCAATGGACTCGAGGCTGATGTCCTGCCCATACGAATCTGGACAGTCATCTATTCCAAGATTTAAAATAATATTGGTCTGGTGTCACTGCAAGTGTCAGGAATAAATAAAGAAGGTTAGGTAGTGTCATTCATATGGCCTTAACTGTAGAAAAGAATGTTAAATGAATGTTGGCCCACCTACTCAACTCTCTGTCAATCACTTGAGTCAGATGTTCATAGTTAATTAACTCTAACTGAATCAGATTCTGAGGTAAATGCCCCCCTAAATACTTGATTTTAATAAGGCTCCAGCATGAGGGGAATGCTTCTTTTAACTCATGCGATGGAGAGAAATGAATCGATAATACTTCAGTTTTTTTTGTATATCGATCACATATCCAGATATCGATTATGCATTGGACTGCAAAATTTCAAGTAGAACTGGGACTGATCTTTGGGGGTCTAATATCATTAATAAAATGCTGAGCGCATAAGTGAAAATTTAAACACCTGCCCACCTAGTGGGACTCCCTCAATCGTCTCACATTCTGTTATGATTACTGCAAGGGTTTAAAATATAAAGCAAAGAGGAAAGGAGACAAGGGACAACCCTTATGGATTCCTCTCGATAAAGGAATCGGGGGCAGAGCTGGCCATCAATACATGTAGAACAATTTGGGGACTGGTATATATTGGTGAGCCAATGTAAAAAATTAGCAGGGAAACCGAAATGGTTAAGGTATTCCATAGGTAGGGTCGTGATACCCAGTCAAAGACCTTGTCAGCATCTAAAGATGAGCAAGGCCATTGGGATTTTTCTCTAGTTAATGTGGTCCATTAAATGAATAGTCCTGTGGATATTATCTGCTGTCTGCCTATACGAATGAACCCAGACTGATCTGGATGAATTGTCAGCAAGAAAAATGTCAAACCTGCAGGCCCAAATTGACATAAATATTTTTAGTCTATATTTAATATGGAAATGGGCCTATATGAAGATGCAACTTTAGGGTTTCTGCCAGGCTTTAAAAATAGGACAAAGGGTTGCAGTCCACCTTTAGTTTTGTAAGGTCCTCTAGGACCCTCTGTTCAGTAAATGTTGTGAGCTCAGTTCTTCCCCCTCCACACATCTGTTTTCAGTTGCAGTCCCTGCCCACTTCCTGTTTAGTAAAGACTGACCACATAATACCATAGTTGTGAAAGAAGAAATCATCTCATAGTTGTTGCCCAATTTCTTGTAACCATAGCAGTCCACAGTCAAAAAACAAATATATCTTCTGTAGTATAGTAGTATTGCTTAGATAACACTACAAATTCACCGAAGGCATGTGGTAGAAAGATCAGTTACAGTTAGTCTACTCAAACATTGGGAACCAGTGTTGTGGGTGATCATTTAAAATGTGAACATGGCATCTTCCTAACAGCCCATCTATTCCTGTTCTTTGCTCTAATCTGATTGGCCAGCAGCAAAACTGCAACTGCAGCAGCGGCAGCAACAGCAGCAGAGTATGGAAAGTGATAGGATGCAATGGTTTGCTCAAGTAATGCAGTCACAGGAGCCAACTGATGCATCCCCAGGTACTGGCACTGCTTCAAAACCATGACTCCAAACATCACTAGCCAGAGCCAAGCCAAAGTCTGCTTTACCAGCACTTCTCCAGAATTTGCTATGCCCAAACTTGAATCTGAATTAAAGTGGCCACTATGCTGCTTCTCTCACCCTTAGGTCATATGCATGTCTACAGTTGTAGTCAGGGCATAAGGGTAGGGACATGCATTAATGTGATTCTCAAAAGGAATTGAACAAATACCTTTGTTCAGTATTTACAGAAGAAGGAGTAGGCGATTGTCCAAAGATAAGGGACAAGGGCATAAATGGTAGAGTGGACACCAGTCCTTTTACAGAGGAGAAAGTCCTCAAGGTACTAACACAATGAAAAGCAAAGAAAGGCAATGGGATCTGATGAGGTGCACAACAGGATACCGAGGGAGCTCAAAGAGGTGATGGCTGCAGCTCTGACAACTCTGTTCAACATTGTAGAAACAGAAGATTCTGAAGGACAGGAGGAGGGCAGATATGATCCCACTTCACAAAAGTGGGAACAGGGAGGAGGCAGGGGATTACAGACCCATCAGCCTGACTTTGGTAGTGGGCAAGTAATGGAAACACTACTGAAGGACTGGAGAGTATACCTTGTAACCAGTGGATTACAGGATCAAAGGCAACATGGTTTCACATGGGAGGTCTCAGACAAACCTGATCAAGTGCTTTGACTGGGTGACCAGGGTAGTGGATCAAGGAGAGAGCAGTAGGTGTTGCCTACCTGGATTTCAAGTAAGGCCTTTGACACCATTCACACAGAAGACTGGTGAACAAGCTGGCCTGTCTGGCAGGGGTCAAAAAGTTATAAACTGGGTAAGAAGTTGGTTAAGCTACAGGAGTCAGAGGGTGGTGGTAAATGGTACCCTCTCTAGAGAAGGCACAATGACCAATGGAGTGCCTCAGGTCTCAGTACTAGGTCCAGTCCTCTTCAATGTCTTTATTAGCAACATTGCATAAGAGCTAGAAGAGAAAGTATGCCTGTTTGCTGATGACACAAAAATCTGCAATAGAGTAGACACACGGGGTGGGGGGGGGCATGACTGATAATTTGAAAAAGATTGAAGAATGGTAAAGGGTTTGGCAGCTGGGTTTTAGTGGAAGAAAAGTGTAAAATCATGCAGTTATGGCACAGAAACCCAGGGGCTACATATCAATTGGGAGGGAAAGTACTGGCAACCACCAAACAGGAAAGGGACCTGGGTGTAATCGTGTCTGATGGCCTGAAGGTAGTCAAGCAGTATAAGACAGAGGAGGGCTAGCAGGATGCTTGGGTGCATACTGAGGGGTATCACCATCAGGAAGGAGAAGATAATATTACCTCTTTACAGATCACTAGTAAGACCCCCATGCATTGTATCCAGTTCTGGAGGTCCCACCACTGGAAGAACATTGATAAAGTGGAAGTGGTACAAAGAGGGCTACCAAAATGGTGCAGGGCCGGCATATCAAAAGCCCTACGAGGAAAGACTCAAGGAACTGAATACATACTCTCTGAAGGAGAGGAGAAAAAGGGGGATATGATAGAAACATTCAAATACCTAACAGGTATTAATAAAGTACAGGAAGGTAGCATCTCCCATTGAAAAAGAAGCTCAAGGAAAAGAGATCAAGTTATGAAGTTGGAAGGTGGGAGGCTCAGAGGAAATGTGAGGAAATACTTCTTCACAGAGAGGGTGATGGATGCCTGGAACAGTCTTCCAACAGTGGTGGTGGGTGCCAAAATAGTGACAGAATTCAAGCATGTATGGGATGGGACAGATACAAGGGGACCTTGGTAGTAAGGCAAGGGGAGGAGATGACCGGAGACTGAGTACAGTCTGTGGTGGCACAGTAGGCAGGGAAAACTGAGCTGAATAGGTGGCCTAAGAGGTCCTTATCTGCTGACAACTTCTATGTTTCTATGAGTTCCACGCTCTAGGGGGGCATACAGAGGCTGATGGCAGTACACAACTAAGTGTCTGATGTAACTCTTTCCAGTTGAGCTGACTATTCCACTGAGCTACTGTTATGGCTGTTCTGGAATCATAGATCCTTCTGCAATCTGATCCTAATCCATCTGTTCTGGCATTTAGGGCTAAAGCCCATCACATGATTTCCTAAAATGTATTTGTTTTCAAATCAGTCACTTTGTGTTATGGCAGTCCTTGGAGAAATACTGTATCTCACAATCCTCTGCTCCATGCAGACCCTTGTCCATTCTCATTATGCCCCCTGGCCCTTCTGCACTGTTGTCCACATATGGTGAGGCACTAGGGACAGGTAGCTGGGGACTGTGGTCATGCTGTTGGCATTGATATTTGCAAGCATTGAGCTCCACTGCCAGGATACACCATTGGCATGTTTCTGGGTAACCTTTGTGGATCAGGCCCTAAGTGTGTAATTATTTACATTACATCATAGAGCCATCATCTCAAGAAGGCCACACAGTGAAGAACATGCGTCTTATCTATACACCCTGAAACAAACATAATGAAATAAACTATGACCTGCAACACTTATAGGCAGTAAAGGGTATGCAGTGTGTCAAGGTTAGCAATGTATGGCAATGCTCTGTCATCTAGTTGGCACCTTTCTGGCATTACAAACAATTCATCTGAAGGTACTCTCTAGCCTACTGTATCTAATTCCAAAATGAAACAGTAGTGGTCTAGTCTCAAATCTAAAATCCCAAACCTCTGGATTAAAAGCGAAAGATTTTTTTCTGTTCCAGTATGTCCGGTGGATGGGGTTCTATCGTTTTAAAAACTGAATCCTCCACTGGGGAGTAATTTTGTTCATAGCCTCAGTATTGGAATTATAGTTAGTCAAGGAAACCAAAACTAATTAATCTCACAAAATATTTAATGTGCATTTGGGAACTATTCCTTCTGCTGTTCTGGCATGACAGAGTGCTGTTTCACATGCTGTTGGGAGTTACAAGAGACACAGGCATGGCTTCACTGTGGGGAAGCTGGCAGCACTATCATAGTCCATCAGCAGCAATGGGGGGCACTATGTGCACTTGCCAGAGACAGGGGGCAGAGGTGGAAAGCAGAGAAGGGAACATGGACAAATGATGTCCATTCATGTTGGTTTTGTAAGAATTTGCAATGCTGAATGTGCTTTTCTTTTAATGTAAATATTTGCATGAATCCATGGGGTACCCCAGCTAGTTTCTACAACCCAATTTTGTCTGCACTACAGATTACCAATAACGTTTAAGAGGCCAATAAAATCATTTCTGTTTTTTTGTTAAAGAAATATTTGCACCACTGGATTTCTTTTTTTTTCTGTATTGAATCTGCTAAATACATTCTTGGAACCATGCTCTTTTCTGCATATTTCAGTGACTCACTGTCTTTCTACATTATATATATTTATGCAGCTGGCACAATTATTTATACCAGTGCATCTTCCACAAAAAATCTAAAATTAAACTTGCAAAACAACTTTAATGGGAAGAAGAAATATACCATTGGGATTTTTATTCTATTTTATTTATTTATTTATTTGTACTTTCTAAAACAACATTTGAGTATGAACTATTTTACAAAGGTTCCACAGACACAGAAACAAAACAATACAGACAAGGATTTCTTACAATAAATTTAGTTTACAGGAAAGTGGGTTATACTGCTAGTCAGAGTCGTTCCAATACTTGTAATCAGAGTCATTTCTAGTAAAGCATGTAGAGCTACTGCTAGGAGTAATAAATAGCAGCCCTGGGGGAGCCTTGTCAGAGAAATAAATGTTGATATAGAGGACCTGACAGTGCTTAGAGCGAAGGGTAAGGGCAAGATGGGGAAGAGTAGAGATGTGAGGTAGGAAGGGAGGGAGGGGGGTAGTAGGTGACCAGAGGGAAGCAGTAGGACAAGAAGAGGATAAAGACTTGAGGGAGATTTGAGAGGGAAAGGAGGGAGAAACTGGGTGTTCTTGGCATGGATGGAATGTGTGAGGAGGGGAACTGGGGGAAGGGGAGGGGAGGGACAAGAGTACAGACCAAGAGGATATCAGGTATCCAGAGGGTGAGTTATTCTAATTGGGGGTACTTGGATTAGTATAGGCAGTCACACATGTTCATGAGCAATAGATATTGCTTTAGTTCAATTTTAAAGGCCTAAAAGGTGGCTATGTTCAGTACCTCTGCAGGGATCTTGTTGAGCCAAAGTGGTGCTAGGTAGGAGAAGATGCGCTGACCAAGTGCAGTCCTGCAAAATAGTACACAGAGTTGGTTCATCTCCGCACTCCTGGTATTGTACTTGGAGCTGTCTATCCTTATCAATTCAGAGATGCAAGGAGGGGTTTGGTTGAGCATGGTCTTCCTCTCTAGAAGGCAGGTTTGGTATTTGATTCTGTTTCTAAGTGATGGCAGGTTGGACTGAGTATACAGTGTGCAGGTGTGCTTGAGATGGTCTGCATTTAGCAATAGTCTGCAAGCCTTGTTTAGGGCTGTAACAACTCATTTGAGAGCCATATCAGTGGCCGCTCCATAAACCACTAGACCATAGTCTAATATGGATAGAATGGAGCTGGAGATGGAGGGCCGGAGGGCACAGGGAGGTAGGCTTTTTCTGTGCCTATAAAGGATGCCTAATTTGGCGTTATTGCCTTCACCACCATGTCAATGTGATGCACATATGAGAGAGTATTGTCCACCATGACACCCAGGTACTCGAATGTGTGTACCTGTTCTAAAGGGACTGAACCGTGATTTGTGACTGTCAGGATGGGGTTCCTCTTCTTTAGCTGGGGGCTTGCGAGGAGCATTATTTTCATTTTTTTATAGTTAAGTAGTAACCTTTGAAAGCTAAACCAGATTTCCAGTTGTTGGAAGGTAGTCTGTAGCTCGGCCTGAAGGTCCTTGATATGAGAGTGACTACTAAGTATGACTGAATCGTTGATGTATATGATGATTTTACTTGATTTAGTGACTTTGTTGGAACATAGGAGGTACATACATACTGTAAGCAGGTGGACAGCCTATCAAGTACGTCTGCCGCTTCTTAGTGGTTATATCAATTAATGACTTTGTTGTTCATATACTGGTCCAGTTTTCTTAAAGTCCCTCAGCTTTTCATGTTCCACAACATGCTTGAGGATGTTATTCCAGGCTGTCACAACCCTTTGTGTGAATCAGTTTCTTCTTTGCTCAGCCTTGAAAAGTTCCCCTTTGAGCTAATTATAATGTATCCTTGCATTATAATTATATTCTCTTGTGGTCAGGCTATTACTTTTTAATAGGTAGTGGTGATGTGTTGACCAACTATGACCACAGTAATCAATATGTGGCCTCACCAAAGTTCTGTACTATGGCATGATAATACCTCTATCTCTACTCACAGTTTTATTCCTAATACAACCCCTATTAGACTGCATTGTTTAACCACATTTTCACATTAAGGTCCCTGTTTTACAGTATTAGTAATTATTGTGAAGTCATGTTCCTTTCTGATTTACCTAAATTTACACATTCATCGTATAATTCACCCTCCTGTTTTATGACCAGTGTGTACTACAGTGAACTTCTCTTGGTTACCTTTCAATTCAGGTCGAACTGCCCACCTCATCAAATTATTTAACATTTCTTGTAGATTATTTATTGCTTCCTGAGTAGCTACAATAAAATCTAACTTGGAAATTTTGTTAGCTGGCCACCTAATCCAATCTGCCTATCACTCACAGGTATATTAAAAAATAATTGGACCAATTTTGGACTCATGAGGTACTCCACCTGTCACATTGGTCAATAAAACCATTAATCCTGACCCTTTCCTTCTCCCTCTCAACCAGCAGTCAATCCATCTTATGATGTCAATGTGTAACCCCATATCACTAGTATTTTGAATCACTTCTCTATATGGGACTCTCTCAAAGGCCTTATAATAATCAAGGAACACCACCATCCATTGGTCTACCATCCTCTAATGCCGTACATATTGGCTCAAGAAAACTTAGCATGTTGGTCAGACAAAACCTTCCCCTATTGTAGTTCAGCCATGAGTCTTGCCTCTCATACTACATATATAGTCATTTTTTCTTAGATGCACAAGGTCTGGACAGCCCGATTTTGTGCATGTAACTGAAATGGCATATAACAAATAACCATACTGGGTGTTCATAAATTGAGTAAAGGATGAATAATAGCACTTCAAGTCCTTCAAGCATACAGGCATGCAAAGATATCACAAAATGAGAGAAAATGTGTGTACATATATATTAGATAGTCTTTTAAATTCCTTCCTTTATAATGGTCTCAATACCTTCCCACATGCAGATGTCAGGCTTAACTGCTAATAGTTTGCCTTATTACTGTTCTTTCCATTTTGTGTTCACTTGCACTTGTGCAAGGAATGTCTTGGACTATCGGCAAATGAGAGGTGTGTCACTGCCAAGTCAATTACAGCTGAAATTGCAATGAGTTTGGCAGTGTAAACCAATGACCGGAAGCACTCTGGTCACGACAGCAGTTCAGCTTTGCTGATGTGGCACATGCTGGACTTGCAAGAAGTGAACTGCTCCAATGGGAGTGCTTCATTTCTTTCTGTGGCCCAGACTCCCGACCATGTGCATTAGAGTGCACACTAATGTGCATGGCCAGAGTTATGGCAGCTATATTCTCCTCCCGTCTTCCTCCTCTGACCCCCAAAAGGCTTCAACATTAGCTGTGGTGCGGCTTTCTCTCCCAGTGCTCACTTCTCAGCCCCCACTTCAACACTACTGTAGCTGTGTGCAGCTTTCTCTCCCTCTCAGTGCTCACTTTTCTGTCACCCACCTCAACATTAGCCATGGTGCGGCTTTCTGTTAAAGCTGACATGGGGTGCCTAATCCCCATGTCGGCAATAAAAAAAAAAAAACAGCCTCACCACTGAGGGACACTGGGAAGCCTACTCCCAGTGTCCTTTTATCTGTACTCCCCAATATTCTGGGGTACTGGGAAGCCCACTCCCAGTATCCTCATATCTATACCCCCCTTTAGAAATAGCCAGACTGGGTGGGCCAAGTGGTCCTTATCTGCTGTCAAAGTCTATGTTTATGTTTTTATACCTGAAAAAAATAAACTGGTCCCTCATTGTCTCCCCCATCCCCTCCCACATCCTGGCCCTCCCACTGTACACCCACCTCCCCACCCCCCCTTTACCCATACTTGCCTCCGGAGGTTGGCGGCTACGATATTCTCTGGACTGGGACACATCTGCACTCTTCAAAGCTGAACCACAAACTGAAGAATCAAGATAAGGGCCATATAATGGCTGTCAAAGGGGGTTTCAACTTATGTTGATATCTCAGCCATTTTTGGGAAACTTGTGCCCCAAATTTTCACCATAGTCTTTCTGGGATCCCGCCTCATCAATACTGGCACTGTAATTTCATTACTCAGTCCTGAAAGGTGATTTTGAGGTCACTGCATTGAATCACCTTTTGGGATGGATTAACAAAATGACAGTGCCAGTGTTCATGAGGGGAGGTCCTAAAAAGCCCATCTTGAAAATTTGGTGAAAATTATCCCAAAAATGACCGCATTACGAGCCTGTATTGCACAGTTTCTATGCACACTAGTAACTTCGCCAATTGTTAATATTTTCATTCCAGATTTTTCACATTGCCATTTTTTCATGCCTCCTCATGAACAGTATAGCTGTCATTTTTAACATGCTGCCTGAAACATGTTTTTGCACCTGTGGCGTAGAATGGCATGGTTGCTGTGTGAAATCAACTTTCAGAATGGATTACTGAAATCACAGTGTCACTGTTCATGAAGTGGGGTCCCAAAAAAGGCCATGTTGAAAATTTGGTACAAAAATACAGTACCCCAAATGCCCGAGTTACGTGTGGTCATTGAAATTTTACTACGCATGCACATAACTTTGGCAATTTTTTATATTTTTACTCCAAATATTCAGCACTGCCAGTTCTTCACACCACCTCATGAACAGTATAGCTGTCATTTTTCACATCCTGCCTGAAATGTGTTTTTGCATCTGTGGCACCAAATGGTGCAGTCACTGTGCAAAATCACCTTTCGGGATTGAGTAACAAAATGATAGTGCCTCTGTTCATGAGGTGAGGTCCCAAAAAGCCCATGTTGAGCGAAATTTGGAGTGAAAATACCAACAAACACACAGGGCATTATGGTTTCCAACTGTAACCCCCACCATGTAGAGACTGACTGGCATCAGGGTGTGCCTTGGGGTCATCGGCCATAATGCTCACACCATTCCCCCCCACCTGCAGCCAGTGACAGGCATCAGGGTGTGCCTGGGCTCTTCAGCCCTAACATTCACTGCATTCTCCTATACTGCACCCATCTCTGCTTATTTCTTTATGGAAGGGGTAAGCTTTAGGGAAGAAGACCCCAAAGCACACCGTGATGCCTGTCAGTGTCTTCAGGGTGGGGTGGGGTGCAATGGCATGAGCATTATGGCAGATGTCCCAAAGGCACATCCCAACACCTGTCAGTCTCTCTGGGTGGGGTGGGAGTGGGGTGGGACGTTAGGGTTGGAAACCCTAATGCCTCATAAAGGAAGCAAATCAGGGAGGGACGGTTGACATCACTCTACCTGATTTCAGCAAAGCCTTTAACAATGTCCAACACAGAAGACTGATTAACAAGATGGGTAGTCTGGCCATGGGGCACAAGCTGATAAACTGGTTTAGAAACTGGCTGACGGACAGGAGGCAGAGGGTAGTGGTAATGGGATCCAATTGGGGACAGATGGGTGACCATCGGGGTACCTCAGGGATCAGTCCTGGGACCATTTATGGTGCAGCTTCCACCATGTGGCGCTCACTGCTCTCACTGCTGCCTCCTCTCTCCTCTGAAGCCAGTACTGCTACCAAATACCACTGTAAATACCTGCAAGTGAACGTTCAGCATTGACAAATGCTTGTTATGTTTGCTTGCGTGCATGTGCAGACAAGGCATATTAGTGCCACTCAGCAGTGTTGGGGCTGGGGAAGTGTGTGCTATAAACAGCCAGTGGAGCTGAGCCTGCAGAAGGTGTACAACTCAAACGCCAGTCCTAACAAGGCTGTTGATGCTTGTCAGCTGGCTTACAGGTGGTAACGTCTTACATTTAAAACAATGCTGCACCAATCACGGGGCTTTTCTGCCTATTAGCTAGTTCACAAGCATCATCATCATCAGCCTGTAATTTGGCCATGATCAGTAGCCATTCTTCACTCCTGACTCTGCTGCCTGCCCTTGGATCAGGGAACAAGTCTGCTGTTATTCGTATCAATGGCTCTTCTCCCTTATTAACCCCACTGCCTGCCCTAGAGTAAGGTAGCAAGTGTGCTGCTGGCCATGATCTGTGACTCTTCTCCACACTCTGCTACCTGCCATAGGGCTGGGGAGCAAGTGTGTTGTTGGCTGTTATCAGTGGCTGTTCTCCCTGCCCAACCCCCACTACCTGCCCCAGTTGTTGGGGAGCAAGTGTGCTGTTGGCCATGAACAGCAACTGTTCTCCGCTCCCAACCCTGCTGCCTGCCTGGGGTTGGGAAGCTCCTTTTGGCAGCAATCAGTAGCCATTCTCTGCTCCTGACCCCACTGCCTGCCCAGGAGTCAGAAAGAATGAGCTGTAGAAGGGAAACAGTACCTCAATGTGACAGCTGTTCTCTGCTCACAATCTCACTGCCTTCCCTGGGGTCAGGAAGCATGAACTATAAAAGAAAACAGTTCTTCAATGTGTTCTGTTCCTCCCATCCTCTACCTTCCTCGACCCGACCCTCAACATTCACCACCCAACCCCCCACTCACCTCACCTATCGAGTCCCTCTCCTCTGTGCTGCTAACCTTCCTGCTTCTTCCAATGCTAACTGTAAACTGTCTGACAACCAGGTAAATTCAATTATTGGCTTTCTAATGGCTTTTGAACTTTTACTTATTACTGTCATTTTTTACATTTTGCCCCAGATTTTCAACATAACTTTTTTACCCACTTCATTAACAAGAGAGGTGTAATTGTTCAAATCCTAGGTGAAAATTGTTTTTGCAGGTGCTTTGCAAACTCACCTTTCTGATAGAGTTTAAAAATGTCACCTGTCTTGATCATAAGGTGGGGTCATAAAATGATTATATTTGTACATTTGTGGTCAAAATGTAAAACAATGAAGTTATGAAGAAACACTGAATTTTTTTCAGTGCTTACTCATTTGTCATTTTCAGATTTTGGCCCCAGATTTTCAATACGGCCCTTTTGTTTTCCCACCACATTAACATGGTGGGTGTCATTTTTTCAAATCCCCTCTAAAACCTGCTTCCACAGTCACACGGCGAAATCACCATTCAGACTGGATTGAAAAAATTCCACCCATCTTGATCATAAGATGTGGTCATAAAAAGACTTATGTTGAAAATTTATGGTCAAAATGTCAAAAAACAACCCACAACAAACTTATGAAAAAACACTGAATTGGTCCAATGTTTACTCATAACTGTGTTGTCGGTGCACATTGTAGCCCCAGATTGTCAACATATGCCTTATGTTACCCCACCTCATGAACATGACAGGTATAATTTTTTAAATCCCTTCCAAAACATGTTTTTTGCAGTTGCACCACAAATCACCTTTCATATGGAATCTGAAAAATTCAACCTGCCTTGATTACAATATAAGATCATAAAAAAAGACAGTGTTGAACATTTGGGGTCAAAATGTAGATGATCCCTCTCAGCTAGCCTATCCTGGGTAAATAAATTGTAAAAATGACTAAACGCCAGACTGCTGTCAGTGGTGTAACTGATATCTGTAGGAGATAGTTGACTGTATAATGTCTTTTGATACAGAAAATCAATAAATATAAACTTCAAAAAAGGAAAAAAAAACGAGATATTGCATCTCTGCTGTGCTATCTTGGTAATCTGATCTCAGTCAGGACCCTGTACAGCAGACCACCACTGCATATGTATCTATGCTGGTTTGTCTCTGGAAGTACTATACGCTGTAAATGCAGAACCCACTGAAAATTAAATACTGCATCTCAGCCAGACTTTCCTGGCTAAACATATTGCAAAAATGGGTCAAAGCAGGACCCCGACTGAAAACAAGATATTATAGCTCTGCTGTGCTGTCCTGAGTAAACACTGTCTAAAAATGTGTAAAAGCAGGACTCCACAGAAAATGAGACAGTGCATCTCATCTGTGGGCCCAATGTTTGGCAGTTCTGGGACTAAGTCCTGTGCCACAGCCACCAGTGTGTTACAACTTCTGTGCACCAGTGGACATTTGTATCTTCAGCATGTGCTCTGCCTGGGCAGTGAGCACAGCTGTAGGAGGAGGTTATGCCTGGTCCAACCAGCCATAACATTTTGGTGCAGCTGCACCAAAAAATGGCTGCAAGCCACTGTAAATTGTGGAGATGGTCATAAACTGACTCCAGCATTGAAAATATGGGGCATGTGGGAAAAACTGCAGCTCCAAAAGTGAAGTCCCACTTGTGTTGATTTTTTCCTGCACCTGCGCTGATTTCAGGGTGTTTCAAAATCTGGCCCCTGGTCTGTCCTGGATAAATATATAGTAAAAATGTATAAATGCAGCACACCAGTACAGCAGAACACCTCTGAAAGATGTGCATCTTTACAGTGCAGCTCGCTTATGTCGGACACCTCTGTGCATGTCACTTTCTTCCAGTATAGCAGGTGCCTGCTGTACTGTTCAATGCTATATGTGAATGGTGACAGGCTGAAATGCACCCATTAGTGCTCATGTTTATTGATATACTTCACCCAAGTGTAGTAGTGATGGGTTTTATACAGTACAATATTGTGCTGTGGTAATGGCTACTGTTTAAAGAACTATTTTTGTCTTTTTATTTTTGATTTGCTGTACCCAAATGTGACAGTGTGACAGTGTGATAGTGATTTATTGCTTGTGCTGTGGGTGGAGTAGGGGTGATCACTTTATATTGGCTTTAGGTATTCTTTTATGCTTGCTTCATGTGTTCTTGTTGTGCTGTATCTTGCTCAATCCCTTTCAGTTTTTTCAAAAAGGGACCAGTCTGGGGGCAAGTCAGCTTGTTGCTACATTGCTTTCTGAAGTGTGAGCAGTGCTTTCTGGATATAGAAACAAAAAAACATAGACTTTGATGGCAGATAAGGACTGCTTGGTCCACCTAGTCTGCCCATTTCCCTACCTACAGGATAAGCTGCAGATCCTAGTTAACCAACAGCCTATTTCTTCCTACCCCCCAAAAAAATTGCCTTATGTCTCTCCAATGCATTCTTGAATTCTCCCACAGTTTTAGATCCCACAGCCTTCTCAGGAAGGCTGTTCCTCCACCACTCTCTCTGTGAAAATATGCTTCCTCACATTGCCCTAGACTGCCCCCATCTTCAAATTGTGTCCCTTGGTGCACATCTCTTTTCTGAAAGATGCTACCTCTAGACTTTGTTGATTCCACTGAGGTGCCTAAAAGTTTCTATCATGCCCCCCTCCTCCTTTCCTCAAGGGTATACATATTAGCTCATTTAGTCTCTTCTCATGTGGCTTCTCTTTGCAGACCCTGCACCATTTTAGTTGCTGTCCTCTGGACTGCCTCTATCCTATCTATGTCCTTGCAGAGGTATGGTCTCCAGAACGTTGCAGTACTCAGATGGGGTCTCACCAACTGTCTGTACAGAGGGATAACAACTTCCTGTTTTCTGCTGGTGATGCCTCTCCCTATACATCTCAGTATCCCCCCAGCCCTCCCTACTGCCTTCTCACATTGCTTGCTAACCTTTAGGTCATCAGATATGATTACCCCCAGGTCCCTTTCCATTTTTGATGTTGTTACTACCTCCTCCCACCACTGTGTATTCTTCCCCTGGGTCTTTGTTTCCCAGGTGCATTATTTTGCACTTCTTTGCATTGAATCCAAGCTGCCATACTTCTGATCATTCCTCCAACCTTGTCAAGCCCCTTTTCTTCCTTTCCACACCTCCTTGTGTATCAGCTCTGTTGCAAATCTTTGTGTCATCTGCAAAGAGGCATACTTTTCTTTCCAGTCCCTCTGCAATGTCACTTATAAAGACATTAAAAAGGACTGGACCCAGTATTGAACCCTGCAGTACCCCACTAGTAACCCCTCTTTCTTTAGAGTGGACTCCGTTTACAATTACCTTCTGTGTCCTGTTGTCCAGCCAATGTTTTACCAGGCTACCACCCTGGGACCCACTCCCAGGCTGGTTAATTTGACTATTAATCTTTTTGTGTAGGACTGTGTCAGATGCCTTGCTAAAATCTAGGCTAGGCCATGTCCAGGCCTCCCTGGTCTACTACTCTTGTCACCCAGTCAAAGAAATCAATTAGATTCATCTGACATGACCTTCCCGCTGTGGACCCATGCTGCCTTTGGTCCTGTACCCCACTGGCCTCTAGGTACTCAACCATTCCTTCCTTCAGAAGTGATTCCATCATTTTCCCTACCACAGAGGTCAAACTGACAGGTGTGTAGTTTCCTACCTCTGTCCTGCTCCCACTTTTGTGAAGGGGAGCACATCCACCTTCCTCCAGTCCTCAGGTACAGTACCACAGCATCCTCCCATGATTTGTTAAAAAGAGTAGCCAGTGGTTTCACTAGTTCTCCCCTTAATTCTTTTAGAATTCTGGGGTGAATTCCATCAGACCCCATTGCTTTGTCCACCTTCAGTTTTAGGAGTTCTTTCAGAACCCTTTCTTCTGTGAAAGGACTGGGATTGACTCCCCTATCCAGAGTGCTTCTGTTAATTGTATTGGGCACCTTCCCCTCCTCTTTTGTGAATACTGAGCAGAAATATTCATTCAGTATCCCTGCTTTTTCATTGTCCCTCTCTGCCCACCCACTGTCCATTCTATTCAGCCTCACTATCCCTCCCTTTGTCTTTCTATGCTCCCTGATGTACCTATAAAAGGTTTTATCCCTTCTTAACAAAGTTAGCTATCTTTTCCTCAGTTTGGGCCTTTGCTATTCTGAACTTCTCTCCCTGCTTCCTTCTGCCTTAACTGGAGTACAGCTCCTGTCCTGCTCCTTCTGTGCTTTCTTATACTTCCTGATACCATCTTTTTTCTCCCTGACCTTCCCTGCCACCTCTTTTTGAGAACAAGAGTGGCTTTTCTTTCATTTTGATTTATTTGCTTCACACAAGGCTTGTTGCCTCTGTGATGGCAGTTTGATATTTCCCATTGTTTTCCACCCCCTTCTAGCCTATTTGCTAGTGCTTTTCTAAGGCACTCTCCATCTTGCCAAAAGTCAGCCCTCCTGAAGTCCAGTACCCTCACTTTTATGTAGGCTTGACTCTGTAGCTGGAGTTTATCATGAACCACACTGTTTGGTGGTTACCACTTCTAGATCCTGAGATCCTCTCACTGTCCCCATTTGAGTACAAGGGTCTAAGATTGCTCTCTCATGAGTAGGGTTCCAAAACTAGCTGTCTGAGGCATGCCACCTGTAGGGCATCGAGAATGGCCCGCTCTTGGATGTGGCTTTCATCAAATGTGTTCAAAGTTAAGATCTGGCATATTCAGGTCTCCCATCAACAGTATCTCCCCTTTCTCTGCCATTCTAAGAATGCCTTCTATTGTATCCTTGTCCATTCCCTCACCCTGACATGGGGGTCTGTATACAACTCCTGTGCGGATTGTGGTGCCATTTTCAGTCTCTAAGGTGACCCACAGCGCCTCCTCTCCTCCCTGTGTACTTTTTTGTTCAGTTGCTTTTATCCCTTCCCTTACATAGAGAGCCACTCCTCCCCCTCTTCACCCCTCCCTCTCTCCTGTGGGTTGTGTACCCTGGTATGTTAACATCTCAGTCATGGTTCTCTGTGTACCATGTTTCTGTGACTGCTACGGTATCCAGACATCCCTCTTCAATCAAGGCCACCAGTTCAGGGAGTTTGTTGCCTAGACTACAGGCATTGGTAGTCATTACCCTCCATTTCCTGGTGGCATTACCCCTTTTTGCCCCATCCCTGTCCTTATTGCCTTTGTCACTTTCTCCATTTACCCCTGCACTTCTCCCTGTCAACATCTCTAACTTGGTGTTTACCTCACTTACTGCCCTGATCTTTTTTTGGGGGAGGGCTAGGATTTCCCTTCTCCTTTCCAGTGCCTCCCCCTTGGCTAGTTTAAATGCTTGCCAATGAAGCATTTAAACCTATCACCTAGGATCCTGGTTGCCCTCCTGGAGAGATGCAGACCATCACTCCAGTATAGGCCTGCATCACTCCAGGTGAACCCGCAGTCCCCAATGAAGCCAAATCCCTGAGCTCTGCACTAGTTTTTCAACCACTAATTGAATCCCATGGTGTGGAGCACCCTAGCCTCTCCTACGCCATAGACAGGCAGCACCTCCGAGAAGGTTACTGTGCATGCTACTTGTCTAATGCCCCTCCCCCAACTCCACACACTCTTCCTGCACTACTCTGATCCATTTCTTAGCCAGGTCATGTGTCCCTAGGTGGACAGTGACATCCAGCTCCCTCTCCCCGTACAACTGCTCCAGCGATTCTGAGGATTCGCTCCCTGTCCCTCCAAGCCATGGCGCCAGGCAGGCACTTTACCTCCCTCTCCCCTTCCTCCCCCAGTTCTACCTTCCTAACAATGGAGTCCCCCACCAGCAGTTGTTTCCTTTCCCTGTGGGGTCCCAGGCCACCCTCCTGTGGGTCTCCTTTGTGGAGGTTCCCAGCATCCTCCTTGGTTTCCACTGCGGGTGCCTCCATATAGGAACCAAACTTTGCCAGAACGGCATATGAATTGTGGAGTGGTACAACTGGAGGGATGTGCCTCTATTCCACCACCCTCATCCTCCCTGAGCCCACTGTGGTCCAATCACTCCTCTTTCTTTGCAACTTCTGAGGCAATGGCAGTGGACCTGGTGGTCCCTGGATGGGACAGGAGATCCTACAAATCCTGGCCAACTCAACCTGGAGATGAGCAACCTCCTCCCTCAGCCCAGAGAGGTGCTTACAGATGGGACAACACCGCAACCTCCAGAATGTCTCCCAGAAGACTGCTGCTCCACAGCCACTGTACTGCACCACTCCCATCATGTCTTATTTCTGGCCCCTTCACTGTTGTTTGGAATACTTACTCTTTCCTCTGTTTGTTTATTTTTTTTCTCCTTACTTAGTTACTGACTATGTGCCCTTTAAGTACCTGATCTTCCTGTTCTGAGACAAGAAGATCCTATATTTCTCAGTAGTCCCCTTACTTGCTCAGTGTCAGACCTCCAGCAGCTAGGGGGACACAGAGCTACTCTTGTCCTTCTAGGATGGTGAGTCTTTGGTGGTTCTGCGATCACTCACTTTCTGCTACCAAGCAGGAAGTTCCTGTTGTCAGTCAAATCCTGTGCCTATAAAAGTAGAACTGACTTCTGGTGGGGGGAAGGAGGACAATATAGTTCCAGTAAAGAAGTCCAGTCACAACAGCAGCTCCTTGTCCTGGTGTTCTCTGACAATTTTCTGGCAGAAGCTTTCTAGTGCAGTGTTTAAATCTGGCTTTTACCATGGCTTCCTTCTAGCTAAGCCACTCCCCCCTACTTAACAGTTCCTTCCACACTTAGTTAAATTGCACAGATAACAATTCCCTTCAGCCATCTGAGATTAACACCTAGATAACTGCTCAGATAATTTACATCGGCCAACTCAGACAAACACACTAACCTTTTTTTTTACCCTAAATTGAAGGTCCCAGTAGTACAGTTCTGCTTCTTAAGTCCCAGTAAATTGAAGGTCCCAGTAGTAGAGTTCTGCTTCTTTAGTCCCAGTAGAGAAATCCAGTCACAACAGCAGCTCCTTGTCCTGGTGTGATCTGACAATTCTCTGGCAGAAGCTATATGAACGTTTTGAGCCATTACATTGGGCTCATTTGATCTTTCATCCATGTTAGCTTCCTCCTCATCATCATCATTGCACTGCTTTGTGCCTGTTGCCAGTGAAAGTGAAGATACCGCAGGTGTGTTGTCATCCTCTTTGGGCTAAATTTCCATGTTGTCCCCAATGTGGCAAACGTTCCTGAAACTCATCCACTGTCAATCCGGTGGGGTGACTGTTCTTCAGGGTCACTGTCTATGTCAGGCTCCGACACTACAACACTCAGGTAAGTGAAACCACCTTTAGTGAAGCATCTTACTACAGTCTTAATGGTTGTGCAGTCTCAGGCAGTCTTTATCATGCACACGGCATCCTGGAAGTTAATCCTCTTTACAGTCTCAGTGTAAGTGGCAGAAATTTCTGAGCCATCAAGCAGCTCCACTACACATGACCTTGTAGCCCTTACATACTGCTGTTTAAAGGCATAAATGTTGTCTTAATCTAATGGCTGAATGAGACACGTAGTGTTAGCCAGTAGGAACATTAGCTTAATGTTTTTAGCTCTGCCACATGCAGATGACTGGAGAATTTCTCAAGGAACAACAGAATCTATCTGGACTGTAGTTTTCAATCCTGTCCTTGGAGCCATTATGTGAAAATATCCCTGGTCAGCCATGCAGTTCTGCTGGACCAATATATTACAAGCAGATGCCATATCCCCCTGAAGCAACTTGGCTGGGCTGATTTTCCAGTCACCAATAACTTACACTTATCAGTCGCAGCCATGTTGAAGCAACACAACACACTAAGCCACTCCTTGGCTTTCTTGGTTCCTACTGGCAACTCAGTTTTAAATGTAAGTGTGCCTGAACCCACACAATGAATGAAGAAACCTGTTTTGTTGCAGTTGTAGATGTTGAGAGGTTCACAGCCTGCCAGCAAACTAGGTAGTGCTTCAGCTAGCCATTGTTCAGCACTTGCAACATCTGCACTCTGTTTTTCTCTATGTGCACAACAAAAGCCAATGTTGTGCTGCACCTTCCATCTATGGAGCCAGCCCATAGAGGGAACAAAGTCAGTTTTCCCTAAGGCAGAGGCAATCTGTGTGACTTTCTCGATAAGAAGAGGTCTGTTAATTCAGGCATTCCGACCTCTTGCATTTGAGTACCACCTCAGAAGTGCATCCTCAATGTCATTGTCTTTTCCATTACACTTCCTCTTCCTCTCTGGGTTCTGGTTGCCAAGCCAAGCTGCAAAAATATTTTCACAATCCCTCTGAAGATTGGACTTGGTTGATTCTGGCATGCCTAAATGAATGGACAAATCCCTAAGACTAATTTTTGGCAGAGTCTGAATTTCATTTAGTATCTCCACCTTCTGTTCTATGCTGAGAGTGCTTTGTTTCAGAGGCATACTGTCTCAACAGTAACAGTGACTGACAGAAACCAGAGAACTTCACAAGGAGAAGAATCAGCCCTTTTTCACGAGGATGAGCAGTTGGCAACAGATGTAATTAGCACCTCATCAAGAGCCAGAATGACTGTGTTTAACCTATGACTTGCACTGTCAGCAGTACGATATAGACAAGCTGATAGAATCGGCATAATACAAATCTTTATTTTTGAAGTTAATGTAGCCGGCTTTTGGGAAACAGGAGACATCCCATCTAAGCAAGCTTCCGCTATAAATGTATCTGGTATAAGTAAGCTGCATTGTACTGCTCTGTCCTGGAAAAAGCATTGTAAAAGCTGGACAACAGTGAAATGGAGAAATTGGCTTTTACCTGGGTATCCTGGATAAATAGACTGCAAAATGAGTAAAAACAGGACCCAATTGAAAACAAGATATTGCATCTCCACTGCTCTATCATGAGTAAATACAGTGTAAAACTGGGTCATAGCAAGACCTACTGCAAACGAGGTATTGCAACTCAGCTGGGTATTCTGGGTAAATATATTGCAAAACTGTGTAAAAGTAGGACCTTACAACAGAATCCCACAGAAAAGGAAATGTTGCATCTAAGCTGATCTGTTCCATAAAAATACTTTGTAAAAGCACCCCATTACCCATCCTGTAGCTGTCTGGAATATTCTTGGTGGTCTCACCCTGTAAGGGCATCCCACCCCCTCCCAACTCATCCACTCTGGATGCTTCTCCCTGTACCTCCTTGCCCCAGTCACATAAGCTAAAATATAGCAGTAGTGATGGACACTAGCAGAGCCCTCTGCTCATCACCTCAGCCAGCTGCCTTTTGATTGCCAGTGAACAATCACAAGTATTGTATAATCAGCAATCTCTACAGTACCCACGATTACTCCGTGACAGTCAAATGTTTCTTCTACAGCACTCAGGATCACTCACTGACAGTCAGATGGTGACCAGTCAAGGATATGAGCAGACGGCTGTGCAGGTCATTGTCACTTTTGGCATAGTACTGCTTAGGTGACTGGAGAGAAGGGAAGGGTCCTCAGTCGGAGGGTCCATAGGGGGTCAGATGTCATTATGAGGGAGACTACTACACCACCAGAAATATTCAAGATAGCTACAGGATAGTCAATCAGGGGATGGAGGAACCACTAGACCACCAGGAATATTCAACACAGCTACAAGACAGACAATCAGGGGTGGGGGTCACTGGTTCATGTGGAATATTCAAGACAGCTACAGATTGGGTGTTAGATGGGGGGTGATGGTGCATGCATGTTAATGAGCCCACAATGGGCAAGCAAATGACCCATAATGCCTTGCATGCCCAATGGATTTGTTAGCTTGTTAGGGCTGAATGTGGTTCACAGGAGCCCTTTCGTGATCCCATTTGGGCTGCTCTATCTCCATTGCACTCCTCTGGCCCATATTCAGTCTGGGGTTGCAATCTCTGTCTCATTTTTTATGACTGAGTTTAAATCTGGCATTGATCTCACAATTTCATTAACTTTCTTTTTGACCTAATACATTTATAAAATTCCTTATACTTTTGAGTTGCCAGCAATTCTTCTTTCCATTCAGTTTTTGGCTGTTCTGAATTCAAACTTACTTTCCTTTTGAAGCTGCTTAACTCTGTCCATTGAGCCTTGGACAAACCTATTTTGGCTGGTTTATACATTATTTTCCTTTTAATAATTCCTATTTTTTTATTTAAAATTTGTAATAGTACTGGCTAGGTTCTATGAGAAGCAAGTCTCATTTACAGACTATCCCAAGTCAAATTAAGACAAGTAACAACAAACAATAAATAAACATCAAGTAAAATAAGCATACATGAATCAGTTATTAAAACAATTACAAACAGATTGTTACAGGAGTAATGAATTTTTTAAAGCCATTCTTAAAAGAAGCAAGGCAAATTTCTTTCCTGAGGAGACAGATAGTTCCAAGAAAGAGGGCCCCCCATTGGTTAAACATTCTTTACCGAAGTGTGTATAAAATTTAGGTAGCTAAAAGCCACATTAAGGCAGTTCTCTGAAACTGTATCTGTGAAAAGGAGTTATTGATCTTTCAGAAAGATAATTAGGGGTCTGGTTACTAGCCAACTTGTAGATGAGAGATAACCAATGAAGACTGCGCCTGGTGTGTGGAGGTAACCAATTCAGTTGATACACTGTAGTAAACAGCAATGATGCTCGGCCCACCTAGATTTTAACATGAAGTGGAGAGTAGAGTAACTGGTAATAAATAGAGTTTAAACAGAAAAGATGCAAGTCAAGGGCGTGGCAATAAATGATATCTCCATAGGCAGGGATGGGAAGAATTGCTTGCCCAATAATGTGTTTGCAGTTCGGGTAGACAAGCAATGTCTTCAGTACTTTAGATGTCCCAGGCATTGGTAAACTTTAGAAACAATCCTATCAATGTGTTGTTTGAAGGTTAAAGAAGAATCAAAAATGAGACCAAGATACCTGAATTCAGTAACAAGTTCCAAAGGATGACCTTTCAAAAGAACTGGAAAAGAAGAACCCACTGAAGGCAATGATTGCTGAGACCCAAACAGCATTGCGTGTGTCTTCTTACTGTTTAAAAGTAATAGATTATCCAAAACCATTTCACCACTCTATCAAAGTTGTCCTGAAGAGTTGTGGTAAGGGAGGAAATAGAATCTTGAGCTAAAAATAAAAGCACCATGTCATCAGCATAAAGTCTAACAGACAGCTCCCTGCTCCCTGATCCCACTTTGAGGTCATGAAGGACCCTGAAGCTGCCCTCCTCCGAATCCAGGAGCACCCAAGAAAGGTCCCTGCTCCCTGAACCCATGTTGAGGTCATGAGGACCCACAAAGCTGCCCTCCCCAAATCCAGGAACACCCAAGAAAAGTATAGCATTCCACTGAGCTGCAGACTTCTCTGAGGATTTTGGTGCTAATTTCAAATTTTAAACACAGGACTGCTGCTGTAAATTAATTTGTCGGCATTGAACTACAGATAATTTTTCACAGCATATGTTTTTCTGAAATGTCCTCTGTGCTGGCTAATGTCCATGGTTGCTTTAAGGTGTCTTAGTGTTATTTGCTACTAATTTGGATTATTGTGCTGCTCTCCACTGGGGCTGCCTTATGCAGCTCAAGTGACTCACCAGGGGTCATTTTAATTTTAATTTTATTGTATTATTGCAAATGCTACACTGGTTAGTTTTGCTGCAATAGAGCAGTAATCTAATTATATTAAGCACCGGCTCTGGGCAGGACACCATATCTCCAGACTAAGCCAGCTCAGGATTTGATATGGTGCTGCAGCTTTAAATTCTGTAGCAGCCTAGATAAAAGCTCAGCCCAGGGCAGGAAACTGTAGCTCTTAATTTCAGCTTAGGATTTGATTCGATGATGCAACTTTAAATCCTGTGCCAACCTAGAGTTTTAGATCTTGTTTCTGATTAAGTTAATTTTAACCAGCTGGGCTAAATACTGCTTAAGCAAATGCCTGCTGCTGTGTAAATTGTACCTGATGTTTAATCCCTGTTATGAGCTCGGGGGCTAGCCTGCCAAAACTCCACTGTGCTACTCGTCTGCTTAATTTAAATTCTTAATCAACTGTGTTCCTAGTTAACTAATCCCTGCTACTGCTACCTAAATAGGCCACCAAAAATAAAAAACCCAGGTCTGCTTACAAATTCTAGTATCAGCACTATGTTGGCTCAACGACTCCGGTTAGCAGGGACTAGCATTGCAGGAGCAGCCTCAGTAAGCCCACAGATGGTGCACAGTCCCACCCCCTGTTTTAAGCCAGTCCCCATACCTGTTAATAAATGCTTACCTCCTGCTTCTTTTGTCCACAGCTCCCTGCTCCCTGAGCCCACTTCGAGGTCATGAGGGTCCCCGAAGCTGCCCTCCCCTGAATCCAGGAGCACCCAAGAAAGATACAGTATTCCACTGTGCTGCAGACATCTCTGAGGATTTCTCCGCCAGTGCTCTACATCGGCTACCCCACTGCCCCCTCCACCACCCTTGGTGATCCATTCACTTTATAGTGGAGGTCACATGGTGAAATAACCTATCAGCCAATTTTCCCATCTGCAGCCTATCATAATCCCCCAGTAGTGGCAGCTATTACTTAATCCTGCACTAGCTGCTTACTACTGTCAACATAACCATGCTATCTCTCTATCTTGCTCTGCTTGCCTCTATATTGCCCCTAGAGTCACTCCATCCCTCCACATACCAGGAGGAGCAGGGCATTAATTTACCACTTTGCATCATGCCAGCCCTGTCACCAACCTTTAACACTTCCTCTGTTGGGCTGCCTCCTGCCCCCCCACTGATCAAATTGTCAGCTGGCCCCTCAGTCCTTCCACCCAATTTCCATGGTGGACTCATAGCCCTAAATTCTGCTGCCCAGGAGACCCCCCCCCCATGAAAGTCATACCGCCACAGCACATTACTCACAAGCTCCAGCAGCACTTCAAGCTAGTTGCCAAACTCTTGGCAATGCTACTACTCCTACTATCTGGGAACGTTGAACCCTGGGCCAACCACCCCTCCTCTTTTATCATGGGGCCTAAAGTTAGTGCACCTTAATATCTGCAGCCTACTGCATAAACTAGTCATGCTGCAGCCAACTGTCTTATCCATAAGACCCGACATACTGATTATTTCTGAAACCTGGCTAAAGCCTCATAACAAAGATGCTGAAATCACCATTCCCAGCTACACCGTTATCCACCACGACCACCCAGGCAACAAAAGAGGCGGTGGCCTAACCATGTATATCTTGTCCGCCCTCCAGTTAACCCCTGTCAATCTACCTCTACCTACACAGTCCATCAACACCTTGCTGATTAAAATGTCCCTCTCCCACACTAACCCAGTATTTATAGCTGGCTCTTACTGCTCCCCTGACTCCCCTACGCCCTCTATCCTGGACCATCTGAGCAATTTGAAATCTAGTGCCTCAGGGGGCGAGCTCCATATCCTGGGGGATTTCAACTTTAATTGGCTTTCCATTGCCTCATCCAAGTTTCTCAACCAGGTGACTGCTCTAAACCTGGCACAACTGATTCCTGAACCTACACGTCTAAACCCCAAATCACAGAACCACTCTCTTCTGCACTGGTTCCTTACCTCTCACCAGCACTGGATATTTGCCTCAGGCCTCCTACCTGACTCCCTAAGAGACCACCACATGATATACATGGTATGGAAGATTTTCAGGCCCAAGGTTCTCCCCAAGACCATTCTCACCCAGTCATACAACTCTCTGGGTCTTGCTTCACTCCTAGGTCACCTGGCTGTCACAGACTGGTCTTTTATCCCTCATGCAACCTCTACTGACTCCGCTCTGGAGTACTTCAAGGACACATTCCTCACCGCATGGGACTACTATGCCCCAATTAGACCGGCTCGAGTGAGGGGCATGCACCTGCCCTGGATCACAGCCGAAATTATGTCTCACATCAGAGCCAGAGATCAGGCATGGAAGATGCTCAAAGCCTCCAGCTCCCCTACAGATCAATCAAATTATTGTTCTTTACGGAATGCCTGTACCAGGCTAATCTGGCAGGCTAAAGCAAACTTCTTCAAATATTCCTTTCAATCCAACTTAAATCACCCAGCTAAATTCTGGAAGGTGGCCAAATCTCTCTTCTTCCCACCCTCCCAACTGCCCACCCCTGTCTTAATCCAGGGCGGTAATGACGTAATGGACCCTCCTGCAGTAGTCTCAGAATTCAACACCTTCTTTACAAGTTGTACTTCAGCGCTGCTATCCGCCCTTCCCCAATACCAGCAAAAAATCAGCCCCTCTGCCCTCCCCTGCCCAGGCCTCTTCTCCTTCTCCATCCTTCTCCTTACACCTGTTCATCCCATCAGAAGTTTACAATGCCTTGAGTTCCCTAAATCCGTCCAAGGGCAAATGCCCCTCTGGGCTTGTCTCTAAGATGCTCTACCTAGCTGCACCTGCCATCACCATCCCCTGGCTTCCCTGTTCAACCTCTGTTTCACCTAGCATCAATTCCATTGGAATGGAAGCATGCAACTGTTATCCTGCTTCTGAGGAGGGTGACCCCTCAGCCCTAGGCAACTACCGTCCAATCTCATTACTCCCCATACCTGAAAAACTCTAGGAATACTCTTGTCCTCCCAGAGCTCTCTTCCTTTCTGAACTCCTCCTCCTTCTCACCCTACCAGTCTGGCTTCAGGAAGGCCCACTCCACCACCACTTCCCTTCTACAGTTCACTGACTCCATCCTTGATGGCATGGACAAAGGCCACATCACCACAGTGATTTTTGTTGACCTGGCAAAGGCATTTGACACTGTCTCCCATGCTCTCCTCCTGGACAAGCTCTCCCTTGCAGGGCTCTCTACTGCAGCCATCAGCTGGTTCCACTCATACCTGGTTGGTAGGTCCCAATCTATTAAAAATTCGTGTGTCTACCCCCCTTCCAGTCACCTCAGGAGTCCCCCAGGTCTCGGTCCTCGGCCCGCTCCTGTTCTCCATTTTACTTAATGACCTGCCCACCACCTGTCCACACACATCCATACCCGTATATGTGGATGACATGGTACCATATACATCAGGCCCCTCGAACGTTGATGTAGCGACCAGGTTACAGCAGGACTTTAATGATGTTCAGCTGTGGTTTTGCACCAACCAGCTTTTCCTCAATGCCAGAAAGACAGTCTCAATGACCTTCGGTATGAGGCAGGGGCTCGCTTTGTTCCCCATCACCCTCTCCTTTCACACCCTGAATGGCACCACCTTGGAGGCTTGCTCCTCCTTTAGATATCTCGGGGTCTGGCTTCATCAACACCTCGACTTTTCTGTACATGTTGATGCCATATATAAAAAACTGCACCCCAAGTTGGGTACCCTATATCGCAACCATAGGAATATCCTTCTGCCAGCTCTCCACGCTCTTGTACAGAAAATGATCCTCCTTACATTTAACTATGGGGACATAGTCTACAGTGCCACCCCAAAGTCCACCCTGGCCAGACTGGACAGCCTTTTCCACTCTTTCTGCCATTTTGTCCTGGATTGCCCAGCCACCACTCAGCACTGCATCCTCTACTGGACTCTCAACCTCCCCTCACTCCAGGATCATAGACAGTCCCACTGCACAAGGCTCATAGCCTAGTTCTGGTCTCAGTCCCTGCCAATGTATCTCACCTCCGCCCTAACAGTTCATGACCTTCCAGCATACTCTAGCAGGAGAGTTAACACCCGTCTCCTGGCTGTGCTGCACATGTCCTCCTCAGCTGGGCAAACAGCCTTCAGACATCACATGCCCAAATTGTGGCACACCCCATCCATGGACATAAGTCTTATACCTCCAACACTGCACCTCAACTCCCTCATCAATGTGCATTTCTCCTCCACCTGTGCCTGCGGTTAAGAGGAGTCTGCTTCTGCACTATGGCCTAGTTCACTTTTTGTTAGATGTTTTCTCTTATCCTCACTATTACCTTGCCACTGTACTACATGTGTTGTAATGTACCTACTTAATTGTTCTGCCATTTTTTACCACTGTCCTCTGTTATATTCATTGTCAGAACTAATTGTATTATTATAGTCATCGTCAGCTCTAATTGTATTCTGTATTTATGTCATGTCTATTCTCCACTGTCTGCATCCCTCAGGATGCACCTGGAATCTAGCAGTACTCTGCTCAGCATGCCTTCCTGGTAAAACTTTTTAATACATAAGTAAACAGTAGTCTACAATGAAAAATAGTGAATCAACAAAAAGCTGAAATGGAATGGGACCTAGTATAGACCCCCTGAGGAATCCCAGAGGAACCCGTAAGAAGAGATGAAAGACAACCATTCCAAGAAACAGACTGCATTCAACTTTGTAAATAAGTTGAAAACCAGTTAGTGACATTAGGGGAGGAGCTGTAGGAGGACAGACAAGTTAAGAACAAAGAATGATGACATCAAAAGCTATTGAGAGATCAATAAACATAGATCCTACAAGTCACTCCTTATCAAGTGCACTAGAAAAAGAGTCATGAAAGTCAATCAGTGCTGTTTAGGTAGAAAATTTGGGCCTGAAACCTGACTGAAAACTGTAAAGAACTTTGTAATTTGCTAAATAATAATTCATCTGAGGTAAAAAAAAATTCCCATAAGTTTAGAACTATGGGGTAAGGGAATTGGATGATAATCATCTACCAAATTTTTGCCCCCTCCCTCAGGGAGAGGGATAACTAAAAAATGTTGCCAGGCTGATGGGAAAGTTTGTATGGTAAGTGATTAATTAAAATCACACACACTCCTGCCTGATTGGCCAATTATTTTTTATCACTTGTATTTTCTAACTTACTTTTTGCCCCCTCTGGTTGACCTTGCCCACCCCCCTGCATTGCAGTTTTTTCTGTAGAGATGTTTTGCCTCAATCATCACCTACTCCTGCCATGAATCCCACGTGCCAGTCCCCAACTCCATCGCCACCCCCTATTGTCAAGCTGGCAGGAATCTGCATGGTATACGCCACCTGGGTTCCCAAATTAAAAAACATATACAGCAAGACATATATTGTAATATACACCATGACTGCACAAGAAGGAATTTTTTTTACTTGATCTTTCTGTTATGGTTGCTGACCTTTGCCTTCTGAATTCAAAGAAATAAATTATTAAATTAAATAATATCATCACCAATGTCTTCAAACACCACCAAGGAAACACCCCTATTAGGAGAAACCTGTTGCAGCTGTTCATCATCATCACTTTTATGTTCCTGCCACTCCTCACTGAACTGGTAAGAGAATTTGTTGAATCATAGAAATCTGACATCAGAAAAGGACCCCACTGGCCCATCAAGTGTGCCTTATTCCCCTCTTCCCTACTCTTCACCTATAACACAGGACCTCCCCTTCCCCCCACTTAACAACTATGACTTTTAAGAAGTTAAGGCACTGTACATTTTCAGGAGTAAGCCTTGTGCGGCCATCAGAGACAACATTTCCTGCTCTGCTAAATATACGCTCACGATAAACACTAGTGGTAGGGCAACTAAGAAGCTTAATAACAAAGGCAGATAGTGCAGGCCAGGTGTTTTTCTTTTCCAGCCAGTACTCAGAAGGGTCATCAGTAATATTTAATGATTGGTTCTTGTAAATAGGCACCCACAATATAAGAAAAAGACAACGAAGGTGGCTCCATGACAAACACATCTGGATTATCAGTTTCCAAGAGTTTTGGTCAAAAAGTGTGAGAGTGATCTGAATGCTTTTCAGAAGGTCATGCCTTTTTCAAGGGACATGAAAGAGGACTTTGTGCAGGACTACCTAATGTTGATGAAGGAGTACATAGTGGCATTAAATAGAAATTATTGCTGTCACCACCAATAGATGTTACATCATCAGATGCAACATCCATATCATGTGATTCACTTGTATTGTCAAACACAGTCCCATCCTTTTCCTGTGCAATTGTTGAAATCAACATGTTTTTGTATTCAAGATAAGAGTCACCTAGATCTGAAGAAGGCAGCTGCTGCAACTTTAGCTGAAGGTCAAGAAGAGTGGAAAGAAGAAAATGTTTGTCTGTCATAATATTGTGAAGTTTTCTGCAATTTTGGAATTGCTGTATCATTTGGCCCATGAGGGTTGTCCCCTTTTTGTTTAAAACCTCTATGCAGCCTCCTGAGTTCCTTGATCAATAAATTTATGATGGGAATGACCTGGCTTAGAGTAGCATTCTCTCTGCTGATCTGTCAAGTTGTTTCCTCAAAGGGAGTCAAGAGTGATGTAAAAGGCTCCGTGAGGCCCTAGTGGAAGGAATTCAGCACAGCACCATCTGCTACATTGTGCTCCATGGTAGAGTGTATTCAAAGACTGCCTTCTTTTCTATGTGAAGTCTCTCACACAAGTAAAACATAGAGGATTGTGTATCAGCAAGCATACACAACAAGGCAGTTGTGATCGAGAGGTTTCTGTGGTAACCAGAGACCTTGAGAGCATAGCTCGAGAGGTCCGTTACCACGGAAACCTCAAGATCTCGCAACTGCCTTGTTTGTCTATGGTTGCTCATACACAATCTTTTATAGTGTATGGGCAACCATAAGCAGTACTCCGTGAACACCAGAACAAGTATATGGCAAAAAAAAAGGCTTACTTCGGTGTCTGCCGCTGCATGCTTGCTTCTGCGTTGCCGTGGGCCGCTCAATTGCACATGCGCGAATGTGTTTAATCTTGTTGTGCTGCACTGGTGATGTACTCGGTGCAGCACAACAATATCGTGACGCACCGAGTGCAGGACAACAACGCCGTTCCAGGCATGGATTTCAATGCTCAACAGCATTCCACCATACACTATATTGAGTTCCATCTTGTTGGAACATCTTGTTTTAGTTGCTGTATTGGCAAGCCATGTTTTTTCTGAGGTCAGCCAAGATACCATGTGATTTTACAGAATGACTAAAATGGCCACAGATTTTCTTTGTGGCTCCCACTAGTGTTACGATACTGTTGTCCCTGGAAAGGAAAGCTCATACTAACAGGTTTAATGAGTGTGCAAAGCACAGAATGTGAGTAAAACCTCCATGTTTCAATGCACTAGAAATATTGGCACCATTGTCTGAAACCACAGATTCAGTAGTGAGTCCCAGAGGCCCTAGTCACTTGGAAAATTTACCACATAACACTTTAAAAATATTGTCAGTGGTGTGATGCTTACCAAACATGTTAATGCAAAGAGCTGCCATTCTTTATCTACCTTCCTGTACACTGCTGCTTGTGGTGGTGTTTGAAGATGATCGTGACACCCGGTGTGCTGTGATGCACATCAGTGGTTTGAGAACTCATCCAAGTGTCTATGGACAGATGCACAGAACCACATTCAACCTCTTGAAGAGCCAATTTTATTTTGCTCTGCATACATTTGTACATTTCGGGAACAGCCACAGCTGCAAAATGTTTACAGCTTGGAATGGTGTAATGTGGAGCAAACTATTTTAAAACACTCCAAAACCGTCATTCTCCACCACAGAAAATGGTTGCAGGTCCTAGACAATAAATTCAGCTATTAATTGATTAATTTGTAACATGATTTGCTGTGATCTATTGTAGGCAGTTTTTTGTTCAAGGATAGCAGTAATGGTCGGCTGTTTAGTTCATGCGGGGGCATGAAACATAGGATTACAGTGGTGAAGCTGTAGCTTATCAAGATACTTTTGTCAGTGAAGTCGAACATGTTTTGTTTTGTGCCCTGTCTGTCAGTCTCTTCACCATCACTTGCCTTTAAGATTATTTTCATCACATATATTTGTCCTTTGCTCAGGTCTGCTGCCAGCTGAATGGTTAGATGTGCACTTTGCAAATGCCTTTTTTAGTGATGTTGTCCTGAACTGGACCCTCACATCCCCCTGCAAACTTCCTGATGACAAAAGGTGCAGACAGCAACACATTCATGTTTTGGGACTTATATGAAAATAGCTCCACCCAGCTGAGGTAGAATGTTTCTCTGTCATGGCAGGAACTGCAACAATTTTGGTGGCAGTTGTTTCTGACCCTGATTCATGTACACTGAGGCTGTCTCCAGAAGAGCTACCAAGATTACTGATTTTTTTTTACTACTGGTAGTGCTTGTTGTATATGTTTTTTTCTTTTTGGGTGAGGGAACCCAGGTGGCATACTCTACTCATCAGTGTGACAGGAATGCTGACAGAAAAGGGAACTGATTAGTTAATTGCTTATGTTTGTGAAGCTGTTTTTTGTTCTTCATATTCTCACCAGAATGTTTCTGCCTGGCATGCTAACTAAAAACACTGAGAACTCTGCATCACTAGCTGGCGATGCCTCTGCACAAGGGTAATAAATCTCAGAGAAGCATGAGGTGAACACACACACACACCACACACACACACACACACACACACACACACACACACACACACTATTTAAGGTGACTGGAGCATGTAAATGAAAACTCGGTTCAGAACCAACCTATTTGACCACACAAAGGTTTTAAACTGATTGGAGAAATTGAACATAAACTTGTTAGACAATTTAAAATGCTTGGTGGGTTTGAAAATAACTCATCAGAGGGTTTCGGCCTGATGCTATAAATTCAGAGGTTTAACTACAATGGGGAGCCTTTTGCCTTCAGGAACCTTGGTGGTAAGAATAGAGCCTGCATTCCAGCTAGCTTTGTGTAGGAGCGAAGGGCTAGCTTAGGTATCAAGTTCTTTCTTTGAGTATAGCTGGGGGTCAAGATACCATCTTAGAGAACTTTACACTGTAGTATTTTCCTTTCTGCCATATATTGTACAAGACCATGTATGTGTTTTCCTGTAAGAGTGTATTTTTTCTTTTGTACTACATATATCCTGGCATTTTAGTACCTGGGTTTTGCAGTAAAGAATCAATTCTTATAGAATTAGTGACTGTGGCTTATTTCCAAAGGTAATTGCATTAATTTCACTGGCAGAGAGGGAACTCTGTCTAGCATCTGTCAGCCGAGAAGCACCATGCCAGATCAGAACTGTGTTATTCTACCAGACATATGCTGGGAGAAGCTAATGTCCTGGGAAGCCAGGTGGTGGTAGCAGAAGAAAGAAGATGCAGACACAACTTTATAAAAGCTGTTACAGCCCAGAAGGGAGAGTTCATCATAATCATTATCACATTCTGATTCATCACCTTTGGAAGAGCTTAACTGTGATATATTGTGATCTTGATCTTGTTATTGCACAATAACAACTGGCTTCCCCCTTTTTTTCCATAGGGAACCAATGGTAAAATTTGCCATAATAAAAGAGTGTTTATTATGACAAACATGCGCATGGTTTCCCTCAGTCTGTTCATGCAAGTTCCTGGCTTCCCGACCACGGTCCGTTTCGCTTCTTGACGAATTGCGAACTGCCACAAAACCACCAATTAGACTCGGTGGTAAGTGTTTTGTACTGAATATGTAACAAAATAAAAATAAAAGAATAAACATATGCCTGCCAAAGGAAATGGAAAGAAGTCTTACAATTGTCCACGGACCACGTGCTGAAACCGGACCACGGCCACAGAGCAATGGCTTTCTATTTTGTATAATAGCTGTGGCAATAAAGGGAAACCCAGTAATTATATACAGTATAATAAAATATGGGGTGGTGTGTTTAAACTCAAAGTTTACACCCCACAGTGTTAGATAGAAACATAGAAACATAGAATTTTATGGCAGATAAGGACCGCTTGGCCAACCCAGTCTGCCCATTTCCTTACCTACTGGATAAGCTGCAGATCCTAGTTAACCAGCAGCCTACTTCTTCTTGCCCCCACACCCTAGAATTGCCTTATGACTGTTCCATGCATGCTTGAAATCCACCACCGATTTTGACTCTACAACCTCCTCCGGAAGGCCATTCCATGCATCCACAAGCCTCTCTGTGAAAAAATACTTCCTTAAATTACCTCTGAGCGGCCCCCCCTCTATCTTCAGATTGTGCCCTCTTGTTCTTGCACACCTCTTTTTTTGAAAGATGCTACCCTCTTGGACTTTGTTGATTCCTTGAGGTACTTGAAAGTTTCTATCATGTCCCCCTCCTCCTTTCTCGAGGCTATACATATTAAGCTCCTTAAGTCTCTCTTCATATGTCTTCCGGTGCAGACCCTGCACCATTTTAGTTGCCCTCCCTCTGGACAGCTTCCATCCTGTTCATGTCTTTGTGAGATTGGGTCTCCAGAACTGCACACAGTACTCCAGATGGGGTCTCACCAGCTGTCTGTACAGAGGGATAATAACTTCCTGTTTTCTACTGGCGATGCCTCTCCCTATGCATCCCAGTAACCCCACAGCCCTCCTTGCTGCCCTCTCACATTGCTTGCCCACCTTTAGGTCATCTGATGACTACCCCCAGGTCCCTTTCCATTTTTGTTGTTGTTAGGTATCTCACCCACCATTGTGTACTCTTCCCTGGTTTTTGTTTCCAGGTGCATTACCTTGCACTCTTAGCCTTGAATCTAAGCTGCCATACATTTGACCATTCCTCTAACCTTGCCAAGTCCCTTCTCATGCTTTCCACCCCACCTGTGCATCAACTCTGTTGCAGATCTTAGTGTCATCTGCAAAGAGACATACTTTTCCTTCCAGTCCTTCCAGCATGTCGCTATAAAGACATTGAAGAGGACCAGTCCTAATACTGAACCCTCACGGTACCCCACTAGTAACCCTCCTTTCTCTGAGTGGACTCCATTTACTATTACTCTCTGTGTCCTATTCTCCAGCCAATTCTTTACCCAGGCTGTCATCTTGGGACCCACTCCCAGGCTGGCTAACTTGTATATTAATCTTTGTGTGGGACTGTGTCAAATGCCTTGCTAAAGTCTAGGTAGGCCATGTCCACAGCCCTTCCCTGGTCTACTACTTTGGTCAACCAGTCAAAGAAATCTATCAGATTTGTCTGGCATGACCTTCCCACTGTGAATCCATGCTGCCATGTGGCCCTCTGGCCTCTAGATATTTGACAATTCTTTCCTTCAGAAGTGATTCCATCATTTTCCCTATCACTGAGGTTAAACTAACAGGTCTGTAGTTTCCTGCTTCTGCCTTGCTTCCACTTTTGTGAAGGGGAATCACATCTGCCCTCCTCCAGTCCTCAGGTACCACCCCATCCTCCCATGATTTGTCAAAAAGGGTAGTCAGTGGTATCACTAGTTCTACCCTTAGCTCTTTTAGAATTCTGGGATGAATCCCATCAGGCCCCATTGCTTTGTCCACCTTCAGTTTTAAGAGTTCTTTCAGAACCCTTTCTTCTGTAAATGGGCTGGTATCAACTTCTGTATCCAGAGTGTCTCTACTGTTTGTTTTATGTACCTCTCTTCATTTGTAAATACTGAGTAAAATATTTGTTTAGTATCTCTGCCTTTTCACAGTCTCCTCTGCCCACCCTCCTCCCCTTTATTAAGCCTCACTATCCTCCTTGGTCTTCCTTTGTTCCTGATGTACCTATAAAAGGTTTTATCCCCTTCAACTGAGTTGGCTATCTTTCCTCGGTTTGGGCCTTTGCTGTTCTGACTGCCTTCCCAGCCTCCTTTTGCTTTAACTGATACAGTTCTCTGTCCTGCTCCTTCATGATTCCTTGTACTTCTTGAATGCTTTCTTTTCTCTTGAACCTTCACTGCCACTTCCTTTGAGAACCATAGTGGTTTCTTACATCGTCTTGTTTTGTTTATTTGCTTCACACAAAGGCTTGTTACCTCTGTGATGGCAGTTTTTATTATTCCCCATTGTTCTTCCACCCCTCCTCCCTGCCCATTTGCTAATGCATTCCTTAGGCACTCAGCTTTGCTGAGGCAACTCGAGCTTTGCTCTCTGGGTTTATGTAGCATCTAACACCTCATGTGTGTGTGTGAATGTCTCATTACACACACCACCCTATACTTTATTCTGTATTTCACAACCTATTCTTCATCAGAGGCACTGCTTTCTAATGAAGGAGCCTGTTATGCATGAGTGGTATATCGTGAAGTGCCATGTCTAGTGGAACTAGATAGAGCCTTTCCCTTAATCATTGACTTTCTAAGTCTAACTGTTTTGGCTACCAGTTTTTGTGTTTTATTTTTATCCCATTTTTCTGGCAATGCTGACATGCTGCACTACTTTGGTCAGGGGATTCATCAACATTCTTTTCCTTTTGTGGTTGTGTTGCTTGGTCTTTTTCTGTTATGTTGCTTCATTTTCATGACATCTTCAGCACTGAATTTCCCTTTTCCTAAATTTATTTTAGGAAATATTTTTATAGTTACATGTACCAATTTCAGACATACTGTTGGTGTTAGCCACTGTTCCATTCCATAGAAGACTCTGATTCTGAATCCATTGTTTGGGGGGTCCAACTTAATTGCTTACTTGGCAGTATTAATATGGATGCAGAGATGAGTAACAGAGTCTTCGATGTGACACCCCCCTCTCAAAATATGTGAGGCACTATATGATATAGTAGTAGTTCAGGCACAGAGATGGGCAACACACAGTCTGAGATATGACATATCCCTCTCAAAATATGTGATGCACAACATGACCTAGTAACAGTTCCAGCACAAAGATGGGCAACACAGAGTCTGAGACATGACACTCTCCATAAGTGAGACACTATATGACCTAGTAGTAATTCAGGCACAGAGATGAACAACACAGATTATGAGACATGATTTGTATGGTGCTATGACCTGGTGGTAGTTCAGGCACAGAGAAGGGCAACACTGAGTCTGAGAGGTGACACCTCCCTCTCAAAATATGTGAGGAACTGTATGATCTAGTAGTAGTTCAGGCACAGAGATGGGCAACACAGAGTCTGAGATGTGACATCCCCTTCTCAAAATATGTGAGGCACTATATGACCTAGTAGTAGTTCAGGTACTGAGATGGGCAACACACAGTCTGAGACGTAACACCCCACCTTCACAATCTGTATAGCACTATACCCTAGTAGTAGTTCAAGAACAGAGATGGGCAACACACAGTCTGAGATGTGACCCCCACTTTCAAAATATGTGAGGCACTGTACAACATAGTAGTAGTTCAGGTTCAGAGAGGGGTAACACAGAGTCTGAAATGTGACCCCCCCTTCACAATCTGTATGGCACTATGACCTATTACAGTAGTAGTTCAGGCACATATATGGGCAATACAGAGTATACAGCAGTGTGACCTTTCAGGGCAGCACAGAGATGGCCAACACAGAGTCCAGCACATGGGTGATACCGTCTTCAAAATCTGTATGGCACTGTAAGCCCACCATCTCAAAATTACTGAGGCACTATAATTTTCAGACAGAGACCTCCAGTCCTTTCTAACTCTGTTCCCCTTAATATTTATTTTTTTTATGCACACTGCTGCTGTCTGCTGTTGAATTTGTTTCTCCCTCTTGTCTCTCTCTCGCTCTCTCTCTCTAACCAAAATGAGTGTGGGGGGGTTTGTACTCTGTAGTCTGCAACATCTGCACTCTACTGCTATCTACAGTTCACACTGCTGCTGAATTTGTTGGTCTCTGTGCTCTCTCTTTCTAATATAAAAAAATATCTTTTTTAATAAGAGTACTCTGCAGTCTGCTGCAATGTCTGCACTCTGCTGTTGAATTAACTGGTCTCTCAGTCTCTACTCTCCCTCTTTAGCAAAATGTTTTTTGTCATTATTTTGGGGGGGCACTCCACACACACACACACACACACACACACACACACACACACACACACACAACTGTCTCTTTTGAATGTAAAGCCCCAAATGCACTCAAAACTCAATTTCCTGGGGATGTCCTGTGGTGGTTGACACAAAGGTTTAGCTAGAACACATGTCAATTGCAGAACAGAGACCCTTATTGGTTGGCTCCTTCAGTGTCCCAGGATCATGAGTGTTTCCCTTTGTTGGTCCTGTGATGGTCCAGGGACTTGGGAGTCTCTAGCAGAGATCAGGGGAAAAAAATAAACATTTATTTTAAATTTTCTGCATGATTCTGCACCCTGTCCTGCCTTTTCTATGCAATACTGGTGGTGAGAGTGTTATTCCGGACTGGACCACACTTCCAAACTGAGCCAACCCGGCAATTCAGTTCACGCCATGGAAGGCTTGGTTTTCCCTATCAGAGCCAAGTCTTCCCAGTCTAGTGGTGTTTGGAAAAGCACCAGAGTCAGTTTGCCCATCCCTAGTCTCACCAATATTTCAACAGTTTAACTGCTCACCGAAGTGGCAATCTTGGCCCATATTTTCCACAAACCTGATCCTTTGGTCATTATTTTAACCAGGATGCTGGTTTCCTCCAGTGTGGTCTCTGAAGCAGCCATCTCAAAAATATCCAACTGTTGGGACTTTCATGTGTCGATTGTTTTACTCTCTCTTTCTCCCTCTTTACAATTCTCACATTCTTGAAAGTAAAACTAAACCACAAGCACAGGTACCATAACTGTGGAATGGAAACCGCCAATTAAATTGTACTCCACAGTTTACGTAGGCCACCCTTTCAAACCCGCATTAGGCTTTTCTGACACTTTCAGCTTGTACCATTAAAAAACAAATACAAAATACTATTGTGAGGTTATGAAACGGAAATTGTGTAACTGTGGAATGACTTTCTACAGGCTTACAATTGTACAATCAGAAATATAAATACACGTGGAAAAGCAATCCACAATGTTAATAATGACTCAGTGACATATTTATTTATTTATTGATTGATTAAATTTTGAGGACCGGGTAGACCCACTGTGCCCTGGAGGTCCCTTTTTCAGGGGTGACCCAGGAGTTACAGAAGTGGCAGGATGCACAATTAGTACAGATATAGCTTATGACATGCTTACATGTTACTATACATATATATATATATATATATATATATATATATATATATATATATATATATATATATAGCAATGATATATTACCTAGCAGGTTACATTGATTAATGGAGTGAAACAATATAGGAGAGCCAGAGCCATTCCTGGGTCACAATTACCCAAGTAGAATATTTTGGGAGGAGAGCCAATAGAGAAGGGTTAGGGCTGCCAGCTCAGGTAGTAGTGGTGTAACTGCTTGGGCAGAAGGGTAGTGTGGAAGTGTCAGGTAACATAGCATTGGCATTGACTTGTGGCAAGCATATGTGCCTTGAGTCTTGTTCAGAAGCTCACTGGTGATGGAGCTTCCTGAACTTCTGGAGGAAGGTTGTTCCATAGGGAAGGGGCAGTGTGGGAAAAGGGCATGCCCCCTGCCTTGGTCCTTACCCTAGGGACTTCAAGAAGAGTTTGGCCTGAGGTCCATAGATTGTGAGGATTTTGCTTGGCAGTTATGAGCCCTGCGAGACTTGGAGGAGGTGTTGAGCTAATTAGCTTATGTGCTAGACAGAGCACAGGGTACCTGAGATGGGCTTCAAATGATGGCCAGCTGAGTAGTGCTAGAGAATCACAATGGTGGCTCCTAGAGTGGGACTAAGTGGTGAAATGGACCACCTTGTTATACAAGACCTGTAACTTACTGAACTCCAGCTTGGCCATTCCCTGAAGTATCGTGGGAGCATAGGTGAGTGTTGGAAGAAAGACACACGAGGCAATGGCAGTCCTGGCTTCAGGGATCAGCTGATCCTTGAGATGATAGAGTGCACCAAGTTTACCATGGGTGACTTAGGTGACTTGGTCAACATGTTGTTTTAGGGTGACACCTTGGTCCAAAGTAAGGCCAAGGTATTTTGTGGAGGCAACCACTTCAAGTTTGTTACCTGCCCTGGAAGTGAGTTGTAGGTGTTGTGTTCTGTTTTGGCCAAGGGATCTGGGTCTGACCAACATGGCCTTGGTTTTGGCAGTATTAAGGACCAATTTATTCTTAGTAAGCCAGTCCTCCATAGTGAGAAGGTCCTCTTGGAGGGATGGACCAAGGTCATCCAGGTTGTCAGAGGATCTGTAAATCATGGCGTCATCAGCGTACTGGATGACATTACTGCTCCCACAGTGGTTGTGCAGATCATTTATAAACAAGGAGAACAGGAGGTGACTGAGTATGGACCCTTGTGATACCCCCTACTTAAGGGCCAGTGGATCAGAGATCTTGTCCTTCCACGTGACCCTCTGAGAGTGACCAGTAAGGTAACTTTCAAACCATCTGAGTGCATGAGTGTCCAGGCCTATGTTACACAATTTTTGATGTAGGAGTTGGTGGCTGACCAAGTCGAAGGCCTTGGAAAGGTTGATGAAAACCACACTTGTGTTGGACCCAAGTTCCCTAAGCACATCTGCTGAGAACTTAGGGTGGTGTCTGTCCCATGCTTAGCTCTGAACCCATGTTGAGCAGGGGAAAGAAGCCGGTGTGCCTCTAAGCATTCACGGAGTTGAGTGTACACCAGTTTTTCCTGGATTTTTGCAAGGGTACAAAGCAGGGAGATTGGCCTGTAGTTGCCAATGGGTTCCACAGGCCCACCCTTGTGAATACGGGCAACATGACCATGTTTCCACAGCTCTGAGACAGTTCCTTCTAGAAGGGACCTGTTTATGAGCCAGGTAAGATGCCTTGCGAGTGCTGGAACACCGTCCTTGAGTAGTCTAGCTTGGATACCATCAGGCCCACCTGATCCTCTTGTTTTCAAGGACTTTAGGAGGGTGAGGACTTCTTTAACCTTAGCTAACTTTAGATGTAAAGATAGGCAGTCTAGGTTAGGAGGTTCCAGAATGCTGGACTCATTTTTGGTCACTGGGAGCCCAGCCTTGTAATCATCAAGGTTCGTGAAATGGCGATTAAGGGCCTCAGTAATGAGGGTCCCATCATTCAGTAACTGCCCATTTGCCACTATAGGGCCTGCGGCTGCCTTGCTGTTTCCCTTTATCAGCTCATTGATGTGAGACCAGAATAACCTCGGGTTGCCTAGGGTAGTTTTCAGGAGGTGATTGACGTATGCCTTTTTTGCCAGTTTGACAGCATGCTTACTTTGGTTTCTAAGAGCTCTGTAGGTCACAAGGTCAGCTAGAAGTGTGGAGCTCTTGAACTTTTTCCAGGCTTTGTCGTGGCGGATCATCAGAATTCCACATAATTATTTTTAAAATTCCAAAATGCATTACGCATGGCACTGATCCCTTGGAGTTTGGCTGTATCCTCAACTCAAATCTGATTTGTTCAGTGTAAGATACCATATATCAGAAACATGGCCTCTCTTATTAAACTCTACACTGCTTTGATTTTGAAAAAAGGGAACTACTTGTAAAACAAATTTTCGGTATCAGTATGCTGATGACATTTACATGGTGGTTATTGCTAGAGCTGGTGAACCTATTGTGAAATGTTCAGTTTGCTCTTCCAATTTTTTTTAAATGTTACCAGAATTTTATAAAATTCAATTTACCTAAAATTCATAGAAACATTACCCAATTTATTCAATGAAGTTCATTAGTTTGCAAAGTAAGGCTTGTAAAAAAGTCAAAGTATCCACTCTTCCTCAACTACTGGCCCTGAGGTCCAATATCTTCGTGTACCCCCTCTTCCCTTTCAGATCTCTGTATCTAAATTATTAGTAGCTGCCTGCATCATGATTGTCTGCTTCCCCTCCCCCTACATCATTCCTGGGGGTATTTAACCCTTTGGAGCCTAATAACAGCCAAACTTGATGTTTTTCTGAGTACAGAGACACCTCATTAGGCTCCAAAGGGTTAAAACACCTTCATTTTTACAACTAACTCCACCCACTAACTAGAATCCTCCAGGTCCCTCACTACAATCCTCTTTCAGCCATGGCACCTTACTTTCTGGAGGTCTAGTAAGTATAACAACAACAGTTTGGTCCAGCCATACACACATTCTAATTCCAAACTCTTACCTGAACTTGTTATGGTTATGTGTGCTTGGCATAGCAATTTCATTGAGAGCTATGACTTACAGTACAGTAGAATCATCAAACCATTTGTTGTTGTCACATCAACTAGACCACCAGAAAATAAAGTATTAAGGGCAAGGGTATATGGAATGGGAACTGGGGGGTAATGAAAGAGGGAAGAGAGTTATGTTTGAAAATGTAAAATATTTTCTTAAAATACTGTACATGCCCTCATGCATCCCTTCTGATTGACCAAAAGAGTGGGAGGGACAGAATATTAGGCTGCAGGCTGCCTCAGATACTTGTAAGTGGAATGCAGCTGTGTAGGGAGAGAACTCTGGGGCTAGTAGTTTTGGAAGGAGTTATGCTATATCTAGGAGTACTGCAGAAAAAAAAACAGCCTTTGAATACTTGCAGAATCACCATTCTGACTAGATGAATTTTCACAATTCTGCAGAATTTCTGCCATTTATATGGGAAACAAAATCTCATGAAAATGGTAATTCTGCATGCAGAAATGGTGGAATATGCAGTGTCAAGTGAATTCCATAGTATTCTAATTAAAATAATGAAACATTTTGTGAAATTACATGGATTTTCATACTATCACCCACCTCTAAATACTTCTGACTTGTTTTGCAAAACTGGCCTCTGATTTCACAAAGCTAAGAAATATTGCCTGTGGAGTTTTACTTTGTTACTTCCATGAAATCGCATGGCCAAATAGTTTTTTGCTTTCACAAATGCCATGAAAATAAAGTTTGTTGACTAAGGTGACTGATTTAACAAAAATAATTTTGATTCACTTCACAAATCTAGCCCCTTCCCTTTACAAGATGTTTAGGAGTCATACTCTCAGTCTTGGCTGGTCCAGCCTATCTTACTCCTGGGTAGTAATGAATTAAGGCATGTAACTCTGGCCATGGCAATTAAGTTGCTTACCTCTCCTGCTCAGGAAAATGTAACTTTCAGAACATTCAGTACTTGGGATTTCCTATATAGAGGAGGTTTCACTGAGTCTGGTTTGCCATGCATGGGGGGTATAAAAGTTGGACCCCACCAAGGTATTCAGTTATTCATTGGGAAGAAAGCAATCCCCATTGTAAGCAATGGGGTTCATACCATTAAGGTTCTAGTTATGACTGACTGGAGTGAACAACTAGAATATGGGACTTGTGGCCTTCAGTGTATGTGCTCCTAGGTTTTGAAACAGCCTTCCTTGCCCTGTGAGGTATTCTGATTCTCATGGTTATTTTAAACTGGTCCTCCTCAGGCACTACCATGATTCATCTACCTGTACTTATTATTGATCTAATTTGGTCTCGTATGTGTACATGGAGCCATAACTGTAATTTATTGTTCTATGATATTGGACTGAGTTTCCATTTACTGTACATCACCACAGGAGGACCATCACTGATATAACAGGGGCTAGTTGGTCTTTCCCCCTCAAGGGGTTTGTCTTAATGGCACCCCCTGCAGTATCCCACTTGTGCCCAGGAGAAGCCCTGCTAGCAGGCCTTAGGAACACAATGTGTCTGTACACATGCCTCCCTTCAGATTTGGAGCAGTGAAAGTATGCAGAAACCCATCAACCTATTTCACACCACAGGTGGGTACTACCAAATGTATATAGATTTTTTAGGATTAGTGCAATTGTGGGTTTGGAATGGAATGTTCATATGTAAATATATATTTGCAGGCTCCATAGCAGAACCTTGAGCTAATGCCCTTGGGGAATCATAATCATCACTCTGGGGCTGCTGGTAGATTGCAATATGACCTTGACTACCACATGTGATCAAGTTATCCTCAGGCAATGATTTCATGAAACAGTTGGGTACCTGACTGGAACAGTATTGTGTGGGTCACCCTATTACATCATTGGCCTGTAAACACTCTTTGCAAATACATTTGTTTATTGATTCAGCATGTATGTCTGAGTGCCCTGTTTGCCTGCTTAATGGTGGGGGTCAGAAAATGCTTAATTTCCATCAATGATTCTGCAGCAAGATTCTCCCAGCCAGCAATCAGGATTTTCTATCCTGTGCTCTGATTGCCACAATTTAGACCAGCGTTTTGCTGGTCTAGCTTGTGGCAATCCCAGGCACCCTATTTTATGGGGCTCGTGCCAAATGTTTGGCACAAGCTACCATAAAGTGGGAAAACTATCATAACTACACTCAATGTACTAAAATTGGGTGCCGTTGTGGCAAAGATGTGTGGTGCAGCTGCCTCAAAACAAGGGTTTACAGCAGAGCTTGATACAAGCCCTGCATCAACCTTTGAAATCTGACTCAATACATACACAGAACATGCAATGGTCTGTGTTCAACTACATCATTCATTTCCATTCATGAAGCGGCAGGACTTTTATAACTCAATTGTGGTTTCTCCGCTCATGAGTTATGGTCCCACCCCCGCATATATGGAAATAAATGGCATATTTGAACACAGGCCATTGTATACCCTCTCTATATACAGTAAGTTTACCCCACCATACTGCATGGCTGAAATGTATTTGGAGGCTTGCTAGATACACCGGTGATGTCACTGCATGTGAAGCATCACACATGTGCCTGAAATGGGAGAGTGAGTCAGAACAGAGTGTTTGATTACAGAACTCTGAAACTTTTTGAAAGGAGCACAAGCCCTTCAAATTGTATTTAATTGTCTTGATTGTGAGTTACAATTGTAAATAATTTTCTAGAAACAATTATTTGAAACAGTATTAATGAAATGTGAATGTATGGTATAAATCTACATATACGTATTCTCTTGTAATAATAGGATCACGTCCTTGAAAAAGTTTGCTGGGGCAAGCAAAACATTGTGGGTCTTTATATATGTGGTATTAAGAGAGATTAAAAACAATAAAATGGAATAAATTATTTGATTTTGAAAAACATTCAGTTGTGGGATTCAGTATCTAGCTCTTCCTTGTGATTAACTCTCCACAAAACACTGACCCTGGTGACTATGGCCTTTCTGAGGCCTGCGTGAGACCCTGGGAGCACCTCCATATCGCACTTTCAGATTTCCCTAGGTGAAGGCACAGAGTCATGTAAAAGAAGTAATTGCTGTGTATTTCCCAATTCAAGAACACAGGCTGGTTTCCTTGGTGTAAAGGAGCATGTCCCTTAAGGGCCCTAGCGGAGCATCACAGACCACCTGATACCTAATTAATAGGCCCCCTGATACAGCCAGTTAAAGTGAACATATTACACAAGCTCAGGTTTATAACAAACTTTGCAGATTTACTTTACAATGTAAGAAACACCATTGTGATAGAGTACATATCAGAAACTGACCTAATCTAACTACCTATTAGATAAGAGTTTCACTAGCTAATAACTCTCTACAAGTGTATGCATGGAAATCATCTTGATTATTGGTGCAACACATTAACCTAAACACTTAGCATCTTTCATCTATGATCTCCAGACACAGACATTTTCCAAATCCCAATAGTTGAACAAGTAGTTGGAGAAAAAAAGTATTTGCTAGAGTGAGCCTGTAAGCTGGAACTTGCTTGCAGACACAAAAACATAAACCATGCAGCTGCTTCCAGTGAATACTACCCATTGACCTTAATGTATTGCTTGTCTTGTTTTCTTGTATGATGAATTATTTATTTTGTTATAGTGTTTCTATTTTATGTATAATTTATTGCCAGTCTTAATCTGTTTTAAATGACATATTCAATAAATTCATGTAACATTGACGCTGTCCAGCCCCTGAGACTCTTCTCTTAGCTAGGTCTTGCAGCCAAATGAGGTTATTCTGGTGAGAAAATTGTAACTAGAATATTCATAACAACAATTATCAATTGACATTCATAGACCCACAAGCATAACTGAAGCGTATCATGATAGATAGTTTTACAGTATTTACTATTTCAGTAGATTCCTTTCATATTTGTTGCTTAATGGAAGGTTTATTACTTCATTTAATTTGATTTAAGCTTGCAGTCACTAAGTATAAAATCATATTTATTTTAAAGCTGTCTGTTAAAAAAACACATTGTCAACCCCTTAAATACCTCAAACACGATTCATAACCTATTATAAATCATGATACAGCCAGAGCTGCGTAATTCATAACTCATTTGCCCATTTTGTCATGTAATAAAAATGCACATAGTAACTAGACAGTTTACCAAAAAATGTGTGCTTTTATTTAGCTTTATTTTTCAAATATAAGTAGAAAAGTGCCTCGAAATACTGAATAGTTAAACACTGTTCTTCCTGTCTTATACTTTATATTTTAATAATTTATTTATTTTCAATGTGTGGGAATATATGTGGGGCTTGTGCGAACTTGTGCTTTGCAGACTTTTCTTTGGCCTTTCTCATTCCCACCCTCAGTAGAGGAACCAGGCAGCAATATGGGAATGAAGGCCCAACACTAGTGGTGAGAAGAGTGCTGGAGGAGGAGGAGGAGGTGAGGAGGATGGAGTGTTTTGAAAACATACTAAGCAGCAAGGTGAGGGAAAGGTAGGTTTAAATAGGACTGGTGGGCAGAGTTATTCCTCCACATTGAACCACATGTAAATCCATCCCATTCCATGTATAGGAACATATGTCATGCTTGTGTGAACTTGTGTTTTGTGAAATTTGCTTTGGCCTTCCCCATACCCACTCACAGTAGAGGAGCTGGGTGATGATATGGGAATGAAGGCCCAAAAGTCTAGCAGGATAACCTCCTCCAACTCACGAAGAGTGTGAACAGCAGCACACAGGAGAGGAAGAACCTCCTGTGGAAGAAACCTCTGAGGGACCATGGCTACTGAACTGCCATTCCACTGGGCATACTGTGAAGAGATCTAAAGACTCTCTTGCTCCCTGTTCTGGATTTAAAACATAAGTTTCAAAACATGAGGATATCCATCTTTTGAGCCTTTTAATAATAATATGATCAGGAACAGTATTTTGAGAGGTTGAAGAAGTTGCTCTAGTCCTAAATGAATGACTGAAAAGGAAAATGATTAAAGTCCAGTCATTGGAATTTTGCATGTGTTCCATAAACACTTGGTGGTTAACGGAGGATGATCAGTAGTAGCCAGGAGAAGATATTAGTGGGTAGATGTGGCATGATATAGGATGAGTTGATCAAGTACCTGTACAAGGCACAAATTATTATGAGTTGATAGCTGATAATTTGAACTCCTTTATGAGTTTTGATTTGGTAGATGTAGGATGGGTGTACTGGCTGCACAGAAAAACCCCTACATCAATGGCAAAGTGGGTGCTGCAACCTGATTGACAGTCATTCTGTTGATCAGGATTTTGCAGCACCTGCCATCTTGCCACCCCAGGGGTGTAACGCTGTTTTCCCCCTATGCCTTCAACCTGGAGGTGATTATATTATTTTTCAGGGGGTGTGGGGGGCAAAGCCCCCCACAAACAGCAGGGATGAGCCCCAGAGCTTTGCCATGATGGCAGTCAGGCAGCACGATTGCCAGGCAACATGGTCTCTGTTGGCATTTTGTTGTCAGTGAGGTATCAGTTGACGGGACTGATGTCGAACTGACATGGAGGACCCTGCAGGATGTACTGTAGTGATCATCTTATTTTCTTAGAATGGAAATCATAAGAAATGAAGTAGAAGAAGCTGATGAAACTGTAAACTCTTCTCGGCGAAGAAAACCATAGAAGGCTAGACAATGTCAAGATGTTGGTTGTAGGGTCAAAGGTTTAGAATGGAGCAAGATCAATAGTTTCTGAATAAAAGCCCATTAATAGATTGATGGAATAGATGTTCTGTTGATTCCAAGTACTAGAAGCGCAATGGAGGAGATGGAAAATTAGAGGTCATGGATGGATTCACCTGAGAGAGGATATATTGTATTTCAGGCAGATATTATTTTATTGTCCCATGGGATAATTTAAGAGCTTGATGGCAGTAAGTTATGAAGTCAGTATGTGATTGATCGACTATGGCATGTTGTGAACTGATGGCATTGTGCAAAACAATGTACATTTCTTCAAGGCAATAGAATATGTAACTTTAGTATTGGAGATAGTGCTGGCCACATGCATGGTGGGGATTGGCTTGTTGATGACAAAAGGTTATATCACGATGAGATCTGAAAATCGAGGAGAAGTCATGACCTGGTCTGTTGATGGGAAGATATGGTGAAATTCCTGCAACTGGAAATGAGATTAATAAAGAGTGGCTGTATTCACAAAACCACAGCTGGTAAATGTCTGTACCAGGTTACAATCTGTTCAGAAGGGACTGGGTAGACAGGAAAGGGGAGGAGAGGCACTTTATGTAAAGGATAATGTTAAGGCCACTAAGATACAAGGGGAACAGGGAGGGGAGAGATACTGTGGGTTATGCTTGAAAAGAGAAAGGGGTCAGCAATCTGCACAGGTTTATATACAGACCACCAGCTCAAGCTGGATAGAGAGATGATACTAACTATCCAAAGGATGGTGCACGGGGGGGTATTACTAGTTGGTGATTTCAATATAGCAGATGTAGATTGGAGCCTCCCTGCAACATCTAGGAGCAGGTTTGTCTTGGAATCCCTCCAGGGAACTTTCCTAAAACAACTGGTCATAGAACCCACAGGGGACATGGTGATACTGGACCTGGTGCTCACAAACAGGAACAGGGTGACAGGGTTACAGTAGGGGAACACCTGGGGAGCAATGATCACTGGTCATTGGGGTTTTAGATAACAGAGTGGGCAGAATCCAGTAACACAAGGACAAGAATTCTTGACTTTAAGAAGGCTGATTTTAGAAAATGGGAACATGCCTACAAGAGGCATTGGTCAGGATAGGGGAGAAAGTGGAAGTCAAGGAACAATGGGTGGAAATAAAGTCGGGGATAACAATGACAACACAACTCTGTGTTAAAAAGGCTTGCAAGGAGAAGAGAAAGGGAAGACCATTATAGTTTTCAAAGGTAGATGCCTAAATAGTTAAGACAAAAAAAATTTGCATTCAACAATACAAACTGATACAGGATTAGGGGGACAGGGACAGGTACCAGGAGAAACAAAGGGAGGCAGGGAAGGCAAATGAAGGAACACATTGTGAAATAAGTGGTGAGGGGGGACAAAACCTTTTACAGGTACATCAGGGAAAAAAAGGAAGGCAAAAGTAGGGATTGTGAGGCTGAAGGGGGAGGAAAGGTGCAGCACAGAGGATGCCAACCAGAAAGCAGACATGCTGAACAGATACTTCTGCTCAGTCTTTACAGAAGAGGGGGCAGGATATGGGCCAGAAAGGAATAATAAGGGTAGGAAGGGCACGGAAATGGATACAAGTCCTTTTCTAAAGGAAAGGGTACTAAGGGAACTGGAGTAATAAGAGTCGATAAGGCTATAGGACCAGATGAGATAGGGTACACCCCAGGGTGCTGAGAGAGGTAAGAGAAGTGGAGGTGGAACCTCTGGCAACCCTGTTCAACCTGTCACTGGAAACAGAAGAGGTACCCAAAGACTGGAGGAGAGCAGATGTAGTTCATCTATACAAAATGGAAACAAGGAGGAGAAGGAAACTACAGATCAGTCAGCCTGACCTCAGTAGTGGGTAAGATCATGGAAACACTTCGTTTCTTTTTTTCCATTTTTGCAATCTGGTCCTCCCACCCCAAAGGGAGCTCAGCCCCACTCATGTGCTGTCCCTCCATGCCCAGGCTTACCCTCTTGGGTGGAACCACTGGGCAGGTGCCCACTCCTCATGGTCCATTGCAGCATGTCCTGGCTTACCCCCCCAGGGTGGGGCCATGGGATCAGAACTGTCCCCAGTGGACACTGTTGGCAGCAGGGACATGCAATTATTACCAGTGGCTGCCCCCCCTCCAGGTGAGGGTGCCAGCACAAATGGATCCCCCAGCCTCCACCAGAGGTCTGTGGTATGCCATACATTCTACTCCCCCCCCCCAGAGAAGGAGAGCAGTCTCTAAAATGCTCAGTACTTCTCCCTCTGGCTGGCCTTCTGATGTCCCAAGTCCATTTCTGAACCTGGGTCATTGGCTTTGCAGACAGATGGCCTGCCTCTGTGCTGTTAGGCCAGCTACATAGAAACACTTCTGAAGGAAAGAACAGTAGAACACCCAGTTGTCAGTGGTCTACAGGACCCACAGCAACATGGTTTTACTGGAAGGAGGTCATGTCAGACCAACCTCATTGAGTTCTTCGATTGGGTGACCAGGGAGGTGGATCAGTGGGCAGTGGATGTGGCCTACCTGGACTTCAGCAAGGCCTTTGATACTGTTCCACATAGAAGGCTGTTAAATAAGTTGGGGAACACTGGAGTGGGCAAGAAGTTGGTTAAGTGGGTTGAAAACTGGCTGGCTAACAGGACACAAAGGGCGGTGGTAAATGGAAGTCATTTTGCAAAGGGAAAAGTGACAAGTGTGGTACCATAGGGATCAGTGCTAGATCCATTCCTCTTCAGTGTTTTTATCAGTGACATTGCAAAAGGCCTAGAAGGGAAAATTTGCCTGTTCATGGATGACACAAAGCTCTGTAACAGGTGGACACACCAGAGGGCATGGAGAGAATAAGGATCAATCTGCAGAAGCTTGAGGACTGGTCAAGGGACTGACAGTTGGGACTTAATGCTAGTGAGTGTAAGATAGTGCAAATGGGGCACAAAACCACAGAAGCGACATATAAACTGGGGGGGGAATAGAATCCTCCAAACAGGAAACGGACCTGGGGGTTATCATCTCTGATGACCTCAAGGCAGGCAGGCAGTATGACAAAGCAGCAGGAAAAGCAAACAGGATGCTGAGATGCATAGTCAGGGGAATCACCAGCAGGAAAAGGGAGGTCATAATGCCACTATACAGAACATTAGTGAGGCCACACCTTGAGTACAGTGCCCAGTTCTGGAGGCGTTAACTACACAAGGACATAGGGTGGAGGTGGTTCAGAGGAGGGCAACCAGAATAGTGCAGTGTTACTTCACAGGCCCTATGAGGATAGGCTGAGGGACTTAAATATGTACTCCCTGGAGGAGAGGAGGGAGAGGGATATATGACTGAGATATTTAAGTATCTCACAGGGAAGAATACAATTTTTCAAAGAAAGAGATGCTGAAGGATGAGGGGACATAGGATGAAACTGGAAGGAGGGAGGAAGGGAGGTTTAGGGGGAATGTGAGGAAGTACTGTACTTCTTCATGGAGGGGGTGATGGACCAATGGAACAGCCTGCTGCAGGAAGTGGTGGGAGCAGAAATGACTACAGGATTTAAGAATGCATGGGACAGGCATGGGGATATTGGTAGTTGGGAAGGGGTACAACCTGGTTCCAGAAAAGCTTGAAGAAGCAAAGATTCTTGCACAATGGGCAGACTGGGTGGGCTGAAGGCCCTTATCTGCCAAAAACATCTATGTATCTACATAGTTATGTAAAATGGGAACATGAAAGCATTGCATGATAAAGTTATGGTAAAGTGATAGCCAAGTCAGCCTCTGTATGGAACAGCATGATGAAATCAGATGAGGATCTGCCTTATATTGAATGTAACTTGATCATCTGAGAAGTTCAAGGTGGTATGGAGGGACCAGCAATGGCCCCATATGAATGTAATGGCTACGGTCGGTAACATTTCAAATAGAGGAGATATCTTTGAAAAGTACCGGAAGCTGTGAATATCTGGAGACAAAGGAGTGGCGAATCAGGAATGAGCAAAATTGCTACTAAGTCATAGTTAGGAGATGCATCAGTGCAACTTGTGGGATAAAGATTTGGAGATGAATCCTTGAAGCACCCAGTTCTAGTATGTTAAGAAATGGGACCATCTTGCTAGATCTAATTTGGCTATGGCTATGATGGTTATGTGATGATGCACATAGACATGGAGGAAGCCAGTGTCAGGAAATATGAGATAATTTAGTGGCCTTGAGGAATAATTTGCATGATGAAATAGATATATCACAATAACAAGAAAAGTTTATGTTTGGTACAGGAAGAGTGAGTGGAGTAGGGTTCAACCAAAACTTTGATTCTGAGAAGTTTCTTGGAGGCAGATGGGCTTCCATGCATATTGAATCTAATTAGATACCAAGGAATGTGATAGTCAGAGAAGTACCCAGTGTTTTCTCTTCTGATAAAGGCACTGCTGAATCCTGAATTAGATGTGTGACTGCAGAGTTGCTAGCAGCTGAAGGATACTCAAGCAGATCAATAAGTAGGAAGTCATCTAAGAGGAGGATCACAGCTGGATGATGGCAAATGTTGAGCAATCGCCACCAAGGGCCTCAGATAACATGTCAAACAGATTTGGGCTGCTTTGCAACCAAGGTCAGATAAGCAGCAATCGAGCAACGTTCTTCCCATTTGGTGCTATGAAGATGCTATGGGGAGGAGTAGATAGGCAATGTTAAAGCATTGGAAATGTCCCCTTCTGAAGCTGTGAGCCAAAGTCAAATTATTTAAGGATGGTGATGACATCATTGATGAGGGATAATGGGAGTGAGTAGTCATCTAAAGGAATCATGAGATGATACTGACACTGAAAAACATCTATGTATCTACATAGCTATGTAAAATGGGAACATGAAAGTGTTGCATGATAAAGTTCTGGTAAAGTGATAGCCAAGTCAGCCTCTGTATGGAACAGCATGATGAAATGAGATGAGGATCTGCCTCATATTGACTGTAACTTGATTATCTGAGAAGTTCAAGATGGTATGGAGGGACCAGCAATGGCTCCATATTAATTTAATGACTAATGTAATATAATGATAAAACAATGATCAGTCATTTTGTGCCTGGAAATGTTTTGCAGAAACTCCGATGGGGCAAAAAGGGTGGATGCTTGAAGGACCAATGAGTAATCTTTTATGAAGTTCTCTTAGCAAGGGTTGGTGGATGACTTCTGCTTCTTTTACAGCAGACTATTTATTTTACAGATGAACAAATCCTGAGGGAAGAAGTAGATGCTAGGATGAAAGCTTTTGGAGAATCTGGAGATATGAAGGTCCAGTTCTTTAGGTCTGGGAGGAATGTAACAAATGACTTCTCGATAGAACAGATAAATTCAGGAATAATCAAAATCTTCATGAGCCTAGGGTCTTTTGATTTATACCACTAGAGGAATGTCTCTGCAAGGTACAAGTCTGTTTTTGATGGAGTCATGAGAAGAAATCAGATTGACATCTTTTCTTCTATGATGTCCTGAAGAGGGTATCTGGGATGAGATGTACTGGAGATACGAATGGTGGAGCTGTAACTGAAGAAGAAATAACAGATTCTTAATGAGATAGCAGATCAGAATTCAGTTGAGTGCGGGAGGATGGAGGAATGGTAGGAAAAACACTTCTTCTTGGAAATAGCTGGAGCATGGGAAGGCAGCAAAAATGCTGAACTAGATGTTGAGGTAGACTGCAGAGGAAGGTGAGCTGGAAAGAGGTGGTGAGACTGAACATCAAAACTGAAAAAGCAAGTTGAGCTATTTGGTCCCATATTTTGGAGAAGACATCAGGCTGGTTGGATGACTAGCTGGTTAGATCCAGGAGTTTCATCATGTTAAGATTATGCTGCTATAAATTAAATAACTCTCCCTTTCTACCCATTGTTGAAGAGGGAATGAAAGCCTTTGAGGGTCAGAATCAAGTGTGGAATGGTACATTCCTTTAAAGACTATTCAACTTGAAGATCATATGCGAGGAGCTAGCATGCTAGAGGAAGACCGAGTAAGCCTTAAAGAACCTTCTTCAGTAGGAGGAGAGAAATAGCTGGGGCAGCAGAAGCCATATTGTCAAAATGCAGTAGAGCACCAATTTTGTAAGCTTTGAAGGCAGAGAGAACTCCCATCTCTGGTGGACGGAGTTGGACTCTGCATACGTTCATGACCTCCATGTAGGAACAAAGTAGGGAGACAAAGATTGAAATGAATAAGAGACTTGAGGAGAATGAGAGTCCTGTCTCTGGTAGATGAAGTCAGACCCTGCCGACACTTGTGACCTCCATGTAGGTATGAAGTAAGGAGACAGAGTCTAACAAGTAGTGATTAGAGAAAATGAGTACTCCCATCTCTGGTGGATGAAGTTGGATGCTGCCTGGGCTCCAGACCTCCACATAGGTATGAAGCAGGGAGACAGAGCCTAAACGCACAGTGGCTTGAGAAATAAGCACTCCCATCTCTGATGGATGAAGTCAGATGCTGCCTATGCTTGTGACCTCCAAGTAGGTATGAGTCAGGGAGACAAAGGCTGCAATGAGTAATGAAGGTTTGAGAATAATGAGGACTCCATCTCTGGTGGATGAAGGTGGACCCTAACTATGCACGTGACCTCCACATAGGTATAAAGTAGGGGTACAGAGTCTAAAATGAGTAAGTAGACTTGACAACTGTTGATAAAATATGAGGAGAATGAGGACTCTCATCTCTGGAGGACAAGTCAGAACCTGCCTACACTCTGACCCCCACATAGGTATGAGGTAGGGAGACTGAGTCAAAAACACTGCTGGTGAGGGCTGGAGAAAGGAGAAATATAGAGAAGCTATGGGAAAAAATTTAGAGCTAAAATAAGATGAGATCCAAGAGAAGTAGTGCTAAGCCAAGAAATGCAGCTTGAAGGAGACAAAAGAAATGCAGGAGTAGAGCAAGTAAATGGAAAGCACTAAACTGCTGTAGCCTTAAACCAGGCGGTGATGTCACTGTTCACTGAACTCAGAAGAGAGGAGAGTAAGATGCCTCTAGAGTGAGGGCAAATGCTACGAAGATGAAAAAAAAGGTTAATGAAGGGAAAGCTTCCCAAAAAAAGAAAATGAGAGGGCAAGGTAGGTGGTACGGGAGAGGGGAGGAACAAACAAGCAGTGAGGTGGCAAGACAACAGAGTGGGTGGGTGCAGATGAGCCATGGAATACCAACAACAAAGGAGAAAGATGGAACAAGGCACACAGGAGGAACAAAAACAGAGCACACAGCACAGACACAGCAACAGGTAGCAGCATAAGCAGGAGAGAAAGGCGGGCAGAAATGGGAGACCAGCTGCGAGTGGCAGCAGCACAGAAAGGAGTGGGAGGTGGGGGGGGGGGGACAAGCACCGAAAGTGGTGGAGCAGCTACAGTAACAGAGGGAGGAGGGGGAGAATGGACAGTATGGAGCAGCAACAAGAAGGGAGGGAGCAGAGGGGAGGAGGGTAGCACAGACAAGCAGTATGCCCTCTGTATGGCGATACTATTAACAGCGATCACGTCGATGCTGACAACATCGATAGTTCACTGTAATAGTCTGCCCAAGACCCCGACACTCTGTCCCCCAGTTCTGCACCCCCTCCCCAAATCAATTCCAACTTGTTGTTGATAATCTATAAGTTTGGGGGATGTGAGGGGCAGAGCCCCATGAGCTGGGGGCAGCCTCAAGATAGAAAAGGAACCAGGTCTCCTGTCGGATTTATGTTGACCACAACTTGTGGTCAACATAAATCTGTTGCTGTGATGTCAGTCAACAAAATAGTTGTTGAACTGGAATCATAGATCCCAGACAAGCTATGAGCAGCAGCAACAACAACAAAGGAGGCTGAGGGAATATGGACAGCCACGGAGCAGTCACACAAGATGGGAGGGATAACAAGCTGCGGAGCAGCTAACACAGAACAGGGGAACAGAAAAAAAGGAGAGTAAGGCAGGCAAGCTGGGAGGAGATGAGAAGGAGGTAGGAGGCACAAACTGGAAAAAAGGAGAGCAAGGGGAAAGGAGAGAAGCCAGCCACAAGGACCACACGGCACAACGAACATACGAAATTTGCCAGCAGATAAAGGCCTAGAGGTCTATCAAGTCTGCTCAAATGTGCAGCTAGCACCCCTTATTCTGCAGGATGAGGAGCAAAGGGCTCTCTGCTGTGGCTTAGGCTTCTAAATATCCAGTAGTCTGGAAGGGTGGTAACAAACAACAATCTGTGTGTAAGGCACAGTGAGGAGAATGCCAGTCTATTTTCAAAGGATGGTCATTTTAATAGGGAGAAAACTTTGCAGTGATACTCCCTACTGGAGACACCAGCAGCAAACCACCCCGTCTTGTAATATACCACTTTAAGCCTGCTGAGCTCTGTTTTTCTCACTGATTGAAGTACTGTGACCCCATATAGTAGCTGGGGCTGCAGGATTCTGTTGGTGATGGTTAGCCATGCCGTCTGGGTGAGGTAAGCCCTGAGATGAAACATTAACCCAAGCTTGGTGGATGGCTGTCAACAAGTAGTCAGTATGGGTCCTGAAGCTTAATTCTTGGTCAAGGTGGACACCAAGGTATTTCAGGACATTTGCAACCTCAAAGTGGGTGCCACACACCGAATAAAGTTTTAACAGATTTCCTCTGTCCAGTCCTATCCTCCTAATTCCAAATAACATTGCTTTGGTCTTTTTAGTGTTTCACACTAATTTATTTCTTCTGAACCATTCTTCATGTTGCTTGAAGCCCTCAGCCAGTCCTGAATTTAGAAGGCTGGGCCAGAGTGGCTTCAATACAGTATAGAGTCACCTGCATAAAGCAGGAAGTTGGCCACACCACAGTTTCCAGACAGGTCATTTACAAATAGAGAAAAGAGCTGATAGCCAGGTATAGAGGTCTGGTACCCCATCAGTAACTGTTTTAAGATGGGATAAGCAGCCCCACCATTTTACCAAGTGCTTTCTGCCGGAGAGACAGCCTTTAAACCTGAGGCAGGAGAGCTCATGAATGCCCAGCATATTTAATTTTGTGAGGAGGATGTCATGGTTAACCAAGTCAAAGGCCTTAGTTAAAGCAATGAAGATGGCACCTGTTGCAAACCCAGAGTCTATTGCACTGAAGATATCAGTGGTCCGCTGGACCAGTACAGAGTCTATGCTGTCTCTGGATCTGAAGTCATATTTAGCAGCATTCAGGATGTCATAGATGTCAAAGTAATGTTTAAGTTGGTTGAAAATAAGCCTGTCCTGGGTCTTGGCTAGAGGGCTAAGGAGGGAAATGGGTCTATAATTTTTGACTGGATCTTTGGTGCCAGCTTTGTTGACTGGCGCTAGCAAGACAACTTTCCATGCTGTTGGTACTATGTCCTGGATCAAGGAATTGTTAAACTAGTCCCTTAATGGGGAGGCCATATACAAGTCAGCCAATTTGAGTAATTTGGGATCAGTGGTGTCACAGTCAGCTGAAGAATCAGACTTCAGGCTATTGAGTTGTGCTAGAATCTCTTTTCTAGTTATTTGTTTGAAGTGAAGCTTTGGTGGAGACTCAGAGGAGCAACAAGGTTGAAGGGAGGGGTGAAGAGGGAAGTAGGCGCCCCATATGGTGGTGCTTTTAATTTATCCAGGTCAGTGAAGAAGACATTAAAAGCAGTGGCAGATCAGAGAGCACATTACCGCTATTTGAAATTTTATTCATTTGGGTACCAGGACAGCCCTTCAGAAGACCATTTTTCTGTCTCCAAAAATGTTTCAGGTCAGTTAGGTTTCTGTTCTGTGGACATTGAATGTATTTCATTTTGCCCTTTTAATTTAATTTTTTTGCAGGTATTTCTGAGTCTCCTCCAGTTTTGCCAATCTGTTGTTAGGCCTGTGGTCTTGAAGAAACCGCAGATTTTGTCCTTCTGTTTCACAGTCAGACACAGAGCACTGGTGAACCACTTTGAATATAGACCTTTTACCCTTCTCTGGACAAAGAGAACATGCTTGTTGACCATGCTTAAAAACATTGTTAAGGAAGAAATCAAGGGCTTGGTTAAGTGTAACAAGCTGATGCATAGTACCTCAGTGATTTTCAGTGAGGCTGGGATGATATGCAGCTTCTTCAGAGTTTGAGAAATCACAGACAGATGACTCTGGGTGGAGGTCTTTGGGGATTATTTTTCCAGATACAAAAAATGGAAGAGTTATCACTCAAAGAGTCAGCTAGTATGTCAGCAGCTTTGACCCTGTCCACTTTATTAACCAGGATCCAGTCCAGTAAAGAATGGTTGCCAGATTTGTTATTCAGCCGGGTAGGTTCCTCAATAATTTGGCAGAGCTGTGCTTCAGCTACATTAATTTGGGCTACAGTGGGGTCACAACCTAGCCAGTTAGTGTTAAAGTCCCTAAGCAAGCAGAACAATTTCTCCTGGAGACTGGTTAGCCAGGCTGGAGGAGATAGCTGTGAGGGCTGCCTTGGCCACTTGGAGAAGGGTGGAAACACCACCAATTATCAGAAAGTTGGTATGCCTAAGCAGCAGCTTTATAGAGGGACTCACTAGGTACATTTGAGGGGTGGTCAGGGAGAATTCCTCTGCATTAATAGGAGACCTTACATACATCAACACCTTTCCTCCTTTTTTCACCTACCTGTCCTTCATAAACACTGCATAATTTGGGGGGTCAGTTTCATGGAAGACACACAGGGCTTCAGCCAGGTTTTTGTAATTACTCATGCTACAAGTTCCTTCAACTTAGGCCTTAAGCGTTACACTTTCATTGTGTATTAGTTTGAGGCCTTTTGAGCTGAGCCAGATGGGTTCAATAGGGGAGGCTATTTTATAGTTTGCAGTTCCATGACTGGGGTTGGGCTCCACATCTTCTGCTGAGAGCAACAGGAGTAGCAGTAGTGGTTTGCATTTAAAGTGGGTGATAAGGGAATATTTCAAGGTTGCCTTACTAATGTAAAAAGCAAGCTTATAGCACAACCAATTACAAGACAGACTGTAAAGTTCCAGAAACTGAGAAATGCTCATTGAGGCATATGACATAGCAGCTTGGAACTCTGGTAAGTCATGGGTAAGGTTATACCTGGAGGTGAGGCTGTAATAACCAGTCACCAGTCCATAACAATAAAGGACACAGTATGTAACATTGCTAGACTAGCACCATTGGCTGCCATGATTCTATACTCAGCCCAAGGAGACTGCTAGTGGCTAGAACTAGTTGGAACTCTATAGGGTGGACTAGCACCATTGGCTGCCATGATTCTATACTCAGCCCAAGGAGATTGCTAGTGGCTACAACTAGTTGGAACTGTATAGGGTGCACATTACTTAGATCAAGGCTATAAGATAATAACATAATATACCAACCTCACCCATATGGTATTAGCAGCCTTTACAATTTTACAGGTGTAACCACCCTACAAATGGGGGTTCCCAAAAAGTCTTCTTTGAGCTTGCCTAAATGCTCATTGCCAGGCTGGTGTCCTGAGTTTTAGAAGTTTAAATGTGATTACCAGAGCTTGTATAGCCTCTGTGTACTGTCTCTTTAAGAGCTGCCTAATTGCAGCTTAAGTAATCTGAAAGGGAGCTCTGTTGAAAGATGTAACTATTTACTGAAAATCATGTAGAGTGATAATGATAATGTACTTTGTCTAATCTGCTTTCTTTGTAGCAAGGACTGTTTTGTTTGTCTCCACTGTCTTGGTCCTGGACTGCAAATTGGACCAAACAGTACTGGTGGGACCTAAAATGTAGCCGGAATACAGGAGCTGTCTGAATTCAAAATCTGTAGGAACTTTAGTTTGGAACCTTTTTTGTGCCTTTTTTGCAACTGAAGGGGGAGCTTTTGCTTTGACTGACAGCCAAATCACCCAACCATATCTTTGGATCTTTGGGAAGTCCTGGGCTGCTTGCAGCTTTTTCAGTTAGAACTAAGCTGGAAACTGAGCAAGAGAGAGTTGAAGTCTTTTCTGAGCAGCAATCCTGAGTGGATTCGCATGGAAGAACTATGAAAAGGCTGAGAGTTTGGCCTCCATGTCTGCCTGCTGCTCCTGAGAGGGAGAGAAGAGAATTATTTTGGACTAAATCCAAGTTTGTGTGACTAAAGTAAGCTACTGAAGTGGGCCAGGCTCAACTTGAAGAAGACCAAAGATTTTTCTGTATGCGATCGGCTTGTCAGGTGTTCCAGCTACCTCTAAGCTCCCAGTGTGTGCAGAGACTTTGCAATTGTGCCTGGGGAGAGCTTTGCCTGGTACAGTAGAATTCCCATACATGTAAATTTGCTATGAGCTGCTAGTGGGTTGAGAGTTAGTTCCCCACTGTGTGAACTGTGTTCTGCTTGCTGGAAGCTGTATCCAGCCCAAAATGGACTGCTTCCTAACTTGTCTCTATGCGGTCTGGACTTTGCCAGACTGGCCCAGCCAGACTACCCACTGCACAGAGAAGCCATCGACGAGAGACCTGCCTGTGGATCAGCTCCCTGCTCCATGCTCTGAACAGGAATGATCCCTCTGTGACTTGTGTGGGCCCTACGTCTCCTGGCATTCCAGATCAACCTCCTGCAGTCTCGATTTTTGTTCAGCCTGTGTCCAGTCTTGGGTATCGTGAGTAAATACCAGGGTAGCTCCCTACAACAACAACAGCTTAATCAGAGTGTGCCATCTGATTGTCTTGTTGTTTTGTTTCCTTTACGAACTGAGCCTTCTGGCTCCTGATTACAAATATTGTGTACTGTGCATGTTGTGTTTTCCATCACAGGGCCCCAACCAGCTGCAACCCCGGGCAACTGTCCTGGCTAGCCCATCTCTTCTCTACCTGGGTACCCAGAGGTGGACTGTGTGGGGGACTCAAAGCGCATGCATAACTGCTTGATTGATATAACCTTCAAGCTAATTAACCTGATTTTGCCTCCTTGTTCAAGTCCCCTGAATAAATCAGATCTAACTTTTTCTGCATGTAATCTGACTGTGGTTCCAGTTTGTGCTAAAAGTACTGTACTGTTGCTATTTGCCGTGCTTAACCTTGTTTTACAGGGGGTCCCCAGGGTCAACCCAGAGGAACCAGCCCTGGTGGTAAGTGCAAATAGAGTGGGTACTTGTGTGGTGTACTAGGGATATTGTGAAAGTGATTATTGTACAGTGTTCAGGCCACTAGAGGGGAAAGATGGGAGTTACAGCATCCCGAAGCACTGTGCCCAGGTTAGCATGATCACTACCGACCCTGACCTCTGGGTGGAGGCACAGTTTCAGAACTCAGGCCCCTTAACCTACTACTAGCCAAGCAGACAGGGGTAGTAGTCCTTGGAATAGCACCACCTAGGGGTTACACATGGATACAGAAAGGACCAGCACAACACAATAAAATATACTTACTACTCAGATGGGGTATAGGCAGCCTTTATTATTTTTGTGGACTCGTGATGACCTGCACAGTACAGTAAATACACCGATCACCCAGACAGGGCAGTCCCCTAACACACAGGTTCAGTATGGAAATATTTGGGGATGACAGACCGATTACAGCATCTTAACATGCTGACCCAGGCAGGGTTTAGATATGGTGTAACAGCATTATGACAATACAGAAATTTGGAGGGAAATCAAAGCCGTCTCCAAGGACATCACAAAAAAGTACCTCCTTCGAGTACTTGGAAAGTCTAGATCAAGCAGCGACTCCCTCAACCTGAAACTCCTCGCACTTACCCTCGATGAAGTCCTGACCCCCCTCACCAAAATCCTTAACAAATCTCTCATGCTCTCATGGTTCCACCAAAAAAGGAAATCAGTGATGGTAACACCTATCCACAAAAGTGGCGATAAATCTGTTACAAGCAGCTATAGACCAATCTCTATTCTCCCCCTCTCTCAAAAGCGCTGGAGAGAATAGCAGCTGATCAACTGATAGAATAATTTACTAAGTATAACCTGCTATGTCAAGAACAACATGGATTTTGCAAGGGCCACAGTACGACCACGGCACTCCTAGATCTTACCTCCTACATCCACAATGCCCTGGACCAAGGGGACCTCGTTGGTGCCACCTTCATCGACCTAACTAAGGCATTTGACATTGTCAACCATTCACTACTGCTTCAACAACCATCTCTAATAGGCCTATCTCCGGCCACAGTTCTGGTTTTAAAGCTACCTCAGTGACCGAACACAGCAGATAAAAATTGGAGAAGCCTTCTCAGCACCCCTCTTGGTCTGATCAGGAGTCCCACAAGGATCCATCATGGGTCCTATGCTTTTTAGCATTTTCCTAAACAGCCTCCCTTCATCTTGCTCAGAAAAAATCCTACTCTATGCCGTCAATGCTGTCATAGTCACCTCCCACTCTGACTCCTCCTTTCTTTAGTTGCTACTACAAGAAAGCTTCACTGATGTAGAGACATGGTTTAAATCCCACAAGCTTATTCTTAACTACAGCAAAACCAGATCAATGCTATTTCATGGTACCTACAGAAAACATGAAATCAGAGACCCCCCTATCTAAAACAGCAAAGGGGCCACCCCTGAACAAGTACATTTATTTAAATATCTTGTTGTGATTCTTGACCCAACACTTGGATACTCTGAACATATCAACTACGTAGTAAAAACTGTGAATACCCACATAGGCCTGCTCTATAGACATAAGAACTGCCTCACAGATGAAGCCCTAAGTGCTGCCATTCACAATTCAGTAATCTCTATAATCGACTATGGGCTTGTCATCTATGGGTCTGTCACTGACACAGCTCTCTGATGCATCACCACAGCACTAAACAAGGCATGTCATCTCCAAACATCTTCAAACCACCTTACACACACCTGCAAGATATACAAACATGCAAACTGGCTCCAACTATCTGGCAGAATTAAATATCAAACCTGCATCCTAGTTTAAAAGCAAACATTGGACCTACTACCCCCTGGATCACAGGCACTTCTGAGACCATATAGCAGCCCACGACAAACCAGGAATTCAAACAACCTCTCCTTTACTGTTCCCCTTTGCAGAACTACCCAAGGCCAACAATCCTTCTTTTTCAGAGCCTCCTCTTGGTTCAACACCCTGCCAGCAGAAGTTACCAGCAAAGCAACCCTGGTTGCCTTTAAACTCAGCCTGGGTCAATACCTCATCTCCTGTGCCTTCTGTGACTGCTACACCTAAATGGTTTATCCCTCCACCCCACTTACCCACCCTTCCCTCCCTACTCCTTCCCTCCTCCTCTACTCCATCTGCACACCTCCTCGCTGCCCCTGCCCCACCCCCTCCCTCTCTTCCTCTCTCTTTACACCAGCCTCTGGCCTCATCTCCCTCTGTCGGATGGCTACCTATGTGAATCTATATTGTTTAGTTTGTTATAGAAGTGATTTGCACAATTGTGATGTATTGGTAATTGACAAAGCCCTTCAGCTGCTATGTTTATTTCTCTTTTGCACAATACCACTGCCTGTCATAATGTTTCAAGTAACCTGATGTCAAACCTTTGTAAAAGAGCCCCTGGCTCAAAGGTGTATCTGATTCCCCTAAATAAATATAAAAAATAAACAGTCTCAGAACCACATAATGCATTTTAAAAATGCACCATTGTAACTCTATGAGACAGCAAAGATACACAGTAGCCTAGGGAAGCCTTGCATAACATTAATATTAGTATGCAGCTCACAACGATTACCAAACATGTTCAAATACCAGTGAGAAAATCAACACTGCAGAAAGGAAAACGTGAATGGAAACTATGCTGAACATTTTCCAGTCCCAAGTGTTTAGCAGCCTACATGATATAAAGTGGTAGCTTGAGCAAGGATAGGAGTCCAGTTACAGTTCTTACCAGATGGATGTTAAACTTGGAATTTAACAGGCTGATGCTAAACGAATGCAGTCTCCTGATTGACTGGAGGCGGGTCAATGATCCTGTGGCTCCAGAGGATAATCACAGCTGCTGCTGCTGGAGGCAGTCTTGGGGAGGAAGGGGTTCCTGGGTTAATCAGCAGACCTGTTGACCCCTAGAGCAAATCCCAAGGTTGGTGGCAAGTGGCATGGAGTAGCAGAAATGCCAGAGACTTTGTTACAGTTTGAACTTCCCAGGCTTGGGATAAGACTGCCCTGCTGGATGAATGCAGCCCACTGACTGCCTGGAGGCTGCTGTGGGAGGTGGATCTATGAGACTGGGGCTCCCATTGATCATCACTGCTACTGGAAGTGATTGTGGGGAGGGCTTCTTGTGTGACTCTGCAGCCCTCTTGGTCCCCTAGTGCTGATCTTAATGCAGATGGCAAGTGGTGTGGAGTAGCAGGAATGCGAGAGGAAGTGTTAGAAGTGTACCTTTGCAAAGTTTTCATGACTGAGAGGGAGATTTTTTAAAAACTGTTCATCCACCAACTGTTAAGAGTGTTGGTTCAGAACCAGAGTGCATAATTCCAGTCATTCAGCAGTGCTAGAGAAATAGATCAAGTGTAGATGGAGGTGGGGTGTCACCTGAGAGCTAAATAAATGCAAATGGTTGTTTAATGTAGCAGATAAACCCGAAATTCATGATCTGTTGATTGCATAAATGCTGGAGCAAAGTAATAGTTTGTATCACTTTTGTACTGACACCTTGACAAATTTTGTGATTTTCAGCTCCATGTACTTAATGCAGATTCCTGGGCCATTACTTCGAGAGTAAGTGAAATATACATTCAAGTGTGGTCTCAAGGAATAGGCTGGAGTTAGAGCTTTAAAATGCATACCCATATGTTACCTCAAAGATTAATGTTAAAAGTTATAGGGTTAAATACCAACCACAATCCCTTAATTTCTTGTGAAACTTTAAAATATTCTTATATTTAATCTTGTCAGACAGGATTTATTGTGCTCCCACCCATGGATACCATCTTGCAATACTGGGAGCACAGGGACCATAGTTGCTATGTCTCTACATTTATGGTTGGGTGGGAGCCAGGGCCAAGACGGCCTGTTCTCCAAAATATGCATCCCATTATGCAAAACTGGGAGCACAGGGCCCTGCTGCGCTATGCCTCTACAGTGATGGATGGGAGGGCAGGGCCCAGAGGTGGTGAAAATCGTCATGATAAACAGTATGCATCAATTTCAGTGCTTAACTATGACTCTGCCAAACATGGCTACCATAGACAATGCTACCAAAAGTTAAAGTTAAAATAAAAATAAAAATGTTTTACTTTCCAGAAAATAAGAAAAAACCCAGAGTATGAAATAAACCGTCAACTGAATTTTTCAGAATTTTAGAACCTTTTGCATGAGACGTTCCATATTCTTTAGAAATAAACAGTCCTTACTGGCTGAGAATAATGATGTATAATACATATGAGATAACTGTTCTTAAAAATAGTTGAATATTTGTATAACCTATTCTCTTTGAAAACATTTCATTCAGAATAAGATATGTATTTGAAAAACAGTGATCTAGCATTAGTTACATGTCAGTGAGAATTTTAGTGGCAGTTTTATAGGGGAAAAAATCCACATAAATACATTTTGTGCTTGAGTTTTAAATACCTGTTCTGTTAAAAGCGGGAGTCCAGCCAGACCTCCTAGCATCAATACATTTAGAATTAGAATGAGAATATTCCCAATAAACCTAATTCCAAAAATTTGATTTTAAGTGACTTTAAGTTACAAATAGAATGACAGGATCTCATCAGTAACAAGGTTGTAGTTCCATTGAGAGATTCTGGTAACATCAGAAACCACAAGAGTAAAGCTTGGGCAGTTTATGTCATCACCAGAATCCTGAGATGGCATGATAACCCTAGTTAGTGCTTTTTTCCTATCTGTTTTTTTTTTTTTTTTTTGTAATATTTGGAGCATGGCAATTATTCCAGACCTGATAGTCAATGGTTAGCACTGGCACAAATATGGCTAGTGCAGAGCTAACTTGGGTTTGGGCCAGTAGTCCTGTCAAGGCCATATGCAGAGCCCCCCCTCCACTGAGCACTGCCAAAACCTGGCAGCACCAAGGCACTAATTTTATCGCTATGCCTATGCAAATTAGGGGGTCTCCCATGCATACTGGTACAACAGTATATTCAAAGGTCTGTGGCAGTAATCCGCCCCTCTGAGCAGTGTTGTTTACTGCTGCAGAAAACAATGTCTTTCTGGGTGCTAAGCCTGGTACTGCTGCCACCCACCTCTGTGTCAAGCAATCCTCCCACCCCCCCAAAGAACACCAATGCATCAGTAAAACATGCTTCCTTGTGGTCTAGTGATTCCCCAATCCCCATTGCCAATTTTGTGGTAAATCATTAATTCCTAGTGGTTTAGTAGTTCCCCCATCCCTGATCAGCCATGTTGCTATAAATAATTCATTCCTGGTGATATAGTGGTTCCCCAACCCCCAATCAGCCATGTTGCTATAAATCATTCATGCCTGCTGGTATAGTGGTTCCTCCACCCCGATCACCCATGTTGCTGTAAATCATTGGTCCCTTGAGGCATAGTGGTTTTACCACCCCCGAATTGCCCATGTTGCTGTAAATAATTAATCCCTGGTGGTATGGTGATCCCCCACCCCAGCCATTCACCAACCCCCACCTGCCGAAGACACCCACCCTGAACCCCCCCTCACCCTGATCACCATGCTCCACCACAGCAACAGCCTTCTCTCACCTCCATGGACAGCTGCTATCTGAGAGTCATGGAGTTCAGTTACCTTTTCAGTGCATCCTGTCTTTCCCACTTTTTCATACTTGAGGTGTGTTATATTATTGTATAATATGCATGTTAGGGTTTTTCTGTAACAGAAACACCAGAGTGTACAGTAGCTTCATTTATCCTCCCTCCTGTTCTAACAGGTGGAACACATATTGTTTGTCCTAGTGGTGGGAATTCCCTTTGTAGGCAGAATTTAAATCCATGTACCTACAGTAGTTTACTGTTCCATAAAGGTTTTGCACCTTCAAGAATAACATTAATTGAATGTTTAAAAAAAAAAAACACTGGCTTCAGGCGGGGTCATTGCCTGGTATACAAAGGAGAGAAGCAATGTTCAGCACTACCCCTGAGGAAAGTCATGTGGGTGACTGAAGCCTGGGGCTTTTGTTGTTATGCTCCCCATATTTTGCATGGTATGTTACTTTTGTGCACAATTTTGCACTTGAGTATTTTAAATAAAATGGTAGTCTAGCAGAATTAATCTCTATGTCTTATGTGTTTGCCTGTTTCACCTAATTTGGATAGTTGTTCCAATATGGGTTGGGGGGCTTGGAATCCCAAGACTGGTCCGAACTCAAGGCATCATGAGAGGTGGCATAAAATGGCCAGGTCCAACTATAGAGTATATTCAGCATGTTTGTAGCACAACTGTGTGACAGCTTTTCTGTTATCCCATGAGAAAGTCAACAGTGATATTTACATTTTGTATTTTGAACATGAATTATGGCAGGGTTTGACTAAAAATGGTAATTAGTGTGCAATTAGTTAAGATGGACTCACATCATGACAATCTTTAACAGCATAGTATATTTAAATAAAAAGTTAATTGCTATATATTTTTCAGTATGTCCCTTTCAGTTTGTGTTAATTTTTAAAGATGGCTATGTTTTAACTAAGGCCTTCTCCCTTACAGTTCACCTAATACTATTGTTTAGTCATGCAGTTGTAAACCAAGCCCCCGGTCTCCTGGGGTTACTAGAATCTCATCAGTGTCAGTGCTAGGTAGGGAAGACAGCTGGTGAATAACTAGTTAAATAGATTTTCACCTGCTCCCTCTCTGTTTCCTTGGCCTCAGTTGAGAGGAGAGAGGTGATGTTATTTAGAACTCTCGCAGCAGCATAGGCCATGGTAGCTAGCTGTGAGTGGTGAATTTTAGAAGTTTTAGTTAGTCTGCAATAGTCTGGAAGAGTGAGGAGTTGCAGAGTGGGCTCTAAGGAAAGCCAATTTTTCTCACCCTAGTGCTGAGAAACATCTACCTGCCTTGTAGAAGTGGTGATAACCATCTAGCAGGAGTTTCCAATTTCCTTATCATCGGTGAGATGAGGAGGTCTGCAGAATGGATCCAAGGGGCAAGCCCCTGACTTGATCCAGGACATTGAAGCTGCCTTTTGTTTGACAACCATGAGTAATTCTGACTTTGGGTACCCCAGAATGTACCTGCCTTGTTTTCTTTTGGGGTGTGCTCTGACAAAGGTACCTATGCACCTAGTTCTGTTTGAGACTGTTCTCATGCCTTTCCTAAAGTTGGCTGACAATCGTGGAGTCCCCAGTGAGACTTAACACATTGTACAGAACTTTAATTTACACTCAGAAGTAGTGTGTTTCTAATGCTGAATGTGAATGTCATTCCAAGATGCATAGTTCTACAGTTTGCAAATGCTGAGGTGTAACTCTAAAAGAATGACTGGGTATTGACTAGAAAGAAAAAGATGTGAAATCCCCCCATCTGGAGTTGCCAGTTCAACACTACGGGTTCTGTAAAGGCACCTACTTATTCAGGACATGATGGCCAATGCCTGAAGAGAAAGTTTACCCCCAGGTGTGGGTTGTTCTAATTTTGAGCACCAGTGTGCTCCGTCATAGCTAGTTGCCACATTGCCAAACATCTAAATCCTATGCCATATGGGAAATTTTCTAAGTCATGGCCTTTGCCACTAGAAGAAATTGTGTGCTCCACTGTGACCATTGCCACCAGAAGAAAGATGTGTTTCAGCTGAGGCTTTGCCACTGAAAGGGTTCAAAATCCTATGCAATATGGGAAGTTAGAGTTTCTGTCTGTTACAGATGTTGTGTTCTGCATTGCCTCGTGCCATGAAGTGTAAACCCTTGGGGGGTCCACCTTTGCTTCTGTGAAACAACTTTGGAATGTAGCCACACTCAAGAACCCCAGTCTGGTATGAACAATCTTGTTACTGCTTCCTGTGTGGAATTACTGGGTACCACTCCAGAACTGCAGACCTAGCCTAGCCCCAGGCAAAAGTTTTCTCCTCAGGACCTGGGTTTAGAAATTATCATTTTGTGTTTCAGTAATACTTAATGCTTTGTACCCCCACCCTTTTTCCCTTAGACAGAAAAATATGGGAGGTTAAACAAGTGGCCGTTGGGGTTACACAGTGAACTCACATTATTGTGTTTATATCTCAATTATTTCATGGAAAACATATTAGGATGTCAAAATCAAAATACAGAATTGCCAGTATTTTTGTTGCAGTGTAAAGCCTTTTTTTGTGTCAAGCTGTTGCAAGTTTTCAAAAAGCTAATTTAGTGACTGTAAACCAACTTTTCATCTGTTAAGCAGCAGAGGACACAAGAGGCTTAAGTTAAGAAGATTACCAGCAGACTTTATATTTTTCCAGACAGAACAGATCTATGCAATGATAACATTTAAAAAGACTTCTATTTATAGTGCATAGTCTTAATAACTTGAGTGTTTTTATAGCTGTGCTTTGTTAGTAACACATGTTTAGTTAAAAGGGGAATCATACAATAAAGAATCTGCAGGAAAAGGTCACATCACATACTTGTTGGAGTGAAAAGGTAGTGGACAGGGACAAAGGCTGCAGGAACTAGGCACACCTCTGACAACATTCCCAATGTAGCCAACATGGCAGGTCTCACAGTGGTTTCCAGCTGTATTTCCATCACATCCCTAGAACACAAAGGAAAATGTTTTTAGCACAACAGTAGTGTTTAGATCACAGTACAGTACATTACTAGAGTGGGGCACACTGCACCAATTGTATTTTAAAACATAGCAGCTACTGTAACTCAGTTTATCTCACTCATACCTCTCAACTGTCCCTGATTTTCAGGGACATCCCTGATTTTGCCTCAAAATTTTACTCTGTCCCTCCTAAAAATTGTGTTTCTGTGACCAATCAGTGGGGGTTGTAAGCACAAAATAATGTCAAACGTTAAATTTACAGACTTGTTCTTCCTTAGAAAATGCATTTTACACTAAGCCCCTTATTCTACCAGCTTCCTGTGTGGATATCACCAATTTTAAAGATGTGTCCCTGATTTTGGTCCTTTGTCCCTGATTTTTTTAAGCCTTGTCCCTGATTTATGAGGCAGGAGGTTGAGAGGTATATCTCACTTATATTGTGTACCACTTCTTTATTATTCCCACTCATTAATACTGTAAGGACTAGAGTATCACTAGTATGGACGTCTTGCAGTTACAAAATAGAATGGGAGGGGGTCAATCTGCCTCTATCAAAACACCCAAGGGAATTACAACAAGGTTTAATAGTTGCTTTGCAAGTACATTAGAATTAGTTCATTGTTTTGTTAAATTAATGCAAATAATCCAGTATGTAAAATATGGTGCATTCCATTAATAAGATCAGTTGTTACAAGGACATTCAGCTTCTACAGTAGATCACCATTTTTAATTCTAAGTGTCCCAAATCTTTGCTGTTTGCTTTTGTGCTATTTTGCATTGATGCACAGTAAAATGACATGTTCTCAAAGATAAATGTTCTGCTGATAAGAGTACATTTCCAGCAGCATGCTACTAACAGATGGGGCATTCTTTTCTTTGCATTTGATATACTTTATTAACATTTTGAACAGTAGCACAGAGCAACATATGAATACAGAAGACAAAACAATACAGGCTCCCATAACAAAAAAGCACTTACACGGACGATGCTGTATGAACAAATTAAATGTCCAGTCAATGCATATAGCCATAGTGTTACAATAATGGAGTGATTTAGCAATAAAAATAGAAAATACTGGTCTCCTTAGCTAGAAAGGAGCAAGCCAAATACATTTAAAGTACATCTAATCAATCATTCAATTGGTCCTGTAATACAGTAATCTATTGGACCAATAGTATGAGAGTGTAGAGCTTCTTGTAGGTTCTCTGGAAGAATTTAATTTTATTCCCCATGTAGGCAATCAGTTTCTCAGTCTTTAGGGCAAGCAACAATTTCATGTGCTATTCCCAAAAAGAGGGCACCTCCTTACCCATTCAGTATCATGGGAGGATTTTCTTAAGACATGCAGATATGCAGAAGATGTGATACTTTTGTGCTCCTACTACACTTTGAATATACTGTAGTCATCTATCAAACACAGCAGATTCTAGCCCCAGAAGATGGTTCACCAATAACAGAAGTACTCTTCAGATAGGAATGCTCAGTATACTACTTCAGTCTAATTTAAAGAGGTATTAGCTCACTGAAATAATGAGAACATATACTTGTTATGTAACAAATCTTAATTTCATATATCTGTACATGTCCTGGAGAAATAGATAGAATGGATAAAAACTGACTGTATCACACCAGTAAGAACATAAGAATACTTTTTGGCCCCTGGAATATACATTATTTTCATATTAACTTCCGGTCCAGAAATTAACATGATCAGTACAGTAACTTCTAAATACACAACAAGCACTTTGGCTGGAATACTTACAACTTGATCAATATGTATGAAACTTGCAGAGCTTACTTTCTGTGGGAGAATATCTCTGTCTCTCCTTTGTCTCCTTTGATTCCATTTGTTCTTTTCCTCAGAAGAACAGTGACTCTGTCACCCAGCTTACATTAACTAATAAAGTATTTTTATTTATTTCTGCTGCAATACTACCACTCTGCACTTAATCCCCCTTCCCTGACTAGCTTTTACCCCTCAACAGTCCTCCCAGCCTGTCCTCCTTTGGTCCCCAATCTTTTCTCACTCCTGCCCCAACTTTACTCTCGATGCCAAGTGTTTTCTCCCAATTAAACTAATTAAATTAACAATGTGACTCCTACCCTTACATTTTTTTGTTTAGTTATTTAACCAGGTGAGACACACTAAGCTGAAAGCTTTTTTACAGGCACAGCCTGGGAGCACAGGGAAGTTAAGTGACTTGCTCAGAGTCACACAGTATGCATGTGGAAGCTGTGGGATTCAAACCCAGGTCCAGTCTGCTGGATGTCACCAGATTTGCAGCTCAGAGCCTTAAACCACTGCACTATATTGCCTCTCATTATGTTACCTATGTATTTCCTTCTCTGTTTGCTTCCTCCTAAGTGCACCTATGACTTCTAATTAAGGTATGTGTATATGCTCCTTTTTACCACATTGTGATAATGTCCAACATGTATGTATATATGCTCTTTTATTACTCTGTTACACATTTTCAGCATGTTATGGCTTTGTTAAATGTATTTTTTTGTTACAGTGTTATGTACTACTTGTGTTATGTCCACACAGGACCACTTTGTAAATGAGTTTGCTCAATGTTAAGATAGAGTGCAGCTAGTGCAGTGTAGTTTATTCATGACAGGTGCAGAGTTGCAGTATGGAAGATTCTCACAGTGACCTTTTAAAAGCTTCTGATTTCAAACAGAGGAGGTCAGCAAAATTGCAGCTGGATACACCCTCACAGGCTTCTAGCAGTGCTTAACAATATGTAGCATGGGTTTAGCAGATGTCTTACCTCCAGCAAGGCTAGATAGTCTTACCTCCAGCAAGGCTAGATACCAACTAACTAACTAAATGGTCCGTGGAAGGGTCCTTTTATAGCACTCCCACTAAACATGATATACAGTACTTCCCTTTGAACATTAGCGGTTTGTATTTATCATATAATATTCACCAGTACAAATATAACAGAATCCAGTATGAAATACTTTGCTATTATGTACGTCTTTTAACATTTTCTCTTTAAGCACTGGAAAGCAGATTTTTATCAAAATTCCTTACCAAGGAGTCTAACCCCATCTCTGGCCCTACTCCCAAGCCACCCTCTTCTCAGCTTAGAAACAAGAGAAGCCGAGATCTGGCCAATTGGAGCCTATGGAGCCATTTTGAACAAGTAAGTTTAACTTGTTGTTACCTCATTTCTTTACATCTACTTTCGTGCTTTAACTCTCCTTTCTCTTTTGTTTACAGGCACTGTTCACAGTTAACTGTGTATTTGAGGTAATGCCTGTGTAACATTAAACAATGAACAAGCAATAAAGAACCACCAGTAAAAACTATTTATAGTATTTACAGTTTTTTTTCAAGCAGTAGCACTAGTCCACTGAAAGTAGATTTCTTACCTGAACTTTTTTTTCTTTCAAAAACAAACTGTACCCTATCAGCAGGTTCAGTGTTTGGTTTTCTGATCTTACTGCAGGGATAGAGGAGAGAAACACTGTGTGCTAATGGAATCAACTTTCTTTTCCCTGTAGCCCTCTCTTTGCTTCCCTGGTTGCTCAGTGGAAGACAGAGGAAGGACAAACATGCTTCAGATCAGTTTACATGTTTTTGTTTGTCCCCCTTTTTTACTTTCTTACTTTCAGGTTCTTTACTTTGTTTTATTTTGCTCCCTTTTTATTTTACACACAGTGCAAGCCTTTACATTTTTAAAGTGACTTTTGTGAGCCAAAATGTAAGCAATGCCTCTAGCACTTTTGCAGGGAAGATGGGAGCAGAGAGCAGAGGCCACCTCAGGAGCAGGTGTACCTCAGGAAGCCCATGAGGTCTTCATGTTAACAAAATAGCCTATTAGGTACTTTTACTTTGAAATATAGCTCAGCAAGGCTTTTCCTTAAACAAAACACCAATGGAATAGGTTATAGCAGCATCTCCAGTGTTGGAATTACACTTTATGAGCTTTGGGTGCTGCTGGGGGCTAGAGTGCTATCTTTAAGCTTGAGCCCTCCCTTAATGTCAGTGGCAAAGATGCATGAGCTACCCTGGCTCCCTACAGAGCTATGGGGGGGTGGGGGCGAGTCTTGGCAAACCACCTGTAATTCCAGGAGTAATCATAAAAGGGAAAGATGAAAATACATGAAAGCAGATAAAAGATAAGGTAAGGTGAGGATAAGAGGATTGGTGGGGGAAGAAGCATCAGATCTGTAGTGGGTCCAGTTTCCAAATCTGCCAGGAACAGAAATGCTGTCATGACAGAATAGGATAGTACAGAAAATATTATATTTGAAGTAGCTCTTAAAAGGCTGAAGTCCAGGACCACAAAAATTGGTGTGTGTGGGGTTAACAACATCTCCCTATCTACTGGGATAGGGACCTGACCCTGTCACAGAGCCTAAAGAATTACTTGATGACCATGACTGTGTGTTGATGTGATACAACTATATAATGGACTGTCTGCCCACAACACCCTACACAAACTATCTAATGTATAATGTCTGGCCAGATGGGGTGCACCCCAGGGTCCTTAAAGAACTCGGAGAGGTGGTGGCTGAACCTCTGGCTATCCTGCTTAGCTGATCACTGGAAACGGGAGGTACCCGAAGACTGGAGGACAGCAGATGTAGTCCCCTTATACAAAAGTAGGAACAAAGAGGAAGTGGGGAACTACAGACCAGTCAGCCTCACCTCGGTAGTGGGGAAGATCAAGGACGCAATACTGAAGAAGAGATTGGTGGAACATCTGGTTGTCAATGGAATGCAGGATCCAAGGCAGCATGGTTTCACCAGGGGGAGGTCATGTCAGACCAACCTCACTGAATTTTTTGACTGGGTGACTAGGGAGGTGGATCAGGGGAGGGCAGTGGACATGGCCTATCTGGACTTCAGCAAGGCCTTTGACACTGTGCCACATAGAATACTATTACACAAACTAGGGAATATGGGTGTGGGCAGGACAGTAGTATGGTGGGTGACACAGAGAGTGGTGGTAAATGGCTGTCATTCCACAGAGGGAAGAGTGACCAGTGAGGTACCACAGGGATCGGTGCTAGGACTGGTCCTATTCAACACCTTCATCAGTGAAATTGCGCAGGACCTAGAGGCAGAATTTCACTTGATGACACAAAGCTCTGTAACAGAGTAGACACACCAGAGGGTATAGACCGAATGAGAAGGGACCTGCAGAAACTTGAAGAATGGTCAGGGATTTGGCAGTTGAAATTCAATGCAAAGAAGTGCAAGATAATGCATATGGGGCACCAAAACCCTGGCACAATATAACAGTTGGGGATGAGGATATAGCATGCACCAAGCAGGAAAGGGATCTTGGGGTTATCACCTCTGATGACCTCAAGGTAGGGAAACAGTGTGACAAGGCAGCAGGTAAAGCAAATAGGATGCTGGGATGCATAAGCAGGGATATCACCAGCAGGAAAAGGGAGGTCATGATTCCACTATACAAGACACTAGTGAGGCCCCACTTGGAGTACAGTGTACAGTTCTGGAGACCTTACCTATGTAAGGACATAGACAGGGTAGAGAAGGTTCAGAGGAGGGTAACAAAGATGGTACATGGATTGCATCACAAGTCTTATGAGGACAGGTTGAAGGAACTGAACACGTACTCCCTGGAGGAGAGGAGGGGGAGAGAGAGGACATGATAGAGATATGTAAGTATCTTACAGGGAGGAACAGAGTTCAAGAATACACTATTTTTAAGTTAAAAAGATGTTCCAGGACTAGAGGGCATGGGATGAAGCTGGAGGGAGGACGATTTAGAGCAAATGTGAGGAAGAATTTCTTCACAGAACAGGTGGTGGACGAGTGGAACACCCCGTTTGAGCAAGTGGTGGGGGCTGAAACAGTCACAGGATTTAAGAATGCATGGGATAGACATAAAGGAATTCTGGAGGTCAGGGGTAAGGGGCAACAGAGTTCTAGGAAAACATAAACTGAAGTTACAAACTCAAATGGGCAGACTAGGTGGGCCATAGGCCCTTATCTGCCTACACTATCTATATATCTATGTATCTATGTCTTATAATTGGTAACTATTTATTGATTACTATATATAAAGTACAACCATGAAAGAATAATAGTAACACAGCAATTAAGTTTTTCAAGTCAGAAGGAATCCTAGGTGCCTCAGTTCCACATCCTCCTTAGCTTCATAAGCTGGGATTAATAAGCATGTTGGGCAAGCATATACTAATTTGCAGTAATGCCCCCTCTCCTCAACTCTGTCACCCAGGGTACCATGTGTTTCCATCAGAAATCAGAAATGTATCCAGGCTCACCTTGAAGGCTTTTACTGTTCTCATACTCAAAGTCTCTACAGCAAAGTTGTTGAATAAGTGAACTACTGTCTGGCAGAAGAAGTACATCCTAGCATTAACCCTAAATTAATGACATCTAAGCTTCTGTGTGTGTCCTCACCTTGTGCTAGAGCATACCAGAGCAAACATCTCTGTGTTCAATCTTGCCAATAAATCTAAATCTGAATATGCACTATATTGATGTAGCCCACTCCCTCCCTGGTATCTAAGGGTATCCTAATGTTTAGTGTCTGTGGGGAGGGAGGACCATAGCAGAAACAAGAGAGATGACTTACATCTTAAGTTTAGGGAACTGTGGTACCATGTCCTCCATGGGGCATAGGGCTGCAAGGCAAATGTGGCTAGCACCATCACACTTTAAAAGCAACAAACTGATTGAGGAAACATGTAAAACAACAACTGAAGGAGCCTTTAATGAAAACTAATAACTCCATAGAGCTTTAACAGAGGAGTCCTGACTTGTAGCCCACCTTCTCCCCTGGTTTCTAGGGGTATCCTGTTGGTAACTGTCCATTGGGGAGGGGGGAATCACAGCAGAAACAAGTGAAATGACTTATGTTTTGGGAACTGGGGTGCTATGAACTTTCCCGGATCATGTCCTCCCTTGGTTTGACACAGGTAGTTACTCTACCGACTCATCGGGATGGCCACATGTTGGACCTGGTGTTCTCACTGGGACTTGATATTAGTGATCTTAAGGTGAATCCAGTTATCTGGTCTGATCATTGCACGGTTCAGTTCACGCTTGGGGCTCCCGCCATAAGCCCTTCCCCTGCTGAGATGATCTGCTGTCGCCCTTTACGGGGTTTGACCCCTGAGGGTTTTTTGGCGGCAGCAGATTTGTCTAGAGTGGGTGATGCATGCGCGGGAGGTGTTGTGGTCGGAGTTGACGCCTATAATGAGGTGTTATCCGACACTCATAAACTCCCTCAGACCTTGAACCGTACGACCTAGGACTTCTTACTCAGGTCACCATGGTTCGATGGTGAGCTCAGGGAGATGAAGAGACTGGGTCGGAGATTGAGCGCTGCTGGAGGAGATCCCCGTCTGGATGCAGACAAACTGGCCCCGCGTGCCCACTATGTTGGCTATCAGGAGGCAATCAACCGTAAGAAGACAGTGTTTTGTCTGGGGAGATTGCTGCGGAAGAAACCGACCAGCCTCACTCTTCCAGACTGTCGACAGACTTTACATCCTGTCTGTCTGCAGCCCAGAAGGGTTTTTTCTAACACGGATTGTGAGGATTTTGCTCGGTTCTTTTCGGACAGGGTGTCTGCGATCCGGCGGGTGGTTCCTTCAGCCAGTATTGCTATAGCTGGCAGTGATCGTCTGATGTGTTCTGAGTGCACTCCGTCTGGTTGGGGAGAGTTTAGACCAGTGGAGGATAGTGAGGTTATTGAGGTGGTAACCAATGTGAGGCACACCTTTTGTGAACTGGACCCAGTGCCAACGCGTTTCTTAATGAGATGCGTTGGCTCTGTTGGCCCGGTGTTTGCCACGATTGTACGGTGTTCCCTGTCTGAGGGTGTTTTTCCGGATGCCTTGAAGGAGGCTCTGGTAAGACCCCTCTTAAAGAAGCCATCTTTGGACCCGGAGATCATGGCAAATTACCGTCCAATCTCTAACCTTCCATTTTTAGGAAAGGTTATTGAGAAAGTGGTAGCGCTTCAATTGGAAGAACACCTCAGTTCTCACGAGTTGTATGAACCTTTCAAGTCGACTTTTAGGTACCAGACACAGTACTGAAACTGCACTTGTTCGGTGCAGAATGACTTACTAGGGCTAGAGATCGAGGAGACAAGACAATTCTTGTTCTCCTTGATCTCTCATCAGCTTTTGACACTGTGGACCATTGTGTGCTGCTTGCTGCTTTGGGGATCTATGTGGACTCACCGGTAATGTTATCAAATGGTTTGAGTCCTTTCTTTCTTACTAACAGGAGGCAGCGGGTTATGATGGAAATTTCTCTTCTATACCCAGTTTGCTTCTCTGTGGAGTTCCTCAGGGATCAGTATTGGCTCCAATGTTGTTCGCAGTGTATATGCTGCCTCTGGGCGGGATCATTAGGAAGTATGGCTTGAGTTTTCATTGCTATGCCGATGATACTCAGCTATATTTTTCCTTTGCCCCAGGAACATCCAGTGCAGTGGATGTACTTAACATCTGTCTGGCCGAGATTAACGACTGGATGGCCTCAAGCTGGTTGCGGCTGAACCCTGATAAGGCGGAGGTATTAGTAGTGGGTCGAACAGAGTTCGTGATAGGATGGCCTCTGACACAGAAACCGGGCTTGTCCTAGGGTCTGTGCCATTGAAGGCCTCCTCTCGGTGCGTGATCTTGGCGTGATTCTGGACAGAGATTTAACCATGGAGGATCAAATATCCTCTGTGGTTCGTACCTGTTTTACCATCTCAGAAACATTGCCAGAATTAAACCCCTTGTTCCGTCTCTGACGTCCCTACTTTGATACATGCCTTAGTCACATCTAGGCTTGATTACTGTAATGCGCCTATCTCGGGTCACGGAGGATCTCACTTAAGATTACAGTTGCAGAATGCAGCTGCCCACTGTTGACAGGGCAGCAAAGTTTTGTCACATTACACCAGTTCTGCGTGAATTGCACTGGCTGCCGGACAGGTGGAGAGTCCTCTTTAAGGTGGGTCTTCTCACCTATAAGGCCCTACATGGACAGGGCCCTGGCTACCTGTTAGACCTTCTGTCACCTGCCCTCTCCTGCGCTTCTTCGTTCATCCATGAATGCCTACTGACCATTCCCAGAACTAGGCTGAAAACAGCCATGATAGAGCTTTCAGTGCCGCAGCCCCAGTTCTGTGGAATTCCTTACCGACTATGGTCAGAGAGGCTTCATCGGTGGATGTTTTTAAGGCCCAGCTAAAGACTTTCTTCTACTCTAAGGCATTTAACGTTTAGAGATGGATTTATTGTTAGGTTTTAAACAATTTTGTATTGATTTGTATTTATATGTGAATTTATATTCTTTTTATGTTAAATATGTTTGTTTAAATGCTTGTATGGCGCGCCCAGAGCCTCCGGGATTGGGCGTCTTTTAAATAAATTTTGCCTTGCCTTTGCCTTGCCTATGTCCTTCATGGGGGGCACAGGACTGTAAGGCAAACATGGTTAGCACCATCACACTTTAAAGTCAACAAACTGATTGAAGACATATGTAAAACAACAACTGAAGAATCCTTTACTGAAAATGAATAACTCCATGGAGCTTTAGCATGTGATCCCAAGGGGAATATGCAGGCTTTGGACCATGGGGTCCATCAATCTGTTCACATATTGACCATAAGTCTAGGTACTGTGTCCATCTTTAAAGGGACGTCGTGCTGATGACTCCTAAATCTAACAGCACATAGTTCCAAACCACACATTTTTTCACTGTCCACACAGGTACTAAACTCTCATTCCCCATCAGTGGCTCCCTTGCTCCAAACATCCTCTACATGACTCAGCTTACTAACCACAAACTCTAGGTCAGCATGTCCATATTTTGAATTATTGTCTTCAACACTTCATTCCTGGGTGACTGCCCCCTTGAAATATGGGTGGCACATCCCCATGGCTGTTTCAGTCCCCAATCTTTCTCGTTACCTTATGCTGCCCAAAATCACTATCTACGGCCCTACATATTCCCTTCAGACCTTGGACACTTATTCAACCAGGCACTGCTCCTATTTGCAGCATACCTTGAGCTCCCGAGAGCTCTCAACACTTGTGGTGATTCCCCACCGGGGACATGGAGTCACATGCTCACTCTGCTCTGGCATCTCACTCCCTCCAATTCAGGTTCAAATCTCACTTGCGGCTACTTGGTCTTTGCCTCCAACAGGGCTCAGGTCTTCCCCACCTGGGGGTCTCTCTCTTCTATGTCCACCACCACATCACTAAGGCTAGTGCTTCCCTCTACCTCATACTGAAAATGAAAATGACATACGGAGGAGGTAATTGGCCCAGGTCCTCCCTCACCATCAGTCACTCTCTCCTTTTGTCTAGCCTGCACTCTCCCACGCTGGCCAGAAAAGTTCACCCTCCTGGGTACTCCCCAATCAAAGACAGTCCCCCAGAGGTGAAAATGTTAACCCTTTAAGAGTTGGGGCATGGAACCCAAGAAAGTAGCCAAAGGTGTACAGCCCAGTACACTAACCTAACGCTCTAACCCCGGGGGGAGGTGGTTACACTGAAATGATGCCTCTTCTCAGCATCCTCTTCTCCAAGGTAAAATATGTTCAGGATCACTCACCTCTCCTCATAGCTTTTTCATCCTTACCCCTGATTATTTTGTTGGCCTGCATTGCACCCTCTCAAGTGCCTCAATGTCCTTCCTGTGTTATGGACACAAAAACTGTATGCAGTACTCCATCTGGGACCGGACTGGCACCTTGTAAACTGGCAGGATTATTTCATCTGCTCTGCTGATAACCCCCTCTTGATGCACTCCAGTATTTTGTCAGCCCTGTTGACAGCAGCCATGCACTGCTCCCTATGCCTCAGCCACTTCTGTACTATGACCAAGGACCCTGGAACTCTGCTGTTCCGCAGCTGTGGAATTTTCTGCAGAGCTTTCATCACACGCCACGGAATATATGTAGTGCTGCAGAATATGTGCTCTTGTTGCTTTTTCATTTAAAAAATAAGCAGTTTTTCCATAGTGCCTGTGTCAGGTTAAGGGTACCTCATCATTTATCCTGAACCCCCCCGTATGCTCAGCATTTGATGTTATATTTGACATCACATAATATTTCAGTCCATGGCAGGTCTGTATTCTGCCAGAGAAATGAGTAATTCATACCACAGGAATGAACAAATACCGCAGACACCTAGGAGCTCTGTTGCATAAACCAGGACTGAAGAGCTATAGAGATCAGGGGGGCTCTGATTATAACACTCAGGTCCTTTCCATCCTCCACTGCAGTAAGAGAAACTTCACACAGTGTGAAGATCCTTGCAGTTTTTCATCCTGAAGTGTAGCAGCTTTCATTTGACTACACTGAATCAAGACTCCAGTAGTCTGACAAATAACTCAAGTCCTCCTGAGGATTGTCCCATCCTCTAGAAGGGTAACTAACCGGCCAACCCAGTGTGACATCAGCAAACGTCAACAGACTACTGAAGATCCCAGCTTCCAGATCTTTCATGTAAATATTAAACATCAGTGGCCCCAACTGATCCCTAAGGGATGCATCTGAGTACCTCTCTCTAATCAGAGCAGTGCTGGCTCATCGCCACCCTTTGCTTTCTACTCCAAGCCAGTAAGCAATCCACCCTGTGTATGCCTAATGCATACCCTACTGGTGTGCTCACATAAACGTTTGCCATTTGTCACAATGTCAAAGACCCTGCTGAAGTCTGTGTGTAGACTACAACTGCAGCCCGGCTCCTCTCCTCCTCCCTAGCCAACAACTTTAAGAAGGTGATTGCTTTAGTTTAGCAGTATCTGCCCTTAAAAAATCAATGCTGAGAAAGGTGAAAATTGTCGGCCTCCACCACCTGCTCCATTATTCTACCACTGTTAATTGCTTCCAGGACCTTGTCCAGCACTGATGTCAGGCTGCACAGCCTGTAGCTGTCTGTGTCTGATCTGTCCACTTTCTTGAAGATGGAAATTCTATTTGCCATTTTCCAGTACTTAGGCATCTTATCTGTTCAAACAGACTCATGAAATACTACTGCAAGTGATGTAGCCAATTGTTTCTTTAGCTCCACTATGATTTTGGGGTGTAGTATGCCCACTTCCTGGGATTTATATGGCTTGATCTTTGCCACGGTAGGGGGGGGGTGTGATTTCTGAAGCTGTATTGTGTCTGCTTGTGATGCCATAGACCCTCCCAGTGAGCAATCAATCCCCCCCCCAGGATATCTTTGGTAAACACCAGCATGAAGTACTTATTCAACATCTCAGCCATCACACTTGCATCACATAGAGGTTCCTTCCCTTCCCCGATTCCAGGGATCCAGTCCCTTACACATATCTACAGAAAAAGTCTTTGGAGTTCTTCACAGCTTCTAGAGCTATCCTGTGTTTCAGCTACTCCTTAGCTTTCTTAATTCTAATCTTTTAGTCCCTCCTTGCTGCTTTATAGTTCTCACTAGCCTAGACACAACCTGCCTCATTCCAGGAGTCACAGACCTTTGTTTTGTTCAAAATTAGTTGCCATATATCCATCTTGAGCTAGGGGGCCACATTTTGGCCCTTTTCGCTTATTGGTTACAGGGATACCAATCTCTGTAGCTTCTTCAAGCTCCCTCTTCAGTGACCCCCACATGTGTTTTACATTATTAACCTGATGCAGCTGCTACAGATCCTTCCTCACTAGGTCCTTCATCCTGGCAAGGTTCAACATTCTGAAGTTCTAGGTGCTGTAGAAAGAAGCAGAACAGTCTTTCCTGTAACCACTGAGAAGGTTACCCTGTTTTGGTCACTGCCTCCCAAAAAGTTATAAATATGGGGACTTCCGTTGACATAGCCAACGGCAATGGTGGCTTAGTTTTACACTCCCGCATCTCCAGCTCTCAATCGATTGCAATCCAGAGTGCTACTCACAATTTTCTTTTGCAAACTATATAAATATTAGATCCTACAAGTTTCAGCAATGGGACGGATGAAAAAACGAGGTCCTGCAAGTCCCAGAATGGCTGTGGTGGGTGAACAGCAAAACACGGCCTTGGGCCTTAGCCCTGCACCCTCCTGATCATCCTTGCTTTCAGCTACTGGGGATGATGACTCGGGCTCAGAGTCGCTCGATGGGTACAAGGCTGGGAGCAAAAAAGATTATTAAACTACTTCAATGAATAGATACTAAAGTTATGGATATCCAGAAAGATTTTATAAAGCTAGAAACAAGAATGACCCTGGTGAAACAGCACTTGGAAATGCTTCAAAACGAGTATATGGCATACGGTCGTTCTCTCATTTTTTTGCACAAAAGAGAAAGGGCCCTTACAGCAAAAGCAGAAGGCTTGGAGGCCCATTCACAATGAAATAACATTTGTGTAGTTGGCATTCCGGAGGGAGCTGAACAGGAGGACATGGCATCATATATGGAGTGCTGGCTTAAAACAGAACTGAAACTCAGAGAGGACTTTTTGCTTGAAATTGAAAAGGCACACTGGGCCATCACCCCTAAACCCAAACCTGCCCCCCCCCCCCGTGCTATCCTTATTAAATTTCTCAAGTACCTAGTGAAGGAAAAAAATCCTTCATATGGAATGGGCAAAAAAAGATCTTAATTTCAATGGTGCAAAAGTATATGTGGATCAGGACTTTCCCCCCTTTGATGGCTGCACGCAGGAAAAAAAGTTTTATGGGTGGCAAAACAACTGAGGAAAGAAGGGAAAAATGCCAACATTAGATACCCCACCTGACTGTGGGTCAAGCTACCAGAAGACCCAAAAATATTTGACTCCCTCTTAGCGGCTGTGGACTTTTTGACTACGGAAGGAATTGCCTTGCTAGATCTAAAAGAAGAAAAGGCCGAATCCCAGATTGAGCAGATTTTATAGTCCCTGGCTCCCGATGCTAAGAAGCCTACCAATCCAAACTCCAGAGTGGAAGCACTGTTATCTTTGCATTCTGACCTCTCTAGATGGCATCAGAAATGTCAGTCTACCTGATTCAGTAACCCACAGGCTCACTAAGACGCCTGATTGCTTTATACTGGGGACATGGAAACCAAATAATAACTGTATGATTCACAAATACCTTCTCAGTCTATGACTGTTTCAGCATGGGAGACTCCCAATTTTCATTTTCTGGTGATCTGGGTACTTTTGCCTGATATATACGAGAGACAGACTCATGAAAGTTTGTGCTTTGTGCTTGTACTCCCAGTGTTCTTTGGTTCCTGTGGTGGGGGTCGGAGCAGGGTCAAGCCTCAGGTTTGGTGGGAACTTTAAAGCATTGGATATTAGGAATGACTGGAGGTAGTAACTGAAACCTGTGGGGGCTGTTGTTCTTGTGACAATCCTGATGTCCTGATGCAATCTCTGCCCCCCCACACACACCATTTCCTCCTCGTTTACCACAGCGCTTTCCATGACTCTGGGGTCTGCTGAGCAAGAATGGACACCTCAATGTAAGTATATTTAAGACTCTTGATGGCAATAGTAAAATGTAACCGACTTTGCAAAAAAGGGGGACAGTGCATGTCTGATTTCTCATGATGTATTGGGATCACAAGTTACTTAGCGTTTGATTAGCCTCCCAGTCTTTTCATGGCTAGGCATTTTGTAATTTATGCAGTGTTATTATGTACAGCAAGAACGCTGATTTCAGTGGAATTAACCATTTGTTAAGGTTGGAAGGAGCACAAGTTAAATGGTTATATTGTTAGCTCTGGTTCATAATATAAAAAGTTCTTTGGATGCTACTTTGAGCTGGAGAACCTGAAAGCATTCCCCACCTCACCGGTAACTTCGAACACCACTAGAAGGGCATAGGCTTGGAGTTCGTGGCTCGCCAGGCGCTTCATCCTAACACCCCAATGCAAGGGTGTAGCACCCTCCAAGGGCATGTGTCCCTTCTTCCCCCATGGGAGGACTACTCCACCTCCCTCGAGGAGGATCAGGCAGTTGTAGCTAATACTGCCTACAAGTTGTGTTTTCCCTTCTCCTCCATTGGTTTATGTTGGGGGCGGGGACAATTTGTTTGCTCTCTACTCTTTTGGCACTTTTTCTATTTCATGCCACTTAATCTCTTTCTCTTCATCTCACCTCCTCTTAATCTTTCTTTCCCTTTCCTTTCTTCAGAAGGGCTGTGTTGCTGTTTTAACCCCTTATGGTACCACCGAAGGGAATATGACTGGATTGAAATCTTTGTCTGTCACTGTTTAGATTTACCATGGCTACATTGACACTATGTTCCTTAAATGTGAAAGGTATTAATAATGTGATAAAATGCTCTAAGATACTCACAGAATTGAAAAGAGAATCGTGTGATATTGCCTGTGTTCAGGAAACTAAGCTCTCCTTACGGGAGCACTTAAAATGTCGTAGGGCTTGGGTGGTCAATGTATACTCTGATGAAAATCCTACTGGTAAAAAGCAGGTATTGCATCTCTTGTAAGGAGGGGCCTGCCATTCCAGACTCAGGGGATACAGTGTGGAGGTTCGGGGCACTGGCTAATCCTTTCAGGGCTTCTAAGAAGAAGACCACTCCACCTGGTGGGGGTTTATGCTCCTACACCTCCCTCAGGTGAATTTATTAGGTCATTGTTTTCCAAACTATCAGGGCTGCCACCTGGACAAGTTATTTGTATGGGAGACCGGAACTGTGTTGAGGATGTGGTGAGGAATAGGAGCTCTACCAAACCCCCTGGCTCAAAAGCATGTTCCCGCCTATTAAGGACCCTTTGTGCAGAGTCTGGCTTGGTTGACCCCTGAAGATGTCAAAATCCAACCTCCAGAGATTACACATTTTTTTCTCCAGCCACAAGATCATATTAAAGATTAGACAGATTCTACACACATAAGGAATGTTTATACAGTGTTCAAGATGTATCTAGCCTTCCAATGACTCTGTCAAACCATGCCATGGTAAAGGCCAGGTTGTACTGGGGGGAGCCTAAACTGAGGGGGATCCTGGAGGTTCGACACAGGTTTACTAAATGATAAGTCCTATATAGACTCAGTTAAGCAAGTTATCCAACATTATTTGATTGAGAACTCTGAACCTGATTCTGCTCCGAAATATATATGGGATGCTCTAAAAGCAGTTTTAAGAGGCCACGCTACCTCATATGCCTCCCACAAATATAAGCAATATCAGGCTATGCTCCAAACTACTTTAGATATGATAAGTGACTTTGAAGCGGACCATAAACACACGGGGTCAACTGTGGTACTAGGTAAGCTGAAACAAGCTCAGGATACTTATGATGCTCTATTACAGCACAGAGTAGAAAACAACCCAAGATACACAAAACAGAAATACTTTGAAAAAGGAGAAAGAAAAGGTAGGTTGCTAGCCCAGAGACTTTGAAAAAAAAAACAGTAGACAGATACATAGAAAAAATTACCCCCCCTCCCACCGGTTCATCCCCGGATAAGTTCTCCCCCACGGAGACTGCAAAGGAATTTAGGGCATTTTATGAAGGGTTGTATAGGGCAGAGCTGGATCCCCAACATTCAGGAACGAATCCAGGAATTCCTGACCCAGGTGAAACTCTCTTCTCTTTCTAATTCCCAAAGAGAAAAAACTCGAAGACCCTTTTACAGAAGGAGAAGTATTAGCAGTAATTAAAATCTTTCAGCTGGGAAGGCAACGGGCCCAGATGGGTATAATGCAGAATTTTACAAAAACTTTGGGATGGAGCTTGTTCCTCTTCTAACGAAGATTTGTAATTCTGTCCAAGATCCTAATGCCCTCCGTATACTTGGAAGGAGGCCCTTATAACAGTGTTACCCAAGTCCATAAAAAAAACAGCCTCCTGTGTGAGTTATAGACCTACAGCATTACTTAACCAAGATACAAATATTTTTACCAAAGTACTTAACAACCATTTCCAGGAAGTGATAACCACCCTGGTGCACCCAGACCAAACTGGTTTCATACCATGACAAAATTTGCAAGATGAAATTCACCTGCTACTGAATGTTCTCTCTGGTGCCAACTCCCCCCTTAAAGGTCAACCCACAGCAGTTTTTTCATTAGACACTGAAAAAGCTTTCGACCATGTACACTGGCAATTTTTGGATGCAGTTTTGGGGGATTTGACTTTAGAGACAAATTCAGGTCTTGGGTAGGGAATTTATATGCTGATCCAGTGGCCAGGGTTTGGGTTAATGTAGTTAATGGAGTGATCTCCCCTACTTTTAATATTGAGAGAGGCACCAGGCAAGGCTGCCCCCTTTCCCCACTCCTTTTTGCTCTAAGCCTTGAACCACTAGCAGCTTTTCTCAGGCACATTTGCCAGTCTTTAGGGTCCTATTTCTGTATTTTTTGGACATGTCCTGTAATCCAAGAATATTGGGGAAAAGTTCAGACAACAATCTGTGAAATGTTAGAGATCCCCTTGGTTGACTCTCCACAACATTGGCTTTTGGGCTTACCCCCATCCTCGGTAAGAACTAGAGCCCAAAGATATCTCTTTGTAATACTAGTAGGGGCTGTTCTTAAAACAATTACGGTGAATTGGCTAACACCAAGCCAACCTACTGTAGAGATTTGGTATGGCATCTGTAAGAAAATACTTTATCTGGAATACCTGACTGCCAAGGTGAGACTGGAGATAGACAATTTTAAGGGGAGATGGCTACCCTTTTTACATTTTATGGCAACAATGGGAAACCTTAGCATCTTAGAACTCTTAGTTAAGTATGGCTGATACCCTAAAGAAATAAATTAATTGGATGGGGAATTATACTAGCCTCATAGCTCTTAAACTTATATTCTGGGGAATATAAGAAGAACACTCCCTTCTTCCCCTGCCTGCTACCTCTCTCATTAAATTTAAAACTGGAGAGGAAGCATTGCACAGATTGTTAATGATGGACAAAGAAACAAGACAATAGGAATAGAATAGCTGAGCATTCTGGTACAGTTCTTTTTCCCTCTGAACACTCTTTTCCTCTTTTCTCTGTAACTTCCTACTTTTATTTATCTCTTCCTTTCCCACTTATTTTCTTGCCTTTTCTTTCTGGTTCCTATCCCTTCCTTGTTGTTTTTTAAACATATAACAATGTTACAGAATTATGTATGCTTTTCTGTATGGAATATGTATGTCACAGCTTCCTGTAACATGAAACATCTCTTCTAATGACCTATGATTTAAAAAAGTTATAAATATATAATATGCAATAAATGATTAAGTACAGTGAAATTTGCCTATTAAAGAGCAAGCATGTGCTTAGTAAGGATGCATATCGTAGAAAAAGGGTCTTACCCCTTCATGGACATCTTGGAATAAGATGATTACTTAGGGTGGCATTCCCATTCATGGACATTTTGGAATGAGATGATTCCTCAGGGTGGCATTCCCAGTTGCTGAAGCCATCTTAGGCCTGACACTCGGTCTCTGACAGCATCCTGCTTCCTGCCCTCCACCCTGTAACTCTTTGGCCCACAAGTATGCGGTCACCATGGGGAGCCTCTCTGGGTTCATGGAGACCCCTTAAGCCACAAGCTCATTTTGGGTTCAGCCTTTAGGAAGTTGAAGGTCCAGAGGAAGGTGAACTAGCCCCCAGTCAGGCAGTCTAAGAAACAAGTCTTTGTGGCCTGCTAGGTCTATGTAGCAAATACTCTGGATCTTCATTTTGTATGTGCTGTGTTGCTGGCTTGCAATCACATGTTGTTTGACCTCATCACTGACCTTCACCCTCTGCTCCATGCTACTAGATAGGTGGTAGCTAGGGCCCTTAGGGACCTGGGATGCATGCTGTCTTAACACCATATGTTGACATCCTTATACATGGGCAACTCATGCATTCTTGCTGTGGCTACAGCAGTGTATATGCACAGAACAGCCTGGCTGTATCTCTCAGCATTTACAGTGTAGACCTAGCAGAAGTTGGCAGCTATGCCCTTTCTTGGTGTAGACATCTTTGGGCCTGGGGTGGAGGACCATCTTTACGTGCACTGAGAAGTCCATCATTACCATGGGCTCACTGCTTCAACCTAGCAGACTAAGCAGACTCCCAAGACAAAATAGAGCTCCTTTCCTGACTCAGATGATTAGCCCCAACAGCAGCAACAGAAGCAGCAGTTCCAACACTACCATCTGAAGTCCACATTGGGGGACAGGTTCAGAAAATATGTGTGGGGGGGCAGTGGTGCATTTGGCAGACTGTCCTGTGCAGCTGCCTCTAAGGATAAAAAGTGATGAGTTGCAAGGTGCCATTCCGCCTCCTACAGAGTCCCTGCTGCAGCTCTCTGTCAGGGGTCAGCTCCACTGCTTCCTTCCACAGTTATGTGCCATCATGTTGGACAAGTGTGTGTTGGAAGTGGTGGGCTCAGATCTGTCTCTTGAGTTTGAGTGTCTCTTACCACATAAACCTCAAGCACAGAGGGAGTCAGTTCATGTTGCCTGTGGACGTGTTAGCTGCACTGCAGAGCGATACTGCTCAGCTCCAAGAGTGCAGTGTTTTCTCTGTTTTGCAGTGCAATCCAGCCTGTCCCAGATGCCCAGACTTCTCAGGAAAATGTGTTCTGCTACTTCTTGGTACTAAAATGGATGGGGGACTGGTACCCCATCTTGGACTTGCACTATCAGAACAGGTTCATCAGCAGGTTGAAGTTCCATATGGTCACTCTGATCCAAATCATACTGTCTCTGGAACCTAGGGCATAATTCTGCTCCCTGGACCTCAAGGACACTTTCATTCACATTCCTATTAGTCTGTTGCACCAATGGTTCCTCTGGTTCCCCAAAGGTGGGGAACTGGACCACTTTGAGGTTACACTTTTTGGCCTCTCATCGGTAACTGAAGTGTTTACTAAGCACCTCTCAGTCTTGGTGGCCTACCTCCAGTGCTGGGTGTTGAGTGGTCGCTGTGTTCTGGGAAACTTGTGGAGGGAATTCCATTTGTCTGGTCTGAGCCGATGCTCTCCATGTCCATAGATGCATCTCTGTGATGGAAATGCTCATTGGTTTGACCACAGAGCCCATGGGCTCTGATCGCCTGATGAAACCTGTATGCATATCAATCTGCTGGAGCACATAGCAGTGTGCCTGGCACTGATGGACTTTGGTCCACTGATTTGGGATCATGTCAAACAAGTCAATACTGACAATATGACCACCATGTTTTTCCCGAACAAACAAGGTCAGATGCACTCCTTTTCCCTGTCAGGAGGATCTCCACACCCATTTCCTGGTACACAGCCTGCAAGCAGATCTCCTGGCAGTGCACATAGCAGGGGTGGACTGCCAATTGGCAGAAATTCTCAGCTGGGTGGATGAGATGTCACATGACTGGTTCTTGCACCAAGATGTGATGATACAGCTGTTTGCTTGGTAGGGCACACCACTGGAGGACCTATTTGCCTCCTGGGGGAACAGAAAGCTAGAGGCTCTTATGTGCCCACTTCCTTCAAGCAGAAATGTTGGTTGGGATGCTTTCTGCTGCCCCTGGACCCCATGCCTCCTGTATGCCTTCTTCTCCCTTCCCCTTGATTCACAAAGTGTTGCTCAATGCACGGAGAGCAAAGATGAACCTGATCATGATTGCCACCAGACTAGCCTAGGTAGTTCTGGTACCAGGATCTCCTCAACCTTAGCAGCAGGTCCCTGTCGCAGCTTCCACTACCCCAGACCTGCTGACAAGAAGACAAGAAAAGGGGGAACGGTCTCACACCCAGTAGCATCATTTCACTGGAATCATATGGGTTGCAAAAGCCAATTTCAGTAGAATGACAGGGGTTATGAAGATGTTCCACACACCAAACTGTATATAAGAAAATGCTAGGAAATCTTATTTTAGGAGTTGCGGTACACATCATAGGGGTTGCAAAGAAATCAAAGATTTCAGCCACAACCCCTGGCTATCCCTAAATGATGCTCCTACTGACACACAGACTTTCAGCCTTTGTGCCTCTTGGTACCTGAGAAGCTAGAGTTCCAGGCTTTGGGGCTTTTGGATGACATTCTACATTTGATGGAGGCATCCACAAGGAATTAAGTAGTAAAATGTATACATTTAAGCAGAAAAAGTGCTTGTTTTGGTGCTAGGGCAAGGATGTACAATGGATCCCTTTGCCTGTCCAGTGGCACAGATCCTCATCTCCCTTTGGTCCCTGCCTCTATCATGGCCATAATCTATGACCCTAAAGGTGCACCTGGCAGCCATCTCTGCAAAGCAAGATAGGCCAGTATGCAGTTGGTAGTGCCAGAGAAGTCGGCTGGTACCTCTTCAAAGGCTTGGACCACTTGTTTCTTCCAATCCTTGAATCATTACCCACTCAGGAACTACTGTTGGTGCTTGCAAAGCTGATTGGAAAACTATTTGAGCTGATGCACTGGGGGCAACTGTCACACTTGCCATGGAAGATGACTTTTTTTGCCCTTATCACATTCTTCAGGCAAGTGAGTTAACTCTAGCTCATAGGGAAGTCATGTCAAATGAATCTGACAGATTTCTTTGACTAGATTACAAAGGATTAAGATCAGGGTACAGCAGTGGACATGGCCTATCAAGATTTCAGTAAGGCTTTCAACACCGTTCCACACAGGAGACTAGTAAGCAAGCTGGGAAGCTTTGGAGTGGGTCTAAAGATGGTAAACTGGATAAGAACTTGGCTAAGTGATAGGTGATTGAGGGTGGTGGTAAACCCATGTAAAGGGGGCTTACACTTACATTTAAGGACCCCACTCTTGTGTCTTTTTCCCTGTTTAAGGGTTTGACAGGTATTTGGGGGAAGGCATAATTCTGGGCTGTATTATTAGACTGCCACTAGGGGCAGTGTTATGGTCCATAAAATGAGTCAGTGCGGGTGATTTGTGGGAGAGACAGGAGGCTGCTTGGGAGACAGCAGGACAAGCAGGCAGGGAGAAGCTTGCCGGTCTGGGCTGGGCATGATTTGAGGGTGAACCCCTCCGTAAGTGGAAAGTAGAATCGTGATTTCCAGTGATGTGATGCCGGTAATGAGTGCTTCATGGTGATGGCCTCAGACAGTCTGCCAGTGTTGAGTGAGGTAAATGGAGCTCCAGTGGGAGAAGGGGGGTAGTGAGAGTGCCTGAGGAGGTAGTTTGGTGGGGTCCCTGGCCCGTCTGAAGTAGGTTTGGACTACCAGGGCTAGAGGTTTGGTGGCAGGATTCCTCCAGGGGAGGAGTGGTGGCAGCTCCCCTCTCATTTCCTATTGTGAAGGGTGGTTTAGATCTTTGAAGGGGAGTGCTGGACATTTCCCACCCAGTTGAGGGGCCTGCTTGGAGGGGCAGGTCCTGGGGCACTGGGTACAATAGGGCAGGCCACACATCAGAGGACATGCCTTGGGAAGTGCTCCAGACCAAGTAAGCTTAAATCAAGCACAAGAGTGATGGCTGTAAGGGATGCAGGTTAGAGGTATTGCTGAGCCCCCGCAGCCCCCCCCCATAGCTTGAAAAAAGGAGACTGGCAGGTAGCAGCTATGCCTGGGAGAGAATGCAGTTGAAAGAAAAGGAAAAAGAAAAGAAAAGAACAAAATTATCAAAGGACTGGTCAGGGAGGGAAAATTCCTGTGATCCTGTGGCAAGGGACCAGGTGGGAGAAGCACCTCGCTTCTCCACAAAATTAAAGACTGACCAGGGAGAGAGAAAAGGAAAAGGATAAGTCCAGTGACCAACTTACCAGTGCCAGAGGGTAGGTTTGGCACTGAGGTGCTGGTGCAGGTTCCAAGGAGGTTTCAGGTATATTATCTGAAGTTTCATCAGCTGCCTGAAGTGGAAAGCTGCTTAAGACATCTGGTCTCCCAGTTGTATTTTTCCCAATATGTGAATAGTTGTGCTCCATGGAGCTGGATGGCGAACATGTTTTTAAGCAAGCCATGCGAACCCCTAGGTCCCGGCAATTCATTGGGATCCCAGGAGCAATACATTGGTTTGGTTGCTTAATTTCAAGATTTGAGAGTGTCTTTTAAGGTTTTAATGGATTGATGGAATGCTGAGCCTTTAATTTTAAACCAGACTTCTATGAAGGGAGTTTTAAAGTTTCAGTCATCTTAAAATCTGTGCTTCCTGGGCTGGGATGCTGGTGGGGGACTTTCAGAGAGAGAGAGAGAGAGAGAGAGAGAGAGAGAGAGAGAGAGAGAGAGAGAGAGGAGAAGAGGTCTTCTGTATCTACCCTGAGTTTCCAAAAGAGTTGCGACTTGTAACAGTTTCCATTTCATGCGGAGTAGGACCTGGGCCATGGTAAGAGAAAACCATCTTATTGCTTCATGGTTGTTGATGTTCTGGTCTGGATTCCTTCATAGTTGCCTCCCTTCCCTTTTTGCAACATCGGGAGCCCCTAGACTTTCAGGGAGGTGGGGTGGTTACACAGAGTTCAGTCCAAGGAAGGGAAGTGTGTCTAGTGGGGTGCTTCAGGGACCAGTGCTGGGACTGAACCTCTTAAACATCTTTATAAGTGGCGTTGCAGAGGAGCTGGAAGAGAAGGTCTGCTTCTTTGCAGAAGACACCAAAATATGCAATAAGGTGGACACTTGGGGGTGGTGGTGGAAAGGATGAGGAGAGACCTGAGAAAACTAAAGGAGTTTTTAAGGGTACGGCAGCTGGGGTTCAATGTGAAAAAGTGCAAAATAATAGAGTGTTTTGTCCAGCTCTGCAGACCACATCTCCAGAAAAACGTAGACAGACTGGACGCAGTCCAGAGCAGAGCAACTAAAATGATGTAGGGTCTGATCAAAAGCCCTATGAGGAGAGACAAAAGGACCTCAATATATACACCTTGGGACAGAGCAGGGATATGGGAGATATGATAGAGACCTTTAATTACCTCACAGGGTGTAAATAAGGTACAGGAGGGGAGTATTTTTTTAGAAGAAAAGGTGTTCAAGAACAAGGGGACATGCTATGAAGCTGGAAAAGGGTAGATTCCGGAGAGATGAGAGAAGTCCTTCTTCACAGAAAGAGTGGTGGATTCCTGGTACAGTAGTGGGGTTCAAGAATGCATGGACTAAACACAAGGGAATCATAGTAGAATGGAATGGGGAGGGAGAAAGAGCTGTAGATCAGGCAGAGTCTGCGATAATAGTGTAGGTAGGGAGAAATGGAGAGACTGGATGGGCCAAACAATCCTCATCTGCTGGCAAATTCTATGTTTCCCAGTAAGAGTGGTGGATTCCTGGAACAGCCTTCTATTGGAGATGCTGGGAAAGAAAACTGTGGTGTGGTTCAAGAATACATGGGATAAGCACAAAGGAATCACAATGGAAAGTAAAGGCAGAGGAAGAGCTGTAGATTTGGCATAGTTTGTGGTAACAATGTAGAATATGAGTAAAAATATTGAAAATTACCAAAGGTATGAGCCTGCATTAGCCAAATGTAATGTAGGCTCATAAATTTTTTGTTTTGTAATATTTGTACAACAGATTTTCAGCATAGCCTTATTATAACCCTGCCTCATGAAGACGTGCAAAGCAAACTTTAAACTCCAGTCTGAAAGATGATTTCGTGCAGAGACTGCAAAATCAACTTTCGAGATGCAAAAATACATTTTGGGCTGTAGCTGAAAAATGACAGCTATCACATTCATGAGATGCTGTAAAGATATGACTGTTATAAATTTGAGGTAAAAATATTGAAAATTACCAAAGTTACGAGCCTATGTTTGCAAAATTCAACAAAGACTCATAACTTCATTGTTTTTTAAATAGTTTTACACCAAATTTTCAACATAGCCTTCTTATGACCATACCTCATGAACAAGGGAAGATAAAATGTTCAACTCCTGCCAGAAAGGTGATTTTGTGCAAGGGCCACAAAATGAATCTACAACAACTCAGCAAATGTGTTATCAGCATGGTACATCTCAAACCAAAAAGTTCACCAAACAGCAGTACCACACATAACATATCTTGAATGTTAACTCGCTGTACCTGTAACATATCCCTCTCCAACAAAAAACATACAACACCAGCACATTTATGTTCATTACTTTTCATCGAGGGGCTCTGACCCCAACCCCCCTTTGGGGGCTACACCCCCCTGAACCACCCCTCTCTAAATATAATCAACTCCGAAGTCATACATAATTCAGAGAAAACAGCAGGTTTCTATACCTGCACAGTTTCGACCTTGGAGTTGACACCACTCTTAAATATGGACTGAAATAAAACTAAAATTTTTTGCAAAAAAAGAAAATACAGAAAATCAGTGTGAGATGAGGAAGGTCTCAAACCATGGTCCAGTGGGCCAGAGCTACTTGAAGGCTATCACTCTAAGCTACACTGACACCACACTGACAGGGTGCAAATCAGCAGACTTACAGTGAATGGCGGAAACAGAAGGCAGTACCCAAACAGCACTGTAATATACAGTGCTATCATCTTCTCATACCACAGAAGTCTTTCATGCTATTTGCTATGTGGTGTTGACCGTGTGCTAATACCATTTTCGGAGCGGTCGTGGTACCCTGTGAAATCACCTTTCAGGATGTAAAAAACATGTTCTGGCCAGGATTTGAAAAATGAATGCTATCTCATTTATGAGGTGCTGCAAAGATATGGCTACATTGTAAATTTGGGGTAAAAATATTGAAAATTACCAATGTTACGAGCCTGCGTTCGCAAAATTCAGCATATTTATTTATTTAGTTATTCAGAAAAAACCTTTGAGCACAAGCTCTTTTACAAAGGTTCCACATCATAGATTGCAAAACAAAGTACAGTAGGAGAAAGCAAAGGTACATTACAATGAACGATACAGCTTGGATTCAGAAGTTAAAGAATAACTCAAAACATAGGTACAAGTTAAATAACAAGAAAAAACACTTTTTGAGGGTGGGGGGCTCATAACTTGTTTTTTTTGTCAATATTTTTACACCATATTTTCAACATAGCCTTCTTATGACCCCACATCATGAACAAGGGCAGAGGAAATTTTCGATTCCTGCTCAAAAGGTGATTTCATGCAGGGATCGCAAAATCACCTTTCGGGATATAAAAAAACACTTTGGCTTGGATTTGAAAAATGACAGCTGTTGCACTCATGAGGTGTTGTAAAGATATGGCTATGTTTTGAATTTGAGGGAAAAATATTGAAAATTATCAAAGTTATGAGCCTGCAGCTGCAGCATTCAATGTAGGCTCATACTGTAACTTTGTTGTTTTTCAATGTATTACACTGAATTTTCAACATAGCCTTTTTAAGACCCTACCTCATGAAAAAGGGCAGAGAAAATGTTCAGCTCCTGCCCAAAAGGTGATTTTGTGCAGGGGACCGCCAAATCCTCTTTTGGGACAGATCTGCCTAATGGCAGTGCAATTGTTCATGAGGAGGGTCCCAAAGAAGGCATGCTGACATTTTGGTCCAAAAATACGCACAAATGTCCTAGTTATGTCACTAAGTTAAAAACCCCATTGAAATACACTGAACTGCATACATGTTTCTTCAGTTCATGGTCCATCTTTGAAGAGTAAAGACATGACTGTGGTCCAGAGAAGATTACTGCATTGTACCCCCGATGGGTAAGTAAGGGCTTGGGGGGGTGCTGAGTGGGCAGGTCAGGTGGGGGGGTAGGGAACAACTGCAAAAGACATTGATGGATGGTTTCTTTTTACAGGTGAAACAAAAGACAAATTCAGGACCGAGGATCCCTAAATGCGACACTGAGGGACTGGGCACCCCCTGTCTCACTGTTATGTTTCTGGTGGGGGGTGGGATGGTGGGTGCTGAGAGGAAGGGTAGGGTAGGGGGAAAAAATATATACTAAAAAAAATGTCAGGGAGAACATGATCACGACACTGGGGGATTAAGCACCCCCAGTGTTATAAAAAATGTCACGGGGAACACGTTCGCAACACTGGAAGATTGGGAACCCCAGCGTCACTGTTGTGTTTCTGGGGGTGAGTGGGGTGGTGGATGCTGAGTGGGATGGTCGGGTGGGGTGAAGGAAAAAAATATGAAAAAAAGTAATCTGGAACACGATCGAGACACTGGGGGTTTGGCACCCCAGTGTCATTATTATGTTTGAGGGGTGCTGAGAGGAGGGTCGGGTGGGAGGGCAGGTATTATTAAAAGAAAAAGGTAATGGCCATCCCACTGGTGTGGAGGGTTGGGGCATTACTGCCTTACCTCCTGCCACGCCGGTGACCCGTGGGTTGCCATGAGTCAGCTGGAGAGGGACAGGATCAAGCATCTGGAGGACAGCTCTCCTCTCCCAGGGGAGGGTGGGGACATGGACTGCCACTTGCCTGACACCTAGTGGTGGCTGGGGGCAGACAAGCCAGATCCCACAACATGGTGGCAGAAGTGGAGCAGTCGCCTGACTTACAGCATGCAGACACATGCGTGGTGCATCACTGGTGGCATTGTACACTCCCCACCACAAGGAAATCCAGAAAAAGTGGTTCCGCCATGCAGAATTATGATGGTCCCCCCAGCGAGCTGCCCTGAGAGGATACCTCCTGAGCTGGATCCATGCCAGTGGGTTGGATCACTTCCCACCCTCTGCCATGAAGGGTAAGTCACAGGGGCAATAGGGAAGGGGGTCTGATCCTTGGAGACAGTGATTGGGGAAAACATCAGAGGTGGCCAGCAGGACACAAGGGAGAAAAAAGGCAGCAAAAAAAAAAAGATAATCAGCGGTCACAGCGGAACACAGCAAAGTCTGCAGTGACCAATATGGCACCAAACTATGCTGCACATGCAATAGCAGTCATGTATGTGCAATAGGGTTTGGCGTCCATCTTGGACATGGCAGAGTGTGCTGTGTTCGGCCGTGACCACCGACTAACTAAAATAGTGCAGTGTAATTATTTATAGCAACAATAAGCAGAGTGCTTCACAGACACGGAGGTAACTGTGTAGCAACTCCAACAAGTTGTTCATATGAATGTATGAACGTACGAACATACAAAAAAGCCAGCAGAAGAAGGCCATTTGGTCTATCAAGTCTGCTCGTATTGCAGGGTCCACAGCTTGAGCTAATGTCTTTGCCCTCCCTCCCCACTTCCCCTACCCATGATCCTTCCTTTCCCCCATGCCTATCCCAGCCTCTCTTAAAGCTGCCCACTGTCTTCAACGAGATGACCTCTTCTGTTCAGTTCAGTCAGAAGGAATGCGGGAGTCCTTTTCTCATGGTAAGAGGTCTGCAGGGCTATGCCCAATGCAGCCCTAAAAAGGAATCCAAAGAAATCCTTGTACACTATTATGAAGTCAGGAAATCTTTACTGGCAAGGCTTGTGATGTATTTCAAGTGGGGAACTATATATCAGTTTTCAATTGTTATAGAGGATTAAAGCTTTCTACCACTTAAAATATTATGGATTTAAAAGAAATATGTGATTTTCATAGTTTATGATCATTTTTATGATTTTGAATGAGCAGATTATATATTCTTCCTAACCAGATTTTAACCAGATTTTAAAAACTGTAAAATCATAAAGATGGACCACAATAGTGCAAACATGCTGAAGGCAAAGTTTGTTGCTGAAAGAATCATCTGTTTCTGTTGATAAAGTTAGAAAATAGCTTCAGTTTCTGATTGAAATACATTGGGCTCCCAATTAGTTTGCAGTTTGTGACATCACAATATCAGAATTCTATTGAAGCCTTTTACTTGAAGTGTGATAAGCCTAGGTGAAAACCCACTTGTTTCACTGCACATACAAATATTTTATTGTTAAAAGTAGAAAGTTATTAGAAAGTTATGACTAATACATCAAAACAAAATAAATACAGTAGTTGATCTTTATATTAGAAATGAATACATTAGGCTCAATTCCCAAAACTTGGTGCAAGCCAGACCAACAGCTGCTTGGCCAATTTGCCACTGTGCCAGGGATGCTGCACCCAATTCTCTGTCTGGCAGAGTCCTGGCAGCAAAGTCCCGCAGCTTGTGGCAACTGTGGCCAAGCATCAGCTAGATGGTGCATCTCAATGGGATGCCACAAGTTGTGGGGCAGTGATGCGCAACTCTAGGATATCCTTGGTGGATAGCACTCCCCCCAGCCTTGATCACCTATGTATAAAAATAATTACATCCCTTATGGTTAGCAGTTGCCCCTTAGCCCTTATCCCCTATGTATAAAAATAATCACATCCCTGGTGGCTAGCTCCCCCCCCACCAGCCCCAATCCCCATTGTATTACAATACATCATGTCCCTGGTGGTCTAGCAGACCCCCACAAGTCCAAATCTGCTCAAATAATAAAATATCTTTCCGTGGTGGTCTAGCAGACTCCCCTTCCTATTCCTGATTTACCCATTGAATAGAAATATGTAATTCCCTGGTGGTCTAGTGGACCCCAACCCCACATTCCACAATGGCAGACAGTGCACCACCACCCTGCAACCCCCTGCCCCATCCCCAAGCTGGTGATCTGCACAGCCCTCTTCTTTCCACCATGGCCAGCCACCAAATGAGCTATCATGGAGCGCGTACTGTATACAGTATATGCTCATTGATTGACATTTGCTGTCAGTCAATAAGAATGTGCTGTATACAGTGCAAGTACCTCACCAGCTCAGTCAATGGCCGGTCATGGTGGAGAGTGGAGGACTGTGAAGGATCACCAGCTCGGTGATGAGACAGGGGGTAGCAGGGTGGTGGCTCACTGCCTGCCATGGTGGGGTCCACTAGATCACCAATGAATTATATATTTCTATTCTATGGTCAGATCAGGTATAGGAAGGGGGGTCCACTAGACCAGCAGAAAAATAAATTTTATTGATATGGGCAGAGCAGAGCTGGGGGAGGGGGGCGCACTGACCACCAAGGATGTGATGCATTGCATTACAACTGGGATCATGGCTAGGTGGGGAATGCTAATCCCCAAGGATGTGTTTATTTTTATATATATAAGATTGGGGTTGGAGTGGAACCACTAGCCACCAGGGACATGATTATTTTTATACATAGGGAATGTGGGCTTGGGGGAAGAGACCGTTAGCCACCAAGGGACATGATTATTTTTATACATATGGGTCGGGGCTGGGGGGGATTGCTAGCCACAAGGGACATAATTATTTTTCTTCATAGGGGGCTGGGGAGGGACTGATAGCCACCAGGGATGTGATTATTTTTATACATAGGGGATTGAGGATGGGAAGGGGGGACCATGGCATATTGGAGCAGGTTTCTAACCCTCCTAGAGGACACACTTCTAAGTACCCTTAGACCAGCTCTGGCTTGTCTAATGGCACATAGAAATCTGACCTCTGGGAGGATTTTGAGAATCATGACTTAGGGGATATTGCAGCCTGTGTCTGCCGTAAGCCCCTTGGTGCCATGCTGCAGCCCATTTTTTGCCACAAGGATGGCCCAAGCCCCCTTGGTGCACACAGCGTGCATTTGCCTGTGTCTGTGAATTGACCCCGGCACATCTTTTGGTGCAAGCTGCAGCTGGTCCATTCCTTGTGGCGCAAGCCCCTTGCACCAGTCAGGAGGGCTTTGAGAATCAGGCCCATGCTCTTTAAGGACACTGCATATCACAAATGTCCAATGAAGGACATTTCCTTTAGTCCTGAATGCAATTTCTCAAGTGAAGTGCAACATACAGTATATACCAAGGACAGATTCCCTGGTCCAGGACAGACAAGGTCCAATGTATTCAGGAAGACTGTTCAAAGAAAAGTCCAAACACTTGCTATTTTTTTATAGCAGGATGTTAATATAAAATTCAAATGCAAATGCATCTTTATAACTCATATTTAGCTCAGCAACCCTCTATAAATTAAAATTAAAAGAAGAAAGCTGCTGTATGAGTCACCTATATTACACCATGACAGTGGCCTCTGCGGTGACAAAGAAACAGGTACCTTGCAGTTCAGGAAGATAACTTGGCCTTACAAGGGTGGCACATACCAAAGCTTGCCAGGAGCATTAAAAAAAACACATAACACAATATATTCAAAGAAAAAACAATTAGATTTCTGGGTAGCGAAGAAGGTTTAAAAATTAGGGATGTCATTGAAATTAAGTTTAATGATGTAAAAAAAATATACTGCAAGTACCTAGGGATGATCTTTGACCCACAGTTACATTTTCAAAGCATAATTCTGTAATGTTAAAAAGTGATAACATCTTAGGTATATGAGGGAGAAGACTGGATTGTTTAAGTAAGCAAACAAGAAAAAAGCTGGCAGGTGGGGGAGGGGGTGGGGGTGGGGTTCTGTTGGTTTTACCTGAACTTATTGTTTATGGTGGTATCATTTGGTATTCTGTTGTACTCTACATATTTCATCAACTTAGATTATAACATGGACTCCGTGTGTGATGTTTCTGATTGGAGGAGAAGCATCACATGGGGCATACATTAATCTCTTTTATACCTATGGCTAGAGTGAGTAGGTCATAGCCAAAATCCCTACTCATGTCTTGCTGTCAGGTATGTCAGAAATGGAAGTAAGGGCTGTTTTCAAAGTGGTGCACCATGTAGCATTAACACATGCACGGCGCAGCAGTTTCAAACTGTGTATTAAGTACCAAAACGCTGAAGTCATACCCAACCACCCGCTATAATGGTCAGGGTAAAATCATTGCGATCAGTGTTAAAAAGGAGACATAGAAGTTGCTCTATAATAAAAATCGGTATTTAATGTACAGGAGAATATTGTCTTCCCACCCACCCCTCAAGTAGACACTGTACTTTCCTCATACTGTAATTTGTTGAAATGAACAGCAGCAGTAGAAACAGTAGTTTATGTTCAAATAGGTTGTAGTTGTTCTAAAGTTTTAAAATGTTCTTTTTCCATATTTTTTTAAATGTTTTCAGCATTTTTGCAACTGGAACTGTAATAGGGATAGAAAGGTTCCGGATGGCTTGTTTTGGATAAATACATGCTGGTATTTGCTTCATCTGCATGCGTAGCCCCCAAATTAAAAGATATTATTTCAACATAATAAGATGGTAAAAATATGGTTATTCTTAGTAAAACTGGCATCATGGTACAATGTAGGGAATGAGTTTTGTACTCCAATGGGTAATCTTCACCGGTCGCAATGGAGAATCTTCAACGCTCGAACAGCACAAATAAGCGAGGCACGTGTGTGTAAATAAAATTTTACATTACTGAAACTGTTGAAGGACTAAATAAGTGTTTGAACTGAGAAAATTGTCTAAAAGTGACATAAAGCAACAAAATTAAGCAAAGGAAGCAACATAATTACTGCAGGGACTACTTTATTTGGTGGCAATTTCATTGCAAGAATACCAAAGTCAGATGGGACACTTTGCAATAATTTTTAAAACGTAAAAAAAATGTGTGAAACTTGTAGGAGCCCATGTTATAAGCACAATAACCCACTCCAGAGTGTGTTGTTACTGGGGATTAATCAACACCCTGGGTGCTGTGAGGGGACATTTTGTGATATTTTTTAAAAAGTAAAGAACATTTTTGAAACTTGCAAGAGCCCATGTTATAAGCGCAATAACCCACTCCAGGGTCTGGGGTTACTGGGGATTAATCAACATCCTGGGTGCTGTGAGGGCTTCACCCTAGTGCCTCACAACGTACCCAGGATGTTGATTAATCCCCAGTAACCCCATGCCCTGTCGTGGGTTATTGCTTATGTGGTAATCATTACAAGCTAGGCAAGAGAGGAAGTGGGTCATAATATTAATGCTAGAAAATCATAAATACTGGTGTTAATCACCTACTGAATCATTTATTACAACTAGAACAAAATAAGCCCAAACCTTATAACATGTGATAAAGTAGTTGTTGAGGGCAGTGCACAAACAGTAATGCTAAATTTGGTGGGATGATAACGTATTTCAACACAGCAACATCTTGAAACAAACTAAGCTTGGGGACTAGAAGCAAAGCTTCCCTGGAAATGTTTCAAATAGCAATTTTAAATGAGATGACGTGTAATTTATTTTAGTCTGCATACATTGGAGCCTGCGAGGATGCAACGCAGTGTCTTAGGTTACTGCATGCCATAAGGGTTTAACTGCCACTGAAATGTCCTTGTTTTCTGCGGTAACTCTGCTGTAGTCTTCCACTGCATCCTGGCAGGCTCCAGTGTCATATAACTTTGTATAATGCAATGGTTCTCTTGTGTATAATATGAAATATGGTAGTAACACAGGAATGCACTTGAAACGTGCTTCGACTCTGAATGTATTTTTACCTATATAAAATACATTTTGTTACTACTACTGCATATAAAACATTAATCTGAGGCTAATGTTTTTGAATTGTTTGACTGCATGTCCTGTATAAGTGCTAGATTAGGATTAGATGCTATTCATAACCCCCTTCAGCTTTGCTCTCGGGGTTTGTGTAGCATCTAACCCCTCGGGTGCGTGTAAACTTCTCGTTACACTCCCTGAATCATATTTTATTCTATATATACACACCACATAGCAATTTGATTCTGAAGCCACTTTCTGAATGTATAACAGATATATGTTTCTATTGCACCATAGTCAACAAACATTTAACATTGAATCAATACTATTTTTTTTGTATCAACAGATAATATTTATACAATTTTCTGTAGTGATTCAAAAAACTGCATGATGTTATTTTAAAAATGTATAATTTCCTTCACTTTTTTTGAATTTTGAAATCCTGCATGTTATTTCATAGGGAACTATGCAAACTACAACCTATTATACATTCATCTGATGTCCCTAGTTGCACTGGGAAAATTTTCACCACCCCCTTCCAGTAACCCCTAATTTCCACCAGCAGAAGCACCAGAAGATAACTAGTGTTGAAGTGAATTTAAAGCCCTTATACACTGAAAACTGTGAGCAATCTGTTAAGTATTGTATTAGTGGAAACCAAAATGTATGTGTAACTCACCAGAGGAAGATTTAATGGGAATCATAGTGGATATCCAGTGGGCTGATTTAAGGCCCATTTATACTGACCTTGCTCATGCGCATCCATCTGCACCACTTACCCACTGCTCCATGCACAAGTGTTGTGCACCACTGCAGGGTCAGTCAGTGAATGGCCTGCATTTTGAACTGGATTTCCACTGAGTGACAGTTGTCCTAAGCTCTCCCATCATCTGTCATTCCCATAGTGAAAAAAGTCTAGAGGAATAGGAGTTGTTTTGTAAAATAAAAGTAAAATGTTGCTTGATATATGAATTGGTCTGCCTCAGCTTTCCTTCACTTGCCCGGTGTCAGATCAGTTCTCCCTTCCATATGAGTTTTCTGTCAGGTACTTTGATAGTTCCCTTTGCGCAGTGGCATGATGGCACTCTGTTGGCTATCAAAACAAAAAATATGCTACGCTCAACAGACCAGGGCAGGGTGCAAATGTAGGGCTACCACCCATGTACTCCAGTGAAGCTACAATCGCACTGCTGCATTTCAAAGTTCAAGATTTAATATGTGGTCATTTCCAAAACACAGGTAGTTGCAGCAGCAACCTGTTGGAAACAAAGGTCTATGAATCCATTCCAGATGCCGATGGATGAAACCCTTATGTGGCGGTGCTTTGGGGTATCTGGATTTGAGGACTTTTGCTTCCAACAGGTTGCTGCTGTAACTACCTGTATTTTGGGAATTACTATATATTAAATCTCGAATTTTGGAAAAGCAACAGTGCATTAGTACCTTCATTTGAGCTACACACTAACTCTTGGCTCTGGAGTGCAAGTGCTTTATTGTGTCTAGTGGAATATTCTGTGGACTGTGGCTACAGAACAATGAGGATTTGTGAGTAACTTGTGTTTTTTACCCTTAAATCAACTTTCATGAAATTGAAAAGCTGCTTTCTGCAGAATGCACTGGGGAGGCATTACAAGGTAGTTGGAGTGGTTTGGGGCACCTTGGTGCTGCATTTGTGCAGGTGGAGCAGCTTATTTATATGCTAGCAAAAAAACACTTGCACTGGCACATGATCCCACTAAAACGCTGTTCCTGCCGTGCTGCAATGGAGCAACCTACAATGCTCTGCTAGGTGTTTACATTACCTTATCTGCACCAGTGCAACTCATCTGCATCACTCGCAATGTTGCAAATGAGGTTGCATAAACATGTCTATATAATATGACATTTATTTTCATGAGTGAAGGGGAAGGACCATTGTTCATGAGTGGCAAAGCCACATGTCAGTTATTAAAGTCCTGCCCCTTTCGCAGGTGATGATAAATTTCATATTCTGAATCAAGGTATTGTGTGTCCAATTTATAGTGAATTTCAGATTGAAAAGCTTTTAAATGAGTACTTTCTATAAAGATTGTAATGTTTCTGTTTGATTTCATTGCTCCATTTTGTGTGTATCAGAAGCCATTGGTATGTCATCAGGCATTGTGCATGCTGCTTTCCAGCTGGGTTACTTTGTGACCAACTCAAAGTGGGGAAAAAGAAAGTAAAAATGTTACACAGCAGAGTGTGCATTAAAGCATTTTAATGCATGCTAATTTGACATGTTTTAGCCAACCATGTTTTCGGAATTTGTTTTCCATATAGCTGTCTGGTCCTTGATCATTACCTTGCTCCTTGCTTTGGACACCTGGCTAACCCTCAGCCCTGACTGCCACTTCCCCCACCATCATGTCTGGTGTGGATCTACATGACGTGAGATCTGAGGATAGAGGGACTGTCATTCGTGGTGGCTGAGGCACATACCATTTGTGCTATTTCTCCCTCTACTCTACCAGCATCCCGTGATGTCAGGCACAGTCTCTGGTGACCTCAATGTCAGTAGTGCACAGGGGCTGATGCCACCTCTCATGAAGGAGCTTGCTCCCTGTCTCACCATGTGGGGGGGATACTGCACCAAAGCCCAGCTGTCTCCTTCCCCAGCTGGCTCACGCTCCTCTCAGGAGCACTCCCCAACCTGTTTGCCCAATTCTAGAAATCCTGGGCTTGCTACCAAACCCGGGTCACCAGTTTGAAGGTGCACAGCACTTCCACATGGCCATCAGGCACCCCCCCCCAATGTTTGCAGATTTTTTAAATGTCATTTAATAAACATGGATGATTCACCCAACTTTAAGATAAATGATTTATATTCATTTAGAATGCCTCACTGCAAAGATAAACCATTTGTGCACGACAGTGGTGAAAAATTTAACCTATACTTTTTATTCTGTTTTGGATTGCCTCTTATGTCCTGACTTGTATGATATCCTTCTTTCCTCATTCTGAGTCTGCTTTAATACTTCTTTTTACCTTTGAAATAATAAAACAAGCCCTCCTTTTAATATGGCTTGCACCAGGTTTTTATTAGTGTTTACAGTTGTTTTTCCAACACCTATTGTCCCATAAGGCCAGGGAATACTGCCTACTGCAAGACAGTTCATTTTTGTCACAACAGAAGTGATTTTAAACTGACTCACCTTATGGGACAACAGGTGTACAAAAGCAGCCATATTTAAAAGAGCACTTCTTTTAATATTGCAAATGTGAATAAAGTACTAAAGTAGACTCAAAATGAGGAAAGAAGGACATCATGCAAGTCAGGAGATAAGGGGCAACCCAAAACAGAATAAAAAAGTATAGGTTAAAATGTTCACCACTTTCATGCACTGTTGCTTTAAGGTATGACTCTCACTTTATTGTATAACACAGAATACACGATCACTTACAAATACCACTGTAATAGCGAACAGAATCAGAAGGCTACTCTCTGGCCAGTGACTGAATGTCACAGACCACATGGATGAGAGAAGTTTCAGTTCAGTAAGAATGGAAACCCTACTTGACTCTCTGGAAATGAAACATGATTTTAAACATGGTCAGTGAGTTACTTAGCAACATTTCTTTTTTTCTACTGTGCATAAACATGATAGACAAGCTATGCAATGGTTCTGTCCAGGCTGCACCCTGTGATAAATGGAACATTGATAAATATGATATAATGTAATAGAGTTGATGTTATGAAGGAAGATACAGCAATTTAACATGATTTTTTTTAAACAATTTGCTTACCCAGGATAGCCCAGCTGAGATGCACCTGTTCTCTAGATAAGACCTTAAACCAAGGTCCCATCTGCCTGTTCTACTTGTTTTTCAGGACAGTGGATGTTAAAGATCCCATAGCACATCTCAAAAATTGTAGGGGGATTTTTCTAGTGTCCTCGCCAAATTTTACTCACTCACTAAACCACCAACAGCTTAACCTGGTTCAGTATTTTAATATAATTAAAGCTGTAAAGCTGTGTGATCTAGCAGTTTTAATACCTGCTTGTGAACTGGGAAATTGTAGGTTCAGACATTATCCAGTGAATAAGGTGACTGAAATTGGGCACCTACAAAAACGGTGACTCAATTACGGTGCCTGTTTTTATAGCTACTTAGCAGGGGGGTGACTGGATACTGGGGTGAGCGAATAGAGCAACGGGAAGTATGCGTGTATATGCGTGCATGCGCACATGCAAGAGGGGGAGAGGCAGGGGAGGGATGGCATGTGGGAGGGGATGTGGCGGGCAGCTGCCACGCTGGTCCACTAGCATAGTGGGGAGGGTGGTCGGCTGGGAGGTGCAGGGTTTGGGTCTGGCGTGGGTTGTTTTTTTTCCTCCTGCAGGCAGCTTTCAATTTTTGTACGTTTTTCCTTGCCCCCCCCAACATGCATCCCCCTGAAGTGAGAATCCATAAGTAGTGAGTGTGGGGCACAGCCCCCACACTTAAAAACTAAACCTATGGGTCTCGGCACTCTTTTTGTCCTCGCCACGAGAATGCATCGCTGAAATTCCTTTTCAGCAATGTACACTTTCTGTAACAGTGATCACTACTGTGTGATCGCCCTTATGACATGGAACCGGTTCAGGCCCAGATAAAGTCAAATACTCACTGTGTGACCCTCAGCAAGCCACTTAACCTCCCAGTGTTCCAGTCCTCCCAGCTGTAGGAATGTTTAGAAGAAGGATCCCACTGGCAATGAGAAGTTGCATCTCAGATGGCCTGTCCTGGGCAAATAAATTATGGGGAAAAAAAAAAACACTGTCTGCAGTTGCTGGCCTTTTAGGGTTCAGTCCCACAGCACACGGTGGAGGCTGTGTGTTCTAGTGGTTATAGCACTATTAGGAACCAGGAGATTGTAGGTTCAACCCCCTCACAGCTAAATATTCACTGTGTGACCCTAAGCAAGTCACTTGACCACCCAGTGCTCCACTGCACCCAGCTGTGAAAATGGGTAAATGAAGGCTCTCATTAGACATGATTTCTTTTCTTTAAGAAGTGCTATCCTGAGTAAACGCATTGCAAAAATGGGTACATTTTGGTCCCCACTGGAAATGAGTCCAGCTGGGCTATCCTGGGTCAATAAAAAAGGAGATAAAAAAAACATTACTGGCAACCATCTGCCTTCCCTGTGGGGACTGAACGATTGGAAGTTCAAACCTTGCTACAGCCAGATACTTGCTGTATTATCACATGTAAGTCAATTAATCTTCCAGTGAACAAGTTCATCCAGCTGCAGAAATGGGTAAAAGCATGATCCCACTGAAAATTAGATGGTGTATCTCAGCTGGGCTATTCTAGGACAAATTCAGTGTAAAATTAAATAAAAAGCAGGACCCAACTGGAAATGAGGTGCTGAATCTCAGCTGGATATTCTGTATAAATACATTGTAAAAACATACAGCCAGCAGTACCCAGCCATTTCCAGGATGCAATGTTTTCTCTACTGCATAGAACACTGTAGCGAACCAGTAGATCATTGATTCCACCCTGCTGCAGCTAAATATTTGTGTATGTGACCCTGACCAAGCCTCTTGACCTCTCAGTGCAGCTGTGGAAATTGGTAGAAGTTGGACCACACTGGAAATAACATATTCCTACTCAGCCATGCTATCCTTATTAAAGAAAGTGTATAAAATAAACAACACATTGTCAGCAGTTACCAGCAACCCCCCCCGGCACTAGAATCTGAGTGGTCTGCTGGTTAGAGGTTTGTAGGAAAATGGGTGATCAGGGTTTGAAATCCTGCTAAAGCAAAATACTCATTGTGTGATCCTCAACAAGTTGCTTAACCTCCCAGTGTTCCAATTCACCCAGTTAGCAGAATGGGTAGAAGCAGGATCACACTAGAAATGGAATGCTGCATCTAAGCTGTACTATCCTGGGTAAATACATTGTAAAAGAGAGTCCATGTAAACTGCAGAATAGTTTTGTTTGCAAATTATGCATAACACTAATCACTAACTAAACTGGTACGGGCAGTGGCGGAGGAACATACCAAAAAGTGTGTGTGTGGGGGGGGGGATGGGGTCAGAACTGCATAGAACACCTTAGCCCAGGGCATTGGAAACATAATTGTCTTTTTGAATATATTTTAGTCAACTTACCTAGCTTTTTACAATCATGAATCATTCATATATTTTAATGCATAATCCATGAAAATTCAAATCCAAAACTGAATGTCTGACCCTTCAGCTACAGAAGTGATGGGTCGCTTGACTCTCTTTGACCCCCCCGGCTCTGCACCTATATTACTAGCTGCATCTGCAGGTCAGTCTTTGATTTAAATTAGTTAAACTTCCATCACTAAATAAGCAAAATAATGTCTCTAATCAAACATAAGCAAATATTAAGGCATCAACCAATGTTTGTTACTGCTGGAAGGAAACGGGATAACAGTCTGGCTGCCCCTTTTGAAAAACATAAATGTTAGAAGAATAATTCACTCACCATGCTAGGTATAGTTATGCCTTTTATATTGTATTACTTTCTCATAATGACCAAACACATCTTAAGAGCCTGCTTATAATATGCCAAAGTTTTGAAGCTGTGCTTCCTTCACAGGGCTAAGCAAAAGACCTGCTAATACTGTATTCAAAATAATTTTTTAAACCTACCTATGTCCCAAACAGGGAGCATCACTGCTCTGTAGCAAAACTTCTTAACTGGCCAATAGGAGGGCTGACTAGATTTTTTGCTACTGAACCTAGCATTCAGATTACTAAAAGGTCCAGTTTTGCCTAGCCTGAGGGATATTCTGACTATCAAGCCACAGAGAAGGACTCTCCGGTCCTCGACCAACACATTACTGGATGTTCCTAGGGTAAGGACCAACCCAGGTCAAAGGTACTTAGCCACTATTGCCACATAATTATGGAACAATTTCCCATCCTCCCTCCAAGACTGCACATCCCTTGAGGGATTCAAGACAGGGCTAAAAACCTCTCTTCTAGAACATATTATATGCAACTTTTTATGCTGACATGGTCTTTCCTCAAAGTATGTCCTTGCCCATATTCAGCACTTGAATTGTCTTAGTACCAGTACTCGACCAACTCAAGCCATAGAAACATAGAAGTTGATGGCAGATAAGGACCGCAAGGCCCATCCAGTCTGCCCATTTCTTTTTCTACCTTATGAATGTGCTATAGGCCTTCGCTCTGTCAATGGCCTATCTATTCATACGCATCTGTATTGCTCTCTTATAGCTATCCCATGCCTGTTTGAAGCCCTGCACTGTATTAATAACCATCACTTCCTGAGGTAGGCCGTTCTATGCATCCACCACCCTTTCTGTGTAAAGGAACTTCCTCACATTACCCCTTAATTGGCCTCCCTCTAATCTCATGCTGTGTCCTCTTGTCCTGCTATTTTACTTATATTGAAACATGTTAGACTCTTTCACCTTGTTAATGCCCTTAAGGTGTTTGAATGTTTCAATCATATCACCTCTCTCCCTCCTTTGCTCTAGGGTATTCATTTGAGTTCAGTTAATCTGTCCTCATATGTTTTCTGATGCAGTCCCTGCACCATTGTGGTTGCCCTTCTCTGGACTTCCTCAATTTGGTTAATGTCCTTGTGCAGGTGCGGCCTCCAGTACTGCACGCAGTACTCCAGATGGGGCCTAACCAGTGTCTTGTAAAAAGGGATCATTACCTCCCTTTTCTGACTTGTGATACCCCTACTAATACACCCCAACATCCCTCTAGCCTTACCTACTTACCTACTGCTTTAGAGGATGATTTCAGGTCATCTGTGAGGATGATGCCCAAGTCTCTTTTTTCCCTGGTGACTGCCAGCAACTCCCCTCCCAGCCTATAGGTGGCTTCAGGGTTTCTCTTCTCTATGTGCATGATCTTGCACTTCTTTGCATTAAACCCCATTTGCCACTCTTCTGACCATTTTGCTAGTTTATCCAGATCTCTTCTCATTTTGCCCACCCCATCTGAATCATCTACTCTGTTGCAGATCTTGGTGTCATCTGCAAACAGACAAACCTTACCCTTCAGTCCATTTGCAATGCCACTGATGAAGATATTGAAGAGGACTGGTCCCAGGACTGATCCCTGAGGTACCCCACTTGTGACTTGCATCTTTTCTGACTGTATATCGTTTACCACCACTCTCTGTTTTCACGGTCAACCAGTTTGCCAACCAGTTGAACAATGTCTGACCCACTCTGAGCCTACCCAGCTTATTAATCAATCTTCTATGTGGAACAGTATCATAAGCTTCGCTGAAGTCAAGGTAGGCAACATCAACTGCTCCCACCTGGTCCACCACTCTGGTTACCCAGTTAAAGAAATCTTTGAGATTAGTTTGACAGGACCTTCCTTTTATAAACCCATGCTGTCTTGGATTCTGTGCTCCTTTGGATTCCAGGTGTTGCACTATCCTTTCTTTAAGGAGTGTCTCTATAATCTTGCCCACTACTGAGGTAAGACTGACTGGTCTGTAGTTCCCTGCCTCCTCCCTGCTACCACCCTTGTGGAGCGGGATCACATGAGCCCTTCTCCAGTCTTCTGGGACATCTCCTGTGCTCAACGACTCACTAAACAGTTCTGATAAGGGCTCAGCTAGTTCCACCCTTAGCTCCTTTAGTACCCTGGGATGTATGCCATCAGGTCCTATTGCCTCGTCCACCTTGAGCTTATCGAGCTCTTGTAGGACCCTTTCTTTTGTGAAGGGACTAGTGCACACCTCCCCCCCCCGTGTCCATTTGCAGAGCTGTGGGCCCTGCCCTACCTTCTCTTCAGTAAATACTGAGCAGAAGTATCTATTTAGGATAGATGTTTTTACATGGTCCTCCTCCTCACACGCCCCCTTATCCTCTTTGATCTTAGCAATACCCCCTCTGGACTTTCTCCTTTCACTAATGTATCTATAGAAAGTCTTGTCACCTTCTTTTACTGTTTGTGCTATTGTTTCCTCAGTTTGGGCCTTTGCCTGCCTTACTGCCTTCCCTTAAGGAAGTTTAGTATGCCTCCCTATCTTCATCCTGCTGCATTCCCTTATATTTCCTGAAGGCCAGCCTTTTGGCTTTGATCTTTTCTGCTACTGTGTTTGAGAACCAAAGTGGTTTCCTTCTTCTTTTACACTTCCTTTTCTCACTAACACAATGTGATGTTGCTTCAAGTATTTCATATTTAATGCTTGCCCACTTTACCTGTAGCCCCTCACCTGTATATTTTTTGCCAGGACTAGTTTAACTCTGTTGGCCATCTTATCAAAGTCAGCTCCTCTGAAGTCACATATTTTTGCCTTGGAATGGGATGATTTTGTTCTAGTGGCCAAACTGAACCATACCTTGTGATGGTCACTGGCACCCAGGTGACCTTCTACCTGGAGATCTGTGATCCTTTCCCTGTTAGTAAGTACTAGACCTAGGATAGCCCTGTCTCTTGTGGGTTGTTGTGCCAGTTGTTTGAGGTCTCCCCCTGCAGGGAATCTGCCATGTGTCTAGTTCTGGCAGATGTCCCTGCTGGTATTGATCAATCTGCATCTAGCATGTTGAAGTCTCCCATTATCAGAACCTCCTCTTTAGCTGTCATGTTTTGTATATCTTCTAACAGGAACATGTCTATGTCCTCCCCCTGGTCTGGAGGCCTGTACACAACCCCAGTTCATATGGCTGTCCCATTTCCTGTTTCCAGGGTGACCCACAGTTGTTCTGGCTCCTTATGTGTATTCTGAATTTCTGTAGCTTTGATATTTTCATTGATATAAAGTGCCACTCCACCCCTTTTTGCACCTCGGTCTCTTCTGAACAATACATAACCAGATACTGAAGTCTCCCAAGTGTGGTTACTGGTAAACCATGTCTCGCTAATGGCTACTATGTCCAGTTTAGCCTCTGTCATTATTGCCTGCAGGTCTGGGATCTTGTTTCTCAGATTGCGAGCATTTGCGTACATAATTTTCCATTGATCAGATTTCGGTGTGTTTGTTTGGCGAGGTCTGGTGTTTCCCCTGTACATTGTATGGGGAGACAGACCTTTTTCTTTACCTGGTGATGCAAATGAACTACAAACATGCTGAACTCCTGTTTGACCACTAACTGAGGGGGGAGCCCTTCTTACCATTCAACGTATCAGGTGCTGCACCCCTCTCCCCCTTTGCTAGTTTAAGTATTCTGCAATGACATCAAACTTCTGCCCCAATGCACTGACTCCCTACCTTAGTCAGATGCAGTCCATCAAATTTAAAGAACTTTCGCTCCCAAAACTGTTGCCAGTTCCCTACAAATTTGTGTCCTTTTTCCTGGCACCAGCCCTTGAGCCACATGTTTAGCTCCTCTATTTCCCCTTCTCTGACTTTCTGTCCATCTGTCCCCCTCTCCCAGACTGGCAGGATCTCAGAAAAGGAGATGCCAGATGAAATAGATGATAGTTTGTCACCCAGTATGCCTCCTTGCTGCTGTATTCTGTATGCAGTTAACCAAATTGTAATCCTCATCCACTTCTGAATGCACAGAATCTGTACTGTTTATGCCTCTTTGTAATTAAACCTGTGTCACCCCTGAAAATGGGCCATTTAGTCTCAGTGGGCTTACCCGATCAACAAAATTCAATAAATAAATATCCATGGCATGTACATTGCCATCAGATGATAGTTTTGTGCCATTATAGTGATTCAATTTATCTGTAGGTTCAACTTAATTTATTAATACTGAATAACTCATACTGCATAAAAAAGTGAAGCATACCGTGTCACATAACTGTGGGGCTTTTTAGGCAAAGTTATTTGGAAACTCAGCTGAAAATGCCGAAATAATAATGTTTCATAAGGAATCATCAGTTTGCATAATATACAGTAACAAATTCACATACAGTTTGAAGGTCTTATAAGCATTGTAAACATTTGATCAATTAGTGTTCATGTATAATTGATCAATTAGTGTTCATGTATAATCTAACAATATTATACTAATCAAACACATGGAGCAGTGAAATTTAAAATTAAATCATAAAGTGCCAGCAACTGGGGCTGACAGTATATCCTAGAGGTTAGAGTAACAAGCTACTGTATGAATGAGCTTGGTACATCAAGCAGACCTTGGTTTGATTCTCACAAACACAACCTCTACTTGCATACTATGTGATTCTGAGCAAGTAATTTAACTTCCTAAGTGCTACTAAGTCACCCCTGAAAACAAGCATTTTCGCCTAGCGGCCTTAACAGTTACCAAAAAATACAAACAAATATTAAGATTAACTGAAGCCCTGCTTCATCAATCATTTCTGTCTGTAGTATCTATTCTATCTCTGTAGCAGCATAACAAATATAGGAGATAAAACAAGCCATGGCTCTGTTATTAACTTGTTTAACCACTCTCTAAAGCATGCAGTTGCATATGTATTATGCTATGGTCAAGATTTTATTTATTTATTTATTCATTTGGTAACCGCGGGTTGGTGCACTGATCGAAATACCTTTTTCAGACATGGCATGAGTCAGAACTTGGCACAGACAGTATAAAATACAATGAGAGAACAGTGTGGATCATATCGGGAACATAACAGTGTAGCTCAAGCTAACAGAGAAAATATAAGGTAAACAGTACCAGGTACATCAACAGTTGGGCATACCAAGGTATATAACATTTAGGTAAACAGGAGAAGGTTGATCCATCATTCAGCAACAGAAATAACAATATTATTCAGGGCGGGAGAGGAGAGCGGAGCACTAGAGGGAGAGAGGGCAAGGGTGGGCTGCAAGGGAGGTGTGGCCATGCTAGTGGCCTCTGGCAGACACAGGTCATGGAGGACAGAAAGTACATTCTTAATACGGAATTTAGATTTAGAGGGGGTTCGGGGCATATAGGGAGGAGGGGAGGTCATTCCATAGTGAGGGTCCAGCTACAGAGAAGGCTCTTAGGCCCACCCTCATAGTTACATTAGGGGATTCTAGTTGAAGGTGGGAAGACTGAAGTAGATTGTGGCAGTAGGTTCTGGGATGGATAAGAAGAAATAGTGGAGAGTAGGAGGGATTGTGAAATGTGACAGCAACCGTCCGGACCAACAGGTAGGAGCATCATGCTTGTGGAAGAAGACAGTTAAATGACTGATAAAGGGAGCAGTGGTGAGTGAGGAGAGGGGCATGGAGGGCAAAGTGGCATATTCAATTGTAGGTAGCATCCAGGCAATTCAGGTTGGTAATGGAGGTGAAGGAGTACACTGGGAAGCCATAGTCAAGGAGGGGGAGGAGGTTGTCACGGGCAATAGCATGGCAAGAGGTGGTCGATCATGTGATAGCAAAGCCCTATCTTTTGCTTGATGCACCTGACCAGTGAAGCAATGTGGTCAGTGTACAGTAGGTTAGGGATGGGTCCAGGATTACCCCCAGATACTTGAAGGCAGGAACAGTGTCAAGGGAAGAACCATCTGGGGATTTGACAGTGAGAAGGTCACCACTGTGGGCAAAGGCAAAGAGTTTCAGTTTGTAATCAAAAAGCAGGGTCTTTGTTTTGGCAGCATTGACCAACAGTTTGTTAGTGGAGAACCAACAATGTGCTTTGCAGAAATCATTGGTAAGAGTGGTGGATAGTGAGGAGGGGGAGTGGTCACTTTGGTATAGTATTAAGTTGTTATCACACAGGAGTGATTTATAGGCTAAGCCTTACAACGGGAGAGAGTAAATGAAAAGGGAAAAGAGGAGGGTGCCAAGGACCTATTCCCTGGGGGACATCCACGGAGATAGGCAAGAGGAAGGAGGTGGAACCACCAAGGCAGACTATCTGTGTTTACCGGAGAAGTAGTTAGTGAGCCAGGCAGTGGAGGCAGGGGAGAAACTAAGAGTGTCAAGTTTTTCTTTCAGGATGTTGTGATTTACAAGGTCAAATAACTTGTACAGATCTACAAACGCTGCACTAGTTAGCTTCCCTTCATCCATATCCTCAGCACATGGTCGGTGAAGAGGGCAATGGCCATGGTAGTGCTGTGCCCTTTTTGGAAACCATGTTGCTGAGGGCAAAAGATATTATATTTGGAGATGGGCGCTTTAATTTGGTAGTTTATTGCCTTCTGTATGAGCTTACCAAGATGGGGTAGAATGGAGTGAACGGTAGTTGTCCATATGACTAGGGTCACCTGATTTATGAATGGGGAAAATTTTGGCCTACTTCCAGACAGAGGGGACAGAGGCTGTAGAAAGGGAGAGGTTAAACATGAAGGTAAGTGGAGAGGCAATGTCCTGGACCACTAGTTTTAAACAGTGCGGGGATAGACTGTCATTACCAGCACTCCTTCAAGATGGTTGACTGAGGAGGAGGAGCTTAAGTGTCCCAGGAGGAAAAAAGGTTTTAAAAAAAAAGAAAAGGGGGGCTAGTAGGAGAGGAAGGTGGAGGAGGGGGCAAGGGGGAAGCTTAGTCAAGCAGCTGCTAAGGTTTGAGAAATGTGTATTAAGTGCATTTACAATGTCAGTAGGGTCAGTGAGGGAGCCTTGTTGTGTGTTTAGGGGGGAAGGTGACTGCTTTGTGGTGCATTCTTAAACAAGCAACAGTAATCCACTATAAATTCCAGCATTTCAAACATTTTAGCATTCAGTATCTCAGAGGCAAGGCTAGAAAGAAGCATTCACCCCTTGAAAGAGCAGGCAAAAACTATTTATTCAATAAAGCTCCTTTATTGTTTGAATTCCTTCATTCATGAATACCGCAGTGGCAAACAAACAGAATGTGATGGGGAGTCCTTTAATGAAGCCCTAGAAGGGGTGAAATGTAAGGATTGGTGGGTTCTCCATCACATTCTGTTTGTTTTCCACTATGGGGTTTATGAATGAAGGAATTCAAGCAATAAAGGAGCTTTATTAAAGAAATTGTGATTGTCTGCTATTTCAAGGGGTGAGTGTTCCTTTCTACTCTTGCCTCTGTGATACTAAATACTAAAAGGAAGCACCACCAACCTAGTGCAGACCTACTGCATTCCTGTTTCAAACATATCCAGCCACTCCCTCTAGCACTGAACTGCATACAGTATGCATCATACTGTATATGAAAAAGCTCATAGTAAAACAGTAGTGCTTCGTACTGTAGCTCTCAAATCTCCTGAACTTAATATGTTGCTAGATAACATTTTATTCTTAACCTCAATAAACTTTTGAACAGTTTTTTCCTGCATACCTTTTCAATCACTGAGAGTTCCTGGTTAGTCACAATGTGTACCACCCCTGTTGAAAATGACAGTATCGCTATAGTTAATTTAAAAATTCAGAATTTCAAAGTATCTTATAAGCTGTTCTCATTAGAATGGAGCTTACAAGAAGTGTTGCTGGGGGGTTTATATTGCTTGCATGCAGGATCACAGGCAAAAGCCGCCTGCATGGTATCTGGCTTTTATACTGGGTATCAAAATAGGACCTGGATTTAAAAAGCATCACAGCACTGGTGATGTCAGCACTACAACAGGAACATGATACAATCATTGTGCTCATCAGCACCGATCAGTATTACCCTATGGTAATCTGAAAATGAGATAAATCCATATTTAAGCTTGTAACAGTTGAAAAGCCTTTGGACACTCATTTTGCTAGTGATGCCTCAGACTCTAGGGTAGAGATGGGTGAAGCGGATAAAATTCACTTCAAGAATTAATTTGCGAAGTTCGCGAAGTGTGAAGTTGCCCTTTTCCTAATTGAATTGATTTAACTTCTCCTAAATTCACCTTACCTTTGCCACTTTCTAGGTAAAGTTAGGTGAAGTTGCAAAGTTCCCACTTCACCTAACTTCACCTAGGAAAATGGGGAAGTTAGGCAAATTAAGTCATTTCACCTAGGAAAAGGGCAACTTCATGAACTTCACAAATTAATTCATGAAGGGAATTTTATCCACTTTGCTCATCTCTAGGGCAGGTGCAATATAGAGATACTGTATTTTGCTGGGTTTATAAAATTGGGATTTGTTGCCTAGCAACTGTAAACACTGAGCAACAAGGCACTTTCCGTGATTATTATAATTCCTACTGTACATATGTTTTATACAGCTAAAGGGAAAGAACAGAGGATAGAACAGATACTATAAACAGAAATACTTTGTGAAGTAGGGCTTCAGTTTATGATTTAACTTTAAATGTCATTGGTCCATGTGTTTAATTAGTACTGTATTGTTAGATTATATGTATACACTAAGTAAGCAATAAGACATGACAGGGTGTGCATTAGACACTTTAACTCACGGTTAGGAGGTGTAGTGAGGCACAAGGCCACCGGCCGAGTGCGTCCAGCCTCCTAGCCGTGTGTTAAAGTGTCTAACACACAGACCCTGGAGTGGCTTATTGCACGTATGAAATGGCTATCAAAAATACAGATGTATGTGATAGCTAAAATGTATAGTATTTAAAAGGGAAAAAGTTTAATGTTTGTCTTGGTTTTAAATAAAATAGTTCCTCCGCCTACTGTTTTTTTTTTTGACTTAAGAAATTGTGTCCCACAAAGGCTTCTGTAGTTACATATGGTTGTCATGACAGTATTCACCCCCACCTCCTCTTGTCATGGAGTCCATCACACTTTTGCAGTCAGTTGCACAATGTTGTTATTCACTATATGGTGCTGTTTTGTTATTTAAAGAAAGCGCGAGATAGATAGACATTCAACCGTTTTTAGAATGAGAGACTAATTGCGTCAGCAAAGTGAAAAATAGGGTATGCGATTATGAGAGAGAGAGAGAGAGAGCGCACCGTGTGGCCATTTTCTGAGTAAGTAGCCATGATGTAAGAGACAGTGCACTACTGAGCATGATGGAGCACTTTTCAATTCGGACAGACAGCGAGCGAGCATGGGCTGTAATCTGCAATTGGAGCAAGCGGGCTGGGAGTGGGAGTGCTTCTCAATTCAGACGGAGAGCGAGCGATCGGGCTGGGAGACAGATTGAGGCACTTTGTTTGGGTTTTTTTCGCTTGTATACGTGCTGCATGTATAACAGAAACCCTCAAAGGCCAAGGTCAAGGGAACAAGAGGTCAGATTTATTCATTTATTTACAGTTAGGCTGGCACCACTTATGCCAGAAACAAGATGGCTCCGTTTTCATTTCTTAAGGTTCTGAGTGGGCAGCATCACCCATATCAATGCCCACTTGCCATAGCTTGGCACAGCCTGATCCTTTTCCTATGGTGTTAGACAGATTAGCACACTCCTAGCAGACAATCAGAATGCTGCTTTTCTAACATCCATTTAATAATTGATCATAATGTGTTTACATTGCATATGAGACATTTGAACTGCTATGCGAATTTGTTATTATATAATGAAGACTAAGGATTCCTTATGAAACCCAATCATTTCATCATTTTCAATTGAATCACAGAATACTGTGCCTGAGAAACCACACACTTATGGGGTACAGTGTGCTTGATTTTTTTTTTATACAGTATGAGTTACTAAGTATTATAATTAAGTTGAAACTACAAGTAATTTGGATCACTATTATGGCACAAAATTATGTTTTCCATAACATACGGATGTGGGACTATTCTTAATCAAATAGCTGGGCTTACATTTTATGGCAATGTATGTTCTATGGATATATATATATATATATATGCATAGTTTAAATGGCAAAATTAACCTTTGAAAAAATGAACACATGGGTTGCATACATAGAATGATTTTAGTGCTGTGGTAGAATGATTTCTTCTGATGAAAATGGACTGTTGCTAGGTAGATTAAGGTTGCTTAGTTAATAACTGTGCAGTTTCTAAGAAGTTAATTAACAGTCAGGTGATGTATTTTGAACAGTGAAGATTTTAGATTTGATTACTTTATTAGCAAGCTTAATAAAGGTGACATGAATGTTTCCTGTCAGGAACTTCCTGTACTTATAGGACAACTTTCTGACTATCAAAAATTGTTCATAATTAATTTTATTTTTAATACAATTCACTATTTTAACTCCATGGATCACCACAAAACTCAAGTGAACTTGCAGCTTCAAAAAAACCATTTAAAAAAATATTTTTAAGTCCATATTAGGATTTGAATCTTGGTCTGTTGCTGAAAATGCAAACTATTGCACTCATTACTGGACTGGATTACCCTCTACAGTTCAGTAACCAATCACTACTTGCTGTTTCTGGTGTTTCACCAATATGAGTGAATAGATCCTCTCTCTCATTGCTCCTAGATACTGGAACTCCTCTCCCGTTGCCCTCTGGTACTTCCATTCCCATGCCTATTTCAAAAGGGGCTATATCTCTATCTAAAGGACTTTGGTGCTGTTTATACTTTTACTTATAGTGACAAAGAACTGCCTGATTTGTTAATTATTTTGCAATTATTTGCCTTTGATTTATCCTATTTATTTGTTTATTTATTTATTTCACATAAAACTCTTTAGGCAGAGCCTATTTTCAAAGGGTTCAGGGTCAGGTACAACACAGGGCAACAAGTACAAGTGGATTTGGAAGTATATAATACAATTCAATACAATACAGTAAGATTACAATAGAACTACAGTAAACACTAATAGTCACAGGTACAGTAGGAAACTGTTTTACAACACTAAGCTGAGTCTTGTTTCCAGGTGCATCCTGGGAGCACAGGGAAGTTAAGTGACTTGCTCATGGTCACACAGTATATGCAAGCAGTGACTGTGGGATTCAAACCCAATTTTCCATGTTTGCAGCTCAGTGCTTTAACCACTATGCAATACCACCTTCTGTGTTTGTTCCTAATATGTGCTTAGTTTGTTTTGCCAGAATGCAAACTGACTACTAATGTACTGCACATTGTTATTTTCCACCGCTACTGTACACTGTTTGTTCATGCTTGTTCCCATATTTTTTATTGTATTGAGGTTCATACTGAAGTAAAATCTGGAACAGTAGGCAGTGCCCATAGAAGCTCCCATTTGATAACCCATAATACTGCATACTGGCATTTGACAAAATCAAGTTGTGCAGTTTGTTCTTAAAAATAGGTTTACTATTGCTAACAATAATTTCAAGGGGGCGGGCATTCCAGCAGTTGACTGCCCTCAGGAAAAAATGAAATTTTCTTCTGGAGCTGTTGAATTTTTTACTTATTTGTAAGGGGTGTGCCTTGTACCTGCTGTGTCTTGTTTAAATTCAATGAAAATTGAATTTTTATGCATTTCTTATACCCCTTTCATTGTATTTGTACTACATTGTGCTTGTGACTGTACTGTCCCAGATCATGACTGAAAATAGGCATACTATTTTCTAGTGCACTTTACCCAGTAATCAAAAACTAACTAGATAAATAAATAAAACTACTGGCCATTCAATTGCTAAGCAATCACACATCCAATGTACTCTAAGCTGCAATGAAGGGAAGTGCATTTTCTCTGGTTTTGAGGTTAATTCATAACCTACCAACCAAGCAGGTTCTTGGTGTTCTAATCCCTGCAAAGGATTATACATTGCATGCTATATAAAAATTAAAGTTGTCCAGACAGGGAAGTTTCATGTCACCTTTATTAGTTCACCACTTTCTTAGTAAATCCTACTTTATGAAGTCAGTGACAAGGCACTAACAAAATGACACAGACAAAAGGGGACTTGCTGGCCTGCCCCTATTGAACTCAGCAAGATCAAGCAAACTGTGGATAGCAGTAAAAGGTGGGGTTTGGGGAAATGTTATGTGCCAGCACTAGGAGTCTGGTCAACAAAATGCCAGTACTTTAGGCACTGGTCATGGAGGGGGCACATGACCAGGCAGCAGTAACAGAGATGTGGACAAACTCAGACAATGACTTGGACATGACAATTCCAGGCTACATGTTATTCAGAATGATATGGCAAAGGGAAGGGTTGAAGGGGTAGTATTGTATGTTTAGGAAGGGATAGAAGCAATAGAAGTAGATAATCTAAGTGGGTTAGGTTATTTGGAAACCCTGTAAGAACTAGCAGCAGCAAGGAAGGAGAAATACATCTGAATATGGATGGTCTACAGGCCACCAGGCCAGGATCACGGAACAGACAGAGAACTGGGAGAGACTCTTAAGAAGGCAGCCAGTCTAGGGAATGTAGTGGTAATTGGGGATCTCATCATGCTGAACATGAATTGGAAAGTCCCTGCCTTGGCTAGTATTAGGAACCAGATTCTGGTAGCTACTTGGCAGAAGGCATTCCTAGAACAATTAGTTCAGGGATCAACAAGAGAGAAGGCCCCACTGGATCTGGTCATCGCCACCTTTGAGAAGATTCAGAACCTAGCAGTCCTAGAACCACTTGATTCCAGCAACCAGAGGACAGTAGCACTTGAAGTTAAAGTCAAGATAGGCAAAGGGGCAAAATGAATAAGGATATGATACTTCAAAAAAGTGGACTTTTGCAAAATGAGAGATAAATTAGAGATAAGCATGAAGGATATTGAAAAGATAGGGGCACAAAAGAAAAATTGGAAGTATTTAAAAAGGTCAGGATAGAAGTGGCAGGTAGCTCAGTTCTAAAGGTATCCAAGGGGAAAAGGGTTAAGGTACAACTGTGTTCACAACCAATGTAAGTGTGGTGGCAAGAACTAAATGAAGTGACTTTTCCAAGTATAAGGGAAGTCAAAGGGGGAAAGACAGGATGAAGTACCTGAAAGCAACAAGGAGACCCCCAAGGGAGGTGAGGGAGGTGAAAGTGGAGACAGTGCTCTGGTTCACAGTAGGTTTGATGAATGGTAATAATGCATTCTTCCAGTATATCTGAGAGACATGCAAGTTTGAAGGGGGTATAGCAAGGCTAAAAAGCAAGGAGGGTGGGAGGAAAGGGGAAGGCCGAGATACTGAACAAATACATATACTGTATATATTTTTATTCTTTTGGTAACCAGGTAAGGCCCACTGGGCACAAGTGCCTGTTTTCAGAGGCAACTCAGAAGCACTGGGGAGGTTAAGTAACTTTGCTCAGAGTCACACAGTATGCAAGTGGATGTTGTGGGAATCAAACTCCAGGTCTGCTGAATGTACTAAGCTCATTCAGACCTTGTTATGCTAATGTCTAGGCTGTAGTACCAGCCGGTATTTGCTTGGTATTTGCTAAGGAGAAGGTTGGGCCACTGCCAGATTGTGGGGATAGGAAAGGGGAAGCAAACCATGGGGTTAGAAAGGGAGAAGCAAAGACAATGGTTGACAAATTCAGATAATAGAAAAAAGGGTTCTGGAAAAGCTTACGGACTTAAAGTAGATAAATCCTGATGGCCTGCACCCAAATATGTTATGTGAGTCTGCAGGGGTTATAGCAGAGCCACTAGTGGAGATTTTCAATTGCTCTCTAAACACAAGGGTGGACCCTAGGGACTGGAACATAACAGATGTTGTACTGCTACAGAAGAGTAGGAAGAGGGATGAGCCATGGCAATAAAGGACAGTCAGCTTGACGTCTATGATTTTCCCCAGCATAGAGTTTCTACTGAGGGAGAACCTGGTGGACTTCCTAGAAGGGGAATAGGCTGCATGACCCCAGACAGCATTGGTTCATGAGGGGAAGGTCTTGCCAGACTAACCTGGCTGAGTTCATCAACTGGGTGACTTAAGCAGCAAGCAAGGGACAGACAACTGATACAGTATACCTTTCTTCAGCAAGGCCTTTGACTCAGTCCCCTACAGGAAGCTGGTCAAAAGCATTAAGGGCTTACAGGTAAATGATAGGATGGCAAATTGGGTAGAAATCTGGTTGGGGTAGAACACAGAGGGTGGTAGTCAATAGAGAGTTTTCAGAGATGAGGGATGTGACCAACGAGGTACCTAAGAGGTCAGTACTCAGACAAGTCCACTTAAATATTTTCATCTGTGACATTTGGGACGGTATCATGGGTAAGAGCTGCCTTTCTAGAGATACAAAGATCTACACAAGAGTAAAGGACTGCAACAAGGTGGGGACAGTACAGAGAAGGGAAACTAAAATGGCCCATGACCTTGGGGATAAGACATACAAGAAGAGGCTGCAGGACTTAAACATGTACTCTGTAGAGAAAAAGAGAGAATGTGGTGACATGATTGAGACATTCCGATATCCACAGGGGATACATAGGGTGGACACCAAGGATCTTCTCTTTGAGTTCAAACACAGAGATGAGAGCGAATTCACTGAAGCTGGCAGGTTGAAGATTTAACAAGCATTTGTCCATGCCGAATGTTGTCTTGCTGGCATTGACATTAGTAGTGCAGGAGTTAGAGAGATGCATAATAGGAATGGCAGTGAAGTATGGAACAGACGCCAACCCCACCCCACCCTGCAGAGACTGACAGGCATAGAGGTGTGCCTTTGGGTCATCGGCCATAATGCTCATGCCATTTCACCTCACCCTACCCTGCAGACTCTGGTCAAGTGCTGCATTGTGCCTTTGCGTCATTGTGCCTTACGCGAACCCCATTCCATAAGGAAATACATTGAGATAGGTGCAATATAGGAGAATGGGGTGAACATTAGGGCCAAAGAGACCAAGGCACACCTTGATGCCTGTCATTGGCTGCAGGGTGGGGGTGGGGGTGAAATGGCGTGAGCATTACAGCTGACAATCCAAAGTCACACCCCTGACACCTGTCAGCCTCTACAGAGTGGGGCATTAAGGTTAGAATCCCTAACGCCCTGGATGTTTGGTGGTATTTACACTCCAAATTTTCAACATGGGCTTTTTGTGACCCCACCTCATGAAAGCATTTGGGACCGCCGCTCATGAACAGTGGTATTGTGATTTTGTTAATCTGTCCTGAATGTTCCCACAGTGACCGTGCCATTCTGCGTCAGATGTGTGAAAACACATTTCAGGCAGGATGTGAAAAATGACAGCTGTACCATTCATAAGGAGGTGTGAAGAGATGGCAATGTTGAAAATCTGGAGTGAAAATATTAAAAATTGTCGAACTTATGAGCTTGTGTGGAAAATGTGCAATACATGCTTGTAACACAGTCATTTTGTGGAATTTTTTTTTACCAAATTTTCAACATAAGTATTTTGGGACCTCCACTCATGAACAGTGTCACTGTAATTTTCTTAATCTTTCCCGAACGTTCATTTCCCACAGCAACTGCGCCATTGTGCACCAGATGTGCGAAAATACATTTTGGGCATGATGTGAAAAATTATAGCTGTACTGTTCATAAGGAGGTGTGGAAAACTGGCAATGTTGAAAATCTGGAGTGAAAATATTAAAAATTCTCATACTTATGAGTGTGCATGGAAACTGCACAATGCATGCTCGTAACACAGTCATTTTTTTGAATTTTTTCACCAAATTTACAACACAGGCTTTCTGGCAGCCCACCTCATGAACAGTGACACTGTTGTTTCATTAATCATCCTGAAAGCTGATTCCACACACTGACTGCAAAATTAACTGTCGGGACCGAATAATGAAATGACAGTGACTGAGTTCATGAGGTGGGGTCCCAAGAACCTCATGTTGAAAATTTGGAGCCAAAAGTCACAAAAATGGGCAAGATATCCACCTAAGTTGAAACCCCTCATTGATGCCATTATATAGCTTACCATAATTTTCTTCAGTTCACGGTTGGCTTTGAAGAGAGTGCAGATGTGTTCCCACTGCACTGAAGATCGTCAGCCAGGCTCCAGAGGTAAGTGCTGGGGTGGGGTGGGGTGCGACAGGGTGGGTACAGGTTGGGGGAGGGGGGGCCATTACCATGAGGGGCCGTTTTCTGTTTTACATGGTAAAAAAAAAAAACGAATGTTGCGGGAAGGTTTTTTTCTTACAGGCTGTGACAAGGACATTTTGGTACACTGGGCTGGGCTCCCAGTGTGCCACCTGTACTTTTTGGGGACCGGGGATTGAAGCTGATGGGGACTGGGCACCCCATTGGCAAAGAAATCGAATCTGTGTTTGGGCACCCACTCGGCAGGTAAAACAAGGGGTAATATTATGCTGATGGGGATTGGGCTCCCCCATCAGCAAACAAACTGGGGAAGGGGCATGCCAACAGGGGGGATTGGGCACCCCTAATGTTGGCCTTCATGGGACTGTGAGAGGCAGATGGTGGCAGCAGCCACCATGTTTATTGAAATGTTTCAGCAGGCAAGACATGCCCTGCAATGATGGGGTGCTCGCTCATTGCAGCAGTGAAATTCTTTCAGGTTGGTAGCATGCTTCTGAACTGCTTTCATAGACAGCATGCTTATTCATTGGTGTCACAGAGACCAGCCCAAAAAAGCAGTGGCACCTCCACAGCCTACTTCTCCAGCAAGCTGTCACAAAATGTTGCATGTGCTGCATGCACAAGACAATATAAAAAGGATGCCCATAAGAATGTCTTCACAGAAAGGGAGGTGGATAAGTGGAATTAGCTACCTAAAGAAGTCGTACCGGCTAAACTGATTAGCAGCTTTAAGAAGGGGTGGGGCAAGTTGGTGAGTTTAGTTAGAAAAAGGGAAGACGGTAGGAAATGGGAGTATTGCAACAAGGGCAAAGCAGACTAGTTAGGTAGGGTGAGCAGACTAGATAGGTCAAGAAGTCTTTTATTGTTCAGTTATAGAAAGAATTATTACTATTAACATAAAATTAATATTTACAGTATGATACCATGGTATATAAAAATGTCCAAATACTTATTTCACATTCTATAAGAAACCATTACACAGTATCAGTCTCAATAGTCTCCCCAAAAGATGTTCTTTACATATTAAACACCAGGGGTCAGATTTTCCAAGGCTGATGCAGGACTTGCATCAAGCCCTGCATCAAACCCATTTCTGGCGCAGCTACGATGAACACCTGTGCCACAACTGCACCGGATTTTCTATTGTTGGGCCCAGTTGTGACAGTTCCTCAGTTTATGGCAGCTTATGCCAAATATTTGGAGCAAACCCCTTAAAAAGGATCCCCTGGATGACACAAGTTAGACCAGGGAAAAGCTGGTCGAACGTGCGCCACTTGGTGCACAGGATTGAAAATCCCAGTCGCTGATCGGGAGAATACGACAAGCCCCATGCGCCAAACGATCAGCGCACCAGGGGCTTGCAGCATTCTTGGGGCTTTGAAAATCTAGCCCCAGGACATCTCCATGGCTGTATAAAGAAATAAGACTAAGCAAATACATTTGTTCAATACCACATTTTGGCAGCACAAAGATATTTTGCAACATGCGTGAGATAAAGTTATCTTCCACTGTAAATAGAAGGGTTAAGAGTTCTAGTTTGTCAGTTGTTTGTAAGGTATTCCAAACTGGACTTAATCATATTGGTCTAACCTTGTACCATATACTGTAGAAAAGAGCATGAGACAATTCTTCAATTCCTGCCATCCTACATCTGTAGTTTTTAACATTTGAATCCAACACTTTATTATAACTTACATACAAGACATTGTTTCGGAATGATTCAGATCTGTAAAGAGTAAACATCCTCCTTTAAGACAATCAGTTACAAACTCTAGAGAACATCTGCACATACAGTATGTCTATTGTCACATTCTACCAGGAATACAGAAAATGTTGAATTACTTATTTTTTGCCTATCTACTATTACATGATTATTTATTATCCTGTTTTTGATGCAACTTTTACATTTCACACTTAAGATTACATCTTTGGAAATATAACAATTTAGAATATCTAGTTCATAGTCCTTTAAATTTTTTAAAACAAGTGTTAGCCAGACTGAAGGTTTAGAATGAAATTCTAACCACGTATATTTACATAGAAACATAGACTTTGACGGCAGATAAGGACCGCTAGGCCCATCTAGTCTGCCCATTTCCCTACCTATAGGATAGGCCACAGATCCTAGTTAACCAACAGCCTATTTCTTCCTACCCCCCCACAAGAATTGCCTTATGTCTGTCCCATGCATTCTTGAAATCTCCCACAGTTTTAGACCCCACAACCTCCTCAGGAAGGCTGTTCCACGCATCCACTACCCTCTCTGTGAAATAAATTTGTCCATAAGGTACACTCTTGGCAGCCATATCGATGAATGTTAGCCAGTAATTTATTCTATGAGTATCTCCGAAAGTGGAAAGTCTGGGAACCCCCAGTTCTGCCCTAAGATAGGATGCCAGTGTCACCTTATTTATGCCCAGCAGAGATCTGTGCATTTGATTAATAGGCATTGTTAGGCTTTCCACACTAGAATACTTCTCTGGATGTCCACAGGGGGCTTGTTACCAAAATGGTGTTCCCTGTCTTTGACTATGAGGGCGAGGTCTATGGCACTACTCCCTCCACTTCCATTGCCAATCCTATGCTACTTTGCTATAACCCCCCCCCATACTCACCATTGCTCCCTCTACTCCTCCCTATCCATCCTCTCCCATCGTCACATTACTAGATTCACTGTACCTTCTCCATATCCAAACAGTGGTTTAGTTTCCTTCTCTCTTACCGCTCCTCTCCCCAAGACCCCCTGCCTCCTGCTCTCTCCATTCCAGGGATCACTGCAGTTTTACCACTCCTCACCCCTGCCTCCTGCTCCCTCCATCCCATCGATCATTGCAGTTTCGCCACTCCTCACTCCTGCTTCCTACTCCCTCCATCCCAGTGATCATTGCACTTTCACCACTCCTCACCCCTGACTCCTGCTCCCTCCATTCCAGGGCTCATTGCACTTTTATCACTCTTCACCCTGTCTCCTGCTCCCTCCATCCCAGGGATCACTGCACTTTCACCACTCCTCACCCTTGCCTCCTGCTCCCTCCATTCCAGGGATCATTGCACTTTCACCACTCCTCACCCCTGCCTTCTGCTCCCTCCATCCCAGGGATCATTGCACTTTCACCACTCCTCACCCCTGCCTCCTGTTCCCTTCATTCCAGGGATCATTGCACTTTCACCACTCCTTTCCCCTGCCTCTAAGCTGGACAATCTTCCTTCTTCTATTGACTTCCTGACTCTGGAATCTGATCCCCTCCTCCCTCCACCTCTCTTCCTCCCCTGGCTCCCTCAGCCACCAGTTGAAACTCCTCCTCCACCCAACCTGCTCCTGTTACCCATCCTTCTGACACTTCCCTGGCCTGGTACTCATACTGCCCATGTTCAGGCCGCCTCTGGTTGGGTCTGCACTACCTGCCTTCTGGATTCATTACCTCACCATTTCTGCACATCCCTCAACTGCATGGTTAGACATACACATTCCTACTTGTGCCTCATGTGTTCTAGAATTTGTTTGTTCATACATTATATTTTGATGCTGTTCTTTCTGCACTTGTACAGATGTTCTATATTAAACTGTGTTGCTCTTTTTTTTGTACCAATTTTCTATCAATTTTCTGTACAAATGATTTGTTACTGTTTATTGTACTGTACTTGTGCTTCTTCTGTTCCCTTCCCCCCAAGTTGCACCTGGAAATGGGGCTTAGCTCAGTGTGTCTTTCCCGGTTATCATTTTTCAAATAAATAAACTAGAAGTGCACTAAATATCCATAAAGAATATGGCTGTAATATTTCAATATACTGCATTTAGCTTTAATAGCCTCAAACATCAAGTGTACACTATTCCCACCATATTGGTTATTAAACTTTTAAGGACAAAAGCAATTTGTTTTAGTTTAACTAAAGAATAATGTGATAAAACCATAATCCATTAATTGCAAAAGTTACCCCTAAATAGGTGTAGGATGTAACTGTTTTTAACTTCATACTTACTAACATCCATTCTAAATTTGTGTCCCTAGAATCAAATATATCAGTTTGGCTTTTAATCGCATTAACTGTGAGTTTAAGTGAGCTAGCATAATCTTTTAGGATATCTAGCTTCCTTTGTAATCAGTTGCAACCTAATCTCTCCCAGGTTTTGATGTTCCTGTACTTCACCTCATGCTACTGAATTACCCTGTAATTTTATTCATTGACAACTTTTTGCATGTACTTGCACCCTCTATGCAACTCCTTCCTTCTGGGTCACATCTGGAAACGCACCTCAGCTCATTGTGCCTCTCCCAGTCACCAAATTTTAGTTAAATGTTTTCCATGGCCTCAATAATTAGATCTTATTTTAACTCTTTTGTTATACCCATGTCTCTACCAGCTCTGCATCAAAATGTATTTTAATGGAATATTTAGAAATGTCACATTTATTTCGGTTGACTCCTGTGCTGGCATTACAGGGGTGCTTGCCAGGGCTCAGCATCCCACCTCTGAAGTGAGCCTCGGTAGGTCACACATCACTGCCATTGACTTACAATAGGGAGGAGAGCTTAATATAAAGATTGCATCCATAAGGGGCCCCCTAGCTCCCAATGCTCATAAAGAGTAATTCCAGCACTAATTGACACTCGTGTGAATGCTCTGAAATTAGCAGAGCACTCCAGATAAGATTTATTTATTTAGTTTTTGTTTACTGAGTAGGTACTCTGGACATAGGAATGACTATTTTCAGACACACCCAGGAGGTTGCAAAAGATTGATTTCAGGCATCCCTGGTATTTAATTTGAAACTAAACTAGGTTAATTATATCAATTCTGTCAGAATGAGTCCTCAGCTTGATTTTATATTTAAGCACACTGCTGCATCTGAGCAAAGGATAGTGCAGTACTAGTGCCTGTATCTGAAGAGGGACATTAAGTTACTGGAGGGGGTGCAGCGCAGGGTGCAAAGATGATCAAGGGGCTGGTGGACTCATCATACGAGAGGAGGCTGAGGGAGTTGAACATGTACTCTCTAGAGGAGAGGAGGGACAGGGGGACATGATTGAAACCTTTAAGTACATGAAAGGAATAAACAAGACAGGCACAGAGGGGCTGTTCAAAATAAGGGAGGGGAGGGACACCTAGGGCCATGGTATGAGACTAGAAGGAGGAAGATGAGGAGACACTTTTTTACAGAGAGGGTGGTAACTGGGTGGAATGTATTACCTGCTAAGTGGTATCCGGTAGAGCAGTGGACTGCTTCAAAAGGGTCTGGGACAGGGCAAGGGGGAGGGTCAATGGAGGGGAAGGGTGGAAGGGAGGAGCAGCTGCAGAATAAGGGGTGCTAACTGCACATTTGAGCAGAATTGATAGACTTCTAGGCCTTTATCTGCTGGCAAATTTTGTATTTTCATATTATTTATTTAAAGAATGGATGGTAAAATATCAAAATTTAGCTTCTGAACAAAGACTTGTGGTGCTGTGCTGGTATGTTGATACTCTAAGTACTGTATGCTCATCTTCTTTCTTATAGTTCAGTGGGTCAGCAGACAGCTGTGGTATTGTTGGAGTGTCTGTGTTATGTTAAACCTTTGGCCAGTTCTATTTTGTCTCATGGCCAAGACTTCCAGCCACTCATCCTGCTCCTCCCCATGAGAAAGAGAAATGCTAGGTGGTGGTTGCAAGAGGGTTTAACTCTATGATGGACAGCCAGAAGTATGCAGGTGAGTAACCTTTATACTGCAGATGATGGGGCATATAAGTTGCCTGCTGGCGCTGACCCCCCTGAATCTCTGGTATTCTCTCTCATTTGTTCTATTGGTGAACAGACAGCTGTGGTGTATTCAGAGTGCTGTGTTATGTTAAATCTTTGGCCGGTCCCTCACAGAGAGGTATCAGAGGGATATGAGCTGCCTAGTGTCTTATTTTGTAGCTCTGTAGTGTGGTGCTACAGCCTGCCCCAGTATCTATAAAGCAGATATCACTGTACATCAGTTAAGAGGACCCAGGAAAGTGTAATGTGAATCCCCAGGCAGTGCACATTACCTTTGTTTCCAGGAGTGGAGAAATTAATTACTAGAAATATTAAGCAATGAAAGGTAACTGTATGAGCTTTTGCACATACTTAGCCCACCACCTTTGGATAGGGATTTTATCCTAATGCACTAGGTAGTGTCAATTCACACAATCATATATCCATAATGTTACAACATGCCTCTCATACCCAATGTACTCTTCTATCCCTGAGTTATTTTCTCCTTCTTTCTCTCTCTCTCTCTCTCTATTTCTCTCTTTCTTTCTCTTTCTTTCTCCTCTCTTTACTCTTCTCTCTCTCTCCCCCCACTTCTTTCATTCTTCTCCATGGTCCAAATAATGGTAACACAAGCATGGACATTGCAGTAAGTAGAAGAGGTACTACCTATACAGAACCCTACTGTAGTACTGTACTGCTGTTCTCCATCTATGGATTATATAGTACTGGTTTAGTAAGGCATTTTGTGGCCTTGTGTCCTCCTTCACCATCAAAATCTGCCATGAAACCACTAGAGTAAATGAAAACAAGAACAGAAGGTCTCACGTCTGGCAGTCTGTAACACAAGACCTATGCCTAATCCTGTTGCTACTTGCCAGCAATATAGGGGTTAATACGTGCTATATTACACCAACTCAGACCTCAGTCTCCAAGCCTGTTAGCAAAAGCTGTAATGGTCCTACCATGGCACTGCCAAATTAATAAATTAGTTTGAGTATCAAATAATTTGAGGGCAAACTATCAACCTCATTACAGCATGTCAATATTCTGTATGTACTGCACATGGATCAATACATTTTGTGATGCACAGCAGATGACTTAAGGATAAACCATCAGCCTCCCTACCCATTACCAGGGATATGTTTTTTTTAGAAAACTTCTCCAGACCGGTACAATACAAACTTCAGACCAAACTTCAGATGATTAAATTGTTTTTAATTCAGATCTAGTTCTTAGCTACAATGGGACAATGTTGTTTATTTGCCCATTGCAAAAATTAATTTCTTGACCATAAGTAGGAGACACAAAAAAAAATTACCAAAACAAAATTGTAATCAAACAAGCATTTTTTTAAACAAAAATATTTAATCCAGGAAAAACACTGCAGATATACAGTAAAATAATTGACTGAATCCATTTAAACTTTAGTGACCCAACAGTGTCATTGGTCAAGTACTTGCACTTTTAGTATTACCATGATACATGTTAAGAATAAACAAACTAGTTTAATTGAAAACAAATAAATGAACCTACCTCCAAATAAGCAGTGATTTAAACACAAACCTTACAGTTCTTTCCCACCGAGCTGGTATGCCCCCCCTCCTCCCCCCAGTGCTTGAATCATTATACTGATTCAGAGTCGAGAGCCCAACTTTTAACAGGGAGACATTATTAAAGCCATCACAGCCAGGTGTGTTGGCTTAGGATACTCAGCTGGTTTCATGTTTTTTATTATTATGAATAGGTCTCTTCCTGATGGCTAAGAAAAATGTGTTTTCATTTTCCCTGAACAATCTGCTGCCTCTCCAAGCATCACCCGTTTTGAACTACTTTATCACTTTTTTTGGCTGGCAAGGCTTCACTGTGGTCAGTCTTCTTGATGCCATGTGTCACACTTTCTGTCAGGCGTGGTTGTCTTCAATTGGGTCTCTACTGAACCTTTGCCTCAAGAAACATTAAAAACATATAGTACTTGACTTATACATTAGCTGGTACAATGTATATGGTAGGACTGGCTTGGAGGCCTGTGACTAGACTACATTGCTGATGCTGATCTGGAGCTAGTACTACAACAAGCTTTAAAGGATGACTGGCGTATGCATCCCAGAATAATCAGAAGTGTGCTATGTACCTTTTTAGTGCCTTTGGCCAACTTTGCTGTCTATCTCTTAAATATTTCGTGTCTATCTCTAATGCACGGTTTCTGAACCTGGAGGGTGCAACTTTCTGAATGCAGCTTTGTTCTTCAGTTTATTTCAGTCAATGTTCCAAACTGTTCCTTTCATATACAGTGTGGCTGACCAGCCTGGACCTACCCAGAATCTCTCCATCTCCCTCTCTCTCCATCTCCTTCTCTCTCCCTCTCCTTCTCTCTCCCTCTCCTTCTCTCTCCATCTCCTCTCTCCGTCTCCTTCTCTCTCCCTCTCCTTCTCTCTCCATCTCTCTCTCTCTCCATCTCCTTCTCTCTCCATCTCTCTCTCCATCTCTCTCTCTCTCTCCATCTCCCTCTCTCTCCATCTCCTTCTCTCTCATCTCTCTCTCTCCATCTCCTCTCTCTCCATCTCCTCTCTCTCCATCTCTCTCTCCATCTCCTCTCTCTCCATCTCCTCTCTCCATCTCCTCTCTCTCCATCTCTCTCTCTCTCCATCTCCCTCTCTCTCCATTTCCTTCTCTCTCTCCTTCTCTCTCCATCTCTCTCTCTCTCCATCTCCTCTCTCTCCATCTCCTTCTCTCTCCATCTCCTCTCTCTCCATCTCTCTCTCTCTCCATCTCCCTCTCTCTCCATCTCTCTCTCTCTCTCCATCTCCTCTCTCCATCTCTTCTCTCTCCATCTCTCTCTCCATCTCCTCTCTCTCCATCTCTCTCTCCATCTCTTCTCTCTCCATCTCCTTCTCTCCCTCTCTCTCTCTCTCCATCTCTCTCTCTCCATCCCCTCTCTCTCCATTTCCTCTCTCTCCTCTCCTTCTCTCTCCATCTCCTTCTCTCTCCATCTCCTCTCTCCATTTCCTTCTCTCCATCTCCTTCTCTCTCCATCTCTCTCTCCATCTCCTCTCTCCCTCTCCTTCTCTCTCCATCTCCTCTCTCTCTCCTCCTCTCCATCTCCTTCTCTCTCCGTCTCTCTCTCTCTCCATCTCTCTCTCTCCATCTCCCTCTCTCTCCATCTCCTTCTCTCTCTCCATCTCCTTCTCTCTCCCTCTCCTTATATTGTCCAATTTAAGATGTCTGCTTGAAAAAAATCTGGACTGCATCAATAGACCCACTGCTCAAAGCCTTTGGAAAACAAGGTCTTTATCTAAGCAGGTTATTGCTTTCTTCTTGTGTGTGCAGAGACTACATAGTCCAGTAAACAAGACAAGAATACAGGAATTTGCAAACTAGCTTGTCTCTATGGTAGCTGAGCTTCAAAAAAAATCTGTGAGTTTGATTTTCTTAGGCTGGAAAGTAACTGTATTTTCAAAGAAACCTCCGAGTGTCTCTTTTTTCCCTTCAAGACTGAAAGCTATATCCCTTACAAGATCTCACTTATCATGGGTATACATATAAGAAGTACAGTGCAACCTCAGTTATGCAAAACTCAGTTTTCCAAAACTCCAAATTATTCAAATGCCCTGTGCACCTCATGATTAACACCAGATGATTTTCGTTTGTGCTAATTAGCAATCATTAGCGATTGCTAGATGTTGGAGGCTAAGTATTGCTTTGAAAAGCAGTTAGTGAGTACAGGACAATAACTAACATGGCAGACAAATAGAAACAAAGTGTCCTTGACTTCTCTCAAAAGCTAAGTGTGTTCCGGTGTATTAACAGTTGTGACCATGTAGTGGAGACAGCACAGTGTTTCAGTATCAGTAGTGCCATTGTTTGTGATATCTATAAAACATGAGATAAGAGAATATGATACTGCAATGGACTGTGGGGCCAGGCCAAGGCATAGCACATTCATTAAAGGCAGCTAGGATGATGCCCCTTGAGAAAGCAATCCTACTGTATATCTGGCCCAGTACTGAAAGAGAAGGTGATCCAAGTCCACCGAAACATCAACAGCATGGACAATGCCTTTGGAGTGAGCAAGAGCTGGCAAAATAGATTTAAAAATTAACATGACATATGCCAGTTGCTGATTGTCAGTGAGCTCTTTTTTGCCTGTTCCAAAAACATAGCACCATTATCCTACTAAGCAGGAGAGGGACCTTGGGGTCATCATACAGTAACTGATTACCTCGAAGTGGCAGGGCAGTGTGACAAAGCAGTGGGTAGGACTAGTGAGATGCTGGGGTACATTGTCAGGGGTAGTATCCTGTGATATGTGCTAGTCACAAGTGGTTGCCTACAGAAATGGCGACCATCTTGCAGCGCATACCCACAGGGCAACTGAGTAGGGAGGATGACCGGATGGGGGGGTTCAGGAATGGTGATAGGATGTCGCTATACGTACATGCACATGGGGGAGGAGCAAGCGTGCTGAGCGAGAGGCAAGAGGGTTTGTGAGGGGTGGTGCCACGGTGAGCTGCTAAGCTGGCTCCATGGTGTGATGGGTGGGTGCTGGCCTGGGGTGGCTAGGATGCAGGGTTAAGGACCGGGCGCAGGTATGGTTTGTTGTGCTCGGCCCGAGTATTTCTTTTTTATTTTACACTGTTGAACCCCCCAACATGCACCCTCGTGGAGTTGAGAATCTAACAGTAGGGGGGGTGTGGGGGCATGGCCCCCTGCATAATAGTAAAATCTAGTGTTCCTTGCACCATTTTCTTTGTTGTCAGTGGTGCACATCACCTAAACTGAATTTCAGCAATGTACACTCGCCATAATGATGATCGCATTTCGGCGATCACCCTTATGACACAGAACTGCAAGGGGTATCTCAAGCAAGAGGAAGGGATGGTGTGTCACTGTATTGCTCACTGGTGAGACCCCACCTAGAGTATTGTGTCTGATACTGGAAGCTACACTTAAGAAAGAACATAGACAGGGTGGAGGCAATCCAGAGGAGATCAACAAAAATGGTGCAGGGGTTGCATGAGAAGCCCTACAAGGAGAGACTGAGGGATCTCAACATGTACACCCTGGAAGAGAGGAGAGAGAGAGTGGGACATGATAGAGAGATCTTTAAGTACCTGACAGGGATGAACAGTGTTCAGAAGGGGAGTCTCTTTCAAATGAGAAAGAGCACCAGGACCAGGACCAGGGACATGCAGTGAAGCTGGAGTGGGGAGTTTAAGATGGACGTGAGGAAGTACAACTTCACTGAAAGGATGATAGATGCCTGGAACAGACTGCCTTTAGAAGTGGTAGAGGTGAAAACAGTGGGGGCTTCAAGCATGCAATGGATAGATACACAGTAATATTAGTAAGTAGACATAGAGGAGGGAAGATTGCTGGGGGCTTGTCAGGATCTGTGGAGAAGGACAAGGCAAGAAACATTTGGGCAGACGTGGTTGGCCAACCTGTCCTTAACACAGAAACATAGACTTTGATGGCAGATATGGACCACTTGGCCCACCCAGTCTGCCCATTTCCCTTCCTATTGGATAAGCTGCAGATTCTAGTTAACCAACAGCCTACTTCCTGCAACCCCCCACTACAATTGCCTTATGTCTGTCCCATGCATGTTTGAATTCCCCCACTGTTTTAGATCCAACAACCTCCCCAGGAAGGTGGTTCCATGCATCCACCACCCTATCTGTAGAAAAAAATTCCTCACATTACCCCTGAGCCATCTCCCTCTATCTTTAAATTGTGCCCCTGTTCTTACACATCTCTTTTCTGAAAGATGCTACCCTCCTGGACTTTGTTGATTCCCTTGAGGTACTTGAAAGTTTCTATCATGTCCCCCCGTCCCTCCTTTCATCAAGGATATACATATTAAACTCTCTCAGTCTCTCTTCATATGGTTTCTGATGCAGACCCTGCACCATTTTAGTTGCCCTCCTCTGGACTGCTTCCATCCTGTCTATGTCCTTGCGTAGATGGGGTCTCCAAAACTACACAAAATATTCCAGATGGGGTCTCACCAACTGTCTGTACAGAGGGATAACTCACTTCCCTTTTTCTACTTGTGATGCCCCTTCCTATGCATCCCAGTGTCCCCCTGGCTCTCCATACTGATTCTCCCATTGCTTACCTACCTTTAGATCATCTGCTATGACTACCCCCAAGTCCCTTTCCATTTTTGTTGTTGTTAGTACCTCCCCTGCTATTGTGTACTCTTCTCCTGGGTTTTTATTTCCCAGGTGCATTACTTTGCACTTCTTTGCATTGAAGTTGCCATATGTCTGACCATTCCTCCAACCTTGCCAAGTCCCTTCTCATCCTTTCTACCCCCCTTGTGTATCAACTCTGTTACAGATCTTTGTGTCATCTGCAAAGAGGCATACCCTTCTCTTCCGACCCTCTACAATGTCACCTATGAAGATGTTAAAGAGGACTGGACTCAGTACTGAGCCCTGAGGTACTCCACTAGTAACCCCCCTTTCTTTGGAATGTGTTCCATTCACTATTACCTTCTGTGTCCTGTTGTGCAGCCAGTTTGCTACCCCCAGGCTACCACCCTGGAACCCACTCCCAGGCTGGCTAACTTGATTATTAGTCTTTTGTGTGGGACTGTGTCAAATGCCTTGCTAAAGTCCAGGTAGGCCATATCCACAGCCCCTCCCTGGTCTATTACTTTGGTCACCCAGTCAAAGAAATCAATTAGATTCATATAACATGATCTTCCTGCTGTAAATCCATGCTGCTTTGGGTCCTGTGCCCTGCTGGCCTCTAGGTACTCAACAATTTTTTCTTTCAGAAGTGATTCCATCATTTTCCCCACTACTGAGGTCAAACTTACAGGTCTGTAGTTTTCTGCTTCTGCCTTGCTCCCACTTTTGTGATGGGGAATCACATCTGCCCTCCTCCAGTTCTCAGGTACCACCCCATCCTTCCACAATTTGTTAAAATGTGTGGTCAGTGGTGTCACTAGTTCCTCCCCATAGTTCTTTTAGGATTCTGGGGTGAATCCCATCAGGCCCCATTGCTTTGTCCACCTTGAGTTTTAGGAGTTCATTCAGGACCCTTTCTTCTGTAAATGGACTGGTGTCAACCCCCCTACCCAGAGTGCTTCTACTGTCTAGTTTAGGTAACTCCTCCTCATCCTCTATTGTGAATACTGAGCAAAAGTATTCATTCAGTATCTCTGCATTTTCACTGTCTCCCTCTTCCCACCTCCCCTCTCCTTTATTAATCTTCACTATTACTTCTTTAACCATTCTATGCTGCCTACAAATTCTTTGTTTCTATGCTTATGACAGAAAATGTGCCAGACGATGGTCTCAGAAGAGCTATGTGCTGCTCAAATTTAAAATGCAAATGAATTGGAACATGCTGGAAGATGCTACCCAAGAAACTCATAACATATTTATCAGAAAATTCAACTCTGGGCTTAAAAGAACAATAAAGCAATACTGTCCTAGACTGCACTATGTGACCAGAATTCATCGTATTAAATTGCTTGTGACTGGCAAATTAGTGAACATGTTGTTTTAAACATACTGCCATAAGCCCATTACCTGTAGCATACACTGCTCACAGCAATTTTTAAAACCTGATTTTACACCAATTTATACTTGCTATCTGGTCCCATTTGTACTCAGTCAACCACCTACCCCATGCTAACCTTATTATTGACAATGCTGGTGCCCACCTTGACTTGGAACAACTGAGTTGGTTCAGAGATCTTTGCCATTTCAAGCTGTACACCTTTACAACAGCATTCCCCTCTTAATAACACAGAGTGGATCCATATCCTCATTTCAGTTCAGTTCATTCATCAGTTTGTAAGTGTTCTAACTATGGTGATTTTTGTATGCTGTGTTTATGTTTTATACTTTTTTTTGTATATTCATTCTTGTCACCTGTCAAAATGGACAGTTTATATTCACAGATGATACTGTACTGTATACCACAAATTCATCCTTGGATTTGGCCCGTGAGTACTTACAGAAAGACTTTGTCACCCTCCAATACAACCTTATCACTCATAAGCTCCTCCTCAATGCCAAAAAGACTAAAGCAATGATTCTTTCACCAAAGTCTACTTCTGGATGTCCACATATCACACAGATCTGAACACTCTTAAATGAACCCCTTGAAGTAGCTGATACCTTTAAATACCTAGGGTTCTGGCTGGATAACAAGCTCAAATTTCTGTGCCACTTAAATTAAACCTCAAAGAAACTAATACAGCGATTAGGTTTATTCTATCGCATTAAACACTTACTTACGTTAGAAGCCAGAATGAGACTAGTACAAACTATATTCCTACCTATACTGGACTACGCCAACTTTCTTTACAGTCATTGCCCATCAATGATGCTAAACAAACTGGACACCCTTTACCACCGGGCTTTAAGATTTTTCTAAATCTACCCCGTGGTACACATCACTGTCATCTATACCAGGTTTCGGGACGGACCTCACTCTCAACTAGAAGAAAAAGGAATGCTCTCCTCTGGTTTTTTAGAGCATTATCTGATAACCTCCCTGCATACATCTTGAACCTCTTCAAATGGGCTAAAGATTCCTAGGGCCTGAGAAGCTTCTCCATAATCTGCTTCCAGATTCCTAGAGTGAAAACTACCCTTGGCTCGGCAACAATCAACTTCTCACTTCCATCACTTTGGAACACTATGCAAGACTCATTAAAATTATCCTCACTTCCAAGCATTTTCACATTCAAAGCTCTGTTAACAGATTATCTGTAGGAATCATACAACTGTTTCAGATGCCTATGACCCCTAAGCCCCGGGTGCCTCTCTTTAATCCTGTGCCTAAGTATCTCATCCACTCCACATTCCTAACAACAGAAACCTAGGACCTACTAGCCTAGTTCCCTTAATCCGAGATGGCCCAGCCTATTCCCTACCTTTTACCTATTCTGGCCTCCCTCTTGGCTGCCTTCTCTTTCACCCCAGTTTCTACCCTATTCCTTAATACCTCCTTATTTTTTATCATTAAGGTATGAGCTCTTACTTAGTGGAGACTATATGGGATTATTGTCTCTTCTCATTCCAGTAAAGCTTATCATTATGTACCTTTGCATGTTAATTATGTTGACCGGTATGTATAGGCCCATATTGATTGGCACCTTCACAAGGTTTTTTTTTTTTGCACCACTGTCCACCGTAATTGTAATCTTATGAAGTGTACTGTATTGTATTAATGCCCAGGACCACCTTGAAAATGAGCTTGCTCAATGGTGTTTATGGCTGGTTAAATAAAGTGATTGATTGATTGATTAATTGATTGACTGATCTGAATATGTACTGTCTGGAGGAGAGGACAGAAAGGGGGATATAATAGAAACATTCAAATACCTAACAGGTATAAATAAGGTACAATCAGGTAGCATTTCCCATAGAAAAAGAAGCTCAAGGACTAAGGGTCATGCTATGAAGTTGGGGGGCTCAGAGGAAATGTGAGGAAATATGTCTTCATGGAGAGGGTGGTGGACACCTGGAACAGCCTTCCTGTGGAGGTAGTGGGTGCCTGAATGGTGACGGGATTCAAGCATGCATGGGACAGATACAAGCAGACCTTGGCAGTAAGACAAGGGGAAGAGATGGAAGAAGATCAAGAAGGGACTGAAGTTGCACAGTAGGCAGGGGAAACTGGGCAGACTAGGTGAGGCCAAGAGGTCCTTATCAGCTGACAACTTGTATTTCTGTTTCCTTCCTTCCCCCTAAGTCCTCATGAAGTTTTTGCATTTGATGCACTTGCTCACTGAACAATTTGGGACAATAATGGCAAAGAAGAAGTGTGGCACTGCCACCTAATGCAATGGATGCATTGCTGGGTGCGTCCCACAACCACCAATCAATAGGAAGCTGCCGATGATGAGGAACTTCAAAGAGAGCCAAAGAGTTGAAAAGAATCTGCCACTGCAATCACAAACCATTTCATCATTGCAGCAGCACCTGCCCCCTCCCTCTCAACCTTGTCAGCTCCTGTGCCAAGCACTCTGTCCCCAGGCCTAGCTCCACAAGCAACTTGTTTGCTTGGTAAGCCTTTCCTGGTGAAACATCGACTCCTGCATCAAGCACTCTGTCCCTGGCCCTAGCTCCACGAGCAACTTGTTTGCTCAGTGAGCCTACCTGCTGAAAGATTTTAATAAACAAATGAGTGGGCAGCTGCTTCTGCTGCCTGCCACACACTCCCCAGAAAGCCGACAACGGGGTGCCCCCCATATTATGTAGCACATTGGGAGCCCACCCCAGTGTGCTGAAACAGTGACTCTTGCTGCCCACCACACAGTCCTGAAAAGTCGACACTGGGGTGCTCAATCCCCGTGTTAGCATGTTCCTCACCCCCATGATGTGGCACACTGGGAGCCCACCCCAGTATGCCAAACCAAAAAAAGTTTTTCCCCAACACTGGAATGCCCACTCCCAGTGTCCGATGTGCCCCTTTCACCCCAAACCCATTCTTTGCTGATATCAGGGTGCCCAATCCCCATGTCAGCATACCCCCCCATGGCACACTGGGAGCCCACCCCAGTGTACCTAAATTTAAATCAAGTTTTACCTGTAAAATAAAAAAAGCTGTCTTGGAAGTATTTACCTGTAAAAGAAAGAAAACTGTCCCCTGAAGTCTTTTTTTCTCCTGTAAAAAAGAAAACAGTCCACCGTCATCTCCACAGTCCCCCTCCCCAACCCCCCACCCCATACTTACCTCCGAGTCCGATGCTTCAAAGCCAAACTCTGAACTGAAGTAAGCCATATAATGGGAATCAATGGGAGGGTTTCAAGTTAAGTTGATATCTCAGCCATTTTTAGGAATTTTAGCTCCAAATTTTCAACATGAGGTTCTTGGGACCCCACCTCATGAACACTATGACTGTCATACAATTTCTCAGTCCTGAAAGGGGATTTCACAGTCGCTGTGTGGAATCACCTTTCAGGACAGATTCATTAAATGACAGTGCTACTGTTCATGAGGTGGAGTCTCAAAAAGCCAATGTTTCAAATTTGGTGAAAAAAGTCAAAAAAATGTCTGCATTACGAGTGTGCATTGCACAGTTTCTATGCACCTGCACAACTTTACCAATTTTTTTTATTTTCATTCCAGATTTTCAACATTGCCATTTTTCACAGCTCCTTATGGAACCGTACAACTGATATTTTTCACTTCTGCCCAAAACGTGTTTTCACACCTGTGGCGCAGAATGGCGTGGTCACTGTAGGAATCAACTTTTGGGACATATTAACAAAATCACAGTGCCACTGTTCATGAGAAGAGGTCCAAAAATACCTATGTTGAAAATCTGGTGAAAAAATTCCCAACAATGATTGCATTACAGGCATGCGTTGTGCAGTTTCTTCTCAAGCTTGTAACTTCACCTATTTTTTATATTTTCACTCCAGATTTTCAACATTGCCATTTTTTTCATACCACCTCATAAGCAGTACAGCTGTCATTTTTCACATCCTGTCTGAAATGTGTTTTCACACCTGTGGCACCAAATGGCCCTGTCACTGTGCAAAATCACCTTTCAGGATTGAGTAACAAAATGATAGTGCCACTGTTCATGAGGTGGGGTCCCAAAAAGCCCATGTTGCAAATCTAGAGCAAAAATACTAACACACACTTGGGGCATCATGGTTTCAAACTGTAATGCCCCACAAACACCCTGTAGAGACTAACTGGTGTCAGGGGTGTGACTTGGGGTCATTGGCTGTACTGCTCATATTCCACCCCTACCCTGCAGCCAGTGGCAGGAATCGAGGTGTACCTTGAGGTCTTCAGCCCTAATGTTCACCCCATTCTCCTATACTGCACCCATCTCAGCTTACTCCCTTATGGAATGGGCTGAGTGTAATGGCCAAACATCCCAAGGCACACCGCAATGCATGTTGGGGTCTGCAGGGTGGGGTGAGGTGGAATGGTGTGAGTTTTATGGCTGATAACTAAAAAGACACACCCCAACACCTGTCAATCTCTGTAGGGTGGGGGTGGGGTTTGCGTTACAATTGGAAACCCTAAAATCTCAGTAAGTAAGTAAATCAGGGAGGAGCAGTGAACATCACCTACTTTGATTTCAGGAAAGCCTTCAACACCCACCAACATCGAAGGCTGATTAACAAGATGGCTGGGTAGTCTGGCACATGGCACAAAATGTTGAAGTACCTCAAGGACATAACCATGGTGCAGAAGAGGACATCTTCCAAAGCATCAAACGTTCGGCATTGACAAATGCTTGTTTATAATAAAAAACAGTAATAGTCACTACTGCCATGAGATTTTCAATCATCCCTTCCCCCAACAGCACCAAGTCACTTAACCACACCACTCATCTCCCTCCACCCTGTGCTTGACGACCCCCCCCACCCAAGTCAAATCACATCCTCCCCCTCTGGCAACCCACCTGCCTCTTCCTCATCTCCCACATTTAAAAGTTTATACGGCATCAGAAAAAAAAAGCATCACACTTTTGAATGAGCAAGATGGCTTCTTCACTGATCAATGTCCTGGAACAGACTGAATAAGGACATCTTCACCTACAGTAACACCTAACTGGTACCTTGTCAGCCAATCAAGTGTTATTACAGGTGACAATGCTGTCATTCATCCATTCATTTATAAGACACTAATGAGTTAAGAGGGTGCCCCCACTTGTTCCAGTGCTGCACAGTTTTCATTGTTTCAGGTGATGTATAATCATTTAAATTTCAGGCTGGGGGACAACAAGAGGTTGTGTACTAGAGTGCAGGATAGGGAGGGGACTGTGATTTGACTCAAGGGTTCAAGCTTGGGTAAAGGTGAGGTATTGTCAGTGGTGTGATTTATGTGACTTGGCATGGGTGTGGAAAGAGATGATTGAAAATCTGTTATAATAAGAATGTTTACTGGGACTATGGATGGGGGAAGGTGGGAGGTGGGATTTAGAGGAGGTGGGGTACTTCATTTTTAAAAGTATGGGTGGTGCAAGGGGGCATGAACCATTTTGCTCAGTCAGTATGATTTGATTAAACTTAAGAATAAAACTTCATACTTTTCACCAGAAATTAAGGGTAGTGAACCTTTGCTGACACTTTCAATGGTACAGTGCCACTATCTGTAGTCTTTGCTGAGTACATTTGGGTGCTCTGCCAGGTGAAAACTATGCAAAATGTAGCCTTACGTGAAGTGAAGTTGTGATCACTTCATGAAGTACAGTGCTTACTGAAGTTCCCCGACTTCACCAGTGTCTACTGTCACAACAAAGTTCTACAATCCCAAGTCATGGGCCTTTTTTCTTACTACTTTCCTAATTCAGATATAATACTAGGAGACTCTAACTCAGGCTTTAACACCAACTGGAACAATACTTCTGACAAGAAGGCAAAGGACTTAGACTTATAGACCTGAAAGAATCATCAGCTCATGTACTGTACTCATATTCTGTGTTTTGCACTTGCAGGTGGAAGAACTCCAAGCACCCGCCATGATATATCAGAGCAAAGGCTTTCAATAACTTGGACTCAGAAAAACTGCTCTAGAACATAGGAACAGTCAACTGGAGTGGGTAAATGTCATCTCTGATTTTGAACTAGCCTGGGCTCATTTTGAGGGTGAGCTAAAAACAATATGCAACAAACTGCATCGGTCACGGTAAAAATGTCGCTACAGCAACGGCATAACCTAAGTTAGTCAGGACACTACAAATGGATCACCACTAAGCTCCTAGACACCTATCAGCAGTGGGAAAGAGCATGGAGCACCTTCACAATCATCTAGCAGTTTTATTGGGTAGTCACTAGCAGTCCCCCTTCAGCAATTTAAAAATCTGGCATTAACACACTAGCATGCTACCTTTTAAATGAAATTAAAAATTGGTGGGGGGGAGGAGGAGGATGAGCCTCCCAATTCTTTTAAAAAAAATTGATATTTAGGATCCTTGGTTCTCCACTTACACTGGCCTGTGTGCCTTATATGGATAACAGAAATTTGAAGTCTGTATTGTTAACCCTTACAGTACATTAATAAGCATAGGTAGTTTGTTTTAATAAATCCTGTAAAAAGTATCTGATTGTCATTTTATAAGCTTTAACTTCTTTGGGGCCATGCCATTTCTGTTTGCCTTGCCTTTTGAAAACATGGCAGTGATGTATGCGCTAGTGTGGATCTCCAGGGAACTATGGGAGTTTAGCAGCAAAGGATTTGGCAGACTACAGTATGTAGCCTGCTATTACTGCAGCTCACAAGCAGCTTACTAACTACTGTAGTCAGGAAGTCTCATTCTAATAAAAAATGCATAATTTTTTCTTCTTTCTGTAGGCATTCTACATATGGACAAAACCGTTCTTCCATAGATTTATGTTTACTATTACCTTTCACTGGGAGCCTACCGTATGTGCAGAGCCACTGTATGTCCCACATTTCCTTGGTACTCTTTCAAGAACAGTGGGGGAATTCAAGAATGCATGGGACAGACATAAGGCAGTCCTAGTGGTGGGTAGGAGGAAGCAAGCTGTTGGTTAACTAGGATCTTCAGTTTATCTGTTAGGTAGAAAAATGGGCAGACTAGGTGGGCCAAGCGGTCCTTATCTGCCATCAAATTCTATGTTTTTATGTTCTATTTTGAAGCTGGTGTATTGCTACATGTGATTTATGTGGGGGGGGCAATCCTTAAATATTGGTTTTTGCATGCCTATTTTATATAAGATCAGTGTATATAATTGTTTCCTAGTTTTTGAGAGTATTTCTGATTTCAGGACATTCCACTTATGTATTTGTTGTATAATAAGCTTCATAAATTCTGGTGATGAAAAATATTTATTATATTTAATAGGCTGTTCAATCCATTTTGAAACCAGACATGGTTTACTGTTAGAATCCGGTTCTGGACTAAAGATGAATATGGCAATAAAGCAAATTTGTTATTGACATTTAAAAATATAATATGAAAGAATATTATAGGATTGATCATTCCAAGGCCGCCATCTGATACGTCCAAGTAGGTGTATTCTCTCTTTATCGGGTTCAACCTACTCTCCCATAACATTCTAAAAAAGATACTCAGAAGTTTAGTTTTAAACTTGATAGGCAGTGGGAAAATCATGCTTATGTAAAGGAGACATGGGACTACAAATTGTTTTATTATATAAATTATTTTTAATTTTGCCAGTTTCCAGTTTTTCCAGGTGTCCACTTTTTTTTCACAATTTTGTAGAACTGTTTTCCAATTTAAAATTGCTGGGTTTTCAGTTCCAAACTGGATTCCTAATACTTTCATGGGTCCCTGAAAATCACTATCACTGCAATATGCTGCGGGGGGCGGGGCGGGTTATGAGATGTACCAACAGATATTTCTGAACATTTGTCTAAATTTAGGGAGGCTCCAGAAGTATGAGCAAAAGTATCCATTTCTGATAAGTCAAAAGTGATAGATGATGTATTCTGTATGAAGAGACATAAATCATCTACTTAAGCATTCATTTTAAACGTATCTGTAGGCAGTTTCCCCGGAATTCCTTAAATTAGCTGATTACTGTATATTTTTCTTAAAAAAGGGATCTATAGTGAATGTATACAGCAAAGGACTAAGTAGGCAACCCTATCTCACTCCTTGCAGTACAGGAACTTGTATTCTTGACACGCCCAGAAAATCGTATGTAATATTACAATTTTGATACAGCAGTTTTACCCACTCAATCAAATTCCGGGGGATTTGATAATATCATATTACCTGGAAGAGATAATTATGATTAAACTTATCAAAGGTTTTTTCTCTAATCTAATGAGACCAAAAAGTCCTGTATCCCTCATTGTGCAGTATTCTATGGCATCTTTAAGTAAGATTAAACTATGCTGAATTTTTCTATTAGGTATTGTGCATGTTTGAGAAGAGTGCATTCTAATGACCACTAGTTTTTGTAATCTACCCTGTAGGAGTAATGCCAGAATTTTAAAAATTGGAGTTCGGGAGGCTCCAGTTATGAATCCGTGATTTGTCTCCTTTTTTAAATAGGACATTTATAATACCTTCAGAAAATGCATTTGATACCTGCTGATGTTGTAAAATGTCATTAAAAACTAAACTTAAAATTTTAGCTAATTCAGATCAGAAGGTTTTATAGGATTCATTAGGAAGCCCATATCTTCCTGGTGCTGTCCAATTTTTTAATTTTCCAGTGTTATAAACTTCCTCTGGAGTATTAGGAGGCATATTCTCAGTTTTGTCTGCTCAGTTCGAATCAGTGCCTATCGCTCCTGTTAAATATGTTTGAATTGATACCCTATTTATATGACTCGTGGTACAAAATTGTAAGAAAAATTATTCCACTACTGTTCGTATGTGCTTTGATGACGTGCTAAAAACACCTTTAGAATCTGTGAGGCCAGAAAAGGAAGATGCATTCTTTCTTTGTTTACAAGTTTCACATGGTTCAGGAAAAGGCGTTTTTGAGTGCCGTATGACAATTCAGCAAATAATGTACAGTATCTGCTCTGTTATATTGTACTGTACTTTTTTAATTTCTTTTTTTATATGGGTAATTTGTTCTGTAAAATCCAATCTAAAAGAATATGCTACAGTTTGTAAATGTAAGAATTGCTCTCTTAGTGTAAGATATGTAAAAAAACATTTTGAATTTATTTTTCCAAAACTTTTAAGCCAATTCGATAATTCTTTATTTGTATCTTCCCACTAGATACCTAAATCTTCATACAAGTCTATGGGCCAGATATTCAAAACTTTGCGCCAGGCAAAAACTGTTTGCGCAGGCTAAGTGCAGGATTAGCGCGGGTCTGCTATATTCAAAAGGCCAAACAGCACGGGCAAACTGCATTAGCGCTGGGCAAAATTATAATGTATGCAAGGGGCAAGCTGACATGAATACAGGTGCAATGCCATGTTGTAGCTACCTCTGTGCTAGAGGTTTTGCGACAGCATGCCCAGCACAGTGCACGCATTCTGCCGAAAAGTTTGTCTTAACCCTGGGCAATCAGCTTTGTGTGGTGTTTGCGTGACCCTAACAAATAAATATGATGCAGACAAAGCCAGACATAGAGGAAACATGCTGCTAACTGATGGCATCACAATGATGCCATCATCTGCCACCAGTCACAGCCATGCCAGGCAGTAAGTGGTGACCCTGCCAACAGTGGACAGCATGGCAGTGTGGCCATACAGCATACACCTGCAGACTACTCTTCTGTGGACACTAACAGATGCCAGCACACACATGCAGCACAGTGGGCATGGGGGATGTTGCAGGGAGAGTGTATGGGTGGCCAGGCTGTGCCACAGACCAGGTGTGGCCACAAGGGTGGGACACATCATGCAGTGCACATGGGCCAGTAATGGGAATTCCCCAACACCAGTGTGCCTTTCTGATAATATATGCCCCCCCCGGCCACATACCGCACAGCTGTACAAGTGCCACAGCACACAAAGCCGGGCATGTATATGTCACTGTGAGCATCCCATGCCAGAGGTGCAGCATTTGTGGGTCACACAACAGCGTAACAGTAATGTCCACTGTCAGTAAACACCTGCAGATTGGGCCTCTCACTGTGCATAGTGCAGTCATCATCACTGCCCTACACACCATAGGCACTGCTGTGTCCTCACACTACTGGCCCCTTGCTACTGTAGAGTCTACTGTGCACTGGTGCATGACCTCCAGTGTGACAGTTGCATGCAGCACCACCATCATCTGTGCCTATGCTGTGTTGTCCCAGTACAGCTGCAGGCAGCAGCACATGTGGAAGTAGTGTTCAAACCTGTATAATAATCCCCAAGCTGTTTGCGCACTGCTAACACATTCGTGCTGGTTTACCGCAGGGCTAAACCATTAGCCCAGCGCAAACTGCACGCAAATCAGGGCATAATGAGATGCTAATCTAGATGTTTGCCCAGAGACTACCTAAGTAGGCTCAATTGCATGTCAGTTTTGAATATGGCAAAGTTTAGCGTCGGGCAAACATGTTTGCACCTGGCTAACGGTTTAGTCCTGCGCTAAATCCGTGCAAACATGTTAGCTCTGTTCAAACAGTTTGGGGAATATTTTACAGTTTTGCACACTGTACTTTCACATATGCTGCTGCCTGCAGCTGTACTGGGTCAACGCATTTGCTGGCACACACATTGGCCACATAGTTCACCTCTACTTACCTTCCCAATGCTATGCACTGTGTTGCTGTTGTGGTTTGCACTTCCTGGTTGCCATATTCAGAGCTGTCTTATTCCAGGGCTAAGTTTGCCCTGCACTCCCAGCCCAGTTTGCTCTGCTTCATTCCCATTCTATATTCAGAAGCTGTTTGCCCTGGGCTATTCCTTTTGAATATGGCTTGCTTTGTGCTCCGGGCTAAGTTTGCCCACCGGGCAGTGGTAATTTAGCCCTGGGGCAAAGTTTTGAATATCTGGCCCTATGACTGTTAATCTGATTTTTAGTAAGTATTTAACATGATAGAGGATATCCAAATTCTGTAAACTGAGTATATTCAATTTCAATCTCTGAGGCTTATGTAGTGGTACAGGGCCTACTGTTATGTTAATTTTAACTAACAAGTGATCTGAGAATTCTATAGTTAGGACCTCAGTACTCAGGATATTAATTTGTGAAGCGAGAAAGAGATAATTTATTTGGGATGTGAGATGCCCTTTCTGGAGTGTGAAATCTGGACCTGTATGGGGAGAACAAAAACAGTTTTCCAATTCCACAATATCAATACATTTCTTTAAAGCAAATTCATCACAATATACCTTTTTGCCTTGTTCCGATTTCCTGTGATGAGATATGCTACTTTTAAAATCTTCCTGAAAGAACAGCAGTATGGCATAGCTAAATAAGGCTGAATCAGTTCTAATGTTGTTTACTCTATTAGCTTTAGTCTGTGAGCCATAAATATTAATGAAATGACTAGTGCAGTTGTCCTAGGTTCCATCAATAATAAGGACACATCCTGCAATTAAATATATTAACCTGTAAATTCTATATCTATTACCAGTAAATAAAATATCTAAACCATCAGCAGTATCTTTCCCATATACTAACATACTAAAATGGCAGCAGAATAGGCCTAACTGTCTTTTGTGTCTGCTCGTTTGGTCAGCCCCCACCCTGGGATCTGACCTTGCTGCCCCACTCACTGTCTCTGGCTTCTCCCTTTCCAGTCCTGGATATTCTCACTGCACTGGTTTTTGCTTCCAGAACCCTTCTCCTGTACCTGTCCCACCCCCTCTTGAATCCCTCCACTGTTTCTGCCTCCACCAGCCCCCTGGGCAGTGCATTCCATGGCTCCACCACCCTCTCAGTGAGTAGCACCTCTTCCTTTCTCCCTGATTCTCCCCCCCTCCGGCTTCCACCCATGCCTCTAGTTGTCCCCATCTTCCTTTGGAGTACCTGACTGCTCCTCCCTATTTATCCCCTTCATGTACCTGAAGACCTCTGTCATGTCCCCGGTTCCTTCTCTCTTCCAATGTGTACATATTTAGCTCTTGAGCCTCTCCCCATAGGTCCTATCCACAAGCCCCAAATCATTTTGGTTGCCCTCCTGTGGACCCTCTCCAGGAGTTCAATGTCCCTCTTTAAATGTGGCCTCCAAAACTTCACTCAGTACTCGAGGTGCGGCCTCACCAAGCAGTTATACAATGGGAGTATCACGTCCCTCCTTCTGGAGGTGAGCCCCTAACAATGCATCCAAGCTTCCTGCTGGCCTTTGCCACTGCCCTCCTACAAGTATCCGAGTTGTTCATCTTGACATCCGCCACCACCCATAGGTCCCTCTCTGCCATCGAGACTTGTAGCATCCCCCCCCAGGGTATACACTTGGCCCGGGTTTCTGGCTCCCAGGTGCAGTACATTGCATTTCCCTGCATTGAACCTCAGCTTCTGCTCTCTAGACCACCTTTCCAGAGCCTCCAGGTCCCCCTGTAGGGCCACCCTCCCCTCCTCCCCATCCACCACCGCCCCCAGTTTTGAGTCATCCACAAAGAGACTCATCTCACTCCTGATACCCTTCCTTATGTCAGAGATGTAGGCGTTGAACAGAAGGGGCCCAAGGACCGATCCCTGAGGGACTCCACTAATGAGTCTCCTTGAGGATGAGACTATCCCACCAAGCACGACCCTCTGAGTCTGGTTCTGGAGCCAACTGCCTATCCATCTGATCATCTGGTTCCCCACCCCCATTTCTCCCAGATTATCCAACAGGCCCCCATGAGGAACAGAGTCAAATGCCTTGCTGAAGTCAGGAAAGAGGACGTCCACTAGTCTACCCAGGTCCAAGGCACTCATCACCCAGTCATAGAACTCCACAAGGTTTGTCTGACATGATTTCCCCAGGATGAATCCATGCTGTCTATCATCCAGGCACCCCAACTTTTCCAGGTCTCCCCTAGTCTCTCCTTGACAATGCCCTCCATCACCTTGCCCACCACCGATATGACCAATAAGAGGGGCTGCACACCCAGTCTTTTGGATACTGTTTTAATTCACCTGTGGATTTGAGCCAAGTTTCCTAAAAAAATAATATCCAGTGCCAGAGTTTTCAAGAGAGAGATTAACTTTTTCTTTTAGACCCATTCTTTATGCTGTGCACATTCAAAGTGCCAAAAACAGTTGTATTCATTTGTAATAGAGCTTAGAGGTTAGATTTTCTGTTATTTTTTTCCCTTTTTTCTATTTTGTAGTCCCTTTAGTAGAGTCATCCAGCATCGTTTTCTCTAGTATATGGGAGTAAGCATCTGATTCCATACCATCCATCTCTGAGTACCCCCAATTTTTTGGAGTCAGGACCTCAAAGAGGTTGTTTGTTTCCAGTTTTGTATCTGATTTTACTTGTTGCAACCTAGAGGACCACTCCCTAGGTTGGGGGCTATCCATGGATGAGGTGGTGGCATGTTAGAAGGGCCCTCCTTGATATTTTGCTTCAAGTGGTCTGTGTAAAGGACAGGGCACAGTAAATGATTCATATCAGGTTCTCCTAGTAAAGATTTTGAGGAGACTTCTACAGCTGTAGAGGAGGAAGGTATAGATGTTTGTTTAGGCTCTGTATTGTTTTGAGGAGGTTGTGTTTCTTTTAACATAGTAGCCAGTACAGCCTGTGGAACCTTTCCAGGTGTCTCCGGGAATTCTGCACATTGCTGAGCTTTTTGGATAAGTTCATTCTGATTGATTTTGTCCCATTTGTTGTGAGCCACCCAAGGGCATTTTGAAATGTGTGTGTAGATTCATCACATAAATTACATTTTACCTGGTTAGTGCATTGGTGGCTGATGTGCCCAAATTCCCCACAGATGTTACATTTGGATTTATCACAAATGTTTGAGAGGTGTGTTCTAAAACCACATTTTTAGCATACCTTAGGTTGTCTGGCATAAAAACAGACACCTCTGTCCTTGCCCCCCAAAAACCTATTTTGGAGATGTGATATGCCCTCCTCCATTTGCCTCAACTTAACTTTAAATTGCCATCCCCCAGTCCAAAATTGTTCGGAGTCCAAAATGGCTTTTGGTGCACTCACAACCTCAGATCTGTGGGAAAGCCAGTGCAATATACAGTATCTCTATAAAGGATAGTAAGGCTTTACCAGTATGGAATCTAGCAACAGTTATTCCATTACATAAGGGTGGCAGTAGGCAGGTAGTAAATAACTACAGACCAATCAGTCTAACATCAGTAATTCGCAAGTTATTAGAAAGGATATTACAACAGAGGCTAAATCAGCATATGATAAGAAAAGAACTTGTAGATATATCGTAACATGGCTTCTTCCAGGGAAAATCTTGTCTAACGAATTTATTGAACTTCTTTGAGCCTGTTAGTCAGGCATTAGACAAAAGTATGCTAGTTGCTATCATCTTTCTTGATTATGAAAAGGCATTTGATAAAGTTTCACATAAGATGCTGGTTGAGCAGCTAGTAAAACTTAATTTTCACTCACAATTAATCAAACAGATAATTTCCTGGCTCAGTTACAGAAAACAAAGAGTAATATCAGAGGTTGTGTCTCATCATGGCGTGATGTTACAAGTCGAGTCCCACAGGGTTCTGTCTTGGGTCCAACACTTTTTAATATTTTCGTCTCATCAATGCAGATTTCAGGTAATGTCTGGGTAGGAAAATATGCAGATGACTGTAAAGTAGGGGCTATTGAACACAACAAACAAATGGCTATAAGTCTGCAAAAAAACCTACATAAACTAAATGAATGGGCCGACAGAAATAACATGTCATTCAATATGGTTAAATGTAAAGTAATGCATTTAGGTCATAGCAACTTAAAAATACCTTACACTTAAAAATAAAACTTTGGAGATTATGTCTAAAGAAAAGGACCTCAGAGTAATTATGACAGAAAATTTAACTCATGATATGCATTCCATAAATACGGTTAAGAAATGTCATAGTATACTGGGATGTATTCTCAGACATGTAAAAAGTAGGGACTCTGAGGTTCTTATTCCTCTGTACTCCAGTCTTGTGAGACCTCACCTGGAGTATTGTGCCCCATTCTGTTCTCCCACCTCAGTGAAAGGAAAAATGATAGTTGGAAAAGTTCAAACGAAGGCAACTAAGAAAGTGAATAACATGCTACAACATGACTATGAAGATAGGCTGAAATTATTTGGACTGTATTCATTGGAGTACAGGGTGATGAGTGGGGATGTATGTCTCACTTTCAAAGCATCTAGAGACGAAGCTATTTTTAAAACTATAGGACTCACAAAACAACTAGGGCCACATAATACCAGGTCACATAATCAAAAACTAATAAGGGAAGTGAGTAGAACTACTAAGAGATCTAAATGGTTTATTCAAAGAGTGACTACGATATGGAACTCACTATCTAGTTCTATAGAAGAAAGTGATAACCTTGACAAAGTCAAACTAGGATTGGATAAGTACATGGGAGAGAGGAAATGTGCTTTCCACCATTTGCGATTAATGGTGGTGAGTTCATCATAGGTCTCTGACCTCCTGAACTAGTGTCATTCTATGAACCTATGAACCTATCTCCTACAAGGATCCTCCGATTTCAAAACATGACTGTTAACAACTTTAACCAGAGGTTTAGTCAAGGGTATTGCCATGAAGGGAAAACTTTTACTTTGTTGTATTTCCACCCAAATCTTTCAAGTTGTTTGGGGGGATCTAAAGCTGATATCACAGTTGTCCTTCCCCAAATGTGTATAAAGGCATAGATATCTGCTGGGGAGAACCTCAGGGATTCTTTTATCAGCTTTTCCCAACATATGTCCTGTCTGGATGAGTCTGTAGTCCTAGTTTATATTGCAAATACACAGCATTCCATCTGGGAGTCAGTTCTGAGCAATCAAACAAGTCAGCAAATCTAGGTTGCTCTGGGGGGCGCGTCATTTTATCTTCAGGTACTGGCAAAGCTATGAAGGAATCAGTATTTTTCATATAATTCAAAACCTCATTAACTTTAGTATCTTGATGCTCAGTGCTCTGAGTGCCAGATTCATTTATAGATTACCTTTTCTTTGTTACTATTGCAGTTGTGTTTTCTCTGTGAGGACTATTTGAGCTTTGTTTGTCCCCTTTTGGCAGAGCATCAACATTTGTACACATATTAGTGGATGTAAGAGAAGAAACATGTACCTGGGCAACCATAGTGCATGGTTACACATTCAGCATCTCTTCCATCAGCGTTTGTAGGTCCCATTCAGGGTCAGCAATCCAAGTCCCGTTCTCATTTTTCTTCCAGCCAGCCTCTTTCAGAGTTCCCTCCCTCATCCAGTTCCCAGTCTCTGATAAATATTTTAGTCCAAAAGCCTCTCTCACCAGACCACTCGCTGACAGTGGTTCTCGTTGATCTCCTGGCCCCCTTTGATCTTCCTACTGTTGCTCACTTGGCTGTTTGTCAGAGGCTGGCATTTGTGCTGTCAAAGCTGCAGTAAGGGCGGTGCCCTGAGCGGTGGGTTCTTCCATATTAAAACATTGATTAAACATATTTTTTTTCTCATTCTTTCTTTTGTCTCAGCTCAGCCTTCTTCCTGTGGTATTGTTTTTCATCCGCATCCATCAGTTTAAAAAGGGCATTCTTTTTTACCTGTAATTCTGCATCTAGTTGCTTTTCAGCATCTCCCATATCCAGTTCATCAGAAGAGAAATCTGTCGAGACAGTTTCTTCAGAGGCAGCTGCATTCATTGCAGTCTCCATCTCAGCATTCTCCTGGCATTCACCAGCTCGGTTGGAGGACTGATCCCCAGCCTGCTGCAGAGCATCCTCCTCAGCCCGCACCTGGCCCACCACCTTGCCAGACAGCAATGCCCCTACAGGTGAGTTGGGGATTTTCCCTGATGTCCCGGACAACATTTCTCAAGCCAATAAAACATAGGTCAATGTAAGCTCATTCTTGTCTAGGACACACCCGGGAAATGCGTCGTCTGTATTACATAACTCATGGTACACTTCTGGACATACCGCCTACACTGAGGGCCTTATATAAAATGTAGCAACACTAAAACATAGCTACTAACAATAAAATATAATCAGCAGCATTAGTAAACACAATTATAAAATGACAGCGAGAAAAGGAAGAACATGATGACTGTACCATGTCACAAGGCCATGTGGTAAGATTTGTCTTACTACATGGCTGGGTCACAATCAAATGTGAAATGTTTGTTTCAGACATTTTCTGCCTAAATGATGCCACATTGTTAGGCCTTTTGAGTGGCGCTAAGTGATTGCTGCAACCATGTAGTGCGGATTACAACTTTGTGACCCTATTGAACACAACACAATGGTCATTGGAATATTTCCCTGAATGCTCAATAAAGTTTTTGTGACTTGGTGAGGGAAGGGCAAGTTCAATGCTCATGGCTCCCAATGCCTTTAACAAGGCATGGTGGTTCTTGCAAACCCTGCTGCAACTTCTTGTTATTTTAATGGGGAGCATGTGAGGAGCACATTAAGCTGGGTACACAGCAACTGGGATGCTGAAAGGGGGCATAGAGAGCGTTTTTTCTAGCAGCCAGGTGGGATTAATCTATTATGATGCAAGTGGGAAGGCACTGGGCTAACAGGGCAAAGGCCATTTGGCCTGGAAAATCCATGATCACCTGGCTAGGGTAGGGAGAACCAAAGGTAATGGGGTTGGATGGGTCAGATGGACCTTCTGGGTGGCATCCCCATATTTTATAGAGTCACTACATGGCATTGGGTCATATACATGTTCTATATCATGGTGATACATTGTGGGTGTTGGTAACCTGTATGTTAGTGGGTGCTAACTCTGCTATGCACAAGTACTTTCACATTATAACTTTGTCACCGGAAGTCTCCTCCTGCCTCTGTGACTGAGAAAATATCTTGGAATTCAGTAAAAGGGTGACAATACAAAGGGGAGACAGTTTGCCTCCTGTTGTTTGATGCCATGTTTTACAACTGAGAATAAAGACCCTGATTTATGATGGTGCGAAGACAGGCACAATAAACAATCAGTATTCTCAGCTCTGCTGATGAAGGCATCCGGCAAAGAATAGTTGGAGTCTGGAGAGCTCAGATGCTAAAAAACAACAAATATAAATGGAAATATTTTTTTCAATTGCCTGGTCATTCAATAGGGGGGAAGTCTGCAGTACTGTATATAAAGTGTTAGGTGAAACCTGAGTTGTGGAAATTGGGGAATGTTTAGACAGCTGGGTCACTCTGGAATCAGATGAAATGAAAATTGTCACAGTGGTGACTTATTTATGAAATAACTCACAGAAACACAGAAACACAGACTTTGACGGCAGATAAGGGCCACTTGGCCCACCCAGTCAACTCAGGATGTTTAAAACAAGAGGCACCATGACATTCATTGTTTGTAGTTATTAAACACAAGAACAGTAACAGTTTATGAATAAAGGAATTGGTGCACACAGCTAGGTGTGGTTTAGGTTCTCTTTAGCAGACCTAAGAAATGATAGAGTTACAATGGATTGGATGGAACTTAGTGTGGCAGCACAGTAAGAAATATATTTTCAGAAACAAAACCTAAGTAGAGAAAGTCAGGTGGATCTTTTCTGGTTTAAGACGGAATCAGTTTGAGTCCAAAACAGAAAAGGGTCATGATATTTCTATCTTCCCAACGCAGAATGAATGAGAAGTTGACAGGGAGGTGGGAGATTATACTTGTAGTAGATAATAAACAAGCATTTGTCAATGCCGAATGTTTGCTTGCTGGTATTAGCATTTGAAATGCAGGAGTTAGACAGATGCAGAATACGAATGGCAATGAAGTATGGAAGTTCATGCCAACCCCACCTCCATCTTGTAGAGATGGACAGGCATTGGGGTAGGTATGTGGGTCGCCGCACATGACGGTCATGCCATGTGACCTCATCTTATTCTGCAGACAGTGACACGTGTTGAGGTGTGCCTTAGGGTGTTTGGCTTTACAGTCACCCCATTCCACACGGACATATGCTGAAATGGGCATAGCATAGGAGAATGGGGTAAAGTGTGGGGCTGAAGAATGGAAGGTACACCTTGATGCCTGTCAGTGGCTGAGGGGTGGTGGTGGGATGGAATGATTAGTACAGTTGGCAATCCAAAGGCACAGCCTGATGCCTGTCCGTCTATACAGTGTAGGATATGATGGTTAGAAACCCTAATGCCTTGGGTGTTTGTTATTATTTACAGTACAAATTTTCACCATGGTCTTTTTGAGACCCCACCTCATGAAAGCATTTTGGACCTCTTCTCATGAAGAGTGACAGTGTGATTTTGTCACTGTGTCCCAAACATTGACTTCCAACAGCAACAGTGCCATTCTGTGCCACATGTACGAAAACACAGATTGGGCAGAATGTGAAGAATGACAGCTGTGCTATCCATAGGGAGGTGTGAAGGGATGGCAATGTTGAAAATCTGTAGTGAGAATATTAAAAATGCGCACGCTTCCGATCATATGTGGAAAGTGTGCAATGCATGCACGTAACACAGTCATTTGATGGACTGTCGTCACCAGATTTTCAACATAGGCATTTTATGACCTGTGTTCATGAAGAGTGTCACTGTGACTCTGTCAACGTGTCCCAAACACTGATTTCCCACAGCAACCACTGTATTCTGCACCGGAAGTGCAAAAACACATTTCGGCCAGGATGTGAAAAACGAAAGCTGTACTATTCATAAGGAGGTGTGTAAAAATGGCAATGCTGACAATGTGAAGTGAAAATATTGCAAATGTGCGAAGTTACAAGTGTACATGGAAACTGCTCAACGCATGCTCATAACACACTCATGTCACGGACTTTTCTCACCAAACTTTCAACATAGGCATTTTAGCACCTCTTCTAATGAACAGTGTCACTGTCTTTTTCATAATGTGTCCCAAACATGGATTTCCCACAGCGACCGTGCTATTCTGTGCCGGAAGTGCGAAAATACATTTCAGCCAGGATGTGAAAAATGACAGCTGTATTGTTCACAAGGAGGTGTGGAAAATGCCAATGTTGAAAATCTGGCATGAGAATATTGCAAATTCGTTAGTTATGAGCGTGGCGAAAGCAACCGCGCAATGCACGCCGTAAAACAGTCATTTTTTTTGGATTTTGCACCAAATTGCAACATAGGCTTTTTGAGAGCCCACCTTATGAACACTGGCACTGTTGTTTTGTTAATCAGTCCAGAAAGGGGATTCAGCGCACTGACCATGAAATCACCTTTCGGAGCTGATGAACACCATGACAGTGACAGAATTCACGAGAAGGGGTCCCAAAAACCCCATGTTGAAAATTTGGTGCCAGAGGTCCAAACAATGCCTGAGATATGCAGCAAAGTTGAAAAAACCCTATCTATTACATTATACAGCTTACCGGCATTTCCTCAGTTCATGGTCGTCTTTGAAGAGTGCAGACGTGTTTTCAGTCCACTGAAGATCGTTGTGCCGAGGTCCGAAGGTAAGTATGGGGTGAGGGGTGTGTGTGAGGAGGCAGGGTACACAGTGGGTGGATGCGGGAGGGGGCAGGGAGACCGCGAGGGACCATTTTTTGTTTACAGGTAAAAAAAAAGACATCGCGGTACGTTTTCTTTTTTTTTTTTTACAGGGGAATTTGGCACCCTGGGGTGGGCTCCCAGCATGCCAACCGACTGTTGGGGAAATTAGAATGATAATGTCAACAAAAAGGTATATGATTTGGCACAGGCATGCAGCAAAACTGTACACAAATGAGAGTTCATAAGAGGGGTGTACATCCTAAGCTATTTTTTGTGATGTTTTCCTGTAGGTAAAACAGGTCTTCCTATTATTAGTTTCAAATGGAGAAGGATACATGAAGCCAGTTATAAACTACTAGTGGTGGGGTTATATGTCCAATAAGATTGTACGGGTTACATAACTCCAAAGGTTTAAACCATGAGTCCTTTATGAAATACTCTACGATGGACTCTCTCCTTTAAAGGAATGCGTGTGTGTAATATTATGTAATTGGGTTATTTTGTTAAGGAGATTCTATAAATGGGACTGAGTGTAAAAAAGGGGGTATGGGGGAATTTAGTGCAAAATGAAATAAGGAGAGTATAAAATGGTGAATGTGTGCTTAAAATGCATTTTCTTATATGACTGATATGTGATTTCTGATTATGTTCTCTGTATGTTCACTGAAATATATTTATATAACTTGTATAAATAAAAAAGTCCCCTACTCTAGCAAAAAGTGCCTTGGGTTCTTTTACTTCCACCTGGACACCCTCCAGACCAGCAGCAGAAATGGTTAGAAGGGAACTCAGTTTAACATCTCATTCGAAGGACGGCATACCCTGACAGTACAGTACCTCCCCCCCAATAATACTTGGGTGCTGGCCTCGTGCCTTCCAAGTTCCAATTATCTGGGGCATGCATTAATTCTTTACAAATGCATGCCCTGTTTGGGGTTATTACGACATATATGTTACATGGATGGATCTTTTTCTCCACTAGAATTTTTATTTATTTATTTAAGTCTTTGGTAACTGGGTAAGGCCCACTAGGCACAAGTACCTGTTTTCAGGGGCAACCTGGGAACACAGGGGGGTTAAGTGACTTGCTCAGAGTCACACAGTATGTAAGTGGAGGTTGTGGGAATCAAACCCAGGTCTTGTGGATGTACCAAACCCATTTACAGCTCGTTACTGTAACCTCTAGGCTATATTGCCATCATTTATGTAACTGGGTTATCGTTCATGTTACGGTTACTACCCCTACCTTGTAGAAACATGGTGTAACCACCCCCTACAAATAGGGGTTCCTAAAATGTCTTCCTGGGCTTGCCTAATGCTCATCAGGCTGGTGTTCTGTGTTTAAAAAGTTTAAAAGTGCTTGCGTGTGAGTGGCCTGTTAGCCTCCGTGCCTGTCTCTTTAAGGGGTATCATTTTCGTAGGTTATAATTGATCTGGGTGGGGGCCAAATGGGTTCTGGCTCAAGTCCCACCTGGGCTGCAATATAGCTGCTTCATTCTGCCATCACTAATTGCACAGAGGAAGCCTTACTAGGAACTGTGTTTGTTTGCTTTAATAATAATTATATCATAGTTTGTCTAACCTGCTTTCCTTTGCAGCATGGACATTTTGCTGAGCACCACCATTTTGGTTCTGGACTGCCAGTTTGGGCCAGTCGGTACCTCTGGAGACTTTAAAATGGAGACTGTCCCCAGGGGTCTTCTGGGAGTTAATTTCTGTAGGAATTGTAGTTTTTACTGTTTGGTGCCTAAATGGACATGGAAGGGGAGCCCTTTGTGTGACAGACAGATGGATCAACCAACTGAACCTTTTGGATCACTGGGAAAGCCCAGAGCTGCCTGCAGCAGTGGGTCAGTGTGTAGTTGGAGTGAAAAGAGTGAACAGCTTGTGTAATTTGAGCAGCTGCTCCTGCATATTAGTGAGGGGAAATTGGGAGGAAGGCTGTGTCTGGCCTGCCAGCTACCATCTTCTCGAGTGAAGAAGTATGAAATCTAAATTCAGACTTTATCCAAAATTGCTGTGATTGTGACTGGAAGGAATCCTGAATTGTGACAGAGTGAATTTCACCTGGTGAGGACTAAAGAGTTGCTTCTGAGCAATCGGCCTATCAGGACTTGAAATAACCACAGAGCATACGGTTTGCACAGACACTGTTTAACCACAACCGGACTGTCATCCAAACTGTAGTATTTACTTATCCTTACTATAATTGTGCTGAATGTGTAGTGTGGGTCATGATTTGGTTCCCCACACTGTCAAATGTGTCACGCTAGCGGGAACCTGCATCCAGCAACATACCGGACTGCATCCGAATCATTCACCTGGTCTGGGCCTCACCATCTTGGTCTAGAATGCCACTCACACCACAGAGATTCATCCAATGAAAGACCCGCTCAGGGATTCAGTTCTCTGCTCAACACCATCAAACAGAATCGACCACCACGGTACGTCGTGTGGGCCCTGCTTTCCCTGGCAAACCAGCATACCATCCTGAGGTCTTCATCTAATCAATTCTGCATCCTGGTCTGGCAAGCATGAATAAACATCAGGGTAGCTCCCTGCAACAAAGCTCAAATCAAAGTGTGTCACCTGATTTAATTGATCATTACCAGATGAGCCATCCATCTCCAGAATACAAATTGTGGTTTAAAGTGCTTGTTCTGTTTTTCCTTCCTAAGGTCCCCAACAACAGCTGCAATGCTGGCCTACCACGGGCAATGCTTCAGGCTAGCCTGCATGACAACTGAGTACCCAGAGTGTGTGTGACTGTGCTAGAGGGACTCTTAGGCATGCATGTTTAACCTGACTAAATCAGATCTAAAAAATCATACACTAGATTACTGCCCCACCCTTGTTCATGTCCCCTGAAGAAAAATCAGATCCGGATCTTTTTGCATCTGCACTGGCTATTGTGTACCTTTGTGGTGGGGTTATTGTGTTGCCATTGTCTTTCTCCACTGCAGGTCTTGTTTTGCAAGAGGTCTCCAAGGCCAGTGCAACTGATCCAACCCTGGTGATAAGTGTGCCAAGTGTGGGTATAGCATTGCATTCTGGTGTTAATTGTGACTGTGTATTAGCTGACCAATATAGGCCACTAGAGGGGTTAGAGGGGGGATCAGTGTCCCAGAGGGCTGTACCTAGAGCTGCTACGCTACCTTAAACCTACCCTACAGGTGGAGACACCCATTCAATGAGCTCAGGCCCCTCAACCTGTGATTAGTCACGCAGGCAGGGGTAGTATCCCTTGGGATAACGCCACCTAGAGGTTACAATAAAAACATAGATTATGTCAGCAGAAAAGGACCACAAGGCCCAGCCAGTCTGCTCTAATCCTAACTACCCTATTTGGTGGCAAGGGGTCCTATGCAGTGATGAAAGTGAGCAAGAATGCACAGGAACTCAGTTCCTGTACCTTTTTTGCAGTAGGAACAGAGTTCCTGTATTTCTTCCTACTCATATTTGAAATGAAATTCTTACAACAGTAACATAAGTAAGCAATAAGACATGATGGGGTGTGCATTAGACAGTTCTAATGCACGGCTAGGGGGACGTAGTGAGGCACAAGGCCACAGGCTGAGTGCGTCCAGTCCCCTAGCCAAGCATTAGAACTGTCTAATGCACATCCCCAGAGTGGCTTATTGTGCTTATAAAATGGGCCTGTGTATTCTAATTGGGGGTTCTAGTTTTAGCTGTGCATTAGACACATCTAATGCATGACTAACAACCAATCAGATTGCTTGAAATCCTTTGCCCATTTCATAATGACAATTTCTTGGCCTATGACCCGAGATCAGTGGAGGTCATCATGAAATTTGACTTGCATAACAAGTTCATTTTTTTAGAACTACTTTGACATCTCTGATTGGGTGCACCAGTATCTATATATGTCTGGATTGAAAGAATTATGGAAACATAGATGTCGACAGCAGAAAAAGGTCCAAAGGCCTCTTGAATCCCAAGAGTTATCCTTCAGAGCGAGGATCTTAATTCTGCTTTTAACTTCTGCCAGTTCTTGAAATCCTGTACTTCTTGTTCACCACTTACACCACTGGTCCTATGTTAATTAATTAGTTTTTGTTGACCGGGTAAGTGCACTAGACAAATCCTGCCTATTTTCAGGCACGACCCGGGGGAGGGGGATACAGATTAATGCCAACTGACCTTGAACCAGATTAAGCTGTTGGTGATGTTTTTAGTGAATGAGGGAAATTTGGCCAGGACACCGGGGAAATTCCCCTACTCTTTTCGATAAGTGTCATGGGATCTTTAACATCCACCTGAACTACCACCAATCCAGGCAGATGGGACCTCGGTTTAACGTCTCACCGGAAAGACAGATGAACCCCAGCTTCCTCTTTGACATCCCTTATGGACTCAAACAAGGTTGAGAGCCTGGGTTTGTTAAACTCCTGGTTGGGGGGTTCATACCTAGCATTAGATTTAAACAACACAGTGCCTCTGACCAGAGAAAGGTTGAAGTGGACCTGGTGTAAGCACAGTACCAGCCCTGCAATACCCATCTCCAGAGAAGATCAACCCACCTGTGAATGTATACTGTGTTCAGATTTGGAGACTGCACCTCAGAAAGGACACAGACAGAGTGAATGCGGTCCACAGGAGGGCAACTAAAATGGTTCATGGGTTGCATGAGAAGCCCTATGAAGAGAGATTGCAGGATCTCAATATGTATACCTTAGAAGAAGGGGGGGGGAATACAGCAGAGACCTACAAATATCTCAAAGGAGTGAATTAGGTAAACTGGGGAGTTTCTTTCAAATAGGAACACGCAGGACCAAGGGGCATGTAATGAAACTGGGGAGGAATTCATGAGTGATGTGAGGAAATATTTATTCACTGAAAGGGTAGCGGATACCAGGAATAGACTGCTGATGGAGGCTGAAACTGTTGGGGGCTTTAAGCATGAATGGGATAGAAATGGGGTATATTAGATAGGAAGTACAGAGGTGAGAGGGTTAACAGAGACCAGATACAGTCTGTTGAGACAGAACAGGTAGGGAACATCTAGGCAGACTAGATGGGCTAAGTATTCATTTTCTGGCACAATACTCCAAAATGATATAAGCTCAGGCAGTAATTAGGAACAAAACAGGGGTTTAGGGTCAGGCCCTAAAGAAAAAAAGGGCGTTATGCCATATCAGGCAGCAGCGTAGTATCACTGCTAGGTGACATGGATGCTGGAATTGGGGTGCTAGTGGGCTGGGAATGGGGGTTACATAACTTGTAGTGGGAAGGGGAGAAGAGTGAGGTTTGGGTGCTAGTGGGTGGGGGGAGTGGAATTGTTTAATTTTTTTTTTTCATTTTTTTTACTTTATGTAACACTGGGGTTGGGCACCTGGTATTGGAGTTGGGGGGGACCTTGTCAGGGATTGGGGTACCAATGCATGCCAAGGATATTTGATCATAGGACATGGTATGGGAGGGAGTGTGCCAATGGATGTCGGGGATATCGGCACATGAGAGTGGGGACCACTGAATGCCTAGGACACTCTGACATGGGACAGTGTGTGGAAGGGAGGCCACTAGATGTCAAGGATATTTGGACACTAGGCAGGATGGGTGGGCACTGGAAACCAGGGATACTTAGACATGGGGCACTGCGTGGGAGGGGGTACCACTGGATGTCAGGGATATTTTCACATGGGACAGGGTGTGGAAAGGGGTACCACTGGATGCCAGGAAACATCCGAGATACATGGGGTAGGGAGTGAGAGGAGGGTTAACTGATGCCAGGGATATTTAGACACAGGACAAGGTGCAGGAGTGGGGACCACTGGCCACCAGGGACACTTGGGAGATGGGAGACTGGATGGGAGAGGGTACTACTGGATACTAGGGATGCTTGAGCATCTTGGAAATTGTGGGGGGGGGGACTTTTGGACGCCAGGTATATTGGGGCATAGGACAGGGTGTAGGAGGGGATTCCACTGGATACCAGGGATACTAGGACATGGATTAAGGTGTGGAAGGGGGTGCCTACAAAACCGGAGACTGGTTGGTAAAGGAATGGGATGAGAAAGGGTGATGGAAGTCAACACTAGGGACTACTTGGGGTTGGACGAAGATGGGTGTGCCAGTGTAGTACTGAGATTGTTAAGCACAGTGTGGATAAGAGCAGGGTGTGGCACTGTGATCAGATACTGCTTACCATTAAAAGTATTGACAATGCTGGCCAAAGGCCAGCACTGTCCATACAAAGTAGTGTACATCTGTTATTACATTTTCTTTTTAAAAAAGAAGCAAATTCATTGCAAAAAAAAAATACATTTTAGGTATAGGTTAGAGTTTCTTCTTAACACCACAAAAGTAAGTCAATGCGACGTTAAGGTAAAAATATTACCCTGACCCTTCATGAATCTGTGGCATGGGTTTTCTCAGTACTGGAACAAACATGTGACACAGTGTTGATACTGCAGTTACTTTGGTTCTGTCTCTACAAGCATTGTTGTGTAAGTACTTTTCTGTGCCAAGAAAGACAGTGCCAAAGTTAGGATATCGCCAATGCTGCATCACATGACTGTCCGAATCCCTAGAGATATCATGTCAAGCTCTGTGCTACTTCACAGTTTGTGGCGACTCTCTTCAACATTAAAATATATTTCTAAGTTCTGCTCCCTGAGAAACACAGAGGTCCACTCAGGGAGTAAGACAGTGATTTAAGCCCCTCAGCTATGCAAAAAGTGTTTTATTTTTTTTTTAACATGTATTTTTTAAGGGTGCTTCCCCAATTACAACACCCTTGATCAACCACTGACTGGAAGTACTCCCTCATCTCTGACCCTGCAAGTCTTCACAGGAAGAGTTGTAAGCTGTAGGGGTAAGGAAAGAGCTTGTTAAGGTCTGCAGTGGTCCCAGTGGAGGTGGCTGGGGTATTCTAACCTCAACACCCAATAATCCTGCAAGCCACGGACTCACTGATAAACTGCCAGCTAGAGAGGGGACCCATGGTGTTGGGAGCAACAGCAGCACAAATGCTGCTATACTGATGGCTTCACTCCAGCCTCTCCTTCTGACCTTGCATGGCATCACCAGTGGCTGGCACTGCAGTTCACAAGGCAGCCAACAGGATGCCATCACACTGGGAGAATAATAATAAAAAATTAGTCAATTTTTAAATTCAGCTGAGCCTGATAGGGACAACAATTCAGAAATGCCTTTAAATGTTGCAGGGATTCTCCACAGACCATGAAGTAGCACATAGCTTGGCGTGTTATTTCTTGAGATTCAGACAATCATGTGATACAGCACTGGTAATGCCCTAACATCAGAGATGCCTTTCCAGGAGATCGTGTAAGTATTTTACTTATATAACCTACATCTTCTGTCATCCTAATGTCATGTTCCTGCCCATGGAACCTGTAGTACACCAGACTCCCTGTCTACCTTTGCTACAAATGCCTAACTGCAGACTGGTAGTTTGTCCCCCACAGGTAGGACTGCAAAAGTTGCCCATATCTCCGAGAATATACTTCACTCGACTGGCTGGGTGATCTGGAGGCAAGAGCCAGTGAGGAGGAGAAGGTCCAGTCTAGGAGGCATAGTGAGATGAAAAGACTTCCTTGGTCCTCGGCCAATCCCCATTTTTGTGTGCCTCATATATCCTATTTGTCCCTTTCACCTGGATGGAACAGACTGAGGTGGTGGAGTGTCACTTACCTGATAGGGTTGTTGGGGGGCATGGTGACACCCATCCTGTTCCAAAGAACTCCTGCCATGCTCATTTCAGATGCCTCCTCATCTTACATCTGTGATCAGGTGCATTCTGATACTCCATCCCAAGGGACCACAGATTTCTGTCCCCACACCCCAGAAACACATGGAGGGACTTATTCAGGGACAGGAATCCCCCCCAAAGACAGGAGGTGTCCGAGTCAGACACAAGTATCATGATGCTCAAAACTTGATATTGTGACATCCCTAGTGTATATATTGGACAATGCTGCTTACTTCAAGCTAAGGAATCAACGTGTTTACTATTATAACTGATTACAAGTCACTCAACACTCGTTTTAAGCTTTTTTTTTTCTGATGCCCAGCCTAAGCCTTTACAGGTATAGTCCCATGAATGCCAGGTCCCTGGTTCCATAGCACAGCCCTGGTCAGTTTTGCAGCTCTTCATGCACCAATCACTTTCCAATGTCATAACTGTCACAACGTTTGATTCCACTGCTGAGGCTTTCAAAGTACACTGACTGACAAACTGTCTAGGCACCCCTTGCTTCTCACCCTGCCCCAAAGAAAGGATTTTATCCCAGATTTCTGCCCTGCCAAAAGGGAAGGGACAACAGATTCTCCAAAGCTAGACAGGAACACCTATGACTCACCAGATCCAACAAGGAGGCTGATGAGAGTTTTCCTGCCTTAACCCAGGGAAGTCGCATAATGCAAACCATTTTTGGGGATCTGATGTACATAGATTATCTTTGTTGTTCAACAGACTGCAAGTTCATTAGGAGCCTTAACACTCCTTAAGCAAATAACCCCACAGGGTATCTCCAAAAAGTATAGCGAACTGGCACAAAACAGTAGCAGGTCAATTTGCTATGTATTCATTGAAACTCAATCTACAGTTCTACTGCTGTCATTTACTTCCTTACTCTGCACCTCCCACTTTCACTTTAAAGTGGACAGGAAAGTAGATTAAGGCTTTGATCTGGTTTATTGTGTTTTGTCATTCTCAATAAAGATATTAACATATGATTTGTTGTGTCTTGGTATAATTTTTTAAGCTTTCAATACATGTTCTGTCTATGGGAGCAAGTCAATTCGCTCCCGCAAATTCGACCCCGGACATCCCGCTCCTAACAATTCGTGCTCTGTTCTACTCGCTCCTGTAATATTCATCCCCATGTCAACCCACTCCCTTGTTAACAGAACAACCGATGTCTGCCTTTATGAACTCTGGTGTTCTCAAGCTTCACAGGAAGTATTCACAGGAAAAAAGTCTGTCACTGCTGTTTGAAAGTGGTGCTGTCTCTCCGGGTTTTAAACAAAAAAAAAATATTTTGCTGGAGCAGGTCTCCTGTGCCTTTTTCTTTTCCCATCAGTGACAGTCCATTGAGGAGGGAAGGCTAATTTAGCATTGCAGCACTCAGATCCCTGACAGCAAGAGACCACCATAGCCCCTTCCTGAATGACTCCACACATATAGTTAATTATTTCAGAGATGCTATAGATCAAAATGGTATTTGAAGGACACCCATGCAAAAAGCGTTGCTCTGCGGGGGGGGGGGAATATAAAGAACAAAGAATCAGTAAAATCAGTATATCTTGTCTGGGAAGTCACATACTGGTAAACATCGCATCTAACTGCAACTGAAATAAAAAAACAAAATGCTTTCAGCATGATCATCAAATGAAAAAGAAACAAAACACAAGAAAAAACATTTTATATCATGCCAGATGAGTACTGCAATTCAGTGCATTGCACACTCCAGTCACTAACATCTCAGAACTCTGGGACGAAACCCCTCGTACTGTCAAACACAACAGAAAGTACAGTAGAGTCACTAAAGTCATTGGACAAAAATATAATTAAAAACAAGGTGAGTGTAGAAGCTAAGTGGGAAAAATATTGCATTTTGTCAATAAGTTGCTAATGGACCTGTACCTTGTGACAGCTGCCCGTTTTTCTCACATAATTACCATAGTATTCAGTTAAACTAATTCAGTTTTGAGTTGCCAACCTAGAGATTTCAAAATAAAAAAGAATGGACACCACTACCAGCCTCAATACCTTAATTTAAAATTTTAACCCAGAACAACGGGATGAATACAAAAAGATAACATTTATACAGCATTTAGATGCCGGGAGTGAGATGGTAGGGGGTGAATTGTGAAGGAGTGAATTTGGTAGGGGACGAATTGTAGGGAGCGATTTGTTGTGGTACGAATTAACGGGAGCCATTTGTCATGTACCCTCTGTCTACTAACTGTGAAGCCATTTCTCAATGTTCGCTTACTGCTCGAGCTTGCTGGTAGGACATGCTTGCTGTTAATGACAGCTTGGTTCATGCATTAACTACATGGCTCAGCACAGTAAACATGCCCGCCGCTTTACACATCTTAACACTGAAGAACATGATGTGTGAGTTACGTGACTCTAAATTTCTTAAGTTCCATATAGCTATTACTGTTGAATGTAAAGCATTATTTAATTTAGTAGACCACTCGGTCACTACAACTTCCCACTGAGCTGCCTAAGACACACACGCTTAGCATGCTGCAGCTTTCGTAAGCCAGCCAGTATCCATTCTCCAGTGTGGTTCCAGAATCAAACTAACCTGCATCTTAGTGACAGTCTAAGCCAAGATAGAGAAATGTAAGGGCTTGTTACAAAGAGAAAAAAAAACTACTTATTCAATCTCTTTTGTAGCTTTCTGAAGCAAACTAACCTGCATGTAGCCTGGCGCAAATCTCAACTGAGTTGGAGGTGAGGGTTTGTTATAAACAAAAAAAAAAAAAATACCCAAAACCAGATCTGTAACTAAAACGGGTGAGCTGACAGGCGGGAACTGGGAACTGCATTGGATATTGATTGCCTGAAAGAGAAAACATTACATTTCAAGTAATGGTGGAGAAGATTGGTAAAAGATGAAATGTCAGTACAGCTGATGAACCTCGTGTAACTGACAGCAAATGTAGCCTTTAGCGTGTCAGTGACTAAACACAGGGTGTAAAAAAAAAAAAAAGCATCTCCAGCATTTACAGACATACAGTGAACTGCACAATCTCTTGTTTCCGTTCCCATACCTGGTCCCCCCCACTGACACCAACATGTTGAAGGCTACATATGCTGTCAGATATGGGAGGCCCATCAGCTCACCAGTTAAGTTTCAGGTATGTTTATTTATTTATTTTTTTGCTTGTAACAAACCTCATATCTATCTCAGCTGAGTTTAACCCTGGGCTGCAACAGGTTAGTTGGTTTTGGGGAGTTACAACAACAATAAACTGAATATTGGCATAAGTAGTTTAATTTTTTTTTTCTGTTTTTAATAAACCCTCAACTCTCACAGAAATCACAAGGAGAAGGGTGTCTCACTCTCTAAATAAACTTGACCGTGTGCACATACCGGAGAAAACAAATGGCCCACTAAACAAGCGGGTGTTAGGTCAGCACCGGCTATTTAAAAAGGACTAAGAATCGATCAAAGAATATACCCAAAAACTGCATTATTGCACAAACAGAATGCAGAATGAAACGCTGTAAAAAGTTACTCATGCGTACATGTGGTTAATAAACAAAACACCTGAAACAGTAGGAGATCTAACGGCAGAGGAATACAGGTTTTCGGTCTGCAAAGAGCAGAAAATCTGCAAACAAAGTGATCACCTCTAAACACTCAACTGTCTTTAGATTAGATTGTCACTGGGATGCAGGTTAGTTTGATAATGGGACCACACTGGAGAACGGACACTGGCTGGCTTACAAGAGATGTAGCATGCTAAGTCTGTGTCTTAGGCAGCTCAATAGGAAGAAGTAGTGTCCAAGTGGTGTACTAAATAATTAAATAACATTTTACAATGCACAGAAATAACTGTTAATCTCTAGTTGGGGGGGGCAGCACTTTTTTGCTACATTACAATTGCACTGACTGGAGCAGGGCACTTCAGTAGTCCTCGAGACTGCACTGTAAATGGAAGCTTCCGTTGCTGAAGTTGAGTTAAATGAGAGGACAACAATTAAAATGCGTCCGTCACTGAGAGCTGATCCAAGCCGGTTGCAGCAGACATGCCTCCCAGTAAATGGAAACTGCCCAGCAAGAACAAGCACTGCTCCCACTACAGAAACAGTAACGGAGGCAGTACACAACGTAACTGACAACAAATTAGGATCCAATGAAACAAGAACGCGACTGCCAAGCACCTCTAGTCATCACTGATTTTCTACCAGGAAGACAACGCGGGACAGCGTGGCACCTGGAAGGCTGTTGGGGGGGGGGGGCGAGGAGAGAGCACTTCAGTTATCTGATCATGCTCACTCAAGTGGCTCTCTCCCTTTCATCTGTACGGCACTGCATTTTTGCATTTTCAACTGCTGTCATAGACAGCTGCAGCATTCATTGGTAAACTGTGGCCGCGCCTGCAAAAACAGTGAGGGGAATTGGAAGACAGGGTGCCACACCTTCAGAAACTCGGATGATGGCACTATGTTTCTTGCACATGCATGCAAGCAAATGTAATGAGTAAGGCAAAATAGTTTGGCAAGTGCAAAATATTGTATACCTCTGGTCACTCATGGTGTATATTTGGGAAGTCACAATTATGATATCTACAGTGTCTATCTCCTTCCTGTATGTCTGTCTGTCTGTCTGTCTATCTATCTATATGAGGGTTGGCAATATCGTCTAGAGGTTAGAATAACAAGCTGTGAATGAGCTTGTTATATCCAACAGACCTGGGTTTTATTTCACAGCACCCATTTGCATACTGTGTGACTCTAAGCAAGTCACTTAACCACCCAGTGCTCCCAGGTCACCACTGAAAACAGGCACTTGTGCCTAGTAGGCCTTACCCGGTTACCTAAGAATAAAACAAAAATCAGTCTGTCTGTCTGTCTGTCTATCTGCCTGCCTATCTATCTATCTATCTATCTATCTATCTATCTATCTATCTATCTATCTATCTATCTATCTATCTATCTATCCTGACTCAAAATATGCAATTTATTGTCAAGTGTAAGGAGGCAGGACCAAAACTTTTTAATGGCGGAGCCACAAGTGAGTTAAGAAAGTCCTGACCCCTCAAAAGTGATAGTAAGCTGCATATTTTGAGTCTGACCATTGCATATTTGATATAGATGTCTCAGTACTAGATATTGCCTTTAGAACTGTTGTTTGTTGAAGATTTAAGCAATAAATCACAACAAGGTGTGGGTTGTGCTGGGATTTACCTACACCTGGCGTGGTTCAGCCATGAAGCTGCAGGCCGAGTGGCCAAACCAGGTCAGGTGTGGATAAATCCCAGCATCACCCACACCATGGAGTGGTTTATTGCGATTATACAATGTGCCATCTTTTTTGGTGAGAAAAAAAGAAAACAAAAGTAAAGAGAGCTTTTTTTTGTATTTTAAACTGTTTTTATGTAATTTATTGCTCTGCCAGAAAAAAATAGTTCTGTGTGCTAGGAAGATGGAGCTGAGCTGACAGGGTGCCAAGCAATGGACAATGTCTCCTGAGTGACTCCCATTTGGCAGGCAGGCAGGCTTTTTTTTATTTTAATAAAATGTGTACAGAAAGTTTTTTTTTTCTGTGTTGCTACTGAGAAACAGCATGAATGAAGGGGGAGATTGACAATGTTGGAATGTGAAAGTTCAGGGTAGGGGGATATCAACATGACTTAGTCCCATTTGGCAGGCATGCAAGATTTATTTTTTTATTTTAATAAAATCTGTACATCCACAGATTTTCCTGTGTTGCTACAGAGGCACAGCATGAATGGAGCTGAAGAGGGAGACAGCTGATGTTGTGGTGCGGCAGTTCGGGGTGTGGTTCCAGGGTCAGTGTGAATTCTGAGGTTTTTTTTATTTATTTTCAGTCTCTGTCCATGAATGGAGCTAAATGGGAAGACAGCCAATGATGAGGTGTGGCAGTTCAGGGTTTGGTTCCAGGTGAGTACGACTTTCCATTCGGGGAAGCGGCAGTGTGAGTTCCGTGATTTTTTTAAAATTATTTTTAGGTCTCTGTCCATGAAATCCCAGAAAGGACAGCAAAGGGTGCAGCTCAACGCCAGGTGAGTGACTGTCCAGTGGTTTTGGTTAGTCATCGGGGTTGGCAGGACTGGAGTGTGGGTGGGGAATTCCTCATATGTGGGACGACTGGCAAGAGAGTGGAGGTCTCAGTGCGCTGGATACTGTAACAGTTGTCACCAGTAACACTGTAGAAAATATCATCTGTTCTTTTGAATCTCCCGCTCCAGCTTTGCTGTTTATTGGGGAGTAAAGATGGTGGATCACATTGATTTCACCGAGTAGGCATTGCTGATGTGGCTAACTGGCACCTTTGTCATGGATAATGCCAGGATTTACCATGGCTGAAAGGTGCCAGTCAGCCAATCAGGTTGCTGGATTCTCGAAGCCCATTGTATAATTAATTCTTTGGGTCAGATTTTCAAAGGCTTTAGATTGCCACACTAGGCTTGCAGCATTCTAACTGGATTTTCCATCCTGTGCAGCAATTGATGCAAGTTAGACCATCATTTTGTGGTCTAGCTTGTGTCAATCTTGGGGACCATTTTTACGAAGCTTGTACCACAGATTTGGTGCAAGCTGCAGTAAAATGGGAAAACTGGCTGGCCTGGTGGCACTGAGAGTTGAGGCACTGGGTGCTACACCTTGTGCCAGACCAGCAACCTAGGTTCGGAATGAGCCTGGGCCTCTGGAGGTTGGCAGGGAAGAGAGAAGATTGAGTGTCCAGAGGACTGCTCTCCTCTCTCTGGGGAAGGGGATTAGTCATCCCACATGCTGGCTGGAGGGCAGTACAGGTCATGAGATGCAGAAGCCAATGTGCTTACATTAGTGGGGAGGGAGGGAGAATATGGAAAAAGACCAGGGCTCCACAGACCCGTGATGGCCTGACCGCTCTGGCAAAGTCTGACCCCTGCCACCAGATTTTCTGAACAGGGTGGTGGGGGATTGCCAGTGCCCCTCCACTTGGCCATGCTGCAGAGTGGGAAACCATGGGAGAACCTTGGAGGGGAAGATGAGCTGGGGGTCAAGCCAGAGGATGTACCCCCTCTGAGGGAGGGGGTCATAGCCCTGAGGAGCCTTTGGAAGGCACTCAAAAAAAAAAATGGGATAACTGTCACAGCTGCACCCAACCTTCAAAAATCAGGTGCAGTTGCAGCAAGAAGGATTGGCGCACCAGTGATTTGAAAGTGTTGTGGAGCAGGGCTTGAAGCAAGTACTCCATCACCCTTTGAAAATCCAGCCCTTTACCTCTGATTTCAACTTTTGACTTTAGTACTGTACAGTGCTATTCTGCTTTTATCAGCATCCTAAAAGCTGCTCCCTGATTGGGTCATTATTCCATTGTAATGTGCTGTACCTAACCTTCAAGATATCAATTATAACAACATTAAAAAAATATATCTAGACATAGTGATGCAAAATACTAAGATATCACTTACCTTTTCATTTTTACCTCCACCAGTGTTTTATAAATATGAGATATGAGACGAACTAATGTAAGATATCTGAAACATCCACTTGAGTTGTTTTAGACCTCTGACATTATGGTGGTAAAGCCATGCATGAGGTCATAAGAGGTCAAGTACAATGAAAGGATGTATTTCTGATATTGTACATTAACTCATCTCATATTGGATGTATACAACAAAACCTGAAAGTTTCATAAATAAACCTGTAAGCAAGTGGTTTTCTCTTTTATTCACTGTTTTTGCTTGTTTCTGTGAATGGAATGATTGAAAAAGTAAGCAGTAATATTGACAGAGTGTGTATTGAACAGATATTTCCACATGCCCAGGGGCATAGTGAGACGTGTGGTCACTGGCCGAGTGCCTTCAAACCCAGGAAGTGTGGCAATACTGCTTCAGTGCACACACCCCGAGAGTCTTAATGTGCTTATAAAATAGGCTACTTTTTTTTTTTAGTGTTTACTGTTTGAAAAAAAAAAATATTTATATAAAAACTGACTCTCCTTATCAGAATTTCTGATAAAGCAGTCCTTCCACCAGGTATATGATGGCTTCATTGTACTTGGTATTAATACTCATGATCTCATTTGCATATCGACTCCAGTGATTGTCAGGTGGTGGATTTAGCAAAGAAAATTATTAAAAAGTTTGTGATCATGTTTATTTAGAAATAGCCTAGCCCTTCACAGATGCTTAAAACCGGGTGGCCACATAGTAAGCAGTTTGCTGAGTGCCTCTGGGATATAAAATGGACCCTATCCTTCCATGGAGCTGTGTCATGAAAAAAATATGTACAAATCTGTATATCTGCTTTTAGTGGATTGTAAATGCTAAGTACTGGTTGGTACATTTTATTCAGATTTTATAAGATTGTCCGTTCAGGGTCAACTTGAACATAGTGAGCATTTAAAAAGGAATTTCTGTGTGTGTGAGTTAAAAAAGATGTCCTATAGATGATACAGTGTGAGCAAAAGGCATCTTCTGGTTCAAAGAGTGACAGCCTGTCAGTTCTGATTGGTTGTACTTTAGATTCTCTCCTAATGGTGACAGTAGGAGCAGCATTATTTTCCGGGCACATTTCTCACCACAATCCACCTACTTAATGAGAAGTCATGGGATGTATTTGAAAATTTAAAAAAATAAAAGAAAGGGTTTAAACATGCAGAGATGGGCGCACAGCCAGCATTGGAGAGATAGGAAGGAGATACACTGCAAGAGTGGTAGCACGATCAACACCTGAAAGGAAAAAAAAAGTCAATACATGTTTTAGTTTAGATTTAAATGTTTGCAAATGTAGGACTGAAATGTGTTTAAAAAAATGACAAATATGTTTACTATAGGGATTTTATCAATGGATGGTTTCGGCAGTTAGAAGTAGAAAAAAAATGGCGACATTTGAAAACCTTGGCATTCAAATGGCACAGTGATTTTTTGTTGTGCACTGCAGTTCTGCTTTTCAATACTTGTTTTTACCTGTGCATTGAACATATTTAATGCACAGGCAACAACTAGTTAGGATGTTGGAATTACCCTGCCCATATTATAATGTGTGAAGAATATCTGAAGAACTGATTGTCAAAGCAGCATTGTAATGAATAAATGTGATATGCCCTGTTGCATGCTATTGGTTAATTATAATTAGGTCAGTTGTAATGCACTGTATCTACAGGTGATCTCTTGATACCTAATAGGTGATAAAATATATCACTGATTATCTTTATAAATGTATATCTTTTAATTTTGATCCCATCCTACCCTCTCTTAACACCTCTCTCCCTCCAGTGACCTGCAGCTCAAGCTACTCCTCAACCATACTTACATCCCAAGGCACCCCCCAAGCCAGGCCTGCCTCGTATCCCCAGTTCCTCCGTATCTTACCCCTTATGGTATTGCCACAATGACCAATCCATCTGCAGTCAGCTGCTGAGACACATCCATAGTCATCAAAGTAGAGCAGGGGATGCTGACATTCGACAGAATGGAGGTGGGTGGGTGGCAGTTGTGCCATCATTCACAAGGGGCAGACCGTTATTTTCTCTGTAAGGCCTTTTCACAATCCCAGTATCAGCCTATGGTGGCTCATGGTACTATCCTATGGGTGGATTTTGGTTGACATCACAGTGAACCACAATTTATTTCTACCAGTGCTTCCACTACAGGAATGGCTTGTGCAGTGGGTTGTCCAGATCCCACCCAATAGGATCAGTGCGCACTATCTACATGTCATGCTCAGGACACCTCATCACAGGGCTGGGCAGTAGGGATTAATACTTTGTTCCCTGTCCCCCACTTGATAGTGCCGTGCACCCCCAGCCAATACCACTAGAACCAGTGCATTATCAATAATGTAATATTATCATTACATTTTTAAATATATTTAAAATGATTGCTATATTTTAATATTTCAATAAATCAAATCTCTAATAATAAAACATATATGTTGCTCAGACTGCAAATTTTCATTTGAAAAAGTGTCTGGCACTAACATTTTCAAGGTTCATCCATTCTAGGGACAATTTCTTTGAAAAAAGTCAACTTTTGAACTGTTAGGACTACAAACTTAATTAAAAAAAAAAAAGCTTGGAGCCATGATGACATGTTTTTTGCTTTGTCAATACAGTTTGCCATGTGTTAATATACACCAACACATATTTAACCCTAAGAGTACTGTTACACATGTATTGATGTATACTGATGTACAGTGGTAGTTATCTAAAAGATGGCTACCTCAAGGTACCTTGAGGTACAGCTGAGTTACCACTGAGACCCTCAAGTTACAATCTGCATTGACTGCAATGCCTCATTCTGCCTCAGTATACCCAGGTATACCTAATACATACATCATTATGAAGCTGATTCTGTATCTATGTCACCTCACACTTTTTATGATCCTGTGCCAAAAATAGGAAAATGACTATTTCCTCAATAGCTGGGGTCCAGTACAATACTGTGTGTCAAATATACTAGTGATATTCTGTCAAGGAGAACCACAGCCTTTTTCGGTTTAATTGTTACCAGAAAGCAAAGAAGTCAGGGGTCACCGGGGGAGGAAAATGTTTGCAATTTTTACTACAGACCTGTAGCTTCAAACAGCAGGTCCGTGGTACAGGGCCCTGAACCAGTACAATAGCTTGAAGTAGCAGATCTCTGGGCCATGGCCCCAGACCAGTAACTTGACTTTGGGTCCCAAGGAAAGGGATTAGGGAGTGGATGGGTATTAGAGTTTAAAAAACCCTAATGTTAAATTTCCCTGCTTTTGTAGCTTTGTAACCAGAACAATGTATTAGCATGTTTGTTTTTTGTTTTGCAATTAATGTACCTACTTTATGAAAAAGTAGAGATGTAGTTTACTTCCTAGAGGGCGATTTGGTCCTAAACAAAACAGGAGGTGAGTTATAACTTGCTTTATGAAGGGTCCTGTGGGCCTTGCACAGAGGAAGGTGACCAAACATGCTTACTATTTTGTTTATAGTGATAATTAAACTAGAAAATAGTTCATTCATCCTTTCGCTGTTACGTCCTGTAGCTGGAGCTGTTACCTTATCCTTTCACTGTTACATCCTGTAGCTGGAGCTGTTACTGCTTGTTGCAATGCTGTACCTGTTGCTCTCCTTATATGTGCTCAAATTAAGTCTCTCATACCGAGTCATTCAATTTGAATCACCCATTTCACTGAATACCTGTTTTTGACCATTTTTTTTGTTTCTTGACTTGAAATGTTTTGTTCATGTAGGACTAAATAACTTTTTGTGACAATTTTCATACTTTAAAAGTTTTGCTTCTGTTGGACTGAGAACATTCTTTGCAACTTTTTTCCCATTTGGTCGTGTCTGTGTTACCAATTGCATGTACTATATGTTATTTGCATGAACAAAATTCTTTAAAGTTCATCTTGACAATTTTCGAGCCAATTACAAAAGTTTTCTTCTAATTAGAATAGTAACTTCAATTAGGTTATAATAACTGGTTACATTTTTTCCCATAGGGAAATCAGGTTATAATTCTAGCCTTATAACCAGCTGTTTATAACAACATTCATGTGCCAGGTTTCCCTACTTCAGCACATGCGCCTGCCGCAAACATCTTTCTCTCTGTGGTCTGTCCCCGCTCTTCAACGCTCTCAACTTCCCCAACAGAAGATGGTGGTAAGTTCTTCTTTTATTTTAACAGAATACTACTGGGCACAACAACAACAAAAAACTACCTAATCGGCCACAAGTTAGAAAAAAAAAGCTGCTTCAGTTTATGAGCCAGCAACTATGGACCGTGCTAAAATTCCAATGGTCTGTGGCTTAACTCCATACAGAAATAGAGTTATTTTATGTAATTGCTGTGGTGAAAAAATGACCTCCAGCAATTATATAAAATACAGGAGGGATAGGTGTCCAAAACTCAGATGTTACACACCCTCTCGGGGTGGGATGCCTTAATAAATCCCTCTCGAGGTTAATGTGACATCCCACACTATGAAGGTGTATAAGATCCTCTTTATAACTACCTACCCATACATTATTCTCCATTTTAACATCAGTTCTGACATTTCATTATACTGTCTTTTAGCTTTAGGTTTTTTTGTTGACCGGGTAAGTGCACTTAGCACCTTAGCATAAATGATGAGCTCTTGATAAACTGGAGTGGTAAGCTTACTGACTGGCCCACACAGAACTCAGTATCTATAAAATATCTAAGCTGTCCACCCTCAAGTGTCAGTGTTTAGTGCATCTTAAGTTCAGCAGAGGCCATCACGATGGACGGGTGCACCAATCTGTCACTGAAACATGCCATACTATTTTTTTTTTAATGAATGTGGAGTGTGTTTCATAAACACCATCATCTTTTTGGTTCATCCATAAGAAGCTGATGTTGGTGAGGAAGGTAATGATCAAATCAAATCAAACTTTATTTATAATACACTTTTCCAATATCATGTATAGTACGTATTCAATATGATGATGACTGTGAGACTGGTGGCACTGGAAAACTGCCAGCTAGTGAGCTGGATGAAACCAGCATGGAGAAAGAATTGCCATGGGGGGATAACTGCTGCCTGGAAGACTGTTGCAGTTGCTTCCTAGATAAGGATGCAAACAGTTCTTCACACTGTCCTCTCCTGATCTGAATCCTTTATGATTTTCGAATTTTTATTTTTTTCTCATTTCTCATTTTATCAAGTTGTGCTGCTGTGCCTGCATATGTTTACAACTACTCTGGCTGATTCTCCTTTCTTTTTCATTTTCAGTACCCCAGTACAGATTTAATCAGCGCAATTATAATCCAATCCAGCTATGATTTCCTGCACTGTGTATGCCTTCTCAGGTCTGTTTGATGAGATGCTCTATCAGCTCTTCTGGATTGCTCCGATTCTCATAAGTTAACAACAACATTGGCCATGTTTTCCATCTCAGGTCTGTTTGATGAGATGCTCTATCAGCTCTTCTGGATTGCTCCGATTCTCATAAGTTAACAACAACATTGGCCATGTTTTCCATCTCATGCCTCCAGACAAACATGGACTCTGAACCCAGGGTAAAGGCCACACAAGTTTATTACTGTGTGAATTGGCTGCTGTGCCTGTTCCCACTGATGAGATGCTTCATCCTCTTATCTGGCCTACTTCAATCCTTATCCTTTTAATGTCAGCATGGGCAACTGATCTGACACTTCCACACAAACCTGGACACTTGCAGTTAAACATTTTATTTGAACAATTTTCAACAAGACAACACTCAAACATACAGTGATGGGGTGATGAGACCCAGCAGGTACACATAGCTGTAATATACAGGGTATGCAAAGACTTGTTCTGTACAGAATGATGGAGGGTATCAAAGAATAATATATAGCTAAATACACAAAATGCAAAACGAGCAAGCAAAATATCTGTGGGCACTAAATGAAACACTATGCAGCTACATCCAAGTCAAAGTAAACCGTGATATATAGCTGCTAAGGCAAGCCATTGCAAATGTTTTTATTTATTGAGTCTTGGATTACAACACCTTTGAGCAATACAACTCATTTACAAAGGTTCCACATCAGTAGTACAAAAACAAAACAAGGTAAATAATAAATAAGTAAACAGCAGATATCAAGAATATACTTAAAAAAATGAATACATCAAAAGCAATCAAAATAGCACTGGAGGTTGCTCAGTATAACAGTAGAAAGGGCTAGAGGAGAGGGCAGCCTGGGAGGCCTTGTCAAAATCTAGGAGAGAAAGTAATGGGATGTAAAGTGGGGGATGGGAGAAACAAAAGGAGAAGGAGATGAGTTGCACAGGAGGTAGAGAAGGAAGGAGCGGAGTTGCAAAGGAGGTAATGGGGATAGATAGATGAGAGGATGGGGAGGTGGAAGGAGGGAAAAGGGGTGAGTTCAAAGAGAAGAGGGGAGTGGCGGTGAAGTGAGGGGGAGGAAAACAAATTAATAGTAGAAGGAGAAGAGGTGGTATTTAGTCAGGATAGGGGACAGCCTAGCAGGCCTTGTCAAAAACCCAAGAGAGAGAATAATATGGGTGGGAGAGAGGTAAGAGAGAGAAACGTAAGGAGAAGGAGGGGGGAGAAGTTGCAAAAGAGGTGGCATGAGATAAGAAAATGGGTGGACGGTGGAAGAGGGAAGGTGAGGAGGAGCAAGGGAAGAACTTCAAGATGTGTGAACAGAGAAGAAGCAGGGGTGAGGGGTGGAGGGGAAAGGCTCGAGGTTAGGATCGAAATGACGTGCCAATAGTTAAAAGTGCTGAAAGGTATAAGTACAATGATAAAATAAGCATGAGGCTGCTAAGGGCTGTAGTCACATATACTGTTTGCTAATAGATGTTGTCAGAGTTTGTGTTTGAAATAGCAGAGTTTTGACTCAGCAGAGATGTCCCTACCCAGGGAGTTGAGCCAGAGGGGGTCTGTAAGCAAAAGACCTCTGACCTAAGGTGGTGCGGCATCTGGGAACAGTAAATAAACAGCAAATAAAAGATAATCATCATAAAAATAAACTATGTACAGAAAAACCAGAGCGCTATATATGAAGAAGATAGAGGGGTAAATAACTAGGGTGTACTTGAGTTGTGAAAAGGGGTCCAGGGTAAGACAGTAGGAGTGGACACAATTAGAAATAAGATCAAAGGTGGTAAAACCTGATAAAGAAGGTCACCCAATACCTTGACTGGGATGAGACATCAGGAGAAGAAGCCCTGCAGATGGTGTCATAATAAAGAGTTTAGGTATGAATGGAGGGGTTCCCAGACAGAGGTGTGCAGGTGCAGGTTCTGAGTAGCTATATGCATCAAAAGCTCGACTCTTAACCCAGCATAAATGCCAACTACGTTTATTATTGTGTAAACCTGCTACCTTGCCATTACACAGCATGACCATCACTAATGTGATGGTAAGTATCATTCCCAACTTTTTTTGTTTCTTACTTTTTTATTTTCATTTTCCTTTCACAGGTACAACACAACAGGAAGTGGGATAGACTCAAAATAATTAGCTCTTGTCTTCACAGGTCTCCTCTTCTGCTACTTCCCTCTTTAGCAAGCAAGCCTCCTTCTGCTCTGTGCCCTCTGTCTGGGGGCACCATCATGTCATTTCATGATATAACCATCCTGAATGTGGCAGTAAGCATAATTCTACAAATTTCCATTATATTTTTCTTTCTGATTTTAATTTTCCTTCCACAGATGCAATGTGACATGGGCCAATGGAAAAAAAAATAATTTCAGTCTTGTCTTCACAGGTGACAGGTAATAAAACCCGTTATGGACAATAGATATACCATGTGGCCACTGCAGTGGCCAGCAGAGAAAAAATAATTTCACTCTTGTCTTCACGGGTATGACTGTGGGTAGTAAAATGGCTGGGAGTGGACAGTGGATAAACCATGTGTCCGCCACATTGTCTGCTTGACCAGAGTCTAAATAATTTCACAATTATCTTCACAGGTGATGACCGGCAACAAGACTGGGAGTGGACAACTGATACACCATGCAGTCACCACAGTAGACAACTGAGGAAAAATAATTTCAGTTTTATCTTCACAGGTGATTACTGGTAATGATAACAGGACTGGGAGAGAACAACAGATATGATGTGTGGCCACCACATTGGCTACTCGACTAGAGTCTAAAGTCTGGCATCAGGAGTCCCACAAGGATCAATCCTGGGTCCCCTCCTGTTCAGTGTCTTTCTGAATTCACTTCCCCTCTCCTGTCAGGGATGCATCTTTCTCTATGAGGACGATGCAGTCTTCTTTACTAGTGCTACTGATCCCAAGTGGTTGAACATGAGCTCCAACAAAACTTTGCTGCAGTAGATAGTTGGTTTAACAACCATAAATTAGTCTTGAACTATAAAAAGACAAAAAAACATGCTGTTTGCAACTGCCCAAAGCAAGCACAGATACTACCCATTCACTATCCTAAATGATGTTGGAGCGTTACTGGAGCTGCAGCTAGTACCTCATTTTAAATATCTATAGATCATGGTTGATAGCACCCTCTCTTATGCCTGGCATATAGATAACTTATCCAAAGCCATCAACATGCGAATTGGGCTTCTGTACAGAGATAGGTGAAGTTGGACTACCGAAGACCTCAGCACAGCTATACACAGCTCGGTGGTCTCACTTGTGGATTATGGTCTTATCATATATGGGTCAGCTACTGTCACATCCCTCAAACGTATTACAATAGTACTAAACAAGGCTTGCTGGCTCCTCACAGGTGCAGGGTGTCTAACCCACACGTGTGACCTACATACACAGGCAAACTGGCTTCAGTTCAATGGTAGACTTTGATACCAACTTGTCTCCTAGCTAAGAAGATTACTTCTGGGCTGATGCCTCCTGGGGTTCAGGAGCTTCTTACCCCTTGTACCAACTCACATCAAACCAGAGGCTCAGTCTGCCAATATTTCAAGATCCATCAATGCCAGCCTGCCAGGGTCAAATGTTTTTTGCCTACCAAGACACACTCTGGTTCAACTCGCTCGCTATTGACGTCTCATCTGCTGCTACCTTAGGAGCCTTCAAATGGAAGTTTAAACTCTGACTTATCTCTGACTCCGCATATGACTACACCCACTAACTGCTCATGTCAACTTGCCCAAGGTCACCTTGGCACAGCCACTGTGACTTATGTCTACTCTCCCATGCAGTTAAGCAACCTGACAAGGCCCCTGGGCTGACTTATATTCTCCCTTGTACCAGATCATCTATCACTGCCACCACTGCTCTCTCTCTCTCTGTCATTACCCGATTTTCTCACTCTCTGTAATTGCACTTAGTTAATGGACATACTTTTTACAATGCTCTTAAGCCACCATACATTTTCATTGTATGTAATGACTCTTGCTCTTATGTAAATTTGTAGCAGTGTAATAGTGTCATTCTAATTGCTGTATTGCCAATCTATTGTTTTCATTTCTTGTTTGTGTTCTTGTTATTGTCTTGATTGTTGACATGGGACCTATGTAAAGAGGTTTTGCACAAAGGTATTATCCAACTAAAGAATAAATAAATAAAATATAAATTTCACTCTTGTCTTCACAGATCTCCTGCCCTTCTGCCTGCTCCTCCAAAAAGTAGGACTCCTCTTCTGCCTCCTCTTTCTGGGGCACCATCATGCCATTTCACAGCATGGCCATCACTAATGTGATAGTAAATATCCTTCCTCCAATTGTTTCTTTTAAGTTTTTTTCTTTTCCTTTTCCTTTCACAGGTGCAACGTGACAGGAAGTGGCCTAGAGTCTAAATAATTTCACTTCCGTCTTCACAGATCTCCTTTCCTCCTGTCCTGAATGCCTCCTCCTCCATCAAGCAAGCTACTGCCATCTTCTCCTCCAGCTTGAGGACATGGTCAGTGTTTCAGCAGATGTAAGAAAAAACACTATGGCCACAGTTAATACTGTACTCCTCACTGGAAGCAATGAAACTGCCACAAATGCTACTCAGCATCAGAATGTAGCAGAATAACTCCTTAAAACCTGCAGCCACCATCAGGTCACCTGCTCAGTGGACACCTACCTCTGTCATTGAGATATCATTACCTGCCACTACATGGGATGCAACCTCCTCATCTGTCTGGAACACAATGTGCACTAATATGCTTTACAAGATGTGCTGTGGAGCTAGACTGACACAGCGCGGCACATATTGCAGCAGTGTACAGAAATTCTGGGACTTGAGAAAATGTGTGGATCTGAGAATTTAGCATTTATGATATTCTCATGAAATGCTCACTAAAGAGCTTTAAAAGATGTGCTGTGGTAAGAGACTGACACAGCACAACAGCACATAGAAGCAGCATATATAAATTCTGAGACTTGAGAAAAATGTGGGGTACTGAGACTTTAATATACTGTATTTGTGCTTTCCGCATGCAATGTGCACTAAAGGGCCTTACAAAAAATGTTGTGGTGGGAAACTGACACAGAACAACACAATATAGCAGCAGCATATGTAAATTTTGGGACTCGTGAAAATTAACAGAACTAAGAATTTAATATATTGCACTTTTCACACTCACAATGCACTGAAGTGCTTTACAAGAGGTGTCATAGTGGGAGACTGACATGGTACAGCAGCATATATAAATACCAGGACTTGAAACAATGTGAGAAACTTAGAATGTAATATTTTGAATTTTCACATGCACTGTGAACTAAAGTGCTTTACAAGAGGTACTGTGATCTGAGTCTGACACAGCAGATCAGTGTACAACAGCAGCATATATAAATTCTGGGACATGAGAAAAATGTGGGGAACTAAGAGTTTAATTTATTGTGATTTAAAGTAATTTGCAAGAGGTGAAGTGGTGGGAAAGTGACACAGTACAGAAGAAGATATCAGTTCTAGGACCTGATAAGAGTTCAGAAACAGAGCATTTGTGTATGCTGTGCTTTTCACGTGCAATTTATAATACAGTGCTTTACCACAAAAACAGTAATGAGAAAAGAGAGTAGTAACGCAAGGACGTAACAGTTACACAATAAAGAGAACAATAGACAGGAAATCAGGAATCTTTTTCTTAATGTATATTTTTTCATTAAACTATAGATGAAGATCAGCCAGCAGAATCTGAATAGGACAGAGAAGAGATTGGTTAGGATGCAGTACATCAGAAAGGAGAGAAGATAGCAGAAAGACAGCAGCAGCAGTAGCAGAAGAATTATAAATGTTTTAATTTTTTTTTGTTATTTATAACTAAACAAGAAACAAGAGAGGGAGAGGAGGAGGCAGAGAATTAAACTTGAGACAATGACAGCGGTAGTGGCTATGGCTATGGCTTGGGGATAGTGTACGCAATCACCACAAAGGTCTACCATTCCCTCATGGGTACTTCACTTGTCAGCACGCAACACCTCAGATGTCACCTCCATAGGTACAACTCAGCATGTCAGCTCTCTCATCTCCAAATGGAATTGTACCACTTCAGTTCTGTTTGATGATGGAAAAGGAGGAGGATCTGAAGCCTGTCTCTCAGGTGACCCCAGCAGTCCCTGAGTCTAGCTTGAGGTTCCAGTCCCAGCCCTCTCTGGCAACTGTGCACCTCTTTCACACTTGCTGTGCTGCCCCCGCTTTGGCACAGAGGGACAGAAATGAGTAGCACCACCTCCACTCCTCTTAGTTGCCACCTTTCAGTGTGCATCCGACTCATGGCAATGCTTTGTATTAAGGTGGGTGTGCTGCCACCAGTGCCCAAATGACTGCCCCATTTACCACGCTGAAAAACTGTGTTGCAGAGCTTGCAGATGGCAACACTGTTTTCAGCAAGGTGCATCTCAAAAATAGCAAGAAAGGAATCAGTACCCCATTGTGGGTTTGGACAACAGTTTATTTGGAAGAATTTTGGATACTGTCACACTGAGTACTGAGCACTTTATGTATATGTATATGGTGCCAACATATTTATGGATTGTGGATATGCCTTCATTTTTTACTTGGACTTAATAAAGCTTATAGTATTCAAGCTCATCCACGTCCAGCATTTTATTTCTAGTCTCCAGTGAGAACCAACATCCTTATAAGTAAGTGTCAGTCTCTTTTTTCCTTCTGTTTTTATCTAGAAAAATGTGCCACACAAGAAATGTGTGCATGTGCTGCTGCCTAGAGGAGGAGTCAGAGGTGGGTAGTCTCTGGGTCTCCTCCTCATAAGGATCAGCTGGGGGGTGCTATCTCCTTCAGAAGAAGCCAGTGCTGCTGTAGGCTTCTTTCTGTCCCTTCCTCTTTCACCCAGTGCTCCTGATTCCACCCGTGGTGTCTTCTGAAGACAACAGGATGACATTTTCCATTGGTGGACAGCATCCCCCTTGCCTCACCATGACTCCCAGTCCTTCCACTCTCCACACCAAACTGACTAATTTTGATAAAAAAAAAAAATATATATATAGGTTAGATAGATACTGTATAAAAAAAACAGCATAGAGTAACACAAAGAGAACACATTTAGAAGAGAAGCACTCAAATGAAAAAAAAATGTCTAAAGATTAACTAAATAAGAACAAACAGAACAAGAACATCTGAAAACAGAAGGAAAATACAGATGTGCATCTGTAGATAAAAGTACAGAAATATAAAGCAAATCAGACCTAAACTACTACTAAATAAATTCTACAAAACTTCTAGATGAAATAAAGATGCCTAAAATACAAAAAAAAGCTGCAAATGTTGTTTTAAAAGTAATTTTCTAAGAATCTAAAAGCAGCAGATCTGTCCTCTTCCACACTCTCATACAGACTGCAAAACAAAAGTGAGGCACACTCTACCTGGAGCTGTAGCATGTGAACCTACAGGGACTGTCCCATGTGATCAACGAGCACTTGTTTACCAGTTACCTTGATCTGAGGAAACTTCACCCAGCTTCTCCTTAAAGTGGAGTTAAAGTTCACAAGCAGAGTGCAATGTGATGTGGCAGCAAAGCAGAGGAGGCAAAGTTGCTAGAAAATTGCCCAAATTCGCAACATGATTCATGAAAGTGAAGCAGGTCACTTTGACGGAACTTGACCTGTGAATTAAAACTTTGTAACATCTGTAATGATCAGTGTAAGCTTCCTGTAAAAGTGCTGCATAATGACTGCAGAGTGCCACAGCAATAAAAAGAAATGGAGTTTAATCTGACCTGTTTCACTGGTGTCCAAAGTTCTGGATTTTGGCATGTTCACCAATGCAAATTTGGCATCAGCTCATCCTTAACTCTGGCTGAACTTCTCCCTTTCTGCACTCAGAAATCTGTCTCTTTTCTTGCCTTAGAGTAATAGCACAGATAATATTTGCTTAGCTATCATAATCATTGCCCATAATCACACAAATAAGGAGATTGGGCACTGCTCTTACTTTCTGTAGCCCTTGGCCACCATCATGGCTCAGGAAGACTGCTGCACTGAGATCACAGTGACAGTCACTATACTCATAAGTAATGGCATGAAATGAGCCACCCAAGAAGCTCTGCCCAATTTAAACTGCCAACACAGTCCTTCCAAACATTTCAGAAGAAGGTAAGCTGATTCCCCTCAAAGTAATGTGGAAACATTTTAGAATTAATTTTGGCCTCTTGTGGGCAGCCTTTCGGGACAGTATTTATGTTTTGTGGCAGTACTGTCTGTCACAGAACCTTCAGCTCTCTCATGTTCATGTCTTTCTCTCTCATAGTCCTGGCCACAGAGTGCTTGAAACAGAGGAACCAATCAGCTGCATTGCAGAAAAAGGAAGGAAGCAGCTGCGGGAAATCCAAATGCCAGGCAGCCCTTTAAAGAGTACGACCTGTGCTCAGAGAAACAGAAAGGAGACAGAGGACCGAGGGGAGATGTTGACTTTGTCCCATCTAGGGACTCCCTCTTCCCCTCACAAAGTAACAGCAGCAGCACCAGAGCCCATCAGGAGACAGGCTTCAGCAGAAGCAATGCCGGAGTGGAGACCAGCAGGAGACAGGGCTTCAGCAGCATCAACACCAGAGTGGAGACCAGCAGGAGACAGGTCTTAGCGGCTTGAGCTACAGATGCAAAGGAGGATCTGCAGCAGCCAATTGGCCTCAGAATGCTTGAAACAGAGGAACCAATCAGCCACATAGTAGAAAGAGGAAAGAAGGGTGAATCAGAGCAGCCACAGCAAATCCAAACACTGGGCAGCCCTTTAAAGAGTGCAACATGTGCATAGAGAAAAACAAGCATTTGTCAATGCTGAATGTTGCGTGCTTCTATGTGCTGTTTAGGTATTTGGAAGTCATTGGAGTGCAAATATTGAAGATTTGTGAACTTACGAGCGTGCATAGGAACTGTGCAACGCACACTCGTAAAACAGTCATTCATAGGAAATTTTTCACCAAATTTTCAACATAGCCATTTTAAGACCTCTGCTCATGAACAGTGTCACTGTGATTTTGTTAATGTGTCCCATACATTGAGTATGTACACCCGACTAGCCATTATGTGCTACATGGGGGCGGAAACACGTTTTGGGCAGGATGTAAAAATGACAGCTGTACTGCTCATAAGGAGGTGTGGTAAAAATGGCAATGTTGAAAATCTAGATAATATTGAAAATTGTGAACTTACGAGGCCTGCGTAGGAACTGCATAGCACTTGCTAAGTAAAACAGTCATTTTAGGAGTTTTCACAAATTTTCAACCTAGCCAATTTAAGACCTCTGCTCATGAACACTGTCACTGTGATTTTCTTAATTTGTCCCGTACATTGATTTAGCTACCGACTGCTCCATTCTAAGCTACATGGGAGGAAATACATTTTGGGTGAGATGTGAAAAATGACAGCTATACTACTCATAAGAAGGTGTGGTAAAATGGCAATGTTGAAAATCTGGAGTGAAAATATTGAAATTTCACGAACTTACGAGCCTGCATAGGAACTGCGCAACGCACGCTCGTAAAACAGTCATTTATTGGAATTTTTGGACCAAATTTTCAACATGCAGTTTATGGGACCCCTTCTCATAAATGATGTCACTGTCATGGTGGTATTCAGGCCTGAAGGGTGATTTTGCAGTCACTGCGTAGTCACTGCGCGAAATCACCCTTCGGGCCCAAATAACACCATGACAGTGACATCATTCACATGAGAAGGGGTCCTAAAAACCCCATGTTGAAAATTTGCGCAAAATTCTGAAAATTCCTGAGATATGCAACAAAGCTGAAACCCCTATCTAGGCCATTATGCAGCTTACGGCATTTCCTCAGTTCGCGGTCGGCTTTGAAGAGTGCAGACGTGTTCCCATCCACGGTGGGCTCCCAGCATGGCACAAGGATGGGGCGTTCAGCTTGACGAAATTGGGCACCCCGTAGACCAAAGGACTGCTTGCCACGCTGGGTGGGCTCCCAGCGTGGCACCAAGCTAGTGGGGCACGACGCAGCTCAGCCGACGGGATTGGGCACCCCTGCTGGCTATACAGTGTGTGGGGGAGAATTCTGCATGGGAGGGAGCTACGCCTATCGCTGCTCATTAGCGTAGCTCCCCCTTTCAACTGTATGCCACTGCATTTTGGAGCGTGTCATAGACAGCTCCAAAATGCATTGGCTTACAGGAGCCATGCCTGCCAGCTCACTGACTGAATTGGAGAAGGAGGTGACATACCTCTGAAATCTCCGATGATGGCACTATGTTTCTTGCACATGCATGCAAGCAACATAAAAAGAGCTGGAGGACCGAGTGAAGAGGTTAATTTTGTCCCATCTAGGGACTCCCTTTTCCCCTCACTCAGTAGCAGCAGAAGCATCAGCACCAGAGTGGAGTCTGTCAGGAGACAGGCTTCAGTAGCAGCAATGCTGGAGTAGAGACCAGTAGGAGACAGGGCTTCAGCAGCACCATCACCGGAGTGGAGACCAGCAGCAGAGAGGGTTTAAAAAAGCCCACTATCTTCCTCCACCACAACTTCTTAAATGCTCAGGAACCTGAGCAGGGATTGGGCAGCTTAATTAGGGGAGGAGCATGGGGACAAGGTTGAAGGAAGGAACTCTTCTTGGAAGGGCTGATCACTGATAAATCATATTACAGGTACACTCTAAAAGGACTAACTGCTCTCAAAAATGACAAGTAAATGTGTATAGGTGTTTAGAGGTAGTCAAGAGGAGTATGCTGTGGAGGTAGTGACATAAAAATTATTGTTTAGAGGAGTATGCTACAGGATCTGGATGTGCTAGGTAATGAGTGTGAAACATAAAGGACCATGAGGAGGGAGGGAGTGGGGTGGCAGTCTGTGTGAGGGATGGGATCAAATGCACAAGAGACGAGGGGGGGAAGAAAAGAGAACAGAGGCAATCTGGCTGCAACTCCTAGACTCAAGGGGTAGGAAACTGAGGTTTGAGGTGGTATACAGGCCACCATACCAGTCTGAGGAGCTTGACAGTGAATTAGAGGGACAAATCAAAACTTTATGTAGAAAAGGGAAGGTAGTCATCGTGGGGGATTTCAACTTGTCAGGGGTTGACTGGAGCATTCCGGTCACCTCCAGTGATAGGGAGCAAGTGCTCCTGGACACAATCCAGGAGGGTCTCCTGACACATTTGGTTACTGTACCTACTAGGCTAAAGAACACTTTAGATCTGGTATTGTCGAATGGGGAGGCAGTGAGGGAAATAAAAGGTAGAGGACCCACTAGCTGACAGGGATCACCAAACAGTGTGGTTTAATATCATGATGTGCGGGGAGCCAGAGAAATCAATTACTCAGGTGGTAAACTTCAGGGGGCAGACTTTGGGAGGATACAGAAAGTACTGAAAGGGAAACTGAAGGGCATAAGGCAGGAGATGCACATGGAGCAGACATGGGATATTATTAAATGGGGGATTACAGAGGCAACAGAAGCCTGCACTAAGGCACAGAGTAAGAGGAGCAGAGCAGGAAAACCATGCTGGTTGAACAGTGAGGTTATGGAGGTGGTGAGGTCAAAACGAGTGGCACACCAGAGGTATAGAAGGATGGGGGAGGAAGTGGACAGGAAGGAATATGCAAGATGGTCCAGGGGTGACCAGAAAATGAGAGAAGTCAAGGCCCAGAGGGAGCTGAGATTAGCACAGGGAATTAACGGGGGAACACTTTTTCAGATACATCAGGGAGAAAAGGAAGTGCAAGGAGACAATAGTGAGGATAAAAAGGGGTGGGGTGGGGAGTGGACAGAAAAGGGTGAGCAGCAGGAAGAAGCACTGAATGAATACTTTTGCTCAGTGTTCATGGAAGAAAAGGAGGGTCCACTACCAGCATGGGCTGGGAGGATGGGGACAGGGGGAGAGGAGGTGACAGATGGAAGAATTGAGGCAAGTAGAGTCCTAGAGGGACTGAGGGCACTGAAAGTAGACTAGGCACCAGGGCCGGATGGTATCCACCCCAGGATGCTGAGGGAGATGGCAGAGGTGTTGGCAGAGCCACTGGCAGATCTGTACAGCACCTCACTGGAGTTGGGATATGTGCCACTGGACTGGAGGATGGCACATGTAGTACCGTTACACAAGAGCGGGCCAAGGGATGAACATGGTAATTATCCTCCAGTAAGTCTCATCTTCATAGTGTGAAAACTCATGGAAACAATACTAAAGGAAAGACTGGTGTCATACCTGGAGGACAATGGCCTCCAGGATGTGAGGCAGCATGGGTTTGTTTCAGGGAAGTCTTGTCAGACCTGCTTGATACAGTATTATGACTGGATGACAGGTAAGCTGGATAAGGGTCATGCGATGGATGTTCTTTACTTGGACTTCAGCAAGGCCTCTGATTCAGTGCCTCATGGGCAGCTTGGGGAGAAGCTGACTGGTGTAGGGGTAGGGGCAAAAATGATGAAATGAATTACAAGCTGGCTGAGTGGGAGGCTGCAACGGGTGATGGTGGGAGGGGAGCACTCAACACCAAGGCCGGTGATGAGTGGGGTGCTACAGGACTCTGTGCTGGGGCCAGTATTATTTGGGCTCTTTATATCAGACATTGCATGTGGGGTGGTGAGCAAGATAAGTCTGTTCACTGATGACACCAAAATCGGAGCAGTGGTGGATGGAGGGAAGGGATGGAAGCGGCTGCAGGGGGGGACCTAAGCAAGCTAGAGGAGTGGTCAGAGAGGTGGCAGCTGGGGTTCAATGCAAAAAAGTGTAAGGTTATGCACTTTGGGGTGAAGAACCCAAGGAGAGAATACTGGCTGGGGGGGTAAGCTGGGGGTCATTGAGGAGGAGAAGGACCTAGGTGTAATGATAACAGGGACCATGAACAAGACTGCCCAGTGCAGGACAGCAGCTGCAAAAGTGAACAAAATGCTGGGGTGCATAGTGAGGGGTTTTCATCCAGACGAAGAGAGGTGACCTTGCCCTTATACAGGTTGCTGGTAAGGCCACACTTAGAGTATTGTGTGCAGTTTTGGAGGCCATACCTAAAGAGTGATATCAGGCTACTGGAGGGGGTGCAGTTGAGGGCAACAAAGATGATATGTGGAATGGAGTGGAGAGACTATGACAGCAGGCTGGGAGACCTGAATATGTACACTCTGGAGGATAGAAGGGACAGGGTGGACATGATAGAGACATTCAAGTATCTGAGGGGAATCATTAAGAATAGGGCAGATGGGGTATTTAAGCTAAGGAGGGGGAGAGACATCAGGAGGCGTGGGCTAAGAATAGAGAGGGGAAGATTTAGAAGGGAAATGAGGAGACACTATTTCACAGAGAGGGTGATAGCAAAATGGAATGCACTACCAGAATGGGTTGTATCATGTAAATCTGTGAACAGCATTAAAAGGGAATGGGACAGGGAACAAGGGAGAGTGAGGGTGGGGAAGGAGGGGGTGGCAGTGGGATGACAAAGGGAAGGGGTAGTTGCAAACTAGGGGTGCTAGCTGCACACTCGAGCAGACTTTGATAGACTGGATGGTCTGTTTCTGCTGGCACATTCTTATGTTCATATGTTTGTATGTCTGAGGTACAGTAACTTGCTGAGATTAAGGGAACAGTAACCTCAGAAGGGCAACAGCACAAAGAGCAGTTCAGGGCCAATAGGGTTTACATTGTATCTAAGCTGAACATGTGCATTGCATTCTAAGTATTGTAAATGTGGTGGGGGATTTTGATTAGTTAGAATATTCTGCATGGGCAAATAGCAGTACAGGAGCTGTATGGGTTTTGAAAGCAGATTGCATAGGTGGATGAGGAAAGCTGTAGTTTAGGACCATATAGATTTATGGGCAAGTAGAGGAAAATCTGCAGGTGGTCATGGGAAGGGAAAAACTACCCTTGGTGTGTTATAAGGGCAGACTGCTTTGGCTAGTGGGACAAACTTTGCTGGTTGGCCAGTTTTTACAAGGGGGCAAGGTATCAGAGAACTGGTGAAACATAGACACAATTGGTAAAGGAGACATGGTTGGTGGGATGGGCATCCTTCATCTGAATATGTGGGAGGATGCTGGTGGATGAATAGAGAGTTGGGAAGGGTGGTAGTCTGCAACAACTGCAGAGCACCAATATTTCTTAGAATTGCATGGGGAGTTGGGGGTTATTTGGTGTGCAAGCAAATAATTCAGCTTAAGAACGAGGTCAGAAGACTATAAGAGAAGCTAAGGAGCAGACAGCAGGCTGCAGTAGAGGACAACCCAACAACTGGAGGGGGGGTAACTGAGGGGGGAGGGCAAATTGAACAAAGAGGGTGGAGGAGGAGCGGGAAAAGGGTGGTGGATGGGGTAATGAGATGGGGACCCAGGTCAAAGTACAAATGAAAGTAGAAAGGGGGAAGAATGGAAGATGGGTAGGAAGGAGGAATATAATGGTCACGGTGTTAGCAGTGGGGGGGTGGCTAGCAAGAGGAAGGAGGAAGTAAGTGGCAGTGAAGGATCATCTAAGAATCATCTCACAGTACTGGCAGGACAGGGGGATGTGACAGGGGGTGCGCTCCGTGGAGGAACTGAGGATAGACTGTAGGAGGAAAGAACGGGTGGAAGAGATGTTTCAACAGGGGTGGAAGGAGAACAACTGCGCTGGAGGAAAAAGAGGTGGGGGGAGGAAGGGGATGGGAGAAAGGGAGGCCAGGGAGTGAGGAAAATAAAAATGAGGGCAGGCTCTTAGTGCTGGGGGACTCAATAATAAAAGGGGTCAGATGGGGAAAAAAAGGGAGAGGCATAGTCACGTTTGGGTGGCGGCTATGCCAGGAATGACAGCAGAAAGGATGGGTCAATTTGTTCTGAAGTACGCTTGGAGGGGTAGGAAGAAACTCCATATAGTTCTGCATCTGGGAACAAATGACCTGGCGGGAATACAGTGGAGGTAGTTCAGAGGGGGTTTGAGGAGCTGGGGCTGATATGTGAATGAGGCAGGAAGATCAGTAGCTTTCTCAGAAGTACTTCCAGTGCCTAGGGAGAACACTGCAAAGAAATTGAGGGTATAGGAATTTAACAAGTGACTAAGAACCTGCTGCCAGTCCAAAGGGTATGGGCTGTTGTAGAGGTGGGGAAGGATCTGGGAGGACAGTGATCTCTATGCTAAGGATAGGCTTCACTTAATTGAGGAGGACACGAGGGTACTGAAACAGAGATTGGGAGAATACATAACAACGGAAGGGAATGTAAACTAGGAGAGGGGGTGGCAAGTGGGTAAGAGGCATGCAGAATCCACAGAAAGGGAAGCCAAAAGCGTACTCCCATACCAGAAGCAAGGGACTAAGGAAGAGTACTAGATGGAATGCTGAAAAGGGAAAGCAGGAAGTGAGAGGTGGGAAGGATAAGGGGTGGAGGGTGGTCACCTTGAATGCTAAGTGCCTGGGGAACAAAACAGTGGAGTTACAGGCTCTCATGGCAGAAGGTGAGGTGGACATGGCAGCAATCACCGAAACATGGGCAACTCATTACCAGGATTGGGATCTGGCAGTACCAGGGTATAGGATATTTCACAGGGCTAGGGTAAATGGGAAAGGGGGATGTGGCGCTGTATGTGAGAGAAGGACTGAAATGTGTTCGAGAGGAGTGAGGGGGAGGGCAGTACAGAGTCATTATGGATGCAGAGCCATGATTTCAAAAATAGGACTCTCAGGATGGGAGTGGTGTACAGACCACCCTCTCAGAAAGAGGAGCTATACAGGGAACTAGCGGGTCAGATCACAAGAACCTGGGGGAAGGGTAGCACGGTGATTGTAGGGGATATCAACCTGTTGGGAGTGGAGTGGAGTACCCCCGCTACCACTAATAGAAGGGAGCAGGTACTTCTGGAAGTCTTCCAGGACAGCTTCCTGCTGCAAATGGTCAGTGAGCCAACCAGGTTAGGAAACACCCTAGACCTCATGTTGGCTAATGGGGAGTTTGTGAGGGGACTGGGGGTGGAGGACCCGTTGGTGGGGAGTGACCACCACTCAGTGTGGGTCACGATAAATATGGGCAAGGAGGGAGTAGAAACAGGTACAAAGGTGTTAGATTTCAGGAAGGCCGACTTTGGGAGGGCCGACTTCGAGAGGGTGGGGAAGTAGGTTAGGAGCATCTGGCCAGAATCCATCCTAATATGGACACAAACCAGAGGTGAGAGGTCATCAAACTGGGGATTGAGGAGGCAACAAGAACCTGTATAAGGTTCCAGAGTAAGAGGGTGAGGGCCAAGAAACCTAGCTCAGTGAGCAAGGGGGCCATGAAAAAAGTAAGGAAGAAAAGAGCCACCTTTAGGCGGTTCAAAAAACAGGAAGGGGGGAGGACAGAGAGGTTTACCTGAAGGAGTCGAATGAGGTAACAAGGGTAATAAGGGCAGCCAAGGTGTTGAGGGAACTCAGGCTGGTGCAGGGCATTGAGGAAGGGGAGAAGGACTTCTTCAGGTACATCAGAGAGAAAAGGAGTTGTAAAGACCAACTTGTAAGGATTAGAGGGGGTGGTGGAAATGAGCAGAACAGGCAGAAGCGCTTAATGAATACTTCTGCTCTGTATTTACTAAGGAGAAAGGAGGGCGGTACCGGGGTGGGGTGGGGTGGGAGGGCAGGCATGGGGAGGTGACAGATGGGAGAATCACAGTGGGCAGAGTACTGGAGGGCTTGAGGGCAGTAAGGGTGGACAAGGTGCCTGGGCCAGATGGCATACACCCCAGGATGCTGAAAGAGCTGGCAGAAATCCTGGTGGGGCCCTTGGCTGACCTGTTCAATGCCTCCCTGAAATTCAGGGTGTCTCCCTCAGGACTAGAGTATGGCTCATATAATACCCCTCCATAAGAGCGGTCTCAAGGACAAACCAGGGAACTACAGACCAGTGAGCCTCACATCTATCGTGGGTAAAATGATGGAAACAATCCTGAAGGAGAGTCTGGTGTCCCTTCTGAAGACTAGTCGGCTGCAGGACAGTAAACAGCATGGGTTTGTCACAGGCAGATCCTGTCAGACCTACCTGGTGGCTTACTATGATTGGGTAACTAGACAGTTAGACGGGGGTCATGCAGTAGACGTCCTGTACCTGGACTTCAGTAAGGCATTCGACTCAGTGCCACGTGGAAGGCTTGGAAGTAAGATGGAGGGTGCAGGGGCAGGGGCAAAGATGATGGGATGGGTACTGAACTGGCTGTAAAGGAGACAGCAGAAAGTGGTGATGGGAGGGGAGCTCTCATCCCTGAGGGCGGTGACAAGTGGGTAGCACAGGGCTCTATGTTAGGGATGGTGTTGTTTGGGATATTCATAGCAGACATCGCGATGGGCATCAGGAGCAAGATCAGTCTGTTTGCAGATGACACCAACATCGGAGCAGTAGTGGATGACCTAGGAGGGTGGCAGGGGTTGCAGGATGATTTGTCAAAATTAGAGACCTGGTCAGACACCTGGAAGCTGGAGTTCAATGCCAAAAAGTGCAAGGTGCTGCATTTGGTGCAAAAAACCCAAGGAGGAACTACCAGTTGGGGGAAGGGGGTTCAGCGAGCCACGACAGAGGAGGAGAAGGATCTGAAGGTGTTCATTACAGGCTCAGTGAATAACTCAGAACAATGTAGGAAGGCAGTTGCTAAGGCAAAAGAGATGCTGTGTTATATTGCCAGGGGAATATCCTCCAGGAGAGGGGAGGTGGTACTGCCGCTCTAAAGGTTGCTGGTTAAGCACATCTGGAGTATTGTGTGCAGTACTGGTACCAGTACCTGAAGAAGGATATTATGTTACTGGAGGGGGTGCAGTGCAGGGTGTCAAAGATGATCCAGGGGCTGGGGGATATGCCCTATGAGAGCAGGCTGAGGGAGCTGAACATGTATTCTAATGAAGGAAAGGAAGGACGGGGAGACATGATTGAAAATTTTAAGTACATGAAAGTGTAACCCCTAGATGGCGCTATCCCAGGGGCTACTACCCCTGCCTGATTTGCCACTAACAGGTTGAGGGGCCTGGATCCAATGGCGGGTGCCTCCACCCAGAGGTCAGGGTTTGCAATAGTTAAACTTACTTGGTCACAGCCCTCTGGGACACTGCAACCCTTTCTTCCCACTAGTGGCCCACACAATATATCAGAATTACCTTCACAGTATACACTCACCCCCAGGGCTGGTTCAGGCACTGGGACCTCCTGTAAATAAGATACAGTGCAACAATCACAGTACAATACTTTAACATAGACAAATACCTCAGGCAGTATAACTTTGCTGAAACAAGCAGCTCTGATTTATTTAGGGGAATATAACAAGGACAGGGGGAAATCAGGTTAATTAGCTTATACTTTACTCATCTACCTATGGCTCTGTGCACAGGCCTATCCCTACCAGTTACTGTCCCTGGGTACCCAAGCCCTAGTGGCTAGTCCAAACCGTGGCAGCTGGTAGGGGCCCTTTCACACAGAGAAAAGAAAAATTAGTTAAACAGTCAGCAGTACAGTAATTCTATTTGGATTCAATGTGGCAATTCAACAGGGAGCGACCCTGAATTAGTACTCACGACCTCCAAACAAGATAGGGTCCTTCAATGTCAGCAGGGCTACTCTTGAGCTCCACGAGACTCCTCACACATTTATATGGCAAAAAGAAAGTACTATACCAGGCAGGCTGCTTCTCTATCCCGATCGCAATTACTGCACAATACCCGGGAGAACACACAGCAGATTCAGTTCCTGACAGACCGAGTGCAATTCAGCAATTTCTCCAGTCTTCTACAGGGTGAGCCTGGTTTCTACTCTTCAGATATCCTTTGATTCTCTTCACAGGATGGATTCAGTCCTAACAAGCAGTTACACAAGCTGCAGACCGGAACTCCGGACCTTACACGTTTCCCGACTAAAACTGTGCACTGAAGGAGCACAGGGTTCCTTTCCTTTCACTGCCAGAGCTAAAACTGAAACTCCAACAGACAAAACCGGCACTTCCTTTGAGTTCCTCTCAGTTCTTGACTGGATTGGCTGTCACTCACAATAGACTGCTCCTGTTGGTCCAAAAGGCCAAAGTCTAAACTACATCTCCCAGAGTCACTGCCCATACAATCCTCTTGTGGCTGGCTCAGATTATGAGTCCAAGTTCTGATTCGTCCAAGGCACCATTTTAGAGCTAGCTTACCCCACACTGATTGGTCCAGTTCAGCAGTTCAAAACCAGAATGGGGAACTAGGCAGACACAGTTCTGACTGCAAAGAAAGCAGGTTAGACAAACTGTAATTTCATTATTACTCTAAATGATTTCTGGCAAACAGTTACATCTTTCAGATAGGTTCCTTTGCACTCTAGTGACTGCAAAAATGGAGTGAATTGGCAGCAGCTCGAGTGGTACTCAAACAGAGAAGCACACAGTCCCCCATACAAACTAATTATGTCTGCAAGCAGACAGCTCTTAAAGACAGCACCAGGCTCTAAATCACTCACTGATAAATGGCTTAAATGCCAAACACCATTCAGGCTTGGAGCATTCAAGCAAGCTCCTGGAAGTCTTTTGGGAACCCCCATTTGCAGGGGTTACACCCTTCCTGGCCTGGGAAAGCTTGACGTCCAGCCAAGGCAAGTACCATAAGTTTCAACTCCAACCATATACATTTGCATTAGGCTCAACATGTAATCATCAGTCAATATATCATTTTACCAAGAACACATTTTTGAAACATTGCAGTCGTCACTCTTTACACAGTATTACATACACATTGTACCATAACTCAAGTTATTACCTCTTGTACATGAAACCTGAAGAGAGGGGCCCTTCCTATCAGTTACCTTGGGGCTGGACGGGCAAGGGCACCATATAGAGGACAACACAAGTAACTTGGAGTTAGCACTGACGCTCAGTTTGGGCAATGAGCTCGGGGACACATACACTCCTTTATGGACAACATTGAGAGGCAGATCCACTGGCCGGCGAGGAATCATAACTGAGGTGCACCACAGGCTTTACAGCTCGACCAGTCTTTCTAGGGGAACTGTTACAGTCTCTGCACTCTGAGCCTCATTTCAGCATTGTCCTTACTTGTCAGGGAGTCTCCATGGGGGTGAGAGGCTAGAACTTGGGGCACTTTCAGCTCCAGGAGTTACAGTTTCTGAGTCCACAACATTTGGCTCACATGGGAGCTTTCGGACACTGGCAGTGGACTGTCAGGGCACTCAAAATACTCTTCTTGTTCTGGTGTATCACCAGTCTGACCCAATCCATCATTTTCCTCCTGAAAGCTCAAAGTTCAACCATGCACAATGATTCCATTTCATCTGATCTGATGCTTTGCACTTCACTTTCTGGGAGCATTGGCTCCAGGGACGAAGCTGGGGGCTTAGACAGTCCAGAAGGCCCAGCTTCATCTCCAGTATTGACTAGAGGATTGCCCGAAACAATTGACTCAGTTCGTAAGAAGGATAGTATTCAAAGTCACTCTCACTTTCTTCCGATATGGACTGACAGTCATGCTCAACTGGGACTTGTGGAGGAACACTTTAACTTTGCTTCTGTAGGTGCAGACTTTCTTGATCTTTTCTTAGCAGCAGCTCTAGTCACTGGTCCAGAGGGGCATCTTCTGGGGCTCAGACTCAATCAAGATTTGTCCAATGGGCAGTAAATGATTTCTATGCATTGTTTTTACATCTTTGAATTATTCTCAGGCCTTACTTTGTACACTGGCAGATCATCTAGTTTGTCCACTATAATGTGAGGAGATGGTGCCATCTGTCAGCAATCTTGTGTTTGCCATGCAGTCCCAGATTTCTTAGCAATACCGATCTCCTCCTGGAGTTCCTGTGCTTTCACCTTTTATCATACCTTTCTTTGTTGGCCAGATTTCTTTTGGCAGCCATGGTTTGAGCCAGTTGGTACGCATGAGTTAGCTGGGCCTTTAACTTTTGCACATACTGTAAATAGTTGTCAGCTTGAACCCCATCAGGAGAGACCCCAAAACACACATCTACCGGTAGTTGAGCTTCTCTTCCAAACATCAGGCAGTAGGGGGAGAACCCAGTGGCATCACTTTTGGTGCAGTTATAAGCATGTACCAGGGTGCTAATTTGTTGGCTCCATCTAGGGCTTGTCCTTTGGGTGCAGGGTGCCTAGCATATCTAGCAAAGTGCAGTTGAAACGTTCAGGCTGAGGGTCCCCTGGGGTGGTAAGGAGTGGTTCTGGACTTTCGCGCTCCCCACAGAGAAAGCATCTCTTTGATCAGACGACTCTCAAAGTCTCTCCTTGATCAGAATGGATTCTTTGTGGAGCCCATAGTGAACAAAAAGTTTTCTACAAGTACTTTGGCCACAGTGGATGCTTTCTGGTCTTTGGTGGGGAAAGCTTGGGCATATCTCGTGAAATGGTCAGTGACCACCAGCACATTACTGATATTTCTTTGATCTGACTCCAAACTCAGAAAATCAATACAGACCAGCTCCATGGGTGCACTGGTGGTGATGTTAACAAGGGGGGCAGCCCTCTGGGGCAAAGCTTTCCTCTGTAAGCAGCGACTACAAGTTCGAATGTGTTGCTCCACATCAGCCCCCATCTTAGGCCAATAGAATCTGGATCTCACCAAGTCAAGTGTTCTGTCTAGACCAAGGTGCCCCATGTGGTTGTGCAAGAACATCAGTACTGAGTCTCAAAAGGCAGTGGGCGGGACTAGTTGTTGTTTGTCTACTTGTCCCCCTCTGTCTACTGTTTCTCTGTATAACAGTTTATTGATCAGTTTCAACTTAGGACCTTCTTTGTATAGTAGTGCAGTTCTCAAATCCGTGGAGCCTAATTTGGACACATCTTTTCCTGCATAGAGGGCTTCTAAAGCTGTTTTGATCATGGGATCGCGGGATTGAGCCACTGAATACTGTCATTGTCCAGCTGAGGCAGTGCACCAATGTCTATTGCAGAAAAGTGGCACAAGCAGCAGTATGCAATTCTCAGAGGGTCCCAAGCAATCCACCATGCAGTCCACTGCGTCCGTGGACATTTGTTCCTCCTGTCAAACTTCCGGCAGAGTGCCCGAATGTCAGGTTCTGCCAATGGACCCAATCATTCTGGGAACAGGCCTCCGGAGAGGCATCAGCATCTATGTGGTTCAGACCTGCTCGGTGATCGAGAGCATAGTCATATGTAGATAATGCAGAAAGCCACCTATGGCCAGTGGCATCCAACTTAGCTGAGGTCTGCACATAGGTCAAGGATTATTGTCAGTTTTACAGTATTTTAGCCCCATACAAGTACTTATGGAATTGGTCAACAATAGCCCACTTCAAAGCTAAGAACTCTAACTTATGTACAGGATAGTTCTTTTTGGATGGGGTCAGGCTTCTACTGGCAAGGCCACTGGTCTCAGGCCATTCTCGTGCTCTTGGTACAACACAGCCCCCAACCCTTGCAAGCTAGCATCAGTGTGCAGGATGTAAGGTTTTCTTGGATCGGCATAGGCCAGCACTGGAGCATGGGTAAGTTGATATATGATCTCATGAAAAGCAGTCTCACAATCAGGAGTCCAGCGGGCCCCAAATACTTCACTCGGATGAAAATACACTCTTTCAGTCTTGAGGGACGCTGACTTTTGGTATTTTTTGTGGGTTGGGGGATACCCTTGAGTAAGGTTAAGTAAAGGGCGGATCTCTCTTGAATAGTCCTTGATGAAACGCCGATAATAACCACAGAATCCCAGGAATCTTTGTAGTTCTTTTAGATTTTTGGGCTGTGGCCAGGTGGTCAAGGCCTCAACTTTACTTGGGTCGGTCTCTATTCCCTGGGTGGATACTATGTGTCCCACATACTTTACTGATGTTTGAAAGAATTGACACTTATCAGTGGACAGTTTAAGGCCAAAGTCCTCCAGTCGGTCCAATACCTTAAATAATCTGCTCTCATGTTCCTCCAGTGAGCTGCCAAACACAATAACATCATCTAGGTATACCAGGCACTCTAGTAAGTTCATGTCCCCCACTGCACGCTCCATCAATCATTGAAAAGTGGCTGGGGCACCTGAAATCCGTTGAGGCATCCTCATGAATTCATAGAAGCCAAGCGGACAGATAAAGGCTGTCTTCTCACGGTCCTCTGGGGCCATCGGGATGTGTAGTACCCACTGCAGAGATCCAGCACAGAGAACCACTTGCTCCCGTTTAGGCAGTCCAAAGCATCCTGAATGCGGGCATTGTGTACTGATCAGGGATAGTCCGCCGGTTTAAGGTGCGATAATCCACACACATCCTTACTGTTCCATTCTTTTTCCTCACTACCACAATGGGGGAAGCATAAGGGCTTCTGGATTCTTGTATTACACCAGCAGCTAACATCTCTTGCAGATGCCGTCTCACATCATCTATGTCAGCAGGTGCCAGGCATCGAGACCTCTCACAAAATGGTCTTTCGTCATGCAGCCAGATATTGTGCTCAGCTCCTTGCACGCATCCTACATCCCATTCCTTTAAAGAAAACACCTGGTCTCTCTGGGCAAGCTTCTCACTGATCCCACTTTCCATTCAGCTGGCAGGGGAGTCGCGAAATCAAACAAGTCAGGCGTTACTCTGTCATTCTTCCTTGAACTCTTGCTGCTGGGTAGCACTGCAGTGTCTGCACAATGCACATTAGCCAGGATGCAACCTCTATTTACTTGAATGTCTCTTTCAGACACATTATGAACTTGGACCATTACCCTTCTGGCATAAGCATGGGCTCTAGCGGGCAAAATACTAGGCTTGAACAGCAGTCCCTCTGGCAATTTTCCATCGCCTGGTGCATCCAACATTAGTATTTTATTCTTAACATCCTTTCTGATCACGGACCTCCCCTGTAAGGTACACTGGGCATTTGGCGCCAGGATCAGAGACTCAGGATCCTTCTTCCATACAATTCCGACCGGTTCCTCTGGTTCTATTTTTCAGCATCTCTCTGTGCCTCATAGGCCTTCTTAATTAAAGCCGAACTCTTAAAGCTCTACTAGTCTTTGACCCCTGTTTTCATAACACAACTGTGCCAGCCTTCCGAACATATGAGCATTTGTTCCAATCAACAAAGGGACACCATCATACAGTCCAGTGGGGACACACTAAGGCTAGGGTCTCTACTTGTTCGGCCACTCCAGCCACGGAGGGGGAAAGACAAGCCAAATTCGGATATACCCGGAATAGGGGTAGGCCTTCTCACTTAACCCCATACATGCAGTCCTTCTAATGGTTGTAAGGTACGTCTGACAAATGCTTCTGATACCAATCCTGGAACATAATTGTCACTTGGGAGCCACTGTCTAATACAGCTCTTGTAGACACTCCATTCACCTTTACAGTGGTCTCCCATAGAGGGACCCACTATTCTGGACCAGTCTGGAGAGGTGGTAGTGGGGGCCTGGGCAACTGACCTTGCCACAAAGGGCGTGAGTTAGCATTTTTGGTGCCCTCACTGGGATCATTTCTTGCACCTCTTAACCACTGATTTGTTCTCGAAGCTCTTCTTGTAGCCTATATGCAACTTTGTCAGTGTCTTTTGGGACCGGCATTCCCTTTCATGTGCCCATCTTCCCACAATTATAGCAAAACATACTTTCTGGAGTTTGAGCTGGCCGAGGCGCCACACTGGGAGCCAGGGCGGGGTATTACTAACTGGAAACCTTGGTGCCATCTCTGTCTGCGGTGTGATAAGCATTTGGAGACATCTCGTCAGTTTCTCCACTTCCATGGTCAAGGAATCGAGTTCTGAGCTGTTATCAGCTGGAGATACATGGGTGGGTACCCCCACCCCAGCAGATGCAGTCAGATACAGGTCAGGGCCCGTGCTTGCAGGCGTGACCTTCATAAAGGACTGTTTTAATTCCGGATCTCTCTCAACAGTTCGCCCCATTGTGGCATATCTTTTCCTTGTCAGAGCACTCATTTACTGCCAACCTCTGCCCTGAACTTCCTTGATGGGTCACCCTCAGTCACTTGGGTCGTAGCCGCAGCTGTTGGTGCAGGTCCCTCCGAGGTCGCCTTTTCTCAACTCCTCGAATTTCTCTCATTAACTCATCATGGGAGGTGGGGATTCCAGTCGATTTGCTAGGCGTAACTGAGCAACAGCAGTTCTGAGAAGGGGCAGACTTAAGGATCCTGTCCAGCCTGGTTCGGTCCAGTTCAATCGCTGGCAAACTACCCTTTCTGAGGCATTCTTGCAACAATTTTTCCAGCCGAGATACATACACAGACAACAACTCCCTTGGTACTGTTGCATCTCTTACTCTCCACCATAGGTCTTCATCAGAATCTGGGCTCCCAAACACATTCTCCAGGGCCACAAGATAGACCTGTGCAGTCACTTCAGGGTTACTGGCCCGTTTAGCACGGATGGTAGCAGCCAGGCAGGACCTCGGAGCTCTCACTAACCTTCTTTCACTTTTCGGCTTCCGACATTGCCATTCTAGCGCTTGGGGCACATATAGTCTATCCAGGTCTCCCAGTCATCCTCCCCTTGGGGGGGGAGGTGCCAGAGAAGATCCTCAACCTCGGTAAGAGTCGTGACTAATAGCAGGTGCAGAAATAGGAGTCTGCATTGGTTCAGCCACCATTACGGGTACTGGAGCGGGAGAGGGTGTTGGGGAGGAACACCCCAGGTGGCAAGAATAGTTTCTTCAAGTCCTCCACAGTTTCCCTTCCCCAGCAACCATTTAGCAAATTTCTCCTCAAAAGTTTCAGATAGTGGTGGGGCTCATTCCCCAGGTCTTTACTGTCCTTAGTTATCACTCTCCAAGCAGTGAGGGCTCCCTCTGGGGTAATGGTCTGTGGCACTTTGGAGCTATCTATGGGATCCTTAAACTCTACTAGGGCCAGGAAAGTGTGGGTGAGCAGATTAGCATGCAGCCCACCACCACAGGTTTTGAAAACCTTCCACCTTGGAAAGTACTCCCTGCACAGTGTCTGTATTGATACCAGGGGATGTCCAGGATAAGCATAGCATTTTGAAGTCGATCTCCTCCCAGTACACCACTCCACCAGCCGGTGCACAGCCACTTCTATCGAGGTACCCATTTATTTATTTTTTCTTAACAGTGGTTTGTAAATATGGCCACTAGAGGACACACAATCCCAGCGGTGAGCCTCCAAGATGTAACCCTAGATGGCGCTATCCCAGGGCTACTACCCCTGCCTGATTTGCCACTAACAGGTTGAGGGCCTGGATCCAGTGCAGGTGCCTCACCCAGAGGTCAGGGTTTGCAATAGTTAAACTTACTTGGTCACAGCCCTCTGGGACACTGCACCCCTTTCTTCCCACTAGTGGCCCACACAATATATCAGAATTACCTTCACAGTATACACTTACCCCAGGGCTGGTTCAGGCACTGGGACCTCCTGTAAAATAAGATACAGTGCAACAATCACAGTACAATACTTTAACATAGACAAATACCTCAGGCAGTATAACTTTGCTGAAACAAGCAGCTCTGATTTATTTAGGGGAATATAACAAGGACAGGGGAAATCAGGTTAATTAGCTTATACTTTACTCATCTACCTATGGCTCTGGGCACAGAGCCTATCCCTACCAGTTACTGTCCCTGGGTACCCAAGCCTTGGTGGCTAGTCAAACCGTGGCAGCTGGTATGGGCCCTTTACGCACAGAAAAGAAAAATTAGTTAAACAGTCAGCAGTACAGTAATTCTATTTGGATTCAATGTGGCAATTCAACAGGGAGGCGACCCTGAATTAGTACTCGACCTCCAAACAAGATAGGGTCCTTCAATGTCAGCAGGGCTACTCTTGAGCTCCACGAGACTCCTCACACATTTATATGGCAAAAAAAGTACTATACCAGGCAGGCTGCTTCTCTATCCGATGTAATTACTGCACAATACCGGGAGAACACACAGCAGATTCAGTTCCTGACAGACTGAGTGCAATTCAGCAATTTCTCCAGTCTTCTACAGGGTGAGCCTGGTTTCTACTCTTCAGATATCCTTTGATTCTCTTCACAGGACGGATTCAGTCCTAACAAGCAGTTACACAAGCTGCAGCCGGAACTCGGACCTTACACATGTTCCGACTAAAACTGTGCACTGAAGGAGCACAGGGTTCCTTTCCTTCACTGCCAGAGCTAAACTGAAACTCCAACAGACAAAACCGGGCACTTCCTTTGAGTTCCTCCCAGTTCTTGACTGGATTGGCTGTCACTCACAATAGACTGCTCCTGTTGGTCCAAAAAGGCGCAAAGTCTAAACTACATCTCCCAGAGTCACTGCCCATACAATCCTCTTGTGGCTGGCTCAGATTATGAGTCCAAGTTCTGATTCGTCCAAGGCACCATTTTAGAGCTAGCTACCCACTGATTGGTCCAGTTCAGCAGTTCAAAACCAGAATGGGGAACTAGGCAGACACAGTTCTGACTGCAAAGAAAGCAGGTTAGACAAACTGTAATTTCATTATTACTCTAAATGATTTCTGGCAAACAGTTACATCTTTCAGATAGGTTCCCATTGCACTCCTAGTGACTGAAAAAATGGAGTGAATTGGCAGCAGCTTGAGTGGTACTCAAACAGAGAAGCACACAGTCCCCCCATACAAACTAATTATGTCTGCAAGCAGACAGCTCTTAAAGAGACGGTACCAGAGGATCTAAAAACACTCACTGATAAATGGCTTAAATGCCAAACACCATTCAGGCTTGGAGCATTCAAGCAAGCTCCTGGAAATCTTTTGGGAACCACCATTTGCAGGGGTGTTACAAAAGTAATAAATAAGCTGCAGTATAGGGGCTGCTAGCTGCATAAATGAGCAGACTTGACAAACCATAAGGCCTTTATCTGCTAGCAATTTTGTATGTTTGTATGTTCATATGTTTTGTGTTCTCACTGTCTGTTGGTGCTCTTTCTATCACTCCTCCCACATCTGGATCCGGTGTTGGCACTCTTTCTTTTTCTTCCTTACTTTGAGCATCGTCTTACACTGCTTAGCCTCTCATTTTGACTGTCACTCCTTTGCCTTGAGCTTTGTCATTTGCAGCTCAACATCTGCCATTACCTTTACCATGTGAGCTCCAGTTTCATCATCTCAGTGTGGTCAGGTTGCCAAGCCACCATGGTTCTGGGCTCTAGCTCACTATTGCTGACCTTGGTCTCATAACTCAGTCCAACCTCTTCTGTGCACCTGTCACATCATTCTCCAGGACACTCCTTTTAAGGGTCTCAGTAAGGTTTGACTTACTGCTCATAGGTTAGACTTCTACTGTACTTTGGTACAAATAATGTAGTTATGCCACAGTAAGCCTCATATATGTTCAACACCGAGTGACTTCTCGCAATACTACACACATGAAGGAAACAAAACAACAGTGTATAAAGTAGCCCCTTTGTATATCTTGATGTGTGCCTGAACAGGAAGTACATGCTGACAATCCATGTCTCTCTGTGATAGGTAACCACTTACCTTTTCACCTCACACCATGCTTCCTGATGCCAGCTGCTTTGTACCCATTCAAGAAGTTCATACAATTCCACCTGCTGCAGTCAGTGTGTCACACCACCACCCAAGCTGGCCTATGTATTCTGGTGAACTGGCTTGCTTTCTCAATCCTCCTGCCACTAAGTAGATAATAACTCACTCTCGGCTGCTCCTTTCATGCCTCACCACAGGCTTCTGCTCACACTGGACAAGGCTTCTTGGATATAGAAATCCCCTAGTCGCTCCAGGTGCACCTTACTCCTTTTCTGTATAAGACACATATTTACTTTTGTTGTGTGGTAGTACCCACTCAAAGGGCAGATCATGGAATTAATACTTCCAGAAAAGAGAGTGAGTACCATTCATGTATGTCTTTTTCTCATTCTTTTTATTCTTTCACAGCACAAGAAGATCCTGGACAATTTTGTAGCTGTCTCACTACTTCCTCAGGCCCCAAAAATGCTGAATCATTTGTCTACTGCACAATTCATACCTGTTCAAAATCCCATTTCTCCACCAGGTATGGCGGTGCCTAGATTTTGCTCATCAGGTGGAAAAACACATCAGCGTTCCACCATCATTTTTTGATACCTTATCAGGTGTGTCTCCTTGTCTGACTAGAGAAGCTTGTCCCTTAATTTTATATACTCCTTATCCCTTTCAGGCCTGTGGTGGTTCCCTCAAAGATCATTGCAGGACATCCTGGTGGAGAGGCAGCCCTGGATACCAAGCCTGTCTGAGGCCATCAAGCACCCGTGGAAAGAGATGAAGCAGGGACTGCAATAATGACGCTGTGGATTTTGTTCCCTTTCTCAAACATCAGTGTTTCAAATACTAGGATTTGGCAACATGTAAAAATGAAAAAATGAGTTTATAGAATTATTTTCTCTGTTTTCTCTACATTTCTATTTTTTCTCTGTTTTATTTCTGATAGTGCTTTGAACAGGAATCCTGTGCAGTTGATTCAGAATTTTGGCAGTATGAAACTAGGAACCTGTGCATCTGGGATGAATACTGTTTCCCCCCTGTGCATAAGTAATCTCTTTTGGCCCTATGGGACTGCAAAACTAGAATTTAAAATATTTGTAATACTTAGCCACAATAAGATCACAATATTTTCCATGTGATTTAATTGCTTTCCCTTTACAGGTACCCCAGCCTGATTATAGTTTCCTCTGCAATAGAGTTCTATGGTGTCTTGTTTGTGTGATAGTTTTGTACTTTTTACCCACATATCCCCCCCATTTTCTGATATCAATTTGCTTAACTACTTTGCCATCTTGTGTTTGAAGATGCTGCATGTGATTATAATATAGGGACTGAACAATTACAGTTGATGTTTAAATAGCAAGAACTAGAGAGACTACACCCCCAATGAATGCACAGGGTCATAACACTGAAAACAAAGGTAACACAGTTAAAAACCTTGCATGAAAAATGGCAAAGCCAATGGTAGCACTCAGGAAAAACACAGAGTGCTACGATGGCTAAAAAAAACCAGCTGCAATGAGTGTTTGCATGTGACTCTGTGTCCTTCTTTGAGGAAGGCTTTACCCCCACACCACCCAAACTATTAATAATCACCTCCATGGGGGTAGTAACTCGGGGACAGGGAGGAACTTGGGGGGAGGATTGCATTTATTGGTGTTGGGGGCAAAAGTGCAAGGTGGGGGAAGAAAAAATGAAAAATAAATCTCGTGAGGAGGGAGAACAAAAACACATAAAAGATGAGAGACCTGGTACAGAACACTGTCTCTGGGATGTTCCATTGCCCTTTGCTGCTCGTGGCCCTAACCTCTGCACCATGACAGCAGCTCAGCAAAGCAGCATGCGGCTATTATATTGTCTTCTTCCTCCCTAGTGACAACAGCTACAGGGATAACAGTAATTTACTTGTGCTACGCTATCCTTGTAGCTATTCTGTCAGATGCTATATTTGCAGTGCCGATTATCTTATGCAATAATCCGTGCAACATATTCACTGGATACACCTGATGAAGACCAGTTGATGATTGAAGTGCTAGAGCTTAGTGCTCTCCACTAGCTCCTGGAATAAAATGTTCCATCTGACTGGCAACTTGTACCTTTGACTTGTTTTCATTCCTGAGTGCAGCCTCTTTCTTTTCTGAACTGCATTAAGACAGTAGAAGCAGAGCAGGAGAGTTATCTCAAGGATATGAAGGGAAGAGGGAATTCTCATGGGAATGAGAAAGGGGCACACACAGCCTGCACTGCTGGGATGCAAACCTTCAGCAGTGGGTCATGGAGTGTGCCAAGCAACACACTGAGATACAGTGGGGGTGATGCTCAGTGAGTTAAGCTGGCATTCACAGTGAAGGAGCAGTTTCGGGTATGGTGAGAAAAGTGCCAGTCTTGACAGACACTTCCAGTTAGTGTTCTACCCCTGTTGCCCTCCGTCTTGCTGTCTCCTTCTCTGTCCTTGCCCTCATCAACTACGGAATCCTAATCTATGGCGCGGCTGACACCACATCCATCCAGAGAGTTAGAGTAACCCTCAACAAGGCCTGCCGCATTATATTAAGCTGTGACCACAACAGTCACACATGTTCCCTCTACCTGCAGTCCAGCTGGCTCAACTTCAACAACAGACTCAAATAACACACCTGCCTCATGGCTAAAAAGATCTCCAGAGGTCTCTCTCCCCCCCCGGACTCGCTCCCCTCCTGACACCTGTTCCCCTTATGAAAATCACCACAACTCCATTAAATCCCCATTTCTTGTCCCTTGCCTCTGAACCTCACTTGGCCAGTGAACCTTTGCCTACTGAGCCCCTCTCTGGATGAATGCTACTCCTTACCCCATTACATCTGAACCCAGACTTGGCCTTTTTAAAACACTCCTCAAGGATCACCTTCAGACCAACAATGGCTGCGACTGTCCTTAATCCCCTTGTATTCCTGACAATGGATTCTCCTCCTGCACCCCACTCCTAGCCCCAGCACTATTATCCAATTAAGAGTAGTTTCCTGTTCTGACAATACCTATTTGTACTTTGGCACTGTCAGGCTTATGTCCTGGCAAAGACCGATTTTTGTTTCCTTTGTTTTATCTCCTGTATGTACTCAAATTGTGTATGTTGACCTATCTGTTGTATATTTCTCTAATGACGTGTTGCCTGTGGAAATGGGTCTCTGACTCGCAGGCTGTAAACCCAAAATGTTCAAAAAATAAAATAAATAAATTTGTATGGCACCTGTTACTGTGCCATAAAAAAGTAACACTAAAAAGGATTCACATTAAGCCACAGAGCAGTGTCCTGCATAGCAATACAAATCCTTGGAATCTATGGCCAATGACAGCAGCTTTAGAGACAGGATTCAGCAGTGCAGGGAAGAGGGAAGCCCCTGGCACATGTTCCAGAGAAGTGTGGATAGGCTGTCTTGATGTGTTGACTTTATGAACAAAAATAGAATGTTAGAAACCCTACACAGAGTGCCAAAACTGCTGGGAGAGTGATTGGGTCACCATGTGCCGTAGCAGTTGCCAGCCATGTGACTAGCATGCTAAGGAGTTTGACAATCAGGGTGGAGATGATTATCCAGGAAAACCTGCCAACAAAAATTAATTCAAGTGATCTAATGAACTGAGGTCTATGGTCCATTGTGGGTAAGTGTAAAAAGAACATTGGCCTGATCCCCTAGTAAACAGTTATGTTGAAGCCCAATTATCCAGTGTACTTCAATTAGCCACCTAAAGGTGCCCACATCCTTGAACTCCACAAGCAGTCAGGAACCAGTACAATTGAGTGCAAGGAGCTCCCAGTGAGCATAAGACCATAAACTCTGAGACACAGGAAGGTCTTGCCTTTCCCATCTAGGGCAGTGATGCAGATCAATCGCCATACAGCCGGGGTGGGGGGGTGTTACAGAATATGTGTAAAAAGTTGCTATACAAAACCTAAAGTCAGGCAGGCACTTAGGCAGTCATTCATTCATTCATTCATTCATTCATTCATTCATTCATTCAAACTCACCTAACCCAGGCTGCTGAGGTGCATGGAATAAAATACTGAGCTGGAGTGTAAGGATCATACATCTCATACAATATGTCACACATTAAATGGGCCACCCCTCATTTTACCTCTCAGAATCTTTACATAGAGAAGATTCTGTCCCATACTATATGATTACATTAAGAATTTAAAGCAGAAATTCATAGAAATATTGGTTTCTCAAGCAACAGCATATTTCCTGATCATGAAAAACCCGTTTTCCATTGAGCTCTGGTGGTCTGTTTTTGTGATGTGACTATATATTGTACACTTGTGCCTAGATTTTCAGAGGCTTGTTACATGATCCTCCTATACTTTTGCTACTTGAGACATGAATAATAGACCATATAAAATGGGGTCTAATTTCATGTCGCGAGCACTGCCAGCTGTGCATAAAAAATGACGTGTCAAAAATGTGCAACATGGACTGTTTTACTGCCGTAAAGTGAATGTGTTGCAAATGTGTCAAAATGTTTGAAAAATCACATGTAAATATTGCAGCACATTTGTAGTGATGTAGCTGCCACAGAGAAACTGCAATCTGGGTAAGTTAATGAAAAGGGGTTACTAAAGTATGACATGAGGGTCAATTTTTCAAATCCACAATAGATCAATTTTAATAAGCTTGTCAAGACACTGTGACAGAAGAGTCAAAAAGGAACCAGATTATGAGATAACTCCCTAGCAGGGATTTAAGAAAAATCACCTTCAGTGTTGCATGTGTGACAGTGGACACCAAATGTTGCACATGCAACAGTGGACACAACAGGTATTTAACTTGGAAACAAAATTGTTAATTTTCTTTTTATTTTATTTTACTAAGCATTTCAAGACACTATGGCTTAAGAGTGAAAAAGGGACTATGTTGTGGGATAACTCCATATCATACTTGAGAGAAAGGTACCTTCAGTGTTGCACATGCAATGTGGGACACAAAACATTGCATGTGCAACAGTGGACACAGCATGTGTTTAACCTGATAAAAAATGTTACTTTTCATTTCATTTTACTAAGCATTTCCAGGCACTATGACCCAAGAGTGAAAAAGGGACTATGTTATAAGATAACTCCATGTCAGACTTAAGAGAAAAGCACCTTCAGTGTTTCACATGCAATGGGGACATCAAATGTTGCATGTGCAGCAGTGGACACCACACAACTGTTTAAGTTAAAAACACATTGCCTGCAGCCCTGTCTCACCAATGTCCTGCAGTGCTTTTAAGACCCCATCCCAAAAGAAAATCACCCACTCAAAAAATGCTGGATGCTTTTGCTGAAAATTTGGAAACGTAAAAAACACCACAGTTGCATGCACCATGCAAAACTTTGAGTGAACCAGAAAAGTTATATGTGAAACTAGGGTGAAAAGGTTTTCGTTAACAAAAGACAACACCATAGGCAGTTTTCAAGATAAATTTACTGAAGTGCAAGTAAAATAAAGCCTGTGTAGAAATAATGGAATGGAATGTGGTTTTGCATGTCACATTTTGCTAGGGGAAGTCTGTGACATTTTAGAGCTGGACATGGAATAAAAATAAAATGGGTGCACCTAGGTTTCTCAAACTTTAAAATGTATCGGCACTTGTGACTGCCTTTTAAATTTACTTATTATGACTGCAGTGGCTGTTGTTTTTATTTTAAATCAACATACAAGTATTTAGCACATTGGTACTCCCATTTCATGAAACTACCCATAAGTCATGGACCCAAAGCTTTGAAAATCCATGCCTTTGTCTCTTTCCCATGTACAGCAGTTTTTCCAATTTGGGTGGCACTTTGTTGAGAAGTATGGTAAGGAAGAGCGATCATATATGACATGACTGGTACAGAACAAAACTACAGTCACAAGGCTATAGCAACTCCTAGTAGGATTTAGTTATGAAGTATTGTGAGATGGATAGGGAAAATACTGTGCCCCGATTAACCAGCAACTGTGTGTTGAATCAACACAACCACTGGGTGTAAAGAAGTGCTGGTAATCACAATACAATACAATGAAAGAAAATGTTAATGTGCAGGTTTTAAATTTTTTGTAGAACTAAACAGATGCAATTTTACTCCTGTAGCCACAACACTTACACAGAAAGCAATATTTCAAGCATGCCTACGATGCCTGTGACACTTTTCCATATCCATACTTGATTTTCTTCAGTTTCTTTTATCTTTTTACGTTCCATATGTCATTTTCTCTACTTTTTACTGCCCACATGTCCAACCGCTTCCTTGTGAACTGCTTCACTCTTTCATTACTCCTGCTTGTGAGTTTCTTACATGCCAAATGTCAGTTAAAAAAGTCTCCTTAAATTGGCTCACACTAATAAAGTAGATAGGTAGACAGACAGACAGATTTAAAGCATACCACAAAAAATGTACAACTAACTCATGTAGACAGATATAGCAAGGCAACTCTTTAAACATAAAAACATAGACAATGTTGGCCGAAGACCATTGGCACATCCAGTGAGTCCAGATTTACCATACTCTATCCCGTAATCTGTTGTCTAGATGGGGTTTTCATCCTTGCCCCCCCACTTCCTGCATTATTGCAACTCCCCTGAGTAACTATTAAGCCCTTTATTCTCTCCCAGTTGTGCTGCAATCCATTATTACATTTACTTGCACTTGCACAAGGAAGGTCTTGCTACAAATGACATTTCAAAGGTGTGTCACTGTGGAGTAAATTGCAGCTGATCTCAAAGGGGCTTAGCACTGTAGACAAATGAGCAGCCACACTGGTAGTGACACTAGTCGCTGCTTGCTGGGTGAAAACTTTGCGTACTTGAAAGAAATTAGTTGCTCCTATCAGACAGTGACTGTCTTCTTTCATTTACAGAACTCTGCCCTGCAAACAGTTGAATTCTCCTCCAGGGAGCACTCTATCAGACATTTTTGGGTGGCCCCCCCATCTGTATGCACCTGTAGGCTTGGGGGGCAAAAACAGGTAGTATTCCTCTGTGACTCTCTCAGTTGCATCTCACTCACTGTGTATGTGTATGTGTGTCCTTTGCCTCACTCATGCAGAGTCGCCCCAACCGCATATCTTCAAACACACACAGTGCGCATCAGCCCATCTGTAGTTCAGAAAAGCAGACAGGACAGGCTACTAATAAAAAATAAAGTTTATTTATTTTAGCCCCTGACTGACTGTCTCAACTACTCCAGCCAGGCAGCACAGTGTGTGTCCATGAGGGGCTGGGCTAATTTGTCTTGGGTATACCAGTTGGCCACCATAACCTGAGCTGGAGGGGCATTGAGCAGTGCAGTTAATGTATTTGACTCTTTTACCCTAAGCAGGGTAGCAGGGGTTAGTGACTGCATTCTGCAAACTGAGCAGAAACACAACACTGACACTGACACTGGGGTTGCACAATCCCCCAGTGTTGTGAACAGGTATCCTCAGTCTTTTTTTTTACAATGACACTGGGGGTGCTTGATCCCCCACTGTTGTGATCCTGTGTATCCATCCCTTTCTGGTTTAATTTATCTCCCCCCAAAATATAACACTGAAACTAGGGGTCCCCAAAGTCACGAACAGGAATCCTCAGTCTTTTTTTTCCCTTTAAACCTGAAAATAAAAAAAAGTCCATCGTTGTTTGTTGCGCCATTATCCCGCCCCCCTCCCAAACCCAATCATCCCACTCAGCATCCCCCCAAGCCCTTAGTTGCCCATTCGGAGGTCCAGTGCCATAATCTTCTGTGGACCGCAGACACGTCTTCACTCTTCAAAGCCAGACCGTAAACTGAGGAAACAGGTATACGGTACAATGTAAGTTAAAACAAAATGGTGCTCACAACAAATATTCACTTGCAGGTTTAAGATCAGTACTCCAGGCTTGCCATCTAAATAATTGTGTTTGTGTATACGTTTCCTTTGCTTTGCTCATGCTGAGCCCCCCAACCAAGTCTCTTCAAACACGCACTGTGTGCACCAGCCCACCTGCAGTTTGGGCTGGCAGACAGGACAGGCTACTAATAAAAATACATTTTATGTATGCCAACCATCTTAGACTGTTAGAACATTATCAATTCTATCAGTCAGACATTTCTCATAAAAGGCAGAGTTCCTGTCCGGAAATTTCTGCTGCTCAGAACCGACCAGCTCAGCTATTCAGAACTGTGGACAGATTGTGCAACCCAACCTGCCTACAGTTCCGTAGAGCATTTTCACAATTACAGTGTGATGAACTTGTTCAGTTCTTTGCTGATAAGGTGGCTGACATTAGGTCAGAGATCAACTTGATACATTCTATGCAGGTTGCTACTGGTCAGGAGTCGGTCATCACCCCTTCATTTTCCTGGAGTACCTTTGTCTACCCGAAAATCATGGATGTTATGCGTATTGTCCAAGGGTTATGCCCTACCTGCTGTAGTTTAGATCCAGGTCCTACCTCCCTAATTTTGGGGTGTGGGGAATCTATTCTCCTGGTTCTAGCACAGATAGTCTGGTGCTCCATTGACTCGGGTGAATATCCTTGTTCCTTGAAAGAGGTAGTGGTGACACCCTTGTTGAAGAAAGCTTCTTTGGACCCAGACTGTCTTGCTAACTACAAGCCTATCTCGAACCTCCCCTTTGTGGGGAAGGTGATCAAGAAAGTAGTGGTGGCCCAGTTGGAGAACCACTTGACCATCCATAGCATCTACGAACCTCTCCAATCAAGTTTTTGAAAGAGGTATAGTACCGAGACCACACTGGTTCGGGTGCTCAATGATCTCCTGATGGCGAGAGACCAGAGAAAATGGTCCATTTTGGTACTATTAGATCTGTCATCAGCATTTGACACCGTTGACCATGGGGTTCTATTGGAGTGCCTGAGATGTATTTGTGGGCTTTTTGGGACTGTTCTCAGATGTTTCACTTCATACCTCACCGGAAGAACTCAGAGGGTGGTTTCAGGGTTTTTTTTCCTCTGATCTCATCTCTCTGTTTTGTGTGGTTCCTCAGGGCTCTGTATTGTCCCCCATGTTGTTTGCAGTGTACATGCTTCCTCATGGAGACATTGTAAGATGGTATGGGCTGAGGTTTCTTTGTTATGCCGATGATACCCAGCTATACCTGTCCTTTGCACCTGACCAGGAAGGAGCTGTCTCAGTATTTGACACCTGCCTCAGTGAAATCCAGGACTGGATGAGGTCCAGTTGGCTGAAGTTGAACTCTGGGAAGACGGAGGTGATTGTTTTGGATTCGGATGGCCAGATAGGGGGACCTGTGGCTGGCTTCCCATCTGGATTGTTTTTTGGGGATGTCAAGCTACAGGTCTCTGAATGGGTGCGAGACCTGTGGGTGATATTAGATGCAGTGCTGACATTTTGGTCCTAGGTGTCAGCGGTGGTTAAGTCATCTTTCTACCATCTAAGAAACATCTCCAGGATCAAGCACCTTGTTCTGTCTGGTGATCTGCCAACTCTAATCCATGCCTTTGTGACCTCATGACTAGACTATTGCAACTCGCTTTACTTTGGGCTTCAGGAGTTGATATCCGCTGCTTGCAGCTGGTGCAGAATTCTGCAGCACAGTTGTTGGTGGGTATTCCTAGATCGTCTCACATTACACCAATGCTGAGGGATCTGCACTGGCTCCCAGTTCAGTGGTGGACCACTTTGAAAGTCGGATTACTGACTTTTAGAGCCCTGCACGATCCTGGCCCTGACTACCTGAAAGAACTCCTGATCCCTTACCACCCTGTAAGATCACTCCGCTCAGCCAATGAGGGGTTGCTAGAGATTCCAAGGGTGACTTTAAAATCTGCTGGGGCCCATGCTTTTATGTTTACAGCCCTTCCTTTGGAATTCTCTACCCCATTGGATTAAGGATGACTGTGGATGACTGTGGGGAGTTTTAAACAGGCTTTGAAATCTTTCCTTTGGGAAAAAGCCTTTGGTGGTAATGTTTTCTGATTTGATTTGTCTGGTTTCATGATGCTGATTTTTGTATTTATATCTTCTTGTAATGCGCCTTGACATTTGAAAGGTGCACAATAAATAAAGTTTATAATTATTATTATTATTTTAGTCCCTGACTGACTGTCTCAACTGTTCCAGCCAGGCAGCGCAGTGAGTGTCCATGAGGGGATGGGCTCCTTTGTCTTGTATACACCGGGCGGCCACCGTAACCTGAGCTGGAGGGGCAGTGAGCAATGCAGTTCATTTATTTGACTCTTTTGCCCTAAGCAGGGCATCAGGGGTTAGTGACTACATTCTGCAGACTAAGCAGAGACATAACACTGATATTGGGTATGCCCAGTCCCCCAGTGTCGCAAAAGGGTATCCTCAGTCTTTTTTTTTTTTTTTTTACAATTACACTGGCTGTGCCCAATCCCCCAGTGTGGTGATTCTGTGCATCCATCCTTTTCTTGTTTAATTTATCTCCCCTTCCCCCAAGAAACATAACACTGACACTGGGTGTGCCCAATCCCCCAGTGTCGTGAACGGAAATCCTCTGTCTTTCTTTTTCTTTAACCTGAAAATAAGAAAACTGTTCATTGCTGTCTGTTGCACCACTATCCCCCCTCCACATCCAACCCTCCCACTCAGCATCTGCTTCCGCCAAGCCCTTACTTGCCCTCCAGGGAAGTCCAGCACCATAATCTTCTCTGGGCCACAGTCACATCTTCACTCTTCAAAGGCAGACTGCAAACTGAGGAAACAGGTACTGTATGTGGCACAATGTAAGTTAAAAACAAGGTGGCACTCACAGCTTGGATTGAGTGCTGAAAAAAATAGCAATAGGCAATAAATAATGAAGATCAGCACTCCGGGCTTGTGATGTAAATCATTTTTACTACTGAAAACCCAATGCAAAATGAGTACACTGTTCATTTTGCGCTGTTTTTTCTTAAGTAACAATTTTTTTACATGGCAAGCCTGGGGTGCTGATCTTAAACCTGCAAGTGAATTTTCAACATTTGCCAAATGCTTGCTATTGCCCACAAATTGAGTGCCCACAACTTCTTTTTTTATTGAATATACTTTATTTAAGTTTTCACAAGAGAAAATAAATTACAACATAATAAAAAAAGTCCAACCATGAACATATAACACTAAAAACAAATAATGAAAAAAGGAAAACTACAAAAAATAAACAACTTGTCCCATGCACGCACCAAAACCCCCTTCCCTCACCCTCCCACTCTGTAGGAAGAGCAACAGAAGTCAAAGAAATTAAATCATCGGTGGCTGATAATCCAAATAAAAGGAAAAATGTTAAAAGGGATTGTATACATATACATCATATTGAAATAACCCTGCAAAGTGGAGTTATCTACATGTAAAAGAGGGAGTCATTCCTATACATCCAGACCCCACAAAGAGACAAGCAATATCTGTTAAGCAGGGTTTACAGTTTATAATACATAAAAGGGTTCCCATATTTGCTTAAACTAGGACAATTCATCTGCCATACTAGTGACCATTTTTACTGCTTATAAAACAAAAATATTTTTTTATATCTTTCCAAATAAGTAGGAATAACTTGGTCACACCAGTATTTCAAAATGACTTTTTAGCACAAGCAGATATCAAGGCCATATGTCTATGCTATTTGCCAACCAGAGTGTGACCAAAGGATCCCAGGAAGCATACTTCAGGATGAAATGCTGCAGCTAGTCCTAAAAGAGGGTCTAGATGTTGTCATGTAGTGTCTCAAAAAACAACTTTTTCACATTCCCACAAAACATGTTTTAAGGTGCCTTGTTCTTTACCACAGTATGTGCAGAGAGGATATGCTAGTTTGCCCATTTTATGTAGCTTAACTGAAGTATAATACAGATTGTGATATATTTGAAATTGCATAACATCATATCTATCCCACTTGATATATTAATAGGTATGCTTCTAGAGATAAGGCTGGTCATAAGGTTGATCGATCTTAGGGATAGCTTGGTCCCAAAAGTGGCAACCCCCATTTTCCTATTTAGAAGTAACTCATATAGCTTATTATGAAAAAGGAAATAGCATGTGGAGTGGATGCTTTATGTGCTACACTAAGTATCTGTTTGCCAGGGACCTGTTCCAAAATGGTGATTCAATAGATGAGAGATTTGAAAATATTTAAAACATTGCTTATTGGGAATTCTGATTTTTATTGTGTATCAGAGAACTTTAATAGAAAACCATCCAGGAGCAAATGTTACACCAAATTAGTTTCTGGATAGGGCCAAAATGCAGAAGTGAGAGGGTGCCCACCAATTTTTAAATTCAAATTCCCCAGCAAAGGTTGTGAGGTATTTTTCATGTGGTCTAAGCAGAGAAGAGAACATAATTGTAGGTGTACGAAGGGATACATCCAGTGGGGTATCGCAAAGTAAGCAAGGTAATTTATTATAGGGGATATGAAATAATGCAATGATATTTATCTTTAACTGGTCACAGAGAAATATTTCAGTATCTAGCCATTGAGGTATATAATCAGACTCGAGATTGTCTAAAGATTTCCTGTACCACTGGCAGTGTCATGTACTGTGAATATCCAAATAATATAAGTGAAAATTAAGAAGATGGAGACCTTCTTCATGCTTGGGCACCATCAATATTGAAAAAGCTCTATGAGGCAGTTTATCCTGCCATAGAAAATTAGATAAGATTTTATGAAGATTTTTAAACTATACTTGTGGTAAGACCTGAGTAAGCATAAGCAGAGGATATAATACCAGAGGTAATACATTCATTTTTATTATACTTGCTCTCTGCAAAGAGAAAGGGGAAGTAAGCTCCAGTGGGCCAGATCTCATTTAATTTGAATGACCAATCCATCTAAATTATAATGCTTCATTTTAGTGGCGAGAGGTACTGATATATATTCCTAGATACTTACATTTCTCCTTTACCAAAATCAGATCTAAGTGATCCAGACTTGCTCTAACTGTATGTGCATTCATTGGCATTATTTCAGTGTTATCTAAATTTCATTTATAATTGGAAAGAGCCCTGAATTGTTGTATTACTTGAAGGGCAGCAGGCAGGGAGGCTTCTGGATAACTTAGATGCAGCAAAATGTCATCTGCATAAACAGATAATTTTTACTGTTGCTGTCCAATAAAAATATCTTGAATTTTTGGGGAGACACTGATTTTCCTTATCAGGGGTTCTAAAAAGTGATTGAAAAGAAAAGGGGACAAAGGGCATCCCTGTCTGGTGCCCTGTCTGAGATACAACAAATCTGATTTGATCCCATTACATAAAACCAGGGCTGAGGGATGGTAATATAAGACTTTTACCTATTTAATAAATGATGGGGGATGCGATATAAGGGTAAACGTTTAAACAAAAAAAAACAGGAGACCCTGGCAAAAGCCTTCTCTGCATCCAGCGAGATCAATGCCATGGTAGAACAGGAATCCCTGGATGCAGGGAATAGATGCATTAATTTCCTTAGATGGTCTGCGGAAAGTCTACCCTGGACAAAGCCCACCTATTCTCTACTGATCAGAGAGTTCCACACTTTATTTAAGCGAACAGCCAGAATTTTTGCCAGTATTTTATAGTCAAGATTAATGAGAGAGATGGGCCTATAACTAGTGACTTTTAAGGGATATTTAGCAGGCTTTAATAAAACCACTATGATGGTTTCAGTCAAAGATAAATCTAAGGTACCATGCAAAAAGATATAATTATATGTTTTCAATAAAACAGGGGCTAGAATATTCTTGAATTTCTTATTTCTTAGCGGATTATATGATCCACCATCTAAGTCCAAAATGTAAGACAAGAAGTTTACCAGCCCTTTCACCTTGATCAAAATAACAAATTATTGAGTGTAATATAAGGTTTTCAGTGCATTCACTCAAAAGATCATTATGTTGAGTTCTAAGTGATTCTAAATGCTGCCAAACATTCTCAGAAGAAAAGGGCAAGAGTTGGAGCTCTAATTGTCAAATTTGTTCTACAAGGGCTAATATCTTCTGTGCTTTTTGCTTCTTATGTTTAGAGGAAAGGTAGATCATTTCCACATGGGGTGCACACATAAAGGCCCCCCACACCACATCTAATTTAGGCATAGAGGGGAGTTAGTTTACAAAAATAGGTTATAAATTTATCAATTTGCTCCAGAAATTCAGGGGATTTCAAAGGTTGGTTATTCAACCTCCATGATTTGTCTGCAACAATTGAGTTAGAGAAGCTTAAGTGTATAAGAACAGGATGATGATCTGAAACAACTTTTGCCCCATAAAAACAAATACATATACCTGAAAGATGCTCAATCCCCAGCAAAAAGAAGTCTATCCTAGAAAATGAGTAATGACTCAATGAATGAAAGGAGTACTGGCATTGAGACAGATTCAAGACTTGCCATGGGTCAACTAGCCCTGCTAAGTCTAGCAACTTGTGCAGTGCTAAATGACCCACAGATAAACCCTCCTGAAACCCTCGGGTCCTATTCAGATCATTGCAGATGACCATACTCCAATCACCCACTAACAAGATTGGAAGGGAGGTATAAGGTAATAAACAATTCAAAATAGTCATAAAGAAACCTGTGTCATCTGCTGTAGGGCAATATACAGCACCCAGGACAACCTCCCTATGACCCAACAGGGCATGGAGCAGTACATACCTGCCCTGGGGATCTAAGATTTCCTGCAACATACGAAATGGCACACATCTAGCAACTAATATGGCAATGCCTTGCTTATGTGTATCTATACCAATGCCAAAAACTTGACCAACCCAGAATCTCTGTAATAAGGAATGTTGAGTGGAGGCAGATGAGTCCCCTGAAACATCCCAATATCCACCTGTAACCAATGTAAATGAAGTAGAATTTTAGACCATTTAACTAGAGATTGAGCACCTTTAATATTCCAAGAGCAAAAATGATATCCTTGAAACATGATTGTTATCTGTATAAAGGCAGCAGCAGTTAAGTGACCTCTCTGAAGCACTATAAGCTGACAAATGTTAGAACCAGAAATAGATTTCTTATGGAGTAGACCCAGCCCCAACCCCCTTGAAGCCAAAAAAGCTTCTGTGTTATATAAAAACAAAAACCCATAACAAGTGAACACTATGCACTTAACCCTACCCTTCTCAAGCCCTAAACATCCCACCCTGTACACTATCATAAGCAAAAATAACAAAACCCTATCCATCCCCATACCCACATACATCACCTGGCACATGATACACCTTAGGAATACTGAGCTCTACCCCTCTAGGCCCCCGCACCAAAACCAGCAATGTTCTATTTTAAATTGAAACCATTAAAGAACAAGAACATTCTAACAATCTTAACCTAACCTACAGAACTTTTAAAGGACAAACATTAATACAAATTCTGTATACATAAAGCGAATCACATAACATAGCAGGGCCCATTAGAGGAAAAATACCATTCATGTCCTTCAGAGTCTAATAAAATAACTAATAAAGAAACTAGTAAGACCTAGCACTGTTCTTTAATATCACTGGTTAGATACTAAAATACTCAGAGAGGATTAGCCCTGTTTACCTTCAAAAAGAGAATGTTTGCACATTATAAAAGTTAGGATGAACCCCAAAAAGATCACTTATATACCACAAAGTACAAACTGAAATAAAAGGAAATAGTTGGCTCTGTTTCAGATTAGTAAGTAGTCTTTACCTAACTACAGTCCACTGGACATCAGGATATGATCCTCTCTAGCAGTGACTTTAAACTTAGTAAGACCATTTAAAAGGTATAATGTGGTTATCCAACTGAATAAATCCCAGGTATCTTCCACCAGGATAACATTAAGGTTCATAGTAGGATCCTATTTCGAAGGAGTCCTGCTAGTAAAAACAATTTGAAGAAATCTCAGTTCAAAGGCAGATATAATATATCCCTGGTAATTGGAGTTTCTAGAAGAATAGTCCCCCCAGCCAACTGAACCAATCAAACAATTCAGCTTGCTATAATGATGTGAAAAGGGCCAGGTGATCTGCAAGCTGCATTAGCTGCTGGAAACTAACCTGTGCCCGGCAGTGTAGTTCTACAGAGAATCCTATGTTGAGAAAGTTCCAGCGGTAAGAAAGGTTCACAAATTGGCTGAAGCCAGCAGCAGAAAGGAGACAGAAATAATGGTGGTATAAAAATATTGACAGACCACTATTTGCAGGATTCAATTTCTCCAACAAAGTTTGAGATGTCACCAGGGATCCCTTTACATACAGAGGAACAGAAACAGTCTGAATCACAAAGCACAGTAGTAAGGAATGTGATTCAAAGAAGGATTCCAGTCCGATGGGTCCCCGGCAGTAAGATAGAATTATGAACGAATAGGTAGCCCTTCTCAAAAATGGAAGTGTCAAAGACACCGGCACCCAGGTATCACTCTTTGAAGCTATGATTATCAGAAAAGACAGAGGATGCTGATTGGCAATAATTACGGGCAGGTTCAACAAGTCAGTGTAAACTCAATTGGAGTAAAATGTAGAATATACCAGACAGGTAGTGCTTCAGGGGAACAGTTCACAAAACCAGTTACGGCCAATCAATCTGACCTGCCAAGATAGAAATGGAAGAACCAGATAGGTCCACTAGGAGTGAAAGCTGCTTGTTTTTTTACTGTGCCACCAACCTGCTTCGGGGTAAATCTTCAATCGAAGGAGCCCCAGCAATAAAGGAGATTACAAATTGACTATGCCCAGTGGTAATAGATAAGCAGACTTAATGGTAACTTAAAGATGTTAACAGTCCACTACTTGCTGTGCTCGGTCTCTCTAACAGAGCTTATGATAACATCGGAAGTTTCTGTACATGTAGCTGGGGATTCCATATTGCAGAGCATACCAATATAACTTCAATCAAATGAGGATTTTATTTCAGGGAGGATTTCCAGGCTGATTGGACTCCAATAATAAAGCATACATGTGAGTAGTTTTAGTCCTATTCAAAAAAGGAGAGAGCACAAATTCCGGTTCCCAACTGGCACACAGTGAAGCCATGATAGGGAGAGAGGTTGCAGAGAATGCCAGGTGACAAGAATTGTGGACAGGTTCCCAAAATCATTGCAGATTGGTGAAGAATCCTGTAGCAATTCAAGATGCCAGTTCCAAGGAGGAGCATTAAAAACAAACAAAAAAAAAGAAGGTAGAGACACAGTCTCACTCAAGTATAAATGTTGAAACACAACTGGAATCACCTAGGTGAAAGAACTATGGTTCTGAATAACAGTCTGGTAGATCCCAACAATCACATAGAAATCAGCAATCTTTAAATAGGTCTGGTAGAAGCAATTTTATCTATGAGGCGGCCTAGTCAGCAGAGTCCCAAGATTTCCAAAAGCCATTTATTAAAATCTGTAAGTGTGCTGGATATAGCATTCTAAACTGGATTTCAGTCACAATTAACTTGAAGAATGTTGAATGTTAGGCAGCTCATGTTTGCCTCACAGAACTGGGGAGGTCTTGGGCTACTCTCAACCGTGTACCCTCCCAAGTAACATCTTGCAGCTCACAAATCTTTTTCAAAATATGTTGTTTGTCCAGGTAGTTAAGAAATTTAAATATGAAGAGATGTGGTGGTGAGGTCTTGGATGGCATTAGTCAGAGAGAATGGTGAGCCTGTTAGATAATGTATGAGGGAAAATTGGGAGATGGGGCATCAAGTTTGTTGCAAAGCTTCTGTATGAATACAATGGGAGCCATGCCTTTAGCATGTTCAGGGAGACAGAAGATTACAGTGTTGCTCTGTCGATTTCAGCCCCCTAGATCTTCCATCTTTAATTCCATACGTACAATTATTTGTTTAAGGGAATTAAGATCTAGTTCCATCCTTTACCTCCATGTCTCTAACCCGTCTTCCTAGATCATTTATTTATTTTTTTTTTCCATTAACATTTTATTAGAAGTTTATTCACAAAGAACATGATCTGAGATACAATGTAGAAAACAAAAGTACATCCGGAGGTAAAACCAATGACAAAGAGGACATGTTCTATGTGAGAAGTCTCCCTAAACCCTACTCCCCCAAACCTAACCCACTAAGACCCACCCAGCACAAGACCAAAAATGAGAAAAGGGAACAACAACAGGAAGAATAAAAAAAGGGAGGATATTTGTACCTGAGGGGACCGCGTTATGCGTTAACGTGTATAAGCACTGAGAAAAGGGGCCCAAATCTTCTCGAAGACAGGAAGTCTGTTATGGAGAATGGCAATCATCCTTTCCATTCTCAAAGAAAGGAGTAACTCCTCTAGCCACTCCGTTTAACTGATCATAATTTGGTCTTTCCAATGTCTTAGTACTACCTTTTTGAGTGTAATAGAAATCAAAGCTATATAGAACTTCTTGTTTCTAACTGAAATATTGGACACATCTCCCAACAAACAGATCTCCGGAGTAAATAGGGCTTCCAGACCAAGAGAAGAGTCAACTTTACTTTTAATATTAGCCCATAATGGAACTATTTTCGGACAGTCCCAAAAGATATGGAACAAGTCACCGATCCCTAGACCACACCTATTGCAGCTTGAGTCAGACCTTAGTTTTAGACTCATCAGTTTGTGTGGAGAATAATAAATATTATGCAACAATTTAAACTGGATAAGTCTTAACTGGTCCTGCATGATATATTTATGACAGCTACGCCAAAGGGCTGCCCAATCCAGGTGCCTCTCCGGAAATAAAGTAGTCCAATATGTCCCGTGTATTGGGTTGGAAGAGTATGCCCAGCTAAATAAGATGTTGTATAGTTTGGAGATTGCATGAGGATGCCCAGCTAGAGGAGAGTTAAATCGCCCAAAAAATCAAACTTTGCAGCTTGATTTGGGTCTGTGCCTAATGCTTTGAGCAGCATATGCCGCAGTTGATATATTTTAAAAATTTCTTTAGTGGGAATGTTAAATTTGCACAGAATCTCTTCCGAAAGAAGGATATTACCTTCTCCATTTAAGATATCCCTCACGCGAGAATCAGCTGGCAAGGGCAGCCACCTAGAATGAATGGGTTTCTGACTGATCATGAAGCGCGGGTTGCCCCGAATAGGTTGTGACCAGTCCCTGATGTTCTGATACTTTAAAAACTTGCCAAGTTGGGTATGAATTTTAAGGGAGGTCCCAATCGGTGAGTTTCTAAGAGGAAAGGGAAGTAGACTGGGCTTAATATAAAGTATGGCTTCAGAAGAGAGCCCAAACTTATTAATAAGAGCGGTCTCCATATGTAACCACAGAGGAACATAAGAAAGGGAAGTGATAGAATCTTTGTTAAGGGTCCACCTTAAATATTTGTTCACATGGCCTGCCCAATAATATAAAGCAAAGTGTAGTAAGCGAGCCCACCCAGTGTTTTGGGCACAGCCAGCTTATGTGAAGCCATCCTGGCTTTCTTGTGACCCCACACAAATTCCGCCAGTAATCCGTGGAGTTTTTTGAACCAGGAAAATGGTAACCAAATATTGAGTCCGCTTAAGGGGTAGAATAAAAGGGGAAAAATGTTCATTTTCACTAAGTTAATTCTGCCCCAAATCGAGATTGGAAATTGTGCCCATCTTGCAAGATCTAATTCCATTGCACTCACCAGGGAATCAAGATTAAGTTGACGCATCCGTGCCGTGGTGTTTGACAAGACAAAACCCAAATACTTAAATGAATCGGGTTCCCAACCCAGGCCTAAGTCACTGATCTCGTATCTAAAAAAGGTTCCGTAAAGGGGGTAGACAATTGACTTGTCTACATTCAGCTTATAATTAGATAATTGGCTGAACTTCCGAATGGAGTCCAACAAAGCTGGGATGGACATTTGAGGTTTGGAGACGTAAATCAGCAAATCGTCTGCATATGCTGTTACCTTGATGGTATAATCCGAGATCTTAATCCCTCTGATATCGTGATTGAGTATTATATGTTTAATGAGGGGCTCCAGATATAAATTAAAAAGAAGGGGAGATAAGGAACATCCCTGTCTAGTGCCTACATGTAAAGCAAAGGGATCTGAAATGGCTCCATTACACGATACTCTTGCCAAGGGATTTGAGTAGAGGAAGCTAATCCAACCAACAAAGCCCTCAGAAACCGAAGCTCTTCATCACAGTAAACAAGAAGTCCCAATGAACCCTATCAAATGCCTTCTCGGCATCTAGGGAGACAAGAGCCAAGGGAGCATCCGCCTTTCCTGCAGCCGAGAAGACATGAAACAGGGTTCTTGCATGATCTGCTGCACACCGCCCCTTCATAAATCCGGTTTGTTCAGGGCCGATAAGTTTAGGCAATACTTTATTTATTCTCCGCGCTAACAATTTCGCTAAAATATTGAAATCATAGTTGAATAAGGAGATGGGCCTATAACTCGCAGGTTGTTCGGGTGGTTTGTTTGGTTTAGGGATAAGCACAATAAGCGCTTCAGAAAGGGCATTATCGAATTTATTGCCACTAAGAATATATTGAAACAGCCTGAGTAATAAAGGGAATAATTGTTTAGCAAACTTCTTGTAGAAGTTGGGAGAAAATCCATCCGGGCCCGGTGTTTTATCAGAAGGAAGGTTCTGAATGGTCTGTTCAACCTCTTCCTGGGTAACATTGGCTTCCAGAAGGGCCCTGTCCGAGTCAGACAAGGAAGGTAGCCGCAGGTCCCCAAGAAAAGATACAATCTCTTCTTTAAGCGGGGGGGACTCCATAGTCCCGTAGAGGGATTCAAAGTAATCCCGAAATTCCTGAATGATCTCCCATGGGGAGGTTTTAATACAACTGTCTGCCTTGGATTGAATTCCAGAGATAATACGGGAGAGTTCCAATTGTGTGATATGCCGTGCCAAGAGTTTCCTGGCCTTGTCACCTTGATCTACATAGTTAGCATTAGTTTTGATCAGGGCCAATTCTGATTGTTCTCCTAACATCTTAAGATATGAGTCCTTGAGCTTAAGCAAACCAATCTTTTCTAACTCCTGGGGTGATGAAGACATCCTCGTTTCCATGGCCCGTATCTGGGATAATAAATCTGATAGGCTGTGTTCCCTCTCTTTCCTCCTTTTAACCGCTATCCCTATTAAGGTGCCCCTGAAAAATGCCTTGAATGCCCCCCAGAACATATCCGGATGGGTCGTATCTGTTAAATTGTTAGCTATAAATTCCTCTATTTGAGAAGAGATGTCCTTTACTACCTTAGGGCACCTCAGGAGTTGGTTGTTGATTTTCCACCTGTTACCATGCTTTGGTAAAAGCGAAGAAACAGAGGCAGACACTGCATCATGGTCTGAAAGGACTCGGTATAATTGCCGATCCCAACACACCAGATAAAAGTGTACTGGAAAGCAGTATGTAATCTATGCGGGATAAGGTACCGTGAATGGGAGAAGAAAAGGTGTATTCGCGAGATGTAGGGTGCAACACCTTCCAGACATCAACAAGACCAAGACAGTCGGTCAACTCGTGCAGAGCCTGTGCTGCCGGTGACCGTCCAGAGTGGGAAAGATTAGATCTGTCCACCAACGGGTCCAGAGATAAATTAAGATCACCCCCCAAAATCATGGGGAGATGATTAAAAGGTGAGAGTACCTTCATTAATGTAACCCAAAAGTCTTGTGTATCTGAATTGGGACCATAAATGGAACCAATTAATATCTCTGTGTTAAATAACTTCCCCTTAACGAGTATGAATCTGCCTTCGGAATCTTTGATAGTCTGTAACGGAGTGAAGGAATAGATCTACGTATTAGGATCATAACCCCCTTACTTTGTGTAGTACCTTGGGAAGAAAAAACCCTGGCTATTTGTAAGCGCCTCATAGCATTCTCTTCAGTGCTTAACAAACGTGTTTCTTGTAAAAACACCACATTTGCTTTCACTATCTCCAAATGCTTTAAAATTTTATATCGTTTAAGCTTCTGTCGAGCCCCTTTGATGTTCCAGCTTAAAAAATTAATGGATGAATCAGATGTCATGGACTTGTTTGCTTGTAGTGTAACCAAAACTGAGCAATCCCACAGGAAACCTTCAGGAAATTGGTGGTCTTGTGTGCCTCCTAACCCCCTACCCCCATTCTGCCCCAAAAGTAATAAACCATGAAACCCTCCCCAATCTCCTGTATGAACAAACCACATGACAGCCCTCCCTGCCGCCCCCCACCCAAAAGTATCGGCCCATGATTACAACACACATGGCCCCATTTCTCCTCTACCCCTCCCCCCTACAAAACATTTTAACCAGCAGTACTAACTATATAAAGAGAACAAGTAACCTAGCATCCACAAACCCACTTAACCATAATTAGCAAAAACAGTTTTGCACAACAAGGATGAAATGCAGCAACAAAGGTGGCTCTGTATACCCATATAAACAATAACAGCAGGCTGTGACAAAATGTTATGGTCCTTTATGAACCACCCCCCTCTAATTAGGACTGGAAACCAGCTAGTATGAGAGTCTAAATGAACTTAAAACAGTCCAATGGCTGATTTAAAGAGACATGAGGTGCTCTTGTGCACCATTCGTTCTCCAGTTGGCAGAAATAGGATAACGAGATATGGAGCGAAAGAAGAAAAAAAAAAAAAAAACCCGGCCATCATAAATTCTCCTAGTGCCCAGATGCTGCACATGGTACTTCTTTCTTCAGATGGGACATCCAATCCAAATAAGACTCCGTTTTGAAATGCCAGTGTGACCAAGAATCCACTAGGTCCATATTAACCCTTTGTGGGCTCATGTGTCTTTAAACAAGCTAGGGAAGACCGCTTGTAGGGAAACCATCGCCGCTTCCACGTTATCAAAGGACCTCCAGCCTTCCGATGTGCGAACTTGCAGCCGGGCAGGGTAGCCCATTTTAAATTGGATACTCGCAGCCACGAGCTTGCTGACCAGAGGATGATAGGCCGATCTCTTTTGGTTAACTGACAAGGGTAAGTCCTGGGCGATCCTAATCTTAACTCCGGCCCAAGATAACTCTTTGATCTCTCTGGCTTTTAAGATAAAGAGTTGATGCTCCTGGTAATTCAGGAAGTGAAACATGAAGGAGCGTGGCAGTGCAGAAGCTGGTGGGGCTGGACGAAGAGTGCGGTGGGCCCTCTCGATCATGTAGGTGGCTCCGAAGGGAGATGGGCCTGCAATTTTCTCAAGCTTTTGCACAAATTTGATAGAGTCGGGCGCCTTCTTCCCTCCGGCAGACCAATAATAACAGCATTATTCATCGACTTCTTCCTCTAGATCCTCAACTTTGGATTCTAATTTTGCTATCGTTGCCTCATTTGTGTAAGAGTCGGGTCGAGTTTGGTGTTATATCCTTCAACGAGTGGATCCTCGCCTCATTATCTGAAGTCCCGGGTAAGATCTTCTAACGCTCAGATATTGCTTTAATTTCTCCTGTGAGGTCTTGCATCTGAGTTTAAATGGGCAATTCTCCAGGAATTGGGCCAATGTGGGTTCTTCTTCCTTACGGTTAGTAGCCGAGGCAGAGGATTGCGAGGAACTCGAGGCCCTGGATTTTTGCGGCCTTCCCAGGTGAAGCCGGCGGCGTGTGCTTGGGGGGTGCTTTGCACATCTCTTCCTCCATCGAGCAGCGATCACAAAATTCTAGCCTTCAGACGTCCAGGGATAGGTTTGGTGATGCAAAAGATGTAATTTTTATAGCAGCTAAAGATGTATAAAGAAGGGGAGGTCGGAGCGTCAGGAAATAGCAGCTAGCTCATGCCCTGCATCATGTGACTCCTTCCTAGATCATTTATATCGGAATGTAGAGATTTATGTTCTTGAGTGAGCTCTTGCAAAGATTCCTTGAATGGGGTAAATTCAAGCAGGAAACATTCTTCAGTAGGTGGTGAGACTCCCGATGTGGTAGTAGAAGGTCGGTCCATCCCAGATGCTTGGGCCTTGGATCGTTTGGTAGATTTATCCAGTGTGGTTGGCAGGGTATGTTTAGGTGGCATGGACCTCATTTCAGAGTCCATTTTTCCAGCAAAAACACCACCAAACTGGATTCTGAAGGTATAAGTAGAAGTAGATTATAGATTTGAAGAGATAATCTGCCTTTTAGAAATTATTTTTGCTGATTTTGGGCTGTAGGAGTGGGAGCCCAGCTGAAGAGCAGTTATTCAGACCTGAACATGAAGTGACTCCCTCATGCCCACAACTTCTGTTGGTAGGCCATTGCACAGCTCAACACTCTCTACATAATGTAAAATATTCTTACATCCCTCCTGAATCTCCCCCTTCCACAAGCTTAAATTCATGTCTCCCTGTTTTTGACCCACCATTTCTACTAAATAATTCTCTGCAGTTTACCATGTTTATTCCTTTCAAGAACATGAACGTCTCTATCATTTCGCCCTACTCCTTTCTTGCTAAGAGTGAGCAAAGTGCCCTGGCAGCAAATTTGGTTTGGTTTCAATAGATGGGGGGGGGGTGGGGTGTTGGTTCGGCTTTGACACATTGGCAAAATCACTTTGACTCCCAATGTAGTAATTGGCATAGGCCATTAAAGCACACTACAGAAAAAGGGGAAAAAATCCTTCTTGTTAGCAATGGCTATGAATTACTGTAGTTTATGTGTGGCAGGTGGTGTTGGCTTGCCACAGCTGGGGATCACCACAGTGCCAAACACATATGACTCCTAGGCACCCTCGTCAGAGATATAGGAATTCATAGTTTACTTGGCTGACCTCAAGGCTCCCCCAGCCCTTCATGCCAATTACAATGGGGCCTATGCAGGAATGTGCAGAGTGCTTACGTGCCACGTAGCCACTCTGGCGAAACTAAATGTATGTTAGTTGGACAAGCTTCTAAATTAAAAGGGGATCTTGACTTTGTGATCTTGGATAGTACTGGAATGGTCCTGGAGTCTGTTGACAGTTGTAAGTATTTGGGCTTTGGTTAGATAAACTGGGTTCCGGAAACATACATGTTGATAATCTTATAACTCAGGTAAGCAAGAGGGTGGGCTTTTTATATAGAAACAAAAATGTTTTTTATCTGAAACTTTAAATCTAATCATTAAAGTTCAAATTTTGCCACTTATAGATTATGGAGACATCTTATATGATAATGCAACCAGTAAATGGCTATCTAGGTTGGAAATTTTATTTAATAGGTTGGCCCGATTGGTGCTAAAATGCTCCAAACTTATGCATCATTGTGAAATGTACAAACAGCTAGGGTGATTGTCCTTACATAGTAGAAGGGAAGTGCATAAGCAGCTTTTTACATACAAATGTGGTCTGGGATTGATTCCTACATATCTTAGAGACAGGATAAGTTTCAGGAATATTGAACCTTCCCTGAGAAATTCTTGTGCAAGAGAAACATTAGTTCCTTTAACAAAAACTAAGTGCTCCCAATCCTACTTTAGTTACTATGTCCCAGCTTGCTGGAATAGTTTGTTTGTATTGTTTGTTTGTTTTTATTTTTAACCAGGAAGTATCTGGGACAAGCCCTTTTTCAGTTACGCCTGACATAAATACATACAAAGTATAAACATACTGACTTCAAAGCATCATACAAAATATTAACAAACAGTGGTAGAGCACATACATCAATAACATCTCAATATACTTCATACATAACAGTTACAGCTGGTGTTCTTGTCATAATATTCGAAAAGCAGTGCTTTAAATTGCTTAACATCTTTTGCCACTTTAACTAGACTTGAAATGCCATTTAAAAGTGTTGGTGCATAATAAGAAAAGGACTAATTACATAGTCTTCCAATTCAGTTTAGGAAGCAGACTAGTAAATGTCCTATTTTTGCACTGAAAAAGTTTTTGTCTTCCTCACAAAAGCCTTGCAATTGCTTTAATTAATTGTGTATTTATTGTTTGTTTATGTTTTGTATGTATGTGGAATGTATTTATGAAATTGAGAATGAGTTTATACTCAATGGTTTTAACCTTGAATAAACAAACGAACAAACTCTGCATCTATTGCACCCCAATGCGGGATGCACAAAATGGGGTACACAGCTTCTATGCACCTAATCCCTTAACCACGAGGACAGCAATGCTCCAGGGGCACGCCAGCACTATATGCCATGCACCAAGGTGAGTAGTGCTGCATACCAGGGGGTGTAGGAGAGTGCCTGCTATGCCAGGGGGAACCCTGCCATAAGTACCCTATGTGCCCAGCCCTGTGCTCACACCCCACCCGCCCTATGCTGGCAATGGACCAGAACCTCCCCCACATGCACATGCCCATCCGTGCCCCTGCCCATCCCAACAGCAGTTCCCCCTCAGAGCACCGTCTCACAGGGCTGTACTCCCCATCACCACACGGCTGAACCCCAGCCCCAGGGAGGTACCTGGTGACAACCCACCCAACACACACAGTTGCCTCATCCTGGTGTTGGCAATGGCCCCCCCATATATGGTGCACCTCCAGCAAACCAATGTACCTCCATCATAGTGGCTGTGACCATCACAGGTGCAGCATACAAGTGTGTAGTATGGTGCCAGTAGTATGGTGCCACCTGACTCCCAACTGCTGACTGCAGAACCCCTGGCTGTCAGTTCCGGTGCCCTGGACAGCCAGTGGCACAGTGCTCCTCACGCCACCTTGGCCGCCAGCTGCTCAAGTGATGCTGGGAGCGTGCCCCTTTATATAGGTAAATATAGGTATATAGGTAAACAAAAACTAAATAGGCAGTGTGTTCCCAGCATCACTTGGACGGCCAGCAGCCGAGGAGGAATGAGGAGGGCTGCACCGCTGGCTATCCTGCAGAGCAGCACCAACTCATGGGCATGGGGGTCGGGGCAACGATGGTGCTGTGAGGGGGGACCACTGGACACCTATGGGGTTGGGGGTAAGAGCCAGGGGGTCAGCTAGGGCTGTGCATTGCACCACAGTGTATCAGAGGTATCATGCCTTGAAAGGAGACGGGGCAGCCACCTGCCTGAGGGTGGCAGGGTATGCTGTCTTCGGGCTGGGACCAGGCTGTCTGTTGTTGGGGGGCGGGAGGTATGCTGCAACTACCGGACAACTGGGCACACTCCTGTCGGGGGGGGTGAACTGTACGTCTGGGTATTGGGTGGTGACACTGTGGGGGGGACTTTGGTGTGGCATGCACCACGTCAGGAGATGCTGGATGGCCAGAGTTGTCCACTGGACTGAGGGGCATGGCAGTGCAGGTCCAGGTGCCTGTGGGGACTATTCACACACCCAGATCCATATTGCCTCATGCAAGTAATCCTCTCTGGGACCCAGGATGGCATCCCATTGGATGCCTGCCTGAGTCTGCAACCCCACCCTGTGCTGCCCCACAGAGTCCTGAGTGCCGGGGGTGGAACCCCAGACAGGTGGCAGCTATTGGTGAATACCAGTTGTGTGCACTGATATGCACCTCCAGCGCATATTTCCCGCTTGTTTGTGCATAGGCCCTTATTTTAGTTCCACATAGGTTTTCAAAATAAATCCCCCTCAAAATTTGCATACCAAAGAAAAGTGCAAGTACTACTGTACCATGCAAGGGCATTGCTTTGCCTACTTTACCTTCCCAAATTGGTATATTGACTTTTTAAATTTTTTGGGAAATATTTCTAAGTTTTTTTGTTCTTTTTTTAATATTTTGCTAACATGTGGTGCTAAGAGCTATATGAAATCTTAGTTTCCTTGGCTGAGCTCAAAGGCTTCCCTCGTGTAGTCCCATTTTTTGTAAATATTTTTTTTTAATTTAATATTTTGCTAATATGTAGTGCTAAGAACTATAGGAATTCTTTGTTTCTTTGAGTCATACCATATTTTCTTTTTTGTAAATTGTTTAAAGTTTTTTTTGGTTAATATTTTGCTAACATGTGGTGCTGAGAGCTATAGGAATTTTTAGTTTCCTTGGCTGAGATCAAGACCTCCCCATAGTACCCATTTTTTAATTTTCTTGTAAATATTTTTATTTTTTTCAATTTGTTTTTTACATCATTTAGTGCTAAGCTTTACTGTAACAGTTGCTGACAAATTGCAGCAACATTCTAATGTCCTCCAAGACTGTTGCCAATCCCATGCTGCCTGACCACTGTCATCCCTTGCCAGTGCCAGTGGTTTAGGTGACATTACAGGTTTGTTTTAAGTAGCAGTGACTGCTTGTAAGCATGTGAGGCTAAGGCTGAGTTAACTGCGGGAGGTGGAATCTGCCACCTGGTCAAATTGAGCGTGCTGATAATGACATGGTAAAAGTCGTATGATCTTCTGAAGAACTCGAAATGTCAGGGTGTGTCCCAATCCTTTCCCTGCCGATGACTGCGCTGCTAGGAATGGTGGTGCTGAGCCAGACTTTGGTGCTGACAGTGCCAACAGGATTGTGGGGAGACTTGCCTGCAGGAGGTATCGGGTTAGCTGATGACACCTGTTGGAATTTTAAATAATCAAACGGATAAGTAAAGTTGATGCATAGTAAATTCAGTTTCAGAAAGGCTAGGAATTCAATATTATCTGGATCTAGCCTTGAGCAATGTGGTGAGGCAATACTTTCAGTTGTGCTGAAACACTTTTCAGAAGCAACTGATGTTTGGGGACATCCCAGAAAGTACAAAGCCACTTTAGCCAGTGCATACCGAGTAACTTTTCTGTTCTGCCAGAATTTGATGGCATCAGTATTTTGGCTAGAGAGTGGCTCTGCTAAATATAACTCCATCATGTAGTCTTCTGTTATGTCCGAAATGTTATCAATCATGTATTTGTAATGTCAGTATTGTGTGTCAAACAGCTCCCATATGTCTTTGGTTGTGTCTCCTGAAATCATATGATCAATTCTTGCTCTTTCCATCTGATGTCATCATCATCATCATCATCATCATCATCATCATCATCATCATCATCACCATGTTGAGTTCCCTGGCACTGTAAGCATGGCAAGTAGGTCCAATAGGTTAAGTTTTAGTTTCTGTGCATTTTCTACACTGCTCTACCTGAATTTTCTGCAAGACTTTCTGTTTGACACAGTCAATGTGTGCAAGAGGAATGCAGACATGTTTGTATCTGGGATGCGGTAATGCTACCATGTCAAACTGGGTGTCCAGTTGAATGCTTTAAAATCATTCTTTAAGTTGTGTCAGAAACATCTCTTTCAGTTCCCCAGAAATGACTGCATCCAGTTTCATATGATGCTGAGATAATAAACTAGTAGTGTCATCACCACCACCACCACCACCACCAACACCACCACCACCAACACCACCACCTTGTCCAGCACTAGTATCCTGGTCACCACTGCTAAAGTCATTGTCATCACCTCCATCACCACCACCACCACCACCACCACCACCAACACCACCACCTTGTCCAGCACTAGTATCCTGGTCACCACTGCTAAAGTCATTGTCATCACCTCCATCACCACCACCACCACCACCAACACCACCACCTTGTCCAGCACTAGTATCCTGGTCACCACTGCTAAAGTCATTGTCATCACCTCCATCACCACCAATGCCACAGCCACCACCACCAACACCACCACCTTGTCCAGCACTAGTATCCTGGTCACCACTGCTAAAGTCATTGTCATCACCTCCATCACCACCACCACCACCACCACCAACACCACCACCTTGTCCAGCACTAGTATCCTGGTCACCACTGCTAAAGTCATTGTCATCACCTCCATCACCACCACCACCACCACCACCACCAACACCACCACCTTGTCCAGCACTAGTATCCTGGTCACCACTGCTAAAGTCATTGTCATCACCTCCATCACCACCAATGCCACAGCCACCACCACATCTACCTGCACCACCACTGGCAGCATTGTGACCAGACTTGCTTTGTTGATTTGTTGTTCTAGTAGATGTCATATAATGTTGTGTGCATTTTTCAAGACTCACCAGAGGCAGGACCATGCTAAAAGTCACGGATTCATCAGACAAATTTTTGGTGGCCTGTTCATAAGGTCTCAGAAGCAAAACCATCCTTTGCAGCACACATCACTGCACCCGGGACTGGTATTCCCCACAAGGTACATAATCAAATTCCATAGCCTGGAACACAGCTTTCTGTTCCAGCAGGTTTTTTCACCATGTAAAAGACATTTATCAAGCAGTGTTGTGGGATATTGTGCTTCTGTTGGTGATGCCAGAAGAGTTCAGCATGTTTAGGACAATGATGGAAATAGCTTGTAATGTTCCTAATAGTGTCCAGCATTTCTTTTAACTCTGTATGTTTCTCAAGCACATAACTCACCACTAGATTCAATGCATGGGCAAAGAAAGGTGCATGGCCAAAACCCACATCATTCATGGCTTTCAGCATGTTACTCCCATTTTCTGTCACAAAAGTTTCCACCTTCAGGTTGTGAGGGTATAGCCAATTGTCCAGCATTGACTGTATGAAGCACAGAATGTTCTCCCTGCTGTATTTCCCCTTCATGACTAACACACTAAGTAAGGCACTCCCTGTAGCTGTTCCTCTGTGCAGTTGTCTGTTTCACATTATACCATGGACACAAAGAAAAACACAGAATGCTGTACTGTCATTGGCTGGCTGGCACCTTTCTGCCATGGCAAATCCTATGATATACCCACAGAAAGGTGACAGTCAGCCCCATCTCTAGAACTCATCCAACCTGTGAAATTCAAACAGAGGAACCGCCATATTGAAATCTTTGCGAACCGACGGTCTCCAAATCCTATCATGGCTCACTCAAGAAAGCATACAGTTTAAAAACTACAAAGCAGCCCAACAAAGTGAAGCCATAGTGTTAATAGAAAAAAAAACAAAACATTGGACAACAGACTTCAAAAACCGTAACCGTCTAGACTGCACCCACCTCACTTGAGGTTTAGTCTCTTCTCCCCGCACTGTCTGCATTCCATCATGTGGAAAGTACATTCCCAGTATAACTCTTGGTTCCCCCATTGCTGTCTCTGATCCATGACTCAGTTTCTCTCTTTGGTGCCCTCCTGCTCTCATTCTTCCATCATTTTAAATATGAATACAAAATTATTAAAAAAACTCGCAACCCAGTCACTTTGCACTGCTTCCTGCAACACAGAAGCGGCTCACAGTATACACCAGAAATGCAACCCGAAAGCACATACTGTGCGACGGCAGCCCATTAGCACAACAGACACAAAGATAAACTTACTATTAAGCTCTGGAGATTGTGTGTATGTGTGTGTATGTGGCAGAGAAAGGGAGGACAATAAAAACGAGCTTCGCGGGCGGGGGGTCACACCATTCTACCTAGCAACAAGGAGACACCACTGACTACCCTTTTTAACAAATCATGGGAGGATGGTGTGGCACCTGAGGACTGGAGAAAGGCAGGTGTGATTCTCCTTCACAAAAGTGGGAGCAAGACAGAGGCAGGAAACAACAGACCTGTCAGTTTGACCTCTGTGGTAGGGAAAGTGATGGAATCACTTCTGAAGGAAAGAATTGTTGAGTACCTAGAGGTCAGTGGGGCACAGGACCCAAGGCAGCATGGGTTCACAGTGGGAACATCATGTCAGATGAATCTAATTGATTTGTTTGACTGGGCGACCAAAGTAGTAGACCAGGGAGGGGCTGTGAACATGGCTTACCTAGACTTTAGCAAGGTATTTGACACAGTCCCACACAAAAGATTAATAATCAATTAACCAGCCTGGGAGTGGGTCCAAGGGTTGGTAGCATGGGTAAAACATTGGCTGGACAACAGGACACACAAGGTAATTGTAAATGTAGTCCACTCAGAAGAAAGAGGGGTTACGAGTGGGGTACCGCAGGGTTCAGTACTGGGTCCAGTCCTTTTTAATGTCTTTATAAGTGACATTGCAGAGGGACTGGAAGGAAAAGTATGCCTCTTTGCAGATGGCACAAAGATCTGCAACAGGGTTGATACACAAGGAGGCATGGAAATGATGAGAAGGGACTTGGCAAGGTTTAAGGAATGGTCAGAAGTATGGCAACTTGGATTCAATGCAAAGAAGTGTAAAATAATGCACCTGAGAAACAAAAACCAAGGGGAAGATTACACAATGGGGGGACTAGTAACAACAACAAAAATGGAAAGGGACCTGGGGGTAATCATATCAGATGATCTTAGGGTTAGCAAGCAATGTGAGAAGGCAGTATGGAGGGCTGGGGGGATACTGGGATGTATAGGGAGAGGCATCACCAGCAGAAAACAGGAAGTTGTTATCCCTCTGTACAGACAGTTGGTGAGACCCCATCTGGAGTACTGCATCCAGTTCTGGAGACCCCATCTCCGCAAGGGTATAGACAGAATGGAGGCAGCCCAGAGGAGGGCAACTAAAATGGTGCAGGGTCTGCAAGAGAAGCCATATGAGGAGAGACTAAAGGAGCTTAATATGTTTGCCCTTGAGGAAAGGAGGGAGAGGGGGGACATGATAGAAACTTTTAAGTACCTCAATGGAATCAACAAAGTCCAAGAGGGTAGCATCTTTCAGAAAAAGAGATGTGCAAGAACAAGGGGACACAATTTGAAGATAGAGGGAGGACAGCTCAGAGGCAATGTGAAGAAGTATTTTTTCAGAGAGAGGGTAGTGGAGGCATGGAACAGCCTTCTTGAGGAGGTTGTGGGGTCTAAAACTGTGGGAAAATTCAAGAATGCATGGGACAGACATAAGACAATTCTTGTGGGGGGTAGGAAGAACTAAGCTGTTGGTTAACTAGGATCTGCAGCTTATCCTGTAGGTAGGAAAATGGGCAGACTAGGTGGGTCAAGTGGTCCTTATCTGCCGTCAAAGTCTATGTTTCTATATTTCTATGTTTCTATCATCTCACCCATCCATTGAATGATTCGCATAGCATCTGGATGGGTAGGTGGCATTTTTGTGTGTGCAAGTAATGACTCCTGCAGTGTGCTTCGTTTGGTAGCAATAAATTCTGGACTAGCACTAGTGCTGCTACTGCATCCACTACCACTTGTATCTCTGCCCAGTGGTGGTGCTGGTAGTGTTGGTTGGAGTGGTGTTCTGGAAGGAGTGCCAATAATATCAGCTGACTTTGACTGCTGCTGCTGCCATGGGGGCTGCAAAATTTGAACAAACCAATTGATCCCACCACCCCAACCTGGTTGCTGCTGCTGAGTCTGACCTGTGTGTGGATTGTAAAGGGATGGGAGCATTAATAAGAGACCATGTTCATGCTTTAGATCATCAGCCAGAACACTGGTTCCCAATGTCTTTGTGGATTTACTCCTGCTGGTCTTTTTCTCGCACATATCAAAACATGCTCTCAGTGGGTTGGTGGGGTCATCACTAAAATACTCTCACACTGTAGAAAATCTCCTGGCTTTCTTAGTTATATGACCACCAGTCTGAGGGAACAGTGGGGCCTTAGAAGAACTAGGGTGACCACTGGAAGATTTCTCTTCCCTGATCATGGGTGAGGAATGATGCGGCTGTGCCACATGATCACCAGAAGCAGCTGCAGAAGCAGTAGTAGCACATTTGTCTTGTGGGGCTGGGAATTTGGCCTGGGATTTGGATTTGCCTGCTACATTAAGTTGCTTTTGTTCTTTTCTTTTCTTTTCTTTTCTTCATTGCTTTTCTTACTTTCCCACTCTGATCCTCCTATACTGGTTGTGGTGCTGGTTTCCACTCATCAGAGTCATAGTCCTCTTCAGAAGGGCTTGTTGTAACTGACAAGAGACTTTTAACCTCCACTTCCTCTTCCCCTTCTCCTGCTTCCTGCTTTAACACTGCCTGCTTCTCCTCCACAATTTCTCCTTCCCCACCCTTCTCCACCTTGCTCTCACCAGATGCTCCACCCTTCCCATGCCCTTCTCCTGCTGCCTCCTCCCTTTCCTGTGCTTCTGCTTCCCCCTTCTAAATCACCAGTATCTCTCCCTCCTCTGGCACCTCCACTTCTATATTCTCTGCTTCGATATCCTTTACTTCCATATCCTCTTCCGCTGTGGCAGTTTCCTCCACTGTGACTGGCTGTGCTGGTGTTAGACATGATAGTGGCTTGCTTTTATAAAACAGAGGGTTTGGTTTTGGAGCAGAGGGCCATAGTTTGGGCTGTTGCATTTGCAATGTGAGAAATTGCTCAACAAATAAATCTTTTGGAAAGATTTTCTGCAGTCATTTGAGTGTTTCTTAGCTGCATCTGCATGTGGTTATGGCTGCTTCATTATTTGGACTTTACTGGTTCACCATAAGCAGTACCTCTCCCATTTACCCCAACTGATTCTTTTTACTCAGGTGACAGGATAACAGTAGTGTCAGACCCAGACTCACTCCCTGATTTGGGGCCTATGAGTACACTCTGAGAAAGAGCACCATATTGTGCCTCAAGCCAGTGGCAGTTGTACAGGTTGCTGAGTTGGCAGCCCACTTGGCACTGCCAGCTTCTGTTGGGTGGTTTGCATAAGATGCACAGATGGAGGGCTTGCCTGTACATCTTTGGAACTGGATGTAGGATCACTGGGCTTTACATCACTACCATGGGCAGTAGGAGAAAGCAAGGTATTTGGAGGAAGAGGACCACAAGCAGTGGAAGACCTGTATGTTTTTGATTTGCTCTGGCTGGTTTCAGCACCACCAGATGCACCAATGGACATTGACTGTGACTGACTGGGAAAGCTCCCGCTTACAATGGTCCTACAACCAGCTGACTTCTGAGAACTAACAGATCCCTATGGTTTCTCAGTGCAACCCAAGTACATGTAAGCCTCAGTCTCGGACAACCACCACCAACACCACCACCACCACCATCAGTACCGATACAAATACCACTCCCTATCTCTGTCCTTCTCCCTATAACATCCCCACCATGTACATCACCCGCACCGTGGGCCACATGTCTATGACTGCTACTTGCAGAACTACTACTTACTCATTCCTGTCCAAAGCCTGGTTTATATCACTACAACGGCTTCTGAATCACTTCCTCTGGTGAAAGTGTGCGGTCCACCATGCACACTCTAAACTGACACTCCCAAGAGCTAGAGGCAGCCTGCACCTTCCTAACTTTTTCCTCTATTATTTAGCTCTGCATGGTGCCAAATTTTTGCAATTGGTTAATACTCCAGAGGAGCCTTATAGGGTAGGATATAAACCTCTCTGGTTACAAATTGAGGCCTGTATATGTCAGAAGGCCAGCATTCACCTTAACAGTCTTTTTGTATTCTAAACCATCTAGTTTGCCAGCAGCCCTGCATTTTCCCCCTTTGGTGTGGTCTCTTAAGGCCAGTGGACAGCTGGAACAATACTTCCACTTGGACTGGTCTTGGTCCCTGTCTCAACCTGTCTTAGCTAACTCCAATAATCTTATTGGTGGCCATCAAATTCATGTTACATTTTGCCCTCGTTTGAGTGCAGCATCCATTTCCTTGCTTATAGAGCGGGGTCATATTTTATCTCATGGGCAGCTGCAAAACCTTTTTTCTATACTTGTTTTCCACACTTTTAAATATCTGCAACTAACTAAGGCTCTAACATCTGCTTTTGGTCATGCCCGTCTGGAAACCAGTGACAGTGAAATTCTGCCTCAACTCATTTTTTTGGCTGCCCATCCTCACCCAGTAGCTGGCTTGTATTCTTTTCTACAAATGGTCAATCCTACTGCCTTAAATGGTATTACTTACTACTGGCAGCAAACTTTGAATCTCCAATATGATTATACACACTGGCAAACTATTTGGTGGAATCTCTATAAATTTACTAAGAGAGATCAGTATAGATGGACCCAGTTCCATGTGTTGCACAATCTTTGTTATACTCCCCATAAATTGTTCCAGATGGGAAGATCCGAGACCTCTCTGTGACCCCGCTATGGTCATACCATGGGTCACTTACTACATATGCTGTGGGACTGTCCCAAAGTGGTCCCTTTTTGGTCGAAAATCAAGGCCTTACTGGACCCACTTCTAGACCTGCAGGAGACCTTAACGCCTGAAATCTGTCTGGTAAGGGACCACCCCTCCACTCTGATCAATCACCTAAGGCCCACATGGTGCTAATTTCAACTGTGGCTAAGATTATTATATTGCGATATTGAAGGAATGAATCTACACCCCTGTATAGGGAGTGGCACAATGAGCTCATGCTGGCGTTCACAGTGGAAAAACAGATCACCAGACTCCATCAGGGGCCTGGCTGCATTCAATAACATTGGGGGGGGGCACTGCCCACTCTTCTATCTTTACAGAAGGTTTCAGATTAGATATGACTTGGTGTTGGGTTGCCCTCTTGACAACTTTTTTAACTATTTTTGAGATGAATTGATCTCTCATGGTGCTCTGGAAGATGAGGGGTGTGGGGGCTGGGTGGGGTGTTGTCATACTGTTATAATGCCAACTCTTGTTCTTTGACCTACTGTATATTATTTGTGTTGGGGATGGGGGTTGGATGGGAAGGGGCTTATTGTACCTTGACTTCACTCTGTTCCATGTTTGTGTGTTGATATGGTTGAAATCTTAATAAACTTTGAATAATAAAAAAAAACTACTACTTGCAACAGGGACAGGTACCATAGTGGGACCTGGCTATCAAGATGGCACCACGCTGGGTGGCGTCTAATGGGGATCTATGTTTAAGGTGCTTTAGATGGAATCCATCAGCTCATTTGACTTATCGGTTCTGATTTTATTTTAATTTTTATTTATTCTGTCAACCTCTGCTAGCTTTCGCTGGATTTGTTTCCAATTTTGTAGCATTTAGTTAGCCGACAGTGTAGGGCTCAACACTAGTGGCAGTTAGGGCATACAGTGAGTCAGACTGAGGAGCTAGTTTTTTAGTTTTATTCAGGATTATGCAGTACAGAGGAGTGAGGTTCCAAGTTAGGCTCCGGGTGTCACCATTACTACGTCTACTCCATTCACTCCGTCTAGTGCAAAATGGCTTCCTGGAGAGCCACTTTGCTCCCTGAACTGTCTTTGCACTGTTGGAGTAGAGACATTGCTTTCACCTGTATTCATTGATGCAGTCCACCATGTGAGAGATGGTGGAGGGAGCAGAGACAGTGGAATTCGGATAGTGGAGTTAGTGGAGCTCAGTTAGCAGAGCTCAGAAGGTGGACTGATGGTAAAGCACGGGATCTGAAGAACTAGTAGCATGGGCTTCAAGTCATGAGCCCGGTGTCAGGAGTCTGGATTGCAGATTGGAGTTTAACTTTTATTAGCCTGCTACCAGCAAGACCAGGGTTTAATGGCAAGAGCTGTGGAAGCTATGGAGAGAACTGTGATTGTAACTGGTTCACGTCCACTGCATTCATGGTTGCTGCTGTATTACGGCAGTAGACTATAACTGCGGTTGTTTTTAGTCGGAATTCTCCTGTGGATTTGATTTCATGCTGTTGTCTGTAGTGAGAAACTTATGTCTGATGTTTGTTTTCCCAGGTGGTGAGATAACTTGGGGGGGGGGGCTACAGGCCTCAGTTAATGTGAGACTCTGGAACATTGTCAACTGACTGCCTGGTCTTTTAATTGTCTGACCTGTTTTACTGGAGTGTACAGACTTTATTTCCTCTGTTGATCTGGCATGCATTACCGAGACTTGGCTGGGTGCCAATGCTGGTCCAGTCTTGGAGGCATCTGTCTTGGCTGTTTTCTCAGTAGTTCACTGCCCAAGGAGGGAATGCAGGGGACGGGGAGTAGCCATCTCTTTTAGAACTTAACTGAACCTGATGGCACATCCAGTGGGGGATACCGGGTCCTCTGAGTGTTTGGAAATGCGTGGTGGTCCTGGTGCAGGCTGCAGAATCCTCCTCATGCATTGACCTCCAGGTCATGAGGGAGAATTTCTGCAGGTAATTGTATCCCTCATCACGGACCTGGTTTTGGAGTCACCTAGGTGGCTTATACTGGAAAACTTCAATGCCTAGGTCAACAATGAGTGTTCTCACCTTGGTAGAGATTTCCTCCAGGCTGTGGATACTCTGGGCCTAGCACAGGTTCTTACTACCGCAACTCATCTCCATGGCCGTGTACTGGACCAGATATTCTCCCAGGGGCTCGAGGTGAATAGCCTTGAGATTGATCCAATCAACTGGTCGGATCATTGTGTCATCAGGTTCTGCTTCAGGGCCCCTCTTTGTAGTCCATCCCCTATGGAGGTGGTCCAGTACTGACCTTTGAGAGGGTTAGGAACTTGAGGACTGATGTCGGTACTGGACAACTCAGTATTGTGGTGCAGAGGCCACAGTGCTGGCCTATAATAGGGTCATTACTGGGGTCCTCTGCCTTCTAGCACTGGTCCATGTACGCCTCCTGGTATTGCGTCTCGGCTCGCCATGGTTTGACAGTAAGCCAAGGGCACATAAAACCAAGGGATGGAGGATGGAGCATCGTTAGAGGAAGTCTAAGGCTGTGGAGGACAAACTAGTTCTCATTTCCCATTATGAAGAATATCAGAAGGTATTAACTCAGAAGAAGACAAGATTTCTGTCAAGAGAGATTGCCACTGGGGAGAACCCACCATCTCAGCCTGTCTGGAGCCTTTGAGAGAAATTACTCTCATGAAATGTGAGGAGTTTGCTGGGTTCTTCTCAGTTAGGGTGTCCTCCATTAGGGCCAATATTACTCCAGCGGGGTCCTATGCTCCCAGCAGTGGTCTGCTTTTGGGCCAGGAACACATTAGGCTTTCTTGAGAACATTTCTGCCAGTAACAGTGGAAAAGCTCTGCTGGGTCATCTCAGCACTGTGGCTGACTTGCTGTAATCTGGACATGGGTCCTGCATGACTCTTAATGAGTTGTGACAACCAGTTGGGCCCAGTGTTGGCTGAAATTGTCCAGTGTTTGTTGTGATGGGGACTGGTTCTAGTAGCATTTAAAGAGCAGGTGTTCATTAACATAACCTCTCTCCCTCTTGCCCAGTTCGGTAGCTTACCCTTTAGTACACCTCTCCTTATGCATGGTGTAATTTTTTGTTCAGACCATTTCTTGAAAAAACACTTGTAAAATACAATCCCTGGACCTCCAGCCAAAACGCCCCTACTTCCTATGTTGGTGGCACACCCCACACTGACACGTTTTATGATGTCAGTAGTGGAATAGTGCATGGGTGTGCTCCATAGACCGTAATGGGGCCAGTTTTGACATGCTTTTTTAAATACTTTTAGGTGCCAATCTTGAGAAAAGAAGGCCAACACTCAACTAACAAGGTCCATTGCCTAGCTTGTCATCTAAACTACAATGCAACTGGATAAAGTGTTTCCCAAGATTTCTTTGGGCGGGGCTCTGGCTCCCTCAGGCTAGCCAGGTATGGCACACACTGCCTCCCATGAAGACTAAGCTGCAGTTGGATAAAGTGTTTTACTAGATTTTTTTTTGGGGGGGGGCTCTTGCTCCCTCAGGCATGAGATGCACCCATTTTTTTTAGCTGGGGGGGTCCAGTCTCTTAAGGCAGGAGAGGCACCCACAGACTGTCAGGAAAACTAAGCTGCAATTGGATAAAGCATTTCATAATATTTTAGAGGGGGGGCTCTGGCTCCTTCAGGTAGGTCAGACACCCACTGTCCGTCATGAAAACTAAGCTGCAATTGTTTAAAGTGTTTCACAAGATTTGGGGAGGAGCTTTGGCTCCTTCAGGAAGACCAGGAGACCAGGAACCCACTGGCTGTCATGAAAACTAAGCTGCAATTGGATAAAGTGCTTCACAAGCTTTGTGGGCGGGGGATCCAACTCCCTCAGGCAGGCCAGGCAGCCATCAAACCCCCTTCCAATACACCCCAAGATTCAGATCGCCTTGCTTTAGGCCTTGGTGCATTGGCTAGTTTGTTTTAGGGAGTTGCTTATGATGTCACCAAGGTCCCTTTCCCCTGAATTATTGGCCAGTGTAACCCATCCTATCCAGTATTCCTGGGGTTCTTGTACCCTATTTGTATCACATTGTAGTTTTTGGCATTGAATGTTTAACAGCCAGATCTCAGACCACCTCTCTAACCTTTGCAGATCTGTGCAACTCCCTTGCCCCTCCTTGCTGTCTGCTCTGCCACAGAGCTTAGTGATCATCTGTGAAGAAACATATCTTGTCCTGTATTCCTTTTCCTGTATCACTGATAAACACACTGAAAATGGCTTGCCCTAGGACTGATTCCAGTGGTACCCCACTTACGACCTCCCTTTCCCCTGATTTTACCTTGCTTACCACCACCCTCTGCTGTCTCTCCCTAATCAATGTCCTACCCATCTAAGTCCTTTGCTGCTCGCAGATCCTCTAATTTCTTGAACAACCTTCTATGTGGCACGGAGTAAAATATCTTGCTGAAGCTGAAGTGGACATTTGCTTGCTCCTTTAACATAAGCCTGTGTATCTGCTCCTATTTTTGATGGCCTGCTCCCTACCTTACTTCACTCACCTACCCCCAGCAGCACACTCCTGGCCTCACTCACTTGCTTAGTCATCTTAATTTAAAAAAGTCATAAGCAAAATGAGACGAAAACATTTTTTTCGTATCAAAACCTCTGCGCTGGTTATCTCCCAATGCCCCTCTTTAACTTTGTTAATTATTTTGTCCAACCTCACGTCCTGGGTCATGCTCTCCAGCTACTGTGGCTAGTGTAAGCTACCAAAAGACTGTAAAATGTATAACCAAATGCATATTTATATTCATAATCGTAGGTATGTAAATTTATGTAATTATTCATTGCTCTTATTGCACACTGCTTGACTGATCCCAGGTTACTTTTCTGTATAACATATTATCTTGTACTTATTGTTCTCACTGTTGCATCGCTGTTGTATCCTCCTGGGTCGTACCTGAAAATAAGCATTTATTTGCCTAGGGTACCATACCTGGTGAACATAAACTAACTAACTAAATCAATCAATCAATAAAACAACACTTATTATGCAAACAGCACAGCACTCACAGTAACTTTCACCACAGTTACAAACTAGACCATGTTAGCAACTCCTTGCGTCACCAACAGGTGGAGGGACAATCACATTTTTTTTAAACATCTACATAAGTTTTTCTATATTTTAAAAGTTTTTTTCTTGTAAATTTCCAGCAGAAATCCATGTTATCCATTTTACAAGTGCAATACCTGGGCAGCGTCCTCCCCCAGACTTCTTCGAGGACATCACTGAAGACACTGAAAGGCGGGCAGATGATTAGCTTCCTGCACCATCTCCTTTCTACTTCAAAGAGGTCCCGCTGTATATGGTCCGGAAATACCTAATAAAAGTGCTAGGGAAGTCAAGGCATAGCGATGATTCCTTAGACCACAAATTAGTTGCCCTTACCATTAAAGAAGTACTGGTGCCCATTGCAAAGATTCTAAACCTCTCACTGAGACTGGTACAATTTCTCCAAATCTGGAAGTCAGCCCTTGTTACCCCTGTCCACAAAAGTGGAGACCCCACTATACACACGCGAACTATAGACCTATCTCTATACTTGCACCTCTGTCTAAGGCACTTGAGTGCATAGTTGTGGATCAGCTGGTGGAGTATATGGAAAAATACTCAATCCAGTGCCCCTAGCAGCATGGATTCAGAAAGTGACATAGCAGTACCACAGCACTGCTAGAATTCACTGGTTTCATTCACCAATCTCTGGATCAAGGTAGACTGGTGGATGTGACCTTCATAGACCTCACAAAGGCCTTTGATACAGTGAACCATGCTCTACTTCACAAGCAACTCTCCTCATTTGGCCTCTCAGCAGATACTGTGTCCTGGTTCAAAAGCTATCTTGCAGTCCGCTCCCAATGAGTGAAGATAGCTAATGTCACCTCCAACATCAACATGTCTGCTCTGGAGTACCACAGGGCTCCATACTGGGTCCACTTCTTTTTAGCACCTTTCTTAACAATTTCCCTCACTCCTGCCATCAGCAGATCCTCCTCTATGCGGATGACACAGTCATATACACTTGCAACACTGACGCTAAACCACTGGAACACCAACTTTAACTCAGCTTTAAGGAAGTGGAGGACTGGTTCAGGAAACACAAGCTGATTGTGAACTACAAAAAAAGGAAAGCTATGTTATTCAGTGGTGCTCACAACAAACACAGATCCAGTGTCTAACCATCAGGAACTCCTCTGGCGTCTCGCTTAAACAAATTCAACATTTCAGGTATCTAGGAGTAACTGGATAGTTCACTATCTTATGCTCAGCATGTTGAGAATGTTGCCAGGTCTGCCAGTATCAAGACAGGGTTACTTCATAGACATTAACACAATCTAATGCCTGAGGCCCTTACACTAGCTATTTATAGTTCCATAGTATCCATTGCTGACTATGGTCTGGTTATCTACGGCTCAACTTCCACCACTACCCTCCACGGAATATCAGTGGCACTCGGTTTTTATTTTTTTTTAATTTAATTTTTTTTTTAATTATATCTTGGAGAATACCTGTGAGTGGATGCTCATTTGTAGGTTCCACATTAGTTACAAGAAAAAACTGAACAGGTACATAGCACTACATTACAGGGCATTACATTACAAGCAAGTACAAAATTGCATTGGTACAAAACAATACATTACAAGCTAGGTAGACAATAAATTGGTGTGAATTACAAGATTGGGATAGCATTTAGACACTGCTATGGCATTGGTGAGAAGGTACCTGCATCAGAGAGTTAAGCATACTTGTGGAGGGAGAAACAGAGTGGAGAACAGGCACAGCTATGGCATAGTGAAGTGTATTCTTGCATAAGGGGTTAAGAACAGACTTAAGGAAGGTTGAAGACAATGGGGCTAGGACAGCAGCAGATGGGGAGCATGAGGGTGGGGACAGAAAGTAGAATGGATGCCCAGTGGGGAGGGGGGTTGACAGGGGGATGGAACAATGAAGTGCTGTGAAGGTAGGTGCCCCTAGGATTAGGTGGAACACTAAGTGCTGCTGCTTTACGGTGGTCCAAATGCAGGAAAGTTGGTTTGGTCATCATGAATGGCCAACACAGTCACAGTTGTCATCTGTGGTAAGGTGCTGCCTAAGCTTACGCTTGAAAGCACCAATGGCTGTGGTATCGGAGATGGCTGAAGGAAGGGAGTTGGTCCAGTGTGGTGCACAGTAGTAGAATGCACGTTGGCCCTGTGCAGTGCAGCATCTAGGTTCACTGAAAATTTGGCTGTGGGTGCTTCTGGTCAGCCTGGCACTTGCATGGTACGTGAGAAGATTCTGGACTACTGGTGGCATCAGATTTAGTGTGAATTTTTTGGCCAGTAGACAGGTATTGGACTTAACTCTGCTCTTCAGCTGGAGCCACCCTGCCCATGAATAAAGCTCACAGGTGTGTGTAAGCCTTGCAGCACCTGTGAGGAGTTGGCAGGCCTTATTAAGGGCCAGGGAGATTCAATGAAGAGCTGAGTCCAGTGCAGAACCATAAACTGCCAGGCCATAGTCAACAAGGGTAACAATTGAGCTGGTGATGGCCATGTTAAGTGCTTCATACGTAAGGCTGTGCTTGTGGCGGTGGAGTATTCTGATTCCGGAACTGATGACCTTGGCTGTGGTGTCTATATGCTGTGCATAGGACAGGGTGGTGTCAAGGGTGACACCCAGGTACTTAAAGTACTGCACGAGGTCCAGCACGTAGCCACTGTTATTCAGGATGGATAGTGGAACGATCTTGTGTTTGCTGTGGGTGCTGGAGTAGATCATAGTCTTAGTTTTCTTGTAGTTAAGGATTAGTGTATGCTCCTTAAACTATGTTTCAGCAGCAGTAAATCCTAGTTGGAGGTCATTCTGAAGTAGTGTGGGGTTGAGGTTGCAGGTGAAAATGATGGCATCATCGGCATACAATAGCATGTGACTGGTGCAAGAGCCTGGACGTTTATTTAAGAAGATACTGAAGAGGAGGAGCCCCAGTACTGATCCCTGTGGGACTCCTGAGTGGACAGGTTTGCTATCTGAGACAATGTCCCCAATCATGACCCACTGTGAGCGATTGTTGAGATAGCTGTTAAACCACAGAATTGTATCAGAAGAGAGACCTTTGTAGGCTAGCTGTTCAAGGAGGAGTGTGTGGCGAACCATATCAAAAGCTTTTGGTAGGTCGATGAAGGTCAATAAAGTATGTTGACTTCTTACTGGAGCAGCACACCTTACCCATGCATGTGAACTGATTGCGCAAACAGGTTGGCTTCAGCTAAATGAGAGGATTCACTATCAAACCAGCTTGCTAACTAAAAAGGCACTTGCCGGGCTCCTGCTTTGTGGTGCTACAAACTTAACTCAAACTCACTTGCAGCTCCCGACACACGTGTAGCTCAGTCAACCAACTCTTCTCTGTCCCAAGATGCCGGACTACACAAGGGCAATAATCATTTGCATATAGAGCACCACTATGGTTTAATGCGCTGCCCAGTGATATTGCTTCCTTACCAAAATTGGGACCATTTAAAGGCACTCTTCATCAGCATCTTACAGCTAACAGTTCCTGTGACTGTTTCAACTGACATGGCACTACCTTAGCAGTACTTGACACATCCTTGAGTGCCTGCTTCTCCCCCTTGTTCTGCAAATGACCACTTTCACCCCAACTGCTCTGCCCTATTTCCTGCCTCCTTCCCCGATCCTTCTTTCACCTCATCCCTCTCACCCTCCACCTTTTTTCCACTGTTTATCTTCACTTACTGGAACTTTTTCACCCACATCTACATATACCTATTTGACAAAGCACCTTGGGCAGCCTCCTTTTATTTGCTTATTTTTGATTTCCTACTGATTCATAGATTTAATTTTACTTGTAATGTTTAATGTAATTTTAAATACTTTCTTGTCAAAATTTTATGTAACACCATCCGTTGCATGTCAGTCACCCTTCACACTGACGTGGAACCTTTGTAAAAAAGCTGTTATGTGCTCAAAGGTATTGTAATCTGAGAATAAATCAATAAATAAAAAAATTTATTACAAACGTTGTCATTTGTATTAAAAGAACAAAACAATTCAAGCAATGATGCTAAGCAGAATATCCCTTGGCTAAGAATATTAAAAATAAGACCAACAATTCTTTCATTTTCTGAAGGTCAGTCAGACTGTGCTTGAAAAATATCAAAGCAGGAGCATCACAGCAATTTAAGACAAAAACCTCCAGAAACTGAAGATTCGCTGGCTTGCTGCCAATGGTAACTGAATCAGACCATTTGTTTTTTCAGCCATGAGCCTCTGTGTAAATAAATCAACTGCTGCATTTGTTAAAGGGAACAGCATTGTAATGGTGATAAATGGACCCTAATGACCTGCCTGAATGTCTACCACTAATTTATTGCATGGGCAGCAGTTACTCCCCCAGATACCAGCTCAGCAACCACCATCTGTAAATTTCTGAAATACTCTAGAGATGGCTTGTACAAGTAAGAGTGCCTTGTGTCCAAAGAATTAAAGGTTAGAAGAACTAAAAGCTCACAGACAGATGTAAGGAACAATTTTTAGAGTAAAATTGAAAGATGACAGAAAGGGTGCAGTAGGATACTTAACCAAATCATAGTTTATGTAACCAGTGTCGGAGGCTATGAGAGTGATATCTGCTAGAATTGTAAGGGATAAATCAGTGCCAGCTTTGATCAGCAGATTGGGTTGTTCTGCTCCGGCTGTTAGTTGCTGCAATCCTGCATTCTAATCCTTGGGCTTCTAATCGCACCTAGGCAACTTTAACATTTACAGTAGTAGGTGATGATGTCAAAGCTGGATAAGAATCAGTTCATAATTTTATCAGAATGGCACAGAATTCAATACTAGTACCAAGCAGATCCTAAACCTCACAATTAATGTGTTTTACTATGCCCTTAAAACTGGTTTTCTGTGGAAACTATGTTGTAGTTTGTAGTAAGGGTCTCTACAAAGCTGCCATGAAGACTTTAAATATGTGCAAACACCCCCAAATGAAATTCTGACAGCCAATAAACTGTGGCTAATTTGATGTCTGTGTGACCAGTGGAACATATCAGAATGCAACACAATACTGAAAATTCTGGAGCAGAGTTATTGCATAAAAAAAAAGCAATTTCAATGGCAGTTAAATGTCATACAGAAAGCTATGACACTGCCTTGCATTCTGGGAGGCTCCACTGTACCTAATCTGGATTGGATGCTTGTTATCTGACCATTTTATACATAATATAAATCACTGAACCATCACATGCTGTAGTGATGCATCTGAGTACACTGCAGCTGCATGATTTACTTTTGTTAGAGTGCCCATGTCCCACAGTGCTTCTGAGTCTCAGGGAGACAGGATCATGCCATGACTGGCAATAACAGTGACTTGATATGGCAGACTGTACAGCATAAAATTTGCTTCTACAGCTATGCATGCAGTTTGAGCTCCCCTCTAAATTCCTATAAAGACAGTGCAGCATTGCATGCTGATTTTCTTTCTCTTAAAGAGGAAACATGGACATTATGCTAATATGGGAAATTTCCACTCTCTGAACTTAATTTCCCCACCCACACTGAAATGTTCTGAACATACGATACAACTGTACAACTTTATGAAAGATCACTGGTCTACTGAATTCTTCTCACAACACTTCAGCACTAATACTCTGTCATTTCTTTTTATGTTGGCGTGCATGTGTGCATAGCAAACATTTTGTTACAAATAATTGCATTTCAGAAGTGTATCACTGTCAAGTCCAGTGCAGCTCAGGCTGCAGGGGGCTCTACAGTGACAGCCCACTAATCAGCTAGGCTGATCGGGATGTGTTTTTTTTGCACAGTGGAAACTACTCATCATTGAAAGGACCCAACTGCATCATCATTCAGAGAGCAGCTGGCACCTTTCATCTTCATAAAAACTCCTGTCCCATACCTGGTCTGTGAAATGAATTCTCTCCCACTGCTGAGTAGCCCTCCCACCTCCCACTGCTTCCTGTGCTACTTCTGAATTTTCCAACACCAGGGTGCCCAATCCCCATTGCTGGCTAGTAACCCCCCACCCTGCCCATTTCCATTGTGTGACACCCTGGAAGCCATCTCTGATGTTTCTAAACATGATACCAAAACTGGGTAGGGACCTACTCCCCGCTAGTGTTGGTACCCGAAATAAAGAAAATGGTCCCTTGTAATCTTTTTAAATTTTTTTTATTCCCTGTAAAAAAGAAAAATGACCTTCGATGTCTGTGGCCACCACTTTCCCTCTGCTGTTGTTACCATCCCCCAACTGCCCCCACTCAGCACCAACCACTCCACATTCCCCCACCCTTTACTTACCTACCTGGGGTCCAATACTGTAATCCTCTCTGGACTGGATACATATCTTCACTCTTTAATGCCGGACCAGGAACCGAGGAAATCAGATCTGCGGTCAATGTACTTCAAAGCATTTTGAACTTGTACTCATAACTTTGTAAATTTGTAATATCCCCACCCCCCAAGTTTTTTACATGGCCTTTTTGGGCCCCCCATCTCATGAACAAGGTAGGTAAAATTCTTAAAATTCAACATGCAGGCTGATTTTGCAGTCACTCAGCATAATCACCTTTTGGGAAGTACTCTAACATTTACATGTTCTAGACTTATGAGGTGGGGGTCATAAGAAGGCTTTGTTAAATGTTTGGAGTAAAAATATTAAAAAAACAACTTTATGGATGTACATTGAAATGCTTCAACACTTGCTCATAACTTTGGCTACAGTTTTCAATATTTTGACCCTCAATTTTCAGTGTCACCATTTTTTCATACTACCTCATACAATCTTTATGAGGTGGTGTCCTAAGAAGACTGTGTTGAAATTTTGTGGTTAAAACTCTTGGAAAAAAAAAATATATATATGTAGCACAACACAAAGCTGTTGACCCAGTGAGGACCATGTTACCTTTTCATACAGTGATCTCAGTATGGGTGTGAGCTCAGTGAGCCGGTGAATGGACTGAGGCTGGAGGAAAGGTGCTGCAGTGCATGGCACTGGTCCCAGCCCAGGAGGTAACAAAGCAGAGTCTGGGATCACACATGGCCAGGGGTGTTGACGTGCATGTTGAGGCCTGATGTGCCTATGCACTACATCTGGACCGGTAGCTTATCCTGACAGTTTTAAATTACAGCACAGGAATGGACCTACAGATAGTAGGAAGTCAGGATTCAGCACAAATTAATCATCTTACCATGCATGCCTGCCTGCCAAATACCATACATGCAAACATTTGGCATTGACAAATGCGTGTTTCTACATGGAACTTATAAAATTTAAGTTTGAAGGTAGAAACAACAACTTGTTCTGGAAGTCCATTCAAAGTGTCCACTTGTTCTGTAAAGATGTTCTTTCTGTTTCCTTTAAATCTTCCTTCTTTCAAAGACATTGAGTGCCTTCCTGTCCTCTGAACCTTGGCAAGCTGAATTTGGTCTGATGCTATTATCCCTTTAGGATATTTGAATAATGTAATTATCTCACTCCAGAGTTTTATCTTTTCCCTGGAGAAATGTCACAGTTCTGCAAATTGGTCCTCATAGCACATGTTTTCCAAGACACCCACCATGTTGGTCATTCTCATCTGCTCCATCTCAATCCTATCATCATCTTTCCTCAGATATGGGGTCCAGAACTATATACTGTACTCAAGATTGGGTCTGATGAGTGATACATACAAGGGCATTACAATATCTCTCGATCTGCTTACAAAGTTTCTCTTGATGCATACCATGACAAATTTGAGAACTAATGGATTAATTCATAATGTCAGATCTTGAATCTTTAAATTCAAAATTTATGAAGAAATGTTACTCTGGTTTGGATCTATGTAGACTAAACACAACACTAACTGAAAGTCCCGTGATGGGACTTTTTATTGGGGGGGGGGGGCGATAAGGAGCAGACTCGACCCAGAGAGGTCCTTTTCTGCCATCAGATTTCTATGATTCTGTGGGGAGAAATAAGGGTCAGATTCGATGGTCAGAGAGGTCCTTTTCTGCCATCAGAGTTCTATGATTCTATGGCTAAACCAGTAAACTTCATTATAAAATCAGGGGCATATTATATTTGCCCCCAAATCTATTTACTTTTTATGTTGGCATGCTTGTGCAGCCAACATCTTGCAGTGGTGGAGATTTGGAGGAGCGGTCACTGTTGGGCAAATGCAGGGCATGCACCAGTAGGTGCGTCCCTCATTCCCCAATCAGCCTGCATGCCGTTGTATGTGCCTACAGGGGAGCCCACCCCCCGTCGGCATAAATTGTCCTCCCTCTCCTTTTTTGGTTGCTGATGGGGTTCCCAATCCCTCTCAGCTCATGCGCCCCCTTCGCTTTCGTTGCTTGATGATGGAGGTGCCCAATCCTCATCAGCATCTGTCTCCCACTCCCTATGTGCCAACAGGGGTGCCCAATCCCATGTCGGCTGCTGTACCCCCCAAAAAAAAACACCTGTAAAAAAAGAAAACCATCCGCAATTTTTTTTTTTACACACCTGTAAATGGAAAATGGTCCCTCGTAGTCTCCCTACCACCCGCACCCACCCACTGCACTCTGACTCCCCACACCCCCCTCACCCCATACTTACCTCCAGAGTCTGGCATGATGATCTTCGGTGGACTGGGAACACGTCTGCACTCTTTAAAGCCGACTGCGAATTGAGGAAATTCTGGTAAGCTGTATAATGGAATAAATAGGGTTTTTTCATCCTTGATGCATATCGCAGGCATTTTTTTGAATTTTTGCACCAAATTTTCAAAATGGGGTTTTTGGGACCCCTCCTCATGAATTCTGTCACTGTTAATTGGTCCTGAAAGGTGATTTCATGATCAATGCGTGGAATCACCTTCGGGATCCGATCATCTGAGGACAGTGGCAGTGTTCATAAGGTGGGTTCCCCAAAAGCCTATGTTGCAAATCTGGTGGAAGAAATCCAAAAAATGGCTATTTTATGAGTGTGCATTGTGCAGTTACTACACACGCTCGAAACTTTGCGAATTCGCAATATTTTCACACCAGATTTTCAACATTGTCATTTTTCTATACCTCCTTGTGAACAGTACAGCTGTCATTTTTCATATCCTGGCTGAAATGTGTTTCTGCACTTCTGGCTCACAATAGCGCAGTTGCTGTGAGAAATCAGTATTTGGGGCAGATTACAAAAATGACAGTGACACTGTTCATGAGTAGAGGTCCTAAAATGACTATGTTGAAAATCTGGTGACTATACTCCATAAAATGACTGTGTTACGAGCATGTGTTGCGCAGTTTGCACGCATGTTCGTAACACGCATTTGTAATATTTTCACTCTGGATTTTCACCATTGGCATTTTTTCACACCTCTTGATGAACAGTACAGCTGTCATTTTACATACCCTGCCCGAAATGTGATTTTGCATGTCCGGCACAGAATAGCACGGTCGCTGTGTGAAATCACTTTTAGAAACATAGAAACATAGAAGTTGACGGCAGATAAGGACCGCAAGGCCCATCCAGTCTGCCCATTTCTTTTTCTACCTTATAAATGTGCCATTGGCCTTTGTCAGTGACCTATCTATTCATAGTCATTTGTATTGCTCCCTTATGCCTATCCCATGCATGTTTGAAGCCATGCACTGTATTCATAGCCACCACTTCTTGTGGTAAGCCATTCCATGCATCTACCACCCTTTCTGTGAAAAGAATTTCCTCACATTCCTCTTAATCGGCCTCCTCTAATCTCATGCTGTTTCCTCTTGTCCTGCTATTTTCTTATATTTAAAACATGTTAGACTCTTTCACCTTGTTTATGCCCTAAGGTGTTTGAATGCCTCGATCATATCACCTCTCTCCCTCCTTTGCTCAAGGGTATACATATTGAGCTCCGTTAATCTGTCCTCATATGTCTTCTGATGCAGTCCCTGCACCATTTTGGTTGCCCTTCTCTGGACTGCCTCAATTTGTTAATGTCCTTTTGAAGGTGTGGCCTCCAATACTGCGCAGTACTCCAGATGGGGCCTAACCAATGTCTTGTACAGAGGGATTATTACCTCCTCTACGACTTGTGATACCCCTACTAATACACCTAACACCCCCTAGCCTTACCTACTGCTTTAGAGGTCTGCTTGGATGATTTCAGGTCATCAGTGATGATGATGCCCAAGTCTCTTTCTTCCTTTGTGACTGCTAGCAACTCCCCTCCCAGCCTATAAGTGGCTTCAGGGTTTCTCTTCCCTATGTGCATGATTTTGCACTTCTTTGCATTAAATCCCAGTTGCCACTCTTCTGATCATTCTGCTAGTTTATCCAGATCTCTTCCCATTCTGCCCACCCCATCTGGATCATCTACTCTGTTGCAGATCTTGGTGTCATCTGCAAACAGACAAGCCTTACCCTCTAGTCCATCTGAGGTCACTAATGAAGATGTTGAATAGGACTGGCCCCAGGACTGATCCCTGAGGTACCCACTTGTGACTTGCATCTCTTCTGACTGTATACCATTTACCACCACTCTCTGTTTTCTGCCAGTCAACCAGTTTGCCACCCAGTTGACCAACTTCTGACCCACCCCGAGCCTACCTAGCTTATTTATCAATCTTCTATGTGGAACAGTGTCAAAAGCTTTGCTGAAGTCAAGGTAGGCGACATCAACTGCTCCTCCTTGGTCCACCACTCTGGTAACCCAGTCAAAGAAATCTATGAGATTAGTTTGACAGGACCTTCCTTTTGTAAACCCAGCTGTCTTGGATCCTGTGCCCTTATGGATTCCAGGTGTTGCACTATCCTTTCCTTAAGGAGTGCCTCCATAATCTTGCCCACTACTGAGGTAAGACTGACCGGTCTGTAGTTCCCGCCTCCTCCCTGCACTCTTGTGGAGTGGGATCACATGAGCCCTTCTCCAGTCTTCTGGGACCTCTCCTGTGCTCAGAGACTCACTAAACAATTCTGCTAATGGCTCTGCTAGTTCCTCCTTTAGCTCCTTAAGTACCCTGGGATGTATGCCATCAGGTCCCATTGCCTTATCCACCCTGAGCTTAGCAAGCTCTTGTAGGACCCTTTCTTTTGGGACAATTTGAGGAAATGACAGTGACACTTTACATGAGCAGAGGTGCTAAAATGCCTATGCTGAAAATTTGGTGCTGAAAGTCCATAAAATGACTGTGTTACAAGCATGTGTTGCGCATTTCCCCCACACCCTTGTAACTTTACAAATTTGCAATATTTACATTCCACATTTTCAACACTGCCATTTTTTTACACCTCCCCTTATGAACAGTACAGCTGTCATTTTCCACATCCTGCCCAAAATGTTTTTCCACACTGCACTACCAAAGCCAATGCCAGCACGACAACACTCGGCATTGACAAATGCTTGTTTTTACAGTGACCTGACTTTGCTGGTGCCAGTTAACCAGTACATACAGTTGGGGATGGGTTGTTGTGCCATTTGTTTTTTATCCCCATATTGCTATTTTTCCTACTGGCAAAACACTTGAGTTGCCTGGAATGTTGCGGGAATTTTTGATGCAGTTTTGCACAAGGCAATCCGCAAACTGATTAAGGATGCAACTAAAAATGTGTCTTTTGCTTTGCGTGTGCATCCACTGGCTCCTGCTACTGTCATGTGGTGGTTGGTCAGTTACAGCGCAGTTGTCACTGTGTTGGAGATGGAGTGCAGTGCTGTTCAGCTGCAGTTCAGGACACATTATGAGCTGCAAGCACTGTCTACTCCTGTCTCTCACTGAGCTGCTAGCTGCATCTGCAAGAAAAAAAGACTAAAGAATTGTGGTGTTCGTGAGTGCCTTGGCTTGGTTGCAGCTTGTCCCTCCACTCCGCAACATATGTATTCTGAAAAAATATCTTAGTGAGTAGAGGGAACTGTTTTGTACAATTCTGTATTGCTGTTTGGTGCTGGGACAGGTGGGGGAAGAAAAGCTTGTTATTCTTTTCTGCACATATGACCATTGGGGTTTAACTGTTGCCAACTTGTCAAGGTATGACTTATGTACATTAGGTGAAATGTATTTTTGTGCCCATGACATAGTATTTACAATTTTCTTTCTTTCTTTTACTAATTTACCAGCAAACAGAAGATAATGGAGCACAGCCTAACTGTGGTGTCCACTGGCTTTAAGGTCAAGGTTTAGATGCTTTCAATGGCAAAATTAAAATCCTGAAGCAGTTTTAACATAATATAACCAAGCAAGGTCCCTCTTAGCCCTCAGTTACACTACATACAGCAGATGAATATTGCTCCCTACAGACTCCATGTCCCCCTTATTTCTCTTTGAGCTACTTTTACTTTTTATATTTTGCAAGTGATTTTTACTTTTTATATTTTGTAAGTGAACTCAGCAAGCTGACCTTCCATGTTACCTAAATCAGCATGGAACTCCTGTTGAAATGCCTGGACCTCCTCAATGATGGTGTCCAACTTAAGTTCAGATATAGATGGTAGAGAGATTATGGCAGTTATGAGCACCATGCTGGAGGCCTGGGAACCTTCTCTATCATAGGTCCTGCCTGATGAGAACTCTGGACATGGCCTCTGAGTTTCTGATTTCTGGGGCCAGGGTCCTCTACATTCTTTATAAAAATCACCTTATCTTCTTGCTCCAGCCTCCTTTTGCTACTGAATACAAAAGATCCTTCCCTCCTCTCCCTGAGATATTTATTGTATGCTATTCTGCACTGTTTTTTAATGCTGGGGCGGAGGGGGTGCTAGCAGTCAAGAAAGAACCAGCAGCACAGAAATGAGGATCATGGTGGTGAATGCCTTGACTTTGCAGCAGCTTTTCCCTTCTCTTCCATGTATTCTGCGCAGTTCTGCCTTGTTTGTTTTGGTACTAAGGACACAAGGAGACTTGGTTAACACTGATAATACCACAAAAAATAGTTTACAAATGCATGGATGACTGCGTGTCACAATAACCTCCTATGGGCCTAGAAATTTTTTGGGGATCTGTTCTGGTACATTATGTTCTTCCAGAGTATTTCCTTAATAAAATGTAAGCCATGACCTGAGTTGTACTTTAAAAAATATAGACTGAAGACCACTAAAATGCACCAAAACAGTTTAGAAAAAACAAGTTTCTGGGGCCCAGGTGGCTACAGAACCTGCACCACATGTTACACATTTCTGCCCCCAACACACACACACACACACACTCTTTAAAGCCACTTGAATTAACCCTGAAGGGGACATATGAAGAAGCCAGCAGAAGAAGGCTATTTGGTCTATGAAGTCTGCTCATATTGCAGGGTCCACAGCTTCAGCTAACATCTCTGCCCTCCACCCCCACTCCTTCCATCCTCCCTACCCATGAACCTTACCTTCTCCCTATGCCTATCCTAGCCTCTTGTAAAACTGCCCACTGTCTTCAATGAGATGATCTGTTTCAGCAGCACATTCCAAGTGTCCACCACCCTCTCTGTGAAGAAGTGCTTCCTGATATCCTTCCTAAACCTCCCACCCTCCAGCTTAGGATGTGCCCCTTGTGTTATGGTTACCACTCAGCTTAAAGAGATTCTCCTTATCAACCTTATTTATCCCTTACAAGTACTTGAGACTCCCAATCATGTCCCCTCTGTCTTGCCTATCTTCCAGGGAGTACATGTTCAGTGCCCTCAACCTTTCCTCATATGCCTTACCCTGCTGACCCACTATCATCTTTGTAGCCCTCCTCTGGACCTTCTCCAGCAGGTTAAAGTCCTTTCTGAGGTGTGTGCACCAATACTGAATGCCATACTCTAGATGCAGCCTTACCAGTGACCTGTACAAGGGCAGTATAACCTACTCTCTCCTACTACTGATCCCCCTAGATATGCATCCCAGCATCTTTTTTGCCTTTGCTCTTCTTTCTTGCACTGCATGGAATGCTTCAGGTCACTAGTGATCATCACTCCCAGGTCCTTCTCCTCCTGTGATGCAGATACTTGGACTCCACCCAGGTAGTACCCTGTCCTGGGATTCTTGGCTCCAATATACATAACTTTGCATTTCTTGGCATTGAAGCCAAGCTGCCAGATCCTGGACCACCTCCCCAGGCTTTCCAGATCTTCCTGTAGGTCCTGTATCCCTTCAGCTGTGTCCACTCTCCCGCAGAGCTTGGTGTCATCTGTGAATAGGCACATTTTCCCTTAATGCCATCCCCAGTGTCATTGAAGAACACTGGCCCCAGCACAAAGCCCTGTGGGACCCCACTGGTTACATCTCTGGTGCCAGATAACTCTTCCCCCCACATCCACCCTCTGGGTTCTGTCCCTCAGCCAGTTTTCCACTCATCTGGCCATCTTTTCCACCACCTCGAGATCCATCAACTTCCTGATCAACCTTTTGTGGTGCACAGAGCCAAGGCCTCACTGAAATCAAGATAGAGGATGTCTACAGATAGGCCCCTGTCTACTGTCTAAGTGACACAGTCAAAGAAGTCAACCAGATTTGTTTAACATGATCCCTCCCTCATGAACCCATGCTGCCTCATATCCTGGAGACCATGCTTCTCTAGATATTTCACCAGCCTTTCCTTTAGTATGGTCTCCATGAGCTTGCCCACAATGGAGGTCAGAATGACTGGCCTGTAATTCACTGGGTCATCCTTGGGACAGCTTTTGTGGAGAGGCACTACATGTGCTGTTCTCCAGTCCTGTGGTACCATGCCTGACTGTAGTGAACTATTTAATAGGTCTACTAGTGGCCCTGCCAGCTTCTCAGCCATTTCCTTTAGTACTCTTGGATGTGCTCTGTCCGGGCCTGCAGATTTGTCCACATTCAATGCCAGCAGCTCCTCCCTCACTCTATCCTCCTCTATCACTACATCTGTATCCCCCTCCCACTTCTCTTTTTCCTCCTGAAGGCACTGGTCTGTCCTTCTCCCTGGTGCAGACAGAACAGAAGTATTTATTTAGTATCTCTTCTTTTCCCCCATTATCCTCCACCCGCTCCACCCCTTTCTTAAGCCTAACAATCTTTTCCTTCTTGTCCATTTTCTCACTTTTATAGCGAAAGAAAATCTTCTTCCCCTTCTCAGTTCCTTCAGCTATCTGCAGCTCCTTCTGTGCCTTTGCTCACTGGACTTCCTTACTTGCCTCACTAGTCAACCTTAGGTAATTTTCCCTATCCTCCTGTCTCTTAGTCTTCCTGAATTTTCTATAGGCCAGCCACTGCTCCCTTACTGCCTGGGCAACCCCACAACTGAACCAGCTGGGTGCTTTGGCCCTTGTGTTCTTCCCCCTGAGCCTAAATGCACCCATCTGTGGCAACCAGTATTCCTTCCTTAATGATGGACTACCTTTGGTCCACCCCCATATCTACTCTGAAGGCTGTCAGATGGCTCTTTAACACTTCACCCATTTTCCGGAAGTCCACCCACCTGAAATCCAAGATTTTGGCCCTAATCAGGATGTTTTCTCTGCCCATATCCAACTGAAACCACATTGTGCAATGTTCACTGCTACCCAGTGGCCCCCTGACCATTATTTCCTGTACATGCTCCCCATTTGTGAGCACCAGATCAAGCATTGCCTCAGCTCTTGTTGGTTTAGTGATGCCCTGAGTCAAGAACCCACTCTGCAGTCCTTCCAGGATCACCTGACTCCTGGCACATGTTATGGATGGTATGCTCCAGTCCACCTTGGGCAGGTTGAAGTCCCCCATGATTACCACTTCTACTTTCCTCGCAGTTTCCAATATTTGTGAGCTCAGTTCCCTGTCCCTCTCCTCATCCTGATTGGGTGGTCTGTAAACCACCCCAACCTCACCTTTCTCCCTCTATTGGACCTTAACTGAACCCATAATGCCTCCACCTCCCTTCCCCTTCCTCCAACATCTCCCTCATGCAAGTTTTTCTCTCCCTGATATAAACTGCCACCCGTCCCTCCTTCCTGACTACCCTGTCCCTCCTGTATAATTTATATCCAGGGTTCACAAGGTCCCAGTCATGGTGTGATGTTGCCCAAGTCTTGGTTACTGCAGCTATGTCCACCCTCCTGTCTGCTAATAGTGCCTGCAGGTCATCCATCTTGTTTCCAAGACTCTGCGCATTCAGACACACAACCCTCCACCTAGAATCTGACCTTCCTTCTTTTCCCTCTATTCTTCTATTCATATTTATTCACTCTGTGTGCATCCCTCCATGTACTCTTGTTATGTGTTCCTCACCCACTCCATCCTTTGCTAACTGTGTTCTTGCCCCTTCCACCTCCTCCCTCCAGACCTCATCCATCACTGTGGGGGTGAGGTTCACTGACTTCTTCCTCTCAGAGTCTGTGGCCCTGCATGCCTGCTGCCCCCCCCCAGTAGTTTAAATTAAGTGTAGTGGTTATGTATTCCCCCAATTTGTCCCTGAGTACCCTCAAACCCTCCCTACTGAGATGTAGCCTGTCTGGTGAAAAGAGTGCTTTGTTTGACCAGGTTTCTCCCAGTCCCCAATACAGATAAAGATCTCCACTATTTCCTCAGCCAGTCATTAAAATCCTCTATTTTTGTTTTCCTGGCTGTGCCGGTCCTTGGTACTGGTATCACCTCTAAGAAGGCCAGCGAACTTCCTTCCTCCCTGCAAATCTTCCCTAACTCCCTGAACCAACTTTGCACTACCTCAACTTGCTCCATAGCTAGGTCGTTGGTTCCTAAATATATAACTAAATTAGGTTTTCCACCAAACTCCCTTACTATTTCCCTTATTCTTGGGCCCACCTTCCCCACTGTCATCCCTGACATACAAACCACCCTCCTGCTTGCATTTGGGTCCCCTTTCCTTCCCCAGTGAATACCCCTAATTATGGAGTCCCCTATGATTGCCACTCTTCAATCCCCTGCACCAGTGCTCCCCGTCCATTCTTTCTCACCTTCGGTATTAGCTGCTTCCCCCACCTAACTGCTCCCTCTACACCCTGGTGAACTTATCTCCACATCCATAATTTGTCCCCTTAACTGTTTTTCCATCTCCCACTCTGCCCCTCCCCTTCTGACTATCTGTATCTGCTTTCAGTTTTCTCTCCCCTCTTCCTTTCCTTTTCTCTCCCTCCCCCATCCTCCACTCTATTTTGCCTGCCTCCTCTTCCCTGCCCACCCTGATTAGTTCCCTCTTCCCTCCCCTGTACTCTTACTCTCAGCCCTGGCTCAACCTGGCCTCCTACCTCACCACCTGCTACCCCCTCCCTCCTTCCAGACAGTGGTGCAAATCTATTCAATAAAGGTGCCCCTTTAGAATTTCCCACCCCTGATGCTACTCTCACATTCTCACCCCTTCCCCTTACCACTTGCCATTCCTTCACTCTGGGCTTCCTAGTCCTCTGTGGAAGAGATAATACTCCTGTATACTGGGTGCTCCTTTCCACTCCCATCCCCTGCCTGATGCCCTCACTCCCTTGGGCATCACTCCTCTGACTTTCCCTCCACTGCTCTGCTCCTCTGACTTCCTGCACCTTCCTTCCCAGCTCCCATCTGAGCAGCCTTATTTCAGCCCTTAGCTGCTCCAGGCTCTTACACACAGGACATCCCCCTTTACTCCACAACACCCCAGAAAGACTGCTGCCTAGCTACTGCAGTTTACCACTCTCCTGCTTCCCATACATGTACCTATTCCCCCACATTCTCCCAGCCCAGCTTCCCCTAGCCTCCAGTTATACATAACTATAAAATAACTATAAAATTCCAAAATATATAAATTTCTGTCTCCCTTCACCAACAAAATGTAACAACAATCTCAATAATCTAGAACTCAGTAGGCTGCTACTTCGAGTGTTCTATCAAAACTAGAATACTCCACGCCAGCGACCTGGGTTCGGAAACGGACTCGGAGCCACCGGGGGTTGGGGAGGAGGATTGAGCATCCCAATGGATGCTCTCCTCCTCCTGAGGTGGGTTCCCGGGGTGCTTTGAGCACCTGATGCACCTATGTACAGTATGTGGAAGCATGGGCATCGGGGCATGGGTGGCTGTCCGGAGTCGGGAAGGAGAGGACGTCATTAGCATTTGACAATGGTGTGCCTCAGCATTCCACCTGTCTGGATGCTTGTCCTGCGTGCCAATGCCTTCAGGGGAAGGAGGGACCAAGGGAGAAAAATTAAAAAAAAAAAAACCTCTCTGTCCAAGATGACGACTGATCCAAGTCTCGGATCACCTACCCACAGGCAGACCTCATTGTGCAGGCACTCCTAAGAGAGGAATAAGGAAGAGGATAGTGGAGTAAGCCTGGCACTCTAGGGGCAGACTCTGTGGGAGGGATCTACGGGGTTGATCAAGGTCTGAAGGAGTAGAATGAGAAGGCAGTAAGGTGGGGATAAAAAGAAAGTGGGAGAAAAAAAACTAGAACACTATGACAAGGGAGCTGTTTCTTAGCAACCACCTGATTCTAGCTAAAATAAATATTTTTAACAAATACCTTTTAAATCATCAGCCCAGAAATCCCATGCAACAGTGACAAAGTCACGGTACCACCTAAACAACATGCCACCATCCAGCAACAAGCCAGCTAATCCTGGTGACAAGAACAATCTCACAAAGATCTCAAACAAACTGCCTATCTACTGTATATAAACAAAATGAAACCTACACAAGATATGATTCACCACAGAATGAACATGCTGACTATACTGTTCCCAACTAACATAAAACACACACTTCCCACACCTTCCTGTAGGCAACAATACCCTCCTTCTCAGTTCAGAAACTGTACACAAAAAAATATAAAAAAACTAGAAAAAATACAGAACATTTTGACTTAGCTAGGGGAGCTCCACATAGACACAGCCACTATGCTGCCAGCATTCTACCATTACATTAAATGTGCATGCATTTTTGTTGCTTATAATGTACCTTTTTTTTAGAGATTATATTCATACCATCAAATTATCTACATTGAACTGTACTTGAAAAACATGCTGACTGAACAACTGTGTTTTATATTCTTTTCTTTTTATAGGCAATATTATATCATACATGTGATGTCTCCGGTTTTGGCCGGAGAGTCCCGTATTTTAACTAAATTCGTCTCTCAAAGCATGAAAGCAAACTCCCTGCTTTATGCAGTCAATCAATGCCCATCTCCCAAAACAGCAGGTTGTGCCAATGCTGCATATAAACAGTACGAATGGCAAAGGGAGGACAGATAGAGGAGCTTGCATTCCCTGGGCTTTTCCTCAGTTCGGGGAGCTAACTTAGTGTCGGTGTCAAGGCAGGGCTGTCTGCATTCACCTCCAATTAATTGTTTTAGGAGGCAGCAGTTCGATTATGGGAGCAAGCCTGTTTTTATAATAGCATCCGGCCCCTGACCGAGCTTCTCGCCCTGTGGCAGCTCTGGCGGATCTTCTTGCCAGATGCACTCTACTGGTCTCTCACCTCCCGAACAAGGTAACGCTCCTCTCCAGGGACTGGGGTTGCATCAACTAAACTATTTAAGAGCCAGCTCGGTTCGTTTAGGCTTTCTCCTGCCTAAACTGCCAATCTCCCGCATAACTTCACAAAACCTCCCTCCTGCACTGATTTACATCATCACATGTATGTTATATGCTGCTCTCTTCATCAAGTCAGAACTTTGGAGTTTTCACTACCTTACCGAATGGCTTCAGAACACTGACCACAAGCAGATAGCCTATCAGAACAGTGCACAGGGTACTGATTCCATGCAGTGATGTAGTCAAAACTCAAGAGATCTAGTTTCATGCAGTGAATGGTAAAAAATGTTGTTTGTGAACAGAAGAGAAAATACTATAAACAGTTTTCACATCAACTTTTATTCATGCCTTTGACATGGAGGCCCACTCCATCCACCTAGACAAGCTGGTAGGGGATGAACATTCTGATTACAAGGTCAGCTAGTTCCATTCCTACCTCTCAGATCACCATTTGGTTCAGGTTGGTGACGCATTATTCCACCAGCTGATCTGGAGACCGCCAGGGTTTCTTCAAGGTCTCATCATTTTCTTAATCTTTCTGAATGACCTACCTATTGCTTGTGTCTCCATGTATATTTAAGCAATAGGGCATGATAGTGTGTGTGTAACCGTGTAATAACATCACTTCTGGGGTGGGTGGAAGCACGAGGCAAAGCCGAGTGCTTCCACCACCACAGGAGTGATGTTATTACACACTAACACACACACTGAAGTGCCTTATTGCTATTATACAATAGCTCGTTGTTATACAAAATAAAAAACATTAAAAAAATGTTTTTAGTAGATTTTTAGTGTGGCAGTATATCTTTGTTTCTAAAGATAATATGAGCAAAGGGATATCATCATCCACACAGTGATGTTATTGGGTAATTACAGGCATACACTGACCAATCAGAGTCCAGGATTCTTTTTATGCCATTGTATAATTCTATATATTTGGATTACACAGTGCTTTTGGTTTCTGATGCCTTAGCCCTGAGCTGATATTAACTCTGTGGTAGGGCTCTGCCAACATACAGTAACTGTTCCACTCAAAAGTTCTCTCTCATTCCAACATGAAGGTTTCTAAGACCTGTGACACTAAACAGATGTTTGCTAGACTCCCTGCTTCACTGGTTTTCATGACTCTGAGTGGCAGATCCCCCTCTCACCCCAAAGAAGTCCCCCATTTCAAATACCTTAGTGTGTGACTGGATCAAAACTTTGGTTTCTCCTCCCAAAGTGATGCCATTCACAAGAACTTTCCTGCTGTACTGTAACAGGTCCTGCCTTCCACTCCACATACACTGCATGATTATCTTTACGATGATACTGCTGGTATTTCATTATATGGATATGGTCTTCAACAGTGCTGCCCCCAACTCCACCCTTGCCAGACCCCCCCCATCATTTTGCTCTTAAAGGGACACTGTCAACCCCCTTAGGTCTCGAAGTGTCCCTAGTCTGAAAAACACATTTTATGATTGAAAATATTCTGTAAAGATTGCTGATGTAGCTGGCAGTTAGATTCTGATTCTTTTTTCTTAAAAAAAAAAAGTGAAAAACAGACTGCCCAACATACAGGTGTTACCACATCAAAACAGGTTTGTTTACATTCCTGGATCAACTCCAACTGCATCTTTCCCGGACTTGGGAACACACATAACACAGTCTATCCCCTCATGATGCACTGGGAGTTTAGGAGGCTACTGCCTCATGAGTGACTGCACTGTATGGGTATGTTTTGTAATACTCAGGAGTACGCAGTAAGAACAGATCCAAGACTGTAAACAAAACAAGGTTGTTTATAAATACACTTGAGCATGCATTTCAGTTCTACTAAACAAGGAGACAGACAAAACAAACAGCAACATCAATGAATTTTAAAGAAGATAAGCAATCATAAAATATAGGTTTTTAACTAGAAATAATATGATGAAAAACAGGTTGACTGTGTCCTTTTAAATGACTTCTTCATGTCCTCCACTGCTCTCTTTACCTAAATCTTTCTCTCCCCTTGCATGATGAGATCCTTTTCCTCCAGACCCTCAGCAATGTCACCTATAAAGATGTTAAAGAGGACTGGACCCAGTACTGAACCCTGAGGCACTCCACTCTCTCACGGTTTCCCCTTTCCTGCTAAATACTGTTTCTCTTCCCTTCCATGCTAGTTACTGATTTGTTTAAAAATTTGTGACCGGGGTCGACACACTAAGCTGGAGCTCATTTCTCTGTGCAACTCAGGTGAGAGGATACAGCAGGGAGTGAAACCACAATAAGATGTAAAACGACAGCATCAGGTGAATGTGTACATAAAAAGTAACAGCAGGGTAAAAGTCATAAATTTCAGAGAAAGAAAATAAAGTAAAAAATGTACAAAGTGCATTCGTTATGGGGAAGCCAGGATGAGAGTAGGGGAGCATGCCACCAACATATGGTGAGGTATTTGTAACAGCATCATGCAGGCATAACATTTAAGAGTACACCGGGGTTTAAGCTATACAATAGGGTATGAAGCAAATTGGGTAAAAAACCCACTCAGCAGGTCAGCCCTCTACTTCCAAAGTGCCAACCTCCGAGTGCAGTCTTGAGAACAGTTTAACAGAACAAGGTAACCCTCTTGTCTTTTTTGTGGGTTCAAATCAACCTTTGCTCTCAAGTCTTTGAGGATTCAAACTGTGAACCTCTTGCTAATGTACCCAATGCATAGGCTCAGATATATCTGTCTTCGGGGGGCCAGATTTGCCTATGGGCACCTAACCAGATGTACAAAAATGAACCCCTAAACTTTAGTAAAGACCTCAGATTATTCTCACCTTTTTCCAGTTACATAGAAACATAAATGTTGACGGCAGATAAGGACCACTTGGCCCACCCAGTCTGCCCATTTCCCTTCCTATTGGATAAGCTTCAGAGTCTAGTTAACCAACAGCCTACTTCCTGCAACTCCTCACTTCAATTGCCTTATGTCTGTCCTATGCATGTTTGAATTCCCCCACTGTTTTAGACCCAACAGCCTCCCCAGGAAGGCGGTTCCATGCATCCACTACTCTCTCTGTGAAAAAAAAATTCCTCACATTACCCCTGAGCCGTCCCCCCTCTATCTTTAAATTGTACCCCCTTGTTCTTACACATCTCTTTTTCTGAAAGATGCTACCCTCCTAGACTTTGTTGATTCCCTTGAGGTACTTGAAAGTTTCTATCATGTCCCCCCATCCCTCCTTTCATCAAGGGTTTACATATTAAGCTCTCTCAGTCTCTCTTCATATGGTTTCTTATGCAGACCCTGCACCATTTTAGTTGCCCTCCTCTGGACTGCTTCCATCCTGTCTATGTCCTTGCATGATGGGGTCTCCAAACTGCACACGTGTATTCAGACGGGTCTCACCAACTGTTTGTACAGAGGGATAACCACTTCCCTTTTTCTACTTGTGATACCCCTTCCTATGCATCCTAGTATCCCCCTGGCTCTCCTTACTGACTTCTCACATTGCTTACCCACCTTTAAGTCATTTGCTATGACTACCCCCAAATCCCTTTCCATTTTTGTTGTTGTTAGTATCTCTCCTGCTATTGTGTACTTTTCTCCTGGGTTTTTGTTTCCCAGGTGATTACTTTGCACTTCTTTGCATTGAATCTAAGTTGCCTTATGTCTGACCATTCCTCCAACTTTGACAAGTCCCTTCTCATTCTTTCTACCCCCGCCTTGTGTATCAACTCTGTTACATATCTTTGTGTCATCTGCAAAGAGGCATACCTTTCCCTTCAGACCCTCTGCAATGTCACTTATAAAGATGTTAAAGAGGACTGGACCCAGTACTGAGCCCTGAGGTACTCCACTAGTAACCCCCCTTTCTTTGGAATGTGTTCCATTCTCTATTACCTTCTGTGTCCCATTGTGCAGCCAGTTTGCTACCCAGGCTACCACCCTGGAACCCACTCCCAGGCTGGCTAACTTGATTATTAGTCTTTTGTGCGGGACTGTGTCAAATGCCTTGCTAAAGTCTAGCTAAGCCATATCCACAGCCCCTCCCTGGTCTATTACTTTGGTCATCCAGTCAAAGAAATCAATTAGATTCATCTAACATGACCTTCCTGGTGTAAATCTATGCTGCTTTGGGTCCTGTGCCCCACTGGCCTCTAGGTACTGAACAATTCTTTCTTTCAGAAGTGATTCCATCATTTTCCCTACCACTGAGGTCAAACTTACAGGTCTGCAGTTTCCTGCTTCTGCCTTGCTCCAACTTTTGTGAAGGAGAATCACATCTGCCCTCCTCCAGTCCTCAGATACCACCCCATCCTCTCATGATTTGTTAAAAAGTGTGGTCAGTGGCATCACTACATCCTCCCTTAGATCTTTTAGGATTCTGGGGTGAATCCCGTCAGGCCCCATTGCTTTGTCCACCTTGAGTTTTAGGAGTTCTTTCAGGACTCTTTCTTCTATAAATGGACTGGTGTCAACCCCCCTACCCAGAGTGTTTCTATTGTCTCGTTAAGGTAACTCCTCCTCATCTTCTTTTGTGAATACTGAGCAAAAGTATTCATTCAGTATCTCTGCCTTTTCACTGTCTCCCTCTGCCCACCTCTCCTCTCCTTTTTTAATTTTCACTATTCATCTCTTAACCTTTCTATGATCCCTAATGTACCTATAATAGGTTTTATTCCCCTTCTTAACTGAGTTGGCTATTTTTTCCTCAGTTTGGGCCTTTGCTATTCTGAATGCCTTCCCCACTACTTTCTGTTTTAATTGATACAGTTCCATGTCGTGCTCCTTCTGTGATTCCTTATACTTTCTGAATGCAGCCTTTTTCTCCTTAACCTTCCCTGTCACCTCTTTTGAGAACCATAGTGGTTTTTTACTCCACTTTGTTTTCTTTATTTGTCCCACACAAAGGCTTGTTGCCTCTATGATAGCAGTTTTAATTTTTCTCCATTGTTCTTCCACCCCTCCTTTTTGGCCATTTGCTAGTGCATTCCTCAGGTATTCACCCATTTTGCCAAAGTCTGCCCTTCTAAAGTCCAGTATCCTTGTTTTTGAATGGTTTGTCTCCATGGTTGTGCTTATTGCGAAGCACACTGTGCAGTGGTCACTTGTTCCCAGATGTCTACTGACTTCTAAATTTGTGCTCCTCTCTCCATTTGAGAGTACCAGGTCTAGTATTGCTCCCTCCTGAGTGGGTTCCAACACTAGCTATCTAAGGCCTGCCCCCTACAGGGCATCAAGAATGACCCTGCTCTTGGATGTGGCTGCAGTACATGTCATCCAGTTCACATCTGGCATATTCAGGTCCCCCATCAGCAGTATCTCCCCTTTTTCAGCCATTTTGAGAATGTCCTCTATCATTTTCTTGTCTGTTTCCTCCCCTTAAAACAGGGGTCTGTATACAGCCCCTGTGCAGATTGTGATGCCAATCCCTATCTTCAAGGTGACCCAGAGTGCCTCTTGTCCTCCCCCTTTACTTTTTAGTTCTATAGCTTTGATCCCTTCCCTTATGTATGGAGCTACTCCACCTCCTCTTTTACCCTCCCTGTCCCTTCTGTACCCCGGTATGTTGACATTCCAGTCATGCTTCTCCATGTACCCTGTTTCTGTGACTGCCACAATATCCAATTTTTCATCTTTCATCAGGGCTACTAGCTCAGGAAGCTTGTTTCCCAGACTATGGGCATTGGTACTCATTGCCCTCCATTTAATGTTGGCGTTATCCTTTTTCCCCCATCCCTGCTCTTATTGCACTTGTCTATTTTTCCATTTACCCCTGTCCTGTCCTCTGTTGAGCTCTGTACCTCAGTGTTTACCTTACTACCTGCCATGTTTTGTGGGGGGAGGCTTGAAATGTTCTGCCTTTTATCAGCACCTCCCCCCTTGGCTAGTTTAAAAGCTTGCCAAGGAAGCATTTAAACCTGTCACTTAGGAGTTTGGTTCCCTTTGTGGACAGATGCAGACCATCGTGCCAGTACAGACCTTTATCTCTCCAGATGTATCCCCAGTCCTCAATGAAGCCAAAGCCCTGTGCTTTGCACCAGTTTTGCAACCATTCATTAAACTGCATGGTGTGCAGTACCCTAGCCTCACTACTGCCATGGACTGACAGCACCTCTGAGCAGGTAACTGTGCTTGCTACCTGTCTGAGGCCCCTCCCCAACTCCACAAATTCTCCTGCACTGCACTGATTCGATGCCTAGCTAGGTCATTTGTCCCAAGGTGGACAATGGTATCTAGTTCCCTCTCCTGTGATGCTGCTTCTGCAATCATGAGGATTCGCTTCTTGTCCCTCCAAGCCATGGCACCAGGCAGGCACCTTACTTTCCTCTCCTCTCCCTTCCCCAGTTCTACCCCCCTAACAATTGAGTCCCCTATCAGAAGCTGTTTCCTTTCCCTGTGGTGTTCCTTGCCACCCTTTTGTGGGTCTCCCTTGTGCATGTCCTCAGCATTCTTCTTGGTCTCCACTGAGGGTGCCATCATAGAGGAACCTTGCTCTGCCAGACTGGCGTATGATTTGTGCAGAGGTACGACTAGGTGTCTTCACCTCTGTTCCACCACCCGCATCCTCTCAGAATGCACTGTGGTCCATCTGATCTTCATACTTGGCAACCTCTGAGGCAGTGGTTGTGGCAGTGGTGCTCTTTGGGTGGGGGAGGCCTCCTTAGTCCTTGCCAGTTCAGCCTGGAGGTGGGCAAGCTCCTCCCTCAGAGCTGACAGTTGTCTGCAAATAGGACAGCAATGCAGCTTCCAGAATGTCTCCCGGAAAACTGCTGCCCCACAGTCATTGCATTGCACCACTCCTCATATGTCCCTCTCCCTTATAATATACAAAATGTAATATATATAATTTTTTTTTGGTGGCGTATACTTACCGTTTATGCACTGTGATGGGTTATTAAGAATATGACAGTACTGTCCAAGACCTGTTGAGGAAGTGATGTCAGAACTTTGGCTATAAAGGAAATGCCACGCCTAGGGGGTGGGGTGGGAAGGAGGGTGGGTAGTCCACAACCACCGGTGACTGTTACAAACAATCAAATACACCACTGCTCCACCACCCTGGTGAGTACTGCCCTTTATAGTAATTCAACTAACCTCCAGTAACTTATTTAAAAATAGTTTAGCTATCACAAAATCCTACACACCAGTAAATTATTTAAAAATGGTATCTGTCCCAAAATCCTAGTAGTCAATCTAGCTACCCCCAGGGACAATCAAAATGCAATATTCAAACCCTTGTGAAGTTACTTCCAAGATAAGCAGAGTTTGTAAGCTCCTTATTCACTCATCAGCCACCTATAATTTATTTAAAAATAGTTTAACTGTCATAAAATCCTAGTAGACAATCTAGCTACCTCCAAGGGTCCACCCAAATGCAGTATTTAAATCCTTTTGAAGTTTCTTGGTTAAACACTAAATAAATATGTAAATACAAATAAATTACCAAGGGTAGTTAGTTTCACCCCCCACAGAATTGAGCAAAAGTGCACGTTGTTACAGATATCAAGTGCAATATAACATTTCCCACACAGCTCACAGCTGAATAAGGAGGTAGTGTCCTTCCAGGTCAAGAAGATGTGCTTTGTGTCTCTAAATATTGCAGCCACCAGTAGCTTATAGTAATCTGATCAAGTCTGGACGTCTACATCCAGGGCAATTGGTTGACAATGGTTATGATGCAACCTTTCCTGATCCAATACAACATGTTGTGGTCTTAAAACAATGAGGGAAACAATTTCCTGCATCTGAGGCTGTTTGTGTTTCAATTCACACTGCAGGTTTTACTATGACAACTCATTAACCACAGTAACTAATTTAAAAATAGTTTAACTATCCCAAAATCCTATGCACCAGTAAATTATTTAAAAATAGTTTATGTCCCAAAATCCTAGTAGTCAATCCAGCTACCCCCAAGGGACAACCAAAATGCAGTATTCAAACCCTTGTGAAGTTACTTCCAAGATAAGCAGAGTTTGCAAGCTCCTTATTCACTCCTCAGCCACATGTAATTTATTTAAAAATTGTTTAACTGTCAGAAAATCCTAGTAGACAATCTAGCTACCTCCAAGGGTCTACCCAAATGCAGTATTTATATCCTTCTGAAGTTACTCACAAGATAACCAGAGCTTGCAAGCCCCTTCTTGGTTAAACACTAAATAAATATGTAAATAAAAAGCAATTACCAAGGGTAGTTAGTTTCACCTCTCACAGAATTGAGCAAAAGTGAATGTTATTGTAGATATCAAGTGCACTATAGAATTTCCCACACAGCTCACAGCTGGATAAAGAAGTATTGTCCTTCCAGGTCAAGAAGATGTGCTTTGTGTTTGGTATCACCATTCAAGCTTACGCACAGTGTCTGATGTAACCATATATAGTCTACTTGTAAAGGAAAGAAATTAAAGACAGACCAAGTATGCTCTAAAATTAGAGTTTTTACTAAAATAGATAATAATATGTAAAAAAATACAATACAGTACTATTTTATCACAAGACATACTAATCTTTTAAATGAACAAGGTTTTAATCGGTGCCATTCTTACTACGGTACTTAGATTTGTCTGTCTCTCTAAATACCTGCTTAAAGTGCTCCAAAGATGTTTCTTTGTCAGAGTCTAGATAGAAGTGTCTCTGAAGGAAAACAGAATAATGTTTTAAAAAAACTGTATTTGCCAACCCCTTTGTGTGAGGTCACTTAGCTCCTCCTCTGTCAGAATATATATAAAAAAATACATCTATATAAAAACAGGATGTCTTTTTCAAGTATTAAATTCTGCAAACTCAGTATAACTCATGTTCTTCAAATGACATTTCTTTGATCTATTGATCAGTTTCCCCTTCTCACACAGACATCAAAGCCTTTATGATTTCACACCAGTTTTCTAAACCTGGTTTCCTCCCCTAACGTCATAAAAGGGATGCTGATTTCCCTTTTGGCAGCTAAAGCTATAATTTACTTAGAAAAGTCTGTAATTAGCTTCTGGCCTGCCATGTAGCACCTTATATCTAAAACCTGTGTGCATGTGTGATCTCACATGCTGTTTCAGTGTTTCTCATGGGAGACAGTCCATAAACATTTTTAAATTTTACAAAACAATTATCATACAGCACTAAGAACTGGCTGTCCACATCACAATCCTCCCCACCTAGATTGACTTTGGGGGCTCTATCCTCTGCATGGGATGAACTTCCCAAATCAAGTCACACCTCATAAACTCTAGACAACCCATCTGAGTTCTGGTTCTTGGCTCCAGCCCTATGTACGATTGTCAGATCATACCCTTGCAAAGCAAGACTCCATCTTTGCAATCTACCATTTGTCTTTCCCATCTGCGTCAGCCAAACCGGGGGTTGTTGTCAGTCTGCACCACAAAATGCTGCCCATATAAATATGGCTGTAGCTTCTTTAGGGCCCACACTATGACAAGACATTATGTGTGGTTCATAGTTCAATGCTTATGTAACATATAGTTGAATGATGAATATGGTTATTGGATACAGAGGCCAGTATAGAGAGAACAATGTTCAGTATGTAATAATATAGAATGTATTGTGCTTAGGTACTTAAATGCTTGAATAGAGTCGTTTGATAATTTTTGAAGGTTTTGGCCTTTCTCTGTATCTCACCTAAAAGAAGGAAGCTTGGTTTAGAATTATGAAAGCCCCCCGGTGGGATAAGAGTACCGCAGAAGGAGGAGGAGGTGTCGGAGGATGGTAGGTGAGTGTGATTTCACTCTAAGGAGTCAGCTGCTTCATTTAAATAGGCTGTGGGGGAGGAGCTCTTCCCCCACATAATCCCGGGCTACTCCCTGCAATTATGTGTGGTTCATAGCTCAGTGCTTATGTAACATATAGTTGAATAATGAATATGGTTATTGGATACAGAGGCCAGTATAGAGAGAACAATGTTCAGTATGTAATAGTGTAGAATGTATTGTGCTTAGGTGCTTGGATGCTTGAATAGAGTCATTTGATAATTTTTGAAGGTTTTGGCCTTTCTCTGTATCCCACCTGAAGGAAGGAAGCTTGGTTTAGAATTATGAAAGCCCCAAAAAGAATAAATATCAAAGATTGTTTAGTAACTGAACGCTGAAGAAGTTGTGCAAATAACTTAATGATAGGAATAGACGATCACCTCCTCCAACTCTGGAGAGTGTGACCAGTAGAACTCAGGAGAGGAAAAAAACCCTTGTGGGGAAACCTCCGAGGACCAATGGCTACTGACCTGCCCATCCTTCTGAGCATACTAAAGGAGATAATTCCTAATTAAACTAAATTAATCAAGTAAATCTGAATTCTAATTTGTAGAATTCAATCCAGATCAACAGAGCTTGAGAAAAACTGAATTGTAAATGTCTTTCCTTCTACTAAAGTCTGAGTCCAATAATCCATGTATAATTCAGAATGATGGAGAGTAGATACATTGAAGAATCATCTTCTGTACTTCAGTTGATAGAGGGCATAATCCATGGAATTGAATAATGGTGGATATGAAAGTTGAAGACTGGCAAACTCAATACAGGAGACCAGAAGATAGGTGCATCCAAGATTTGACATCAATGAGGAAGGATGAAAATAGAAGAAGTATGACTTCCAGGTTTCTAATAGTAGAGCTTGTATAGTACGAGGATTGAGAGAAGGCTTGAGGCCAGGCTATTGAGTGACGAATCCAGTTCTGATAAGAAATAATCTTTAGGAATTGATATGAAGCAATGACTGTAGAGTTAAGCTGGGATAATGACATGCTGTATAGATAATCAGAGACACTGGTGCAATGTTGTGAAGCATCCAAGTAGTAGAATTAGGTGAGCCCAAAGGAAATAAGTGAGTTGGACTGGCAATCGAAGCTAGGCAGTAGGAGCAGGATGCACCAATGCAGGCAAAGGAGAAGGAACAGGACGTGGCAACCAGCCCCTGAGGAAAGCATAGCTGAACAGACAGCTGGTGAGGTAAGAGAGAGGTGGCTGATTCCAGTATGTAAGGCACAGCCAGATCCAGGAATGTCCGCTGGCAGAATTCGAGCATTGTAGAGAGACCCTCAATGAGATGTGTAGCAATCCATCAGCTGGAGAGGTACGAGAAAGGTGAGTAGCTCCAGGTAACGTGCATGCAGCTCTACCTACAAAGGTCAGCTAATAGAATAAGTGGGGCAGAGAGTCTCCATGAGAAGCATCCGGAATCATCTTGGAGCACAGTAGTATAGCAGCTGTAAGGTAGACTTAGAGAATGTAATGATGCTGAGAACTGATGTATCTAGATCAAGGAAAGCAGGCATTGCATGGAAGACCGAGGCAGAGATATGGCAACTGGATGAGAGGAACAACATCTGAACTGCAAGTAGTCAATGTCTGAGGCAGCAATAACCTGATGAACTTGAATAGTCAAGCACAAAAGTCCCAGATGGAGAGAACGGAAGGTGTAGTCAATGGAGTAGTGTCACAGGGTCCAAGAAGTGGTAAAACAACCAGGATAAGGAAGTTCTGCAAGAGAAGCTCAACTAAGCATCTTGGAAAGGGAAGCATCAGAAATGTCATACGGAAGCGGCAGGGCAAGCATCCAAGAACAGATGACTGAAGAAATGGCCATATGCGAATCCAAGGGAAGGAGCTTCTGGCTGGCTGAACCAGCAGCAGGCAGGCATATATTAGCATGTGTGAATCTTCAGGCCCCGAGCAGGGTGAGGCAGAAGAAGGGCAGAAGTAGGTAAACCTCCCAGCCCGATGGGTGAAGGCAGGTCAGAGCAGCAGATGAGTGTGATGAATAGGTCAGCCCAATGGGCGAAGGCAGGTCATAGAAGCAAGCAAGTAGTAGGAAATGTTCCCAGCCTAAAGGGTGAAGGCAAATCAGAGAAGCAGGTGAGCAGTAGATAAACCTCCCAGTCTGAAGGGCGAAGGTAGGTAGAGAAGTAGGAGGCAGTCAGAAATGCTCCCAGCAGGATGGGCAAAGGCATGTCTTCAAGGTCCAAAGCCGTAGGGCACAAAGGGAAGTGCGTCTTCTGGATAAGCTCAAATAAGTCGTGGTAGGAGTAGTAGCATAGGAATGCAGAGGACTGAAATGGCCAAGCAGAAACATCTGAATAATGGAAGATGAACGGCAAACAATCAGATGTGAACCCATAGTAAAGGAACTCCTAGGTTGGTAGACACGACTGCAGGCAGATGCTTAGCAGAGTGTGAACTCCAAACCCGAACTGGGTGATGTAAGTGTAAAGGAGGAGTAAGGAAGTCCCCCTTGCCCGAAGGTGAGGCAGGCCATAGAAGTAGATGAATGAGGGAATAATAAAGGTGAATGACACCTCTGAGCACGTAGGGCACAGGATTTCGAAGTGCGATGAGGCGCACCACCGGTCCTACGGGTGAGGCAGGTGGAAGGAAGTGGCAGATATAGTATTAGCAATGTCTGGCTGCATGCAATGCAGAATTTATTAGTGGCATAGTGCAGAATCTTCGGCCCCATGGAATGATGCAGGACGTGGATAAGTAGTAGATAAGATAATGGTGCCCAGCCGCATGGAATGCAGAAAGAGTAGCAACACAGTAAGGAATAGATTATAATTGGTGTAATAGATGGTAGTATAATCTTGAACCAATGCCGTAAGCATAGAATATATGGAGGCATACATATGAGGACAGCAGTAACAGAGGAACAATGCCACAGTAGAACTCCCATAGGAATAACTAGCACTTTTTTAAAACATACTAGAGGTTCCGTAAACCATGGCAGGCTATAGCTGAGTGCATATCCAATAAACAGGCATGGTCAATGCAGCAGTGCAGAGTAGTCAAAGTAGCCAAGAAATGTATCCAAACCGAAGGTTACCCATGTTGGCCAGCTGACGCCATACTAAAAATGTAAACGGCTAGCTGGTTTCCCAGGAGGATGTAAAATGAATGCCAAAGAGGAAATTGAGCAAGATACCTATGAGGGTAATCAGGTAAGACATCCTCTCAACCTCTGGCCACATGAATCAGGGACAAGGCAGAAACAAAAATAATCAGGGACAAAGACCCCAAATCAGGGATATCTTAAAAACTGGTACTATTCACTCAGAAAGCTGAGAAATTAAAGGAGTTTGTGAGAAGACACAGGTTTTGAACAACAAGTCTGTAACTTTAACGCTGACATTAGTTTGCGTTGTAATCCCCATTGTTCTGTTAGAAAAACACAAATATTTTACGATGGACAGAGGAATATTGTGAGGCCAAATCAGGGACATCCCTGAAATCAGGGACAGTTGAGAGGTATGAGGGAAGACATGATTGCGAAGTGCCTGATGGCTCCGGAAGCCGATCCTCATTGGATCCATGTGAGGTGAAATGAACAGCCGAACAAATTAGAAGAAGCTGTAGCCACCAGGTGTCAGGCTATGATGTCTTAGAGGAGTAACCCAGAAAGATGATGCCGAATGACGGTCCTGTCAATGGCCAGCAGTCGGAGTGCGAAGCAGGAGAGAGTGCTGGAATGCTAGGAGCAGTTGAGGTTGGGACACTGCAGGCCGAAGCAGAAGAGGAGGCTCCGGTAAGAAGGGCACAGTAGTCCACGTAGCGAGCGGCTCCTGGAAATGTGAACTGAGTGGCGGCATGGAACGTGGTCGCTGGGAGAATGAAAGGTAGTAGCAAGGAATGAGGACAGGTGAGCTGACAGTGAAAAGGAGCAGGATGCAGAGGCAGCCGAAGAAGTGGCCTCGAAAGACAACCCTAAAGAAAGGGAAAGAAAACAACAAAGGGTAACAGGAAGAAGCGGGGGGGGGACAAACAGAGGAAGAGAAACCCAGGAGCAGGAGCAGGGGGGGAACAAAGACAAACGGAGGAAGAGAAACCCTGAAAACAGGAGCAGGAAGGGGCAAGCAACCACGAAACAGCAGCAGCATGGCAGCGAGTGCGACTCGCTCTAAGCAGCGTGGGAGTCAGCTGCTTCATTTAAATAGGCTATGGGGGAGGACCTCTTCCCCCACATAATCCCGGGCTACTCCCTGCAATTTTCTTTCCACTGTGGAGTATGCCTTCTCCCTAGGAAGTAACTTCCTACTCTGGTACACTACTGGGTGATCACTCCCTTGGCTGGATGTCTGACTCAGTACTGCCACAATACCCACGTCAGAGGTGTCAGTCTGAACTATAAAGGTTTTGTTAGTGTCAGGACTTGTGAAAACAGGAGCACTGCACAATACCTCCTTTAGTTTGGAAAAGGCTTCCTCACAGGTGGGCCCAGGTAATTTTCTTGGACATTCTTTTCTTTGTCAGGTCAGATGGGGAGCAGCCAGGGCACTGTCATTGGGTTCAAATTTTCTGTAGTACCCTGCTGTCCCTAGAAAACTCCTGACCTGCTTCTGAGTTTCTGGTCTGGGCCACGCCTAGATCACCTCTATCTTTATTTGGTTAGGATGGAGCTGTCCCCGGCCTACCACATGCCTGAGGTATGCCACTTCCCCCATGGCCACCTGACACTTCTTAGCTTTGACAGTGAGCCTGACCCTCTGTATCCTGCCCAGCACTTCCCTAAGGTGGGATAGGTATTCCTCCCAGCTGGTACTAAAGATGGAAATGTCATCCAGGTATGCCACAGTGTACTCCTCAGCACCATTTAACACCTGGTTCACCAACCTTTGGAAAGGGGCTGGGGCGTTCTTCATTCCAAAAGGCATTACTTTAAACTCAAATAAGCCTATTGGAGTGATGAAGGCTGAGCTCTCCTTACCTCTGTCAGTCAACTCTACCTGCCAATACCCCTTGGTCAGATCAATGGTCGTAAGGTAGGTCACCCCCCAACTTGCCCAGGAGTTCGTCCATCTGGGGCATTGGGTGGGCATCTGACTTTATGACTGCATTCAGTCCACGATAGTCCACACAGAAATGAATAGAGCCATCTGGCTTAGGCACAAGGACTATGGGTGAGGCCCTGGGGCTGTGGAATCTCTGGATTACCCCTAAATCCAGCATCTCCTCCACTTCCTTCCTAATGTCCTTTTGGACAGCCTCTGACACCCGATATGTTGTCCACTGTATGGTCGTCTGTGTCCCTGTCTCCACATCATGAGTTGCTAAGAGAGTTAGCCCAGGCTTGGCACTAAACAAAGGGGGCAAAGTCTGCTAAAACTTCCCTTACTTTCTGGATCTATTCTGGGGTCAACTGGGAAGACAATTTTACTGCCTCCACAGAGGACTCCTGCTTAGTTTCCTCCAGCAAATCCAGAAGGGGGTCTCCTTCGTCCGTCCCCTCCCCATGACTACACACTGCAAACACCATGTCAGCCCAATTTGCATATGACTTCATCATGTTGACATGGTACATCCTTTCTGTCTGTCTTCTGTCAGGTAACTCCACAATGTAGTTCACATCATTTACCTTCCTAACCACTTTGTACAGTTCTGCCCACTCAGCATGCAGCTTGTCTTTCCAGACCAGAATAAGGATCATGACTCCTGATGCACCATGTACGAGCGAGCTCTGGCTCTGCGGTAGTACCACACTTTTTGTTTCTGTTGGGAAGCTGCCAGGTTGCTCTGGGCTGTCCCTATAAGCTCCTCCAGCCTTTCCATAAACCTAAGGACGTAATCCACAATGGGAGTTCCCTGGGTGGTGTGCTTGCCTTCCCAGTCCTCCCAGATCAAGTCTAGGGGCCCATGTACCTGGCGTCCATATAAGGGTTCAAAGGGAGAAAACCTGGTCAACTCTTGGGGCACCTCCCTGTATGCAAACAACAGGTGGGGTAGGTATTTCTCCCAGTCCCTCTCATGCTGTTCAGCAAATGCCTGGAGCATTGAATTTAGGGTACCATTGAATCATTCCACAAGTCCATAGGCTTGTGGGTGATTCGGTGTCGGGCATCTCTACACCACTCCACACTTCTCCCATAAACATTTCATCAGGTCCATCATGAAGGAACCCCCTCAATTAGTGATTACCTCCTGCGGAAATCCAACATGGGAGAAAATCTAAAGTAAGGCATCTGCCACCTTGTCTGTCCTCAGTGAGGATAGGGTGACTGTCTCTGGGTACTGGGTGACATAATCCACCACAGTCAGGATGAATCTCTTCCCTGAGGAGCTGGGGGTATTTAAAGGCCCCACAATATCCATTCCCACCCTCTAGAATGGCTCCTCTCACTATGGGCTCCTCCACTATGGGTAATGGAATCAGGGAGGCTTAGGTTTTCTGCCTGCCTTCCCTATTTCTTGGCACCGGTGACAAGACCTGCAATACTCCTTCACCTGCTGGGTGAAGTTAGGCCAGTAGAAATTCTGGGCCAACCACTGCATTGTGCGCATGATTCCTAGATGACTAGACAAGGGAATATCATGTGCAGTCTTGAGCAACTGCTCACGATACCCCTGGGGAATGACAAGCTGCCTGCCTAGCATCCCTCCCTCTGTCTGTACTGCCTGCGTATACATAAGTCCATTTTCCCAATAAACCTTATGTGTGCTGTCACCTCCCTGTGTGCCATCTGAGTCTGCCCAAGCCCTCAGCTTCTCTAATCTAGGGTCACTTCTCTGAACAGCTGTAAACCCCTCACACATTCCCAAGGCATGGGACAGGTCCCCTTCAGTTGCTAAACTAGGGTCCCTAGCACTAGCCTCAGGGCACTCAGGATCACTGTCAGTCCCAACCCTCTGACAATAGGTCACCCTTCCCTCTTTGGAGTAATCCTCTGTAGCTGTGTGGTTACTTGCTACTGGGGATATTTCTACCCCCTCTTCATTAATCTCCATATCAGGAGATGCAGGTTGGGGAACCAGCCTCTCAGTGGTTTCCACAATGGCTTCTGTGGGGTTCAGGGTACTACAATTTTCCCTTGTCACTTGGCTACGGGTAACTGCACATACCATCCCATTTTAGATTGTAGCCCAGGATCACAACCACTGCTAATGTTTTAGCTACAGTCACCTGTTGCACAGTTCCCCCTGCTTCACCCCAGTCTAAGAGAACACTAGTGAGGGGTAATGTTTTCTCCCCTCCCACAAAGTCCTGTACAGTGATGTATTTATTTGGTATAAGCTGACCAGGCTGTACCAAATCCTTCTTTACCAAGGTCAGGGATGCCCCTGTGTCCCTTAATCCCTGCATCTGTACACCATTCACCATGGCTGGGTGCATGTGTTCCCTCATGCTCACTGGCATGCTTCCAGGGACACACAAACAACCTACTTCCTTTCTAGCACCCTGTTGTGTATTATTGCTCACCTTTTGGGACACTGTCTGGCAATATGCCCAGTTTCTTTACACAACCAACATTCATTTCTTCTCTCAGAGAAATATTTTCTCTGAAACCTGAGGCTAACTGGTTTCAGTGGAGGCAGTGAGGGTTTTAGCTGCCATGAAAGCACGCTTTTCCCTTTCTTGCCTGCCATGCCTGCCCCATTCGCTCTTAGAGCAGGTCTGCTCTTGGCATAGCAGTCCGAGAGTTCAGCAGCCTCTTGCACTGTTTTGGGATCTCGGTCCTTTAGCCAGGTTTTTAGCTTGACTGGGCATGCCCAATAAAACTGTTCTAATAAAATCACATTTTCAATTTTATCAACAGAGTTTGCCTCAATTCCTTCCCACCAACGTTTTAAAAACTGATGTTGTTTCATGGCTAGCTCCTCATCGCTCCTATCAGGGCTTCTCCTCAGCTTACGGAATTTAGCTCTGTATGATTCAGCAGTTAATTCAAAGTTTTTTAACAGTGCAGCTTTAAGTTTGCTGTAATCATCACTGTCCTCATTGTCCATTTGACCCAATGCATCCCGAGCTTTCCCGGTAAGTAGCGGGGACAGCTGGAAGCTGCAGGCTTCTCTAGAAATTTTAGCCTGAATACAAACTTTTTCAAAAGAATTTAAAAAAGGCATCCATATCCTCCCCCTCTTTAAATTCTGCTATTAATTTGGAATTCAATTTGTAACCCAGTCCTGCAGTCCCAGTTAAACCCAAGCCACTTACTTGCTCTGGTGCCTCTGGTTGGCATCGTATCTTCTCCCAGTTCATGTTGCCTCTGGTGCACCTGCTCTTCACGGTCTGCATCTTGGCGTTCTAGCTTTGCTTCATAGTCCGCCTCTCATTTCTCTCATTCTCTCTTCTCCTGGAACTCCAGCTCCATCCTGTGCAACTCAATTTGCAACCTGAGTACCTCTGGATTCAGGATACTGGTGACCATCCCCTGCTGCTCTGGCCCTTCACTGACAGTGGCCCTGTTGCCCTCCTCATCGGATCTGGACACTACACTGGCTGCTAGCCCTGCCACACTTGAGGTTTGGTCCTTTCTAGTCACAGTCTGTGATTCACTGCTCTGGGTATCTGCTACCATCAGGGCATCTATGAGGTTCTGCTTTTTGTCTGTCACCTTGAACAGGACTCCTCTGTCCATGCACAACTGCTTCAAATAATCTACAGTGTGTCTGCTGTAGTCGGAAGCTATCTTCTTCCCTGACTACGGCTATTCTGACTTACACTTTAGGGAAAAAAAATAAAAATGGGTAGGAACTGGACTGTATGACAAGTGATATAGTTCCATTTCCTTTTTAAAATAAAACTCCATCTTTTTCTTTCTTTGCAAGTGAGCTGATGGTCTCAAGCTGACACGCTGAACAATAAAAGCTTGTAATACCAAAATTATGCCACCACTGCCAACCAATCTGTCACAAACCCACTCAGCAGGTCAGCCCTCTACTCCCAAAGTGCCAACCTTCGAGCGCAGTCTTATGAACAGTTTAACAGAACAAGGTAACCCTCTTGTCTGTTTTAGTGGGTTCGAATCAACCTTTGGTCTCAAGTCTTGGAGGAATTCAAACTGTGAACCTCTTGCTAGTGTACCCAATGCACAGGCTCAGATATATCTGCCTTCAGGGGGGCCAGATACCTTTGCCTACAGGCACCTAACAGGTGTACAAAAATGAACCCTTAAACTTTAATAAAGACCTCAGATTATTCTCACCTTTTTCCAGTTTGGTATCACCATTCAAGCTTATGTACAGTGTCTGCTGTAACTATATATACTCTACTTGTAAAGAAAAGACATTAAAGACAGATCAAGTATGCTCTAAAATTATAGAGTTTTTACTAAAATAGATAATAATATGTAAAACATACAATACAGAACTATTTTATCACAAGACATACAAATCTTTTAAAAGAACAAGGTTTTAAACAGTGCAGTTCTTACTGCAGTACTTAGATTTGTCTGTCTCTCTAAATACCTGCTTAAAGTGCTCCAAAGATGTTTCTTTGTCAGAGTCTAGATAGAAGTGTCTCTGAAGGAAAACAGAATAATGTTTAAAAAACACTGTATTTGCCAACCCCTTTGTGTGAGGTCACTTAGCTCCTCCTCTGTCAGAATATATATATATATAAAAATATCTATATAAAAATAGGATGTCTTTTTCAAGTATTAAATTCTGCAACCTCAGTATAACTCATGTTCTTCAAATGACATTTCTTTGATCTATTGATCAGCTTCCCCTTCTCACACAGACATCAAAGCCTTTATGATTTAGCACCAGTTTGCTAAACCTGGTTTCCTCCCCTAACATCATAAAAGGGATGCTTTTTTCCTTTTAGCAGCTAATGCTATAATTTACTTAGGAAAGTCTGTAATTAGCTTCTGGCCTGCCATGTAGCTCCTTGTATCTACAACATGTGTGTGTGTGTGTGTGTGTGTGTGTGTGTGTGATCTCACATGCTGTTTCAGCATTTCTCATGGGAGACAGTCCATACACATTTTTATATTTTACAAAAAAATGATTGTACAGCACTCAGAACTGGCTGTCCATGTCACAGGTAGGACATGGGTTTCTACAATGTAGAATGAAGAGGAAGAAGATAGCTGGGAGGCCTAATGCACAAATAAGTCTCATGACCTCCTTGAGCTCAAGTGTCTTGTTCAGTCACACAGTGAAGTGGTGGCTGTAGTAGTATTATACATGCAATTACCCAGGAATGTCAGAATGAGATGCTGACATCTCACTTTTGGTGACATCCTATTTGTACCAAATATTATGGCTGGCAGTATAGCCTAGAGGTTAAAGTAATGAGCTGTGAACAAGCTTGGTACATACAACAGACCAAACCTTGGTTTGATTCTCACAGCCTCCACTTGCATACTGTGTGACTCTGAGCAAGACACTTAACCACCTAGTGCTCCCAAGTCACCCCTGAAAACAGGCACTTGTGCCTAGTGGGCCTTACTCAGCTACCAAAGACTAAAAATTAAAAAAAATTAAAAAATGACAGCAGGGAGTTCTGGAGCACTGCTTAGGTTATGCGACTTGCTTAAGGCCACAGAGCAAATAAGATTCTCTGGTGGGATGAACCTTTGTTTTTCTGGTGCCCAAGCCTCTGCTCCAACCACTAGAAAAAAATGCTCTCCAAACTGATTGAAATTTTATTTACATTTCCTTAGATCTGTACAAAAATATATATAGTTTTGGTATTGCACATTAAGCAGCTGTATAGTGGTAGATACAGCAGGAAGACCCCGACAGCCAAATTCCTAAATTATAGAGATTCCTCTTACATAACTAAAATAAATCCTCACCTGAGGGCATCTGATGGATCTCTGATAATACATACAGTAACTATCTCTGTTTTAAACTATTTAAATTTACTTACAGAACTTAATGGACATAATTCCTATTTTGAAATCTGAATACTTGCTTCCCATCCTTAAAAGAAAGTGAGTTATTTGCTACTGCCATGAAGTGTAGTTCTTTACTCCCTAGCTGGTTCTATGCATGTGGCCTCACTTGGTTTGAAGCAAACTTCCAGTAGTATTTACAGTATGTGGATTTTATTACGGCCAGTTGGCTGTTCAGACTGTAGAAAACTGTGTTTTAATAATAGTGTAACTCTCCATCTTTACTTGTCACTAAAACCTCTCACAGATAACTGCACAGAGCTGCAGTCTAACATATCTTCTGTTACTATCATCAAATGTTCTCTATCTGCAGAGATGGAAACCTAGGTGAGTTTGGACTTTATGTTACAGTTGCTCAAGCAGAGCTGTACCTAATTTATTTAGATACCTTCTGTTAGTGGCTCTATTAAGGGAAAATCTGTCATTTTCACAGGACTGGATATTTTGTATCTGTTGTAAACTATTTGGCTAAACTAAACACAAAATACAAGCAATAAAAAAACACACTATTCTGCCACCAGTGCAGTTCACCCTGCATAGCACACATTGTAAAATTAACAAACTCTCCCTTAGCAACCACTGGCACCCACATCCCCTTTTCCAGTGGCATGAATTCTAGGCTGCATTCTTCATGTTCTCTGTTTCTCACTCTGTTCTAGCACCCACCTAACTCTGACACTCACAATTCAATACCCACATTGGGGGAAGGCCAGAACAGAAATCCAATTGAGCCAAATTGCTCTATGATCTAGTGCATTCTAGGAACCCCATCTTTAGTCCTGATGCACCAAACAAGTAATCTTGCAGTAGGAGAACCCATTACACTGACTGGCAACGTCTGCAGTGGGCCCACTCCCTCACCAGATCCCTGCTAGTATTGCAAAACTGTACTAAAGCCCTTCCTGGGTAGTTTAATAGACAACCCTCCCTCAACCTATCCCTGTGAGTATTGTGGAATTTACTAAGCCCATCTCTAGCAGTCTCTACTCCTCCATCATGTGATCAGGTATTGTGAAAGGTACTGAAGCACTTCACTGGCAGACTTGTATTGCCCCCCCCCCACCTGATCCCAGTCAAGGCCACCTTCCCCAGGCCAACCACTGAGCACCCACAACCCCTTACATTGGCCTTGACTCATCCACTGGTGAGCCACTAGCAGGTCCTCAGAGAGAGAGACTGATACATACCACCTGCTTACCACTTTAGCCAGTTACTCTCTGACTAACAGTGAGTGAGTGCATGTGTACTGTAGAACCTCTACAGTATACAAGCACTTGCTCTGTCTCAGTCAGATGATGGCCAGCTGAAGTAGTGAGGAGAGGGATTTTGAAAGTCACCATCTAAGGACTTGATGGAGTTCATATAAAAGGATTGGTGGGTCAGAAGCTGATGGGGAGGGAGAGGGTGGTGGGTGCTCAGTGGGGTAGGCTGGTGAGGGGGAGAGGGGCTTAACAGCACTCAGTTGGGATGGGCTTCAGTACAGAACATTTCCAGAGTGCTGGACTGGGTGAGGAAGGGGGTCTGCAAGATAGCCAAGGACAGTATAAGGTAGGTCAACTCTGGTATGGTGGGGTGGCTTAGGCTCTGCACATTTTCTCCTCACATTTGTGCAAAGTGGCCACACTAAGACATGCAAATGGCCCCTTTGCACGGTGCATATCATACAGTATGTGGTTATTACCATGACAGCCACTGAATATTGCTCCCAGGGGTGACAGCACTACTTGTTTGGGATGTGCTATCTCCCATTACTCCTGGGAACCTGTTGACGACAGGAGGCATAGTTGTGATGTGTATATGTACTCTACTTTGTGCAAACATGTCCCAATGTTCAAACAGGCAGCTAGGCCTGATGGGGTGCACTGTGTCTTTGCCAAGTGCTGTTTTTAGCACAGCACAAATGGCCATCATCGAATATGGATCCAATGGGTCGTTAAAATAATTAATTAGATGTATTTAGTTAAAAAAAAGAAAATGTTTGCACAGGAATCTTTCATATATTTTATGAAAATCTACATGCTTCATAAATATCTTGAACATCTACATGGTGTCTTTAAAAATCTTTGTACTGCACAAAGGTTCTCAAAATCTATGTGCTCTACAACAGTTTTCATAATCTATGTGATGCACAATGGTTTTCAGATCAATGTGCTGCACAATGGTTTTCAGCACCTACTTGCTGTGCAATAATTTTTAAAATATATGTGTTGAATGATGTTTATAAAATGTAGATGCTGTGGGAAGGTTTTTAGTTAGTGTTTAAGGAGCACTTCGTGATATTTCCTTGGTGCTTTGAAGCCTAAACAGTAAGCTCCCTTACCTGAATTGGAGCTTCTGTGTGCCGGTGAGTACTTTTTTCATGTACACCCTAAGAAAGGGAAGGGATCTTAATTTGCCCCAAGAGGCTCACAGCATGATCCCTTTCCATTTTTCATAGCTGGCTCTGACATTTTGAAACATTTAGGTTTTGGTACAGTTTGATGCCAGGGTCAAACTAACAAGGGTCACATTAATTGATCCATGGCCATGATCTTGTGCCAAAACACAATTTAAAATTGGGAAATCAACTTGCAAAAAGATGCCCCATTCAAATTGATTGGAGTATGCCTCCACACTTTCCCTATATCAATGTCACAAAACGTCAGCATGCAGGGGTGGAAACAGCTATGAGGAAGCAGCAAAGAATCATGCAAAAAGCCCCTTGGAGGAAAAGTATGATCCCTTCCCTTCCCTTCTTTTAGTGGGTTCATTAAAACATTCAGCAGTACACAGGAGCTCCCATTCGCAATAAGGGAGCTTCCTGTTTCTGCTTGAAAGAACCAAGAAAAGTGCTGTTTAAGTTCCACATGAATAAAAGCTTTACTATACCATAACTTATTAAATCCTTAAATGTTAAGGATGATACATTAGTGTTTGGGGGTATTATGAGATGATGTGTTTTTTTAAAAAACAAATTAATTAACAGTTATATATGTACCTCCCCTAAGCCCACCAACCGTATCAGTCTCTGTGCCCTGATAGGAGTGGGCAAGGTCAATGACAGTTTCTGTGTCTAGTGATATGACAGTGATACACTTCTAGTTGATAGTAAATACAGTAATTACACAATGCCAAGAATTGCAGTTCATCCACTCATCATTGCTTGGGTGACACTGAATAATTAATTTGCATACACTTCTATTAAACAACGCCTGGTCACAGGAACCCTATTTTTCATCACTGAGTACATTTATCATTACATTAATTGATCAGGCCAGCATCTTACATCTGCCATGGGGTCCTCACCACAGCTTCAGTCCTGACCATTTCCATCACCATGGACTCCACCATTCTTAATCCACACTCAGCACTAACTCAGTCAGTGGGAAATTCCATCAGACACATGCTACACCTGGAACTATGGCTTAGGCATGAGACTGACACACATTTAGCCAACTCTTTAGGGCTAAATGCATGCCAGCATGGTATTTCAATGTCCAGAATCCCTACCATATGGATCTACCAGACTTGCCCTCTCCTACCATGTCTGGCACTCTGGAAATTCTGATGCCCTCACTTTATCCCATGATGTAGCATCATGAGCACCATACTCCAGAGCCTGCCTCTGGGATTTGTCATCAACCAGCAAGATACCAGAGCCAATATGATTTTGTGTATCCAAAATACAAGTACATCCCTGAATCATGCTCTCTTTCTGAACTCTCAACTACACAACGGTGCGTTACCTCCATCCTTTCTCATCTGGATGGCGGTACACCTTTTCAAAATCATCCCCTCGAAAACATCTTTACCCCATCTTCACAGACTCCCTTAAGGCTGAGGGCCATTAGAAAGCTTTCTTTGTAACATAGAAACATAGAAAAATAGACTTTGATGGCAGATAAGGACAGCTTGGCCCACCTAGTCTGCCCATTTCCCTATCTACTGGATAAGCTGCAGATCCTAGTTAACCAACAGCCTGTTTCTTCCTACCCCCAACAATAATTCCCTTATGTCTGTCCCATACATTCTTGAATTCTTCTACTGTTTTTGACCCCAAAACATCCTCCGGAAGACCATTTCATGTGTCCACCACCCTCTCTGTGAAAAAATACTTCCTCACATTATCCCTGAACCGTCCCCCCCTCTGTCGTCAAATTGTGTTCCCTTGTTCTTGCACACCTCTTTTTCTGAAAGATGCTACCCTCTTGGACTTTGTTGATTCCCTCGGGGTATTTAAAAGTTTCTATCATGTCCCCCTCTCCCTTCTTTATTCAAGGGTATACATATTAAGCTCTTTTAGTCTCTCCTCATATGGCTTCTGTTGCAGATCCTGCACCATTTTAGTTGCCCTCCTCTGGACTGTCTCCATCCTGTCTGTGTCCTTGCGGAGATGGGGTCTCCAGAACTGGACACAGTACTCCAGATGAGGTCTCACCAATTGTCTGTACAGAGGGATAACAACTTCCTGTTTTCTACTGGTGATGCCTCTCCCTATACATCCCAGTATCCCCCAGCCATCCCTACTGCCTTCTCACATTGCTTGCTGACCTTTAGGTCATCTGATATGATTACCACTAGGTCACTTTCCATTTTTGTTGTTGTTACTATCTCCCCCCCATTGTGTACTCTTCTCCTGGGTTTTTGTTTCCCAGGTGCATTACTTTGCACTTCTTTGCATTGAATCCAAGCTGCCATACTTCTGACCATTCCTCCAATCTTGCCAAGTCCCTTCTCATCCTTTTCACCACAACTTGGGTATCAACTCTATTGCAGATCTTTGTGTAGTCTGCAAAGAGGTATCCTTTTCCTTCCAGTCCCTCTGCAATGTTACCTATAAATACATTAAAAAGGACCAGACCCAGTACTGAACCCTGCGGTACCCCCACTAGTAACCCCCTTTCTTCAGAGTGGACTCTGTTTATTATTACCTTCTGTGTCCTGTTGTCCAGCCAATGTTTTACACAGACTACCACCCTGGGACCCACTCCCTGTGTGGCTAATTTGTTTAATAATCTTTTGTGTGGGACTGTGTTAAATGCCTTGCTAAAATCTAAGTAGGCCATGTCCACAGCCCCTCCCTGGTCTACTACTTTAGTCACCCAGTCAAAGAAATCAATTAGATTCATCTGACATGACCTTCCCACTGTGAATCCATGCTACCTTGGGTCCTGTGCCCCAGTGGCCTCTGGGTATTCAACAGTTCTTTCCTTCAGAAGTGATTCAATCATTTTCCATACCACTGAGATCAAACTGACAGGTCTGTAGTTTCCTGCCTCTGTCTTGCTTAACTTTTGAGAAGGTGAATCACATCCACCCTCCTCCAGTCCTCAGGTACCACACCATCCTTCCATGATTTGTTAAAAAGTCTAGTCAGTGGTGTCACTAGTTCTCCCTTTAATTTTTTCAGAATTCTGGGGTGAATCCCATCAGGCCCCATTGCTTTGTCCACCTTTAGTTTTAGGAGTTCTTTCAGAACCCTTTCTTCTGTGAAAGGACTGGGATCAAGCCCCCTAACCAGAGTGCTTCTAGTGATTGGATTAGGTACCTCCCCTCCTCTTCTTTTGTGAATACTAAGCAGAAGTATTCGTTCAGTATCCCTGCCTTTTCACTGTCCCTCTCTGCCCACCCACTGTCCCCTTTATTCAGCCTCACTATCCTTCCCTTTGTCTTTCTACTCTCCCTAATGTACCTATGAAAGGTTTTATCCCCTTTCTTAACTGAGCTGGCTATCTTTTCCTCGGTTTGGGCCTTTGCTATTCTGACTGCCTTCCCCACTTCCTTCTGCTTTAACTGGTACAGTTCTCTGTCCTGCTCTTTCTGTGTTTCCTTATACTTCCTAGATGCTATCTTTTTCTCCCTAACCTTCCCTGCCACCTCATTTGAGAACCATAGTGTTTTTTCTTTCATTTTGATTTATTTGCTTCACACAAAGGCTTGTTGCCTCTGTGATGGCAGTTTTTATGTTTCCCCATTGTTGCTCCACCCCTCCTTCTTGCATATTTGCTAGTGCTTTTCTGAGGCACTCTCCCATTTTGACAAAGTCAGCCCTCCTGAAGTCTGGTACCCTCACTTTGTATGGCTTGGCTCTGCAGCGGAGTTTACAGTGAAGCACACTGTTTGGTGGTCACTTGTTCCCAGATGGCTACCCACTTCTAGATCTGAGATCCTCTCTCCATCTCCATTTGAGAATACCAGGTCTAAGATTGCTCCATACTGAGTGGATTCCATCACTAGCTATCTGAGTCATGCCCCCTGTAGTGCATCGAGAATGGCCCTGGTCTTGGATGTGGCTGCAGCAAAGGTGCTCCAGTTAACATCTGGCATATTCAGGTCCTCAATCAACAATATCTCCCCTTTCTCTGCCATCCTAAGAATATCTTCTACCATTTCCTTGTCCATTTCCTCCCCCTGAGATGGGGGTCTGTATACAACCCCTGTGCGGATTGTGGTGCCATTTCCAGTCTCTAGGGTGACCCACAGTGCCTCCTCTCATCCCTGTTTACCCTTTTGTTCCATTGCTTTGACTCCTTCCCTTACATAGAGAGCTACTCCTCCTCCTCCTCTTCTATCCTTCCTGTCTCTCCTATAGATTGTGTACTCTGGTATGTTGACATCCCAGTCATGGTTCTCTGTGTACCATGTTTCTATGACTACCACGATATCCAGGCATCCCTCTTCCATCAAGGCCACCAGTTCAGGGAGTTTGTTACCTAGACTGCTGGCATTGGTACTCACTACTCTCCATAAGACTGTGGTGGTACTATATGCCAGATGGAAACCATGCTGCTGGGGTCATTGGATGTTGTACCTGGTGAGAAATTCAATCAGTTGGTTGGCCTTGGTGTTTACCTCACTAACTACCCTGATGTTTTTTGGGGGGGTTAGGATTTCCCTGCTCCTTTTCAGTGCCTACCCCCTTGGCTAGTTTAAATGCTTGCCAATGAAGCATTTAAACCTATCACCTAGGATCCTGATAGGGGTGCCCCCTGGTATTCCCACCCATGAATCTCACTAACTGTCCCCAGATGGCCAGTCCCACACTGCCTACATAGCCTGGTCCCTTGACCTCTTGGGGGAACACAAAATACCTGATGTCTATGGCCCAGACCTGACCTAAGTCAGGCCCCAGCAAATCTCCATTCAGGACTTCCTGGTATGCTTTGAGGATAAGGATTGCATGTCGCCCATGACCTCAGGTGGGATACCCACAATTGGGGACTCTGCCACTCTTTCCCATGTCATGAGCCAGCCACATAAGGGGATACCTTATGTGCCTGCCTGTGCAGTGCACCAGCACCCCTGATACACAAGAACTTAAGCTGCCAATGCCTGTAGAGAATTCATGGCAAGTACCCCAGCATGGAGCACCTAGCCCACTTAGTACCAGATCAAAGACACCTGAAGCAAGATGTCAAAGTCCACAAAAGTGCACACTCGAGGAATCTCTGTAATGCCAAGATATGGAAAACAAATTATGTTTCTATACATAAAATAATACAAAATAACAAAATACAGACTGTGAGAGCAAGTTAACATGCCACACTCTCTTCCCCTGCTTCTAAAGAAGTGCTTTATGAAAGCTTTGAACATCTATGTGCTGCATGAAGATTGTGAAGATAACCATTATGAAAGTTTCTAAGTTCAATATGAATAAAATATTTAAAGCAGAGAGAGATAAGAATATGGTGAAAAATATGAGCAATTAAAAAAACTGTGTGCATTTTGTACTACAATTAAAGTCATATATGAACAACACAGTAGTAAGAAAGATATGGCTCGTCTTATGCTTCGTGCAGGGTCTGCATGACACTGTGCAAAGAAGGTTAGGACTTATGCAAAGGGCCCTGTGCAACTACAGTAGTTTCTCACAGGGTTCAGAGTGCCCTGCTCAAATTAAGTTGGAGCCACTATCTACTTCACTGAGGCTCTAAATGGCCCTGCAAAAAGCAAGTGACCACTCCAAGTTCTCAAAAACTACAGACGTTCATTGTGAAAAACTAAAGAACTGCTCTACATTTCCACAAAGTTTGGAAATGTGTTATTATGGTTTCAACCCAATGGCCACTCATTCATCCAAAATAATGTTGCTTGATATTCCATTCATGCGTACTAATCAGGTCAAAGATGCTTAGGTTTTCTAGCTTCATACTACTTCACCTTAAGTGCATTGCCTGTCGGATTTTTTGCCCATATTTCATTCACTGGATTTTGAATCATCTTAAGACTCATCTGTTAACAAGTAAAATATGTTATTGTCTTGTCTATATTTTTATTTTATTTATTTATTCATAACTAGGATTACAAATACCTTTGAATCAGGAATTCTTTTACAAAGGCTCCAATTTGAGTGAGAAAATCAATGCAAAACAAAATTGAAAGAAGGAATAAAATAAAACAATGTGAATAAATAACATAGTTGAGAAATCGAAAAAGCAAATAATTACATAGGCGTTACAACTGGGGAAACAGGTGATACAGAAATTTTCCAGTAAGGATAACTGGACAGAGAAAATCCATAACAGTATTCACCAGACAAGTATGCAGTCCAAAATACAGCATACTTTGTCGAACTAAGCTAAACAAGGAGTAAAAAGGAACCTCAGGGAGACTGATGTAGTGGAGATAGAGGAGGGGGCGGGTAGGAGGGGTGAGGGAGTGGATATAGCAGCAGGAGTGGAAGGGGCATAAGGCTGCTGAAGAAGGTAAGTAGGGAGATGAGGACAGACCTAGGAACTATAGGGCGCAGTCACACTTACTTAGAGTTACAAGGTGACCCTGTAGTTTGGCTTTGAATGTGCCTAGTTTGGGTTCAGAGAGGACTTCAGGGGGCAGGTCATTCAACCAGGTTGGAGCTCTGCAGCTAAAAGTACGCTGGGCTTGTGAGGTCCAGCAGCGAGAAACATGGAAAGCCAGCTTAGCTGAACTATGTGTACTGTGTTGATTTGCCAAAAGGAGAAGCAGGGACTGGGTATTTGGAGGAGTTAAGACAAGGTGCATTTTTTTCACAAAAAGACAGGTTTAATATTTTATTCTACCATGAAGGTGAAGCCATTTGGTTTGACAATAGAGGTCATAGGTATGGGTCTGTTTGTCAGCACCAGTTATCAACCTGCAGGCCTTATTAAACGGGATCATCAGCCCCTTGAGTGTGATATCAGTAGCAGCACTGTAAATTATCAGGCCATGATCTATAATGGACAGTATAAAGCAGGTGACTGCTAGTCTTAATGCTGCAGCTGTCAGACAGTGCCTATGCTTGTAGAGGACCCCAATCCTGCTGTTTACAATCTTGGAAATATGGTCACATGCAGTCCATATGAAAGTAAGCTGTCCAGCGTAATATCTTTATATTTGAATTCATGCACCATTTCCAGTGGTTGATTTATGTTATTGCAGATGGTTAGGGTATGCAGATTTGTATTTGTTATGGGGGCTAGCAAAAAGCATTGTCTTTTTCTTTTTGTAGTTCATTAACAGTTTGTGGTTGGCAGACCAGGATTCAACGTTTGTGAAGTTGATTTGCAGATTATTAATGAGGGGGAGTAGGTCTATGTGGCTAGAGAAAAGTATGGCATCATCTGTGTAGAGGACAAAGTTGCTATCACAGGCTTTGGGTAGTGTATTCAGATACAGGCTGAACAGTAAGGGCCCAAGGATGGATCCTCATGGGACACCCGAGCAGACTGGGAGACAGCTCGATAGGGAATCATATATTTTAACCTGCTGTGTTCTGCTTTCCAGATAGCTTTTGAACCAGTTTGCTATGGCAAGGGAGAGGTCAAGGGAGGGGAAGGAGTTTAGAAGGGAGAGAGTGAATCATAGAACCAAAAAGCCTTAGTCAGGTCAATATAAATTGACCCAACTATGTGACTATGGTCCAAGGCTTTGTGAATGTAATCTGCATATTCCAATAAGGCTGTGGTGGTACTATATGCCAAATGGAGACCATGCTGCTGGGATCATTGGATGTTGTACCTGGTGAGAAATTCAATCAGTTGGTTGGCCACTGCACTCTCCTGGACTTTGGATAAAGGCAAGAGAATCGAGATGGGGCGGTAGTTTAAACTAGTGATCTGTTACTGCTGGACAGGCAAAACAATCCCAGCCTTCCACTGTTTAGGGAACTGCGTGAGGGACAGGGAAAGGTTCAGAATGGTGGTGAGGGGTTTTAGCATGACATCCAATGATAGGTATAGTAGTTTCATGTCATGAAGTGTGTCATTGCTGTACCTGGTTTTACATAGTACCCTAAGTAGATATTTTGTGGCTTCAGCAAGCGTGATTCTTCTGAAATAGGAAGGGGAGACTGGGTGGGGGAAGGACAGCAGTGTCCAGGTGGCACTGGTATTGGACGTGTCGAATTAGCTGCTGGGTAGAAGGACCTGGCTGAGATCTGTAAAGGCCATGTTGAAAGCTTCAGCTATGGAATTAGAATCTTGCATAGGGGTGTCATGAACAACTACCATTGTAGGTGCTGCCTTATTTAGCTTGCCAGTGAGGTCCTTGATTTTTTGCCGGAAGTTCTGGCTGTTTCTCCATGGTTTTGTGAGCTCATTTTGAAAGTAGGTCTTTTTGACCCTGCGGATTTCCTGGGTGCAAGCTTTTCTAGCAGCTCTATAATGCTGCTTATCAACTTGACTACCTGTGGACTGTGCAAGGTGCCAAAGATTATCCCTGGCTTTCATCTTGCTTAATAAGTCAGCAGTGATCCATGGGTTAGTTACCCCAGACTTAGATTTATGAGCTGGGGAAAAGATGTCACTTGCTTTGTTAAAGTGTGTGATGAGGTAGCTTAATGCAAGGTCAATACTGGAAAATGAGCTCAGGGGCGACCAGTCACACCGTGTAAGGAAGGCCTGGAATTGATCAAGTTTCCCTTTTTTCAGCATCTGCTGATATGTGATTTTAGGGGGGGGTTTAGATTCTTTATTTGACCAGAGGCTATTGACAGGTGAATAGTCACTCATCGAGTCTGGAAGAACCAAGGTGCTAATATGTCTTTGAGGGTACGTGATTAGAATTAGGTCCAGAAGGTGTTGTTGCCTGTTCTCACATTAGCTCTCATGGGGGAGGTAACCATTTGGGAGATGTTGTGCACTGCAATGACATCTTTGAACTGGGCAGCTTCAGGGGTCAACCAGCTGATATTAAAGTTGCCCATGACAACAACCTCTGATTGATTTGGTAAGCTTTCTAGGTAATCAATTACCAGATTTATACCTGATTTGTTTTCATGAGGGGGGGGATGTATATGGAAAATACATACAGGGCTTTGCCATGCTGGCTGAGGAGAATTTTAATAGGAAGAATTTGGGATTGATTAGCTATGGAGGCATGGGGCAGTACCTGACCCTGCAGGGGGTCCTTCAGGTAGATGGAGAACCCCATCCTCTTTTTCCGAACCTATCTTGCCTGAATAATGTATAGCCAGTGAGAGTTATTGCCAAGTCAGGTATTTTATTTGAAAGCCAGGTTTCAGTCATCATGAGCATGTCAGGGTTATGTTGAGTCACCCAGACTTGGAGGTCATTGAGTTTTGCTAAGAGGCTCTGAATGTTAAGGAATGCTAGTTTAAGGAAGTCATATTTTTGCATAGCCAGATTGAGGGGCATGCAGAAGACCTAGGTTAGGGTGAACATTACCAGAGATAAGAAGTAGAAAACAGTGTGATCCTATAGAGGTAGGGTTTGAGGTGTTTGAGCCTAGTACCTCTAGCCCGAGGATCCTGTTTTTTTGGAGTTGTGTAAAGGGGGGAGGGAGTGTAGAACTGGGTGAAAGGGAATGAGAGAACACAATGGTGGCTAGAGTGGAGGCAGAAGCAAGTGGTAAGATTAGCATTCCCAGACGGTCTTGAAGTTAGGGGAGTAGTGCCCAGAGTGGGAACGGTGATAGTGAACTGGACTGTGTTTACTGGGTCAGAGGGAGTTTGAAATTGGTGAGCATTAGATAGAGGAGATAAATAATAATAATGTGCACATATATGTTTTTGCACTCTGGAGATCATGTGATGGTCTGGGATTGCTAGCTGCTGCTTCCCTTGGCTCCCGCTTCCCCGGCTGATAATCTAACTTCATCTAGTGCTTTGTAGCTGGAAAATCGGGGTATCCTCTACATCATTATTTTCCTGGTCACTTAACGGATCTTGTTGGCTGTTTCTCCTGTAGCTTCTATTGTTTTAACATGTACAGATGGAGGCCGAGGTGAAAACGGCCTTACCCAGACACACGCCTCCGGTCTCGCCTGACAAATAGGCAAAGAAGGTAAAACCTCTCCAGCAGCTATTGGCTAAACAACTGACTACTTTGGTGGCAACAACTCCACTTTCAGAAGAGCATTTTTTGCAGGAGCTGCAACCATTTAAGGAGACGCTCCTGGATATCACTGCTGATTTAAAAAATATTAGTACTGAAATGGCCGAACTCAGAACTCGCACGGCAGATATGGAGGCTCGCATCTACTCTCTAGAGGCCTGGAGGGACAGGACGGATCCAGAAATCACTAAGTTAAGGCAACAAATCTCTAAACTACAACTCAAAACCGAGGATCTAGAGGGGCGCAGCAGGAGGAACAATATTTTGATCTTTGGCTTACCAGAAGGAGCAGAAGGTCCCTCTGCAATTTTATTTACCCAGAAACTTTTTACCAAGATTGTGGGCCCTTCCCCACACAATCCTACCTACTTAATAGAAAAGGTGCTCAGGTCTCTACATCCAAAACCAGAGGAGAATGCTTCCCCTCGCCCGATGATCATTCATTTTCTCAACTATCTTGAAAAACAACACATTTTGGCGAAAGTCAGAGATCTACAATCTGTACAATGGGAGGGCAAGAGCCTAAGAATTACTCAGGATTTGCCATTAGAAACCCGAAGGCAAAGAGCCTCCTTTCATCCCATAGTCAGCAAGTTGATAGCTGCCAGTATTAAGTTTCACATGGCATACCCATGCACGTCTGCAAGTTTTGGTGGATGGAGCATGGCTATCATATGACTCGGCCGAACAGGCCCAAGCTGATCTCTGCAAGAAGTTGCCGGCATTATTTCAATCTTAGGATGGCTTTCTTGCTTTCTTGCAATCAAACATCTATTTCCTCTTACTGTACCTTCTGTTGTTTGGCTGGCTTACCAATGAGGAACTTTTTCTGAGGGACGTCCTTGGGAGGGGAGTTCTTCTCCGGTGTGGTGAGGACGGCGGTGCTTGAGGAGAGAGGTGGAGGATGGCCTGTGGACCCGGAGGACTCTACATGGCAATGAGGCACCATTTTTCCTTGGATCTCCTTTTCCTGGTGCCATTTGTTTCCAGTGGGGACTCTTTCTGACCGGACAGTTTGGCCTGTTTCCAATATGGTTCCCCAGGGGAACACCCGCACATTCAAGAAGTTGCTGTTATGTTTTATTTTCTGGCGATGATTTTATCATTATGATATGAATATAATTCTGGAAAGACTCATGTTACTTATTCTCCTGTTCACTACTCAAACTATTCTCATGGGCTGTCTCAGTTTCCCTCTCTATATCTTGATTTCTGGTATTTAGGGAGACAATTATGTTACGATTAATATATCGTGGTTTGTCTCTTCTCAAACTCTCTCTCTCTATAGGACTTCAGTCCTTATATCTTCCTTTACTGTTCAGGTCTCTGTCATTGTCTCAGTACTCCTCTTGGTACACCTATCTCTGGAACTTTCCTCTGCACTCTTGATAATCTTATTTACCATATGCTCATACCGCTTCCTTATTAATTTTGGTCAGAGAATGTGGAGTTGAATTTACTTCATTTCTGGTTCTCATGGAAATAAGAAGTACTATATGGAGCTTACATGTAGCTTACATATTGTTAGGGTATTCCAGTTCGATTTGTAGATTAAACCCAATACACCCCTTTTTTTTCCTTCAGAGGGTGGGGGAGGGAGGATTTTGGCTGGAAAGTAACCCACCCGTTCTAGTATGGGTAGTACCCTAATTACTCTTGCTTTTTGCTTTTTTTGATTTGGTATTCTGGGGACTCCTTTTGGCATGTCAGGCTGGTTTGCATTAATACTTAAGCTGGGGTTGGAATGGTACCCAGTACTGGCAGTTGTTACATTTATTATCCTCTATCAGGTTAGTAGTATCGGGGTTGTTATAATGGGGTACTTGTGGGCTCTCTACCATTGAACAAAAAGGTAGCTTCCCTAATGGTGTCAAAGCTAGGTGGAGAGATATTTGTAAATAGTTATTTGTGGGGGGGATTGGGGGGGTTGGTAACTATGGTATTCCATGGTTCTCTATTGTTGTTGATGGGGTTTCTCAATATCCTGTAGATGTCATCATGGTCAATAGTATGCTCTGGGTTTCCTCTTGGGTGTTGTGGGAATACCTATTTAATAAAATGCATGTAAGATTGGTGGGGGAGGGTTTAGTGGTGCACTCTCATAGTATATTGTCTTGGTTATGTATTGTCCGATATAATATCCAATGGCTACAGGTTTGGTTTGAAAAAAATTTCTATCCAGGAATGTAAGAGGGGTTCGTGATCTCAACAAGAGAATTCAGATCTTAAAACGCATATCATTGCTGAAGGTCCATATCTCTTTCATTCAGGAAACTCATCTGCTCCCTGGGAAAACGGGGGGTTTGCGCAGACTTGGGATTGGGCAGGTTTTTGCTGCTGGTAACTCATCCGTCAGTGATGGCACTGCTATCTTAATTCACAAGGTGATAGCCTTTCAACCCAAAATAACAATCGCTGATCCACAGGGGAGATATGTTTTAGTCCAAGGATTATTGGACTGCACCGAATTGGTCCTGGGGAGTGTGTACGGGCCTGTGGGGGAAACCCTATATTTTTTCAGGAATTATCGACAGAACTACAGAAGTTCTCGATGTTCCCTTTAATCCTGGGAGGGGACTGGAACCTGCCACCCACTCAAGATTTGGATATACCAAATTCATTGCCTAAGCCCTTTACTCAAACCCAAAAAGCTCTTGCCGAATTTCTGGATACTAACAGATTATGTGATCCCTGGCATCTCTTAAACCCTGAGACCCACGCTTTCTCATTTCATTCTATGAGGCACTCCACTTGGTCTCGTCTGGATTATATATTACTTAGTCATTCTCTTATTCACGGTCTTAATGATTCCGCCCTAGAAGCGATTGTTATATTGGACCATGTTGTAACTTGGGTCACAGTTATGTTAAATCAAAACCTCCAAAGGGATTCAATATGGCGGTTAAATACACAGCATCTAAAGGAAGATTACGTCATTACCAGGATCTCAGACATGATTCAACTTTTCATTGCAAATAACCAGGGTTCGGCCACCAGGATGGCTCATGAATGGTGCGCCCTAAAATGTTTTTTGCGAGGCAAGTTTATTAGGCTCTCCTCCACTCGTAAACGAAAGAGAGAGGCAGCTGCTATTTCCCTTCTGGGTCAGATTCGCACACTTGAGCATTCTCTTACCTCATCCTCTTCTCCTGATGTGCTAAAATCTTTATTGAATTTAAGGAATCAGTATTCTCATCTGGTACAGGAAAAAGCAGAGTTTCTTATTTTAAGAACTAAAGCAAAATACATAGAGCAAGGGGAAAAGGCAAGTCATCTTCTGGCGTTGTGTCTGAGGAAACTAGAGGCATCCAGATTTATTCCATTGATCAATGATCTGGATGGAGCCATTAAAACACACCTGAGAGACATAACTGCCGTTTTCAGGCAGTTTTATCTTTCCCTCCATAGTCAGCATCTTGTATCCCCGTCTCAGGTTGAATTATTTGAGTATTTATCTGCCTTTCCATTACCTACTCTCTCTCCTTCACAACAAGCTTGTTTATCAGCTCCTATATCTCTTCAGGAAATCTTGTCTGCTATCCATAAACTTGCCTCGGATAGGGCCCCCGGTCCGGATGGTTTCCCTTTGAACTTTTATAAAGTTTTCGCTAACGATCTTGCTCCCTACTTATTACGTTTATATCAATATATGCTTTCAGGTCAGGTTACAGATCCATCCCTATTAGAAGCTTCTATTAGCCTTCTTTTCAAGCCAGATAAACCACCCCAATCTCCTGCGAGTTATCGCCCCATCTCTTTGTTAAACTGTGACATTAAAATCTTGGCTAAGATACTTGCTAGCAGAATTGAAAGGGTTTGGACTCCGCTTCATAGCCCAGAGCAAATTGGGGTCATGTCAGGTAGAACATCTGCTGACCATCTTCGTAAATTAGCGTATCTGGTCCAGGTGGCTAAGACCTCCCCCTCTCCAATGGCTCTTATATCCCTCGATGCTGAAAGAGCATTTGATAGAGTGGATTGGAACTTCCTGTGGGCTATGCTGCAGACAATGGGCTTTCCTGAAATCTTTATCAAATGGAGTCAGACTCTATATTCCTCTCCTCAGGCAAAAATAAACTGTAATGGAGTCTTATCCGAGGCTTTTCCTCTTTTTTTGGGCACAAGACAGGGCTGCCCGCTATCTCCTTTTCTCTTTAACATATATCTCGAACCCCTGATTAGGAGACTAAACTCCTCCCCCTTAATCACTGGTATTCCAATAGGTGATAGGACTCTCACTCTTTCAGCTTATGCGGATGACATATTGCTTCACCGTTCTGATCCGGTCTTCCCTTTAACAGAAGCCTTGCATATTATTGATACTTTTGGTAAATTTTCAAATTACAAACTCAATATTACTAAGACTGAAATTTTCCCCCTTAATGCATTAACATGTAGCTCAGCTTTCAGTGATTTTGGCATGAATGGACTTCCAAGTCCATTAAATACTTGGGCATTTATATTACCTCAGATTTATCATTACTCCGCAAACTTAATTTAGAAGATCTATGGTCCAACATTCGACAGGACTTATCAAGGTGGAAGAAGCTCCCTCTCTCGCTTTGGGGTAGAATTAATACCGTCAAGATGAATGTCTTCCTTAGACTGTTTTACCCACTAAATCTGTTGGATGTCTGGTTACCCCTGTCCTTCTTCCAACGTATTCACTCTGAAGTTAGTTCCTTTATTTGGCAGGACAAGGCGATTAGAAGATCCTACAGTAAGCTCTCTTTACCCAAGGAGATGGGGTGCTTACGTCTTCCTAACTTCTTGTTTTACTATTGGGCTTGTCACCTTAATAAGTGTGGGAAATGGCTTTCATTAACTGATCTCTGTGCTCACCATGACTATGTTCCTATTTGGCTACTTATACAGGCTGACTTTCTCGCTACCCATAATGTAGCCCCCTCATCGCTCTTTTATACGCCCTTTAAAAAATTGCCAAAATCCCTGCAGCCTTTCCCGCTAGTTACCTCACTAAGAGTTCTCTCTCAAATGTTCAGATTCTATAAGGTACATTTGAGTTCAGATCCTTCTCAGCCACTCTATGCCAATTTGAATCTTAAAATAGGGGGAACCTCCATAACCAGACGTTGGCTACCCCTTCCCCCTCAGCTTACAGTGGCAGATTTCTACTCAAATGGTGTTATACTACCTACCGAGGAGATCCTCACTAAGCTGGGCCTTAAGTCACGGGCGGCCTTTCAAATTTTACAGCTTAAACACCTACTAGTTAAGGTAATGGGGAAAGAGTGTAACCCCTCTTGTATTGAAGTTTTTCTCAAACAAATAAAGACTTTGGCTTGTAAATCCCATGACATTTCCACAGCATACAAGCTGATTCTCACTTTCTCTCAGTCTCACTCGAGTGCTGGTTCTCGGGTCTGGCAGGTTTCATTCCCTGATAAAGTTGTTAACTGGCATACAATATGGACGGGCCTATACACATATCTTACCCAGGACCGATACAGACTTACACAATACTGTATCCTAAATAATCTGTATTATACTCCAGTAAAATTGGCTCGAATGAAGAGGCTTACCTCCAATATATGTACTAGGTGTAATAAAGAGGAAGGCTCACTCCTTCATATATTGTGGTCCTGTGAAAGGATGTCCCCATTGTGGAACCAAATTGAATCCACTCTGGACCCTTTGTTCGGCCTACAGGGCCTTTTCTCCCCATCATATGTATTTTGGGAGATTACTCCAGAATTCCGGTGAAAGAGAGATGGTTTCATATGGCTTTAATCTCTATAGCGGTCAAAAAATTAGTGCTTAGACACTGGACGGATCAAGTTACCATTTCCTATGCTGAATGGTTGCATGAAATATAATTTGCACTCCGCCTTGAACATTTAATTGCGAGTGTGCGCCATTGCCTCTCATCTTTCAACAAAAATTGGGGGAAGTTACATGCTCTGTATTTATCTTGATATGACCTCTCCGGTTTCCTTCACAAACCTCTCCTCCCTCTCTAATTATGTCTCAATGACTGCTCTTGCTGTTCCTTGGTTAATTTTAGGTTAATAAAGATAGGAGAGTGCACTGCGGGGGGAAGATGGTGAGGGGGGATTTTTGGGGGAAGGGGGAGATATTTTAGGTCTTTCTTGGCAGTGTACATGGATGGTACAACATTCAATCCTTAAATTTTGTTGCACTGTGATATGCCTAATAAAACATGTTGAATTAAAAAAAAAAATGTTTGCACTCCAAAATGTTGTCATTTACACATTTGACTCTTGTATTTTCCTCCCTGGTTGCTGATGAAAATGGGCAGGCTACTGCTCAGGAGCTAGCCATGCTGATCAATAAAACTGAAATGAAATGAAATTAACCGAAATGAAACCCAATGCTCACAAAATTTTGAAATATGCTACAGTTGGGGGAGTCACGTGAAGCAGTCCACTGGGTAGCACTCTCCTTCATGACCTCCTGCCCCCCGTCAGTTTTTATGCTGATTAAACTAGGTTTGAGAAGTTGTTAGCTACTTTGCAAGTGGTGGAAGTTCTCTTAGTAGTCGATGTTCACCTGACGGAGGCTGGATGGAAATAGAAATGAAGAAAAATCCTCCCAAGCACACCATTCCAGCAACTCCTGAGAAGGCCCGAAGAAGCCTAAGGCCTCTACTGCACTTCAGATGCAATCTACTGATGTCGGGAATATGGAGTCGGAGCCTCTCACCCTCGCTAAATTTCTGGAGGAGTTTCATCCTTTTAAAGTAGAAATTCAGAACATCGTGGGAGAAATCAAAAGCATTTCTAACACCTTAGAATCCCTCTCGCAGAGAACATCGGATAATGAAGTCCATATACATTCCTTGGAGCGCAAACAAGAGCAACTTGACCCCGAGCTGGTGGCTGTGAGGCAATGATTATCCAGGATGGAAAACAAAGTAGAGGATCTCGAGGGTTGAAGTTGCCGCAATAATGTGGTAATAATAGGTTTACTTGAATGGGAAGAAGGCACAGACCCAATTAAGTTTGCCAAAAACCTCATCGAGAAAGTTGCTGGTCCTACCCCCTTTGGCTCTGAATACACTATTGAAAGAGCTCATAGAGCGCTACGACCAATGCCGCCACAAGGAGCTGCCCCCAGGACCTTTATCTTTCACTTTTTGAACTTTCAAGAGAAACAGCATTTTTTGGCCAAAGTTCGAGAAACCAAGGAACTTATGTGGGAAGGAGCTAGGCTGAGGGTAGCACGAGATTTACCTTTTTCAGTGCACCAGAAATGAGCTACCTATCACCCTTTAGCCATGAAGTTAATAGTGGCTGCAATCAAGTTTAAAGTGAGTTATCCAGCCAGACTTCAAGTATTGGTGTCTGGCTCCTGGATAACATATGAGAATGTGGAGTCTGCGGCTGCTGGTCTCAAGGTAGTATTCCCAGATTAGTTTCGCACTCCCTGAGGCAGGGGTTGGATGGTTCTGGATGAGAACCTCAATAATAGAGTTCAATACCTGACTTTGAACCAACCTAAATGGGCTGGCGAATGGTGGGAGCTTAGCTTGCTCTCCCTAGATGCTGTATGAGCTTCTTTTGTCTTCTCTGATTTGTAAGTGATAGGGGGCCAGTCATAAGGTCTGCCATGGAACTCATGATCGTACCTGAATCTGTGCCAGCTAGGTCCCTAAATTAAAAGAAAATCATGGCCAGCCAGCTAGTATTGCCTCGTAGCTCCAGAGGTCTCGAGTTATGTTTCAGCAAGTGGTGCAGCTATGAAAGTGAACTGTTTTATGGTTTTGCTGCCATTTGGCATCTTAAGTTAGGTTAGTTCTTGGAGTGGGGACTAGAACTGACGGATCAAGTAGCTGTCTCTCCCAAGGAAGCACTGGTATTCAATATGTAGTCCGACCCTGCATTACAGACCTTTCGCCACTAGATGGCACCAGAGACTGTAGTTTGTTTAATGTTTCATAGTTAGTGTCTGCATGGGTCTCTTGCAGGGAAAGGCTTCTAGTAGTTATAAATCCTTTCTATTTTTCCGGTATTTACAGGGGATATATGTTTGGAAACTTTTTCTTTGTACAGTTATGAGCATAATGAAGTTATGTTTCGAATGGGCTGTTAATATAAGCCTTATGTGTTTAATTTCTACACAAATGGAAATTTATTATATTGGAAGAGGTTATTGTTTAATTCCTTTTAGGACCCCCTCCCTCTCTCTGCTGATCTGAAAGGGCAAGATGCATCCCATTTCCGGGGGGGCACTCCCTTCGGGGTTTTTTTTTCTCTTTCTGTTGTTGTATGGTTCAGAGGGCTTATCATATTCTAATGTTTGTGCCTTTAGATACTCTGTATATGGATAATTATTGCTTAACTGTACTTCTGCACTGGTTGATTAGGATAGACATAGCTGGTATAATAGAACAGTTAATTTAGTTGCAAAAGGCGGGGGGACAGGGTGGTAAGGAGATGTCTAGGTGAGCTGTTTGTCATGTACCAAGAGATTAAGGGGTGGGAGTGGGAGGGGGTTGGGGTTTATAGAGGTTATTGGGGTTGTTGTTTTGTTTTGGGGCTTGTTATTGGGGTTTGGCTGGGTATGGGTAGAGGTGGGGGGTGAGTAGGTAGGTGCAGCATGTACCTCATAACGTGCGGCAAGAAAACTGTCTATGAGTACAGGTGGGACTTTATGAAGTTACCTAGGGTTTTAATGAATAATGGCTAATAATATTCAGTTTACCACTTGGAATGTTAAAGGGGCTAGGCATAAGACCAAGCATTATAAGATTCTGAAATATCTAAGTCACTTAAAAGCAGAAGTTATGTTTTTACAAGAAATGCATTTGCTTAGTGATGAAGCTGATAAGCTGAGAAGCCAGCAGGTGGGACAGGTCTTCGCTGCACAAGGCAATACCCAAAGCATTGGGGTCATGATCTTTCTTCATAGATCTATCCCTTTTAGACCTATCTAAAGTATCGGTGATCCCTCCAGGAGGTTTTTATTTGTGAAGGGTAGGTTGCATACTCTGGATATTATGTTGGGTAGCGTTTATGGTCCCAATGCTGATACTCCAGGTTTTTTTATGAAAATACTGGAAGTTCTCACTCCTTTTTTGGGTATCCCTATGATTATAGGGGGAGATTTCAATTTGGTATTCGATCCATCTGTAGATAGGTCAGGTCGTTCTCACCATGGCCTTTCCCCTGCTCAAAGATCATTCAGGGACCTCTTAGATTCTGCAGGGCTCTGTGACGTATGGCATGTGCTTCATCCCAAAGTTCGGGAATACATATTTGTCTCATGAGTATACGTCACTTCTTCACTGATCGATTACATTTTTATTTCTCAAATACTGCTGTCCGGGGTCTTAGATTCTAGTAATGTCTCAGGCCCACCTTCGGGCCATTCAGCGGTAGTATGTAGAATTTCCCTGTTCTCTTTACCCAAAAAGGGGGGTAGATGGAAGTTGAATAACCAAATTCTCAAGGAACCCAATAAGGTTGACTATATAGCATCCCAAATACAACAGTTTATGGTTTTAAATAATAATTCTACAAGACGACCTGATATGGAATGGTGTGCTCTTAAAGCATTCTTGAGGGGCATTTTAATTTGCCTAACTTCGAAAAGGAAAAAGGAACGGGAAAATAAAGCTTCCCGTCTTCTGTCCCAAATTAGGAACATGGAATCCTGTCCTTCCCCTGCCTCCTTGGAAACTTTTAAGCAGGATTTAGTTAAAGTAAGGGATGCTTACCTTGACCTGTTAAGGGAGCAAGCTGAGTTTGCTATTTTAAGAACTAATGCAGTTTACAGAGACCAAGGGGAGAAGGCTGGGTGGCTGTTGGCAATGCATGTTAAACAACAAGAATCAGCCAGATTTATTGCAGCCGTTCATTCTTTAGAAGGGGACTCCCTTAAAACTTCATCTTCAGAGATAGTTGATATATTTACTAGTTACTTCCGGGATCTATACGGTCCCATGGTCAATCCCCCTTCTGGGGAGGATTTGCAAAAATATTTGATAGATCTACATCTACCCTCCCTTACCAATTCTCAACAAGCTGCATTAACATCTCCTATTTCTGAAGATGAAATAGCTATGGTAATTAAATCTCTGCTGTCTGATAAAACCCCTGGTCCTGACAGATTTTCCTCTAACTTTTGTAAAGTATTTTCCAAGCAATTAACCCCCATTTTGTTGTCACTTTTTCAATTCCTTCTTTCTGGTCAAGGGTCCGATCCTTTCCTTTTTGAAGCCCTGATAGTTTTATTGCTCAAACCAGATAAGCCACAGGACCTGGTTTCAAGTTATAGACCTATCTCTTTAATCAATCATGACATTAAAATATTAGCCAAACTATTGGCTGATCGTCTGAATGCGGTTCTTCCTTCCATAATAGGGGAGGTGCAGATGGGTTTCATGAAGAGAAGATCATCAGTTGATCATCTATGAACCCTCGCTCATGTCTTCTCAGCCTCCAGAGTTTCTGCTATTCCAATGGCTTTGGTCTCCTTGGATGCCAAGAAGGCCTTTGATAGGGTTTATTGGAATTACTTGTTTGCAACAATGGAGGCATTTGGCTTTCCCAAGAAATTTCTGAGCTGGGTTCATTCATTATATCTGTTGCCCTCTGCTAGAATCTCTTGCAATGGAATGATTTCCATCCTGATTAAATTGTATGTGAGAACTAGGCAAGGGTGTCCCTTGTCCCTGCTGCTTTTTAACATATACCTAGAGCCCCTTATTCGGGGGTTAATGAGAGCCTAGGACATCCCAGGTATATCTCTAAATGGGCATGTGGTTAAGGTTGCAGCATATGCAGATGACCTCCTTTTGCAAATAACTAATCCAGCTACATCTATTCCCCCTATTCTCAATGTAATAAAGGGGTTCAGCAAGGTTTCAAATTATAAACTTAATATTGGGAAAACCTTGGTTTTTCCTCTTAATCACAGGGTTTATAAACAAGAAATTATTACCTTTGGGCTTGCCTGGCAGTCTGATTCCATTAAATATCTTGGAATTACGCTGACACTGAGTATAACTCGGCTTAAACAGTTAAATTTGGATTTGTTAGCCCAAAAAATAGATCAAGACCTTCACAGATGGACACTTTTTCCTCTCTCTTTATGGGGTAGGATTAATTTGATTAAAATGAATGTTTTTCCCTGTCTTCTCTATCCCCTTAATATGTTGAATATTGGCCTTCCGCTGTCCTGGTTTAAAAAAATCCATAGTATGTTTTCCAATTTTATATGGGGGTATAAAAAATCTAGAATGGCGTTTCACAAATTGGCCGCTCCCAAAGGAAAAGGAGGGTTAAGACTTCCACATATGGGGCTGTATTATTGGGCCAGCCAGGCCAATAAATATCTCAAGTGGCTGACAGCGGAGCAGCTACTAGTACATTCCTCATATACCCCGGCTTGGCTTAGAGTGGAGTTAGACATTATCAAAAAGCACAGATTCCTCCCTTGTGCGTTGTTATACACTAAAGTAGGACTCCTTCCTGCATCACTGCATAACTCTCCCATTGCAGTGTCGATCATGGCCCACGCTCAGCTGTGCGCGTTTCTCAAATATGATAATATTAAGGACTTGTCTCAGCCAATAAATGGTAACCCTAATCTGCAATTAGATAATAAGCCTCTATTACTCAATTGGCTTCCTCCAATAGGAAACTTTCAGCTGAAAGATCTTATTACGGTTGATAGACAATAGTGCTCCTCAGTGGAAATTATGCATAAATTTACGGTACCTGGTATAAACATTTTCAAGATTTATCAACTTTGGCATCTTTTGTTAAAAGTATTTGGGGTTGCTCCACCTCCTGCCACCCACATTAGTTTTCAGGTCACTCTTGTAGAACTGGCTGGAGCGTCCCATGTGGTATCAAAGATATACTGTACAGTATTCTATTTGCATGGGCATACCCTGACAACTTTGCCCCTGTCACTTATTGGTCTTCCCTTTTTCCAGACAAGAAGTTAGATTGATCTCTTCTCTGGCATAATTTCCATAAATTCTTATTACAGAATAGACTTAGATTAATGCAATTTAAAATTTTACATAATATTTATTATACTCCGCAGAAATTGGCCAAGATGGGTGTTGTGTCCTCTCCGCTCTGTACAAGATGTAAGTTGCAGCCTGGGGACCTTCTTCATATTTTCTGGAAATGCCCCAAAGTTGCTCTACTTTGGACCACTATAAAGCAAAGAGCTGACCCACTTTTAGGGCTTTCAGATTTGTTTACACCTGAAGTATGTCTGTTGGGGGATTTTTCATGTATTTCTGTATTGTGTAAAAATACTATATGGCATTAATTTCCATGTCCGTTAAAAAAGTGGTCCTTAGACATTGGAAAGATTCTGACAACTTGACTTATCTTGAGTGGCTCCAGGAGCTTCTTGCTAATCTCAGAACGGAGAGAACCATCGCAAGCCTTTCTAATAAACTTTAGAAGTTTAATAGGATATGGGGTTCTTTTCAAGCCCTATACTCTTTACAAGTTTGAAATACATGCTTGTTATAGTGCATGGTGTCATTTGGTTGGTGTGAAGCTGCGCTAGGGTTAGGGGGGTGCATGAGGGTGGGGGTGGGCAGGGACAGAATGAATCAGTATTACTTTGTATAGTAATCATAGTTTCATTAGGTTAAATGTCTTCTGGATTCATTCTCTGTATTGTAAACTTTAATAAAAGTTGAATGAAAAAAAAAGAAATATGCTACAGTTTATGGTTAGGGTCTATTGTCTTATGGAATTCCATAAAAGCTATATCCTTGTTGTGGTAGAGTTCAAAGGTCAGGAAAAGTTGTTGTGGTATCATTCTGATGTCACATCAATGCCAAAACTACTTTCTGTCTTTGAACTGCATAGCTGCAGTATACCCTCATGCCACAGCCTCTAGAGATGTTCTGTTAGTGATAGAGGGTCACTGGTGATTGCACTTGAACAAAACAATAACAGTAATAATAATAATAGTGTTACACTAGTAACACTACAATACAGTACAGTATTACAGTACAATAGTACAGTAATACTAGTTACAATAGTGTTATAATAATAATAGTGTTACAGTAACAATTGTCTGCAATAGGGTGGACACCCAAGGTGGAGTGGAGGCCATGAAGCAAGACCTGGAGAAGCTAGAGAGGTGGTGAAAAACCTGACAGCTAAAATTCAATGCAAAAAAGTGTGCGGTGATGCACCTGTGGTGGAAAAACATTCGAGCAGCTTGTACCCTTGGGGGGGGAGGAAATCAAGGAAACTGAGCAGAAGAGGGATCTGGGGATTATTATATTGTGCAATCTTAAGGTAAAGGAACCAGTGCAGCAAGGCAGTGGGAAAGGCAATTTTATGCTGGGCTGCATTGGAAGGGGCAAAACCAGCAGAAGGAGGGAGGTGCTAATGCCACTGTACAAAACAATGGTGATGCCGCACCTGGAGTATGGGGTACAGTTCTGGAGATTGCACCTATGTAGGGACACTGAGGGGGATGGAGAGGGTTCAGAGAAGAGCAACCAAGATGGTGGATGAGATGTGGGGAAAAACATATTACCAGAGGTGGAGGGAGCTGAATCTATACCCACTAGAGACTCTATGATGGCATCAACTTCCTCGATGGAAACATACCCTTGTTGCGTATGGTCACCCATACACTATTCTATATATTAAGAATGTCAACCCAATGCCCACGGTGTTTAGAAATATGCTATGTATTGTCAAGCCTAATTCCCACCTTCTCCCCTCATTACCCAAGCCCAAGCTAAAGGTGTGGAGGCATGCATTTATTGTCTAGTACCTAATACAGCACCAGTGTATTCCAAATGTGTGTAAACAGGACACTGTATTCAAAGCTGTAAAAGCAGAGTTGCAAACTTTCGGGGGTTAAGTTTTGTGTCATACCACCCTAATCTGCATTAATTTATGCTTTTTGAAAATAATACTCACACATGTATGTATGATCTGCAATAGGGTTGACACTCTGAGGGGAGGGTGGAAAAAATGAAAAGGGACCAAAGAAAGCTTGAGGAGTGGTCAAGATCGTGGCAACTAAATTTCAATGTGAAGAAGTGCAAAATCATGTACTTGGGGAGCAGAAATATGGGAGTGGAGTATAAAATGGGGGAAGTGGTACTGGCAACCACCAAACAGCAAAAAGACCTGGATGTTTATTTATTTATTGAAATGTTTCACCTGGAAGGCACGCTGAGCAACACGTTGCTCATCTCCCGGTGTGACCTGCAGGGTAGGGAAACATGAAGATAGTTTACAGAGATTTGGTACACAATATAAATTTACAGTAGATTACATTCAAATAATTTGAGCAGACTGTACAGGAGTAATGCAATAGCAGGATGCTAACGATTTTGAACTAGATAGATACTACGCCAACACTTATGGACTAGATACATACAACAACACAAAATAACATTTAGGCATACATTAAATGACACATAACTGTGTGACTAGAAAATGAGTGAATAGAATTGTAGTTTGATCTAAGGAAGTTAGTGAGGAGTAAACACAGGCAGAATAGGTTGGCTATGGTATAACAGAAGTGCAAGTTAACTACAAGTGCAGTAGAGATTAGGGGTCAGTCATAGCTAGGGCTAGGTAAGGGGGAGAAGGGAATGTGAGAGAGAGGTAGGTGTGTCAGTAGGCAGAGAAGTGGGGGGTGGAAGGGGATGGAATGAGGAAGCGAAGGAAGAGGTAGGAGGAGAAAGGTCTTCTGAGGCCTGACCCCTCCAGTATGCTGAGGACCCTGCTTGCACAAGGCAGGGGTCGAGCATGACAGGAAGTGAACAGGTTGTGGTAGCGAGAAGTATTTAATTAAATTCAAATTTATTTATATGGTGCCCTTTCAAATGCCAAGTCGCCGCACAAGCAGTAGAACAACAACAGCATAAAATGACATATGTAATAAATAATATAAAATAACAGAAGACAGTCAACAGTATTAATTAGTCCCCAAAAGCACGGACCCATAGAACAGTTTTAAGTGCCTGTTTACATCCCTCCAGGGTCAGGCAGTCACGTAACTGATGGGGTAGAGAATTCCAAAAGGTGGGAGATGCATGCATAAATGCCTGGACAAACCCTTGGAATCTCTAGCAACCCCTCGTCAGTTGAGCGGAGTGATTGCCATTCCTGTTTTACATCTCTCTAACTCCTGCATTAACAATGCCAATGCCAGCAAGACAACATTCAGCATTGGCAAATGCTTGTTTATTTTTTGAAATGTTTCACCAGGAAGGCACGCTGAGCAACAAGTTGCTTGTCTCCCGGTGTGATCTGGAGGGTAGAGGAACATGAGGATAGTTTACAGAGATTTGACACACAATATAAATTTACAGTAGATTACATTTAAATAATTTGAGCAGACTGTACAGGAGTAATGAAATAGTGGGATGCTAACAGTTTTGAACTAGATAGATACTATGCCAACACTTCTGGACTAGATAGATACAACAACACAAAATAACATTTAGGCATGCATTAAATGACACATAACTGTAAAGCTAGAAAATGGTAGAACAGAATTGTTGTAGTTTGATCTAGGGAAGTTAGTAAGGAGTAAACACAGGCAGAACAGGTTGGCTAAGGTATAACAGAAGTGCAAGTTAACTACAAGTACAGTAGAGATTAGGGGTCAGCCATAGCTAGGGCTACGTAAGGGGAGAAAGGAAGGTGAGAGGTAGGCATGTGGTAGGCAGAGAAGTGGGGGAGAGGATGGAAGGAGGAGGTGAAGGAAAAGGTAGGAGGAGAAAGGTCTGCTGGGGCCTGACCTCTCTAGTATGCTGAGGACCCTGCCTGTACAAGGCAGGGGTTAAGCATGACAGAAAGGGAGCAGGTTGTGGCAGTGAGAGGTAGAGTATGATAGGAGGGAAGCAGGTTGTAGGCAATGAGCGGGAATAAGCTTCAGAAGACCAGAAGAGAGGATGAAGGTGAGAGAGAAGAGAAGCCGAATCCTAGCATTTCAGGATGTGGAGAAGTAGAGGGAAGATTTGGGTTAATGGTGCAAGGATGGGATAGGGACAGGCCCTTGGTACAACTTTGGATGAATGAAAAATCACAGTAAGAGAACAATGGAAGGTCTGAAGGGAGGGAATCAGGAGAAGGGAAGGAATGCTGGTTTTTAGGTTGTGGGGAGATGGAGCTGCAGCAGGGGCATTGCATGGGTATTGAAGAGGGGTAGGGTAATCATATCTGATGACCTAAAAGTGGCCAGTGTAATAAGGTAGTTGGGAGAGCCAGTGGGATGCTAGGGTACATAGGGAGGGGTATCCCCAGCAGAAAGAGGGTTGTGGTGATGCTATGGTGAATAGGGAGGGGTATCCCCAGCAGAAAGAGGGTTGTGGTGATGCTATGGTGAATAGGGAGGGGTATAAACAGCAGAAACAGGGAGACTGTGATACCACTGATACCACTGTATAAGTCACTGGTGAGACCTTACCTAGAGTACTGTGTCCAGTTCTGGAGACCATATCTCAGGAAGGACATAGACAGAGTTGAGGTGGTCCAGAAGAGATCAATTAAAATGCTGCAGGGTCTGCATCAAAAGCCCTATGAAGACAGACTGAAGGACCTTGATATGTATACCCTGAAGGAAGGGAGAGGGAGAAAGAGAGAGAGTGGGGATATGATAGTGACTTTCAAATACCTCAACGCTATAAATAAGGTTAAAAATTAGGCCTTTTTTAGAGTAAAAGATGCTCAAGAACAAGGGGTCTTGCTATGAAGCTAGAAAGGGTAGACTCGGGAGATGTAAGGAAGTACTTATTCACAGAAAGAGTGGTGGATACCTGGAATACTCTCCCAATGGAGGTGATGGGAACAAAAACTGTAATGGGATTCAAGAAGGCATGGGATAGGCAAAAGGGAGCCTTAGTGGTAGGGAAAGTTGGAGATAAAGCCAGAGATCAAGTAAGGTCTGCTTCAGGTGGTAGATGCCCAGAACAGACTGCCAGCAGAGGTGGTGGAAGCTACAACAGTGTGGGACATTGAGCATGTGTGGGATAAACATAGGGGTATATTAGAAAAGAGGCAGGGAGATGGGAGGGTTTCTGGAGACCAGATAGGGTCTGTCAAGGCAGAATAGGCAGGGAACATGTGGGCAGACTGTTTGAGCGAAGCAGTCTTTTTTTTGCCAACAAATTCTATGTTTCTATAACCCAGACTGTCATTCATTTGTATTTATTCATTTATGCATTTTCCTCTTGCCACTTGATTTTTTTCTCTGGGGTGCCAGCATGCAATGACATGGTCACACATGCCATGCATGCGTGACAGGTGTCTGGCTGCAGCCCCTCCCCTCCTAGTGCTTCCAGCTGTGCTGTCCACTAGTCTCCACCAGCTAGAACATTGTTACTCACCTGCCTGAGAATGGAGAGAAGTCCCTGGGATGCTCAATCCTCCTTCCCTGGCCAGCCCTCAACTGCCCCATGTACATTTCCGAATACAGTTCACTATCATTTCATCTAGGTGGTTCTTGTTGCTTCCTGTCTATTCTAAGACATTCTGGGAGGAAGGATAGTGTAGTGATTAAGAGCATTGAGCTGCAAACCTGGAAAACTGGGTTTGAATACCACAGCTACCATTCTCATACTGTGTGACCATGAGCGTGTCACTTCTCTGTGCTCCCAGGACACAGTTGGAAACAAACCTTGGCTTAGTGTGTCTTTCCTGGGCAAACATTGTAAAAAAATAACTAAATAATTACGAAATATAAGTAATTGAATACCTGTCTGGTTCTTCCAACAGTGTGTGCTGAAGAACTCCTTGAGCTTGTAGGCACTGCTGCAACCTAACAGCAGGACCCACCTTGATTCTCACCTTCCTCCTTATGTCCTACTAGCCTTCTATGCTACTTACCATCTCCCCTAATCTTTCCTCCTTAGCTACCTTGTCTAGCACTGCACTTTGTCTCACTGCTATAGCTACCTTGGCACTTTACCCTGCTTATTGTTCTATTCCGTTATGCAAACCCTGCAATGTTTTTCATGATATTTACTCCCTACTTACTGTATTACTGTTATACTATATACACTGTGTCCTGTAACCAATGTATCCCCTGTTATCCCTGTGTCCTTGTGACCTTTGTAACCTCCCAGGGTCGTGCCTGAAAACAGTCATTTTTTGGCTACAGCACCTACCCGGTAAGCAAAACTTAATAACATTATTTAAAGTTTTAAACACAAATAGATGACAACACTTTGTGTTAATGCCATCACGACTCTTTTTGTTCTCCTTTTCTCTAACCTACAGTAAATTACAACATGGGAATTTGTGTGCAGTGCATACATTCACATGTAACATCACCTAAATGAATTGGAGTATTCTGAGAGAAGCAGTAACTGCATCTACATTGCTGTGGAAAAAGCGCTGGAACCAAGGCTCTTTTAAGGCATTTTTTTTCAACAGGTATACCACCATTGCCTGTGCACCTTATTACTCTTTGAGTTGATTTTTGGTGCTGGAAAAACTTTTGCGAACCTTACTGGACTGACTTGTGTTGCTGGAATAGTGTGGTTGCTGACTAACTGCTCCGACTAGAGCCAGCCGAGCCAAAGGAGTCTATGGTGGCCGCAGCTGGCTCCTTAGTTGGTAAACCCTATGGAGGGTAAAGACAGGGCTCCAGGAGCCTCATGCATACTAGGGTGTCCTGTATCTAGACTTACAGTAGTTTCACCCATTTTATTTTCCCTCACTTCCCCTGCTGGAAGCAACGTTTTGTTTGGTTATCCATTGGACCTCTGAATATTTATTTATTTTTTTAAATTAGAGGAATACCTTTCTAAGTTACTTGATATAGGCACATTTTTTTATTTGTTTTCTACCTATTTCTTTTTACTTAGCATCTGTTCAGGACTCTCAATGGAGAGTTTGGTTACACCACAATAAATAATAGGAACATAAGTCAATAAATAAAATACATAAATAAGTGTAAATAGTTACATTTAACCAATGGTGGTGAATAAATAAGGTGCAGTAAATAAAATCATCTTCTTTTAGTAATGTGCATTTACAGCTCTAAAAATCATCTCTCATAAGAGATATTATTTTGAACTTAAATCCACATTACTTTTCTTCCGTGGCCTAATTTCAAGACCTGGTTTTAGAATTAAAGTGCAAAGTGTGCACTTGTCTGCATTTTTTGGATACCAGTGCCATTTTTAAAAGCTTTTTGGACATGCTGACAGGTTTCAGTTGTAAGCTGCATTGAAAAGCTGCACTAAAAAACTTCAGCGAAACACTGAAATTTCAGCCAAACAAGGAAACCTTCTTTTATCTGGTGCACTCAGGTATGTGAAAAGACTAGATATTAGTCCTCTAGTACCAACTGGAACTTCTATTTTTAGTTAAAACCAAGGATTTAACATATTATATAAAGAAGGTACCTCTTGCTGTTTTTCAGTATTTTAGAAACCTGCTGAATTGCTGCTGTTTTATCTGATTGGACACTTTGGTGTGGCTGACAGTTTCAATGTCACCTGAGCTGATTTGTTTAGCAATGCTTGAAATTTGATTTTTACAAAAATATCACCGTTAAAGATGGGAAATGTTTTATAACTTATTTGTTTAAAAACCTTTTTTGCAAAAGTACAATAATACACATTAAAATGTGGATTTTATATTTACTAGCTGGTATTCTTATTAATTAAAATTCTTATTAATTAACATAAACCCTAGGAATCTATAAAAACTTATAGATAAGATTTAATTAGGAAACAACTTAATTTAACTTAAATGTATAAGACAGCTTATACTCCTGCCTCCTGTAAGGAGTATGACGATAACATAATAAAAGCTTAAAGTAACTAAAGACAAACTTTGGGTGAGCCTGCACTTCTGGGTTTCTCTACTGATTTTGTTTTTTGTCCCTATGAACAGAAAACTCACAGGGACTACAAGATCAGGCTTCAGTTTTCAAAAGAAAAGCCAGGAGAACTCCAAAATCAAAAGTCCCCATATGGGATATTGATAAAAGAATATTGATATCAGACTACTGAAACTGACTTAAAATTTGAGAACTAAAATCAGGTGAAGAAACAATTGCTGCTGGAACTAATCAGGCTGGAATTTAGGATCTGAACTTGCATTTGTCCCAGATATTTTTCAATTACCAGGAACTTTTTTTCATACTAATTATTGTTTTATGTTTGTGGATATTGTTCTTACAAAATCTTCTATCTTTTAAGGAAAATATCCTTTGAAATAGTTGTTTTCCCTTTATAGTGCTTGAATTACAATGAGATTTACCATGGTTAGTACTAGAGGATATGCTATAATATCGCTAGACTCAGCATGCTGACGCTCAGCATACTGAGTAATATTGCCTGAAATCCACAGCCCCAAACAAATCTGATGCCTGACAGACACATTTCAGGCATTCTGCATAAAACAAGTGTAATATGCAGGGGGCTTTGCCCCTGCACACTGCCATGTGGGGGGCTCTGCACCCTTATACCCTGTGACTAAAATATCTAACTTCAAGGGGGGGAGTGGACCCCGGAGTAAAATGATAAGTTGTTATAGGGGTTGCAGTATGTAAAACAATGTGACTCAGACCAGAACCTGGGTCACACACAGCATGCCAGCTGATCTACCGATGGTATTCCCCTCCACACCACTGGGGCAGCTTGGTCAGCAACCCTATCCAGCCACCCATTTCTGTGCATTGGAAGGGGTAAGGTAGCATTCCATCACATCTGCAACCTTACCCCATCGTGATGAATATTGTCAGCTGTAGTAGTGTTGGGTTATCTTCTCTATCAGGTAATGCTGACCTGGGTAATGCTTGTTGGGATAGTCAGCTTCCAGATGAAGTAAATATACCATACCGGATGTTTGAAAAATAGTTCAGTGATGGCCTCCCCATTGAAAAATAAAGTTAAAAATGATAACAAGGAGAAAAAAATATGTAAAAAATCTGTTTCCCTGCCTGAGGATAAAACCATTAATAGAGGAGCCCCTAATCAATTTAAAATAATGGATTTTTGGAGGGATAGGAACCATGTGGCAGTAGCTTTGTCTACACAAATTATGGACCTATAGTATTCTTCCCTCTGCCTTCAGATTACCACCTATTAATTTTCATTCCCCTGTTCTAGATGACCCCCAAGCAGAAGCCCTTTCTTTGATACCATATGATGGCACTTTACTGGAGTTTGAATCTATGGGGAAATTAGAAATAACAACTCTGATTTAATTACATTTTCACCTCAGGAAATTTCCTCAGGGTTGACCTCTTCCCCAATGTTGTATAACCAGGTAGTCGGAGAGAGAGTCAGCACTTGTGAAATTAATACCTCAACCTGATAACTTATCTGCTGTGATCCAGGATTTAAATAATATTATTGAAGGACTAATAAATTAGTAACAATGGACTCTTTGATAATAGAGTTAGAGATACTGAAGTCAAAGGCAGGAACTGTCTCTCATTGACATCAACCTCCACTTCACTGGGTGATGATACTGGCTCTCCTGTCCCGGATATAGTTTATAGCAAAGAGTATTTTAATGATGAAGGAAATTGTGTGTCTTCCTCTTTATTGTCTGAACAAATACTGGAAAGTATTAAGAATCCATACTATGCAAATGTGGTAATTTTAGAGAATTTATGGACTTTGAAAGAGGAAGTTGCAAATTTTAGAACAGAGGTTTTCTATAATCAGGCAGTCCTTAAACAACTTAGAGAGGACATTAATCCACAGGAAAGGGATAATACTAATGAAGACCACAATGTTTTTGAAAATAGGGCAATCCAGGTAAATTTACCCCCACCATTTCTTAAGGAAAGTGGAGAGGAAGGGGATGAGACAGCAACTCCGAATTTAGGGCAGACCACAAGCGGAAATCACAAACCTAAAAGAAAGAAATCTGATCAAAGTAAACTTCAAGGGCAAATTGATATTATTAAGAATAGATCTTCAGGTGCTTTAAAACAAAATGAAATGAATGGATTAGAAGTAAATCAAGGGGCCTGTACTGAGGGCCTGATTGGTTTAGAAAATATTAATGTTTCTCAAGTTCCACTTGCGTTAGGTACTAATGCATTATTTGATGCCCAGAGGGAGACGGAGGAGCAAGAGCCCCTGCCAACTTGGTTCACCAAGTCAATATGTCTTTGGACTGTCTGCAGCACTCAGGAATATGTTTTGAATACGTAACTGAAATTCATGGGATACCTAGATTAGCCAAGGAGGCTCCTGGAAAATTAAGTAAGTGAGTGACCTACTTATTATTGATAATGGAACAGCCTGATAGCTATATTACATGCCCTCCAAGCCCCCATATCCTTGATTGTGTTCTGCTGTACTGTAAATCTCTTAACACAGCATGGAAAATATGGGAACGGGAAGGGACACAAATTATAAGGTATCAATATATTGGCGCTTCAAAAAGTTCCTGCCCCAGTGGGTAGTATAGATTCCCAACAACTAAACAGCAGCAGAGAAGAGAACTTTAAAAGGAGAAAGAAAGTATCAAAGGTGATCCATAACTATGATGGTTCACTTTCTCAACCTTAGGAAAGAAGAACCTTATCCTTGTTTTGTTTGCAGATTTCAAAAGGTGAAACTATTGGTTGTATCAAAAAGGAAATTGCCTCCTTCTTATCGTGTTCTCATCATCTAGATTTATGATGTAGCACATTAAAATGGATTACAGTTTTTCATGTAATCTCAGATTCACCTCAAATACATCTAACTTTTAAAAATCATAAATTGGATGCTCACATCATGGAATCCTCTTCTGTATTAAGGTCCCTAAGGGTGGATAAGGCACCTGGTCTGGATGTAGTGCATCTTGTGGTACTCAGGGAGTTGGTAGGGGTCCTGTTGGGACCACTGGCAGAGTTGTGCTACACTTCTCTGAATGCAGGCTGCTGCCCAGGAATTGGAGGATGGCACATGTGGTGCCAATCCATAAGAGTGGGTCCAGAGATGAACCTGGGAACTACAGACCAGTGAGTCTTACAATAACTGTGGGGAGTCTAATGGTGACTATTCTTAAGGAAAGGCTGGTGAGGTTCATGTACGAGAATGGCTTACAGGATGCCAGGCAACATGGTTTTGTGTCTGAGAGATCATATCAGACCAAACATGTTGACTTTTTTGACTGGGAGACAAGGTCACTGGATAGGAGCCATGCAGTGGATGTCCTTTACCTGCACTTCAGTGAGGAATTTGACTCTGTGCCCCATGTAAGGCTGACCACCAAGTTAAATAGCTTGGGAGCAGGGAAGAAGCTGGTTGGGTGGATCAAGAGCTGGTTGCAGGGCAGGCAGCAGAGGGTGGTAGTTGGGGGAGAGCTTTTGGCACTCAGGGTGGTAATCAGAAGGGTCCCACAAGACTGTGCTAGGACTGGTTCTATTTAACATATTCATAGCAGACATATCAAACAGGATAAGGAGCAAGATCAACTTCTTTGCAAACGACACTGAGATTGATGCTGAGGTGGACAGTGAGGAAGGGGCTAAGGTTCTGCAAGAGGATTTGGCAACCCTTGATTGCTGGTCAGCCACATGGCAGCTGAGGTTCAATGCTAAAAAAATGCAAGGTCTTACACGGGGGGGAAAAAACAACAGCTACTGGTTGGGAGGAGTGCACTTAGCCACTTCAGCAGAGGAGAAAGATCTGGGAGTGCTCATTACAGGGACCATGAAACACTGGGCACAGTGCAGGAAGGCAGCTGCAAAGGTGAACAGAATTCTGGCATGCATCACCAGGGGAATCACCTCTAGAAGTGAGGAAGTCATTTGGCCCCTGTACAGGTCTCTTGTGAGACCACACTTGAAGTACTGTGTGCAGTTTTGGTGCCCCTATTTGAAAGGGGACATCAAGCTACTGGAGGGGGTCCAGCACAGGGCAACAAAGATGATCCTGGGGATGGGAGACAAGGCATATGAGGAGAGATTGAAGGAGCTCAACATATACACCCTAGAAGATAGAAGGGAGAGAGGGGATATTATTGAAACATTCAACTACCTAAAGGGCATAAACAGAGTTAATTCAGAAGGCTTGTTTAAGTTAAAAGGGGGGAGGGACACCAGGGGACACAGTTTGAAATTGGAGGGAGGAAGGTTCAAGAGAGAGAGAGAGAGAGATGAGGAGGCACCATTTCATGGAAAGGGTAGTGACTGGTTGGAATGCACAGCCAGAAGAAGTGGTAGCACTGCAGACAGTGGGCAGCTTCAAGAAAAGGTGGGAGAGGGCCAAAGGGTGGTTCAAAACTGTGGGGAAGGTGGGGAAGGGGAAGAGAAGTCAGAAGTGGGGGGCACTCAGTTAGAAGGGGGTGCAAGGGGGGTGCAGCTGCAGTTTAATAGACGGCATGCTGCACACTCGAGCAGACTTGATAATCTGAATGGCCTGTATCTACTGACAATTTCATATGTATGTATGCATATTCATTCATATGATCTGAGGTTTTATTAACTGATTGTGTAATCTTCCGAAATGATAATAAGACAAATGGGTCTAAACACAACTCAACAGATTTTACAGTAAATAATCTTTTTGCCATATTAGATCTACAATGGCAAGTACTGACAAATTTGACACAAAGGCCTATAGAAGACCTAATGTATAACTGAGTGGATGAGGAAATAAAGAAATTCTTGGTAACTTTTGATATTTTATGCTTCCAAGAGACCTGGTATTAGAAAGAACCCCCCACCATGATACCTAGATATACTGGATTTGGATTGGCAGCAATTTGGGGCAAAAAGTATGGTAAAAATAAGGCAGGCATCGCAATATATGTCAAAATGGCCTTAAATTATAAAATCACCTTAATAGAATCATGATCAAGAAAAAGTCTTCTGCTATTATTAGAATATCCAGTCAATAAAATGATTATCTTTAATGTATATTTTCCTCCAATTTCTAAATCTAACTCTGCCTCTTTGATGACTGAATGGATATACTTTTCAGAATATCTTAAAGAAGTAGATAATACCTATGAAACATAGTCTGTTATTGTACTTGAAGATTTCAATGCTAGGATACAGGAAGAGAATATTCCAGAGACATCTGAAAATGAGCTTATTTTAACATTACTTGTTATTAATCCTATAGTAAACATGACTCAAAATTCTAAAGATAAAAAGTCAGACCAACAAGGTAAGATCCTGGGAAAAACTTTGAGTAAATTAGGCTTTATACTATTAAATGATCGATCACCAGGTGACCAGCAAGGAGATTATACCTATATTGGTCACTTTGGTTCATCTGTGATTTCCTAGTATGGACCAACATGGATGCTTTAAAATTTTTAAAGGCTGGTTCGATGGTGCTGAGGTTAAGGCACTAGACACAATACCTTGCGCCATGCCGGCTACCCATGTTTAGGAATGAGCACGGGCAGTGAGGGGTCAGTAGGGGAGGAGAAGGCTCGAGCATCTGACGATAGCATGCCTTCTCTGGGGTAGGGAGGGTTGCAGGTCTCAGCACTCAGATGCCTCCCAGTGGCTAATGGGGGGGGTCCAGTGCCCCAGGCTCAGCCCGCATGCAAGAGGGAAGGTGGTGCATGGCAGATGTTGGTAAGAATGTGCCCGGGAGCGAGCACATCTCCTCCATCAGGTATCATTGCATGATCATGCACACCTAAGGGAAGGGGGGTGGAACTACCAGAACAAAGGAAATGCCACATAGAGTGCAGGTAGGCAACAGCGCGTCCCAGCCCCATGCCCACTGCTGGACCCCGCCCACCTGGGTCCTGATCCTCTGCATGCCACTGATGCCTGGACAATTCTATATGTCTAGGGTGCCTGTAGGAATGGTGGCCCCGCCCTACCGGGTAAGCCAGGGGGGTCTCTCACTAGGCAGAGGTAAGGGACTTGCAGAGCTCCAGGAGGGGACTCAGGAATGGGTGGGGGTTTAGATTGGGAGGGAGACAACTGGGACATTGCCCAAGAGAGGCCACCACTCCAGTTACCTGGGGGAAAAAGAAGTGAAAAAAACAAAACATTTTTTAAAGATCTGGTAATCTTGGAATGACTGGAATCTGCTCACTTTCCTCTACTAACCCATAGGTAAACTACGGGCTATACAAATGTTGGTGAGAACAGATTAAACACTGATGGCCTTTAAATACTTAACTTAAAAAGGGTAAGATGGGGGGGCAGTGAACGTATCCTCAGAATTATTCTACTCAGATCATTTGTTATCATTACAGAACACCCTTATGTAAATTAATGATGTTCAGATAGCATATAGCACAGAAATTATTGATTACATTAAACTTTTTGCAGAACCAACAAAAACTCTAGAACATTTAATGTAACATGGTTTAACAAGATCTACAAAAAGGCTAAAAGTTGCCCAAATAGGCAAGCATGATACTGTAAGAAATACCCGCTAAGAACAAATCAAAACATCCTTACTCGAGCAAGGAAATACTACAGGAAAATGTTAGAAAAGGAGAGAAATAAGTATTATTAAGTTATGTGGGAAAATTGTGAGATACTGAAAAAAAAAAAAAAAGACAACTTTTTTTTAGTCCCTGTTTTGTCATGGTTATAGCCAGTATGGTAGATTGATAGAAGCTTATATAATCCCATTCATTTGGGAAGCACACTTTCACAGTTTTTATTTTCTACTGAGGAAGATTCAGATAACTTTACTTAGAATACCAAACTTCAGAAGATAATGTTCAGTCTTTCCTTAGATCTTTCTGTATCTATAAAGAAGAAATTGTTTATGCCATTAATTCTATGTCTTCAAATGAGGCTCCAGGTCCTGATCTAGTCTTGTCAGATATTTATAAGTCATTTGCTGATAGGTGGCTTCTGATATTTTTGATCATTTTTAATTTTTTTCATATAAAAAGGAGATTTTCCTCCAAGTTGGAAAGGTAGTTTTATTTTTCCTATATTAAAAAAGACCTTCCAACAGACCCAAGCATGTATCGGCCTATCAGTTTGATTGATATCTTGCAGAAAATTGTCTCTAAAATCATTTTAACAAGGCTTCAGGCCTGGATCTTTGAAAACAGTCTTAATGAAGTTCAGAATGGTTTTAGAAGTGGCAGGTCGACGATTCAAAACTTTTATGTTTTGTCCCATCTCATTTGAAAATATGCTAACATAAATAATTCCAAACTTGTTTGTTGTTTCATTGATTTAAAATCAGAATTTGATTGCATAAGCTATAAATTATTACCATGCTAACTTCAAATATTAAATATTGACCCATACCTGTTGAACATTCTGATAGGGCTACATCAGGACACTTGGACTAAGGTTCAGTATAATCGGAAAGGGGGGGTTACTACTTCAATCAAAACTAATCTGGGAGTCCATCAGGGCTGTCTCCTGGCCCCCACCTTATTCAGCTGTATATCGATAATATGATAGATCAGGTAGAGCAGTCACCAATACATTCACCAGCAATAGCTAGTAGAAACATTTCTTGTCTTGTTTATGCAGATGCTATAGTTTTGATTGGGATTGCAAAAGAAGGTGGAGCTTTTTTCTAAACTATGCTTAGAAAGTAGTTAACTATTAATATAAACAAAGCAAAAATTGTTTTCAGTAAAAGGAAAACTAGGAATCCAACTTTATTCATTAACAAACATAAGTTGACTACAGAAAAATATTATGATTATCTTGGGGTAAGATTTTCTGGAAACTGCCTCTGGAAAAACCACACCCAGCTGATGGAAACAAAACATCGAGTGACTTTTAATGCCTTTAAAAGATTTAATGCTAGGTTGTGCAAGGGCTCCATAAGGGGCATACTTAAAGTTATAAATGCAAAAATCAAAGCAAGTATATTATATGCAGCAGAAATAGTAGTAGTACATAGTGCAATCTTTATTTTTATACAGGAGTTGGAATACACACCATTAGGTCCCGAAGGTCCTGTTTTCAAGGTAACCCTGTTTAGGCACAGTAGAGGAATATAGGCTAAAGCAATAATACAAGGTCTTTCTAAAATGCACATAACTACAACAAATGCAAACATATATACAGTATATACACAAATACATAACTTTTGTGTACTGTCAACATGTGTCCAAGGCTCGTATATGGTCTTCTATTAATCTAAAAAATCTGTAAGTCTTATTGAACAAAATTTATCATTATATTCTGGCAGCATCTCGATCACTACTGACTGAGGTACTAAGACTTGAATTAGGTCAATTATCATTTCCCACCCACATTAAGGAAAAAAAAAGAAGTTTTTCTCCTTAAAATGTTTCTCCTTTCAGAAGATCGTCTTCCTAGACAACATCTAGAAGAAGATATAGACTGTTCCAGAAGGGGTTTCATGTTTCCCATGACTAAAATTTTTAAAGAAAGCCTTTTTTCATTAGGATTGGGCTATGTTTTGTATACAATATGTATTAGACCAATTGATGAGATCAGTCTTCAGATCAAAAACAGAATAAGGGATATGGTTATCAAAAAGGATTTATCACGAATAACCACACTTAAGAATTATCTGTGGTATAAGCAATTAAAAACCAAACATTTTCTTGAGCACTATTTAACAATCCTAGCAAATCTGGTTGCTGAAAGGATGGTAACTAGTTTCAGGATGGAACTATATAATACTAACTATTGCTTTTTCAAACAGAAGTGTCCTGGGGTATTGAACCCTCATTGCAAATGTGGAATGAATCTGGAGGATGACCTCAAGCATATTATGTTAGTCTGTCCCTTATATTGTATGAAAATAAATATCTGTTTTGGCCTGATACTTGCAGAACTCAGTCTGCCTCTGGACCAGACTATGTTGTTTTTATATAATACCAGGGATAAGTTTATCTTGGATAGACTTGTGAGCTATCTGTGAACTGTAAAACTGTAATATAACTTGGATATTAGAGGTGGGAGAAAGTTGCAGATTCCAATTTTGCAGAAATTTGGAAATTTCTTGGAATTTTCTGAACTTCTGCTATTAGCGAGATTGGAATCTTCTGGATGTGTTCAGTGGATTTTCGTCCTGTTCTGTGGAATTTTTTGGCTGAACTGTGGAATAATACACATGAATTGCAGAATAAAAGTTCTTTCTCAGTACATGTAATTATTCTGCAGTTCAGTGATCAGTGCTGCAGACTTTTTTCTCCACAGTTTAATGCAATAATCCACAATGTATACATTTTTTCTGCTGTTCTAAGTCAGAATTTCCACAAAAGTTGCTAATTTGATATCCACACTTTCATGAAAGTGAAAATCCATCTTTTGTGAAAATTCGGAAATTCAGCCGTCGGAAGTTTTTTTTCGCACACCTCTATTGGATATATGTTTTCTGAAACCTTGTAGCCAGACAGAGAGAGAGAGAGAGAGAAGAGAGGGATGGGAAAAGTCTGTGCTTGAAGCAAACTGTAAGTTAACCATGCTTCAATCAATCAATCAATTAATCATTTATTTATAAAATAGCACTATACCAAAACCATAGTGCTAGTACAACCATAAAATACATAAAAACAATTAAGCATACAAAACATCTGCAACAGATCAAGTAAAATCAGGAAACACCAAAGTAAACAAATGAGTTTTTACTGAAGAGTTAAAGCTCGCCACCTTCAGGCACTGTTGAATCTGATGAGGTAGGGAATTCCACAGGGATGGGGCCACAAATTCAAATGCTCGGGCCCCAGTTGACTTCAAACAAACCCTGGGAATCTCTAGCAATACCTCATCGGTGAAACAAAGTGCTGGAAGGGGCAATAGAGATGAAGGGGATCTTGCAGATAACTCGGTCCCTGTCCGTGTAGGGCCTTATAGGTCAGTAAACCTACCTTAAAGGTGATCTGCTACTGAATAGGCAGCCAGTGCAGATCATGCAGCACTGGTGTGACATGACAGCCATGAGGTAGCCCAGTCAACAGCCTAGCTGCTGTATTCTGCATCAGCTGCAAGTGGCATATATCAACCCTTGATAGCCCTAGGTACAGGGTATTACAGTAATCAAGGCGACAGGTTACAAAGGCGTGAACCAAAACTGGTAGGTCATGGGGCAGAACTAGGTGCTTGAATAGGGGCTACATTCCTTAGATGGTAAAAGGCAGTCTTGACATTGGATGACACCTGATATTTAAGCGTCAATCCTTCATCAAGAATCACACCCAGATCCCGCACCTGTTCAGAGGTCATCAGCTGGCGACCACCGAGCCAAAGCCCCGAGGCTCGCCCCTCTGATGGCCCCTCTACCTGATGGCCTGGGTCTACCACCAAAACCTCAGTCTTATCTGGATTCAACCTCAGCCAGCTGGCACTTAACCAGTCCTCAATCTCAGAAAGACAGTTGTTAAAACTCGAGACAGCTCCCCCTTGATCAGGCACAAAGGACAGGTAGAGCTGAGTATCATCTGCATAGCAGTGAAAGCTCAGCTCATACCACCTTACAATGTCTCCCAATGGCAGCATATATACTGTGAACAACATGGGGGACAGTACAGAGCCCTGTGGAACCCCACATGGCAGGCAAACCTTGTCAGAGGAGTAAACCCCACAGACAACTCTCTGAAGCCTGTCAGTGAGGAAAGAATGAAACCGTCTGAGGATTGTAACAGACAGTCCACAGACTGACCACAGGTGCCCAACCAACACCCCATGGTCCACAGTGTCAAATGCTGCTGAGAGATCAAGAAGAACCAAGATGGAACGGCTCCTCCAATCTCTTGCTGTTAGAAGATCATTGAGAAACCAAACAAGGGCAGTCTCAGTGCTATACCATTTCTGGAAACCAGACTGGAGAGGGTCGTAGATGTCGTGGATGGTCAAATGATTCTCCAGCTGCAATGCAACAACCTTCTCAATAACTTTAACCACAAAGGGAAGGTTAGAGATAGGTCTGTAGTTAGCAAGACAGTCTGGGTCAAGAGATAGTTTCTTATTTATTTATTTATTTTTATTTGTAAAATCAGTTTACAACCTTTGAGCCAGAGGCTCGTTTCCAAAGGTACTTCGTCACATAAAGACATACATTGTGTTTTTGGTTACATAGCGTAGGTTTGCAAAACAATAGGCGTTCAACAGAGGCGCCAACATCACACTGTGGTTAGACAAATACATTTGGGTTACAGGGTAACATGTAAATTGAGAACAGGTGTTACACAGGTTGGTATCAATAGTGAGCAATCTAATAGGTAAACACTGAAACCGCTGGCACTGGCCAGGTTAAACATAGGCACGGTGTACAGGGAAGTGGTGGTGGGGATGGCTAGGTGGAGAGCCGCCCGGAGGGCATTGTCAAGAGAGGTAGAGGTGCTTACTGCCTCCTTCAGGGTGTCCGGAAACAACCCAGATTCTAATGAACACCAGACTATCTCAGCAAGGACCAGGCTGATGGTCTCAACACACCCCACAAGGAGGCGCGTTGGGCCTGGGTCCAAACCACAGCAGGTCAGCCGCAAAAACTGGATAATCTTCACCACATCCCCGATTACTGGCTGGACGAAGTCAGAACAGGCAGACCAAGGAGCTGCCACCATGCTTGATTGAATGCTCATGGTGTAAAATTCTAAGCTCCTAGGCAGTTCATACTGTAACCTCTGGCAGGTAGCTGAATAAATGGACGACAGATAGAAGGGGCCTGGCAAGGGTTCGGGGTCGGCAAGTCCAGATGTGAGGGGACACACGTGGGAGTCTGTTTTTGGGGCTGTAAGTGTAATGTCAAAGGGAGGCAAGCACGGCTGGACCAACCACACTTTATGCACTTAATACAGTGGAGCCCACTTAAGTGCATATTGGATAAGTGCACATTCTGAATACACACTTGTTCTAGTTTCCATTTTTTCCCCATCTCTCTGCAATGTTACATTTTCTTGTTAAGTGCAAATTGCTGTTGAGGACACATTTTCACAGTTCACCAGTGCAGCTATTAACAAGCCATTACCACCTGTTAAGTGCACAGCCTGTTTTCAGCTGGTGTGAAAACAATATCTTAATGAGCATCCTGCCTCTAATGCCTTTTGTATCCTATTGAAATAAAGTGAGTGAATACAGAATAACACTGACAAAATTGTGTTTAATCATGTAAAAAATATGTTTTTTGCTATTAGAATTGTTTTTATGCTTTTCTAAGAACAGAAATAAAGAAAAAAAAAACAGATCTATGGCTCAGTCTTTACCATTGGAAACATGAAGCTCTGAAGAAGTGCACAGCTGAATTATATGCACATTTTTTTCTGCACAAAAGGGGTTTATATTTAAGCTTGCTGCACTGTAGTGATGTCATATGCTGATACACTCTACTATTTGTTGCCCTACAGGGCACACTGAGACTCATGCCAACAGAGGTTCTTGCCCCTCCTCCAGTAAGTGCTTGCATTGCCTGGGGAGTGATCTTGGGAATGCCCAGGCTCCAGGGACCCCACACAATGGTGGTTCTGGTTTATATGGTTGAGCGAGAGAGACCCAGTACTTAGAGTATGCAACATGTAATTATACCTTTAGTTCAGGGGGTAAACCTGGAACAATTGTAGTTATAGGGTGGGCAATACTCCACAAAAAGAGATGCAGCAAAGTTTTAATTCATTGGCGAAATTGCCACAAAGTCAGCAATTTCACCCCATGTAGCACTTCATGTAATTTTTGGAATTACCTGGAATTCACCATTTGTGACTTCGCCTTGCTTTGGGGTTTTTTAAGAGCAAATTGCACTTAAAACACCCAAAGCAAGTAGAAGTTACAAACTGTAAATTCCCCCTACAGCACCCCTGATGTCTGGTAGCCCCCACCAATCGCCAGTCCCCTCCCAGTATGTATGTATGTATATATGTATGTATGTATCTATAGATATAGATATAGGTATAGGAATAGCTATAGATATAGATATAAAATACTGGCCCGGTAGGGCCATTATAGTTAGGGTTTGTAGGAGTATTTAATGTTAAAGGGCAGTTTTTCCTGGTTAATAACTTCTATTTGGTTTCACAGATTGCCTGAAATTTGACATGCATCATCTGCTGGGATAGGTCCATTGATGTACCAAATTTGATTGAAATTTCTTTTGAGATTTTTGAGATAGAAAGTGTTGAAAATAGATTTCCCTAGATTTTGCTATTTGTTTCGGCCACCTGTATCTCAGAAACGGCTTTAGGTGCTGGGCTTAAATTTTCAGGGTAGAAAGCCTTGGCCTCACAGATGTGACTTTTGAAGGCTTGGTAAAACTATAATAATCCATTCCAAAGTTATTAAATCTTGAATTTGCCATTATTTCCTATGGGTGAAAATAGATGTAAAAGTGATTTTCGCACACTTTCATACAGTTTTGCATACTTTGCACCTGAATAACTTTGAGACACTCCAACAGATTTATAGGACATTTGACATGCATCAGTCTAGGGCACAGGTCTCTTGACTTGACAAATTTGGTTTGAATCCCTTATTTGGTTTCTGAGATACATAGTGTTGAATAAAAACAACAAATTGTTGAGGGTTTGCTGTTTGTTTATTAATGTTAAAGGGCCATATTTGGATCTTAATAACTTTGTAATGGTTACAGTGATTTCTACGAAATTTAGCACACATAATTACCCTGGGGAGGTGTTTGTAACTGAGAAATTTTATCTTAATAGCTTTAGCCGTTTCTGAGATACAGTGTTAAAAATAAAGGTGGGGGGGTGTCACACTTTTTTTTGGTCCACCTATGTCTTGGAAACGGCTTTATCTTCTGGGCTGGCATTTTCAGGGTAGAAAGCCTTGGCCTCATATATGTGCCTTTTAAAGATTTGGTAGGAAAATATAAATTTGTTCCAAAGTTATGACATGTTGAATTTCCCATTATTTCCTATGGAGAAAAATAGACGTCCCACACAACACAGGATTCTGCTTCGAACTAGGATTCTGCTTTGAACTAGGATTCTGATTTGAACCAGGATTGTGCTTCAACCTAGGATCCTGCTTCAAATTAGGATTCTGCTTTGTATGAGCCCAATGGAAAGGGATTCTGCACTGAACAAGGATGCTATTTTGCAGCACTAAATCCCTTTTGGCAGACAAAACCAACACCGCGGGGGAGCAGGAATCAGCAGTCAACCAACCCTACCTATTCTACAGCCCCAAGGGCCCCACCCCAGGCTGCATAAACCCCCTAGGGTTTTTTTGTTTACCTTTTTTAAACATAATCTCCACTCTGGGGTGATCTGCCAGGCTTTGTTTTCTACAACATTGTGAACTAAGATTTAAACTTACTTTAGGACTAAATGAAGTGCTACTCTTTTTGCTGGTTTTCCAGCTCGGTGCTTTTCAACTGAGTTTAATGCCCTGGTAAGTGCACCTCATGCTAGAAGGCTAAATGTTTTGTGCCATTGAGCTACTGTCTTTTGTGCTTTTTGCTATTTTAATTTCTTATTCTTCCTTCCCCCACCACCACCACAGTAGGATACTGCAGAACACACTCCCAGTGTCCCAGATAAAACACCCCTCCCCCACTGTGGGACACTGGGGAACCCACTCCCAGTGTCCTGAAATATGTATGTAATGGTTTTGCCAACAGCGGGGTGCCCAATCCCCATGTTAGCACTACACTCACCCCCACCAGCAGTGTGACTCTAGGGATCCCACTCTCAGTGTATGTAGCATACCCAGTTATGTTGTACCCCCAAAGCAGTGTGGGGTACTGGGAAACCCACCCCCAATACCCTGAGAAATGGTTCTACTATTCCTGTGAAAAAAGAAAACAGTCCACAACATATTTTTTCTAAACTCCTGTAAAAAAAGTCTCTCATTGTTTCCCCAACCCCCTCTCACATCCTGACCCTCCCACTGAGCTCCAACCACCCCACACCCCCTTGCCCTACACTTACCAACCAAAGTCAGTGGCTGTCATCTTCTGTGGACCGAGACATGTCTACACTCTTCAAAGCTGAAAAACGAACTGAAGAATAAAAGTAAGTGCCATACAGAGGCAGTCAATGGCATTTTGAACATATTGTATGTTAATATCTCAGACATTTGTAGGTATTTTACATAGATACATAGACACCGTTGGCAGATAAGGATCTATGGACCATCCAGTGTGCCCAGTTGAGCTTGTAAGTTTATTTTATGTTTTTTTAGAAGTCTGTTGCCCCTTGCTCCTGACCTACAGAATGTCCTTATGTCTATCCCATGCATTCTTAAATCCGGTGGTTGTTTCAGCCCCCACCACTTCCTCTGGCAGGGTGTCCCACTTGTCCACCACCCTTTCTGTGAAGAAAGTCTTCTTCATGTTTCATCTGAATTGCCCTCCCTCCAACTTCATCCCATGCCCTCTAGTTCTGGAACATCTTTTTCACTGGAAAATATTGTATTCCTGCCCCCTGTTCCTCCCTGTAAGGTACTTGTATGTCTCTATCATATCCCCCCTCCTCTCCTCCAGGGAGTACATATTCAGGTCCTTGAGCCTGTCCTCATAGGACTTGTGATGCAATCCCTGTACCATCTTTGTTGCCCTCCTCTGAACCTTCTCTACCCTGTCTATGTCCTTACATAGGTAAAGTCTCCAGAACTGCACATTGTACTCCAGGTGTGGCCTCACTAGTGTCTTGTATATTGAAATGATCTCCCTTTTCCTGCTGGTGATACCCCATCCTATCCAACCCAGCATCCATTTTGCATTACCCTCTGCCTTGTCACACTGTTTCCCTACCTTGAGGTCATCAGATATGATAACTTCAAGGTCCCTTTCCTGCTTGGTGCATGCTAAATCCTCCCCTTCCCACCACCAACTAATATGTTGTTCAAGGGTTTTTGTACCCCATATACATTATCTTGGACTTCTTTGCATTGAATTTCAACTGCCAAACCCTTGATCGTTTGTCAAGCTTCTGTAGATCCCTCTCAATTCTGTCTGCAACCTCTGGCATGAACCAAATTTTCAACATGGACTTTTTTGGGACCCCACTTCATGAACACTGGCACTGTCATTTTGTTACTCTGGCCTGAAAGATGATTTCACTATGGCTGAAAGAAATCACCTTTTGGGACTGAGTAATGAAATGGAAATGCCATTGTGCATGAGGTGGTGTCCCAAAAAGCCCATGTGGAAAATCTGGTGCAAAAATACCCCAAAACGCCAGAGTTATGCATGGTCGTTTACATTTTCTTTTGGATGTATGCAACTTTTCCAATTTATATTTTCACTCTAAGTTTTCAACATAGCCACTATTCACACCACCTCATGAACAGTACAGCTACATCTTTCACATCCTACCTGAAATGTGCTTTTGTACCTCTGGTGCGGAATGGTGCGGTCAATGTGCAAAATCACCTTTCAGGAGTGAGTAATGAAGTGACAGTGACAGTGTTCATAATGTAGCATCCTAAAAAGGCAATGTTGAAATTCTGGAGCAAAAGTAACAAAGAATGCCTGAGTTATATGCAATCAATGAAATTTTCCTATGCATGCGTGTAACTGCCAGTCATTTATATCTTCACTCCAAAGTTTGAACACAGACATTTCTTCACAACACCTCATGAATACTACAGCTGTCATTTCTCACATCCTGTCCAAAATGTGTTTCCACAGCTGTGGCACAGAATGACATTTTGCCATGGATTAAGAAATGTACACCTACAGTATGAGGGTCATGAGGTGGGGTGATAAGAAGACCATGTTGAAAGTGTGGGGTCACAATGTGAAAAAAATCACAAACTTATGAGTATTTGTTGCAATTTTGTTACACACCTATCTCAAAAAGTAATTAAATTAATTGCAAAAAACTCTGTTTTACAAAAATTAGTTAGGGTTTCCATTACAACTTTAAAAGTGTGGAAATTCAATGTTAGGGTTAATACGTGTATCAGCACAACACCACCAATCTCTACAAACATTAGAAACAAAACCATTATTTGATATATCCCTCAGTGTCCTTCCACTTAACTTGTACACCATTTGAGCTGTTAATCATGTGGTATAGAACAATATATTTGTATGACGTACGAGTTAGGTGGAAGGACACCAAGGGATATATCAAATAACTGTTTTGTTTCTAATGTTTGCAGAGATTGGTGTTGTGTTCATACATGTATTATCCCTAACATTGAATTTCCATACTTTTAAAGGTGTAATGGAAACGCAACCTAGTTTTGTAAAACAGAGTTTTTTTGCAATGAATAGATGTACACACACACACACACACACATATATATCTATCTATATATCTACACACAGATATATATATATATATATATTTACACACATATACATATACAGTCAGACTGGTTAATCCATACACATTTGTGTTTGCCAATTTTGATACGTAATACAAATCTACATAGTAATCAGACAGTGATAATAAAGAGGTCAATAGCCCAACAAAAAATCCATATGCAGTGTTTCTCATTCAGATAGTCAGACATATCGATTAACAAGGCACGGATTAACCAGGTCTGACTATTATATATATATATATATATATATATACATATACATATACATATACATATACGTATACACACACAATAGGGGTGAGTGGTAAATGAGTGAGATAAAACAGTGTATCATCCACTGCAGTGTGATATTTTTACCCTCTGCTCTACTGTGATGATATCACACATTTACACACACAGGTCACAAAAGATCATCACTCTAGGCAGCTTTCCCCTCAGCTTGCAAGAAACACCTGTGCTGTTACCATAGACACAAATGCAGAACTTCTTCAGAGGTCTCGCTGCTGCCCACAGCTAACTCAATGAGCATTACAAAACACATCTATCCCCCCCACTTCCAGCTCATTACTGTGATACTGTCAGCTTGACTGAAGCCATAATTCTAAACAACACAGCTGCACAGAACAGTCTAAACTACTGCCTGCAGCTAACTCAACTACCACTGAAACACATTTTCACTTGTTCCTCAAACTCTGATTCTCACCCATTACAATTACTGTGATACTTTCAGCTTGACTGCAGCCAGAATCCTAAAAAGCACAATTTCACAGAATACTCTTCACTCTGCCTGCAGCTAACTTAATTACCACTGAAAACAGTATCAGCTGTTCTGACACTCTGCCTCTCAGCTCATTACAATTACTGTGATGCTCTCAGCTTCACTGCAGCCAGACTTCTAAACAATACAGCCTCACGAAAGTATGTTTCTCACTCCTACCTAAAAATAACTCATTTAGCATTGCAAAACACACTCATGTGTCTCCCAGAGTTTATAACACTGCCAGCCCATTCAGAAAAGCTCACACACAGAATGAGCAAACACATAAACAGGAACAGAATACAAGAGAGCATAACAAAACTTATAAAACTCTTGGCCCTATTGTATATATCGAATACATGATGGGTAGATCGTATGCTATGGCAAATATTGTCACTCCTGCATCGTGAGCTCTGGATATCTCACTCGTGCCTTCAGCACTCATGAGATATCCAGAGCTCACTCTGCATGAGTGACAATATTTGTCATATCACACTCATGCCCATCATGTATCCCCTATATACATATACACACACACAGTATATCCCTCATGGCCAAAATCCCTGGTGTCTAGTGGACCCCCACCCTGCCGATCCCCCTCCCCAATAATAAAAAATAATCCCTCATGTTTGTGGAACTCCCCACCCTGATGATCACTGGCCCTGATAATCCCAAAACTTACCTGGTGTCTAGTGGACCTCCCACCGGGCTCATCATCACTTTCAATTTTTAAAAATTCAAATGAATCCCTGGTGTCTAGTGGACTCCCCCTTACTCCCACCCTGTCAGGTAGTGCCCCCCAACCTTAAGCCACCACTCACCCCCTGGCCCCCACCATGTGGTCCACAATGCCATTCCCCCCATCCTGCTGTCCCTGTGAAAGCTCAGAGGAGCCCCCATCCCTTCTGTAGGGCCCTGAAATCAGCTTCACTTATTGGAGGAGGAGCTGACTGATGGAATGAATGAGCATGTGCTTGCACAAGCATGCATTCATTCATTTAGAATGAAAGCACACGTCAGTGGGACTGCTGGCCTCGAAGGTGAGTGGAGGGCTGTGTCGGTGGCCCCTTGAGGTCAGGGACAGGGTGGTGGTGAGGCAAGTCATGGCTTGGGGTTGGAGGGTACTACCAGACAGGGTGGGGAGGTGGGGGGGTCCACTAGACACCAGTGATTAATTTTAGTTTTTAAAACTTGAAAGTGATGATGAGCAGGGTGGAGGTCCACTAGACACCAGGAATTTTGGGGGATTATCAGGGCCGGTGATCGTTGGGGTGGGGGGTCCACTAAACACCAGGGATTGCTTTTTATTATTCAGGTGGGGGATCAGTTGGGTGGAAATCCACTAGACACAAGGGATTTTGGCCATGCGATCTGTGGGGTGGGTTCCACTAGACAGCAGGGATTTTTATGGGGTTGGTGGGGTGTGGGTGGGTGCAAAAGTGTGGAATTTCGCATTTGAAATTCCACACTTTTGTCTTTGATCCACGCAATGCGAAATGGCAAATTTCACAATTACGCACAAATCGCAAAATTCTCTGCGTAGTGAATTTTCCAGCTTCACCCACCACTATCCACAAGTAGCTACTTGCCATCTGATAGTTTATAGTAGCAGCAGTAGAACTGGATACACATTAGTAGTGGGGGAAATGTGTAACCACCCAAGGAATCAAATGAAGTAGCATATGTGTAGGTCATGGCTCAGGAAAGAAGTTGTAATATAGAGTGTGGAAGTACCTTCATGAGAGAAGAAGTTATACAGCCAGGGGAAATACCTAGAGAACTGTGTACCACTTAGGCAGCTGTTAAATGAATATCACTATGCTTTTTTCCTAGCTCTAGTATGGGCAATCCAGTTGTGTGTGGCCTCATGTTTTTGGTGCCCCAAGGTATGGCTGTAAGGTGTCAATGATCCCCACTGCCTCTGACCCATGATGAGAATGTGACTAGTGTTGGTGCAGTACTTGTATTTGATGGCATAAGGCAGGTGCTTGTCCTGGACTAGCTGCCATCATATACCACTGCGTAGATACAGGAGGTGACCCAGCCCTTACACAAATACAAAGTCAAAAGGACAAACTGATACAAACACTCAGACCCCTAATTTAGTGCTAAACAGTCATAGTCAGAAGTGGTGTTGAGGTCAATGCAGAATTACTTACATTTTTCAAAAGTCAAGCATGTTTACCTTGTTGGTAGCTAGCCACTTTATTTTCAGCACAAGATTTCAAACAGTAATTGTAACAAGTAATTTTAAAAAGAACAAGAAAAAACAGATTGTGCTGCCTCAACCAGGTAGTCAGCAGCGTGATATCATGTACATGAATATGCACAAGCATACAGATGCTGACATTTTAGGGGGACCTAGCCCACCATTTGGTTAGACCAAAGGACCGAAACACCACATATGATGCTGGTGAGATACCACAGTTTAAATAAAATAATTTACTATGGGCAGAGGATTGATATAAACCCTCCTCCCTTGTTGTTAATGTCCTCCCCAGCTGAGCAACTTCTACCCCTCCAAGGCTAGCTGTGCCTTAATCAGTTACTCCAGTCCTTCAGGTAATACTGTACTCCTGAGCCTACCACCTGCACTGACTATGTTAGCTCACACCTTAGCAGTTCCAGGAGGTGTTAATCCTGCTACTGTTCTGACGTTGTTCCCTGTTCTGTGTAGCACTTGTATCTAAATTTGCACTATGTCTCATCTTTATTTTTGTAGCCCTGAATATTCTGCCCATGAATTTTGTGCATGTATTGTTATTTATTTAGCCGTTTTATTGTATGTATTTTACTGTACTTATTTTTATTAGTACAGTGCCTTACATTATATAATTTCACTTGCACATCATGTACCACATAGTCCCATTCCCCAGTCACCCCATAACACATCTGGAAGTTAGCTATAACAATCTCAGCACATCTTTCCTGGTGAAACTTTTAAAATAAATGAATAAATAATATTATTTTAGAAACGTTGGTAGTTCCAACAGTGTTTTGATATAAATTGTTCAGATATTCCAACTGCAAACTTTAACCAGGGGTTAAATTGGGCAGGAGCAGACAGGAACTCAGTTCTACCACCTCTTAAAATACTGCATGACAGTTCCACCACATCTGCCATCTTTCTCCATTGACTACTACTACAGGACAGTTCCACCACCTAGAAATGCCAATTCCACCACCCTAGAAATACAGAAGCGAAAGCTCCCCCTCCTAAAGACCTCCAATTTAACCACTGACTTTAACCCTCAGAATTGACTTTCCCATGCATCATCTACACCAGCTTGTTTTCTGAGCCATTTGCTTGGTTCCCTTTGGCATTTTGGGTCTTAAAGAGAAACTACATAGTGTTGATTCAATGTACCACTCATTATGTAAATTTATAGAGGACTATTCATTGAAAGAACAGTTAAAATACAGTATATCACTGGAACAGTACATTATCATTCCTTGGCTGTGGTTATCAGTTTAAATACTGTCGTGACTTGAAGCTTCAGTTGCTGCACCTGAGTGGAAAGCATCTGAACAATGAGCCACTGAGGCTGTGTATGTATCTACACATTTTGTGAAGCATGGTCAGAGATCCCCGCATGACATATTCCAGAGACAGGAAACAGAAGACTGAAACAGTGTCATTAATGACTGGTCTAGCCAATGAGGATATTTTGGAAACCATCAACTACTGCCTGCAGAAAATGAATTGTCACTGAAGTAGATACAGTAGAAGAGGAATAATTACCACGCAGATTCCAGATCCATCAAGACATTTGTCTGAGTGGCCATTGCAGTTACATTGCACACAAGTTCCATCATAAGTGAGGAAAAATCCTGGTCCACATTTCTACAAAACATAAGCAAAAGAAATCATGTTACTTTTTAGGTTATTATTTCTAATGAACAACAAAAGCTCAAGTTAATGCATTAGTTGACATTAGGTGCTGATGTGCAAATCCAGTACAATCTCTAGTATCTTAGAAAGAGTTGTTGGGCCGAAACCCCTGGTCCATTTTGGTGGTTATTGGTGTTTGCCTGTCTGTAGGTTTGTTTTTTGTGGACATTCATGTTTTTCTGTTTGGAGCACCTACACTATTTTTATACATTTCATCTGTGAAAATCTCTTGACAGAATTCCTGAAAAATGCAAAACAAGGTACTGTATCAACATTTTTAATTTATCTTTTTGGAAACCAACCTAGACTGAACTAAGGAAATTTATCATTCAGCACATTGGGTTACAGAAAACCCTAGCCACACTAGCATCAAGCGCTATTACCTTAGGATACGCAAAAGCTTCTGAGGTTGGAAACTTCAAGAATTGCTGTATTGTTGAATAAAGAACCTGGATGCACCTACCTTAGGACAATGATTATGATCTCCTTGGCATGGCCCTGTGCTGTTAAAGGGGAACTACAATGAAAATGTACAAAAATATATGTTGTGTGGTGTTTTGCTTTGTGGGTGTAGTCCTGGTGCATCCTTTCCTTTGCTTGCTATTAGGATTTTTTTTCTAAATGTGTGTGTGTGGTGGAGATAGGCTACACCCTTGACTGTGACTGATGGATCACTTTTCTATTTCATTTCCTAGCTACCAGAACTTCTATTGTACAACAGTTAATGCTTTTCTTTTTCCTTTTCTTATTTTTCCCCACCTACCCTAGGTTGGCCACCTAGTGTAGCTCTTTACTGTCCCTATTAAACTTCCTACTAGTTCTCTCTTTTTATTGTTTTTCCATTTCCATTCATCTAATCCCTAAAATGATGCCAAACACCCGGAGAGGTGTAGTGTAAAGTGCATAAGTGCATTTTGTGTATAAAAAGCATGAATGCTATTTTAGATAGCAGGAATGAATAGCTAATAAAGCATTTTTAAAGAAAATGATTAGAAGCCATATAAAACAATAATAATTTCATGATTAGTACAGTTACAAGAAATTCTTAAGGTATTTTCATAAATACACACTTTAAACCTGTTACTGTATAAGGTTCTATGTATAAAAGAGCTTAGTCACTGTGGATCAGAGATACTGAGAGTCAATATCTGTGGATATATACACTGTACATTTAACTAAACTAGGAAATCCCCTGACACAATCCCCTCCCCCTTGGTTTTGAAACATGTCCAGACTTGTAAACATGTAAGGGCTCAGTCAGATGACCCTACCAAAAAGATATAAAAACCTTTGCACAGAGTTTACTTCAGTTCAGTTCAGTCTTGAGAGTGAAGGAAATAGGTGCTACTGCAGACAAGCTGTTGAATGCAGATGAGAAGGGTCTTAGGAACTCTAGAATCCAGGACTGTATTGTGTGAGAAATTACTGATGTTAAGTAGTGATTTTCTTTGCAGTTTTTTTTTGCTTTCATTTATTATTTTTTGAACTTTTGAAAAATAAATATCACACCAAGGTGTGTTTTAAACCTGTAAATTGGCCTCATCTGAAGTTTATACCACACTCTATGACAAACTTGGTGCTAGAAGTGGGATAGTACTGGTTGTCCAGAGAAACAAGGGGGAGACCAGTACCCAGATACCAGCCATGGTATCCAGACATAGGGGGCAAAGAGCAGGATGGCATACCTACAGGATCTCGTGGATTCCAAGGATCTGTTGAAGGAGGGGGGCTTACCGGTGTGCATAACAGAGCTCAGGTGAAGAGAACTTGAGAAGAGCTGTTGCCTGGATTGGAGTTCACTGGAACACGGAGGTGGACCAGTGCCAGAGAGAGGCGGAGTACCCCCACCAGGTGCTGATGGAGGGTTCCCAACCAGAGGATTTTATGGCCGAAGCAGAGGAGCTGGATCCATGGGTTCTGGAGGAGGACCCTCTGATGGAACTTTTGTTGCCAGTCACTTTTGAAATCCCCTTGTTGCCCATTTTTCTAGCCTGCTGCTACTTGGAGGATGATGAGATGAAGGCCCCAGGTAAGACTGTACCAGGACATTTGCATACTGGGGTGAAGACTACAAGCAACAGGAAAGACACCGTGGTGGCTAAATGGGCTTTCCCATGTTTTGAACCCCCTGTGATATGGGATGAAATATATGAAACATGTAATGTTTAAAATGAATGTAGCATTAAGGCTGGTGCTGAGTACAGTCGGTTGAGGGCACCAGAATGGTGTAAGGGTTGAAAGGAACCCCCTGGTATGTTAAAAATAAGGGTTGAAAGGAAACCCCATAGGTTTTGGAGTTAGGAACTGGCTGGTTGATGTTCAGTATGAGAAGGTTCCTTGTCTACCAGAAAATATATGAAAGGGGAATGGATAGATGAAATGTATGAAATGATTACAAGAAATGTATAACATAAAAGAAATGTCTATACTGCATGATATAATATGAGGAACCTAGGATCATGGAGGATCTAGGTATGGGGTGGAACCTATGATTGGGCCCTTGAGTGGAAACAGTGCCAAGTGATGGGTAAGGAGGAAGCTCAAAGTCAGCATAAAACTGATATGTATTGCTTCCTCTTTTCTAAAGTACTGATGTAGGTACGATAGTTGGTGCACAGGGTTTTGAAATGATGCCAAGTGATGGGTTCTGAAAATATGCCTATTGATGGGTGCCTGATACTACATATGAAATGTCTGAGTTGTAGTAACCAGAGTGAAATAGGGGCTAGAGAGTCACTACAGACCGAAATCCTCTGAGAGCACAGATGAGTACTGTGCTGAACTGTATGACAGCCCCAGGGTAATGTTGTGAATGTATTGTTGTATTGCAGCAACTGGGTATGGTGGACAACACTAAAAATAGCTGAATTAAGGGACTCTGGGGTGAAGTTGTCACAGTGGGTGAAAGAAAGTTTCAACCAATCCCCATACTACTGTTTTGGTAGAATATTTATGACTGAGAGGGGATTCATAAAAAAACAGTATAGTTTTGAGAACTGTTATTTTTCTTAAGGAGGGAGGTGTATGGTGGAGTTAGGCTATACCCTTGGCTGTGACTGATGGACCAATTTTCTATCTCCATATTTCCTAGCTACCAGAACTTCTACTGCGCAACAGTTAACACTTTTATCTTTCCTTTTCTTCATTTTTCCACCTACCCTAGGTTGGTCACCTAGCGTAGCTTTTTACTGTCCCTACTAAACTTCCTACTAGTTCTCTCTTTTCATTGTTTTTCCATGTCCATCCATCTAGTCCCCAAAATGACGTCAAACACCCAGAGAGATGTTGTGTAAAGTGCATAACTTCATTTTGTGTTCAAAAAGCATGAAGGTTATTTTAGAAAGCATAAACAAATACAGTTAATAAAGCATTTTTAAAGAAAAATGATTAGAAGCCATAAAAACAATAATAATTTCATGATTAGTACAGTTACAAGAAATCCTTAATGTATTTTCATAAATTCACACTATAATCCTGTTACTGTATAAAGTTCTATATATAAAAGAGCTTAGTCACTGTGGATCACAGATATGAGTCAATATCTATGGATATATACACTGTACCTTTAACTAATCTAGGAATTCCCCTGACACAATCCCTTCCCCCTTGGTTTTGAAACATGTCCAGACTTGTAAACATGTAAGGGCTCAGTCAGGTGACCCTACCAAAATTATATGAAAACCTTTGCACAGAGTTTACTTCAGTTCAGTTCAGTCTTGAGAGTGAAGGAGAGAGGTGCTACTGCAGACAAGCTGTTGAATGCAGATGAGAAGGGTCTTAGGAGCTCTAGAATCCAGGACTGTATTATGTGAGAAACTACTGATGTTAAGTAGTGCTTTTCTTTGCAAGTTTTTTGTTTTCATTTATTATTTTCGAACTTTTGAAAAATAAATATCACACCAAGGTGTGTTTTAAACCTGCAAATTTGCCTTGTCTGAAGTTTATTACCACACGCTGTGACAGTGCCTTCTTGTTTTTTAGCCCATGGGTTTTGGCACTCTGATGTGAGGTGTTACTATGCATTATTGCTATGCATTTTGGCTCATTTCTGAAACTGGCACTCTCTGACATTTAATGTATTTCAAAAAAAATAATGGCACTTCATTCATTTGACTATTGTGGTTTGTCTGATGTCAGTTTGCTGGGTGCTGAACATTTCCAGATGCATACACTGTTCTATTTGTTCATGTACCAACATACCTGGGTGCTGCTTGATCCCTCTCTTGGGCTCCATGCTTGCTTTTTAGTAACTTTCTTTTTCCTACAGTGCTCCTTGTCCTATGTCGCAGTGACACACTGGAGATCATTGATGACTTTCCCTGTCTGAAACTGCACTGTGCTGTCAAGTGCCTGTTGGTTTAGCCTCAACTAAATAACTATTTCTAATCCAAACTTTTTGTCTTCTATGTGTGTGTCTAGGTGCTACCAGCAAAAGTTAATGTTTTGTTTGTGAAGCTACTCTTTTTATCAAACCTAGTACAGGCATAAAATGCCTAAATCACCCATGGTCATCAACGCTATAATTAGGAAAAACTCTAGCTGTTTTGCACCAGCCAGGCAGCATCACAGTCTGAGGCACTGGATGCTTCACTGCCTGCCAAACTAGTAACCTGGGTTCAAGTAAGGATGTGGGTTACTTGGGGGGCTGGCCTGGAGAGCGAAGACTGAACATCACTAGGACATCTCTCCTACCTCATGGAGGAGGGTATGCATGTCCCACTTAATAAATACCCCCTAGAGGAATTAGAGTAGCACTGCAGTGGGTTGTAAGAGAAGTGACCCCACCCACAGCATGCCAGAGGTCTCCACAGAGGGTTGAGCTGACACAAAGTGCCATTACATGTGCTGTGGGCTCAGGGAGAAAAAAATGGTGGAAAACGTCCAGACTGCAGCTGAATGATGGCCTGGTCCCTGCAGGCTGAACACTAGTGACTGGGCACCTCCACAGTCCTGTGGCAGAGAACAAAGAAGCCAAGATATGTCACAAGGAAGCTGGGTGACAAGGTTGGGGGGGGGACATGCAGGTTGGGAGACCAGAGATACAATACAAATTAAAAAAAAGAGTCTAGCTGTTTTCTTAAAGAATAAACCTCTCAATTACCCCTCAGATGTTTTCCAAACTATGAAAGTAGCCTTTTTACTGCCAATAGGATAAAGTGAGGCACGTTCCAGCATAGTTCTAGATCTGTAAGCTAGAAGGAAAGCCAGCACTCACTGAATCAATAGTCTCCAACACATTGCTGACACATGGGATAGAAGGCGTTGTTGGAAAATGAATCATAGTAAAAGAAGCAAGTGTAGAGATCCCCAGGGACCATAAAACATGCAGACAAATTTAGAAAAAAACCTAATGGTAAACAAATGCAAGGACACACTAATGCTACATACACAAAACAAAACATTCTGTACAACATATATGTACTATGAATTTTGACCATAGTTTTACTTCAAGTGAGCTATTTGCTGCTCCTCATGGATTCTCCTGGGTTTATTAACCCTAGATATTTCTTAATGCTGCTTCCCTTTGGACTGCATAGAAGACTATAAATATTTAGACTAACTCCATCAGGTGTCCCAATAGAATACTATAAATATTTGGACTAATTCCATCAGGTGTTCCAATTTCAACCAGGGCACATAGTACCTTTATTCCAGTGGCTTGAACTCCAATCTATAAAGCAGAGTTTGAATGCCTGATCTGATTCCCCCACAGCTTCAGTTGCTCTATGAAATCCCCTTTCAGGTGAGATTTGCAAAATGTCACCTCCTTGCTCTTAACGTTGAGTCAAAAAAAGGCCATTTTGATTATTAACTTTGAAATTTTTCAGTGTTTACTCATAACTGTGGTAATTTTTAATATTTGGACCCCACATTTTCAGCATGTCCTATTTACACTCCACATTATGTATAAGGGAGGTGACATTTTTTAAATCTGGCCTGAAAGAACATTTTGCAGTCAATCCAAGAAATCACGCTTTGAGCAGGCTTTTAACAAAATGTCACCTACCAGGCACATGAACTGTAGTCATAAAAAGACTGTGTTAAAAATTTGGGATCAAAATTTTAGAAAACAATAAAGTTTTGAAGGAACATTAACATTTTTCTTTTTTTGAGCATTCTGTTTATTAACAGTTTTAAGTTTACAGATAAACTTGGACATTTAAAAACACAAGTAACAAAACAAACAGATGCAATCGTGTGTGTTATTTGATGTTACCATAAGAAAAAGGAAAAAAAAAAAAAGAATCATGTTTCCACTTCATTTCACAATTTTCTGTGTACCATTTAGGTTTATATACATAGCCCCATCCTGAGCATCACATTCTCAGACACACTTAGAGAAGCTAGAAAGGGGGACCAATCTCTCTCAAAGATCTCCTCCCTACCCCTAACAGCCTTGTATCAGCCTTTTTAGTGCAAGGGAGCGAAGGATTAACCTCCACCAAAGCAGCACTGTGGGTCTAGTCCCTGAGACCCAAGTATTTTGGATACAGTGATGGGCTAACACAAACATAACCCATATCCATCTGGGAAGTGGCAACCACTCCTCTTCTCCTTCTACCACCTCAACTCCAAACAAACATATCAGGGGGTCTCGTTCAAACTGTCTTCCAGCTATCCAGTTCACCTCGGTCACTACCTCCCCCTAAAATTTAACCAAGACTGGACAAAACCAGAAGCAGTGGATTTAAGTACCCACATCCCTGTTACACCTCCGCCACTGCAGGGATATTGCGGGATGTGCCCTGTGCACCACAGAAGGGGGCCAATACAGTCTATGCAGAAACTTAAAAAAAGCCTCTTTGAACTTATTACAGACCATTATGCCCCTCCAGCATATATAAGGCCACTTTCCACTTCTCCTCAGAGATTCGTTGCCCTAAATCCCTTTCCCATAAAGCTTTTGTACTCCCAGTCAGATCTGGTAGTCTTTGTTTATCCGGTATAGCAGCTTTCTCCATAAAACCTTTTGGGTCTTTTTTTGGCATGATACACCAGTTGTTCAACCATATATTCGGTTGCAGCCCTTCCCTGCCACTCTTATCCAACCTCTCCACAAGGGCTCTTAATTGTAGATATCTGTACAAGTGGGATGTCCCAAGCTTCAGGTTTTGCCTAACCTTCTCAAATGCACAGAGCTCCCTTTTCTCCAACAAGTTACCCACACTGTCTACCCCTCTCCTTTCCCATTCTTGAAAACCACCATCCTCCATCCCTGGCAGAAAAAGGGTTCTTTGCTATCGGTAACAGTATAGCCTCCCCTTGCCCAAATCCTTTCCTCCTCCAGAGGTGTTCCCATGCATCAAGCATCTCCCTCACCAGGGGATTGCCATTCCCCAACTCTCTATATACTCAGAGTCCCCTACTATGCAAATGTGCATTGAGTCTCCCTAATTCCCCCACTGTTCTAGCTCCACCCAGCTTGCTACCGATGGTCGGTGTACCCAGTCAGCAATCCCTCTCAGTTGCATCGCCAGGTAGTAAATACCCAAGTCCGAGAAATTAAGCTCCCCTTTAGTCCTATCCACCTTGAGTCACTTTAGACTAATTTGAGGCTTCCTTCCCTGCCATATAAATTCCAAGAACCCCTTCTCTATTCTTTTTACATCTCCCATAGTTAATCTCAACTGCAACATTTGCATAGGGTACAAGATTCGGGGCAGGATGTTCATTTTTATCAGGTTAATTCTCCCTAACCACAAGGCAGGGAGTTGCATCCATCTTTTAAGATTTGAAAGAATCATCTTAATCATGGAAGGATAATTCAGCTTATATAAATCCCCCATGTCTGACCTATCTTTACTCCTAAATACTTAAAGTCCTACTGAACAAGTTTAAGTCCCATCTGCTGCAGTTCCACGTCAGCATCCAGAAAACACATCATTTCAGATTTCCCAATGTTAATCTTATACCCAGAAAAACTTGCAAACTCATGAATGATGGACAGCAGTGGCCCCATGGACCTTTGTGGATTTCTCACAAATAACAGCATATCGTCAGCGTACAATGCCACCTTATGCTCCATCCCCATTGCCCCACCGATCCCCTCCACCCCCGATGCTGTCATATCACCACTGCCAATGGGTCAGTCACCAAGGCAAACAGAAGGGGAGACAGAGGGCATCCCTGCCTCACACCTCTCCCTAATCCAAATCATTCTGACAGGCATCCATTAACCATGACTCGTGCACTCGGCCTAAGATACATAGCTCTCACCCAACCAACAAAAGAATCACCCAGACCAAACTGGGCCATCCCCTCAAACAGGTAATCCCATTCCACCCTATCAAATGCTTTTTCAGCATCCAGGGAGACCACCCCCACCTTCCCTTGCATTCGGCATGCCCTCCATATCACATTAAGTAACCTACGTATATTGTGATATGACTGTTGACCTTTAATGAACCCCGTCTGGTCTGGCTGAACCAGGTCCGTGAGAATATTCTCCAGCCTGGTAGCCAGAACCTTAGCTAAAATTTTCAGATCCACATTAAGCAATGAGATGGGTCAGTAAGCTGCACAATCAAGCCCATCCTGCCTGGACTTGGGTATCAGGCAGATAGTTGCATCATAACAAGGCTCTGGCAATGCCGGGATCCCTGTCTCCCCCTCTGCCTTGAACACCTCACACAGCACCCCAGCTAGTTGGCCACCTAGGATACTATAATATTCAATAGGGGAATCTGTCTGGGCCACTAACCTTTCCCTGTTGCATCTTTTGGATGGCCCCTAAAATTTCTGACCTTGAAATAGGCTGCCCCAGCAATTCCCTCTGCATAACCGTAGCAGTAGGCAGATTTAACCCATCCAGCAATCCCTGTATATGAGCTTCCTTTCCTTTATGTTCAGCCCTGTACAGTGACTCGTAAAATTTCCTAAAACATTCCCCTATATCCCCTGGACTGGTACAAATCCTTCTTTCCCCATTTCACACTCTTAATATGCGTGTTGGATGCCTGCCCCCTTTCATCAGTCTCACCAGCATTGGTCCTGGTTTATTACCCCATTCGAAAATCTTCCTCTGGCAATAAAACCATGATTTTTCTGCCTCTTCTCTCAGCAGTGTATTAAGAATCTCCCTAGCTGTAAGTAGTAACCTGGGGGTGTCCCTCCTTTCTCCCCCCCACAACCCGCTTCTCCAGTTCCTTCACTTGTCTCTCCAGTTCCTCTCGCTTACACCTATTTTGGCTTTTTGAGTTTTGCCACATAGGCTATAATAGCCCCCCGCATAAAAGCCTTACCAGCCTCCCAAAAGATAGTTCTGGAGACATCCTGTGTGGAGTTTGTTCCCTCATATAGTTGCCACTGCTCCACTAGGTACTCCCTAAAGGCCTGGTTTTTAGTTAAGTACATGGGGAATTTCCAAAGTGGGGGTGTCCTTCCAGACACCCAGACCACCAGCTTCAATTTCACCATGGCATGGTCTGAAATATAGATGGGACTATGAGATATCTCCCATATCCTACCCACCCAACTTCTAGGGAGATAAATATAATCCAAGTGAGACCATGTTTTATGAGGGTTAGAGTAAAATATGTATTCCCTCACCCCTGGATTGGCCGACCGCCAGCCATCTACTAGGTCCAGATCCGTCACCCCAATTTGCCACTGATTCATAGCCTCCAACATACGTCCCTTCCCCTCAGAATGGTCCATGCATGTGTCCATAGTCCAATTAAAGTTCTCTCCCATAACAAGCCCCGGAAACTGTTCCCTAACCAGCGAGCCCAGCAAAGAGGAATAAAATTGTGGCTCATACACTGCCAGGGCATAAATGCAGCCAAACGTAAGCTTCTGTCCCTGTAATACACCCGTAACTAAAATGTACCTGCCTTCTCTAGGGTCACGTACCACTCTCTTGACCTCAGAATGGAGGTTCTTATGCAAAAGTATCGCAACACCTCTCTTATGGGAAGAGAAGGAGGCTGCATAACACTTTCCCACCCAGTTCCGCTCCAACTTCGTATGTTCCAAATCCGTCAAGTGGGTTTCCTGCAACAGGGCTACCTGAGCCCCCGCCCTTTTCAATGCAGTCAAAAGTGTTGTCCTCTTTACCGGGCTTGCTATACCTTTTACATTCCATGAAATTACATTTAAATTTGAGACGTCAGCCATGTTTCATAAGACAGCCCTTCCAGATCTGGCCCTCTTTTCTTAGCCCATTTCTCCTTCCCATCCCATTTAAATGGCAGCACAATAAACAACACTGCAAAATAACAACACGTTTCACATCATCTATTGCATCTATAAACAACACAACAACACTAACAGTAGTAACAGTTCTAACAATAAGAATATTTTTAACTTTGTAAACCCCTCCCTCCTCCCACTTCACCAAATGTCCCCCTCTCCCCCCGACACCTAACATACTTTTCCAGTAACACTTATTTCCCAAATTTGTGCCCACCTTATTCCCCTTCCCCTTATATATTTTAAGATCTAATCTCTCTTCTCCTGCTTTGGTCTTTCCTCCCCAAAAACCTCAACCAGTCTTCTCAAAAACCCTACCTCCTCTCCGCTATTTCTCTATCGACACTAATTGCTAATATAGCACAAATGTCCTGAAAAAAAAAAGGCAAAAACCCCTCCTCAGCTGAAATACACATCCCGTCGCTCCCCTCCACAGCCACTCCCCCACTCTGGTTTTAACCCCTGTAAGCAGATCAAAATTATTAGTACTTACCCCGATGCAATTCTCTCATATACTTCTGCCCCTCCCCCAAATGCACTTCCTGTCAAAACTACTCAACCCTCATATACATTCTTTACCATAGGCAACTCCTCCTCATGCCCGTTACTTTTCACTCCCATCATCTAGAAGTTTTACCTTAACCCGGGCAGCTAATACAAATCCCTTCCCGCTAGACCCCCCATACCAACCCACCACTTTGGTGATTACTCTTCTACCTAAGCTGAGAATAGATTACACCTGCATGGCCTCACGAATTCCTTCCATCCTCTCTTCCCTCCTCCATTCAATTCCTCCCTCCCCCTTTTCCTGTCTCCTATAAAACTAATATTCAAACTACGCACCCTCTCTACAACCCTCCTTGTTAAATAGGTATTCCTCCTATGTGAACAGCCTTATCACCCCTCCATAAAAAGGAAAGAAAAGGAAAAAGGGTGCAAGAGCCAGGCCACGCCTTCCAATACACACACTAAGCCTGCTCCCTCACCAATCTCCACCGAGACTGGTGCCAGGGCTCAAGGCCCGCTGCTCAGTAATGTCTTCTTCAGCGGGAAATAAATAGATAAATCTTCAACACTGAGTCTTAATAAAGGAGTGAACACCAGTCTGATCGAGTCCAGCACCTTTGATTCAAACAACCTTCACATACTCCTTTTTATCTCCATATGAAGGAGAGTAAATGAAATAAAACTAGGGCATCATGCCAGCCCACCTTGCTCTTTGTAGAAATCATCCCAGCTAATTAACATACAGAAGAAAAAAAAGGGATCTCCTCATGGCCTGCTTGCTATTTCTCCAAAGATACTCTTCCCTCATGTCTCTTACCCCACTTTCTTTTTCAGGGTCTTCACGAACTCTTCAGCCTTTTCCAGCTCCCAAAATGAGAAGATCGCCCCCTCATGCCTAATTTTCAGTGTAGTGGGGTACACTAAAAAATTGTCGATTTTCATGCCTCTCAGCTGGGCCATAAGTCCATTAAATGCTTTCCTCTTTTTAAGCAGCCTTGCAGAATAATCCTGCGAGATGAATAGCCAGCTCCCCTCATAACTAAGTGTGCCCTTCACTCTGTAGGCCTTCAAGGTCGCCTCCTCATCCTGGAAATTATGGAACCTCAATTATTTGACGAGGTGGTTAGTCTGCAGGTGGAAGTGGCAGCACAGCACGATGAGCCCACTCCAATTTCACCCTTCTGTGCTTAGTATGCAGGCCCAACAGGTCCGGCAAAACCCTGCTGCAGAAATCCAATGCATCTCCACCTTTCTGCCCTTTCGGTAGCCCTCTCAGGTGCAGATTTAGATGCCTATGGTAGTTTTCTTGATAATCATAGGCTTCCTTAAACTCCTCCAGCTCTCTTTGGAGTGCCCTAACCTGCCCAGGCATTGTTAGGACTTCCTCCTCCAACTGCAATATCCGTTCCTCCACCTCTGCTAACCTGGAACTCTGCTGGGTCTGTTGCTCCAATACTTCTTGCAGCCGACTGTCTAATTTGTCCTCAAGCTTTATTAATCATGGCTTGAGCACCGCAATTATATGACCAGTCAGCTTCCTTCCCAGTGCAGTGACCTATGCAGCAGAGAGAGACACCAGGCCTGCGTTTTCTCCTGTGGGGACCTTTGTACTCTTTTCCCTGGCTTTTCCAGCTGCTAGTTGATTTCTTGGGGGGTTGGGGGTCAGAAACTCGTTCATACTAGTTTCCTGCACTGAAAGATACGATCGCTTGTCTGCGCAGAGGTAATTTTAATTTATTTTACTATTAATTAGTAGCTGCTCGAGTGGAGCGACCAGGAAATGTGGCTATTCAACTAGCTGCTCGTCAGCGTCCCCCGCCAGAAGACTTCTTTTTTTCACATTAACATTTTTCAATGTTTTCTCATAACTTTGGCCCCGTTTTATCAACATAGCCATTTTTCTCCCTATCTCATGAATGTAACAGGTGCCATTTTTCACATCCTGCCCAAAACATGTTTTCAAAATTTGGCATGAAACGATGTTCAGAAGGGGGTGTCAGAAAAAGACTAAGTTGAAAATATGCAGCCAAAATGCAAATAAATAAATTATGAAAGCAAAACAAAATGGTTATATTAAATGCACGCTGAAAATAGAAAATAGAGTTAAAAATCTACGTTTCGACCTTAGGTCTTCTTCAGGAAATATCTAAAAGAGAAAAAAAACAAGTTAGTGTAGGGGAGAGGTAAAATGAGAGAGATATATATGTGGAGAAAGAAGAAGGGGGAGGCAAAGGGAGAAGAAGTGATAAATGATAAGATTAAGAGAGAATCTGTGAAACAAAAAGGTGATGATGGAAAGATAAAACATAATGGGAGAAAGAGCTGGGAAGTTCCCAGGTAGAGACTGATTAACAGGGCCTTGTAAGAAGGCTGAAAGGTGACAAATGTGTGAGAAGGAGACAGAAATGGAGACATATGGTGAAAATGAAAAATAAATCAGTACAAAAACAAATTGACTTTAGGGAAAAATAGGGGAGGCTGAAAGATGTTAGTGGAAAATAAGTCTATCATTTAAACCAGAGGGCTGCTGGGAGCCAAGATGGATGATCAGCTTGGCTTCCATGTTTTTTCTATGGTTAGGATCCCAGAAGCCCTGCTGAAGGACACAAACAGAAAGGTCATTGACATTGTGGTCCCTGGAGATAAAGTGGGATACAATGGGTTTAGCAGTTTCACCATTCCTGACGCTCTGTAATGTTCCTGAAATGGTCAGCAAGACACCTACCAGTTTCTCCGATGTAAATAGCTGAACACCTCCTGCAAAGAATACAGTACACTACATTAGTGGAGGTACATGAGAACTCCTTGGTGATGTGAAAAACACCTGTAGGCCCCCGAATCTCAGTTACACTGGAAATAAATTTGCAGGTGTAGCAGCGAGCCCTGTTGCAAGGTTTGGTACCTGGGGGGGAGGAACTGTTAGGAGTGGGTAGGCTGCTTTTTACCAGGAGATTGCACAGGTTAGGTGGCTGGCGGTAGGAGGCAATAGGTGGTTCTGTAAAGGAAGCACCAATGTTAGGGTCAGTTTGCAAAATGGGAAAGTTACTAGCGATGATCCTGTGAAGAGAAGGTGTGCTCTGATGGAAAGGAAGAACTAGTGGAATTCAGCTGTTGTTCTTTGTGTGACAGTATCCCTCCCATGGGGTCAAGGTTACGGGCATGTTACTGACCCAGGAGAGTGCTCTGTCCACTGTGCTTTTAGGGTATCCCTGTTGATAAAAACTATGCATTATTTGGGTCTGCTCAGCAAAATCATCCTCTTCACTGCATAACCTGCTAAGTCTAAGAAACTGTGAATAAGGCAGGCCATTCTTGACATGTTTAGGATGGAAGGAGCTATGGAGGAGGAAACTGTGAGAGTCAGTGGGTTTGTAATAGACTGATGTCTTCAGACCAGTGTTCTGGACTGAGAGCTGGATATCTAGGAAAGGCAGTGTAGAGGAGGATACTTCAACAGTGTACTGAAGGGAAGGTTGAGCCGTGTGAACTTGTCAAGGAAGACTTGGAGGTCTCCTGAGCAGGAGGTGGCCCCACACAGTCATCAATGTAGCGTTTGTAGAGTTCAGGCACAGTCCCTGTGAATGAGAGAAAAACATTCCTCCACCCAACCCACAAACAGATTAGCAAAGCTGGGACCCATCTTGGTACCCATGGCAACTCCACTGACCTGCTGAAAAAACTGTTATTAAAAGAAAAGCTTTGAGTGTTAGGAACCAGTTCTACCAGATGAGTTAGTGTGTGTGGGTGGCTGCTGGACTTCCGCTTGTTCAAGAAATGCTGCAAAGCTGTCAGACCATCATCATGGGGATCACTGTGTAAAGAGATTTGATGTCCATGGTGAAGATGAGCTGATGAGAGTCACTGAATCTGAACCAGTCAAATAACTGGAGAGCATGGTTAGTGTCTTTAACATAGAGGGCAGGGACTCAACAAGGGGTCTCATGAGGCCATCCAAAAATGCGGAGATGTGGGATGTGGGGAGGAGCAGGCAGACACTAAGGGACGCACCCGGTTACCTGTTTTGTGGATTTTGGGAAGAAGATAAAACCTAGATGTCTGGGGATGCTGGACTATGAGTCTCTTAGCAGAAGCAGGAGCTCATTGTTTTCAATAGCAGAGGTGATGGTGGTGGTGACCTCCGTCTGATAGTCAGCAGTGGGGTCCTGTGGAAGAGAAGAATAAAACCTGGTGTCAGAGAGTTGCTGTGTGGCTTCCGTGATGTATAGCTCCTTTTGCCAGACCACAACAGCACCTCCCTTATCAGCTGGTTTAATAACAATGTCATTCCTACATTGTAGAGATCTGAGGGCTGCAAGCTCACCAGGTGTCAGGTTGGAATGGTTGTGCCTGCAATGAAGTCTTCCTTGACAAGTTCACCACGGCTCATCCTTCCCTTCAGTACACTGTTGAAGTATCCTCCTCTACACTGCCTTTCCTGGATATCCAGCTCTCAGTCCAGAACACTGGTCTGAAGACATCAGTCTATTACAAACCCACTGACTCTCACAGTTTCCGCCTCCATAACTCCTTCCATCCTAAACATGTCAAGAATGGCCTGCCTTATTCACAGTTTCTTAGACTGCAGGTTATGCAGTGAAGAGGATGATTTTGCTGAGCAGACCCAAATAATGCATAGTTTTTTACAACAGGGATACCCTAAAAGCACAGTGGACAGAGCACTCTCCCGGTCAGTAACATGCCCCTTAACCTTGACCCCGCGAGGAGGGATACTGTCACACAAGAACAACGATGAATTCCACTAGTTCTTCCTTTCCATCAGAGCACACCTTCTTCACAGGATCATCACTAGTAACTTTCCCATTTTGCAACTGATTCCTAACATTGGTGCTTCCTTACAGAACCACCTATTGCTCTCCCACCGGCCACCTAACCAAGAATTCCTGGTAAAAGCAGCCCAATGCACTCCTAACAGTTCCTTTCCCCAGGTACCAAACCTTGCAACAGGGCTCGCCACACCTGCAAATTTATTTCCAGTGTAACTGAGACTGGGGCTTCAGGTGTTTTCTCATCACCAAAGAGTTCTCATGTACCTCCACTAATGTAGTGTACTGTATTCTTTGCAGGAGGTGTCAGCTATTTACATCGGGAAACCTGGTAGGTGTCTTATTGGGACTGCTTAGGAACATTACAGAGCGTGTCAGGAATGGTGAACTGCTAAACCCATTGTATCCCACTTCATCTCCAGGGACCACAATGTCAATGACCTTTCTGTTTGTGTCCTTCAGCAGGGCTTCCGGGATCCTAACCATAGAAAAAACATGGAAGCCAAGCTGATCATCCGCCTTGGCTCCCAGCAGCCCTCTGGTTTAAATGATAGACTTATTTTCCACTAACATCTTTCAGCCTCCCTATTTTTCCCTAAAGTCAATTTGTTTTTGTACTGATTTATTTTCATTTCACCATATGTCTCCATTTCTGTCTCCTTCTCACACATTTGTCACCTTTCAGCCTTCTTACAAGGCCCTGTTAATCAGTCTCACCTGGGAACTTCCCCAGCTCTTTCTCTCCCATTATGTTTTATCTTTCCACATCACCTTTTTGTTTCACAGATTCTCTCTTAATCTTACCATTTATCACTTTCTTCTCCCTTTGCCTCCCCTTCTTCTTTCTCCACATATATATCTCTCATTTTACCTCTCCTCTACACTAACTTGTTTTTTTTCTCTTTTAGATATTTCCTGAAGAAGACCTAAGGTCGAAACGTAGATTTTTAACTCTATTTTCTATTTTCAGCGTGCATTTAATATAACCATTTTGTTTTGCTTTTAGACCACATGCTGACGCAGCACCTTGTCTTTGTTTTTTCACAATAAATTATGAAGATGTATTGTGTGCAGGGCTGGCTGTTGACCCAGCAGGTGCAGTTCCTCTCCAGTGCTGGTGACCTGAGTTCTGGTATGAGCTTAGTGAGGTGTCTGGATAGGTCAAAGCTGGGGGGCAGTGCTACTCCCAACCTAGGGAGGGATGGCACAGTGCATTATTTATGCTAGGATGGTAAGGTGTAATAGACTTGTGCAAATCCACATATCGAAATACTGTTGGATTTCTCTTATTAGGTGGTTGGTGATGCACAGCTTGAAATATCCCCAGTATTCTGCTTATTCCAGTTCATGCAGGTCCCTAAGTTAACTGAGCAAATGAAGATACTCTTCCACAATCAGAAAAAGAAGGAAAATTCATTGCAAAAAACTACATTAATGTAAACATTAGGCTTGAAGAATGCAAAGTGCACAAAGTAGAGAAATGAAAAACATTATGGTTTAGAGTCTCAAGAGTCTTGATGAATCAGGGTATGGTGTTCCTTGGGCATGTCAACCCTAATACCCACCCTCTCCCCTGAGTTAATAAAATAGAACACTGTGACTGATTCTGTTGGCCATGTGTAGCAAGCCATTCTTTTCTACCTCTGAAGAGTATATGCCAATGAAGCACTGGCTTGGGGTTGTACCTTGTGCTTTTTGCAGGAGGCTACAACCTGGGGGGAGTGGGTAGACATTAGTGTTGACAACCCAAGGGAACACCCAAAGACTCCTGATACTCCCAAGCCTAATGTTTTTCATTTTCTTACTTTGTGTTCTTTGTATTCTTCAACCATAATGTCTGTATTAGCTTAGTTTTCTGCAATTAATTCATTATATATCTTGTTACTGTTCTCTGCTCTTTATCACCCAATGGGTGCCAAGGACTAAATCTTATTGTTGTACCCTGCCCTGTTTTCACTGGATGGGGTGCCAGGGTTATGTATCTAATTGCAATGCCCTACCCTCTTATCGTATATCATCGCTGCAGCGATGGTAAAAATAGTGGAGACCATCACAGTGGCAGAATCTGTTGTTCGCTGTGATGGTCTACTGGTTTACCATGACTGCTGTCTCTGGGGAGTTCGCTCCTCCTGAACCAACTCTGACTTGGAGTTGGTAATCTATAGTGCAGGGGGCAGAGCTTCCCCTCAAAAACAAACGTTACAGTGACAGCACAATGCCAATTGCCAGCATTGTGCCGTCGCTGTAATGATGGTCGACAAATTTTCTGTCACTGCGGTGACATGGAACCCCCTCCTATCACGCATGGGTTATAGAGATGTTATGAAATTAAATATTGTGGATGAAATTCCCACAAAACCGGCAATTTCACCACATGAAATATTTTGCATAGTTTGGCTATTCCTCAAAATATTTCGCAGGGTGCGAAATTGCAACATTTTGCATGTGAAATGTGAAATTTCACCCAAAAATGGTGAAATTTCACCCATAAGTGGAAAATTAAGCCATTTCATGGGCAAAATTTCATGCTCTGTGAGCAAAGTTTCACACTCCGCAGGCACAATTCCACATTTCGCTACACAAAAAGTTTCTCAAAATGGCTGAATTACGCAAAATATTTCATGTAACAAAATTTGGGAATTTCACACATCACTAATGGGGTGTTATGGTTTTTATCTAATGCCTGTGCCTGTCCTCTAATGACCTAAGTGCTGGGGTTTTATGTGTAATTTCTGTACTTTGCCCTCTTATGAGTCATGGTTTGCTGGGGTTATCTATTCTGATTGATATGCCCTGAAATCTTATGATATAAAAAGGATGTCAAGGTTATTTATCTTATTGCTGTGCTCTGCTCTTTTATAACTCATAACTTTATAAGACAAGGGAAATCACAGAGTTTGGAACTGTCTGATTTTGAAAGCAGCATATGGGAAGTCACAGAGTTTGGAACTGTCTGATTTTGAAAGCAGCACATGGGAAGTCACAGAGTTTGGAACTGTCTTATTTTGAAAGCAGCACAAGGGAAGTCACAGTTTGGAACTGTTTGATTTTGAAAGCAGCACAAGGGAAGTCACAGAGTTTGGAACTGTCTGATTTTGACAGCAGCACAAGGGAAGTCACAGAGTTTGGAACTGTTTGATTTTGAAAGCAGCACATGGGAAGTCACAGAGTTTGGAACTGTCTGTTTTTGAAAGCAGCACAAGGGAAGTCACAGAGTTTGGAACTGTGATTTTGAAAGCAGCACAAGGGAAATCACAGAGTTTGGAACTGTCTGATTTTGAAAGCAGCACAAGGGAAATCACAGAGTTTGGAACTGTCTGATTTTGAAAGCAGCACAAAGGAAATCACAGAGTTTGGAACTGTCTGATTTTGAAAGCAGCACAAGGGAAATCACAGAGTTTGGAACGGTTTGATTTTGAAAGCAGCACATGGGAAGTCAAAGAGTTTGGAACTCTGATTTTGAAAGCAGCACAAGGAAATCACAGAGTTTGAAACTGTCTGATTTTGAAAGCAGTACAAGGAAATCACAGAGTTTGGAACTCAGTGCTTTGGCTTCTCAGAAGAAACTAGAGGGGACAAGATCAGATCTACAGTACAGTAGCTTCTTGTTGTTTTACATTGTTTCTTGTGGATTCTACTTGGTAGAAGGTTATTTCTTTTCTTTCTTACTACTAAGGGGCTAGCAGGGTATTGTTTGGGGCTGTTGGAATTTTGAAACCTGTTTTGGTAGCTATAAGTGGGCTCATTTGTTTGATTCACTGTGTGGCAGGCTGCATTTGTAGAGACCTATTTCTTCTGTTTTAAAACATAATTGTTGTGATTTAACTGGGTCTGTTTCCTTGAATTGGAGACATATATCCTCTAATTCCAAGCCTATTTTGATGTGTTGTTGGTGAAGCTGTTTGAATTGGAGTCCCGTTTCTTTGGGTAGCAAATTTATTTTGGGGGCTTTGAGTAGAATTGTGATTCATTGTTGCTGGCTTCACTAGCTGCATAGTTTGAGTGCAGAGTGAGGGAATGGTGCTAATGGTCTGACCAGATGCCTCAGCTACCTGATTGTTTCTAGAAGACTTGGGCTGGTCCCACCCTTGGTCCATTATTTCCTTTATACCAGGGGTTCTGACATCACTTCCTCAAACAGGCAAAGGATATGCACCTGTCATAGCAAAAGCAGACATATTTTATTTATTTATTTATCTATCAAGTCTAGGATTACAAATACCTTTGAGCCATGGCTCTTTTACAAAGGTTCCACGTCAGAGAAATACAAATTATGGGGAACATCAAGACAGGCATTACAACAATGTGGACATTGCAAACAGAGTACAGATTAAAACAGTTCAAGGGTAGCATTGTAACAAGGCAGTCAGCGGAATTTGTCAGAGAAAATAGACAACAGATAAGAAGTGCCAGAGTCATAGGGAGAGGGAAGAGGTTGGGGGGAGAAGGAATGTAGGAAGGGTGGCAAGAAGGTGAAAAGTGCAGCATTGGGTATACCAAGATGTGAGGGTAGAATCCAGTGAAAAGGGGAGGGGTGGACAACTAGAGCAGAAAGGGAAGTGGAGAAACAAGGTTAAGTTGGGCAGTCACAGGAACTGTTGGTAGTGAGATAGTCCCGGAGCCTAGTTTTAAACATACCAATAGTTGGGGCAGAGGAGATGGTTGGGCTGAGGCCATTGAACCAGAGTGGTGCTCGATAAGCAAAAGAGCGTTGTCCCTGTGAAGTGTGACAGTGGGGGACTTTTAGTAGCTGTAGCGTGGATCTCCTGAGGTGCCATTTGTTAATTTGGTGTTGTAACAGAGTTGAGACCCCAGAAGGTGCAAGGCCAAGGTAGATTTTTTTCACCATGGAGCAGGTGAGAAACTTTATGCAGTTTGATAGTTGGAGCCAGCCGGTCTGAGTGTACAGGTCACATGTGTGGGTGAGACAGTGAGCACCAGTGATGAGCTGACATGCTTTATTTAAGGTAGTTGAGAGGCATCTAAGGGTTGTGGTTGTGGCCAAGCCATAAATGATGAGACCATAGTCTATTACAGAGATCACAGAGCTCAGGGCTGCAACCTTCAAAGCTTCTGGCGTGAGGTGTGGTCTGTGTTTGTGAGAGACCAAGCACGTGTATTAGCAGCTCTGGCTACATTATCTACATGAAGTCCATATGGGAAGATTAGGGTCAAGCTGTATCCTAAATATTTGAGGACCCCACCTGATCTAGAGTGTTCCCTGAGTGGTTGGAGATAGCCAAGTGGTGTAACTTGTGTGGGTTATGAGAGCTGCAGAAGAGCACAGATTTGGTTTTCTTGTCATTGAGGACCAGTTTATGATTAAGAAACCATGTCTCTACAGAACTGAAACCAAGTTGAAGGTTGTGTTGAAGAGTTGCAGGATCTTTGTGAGTGGAGAATACAACAGCATCATCAGCATATAGTATGATCTGCTCAAAGTAGTGGTAAGGGAGGGAGTTTAAGAAAAGGCTAAAAAGGAGGGGTCCAGTATGGATCCCTGTGGGACACCCTAGCGAACAGGCAGGGTGTTAGAAGGAGTGTCCACAATTTTTACTCTCTGTGACCGGTTTTCTAAGTAGCTAAAACTAAACCAGAGAGAAGAGTCAGGTGATAGCCCGGCATTCAGTAGTTGGTGTATTAATAATCCATGGTATACTGTATCGAAGGCCTAGGAGAGGTCGACGAAAATGGCCCCTGTGAGAAGGCCGTTGTCAAGGGATTTGTGCAAAACTCCAGTGAACTCAAGAAGGGCTGTGGTGGTGCTGTGACCTTTCTGGAAGCCGTGTTGTTGTGGACAAGGTATATTGTATTTATCCAAGTGGTCGGTAAGTTGATCAGCCACAATGCGCTCAAGTGCCTTAGAGAGTGGGGGCAGTATGGAGATAGGGTGATAATTTGAGTGAATCGTCTTGTCCCCAGTTTTATGGATGGGTGTCATGGTGGCTGTTTTCCATAGGTCCGGGAATTTTCCACAGCTGAGAGAGAGGTTTAGGATTTTTGCCACTTCTTCGCTCCAGGAAAGGAACAGCAGCAAGTGAAGAGGTGACTGCTCTCTCAGTGGAAGGGAAGTAAATGCAAATCTAGGCGCTTTCATTATTACTTCTTCGCATTGATATTGCATTGGGGAAAGGAGGAGTAGGAGTTTGAAGAAGGTTGTGCAATGGCTACTTAAAGTCTGTTTTTGAGTGTGGATAGGAAGGATAGGAATATAAAAAGCAGTTGCTCAATATATCTAAACGTGTGCAACAAAGGAGGTAAGGGAACTAAAGAAAATGTTTTGCACTGATAGAGGAGGGAGAGGGGAGACTTGGGGGAGTGTTTGGTATCCTGCATCTGGAAGGGTGGGGGGTCGCTGGTGGGCAACGACAGCAAAGGGGAGGGTGGTAGGCTGCAACAAATGCGGTGCACCAAACTTTCTAAAAATTGCCTGGAGTCTGGGAGGATGTTTAGTGTGCAACCACATAGAAAAACTTAGAAAGGAGATTGAGGGTCTGCAGGAGGAATTAAAACAGGCAAGGCAGATTGGGGTGGGTTAGCCCAATACTGAGGGAGGAAGAAGGAGATGAGGAGGGCAATTTAAGCCAACAGTGGTGAGGAGAGGTCAAGAAGGGAAGCAGAGACAAAGGGCCCAGGTCAGGAAGAACAATTGCCGGGAAACCAGGTTAGAGACAAAAGACAAATGGAAGAAGGAGATAGGGACTTGTGAGGGAGGCGAAGAAGTGGCAAAAGTCATGGAGTGGAAAAGAGAGACAGGTTACTATGAAGAGGGAGTGGGCATTTTGAAGGGCCTTCAGAAAATAGTTGTGCACTGCTAGAGGAAGAAGGTGGAGGAGGAAATGATGAAATTAGAGGAGTAATTGATAAACGCCTGGAACAAACTGGAGCGGGGGGAAGTTCTGCTGGGAGAATTGCAACAGGGGTAAAAGGGGGAAATAATGTGCAGGAGGAAGAAGAGGAGCTGTAAATGAGAGAGGGAGATGAATGGAAGCAAGCAGGGAGTAAGAAGGGTGGAACCTTATGTTGGGGGAGTCAATACTAAGAGGAGTTAGGTGGGGTAGCAAGGGAGAGAGGCATAATCACATTTGGGTGGAGGCCATGCCAGGAATGACAGCGGAAAGGGTGGGGCAGTCTGTTCTGAAATATGCTAGAAGGGGTAGGGACAAGCCTTATTTAATTATACATCTTGGGACAAACGACCTGGCTGACAAGACAGTAGATACAGTCCAGAGGAGGTCTGAGGAACTAGCACAATTATGTGAGGGGGCAGGAAGATCAGTAACTTTTTAAGAGATACTTCCTGTGCCAAAGGCAAGCACAACAAGAAAGCTGAGAATAGAGGAATTTAACCGATGGCTAAGAACCTGGTGTTGTGCTAAAGGGTATGGGCTGTTGGGGGGTGGGAGGGACCTGGGAGGACAGTAGTCTCTATGCCAGGACAGACTACACTTGAGTGAGGAGGAAGAAAGTGTTGAAACAGAGGATGGAGGAGTACATAGAGAAGTTGGAATTTAAACTAGGAGTGGGGGGTGGCAGTTGGGGAAGAGATATGCAGAGACCACAGGTTGGGAAACCATATGAGCTTACCCCCCATAACAGTGACAAAGGACAAATGGCAAGTACTGTTGGTGATGCTAGGAAAGGAGGGCAGGATGGGGGGGGGGAAAGGGTGGAAGGTGGTTACCCTTAATGATGATGTAAGAAACCCTTAAAGACGATGTAAGAAACCACTATGGTTCTCAAAGGAAGTGGCAGTGAAGGTTCAAGAGAAAAAGAAAGCATTCAGGAAGTACAAGAAATCGCAGCAGGAGGAGGACAGAGAACTGTATCAGTTAAAGCAAAAGGAGGCTGGGAAGGCAGTCAGAACAGCAAAGGCCCAAACCGAGGAAAAGATAGCCAACTCAGTTAAGAAGGGGGATAAAACCTTTTATAGGTACATCAGGAGCAAAGAAAGACCAAGGGAGGGATAGTGAGGCTTAATAAAGGAGAGGAGGGTGGGCAGAGGAAGACTGTGAAAAGGCAGAGATACTAAACAAATATTTTTGCTCAGTATTTACAAAGGAAGAGGGGGAGGTACATAAAACGAACAGTAGTAACACTCTGGATACAGAAGTTGATACCAGCCCATTTATAGAAGAAAGGGTTCTGAAAGAACTCTTAAAACTGAAGGTGGACAAAGCAATGGGGCCTGATGGGATTCATCCCAGAATTCTAAAAGAACTAAGGGTAGAACTAGTGACACCACTGACTACCCTCTTTAACAAATCATGGGAGGATGGGGTGGTACCCGAGGACTGGAGGAGGGCAGATGTGATTCCCCTTCACAAAAGTGGGAGCAAGGCAGAAGCAGGAAACTATAGACCTGTTAGTTTAACCTCAGTGATAGGAAAATGATGGAATCACTTCAAAGGAAAGAATTGTCGAGTATCTAGAGGCCAGAGGGGCACAGGACCCTAGGCAGCATGGATTCACAGCGGAAGGTCATGCAGATGAATCTGATAGATTTCTTTGACTGGGTGACCAAAGTAGTAGATCAGGGAGGGCTGTGCATGGCCTACCTAGACTTTAGCAAGGCATTTGACACAGTCCCACACAAAAGATTAATATACAAGTTAGCCAGCCTGGAGTGGGTCCCAAGCTGACAGCCTGGGTAAGAATTGGCTGGAGAATAGGACACAGAGAGTTATAGTAAATGGAGTCCACCAGAAGAAAGGAGGTTACTAGCTGGCAATGCAGGGTTCAGTATTAGGACCAGTCCTCTTTAATGTTTTATAAGCGACATTGCAGAAGGACTGGAAGGAAAAGTATGTCTCTTTGCAGATGACACTAAGATCTGCAACAGAGTTGATGCACAGGGTGGGGTGGAAAGGATGAGAAGGACTTGGCAAGGTTAGAGGAATGGTCAAATGTATGGCAGCTTAGATTCAATGCTAAGAAGTGCAGGTAATGCACCTGGGAAACAAAAACCCAGGGGAAGAGTACACAGTGGGGGGTGAGATACTAACAACAACAAAAATGGAAAGGGACCTGGGGTAGTCATATCAGATGACCAAAGGTGGGCAAGCAATGTGAGAAGGCAGCACGGAGGGCTGGGGGATACTAGGATGCATAGGGAGGCATCACAGTAGAAAACAGGAAGTTATTATCCCTCTGTACAGACAGCTGGGTGAGACCCCATCTGGAGTACTGTGTGCAGTTCTGGAGACCCAATCTCCGCAAAGACATGACAGGATGGAAGCTGTCCAGAGGAGGGCAACTAAATGGTGCAGGGTCTGCACCGGAGGACATATGAAGAGAGACTTAAGGAGCTTAATATGTATAGCCTCAAGGAAAGGAGGGAGAGGGGTCATGAGAGAAACTTTCAAGTACCTCAAGGAATCAACAAAGTCCAAGAGGTAGCATCTTTCAAAAAGAGTGTGCAAGAACAAGAGGGCACAATTTGAAGATAGAGGGGCGGCTCAGAGGTAATTTAAGGCAGTATTTTTCACAGAGGGTTGTGGATGCATGGAATGGCCTTCGGAGGAGGTTGTGGAGCCAAAATCAGTGGTGGAATTCAAGCATGCATGGGATAGTCATAAGGCAATTCTGGGGGTGGGGGTAGGAAGAGTAGGCTGCTGGTTAACTGGGATCTGCAGCTTATCCAGTAGGTAGGTAGGGAAATGGGCAGACTGGGTGGGCCAAGTGGTCCTTATCTGCTGTCAAATTCTACGTTTCTATGTTTCTATGTTAATGCTAGGAGCCTTGGGAGGAAAACTGCAGAGTTACAGGTTCTCATGGCAGAGGGAGAGGTGGACATTGCAGTCATCACGGAAACATGGGCCACCCAATACAATGACTGGGACCTGTCTGTACCAGGGTACAGATTATTTCGTAGGGACAGAGTGATTGGGAAAGGGGGGGTGGCACTATATGTGAAGGAAGGACTGAAGTGTGTAAGGGAGGAAGGGGAGGAGGGTGTACTGAGTCACTTTGGATGCAAATCCAGGATTCCAAGAATAGGATTCTTAGAATGGGAGTGGTGTACAGGCCACCATCTCAGACGGAGGAGCTAGACAGGGAACTAGCGGGACAGATCAGGAGGACCTGCGAGAAGGGTAGTGTGGTGATTGTGGGGGACTTCAACATGCCAGGAGTGGACTGGAGCACCCCAACAACCAGGAACAGAACCAGAAGCAGGTACTACTGGATGCCTTCCAGGACAGCTTCCTGCTGCAAATGGTCAGTGAATCAGTCAGGTTAGGAAATACCCTTGAACTTTTACTGGCAAATGGGGACTTTGTGAGAGAACTTACAGTGGAGGAACCGCTGTCAGGGAGTGACCACCGCTCAGTATGGCTCACATTGGATATGGGCAAGGAAGGAGTGGAATCTGGCACAATAGTGCGGACTTCAGGAGGGCACTTTGGGAGGATGGGGAAGTGGTAAAAGGGTACCTGGCCAGAATTCAGTCTAGTATGGACACTAACCAGAGGTGGGAGCTCATAAAGCTGGGGATAGTGGAGGCAACCAAACCTGCTGCAAAGCCCAGAGCAGGAAGGCTAGGGCTAAGAAACCAATCTAGCTGAGCAAGGAGGTCATGGAAAGGTAAGGAGGAAAGAGCTGCCTTTAGGAAGTACAAGAAAACAGGGAGGGGAGGACAGGGAGGAGTACTTGACAGAATCGAAGGAGGTGACAAGGGCAGTAAGGGGAGCCAAAGCATCTATGGAACTCAGGCTGGCACAAGGCATTAAGAAGGGAGAGAAGGACTTCTTTAAGTACATCAGGAAGAAAAGGAGCTGTAAGGACCACATATTAAGGATTAGGAAGGAAGGGGGTTGGGTGGAAGCAGGGTGCGATAAGGTGGAAGCACTAAATGAGTACTTCTGCTCAGTATTTACTAAAGAGAAGAGGGGGGTGACACCCAAGGTGGGAGAAATGGCAGAACGGGGGGAGTGGTGACAGATGGGGAAATCATGGAGAGCAGAGTTCGAGAGGGTTTGAAGGCACTGAGGGTGGACAAGGCGCCAGGCCCAGATGGCATCCACCCCAGGGTACTGAAGGAGCTGGCAGAGGTCCTTGCAGGACCTTTGGCAGACCTATTTAATGCCTCACTACATCTGGGTGTGTACCTCAGGACTGGAGGATGGCTCATGTGGTGCCCCTCCACAAGAGTTGCCCCAAGGATGAACCGGGAAACTACAGACCAGTGAGCCTCACATCCATCGTGGGTAAGCTAATGGAGACTATCCTGAAGGAGAGGCTGGTGGCCCTCCTAGAGGCCAAAGGACTACAGGACAGCAGACAGCATGGTTTCTACGTGGCAGATCCTGCCAAACCAACCTGGTCGAGTTCTATGACTGGGTAACTAGGCAACTGGACAGGGGCCATGCAGTGGATGTCCTGTATCTGGACTTCAGTAAGGCATTCGACTCAGCACCACATGGAAGGCTGTGAAGGAAGTTAGTAGGCACAGGGGCGGGTGCAAAGCTGGTGAGATGGGTAGGAAACTGGCTGCAGGGAAGGCAACAGAGGGTGGTGTTGGGTGGGGAGCTCTCACACCAAGCGCAGTGACGAGCAGTGTTCCACAGGGCTCAGTGTTGGGACCAGTGTTGTTTGGGATATTCATTGCAGACATATCATGGGACATCAAGAGCAAGATCAGTCTGTTTGCTGATGATACCAAGGTAGGCGCAGTGGTGGATGACCTAGGGGATGGCAGGGGTTGCAGGATGATCTGGCAAAGCTTGAAACCTGGTCAGACACCTGGCAACTGGGCTTTAATGCCAAAAGTGTAAGGTGCTGCATTTTGGGATGAAGAACCCAGGAGGAGTTACCAGCTAGGGGAGTGCAGCTAGCCCAGACAGAGGAGGAGAAGGATCTGGGTGTGCTCATTACAGGGTCAATGAACAACTCGGCTCAATGTAGGAAGGCAGCTGCAAAGGCCAACAAAATGCTGGGTTGTATTGCAAGGGGTATATCCTCGAGGAGGGAGGGGGTGATTCTGCTACTGTATAGGTCATTAGACCACACCTGGAGTACTGCGTGCAGTACTGACGTCCGTATCTGAAGAGGGACATTAAGCTACTGGAGGGGGTTGCAGCGCAGAGCAACAAAGATGATCAAGGGGCTGGGGGACTTATCATATGAGAGGAGGTTGAAGGAGCTGAACATGTACTCACTGGAGGAGAGGAGAGACAGGGGTGACATGATTGAAACTTTTAAATACATGAAAAGAATAAACAAGACAGGTACAGAGTGGCTGTTCAAAGTAAGGGAGGGAGGGTCACAGGGCCATGATATGAGACTGGAGCGAGGAAGGTTCAGGAGGAGATAAGGAGACACTTTTTACAGAGAGGGTGGTGGCTAGGTGGAATGCGTTACCTGCTGAAGTGGTATGCAGTAGAACAGTGGACTGCTTCAAACGAGGATGGGACAGGACAAGGGGGAGGGTTAATGAAGGGGAAGGGTGGAAGGGAGGGGCAGCTACAGAATAAGGGGTGCTAGCTGCACATTCAAGCAGACTTGATAGACCTCTAGGCCTTTATCTGCTGGCAAATTTCGCATGTTCGTATGTTTGTATAACTCAAGGGGTGTCTGGGTTTTTCACTATGTTTGCTTACCAAGTTTACTCAAGAACAGCAAATGTCCGTTGTAATGCACAATCCAATAATGAAACCAGACAACAATTCAAAGAACATTAAACATCGCATTTACAAAATGCTTTGTCCAACACATACTTCCTTAATTGTACTCTTGTAACCCCCCTACAAACGGGGGTTCCTAAAAGCCTTCCCGGAGCTGCCTAAGTGCTCCTTGCCTAACTGATGTATGGCGCAATGCCGCCAAAATGCAAGCGTTGTGAGTGCTTTTAAAGCCTCCAGTACTGTCTCTTTAAGAGCTGCCTGCTCACAGGTTTCAGTGGTTTGTATAGGGGGGATTGAGGTTTCCCTGCTTGAATCCTGCCTGAGCTGTGGTGTAATCGCTCCATGTTGTAGTCACTGAAAGCGCAAAGGGAGCCCATCTGACAGAGGTAACTGTTTGGCTGTAATCATTTAAAATATTAGTGAAATTACAGTTTGTTTAACCTGCTTTCATTGCAGCTGGGACTCTGTGCATTTGGCCCCTCCATTTTGGACCTGGACTTTTGAGATGGGCCAATTAGGAAAGGGGAGACACTAAAATGGAGATCATTTGAGCCAACCAGAATCAGGACTCTCTCTGGAGCCGGTTTACCATAGGGGAACAGTCAGTAATTCTGAGAAAGGAAGTTCTGGACTGTGGTGCTTTTTCACATCAATGAGGGCCGAATTAGGTGACTGACATCTGCAGCCCACCAATGGGATTGGGTGGCGCCCGAACTGAGATTCCCTGCCCAAACTGCCAAGGGGCAGAGTTGCTGTGGCTGTGAGTGAGGAAGGAGCTCTTGGCTTCTGCGCCATTGAGTTTTCACGTGGGAAGTGCGTGTGGAAGGCCAGATTCAGGCAGCTTAAAGGCCCACAAGTTTGGACCAATTACGCTAGGCAGCGGTCAGAGGAGGCTGTGCAAAGGCGCAGCTACCTACCAGGCTCACCCTGTAGAGGACTGGAGAATCTGATGAATCGTGCTTGGTCTGTCAGGAAAAGTGAAGCTGCGTCGTGACTCCCGATTAGCTGTGAGTTTGGTCAGGCCCAAGGGCAGCTGCCTGGTATGGTACCCTCTGTTTCTACAGCCTGAGTAATGTCAGTGTTGACTGGGCTGTTGTCAGAGAGAGAGAGAGAGAGAGAGAGAGAGAGAGAGAAGAACTGTGCTGTCTCCGAGTCATGAGTAAAATACCAGGGTAGCTCCCTGTGACTTGAGTTATTGGTTGCAAGTTGTGCTGTTCCCCTCGCTGGCTGCACAAACTGAGCCTGCTGGCTCTTAACTACTACAGTGGTAGTTTACAAGTATTTATTCTTCAGGGCCCCATCCAGCTGCACCAGACTTGGCTAGCCTTTTTATTGCCTGGGTACCCAGTGACAGTGACTGTTAGGCACTGTAGCCTGTGCTCAGAGCTCTGATATAGTAGTGTGATTAAGCTAATTAACCTGATTTCCCCCTGTCCATGTTATTCCCCCCTAAATAAATCAGATTGCTTGTTTTGCAAATGTATACAAGCTGAACTGTGTGTTTATGCTAAAATACTGTATAGGGGCAACTGTGTTCTTGCATCTTATTCCACAGCGGGTCTCTAGAGTTCAGAGGATCACATCTATTCGGGGGGTAAGTGTATATTGCAGGGGCACTGTTAATAACATGTGTGGGCCACTAGTGGGAGGAAAGGGGGGGTTACAGTGACCCAGAGGGCTGTGACCAGGTCGCCTTTGACTGTTCCAACACCGACCTGTGGGTGGAGGCACCCCCCAATGGATCCAGGCCCCTCAACCTGTTATTAGCTAAACAGGCAGGTGTAGTAGCCCTTGGGATAGCACCCCCTAGGGGTTACACTCTAAGGAGAGAAGCCAATTCACAGGAATGCAAAACAAGAAGTAAATAATCTAAAATTTAGCTACGGGATATTTGAAAGACCTCTGGCCCTGAGCTGTGTCCACCAAATAAATGTCTTAAAGTTCCTGCCCTTTTGACCTAGTGTGATATGTAGAGGAAGAAAGACAAAACATATTATTCAAAGCCATAAATGTATCATCAAATACCATACACTGTTTCTTACAGTGGTCCATATAATAAATAATTTAACATGCATGATAGTCTAGAGAAAGTTAATTCAAATTGTTGCACAGGATACAGTTTTTAGTTTGTCTCACAGGCTTTAATCTGAAATGGTAAATAGATTTAAACAACATCTTAACCATGGACAGCACTGTCATTTTCAGTCATGTACATAACTAAAGCATAGTCTGTTAATGAGACAAATAAGATCAGAACAGCTAATCTCCTTGTCACTGAAGTTATGCTTGTTATACTTCTTTGAATTCTTTATAGTTAACCCAAACAAAAATGGACAGTTTTTGATAAAGTGTTTACATGGGCTGCAAAAGACAGAGTAACATCCAATAGTAATCCCAAGTATTGAAAAGTAGTTACATTTTCAATTACTTCATGTTCTAAGACTCTGATCTCCAGGGAAAATGGTATTTTTCCAGACTTCCTAGTGCTATAAAAAATAGCATTGACTTAAGGTTTTTACAATAAGAGCTAACATGTTATCTAACAATGAATTAGCTGCACACAAAAAATCCTGCTGGAATTCATAGCTTGAAATCTTTACATCCCCCCTCCCCCAAGAATGGAACAGCATCATCAGAATACAATGCTATATTTACACATTGGCAAATGTCTGGTAAGTTATTTATTAAAAAGCTAAACAATAAGTGACCTAAAACAGAGAAACAAACAAGCATTTGTCAGTGCCGAATGTTGATTGCGTTGGTCTGTTGAGCTCACTCAGTGGCTCTGTGTCAGTGGCTCAGTCTGTGTGTACTGGGATGCTGCCTGCATTGGCACCTTGTTCTGCTGAGGAAGAAATCCACAGCTGTCCGACAGAGCTCCATTGAGGTGGCTCACTCCCCCTGTCTCACTCATTCATTCTGTTTCTTCTGGCGCTGCAGGCTGCCTTTTTGTACTGGGCTCTTGCCTGTGTTGGTGGCTTTTTCTACCCACAAAGAAATCCAGAGCTGCCCCGACAGAGCTCTGTTGAGGTCGCTCACTCCCCGTGTCTCACTCACTCATCCTGGCTCTCCTGGCACTGCAGGCTGCCCTTTTGTACTGGGCTGCTGCCTGTGTTGTGGCTTTTTCTACCCATAAAGAAATCCACAGCTGTCCCGACAGAGCTCCATTGTGGTTGCTCACTCCCCATGCCTCACTCACTCATTCTGGCTCTCCTGGCACTGCAGGCTACCCTTTTGTACTGGGCCTTTGCCTCTGTTGGCACCTTTTTCTGCCCACAAAGAAATCTGCAGCAGTCCCGACAAAGCTCCGTTGAGCTTGCCCACTCCCCTTATCTCACTCGCTCATTCTGTTCTGCCGGCGCTGCAGGCTGCCGTTTTCTACTGGGCTCCTGCCTGCATTGCTGCCTTCTTATGCCCACAAAGAAATTTGCAGCAGTTACAATACAGCTCTGTTGAGCTCACTACCTTGCTCATTCTGGTTTCCCTGCCACTGCAGGCTGCCCTTTTGTACTGGGCCTGTGCATGCATTGCTGCCTTTGCCTGCCCACAAACAAATCTGCAGCAGTCCCAACAGAGCCCCGTTAAGCTCACTAAGTCCTCCTCCCCCCTCACTCACTCGTTCTGTGTCTCCTGCTGCTGCAGACTGCCCTTTTGTATTGGGCTCCTGCCTGCATTGGTGGCTTTTTCTGTCCAGAAAGAAATCTGAAGCAGACCGACAAGCTCCACTGAGCTCGCTCACTCCCCCTCTGTCACTCTCACATTCCGTTTCTGCCGGCGCTGCAAGCTGGCCTTTTGTACTGGCTCCTGCCCATATTTGCGCATTTTCTGCCCACAAAGAAATCTGCAGCAGTCACAGTAGAGTCTCGCTGAGCCTCGCTCACCACCGCCCTGTCACCGCTCATTCCGCTTCTCTTGGCGCTGCAGACTGCACTTTGTATGGGGCTTCTGGCTGCGTTGGCACCTTTGTCTGTCCACAAAGAAATCCGCAGCTGTCCTGCAGAGCTCCATTGAGGTCGCTCAGTCTCCCTCTCTCATCACTCATTCTGTTTGCCCAGGCGCTGTAAGCTGCCCTTTTGTACTGGGCTCCTGCCTGCATTGGTGCCTTTTTCTGCCCACAGAGAAATCCCAGCAGTCCTGATAGAGCTCCATTGAGCTCACTAAGTCCCCTTGTCTCACTCGCTCATACTGTTTCTCCCACCGCTGCAGGCTGGCCTTTTGTACTGGGCCCCTGCCTGTATTGACGCCTTTTTCTGCCCACAAAGAAATCCGCAGCAGTCCTGACAGCATTTCGGTGAGTTCGCTCACCCCCCAACTCGCTCTCTCATTCTGTTTCTCCCAGTGCTGCAGGCTGCCCTTTTGTACTGGGCTCTTGTGTTGGGGCCTTTGTCTGAACACAAACAAATCCGCAGCAGTTCCAACTGAGCTCAGTTGAGCTCAGTCACTCTCCCCTCTCACTCGGTCGATCTTAATCTGTCCCAAACACTGATTTCCCAGAGTGACCATGCTATTGTCTGGCAGGAGTGCAAAAACATATTTTAGCCAGGATGTGAAAAATAACAGCTGTAGTGTTCATAAGGAGTTGTGAAAAAATGCAACTGTTGAAAATGTGTCGTGACAGTATTACAAATTTGCAAAGTTACAAGGGTGTGTGGAAACAGTTCAACGCACTCTTGTAACACAGTCGTGTTATGGAGTTTCGTCACCAAATTTTCAACATAGGGATTTTAGGACCTCTGCTCATGAACAGTACCACTGTCATTTTCTTAGTCTGTCCCGAACACTGATTTCCCACAGTGACCATGTTATTCTGTGCTGGAACTGTGAAAACACATTTCGGTCAGGATGTGAAAAATGACAGCTGTACTGCTTATATGGAGGTGTGAAAAAATGGCACTGTTGAAAATCTGGTGTGACGATATTACAAATCTGTGAAGTTACAAGGGTGCATGGAAAGTGCGCAACGCACACTTGTAACACAGTCAATTGATGGGCTATCATCACCAAATTTTCAAAATAGGCATTTTAGGACCTCTGCTCATGAACAGTATCATTGTCATTTTCTTAATCTGTCCCGAACAGTGATTTCCCACAGCGACTGCTCTATTCTGCGCCAGAAGTGCGAAAACACATTTCGGCCAGGATGGGAAAAATGACAGCTATGCTGTTCATAAGTAGGTCTGGGAAAATGGCAATGTTGAAAATCTGGAGTGAAAATATTATAAATTTGCGAAGTTACGAGCGTGCGTGCCAACTGCGCAATGCACGCTCATAACACAGTCATTTTATGGAGTATCATTACCAAATTTTCAACATAGGGATTTTAGGACCTCTACTCATGAAAAGTGTCACTGTCATTTTCTTAATCTGTCCTGAACACTGATTTCTCACAGCGACCACACCATTCTGCGCCAGAAGTGTGAAAACACATTTTGGCCAAGATGTGAACAATGACAGCTGTACTGCTCACAAGGAGGTATGAGAAAATGTCAATGTTGAAAATCTGGTGTGAAAATATTGTAAATTCGTGAAGTTGCGAGTGTGCATAGCAACTGCGCAACATACGCTCATAAAACAGTCATTTTTTTTATTTTTCCCAACAAATTTGCAACATAGGCTTTTTGAGAGCCCACCTCATGAACACTGGCACTGTCGTTTCATTAATTGGCCCTAAAGGGTGATTCCGGACAGTGACCTGGAAACCACCTTTCGGGGCCTATTAACACCATGACAGTTCAAGAATTCATGAAGAGGCGTCCCAAAAACCCCATGTTGAAAATTTGGTGAAAAAATTCCCAAAAATGCCCGAGATATGCACTAAGGTTGAAAAAACCCTATTTATTACATTGTGATTGGTTGGCATCCATGGCACTCCAGACATTACTCATGGGTTTTAGCCCACCTGATAGGCTAGTGATGCACATGACCCAGATCAAATTTCTAGCATATCCAAGTCCCAGAAACCCCTGCTCTCCAATTTCGAATCGTGCATCTGATCAGGCAAGAAGCACACCAGGAATCCCTGTCTGCTCTTAGAAGGTAAGACCTGAGTCAAGGATTGATATCTCAAAATTGTTTACTTCAAGCTAAATCCAAGCAGTTACAACACTTTTCTCCTTCTTGGGACTTTGGATATATTATTTTTCTGGAGTCACCAGGTGCAGTAACCTAGCTAGCCCCTACCTTAGCGCCTGCCACAGCAGGGGTTTTTTAGCAACATAGGGGTCTTAGTAGGCAGATCTGAGGGTAGCAGAATGCCTTGTGTTTGTTTTTTCTGGCAGGTTGCTCTCTAAATGCTGATTGTGTCCTGCCAGCCTTTTGGTGCAAGTTAATTGTTGTGATGGCTCTTGTGCAGGCCCTACTGGGCCTAACTTAGTGCGCCGCCTTCTGTTGCCCCCTCCCTCGCGAGCAAACGACCGCCCGCTACAGCGCTCCCTTGCCTGGTGGCTGTTCGCTCCATTTGCCACCGCTTCTTCTGCTCCATAGAGCTATCCCACACCCACATTCCACACAGGTTTATATCCTCCCCCGTAGCCAGGAGAAGGGTGTCCCCACATCAGATCCAACAAATCTTGTCAGAGCTACTTCACAACAGGACCATTCAGCCCGTCCCCCCACCAGAGCAGGGGCTGGGGATTTACTCCATATTCTTCCTGGTACCCAAAAAGTCGGGGGAACTCAGGCCCATCCTAGACCTGAAACATCTGAACCGGCATGTAGTCGCCCACCGATTCAAGATGGAGACCATCCGATCCACCCTACGTTGCATCCGGGTAGGCGATTTCTTGACGTCTATAGACCTAAAGGATGCCTATCTCCATATCCCCATCATCCGGAAACATAGGCAGTTCCTCCGTTTCCACATCCTAGGCCACCACTTCCAGTACCAGGCGCTGCCCTTCGGCCTGTCGTCAGCCCTAAGAGTCTTCACCAAGGTCTCCATAACCCTGGTGGCCAGACTCAGGGAACAAGGACTGGACATCATCCCGTACCTGGATGACTGGCTCATCCGTGCACGGTCAGAACACCAGGCACGGATACACATGGAATCTGCCATGAAGGCACTCAAAGACCACGGCTGGGTGGTAAATCGAGAAAAGAGCCATCTCAGCCCACTCTGAGATCGGAGCATCTGGGGCGCTCATCAACTGGACCAAGGGTGGGCAAAACCGTCCCAAGCGAGCGAGTTCGCAACTTCAGGAGCTGGCACACCAGATGAGGCCCACCACACACCACAATGGGGAAGATAGCTCAATTGCTGGGCTGTATGACCTCTTGCATAGACCTCATACCCTGGGCCAGATGGCACTTACGCCCGCCCAAAATTACGGGCCCTGGTCACGGGGGCACCGAGCGAACACAATCTGCAGTGCATGGTACCTCTACCCCACGCAGTGAGATCCTCCTGACATGGTGACAATGGAGGGAATCTGAACAAGGGAGTCCCTCTGGAGCCCCCACGCCCAGTCTCCATAGAGACGGACGCGAGCCTCTCGGGCTGGGGAGCTTGCCTAGGAGACGCAATGGCACAGAGCTTATGGTCACCAGCGGAGGCAAAGCTCTCCATCAACATCCTGGAGATGAGAGCTGTCTCCCATGCCCTGAAGGCTTTCAGAGGCCAGATACTCGGTCGATCGGTCCTGATCCGTTCTGACAACCGTGTGACGTCTGCAGATGTGTTCCCAGTCCACCGAAGATCGTCACGCCGAGCTCCGGAAGTAAGTATGGGTTGAAGGGGGTGTGGGGAGGCAGTGTGTGCAGTGGGTGATGCGGGTTGCTGGTGGTCAGGATTGACGCGTTGACAGTTTCTTTACAGGTTAAAAAACAAACGACATTGGGGACCATTTTTCCCTTCACAGATTTGCACGCTGGGATGGGCCTCAGCATGCCACCAGAGGATTTAGTTTGAGGGCCAGCAGTATCCGATGGGGACTGGGCACCCCAGTCAGCAGGAACAAAATGGGGTGGGGCTCATAATGCTGACCGGGATTGGGCATCCGTCGGCAGGAACAAAGGAGGGGTTTCATTATGCCAACGGGATTGGGCACCCCATCAGCATAAATAAATGGGGGTTCATTATGCCAATGGGGATTGGGCACCCGTCTACAGAACAAAATGGGGGTGGGTGGGTTACAGAATGTCAATGGGGAGTGGGCTCCGTCCGCAAAAAGCAGAAACACGGGGCACCACAGCCGACGGGGATTAGGACCCCTGTCAGCAAGTAAACACGGTGGGGGGAGAAGGTTATATTGTTTGTGAACACGGAGGCAAGCCACCACCATGTTCACAAACAATATCAGGGGTTTCACATCCCGCCCTGCAATGACAGGTCGCTTTCTCATTGGAGCAGATGGCTGACACTGCAATGACGAGGTGGCCCCTGATTGCAGCGGCTGATTTTTCAGAAAGTTGTGGCACGCTGGCTGAACTAATGTCAGCAGCAGCATGCCACGGCATACGGGATGGGGAATGTTTTGCAGGGTGTGTGGGGGCATTGGACACAACAGTGTTGGCCCACAACCTGCTTGTGGAGAAAACTGATGCAACATATTTCTTGCACATGCATGCAATTAACATAAAAAGCAACTGCACCTGGGGGCACTGGTTCAAGTAGAAGAGGGGACAGCAAACAGACAAAAACCCAACACCTAGTAGCAACCTAATACCCATAAACAAGGCACAGAGTCACTAGTATCCAAAGTACATATATTTATTAAAGAGTGCTAAAACAGTGTCAAGATGCTTTTAGGTGCTGGATCAGGCTTACCTACATATGGAAAAGGCCTCTGAGGAGTTTTGCACCTATATGTTTTGGGCTTTCTCAAGGGAGTTGATTAGATCCCTGTATGACATTTAAATTAATACTAACAAAGGAGGAATAAGCATCTTTAAATCCAACTCTCAGCATTCTATTTTCTAAGTAACTGGAGAACCAGCTAACAACGTTAAATAATATGAAATACTAAGGTCCCACAATCTGGACAGCTGGCAATGGTGTTTTATGAAATCAAAAGCCTCAGTGAGATCTAGAAATACTGTACTGCTGCAGAGGCATCAACAGAATCCAATGTAGTATAAATAGAACAATAGATAGGTGAGAGTGTATTACAAGGGAGTATTACCAACAAGAGGTTCTGGGGACAAGGACACCTTTATAGTGAAGCTCGAGAGGTTTCCTTGTCCCCAGAACCTCAAGATGGTATTACTCCTAAGTAATATACTCTCACCTATTTGTTATTTCTTGTAAATAGGGATCCAATTTTAAAATTGTGCAGCTTTTTGTGGTGTGTTATGAGGTGGATGGGCTGTTGCTACTCTGATGACTCACTCACTCAGTGTCAAAGAATGGCCCCTGGTCCCACCCTGTTCTGCTTCGCCCTGCAGTCCGGTGATTTAGTTTGGTGGTGAGCCCTACTTGGTAGTTGTTTTCATGTTAACTGAAGGCAGGAGCAATCAGATAAGTTGTCCACTGAAACGTTAAAAATTCAGTGGAAAGAGTGAAGATGAGATATACTTTTGCTAAGCGAGAGAAGGCCGCCATGTTTTTGAAAATGTTCAGCCTGCCCACCGACTGAAAGCAGCCAATCATGAGTCGCAGCCTGATAAATTGTTCAAGCTGAATGGTGAAGAAGCTGGCTAGTGCTGAGCGTGAGGTGGCAGACTGCGCTTGCGCTTTTCTGCAGAACTGATAATACTATCGTTCATTGGAACGATAGTATTATTGGCAGTGAAGTGTAGTATTACTGGGAACAAAGTGTTCTATTAAGGAGAACTGCTATGTATTACAAGAAATTTTTTGAACCGAATTCAGTACTATTATTTTCATGATCCATATATTACATAAACAATCTATGAATTAAAAAAAGCAGTAATGGTATAGTGATTGGGTTTAATGCCATGTTGGCAAGAAGTCATCAAATGATATTCTCCCAGATGCGAAGATATCTTGTCAAAAATAATTCTCTCTAAAAGTTTTGATAAAAGTGATAATATGGAAATCTGACAATACTTTTCTACTGCTGCAACATCACCAGACTCAAAGCTTGGAACCACAGCCACCTGCTTCCAGACCGCAGGATCCAACCCAGACTCAAAGATAGATTAAAAAACTTACTAAATGGAACAGCCACTTCTTTAACAATTTTTATAAAACAGACAACTACAGTATGACAACACCCCAATATTTGTTTATATTTTCATTTCAGTCAAATAGTGCAAGAACCTCCTTAACCATCAGAGTTGCCACACTAGGTCCTTTATAAAATTGTACTCCAAGATCCTCAACAGTTGAATCATCAGGGATACATTTTAGATTACAAAAAAGAGAATTGAAGCTACTAGCAATATCAACATTGATGATAATTTGCTAATCCTTATTTTATAAAAACATAGTGGATGTGTTATTTTGGTATTGAACAGTTCATTAAGAACTTGCCATGAATTTTTTGAATTTGAAAACTTGCTTCTCAGCATATCCAAAAAATATGGAGCTCTAGGCTGCCATATTATTTTTTTGTATTTATTTCAGAGCATTTTATACTCCCAACAACCATTCTTGATTTACATTATCTTTTTATAAATTCCAAGCCTTATACCTGAGTTGTGTTAGTTTAATAAAAAAAATATATGGGGTGACCCAATTTTGGTTGTTCCCACACAGTCTAATTTTATACATGATTACATATTGTGCTTTATTTAGTTATTAGATTTTCAGAGTAACACCTTTGAGCACAAGCGCTCTTTTTCAAATGTTTCAAATCAATTGAGGTTACAATGCATGAGGTTACAATACATTTAGGGGACATAGTGTGGCTCATGAGAAGGCTGGTCAACAATACATTAAATAAGAGAGGACACTAATGGTAGCGGCCCTGATAGAGCCTGGTCAGGTTACAGTCAAAGGTGTAATTAGTATAGAACCCGGTCACCTGTTCTATTGGAGAGAAGAATACGAGCAGTGCTTACCCAAAAACAAAGCGAGGTAGTTATCAGACAGAGGAGCCATAGGATTTTAGGCTAGTATTTTGCTTATTTTATCAAACTCCATAGGGAAAAATGTAAAGCCAAAAGAACATCAGGTAAACTGTAGATACATGACTAATCAAATTGGGCTATTTTTTTCTTTTAAAATAAATATCAAAGCTCTGAATACTCCTTGTCTGAGTAATTATGGGGGTGAGCAAAATTTCTTAGCACTCCAACTAAAATATGCTGCACAGTGATTAGACAATCAATACATTATTACTCTGCTCAGTCTGGACACTAAGACCAAGTCAATCAGAGAACTATTTCCAGTTCGATAATTAGTTCTGTCAAGCATTTCTGTTAGTTGGATAAGATTCACTTCATGAATCTTTTCACTAGTCAGGGACTTTGTATTTGTCTACCAACTTAAATTGAAATCCTCATGGAGGGTCAATGCATTATAATGCTTTCTTTATTTTTTATCAAGATTTTTTTTTGGCTCTGGCAGGGCTAACAGCCCCTACCCATGTCCCACTGGCAACTGCCTTCCCCAGGACCTAAAATACTCCTATGGATTCCTCCCCCCCCCAGGTTAGGCCAGGAAAGGCAGGGCTGTCTACTCCCTAGGGCACAATCAAGCAAAGGTGGTCCTGGGTGGCATCGTGGGCTGATCAGCAAGATGAGTTTATCTGTAGTCTGGCAGCTTCCCTGTTCTTTCCCTTTATTCAGGCAGCATGCATTGATGCAAATGTGCACATGTGTAGAGGCATGAACTACGTGCCTGGAGATGCACAGACTATCCTGCCACCATGTCTCCACATGGTGGCAGTCTAGAGGCACAGTTTGTCCTACCTTCCCCAGAAAAGGAAAGCAGTAGTCCAGATGCTCATTTTTTCCCACCCTGACTGATCTCCTGAAGCCTGAGCATGTTCCTAAATGCAGATCAATAGCGTGGCAAGAGGTAAGGCATCCACCACCTCAGCCCTCCATGGCACCAGGCCAGCTTTGTATAAGGCTTTCTTAACTCACAAATAAAATGGGAAGGGTACCAAGAACATTGTCAAACCTACTTGGATGACTATAAATCTTTCCAATAATTCAACATTTTTTGCCACCTAGGTAGGCACTAATTGTTAATAGATCATGCATTGACCAGTCTGAGGGCAAGACAATTTCAGTAGCTACCAGATTACTTTGAACTTATAAAATGGCAGGGCAAAATCATGTAATCTGATTGGCTCTTATTTATGTGTAGAATATGGTTTACACATGCTTAAAAAAAGGACTGCTCAGCAGTGAAGAGTCTTGAACACAGATCAATGGGCATTTGGAACACAGGCATTTCAGTTAGCCCCCTACAGCCAGAACTGATCTTCCACAACAAACATGGCTGCTACCTTTACATGGCAAAAACACTTCAACTGAACCTTAAAAATAAAAATACCTTAAATAAAAAAATAAAACAAATTAATTAAATGTTGTTTCCCTGATTATCACACTCTCCTTACATACATAAACACATTACAAACAATAAGTATTGTTTTTAGTTTTCACTACAGTTGTTTCTTTCCTGAAAAATCCCACTTCTATCTTTACCTGCTCATTGGGGAAATCTCTTCGTCTTGCCCTGACAGTGAGATAATTGAGTCTAAGACTTTAACACAAGCCTTTGTTGTCTGTGTGTACAGTGTGTTAGGAGAGAAACATTCTGCCAGAGGAACTGAGCAGAATTTTGAATCCATGTATTCCATGGTAAACATTCCATGATAAACATTCCATATCTACAATATGGAGAAAAACAGAGAGAAAAAAACAGGAAGAAGAATGTAGGCACTAATACAGTTACATCATCAATGACATCACTTGCAGTGTGTGGAAGGACTATTTTATCACAAAAACATACAAGTAAATCTATTGCTTCTACATATCAACATCCTTTTCCCAACAGTAAAAAGTAATAAAAAAAGGAGCCAATTTTATAAGTGCAATAAGACACTCAGGGATGTGTGTAAAACATATTTTACAGGACATCCAGCAGCTGAAGTAACTTGGCCTTCAGCCTTGTGCCTTACCATGCCCTTGGCCATGCTGTAAAATATATTTTTACACACACCCCTTTGTGCCTTATTGCTTACGTAAGTTGCACACCTTTCCCCAAGTTTGGCCACCCTGTCTTTTCTAAATAAAGTATAGAAGGCTAGATATATAGTATGGTCAAATACAAACAGAGGTGAAAAAGAAGTAAGTGCCTCAGCTGGACTTGAACCCAGGCCATCCAGAATACCATTCTGATTGTGCTAACCAGCTCACCTCTGTTTGTATGTGTTCCATAAATATGCACACTGCACTCCCATGTGATTGTTACAAGTATGATCAAATACTTTGGGGGATAAATATGTTTCATAACCTCATTGGAATTTGGTGAGGTTTAGGATTGACTGAAGGCTGAGTAGTATGTGGTGGTTATACAACTGCATACTTTGGCTTATGCTCTATCTGTCCCTGTTAGGGGACTAACACTCTATTGGAGTGTCATAAGGACACTGAAGCCCTGATGAAAGAGTTCCAATCCCTCGTGGTGTTGCATGTATGAGGTCCCCAGGACCAAAGGCACTTCAGGGAAGAAGGTCCAACCTAAAGGAGAGAAAGAGAGAGAGAGGTGCCACAGGAGGAGGAGGGGAGGAAGGTGGCAACAAAAAATTCAGAGCATCTGAGGGACACTTGGACATGCACAGTTTTGTATCACACAAAGGGGGCCTGGCATGTATCACCTATTGCCTCTCCAAACTACAGACAAAGTCTAAGATTTCATAGGGTCATGTGGCTCTGATGAGTAGGTTTAGGACTGACTGAAGACTGAGTAGCATGTGGTGCTTGTGCAACTGTCTAATGTGACTTATGCTCTCACTGTTCCTGTTAGGGGACTACTGCCCTGTTGGGGTGTCATAAGGACACAAGAACCCTGATGAAAGGGTTAGAGTCCCTTGAGGTGTCACAGGGACAAGGTCACAGGACGAAAGGCACCTTACAGAAGAAGGTCCTAAAGCACAACAGAAGTCTGGCAGGCACATTCTTGCCAAAGAGAGGAGAGACATAGCCAGACCTGAGACAAAGACCCAGAGATCCACCAACCAACTCCAGCTTCTGTGAAAACTCCCTAAAGCTTCATGAACGTTGGCATAGAGGAAAGGGAAAAAAAAACTTTGTAAAAGGAGGAAACCTCTGGGGATCTAAGGCTTTGGTCACTTTTCCTTTAACCTTGGCTTAGAATTAGTGATGGCTCTGCTATTGCAATTTAAAAACCTAACACAGTGAGAGTAGTTGAAAAGAAGGGCTCTTCCTCAATCCCTCTAATGTGAATGCTGTGAGGGTGCCAGGAGCTGATCTCTATTGCTAAAGGAGGTTCTCCACAAAGGAAGCCCACCCCACATAGTGGGAAGAAGGAGAGCAACAACCACTGAAAGGCACTCACCTGGCCTCCAATCATGGGGAGCCCTAGAGATAAAGTCAAGCCCTTGAGGGACAAGGCACAGAGTTGAGACCTTGAAGGGCAAGCAGTGCACTTGAGTACTTGAATGGATCTTCACCTTTGAGGGACAGAGGAAGGGAAGTTGGAGGAGACCAGGTGAACCTTTTGGCTGCCATAGGGAAAATACCTTTTGAAGGTGCTGCCAATGTGGTCTGCACAGTTAAAGGAGCCCCAAAGGACTTACAGGCCCCACCCTCCAAACACTAAAATTGTAAATATTACTCCAAAAGATGCCATTGTGTCGACCTGCACGTCTAAATCTTCCCCCAATGCGTAACACATTCACACCTGAAGGGTACAAAGCAAAGGGTCAGGCCTGAGATGTGATCTCACCCTAAAGATGTGGACTTATAGGGAGCAGAGCAAGAGAGTTGACTTCCAGGACAGGGGAGTCATGGAAGCTGAATATGGTCATGGCTGGCATGTGTCAGGTGCAGGATTATAGTTGGGGCTGATGGCTATAGAAGTACAGACAGGTTAGGCTGAAGAAGGCATGCCTCAATGATGGACTAAAGACATAATAACCAAGTGAGTGTGACAGAGACTGAAGGTATGACTGAGATTGAGGAATGGAGCAATGATGATGTACACACACATATATCAACCAATCCTATAGGGGAATGTGCTTGCCAGGTAGGTTGTGAGAGCATGGAACTGAGTAAGACAAAGAACACAATTGGTAATGGAAAGGAAAACAGACAAGCTGCCATACCAACTGCAAATAAAGGTATGGCAAGATGGCACAGACTGCTTTAGTTTCAGAGAATCTCACAGACTGAGTGAGTGAGTGAGTGAGTGAGTGAGTGAGTGAGTGAGTGAATCAGCTGGGGATTTCCTTGCACTACAGCCCAGTTGCAGAGACAGGCTGTAAGCAGCTTTGACTGGCAGATTTGAAAAATGTCACCTACCATGTTCATGAAATTGGGTCCCAAAGAGACCAAGTTGAAAGGTTGGTGGAAAAATATTGAAAATAATTAAGTAATGAGTGGACATTGAATATTTCAATGTCCACTCATAACTTGGTCATTCTATCATATTTTATCACCAAATTTTCAACAAAGTTGCCTTATGACCCCACTTCATGAACCCGGTAGGTGAAAGGGTGGGAGTCTATTTTTACAAAAGGCTGGGATACTTAGTAGTGGATTGGAGTTTATTTCTACAAATGGAGAATAGCAGAAGCAATTGGGATGTGCGTGGGATAATTGGCAGTGGCTGGGAGTTTCTTTTATAAATAGGGCATGGGGAAGCAATCAGGAGGTAGGAAGGATAATTGGCAGTGGGTGGAAGTTTATTTTTACAGAAAGGTGCACCAGGTAAGTGATCTGGAGGTGGGTGGACAAAAGTACATTGGGGGAAGAATTGTCTTACAGAGGGAGCGCTGGGGAAACCATCAGGTTTGGGGGAGGATGAGCAGTAGGCTGACTGCGATGGTGCTCAGCTGACTGCTGGGTTTGTGTTACAGATGAACACGTGCAGCCACCCTCTGATAGGCATGGCTGCCTCCTTTCAACTACACAAAGTTTCTGCCCATCACCAACAGAACATCATGATCAGCTAAGTTGATCATTGGCCTGTCACAGTTGAGCCTCCTGCAGCCTGAGCTATATTGGATACAACAGTGACATGCTCTGAAGCCCACTACTGCAACATTTCTGCACACGCACAAGCAAATATACACTGTAAACTTTTCATAAATTTATTACAATGACAAAGAAGTTCACTCATTTTCTAAAGTCTAACTGCTCTCATTTGCACATTAGATAAAAATAACCATTGTAAAGCCTCACCCCTACGATTCCTAAAATCATTAATAAAAATAGAAACATTATAAATATTACGAATCAAGGCTAAATGGCCATTTACACATACAGAATTAGTATGGACAATGTTTGACACTTCCTTAGTATTGTCTGGTTTGGTGCTTCAGATGGAACATACAGTACAGGTAGGTACTGTTAGTGCAAATACTGAATAGTAAGCTACATTACAAAGCTAAGTGTCCCACTGTTAATATTAAGCAACCAAACAACCAGTCAATACAGTAAGCAATAAACATACATATGACTCTATATACCAAAATTATACACACTAACTAGACCGAGTCCAGCAGCTCCAGCACACCCAAGATGACTTTTGGTGCACTTCCTACATTTTGCCACATTGCAACCATTTACAGATGCCACTGCATGTAGCAAAGATGTAGTTTTATACCCTGATATTCCCTGGGGTAACTTATCTAATTGCTGTGTATTCCCTAGGGTAATTTATCTAATTGCTGTGCCTTGCCTCTTATGACCCATGGGATGTTGGGGTTATTTATCTTATTGCTGTACCATGCTGTTTTATGAGTAGGTGTACAGAGTTTTTAAGCTTTACTATGTGTAGCACTATGTAAAGTGCCACTACTCCCCATGGCCCTTGCATAGTGCAAATCATAGCGAAGTACCAGCTTCAGTGGCACTGGACCCACAAAGTGCTTCTTTGCATAGCACTTTGCCTTGTGAAGACTTAGTAAAGTAACACTTCTTTTTTATTAAAAATGTATTGAGACATCCTTCAGCACATATAGTAGTGAAAAGGAAGTCAAGTCAATGTAAACATCAAAGTAAGTACTGCAAATCCAAAACAGATTAAGTTATACCAACTTACAGTACCCAAATTTTAAAATGGCATTAGGATCATGCTAATATCAAGAACTGGTTGGAGCTACCTTATGAACTGGCACTATGGCCTGGTTGGAAGGGGTTCCATGTTATAATAGCAATCGCCAAATGGTGACCACTATTACAGCGAGTGCATTAACGTAGAAAAGCAATTCGACAATGTGCACGTGCAGGTGACCGGACCCCCCCCCCCCCGATTCTTGATTCTCAGCTCTAGTGGGGTGCATGTTGGGGAGGAGGCACAGCCCAGTTTAAAAAAAAGGTAAGTCCCACAGCCATGGGAACAAGCAAAATTGTCCTGGCCCCCATCCCCCCCAGAACCTGCTCCATCTGAGCCAGCCTCCCTACCCACCACACCACACCATATGGTTGGATCAGCGGAGCAGGTACACTAGAGGGTAATAACCCTCTTCCCTATCCCTCCCCTTCCCCTCGTTATATTCTCTTTCCGCTTGCCCAACCCTCCGCTCTCAGTATCACTCCTGGGTATTCCGGCAGGTTGCGCATGTTAATAGCACCCTCATATGGGTCACCGCTTTGATGGTCGCCCATATGCTAGTGCTATTAGCATGGTATACCGTGGGAAGGGAGGAGGGCCCATACCCAAGGGGAGCACCATGTTTCATCAAGGATGTTTAATACCAATAAGACAGAACACTTAATACAATACTAAGTCTTAACCCCAAATTTTCCAGAATCTAAGAGACCCAAATGGCCAACTATATTAGCTTCAGCAACTTGTCTTGGGGACAAGAAAATTGCTCAGTCCTGCTCAACATAATCTTGAGAAGCCTCATATGACTGCCATTATTGCCACTCAATAGAGAATTGTGTCATTTTATTTTGTAAAGTTGCTGTAATTTTTTCTATCTGATAAATATCTTGTACAGTAGAACACCATGGTAAAGTGACACTTTGTTTTCAAAGTCTCACTTTGCGGAGTCTGGTAGAATGTTGACCTATCTGGAAAAAACAATTTTCCCTCCCCCTAACCATTGTAGAACCCCAAAACCATTGTCCTTCCCCTGCCTAGATATGATTGTGATGCATGCTGAATGTGTGATGGAAGAGGGGTTTTGTCTTTTTTCTGGAGCTGAGGAAGAGGAGAGTGGATGCCAGATGTTGAATTGGTGGGCCATGGAGGGGGTTACGTATTTTACAAGTGGCAAGTGCTGTTAATATTTTTGTGGGAGCTGGCCCGTCAGTGCAGCGGTTGGACTTCAGCTTGTGACACCAGATACCTGGGTTCGTGAGCGAGCTTGGGTCGCTGGAGGGCCGGCCGGGGGGAGGCAGCTTAAGCATCCCATGACTGCTTGTTGTCTTCAGGAAGGGAAGGGGCTGTGACCTGGTGTTGAAGCAACTACTGGTGGAGCCCAGGGGTAGAGCAACATGTCAGGGTCATTGGGGTGGTGGGTGACAGACGTTGGCTCTTGCCTTGACGTCCGGATGTCACGTACCTTAAGAAAGCCTGGAAAATCACTAGCTGGCCAACGGATGATGGCTCTCTGTTCCCTGAGGGCCTCCAGCACCTTCTCAGGGCCTCCTGTTCCTCAGCAGCATCCCCGGGCCCTAGGAGTATGTGCTGAGGTCACGCATCTCCCCGGTGCCTTCCCCTTCGGAGGAGGGGGACCCGCCCGGTGAAGGGATACGCTGGGATAACCCGGGGTCGGCTGCAATATGAGGATCAGAGGAGGGCTGGGTAAGGACAGTAGGGGCTGAGGGGGAACTTGGTAGAGCCCGAAGGAGTGGTGGACCAGTGAGCACGAGGAGGAAAAATAGATTACAGAAAAAAATATATTTTTTTGTGGGGTGGAAGGGGGGTGCATGTTGGTGCTTACCTGCTAAGCAGATGGGAAAAGAGGGTACTATATTGCTTATTTATAATGGATGAGTCTCAGGGGGTGTTCTACAGAGGGTAGGGAAGGACACTTTTTTAGAATTTTTGGACATTGTTGATACTTCATACATAAAAATACTGGCAAAGTGCCAACTTCACATGTCTATGCATAGCACAAATGTATATACATAGCATGTCAGCAATTCACCAGTGAAGTAAAACTTGGCAGCACTTCTACTTATGACCTGATGGGTGTGGGGGTTATATTATTTAATTGCTGTGCCATGGCCTGCTAAGATCTGAGAGGTTCTGGGGTTATTTATCTAATTGTGTGCCCTGCCCTCTTATGACCTAAGTGGTGTAACAGTTATTTATCTAATTCATTTACCCTGCTCTCTCATGACCCAAGGGGTGTTGGGATTATTAGTCTAACTGCTGTGTCCTACATCTTATGACCTGACAGGTGCTAGGGATACATTTTACTGCTGCTGTGATGTGTGCTGGAAAAGTCCATTTAGTTTTTTTTTTGTTAACTTATATTTTATTGATTTTCACAAGTAAAAGTATAAGCATGTGTATCAGGAGTTAATTCTGAGACAAGTAATAAAATCATGCAACAAAAGAAATTTGCAAATCCCCGGATATCGTTACTTCATTTGAAAGAAATACCAAAATTTACTTATACAAATATATACAACCATGAGTCATCATCTGCCAAGAACAAGAACATTTCCATATACAGTAATGGAGACTTAAAAATCGAAATGTACCATCCAATACTGTGGATTTAAAAGTCTTCTGATCTTAACAGTAGTTAGGAGAGATGAACAACACAGCTTAAAACCCATTATACCCATTAGCGCCACATAGCATCAGAACCATCCATTGCTTAACCTGACCCAAAATGGCGGCATCAGATAGAATGAGTTAATGTGAGAGGCCATAATCCTAATTCCTCGAGGCTATCCTGATATAGTTTATCCCTACATCTCGGAATGATCTTAGTAAGTCTTCTCTGAGATCTTTCCACCATGATAATATCCTTCTTAACATATGGGCTCCAATGCTGGGATCAGTAATCAAGATGTGGATGAATATACAATTTGTAAAAGGGTAAAAGCTCACTTTCAGACCTAGAGAAGAATGATCTGTGGACACAATTTATAATCTGTCCTGTCTTGTTGGCAATGTGCTTACAAAATGATCTAAGTTTATTTGCCAGAATGAAATATTCTTGCATTGTATTATTCTTACCAAAATGTAATACTGTACACTTATCCAAACTGAACTACATTTTGTTTACATTTACCCACTCATTAATTTCTTCAGGGTCCTGCTTGAGCCTACCTATGTTCTCTTCCATATCCACTATACCACCCAGCTTTACATCATCTGTGAATTTAATCAACTTATTGTTGCCCAGTATCCTAAGGTCACTTATGAAAATGTTAAGAGAGAGGACCCAGCACTGACCCCTGGGGCACTCCACAAGAGACATATATCCAATAATCCTTACTGCTTGTGATCTATCCGATAGCCAGTTCTGTATCCATTTGACCAGGGATAAGTCAATTTCTAGCTTGTTTAATTTAGATATTAATAGATAACAGAGTCACTATTAATACAATAAAACAATTTCTGAGCTGAGAGTTCATGCTCTGTAATTTAATCACTTGTAGAAGATCCACTGCACAGAAAAAGTCTCACTGCATCAAAGAAATTGGAAGAGAAAAGTGTCCCATTGTCTTAAGCAACCACATCTTGTGACACCCATGGCAGAAAAATAACTTGTGGTCAGTAAAGAAAGAGATGAAGATGGGCTCTTCTACCTGGCCCTAGGTAATGTTGGCCATTCCCTGCTTGCTTTTGGTCACCTTCTGTGCCCTTCCTTTCCCCTCATCTGTGCTCCCTCACTAACTACTGCACTGGCAACACTGACATCACTGTTACTACTCAAGGCATGTGATTTAGAACTGAATCACCTCCACCTTCTCTCCCAAAAGCATAAGCATGTTCCATCTTAATGCTCGGAGCCTACTACCCAAAACTGACCCCTTCAGCCAGTGGGTAATGTAGGTCATGCCAGATGTAGTAGTGGTCAATGAAACCTGACACTCCTCTCAAACTAGTTATGTCAACATCACTGTATCAGTCTGTTTCACCCTCTGCTAAGACTGGGGGGAAAATGGTTGGTGGAACAGTCATGTACGTGGCTCTGGATCTCTTCTATGAGACTATTGTGGGTTAATCCATCCCCTCCTCACATGAACTCCTTATTGACCACCTCACTTCCCTCTGCTCCCTCCTCATTTTCATATTGGGGTACAGTATATTGCTGCCCTAACCCCAAACCTGACACTCTTACTGTCATCCTCTCTTCCATCTCCTTTCTTACCTCATCTGGGGAACTCCTGATCATGGGTGCCTGCAACACATAGGGAATTCCTTATCTTAGGTGACTTCAACACAAACTTGGCCTGCTCTCCTTCCAAAAAAATGAATCCAGGATGTTCAAGGCCTTCACCTCAACCCATGATATCTCTGAATTTATCAAGCTTTATGAAAGAAACAGCAAACCATCCCCTTAATGACTAAGTTCTCTCCTTGTAACTGATGGTATACTGGAAGCTGGCACCATTCCAGATGCATTCAGCAACTGCCATATGGTTTACCGTATGCACAAAATTCACTGCCCTAATGCTCCCTCAAAGGTCATCTTCCAGCAATTCATCTGGTTACTAAATCTGCAATCCCCCCCGATGACCTAAACACTGTCAACTGGTCACCTATTATAGCTGCTGTTGATGTGGATGAAGCGGTCACATATTGGCACTCAAAATTCACTTCTGTCTGGGACTCACTTGCCCCCCCCCCAAGCAAGTTCATGTGAAAGGCTTCCACCTATCATGGGTGTTAAATGAGATGTTAGATCACCTCAAAGCCTGGGATGCAGCTTGGTGTCTGCATAGGACCTCAGATTCACATGAGGATCTTATCAGGTACAGCCCTTGAAACACCTGCACCAAGGCCATCTGCTTGACCAAAACAGACTTCTTTGCTTCCTCCTTCCAGAACAACCACCAATGCACTACGTTCTGGAATGTTGCTCATTCCCTTTTCAACTCCCATGTCTACTCCCTCAGTGCTCAAGTTTGGCAGCTCACTGATTTCTTACTTTCTGGAGTTTGCTTCTGCTTTCAACAGCTTCTCTGTATGTGCTCTTTCACTCTCTTTCTGTCTTCACTAACATGTATATATGTATATATATATATATATATATATATATATATTTATTCATCCTTATTTCACCAACTACTGCACAAGCTGCTCTTCTCACAGTAGGTCCAGCTAAAAGTAACAGCCTGATTACTTGGATCCCTGCCTTCTCTGACTGACTGCACCAAGTAAGGGAGTCCCTGTCTTCAATCTCCTATACCTATCTTTCTCCTCTGGCAGGTCCACCCCCCCACCACACCTGGAAAACTGCTAGAGTCCTCCCTCTCCAAAAGGTGGTAGCCCTACTTCCTTAGGCAAATGCTTCCAAATCTCTATTCCCTCTCACCCTCTCCAAGCTTCAGGAAATAGTACTTTCCCAACTAGGGTCCTTCCTTAACTCTACCTCCTTTCATAGTCACTTCCAGTCGGGCTTCAGGAAAACCCACAAAATTGTTTCCCACCTTATTTGGGCCCCTGACAATATCCTAAAGGGGATGGATTGAGGACTTTTGACCTATGCAGTCATTATCGATCTGGCAGAAGTATTCAACACTGTGGCCTTACCCTTAGTTCTGTCCACGGTATCTGGTTTAAGCCTGTCTGACCTTTCAATCAGCTGGTTCCGTAACTATCCAGCTGGAAGAACCCAGTTAGTTAGTCCTTTCCACATATCTAAAAATGTAGGAAAAGAAGACCCTCTCAAGCAAATATTTTTTAAATATATTTTTTTATTTTAAGGTGCGATTTTTAGGCCTGCCGTAGCGTGCCAACATTTCACTAGTTTCACCCAGTTTCTTCAAGGCAGCAATATCTAATATCAATAAAAACTGGAATGTTTTCCATCGTTATTCTTTCTTGTCTGAAATGTAATTTCTTATTAGCTAACTTGATATCATACAGTAGGTCTATATTGTAGACTAGCTAATGCAGTGGACCAAAGTCTCATCACTTATTGGATAAAGTGCATCTAAGCCCATCATTACTGCATGTAGACTCATGTATTTAGATTATTCCTTATATGACTATACAATTCAGATTCCCGTAAGTGAATAAAGAGAATACCATCTCTACAGTAGGTCCTAAGTTAGGGTGCTATAGCACAGTTATACAGTTTAAATTGCCCAAAAAGCTAAAAAGGCAAGTTTCTGGTGGCATGTATGGATTATCTGATTTCTATATTCATGTATCAATGTGTTTCATATTTATGTTACTGTTTTTATTTATATATTAAATCACACATGTGTGGGGGGGGCATAATCCCCATTACATGTAGAGCGCAGGGCTATTGCCTGTGGAAGGAAAGCATAGATAATCTTGTAATGAGAAGAGGCTGAGGCACCTTCAGCATAACTGTGATGAACCCACCCATCTGCATCCCAACCAGCACCCCTCTCGCAGCTGGCTGCTGCAGACCATCACCTGTGTTTACCCCTCACTGTGTTCTTGCACCCACACTCACCACTCTGCAAAGGTGGCACACACCAAACACCTAGACCCTCTGAGGCCAGTCACCAGTCCCCCTGGGTCAAACCAAGGCTGACTGCTTAAACCCTAGGTGAAGTTTGGGTCTCTTATAGAACTTCACTCCACTCCACTCCTTTCCCTGAATCTGGAAGGAATGTTTTTCAAACTGCTTAAACTAGATTTTGCATGTCACTTTGGAATTACAGTACCCTAGAAATTCACAAACTATAACCCTTCTATTAAAATGCATAACCAGTCTTATGCTAAATTGTGCTAAATAAGAACTACATTATTTCCATAATATAGTTACGTGTTAGCCAAAATACAACAAAAGTGCTTATAGGTGAAAACATTGAAAATAAAAGGAATTAACCATATAAATGCTAATTTAGACTTCATCTAGCTAGGTTCAAATTACAGGTGATGATATGGAAAAAGAACAGTCTCGTCTTTGGAGAACTTGAACACACATCAGAGTTCTCCCCCTTCTAGTCTCATGCCGTCGGTCCGCCTATAGAACTACACACTAACTCTCCCATCTCTCTTTCTCTTGCTCACAGTGAGGTAGACCCTTTATACAGAAAACTCTCACAGGTCTCATTAGACAGCTTTCGCTCTAGAAAATAAAAAACATTTTGTTTATAACCGGATTATTCATGCTTTTGTTGGAAACCAGACCATCACTGTGTTCCCATCATTAGGAAAATCTGTTTTTCAGTTTTATCACTAAACATATATACACAGATAGCCCCCAATTTACTATGCCTTTGGCATCAAATGATTGTCAGCTGTTTCACTATTCCCAGGGTATCACCCTGCCAGTAGGCCCCCAGGAACAGATAAAGATTATTACCCAAGTAACCCTCCTTGTAAACTGTGGAGATAAACAGCAGGACATTTTGGCTCGTATGTAGGCTTTTAAATTTGTCCTGGCTGATCTCCTGGTATTTGCAGGGACTCTTCAACCAGTCTGCCAATTCATTGTATTAAAACATTAGTTTCACTTCCCATGACTTTAGAACGGTACCGAGAAATCCTCCTTGCTATCCAGTTAGAAAAGCACATAGCGAATTTGTGACATAGACCTCATTACTACCAGAGTACTTGGGAGCCCCTTTTGACCCTACTTTCCCTATGGAAACCATAGTGATTTGTCAATGCCTCTAATTTAACTTTTGGTGATCTTGATTTGGCCTATCCTGTTAGAGTGCAGATCCGGGGGTGGGTGTGGGGGAGTGTTGGGGGTGTAGGGGGGATTACATATGTAATGGGTTGTTTTGTTTAGTATGGTTCTGTTTGTCTGTGTTTTTTGTAGATGTTTCTTAGTTGTTTGTGTCTTCTTGTTTGTTGTATTGTGAAAATAATATAGTATATTAAAGAAAAGAAAAGTTAGTATGCCACAGTAATGAGCCACTGCCCTCCTTAGAATAAAACCTCTCTGTCAGAGACACATTGTAACCATGTAAATGTAACATAAATATGAAAGTTGTAGACACATGAATATGGAAATCAGATAAACCATATACAATAAATAATCTAAATACATAAGACTGTCATATGATGCAATAATGGGCTTAGAGGTGCTTTATCCAATAAAGTATAATGGGATGTCCTAGTTTAGTGATGAGATCTTGGTACACTGTATTAGTTAGGCTACAATATTTTTTAATTTTTTTTATTACTTAGAAAACACCTCTGAGCTAAAAGCTCATTTACAAAGGTTCCACGTCATATCTAGGAGCAACAATGAAAATGAACAAAGTTACATAGACAGAGTGAGATTGAACTACTATTGTGGCTAGGCAAAATACAGTACCTAAAGGTACCATAGTCATTAAGCATATCAATAATAACAAACATTTTCAATAATTAAGGAGCCAGGAGAGCGTGGAGGAAAGAGAGGAGGAGGAAGGGGAGGAAGGGAGGGAAGGGAGGAGAGAGGGGGGAAGCAGCCAGCTAGGTCTTGTCAAGAGAGGGGAAGGGTCAAGGGGGGTAGGAATACTTTTGCCGAAGGGCAGAGATTATGCACTAATCCCACAGTCACACTTAGAGATGCTGAATGCCAGGTGGGCCTTTAGCAAAGATTTGAAATGGCCAATTTTTGGGTAGGACAGCAGGCCAGTGCTGAGGGAGTTTAGCCAGGTTGGAGCCCTATAGGCAAAAGAACGCTGTCCTTGTGTTGTCCAATGAAATGGTACTTTTAGCATCTGGCTACTCACTTTACGGGTGTTCCTGGAACTTAAGTGGAGCAAGAGGCCTTTGACCTCAGGGATGGTAATGCCTTGGGTGGCCTTTTAAGCAAGGAGGAAGACTTGGTATTGAATCCTATTATCTAAGTTGAGCCGTCCAGTGCGAGAGTAAAGCTCACATGTGTAGGTCAGGTGATGAGCCTGCAAGTTCAACCTACAGGCCCTGTTGAGGGTAACCCTGATTCTATTAAGGGCTAAATTGGTCACTGCACTTTAAACCTCTAGCCTGTACTCGATAATTGATGTGACAGAGCTGGACACTGCTAGTGCAAGTGCCTCCCTCATCAGTAAGACAGTGCCAGTGTTTATGCAGCAGGCCTGTTCTGGAGTTGACAGTCTTGGCAACCACCTCGATGTGGTGCGAGTAGGAAAGGGCACAGTCAAGGGTAAGATATTTAAAGGAGTGAACCATTTCCAGTGTTTCATTTTGGGTGTTGCAGATTTGTAGTTGATAGGTTCTGTGATGGTTTTGGTGTGATGCAAAAAGCATGGATTTGAGCCTCTTATAGTTGAGAAGAAGCTTGTGGTTCAGGAACCAAGTTTCCACAGTTGAGAAGCAGGACTGCAATTGTTCTTCAAGTGCGGCTGGCTTGGGCTGACTGGTGAACAGTACGGCATCATCCGCGTACAGGAGAACTCGTCCCGGGCATTCAAAGGGGAGGTTATTTAGAAATATGCTGAACAGTAAAGGGCCCAAGATAGATCCTTGCAGAACACCCATAGTAACAGGACGGTCTTCAGAGTGGACCTCGAGGATTTTTACTTGGGACCAACCAGCAAGGTAGCTCCTGAATCATCCCACTGCTGCAGGGGCGAGTCTGTTGTGAGAGAGTTGATGGAGAAGCAGCTCAGGGCTGACCGTATCAAAGGCCTCAGTTAAGTCAATATAAGTTGCCCCAACTAAGTGCTCCCGGCCAAAGGCTTCATGTATGAAACTGGTATACTCAATTAGAGCAGTGGTGGTGCTGTGCTGTTTTCTGAAGCCATGTTGTTCCTTGCATTGAAGCCGATACTTACTAAGGTGGTCCACAAGCTGGTCACTGACAATCTTTTTCGAGATCTTTGGAAAGCGGGGGGAGAATTGATATAGGTCGGTAGTTTGAGTGGATGGTATTGTCACCACTTTTGAAAACAGGAGTAATCACAGCCTTTTTCCAGATTTTGGGGAATTTGGCTGTAATAAGTGACAGATTAAGGATATGGGTTAGTGGACGCAGAACCTCATCCAAGGTGAGGCTTATTAGCCTCAGGGCGAGAGAATATCCACTTGACCTGGATTTCCTGATTGCACTCAAAAGGTATTTTTTGGCTGCAGCTAATGGAAGAGTTTTAAGATAAAAGGGAGGAGAAGGAGGCAAGTAGAAACATAGAAACATAGACTCTGACGGCAGATAAGGACCACTTGGCCCACCCAGTCTGCCCAGTTCCCTACCTACTGGATAAGCTGCAGATTCTAGTTAACCAACAGCCTACTTCCTGCCACCCCCCACTACAATTGCCTTATGTCTGACCCCTGCATGTTTGAATTCCCCCACTGTTTTAGACCCAACAACCTCTCCAGGAAGGTTGTTCCATACATCCACCACTCTATCCGTGAAAAAAAATTTCCTCACATTACCCTGAGCCATCCCCTCTATCTTTAAATTGTGCCTCTTGTTCTTACACATCTCTTTTCTGAAAGATGCTACCCTCCTGGACTTTGTTGGTTCCTTGAGGTACTTAAAAGTTTCTATCATGTCCCCGTCCCTCCTTTCATTAAGGGTATACATATTAAGCTCTCAGTCTCTCTTCATATGGTTTCTGATGCAGACCCTGCACCATCTTGGTTGCCCTCCTCTGGACTGCTTCCATCCTGTCTATGTCCTTTGGAGATGAGGTCTCCAAAATTGCACACAGTACTCCAGATGGGGTTTCACCAACTGTCTGTACAGAGGGATAACCACTTCCCTTTTTTTACTTGTGATGCCCCTTCCTATGCATCCCAGTATCACCCTGGCTCTCCTTACTGACTTCTCACATTGCTTACCAACTTTTAGATCATCTGATATGTCTACCCCCAGGTCCCTTTCCATTTTTGTTGTTGTTAGTACCTCCCCTGCTACTGTGTACTCTTCTCCTGGGTTTTTGTTTCCCAGGTGCATTACTTTGCACTTCTTTGCATTGAATCTAAGTTGCCATATGTCTGACCATTCCTCCAACCTTGCCAAGTCCCTTCTCATCCTTTCTACCCCCCTTGTGTATCAACTCTGTTACAGATCTTTGTGTCATCTGCAAAGAGGCATACCTTTCCCTCCAGACCCTCTGCAATGTGACCTATAAAGATGTTAAAGAGGACTGGACCCAGTATTGAGCCCTGAGGTACTCCACTAGTGACCCCCCTTTCTTCAGAATGTGTTTCATTCACTATTACCTTCTGTGTCCTGTTTTGCAGCCAGTTTGCTACCCAGGCTACCACTCTGGGACCCACTCCCAGGCTGGCTAACTTGATTATTAATCTTTTGTGCGGGACTGTGTCAAATGCCTTGCTAAAGTCTAGGTAGGCCATATCCACAGCCCCTCCCTGGTTTATTACTTTGGTCACCCAGTCAAAGAAATCTATTAGATTTGTCTGACATGACCTTCCTGCTATAAATCCATGCTGCTTTGGGTCCTGTGGGTGTCTGCCTTGCACTCGGGGCACAGGATGTCTTTGAAGTTTAGGAAGTCAGGAGGAAGCACCTCACTGAGATCCGTGAAAGCCTTATTGAAGGTGTTGGCAATCACAGTTGTATCCTAGGTCAGTTACCCCCTCACACTGAGCATAGTAGGGGGAGCTTTGCTAGGTTTGACAGTTAAGGTTTTAATATTATCCCAGAAGGCTCAACCATCTCCCCAGGCATGTTTAAGTTCTGCTTAAAGTACTGGCTCTTAGCCACGCGAATGGCAAAGGTGCATTTATTACATGCAGCTCTATAGTTCTGAGCATGTGTGGGAGCCAGTGCTTTGGACTTTATGCCATAAGTTGTCCCTTGACTTCATAAGCTCAAGAAGGGAGGGGGTGATCCAAGACTTGTTGTATAGACCTATGACATCAAGTTAACTAATAAGAAATAAAATTTCAGATACAGAAATGTGTGCTAAAAACTTTTTGTGGTCTTTTAGATTGTGCACTACATAAGAAAGAATATTGTACAGATTTAAAAATTAAGGATAGTTATTTCAGATATGTTAACTTTTTTTAGAACATGTTGATATGTGGTTTTGTAAAAATGTATTGACTTTCCATGTTAAGGAAAGAATAATGATGGAAAACACTGCTATTTTTTTATTGATATTAGATACTGCTGCCTCGAAGGAGCCAGGTTAAATTCATTTGTTTATTTAAAATTTGGTAACTGGGAAAAGCACCATGAGCAGAAGCTTGTTTCCAAGTGTGACCTGGAGGCAGGGGTACAAAACAGAGGATGAACAAAAAAGTAAGTTACATGGTAAATAAAATGTACATAGAAGCAGTTTGTTTGAATAAACCAGCAGGTGAACAGGAGGAGATGAGCTATACAGGGTAAAAACAAAAGGGAGTCTGCTGGCACAGAGATGGAGTGAAGGAGAAGCAAGCAGGGGCAGAGGGAAAGGAAGGAATTAAGAGGTGGGTCAGTTGCAGTAAGTGGAAGAAGAAGGTCTGAGTAAATGCTTATGGGCAGTAAAGGAGGGAGTGAAGTGGGTTTGGGGGGAATGCTGTTCCAGAGGGACGGAAGCCTATAGGAGAATGCCAGTTTGTCGGCTGAGATGTGGGCATGTGGGAGTGCAAAGGAACAAGCTCTGACCAACTGTGAGTTATATAGAGAGGAAGTGGCAGGTTTGAGAAGAGAGGCAAGGTACATAGGGAGGGTCCAGAACCAGTATTTAGATATGAAGGTGGCACAGTGGGAATGGCGTCTTTGGGAGAGGGACTGGAGGGATAGAGCAGAGTAGAGGTCGCAGTGGTGAGTCAGATGAGGGGGGAAGTTTGAGGCAAACTGACTAAAGACATGGTAGAGCACATCAAGTTTAGAGAGGGAGGTTGCAGGGGCAGCACTGAAAACAACCAACGTTGGCGTAATCAAAGGCAGGGAGGATCCATTTAACCAGTAGGTCGCATCTAACGGAGTGGGGAAGGCTAGCCTTTTGCTGGTAGAATAGACCTAGTTTAGGACACAGTTTTGAGTGGAGAGTGCTGAAGTGGGAGGAGAAGCTGAGTGAGGGATTGAGCCAAACACCAAGGTACTTGTAGCTGAGGACATTTTCGAAGGGAGTGGACACTTCGAAAAGGAAGGAGGGTAGGGTGTGAAGCTTAACTAGTTTTTGCTTGGCACCAAAAGTCATCACAACAGTTTCTTCACATTTAGTTTTAGACAATTAGCATTAAATTAGGAGGTAACAGCTGAAAAATCATTTTACGGGGGTGTTTGGATGGCCGAGATGGAAGGTGCTAGAAAGGAAGAGGATGGTGTTGTCCACATACATGTGGATCTTGGCATGGGAGAAAGCAGAGGGGAGGTTGTTAATGAACAGTGAAAAAAAACAGGCCCGAGGATCGAGCCTTTGGATATGCCAGCCAGGTTAGGGAGGGGAGAGGAAAGGATAGAGCATTGTTGATTTTTTACAGATTGTGAACGGCCCACATCAGATAAGATCTGAACCAGGATACAGAGGATGGGGAGAAGTCTAGGGCACTAAGTTTATTTAGGAGGAGAGGGTGGGACATGGAGTCGAAGGCCTTCACAAGGTCAATAAAAATAGCTGGGGTAATCAGACCTTGATCCATGGCAGAGTGGATAGCATCAGTAAAACATAGAAGGGAGGTAGAGGTAGAGTGATGCTTCCTGAAACCTGACTGAACCAGGGATAAAGTGTTTGAGGACAGGAGGAAATTGTTTAGCCTGGAGAGGACTAGGGACTCTTGCACTTTAGCAAGTGAAGGGAGAAGTGAAATTGGGCAGTAGTTTCCAGGGACAGAGGCATCACCCCCTTGGCAAAACATCGGCATGGTAGGGTAGGCCTGAAAGTCAACTATAAAATAAAAAAATATTAAAAGTATATATGACTGAGAGGGTCTTTGTTCCCCACCTTTTGGATACACATGTAGAAACTGGACTTCTCACATGTTCTTTTTACCTTACAGTTCAGGGAGCCATGTGGGAAGCACTCATTAGCTCCCTCTCCCCACCACTCCCAATGGCATCTGGTGTCCCACAGGGCTCTGTGCTAGGCCCACTACTATTCTCCATTTCTCTAAGTGACCTTCTACAACCAAAATTATCTGTGCACATTCACATGCACACAGGGCACAGTGATCTTTGTCAGTGGTCCCTCTGACCCAGAGTTGGAAAATGATCTCCAGTGCAACTTTAACAAAGTCCAACATTGGTTCTGATCTAAAAAGATCTCCCTGAAAGCAAAAGAAAATCATTTCAATGACCTTTAGATGCAGACAGAAGCTTGTGATGGCCACGTTTAACCCTATATACAGTACTCTAGATGGTTGTCTATTGGAGGTTGTTCCCTACTTCAAGTATCTGGGAGACTAGTAAGAGTGTCTTTTGCTGTTCTGGTTTTCTCTGCTGACACACGTTGGCTCATTCTGAACACTTGGGTTTGAGTTGCTAGGCTCCTCTATCACTCTGCTGGCCTCATAGCAACATTCTGGTCCTCCCTGCTCCCTTGCTATTTTTTCTTCATTCTCTCTACCTCTCCCCTCCAATCCTGCTCCACCCCAGAACTCTGACTTGCTGTTTTCTTCCTCCTTTCTTCAATACTTCCTCTGGGCAGACCTATGTCTCCTATGGAATCTCCTCTCTCAAGAACTGTCTCCCACACTTACTTCCTTCAGTCTCCTCTCTTTTCTTTCTAAAACCCATGTTCCAGGCCAACACAGCCCATTCTTGCTCCTGCTTCTAAATTATCTCCCCCTCAGAGTGTAGTTAATGGCTATTTAGACAATTCTTTTTCTGGTGGCCCTCAGTACTGGGTGTTTACTCACCTGGTAAAGGTGATTGTGTTGGTTGACATCCATGACACTCCAGACATTACTTCATGGGTTTTAGCCCACCTGATAGGCTAGTGATGCACATGACTCTAGGATCAGATTTCTAGTATATCCAGGTCCCAGAAACCCCTGCTCTCCAGTTCGAATCTTCCAAAGCTGAAAGTAAGGTTAGTAACAGGCAATACCAAGAAGAAGAAACAAACACACAGTGTCCATCCTGTATAAATAAAGCAGAGTGAAGCATATGTAAAATCAGGCCATAGGCCCCTACTTTATTTCCCTGCTAGTACAATCTAAACTCGGCCCATAATGAGTCGACGGTGGACATCCTGGATGTCTGTTGAGAAGGCATGGAAGCAGTTAGCTTTAGACAATATATTCTCTTCTAGTTCCTGGTCACTTCTTGACCACTGTGTCGGGTGGGTCGTGGAGTGCCATGGATGTCAACCAACACAATCACCTTTACCAGGTGAGTAAACACCCATTGTGATTGGTTGAACATCCATGGCACTCCAGACATTACCTCATGGGTAGGTAAGAAGCAGTACTGTACCCACAGGAGGGAGACAGAGTGGTGTAGGAGTGAAAGGAAGAGTTGGTGGCCGCGGAGAGGACCTGTGTCGCAAAGGTTGGTTGTAGTTGGTACAGATGTTCTAAGTGATAATGCCTGGCAAAGGTGTGGAAGGAAGTCCACGTAGCTGCCTTGCAGATGTCTTCCACTGAGATATTGGCCCTCTCTGCCCAGGAGGTAGCTACCGCCCTGGTGGAATGCGCCTTGATCCCCAGAGGGGGTGTCATTTGTTTTGCTTTGTAGGCCTCCTGAATAGTTCTCCGTAACCAACCCACAATAGTGGTCTTGGAAGCGGCCTTTCCCTGTCTCTGTCCCTTTGTGACAATGAAAAACCTCTCGGTCTTGGGTAGAGGTTGTGTCCTAGTTATGTAAGTGGATAGGGTGGTGCCTACGTCTAGGTGCTGTGGGACGGCCTTGTCTCCCGTTTGAGAGTCTCCCGTGAATGTGGGTAACTCAATTGGTTGTTCCCTGTGAAAGACGGAGGAGACTTTTGGTTGAAAGGCTGGGACTGTGCGTAGGCATACCCCACGCGGTGTAAACACTGTGTAGCATTCTCTGCAGGACAGTGCTCCTAATTTCCCAATCCTGCGGGCTAAGCATATCGCCATGAGGAAACAGGTCTTCAGTCCTACCCAGAACAGGTCTACATTCTGTAGTGGTTCGAATGGGGCTGTGCTGAGGGAGTCTAGTACCAGAGGGAGGTCCCAGGGAGCAATGGATGGGCGGACCCGGGGTCGTAGAATCTCGACTGCCTTTAACAAATGCAAGGCATCCGGGTGGGCACCGGGGCTGTGGCCCCCTTTGGGCCCAATGGCTGCCCCGATGGCCGACAGCTGTACTCTAAGGGATGAGTGGGCCAATCCCTTATCTAGACCTTGTTGAAGGAATAATAGGATGGTAGACATGTCTGCAAGTTCAGGATCCGTACCTCGATCTCGGCACCACCTGGTGAATACCGACCATTGTCTGCCATAGGTAGAAGTGGTTGAGGAATGCCTGGACTGCAGCATTGTCGAGATGACCGAGTCGTGATAATCCACATTCATCAGTCTTCTCTTCTCCTCTCAGGAGCCAGGCTGTGAGCTTTAGGGTCCTGGGAGCCAGGTGTAGTACTGGGCCCTGGGTCAACATGTCAGGTTGGTAGGGTAATCTGAGACTGGTCAATGTCATTGCCAGGACCATGACAAACCATGCTCTCAATGGCCAGTAGGGGGCCACTAGAATGATGGTCCGTCCTGATGAACGGATCTTGGCGAGAACTTGTGGTAGCAAGGGAATGGGTGGAAAGATGTAGGAGTGGTCCCGGAGCCAAGGCTGTGACAGGGCGTCGATACCCTGTGACTGATTCTCCCTGTATCTCGAGTAGTAGTTCCTGACCTGTGCGTTTTGTGCCGTGGCCATGAGGTCCATGGAAACGGGTCCCCAGGTCTCCTGAATCAGCTCGAAGAGACTGGGGTGTAGATGCCACTCCCCCGGGCAGATTTGTTGTCGGCTGAGCCAGTCTGCCCGAATGTTGAGCTTTCCGGCAAGATGAACTGCGCCGAGATGGGAGAGGTGGTGTTGTGCCCAGTTGAGGACCTTTGCCGCCTCTCTCAGCATAGCTCTGCTTCTGGTGCCTCCCTGTTTGGCGATATAGGCCACCGTGACTTGGTTGTCAGAGCGAATCAGCAGTGACTGTCCAAAGATGGAGGTCTTGAAGGCTGTGAGGGCATGGTATACTGCCCACATTTCTAGGACATTGATGGACAGCTGCGTTTCTGCAGAAGTCCATCGGCCTTGTGCTGTCCTGTCGCCTAGGCAAGCACCCCAACCCAGGAGGCTTGCGTCCATCTCAATGGAGACCTGGTATGGAGCCTCCAGCGGTATTCCTCTGGTCAGATTGGTTCGAACTGTCCACCAAGTTAGTGATTTTCTCACCGATGGTGGTAACAGGAGTGTCGCATTCAGGTTGTGCTCGTTCAGAGATCCCCATGCGAGAACGTATGTCTGTAGTGGCCACATGTGCCACCTGGCCCAGGGAACCAGGTTGATACAGGATGCCATGCATCCTAATAGTTGAGCTAGTCTTGCCATGGAGGTCTGATGACTGGTGTGCACTCGGCGTGCTAGGCTGATCAAGTTGAGGACCCTCGTCTCAGATGGTTTTGCCCATCCCTTTGCTGTGTCTATGCTTGCCCCTAGGTGCTCTATCTGTTGCTTGGGCACCAGATGGCTCTTGTCTAGGTTTACTACCCAGCCGTACTCCTTGAGAGCCCTTAGGGTGAGGGTGGTGTGTTAGCGGGAGCGCTCTTTGGTTCGCGCCCGGATCAGCCAGTCGTTGAGGTAGGGGATGATATTGAGACCCTGCTCCCGGAGTCTGGCCACTAGTACCACTGAGACCTTGGTGAACACTCTTGGCGCCGAGGAAAGCCCGAATGGTAGTGCCTGGTACTGAAAATGCTAACCTAGGATATGGAATCTGAGGTACTGTCTGTGTTTTGGCCTGATGGGGATGTGAAGGTATGCGTCCTTGAGATCTATGGACGTCAGGAAGTCGCCCATGCGAATACCGCGAGTTGACTAGTGTGTCCATCTTTGAACCTCTGGGGAATCACATGCTGATTGAGGTGCTTGAGGTCCAGGATGGGGCGTAGTTCACCTGATTTCTTTGGGACGAGAAAGAAGATGGAGTATACTCCCAACTTCTGTTCGTGCGGGGGTACGGGCTATATCGCCTTGTTGTGGATCAGGTTCCACAGGATTTGCTGCACCTGATGGGCTGTGGTCTTCTTTTTGGTGATTGGTGAGGTGATGAACCTGTGTGTCAGGGGGGACTTTGATAATTCTATCAAGTAACCTCTTGACACGACCTCGTGAACCCACTTGTCCGAGGTGGTGTAAAGCCACTGGTGGCTGAAGAGTGCTAGTCTCTGTCCCACGGGGGGATATCGCTTCTGCCCATGTGGGGGTCTGTACGAGCAGTCATTGTTGCTTACCTCGCTGACCTCTACCTCTTCCTCCGAACTTAGATCCGCGGGCTCTGAAGGATGAGGGATGGTAGGACTGGGTGAAGGGGGTGCGTTGTGAGGTGTGGGACCCTCTACCGCAAAAGGAAGTGGTTGGGTATGCTGTATCTCTACGTGTCTGGTAAGATCTTTGCCCCCCCCGAAATCTCCATCTAGTGGAGGGTAGGTAGGAGTGCCGACTTTTGTTCTTAAGGAGTTCCTTGCCCTCTTCTTTCTGCTTTAGGAACTCCAAAAGGCCCTCCCCAAAAACATGTTTTCCCTTCAAGGGAAGATTTTGTAGCAATGTCTTGGATTGATTGTTGGCTTCCCACAGTTTGAGCCACAATGCCCGTCTAGCCCGGTTGGTGATGGCTGTGGCCCTTGCATTGAGCCTGAGGGAGTCCACTTTCATATCGGCTAGATATCTTGCGCATCGAGAGTGCATTCTAACAGTTCTGCCTCTCTTGACTTGGGGTTGGCCTGTTCCAGAAGCTCTTCTAGCCAACGTATCTGGGCCCATGCTGTATAAATGGCCGCTGTGGATGCTCTTGCTGCCATTCCTTCCATTTCGAAGGCCTTCTTTAACATATCCTCCACCCTTTTGTCTGTGGGGTCCTTTAAGGAGATGGTTCAGCATGGTAAAATAGTCCTTCTACTAAGCGCAGCCACCTGAGGATCAATTGTTGGAGCTGTGCACCACATGCTGGCCTTGTCCTCTTGAACGGGGTACATACGGTCCAGATTTCTTTTGTTCGACATCCGGCTGGGCTCGGTGGACTGCCGATCCTTGGTGACAATGTCTTCGATCGCCGGACAGACTGGAAATGCTTCCTTGACAGTCGACCTCTACTGGATCAGTGGGTTCAACTTAGATTCTGGTTTGTTCTCCTCCATCTCGAACCCCATGGTGGCCTTCACGATTTTCATGAGGCCTGGAACCTTATCAAAGGAGCATAGTTTTGATGTGAGCGATAGAACGGATTGCGGCTCCATGTCCTCTTCATCGGAGTCTGCTCCATCCTCCTCCTCCTCTGGCAGGTCTCTGTCCTCCCCGGAGTCAGGTTTGTGACTATCTGGAACCGGCTCCATCAGGTCCATGTGATTCTTGCTGGCCCCTCCCCCGACGTCTTGCTCCAGAGGCTGTGTTGCTGGCGTTCTGTGTTGGGTGAGGGACTCCAATTTTTCCATCACCTTCAGCATGAAGTTCTGCTGACTCTCCATCATTGCTACGGTGGCCTGTTGGTTCTGTAGTAAGAAGGTGCCTGGATCCAACCAAGTTGAACTGCTGGGGTCCGGGTTACTTGGGCCCATGCCGGCGGACTGTTCTAGTGATAGGTCATCATCATCCTGGAGGCATGCGAAGCATAGGGGGCCAGGGGTGTGGGGCAGGAGGTTAGCACTGCATGCTGTGCACTTCTTGGCCTTGACCATCTGGAGAAGACAAAAGATGGATTGCATTTGTTACTAGAGGTACAAAATGGGCCTTCAACCTGTGGTTGGCCCATGTTAAGCAGCGTTGATGATGCGCTGCCTTTAAGGAGCTAGAGAGGGATGCAGGCTGTCTTACTCATGGGGGTCGCCGTAGAGAGGGACCCACATGGAGACTGGTATACCGGGGGTTGCTATAGAGAGGGATCCCTCAGTGCAGTTATAAGTTACTGAAATGCACATATGGGCTGCTATGAGAGCAGCCCATATGTCCCTTTTTTTTTTCCTCTCTCTTGAAGTCAGTGCTCTAGAAAAAAAAACACTTATAACTGTGAGCCCCTTGTAGACTAGGGCAACGGTATGAGAGAGGCCCAGGACTCGAACTCCTGATGCCTGGTTTCAAATTGTATTTTCCAAGGATGGCTCTGCCCTCTAAGCCATGATGGTAGCACCGTACAGGAAAGAGGCCCTGGAACTGAGGTAGCTGTAGTTCGTTGGCTTTCTCCTGCAGTTTGAGACACTGAAAAAAACAGAGGGAAACAGTGCTGCCTGTGTTTTTGAACTACAGACTCACCCCCCCCATCTGCCATGAGGGGCAATATCCGCGGGGTTTCCCCAGCTGGTGTCCCATGAGGAAGCCCTGAGAAGCTGGTTTTGAACTCACAACCCTTTTATTGTTTGGAGATTAATTCCCTGTCACCTGTTCTCTGCACCACAGGGAAAACATGAACAGGAGAAATGGTTGTAGGATGGAAACTCAGCATTGTAGGGGAGAACTTCGGCAACGGGCAGCGAGGGCTGAGAAAGAAACAGCCATGCGGTGGGGGAGGGGCGCTGTTCTGCCCATTCTAGGCGCAGCTCACTGGCTCATGTGGCTGAGGGTAGACGGTCCCAGCGCAATCCCTGGTGCCTTAACGCTGAGAAATAGCTCCCTTGGTAGAGTAGGCACCGCAAATTTAATCGGGAGTGCAAGGAGTGCTAGCCAGGTGAAAGGAAGCTAGCGTTTTTGATCGGACTCGAGGGGAGGTGGGGGGAGGTCAGGATCTACCCGCAGAATCAGCGCCACATGTCAAGGCGGCCTGCCTGTAACCGACCAAGCGGTGGTGCAGAAGGGGCTGAGGCCTTGCTTCTGACCAGAGCGCCTCCATTCTCTGAATCGGGGCGGGCACGACATGGCCACGGAGCAGCTGGGGACAGTACAGAGACTGTGGGGGCTGCAAGAGGGAGGGATCGTGGCAGTGTGTGGCGCAAACGAACGCCTGGGGGAGGCCAAGACCCTGCAGAGATAGAGGCTTGGGGAAGCGCTTTTCTAGGATGAAGTAAACAACAGAAAAAATGCAACTATAGACTGCTGATGTACTGCGGTAATGCTGTAAGTAAATTTAACTGTATTTGCTTAAACGCCAAAACCCCAAACATAGTGAACCATAGAGCAATGCATGGCAATCTTTCTACAAATGGAGTTAATGCACAATAATGCTGGGGAACCTGCACAATTAGCAGGGTAAACAAACAAGCAATGAGACTCCCAGTATAAGTTATTATTCCCCATATTACCTAACAAAACTGTAGATAGAGGTTCTAATCCCCTAGGGGGACAAATGTTATTCCAAACAACAATTGTATATCTGAAGGACTATACAGTCTCTGACATTTGGTTTGCATTTTCTTGTAACTGAGTAAGATTAAATATGAACAGGCTTGCCTTGATAATTAGGATAGCAGGGATCCTGGTGTACTAGCCTGATCAGAGGCAAGATTTGAACTGGAGAGCAGGGGTTTCTGGGACCTGGATATACTAGAAATCTGATCCTAGAGTCATGTGCATCACTAGCCTATCAGGTGGGCTAAAACCCATGAGGTAATGTCTGGAGTGCCATGGATGTTCAATCAATCACAATGTCTTTTTATCACATGCTGTTCCAGCTATTATGGCTCTTCAAGGAGAATTCAAAGTAAAAAGGACTTTGGCTATTGGATCCCTCCCATCTCCCAGTTGGGCAGTAAAATCCTTTCCCTCTCCCCCTCCCTGCCACATTCCTGTGCAAATGGCCAGAAGAGCTGGGTGTGGCAGACCAGAGGCAAGGGTGACAGGGGCTAGTTATTTATGGGGCAAGAAAGTCAGTCAAGAATAGGCACCAGGTTTCTACCTTCCTTCTCCCCCAAGTTCCTTGGTATTTTCTTTGTGCTCCCTTTAAGCACATCTGGATACTTGGGCAGATATGCCTGTTTATGGTGTGCATGCACTGCACAGGTGGATGGGCCAATACCCCAACGATTTGTCTTTTTCCCCCCTACCCCTCTGCCTGTCTGTTTTGTCAAGTCAAAGTCACCTTTCCTACACATTTGATCTTTTCCCCTACTTGGTATATTTTTTTATCTCCCTTTCTGGTCTTAAGCTGTTTTTTCTGTGGTTTACTATTTTTCCTCTTGTTTTATAACCCCCTTGTTATTTTTTCTACGTGTAAATTTTGTTTATACTACTTTGCTGTGAACTGAACCTTGGGTGGCGTGTTGAAGACTAAGTCGTTTATTATTGTCTTTTCATCAAATGTTTTTATTCTTACTGGTTCTTTTGACTGCCCAATGTATCTATTTGTTATGACAATGTTCTGCATTTAGATTGTTACATGTGTTATGTGTTAACTAATCAATCAAAATCTCTCTGGAAAAAAAGGAATAGGCAATAGGGCAGGCTTCCAGGAGAGTAGAGGGCTGTGCAGAGGGTAGATATGCTCTGGCATTCCAGGAAACTAACCTTCTTGTCTGGGATCCTAAGGGACCTGAGATGGCTGGACAACTCTGGGTTGGCAGGTAGGCAGGAGAGCCTTCTTGGAATACAGGACACTAAATATTTTTTTAGCAGATAGCTTAGGCCATGGGTCTGAGTACAGTACTGTTAACTGCTAGATCTGGGTCTGATTTCCACTAAAGTGGAAACTTAACTTGGTGTTGACCAGTAGGTTTCATTAATTTTTATGGCCTTATCCCAGGGTGCTGGCCTGATGGCTGGGAGGTCATGGGTTTTATTCCTGACCTGAGTAGTGTTAAAAACTTCAGTTTTTTACATTTACAATTGTAGCATTTCACATCTGGGTCCCTTGGGAATTAGGAGTAGTTTTGTAGAGTGGTCATTTAGAGGTTGGATGGAGGTAGTGTGCACAGCTCTTGCTGGTCCAAAGAGGTCTTCACGCCAACCATCCCCAGTTTAGTCTATGGCTTATCTGGCAGTTTGGGCAACAGTCCAAGGATCACGAATATCCAGGTACTCTGTGTTTTGGAGGGTGTTTAAGGGAGCGAGCGGACTGTGAGCAGCATTGTATCCCGCCAGAGATTTCCTCACTTGCAGCTGCATTGACTAAGGACAAAAAGAGAAACCAGCCACATGAAGAAGGCTAGCTCAACTGCAGGGTCTGACAACATGGCTGATAATTCAGGCTATGAGGGATCATGTGACAGCAAGAGTAGTAAGTGAAGATTTTGCGGGTTCCGTGGAGGCAGACAGCTTTGGAGTGAGAATAGAGACAGTAGCTTTTAGATGCTGGTTTGGACCTTTCATTGCCACATCGCCATCTTGTACAACACATTTCTGCATCCACAAGGGTCAGATAGGCAGGTCTGTAGGCTAGAGGGTTAACTTGAGGGTCAAAATAGCATGGTCCTGACATAGAGAGCAAGAAGGTTGGGCAGGTAAGGAGCACCAGGTTGGGGAGTAGTTAGGATGTTTCCAGGAGTAAGTCCAATTACTGCCAGCTAAGTCAGGGCTTCTTTCCCCAAGCCACAGAGCAGCCTGGCTTTCTGGCCAGTGGTTAGCACCAGTAGGCACAGTGGTCAAGTGATGAAAGGTTGGGGGCTCATGATGCAGGTCAGCTCAGCATGGGAGCACACTTCCTCCCACCATATGCTGCAGTGTTCAGTTAGTCAGGCCTGTGGTCAGAGCACAGCAGCTCACTAACTCACACACACCATTCTGGATTCCAAGGGTGCCGGAAGATGGTAAAACCTGAGGGAGCTGAGAATCAAAAGGACACTTATGAGGGTACAAAGGGCACTTTTTCTATACTAGTTTTTGCCATACAGAAATAAAAAGTAGAGTGGCTACCACCCCTTTCGCCCCCCCACCCCAGGTTCCGGCACCTATGCTGGATTCACCTTATTAAGCATCAATCGCTCCCCCACCCCACCCTTTTTCTCCTTCTTGGCACTTGGTGACTGTGGTTTCTGGTTGGCACTGTGCCAGTCTATGTGACTGCAGTAGCAATGATGTGAGACCACATGATGGCATACTGATGGAACCAAACTGTGACACAGTCGGTGCACACTGCAGGTTGACAGAGTATGAGCGGAGTGGTAAAAGTGTCAGTAGAATGTTAAAAAAATAGCTATACATACATATTTATATCTGTACTGACATTTGTGAGAAACTGCTCACATGATTCTCCAGTAGATTTTCCGGTTCAGATGCCTCTGACCTACTGGACACGTGGGGACAATCTAGCACCCTCCTGCAGCCCCATCTGACTCATCCTGCTCTATCCACCCTTTTATTGAACAGCTGAGCAGAGGTGTGGGGATAGTCATGACTGGTGGATAACTGCCAGCATGGTTCTGGTTCACAGCAGTGACAGGGCAAGAGAATGTCACATCAAGGTTTGGATCCCTCTAGGGCTACTGACTTCACTGTGTCTCCAAGCAAGGCACTAGCTGTAGTAAGGGGGGGCTGTATACAAGGTCCACATAGCACACAGTTGCAGCATATACCAGAGGAACCTACAACTGATTATCATGTGTAAGCAGGCTGAGTAGTGGTGAGCCAAACAGTAAAGGGAACCCCAACACCTCACAGCTGGAACCACCAGGTCAACTCTCTTGCTATATTCCCCTTGGCACTCTATGACTCCCTCCCTTACCCCTCCTCTCTACTGCTCTTCTCTCCAGTATCTGCCCTGTCACCACTGGGGAGAATCATCTGAGGAGAGCAACCACAAAAATGGCCCAAGTTTTGGCACTGTGGAGCCCACCACAGCCACCATCTAGGCAATTGAGCACAGTCAGACATGGTTTAGGGGGAGGTCCACCAGGCTTAGATATGGGTGGACCAGGGATTGCCAGACAGGGGCCAAGGCAGCATTCCTCTCTGTAAGGGATCCCAGAAGGTGTCAGTAAAGCTGCAGAAGGCAACTACACCCCAGGTAGGTGGTACTGGGATCATCAAGGGTTATCAGGTACTGATGTGTGGGCCCTGGTGCAGTGCTTAGTGTTGGGAGATACTGGTAGGTAAAGCTCATCTCTCTCACAGCAGGGGCAACTGAGTAACATCCCACTAAGGCTTCTAGGGGATGCACCACTGGAAACAGCTATTGCAACACCAGTGGTAGTAGGCATGCTAAGGCCTAGCTCAGCTGATGTGCCAGCAGTGGGGAATTCACAGGCCCTTACCACAGGGCCACCATTCAACTGACAGCTTGACTGCCTAGTCATGTTCATGGAGGACATGTTCGCTCAGCTGGCAAGCCTCACGAATCCATCAGGTTCAGCGGGTGGTGCCTCGCCAACAAGTGCTAGGCAGGGGACAGACCCTGCAGAAGCATGGATATGCCAGTGCAGTGGCCTTCTGGATGCCCACCTAACAAAAAAAGTGAGGCTTAAAACAGAGAATTTATAGTTCAAAGGGTAAGCAGCTCTTGAGTAGGTTAGAACTGATTGAGACAGATTAGTATGTCGTGCTTGTGCAACTGTGAACTTTGGCTTACACTCTCTCTGTCACTGCTTTGTGAACGGCCACCCTGTTGGGGTGTCACAAGAACATGAAACCCTGACAAAGTGTTCCAGCCCCTCGAGGTGTCACAATGATAGGATCCCAGGACCGAAGATACTTTAGGGTAGAAGTCCCAGACCCAAGGGGAGAGAGGCACCACAGGAGGAGGAGGCGGAAGGTGGAAATGAAAATTCCTGGCACACAAGGGATGCTTGGATATGCATAGTTTTAACCATGCAGAGGGGTGTGTGGCATGGTCACCCACTGTCCCTCTGAGCTGCGGGCAAAGCCCTTCAATGCAAAAGGTCAGCGGGCTCCTAAGTAGGTTGTCACCGGGGAGTTACAAGGATGTGGAATTCAGATGAAGGGTTTCCACCCCTTAGAGATGTCACAGGGATGAGGTAGAAGGACCAAAGGCATCTTAGGAAGGAAGACCTATAGGGCAACTGAAAACAGACAAGCATAGTGTTGTCTAAAGAGGGGAGATGCAGCCAGACTAAGATCCGGACCCAGGAGCACCACCAGCATATTCCTGCAGAGACTACCTAACTTTTATGACCTTCAGCATGGAAAAGATGAAACAACCCTGTGAGGAGGAAACCTCTGGGGATCCAAGGCCTTTGTTATCTTACTTCCAGGCTAGGGATAGAATCAGTGATGACTTGGCTACAGCAATTTAGAAACCTGACTGGGAGGAAGATTTTTATGGAGGAGCTGTCCCTCCATCCCTCTAATGGAAACACCATGAAGGTGTCATGAGCTGATGCCTGCAGCCAAAGGAGGGTCCCATGAAGGAGGCTCACTCCCCAAGGTGGGAAGGGAAGGAAGAGAGAAACAAGTGCTGAAAGGCACTCACCTGCCTTTCAACTGAGGGGAGACCTAGAGAGGAAGCCAAACCCTTGAGAGGCAAGCCATGGAGTTGAGCCCTTGGAGGCAGAGAGTTGGTAGTTGTACAATCTTCAACCTTGAGGGGCAGATGAAGGGAAGTAGGTGGAGACCAGGTGAACCGTAGGTAACAAAAGGGAGTAATAGCTTTTTGGAGGTGCTGCTGAAGTGGTCAGCACAGCTAAAGAAGCCCATGAGGACCTGGAGGCCCCACTTTCTAGTACTTGACATCTTAAATGCTACATCAAGAGGTGCTGCCGTGTCGATCTACATGGCTAAGGTTTCCCCAGAGCACAGCACATTCTCACCTGAAGGGCAGAAAGAGTAGGCCCTACCTTATTCAAGGGATCCGCCCTCAAGATGCAGACCTCATGGGAGCAGACTGAGACCATTCACTGTAAGGCCAGACCCTGGAAGCCATGGGTGGTTATGGGAGGCATGCACCCGTAACCAGTAGGAGAGCAAAAGGAAGTAGGAAGTCAATGGGGGAGCTTGGTGGGTGTGACACATGGAGACAAATGACTGCAGGCTGGGCTGATTGATTGAACAAAGTAGGTAAATTAGTATTGATTGAGGTTTGCAGGAGAGGCAAAATGACAGAAATGGTGTATGCACATGAACCAATCACAAGGGGGCTGTGGTTAGTGGCAGTTATGCTGAGGAAGAGAGGTAACACAGGTAGAGTGCAGTGTTGACAGTGAAGTTCTGATGGGAAACTGAGTAATGAATCTAGTCCACAAAGTATATGAAAACTGAGGTAGAGACTTTGAGGACCTGGTTAAATATGTCTAGCTGCTTGGTTACAAACCTTGGGATGCTATGGCAGAATGACAGAAAATAAAGGGAACAATCTAGCAGAGCACTGGGTTTGATGCAGGAACTTGGTATGAGCAAGCAGAGCAGGGGACACTAGGGTCCTGGGGCAGCAGAGGTAAAAGGAAAGCCTTCATTGTACAGTGGCTTACCCATATCCCATAAATATGGAGCCCAGCTTCAGTCTTAAGACAGAAAGGGAAGTCCAAAAGACCAGAAGCAAAAGGGCCAGACAAGATGGCCAAGAACGGATACAAACAGCTAGAGAAGTTGGCAGGAGGGAAGCCTGAAAATGGCAGCAGGGTGGCAAAGGTATGGGGGAGAGTCAGAGGGAGAAGCAGCCATGTGGCAGTGATGAAAATTCTGAGCATTTAAAGGACAGTTGGACATGTGCAGTTTTACCTGCATGGAGGGTGGCATAGACGTGTTCACCCCCTACCCCTCTGAACTATGGACAAGGCCCTTCACCTATGAGCTGCTCCTCCTTAAACTTACCCTCCCCTTTACAGTCCATCTTTTCCTTACAAGAGTGTATTGCTGTTCTGGCCTGTCCGCTGCTTCAGTCACCGAACTCCTCACCATCATGTACTCCCGCTCCTCATTTGGTGAGTTGCTGATACTTGGGGTTTTAATACTAAGTGTCTCTCCCACTCTGTGCACAAACTTAATTATAATGTTAAATACCCTCCAGTGATCCCAACTCATTTTGGATCATCTCATCCCAACTAATTTTGAATCGCACTCGTATTAATCATAAATCCTCGAAACCCACTCTTCTGGACTGAGTACCACCTTCTCACCCCACTGTATTGTGGATGCAGGTATAATCCCAGAGGCATTCAGTGACCATGGTATGGGAGAGGGACTTGAAGGTCATAATCTCAGACGACCTGAAGGCCACAAGGCAGACAACCAAGGCAGTGGGGAAGGCCACTGTGATGCTGAGGTGCATTGAAAGAGGAGTCACAAGCCGAAGGAGGGAGGTGATAGTTCCATTGTACAGAACCCTGGTAAGGCCTCACCTTGAGTACTGTATCTAGTTCTGGAGGCCACACATTTGTAAGGACATTGACAAAATAGAGACGGTGCACAGGAAGGTGACCAAAATAGTGAAGGGTCTACATCATAAGCCTTACGAGGAAAGAGTCAGAGAACTCAATTTGTACATGCTGGAGCAAAGGAGAGAGAGAGAGAGATGACATGATAGAAATGTTCAAATAACTCAAGGGCATGAACAAAGTGGAAGGGGACAACATATTCCAGTTTAAAAGTAGTGCCAGAACAAGAGGGCATGATATGAGACTGATGGGTGGCCGCATAAGGGGTAATGTCAGGAAGTTCTTTTTTACAGAGAGGGTGGAGGATGCATGGAATAGCCTGCCCCAGGAAGTAGTGGTTGCTCATATGGTGGCAGGCTTCAAATGTGCATGGGACAGGAATAAAGGAATATTAGAGATGGGACAAAAAAGCTAAAGCCAGTGACCAGATAGGGTCTCTGGCCATTTTGTCAGATAGCATAAATGGGCAGACTGGATGGGCCTGGCAGCCCTTATCTGCTGACAGTACCTATGTATCTATGGTCTACTGTGTGCACAAAATCCGCTGCCAAAAAGCTCCCCTGAAAATCATCCTCATGCAGTCCTTCAGGTCGCTGGATTTATATTCCTTCTAAGCAGACCTGATGACTGTCAACTGATCCCACATCTCTGCTGCTATCAATATCAGCTTGCCCCTGACTCCTTTCATAACAAATTCATGGCTGTCTGGGACCACCATGCCTTCACTGTAGCTTACCCATATCCCAAATTCTATCCCTAGCCTGGAAGTTACAGTAGATAACAAAGGCCTTGGATCCCCAGAGTTTTCCTCCTCACAGGGTTTTTTTCCTCTTTTCCATGCTGAAGTTCATAAAAGTTAGTAATCTCTGCAGGAATATGTTGGTGGTGCTCCTGGGTCTGGATCTTAGTCTGGCTGCATCTCCCCTCTTTAAGCAACACTGTGCTTGTCTGTTTTCAGTTGCCCTATAGGCCTTCCTCCCTAAGACGCCTTTGGTCCTTCTACTTCGTCCCTGTGACATCTCAAGGGATGGAAACCCTTCATCATGGTTCCAATCTTCCCTGGATCTCTGCTGGGCTGCTGCCTGCCTTTGAGCTCATGTTCTAGCCTAGTGAACCTATAGGATCCTCACTTCCCCTGTTGCCCTGTTAAATTGCTTAATTGTTTATTGCTCATGCAACCCCCCCATGTCACTGCACAATACCTCTGCATCATGCCCCATATCCTCCAGCTTGGGGCGGGGGCTGTTGCTCATGGAACTTAATCTTGGGACAGTTGTGCCACCAAGCTGAGTGAATTATTGAAAATGTAAAATACATTTTGTAAAAATGTAAAACTATGAGTACTGAAAAATATCAGTAAACCAAAACTGTATCGTTATAACTTGTTTCTGAATCACAAATTTTTATTAAAAAAAAAATTTGTCCCTAACACTTCCAAAGTTAATTCATTCCAAGGATGGTTTCTTTGAAAAAGGATAAAGATTGAATCATTATGCCAGAAATGTAATTAAAAAAAAATGCTTGGAATCATGTTAATAGTGTTTTAGCATGTCGATACGGTTTGCAATGAGAGCAACAGCAGACAACAGGGTGTGATTTTATTAGCATTGATAGGCACTCCTCCAGTATCTGCTGAAGAGCACTAAGCCTAGAGCCTTGTACCTCCGCAGACACCAGAGCACCTATCGCACCCAATACAGTGCCACACCCAGCTGTGTGTTATTTCACTTATAGAATGACATAGTATGTATTATTCTGCACAAAAACTGTAGCACTATGCATGTGTGAGTATATAACATAGATATGGCAGGTAACCTGGTTCAGGAAGCAGTATTCATTGAAGCCACTTTGATTTTTTAAATATGAAGCACAGGAACAAGGTGGCTGCAATATAGTAGGCCGGTGCCAACAGAATAAAACAGTACTCACAGTAAGAAGTCGGCAGCACGAACTCCACTCACTACAAGTTAAGACTGAATCACCATCATTTGATGCACTGGATAAGAACCATAGATTCCATCAGGAAGTTTTTTATTAATCCAAAAAGTGAAAAACATCCATGGTAAAAAACACGGTCATAGGCCATAAAGTGAACCCCTCCCTATGCAGTTTTGCTCAGAACCAAATGTTTTCATGCAACAGAGCTTTCTCAAGGTTGGTAAGACTTGATATAACAAGATATTTAAAGGTCAAATTTAAAAAGACAGTGCAGAGAAAACACATATATAGATAAACAACTTATCTGCTCCATAAATATAAATATGATAAATAACACTGAATAAATACGCAGGCTAATATCATGCAATACAATATTAAAGTTCCACATACATAATAAAACTATGTGCTCAATAGATACTAGCAGCATAATGCCAAATACAAAGGATATCAAAGGACATAACATGATTATCCCCCCCACACACATTTCAGATGCAAAAAACATCATGTTTATAGAATATCAAAAAATCTCTATTGCAATGAACCTTCCAGATAAAAATATATAGTAAACAGTGTGCAATATTTTTAACACACCACAGGATATACATTCTCAGTTAAGACTTCAATTATGTAAAAACTATATATATATACTGTGGCCCAGATATTCAAAAGGGTTGCGCCATGCGCAACAGGGTTGCTCATGCGCAAGTCCAAAACTGCGCCATTTCGCGATATTCAGAAGGCAGTTACTTGCGAAACACGCTGAGCAATAGCACAATGAAAATGAAGGCATGCGCAGCGAAGGGCGGATCCATGCATAAAGACGCAATGCGATGTTCAAAGACTTGGCACGCGCAATAGCGGCACAGCCGAAACTGCGCACTAGCGAAATGAGCCAAAATAAAAGGCTCAAGAAGCTGCGCAAGAACGCTACCAGGCTGCCAGTGGGGAGAGAGAGAGAGACAGAGACAGACAGACAGACTTAAAGGGCAGGCAACGAAAGTGTGTCCCATAGTTTGTAGAGGCCAGCGGGGTGCCTGGTGCAGTGGAAGTAGCAGTGAGGACAGCGGGGGTAACACAGCAACAGCAGCCGGGGGCGCAGAAGCCAGGGAGATGGACAGTGCCAGCTTCCACATGGAAGCCGTAATGAGGGGGGTGAGAATCCATGCTGCAGGGGGACATGGCCATCGAAGCGCCCGTCGGCGGTATGCCCCCGACAGGCGGTACCGTGCCCGCATCAGCTTTGAGCTGTACACAGATGTAGAGATCGTGGGCTGGTACCGCCTGAACAGGGCAATACTGAGATGGCTCTGTGAGCTGTGCAGTGATTTGATGCAGGCACCCTCACGACGGAGTCACGCTCTGTCGGTGGAGACCAAGGTGACAGCCTGCATGTGTCTGCTCACCACGGGCACCTTCCAGAGGCCGACAGGGGACACCACAGGCATCACACAGTTGGCCACGTCACACATCCTCATCCAATTCCTCAGCGCACTACTGCCACATGCTACGGAGTACATCCATTTCCCCAGCACCGCGGCAGAGTGTACAGCAAACATGCAGGAGTTCCACAGGGTAGCACGTATGCCTGGCGTGCTAGGGGCCATAGACTGCACCCATGTGGCCATCCGCATGCCACCTGGCCCCGATGGCCATGCATATCAGAACCAAAAGGGATTCTCCAGTGTCAACTGCCAGGTGGTGTGTGATGCCACTGGGCGCATAATCAATGTCTGTGCCACACACCCCTGGTGGAGCACATGATGCTGTCATATGGTATCAGTCTGCACTGTGCCATCGATTCGAGAGTGGGGACATCCCCACAGGACATCTAGTGGGTGAGTACACATGTATGGAATGCAAACTCTGGGCAAGGGTGGGAATGACACAGGTGCCATGGTAGTGGCACACAGGGAGATGGCCAATATGGACCTGAACATGACACTGCTCTCCACTATCTCCACACAGGTGACTGCGGATACCCACTCTGTCCCTGGCTGCTCACACCGTACCGGTGCCCCAAGACCCCAGTGCAGCTATGCTACAATAAGGCACATGCCGCAACACGTAACATCATAGAGCGGGTGTTTGGGATGCTCAAGGCACGCTTCCCGATGTCTAGACACCTCTGGCAGTGCCCTACAGTACAGCCCCCAAAAGACCTGTGGGATATTCCTGGCCTGTTGCATCCTGCACAACATGGCCAAAGACCATGGGATAGCCGTACAGGTCGAACAGGGGGACAGCGATGGGGACACCAGTGGCACCGGTGATGATGGTGATGAGCAGCCCCCAGGACGGAGGGACCCCCGACTGATCCGGCAGGCCCAGCTGCACCGGGACACCATCACAGAGGAGCACTACGCACAACACAGGTAAGTCAAGGGGACATGTGCAACCAACACTGTCCATGCGCAAACTACAGGCACACAGGGGAACACACCAGGGGTGCATGAAGGTCAGGAAGTGGAAGGGTCCAGGCATACCAACACACCATCAGGGAGGGGTGAGCACTCATATGGACACACACACACACCAGGCACAGAGCGTACATAGGCAGATGCACAGCACTGCAGAACCGACATTGCTAACACACAGCACCACCGACCACCCCCACCACCTGTACTGTCCAAGTACGTGTGTCAGAACCTGGGCACCCTTGCATCTTGGTGTACAGTGCAATGCAGGCATCATCATGCACACACACCTGTGGGCAGCAGTTGGGAGGGTGTGCAGGTGGTCCATGTGTCAGCGTGGTGAGCAGAGCACCCAGCAGTGCACTGCCCACCATGACACACATTGTACACAGGGCAGCACCAGACAGGGCCCGCACTGGGAGACAGCTCAGTCATGTAGCACTGTCCAACGGCCACCACGGATGCGTGTGCGGCCCCGCCGTGACCCAACAGCACGGGCAGGCTGAGCAGGGGCCACATGGGGTGGCACTGTTGCACCACCAGGGGTCCCACTGCACGAACGCGACCTTGCCCGCACAGGGGTCTGCAGCACGCTGAACAAACCTGCACATGGGGTGCTCGGGATGCCCACAGCAGAACCCGGCGTCGACAGGCCTGGTGTCACACGACACCGGGAACAGGGAGTGGAGAGTGCACTGTGTGGGGTGTGCGGTACAGGGGCACCTGACTGTGTGCCCAATGCATCCACGACAGAGACCACTGCCTGGGTCAGCCTGTCAATGGCAGCGGTCACATCCGTCCGCATACGGACCAGCTCGGCTCGGTCCCGAGCACACTCCCTGCTGTGCCGCCCACGGACACAGACAGTGCCTCCACGGACCTTGCAACCCGCCCCTGCAGCTGTACTGATTCCTGCAGCAGGCGGGTGTGTGTGCGCCCATGGGTACTGTGCCCTCAATGGCATCGTGACCCCAGGGTGTGGACGGTCCTGATGCACATCACCCTTGAGGGTGGGCGCTGTTCGCCAGGACCAGGTATGGGTGGATCAAGCGGTGGACATGTGCCACTGCTTGACACTGTACCCCAGACCTGGTGTGCGCGACTGCTGCTGCTGCCCCTCCAACCGCTGTGCCCCAGGTCCATCTGTTCCACCGCGCTGGCAACAGTGCCAGACACCTGCACAGCCACCGGTGCTGCCCCACCGGTGCTGACAGGCACAGCCTGGGACTGTGCCAGCATGCTGGTACACATGTTTGAACCAGAAAGGCCCAGGGGCATGTGCTGGCCTGCCGTGTGTCCGTCATGGGACACACACCTATCACTGCCCATTGCAGGCCTTCTATCATCAATGGTGCAGGTATGTGCTACTGCCATGGTCACAGCATGCTGGCATGCTTGCATGCCAGACTGATGAGACACAGGCTGTGCACCCCCCGCACCCGTATCACTGACACCAGAGTTGTTGGCCCAGCGTGCATGCTGCTGCAGTGCCTGCTGGCTGGTGGTGGAGGTGGATGGTCCCTCCTCCATATCCAGCAGGTCAGCATCACTGTCTGGACCCACCACCACCGTCTCCTGAAGATGAACAGGATCTGTAACAGAAAGAGAGTACATGTGAGTGCATGTGAACAACCGCCACCACCCCCCCAAACACCACCACCATGTCATACCGTGCAGTGATGGGCTTCCACCTGTCTGGAATCCTCCACCTGGTATGCCTGCAATGGCGCTCGGCTGCATGGCTGCGACCGGTGTCTCCTCATGTGGGGTCAGCTGCAACACCACTGGCGGGCCCCCGCCAGTGCCAGCACGTGCCGCCCTGAAGGCTGCCACCTTCTCCTTCAACCTCCTGCGGTCAGTCCCCATCTTTTTCTTGCATTCCTGCACGGAGCGCTGGTGGCTTCCGTGCAGGTTAACAGCCCGAGCTACCCCCTCCCATGCAGCCGCACGGGACTGAGGGGTGCCCCCTCCGTCCACTCAGTAGTGGCTCATCTTCCAGGTAGGCCTGGAAGAGGGCCTCCGTCTCTGTCACTGTGAAGTTGGGCCTCCTCCTACGCCCACCGTCCTCACCCTCACCTTGGCTCTGCTCGGTCATGGTGATCTGTATGGGTGGAAGTGGACACCTGTCACTGTGCAGTCTACAGCATTTCCCCATGAGCATTGTCCTGAACATCACACAGCATGTAACTCACTTCTCACCTGCAGTAACCGAATCTGGCCAGCACAGCCCACTGTCGCACATTTATAGCGCAACACATGCAAATTAGGAGTGGAGCAACTTTAATGACATGCAAATTGCGCCACTGCGCCCTTGAATGGCTGATCAGATGATTTGCATGTGTCGGCTGAATATCGAATCTGCGCTTTGCGCACTACGGAAGAGTCAGCTGAGCCAATGGCGCAGATCTGTGCCTGTGTGGTACACTGCATTGTGCATGCCCAGAAAGCTTACGCATGCGTCTTCGTACTGCTGATGTGCTGAGCGATAGGCAATTCAGCCATGGCCACCATTGTGCCAGTGGCGCTACAGCACTGGCCACTATATGGCGCTGTGGCATTACTGCGCAACTAGTCCACTGTGGCACTGGTACGCAGCTGGTCGGTCGCGAGGATACCCCATACGTCAGATGGTGCTGTGCGTAGCCTTGCGCCATTGCTCATGACCTTGTGTATGCCCTTGCCCCCTGCTGCCCTCGCCTGCCATGTACGTTCTATTGCGCTGTCTGGTGACAGCGCTATGTAAGTGGACGGCGCTGTTCAACAGCATGATTGGAGCCTGTGGTGGTCTATTATCAACATCTCCATGTGGGTTACGCGAGCAGGGCGCCATATTGCCTGCTGTAAACTGGCTAACATGGCTAGGAGGAGGGCTGTGAGTTGGAGCCCACTGAGGCACAACCTGGTGTCCCTAGTAGAACACCACTATGAGGCACTCTATGGTGAGGCCCCCACCATAGCAAGAACAGAGGTGGCAGCAAGTGGCCACTGATCTGGTGGGGTCACTGGATGGTGCCGTCTGCTGAGCAGTGCCGGCACCGGTACAGTGGACCTCCGCCGGAGGGAGCCAGACATGTTGGCAAGGCTGCGGGCATGTGCCAAGCGGGCGTAGTGCCTAGGCCAGGTGAGTGTACCATCTATGCACCTGTATTCTCTGTAGGGGTGTGTGTGCTTTTGGTGGCTAGCATAGTGACAGCTCGGACACGGTTGGCTGTGTCAGTGTGTGCAGCTGTGCGATGGATGGGTATGGCTGTGTGGGCAGGCACTCTCACTGGGGCAGGGGGGACTCTGCTTTTGAGTCACACTGACGCTTGTCTCAACATATGTCCCACAGGCCGGGATGTGAGGATGCAGGGCCGGGGTGAGGGAGGCCATGCCAGGCCCCGTGGCAGCAGGAGTCGCCTCGATGCAGCAGCAGCAGCCACAGCAACAGCAGCAGCAATGGCAGCAGAGCAACAGCAGCAGACACAGCTGCTTGAGCAATGTGAGTATCATGACTTCATGGATGCTATTGCATGCTGGGGGAGTCCACTAGCCCTGCACAATACAACCATGCAGGACAGGGAGGTCATAATTCCACTATACAAGACACTAGTGAGGCCCCACCTGGAGTACAGTGTACATTTCTGGAGACCATACCATGTAAGGACGTAGAGAGGGCAGGAAGGTTCAGAGGAGGGCAACAATGATGGTGCATGGCTTGCATCACGGGTCCTATGACGACAGGTTGAAGGAACTGAACATGTACTCCTGGAGGAGAGGGGAGAGAGGATATGATAGAGACATACAGGTATCTTACAGGGGGATCAGGGTGCAGGACACACTAATTTGAAGTGAAAAGATGTTCCAGGACTAGAGGGCATGGGATGAAGTTGGGGGAGGACTATCTAGAGGACACATGGAAAAGGATTTCTTCACAGAGCGGGTGGTGGACAAGTGGAACACCCTGCCAGAGGAAGTGGTGGGGCTGAAACAATCACGGATTTCAGAATGCAGGACAGACATGAAGGAATTCTGGAGGTCAGGGGTAAGGGCAACAGACTTCTAGGAAAACAAAGTGAACTTACAAGCTCAAATGGACAGACTGGGCCATATAGGCCCTATCTGATGACACTGTCTATGTATCTATGTATGTATGCACGACACAGGTGACATGCATCACTGTCCAGTATCACAGCACGCCTGTGTATGGCCACTGGTGGTCCAGGCATGCACTGGGCACATAGCTGTGTAACTGGCATCGCACCACGCTGCCACGCCACTGGACAGCCTTGTTTGTGCTGTGATGGACATGGGCAGTGTGTGTGTGTAGTGGTGCGTATGGCTGGTGCCGCCTGTTTGTGATGGCCATGTGCATGTTCACTGTGGGTGGGTGCATACCATCACAGGTGTGGGACATTGGGCTATATGGCTTGCAGGTTGGGTGGTGTTCAGGGTTGTGGTCAGTCACAGCCATTAACTGTGTTCCCATTTTCCTAGGCCTCGAGGTTCTCAGGAGGATGGCACGCGATGTTCAGTGCCTCACACAACTGAGAATGGAGAACCAGGAGATCCTGCAATCCATCCTGCGCCATGGAGTTCGGCGGAGGCGGCACAGGATGGTGCGCCAGCAGGGGGAGGACCAGCAGTCGGCTGGGCCATAGCCTATATTACCCTTCCCACTTCTCCCAACCCTACCACCCTGCCTTCCCTCTCCAAGTTTTTAATCCTTCCCCCTTGAACACCCCTACCTTGTACCCGCCCCCACCCTTGTAAATAGTTTCTCTTGTTTTTGTTATTTACTATTTTAAATATACATTTTATTTTGATATGAATACTGTGTTGGTCTCTGATTTGCAGCTGGCTATGGGTGCTCAGTTGCAGGGTGTATATGCCATCTGGGGTGGTATGGTCCTGGGTGTGTGTGTGTGTGTGTGTGTGTGCATGCAAGGCAAGGCAGTGTGTATGTGTGTGCGGTGTGTGCATGGGGAGGTATCTCCAGCATGGCAGTGACTTTCTGTTGGTCTTGCCATCTGCTGCCACCCACTGCTGGGTGCACAGGGTGTGTCTGGCTTGTGGCTTCTGTGCTGCACGGGTTGACGTGTGCTGGGGATGCATGGTTTCCTGCAGTGCCAGTCACTGCACATAGGTGGTGTCTTGGGGTCACAGTGCAGGGTGTGCTGTGCGTACGGGGGGCTGCTGTGCACTGTGGTTGTCAACCCCCTGTGTGTGTGACACTCTCAGCATGCCAGTGGTTGTGCTCGGGTGTCATAGCTCCGCTATGCTGTGTTGGCTTGTCCCCATGGGCCAGTAGATCATCCGTCACACCCCCAGTGATGCTGTGCTTGGGGTGTGCAGGTGTGGTGTGGGTTCTGCAGTGTGTTCCTGTGCCCATGTGTGGCATGGCTGGCGGTGGGCCCCAGCCTGCCTCCCTGGATGTGCAGTTCCATTGCTCTGGGGGCTCTGCTTGCTTATGGCACCTCTGGAATGCTCAGCTGGCTGCCCTGGTTGCTCCATAGCGCAACATTTCGCTCAGCTTCCCTTCCTGGTTGCGCCATGGCGAGTATGCGATATTCAGATGTTGGTTGCTTGCGCAATTTGTTCTGCTCCATGTTTGAATATTGCACCTGTTAGCCATTTGCGCAACTGGTTTGTGCTTGCTCCTGCTGTTGCGCCATTTTGAGTGCAGTTTGAATATCTGGCTCAGAGAGTTAGAGGCAAAATATTTATTATACATTAGTTAGATTGTTCCACACTGACAAAGTGGGTGTTAGTAAGAAAGTCCCTTGGTCTTCTTCCCTCATTGTTCGACCGTATTGTGGCACGATTACTGTTGTTGGCCATAACTCTCACCCATCACATGTGTAAAGAAGCAGAGGTAGTAGAATGATAAGAGTTAGGACCAACAACATAACGCGCACCCCAATGCCGGTTGGGGTGTGGGGAAGGGGATTTCAACCCTAACACCGAATTTCTTTGCTTTTATCGGTGTGGAGCAACCCTAACTAATGCATTAAATTGAGTTTTTTGCCTCTAATTTCCCTTCTTTTTGAGAATGATAGCGAGAAATAGTGAATGTAATGCGGCAGCGGGAGCAGCGCTCCCGCCACATGAAGTCTTGTCGCATAGTAACATTGTACCCGCAAACGCAAATAGTAATGCACATGGTGACACAATGCAAAACAGAAAGAGAAACAGTAATGTAGACAGAAATGTTAAAAACAACGCAAAAGCAGGTGCAAATGAAAACACAAAGGGTAACGCACATGGTGGCATAGATGTGAATGGTAAGTGAACCGGGAATGGAACCTCAAGCCAAAACGGTAACAGTAACAGTAATGTAAGTGCACAGGCTGGTTTTCCCCAAATTCTGCATAAAGAAAGACAGTGAGTACATAGAATGTATGCATAATAATGGTTCTTGGAGCAGAAAATGAGGACTTGGAATACTAAATTGCTTATATCTCAGGAACCGTACAACGTAGAAAAAAAAATTTGAAACTCATACAGGTATGATTTATGACTTTCCTGGCTAGTTTTATGCATAGCCCCCTTTAGGGGACTAAGCATGTTTCCGACTAAAACTCCGTATCTCGCACAGTTTCTGAGATACAGGCCCTGAAAGGCACAGCAACCGCCATAATGTTATCCTATGGGGAAAAAAGAGAAGTTTGGAGTACCATAACTTTGGCTCCCTGTAATATTTTGTCATCAAACCACAAAAAGGCACATTGGTGGGATGTTGGCTGTATTCCTTCAAAATTTCAGCCCAAAAGACCAAACTGTTATTTTGCAGCAGAGCGCTAAAGGATTCCTGTAATGCGTCTGACGTCATAATGTTATCCTATGGGAAAAAGTGTCAACTTTGGAGTGCTGTAACTTTGACGCCATGTAATATTTTTTCAATGAAACACTGAAAGGCACATCTGTGAGATGTTGGCTGCGTTTCCTCCAAATTTCAGGCCAAAACACCAAACCGTTTTTTGCAGCAGGGTGCCAAAGAATTGCTGTCATCTTCCCAATGCCTAGAAAAGTACTGTCGCAGTTTGTGAAAGCTTTCGCAAATTCATTCGACAGTGTCGCAAGTGTGACAGTACTTAGCAAAAGTACTTTTTCCAGAAATTTGAAAAACATATTTCTGGGGTGTTTTACCCCAAAATAAAGACATGGCTACCATCCTCAGGGTCCGACTAGGTGAATATAAAAAGAATTAGGTTGCTAGAGGGTCCCAATTTTAAATGGCAAGCATTTTTCTGATCGCTAACTGAAAAACAAAATGGCAGATTTGCGACAGTAAAAGAGCCATTTGCAAAAATAAAAACTGCATTTGCGACACTGTTGAACTTTTTGTTAACTTTTCCCATTGACTTATAATGGGAATGTGTTTTCTGAATAACTTTTGAACTGTTTAATATTTTTTCACGAAATCTTCAAAAGACACATCAGGAATGCTGGCCGCATGTTCCCTGAAGATTTCGGACTGGTTGCACAAACCCTGCGACCTGTATGCGGGACAGTAAGGTTCCAGAAAAGTGTAAACGTGCACGCAGATCATGCTTAATAACTCTGCAGGCATATAAGCGACCGCTACGTAGTTTGGCAGGTCCTAAGGTGTATGGGTCTTGATCATGTATTCCAAATTTCAGGGAAATCTGTCAAATGGTTGCAAAGTTATTAAGGTGCAAAAGTTTGGATTTAACATGTAAATGGCTCATCAACCCTAACTATAGTGGCACTACCGTGACACTAATATATATATATATATATATATATATATATATATATATATATATATAGAACTTAGCACTCCCAATCTGATGGCAACCATATCAGAGGCTGAACAAACAGTACATTTAGCCAGATAGATAACATTCTACAGAGGGGGAAATGACTAAATATATATCACTAGAACTGAATTCATAAACAGGGTACAAGTTGAAAGTGATCATTAAGACCTGGCCACTCATGAGATTTTAAGCAATATTGCCAAAAAGTCTCTCTTCTTAAAGTTTTCATATCTAAATCCCCTCCACGGACAAATAAAGTAACCTTCTTTATCCCTTGAAAAGTGAAGGAATGATTTAGTCCTGCAGACTGACAATGTTGCAATAAAGCACTGATACCATCCTGCTTTTGGTTAACACGTAAATGTTGTCCAATTCTCTCCCTCATTTTCCTTTTGGTCTTTCCAATGTAGAAAGCTAGACAGACAGTACATTTAGCCAGATAGATAACATTCTGCGTCCCACAAGTAATAAAGTGATATATATTATACATCACTTTAGTAGCTGGATGTTGAAAGGTAGCACCCGAAAGAATGTGTTGGCAAAAAGAGCAGTTTACACATCTATGGGTTCCAGGAGTCAAATGTTTCTCAGCTTTGATCTTATTTTTCTTCCAATAAGTGTCGTGTACCAACATATCTTTAATGTTCTCCCCCTCTTTTATATACTAATCGAGGTGTGGCAGTGGAAACTGTATTAAATTTATGTTCATATTTTAGAATATGCCAATTCTTTGCAGAATTTATTTTACCAAATATGCCTGCAGAGTGAAAGTAGTGATAATGAGAGGAACTTCACCATCAGCATTATTTGTCCCAGACCTAAAAATACTTGTTTGCATTAGGGTCTCTCTAATAGTCCCATCCGCTTTTTCCTTTGCTTTCTCCAAGCTATTCATATTATAACCCCTATTCTTGAAACGTGTTGTCAGTTCTAGTGATTGTTCCTGATATTCTGATTAAATCATGCAATTATGTTTATACCTTAAATATTGGCCCGCAGGAATATTTTTTGTCACATGGGATGGATGACAGCTTTCAAAATGTAACACCAAGTTCCTTTCCATATCTTTCCTGTAGATTTTGGTAGATAAAGTACCCGTCGAAGTTTCCATAACTGTTACATCAAGAAAGTTGACTTGCTTCTGTTCAAAATTGATTTCAAAGCGAATATTCTTATTGGTCAATTCAAGATATTCAACAAAAGTCTCAATTCCTCAGATGTCCCAGTTCATATGAAAAAGAGATCGTCAATGTATCGTTTATAAAAGTACATTTTGTCTCTAAATTTGTTATTGCTTGCACTGTAGACAAAAACCTGTTCCCATCCGGCCATGTAAATAATAACGTAGTTGGGGGCCATGGCTGCCCCTATGGCCATCCCCTTCTTTTGAATATACATTCGATCCTTAAACAGGAAAGTGTTGCATTTAAGTGTCTTTTCTGTCAGGTTGAGAATGAATTCTATCAGATCTGATGATAAAGCTGATTCTTAATATAGGGTGTCTCGCAAAGCTTCCAAGCCTTCCTCATGTAGTATGTTCATATACAAGGCTAGAACATCCACTGTTACTAGGAACCAATCTGGTTGTAATTCCATATCGTCAGGTAAAGACAATAGCTGTCTGGTGTCTTTTAAATATGATCTTGTTGCTTGTGCTGTTTGTTTAATATGGCCATCCACGAAAAGAGCAAGAGGTTCTGTCAAGGAGCCACTGCTGGCTACTATTGGCCTTGCAGGTGGTTTGCAAGTGTGTTTATGAATTTTTGATAATCCATACAAAACTGCTTTGACCCGGAAATTTCACCCTTAGAAATTCAAAAGTGTTCTGATTAACAGTCCCACATAACAATGCATCATATAATATGATATCAATTTCAGTTTTGTGGCCTGTGACCATTTTTCCTTACCATGGATGTTTTTCACTTTTTGTATTAATAAAGAACTTCCTGATGGAATCTATGGTTTCGGTCCAGTGTATCTAATGATGATGATGATTCGGTCTTAACTTATAGTGAGTGGAGTTCGTGCTGCCAACTTCTTACTATGAGTATAATTTTTTAAATGTCAATATACAGAAATACACTTTTAACCATAATATTATAATTAAAAGTATATTGATGTATATTGATACACATAGGCACATGTAGCCTTTTCTGCTTCTACCTAGTTTTGTAGCTAGGATGACATAAGACGGGGACATCAGGAGACATGCTCATGGTAATAAAGTGAACCTGTGTCTAGGGTAGGATTTGGACCTGTGATCTCCTATTTCAAGTCTAGTACTGAAACAACTAGACATTTTTATATTAGCTATGCATTGGAACAATAAAATGTCTCTAATTTGGGAAGTCGGTAGGCAACATTTTATTTGTATACAGGTAAAGATGTCTGCAGAAGACAAAAAGTCCCATTTGTAGAAATAATCCTGTGTTAAATCTGTACAAACTGTTTTGTTAACAAAAACATCAAGTCCACATATAATCCAAAAAAAGATTTTAAGGCTTAAAACAATAGTGAATCAATTACCACATAGAACATTTATCATCTTTACAATTCTAGTCCTGTCTATCTTCCCTATTAAGAGCAATATATATAATTAAGAATTTTTACTGATTTGATTTTTGTATAAGCATACAAACATACGTGACTTTTACATAAACGTATACAGAAACACAGCAATTGTGGTGTTGAAGTACTCACTATTACATACCGTATGCCTGGATGGGTATAACCCATGGATTACAGGCTAAATCCTCAACATTGTGTAACACAGGTTCCAAGTTAATTTGGATGATATCTTAAAACATAAAGAGATGTGGCAGTACAATCCATCTGCTTTGTCCTCCATATTTGAGGGTATATCTCCACTACCCTTGGTGGATAATCCCCTCCAGTTTATAACAGGGGAGAGAGAATTGGTACTCGGGGTGGAGACACCCATTAAAAGAGGAGGCAGGAAGCAGCTCATCTCCCCCTCATTACTCCCTAGAGGGGAGTACTGGCAAGGACAAGAGGGCAGGCAACATGCCCCTTACAGCAGTTACCCAATGTGCCCAGGCCCCATGTATCATTGTTACTCATGGTGGTAGGTGTGCTGGATGAAGGCTGCCAGTTGGGATTTTTGCAGTATTCAGAGTTTAAATTTAGTCCCCAGATCTTACAGTAGCACTGTATTCTGTGCTGCACCTTGAACATCACTCTTTCAAAACTGGCTGTTTTACCCAGCTCTTCTAGCCATTCTTGTATTTTGGGAGGATTACTGTCTCTCCAGTGTCTCAGGATAATTAATTTGGGTGTTATTAGGGCTCCTAGTAGCCATGATTTAAGGGGTTTAGGCAATTTTCCTCCTGTGGGGGGGGGGGTCTTGGTGAATTCCTAGTAACACTAACCTGGGGTCCAGATCAATTTTGTAACCCAGGATTTTATAGTAGTAGTGCTGAATTTGTCAAGCAATTTTGTGAGATTCCCTATTTATCCTTCTCAAAATTTAGGGGAAAATCCTCTAAAATTCTTTTTGTTAAACCTACAGAAAGAGGCCAATTTCTATTACAGTACTTACGTGCTATCTGGTAGATTTTCAAGTACTCTATCAGATGAGACAACCCTCTCTGTGTAGCAGTGAACGCACTAACAAACAAAACAAAATCCCTAACTAAAGGTTTCACATTACTCAATAAGGATTTTAAAAAATCCTAAAAAATTCACATATGATTCCTATTTCTTACCAGTAGCCCCTGAGTCTCCTACACTTCTATAGAATATGTGAAATGCCACCACCCCCCCTGGACTGGAACCTCCAGCAATTATCATGTGGGAGAAGGCCCAAGGCCTTCAGTTTGGCAGGCATTCTGTGCACCTGTGTAGAATTTTCAGTTGGGTAAACCTATTCTTGGTGTCTTTAACTGCTGCTTAAAGGTCCCGCCAGCTTTTCCCCCACATGTCTAAGGAGATTTCTGTCTGGAGTTCCTCTGACCAGCTGAGCTTTATTTTAAGTGATTCATCTGGTCTACAGTCCAGTAAACGAGTATATAAGTCACTGCTTCTGGTATAACTCTCTACCATTAGCCATAACAGAGAGTCTAGAGGGTTATTAGTACCCCTTGTCAGTTTCTGCCCCAGTGGGCCATGCAGTGCATGTTGGAGTTGCAAATACCTCCAGTGCTGCTGACTGGGGAGCCGAAACTAATTTCTTACTTGTTGAAAACTCCTAAGAGTGTTTATTGGTTCTTCTATAAGGTCAGAAAGAAGACAGATCCCTGCAGTCTCCCAGTCCTTATACCCTATCATTTTACCCTCTATTAGTAGCCTAGGGTTGCCCCATAATGGAAAAAATGTTGCTTTCTTGGAAGTCCACTTAGTGAGAATCAATGCTTTATGCCAAATTTGGAAGGTGCGTGTGCTGGAGGGGGTAGGGCTATCTGTTTGAGAGAGGAACAAAACATCACAGCACAGGCAAAGGGCCTGCCCACAAGTTGCATCTCACATTCTGCCCATTTTGGGATTTCAGTCCCATGAGCCCATGAGGGTGTACGTGTTAATTGCACCAGCAAGAATGCAGTTATTCGGAGATGAAAGTCTGGCAGCTTTAGGCCTCCTTTTGCGAAAGTCTCTTTAAAGTTTCTCCCAGGCTATCTGTATGGTGCCTCCTCCCCAAAAGAAGTACCAGAGTTTTTATTATTTAAGCTCAATTAATTTCCTGTCTATGTGAATGGGTAGTTTGTCTAGCACATATTGTAACTTGGGCACTGCCATCATTTTGAATGCCTGTGCTCTCCCCCAGTGAGAGATGTGAAGCAGTTCATACCGCTGACATTCCCTGTCTATCTCTTCTATCACCAGGAGCAAATTACTTCTCCCCAGTTGTGAAACATCCCACTGAAATTTTAAGCCCAGGTATTCTATGCTCCCCGTGCTGGGTGTAGTCACCAGGGGTAATTGTGGAGATGCGCTAGTTCTTCCTTAGATGCTAAGAACTGGGATTTGGAGGCATTTAATTTGTAACCAGACAGTTGACTGTACTGGTCTTTGATGGCCAGAAGGTGGGGGGGCAGATTTATTTGGCTCCGTTAGTAGCAACAGAATGTAATCTGCATAGATCATGGTCTTGTGTTCTTCCCCCACCTTCACTTCCTTGATTTTGCTGTACTGTCTGATTGCCTGTAACAATGGTTCCAATGCCAGAATAAACAGTAGAGGGGAGAGTGGGCAACCCTGCCGAGTGCCCCTATATAACCTGAACAGTGATAAGACCTTCCCATTGGTGACCACCTGAGCCAATGCCCTGCTATATATGACCTGAAATCATGCTCTAAATTCAAGACTGATATTAAAGGCCTCCATCACCTCCAGGAGATACTACCACTCCACCTTGTCAAAGGCCTACTCAGTGTCCAGGGAGAGGAGTATTGAGGGTGTTTTCGACTGCTTTGTACTCCACAGCAAGTTTAATAATCTCCTGGTGTTATCTGTCCCTCTCCTATCTGGGACAAAGCCTGCCTGGTCCCTTTCAATAAGACTTACAATGGGAGATTTTAACTTGGTTACTAGTAGTTTGGCCAGTACCTTCCAGTCGGTGGGGATCAGAGAAATGGGCCTAGAGCTGCCGCAGAGGGAGGGGCCTTTCCCTGGTTTTGGTATCAGGGAGATTCAGACAGTTGTCATGGATCCTGGTAGGTACCTAGAGGTTTTGGATTCCCTTAAAGCATCATGCAGGGGGCCCACCAGCACCTCCCTAAAGGTCTTGAGAAAATCATCTCGGAGCTTGTCTCCCCCTGGAGCGTTCCCATTCCGCATTGATCTCAGGGCCTTCTCCACCTCTTCTAGTTCCACTTGCCTGTCCAACCATTCAACCTGTTCTTGGGAGAGCTTGGGGAGTTTTAGCCTACCCTCAAACTACTGTATGTCTAGGTCAGATGGTTGGACCTCACTGGTGCACAACTTCTCATAGAAGGCCTGTAATTCCCCATTAATTTCCTCCTCCTTTCTAGTGAGCTGGCCATCCCTCTTCCCAATGGCAAGGAAGTGTGATCTCTCCTGTTTCTTTTTTAGCTGATAGGCCAAAAGTCTTCCAGGTTTCTCCCCAGACTTCCAGAACACTTGTTTGAGTTGGAATAGGGCATACTCTGCTTTTTTATGGAGGAAAGTATTAATTTTGCATCTTAAACCAGTCATTTCGGCCAGCAGACCCAATGGGGGTGAAGCACTCTCCCAGTAGTTTTTCTCCAGCCCTTTCAGCCTTGTTTGTGCTGATGCCAACTTTAACACATTTGTTTTGCACGTGTGCTGTGTGATTAATGCACCTTCCCCTGATATGTGCTTTTAGGGCACCCCAGCATACGCCAGCTGAGGTGTCACCAAACTTATTTATTTCCATATACATTTGTATGTCCTCTTTTAGACTGTCACAAAAAACCTGGTCTTTAACAGTCAAGACATTAAAGCTCCATGCTCCCCATCTATCTGTCCCTGCCAGAGACAGATGCCACATGAAAGTCATCGGGGCATGATCTGAGAGGATTATTGCCCCTATTGTGTCTTCTAGAATATTGGCTGCCCAGTTCCCCAGAGTCAGCCACTTATCAATCCATGAAAATTATCGATGTGGAATGGAGTAGAAGGAGTAATCTCTCTCTGTGGGGTGAATTAGCCTCCACGTAGTTGTCAGGCCCAGATCCTTTGTTAAGTCTTTAAGGGCTTCGGTGTCTGGCTGGGACAGGTTTACTGGTTGTTTGTGCTTGTCTAAGATTATATCCATGGAATAATTCATGTCTCCCCCCACAATCAGGTCTCCCCTCTGTACCTCTGATAATGTCTAGGAAAGTTCCCTATAGAAGGGTGTTGCAGTGGCATTAGGCCCATATACATTGCATAGGGTGACCTTCTGGTTCCACAAAGTACCTAGGGCAATTACGTATCTTTTTTCAGGGTCTCTTTTTTATCTCTAAAGTTGAAAGGGAACATTCTTGCTTATGAGGATGGCTGGCTACCCTTCTGCTCTTGGTGTTATAGGTGGAGAACATTATCTGTGATGCCCAGCCCCCTTCCAACTTCTGGACCTTTTTTTGGACAGATGGATCTCCTGAAGAAAGGCTATCCCAGCCACCTCCCTTTTAGGAAGTCCATTATTGTGCTTTCTCTGCAACTTTGCAGGGGTGTGAATGCCCTTCACACTCCAGGAGATCCACTTTTTACATGACGCCATTTGCATTTTCTGTTAGTTGTCATGGAGTCATAGAGCGGATGTGTGTAAGCCTGGGATGTACAATTCCCTCGGGGGTCCTGTATAAGGGGCAGCCATCTACTAGCATGTTTTCCATCACATGCACCCACACACCTAACTTTATTCACTAGGTGCTCTCAGGGCACTTATACTCCTTTGTACCATTATGTGATTCCGTTGCTCTTCTAACAACACTTGGGTGGTTACACCTCACTGCAAACAAACGCACCAAACTAAACTACATGCAATCTCATCCAAAAAATGGATTCTGCAATTAATTACCTTGCTCCTCCTCTGCTCGGGTAACACTGAGATTAACCTTGGACCTACTGTACCTCTAATGTCGCCTGCAGACTATGCCACTGCTAAAGGCCTAATAAGTATGCTTATTAACTTATGCAGCCTGCAGAAAAAACTTACGGAAGTGCAAGCATGGGTATCATACTCACAGCCAGTTATCCTTGTTTTAACAGAATCATAGTTAAGAAATACAGTCTCAAGTCAATCCTTGGCTTTACCATCCTACTCCCTTTTTCCATCTGACAGGGCCTCTAGAGGCAGCGGAGTGGCCATCTGCATTCATGAAAAACTTTCTGTTACCATAATTGATAACACCTCAAAATCAAAGCAGCTCAAATGTCTAGCATTAAAAATCTCCATCTCACCTGTTGAATCCCTAAACATAATTAGATGCTACAGACCCCTTTCTGCAGGTCTGGATATACTGTCTCACCTGCACCACTTCCTAGATGCCACTACCAATGAATCCTTGGAGACCTAAATCTGGATTGGTCTACCAGAAAATACGATCCTCTTAAAAATCTATGTGACGTTCTGGGCCTGTCACAGATTATATCCGAAGTTACTAGGCCCTGTCGTAACCCCCGACAGGCTCTCTTTTAGACTTAATTATGACTAACAGACCCGATAAAATTATGTACCAAGCAGCTTGGCATAACGATCTCAGTGATCACAATATAGCAGTCTGCATTAGAAATCTACCTAGGCCAAGGATTACCAGAAAGGTAATAACAAAAAGATCATTTAGGAAATTTGATCCAAACATCTTCCTGTTGGAGCCAAGAAACATTAATTGACAGCAATTCTATCTAGCCCAGATGGTAAAAGAGGTGTAAGATATCTTTACCTCCATTATTGGTGGATTAATTGACAAACACGCACCTTTAATCACTTGTAGAGTAAAAAATGCTTCCTGCCCCTGGTTCAACGGAGAAATTAAAAAATTGTTGCAAAAAAAGGGCTAATCTATGGGCCACCGCAAAACGCATTAAAATCCTGATGGACTGGGCAGCCTTTAAGATCTGCCGAAATGCTTGCACCAACTTAATCAGGAAAACAAAAGAAGCCTATTATTTAACTGTTCTTGAGGAAGCGAACAAGAATTCAGCTAAAATATGGTGAACTTTCAAGCTTGTGGAAGGCAGTATAGCACCCCCTACCCTCCCTACCGCTATCACCTACCACCCTATTGCCGACAAAGATACTATTGTAGATAAGTTTAATGAGCACTTTGCTACAGCAGGCCTGGCCTTTGACTTCTCGCAGGCAGCCACCTTACGTTCCTCCTCCACAAAGTCACTCACACTAGTTAGTTCTTCTACTCATGCTCCATTTATCTTTGGCACTATTACCTATAAACAGGTGGAAGATCAGCTACTGAAATTAGGCACAAAAAAGAGTGCAGGGGCCGATAACATTGACCCGTTATTTTTGAAGTTAGGTTACCATTTCCTTACTGCCCTGATCACCCACCTGTTTAATCTGTCCTTAGCAGATGGTATAGTACCCCAGGATTGGAAGGTTGCTCACCTAATACCACTCTTCAAGTCAGGCGATCCTAGTGATTTAAATAATTACAGACCAATATCAATCCTGCCAACCTTCTCAAAGATGCTCGAAAGCTTAGACAGCTTGCAAGTCAGAGAATTCCTGGATGTCCACCAGCTGATAAACCCATTAAAGTCAGGTTTCAGACCACAGCATAGCACCATTTTAGCACTCTCTAAAATTACCAGTGACTGAATTGTGGCCATGGATAGCAAACAGATAACTGGTGCAGTCATTTTGGATCTGAGAAAGGCCTTCGACACCATTGATTATTCCCTTCTGCTTGATAGCCTTAGGGAATTAGAATTGGATGCCTCACCTGTGAAATGGTTTGCAAGCTACCTGCATGGTAGGCAGCAACTAATCAAAATTAATGGAACCCTTTCCTCGCTACTCCCCCTCCTAAGAGGAGTTCCTCAGGATTCCATGGGCCCTTTGTTATTCCTAATTTATGTGAATAATTTGAGTGGAGGCATTGTTGATTCAAGCATCCATCTGTTCACGGATGATACCGTTTTGTATACTTCCAAGCCATCTTTCGAACAAGTCTGATCTGTGCTCCAGACTGACTTCGTCAAATTACAGCATAATCTACTCATGTCTAAATTATTCATCATAAAAAAAATTAAGACCATATTTTTCTACCCATCCAATCACTTCACTACCAGCTCACCCACGCATATCACTACTCTCCTCGGAGGCATGCTCGAGATTGAGGACAAATTCAAATATCTAGGCTTCATCCTCAACTCACATTTATCATTTTCCTCCCACATCGAATCACTAACTAAAAAGCTAAAAATGAGGCTAGATTTCTTCTTCACAAACAATTCTCTCTTCTCTCGGGACTCAAGAATTAGGTTAGTGCAGGCAACTTTCATGCCACTCCTGGATTACGCCGACATTCTTTATAGCAGCAGCTCTACTAGTATAAAGCTACACAAATTAGATACTCTCTTTCACTGAGCCATCCGTTTCACTACCAATGCCCTGGCCAGAACATACCACTGTACACTGTATAAGGAGGTAAATTGGACATCCCTAGCAACCAGGAGACTCACTCTTATTTATTTCTGGACATACAAAGCTCTCCTGAGTAGGCTTTCCACCCATATTACATCACTTCTCCACTGATTACAGTGCCTACGGCCTCAGAAAGTGTACCTACATCTCCCTTGAAGTCCCTAAATTTTGGACTCACTTCGGCATTGCGGCCTTGAGCTACTTTCTCCCAACCACCAAGAACAAACTCCAATCTACCATTAAACTTCAGAAATTAGTACCATTAAATGCTTTCAAATGTTGCATCAGTGACATCACCTCTGAATCCTGTTGGTGCTTCTAACCTCCTTTGCTTTTTTGACTCCTGATACTTTGCACTTCTTGTATTTTTAATCCTGATACCTTGCACTTCTTGACTGTAGTTGGTTTCTTTTCTTGTTGCTGTACCCCCTCCATCTCTGCTTCTCCTTCATAGTATTGTTAATGTTTAATTTCTTATGTATTCCAGTGCTGTTACTCATCCCATGATTGATGTATCTGGTAGATGTTTGTACTCGTACCCCTATTTTTTGCATCCATATATTCGGTGGATATTGTATTTTGTATCTGACTATGGTTTATTGTTATATATTTTGTATATTGTACAAGGGACATCCTTGCAAATGAGCTTGCTCAACGGATCTCTATCCCTTCACAATAAACAGAACTGAACTGAAGGTGCGTGTATTTTTGAGTACTGATAACCACACTCTCTGTATAACTCTGTTTCACATAAATTTTAAAGGGACTGACCAAGCTAAATAGATTTAGCTGAGCACCATGTAGCTTGGTGCCTTGCCTCCCAGAAATGCTTTTTATGTATAGTTGCCCCAAAAATATGAAATTGTATTTTAGTAATATCACTCGTAAAATCCTTCTCACCAGGGCACAGGCACTTCCCGGTTCCAAGATCTACCCCCGCACCACCCCGAGCTCAGCAAATTTTTGACATGATCACAGGGAGAGCGCAGGGACACGCTACACTATAATCTATAGGGACACCATTACAATAATTTTTAATCTTGTAATGGCCATTTGGCAATGAAACGTGGGCACTGGTCGACTAGCGAGGCCTTTATTAGTCGACTATTGCCCACATTTCATTACTAAATGGCCATTATAATATTAAAAAATTATCATAAAGGTGTCCCCCCCATAGATTACAATGTAGCGCATCCCCACACTTTCCCTTTGATCATGTCAGAAATGTGCTGAGCGCAGGGCAGTGTGGGGGTGGATCTTAGAACTGGGAATTGCATGTTCCCTAGTGAGGCGGTATTTACGAGTAATATTACTAAAATACAGTTTCATATTTTGTGGGCAACTATACCAAAAAAGCATTTCTGGGAGGCAAGGGACCGAGCTACATGGTGCGTGGGGCTAACTTGGTAAGTCTCTTTAAACATATCAGAAATAACCATAACATTCCCAAGAAAAGGCAATGGTACCTTGGTCTTGCCTATTCTGATTAACCTTTCTTGGTCCTTGGAGGTCACCTGGTCGAGAAGGAAGCTCCTCGTGCCAGCCCTTATGGTCCCTGCACAGGCTGAGAACATCCTGCTGCTTCTGTTGACCTCCATCAAGCTCTGTGCTTCTTAGATCAGCCACTCTGTGGGGGTTGTTGGAGATGTTAGGGAGGGTGGGTGAAGTCTATATAACCATCTTCTGGTAAATTCCCAGTGTCCTAAACCTGGGAGTACCTTATGAAAGGAGAGTCAGGTTTAGTGGGAGGGGTGGGCTTGCAAAACTGTGACAGACTGGGGGGATGCCTACCTGTGGGGTGCTGGAGAGGGTGGTGGGAAACCAAGGGGGGTGCTGGAGGTGGAGCCCCCTTGTTGGCACTGGTCTCCTGGCCATTCTAATGAACCTCAATGGAATATGCAGGGAGAGAGGAGGGAGGCTCTAGCTCATCAGCTGTGTATATGTGTGTGGATTATGGACTAAAGAGTCTTCCTCCTGTCCCATCCCACACCTCACATACATGCCTGTAGCTATTCCTGCTTCTCCCTCTCCCCACCCCCCAACATCTGACCCTCCCTACTCTAGTGCTTCACTTTTTATTCGGGATAGTAGTAGTCCCTCTCTCCACCCCAGCCTTGGACCCTGCTCCCCAGCTGATTGGCTTCCATTCTTGTATTGTGCTGCCCTCTCCTTTCCCTCTGGGATGCATGCGCATCATCCCTCAGCTTCTCCCAGCAGTCTAAGAGTCGGATCCTAATTTCTGGACCTTCTCCACATAAAGTTTTACTGACGGGGAAGGAGGGGAGATGTACATTTGGGACTTATGCTTGCCTCTCCTAGCATACAAACTTACCATTCCCCCACTGCCTGGAGACTAAATGAGCAGGTATGCATGGGGGTGGGAATGGGGGAGGAGGGCATCATACTATTCCATTACCTCCCCCATTGGCTATTCCAGCAATCCGATCCTCATCTTTTATTCACCCATCATGAACAACTTCTATTCTTCGGGTTCCCCTTCTGGGCATCACATGAGGATAGCGACTGAATATGAGCGACCATCAAAATGGCAGCTCATAAAACATTGCTATCCTCATGGGCTACCATGTAATGGTAGCGACCGTATGTGAAGGCAGCGGTACAGTAGGGCAAATGGAAGGGAAGAATAGTGAGGTGAAGGGGAGGAATAGGGAAGAGGCTTTCTGAGGAGGTAGTGTGCCTGCTGCAGCCAAGCCAGCCATGTGGTGTGGTGATGAGGGTGGCTAGCTCTGGTGCAGCAGGTACTGGGTTCAGGGCTGGGAACTGGGGGGGTGAAATTTTGCTGCTAGCTGCCGCTGCCTTTATGTTTTTTATGGTGATCCGGAGTGTCACACCTCCCCGAAATGCATCCCCCTGGAGTTAGAATCCTTAAGCAGAGGGTGTGAGGGGGGTGCAGTGGGAGGGGGCACAGCCCCTCTGCATAAACACTTTGTCTAGTTGCCAGATGTTTGGTCACCAGCATGTGTATATCACTGCTTTGCTTTTAAGTGCTATAGACTCAACATAATAGCAATCGCTGTTTTGCAATCTGTGTCATGACATGGAACCCCCATTCTGCTACCAGTCACCACCTGCCTGTATGCATATGCAAGGGCTGAGCTAGCTTTGCGTCCAGCCACGCTGCAACTTCACAACACAGTGGCCGCCCGGGAACAGCCTGCACCAGCTGTCCAGACCCTGGAGTACTTCCCATGACAAGGAAGACGGCATGACAAGGAAGCCTGCATGGCAAGCACTCCTATCTGCATTATTCACTTCCTGCTTCTAGTATTCCCAAACCATTTGCTAGGTAGCTCATCCCCTTCCCCTCGCTGTCCATGTTTTGCACATGTGTCTTCCTGGTACCATCATCCAGAGACTGAGAAATGCAGCTCCACTCTTCCATGCTATCTCGTACATGTATTGTTACCCTGTTACTTGTGCCCCTTCTCCCCAGTCTCCTACAACCAGTGGTCCACATCTAGATCTTTGTTATGTCAGCTAACTCAGAGGCCAGTGTTATTATTATCTCAGTGCCTGTGGCTCACTGATTATCAGCTACTGGGGAGGGGTGCAACAACTAATTTTCTTCTAATATCACTTCCTGTATCATTTGCGGTTTCAGGGAGGTTGTCCCACCTGCAACATTCTCTTTCTGGTCCTCCTAGTGATCCCGAGGAAGAGGCCAGATCCAGAAGCATGAAGGCTCGGGAGCCCCACTCAGCCTTCTCCCAATCCACTCCCCACCAGCCTCCCAGGAGGGCAGTTATCATTCCGCTGCAGTCCTGGTCTTCTCTAAGTCTCCATTCCTCTTTCATCCCAGTTCCTATCTTACTACCATGCTCGCTTCATTGTCTGGGTCCAGCCATATAGACGACTAGCAAGGCCCCACTCTCAGCACCCTAATTTCTCCCTACCCGGTCCCGTATCAAGATCTTCTCCTACTGTGACTTTATCTCAGATTAGTTGTTTCCTGGGGAGGAGGCCGGCTGTCAAGCCATTACAATAAACTACTTTTCCCAAGACTTTACAGCACCCTCTCCCATTGGCAAGTTGCAATCCTCCCTCATCTCCCACCCTCCTACACACCACCAACAAAACAAATTTACCTGACCACTTTTATACAGAGCTGCATTCAATTAAAGTCAGTGTTCAAGTTCATGGTTGAGTGACTGTATGTAGACTCAGGAGCTGACTGGGTGCCTGTATAGTCACTTAAGAATGAGTTGGGACAATAGGGGATGTGTTATCATCTTCTTCTTCTGCTGCTGTCATTTCTGCTGCTTTGGCCCATGATTTAATTATGGTGTCTTGTAGCTGCACCACATCTCCCACTTGCAGCGCTTATTCTTGAGGCTGATGCTGTTGCAGGTTCAAGTCTGGCTCCTGTCACTTTGACGCTGGTTCTCCCCTAGACTCATTACTGGTTGATGATGGTGTTCTGCTTCACTCTCCTTGCCTCTGAATCTGCAATGGTCACTGCTTCCCTTTGTCATTCCCTCTCTGTTTTCTTTTAGCTTTGGATGTCTGCCATTCAATACCCTCATTGCCTGGGAGGGTGGTCAGTGGGGCATACCTGTTGTAGTGGCTTTGCAGGGATACACTAGGGGCAGCCCCTGACCCTTGTCCTTTGCCCCTCTGATTGGTTTGGGATGCCTCCGGTCATGGAGCTCTGCCTGGCCAGTTTCTTGCAATATATTCCATGGCTTCCATGGGTGTCTCAAAAGGAGTTGCTGAACCTGTTTCTCTGTATTAGGAGTTTTGCAGGGTATACCAGGCAGTATTGAACCTGAAGGTCCTGAAATGCTTTCCTGGCCTCTGTAAATGCCTTTCTCCTGCCTGCCAGTTCCATCAAGTAGTCATTGAATATGTAGACTATGTGCCTCTGCCAGTAGAGCAAACCCTTTTTCCCTGCTAGGTTCAAGATTGCACCTAGATGTACCTAGTAGGAAACTCTCTGTCAATGGCAATGCTCCAATTGTTCTTTGCACTTAAGCCTCTTACCTTACCCCTTTACCTGCACCCTCCTTCCCTCATGCCTTTAGCTTCATGAAAAGCCCATCCACTCCCCTACCATTGGAATCCTTTCCCCTAATTGTTACTTTCCCTACTCCCCATCATCTATGACAATGGGAACCAACCCTGCCAGATCCTTGCATCTTTCACCCTTACTACCAGCTTAACCACTGGTACTCTACCACATCCTGTGTGCAGCTGTCCTACAATATTTTTTTCCCATTTTATATAGACTTTGTCATCTAGTAAAGTTTCTGCATGCATCATGTATTTGCCTGAATCATGTATTTTGCTTGACCAATGTACACCCAGATAACCCAGTAACTGATTTCTGTATATCCGCTTTCTGAATTTTCCTTTATATATTTGCATTTGTCCTTATTGACGTGGAACCTCTGGAAATGAGCTCATACCTCAGAAGTTGTAATCCCAGATTTGAATAAATAAAATAAAGAAATACAAATTATTCTTTCTTTTTCAGGGAACCTCAGGAATTTTACTATTATGGATCTGGGATGGTCATCTTGTTCAGGGAAAGGAGCTAGCGACCTCTGCGCCCTCTCCACTTCCAGCACAGGGCGTCACTCATCATTCAGTAGTTTTGGCAGCTCCAATTGCAAAAAGCCTGTGGGGTTCTCTCTCTCTGCCCCTTCAGGGAACCCCACAAAATGAAGATTGTTCCTCCTATTTCTGTTTTCGGCATCCTCCGCCCTGTTCCATAACATTAGGACCATTTGTTCCAGCTCCTGAATTCTGGTCTCATGTTGTGAGTCTTTCTAATCAATATAAGATAAATATTTTTAAGTGTCCAGTGTCTGGTGGTTTAAGGCTTTAAATTTCTCTTCCAAGCTTGCCACAGAGGACTTGTAGGTGATAGTTTCATTTAGTGCTTGCTGCATCACGCTTTTTAGCTCCTGAAATTCTGCAGTGTTATTTGTGGCCGGCCTGGCCACCTCCACTGTGCCTGCCATTGTTAGGTGTCAGTGGAATGTTGCTCTAAGTAAGCAATAAGGCACAAAGGGGGTGTGTAAACCATATTTTACAGCACAGCCAGGTGCGTAGTAAGGCATGAGACCAACAGCCAAGTGACTTCAGCTGCTGGCCGTGCTGTAAAATATGGTTTACACACACCCAAGTGCATTATGGGGCTTATAAAATTGACTCCTTTTTTTTTTTTTTTACTTTTTACTATTGGGAAAAGCATGTTTATATGTAGAAAAATAGATTTACTTTGTGCATTTGTGATAAAATAATCCTTCCACCCACTGAAAGTGATGTCATTGATGATGTCATTGTATTATTACCTACTTTCTTCTTCTTGTTTTTCTATGTTGCCTTGCACGCGCAGCGCAGACAACATATTGTGGTTGTGGGTTTTGGAGGTGTAGTCCTGCTACAGCCAATGGCGCCACTGCTTTTCAGGCAGGGCTCTGTGGCGCCAATGGCAGCGCACGCTGTCTATGACAGCAGTTACAAAAACATGTCACCACCTTGAAAGAAATTAGCTGCTGCAATCAGGGAGCACCATGGAGTAGTCCCTGATTGCAGCAGCCAATAACTGCTGGTGTCCTCTGTCAGCAACATGGCGGCATTGACGGGGAAGGCAAGGGCAGCCGCCACCTTGCAGTCTGTCAGAAAGCCAATGGGGTGCCCAATCCCCCTGTTGGCATGCCCCCTGCTAACTCAATTTGCCGAAAGGGGTGCCCAATCCCCATCGGCATGTCCCCCCCATTTCTTGTATGCTGAGGAGGTGTCCAATCCCCCTCAGCTCATGAGACTCCCCCCAGTATGTGCAGATGGGGGTGCCCAATCCCTGTCGGCTCCAGTCCACCCCACCCACCCAAAAATACACAGGTGGCACACTGGGAGCCTACCCAGTGTGCCAAAAGTACCTGCTAAAAGAAAAAAATCCATGATGTCTATTTGTTTTTAAAACCCTGTAAAGAAAAAACGGTCCCTCATCGTCTGCTCCCCCTCCCAACTCACGCACCCACCCACCGTTCCCCACACCCCCCCTACCCCATACTTACCTACGGACTGGCTACGATGATCTTCAGTGGACCTTGAACACGTTTGCACTCTTCAAAGCTGACCGCGAACTGAAGAAATGCCGTAAGCTGTATAATGGCATAAATAGGGGGTCTTCAACTTTGGTGCATATCTCAGGCACTTTTGGGAATTTTGGCACCAATTTTTCAACATGGGGTTATTGGGACCCCACCTCATGAATTCAGTCACTGTCATGGCGTTATTCAGTCCTGAAAGGTGATTTGGCAGTCACTGCACGGAATCACCTTTCAGGACTGATTAACGAAACAACAGTGCCACTGTTCATGAGGTGGGCTCACAAAACACCTATGTTGCAAATTTGGTGAAAAAAATCAAAAAAATGACTGTTTTAGGCGTGTGCGTTGTGCAGTTTCCATGCATGCTCATAACTTCGCTAATCTGTAATATTTTCACTGCAGATTTTCAACATTGCCATTTTTCCACACATCCTCATGAACAGTACACCTGTCATTTTACACATCCTGTCCAAAATGTGTTTACGCACTTCTGGTGCAGAATTGTGCGGTCACTGTGGGAAATCAGTGTTCAGGACAGATTAAGAAAATCACAGTGATAGTGTTAATGAGTAGAGGTTCTAAAATGCCTATGTTGAAAATTTGGTGACAAAAGTCCATAAAATGAGTATGTTACAAGCATACGTAGAGCAGTTTCCTCGTGCACTCGTAACTTCGAGATTTTGTAATATTTTCACTCAATATTTTCAACATTGTCAGTTTTGCACACCTTCATTTGAACAGTACAGCTGTCATTTTTCACATCCTGCCCAAAATGTGTTTTAACACAACTGGCACACAGTGGCGCAGTCGCTGTGGGAAATCAACGATCAGGACAGATGAAGAAATTCATAGTCACAGTGTTCGTGAACAGAGGTCCCAAAATGCCTATGATGAAAATTTGGTGAAATAAGTCCACTAAATGACTGTGTTATGAGTGTGCATTGCACAGTTTGTATGTATGCTCATAAATTCGAGCATTTTTTATATTTTCACTCGAGATTTTCAACACTGCCATCTCTTCACACCTACCTATGAATGGTACAGCTGTCATTTTTCACATCCTGCCTGAATGATGTTTTCCCACATCTGGCCCAGAATGGTGCGGTCACTGTGAGAAATCAACGTCCGTGACAGATTAACAAAATCACAGTGCCACTATTCATGAGCAGAGGTCCCAAACACTTTCATGAGTTGGGGGTCACAAAAATGTTGTGTTGCAAATTTGTAGTGCAAATACCAACAAACAGCTGGGGCATTAGGGTTTCTGACCATAACGTCCCACCCTGTACAGACTGACAGGTGTCAGGGGTGTGCCTTTGTATGGCCAGCTGTCAAGCTCATGTCATACCATCCCCCCACCCTCAAGCCACTGACAGGCATCGAGGTGTGTCTTGGACTTTTTGGCCCCACAATTTACCCCATTCTCCTATGCTGCACCCATTTCAGTGAATGTCCTTATGAAATGAGGTGACTGTAAAGTTGAACACCCCAAGGCACACCTCAGCCCTTGTCAATGTCTGCAGGATAAGGTGAGGTAAAATGCCATGAGCGTTATGGCCGAATGGGGTGAACGTAAGGCCAGAGGACCCCAAGCCACAACACGTTATTTGTTGGTCTGCAGGGTAGGGTGAGCTGAAATGCCATGAACATTATGGCCGATACCCAAAGGCACACCTCTGTGCCTGTCAGTCTCTGTAGGGTGATGTGAGGTTGATATCACTTTCATACTTCACTGCCATTCCTATTATGCATCTGTTCAACTCTACTGATGCCACTGTCAGCAAGACAACATTTGGCATTGACAAATGCTCATTATCTCTGTTGTTCCCCACATTCAAGATATGGAATGTTTACCATAGAATACATGGATTCAAAATTCTGCTCAGTTCCACTTGCAGAATGTTTCAATCCTAACACACTGTACACACAGACAACAAATGCCTTTGTTACAGCCAGAGACTCTGTTATCTCACAGTCAGGGCAAGAAGAGAGTTCCCTGATAAGCAGTTAAAGATAGAAGGGGGATTTTTGACTGTCAACAAAGAAACAGTTGTAGTGAAAACTATAAACAATACTTATTGTTTTTAATTTGTTAATGTATGTAAGGAGAGTGTGATAATCAGGGAAACAGCATTTAATTCATTTGTTTTATTTTTTATTTAGGGTAGTTTTGTTTTTAGGGCCCAGGTGAAGTTTTTTTACAGTGTAAAGATAGTAGCCATGTTTGTGGTGGAAGATCAGCTCTGGCAGTAGAGGGCTAACTGAAATGCTTGTGTTCCAAATGCCAATTGACCTGTGTTGCAGACTCTTCAGTGCTGAGCAGTCCTTTTTTTTACCCATGTGTAAACCATATTTTACACATAAATAAGAGCCAATCAGATTACATGATTTTACCCTGCCATTTTATAATGCCCAGTAGCAGTTTATTTCAATTATCTGATTATCAGAATGAGCTATCTTTACGGGGTTTGCTTTGTTCATTAAAGAGGATTTGTTGCTGTCAGATGATGTGTGTCTCAGCCCCTTCACTGGTGATCTTCAGTTTTTTCCAGATTTAAAACTGCTTGAAGTGAGGAGCTTTGACTCAAGCTGCCATCTAGCTCGGCTGCTCCTGCATGCGCCGCATTAAGAGCAATGTATAATATTTTAGTAATAAAATCTGACACACATTGGTTTATGATTGCTTGATTTATGTATGTATGTGAGTATGTGAGTATGTATGTATGTAGGTATTTATTTCTTTATTTGAAACTGGTGATTAGGAAAGGCACACTGAGTTAAGGCTTATTTCTAGGTGTGACTCAGAGGAGGGGAACAGAGGATAAAAAATATATGGTACAGGCATAATTCATAATTACACTGAAGTGCAACAACTCAATGAAACCAAAGTAAGTGCACAGTGAACAAGCAAAAATGTTTAAAGACTTCTACTTGCTCTAAGAACCCATAGCATTGTAGCTATCCTGAGAAAATACTTTGTTTTCAGATGTGTGCTGTTGAAAACAACGTTGTTGTTGTTATAACTGTGTACCAGACATTTACTTAAGAACCATTTTTCCACAAATGCAAAGTTACATTGCAGAACATGAGATGGGTTATCTTTGCTGTGGTATCTTACAAAAATGACAGCATCATCAGAATACAAAAGGACTTTGGCAGACTGACAGACTTCAGGCAATTGATTTATGACAAGTCAAATAGTAAAGGGTCCAAAATAGAGCAGTGAGACACCCAACAGAGAGTCCCACTCATGGAGTTTAGACCCTTAGTTTTAACCTTTTGGGTTTCATTAGCTAGGTAATTCTCAAGCCAGGATGCAGTGTTCATAGACAGATCCAGATTCAACAGTTTTTGAAGCAGGAGTTTATGGTCGATGAGATCAAATGCCTTTGTCAAGTCAATGAAAATTGCCCCAATCATGTTGTCACTGTCCAGTGCCTTGTGAATGAAGATAGTGTGTTCTACCAAAGCCATATTGGCACTATGTAGTTTCCTAAACCCATGTTGTTGAATGCATTGGATGGTGTAATTACCTAGATACAAAATAAATTGGTTACAAATTAACTTTTCAAGTGTCTTGGACCATGGGGAGAGGATGGATGGAGATGTGTCTGTAATTTGTTATGGTAGTTCTGTCAACTCTCTTAAAGATGGGTGTGATGAGCTCTGACTTCTATTTTTTGGAGAATTGGGAGTACCGCAGGGAGAAATTAAAAATTTTTGTGATGGGATACATTAGTTAATTCAAAGCAATGGATAGCAACTTCATATCAATAGTATCACCCCCTACCTTGGTTTTTCCAAGAACATTTAATGTATTTTCAGAGTCTTCCTTTCAGAAATGGCCCTAATGTAACACTTCAGGTGACTAAGGTCAGAGTCTTTCTGCTGGTTCAGGTCAGCCCTTAAACCATCATGGCTTAGAGATGGGGAGCTGGAGGGAATGAAAGAGCTTATGTTTGTAAAAGCCTCATTGAATTGGTTAGCTATTTCTGTGGGGTCCGATATCTCATCACCATCACTATTCAGCACTGTGTGGGTGATTTGTTTTCATCTTTACTTTGGAGACTATTAACATTTTCTCAGAACTTTTTTCCATTATTAAATTTCAGGTTTCTTAGGTTCAACAGTACTGGGATTCATCTGTCCTAACTCTCCTCATGTATTTGTTTCTTAGCTCTCTATACTTCTGTAGGTGAGCCGACAACCCTGATTTCCTGGCTGTTACCCACCACTTATCCATCTCACTCATTAGGGCCAAGAATTCTGTAGAGAGTCAGGCATTTGAGTCACTCCTGCCCTTGTGTTTTTAGACAGGGGCAAACTGATGACAGACTTTGTTGAATTCAGTTATTAGGAAGTCAAGAGCCAGCCATACTAATGCTATGTACAATGGCAACATAAAATGTAAGTGGAAGCAACCACATTACCTTACATACAACTGCCTGGATCTTGAGACCCTAATGGCTGCAGATAATGTGTTTGAAGCAATTAAAGTGAACAACCTCCATCTTCAATCTGGTGATTAGCCTTGCAATGAAGGAGAAGGCAATGGAAAGGCTAATAAAAGAAAATGAAGGTCACTTGACTGTGCCATCAACAAGGAATGGTGATTAGGTTTCATCAAGTCTGCTGCTCATTAGAGTGCAGTTAACATGCTAACATTGAATGTAACCAGCTGTGGAGGGTAACCAATACCTCTGGGAACAAATACACTCTGCTGTGTATATACTCTATTTATTGGCTATGATGATTTTCTAAAACAAACCCACATCCTGACACTGAGGTACATGCACTTAAATTAACAGCTAACTGAAGGGCTATAAAGATGTCTAACAAGATTGTCAGATAAGTATCTTCACTAATGCTTATGTTTTCAGGACAGCATCTCATCCCAAATTGCCTCATTCTTGATAAATAAGCTGATGACTTTGTATATGCAAACTCAACTATCAAAGGATGAATGTTACTAGCTAAATTGTTAGTGGTAGTGATTAAGTGTTTAGGTTTGCAAAAATCCTATACAGTAGTGTGGTCCTGCATTGAAAAGACACAGAGCTCATCAGACCTTGCCAGTTCTCATAATGTGTAAACACAGGCGTCCAGCTGTTTCAAAAAATGTTATACTTTAAGGCATTGGATTTAAAGGAGAACTGCACAAGTCAATGCACCATTTCCTAACAGTAGTTAACTCCCCCCATAAGTTGTTTATGTCAGGCAATGATTTTTTCTAGCACCTTAAAGAAAATGATCAGCTCTTAGTTACTCTTAGTTGCAATCTCATGGCCATTTTCTGCCTCTTTGATTATAGTTTGTACAATCTAACCAACCTTTGATTGTTTACGGAACCTTAGAGTCCTGTTTTTGACGTCTGTAAAACCACCCCGTAGCTTTCATTTACAAATGCTGCCTGTTGCCATATTGTGGGAAGACATACAGTTTCATCACTCTTTATATTCCTCTGTGACCTGCTGTCTAATGATGGATTTTAAGTTACTGCAAAACATTAATTGACTGACTTAAAGGAGAACAGTAAGCACAAAGAGCCCCACCCCTCAAATATAGGTCTGTTCCCAATCTGCAATTCGAGCAGTTAACAAGTTACTTACAGTTTTTGCAGAATAATAGACTGTATCAGGCTGATTCTGCTGACTCCCAAGCTGATATTTGCTGTAACCAGTAATCCCAGAATCCCCTACAGCAGTGGGAGATTGATTAGCCAGCAGTGCAGGTTAGGCTTGTATAGGCTCAGATCAGATGTTTTCTAGTCCATCTGTTCTCTCCAAGCTAAGTACAGACCTCTGTGACTGTAATTAGCCCTGGGAGACAGCAGGAGCAGCAAACAAAGATGAGAGCTTGTAAAAGCTCTAACATGCACTGCAGGCTATTGAATCTCCCAGTGCTGCAGCCCAACTCTGACATCAGCTGAAGGCTAGTCAGGGATTTCTGGTTATAGCACATGTCAGCTTTGGCGTAAGCAGAAGCATTTGGAGAGCATATATGAAAAAGTCAGAATCCATAATATGTCTGCTGTATCATACTTATGTTATGCCAGATCTGGACTACTGCTCATAGGTCTGATTCCCTTATTTATTTGAGTTTCAAATTACTACCTTCTAGCTGTATGGCTATTTTACAAAGATCCCAAGTCAGTTGTAACACAAGTACAAGACATATGCCATTGGGAGGTTCAGCAACACACAACATTTTTAGAACAGTATTACAAAGTGTGGTTATAGTAACTGTGGCATTTGTGAAATAAATAGAAATCGTGACAATAGTATTCATAAACACAAATAGAAACTTGACACAATGTTTAATTACAATATGAACAGTTTGTTACTAAGTGCTGTGCAAATAAGAGATACAATCAGTCTGCTAAGACTATCAGTGGGGAAGTGGGTGGAAAAGAGAGTGGAATGGAAAGTTAGTTACTAGGTGCAGCACAGTAAGAGGGTTAAAAAGAGAAAAAATTGGTCTAAATAGACGTGAGGGGATGGGAGGGTGAGAAGGTTGAGGGTGGGTGTTTTGGTAATTGGATAGGTAGGTAGCATTTTGACCAGTCTAGGTTAGGCAGGCACACTGATTTCCCTCAGCCAGGAGGAGGCAGAGCTCCTTTTTGAAGTAGCCTTTCTTATCATTCTCTATGAGATTTATTTGAGGAAGGGTATAGAGTTAGTTGAGAAGGTCCAGAGATGTGCAACCAAAATTATTACTAATCTCAAAAATAGATCATGTAATGAGAGACTAAATCAATTAGGGCTACGTACACGAGAGAGGAGGACACTAAGAGGAGTTATGATCTTACTGTATTGAACAACCAAAGATGATGATCTCATGTCCATTTTGGGAATCAAGTTTAAAGTACTATCACAGAATCTCAGAGGGCACAGATAGAAAGTAAAACAGCAAACAAGCTTGTTAGGAGAAATTGTTTCTTTCAGTAAGGGTGGGAAGAGCTTGGAATTCATCACCTAATGAGATGGTTAGTTTTCCTAATGTAAAAATGTTCATAATGAGACCAGACAATTACCCTGATGAAAATCAGATAAATGGCTATAACCACAGAGAAGTGGGAAGACATCCATGATGGACTAAAGTCTTTTTTTGTCCTTATGTACCCAGTACGATACACCACATGAATCAGCCTGATACAATCTACTATACTGCAATAAACAATAAGTAAAAATGAAACAAAAAATAATTGAGCACAAACGGCAAACTGGAAATTCCCCATACTTGGGTGTGGGGTTCTTAGTGCCAGCTGTTCTCCTTTAAGTGACTAATGTGGGTGATGTACCAGCTGTGAGAGGCACTTCACAAAAAGACCAGTGACTGCTTCTTACTGCGTCTGAGCAAACTAATCCATGTTGATGTTGATCGGAGATATTGTATGTTAAGAGGTTTTCAGATGTCAGTGACCTGGCTTCATGAAAAAAGAAAGAAAAACATCTGGTCTACTAAATTTTTTTCCCATCAAGTCCATGGGCAGACATTTATTCTTGTATCCTCTCAGTAGTTGCATAACTTTACATGACAGTTTCAGTCAATGATACACTGCATGGAATTATATTCTGCAAGTCCAGCTCCTTTCTGTGAAATATCTCTAAATATTTTTCCAAATCAGGATTAAGAAATATTTGTGAATCAGTAGCTATTTCTAATATTTCCATTTTGAAAAATGATATCCATACCATTGTAAAGTATGACAAATGTTAACGTCATCATAAATAAAAATTAATGTAAAAACTGATATGTATTGTTTTCTTTCTTATGGGGAACATCTTGTTTAGTACCTTTTGATGAACTATGAAACTGGAGTTTTGACTATCGCACTGCATGGATTCAGAACTCTGACCATGAGCCCCTGATCTAGCATAGAAACAGAAAATATTGGCAGGAAAAGGGCATAGGGTCATCCACTGCATTGTTTTACCCTATTGTTCGCCGTAACTTACTGTCTTAACATTCTTTTCACTCTGCTCAGAGTTCCGAATCCATGGAGTGCCATAGTCAAAAAAGAAAATCCTGATTCCATAAAGGGAACACTACAGAATATTGCCCACAAATGGAAAACAATTAAAAACACTTTTTTTTTCGCATTCATTTTTCAGGCACAGTTGTATATGAATACAGTAATTTCTGAAAAGAGGAACATTACAAATGGCTGCACAGTCACACACGTTTCTGTCCCCTTTCCTTGATCATTATACCCTCTAGTTCTCATATATTTTGATATAGTTAGTAGATTTTTCTAATCATGTTGAGGTATTTCTTTTACCAATCTGAAAATGACCATCCTGTCTTCTCTCAGTCTTCCCTCCACTGAAAGCAACTGCAGGTCAGATAATGTGCCTTTCCTGTAGGCATTGTGGGAGAAGGGAGATTGGTGCCTGGGCTACCTTCTCCCTCCCCCTGCTGACACCTGTCCTCTGGGACAATAGGTGTGGGCTGGGCAGCTTGTGGCCTATCTATCCCCTCCCCAATTCCATTACCTCTGGCTCAGGTAGGCTTGGGATGGAAACCCCATTGACAGTTGGGTTCGGGGCTGGCCCAGGCAAGCAGGTTTGAGATAGGGCGAACCACATTATGGGAAGAGAGATACAGAGAAGGCTTAAAAGGGACTTCAAAGGTCCAAAAATCCCATTTTCCTGCATCTCTCCTCAGGAGTAAAGCATTGCCAGTGTTGGACAGCAGTGAGTGGTAGTGTGCTCAAGATTGCACCCCTAAAAAAGGCTCCTCTGGTGTCGTAACACTGGAACATGGCGGTGTGTTGAGCATGCAGCATCCAGGTAAGCACTTTAGCCTAGAGGTTGAAGTACAGAGCTGTTTAATGGGATGTAGGGTAAACCTGGATGAAAACTGGCTTCCAGGTAGTGCACCACTTCAGGTCCTTAGAGGTTGTTCAGTGCTACAGGTTAGTATGCCATTATGCTTCTATAGGGTACTGCAGTCTCCATGGGAAAACTTTGAAGCAGGCAAGCAGGGTTTCCGAGTTGAATCCATGGTCTCCCCTTTCATATTTGGGGGCTACTGACAAATAACTTAAGATTTACAAGTAAACACTATTAGCTTTCTGTCTAGGTGGCATGGTAAGGGGCCACGTGGAGCTTGCTCCATCCCTGTCTCGGGTTGCAGTGCTGGTGACCACTTAATGGGGGCTAACATAACTTTGTTTGTTTGGGATTGCTATCTACAGTGTTAAAGAAAATGGCAGCTCAGCTTTGCAAGTGTAGTTGCTAAACACTGTTGAGACGGAGGTGGAGGATGGTTGATGCTTTCTCCTTAGTTTGCAGTGGCCAGCCATAAGCAACTTTATGCAGAAGGAGTCAGTTAATTAGGGGAATCTGGAAAACATATTATACTTATAAAAAAATATAAAAAAAAACAGAAGTAAAGTACCTGAGCAGTTGGCATGGCGGGGGGGGGGGGTTCTTCTTAGCTCCGGGAGTTGGCAGGCCAGAGCATGGAGGTAAGTGCCACAGAGTAGGCAACACAAAAAAAAGGAGGAAATGGAGAAGAGCTTCAAAGAAAAAATTCAGATAAGGAATGGGGGCATTTCAAATTACAGTCCCAGAGGGTGGTGCAGTCCTCAGTAGCTCCTTAGACCAGGGGATGTCCTGATAAGGGGGCGAGGGGTGCCCTTTCAGCTGCCTAAAAGTCGAGTCCTTTCAGCTGCCTGTAAAGCTGCAGCTGCAGCTCAGTGGTGTACTGTGTGCTGTACATGTGTCTTCTTAGCAAACAAAGGATCAGTGTTTCATATCTAGGGAGGAACATAAATAATTGTTACTATCCGGGGAGCAGAGGGCCAGTCACAGCAGGTGGCCTGCAGAGTGCCTGAATTAGGAAGCAGGATAAGTTAGTGGCCAGGGCAGGGATTGGCGACCCTGGCCCATGGAAGCAGCCACAGATGGCAAAGGCAAGCCAAGGCACAACACAGAGTCAGAGCCACAAAGTCCTCTTAATAGAGCTGGCAAAGATGGTGAAGACCAGAGGAACAGCATAGCTAGAAGCGTGCCTGAGCACTCAAGTGGATTTCAGGCAGCGTGACAAGGACCATAGCCCATGACATGGACGATGGACAGAAGGTAAACCTTGGTCATAATGATGTGCAAAATGAAAAAGAGGAATGTGGTTTTCCCAGCAGATGGAGTCCTTCTGAAATGGCCTGTCAGAGGGTGTGGTGGAAGTGAGAACATCAATGAATTCAAAACTAAATAAGATATTTGCTGTTTCAATAATAATGTGGGCGGATACATCCTTTGAGGAAAAGGACAACCATTTAATATGGGCATTATTGCCTTTCTAAGCTCGTAACATATCGATACCTATGATAACTATGATATTAGGGCACACTTACGGGTGCTGGTGGGCTTACCAATGGACCAACCTCAGGGTCACCTGGGGCAGACTGAAGCTCAGATGAGGACAAAGGCCCCTGATGCCCAAGGCCCCAGCTGGAAAGGGGGAGCACAGCAGGCACCTGAGCGGGTGCAAAAGAGCTTGAGGCATAGGCCTCACCCTGTAAAGGTTCTGATGGGCCAGGAAAGTGATCTGGAGAAGGATACCTCACAACCCTTGGACCCAGTTAACTGGTGGAGGCTGAGATGCCTCCTAACCAAGAAACCCAGTGGTTGGTATGGGTTAGAGTTGGTGGAGGAGTGGGGGAATAAGCCCATTGCACTGAGAAAAAGGAAGAGGCCCTGAGGTCACTACCCTTGTCATTGGCCAGCACCACCAGGATTCAAGCAGATCAGGTTGGACCCTGAGACTAGTAGTGAGTCAGAAGCTGAATTATCTGCAAGGGTGGGCCAGCCACCATAGAGACCACTAATCTCCACCGTCTCAGATGAAGAGGACAGGGGTGCCAGTAGGGATGGTCCAGCATACAGCAGGATGGATGAGGTTCTTGGGGCTCTAAAGAACCTAGCCTCCATCTTAGCTGGCATGGGAAAGGGTAGCATTGGTGGAGCTGCTGGAGAGAAGGGAGCAGTGCCAAGACAGCCATATTCCAGTGTGGATGAGGAAGTGGAGGCGTATTTATCAGATAAGATGAGAGCACCACTAGCTGCAGAGAATTTGTAGATGGGTTCAGCTTGTTGTACAGAGGGGAGGAAGCTGACACCAAAGAAGGTGAGAAGAGTGAAAAGAGTAAGGATAGCAAGAAGCCCCAGGTCAAGAGGAACTTTGAGAATTGGTCAGCAGGGTACCTAATTTATGTGTGTTTTACGTTGCGATAAACCAGAGTTTTATTGCTGCCTCCTCAGTCACTGGTCTTGGGTAATGAGAGTGAATGAGGCCCAGAGGAGATCAGCATGGCCTCACTATGATAAGGTTCCATCTTCGCCTACATAAGAACCCGAGATTGGAGTAGGACCAGATAGACATGCCCCTGTGGGTGCACATAATTATGAACAGGGCATCCGTGCAATGCATAGATTGCAGCCTTCCTGTTAAAGTTGACCCGGGGTGGGGAGTAAGGAATTATGGAAGTCAGGCTAGGCAGGGAACCTTTGTTTTCGGTGCAACAAGAAATTAGGCTCGCAGTCTAGATGCAAGTTTTCCCATGAATGTTTCACATGTGGTAAGTCACACACATTCATGCAGTACCCAGGGGAAAGCAGGGAGCAGGGCATAGCCAAAGTAAAAAATACACCTGTCAAGAAAGGGAATCCTGGACTTGGCGGAAATATCAATAAGCTTAAAAAAAATGAGTGGGTAGTTACAATGATACCCCAACAAGGCGGACACAGTTTTTTCTTGGTAGAGGGCTTTACAGAGGGTTTTAAGATCCCATATTTGGGTCCTCATCAGGAATTTGAGGCACCCAATTTGAAGCTGGCAAAAGAGACAACCAGAAGGTGGTGCAGGAAAAAAAAATGAAAGAAATGCGGCTGTGAATGACAGCCAGCTTGTTCGCAGAGCTGCCCTTAAAAAAGTTTAGGGTATCTCCTGTGGGAGTGCTCCCCAAGAGCACCCTGGGTGAGTTCCACATGATTACCACTTATTGTTTCCTGAGGGCAGGTCAATGAATGATTACATCAACCTGATATTGACTTCAGTTCACTATGAGTCCTTTGACAGGGTGGTGAGTGAAGTGATCAGGTTTGGTTGGGGAGCACTCATGGTATAGGCAGACATTGAATCTGCTTTCCAGCAGCTTCTAGCTCACCCAGTGGATTTTAACTTATTGGGAATGAAAGTTGACAATGCTTATTATGTAGATAATTGTATGCCAACGGGTGTACAATTGCATGTGAATATTTTGAAAAATTCAGCAGTATTTCGCATTGGGTAGTTGAGCAAACAGCAATGGGGTGGATTGTCCATCACTTCGATGATTTTCTGGTGCTGGGGCCACTAGACGATGACACCCGTATACAGACTTTAGGAGTCCTAGAGGGAGTTTGTTTGGAATTTGGCCTGCCCCCCACACAGGACAAGACAGTGTGTCCAACCACAGTGCTGTCCTTCCTAGGGATATAAATTGACTTGTGGGCAATGGTTTGTAGGTTGCTGAAGGATAACATTGACGTGTTGTGGCTGATAGTCACCCAGCCAGGGGAAATGAGGAAAACGACATTGTGGCAGGTGCAGCAATTGTTAGATCACCTGAATTTCACTGACTGGACCATCCCAATGGGTAGGACCTTTGTGCAATGGCTGGAGAAAATTACTACTGGGATCCAATGTCCTTACCACAGGATAAGGATACCTATGGAGGAACTGGCAGTCTGGGTGACCTATTTAGCTGAATTTAATGGGGTGATAGCCTGGCCTGAGACTGAGGCATCTAGTGTGGTCCTAAAACTGTTTATGGACATGTCCAGAGTCCAAGAGTTTGGGTCATATCTACAGGGGGCCTGGTTTGTGGGGACATGGTCATAGGCAGACCAGGACCTGACCAAGAATGTCACCTTTTTGGAATTTTTTCCAATTGTCATAGTGCTGGTTGTGTGGTGGGAGCAGCTAAGAGAAAAGGAAGTGCTTTTTTGGTCAAATAATACTGGGGTGGTACATGTTATCAATCAGCAGTGAGAGGCAGCTGGTCCCATCACGGACCTGCTTCAGGTGTTTGTCTTAAAGTGCTTACTATATAATATACAGTTTATAGCTAGGCATGTACCAGGCAAGAGCAAAATGGTATAGCTGATGCTTTATCTCATCTGCAGTGGGAATATTTCCTGACCCTGGCTCCTGTAGCCGATGACACACAGGAAGAAATTCCACAGTTCCTGTGGAACCTGGGGATCTTAGCGACTGGGCATTAATGTGCCAAGCCCTTGCTCCAAGTACCCAGAAAGTGTATAGGAGAGGAGCTGAGAACTTCATGGATGGGAAAAGATCTTCTCAATCCCAGAAGTGCAGCTGCATTGGTTTGTAGTGGCCCTGAAGGAGGAGGGTAACTTGGCGGTGGCAGCAAGCAGCCATCTCTTGGGCATTGGCTGCTTCTGCAGGGCAATGGAGTTGCAAGAATTTGGACAGGCTTTCTGGGTCCAGAAACTACTAGAGAGTTGGAGCAGGATGTAACCCAAGGCTCAGGATGGGAGAAGGCTGTTGAAGCCCAAGACACTTGAATGCATGGTTGGGGTCTTGCCGATGCTATGCACAGACCATCAGGAGGCATGGATGTTCTGGGCGGCATTAATCTTGACCTTCTGTGGGGCCTTTCAAGTGTCAGAGATCACAGTAGCTAGGAGACAGGATCAATCTATGAGTGGCTTGCGTGTAGGAGATGTGGTGTTGTCAGGGGACGGGGCATTGGTACACATTAGGAGGTCAAAAACTGATTAGCTGGCTCAGGGCACATAGGCTAGAGTTAGAAATTGGGGAGAGTGGTGATGGAAGCTCAGGGGGGCACTAGCTAGATATGAGGCAGAGACCAAAGACAATAGTTGGTCTTAGTTTAGGCACAGGGACAGCTCACCACTGACCCAGTTTCAGCTCTCATGGTTGTTTAACAAAGACACTCCAATTAGTGAGGGAAGATCTAGTAGAGTAAGATACTCATTCACTTCTGATAGGGGTGGTCATGTCAGTAGCTAGCAGGGGTATGTCACAGGCAGAAATAAAAGTGTAAGGCAGATGGAAATCCCAAGCAGTTAGAAGGTATATACATCAGCACATGCTTGCTCTAATGTATTTTGTTAAGCAGGTTGGCAGGGACCTGGGAAATGGGTTTGGATCAGCAGGGACTCTTTCATCTAATGGGCAGGGGTTCAGGAGTGGTTTTGACTTTCAGCGATACTCCTAATGAGGTGCGCTGGCTAGGGCACAGGGGTATGTGCTGGGATCAGCTGGCTCCCGTGTTGAAGTAAGAGTGCCTTAAAGAGCCACATCCTGATAATCCATTGGGAGGAAACGGGCATTGTGAAATCTCTTGCATTGTAGTACATGATGAAGGATGATATAGCCACGATCCAGTGCAGCTTGCCAAGGGCTAAGATACTTTGGCTGCACATTGCATGATGCAAACAGTGGCGAGGAGTTGTCAATGGTAAAGCAGTGGACAAGACCAAAAGAAAAATCAATGGGGAGGTGGGAACTGTTATGAGGTGACTGCCCAGTTGTGTAGTCAAGCATGATCAGACCATGTTGGAATTCCCAAATCTATTTTCACCTGGATGGCATACACCTGTCCAATTTAGGACATGACTTATTTTGCAAGGACATTACAGTAACAATATCCCTGCTCCACCTGTGCTGTGCTTTGGGGTACCCGTCCAAACTACAATGTAACTTATTTTGCAGGAATATTGCAGCGGCTATATCACCGATTATACTGTAATGTGTTGTGGGGAACCTGATCGCTGATCAGATTTGTGGTGGATAGGGAGTGTCTCCAAGTTTGTCTCAGGTTTAGCCAGGTCTGCTTGGCTCAGAAGTTGGGAAAAAGGGGGACACTAGCACCTGGAATAGAATAGGGCCTCTCGTATGGGCTTTCCTATAGGGACCGTGAATTGCACCCAGTACGGACAGGCCAAAGTCACCAGGGACACACCCCAGGGACACGCTGCGCCTGTGGGGGGTCTGCCATGTTGGGCCCCCGAGGGTGGGATTCCCTGTTGAAGGTACATGACCACCAGTGCCAGAATGGGGGGAATGCCAAGGGCCACACCCAGCACGGATGGTGCAAGGCTTCCCATTCTGTCATTCTGGTACAATGAATACTCAAGTACCCCAGATGCAGACTTAATAGAGTGGGCAAGTTGGAGCAAGGTGCTCTCTCCCTTGTAGACTGGAGGGGAGGGCTGGGCCATGAAACAAGGAGAAATTTCCTTCTTCGCATGTTAATCCTGTAATTGCAGTTTGTCAATAAACATATGGCTGTGGCATTTTAAATCCCAACACAGTGTGGCTATTGTCTTGGAGGGAAGGAATTGGGGGGAATATTCCCTTATTGTTTAAATCTTCTATATAAATATTTGACACAAATTGCTCCTTTTTTGTAGCTGCATGTTTCCTTGGTTAAGGCAACATGTTAATTATCAGCACAGCAATGGTTTACATTTGCATGGTTTGTGCCTGCAAATCTAATCCTTTGAATCCGAGCCCCTACTCAGGCTACAGTTGGAATGCAGTGCTGCTGAAAATGGCATTGCAACCTGTTTACACTTGCAGACTCTTGGCCGTCCAATACTCCAATTCTGTGTGCACTGTTGTATGAAGTTAGATGCAGAGAAGGGGGTTGCAAACCCTGAAAATGCAAAAAAAAAATCCAACAAAACTCTGCACTCAAAGCATATATGTGAGGCACATATCTGATTAAATTATTCAGTCCAATATTTATTAGGTACAATTACATGACATGAAGTTGCAGGCTTCCTCACTCATGGAGCTGTGCTCCCTCCAACACTACCCCTATGCAGGGTAGTATATGCCTTGAGTGCAGAGTGCAGAGTATAGTTGGATTTTTTCTTGGCCATTCTAGGTTGTGTGTCAGTGTGTACAAAGAAAGACAACTTGCACTGTGTTCTACAATAATGACTGATGCAAAATGAAAATCTGACAGTTTGCATCATAAACATGTGTGTACCTGCTGATCATCAATGCTATGGTTTTTTTTTATCAGTGTGAATGTGTAGCATGCTGATTTTGTGTGACCTTTGTCTCTCAGGTTATCCCTTTAAAGCAGATAATCGAACAATGCATTTAGCCTGTAAAATGTCAAAATACAATTAATGAATGAGCACCACAAGCTCCACGTCTGCATGCCAGAGCAGAGCACTGGAGAATGTGACATATCTGTGATGGTGATGCCACGCAGTTAGTTTGAGATCGTTATCTCATTATGAAAAAGAGGTCTGGTTTGACATTTTTTTCACATGCCACTGTAACAAAGCACAGTAGCCTCTATCACAATTTTGTTGCAGCAAGTAGGAGTGATGTAGCCCATAGCTAATCATAACAAACTGTAAAACAGCTTTTTCCTTTTTTCTAAGTAAACTAAATGGATCCTTGTCTGCCAATACTACTGAAAAAATACTATGAACTAGAATCAATCACCAGTCTCAGTTTATGACACTAAATAATACAAAATAATGATTATCATATTAATAGCAAAGCAAAAGAAGCTCTTAAGAAGATTTTTATTCACATGAACAGCGGCACCTGTTTGCATGACCAATTCTGGATCTATCTGGATGTGAAAACTTTTATTCTGTAGTTCATGTGAGTTTTGACTTGTGAGTTGATTTGTATAACCTAAAGCTTTGTATCCTGTATAAATGGACAACCTTAAAAAGTAAAGGAAGCCTTTGGAACATTTCAGTGAAGATCATTTTCATTTTTGGATGTCCCCCCCCCCCCCCAGCAACCTTGAAGTGGCTTTGATTTTGTTCATTACTAATAAGAACATGAATTATAAGAAAAATTAATTTTACTTGTAATTCACACAAACATGTTACCACGAAAGTCAATGCTGGCAGTGAAAACAAATGCTTTGTAGTGCAATCTTTTGGCATAGATCCATACTGATAATTGTCAGCAGTAAACATTTTATTACCATTGTATAGTAAATGGTTCAGTGTTGTTGTGTATGGAAATCCATAAACTTGCAAATGCTGTAGTACCACAGCTGTGATGTCAGAATGTTGTTGTACCACAGTAGATACTGAATGTCAATACTACAGAATAGAATCCCATATCTATTAAGATTCTTCATGCTTAACTACTGTACACTGCATATTTCTCATACTGGAGATATCAGCAAGACTAAAAATGGTATACCGTGATATGGGGCACTATCAAGTGGGCACCTGCTGAAACAGCGACCCACCCACTTTCAGCTAGTGCCCTGATGGCAGGGATGTGGGGTTTGCGACCAGATGGGGTGGGTTGTGAAAAGGTGACAGGAGGTCACATGCTTATATGCACATGGGGGGTGGGGCGGGAGCAAGCCTGCTGAACATGGGGTAGGAGGGCATGTGAGACCTGGTGCTTCAGGTTTCTGGTGAGCTGGCATCATGGCGTGGTGGGCTAGGTGCTGGCTGGGGGTAGCGGGGATGCAGGGTTCGGGACTGGGCGCCAGTAGTTTTTGTTAAGCCCAGCCCGAGACAATGTCTTTTTTTGTGACGAGATGCAACCCCTTGACATACACCCTTGGAGTTGAGAATCCTAATTTAGGGGTGGGGGGCAGCTCCCCACATAAAAGAAAAAAACAAACATTTTTTGCATCGCGTTTCCTTGCGCTGGGATTCCACATTGCCAAAACTGAATTTCAGCAATGTGGGGGTGTGATAAAGGTGTTCAGCATGCCAAATTTGCCCTCATCACTTAGAACCCTAAAAACATCCCAAATGAACTGTTTGTCAAAAGATGAATGACTGTGCTGCCCGATGGCTCAGTGGTAGCACTATGCATTTCCACAGTGGTGACTTGGATTTGGAAGCTACCCCAGGTTCACACTGGTCAGGCAGCTAGGCTGGGGAGTGCAAGTCAGCCAGGGAGGGAGATGGTCTGCACCTGGCACAGTAGTGGCCCCTCACGGTGAGCCAGGGAGCTTGCTCCCTCATGACAGGTGATGCATACCCAATGTGCACTACTGTGACTGAGGCCAACAGAGTCTATTCCAGATGTCTAGGGTGGCAGGTTAAACCATAGGGGAGAAGAAGAAAAAAAACATGCACAACCACTGAGAGTGATGGCCACCACAGTCCTCTGGTACTGCACCATACAGATCACTGCCAGCTCAACAAAGGGGGGAGTGGCAACAGAACTGGATACTAAAGGGGTGGTGGCCCGATGGCAGGAGTTGGTGGCAGCTGGGGCCAAACAGTATATGAAAAAAGATGAACTACTAGAAATGTTGCTATTACTTAATGCTGTGATATTTGTTATTCAGCAAACAATGTCATCATATTGTTTTTAGCAAAAACATTTTTCTAACAATGTAATTTATTTTTTTAGTAAATGTTTTTCTGACATCCATAGATGCAGCACCAGAGTATTTTTGATTCCCCCTGATATGAAAGAAAAAGCATTTTTTGCAGATAATGTTGTAATAAATGATTCACCATTAAAGATGGCCATAACTCGGAATTTTTAAAAATCTCTTCCGTTGACATTACCTGCTGAGTGCACATACAGTACAAGAGTCATACTGTGGATGTACTGTATTTAGGATGGTGTTAACATGTTTTAATGGTTAACAGCACAGCATTATATGAAGTAATTTAATTTTTTCATGATGGGCATGGGAGCGAAAAGTTTTAGAAACTTCAAGATCTCACTTTCTTCATTAAGGAATGAAAGAAAATGAAGAAAAATGGGTAAATTGATGTTATTACAGAAAACGTTACTGCTGGAAAAAGTACAAGGTGACTAACCAAATACTGCCATAATAAATCACATTACTTAATTTCAGTTTTATCCTTTTGTTTGCTCTGTTTTCTGTTTTTTTTTTACCACAGTTCAAGGGAGAGTTATAAAGAAGATAACTGAATTAAAACAAACACATACTATACCAAATAATGTATGGACAGCCATACTCAACAACTCTGATGTTTTCATCTTGGGCTAAGATGACATCACAGAGACTACTCAAGCTTCGCTTATGAGTTCCATATGAGGTCATCTAATCCCTCAATGGAAACACAGCCTTGCTGTGTATGGTTTCCCATACATTACTCTATGGTTGTACAATGCCGGTTTGACAAATATTTTGTTGAGTGACATTACAGTGATGGATTTATGCTGACCACAATTGCGGTCAGCATAAATCCGTCCGAGACCACTGTTTTCTTTGGGGGGACTTTGCCCTCGAACTCCCGATACATGAGATAATTAACTCTGAGATGGAGTTGATTCAGGGAGAAGGTGCAAGACCCCCGAGAAAGGAGTGCCGGTCCCGAAGACAGTACAGCGACCAGTAACTGTGTCGCTGTACTGTCAATCACAGTAGAAGTGTCAATCCTCGATCAGCATACATTATTCGATATATGTGTAGTTCTTCTGCAATGTAAATCTCTCTGTTTTTGGTACTATGCCACATTAGACTTGTGTAGATACTAATGATCTGTGATACTGTAATTTGATAAAGTGCATTATCTGCAGATACAAATCAGATACATACAAATAATGAACCATTTGAGCTCACTGATATCCTATCTAAGTTGGTAAGGTGCTATCCATGCAACCTTACTGTGAAAGGTGCTCACTTGATAGTCATTTGCACTCCCTTTCAATGCCACCCTTGGGACTTTTAGCAAAGCTCAAGCTTAACAGATTGTCTAGTGCACATATGCAACCTTCTAATTGCACACCCATCTGAACTATGACTAACCTGTGTTGCAGATGCCAAACACTGTCCTACAAATTGTCTTTGCTGGATGTACAGGACTGGTCCACGTAGTCATATCTAAGGGAGCAACTGTCATTGTATTCTGTGTGGCTCTCACTCCACATCCAAAACATGATAGAAAAATTATTTTTTGTAATTTCTGATGAGAAAAATTACACTGAGTTGTGACAACTAATTTTCAGGTGCCTCTAAAGTTGTGGGTTCCATGAACCTTTTTTCTATTGGCAGGGATAATGTTGGCCAGGATGCCTATTCATATATTAATAGTTGGGTGAGAAAGAAAAGTCATTTTTAGTATGGAATATAGCAGGGATGGCCACTCAGTCCTTTACTATACATACTGTATATATATTTTTAATCGTATTCCCTAGTGTGGAGATTTGGTCAAAACAGAAATATTGGGAAATGGATCCCATTTTGAGTAAGATTGTCATATATATTGTACATATGATCTGTGGTCGATCCTGTAAGATGAAGAATCTGTACAAGAGGGCATGAGGGAATTACAGTTGTACTCTTCTGTGTTGGGCTGTAAAGTTCAGTTACATAAAATCACTGGTTTTAAGTGGATTATGTACACTCTATCTCTAGGCTTTAATGTAGCTATAGCTCCTTTCCAAACCAATATGATTCAGATTTTAGGAATGAAATTTGTCACCGGCAGGTCTGTACTGGAGTGAGTCCAATATTTATTGTTTTCATGGGCTATTCAGTCATATTAAATTGGGAGGAAAAAACGGAGGTGTATGAAAAAATATGAATATCAAATATTTGGTTGTATTCTAAAATAAAATCAATTCATATTATAACATGTCTCTTTAAAAGTATTCTTTTTAGATACGATAGATAATTTTATTTATTTAGTGCCCAATTCCTGAGACTCTGGGTGCTGCACATAAATTATGTTCTCCTCCACCTGCCTCAGTACAGTAGCAACAAAATTATACAGAGTATTTTCTGAATGCTTTGGGGAACTACTGTAGATTAAACCCTGTTAAACATAATGTGACATATCAAAAAAATGAGGAAAGGGGCATAAACATGACAAATCAGGTGGTCTTTTTCCCCAGAGTGTTTTTATTATGTCCAATCTTTATCCAATATTATCAAGAACAAATAAGGAGTAGGTCTAGTAGCTTTTCAGGTGACAAGACCATTTATCATTAAACACCGGCATTTGGTTAACAAATAAATAGCGCAGACTGTACCTATATTTTTAATACATGAACTGGTGAACAAGGCAGATCATGGGAGCCTATTCATGAGCTATAGTCATACCACTACCAGGTAGCACAAATATAAACTGCCAGGAAGCAGTTTGAGGAGGGACATGAGAAAGTACATTTTTCATTCTTTGTTTATTCTCCCAAATGTTTGGGGTGGCTGCTCAGTCCTGTCCTGCTCCCACCCACTGGTGCTCATCTCTTCTGGGGCTTGCCTTGACCTGGCCCTCTAAGGATTGCTCCTGTTATGGAATCAGAGAAGGGAGGGAGGGCCATCCTACCCCCCAAAGCACTCATCCAGTTGGGTCAAGGTGTCCCAGGTGATGGCCCAGGTCTGCGGGTAAGTGGCCAGGGCTTCATTAAGCCCAATTCCAGTTTCCACCTCCATTTTCACAAACATCCCTGCTAAAGCCAATGTGATGCATGCATGTCAAGGCATGAACATGCCATTAGGCTACAGCCCTCCCTTCTGTGCTGCTCCAGTCTGCACTGACACCAGCCCTACAGCTGGTGGCAGCTAAAGACCATTCATGCATGCCCACCCTCCTGGGGAGAAGAGAGCAGTCCTCAAGACATTCAATCTTCTCCCCCTCTCAGTCAATACCAAACAACCTGAGTCAACTTCCAAACTTGGGTCACTGATGTGGCACGAGCTGTTGTGTCCAGTGTCTCAGTACCGAGTACCACCAGGTTAGCTCAAGAAACAATTTTTTCACTGGAAAAATTATGGACAACTGGAACAGCCTCTGAGGAGACATGATGATTGCCAAAACAATGACAGGCATCAAGAGATCATGAGAAATGGTAACAGTTAGCACCAAGGACCCCACACCCAAGTGGTTCCAAAGTGCACTTTGTGTGCAAAAACACTTTGGTTTACTGTTTACTGTAGTACAGTAGAGTGTATCAGACTAATTTTGCTTACTTCTAGGCTGACATATTCTGTTATTAAAAAACCCAGAATCCACTGCAGCAGATATCAGAGCAATACTGCAGCAGTGGTAGATTCAGTAGCCTGCAATGCATCTTAGAGTATATGCAAACTCTAATCTTTTTCTCCTGCCAGGGCTAAACACAATCTCAGATGACTGTACCTAGGCCATGGAAGATAAGCAGAACCAAAAAACATCTGATCAGAGATTACAATAGCTCTAACATGTACTGCAGGCTATTGAATCTCCTATGGCTGCACTAATGCTCTGATGTCAGCTGCAGGGGATTCTGGGTTTTTTTAGTGACAGAAGATGCCAGCCTAGAAGTAAGCACAATTAGTGTTATACAATCTATTTTACTGCAGTAAACAGTAAGTGAATCAAAATGTTTCTTCACACAAAGTGCACATTGGGACCAGCCCCACACTTGAGTGTAGGGCTCTTCGTGCTGATTTTTCCTCTTTAAGCATAAAAGCAAACTTGAAGAATAAAAGCATAGAGAAGTGCCACTACCCAAGATCTTCATGTACTAATCATTTCAAAACTATCCAACATCTTTTTTCAAAGAACTGTGGCTTATATTGTTGAACTTTGTTTTGTAATTGCCAGAATTTCAATGTCTTCAGTATGAGGAATTTTTATTTGGTTATAGTATCCCAAGTTTATTTATTTATTTATATTTTTGTAATAACAGCACCTTAAATATATTTGCTTCTTTATATTATTTTTATTTGGCAAGCCAAAAGTCAATAGACCATGCAGTAAAAGGAAATGTCATTTGTTAACTTTTGTCACTTGGTCCTGTTGTCCTTTGGGGAAGTATGGATGAGAGATGGGGGTTGTCTGGGGGAGAACTATGGGGGAATTCATTGGATACAACTTAATCAGGCTATATAGAACAATTAGGCATGGGCTGATTTCTGTTTAATATATTTTTCTGTGAGATGTGCAGACATGTAGGTGGTAATATATGGTATATACCTTTCTACAATGAAATAAGTAACATAGTGTACATGTATGGAATGCCTTGATCAAATAAATCTGGAAATGTGAAAGTACATCAATTTCTTTTCATAAAAATCCATGTACTCTTACAGAAAGTGTCATGGAACCTCTAACTTCCACATAAGCAGTCACAAGAGATGAGCTGATTGGACCTCGGTTTATGCAAAGGATGGTCCATCAATAGTACAGCACCCCCTACTACTACACTACAGGATCGGTATTAGGTAGTAGCTCAAGTTTATGGTGTGGGATTAAAACCCATGTCCTTCCAATCTTTCAACCCCAGAGATGAGAAAGGAACCTACTGAGCCACTGACACTGGGTATTTAAAAGGTTCCCCCCTGCATAATGCTAGTTCATTTTTTGATCTCTGTACTTGTAGATATAAAAGAACATAGCACACAACATACATAGTAATTTAAAGGGGCAGTAAATGTTGCAGGGGTCACTTACATTGTGAAAGTCCATTAAAAAAAAGATCTTTAAAATGCGGTATTGAGATTACCTGTAGGTGTCAGGAGTCCTGAGTTATGAGTACCTAAATCACCTATAAAACAAAACAAGGCAATAGCCATTTCATTGAATCATGAGATCAACAGTGATGTCACTGAGGGTCAAGCTGTAATTACCAACATGCAACTTGCCCCTCAGTGACATCATTTCCTGTTTTAAAATGGCTGATGCCTGGTTTTGATCTATAGACTAATTAGATAGTCATATCTCAGGACTCCTAACACCTACAAGGCAGTCCAGTGCCTCATTTGAAATATCTTTTTGTGGACTTTCACAAATTGCGAGACCCCTGCAATTTTTACTGTCCCTTTAAGGACAGAAAAGGGAATGTAGGTTAACATGCCACCCCCCCACCCCAAATGAAGCACCAGTGTGGCACACAAACTTGTGGTGCCTGGTTGTGCTGAAGGTTCTTCACTCCACAAATAAAACTGTAGTAGTATCAAAGTTTATCTTAGACTTCTTGACTGACCTGGTGTGTATCACTGACACCTGGCTATATGATGACTCCAGCCCTCTGTTGGAGACCTCAGTTCTGGCTGGGTACTCAGTGATGCATTGCCAGAAGAAAGAGTATTGTGGGGGGCACCTGTTTTAAATTCTTTCTTAACTGACCCAGTGGGAGAGGCCTGATCATTTCTGTACAGGACCATGAACAGTGGAATAGGCAGAAGGTGTAGGATCCTACTCATGGACTGTGCCCCAGGCCATGAATTCCTGTGGGTATTTGTGGATTTCATTGTCGATTTTGCATTGGATTTCTCCAGCTTGCTAGTGCTGGGGGACTCAAATGCATGGGTTGACGTTGATGGATCACAGTTTGGTCACCAGTTTCTCCAGCTTATTGCATGTCATGACTGGACATTTCACGGGCTGTTGCTACTGCCACCCACCAGTTCAGACATACCTTGGATGTGATCTGTTCACTGGGCCTAGATGTCTGTAATGTTGAGATGGTTCTGGTAAGATGGTTTGGCCATTATACTGTTAGGTTTCAGTTTAGGTCCTCCCTTTTGTTTCCCCTCTTGGAGATCGTAAGGTGCCACCCATTGTGAAATCTTGAGACTAATAAGTGTAAGGCGATGCTTGACATCTCATGCAAGTTGGTGGCATGTGCATGGGGGACTGAAGCCATGGCTGAGAGTCATAATTAGGCTCTCTCAGTGGTGTTAGACTCTAGTGTACCTTTCTAGTATGTTCTGTGGCCTTGTGGTACACCTCCACCTGGTTTGATAGGGAACTCAAAATTCTGAAAGCCAAAGGATGGAGGCCAGATTGTTCATGGTGAATACCTTGCTCTCAAAAAGACAGACAGGTTCTGAAAACCTGTTATTTGGAATATCAAAGGCAATAACCCACAAGAAGAGTGAGTTCATGTTCAAGTTTATGAAGAGGCTGAACAAGTCTGATAAGCATAATACAGGATACTTATTAGATATTCCAGTCTCAGTTATGTTAAATTTAAACCTTACCACATATAAATGCCACTTGCAGACACCACAGAAGGGGAAGAACATGACCAGCAAGACATTGTAATAGTCCACAAACTGTGTGGTGTATATCAGTAGACTTAAAAGCAACGCATTATCCCAACATCAAACAGGGACAGAAATAACAAGCTAGTATAACAGTGATTTACAGAACACTGTATCCACCCCAATAAACTGTAGCATGCATTAACTATCAGATACAGACTGCAGCACACTGCAGAAAAACTGGTTCATATAAAAGAAACCAAAGGCAATGGAGAGCTTACAAAACGTACCAAACAAAGTCACTTAGGTTCTCTGTCCGAGTCCCACACTCTGGAGCTCTCTTGGATGGCAACCTTCTCCACAAAACTTATTGCCTCTTCTAGGTCAGTGAAAATTTGAATTTTATTCTTCACAGTGTCCTGCAGTCCAGCATGAATGGTGTTGTGCCAGCAAAGTCCACCTAATCTTTCCTTCCCCGTGACGAGGTGCCTTTGTAAATGAGTCTCTGACTCAAAGGTTGTAAATCCGATATTTGACTTAAATAAAAATAAATAAATAAATAAATAAATAAATCTGCCCATTTCCCTTCCCTATAGTCTCACTGCTGATTATACTTTTTTTGGGGGGGACCCCGACAGGCATCCGCTTGACATCATCCTGCCATATCCGCCTTTTGTCAGCGAACCCCTTCCTCCAGCCCACACCCCAGGTCACTCCCCCTGAGGTGGGGCCGCCAGCTTCCAAGTGGGTTTTTCTATTAGTTAGGGCAGAGAGAGGGTTCCGACCATGGAGCAGGGACTGGCGCTGGCATAATTTGTCTGGAGCCAAATTTTTGCTTATTAGCTGGGGGCGGGGACATGCAATGATGTCCGGTGTCCTCCCTCCCCAATCTAAGTGATGCTGGCATGGAGGTTTCCTAGGGTATGCCAGGGGTCATATAGTGCCTGAAACTCTACCCCCTGGAGAAGGACAGCAGTCCAAAGGGTGCTCATTCCTTCTCCCTGCAGCCAGCCCTCTGATGTCCCACATCCATTCCTGAACCCGGGAAGTCTGCATCGCAGTCGGGCACCCTGCCCCTGTGCCTATGGGCTGGTTCACTGCAGATTCTACTTGATCTCTGGACCTTTCATCCAGCCCCCTTCCCTAAAATTCCCTTATGTCTATCCCATGCATTCTTGAACTCCACCATTGTTTTCACCCCCAGCTCTGCTGAAAGACTGCTCCAGTAATCTACCACTCTTGCTATGAAGAAGTACTTCCTCACATCTCTCCTGAATCCACCCCTGCCTGCTTCTTATTATGCCCCCTTGTCCTTGAGCACCTTTTTTTGTTCTGAAAAATATTTCCCTCCTCTATCTTATTTATCTCTGTGAAGTATTTAAAAGTTTATATCATATCCTCACCTCCCTCCTCTATTCCAGGGTATACATTTTTAGGTCTTTAAGTCTCTCTTTGTAGGGCTTCTGATGCAGGTCCTGCACCATTTTAGTAACCCTCCTATGGGCCACCTCTACTCTGTCTATGTCCTTTCAAAGATGTGGTCTTCAGAACTGGACACAGTAGTCTAGGTAGGGTCTTACCAGCGATCTATATAGAGGCAATACCAGCTCCCTCTTTTTGTTGGTGATACCCCTCCCTATGCAACCCAGCATCCCATGATCCCTCTCAACTGCCTGGTCACATTTAGGTCATCCAATATGATTACCCAGTATATCAACGAAACAGCAAAATTTCAACATCAAAGATCATTACAGTGACAACTTTGAACAAATTTGAGATTGCCGCTGTAATAGACCCGAAGTCAAAATGTCACTGTTTCTCTAGTGTTTTTCCCTCTTCTGATTCTACTCTGACTCTGAGTTTGTTGCCTAAAAATTGGGGGGTAGTGGAGATGCCTGTCAGCATTTTGCCTGTTGCTGTTGGGGATTTCAACAACAAACTTTTTGAACCAACTTGGTGGAAGCATATTGCCCCAGGTCTCTTTCCTGCTTGTTGGCCATCAGTACCACTCCTCCCATTTTGTGATCTGCCCCAGGGTTTCTGTGCACCATGCATTACTTTGCACTTGTTTGCATTGAAAACCAACTGCCATACCTTTGATCACTCCATGAGTTTTCTCAGGCCTCTGCTTATCCTTTCCACTGCCCCGGAGTGTCCATTCTGTTGCAAATGTTGGCTTCATCAACAAAGAGACAGACCTTCCCTTCCAGCTTCTCTGCAATATCACTTATAAAGACATTAATGGTTCTACCACTGATTTCCTGAGGCACCCCACTGTTCACCCTCCTTTCCTTGCCATGAACTCCATTTACCATCTCTTTCTACCACCTATCCATCAACCAATTTCCTACCCACTCCTAAGCTACCCAGCTTGCTCACTAGCTTCCTATGTGGAACAATGTTGAAGCCTAGCTGAAATCTAGGTAGGCCACATCCACCACTCCACCCTGATCTAATTCCTTGGTCACCCAGTCAAAGAAATCTATCAAATTTGTTTGACATGACCTCCCCCCACCGTGAATACATGCTGCCTCAGGTCTTGAAACCCACTGGATTGAAGATATTCCACAAGCTTTTCCTTCAGCAGTGACTCCATTAACTTTCCCACCATGGATGTCAGGCTGACTGGCCTATAATTGTCTGCCTGTTCCCTGCTACCACTTTTGTGAAGTGGGGCTATAACCATCCTCCTCCAGTCCAGAACCACTCCTGTTTTCAATGAGCTATTAAATAGGACTGTTAGAGATGCATCCAGTACCTCTCTGTACTCCCTTGGATGCACCCCATCTGGTTCCATTACTTTGTGCACATTCAGATTATCAGGTCCCTTCAGGACTTTCTCCTCTGATAACAGACTGGTGTCCATTTCCCTCAGCTATCTAGAATCCATCCGAAAAGGTTTGCAAATATCTAAAATATCTTTAAGATGGTCTGCTGTGTTCAGATATATTTTACATTTCAGCAGACCTAAAATATAGTTGTTGTCTATATAGGAGAAAAGCCAGAGCCCAACAAAGAATGCAAAAGGTTTGGAGACTAGGTGGATCAGCTTTTGAAACATCTGATCACGTGTACATTGTGAGCCTATCAGGTGGTAACCCAGTTGATAAAGGTCAAGGATACAGTAAGGTGATGCAATAATCAGTGCAATGAGAGTATGTTCCTCCAATTTGAGTTAAATGCAGAGCTGTCTGTATCTGGGAAAAGGGTAAAAGACAGGCAATACAGCCCATAACAAGGGACTAAGGACTCCATGGATTTAGAAGACACACACACACACACACACACACACACACACGCACACACACACACACACAGATGTTCTTCCAGCTGCTTCTTTCAAGGCTGTATAAAATCTGTTGTCATATGATCCTAGGAAAAGCAAAGACTGCAGACTAACACTTGTGTGCAAGCCAGCATGGGAAAACAGTCATTTACAGTACTTCAAGAGCTTTAAACTAAACTGCACTTCTGGAGATATCACATCTGCTTACTGCCTATGGAAATATATTTGTTGTTGTTGGTCAGGCCTTGGCTTATGCTGCTCTATGAAACTACAAAACGTTTTTCTTGTGGAAAGTGATGTGCTTTACTCTCAAGCACCCCTTAATGTGAAGGCAACCCCCCACAAGCCAGGAAAAACTGCAGCTTAAAACATTGCACTTCAGTATATAATATACACTGCAGTCTTCTTCAGCCAGTGGTTCCTAGGTGTTTCAGCAAAAGGCACACAGCAGTGAAAATGTTATACTTATTTTGACAAAATGTACTGCATCTAGCAGTCTTAGTACACTACCTTCTCCAGAGAGGTGACATTGAATTACTGCGCTAGCTTTAGAGGACAAATAATGCAGAATGGTCATTTGAATTCAAATACAGTATTTAGACTTTCTGCCATCCCATGTGCTAGTAGCAGACATTACATAATCCTTAGCACTGTGCCTAGTTCAAAAGTTATATTTTTCCATGCATCCTTGGGCTGGGCCTGAAGACAAAGGTTTGTTTCTTCTCTGGAGTAATGAGAAACATCAGCTAACAGTAATGCTTTAACAGCATGGCCTGCCTGCTGCTCAGATATGCCCACCCTCGCTAGCCTGTCTGATCTTCACAGTGAGGAATGGAAATTTTACATCAAATCAGAGACCAGCTCTGTGGAAATACTTACTAATATGATGAGAACCACATTCCATTCTTTATGTACAGTTGCTCTGTTATTAAACTGGGAAGCTTTCTGTACATGCACACACACACTCTCTCTCTCTCTCAAGCACTTTATAGAGCAGTCAGTTAGGTAACATATCTATAGTATAGTACATTGACCATCTGCATCCATGCAATGTACTGTAGTTGTCAGCAGCCATTCTGCTCCAGCATCATTCTTCACAAAGTAATGGTCAGTGCATCGGTATGTAGAGAATTATGTTGCAAAGTTTGAATTCGCTGGTGAAGTTGGTGCGAACACAGGAACTTTGCACTTTGAAAAGCCTTGCAAAGTTCCCGACAACCATGCCAAGTTCACCAAACTTTTACTTTTTCAAAAATGTATATATCCCTACCCACTGTGCCATCATGGGGTAATCACACTTACTCTTTATTGTATCTTGACCCACCCTGCCACTCTCTGCACAGAAAAATACCCCCTCCTTCCTACCTCAGGACGAAGCTCCCTACAGACTGTATCATATACATAGATGACTGTACTGTTAATAAATCCCTTCCTCCAATCTGTACACTAAAAAACACCCCCACTTTACCCTCCTAGCCAGATTCCAATAATCAATTAAATCCCCCACCCAACTCCCCTTGGGCCCCTACCTCCTTCCCAAGCACCCTGCAAAAATTTTTTAAGACCTGTAATAAAAAAAAAAAAGAAGAGAAGAGAAAAGAAAAGAAAACTATCTCCTGGTGCAGGATATCCACTCTTTTCAGTGCAAGTGTCTGTAATGGCATAAATGAATATTGACATATTTGCATATAACCTTATTTTATTTATTTATGTATTTATTGCAATCTCGGATAACACCTATGAGCTAAAAACTCTTTTACATAAGTTCCATGTCAACAGGTTAACATAAAGATCAGAACTTAACAAAAGAAAGCTGAGTAGAAAGTAATAAGCAGTACAAGTAGACAAGGTAACAGACATTTTAAAATATATGCAAACAAATGAGTCTAAAGTGAATGTAGCAATGTTGAGAAACTAGATAGCAACTGTGTGGCAGCCAATGAGGCATTGTCAGGTAAGGGTAGCATAACAGTGAAGTAAGGCAGAAGGAGGGGATGCAATGAGGTGAAGGAAGGTGAGGAATGGAGGGTGTGGGGTTAGGGGAAGGTTCGGGATGAAAAGCATTTTTCAGTAGCAGGGAGCAGGAATGTGAAGCAGCCGAGTAGGCTTTGTCAGTTGATGGCCAACACATGAGAGGGAGGGCGAGTTAGGAAGTGTAAGGCATACCTCTCAACCTCCTGCCTCATAAATCAGGGACAAGGCTTAAAAAAATCAGGGACAAAGGACCAAAATCAGGGACACTTCTTCAAAATTGGAGATATCCACTCAGGAAGCTGGTAGAATAAAGGGCTTAGTGTAAAATGCATTTTCCAAAGAAGAACAAGTCTGTAACTTTAATGTTTGACATTAGTTTGTGCTTATAACCCCCGCTGTTTGGTCACGGAAACACAATTTTTAGGAGGGACAGAGTAAAATTTTGAGGCAAAATCAGGGACATCCCTGAAAATCAGGGACAGTTGAGAGGTATGGTGTAAGGTATGATGGAAGAGTAAGGAGGGCCAAGAGATGAAAGAAGGGGGAGTAGGAGTGGGGAGTGGGTGGCTATCATTTATTATTGGGGTCTGGTCGGGTGGCAGAGGGAGTGGTTTTTGGTGTTCAGGTTAGGGGAAGGGATTACATAATTATACAGTGATCATTTCAGATGATACCGTTGATTGCAGACTTCATTAGGAGAGAGTGAGGAGGGTGGCAGGGTGAGTTACTATATGGTACATGGCAGAGGGCAATAACATAATGTCAGCTCAGTTGGCGCGGGGATTATAAATATTGAAAAAATGTTTGGGGGGATGAAGTGGCACTTCAGCATAGTTTTTCCTGATGGCAGTGATACTTTGTTTCATAAAAATGACACAAAGTGCCACTTTGCCAGTAACTTTGCTAGTGTAGTGCCACTAAATGTAGATTTTGCATAGTGAAGCTGGCTGTTTGCTACACAAAGAACTATGCAAAGTTTCACTTTGCACTTTTTAAAGTTTGGAAACTTTCCTAATCATTTTACAAAGTGAAGTTTCCTGACTTCATACATCTCTATATTTATTTACTTACTAAATTATATTGAGAAGGTAGGCCCACTGAGACCAAGGATTCCTTTTTCAAGGGCGATCTGGGTTTAATTACATAGAAGCATATACGAGCAGGCTTCATACACTCAGACAACAATGAATTACAGTGGGTTATGTACATTCCCTGAAGATAGTAGCAGCCTCTTCACTTCCTGCTGTTCCTTCCAAATTTAAATTCCAAAGTTAAATTAGATGCAGACACCTGTGTCTCCCTGGTCACTGGAAAGTATTTCCGATTGCCTCCAGCCTTCCGCATGCGTGATCATTGACCAGTGGCTCATTTGGCAGTATGCAGCGTGACACTGACAGCATGGTCTCACTGGGTCTGCTTAAAGTTCTGGAGTCTAGACGTCATCGGAGGTCCCATGTAAAATTATCATTTTTTCCCCCCTTCCTAGCATCATGTAATTACCAATAATTTAATTTGAATGCCACGTGCCAAGAGAACAAGCTCTCTGCCAACAAGCCAATGTGTTCAGTGGGAGGACTACAATATGCTGCAATGCCTGGGACACAGAGACAAGTAAGTCACAGTGACAAGTAAGGGAAAGAGAAAACTGAGCATCTGAGGGGATGGATAGCTTGTCCTGCTATATCAGCTACTGTCTAACTCTGCTCCTCTCCTACTGCTAGCTTGGGATGATAGTGGGGTGAGGAGTTGGATAGATGTCCGACTCCAGTGCTCAACAGAGATACACTACTCCTGTTCACTACTGTAAGTCACTCATTGACAAAATGCAGAGATCAGGAGCATATGTCAGACACAGTGCTGTGCTGTGCTGTGAATGAGACACATGATGCACAGCATGGTCCCTTCCAGGTTTTTGCTCCGATTTATTACAAATATTGCAGCAGACAGGGTTGAATTTACTGAAGCCCCTCTTTAACTTGCTATGCACAACTGCGCATGTGCTTACCGGAGCAACACATGATCATGATGAGACTGCCCAGAACTGTGAACAGGGTGTAAAGTGAACAAAAACAGGTGTAAAATATGCTGATGTGCCCCTTAACTGGTCCACTGGGTGGAGTCTATGAAACACTTGCGGGTACATTTGGACCAAGAAGTGACATTAAAACCCTATGTAGAAAAATTAATGACATCTCTGCTCCAGAAAACTGGGCTCCTATACCACCTGAATAACTTCCTCACAAAAGAGTCACAGTTAGCAATTACAAAATAGCACACTGCTCCTCTTCCTGTTTTATGGCACCCTGGACTTCTGAGCTGTCCGGATTTCTGAAATGCAAGTCTCAAAATGCTGCACCACAAAACCGATCATTATACAGCCAGGTCCCCACTCGGGGAACATCATTGCAATGTTCTAAAATCACTAAACTGTCCCACACTAGGGGTAGATTAGAGTACTACCTGCTCAGGTTGGCATTTAAATTGACAAAAGGTACCACTCTTCCAAGTTTGAAGAAGATATTGATTGCTAAGCCTCAGAGAAGACCTCCCTGATCCTCCAAATGTGCAATCCTAGAAGTATCTATGATTAGGTCCTATCTGGGGCAAAAGTCCTTTGCAGCTACTGCCCCATCTTTGTGGAACAACCTCCCACCCACCCTCCCAGACTGCTCCTGGGTTTCAAGAAAAGACTAAAGTCCCTACTCTTGAGTATAACCAATATACCTGCCTTTGCAGATGTGGTTTCTCCCCTCAAATGTATTTACTACTGCAAAACTCTGTGTTTGTTTTATGAAAGTTACTTCTTCTATCTGGCCTGGTCAGTCAGTTGATTGTATGTTACCTCCTGAATTAAACTACATGCAATGAATTATCTACTCAAACTGTGTCATGATAATAACCATGCCTGTATCCACTGCTTCCTGTAACTTCCTCATGTTGTAACAAATTATGTATACAAAAGTTCTTTTTATTGCTCTTTCTGTATCTAACTAGTATTGTTATCCTGGGTCGCCTCTGAAAAAGGGACCTTCACGGCCAAGTGGGCCTACCCGGTCACCAAAATTTCATAAATAAATAAAAAATTACTGTCTGTGGGGGCGTGAGAACAAAGGTTAAACATCTCAATCTGTAGTGGGTAAAACACTTCTAGATAGTACTGTTTTATGCTTCTTTGCAGTGTAACAGTAAGATATTTTCAGGTAGGGACTAAACTGTTAAAAAAAAGAGAAAAATAAGAGAAAAAAATTATGGATAGTACTGTAGTTTCCAGATAGTACAATAGTGGTACTGTCTTATGCTTCGTTGCAAGTACAGTTGGCATTGCATTTTTATGTTTGCTTGCATGCATGTGCAAGAAACACAGTGCCACCATACAAGTTTTTGTAGGTGTGCCTCCCCCACTTCCAGTGCCCTGCTCCCTTTTGCAGACACAGCTGCACCATGCCAATGAATGTCCTAGCTGTCTATGACAGCCATTCAGAATGCAGTGGCATACAGTTGAAAATGGAAAACCACTGTGATCAGTGGTTGTAACATATAAGCAATTTGCATATTGCCGTCGGCAGGTAATTTACATACTGCCGTCAGCAGTATGCCAAGTGCCTATACTCAGCACTGCATCCTGAACACAGCTGTCATAGACAGCTCCCTTCAAGTTCCCCCTTCCCTAAACACTCAAGTAGCATGCTGGGAGCCCACCCCAGCGTGCTCATGCACTGCCCCCCACCACACACGTATGGCTGATGGGGGTGACCAATCCCCCATCGGCTCTGCGCCCCCACAGACTTCTAGGTGCCACACTGGGAGCCCACCCCAGCATGGCAAAAGTCAGAATGGTGATGGGGTGCCCAATCCCCCATCAGTTCCACTCAACAACCGCCCCCTCCAAAAAACACAGATTTCCAGTTGCCACTCTTGGAGCCCATCCCAGCGTGGCATACATCTGTATGGCTGATGGGGGTGCCCAATCCCCCCATTGGCTTCACTGACCTCCCCCCAAAAAAACTTTCAGCTGCCACGCTGGGATCCCACCCCAGTGTGGCACAAGTCCCGTGTCGTCTTTCTAAAAAGAAAAAACACCTGAAAACAAAAAAAGGTCCCTCGTTGATTGTCTCGCCCCCCAACCCCAACCCACTCCCACCCTCTGTGCATCTACCTCCCCACACACACCCCCTGACCCATATTTACCTCCGGATCCCAGCACGATGATCTTCGGTGGACTGGGAACACGTCTGCACTCTTCAAAGCTGACCTCGAACTGAAGAAATGCCGGTAAGCTGTATAATGGTATAAATATTTTTTTTTTCAACTTTGGTGCATATCTCAGCCATTTTGAGGAATCTTTTCACCAAATTTTCAACATGGGGTCTTTGGGGCCCCACCTCATGAACTCAGTCACGGTCATTTTGTTATTCGGTCCCAAAAGGTGACTTTGTGGTCACTGGGTGGAACCACTTTTCAGGACCCAGTAACGAAATGACAGTGTCACATTTCATGAGGTGTGCCCCCTAAAACCCTATGTTGAAAAATTTGTGAAAAAATTCTAAAATGACTGTTTTACGAAGCAGCAGTTCTATGCACGCTCGTAACTTTGCAAATTTTTAATATTGTCACTCCAGATTTTCAACATTGCCATTTTACCATACCTCCTTATAAGCAGTACAGCTGTCATTTTTCATATCTTGCCCAAAATGTGTTTTCACGCATGTAGCACCAAATGGCATGGTCAGTGTGTGAAATCAATGTTAGGGACAGATTAAGAAAATCACAGTGACACTGTTCATAAGCAGAGGTCTTAAAATGGCTATGTTGAAAATTTGGTATCAGAAGTCCATAAAATGACTGTGTTACGAGCATGCATTGCGCAGTTTCTACGCACCCTCGTAAGTTCACGAATATGAACTATTTTTAGTCCAGATTTTCAACACTGGCATTTTTCAATACCTCCTTATAAACAGTACAGCTGTCATTTTTCACACCCCGGACGAAATGTGTTTTTGCACTTCTGACGCAGAATAAGGTGGTCGCTGTGGGAAATCAGTGTTTGGGACAGATTAAGAAAATCACAGTGCCACTGTTCATGAGCGGAGGTCCCCAAATGCCTGCATTGACAGTCTGCTGTAAAATAACCCCAAACTAATTACATTATGCGTGTGCGCTTGTGCAGTTTTCTGCATCGCCATAAAGGGTGGTGGGGTTGGCTTCAGTTTACTTCACTGCCATTCCTATTATGCATCTCTCTAACTCCTACACTACCAATGCCAATGCCAGCAAGCAAACAAACACTCGGCATTGACAAATGCTTGTTAGTTAGAGTCTGGGCTATCAGGTACCCTAAGATAGGACTGTATTTTCTAGTTAGAACTGTATTTTCTAGATAGTACTGTTTAACATGGGTAGATTAGTGGGATGCAATGGATGTGGGGCAGCAGTTTGGATGAACATATTGTGGAAGCTAGGAGGGTGTCCAATCTGTCACAGGCTGAGGAGTCACGAGGAAGAAGTGCTGTGGCTCGGGAGGGAGTTGGAGAGGATGAGGGGAGGGGGGAGATAATCTAGGGCAGGAGGGCCTCCCTCAGGGAGTATCATGAGGATACAATATGGGAGGTACATTGGATCATGAGAGGGGGTGGAGAGGAGGTGTGGGACCAACACAAACAAGGGGCCTCACACTGGAGGGAAGGCTTAAGTCAGGAGGGAGGAACAAAGGCACAGCAATGCAGAGGGGGCAGGTAATAAGTTTGCTCTGCTGGTGACATTGGTGGAGGAGGAGGGGGTGTGGGATACCCAGAAGGGGGCAAGAGAGGGAAAGGGAGGGGAATGCACAAGGGATGGTAGCCAGTCTAAGGGGGGTGATAGGGGTGAATGGATGAGGGGTACAGCTGGAGGGACGGTTGAAGGGAACAGGGATCCGGGGGAGCAGAGCAGGGTGGAGAGAGAAGACATCTGGGGCATAGCAGTTGTGACAGCGGAGAATACTGATGGGGGAAGGCAACAGGGACAGGCAAGGGGAATTGTATGTAGAAGGAGGAGTCAGGCAGGAGAGAAATGGCAGCAGGGACAGGCGGGGGAATTAAGTGCTGGAAGAGGAGTCAGACAGGAGAAGAATGGAGGAGGGGAAGCAGGCAGATGGAAATATGGGGGGGAATAACAGTATTGGGGATTCAATACTAAGGGGGGTAATGTGGGGTAGCAAGGGGGAAGGCATAGTCATATATGGATGGAAGCCATGCCAGGGATGACAGATGAAAGAGTGGGACAACCGGTCCTGAAATATGCTAGAAGGGGAAGGGAGAGACCTCATTTAATTCTACATCTGGGGATAAATGACCTGGCTGATAGTACATTAGAGGTAGTCCAAAAGAAGTTTGAGTAGCTGGGAACTTTATGCGAGGAAGAAGGCAGACCAGTAACTTTTTCTGCGGTATTAACCAGTGCCTAAGGCAAGCATGGCTAGAAAACAAATTATCAAGGGATTTAATGAATGGTTAGACAAATGGTGTCACATTAATGGGTATGGGTTAGTGGGATGGTGGGGAAAGACCTGGGAGGACAGTAGTCTATACACTAAGAATAGAGTTCACCTAAATGAAGAGGGCAAGAAGGTGCCGAAACAGAAGCTTGTGGATTATATTGAGGTATCTGGATATTTAAACTAGGAGAGGGGGTGGCGGTGGATGAAGGGCATACAGTAGCCATGAGATGGGAAGCAGAGTAAGCTTACCCCCAGCACAAGGGCGAGAAACTAGGTAGAAGCAATAGAGGGGATGCTGGAAGTGGAGGGGGTAGGGACGGTAAAGGGATGGAAGGTGGTCACCATGAATGCTAGAAGCCTGAAGATAAAATGAATGACTTATAGGCCCTTATGTGGAGAGGGAGGTGGACATGGCAGCCATCAAGAAAACATGGGCCACCCAATACCATGACTGGGACCTGGCAGTCCCAGGGTACCGAATATTCTGTAGGGATAGGGAAAACAGGAAAGGGGGAGTGGCATTTTACATGAGGGAGGGGTTAAAGTGCATTAGGGAGGAGGGAGAAAGACAGTCATTATGGTTGCTAATCCAGGATTAGGACTCTCCGGATGGGAGTGGTGTACAGGCTACCCTCACAGACAGAGGAGTTGTACAGGAAACCTGCGAGGCAGATTAAAAGGGCATGCATGAAGAGCAGTGTGGTGGTTGTGGGGGACTTCAATGTGCCGGGGGTAGATTGGTGAATCCCAGTCACCGGCAATAAAAGGGAGCAGGTACTGCTGGATGCCTTTCAGGAAAGCTTCCTGACACAGGTGGTCACCGAACCAACTGGTTGGGGGGAACATCCATAGAAACATAGAAACATAGAATTTGATGACAGATAAGGACCGCTTGGCCCACCCAGTTTGCCCATTTCTCTACCTACTGGATAAGCTGCAGATCCTAGTTAACCAGCAGCCTACTTCTTCCTACCCCAACCCCCTAGAATTGCCTTATGACTGTCCCATGCATGCTTGAATTCCACCACTGTTTTTGACTCCACAACCTCCTCCAGAAGGCCGCTCCATGCATCCACAACCTCCTTGTGAAAAAATACTCCTTAAATTACCTCTGAGCCGCTTCCCTCTATCTTCAAATTGTGCCCCCTTGTTCTTGCACACCTCTTTTTTTGAAAGATGCTACCCTCTTGGACTTTGTTGATTCCCTTAAGGTACTTGAAAGTTTCTATTATTTCCCCCCTCTCCCTCCTGTCCTCGAGGCTATACATATTAAGCTCCTTAAGTCTCTCTTCATATGTCTTCCGGTGCAGACCCTGCACCATTTTATACCCCGAAAATCAGTTGTCTGTCTGATAAAAGCTGCCAATGGTTCCAGACTGAGAGCGAAAAGGAGAAGTGAGAGATGGCAACCCTGTCTGGTGCCTCTAAAAATTGAAAAAGCAGGCAAAAGCACTCCATTTACTCTAACCCATGCCTCTTGATCTGAGTATCTACCTCCTATACATGCCCTGAATTTGTCTCTGAGGCCGAACCTCCCCAAGACCACATCCAAATACTGCCAGTCTACTCTGTCAAATGCTTTTTCAGCATCCAAAGAGAGAACGGCCCCAAGATCATGCCCCAGGGGAGGTCTGACTCCAGAGAGAACATTCAAGAGCAGGCATATATTATCTTGCAAATGTCTCCCTGGAATAAATCCCGATTGGTCTGAGTGCACCAAATCAGTTATGACATTTTGTAACTGGTTACTCAAAACTTTAGTAAATATTTTAGCGTCTTGATTCAGTAATGCAATCGGCCTATAACTAACACATTGGGTGGGATTCTTCCCTGATTTAGGAATTACCGTAATCACAGCTTCCTTCCAAGTACTGGGAACGGCCTGTAGCTCCTGAACCGAGTTACAAACCCTTGTCAGCAATGGGGCCAGACTTTCTCCAAAAGTCTTTAAAAAACTCTGCCATGTAGCCGTCTGGGCTAGGTCCCTTTCCAGTAGGCAAGGTCTTGATCACTGCTATCACCTCTTGTTCAGTGAAGGGAGCTTCCAGGGCCATTTTCTGAGAGTTGGAAAGGGTGGGGAGGTTTACTTTGTCTAGGAAATCTTTAATGTGTTCAGTATGTTGGGGACCCCTATCCGATTTATACAACTGTTCATAGTACTTTTTAAATGCCTCTGCAATCCCTTCTGGAGAAAATTCCTCCTGAGATGGTATTGCTTCTAGTGCTATCTTCTCAACATATCTATCTGCTGCTTGCTTTCATAATCTTTGGGTTAACAGTCTGCCCACCCTCTCTCCCCTCTCATAATATTCCTGCCCTAAATACCTAAGATTATTTTCCACCCTCCTCTGTAATAAAAAGTCATACTTGTCACGGGCTTGAGTGAGTTTGGTCAGGATTGTAGCTTTGCCCATTTTCTTATGCTCATCTTCTAAGATCCTGATCTGATCCAGGGAATTCTGTAACTCGGCCCAGTACAGTTTATATTTGTACGAGGCATATGAAATTGTATGGCCCCTCACCACTGCTTTTAATGCATCCCAGATGAATTTGGGGGCTGATTCCAAATTTTCATTTACAAAATTCTGTACCAGTTGTTTAATCGAGTCTTTATACTGATTGTCGTTTAACAAACCCGTGTCAAATCTCCAGAGCCCCCTGGGCCGAGGTTCCCCCCAATTTAAAGCTGCCTTTACCGTGGTGTGATCTGATAAAGTAACCATGAGGATACTTATTTCCTTAAAACTATATAAAAAATCTTTCTGTGTATAATATCTATCTAATCTAGAATAGGTGTTAGAGCCTGGAGAAAAAAAGTGTAGTTTCTGGATACAGGGTTATGGCATCTCCATGGGTCCACCATTCCAGCTTCAGAGCAAAGGTTTTTCAATAAGTGTGAGCAGGCTTTAGAGCCAGAAATCTTAGGAGAACTCCGATCTTTGACCACGTCTTCAACGCAGTTCCAGTCTCCCATGCATATAATTTGACCAGGGTAAAGGCCAGCCAAAACAGCAAATAAAGATCTAAAGAATTCCCCTGAGGGGGAAGTGGGGGCCTCGACGTAGTGCTCACAAATGGGGAGTTTTTGAGGGATATAAAGGTGGACAAACTACTAGTGGGGAGTGACCATCACTCAGTATGGTTCAGGTTGCTTATGGGCAAAGATGTGGTGGCATCCAACACAAAGGTGCTGAATTTCAGGTGGGCAGATTTGGCAAAGATGGGGGAGATAAGTGGGTACCTGGCCAGGATCCAGCCTAGCATGGACACAGACCAGAGATGGGAGCTCATTAAGAAGGGGATACTAGAGGCTACAAGTTCCTGTAGCAGAACTCAGAGTAAAAAGGCCAAGCTGGATGAGCAGGGGTTGTGGAAAGGTGAGGAGAAAAAGGGTGGCCTTTAGGAGATATAGGAAATCGGGGAGATTGGGAGGAGTACCTGCAGGTGGCAAGGGAGGTGACACGGGCAGTAAGAACAGAAAAAAGTCACCAAAGAGCTCAGGCTGGCACAAGGTGTTAAGAAGTGGGAGAAGAGCTTCTTCAGGTACATCAGAGAGAAAAGGAGCTGTAAAGAACGGCTAGTAAGGTTTAAGAAGGATGGGTGATGTGTAGAAAAGGGGGAGAAAAGGCAGAAGTATTCAGTGACTACTTCTGCTCAGTATTTTCAAAGGAGAGAGGGGCGAGTGCTACCCAAGGGAGGTGGGGGGCAGTAAAGGCTGGGGAGGGAGTAACGGATGGGGTGTTCACAAAAGGTAGAGTGCTGGAGGGCTTTTATTTATTTTTATTTATTTTGATTTTGTTGACCGGGTAAGTGCACTAGACAAATCCTGCCTATTTTCAGGCACGACCCGGGGAAGGGGGATACAGATGAATGCCAACTGACCTTGAACCAGATTAAGCTGTTGGTGGTATTTTTAGTGAATGAGGGAAATTTGACCAGGACACCGGGGAAATTCCCCTACTCTTTTCGATAAGTGCCATGGGATCTTTAACATCCACCTGAACTACCACCAATCCAGGCAGATAGGATCTCGGTTTAACGTCTCATCCGAAAGACGGAATTGAGAGTGCTGAGGGTGGACAAGACATCAGGGCCAGATGGCATTCACTCCAGGGTACTGAAGGAGCTAGCAGTGATCCTGGTGGGGCCCTTGGCAGGCCTATTCAATGCCTCACTAAATTCAGGATGCATACTCAAGGATTGGAGGTTGGCTCACATTGTTCCCCTGTACAAGAGCAGCCCCAAAGATGAACCAGTTAATTATAGACCGGTGAGCCTCACGTCCATTGTGGGGAAGCTAATGGAAACAATCCTGAAGGAGAGACTGGTGTCCCTGCTGGAGTTCAATGGGCTGCAGGACAGTAGGCTTTGTCACAGGCAGATCCTGCCATATCAATCTGGTAGATTACTGTGACTGGATAACTAGGCAGATGGACAATGGCCATGCAATGGATGTCCTGTAACTGGACTTCAGCAAGGCATTTGATTTGGTGCCACGTGGGAGACTTGGAATAAAACTTGAAGACACAGTAGCGTGAGAAATAATGGTGGGATGGATGACAAACTGGCTGCAGGGAAGGCAGCAGAGGGTGGTGGTGGAATGGGAACTCTCATCCCCAAGGGCAGTAACGAACGGGGTTCCACAGGGCTCGGTGCTGGGACCAGTGTTATTTGTGATATTTATTGTAGACATTTCCATGGGAATTAAGAGCAGGATCAGCCTGTTTGCTGATGACAACAAGATAGGGGCAGTGGTGGATGACATAGAGGGGTGGCAGAGTTTGTAGGAAGATCTGAAAAAGCTGGAGACCTGGTCAGACACTTGGCAGCTGAGGTTCGATGCCAAAAAGTGTAAGGCACTGCATTTTGGGGCAAAAAATCCTAAGAGAAACTACCAACTAGGGGAAGGGCAGCTGGAGAAGACTGGGGAGGAAAAGGATCTGGGGGTGGTCATCACAGGATCAATGAACAACTCGGCACAGTGTAGGAAGGCAGCAGCAAGGACCAACAAAATGCTGGGTTGCATTGCAAGGGGAATAACGTCGAGGAGGGGGGAGGTGATTCTGCCACTGTATAGATCATTAGTCAAATCTCATTTCGAATACTGTGTACAGTACTGGCGCCCGTACCTGAAAAGAGACATCAAATTACTGGAAGGGGTGCAGTGCAGAGCAACTAAGATGATCCAAGGACTGGGGGGCTTACCGTATGAGATTAGGCTAAAGGAGCTGAACATGTACTCACTTGAGGAGAGGAGTGACCGAGGGGATATGATCAAGACATTCAAGTACATGAGAGGGATAAACAAGACTGGTACAGAGGGGCTGTTCAGGGTAAGGGTGGGGAGGGACACTCGAAGCCATGACATGAGAATGGAGGGGGAAAGATTCAGGAGGGAAATGAGGAGACAGAGAGGGTGGTGGCAGGGTGGAACACGTTACCAGCTGAGGTGGTAGCCTGTAAAACAATGGGCTGCTTCAAAAGAGTCTGGGGCAGGGCAAGAGGGAGGATAAAGGAAGGGGGGTGAGGAGGGAGGGACAGCTGCAGAATAGGGCTGTTAGCTGCAAAATCAAGCAGACTCGATAGATCAAATGGCCTTTTTCTGCTGGCAAATTTCGTATTTTCATATGTTCGTAACTCCATGGCAGCAGCAGGGTCAAGTTTAAATGCATAAATAAATACACATTTGATTTATTTTCCTCAAATCAGCAAAAAAGGCTCTGCTGTGTCTCTTGTATCCTCAGGGACTTGAACACTCATGCTTATGCTTACAACTTGTCCTCTTAAACAACAGGGTCCAGGTAATGAAAAGTAAATGCGATGCCAGTATCGGTTTTCGATTGCCTCCAGCCTTCCACATGCATGATCATTGACCCGTGGAGCGTTTGATAACTAAACAAGCACCTACTGTGTTCTGCGTACCAACTGGATTGCTTTTTCTGTGGGCAAATGTGTACCAATACCTGGCTAGCAGGCAGTCAGCTAGCAGAAAAAGACTGCTCTGAGAACTCGTACAGACTGTTTAGAAACAGAAAGCCCCCCTCCCCCATTCACACACTAGTGCAGAGAGCTGGTGCAGAGAGCATGCATTACAACTACTGGGCAGGCAAGGGACTTCTGCAGCCTGCCGCTCCTTGCTTTTAATTCTCAGTATTAAAGGTATTTTTTTTCTTGTTTTTTTATTATGGCAAGGACGACTCAGGGCAAGATCCTAGGTGACCTGCTTGTTAAGCATTGTTAACTCTAGAAGATGTAAAGATATAATTTTTGTAAACATACACATTAATCATACACTTTTAAGTGGACTTTGTGAGGCTATTTTATACAAAGAGTATTGTTCTGTTGTTTTTCAGCACTGCAACTTACTGCTCAGCTGGGACTCCTAAATTTAGTTTCTAATCCAGATTTTCAAAGGCAAAGCTGAAAATGTGATGCACGTTGGGGGCATTAGAGATTAAAGCAGTGACTGTTGTATGTAGTACAATGACAGTGCCACTGTGGCATGAATGGGCTGTCAGAATGCTTTGTCATTGGAGGATCATGACCGCATTGCAAAACATTACTTGACCCACCAAAATACTACCATCCTGGAAAAGTAGGACGTTTTTACTTCCTGGTCTAAAAAGTTATCTGGGTCTCTGATTCCACCACCTCAAAGGGAGATCTAAGCAATATAGCAATGGATAGCAATTGCTGATGGGCTAAACCTAGATGCCTGGGCAGTATGGTGCAGTGGTTTAAGGCTCTGAGCTGCAAATCTGAAGATCTGGATTTGAATCCCACAACCCTCACTTGCATACTGTGTGACCCTGAGCAACTCACTTCACTTCCTCGTGCTCACAGGTTGTACCTGTAAACAAGCTTTCAACTTAGTGTGTCTCACCTGGTTAAATAATTGGGGAAAAAAAAAACAAGACAGCCTTAGCCTTTTTAGCATTTAAGACCAGTTTGTTAGTCATTGACCTTGTTTCAAGCTCTTGAAAAGCAGCCGAAAGCTGACAGTTTATTCTTTTCATGTCATTGTAACATCTATAAAGTAACATAGAAACATAGAAATGGAGTTTAATGGCAGATAAGGACCTCTTGCCCTATCCAGTCTGCCCAATTTCTTCCTTCCTACACTATTACCACAGACTGTGCCCGATCTACAGCCCTTTCTTCCTCATCCCTTCCTTTCCACTATGACTCCCTTATGCTTACCCCATGCATTCTTGAATCTCACCACTGTTTTCAACCCAACCACATCTGCTGGAAGGCTGTTCCAGCAATTTACCACTCTTTCTGTGCAGAAGTACTTCCTCACAGCTCTCCTGAATCTACCCCATCCAGCTTCATATCATGTCCTCTTGTTATTGAGCACCTTTTCTTATGAAAAATGCTTCACTTCTCTACCTTATTTACAGCAGTGAAGTATTTAAAGGCCTCTATCATATCTCCACTCTCTATCCTCTTCTCCAGGGTGTACATATTGAGATCCTTTAGTCTCTCTCCTCATATGGCTTTTGATGGAGACCTGCACCATTTTAGTTGCCCTCCTCTGGACCACCTCCACTCTGTCTTTTCTGCTGTCAGTTCTACAAATGAAAATAGTATTCTAGGTGGGGTCTTACCAGAGATCTATACAGAAGCAACACCACTTCCTTCTCTCTGCTGGTGATACCCCTCCCTATGCAGCCCAATATCCCACTATCCCTTTCTACTGCCTTGTTGCACTGCCCGGCTACCTTTAGGTCATCCGCTATGATTACCCTCAAGTATCTCTCCTGCTTTGTGGTTGTCAATAGCACTCCACCATTTTGTACTCTGCCCTGAGTTTCTATGCCCTAAGTTTATTATCTTGCACTTTTTCACATTGAGAACCAGCTGCCATACCCTTGACCATGCCTCAAGTTCTCACAGGTTTCTGCTCATCCTTTTGACTGCCCCGAAGTGCCCACTCTGTTGCAGATTTTGATGTAATCCACTCAGAGGTAGATCTTCCCTTCCAGCTCCTTTGCAATATCACTTATAAAGACATTAAAAAGGACTGGTCCCAGTACTGATCCCTGATGCACCCCACTGGTCATCCTCCCTTTCTTGGAATGAACTCTGTTTACCACCACCCTCTGTTGCCTATCGTCTAACCAATTTCTTATCTAGTTTACCACTTTTGACCCACTTCTAAGCTACCCAGCTTGCTTACTAGTCTCCTATGTGTAACCGTGTTGAAAGCCTTACTGAAATCTAGGTAGGCCATGTTCCCCCACTCCATCCTGCTCTAAATCCTTTGTCACCCAGTCCAATATATCTATCAGAGTCATCTAAGATGACCTCCCCTCTGTGAAACCAGGTCACCTTGAGTCTTATAACTCACTGGATTCAAGACATTCCACAATCATTTCCTTCGGCAGAGATTCCATTAACATTTCCACCACCAATGTCAGGCTGATTGGCCTATAACTGCCAGTCACCTCCCTGTTCCCACTTTTGTGTAATGTGACTACAGCCACTCTCCTCCAGTCATCCAGAATCACTCCTGTTTTCAGTGAGCTTTTAAACAGAACTGTCAGAGGTGCAGCCAGTATTTCTCTGAGCTCCTTCAATACCCTTGGATGCATCCCATCTGGCCCCATTGCTTTGTCCACCTTCAGATTAGCAAGTTTCTTCAGGACTGTTACATCAAAAACAAGCATTTGTCAATGCCGAATGTTGGCTTACTGGCATTGGTAGTGCAGGAGTTAGAGAGAGATGCATAATAGGATTGGCAGTGAAGCAGTGAACTGACGCCTACCCCAACCCCTCCATGCAGAGTGTGACAAGCACTGGTGTGTGCCTTTGGGTCATTGGCCATAACGCTCATGCCACTTCACCTCACCCTACCCGCAGAGACCGACAAGTGCTGCAGTGTACTTTGGGGTCTTTGGGCCTTACGCTCACCCAATTCCATAAGGAAATATACTGACATGGGTGCAGTGTAGGAGAATGGGGTGAACGTTGGGACCGAAGATTCCAAGGCACACCCTGATGCCTGTCACTGGCCACAGAGGTGGGGGTGAAATGGCGTAAGCATTACAGCCGACAATGCCAAGTCACACCTCTGATGCCTGTCAGTCTGTACAGGGTGGGGCATTATGGTTGGAAACCCTAATGCCCAGGGCATTTGTTGGTATTTTCACTCCAAATTTTCAGTATGGTCCGTTTGTGACCCCACCTCATGAACAGTGGCACTATGAGTTTGTTTGCCGAAAGGTGATTTTGTACAGTGACTGTGCATTTTTGCACCACAGGTGTGAAAATACATTTCAGGCAGGATGTGAAAAATGACAGCTGCACTGTTCATGAGGAGGTGTAAAAAATGACATTGTTGAAAATCTGGAGTGAAAATATGAAAAATTGGTGACATCACGAGCATGCGTAGAAACTGCACAATGCACACCCGTAATGCAATTATTTGGGGGATTTGTTTAACCAAATTTTCAACATAGTAATTTTGGGAACTCCGGTCATGAACAGTGTCACTGTGATTTTGTTAATCTGGCCCGAACATTGATTTACCACAGCAACCGTGCCATTGTGTGACACGTGCGAAAACATATTTTGGGCAGGATGTGAAAAATGACAGCTGTACTGTTCATAAGGAGGTGTACAAAAATGACAATGGTGAAAATCTGGAGTGAAAATATGAAAAATTTGTGACATCATGAGCGTGTATATAAAAACTGCGCAATGCACACCCGTAACACAATTATTTTAGGTATTTTTTTTACCAGATTTTCAACATAGGCATCTTAGGACCTCCACTCATGAACAGTATGACTGTGATTTTGTTAATGTGTCCTGAACATTGATTTCACTCAGCGACCATGCCATTGTGTGCCACATGTGTGAAAACATGTTTTGGGCAGGATGTGAAAAATGACAACTGTACTGTTCATAAGGAAGTGTGAAAAAATGGCAATGTTTCTGCCATCTTTATCTATCCTTTTATGAACTCGTACCATGCTGCTTCCCTCCCCAGTGTCTGTAGCCCCCCAGTTCAGGGAAGTCCTAGCTAGGTTACTCACTTCCTCCTCATTTTCAGTGGTTTCCCTTGCCTCAGCCTCTCCTACATTCAGTTTAACTGTCAACCAATTGGGAGTGTAGTCAGAAATTTCTCTTTTGTTTGCACTCTCTCCAGCTGCTGCCCCCAAACTGTTCACACTCCAACTGCTGTCCCATCCCCAATACAAAACAAATCAGATTGTTGTCAGAGGTTTTCTCTAATGGCTAAACAGGTTGTACACATATCCATGTCTTAAACAAACAGAAGTTTAAACATCTACAGACACTACTTAGTGGCCTACACTAACTGAAATAGTCCAGATAAAAATGATAATGGTAGCAAAAGAAAAAGAAGGAAAGAGGCATATGGTTTGGGAGAGGTACTCCCAAAAATTGTACGCAAATGTGTACAGTGAGTATGCCTGCCTAAACCCCTGCTGCCAATACAGATGTCAAAGTTGTACCCCAGCGCACTGGTCCTCACTCTTGATAGGTGAAGACCATCACCCTTAAAGAGTATCCCGTCCCAGAAGCCCCCCACAGTCCCCCACAAAGTGGCACTCCTCCTCCTGACTACAGGAACTACAAATATGGAAGCCACATTAGGACAATGGTGCTATAAAATAATCTAAAAACAAAATATGTAGTTCCAGCAGGGCGCAGGGATTATTTAGCAATAATACATGCAAAACATCAAAGTTTTACATATTTAAATATTATTATATTTATTAATATGTCTATTTGACTGTGTTTCTTACAGCATAAAAATGTTATCTTGTGCTGTTTGGGCAAGAGGACCATGAAGTGAAACTTATTGGTTCTGTCAGCCCAAAACAGCATTAGACAATGTTCTTATGTTTTAAGAAACAGAGTCAACTAGCCATATTAATATACTATGAAACAGTCAATGATTGTCCTTTTTTATTTGTTTATTGTTTTCTGCCCTCCTTCCATTCATAGTGACAAGTGGTGCAGTCTGGATGTTACTTTGACAGCAGTTATGACAGTGGTTGGCAAGCAAAGTTCCCCACTAACCTTCTTATAGAAAATTAAACATTTCTTTCCTAAACAATTTGGAAATTGATGGGTGTTTGTATGAGGCAGGTGAGTAGCAGAGCAGGGCAGTGAGCAGTGAGTGGTAGTTGATAACTGGAGACAGCAGGGATGGGAAAGTTGAGCATGGTGTGCAAGACAGCATCTGTACACTGAGTAGGAGGCATAGTGTTTCTCCGATCTGATTGGATGAAAATCTGAAACTGTTTTATAATTCTAATGGCTAAACCCATTACAAATATAGAGGATTGTGTATGAGCAATCATACACAACAAGGATATTTTTCATTCAAGAGGTTTCCATGGTAACTGGAGACCTTGAGAGCATAGCTTAAGAAGCCTCATTACTATGGAAACCTCAAGATTAATAAATATCCTTGTCCCTGTATGGTTGCTCATACACAAATTTTTATACTGTATGGGCAACCATAAATGTACTCCGCTGCCTCTTTTAGACCCTGATACTGTATAAAAAAAAAAATCCTTATTTATTTATTTATTTATTTGAACATCAGTTTAACAACCTTTGAGCCAGCGGTTCATTTACAAAGGTACCTCGTCACATGAAGGACAGACAGTGACACAGAAGACAACAGATAATACAAGTTCAAGCAAGTAACATAGTAACATAGTAGGCACAGTTGGTTCCAATGCAAGTGTAGAGTAGACAGGATGAGGGTTAGTGGGGAGAGATGTAAAGAAGAATGGGGGGTAAGAGGGGAGTGGGGACTAGGGAGAAGGCGGAAAGGGAGAGCCAGGGTGGAGGAGTGGGGGGAGTGCGGCTCGGCGAGCGTTGTCGGAGGGGGGGAAAAAGTTAGTTAGTGGCAGCGGCATCCATGTGAGACTAGCAGGTGGTCTCTAAGACTGCGTTTAAAGCAAGCGAATGACGGAGATTCGGCGATAACGGCAGGAAGTGAGTTAAACCAGGATGGCACTCTGTAAGGGAATGTCCTTTGGCCTTGCGAGGTCCTGGCTCTTGGAATGATCAGTGTCGATTTGGATGAGCTGCGGGTGTTCACAGTGGGATTGGCCCGGCGTATTGAGTCAGATAAGCCAGGGGGGATAGGCCATGGAGGGCTTTATAGGTGAGTTGGCAAGTTTGATTCATGAGCCGTTCATCCAGGCTGAGTAGGGTAGCCAAGGAGTACAGCTGACAGGTGTGGGTAAGTGTGGGTTACTTGGCCACAGATGTGGTGGTTCGTTACAGCCCTGATCACTTGCTCATTGCCTTGGCTGCTAAATCACGCATGAACAAAGACGTTCAATGTTGTTATGCTGCACTAGTGACATACTCAGTGCAGCATAGCAACATCATGATGTAGTCAAGACAGCATAACAATGCTGTTCCAGGCACAGATTTCCATGTGGAACAGCATTCTACCATACACTATAAAGCCATTTTGTAAGTGCAACAACACAATCCAGGGTATGCATTATGCTAGATGACTGCAATTCCCAGGTGGTTGATGGCAATCAGCCTGCAGCCTTGTGGCTTACAAGACACCCAGGGTATGCTGTGATCTAGCATATAATGTACACCCTTTTTTCTGTGTTATTACTTACAAAGATAACCCATTGCTCCATAAAAATTATGCCTTACTTTTAAAGGGTAGGTCCCCTCGCCTTTTACTGTTTACCTGTGTAGTTTGTAGGTATTGACAGTAATTGTCTCTATTATAACCTTCTATTTTCATCAGGATTTAAATCTAAATGAAGGTACTTAGGTCTGGTGCGAAACCTGCTTGATTCCACTGCAAAGGTCATGACCAAACTCATTTAAGGCATCTTGGAATTTAATGATGTTTTAATGCTAAAGCCTGCAGTTGTTATACTGTATTAGTTAGTCCTGTTGCAGTCCTCTACAGTCCCTTTGTTCTTGTCTTATGCTGGTCATGAAACTTTTCAAGGTATAGGAAATGCACTGCTGTTTCCTATAGTTTAAAGTGCATCTAAGTTAGAAAAAAAATGCTTTTAGAGAACACAGGGACTTCACAAGATGTAGCAGGACTAAATGAGAGTTTAATTTCTGCTGGTAAGTGCAGGTATGCATCATCAACTCCCATGATGCCTTTCATGATTGGGGTTATGATCTCTGCAATTGAGAAAAACAGGTTATCATACCAGAGCAAAACAGAGAAAAGCAACCCCATTTATATTTAAATTAGGATAAAATTAGGGGATGCAAGAGATGGAATCATTGTTCATCCCTACAAACTACACAGGTATAGAGAACTTTCCCTTTAAAACAGCATATTTGATATAGACAATAATACATAGGTAGGTGTGTGTAACCAGAATTTGATACACAGCTGATGTGTGGGATGTTATATAAACCACAACAGCAACATTTGAGGGGTTTATGAAATCATCCCACTCCAGAGGTGCTTATACTGGGTGTAGAATAGAAGAAAGCCTTTCAGCCAACTGTTACTGTTCCCCACATTATTGTGTCCATTTTGTCGTAACCACTTATCCACTCCTTTTTGAAAGCTTTCAAGTGAATCACTCAATAGTATTTCATATGGAAGTGCATTCCAAACCCTACCTGTTCGGTTTATAAAAAAGAAATGTCTGCTGTTATCCTTGGCTGTATCTACCTTTATTTGCTTCTTATGACCCCTTAGGCTCAGTGGTTTATCCTGCATTACAATCCTCATTTCTTCTACCAGTTCTTGTTCCATCATTATTTTAAACATTGTCATTAGGTCTCCTCTGACTCTTCTTTGTTGTAGTGTAAACAGCCCTAGGTTCTGAAATCTAGCATCATAGTTATATGCCCTGAAGGATCCTATCATTTTGACGCAACTCCGCTGTACCGCTTCTACTCTGGTGATCTCTCCTTGTGTATAAGGGCTCCATAGTGGTGACCCATAATCCACATGTGGCCTGACATACATTCTATACAGTGGAAACAAACATCCCATAGTTTTATTGATAACACTTCTTTTGATGTTCCTAACCACATAGTTAGTATTCTATGTTATTTTTGCCCTATATTGTTTGCAAATCAAGCTTATTGTCAACTATAATACCACAATCCTCTTGTGTTGTACCTTTAAGATCACTCCCATTTAATGTGTATGTCTGTATTGTATTTTCTCTACCTAGATGTATCACTGTACACACTTCACACTAAATGGCATCTTGTTCTTACTTAACCGTTGTTCTACTTTAGCCAGATGTTTCTCATTTCAGATTGTTTTTCTGGTGTTTCTACTGGCCCACCTAATTTTATATCACCAGCAAACTTAATTAGCATGTTATTTATGCTGTGGTGTAAGTCACCTAAATATAGTGCAAATAACACCGGCCCCAGCACAAAGCCCTGTGGCACTCCCCTCATCACTTCGATAGGATCAGAGTATTCCCCTAGAACTCGTACTCTTTGCCTTGTTCTATCCAACCAGTTCTTAATCCATTTAATTAATCTATTGTCTAATCCTATTATTTCCATCTTTTCTAGTAGGTTGTTATGTCGAACTTTGTCGAAAGTCTTTCGGAAATCAAAGAAAGTGATGTCCATAGGTGTGTTATTATTCAGTTTTTTGTTAATATGTTTGTAGAAACATAGCTGATTAGTAGTACACCCTCGATTCTTCTTGAATCCATGCTGCTTTCTTGCCTCAAAGCCTATTTTATTAAGCTCTGTGCTGTTTTACACAATATAGCTGCCAGGGTCACCATCCTATAATTAGATGTTTCCATCCTATTTCCCTTTTTATATAAGGGAACTGCAGTCACCTGTTTCCAGCCATCCCATTCTTTGCCTGTACTAAATGATGTGTTATATATTTTTTCAGTGGTTGTGAAATCTGATCTTTAATATCTGTGATAAACCTTTGGTTTAATAAATCCAGTCCTGCTGATTTATGCGGTTTTAGCTTATTTGACATGTCTTATTTCTGATGTAGTAATTATCTGATCAAGATTTGGACATAGTTTTACCCCTGTCACATGTGTACCCTGATCCTTGTTCTTGAACACGGATCCAAAATATTTTGTTGAAGGTTTCCGCCATTTCTTTGTAGTTGTGTATTTCTTTACCATTGGCTAATATTGGTCCTATTTGATTATTAGTTTGACTTTGTTGATGTAAGCATAAAAGCCCTTTCCGTTGTCTTGCCTATGCACTAGGCTAAACTCCACGTTATTCCTTTCAGTTTTTATAGTTTTCTTAAGTTTTCTTTAATATGCCTTTATATCGTTCTTTAGTTTCCAGTGTTCCCATTTTTATCATTTTATCATAAGCCTTTATCTTCTGCATACTAAGCTTGAGTACGCTGTCTGTGCACCATGCTGACCTTTTCTCTCTCTTATTGTACATCTTTTTGTTTGGAATATATGTACCCCCTATTTTAGTTTGTTTTTAAATATAATCCACATACAGTATCTTCTACCATTTTTTCCCCAAACTCTTTTTCCCAACCCCATTCAGACAAATTTTATTTTATTTTTACAAAGTCTGCCTTTTTATAGTTTTTTTTATAGTGGTAGATCAACTTGTATGTGTCGAGTGTTTCTTTATAGTAAATTCAATAATATTATGGTCACTGTTACTTAAGTTCTCCTTTATTTTTATCTTACGGACCATCTCCTCTCTGTTTGTAACAATAAGGTCTAACACATTGTCCCCACGAGTTGGTTTATAGACTAGTTGGCTCAGTCCTGCCATATGTAGCATCTCCCAAAAAATGATTAGCATTTTTATTTCATGAGGGTTGATGTCTCCCGTTGATTTCTGGATGATTGAAATCACCTGTTACTATTACGTCCCCCTCTGCTGCCATGCATTCTGTCTCCATTTCAATGTTTGTGTCCATTTCCCTCTTGGTGTTAGGTGCCCTATAATATATCCCTAGGTAGGGGTTTCTTTCTGTTTTTCTCTGCACCACCAACCATAGTGATTCTATACCCGATTCGTTAGTTTGATTGCATTTTGTACTGTTTATTGTATTCCTAATGTATATTGCCACTCCATCCTCCTTTTTTATTCACCCTATCCTTAGCAAATAACTTGTATCCATCTATATCCCTGTTCCACTCTACTTCTGGGTCCCACCATGTTTCTGTTATCACACAGACGTCAATATCCTCTGCTGCCAACACTACTTCTAACTCAGATTTTTTGCTGATATTCAGACTTTTCGCATTTAATGACCACTCCCAAATACCGGATATTTTTCCAGTTGCTATGTTGCCTCTTTGTTTACTGGTCGCTGTTTTGATTCCTTCTATTGTTACCAGGGGATTTACCCTTCCCCCCCCTTTTTAATTTAAAGAACTATCCACAGTTCTTTTGAGTGCCAACCTCAATTTGCTACTCCCTCTTTTGCTAAGATGGAGTCCATCCTGACAATTGTATGCTGGTTCATCTATAAACTCCTCCCAATGAGTAATACACCCTATTTCCTCCTGTAGTGTCCATTGTCTTAACCAGTTGTTTATGCTTCTGATCTTATTCATGTTAAAGTCACTCTCCCTTGGCACTGGTAAAATTTCTGAGTAATATACCTTGCACTTTAACCTATTTGCTTCCTCCCAGATACTTTTATATTCTTGTTTTATTTCTGTTTGTCCCTGACATCTAATATTGTTCACTCTTAAATGCAGAATAACTGTAGCAGTTTTGTTCCTTTCTTTCACTGTGTCTTTCAGCATGTCCTGTATTTCTTTCATTTTGGTTCCCAAAAAATAACTGGTAGTAATGTTCTCCTTATTCCCACTAGAATTATACCTATCGGTATACTTTACAATGGAATCCCCTAATACATGCACTTTTTTTGTTTCTTGGTTTCTCAGAGATGGCTCGGGTTCCTCGCCTATGTTGGTTTGTGTATTAGGAGCTGTAGTGTCCATATCATTCTCCTCAGTGTGTAGATCCTTGTGCGCCATTTGTGTTTCTAGTGCTAACTGTGATCTATTCAATTCTTGTATACGCCCTGATTTTTAAGACATATCTCATCATGAATAACCCCATCTACAGCTGATGCAGTACAATATTGCTCATCATTTTGTGCTTGCATACTACAATTAAATGCTTGGGCATTGCCTTCTGATGTAACACCTTCTGACCCAGTATTTTGTGCTTGTATGCTACATTCAGGTGCTTGTGCTTTGGCTTCTAGTGTTGCACCTTCTGATCAAGTATTGCTACTTCTCCCATTACAGGTGATATTTGTTGATCCTTGATAATTTTCATCATTGTTTGCAGCATCTAACATCAGTAGAGGTTCAAAACTATGATGTGTTTCCAAAGTAAACCCCATTGCTCTTCTCTCTTTCTTTAATTTTCTTTGTTCCACTCTCCAGTCTCCCTCCTCTTCCAGATCCCTTCCTCTCTTCCTTATATCCTTTCCTATCATTTCACTACATAATTCATTCTGTTGACAGTCCTCAGTGTCCTGTAACAGTTTATTCTGCTGCAATGTGACCCATTTCATTTCAGCTTCTAGCAGCTTTTGCTTCACTTCTGTTATTAAGCGACACTCATCACATGTAAAAATAAGCACCTCATTAGCCACCTTGGTGCTATTTTTTCTGCAAATAATACATCTTAGACCCAATTGCCCACCTTCCAGTTTTACAACATTTGTGTCCATCCTTTAACTTGCCCTATAGCCTTACTGTAATAGTAATACTCTTGTTATATTTATAGTATCCCAATCTTCTTTTTAATTAGTTTGCAACCAGGAACCAGTCTCTTAACTATATATCCTTACTGACAACTCCTTGGTGTATGTTCAGCCTTCTGTGCCCTTCCTGCCCTACTGACACTACAGACACACGCAGATGTGCTGTGTGTGTCTTAGCATGCATCTTTGCATGTGCAGACCATGTGTTCACCCCAGTCATGCTTGCCCTGCTCACAATGGGTGATCTATTTATGTGTCTGTAGACCCGGATGTCCTAGTGGGTCACATGACCCCCCTCCCCATGCTCGCTATCCCAAAGTACAATTTTTTTAAAAAGTTTGAAAACACTTCTGCGTATAAAATCCTGTGTTACACACACCTACCCATGTTTTCTTTTTAATAATTACTGTTCAGCATTTTGAATAAGGGAGGGGTTTAGAGACACAGAGACAGTTCAGTAATATAAACTCATTCTGGAACTCAGTTCAGTTATATAAACTTATCTGTTTTTAATTTAAACTGTTAAAATACAGCTGCTTTTCTGTGAGGGACGGTAATTGATTGAAAGCAGAGGTGATTGTTTTACCAGAGTGCGCAGACTCATCAGTGAGTTTGACTGACAGCTTACGATGATTACACAGGACCAGTTGTAGCCAAAACTGATATCCCTGTTATTTAACTATTAAGAATACTGACCAATAATTTTGTTGTCTTAAAGAGATGCCCAGAAGACACAGCACAACAGTCCACATGGTAATCCATCATGTTAACAAAAATTATGCCAGACAGACATTTATAAATGCAACATCACCATTATGGAACCATGCAAAGTCCCCCCAACACTTTGCAAAACTTGCACTGTGTTTTTATGTTTGCTTGCACACATGCACAAGAAACATATTGTGACAGCTTGCTGGAGAAGCAGGTTGTGGAGGTGCGGTTGTGTTGTGGCCAATGCTGCCACCACTTTTGGGGGCTTGTGCCTGTGGTATCACTAAATGGGCATGCTGTCTATGACAGTAGCTCAGAAGCATGCCATCAACTTGAAATAATTTTGCTGCTGCAATGAAAGAGTGCCTCCTCATTGCAGGGTGTGCCTTACCTGGTGTTACATTTCAATAAACGTGGTGGCTGCTGTTGCCATCCGCTTCTCACAGTCCCAGGAAAGACAACATGGGGGATGCCCAATACCCCTGTTGGCATGTCCCCTCCCCAGTTCATTTGCCAATGGGGGAGCTCAATCCCCATCAGCATAATGTCCCCCCATAATTTGTCTGCCAAGGAGGGTGCCCAATTCCCCTCAGCATCATGTCCCCCCAAACACAGCCCCTTTTCCTTTGCCAACGGGATGCTCAGTCCCTGTTGGCTCCAGTACCCCTCCCCAAAAATACAGGAGGCACACTGGGAACCCACACCAGCATGTCAAATGTACCTGTAAAACAAGAAAACATTCCTGCAAAGTTTTTTTTTAACCTGTAAACAAGAAAAGATCCTTCACTGTCTGCTGTGCCCCTCCCCCAACATGCACCCACCCTCTATGCACTCACCTCCCCACACCATACTTACCTCTGGAGCCTGGTGTGACGATCTTCGGTGGAGCTGGAACATGTCTGCACTCTTCAAAGCCGACCACAAATTGAAGAAATGCTGATAAGCTGTATAATGGCATAAATGGGGGTTCAGCTTAGGTGGCTATCTCTGCCATTTTTGCAACTTTTAGCACCACATTTTCAACATGGGTTTCTTGGATCCCCATCTCATAAACTTAGTCACTGTCATGTTGTTATTCAGTCCTGAAAGATGATTTCATGGTCACTGTGAGAATCACCTTCCAGGACCAATTAATGAAATGACAGTGTCACTGTTCATGAGGTGGGCTCCCAAAAAGCCTATGTTGCAAATCTGGTGAAAAAATTCCCCAAAATGACTGTGTTACCAGCATGTGTTGCACAGTTTCTACACACGCTCGTAACTTCACCAATTTTTTATATTTTTACTCCAGATTCTCAGCAGTGTCATTTTTGCGCACTGACTGATGAACAGTACAGCTGTCATTTTTCAGATCCTGCCTGAAACATGTTTTCACAGCTGTGGCACACAATAGACGTGGTGCGGTCGCTGTGCAACATCAACGTTCGGGACAGATTAAGAAAATCATGGTGCCACTGTTCATGAGCAGAGGTCCCAAACTGCCTATGTTGAAAATCTGGTATAAAAAATCCCCAAAATAATTGCATTACGGGTGTGCATTGCATAGTTTCTACGCACACTCATTGCTTCACCAATTTTGTTATATTTTCATTCCAGATTTTCAGCATTACCATTTATTTACACCTACTCATGAACAGTACAGCTATCATTTTTCACATCCTGTTCAAAATGTGTTTTCACACCTGTGGCACCAAATGGCACTGTCGCTGTGCAAAATCACCTTTCGGCTAACGAAGTGATAGTGTCACTGTTCATGCAGTGGGGTCACAAAAAACCCATGTTGAAAACCTGGAGAAACGCCAGGTTTCTGACCACAACCATCTACCCTGTAGGGACTGACAGGTATCAGGGGTGTGACTTGGGATTGTCGACAGTAATGCTCATGCCATTCCACCCCCACCCTGCAGCTAGTGATAGGCATCGAGGTGTGCCTTGGACTCTTCAGCCCCAAAGTTCATCCCATTCTCCTATACTGCACCCATTTCAGCATATTTCCTTATGGAATGGAGTGGTGTAAAGCCTGAATACCCCAAGGCGCACCTCAACATTTGTCGGTGTCTGCAGGGTAGGGTGAGGTGAAATGGTGTGAGCATTATGGGTGATGACCCAAAGGCACACGCCAATGCCAGTCCATCTTTGTAGGGTGGGGGTGGGGTTGGCACCACTTCAATACTTCACTGCCATTCCTATTCTGCATCCTTCTAACTCCTGCACTTCCAGTGCTAATGCCAGCAAGCAAACATTCGGCATTGACAAATGATTGTTTCTTTTGCAGGAAATACTACACAAAGGATTGCAAGTGAACTTTTCCCACCCTTATTTATTAACAAATTAACTGCATTTGACAGCAATGTCCTGCCAACAATTTACATAGTGTTGTTTTCTTTTGCAGTGAATACTACACAAAGCATCATGAGCAAACTTTACCCATTCCTATTCATTGACAAATTAACTGCATTTGGCACAAAGAAAAAAAGCTGCAGATGTGTAAAGCCTACTAATTTCACTCCACCATCTGGATTTACAATGAGAGGGACAAGGAGGGAACAATATGTTGTTTGGGTACTGTGTGAGGTAGACAAGAACACAGCTGCACACAGTCCACATAAAGTAGCTTGCACACAGAGGGCTTCTAACTCCAGTTCTATCAGTCATCCACCTTTAAATTCAGATCAATTGAGCTTAGTGAAAATAGGAAGAAAAGCAATTTTAACATGTCTGTTCACCTTTCACATTGGCTCAGCATTTGATATCATAGGTAACTTCGTGTTTTAGCTTGAGTCTAAAAATTCATTTTTATTCTGGAAAGTACTCGGCGCTTCCACTGGAAGCAAAACGAATTACAGTGTAGTACTGTCATACATCACTTTAGCAGAACATTTTTATTGTATTTTATGACATTTCTCCAGTTAAAAGATTTCTAGCATGCATTTGTTGGAAAAGAAAAACTGTGTGGCTTATGTAATAACACGCAGTGATTTACAAAGAGAACCAACTCCAATGTAAACAGTTTCCAGCTAGTCCTTATCCATGTAAGGGCTCTGTCATTTTTTCCATATACAGTGGAAAGAAGGAAACCGTTAGCTTAAAAAGCATTATTTCACACTGATGGCATGAGGCAAACTGTTTTAGTTGGCTACAAAGCTACCTTGTCACTAAATACTGATTACAGATCCCAATTTGTGTTTTAGTTTTTTTCTGTACTTCACTGAGTTAGCAATGAAATGCATTTTCTTTCTGCTTTCTGAGTAGGACTGTGCTGTTTCAAATAACTGCAAATTAATAACTAATTTCCAGGCCATGAGGTGGGGGGTTGCTCACCATCCCTTTTGAAAAGTACCCCAGAATCTCAGAATCTTTTACTTCCACTGGGGCATCAACCTGGGAAGAGTAGAAGGGATCCAGAGAAGGACAAGAAGGTGTTCAGGAGTGCAAAAGCAGGCAGAGGGCTGTGGATTGGTGAGGTTACAAACAAAGAGAGAAATAATTCTTTCAATACTTTAGGGAAAAAAAGGAAGATGATGGGAAGGGAATTGTTGGGTTGGGGGATGTAGGGAGTATAGTCGAGGATGACAAACAGAAGGAAAATGGTTTAAACAACTACTTCTGCTCAGAGTCCATGGCGGAGGATAAAGGGCCTCTACTGGAGAGTGAGGTTAAAGCATTCACAAGGGGTATTTAGCAAATCAAGTGAGTGAAGACTACAGTGGAGAGGGTAAAATGGCTGAATGAACTGCCATCGGCTATTACCTCAGAACTGTGACTAGGGCTGTTTAAATCCTTACTCTGCTCAGAAATCCTCTCCCACTCCAATTGTGACTGCGCTTAGTCCAACCCTCCTTGCTTGAGCCCCTGCATGGCCACCCCCCACTGAATTTTCTTTCTCCCACCACCTGGCTGCCCTGTGCATGAAGACTGACTCCACACTCTTTATTATCTATTATGTCCAGGGATTTGTCTTAATAACCTTCAGCACCCCCTGATACTGTTACCTGACCGTTGCATATTTCTTAATGTATATCCTAGACTCTCCATGATGACTCGGGGTTGGTCTCCTCCACCCATTGAATTTTGTAACCTGACTGCTGTATATTTCTTATTGTATATCCTGTTTGTACATTGCAATGTATGTATCTCTGATGTGCAGCCTTTGCAAAGGAGTCCTTGACTCAAAGATTGTAATCCTGATTCTTTTAATAAAAAAAAATAAAATAAAATAAATAAAAATGAGCGTACTGCCCTGAAAATAGATAAGGCACCAGGTCCAGATGGGTTACACCCAAGAGAGCTCAAATAATTTGTTTCAGAGCTGGCTGAGCACTTGTCCAAATTATTAAATAGCTTGCTACTGTCTGGGGTGGTTCCAAGGGATTGGAGGACTGTGGATATGATTCTATTCCACAAAGGTAATAGGGATGACCCAATCAATCCCAGACCCATGTCTTACCTTCATTGTAGGCAAACTAATGGAGACCCTGGTCAAGGAAAGCCTGGTGGCCTATCTGGAGGAAAATGGACTGTAGAATAATAAACAACATGGGTTCTCATCTGGGAAGTCATATCAGATCAACCTGGCAGTGTTCTTTGACCGAGTCACAAGGACAGTAAAAAAAAAAGAGTAGGCAGCAGATGTACTCTACTTCGATTTCAGCAAAGCCTTTGACATAGTGCCACATAAGAAACTTTCTGTAGAACTAAGAGAACTTGGTAATGGAGAAGCAGTTAGTCAGGTGGGTTGGGAATTGGCTGGGGGTGGCAATAGAGGGTGGTGGTTAATGGAGTCAAATTAGGAGACTGAGGAGGTCACAACTGAGGCACTGCAGTGGTCAATACTGGAGCCTGCACTTTTCAATATGTTTATTAGTGACACAGGAGAAGGTATAGAGGAAAATATGTCTCTCTCTGCAGATGACACAAAGCTATGCAGCAGAGAGGATGCTGAAGAGGGAGTAAGGGAGTTACAGAAGAAGCTGCAAAGACTATAGAGAGATGACTAAAGGTTTGGCAGTTGAAATTCAGTGCCAGGAAGTGCAAGATAATGCACTTAGGGAAGAGAAGCCCATGAACAGAATATTGGATGAAAGGGGTGAGGTTGGCCACTACAACTAAGAAAGGGGGACCTGGTAGTCATTATCACTGACTCCCTCAAACAAACCAATAAGTGGAACAATGCCTACAGAAAGGAAGCAATAATATTTGGGTATATGAGGGTGGTTGAAAGTAGGAGAAAGGAAATTATGTTACCCTTTATGTGTCACTGGTGAGATCACATCTGGAAAACTGTTCTGAGTTCTGGAGTCCACACTTGATAAAGTACAGGGAAAGACTTGAGTCGGTACAATAATGGGTTAGCAAGATGATTCAGAGCCAACAGGGCAGCTCCCACGAGGACTGGCTAGAAGCCCTGAACATGTACTCTCCAAATGCCAGAGGAGAGAGGGGTGACAAAACAGAGACCTGTAATTTTCTAAAAGGAACAAATAGAGTGAACAGTGAGGACCTTTTCAGCAGGAATGGGAAGGCAGTAATAAGAGGGCATGAATGGAAACTTGTGGGGGAATTCAGGAAGAATGTGATGAAGTTCTACTTCACTGAGAGAGTGGTTGAGATGTGGAATGGTCTACTGGCAGAGGTAGCACATGCAGGGAGGGACTGTAAGTTAATTTTAGCTAGATCTGTGCAGCATAATGAGGGATTCTGCTGACAGAATTTGTGCAGAATAGTAATTCCACTTCTGAAATGCTTTTCAGAATTTCTGTCTGAATTTCATGGAGTTCTTAAAAGCATTTCTATGCAAACTGTGGAATACGTAATCAATTGCTGAAAATGAATCCACAGTTAACACAGACTGCGTAATATGATGCCATGGTCAACAGTACACTTTCAAAATTTTGGAATTCTGCTTCCATCAGAATCTGTGGAATTAGGTAGAATTTCCAAAGTTCCACAAAATGCTAATGGAAGCGAAATTTGAACACTCAGCATAGCTTTTGTTCAAGCATAGCTAGGACAGGGTGCAGAGAGCGTAGTTCAACCAAAGGAACTAGGGAGGTTGGAGATAGAAAGGGCAGGGGTAGAAACCCCATCAGTACATTAGGTTATGGGGATGAGGTAGGGTTACTTCTTTGGACAGACTGTACAGACAAATGGTGTTTCTCAGCTTGTAGTGTCTAGGATTCTATTTCTATGTTTTAACATCTCATATGAAAGATGGCATCGCCAAGAGTGCAGACCCCCAAGCAGCACTGCAAAATCAGTTTTGAGCATTAGCTCAAATACTTGGTGCAGGATTTGAATCCCAAATTATCTGAGCTCCCTGGCTGAGAGTCAAGTGTGTTACAAACTAAGCCACTGTCACTGGTTGAAGGCAAGAACCTTTCATAATCTTTTTGAATCTGGATTACCACTGACTCTGATTATAACCAGAAAAGGCTGACCTGCCCCGGCCAAGTTTGCCTTGCATTTTAAAAGGGACAGAATGGCCAATAATGCCTAATATATCAGTTTACATTTATGAGGCAAATATTTGCAATGTGGCACAACTCTGAAGAATGAATGTCCTCACCAACACACACAAAGACCTTAAAAGTCTTCGTGATGAGTTATTCACAAAATGCTGTAAATATCAGTATAATAAAAACATTATTTCAAAAAATGTGTGGGGACAAGGGCCTCTGGCTCCCAGTGAGAACATTATCTTTTCACTTAAAAAAAGTTATGCATAACTGAATTCTTTAAATGGTACCTACTATCTAAACACTAATGCAGGAGGAATTGTTTTGTTTGGGGTGGTTGTTTAAGGTACTATAAGTGATTTATGTTTGTTAATCTCATGGTTATCCAAGTCAGGGGACTTGCCTGTTCTTTATAGATGGCATCAAATGAAAAATGCACACAGTTACAGTTACACATACATTTTGCATGCAATGATGCAAACATGCCATTACAGTTTTTCTTAACATGGCCCTTAAAAAGGGCCTCATTTCAACGTTAAAAAATCTCCAGTGAAATCACCAAATGCCAGTTATACAACAATCCAAAATAAAACACATTCTTTAATGAGCATTTGTCTATGCTGAACTTTTGCTTGCATATATCTGCTGTGCTGGTGTTTGGTATTGATAGTGCACAGATGCAGATGCTCTGCGCAAAGGAAGACTCCATCCAAGGGCCTTGCACTTCCATGCAGTGAAAGATATGAAGAATTCATGGGGCCATTTGGTGGGCTGTGGAAGTGCAGGGGCCTGTGGTCCCTACGCTTCCATGTGACCACAGATACAGATGCACAGGGCAAACAGTGCATCTGTAAGTCAATGCACAAGGTACTCTGCCACCCATGGGTAGAGAGGTGCAGGGCCCTTTGCCAGGAGGACAGTTGTCTTCACTATATGGTACCCAGGCCCATGCAGAAACCCTGCACCTTTGCTTCCCTGGCTGGGGGGGGCACATAACAGTGCCATTCCCCCACCCTCACCCCATGAAGCTGGGCCACTGAACTCACCCAACCCCAGAACTCAGCTCACTGCACAGGATTACAAAGCATGGCCACTGTGGTGAAGACTAGAACTACACACATAGGTTGCTAAACAATTATAATTTTTGTTTTAATTTTGACTCCAACTTTCCAAGACACTTGTTTTATGATTCACCTTACGACATGCACCATTTATAGTATATTGTCCAAAATGTCATTTTGCACCAGAGGTGTGAAAATACATCTCATCCAGGATTTAAAAAAATGACATGTCACTTTTATGAGGTGGTGTGGAAAAATGGCTATTTTAAGTTTAGAGTCAAAATATTGAAAAGTAACAAAATTATGTGTGAATGTTGAAATATTGTAATGTTCAGTCATCACCTGGGTATTTTACCATGTTTGCACACAAATGTTTCAGCATGTATATCTTATTACCCCACCTCATGAACCCTTTAGGTAAAAATGTTCAAATCCCCACCAAAATGTCATTTCACATCACCAAAATGTTATTCAGCACCGCAGGTGCCAAAACGCAGTTTGACCAGGATTTGAAAAATGACAGCTATCACGTTCATGAGATGGTGTAAAAAAAATGGCTATGTTGAAAATTTGGGGTCAGAATATTTAAAATTACCAAAGTTATGAGTGAACATAGAAACATTAACACGTATGTGCATTTTTGCATATTTTGACCCCAAATTTTCAACATAGCTTCCTTATGACCCTACCTTATAAACAAGGGTGGTGAAAATTTTCAGATTCCACCTAAGGTGATTTGGCAACACAACCGTGAAATCACCTTTTGGGGCCTGATTTGCATACTCCCACCACCATTGGTCATGAGGTGGGGTCCCATAAATGCCATGTTGATAATCTGGGTCAAAAATATGTAAAAAATATACAAAGCTATGCATCAGTGTTCAAAGCCCCATTGAAATACATTGAACTGCATTTACCTCAGTTTTTCATATTGCAGTCGACGGTTCCACAAGCAAGACGTGTCTTAGATCGGAGAATGGATCTTTACCCTAGGACATATTCAGGTGAGTGAGGGTGTGTGGGAGGGTGTGAGATAGTGGGTGCTGTGTGGGAGGTCAGGGTGGGGTGTGGCATGTGTGTGGAGGGAAGATCATTGCGGGACCATTCACTGTTTTACAGGTTTAAAAAGACATATCAAGGGGCAGTTTTCTTTATTTCAGGAATATTCCAACACTGGAATTTGGCATCCTATTGTCAGGTTCATGTTAAGCGACACTGGGGGTAGGCACCCCAGTGCTGTCACCTACATAAAGGGAATAGGGTGGGTGACCTGCAGAGGAGTGGGGGTCAAGAAAAGCGGTACTGGGGATGGGCATCCTGGTCCACTTATATAGTAAGAACATATATAAAGATTGGGAAGGGTGGTGGGCAAACAACCTGGAGGGATGGGGAGTAAAGGCGGTACTAGAGAATGGGCACCCAGTCCACTAATAGATGGACAGACAGACATATATATATATATATATATATATATATATGACTCCTAATGCTGAAAGCCGATCAGCTAGTTGCTGACCGGCTTCGTGCAAATGAAAGGACTGAGGACCACCCCCAATAGGAGCAGCTTTGGTCCTTTCAACTACACAAAGTTTCCACCTGCAAGCAGCAAGTGGTCTCATGCCCATAGTGTGTGGTTATTGGCCTGGACTGCCTAGCCCCTTCCAGCTTGAGCTGCAATGGGTTTGGCAGTGATACACCTCTGTGTCAAAAGTCATTTATTCTAACATAATGTTTGTTGTGCATACACAAGCAAATGTAAAAATAAGCATACTATGTGTCCATCAAAACATGATCCTTGATTTTTAAAGTTAATTTGGCCCTGATACCATTTAGGATATGAGTTTATAAGTATTCCTCTGTTTATGACATCACAATCAGTTCCACAGCAACTGACTACAATGTCATAAACAGAGGAGTGATTATAACACTAGCTGCTGGACAGCATCATGACTAATTAACTTACATTGTTATACTTGTACGGTATTATCATTAATGAAGAAAATCACAACTTTGAAATTCTGTTTTATTTTGGAATGTTTGGTCATTAAGATCTGCTGAAGCCAACTGTCATTTTTGTATTGGTGACCTGAGACCCTCTTTAAAGGAAGAATTAAGAAATACACCTCTAAAGTGAAGTTTAGGTGTTTTGCACAATATTCTGTTTTCAGATGTTTTGTGCCAAAAAATGTAGTTAAGAAGAGAATAGTTGTCTGATAACGAACCAGTAGGCAGACAAGACTGTGCATTATACTGAAAAGTTCCCCCCAGCCAATCAGAATGCACAGCTGCTATCCCATGATTCTGTCATAACCAGACAGTATAATAGACATAATAATGGACAGTATGCCCACCTCTTCATTCTGATTAGCTTGCATGTACACACTGCTCTTCACTGTCAAGGTTCTGTCACTCACCAGTATAGTACCAAGCATTTGTCAATGCCTAATATTGGCTTGCTGGCACTGGCATTGGAAGGCAGGCATTAGAGAGATGCATAATAGGAATGGCAGTGAAGTTCAGATGCACACCCCCCCACCCACCCCCCCGCAGAGAGACCGAAAATGTTGGGAGCATGGCTTTAGTTATTGGCCATAAGGTTTACACCATTCCACCTAACCCCATCCTGAAGACACCAACACATGTCGTGGTGTGCTTTGGGGTCTTTAACTTTTATGCTCACCCCATTCCATGAGGAAAGAAGCTGAGATGGGTGCAGTATAGGAGAATGGGGTGAAAGTTAGGGGAACAGACCCCAAGGCACACCTTGATTCCTGTCAGTGGCTGTAGTGTCAGAGGGTGGGGGTAGAATGCTGTGAACATTACAGCCGACGAACCCAAGTTATGCCCCCGACGCCTGTCAGTCTCTACAGAGTGGGTGTATGGTTGGAAACCTTCACACCCCACGTGTTTATTTGTATTTTCACTCCAAATTTTTAACATGGGCTTTTTGGAATCCCATCTCATGAACAGTGGCACTATCATTTCATTATTCAATCCTGAAAGGTGATTTCTCCCAGCAACTGCCCTATTTAGAGTCACAGGTGCGGAAACACATTTTGGGCAGGATGCAAAAAATGTCAGCTATACTGTTCACGAGGAGGTGTGAAAAAATGGCAATGCTGAAAATCTGGAGAGAAAAAATAAGAAATGCATGAACTTACAAGCATGCTTAGAAACTGTGCAATGCATACCCATAACGTGGTCATTTTTGGGATTTTATTTCCACCAGTTTTTCAACATGGGCATTTTGGGACCTCTCCTCATGAACAATGGCACTGTGACTTTGTTAATCTGTCTCAAAAGTTGATTTCGCACAGCGACCATGCCCATTGTGCTCCACAGGTGTAAAAACACATTTCAGGCAGGATATGAAAAATGACAGCTGTACTGTTCATAAGAAGGTGTGAAAGAATGGCAATGTTGAAAATCTGGAGTGAAAATATTAAAAATTGGTGAAGTTACAAGTGTGTGTAGAAACTGTGCAATGCACACTCATAACGCAGTAATTTTTTGGAATTTTTTCACCAAATTTGCTACGTGGGCTTTTTGGGACCCCACCTCATGAACAGTGGTAGTGGCATTTCCTTAATCAGTCCTGAAAGGTGATTCCATGCAGTGACCGCAAATCACCTTTTGGGATAGAGAAATGAAATGACAGTGACATGTTCTCGAGGCAGGATCCCAATAACCCCATGTTGAAAATTTGGGGCTAAAATTTCATAAAATGGCCGAGTTATCAACCTATGTTGAACTCCCTATTGCTTCCCATTATAAAGCTTACAGTTAATTCTTCACATCGCAGTTCGGCTTTGAAGAGTGCAGACCTCTCCTGGTTCAGAGAAGATCATGTCTCCCAACCTCCGGAGGGTATGTATGGGTGACGGGGGTGCGGGGAAGTCGGTGCACAGAGGGAGGGAGGGATAGGGGAGAGGGATGGGGAGGCATTGGTGGACCGTTTCTTGTTTGCAGGGCAAAATTAAAAAAATAAAATGAAAGGGAAGGTTTTCTTCATTTACAGGTTAAGAAACAAACAAAAAAAATAGGCACACTGGAGTGGGGTGGGGTGTGCTACAATTTTGGGGGGAGGAGGGAGTGGGGAGGGCAGCAGCAGTGGGAGGTTGAGGGAGGGTTTATTGTCTGTCAGAGGATGGGGAATGGAGGGAGGGGGAGGCAGCAGCAGTGGAGGTTGAGGGAGGGTTTATTGTCTGTCAGAGGATGGGAATGGAGGGAGTGGGAGGGCAGCAGCAGTGGGAGGTTGAGGGAGGGTTTTATTGTCTGTCAGAGGATGGAGAATGGAGGAGTGGGGAGGGCAGCAGCAGTGGGAGGTTGAGGGAGGGTTTTATTGTCTGTCAGAGGATGGGGAATGGAGGGAGTGGGGAGGGCAGCAGCAGTGGGAGGTTGAGGGAGGGTTTTATTGTCTGTCAGAGGATGGGGAATGGAGGGAGTGGGGAGGGCAGCAGCAGTGGGAGGTTGAGGGAGGGTTTTATTGTCTGTCAGAGGATGGGGAATGGAGGGAGTGGGGAGGGCAGCAGCAGTGGGAGGTTGAGGGAGGGTTTTATTGTCTGTCAGAGGATGGGGAATGGAGGGAGTGGGGAGGGCAGCAGCAGTGGGAGGTTGAGGAGGTTTATTGTCTGTCAGAGGATGGGGAATGGAGGAGTGGGGAGGCAGCAGCAGTGGGAGGTTGAGGGAGGTTTATTGTCTGTCAGAGGATGGGGAATGGAGGGTGGGGAGGGCAGCAGCAGGGAGGTTGAGGGAGGGTTTATTGTCTGTCAGAGGATGGGGAATGGAGGGAGTGGGGAGGGCAGCAGCAGTGGGAGGTTGAGGGAGGGTTTTATTGTCTGTCAGAGGATGGGGAATGGAGGGAGTGGGGAGGGCAGCAGCAGTGGGAGGTTGAGGGAGGGTTTTATTGTCTGTCAGAGGATGGGGAATGGAGGGAGTGGGGAGGCAGCAGCAGTGGGAGGTTGAGGGAGGGTTTATTGTCTGTCAGAGGATGGGGAATGGAGGAGTGGGAGGGCAGCAGCAGTGGGAGGTTGAGGAGGATTTATTGTCTGTCAGAGGATGGGGAATGGAGGGAGTGGGGAGGGCAGCAGCAGTGGGAGGTTGAGGGAGGGTTTTATTGTCTGTCAGAGGATGGGGAATGGAGGGAGTGGGGAGGGCAGCAGCAGTGGGAGGTTGAGGGAGGGTTTTATTGTCTGTCAGAGGATGGGGAATGGAGGGAGTGGGGAGGGCAGCAGCAGTGGGAGGTTGAGGAGGTTTATTGTCTGTCAGAGGATGGGGAATGGAGGGAGTGGGGAGGCAGCAGCAGTGGGAGGTTGAGGGAGGGTTTATTGTCTGTCAGAGGATGGGGAATGGAGGGAGGGCAGCAGCAGTGGGAGGTTGAGGGAGGGTTTATTGTCTGTCAGAGGATGGGGAATGGAGGGAGTGGGAGGGCAGCAGCAGTGGGAGGTTGAGGGAGGGTTTATTGTCTGTCAGAGGATGGGGAATGGAGGGAGTGGGAGGGCAGCAGCAGTGGGAGGTTGAGGGAGGGTTTTATTGTCTGTCAGAGGATGGGGAATGGAGGGAGTGGGGGGAGGGCAGCAGCAGTGGGAGGTTGAGGGAGGGTTTTATTGTCTGTCAGAGGATGGGGAATGGAGGGAGTGGGGAGGGCAGCAGCAGTGGGAGGTTGCAGTGGGGTGGATGGCAGGAGCTGTGAACATGCCAACATGGAGATTGGGCACCCTGAATGTTGGCTTTCTGCGGATTGTGTGGTGGACAGCAAGAGTCACCATTTTCACTGAAATGTTTCACCAGGAAAAGCATGTAATGGAGGCGTGCCATCTGCCGCTGCAGTGACGAGCCTGTCTCTGATTGCTGGGGCACATTGGTTTCATTTCTGTGGCTCTGTTTGAAACTGCTGTCATCGGCAGCATGCTCACTGATTGGGGCCGAGAGATGCACCCACTAAAGTGTCCCCTGCATTGGCCAACACTGACACACCTCTGCATTTGTGCTACCACCTCAAGATGTTGCTTGCATGGGCATGCAAGTTAACATAAGAATGGCAGCAGGAAGCTCATTTTAACTCCTCTAAACATTTCTGCCAATTCATTTTTAGAAGAAAGGAGGAGGTGGAGGGAGGGAAGGAAGGGTAATGAGAGGGAATCATTGGGGACATGACTGCTCAAAGTTGGCATTTTGTACTCCTTGCAGTCTGAAGAGGCAGCTGGTAAAGAGACACTGAAAATTGCTGATCGCAGCCAGGTGGGGGCCATTAGTCCATGATCAGGATTGCTTTTTACTTGGCTTGACTCTGAGGTCTAGGAACATAAATGATGGGTTGTTGACTGGTTGAACGTGGCACAGAATTGCTGCTGAGAGCCCTGCAGATACACCAACTTTAGCTTGCAGTGGAGGCCTGAGGTGGTGTCCTTTGTGCCAGTTATGGTACCACTGGCATTGGACTGCATATTAAAACTGTACCTACCCCTCCCACTTACTCACCCTCTTTACCAAGAATTCACTGGGACCCCTATCATTCTGATTCTGTCTGGCCCTGTCTACTCAGCTGCCTGTCAGATTCTATAGTGGAAAAATCCATGAACCAGGAAGGCCTGCTGCTTTTGCTGGAATTTCTCGGTGCAAAGGCAGAGCCACACACAGCCTGTCTTTGGGAGGGAAGCAGAGAGGATGAGAATCAGGCAGATACGCTCACTACCTTTTGGAATTGTAAAAAAATAACCTGCTCCGAATGATGCTGTAACTGTGTCTGTAAGTACATAGTCATACGTTTTATACCAGCCACCATAAAAGAGGTTAGTCCTGTAACCTGACAACCCTCACAAAAGAATTTAACGCTGACGTTACAATCCTTTATTAGAATAGTTTTATTTTCTTTCTTTCCTTCGTTCTTTCTTAAAAAAACTATGTTAATTCATAAACTAAGGTTTCAAAGCCACAAAAGGAGGGAAATGTGGCATTAGGGTTTACAACCCCATTGCCCACCCCTACTGCATTCCCTATCTCATGACCTAAGGCCAGCTATGGTCTGGAATCATTCTCCATGGGTCTACGTTTGTAAGCTACAGATAATTTGAACCGCAGAATTTGATGGCAGATAACGACCACTTGGCTCATTTAGTCTGCTCATTTCTCCCTACCTACACTATTACCACAAACTGTGGCCAATGTACAGCTCCCCTCCCTTTCTTTCTACCAAGATTCCCTTGTGCTTATCCCATGCATTCTTGAATGCCACCACTGCTTTTGCCCCACCCCACCACCTCCTCTGGAAAGCTGTTCCAGGAATCAACCACTCCTTCTGTAAAGTACTTCCTGACAACTCTCCTGAATCTACCCTTGTCCAGCTTCATAGCATGTCCCCCTTGTTCTCGAGTACCTTTTCTGCTGAAAAATGCTCCCCTCCTGTACATTATTTACCCCTGTGAGGTATTTATCTGTATCATATCCCCTCTCCCCCTCTTCTGATCCAGGGTGTACATATTGAGGTCATATAGTCTCTCCTCATAGGGATCTTGATGCAGATAATGCACCATTTTAATTGCCCTCTTCTGGACCACCTTCACTCTTTCTATGTCATTCCAGACATACGGTCTCCAGAACTGGACACAGTACTCTAGGTGGGGTCTTACAAGTGCTTTATACAGAGGCAACACCACCTCCCTCTTTCTGTTGTTCATACCTCGCCCTATGTACCCTAGAATCCCACTCACCCTCCCTACTGTCTTGTTGCACTGTCTAGCTACTTTTAGGTAATCCAATATGAATACCCCAGGTATCTTTCCTGCTTGGTGGTTGTCAACACCACTCAACACGTTTTGTACTCTTCCCCTGGGTTTCTGTGCCCTAAGTGCATTATTTTGCTCTTTTTCACATTGAAACACCACTGTCATACCCTTAACCACTCCTCAAGTTCTCTCAAGTCTCTGCTCATCCTTTCCACTGCTCCTGCAGTGTCCACCCTATTGCAGATTTTGGCGTCATCCACAAAGAGGTAGACCTTCCCTTCCAGCTCCTCTGCAATGTCACTTATAAAAGCATTAAAGAGGGCCAGTCCCAGCACTGATTCCTGAGGTGCCCCACTGGCCACCCTTCCTTCCTTGGACTGAACTCCATTTACCACCCACTGTCACCTATTCCATAACCAATCTCTTATCCAGTTTATACTTTGGACCCACTCATAAGCTACTCAGCTTGCTTACTGGACTTCTGTGTGGAATGTCTTACTGAAATCTATGTAGGCCACATCTGAAGACATGCCCCACAGGTAACACCTATAGATTACTTGTTTGATGTAAAGTCATAGACGATGAAGCAGACATGTCAGGTATATTCCTAGACTTGTATCTTGCATTGTAGGGTCTGAAGCAGCAGACCTGTGGTGCCTACATCCAATCCTGTAGGCCCTAAATGAAGCAGCAGACCAGTAAAGTGTAAGACCTGTAGCTTGCTTTCCACAGGGCCCTGTGGGCTACACTTGAGTCACAGACCCATAGTGTATTGCCCAGACATGTTACTTGCTACAAACTTGGCCATGTAGGCTCTAGGAGAAGCCGGTGACTCCTGGAACACAGTCCTGGACTTGTATCTTGCTACACACATCACTCTGTTGGCCCCACATAAAGCAGAAGACTCAAGGGTTATGGTCCTGAACCTTTTACATTTGGCAGGAGATCCACAGGGCACAATCTTAAACCTGTAGCTTACACCTATAGTATGTGGCTCTGGATGCATGCAGCATAGCCCGGGACATATAGCTTGAAGCAGCAGGTCTGTGAGAAATGGCAACAGACCTGTAATCTGACCTTGGGCCACGTGGATAGGCAATGGGGAAGAGGGGGATGTTAGCATTGAAAACCATAATGCCATATTTCCCTCCTTTTGTGGCTTTGAAACTCTAATGTAAGCATTATCATAGGTTTTTGCTATGTATTTCTTCACTTTTTCAGAAAGTGTAGTGACAAATATATAATTTGCTTTACCCAGGACCCTGCAGGCCCTGCGAGAAGTTATAGTCGGGATGTAACTTGCTTTGCACAGGGCCCTGTGCAAAGTAGTGTTGAGTCAGAAGTTGCTGCTTAGTGCAGGGCCATATACATGAGTCATACCTTGCTTTGTGCAAGGCCTGTCACAGCATATTAGGGGGATATGTGGTTTCTGCAAAAAGCATCAAATCAGTTATACCATAGGGCATGGCACTGGACAAGTAGGTTGGTTTATGTGGGGCCTTGTGAGTCCCACATGAAGTAGCAGACATATTGTGTACAGTTCCAGACCTGTAACTTGCTTTTTGCAGGGCTGTGAATGCCCTTCTGGGGATGTAATACAGTAAACCCAGCAGGGACAGTGCTGGATCTCTGGCTTGGTTTGTGCAGTATCCTGTGGATCCTATGCAAAGCAGAAGACCCATCCAGCAGAGTGCCGTACTTGTAGGATGTCTTGCCCAGGACCCTGCAGGTCCTACTTGAAATGGAAAACCAATTGAATAAGTGTGGAAGTTGCCACAGTAGTGGTCGTGAGGGGAATAGTAAGCAGCTTATCCATAAAAGTTGCCCATAAAGGGGAAAAGTCAACAGCAAGAGCCCACACCTAAGTGTGGGACTGGTCCCAATGTGCACTTTGTGCGCAAAAATATTTTGGTTTACATACTGTTTACTGTAGTATAGGAGATTGTATCAGACTAATTTTGCTTAGTTCTAGGCTGACATCTTCTGGAACTACAAATCCCAGCTTCTCCTGCACTGACATCACAGCAGTGCTGCAGCAGTGGAGGATTCCATAGCCTACAGTGCACGTTAGAGTTTATGAAAGCTCTGTTCTTTTATGTGCTGGTTCCACTGTCCTCCCAGTGCCAAGTATAGTCCCAGAGGACTGGATGTAGCACCTGGGGACAAGCAGAACCAGACTGGCTCTAGTGTTTTTGTTTGTGATCAGCTTTGTTTGTGCTGCTAGTTTATCTGAGCATGTGCACATTTTAAAATGTAAATGACTTAAAACCCTCAATGGCACCGTCATGGAACAAACTCTAATAAATCGGCAAGTTTAATAGATTTAAATCTGTATTTTTTTTTCTTTAGCATGATTAACAATTGGGTGTATTTTACATAAATTCACTAATCAGTAACTTTTGAACCATCAAGCCAATGTTTGCTAAACTTTCCAAAGAAATAGACCTAGGACTGTGAAGAAGCACATCAAATTTCACAGTCCTAGGGGATAAGATCACCGAGATAGTATATGAGAAGTCAGAATCCTCCTGTTTTAACCGATGTTGCATACCCTATGTGAAGTACCAGACTTGTGGGGTATGTCTCCAGATCTATCACTTGAAGACCTGTGGGGTACAGCCTTAAACCTGTAAGTTGGCTTTGGATCACAAGGCTAAGAGCTAGGGGATGGGGTGGGTATTAAGGCTGAAACAACCCTAACGCCAAATTTCCCTCCTTTGTAATTAAAAGTACTATTCCCGCCAGAAAAAAAAGTGAATACAAATGTGGCCCCTCCCCCTTCCTTGTTGTCTAGTGGTATGGTAGTTTCAGTCCGAGGGAAGGGGGCAACCACAGCAGTAGAACAATTTCCTGGCAGCCTACATTTACCCAGACCATGGTTGGAGCCAAGGTGCCCTCTACTCCTGCAGTGCTGGGCTAAAGGGGAGAAAACACCTGTTAGCAGCAGAACAGTTCAAATAAATGAAACAACTCTTGTACTGTAGAAATGATGGGATTCCTTTTAGTAACTAGATCCAACAAATTATTCCATGGAGCAGTTGATGACCAGGGACCCTGGTTTTCCATTTTTACCGGTAACACCGGTAACAATCACGGAATCCTGCTTGGTTTGCGGATTTTGAATTTTTGTGCCGGTGCCTCACGGAAATTGCATGTCACTGCACAGAATCTCTAAGATTTTAGCATCTTTTTTTATTAATTTTTTTATTTTCTCTTTCTATGTCCCCTTTTCACAGCATCAGCCTCCACTTTTCAGAGATCCTTAGGCTGGGTATCCCCTAGCTTCACCTCCAGGTAATGCTAAAGAACTCCTGTGGGCCTGCCCCTATCCTGCCTGGATTGTACCCCCCCAGGTGGGAAGGAAGGGAACCCCAGGTCACCCCTCCACACTCCCTTGGTGTGTGTGTGTGGCAGCTCAGTGGGTTCCTCATGGAGCCTGGTTATAAAGTCTGGGGCACCTGGGTCCCTTCTGCCAGTGGCCTATGTGGAGTGATTGTTCCTGGTTTTCTGGTCTCTGTCCCTGAGGGCACCGGCACTAGAGGAGATCCAAGGAGGTAGGTCACATAGAGACATGCTACTGCTCCAGATCCTGGCTAGCATCCTCCCCTCTTGATCACTCTGCAGCACCATTGCACCACCACCACCCATGCACACAGGTGGTGGTAAAGCAGCAGGACCTGCCGCCCATCCTCCCCAGAGGAGGAGAGCAGTCCCCCAGGTGCTCGATCCTACTTCCCTGGCCAGACCTCAAGGAACCCGAGTTTGCTTCTGACCTTGGGTCGCTGGCATTGCAAGCAATATTGTTACTGCAGCGCCAGTGGGCTGACCAGGATTTCAGCATCTTAAAATGAATGCTGCTGTGCTTTGCATTCTTTCTGCTTTGCTGCATATAGCGTCAGTAAGGAAATCACCAGCACTGCTTTGTTGTAATCAGCCATTCAGTTTAACCACCCATGCCTGGTGGTTAGAGTAACAAACAGTGATCGAATTGGGTACATCAAGCAGACTTGGGTTTGATTCCCACAACCTCCACTTGCATACTGTGTGACTCCAAGCAAGTCACTTAACCTCCCCAGTGCTTCTAGGTCACTCCTGAAAACAGACAGTTCTGCCTAGTGGGCCTTGCCTGCTTTACAAAGAATAGAAAAATACCAGTATACTACATCATATAGTAGTCAGGGTACCATGTAATTTATTTGAGTTTTACTTGGGCTGCAATGATTTTGTATAGGTAAAGATAAATGTTCAGATACATTTTATGTGTTTTATAAGCTTGTTTTTAGATTTTAGTCAGGTTTTTATTGTATTCTTTGCATATGAGCATCTAAGTTGTAGATTGCTAAACACAGGATCACTGTTACTAACTAGCTTATTCAAGTTTATAATAAGTAGGGCCATCCAAAATCCTCAGTTGTTTGAATGAAAACTAGTCTGACTGAAAATATGTTCACAAGGAATAAACTGCCTTACTACTTATGAAAAGACTTCACAGTTTGCACCCCATTTAGGTGAATTGGATAATTTGCACCTTTTCTCCCACCTGCTGTTTCAGTCTCTGTGACAACAAAAGGTTTTCTGATAGACTGCTTCAACAAAAAGCAAATGTTAAGTATTTAAGTGTACTTATGTTTGGCCAGTGGATTTTGAAAGCACAGTCAATGACGTACAGAAGGTAACCTCAGGGGCTATATGATGTTGGTGGGCAGAGTGGTGCTCAATTCACATCTGAACAAAGACATGAAAACTGGGAGACACCCTTTTCATGGATACCAAGTAAAAAAAAAAGGATCCACATGTCTGGGAGATGCATGATCCATTTGAAGGTCCTGCACTAATGACTTGTGGATTTTTTAGGTGAAGACACTTTATTTCAAAGAAGCAAATTAAAGCAGTTTTTTTTTTTTTTGCTCCTCCTACCCCCTGGCCATCCACTCCTTCAAGCCTGCCAGGGCCCCCTACCACCGCTGCCGAGTTATGACCACCATCCACTGCCCCTTACTGCTGTGCTACCAGGTAACCCAAAGTTAACCGTTCATTGAGTGGGCCCATACCCCTGTGGGAGGCTACCAGGGGAGGAGAATTGCCCCAAAGAGCTTCCTGTGTATCCTGGGCATGGCAGGGGTCAGAACGGACACATGTCTGGGGCTTCCAGCTTATGGAGGGACCAACAGACATCCTTCGGTTGGCCAACTGGTGTTTTCCCATTTTCTTGACAGGCCACATGATGTCAAGGGACAAGCCGATGTCCGTCACCCTCCCTCCTGCAATGAGGGCTGACAGGTTGTCTTGCCTCTGGCCTCCACCAGGGGCCAGCAAATGCTGAGCCGTGAACCCACCCTCCCTCCCAGGAGAAGGTGAGTGGTCGTTGGACACTCAAGCCTTCACCCACCAGGTGGCCCTCCAATGCCCAAGTCTGTTCCCTAACCCTGGTCAGCAGTGTCACAGGCAGAAATCCAATTGAGACAGTTAAATTATAGATAGGAAAAAACAAAGGTAGTCCACCTTAGCAGTGATGGTTCAGATTAATTCACATCTGAGTTCTAACAAGAAAAGAGTCCAAGTCATTTGTAACTTGTGCATGTGGGGTGTGAGTGTTGAAGAAAGGGGATCATAGTGCTGTCACTACTGCCATCACCGCAGAGGGATGTGGACTGCATTGTTGCTACTGCTATCACACTGAAGGGCTGGGGGCTGTAGTGATTCTGCCATCACCACTGGTGGATGGGGAATGTAGTACTGCTGCTATCACACCTAAGGGATGGGGGCCACAGTGCTGCTGCTTCTGTCACACCTGAGGGAGGGAGGTCGTAGTGCTGTTATTGCTGCCATCACACCAGAGGGATGGGGGCTGTAGTCAAAGGTGCCGGAAGATGGTAAAAGCTGAGGGGGCTGATAATCAAAAGGGCACTTATGAGGGTACAAAGGGCACTTTTTCGATACTAGTTTTTGCCATACAGAAATAAAGTGGAGTGGCTACCGCCCCTTCTGCCCCCCCGGTTCCGGCACCTGTGGCTGTAGTGCTGTTGGTGCTGCCATCGCACCTGAGGGATGGGGCCATAGTGCTGCTTCCATCACACCTTAGGGATGGGGGCTGTAGTGCTGCTGCTGCCATTACATCTTGTACCTAAAATAACTTTACATTGGTACAAGGATGGAAGGATGTGCAATAGTGGAGGTCAAAATTTCTAAAATGCATGTTAGCAGAGTTAAAAATTGTTAAATAAAGTACAGAGAACCAAATGCTGGTAAAAACAGATTTTGGCTTAGCAGACACTGGTGACAATACTGTTTTTCACAATGTGCAAAACGGAATATGCCCTTTCTCAATCCCGGTAAACCAGTGTCCCTGTTGATGACTAATGGTGGGGTAAAACCACACATTTGTTCAGGACTGCAATGGTCGCAATGGAACTTTAGAGTCTCTGGACTGGGGAGGTCACATTGAGTCCATTATGGAGAGTCCAGTTACAACAGGACGTTAATCTGACGACCCCAAAAACATTGCAGGGAGCTCAGTTCTTCCTGAAACAAAGAAATCAACACATGCCTCACAATCCAAACAATTCTGCCTCCTCTTACGTTCCTTTGTAATGACCACTCAAATTGGGGCCATTGCCACTATGTCCTATAGGTCTCCTTCATTCTGCAGTGCTATCCAGCTCGCCACACAGCTCTCTCCAATTCTCAGTCTCACAGGTCTGGCTGTGGCTGTACACCTTGGGGCCATAGCTCCAATATCCAAATGCCCCTTCTTCTCCTCCTCGAGACCAACCTGGCACCTCCCAGCCACCTCCAAACATAACTGCTGGCTGGACAATACTCCCAGGTGCGAGCTCCCTAGGCAGCCAGGGACCCATTCTACTTCACATTGGCACTATGCTCTCCCTCCAGCCTTACCATGAGGCACTTTTACTTTCAGCAGCAGGGATCGAGGGTCAATTCCCAGGGTTTCCCAACTTGCTCTTGCCAAAATGGCCACCGACACATCACTTCCAGCCTTTAATGCTACCAGATCAGTGATGAAAAACTGCCCCAACACTCAAGTATACAGTTGGCCCCATTTGATGCCTAACCCCCACTCTTTCACTACTGGACCTCCGACCACTTCCCCAATCTTCCCATGCAGCTCCTTAAATCCCCCCAGGTCTGTCCCACCCAAAGTCCGGTGTTGGACAGTCCCAAAGGTGGCAAAACTGTTAACTCTTTTTGAACATGGACGTGAAACCCCAAAACAATTATTCAAAACTGCACATGTCCCAAGGCAACTAAAATGATGCCTCTAACCCCACAAAGGGATTACACAAAAGTTAACTAACAGATCAGATATGTAACTTGTTATTGTTAAATGCAAAAGTTAATTAACAGAGAGATGGTGGTACCAGACATTGCAGGGGACTGTTTTAGAAAAGGCATTTGATACCCTTTCTCTTTCCTTTACTCTTTCTGTCGCTTTGCCCTGGACTGTCCATCCCGCACTTGAAATTTACACTTCTCGCTCCCTACCCTTACTCATTGACATCTCAATCATTGTGCCTCCTTTTTCTTGAGATTCTGGCTGGCCTCCTTCCCTTCTTACCTTATCTCTCTCCCCAGTAACCTCCCTCTTACACTCTTCATAACTCTTGCTATTGTTCCTTGGCCCTCCCCTCAAGGAAATCCTTTGCTGGTAAGGCTGCCTTCTTCTACTACTTCCCCAGACTCTGGAACTCTCTCCCTCTAACTATTCACTCCTTCTCTTCCTAACACTCTTTCTCGTCTCATCTCCATGACTTCATCTCACTCTCCTGCAGATGCATATTCCTGCACTTTCTAAATACCATCTTCCCCTTTTTATGTTTGCTTGCACGCATGTGCAAGAAACATAGTGCCATCATCCGAGTTTTCGGAGGTGTGTCACCCCCTCTTCCAATTCAGTCAGTGTGTTGGCAGGCGCGGCCCCAGTCCACCACTGCATGCTGGCGCTGTCAATGACAGCTCCAAAATGCAGTGGCATACAGTTGAAAAGGGGAGCTACATTTCAGTGAGCAGCGATCAGATATCGCTTGCTCATGCGCAGCTCCCCACACACACACACACACACACACACACACACACACACACATACACACAAACACATGCATGCATACTGCGTGCTGCCCCCCACGCGCACACACTGTATAGCCGGCGGTGGTGCCCAATCCCCCCATCAGCTGTGCTGCGCTCCCCCAAGCCCTTCCACATGCCACATGCTGGGTGCCCACCCCAGCCGTGGGCAACTCATGTAGCCGACGGGGCCCAATCCTCATCGGCTCCACTGTCCCCCGAGTGCAGGTGCCATGCTGGGAGTCCACCCCAGCATGGCAAAAGTTACAGGCTAACGGGGTGCCCAACTCTGCTGGCTCCACTCCCCCTCACCAGTTGTTCTGTGCCACGCGGGAGCCCACCCCAGCATGGCAAATGTCCCACATCATCATTTAAAAACTGTAAAGAAAAACGGTCCCACGAGTCTCCCTGCCCCCACACAACCCGAACCCACCCACTGCAATTCTGCCTCCCCACACCCCCTCACCCCATACTTACTCTCTGGAGTCCGGTGCGACGATCTTCTGTAGACCGGAACACATCTGCACTCTTCAAAGCTGACCCGAACTGAGGAAATGCCGTAAGCTGTATAATGGGATAGATAGGGTTTTTCAACTTTGTTGCTATCTCAGGCATTTTTGAATTTTTGCACCAAATTTTCAACATAGGGGTTTTGGGACCCTTCCATGAATGCTGTCATTGCTGCGAGCAAGAGTCTGGAGTCTCAAGGGTGATTTTCGTGCAGTCACTGCACACAAAAATCACCTTTCGACTGATTAACGTAAACAACACTGCCAGTGTTCATAAGGTGGGCTCTCAAGAAGCCTATTTTGAAAATTTGTGAAAAATTTAAAATTGTTTGTTTTACGTAAGCGCATGCACAGTAGTCTTCACATGCTCGTAAGTTCGCCAAGTTTCAATATTTCACCCAGATTTTCAACATTGCCATTTTACCACACCTTCTTATGAGTAGTATTAGCTGTCATTTTTGACATCTTGCCTAAAATGTGTTTCCGTCTGTAGCATAAATGGCGAGTCGACAAAGCAAATCAATGTATGGGACAAATTAAGAAAATCACAGTGACACTGTTCATGAGCAGATCTTAAAATGGCTATGTTGAAAATTTGGTGAAAAAATTCCTAAAATGACTGTTTCTGAGCATGCATTGCGCGAGTTCCTATGCATGCTTTCGTAAGTTTGCAAATTAATATTTTCCTCCAGATTTTCAACATTGCCGTTTTATTGTTTCTTTATGAATAGTTATATGCCATTTTCATATGTCGCCCAAAATGTGTTTTCGCACATATAGCGCACAATGGTCTGTTGGTGTTGAAAGCAATGTTTGGGACAGATTAAGAAAATCACAGTTACACTGTTCATGAGCAGAGGTCTTAAAATGGCTATGTTGAAAATTTGATGACAAAAGTCCATAAATGACTGTGTTATGAGTGAGCATTTCGCAGTTTCCATGCACCATCGTAAGTTCATGACTTTGTAATATTTTCAGTCCAGATTTTCACCAGTGGCATTTTTCCACACTTCCTTATGAACAGTACAGCTGTCATTTTTTACAACATGGCCGAAGTGTGTTTTCACACTTTCAGCACAGAGGTGCGTGGTCGCTGTGGGAAATCATTGTTCGGGACAGATAAAGAAAATCACAGTGACACTGTTCATGATCGGAGGCACCAAAATGCCTGAGTTTACATATACTGCTGTAAAAAACTCAACCCAATTATATATGTGTGCGTTGTACAGTTTCTATGTACGCTGTGACTTCACCAAGTTTTTAAATATTTTTACTGTAGATTTGCAACATTGCCTTTTTACACCGCCCATGAACAGTACAGCTGTCATTCTTTACATCCTGTTCGGAATGTTTTTGCACCTGTGGTGCTAAATGCCGTAGTCGCTGTGCATAAGCAGCTTTCGGCTAACAAACTGATATTCCCCCTGTTCATGAGGTGGGGTCACAAAAAAACCATGTTGAAAATTTGGAGTGAAAATACCAATGAATGCCTGAGGTATTAGGGTTTCCAACCATAACGCCCAACCCTGTAGAGAATGACAGGCATCAGGGGTGTGACTTGGGATTCTTGCCTGTAATGCTCATACCATTCCACACCCTGCAGCCAGTGAGAGGCATCAAGGTATGCCTTGGACTCTTCGGCCCCAAAGTTCACCCCATTCTCCTATATTGCACCCATCTCACCGTATTTCCTAATGGAATGGGGTGCGCATAAGGGCCAAAGACCCCAAGGAACACCATGACACTTGTCAGTGTCTGCAGGGTGGGGTGTGGTGAAATGGCGTGGCCGTTATGCCTGACGAACCAAAGGCACACCCCAATGCCTGTCACTCTCTGCAGGGTGGTGGTGGGGTTGGCTTCAGTTCAATACTTCACTGCCATTCCTATTACACAGCTCTGTAACTTCTACACTACCACTGTCAATGCCAGCAAGCAAACATTCAACATTGACAAATGCTTGTTTCTCTTTCTTTTTCCCCTGAACTACCTTTTTGACCCCCTCCTTAAAAGAATGAGTAATACCACATCTACACATATAATGTCACCAATTAATGCACATTTATTTATTAAACCTAACTTTAAAAAGTAGACTTCAAAAAGAAGAGCTGTCTTGTAAGGGGTGCTGAATAAAAAGAACTAGAATGACACATTTGATGGCTGTGAGAGTTTACAGCAGAGATTTGCACTGTTGAACATTGCAGGTTCAAGCTTTCTCAAGTGGAAGGGGGAGACTACGAGTGGCATGTTACAGAGTCTGAAAGAACTTTTTAGGCAGCTTCTGTGATGTATTGGTTTTTGAGGTGTGGATGATTTCAATGTGGTGTTGCCACGCACAGGCAGTAGAAACCATTTAAGAAAGGTGGAAAATGGAAGAGTTACCCCATTATTATGGAGCTTCATAATAACTGGATAACCGGCTATCATGAAACTAAGCAGGTTACTACAGTGACTGAGACACACAGAGATCAAGTGCATAAACAGTCAACAGTAATTATATAAAATACTACACATTTAAATACAGTCAGCACATATTTTCAGAAGATGATTTGCTAATGTTTAATTTTTTGATAGATGAGTATGAGCTCCAAGTTTCCAACATATATTACTGAGCTTCTGCATAACTGTACCTTGACAGCTGGCCTTAGGGCTGCAAGCTGCCTTGAATTTGAGCTCCTCAGAATCAAAAGCTGACAGGGCCAACAGGCTTTTTCCTATTTCAGCCCACATACATAGAACTTCCTGTCAGCCCCATGGAGGTCCCGCCCTAGTTTTGTACTGGCCATAGCTTCTGTGGAAAAATGGTACCTATGCCAATTTGATGTAGAATGTGGTGCTTGCTAGGGTGGAATGTAATTCTGGCTCAGGTCACATCACCTGATAAAGATTAACTTTTAACTGCTTAACATGAATGCTGGATGACATTTTTGCCAGTGTTGATGTTTATTAATTCATTTATTTTAACTTTTGGTGACCGGGAAAAGCATACTGAGCTGTGACTCCTTTCCAGGTATAACCTGGATGATGTAATGATGGGGTTGGAACTGTACAGATTAATATTCTTGTGCCATGTTATACACTGAAGGCATTGTGTAACCTTTATAAGTATTTTGTCAGTATTCTGTAACTTTTTGTAGGGCATCACTGAAAATGAGTCTTGGCTTATTGGTTTGATACGTTATTCCTGTTCCAGTAAACATAACTGAGGATGAGTACAGCTTACCAGAGCAAGATATGAATTTGGCAGCTACTGTGAAAGAAAAAACATTCTTCAGTGAGGGTGCCCCTGCCTTGCCCATAGAAATATGTTTTCTGAGTGGTATATTAGTTGTATACCCTTATGCTGCAACCCACATATAACTGAAAATGGAGATCAGCCAGAGAGTTCTGAGAACAAAACATACTCTGAAGCAAAGCATGGTATCCTTGGTCCCATCTGCTAAATCTGCTCTTACGTCACTGTACTAATCAGACCACAAAGAATGCTGTTTTGAGATCTACTGTGCCTCCTATAAAAAGGATTGAGGTAGTATTGTTATGATCCTGTCAAGACATTTATGCAATTTAGTTGTTAAAAGGTGATAATTTCATGATAAAAAAAACAATGAACTAAGTCTTCTGGTCGACTTGGAGATACTGCATGTAGAGTATAATATACTGTACTCAGTTCCTTTACTGTTTTTTCTATCTTTACAGCATGTGTAAACTTATCTATATAATCAGTTAGTCACGAATGTGCTCCCCCACAGTTCCCAATCCTCCCTCTTCCCACGGCTTCTCACACACAGTCTAGTAATCTGCTGTTTAACTTACACCAGCTGGTTTGCATTATGACATTAAGGAAACTGTTAAATCAAAAGTCTGTAGCATCTGTTCCTTAACCCCCTTGTATGAAGAATATCTCTCACAGGCACCACACCCTAGCAAATGAGGGGGACTTGAGAGTGGGGCAGCTAGTGGCACAAACTCCAACTTATGAAGGAATGCATCAGATGCAAATATATAATGCTTTTCAACTATAAATAATAATTTTACACTCTTAAGTATCCTCAAGGAAGTTCTAAACTCTCCCAGATTATTCACAGAGAACCACTTCATTTCTGCTTTTATATCTTATTTATGATCTCCAGTATTCAATTTTAATCACGTTGGACAGGGTAGTTCACTAAGAATCATCCAAATGAGTAAGGGTTCAGTTTAGTAGGTACTTTCATGAAAATAATTTATTCAGTTTTGAACATTAACCAGAAAACATTTTTTTCAGACACCTATATCATCATTCACAGTATAAAAAGTTTCAATAATGATATCCATTTATACAATAGGGATGAACTGATATTGTGTCAGATAAAATACCATATCACTAACTATAGATAGAGAAAAGGCACTGTTAATATGGCAACCTGAGCAACAATGCGATAAATGTAGCTACAGTGGAATAAACAACATTTATCATCACTGTAGCTACATTTATCTACATGGTATCTATGTCACAGAAAGCAGCAAATCTCAAAACACCTGAACTTCCACCCCCAAACCAAATGCAGCACACCTGCACAATAAGCACATTTCAACGCAGAGGTACTCCTCAAAAGTGAAATAAAACCCAGACAAACAGAGACCAACAGCAGAAAGAGAAGCATCATGAAGAAACAAAATGCAGAACTTTAAACTACCATGGAGAAAAACATTTCAACTAACGGAAACCTCTAAAAAAAATATGACACACAGTGAAATAAATATTAAACACATCAAAACCACACTGCAAAAAACAACAACACAACAAATTGCAATGCATATCCCTTCACCCTTATTGTATAAACCAAATATGTGTCGGTCTGTCAGAGGAATACACTATTCTTCAGCACTTGTGCAGACTGACCTCAGCACCACTCATGGCTCCACTCTGCTATGCCACTCGTGAAGGAGTCAGTGTGCACTCATGCAGACAAATAGTGTATTCCACCACAGCCCAACACATATCCCCTGTATCTCATATTGTACTTATTTATGTCACAATGGCCCATTCCATAACTGTCTATGATGTCACAATTTTCAGCAACAAAGGGGGAGATTGTGGGTAGTCAGATGTTTTTGCACTGAACAATGGAGCGCACAATTTAAATGGTCAAAGCCTTAGATGCTAAGCTAAATATAGCTGCTGAAAATATAATGGACGAGTTTTTCAAATGTCATAAAACGTGCAAAATTCCACATTACATTGTTTTTTTTTTTCAAAAGTCATATGATTGATACAAATCCTAGTTACTGTAAGTTGAGTGGGATTTCAAAAGTCATAACAAGGGGCTATTTTCAAAAGCTGGACTTATCTGCAGAATTATTAGCTGTTTTATGATACTGTAATCTAGGTTTTGGATAAAAGCATGCTAGACATAGATGTAAATGCCAGATGGGGCTGGCAGTATAGACTAGAAGTTAAAGTAATGAGCTGCGAATGAGCTTGGTACATCCACCTCATCTGGGTTTAATTCCCACAGTTTCTACTTGCATACTGTGTGCCTCTGAGCAAGTCAGTTAACCTCCCTGGTGCTCCCAGATCACCTCTGAAAACAGGCACTTGTAATTAGTGGACCTTATCTGGTTAACAAAGAAAAAAAAGAAAATAGAGATAGACCAGGTTACATTTGGTCTGACAACTATGTCTAGGCATATTTTACCTAAACTTTGCAAGCTGGACCTAACTATGCCAGAGCACTGAAAATCAGACTTAGCTATGTTCAAGCTTTGAAAATTTGACAAAGGGCAACTTTTGCTTATGTCCAAAGTTGCACAATAGAAAACTATATCTTGACATAAGCTTTGACTCCCCCCCGCCCATCATTGCTTTACATAGAAACATAGAATCTGATGGCAGATAAGGACTGCTTGGCCAACCTAGTCTGCCCATTTCCCTACACAATGGATAAGCTGCAGATCCTAGTTAACCAACAGCCTAATTCCTCCTACCCCCCACTAGAATTGCCTTATGTCTGTCCCATGCATTCTTGAATTCCCCCACTGTTTTTGACTCCACAACCTCCTCAGAGAGGCTGTTCTATGCATCTACAACCCTCTCCATGAAGAAATACTTCCTCACATTATCTCTGAGCAGTCCCCGCTCTATCTTCAGATTGTGCCCCCTTGTTCTTACACATCTCTTTTTCTGAAAGATGCTACCCTCTTAGACTTTGTTAATTCTCTTGATGTACTTGAAAGTTTCTATCATGCCCCCTTTCCTCGAGGCTATACATATTAAGCTCCTTTGGTCTTTCTTCATACGTCTTCTGGTGCAGACCCTGCACATTTTGGTTGCCCTCCTCTGGACAGCCTCCACCCTGTCTATGTCTTTGAGGAGATGGGGTCTCCAGAACTGCATGCAGTACTCCAGATGTGGTCTAACCAACTGTCTGTACAGAGGGATAACAACTTCTTGTTTTCTACTGGTGATGCCTCTCCCTTTGCATCCCAGTATCCCCCTAGCCCTCTGTACTGCCTTCTCATATTGCTTGCCCACATTTAGGTCATCTGATATAACTACCCCCAGTTCCCTTTCCATTTTTGTTGTTGTCAGTATCTCATCCCCCATTGTGTACTCTTCCCCTGGGTTTTTGTTTCCCAGGTGCATTACTTTGCACTTCTTTGCGTGGAATCTAAGCACCATACATTTGACCATTCCTCCAACCTTGCCAAGTACCTTCTCATCCTTTCTACCCCACCTTGGGTATCAACCGTGTTGCAGATCTTTGTGTCGTCTGCAAAGAGACATACTTTTCCTTCCAGTCCCTCTGCAATGTCACTTATAAAGACATTAAAAAGGACTGGACCCAGTACTGAACCTTGCGGTACCCCACTAGTAACTCCCCTTTCTTCACTGTGGACTCCGTTTACTATTACCCTCTGTGTCCTGTTGTCCAGTCAATGTTTTACCCAGGCTACCACCCTGGGACCCACTCCCAGACTGGCTAATTTGTTTATTAATCTTTTGTGTGGGACTGCGTCAAATGCCTTGCTAAAGTCTAGGTAGGCCATGTCCACAGCCCCTCCCCGGTCTACTACTTTGGTCACCCAGGTAAAGAAATCTATTAGATTTGTCTGACATGACCTTCCTGCTGTGAATCCATGCTGCCTTGGATCATGTGCCCCACTGGCCTCTAGGTACTCAACAGTTCTTTTCTTCAGAAGTGATTCCATTATTTTCCCTACCACTGAGGTCAAACTGACAGGTCTGTAGTTTCCTGCCTCTGTCTTGCTCCCATTTTTGAGAAGGGGAATCACATCTGCCCTCCTCCAGTCCTCAGGTACCACACCATCCTCCCATGATTTGTTAAAAAGGGTAGACGGTGGTGTTACCAGTTCTCCCCTTAGTTCTTTTAGAATTTTGGGGTGAATCCCATCAGGCCCCATTGCTTTATCCACCTTCAGTTTAGGAGTTATTTTAGAACCCTTTCTTCTGTGAAAGGACTGATATCAACCCCTCTATCCAGAGTGCTTCTACTGACTGGATTAGGTACCTCCCCCTCCTTTTCCTTTGTGAACACTGAGCAGAAGTATTCATTCAGTATCCCTGCTTTTTCACTGTCCCTCTTTGCCCAACCACCCTCCTCTTTATTCAGCCTCAGTATCCCTGCCTTAATCTTTCTTGCTCCTAATGTACCTATAAAAGGTTTTATTCTCTTAATTGAGCTGGCTATCTTTTCCTCAGTTTGGGCCTTTGCAATTTGACTGCCTTCCCAGCTTCCTTCTGCTTTAACTGGTACAGTTCTCTGTCCTGCTCCTTCTTTGTTTCCTTATGCTTCCTGAATGTTATCTTTTTCTCCCTAACCTTCCCTGCCACTTCTTTTGAGAACCATAGTGGTTTTTTCTTTCATTTTGATTTATTTGCTTCACACAAAGGCTTGTTGCCTCTGTGATGGCCGTTTTGATGTTTTCCCATTGTTGCTGCACCCCACCCCACCTTCTTGCCTGTTTGCTAGTGCTTTTCTGAGGCACTCTGCCATTTTGACAAAATCAGCCCTACTGAAGTCCAGTACCTTCACTTTTGTATGACTTGACTCTACAGCTAAGTTTATTGTGAACCACACTGTTTGGTAGTCACTTGTTCCCAGATGGCTACCCACTTCTAGATCAGAGATCCTCTCTCCATCACAATTTGAGAATATCAGGTCTAAGATTGCTCCCTCCCAAATGGGTCCCAAAACTAGCTGTCTGAGGCATGCCCCCTGTAGGGCATCAAAAATTGCTCTGCTCTTGGATGTGACTGCAGCAAAGGTGCTCTAGTTAAAATCTGGCATATTCAGGTCCCCCATCAGCAATATCTCCCCTTTCGCTGCTGTCCTAAGGATGCGTTCTATCATTCCTTGTCCATTTCTCCCCATGAGATGGGGGTCTGTATACAACCTCTGTGTGGATTGTGGTACCATTTCCAGCCTCCAGGGTGACCCACAGTGCCTCCTCTCATCCCTGTTTACCCTTTAGTTCCATTGCTTTAAGCTTGTTTATTTTTGTAGAAACCAGAGGCCTGACTTTCAGTCACCAGGATGTCAAGAGGACATAATGACCACTTTGTGAGTGTGCTAAGTATGCAACTCTCTCTGGGGCTACTCTCACTCTGGCTGCAAACCTCCAATGATTCAAAAGAACTCAACAAGAGGACTGGGCACCGCTATGCTACTGGCCCAAAGTGTCATTCTCAAAGCATTGCAGGTTGCAGCCTTCTCAAGCCAGGTTACAGTGTGCATCAGTCATACTCAGTAATTATTTGCTAAAATTGCAGTTTTCTTACGGTGTTGGGAGTCAGGGGTACTAGGGTGGGGGGAATTGCATCAGTACTGGTGGGACTGTGTAAGTAACTGTGGAGTTTGAAGTGATAACTTGGGTGGAATTACCTCAGGAACTGGGGTATATTGTTTTATTTATTAGCTTTTGTTTACTGGGTAAGCACACTAGACAAAGAATGCCTATTTTCAGGTACAACCCGGGAGGTTACAAGAGCATGATTTATAAAGCAGTGCAAGGGAATTACAACAATGTGAAATACAAGCAATGAGAAGGGTGATACAAATAAACAGGTACAGGATGAACAGATAAGCATATACATCATGGGTAGTAACAAGCAAACAATAGTTACATCTTGTGGAAATAGTATAAGCAAAATTTATCCCATTTTGAGGATGGTAAGTGCTGAGGTGAAGGGCATGCAGGGTAGATAATTCCCCTTACTAGAGCTCAAAGGGGGTAGGGGACCAGGGAAGTGGAGGGTGCACACTAGGGTCCAAGCAGAGGTAGGGGATATCAAGCTGCCTTGGAACAGCTACAGGCTGAGGCAGACTTCAGGTGCAACAAGAGGGAGCTCTTAAAGATGGGATGGATGGGGGTACAGCTGATGGTTGCAGGTAGGATATTTCAGAATCTAGGGGCACAAACAGCAAAGGCACGATAACCTGACAGTGTATGAGTTTTTGGGGCAAGGAGGGGGTGCAAGTCAGCTGACCTTAGCTGGTATGGTGGTAGAGCCGGCTGAAGGAGTTTGGACAGGGTGGGTGGGGTGACATTGTGGACAATTTTGTCTGTGAAGCAGCCCAAGACAAATGAGCGATAATTACTCGGGACAACCAGCGTAGTTGATTGTATAATTCACAGTGATAGGTAAGTCGAGGGACGGCAAGGGCAAAGCAACAAATATTACAGGCCACATCCCATTTATCAAGGCTAGTTTTTGTGGCGAGGGTAAAGGTTGTCAGCCCACAGCTGAGAGAGGGAAGGAATACACCATTAGCAAGGGCAAGCCGTGCAGCAGCAGTAAGGGATCCACAATCCCAGTATGCAAGTCCAAGCTTGATATTTGTTGCCCTGCAGACATTTTGAATGTGTAGAGACAGGTCTAACTGAGGGTGGGTCAAGAGTAACTCCCAAGTATCTAAAGGAACATGTAGTGCCAACTGGGACACTATCAAGACTTAAGACATTGAGTGGGGCAGGACACTGTCTGAGTTTGGTAGAGGAGCCAATGAGCATGAGTTGAGTTTTCTTTAAGTTCAGCACGAGCTTATTTGACAGGAGCCAGTGTTACAGTTTATTGACGTTAGCTTGTAGGTTGTGATTTATGGCATGGACATCACCTGAGCTAGCTAGGAGGACCAGGCCATCAGCATATAGGGTTGTGGTGCTATGAGTAAGGACCATTGGGAAGTCATTGATGAAAAGAGTAAATAGGATAGGGCCCAGAATAGATCTCTGAGGAACACTGATAGTGATAGGAACAGGTTCTGATGGAGCTACATTGTACTTTAACAAGCTGTAGCCTGCCAGTGAGATAGTTGGAAAACCAGTTTAGGGCTGCATCAGCAACACTGAAGGAGTGAAGCTTGGTACAGAGTAGGAAGTGATTCACTAGACCGAAGGCCTTTGAGAGGTCCATGAAGATAGCCCCAGTCAGCATACCCTGGTCCATGGCAATCCTTATATCAGATGTAACTTTAGTAAGGGCTATATAAGTGCTATGTCCTTTACGATATCTGTGCTGTTCAGGTATTAGCAAGGTTTGTTTAGACAGGTAGTGCATCAGCTGCACTTCTACCACCTTTTCCACTATCTTGCCAACAGCAGACAGGATGGCTGTAGGACAGTAGTTTCTATGCATTGCCGGTCACCCTGCTTGAAAACAGGAATGAGCTTTGTTACTTTCCAAATTGCAGGAACAATTCTGGTGGTGAGGGAGAGGCTAAGAATATTGGATATTGGGATAGCAAACAATGGGGCCCCAATCTTTAGGAGTTTTGGTTCAAAGTTTTACAAATTTGTTCAGGACTGCCCAGCTGATATGCAACATCTTATTTTATTTGGTTCCTGCTTTACCCAACTATAGAAGAATTATCATGTATATAGCACTTTTCATACACATTGTACAGTATTTCAAAGTGCTTTACAAGCAATGAAAGACTGGTAGTGAAGTGACTGTAAAGGTGTAGCAGCAGACATTTCACACATCCACACAGCCTTGGACAATTGCATGAACCAGCTTTTATAACTAACATTTGTCGATGCTGAATGTTTGCTTGGTGGTATTGGCATTGATACTGCAGGAGTTAGAGAGAGATGCATAATAGGAATGGCAGTGAAGTATTGAATGAATGCCAACCCCCACCCCCACCCTGCAGAGACTGACAGGCATTGGGGTGTGCCTTTGGGTGGTTGGCCATAACACTCATGCCATTCCAACTCACCCCACCCTGCAGCCACTGACAGGTGTCACGGTGTGCCTTGGGGTCTTCAGCCCTTAAGCTCACCCCATTCCATAAGGAAATAAGCTGAGATGGATGTGGTATAGGAGAATGAGGTGAACGTTAGGGCCAAAAACCGCAAGGCACACCTCAATGTCAGTCAATAGCTGCAGGGTGGGGGTGTGGGTGGAATGGCATGAGCATTATGGCCAACGACCCCAAGCCACACCCCTGATGCCTGTCAGTCTGTACAGGGTGGGGCGCTACGGGTGTTTGTTGGTATTTTCACTGCAAATTTTCAACATGGGCTTTTTGGGACCCCACCTCATGAACAGTGGCACTATTATTTCGTTACTCAATCCCAAAAGGTGATTTTGCACAGCAAATGTGCCATTTGGTGCAACAGGTGTGAAAAGACATTTTGGGCAGAAAGTGAACAATTACATCTATACTGTTCATGAGGAGGTGTGAAAAAAATGGCAATGTTAAAAATCTGGAGTGAAAATATGAAAAATTGGCGAAGTTATGAGCATGCATAGAAATTGCGTAATGCACGCTTGCAATGCAGTCATTTTATGGAATGTTTTCACCAAATTTTCAACATGGCCTTTTTGGGACCTTCCCTCATGAACAGTGGCAATGTGATTTCATTAATCTGTCCCAAAAAATTGATTTCACACAGCGACTGAGCCATTCTGCACCACAGGTGCAAAAACATGTTTTGAACAGGATGTAAACAAGCATTTGTCAATGCCGAATGTTGTCGTGCTGGCATTGGCAGTGGGAGTGGCAGAGCTAGAGACGCATAGTGCTGTGATTTTGTTAATGTGTCCCAAAAGGTGATTTTGCACAGCGAGCATGCCATTGTGTGCCACAGCTGCGGAAAGACGGTTTGGGCAGGCTGTGAAAAATGGCAGCTGGACTGTTGATAAGGAGATGTGCACAAATGTCAGTGGTGAAAATGTGGCACGAAAATATTGCAGCTTGACAAAGTTACAAGAGTGCGTGGAAACTGCATAATGCACACTTGCAACACAGTCATTGTATGGACTTTCGGCATCAAATTTTCAACATAGGCATTTTAGGACCTCTGCTCATGAATAGTGTCACCGTCATTTCATCAAACTGTGCCGAAAACTGAATTTTCACAGCAACCGTGCAATTCAGCGCCAGACATGCGAAAACACATTTCAGGCAGCTGTACTGTTCATAAGGAGGTATGCAAAAATGCCAATGATGAGCAGCTGGAGTGAAACTATTACAAATTCACAAAGTCAGGAGCGTGCGTGCAAACTGTACAACGCACGCTCGTAAAACACTCAGTTTATTGACATTCGTCCCCAAATTTTCAACATAGGCATTTTAGGACATCTGCTAATGAACAGTGTCACTGTCATTTTCATCATGTGTCTCAAACATGGACTTTCCACAGCAACCGCGCTATTCTGCGCTGCAACTGCGAAAACAGATTTTGGTCAGGATGTGAAAAATGACAGCTGTACTGTTCATTAGGAGGTGCAGAACAATGGCACTGTTGAAAATCTGGAGTGAAAATATTATAAGTTTACGAATGTATGAGCGTGCCAACTACGCAACACACACTGGTAACACAGTCATTTTATGGAGTATTGTCACCAAAGTTTCAACACAGGCATTTTAGGACCTCTGCTCATGAACAGTGTCACTGTCATTTTCATAATGTGTCCTGAACACTGACTTCGCACAGTGACCGTGCTCTTCTGTGCTGGAACTGCGAAAACACATTTTGGCCAGGATGTGAAAAATGACAGCTGTATGGTTCACAAGAATATGTGGTAAAATGCCAATGTTGAGAATCTGGCATGAAAATATTGTGAATTCACTAGCTTACGAGCGTGCGTTGCGCAGTTGCTATTCACGCTCTTAAAACAGTCATTATTTTGATTTTTCCCACCAAATTTGCAACATAGGCTTTTTGACAGCCCCCCTCATGAACAGTGACACTGTCATTTCATTACTCAGTCCGGAAAGGTGATTCCTCGCAGTGACTGCGAAATCACCTTTTGAGGCTGATTACCACCATGACAGTGCAAGAATTCATGATAAAGGGTCCCAAAAACCCCATGTTGAAAATTTGGAGCCAAAATTCACAAAAATGCCTGAGATATGTAGCAAAGTTGAAAAAAACCTATTTATTCCATTATACAGCTTATCGGCATGTCCTCAGTTTGCAGTTGGCTTTGAAGAATGTATATGTGTTCCCCATCCACCGAAGATCATTGTGCCAGACTCAGCAAGTAAGTATGGGGTGAGGGTGGAGTGTGGGGAGGCAGGGTGCACAGAGGGTGGGTGCAGGTGGGGGAAGGGGGACATGGAGACTACTAGGGACCATTTTCGTTTTACAGGTAAAGAAAGAAAAAAAAACATTGCGGGACAGTTTTTTTTTTTTTGCAGGGGTTTTGGCACGCTGGGGTGGGCTCCCAGTGTGCCATCTAACTGTTTGAGGGGGGGTGTCTGTAGCTGGATTGGGCACCCTCGTCGGCAAACAACAGAAGGGGGGATTTATGCAGACGGGGATTTGGCACCCCCGTTGGCACACAAACAAGGGTGGAGGGGTGCATAGCTGAGGGGGATTGGGCACTCCCCTTGGCATTAAACAATTGGGGGGGTTCTTTATGCCAATGGGGAGTGGGCTCCCCATCGGCACATTCATAGGGGGCAGGGTCAACTGACAGGGTGATTGGGCACCCCCGAAGTCAGCAGTTCGGCAGCCGGTGTGCCGCCATATGCATAATATCAGTGAGCACATAAAGAAAAGGTCTGCTGCATGTGACGAGCTTTGCTTAGATTGCAGTGGACCTTTTCTCAGATGTGCTCGCCACATTATGTATGCATGTTGTGGTGCCGGCATGCAGGCTGATTGGGGAATGAGGGACACACCTACTGATGCGTGCCCTGCATTTTCCCAACAACGACCACGCCTCCAAAACCCCACTGTCCCAAGATGTTGGCTGTGCAAGCGCGCCAACATAAAAATGACAGCTGTACTGTTCATAAAGAGGTGTGAAAAAATGGCAATGTTGCAAACTTGGAGTGAAAATATAAAACATTGGTGAAGTTATGAGCCTGCATACAAACTACACAACCCATGCTCGAAACGCAGTCATTTTTGGGAGTTTTTTCACCAAACTTGCAACAAGGGCTTTTTGGGACCCCACCTCAAGAACAGTGGCACTGTCGCTTCGCTAATCAGTCTCAAAAGGTGATTCGCACAGCAACCACGAATTCATGCTTTGGGATTGAGAAACAAAAGAGCAGTGGCAGTGTTCATGAGATGGGGTTGCAAGAACCCAATGTTGAAAATTTGGGACCACAACTCCCAAAAATGGCTGAGATATCAACCTAAGTTGAAACCCCCCATTGATTGCCATTATATGGTTTACTGTGATTTTCTTCAGTTTGCGGTCGGCTGTTGAAGAGTGCAGATGTGTTCCCGGTCCACAGAAGATTGTAGAGCTAGAAGTCCAGAGGTAAGTATGGGTGAAGGGGTGTGGGGAGGTGGGGCACACAGACGGAGGGTTGGATTGGGGGAGGGGCATCGAGGATGACGAGGGACCGTTTTCTTTTTCTTTAGGTTTAAAAAAAAAAAACCTCAGGGGATTGTTTCCTTTTTTACAAGTGAAATAGTATGAAAAATAAATGTTGGAACACTGGGGTCGGCTCCCAGTGTGCCAGACTAGTGTGGAGGGGTCAAAGTTGACCCTGGGATTGGGTATCCTAAGGTTGGCTAGAAAGAAAAAGGGGGCATGGGGGTGCATCCCTCTCTAGGAGTGGGCATCCTAGTGTTGGAAAAAGATAAAGAATTAATTTGGCACACTGGGGTGGGCTCCCAGTGTGACACAATAGTGGGGGTGTGGGGACATGCTGACATGTGGATGGGGCACTCCATTGTCAGCAAAAGATATGTTCGGGCTGGGGGGGAGTCATCCAACACTGGGAATAGGCATCCTGGTGTCAGAAATATAATTAGTCTGACAAACTGGGGTGGGTTCCCAGTGTGCCACATTAATGGGGGGGGAGGGGGGAGACATGCCGACATGGGGATTAAGCACCCTAATGTCAGCTTTGGGCGGAGTGTGAGCTGGACCAGATAAGCAGTTTGGGAGCAGGAAGAAGGGGACTGGCATTGGGAGATATGGGGATCTGCATCTGGTAATCAAGGAATGACTGGAGTTCTGGTTATTAGGGAACTAACAGTCAAACACAGAAAACAGCGCACACTCAGGTATAATTCAAAGTGCAAAGTTCAATTTATTCAAATGCATGCAGGAACACACTGGCCTAACTCACAGTACTTGAGTGCTGCAGATTGGGCCAGTGTGTGAGAATGAGCCATTGCACTTCAAATTAGACCTGCATGTGTGCTGTGTTATGTGTTTGATTGCATCCTCATGCTTCACAGTAGCCCACGTCATCTGAGTGTGCAGTTTGTGGGACAAAGAACATATGGGTCTAGTGGGGTAATGCAGATATTCTGCTCAGGGGTGGTGCAGTACCACTGCACACCATAGTGTTCTTGTAGTAGTTATGGGAGGGTGATGCCACAGATGCAGTGCTACTTTGTTGCATCACCATCTCAACATGTGTAAAATGCATGGTACGATGTTATACAGTGGTTCAGCTGTGAGCACTCACCATGAGGGAGTGTTGTCCATGATAGTGCCAGCTAACATTTATTTATTTATTCATTCACTTGGATGTACACCTTTGAGAAAACACACATTTACAAAGGTTCCTTGTCAGTTGCAGCAGAAAGGTTTACAACATTACTTAAAGGGGGATCAACAAGGCTCAGGGAGACATGCTATTTCAATTGAGGGAGCTACTAACACCAGCGGGCATTGCATGAAATTGTTAAGCGGCACGGTCAGGGGCAACATGAGAAAGTTCTTCTTCACTGAGAGGGTGGTGAATGACTGGAATAGTTTGCCAGAAGAAGTGGGGGGTGACTGCAGTCACGCAGTTCAAGCATACATGGTACAAGCACATGGGTATACTTGAGTGGGGAGGGGTAGGGTTGGTGACCCCCCCAGTAGATAGCACACTGGGGGGTTCCCATGGGCTGACAAGGTGGGCCACATGTCCCTTACCTGATGGTTACTTCTATGAATCTGTCATTCAGGGTTCATACTTCAATGGTTCACATCATGGAGCAAAGAAACTAACAGTTAAACAGTGCAGTACTGAAAGCAGCAGCCTTGTGGGGCATTGTCTGAGGGATAGAACTTTTAGTACAAAATGGAACACATGGAGCAACAGAATGTAAAAGCCATATTATGAACACAAGTGAGTGGGCAAGAGGGTACTTTGATGGGGTGGGCAGTGGTGCTGGTGCTATGTGCGAGTGTCTGGAGTGTTTTTTTTGGTTGAGGCAGCCACAGCTGGTGCATGGTAGGAGTGCCTTCAATAACTCCCATTTGAAGTGACCAAGTTTAGTAGGTGCTGTTGGCGATACTGGTAATTCATTAAGCCACTGAGGGGCTCAGGCTGCAAAGGAGTATATGGCAAGACTTGTTCTATTGTGTGTATCAATGATTTGCATTATGCCTCACTCACAGGAGATCTCCTCCCTATTACAGAGCAGTTAGTTGCAGCTCAGAAATCCTGCATCCTATGCTTCCAAAGAACAATTCAGTTATTACTTTAACTGGGTAGAAGAGAACAAGTTCTCATCTGGCCATGAGGATCACAAAGCAGCAGTAGAAAGGCAACATGTACTCTGTCCCACAAAATACACAAATACTGAAAGCAAATGTCTACTGAATATGATATACAGCTATATTAGGGAGGCAGTATAGCACAGTGGTTTAAGGCTCTGAGCTGCAAATCTGGTGACATCCAGCAGACCAGACCTGGGTTTGAATCCCACAGCTTCCACTTACATACTGTGTAACCCTGAGCAAGTCACTTAACTTCCCTGTGCTCCCAGGTCGCACCAGTAAAAAAGCTTTCAGCTTAGTGTGCTACTCCTGGTTAAACAACTAAAAAAAAAAAGACATTATACATTGTGGGGAAAAAATCAGTTATGTTATGATGTCCATAGCCCTTTCTAATATGACTTTCAGTACAGGTACAGAAACTGAGCAGGCATTCATCCCCCTGCTTTTGATGGCAGCTCCTTGAAAGTGGCCCCTGGTCTCAAGTACATTGGAGTGGCTTGACAGTAAACTTGATTTCTCTGTCCACATAGACAAGACACAACACCATGCCAAACTCTATCGCAAACTAGGTGCTCTGCACTGCAATACAAACTGCCTCTCCTTTCAGGTCTGCAGGGAACTAATAACCAAAATGGTTCTCTCAGTCTTTGATTATGCTGACATAGTCTATGGTGTCACCCATTCCTCCTCCCATGCCAGACAGAATACCCTGTGCAATGCCTTCTGCCATTTTGCTACCAACTTTCCCCTTTATACCCATCACTGCTCCCCCTATTCTTCCCTCTCTACCTTCCCCTTGTTATCACATTGCTAGGCCCACTATGCTGCCTTGATCGCCACATATTGATTTAAGTCCCTTTCATCCTACCTTTTTTCCCCTGATCTCTCCCGCTCCCTACTTTTCCTACTTGCTTCTCTCCAGGGATTCCCACACTTTCTCCATTCCCCTCTTGCGCTTCTGCTGGCTAAGCAGCTTTCTCTGTCTGCCTCCCCATCCTCTGGAATCTGCCCACCTCCCCCACATCTCTCCCCTTCTCTCCCTGCCTTTAGACACCACCTAAGTCAACTTCTTGCACCCTCTTGTACTTGTCTCTCATCTCCTTAACTCCATATCCTTTCTCTCAACCCTCTCATGCTCTGCCACAAGACTGAAGTCTTTTACCTTACCCATACCCCAACTTGCACTATGCACTTTACCTCACACACATTTGTACACAGGTCACTGCTCTATAAAAGCTGTTACTTTATTACACTAGCACAATCACGGATGCCTCTGTATGTATCCAATAACCTGTACTGTAATGCTGCTTATTCTTTGTTTTGCAATTTGTTACTCATTACATACCCTCCCCCAGGTCACACCTGGAAATGAGCCCTGGCTCAGTGTGCCTTTCCCTGTCACCAACTTTTAAATAATAAACAAACACCATCATGAGAAAGGTCATAGTACAAGAACAGACCCTGGACTGTACAAAGTCAATATTTGGGCAACTTCTCTCAGGTTCTAGAGGTTGAAGAAGAATACTTATTTCAGTCTGGCATAGGCAGCATAGCCCCTCACATTCTTTTGAAGTCTCTGTATCCTGAGTGTCTCCCCACTGTGACTAACATATTCTTTTTGTGATATTATTTATTTATTTAAACAGACTCAACGTACTTAAAAATATAGGTTGGCAATTGTCATTTATTACCGGAGCCATACCATTTCTGATGCTGACCTTTAACATATGCAGTGGAGCTGTGCAGAATGTTTTGTATTCTGCCTCTAATGGAATTCCACAGAAATCTGGAAATCCTGCCTAATTCTGCAATATTCTGATGGAGTGCAATTCCAAAATATCCCATAAATGGTTCATGAATTTTTAGTGAAACCTAGGATCAGTAATTCAGGGTTAACTAAACTGCGTATCAGTGCTCTACGGCTTACACAGACCACACATTCATTTTCAGCAGGCTGCAGACAACTTAGCCAGAGTTTAAATTAAAACAATTTTGGAATTCTGCAGAATTAATCAAAAAGACTCCTATAAGCATATTAGAAATGGAATTGCCATTCTGCCTGAATTCTGCTGACAAAAGTTTTACATTCCATAAGGCTTTGATATGCAGTTTATAAACCTAAACTCAGAACAGTATCTTGAGCAGCTGCATTCTGCACATGTTGCAGACAAATATGATTCTTCAGTAATTAATGCCTGATACATTTAAAACTTTTGTATGTACGTAACAAATCTGGCACACACTACCTCCAAAAATGGATGGCACACATTATAAGATTTAAAATACATGAGTGCAGTGCTTTATTTCAATGACTCTAACAAAAGTAGGCAAGCTCCTGGACATGTTTTGGATCACCTGATCCAAAGGATCAGGTGATCCAAAATGCATCAGGCAGCATGCCTGGGTTTTGCTAGAGTCACTGAAATGAGGTATTGCACCTTTGCACTTTGAATCTTGTAGCATAAGGTGTCTGTTTTTGAAGGTAGTGTGTGCCCAATTTATTCAGTACATAAAACAGTTCAGTTTACTGTGAGCATCCATTCTCCTGCCATTCTTTTTTTCTTTTTATTTAGAACTTTTGGCCTGCTTTAAATGAAGAGCCTTAAAATTTATGATTAAATTATTTTTAAAGCTGCATTTTTGTTCTATGTGCATGCAGCAAGTTGTAAAATGTACTGTTTAGCATATTTTAAAATATGCTGTCTATCATTGGCTTTGATTTTGGACCCACAAAATTATGTGCCTGAATAAATCTGAGAGTATGCTAATTTGACTTCCTGTGACTGAAGTATTTCACTTCAGAGAGCTGTGGTTATCAAGCCTCAATGCTAATTTGTTGATCTAAGTCTATCATCAGGGCAGATCTCCAAGGGAAAGTTACCATGTAAACATTTACTGTCACTTCACTGAGTGGGACTGTGGAGATTAGTGCCAAAGAACAGTGGGTGACTCTGAATTGAGATGTAAAGAGGGAGACTATGTTTTTTGAACAGCACACAGTTCTTTGAACGTTTGTAAATGACTAATGGGAATTAAATAGGTTAGAAAAGATGTGTGGTTCCATGACAACCATTATTTTTTTTTCTGCAAAATTAAATAACATGTTCTCCTACATTGCAAAACATCTGTCCAGTCTAGAAATCATTCAGAATTTACTTCCACCATGGAAATACATGGAGGAACATTCAAAACTGGAGTACTTTGGCAGTTACACAGTCCTGTTTGTAGCATCATAGTCTTCAACCCTTTATATACTGTACCTATTTTTTTTTTTCAATTGTTTAACCAGGAGTGGCACACTAAGCTGAAAGCTTGTTTACAGGTATGACCTGAGAGCACAGGGAAGTTAAGGAACTTGTTCAGGGTCACACAGTATTCAAGTGGAGGCTGTGGGATTCAAACCCAGGTCTCAAGATTTGCAGCTCAGAGCCTTAAACCACTGCGCTATACTGCCTCCCTGTACTACACTACTACATGAAGCTTTTACAGGCCTGACAGGTATTGGCATGTATTACATTGTTTTTCTTTTCCTTACATCAGTTGTAGAAAACCGGTACATGTGCTACAAGCATCACAAGAGTAGACTCATCTCTTTTACATCTGTGGCTAGTAACTTCCATTTTTTTCATTTAAAAAAAAAAAAAATAAAATAACAGGTATGAGGGTCATCAACTTTAAGGAAAAAAATCTGTATTTTTCTGATCATATCAAAATGGTTATGGTAACTAGCTGCATCTTGTTTTAGTAATATATGCCTCTGTAGTCAGGGAATGATGAACCAGTAGCTAGGTAAAAATAACGCATGTTGTACACTGCTAAAATATTAACTTGGCTGACTAACCTATGGTTTCTGTTTACTTCTTTGGCCATCATTACTGGGTGCCACCTTTACTCAGCACTATGCTCTGGGACAAACAGTAGACTGGATTTATACTGGTACACAGCAAACAGTCTGCTCATTGTCTGTGATACAGTATGTATGCTTCAAGAAATTAAATGTGAAATAGTTTTCCTATTAGTAAACATGAAATAAATAATTACCAGAACTTTTGCTAAACCATGTCTAAGTTCTTTAACCATTGAGTCATACTTTTGCAAATATTGAAAAAAACCTGAGAACTTGATTTCTTGCAGTTTACCTTTATTTTTGGACAGTTTATTAAATAGTATTTTTAATCCCTGGGCTGCCAAGCGAATTAGAATATCTAGGAGTTCAGGACTGATATATCAGTCCGTGGCACAGCAAAGGTTAAAGCTGTGTATTTTTGGAGACTGTTAAAAGTGTGACCTGACATGTCTGAATTTTAAAATAATAAAAAAAAAAACATAGTTGATTATTTTATTAAACTGCTTTGTACAGCTGAACATATAAATCACCATCTGATCTTCCAAACAGTTGTGGAAAATTATTTTTACAGGACTCCCCAGTGTATGAAGAATCAATGCAGTCAGTGTGACGTGGTCTTTTTTATATGGCATAAATGTTTGAAACAGAAGTGTAAGCAAACTGACAAATGGATTTCATGTTTGAGTCTTGAAATTAAAGTAAAGGGATTGGAAGTTTTTTTTAATTCACCATAACAAATGGCTATATACCATAGACTGTAGACTGGGTATTAGATGAGAAGTACTTTAAAGCCATGAATCACATTCCCTTGGAACGATTCCCCTGAGCAGATCATTTTATTTCAACCGTCATCTGAGCCACCTTAAACTGTTTATTCTGATCCTAATTTTCTACCACAGTTTTTCTGTTATGGCAGCATATATGTATATGGTGCAGATTATCCATTAAAAATCCTTTAATAATACCTAAGGGACACTGTCTCTTTAAAACTCATTTTTTTAACGTTAATACTACCCAGATACATTACGCTTAACAAAATTCTAGGCAGCAGTTCAGTCTTTACACACATACTGCAATAACTCTTGCATTACCTCAACTAATGCAGTCAGGCTTCTAGTGACCACAGAATGTTGTTCTTTGATAGCAGGGTTGAGAGGGCTGACCATCAAATTACTCCATCCATCTTTGGGGTAAGGAGAGTAACTACTGCTTTTTCTTGAGCTCGTGACTAGAGAGAAGAGTCTTGAAAGGAATAATACATGACAAATACAATGCCAAGTTGAAATCAGTGCCATTTCACTGTCATCAACAAAGTCTTCCTATTCTCCTGGTTCTTGTTTATCCAGTTCAGCAGTCGGCTCCCCTTGGTTTAGTGCCTCACTTGACTTTGTCTCTCCCACTCTCTGTCTTCAGCTTCCAGATGTGGCACTTGAAGGAAGTCTAACAGAAGTCCTTCATCAAATGCTTTCACTTCCTTTCCCTGCCCCGTGGTTCCCAGTTTTCCCTAGAGGCTCCTCTTAAATAGCATACAGATGGGTAGCACTTTTAACACAGACACTGTGTGAGAGGCAGTTCTACAGGAAAACTCCGCTGGTTCCCCGGTCACCTTATCTCTGCTTTGTCAGGATGCAGATTGAATCTACATTGGGGGGGGGGTGTCTGGCTTCCTTCACATGCTCACAGCACTCCCTTTACCTTCAGAACTGAGATCCTCCCACTTACAGTCTGCTGTCCAAGAAAACCAAGGGCAGGCCTTCTTTCTGACTCTACAGACAGTCAAGCAACCCAGGCCAGGACATTACCCTCTCGTTTGTTTTCTCAGCACCTTTAGGTCATTTTGTCATGGAGGGTGCCAAATTTAATAAAAATGTGCTAGAGGCCTGTGCACAAGATATGTCAGAAATGAATGGATGCTGTAAGAAAGACAAGAGAAGTTTTATTAGAACTGGAATTCTGCCACTTTGTCAGCATGCTTAGAAAAAGAGAATTTTCATTAGTGTTTGCGGCATCTCCTGCTTTGTAGTCTCCATACGTATTGGGATTCTTTTTAATAGACTTGTTTGCTCTGTAGGGTTTAAATTTACAGCTACTTTGCAAAAGGCAAGGTCTATGCTGCGATTTTGAATGTTTGGGAAAGTGATTTAACTGTATCCAGTACACAAACTTTAATTTACAAAGGGCATCTTGTTTGCCATTTCAAAAAGTGCTTTGTGAGGAACAAGAACAAGGCTCACACTGTATGGAAAACATGCAGAATATGTTACCATGAGCCGACAGTTGACCTACAGGGTACTTTCCAATTGAGATCTCGTGAACAAGGGCACACTTTAATTTTGCTTAGTGGTCTCCTAGCTCCTTCATTCATCCTTAAAACAATTGGAGCAAAAGTAATCTGAATGAGAATTAGTCACTCATTTCATAGTTTGACTGGGAAGTGGTAACATGCATTGTACAGTATATGGTAAAAGTGAGTTTTATTATCTGAAAGCCACTGTTCACACAGGACACATGTCAGAAAAAGACACAATTGTTACACATTCCAGATTGTATTTGACATATTCATCATATCTGCGTTTATTTTTAAGTTGGCGCGCATGCGCAGCCAACATCTTGGGGTAGTGCAGCTTTGGAGGCATGGTCGCTGTTGGGCGAATGCAGGGCACACATCAGTAGGTGCGCCCTCATTCCCCAATCAGCCTGCATGCCAGTGCAACATCATGCATACATAATGTGGTGAGCACATCTAAGAAAAGGTCTGCTGCAATCCGAGCAAAGCTCATCAGATGCAGCGGACCTTTCCTGGATGTGTTTGCCAACATTATGAGCATGGCGGCACAGTGGCCACCAAACTGCCAACTTCAGTGGTACGCAATCCCCTGTTGGTTACCCCTGCCCTCTGTATGTGCTGGACAGGGAGCCCACTCCTGTTGGAGATAAATCACTCCCCATTGTTAAATGCCGGGGGGCATGGATGCAGTGTGACTGAAAGCAGCTCTCTCCTGGGCTCCCGTCCTCCACCTACTAAAATTGCTATTTTCTACTGAAATACTGATACCTTTCTAAGCTACAGTGACCCTAAAGGCTTTCTGATTACTTCCAGTTTCTTTGGGCTGATTTTTAGGGCACTTAAAGATTTTCCAGCGATTAGCAACGATGGAGGCTGACATGAAGACAGCCAGTGTGAAACACACTCCACCAACAACGCCTGAAAAGGCACCTAAAAAGGCTAGGAATGCCAATTTAGCTCATTCTTCAAAACAAACAACTCCTGCAACTTCAAATGCCTTATTAACTGAAGATCGTTTTCTTCAAGAAATGGTACCTTTCAGAGAAACACTGCAGGAGATATCAAACGAGATCAAATCCATCAGAAGGGACTTCTCAGACTTGTCAAGGCAAGTGGGGGATCTGGAACCAACGTTACTTCGCTGGACAGTTGGAGAAACAAAACTGAACCAGAGATTGTTAAACTAAAACAGCAGATACAGAAACTACAGGCTAAAACAGAAGATCTTGAGGGAAGGAGCAGGAGGAATAATGTCCTCATTTTGGGGCTACCGGAAACTGAAGAAGGGAACAACACCATTAAGTTTGTCCAGCAATTCCTAAACAAAGTTGTTGGACCCTCTCCGATAAATCAGTGCTATCATATCGAGAGACCCCATAGATCGCTGAAGCCCAAGCCTCCACCGAGCTCTCCTCCCAGACCACTCATCATTAAATTCCTAAGTTATATCGAACGTCAACACGTCGTAACAAAAATCAAAGAACTGGACTCTGTACAGTGGAACTATGTCAAATTGAGAATCACACAAGATTTACCTTTTGAAGTCCGAAAGAGGAGAGCAGCTTACCACCCAATTGTGAAAAAATTAATTGCCGCCGATATAAGGTTCAAGATGGTCTACCCGGCGAAATTTGTGGTCTCCCTGGACGGTAGTTGGCAAGCCTACGAAGACCCGGACCATGCTCTAGCAGATCTCTAGAGGAAGCTCCCAAACTTATTTAAAGGGGCTGAATTGCTTAGTTGGGCTTTAGGGTGTTTGATGTTTGTATTAATTTAAGTCTGGTTTTGTTTTAAATATCCCCTTATACCCTCTTCTTCTAGCTGTGCGAGGCTATGTCTCGGCGTGGCTTACCTGGGCCTGGGCGGGTACTGTGTGATCTAGGGCAGCTGGTTAGTAGAGGCTGGGATAGGCATGCGAGGCCTGTGGAAGTCAGTTAGGCCCGAGCTCGGAGGCTCACGCTTGCTGGCTCCGTTTGCGAGGCGGAGCATAGTGTGGAGTTCGAGCTCGGGGAATCTTTAGCGCCGGACCGTCTTGGTCCGTCCTGGTACTTCCGACTTGCGCTCTCCTCGGAATTATTCCGGCTTAGTGTCCAGGCCTCACAGGGATCACGCTTTGACCAGCCCGCTTTGGGGGTCGCTTGCAGGTAATGACTCACTTTGTCTGTTTTATTTGTACTGTTCAATCTTCTGCTCGTTATAATATTTGTCTTTTTTGGATCAACGGCAGAAGTGGTATATGTTTTACTTTGTCGAGCATATAGTTACTACTCTGGAGATGTTTCTGCATTTTCAGGATGTTGCTTACTCAGATTATTGTGGGTGGGGGCTGGGAGGTGAAATAAGCTTTTAGAACTTGCCTCACGACTGTGGATGGGGATTTGGATACCATGGCCATTTTATATTATCAGATCTAATTGCTCCAATTCTGAGTTTAATGGCCCTGGCAATAGGCTTCTAGCTTAGTTCACACTCAAGTAACCAGAGAGCCAAAGGCTATGCCATGGTATCGAGGGAGGGTCCTGAAACCAAATGATATATTTCTGGCTTTGCAATTTTACCTGTTATGGGGTGGTTTGTACTTAGTTGTTTGTGTTTGAGTGGGGGTAGGGATGGGTGGGTCAGGGATGGGAAGGGTAAACTCTGTGTTTCCCGTGTTACTTGTATTTTGGCCTATGACTTTGATGACATTTTGTTTAACCAGATTATGTTGTACTCTATTTTGTTCTGAAGCGGTTTTTATCCTGCAACATATGTATTTTTGGATGGTCAAAGCTGTTTATTCTGGGGAGGATGTTGCCGCCAATCAGCCTCTTAGGCAGTATCAAGTTTTTATCTTGATTTTGAATATTTTAACTACTGGTATCAATGGCGTTAAACCATGTTAAGTTTGCTACCTGGAATGTGAGGGGGTTAAGGGAAGTATCCAAGAGGGGTCAGATTCTTTTAACTGCTCATTAGCAGGGGTGGATATTCTTTTCCTTCAGGAGACCCATATTACGGTAACAGAAACCAACTTACTACAGTTTAAAGGCTTCTCACAAGTTTTTCGTCAGGTCAGACTACCAACAGCAAAGGGGTTGCTATTTTGATCAGACGCAATGTACCCTTCGTGATGAAAAAACATGTTCAGGACACAAATGGCAGATATGTATTTGTTCATGGAACGCTCTACAACACTGAGGTTGTTCTAGGTTCCATATATGGTCCTGCTGGCGGCAACTCCGAATTCTTGATGGGTCTAGCTGACCTACTGAGTGTCTTCTTACCATCCAACTTTGTTTTGGGTGGGGACTGGAACATTGCACCTTCACAAGCACTAGATAGGTCTGTTAGATGTACTAGAACCACGTCATCCGCCCAGTTAGCACTAACGGATTTGTGTTCGTTGTTGGGTTTGGAAGATCCCTGGAGACTTCTGAATCCTTCTACTAAGACTTATACCTTCTATTCTCCAACCCATAACTCCTGGTCATGGATAGATTACATCTTAGTGAGCACCAACCTTTTAACTAATATTTCTTCCACCAGTATTGAGCCCATTGTTATCTCGGACCATGCTATGACATGGGTCAAACTTGCTCCGGGACCTCCTGGACAACGAGACACCACCTGGAAGCTCAATAATCAGATTTTAAAAGTGAGCAGATCACTTCACTTTTCAAAGCTTTGATTTCATCCTTTTTGGAGACTAACCAAGGCTCGGTCTCTAGGTATGATCTAGTTTGGTGCTCACTGAAATGTTTCCTCAGGGTGAATTTATTAAAGAATCATCCAGACGGAAAAAATTGAGAGTGGAAAAAATTAATTCCTTAGCTAATCAGATCAAAGCAGCCAGGAGAAATTCTCTACCTCGCACTCTCAAGGGGTTCTAGAGAATCTATATAGGCTCAAAGACGAATACGAGGATCTAATCCGAGAGAAAACAGAATATATCACTCTGAAAGCCAAAACGAAATATCTTGATCAGGGAGAGAAGCCAGGTAGACTACTAGCTCTTAAACTTAAAGAAGTGGAGAGTTCGAGATTGATCCCTGGCATTAAAGCTAGTGATGGATCCATCAAAACCAACCTGAGAGACATTGCCGCGGTCTTTGAAGCCTTCTACAGGAACCTTTATGGGACCAAAACACCTTCATCGGTACTTTCAGGTATAATAGATTTTCTCGAGAACACCCCTCTCCCCAAGCTCCACACTGTTCATTGTGAAGCCTTATCAGGCCCCATCACTTTAGAGGAAGTTATAGATGCTATCCATGGTCTCACCCTGGACAAGGCTCCTGGCCCAGACAGGTTTTCTCCAAACTTTTACAAATCCTTCTGTAGTGAGCTAGCCCCCGCATTATTAAAATTGTTTAATTATATTCTCACTTCTGGACCTTTAGATCCTTCTTTGTTAGAAGCAACTATAATCTTAATACCTAAATCAAATAAGTCGGCTTTAGACCCGGCTAACTATAGACCAATCTCTCTGCTTAATTATGATATCAAAATTCTGACCAAAATCCTCTCATTGTGAATTAAACAAGTTTGGCAATCACTCCTAAGTGTGGAACAGGTGGGCTTTGTCCAGGGGGGATCTGAATCTGATCACATGAGGACTTTCGCACACATCCTTCACGCTGCCCAGGACTCCCAACTTCCTACGGCTCTGGTAGCCTTAGACGCCGAAAAAGCCTTTGATCGTGTCAGTTGGGAATTTTTGTGGGCTACCCTAGATAGGATGGGCTTTCTGGTACAATTTATTCAGTGGGTCAAGGCGATTTATAGCTCCCCCTCTGCGAAAGTCTATTGCAATGGGGTGTTTTCTTCCAGATTTCCCCTATACTCGGGTACTCGTCAAGGTTGCCCATTATCACCGTATTTATTCAACCTTTATTTGGAACCCCTATTGGTGCGTATCAAATCTTCACCTGATATTACGGGATGTCTTATTGGCCAGCAATCATTCACCATATGGTATTTGCAGATGACATCCTGTTGCACCTCACGAACCCGTGTAGATCTATCCAAGAGGTGTTAAAGATTGTCACACAATTTGGCGAGGTGTCAAATTACAGATTGAACTTGACCAAATCTGAAATCTTTCCACTCAACCCACTCGTATTCCATGCTGATGTAGTCCATTTCGGAATGAAATGGGCTCCCGACCACCTTAAATATCTAGGTATCTATTTAGCCCGTGATACCAACATGATTAAGAAACTTAATCTGGACGATCTGATAGACAGGATTCAGAGCGATCTTAACAGATGGACAAGCCTTCCCTTATCTATAGGCGGGAGAATCAACATAATTAAAATGAATATACTCCCGCGTATCTTTTACCCTTTAAGCCTGTTAAACATATGGCTACCTAAATCCTTCTTTCAAAAGGTCCACTCATCCTTAACTGAATTCATTTGGAAAGGCAAACAACCAAGGAGATCCTTTTTCAAACTGTGTGTGCCTAAAGCTAATGGGGGCCTTCATCTACCAAATTTCGAACTCTATTATTGGGCCAGTCACCTGGCAAAAATGGGCAAATGGCTTTGCCCCTCCAATGATCATTATAGGCCTAAATGGTTGCAGCTCGAGATTGAACTTCTGAGATCATAATATAGATCCTCAATCCATTTTTTATTGCAATCTCTCAGCTCTACCAACCCGAATAGGCAACTCTGATAGGACCTCAGTTAAGGTTTTCAATCAATATTGCACCTCTGCTAGAATCCATAATTCTAAGGACCCAGCCCAGCCGTTGGTTCTCAATCCCAACATTAGGCTCGGTTCCCACTGGTTGCTCCCATCTTGGTTACCGCAAATCCGGGATTGTGCTGTGGAAGATTTCTATATTCAAGATTTACTTGGTTCCTCCAGGGACCTGATGTTCAAATTTGATATCCCTTCACAGTACATCTTTAAGGTATACCAATTGAGACACCTCATAGCCAAGGTTTTTGGTTCGGTGAAGATTACTTCCAGTATACAACCCTTTCTAGATTTGCTTAAATCCCAGGTAAATGAACCCCATGCCATAGCCAAACTCTACGCACAGCTTCTTCTCAGCAAAGCCCCTGAAGTTTTATCTGGCTCCAAGGTGTTGGAACCATTGATTGCTAAATCTCCTTTATCCTGGAGTCAGGTGTGGACAGACTTGCTTAGATTTCTCTCTCTGGATAGGAATAAGCTCACACAATTCTACATAGCTAACAATATGTATTATACTCCGGTGAAATTAGATAAATTCGGGAAAGCAAGTTCTGCTAAATGTACTAGAAGTGGAGAGGATCAGGGTAACATACTACATATATCCTGGGCCTGTGAGAAGGTTGCTCCTCTGTGGAGGTACATTTGTAGTAGTTTGGATCCATTACTGGGTTTAAAAGATCTATTCACACCCGAAATTTGTATACTAGGAATTTATTCCAGTATTAAGGTTAATGAAAGGAAATACCACATGGCCCTAATTTCGATGGCTGTTAAAAGATTAGTACTCCGCCACTGGTTAGATCAATCCGAAATCTCATACCAGGAATGGGTGGCAGAAATGTCTCAAGGTTTTAAAATTGAAAAACTGATTGCCAGCTCCAGGCATGCCATGTCAGCATTCCACAAGAAATGGGGCAAACTATACGCCTTGTATCTCCACTAGGATCCTACTCGGGTTCCTTATATTCCTCCTCCTAATTATCATTATTATGTAACTCGACTTGTTAGCTTTCTTACCCCTTTACCTTTCTTTATCCCTGGACATTAACTGCTTTACTTGGGTCTATTTGCTGTTGGTGGCGGCATCCTCCTGGGGAAGGGGGGGTAGTGGGTGTGGGGCTTTTGTTTTTGTTTCCTCTTGGATGTGTTGTTTCTTTTATTGTTTTCACTGGCCTACTATGTTATTTGTTACGAATGTATTTTGATCCTTGTTTGTTTACTTGTTTGCTAAAATAAATAAAGTGTGAATTTCAAAAAAATAAATGCCAGGGGGGGTGCCCAATCCCCCTCTGCTCTGCCCCCCTGCTTGCTTTGTGCGCCGATGGGAGTGCCCAATTCCTGTCGGCATAACATCCCCGTGTTGTGTGCCAACAAGGGTACCCAATCCCCCGCCGGCTACAGACCCCCCTCATAGTTAGGTGGCACGCTGGAGCCCACCCCAGTGTGCCAAATCCCTAAAAAAAAACCTGCCCCGCAATGTCTAATTTTTTTTTTACCTGTAAAATGAAAACGGTCCCTGTAGTCTTCCTGCCCCCACCCACACCCACCCTCTGTGCACCCTGCCTCCCCACACCCCCTCACCCCATACTTACCTCCGAGTTTGGTGCGACCATCTTCAGTGGACTGGGAACACGTCTGCACTCTTCAAAGCTGACCGTGAACTGAAGAAATGCCGTTAAGCTGTATTATGGAATAAATAGGGTGTTTTCAACTTTGCTGCATATCTCAGGCAGTTTTGGGAATTTTGGCCCCAAATTTTCAACATGGGTTTTTTGGGACCCCTCCTCATGAATTCTTGCACTGTCATGGCGTTATTCGGTCCCGAAAGGTGATTTCACAGTCACTGCATGGAATCACCTTTCAGGGCTGAGTAATGAAATGACAGTGCCACTGTTCATGAGGGGGGCTCTCAAAAAGCCTATGTTGCAAATTTCGTGGGAAAATCCAAAAATGACTGTTTTACGAGTGTGTGTTGCGCAGTTGCTACACACACTTGTCGGTTAGCGAATTCGCAATATTTTCATGCCAGATTCTCAACATTGGCATTTTAACACACCTTCTTGTGAACTGTACAGCTGTCATTTTTCACATCCTGGCCAAAATGTGTTTTCGCACTTCTGGCGCAGAATAGAGTGGTCGCTGTGTGACATCAGTGTTCAGGACACATTGCAAAAATGACAGTGACAATGTTCATGAGCAGAGGTCCTAAAATGCCTGTGTTGAAAATTTGGTGACAATGCTCCATAAAATTACTGTGTTACAAGCATGTATTGCGCAGTTTGCACGCACGCTCTTAAGTTCACAAACATAATATTTTCACTCCAGATTTTCAGCAGTGCCATTGTTCTCTCACCTCCTAATGAACAGTACAGTTGTCATTTTTCACATCCTGAACAAAATCTGTTTTTGCAGTTCTGGCGCAGAATAGCATGGTCACTGTAGAAAGCCCATGTTCGAGACACATTATGAAAATGGCAGTGACACTGTTCATTAGCAGATGTCCTAAAATGCCTATGTTGAAAATTTGGGGATGAAAGTCAATAAAATGAGTGTTTTATGAGTGTGCGTTGCGCAGTTTACATGCACGCTTGTGACTTTGTGAATTTGTAATAGTTTCACTCCAGCTGTTCATCATTGGCATTTTTCCATGCTTCATTATGAAAAGTACAGCTGGCTGAAATGTGTTTTCACACGTCCGGTGCAGAACTGCATGGTCGCTGTGCAAAATCAGTTTTTGGGACAGTTTGAGGAAATGACTGTGACACGGTTCATGAGCAGAGGTCCTAAAATGCTTATGTTGAAAATTTGGTGCCGAAAGTCCATACAGTGACTGTGCTGCAAGCATGCATTGCGCAGTTTCCACGCACCCTTGTAACTTCGTCAATCTGCAATATTTTCATGCCACATTTTCACCACTGGCATTTGTGCACACCTTCTTATCAACAGTCCTGCTGCTATTTTTCACAGCCTGCCCAAAACGCATTTCCACAGCTGTGTCACACAATGGCGTTCTCGCTGTGCAAAATCACCTTTTGCGACACATTAACAAAATCAAAGTGCTATGCATCTCTAGCTCTGCAACTGCCAATGCCAGCATGACAACATTCGGCATTGACAAATGCTTGTTTATAATAGCTGCTGTATGAATATTATCATGAAAGCAGTATCACTTTTCATCAGACTTCAGTTTCTCTGACTGCTTGGCTGCATCTGATCTCATAGTGTTTAATATCCGAATCAATTCCTGGACAACAGATAGTAGTATCTAAGGCAGAGGATTGTGTTGACAGGTATAAACAAACAGCCAAATCAGATGAAGCCTAGGGAACTGTCTTCCTGTCTTCATGTTAATGTGTATAGTTATTGAAAAAAAGGGGAAGCTATCCCATAGGTGTTGATAGCCATTATTGAGGACAAATAAACAGAGCACTCAGTTGAGGCTATGATGCTAGCACTTTTTCAGCATGGCTTTATAATGGGCCATTCACACCAAACCAACCAACTTTCTTCTAGAGGTGACCCCTGAGGTGGGTGATGGCAGGGCCATAGACATAGTCTATTTGGACAACAGCAAGGCCTGTGATACTGTGGTAAATGACAAAATTCTAGGAATCATGCACCACTGTGGTATACTTGAGCTAGACTGCTAACTGGCATGGAAACAGGGTGCAGATATTTCTGGTAGATGGGCATTTCTCTGAGAGGAGAGGGGTACTCAGTGGTGTCCCTCAGGGATCGTTGCTGGGCCAGTTCTATTCACCATTCTGGAAGCTGAGCTCTCTAGCAGGATGTAGATAGTTCTGGTAGATGGGCATTTCTCTGAGTGGAGAGGGGTACTCAGTGATGTCCCTCAGGGATCGATGCTGGGCCAGTTCTATTCACCATTCTGGAAGCTGGGATCTCTAGCAGGCTGCTTATGTTCACTGATGATACCAAACTGGCCAGGGAGGATGGGGTCCTTGAGGATTGATATTAACTTCAGAAGCACCTAAACAAGCTAGGTGACTGGCCAGACTTCTGAAGTCTCAGATTACATGTAGTCAAATGCAAGATGCTGCACTTGAGAAGAAAAAAAAGAAATAGAGACAGAACCTAAACACTATGTGAGATTTCTCTTGCTCCAGTCGAGGAGGAAAATGATATGGGGGTCATAAAAGACAAGCATGGCAAGCAGTGTATGGCCATCATGAAGAGGGATGGCAGAATGCTGGGGTGCATCAAAAGCAGGTAACCAGCAGAGCAGGAGAAGTAATCTTGCCTCTTTACAAGACATTTTTCAGGCCTCACATAGAGTACTGTATATAGTTCAGTCCTATCCAATATAAAATGAACATTGAGGTAGTAGAGAGGGTGATCAGTACAGCCATCAACATGATGAGGGGGATGGAAGACAACAGCTATGAGGACAGAGTGGTGACCCTTACTTTGCTCACACTGGAGAAAAGAAGGCTGATAGTGGAAATGATTTTAGTTTTCTGACTACTCAAGGGTGTTGAAAAAGTAGATCAGACAGAGATGTTTGCTCTGGTGTCCTCAAACTGGACACAGGGACATGCCCTGGAGCTGAGTGGTGGTAAATTCAGGGTTAATGCTAGGAAAATGTTTACTCTCAAAGGGTGGTGAAACTGAAACTGCCTTCCAACTGAAGCAGTAGACATGAAGACAGTAGAGTCCTTTACAGTAAGCATGGGAAAATGACTGGTTAGGTTGCTTAGCTTACTAATGGAATGTATACTTAATACATTGGGTAGTACAATGGATAGGGAAATTAAGTTAGTACATGTTTACACAGCATATTTAAAAGGGAACATTTAGGAACAGCACCCACAATAGTTTGAAAGTCTATGAAAAAGATTTTTTTAAATGAGGTATTAGGCTCTTCTGCAGTTGGCAGCAGTCCAAAGATATCGGTGACTATGTCTGTGTCTGCCCATATTGATGCTACATTGTATTTTGATGCCCTTTCTTGATCCCAGACATCTTTCCCACTATGCCTCCTTTATCTCCAAATTTTTGTTTGGCTCACTCCCATTGTGCCTTACTTCTCTCCTCTCTTCCCCCACTTCTTCCTCTTACTCTCTTCTCAACACTTGCTTTTGCTCTCTTGCTCTCCCACCAATGAAATCTACTGCTGGACATGCTGCCTTCTCATTCGGATTTCCTAAACTATGGGGCTATATCCTACCTTCCATTCAGTATGCTCCTTCCTCTCCCCTATGAGATTTCTCTATTAACTCCTGCAGTTGCAGCTGCATCTGATGGGGGTGGACTCCTGTCACCTGCCTTCTCCACAACACACTGACACTTGTGCTGCCCCCCCCCCGCCAGTTCTTCAGTCACTACTCAATACTTCTCATACCATGATTGTTGCTCACTGTTTTATGTTATTTTGCCAGTTCTGCAATTTTACTGTATGGTACTTTCTGTGTAGCAATTTTATTCTTATGCCTTCTTGTAATTGCATATTTTGTAATTCTTATTTTTGTAATGATCATAATATTTTTGTACATTACATATTTTTGTACTTTGTATCTGTTCTGTTCTCTGCTAGCCCCCCTCCATCCAGGACACATCCAGAAAAATGCTGATACCAGCTCAGTATGACTTTCCTGGTAAAACGTTTGAAATCAATCAATACATACATACTTAAAAAATCCATCAGTCAATCAATCAACCAATCAATCAGCATTGGCATCATTTTTATAACCTTGTGATGTCACTGACCAACAAGCTGTTCTCAGTGTTAGAAATTAAACAAATTTACTGGGGGATCCTAACACCTTTGATGTAGGATTGAACATGCCTGACTGGGGTCTGGTGACATTTCCTCATATGTTACATTCTTACCCTTTATATAGCCAGTTCTAAGCATCTAGGGGAACACATTTTACTCATACTCCTTCCAACTTTTACTCATGGAACTGTCAGACTTTTAATTGTACTTTCAGAATGCAGTTCCCCCAGGTTCCTCCTCATTTCCACCACTGTCTGTGCTTGACCATAGAGTGATTAGCCACCTTTTGACCATCAGTGACATTGCAATATTCTAAAAATGGTGTCAATGTAGTATCAGTATGGGAGAGGCATGGTCATCTTGACTGCTGCCAGCTACAGGTAATCCCAAAACCACTGAACATGCTCCCTAAGACCCCTCCCCAGCTCCTTAAACTCTTTCTGCACTATCCCAACCCCATCCCTAGCCAGATCATTAGTCTCCAGGTGAACAATGACATCCAGTTCTCCCTCCTGTCCTACTGCTCTAGTGATCCTCAGGATCCACTTCCCATTCCTCCGGCCATGGTGCTATGTACAAACCTAATCTTCCTCTCCCTCCTCTTATTCCAAAATCTATCCCCCTCACAATTGAGTCCACCCCTAGAGGTTGTTCCGCCCTCCTTGGGTTCTTCACTACTGATGACCCCCCTCACATCTTCCCTGGTCACTACCAAGGATGCCTCCTCCTGGCAGTTCTGCCCAGCAATGGTGGTGTAGGAATTACATAGTGGTGCCAGTTGAGGAATGTGCTTCTAACCCACCATCCCCAACCTTCCAGAGTCCATCATAGTCCAGTGGTTTCTCCTACCTAGCATCCTGTGAGGTAACGGTGGCAGACTCGGTGACCCTTGAGGGGAAGTACAGGTCCCCCAAATCCTGGCCAAATCAGCCTGGAGTCTAGCAACCTCCTCTCTCAATCCAGAGAGGTGTGTGCAGATGGGGCAGCACCTCAGTCTCCAGATGCTCTGTCTGAAAACTACTGCCCCACTGCCACTACACTGCACCACTCCCAGCATTCTAGGGTTTTATTTAACTCTAAAAATTGATTAGCGTTTTGCTCATAAAAGTTCTAAAACATTGTGAAAAGACATAGCACTTGCCTCACTGTGTTTAACAAACATAACACTTCTAGAAAACCTATATAAATGCTTTCTATACAGTTAGTATTGTCCCAAGAAAAAAAAAACTGCTAATCAATTATTTAAAACCCTGCATTCCCAGTTCCTATAGCGGCAATATAATCAATATATGCCGGTACTCAGATGTACTTTTTAATCAAGGGTTCCACCATATCAACCCCAGTTCATTCAAATATGGTGTCTGTTATGGGCATATGGATCAAAGGGGCCCTTTTTATACTTCTGGGGCCACCAACTAACAGTGCAGGAAGCACACAAATCTGCTACTTCCATCCATATACCTGGCCGGAAGAACTGGGGAAGTATGCATGCCTCAGTTTTTTCCCCTGCCCAAATGATCCACAATAGGTATAGTATGGGCAAGCCTCATTACCTATCTTCTTGCAGACCTGGGAACCACTAACTGGTAAAGTAAAGTCTGAATTTGTTGCTCAAGTTCTACCCAGTACAAAAATAACCTCCTTCAGTTCCAACCTTGGAAAGCTTTGTGCTTTTTGTCCATCTACCCGTTTACCATTTTCTGGTAAGCATGCCTGAGAACCTCATCAGTCCTTTGTTCAGAAATTATGTTTGCTGGGTTTTGAAAATGTCTGGTCTGACCTCTGAAAGGATTTTGTGACCTGATGTAGATGGGGATACTGTGTCCTCATCTGAGTAACCTCTGACCTTCCTTTAACCCTGATTCTTGTGGTCCTCAACCACTGCAATCTTGGATAGAGGGGACTGTGGGCAATATACGGTTGCGTATTTTCAGGTCAAGTTTGAACCTGAATTTTGGGCCTGGTTCACTATTTCTGCTATAAAAAGCCAGCATATTGTTTTGATAGGTTGGAAATATCTATTGTGCTGTTTTTGCTAAGCTTCTAACTATTCAAGGCTATGTCAAATTCTAGTGTAAACTACAATGCCATCTGGAACTTTATTTAGGAATAGACATTAAGTGGCACTGGATATGTATAAACAACTACTTCATGAGTAATATCAATTTTGCTCAGTGGAAGTTTATGAAACATTAGTGCCCCCTAGCATTTTCTTTTTTTTGCTTCACATCCAACAATGTCATCAAGAAATATGGTATTCTGAACATCTCATATGATCAAGAGGTGTGGTATGTCTGAACAACAATGCCATTAAAATGGTACTTCAACATCTGATGCGATCATCAGGTCACCTGTAATAACATGTTTTTCTACAGCATCTCAAAGTTATAGAAAACCAGGAGAAAGACAACATGCAGAATCATACGCTATCTACCATCTCTCAAAATCACAATGCAACAAGTGGTTCAGGGACATGACTCCCACCAGCTCCAAACATCAACATCAGACTGAATCACCAAGAAAGTGAATGCCAGCAAGCATCACTACCCCTTCCATGAATCAAGTAAAACAAAGTGTTTGTCAATGACCGTAAGCCCTTGTCAAATAAGCTCCATAGCTAATGTCTCATCTTTGGCAAGAAACTAAAATGGCTGGGAGTGAGATTTTAGCTGTGGCGGGTTAGGGGGGGGCTGTGGATTCATCGAGTAGCTAATATGTGTGCATGTTTTCATAAGAACAGTATAAACTGTCATCATCTGGAGTGATTATAGGCCAAGCTGAAACTTGAATTGATGTACTGAGGGTTATCAACTAAAACAAGGAATTGTTTCCAGCACCCCCCACCCTTTCCAGAGGGAAGCCAAAAGGCTGTCAGCAATGTCATATTCTTCTAATTAGAGTGTACTGGTACAAATATATTTGAAGGAAACTCTTGCTTAATTACCTGTTAATTGCTTATATGTCATCTTTATATTTTCAAGTCTGTTACTTAAAATGAAACCTATTAAATGGTATAGTAAGGGGCTTCTTATTATCTGCATGTCCTGTGACATGCACAACATTGTGGGATTTATGTGAGGTTAAAATACTGGGATTAAGATTTGCTCTTGTGCTAGTATAACGTAAATCAGGTTGCCTCCCACACATCTGGCTTCCAAGTTTGGGTAACTAAAACTGGGTCATCATAACACTCACAGGCTCTTTCCTCTTTCTCCCTCCATTTATAAGCCCAGAACTTCTTAGACTTTCCTTCTGGGACAAATAGTTCAGGATCAGTAAAGGCAAATACTTGTTCTAGTCCCTCTGTCCGTGTGGCCTCCTGTGGGCCTGAACATTCTGTATTGCTTTGCAAGAGGGTATGCATAACAACATAGTAACATAGTATTTGATGGCAGATAAGTACTGCTAGGCCCACCCAGTCTGCCCATATTCCCTGCCTGCATCAGTGGTAACTGACCCTACTTGGTCATTGGGTTTAGCCTTTCCTACCCACCCCTAGGGTTCCCTTGTACCTATTCCATGCGTATTTGAATCCCTCCACTATGCTAGCTCCCACTACTTCCTGGGGTAGGCTATTCCATGCATCTAGCACCCTTTCTGTGAAGAAAAACTTCCTTGCATTCCTCTTTATCCTGCCTCCCTCCAATCTCATATCATGCCCCCTCTTCCTTGTACACCTCCTATACTGAAAGATGCCACCTACTTGCACTTTGTTTATGTGCTTAAGATACTTGAAGGTTTCTATCATATCTCCCCATTTCCACCTCTCTTCCAGTGCATACATATTGAGGTCTTTTAATCTCTCCTCATATGTCTCCTGGTGCAAGCCCTGCACAATCTTTGTTTTCCCTTCTCTGAACTGCCTCCACCCTGTCTAGTCCTTATGAAGATGCAGCCTCCAGAACTGTACACCGTACTCCAGATGAGGCCTCACTAGCCTTCTGTACAGTGGCATCACCACCTCCCTTTTTCTGCTAGTGATACCCCTTCCTATGCACCCCAACATGCTACTGGCCCTCCCCACAGCCTTGGTACACTGTTTGGATACCTTTAAGTCATGTGAGATGATTATCCCTAAATGTCTTTCTTCCCTGGTAACTGTCAACAACTTCTCCCTCATCCTGTAACTCTCTGCAGGGTTTCTATACCCCAGGTGCATGATTTTGCACTTCTTTGCATTACATTTTATTTGCCATACATTAGACCAGTTTTCCAGGTTTTCTTTGTCCCTCCTCATTTTCCAGACTCCACCCCCAGGGTGTCTACCCTGTTGCAGATCTTGGTGTCATCTGCAAATAGGCAAACCTTCCCCTCCAGCCATTCAGCAATGCCACTAATGTAGGCATTGAAAAGGACTGGCACCATGATTGATCTTTCAGGCACCTCACTGGTCACCCCCCTTTCCTCAGATTGGATCCCATTAACCACCACCCTCTGCTTTCTGTCCCCCAACCAATTTCTAACCCAGTTCTCCACTTTGTGGCCCACCCCCAGGCTACCTAACCTGTTAACCAGTCTTCTGTGTGGAACAGTGTCAAAGGCCTTGCTGAAATTGAGGTAAGCAATATCCACCACTCCCTCCCTGATCTGGGAGTATTTCTTAATGCCAACACTTGGAATCCCGACATTCAGGATCCTGAGTTCGGCAGCCCAACACACACACACCTGACAGACGGAAGCTGGTGCTGACGGGGTAATGTAGCGGATGTGACGAACAGCTACTTACCTCGAGTCAGGCACTACAAGTAATGGGGAAATTCAGAGGCAGGCCAAGCTGCTCCTGTGGCATGGAGGGCTAAGCCACTAGCAGCTCAGCCAGCTTAGTGCTCTTCACCCAGTTTCTGTTCCCGGCATGGAAATTTTTGTGCCATGCTGTTCTGCCCCCCATAATTTTTACAATCTTTCTCTGAGGTCTGCTCCCCCTTAGAGTTGGTTATTTTAGTTACAGGGGGTGTCGGGCGCTGGCCCCTGCATTGCACTAAGACCTTGTCAGTCTTCTGACAGTCTCTGTTCTGAACTTGGGCATATGGAGTTTGGGAGATTGACTGTCAGGATTTTATAGTGAATCACCTGATCCACCTCCTTCGTCACTCAGTCAAAAAAGTCTATTAGATTGGTTTGACATGACCTTCCTGCTATGAATTCACGTTGCCTCGGATACTGTGCTCCACTGAATTCCAAGTGTTCCACAATCCTTTCCTTAAGCAGTGCCTCTGTAATCTTGCCCACTACTGAGGTGAGGCTGACCAGCCTATAGTTTCCTGATTCCTCCCTGTTTCCACTCTTGTAAAGAGGAACTGCATGTGCCCTCTTCCAGTCCTCTGGAAAATTTCCTGTATTGAGTGACTTACTAAACTCTTAAATAAAACCCTTCCCAGTCTCAGCCCAAGAATACTGACCAGGGTAAGGTTTTGGAAATTCCCACCTGTATTATTCCTTCTCAGTAGCCTACTTTTAACCATTCTGGGGCTGTAAGGTATTTACGGATATCCCCATGCAGGTCGGCAATATTTATGGAATCTCCTCATTGACCCAGGTTGGGTCCTACCACATATTCTTTAACCAATGTCTACACACAGCTCAAATCCACCAGAGCTGCTACTGTTTCATTCCCCACTTGCACTGCTATTGTACACAGGTTGTTGGCCTGGAACTCGTGTGTAGGGGGCGGTAGCAATGCATTTCATAGAATCAGTCCATGCAGTCTCAAAACTTACTGATATGCCCCACTTTACCACAATGAAAACATACAGTGTTACTATCAGGTCTATAACCTGCATCCCCCACCCCCCATTTGGGTTACTGGAAAGTGGGGTCTTGGGACTAAGGGAATTACACCATGCCCTAGGGTTATACTTTTTTGAAGCAGACGGATAAGTAATATATTACCATTTGACCACTTGCCCATAGCAGCACATTTGTTTCCATGTCACCAAAGTCCTTTCTCCCCTCTTCTGGGATGATCTTCTCTTCAGGTCACTGCCCCAGGATTTTCTAGGATTCTGCTCTTCTTAGCATCCTCTGGTCTTTCAGCTTTCAGGAATTGTTCTCTGATTTTCATTGCTGCAGTCAGAGTGGTCTGTTCATGTTGGCTTAACCAGTCATGAACTCAGTCTAGTAAAATATTCCGCTACTGCTCCAGTACAATCAAATCCATAATATCCTCTTTAGTGCATACCTCTGGTTTTAACCACTAAGTAGCCAGTCTTGTAATTTTTGTGCCAGTACTCTAGCCATGTTCCAACCTTGAAAGGTAGAAAAGTTCTGTCAGTAGCTCTGTTCAGTTATTCCTGCCAGGTCTAAGGTAGCTGCCTTTACCTGATCATAGTTTCTGACGGTGGTGTCAGTTAGGCTTCTGTATGCAGCTTGGGTATCTCTAGTCAGGTACTGTGCAATGCAAGTAGCCCAGCTTTCTTGGGGCCAGGCAGTAGAACTGGCAATTCTCTCAAAAGCTATAAGGTAAGCCTCAGGGTCATCCTCAGGACCCATTTTTGTCAGCAAGGGGTGAGGTCCAACACCAACTGAATTCTGTGTGACCTGGAGCTGGGGCAAAGCTTCTTTCTGTGTTTGCAGCACCCGCTTCATAAACTCCTGCTGCTGGTCTCTCTGCATCTGCTGCTGGTCTCTCTGTGCTTCCAAATGTGTTTGCTGAGCCATCCAGCCTCTTTGCATCTGGACCTGTTGTGGTAGTTGTTGCTCTCTCTGAGCCTCCTGTTGCACTTGCTAAGCTATCCAGTCCCTTTGCATCTGGCCTGTTGTGCTTGCATTTGGGCCTGTTGTACTAGCTGTTTGGCCAGCCATTTCAGTAATTTATCTGAGTCCATTTTACCCCTATTTAGACAAGGGATTCAGTTCATTCTGTCTCTCTCTGACTCCACTTGTGTCTCAGTGAAACAGAAACCTACCTCTGTTTGTTTACCCTTTCTCCTTTATTGGGCTCAGGTGTTGCTTGTTAACACTCTAGCTCCTCCTAATAGACAGCCAGAAAGTCAAAATCCAATGCAGTGAGGTCTCAAAGAGCCAACTTTAAAACAAAATGGGTTTGGTAAAAAATCCCACCACAGCTCCAGTAAAAACCTGCATTGCTTGTGTTGCAGGGTTGTGAAGCACTTTATAGGTGAAAAGGACTAAATGGACATACACTCTGTCACAGGGATGCATGCTGTAAGAGGTAGGACCTTGCAGTAGTGTGTATGCCCCCCTTTCAAACCGGCCACCATATGTACTTCATGGTGGTGGCCATCCATGCAACATGTTTCCCAAGCTGTCCAAGTTGATATTGGAGGGCTGGTGGCCATGTCTTGCAGAAATTTCTATTTTTAAAAATATTTGTGTAACTGTAGAAGGATCTAGAAACATGGACAATGTTAGCAGAAAAAGGCCATTGGTTCATCCAGTCTGCCCAATTTTATCCTGCCCTGTCCCAATCTGTCACATAATCTATTGTCTTGATGTGGCTTAGATGGGGGATATTGCAGTCCTTAGAGGACACACCATATCCTACAACCCCCCGCTCTGTGCAGAGCAGGTGATCCGCTGTTGTACTGAATGGGCATCCAATTGTCTGTCTAGTGTATGTCTCAGCATCCCATGTGCTCTGGCACCTCAAACATCCAAGGCAAGATAGGTGGTTGTCAGTCAGTGTGATTTTATTTCTGCATGCACAGATGTAGAATATAATTGGTTGACTAAGCACGCTGACAGAAATGGCAAACAACAAAACAGAAGCAATGGTGAGGCCTACACAGGTAGGACCTGAAGTTTAACTCCCTTGAGATGACATGTGCTGCAACAAATGTGTAAGCCTCCCCCCGTTCCCATATTCTAGGGGTACGCCTGATGATACAAGAGGGAAGGGGTGCCCACAGTAGCAGAAACACCATTAAAGTTTATTTAAACAGTTCTTAACGGGATTGGCAGCATTGACAGGTCCGTGGATGGAGGGTGTTCCATTCTTCGGTGCTGGGCTGCAGCAAACTTTTGAGGTAAGCAATAAAAATGCCAGATCTTTAATAACTGAAGGGCCACAATAGATGCACTTTCAAAATTGGGGGATCCCTCTTTAATTAAGTGAAATAACTTCATAGTGCCATATCAATTATTTACAGTTCCAGACTGTAGAGTCTGTATGAGGTAGATGGTGGTTAATGTGGCCACACTGGCCCTCCACCAAATATCACAGTCATTGGTCCCCTGGGCCGAGATGGCCACTTGCAGTGCTGGGCAGCATTAGTTCTGGACCGAGTGACCCACAGTGCAGGAAGCAGCTAAGATCTGATGATTCCCCTTTCTCAGACTCTAAGTTCTCTCACAGTACATGAAGTGGCTTTCGAGAAGTAGCCATTACACATCGAGGCAACTGGCAGAAAGTGGCTAAATTGCTAGGCTGAAATTATGCTTTCCTGGGCCCTTATGAACAATTATGGAATAATCCAAAAACCCAAATAGGGGGCTCCAAAATGTTTTGGGCTTCCTGGGTCTCAAAAGGACTTCTCTTGGTGGGTGATCTGTTTTACCAGAAGAGTGGTATACTTAAGTCCTTAAATCCTTTTCCAAGCTACAAACTGTTCATGTGCTACCTAGTCATGACCTGTGGAGGTATCTGCAACTGAGACATACTTTTGCTTCTTGGGCTTATACCTTGATTCAGACAGATTTAACTCAAAGGTTGCGGAAGTGGTTTTCAACTTCTAAGGGTCACACAAGTATGCTGTATAAACTTCTGCAGAAAGTATCTACTCCAGATTGGGAATCTTAAAGATTACAGAGGATAGACGAGGTTCAGCAGCCATTGAACAGAAACATTTGTGTTATGTGCTGGGCTGAAGTGCATTGAGTCTTTTCTGATCCAAAGGCACAAGTCATACAAAAGAAGATTTTAAGTAGATGATACAGAACACCTGTTAAATTATTAAATATGGGCCTATCTGACTCCAGTATGTGCTGGAGATGTGGTGAGGAACCTGGTTCTTGGGATCATATTTTCAGGGATTGTGCCCTAATAGAGGGGTGGTGGAAGGATATCATTACAGCTATAGAAAGTATTATAGATGTTAAAGTGTCTCATTCCCCTTGCTTTTGGATACTAAGTGATTCATCGCTGTTGGATATACAAGCACTAAAGTTTAAGGGAATCATTCATGTGGCAGTTCTGTAGGCCAAGAGACTTCTCCTCCTTTGATGGTGGACCACTACCCTACCCTTCCGTCCTTTTCCCAGAGGTTGCGAGTCATATCAAGAACTGCCTCCTACTTACAAGTGATGCATAGGGAGGCAGTATTGGACAGTGGTTTATGGCTCTGAGCTGCAAATCTGGAGACCTGGATTTGAATCCCACTTGCATACTGTGTGATCCCAAGCAAGTCACTTAACTTCCCTGTGCTCTCAGGTCGCACCTCTAAACAAGCTTTCAGCTTAGTGTGCCATTCCTGGTTAAACAATTGGAAAGAAGGACTACTTCAAAGTTTTATCAGCCTTGGTATCCTTGGTTAAGTTATATTGAGGTGAATATGTAGATATTATTGATGTGCACTGTATCTAATTGACAGAAGAATGATTATTGGCACTTAGAATTTACATATTGGAGGCTAGTTGTACTTCATCAGTCTGGACTCAAAGGAAGGTGGTGCCTTACTTTCCCCTTACTTTTACTTTTATTTTTATACTTGTACTTTTTACTCTTACTTTATTTTTACTTTTATATTTGTTACCATTCTTACTTTATTTTTACTTTAAATGTATTTTATTTCTACTTTCACTTCCATCTTCAGTACCCCTTTTTCTTTCCTCCTTGTGGTTGTACTTATCATGAGTTGTAGGTTTATTGTTATGGCTCTATATCCTAATTTATTGATGTCAGGCAACAATGGAATCTAGTTTTGATTATCGGCAAGGCCACTGTTTTTCAGTTTTTACCGGAAATTCCGGTAAAATTCTGGAATTAGGGCTGCCAGAAAACTGGTAAAAACAAAGATTTCATGGAATCTGCCATTTTATATCAGATCAATAAATCTACAAAACTTGTATTTTTCTTTTAATTCCTTCCTGTACTATTTTCAGTTTACTTTAGTCAATGCTATGTATATTAAGCCTTCTTTAATTCTGATTATTTATGCACATACTAAAAGAATGATAGCAGAATCCCGGTAAAATCCAAAAATTAGAGTAACAATTCCGGAATCTGAAGTCATGGAAATGGAATTTAATTTTTTTAATCACCATAAATCAGTGGCCTTGATTATCGGTAATGATTATATCTTTGTAATATATGGATAAGCCTCAATAATACTATACTAAGTTATACAAAAATTCCCCAGTAATACATCAGTACTCTCAATAATACTATCCTGAAAGGTGATAGTACTATCATTTTTGCTGATAATACTACAGTTCAAAGGTCATCTCCAACTGAAGTATTATCAATGGATGCATATATTACAAAAAAATAACAGAAAGATAAGTGTTTTACAAGGCAGTAATACCATCTCGAGGTTTTGTGGACTTTATGACCTCTCGAGCTTCACTCTTGAGGTTCCATGTCCCTAAAACCTCTTGATGGTATTACTGCCTTGTAATACACACTTATCTATCTATTATTCTATTTATATTGCAGTTTCTTTGCATCTTAGCTTGTTTAATTTTTCCTTGGTCATTGGTTGTTTGTTGGGTCATGGTGCTATTTACCTGTGTATTTTGACTTTCTTTTTGTCTGATAATAATAAAACGTTTATATACAAAAACAAAGACAGTGCTGTGCATCCTGCTTAGCCCAGCTGGTGCCATGAGCCCTCCAAAGGCCTGAAATTTCTCACACTGTGCCATTTGTTTTCATCTACAATATGAAAGTTCAAAACAGCTTAGGCAGATCAAGCACCACTGGAAAGTCAAACACTGTATAGGCACCCCCAAAATGCCAATGTTTGTAAGCCCCTGGTCCCCATAGTCTAGGGGTACACCTGATATTACAAGAGGGAAGGGGTGCCCACAGCAGCAGAAACACTATTAAAGTTTATTTAAACAGTTCTTACTGAGATTGACAATGCTGACAGGTCCGTGGCTGGAGGGGATTCCATTCTTTGGTGCTGGGCTGCAACAAACCTTTGGGTTAAGCAATAAAAATGCCAGCGCTTTAATAACTGAAGGTTCACAATAGATGCACTTTCAAAAACAGGGGCTCCCATTTTAATTAATAGAAATAACTTCATAGCACCATATCAATTATTTACAGTTCCATACTGTGGGGTCTATATGAGGTAGATGGTAGTTAATGTGGCCATGCTGGCCCTCCACAAAATATCACAGTCATTGGTCCTCTGGGCTGAGATTAACACTTGAAGTGTTGGGCAGCATTGGTTCCAGGCTGAATGCCCACAGTACAGGCAGCAGCTAAGATCTGATGATTCTCCTTTCCAAGAATCTAAGTGCATTCACAGGACATGAAGCGACTTTGGGGAAACAGCCATTACACATTGAGGCTACCTCTCCTCTTCCTTCCTTCAGCAGCAACACAACACAGGACTCAGGCAAGCGACTATCCCCTTGAAGCTCAAGGCAGATGTCTCCACCCTACAGCCATAACCAGGTTGGCCCTCCCTGCTATAGATGTGCTAACTCTCTCAGGACTTGGATTTCTACCATTCTGGGCACCTGAAGCTGCCACTACTGGGTTGGTGATATACTTCAGGACAGACACTCTCAGCACAGCAATGGGCTCCATGTAACTTTTCCCTTGACACTGGCCATCTCGATTCATTTGGCAGCCACAGGTTTGATAGCCCTGTACCCTCTTGCACTGCCTGTACATCTTTGGCCAGTTACAGCTGCTAATCACAGGGCGGCGAAAAGGACTTGCACAGACCTCATTGTGGAGCAGTCCCCAACTGAAACAGTGGCCACTACTACATCCACCTGCTGCACTTCCTTTGCCACCCAACCACCCACAGAAGTGTTAAACTGTCGTGGTGAGCAAGCTATCGCCCCTGTTCCCCACACTCCCAACTGTTGCACCAACTCCTCATGGTGGAGCTCTCCTCTTTCCTGCCGAAACTCCAATTTTTGGCCATCATGCACCTTTGGAGACCTCTCACCTGTGGAGTCCCCGCTGGTGGGCTGAGCCAAGAATGACTAATTAATTAAGGAAACAGAAGCCCTCAGACAGTGTACCTTATGTACAGACACCCCACAGTGGGTGTGGGGGTACAGATGGAAGCAAAGAACTGAGGTGGTTGGGGCTGGAAAATGGCCCCCACCTTAAGGTCTTCAATGGGGATTGGGCCCTAAGAGCATTAAAAGGGCCATAAGAGTAGGGTATGAAATTTGTAAAAGTTAGATACCTACTGGGGATGTTCCTTTTAAAAACACATGTCTATCAATTCACATGCTGCCTCATGTCTGTAGTTGAATGACATACTGTCATTAAAGGGGTATCCAGGGCTGAATCTGCAAAGAAATTATGAGCCCATTGTAGAAAGCCGTTAGCAGACATGGAGTACCCCTACACACATGCAGGGCAATCTGCCAAAGTCATAGCCAATACCCCTCCATCAGTTTTTTTTATGTGGATGGCTAGGCTAAGGGTATGTATGGAACAGCAGCATACTTGTATGTAAACCTGAACTGAGTATCTACACTGTAGAGAGATGGAGGAGGATGCACAAACTACACAAGGCAGCACCATACGGTAGTGCCTATGTTTCCCATCAAACTGGATGCTCCATGTCTCTGGGTGTTAACCCCCAGTCCTTCAAGCTGTCATGGAGGGATGAGACCAACTCTCACAAACATGCTTATTTTTTAAAACATTTATTTCACTATACAGGAACATGGCTTTCCTTGATGGAATACCATATCCAGCATCTCTTGCTAAGCATGTAACAGGAGATTTACTCTGGCACTGAACTTCCAGCCCCACTTCACCTCCACTCATTTATAGCCCCCCTCTACATGTGAATTTGTGAGACCATGTCTTGTCAATGCTGGAAAGTGCACAAGCATCGGCAGGTGAGAAATTCCATCATCTTGATACATGCCTACGCTGTGTATCTGGGCCTCCATTGTAGGTCGGTTCCTAAGTTATTTGCTTGCTTTGCCTTTCCCAAGTCCATGAGGACTTGACAGCTTTAGCCCCACCCCAAAGGACTTTTAAAACAAATTGCTATCTGTCTGCCCTGATGTTATAAGAATGTAACTGCTATAGCAAAGGCTTTCAGAAAATGGTTCACCTGCCACACTCTTAACGTCTTTGCTGAAGTTAGCCCCCCACTTTTAAATACGAATTTTTTCTCTTGATCCTTGCACCTCTCAGAACAGCACTTTGGTTCTGCTCATTGTCACTTTCTGCCCACCAGACTCATCCTCCATTGTAGATCACCACTTCCAGATTCCTTAGCATCCACAACACCAGTGGATCATCCTTCTTATCCCTACTCGAGGACTACATCCCCTGAACACACTCCTTAAGTCAACTAAGGAATATTGGCTGAGGAAGTGGCATTGATGAGACAGGGGAACAGACTGATGTGGGGAGATGGGGCAGCTGTCATCTTGCATCCTGAGCTGGGTGCTCATTTTTCCCATTTCTGGGCCTCTCCCTCCACTCCAGAAATGCACATCATGGGGATGCCCTGGGAATGGAGTTGGCTTATGTGTAGTGACCCATGCCAGCCTGGGCTCTGTTCCTCATCAAATGACACTCTCTGAGCTGTGGTCACAGCACCATCCCCGAGGAAGAGGGTATCTTCATGGACACTCTGTCACCCTCACTGCCGGCCTCTGCTCCTGTCATCCAAGGCATGGAGTGCAAACTGGATTGCCACTGGGCTAAGTGAGGGCCCCATTGTGCAGCTCCATAAAGCCAGTTTAATTGTACTTGTAGAACAAATTATACTGCTGTTGCTCCAAATTCCTAATTTATTGTTTTACGCTGCTGATAAGCACTTTAAAATATATTTAAAAACACTGCATGTTTCCAGAAAATGTCTCCTGCAACTGCTCCCTCCAACCAACTCAAAATGTTCTGGTAGACTGCAATCTGTTCACAGGAGAATGTTTTACAGGTGCATGGATTTTTGCTGACTGCAGTCTTTTGTCCACTATATATCACCAGTAACTTCCTCACATGCTGTCTGCATCATCATGCAGGGGGCAGTGGGAGGAGGAGGAGGTACATGTAGTGGAGGGGGAGGAGTTGTGGAAGGGAGTGAGCACAGAAGGGACGGAGAAGGAGAAGGAGAGCAGGTGGAGGTGCAATTGAAGGAGAAGGAAGGGGGAAGGGCAGTGGATGGAAGGAGAGGACACTAAAATAGGGTCTCGTAGGAGGGCAAACCATGGGGTAAGTGCAAGGGATGGGGGAGCGGAGTGAGTACTTGTATTAGGGGATTCTATGCTCAGTGGGGTGAGTTGGAGAAGTAAGGGAGCAAGAAAGAGCCGAACCTGAGTGGAGTGTATGCCAGGTATGATAGCAGGGAGAGTAGGGCAGTGCATTCAGAAATGTGTGAAGAAGGTGGGAGAGAAGCCTCATATCATTGTGCACCTAGGAATGAATGACTTAGAGGGCAGTACATTGGAAGAAGTACAGGAGAGGTTCAGAGAAGTGGGTGGTATCCACAGTTGAGTGGGAAACTCAGTGACGTTCTCCTAGGTACTCCCAGTACCTAGGGCAAGCACAGTGGGGAAACTAAGAATACAGGAGTTTAATGGGTGGATGAAGGGGTGATGTGCAGATATTGGGTATGGAGTAGTAGGGTAGTGGGGCCAGACATGAAACAATAAGGGACTTTATGCCAAGAATAGGCTGCATCTCAGCGTCGAGGGTACAAGGGCATTGGGACAGGGATTGGAGAAGTACATTAAAAACAATATAGATTTAAACTGAGGAGGGGGAGGGCTGAGTCAGATAGCAAGGTGGAGGCACCTTCCAAGGGAGACTGGAGGGCCTCTCCCCCCAGAGAGAAAGAGAGAAGGAGAATGAGGGGAAGTTACTAAGACAAAAGTGGAACGGGGAGAGACGGGAAGACTGTAGTATCCTTGAATGCAAGGAGCTTAGCAAACAAGGTGGAAGCATTCCAGGCAATGATGGCAGAGGGAGAGGTAGATATTGCCACCATCTCAGAGACCTGGGTCACCCAATACCGTGACTGGGATCTTATGATCCTGGGTTACAAGGTGTTCCGCAGGGACTGGGGGGGATGTCGGAGGAGTGGCTATTTATGTCAGGGAGTGGATACTGTGTACCAGAGAGGAGTGGGATGAGAGGAGGCAAGAAGCTATATTGGTATTTCTCCAAAGCCCTAAAGGTAAGATGCTCAGGATGGAGGTGGTGTACAGGTCACCCTCACAGAGCGTGGAGGTGGACAAGGAGCTGGGGGAGCAAATCAGGAAGATCAGTGGCAAGGGAAATACAGTTATAGTGGGAGACTTCAACCTACCTGGGGTTGACTGGCAGACAGTAACTATAGCACACTCCAGGGAACAGGTAATGCTGGAGGCTATCCAGACATCTACCTAGTGCAAGGGGCGATGGAACCTACTAGAGAAGTGGAACATACTGGATTTGGTGCTGACAAATGGTGATCAAGTCCATAGAAACATAGAATTTGATGGCAGATAAGGATTGCTTGGCCCACCTAGTCTGCCCATTTCCCTACCTAACGGATAAGCTGCAGATCCTAGTTAACCAACAGCCTACTTCCTCCTACCCCCACTGGAATTGCCTTATGTCTGTCCCATGCATTCTTGAATTCCCCCATTGTTTTTTGACTCTACAAACTCCTCAGGAAGGCCGTTCCATGCATCTACAACCCTCTCTGTGAAGAAATACTTTCTTACATTACCTCTGAGCCATCCCCCCTCTATTTTCAGATTGTGCCCCCTTGTTCTTGCACATATCATTTTCTGAAAGATGCTACCCTCTTGGACTTTGTTGATTCCCTTGAGGTATTTGAAAGTTTCTATCATGTCCCCCCTCCTTTCCACAAGGCTATACATCTTAAGCTCCTTTAGTCTTTCTTCATATGTCTTCTGGTGCAGACCCTGCACCATTTTGGTTGCCCTCCTCTGGACAGCCTCCACCCTGTCTATGTCTTTACGGAGATGGGGTCTCCAGAACTTACACAGTACTCCAGATGTGGTCTTACCAACTGTCTGTACAGAGGGCCAACAACTTCCTGTTTTCTACTGGTGATGCCTCTCCCTATGCATCCCAGTATCCCCCCAGCCCTCCTTACTGCCTTCTCACATTGCTGGCTCACCTTTAGGTCATCTGATGTGACTACCCCCAGGTCCCTTTCCATTTGTGTTGTTGTCAGTATCTCACCCCCCACTGTGTACTCTTCCCATGGGTTTTTGTTTCCAGGTGCATTACTTAGCACTTCTTTGCATTGAATCTATGCTGCCTTACAGTTGACCATTCCTCCAGCCTTGCCTAGTACCTTTTCATCCTTTCCACCCCACCTTGCGTAACAACCCTGTTGCAGATCTTTGTGTCATCTGCAAAGAGACATGCTTTCCCTTCTAGTCCCTCTGCAATGTCACTTATAAAGACATTAAAAAGAACTGGCCCCAGTACTGAACCCTGCGGTACCCAACTAGTAACCCCCCTTTCTTCACTATGGACTCCATTTACTATTACCTGCTGTGTCCTGTTGTCCAGCCAGTGTTTTACCCAAGCTACCACCCTGGGATCCACTCCCAGGCTGGATAATTTGTTTATTAACCTTTTGTGTGGGACTGTGTCAAATGCCTTGCTAAAGTCTAGGTAGGCCATGTCCACAGCCCCTCCCTGGTCTACTGCTTTGCTCACCCAGTCAAAGAAATCAATTAGATTTGTCTGACATAACCTCCCTGCTGTGAATCCATGCTGCCTTGGGTCCTGTGCCCCACTGGCCTCTAGGTACTCAACAATTCTTTTCTTCAGATGTCCAGGATGTGGTAGTACAGGACCCTCTAGCAGAAAGCGACCACCCCTCAGTGTGGTTCCTCCTCAACACAAGGAGGGAGTCGGCTAAGACAGGACAAAAGTGTTGGACTTCAGGAAGTCATATTTTGCCAGAATGGGCAGCATTTTAGAGGGGTATTTAGCTAAAATTAACTTAGTGATGAAAGCTGAACGGAAGTGGGCAATCATTAGGAAGGGGCTGAATGAGGCCACGAACATGTGTGCCAAATCTTAGAGTAAGCAGTCCAGGTCCAAAAAACCTAGATGGCTCAGCAAGGAAGTGGAGTGGAAGGTGAGGGGAAAAAAGACTGGCTTTCATTAAGTTCAAAAAATTGGGGCATAAGGAGGATAGAGAGGTGTTCACAAAGGCATCTAAGGAGTTGACTAGGTCAGTCAGGGCAGCCAAGGTAGCAAAGGAGCTGAAGTTGGCTCAGGGAATCAGAGGGGGAGAAGGGGTTCTTTAAATACATAAGGGAGAAGAGGAGTTGTAGAGATGGCATTGTTATAATCAAGAGGGAAGGGGGACGGGTGGAACAAGTGGAAGAATAGGGAGAGGCACTCAATGAGTACTTCTACTCAGTTTTCACAAAAGAAAGGGATGGACCAATACCACAGGGGAAAGGGGGCAAGGGTGAAGGGGAGGCAGAGATAACAGATGGGGTCATCCAAGAGGACATAGTTGTGAAGGGCCTTAAAGCCTCTCGGGTAGACAAGGTACCAGGACCAGACGGTGTACACCCAAGGGTCCTGAAGGAACTGGTGGAGGAGTTGGCAGGCCCTCTGATGGACCTCTTCAACACATCCTTGGAGATGGGGAAGGTACTCATGGACTGGAGGATGACTCATGTGGTGCCCCTTCACAAGAGCTGACCCAAGGTCCAACCAGGCAACTACAGACTGGTAAGCTTGACTTCCACAGTGGGGAAGTTGATGGAGACCATTCTAAAGGAGAGGTTGATAACCTTTCTCGATAGTAATAGTCTACAGGATGAGAGACAGCATGGGTTTGTCTCAGGAAGATTGTGCCAAACTAACCTGATCAACTTCTTTAACTGGCTCACTAGGACAGTTGACAAAGACCACGTTGTGGATGTTCTGCACCTGGACTTCACCAAGGCTTTCGACATAGTGACCAAGGCTTTCGACTGTTTGCCCCAAGGGAGACTAATGAGCAAGCTGAGGGACATGCGGGTGGGGGAAACTGGTGGGGTGGGTTGAGAGCTGGTTGCAGGGCAGACAACAGAGCATAGTTGTAAGGGGGGAGACTTCCAAGCCAAGGCCAGCAAAAAGTGGAGTACCGCAGGGTTCAGTGCTGGGCCCTGTTTTGTTCAATGTCTTAATTACAGACATTGCAGTGGGGGTCAAGAGTAAGATCAGCTTGTTTGTATATGACACTAAGATTTGTGCAAAAGTGGACAATGAGGAAGGGAGGGAGGCGGGCACTCAGGGAGGATCTAGCTAAGCTCAAATACTGGTCTAGGGAGTGGCAGTTGGGGTTTAATGCTAAGAAGTGCAAGGTTATTCACCTTGGAGCAAGACCCCCAGTTCTCTGCGGTGCAGTACACCTAACTTCTGCGGCAGGGGCTATGCAGTTCTGTTGCACCATTAGGCCTACTTCTGTGGCAGTGGGCAAAGTTCTGAGGAACATAAATAAGGTGACTTGCACATGTTTACTGTTCCAGAACTGATTTTATTTTATTAATGAAATTGCATGGTACATGTTGGGCTTAAGTAAATCATAATAACAGCAACAAATCAGTTTTCAAATGAGCCTTAAAAATGTCTACTAAGCAGGCCTTTCTTATGGCAATGGGAAGGTCACTCTGATCAATAGTGCAGTGGTACCAAAAGGCAAAGAACAATCCCTGGGAGATTTCTGAAACTAAGTATATATTAGGTATAGCATTAGGTGACCAGAACCATCATCAACTACTCTCTCAGTTTTAACTTTGACACTGTGCTTGGTGCCATTAACCTCCTTTGTGTCGTGGGGGACACCAGAGTCAGGGATTACTTCCAAGAAGACATCGTTGTCAGAGCCAGGCTCAGGATCAGCACCATAGTGACACAATGGATGGTGACAACATCCAAACTGGCAACAGAATGGGCAACAGCTTCAGTGCCAGTCCCTTTCCTGACACTGAGAACAGTGGCAGGAGGAGGCCTGGCATTGTCTTCAATGCCACCCTCCAAGTCATCAACACAAATGGTGACAACAGATGGGCAGCACCAGAAAATGAACTCATGACAACAGACAGGTAGCTCCAGAAAATGAACTCAAGGTGTCCACCAGTGCAGAACAAGAGTATAGCTGCAACCTCACTACTGGGTATGTATGTTGGTTGAGGCAGACAGTCTGGAGGGTTCACAGTCGACCACCCAGAGTGAGTACACTGCCCTCCAGACCCATCCACCAGAGTCTCTGATGACTCAGTTGTGAGGCAGAGGAGAATTCTGTGCTTCCAGAGAACCACAAGTCCCACCAAGGACCCTCATTTTCCACAATGCTGTGGCCATGGAGATTTCAGCGGAATTTAATGTAAATCACAGAATAAGATTCCTGAAGCCGGGTCACTGATGTGGTGAGCAGTATCTCAGCCCAACACGCCACTGGACCAGCTTATTTTGGATTTTAAGGTAAAGCTGTAGCAGGCAAACTAATGAGCAAAAGCTGTTCCAAAATATTTTTCAGAATATTTTATAAATTCCACAGAATTCCAAAAAGCATTCTGCAGAATGTTATATAAACTAAATACTTTTCATCAGTTTGCATTGAAGAATCAATGTATATTGCAGAATAATATTCTTCAGTTTATGTAAAATCCTCAGTTTATGTAAGCTGCAGAACAGTATTCCTCAATTTATGTAAGCTGTCGAACACCGAAGAACAATATTCCTCAGTTAATGTAAACTGTGAAACAATATTTCTCAGTTTATGTAAACTGCGGAACAGTATTCCTAAGTTTGTGTAAACTACGGAACAGTATTCTTCAGTTTACGTAAGCTGTGGAACAACATTCCTCATTTTATGTGAACTATGGAACAGTATTCCTCAGTTTACGTAAACTGCAGAACAGTATTCCTCAGTTTATGTAAACTGCGGAACAATATTCCTCAGTTTATGTAAGCTGCAGAACTATATTCCCCACTTTATGTAAGCTGTCAACCACCGTGGAACAATATTCCTCAGTTATTTAAGCTGCGGAACAGTATTCCTCAGTTATGTAAGCTGCAGAACTATATTTCTCAGTTTAAGTAAACTGAGGAACACTATTCCTCAGTTTATGTAAGCTGCGGAACAATATTCCTCAATTCATGTAAGCTCTAGAACAGTATTCCTCAATTATGTTAACTGTGAAACAGTATTCCGCAGTTTACGGAAACGACATAAAATTATTCCGCAGTTTATGTAAACCATGGAAAATTATTCCACAGTTTATGTAAACCTCAGAATAATTATTCCGCGGTTTACATTAAATTCTGCAGAAATCTCCTTGGCTGCGGAATTATGGAAAACAAGGGGCCTTGCCTCAGAGCAAGAAATCCTAGGACCAGTTACTGGCTGGGGAGAGTGCAGGTAACAGCTTCAGAGAAGGAAAGGGACCTTGGGGTAATAGTCACAGGTGACATGAAGGTATCTGTACAGTGTAGAAGGGCAGCAGCAATGGCAAATACGATGCTGGGGTGCATTTCCAGAGGGATCACCTCTAGAAAGGAGGAGGTCATTCTGCCCTTGTATAGATCACTGGTGAGACCACACCTGGAGTACTGTGTGCAGTACTGGTGCCCATACCTCAAAAAGGATGTGAGACTAATGGAGGGGGTGCACCACAGGGCTACGAAAATGATCATGGGACTGGGGGAGTTGCCGTATGAGGAAAGATTGAGGGAGCTCAACATGTATTCGCTGGAAGACAGAAGTGAAAGAGGGGTTATGATAGGGACCTTTAAGTACTTGAAAGGCATAAACAAAGTCAGAGAGGGAGGACTGCTCTGCTTAAAGGGGGGAAGGATCGCTAGAGGGCACAGTCTGAAGTTGGAAGGGGGAAGGTTCAGGAGGGAGATGAGGAGGCATTACTTTTCAGAGTGTGGTGGTAAGATGGATCGCACTGCCAGAGGAATTAATAGTACTGGGCACAGTGGATAGCTTTAAGCAGGGCTGGGATAGAGTCAAGGGTGGGATTAGTACAGACAAGAACACAAAGAGGGGAAAGATCAGGAAAAGGGAGGAAGGGAGGGGTTTGGGTGGGACTGGGGCAGCTGTAGTAATATGAAACTAAGAGCTGCACAATCGGGCAGATTTGACAGACCCGTGGGCCTTTTTCTGCCAGTAATCTCATATGTTTGTATGTATGTACATATCATGGACTAGCGGACAAGACACATAAGGAGAAGCTGCAAGACCTGAACATGTACACCCTTGAGAAAAGGGGGGAATGAGGCAACATGATCGAGACATAAAAGTGCCTGCATGGATAAATGAGGTGGATGCCAAGGAGTTTCTACTTGAGTTCAGCTACGTGGATGAGAGGGAACTCATTTAAATTCAGAAGGGGAGATTCAAAAGGGACATCTGTAATCACTTTTTCACAGAAAGTAGAACAAGCTGCTGGAGGAAGTGGTACAGGCCAAATTAGTGAACATCTTTAAGCTGCGATGGGACAGGCATATTGGGGTTTCTTAGAAATTAAGGGGCAGAAAAGAAACAAAGGGGAGGGATGGCCACTAGAGCCAGTCCAGAGTAGTTAGGCAGGGTAGGCAGATTGGATGGGTTGACAAGCCATTTTCTGATGTCTGATGTCAGTCTCTATGTATCATACAGTATGTCTGCAGTGTGTTGAGCACAATTCTTTTTTTTTTGAAATAATGATTTTTTTTTTTGTATTGATTTTTCCCCCCCGGCTGTTCCATCCCCAGCACCCTCTTAACCAGCTACTGCCTCCCCGGATACTCACCTGATCCAGATAACACCATGGTTTCCACCCCCCATGGTGGGGCCAGGAAGGGGAGTGCCATCCTCCCTCACCTGGAGAATAATCCAATGTAGATCAGCAGTCCAGGCAGTGATGCAGGTTGGGGCAGGCGGGTGTAACATCATGGAGTCAGGTTCCACCATTTTTTCCCTTTGTTTTTTCCTCCCACCTCCCCTGGCGGGAACGGTGCCTAAGTTGGCCTCACACAGCCACAGCAATCCCCTGTGTGACAGGAGTAAACTCTCTGTCCCAGCTGCAGGGTCACTGTGGTGGTGGAGTCCATTGCCACCCCTACCCCGACTGAGCTGCATTACCGAGTGGCAGCTGTCCCAGTCATGGCCTTTCCCCCATTGTGACTTTCCAGGCTGGCTTCATAATCTGAGTCTTCAGCACGGCAGTGCAACATGCTGCCACTGGGCCACCAGGGCAGCCAATAATAATGGGACCCTGGCATCATCCACCTGAAGGGCCACACTACCCCTGCCTTGCCAGCTGAACAAGGTTGAGGGGCCTGGGTTCTTACTTTAAAACTGGTTCTTTCCCAAGAATAACATAAATGTGCAGTACCTCCACCCAGAGTTTACTTTTACGTGGGCTAGAATAAATCCTGGTACAACCCTCTGGGATGCTGTACCCACCCACAATATCATAGTGCCACTCCAAACATGACCTACCATTCAAAACCCCACATTTTACACAGTTGGTAATTATTGACTCTCTCTAATAATAAGCTCATGAGACAGATATATGCAAAGCAAAAACAACAATTTATTTACATGGGGTGAGGGTTAAGATCAGGGAAACTGGAATGCAGAGGTTAAGCTATTTACAGTTGATTGGAATTTGTTTAGCATTTGAATTAAATAATCATTTTGCATTTGGATTTAAGCATTAATCACAGTGGCACCCACCAACCTCGGCGGTATTCAGCTTGTTTGCTATCTATCTAGCTAGCTGCAGTAATGACAGAAACATATTTACAAAATGCCTATACAATACCAGTCCTCAAATTGTATTAGGACCCCGCAATCCCAAAACCATTATCTGGGTACCCAGTACTTAAAGTTCTTAAAGGTGCAGGCCTGTTAAATGGTGCAGCTGTTGTTGGCTGGCTGTTGGGACCCTTTAAGAAGAAAGCAGACCATTTCTATTTTTAAATTTTAAACACAACATCCTGACTGTAGAGTGCAGAACTTAAACCCTTTTAATTGAGGAGGCTTGGCAACACTTTATTTACATGTCCCTGCAATTAACAGGCTGGATCCCGTGTACTCAAGGTTTAGAAGTCATCAATTGTAAGTCACAAGCAGGCTGTACAAGGTAGGCTTGGATGATTGCAACAGGCGGGCTCTGACTCCAGAGGTTGCAATGCTGGGCAAATGCTTACAGCCAGGGCCCAAGACTGGCTGCAGGATCTTGTAACTTTTGCAGATGGAAAAACGCCTTTAGCTTCTTTTATAGTGCCCCTCTGTGGGCTGAAAGTATTTACTGGACAGATCAGGCTGGGAGCAGGGCTGGCACACTTCAGACCCCATATCTAGGCTATGCCCCTCAGGGGAAGCGGAAATGGCAGCACCCTAGGTGGCACACTACCAGGCTGTCTCCCAGGCTAATCTGTGATGGATGCATTGCATTCAGCACATTTATCAGTAGCACATTTACATTTACTTTAGCTGGTTGCAGCCACTTCAGCCATGGACCAACATGTCCGCCATGGTCCTTTGAACTCTAGATACAGACTTTCACCAGGTGGGTGCTTGCTCCCGACCAATTTGTTTCCATAGTGCACTTTAACACAGAACGGCACTTGAGTCACAACTCCCCACCAGTTAGATTACTTTGACTTGGTAGTTCAAATAATCACTGTAGGTTCTCTCAAGCACAAATCACACAATCATAGTCCCTTGTTGCTTTGCTGGTATTAGCAGCTCCAACTTGGATATTTAGACATTTTCTGGCATCCCAAGCACTGTTAGGAAAAGCTCTGCATGGCTAGGAAACTCCCTTCCAGTCTTGTAGTGTTTTACACAGTCACAAAACAGCATTTCACCAATCACTGGACACTTCTCTGGTCACTTGTAGCAGATGTCCACCCTTTCTCAGTGTTAGACAGATGCAGGGTGCAGACAGACAGTCACTCTCTAAACTTTCTGAGCTTTTCTGCCCCTTACAGATCTCTCAAAACTTGCATTTGTAAGTAGAGGTTTACTCCCTCAGGAAGACTTGCAATACTTTCCCTTTCTTGAAGTTACAGGTATTCTTCAGCACTCTCATTGCTGAAGCAGAAGCATTTCTTGCAGCTCTCGCACAACTGCAGGTGGGTGTTTTGGCTTCTTTTCCACATTTTCCCAATGTGGAAGGGACAAGGCTAGCCCTGGAGGATAATTTCTGGCAACCCCCAGCCTAACAACTTTTTTTTTTATTCTTTTTCTCTCTGTCTTATCCTGGACTCTCTTCTGAGGGTCACTAGGCACTACCATGTTCCTGTCTGCTTGAAGTCCTCCATTCCTCCTCTTTTGGCTGCCTCTCCAGCCACTACCTAGCCACCCAACCCCCAGGCTCCGAGTCCCCCGAGATGGGACCGCCTTCTCCTCTTGGTGCTCTAGCTATAATCTAGTAGAGTGGCCTAGCAGGGAGGAGCCAGAGGAATGAATGGAAGGACCCGGCACTGGGTGTGGTTGGCCTGCCCCGTATCCTCCTTCACCTACCAGGAGGCAGGGTATTTTCTTTCTTCCACCCCCTGATGCGGTCGTGCAATGGCATCAGCGTGGTGAGTGAGTGAGTGAGCCCACCCACTCCCACAGATGCCTGCCAACACCAGACCCCATCTGCCTGTCCCTGCTCAGATACAGCACCCCCAGCCTCTGCCAGGAGCTCCCACAGAGTGAGGGGAAACCCTGGAACACACCCCAGGAGAAGAGAGCAGTCCTCCGGATGCTAAATCTTCTCTTTCCTCTGCTGACCGCTGATGGCCCAGGCTCGTTCCCGATCCTGGGTTGCCGACACTGCACGAGGTGTTGCATCCAGTGCCTCAACCCACAGTGCTCCTCAGCTGGCAGGCTAATGACTTTTGCTGCTGGCAGCCACTCTTTCTCTCTGGCAGAGGAAAGCCCCCTCACCTGTGGAGGTGCTCATGCTGAATTACTAGGCCCATTTTGTTTAGCTAGGGGCCTGAGCCCCCTTCCCAGTGGAGGGGCTCCCACTTGACCACTCTCAGCCTTGAAAACACCTGGTTTTATGGAGTCCTTCTGGGGCTCCTGATTGGCTGAGGTCCCTTGTGTGTCCCAACGCCATTGGCTAAATCCCACTTGTCAATCCATAAAATGAATATTCATTAGCCTCACCCGATGCTCAATAGGCCCTGTTTTGGCACCTGAATTAGGTCCCTGCATTTCCCCACAAGCACTTAGCAAAGTCCCAAGAGTCTCTTGCACCATCTGAACAGTCTTTGCACTGAAATACTGGCTTTCCGATTGCTGCTGTGCTGCTAAAATGTCTGCTCAATCACACAGCCCCAATGCAGTCCCACACAGTCGCAACATTTAAGTTCTGGTGCAGCCAGGTAAATTATATTTATTTATTCTGTGCTCCATTATTTAGCAGCCATAACTGTACCATTTTAAACACTGCCCTTATTTAGTGCATTTCTTCTGCCTCTCACCTGTCGCTGCTGCCAAAATATGCAGTCCCCAGGCAGCAGACAGGCAGCTCATCTAGTTCCAGACTTAACATTCTGGTGCCACCAGGCAAAATACAATTTTGTATATATAATCCCATGGCTCAGTAACCCCCTTCATGCCTTCACAAGCGCTCATAACCAGGGCCACTGGAAAATTGTGAAAAATTTTACCCAAAAATGCGGGGATTTTCTTGCAAAAATTGTGGGAAAATTGTGAGGGTTCACTATACATCCCAGCTGCCCCCTAATAAATATTTTATTGTTTGCTGCAGCATGTATTGATCACATAAATTGTTAGATAAATGTACTGCCACTTGTAAATACTTTTAATATGAAGAAAGATGTGTGTTTTTGAAATGCACTGTAAACTAATCATTATGTAGCATATCTTCTAAAACTCAAGACATCTAAGTCATGCAGTGCTAACTAGATTTTATTCAGTAATTTACAGTTAATCTGTACTGAATACATCCTGAAACAACATATTTTGCCAGTTTCTAGATGTTAAATAATGAAGCCTGCTTAAACTACTTGCTTTGGTGCAAGAACAAAATAAACAAATAAGCAGGGTGCCTAATAAAGGTCTAGTAAGAAAAATATTTATTTTGTTAAAATAATTACTGTGCTTAATCAGCACTGTAAGTACATTTTAAAATCACATGACAAAAGTATCAAATCATGCCAATAGCTTTTCATTACATCATACAATAGTTTTCAATACATTATACTTTTGTTCTACTCGGTTTGCAGTGATTTTACTTGGGTTGCAATTACTTTGTCTACTTGAGGGTAACTGTTAACTATACTTAACCTGTTCAGGATGTTTTCAGAAATGTTTGCTTTTTGTAGGTTTTGTATGTGAGTATGCAGTTGCGGCAGACTGACATGTAAGGAATCACTGTCACCAACCCCCCTTTAGAAGCACATTCAAGTTTATAATTAGCAAGGCCATCCAAACTCTTGACACATTTGAATCAAAATCCTTTCAGATTGAAAGTATTTATACAAGGAAAATCTCCCCTACCATTCAAAAACAAGCATTGTTGTCAAGGCTTCATTTAGGTAAATGGGGCACTTTGCACCTCTTCTCACACCTATTGTTTCAGTCTCTGTGTCAGCAAAAAGTTCTCTGATAGTCTGCTTTAACACAGATTTTAAGTGTTCAAGTCTACATATGCATGACCAGAGGATTCTGAAACCAAAGCAGGGAAGTGAATCACATGAAAGCAGAGTCACATTTGACCCCTTCTCACCTCACACTGTATTGTTTTGGTCAAATCCAAGTCTGTGTACTAAATTGTTAGTATATCTGAGTAGATTTTCTTGAGAATTTAAATATTTTTATACAATTTCAGTCAAAAATTCCATAAATGTAAGAAATTGGGAATTTTGGGCAGAGAAGGGTGAAAATTGCGGAAATTGCAGAAAAATTGTGCCCGCAATTTTCCAGTGGCCCTGCTCATAACCATTTACATTTATATACAGTGCTCATGAATATTAATGCCCTGCTCATTAGTATTCATTGAGCCGGGTCAGCCACCACTAGCGCACATGAGGTACTTTATTTAAAATAAGCAGCAGCTTCCTTCAGGCCAGACGAGTCACTGGACCTCTATGTCAGCCTGTTCAGGGGCTGGGACCACCAAAGAAGCCATTCTGTTTGACTGCTGTTGCGGTCTGAACATGGGGCATTTGTCTGCACATGCGCAAGCTCGCTGGCTGGCCATGAAGTGGAAGGCAAAACAGCCGGCAGCTCTGCAGCACTTCTCCAGCCCCACTGGGATGAAAACAAACATGGAGCTACACTGGGACTCCTGGGGCACTTTTCAGGCCAGGGGCTGGGAAGGAGAGAATGGGGAAAAATATGGGGGACCTGCAGGCAGTTAGGAGGAGCTCCAATGAACAGCAGCAAATGGGAGAACGGCAACAAGGTAAGCCCCCATTTGGGGGGACATTACAATAATTTATTAGGGCTGTTAGTATAGCTTAGAGATTAGAGTAATGAGCTGTGAATGAGCCTGGTACATCCAGTAGTCCTGGGTTTGATTCCCACAACTTCCACTTGCATACTGTGTGACTCTAAGCAAGTCATTTAACCCCCGTACTTCTGGGTCACCCCTGAAAACAGACACTTGTGTCTAGCGGGCCTTACCTGGTTACCAAAAGAATAAATTAAGAAATAAAATCGGTTATGTAGCATTACAACATACGACATCTAATACACAGACATATATTGTTCCTTGCATGCTCTAGTGCATCTAACAGTTTAATATCCTTCTTCCTAAAAAGTTAATCAAATATGGTTGTACAACCCAGAACCAGAAAGTAAAGCCATCAACCCTGGGCTCCTACATAGCCCCTCCCTAAACCTTGAATTTCTCCACCATAGCTTTCTCCCCTTTCTACTTACCACACTGTCTTCTTCTCCCCCTCGTTCAATGGGTTGGAAGACTTACTCCATTCTCCTTCTCCTTCTCCTTCTCCTCCTCCTTCTCCTCCTCCTTCCTGGCAATGTAGAACCCAACCCTGGTCCCCTTTCTCTTTCCTCTCCTCCTACTCTGCCCAAAGGACACAGCATTTTTCATCTTAATGCTATGAGCCTTATCCCTAAGCTCAACCCCCTTAAAGTCTGGAGCTCTCAGCATTCTCATGGCCTCTTGTGCATCTCTGAATCCTGGCTCTCCTCTAGGGTACTTGACTCCAACTTGACTCTCTCCAACTACCGCCTCTTCCATCAGTACTGAGTCAAGCATGGTGGTGGTGTTGCCTTGTATGTCCATCAGAATCTATCCTGTTCCATCACCTTCAGAGAGTCCGTCTCTTCCTCTCACAAGATCCTTCTAGCCAAGCTATCCCCCCTCCACTCTCCCTCTCTTTGTTTGTGTTTTTTTATGCCTCTACCAAAATCTCTCCTTCCTCCTTGATATAACTCCCTATCATTTCTCTTTTTCCTTGCTGCCTCCAGTGAGCTCATCCTGTTTGGGGACTTCAACATAAATTGGTTCTCCCTTGCCTCCAGGCTCAACCTCCACAGGACTGAATCACTAAACCTTTTGCAACTAATCACAGAACCCACACAGATCAATCCTCACTCCCATTACCACTCCCTTCTATTCTGGGTGCTCACCTCCCACCACCACTGTATCATTGCAGCAAGCATTCTTCTGGACACTTTCAGTGACCACAGTATAACCTACAGCATGAGGAAAGTGCAGCTCCCTCAATCCACCCCTAACTACATCTGGTTCTGGTCACTCAGATTACTTGACATTAATGCCCTCCTACATGACCTTGCTGCCTCTGATAAGTCCCCAACTACTCTGACTCAGACATTGACACTTCCCTCTTTCTCTTTCTTGCCATATCTAGCCACACTTGGAATACTCTCACCCCTCCCCCTTAGAAAGTCCAAGGTTAAATGCTCCCACCATCACTGGATTACATCTAACCTTATTGATTTACGTAAGTCCCGAGACCAAGGTTGGGCACGTTACAGACCCTCCCAATACTTATCTGAGCTCTTATCATACAGGTAACTCAGCAACTCTTGTATAAAGTCTGTCCACACTTTGAAGGCCCACTACTTCAAGTCAAACCTCCAAATCTAAGCTTAAATCCCCATGAAATTTCTGAAAGGTTATCCACCCCCTAGTCAATCCCCCACCCAGACTGCCTCCATCCTTCTGGTGGAAGGCTAACTGATATCCAACCCCAACAAGTTGTTGCTCATTTTAAAAAATTCTTCTCCATGTGTGCAATACCCTCTCCTCCATCTCCAGATCAGTCCCCCCTTCTGTGCTCTGCTGCCTCTCACCCACCCTCTCACTTGAAGGCTTCCAATTCCCTTCTGTTTCCTCCCAGGAGTCTTCCTCACCCTCACTTCACTTAACCCTTCTAAGTCCAGCACTGATGGGCTGGAATCTAAACTCCTATGTATCTCGGCTTCAGCCATTAGGTCTCCACTTCCTTACCTTCTGAACCTCTCCTTCTCCCTTAATGCTATCCCCCAGGCTTGGAATGTTGCTAAGGTCCTGCCTTTACACAAAGAGGGTGACACCTGCTCCCCTAACAACTTCTGGCTGATCTCACTTCACCACTCTCTTGCAATGCTTCAGGAGACCATTGTGTATTCTAGGCACACTGACTTCATTTACTCCTCTAATTTCCTCACTCCCTTCCAGTCTGGTTTGAGGAAGCACCACTCTCCCATCTCCTCCCTGATGGGTGTAACTGAATCCACCCCTACTGGGATGGAGCCGGGACATATCACTGCAACTATATAAACTGATCTGGCCAAAGCCTTTGACTAGGTATGCCACACACTCCTCCTGGACAAACAGAGCTCTGCTGGCCTCTGAACATCTGCTGTTGACCAGTTCTGTTTGTACCTCATGGGCCATCAACAGTCAGTACAGGTGGGAGGTGTCTTGTCTCCCTTCCCCATCCTAGAAGGGTCCCACAGGCTTCAGCCTAGGTTCTATCCTGGTCTCAATTTTCCTAAATGGCCTCCATTCTTCCTCTGTTGCTTTGAATATCTACATGTGTGTGGATGACATGGTCATTTACACCTTTGGCCCCTAGGCTTCAGCTGTGGAAGGTCCACTCCAGCATGACTTCCATAATGTACTGCACTGGTTCCACACCAATCAACTCAGGGTCAACACCAAGAAGGCTGTGTCTATGGCCTTCTGCTCCAGCCAGAAACTGGCCAAGCTCTCGCCTTCCCCTGACTTCTCTACACTGGATGGCACCCCTACGGAGGTTGTCCCTGCCTTCATGTACCTTGGTGTGTGGATGATGGCAAACTTAACTTCTTTGACCACATTGATGCAATCCATTCCAAACCCCACCCTAAACTTGGTGCCTGACATGATGACTGACACAGCCCTCCACTCACCTCTCTGGCTGGCCATCATATAACAAAGCAGGAGTGTGTGTCCCATGTATAGCACATGACACATGTTCTCTGTACTGTACTGTAGGAGACGCTCTTCCTGCTTTGTTATATGGCGGCCAGTCAAGGAAGTGAATTTAGGGCTGTGCCAGTCACCATATCTGCATGGCAGCACCAGTGCTTGTGGTGGTGGTGGTGGGGGTTGACTGGGTGGGAGATTTGGCTGGGTGATGGGGCCCAAGATGCCAGGGATTATGCTTCTAGTGCTACTGGGATGGAGGCCACTGGGAGGGAGATACCTCTGATCGCCAGAACATTGCCATATTTAGTTTAGTTTTTTTGTTTTTCTGGAGCCATTCTGTGGGTCTCTACAGTTTGCAGGTGTACCTGCATACAGAGCCAGCGAATGGAGAGTGGAGGGAAGACTACATGTAAGGTATGTGTAGGCAGCCAATAGGGACAGGGATCAGAAGATGGGGGGCACAGACCACCAGGGTACTGGGGTTTTGCACATGGGGCCAGATTTTGGTGACCATGGGGACCACTGGATACCATGGTATAGTTGTGGCATATGGGCTGGCGATTGGAAGGCAGAGAGTCCACTAGGTACCAGGGCATGTCACAGTCATACCAGGGCTGGTGATCAGAGTGTGGAAGGGACCACTGGACACCAGCAACATGTTAGATTGGTGTGGGGCTGGGGAGAGGAGGGTTAGAGGGACCTCTGGACACTAGGGACATTTATGTTTCTTAGAGGGACAGTGATTAGAGGAGGGAGGACCAAAGGGCACCAAGGACAGTTTTCCTCAACTGTCAGGGCTGTGTTTGGGGAGGGCACTAGGTGCCAGGGAATATGCTTCAGAAAGTTTGGGATGGTGATCTTGGGAGTGGGCATGGAACACCACAGGGCATGGTGTGCTCCCCCTCTGGCCAACTTGGTTGTTGGCTGCAGTTACTCCTGCAGATGCTAGGGTTTCCCAGTGCAAGACAGGGTTTTGTTCAGCAGTATTTTTGTTGTACAAAGTGACCACACTAACCCCCTTTGCTCAGCACAAATGAGCTGAATATAGGGTTCCGTGGGTATTCCTGTCCCTGCCTTTCCATTTGTCCACCCGAATACATTAGAGCACACAACTGCCCATTTTGAAAAATTGTGCTGTGGCGCAAAACCTAGTTTGCTTGCTAAACACCCGTTTGCACCTTCACAGACCTTTGAATATTGGGACCCAGGTGTCCCGATAGCAAATACAGATCTAGAACTTTACCTGAGTAACAAAACCATATTCTAATCTTTCTGATTTAATCTGTTTAATCTTGTATAAAAATGAAGCTGTATTATAGGGGAAAAAATGAAGTTAACATAGTTAATGTACTTCTTCATCACAATAAAGGCTGGGCTAACCCTTAAGCAGTCGATTCGAATCCCAACACTGGTCACTACTAATATTACCAAGCCATGTAACAAAATTAAAATAAATTATTCCACAATAAACATTAATTAAACTAATAGCAAGGAGATGATGGAAACAGGTGACAGTAAAAAGGAATGGAACAATTTGAGGTATGGAAACATGAAAACTAGAATCACCCCTGAAATTAAAGATAACATACTTCTTACAGACAGATACAGTTAACTGGTGAAAGCAATATAACAACAACCCAAAACAAAAGTTATATATACTGTACATACATACATACATACATATATGCCAGCAGAGTAGGCCTAAAGGTCTAGCAGGTCCACTCGAAAATCAACACCTGGTCAGGTACCATTTGCTGCCCTCCCGTCTCCCCCTTAAAATCCCCAACACCCTCCTCTATTATAGTTACCCCTCTGGATTGGGCCTCTTTCAGTGTTACCTTACCTATATATATATATATATATTATGGTAGCACGGTAGTGCTACCATAGTTAGGGTTGAGGAGCCATTTCTATGTTAAACCCCAAAACTTTGCACCTTAATAACTTTGTAACCGTTTGACAGATTTGCCTGAAATTTGGAATACATGATCAAGAACCATAGGCCTTGGGATCTGCCAAGTTTTGTACCAGTCGGATATACAGCTGCAGAGTTATTAAGCATGATCTGCGAGCACGTTTATGCTTTTCTGGAATTCTACGGTCGCGCCTACAGGTCGTACGGTTTGTGCGACCAGCCCGAAATCTTCAGGAAATATGCAACCGAGGTTCCCGATGTGCCTTTCGAAGATTTCATGAAAAAATATTAAATGGTTCAAAAGTTATTCAAAAAACAATTTCCCATTATAAGTCAATGGGCAAAGTTAACAAAAAGTTCAACAGTGTCGCAAATGCACTTTTTACTGACGCAAATGGCCCTGTTACTGTCGCAAATCTGCCATCTTGTTTTCAGTTAGTGATCAGAAAAATGCTTGGCATTTAAAATTGAGACCCTCCAACAACCTAATTCTTTTTGTATTCACCTAGTCGGGCCCTGAGGATGCTAGCCATGTCTTTATTTTGGGGTAAAACACCCCAGAAATATGTTTTTCAAATTTCTGGAAAAAGTACTTTCGCAAAGTAGTGTCGCACTCATGAAAGTGTCGCAAATTGTTTTGCTAACACTTTCAAAATCTGCGACATTACTTTGCCAATAATTCAAAATAACAGTAATTTTGGCACCCGCTGCAAAAGAACGGTTGGGAGTTTGGGGCTGAAATTTGGAGGAACGCAGATGACATCTCACAGATGTGCCTTTCAGTGTTGTATTAGAAAAATATTACATGGCGGAAAAGTTACGCACTCCAAAGTTGACGTTTTTCCATAGGATAACATTACTGCTCTGACGATTACAGGAATCCTTTGGCACCCTGCTTCAAAATAACGGTTTAGTCTTTTTCCTGAAATTTGGAGGGAAGACAGCCAACAGCCCACAGATGTGCCTTTCAGTGGTTTGGTGAAAAAATATTACAGGAGGCAAAGTTATGGCACCGACTTCTCTTTTTCCCATAGGATAACTTTATGGCGTTACTGCGCTTTCAGGGCCTGTATCTCAGAAAGAGCGAGATAACGGACTTTTTGTCGATTAGAATGCTTAGCCCCCACTGGGGCTAAGCACAAATTAGCCAGACAGTTGTAAATCATACAACTTTTAAATTTTTTTTCTACGTCATACGGTTCCTGAGATATAACGTATTTAGTATTCCAAGTTCTCATTTTATGCTCCGATACTCATTATTATGCATACATTATTTGTACTCACTGTCTTTCTCTATGCAGGTTTTGGGGAAAACCAGCCTGTCCGCTTACATTACTGTTACTGTTGCCCTTTCCGCTTGCGGTTCCGTACCCGTTTCACTTACCGTTGATGTCGGCGCCACCATGTGCGTTATCCTTTGCGTTTTCATTTGTGCTTGCGTTTCTGTTATTTTTTGCCATTTCTGTCTACAGTACTGTTTCTCTTTCTGTTTCACTTTGCATCACCATGCCCATTGACATTTCTGTTTGCAGGCACCATGTTACTATGTGACAACACATCACGTGGCAGACTGTTCCCGTCTACGCCACCATGTGCGTTACCCTTTCTGTACTCAATTGCGCTTGTGTTACCATGTGCGCTACTGTTAGCGCTTCTGTTTGCGTTGCTGTTCGCCCCGCGCTCCGGCCGCTGCATTACATTCACTATTTCTCATTATCATTCTCAAAAAGAAGGGAAATAAGAGGCAAAAACTCTGTTTAATGCATTAGTTAGGGTTGTTCCACAGCGACAAAGTGAGTGAATTGGGTATTGCGGTTGAAAACCCCTTGGACCCCCCCCACCCCAATCAGCATCAGGTGCGCATTGGGATCGTTGGTCCCAACTTTCACCCATTCTCCTATAATTCTGCTGCTTTACATGTCATGGGGTGAGAGTTAGGGCTGATAATCCCAATGCGCACTCGATGCCGATTGGGGTGGGTATCCAAGGGTTTTCAACCCTAACACCAAATTTCTCACTTTGTCCCTGTGAACAACCCTAACTAATGCATTAAACGGATTTTTTTACTCTAATATATATATATATATATATATATATATATATATATATATATGCTAATCTATTTTTTAAAGATCTATGTAATCACCGAGATCACAAAATGGTGCCTAGTCAATATTATTATTTTACCCATATCTTATATCTGTAGAATTAAATCTGTCAGTATAATATGCTTCTCTTAAAAGGAGTTTCTTATCAAAATGTCCATCCCTGCTATTGGTTTCTATCCTTTCAATTCCCCAAAAATGTAAAATTGTTAATTGGTGGTTTTCTGTGATAAAGTTCTGGCCACTGGTGAAGTAATATCCTTATGCCTATTGTATCTCTTGTGTTCTCCCATCCTCAACTTTAGTTGCCTGGAAGTTTTTCCTATGTAGATTTTATCACAGGGGCATTTCAAACCATCAATGACACATTCAGTCTGGCAATTTATAAACCCTTTGATAATCTCTTCATCTCTGTATACATTTTTTAATTTTTCTGAGACAGTAAGTATTTGTGCCGTGTGTGCAGTGTCCACAAGGGTAACTACCACCAGACTTGGTTCTTTCACCTCTTTTGTTCATGTTGTACATGCTGCTTTTGGGAGACATTATCAGGTGGTATGGTTTGGGTTTTCATTGCTATGCTGATGATATCCAGCTACACCTGTTCTGTGCACATGGGAGCCAGATGGTGGTCTCTGTGTTTAACACCTGCCTGGCTGAGATCCAGGACTGGATGACAAAAAACTGGTTATGACTCAATCCAGACAAGATGGAAGTATTGGTGGTGGAGCAGGGTCATCGGCAGGGTAAAAGGGGGCTGTGGAGTGACCAGGGTCTTAAACTGGGTGGCTGGTTCTAATCCCCTCCACACGGGTTAGGAATCTGGGTATGGTACTTGATGATGGCCTGACACTTGATGCTCAGGTGTCAGCCATTGTCCAAAGTGTTTTTTTACCACAGAAGGACATTGCCGGATCCATTCCCTGGTACTGCCGGATGACCTTGCCACCTTGATTCATACCTTTGTCAAGTCATGGTTGGACTACTGTAATGTTTTGTACCTAGGGCCTTTGGGAGGCAATCTTTGCTGTCTGCAGTTGATGTAGAATGTGTCAGCCAGGCTATTGACAGGTGTATCTAGATCTGAACATATTTCACTAGTTCTCTGCGGGCCGCACTGGCTGCCGATAAGGTGAAGTATTATCTTCAAGGTCAGATTACTGACCTATAAAGCCCTACACAGTTGGGTACTGGACTATCTGCAAGACCTCCTGGTTCCGTACTGTGTGGCTCACCCTCTTTGTTCCTCTGAGGGTGGCCTCTTGGTGGTTCCCAGGGCGAGGCTGTGGCTTTCAGGAGATTGTGCTTTCTCCATGGCCATGCCTGCCCTGTGGAACTCATCCTGGGGTATCTTAGAGAGGCCCCCTCAGTGGAGGCCTTTAAGAGGGGGCTCAAGATGTTTTTATTTGAACAAGCATTTGAACAAGCTATAATAAGAAATATTTATGCGTTACATTGACTGTCCTTTTTATTTATTAATGTCATGATCTGTATTTTAACTATGTTTATGCTCTGTAATGTAATTATTTTACTGTTGTATTAGATTTTATGCATTGTACAGTGCTCTGAGCCCCAGAGAAAGGGCGCTTTATAAATGAAGTTTATCTCTCTCTCTCTTTCTCTCTCTACTATAGATGTCAAAACTGGTAAGAAAATTCCTCTGTTGCCCAGATGGTAATCTATGCTTCATGTGCATGAATCTGTCACCTCACCTAGAGATTCAGACTTCTTAGGAACCACTAGAGGGGGATCAGCAAACACCCTGTTCCCCAGGTCATTAGGTTTCAAATGTTTCCAATGTTTCTACACTTTGTCTAACAGAATAAAACACTCTACCCATCTAAATTGCTGCTATGTTAAAATCTTCTGTTTTGGAATTATTTCTTTTTGCTCTCACAAACTGGCTAAATGGTATGGGATTGAAGAATTCAAATTCTTTGTGATGAAAACTGCTGGCATGTAGCAAAGAATTTCCATCATGAGGTTTTCTATATAACTTTGTTCCAAATTTACCGTTATGATTGTAAATCATAATATCCAAACAGAATGATTCAGTGAGTCTTTGATGGCAGTCCAATACTAACTGATTAATGGATATTCCCACAGGTGACATGGCAACATCCCTTCTGGAAGGTTATATTTGTAGTATTGTGCTGTGGTGATGTTCTTCATTCTATATCATTTTTTGAGGTGTGATATCAGTAGTATAATATTTTGAACTGTTGGACTGTAACATGCAATGGTGAGGAAGCTGCTCTGGAAAATGTCATACATTCTCCCATGACAATTGGGATGTGTCTATATCAGGTTCTCTTAACCACCATTTCATGACCTGTTCTGCTTATTGGCAGACAATACATCATACAAAAAGTTATAATATGACCAGCACCATTAAGAAAAATGTTAGTACTGTCTTGAGGGAGGGTGTCATTACTGATTCAATTACTCATGAAGTGTGTGATGCTCTCAAAGTAGAAAACCCTATAATACCAGCTATTTATATTTTCCCAAACATGCATAAATGTATGGAGACCCCCCCCACCCCAGAAGACCCATCATTTTGGGGCTTGGTTAGATCACAAAGCCTTTTTCCACTATTGTGCATAACTTTTTACAACCCCTTGTGAAACAACCTCCATCATACATCAGGGACTCAGTAGAGATTTTTACCCTCATGAAAGACATATACCTATGTGAGAGTTGGTTATTTGCCACTCTTGATATAAAGCCTCTTTACATGAGCATCTCCTATCAGGAGGGCTTTTGATGCACTCAAGTACTTCCTGGAAAGTAAGCGAGACATGGTTTAACAGTAATCACACTTGGGAGACTTCAGTACCTGGCTAAGTACTGTTCAGATGAGACTGAGGTGCAAAAAGGAGGGGTGGAGTTGCTTTTATCTCAAAGAAAATATCAAAGCTACAGAAATTCAGAATACACATCAGGAGCCAGAAGAACTGTGGATCACCCTGGAAATAGGAAATGGGACATCCATAAAGTATGAACTTGGGTTGTCTACAGGCCTCCAGACCGGGGGTGGGGGGCAGAACATAGACACATTACTGTTAGAAGATATGCAAAACACGACAGCTAAAGGGGAGGTTCTGATAATGGAGGACTTCAACATGCCAGATACAGATTGGTCAATACCAGCATGAACATCTGCCAGAACTAGACACATAGTGGATTCCCTGCAGGGGGAGGGCCTCAAACAACTGGTACAACAACCCATAAGAGACAGGGCTATCCTAGATCTCATACTGACTAAAAGGGAAAGGATCACAGATCTCCAGGTAGAAGGTCACCTGGGGGCCAGTGCCCATAACATGGTAAGGTTCAGTTTGGCCACTACAACTAAATCATCCAATTTCAAGGCAAAAATATGGGATTTCAGAAGATCTGACTTTGATAAGATGGCTACTTAAAGTCTGTTTTTGAGTGTGGATAGGAAGGATAGGAATATAAAAAGCAGTTGCTAAATATATCTAAATGTGTGCAACAAAGGAGGTAAGGGAAATAAAGAAAATGTTTTGCACTGATAGAAGAGGGAGAGGGGAGACTTGGGGGAGTGTTTGGTATCCTGCATCTGGAAGGGTGGGGGGTCGCTGGTGGGCAACGACAGCAATGGGTAGGGTAGTAGGCTGCAACAACTGCAGTGCACCAATCTTTCTAAAAATTGCCTGGAGTGTGGGAGGATGTTTAGTGTGCAACCACATAGAAAAAATTAGAAAGGAGATTGAAGGTCTGCAGGAGGAACTAAGACAGGCAAGGCAGATTGGGGGTGGGTTTAGCCCAGTACTGGAGGGAGGAAGAAGGGGAGATGAGGGAGGCGATAAGCCAACAGTGGTGAGGAGAGGGTCAGAAGAAGGGAAGCAGAGACAAAGGGCCCAGGCCAGGAAGAACAATTGTCGGGAAACCAGGTCAGGAGACAAAAGACAAATGGAAGGAGGAGATAGGGACTTGAGGGAGGCAAGAAGTGGCAAAAGTCATGGAGTGGAAAGAGAGAACAGGTTACTATGAAGAGAGAGGAGCAGGCATTTGTGAAGGCCTTCAGAAATAGTTGTGCACTGCTAGAGAGGAAGAAGGTGGAGGAGGGAAATTATGAAATTAGAGGAGTAATTGATAAATGCCTGGACCAAACTGGAGCAGGGGAAAGTTCTGCTGGGAGAATTGCAACAGGGGTAAAAGGGGGAAATAATGTGCAGAAGGAAGAAGAGGAGCTGGAAATGAGAGAGGTAGATGAATGGATGCATGCAGGGAGTAAGAGGGGTGGAATCTTAGTGCTGGGGGACTCAATACTAAGAGAAGTTAGGTGGGGTAGCAAGGGGGAGAGGCGTAGGCGCATTTGGGTGGAGGCCATGCCAGGAATGACAGCAGAAAGGGTGGGACAGTCTGTTCTGAAATATGCTAGAAGGGTAGGGACAAGCCTCATTTAATTATACATCTTGGGAAAATGACCTGGCTGACAAGACAGTAGATACAGTCCAGAGGAGGTTTGAGGAATTAGCACACTATGTGAGGGGGCAGGAAGATCAGTAACTTTTTCAGAGATACTTCCAGTGCCAAGGCAAGCACAACAAGAAAGCTGAGAATAGAGGAATTTAGCGGATGGCTAAGAACCTGGTTTTGTGCTAAAGGGTATGGGCTGTTGGGGTGGAGAGGGACCTGGGAGGACAGTAGTCTCTATGCCAAGGACAGACTACACTTGAGTGAGGAGAGAAAGAAAGTGTTGAAACAGAGGATGGAGGAGTACATAGAGAAAGTTGGGAATTTAAACTAGGAGTGGGGGGTGGCAGTTGGGGAAGAGATATACAGAGACCACAGGTTGGGAAACCATATGAGCTTACCCCCCATAACAGTGACAAAGGACAAATGGCAAGTACTGTTGGTGATGCTAGGAAAGGAGGGCAGGATGGGGGGAGGGTGGAAGGTGGTTACCCTTAATGCTAGGAGCCTTGGGAGGAAAACTGCAGAGTTACAGGTCCTCATGGCAGAGAGAGAGGTGGACATTGCAGCCATCATGGAAACATGGGCCACCCAATACAATGACTGGGACATGTCTGTACCAGGGTACAGGTTATTTTGTAGGGACAGGGTGATTGGGAAAGGAGGGGGGTGGCACCATATGTGAAGGAAGGACTGAAGTGTGTAAGGGAGGTAGAGGAGGAGGGTAGTACGGAGTCACTTTGGATGCAAATCCAGGATTCCAAGAATAGGATTCTTAGAATGGGAGTGGTGTACAGGCCACCATCTCAGATGGAGGAGTTAGACAGGGAACTAGCGGGACAGATCAGGAGGATCTGCGAGAAGGGTAGTGTGGTGATTGTGGGGGACTTCAACATGTCAGGAGTGGACTGGAGCACCCCAACAACCAGGAACAGAAGGGAGTAGGTACTGCTGGACGCCTCCAGGACAGCTTCCTGCTGCAAATGGTCAGTGAACCAACCAGGTTAGGGAGTACCCTTGACCCTGTGCTGGCAAATGGGGACTTTGTGAGAGAACTTACAGTGGAGGAACCGCTGTCAGGGAGTGACCACCACTCAGTATGGCTCACACTGGATATGGGCAAGGAAGGAGTGAAATCTGACAATAGTGCTGGACTGCAGGATGGCTGACTTTGGAGGATGGGGAAGTGGTAAAGGGTACCTGGCCCGAATTCAATCTAGTATGGACACTAACCAGAGGTGGAGCTCATAAAGCTGGGGATAGTGGAGGCAACCAAAACTCTGCTTCAAAGCCCAGAGCAAGAAGGCTAGGGCTAAGAAACCAATCTGGTTAAGCAAGGAGGTCATGGAAAGTAAGGAGGAAAAGAGCTGCCTTTAAAGTACAAGAAAACAGGGAGGGGAGGACAGGGAGGAGACTTGACAGAATAGAGGAGGTGACAAGGGCAAGGAGGGAGCCAAAGCATCTACGGAACTCAGGCTGGCACAAGGCATTAAGAAGGGGAAGAAAGACTTTAAGTACATCAGGAGAAAAGGAGCTGTAAGGACCACATAGTAAGGATTAGGAAGGAGGGGGTTGGGTGGAAGCAGGGTGCGATAAGGCGGAAGCACTAAATGAGTACTTCTGCTCAGTATTTACTAAAGAGAAGGGGGGTGACACCCAAGGTGGGAGAAATGGCAGAAGCAGGGTGGGAAGTGGTGACAGATGGGGAAATCATGGAAAGCAGAGTTCAAGAGGGTTTGAAGGCACTGAGGGTGGATAAGGCACCAGGCCCCGATGGCATCCACCCCAGGGTACTGAAGGAGCTGGCAGAGGTCCTTGCAGGACCTTTGGCAGACCTATTTAATGCCTCACTACATTCAGGGTGTGTACCTCAGGACTGGAGGATGGCTCATGTGGTGCCTCTCCGCAAGAGTGGCCCCAAGGATGAACCGAGAAACTACAGACCAGTGAGTCTCACATCCATCGTGGGTAAGCTAATGGAGACTATCCTGAAGGAGAGGCTGGTGGCCTTCCTAGAGGTCAAAGGACTACAGGGCAGCTGACAGCATGGCTTCATACGTGGCAGATCCTGCCAAACCAACCTGGTCGAGTTCTATGACTGCGTAACTAGGCAACTGGACAGGGGCCATGCAGTGGATGTCCTGTATCTGGACTTCAGTAAGGCATTCTACCCAGTACCATGGAAGGCTGGGAAGGAAGTTAGTAGGCACAGGGCGGGTGCAAAGCTGGTGAGATGGGTAGGAAACTGGCTGCAGGGAAGACAACAGAGGGTGGTGGTGAGTGGGGAGCTCTCACACCCAAGGGCAGTGACGAGCGGTGTTCCACAGGGCTCGGTGTTGGGACCAGTGTTTTTGGGATATTCATTGCAGACATATCATGGGATATCAAGAGCAAGATCAGTCTGTTTGCTGATGATACCAAGATAAGCGTGGTGGTGGATGACCTAGGGGGATGGCAGGGGTTGCAGAATGATCTGGCAAAGCTTGAAACCTGGTCAGACACCTGGCAACTGGACTTTAATGCCAAAAAGTGCAAGGTGCTGCATTTTGGGATGAAGAACCCAAGGAGGAGTTACCAGCTAGGGGAGTGCAGCTAGCCTAGACAGAGGAGGAGAAGGATCTGGGTGTGCTCATTACAGGGGTCAATGAACAACTCGGCACAATGTAGGAAGGCAGCTGCAAAGGCCAACAAAATGCTGGGTTGTATTGCAAGGGGATATCCTTGAGGAGGAGGAGGTGATTCTGCCACTGTATAGGTCATTAGTTAGACTCACACCTGGAGTACTGCATGGTACTGGCATCCGTATCGAAGAGGGACATTAAGTTACTGAGGGGTGCAGCGTAGAGTGACAAAGATGATCAAGGGGCTGGGGGCTTATCATATGAGAGGAGGTTGAAGGAGTTGAACATGTACACTGGAGGAAAGGAGAGACAGGGTGACATGATTGAAACCTTTAAATACATGAAAGGAATAAACAAGACGGGTACAGAGGGGCTGTTTAAAGCAGGAGGAGAGGGCCACCAAGGGCCAAGGATATGAGACTGAGCGAGGAAGGTTCAGGAGGGAGATGAGGAGACACTTTTACAGAGAGGGTGGTGGCTGGGTGGAATGCTACCTGCTGAAGTGGTATGCAGTAGAACAGTGGACTGCTTCAAACGAGGATGGGACAGGACAAGCTGAAGGGTTAATGAAGGGGAAGGGTGGAAGGGAGGAAGGGGCAGCTGCAAAATAAAGGGTGCTAGCTGCACATTCGAGCAGACTTGATAGACCTCTAGGCCTTTATCTGCTGGCAAATTTCACATGTTCGTAACAGAGTTAAGCTAGCCCTAGCAAAAAGAAATACAGGTGAGGGGGTACAGGCAAAGTGGGAAAGCATTAAGGATGCAATACTTGAAGCAACACCCCATTGTGTTAGAGAGAAAAGGAAGTGCAAAAGAAGAAGGAAACCACTTTGGTTCTCAAAAACAGTAGCAGAAAAGGTCAGAGCCAAAAGGCTGGCCTTTGGGAAATATAAGGGAACACAACAGGATGGAGATAGGGAGGCATACCAAACTTCCCTAAGGGAAGCAGGAAGGGCAGTAAGGCAGGTAAAGGCCCAAACCAAGGAAACACTAGCCCAAACAGTAAAAGAAGGTGACAAGACTTTCTATAGATACATTAGTTAAAGGAGAAAGTCCAGAGGGGGTATTGTTAAGATCAAAGGGGATAAGGGGGCATGTGAGGAGGAGGACCATATAAAGCATCTATCATAAATCGATACTTTTGCTCAGTATTTTCTGAAGAGAAGGTAGGGCAAGGCCCACAGCTCAACACCATGGACACAGGGGGGAGGGAGGTGTGCACTAGTCCCATCACAAAAGAAAGGGTCCTACAAGAGCTCGATAAGCTCAGGGTGGACAAGGCAATGGGACCTGATGGCATACATCCCAGGGTACGAAAAGATTTAAGGGTGGAACTAGCAGAGCCATTATCAGAACTGTTTAGTGAGTCTCTGAGTACAGGAGAGGTCCCAGAAGACTGGAGAAGGGCTCATGTGATCCCACTCCACAAGAGTGGTAGCAGGAAGGAAGCAGGGAAACACAGACCAGTCAGTCTTACCTCAGTAGTAGGCAAGATTATGGAGGCACTCCTTAAAGAGAGGATAAATGCAACACCTGAAATCCATAGGAGCATAGGATCCAGGACAGAATGGGTTTACAACAGGAAGGGGTCCTGTCAAACTAATCTCATAGATTTCTTTGACTGGGTAACCAGATTGGTGGACCAAGGGGGAGCAGTTGATGTCACCTACCTTGAGTTCAGTAAAGTTTTCGATAATCTTTCACATAGAAGATTGATTAATAAGCTGGGTAGGCTCGTGGTGGGTCAGAAGTTGGTCAACTGGGTGGCAAACTGGTTGATGGGTAGAAAACAGTGAGTGGTGGTAGACGGTATACAGTCAGAAGAGATGCAAGTCACAAGTGGGGTACCGCAGGGATCAGTTCTGGGACCAGTCCTCTTCAATATCTTCATCAGTGACATTACAGATTGACTGGAGGGCAAGGTTTGTCTGTTTGCAGGTGACACCAAGGTCTGCAACAGAGTAGATGATCCAGATTGGGTGAGATCTGGTTAAACTGGCAAAATGGTCGGAAGAGTGGTAACTGGGGTTTAACGCAAAGAAGTGCAAGATCATGCACATAGGGACGAGAAACCCTGAAGCCACCTATAGGCCAGTAGGGGAGTTGCTGGCAGTCACAAGGGAAGAAAGAGACTTGGGTATCATCATCACAGATGACCTGAAATCATCCAAGCAGACCACTAAAGCAGTAGGTAAGGCTAATGGGATGTTGGGGTGTATTAATAGGGGTATCACAAGTTTTAAGAGGGAGGTAATAATCCCTCTTTACAAGACACTGGTTAGGCCACATCTGGAGTACTGCGTGCAGTACTGGAGGACGCACCTTCACAAGGACATTAGCCAAACTGAGGCAATTCAGAGAAGGGCAACCAAAATGGTGCAGGGACTGTATCAGAAAACATATGAGGGCAGATTAATGGAGCTCAATATGTATACCCTAGAGCAAAGGAGGGAGAGAGGTGCTATGATGGAAACATTCAAACACCTTAAGGGCATTAACAAGGTGAAAGAGTCTAACATATTTCAAAATTAGAAAAATAGCAGTATAAGAGGACACATCATGAGATTAGAGGGAGGCCAATTAAGGGGTAATGTGAGGAAGTTCTTTTTCACAGAAAGGGTGGTGGATGCATGGAACGGCCTACCTCAGGAAGTGGTGGATATGAATACAGTGCAGGGCTTCAAACAGGCATGGGATAGCCATAAGGGAGCAATACAGATGAGTATGAATAGACAGGCCATTGACAGAGCAAAAGCTGATGGCACATTCATAAGGTAGAAAAAGAAATAGGCAGACTGGATGGGCCTTGTGGTCCTTATCTGCCATCAACTTCTATGTTTCTATGTTTCTATGTTAAGTCTCTCTACCCCAAAAAGAAAACTGGTTTCCTCTTAAAACTGATGAACATGGTGTTGAAATATAACATGTTGGTCACACTTTATTTTAAGTGTCAGTTTCAATGCAACTGCAGGGAAAGTAATTATTAATTACATGCAACATGGGTAATTACACTGTAGTTGCATGTAATTGCAGCAGTTGCAATGCAGTTACAGTAGAGTTACACTGTAACTACAGTGCAATTAAGGACACAAAGTGTTACTAACATTCCTTTTCAAAAACTAGTTCTGTATGCAGACTAAAGGGACAGCCATGGTGGGGACTATGGCCCACAGTTTTTATCATTTTTACATGGGGAAGTTGGAAGAGGGAGTTTGTATACGATGGCACCAAATACGATGGCACCACAAATCTATTTTTTAAAAAGCTAGATTTGTGATGCCACTAAATTGAAGACATTATTGTCATCTGGAAGGGAACTCGGGATGAATTTTTTTCAGTTTGGTTCATACCTGGAATCTACTAGCAGGAACTTAAGGTTTGAAGCTAATGTGCAGGCAGGTAAGATAATGTTCCAAGATTTGTTGGTATTCAAGATGGGGGAGGCAATGTTGGGACAAACCTATTCAAAAAGAAACTCACCACAATAGCCTGCTATTGGTATGTAGTTGCCACCTACCCCACATTTCTAAAAATATCCCCAAGGGACAGCTTATAAGAATCCTCAGAATTTGCACAAGAAAAGAGAATGTTATTTATTTATTTATGTATGTATTTATTTAAAAGTATTACCAGGAAAGACATACTGAGTTGAAAACAACTTGTTTCCAGATGCATCCTGGGGGAAAGAGAAGATGGGCATAGCTAAACACTAAAACTACAAACATAAGAAGTTAAATAGTAACATGAGAAACAGAACCATCAATATTATTGGCAAATAGTAAGTGAAAACAAGTAAAACATATGCTTATAAGGGAAAAACAGTGGAAAAGCATAAACAGAACAAAACTATTGAAGGGGAGAATGAAGAAAAAAGAGTCATAGACAGTTGAAGGTAGGATAACAAAAGTCATACAGAAGAGACTTTAGGCAGGAAAGAGAAGAGGCACATCAAATTGAAAGGGGAAGAAAGGACCAGAGTTTAGGAAAATGATAAGAAAAAGCAGATTGACTAGCAGTAGATTTTCTAGACAGAATAGAGATAGAATTGGAAAAATTGTTACAGAGAGGGTAGGGGAAGGAAGGAGGAGAGAATAGAAGGGATTTGAGATAGGAGGGGAGGGTGCCAAACCAGAAATTGGATATTAAAGTGACACAATGGGAAAGGCACCCAGCATCAAGAGAGGGATGAGAACGGGATGAGTAAAGAGAGCAGTAGTGAGTATGAAGTGGGCAATCTACAGAAAAATGACCAAAAGAATGAAAAAGGGGGCGCAATCTGGCAAGGGAGAATTTTGGGGCTCACCGTAGACTAAATCACCATAGTCAAAGATAGAGAGAATAATTTTTAATAAAATTTCATGGCTGACTGGAAGCGGAATGCTCACTTTATTCCTGTACATTACAATGCTCCAAGCTTAAGGTGTAGCTTATGGTGGATAGCATCAATATGCACTGAGAAATCAAGATGCCGGTCGAGGCAGATCTCAAGGTATTTAGAGGAAGGAACATCCTCAATCTTGGTCCATCAAGGGTATTAGATAGAAGGAGAGAAGAAAGTCTGGCAAGCCTCTGATAGGTGCCAAGTCATGGAGATTGCTTTTTGGCACTACGGGATAGTATGTTAGACTTGAACCAGTGCTGAATGTTGTCAAAATTCAAAAACAGCTGAGAGGAAGGTCATGGGTAGAAGAGCCAGAAGAAAAAAGAACTATGTCATCAATGTACATATGAATAGATGCAGAGGAACAGACAGCTGGGAGGTTATTTAAGAAAATGGAAAAGAGAATAGGATCCAGGGCAAATCCTTGAGGGACACCTGAGCTAATGGGAAGAGGAGGTGAAAAGGATTTTCCTATCCAGACAACTTGAGACCTTCCCTCAAGGTATGAACGAAACCTGCTGACTGAAGAATCAGAGAGGCCTGCTACTTTAAGTTTGTCCAGAAGGAGGGAATGTGCCTCAATGTCAAAAGGCTTAGCAAGATCAACAAAAATGGCAGCAGTAATCTGTCCTTGATCCATACCTGTGAATATGGAGTCAGTGAGCCAAAGGAGTGAGGTGGAAGTGGAATGGGATTTCCTAAAACCAGACTGGAAAGGTATTAAAAAGGAAGAGTTGTCAAGAAAGGAAGCGAGCTGAGATAGAACAATATGTTCGTGTAACTTAGCCCATGTGGCAATGACAGGAGCTGAGAGAAGGAGAAGTTTAGGGTCAAGGCCATAAGGGCTACCTCCCTTTAGGGGATTAAGGGCAAGGAGGGCCTTAAGTGAAACAGGGGGAGTGATAGGAGAGAAGGAAAAAGAAAGAGGAGAGGAAGGGGGGGTGTAAAGGAGGTATGGATTAGAGAAAGAGCACAGGTAGTAAAGTAGGTGTTAAAAGACAAATCAACAGCAGAAGGGCAAAAGACAAGGGAGTCACTAACCTTGAGAATGGTTGAGGGAGACTAGATCTGAGGGTTAAAAAGGAAATGGATAACCTTCCAGAACTAAGAGGAGTTAATATTGTTTTAAAATGTGGAAGCAAAATATTCAGACTTTGTGAGTCTGACAGCCTTAGTATAGGTAACTTAGAAAGATAATAGTTAAAACAGATCAAGAGATTCCAGGAGAGGGGGTACAGCTCATAGAGTATTGGTACAGCAGTAGAGGAAGTTAGTCCATGAGAAGGGAATACAGTATATACTGATACCTATGGTATGACAGAGAAATGTACCTTCATGCAAATTCATCACTACATATAGTAGTAGAGCAAGGGAGGGCAAAAACATTTTGACCCAGAACTGGGGTATACTAAAAGTAGATTCAGGGGTTAGATCACTTGTAAAGGATGGGCCCAGTATGACTTTCAGACCTCCAGAAATCTGTTAGATTCCTTGATATGCTCCTTTTTCCAAACTCCAATGTAGTGTCCTCTGATGTGGCTATTGCCTCCTCCCCAAGGGAGCCACAAATGTGGAAATGAAAATATTTCCCTTATATGGACAATGTATAAACACTCACAAACCCCAAAACAGGGAGAACCATGAACATTAGTCAGTTTATTAATTGTAACACATTGAGAGTGGTTTAGTTACTTAGCTGCCCCTGTGGTGCTTATGTTGTGGGGCAAACTATTCACCAACTTAAAGTCCATGTGAGTGAACACATTAGGGTGCTGGAGAGTGGGGATGCATCATATGCAGTTGTACAGCATGTAAACAGTTCAAAGAGCCAGCAGCACTATATTTCCTTTATTGAAAGTTAAAAGGTCACTCTTGGAAGATACACTGATACCTATGGTATGACTGGGGGGAGACCTTGAGATGTAGCAGCAGCAGCTATTGCTGTCCCCTTTCTCACATACTGAACCTCTCTCTGTCCACTGCCACTGTACCTCTAGCCTGGAAATCTGCCAAAGTCCTCCCCCTGCACAAAGGTGGTGATCCCTCCCAACCGGGAAACTATAGGCCCATATCACTCCTCCCTTCCCTGGCCAAAGTCCAGGAATCCCTTATACAGTCCAGACTGTCTGACCTCCTCACAGCAAACAACTTACTCTCTCCAGTCCAGTCTGGTTTCTGAAAACACTGCTTCACTGTAACCACCATTCTAAGTGTAACTGACTCCATACTCTTGGCCATGGATAATAGTCAAATCACAGCCACCATATTCATAGACCTGGCCAAAGTGCTCGACTCAGTATCACACCTGCTGCTACTCCGCAAACTCTGCAATTTCGGCACTAGCCCCCCCCCAGCAATCACATGGTTCCACTCATACCTCCACAACAGGCAACTATCAGTTCAAATTGGCGCCACTCTCTCCTCTTCTCTCTTCTCCTCTCCCTATCTTATCCGGCGTTCCTCAAGGATTTATTCTGGGCACCATCCTTTTCTCTCTGTTCATAAACAACCTTCCTCCATCTGCCTCTCTTCCAACATCCATCTGTACGTAGATGACATGGTCATTTTTGCCTCAGATACCTCCCATGACAGTGTCCTCCCCATTCTGCAGAGTGACTTCAACAGAGTCCAATCCTGGATCCTCCTGAACCGACTTCTCTCTTAATGCTAAAACAATGGCCTCCATGGTTTTTGGCTCCAGACAGAAGCTGGCAACCCTACCAGCCCCCCCAGCCCTCTTCACCTTGGACGGCTCACCACTGGAGTGAGTCTCAGCCTTCAACTACCTGGGTGTATGGCTGGACTGTCACCTCAACTTCTCCGCTCACATCGAGGCAAGCTGCACAAAACTCTGACCAAAACTCACAACCCTCTACCACCACAAAATCCTGCTTACCGATCCCCACCCGATGTGAGCTCATATGCAAAACAATCTTGCCAGTTATAGGCTATGCAGACACCATCTATGGTATGGCTCCGGCATCCTCCCTTGCCAAACTTGACAGCCTGCTCAACGCCTTCTGCCATTTTACCACCGCCCCCCCCTCCACTCACCATTGCCTGCACTACGCCTCACTCTCCATTGCCCCGCTCTCCCATGGGCATGCCACCCACTGCGCCTCCATCTTAGCAAAATTCTGGTTTGGTCTCCTCCCCCCATACCTCGCGTCCCTACTCAACCAACCCTCCCAAACTACGCTCTTCGCCACAGGGATCTTAATATTTTCCACCTCCCCTGCGCTTGCACCCTCTCTGGCCAACTTGCCTTCTTTTACCATCTCTCCCTTCTCTGGAACTCTTGGCCCTCTGACCTTCGCAAGGCCCCTTCTTGTTCAGCTTTTACCCAGCTCCTCAGGCTCCTACCTAACCCGTGTTGTCCTACATGCTCAAATTGTCTAAATGCGCTACAGAGGCACCACTCTGCCCTTTCCAACTCACCAATGACGCCACCCCTAGTAGACCTCTCCTCATCTCTCTCACACTCCTAAAATTACCAAATGTTACATCTTTGATAAGTGTACTGTACTGTACTACTCTAATTAATGATTCTGATTACTGCCAGTACTTCCTGTTGCTCTTGATACTCCCTGTACAAACTGTACCTGGGTCGCACCTGGAAATGAGCCTCGGCTCAGCGTGCCTTTCCCGGTCATAACATTTTAAATAAAAATAAATAAATAAATGTAAATGGGATGTAGAGAGAGTTACTGGATTTATGAGCAGGGTGCCAGGGAGAACAGAGGTTTAAATGATAGCATAGATTTAGCAGCATTTTTGAAATAAAAAAAAGGATTTATGCTTATGTGCTCTGAGGATGCTTGTAGTACACAAAGCTTTAAACCTGTCTCTTTGTTCAAATTACAGATGGAAGGAATAAAGATAAACCTCTGCCCAGTCATGCTGCAGGATTCTGATCCCCAAATGACTTGTGTATTTTATCTATCTATCTATCTATCTATCTATCTATCTATCTATCTATCTATCTATCTATCTATCTAATCTACAGTATATCTGTATCTATATATATATATTAGAGGCAAAAAACTCCATTTAATGCATTAGTTAGGGTTGTTCCACGTGACAAAAGCGAGGAAATTAAACCTGTGGAACACCCTCTGACACCCACCACACAACCGGTCATCGGGTGCTGTTGGGTTGCCGGCCCTAACTCTCACCGCATCAGATGTGTGAAGAAACAGAGGTAGTAGGCTGCTGGTCAACTAGGCTCTGCAGCTTATCCATTAGGTAGGGAAATGGGCAGACTGGGTGGGCCAAGCAGTTCTTATCTGCCGTCAAATTCTATGTTTCTATGTTTCTATGTATAGGAGAATGGTGTGAGAGTTAGGACCAACAACCCCAATGCGCACCCCGATGCCAGTTGGGGGTGTAGGCCGGGGGGTACAAGGGGGGCTTTCATCCCTAACAGTGAATTTCCTCACTTTTGTCACTGTGGAACAACCCTAACTAATGCAATGAACTGATTTTTTTGCCTCTAAGTTCCCTTCTTTTTGAGAAGTATAATGAGAAATACTGAATGTAATGTGGTGGCAGGAGCGTGGGGCCCAACCACATGATGTCTTGTCACATAGTAACATAGTGCCTGCAAACGCAAATGGTAATGTGCATGGTGAAGCAAAGCAAAATGGAAAGATAAACAGTACTGTAGACAGAAATGGTTAAAATAACGCAAACGCAAGGGCAAATGGAAAAGCGAAGGGTAATGCACATGGTGTCATCGACGGGAACAGTAAGTGAAACTGTTACGGAACTGCAAGCAGAAGTGGTAACAGTAACAGTAATGTAAGTGCACAGGCTAGTTTTCCCCAAAAGCTGCATAGAGAAAGACAGTGAGTACAAAGAATGTATGCATAATAATGGGTCTCGGAGCAGAAAATGAGGAATTGGAATAGTAAATTTCTTGTATCTCAGGAACCGTACAATGTAGAAAAAGAATTTAAAAGTCATATGATTTATGGCTTTCCTGGCTAGTTTTATGGGGGCTAAGTATTTTTCTGATGAAAAGTCTGTATCTTGCACAGTTTCCGAGATATGGGTCCTGAAAGGCGCGGCGAACACCATAATGTTATCCCATGGGAAAGAAAGACAAGTTCGGAGTGCAATAACTTTGGCTACCTGTAATATTTTTTCACCAAACCAGTAAAAGGCACATATGTGGGATGTTGGCTTTTTTTCCTCCAAATTGCAGCCCAAAAGACCAAACCGTTATTTTGTAGCACTGCGCCAAAGGATTCCTGTAATGCCGCGGATGCTGTAATGTTATTCTATGGGAAAAAGTGTCAACTTTGGAGTGCTGTAACTTTGCCGCCTTGTAATATTTTTTCACTGAAACAGTGAAAGGCACATCTGTAAGATGTTGGCTTCGTTCCAACCAAATTTCAGACCAAAAGACCAAACCATTCTTTTGCAGCAGGGTGCCAAAGAATTGCTGTCATTTTCACATAGTCTGAAAATACGAACTTTTGCAAAGCTTGCATATTTTGATAGTGTTGCAAGTGCTAAAGTACTATGCAAAGTACTTTTTCCAGAAATCTGAAAAACATATCTCTGGGGTGTTTTATCCCAAAATAAAGACATGCCTAGCATCCTCAGGGTCCAACTAGGTGAATACAAAAAGAATTAGGTTGCTAGAGGGTCACACATTTAAATGCCAAGCATTTTTCTGATCGCTAACTGAAAACAAAATGGTGGATTTGAGACAATAAAAGGGCCATTTGTGAAAGTAAAAACTGCATTTGCAACACTGTTGAACATTCTGTTAACTTTTCCCATTGACTTATAATGGGAACTTTTTTTTTGAATAACTTTTGAACCGTTTAATATTTTTTCATGAAATCTTCAAAAGGCACATCGGGGACCCTGGCAGCATGTTCCCTGAAGAGTTCGGACTGGTCGCGCAAACCGTGTGACTAGAGATGACCAAAGAATTCCAAAAAAGTGCAAACGTGCACGTAGATCATGCTTAATAACTCCGCAGCAGTATATCCGAACAGTACGAAAGTTGGCAGATCCCAAGATCTGTGGTTCTTGATTGTGTATTCCAAATTGCAGGCAAATCCGTTGTACGGTTGCAAAGTTATTAAGGTGCAAAATGTTAGGTTTAACATGTAAATGGCGCCTCAACCCTAACTATGGTAGCATATTATAGTGGCGCTGTCGCTCCACTATAGTTAGGGTTGAGCGGCCACTTACATACTAAAGTCAAACATTTGGACATTAATAACTTTGGACCCGTTCAATGGATTTGCCTGAAATTTGGTACACGTGTTGGGGCACACTAGGTCTCTTGAATTGCCAGATTGCATTTGTGTTGGAGTGCTGGTCTTCGTGTACGAAAGCGCAAAAAAATGCAAAATTATCCATTTTTGAAGGCACCATTTGGCATTCTTAATGTGGTCCTGCACAGCCATCATGTGGTGTACCACTCTGCAAGATGGCTTGTTTGAAAGAGCTTTGTTGGCTGAACATGACGATTTTTGTTTGGTGAAAAAATATTAAGGCATTCAAAAGTTATGGCACTTTTAAGTTCCCATTATAAGTCAATGGGAAAATTTATATGTATATCTTACGATCAAAGAATGGGGGTTCTGGCCATCTGGTCTCGCCTGGCGATCAAAGAATTTGCAGCCTCGCGGTTCAAGAATCTTTGTTCCCAAGGAATTTTCAAAATTATTTGACTGTGAGGTCCGCCATTTTGTTTTCAGTTTTCCAATCACACAAACACAAATATCTCGGTTCAGGGGTCACTTCTGAAGTAAAGCTTTGATGGGTTATACTCAGGGGACCCTGATCTATCAAGCCATGGCTTTGGTTCCATCCAAATTGGTCAAAAAATAGAGTTACAAGCTTTTAAAATCTTAATTCACAGTTCGCTAACAATCTTTGATCACGAGCCTGCAAATTCATAGATTCGTGAGAGTCTTTGATCGCAATCATGCATCATGACCTAAAACCCTAATATCTCAGCTCATGGGTGGGCTAGGGACACAAATGAGAGCTTGTTTTGCTCAGGAGGGTCTGTTCTGTCAAACCATGTCATTGGTTTGGTTCAAGTCAGTGAATAAATTGCGTTTCACCCTTTTTTTATTCTTTGATCGTGAGGCTGCAAATTCTTTGATCGTGAGATTCTTTGATCGTGGTCTTGCATCGTGAGTGAGGAATGAGATGGCCGAATTTAAAAATCATTTTTCTCAGCCCATGGGTGCCCTAGGAAGTCAAATGAGGGTGGGATTTACTCAGGGGGCTTCGTTCTGTCAAACCATGGCGGTGGTTGACTGCAGTTCCTCCAATTTTTTGATTTATTACATTTTCTATTCATTGTTCATGAGCTTGCCAATTCTTTGATCATGAGGCTGCAAATTCTTTGATCATGAGATTCTTTGATCATGAGATTCTTTGATCATGATCTTTGATCGCAAAATAGGGACAAGTTGGCCAGATTTCTTATAATGGAATAGATAGGGAAATGTTGCCAATCTTTGACTTTGAATATCTCAGAAATGGTTTGGTCTTTTTACTTGAAATTTGAAGGGAAGAAAGGCAACATCCCACAGATGTGCCTTTTAGTGGATTGGTCAAAAAATATTACAGGGTGGCAAAGTTACAGCACTACAAAGCTGGCACTTTTTCCCATAGGATAACATTACGGTGTCCACCATATTACAGGAATTCTTTGTCTCTCTGATGGAAAATAATGGTTTGGTCTTTTGGGCTGAAATTTGGAGGGAAGAAAGCCAACATCCTACAAAAGTGCCTTTTGGTGGTTTGGAGAAAAAATATTACAGGATGGCAAAGTGACAGCACTCCGAATTTAATGATTTGTCCTATAGGATAACATTATGGCGTCCGTCGCGTCTTTCAGGGCCCGTATCTCAGAAACGGTGTGAGATACAGACTTTTTGTCAAAAAAATACTTACCCCCCCCAATTGGGGGGTTAAGCAAAAAACTAGCCAGGAAAGTAATAATTCATGCAACATTTTAATTTTTTTCCTACGTCATATGGTTCCTGAGATATAAGCAATTTAGTATTCCAAGTCGTACTTTTCTGCTCTGAAGTCAATTATAATGCATACATTCTTTGTTTTCAATTAGTTTTTTCAATGCAGTTTTTGGGGAAAAGAAGGGTGTGCCCTTTTGCGACTGTGGCAGCTAGCGTTTCCAGTTGCACTTCTATTACCATTCGAATCACTGCTCCATCTAAGCACCATGCGCGTAATGGTTTAAGCTTTTCATGTACTTGCATTTCTGTTTCTGTTGTCTTTACTGTTGCTGTTACTGTTACCATTTATGTTTACTATTGCGGTACCATGACCTTATGTGTAACAGTTTGCATTTTCGTATGCGCTGCGTTTCTGTTTTTATTGGCTTTATTGTTGCTGTTACCATAACCATTTGCATTTACAACTGTGGTTCTGTGAGTGTGTGCGTTATGGTTTGCATTTCATACATGCTTGCATTTCTGTTTACTTCGGTGTTATTGTTGGTGTTACTGTTACCATTTGTGTTTACAGTTGTGGTACCATGAACGTGTGTGTTACCAGTTGCGTTCTGTATGCACTTCTGTTAGATGTCTCTGTTTATGTAACTGTTTGGTTCGGCGTCACTTTATGCTTGTGTTTCTATTAATGTTTGCTTTGCCATTTACGTTTGCTTTGCCATGTGCATTATTGTTGCCGCTTGTGTTTGCTTTGCAGTTCCTGTTACTGTGTAACAAGACATCATGTGTTGGGATCATGGGGCCTGAAGGGCCCCTTGCTGCCACCACTGCATTCCTTTCATTATTTATCATCTTCATTCTCAAAAAGAAGGGAAATTAGAAGCAAAAATCCATTAGTGCATCAGTCAGGTTGTTCCACAGCAAAAAGCTAGGAAATTGGGGTTAGGTTGAAAGCCCCCTTAACTCTCCCAGCCAACCCCAACTGGCATCGGGTTTATGCTAGGTCATCGATCCTAACTCTCACCCCATTGTTCTATACCTCATCTTCTTTACACATGTGATGGGGTGAGAGTTAGGGCCGAAGACCCCAATGCACACCCCGATGCCAGTTGGGAGGTGGGCTGGGGGTCCAAGGGGGGCTTTCAACTCTAACCCTGAATTTCCTAGCTTTTTTTTGCTGTGGAACAACCCTAACTGATGTATTAAATGGAGTTGTTTGCCTCTAATTTATATATATATATATATATTATAGGCTCGGTAGTGCCAGTGTTGTTACAATTGCCAGACTACTTCTATGTTAAACCCCAAATGTTGCACTTTAATAACTTTGCAACCTTTGACCAATTTGCCTGAAATTGTGCATGAGCAGTCTGGTGCCATAGATCTCTGGATCTGGCAAGTTTTTTTGTTTCAGTCGGATGTGCGGTTGTGGAGCTGTGGAGTGCCACAAAATGTGAAAAATATCACTTTGGGGCAATTACTTTGCTTGGGGCTATAGCTCAAACAGTCTGGCCATCTGGTCTGAAATTGTCAGGGAATATGTGGTCTGGGTCACTGATGTGCCTTTTGAATATTTGGTGAAAAAATATTAATCCGTTCAAAAGTTATTAAAAAATTTAAGTTTCCCATTATAGCCTATGGGGAAAAATATGTAGTATGTGCCATGTGAAAGCACGTTTTACTTTTGTGAAAGTACCTCTTTCTGTTGCAAATGCCTCAGTACTGTCACGTGGCCGCCATCTTGTTTTCAGTTAGTGATGGAGAAAAAATTTTGTAATTCAAAAAATAATGCACCCTGGTAAACACCAACAGCTGTGTTTACCTAATCAGAGCCCTGGGAACACAGTCCTGGCTTTAGATTTATATAATCATGGTCGGAAACATGTTTTTAAACTTTTTTACAGTGGTACTGTTGCAATTGTACCATATGATATTTTTTCAAATTTTGTGAAAGTGTCACACCGTACTGTCGCAAATTGCAATAGTCTTTCATTACCACTTTTGCAAAATTTGCAAAACTGTTGCAATTTGCAACACGATTGGACAAAAAAAACAGTTTCTTTGCTACTTCACTGCAATTAACCAGTTGGACTTTTGGGCTGAAAATGGCAAGGTAGAAAGGGCTTACCCCACAGATGTGCCTTGTGCTTGTTTGGTTATAAAATTTACATCTGTTCCATAGTTCTGCCATTCCAAAGTTGAGAAATGTCCCATAGGATAACATTGTGGTGACTGCAGTGCTTTTTGGCTCCTATAGTGTGAAAACTGTTTGAGATACTGATTTTGTGCTAAGTGCAGCTTAGTACACCTTTGCACACATGCAGGTCACCAGGTCATGATTACAACTGTGGTGGAATTTTTTCCTAAGTTCCTATGGTTACTGAGAAATTGCACCATTTTCATCAAAATGGTTACTTGGAATGTCTCTAGGCCTGTGCTCTGGGCTCTGTGCTCCCACATATGGATCCCATTATGCAATAATGTGAGTGCAGTGCCCTCCATTGTGCATTACTGGGAGCACAAGGCCTGGAGGGCCCTGCACTCCCACAGGGAGTTGAGGGTTCATTACAATGTCTCTACACTAATGCATAGATGGGTGCCAAATGGATACCACTATGGAGTGATGACAGCATGATTGGAGCACAGGGCCCAGAGGGCCCTGCACTTTCACAGGGACATGAGGGTTAATTACAAATGTGTCTACACTTGCTTGTAGGGCCCTGCACTCCCACAAATGGATACAATTACAGATAGATGTCAGTGTCAACTACATGTGGGTAAGATAACACTTTCTCAAAAAGAACAGAAATTAATTATAAAGAACTCTGTTAATGCACCAGTTAGAGTTTCCATTACTGCTACAAAAGTCTGGAAATTCGATATTAGGATTACCAACCCTACCAACCCCACCCCTCAACCTCCACACAGCAACTGGCATCGGGGTGTGCTTTTGGGTCAGCAGGCCTAACTCTCACCCCATTCTCCTGTACTGTACCATCTGAGCTTCCTTACACATGGAATGGGGTGAGAGTTAGGCCCGATGACACCAAGACACACCCTGATGCCTGTTGGTGTGTGGAGGTTGGGGGTTGGGGGTGGTAGGGTTGATAACCATAACATCAAATTTCCAGACTTTTGTCACTGTAATAGAAACCCTAACTGATGCATTAACTGAGTTTTTTTGCAATATACTATATATATATATATGTCACTCCCGAGACCCAGGTTGGATATGGGGGGGTGTCAGGGATGGCTAGGCATGATGATGGCATCAACAGCAATGGGTTCACCTGATGCTGTGACCTGGGGTGTGTGAGGCACTCCTGGGGTGCAGCTGGTACCCCGGCATGCATGTGGCACACTGTTGGTACTCATAGCCTCGACAGTAAGTGCAATCCACACCAGTGCAGCGGTGGTGCCCACTACCAGTAGGCGAGCCTCTGCCAGCATCTGGGTACACCACGCAGCCAATGACTCATGCTCCATGAGCAGCTGTGCCTGGATGCCTCTCAGCTCTGTGCTGAGGGATGTCTTCCACTCCATGGTGTCCCACCGGAGGCGTGTATAGCTCTCAACCTCGACGGTGGGGGATACAACAGGGGGGCGGTGCCAATGAGCAGGTGGTGTTCCGGCCTGCTGTGCCACATCCACCATAAGTGGACATCACACAGCAGGCCACTGAATGGGCAGGGACTGGGCAGGAGCAACCTCTGCATGCTAAGGAATTCCTGCATCATGGTCCCCTGCTGCCTGTTGCTGCTCCACATCACCCTGCTGAACAGTGTCAGCAGTCCCTGGTCCCACAGCAGCACCAGACACATGGTCCCCAACAACCACCACCATGGGCAGTTGTGATGGCCCTGTGGGTGCGCATAGGGCCACAGGACTGCCAATGCTGCATAGTGCCACCTGTGCATGCATTTGTGCCTCAGGCGGGCCAATGTTGTCTGTGTCCCTCCATATCTGTATGGAGTCAACATCACTATCATTATATGCCCCCTCTGTTCCAGATGCCAGCACCAGCAGGTCATCCACAATGTCAACCCTGTCCACAGGGTCCGCATCAGAAAGGCCCAGAAGGTTGATCAGCCATGTACTACCATGACCACCAGCTATGGTACCGGCCGCAGAGGGGTTTGAAGGCCTTGCACTATCCATCACCACATCCGGTGCTGCAGTGGTGTTGGGCAGACCTGGCATGGCATCTGCCACAGGCCCAGCTGTGGCGCAGTGTGATGGTCTGGCCTCCTCCTCTGCTAGGTCGTTGGCTAGTCCCTCGGGATCCTGCAACACCTGTGAGATGTGATGGAGCTAAAAGAGAGAAAGAAAACATGATTATTGACATGTGTAACTTGTGTATACAGACAGGTATGAAAAGGGAGCCATGCACATATGTCATATGTGCACCTGCAATGCCACACAGGTGAGTGCCACCCATGGGGACACTGCCACAACCATGCACCAGCGTAGGCAGACATGCACTGTGGCCAGTACAGGTGCTCAGGGACATGTGTGGGACAGCACACCACTGAGTGGTGGGTGGTGGCCCCCTGCCCACCACCCACATGTACAACATCCCCAGCAACCACCCCACACCCACACCAATGGTGGGGCCCCCCCAGGTGCTGCACAAGGGTGGCATGATGTGTGTAAGAAGCACACTGTGGAAGGACAGGGATGAATGGCAGCATGTGCAATGCACACCGACACATGGACACATAGTGGGCCAAGGTGTGGCATGTCAGGGCAATCATGGCACACAGACACAGACCTGCACAGTTATCTGAACATGAATACTCACAGTGCTGCGATGGACTGCCACCAGTCTCAAAGCCATCACCCGGAACACCCATCACTGTTGTCCGGCCCATGCTGGCTACCAGCCTCTTCTCATTCAGTGTGAAGTACACCGCTGTCTGCAACCCACCCCCTGTCACCCCCCAGAGAGGCCCTGATGGTGGCCATCTTCTCCTTGGCCCTCTGCTTCTCATCTTGAAGGTGTTTGAAGCACTCCTTTGGGGTCCAGTTGTATATGCCATTGGCATTGACTTGCTGGGCAACCTCCTCCCAGGCATTATCCCTTCACTGGCAGCTGCCACTCCTGCAGACAGGATACTCTGCTTAAGGAAGTAGACCCCCAGCAGTGCCTTGTCTTCATCCAGTGTAAAGTTAGGATGTCTCTGTCCTGCAGCATCATCTTGATCGGACATTGTGGTTCCTGAGGGGGGAAATTTGTAGTCATTAACACAGTTCAGGCAATTGTGGATGTGTGCCAGCAGCATGGTGGGAAGCAGCGCAGTCACAGCTCCCTGGATGCCCTCAAAACCCCAATGTCAGATGGTGCTGACAAGCTGTACATGGTAGAATGTAAACAAATCTACCTTCAACGTTGCAATACCTGTCAGTCACCTGTGGAATGGGGGGGTGCATTCAGGAGCATTTATGGCCCAGCACATGCAAATAAGGTTACGAGCAACTGTAATGAGATGCAAAGCAGGTGAGATGCCCCTGAATGTGACAATGAACTGATTTGGGAGCATTGTCTGTGAATTGCATAATTGTGCCCAGCTCTTCTCAATCAGCAATACACAACTGGTGTGTTGGGTGCATCCCCCTACAGCGCATTCGTGCACATGCGCAGTCATATTTGGGGCATTTCCTGAATGTGGCACAAGCTGCATGGTGCATCCCTGTGCATGTGTAATGCATCATCAGTAGTATGCCATGCATAGCGCATCTTGTTTGGTGTTGGTGGTAGCGTGATTAATGTCAGCAGTGCATGTCTGTCGACATGCGCTCTTGGATCTGTGCTGAATGATTTGTGTTGTATGGGTATGGCTCATCGGTATGACATTGTGTCAATGCACCCCTGCAGATCATGGTGCATGTATGGTAGTATGCGCCATCCTTCAGTACACTGTGAGTGGCAAAGTGTGGCATTCACAATGTGGCGGTTCTGCGTGAGATGCTCATGCATGACCCAGGTGTCACCCCTGACCCTTGTCTCCTGCTCATCATGTAAGCACTGTGCATGTGTGGTGACATGCAATCAGCAGCAATCGTGCATTGCCACGCTGCAGCCCTGTGATGTGCGGTCCACTGCTCGATGGCCTATTATGTATGTGGAGCGAATAGGCCATTGCACTCCTGCAGCTTGTACTGTGCATACCTGCCACCACAGCACTGCATCTCAAAATGCTACATGCCCAGTGAGCTATACCCATAGCCATGAACTGGAGAGAGGTGGAGCTTGCCAACCTAGGGGCACCTGTCATGTCACTGGATGGAGCAGCTCTTTGGTACACAGGCCTTAACGAGCCATGTACTGCTGTGTGGGCAAGGGTGGCTGAGCATCTGGTGTGCAGGACAGGCGTTACATGCACGAAGGGAGCAGTGCAGGCACTGCTATAGTGACCTGTAGCGATGGGACCCTAACTGACTTCGTTGCCTACATGACCAGGCATGCAGGGGTGCGGTGCATGCCCAGGTAAGTTACAACAACTTACATCTACTGTATCAGACAAATGATCAGTTTCAGAGGGGGAGGTGCAGTGTGCTCTGGTGCACAACTATCCCCAACACACACACACACACACACACACACACACACGTGTGGCATGCTCTGCTGGTGTTGCTTGTGCAGTGCAGCCATGACCACCGTGTGCCAATGTGTGTGGCATAGTACCTGACAAGGGGGCTGTATTGGCACTGTAGCAGGTGCACTGTGGTATCGACAGTGGCACAGTACACATCCATCTGCACACTGCCATGGCGGGCACAGTCTTGGGTGGTGGCTGTTATTACATGATGCCCAGGGTGTTGTTACATTGGGTCACTGAGGGGGTGGGTCCATCACTGCATGCTTGCACCAGTGGTCTTGCTGAGAGTCACTGGTGGGTGGGGTTGTACACACCTACTGTCACTTCATGGTGCTCTTTGCTTGTGTTTCCATCTCAGGACCGGCAAACAGGCGGAGGGCCATGGTGGCGGTGGATGCCAGGCATGCTAGGGCCAGTGGAGGAGGCTGAGGTTCTGGTTGTGTGGGTGCAGGTGAGTGTACTGCATGGGCTTCCTCTGTGTGTTCATCAGGGGGTGGGGGCCATGCCCACAGCAGGCCATTGCCTGCCACATGTGCATGTCCATGTGCTGCACATTGTGCACACTCATGGGGTGTTGCCTTGGCGGCGTGTGCTAGGGTCACAGTGTACATGGCTTCTGTGTGTCCATCCACCACTGTAGGTCCACAGAGAGTATGTCTGGATGTGTTGGGGAGGAGGAGAAGAGGGCGGATCTTCCTATGGCCGGCAGTGATTCAGCTGTGTAGGGTGCTCAGGAGGATCATGGCACCACAGTACAGGAGGCAAGGGCAGCTACTACAGGCAATTACCATGTTTGTGAGGGTACTCCGTGCAGGGGGCAGGAGAGATGAATGCTGGTCTACAGCCCATCCTGGACATTAGGCCACTGGGCCATTTCTAAATAGCCCCTTTGTTCACTGACCCCTACCCTCTATGACCATCACCGTTACTTGCAGTCTTCCCCTGTTCCCCCTCTCCACATACCATCACTTTCAGATGTTCATTGTTTATTGTTCATTTGTTCATTCTCACACCACCCTATCCCTGTTCTTTGTTATTTAAACTGTTGTACATATTGATTTTCGTCTTCTTATACTTGCATCAGGAAATCTTTTGATATTGATGACGGTGTCTGTGGTCATTCATTTTACCTTGTGCTGGTGCTCTGTTATGCTTGCTGGATTCCACAGTTCCTTTGTTCCCATTCACACATGTGCCTCTGTGGTACTGTGCATCCATGCACCATGTCCACCTTTCATGCACGCTACAGTGTGTGCCCTCCATGTTGCATCTGTCCGGTTGGGTGGCCCTTTGCTGTGCTGGCTTGCACAGGGACCCTATTCTGTGTGTGGTGCATGATGTTTTATTCTGTTTTGATGGTTCTCTATTTCTGTGCTGCTCTTCTTGCTGTCCACAGTACCTGTGGGCATGTTTCTCCTGTGCAGGATACAACCTTCAGCCTGTGTGCCATTGTATCTGTTCCCCTTTATGTGCCTGTGTTGCAGCTCCTATGTATGCCCTGATGTGTTCCTGTGCACTGGGACATGTGTGGCTGCCTCTGCCATGCTCAATGGTGCACCTCTGCTGCTGTGCCACACCTTGTCAGTCGCCCCTGTGCATGGCGTCTGTGTCTGTTGGTCCCCTGTGTTGGGTGCGTTTCTGTGGTGCTGCCAGGTGTCACCATGTGTGCTCTGTCTGTGCACCTCGTCTGCTTTGGAGGGCCACTCTCTGGTCCTCTGGCCCCATGCCCAGTCCCTGCTGGGCTGTTTACCAGCGACCTTTGTGCCACTGAAGTCTCCCCCTGTTGCTCTTGTGTCCCTTGCTGGCTTGCTCATTATTCTTTGTTTTGAGGTCCAGGGTGCTTCTGTGCATCCTGGTTGTACCAGGACAACTCAGGTTGTGCCATGGCGCTTCAGTGGTATTCACAGTGGTGATGCGCGTGGTGCATCTTGTGGCATACCCTTCTGTGAACATCATTGTTTAGGGATGGCGCATCTCAGATGCACCGGGTGCAACTGCTTTGTGGATCCTGCCCATTATCTTTATTTTATTTTTATGGTTTATGTGGTGTCCATCCACAAAGGAGGCTCTAGGGATGATCCAGGGAACTAGATGCCGGTTAGTCTCACATCAGTTTTGGGTAAACTATTGGAGACTATCCTGAGGAAAAAATTAAGGCATTTCTGGAGGAGAATTATCTCTTACACAAAAGGTAATATGGGTTCACATAGTGAGGGTCTTGTCAGACCAACCTTGTGGATTTTTATGACTGGATGACTAAGGCTCTGGATGAGGGTAAAGCAGTGCATGTTCTGTACCTGGATTTCAGCAAGACCTTTGACTTGGGTGCCACACAGAGGACAGATAGGCAAGCTGAAGGACCTGGATGTTAGCAATAGGGTGGTCAACTAGATTGGTAACTGTCTGGAAAAAAGGCAGCAGAGGGTGGTGGTAAGTGGGGAATTATAAACATGACGGGAGTTCATCAGTGGGGTTCCACAGGGCTCGGTGCTGTACTGATGTTATTCAAAATCTGTGTAGCTGATACAGTATGTCAGTTGGGGTTCAGAGTCGGATGAGTGTATTTGCTGATGATACTAAACTGGGTGCAGTGGTTGATGGGTGGATTGGGGGGTGCTGCAGAGGGACCTAGAAACCTTGGAGAGGTGATCAAGTACCTGGCAGTTGGGCTTCAATGCTAAGAAGTGCAGGATTATGCACATTGGAAACAGGAATCCTCGATTTAGCTATAAGCTGGGAGGTGTGGGTTATTGATATCTATTGAGAAGAAAGATCTGGGTGTGCTAGTTACAGGCCAGATGAATCACTCTGCACAGTGTAGGAAAGCAGCAGCGAATTCTAATGGGATGCCGGGGTGTATCGCAATAGGAGTCACCCAAGGAGTAAGGATGTGATCCTGCCACTGTACAGGGCATTGGTGCAGCTTCACTTGGAGTACTGTATGCAGTACTGGGGCCTGTGGTCTTCAATGTTTTTATAGCAGACATAACTGATGGACTGAGAGGGAAGATGTGTCTGTTTGCAGATGACACCAAGATCTGTAGCAGGGTGGACACCCCAGAAGGAGTGAGCAAGATGGAAGCTGACCTCAAGAAACTAGAAGAATGGTCTGGAGTATGGCAGCTGAGATTTAATGCCAAAAAGTGCAAGGTCATGCACATAGGAAAGAAAAATCCAAGAAAGGAGTATTACCTAGGTGGCGAAAGACTAGCAGCCTCAAACCAGGAACGAGATCTGGGAATCATAATCTCAGATGACTTGAAGGTTAGTAAGAGTGAGAGAAGGCAACATTGAAGGCCAACCAAATGCTGGGCTGCATTGGAAGGGGAATCATGAGCAGGAGGAGAGAGGTGGTACTACCACTGTATAGATCACTGGTCAGGCCTCACCTGGAATACAGAGTCCAGTTCTGGAGGCCTCATCTCAGAAAGGACATTGACCAGGCAGAAACAGTACAGAGAAAGGTGACAAAAATGATTCAGGGTCTGCAGTACATGTCCTACGAGGAAAGACTTAGGGAACTGAATATGTACTTCCTGGAGCAGAGGAGAGAGAGAGGGGACATGATTGAACATTCAGGTACATAAAAGGCATTAAAAAGGTACAGACACATGAACTTTTTCATTTCAAGAAGAGCTCCATGACGAGGGGACATGACCTCAGGATGCAAGGAGGAAGGGAGGTTCTCTACCAATACCAGGAAGTTTTTCTTCACAGAAAGAGTGGTGGATGCTTGGAACAGCCTGCTCCAAGAGGTTGTGGGGGTCAACACTGTGGGAGATTCAAGATTGCATGGGATAGACACAAGGGAGCCCTGACTACAAAGGGCAACTAGAGTGTCAAAATAGGTCTAAAACAAATGGGCAGGCAAGATGGACCTAGTGGTCTCCTTCTGCCGTTAACTTGTATGTTTCTATGTTTCCATACTTAAACAAGCATTTGTCAATGCCAAATGTTTGCTTGCTGGCAGATGTGTTCCCGGTCCACCGAAGATCATTGCACTGTGCTCCAGAGGTAAGTATGGTGTTGAAGGGGGAGGTGGGAGAAGTGGGTGCAGGTTGGGGAAGGGGGCAAGACAGTCAACAAAAGGAACCTTTTTTTTTTTTTACAGTTTTTTTCCCCCTTTATTCAGGAAGATGATGCAGGTCTTTTGCCATGCTAGAGTGGGTTCCCAGCGTAGCAGCTGGAAGGTTATTTTTGGGAGGGGCAGCAGTGGAGCCAATGGGGGATTGGGCATCCCAGTCAGCCATACCAACTTTTGCCATGATGGGGTGGACTCCCAGCATGGCACCTAGAAGTCTGTGTTTCTTTTGGGGTACAGTGGAGCCGATGGGGGATTAGGCACCTCTGTCACCCCAAGGACTTTATGCCTTCAGTGGGTGGGCTCCAGTGTGGCTCCTAGAAGTCTGCTGGGGAAAGTGGAACAGATTGGGATTGGGCACCCCATCGGTCATACAGTGTACAGGGGTGAGGAGGTATGAGCATGCTGGGGTGGGCCCCAGCATGCTACGATAAGTGTTCATTGGGGGAATGATGAATCGTCTATGACAGTTCAGATGCAGTGAAGACGACGCGCAGGCAAACGTTACCACCACTGATTGTGGTGGTATTTTCCTCAGAACTGTATGCCACTGCATCTGAACAGCTGTCATAGACAGCTTGGACATTCATTGGCATGGTGCAGCCACACCTGTAAAAGGGAGCAGGGCATTCCAAGTGGGGGAGGCACACCTACGAAAACTCATATGGTGGCACTATGTTTCTTGCACATGCGTGCAAGCAAACATAAAAAGGACATCAGACTATTGGAGGGGGTACAGAGGAGAGCAAACAAGATATTGAGTGGGATGAGGGAAAAGCCCTATGAGGAGAGGCAGCAGATGCTCAGTATGTACTCTCTTGAGGACAGCAGGGATGGGGAGGGGATATGACTGAGACATTTAAATACTTAAAGGGCAGAGAACCATGACTGGGATGTCAACATACCAAGATACACAATCTACAGGAGGGACAGGGAGGGTAAAAGAGGAGGATGAGTAGCTCTTTATGTAAAGGAAGGGATCAAAGCAACAGAACTAAAGAGTAAACAGGGAGCAGATGAGACACTCTGGGTCACCCTGGAGACAGGAAATGGCACCACAATCTGCATGGGGGTTGTATACAGACCCCCATCTCAGGGGGAGGGAATGGAATGGACAAGGAAATGATAGAAGGCTTCCTTAGAATGGCAGAAAAAGGGGAGATATTGTTGATGGGGGACCTGAATATGCCAGATGTTAACGGGAGCACCTTTGCTGCAGGCACATCCAAGAGCAGGGTCATTCTTGATGCCCTACAGGGGGCATGTCTCAGACAGCTAGTACTGAACCCACTCGAGGAAGCAGTTCAGACTTGGTACTCTCAAATGGGAATGGAGAAAGAATCTCAGATTTAGAAGTGGGTAGCCATCTGGGAACAAGTGACCACCAAACAGTGTGGTTCACGATAAACACAGCCATACAATCAAGCCATACAAAAGCAAGAGTATTGGACTTTAGGAGGGCTGACTTTGGGAAAATGAGAGAGTGCCTCAGAAAAGCACTAGTAAACAAGCAAGAAGGAGGGGTGGAGGAACAGTGGAGAGTCATCAAAACAGACATCACAGAGGCAAAAAGCCTTTGTGTAAAGCAAATCAACAAAACACAACGAAGGAAAAAACCGCTATGGTTCTCAAAAGAGGTGACAGGGAAGGTTAAGGAGAAAAGGATAGCATTCAGGAAATATAAGGAAACACAAAAGGAGAAGGGCAGAGAACTGTATCAGTTAAAGCAGAAAGAGGCTGGAAGGCAGTCAGAATAGCAAAGGCTCAAACCGAGAAAGGATAGCTAACCTGTTAAGAAGGGATAAGACCTTTATAGGTACATTAGGGAGCGAAGAAAGACAAAGGAGGGATACTGAGGCTTAATAAAGGGAGGAATGTGGGTAGAGGGTGACAATGAAAAGCAGGGATACTGAACGAATATTTCTGCTCAGTATTCACAAAGGAAGAGGAGGGGAGGTACCTACACCAAACAAGAGAAACACTCTGAAGATAAGGGTGATACCAGTCCATTTACAGAAGAAATGGTTCTGGAAAGAACTAATAAAATTGAAGGTGGACAAAGCAATGGGGCCTGATGGGATTCACCAAGAATTCTAAAGAACTAAGGTAGAACTAAGACACCTGACTACTCTCTTTAACAAATAATGGTAGGATGGGGTGGTACCTGAGGACTGGAGGAGGTTGGATGTGATTCCACTTCACTGGTTGACTAAAGTCATAGGTCAGGGGAATGGCTGTGGACATGTCCTACCTAGATTTTAGCAAGGCATTTGATACAGTCCCACACAAAAGATTAATACACAAATTAGCCAGCCTTGGAGTGGGTCCCAAGGTGGTAGCCTGGATAAAGAATTGGCTAGACAACAGGACGCAAAGGGTAGTAGTAAATGGAGTCCACAGTGAAGAAAGGAGGGTTACTAGTGGGGTACTGCAGGGTTCAGTACTGGGACCAGTCCTTTTTAATGTCTTTATAAGTGACATTGCAGAGGAACTGGAAGGAAAAGTATGTCTCTTTGCAGATGACACAAAGATCTGCAACAGGGTTGATATACCAGATGGAGGAAAGGATGAGAAGGACTTGGCAAGGTTGGAGGAATGGTGAAATGTATGGCAGCTCAGATTCAATGCAAAGAAGTGCAAGGTAATGCACCTGGGAAACAAAAACCCAGGCAAGAGTACACAATGGGGGGTGAGATACTGACAACAGTAAAAATGGAAAGGGGCCTGGGAGTAATTATATCAGATGACCTAAAGGTGGGCAAGCAATGTGAGAAGGCAGTAAGGAAGGCTGGGGGGATATTGGGATGCATAGGGAGAGGCATCAATAGTAGAAAACAGGAAGTTGTTATCCCTCTGTACAGACAGTTGGTGAGACCCCATCTGGAGTACTGTGTGCAGTTCTGGAGACCCCATCTCTGCAAAGACATAGACAGAGTGCAGGCTGTCCAGAGGAGGGCAACCAAAATGGTGCAGGGTCTGCACCAGGAGACATACTGAAGAAAGACTAAAGGAGCTTAATATGTATACCCTTGAGGAAAGGAGGGAGAGAGGAGACATGATAGAAAGGTTCAAGTACCTCAAGGAATCAACAAAGTCCAAGAGGTGGCATCTTCAGAAGAAGAGATGTGCAAGAACAAGGGGGCACAATTTGAAGATAAAAGGGGACGGCTCAGAGGTAATATGAGGAAGTATTTTTTCACAGAGAGGGTTGTGGATGCATGGAACAGCTTCCCTGAGGAGGTCATGGAGTCAAGAACAGTGGGGGAATTCAAGAATGAATGGGACAGACATAAGGCAGTCCTAGTGTGGGGTAGGAGGAAGTAAGCTGTTGGTTAATTAGGATCTGCAGCTTATCTGCTAGGTAGGAAAATGTGCAGACTAGGTGGGCCAAGTGGTCCTTATCTGCCGTCAAATTCTATGTTTCTCTGTTTCTATTAGTTTGGTAAGTCATGAGGGTCTGTTTAAAAGTAGGAAGGAAGGAATTACAAGAGGACATAGTCTAAAGTTGGAGGAGGGAGTTTCGGAAGGGAGATGAGGAGGCACTTTCTCACTGAGAGGGTGGTGACAGCATGGAACGCTCTGTCAGAGGAATTGGTTTTGAGGGTATCAGTGGGGGGATGTAAGGGGGGTGGGATAAATTTAAGGGCAAAATCAAAATGGGGAAGGAGAAAAAAGTGGGATCATCTGGTGGGGAGGAGGATGAGGGGAGGTGGGACAGCATCAGTGCACATCATTGAAAGTTGCACATTCGAGCAGACTTGATAGGCCTGTAGGCCTTTATCTGCTGGCTTCTTCATATGTTCATGTATTCGTATGTTTATTTATCTTGGCACAGAGGTTATTCTATTGCTGATTCATAGAGAGTAAACCGGTTTCTAAATTCCATTTTCCACTAGTTTTTAATCAAGGATCCTTACTGGTCATTATTATAACATTACAAATTCTTCACAGCAATGTATCTGTACCCAGTTTGATAATAGTTTCTCGTTCTTGAATTCTTCTTTCCAAGTTGTTACACATTCCCAGATTACATTCTAACCACTAAATGAAACTTATTTTTAACTGTAAGATAAGTTAGAAAATTTATTTTTATTGCAGGAGAACAAATGTCTTTAAATTTTGTATATGCACAAAATTCTCCTTTATCAATTAATTGAAAAAAATGTTGGATATTTTTAATTTTTATTTATTTATTTCAGTCTAGAATTAAAATGCCTTTGAGTGCAAATCAGCTCATTTACAAAGGTTCTATGTCAGTGGGAAAGGTTGCATACAAACAATGGAAGACTAACAATGGTAATCTATTTAGAAATTATGAATAAATAATTGTTTAAGAATATCAAGGGTAAACAGTCACTTATAAGTTAACACTTCAGTTAAGAGCAGAGGAAAGAGGAACAGGAAGGTGACTTGGGATAAGAGGGGGACAGAGACGGCTAGAAGGTAAGAGCAGCAGCCAAAGGCCTTGTCACACTTAGCTATGGGGGGTACTCACTGGGGGAGCTAGGTAGGGGAGGTGCATGGACAAATGAGTGGTGCCGCCAGCAACAGGAGGGTAGGGTGGGCATGTCATAAGAAAGGGCAGTAAGTAAGAGGAGAGGGTGGGGTGTAGGATTTGAGAGATGGTGGGTCCCTGTAAGAGGAGGGTAGACCACAGGATTCATGTGAGGTAGCAGGACTTGAGATTTACTTAATAAAAACAATGCTCCTTTAAATCCTTCAAGCCAAATTATTCTGCTCTTCCCATATATTAAGGGATAACCATGGAAAACAATTTTTGATAACCTATTTCTTTGAAGCATGCTGCATTGTAGGTCCTAAAGTATCAAACTGTTGAGGAACATCTTGTAATTCCTGTACATCCCATATTAAATTATTAGTATTAGACTTGCCTTCTTTATTCTAGATTAAAGGCTCAAAAAGGTTACTCTTTTTTGCATTGAATACCCACTCCCATAAAATCCTGAGTTGGTACAGTAGCTCATGTTATATATTGCTAGATCAGGGCAGCTGTAATGTCCTGTGCTTCTAGGGGTAATCAGTTGTTGCCATTCTCTTCTTGGTTTATCCCCTCTCCAGAGGAATTTAATGAAAATTCTCTTAATACCCACAAACAAGGAAGTATAAAATGGGTAAAGAAATTCCTGCCTTCTGACTGGCTGAGACTTGGGTCTAGCCATGGCCTTAATACAGTAAATCACTATCAATTGCTAAAAAAAAGTTCTTGCCAACCAGGGCAACTCACATACAGAATTCATTAGCCACCTACTTCCTAATTTCCATCACAGACATGGCTGCCACCTTTACTCATATATAAAAACCTTCAACTGGGACCTAAAAATAAAAGTCCATTAAATGAAACACATTCAGTAAATAATTTAATGTTATTTACACTCATGAGTCCCTTCTTACACACATACACAAATTAAAACAAAATCAAGTACTGTTCAGAGTTTCCATTGCTGGTGTTTCTTTAAAAACCATGAAAAAAACCCTTCATATCCTTACCAGTTTGCCAGACAGCTCCCTGCCCCTTACCCTGTAACAGATAAAATTGAGGTTCTGGCTCCACTTGAGACCTGGGTGTGTGTCTGTGTGTGTACGCCAAAAATCTGAAGAATTTTGAGTTCATGTATTACATGTTACCATTCCTTGGCTGTGTGTGTGTGTTGGGGGGGGGGGCATTCTATTACTGAAATAATGCAGAGCTTTCAATTCTTCTATTCCACAGCAAGCAATCACACAACACACAACATGTTGAATGTGTAGAAAGATAGATGGCTGACAGTTGAAAAACATCTGTAAAGAGACTATTTACGTTATTTAGTAACATGTTACTGTATTTTTTCTGTCTTTTAAAACTTTTAGATTGTTTTTTAAAAGTTGCCTATGGGCTCATTTTATATAAGCAATAAAGCACTTCAGAGATGTTGGTTGCAGTAGGTTTACCCCATGGTCAGAGGCTGAAGGCACTCAACTTCACTTTGTGCCTTACAACACCTCTGACTGTGGGGTAAGCCTGGTGCAACCAATGATCTATCATGCTTTATTGCTTAAATAGAGGGGGATCCTATTACAGTTTGCAAAGCAAAGACCAGATGTGGAAGAGCCATCGTTTTTTATGTCTGCTTGCACGCATGTGCAAGAAACATAGTGCCATCATCGGAGTTTTCGGAGGTGTGTCAGCCCTCTTCCAATTCAGTCAGTGTGTTTGCAGGCGCAGCCGCAGTTCTCCAATGTCTGCTGCAGCTGTCTATGATGGCTCCAAAATGCAGTGGCGTACAGTTGAAAGGGGGAGCTACGCTTCAGTGAGCAGCGATCAGATATTGCCTGCTCATGCGCGCTCCCCCTACACACACACACACACACACACACACGCTGCAGGCACCCCCCCCCAGCGCACACACTGTATGGCCGGCGGAGGTGCCCAATCTCCCGTTGGCTGTGCTGCCCCAAAATGGCTGAGCTACATGTCATATATCCCTGCGGGGGCCCAATCTCCGGCCGGCTCCACTGTGTCCCCCCCAGAGTACAGGGTGCCACGCTGGGAGCTCCACCTAGCGTGGCAACAGATGCCATGGCTGATGGGGTGCCAAACTCCATCGGCTCCACGCCCCCAGACGTTTCGCCTGCCACGCTGGGAGCCCACCCCCAGCGTGGCAAACATCCCCAAGGCCGTCAGAAATAAAAACTGAAAATCGAAAACGGTCCCTCGGTGTGTCTGCCCTCACCTGCACCCACCCACTGCGCACTCTGCTCTCCCACACCCCTCCTCACCCCATACTTACCTCCGAGCTCGGGCCACAATCTTTGGTGGACCGGGAACAGCTCTGCACTCTTTCTCAAAGTTTCCATCACAACTGAGTGAAATGCAGGTAAGCTGTATAATGGGATAGATAGGGTTTTTTCAACTTTATTGCATATCTCAGGCATTTTTTGGAATTTTTGCACCAAATTTTCAACATGGGGTTTTTGGGAACCCTTCTCATGAATGCTGTCACTGTCATGGCGTTACTTGGGCCTGAAGGGTGATTTCACCGCCACTGTGTGAAATCACCTTTCCAGAATGATTAATGAAATGACACTGCCAGTGTTCATAAGGTGGGCTCTCAAAAAGCCTATTTTGAAAATTTGGTGGAAAAATTCCTAAAAATGACTGTTTTACGAGCGTGCATTGTGCAGTTCCTACGCACGCTCGTAAGTTCGTAAATGTTCAATATTTTCACTCCAGATTTTCCATATTGCCATTTTACCACACCTTCTTATGAGCAGTATAGCTGTCATTTTTCACATCTCACACAAAATGTGTTTCTGCCCATGTAGCGCACAATGGCGCAGTCGGTGTGTGAAATCAATGTACGGGACACATTAAGAAAATCACAATGACATGGTTCATGAGCAGAGGTCTTAAAATGGCTATGTTGAAAATTTGGTGAAAAAATTCCTAAAAATGACTGTTTTACGAGCGTGCGTTGCACAGTTCCTATGCACGCTCGTAAGTTTGCGAAATTTCAATATTTTCACTCCAGATTTTCAACATTGCCATTTTACCACACCTCCCTATGAGCAGTACAGTTGTCATTTTTCACATCTCGCCCACAACGTGTTTCTGCCCATGTAGTGCACAATGGCGCAGTTGGTGTGCGAAATCAATGTATGGGACATGTTAAGAAAATCACAGTGGCACTGGTCATAAGCAGAGGTGTTAAAATGGCTATGTTGAAAATTTGGTGAAAAAATTCCCAAGAATGACTGTTTTAGGAGCACACGTTGAGCAGTTCCTACGCACGCTGGCAAGTTTGCGAATTTGTAATATTTGCACACCAGATTTTCAACAGTGCCATTTTACCACTTCCTTATGAGCAGTACAGCTACCATTTTTCACATCTCACCCAAAATGTGTTTCCGCACATGTAGCGCACAATGGTACAGTCAGTGTGTGAAAACAATGTTTGAGACAGATTAAGAAAATCACAGTGACACTGGTCATGAGCAGAGGTCTTAAAATGGCTATGTTGAAAATTTGGTGACAAAACTCCATAAAATGACTATGTTACGAGTGAGCATTGCGCAGTTTCCACGCACCCTCGTAAGTTCATGAATTTGTAATATTTTCACCAGTCCAGATTTTCACCAGTGGCATTTTTCCACATCTCCTTATGAACAGTACAGCTGTCATTTTCCACAACATGGCCGAAATGTGTTATCACACTTTCAGCACAGAAATGCGTGGTCGCTGTGGGAAATCATTGTTCGGGACAGATAAAGAAAAACACACTGACACTGTTCATGATCAGAGGTCCCAAAATGCCTGTGTTAACAATCTGCTGTAAAAAATCCCCAAATTAGTTACATTATGAGTGTGCGTTGTACAGTTTCTATGCACCCTCATGACTTCACCAGTTTTTTTAAGATTTTCACAGCAGATTTTCAACATTGCCATTTTTTACACCTCCCATGAACAGTACCGCTGTCATTTTTCACATCCTGTTCGGAATGTGTTTTTGCACCTGTGGTGCCAAATGCCATAGTCACTGTGCAAAAGCAGTTTTCGGCTACCAAACTGATATTGCCACTGTTCATGAGGTGGGGGTCACAAAAAAATATAGGAAAATTTGGAGTGAAAATACCAACGAATGCCTGAGGTGTTAGGGTTTCCTACCATAACGCCCCACCCTGTAGAGAATGACAGGCATCAGGGGTGTGACTTGGGATTCTTGCCTGTCATGCTCATACCATTCCACCCCCACCCACACCCTGCAGCCAGTGAGAGGCATCAAGGTGTGCCTCGAACTCTTTGGGCCCAAACTTCACCCCATTCTCCTATATCACACCCACCTCACCGTATTTTCTGATGGAATGGGGTGCGCATAATGGCCAAAGACCCCAAGTCACATCGTGACACTTGTCAGTGTCTGCAGGGTACGGTGTGGTGAAATGGCATGGTCATTATGCCTGATGACTCAAAGGCACACCCCAATGCCTGTCACTCTCTGCAGGGTGGTGGTGGGGTTGGCTTCAGTTCAATACTTCGCTGCCATTCCTGTTATGCAGCTCTGTAACTTCTACACTACCAATGCCAATGCCAGCAAGCAAACATTCGGCATTGACAAATGCTTGTTTAGTTTCAATGTGACCCCACAATGATAAAGACAGATTATGCCAATTGTCTAAAAGGAATTAAATTTTTTCCCTTGCTTTTCCAGAATTTACTTTGAAAATATCTGACTGGTTATTTGAAAGAACAATCCCTAGATCTTACTTCGAGACACAGCTCTTGCAGCAGGTTACACCATTAGGACTGAAGCCGGCAGGCATCAGGATCCCACGGAAAAATTCTAGCTAGCTATCTTCAGCGGGGACCGCCCCCGACATCGGTCCCGCCTCCGACATCAGGCGTAGTACATAAGGGGGCGGTCCCGCCAGATTCCCCAGTTCTTTCCCGCCATCGACTTGCAAGTCTCGACCCTTTGGTTCACAGTTCTAGCGCGCGACGCGTGGTAAAGTTTTTCCTTTGGAAAAATATTTTTTTCTTCGGTCAGTTTGTTGGTCATTCTTCGAAGTGCGCCTGTGGGAAGCAGATCCCCTTCAAGGATTCGCATTCGGCCTGCGTCCGGTGCTTAGGCCCAGACCACGACACCCGGTCCTGCTCCTTTTGCCTTGGCTTCAACAGCAGAACCCGGATCCGTCGCCAGAAGGCCCTCCAGGCATTCCTGCTCGAGGAACAACTCAAGACCATGGCCTGCAAGGGGGATTCTTCGGAGAAGGCCCATAGACATTCGGAGAAGCATAGAGAGAAGACTCCTTCCAGGTCCCCATCTAGGGCCTCTGATTCTCATAGCTCCTACTCCAGGTCCGACCGCTCACCTTCCCGGGCCAGTTCTCAGCCTCCCCCTGCTGCGGTGAGAAAATCTTCGGGCTCCTCTTCTCAGGCCAAGACTTCCAGGCCTCCTTCATCTTCTAAGGCCCTGGTCAAGTCGGGGAACCGCCACCGTCACCACAAGTCGGGTTCCCGCCATTCTGAACCCGACGTCAGGTCTGCCTCCTTGCCTCCTCCTCCCCAGCGGAAGACCAAGGAGCTCACCTCTCTTAAGAGACCGTTGGACCCGATGTCGACCCACCCGACATTGGCCTCTCACCACAGGTCCCTAGAGCCGTCGACCGCCAGACGACCGTAGCCGGCCAAGCCTACGCACCCCCGGACGCCGGTAGGGGGACCGACGTCCGTGCCTGTCCGGATTGAGAAGAAAGCCCCGACGCCTCAGACCGACGTCGGTCAGGAGACCATTACAGAGGAGGAGTTAACACAGCCCGAGAACCAGACAGGTGATCCCGGTCCTGTTGAGCCTCCCAGGGAACCCTCCCCACAACCCAAGGCCCCTGTGGAGCCAACGCCAGAACCCGACGACCTACCACCGGCACCCGGTCCGTCGTCGGGTCTTTCTTTCTGAGAGGTTAAAGAGCTTTTCACTTACTGGTGGGATACCATCAAAAAGGACGTGGTCCCCACCCCACCTCCTCTTCCACCTCCTCCTCCTCCTCCTCCTAAGCCGGTTACTCCTCTGGTTCCTGCGCCCCCTTCTCCATCTGGGTCTGCAGGCCGGTTACCTCCTCCCCAGGAGCCCAGGATCCCTCCAAGGGGAGACCAGATAAATGGAGACCTCCGTCCAGTCCTCTTCTGGGTCACCCAGCCCTAAGAGACCCAGAAGACACGCCATTCGCCTTCGACGGAGGACACGGGATCAGAGTTTTCAACAGGATCTAGATCCCCATCTCCCCTCCACATCCCTTCTCTGGACCCACTTGAGCTTCCAAGGTCTCCTCCGGATGACCCTTCATTCTCGGACATCATGAGACACATCCAAGAGAACATGGGATGGGATGCGGAAGAGTTAGACCCCGAAAGGCTACGCCTTGTGAAATATCTTCGGCAGAAGGACCCCAAGCCTGTGGTGGTGCCACCCTTGGTAGACACTTTCGTGGACGTCACCAAGGCAGCGTGGAAGCATCCACATTCACTCCCGGTGATGCCGAAGAAAGCTGACCGCCTGTACAAGGCTCCAAGGGAAGACCAGTACTTGGCTCAGCATCCTCAGGCCGACTCTCTGGTCATAACAGTCTCTCATGACCGGTCCCAGAGACTGCAACATTTGAGCACTCTGCCACTGGACCCGGAGTCCAAACAGCTGGACGCTATGGGTAGGCGCACGTATGCTTCCGCTACTTGCGCCATCAGATCCCTGAATTACTTGACCCACATGGTGCAGTTCCAAAATGCCTTGTGGGAGCAGGGTCTGGATCTGGCTGAGAAGTTTCTAGAAGGTGAGCAGAAGGAGGAGATGTTGCAGCTCCTCCGGATGGGTTCGGACGTGGGGACCCAAGTGCTACGAGCCACGTACGATTCCACAGACTCCTCGGCCCGAGCAGCAGCTTCAAGTGTATGCCTCTGGAGACACTCTTGGCTCCGTGTCTCTGGCTTTACCCCGGACATCCACAAAAACATCATGGACGCCCCATTTGAGGGAGAAGTTCTCTTTGGTGAGCCCTCTGAGAGGGTCATCACCAAGCTTCAAGAGGCCAGGGAGGCGGTGAGGTCGGTCCAGGCAATGTACCGACCGAGGCTTAGTTCCTTTTGTAGGAACCAAGGCCATTTTCGTGGATGGGCACAGAGACAACAGTCCTGCACCGGTCCACAACCGAGGGGCTCCGGTTCCCGTAGAGCCCAGGGTAGACAGCCTGCGGGCCGAGGTCGACGCCCAGCTAAACCGGCCCAGCCAGAAGGCCCCTCCGCCACCACAGCCTGACTCCTTTCTGGCCCCCGCCCCTCAGGATCAGTGGAACATCAAGGTCGGGGGTCGCATTGCGAAGTACCTGCCGGGATGGCAGTCCATAACCACTGACCGGTGGGTTCTTCAGTTGGTCGAAAGAGGCCACTTTATAGAATTCGCAGAAAGCCACTCGAGGCCTCCTCTGCTCTCCCGTTACTCAGGTCAGCACAAGCCTCTGATCAGGCAAGAAATACTCACGCTCCTGCAAAAGGGGGCGACAGAGTATGTCCCAGAGAACCAGAGAGGATACGGGTACTACTCCCACTTCTTCCTGGTTCCAAAGAAAACAGGGGACCTCCGTCCGATTCTGAACCTCAGTGACCTCAATATGTCGGTCGCCTACAAAAGATTCCGCATGGTGACCCTTCCGGGTCTTATCCCCATGCTAAAGAGGGACGCATTTTTAGCGTCCCTAGACATGCAGGATGCATACCTGCACATCCCTGTAGCTCAGGCGCACAGGAGGTTCCTGTGCTTTGAGTTTCTCGGCCACCACTTTCAGTTCCGAGCACTTCCATTCGGACTGTCATCGGCTCCCAGGGTATTTACCAAATGCATGGCAGTCGTGGCCGCATCTCTAAGGAGACAGGGCCATTATGTGTTCCCATACTTGGATGATTGACTTCTCATGGCCACCTCCAGAGAGGCATTGTTATTGGCTATCCAGAGTACCCAGGATCTGTTTCGGTCTCTGGGCATCTTGATCAATTACGAGAAGTCTCTCCCGGTACCGTCGCAGAAACTGCAATTCATAGGAGCAGTCCTGGACACCATTCAGGGAAGAGCATTTCTTCCAGATGACAGAGCGGAATGCATCAGATCCCTCATCAGGGAGCTTTTGTTGAACAAGACCGTCCCTGCCAGGTCGGTCCTTCGCTTGCTCGGACACATGGCTGCGGCCATTCTGACCATCCCTTTCACAAGGCTTCACATGCAGGTAACTCAGTGGATGCTCAAGGTGCAGTGGGACCAAAGGCAAGACCATATGCAGCATCCAGTCAGAATCACGAACGCCGTGATTCAAGACTGGCAATGGTGGCTAGACCCAGGGACACTCTCTTCGGGTGGTCTGTTTATAGCACCATCCCCGGAGGTAATCCTCACCACAGATGCCTCAGGACTAGGGTGGGGAGCACACCTGGATGGGGTGAAGTCCCAGGGAACGTGGACCCCTCAGGAGGCTCACCTTCATATCAACGTTCTGGAGATGAGGGCGGTCCTTTATGCCCTGCAGGCATTTCAGTCAGAGATCCCACCGAGTACTCTCCTGCTACAGACAGACAACACGGCGGTGATGTATTACCTCAACAAACAAGGAGGTGCACACTCTTACCCCCTTTGCAGGGAGGCCATGAGGGTGTGGGATTGGGTAATCTGACACGGCGCGAAGCTGATCACAGTACATGTCCCCGGGGTGGACAACACAATTGCAGATGGCCTCAGTCACTCCCAGGCCAGAGTCCACGAGTGGGAACTTCTTCAGGAGGTAGCAGAGGATCTGTTTCTTCAATGGAGAACTCCAGAATTGGACTTTTTCGCTTCCCCATCCAACGCAAAACTGCCCAATTTTTGCTCACTAGATCCAGGGCCTGGTGTTTTCTGGTGAGACGCATTGCCCTCTCCTGGGCGGACAGATTCCTCTACGCTTTCCCTCTCTTCCCGTTGATCCAGAGAGTTCTTCTCAAACTGCGCAGGGAGCATGCAACAATGATCATGGTGGCCCCTTTTTGGCCCAGACAAATCTGGTTCCCTTTGCTAATACAGCTATCCCGAGAACCTCCGCTCCCGTTGCCATTCAGCTCCCATCTCTTGTCTCAGGAGGAGGGTTCACTGGTCCATCCGGACTTACGCTCACTGAACCTGCATGCATGGCTCCTAGAGACATAGCCATCTTGCGACACAGGGTCTCGCAAGAGGTTGCAGAAGTTCTTTCTGCAGCCAGAAAGCCAGCAACGCATGCGACGTACGCCATGAAATGGCGCCGTTTTTGTCTATGGTTGCAAACATGCGGCCTTTCCCCTTTAGGTTGTCTGGTGAAAGCGGTGTTAGAGTACCTGCTCTCCCTTTTCCGTTCGGGTCTCGCTTACTCCTCTATTAAGGTGCACTTCTGTGCCATTTCAGCTTATCACCTCCCGGTGAGACAGCGCACAGTGGCACAATTAGATGCCTGTTGAGAATTCTTGAGAGGGGTGTTACATCTTAGGCTGCCCATTAAGGACCCAGTGCCTCCATGGGACTTGCTCTTTGTCCTGGAGCAACTCCGCTCCCCTTTGAACCTGCATTGGATTAGAGCTGCGTTTTCTTGTCGTGGAAAACGTTGTTTTGGTTGCGTTACATGCCAGCAGAAGAAGAGTTTCTGAGCTTCATGCTGTCATGTGCAAAGAGCCTTATTTAATTTTCCACCGGACAGAGTATCCCTGAGGACGAATCCTAAATTCTTGCCTAAGATGGTTTCTACACTCACTCTCAATCAGGACATTGACCTGCCTGTCTACTTCCTAATTATTCTAATAGAGGAGAGGCGCTGCTCACACCCTGGATGTTCACCGAGCTTAAGGTACTACCTGAGCAGAACTAAGCAGCTCAGAATCGGAGCAACTTTTGTTTCTTTACTGAAAGGATGATGGGCCAACCAGTAACCAAACAGTCCCTGTCTCGCTGGCTTGTCCAGTGCATATCATATTGTTATGATATCAAACAAAAGCCCCTCCCGGGATCAGTCCTGGGCCATTCCACTAGGGGAGTGGCCACGTCCTTTGCAGCACTTCGAAACATCTCCACTTCTGCAATTTGTGCTGCAGCCACTTGGAGCTCTGTACATACTTTTATCAGGAATTATAGCCTGGACATCGCTTCACGACGAAGAGCCGGCTTCGGCCTGGCTGTGCTACACGGTCTCCTGTCCTAGATTCAGGACCTGGAATGAACTTTCTAGTTTCCTCCTCCCAAAGTGTTTGCAAGCGCTACTGCTTGGGAATCAGTCCTAATGGTGTAACCTGCTGCAAGAGCTATGTCTTGAAGTAAGATAGTACAGTTACATAAGAACTTACAGTAACAGTATATCTTCGAGAACAGCTCTTGCAGCAGACACCTTCCTGCCCACCTTCCCCCTTGGAGGAGGCATGGCTTAAGCATTTTTTAACAGGGATTTATACCCTTTTGTCTTCTGATGGTGGATCCTAGGTCTCCCATCTCGATGTCAGCCTGTGGCCGGAAGTCTCCAGCGGGAGAACTGGGGAATCTGGCGGGACCGCCCCCTTATGTACTACGCCTGACGTCGGAGGCGGGACCGACTTTGGGGGTGGTCCCCGCTGAAGATAGCTAGCTAGAATTTTTCTGTGGGGTCTTGACACCTGCCGGCTTCAGTCCTAACTGTGTAACCTGCTGCAAGAGCTGTTCTCGAAGATCTACTGTTACGGTAAGTTCTTACGTAACTGTACTATATTAAAACTGTCCTTAACCATTTTTATTTTTTATTTTAATTATATCTTGGAGAACACCTGTGAGTGGATGCTCTTTTGTAGGTTCCACGTCAGTTACAAGAAAAAATTGAAAACAGGTACTGTACATAGCATTACATTACAAGGCATTACATTACAAGCAAGTATAACATTGCACTGGTACAAAACAATACATTACAAGCTAGGTAGACAATAAATTGGTGTGAATTACAAGATTGGGATTGCATTTGGCTTAAGGTATAACATTTAGACACTGCTATGGCATTGGTGAGAAGGTGCCTGAGTCAGAGAGTTAAGCATATTTGTTGGGGGAGAAACAGAGGGGAGAACAGGCACAGCTGCGGCATAGTGAAGTGTATGCCTGCGTAAGGGGTTAAGAACAGACTTAAGGAAGGTTGGAAACAATGGAGCTAGAGAGCAGCAGACTGGGGGGCATGGGGGCAATGACAGAGGGGGAAGGGTGCCCAGGGGAGGGAGGTGGTATGGGGTGGGACAATGAAGTGTTGTGAAGGTAGGTGCCCCTAGGATTAGGTGGAACACTAAATGCTACTGCCTTATGGTGGTCCAAATGTAGGAAAGTTGTTTTGGTTATCATGAATGGCCAACACAGTCATAGTTGTCATCTGTGGCAAGGTGTTGCCTGAGCTTTCACTTGAAAGGACCAATGGTTGTGGTATCGGAGCTGGCTGAAGGAAGGGCGTTGGTCCAGTGTGGTGCATGGTAGTAGAATGCACGTTGACCCTGTGCAGTGCAGCATCTAGATTCACTGAATTTGGCTGTGGGTGCTTCTGGTCAGCCTGGTACTTACATGGCATGTGAGCAGATTCTGAACTACTGGTGGCATCAGATTTAGTGTGATTTTTTTTTTTTTTTTGGCCAGTAGACATGTATTGTACTTAACCCTGCTCTGCAGCTGGAGCCACCCTGCTCATGAATAGAGGTCACAGGTGTGAGTAAGCCTTGCAGCACCTGTGAGTAGTCGGCAGGCCTTATTAAGGGCCAGGGATATGTGATGGAGCGCTGAGTCTGGTGCAGAACCATAAACCTCCAGGCCATAGTCAACGAGGGTAACAATTCAGCTGGTGATGGCCATGTTAAGTGCTTCATATGTAAGGCTGTGCTTGTGGCGGTGGAGTATCCTGATTCTGGAACTGATGGCCTTGGCTGTGTTGTCTATATGCTGTGCATAGGACAGAGTGGAGTCAAGAGTGATACCCAGGTACTTAAAGTGCTGCACGAGGTCCAGCACTTCACCACTGTTATTCAGGATGGATAGTGGGGTGATCTTGTGTTTGCTATGGGTGCTGGAATAGATCAGAGTCTTAGGTTTCTTGTAGTTAAGGATTAGTCTATGTTCCTTAAACCATGTTTTGGCAGCAGTAAATCCTAGTTGGAGATAATTTTGAAGTAGTCTGGGGTTGGGGTTGCAGATGAAAATGACGTCATTATCAGCATACAATAGCATGTGACTGGTGCAAGAGCCTGAACGTTTATTTAAGAAGATACTGAAGATGAGGGGCTGCAGTATTGATCCCTGGGGAACCCTTGAGCAGACAGGTTTGCTATCTGAAACAATGTCCCTGATCTTGACCCACTGTGAGCGATTGCTGAGATAGCTGTTAAACCATAGAACTGTATCGGAAGAGAGACCAGTGTCAGCTAGCTGTTCAAGGAGCAGTGTGTGGTGAACTGTATCAAAAGCTTTTTATAGGTCAATGAAGGTAGCCCCTGCTAGCTACCCTTGATCCAGGGCTTGGTGGATATAACCAGTGAATTCCCACAAGGCCATGTTAGTGCTGTGTCCTGCTGGAATCCATGTTGTTCCGGGCATAGGAGTTGGTGCATGTTCAGGTATTCCACAAGCTGATTTGCTGCTATCCGTCCAAGTGCTTTGGAGAGTGCCGGGAGTATGGAGATCAGTCTTTAGTTGTTCTGTAGTGCCTGATCTCCACTTTTGTGAACTGGTGCTACAGAAGCCAACTTCCAGAACTGGGGGAACTGAAAGTGGTGGATGGATAGGTTGATGATGGTGGTCAGGGAGCTTAGTACTTCTGGAAGTGCCATAGCGATGAACTTAAGGTCCATGTTGTCTCCACTGAGCCTCAATTTGCCCAGCACCTTCTCAAGATACTTTCTAACCTTGATAGTGCTGATTTCTTTAAAGTAAAAAAGGGGACCTTTCGCCATAGGGGACTGATCACCTACTGGGTGCTTCTGGATGGGAGGGTCAAAGCAGTCTGCTGGGAGCACTCCACTTAGGTCCGTGAAGGCAGTATTTAGGGCATTTGCTATTTGGAGTGAATCCACTGTTGGTACATTGTTGACCAGGAGCATGGAGGGGGCTGTTTTGGGATCCTTGCCAGTAATATCACTGAGGTTGGCCCAGAAGGATTTGCTGCAGTTCCAGGAGTTGGAGAGAGCTTCCTTAAAGTGGTAGCATTTTGCTAGGCAGATAGCCTTTGTGCACTTGTTTCTAGCTTTTTTATATAGTTGGATATTGGCAGCTGTACCATGTGCGCGTGCCTTTACCAGAGTTGGTCCAGAGCACTGAGTTGTAGTGGGAGTTCTGGCATTATCCATGAGTTGCAGGGAGCTTGTTTCATGTAGGTCAGACCAGTCTAGGCCTTGAAGGTCTGCTTTGAGTTGTAGTAGGTGCCCTTTGAGGAGTACATGGTTATGGTTCTGGACAGGGGCTTTCTGAAGTTGTTTTGTCAGGTGCAGGTAATGGGGAATGATCACTCAGTGATAACCATAAAACTCTTTTCAATTCTAGGGTTGAATAAATCATCTTTGTCAAATATTTTCTTAATTACTGTTTTTTGCTTGTTTAAACTGTAACCAGATAAACAAGCATATTTGTCCACTTTCTTCAAAAGTTTTGTAAACCCTGATTAATATTTTTTACCAACACTGAAACATCTTCAGCAAAGGTGTTTACTTTGATATGAGTCTCCTTGACTGAGATCCCCTCTATTCCCTGGTTCATCCTAATATAATTCAAGCGAAGTGCCAAACACATTATAAAAAGGACAGGGGATCATGGACATCCCTGTCAAACTCTATTAATCATACTAAAATATTCTGATAAATATGCATTAACTAAAAATCTTTACTGTGGTTTTTGTGTATAATTTTTCTGTCATTGTATATACATTTTGGCACACCCCAAAACTCTAGACATGTTATCATGAATAGTCTGTTTAATAAATCAAAGGCCTTGCTAGTGTCAACTGCTACAGCATGACAAATATCATTACTATTTTTTACATAGTGCAATAAGGCTTGAACTCTTCTAGTAGCCACATTGGTCTGGATGGATGGAATCAGAGAAAGCCACCTTGAGCCTATTTACTGTCAAGTTTGCAAAGATTTTATAGTCCATGTTTAACAAAGCAGTTGGTCTATAACTATCTATCTAGAAACATAGACTTTGATGGTAGATAAAGACTGCTTGGCCCACCTAGTCTGCCCAGTTCCCTACCTAATGGATAAGCTGCAGATCCTAGTTAACCAACAGGTTGTTTCTTCCTACCCCCCAAGAGAATTGCCTTATGTCTGTCCCATGCATTCTTGAATTCTCCCACAGTTTTATACTCCACAACCTCCTCAGGAAGGCTCTTCCATGTGTCCACCACCCTCTCTGTGAAAAAATACTTCCTCACATTGCCCCTGAGCTATCCTCCCTCGATCTTCAAATTGTGTCCCCTTGTTCTTGCACATCTCTTTTTCTGAAAGATGATACCCTCTTGGACTTTGTTGATTCCACTGAGGTATGTAAAAAGTTTCCATGTCCCCCTCTCCCTCCTTTCCTCAAGGGTATACATATTAAGCTCCTTTAGTCTCTCCTCATATGGCTTCTCTTGCAGACCCTGCACCATTTTAGTTGCCTCCTCTGGACTGCCTCCATCCTGTCTATGTCCTTGTGGAGATGGGGTCTCCAGAACTAGATGCAGTACTCCAGATGGGGTCTCACCAACTGTCTGTACAGAGGGATAACAACTTCCTGTTTTCTGCTGGTGTTGCCTCTCCCTATACATCCCAGTATCCCCCCAGCCCTCCCTACTGCCTTTTCACATTGCTTACTAACCTTAAGGTCATCTGATATGATTACCCCCAGGTCCCTTTCCATTTTTGTTGCTGTTACAACCCCCTATTGTGTAACCTTCCCTTGGGTTATTGTTTCCCAGGTGCAATATTCATTCATTCTATCTATCTATCTATCTATCTATCTATCTATCTATCTATCTATCTATCTTTTAAATCTTTGCCCTCCTTTAGTATAAATATTATTTAGCTTCGTCCATAGGCTTACTGAAGGAAGTTCCCCAACTCCAGCCACCAATTTGCTTAGCATTTGTACCATCCAGAGTACCAAGTAATCTGAAAAAGTGCTGAAGAGTTCTGATGTTAACCATCTAAACCAAGACTTTTATTCTTTAGCACTAATTTAAATATTTCCATAATTTCCTTATAACTAAATGGTTTGTCGTTACAGTTGATCTTTTGCAGTTTAGCATTTATTAAATGGTTTGTCAGATCTATTGCATTTGAGAGCAATTTTCTTTAATAAATCTTTTTACAAGATTCCACTATCACATGACTCATTTCTTTGTAATTATAGAAAGTATTATAATTCTCATCTTCAAGAAGATATCCAGATACCTCTGTCATAATGGTCTAAGTTACAGCAAGTTGTAAGGCTTGGCATCACTTGGTGTCACTGCTTTCAAATAGTAACAAGCATTTGTCAATGCCGAATGTTGCTTGCTTGTATGTGCTGTTTAGGTATTTGGAAGTGATGGTTCCATGCCTTCCTCCCAAGACATCCACTGTGTCTTTCCATTCAGTATTCACAGAAGAGTGGGAGGGGTAAGGATCACAGCAGTACAGCAGTTGCCAAGGGGGTGAAGAGGTGGACAATAGCCCATTCAAAGACAAAAGAGTCCTGCAGGAGATCACTAAAGTGAAGGTGGACAAACGATGGAATCAGATGGCATACGCCCAAGGATATTAAGAGAACTGCGAAGGGAGATAGCAGCACCTCTGGCAGCCATGTTCACTGAGTCATTCAACACGAGTGAATTGGAGGAGGGCACATGTGGTCCCTCTACACAAGTCCAGCAGCAGGGAGGAGGCAGGGAACAATAGGCCGTTCAGCCTCACCTCAGTAGTGAGGAAGATCATGGAGACATTGCTTAAAGAAAGGACAGTGGGGCATCTAAAAGCCATCGGAGCCCAGCACCATAGACAACATGGATTCACAGTGGGGACATCATGTCAGACAAATCTGGTTGATTTCTTTGACTGGGTGACAAAGGAAGTGAATCAGGGTGGGGCAGTGGACAACGCTTACCTTGATTTCAGCAAAGCCTTTGACACCATCCCACATAGGAGGCTGATAAACTAGCTGGGTATACTGGGCATGGGGGAAAGGGTGGTAAACTGGGTTAGAAACTGGCTAACAGACAGGAGGCAGAGAGTGGTGGTAAATGGGGTGCAGTCTAGGGAGAGGGCATGACCAGTGGGGTGCTGCAGGGACTTCATTAGTAACATTGTAGAACGGCTGAAGGGAATTTTTTCACCAAATTTTCAACATAGCCATTTTAAGACCTCTGCTCATGAAAAGTGTCACTGTGATTTTCTCAATCTGACCCAGATATTGATTGCGCACACCGACTGCGCCATTGTGTGCTACATGCACGGAAACACATTTTGGGTGACGTGAAAAATGGCAGCTGTACTGCTCATAAGGAGGTGTGGTAAAATGTCAATGTTGAAAATCTGGAGTACAAATATTAAAAATTTGTGAACCTACAAGCGTGGGTAGGAACTGCACAACGCATGCTCGTAAAACAGTCATTTTTAGGAATTTTTTCACCAAATTTTCAACATAGGCATTTTAAGACCTCTGCTCATGAACAGTGTCACTGTGATTTTCTTAATGTGTCCCATACATTGATTTCGTACACCGACTGTGCCATTGTGCGCCACATGGGCAGAAACATGTTTTGGGCAAGATGTGAAAATGACAGCTATACTGCTCATAAGGAGGTGTAGCCAAAATGGCAAATGTTGAAAATCTGGAATAAAAATATTGAAAATTCTTGAACTTACGGTAATATAGCTGAGGAACAAGCAGAACGCATGCTCATAAAACAGTCATTTTGGGAATTTTTTCACCAAAGTTTTAACATAGCCATTTTAACACCTCTGCTCATGAACAGTATCACTGTGATTTTCTTAATCTGTCCCAAACATTGATTTCACACATTCCGACTGTGCCATTATCAGCACATGCGCGGAAACACATTTTGGATGAGATGTGAGAAATGACAGCTGTACTGCTCATAAGGAGGGTGGTAAAAATGTTGAAAACTGGAGGAACATATTGAAAATTCGTGAACTTACGAGCGTGCATTGGAACAGCACAATGCATGCTCGTAAAACAGTCATTTTGGGGAATTTTTTCACCAAATTTTCAACATAGTCATTTTAAGACCTCTGCTCATGAACAGTGGCACTGTGATTTTCTTCATCTGTCCCAAACATTAATTACACGCACCGACTGCGTCATTGTGCGCTACATGCATGGAAACACATTTTAGAAACATAGAAACATAGAAACATAGACTTTGACGGCAGATAAGGACCGCTAGGCCCATCTAGTCTGCCCATTTCCCTACCTACAGGATAGGCCGCAGATCCTAGTTAACTAACAGCCTTTATCTTCCTGCCCCCCACAAGAATTGCCTTATGTCTGTCCCATGCATTCTTGAATTCTCCCACAGTTTAGACCCACAACTTCCTCAGGAAGGCTGTTCCATGCATCCACTACCCTCTCTGTGAAATAATACTTCCTCACAGTGCCCTGAACCTGCCTCCTTCTATCTTTAAATTGTATCCCTTGTTCTTGCAAGTCTCTTTTCTGAAAGATGCTACCCTCTTGGACTTTGTTGATTCCCTTGAGGTACTCGGAAAGTTTCTATCATGTCCCCTCTCCTTCTTTCCTCAAGGGTATATATATTAAGCTCCTTTAGTCTCTCCTCATACGGCTTCTCTTGCAGACCCTGAACCATTTTAGTTGCCCTCCTCTGGACTGCCTCTATCCTGTCTATGTCCTTGGAGATGGGGTCTCCAGAACTGGACACAGTATTCAGATGGGGTCTCACCAACTGTCTGTACAGAGGGATAACAACTTCCTGTTTTCTGCTGCTGATGCCTCTCCTATACATCCCAGTATACCCCGCCCTCCCTACTGCCTTCTCACATTGCTTGCTAACCTTAAGGTTATCTGATATGATTACCCCCAGGTCCCTTTCCTGTTTTGTTGTTGTTACTACTTCCCCACCCATTGTGTATTCTTCCCCTGGGTTCTTGTTTCCCAGGTGCATTATTTTGCACTTTTTTGCATTGAATCCTAGCTGCCATACGTCTGACCATTCCTCCAACCTTGCCAAGTCCTTTTTCATCCTTTCCACGCCTCCTTGTGTATCAAGCCTGTGGCAGATCTTTGTGTCATCTGCAAAAAGGCATACTTTTCCTTCCAGTCCCTCTGCAATGTCACTGATGAAGACATTAAAAAGGACTGGACCCAATACTGAACCCTGCGGTACCCCACTAGTAACCGCCCTTTCTTCAGAGAGGACTCCATTTACAATTACCTTCTGTGTCCTGTTGTCCAGCCAATGTTTTACCCAGGCTACCACCCTGGGACCCACTCCCAGGCTGGTTAATTTGACTATTAATCTTTGTGTGGGACTGTGTCAAATGCCTTGCTAAAGTCTAGGTAGGCCATGTCCACAGCCCTCCCTGGTCTACTACTTTGGTCACCCAGTCAAAGAAATCTATTAGATTAGTCTGACATGACCTTCCCACTGTGAACCCATGCTGCCTTGGATCCTGTGCTCCACTGACCTCTAGGTACTCAACTATTCTTTCCTTCAGAAGTGACTCCATCACTTTCCCTACCACAGAGGTCAGACTGACAGGTCTGTAGTTTCCTGCCTTTGTCTTGGTCCCACTTTTGTGAAGGGGAATCACATCTGCCTTCCTCCAGTCCTCGGGTACCACACCATCCTCCCATGATTTATTAAAAAGAGTAGCCAGTGGTTTCACTAGTTCCTTCCTTAATTCTTTTAGAATTCTGGGGTGAATTCCATCAGGACCCATTGCTTTGTCCACCTTCAGTTTTAGGAGTTCTTGCAGAACACTTTCTTCTGTGAAAGGACTGGGATCGACCCCCCTATCAAGAGTGCTTCTGTTAATTGGATTAGGCACTTCCCTCCTCTTTTGTGAATACTGAGCAGAAATATTCATTCAGTATTCCTGCTTTTCACTGTCCCCTCTGCCCACCACCGTTCATTCTAGTCAGCCTCACTATCCCTCCCTTTGTCTTTCTCGCTGCTGATGTACCTATAAAGGTTTTATCCCCTTCTTAACTGAGTTGGCTATCTTTTCCTCAGTTTGGGCCTTTGCTATTCTGACTTCCCTCCTGCTTCTTTCTGCCTTAATTGGTACAGCTCTTTGTCCTGCTCCTTCTGTGTTTCCTAATACTTCCGAATGCTATCTTTTCTTCCTGACTTTCACAGCCACCTCTCTTGAGAACCATAGTGGCTTTTTCTTTCATTTTGATTTGTTTATTTGCTTCACACAAAGGCTTGCTGCGTCTGTGATGGCAGTTTTGATAATTCCCCATTGTTGCTCCACACCTCCTTCTAGCCTGTTTGCTAGTGCTTTTCTGAGGCACTCTCCCATCTTGCCAAAGTCAGCCCTCCTAAAGTCCAGTACCCTTACTTTTGTATGGCTTGACTCTGTAGCTGAGTTTAACGTGAACCAGACTGTTTGATGGTCACTTGTCCCCAGATGGCAACCTACTTCTAGATCTGAGATCCTCTCACTGCCCCCGTTTGAGAGTACGAGGTCTAAGATTGCTCCCTCACGAGTGGGTTTTGAAACTAGCTGTCTAATGCCTACCACCTGTAGGGCGTCAAGAATGGTCCTGCTCTTGGATGTGGCTGCAGCAAATGTGCTCCAGTTAACATCTGGCATATTCAGGTCTCCCATCAACAGTATCTCCCCTTTCTCTGCCCATTCCTTCCCCCTGACATGGGGGTCTGTACACAACCCCTGTGCGGATTGTGGTGCCCTTTCCAGACTCCAAGGTGACCCACAGTGCCTCCTCTCCTCCCTGTTTACTCTTTTGTTCAGTTGCTTTTATCCCTTCCTTTACATAGAGAGCTACTCCTCCCCCTCTTCTCCCCTGCCTGTCTCTCCTGTAGGTTATGTACCCTGGTGTGTTAACATCCCAGTCATGGTTCTCTGTGTACCATGTTTCTGTGACTGCTACAACATCCAGGCATCCCTCTTCCATTAAGGCCACCAGCTCAGGGAGCTTGTTGCCCAGACTACAGGGCATTGGTACTCATTACCCTCCATTCCTGATGGCCTTACCCCTTTGCCCCATCCTGTCCTTCTTGCCTTTGTCACTTTCTCCATTTACCCCTGCCCTTCTCCCTATCAACACCTCCATGTTGGTGTTTGCCACACTTACTACTGTGATTGTTTGGGGGCTAGGATTTTCCTGCTCCTTTCCAGTGCCTCCCTCCTTGGCTAGTTTAAAAGCTTGCCAATGAAGCATTTAAACCTATCACCTAGGATCCTGGTTCCCCTCCTGGACAGATGCAGCACATCATGCCAGTATAGGCTTGCATCACTCCAGGTGGACCCCCAGTCCCCAATGAAGCCAAAACCCTGAGCTCCACACCAGTTTTTCAACCACTGATTGAATCCCATGGTACGAACACCCTAGCCTCTCCTATGTGTTAGATGGGTAGCACCCCGAGAAGGTTACCGTGCATGCACTCCGGACTAAGGCCCTCCCCAATCCACAAACTCTTCCTGCACTTCTCTAATCCCTTTCTTAGCCAGGTCATTTGTCCCTAGGTGGACAATGACATCCAGCTCCCTCCCCTGTGCAGCTGCTACGGCAATCCTGAGGATTCGCTTCCTGTCCCTCCAAGCCATGGCGCCAGGCAGGCACCTTACCTCCCTCTCCCTTCCTTGCCCAGTTCTACCTTCCTAACAATGGAGTCCCCCACCAGGAGTTGTTTCTTCCCTGCAGGGTCCCCTGCCACCCTCCTGTGGGTCTCCTTGTGGAGGTTCCCAGCATCCTCCTTGGTCTCCACTGTAGGTGCCTCCATAGAGAATCACACTTTGCCAGAATGGCATAGGAATTGTGAGAGGTACAACTGGAGGGATGCACCTCTGTTCCACCACCATCACCTCCCTGAGCCCACTGTGGTCCAACCGCCCTCTTTCTTGGCAACCTCTGAGGCAACGGCAGTGGCACTGGTGGTCCCTGGATGGAAGAGGAGGTCCCACAAATCCCGCCAACTCCAGCCTGGAGATGAGCAACCTCCTCCTCAGCCCAGAGAGGTGCCTGCAGATGGGACAACACCGCATCCTCCAGAATATCTCCCGAAGACTGCTGCTCCACAGCCACTGCACTGCACCACTCCAATCATGTCTTATTTCTGACCCCTTAACTGTTTGCAATCCTTACTCTTTCTTTGTTTTTTTCTCTCTCTCTCCTTACTTTCTGCCTGTGTGCCCTTTAAGCTCCTGATTGTCCTGTTCTGAGACAAGAATATCCTATATTTCTCAGTAGACCACTTACTTGTTTAGAGGCAGACCTCCAGCAGCTAGAGGGGGCCTGAGAGCTACTCTTGCCCCTTCTAGGATGGTGGGTCCTTGGTGGTTCTGTGTTCACTCACTTCCTGCCCCTATACAGGAAGTTCCTGTTGTCAGTCAAATCCTGTGCCTATAAAAATAGAATCTAGCTTTGGGCGGAGGGAAGGGAAGGAGGGCAATATAGTCCCAGCAGAGAAATTCAGTCACACAGCAGTCCTTTCTCTTGGTGTCTTCTGCCAAGCTATTAGCAGAATCTTTCTAAGGCAGTCTTTAAATGTAGCTTCCTTCTAGCTAAGCCACTCCCCCTACTTACCAGATCTTTCTACAAGTAATTTAAACCTCACAGCAGTTAAGTCCTTTCAGTTACCTGAGATTTACACCTAGATGACTTTTCAGTTACCCATTCAGTTCAGTTAACCCAAACACACACTTTTTTTTGCTTTTGTTTTGTATGTTAGTTTTTTACCCTAAATTAAAGGTCCAAATACAAAAGTTCTTCTACTTTAGTCCCAGCAGAGAAGTTCAGTCACACAGCAGTCCTTTCTCTTGGTGTCTTCTGCCAAGCTATAGGGTTTGGGCAACATGTGAAGAATCACAGCTGTACTGCTCATAAGGAGGTGTGGTAAAATGGCAATGTTGAAAACCTGGAGTGCAAATATTAAAAATTCGTGAACTTACGAGAGTGCGTAAGAACTGCGCCATGCAAGCTCATAAAACAGTCATTTTTAGGAATTTTTTCACCAAATTTTCAACATAGGCTTTTTGGGAACCCACCTTATGAACACTGGCACTGTCGTTTCATTAATCAGTCTTGAAAGGTGATTTTGCGCAGTGACCTCAAAATCATCCTTTGGGCCCAATTAATGCCAAGACAGTGCAAGAATTCATGAGGAGGGGTCCCAAAAATCCCATGTTGAAAATTTGGGCCCAAAATTCCCCCAAATGCCTGAGATATGCATCAAAGTTGAAAAAACCCTATTTATGCCATTATACAGCTTACCGGCACTTCCTCAGTTCACAGTCAGCTTTGAAGAGTGCAGACATGTTCCCGGTCCACCGAAGATCATCGCGCTGGACTCCAGAGGTAAATATGGGGTGAGGGGGGTGGGGAGGCGGGTGTGCAGTGGGTGGGTGCGGGTGGTGGGTAGGGAGACGGATACTACGAGGGACCATTTTTTTGTTTACAGGTTTTTTTTTTTTTAAAGATGATGAGGGACGTTTGTCACGCTGGGGTGGGCTCCCAGCATGGCAGCTGGAAAGGCTGTTTGGGGCGGCTGAAGCCGACGGGGGATTGGGCACCCCTTTCAGCCATAATAAGCTTCGCTACACTGGGGTGGGCTCCCAGCGTGGCACTTGGAAAGCTTTTGGGGGGGGCGTAAAGCCATGGAGCTGACGGGGGATTGTGCACCTGTAGGCCATAACAGTTTTTGCCACACTGGGGTGGGCTCCCAGCGTGGCACCTAGACAGCTTTTGTTGGGGAGGCGTGGAGCCGACAGGGATTGGCACCCCGTGCACCATACTGTGTGTGGGGGGGAGAAAGTTCATCAGCACGCCATATGTGTGCTTGCGTGCGTGCATGTGGAGGGAGAGCTCTGCTCACTGAAGTGGAGCTCTCCCTTTCAACTGTACAGCACTGCATTTCTCAACTGTTGTCATAGACAGCTGCAGCAGTCATTGGAGAACTGTGGCCACACCTGCAAACACACTGACTGAATTGGAAGACGGTTGCCACACCTCCGAAAACTTGGATGATGGCACTATGTTTCTTGCACATGCGTGCAAGCAACATAAAAACATACATTGTTATCTACAGAGTTGTTAAACAATCAGGAGTTGGCATTGTACAGAAACAATGCGGCACATGCATGTGCTTCCTCAAGTCATGAAGTCAGTGAGCACTATTGGTTATCTGGTATATTGCAAGAATTCATGCTAATGCACAGTGATGTCCATGACTATTATTCATAGTTCGTCACTCAAGATATTGACCAGACACTTGGTACCACTATATGTTTACTGTGGAGCCCCTATGAATGCTACCTTATTGCCTCTTTGTCCAGTCTTTACCTTCCTCTGTAATGGCAACTCAAGTGTGTGACTGGGCAAAATGTATTGACATGGCTTTGACAAAAGTATCACAACATTCCACAATTTCACAAAAGCTCATGAAATTCAACTTCAGTTACTGAACAGCCTTCCTGAGGAGGTTGTGGGGTCAAAAACAGTGGGGGAATTCAAGAATGCATGAGACAGACATAAGGCAATTCTAGTGGGGGGTAGGAGGAAGAACGCTGTTGGTTAACTAGGATCTGCAGCTTATCCATTAGGTAGGGAATTGGGCAGACTAGATGGACCAAGCGGTTCTTATCTGCCATCAGATTCCATGTTTTTGTGAAGTTATTTTGGAATCTTTGGCTGTTTATAACTTGTTCAGTCTTTGAGCAAGAGATTAGAAAGTTGACACATACTGTATAGCCTCTATTATGTTTCCATATTGTTTTTTTTTTCTCCAGGCTGACAGTTCGTCTCCCAGGGATATTCCTGTTCACAGGGATATACAGTACCCTGATAAGACTGAATCCAACCATCATTCAATTGCCTACCAGTTTTTTTCCAACATTTTTTTCCTTCCCATCTCCTCTTGTGGGGGTGGTGTCTCTGTCAGTCTCGCACAGCCACATCTTTCCCAGGGGCATCATTTAGGGGTCACCAGGAGTCACAACTGAGACCCCTATGCATATTTTCATGACCCCTATATTCTGCTTGCAACCTCTGTACTGGCAGCTTGTGCTATGCTGGTTCCTGGTTGATATTTCGTTCTCATTTTTTTTTTTCATTACTGTGGTTTCCCACGGCTCACATTTCTTGCTCTGTGTCTGTTTTTTTCAGTTGGCAGTCCCCTCCCCTGTCCTCTTCCCAAAATCACCCACCCCCACCGAGTCAGCACTCACTGGGCAATTGCTCCCCTCCCCGCCGAGTGTACAGAGTGAAATCAGTCAGCTGTTTTCCATGAGTTATGATTGGATGCTGTACAGGTAGGGGTGTGGCTAGCTGAGCGACGGTGCATTTGAATGCTGCTTGCTTCATGATAGGGACAGCATTAGGGTAAGAAATATCAGGGAGACTGCTGGGCCTGGGCCTTCACCTGACCATGAGGAGAGCTCTGAGTCTGTTTACCTACTACACCTGGGCCAGCATGTGGATCTGGAGGGGATGGCATGGCATCCTTACTAAGGTACTCTGTAAACAGTTCATTTCACATATGTATTTAGGATGCCGCTTCTGTTTCCCTACCGCTGTATGCTCATAAGCACCTTTCGTTGTTTACTACTATTTACTTTATTAAAGTACTGGCCCTTGGGTAGTCATCTGATAACACCTTCTTGTTTCCGTGGTCCTGACCCTCATCTGTAAACTGATATTTTCACCATGTCAATTGCCTGAAATTGATATTGCTCCTCACCAGTCTCGCTTTGGTCCTGCTCAAACTACTGTGCTACAATTACAATACATTAACTTGGTATGAGCGCTTTGCTGTTCTGCTGACATGGAGAGGGTGTCTGATATTGACTCAGCCACTAAAATGTATGGTAAATGTGTCTGCATTTGAAATTATATGGCTTCATGGAAGGAACTGTTGCTGCAAGGAACTGTTGCTGCACTTGCAAGATAATGGGAGCATGGAAGCTGAACTCTGCCGTGGTGTCTAGAATCCTCTGTGGCCGGTAAGTGGCTATTCTTTCATGGCTGCTACCCAATTTCTGCTGCATTAACCATGCATTGCTCCCCATCCCCTGGCATGCTGACCTGAACACTTGATTTATGAGGCAATAATTGATTTGGTTTGTACATTACAGTCAGCGATACACTGGGGGGGGGGGTCCCATTCCTGTTGCAGCCACCATTTTATATGTGACTACATGTTTACTTTAGTAGTAATCCCAGAGTCAGTGAGTGCAGGATCCAACTCTTAATAATTTATGCTTCCCCTGAAATGAGACTCTATCGATTGGGATCATGGTAACAGTGGGGGGAGCTGGTACACTGAAGCAGGTCATCGGCCTTCCCAGTACAGAGTAATATATGGATACACATACAAATTTCCAAGGAAAAAGGCTGTGTCATGGAGGGGGGTGATACTTTTGTGTGCAATAAAACTTTTTAATGTGTCCTAATGTTGGAATTCCTTGTTGTGTTTGAACGTGCAGCCGCGCAACCTTTTTCATTTGTTTTTCCACGTTTCTTTTGCATTCGACTCCGTTTTCTCAGGGCCTGAGCCACCCATGTTTGGATTGCTAATAAACGTAAAAAAAATTTAACTGACAGGTATTAGTGGTACATATCGTGCCCCACATCCTTCATAGTGGTATGTGATGTTTTGGGACACTGGGACCCTTGAATGGGTTATTGTTGTCCTTAAATATATCTGTTTGTATAGAACAACTGTCGGGGGACACAGTACTAAAGTCTCTGGGCTAGGTGGGGACCAAAGCTTCTCAAATTATTTGGCGGGAGGCAGAGATAGGAGGTAGGGCAGAGATAGGAGGTATCTTAAGGATCCTAATATGCTAAAAATGCAAGCACTGGATCAGCAGCTTTATGTCCCCTGGGGCCATGGACAGCAGTGCAGTATGACATGCTTTGGGGGGGCAGACATGATGTCTCTGTTTTCTTTAAGGATGGAGTGTGTGGGTAGCACTTAGGCCAAAGGTCAGGGGTGTATAGAGGGTGTGTCTGACAACCCTTGCTGTTGGCATCTGACGGAATACCTAAGAACCCAATGAGAGGGGCATGGAGTATCTGCTGATGTGGATCTGCCTCTAAACACACTGTGCCCTAGTTTCAAGGATAAAAAGCACAGTGTCTGGAATACAGTTTCGTGACTTCTCTTAAGATTCTAGCCTCCATTCCCACACTGGGAGTAGAAGTACAGTTAGTATTTCAAGCAAGCCTGCAGCAGGGTCAGGAAGTCATAGGGAACAGAGAAGTATGGAAGCTAAAGATGAACAGTGGCAGGTAGCCTGGTGGTAGCATCAATCTCAGCATGGCAGCTGACAGGACCCTGAGTCTGACTCTCAGGAGCAGTTGTAGAAGGAAGTGCATGGATGGCAGAGCAGGGCTTTTGGTGATGGTCCCAGTCACTCTCATTGGCTTGGTGTGCAGCAGCAGATTGAAAATTGAATGAAGTTGGACTGCAACCAAGCTCCTTTCTCCAGGATGTTGGCCCAGCCAGTAACTGCTGAACATCCACTGCTCGCGGTTGATCTGAACTGGAGCAGGTCAGTAAAAAATGTTGTGATCTAGATCTGGCCTCCCAGTGTGTTCTCTCAACTCCCCTCACTAGGGACAATAAAGATGGAAACGGTAATCCTTCAAGGTTAATACCTTAGATATCATAGGTAGGGGCCCTTTGTTAGACCTTAGAAAGTAACTCCTAAGAGAGTGTCAGATGAAAGTTGTGATCAACGACAGAGTATTAGTCAGGAGGGTTAGATGAAGCATGCACTGGACGTATAAAAATATTTTTTACTAAAGGGGAAAATGTCACAGAATTCAGGAGACTGCTTTAAATATAGAATAATGGTTGTCTGAAATGGTTATTTTTAAAGATTAGTAACATATTGTACCATTTTGGAATCACAGTTCAAAATAATTAGCCTCTAAATGTAACCTCAGTTATTTAATAAGACTGACCATTTCAAAAACACTTTTTAATCTGACATGCATTATGAATCAAGTCTTGAAGGGAATGGGGAGTACTTTTACATATTTGCTCATCCCTGTTCTTCTTCTATCTATCTATCTATCTATCTATCTATCTATCTATCTATCTATCTATCTATCTACCTGTCTGTCTGTCAGTCTTTCTGGTTTTTAAAGCAGCAGTATTTGTTAGTCATCATGACATATTTCTTCAGTGCTAATTCTGTACACTGGATGTAGTAATCAATATAATAGGGTGTGATTTTTTTTGCCATCATACAACTGCAACTATCAGGGACCATGTCTCAGGTGTGTGGCAAGGTACAAGGTGCAACTGACTTCCTCCAACCAGCTGAACAGTGATATAAGCAAGGAATCATGTCGCTGAAGTGATCAGTGGATCTTTATAACAGGTACAAAGAATGTGTGTTTTGAAAACGTACATTCTTTGTACCTTTTAAAAATAATAAAGACCCACTGGTCACTTCAGCAACATGATTCCTTTCTTATATCACTGCTGCTTTGTTTCTAACCATGACTATTGGTTAACGTTAAGAAAGGTTTCAGCCCATGAGAATCCTGTATTTTGCATTACTATCCTACAACACCAGGCTGTAACGATAAAATATGGCTTCTGTGATAAAAATCTCCTTAAGTGTGACCAGTACCCATCCACACTAGCACCATGTTAATAAAAGGACAACATGCTGTTGTGGACTCGTTGACAGAGGCACATAGGGGCATAGCATGGCAATCAACCCTCTTCTTATAGGAAGTACAGCATTGTTGACTGTGTTACTTTTCCAAACTATTGGCAAGCTGCAGTGTAAAAGGTTCAAAAAGCACCTTGAAAAGTACAAGTCTGTCTGTTACTAGAACAGACAGACCTGCATTTTTGAGGTGCTTTTTGAATGGCGTGGGTTGCTATTTAACCTGCCACTTACATGACAGTGTATCCAGGAAAGTGAAAAGGAGCTCCAGTGTATACTGGGGAGGTGCAACATGAAGAATACTGAGTGCTATTGTTTTTAAAAGTCAGTTCATAATAATTAGTCCAGAGGTCTATATGGGTGAAGAACTGGTGTGTATGTTCACTTACGTGACTGGCTTTGCCTCACTCTGTCTATTACGTTACAATAAATGAATGGACTTCAGCCAAAAAAAAAAACTATGACCCAGTATTGTTCCTAACATGACAGGCTGGCTAATATGGCTTACATTGTTACATAGAAACATTTTGATGGTCTTGCAAAACCAAGGGTTTTGGTGAAATGCTATGGAGAAGGTGGTTCAGACAACATACTGGACTAAGGGTATTCTGTGAGGTGCACTAGGGTGCAACTTACTGAGCATGGGGAAAGGATAACAAAGTAGCAAAATCTGTTTGAAATTACCCCCAAAATGCACCATAATGCACCAAATTTAAAACATTTTCTGTGGCCCGAGGCTGCCACCAGACTCCCGGCCTATAGTTTGTCTTGCAACCCCTATGGTTTTAGTGAAATGATGCCCCTGAGCTTTCTCTGCAGAAGAGGGAAGCTCCCTTGCCCAGTCAAAGGGGTTTGCTGTGTTCTTGGAACCCACTGCCAACCCTCCCTGACCGAGATGCACTGCCAAGCAACATAACATCCCAGGCTTGCTTCCAAACCTGGGGCATCAGCATGGCAGTGTGATGTTCTGCTGATGGCCTTGGGGGGGGTGGCTTAAAGCCTAATATTTGGGTCAGTGAACCTAACAAAAGTGGTGACATTCTGTTCTCTAGTTTTAAAGTTACAGGGCTTAATACTTTTTGGTTTACATAATTGTGAAATGTAATTAAAAATGTCCAAACATTTGGAGGCTTATAGAAACATAGACTTTGATGGCAGATAAGGATCACTTGGCCCACCCAGTCTGCCCATTTCCCTACCTACTGGATAAGCTGCAGATCCTAGTTAACCAACAGCCTACTTCTTCCTAACCACCACCAGAATTGTCTTATGTCTGCCCCGTGCATTCTTGAATTCCCCCACTGTTTTTGACCCCATGACCTCCTCAGGAAGGCTGTTCCATGGGTCCACCACCCTCTTCATGAAAAAATACTTCCTCACGTTGTCCCTGAGCTATCTCCCCTCTATCTTCAAATTGTGCCCCCTTGTTCTTGCACATCTCTTTTTTTGAAAGATGCGCTCCTCTTGGACTTTGTTAATTCCTTTGAAGTACTTGAAGGTTTCTATCATGCCCTTCTGCTCCCTCCTTTCCTCGAGGATATACACATTAAGCTCCTTTAGTGTCTCTTTGTATGACTTCTGGTGCAGACCCTGCACCTTTTTAGTTGCCCTCCTCTGGACTGCCTCCATCCTGTCTATGTCCTTGTGGAGATGGGGTCTCCAGAACTGCACGCAGTACTCCAGATACATATAACTTAGTCACCTTTAAAGACAGAGATCTGAAACTGGGTACACGTCTGTATGGATATTGGGAAAGGCATCCCACCAATTGTGGTGCAATGTGGGCAAACACTTTATAAATTAGATGGAAATAACTGAAATCACAATTTTGGCAACATTTCACAAAATGTTCAGAGATGTCATGAAATTTCATGGCAGTGAAATTGTAATTTCAGCACAATTCCACTGGCATAAGATTTTTTTCCCCAGCCATATGTTTTGGTAAATAAAACTAAGTAAGTAACTAACTAACTAAGGAAGTATACCTGTCAACATGTCAGCTAGTATGGTTTTGATGTGAGCTTAAAAAAAAAACATGATACAGCTCTAAAAAGAGAACAACTCCCTTCAGAATACACTTGATTTGCTCTATGATCAATAAACTGCATTTTTTCAGCACATGTTGGCTATAATACATCAAACAAAATGATACGAAATTCAATTCTTTTGTTTTTCTGTGACTTTGCCACTGGCAGTTTAATTAAAAACTTTATGAAAAAAAAATTGATATCTTAAGATGGTTGGTTTTGAGATGCTTCTTGTGTTTTTGATGCAGGCTCAATTACTGCCCTCAAGGGGGGAATACATCTTTCCAGCTGTACTGAAGAATATTCTTGATAAATGTACCCTTCATTTATAAAATATATTGACTGAACCTATGCTATAAGTCTATTTATTTTAAACACAAAACAATTAGGAGTGGTCATGTGGAAAATAAATGCATAATTTGGAAATACATTATTTTTTAGTGGCGTCATATTGGGCTTTCAGGGAAGAAAGAGGGTGTGAATGTCTTTTTTTATTAGTTAATCCTTTTTCACACATACTATAACATTTTAACACTTCATTCTCAGTTCTGTGTACTTACCAATGTTCTCCACCATGAATCATGATTGCTCTTTGGAATGCATGACTCCTTGGAACACAAAGGGAAATATAACACTCTGGCATTTGCCCTGATGCCTGAAATCTGTATTCTTTACATACAAGTGGCAGCCACTGAGTAGAATGATCAAACATCTAATAACCCCTCTGACTTGAAAATCTTGCTATGACAGTGAATATTGTTATGCAGGTGACACCCCATGAAGTTTAGCATATGTGCCAAAGTTCTGTATTGAGAGACTGTATAGAAATGTCTGGTTTTGGGCATTCTGAACAATTAAAGAGAAACAGTGTATAGTGACTGACCATACAATTATGAATGTCATGTGTAGCTTGCAAGAGGAAGAAGAGAATTTAGTTTCATCATATTCATTTCTTTTCCTTTTTTTTTATATATGCACTATAACCATACTGAGGCATAGTTTAATATGCTTAATTTGTTGTGAGTGAGAAGATTTTAAAGAGCAACTCTGCACTGCAACATGTACTTTCATAATTATGGTGTTTTGGCCATTGCAATTTACTAGATAGTATTTTTCCATTTTCAGTCTTTCTCTCTGGGGTTTACAGCACATCTTGGTAGTCTGTCCAGAACAGCTATATAAAAACAAGCATTTGTCAATGCCGAATGTTTGCTTGCTGGCATTGGCAGTGGTAGTGTAGAAGTTACAGAGCTGCGTAATAGGAATGGCAGTGAAGTACTGAACTGAAGCCAACCCCACCACCACCACCACCCTGCAGAGAGTGACAGGCATTGGGGTGTGCCTTTGGGTCGTCAGGCATAACGGCCACGCCATTTCACCACACCCCACCCTGCAGACACTGACAAGTGTCACGGTGTTCCTTGGGGTCTTTGGCCCTTTGCACCCCATTCCATTAGGAAATACGGTGAGATGGGTGCGATATAGGAGAATGGGGTGAACTTTGGGGCCGAAGAGTCCAAGGCATACCTCAATGCCTCTCACTGACTGCAGGGTGTGAAATGGTATGAGCATTACAGGCAAGAATCCCAAGTCACACCCCTGATGCCTGTCATTCTCTACAGGGTTGGCCATTATGGTTGGAAACCCGAATACCTCAGGCATTCATTGGTATTTTCACTCCAAATGTTCAACATGGTTTTTTTGTGACCCCACCTCATGAACAGGGGAATATCAGTTTGTTAGCCAAAGCTGCTTATGCACAGCGACTACGGGTATTTAGTAACCACAGGTGAAAACATTCGAATAGGATGTAAAAATGACACAGTACTGTTCATGGGGAGGTGTAAAAATGGCAATGTTGGAAATCTGCAGTAAAAATATTTAAAGAAATGGTGAAGTCATGAGCGTACATAGAAACTGTGCAACGCACACCCGTAATATAATTAGGTTGGGGATTTTTTACAGCGGATTGTCAACTCAGGCATTTTGGTGCCTCCGATCATGAACAGTGTCACTGTGATTTTCTTTATCTGTCCCGAACAATGATTTCCCACAGCGACCACGCATCTCTGCACTGAAAGTGTGAAAACACACTTCGGCCATGTTGTGAAAAATGACAGCTGTACTGTAAATAAGGAAGTGTGGAAAAATGCCACTGGTGAAAATCTGGACTTAAAATATTACAAAGTCATGAACTTATGAGGGTGCGTGGAAACTGCGCAATGCTCACTCATAACACAGTCATTTTATGGACTTTTGTCACCAAATTTTCAACATAGCCATTTTAAGACCTCTGCTCATGAACAGTGTAACTGTGATTTTCTTAATCTGTCCCAAACATTGCGTTAGCACCAACAGCAATTATTGTGCTACATGTGAAACACATTTTGGTGTGATATGAAAAATGGTAGCTATATTGGTCATAAGGAAGTGTAATAAAATGGCAATGTTGAAAATCTGGTGAAAATTAAATTCGCAAACTTATGAGCATGCATAGGAACTGCGCAACACACGCTTGTAAAACAGTAATTTTAAGGAATTTTTTCACCAAATTTTCAACATAGCCATTTTAAGACCTCTACTCATGAACAGTGTCACTGTGATTTTCTTAATGTGTCCCATACATTGATTTCGCACATAGACTGCGCCATTGTGCGCTACATGGGTGGAAACACATTTTGGGTGAGATATGAAAAATGACAGCTGTACTACTTATAAGAAGGTGTGGTAAAATGGCAATGTTGAAAATCTGGAGTGAAAATATTAAAAATCTGCAAACTTATGCGTGTGCGTAGGAACTGTGCATCGCACGCTCGTAAAACAGTCGTTTTTTGGAATTTTTCCACCAAAATTTCAAAATAGGCTTCTTGAGAGCCACCTTATGAACACTGGCAGTGTCATTTCATTAATCGGTCCCGAAAGGTGATTTCATGCAGTGACTGTAAATCATCCTCTCGGCTCAACACCATGACAGTGACAGTATTCATGAGAAAGGGTCCCAAAACCCCTTGTTGAAAATTTGGTGCAAAAAGTCCAAAAATGCCTGAGATATGCAACAAAGTTGAAAACCCTATCTATCCCATTATACAGCTTACCAGCATTTCCTCAGTTCGCGGTCGGCTTTGAAGAGTGCAGGCGTGTTCCTGGTCCACAGAGATGGGTAGCCGGTCTGGAGGTAAGTATGGGGTGAGGGGTGTGGAGAGGTGGGTGCAGTGGGTGGGTGCGGGTTGTGGGAGGGGGCAGGGAGAAGCGCCTTGGGACCGCTTTTAATTTTCAGGTATTTAAAAAAAAGATGGCGCGAGGGCGTTGCCACGCTGGGTGGGCTCCCAGCGTGGCAGAAGGACAGCTGGGGAGGTGTGGAACCAACGGGGATTGGACACCCCGTCAGCCATGGCATTTGTTGCCATGCTGGGGTGGTCTCAGCGTGGCACCCTGTATTCGGGAGACAGTGAAGCCGGCGGGATTGAGCAGCCCGTCGGCTATACCACTGATTGCCATGCTTGGGGTGGGCACCCAGCGTGGCATTTGGAAAGCTTTTGAGGTGCAGCACAGCCCGTGAGGGATTGGGCACCCCGTCGGCTATAGAGTGTGTGCGTGGGGGGGCAGCATGCAGTATGCGTGCATGCGTTTCTGTGTGTGTGTGTGTGTGTAGGGGGAGCTGCGCATGAGCAGGCGATATCTTATCGCTGCTCACTGAAGCATAGCTCCCCCTTTCAACTGTATGCCACTGCATTTTGGAGCTTGTCATAGACAGCTCCAGCATGCATTGGCGGACAGGGGCCGTGCCTGCCAACACACTGACTGAATTGGAAGAGGGGGTGACACACCTCCAAAACCTCGGATGATGGCACTATGTTTCTTGCACATGCATGCAAGCAAACATAATTAATTACCTCTCCCCAGTTAAACTCACAGTGCTTTTGTTTATGGCATCATGATTCTTACCATGACAACAGAAGGTACATACCATCATATCACATACAAAGCAAGGCAAAGCAAGGCACATTTTATTTCTATGGCACCCAATCCCGGAGTCTCTGGGTACCTAACAATAAAAAACAATGAATACAAGCAACAGTTAACTTAAAACATAGCAATAAGGCACAATATTTGTAGCAATCTTTAAAATACTAAAATAATTCAGTGAAATTTAAGTTAAAAATTTCAGAAATTGGGGCAGATTATACAATATCTTTCAGAAAGGCAAAATGGAAGAAGTGGCTTTTAAGTCTGTGCTTAAACACCTCGACCAATGGGGCCTCCAGGATAATAGCTGGAAGAGAGTTCCACAGAGTCGGCCCTGCAACACTAAATGCATGGTCACCCGAGGTCTTGAGCCAAACCCTGGGAACATCCAGGAGGCCCCTGGTTGATGAGCAGTGAGGGTGGACCAAAGTGGCAGGTGATAGGAGCTCAGACAGGTAGCCAGGGCCCAGTCCACAGAGGGCCTTGTAGGTGAGCAAGCCCACCTTGAAGAGAACCCTCTTCTTGATTAGCAGCCAGTGCAAGGCCCGCAGGACTGGGGTCAAATGACTGAACCTGGGCAGGTCAATCATCAACTGGGCCGCCACATTCTGCACAAGCTGTAACTGGTGGAGGGTCCCTCCAGTGACCCCAAAGTAAAAAGAGTTACAGTAGTCGAGCCTGGAGGTAACGAAGGCATGTACTAGTGTTGGTAAGTCTTCGGGTGGAACGAGGGGCTTGATCCTGGTAATAGTCATCAAGTGGTAAAACCCACTTTTTACAACAGATAACACCTGAGCCTTAAGAGTCAGTCTACTGTCCAGGATCATGCCAAGATCTCACACCCTCAAGGAAGCCATCGATGGAGCAGACTTTATAAGTGACATTGCAGAGGGACTGGAAGGAAAAGTATGTCTCTTTGCAGACGACACAAAGATCTGCAACAGGTTGATACACAAGGTGGGGTGGAAAGGATGAGAAGGGACTTGGCAAGGTTGGAGGAATGGTCAAACGTATGACAGCTTAGATTCAATGCTAAGAAGTGCAAAGTAATGCACCTGGGAAACAAAAACCCAGGGGAAGAGTACACTATGGGGGTTGAGATACTAACAACAACAAAAATGGAAAGGGACCGGGGGTAGTCATATCAGATGACCTAAAGGTGGGCACGCAATGTGAGAAGGCAGTAAAGAGGGCTGGGGGGATACTTGGATGTATAGGAAGAGGCATCACCAGTACAATACAGGAAGTTGTTATCCCTCTGTACAAACAGCTGGTAAGACCCCAACTGGAGTACTGCGTGTAGTTCTGTAGACCCAATCTCCACAAGGACATAGACAGGATGGAGGCAGTCCAGAGGAGGGCAACTAAAATGGTGCAGGGTCTGCACCAACAGACATATGAAGAGAGACTTAAGGAGCTTAATATGTATACCCTCGAGGAAAGGAGGGACGGGGGGGGACATGATAGAAACTTTCAAGTCCCTCAAGGGAATCAACAAAGTCCAAGAGGGAAGCATCTTTTAGAAAAAGAGATGTGCAAGAACAAGGGGGCACAATTTGAAGATAGAAGGGGGATGGCTCAGAGGTAATGTGAGGAAGCATTTTTTCATGGAGAGGGTAGTGGATGCATGGAACTGCTTTCCTGAGGAGGTAGTGGAGTCAAAAACAGTGGGGGAATTCAAGAATGCATGGGACAGACATAAAGCAATTCTAAGGGTTGGGGGTAGGAGGAAGTAGGCTGTTGGTTAACTAGGATCTGCAGCTTATCCATTAGGTAAAGAAATGGGCAGACTGGGTGGGCCAAGCAGTCCTTATCTGCCATCAAATTCCATGTTTCTATGACCCCAGAAACAATCCTGTGCTCATTCTGGAGGCAATCCCATCACGCCCATGACCAGACTCGATCACCAGCACCTCTGTCTTGTCTGGATTCAGTCGCAACCAACTGGAGAACATCCAAACATTGATTTCGGCCAGACAGTTGTTAATCACATCCACAGCATTGCATGTTCCAGGGGCAAATGACACATACAGGTGGGTATCATCTGCATAGCAGTGGAAACCCACACTGCATTGCTGAATGATGTCACCCAGGGGCAGCAGGTATACTGCAAATAAAAACGGTGAAAAGATCGAACCCTGCTATACTCCACATGACAGGGGCATTGGGGAGGAGGAGAAATTCCCCATCACTACCTGCTGCACCCTATCAGCAAGATAGGACTCAAACCAGTTGATGACAGTACTGGCGAGTCCACAGTACTCACGGAGATGATCGAGAAGCACAGTGTCATCCACAGTATCAAAGGCTGACAAAAGGTCAAGGAGAACAAGAAATGACTTGTCACCTCTATCTTTGTCCCTAAGGAGGTCATTATGCACCCTAACTAACACCGTTTCAGTGCTGCATCTGGCCCTAAAACCCTACTGGAATGGCTCATAGATGTCAAAGGACACGAGGTGCTCTTCGAGCTGTTGCACCACAAGTTTCTCAACAACCTTGCTCAAAAATGGCAGGCTGGAAATGGGATGGTAATTCACCAGAACGTCAGGGTCCAGAGATGATTTCTTCAAGAGGAGTCTCACCAGAGCCTCGTTCAGGGCATCTGGGAAGACTCCCTCTGACATTGAGCACTGGACAATTCCCGTGAACACTGAGCCAACAGCTTCAGCACATCTTATCCAGAAACAGGTCAGGGCTGGGTCCAGTTCACAATATGTGTGCTTTAGCTCTGATAGTACCTCTATGACCTCGGCCACCTCCATGGTCTAAACTCCTTCCAGACAGACAGAGTTCCACCATTCCTTCCAGCACAACCACTGCAAGGCAAAACTTGTCTCACTGATGGAATCCCCTACTGAGGACACCCTGCCAGAGAAGAACAGAGCAAATTCCTCACATAAAGTGCATGAAAAGACTTTTTTCGGCTGTAGACCGACTGGATGAAGCAGTCTGTCCACAGTCCGAAAAGGCTGGGATGGTCTGTTCCTCCCTGCAGCAATTTCCCTGGACAGGAATTCTGCCTTCTTATGGGTAATTGCCCCTTGTTACTCAGCATAATGAGCTCGCTGGGCCAGTTTGTCCTTCGCAGACTGGGTCTTCCACCAGCAATGCTCAAACTTCTGACCCCTGATCTTCAACACCTTGAGATCCCCATCAAACCAAGGAGATCTCAAGTGAGAGGATCTGGGTCATATACAGACTGGTGAGAGGTAGTCAAATGCTTTGGATACCACCCTAGTATAGGTAGCCACCGCCTCGCCATTTCCCTCCACACATGCAGCCTCCACCCTAGATAAGTCAGCCACCACCAGCAGTCTCTCTGGGGACAAACCCCTTAAAGGGTGATAGCTTACCATTTCCACAGGGGAGGGACTTTCACGGGGGGCCCCAAACATGAATCCCACCGTACAGTGATTGGACCAACTGACCCAATGTATCTTGAGGCTCTCAACCCCTAGACCCAGCTGAAGCACCAGGTCGAACATGTGGCCACCATGATGTGTCACAGATGTAACCACCTGTGCTAGGCCCAGCAATGACATCAGCTGGAGGAGGTCACAACTGAATTGTGAGGATTTGTCATTGACTCAGGCATTGAAGTCCCCCAGGATTAAACATCTAGGGGACTCAATACCTGATCGACAATGAAGTCTGCAACCTCCTACAGGAAATCCCCCCAGGAGCCAGGAGGCTGATAAATGAGGAGGATCCTGCAACCTGCACCTGGACCCCACGTACTGCCACACACTCAAAGGACCTGACTGTTCTGACCAGGTGTACAGTGAAACCCAGGCAGAATCTAAAAATGATGGCCACTCCCCCACCCCTGTATTCCCTCCTCAGACAGTGCACTACGGTGTACCCAGGGGGACGGCCATCTCCAGAACTGGCCCAGCGTCATCACGCAACCAGGTCTCTGTGATGCAAGCCAGGTTGACAGAGGAAACCAAGTCTGCTAAAACTGCTGTCTTGTTTCTTATCAACCTGGCATTGCATAGCACTGTCCAGAGGAGATTGAAGGGGGCTGCCTGCCCCTTGGCTACCAGCCCACGTGGTCCAGTGGGACTGCTGGGGATGGAGACCAAACACAACTGGCCTCTCTCAAGGCTCCAGCTACATACAGGAACTGTGAGATCAGCAGGGGAGTATCAGATGCATTTTGAAAGACTCTGTGAAATAGGTACTGCATTATCTACAATATTTAGTACATCGCCAACAGGGAAAAGTGAAAGTTTTTGATTCTGCTTTTAGAAGCAGCACATTAAGGAAAGGAAAACGGTAGAGCAGTTACAGCTCCCCTTCCCCCTTTCACTTTGCAGCTAACTGAGACAGCTAAATGGGAGGGACCTGTGACCTGTGAAAGCAGAGTCAGGTGTGCTGAAGATCCATTTTAAGCTTCTCTCTGCTAGTGGTCTTCTGCACCAAAGACCATAGTGCAAAGGAAAATGAAGAAGTAGAGTCTGCCTGAAGTCAACCAAGGAGATAGCCAACAGCCAGGAATTCTGCCTGTCACACCCCAGGTACACCTGTATTGCTTGTGAAAGAAGGGTTTGAGGAATTTGCTGCTAGTCTGATATCCATTTGTCTGACTGTGGGAGAAGAGTTTGGGGAACCTGCTGCTAGTCTGATATCTATTTAAGTGGGTCCCACAGGTTAATAGAGTACCTTGCCTCAGCTACAGTTAGTACACATTGCCCATGTAAAATAAAAATAAAAATTTTTTTTTGTTTTTCATACCTGTATCTGTGGCATAGCTAGTGTACCTGAAATGCCAGGGTTGTATTGTGTTTTCAGTTGAATCTGACAGCTTCAGATTATCTGGATGAGCACCTAAGGTAGATTATACTCCTGTTTTTGGTGCTGTAGCCGATCCATACAGCAACACCCTATCTTGGTGAGCACTATGAATTAAACTAGTTCTCTCTGTAATACAGATCTTTTTGGGATGGGGTTCAGAGATGATGTGCTCAGCTGTGGAGACCATGGGGCACGCTTCTCTAGGGATATGTTCTGGAGGTGGGGGCGCTGCCCCATTTGCAGGACCATAGCAGAGCTCCATGATCAGCTGGTGGCAGCAAGGGTAAATATATCTCAGCAATGTATTCAGCTCAACGGAGAGGTCACATGATGGTAGACTGAAGAGCAGTTGCTCCCATGCTAGCTCCTCATGGCATTATATTTAATCAGTCACTAGCAATGCAAACTTTTATTATTTTACTTCAGCTGCTATAGTATTTAGTAGCTCTTAGCAAATGCTACCAATTGATACTAGTTTCATCAGGAAATGACTTTAGACCTACATACTATGGAGGTTTCTTCAACACTGCCACCTCTGTCGCCTTGCCCCCATTCACCAAAGTGCCACAAAGAGGATAACTCACGACTCTCCTCCCTGGATCTGGAGACCGAGCTCACCACCACTGAATGTTTCTTCTGAACTTAACATTATTAGAGACACCCTGCTTGACCTGGTAGCTGATTTTAGATCAGTAAAACTAGCTCTGGAAACCCTTGTGCTGTGAGTCTCGGATTCAGAAGCTTATATTTCTTCCCTGGAAGATAAAACTGATAAACTGGAGCCTGACATTGAGAGTCTTTGATGCAACCTGCAAAAACTTGAAGAACACATTGAAGATCAAGAAGGCCATAGTAGGTGTAATAATGTAATTGTTATTGGTCTGCCTGAATGTCCGGAGAGGCAGGCACCATAAAGTTTGTCCAAAAGTTATTGGATAAAATAGCTGGCCTCTCTCCACATAGGGCCCAGTATATCAGAGAACAGGCACACAGGTCACTCAGACCAATGCCTAATCCCAGGGACAAGCCGTAACCCACAATCTTTAGAATGCTAAACTATTTTGACAAACTGCATGTGCAAAATAAGCTGTGGGAAGAGATAGAATTATGGTGGGAAGGCAATAGACTTTTTATTTTCAGAGACTTTTGTTCAGTGTCTGAGCTAAGCAGCAAGAGTATCATGACATTAAAATTAAGCTGTATATTGCTGGTATTATATTTTGACTAAAACACCCAGCCCATCTTCAAGTTGCCACTGATAAAGAGGACAAGCATTTTGAATCAGCAGCTGAAACTAAACAAGAATTACCAAAGTACTTTCCGAATCTCTTCTCTGCACAGCATACCCCAGATCATTGACCTGGTCACAATTCAGCAGCAAAAGCTATGTTTTAGCAAGGCTTTGTCACTTTAGGATTACTGCAGTACATTTTGGCTTTTCTGAACTCTCCTAGTTACAAGACCTCCTCCTCCTCCTTATTAATATACTAGCTCCCTCTGCTCACAGTATGGCATACTTACCAAAGGATGCTCTCTCCTTAGGTGACTAGCTCTGAGAACTATGTTGCAGGGGAACTTCTTAATGTTCTCTCACCCTGATGCACCCCATGACAGTTGCTCTTGCCCTCTACTTTCTACCCTGCCTCTATGCAACAATCGGAGAAATATTTACTATATTGAGTGTAATCTCCAACTGCTATGTTTGGCTGGATTAAGCTTCAGTCTAATCCCTATTTCCAGCATTTCTGTACAAGCAGATGCTTCAAAGACTCAGTGTGACCATACAACATGGACCATCACTGGACTACAGAAGCACTGTCATGTGAGAAGCAGGCTGCAGTCTTAATCTATAAATGGACTATATATAGTTTCCTTATGGGGGTCAGGAGAAAAGTTTGTATTTCATTGTCATAGTAATTTCCAGTTGTTCCTTATGTTTGGTGATGCACCTTTGCCTACTTCTATTTGTTCCCTCAGCATTTGTTAAGGCTAGCTGTACAAGGAAGAGGGTAGCCTGCTGCTCTCCCCCTCTTTCCTCCATTTCTTTTGAATATTATCTGCTATTGCATTGCCAGCCATCTTTTTGCCATCTACACTATATACCTGAGGATCTGTGAAGAGTTTTTCTATGAGATCCAAAGAGGACCCATTGATAACAGTGCAGTCTTGTGATTGGGGGTAGGTCTAACTTTCTTGGTAGGATTGTTACTTGTTTTTCTATTTACAAGTTTTCTTGTTCTGGAAATGGTTCCTGTTGTTTCTTAGGTCTGTGGGGAGGGAGGGGGGATTGGAGTGAGTTTCAGTCAGCTTCTGATTATACATTGTTCTATACATTCATATAAGAGAGTATGCAATGGTTTCTACTCATCGTGGCAATGAGTAATGTCATCAAATATGACTCTTGAAATGTTACAGGGACACGTTAGAAAGTTAAGCATTACCAAATTCTTAAACATATGGTATTATGCAATTAGGCATGCATGTTGTGTTCTTACAGCTTATTTGTTGACAACAGAGAGTAATCGCTTCTGCAGAGGAAGCACTGGCCAAGTATTTGGTGTAGGGTACAGACCTCACACAAAGAGAGTAGCCATTTTAATTAATCATAACACTCAATTTCTCCTTACCCAGTGTGTGAAAGACTCAGATGGTAGATGTATATTTGCCACTGGGGTACTAGATAAAACAGAACTACTTTTGCAAAGTGTTTATGGTCACATACTCTCCAGTATTTTTTATGAGACTGGCAGAAGTACTTTCCCCCTTCCTGCACCTCCCAATTATATTGGGTGGTGACGGGAATTTGACAATTTCCTGTGACTTGGACCAGACAGGTAGAGAAAGGTCAGGTGTCTCAACAGTCTGATGTTCCCTACATGATGTGATGGATTCCCTGAGGTTATGCGACCCACGGAGGCTTTTAAACCCTTTCTCCAAAAGCTATACCTATTATTCGCCCACTCATAAGCCCTATTCCAGAACTGACTGTATTTTGTTTAGTGAAATCTCTTTACATGGAATGCACCTGTGTGATATAGACCCCAGAGTTCTATCAGATCATTCCATAGTAAGGATCCAGCACTGATTTTCTAATAGGGTAGACAAAAATACCCTCTGTAAACTTAATAATCAACTACTTTAAGATAACTATACAGTTGATTGTATTAGGGAACTGATAAACACCTTCATGCAATTGAACTGACAGACTACTACAAGATGGGATCTGGAATAGGTGTCGTGTAAGTATATCTTGCAGGATGAGTTTATTAGAATGGCATCTAAACAGAACAGAAAAGAGACAGGGAAGGCCACTGCCCTGCTAAACAACATTAGAGCTATGGAAAGCAAGCTCAGTCCCTCCACACTTGAGGTCCTCAGGGTTGGGCTGAATGTGTTGTGGGACAGATATGCAGAACTTCCGAGAGAGAAGGCCAAATATGCCATATTAAAAATTCACTCTACTTATGTAGACCAGGGCAAAAAAAAAAAAAAAACAGGTAAGCTGAAGGCCCTTCAATTGAGGAAACAGGAGGCTTCTAGGCTTATTCCCACTTATAAAATTAGAAGCTGACAATATGCTTAAAACCTCCTTAAGAGACATAGCTCATAAGTTTTATATCTTTTACAAAGCCCTTTATGGCCCACAGTCTTCTCCCCCTCCAGTCCAAAAGATTCTGCCTTCTTGGACACTAGAGCCCTTCCCTCCCTATCAGAAACCCAACGAGCAGAGATGGCCAAACCAATCTTGCAACTGAAGAGCATAGCTGCAATTACCTCTCTATCATCAGTGTCAGTGGCTCAGTAGGTAGCACACTTGCCTCTGAGGCTGGGAGATCAGAGGGCTGTGGGTTCAGTTCCCACATCTGGCACTTGGGTTAATATCCCGGTACTGACACTGTAGTGCAGCATGAGAGGGGTGCTGCACTTCTGAGGTGCCGTCTTTCAGATGAGATGTTAAACTGAGGTCCCATCTGCCTGGATTGGTGGTAGTTCAGGCAGATGTTAAAGATCCCATGGCACTTATCGAAAAGAGTAGGGGAATTTCCCCGGTGTTCTGGGCAAATTTCTCTCATTCACTAAAAAAAAAATACCACCAACAGTTTCATCTGGTTCAAGGTCAGTTGGCATTCATCTGTATCCCCTTCCCCCGGATCGTGCCTGAAAATAGGCAGGATTTGTTTAGTGCACTTACCCGGTCAACAAAAACTAAATAAATAAAAATAAATCATTGGATAAAGCCTCTGGACCCGCTGGCTTTACCTCTAATTTTTAGAAAACATTTGCTGTGGAACTTGCCCTAATCCTGGCTCGAGTCTTGGCCAACATTTTTGAACATGGGATTTCCAACCCAGCCATAGCTGAAGTTATGATTACATTGTTACTTAAACTGGGGAAAAAACAGAACAAGTTGCAAATTACTATCCTATTTCTTTAATGAACCAGGATTTTAAAATTTTAGCTAAAGTACTGACCACTAGGGTTATTAGGTTTGGGGGGGGGGAAGCTTGATCAGCCACCAGCAAGTGGGTTTTATGCCTTCTAGAACTTCATCTGATCGTCTCCATACATTGATTCATATTTTCTCTGTGTCTGGAGACCCAGCTCTCCATGAGGCTCTGGTGTCTCTAGAAATGAAGGAAGCTTTTGATAGACTATATTGGCCTTTTCTGATTGCAGTCTTAAGTTTGGTTTTCCTGTAGAATTTGTCTGATGGGTTAAAACTCTTTACTCTCGACCGAGTGCCAAGATCTATTGTAATAGTGCCTTGTCTCTCACCTTATTTTTACATATTGGCACTCGACAAGGCTCTCCCTTATCCCTCCCCTTTTATTTATCTAAAAGCTTTGATTATTAAATTCAGTTCTAGCCCTCATGTTACTGGAATCCCAACTGGGCACCGTCACTTCTAAATATTGGTATATGCATATGATATCCTTCTACATGTCACCCGTCCCACAGTTTCTATTCTTGCCATCCTGAACACTATAAGATAATTTGGGAATTTATCAAATTACAGATTAAACACTAACAAGACACTAGTGATGCCCCTTAATTGTGGGGTCTTTAAGGAAGACGTAGCTTTGGGCCTAATCTGGGTACCCACGAAACTAATAAACCCAGGCACAGACCTCACCTGAGACCCCCATTTATTTAAAAATACTCTATCTAGATTATTTAATCACCACTATTCACCAGGACCTGGCGAGGTGGAGAATCTTACTTTAAACATTGTGGGGTAGAATCAATATAATAAAAAGGAATGTCTTGCCTTGCATATTCTACCTGTTAGATATGTTGAATGTTTTCCTCCTCCTTTCCTGGATCTGTAGATTACACTTCATGGTCTGCACATTTATCTGGAGTGGTAACTTACCATGGCAGGCATGTAATAAATTGGCTGTCCCAAAAATCCTAGGTGGATTTCACCTCCCAAACTTCTGTGTTTACCATTGTGCTAGTCATGCTAGTAAATATTTACAGTGGCTTCTAACAGAGTCGACAGAGCTCCAGTCCTCCTATACTCTCTTATGCCTACTACTGAAATGGAGCAAATTAACATAGAAAGTGATGGCAGAAGGAGACCGTCAGACCATCTGGTCTGCCCAATAGGATCTAGCTACCCCTACCGAATTGTAATAATCGAGGACTATCCCCCTGATGGTTACTATTTGCAAAACATGCCTTACTTGCATTAGATATCCAGAATCCTGTAATTGGTACTTGTCTTCAAGTTCATATGCTACTCAGCACAGCACTTCCTCTGAATTTACTGAAATATGAAACTCAACCAGTCTTTTGGAATCCAATTTTTTAAATAGCTTGAAAAGTAATTCCAAAAGACTGGTTGCTGAATTTGGATAATTCTAGTATGTCTAGTCTGATTCTCAGTGTTTGCTTGCTACCATTTAATTTTCTTAAAACCTCCTATAGCTTGACTGATAGGTATATTTTTAAATTTCTGCAACTCATGCATGCTATTATTTCCCACTTGGGACCCATGCCATGGTTGGAGGCCAATGGTTCCTTCCTTACATCTCCAGTAAAACTAGTTATCCAGCCTCATGCCATTTCTCAACTATATCATTCTCTCTTTCTTAAACTCTGCTTGACCTTAGATTGTAATTGTCCATACTGGAATACAGCACTCCGTAATGGTCATTTTAACAAAATTTAGTCTAACTTATATACCTTTATCACACATGACAAATTGCACCTTACACAATGTTACATTCATGATAATCTTTATTATACTCCTCATAAAAAGTCCAAAATAGGGAAGTTGCCAACAGGCATTTGCACCAGATGTGGGTTGGAAGATGGGACTTGATTATGCATAGTTTAGCATTACAACAAAGACACATGATTAATGACAATGTTGACCCTCTTCTGGGTCTTGATGGGTTTTTTATTCCAGAGACTTGTCTGGTGGATGACTTTCATGGAATCCCTATAAAAGAAAGGAAACACAGTATTGCTATGGTATCCATGACTGTCAAAAGACTGGTCCTCTCACATTGGTTAGACCAAGAAGTTATTTCATATACTGAATGGCTAAATGAGTTTCTGTTTAACCTAAGGTTGGAAAAACTGATGATAAGCATTCACAATAGACTACCTTCCTATCAAAAAAGATGAAGCAAACTACATTGTAGGTATCATATGTATTTACACGCTGTGCAGACTTTCATCCATTATGCTTGCCATTCTTTTCTAATCCAGTCTATATTTGTTGTGGTAGAAATGATATAATCTCTGTTTGAATAAATCCATTGTTTCACTAGTAAGTACCTCCATCAGAAGGCTTTTCCATAGTGGCACCACTCTCTGGCTAAACCAATATCTTCTTTTTGAAAGGTTCCATCTATCTAGAGTTAGTTGGAGTGTATGTTCCCTAGAATCATACACATTATTCTTTTGTTTTAGGCCTAGCTCCTCCCATAATGCCTTATCCTATAGGGCCCTATATACCATGCACATATCCCCCCTAGTTCTTCTATAGTGCAGTGTATATAGATTCAAACTATCCAGTCTTTCTGAATATGTTGCCTCTCCAAGACCTGTCATTACTCATTTGGCCCTTCGTTGTATATTTTCAAGTTTCTTTATGGCCCCCCTTTTTGTATGGTTTGTGTGCAGTATTCCAAATGAGGCCATACCAGTGCTTGGTATAAGGTGAGCAATACTTTGCTGTCCCTGCTCTTTATGTGCCGCAATTTAGGGTTTGATTTCCTTTTTTGACAATGAAGTCACAGTGCTGGCTGAATTGTAGATCATTTATGACCCTGACCCCAGGTTCCTTTCCTCATTTAATTGTCGTAAGTTATTTATCCCAATATTATACATATGCCTCAGATTATGTTTCGCCATATGCATAATTATACTCTTCCCCACATTTAATTCTAGCTTGTATTTGATTGTCCATTGGTGTATATTATTTAGGGTCTCCTGAAGGTTGTCACTATCTTCTTTGTTATTTTCTATAGCCCCAATTCGGCAGTCATCTGCAAACTTCATCAGTCATACCTTCGGATGGTCACATTTAAGCGAGGATACGTATATGTTAAATAGACAGGGAGCCAGCACGGAGCCCTGAGGGACCCCACTTGTCACTCTCTCCCAGTCTGATAATACTCCGTTTATCGTAACCATCTGTCTCCTTTCTCCCAACCATGCCTCCACCTAATTTATGTTCTTATCTATTTTAATAATAGTTTGAATATTCACTAATTCCTTGTGGGGGAGTTTGTCAAAGGCCTTGGAGAAGTCCAGAAAGGCCACATCTACCGTATTACCCTCATCCAGGGTCCTGCTAACCTTTTCATAAAAAGTCAACATGTTTGTCTGACATGACTTGGATTTAGTAAACCCATGTTGAGCTGGATCTGTTAAACTGTGTTTTTCCAAGTGAGATAAAATATGTTCTTTCAGGATACCTTCCAGAATTTTACCCATAATGGATGTCAAATTCACTGGTCTGAAATTTTTGGGTTTATTTTAAGGGCCCTTTTTTAATATAGGTACTACTATGGCCTCCCTCCACCCCTGAACCACCTTTCCAAGGTCTAGAGATTTTTTAAATATGTTAAGTCAGTGGTGGTACTCTTGGATGTATATCATAGGGTCCTGCTGATTTGTTTATATTGATGTTCTGAAGTCTTTTTTTACATCATTTGGGTCTATTTTTATTTTCCTGGGACTTGATTTATATTTATCCTCTCTATCACATATGGTACCCTTATTAAATGGGATAGATGTAAATTAATTCCAGATATTGACACTTCAATTAAATATTTTAGCCAAACTTTTGAAGAAGTATGTGATTTTCACACACCAAGAGTTAAAGCAAAGAAGAAATTAAATAAATTACCATGGATAAATGATAGACTCTTGAAACAAATTCGAATCAAAAATAGCATTGAGATCAAAATTAGAAAAGGACTGGATTTCTTTTAAGGTTGCTGGAAATAAATGTAAAAGGTTAATTAAGGCTTCAAAAATTTCATTTTACAAAAATAAAATAGATTCAAGTATAGATCCAAGACAGTTTTGGAGAGTGGTCAAGAAATTAACTAAACCAGGATGTGATTCCTCAGAGGAGATATTATGATTAAAAAATGGGGATATCATTACTGAAAATCCAGAGGAAATTTGTAATGTCTTAAATAGTTTTTTTGTAGATCTCCCAAATTGTGAAATTCCTTGTAATTTAGACTTAGAACAAACTAATGTAGAGTCTATACAAAATAAATGTCCTCCATTTAGATTTAAAATTTTGACAGTCACTAAAGTATATAAAATTTTTCAAAATATAAATGCTCATAAGGCTTTTGGTAGTGATTGTCTGAAGGTAAATTTTAAAGCTAGCTGCTTTTCATATAGCACCAATTATCACTTATTTATTTAACTGGAGTCTTCAAATTGGATATTTTCCCTTATCTTGGAAAGAGAGTAGAGTAAAACCTATTTTCAAGGGGGATGCAGTAGAAGTTAATAATTATAGGCCCATAGCCTTATTACCTCCTTTGTCAAAATGTTTTGAAAAACTTGTCTCTAGCCAGATAATGGAATATTTGGACAGATACAGTTTGTTGACAACTAAACAATCTGGTTTTCGAAAAAACTATTCTACTACAACAGCCCTTTTGGAATTTTATGACCAAATAAATAGGTCATTGGGGGAAACTAGGGAGACAGCTGTTATTTTTGTAGCTCTTTCAAAGGCTTTTGACCTGGTGGACCACCCCTTACTAATTGAAAGACTTCATGAAATAGGCATGAGGTAAGATCCTTTAAATTGGTTAAAATCTTATTTGGATGATCGTTCCCAGAGAGTCGAGGTACAGGGATGTTTGTCAAGAAAGAGGAAAGTAAATAGAAGAGTTCCCCAGGGATCAATTTTAGGACCTCTTTTGTTCCTAATATTCATAAATAACTTGCCATCGACTATAGAAAAATCAGAGATTCGACTTTATGGCGATGATACGGTTATAATTGCGTCCGGAAAAATGGAAGAAATATTACAAACTAACTTGCAGTCTGATTTTAGAAGAATTGAGGGGTGGTTCACCAGGCCAGGGCTGATAATGAACACAAAAAAAACAAAGTGTATGTATTTCCCATTGAAAAAAAGTGGTGAACTTGTTTATGATTTATACATTTATACAGGAAATCAAACTAAACTAGAACAAGTTAAAGAATATAGTTATTTAGGATTATATTTGATGAATATCTGACTTTTTCAAATCATATTATTGCACTGATTAAAAAAGTAAATAGAAGGGTAGAGGCGTTGAAGAAGTACTGATTGTTTATCTTTTTAGATAGAAAAAAATGGCAGATCAGTTAACTATTCCAGTGCTAAGATATGGAGAATTATATAGAAATGCAAATAAAACTCTATTGTCTAGATTAGATAGAACTTATTATTAGCGAGCAAGATATGTATTACAAGGAAACTATCGGATTCATCATTGTCTATTGTTGAAGAAAGTGAACTGGTCACCTTTAGACATAAATCATAAGTGTCATTGGTTATCTTTAATACACAAAATGAAATATTCATCTGTAAATCATCCAATTTCTTTAATATTATTTACAGTGAACAACTATCAAAAACAGATATTGACAAGATCAGTTCACTTAAATAAGATAGTTGTAGGTAAACATTATAATAAATATTGGGACAGATCTTTGCTACATCGGGCTGCTAGTTTTTGGAATTTTCTTCCTGATGAGGTAAGAGAAATTCCAAATTATTCATTGTTTACCCATACTATAAGGAGCTATATGCTCACATTTGTGAGTGTTAAATGTTTTTTTTTTCTCTAAGGTTCCTCGGGATTTTGAGATTTTATAATCTAGCTATTGTAAGTCTTTCGGTATACCGTGTTGTTTGTATATTGTGGTGTTTATATTTATATGTATTTAACATGGAACTTATTTGTATGTAACTAGTTAGGAATTTACACAGGTCTGTCTTGTAAACTGGATTATGTCCCAATGACATGTATTACCTGTATAAAAATAAATTTTACCTACCTTTACCTACCCTACCTACTGAACAGAAAAAACAGTTCTGTATATCTTCCATTTCCTTGGCATTAGCTGTGTTCCCCTGGTTGTTAATGTATGGACCTATATTGTGTTGTACTTTTTGTTTAATATTAATGTAAGTGTAGAAGGCCTTATAATTATCCTTGGTCCTATAGACCAGTTGTAACTTATAGTCAACATTTGCTGTTTTGATTATTTTTTTTTTAGCTTTTTGGCTTTTTCTCTATATACTATTGTCCTATCAGGATCATGTCTTTTGTGTAGCATTTTAAATAATTTGTTCTTTTCTTTAACCACTTTTTTAATTTTGGACTTAAACCATACTGGGGTGCATGTTTTGTGCCCGTATTTGGGTTTACTAAGTATGTTTGTATTCACAGCCATACTAATCTTTCCAATTAATGTGTTCCACATCTCATCCATTGTTTTGTTAGTGAATTCAGCTTTCCAGTTCCATTCAGTCATGCTCCTATTAAGTGATAAGAAGTTAGCCTTCCCAAAATTTGGTTTACATGTTGAACCCATTCTTTTCTCAGTAATATGTTCCTCTTATATTTTGAAGAATACAGTGTAATAGTCGTTGTTTCCCAGAGGACTATCAGCCATGACATTGTCCAATTTATCCCCATATTGGTCAGTATGAGGTCCAGAATATTTCTTCCCCTGGTTGCTATATTCACTTTTTGTTCTACTCCCATCTGGTCCCGTGTATCGAGGTAACATTTGTCTGTACTGGTAGTACCATTTAATCTCTGCCAGTTAATTCCAGGCAGATTAAAGGCACCTGCTAGAATATTTTTTTCCGCTGGGTTAATATTGGATAAAAAGTTTAACATTAGGGCATTGTCTGTTGTTGAAATTGAAGGGGGTCTCTATATCAATTTCAAATTTATTTTGGGTGTTGCTTTAGGTAGTATTTTTACCCATAGTGTCTCAATGCTATTTTGTTCCATTTCAACCTGTTCATATTTTATAGAATCCTATATATATATATATATATATATATATATATATATATATATATATATATAGCTATCCTCTTCTTTTGGATCTAGATCTAGAAAATAGGTTGTAACCTTTTATGTTCTTGTTCTATAGATCCATTTCCTCCCACCAAGTTTTGGTTACAAGGGCAATGTGTATATCATGGGAATCTAGCTTATGTTGGAATTCTTCAAACTTATTTGTCAGACTTCTGGCCTTTAATAGCACCCTATTTCACCTTATGTCTGGGTATTTTTAGTGTTGTTTATGTTACCTACTGTCATTTCTGGTAGTTCCTGCCCCCTTTTCTCCAGTTTAAATGAAACTTAATAACTTCATTCAATTTCCTGCCCAGAAGTCTAGTTCCTGCTCTGTTTAGATGTAGCCCATCCCTTTTAAATACTGCTTTATTTTGAAAGGTGATAGAATTGTCCATAAATCCACAATTTTGTTCTTTACAAAAGGAGTGCAACCAATTATTTATTTTATTTATGGCCCAGTTCTTGTGTTCATTGGGTCCATGTCCTGGTAGTATGCCTGAGACAATAAGTTCACCCCCTTTCTCTTTAATTCTAGTAATTATTCTGGTGTAATTGTCCTGAATAGTTGACATCTCATTTCTGCCTGTGTCATTTACTCCTATGTGTAATATGACCAAAGGGTTGAGGGTGTTCTCCATTAGACCGTCCAGTAATCTCTCTAAATCAGATAATTTCACTCCAGGGAGTGTGCTTACTGTCATATGGTTTTTCCTCCATTTACAGCCTATTTCATCTGTCCCCCTTCTTATTGAATCTCCAGTTATGAGAATATCTTTGTTTTGGACCTCGTTGTTTAGGTTTTGCCTGGGAATTTCTTTGGTCTCTTTTGGTTGGCTACCTGTTTTATTTTTGGGTTTGTCCAGCTCTGGCAGAACATTTTCCTCCTCACAAGCAATTATAGATTTACCTTCTGTTACTAGTTCATTCTTTGAACCTTTGAACCATATGAGATATTATCTCTTTCTGGTGTTGCATCGTCTACTGAATTGTTTAGTGTATCATATTTGTTATGTAGTGTTAGGGGTTCATTTTGGTACATTTGTCACTTCTTACTTTTAATTTGTTTGTTCTTGTTTTTAACTTCGGCTTTCTTCTCTATTTTATTTACTTTTGGTATAGTTTCCCATTGTGCACAACTTGGTGTACTTGTGATAACATCCTTACCTTGCATTGTAATATTTTCAGCCACAGTGTCTAGGAAATTTTCTAACTCCCCTATCTCTTTTTGTACCTCCACTCTCTTCATTAGCTGCTTGATTTCCTCCTGCAATGTTTCTACCAGCAAGCATTTATCACAACTAAACTGCTTGCTTTTTTCTCCTTCAGTAAACATTTTACTTTGCATACATTGTTTCAGGTTTTTTTTACCCTTTCCCTTTCCTTGTGACATCCTTGCCTTGTATGTTATTGTGATAGTTGTTTACCTTGCTGTCCTTATCCAAGCAGTGCCACCAATCTGTATTTTATGTTGCCTGGTTTGTGTTACTCTCCTGTCTTGGTCCCTGTCATTCCCAGTGGACACCGCGTGTGGCTACTCGTATCTGCTCCACTCAAGCTCGCCCCGCTCGCTGGGCTGAACTGAAAGTATCCCACGAGGACCAGAAGTGGTAGTTTCAAACCTCTGGTTCCTCATCTGACCCAAAGATCCTGAACAGCACAGTAGCTATGTATTTTTAGCGTTAGTCAATCCACCTCATGCGGTGGTCTTGGCAGCGTTCCTCAAACAGTCAGACTGTATTAAAAAATGTAGCAAATCCACTCAATAAAGTACAAATCCTCCAGCATCCCACACTATAACACCAGGACTTAAAGCACCCTGTGTATCATGGTAACCAGGCAATGACCTGGTTGAACCTCTCCCCAGAGGTAGCACTTACAACTTTGATTTAAAATAAATAAAAAGCAGGCAAATCAACACCCTTACCACCTTGCTAGCATCTGGATGTTTGCCCAAGGTATAGTTATCTGGCTGCTCACTGGGCCAAACTGAATGTATCCCCTGAGGACCGGAAGTGGTAGTTTCAAACCTCTGCTTCCTCATCTGACACAAAGATCCCAAACAGCACAATAACTATATATTTTTAGCACTAGTCAAGCCACCTCATGCAGTGGTCTTGACAGCATGCATTCCTCAAACAGCCAGTCTGTATTGAAAAAATGTAGTGAATCCACTCAATAAAGTACAAATCCTCCAGCATCCCACACTACAACACCAGGACTTAAAGCACCCTGTGTATAGTGGTAACCAGACAATGACCTGGTCAAACCTCTTCCCAGAGGTAATGCTCACAATTTTGATTTAAAATAAATAAAAAGCAGGCAAATCAACACCCTTACCACCTTGCTAGCATCTGGATGTTTGCCCAAGGTATAGTTAAATATACATACTTTATTTACTCTTCAGAACAGTTAATGGACAATATACTGTCCCCCCCATGAATTTGGCTTCTTCTAATTCATTATGGTCATTTTCATTGCCTTTATTTATTGGCCTCTGTACACTACTCTATTACTGTCTGCTCTACATACCTTGTAGGTACTTTGTACTCAGTCCATGTACATAGTAGGGTTTGTCCGTTGTATGTTTTGACTTGTGGTTTGTTGTTTGTATCTAAAATTTTAAAATAAACTTAACTTAATTTCAAAAAATTCAACTCAACTCATCTCCACACTTACACACCCAGAAGGAGTGGTCCAGGGGGCTGGAGAGTGATGGAGAGCATGGGATGCAGAAGGGGAATCCATAAGGAGGTTGTCCAGCCCAGTACCATCTGGATGGAAAACCACTTCACAGCCCTAGAGGAGGCTCAGGCACCTGACTCCACTAGGAGGATTCCAGGTCAGTCAATGGGAAAGGGCAAGACTACGTGATGGCACCCAGGGGGAGCAAGACTGCCAGGAAAGTCCTAGTGGTAAGTGACTCCATGATTGGGGGATAGAAAGGGTGGTGGTGGAGGGGGATGGGAGGGAGATTGTCCAATGCCTGCCTGGGGCATCAGTCAACTGGATTTAGATAGGATAGGGAGGATAGTGGAGAGGGAGCAGGGGGAGCTGGGGGTGCTGGCACATCTGGGTACCAATGAACTGGTGAACCAGTCAGTGGAGAAGGTGAAGTGTAAGTTCCATAGACTGGAGGACAGATTGGCACACACTCCTCCTCCCTGGCCTTTTTTGAAGTTTTCCCTGTGTGGGGCAGGGACAGGAAGCAGGATAGGATAAGCAGTGATATAATACTGGAGGTTAACCTTTAGCTTGCGGATGGTGTCAGAAAATACGGTACTACTTTGTGGGGGGACTGTGGGGACTTCTGGGAAAGGAGACTCTTCAAGGGTAAGGGACTTCACCAAATGAGAGAGGGGGTCAGTGCACCGAGGCAGAAGTTTGACATTTATATGTCTATATCAGATGTTTAAACTGACTGCAGGAGAGACTGGGTCTAGGAGAACCATGGTGGCTAGTGATCAGAAGGGGATCCTAGCTAGTACTCCTCCTCATCCAGGGGAATTGTAGCAGCAAAGATGGTACAAGCAGAGCTGTGATGCTTATTGAACCAAAGGAAGGGGCAGTAGGAAGGGGGAACACAAAGAGTGAAAGCACCAACAAAGGGAGAAGAAGACAAGGAAAAAAAATCTCAGACTGGATGGGCCTTTCGGTCCTTATCTGCCATCAGCTTCTGTGTTTCTATGTTTCTAGTAGCAGAATAGGAACAGAGCTCAGATGGAAAGGGGTATGCTTTAACACCAAGAGTCTAGGTAACAAACTCAGTGAGCTCCAGGTGCTGATGACTGACACTGAGGTGGGCCTTGTGCCACCACAGAAACCTGGACTTCAGATAACAGTGACTGGAAGATGATAGTCCCTGGATACTCATGGCTTAGGAGGGATAGAGGAACAGGTAGAGAAGGAGGACTTGCCCTTTTCATCAAGGAGGGCATTGAGGTGGCAGAAGATAAGTGCATCAGGGTAGTAATGGGGAGGCTGGGTCACTGTGGATACAACTGATGGCAGCCTCAGGCAAGACAATACACTGGGGATGATATATAGGCCTCAGGGGCAAGGGGATGAAAGGAACAAAGAGCTCAGAGAAGAACTTGAAAGGGAGTAGCAAAGGGGGAAGTAGTGGTTGTAGGGGATCTGAATCTGCTGGACATTGATTGGGATGTTCTGATGGCCAAGAGCACAGTAAGTCAGACCTTGCTAGATGCCTTTCAAGACTGTCTATTGGTACAGATAGTTAAGGAACCCACCAAGCAGACAACAATGTTTGATGTGGTGCTTACCAACTCAGAGGTGGTGGTAGTTGTGGGGGTGGGGGAGCCGCTGTGGAACAGCGACCATAACTCTGTAAGGTTTGAACTGTCCCTCATGTCAGGCAAGCCACAACTGAAAGCTGAAGTCCTTGATTTTAGAAGTGCAGACTTCAATAGGCTGAGGGAGCTGGGCAGGGATAAGTTAGATGGGGTGAATAACATAGGTGGGGTAGGAGAGAGCTAGGTCAAATAAGGGGGCATTCTTGAGGCATCTAAGGTATGCATAAGAACAGAAATAAAAAAAAAACATGTTTAGGAGACCATTATGGCTCTCAGCAAGGGTCAGTGAAGTGGTGAGGTCCAAGAAGATGTTCTATAAATACAAAGAAAAGCAGGGGGAAGTAGAATGGGAAAATTATGTACAGAAAAATAGGAAGGCAAAGAGGGCCATCAGGGAGGCAAAAACAGACAGAAACCTGTGTATTGTGGAGGGGGTCAAGAATGGAGAGGAAAAAGTTTTTGAGATATATTAGAGAAACATGGAAAAAAGGAGGGATAATCATAAGGCTAGCAAAGGAGTAGGGTGATAGAGGAGGAGGGGCAAAAGGCCACTGTCCTTAATTATTGCTCAGTTTTCACTAGGGATGATGGTGGGTCCTTAGCAGAGAGTGGCATCAAAGTGACCACTAAGGGAATACCAGAGATAAGACAGACAATATTTACTAGTGAAAGGGTCTTGAAAGGGCTGGCTGCCTTAAAGATAGATAAGGTCCTGGGACCAGATGGGTTGCATCCGAGGATACTCAGAGAATTAGCGGTGGAACTGGTTGAACCCCTAGTGGGTCTATTCAACAACTCAATTAAGATGGGGGAAATTCCAAAGGATTGAGGGGCAGTGGATGCAGTCCCACTTCATTGGTGGGGGGGTGCAAGGAGCGACCAGGGGACTACAGACCTGTCAGTCTCTAACCTTTATTGTAGGGAAGCTGATGCAGTCACTGGTCAAAGAGGACCCCATAGACTAACTGGAGAGCAACAGGCTTCAGGACTGTAAAATCCATGGATTTGTAGCAGCATGGTCTTGTCAGACTATCCTGATAGTTTTCTTTGACTGGGTGAGGAAGGAATTAGACAGGGACCCATTGTGTGGATTTGCTGTATTTCCACTTCAGCAAGACTTTTGAGTTGGTACCTCACAGGTGACTGCTTAAAAAGATGGAGGGCCTGGGTATGGCTAAACCCATTGTAAACTGGGAAAGTAACTGGCTAAAGGTGAGGCAGCAGAGGGTTGTGGTCAATGTGGTTAAATCAGAATACAGGGAGGTTATGTGTGGGGTTCCATAGAGATTGGTCCTGGGTCATCTTTAACATGCTCATCAGTGACATTGGAGAGGGAATCCTGGGCAGATTTCCTCTTCAGGGATGACACAAAGCTATTTGGGAGGGTGGAAAGTGATGAGGGAATAGAGGAAATGCAGAGAGCCTTATGAAAGCTAGTGGGGATGTCAAAGGTTTGGCAGCTGAAATTCAACACCAAAAAGTGAAGGTAATGAACCTAGAGAACAAGAACTCCAAGATGGAGTACTGGATGGGAGGGGAGAGACTTAGCACTACGGCCGAGGAACTGGATCTGGGAGTTATCAGCAACTCACTTAAAGAGCTAGTGGAGCCAAAACAGGTAGATGGGAAAATAATACAAATTTTAAGTAGTAGTCAGTTGTAACTTTTTATTTCTGAAGTGTTTTTCCTTTTTCCTTTTGCTCATTAGTGAGTCTTCTATGTGATAATATTGTGCTGGATGTGTGGAACAGCTCTCAGCCTGGTAGCTGACATATCTATCACTCTTCCCCCTCACTACATCATCAGCTCTGTGACCTCATTGACAGTGACATCACATGTGACTAACCCGGTAGCTACTGAGTGGTAGTTCCAAAGCAGCATTGATGTCACAGTCAGTGAGGTCACAATGCTGATGATGTAGTGGGGGGGATAGAGACAGATATGTCAGCTGCCAGGCAGAGTGCTATCCCACACATTGCACCTGCTAACATAAGGTAAAAAATCTTCTAATTAACCAAAGGGAAAAGAAAAAGTACCTCAGATATAAAATGTAATAGTCAACTGCTTTTAAAAAGTTGTATTAGTTTTAGGCAGTACACTTTAAGTAATCGAGCCAGAGAAACAAGGCCTATAGCAAAGCTAAGAGGATGCTGGGATGTATTGGGAGGGGTATTGATAGCAGAAGAAAAGAGGTAATACTTCCTCTCCACAGATCCCTGTTGAGACCTCACCTGTAGTACTGCACCCAGTTCTGGAGTCCTCACCTCAGAAAGGATAAGGATAGGCTGAAGGCTGTGCTGTACAGAGTAACAAAAATGATTCAAGGTCAGCAGGGAAGATCCTATGAAGAGCATCTCAAGGCACTGAACAGGTACACACTGGAGACCAGAAGCGAGAAGGGAGATATGATTGAGACCTTCAAGTTCCTTAAAGGAATTAAAAAAGTGAACTGCAGAGAACTATTCAGCCTTGAATACTAACTCACGGCCTCATGGACATGAGTGGAAAATAACAGTAGGGAGGTTTAGGAGGGACCTGATGAAGTGGTACTTTACAGAAAGTGTGGTGGAACCATGGAACAGTCTGTCAGACAAGGTGGTGGGTGTGAAAACAATTAAGGGATTCAAGCAGGTCTGGGACAGAATGAAGGATGTAGCGGTTGCTCAGAGCTATAGAATCAAGGAGGAGAATAGGGGGAGGGGTGGGAAGACAGGGAGGGTTAGTACCCTGGAGGAACAATAGGTTCCAGGGCTTATAGGGAACTCTGACAGACTGAATGGACCACTGGTCTTTTTATGCTGTCATTGTCGATGTTTATATGTTTCTAAAAAAAAAACATTAATTTTTTTCAATTCAATTCATTTTTATTTTTATGGCACCTTTCAAATACCAAGGCACCTTACATAAAATTGAACAACTTAAGCATAAAATGACATAATTATAAATAGAATAAAAATGCATAAGCAATCAAAAGTATAAAACTAGTCCCCTAAAGCACAGTTCCATAAAATAGTTTTGAGCTCCTGTTTGAATCCCTCCACAGACAGGCACTCATGTGTCTGACGGGGTAGAGAATTCCAAATGGTAGAGGCCATGTGCATGAATGCACGGGCCCCAGAAGATTTTAAACAAACCCTTGGGATCTCTAGCAACCCCTCTTTAGTCCAGCGGAGAGATTGCCCTGGGCAGTAAGGGACCAGGAGCTCTTTCAGGTAGTCCTGGCCGAGTCCGTGTAGGGCTTTATAAGTCAGAAGTCCGACTTTGAAGATGATTTGCCACTGAACTGGCAGCCAGTGCAGTTCTTGCAGCACCGGTGAAATATGACAGGACCAAGAGGTTCCCGTCAATAGCCGTGCCACTGCGTTCTGCACCAGCTGCGGTGGCGAATATCCACCCAGGGCCCTAGGTAAAGGGCATTGCAATAGTCCAGGCAAGAGGACACAAAGGCATGGACCAGCGTAGGAAGGTCACCAGATGGAACAAGGTGCTTATCTCTGGAGATATTCCTCAGATGATAAAAAGAGGATTTGACAATGGCCGACACCTGCGAACGCAATGTCAAGCCCTCATCAAAAATTACCTCCAGGTTTCACACCCGTTCAGAGGTCGGGAAGGAGAGGCCCCGGAAAAAAAGTCCCAAGGGTAACCTCACCCCCGGCCCCTCTATCCGGCGACCCGGATCCACCACCAACACCTCAGTCTTCACTGAGTTTAACTTCAGCTAGCTCGAATCCATCCACTCCTGGATCTCTTCGAAAACACTACAGTTAAAACATAAGAAGTGAATCTAATAGTTTTAAACATTTGATTACAATAGAGAGTTGTTCTTTAAGTCTTTTGTATAACTTTGAAATCTGTAGTTTAAAAAAGAGGAAGAAGAGCTGGTTGGAGCTAAGAGACTGAATACAGAATATAGATGGACATTTATATATAGATTGGAAAAAATAGTTAAAATCATATCTTGACTGAATTTACTCTAAGTATGACAAAACTTATTACTGATATTACTAGAACAAATCTGATTTACTAGAATAAATTTGAATGACCCTAATTCTTCGGCTATTTTAGATGTAATGCTGACTACCCATCCTGATAATATAACTCTAGCATGTGTATTACCAGACTCTGTTTCTGATCACCAGGCTATCTTTTGCTTAAGGAACAAAAAAAAGAGAAAGGGACTTGGGAAAACTATTGAATAGTGCTCTTACAGTAAATTTGATTATATACACATTATGCTTGAACTAGAGGGCAAAGACTGGCACAGATTAAGCTTGATTTCAACCATCAGTGAAGTGTGGTCCCTTATCTACCAGGAATTCATGGATACCTGCAATATGCATGCACCATTATTACATAGCAAAATCAAAACTACAAATGCACCTTGGTATAGGGATAACTTCTGGAAAACAGCCAAAGCCTCTAATTGTTTGTCTGATTGGAATGGATGTAGGCAAGTTAGAAATACTTACACTTACGAGATCCGGAAGTCAAAACATGATTTCTATAGACGAGAGCTGTCAGAGAACATAAAATTTAATCTTAGGCAATTTTGGAAAATTATGCAAAAACTACAAGGGCATGATGCCATAGAACTGCCTAAATATTTTGATATTTTATGGCAAAATTTCCTTTAAAGTGAACTGACAGCTAATAAATTTAGTGACTATTTTATTAGGATGGGTACAGCAGCATTAGAGCAGGTTCCACCCCTTGATCTTGATTGATAATCATCTTGATCCAACCCAACTTGGAGAATTTAAATTTCAGGAACTCTTTGGGGATGAGGTTTGAGAAGAAATCTTAAAATTGGACCGTAGAAAGTCAAGTGGCCTCAATGGCATCCCGATTAAATTGTTTAAATACGTTGCCTCTATAATTGCACCTTACTTGGCTGATATTTTCAACTTATCTCTAGCCGCAGCTGAAATCCCTCAGGGTGGAAATTTGCCCAGGTAATTCCTATTTTCAAAACTGGTCCCCAAAACAAAATAGATAATTATTGTCCAGTATCGATTTTATCAGCGTCTTTAAAGGTGTTTGAAAAACTGATTTGTAAACAACTATTGAACTTTCTAGAAACAAAAAAGGCCTTAAATACCTTCCAGTCAGGGTTCAGACCTCTCCATAATACTGTCTTTGCCCTGGTTAAGGTCACAGCTGATCTCCAGAGTGGAACTGACAGAAGGATGTACATTGGAGCCATTTTTGTGGATTTATCTAGAGCTTTTGATACCCTGGATCATGGCATCCTGCTGTCCAGACTGCAATCAGCAGGATTGTACAGGAAAACTGTGGGCCAGTCTGACTCTTACCTGAAAGGTTGCAACCAACTGGTGGCTTTAAATGATGTTAAATCAGGTCTGGCCCCCATACTGTCTAGAGTTCCCAAAGGCTCCATCTTGGGCCCTATGTTATTTAGTATCTACATGAACAAATTCCCTCAGTTGTCTTCACACAAGTTAGATATCATCTCTACACAGATGATATAGTGATTTATGTTGAAGGTTCTATGGTATCTCAAGTCAAGTCCGCATTACAATCTCTTTTTTGTCAATCAAGATTGGTCTTAAATGCTAAGAAAACTCAGGTTATGCTTTTTCATAGGGACAATGTGGTAGACCTTATAGTTCATTCCCTGCACATTGTAACTCTTAATAAACAAGTTCTTCATCAAGTGCAATGTTACAAATACTTGGGGGTTTGGCTGGATGAAAAAGTTAAGTGGAATGATCATACTGACTATTTCGTAAAACATTTAGGGAAACATTTAGGAGCATTATATAAGTTTAAAAACTGCATGTACATGGAAGTCAGAAAACATGTTGTGAACACAGTGATTATGCCCCTCTTTGATTATGGAGATATTTTGTTTGCAGGGCCCTTGGTAAGCAGCTGGCAAAGTTGGATGCTATGTTTAACAAATGGCCCTGCTTCATCCTTGACTCACCTCGATCAACTCATAGTTGTGATTTATATAGAACCCTGGGCTGGATGCAATTGTGTGACTAGAGAAACTATCATATTCTTATGCTCATGTACAAATGCTCAAAAGAACTTGTACTTGGTTACTTAGTTAAACTATGGTGACAAAACCAAAAATGCCAATTGTTCACTTGCTGTTCCCACTACATATATGTATTATATATATATATATATATATATATATATATATATATATATATATATATATATATATATATATATATATATATATACATATATATATATATATATATATATATATATATATACATATATTCATTCATTGCAAAAAACTTTGTTAATGCATCAGTTAGGGTTATAACTACAGCCACAAAAGTAGGGAAATGTGGCATTAGGGTTTCCAACCCAAATGCCCCACCACCACCCACAACCTGCATACACTAACAGATGTCAGGGGTCTGCCTTGGGCTCATTGGTCCTAATGCTCACCCACCCCCACCCCCATCCTGCAGACACTGACAGGCATTGGGGTGTCCCTTAGTATCATTGACCCTAATGCTCACCCCATTCCATAAGCAAGTAAGCTGGGATGAGCACAGTATAGCAGAATGGGTTGAGCATTAGGGCTGATGAACCCAAGGGACACCCCCAATGCCTGTCAGTGTCTGCTGGATTGGGGTGGAGTGTGTGAGTGTCAGGGACAATGAGCCCAAGCAGATCCCGGATGCCTGTTAGTGTGTGCAGGCCACATTTCCCTACTTTTGTGGCTATAATTACAGCCCTAACTGATGCAATTTCGGTATGACTGCTCATGCTTCAGAAATTTTAAATATTTTGGCCATAACGCTCACCCCTCTTCACTATGCTGTACCCATGTCAGCTTATTTACTGATGGAATGGGGTGAGCATTAGGGCTGTTGACCCCAAGGTACACCCCCGATGCCTGTGGGTGTGTGCAGAGGGCAATGAGGTGTTAGGGTTGGAAACCCTTATGCCTCATTTCCTAGCTTTTGTCACTTTACTAAAAACCGTAACTGATGTATTAATGAAGTTTTTTTACAATGAATATACATAGCATGGATAGGGCTTATTCTCCACTGAAAACAGTGGCTTTACAGATTTTGTAGGACAGTTCAAAGTTCAAAAATGTTGTACTATCGTTCTGACATCACATCGATAGTACAACTTTTCAGCCTTGATCTGCCTCCTGATTGGCTCACTCTATGTAGCTCAGCTAAATAAATTACGCAAACATGGCGGATGCAGTTTAGCGAGCACCGAGTAGCGGACTCTGCAAAAATTGACATGAGAAGCTATCATTGCTCCATGTCACAAAAGTGAACTTTTTTTAAATTTTATTTAAAAAATTAACAATGCCGATGCTGGAGAGAGCAGGAGTGGGGTAAAGTTGTAACGAGTGGCAGTGAGGGAGGGGAGAAGCTGGAGCAAGTGGCAACGGGAGTGGGGAAATCTGGAGCAGATGTCAATGGGAGTGGGGAGAAGCTGGAGCGAGCAGCACCAGGTAACACACAAGCCGATAACAAGCAACTGAAAAAAGAAAACTAAATAAGCCCTTAAATAATGGTTGGGTGACCATCCACAGTCAATGATGTCTTTCCATCTTGGCTGTTAATGACATCATGGAGATCTCAGCTTTGCTCTCGAGGTCTCTATGATGTCATCAACAACCTCAATGGAAACACAGCCTTGTTGTCGATGTCACTGTCACAAATGCACTCCACAGGTCAGGCCCTCTGCTCCCACAGTGCCAACCTCAGAGAACAATAGTGTGAACAGGTAACAGACAGGATAACCCTCCTGTCTGCTTTGGGTCCAAATCACCTTTTAGCCTTAAATTCTGGGGGGATTAACTGTGAACCTTATGCTAGCATACCCAATGTACTGGCTCAAATATGTACCCTCTTTGGGACTGCAGTACAATCTTTCGCCAGGTGCACCTAGCCAGGTCTCCAAAATGAACCCTTAAAACTCTGTAAGAGACCTTAGGTATATTCTTACCTTTCTCCAAGATCAGTAACACCATCAAGCCTTTTTAAACAGTTGTCAGACTTAAAAATACAGGCACTCTACATGCAAAAGGAAAACTGGGAAGACACAGGCAGTATCTTAAGAAAATGGTATTTTACTAAAAATATGAAAATAAGTAAGATAAAATACAGAACAAACATCAAGAGCTTACAATCTCAAACAAAAAAGGGAAAAAGTTACAGAGCAAAACTCCTACCACAATACATTTAGATCTTTTCTATCTAATGTATTACCACTATAAGTGCATTTAAAGTTAGATGTTTCTGCTTTCAAAGCCCAAGATGATATCTCTCATTTCAGATACACTGATGCATTTTCAACTCTATTTCCTCACCCACTTGATGAGTCATCTAGCTCCTCCTTTTAGAATATAAAATTATAAAAAATGATTTCCTACCAGGAGGAATGTTAGAAATGTGACATTGGAAGAAAAAAAGACATTTCCTATATATGACTCCTTAATTACAAATTTTTCCTTTGCAATTAGCAATCCCATACTGGCACCAAGGTGTTAAAAAGCCAACAGGAATCAGCCTAATGATGTCCTTTCCCTGATGTCATAAAACTCATATTTAGTTTCCAACATCAAACAGCAGCAGGCAATAAACTGTTTTCTGGAGGATGTTCCAATTTACTGTTGCCTTCTGAACTGTTTTATTACATCCTGTGGTTTCAGCTGCTGACCTTGTAATTTAGAGGTCAAATCTCTCCCACTGAAATTGTCATACACAGACCATGTATTTATAATACCAATATCATACAATAATCATAACCAGCTGGCCAAGTGTCACAATCTCCCCACCTAGACTGAATTTGGGGCTGTATCCCCTGCATGGGATAAGCTCCACAAGTCAGTTCACTCCTCATATAGATGTGACATGCCATCTGCATTCTGATTGGTTGCTCCAGCCCTATGTAAGATCATCATGTCATACCCTTGCAAGGCAAGACTCCATTTTAATAGTTTACCATTAGTTTTTCCCATTTGTGTCAGCCAAACCAAGGGGTTGTGATCCATTTGTACCTCAAAATGCTGCCCATATAAGTATGACTCTAACTTCTTTAGGGCCCACACTATGGCAAGACACTGCTTTCTCCACAGCAGAGTATGCCTCCTCCCTGTGAAGTAACATTTTACTCAGGTACACAATGGGGTTATCTTTCCCTTGATTGGATGTCTGACTCAGTATTGCCCCAATGCCCACATCTGAGGCAGCAGTCTGGACTATCAAGGGTCTACTATAGTCTGGACTTGTCAACACACGAGCACTGCACAGTGCCTCCTTCAGTCTGGTAAAGGCTTTTTCACAGGCTGGTTCCCAGGTAATTTTCTTAGGCATTCTTTTCTTTACCAGGTCAGATAGGGGAGCAGCCATGGCACTGTAATTGAGTACAAATTTCCTATAGTACCCTGCTGTCCATAGAAAACTCCTGACCTGGTTCTGCATTTTGGGTCTGGGCCATGCCTTGATCACCTCTATTTTCACTTGGTTGGGATGGAGCTGCCCATTGTCTACAACATGCCTGAGGTATGCCACATCATCCATGGCCACCTAGCATGTCTCAGCTTTCACAGCGAGCTCAGCCTTCTGTATCCTGCCCAGCACTTCCCTAAGGTGGGACAGGTGTTCCTCCCAACTGGCACTAAAGATGGCAGTGTCATCCAGGTACATCACAGCTTACTCCTCAGCACCATTTAGCACCTGGTTCACCAACCTTTGGAAAGTGGCTTCAGCGTTTTTCAGTCCGAAAGGCATTACTTTAAATTCAAATAACCCTATCGGAGTGATGAATGCTGACCTCTCCCTAGCTCTGACAGTTAACTCTACCTGCCAATACCCCTTTGTCAGGTCAATAGTCATAAGGTAGGTCACCCCTCCCAACTTCTTCAAGAGTTTGTCTGTCCTTGGCATCAGGTGGGCGTCTGACTTGGTAACTGCATTCAATCCACGATAGTCCACATAGAAATGAGTAGAGCCATCTGGCTTGTGAACAAGAACTACAGGTGAGGCCCAGGGGCTATGGGATATCTGAATTACCCCTAAATCCAGCATTTCCTCCACCTCCCTCCTAATGACCTTTTAGACAGCCTCTGACACCCGACATGCTGTTCACTGTATGGGTGCCTTCGTCCCCATCTCCACATTGTGCATTGCTAAGGGGGTTAGTCCAGGCATGGCACAAAACAGTGGGTCAAAGTCTGCTAAAACCTCCCTTACTTCCTGGATCTTGTCCAGGGCAAGCTAGAGTGACAATTTAACTGCCTCCACAGAGGTCTCTAGCTTGCTTTCTTCCAGCAAGTCTAGAAGGGGGTATCCTTCATCTGTCCCCTCCCCAAGACTGCACACTGCAAACACCATATCAGCCCTACTAGCATATGGCTTCATCATGTTGACATGGTATATTCTTTCTGTATGTCTTCTGTCAGGTAACTCTATGATATAGTTCATGTTATTTACCTTTCTAACTACTTTGTACAGTCCTGCCCACTCAGCCTGCAGCTTGTCCTTATGGACCGGGGAGGAGGACCAAGACTTCCTGACCCACCATGTACGAGCGAGCTCTGGCTCTGGGTTGTACCACACTTTTTGTTTTTGTTGGGCAGCTGGCAGGTTGCTCTGGGCTGTCCCCATAAGCTCCTTCAGCTTTTCCCTAAACCTAAGGACATAATCCACTATGGGAGTTCCCTGGGTGGCGTGCTTGCCTTCCCAGTCTTCCCAGATCAAGTCTAGGGACCCATGTACCAGGCATCCATATAAGAGCTTGAAGGGGAAAAATTCTGTCAACTCTTGGGCCACCTCCCTGTATGTGAACAACAGGTGGGGAAGGTATTTTTCCCAGTCCCTCCCATGCTGTTCAGCAAATGCTTGGAGCATTGACATCAGGGTACCGTTAAATCTTTCCACAAGCCCATTGGCTTGCGGATGATAAGGTGTCATGCATCTCTGCACCACCTCACCCTTTTCCCACAAACATTTCATCAGGTCTGACATGAAGGAACCCCTTCAATCGGTGATAACCTCCTGCGGAAACCCAACACTGGAGAAAATCCCAAGTAAGGCATCTGCCACTTTGTCTGTCTTCAGAGAGAAAAAAGAGACTGCTTCTGGGTACAGGGTGGCATAATCCACCACAGTAAGAATTAACCTCTTCCTGGAGGTGCTGGGGGTATTTAAAGGCCACACAATATCCATTCCCACCCTCTAGAATGGCTCCTCCACTATGGGCAATGGAATTAGGGTGGCTTGGGTTTTCTTACCAGCCTTCCCTATTTCTTGGCACCAGTGACAAGACCTGCAATATTTCTTCACCTGCTGGTTGAAGTTGGGCGAATAGAAATTCTGGGCCAATTGCTGCATAGTGCGCATGATTCCCCGAATACCAGACAAGGGAATATTATGTGCAATCTTGAGCAAGTGCTCACGGTACCCTTGGGGAATGACAAGCTGCCTGCCTATCACCCCTCCCTCTGTCTTTACAGCCTGAGTATACATCAGTCCATTTTCCCAATAAACCTTATGTTTACCATCACCTCCCTGTTCTCCATCAGAGTCTGCCCAAGCCCTCAGCTTCTATAAACTAAGGGTGACTTTTCTGAGCAGCTGCAAACTCCTGACACATTCCCACGGCATGGGACAGGTCCTCTTCAGTATCTAAACTAGAGTTCCTAGCTGTAGCATCAGGGCACTCAGGATCACTGACATCTCTAACCATCTGACAATGGGCACCTCCTTCCTCCGAGTAACCCTCTGTAGCTGTTTGGTTAACTGTTACTGGGGAAATTTCTACCCCCCACCTTTTCATTAGTCTCCATAGCAGGAGACACAGGCTAGAGAACCAGCCTCCCAGTGGCTTCCACAGTGTCTTCTACAGGGTCCAGGGAACTACAATTTTCCCTTGCCACTTGGCTATGGGTAACTGCACACACCATCCCCTGTTTGAGATTGTTGCCGAGGATTACATCAACTGCTAAAGTTTCAGCCATGGCGACCTGTTGCACAGTTCTCTCTATCTTACCCCAGTCTAGGAGATCACTAGCAAGCGGCAATGTTTTCTCCTCACCAGTGAACCCTTGTACAGTTACAAATTTATTGAGTATAAGCTAACCAGGCTCTACCAGATCCCCTTTAACCAATGTTAGGGATGCCCCGGTGTCTCTTAACCCTGTGTCTGTACACCATTCACAGTGGCTATGTGCATGTGTTCCCTCATGTTTACCTGCATGCTTTCAGGGTCACACAAACAACCCACTTCTTTCCTAGCACCACCTTGTGTATTGCTCATCCTTTTGGGACACTGTCTGGAAATATGCCCAGTTTCTTTGCAAACCTAACATTTGTTTCTTTTGTCAGTAGAATGTTTTCTTTGAAACCTGTGACTAACTGGTTTTGGGGGAGGCAGTGAGGGTTTTAGCTGCCCTGAAGGTGTGCTTTTCCCTTTCTGCACTGCCATGCCCACCCCATTCACTCTCAGAGCAGGTCTGCTCTTGGCATAGTGGTCCGAGAGTTCAGTAGCCTCTTGCACTGTTTTGGGATCTCGGTCCTCCAGCCAGGTTTTCAGCTCTGCTGGGCATGCCCCACCCCAAAATGCTCTAACCATATAGCATTTTCAATTTTATCTACAGAGTTGCTTCAATTCCCTCCCATCAACATTTTAAACATTGACATTGTTTTCCTCATAGCTCATGTCAGGACTTCTCCTGAGCTTATGGAATTTAGCTGTGTGTGCTTCTGCAGTTAACGCAAACTTTTTTAAAAGTGCAGCTTTAAGTTTGCTGTAATCATTACTGTCCTTATTGTCCATTTGACCCAATGCATCCTGAGCTTTCCCGGTAAGTAGCGAGGATAGCTGGAAGCTCCAGGACCCTCTAGGAGTATTTGCCTGAATGCAAACTTTTTCAAAGGAATTTAAAAAGGCATCCATATCCTTCCCCTCTTTAAATTTGGCTGTCAATTTGGAATTTAATTTGTAACCCAGTCCTGTAGTTACAGTTAAATCCAGGCCACCTACTTGCTCTGGTGCTGGTGGTTGGAGTCATAGCTTCTTCAGTTCATGTTGCCTCTGGCGTGCACACTCTTCACGGTTAGCCTCTCGCTGTTCTCACTCCCTCTTCTCCTTTGCAGCTCACTGGTGCTCACAATCTTCATGGTTAGCATCTCACTGTTCTCACTCCCTCTTTTCCTCTGTGGCTTGCTGTTCTCACTCCCTCTTCTCCTCTGCAGCTTGCTGCTCTCGCTTCTCTTCTCTCTAGAGCTCCAGCTCCATTCTGCACATCTCAATCTACAGCTTGATTGCTTCTGGCTCCAGAATAGTGGTGATCTTCCACTGCTGCTGTGGCCCTTGGCTTGCAGTGTCCCTGCTGTCCTCCTCACTGGATCCGGACACTGCAATGGACACTGGCCCCTCCACACCCAAGGTTTGGTCCTTTACAGTCACAGACTGTGACTCAATGCTCTGGGCATCTGCTGACATCAGGGCATCTATGAGGTTCTGCTTGTTGGCTTTCCCCTCAAACTGGACTCCTCTGTCCTGGCACAACTGCCTCAAGCAGTCTGCAGTGTACCCGCTGTAGTTGGAAGCCATCTTCTTCCCTAACTAAGGCTACTCTAACTTGCACTTTAGAAAAAAAATAAAACAGGTAGGAACTTTGACTGTAAGCAAAATGATATAGTTCTGTTTCCTTTTTTTAAAAAAATCACTGCCTTCTTTTGCAAGTGAGCTGTACAGTATTAAGCTGACACACTGAATAGTTAAAGCTTGTGTTATCAATATTTTATCACACCGCTGCCAACCAAATCTGTCACAAACGCACTCTGCAGTTCATGCCCTCAGCTCCCACAGTGCCAACCTCAGAGCGCAATAGTGTGAATAGGTAACAGACCGGGTAACCCTCCTGTCTGCTTTGGGTCTGAATCACCTTTTAGCCTCAAGTGATGGGGGGGATTCATACTGTGAACCTTATGCTAGCATACCCAATGTACAGGCTGATATGTACCCTCTTCAGGACTGAAGTACAATCTTTTGCCAGGAGCATTAAGCCAGGTCTCTAAAATAAACCCTTAAAACTCTGTAAGAGACTTTAGTTATATTCTTACCTTTCTGCAAGCTCAGTAACACCATCAAGCCTTTTAAACAGTTGTCAGACTTAAAAATACAGGCACTCCACATGCAAAAAAGAAAACTGTGAAGACACAGGCAGTATCTTAAGAAAATGGTATTTTACTAAAAATATGAAAATAAGTAAGATAAAATGCAGAACAAATATCAAGAGCTTACAATCTCAAACAAAAAAGGGAAAAAGTTACAGAACAAAACTCCTACCACAATACATTTAGATCATTTCTATCTTATGTATTACCTCTATAAGTGCATTTAAAGTTAGATGTTTCTGCTTTCAGAGCCGAAGATGATATCTCTCATTTCAGATACTCTGATACATTTTCAACTCTATTTCCACACCCACTTGCTGAGTCATGTAGCTCCTCCTTTTAGAAAATAAAATTATAAACATGATTTTCTTCCAGGAGGTATGTTAAATAATGTGACATCAGAAGAAAAAAGACACTTCCTATATATGACTCCTTAATTACACATTTTTCCTTTGAACTTAGCAATCCCACACTGGCACCGAGGTGTTAAATAGCCAACAGGAATCAGCCTAATGATGTCCTTTCCCTGATGTCATAAAACTCATGTTTAGTTTCCAACATCAAACAGCAGCAGGCAATAAACTTTTTCCTGCAGGATGTTCCAATTAACTGTTTCCTTCAGGTCTGTTTTATTACATCCTGTGGTTTCAGCTGCTGACCTTGTAATTTAAAGGCCAAATCTCTCCCACTGAAATTGTCATACACAGACCATGTATTTATAATACCAATATCATACAACAATCAGAACCAGCTGGCCAAGCGTCACAGTCACCCATCTATTATTCTATATATTATACCTGCACAGTAGCAGGTATAGTTAAGGTTGCATGGCCATTTCTATGTTAAACCCCAAATTTTGCACTTTAATAACTTTGCAACCAGTTGACTGATTTGCCTGAAAGTTTGCATGCACAGTGTGGTACCATAGATTTCTGGATCTGGAAAGTTTTGTTCCAGTCAGATGTGCAGTTGCAGAGCTGTGAAGTGCCCAAAAATGTGAAATTTACCCTTTTTCTTTGCAAATTCTTTGCCAAGGGGCTATAGCCAAAAATGGTTTGGGGGTCTGGTCTGAAATTGTCAGGGTATATGGGGTTTGGGGCACTGATGTGCCTTTTGAAGCTTTGGTGAAAAAATATTAATCCTTTCAAAAGTTATTCAACTTTGAAGTTTTCCATTGTAGCCTATGGGAAAAATATACAGTATATAAGTCTTGAAAGTACTTTTTACTTTCATGAAAGTTCATTTTACTTTCGCAAAAGGCTTCTGTACTGTCATGCTGCCATCATCTGTTTTCCAGTTAGCAATGGGTAAAAAACATTGCAGTTTAAAAAAAAATGCCCCTTTGTAAACACTAACAGTTTTGTTTTCCTAATTGGGGCCCACGGAACATGGTCCTGGCGTTAGATTTTACAAATAATGGCTAGAAACATGTTTTTTTTTTATTTGGCCATTGGAAGTGTCACTAATTCATGACACCGCATTTGCAAAAGTGCCACAAATTGCATGTGTTGAACAACAGTGACCAAACTGTCAGCATAGCCATCTTATTACCTCACCTCATTTAACCCAGTACGGAGAAGTTGTGAAATGCAAGGTAAAACATAATTATGCACAACTGGAACACCATTCTGTACCACAGGTGCTAACACACATTTTGGGCAGGATGTGGAAAATGACAACTCTAATGTTGATGAGGTGGTATGGAAAAATGTCTATGTTGAGAATTTGGTGGCAAAATATTGAAAAGTACCAAAGTTATGCTAGTGCGTAGAAAAAATTCAATGGATGCACATAACTTGGGCATTTTTAGGAATTTTTTCATCAAATTATCAATATGGCCTTTTTGGAATCCGACCTTATGAATAGTGGAACTGTAATTTCATTCATCCATCCTGATAGGTGATTTTGCACAGCGACCACACCATTCTGTGCCATAGGTGCAAAAACATTTTTCTGGCAGGAATTGAAAAATGACAACTGTACTGTTCATGAGGTGGTATGAAAAAATGGCAATGTTGAAAATTTGGAGTGAAAATACAAAAATTGACAAAGTTACGGGCGTACGAGATATTTCAACAAATGCGCTGAACTTGGGCATTTTTGAGAATTTTGACACCAAATTTTCAACATGGGCTTTTTGAGACCCCACCTCATGAACACTTGCACTGTCATTTCATTACTCAGTCCCCAAAGGTGATTTCACACAACAACCGCAAAATCACCTTACAGGTCTGATTAATGAGATGAAAGTGATCATAAGGTGTGGTCCCAAAAAGCCCATGTTGAAAATTTGGTGTCAGAATTCTGAAAAATGGCTGGGATATCAACATAAGTTCAAAATGTCATAGACAGCCATTATATGGCACTTACCTATATTCTTCAGCTTGTGGTTCCGCTTTGAAGAGTGCAGACGTGTTCCGGTCCACAGAATATTGTAGCCAATGGTCTCTGGCGGTAAACACAGGGCAAGACTGGGGGTGTGGGATGGTGGGTTGCTCAGTGGGAGGGTCAGAATGGGGGAGGGGTATAGTGAGACGATGAGAGACTGTTTTCTTCTTTTCAGGTTGCTTTAAAAAAAAGATGTCGGAGGACTGTTTTCTTTTTTCACAGGAACAAATAATATTTTTGTCCCAGAGCACTGGGTAGTGGAGAACATAACTGGGGACACTGGAAGTGGGCTACCCAGTGTCCCACACTGTCGGGGCTTGGGGGGAAGTGCCGACACAAGATTGGGCACCCCGATGTTGGCAGAAAAATTAAAAGAAATATTTCTGTACACTGGGAGTGGGCTCCCCAGTGTACCACACTGGTGGGGGGTGGAGGGGTGATTTTTACAGCCAACACAGTGATTACACACTCCAATGTTGGCAGAAGCACATTTTTTAAAATGAACATTTTGGGACACAGGGAGTGGGCTACCCAGTGTCCCACAGTGGCAAGGGGGGTGTATTTCTACTGCTAACATGGGGCTATGGCACCCCATTATCCACAGAAACATTTTTCTAAAAAAATAAAATATGCCTTGGCCCCCTTAGAGGCAGAAAAAGGAGAAAAACTCCTTTTATTAGATAAACATCAACAGGTGTTTACCTAAATGGGGGCAGAGGAACACAATTCTGATGTTATTTGGCCCAAAAAGTGGCCAGGAAAGGTTTTGGATTTTTTACGGGGGCAAATGGTTTTGTCCCATTGAGGTAGTGCTGCAAATTACAGCAATTTTCATGAAAATTGCTGCAATTTGCGGCACTTTCGCAAACATAGTGCTGCAAATTTGTGAAACGTCTGAAGAAAAAATTGTAAAAACATATTTCCAGCCGTTATTTGTAAAAGCTAATGTTAGGATTATGTTCCTCAGGCCCTGATTAGGTAAACAGAACTGCTGGGGTTTACCAAGGTGCAACATTTTTTGAATTACAGCTTTTTTGCCATCACTACCTGAAAACAAGATGGCGGCTACACAAAAGTGAACAACCCATTTGCAGCAGTCAAAAGTGCTTTCCCAAAAGCAAAAAGTGCTTTCGAGGAGGACATATGTCTTTTTCCCATAGGCTATAATGGGAAACTTTAAACTTTAATAACTTTTGAACGGATTACTATTTTTTCACCAAACCTTGAAAAGGCACATCAGTGACCCAGACCCCATATACCCTGAAAATCTCAGACGAGATCCCAAAACCATTTAGGCCTTTTCCCCAAGCAAAGAATTTGCCAAAAAGTGAGGATTTTTCATATTTTGTGGCACTCTGCAGCTCCACAACTGCACATCTAACCAGAACAAAATTTGCCAGATCCAGAGATCTATGGTACCAGATGGTGCATGCAAAATTTCAGGCAAATAAGATGAATGGTTGCAAAGGTATTAAAGTGCACAATTTGGGGTTTAACATAGAAGTGGCCATGTAACCCTAACTATAGGGCACTACCGTGCCCCATAATATTATAGTGGCATGGCAGTGCCACTATAGTTATGGTTGCCCAGCCACTTCTATGTTAAACCCCAAATGTTGTACTTTAATAACTTTGCAACTGTTTGACCAATGTGTTCTAATGTTTGCATGCGCTGTCTGGTCCTATAGATCTCTGGATCTGGCAAGTTTTGTTCTGGTGGGTGGTGCAGTTGTGGAGCTGCAGAGTGCCAAAAAAAGTGAAATTTATCATTTTTTGCAAATTCTTTGTTCAGGGCTATGGCCAAAGTGGTTTGGGGGTCTGGTCTGAAATTGTCAGGGTTTATGTGATGTGAGTTATTGATATGCCTTTTGAAGGTTTGGTGACAAAATATTAATCTGTTCAATAGTTATTAAAGATTTAAGTTTCCCATTACAGCCTATGGGGAAGAAATATATGTGCCATGCGAAAGCATGTTTTGCTTTAGAGAAAGCATCTTTTAGTGTCTCAAATGGGTTTAGTAATGTTGTGTGGCCACCATCTTGTTTTCAGTCAGTGACAGAGAAAAAACATTGTAATTCAAAAAATAATGCCCCTTGGTAAACACCAACAGTTGTGTATACCTAAACGGGGCCCTTGGAACACGATCCTGGCTTCAGAATTTAAAAAGTATGCCCGGAAATATGTTTTTTTTACTATTTTTCCATTGGTAGTGTCGTAATTTGTGAAAGTAAGTTTGCGAAACCTTTGCAAATTGTGACAGTGTAGCACACATTCTTTTACAAATTGTGACAGTCTTTCACAAAAGCTTTTGCAAATTAGTGAAAGTGTCACAAATTTGCGAAAGTACTTGCAAAAAATTGCTGTTTCTTTGCCACTTCACTGCAACTAAATGGTTTGGAGTTTTGGACTGAAATTTGCAGGGTAGAAAGAGCTTGCCCCACAGATGTGCCCTTTGCTGGTTTGGTGATAACATTTACATGGTTATAACACTCAGAAATTTAGAACTTTCCCATAGGATAACATTGAGGCATTTGGGGTATCTTTTGGTGGCTATATCTCAAAAATGTTTTGAGATATGGATTTTTCGCTAAACACAGCTTAGTATGCATGCAGGTTGCCAAGTTATGATTACAACTGCACTGTAATTTTTCCCAGTATTCCTGTGGTTATTGAGATATTGCGCCATTTGCATCACAAGGGTTCCTTGGAATGTCTCTAGCCCTGAGCTGTGTCTCTATGCTTATGGGTAGATGGGAGCCTAAGGCCAGAGGGCCCTGGGCTCTCACATGTACATACCATTATGCAATAATGGGAGCAGAGGGCCCTCCATTATGCAGTACTGGGACAGCAGTGCTCGGAGGGCACTGCACTCCCACAGGAAGATGAGGGTTCATTACAATGTCTCTACACTTATGTACAGATGACAGCACCTGTGCTCCCACAACCACATATGGGTAAGATTATACTTTCTCAAAAAGAAGGGAAATTCATTGCAAAAACTCCATTAATGCACCAGTTAGAGTTTCTAGTACAGTGGCAAAAGTCTGGAAATTTGATGCTAGGGTTACCAACCCTACCACTCCTCCCCATCCCCCCTCCACATACCCACAGATGTCGGGGAGTGCCTTGATGTTGTTGGGCCTACCTCACACACCATTCTCCTATACCATACCATTTGAGCTTCCTTACACATAGAATAGGGTGAGAGTTTGGACCGATGACCCCAAGGCACACCCTGATGCCTGTTGGTGTGTGGAGGGCAGGGGTTGGGGTGCAGTGGTAGCATTGGTAACCCTAACATCAAATTTTGAGACTTTTATCACTGTAATAGAAACCCTAACTGATGCATTAAAGGAGTTTTTTGCAATGAATATATATACTGTATATATATATATATATATATATATGTGTGTATGTATGTATGTATATATACTATATGTTCATGATGCAGTGTGAAAAAATGCCAGTGTTGAAAATGTGGAATGAGAATACACAAAATTGCCGAAGTTACAAGAGTACCACTAAAGTTAGGATTCAATGCTTACTTCTATGTTAAATCCAAAATTTTCACTTTAATAGATTTGCAACCTTTTAACCGATTTGCATGAAAGTTTGCATGTACCATTGGGGACCAAAGATCTCTTGATGTGGCAAGTTTCGTTCTGGTTGGATGTGCAGGTGTGGAGATGTGGAGTGTCAAAAATGTGAAAAAATGTGAAAATTCACACCACCCCATTGACCCGGGTTCAGGAACGACCTTGGGTAATTGGGGTACCGGCACGGGGGGAGTGTGGGAGCAGGATTAAGTAGTGGCTCTCCTCTGCTGGGGTGGGGGTTGCCATCCCACAGTCCCACCATCACTGGGTGGAGGCCCATTGGTGGTGTAGGTGGGTAGGAGTGACTGGTAGGGTGGGGTGTCCCACAGTGCATGGCATGTGCATGCCTCCACATGTACATGGTCTTGCCAAGGAAGCATGGATGGGGGGGGCAGAAACCAGGGCAAAAACTCCATAAATACATAATAGAAAAAAAAGTGAAAATTACTATTTTTATGTAAATTCTTTGTCACACCATTTCTCAGAAATGGCTTGGGCATTTGCTCTGACGTTTGTAGCATATATCAGGCTTAGGTCGCAACTGTGCCTTTTGAAGATTTGGTGAAAAAATATTGGTTTGTTCAAAAGTTATTAAAGTTTCAATTTTCCCATTATTTCCTGTGGGAAAAATTAGATGTGCCAACTGTTTTGTTGCTGCAAAAGTGATAACAATTATCGCAAATGTGGAATGTAGTGTTGCGATTTGGTATGCTGTCTGAACGGCGACAATTGCACAGCGAATGACATTACAGTGGCAATTCGCTGTTGCCGCTGTAATGTACCCACAGGACCCAGCACTACTTTGATAGGGTATTGCACTCCACCCTGAATAAACTCTGACTCGGAGTGGATAATCCTAAAGGACAGGGGGTCCCCTGCCTGGGGATTTCAGGGCACAGCTCCCCACAAAAAATACAGTTTACATGATGGACTTATGCTGATTGCAACTTGTAGTCAACATAAATCCATCACTGTGATGTCAGTCGACATAATTTTTTTCGAGTCGGTGTCATGGATCCTCGAGATTCTGCCATCTTGTTTTTAGTTAGTGAGGCAAATAAAACTTAAATATCTTTAAAAATACTGCAACTTGGTAAACACCAACACTGGTGTTTACCTAATTGGGGCCTGGGGAATGTGATTTTGTGGTCAGTTTTCCCAAAACATTTTCAGAAATATGTTTATTTTATCCACTGAGGTTTTATTGCCATAAATTGTGGTACTATTTCTGCAAAACAATGGGTGGTTCTGCTGCACATTGTGGCAAAAGGACTCAGTGTTGCAGCAGAACTACCCTTTGTTTTGCAAAAATAGTGCCCACAATTTGTGGCACTAAAACCTCTGCAGTAACTAAATGTTTCTGCCCATTATTTGGGCAAACTGACCCCAGAATCTGATTCCTCAGTCCCTGATTAGGTTGTTTACCTATATCTAGTACAGTTTTATGGTTTTAAATCCTCTAAGGTGAAAGGGGCCAAGTTAAGACAATGGCATATATTTGCCGACATCGGCAATTGCCAGGTCTACCATCTTTCTCTTACCCAACAGGGGAAAATGTCTGTTCATTGCCTTGGGCATCCTCAGAGCCCTGTAATGGACACCCTCAACCTTACCTTAGCAACCCTGTCTCCATTAACCCTTCTTTTGGCAGAGCTTGTGATTTAGCCAGAACAGATAATAATAAGTACTACTACAGAGAAACATGCTATGAAAAACCAAGCCTGAAAAGGGAGGAGAGAGGCAGGAGCAATTTGTTGGTGCATTCTGAGTCCAGAATTCTCAATGGAATGGCTGGTAATTTTGTTAAGTATGATTATCCGAACGCTAATAACATGCCCCAAGATCCCTTGTCATGTCGGTCTCTGGAACTGGACTCAAATTCTTCATTACTGAATGAAGGAAGCAAGCATTCATCCAGGGAGCCTACTTCAATGGTTTCTCAAATCATGAATCATGGAAACAAGCCCTCTTCTGGTGGTAAGTGAGACAGAAAGGCAGAAATAGATGGATAGATAGACAGATAGATGACAGACAGACATAGATAGATACTGCAACTATAAGCATCCCTGTATGTCGTTGAAACACCACTAGGGGTAGACCTTAGCTCTGAACGTTTGTAAGGGGATGCATCTTAAGTTGTAAAGAAGCCATGTACTGCACAAAGTGGTTGGCAATATTATTCCACATTCCTACATGTCACTTCACTGAATTAGACATAATAATGAGGTTTTATAAACAGTTCAAATTATATATTGATTATACTCACCGGAGCACCTCTGCATGAGAACAAAAATAATTCGTTTTCAATATAGCGCATGTATAATACAACATACCCATATGGATTCTTTACGTCTATTAACCAACTACAGTATATATCAACAAAATATTGTGTAATATGTTTAATCAAACTGATATTCAGCCACCTGTTGTGAATAGAGAATTCATGCCATTTACATCACCTTTTTGCAAGCGCAAATACATATCCGTGTTAAATGTGGATAAAATTAGACAGCCTATTTTTGTGTCTGCTTGCTAAGCAAGAAATGCAAATATGTAGTAGTAGAAGTAAACATTTTTATTTTGAAGAAATAGGTCAATTGAGCTGATAACTCATTTGTAAAAGGGTCCAATCAAATATCACTTTTGCTGCTACATACATGGCAATGACTATAGTGACATATTATTTTATACATGTTGAATTATACAAATTTGATAGTGCAAGAGCTACCAAATTATCTACAGTACTTCTCCTTTGATTTTATAATGCATTTTGGCACTAAGATATGATGCAGTTTTCCGGGAGATGGCAGGGTTGTAGCTTTGCGCAATGGTCCCCAGGCTACAAAATATGGAAAATGTCCCTCGACATCTTTTTTTTTAAACTTGAAAAAAATAAAACAGTCCCTCATCATCCCACCACCCCACTCCCCCTTACCCTATACTTACTGTACTCTGGAGGTCATAGTCTGCCTTCTTCTGTGGACCAGGACATGTCTACACTTTTCAAAGCCAAACTGCAAACTGAGGAATCAACATAAGTGCCATATAATGTATTTCATTGGAGTTTTGAACTTAGGTTCATAACTTCGTCATTTTTAGGTATTTTTCCACTAAATTTTCAACATAGCCTTTTTGGGACCCCACCTCATGAACACTGTGACTGTCGTTTTGTTATTTGGGCCCAAAGGTGATTTTGCAGTCATGCTGTAAAATCACCTTTCAGGACTGATTAACGAAATGACAGTGCCAGTGCTCATGAGGAGGGTTCCCAAAAAGCCCACGTCGAAAACTTGGTGAAAAAAATTCCTAAAAATGGCCGAGTAATGAGAGGTCATTGAAATGTTTCTATGCATATGCATAAGTTTGGTAATTTTTAATATTTTGACTCCAAATTTTCAATATAGCCATTTTTTTTCACATCTCCTCTTGAACAGTACAGTTGTCATTTTTCACATCCTGCCTGAAATGTGTTTTCACACCTGTGGCACAGAATGGTGCTTTGGCAAGGAGTTTAAAATTTTCACCTACGGGGTTTATGAGGTGGGGTCATAGAAAGACTCTGTTGAAAAATGTGGGTCAAAATATGAAAAAATGACAAAGCTATGACATTTCATTGCAATTTTGCTATGCCCACTTGTAACTCCGAAATGTTAACTATTTTTACCCCAGAGTTTCAACATAGCCTTCTTATTGCCCCACCTCATGTATAGAATGTCACAGCTGTCAAATGTCATATCCTGCCCAAAATGTGTTTTCACACCTGTGGCATGGATTTGCATTACAGTTACGCAGACTTACATTTCAGTGTGGATTTGACTATTTTCTGTACTGGGGTACATGAGGTGGGGAAATAAGATGGCTATGCTGACAGTTTGGTCACTGGTGTCCTATAAATGGAAATGCAGGGCCCTGAGGGTCCTGTGCTTCCACACTTACATACATATGCGCATCTATGGAGGGGTAGGATTGCAGGGCCCTCCCACAGCCAAATAAACATATGATTTTACTAAGTGAAAAAGTAAGGAAATTATTTGTAAAAACTTTGTTGATGCATCAGTTAGGGTACTTACTAAAGTGACAAAAGCAGGGAAATGTGCTGTTTGGGGTGTGCCTTGGGGTCGTTGACCCTAACACTCACCCTATTCTCCTGTACTGTGACCATCTCAGCTTATTTACTTATAGGATGGGGTGAGCATTAGAGATGATGACCCCAAGGCACATCCACGATGCCTGTCAGTGTCTGCAGGGTGGGTGGGGTGTTAGGGTTGGAAACCCTAATACCACATTTCTCTGCTTTTGTCACTTTAGTAAGAACCCTAACTGATGCATTAATGAAGTATATATATATATATATATATATATATATATATATATATATATATATATATATATATATATATATATATATATATATATATATATATTATTGGTGCGGTAGCACCAGTATAGTTAGGGTTTGCAGGGCACTTCAATGTTAAACCTCAAAACTTCCACTTTAATAACTTTGGAACCATTCAATGGATTTGCCCAACATTTAGCTCACTTTGTGGGTAGGGGAATGTCTCTTGATATGCCAAATTTCTTGTCAATTCCTTTTGAAGTTTTTGAGATACAGAGTGTTGAAACAACAGATGGTTTTGGTCTTTTGGCTGTTTTTTTGCTCACCTGTATCTCAGGAATGGGTTAACATTAGTGGCTGAAAATTTCAGGGTAGAAAGCCATGGCCTCACAGATGTGCCTTTTGAAGCTTTTTTTTATAAAAAGAATGATCTGTTCCAAAGTTCTGGCATTATAAATTTCTCATTATTTCCTATGGGAAAAAAATTAGATGTCAGCCACGAGGCAAGATTTCAGTCATTTTCAGTGCAGAATCCTACATCAACTGTCATAGATGCAGAATCCTGCATCAAAGTGCCATTTAAGGCATTGTGCCCTATTTATTGCCTTGTTGACTTCAGGGGACCCAATCCCCGTGTTGGTGGCAGGAATCCCCCATCTCCACCACAAGCACCATGGATGTGGCACACTGGGAGCCCACCCCAGTGTGCCCAAATGTTTTTTTTTTGGTTAATTACCTGTTAAATACAGAAAACTGTCCCCCAACATCTTTTATCTTTGATGCAGAATCCTGCATATAAATTTTTGATGCAGGATCTGGCATTGAAGTATTGTGGTCTGCCCCCACAGTTAAATTCCTCACCGACATCAGAGTGCCCAATCCCTGTGTTGGTATACCTCCCCCCCCCCACACACACACATATACACAGTTATGTGGCACACTGGGAGCCCACTCCAACGTGCCCAGATATTTTTAAATTATTTTTCTCTTTCCAACACCGGGATGGCCACTCACTGTGTCGGATGCCCCTCCCAAGCACGCTTTCTTTGCTGACTGGGGTGCCCAATCCCCTTTAATGCAGCATATCCCCCAAACTCAAGTGGCACACTGGAAGCCCACTCCAGTGTGACCAAAAGTGTACATATATATATTGTTCCCTGTTAAATGAAGAAAACTGTTCCCCAACATCTTCTTTACTTTTTTTTTACTGAAAAAAAGAAAATGGGCCCTCGTCATCTTCCCAATCTCCCCTCCTCCATCTCACCCTCCCACTGAGCACCCACACACACCCCCCTTACCCATACTTACCTCTGAAAGTCAGGAGCACCTATTTTCTCTGGACTGGGACACTTCTGCACTCTTCAAAGCCGAACTGCGAACTGAGGAATCAAGATAAGTGCTGTATAATAGCACTCAATTTGAGTTTCAACTTAGGCTGATAGCTAAGCCATTTTTAGGAATTTGTTTACCAAATTTTCAACATGGGGTTCTTGGGACCCCACCACATGAACACTGTCACTGTCATCTTGTTAATCAGACCCAAAAGGTGATTTTGCGGTTGCTGCGCGGAATCACCTTTTAGGACTGATTAACAGTGCTACTGTTCATGAGGTCAGGTCCCAAAAAGTCCATGTTGAAAATTTGGTGCTAAAATTCCAAACAATGACTGCGTTACAAGCATGCATTGTGCAGGTTTTACGCATGCTTGTAACTTCATCATTTTTTCATATTTTCACACAAGATTTTCAACTTTGCCATTTTTTCACATCTCCTTATGATCAGTGCAGCTGCCATTTTTCAAATCCTGCCCAAAACATGTTTTTGCACCTGTGGCGCAGAATGGCACTGTCGCTGTGCGAAATCAACTTTTGGGATGGATTAACAAAATCTTAGTACAAATGTTGATGAGGGAATGTCCTAGAAATCCCATGTTGAAAATATGGTTAAAAAATTCCAAAAAATGACTGAGTTACAAGCATGTATTGCGCAGTTTCTACGCATGCTCGTAACTTCGCCAATTTTTCATATTTTCAATCCTGATTTTCAACATTGCCATTTTTTCACACCTCCTCATGAACAGTACAGCTGTCAATTTTTCACATCCTGCCTGAAATATGTTTCTGCACTTGTGCTGCAGATTGGCGCAGTCCCTGTGCAAAATCAACTTTTGGCATGGATGCGCCGACCCGCCGGTGCAGTGAAAGGATTTATTGTTGCACGGCGGGTGACCCAGGTTCAGGAATGGATTCAGGATGCTCAAGGGCTGGCAGGAGGGCAGGGGTGAGCTGAGCCACCATTGCACGCTCTTCACCTCTGCCAGAGGGAAGGGGGATATATGTCTCTGGTCCGGGCTCCCGGGTGACTATGGTACGCACTGTTACCAGAGCACCTGAGCACTACTCCTCGGGGTGGGGCAGTGTTACAATGCATAATGTGGCTGCATCATGGAGCTCAATATGACACACCCCCCACTTTCCAAAGCAAGAAAAATGCCTTTGGTGTGCAGCATGATGCCTTCCCATCTGCGGCAGATGCGAGGAGGTCCCTGGTACATCTGTGACACAGCACCGTTGGGGTTCTGGGGGGAGTGTACAATGGCTCCACCCTGGGAGGCAATCCAGAGGGCATTGTGTGCAGGTGACTCCTGGCTTGACTACAGCAGCAAAAGGGTGGCTGAAGGAGGTTGGCTACCAGGGGAAGAATAAAGGCATAGCAAGAGAAAAAAAAATCAGGCTTGATTAACAAAATCACAGTGCAACTGTTTATGAGGGGAGGTCCCAAAAAAACCCATGTTGATAATTTGGTGAAAAAATTTCTAAACATTACTGAATTACGGACGTGTGTTGCGCAGCTTCTACGCACGCTCGTATCTTCGCCAATTTCTCATGTTTTCACTTCAGATTTTCAACATTACCATTTTTCACACCACCTCATCAATATTACAGCTGTAATGTTTCAAATCCTGCTACGAATGTTTTTCTGCATCTGTCGCACACAACGGCATTATGGTTGCACAGAATTATATTTCAACAGGGATTTGTGAGTTTTCTGTATTGGGTACATGTGGTGCGGTGATGATAAGAAGATTATGTTGAACATTTGGGGTGAAAATGATTTAAGATGGCACAGTTATGACTGTTGTGATTTTGCTATGTCTGCTCTTAATTTTATATGTGGAAGCACAGGGGCCATAGACCCCTGTTTCCACAGCTAGATACATATGTGCATATGTGGAGGGATGGGAGTGCAGCTCCCACTGTGACATATGGGCACTTACATAATTGCATGTTTTTCCATTAAAAAAGTATGGAAATTAAATGCAAAAACATCACTAATGCACCAGTTAGGGTTCCTGTCATGCCCTTGATAGTATGGCAATATCAAGTTAGGGTGAAGAATCATAATAGCACAGCTAGACTCATAACACAGTTACACACATTGCTAACACACAGAACTTTAACCACAACACTTACAACAGCTTATGCTACACACACTCATAAGGGTCAGCACTTTTAAGCCAACTAATGTCCCCAGTACTCAGTAGAACACATTAATCAGTTACATGAAATCACAACAGTACTCCAGGCTTCCTATTCTTACCTATTCTACTGAGCATTAGGGACATGAGTTGGCTTAAAAGTGCTGACCCTTATGAGTGTGTGTAACATAAGCTGTTGTAGGTGTTGTGGTTAAAGTTCTGTATGTTAGCCATGTGTGTAACTGTGTTGTGAGTCTTGGAGTGCTATTATGATTCTGCACCCTAACTTGATATTTCCATACTATCAAGGGCATGACAGGAACCCTAACTGGTGCATTAACAACGTTTTTGCTATGTATGTAGATACATATGTAGATATATATGTATATATATACATATATATATACATACATAGATACATAGACAGTGTCGGCAGATAAGGGCCTATGGCCCACCCAGTCTGCCCATTTAAGTTTGTAAGTTCAGTTTATGTTTTCCAGGAAGTCTGTTGCCCCTTACCCCTGACCTCCAGAATTCCTTTATGTCTATCCCATGCATTCTTAAATCCCGTGATTGTTTCAGCCCCCACCACTTCCTCTGGCAGGGTGTTCCACTTGTCCACCACCCGTTCTGTGAAGAAATTCTTCCTCACGTTTCCTCTGAATCGTCCTCCCTCCAACTTCATCCCATGCCCTCTCATCCTGAAATATATATATATATATATATATATATATATCCACCCAGAGAGTGGTGATCAAATGAGAAGCACTCCAGAGAACTAGGGATGATGAGAGGGGTGCTATAAGGGTCGATGTCGGGGTCCATATTATTTAATGTGTACCTGGGGGACTTAGCGGAGGGTCTAAATGGAAAGGCATGTTTGTTGGATGATAATATGAAGATACAGTATATAACAGGGTGGATGCTTGGTGGGGGGATGAGGCAGAATTTAGCCAGGCTGGAGGAGTGGGCAGAGAAGTGGCAATTGCAATTCAATGCAAAAAAGTGCAATATAATGCACATAGGACAGAGTAACCCAAGAGTCAATTACTGCCCTGGGGGGTGGGGAATCACTACAGTCACTTCACTACCAGTCTAGCATTGCTTGTAAAGCGCTTTGGGATACTGTGTATGAAAAGCGCTATATAAATGCTGATTCTGATTCTTCTTCTTCTTCTTCTTCTTCTTCTTCTTCTAGAACAGGAAAATGACCTGGGGATTTGGATCACAGACACATTAAAGGATAGGAGTCAGTGTGAATGAGCAGCTGGGAAAGCAACAAGAGTGGTGGCATGCATTGGGAGGGGCTTCACTAGTAGGATGAGGGAGGTGACCATGCCATTATACAAAACACTGGTCAGATCACAGCTGGAGTATGGAGTTCAATTCTGGAGGCCCCAATTGCAAGGGGACAAGGATAGGCTGGAAAGGGTACAGAGAAGGGTGACCAAGATAATCCAGGGGATGCAGTGGAGACCATATGGGGACAGGCTGGGAGAGCTTGGTCTTTATATGCTGGAAATGAGATGGGAGAGGGGGGACATGGTGGAAACCTTCAAGTATATGAAGGAAATAAATAAGGTTAAGGGGGATAGCATCTTCAGACTGAGTGAAAACAAAACCACTAGAGGGCATGCATATCAGCTGGAGGGGAGGGCAGATTTAAGGGGTGTGTGTGGGGGCATTATTTCTCAGAGAGGGTTGTACAGTCATGGAACAGATTGCCGGAGTGGGTGGTGGAGGTAGATACAGTGGAGAAATTCAGAAGATCATGGGATAACTACATGGGACTAGGAAAGGAAGGGGAGAGAGGGCAGAGGGGTGGGAGGTAAAAGGGGGTTGGGGGGCTATCTTGGGCACACTCAATGAGCCGAATGATCTTTTTCTGCTGGCAAGATTCTATGATATATATGTATATCAGGTGTGGCTGCACCTGTATAGTAGGGTTGCATAAGCACTTCTATGTTAAACCCAGATTTTGCACCTTAATAGCTTTGCCCCCATTCAACTGGTGTACATAACATTTGGAATGCTCAGCCTCTGTTCCAGAATCTCTTGATCTTGTAAATTTCATATAGATCAGTTTAGGGGAGATAAAGCTATAGAGGTGCAAATAACTGCAAAAGTCTCCATTTTTGAAAATTTTAAGACTTTTTTTGCCACCCGATAACTAAAAAAATAGGAAGCTTTGACACCTGAGACTGTCAGGTTTGATAGAGGTTGGTCCAAGGTATGTGCTTTTGTGGCTTTTAGGTCCCACAGTTAAGTAGTTTTTTTTTTAACATGTAATATTTTATCGTTATTCCATTTTACATCATCAGCATCGCCATAACCATCCATGCAGATTGAGTTATCACCTATGTATAAAAATCACAAATAGGATAAAATAAGCAGGTTTCAACATACAGTGTTGCTAACTAGGGATCTCAAACAGTGAGGTAAACACTACCGCAACCTCTTTTAATCACAAAACTGCCATCAGAGAGGGAAAAAAGTTAACAGCACACTAAACATCTCTGCAGTATAAATAAGAGCAACTTGCTTGGCAAATTAGATTGGTGTAGGCACTTCTAGGAAAATATAGGTAGAGGGAATCGCAGGCATACACACTGCAGAAAGCTGCCTTCTTATAATGGGGGATTGGCAGGCAGAGGGGGAGGTATTGAGCACAGGTGCAACTGTAGATGGGCACCCCATTTGCTCTGGAATCCTGTAATTTGTCCCAATTGAGAATAGGAGAGCATCTCGAAGATAGCAGCTTACGCTAGGGCCGATCTCCATGCTGTCACAGGAGGGGGGGAAAGGTTTCCTCCAATTCATCAGAATAGCTCATTTTGCTTCAAGCAGGGCCACAAGGACCCATTTTTGGAGGGGTGATGGCAACAGATCCAGGGGGCAGGGTCACCCAGGAGCAGCATCACATTAGCAGGCCCAATGCACTGGCCGACTACCTTGAAGCAGTCTTCAAATACTGTGCTTCAAAAGGGAACAAGTTTGGGGCATAACCAGAGGATATGCAAAAGATGAGCAAAGGGTAGCTGACGCTGCCAACATATAGCCTGAGTAAGTAGGCCCATCGACTGCAGAACTATGGGTGTCCTGTACCATCTAAGCAGTATTTTCAGCTGACTATTTTGTCTTTTGGCATCCCAGTAGGCAGTATGAGTCGTTGCTTTAATAGCTTAAGGCAACAACTCCAGGTGTCAGGAGAAAGGGGAGATCCAATATCAGCCTCCCACTTTTTCCTGAAAGACTTGGTAGAATCTGGCTGGGCATCTCACATAGTCCTGTAAAACCCGTCAGGAAGGGCCCGCTGCAAACTTGTTTTATGAAAGGAACGCAGCCAGAGCCACTTTGAGTCCACCGAAAGTTGGACTTGGTATGACTTAATAGCACTATGAATTTGCAGGAATTTCCAAAAGTCTCTACCAGGGTGACGATATTGGGCATGCAGCTGCTCAAAGGACATCAAATCCATGATCCTGGGTATAAAGAGATCCAGGAGAACTCTGATACCGCATGTCTCCCAGTCCGGCCAATGTACCGGTCGATTGCCAATAGTTATGTACTTTTTGTGCCAGAGGGGGGTGTATTCCAATGGGGGACATCTGGCCTTGACCAGACCATCATCTTCTCCAGGATCTCACAGTTTCCAACATGTCTGAGGTGACACCATTGATCAGCGAGGGAGTGGTGACTAACAGGGACCAAAGCAACGTTTTCTTGTTCAGACTTTGTTCCAGCCTAACCCACACAGGTGGGGAGGGGGAAGGAGCAAACTATTTGGTGGCATGAACTGCCAAATATGCCACTTGGCAGCCCTGAAACCATGGGAGCCCCAGGCCTCCAGATAACCAATGTGCTCGTAGTTTTGTTCTTCTCCTCCATCTAGGTGTCTTCCCCTCCCAGAGCAGAGATGAGGCATGTTTGTCTAATGACTGGAAAAGCTGAGGAGAAAGCCTAATGGGGAGATTATTAAAAAGGTAGGAGAGTCGGGAAAGGGCGAACATTCTAACAGCTTCTACTTTACTATGGAGTGAGAGGTGAAGTTTACGCCATCTGTCAAATTCTGCTGTGAGTGAGACAAGAAGAGGAGAGAAGTTGGTGCTTTGAAGATATCTCCATCTGGGAGGTATAATTATCCCAGATATGAAAAGCTCTGGGAGGTCCAAGAGATCTCTGTCCCTTCTAGGCAGTCTCTATCACAGGCCTTGTTTAGCAGAGCCAGACTAGTTTTCTTTTGGTTGACCATGAGGCCAGAAATGTCTATAAAGTCTTGAAGCATACCAAGTGCTTTGGGCAGAGTGTTTTGGTGAGAGAGGGTCAACAGAAGATCATCCGCATAGGCACTCCCAAGATAGAACTGTCCCCTAACTTCAACTCCTGTAACCTCATTGGATTGTATAGTTTCCTGATAAGCAGATCAAGGACAAGTGCCCCTATGCAATTGAAAGGGAGAGGATATATCCTTGTTTGTTAGTATTCTAGCCGTGGGTGCATTATATAGGGTGGAGACCCATCCTCAGAAAAAAGGGCCAAATCCACACAGTTTCAGCACCTCATGCAGGTAACCTCATTCCATGGAGTCAAAAGCCTTGGAGAAATCAAATGTCAAGGCTGTCATTGGCATCACGGATTGCATGGCCAGCCATTTAAGATTGAGTACCTGCCTGAGGTTATCTGCACCTGATTTCCTCTTTGTAAATCATGCCTGAGAAGGGTGGATAATAGAAGGTAGGATCGAGATCAGCTGATTGGCAAGGATTTTGGCTGTTATTTTGGTATCAACCAGAAGGAGCGATATGGGGTGAAAAATTGGCGCTGTCCAGAGGGTCAGTAGATTTCTTAGGTAGTAAGGTGGCCAGGCTTCTCTCATGGTTGGGCGGAGAGAATTACATATGTGAGACTCCTGTAAGGCCTTTAAAAGGGGAAGAGAGATCTCCTTCAAGAAAAGCTGGTATAACTCAATAGTCATCCCGTCAGGTCCAGGGCTCCTTTCCCTTGGCCATCTGCTTAAGGGCCGAGTCCAGCTCTTCTCTGGTGAATGGCTCCTCCAGTAATTCCAATGACTCCTGAGGGATCTGGAGAAGTGCAGCTGAGGCACAGAACTCCTGCAGCGAGGTTGACAAGCTTGTGGCATCCATAGAGGCCCGGAACTGGTAAATGGACTGGTAGAATTGACTCATGACCCTGTTGAAGCTCTTGGAGTCTGAGACAATGGCACCATTGGCATCTCTCAGGGCATGTATTCTGGAGGCAACCTGCTGTTTCCTAATCTAATATGCTAGGAGCTTGCCTTCTTTATCACCCCCTCTCCCAATACCTGTTCTTGGTTCTAAGGAGCTGCCATTCGGCACACCTTTGGAGTAAGCTGTTGATTCGGTATTTAAGTCCTGTAATGGAGGAAACTAGGGAGCCTTTCCTGTAAGCCATGGGTGAGACTTTGAACTGAGTTTCCAAAGTGGAAAGCTCGGCTTGGAGGCTATCCAGTTCAGCCTTCCGAGCTTTGTGCTTTGCAGCTCAGTACAAGATGATCTTTCCTCATAGCACTGCTTTGAAGGCCTCCCATACTGTGCTGGAGTTTACCTCAGCCCCTGAGTTATTCAGGAAGTATGTCTTCACCTCTTCCTTTATCACTTTGTGAAACTCTTTGTCCAGCAACAGGAGAGGGTTACAACGCAACCTAGTACTGTCGGGGGGTTGCCCAGCAGGAAGGTAATTTAGAAGGATGGGAGCATGGTTGGATATCAACAAGTTGCCTATCTTGGCATCACTAATCACTCAGACAGCTACATAGTTGGTTAACCAAATATCTATGTGACTGTGAGAGGCATGCACTGGTGAGAAGAAAGTGTAGTCTCTGCCTCTGGTGTTATCCCTTCGCCAGGGATCAAGGAGGCCCCATTCCTCTATTCGTTTTTGTAGTGCCACCCTGGCCTTAGGATGAGTTTGGGGGTGGGTTTAGTTTTGTCCAAAAACACATCTAAAACTAAATTAAAATCCCCACCAAGTATAACGGGGATGTTGGGGTAGTTTTTGGTGAGAGAGATGAGGGCCTGACTGGCCACCATTATGGTGTCCACCGAATTGGTGTTAGAGCCGTAGATATTGACCACTATAGTGCTGCCACCCATATGGGAGAAACAAGCTGTCACCCATCTGCCCTGGGTATCAGCTTTAACATTGTCCTCCACCCCGGGGTACACCTTGTGCACTAATATGGCTACTCCTTTAGATTTGGTGGAGGCCGAGCTGGCCAGAACTTTGCCCACCCACACCTTTTGAAGCCATGTCACTGTCCTGGCCATCAGGTGGGTCTCCTGGATGAGCTCTATGTCTGTCCTAAGGGAGCGTAGATGTTGTAAAACCTTACCCTGTTTAACCAGGTGATTTAACCCCTTAAGATTCCATGAGACCCATTTCATGGCTGTGGAGCTATCAGTGGCCATCCCTGCTACTGTGAGGATAACAGAAAAACCTCCTACCTCTAAGATGGCCCCTACAAGGAAGCTGGTGGGGTAGTCACCTTGTTCCTGTAAGACCGGGTTAGCAAGATTGCCTTCCTCTACTCAACAGAGGGTGGGGGGGACCAAGAAGGTGTACAGCAAATATCAGTGATGCAGCAATATATAAGAAAGACTTAATAAGGAATAACCTGTTTTAAAACAGAACAAAACACAACAATATGATAAGGTATAATGTAATTAACAGTGAACCAGTAACCAGCAAATACTGTAATAATAGTTCGACATAACCAGTGATTTGTGTAACCACTAGGGATGAGGAGATATACACGTTTTGGGAAACCTGGAAGATACCGGCAACCCCAAGCAACGTTGGTTCACAGCACCCAATATGGGTAGTTAGCGGGTCAAACAAAATGATGACCCATCCTTACCCCAGTCTGTACACCCAAGAGGGTGATCCAGAAGGGAATAAGGGAGGAAAAAAATAAGGATACAGAGGGAGGTGGCAGGGAGGGAAGAGAGAAGGGAGGGAGTGAGAACCCAACTGCCTTACATCCAGGCCTGAAAACAAACCTTATCAGGGAGAATTCCCTCTGTTAGGATCAGGTGCGCACCAACAGTAGGCAAAAAGATGTGGCAAATATTCCATCAAATCATTAGTGCACATGTCATAGGTGATATGGGGGCCAAATGTAGTCTTCGCAATTCCTGGGCCCACTCTGAGGGAGATTAGCGTTAGGGGCAGGGGGAGGTAATAGAGGACTAAGTATAATTACACAAGTGAAGCTTTAGCCAGAGAGTTAAGAGAAAGGCATGGATAAGGTTATCCTTACCCTCAATGGTAAGATGGAGTCTAGGCCCTTAAGGGGCCACCAAGGGCAGTTGCGGCGAGGATGCTCCCAGAGTGACTACTATATAAAAGGCCACTATCACCTGTGATCATTTTTGCCACCCTGGGTGTGGGACCTAGCGCTGCAATGCAGCTTTAACTGAAATAACCCCTCTCCTGTCCCCCAAATACTCACAAAGAAGGTGGGTCCTTCCTGCACCGACTCAAACAATCAATCAAACTTTATTTAGCCAGGCAGTTACATCATTGAGCAAGCTAATTTTCAAGATGGTCCTGGACAAAAAGGACACTTTAATTTACAGTAGACAACACTTCCTACAAAAGTAGACATCGGTACAGGCAGTTACAATATACTGACTCAGTACTTGGACAAATCAGACATGTAAAGCAAGTGCAAATACTGTATAGGCATTTAAAGGGCAGCGTTTGCAAGTTGTAGCTCATAGAGTACAAGTGAGGAGAGGGAGGAGGGACATAAAGAAGGGCGGTGGGAAGAAAGGGTATCAGACACATAGTAAAGAGGGAAAATAGGGCAGCCTAATAGAATGAGGCCCCCTGCAAAGCTAATTGATGGGGGGGGGGTAGGGGAGGAGATGGTTGCCCTAAAGGGATGCTAACCAAATACCTCAGAGCACAAGCAAAAAAAGCAGTACAAAATAGGTCAACTGAACCAAGTATTAGTCCATCACAAGTCAGCCATCTGGCCCTGTGGAGATGGTACCAGCGAGAGAGCAGTCCTGAGGCAGTCACTGCAGAAGGCCCTTTGACACCGTTGCTGCAAACAGGATAAGCCCTGGTTTCACAAGGAGGGTCAACCATTCTTCATCCTGTGTCATGCGCTCTGATTCAGCCACCCAGTCCAATGGGGCAATGGTGTCCATGCCTTCTGGGTGCCTGTCCCCATGTGTCGGCTCATTCTCTTCTGGGGTGATGGCTCCTTTAAGAAGCTTTGCCGGGGGAGGCAGCTGCTTGGTTCTTGACCTGCCACCTGTCAGACCGTGATCTCTGCCTGGGTCTAGTTGCTCATGGTACAGAAGAAGGATCCGAGATTGAGTCTGGTGCCTTAGAAAGAGTCCAGGGGTGGGGATGGGTACAGCACCAGCAAAGGAGGAATCTGAAAAGCCGAGCCTGTTCTTCGGACTTGGCCTGGAGGGCATAGCTGTGTGCTGGACATTCCTGCTGCTATTTGGGTCCCCTTGCAACTGTCTCCCTTTACTCTGGTTCCTCCTGGCTTGTTCAAGCCTCCTATGGACCCAAAGTCTCCTGGGAGATATAGTTTTCTTCGCAACATTAGGCCAATACTTGGTTAGTCAGTTCTCTACCTCCTGGGGATACTGCACTATGATCTCTCGTCCCTCCTTGGCCACATAAAGGGAAGTAAGGCATTTGAAATTATATTAAAATTCATGCTCTTGAAGTGTCCTTTATATGGGGATAAATGCCTTTTGCCTGCTAGCCACCTCGTGAGAGTAGTCCCGATAAAAGGACATTTTAGAATCTTTCCAGGAAATGTCCCCCAGATCCCTGGCCACTCTAAGAAGCTGCTCTTTGGTAGAATACCTCAAAATGTAGGCTATGATGGGCTGAGGGGCAGAGGTGCGGGGGTCTGCTTGGAGAAGAGCCTGTGAGCCCACTCTACTTCTATGGGTCCTCTCCAGCGCCCCCTAGTAGCTTAGGCAGGAAATTGTTTAGAAATGTTTCTATATTCAGATCCTCCGCACCCTCAGGGATGCCTAGGATCCAGATGGTATTCTGGCGTCCCCAGTTCTCCTGATCCTTGGCCCTCTCCCACAGCCTCACCTGCCTCTGTTCATGCTCCTGAAGTCATCTCCATACCTGGCCATGGTGGCTTTCTAGCTCCTCGGTACGTTGCACCACCACATTTATTTTATCTTCCAGGTCCTGGACAGCAGTAACATTCCCCGAGAGGGCTGCGCTGATTCCTTCCACCCAAGTCAGCAGTATCTCTAACATTTTTGTAATGTAGGTCAGAGAATCACTGACCTGTGCTTCCTGAGGAGATTGATTTGACTTGGAGCCAGAGGCGATGGTACTTTGCATTGGGAGAAGTTCTGCCATGGTTTTCTGGTAGGAGCCCTGAGGGACAAGACTGCTGCTAGGCAGGGGAGAGAGCGAAATTCTTAATGGGGCTAATTCTCTACCCCAAGATTAAGGCAATATCTCCAGTCCTGGATGCTTTTGCAGCTAACAGAGGTCGGGGCCTGTGTAGCCTACTGCTGACATCCCTCATGTCAGGTTAGACTAGTGGTACATATTAAAAACCATGTCCAGAGACAAAAGAAATGGCTAAGGCAATACTGTTTAGTAAAGCCCCATCTTGGGGACCAAGGAATGCAATCGGATTATGTTAGATGTGCTCGGATTATGCCCGTTGCGGGACGGAGCTCAGGAATTATGCTGCCATCTTGCCGAAGCTCAGGCCATGTCCCAGTAGTTTTTAAATTATTTAATAAAAATATTCAATTTCTGAGCATGCGCAGTTGAAAAAATGAACATTCTATTCACAACAGAATTTTTGCGAAAGCAGCAGTTTGTATTATACGACACAAATGTCTTTAATAAAGGACAACTGTGTCATATAGTGCAACCCTTACTGCTGTCACCACTCGTAGGTCAGGGAAGGGGCTACTGTATCTGGAAATAGGAAACAAATTTTACCCTGCAAGTTGCCTGTAATAAAGCCTTTCAATGATAACCATGGTCTCTGTGTTTTTATTTGTGCCCAATAATATGTAAAATATGTTAGATGTGTACATAATCATAACTTTGGCTTCCTATGATTTTAAACAGCTTCCTCCCGCCTACCCATTCCTGTTTAAGGCATGAGCTCATTTCTGATTAGTGACAAAACAGGCTCCTTACACTCTTCCGAAGTTTTGGTATGTCACAATTTTAGTTAGTCTGTACCTTCAATTATACTGTTAAAAAAGAAAGAAAAAAGTCACCATATGGTGCCAGTAAACTGTTTGCTTGATGGAATTTTTTTTTTTTATCCTCGAGCTCCAAACTGGAGGGCACAGGTAAGTGGACCACACAATAAGCTGATCCTCGTAGTTACAGTATAGAAATGTTCAGCAAAATACACCGCTCGGACAATATTAAATTTAGATTATGTAAATGGTAGTACTGCTAGTGGCTGTCATCCAGCAAGAACCCACTGAAGGTGTGTTGTGTAAAAAATCAAACCTCTTTAATTCTGATTGAAAACAAAATATCTTTTCGAAATATGCCTATCTCCATATGATTGTAACGATATGAATACTTAATACAAAAGAATAAATATTTGTATCTGACTTTGTGATTGATTTCATTGACTGGCAGCCGTAGTAAAGTCCCAATGACAGAGACAGTCTGGCAGCAGCATAAATTACATTTTTTTTGCTAAATACCATGAGAATGAAGCAAGGTAGTCACTTAGTGTCTCCCATGTCTTGAGCTCCAAAAAAACAAAAGTCTCGTCGGTAATTTTTTTATCCAATCCCTGCCTCTCTCCCCCCTGTGCTGCATTGTCCACCATTCTACCCGCGCACCTTATCCCCTCATGAAGCCAGTCCACACCTGCTAAAATCCCTTGGTAGCAATAACCCCAGTAGCGACCCCCTCGGCTCCAGGATCCTCTGCCTGATCCTGGACAAAGTCCTAGCCCCCCTGATGGACCTACTTAACTGGTCGCTATGCCTTGTTCAGTTTCCAAGTGCTTGGAAAGCAACCAAAATCACTCCCATACACAAGAGTGGGCACTGGTCCACCCCCAACAACTACAGGCCTTTCTCCATCCTTCCCCCAGTCTCTAAAGCCCTTGAAAAAGTGGTGTCTATCCAACTCTCTGAGTACCTGGCCAAGTATGACATTATGTGTCCAGAGCAGCATGGTTTCCACCCAGGACACAGCACAACCACTGCTCTCCTGGAGTTCTCCCAATACCTGCACTCTGCTCTTAACTCTGGCAACCTTGCCGGAGCAGTGTTCCTTGACCTCTCTAAGGCTTTTAACACTGTTTGTCACCCCCATCCTACTCGACTCTCTCCAGCAACTTGGCTTTTCTGATGGTCCCCTTGCCTGGTTTTCTAGCTACCTCTGTGCTAGATCCCAGCATGTCAAGGTCAACGGCTTCCTCTCCAACACTCTACCTGTTCACTTCAGGGTCCCTCAGGGCTCCATCCTGGGTCCTGTACTTTTTAGTCTCTACCTCAACACCCTCCCCAGCTCCTGTGCTGGCAAAATGCTCCTCTACGCTGATGATGCGGTCCTCTTTGCCTCACATCCCTATCCCTCCTCTCTCCAATTATCCCTCCAACATGCTTACAACCAAGCTGAAAGGTGGTTCCTTGATCACAGACTGGTCATAAACCTAAAGAAGACCAAGTCAATGCTTTTCTCCCACCACCAAAATAAAGCTAAAAATGCCCCCCCTCTTGATTATTCCCAGAACTTTGCACTCACTAGAACAAGTGACCACATTCAAATACCTAGGCATCACTTTTGATACTGCCCTCACCTTCCACACCCACATCTATGCCCTGTCTTCCGCCATTAATGCTCGGATTGGCCTGCTATACCATCAGAGAGATTGCCTGCACCAAGTTGTCCTCTGGCTGGCCATCACCTCCTCCGTCTTGTCCCTCATGGACTATGGCTTGCCCATTTACGCTGCGGCAGACAACACATCCCTCTCCAAAATCCAACTCTCCATCGATAAGGCCTGTAGGCTCCTGACCAGTGCCTCCAGCCACACTCACATGTGCCTGCTCTACTCCACCGCCAACCTGCTCAACTTTGAGGAGTGACTGCACTATCAGACCTGCCTACTCGCTAAGAAATCTCTGCTCGGGCTCTGCCCCCCCTGGGGTCTCCGCCTCCTTACAGTGAGCGTTCTCGTATGTCGCCACCCATAGCTCTGTTAAGGCCACCTTCCAGGTGCCCAGAACAAAGATCTCCCTAGCCCAGAGATCTTTCTTCCACCAAGTCCCCGCCTGGTTCAACTCTCTCCCTAGCTGCATCTCTAACATGCCCAAAATTGGTTCTTTCAAAACTGCCCTTCAGAACCATCTCTTCAATGTCCACTGTTGTAGATGCAACTAATCCTGGCCTCCCCCCTCCTAATTCCTCCACTGTGGAACCCTCCCACCAGGTCCCCCCTGACTTGACAACATCCTCTGGATAGCCAGTCCCTCTCCCCGCACCACTTCTCCTACCCTTACAAGGTTTTACAGGGATGTATCCCTCTATAACGTCTGAGGACTTAGTAAGCCCTTGTTTGTAACCTGCAATATGTAACAATATGTAACCTAAGTGTTTCTATGTTAAATGATTCTTTTTTCTCTTGCACCTGTAATGTTGCCCACTGTTGTAACCTGTGCTGTCATATTGTCTGCCCTCCCTGTGCCGAGATGCCTTTGTAAATGAGTCTCTGACCCAAAGGTTGTAAATCCGACTTGTACAAATAAATAAATAAAATAAATAAATAAAAAATTCAACACTTCACTGGTAGCCAGAATCTAGATATGTATTTTTTTTCTTGTCTCCTTTAACAGCTATTTGCACTATATGACACAGCTGTTGTTTAACAAAGGACAGCTGTGTTGTATAGTGCAATCCTTACTGCCATATAATGTATTTGGCACTTAACAACTGGTTGCACTATAGGACACAGCTGTCCTTTAACAAACTACAGCTGTGTCATATAGTGCAACCCCTGCTATGTCATGACTGGTTTGTCAGTGAGGGGGCTACTGCCATTGTAGCCCCCATCCTGACTGTTGAGCCATCAACTGTTCTTTGCACACCAGGAGCCCCAATCCCCCATGGCAGTGTAATAAGTTGTTAATTTGTTTTGTTTATTTTTTATAATAATCCGACACCGGGATGCCCACTCCGGTCGGTGTCCGATGCCCCCCACCACGTGCAGCTCCTTCTTTTATTAACAGTGCCGACATCAGGGGGGCCCAATCCCTGTGTTGGGATTTACAACCCCCAACAGTGTGGGACACTGGGAAGCCCACCCCCAGTGTCCTGAAATAGTGTAATTATTATTTTTTCATATATTCCAACACTGGGATGCCCTTCCCAGTGTCGGATGTCTCCTTCCCCACAAAAGCCCCTCCTTTTAATAATTGGTGCAGACATCGGGGACCCAATCCCCGCGTCAGCATTCACAAGTTCCCCCACCCCCCAGCAATGTGGGACACTGGGAGCCCACTTTCAGTGTCTCAAAACTGTTTCACTAAGTTCCTGAAAAAAAAACCTCACTCAATGTCTTTTTTCATTTAAACGTGAAAAAAAAGGAAAAAGGTCCCTCGTCTTCACACCCATTCCCTCCCCATCCCACCCCACCCCTTCCACTGACACCCACTACCCCACACTCCCCTTACCCTATACTTACCACTGAGGTTGAACGATGTTATCTTCTGTGGACCGAGACAAGTCTGCACTCTTCATAGTCGAACCGTGAACTGAGAAATAAAGGTAAGTGCTGTTTAATGTATTTCAATGGTGTTTTGAACTTATGTTAATAACTTTGCCATTTCTTGAATTTTTTAACCAGACTTTTAACATGGCCTTTTTGGGACCCCACCTCATGAACACTGTCATTTTGTTAATCAGACCAGAAGGTGATGTTGCGGTCGCTGCACAAAATCACCTTTTGGGACAAATTAATAAAATGACAGTGCCAGTGTCCATGAGGTGGGGTCCCAAAAAGCCCATGTTGAAAATTTGATGAAATAGTTTCTAAAAATGGCCACATGATGAGTGTGCTTTGTGCAGTTTCTACGCAGGTGCATAACTTTTGCAATTTGCAATATTTTGAACCCAGATTTTCAACGTACCCATTTTTTCATACCACCTTATGAACAGTACAGTTGTCATTATTCGCATCCTGTTTGAAATGTGTTTTCTCACCTGTGGCATGGAATGGCATTTCAGTATGAATTTGAACATTTTTACCTATGGGGTTTATGAGGTGGGGTCATAAGAAGAATATGTTGAAAGTTTGGGGTAAAAATATTAAAAAACAAAGAATTTATTAGGTAACAATAATTGCAGGGATGTCCGTTGCACCTCTGGGGAACACATTACCTTACTGTGCCAATGAGCCAAGTTCAGGTGTTAATTCAGTGAGCTGGTTTACTCAGACAAGGCTGATGGGGAAGGTGCTGCAGCACGCATCACCAGTCATGGCCTGGGTAGGGACAGAGCAGTGTTTTGGTGCAGATGTCACATCCTGGGGTGGGTCAGGGAACCTCACCCACAAGGTATCAAGATGTGTGCCAGTTTCTGATGGGACCATGCACTTCATCTTGACTATCTCTAATGTTGTACTTACCTCATTTTGCACAGATCCCGCAAATGAGGATACAATTACAGGACTGTCTCCAATATTGTATCTATCTCATTTTGGGACCTGCACAACTGAGGATATACTGTAGTTCAACTATCACAAAAAGAAGGGAAATTCTTTGCAAAAAACTATGTTAATGCAGACATTAGGGCTGTAAAAATGCAAAGCGTACAAAGATGAGAAATGAGAAAACATTAGGAATTTCGGTCTCCGGGGTATTGGTGAATCAGTGGTGGGGTCTTACTTGGGGCTGTCAACCCTAATGCCTACCCCAACCCTGGATCCGACAAGGGCAAATGTGATGTATTCATCATAAGGCCCTGCATGAAGAAAACTCTGACAGATTATGTTGGCCATAATGTATCACTATGAGGCACTAGGTTGGAGCTGTATCTTGTGCTTCAGACAGGAGGCAATGGGCTGGAGGGGTGGACATTAGTTTTAAGCCCAAGTAAGACCCCACCACTGATTTGCCAATACCTCGGAGACCCAACTCCTTAATGTTTTTTTATTTCACGTCTTTGTACTCTTTTTGTTTTTACAACCCTAATGTCTGCATTGACGTAGTTTTTTGCATATAATATATTCATATATATATATATATATATATATATATCTATATTGATAGGACATTTTAATATGTTACTAAAGTATGCAAAAACCACTACAATAGTACTGTCAAAAAGTGATAATAGCATTGATGAAGAATGATAATACTATCATTCAGAGCCCGTAATACTATCATTCGGAGCTCTGAACGATAGTATTATCAGAGCAGCAGAACAGCTCGAATGCTGCTCTATGTCACAGTGTAGAACTAGTTGCTAAGGTTTGCTAGACACCTGATGTGTGAATTTTTTAAGCGTGCTTTACGGTTGACTGCTTTTCCATAGTGGGAGGGCAGAACAGTTCTGAAAACATGGTAGCTGTCTTTCACTTAGTGAGAGTAATTCGTAGCTGTCATACTGTCAGCACTATGTTTTTATTTTTTTGTTTACATTTGAAGAATTACCTGGTTGATCCTACCTTCACTCAACTGTGAAAACAAGTAACAGGTGAGTGACTCGAAAGCTCACGATTGCAGGCAGGAAGGAGCAGTTCATAGAGACTGGTTGCCAGGGAGTTGGAGCAGGTGAGTGTTCTGTGTGGTGCTGGGGTGCTGGGGTGGCCGTTCTCACAGGGTAGCAGCAAAAATTCAGACCTGCTCTGTTTCAAATTGGATCCATATATTACAAACAAATAACAGCTAGGACAGTGGGTATCACAAATGAGTAATACCATTGAGAGGTTCTGGGGAAATGGGAACCTCTTGATGGTATTACTCCCTTGCAATACACACCTTCCTATCTATTATTGTATTTATATTATAGGGGCAGGGTTGCACCCCTATAGTTAAGGTTGTACAGGCTCCTCAATGCCAAACCCCAATTTCTGCACTTTAATGACTTCAGAGCCGTTCAATAATTTTGCATGAAATTTTGTAAGCTCGGTTTTACATGGTAGATCTCTGGATATACCGAGTTTCATTACAGTTAGATATATGGATTCTGAGATACTGATAGTGCAAAAAGTTAATTTTTCTGAATGTTTTCCCATTGGTTTGAATGGGTTTTCTGTCAACTTGACTAGCACTCAGACACTTTGGAATTTTGGTCTGAAAATGTTCTGGGTCAAAAGGGGCTGACCCATATATGAGTCTTTTGCTTGTTTCGTGAAAAAATATTAATTTGTTCAAAAGTAATTTAATTGTGAAATTTTGAATAACTGAGTCTGAACATGCTCAGTAAGCACCAAAAAAATAGCTGTATGAAGCAAAAAAACGATTTTTTTTTCGTATTGACATTATCCTTTTTCATGAGGGGAAATCCTTTTTCATTTGGCCATCATCTTGTTTTATGGTTTTCCCTAGGGAAAATTTAAATTTCAAAAGCCACAAAAATAACATTCTGGAGAGCAACCAATACATATATCTTGCTTACTTGGATCCCCTTAGCTGGATTCTGCACTTAACTGTTACAGAAATGCCCTTAAAATGTTAATTTTTTAAACATTAGAAATCTTTTTCTTATGACTAAGGATATGAAAAAAATCTTTTTTGTATGACATAAACCTTTTTCATGAGGGGAAATATTTTTTCATATGAAACTTCTATGTATTTCAATAGGGTTTTCAACTTTGTGGCATAACATTGCCAACTTTGTGTACTTTGAGGTCAAATTTTCAACATGGCCTCTTTGGGACCCCACCTCAGGAACAATGTTGGTAGAATTACGCAAATTGATCCAGAAAGGTGATTTTGTGGTCCCTTGGTGAAATCACCTTTTAGGCAGGATTTGAGCATTTTTGCAACCCTTGTTCATCAGGTGGGATCATAAGAAGGCTGTGTTGAAATTTGGAGGTCACAATATGTAAAAACAGCAAAGTTATGTGCATACATTGAAATTTTGCTGCGCTCCCCTGTCACTTTGGCAATTTAAAATATTTTGACTCAAAATGTTCAACATAAACATCTTTTTATGTCACTTCATGAACATGACAGCTGTCATTTTTCAACCCCTGGCCAAACTGTGTTTTTGCACCTGTAGGATGCAATGGCATTGTTGTGGCACATAATCAAATTTTGGCAAGGATTTCAAATGTTCATTACTGGGTTCATGACATGGGGTAATAAGAAGGCTAGGCTAACAATTTAATTCCTGTTTTACTACAAATGCAATCACAGGGCCCACAGCAACAACACATAAGTAAGCATCTAAGAAGGGATGGAAGCACAGGGCCCAGAGGGCTCTGTGCTCCCACAAACAAATGATGATTCAATTAAACTATCACAAAAACTAATAAAATTCTTTGAATTTTTTTTTAATGCACTGGTTAAGGTTGAAGTAACAAAAGTAGGGAAATGTGGCATTAAGGTTTCCAATCCTAACACACCACCCACACCTTGCAGGTTGCAACAGGCATGGGTGTGCCTTGGGCTTGTAAACCCTAATGCTCACCCCATTTCATGAGTAAAAAAGCTGAGATGGACACAGTGTATGAGAATAAGGTGAGCGTTAGGGTTGACAACCCCAAGGCAAACTCCATGCTTGTTGTTGCCTGCAGGGTGGGGGTGGGATGTTAGGGTTGGAAACCATAATGCCACATTTACCTACTTTTGTCACATCAGCCCTAACTAGTGCATTAATGACATTTTTTCAAAGAAGATATATATACTCTTTCTGTCATTTTACTCTAGACTGCCCCGATGCATCGCTGTGACCTCTACAGAACTCTTGATTTTCCATCGCTTCACGATCACAGACTGTCACACTGTGCTAGTATTCTGGCAAGGTTCTGGCACAGATCTCTACCCCAGTACCTCACCTCAGCACTAACAGCCCAGGCTCTGCCTCTGTACCCACTCAGAAACATAGACTCCCACCTCATACCTGTGCTGTGTATGTACACTGTTTCTGGCTAGACATCTTTTAGACACTGCATGCCCAAACTGTGGAACTCCTTTCCTGTGGACATCCAACACATGCCCCCTTTGCCTCTCCTCAACATCCACATCATTGCCCACTTCTCCACCCCCTGCAACTGTGGCTAATGTCTCAGTCTGAGTGACCAGGCTCAGGCAAATTTGCTAATTTTTGCAAATTTTTTTTTTGTGCTAATTTTTTGATTTTGTGTGTGGCTTTCTGTCACTCTGCTATCTCAAGTTTGTAATTTACTGGTGTAATGTGTATGAGTGTTTAGGCCCTAATCATAATCCAATATGAAGGTACAATTTGTAAATTTTGATTACTGTTCTGTAATCTCTATGTTTTGCAACTGCTGATCTGTACAAGGTGTGAAGTAGACAGCCAGCTCTGAGTGCTCGAGTGCTGTATTAATTTTTGTTATTACATATAAAATACGTGAAGGGAAGGTCAGTTCAAGGAACAGGCTGCCTTACTGGAACTGACACATCAAGACCCCACAGGGATAAGTTCAAAGGACAGGAGGTATTTTAAACTGCAGAGATCTGGGGTACAGTTACCTTGTCAATTTGCTTTCATCCCAGGAAATGAGAGTAGCCATTCATAATGCCATCAGGGAGATCCTTTGACTTGCATATTTGCCAGGAAGGACTTGTGGGGAGGGGTGTCAAGAGAGGCCAGAATGGACATTGAAGAGGTTTGATGTCTGAGCCAGGGAGAACCCGGACTGATTTGGAATGTCCAAAATACATTTCTGGGGAACCCTTGAATTACATCAGAAAGATCCGAGGTATAGATTCCAAGGTCCAGATGGGATTAAAGAGGCCAATACACTTTTGCTTTGAATGCAGTGACTTAGATCAAAGAAACTTTTGAGATGTATGTGTAGCAGAGCACAAACCAGTTCTGACCAGTTAACCTGTGGAGAAGAAAGTCAGTGAGGTCATCTCATATGTTTTTTTAAATATTTTATTTGGAGACCCTGTATTGTAAAATATAGAGTTTGATACACCAAGGCGGAGTTAGTGACCTCATGAGAAGGCCAGCTCAGAAGAGTGCTTAATTGCTGAAAGAATCTGACAAAGACACACAAGAAAATATTACTGACTGAGAGGAGAGAGACCCTAAAAGCACTGAAAGAAAGTAAGCATTAGATTACACCAGTCTGAAGTTATAAATTGTAGGAACTGTACTTGTTTTACCTGTTTGTTTTAAGGCTGTATGTGTTGGGATATATATTTGTTCGGTTTTTATATTTTTAAAGTAAAGATATTTTTTTACAAACAAAACTGCTGGAGTGCCTTGACATTTCTTTTTGTTTTAAGTAGTGCTTTTAAAAGGTTATAGTAACACTGTGTATGGGCTTATTGCATACCAAAGTGGGAAATGGATAGAATTCTCTAAAAGTCTTGCATAGAGTTCTAAGGGTTCATTTGAAAGACCTGGTTGTGTGCCCTTAGGCAAAGATATCTGGCCCCCCAAAGACAGAATTATCTGAGCCTGATAATTGGGTACGCTAACAAGAAGTTATCAGTTTGAATCCTTCCAGAGCTTGAGACTAAAGTGACTTGAACCCACAAAACAGACAAGAGGGTTACCTTGCCTGTTCACTGTACACAAATCATATGCTCAGAGGTTGGCACTTTGGGAGTAGAGGGCTGACCGGCTGAGTGAGTTGATGACAGATTGGTTGGCAGCGGTAGCATAAAAAGTTTGGTGGTATAAGCTCTATTGTTCAGTGTGTAGCTTGAAACCATTTAGCTCACTTGTAAAAAAAAGGAAGGCAGTGTTTTATTTCAAAACAAAACAGAACTATATCAGTCAACTTACAGTTAAGTTTCCACCCATTGTATTTTTTTTTTCTGAAGTGCCAGTCAGTATAGTATTAGTAGTTAGAGAAGAAGAAAATGTCTTCCAACTACAGCAAGCACACTGCAGATTTCATAAAGCAGTTGTGCAGGGACAGGGGAGTCCAATTTGGGGTGAAAGCCAGTAAGCAGAACCTCATAGATGCCCTGATGGTAGCAGATACCCAGAGCAGTGAGTCAACAACAATGACTGAAAGGGACCAGACCTCGAGTGTGGCAGAACTAGTGGCCAGTGAGGGGTCCTGAGCCGATGAGGTGGACAGTAGGGCCAATGTCAATGAAGGGCCACAGCAGCAGGGGAAGGTCACCAATATCCTGAATCCAGAGGTCCTCAAGCTGCAAATTGAGTTGTGGAGGATAGAACTGAAGGCAGAGCGACAACAGAGGGAGGTGGACCATGAGAAACGTGAGTGCCAGAGAGAAGCAGAGGAGAAGAAAGAGTGAGAATGCAGAGCTGCAGAGGAGAGGAGAGAGGAGCACCAGTGGCAACATGAACTGGAGAAGCTATGACTCCAACCAGCAGCACCAGGGCAGGTAAGTGGCTTGGGTTTAACTGGGACTGCAGGACTGGGTTACAAATTGAACTTTAAATTAATAGCTGAGTTTAAAGACAGGGAGGAAATAGATGCCTTTTTAAATTTTTTTGAAAAAGTTTGTATTCAGGCTAAAATTCCGAGAGAGTCCTGGAGCTTCCAGCTATCCCCACTACTTACTGGAAAAGCTCGGGATGCATTGGGTCACATGGACAATAAAGACAGTAATGATTACAGCAAGTTAAAAGCAGCACTACTAAAAAAGTTTGAATTAAGCTCAGGAAAAGTCCTGATATGAGCTATGAGGAGTTAGCCATGAAACAACGTCAGTTTTTAAAACATTGGTGGGAAGGAATTGAGGCAAACACTGTTGATACAATTGAAAATGTGATTTTATTATAACAGTTTTATTGGGCGTGCCCAACAGAGTTAAAAACCTGGCTAGAGGACCGATATCCAAAAACAGTGCAAGAGGCTGCTGAACTCTTGGACTGATATACCAAGAGCAGACCTGCTCTGAGAGCGAATGGGGCAAGGGTGGCAGTGCAGAAAGGGAAAAGCGCACCTTCAGGGCAGCTAAAACCCTCACTGCCTTCGCCAAAACCAGTTAGCCCCAGATTTCAAAGAAAAGATTTCTCTGAAGTAAGAAATGTTTTTGTTGGTTATGTAAAGGAACTGGGCACATTGCCAGACAGTGTCCAAGAAGGGCAAGCAATAATACGCAAAGTAGTACCAGAAAGGAAGTGGGTTGTTTGTGTGTCCCTGGAAGCATGCCAGTGAACTTGAGGAAACACATGCACCCAGTCATGGTAAATGGTGTACAGATGCTGGGGTTAAGGGACATAGGGGCACCTGACATTGGTAAAAGGGGATCTGGTACAGCCTGGTCAGCTTATACCCAACAAATACATAACTGTACAAGGGTTTACTGGTGAAGAGAAATCATTGCCCCAGGCCAGTATTTTCCTGGACTGGGGTGAAACAGGGGGAACTGTGCAACAGGTGGCTGTAGCTAACAGATTAGCAGTGGAAGTGATCCTGGGTAACAATCTCCAGCAGGAGGTGGTGTGCAGTTACCCATAGCCAAGCAGCCAGGGCAAATTGAAGTTCCCTGAGCCCCCCAGAAGCCACTGGGGAAGATACAGAGAGGCTGGTTCCCCAGCCTGTGTCTCCACAGGGGGAGACTGATAAAAAGAGGGTAGAAATTTCCCCAGTAGCAAGTAACCCCATAGCTACAGAGGGTTACTCCGAAGAGGAAGGGGTCAGAGGGTAGGGACTGACAGTGATCCTGAGGACCCTGATGCTAGTGCTAGGGACCCTAGTTTAGTGACTGAAGGGGACCTGTCCCATGCTTTGGGAAGGTGTGAGGGGTTTGCAGCTGCTCAGAGAAATGACCCTAGCTTACAGAAGCTGAGGGCTTAGGCAGACTCAGACGGTGCACAGGTAGGTGACGGAAGACATAGGTTTTTTTTGAGAAAATGGACTTATGTATACACAGGCAGTACTGATAGAGGGAGGGATGCTTGGCAGGCAGCTTGTCATTCCCCAGGGATATTGTGAGCAGTTGTTCAAGGTTGCCCATGATATTCCCTTATCTAGCCATCTGGGAATCACATGAACTATGCAGTGGTAGGCCCAGAATTTCTGCTGGCCTAACTTCACCCAACAGGTGAAGGAGTATTGCAGGTCTTGTCACTGGTGCCAAGAAATAGGGAAGGCGGGCCAGAAAACCCAAGCTGCCCTGATTCCATTGCCCGTAGTGGAGAAGCCATTCCAGAGGGTGGGAATGGATATTGTGGGGTCTTTAAATACCCCCAGCTCCTCAGGGAAAAGGTTCATCCTGACTGTGGTGAATTATGCCACCCGGTACCCAGAGGCAGTCGCCCTTTCCTCACTGAGGACAGACAAAGTGGCAGATGCCTTGCTTGGGATTTTCTCACATGTTGGGTTTCCGCAGGAGGTAATGACTGATTGAGGGGGTTCCTTCATGTCGGACCTAATGAAATTTCTATGGAAGAAGTGTGGGGTGGTGCAGAAATGCATGACAACATATCACCCACAAGCCAATGGGCTTGTGGAATGCTTCAATGGTACCCTAAAGTCAATGCTCTGGGCATTTGCAGAACAGCATGGGAGAGACTGGGAGAAACACCTTTCCCACCTGTTGTTCACATACAGGGAGGTGCCCCAAGAGTTGACAGGGTTTTCCCCCTTTGAACCCTTGTATGGATGCCAGATACTTGGGTCCCTAGACTTGATCTGGGAGGACTGGGAAGGCAAGCACACCACCCAGGGAACTCCCATTGTGGATTACGTCCTAAGGTTTAGAGAAAGGCTGAAGGAGCTTATGGAGACAGCCCAGAGCAACCTGGCAGCTGCCCAACAAAAACAAAAGGTATGGTACGACTGCAGAGCCAGAGCTCGCTCATACATGGTGGGTCAGGAAGTCATGGTCCTTTTTCCAGTCTGGAAAGACAAGCTGCAAGCTGAGTGGGCAGGACCGTACAGAGTGGTTAGGAAGGTAAATGACATAAACTACATCATGGAGTTACCTGACCATAGACAGACAGAAAGGATGTACCATGTAAACATGATGAAGTCATATGCAAATAGGGCTGACATGGTGTTTGCAGTGTGTAGTCATGGGGAGGGGACGGACGGAGGAGACCCCCTTCTGGACTTGCTGGAAGAGAGTAAGCGGGAGTCCTCTGTGGAGGCAGTAAAATTCTCTCCCCAGCTGACCCCGGTCCAGATCCAAAAAGTGAGGTTTTAGCAGACTTTGCTCCCTTGTTTAGTGACAAGCCTGGACTAACCCCCTTAGCAACACACGATGTGGAGACAGGGACACAGACGCCCATATGGCGGACAGCATATCGGGTGTCAGAGGCTGTCTAAAAGGACATTAGGAGGGAAGTGGAGGAGATACTGGATTTAGGGGTAATACAGAGATCCCACAGTCCCGGGTCCTCACCTGTAGTCCTTGTATCCAAGCCAGATGGCTCGACTCATTTCTGTGTAGACTATTATGGACTGAATGCAGTCACGAAGTTAGATGCCCATCCGATGCCCCGGATGGATGAACTCCTGGATAAGTTGGGGGGGTCGACCTACCTTACGACCATTGACCTGACAAAGGGGTATTGGTAGGTAGAGTTGATGGACAGAGCTAGGGAGCGGTCGGTCTTCATCACTCTGATAGGCTTATTTGAGTTCAAAGTAATGCCTTTCAGAATGAAGAACGTCCTGGTCACTTTCCAAAGGTTGGTGAACCAGGTGTTAAATGGTGCTGAGGAGTACGCTGTGGCACACCTGGATGACATTGCCATCTTCAGTACCAGCTGGGAGGAACACCTGTCACACCTTAGGGAAGTGCCGGGCAGAATACAGAAGGCTGGGCTCACTGTCAAAGCTGAGAAGTGCCAGGTGGCCTTGGGAGAAGTGGCATACCTCAGGCATGTGGCAGGCCGGGGACAGCTTCGTCCTAACCAAATTAAGATAGAAGTAATACAGGCATGGCCCAGACCAGAAACTCAGAAGCAGGTCAAGAGTTTTCTTGGGACAGCAGGGTACTATCGAAAATTTGTACCAAATTACAGTGCCCTGTCTGCTCCCCTATCTGACTTGACAAAGAAACGGATGCCCAAGAAATTTACCTGGGGTCCAGCCTGTGAGGAAGCCTTTACCAAACTGAAGGAGGCACTGTGCAGTGCTCCGGTCTTCACAAGTCCAGTCTATAGCAAAACTTTTGTAGTTCAGATGGATGCCTCAGACATGGGTATTGGGGCAGTACTAAGCTAGACATCCAGCAAAGGGAGGGACCACCCGATAGCCTACCTGAGCTGAAAGTTTCTCCCCAGGGAACAAGCATACTCCACGGTGGAAAAGGAGTGTTTTGCCCTAGTGTGGGCCCTAAAGAAATTGGAGCCATACTTGTGCGGGCAGCCTTTTGTGGTGCAGACTGACCACAACCCCCTGGTTTGGTTGTCACAGATGGAGAAAAATAATGGCAGACTGCTCAGATGGAGTCTTGCTTTACAAGGGTATGTTTTGAAAATCGTACATAGGGCCGGAGCCAAAAATAAGAACTTAGATGGACTCTATAGGGTCTATGAGGAGTGAACTGATTTGGGAAGCTCATCCCATGTGGGGATGGATCCCACAAATTCAGCCTAGGTAGGGAGGAGTGTGACATAGACAGCCAGCTCTGAGTGCTCGAGTGCTGTATTAATTGTTATTACATATAAAATATGTGAAAAGAAGGTCAGTTCAAGGAAAAGGCTGTCTTACTGGAACTGACACATCAAGACCCCCAGGAATAAGTTCAAAGGACAGGAGGTATTTTAAACTGCAGAGATCTGGGGTGCAATTACCTTGTCAATTTGCTTTCATCCCAGGAAATAAGATTAGCCATTCATAATGCTCTCAGGGAGATCCTTTGACTTGAATATTTGCTGGGAAGGACTTGTGGGAAGGGGTGTCGAGAGAGGCCAGAATGGACATTGAAGAGGTTTGATGTCTGGGCCAGGGAGGACCCAGACTGATTTGGAATGTCCAAAATACATTTTCTGGGGAACCCTTGAACTACATCAGAAAGACCTGAGGTGTAGATTCCAAGGTTCAGATGAGATTAAAGAGGCCAATACACTTTTGCTCTGAATACAGTGACTTAGATCAAAGAAACTTTTGAGATGTATGTGTAGCAGAGCACAAACCAGTTCTGACCAGTTAACCTGTGGAGAGGAAAGTCAGTGAGGTCATCTCATATTTTTTTAAATATTTTATTTGGAGACCCTGTATTGTAAAATATAGAGTTTGATGCACCAAGGCGGAGTTAGTGACCTCATGAGAAGACTGGCTCAGAAGTGTGCTTAATTGCTAAAAGAATCTGACAGAGACACACAAAAAAATATTTCTGACTGAGAGGAGAGAGACCCTAAAAGCACTGAAAGAAAGTAAGCATTAGATTTTACCAGTCTGAAGTTATAAAATTGTAAGAACTGTACTTGTTTTACCTGTTTGTTTTAAGGCTGTATGTGTTGGGATATATATTTGTTCTGTAATTATTGTTCTGTTTTGATATTTTTAAAGTAAAGATATTTTTTTACAAACGAAACTGCTGGAGTGCATTGACATTTCTTTTTATTTTAAGTAGAGCTTTTAAAAGGTTATAGTAACACTGTGTATGTGCTTATTGTATACCAAACTGGGAAATGGATAGAGTTCTGTAAAAGTCTTGCATAGAGTTCTAAGGGTTCATTTGAAAGACCTGGTTGGGTGCCCATAGGCAAAGATATCTGGCCCCCCGAAGACAGAATTATCTGAGCCTGATATTTGGGTACGCTAACAAGAGGTTTTCAGTTTGAATCCTTCCAGAGCTTGAGACTAAGATGACTTGAACCCACAAAACAGACAAGAGAGTTACCTTGTCTGATCACTGTACACAAATCATATGCTCAGAGGTTGGCACTTTGGGAGTAGAGGGCTGACCAGCTGAGCGAGTTGGTGACACAAGGTAGCCAGATAGTTCTGCAACATGTCTGTCTCCACTCTGATTGCACTGTTTTGTTTTGTCCATGCTTCTCCCTGCCACCATCCCCTAGGTCATATCTGGAATCGAGCAGTACTCTGCTCAGTATGCCTTCCTGGTTAAACTCTTAAATAAATTATATATATATATATATATATATATATATATATATATATATATATATATATATATATATTTACATACACACACACACATATTGTATTTATATATATTCTTTGCAAAAAAATTTGTTAATGCACCAGTTAGGATAAGTTAACAGCACAAAGATAGGGAAATGTGGCATTAGGGTTTCCAACCTTAATGCCCCCCACCACCCCCCAAACAGCAAAAGGGGAAAAAATTAGGGTTTTGGGTCTCAAGAGTCTTGGCGAATAAGTGATGGGGTCTTACTTGGGGGTTGTCAACCTTAACATCCACCTCCTTCCATGAGCAAACAATGTCACACATAATCTCCTTTCTACATGCAGGGCCCACAGGACTCTGCATGAAGAAAGGTACAACAAATTGTGTTGGCAATCTGTGTCGAGACATACTGTACTTCTTTAACTTTGAAGAGTGTATCATTATGAGGTAGTAGCTTAGAGCTCTACCTTCTGCTTCAGATTGGAGTCTAAGGGCTGGGGAGGAGGGGGTATTAGGGTTGACAACCCCCAAGGAAGACCCCACCACTGATTCTGATTCACCAAGACTCCAGAGACCCAAAACCCTAACTTTTTTTCCTTTTGCTGCTTGGGGGGTGGGAGGGGCATTAGAGCTGGAAACCCTAACACCGTATTTCCATACTTTTCTGGTGTTAAGTTACCATTGATTATCAGTGTCTTTATTTAACCAGGCGATCACCGTTGAGCAAGCTCATTTTTGAGGTAGACCTGGGTTTGTTAACAAGGAACAAGGGACAATATACATGGGATGCAACACACAAGAAAATAGTAATAATACAAATAAAGTGGGATACAATAATACAGTATATACAAAGTATCAGCAGGTAGCATTGACAGTAGTATATGTTTTGAACAGAAGATACAGCTAGTTTTGGGTAGGACACAATTTTTCATAAAAGTAAAGAAATATACATATCAGGTGCACTGAACAGAAATAAAACCTAATATAAAAAGATATATAGTGATACGGTATGGAGAATTTAGAGCTGGAACCAGGGCCAAATGAATGTGGAAGGGACAGATATGGGGGTAGAAAAAGAAGAGAGGGAAGAGTCGATTATAGATGTGATCAGTCTTTTAACAGTAGTAATTAGAGTGTGCTTGGACTTATAGGAGTCACTATTTAGGGTAGACAGGCACAGGACTCTTTATTATGATATAGGTATAGAGATTTAAAAGCTGCTAGGTTGATAGGGTGAGCTAATTTCAAAGTTTTTTTGCAGCTTGTTCCACAGTTGAGGGAGCACAAAGCTGATGGCTGCTCTGCCAATGCGAGATTTTGCTTTGTAAACATAAAGGTAGATATATGAGGTGCTTGTCAGGGCATACTTCCTCAAAGGTAAACAGATAGAGATATACTGTGTCAGTTTATTTGAGATAGCTTTGTATGTCCAAACTGCAGCATTTTTTTTCCGTCTATAAGCAAGTGATGACCATCCCACTGCCGTGTACAATGCACAGTGGTGGATTGAGTATGGAAGACCTGTGATAAATCTTATGGCTTTGTGATAAAGCGTACCAAGTTTGGCTAGGGTACCTGCAGGTCTCTGACTATATAGAAAGTCTGCGTAATCCAATAGGGAAAGAAAGGTAGTTTGAACCAGTTTCAGTTTAGTGTCTCTTGTGAGGAGATTATTAATCCTAAAGAACAGACCAAGTCTTTGTCTAAATTTCTTTGCCAGTTCTTCTAAGTGATCTGTGAAAGAAAGACTATGGTCTAACCAGACCCCCCAGGTACTTGAACTTTGGTACGTAGTCCAACTGCTCACCTAGAATGGTAGTGATCTGCGGGAGTGTCCCAGCAATTGCAGGATTTATTACATTTTGAAGGGGCGAGAGTTTTTTTGCATTTAAGAGCAGTTTCTTGTTTATAAGCTGATGTTGCAGCAGATTAAATTAATTTTAAGGGGCTTTACAAGCCACTTCAGGTGTGGGGCTACTAGCACAGAGTACCGTATCATCTGCGAATAGGTGTATTTGTGCTTCTTTGATGGGGGCATCTACGTTGTTAATATAAATGATGAAGAGCAAAGGACCAAGAATGGAACCTTGTGGTACACCCCTCAATAGGGGTTTTGGTGGAGAAACTTCCCCTTACTTGTTGAAGTCATCCTGAGAGGTAGTTGGAGAACCATTTAAGAGATAGGAAATCCAAACCAATGTTCTAGAGGGACGACAGAAGCAGTCTGTGATCAACAGTATCGAATGCCTTGCTTAGGTCCAAGAAAACTGCTCAGACAAAGTTTTTTTTGTCTAATTCAAGCTGTCAGTCGTTTGTCACCTTGGCTAGAGCAGAGATTGTACTGTGCTGTGCTCTAAAACTGGATTGTAATGGTTGAGCAATTTTTCTGATTCCAGGTACTGTACTTATGAAGCTGGGAGTTCACTATTTTCTCCAGCATCTTTGACAGGATTGGAAGTAGGGAGATTGGCCTGTAGTTATTGAGGTCACTAGGATCTCCTGACTTAAACAAAGGGACCACAAGTGCATTTTTCCAAATGGGTGGTAGGTCACCCTGGGACAAGGATAAGTTGAAGAGATGAGTAATTGGGACTGCAAGGACACGATAGCCGACCTTTAAGAAGTACGGGTCAATGAGGTCTGCCCCCGCACTTTTCCTAGTGTCCAGCTGAATGAGAAGATCTTTGACTTCTTTCAGGGATGTAGGCTGCAGAGAGAAGGATGGACTAGGGATGGGTTTTTCTTGTGTATCCAATCTAAGTTCAGGGATTATCCCCATGCAGGGAAACCAAATGTTTAAAAATAACCAGATAGAAATAATTAATGATAAGATTAGAAGTTTCTGTTTACAAGAAGAAATTGGCTTCATGGATAATGAAAAGACATTTAACAGAACATCCCTTTTTAGAAAGGACGGTATCCACCTTAATTATGCTGGATTAAGGATAATGGATAAAAAAGTTCAAGATGTTACCAACTTCCACTTAAACTGGTTTGGCGGGGTATAGTAAATATTAATAAACTAAATGGAACTCCTTCCCCCCCTCCAAATAGCCGGGGTTGGAATGCTATTTTGATTAATGCTCGAAGTTTGCAGAATAAATATGATGAATTAAACATAATTTTGCACAAAAATAATGTGCATATTGCCCTTATTACCGAAACATGGTGGGATGAAAAAGATGATTGGGAAAAAGAAATTGAGGGGTATAAACTTTATTACCACTGTAGAAAATATAGGAAAGGAGGAGGTCTGGCAATATATATATATATACATAAGGACATTGTCTCTGAAGAAATTAAATGTGATATAGGACAAATAGAACTTATATAGGTTCATTTATTACCTATAAATAGACCTAAAATTATGTTGGGCCTTCTCTACAGGCCCCCATCTATATCACGTGAAGATGATAAGGCTTTATTAAGTATTCTTAGTAATCTGGACCCTTCAAAGAGGCTATTGCTAACTGGCGACTTTAACCTACCCAACATTGATTGGATCAAAGGTACAGGCTCTTGCCCCCTGGAAAGACAGTATATAGATGTTATGGATCATGGGGGACTTGAGCAGCTGGTCCTAGAGTGTACAAGGGGTAATAACATCCTTGATTTAATCTTTACAAATATGTGGGAAATAGTTAACTCAGTGGAAGTAAGCACCCCTTTAGGAAACAGTGATCATAACACTGTATTATTTAATATCAAGGAAATTCAATTTAGTAAACCTACGGGAACCACCACTAAGTTAAATATTGGGAAAGCTGACTTCCATAAAATGAAAATGGAATTGGGTAAATGGGACTGGAGATCGGAATTTGCCAATAAACCTGTACAGTACACATGGGATTCCCTTAGAATTAAAATAGATTAACAACAGAATTTGTACCCACTATTACTAAATATCATAGCGTCAGAACTACTAAACCTGCCTAGCTTACTACATCAATCAAAAAATTAATAAACAAAAAAAACAGGCTATATAAGAAGTTGAAAGTTCTAAGTTCTGACAAATTAATTGTTGAATTTAAGGAAACCCCCAAAAAAGTTAAAGCAACCATAAAAAAAGCAAAAGCCCTATACGAGATAAATCTTGCGAATAGAGTTCATGACAACAAAAATGCATTCTTTTCCTATATTAATAACCGGAGAAAGACCCCCAATAGTATAGGTCCCTTTCTCACTGTAGAGGGGCACCCAGCAACCAATCAGCAAATGGCTAATATTCAGAACAAATTTTTTTGTTCAGTATATAAACACAAAGATTCAGATGCACATAGTACAAGTAGACCCTTTGAACCTGGGACAGTAACTTTGAACCCAGATAATATATATAAACAAATAATTGGTCTAAATATTAATAAATCTCCTGGCCCTGATGGTATGCATCCTAAAATTCTGAGGGAATTAGCAGATATGTTGGCTCATCCCATAACACATATCTTCCAATCATCTATAAACTCCGGTTCTGTTCCCCAGGATTGGAAATTAGCAAATATAGTACCCATTTTAAAAAAAGGACCCAGTACCCTTCCAGAAAACTTTAGGCCCATTAGTTTAACTTCAATATTGGGGAAACTCTTGGAAGGAATAATTAAAGATATACTCATGGAACACATGGAGGGATGAGATATAATAGATCCATTTCAACATGGTTTTGTACGGAATAGATCCTGTCAGACAAATTTATTATCTTTCTACAAAAAAGTGAAAAGGGAAATGGATGCTGGGAACCCTGTGGATGTGGTCTTTCTGGATTTTGCCAAGGCTTTTGACAAACTACCTCATAAAGAACTATTGTCAGCATTGGATATTACAAAACTGCATAGTAATATCTGTAGATGGGTCTCAAACTGGTTGCAAGATACAAAGCAGAAGGTGGTCATAAATGGGGAATATTCAGATTGGGCCCCGGTTTTAAGTGGAGTGCCCCAGGGTTTGGTTTTGGGGCCCAGTTTGTTTAACTTGTACATTGCTTCATTGCAAATCAATAACAAGAACATATGGATGTACAAGTTTGCAGACGATTGCAGACTGGGTGCAGTTCCAAAAAATGATGAACAAAGAGAAGCACTTCAACAAACCTTAGACTTAATAAATAAATGGACCAACCTCAATAAACTTGAACTAAACATATCCAAGTGCAAGGTTATGCACTTGGGTAAGAAAAATAAGGAAGCAACCTATCTATTGGATAAAATAAATTTGGGAGTAGTTACTGAGGAAAAGGACCTGGGCATCACAATTACTAATGACCTAAAATTCAGAGTACACTGTAGAAATCAACTAAAAAAAGCAACCCAGATCCTAAACTGTATATTAAAACACATAGCAAGCAGAAGGAGTGAGGTTCTGGTTCCTCTGTATGTTGCACTGGTCAGACCACACCTGGAGTACTGTGTGAGGGTTTGGGCCCCATATAACAGGGAGGACATACTTTCTATTGAGGGAGTACAGAAAAGATTAACTAAACAAATAAAGGGACTTAAAAATAAAGAATATTATGAAAGATTAGAGAGACTGAACCTTTACTCATTGTATTATCGTAGATTAAGGGGTGATCTATGTTTCTTATACAAAAGTATCAAGGACGAAGATTTGTTAAAAGACTTGGGTAATACACATAATTATGGGAGAACTAGTACAAGGAAAAACATGAAACAACTTTGTCAACAAACTTGGGTGCACAACTTTAGGAAAGATTGGTACAGTGGTTGGGGCCTGGAATAACTTACCAACAGAAATTATAACTAGTTCTACAATGAATGAATTTAAAAATGGGGTAGACAAATACTTTGGAGACAGTAAATTTCTTTTTAAATAAATAAAAATAATGGAAGGCGAGCCTAATAGGATAGTTGCATCTATCCTCGGCTTGAATAAACCTATGAACCTAAGTTGTTGGCAGAGGATATTCGCGGGAGAGGAGTCAAAGGCTAGCCCTGCAGTGGCAACATGATTATTGAGAGCATCGAGGATAGACGGGCTGTTGGAGATGACAGTATTGTCGATCAATAATTTAGTAGGTAAGGAATTTACAGTGGTGTGACCTTCAATGTCTTTGATAGTCTTCCAGAATTTGGAGGCATTTCTTGAGGAGCTCTCCAGCTGAGAGCAGTAGAAATTAACTTTGGCTTCTCTGACCATTTTGGTGCAGATGTTTCTCACCCTCCAGAAAGAATTCCAGTCATTTATTAGATGAGTTTTCCTAGCAGTTCTCCAGAGTACATCCCTACTCCGCAAAGCATCTTTCAGGTATTCTGTAAACCACCAACAGGATTTGTTTCTGGCATGAACTTTTACTATGGGAGCATACTTGTTGAGAGCTCCTAGCACAATTTCATAAGCCGTAGTCAGGGACTTGGCTAGATAGAAGTTCTGCCATCGCACGGAGTCTCTTAGGTATGATATATACCCATGGAGATCAAAGTTGCGTATGCACCTTTTACAGGAGAATTTTGGTACAGTTGTGCATTTAAGAGTGGATCTTACACACACGATGAAGCAATGGTCACTAATATCAGAGAAAAAGATGCCAGCATGGGAGAATAAATGGGGTTTGTTAACTAAAATGATATCCAAGAGAGTACTGTTATTAGGGTTGAGCTTGTTAGGACGAGTAGATTTGTTTATTAGCTGTGACAACCCAAGGGAATCACAGAACATTTTTAAGTGGGGTGGATGCACTGGAGAGCCAGTCTAAGTTGAAGTCCCCTAGTATGACACACTCTGAAGATGCTGAACCTAGGATGTTTTCGAGATGTTTCAACAACTCGCAGTGGTTTAAGGCTCTGAGCTGCAAATCTGGAGACCTGGGTTTTAATCCCACAGCCCCCACTTGTATACTGTGTGACCCTGAGCAAGTCACTTAACTTCCTTGTGCTCCCAGGTTGACCTGCAAACAAGCTTTTTAGTGTGTCTGACCTGGTAAAATAATTGGTAAAAAAAAACTGTTGTCCTGCTGATGAGGGTCTGTAGCATCCTATTATACATAATGAGACACCAGTGGCAATTTCAATCTTAACTGCAAGCTTTTTCCCTGCTATATATAGATAGATAGATAGATAGATAGATAGATAGATAGATAGATAGATAGATAGATAGATAGATAGATAGATATACATATATCTGTTTATCCATGCCCTAGCAAGCAGAAAAAAACAGGAAAGTACTGAGCCAGTGAACACAGGGTGTACTCAAAATGGGACAACACACTTACTGGGGCAGAAAGTTGAAACAACTGGAAACAAACATTTACATTTCAGAACAGGCTAAACAATTAACCCTTTAGATGATTATTTAAACTAGTCAAGGAGGGAGGCACTGGAAAGGAGCAGGAAAATCCTAGCCCCCCCCCCAAAAAAAGTCACGGTAGTAAGTGCAGTAAATACTAACATAGAAATGTTGATAGGGAGAAGGGCAGGGGTAAATGGAGAAAGTGACAAAGGCAAAAAGGACAGGGATGGGGAAAAAAGGAGTAAGGCCATCAGGAAATGGAGGATAATGAGTATCAATGCCCATAGCCTGGGCAACAAGCTCTCTGAACTGGTGGCCTTGATGGAAGAGGGATGCCTGGATATCGTAGCAGTCACAGAAACATGGTACACAGAGAACCATGACTGGGATGTTAACATACCAGGGTACATAACCTACAGGAGAGACAGGGAGAGGAGAAGAGGGGGAGGAGTAGCTATCTATGTAAAGGAAGGGATAAAAGCAACTGAACAAAAGAGTAAACAGGGAGGAGAGGAGGCACTGTGGGTCACCTTGGAGACTGGAATTGGCACCACAATCCGCACAGGGGTTGTATACAGACCCCCAGGTCAGGCGGAGGGAATGGACAAGGATACGATAGGAGGCATTCTTAGGATGGCAGAGAAAGGGGAGCTACTGTTGATGGGAGACCTGAATAAGCCAGATGTTAACTGGAGCACACTTGCTGCAGCCACATCCAAGAACAGGGCCATTCTCGATGCCCTACAGGTGACATGCCTCAGACAGCCAGTTTCAGAACCCACTCATGAGGGAGCAATCTTAGACCTCATACTCTCAAATGAGGACAGTGAGAGGATCTCAGATCTAGAAGTGGTTGCCATCTGGGGAACAAGTGACCATCAAACAGTGTGGTTCACGTTAAACTCAGCTACAGAGTCAAGCCATACAAAAGTGAGGGTACTGGACTTCAGGAGGGCTGACTTTGGCAAGATGGGAGAGTGCCTCTGAAAAGCACTAGCAAACAGGCTAGAAGGAGGGGTGGAGCAACAATGGGGAATCATCAAAACTGCCATCACAGAGGCAACAAGCCTTTGTGTGAAGCAAATATGTAAATCAGAATGAAAGAAAAAGCCACTATGGTTCTCAAAAGAGGTGGCGGGGAAGTCAGGGAGAAAAGGATAGCATTCAGGAAGTATAAGGAAATACAGAAGGAGCAGGACAGAGAGCAGTACCAGTTAAGGCAGAAGGAAGCAGAGAGGAAAGTCAGAATAGCAAAAGCCCAAACTGAGGAAAGGATAGCCAACTCGGTTAAGAAGGGGGATAAAACCTTTTATAGGTACATCAGTGAGTGTAGAAAGACAAAGGGAGGGAGAGTGAGGCTGAATAGAATGAATGGTGGGTGGGCAGAGGGGATAGTGAAAAGCAGGATACTGAATGAATATTTCTGCTCAGTATTCACAAAAGAGGAGGGAGGTGCCTAATCCAATTAACAGAAGCACTCTGGATAGGGGGTCTATCCCAGTCCTTTCACAGAAGAAAGGGTTCTGAAAGAACTCCTAAAACTGAAGGTGGACAAAGCAATGGGGCCTGATGGAATTCACCTCAGAATTCTAAAAGAATTAAGGGGAGAACTAGTGAAACCACTGACTACCCTTTTTAACAAATCATGGGATGGTGATGTGGTACCCGAGGACTGGAAGAAGGCAGATATGATTCCCCTTCACAAAAGTGTGACCAAGACAGAGGCAGGAAACTACAGGTCTGTCAGTTTGACCTCTGTGGTAGGGAAAGTGATGGAATCACTTCTGATGGAAAGAGTTGTTGAGTACCTAGGGGCCAGTGGGGCACAGGACCCAAGGCAGCATGGGTTCACAGTGGGAAGGTCATGTTAAATGAATCTAACTGATTTCTTTGACTGGGTGACCAAAGTAATAGACCAGGAAGGGGCTGTGGACATGGCCTACCTAGACTTTAGCAAGGCATTTGACGCAGTCCCACATAAAAGATTAATAGTCAAATTAACCAGCCTGGGAGTGGGTCCCAGGGTGGTAGCCTGCGTAAAACATTGGCTGGACAACAGGACACAGAAGGTAATTGTAAATGGAGTCCATTCTGAAGAAAGAGGGGTTACTAGTGGGTACCCCAGGTTCATATCGGTCCAGTCCTTTTTAATGTCTTTATAAGTGACATTGCAGAGGGACTGGAAGGAAAAGTATGCCTCTTTGCAGATGACACAAAGATCTGCAACAGGGTTGATACATACAAAGGCGTGGAAAGGATGAGAAGGGACTTGGCAAGGTTGGAAGAATGGTCAAAAGTATGGCAGGTAGGATTCAATGCAAAGAAGTGCAAAATAACCTGGGAAACAAAAACCCAGGGGAAGATTACACAATGTGGGGGGGAGGCAGTAACAAAAACAAAAAAAGAAAGGGACCTGGGGGTAATCATATCAGATGACCTTAATGTTAGCAAGCAATGTGAGAAGGCAGTAGGGAGAGCTGGGGATATACTGTGATGCATAGGGAGAGGCATCACCAGTAGAAAACATGAAGTTGTTATCCCTCTGTACAGACAGTTGGTGAAACCCCATCTGGAGTACTGCGTCTAGTTCTGGAGACCATATCTCTGCAAGGACATAGACAGGATAGAGGCAGTCCAGAGGAGGGCAACTAGAATGGTACAGGGTCTGCAAGTGAAGCCGTATAAGGAGAGACTAAAACAGCTTAATATGTATACCCTTGAGGAAAGGAGGGAGAGGGGGGACATGATAGAAATGTTTAAGTACCTCAGTGGAATCAACAAAGTCCAAGAGGGTAGCATATTTCAGAAAAAGAGACATGCAAGAACTAGGGGACCTAATTTAAAGATGGGGGGGCAGTTCAGGGGCAATGTGAGGAAGTATTTTTTCACAGAGAGGGTAGTGGATGCATGGAACAACCTTCCTGAGGAGGATGTGGGTCTAAAACTGTGGGAGAATTCAAGAATACATGGGATAGACACAAGGCAATCCTTGTGGGGGGTAGGAAGAAATAGGCTGTTGGTTAACTAGGATCTGCGGCTTATCCTGTAGGTAGGGAAATGAGCAGACTAGGTGGGCCAAGCGGTCCTTATCTGCCATCAAAGTCTATGTTTCTATTATAGAATCAAGGGCTGCCTAGTGACCCCTATTGTAATAGAAGGGCTACATGAAAAAGTCAGTATAAATTAGAGGTAAGCACAGAGAGCCATAACCCAGGAAATCACAAGTAAAAATCCTACCCCTGTGGCTGGCTTATGTTTGTCCCTTAACAAGTCAAATGACCTCCCAGTTCTTAAATCCACCTAGCTGTTAAAAAAGTTAGAAGACTGCAGTAATCCCTCTGAAAATGAGATGTCACATCTTAGCTGGACTATCCTTAAAAAATAAATTGCAGATATGCATACAGTACTTGTGTTTGAAATGGATATCAGAATCCATGGAAAATAATAGTTGAGAAATACAATTGGCTTCTCTATGTAATACACAATATGTTAATTGCTGTACAACTTAGTGCAGCTGTTGCCTAACTTTGGAAAGCAAGCTAATTCAAAAAAGTCCAGAATTAAAAAGTTTTCATTCACCCAAACTACTAATCCAGCTATTTTATTTTTTATTCTGTTTTGGGCTGTAAGAAACCTGTGCCTAGGCTACGAATGAGTAGCACACGCACAAAGTGAAACATTACTGCATCTTAAAATGCAACTTTTGTTGTAAGTGTTTGCGACCCCAGCTACCACTTCTGGGTCAGGATCTGTATTTAGATCGCCCCCGCTTCGAGCAGGGCGAGCATGAGCAGGGCACGCATCGCCACGTGCAGAGACAAGCACATCTGCTTGTGTCAGCTGTGTCCACTGTGACAGCTGGGACCTGGGTCTACTAACTAGATAAATATACAAAGTAATTATACAGAAAGAAATTGTGTGTTAAATGCCGCATGTATGCAGAGGGGAAGGAAATAGATGGGTCTGAGTGTGATAAATGTGTACTCCTGGAGGTATTGCAGGGGGAAATTATTGCACTGCAGCATAGGATGTAGATTCAGCTCAATATAAGTAACCTGAAGCAATTTATTGATATTATGGCAGAGGTTGTGGCTGAACCCAATAAGTTAGCTAAAGCTACACCTGTTACGGGAGATGGGGAGGATGACTGGTGTATGATAAATAAACAAAAGAATAAAGAAGGTAGAAGGAATATAGGAGGGTCCTCCAACATTTTAACCCCGAAAAGATATAGTGCCTTACACCCGGATTTAAACTTAAGTGAGCAAGAGGAAAATTTAACTGCCCAGGGGGAACCAACACTTGATAATACCAAACACCTGACAATACCTGATCCAAATAAACTTGTCTGTGGTAAAAAACAGACACCAATGCCAGAAGACACAGTCGAATCCCGGGATGTCCTAGTTGTAAGGGACTCTGTGTTGTGTTATACAGACCATAGAATATGTAAACATCGCAACTATAACACCACAGTTAGCGTGTTACCAGGGGCAGGCATTAGTAACATAAGGCAACTTCTCCCCAGTCTACAGGAACATACCACAAAACCTTTAGCCCTAATCCATGAAGAGGTTAATGAGGTCAGGAAAATTAAATCTTACTGACATCCAAAGGGACTTCAAACAGGTTGGTAGGGACCTGATAGCAAATGGCACTGATCTTATTATATCTAGTTTACTTCCGCGGTACCCAGAGCTACCCTTGCTAGAACCAGGGATATACAAGCTTTAAATTGTTTATTTATTTAGCTTTTGTTTACCGGGTAAGTACACTAGACAAGTATTATGCCTATTTTCAGGAACGACCCGGGAGAGTACAACATGAGGAACAACAGTCAAGGAGACATGGCAAAGAGAGTACAGTTTTTTTGTCACAGTAAACAAACATGTGGGAAATACAGTAAACAAACAAGTGGGATATACATCATTTGACGCTAGGGGAAACATACAGTAGTAAGCACATTTCAGATTATACACTCTAGACTAGCTAGTTCAACTGACAGATATATACAGGTAATCATACATAATTGGTTGAAGAGATGGTGCCACAGGGAAGGCCACACATATTTGGAACATGGGGATGCATTCGGGGACCAGAGGTTATTTGCACAGGATGGACTCCATTTGAATAGACAGGGAAATGCATCTTTGTGCATAGACTGTGCCATGCCATTGACAGAGGTTTAAACTACCAGGGGATGAGGGGAACCCCAGATAAAAGACTGGCAACACCAAGGAAGTTGATTTTGTAGCCTGGAACTTTATGGTAATAAATGGCCGAAATTTGAACAATAAAACTGATGAACTCCTCTTTATCCTATGTAGTTCAAACATACATATCTGTGCAATTACAGAAACTTGGTGGAGAGAAGAGGACCCATGGAATAAAAACATACCTGGATATATACTGCATCATAAAGGCAGAACCTTGACAAAAGGGGGTGGTGTGGCCCTTTACGCCTCTGACAACATAGTTTCTGAATTAGTAGATACTTCCCATTGGGATGGCACCAAGATTTAATGGGTTAAGATTCCCCCCCCACATGCTGCAAATATCAACTTGGGCCTAATTTATAGACCCCCCTCCATCTCACATCAGAATGACATACACTTGTGGACTTCATGGAGACTTAAATCTTTCCGGCATTAACTGGGATATCTTACAAGTGGAAAATGCTGAGGAATCACGCTTCTTAGAAGCTTTCATTTTTGCTGGTATGCACCAGTTTGTTACAACCAATACCAGAGGCAATCACATTCTAGATCTAGTCCAAGTAATTTAATAGATAACATCTATGAATATAATGTACAACCCCCTGTAAGGTCTAGTGATTATGCTATGGTTAGTTTTAAATACAAGGGTAGACTAGGAAAAGCCACAGGGAGTACCATAGTACATAATTACAACAAAGCTAATTTTGATGCCATGAGTCATGATCTAGTCACATGGGACTGGGAAAAGGAATTTGATAATCAGCCGCTAGCACACATGTGGGAAATTATGACAAGTAAAGTTGGTTCTCTTAAGCAAGCATACATCCCAGTAGTCCGCAAATATGAAGGGACAGGTAAAGCATGGCCACAGTGGTTAACACTGGATGTAAGGAAACTAATTAAAAAGAAAAATAAAGCATATAGGAATGCAAAGAAGGGTGGAGATAGTAAATGCTGTGATACCTATAAAATGCTCTTAAAAAATCTAAATTTAGCATTAAAAAAGCCAAGCAAAAATATGACCTTATGCTTGCCAGAAGGGTGCAAGATAACTATAAGTCTTTCTACACTTATATTAGTAATCGGAGAGGGGCAAGTAAAACTATTAGCCCCCTAATTGGCCCAGACTGCACTATGGTTATAGACAACCTGGTGATGGCAGAGCAGTATAATGGCTTCTTCACCTCAGTTTTTAATAAAAAAAAACTATCCCAAGACAGCACACCTAGTCCAATCTGCTAATACATGTCCTCATATTAATAAGGAAGATGTGTTCAAGAGACTCCAGAATATAGACCAAAATAAGTCACAAGGCCCAGATGCACTATACTCCAGAATCATAAAGGAACTAGTAGAGGTACTAGCAGGTCTACTTATATCCATCTACCAGAAATCATTGGATGAGGGGATAGTCCTGGAGGCCTGGAGACAGGTGGCCGTGGTGCCAATTCCTAAAAAGGGTACCAAGCATAAGGTAGAAATTTACAGACCCATTAGCTTAACAGCCATGTTTGGAAAGATCTTGGAAGGCATTATAAAAGATTATATAATCAATCACCTTAGGTTAACAGATACCCTAGATTATACCCAGCATGGATTCACCCAGGGCAGGTCATGTCAGACCAACTTACTTGAGTTTTATGGTGGGGTCAGTAAAGCCTTGGATGATAGACATTCAGTGGATGTTATCTTCCTAGATTTCTCCAAGGCATTTGATAAGGTACCACATGGGGAACTGATCGATGCCTTAGTAGAACTCGGAATTACCGGTACAGTATCACATTGAATAGAATCATGGCTTTCTGATAATAAACAAAAAGTTAGTGTAAAGGGGACATATTCAGAATGAGCAGATGTGACTAGTGGGGTGCCACAGAGATCTGTACTGGGGCCATGTCTGTTCAATGTCTACATTTTCTCTAGGAGTACCACTACTGGTGTATGGTTATCCAAGTTCGTGGATGACGCAGGAATTGGGCACATTGTGGATACTCCTGAGGATGCAGGTTCCCTCCAGCTAGCTTTAATAAACCGGGAAACCTGGCAAGCGACAATAAATTGTCATTCAGTGTGAACAAATGCAGTGTGATGCATTTTGGAAAAAAGAATAGACAGGAAGATTACCTCCGGGGGGGGGGGGCAAAAGATCAGCATTGTAGAGGATGAAAGAGACCTGGGGGGCAGGATTATGAAATACGTCAGTTTCAAGACAGAGTGTAACCAAGTAATTAAAAAGGCTAGTAGTATATTACACTGCATTAATAAACACATCAAGTGTAGAAGTAAGGATGTTTTGCTACCACTGTATACGTCCCTGGTATGACCACATATGGAGTACTGTGCATGATTTTGGTCCCCTGGTGGCAGAAGGGAGACCCAAGCCCTGGAGATGGTCCACAGAAGGGCAACACATAGGATCAGGGAGGTGCAGGGATTGGACTACCAGTCCATACTGGATATCCTGGGACTGTACTCACTGGAATTCAGATGTATGATGGGGGATATGTGTTTGTTGTACAGAGACCTTACTGACACACAGTTGTGGGAACTCCTGGGACTGGAGTTAAAGGATAAGGGTCATCATACTAGATCTCATCCCCTGCAGACTGAAGTCAAAAGATTTAATATCACCAAAAGAAAACACTGGCTTACTATCAGGGCAATAAAAATCTGGAACAGACCCCCCCTGGAAGTAGTGGCTAGTGGTAGTATGTATAGCTTTATGGCACAACTGGATGCACATTTGATTAGAAACAACATCTTGGGATATCACTGATAACAGCGAGCTATAATGGACCTTGATCTATATAGAGCTCAGGACAACCTTAGAAACCTATGAAACATACTGTACACATAAACTAAACAAGAAAGGACATCAGAAGAGGCCCCAGATTTACATAGATACACGCTACTGTAGATGAATAAGGACAAAAATGATCAGGAGTCAAGTCCACCCTGATGCCCTATCTGGTTTACTCTGCTCCTTCATAGTCCTTCCTGTCTCTTGCCTACCTCTTGTTCTCAATGACCCCATTGATACTGACCCATTGTGTTTTGAATCTAGATATACTGTATTCCCAACATTGATCACATTACTATATAGATTGTTCCACCTGTCCACCACTCACTTTTTAAAAAAATACTTTCTGATGTCTTTTTCGAGTCCCCCCCCTAGCTTGATATTATGTCCCCGGTGGTTGTACTGCCTCTTTGCTTGAAACTCTGTGGAGTCCATCTTGTTACATCCCGAATATATTTGTAAATTTCAGGCATTGTTGTTTACTGAATAACATGCTGACAGATCTTAGACTCGATTCACAAAGCTTCCTGGGTGGTGTAAGGGGCTTGCATCCCAAAATGTGGTGCAAGCTGCCCCTTGCTCCAAACAATGCCCAAGTAGTTATTCACAAAGGCAGCCTGCATTTACCGCAGGCTGCATGCACCAAACTAGCCCAGTGCCACCTGTGCGCCACAACATGGACTGTGGCAAGACTCTAGGAGTCTGTGTCAGATGCAGGCTGCCAAAGTCTCACAACTGGTATTCACAAAACTCACCCAGAGGGTGAATTTCTAAGTACAATTAGACCAGCACTGGCTAGTCTAAGGGTACATACAGATTAGCCCTGGGTGACTTGAAAATTATTTTGTGGCAATGTGCCACTGTTCCCCGCCTCAGCCCTGATTGCCCATTATAAATACAGATATTTATTCCCCTGGGGGTCTAAGTGGACCCCTCCCCACCCCCAGCCCTGCTTGCCCAATTATACAGATATATACTGTATATTCCCCTGGTGGTCTAGTGGACCCCGTAGCCCTGCTTGCCCTTTATAAATAAGTACATCTTTATTCCTCTGCTGGTCTAGTGGACCCTCCACGCCCCAGCCCTGATCACCCATTATACAGATATAGACTTTCACCTGGTGGTCTAGTGTACCCCCATCCCCAACCAGCAGTGCCCTACCACCCTGGTCCTCCCCAACACATATCCGAGCCAGTGACTGGCACAGCCCACTGCTCACTACTGCAGCCAGCCACCAACTGATCTCAGAATGAGTGAGTACTGTATATATTACATGCTCAGTGAATGACAGCAGTTGTCATTCACTGAACACATACTATATGCAATGTGTGCTCATTCTGAGATCAGTTGTCGGCTGGCCATGGTGGTAAGCGATGAGCTGTGCCAGTCAGTGGCTTGGATAAGGGTTGGGGGGAACAGGGTGGTAGGGCATTGTCGGGTGGGGGTTCAATAGACCACCTGGTGAATGTATATATCTGTATAATGGGCGATCAGGGCTGGGGGGTCTACTAGACCACCAGGGGAATAAGGATATATTTATTTATAAGCGGTGATCAGGGCTGGGGGGCCCGCTAAACCACCAGGGGAATAAGGATATATTAATTTATAATGGGTGATCGGGGCCAGGTGTTGGGGGGTCCACTAGACCACCAGGGACTAGCAAGGGACATTGCCGCATGGATGTACATGGCTCGTGGCAACTTGTACAGGTGTGCCCTCATTTGGACACACTACTAGGGTTGCTACATGCCACTGGTGTTTGTCGCTGGGACCCTACCTGATCATGAATTGGGTGCAGGGTCCCTGGTGTGCCTTTGGACCAGCTTGTGACATCCTTTGTGAATCGAGACCCTTGCCTTTATTTTTACAAAAACACAAAAGACTGACACAGTACAACATGCTGCAGATGTTTAACATAGAAACATAGAACTTGTCAACAGATAAGAACCTCTTAGCCCACCTAGTCTGCTCTATTTTCCCTACCTACAGTGTCACCTCAGACCCTACTCAGTATCTGGTTTTCACCCCTCTTGCCTTACTTCTAAGATCCTCTTGTTCCTATCCCATGCTTTATTAAATCCTGTAACTGTTTTAGCCCCACCACCTCCACTGGGAGGCTGTTTCAGGCATCCACCACCCTTTCCGTGAAGAAGTACTTCCTCACATTTCCTGTCATCCCCTTCCCCTCCAGCTTCATAGCATGCCCCCTTGTCCTCGAGCATCTCTTTCTCTGGAATATGCTCCCTTCCTGTACCTTGTTACATCTGTGAGGTATTTGAATGTTTCTATCATATCCCCCCCTTTCCCTCATTTCTTCGAGGGAGTACATATTTAATTTCTTAAGCCTTTTTTCTGATGCAGGTCCTGCACCATTTTGGTTGCCCTTCTTTGTGCCCCCTCTACCCTGTCTATGTCCTTTTGGAGGTGGGGCCTCTGAAACTGTACACAGTACTTGAGGGGAGGATCTCACTAGGAATCTATACGGGGTGGTATTACCTCTCTCTTTCTACTGGTAATACCCCTGCCTATGCATTGAGCATCCCACTAGCTATTCCCACTGCCTTGTCACACTGTTTAGTTACCTTCAGGCCATCAGAAATGATTCCCCCAGGTCCCTTTCCTGTTTTGTGTCTGCTAGTACTTCTCCCAGTTGATACGTTGGCCTCAGGTTTCTGTGCACCAAGTGCATGATTTTACACTTTTTTGTATTGAAGCCCAGCTGCCAAACTCGTGACCATTCATCCAGCTTTTTTAGATCTCTCATTCTCTCATTCTTTCAACACCTTCCCCCATATCTACTGTGCTGCAGATTTTTGTGTCATCCACAAACAGGCATAATTTCCCTTCCAGTCCTTGTGCAATGTCGCTTATAAAGACATTGAAGAGCACTGGGCCCAGTACTGACCCTTGTGGCACCCCACTGGTCACTTTGCCCTCTCCAGAGTGGATGCCATTTACCACCACCTTCTGACTCCTGTTGTCTAGTCAGCTCTCTACCCATCTTACTGTTATATGACCCACTGCCAGGCTTCTCAGCTTGCTCACCAGTCTTCTGTGTGGAATGGTGCTGAAGGCCTTACTAAAGTCCATGTAGGCTGCATCAACTGCTCCTCTCTGATCTACTTCCTTGGTTACCCAGTCAGAGAACTTGATTAGGTTTGTCTGGCAGGACCTCCCCCCTGTGAACCATTGTTGCCTCAGATCCTGAAGACTATTGGAAACAAGGTATTTCCCAGTTGTTTCCTTCAGTAGTGATTCCATTACTTTGCCCATTACCGAAGTCAGGCTAACAGGCCTATAATTTCCAGCCTCCTCTCTGTTTCCATTTTTGTGGAGTGGGACTGCATCAGCCCTCCGCCAGTCTCCTGGGACCTCTCCCATTTCTAGTGACAGGTTGAACAGGGCTGTCAGAGGTGCAGCAAGCTCCTCCTAGAGCTCCCTCAGTACCCCGGGGTGCACTCCGTCAGGTCCCATTGCCTTGTCTACTTTTAACTGTGATAATTCCCTTAGGACCCTTTCCACTGTCAAAGGGCTAGTGTCCACCTCCCTTCCCTTAATGCCCTTGTTTTTTATAATTGGCCTTGTACCTACCCCCTCCTCTGTAAATACTGAACAGAAGTATTTGTTTAATATGTATGTTTTTTGGTGGTCCTCTTCCACACACACACCCCTCCTCCCCCTTTCAGCCTTACTAGCCCTTCCTTGATGTCCTTCTTTTTGCTTATGTATCTAAATAATGTCTTGTCCCCTTTTTATGTTGGCTTGCGCTTGCATGCCAGCCAACATATTGCAGTAGTAGCAGATCTGGAGGTGCTGTCACTGTGGGCGAATGCAGGGCATGCATCAGTAGGTGCATCCCTCCTTCCCCAATAAGGCAGCTGCAGTTGCTGACACCAGCAACACATAAACTGGCAACCAGATCTAAGAAAAGGTCCGCTGCAATGAGAGCCAAGCTTGTCATGCAGTGGCGTGCCTTTCCTGGTGAAGCAGTTCAATAAACATGGCAGCATTGACTGTCGAGGCACAGAGCGCTGACTTCAGGGGTGCCCAGTCCCCCTGTCGGCATGCCCTAACCCACTTCATTTGACGACGGAGGAGCCCACTCCCCATCAGCATAATACCCCGTCCCTCCCATTTCATGTGTGTGTCAAGGGGGTGCCCAATCCTCCTTGGCATCATGCGCCCCCCCAACAGTCTTTCTTTGCTGACGGGGGCCCAATCCCCATCTGCTTTAGTTCCCCCTTCCCAGTTTAATTTGCCAATGGGGAGCCACTCCCAGTCAGCATAATGTCCCCCATTTGTTGTGTGTGCCGAGGGTGCACAATCCTCTGCTCTTGTCCTCCCCCTTTGCCTTAGTATGCGCTGACGGGGGTGCAGAATCCCCTGTTGGCTACAGCATCCCCCCCCAAAACACTCAGGTGGCATGCTGGGAGCCCACCCCAGCGTGCCAAATGCCCCTGTAAAAAAAAAGTCCCGCAATGTTTTTTTTTTAAACCTGTAAATCAGAAAATGGTCCCTCGCGGTCTGTCCTGTTCCCTCCCTCAAACTACACCCACCCTCCACATACCCTACCTCCTCACACACACTCACACCCCATACTTACCCTGGAGCCCGGCGTGATTATCTTCTGTGGACCGGGAACTGAAGAAATGCCGGTAAGCTGTATAGTGGTATAAATAGGGTTTTTTCAACAATTTTTTGCACCAAAGTTTCAACATGGGGTTAATTTATTTTTATTTTTTTTTTATTTTTAGTTGTTTAACCAGGAGTAGCACACTAAGCTGAAAGCTTTTTTACAGGTGCGACCTGGGAGCACAGGAAGTTAAGCGACTTGCTCAGGGTCACACAGAATGCAAGTGGAAGCTGTGGGATTCAAACCCAGGTCTGGTCTGCTGAATGTCACCGGATTTGCATATGGTATTGGGACCCCTCTTCATGAATTCAGTCACTGTCATGGTGTTATGTGGTCCCAAAGGGTGATTTCGTGGTCACTTCATGGAATCACCTTTTGGGACCAACTAACTAAATGACAGTTTCACAGTTCATGGGAGGGGCTCTCAAAAAGCGCATCCTCAGGATCACGAGAACAGCTGCACGGGAGTCTGAGCTGGACATCATTGTCCACCTAGGGACAAATGACTTGGCTCATCATGAGATTAGAGCAGTGCAGGAGCACTTTGTAGAGTTGGGGAGGGGCCTAAGACAAGTAGCACACACAGTATCCTTCTCAGAGGTGCTGCCTGTCAGTGGCATGGGTGAGGTGAGGGTACTTTGCACCATGCAGTTTAATGAATGGTTGAAAAAATGGTGTGGAGCACAGGGGTTTGGCTTCATTGGGGACTGGGGTTCCACCTGGAGGGACACCAGCCTATACTGGCAGGATGGTCTGCATCTGTCCAGGAAGGGAAAGAGTCTTTTGAGCAATCAGTTTAAATGCTTCATTGGCAAGCTTTTAAACTCAGTCAAAGGGAGGCACTGATAAGCAGAGGAAAATCCCAGCCTCTCCCTACAAAACAGGGTACTAAATGAGAAAAAGGCCGAGGTAGAAAGGTCAGTGGGGGAAGCTGCAACAGAAGGTAAAGTCATCAAAAAATGGAGAGCAATGAGTACCAATGCCCATAGTCTGGGTAACAAGCTTCCTGAATTAGTGGCCTTGATGGAGGAGGAACATCTGGATATCGTGGCAGTCACAGAAACATAGTACACACAAAACCATGACTGGGACGTAAACATTTATTTATTTATTTAGCTTTTGTTGACCGGGTAAGTGCACTAGACAAATCCTGCCTATTTTCAGGCACGACCCGGGGGAGGGGGATACAGATGAATGCCAACTGACCTTGAACCAGATTAAGCTGTTGGTGGTATTTTTTAGTGAATGAGGGAAATTTGGCCAGAACACCGGGGAAATTCCCTACTCTTTCGATAAGTGCCATGGGATCTTTAACATCAACCTGAGCTACCACCAATCCAGGCAGATGGGACCTCGATTTAACGTCTCATCCGAAAGGCGGCACCTCAGAAGTGCAGCACCCCTCTCATGCTGCGCCGAGTGTCAGTACTGGGATATTAACCCAAGTGCCAGATGTGGGAACTGAACCCACAGCCTCTGATCTCCAGCCTCAGAGGTGAGGTGCTACCTACTGAGCCACTGACACTGCTATACCTGACAGGAGGGACAGGAGAGGGTAAAGAGGAGGAGGAGTAGTGCTCTACATAGGGAAGGAATCAAAGCAACAGAACAAAAGGGTAAACAAGGAGGAGAAGAAGCACTGTGGGTAAATTTGGAGACAGGCAATGGCACCACAATCCGCACAGGGGTTGTATACATACCCCCTTCTCAGGGGGAGGAAATGGACAAGAAAATGATAGAAAGTATACTTAGGATGGCAGAAAAAGGGGAGATATTGCTGATGGGTGATCTGAATATGCCAGATGTTAACTGGAGTGCAGTTGCAGCAGCCACTTCGAAGAGTGGGGTTATTCTAGATGCCCTACAGGGGGCATGCCTTAGACGACTAGTATTGGAACCCACTCGAGAGGGAGCAATCTTAGACCTGGTTCTCTCACATGGAGATGGAGAGAGGATCACAGATGTAGAAGTGGATAGCCATCTGGGAACTAGCGACCTTCGAACAGTATAGTTCACAATAAACACAGCAATAAAGTCAAGCCATACAAAGGCAAAAGTACTGCACTTTAGGAGGGCTGACTTTGCCAAAATGGGTGAGTGCCTAAGGAATGCACTAGAAAATGGGCAGGAAGGTGTGGTAGAAGAACAATGGGGAATAATAAAAACTGCCATCACAGAGGTAACAAGCCTTTGTGTGAAGCAACTAAACAAAACAAAATGATGTAAGAAACCACTGTGGTTCTCAAACGAAGTGGCAGTGAAGGTTCAAGAGAAAAAGAAAGCATTCAAGAAGTATGAGGAATCACAGAAGGAGCTGGACAGAGAACTGTATCAGTTAAAGCAAAAGGAAGCTGGGAAGGCAGTCAGAACAGCAAAGGTCCAAACCAAGGAAAAGATAGCCAACTCAGTTAAGAAGGGGGATAAAACCTTTTATAGGTACATCAGGGAGTGAAGGAAGACCAAGGGAGGGGTAGTGAGGCTTAACAAAGGGGAGGGAGGGTAGGCAGAGGGTGACTGTGAAAAGGCAGAGATACTAAACAAATATTTTTGCTCAGTATTTACAAATGAAGAACGGGAGGTACCTAAAACAAACAGTAGAAACACTCTGGATACAGAAGTTGATACCAGCCCATTTATAGATGAAAGGGTTCTGAAAGAACTTTTAAAACTGAAGGTGGACAAAGCAATGGGCCTGATGGGATTCATCCCAGAATTCTAAAAGAACTAAGGGTAGAACTAGTGACACCACTGACCACCCTCTTTAACAAATCATGGGAGGATGGGGTGGTACCCGAGGACTGGAGGAGGGCAGATGTGATTCCCTTCACAAAAGTGGGAGCAAGGCAGAAGCAGGAAACTACAGACCTGTTAGTTTAACCTCAGTGACAGGAAAAATGATGGAATCACTTCTGAAGGAAAGAATTGTCGAGTATCTAGAGGCCAGAGGGCACAGGACCCAAGGCAGCATGGATCCACAGCGGGAATGTCATGCCAGATGAATCTGATAGATTTCTTTGACTGGGTGACCAAAGTAGTAGATCAGGGAGGGGCTGTGGACATGGCCTTCCTAGACTTTAACAAGGCATTTGACACAGTCCCACACAAAAGATTAATATACAAGTTAGCCAGCCTGGGAGTGGGTCCCAAGATGACAGCCTGAAGGTAAAGAATTGGCTGGAGAATAGGACACAGAGAGTAATAGTAAATGGAGTCCACTCTGAAGAAAGGGGGGTTACTAGTGGGGTACCGCAGGGTTCAGTATTAGGACCGGTCCTCCTCAGTGTCGTTATAAGTGATATTGCAGAGGGACTGGAAGGAAAAGTATGTCTCTTTGCAGATGACACAAAGATCTGCAACAGAGTTGATGCACAAGGTGGGGTGGAAAGGATGAGAAGGGACTTGGCAAGGTTAGAGGAATGGTCAAATGTGTGGCTGCTTAGATTCAATGCTACGAAGTGCAAGGTAATGCACCCGGGAAACAAAAACCCAGGGGAAGAGTACACAATGGGGGGTGAGATACTAACAACAACAAAAATGGAAAGGGACCTGGGGTAGTCATATCAGATGACCTAAAGGTGGGCAAGCAATGTGAGAGGGCAGCAAAGGAGGCTGGAGATACTGGGATGCATGGGAGGCATCACCAGTAGAAAACAGGAAGTTATTATCCTTCTGTACAGACAGCTGGTCAGACCCCATCTGAGTACTGCGTGCAGTTCTGAGACCAAGCTCCATAAAGACAGACAGGATGGAAGCTGTCCAGAGGAGAACGCTAAAATGGTGCAGGGTCTGCACGGAAGACATATGAAGAGAGAGTAAGAGCTTAATATGTATAGCCTCGAGGAAAGGAGGAGAGGGGGACATGATAGAAACTTTCAAGTACCTCAAGGGAATCAACAAAGTCCAAGAGGGTAGCATTTTCAAAAACAGAGGTGTGCAAGAACAAGGGGGCACAATGTGAAGATAGAGGGGGGCGGCTCAGAGGTAATTTAAGGAAGTATTTTTTCACAGATAGGGTTGCGGATGCATGGAACGGCCTTCCAGAGGAGGTTGTGGAGTCCAAAACAGTGGTTGAATTCAAGCATGAATGGGAGAGTTATAAGGCAATTCTAGTGGGTGGGGGTAGGAAGAAGTAGGCTGCTGGTTAACTAGGATCTGCAGCTTATCCATTAGGTAGGGGAAATGCGCAGACTGGGTGGGCCAAGCAGTCCTTATCTGCCAACAAATTCTATGTTTCCATGTTTCTATGTTTCTATATTTTGCAAATTTGGTGACAAAAATAAAATAAAATGGTTGTTTATTTAGCGCGGTATTGCATAGTTTCCACGCATTGCGAACTTCATGAATTTGTAATGTTTTCACCCCAGATTTTCAGCATTGCCATTTTTCCATCCTCCTTATGAACAGTATAGCTGTCATTTTACATATTTTGGCCGAAATGTGTTTTGGCACATTAATGCATGAAGAATAGCGTCTCTGTGCTTAATCAGTTTTGGAACAGTTTGACAAAATGACAGTGACACTGTTCATGAACAGAGGTCCTAAAATGCCTATGTTGAAAATTTGGTGATGAAAGTCCATAAAATGACTGTGTTACAAGCATGTGTTGCACAGTTTTCACGCACCCTTGTAACTTTGCAAATTTGCAATATTTTCATGCCAGATTTTCAACACTGCCATTTTTTCACACCTCCTTATGAACAGTACAGCTGTCATTTTTCATATCCTGCCTGAAATGTGTTTTCGCACCTGTGGCATACAATGGCGTGGTCACTGTGGGAGATCAACTTTTGGGACAGATTAAGAAAATCACAGTGCCACTGTTCATGAGGGGAGGTCCCAAAATGCCTATTTTGAAAATGTGGTTTAAAAACCCCAAAAATAATTGAGTTACGGACATGCATTGCGCAGTTTCTATGCATGCTCATGACTTCACTAATATTTTATATTTTCGCTCCAGATTTTCAACATTTCCATTTTTTTACACCTTCTCATGAACAATACAGTTGTCATTTTTCACATCCTGCCCAAAATGTGTTTACATACTTCTGATGCCAAATGGCACAGTCGCTCTTCATGAGGTGGGGTCACAAAAAGCCTATATTGGTAATTTAGAGTGAAAATACCAACACACACCTACGGCGTTAGGGTTTCCAACTGTTACACCCCACCCTATAGAGACTGACAGGCATCAGGGTTGTGACTTGGGATCATCAGCTGTAATGCTCCCACCATTCCACCCCCACCCCCACCCTGCAGCTACTGACAAAGATCGAGGTGTGCCTTGGAGTGTTCAGCCACAAAGTTCACCCCATTCTCCTATACTGCACCCACCTCAGTGTATTTCATTATGGAATGGGGTAAGTATAATGCCCAAGGACCTCAAAGCACACCATGACACTTGTCAGTCTCTACAGGATAACGTGAGGCAAAATGGCATGAGCATTATAGCTGACTACCCAAATGCACACCCTAACATCTGTCAGTCTCTGCAGGGTGGATGTGAGGTTGGTGTCAGTTCAATACTTCACTGCCACTCCTATTATGTGTCTCTAACTCCTGCACTACCAATGTCAATGCCAGTGAGACAATTTTCAGCATTGACAAATGCTTGTTTTACTGATTTGGCAGTATTCTCCTCTGTTTGCTCTTTTGCATTCTTAACTACTTTCCCTGCCTCTCTTTTTTCTTCTGATAAGTCTACCTGTCCTCCACTCTCTACATTTTTTAATACTTTCTAAAAGCCAGTTTCTTTGCTCTTACTTTTTTCGCTACCTCACTAGAGAACCATAGTGGTTTCTTTTTATGTTTGCTTGCATGCATGTGCAAGAAACATAGTGCCATCATCTGAGTTTTTGGAGGTGTGGCAGCCATCTTCCAATTCAGTTAGTGTGTTTATAGGCACAGCCCCAGTTCTCCACGCCACAGCAGTTGAAAATGCAGTGCTGTACAGTTGAAAAGGAGAGCTCCGCTTCAGTGAGCAGAGCTCCCCCTCTCCACACACATGCACACATATTGCGTGCTCATGCACTCCCCCCCACACACTGTATGTCCAATGGGGGTGCCCAGTCCCCATTGGCTCCAGCCCCAAACAGCTTTCCAGCTGCCATGCTGGGAGCCATCCTAGCATGGCAAATGTCCTTGTTGTCCAGAAAAACAACAACCTGTAAACAAAAAGTTCTCATGGTCTCCTCGGGTTCTTCCCACCAAGGCCACCTTCTGTGCACTGTGCCTCCTCACCCCCACCTCACCCCATACTACCTCCAGAGCTCAGCGATGATCTTTTGGTGGACCGGGAACACGTCTGCACTCTTCAAAGCCGACCGCGAACTGAGGAAATGCCGGTAAGCTGTATAATGCAGTAAATAGGGTTTTTTCAACTTTAATGCATATTTCAGGCATTTTTTGGAATTTTGGCACCAAATTTTCAACATGGGGTTTTTGGGACCCCTCCTCAAGAATTCTTGAACTGTCATGGCATTAATCAGGCCCGAAGGGTGATTTTGCAGTCACTGCGTGAAATCACCTTTCAGGACTGATTAATGAAATGACAGTGCCAGTGTTCATGAGGTGGGCTCTCAAAAAGCCTATGTTGCAAATTTGGTGAAAAATTCTAAAATGACTGTTTTACTAGGGTACTTGTACAGTTCGACACGATGCTCATAAGCTCGCAAATTTTAATATTTGCACTCTGATTTTCAATATTGCCATTTTACCACACCTCCTAATGAGCAGTATAGCTGTCATTTTCACATGTCACCCAAAATGTGTTTCCGTGCATGTAGCGCACAATGGTGCAGTCGGTGTGCGAAATCAATGTATGGGACACATTAAGAAAATCACAGTGACACTGTTCATGAGCAGAGGTCTTAAAATGGCTATGTTGAAAATTTGGTGAAAACATTTCTAAAAATTTCTGTTTTATGAGCATGCGTTGTGCAGTTCCTATGCACACTAGTAAGTTCACGAATGTTTAATATTTGCACTCCAGATTTTCAACATTGTCATTTTACCACACCTCCTTATGAGCAGTACAGCTGTCATTTTTCATATGTCGCCCAAAATGTGTTTCCCTGCATGTAGTGCACAATGGCACAGTCGGTGTGCACAATCAATGTTTGGGACAGATTTAGAAAATCACAGTGACACTGTTCATGAGCAGAGGCCTTAAAATGGCTATGTTGAAAATTTGGTGAAAAAATTCCCCAAAATGACTGTTTTAGGAGCACACATTGTGCAGTTCCTACGCACGCTCGCAAGTTTGCGAATTTAAATAATATTTGCACGCCAGATTTTCAACATTGCCATTTTATTACACTTCCTTATGAGCAGTACAGCTGCCATTTTTCACATATCGCCCAAAATGTGTTTCTGCACATGTAGCGCACAATGGTGCCGTCGATGTGCAAAAGCAATGTTTGGGACAGATTAAGAAAATCACAGTGACAATGTTCATGAGCAGAGGTCTTAAAATGGCTATGTTGAAAATTTGGTGACAAAAGTCCATAAAATGACTGTGCTGCGAGTGAACATTGTGCAGTTTCCACGCACCTTCGTAAGTTCATGAATTTATAATATTTTCAGTCCAGATTTTCACCAGTGGCATTTTTCCACGCTTCCTTATGAACAGTACAGCTGTCATTTTTCACAGCATGGCCAAAATGTGTTATAACACTTTCAGCACAGAAATGCGTGGTCGCTGTACGAAATCATTGTTCAGGACAGATAAAGAAAATCACAGTGACACTGTTCATGATCGGAGGTCCCAAAATGCTTGTGTTTACAATCTGCTGTAAAAAAAATCCCCAAACTAATTACATTACAGGTGTGCGTTGCACAGTTTCTACGCACACTCATGAATTCACCAGTTTTTTTAATATTTTCATTGCAGATTTTCAACATTGCCAATTTTACACCTCCCCATGAACAGTACAGCTGTCATTTTTCACATCCTGTTCAGAATATGTTTTTGCACCTGTGGTGCTAAATGCTGTAGTTGTTGTGCAAAAGCAATTTTCAGCTAACAAATTGATATTGCCACTGTTCATGAGATGGGGGTCACAAAAAAACCATGTTGAAAATTTGGAATGAAAATACCAATGAATGCCTGCGGCGTTAGGGTTTCCGACCATGACGCCCCACCCTGTACTGAATGACAGGCATCAGGGGTGTGACTTGTTATTCCCACCTGTAATGCTCATACCATTCAACACCTTGCAGCCAGTGAGAGGCATTGAGGTCTGCCTTGGAATCTTTGGCCCAAAAGTTCACCCCATTCTCTTATACCGCACCCATCTCACCTTATTTCCTGATGGAATGGGGTGCTCATAAGGGCCAAAGACCCCAAGGCACACCGTGACACTTGTTGGTGTCTGCAGGGTAGGGTGTGGTGAAATGGCATGGCCATTATGCCTGATGACCCAAAGGCACACCCCAATGCCTGTCAGTCTCTGAAGGGTGGTGGTGGGGTTGGCTTCAGTTCAATACTTCACTGCCATTCCTATTATGCAGCTCTGTAACTATTACACAACCAATGCCAATGCCAGCAAGCAAACATTCGGCATTGACAAATGCTTGTTTCTCTTGCCCTTGCTAACCTGCCTGCCATAGAGATTTGTAGATTTTTCAATGCCCTCTTCAGTTTTTGCCCACTGGTCCTCAACCCCCAGTTTTGATATCCCTGCCAGGGTCTGTCTCTGAGGCATTCTCCCATTTTCTTAAAATTGGCCCTCCTGAAGTCAATGACCCTTGTCCTCATTTATATTCTAGAGTACAGAAACAGATGTATTGACCATTGACTCCTAACAGTAGTTGCCCCTTGTACGACTTATATATTTGATTTGCAAGTTTCAGGATGCACACAGAGCCAAGGCTTGTTTTCACAGGTGCATTCTGAGGTGGGGGGCACAGAGGGAGGGCAAACTGCAATATGTGTACAGATGCATGGCAATTGACTTTCTGGCAATTAAATTCTGCATTCCCAGGAACCATATCCTTGTACCAGACCCTGATCTAGCCCCACATCCCAGCCTGTCAGATTGGTGTCAGTGGTCAAAATGAGTGGTTCTGATGTCGATAATGGATACTCTGATAGGACATTTTGAGGGTTCTGTCACCACTACAACAACTAACGCACTGACACTGGGAGCCATATTGGGGCTTGGTAATGTTCTTTTTTTTTTTTTTATTTATTATACATTTTTCTTCTGCTGCCAGATGCCCAGTACCTCTGCCTGGTCAAGGACCCCAGCTTCCACTCTCAGATTGGCTGCTGCCCTCCAATACACCCTGGCTCACCCCCCTGGATGGGGTTGCTGCACCAGACCCCTACAGTGCCGCAGATGACGGGATAGGTTGGAGGGCTGGACTGGAAGCTAATCGAAGCTGAGGCAGGCTTCATCTAGGGTGGCCAGCAGCAGCATTTGTTTTTCCCAGTGTGCGAGAGTGGGGATGTGTAATGACATCCGGCATCTGCTCTGCCCCCCTAAGCTACTTGGCATAGGCTTAATAGGCACACCCAGCCTCCACTAGGTGTCCATATTGTGCTGAATGCTCTACCCCCTCTCCCCCCTGGAGAAGGAGAACAGTCATCGGACACTCAATCCTTCTCCTCTGGCAAGCCCTCCAACAATCCAGGTCCATTCCCGAACCCGGGTCACCGGCATCGCAGGTAGGCACTCTACTCCGCGCCTGTGAGCCGACTTGGGGCTTGGTACTGTTCGGATGCTTGTAACTCATGAGATGGGAGAAAGACCTGATGAGGTCTCCTGTGATGTCTTGCTTAATGAATCATCTGTATAGTAGCTATCACTAAGCATACAATCTGGAGACACCTATGAGTTGGCACAGCATTGTGGTCCTGCATTGGTGAACCTAATCTATGAGCTTGTCCATGCTGCTCCGTGAGAGAAACACTGTTACCAGATCTGTTTGAAAGTAAACTCTGAGGTGCTTCAGAGATTGAGAGGGCTGAAGGGAGTCCTTCTTCTGGTTCATTTTCAACAGTGTTCCTCCAGAATCTGTGAAGTCCTGCAGACTGAAAGGATGGCCAACTGTTTTGAACCTGCTCAGATTATGAGGTTGTCCAGGTAAGGATAAACATGGTGTCCCTCCTGCCAGAGAAGAGATACTGCACACTCTCAGGGCAGAGGCTAACTTGAAGGGGAGAGCCTGACAGTGAAAGTGTTGATCCTAAATGGCAAGTGTGGGGAGCTTCTGGTGCAACCAGCAGATGCAAATGTGTAGCTAGGCAACCAGTAGGTGTACTGAGCTAGAAAATTGACCCGCTGAGTTGCTACAATGATTTTCTTCAGATACTCCATCTTGAACCTGATGGGTGTCAAAAATTAGTTCAGACTGGAGAAATCCAAGATCAGGTGGATCCTTCCAACTTTTTGGGACTATGAAGTAAATGTAGTAAAACCTCTGTTCTGTTTCTTTGGGAAGGACTAAAATCACAGCTTCTATTCTGAGCACATAATCCAACATTTGGTCTGCCGCTTGGCATTTCCTGGAATTTGCAGAGAACTGGAATGGGGAAAAATACTCTGAAGGTAATTAAATAACATTCCATCACATGGCCTTGTGAAGTGATCTCTAGTACTCAGGCCCAGATGCTCATCCGTAATAAAACCGCTATAGCCATCTGCCCTGAGCTTGTGGGGGAAAAATGGGTCTGCACATCCTTATATGGACTTATCACCTCTATTTTGTTGAGACATGAAGACTGAGAAAGTATCTCTACCTTGCTCGATACCACATCCTTAAAAGTAACAGAAATTTTCATATGGATTGTGGCCCACATCTGAAACCCTTACTTCTGAAGCCCCTGTTGAAAGCTTTGCTAAGTCTTGAAACATGGCAAATAACCTTTCTTCTCCTTGGACTCCTTAAGAATGTCATCAAACTGCTTGCCAAACAAGATGCCACCAGTGAAAGGCCCACTAAACAAGTGTGACTTAGAGACTTGCTGTGCTGACTAAAATCACTGCCAAGTTGATCTAAAGCCCACTAGAAATGCAGCACAACCCCTTGCTGAGGCACGAAGGAATATCACCATGAAGTCCCCTAAAAAGGAATCTGTCATATGCACTGAAGGAAGGAGATTTCTAATGGTAGAGACCTTGGGAACTTCACCTGCTATTGCAACTGGCCACTCACAAACTTCTTGTGCTACCAGTGCTGAAGCTAATGTCACCCATATACCAAAACCTTCTGCAAGGTATGCTCATTTGCTGTCTGCTCAGACTCTTGTCATTATCATCTGAGAGTGTTGCTGTACCTTTCATTGGAATTATTGTATGTTTATCCACAGATGAGAAGGCTACATCTGTAACAGGAGGAGCCTCCTGTTTTGTTATCAGTGCATCAAAGAAAGGAGAGCTTTTACCCTTGCCTTGGAAAACTGCTTTTTCTTGTCCACATTATCCCTTTCATCTCTAACTACGTGTGCAAAATATTCTAATTCAGGGAAGCACTTGGGAGCATTCCTCGAGGAGGACAAGATGCTATAAACATTCAGCGTGTTAATGGACTGTGTCTCCAGAAGCTGAAAAATCCTACTGACCTCCATACGAGGAAGGAAATATGTTTGGGATCAACTGGAGCTGGATCTAGGAATAGAGAGTACCCTTTTCCTATTCACATTCCTCCTCATCCTCTCTGGAATCCTGACAGTCCTCTGGATCTTAAAGATCAGTAGAATATGTATCACCTTGGAAGGCTACCAGGACATCTGGTTGAGGGATGATGCCTTGCCTGAATATTTCTGGGTTTGCATTCAGCTTTGGAAGAAAATACTTTCCACCGAAGTGCTGTGATAAAGTCTTAATACATCTTTCCTCAACTCCCTTTGAAGGTTTCCAGCTGAAGGAAGTTGTCTCCTTTCAGTATATGAGATCTTAACTTCTACTACATCAGTACTGTTCAGAAGAAGCTAGCCCCTAATTTTGGAGAGCTTTCAGAAAAATTACCTGTATCCCCCACCAAACATCACCTGTCAGAGACTGTTGTGAAAATGATCATCAGTTGACTGTGGGGATGTGGTGCATAGCATTGCCCCCAAATTCATCTTGGCCAAACTTGGCTCTCTCTTTCATTCTTTCTGTCAATGTGCTCCTAATTGTCCTCCATGTATTCATCACTGTTCCCTTTACTTCTCCCCCTCCCCCAGCCTCACCAGACTGAATTGCAGATGTGTCGCTCAACTGCATCTCTCATCTCAGAATTATGGTTTGGGTTCCTTCCCTGCTATCTAAGCAATCACATGTCATGCCCTCCCTCCTCCTCTTCCTAATCTCTCAGAAACTCTGACCTCCGCTTTTTCTCTCTGTCATGAACCTCTGCTAGGCAGGATACTGTACTTTGTTCTATTTACTCCCCTGGCTTTGTTTTCACTTTCCTCTCTCTGAAGACTATGCTCCAGGACAATACAATCATGTCTGTTTCTGCACTTGACTCCCCTCACACTCTTCCCACCAAGTTTGCCATCATAGAACCATTCACTTCTACTACTACTCCAATGTCCCCTCATTTTTCTAATTTGTCATCTCCTGCCACTATAGCTCTGTCCTCACCGTCCATGGTCTCCAAAATTGTGTTTAAACTTTGTACAAGGCACTGTCAGTGCCTTCCTGCTGTACTTCTGCATAACTGATTTTATTTGCTTGTGTTGGATATTTGTTCTGTATTATGCTTTATTTTGTGCATACAGTCAGGTTCAACTTGCTCCATTTATTATCTTCTATTCTGTGCACTTTATTGTACCATTGGCATATGTATTTGGTACTCCCTAAATCCTTTTCCCCAAGACACATCAGGAAATGAACTGGTCTCCACTGAGTATGCTTTACTGTGACAACTTCTAAATAAATAATCTAGGAACTGAATGTGGTTCCCCTTGGTAGAATACCACGGGTATCCTCTGATGCAGCAGTTAGTAGTGTAGTAAGTGTTGTATGTCTCCATGGAGAAGTTGGAGACCTGCTTATTATACATTTTAAGTATGCTGGCTCATTTAAAACTTAGCCATGTAAAGGTTATAAGTTAATGACTGCGTATCAATGTGTAATGTCGCATGAACACGATTGACAATACAGCACGTGCTATGTTGATCTGACTCAAAGCTTTAATTAAAAGTGATCTGCAAACTCAGCTGCAGCCTGCTCCCATTCCTACATACCGTTCCATGCTGCTGTTGGAGTCAGTGGCTGCAATGATACTACTGGAGCAATATTTATATTTAAAATCACTGCTGAAATAGAGCTCGGAACCCTGAAGTGCCATGTGTTGCTGTAAGTATTATTTTAAGGATCAAGAACCCCATGGAAGCAATGCAATAAGTATATTAAGTTCCTGCCACTGCTGCACCTTCATTGTACTGGTGTTATTTATGTCACTAAATTGGTGAAATACCCATCAGACCTAGTACGTGCTCGATTGGGACCAGCATAACGTTTCCAGATTCGGAGCTCTAGTTCAGCAGTGAGTTAAAATATAAATATTGCCCTGATAGTGTAAATATTGCCACAACAGTGTTAGTCATAGCAGTCACTGACTCCTGCAGTAGCATGGAAAGGTATGTAGGGATGGCAGTGGGCTACAGCTCAGTTTGCAGGTCATCTTTAAGAATTAGTAAATTCCTTTCTCTTATTGTTCTGAAGCTAGATTTTCTCAAATAAACTATCTTTAGAAGATCTATCTTTCAAACCATTATGTTTATGAACTTAATATGTTTTATTTTAAATGAAATTTTGGAGTCAGGACAATATGGATAAGTCCTGTTAATATACTTTCAATTTATCTGTAAGCACTTCTTCCCAGGATGCATACCCTGTTTACTGGAATCAGCTGAAAAATGAAGATTCAAATTTGTAAAATATTCTGACTCAGGGCCGAGGTGTCTGCACACCAGGATGGGGGTTGCTTAAACTAATGCTCATTTGCATTTGTGGGCTCTGCCCTGTGGAATTCTGTACCTCATCGGATAACAGAGTGCCTGACCATCCAAAGTTTTGAAACTGAACTGAAGACCAAACTCTTTGGTCTAGCATTTTGCAATGAAGCATAATGTTGCCATCATTTTAGTAATAGTTGGCTTATTGTGATAACTTATGTTTTTATATATTTATAATCTGTGATTTTATTGTTGATGTGTTTGTATGTCCAGGCACCTTGAACTGTGGAAAGGAGCCTTTTATAAATACATCTTGATTGGTTGATTGAAACCAGGCCTCACACATTTGCAATAAATACATTGTTCAGATTGTCCAGGCTACCTTTATGCTCTTTTTTTATCACCCCTCTCTGCACCCCATAAACTAGAGGTCCCATGAATAATATGCTCTCAACCTGGTCAACCACATATAGGTAGTGCCTTTCTGATTGCTCAATTGAACTTACTGACAGATTTTTCATTTCTTCTTTAACCTCCCTTGAGACCCTAGGCAAGGGTTGTTTCTCCCCCTAGCAAGAACACTATCCTGCATGGGGCACCTTGTGCTTGATGGACCACAGGGACAGGGACATGGGCATCCCAGGCAGGAAGTCAAACAGTATGGGCATAGATAGTTGGCCTGGCAGGGGGTGGGGTGGGTGATATCTGTACAGATGAACATTGCCAAACCCAGCAACCTCCTTTTACTGTGGGCACTTCAAGAATGCCATGTGAGACAACAGTTAGACAAACATGTCTGCACATGAACAACTCTCATGCTTACCACCAACCAACCTGTGTGGTGTGCTAACTCTAGCCAAAGATGAAGTCCTTATTGAATAGATGCTCCTCAACCCAACTGCAGGATATATCTAGCACATCAGGATTTATCAACCCTTCTTCCATCCCACTGTTATTGGGACCCCAATAATTGTATCTCCTCTTGTTTTAGTTTGAAAAAGACAAGCAATTCTATAGGATCTGGCACATATTATATGCCTGCTGTAGGCATCATCTCCTATTTCTGTGACTACTCACCTTACTTGTGAGTGCATTATAAAATAACCAGGTGCTTAGTCTGCATAATCTGGTCCAAATGGAACCTTTCTGAACTGAATAAATTGGTTTTCAATTTGCTGCCTGAGCATCTCTTATCAGGTATCAGATTCTATGCCTAATAAAGATTAATATTTCAGAACTTGCATAATTGTTAGAAGTGCATTAGAAGACTATTAGAACATCTACCTTTTTAATTGAACAAAGAAATTGTGCAAACTGAAAGAATGCTTGCTTGAATGTGGTCTATCACAGAATATGTGACCTCATTCTACATGCATTCCAGTCTATACCTGGAGCAAACTTAAATAGTCACAATTGAACTGACAGCTGTGAATCCAGATAATTTAATAAGGTTAGAATTAAAGCCAGGAGATGCCTACGGAACATGACATCAGCTCAAGAAATTTTAAAGGTCTACTCACAGCAGTTGCTCCCATTTTTTGCCTACAGCATGGCAGTTGCTTGTGTGACTACAGCAATCTGCTTGTGTTTTGTTACCATGACATTAAATGTCTCTTACATCCTGACGCTAACCATTGCATCACAAATAGATACACAGCATTATACAGTCAAGGCAAGCAGCATGTTGGATTTTTCCATCCCCTACATGGCACCAGGTCACACCTGTAAACAAACTTTCAGCTTAATGTGTCTCTCCTGGTTAAAAAAAAAAAAATCTTGCATTGTCTGGCAATCTCTGATGCTTTCTGGTCTGGGTGCCTGTTTGGTACCAATAGTTAATTTCTATTTCAGTCTTTAACGGTACATGTTCCTTGCCATTCACTAGAATTTTTGACTGGCAGTATGTTTGCATGACTGAATCATGCCCCTTTCTCTGGTCCGTATTAGGATTTGGTTTAAGATTTCACTTACATCCCTTATCTCCTCGCATACCTGTTACTTGCACTATATTAAATAAATATATATTTCTGCAATAGGCGTGGACATAAATGTACTGTGATAAATCCATTTATCTGAGAAAGGGTGTACATAAATTTCATTCATGTACATAGTTACTATGTCGTCACTCATTTGTGTACACAGTTACTACATCATGAGCTCCCCCCCTTCATGCTGGCAGTTCTTCCTACAATTGTAGTTTTGTTTTCAGCATCCCTCTGATCCATGTAAACTCAGCACATAATGTAAAACACAAACCATAGCAAAAAAAGCAATGTCTCTTACCATATAAATATTTAACTAGAGCTTCTGGAAGCCCACATGAGCACAACTTACTAGCAACATGCACATATAATGCTGTTTTTGCTTGTAACTTATTTCCCTGACTGAAACTGCATGCTGCTTGTTCCCTCCTCCACCCAGCTCTCCTGCCTGCCTGCTTCAGTTGTCTCAGATGATCAAACTCTGTGTCAGTACCATGCCCACAAACAGTGTCAAAGTCTGACACCAAACAATGCATAATTTAAGTTTTTTTTCATGTTTCTCTCCTTTTAACACTACCTGGTATGGATTGTCAAGCCTCAGATGCTCTGAGTGCTCTGGGTCACTTGATCCCACTCTAAATTGCTGATGACTCTCCACATCGGATGAAATGTTCCATGCCACTTTGTTTGTAAAGAAAAAAAATACAAACAGAGAAATCCGAACCATAGCCACCTTTCTTGTAACTAAGGGTGTACGAGTAATGAATATTAAATCCCAAATACCACAAATAATGTGATATTCAGTATTTAGGAACTGAATACAGAACAGCACAGCTATTTTAGCGGTATTTGTTAGTTGGCATTGAGCGGGATTTTAAGATCTCACAGGATTTGCTGGCCAGTCACTGAGTGTTTGCCAAAGCCAGATCAGGTGACACTTCGACATTGCTGCATAGTGGAGAGATCATAGTGAAGAGTGGAAAGAGCTCTGACTCAGGAGAGATTAGGAGTTGCAAAAACTAATATTTTCATCACAAAGCCTTTGTTTTTTTGTTCTGGCCCATGTGTCTTAGTGCATAGTAATAGCGGAAGCACTGGGAGTTTTTTTTTGGTGGATAAATTATTTGATGTAGTGATTATACTAGTTGCTATTTAAATATCTAAAAAAATATCTTGAATTTTGTTTGATTTTTGAATAGTAAAGAGTTAGGAGTTAACAATGTTGCAAGGTTGCTTTTAACAAATAAATAGCAGTATTTAAATAATTGAAAAACTTACTTTATATAAGGATTTGATTTAAGACACAAAAGTGTCTTAAAATACAAAGCTACTGTCCCCCCCACCAAAAAAAAAAAGACTTGAAGGATGCTCTCAGACCTCACTTACTCATTATTACAATTCTGATGCCATTTTCTGGTTGCTACTGCTTACAAATAATAAGTCAAATAAAAACATTAAACGTTACCACCTACAGGTTGCTATTGCTTACAAATAGCAAATCAGATTAAAAGCATTTAACTTTTCCTGACAATGCTTTCCAGTTTCTTTGAACACCTCCTAACGAGCCCCTGCTCTGCTTTACTCTAAACTGAAGTGTATACAGGCTGGTTACTATGCCAAATAATAAGGCTTTTACAACATGTTGTGTCTGACGTCACCACTCTGTTTAGTACTGTATGGGAATTTGAAACCTGGTTTGCCAATCTGCTCCAAACAAACAAAAACATATGTTTTAATAGAAATATGATACAATTTGAGATAGACTAAAGAGGATTCTAAAACAATTTGCCAGTTCCCGCCTGCCTACCAGCGAGCAGCAAGGCATCCACTTGCTGTGCTGACATCCTGGGTTTGAAGACATACTTGGGAGTTGGAGGGCCAGCTGGTGGGGGAGAAGGATTGAGCATCCTGGGGATGGCTCTTCTTCTTCGGGGGGAGGGGGGAAGAGTATCCGTGCTTTGCGGACCCCTGGCAGAGGCTGGGGGTATTGCTGCAGCTGGTACTGTCACTCGGGGGGCAGGGAAGCTGCTGGACATCATTGCACAACCCTGCCCCCAGGGATCCATACTTCAAAAATACCACTGCTTCCCTCCATGACACCCCACACTCTGTGCCCAAACATTCCCCGACCCTGTCAGTGATGGATAGATGTGATTCCGCTGGCATCCGGTCCTCTGGCCCCACTCTGAGGGGCAAGCCAGGGATTTTCTCTGGTGAGGTATTTCTGCTGGAGTCCTTACTTCAGGTCCATGGGTTCTGGGCCCACCGGCAGCCCCACCCAGTGGGGGTAAGCTTGGAATTGGATTACAGCAGCAGGTAAGTTGGAGGATGGTCTGGGCGAAGGGGGAAGGCTAAGCCTGGGAGGTGTGGTGCTAAAAGACATAGTAACTTACAAAAAAAAATTGTCAACTCCCAACATCAATGATAAAGGAGATAGTTTAGTACAATGCATTATAAGTATAATGTACATAATCGCATACTGTTTTTAACAGTCACTACTAGGGCTGAGGCAATAGTAGCTTTTAGTTCTTTCAGTTTTTTTTCTAGTTCCCAACTTCCTCTGCTCAGTGTCCTTTGTCACACATGAGCTGAGAGCTCTTTTTGCAACAACATTTTAATTCTCCCTTTGCACTAAAATGTGTTCCCAGATTATCAGTTACTCCTTCTCTCCCAGTCTCCCATTTTCTCTCCTCATGATTTCTCTCCTCAGTTCCCAAATTCCAATACAGTGGAACTCCTGAACTACCAGACTGCTGCTCTTGCCCTCTCTCTCCTCCCTTATCCTCACTTTTTACGTCTGCAGTGAGTGGAGCCTGCAGACGTTTTGCATCAGAAAAGGACCTACATCATGTTTTCCATCCATGGAACTGTTTTTCTTCTGCCTGACCCTCCCACATGAAGCAATCCGCCCATGTTGTCCCTATGGACTGCAGCACTGCTCTATATCACATTGTGCATCTTTTTTTTCTAATGGGCATTTTTTTTTGTACATTTCTGCTGTAAAATGTGCTGCAACAGTGTTTCCAATGTTATTTACCCGAGAAGCAATGGCTAAAAAAATCAACTATTTTTTAAATTAAAACTTCGAACCATGCCATAGATTACATATTTTTGGTGGTTGGGGCGGGGGGGGGAGCAGATGAAGAGGACTCTCTGGAAAAGGCATTATCAGGCTTACATGCACTTAACTGAAAAATGACAACAGTTCGATATATGTGTGTGTGTGTGTGTGTATGTCACCTATAACCTTTGATGTGAAATCAAACATACTGATGGGACCTGGGTACACGGTTTCTCATTAGAGGGCTTGTTTTTGCACTACAGCAGTTTTCTAGGGGAACACGGTTTCCTCTTTAGAGGGCTCATTTTTACATTACAGCAGTTTTCTGTGACCAACAATTTCTCCTACCCTGACCTCCTTCAACTCTTCTTAACAGTCTGTTCAATGGTAGAATGAACTAAACAAATGCAGCAGACAAAAAGGCTCACCACCGGTGCAGCACTATACACCAAAAGCGCATTTGGGGTAGGAACACAATTACCCTCTGTCTGGTTCTCCAGGCCTTCCCCCCCCCACACTATTCACTTAAATCCTCCTCTTTTGTTCTGCCTGTGGCAAACGCTCGAGAGCAGAGCCAAGTCTATGGGAATAATGTCCCTGCAAATGGCTCAACTATGTTCCTGTAAAATGCAATAATCCCTGCAGATCTGAGAGCCGGCGGCAAGTATCTTCATGAAAAGCCCACAAAATTCAGGAAACGTGATAGCGGTGGTGTTTTAAAGTTGCAGCGAGAATTCAGATCAAGAGGACTCTCTGGAAAAAGCACTATCAGGCTTACATGCACTTAACTGAAAAATGACAACAGTTCGATATGTGTCTGTCTGTGTATGTCTGTGTGTGTGTGTGTGTGTGTGTGTGTGTACATGGGGGTAAGGGGCACCTATTACCCTTGATGTGAAATCGAACATACCAATGAGACCTGGGTACATGGTTTCTCATTAGCGGGCTCGTTTTTATACTACAGCAGTTTTCTGGGGGGACACGGTTTCTCATTAGAGGGCTCTTTTTTACACTACAGTAGTTTTCTGGGACCAACAATTTCTCCTACCCTGACCTCCTTCAACTCTTCTCAACAGGCTGTTCAATGGTAGAATGAACTAAACAAATGCAGCAGACAAAAAGGCTCAACACCGGTGCAGCATTGTACACCAAAGGTGCATTTGGGGTAGGAGCACAATTACCCTCTGTCTGGTTCTCCAGGCCTTCCCCCCCCCGCCAACTATTCACTTAAATCCTCTTTTGTTCTGCTTGTGGCAAATGCTGGAGAGCAAAGCAATGACTATGGAAATAATGTCCCTGCAAATGGCTCAACTATGTTCCTGTAAAATGCAGTAATCCCTGCAGATCTGAGAGCTGGCGGCAAGTATCTTCATGAAAAGTCCACAAAATTCGGGAAACATGATAGCGGTGGTGTTTTAAAGTTTCAGCGTGAATTCAGGTGAAGGGAACTCTCTGGAAAAAGCATTATCAGGCTTACATGCACTTAACTGAAAAATGACAACAGTTTGATATGTGTCTGTGTGTGTGGGGGGGCACCTATTACCTTTGATGTGAAATCGAACATACCGATGGGACCTGGGTACACGGTTTCTCATTAGAGAGCTCATTTTTACAGTACAGCAGTTTTCTGGGGGGACCCGGTTTCTCATTAGAGAGCTAATTTTTACACTACAGCAGTTTTCTGGGGTGGTTTCTCATTAGAGGGATCGTTTCTACACTATAGCAGTTTTCTGGGAACAACAATTTCTCCTACCCTGACCTCCTTCAACTCTTCTTAACAGGCTGTTCAATGGTAGAATGAACTCAACAAAAGCAGCAGACAAAAAGGCTCAACACCGGTGCAGCATTATACACTAAAAGCGCATTTGGGGTAGGAGCACAATTACCCTCTATCTGGTTCTCCAGGCCCCCCCTCCACTATTCACTTAAATCTTCCTCTTTTGTTCTTCCTGTGGCAAAAGCTTGAGAGCAGAGCAAAGTCTATGGGAATAATGTCCCTGCAAATGGCTCAACAATGTTCCTGTAAAATGCAGTAATCCCTGCAGATCTGAGAGCCGGCGACAAGTATCTTCATGAAAAGTCCACAAAATTCATGAAACATGATAGTAGTGGTGTTTTAACATTTCAGCGAGAATTGGAGCCACACACTATCTAGTCTAAGCCCCAAACAGGGTTACAAAATCAGATAACGTGGCAATCGACTTTTCAACACGTTTTGGATGACAGTTTGCATCGCCCCACCTGAAAGTGAGGAGGGCAAGAAGGAGGAAGAATGGTTAATCAGGTGAGGGATCGCGGGAGTGTGTGGCCGTTGGAATTGTATAAAAGAAGTGCCCATGCTCTGCTGCTGCACCACACTCTCTTCTCAGCATCTGGAGGACAAGTCACCAAAACAGCAGCAGCAAACATGGTCTTCTGTGCCGGAGATATGAACAACATCAAGGATGCCTATGACCTCATTTCCAAGATCTCAAATGTAGGTGGGGAGGCCTTAGCAAGGTATGATTATAGTCTGCCTGTCTCTCTCTGCCTCTCTTCAATAGCAGCAAACGAATGTCCAAGATTACATGTTGAATATTGCGCTTGCAACTTCAGGGTAATTTGTCTGTTGTTGTCTATGCAGTGTATTGAACATGAGGCTGAGTTGCTCTACTTTCCGTATAAGCAAAATAAATTTATACTCAGGCTTACAATTTTCCTATAAACTGATAGATTTTCCTGTAAAAAATGCATGGTTAGATTTGGAAATCCAGCAGGCTGATGGATGGTAGAAATGGAACTGATTGATACAAGTACTTGTTTAATTACTTTAGATTGGCCATCTAAATTTAAAATAAGCACATACGTACACATCAGGGATAACAATTGACAAGGTATGCTTTTATTAGGGATTAATGCATGCATGGGGTGGTTGTTAGGAAGGGGGCATGGCTGAGTACAACAACCACCTCAGAAGTGTGTTACTCCCTTATGAACACACACTCTGGAATGTGTTGTTCTACTTGGCTTTTACTTGCTTAAAAATATAGTCCAACAAGTGAGGTGTGCATTTTCAGAAATTAGCCAGTGGTCATGTAATATGTTTAGATTATTAGAGTTGTAGGATTTTTGTGCCCCATTTTATAATACAATTCACAAAATGTAGCTATGGAACTTGGTTAGAATAATAAATATGTGTTTGTTGACTAGAGCACTGTAAGAATCAATGTCTCTATGTGCAGTATCTGTTTGTCTGCCTATCTATCTATCAATCTATCTATTTATCTATCTATCTATCTATCTCTTTCTCTCTATCTACTCTCTCTCTCTATATATATTATATTTATCTTGCTCACTCTTTTGTCTCTCTCGCTATCTATCTATCTGGGAGATACAATGGTGAGCTGTTGGATAAATGATTTATCTACATAGCTGCCGTTTGGCCTCTGGAAACTTTAGGACTGGCATAAGCCAGAAGAGAGGTGTCCAAGGTCAAACAGCACAAGTGTAGATAAATCATTTATCTGACAGTTCAACACTGCATAATTCATTTATGCAATAGGGATGCTTTCTATGAGTGCAGAAACATTTGGTTTTGACTATTTATCTTTTTCACATCTGCAGTGGGTGGAGCCTGCAGACATTTTGAAAAGGACCTACATCATGTTTTCCGTCCGTGGAACTGATTTTCCTCTGCCTGACCCTTGCCCAAGAAGCAATCCTCCTATGTTGTCCCTATGGACTGCAGCACTGCACTATATCACCGTGGGTGTTTTTTTTTTGTTATGGGCATTTTTTTTGTACATTTCTGCTGTTCGCTATTTTGTTACTATTTATTTACCCCACTAGACTAGCCTAGCTGAGACCCTACATCCCTCCTGCTTCTACCTAATTACAGCTGGCATGCTTAACCTGGATAGAATCTACATAAAAAACATACCATATTCTGGCTCTGGTTACTAAAAACACAACGCCCTATTTATTAATGTAAATAATGGTTAATGTTTTTAAATTTATATGTTAACCTACCGATTCCCAGGTTGTGACTAGTGCTGAGGGGGCGGGGCAGCAAGTTGCCATAGGGCTGCTCCACTCCTTGCTGCTTTTTGTTGTGCTCCGTTCTCTGGCTTTGGAATTTATCTAACAGAGCTTTGTTTTTTTTTGTTTTTTACTCTTACATGAATGAAACTGTGATTAGTTTTTTTTAACTGAGCCTTTAAAGTTATTTAATGCCATTTGGAATTTAATAAGTAATATGCTGAGTAACCGCTCAGATTTGGTGTTTGGCGTTCTGTGTTGTTTTGGGAATTTTCCCAGAAAACTCTTACCACCAACTGAGCGTTTATTCGCTCAGAATGGTGCTTTCTCACCCTGGTTATATGAGAAGAGTTGCCATTATTCTGCAGATTAAGACAGTTTTAAAAAGCCTTGCTCATTTGGAGTGGTTTCGAACAGGAAACTGCTAAGAGGTGAAATTCTACAGGTGCTTGGCAAAAACGAGTGGCTATGATGGTGAATTCAGCAGGATCTTGTGAGGAATTTGGCTCATTCTCTATAGAATGAAAGACGCGGGACCGTTTGGGACGAGGAAAAAGCTGGAAGTATTTCATGTGCTAACAGGCATAATAAAGCCTATAACAGGTATGCTAATGTTGCGTGAGGGGGTCTTACATACTTATTAACAAGTGTGATTAACTGAGCTTAGTGGAGACCCTTTTTTGATTTATTTTGCAGCTTTCCAGACATTAAGAGAATGGAGATGGACCTGATTGTTGAAGAGGAGGATTTGTGATAGGTTCTGGTAGAAAGTGAGAGCCAGACTGATGCTGAATCTTTGCCCCCCCCCCCATATCATTCTGGGTAAAAGGAATGGAGAAACGAGAAAGTATGTGAATGCTGCAAGGGAAAATCCTGTTGGTAAAAGTTGCTTGGTACAGTTACTAGGAGCTTGGCTCTGTGGGACATTTTTTTTCTGCCAGAGAAGTTACCGTCCTTTCTCTTATTAATGTCCAGGTAAACATTTTGCTAAATATAAATGGAAGGATGCAATGTAGCCCACACAGGAACGCTAATTGAGTGCTAATGGTTTTTCATAATTAAAAAGGCAGCTTCAGTGGACGCTAAGTAAAAAGCGCTTTGATTTCTGAATGTACTGTTCTTGTATGACAGACTGAAGTTAATTTTATCTGCAGAGTACTAACATGCATGGTTCTTTGGAAGTATTTAATCAGCTGGACTCCCTATTGAAGAGTGCTGTACTTTCTTTCCTTTCATTTGCATTATGTCAGCTCTTAACATGGAGGAACTTCTGTTTTGAATGCCTTCCTGTATGTATTCTGGTATGGTTTTTGACTCTGAATAGATGGGATGTTACCATTAAGAATGATATTAGCTTGTACGTTGCTCGAGTCGTAAACAGGACGTCAAGGTTTTAAAGAGTCTAAAGCTTTAATCTTAATATTTCCTGCAAATTTATTGTGGAATACTGTGGGATGCTGAGTGTGCCTTGGGCTATATGTTTTTAGTTATCATGAAGCCCGTATGAGCTCTTAAAAGCATTGGGGGTAATTGTTTAACCAGGAGATGCACACTAAGTCAAAGCTTGTTTCCAGGTGCGACCTGAGAGCACAAGGAAGTTAAGTGACTTGCTCAGGGTCACACAGTATGCAAGTAGGGGCTGTGGGATTCAAACCCAGGTCTCCAGGTTTGCAGCTCAGAGCCTTAAACCACTGTGCCATACTGCCTCCAAAAGCATTAACACTAACACGAACACTGTGCTGAACAGCTTGGAGGTGCTGCTGTTTGATTTGCACCTTGAAACAAACCTGACTGCACCACAGCTGCAGCCCAGAGGGCATCGCAGCCAGCAGCAGATCTAAACACACTGTGCACACCTGCACAGGTACATGCACTGAAAGCAGCAGCCAGAACCGGCCATGGCAGCCCATGCAGCTCCTTGTAACGTGTTGGCTAAAGACATACAAGTGGCTCACTGCACCGTATGTGTTGTTTCAAACAGACCTCTCCACTGTCCCTGATTTTGCATTACAAATTTCCTGTGTCCTTCCAAAATGTGGCATGTTTGCTACAGAAAAGTAAAGATTTGAATTATGAACATATATGCTCCCGTATCTCTACCTACACCTCAGCCTATGATGCCGCACCTTATTTTCATCATAGGACCACCCATGGGACTGCTCACTAGGCTCAGTCCATCCCCTTTCTCCAGGTTTCATGATGTCTCAGCTGCCGTACACTGCATAAGCTGGTTTACTCACTGGCTGTATGGTTGTGTTTCTGTGGAGACAGATGGAGTAGGTGCGGCAAGGAGCCTGCTCCGGGCAGGCAACTTGTGTGTCACTGATTTGGAAGTTTCTCTCGTCAGCTGGACAAGGTATGGGTTTTGCTGCTCCACAGGTGAGTGGGGGGGGGGGGGCAATGGGAAGGTGAGGCCTGGTATTAATCGATACTGCTTACTTTGTCTGCCTTGCTAACAGTGTGCCAAACAGCTTGGAACGAACCTGACAGCACCACAGCTGCAGTCCAGAGGGTGTCGCAGCCAGCAGCAGGTCTGAACACATCTAGTAGCATGGGTCATGCACACTAAATTTATTCCTTAGCAGGTCAAATTCTGCAGATGTTTTGACTCTGACCAGATCTTGTTAAATTTGCACTGGATGTTTCAAGTGTTTTTGCAACTCCACTGCTTCATGGCTCCATAACTCTGGTACTCCAGTGATAGTGAGTAGCAGCAGGTGATAACAAGAACCTTCAGCATGCTGTGGAGAGGATCCTCAGGCACTTTTGAATATATTCTGTACAGTTAACCAGGCAGCCAGTGAGAATTATGATACACATAGACTAAGAAGCACTTGGTTAACCACAATAACACTTTTTTCCCCAACTCAGACTTTGAAAGCAGAAATAGCTATTGGTAAGATGTACTCGTACCAGGTATTTGATTTTGATTTATTGCACTGTAAAATTGCAGTCAGTTCAATGACAAACTAATTGAAGTTCTTTACAACCTAGGTAAGCAAAGCAAACATCAACTATATAAAGGATAATAATTGTTACAAAGTATCTAATCTAATACAATAAATATTTTAAAAGCCTAACTACAAACACATTTGAAGAATCACAGTGCCTGTAAACACACGTGAATATGGGCAGAATATAGCACACAAAATGTAAACTAAATGCGGTAAAGCATTTATTTTTTTCCTAGTTCTAACCATATAATGCAAAGGCCATTTTTTATATAAGCACATTTTTTATAATAGCACAGTCAATGTAGTCCAGCATATAATCATGGACAAAGCTGCTACTCCTCAACACACCAGTCTCTCAGGCACCACCTTAGTTGTGCTGGTGGTGTTGCCTTTGACTGATGAGGTAAAGGTCTGAAGTCAGAGTATAATTATAGTATTTGCACTTGTATGTGAGTTACTGTCTCTTTTCAGTAACAGTTCTTTCTTCCTCGGAGCCAGTCAGCCACATTCAGCACCGGCTCACCCCCAGCTGACAACTGCTTCCTCCAGGACTCACCTGCAATACATTTACCCACAGATTTCCCAAATGGTTGAGCCAGGAGATAGTGGTCCATCTCCCCCCCACGACATACACAAAGCACATAACCAGTAAAGCAAGGGACTGGACTGCTGCATGGATCAGAGGAAGAGTCACACATTATCTACTGACTCTCTTTTCCATGTTTTCCCCTTGATAAGAGGCATGCAAGTGATGCAGGTGTGAGTGCCTGTGGAGGCAAACATACATCACTTGCATTGTCACCAGCTGTTCCAGCTTGCATTGCTCCCAGTGCCCTACCATCATGCCTCCACTTGGTGGCAGTATTGGGGCAGTGTGGCGAGTCCCCCTTCCCTGGGAGAGGAGAGCAGTCCCTCTGTTACTCGATCCCCTGCCAGCTGACCCTGCGCTATCCAAATCCACTCCTGAGCCTGGGTAGCAGGTATGGAAGGTGCTAGCACTACCTCTGAGACATTGGACTGGCTCAGAGTTACTGGGCTGGATTTTCACAAGATCCCAAATGCTGCAAGTTCTGGGTGCGCCAAACATATGGCGCACAGGGCTTGTGGCATTCTCCCAGCCAGCAACTGAGATTTTCTATTCTTTGTACCAATGCCACAAATTAGACCAACATTTTCTGATCTAGCTTGAGGCAATCCTACAGTAGGTTCCCTTTTTACAGGGCTTGCACCAGATATTGGGTGCAAGCTGCCAGGAATCAGGTAACATGTTGTAACTGCACCCAACCTACTAAAAGCAAGCACAGTTGTGGCAAAGGTGTTTGGCACAGCTGTGCCAGAAAAAAGGCTTTGATGCAGGCTTTGGTGCAAGCCCTGCATCAACCTTTGAAAACTACTGTCTCTCAATAAAAACATACACAATGGCTCTAAAAATCAAAGAACCTTAATTGGGTCAGACCAATCAGGTGACCATGCATTAATTAAGCAATAAGGCATGACAGGGTGTACCTTGTGCTGTGACAGCAGCATGCCTTGGTTGGGTCAAAGCCCAAGGCCAAAGACCAAGTGCTTCCACTGCCTGAGAAGTGCATTTACGCCAGCACAAAGCACACCCTGGAGAGCCTTATTGTGATTATGAAATGGATCCATTAGGATAAGAAACTAAATATCAAAAAAAAGATTTTTATTTAAATAAGCAAAAATTAGAAAAAAGGTACAAAAAGAGAAAATGGAAAAGTCCTATCTAGTAATTGTCATTTTGCTGTTTGATCAGTAGATGGCAGATACAGCATTTCTTTCTTTCTTTCTTTCTTTCTTTCTTTCTTTCTTTCTTTCTTTCTTTCTTTCTTTCTTTCTTTCTTTCTTTCTTTCTTTCTTTCTTTCCTTCCTTCTTTCCTTCTTTTCTTTCTTTCTTTCTTTCTCTCTTACATGGCAAGCAGAACCACTGTGGCTTACACAGCTGTGTTTCAGAAACTCCTGGAGCTCAATCCTGCTTTGAACCCAAGGTCCATCATACTGGACTTTGAGATAGCTGCTAGTAAGGCTTTTCAAGTAGTGTTTCTGGATGCAGAATTGTGTGGCTGCTTCTGTCACCTGTGCTAATCAGTTTGGCCGAAAGTTCAGCAGATGCCCAAAGTACAGCGGCTAAATACAGAGGAAGAGGAGTTTGCTTTCAATGTGCAACTTCTGCCAGCACTGGCATTTGTGTCCACACCAGATGTGGTGCGAGTGTTTGAGGAACTTAGAGGTTCTAACTTCTTTGTTACAAATAATGAATCTGATTTGTTAGCTCCGTTACTGGATTATTTTGAAGATACATGGTTGGGGTGACCCATCAGGAGTGGGGGTGACACAGATAACTCTATTTATTTATTTATTCATTTATTTATTAGAAAAGTCAGATTTACAACCTTTGAGTCATGGACTCATTTACAAAGGCACCTCATCGTGGGGGGGATAGACAGAGTTACATAGTGTGGTTACAACAGTGAGAACAGTACAGGTGCAGAACATTTAAACATAAAGTACACATTGGTTACATAATAATGTTACTTATTATAGGTTACAGTCAAATACAAGGTACCCAAGGGTTACACTGGGGGTACAGCCCTGGACATACCTAGATAATACCTGGAGAGGGTGCAGGTAGGGATGGGGAGGTGGGTGGGAGGGAGGGGGAGAGGATAGGCTGTTCGGAGGACATTGCCAAGTCAGGGAGGCCTGACAGGAGGATTTCCAGTGGATCTTTGGAATTGTTTTGCCGCTGCCCATTCTGGACTGCCCTGGACCATAAACACTGTGGAGGGGCTGGCATAGAGCTTTCAATTCCTGGTTTGGGGGGCATCTCATACAAGTTTGTGTAAATTTATTGATGCATTATGCTCCAAACAGCACATGAATGAAATTAAAATATAGCAGTTTGTTTCTGGGACACGTGTTGGCTCCTCTAAACAGCACTATAAAGACTGTAGCCAGAGACTCATGGATATTGTTGAGCAGTATTAGATGTGAACCCTGTCAGACTACCTCACTGGGATAGTGGCAGACTTTCAGGTGCAAGTCTAAAGCTTGCTGGTATTGTGTCTTTTTTTTTTCTTTACCTGACATAGGAAGCCTGCTGTGAATGCCACTGCTGTATCTACCGTGAGTTATGGCGAGAGTAAAGTTGATAAACACAGCATCTGTGGCTCCTTCTTTCCCTGAGTGTTTCTGTGCCCTCTCTTTAGCAAGCTGCGGTATAGGGCTTGTTATATCTAGTTCTGGGGGTGTAGTGGAAAAGGCCCCCTGTGTCAGGGGATGCATGGAGCAGAATGCCCTGCAATATTACATTTCTTCATATGAACGTCCTTCTATTGATTTGCAGTTGGTTAGCAATTAATTTGTTGATGTTTCTCTGCTTTTTGTTGTATTTCTTCCTAAAGGATAGCACTGCAACTCCCGAACTGCAGAATATCAGGGCTCCATAGGTGCTGTCTCTGCATTGTTTACACTGTCTTTTACATTGATAATTTCAAAGCCGCTGCGGTATGAGTGAATCCTCTGACACTGTTCTGAAATGGGACAAGTGAAAATTTCTGAGACTCCATAGCACGAGTTTCTCCAGTCTTCCTGAATGGAATACATGCAAGTGAATCGAGGTGTACTGGTACAGCTGTGCCTGCTTAATGTAAACAGGTATGTGAGGTCACAGATTTTTATGTTTGCTTGCACGCATGTGCAAGAAACATAGTGCCATCATCTGAGTTTTCAGAGGTGTGGCAGCCCTCTTCCAATTCAGGCAGTGTGTTTGCAGTCGCGGCCGCAGTTCTCCAATGCCTGCTCGAGCTGTCTGTGACAGCCCCAAAATACAGTGGCCTACAGTTGAAGGGGGGAGCTATGCTTCGGTGAGCAGCAATAAGATATACCGCCCTCATGACACCCCCTACACACACACACACACACGCAGGCATACTGCGTGCTGCTTCCACACACTGTGTAGCCGACTGGGTGCCCAATCCCCATTGGCTGTGCTGCACCCCAAAAACAGAGTTCTGTATGCCACGCTGGGTGCCCACCCCAAGCGTGGCTACCATCGTATAGCCAGCGGGTGCCCAATCCCCCATTGGCTCCACTGACCCCAAGTAGTAGGGTGCCACGCTGGGAGCCCACCCAGCGTGGCAACACATGTTATCACCAATGGGGTGCCCAATCCCCATCGGCTCCACCGCCCCGACAGCAATCCTTGTGCCACACTGGGAGCCCACCCCAGCATGGCAAACATCCCGTTGTCTTCATTTTAAAGAAAAACACCTGAAACTCAAAATGGTCCTCGCTGTCTCTGCCCCAACCTGCGCCCACCCACTGCGCACCCTGCCTCCCCACACACCCTCACCCCATACTTACCTCTGGACTCTGGTGCGACGATCTTTGGTGGACTGGGAACACGTCTGCACTCTTCAAAGCCGACCGCGAACTGAGGAAATGCCGGTAAGCTGTATAATGGGATAGATAGGGTTTTTTCAACTTTGCTGCATATCTCAGGCATTTTTTGGAATTTTTGCACCAAATTTTCAACATGGGGTTTTTGGGACCCCTTCTCATGAATGATGTCACTGTCATGGCGTTAATCGGCCCCGGAGGGTGACTTCACAGTCACTGCACAAAATCACCTTTCAGGACTGAGTAACAAAATGACACTGCACTGTTTATAAGGTGGGCTCTCAAAAAGTCTATGTTGAAAATTTGGTGGAAAAATTCCTAAAAGTGACTGTTTTACGAGCATACTTTGCGCAGTTCCTACGCACGCTCGTAAGTTCGCGAATTTTCAATATTTTCACTCAAGATTTTCAATATTGCCATTTTACCACACCTCCTTATGAACAATACAGCTGTCATTTTTCACATCTTGCCCAAAATGTGTTTCCGCCCAGGTAGCGCACAATGGCGCAGTTGGTGTGCAAATCAATGTATGGGACAGATTAAGAAAATCCAGTGACACTGTTAATGAGCAGAGGTCTTAAAATGGCTATGTTGAAAATTTGGTGAAACAATTCCTAAAATGACTGTTTTACGAGTGCTATGCAGTGTTCATACATGCGACGTCAGTAAAGTTTGCGACTTTCAATATTTTCACTCCAGATTTTCAACATTGCCATTTTATTATACTTCCTTATGAGCAGTGCAGCTGTCATTTTTCACATCTTGCCAAAACGCTTCCACTCCATGTAGCGCACAATGGCGCAGTCGGTGTGCGAAATCAATGTATGGGACACATTAAGAAAATCACAGTGGCACTGTTCATGAGCAGAGGTCTTAAAATGGCTATGTTGAAAATTTGGTGACAAAATTCCTAGAAATGACTGTTTTACGAGTGTGCGTTGCGCAGTTCCTATGCACGCTCGTAAGTTTGCGAATTTTCTATATTTTCACTCCAGATTTTCCAAATTGCTATTTTATTGCACTTCCTTATGAACGGTACAGCTGCCATTTTTCACATGTCACCTAAAACTGTTTCCACACATGTAGCGCACAATGGTGCAGTCGGTGTGCGAAAGCAATATTTGAATATTTGGGGCAGATTAAGAAAATCTCAGTTACACTGTTCATGAGCAAAGGTCTTAAAATGGCTATGTTGAAAATTTGGTGACAAAAGTCCATAAAATGACTGTGTTACGAGTGAGCATTGCACAGTTTCCACGCACCCTTGTAAGTTCATGACTTTGTAATATTTTCAGTCCAGATTTTCACCAGTGGCATTTTTCCACACTTCCTTATGAACAGTACAGCTGTCATTTTTCACAACATGGCCGAAATGTGTTTTCACACTTTCAGCGCAGAGATGCGTGGTCGCTGTGGGAAATCATTGTTCGGGACAGATAAAGAAAATCACAGTGACACTGTTCATGATCGGAGGTCCTAAAATGCCTGTGTTGACAATCTGCTGTAAAAAATCCCCAAACTAATTACATTACGGGTGTGCGTTGCACAGTTTCTATGCACGCTCGTGACTTCACCAGTTTTTTTAATATTTTTACTGCAGATCTGCAACATTGCCATTTTTTACACCTCCCCATGAACAGTACAGCTGTCATTTTCACATCCTGTTCGGAATGTTTTGCACCTGTGGTGCTAAATGCCGTAGTAGCTGTGCATAAGCAGCTTTCGGCTAACAAACTGATATTGCCACTGTTCATGAGGTGGGGGTCACAAAAAAAACATGTTCAAAATTTGGAGTGAAAATACCAACGAATGCCTGAGGTGTTAGGGTTTCCAACCATAACACCCCACCCTGTAGAGAATGACAGGCATCAGGGGTGTGACTTGGGATTCTTGCCTGTAATGCTCATACCATTCCACACCCTGCAGCCAGTGAGAGGCATCGAGGTATGCCTTGGACTCTTCGGCCCCAAAGTTCACCCCATTCTCCTATATCGCACCCATCTCACCGTATTTCCTGATGGAATGGGGTGCACATAAGGGCCAAAGACCCCAAGGCACACTGTGACACTTGTCAGTGTCTGCAGGGTAGGATGTGGTGAAATGGCGTGGCCGTTATGCCTGATGACCCAAAGGCACACCCAAATGACTGTTGCTCTCTGCAGGGTGGTGGTGGGGTTGGCTTCAGTTCAGTACTTCACTGCCATTTCTGTTATGCAGCTCTGTAACTTCTACACTACTACTGCCAATGCCAGCAAGCAAACATTTGGCATCGACAAATGCTTGTTTCCAGTGTTGTACTGGGATATCAGCCCTGGGTTCTGACTGAGCTCTTCAGCAAATCAGGCTTCTGAATTGTCATACCCATTTCATAATTACAACAGAGTGACAAGTGGTTATCAGGCCAGCTCCTGGGGTGGGTTGAAGCACGAGGCGAAGCCGAGTGCTTCCACCACCCCAGCAATGACGTTATTACACAAGATAACACACACCTTGGAGTGCCTTATTGCAATTATACAATGGCTCGATGTCATACAAAACAAAAATAAAAATAAAAATGTTTTTAGTAGATTTTTAGTGAGGCTGTATATCTTTGTTTCTGAAAAAAATGAGCCATATCAGCCATATGATCATCCAAAAAATCAGCACAGTGATGTTATTGTGCAATATCATCACTGTCTCAGGCACACACTGACCAATCAGAGTCCAGGAAATTTTCTTGCCATTGTATAATTTAGCTTAATGCTCTGCCATCCTGTTTCTAAACTTGACCAGACTTGTTAGCAGCCACATCACATAGCTAACCCCCAGCAATCACATAGTTAACCCCCAGCACCCAGAACTGACCTGACATAGCAAACATGGCTGTCCTCTTTACTCGCTCAAAACCTTCAACTAGGCCCTAAAAATAAAACTATCATAGAAAAGACCAATTACTTAAATGCTGCTTATCTGATCATCACACTCTTCTTACACACACAAACAGATTATAAAATGAAGTTCTGTTCATAGTTTTCATTACTAGTGTTCATTTGTGGACCATGAACAATCCTCTTATTGTTAGCTGTTTATCCAGGAAATCTCTGCTACTTAGCCTGCCACAGATAAAACTGAAACACTGGTGCCACCTGAGGTCTTTGTTGTGTGTATGTGTGGAGAGGAACATTCTTCCAGTGGAATTGTGCAGAATTTTGATTCCCTACATTCCATGGTAAATATTCCACCTGATGAATGTGCGGAAAGACAGAGGAAAAAGGAAGCAGGTGAGGGAAAAGTGCCAATATCATAAACAAAAAGAGGTCAGATGGGAAAACACATCTGTATGGGAAGAGGCAGACCTAGTCCCAGACTGCTTAAAGAAATTACTGCACTGCATAAGAGCATATGCATTTGAATCAGGGACAGGTGATTTCAGGAGAAATCTGCCCCCTTCCCCCAAACAACCTGGTGGGTTTAACAGTCTTGAACACATTTCCATTACAAATTTCTGTATTGCTTTGAAATGCAAAGTAGGTTACTCATTTTTGTGCTCATCATGTGGGCAAGCGCAGATGAATATGTTGATATGAGAGTTGCTATGGAAGGGTGTGAGGGGTGCCAGCCCGATGGAGAGTGGTGCTGTAGGGGCTGGTCTGAGGCAGATGAATCAGCAGGCAGTGTCCTGATTTCTGATGACACTGGTTTTGTGAAGGAGCAGGTCTCTGCAAGTTTTTCAAAGGACAGTGCTGATGCAGTAGCAGTGCATCTCTGTCCTTTGAAGTACAGGCAGACCGATCGGTAGGGCAAGCGGACAAGCCTCCCACTCCCACCCACTGCTTGCTGTCCTCTCAGCTCCCATCCCAGCCCACGGTAACAAATAAAACCCTCCACTCCCTCCCATTGTGTGCTGTCCATCCCACACCCTCCAGTCCCCATTCCCATGCCCTGATATTAGGGTGCCCAATCCCCATGTCTCCATGTTCCCCCCACCACCACCATCACTATCGTGGAACACTGGGAGCCCACCTCAGTGTGCCAAAATAATGTTTTTTTTTTTTATGTTTCCGACACTGGGATGCCCAGTCATGGTGTTGGATCGCTTCCCACCCCAAACCCGCCTATTTCTTTTGCCGACATTAGGGTGCCTAAATCCCATGTTGGCATGTCCCCACCCAACACCACTGTTGTGGCACACTTGGAGCCCAAGAGTGCCTAAATGAATTTAAATATTTTTTCCCCTAAAATAAAAAAAAACTGACCCCTGACGTGTTTATTTTAGACCTGTAAAAAAGAAAACAGTCCTTCACCGTCTCCCAGTCCCCCCTCCCCCCTCCCGATCCTCCTTCTGCGCATCCACCTCGCCACATGTCCCCTTACCCCATACTTACTTCCAGAGGTCGGTTCTGTTAATCTTCTCCAGACTGGGACCCACGTCTGCACTCTTCAAAGTCAACTGGCAAAATGAAGACTCAATGGTAAGCTGCATAATAGGAGTCAATGGGGGTCTTTCAACTTTGGTTGATATCTAGGCCAGTTATAGGAATTTTGGCACCAAATTTTCAGCATGGGGTTCTAGGGAACCCTCCTCATGAATGCTGGCACTGTCATTTCATTTCTCCGTCCTGAAAGGTGATTTTGCAGTGGCTGTGCAGAATCACCTTTCCGGATTGAGTAATGAAATAACAGTGCAACTGTTCATGAGGTGAGGTCCCAAAAAGCCCATGTTGCAAATTTGATAAAAAAATTCCAGAAAATGACCTTGTTAGGAGCATGTGTTGCATAGTTTCTACACATGCTCATAGCTTCACCAATTTTTAATATTTTCACTCCAGATTTTCACTATTGCCATTTTTCTCACCTGCTAATGAACAGTACAGCTGTAATTTTTCACATCCTACCCAATATGTGTTTTTGCACCTGTGTCGCAGAATGCGTATTCTCTGTGCGAAATCATCTTTCAGGATGGATTAACAAAATCACAGTGCCACTGTTCATGAGTGGAGGTCCCAAAATGTCCATGCTGAAAATTTGGTGAAGAAATTCCAAAAATGATCATGTTACGGGCATGTATTGCGCAGTTTCTATGCACACTTGTAACTTCGCCAATTTTTCAGATTTTCACTCCAGATTTTCAAGATTACCATTTTTTCATACCCCCTCATAAACAGTACAGCTGTCATGTTTCACATCCTGCCCAAAATGTACTTTTGCACCTGTGGCACTGAATAGCGCAGTCCCTGTGCAAAATCATCTTTTGGGATTGAGTAATGAAATGATAGTGCCACTGTTCATGAGGTGGGGTCCCAAAACTCCCATGATGAATATTTTGAGAGAAAATACTAACAGACACCTGGGGTGTTAGGGTTTCCAACCGTAACCCCCCCCACCCTGTAGAGACTAACAGGCGTTGGGCGTGTGCCTTGGGGTCATTGCCATAATGCTCACACCATTCCACCTCCACCCTGCAGCCAGTGACAGGCATCGGGTGTGCCTTGGAGTCTTTGGCCCTAACATTCACCCCATTCTACTATACTGCACCCATCTCAGCTTATTTCATTATGGGATGGGGTGAGCATTTAGGACTCAAGACACCAAGACACACCATGACGCCTGTCAGTGTCTGCAGAGTGGAGGTGGAATGGCATGAGCATTATGTCCACCAACCCAAAGGGACACCCCCAATGTCTGTCAGTCTCTGCAGGGCGGGTTGGGGTGTTAGGATTGGAAACCCCAATGCCTCATTAAGGAAGTAAATTAGGGAGGGACGGTTGACGTCACCTACTTTGATTTCAGCAAAGCCTTCAACAACATCCAATACAGAAGGCTGATTAACAAGATGGGTAGTCTGGCCATGGGGCACAAGCTGATAAACTGGGTTAGAAACTGGCTGACGGACAGGAGGCAGAGGGTGGTGGTAATGGGATCCAATCTGGGGGGGGGGTGACCAGCTGGGTACCTCAGGGATCAGTCTTGGGACCAGTCCTCTTCAATGTTATCATTGCAGACATTGCAGAAGGGCTAGAAGGAAAGGTCTGTCTGCCTGTTTGCAGATGACACCAACATTTGTAACAGAGTGAATACTCCAGAAGGGGTGGTGAAAATAAGCATGGACATGGAGATGCTTTAAAAATGGCCTGAAGAGTGGCAACTGAGGTTCAATGCAAAGAAGTGCAAATAATGCACCTGAGAAGAGGGAAACCTGGGTTGGGGAGTTACAGGATGGGGGGAGGTGCTGATGATCACCAAGGAAGAAAGGGATCTAGGAGTTATCAGTTCTGATGACCTGAAGGTGTCAAGGCACAGCGCAAATGTTGCAAGAACAGCCAGTGGCATGCTGGGGTGCAAAGGCAGATGTATCATTAGCAGAAGGCATGAGGTGGTGATGCCATTGTATAATGCACTAGTGAGGCTTTACCTACAGTACTGAGCACAATTCTGGAGGCCACAAACATGCAAGGACATTGACAGGGTGGAGGTAGTCCATAGAAAAACAACCAAGATGGTACATGGCTTGCAACACAGAACATATCAGGAGAGATTAAAAGGACCTTAATACAGTATGTATGCACTGGAGGAAAAGAGGGAGTGGGGGAACATGATAGACATGTTCAAGTACCTCAAGGGCATGAACAAGGTGCAGAGGCGGACATCTCCAATGCATCAAATGTTCAGCATTGACAAATGCTTGTTTTTTATCCTGAAAAAAAGAAAACTGTCCATCATTGTCTGCTGTGTAACCCCTTCCCCCAAACAGTATACAGACACTGGGGGTGCCCAATCCCCCAGTGTCCTCATCTGTTCATCCATTGTTGTCCTCTGTGTTACCCCCTCCCCCAAACAGCATACAGACACTGGAGGTGCCCAGTTCCCCAGTATCCTCATATGTCCTTCCATTGTCAACTAAGTAACCTTCCCCCAAACAGTATACAGGTACTGGGGGTGTCCAATCCCCCACTGTCCTCATCTGTCCTTCCATTGTTGTCCACTTTGTAACCCCCCCAAACAGTATACAGACACTGGGAAAGCCTAATCCCCCAGTGTCCTCATCTGTTCAGCAAACTCCCCCAAAACTAAAACTGCCTCTTGTCATTTTTCCCCTGTAAAAACAAAACTGTCCATTGTTGTCCATTGTGCCGTTACCCAACCTCCCACCCTCCCACTCAGGACCCACCACCCCACACAACCCCACCCCATACTTACCCACTGGTGGTCAGTCACTGTAATCTTCCTTGGACTGCAGGCATATCTTCGCTTTTCAAAGCCCAAATGCAAACTGAGGTAAGCGCTTCAATGTATTTCAGTGGGGTTTTCAATGTCAATGTATTTCAATTGGGTTTTCAATTTAGTGGCATAACTTGGCCATTTTTAAATATTTTTGCCCCAAATTTTCAACATATGTTTTCTGGGACCCCACCTCATGAACAACTTCACTGAAGCAATTTTAAAACATCCCCTCCCCCCTCCCATGACACCAGTGCACACTACAAACATTCGGCATTGACAAATGCTTGTTTATAACGGCATGAGCAACACATGATTTTCATTGTCTTTTAATGTTTTTAGTTATCCCATCCACCCATTTACCAGAATACAGACTCTTTCTGTCTTCAAAGTTAAAATGAAAGCATATTGCAATGAAAGGTCTTACTTTGTATCTCTTTAAAATAGCGTCTGCTTATTTTTATTCATTTTAAATCAGACATTTAAAATCCACGTTATAAGCACAATAAGACACTCCAGAGCATGCCGTTGTGGTGCTATACTCACATTTTCTGGTGCATTTAATGGCACTTGGCATCACTTCTTGCCTAACAATGCATCTTCTAGGGCATGTGATTATATCATTATAATTCATCCACTGTAATGTCTTATTGTTGAAATACTATAATATCTAACTTTGTGTTTCTGTATTCTCTAAAACATATTTCTTTCTCTGTCACTGTCTCTCTCTCTCTCCTTTTCTCTCTCTCTCTCTCCCTCTTTCTTTTTCACCCATTCTCCAGATAACGTCTTGCATGACCATTGGAGGTATGGCTGGATCTCATTTCAGGACCTTGAAATCTAACTTTGTTTCATTGGGGCAAACTATCCCATACTGCTGAATTTAGGTAATGTGATGTTGTTACTATATGCTTTGAATGTCCACATACACGTAGCTGATTACAGTGAAACACACACATCACTTTCAGGGCAGGTTTGCATGCCACTAACAGACATTACACACAGCAAGAATGTGTGTTTCATACTAAACTAATCACTTTTTTCCTTGTTTTCTTTCTCCCTCTCTCTGTCTGTTCAAGCCATTCTCCAGAACACGCATGGATATTTGGCTGGATTACAGATTCTATACAGAGGCCCCCTCCATTGAAAGCTTGGAATGACAATTTAATCACTTTTTTATTTATTAGAACCTATCCTACATTTTCCTAATTTGCTCCTTGCATTTGTAAAAATTGTATGTACTATATGCTGCTGTTTATTATTTGTATTTTATATTATGTAAGGCACCCAGAGCCTGTAGGATTAGATGCATAAGAAACAAATGTACTACTACTTTGTACAAGGCTTGATTTCATTTCATCGCCAACACCGGCACTCTCCGCTTCATCCTCCATGGCACAGCCACCACTGTGCAGAGGAACAGCTGGATAAAGTCAAAGAAGCTGGACATTCTCCTCTTCTTCCTTCTTGGCACCACCACTATACAAAGGCATGGCTGGATAACACTGGAGACACCGAACATTGTCCTCTTCCTCTTCTATGGCACCAACGCTAGTTTGCAGAGGTAGAGCTGAATCAAATCACAGAAGCCAGGCATTCCCCTCTTCTTCATCTGTGTCACCTCCAGTATTCCTCAGAAGCATAGCTGAATAATGTTGCAGAAGCCAAACAGTCTTTGTTTCTTCCTCCAGAGAACAACTACCAGTCTGCAGAGGCATACTTGAATAAAGTCACTGAAGTCAGGCATTCTTAACTTAATTCTCCATGACGTCACCACAACTGTATAAAGGCACAGCTGAATAATGTCACATAAGCTGGGCACTCCTCCCCTTCCTTCTCACTGGTACCACCAGAACAGAACAGATATGCAACTGGTAAAAGTCACAGAAGCTGAACACTTTACCCTTCCTCTGATAAGGTACCACCGTGTTACGAGTGTGTGTTGCGCAGTTTGCATGCACGTTCATAACTTCGCAAATGTATAGTATTTTCACTCCAGATTTTCAAAATTGCCATTTTCCCACACCTACTTATGAACAATGTAGCTGCCATTTTTCCCATCCTGGCTGAAATGTGTTTTCCCACTTCCAGCACAGAATAGAGCGGTCACTGTGGGAAATCACTGTCCAGGACAGATTAAGAAAATGACAGTGATACTGTTCATGAGCAGAGGTCCTAAAATGCCTTTGCTTGAAAATTTGGTTATGATAGCCCATCAAATGACTGTGCTACAAGTCTGTGTTGCATACTTTCCACACACCCTTGTAACTTCACAGATTTGTAATATTGTCATGCCAGATTTTCAACAGAAGCATTTTTTTCACACCTCCTTATGAGCAGTACAGCTGTCATTTTTCACATCCTGACTGAAATGTGGTTTCACAGTTGTGGCACAGAATAACGCAGTCACTGTGGGAAATCAGTGTTCGGGACAGATTAAGAAAATGACAGTGGCACTGTTCATGAGCAGAGGTCCTAAAATCCCTATGTTGAAAATGTGGTGATGAAACTCCATAACATGACTGTGTAACAAGCGTGCGTTGAACTGTTTCCATGCACCCTTGCAACTTTGCAAATTTTTAATATTTTCACGCCACATTTTCAACAGTGGCAGTTTTTCACACCTCCTTATGAACAGAACAGCTGTAATTTTTCACATCCTGGCTAATATATGTTTTTGCACTCCTGCTGGAGAATAGCACAGTAGCTGTGGGAAATCAGTGTTTGGGACAGATTAAGATCGAACGAATAAGAGGGGGGAGTGACCGAGCTCAACTGAGCTCTGTCGGAACTGCTGCAGATTTGTTTCTGGGCAGAAAAAGGCCACAACGCAAGAGCCCAGTACAAAAGGGCAGCCTGCAGCACTGGGAGAAACAGAATGAGAGAGTGAATGAGGGAGGGGGAGTGAGCAAACTCACTGGAGCGCTGTCAGAACTGCTGTGGATTTCTTTGTGGGCAGAAAAAGGAGTCAGAGCTGGCAGGGGCCCAGTAGAAAAGGCCAGCCTGCAGTGGTGGGAGAAACAGTACAAGTGAGTGAGACGGGGGGCTGAGAGAGCTCAACGGAGTTCTATCAGGACTGCTGCAGATTTCTTTGTGGGCAGAAAAAGGCAACAATGCACACAGGGTCCAGTACAAAAGGGCAGCCTGCAGTGGCAGGAAAATCAGAATGAGTGAGTGAGAGACGGGGAGTGAGCGAGCTCAATGGAGCTCTACTGTAACTGCTGCAAATTTCTTTGTGGGCAAATGAAGGCAGCAACGCAGGCAGGAGCCCAATAGAAAAGGGCAGCCTGCAGCACTGGCAGAAATGGAATAAGCGAGTGAGAAAGGGGGAGTCAGCAGGCTCAACAGACCTGTGTCAGGACTGCTGCAGATTTCTTTGTGGGCAGAACAAAAACCAATACAGGCAGGAGCCCAGTACGAAAGGGTGGCCTGCAGCGCCAGGAGAACCAGAATGAGCGCGTGAGAAAGGGGGAGTGAGCCACCTCAACGGAGCTCTGTCAGGACAGCTGCGGATTTCTTAGTGGGCAGAACAAAGTGCCAATGCAGGCAGGAGCCCCATACAAAACAGCAGCCTGCAGCACTGGAACATACAGACTGAGTGAGTGACAGAGGGGCAGTGAGCGAGCTCAACACACCAACGCAATCAACATTCGGCATTGACAAATGCTTGTTCAGAATTGGGAGCCTGGAAAGGCACAATATTGATTGGGACCCATGAGGAAGGTTCAACACACATTTTTACTGATACTTTCATTTTTGCTTATTTGAATTAAGAAGAGGCTTGCAAGATTCAATTTCAGGAGTGTTAATTTTATAAGCAGAGGGAGTGAAATACTACTGAATTTGCTTTTCACTGTGCTTGATTGCTGGAGTAGAGACCTAGTATTTGTAAAGATATTTTTGCACCTTTTAGAATTGTACTTGGCTGAGGTTTGATTTATTTATTATTCCTGGGTTCAGTGGAGGGATTGTGTATTCAACCCAGACAGAGTAGACTATCTTCACAAAAAGGCCTGCTTACATCATGGGTGTGACACTAGTCAGTCAAGTGTTTCTGGGTGGAGTTTTCAGTACTGCTTTGGAGATTGGGAGTTTAAACCCAGAGGGATTGAAATAACTGTTTACTGTTTCTTTCCCGATGCACAGCTGACTTGTTTAGGGGCTGACTGCTTTCAGAGCATAAATCACCAGGCTGTATTGGGACAGGGGAGGTTTACCTGTGTTTGACTCTGCTGTTTGATTTTTTGCTGTTTGTTTAGCATGGTAATTTCACTGTTAAATTGTTGTGTAGGTTGTCTTGCTGACAGGAAGGTCAATCGTAGTGGTAGGTCAGAGCTTTTAGCTGATTGTTTCGTGAGGGCACAGTTTGGGCCCAAATCCTCCCTTTCCCTCACCCCATCCACCCCGGTACCATTTTCTTTATACAAGGGGTTCTGACATCATTTCCTCAAAAGGCAAGGTGCATACCACTGCCATATCCTTTCCAGCACACTGCACTGACAATATAAGTATCATTATATATATATATATATATATAGATATATATATATATATTTATAAAATGGGGTAGTAAAATCATAGAAATTCCACTAACACGATTGGACAGAATGCATCACATGACCGTGCATTATTTCCCAACGACTGCACACCTCCCAGCGTGACCGCACGCCGGAACTACTTTTTATCCTTCAAAACCTTCTCACCAGTAGTGAGATCTTTCCACATCTACCACAGATAAGCACCCACATGCATACAAGTGGTACATTCAGTCTGCTACCAACATAAATGACAACTGCCCCTGGTAAATTAATTGCTGCCAAAGTTCAAACTAAGACTGACTAAAAAAAAAAAAAGAGGTTTATATTCCTATATATTTTCCTTTAATTCTTAGAATAAAGTCATCCTCTTTACAGGGAGGAAAAGGAGTGGGACCACTTTCACTTTTATCAGCGATGAAGCGTGATCGAGCGCGGTCAATAATGGTACCTAATATGCAGCAGACATTGAAAGAAGTCCCTGGTGAAAGGTAATCAGAGACTTGTTTTTATTGAGATTGTTCAAAGAATAGTTGGCCGGGTGGGGATAGCACTTCACTTTTGGTGATGCAGGCTGATTGGCGCGGTCTGCGATATATCGTGTTAGTCAAACAGTGAGTTAAATACATTGTGCGTCAGTTCAGGATTTCGTTTGTTTTGCCCATCAGGTGCGCATAGAGTTGGTGGATAGAGCGGTGTTGGCAGCGAGTAACGAGGCAGAGCAAGTGTTGCCTAGCAACAGCTGCTAGAGCAACACCGCTGTACCGCTTCTTCTGACGCTGCTACTCTCGCCTGTGTTAGCTCTCCACCTGCTTCACGCGGCAGCTTTTTACACAATTTTAAATTAAAATAAGCTGAAGTGCAGTTTGTTTGTTTTTCTGGTACAGAGGTGACTTGGTTTCACCGTTTGACTGCACATTATTTATCAGTTTTGACCACGCCGTCACGCCACACGCCAGTGATAAAGTGAAAGTGCTGTCTACCACTCGCTTCAGATGGCTTCTTCTTTTAGACAATTCTCAATAAAATAAGGTAAAATGCAGTTACTTTTGCTTTTTCACACCGAGGGACTTGCTTTTCAGTGTCTGCCTATATTAGGTACCATTATTGACCACGCCCGGTCACACTACATCTCACTAATAAAAGTGAAAGTGTTCCCCACTCTTTCTCCTCCCTCTAAAGATGATGACTTTATTCTAGGAATAGTAAATGAAAATAAAAAGAAATATAAACCTCTTTTTTTTTTTTAATTCTTATGCCAGACAGGGACTACTTTTTTGCTCTCCCACAAAAATATTTATTTCCATTTTATAAGATAGATAATCCACTCTGAGGGGTGTGGTCGCGCTCTGATATACACACGCCTTGGGTGGTTGAACGCACTTGGCCTGCGGCCTCGTGTATCACAACGCATACCAAGGCATGCGATATCAGAGCGCCACCGCATACACCCTAGAGTGGATTATCTATTATATATATATATATATATATATATATATATATATATATCACAACAATAACTGAGAGGAGGAAAAAAAAACCATGCACAGGATAAACAGGAAGCTAGACAGACATGTGGGGAGTATTGCAATGTACTGGCTGTGGAGCAGCAGTCTTCCAGGAGTCTTTCTGGAGGCTCAGATGCTGCCCTATTTGCAGGCAACTCCCTGCCCTGAGGGAGGAGGTTGTCCATCTTCAGGCCACACTGGACAGTAGTAACGGAACCTCCCCCACCCAGGGAGCACTAGGACCACCACCCCTGCCTCAGAGATTGCCAAAAAGTGCAGCAGCTGGACCACAGGGGGCTCAGAGAGAGTGAGGGTGGTGGAACAGAGGCACACCCAGCCAGTTGTACCACTCCACAATCCATACACCATTCTGGTGGAGCATAGTTCCCCTATGGATGCACCCGCAGACGAGACTAAGAAGGTTGTGGACAACTGTCACAAGGGAGGCCCACAGGAAGGAGGCAGAGGACACCACAGGGAAAGGAAGCAGCTCCTGGTGGGGGACTCAGTTATTAGGGGGATAGAACTGGGGGGAGCAGGGAAAACTGAAGTAAGATGCCTGCTTGGTGTCATGGTTGGAGGGACAGGAAGCGCATCCTCAGGATCACAAAAACAGCTGCACAGGAGATGGAGCTGGACGTCATTGCCACCTAGGGATGACTGACTTGGCTCAACATGAGATTAGAGCAGTGCAGGAGGTGTTTGTGGAGTTGGGGAGGGGCCTAAGACAAGTAGCACACACAGTAACCTTCTCAGAGGTGCTGCCTGTCTATGGCATGGGTAAGGCGAGGGTACTTCGCACCATGTGATTCAATGAATGGTTGAAAAAATGGTTTGGAGCACAGGGGTTTAGCTTCATTGGGGACTGGGGTTCCATCTTGAGGGATACCAGCCTATTCTGGCAGGATGGTCTGCATCTGTCCAGGAAGGGAACAAGTCTTCTGGGTGATCCGTTTAAATGCTTCATTGGCAAGCTTTTAAACTAGTTAAGGGGGGAGGCACTGAAAAGCAGCAGGAAATTCCCAGCCTCACCCATCAAAACAGGATACTAAATGAGGAAAATACCAAGGTAGAAAGGTCAGTTGGGAGCAGGACAGAGGTAAATAAAGAAAGCAAAGTCAATGAGGACAGGGATGGTGCTACAAGAGGTAAAGCCATCAAAAAATGGAGAGCAATGAGTACCAATGCCCGTAGTCTGGGTAAAAAGCTTCCTGAATAAGTGGCCTTGATGGAGGAGGAACATCTGGATATCATGGCAGTCACAGAAACATGGTACACACAGAACCATTACTGGGATTTAAACATACCAGGATACGCTGTCTACAGGAGGGACAGGAAGGGTAAATGAGGAGGAGGAGGAGTAGCTCTCTACATAAGGGAAGGAATCAAAGCAACAGAACAAAAGGGTAAACAGGAAGGAGAGGAAGCACTGTGCAATGGCACCACAATCCGCACAGGGGTTGTATACAGACCCCCATCTCAGGGGGAGGAAACGGACAAGGAAATGATAGAAAGTACCCTTAGAATGGTAGAAGAAGGGAAGATATTGCTGATGGACGATCTGAATATGCCAGATAATAACTGGAGTGCAGTTGCAGCAGCCACTTCTAAGAGTGGGGTTATTCTAGATGTCCTACAGGGGGCATGCCTTAGACAACTAAGATTGGAACCCACTCGAGAGGGAGCAGTCTTAGACCTGGTACTCTCAAATGGAGGTGGAGAGAGGATCACAGATGTAGAAGTGGTTAGCCATCTGGGAACTAGAGACCTTCAAACAGTATGGTTCACGGTAAACAGCAGTAGAGTCAAGCCGTACAAACGCAAAGGTACTGGACATTAGGAGGGCTGGCTTTGCCAAATGAGTGAGTGCCTAAGGAATGCACTAGCAAATGGTCAGGAAGGAGGGGTGGAAGAACAATGGGGAATAATGAAAACTGCCATCACAGAGGCAACAAGCCTTTGTGTGAAGCAAATAAATCAAAACAATGTAAGAAACCACTATAGTTCTCAAAGGAGGTGGCAGAGAAGGTTCGAGAGAAAAAGAAAGCATTCAGGAAGTACAAGGAATCACAGAAGAAGCAGGACAGAGACTTGTATCTGTTAAAGCAAAAGGAAGCTGGGAAGGCAGTCAAAACAGCAAAGGTCCAAACCAAGGAAAAGATAGCCAACTCAGTTAAGAAGGAGGATAAAACCTTTTATAGGTACATAAGGGAGTAAAGGAAAACCAAGGGAGGGATAGTGAGGCTTAATAAAGGGAAGGGGGGATGGGCAGAGGATGACTGTGAAAAGGCAGAGATACTAAACAAATATCTTTGCTCAGTATTCACAAATGAAGAGGGGGAGGTACCTAAACCAAACAATAGAAACAATCTGGATACAGGAGTTGATACCAGCCCATTCACAGAAGAAAGGGTTCTGAAAGAACTCTTAAAACTGAAGGTGGATAAAGCAATGGGGCCTGATGGGATTCATCCCAGAATTCTAGAAGAACTAAGGGTAGAACTAGTGACAGCACTGACTACCCTCTTTAACAAATCATGGGAGGATGGGGTGATACCTGAGGACTAGAGGAGGGCAGATGTTATTCCACTTCACAAAAGTGGGAGCAGGGCAGAAGCAGAAAACCACAGACCTGTTAGTTTAACCTCAGTGATAGGAAAAATGATGGAATCACTTCGGAAGGAAAGAACTGTTGAGTTCCTAGAGGCCAGAGGGGCACAGGACACAAGGCAGCATGGATTCACAGCAGGAAGGTCCTGTTAGATGAATCTAATAGATTTCTTTGACTGGGTGACCAAAATAGTAGATCAGGGAGGGGCTGTGGACATGGCCTACCTAGACTTTAGCAAGGCATTTGACACAATCTCACACAAAAGCTTAATATACAAGTTAGCCAGCCTGGGAGTGGGTCCCAAGATGGTAGCCTGGGTAAAGAATTGGCTGGAGTACAGAACACAGATGGTAATAGTTAACAGAGTCCACTCTGAAGAAAGGGGGGTTACTAGTGGGGTACCACAGGGTTCAGTACTAGGACCGGTCCTCTTCAATGTCTTTACAAGTGACATTGCAGAGGGATTGGAAGGAAAAGTATGTCTCTGTACAGACAACTCAAAGATCTGCAACAGAGTTGATACACAAGGTGGGGTGTAAAGGTTGAGAAGGGACTTGTCAAGGTTGGAGGAATGGTCAAATGTATGGCAGCTTAGATTCAATGCTAAGAAGTGCAAGGTAATGCACCTGGGAAATAAAAACCAAGGGGAAGAGTACACAATGGGGAAGGGGGGTGAGATACTGACAACAACAAAAATGGAAAGGGACCTGGGGGTAGGCATATCAGATGACCTAAAGGTGGGCAAGCAATGTGAGAGGGCAGTAAGGAGTGCTGGGAGATAATGAGATGCATATGGAGAGGCATCACCAGTAGAAAACAGGAAGTTGTTATCCCTCTGTACAGACAGCTGGTGAGACCCCTTCTGGAGTACTGTGTGCAGACCCAATCTGGAGATCCAGTCTCTGCAAAGACATAAACAGAATGGAGGCAGTCCAGGGGAGGGCAACTAAAATGGTGCAGGGTCTGCACCAGAAGATATATGAAGAGAGACTTAAGGAGCTTAATATGTAAAGCCTTGAGGAAAAGGAGGGAGAGGGGGGACATGATAAAAACTTTCAAGTACCTCAAGAGAATCAACAAAGTCCAAGAGGGTAGCATCTTTTAGAAAAAGAGGTGTGTAAGAACAAGGGGGCACAATTTGAAGATGGGGGGGTGGCTCAGAGGTAATATAAGGAATTATTTTTTTCACAGAAAGGGTTGTAGATGCATGGAATGGCCTGCCGGAGGAGGCTGTGGTGTCAGAAACAGTGGTGGAATTCAAGAATGCATGGGACAATCAAAAGGCAATTCTAGGGGGTGGGGGTAGGAAGAAGTAGGATGTTGGTTAACTAGGATCTGCAGCTTATCCATTAGGTAGGGAAATGGGCATACTGGGTGGGCCAAGCAGTCCTTATCTGCCCTCAAATTCTACGTTTCTATGTTTCTATGCTTTCCATAGTTAGACAAGCCCTTATGAGGGTATGAACAGCACTTTTTCTGGTGTGTTCCAGCACTTATTGCTTGGCTCTCCAGGAAGACATAGTTGTTGGTCAATAAGGCAGAAAAAAATGGGGGACTGATCGTACTGCCTTCAGTGTGCAAAAGGATGATGATCCTCCCAATGTTTATTGGGGGAGCAGAAGTGAAACACTGATTAAAGAGGGCAGGAGTGTGATTTAGGAGACATCACTTAACAGTGCCAGTCAATGAAGTGTATCGGTATAGGTGTGCACTACTTTTTAAGGCACAAGACTACGGTCTGACATGTGATATTCTCTGTGTGGGACTGGGAATTTCATACTCAGCCTCAGGCAGTACTAATAACAGAGTGTGAATGGCAGACTGTTTGATTACTCGTGGGCTAGCTGCAAGGGGGGATTCAAAGGAAAAAGAAGACTATAAGAGACGCATATTTTTGGATTAGCAACAGAGCATGATCATTAGTATTTGATCATACCAGAACTTCACTACAACCAATGGGACATCACATAACCATTAGATCACCAGGTATTGATAGAGTTGTACTATGCTGCAGTTTTCCAAAGAGTAAGTTGGTTGGATTACAACACAATTTCAGCACATTAAAGTAAACAAAATGAACAAAATCAACACATTCATAGCCTAACGTGTATTGATCAAAATAATCCACGTTACGTCATGGTTTTAATCATTTTGGTGAAACAATTTTAAACAAAGGGGGAAAACAAAACTAGTTTATTTATTTATTGAAATGTTTCACCAGGAAGGCACAGTGAGTGACAAGTCACTCATTTCCTGGTGCATCCTGGGGGGAAGGGGTACAACAGGAGTGAGTCATTAAACATTCAAGTTACAAGATCAACATTAACATACAGTTGTAAGGCAGGAGTTTCAAGCAGTGTTACAACAGTGTTGTGCATAATAGGTAGAAGAGTAGACAATAATAAATGCTGGGTTAATAATTAAACAAGTGCTTATGTGTAAGAAAGGGGGAAAGGAGAGGGAGGGGTGAGGAGGGGGAGGGAGAAGAGTCGCATTCAAGTTACATTCAAGTTACAAGATCAACATTAACATACATTTGTAAGGCAGGTGTTACAAACAGTTTTAAAACATTGTTGTGCTTAATGGCCCCGATATTCAAAAGTGCACCCAGAACATGTGCAATGGAATGCACAGCGCAATGCAGGTGCACCAGTGAAATCATATGCCATATTAAAAACATGCACCATAGACATGTGCAGGTGCAAGTCACACTGAATATAGCAAAGATGAGACACTGTGCAACCAGACATGTGCCAGAGCAACCAGAACTGTGCAGGAGCATGACAGTAGGCAGCAACAGGCATGCTGAGCAAGCACAACAGGCAAAGGGGCACACAGGCAGGACAGCACAAGAGCAGAGTGCCAGGCCAGCCCTGCAGTCCAAGGCCACATGGGGAGTGTGACCATGGTGCACAGCACAGACACACAGACAAAGGGCCACAGGGACCATAGGCCACACTACAGAAGCACACAGGCCAACAAACACACCCAGCCACCCACCCAGAAGACAGTGCATACGGCAGGCCCATGGCACTGCACCACCACAACCCTGACAGGCAACACAGCATGAAACAAAGCCACAGGCATGCTGGGAGGGTACCAAGCCTGTACAGTGCATGGGGTACAAGAGCTGCACAGGCACAGGGAAACAGGGCACACAAGTCATGCCACCAAGCAGCGACACAGGGCCCAGCACCACACCGCACACCAGCACCAGCAAGGGCAACAGTGCAAGTGGAGGGCAGGCCAGCACAGCCAAACAGGGACATGAGGCAGTGAATTGCACACAGGCCAGATGCACAGCCACAGCCCAAAGGCACGTGCCACAGAGGTATCTGGCACACAGAATCCACTGCACACCGGAGCACACCACAAAGGGCACAGTGGTGGAACACAATGTGCACACTCAAGAGCAGCACAGAACAAAGGAGGCACAGTGCAGCACTGCACTGGCAAAGGAGATGTGGGCACAGAGGTGTATGTACAAAACCCTTTACTACAAATGAAACATCAGAGGTGTGCCAACAGGGCAAAACAACAATAATAATGGGAAGAGAATGGGAAGGGTGGGTAAGATCGCCAACAAGGGGAATGGAAATGGGAGCAAGGTCACAGGAACAGTCAGTTGAGGAAACAGCAGAAGAGAAGAGGTCATCCAGGGCACAGTGGTGTGAGGGGGTATGTTCAGTGTTGCGCCGGCCGCTGCATCTCCTGCTGCTGGTGCACCTCCATGATCAGCACCTGGGTTGCACTCAGATGCAGCCACCATACGCAGATGAGGACATTCATCCTGGTAATTTGCAGCCGCACAAGACCGTGTAGCACACGGAGCCCACCGCCCAGGGCCTGCTGATGCTGTCTTGTCTGAGGCCTGGCCTGACCTACAGGAGGGGAAACAAGACAGGCAATGAGTGATGGAGCACAAGTAGCTCCGGCGCACCCAAAGGTGTGCACAGGACAGTTGCCGTGCCCAAGGGTGAACAGAACCCGGATCTGACGTGTGCACAGTGGACAGCAGCAGCTGACACTGCCGTGCCCCATGGGCCGACTGAGTGGATGTCAGTGACAGTCCCACCCCAACACCTGTGTAGTGAACCACACAGTACTGCAAGGGCCCCCCAGGCAGTACAGTATGCCCCCTACAACAGTTGCACACCATGGGATGTGCACACAAATACACCCTACCAGGAATGGTGACAGCCCACAACCATGCACAGGCAATGTGCAAGGCCCGCGCCGTGTGCAACATGGCCCAGGTGGTGGGGCCGGGTACCGTCCAATGCAGTGGGCATGCATAGCCACACTGCCCCATGCAACAAAACACAGCAGACTCCACAGCCAACAATGACCCACACACAATGCCACACACACTCACCTGCCTGCCCAGGCACCAGCGCAGCTGCACCACCACCACCATCACTGTGGCGCCTGTCCTGGTCCGTGGCCATCCTGGCCCTGTGGATGGAACAGAGACAGAGAGAGAGAGACAATGGAAATGAGTGGCATGCCATGCGCAGACCTACCCACCACTGACACAGTGCCCAGCACTTGCACAGCATGGGCATGCGCACAGGCCCATGTGTAGGGCATGGGGCATGGCCCACCATCAATGTGCACAGCACAGGCATGCAGTGTAGCAACAGAGGACACAGACCAGCCACCAGTGCAGGCCCCCCCCACAGCCATACAAGCAGCGCACTGCACAGCACAGGATGTGAACATCAGCAGCATGCACAGTGCAATGAGACACCTATCTGGCTGTGGCACAGACCACCGGCATGCCCACTCCTGTAGCCACCAGAGCCTGCCAGGATCCCTCCTTCTGAGGTCACTGTAACTGTGCCTGCACTGCTCAGCAGTGTGTGGCACCCTGGTCCTCCGCTCCAGCCCCGTAGCCACTCTCTGCCACACCTGTGTCCTTGACATCTGGAGCTCTGCAACACAAAAGAATTGGTCCTCCACTGGCAGGACAAGGGCCACAAGGTTAGCCAACTCGAAATCCATCCAGTTTCCCACCTGGCGCACATCCTGTTCTGACACTACCATTGTTGCCGACTGCTGCACTGTGCCAGACCACATGTGCCTGCACAGCCAGCACGTGTATCCCTGTAGCTCCAGATGTGCAATTGGGTGTCTGTACCATGGCCGCACAGCATGGATCTGCGCAATTGACTTGCATAGCTGCCAACTTTTGTGCAGCACCACACATGTGCAGTGCAGCCCCGTCGTGCAGGACCCATAGACTCACTGCATGACCCCACATGGTGGCGCACCCGTGCATGCATGCGTGCAGTGGCTGGCAATGTGCAGTAGGGGGTATGGCACATGCGGCACTGTTGCGCACTACAGACTGACAGTGCAGGACATCTGCATGTGCATTGTGCACACTTGGCCACTTGCTCAATGGGGGCACGTCGTGCATCATGCACTAGTGTGCCATAGGCATCCCCATGGAGGTGCATGCCCGGCGGACACAGGGCACAGCATGGCCCACAGGGGTGCAGGTGGCCTCATGGCACATCATTGGTGGTGTGGCCCTTGGTGGTGTATGGCTGTGGCATGCCACCCATCCTGTGCTGCAGCCACCGCACATGGCCGGCCCTACATGTGCCCCATCCATGGCATATCCAGCCTGCTGTGTTGTGCAGGACATACATACCCTGTTCCATGATGGCCTCACATTTGCGTGGATGCCACTACCATACTGGTTGTGGCTTAGAGTGCACACTGCCATCCTGATCATGTGTACCACTGTTGTGTCTTCCAGTGCCATCATGCCTTAGGGGTGAGATGCAGGATGCGGCCAGTGATTCAGGACCCACCGAGGATGAGCCATCCATGTCCACCAGCATCAGGGCCATGGGCCATCAGTGACATGGCAGTGTGGGTCTGCTAGACTTCCTAGGCCTAGGCAATGATGACACCCTGTCAAACCTACTGCTCACCGAGGACCTGCCCGTCCTCGTACTAGGTACACAGGTGAATGGGGCATCCAACACAGATGATGACCTGACACTGATCATGGGTGGCACGGGACTGGACATGCCTCCCAGGGTACAGTCCTGCACAATGGTGGCAGTCATCAACTGCGGTGGTACAGCACCCATGCAGCCACTCCCTGTCCATGGCCATGGGATGGTGGGTGGCAACGCCAATGATGCCAGACGTGGGGGAGTCAGTGCTGCAGACACTGGGCCACAGAGACTGTCCAGCAGGCAGCTGGGCATCGGTGGTGGGCAGCATTTGCCACCATGCAGCACACCACAGGGTCGGATAATGGGGCACACCCACATACACCTCCCCCTGTGCAGTCCTCTGTGCAGCATCCCCTGGCAGCGGATGCTGCTGGGCATGCCACCACACCCCAGGCAGGTCACGTCGGCCCCAATACGCACATGGTGCTGACAGGCTGGACGAGCACACCAGGCTGCTATGGGCCTCCACAGACAACCAGGCAATGCTCAGGTAATAGTTACATGCACTGCAGGTAGAGTTGCACCACCAGTCTGAGCATGCAGACATTGGATGCACTCAGCTGATGGGTGAGATCCGGCAGCTGCGGGAGCCAATGACCGCCTCGCTGGACTACATTGCCGGTGCCATCACAGCCGGATTTGTATCTCTGGCATCCAGAGGGCATGGCAGGGTGTGTAGGACTACCTGTAGTGTGGCATTGACTCTACAGACCCAGTGTCTGGCAACCCCAGCACGGCTGATGCCAGACTCCAACATGGCCATCCCAGACACTCCTGGCAATAATCTTTTTGCCGGCCTGTTCATGCCAGTGAGGACCCAGTCATGTTCCTGCACCTCTACCCCAGCGAGTGTGTTGAGTACACCTTCAGTGGCCGTTGAGCAGCCTGTGGCTGCCACACAGCCCGGGCATGGCCACCCACGTGGTCGTGGTGGCCGTGCTTCCATGCGGTAGGCCTGCTGGTCATGCTGTCCCATCCTGTTGCCCACTGCTGTTGCCTTGTGCATGCTTGTCTGTGCATGCACGTGCGCGTGTGGCAGCATATATGTGTGGCCTCCATGTGTGCATGCTGTGCTGCAGTGCCATGTGGCATAGGCATAATGAGGTCAGCACTGTGCTGGCCTTGCCAGTGTGCTGGTGCCTTCTGTCTGATCCATGCTACATGCAGCTGCCTGTGTGTGTGCACGGTCTACCACCACAGCCACCACATCCGGCCATGCCAGCCGCACGGCCCACTGTGCCCAGCTGTGCGCCTTGTGTGGTGCCATTGCTGCATGTGCACGTCATGTTGCAGCAAGTCCTGTGTCCAGCACAGTGCCCCCATGTGTGGTGTGTCTGCATGCACACATGCATGTGCACAGTGATGTGGGTGTGTGGCTGTGTGTCTGTGCTGTCTCTGTGCCAGCCGTGTGTGGGCCAGTGTCCCTGCATGCCTCCCTGTGTGGTCATACACCTCCGTGTGTGTGTGTGTGTGTGTGTGTGTGTGTGTGTCTGTTCCATGCATGCACTGCTGTCATAGCTCTTACTCACCTGCAGTTCCCAAAGTGCTCCTGTAGGATGGTTGCCCTGTGCGTCCTGGCCCATGTGGCTATCCTTGGGTCTCTTCTCAGCATGGGTGGCTGCACACCCCCATCCAGGCTGTTCTCCCCTTCCTCATCACTGCTGTCACCCTTATCCACCTGGATGGCTATACCACGGCCAATGGCCATGTTGTGCAGCATGCAGCAGGCCAGGAATAGTCCATAGGTTTTCACAGGACTATATTGTAGGGCACCACTGGACCTGTCTAGGCAATGGAACCACATCTTGAGCATGCCAAAGACTCGCTCTATGATGTTGCATGTCGCGATGTGGGCCTCATCATACCTGTCCTCTGCAGGGATGGAAAGGTGCCTGATGGGTGTGAGCAGCCAGGGTCTCAAGGGATATGTGCTGTCACCTGTGTGGGTTAGGCATACAGGTCAGCACATTGCCATGCTTGTCACCCACCCCTCTCCCATGCCCCCTTCAGCCACGCTGTCGGCATCTGCTGCATGTGGCCTGGGCCTCTATCCCCTGCACAGCCTCCCCTACTCCCCGACACATACCATACTCACCTACAAGATGATCCATGGGGATTTCCCCACACTTGAACCTCTGGCACAGTATGGAGCTGTGCCAGATGAATGCATCATGTGCATTCCTGGAGTGTGTGGTACAGACATTGGTGATGCACCCTGTGGCATTGCACGTCACCTGGCAGTTGACCGATGGGTACCTCTTTCTTTTCATATAGGTGTCACCCTTTGGGCCAGGTGGTGAGTGTATGGCCATGTGGGTGCAGTCTATTACCCTGATCATGCCTGGCATGCGTGCCACCTTGTGGATGTCCTGCATGTTTGCTGTACACTTTGCCTGCGTGCTTGGGAATCAGATGAACTCCAAAGCCTGTGGCAGCAGAGCATTGAGAAACTGTGTGAGGTGGCAGGATGTGGCTGACTGGGCGATGCCTGTGGTTGCACCTTTTGGTTTTTAGAAAGTGCCCATGGCAAGCAGGCACATTGCTGCTGTCACCTTGGTCTCCACTGTCATAGCGTGGCTCCTCCTGGAGGGTGCCTGCAACTCATCATGGCACAGCTAAGAAAGCTGCCTCAGAATTTCCCTGTTCAACCAGTACTGGCCCACAATCTCTGCATCGACATAATCCTTGAAGTTGAGACAGGCACGGTACAGTCTGTGTGTGGCATACCACCAACTAGCCCTTTCTCGGCCACACTGCTGTTCCTCTCTCCTCCTCATACCCCTCATCACTGCATCCATCATAAATGGCCAGCATCCATGTCTCACTGGCTCTGTGCCTTGTGCATCTGCTGTGTGTGTTTGAATCTACTTTTATAGGCTCATTCTGTGTGGCACATTCTGTGTGTTGCTCCTGACTTACGCTGTGCTGTTCCACTGAATATGCCATTGCATTGCTAATTCATGGCTACACCCCCTTGTACTTGCACCTCATACATTACTGTTGTGCTGCTGCATATTGTGTTTTGCGCTGCGCATTTGCGTTTCTTGGATGTGGCTCCAGGGCGTATATGTGTGGTTGTGCATGTGCAACTCCTCTGAATATCTCCCCCAATATGTAGAAAGAGTGGACAATAATAAGTGGCAGGTTAATAAGTAAACAAGTACTTACATGAAAGACAAGGGGGAAAAGGAGAGGAAAGGGTGAGGTGGGGGAGGGGGAAGAGTTGTGTCCCTGGAGACCCCTTCAAGATCAAAGAACCCTGCAAGGGGACTGAGGGAGCCAGAGAGAAGGGGTTGGCAGTGTCTCAGAGAGACCCCTTCAGGATGTGGGGAACCCTGCAAGGGGGCTATGGTGCTAGACAGAAAGGGGGATAAGGCTATAGGGATTAAAGAGGGAGGAGAAATAGAAGGACGAGGTGTGACATAAATGCTAGGGGGGGGCTAGGACCTAACCCAAGAGATGACCCTTCAGGATGTGGGGTACCCTGTCAGGCGGTTGGGGAAGGTCAGTAGATAGGGATTAAAAGAGTGATAGGAAAGTGAGAGAGTGAGAACTGAACCCCTGAGGGGGAGAGAATCCGCACCTTTGGAGGGGATGGGGCCTAATCAATAGTCTGTCAGGATGCATGGACCCATGGGGAGCATTCAGGGTCCCCTTACATTCTGTGAGAGATCAAGGGAGGCCAGTAAGGGGGAGCAATTTGGGGGGAAGGGGAGAAGAGCTAGACATTTGGGGGGTGTGGGTGCACAGGCTAAAATGAAGGTGACGGTAGAGGAACAGGGTTTATCTGGGGCTCAGAGGAGTGAATTAGGGTGGGAAATATCTGGAGCAGTGAGTTACAAGGTAATTTTTGAGGGCACAGCTGATGGAGTAGGTGGAGGATAAGTGCTGAATTTGAGGGGGGGAGCAAATTCCAAATTTTTGGGAGGTGGTGAGAGTATCCAGATTGGCCAATTATGGTGGATCTGCAGGGACTACCAGAGTGAGGGAGCTGGTTGATCTAAGGGAAAGGGAGGATGGGGGGCTTATTATAAAGGAGGAGGTGAGATAGGAAGGGAACTCACCCAACCAGTGCTTGGAGGTGAATTTAGCACACTGGGAGGCACCTATTTGCAAGAGAGGGGAAGGATAGGGCACAATAAAGATCATAGTGGTGGGTGTGAGGGGGGCATCCAGGGCAAAGCAGCAGAAGGAACTGAAGAGGGTGTCCAGTCTGGCCAGGGAGGACTTAGGGGCAGCACCATAGACTACATCACAGTAATCGAAAATGGGCAGTATCATCTTCTGAACAAGTTCAAACCTAGCTGTAGGAGGGATGCAACTATTGTTCCTGAACAGGGCACCAAGCTTGGGGTGCAGTTTTTTTCTGTATGGCATCAATATGTCCAGAGAAGTTTAGATTTTGGTCCAACCAAACACTTAAGTACCTGAAGGAGGATGTGTCCTCAAGTAAAGTCCCATCAAGGGTGTGGAAAGTGGGTAGGGAGGGAAGCCTAGAGAGTCTCTGCCTAGTGCCAAAGGTCATGGAGACAGTCTTTTTGGCATTGAGAAAAAGTTGATGGTTAGCAAACCAGAGCTGAACCCTGTTGAAGTCTTGCTGTAAGCTGGTTGTTATCTCGGCAGGACAGGAGCCAGATGCATACAGGACTGTATCATTGGCATACATATGTATAGCAGAGGATGGGGAGCAAACAGAGGGAGGGTCATTTAAGAAGATGGAGAATAGGAGGGGCCCTTATACAGAGCCTTGTGGGATGCCAGTGCTAACTGGGAGGGAAGGGGAAGTGGCGTCCAAGATCTTAACTGATTGGGTTTTGCCAATAAGGTAGGCCTTGAACCAATTTGTGGAAGAGGGAGATAGGCCAGCTGTCGGGAGTGAGTCAAGGAGAAGGGAGTGAGAGACAGTGTCAAAGGCCTTGGCCAGGTAGACCAAAATGGAAGAGGTAATTTGGCCATTTTCTATCCTGGTTAGGATGGAGTCTGCGAGCTGTAGGAGAGAGGTGGTGTTTAAGTGTTTTTTCCTGAAACCAGACTGAAAAGAGGTGAAAAAGGATGTGTCAGATAGAAAAGGTGAGTTGGGAGAGGACAATGTGTTCTTGAAGCTTGGCAAGGGTAGGGAGGAGAGAAATGGGGCTATAGTTGCCAGGGGATGAGGGGTCACTCCCTTTGGGAAAAGGGAGGACCACTGCATGCTTCCATGAAGAGGGGATCATGGTCATAGAGAATGAGAGTTAGGATTATTGAGAGGGGGAAGGCAATGGCCTAAGCAGAGAGGGAGAGGGAGAGGAGTTTTGGGTCAAGGCTGTCAGGGGAGGCACTTTTAGAAGGGTTGATGGTGAGGAGGGCACTTAGGGCATTGTTTGGGGTTACAGTAGCAAGAGAGAAGGGGAGGTGGGAGGGTGGTGGAGGGTGCATACTGGCAGAGGGTGGGGAGGGTGGTGGGTAGGAGTGGAGGGATTTCAGTAGCTCAGTGGTGCAGGAAGTATAGTAGGAGTTAAATTCCTCAGCTACGGCTAGTGGGTCGGGCACTAGCAAGCTATTTACTTTAAGTACCGGGGGTGGACAAGATGAGGGGGTGAATAGGGTGTGGATCACCTTCCAGAAATTTAAAGGAGAATATATGTTGGTGATGAAGGCAGATTTGAAGTATTCGGACTTGGCTAACCTTATAGCCCTGGTGCAAGCGTTTCGGAGCATGTGGTAGTTCACATAATTAGAACTATAGACAGCCATGTAGATATCTGCCTCTAGCTCCAATGATGTCATCACTTCTGACTTTTAACAGCCATTTTTAAAACTGGAAGGCTGATGCTTACTTTTTCAGATGCTACAAAACTACATTTATTTATTCACTTAAATGTAATATTAGCATCAATGTAAACAGCAACCTTTCCTTTAGCCCTTATGAAGATGAATGTTTGAATAGTTTGTTTTTGTTGGCAAAATGTTATTTAGGTGTCCTTTAAATCAGATATATTTTGGCTATTTCCCCATTTCTGTGGAAAGATTTTGTTTTTTTTTCTTCTCAGGATAATGTGGCAGACCAATATGAAGAAGTCCAGTAATCAAGAGAGCAAGGAAACTCAAAGTCCTTAGCAATGGAAGAGAAGTCACGAGAAAATCTGTAGAGATTAAAGTGGTGCAGAGAACATCTGGAAGATGGATTTGCAGATGGATCGTAGATGGGGTAAGGGAGTGATATTGGGCCATGGATGTGAGAAGCAGTGGAGCCATGCAGCAGAAAAGCTGAAGAAAAGAAGAAATGGATAACCGTCTACTTGGTGTAGGCACATGAGAGCTGGAACTTATTAGGGCATAGCTGTCCAGATGGTGAGTGAAGGCTGCAAGGGAAGCGCACATCAAGTACTGTACCACTGCTGCAGAACTTATGCTCTAACAGCTCTAGTAGTGTGAAACAGAAACACTGAGGGTTGACGTTTTAAGAAAATAAAATAGGTAAGAAAGCTCTTTGATATTTAAATGGGAAGCAGGACTCCTTTCTTAAAAATTCACTACAGTATTTATGTAGTAGTTTTTTTGTCTGAATTACTGATGTTTTAAATTTGTGATGGTGGTTTGATTATATTTTGTTTGTCTAAATCACATTTGATTAACTTTATTTTTCAAACACTTTTCCTTTAACATTTGAAAATTTGAATTCCCTTGCTTGTCTGCTAGTGTCACTTGTTTTTTTTCTGTTACCTTACTAATTGGGGTTTAACAGTCTTTTCTCTTCAATACCTCCCTAACGGTCAACAAGGACATGACATCAGATGTTGTCCAGTCTGAGAAGGTACACAGATTGGAAAGCCATTGTTGCTGCACTACACTTGATCTCTCTCTCGATTACTGAGGCGGAGATGCTTAATATTTTTGTTTACAATCTAGGTACAATATCTTACCTTTTATTTAGCTAAGTCAGTAAGTCCTCTAACAGTCTGCTTTATAATGTGTGCTACCTACATCTCCAGATCACTGAATGGACAATATTGAGGAAAGATCAGTAAACTGGTAACCTTGATGGATTGGTCCAAAGGCAAGTTACCCCTGATTTTAAAGTTACTGAATGCAGCAGCTGTGTGTTAAATGTTGACCACTCAACCAAAGCCCTTCTAATATAGTATCAGTGTACTATATAAGATAGGAGAGATTTACTGTAATACATTTCTCACCACATTGTTATTATTCTTAAATTATTCCCTTTTCCTGGTAGAGAATACCTGGGTTAATTAACCTCTGGCCTGTGCCCCAGAAGGCCTTACTGGACTTATAAAAGGACAGCTGCTCATTAAATCCTGTTCTATATGAACTTCAGGGTCTGGCATATATATCTGTTGATGAACCTTGTTGCTATTTATGACACTTCAGCTATGCCAAGGGACTACAGTAATAAGAGAACATTTTTAGGCCACACAGTAATAGGAACTTGTCTAAGTACCAATGGCATTATTACCAATCTTTGATAATTGGGAATCAGCTGTACCAGGCTTTTTCCCGTGAACTACCCTGTACTTAGATAATGGCCAAACTGCTACCTTGGTTTATTGGGCCAGTATATCTGTTTCTATAATTATAGACTGACTTTTAGTCTTTACAGTTCTTTTTCACTATGTGTGCCATTGGATCAGTGGGCCTGGAGTTTTATTTTATTTTTTTTCTTTTCTGTTTTATCTTTTTGTTCCCACAGTCTGCTGCCAATTATCCACCTGGTCTCAGTGCCTGTGACTTCCACCTTCCACCGTGCTCCTCCCCTAAAACCCCTGACTTACCCCTCGGAGGGTGGGGCGCAGCACTGGCCAGGTGCAGCGATCCATTGGACTATCTAGGGGAGCTGGTTGGAAGGCTAATTGAAACTGAGGCAGGCTTCATGGAGGCGGCAGGCTATGAGACTTTGTTTCCTCATTTTTCCGAGGAAGGGGACATGCAATGATGTCCTGCGTCTGCCCTGCCCCCTTGGTGCTGTTGTGCTCCGGTAGCTGCAATGACCCCAGCCTCCGCCAGGGTTCCGTCAAGCACCAGATGGGATCCCCACCCTCCCTGAAGGAGAGTAGTCCATTGGACACTCCATTCTTCTCTCCCTGCCGGCCCTCCAGCGACCCGAGTCCATTCCTGAACCTGAGTCACTTGCGTCGCAAGCAGAAATCCAACCACTGGGCCAACAGGCCAGCTGGAGCCTGGAGTTTTAAATGTTTATTTTTTTATAATTATTTTTTTTAAGGGTTTCTGTGTGGTATTATTGCGTCTATGAACTATAGCAATCACAATGGTGCTGACAAGAAGACATTGGGAAGTTAAAGGTGAATCATTATCTCCCACTGAAGGAAACCTGAAGAAAATGAGCAGTACAAAGTGTAGAAAAAAAGGACAGCAACCAGCCCAAAATAACTGAATATATCAATAATAAAAATAAACATAAATTAATGGAACATTTTAATAACGAGAATAACACTAAGGACAATAATAGAAAAAGGCCAAATGAAATCTCTGTATGTGTAAAGGAAAATGAGGATTTTAAATATTTGACTTCTACACCTAAGGCCTTAGATGTGCAGAGTATTCTGCTGGGATATTGTAAAGATGAAATGGTGAAGATTGAGTGGTGTTGTACAGAAGTAGACTAATGTATGGGCCCAGTGAAATACCAAAAACGTTCATTAAAAAACTACCACAATTTACTTATTAATTTTGATTTAAATGTAACACTCAGTGGTAGTCCTCAAATATGTCCTCAGGAAAGGATATTTGATTTGAATGATGAGATAGAGAGGGATCTGCTGCAGAACTTTTCTCCCTTCCCCTACTAACAATACTAGGTCAGCATTCTCAAGTCGAAAGAAATGAATATGAATCCTTCTGGTGAGACAGCAGAAAGGCCAAATCAAACCTTGCCTGAAGTCCTGAGAGACCTCCAATAACCTATAGTAGGTGTAAAAAAAATTAGCTTGATGTATTCGAGTGAAGATATGGGCAGTTAGACCAAAAGTAGTGGCTACCTAGTACTCACATTCTCTACTCTATGTGCTGAGGTGCAGATGAGCAAAGACAGCCCGAGGACACTAAGGACACAGATTTGGGACTCACCATCATTTCTCCATTGTTTATTTATTTATTTAAATCTTGGAAACACCACTTGAGCTAGAAGCTCTTTACATAGGTTCCACATCAAGTACAATATGAATCAGACAAAACAAATGAGTCAAAGTAAACAGTTACAGAGAGTTACATTGCTTAGGTACTTAGGTTCCACGTCAAGTACAATACGAATCAGGCTAAAACAAACAGGCAAACTAAACAGTTATATAGAGTTGCATTGCTTATACAGAATATATAATAGGACATGTTAGCATAAAAGCACAGTAAACATAATATAACAAGAAGAGGGTGGGATACTACAGTCTAATCAGGCTTGCAGCAAACGAAGCAAAGTAAGCAAAGTGACATTTTGAAAATTAAGTGCTCAGTGGGACCTCGGTCAAGAGTGTCGGCTGGCACTTAAGTGGGCCAGAAATTGGGGGGGAGAGGGATAAAGAGAAAGGCAGGGGAGGAGGAGACATAGGTGGTGGTAGTCAAGAAGAGCATTGGTAGGGAGTTAATGAAAGCAGTCACATCATGAGTCAAGTAACACCTGCTGCTTAAGGCTCCCTTTGAAGGTGCCCAAAGTGGGCAGGTTAACAACATTATCACTCATAGTTGAGTAAAGATATTAAAAATATTATGAGTAACCAGTATGCTGCTAACCTGATGATAGTGGAACAGCTAGTAATTAAAAGAAATTAAAGGGATACAATTAGTGAGGATTTGTTCATCAATGGTGATAAGATGGATGATAGTTTCTGAAAAATTAGCTAAGGTTTGCCCATCTAATGAATATTCTTCTATTATGTATTAAGTAGAGGCTGAAAAGTGATAGTTCCTACACCTGAGTTCACCACTGCAATTATAGAGGAAGTTTGCATGGGAATGGAGAGAAAAAACTGAGTAAAAATAAGAAAAAAAAAACTAAGAAAAAGATTTCAGCTTCACAAAGTAGTCCCAACTCTCAGGATGTAGAGAATATTAAAACTGGGGCATCAGTTGTAAGTTCCTAACCAATTTACGGACTTTCACTGGTCCTTCCAAATTCAAGAATTGGGCAAAACAGAACATTGAATGTTAAGCCGTCATCAGCTCAGGTTGTTCAGAACGGACCAACTCAAAATGCTATTAAGGAACAATAACTATTCAAGGAAAAGAAAGATTTAATGTCTAATATCCAATCTGTGTAGAGATTGTCTAATACACAATCTATGCACAGAAATGTATACATCCTAAAAAATGAATGGGATATGTTTATAAGTAAGATGCATACTAATTTAGCAGATGTTGGCGAGCTTCATGTATTATCCAGGGAGGGAATAAGTTGACCAAGAGAGAGTCTGCCAAGGAATGTAGCCTACCAAGAGTGCAGTGTCCTAGACCAGAGTAGTCCAGCTCCCAATTCCCAGCTGAATCAGGAATTTTGAGGCTGTATGGTCTGTATGAACAGGAAGATGATTCAGTGGAATCTTTATCATACGAAATTTTGCATCTCTTTAAAGTAAGAAATTGTTCATGAAGATAACAATGGCGATATAGTTGATCAAAGCCTTTAGAGATGTGCTCAGAAATGACTTTTAGCATAACATATGTTGTTTATAGGATTGCCAACCATTTGGGGATTAACAGCACCCTTGTGGAAACATACAGTTTAAAATTGTACTAGCTTAACAAACCACCACCATTTAAACAAAAGGCAACTGCAGTTAGCGGGTCTGAGGAAATGATAATGCTAAGTGTGTTTGGTCTGGGCAGACTACATAGAGAAAATACATAAAACTAACTCCATCTGAAAGATTTTAGGACATTATATGCAGATACCCTTAGGCAGGGGTGAGGTTAGGTGGGTCCAGAGAAGAGAAGGTTGGTGCGACGGTGGACAGGTGGACAGTGCACAGAAAGTAAGGAAATAGGTCTTACATTCTGAGCACCCATACCCAGACAAAAGAAAAACAGCATTGGCTAGTGCAAGAAACTTTTATTAGACCAGAGTATCTCAGTATAAAACATAACAGCTGCACGGTGCAGCTTTTATTTTTTGTACTGAGACACTGTGGTCTAATAAATGTTTTTACACTAGCCAGTGCCATTTTTCTTTTGTCCAGTTACTTGTGCTCTGTGTGTAAGTTTTAGCCTAGTTTGTTCCTTTTCAGTAACATCATGCTCCTACGATGCGATATATCTCCTGCTCACCTGAAAAATAAGGAAATAGCAGAAAGAATTCTTGCAAAAACAAAGATCATGAAAGACATGGAAATCTATGTTGTGAATGATCTATGGTGCCCATCTGATAGTACTAGAATTGTGTAACCCCCCTCCCGCTACTTTATACCATTAGCTACCCCTTGGAACCCTTGACTAGGCATAAACCACTTCAGACATTGGTACCATCCCTTGCTTTGGGAATGTATGCCAGGCTCATTACTTCTAGAGGTCAGAAAGGGGTGGGAGGGTACAAAAGCAAATAACTTATGACCAATTAACCCAGGTCCTGAGGAGAGAACTTTTTTGCTAGGGCTAGGCTAGCTATCTATACTTCTGGAGAAGTAACCAGTAACTCCACACAGGAAGCAGTAATATGAATGTCCAAAACAAGTTTGGGGTTCTAGAGTGTGACTTTATTCCAAAAGATGTTCTCTAAAGCAAGGGTGAACCCCCAAGGTTTACACATTGTGGCACAAGGCAATTGCAGAACAACAGAACAACTGTATCGGATAAAAAATCTACATATTCCCATATTTCACAGGACATTGTATTCTCTTCAGTGGCAATGGCCTAAACTAAACATACATTTCTTCTAGTGGCACTGGCCACAACTGAGCACACACGTCTCCCATATAGCACAGGACATTAAAACTTTTGCTGGTGGCAAATGGCCACAACTGAACAATTTCTTCTAGTGGCACTGGCCATAACTGAGCATACAGGGCTCATTACTAGCACAACCCACACCAGAGGGGTAAACTTTTCTTCAAGCATTGGCCAACATGTCCTGAATAACCAGGCATCCTTACGGAACCTGTAGTGCTGAACTGGTTACTCCAGATGGGAGGATGTCTACCCTTCACTTCCATATTCATACCCAGCCATTCTTTCAGAATTACACCTTAAAACGTCTTAAAAATACTTAGTAAATGCATCTTGGATTGAACTTTCACTTCCAGCATATGAATAACACTATTCCAGGAGTGTAGAAATTAAAGTCCTGAACAATGTGCATTAGTCTGCCTCTGGACCCCACAATTGTCAGTCAACTTTAAACTGAGAAAAGTCTCAAACTTAGAACAGAACTGGTGTACCTTTTCTCTTTTAGTCAGAGAAATACCAAAGCACAGGTACTTTTGTCAGGAAGCACAAAGTCAGATCTACTCACAGTTAAAATGACACAGGCAGCTTCAAAGTCCTGGATCAAATAGGAAATTGCCCCTAGGATCCATTCCCAAGCATTCCTTTTCATCCCTCCAGGGATGAAAATCAGGAACTCCTGCTGTAGACACTGGTTTCCACCACTTCTATTGGCAAGCTGATGGCTTTCAGGACTAGGGTGAGAAATTAGGCTCTCCTGTCAGAGCCCACAGCAACTCTCACTCCTCACACGTCAACTACTACTGACAGACTCCCGCTCAAACTGACACAAGATTCTAAAACTCCCCACTCACAGCCAACTGCTGTGGCTTATGCTGCTGCAAGAGTTCTAAATGATCTCATCACTGTCATTTCAGCTGAGACCAAGTAAACAAAGAGTGTGTAGGTGAAACCCCATATAATTAGTTATTCACTAGCTGCCTTCCCTACCTAACACTGACATTGATGGGATTCTAGTAACCCCAGGGGACTGGGTGGTTACAATTGAATCTCCTCTAGTCAATAATTTAAGGATAACACAACCCCAATATAATATCACTTCACAGAAAATGTTTCAACTACTGACAACACAGCATGCTTCACTAACTCAGCCAGTGGAGAATAAATATGTGAATGAGGTAATAATTCCCCAGTAGAGTTTAAATAATTTAGAGGCACAGTTGCAGCCATTGACTTGGTCAGGTACTTCCAGATATTGTATGATATTTCTGAAGAGATTCTCTCACTCTCTGCTGGCCCTAAGGTGGTACTGCAGGTACGCAGGGGGGATAAAAGATGCTCTCTACTCTCTTGGAAAACACAAACTGGTATAATGACTAAACTTGTGGATAGGGAATGAATGGATTTATTTCCCAGCATTCAATCACTTGCCTACAAGAAACATTACATGTATAGAAGCAGGATATATTTTATGAATGAGTTTGAACTTGTCCAAGTACCAGAGAAAAAAGTGTGAAATTTGGTAGGACTGCAGGAGGATTAATCTCTTATGATAATATATATGCATGCCAATGGCTGTAACTGTGCCACCAAATTATTTAAATTCTGCTGAGGAATAATGGTCTCATTCACTTATTTGTTCTCCACAGGCTGAGTTAGTCAAGCTTGCTGTTTTGTCAATGCTTGAAATCTATTCTGTTTGGTCTTGGAAGACTACATAGAGAAAGCAATATAAAATTGATTAATTCCTTCTGCAGCTTTTTCAGATGTAATTTACAGATACCTTTAGGCAGAAGGTGGGGTTATGTGGAACCAGAGAATAAATAAGGAAGTAGCAGAAAGAATTCTTGCAAAAACTGTGATCATGGAAGACATGGGAATCTGTGTGGTGAATAATTTATGGTGTTCAGCTGATAGTACTAGAATGCCCTCTAGACAATAATATAAAGATAGAACAACCCCAATGAACTATCACTATGCAGAATTATTTTTTAACAACTGACAGTACAGCAGGCTTGACTAACAGCCTGCAGAGAATAAGCATGTGAATGAGGTTCTTATTCCCCAGAAGAGTTTAAATAATTTGGAAGCACAGTTGCTGCCATTGACATGGTCAGACATTTCTAGATATTTTTTGAAAGTGGTTCTCTCTGGTGGCCCTAAAGTGGTATTGCAGGCAGCAAGGATAAAAGATGCATTCTTCTCCATTGGGGGAAAAAACAGTATAATGACTTAACTTGTGGATAGGGAACAGATGGATTTTGTTTCCCAGTACCCAATTGTTTGCCTGCAAGATACATGGCATTTACAAAAGCAGGATATTTATATGAATGGAGCTGAACTTTTCTAAGTACCAGAAAAAAATTAGAAATTTGCTAGGGCTGCAGGAGGCTTAATCTCTTGTGTTTGTCTGTTGTTGTTTTATTGATTATACCTGTAAGCATAGTAGACAACAATGCCCATTTGCACGTGACCAGAATAAGTTAAACATTTAACAAAATATACAATTAACAATAAATACAACAAACAGATAAAATAATATACAAACAGCTCATGTCATGTTTACTCATTTGTTAAAATAAAAATACTGTTAAAATAGGTTCATGTCAATGGCTGTAACTGTGCCTCCAAATTATTAAAACTCTGCTGAGGAATAAAGACCTCATTCTCATATGTATTCTCCATAGGCTTAGTTAGTCAAGCCTGCTCTGTAGTCAGTGGTTGAAACCTATTCAGTTTGGGCTGGGAAGACTACACAGAGAAAACAACATAAAACTTACTAAAGCCACTCCCTCACCTGTTTCCTGGAACAAATACCAACATAACTGCACAACCTTTGCAAGCAAGAGACTAAATCCCTGAAGGCTGAATATCTTGCAGAACTACAGTCTCAGAACCTTGGCAATCCCAACAATTTCTGGACAGCAGTGAACTTGCTTATCAAATCTGGGATCAAACAAAATGCTATTAAGCTGGAAACCGGGTCTGGGTCCCTACCTGACACCTTCAAAGTCCTCAAAGCCCAGCACATAAACTCCACTCACCTGTCTGACTAAATAGGTAAGCTTCTGTCCAAGGACCTTTCTTGTAGTCTTAACAACTAAGATGTTGGTGGCCCCAGTATTGTACTTTCATTTTAAGACCATCTCCCTACATGAGAGCCATAAGCTCCATGTGCCACTTATCAATTTCAGCGTTGCCTTTTATTCTCTCTTAAGGGCATGTTATGGCAACAAAAGGCTGATTGGGGCATAGAAGAAAATTTGGTTGCTACTATAAGGGATCTTTACTAATCTACCAGGGCTAGAGTGAGAGTGAGGACTGGGGTGCAGCTCACTGGCCTGGTTACGACTAATTGGGGCACACAACAGGTCTGCATCCTGGCTCCCACTCTCTTTTACATTTATATCAGTCAACTGTTAGTAAAATTGTTGGAGTCATGGGGCTCAATTTTACAAGCTGCCTGAGTTGTACGCAACTTGCAGCTGAAGGTGGCACTGCACCTGGTGCAGTTCGGGCTGCCACAAAAGTTGCTATTACAAAAGGTTGCCAATTTGTGCCAAACCTTGTGGAATAGCCACAAAAGTCACCCTGCAACTGATAGATGGGCACAGTAGTAGGTCTTGATAGAACTCCATGGACGCATCCATAGACAAGTGCACAGGGGGCACCTCAGGTGCCTCAATGAGCAGCAAGCCCAGAACCTAGGCACAGCAGAAGCAGCTGAGGACAAGTTGTGGCATGGGGCATTTTGTCCCTCAGGGCTCTTTCACACAACCCTCAGGGCACTCCTGTGCCAGTAATGTGTCATGCCTGCTGTGGCAGGCTACTGCCAACCCTTGCAATCCCTGGTGGTGCTATCATGGCCCCTCAACCATGCCTTGTCCCCAATCCTCATTCCTAATGTTTAATCAGATGCCTGCCCCCCATGCTCTCACCATGCCCACACAGAACTGGCAATGCATTACCGGGTGGTCTAGTGTCATCCTCCCACCCCACCCGAACAGTCAATGGTCATTCACCCTGTCCCCCCATCCCCAACAAACATTCATGGCTGGCACAGCCCTCCTCACATCATCACAGCTAGCCACACAATGTGATCTCACAGACTGCATAAGTGTACTGTACACTTAAAAGATCTGTGAAATCATATTGTGTGGCTTGCCTTGGTGGTGGTGTGAGAAGGACTGTGCCAGCAGCAGATGCATGTTGGGGGAGCGGGGTAGGTGACCACTGCCTGTTGAAGTGAGGAGGGTGGGGGGCCACTACACCACTAGGGAGTATAACAGGGAATATTTGTGTTTGCTAGGAGATCAGGGAAGAGGGCAGCTCAGGGGTAATTGGTAATCATCTTGTGGGAGATTGGGGATGGGGGGACATTAGACCACCAATGAACTAGGACACCAAAGTGGATGGGGGGACTGATGGCTACAGTGCCCTACGTTATGGGCACAGTGGTGCCCATGGTGTGGCATGCAGGTTCAGGCTAGTGTCATCATGTCACATGCTGGGGATGGTTTGCCACCCCAACCATGCCCCCCACCACAATATGACCTGCCCCTGGTGTGCCTCTACAGGCTCCTGTCCCACCTCACTCCAGTGGTGCAAGCCAGTTAGACCACTTCTTCACTGGTCTAATTCGTGGCCCCTCCTGATGCCATGGTGGGGCTACCAAAATCCCATAAAAGGGGATGTGGCAGCCCTGCCATGGTGCAAGCCCACTTGCCACCTGGTGTCCTGGGTGGTTGGATGCAGCCCTGGTGCAAGTGGGCTTCGACGCAGCTGTGTCTAGCACTGATGCAAACTATGTTTGAAAATCCCATTTCATGCAAGTCGTACCACAAATCACAACTTGCATTAAACATATTTGCTGCAACGCCCTTGTATCGGGTGCACCCAACTGAAAATCGAGCCCATGGTCTCATTCACTAAGGAGTGGGTCCTCTTTCTGTCCTTCCCTAGCTAATGCGAATGACCATGTGTTATTTTCATTAACTAAAATTGTCTTTTAGAAGAAAGGTAACACTTTATAGAACAGACACAGCAATTAAAATTAAATATGAATTCCTCTAAAAGCCAGATGGTGATTTGGGGTTCTAGAGCAAACTAACATTCCTGTTAAGTTGGTGATATGATACTGAATTCAGTGTGAGTGTATACCTAGCTTGGAAAAACATTTACAGATAATGGTTTATGAACTAAAAATCTAAAAATATTGCATGAAATTTAAACAAACTTTAGTTCATCTAAAAAGATTTAATTATATGTGCTGCAGTATTTGATCTTTAATTAATGCCTTAAAAGCTAAATATAAATTATATTATATAATACACAAGCGTTATATGCGATGGAAATTTTGGGGGGTAAATAATGTGACATAATTTGAGAAGCCTACTGCTCTACTTTGTTTCTTTATTTTGGGTATTAATAAATCTACTCTGTTAAACTATTTAAGGGCTGAATTACACTTAGGCCACCTAATGGACTTAGCAGATATGCAGAAAATCAACTATTGGGTACAGTTAAACTGTATGTCCTATATAGAGTATCTAAGATGTCAAGCAGGGGAGTGCTACGTGTAGGCAAACATGCAGCAACCACCAAAAGGGAGGCAAACTACAGACATAACGAGTATGGTGTACAATAAAATAAAAGCACAGAGACTAAAAGTACTAATCCACAGTGATAGCTCATTGAAGCCATGAGCAAAGGACACAAGTACTAGCCCAGTGCATCTAATCACTTATATTCTGAGTGATTCAAAGCAGTAGGGTGTACTGTGCGTCCTTTGCTCATGACTCCAATAAACTAGCAGTATGCACTGGCACTTCTAGCCTCTGAGTTTTTATTATTTTGTTGTGCACCACAGTCCTTGTGTGCCTAAGCTGTACCTGGATGAGCAACTGAAATAAGACAAGCTTAAATGCAAGCCATCTGACTAGCTAAGGCAAGTGCAAAAAGATCTTCAGGTGTGTGAGCTTGAACCTTTAGGGAAATATGTAACTTGGAATATTATGTTGAGTCTGAAATATAAGAAATATAAAAAATAAAATGAGTAATTATAGCAATAAGTGACTAAATTTTCTCTGTGGTTGATTAAAAATAATATCAGACATCAATTTAGATACTATTTGGAAGTTATTAATAGTCCAGTAAAAAGCAACACCTTCACAAATATATAGTTTTATACAGTGTCAGTGGCTTAGCAGGTAGCACACTCACCTCTGAGGCCAAGAGATCAGAAGACTGTGAGTTCTATCCCCACACCAGGCACTTGGGTTAATATCCCAATACTGACACTGTAGTGCAGCATGAGAGGGGTGCTGTACTCTTGAGGTGTCATCTTTTGGATGAGACATTAAACTGAGGTCCCATCTGCCTGGATTGGTGGTAGTTCAGGTGGATGTTAAGGATCACATGGCACTTCTCAAAAAGAGTAGGAGTGTTTATTCGGGTAGAACATCAGACAGTAAGTACATCACTAATACAGCAAATGAACAGTCATAATAAATGCAAACTAAAGCAAATAAAAATAAAGGGGCAATCTCATTTACCCAAAGCAAAAAAAAAACGGAAAGGAATCAAAGAGGTGAGGAGAGAAACAAAAAGGATGATACCAACATACAAACTGTTAATTAGCAGAGAGACAAATCAAACCAAAAGAAAAAAAAAACAGAAAAAGGAAACAAATGTCATTAGGCAGTCAGTATATAACCAAATTTGCAGAGCACGCTCTCTAAGTGAACACATTAAGGGGGAAAAAAAACCTGTACAATTCATGTAATGGGACGTCAGAGTTGGTGACCCATGGCATGCTCTTCCATGCCATACTAATCCATCTGCTTTGCATGTTAATGATTTCAGAATAATAAATACATTGTAACTCAGTCATACTTTGGGCAATCAACTCTATATGATTGATCCATTATTATTGCAATGTAATAAACCATCTGGTATTCCAGATGTGCCATTTTATAACTGTAAGAAGCAAATTAAGTGTGCTCTGGTACCATTTACAGCATACCTATCATAATTGCCAAACATCAGCATCTCAGTAGAGACTGTAGTAAACCAAGGTTCTTGCCAAACCATTGAAAGAGTATTACAAAAACCTGCAATATAACTGCACTGAAAAAAGAGATGATCAATTGTCTCTAATTCTTGGAAGCAACAAGGCCTAATGCACATTCTCTCAGACAGCTGTTTATGCTTCTGGTTGTTTGTAATATTTATTTTAAAATAACAACTCAACCAGTGAAAGTCACATATTTTATCTGGAATTCTTTGTTCTTTCATAAGAATTAATAAAGATCAAAGACAATGAGCGGGGCATAAGGGAAAGGCAACAGATTCCTAGAAATTATGTAACTGTATCCAAAAATAAATCTCTCTTCTGGATTTTGTCAGAATGATTTGGTATGGAACTTTCCACTGTTTAAGTTTCAGAAATACCACCCTAAGGAATTCTGGAGTATCAGTTGACCATCTCAGTAGTCCTATCATACCCTGTTCCCATTGTCTGAACCAGAATTTACAGGAGGCTAAAAGGAAAGGGACACATACCTGTCCCATATAACACATCAATGGTTTAAAATTCGAAGCAAAGAAAAAACTGAAGAAAAGGCAATGAGATTAACCATTCCTAGACCTCCCAAGTGTCTGGACAGATAGGTAATGTTTCTCTTTATGGGGTTTAACCTACTGCCCCAGATCGCTTGGAAAAATAAATTTAAAATTGGGGTTTCTAAAGCTTTAGGTGGGGGGAAAATCCAGCATATATATAAAAAAAGAGGCATCAAATAAGATTTAACTAAATGTACTCTCTTCTGCCTGCTAAGTGGGTACTTGTTCCACTTAGCCACCAGAAGTTTGCCCTGTTGCAGTTTAGGTTCCCAATTCAAAAAGGCCAAATTATCAACATCAAAAATAATGCCCAGGATGTGTAGAGGCTCAGTTGTCATGGGGATAGTGGCTATATCAGGACAACTAAGAGCCTGGAAACCCAAACTTCTACCAGAACTTTTAGTCAAATTATGAGTGGCTCCTGAATACTCCCCATACAGGGCACAGAGCTGAAGGGCAAGATCAGCAGAATACCTGTCTCCTACTAATAAACAGATGTCATCCGCATAAGCAATTGTAGCATGTGGAATGGATATGTCCTTCAACTGTATACAATGTATAGTGGGGGAGGAATTAATCTGAGCAGAGGGTCAAGACAAAACTTGTAGAGCAAGGGGTTCAATAGGCAACCCTGTCTTACACCATGGCCCACCGGGACCGTAGGACCTTTCCACCCATTTGTGACTGGTGTCACCATGACTACCTTATACAAACATTGTACCCAGTAGACACATTGTTGTGGGATACCATACAAATTGAGCACAGATCATAAAAAATCATGTGTGACAGAATCAAAAGCTTTGTACTTGTCCAAAGAAATAAATTACCCAGACAATCTACCCTTACCTCCATGTTCAAAAATTTCTCTTAACAATAACAAGTGGTCCTTAATTTTTCTGCCAGACAAAGTACATGTTTGGGCCAAGGAGTGTATATTATTTGCCACCGGCAAAAGCCAGGTATTCAGAATTTTCATTAAAAGCTTAAAATCAGTGTTTAATAAACTGATTGGACACCAATTATTAATGTCAAATTTGTCACCTTTCTGATAAATATAAATCAGCTGGCCATTCAAACTTCTGATAGATGGGGACCTGGAATTCAGAAGACAAGAACATACTTGAGCCAGTTCTACTAGTAGCATGAGTCCTATCAGCTTATACAATTCAGATGTTAGTCCATTGGATCCCGACACTTTACGTACTGGGAATGCTTAACGGCGGCGTCAACTTCAACAGGGGAAATATCAGTCATTAGAGTTAATGCCTCCTCAGGGGAACACACACGGTGAGGTATATTTAAAAGGAAATTCCCCCGGATCAGGGGTTGAGGAGCAGGTGCTTGAAAAAGCTGCATGGTATGCTGTGTAACTATGCCTGCAATCCCTCTAATGTCCGTAGACAGGGAATGGGTATTGTCCCATAGCATTGCCATGTGTGTATGCCGATTATCCATATGACAGGATTCATAGGGACAGATTTGTCCTTTATTCCCTTGAGTACTAAATTGTTGTTGAAATTTTAAAAGCTCAGCCTGTTGTACATGGAAAGTGGTCATTTGTCCTTTTAAATTCACAATTTGTGTACCAAAATCATGACCTGTTGTGTGAGAGAGAGTGAGAAGCTTTTGTAATTGATTCCTGTATTGTAAATATAATAAATAAGAAGCATTATGTACAGTTTTACTGTGACCTTTAAGGAGGCGTGAAATGTCATAAATAGCGTCTTCCCACCGCAATACTGGGTCGTTATACATAAGCAGGACAGATTTCCTAGCTGTTATGAGAGCTAAAACTAACTGTTTAGTGTTTGGTTTATTTAGTAGAGAAAAAAAAACAACAAATATGTTGCAGGAGATACCTTTTACTGGACTAACAAAATTATTTTTAAGACTAGCTTTCGAGAGGTGAAGCTCTCTTCCTCAGGTCAAAAGTGGAAACAGCTGAGCAGTGTGACAGATATAAAGGTTGGATGTGGATTTGAAGCCTAGACTAGCAGGTTACAGATCAGTGCACTGCAGTCAATTTGCGCCTCTTACAAACAGGAAGACTAATTTTCACTGGAGTGTGTCTGTTGGAGAGATTAACTAGTAAGATCAAAAGGCTGCCTCATTTTACTCTGACTCTGGACCATTAATTAACATTTCTAAAAAGGCAAGGTATAAAGAAAATACATACCATTGTCTTAAGAAGGTACCTGTTAAAACAGCCAGAAGGTGCTGATGTGAGGGTTTAAGAAGAAACTCAGAAGCACTGCTTTAAGCATAATTACTGGTAGTGTATTAAAAAAACATCTTTATTAAGTCCTTTTTCTTTAGTGTGAAAATATTGTATCATTTTTATTTCAAATTTTTGCCAATCCTGGCTGTTTTTGAAGTTCCCTTTTAACACTCTGACAGTAAAATCACTGGTGGAGTGATCTGGTCTAGAAAAATGTTCCCCTGCTGGCATATTTTCATTTTTATGGGTAACTGTGAATCTGTGGTGATTCATTCTTGTTTTGAGTTCTTGTCCGGTTTCACCAGTATAGCAGCCTTCCTTACATTTTCTGCATTGTATCATGTACAGGAATACTACATTGGTAGAAGAACAGGTATATGAGTTTTGGATTGTAAATATTTTTCCATTGTGACTGAACATATATCTCAGGAGAGAGATGTGTACATAGTTTGCATTGAGGCACTTTGCATGGTTTTGTACCTTTGTCACCTAGTTGGAGCTCAGAAGGAAGTTTGCTTCACACCAATTTCTGCTTCAGATTTGGTGGCTGGTGGAAGGCAAGCACTGGTGGAGTGGGAAATATATTTTTTAGAGTTTCTTCTTCAGAGAGTAGTGGCTGTAGATCTTTAATTATTTCCCGTAGTTTTTCCAGTTCTGGGTTGTAGGTTACTACCAGAGGTGTGCGATCAGATGTTCTCTGTGGCTTGTACCATAGTAGTTCTTCCCTAGGCCTACGGAGTGCAGAATAGATATTCCTGTCAATGGAGCTGGTTTTATATCCCTTTTGTCTGAAAGCTTCTTTTATTGTAATAAGGTGTCTGTTCCTGTCGTCTTGATTAGAGCAAATGTGGTGGTACTGGATGGCCTGGCTGCGTATAATGGATGTTTTGGTATGAGAGGGATGGTAGCTCGAGCTGTGCAGATAACTGCATCTGTCTGTAGGTTTTCTGTACACAGATGTTTGCAGTGTTCCATTTTTTCGTGTGACTCTGATATCCAGGAAATGCACACACTTAGAGTAATTTATCTGGAATTTAATGGAATGATGGAAGTTACTGAAGCTGTCAAAAAATGTTTTAAGTTTTCCTCTCCTGCTGTCCATATGATAAAGATATCATCAATATATGTATAGTATTTTAATTGTTTATGATGTTGCATGCTGAGGAATTTTTCTTCTAGATTTGCCATGAGCAGATTGGCGTACTGTGGTGCCATCCTGGTGCCCATAGCCGTTCCCATATTCTGAAGGTAAATGTCAGTGTTGAAGCTGAAATAATTGTGTGTAAGGATGTATTCCATAATTTTGGCTGTCACATCTGGTCGATATTTGGTCTCTGTGGTGGCTTTTTGCAGGTATTCATAGCATGCCATTATGCCATCTCTGTGAGGGATATTGCTATATAAGGATTCAACATCCAGTATGACCAAAACAGTGTCAGGTAGTAACTGGTCTATACTGTGCAGTTTGTCTAGAAAGTCTGTAGTATCCTGTATGAAGCTGTTTGTGTTTTGCACCAGTGGTTTGAGTATACCTTCTATGAGTCCAGAGATCACCTCAGTTAATGTGTCAATTCCAGATCTAATTGGTCTGCCAGGGTTTCCAGATTTGTGAATATTTGGCAATATGTAGAAGGTTCCTAGTGCTGGCCTTTTTGGTATCAGATTTTCCAGTTCCCTATGTGTATGTTCTGGAAATGTGCTGATTAGTTGTTTCAATTCTTTCATGAATTTCTTTGTGGGGTCTGCGGTTAGCTTGCTGTAGTAGGTGTTGTCCAAAAGTTGTCTGTAGCCTTCCCGTATGTAGTTGGTTGTATCCATGATCACAACTGCACCCCTCTTATCAGCAGGTTTAATGGTGATGCTTTTATTGTTTTGTAAGCTATCAATTGTTTTTCTTTCCAAAGGTGAGAGGTTGTATAGAATTTTCCTCTGTTTGCTGGAGATTTGTGATTGTACTCTGTGTCTAAAACTGTCTATATAGTTGTACAGTTTAGGGTTACGTCCACTCAGTGGAAGGGGCTGGAGTAGAACAGTGAAACAGTCTAGGGAGGTCAAATCATGGAAAGTCATGTGTGCAAATGCCAGGAGCCTTAGCAACAAGATGGAAGATCTGGAGGCTGTCATGGTACAGTCAGACCTGGACATTGTGGCCATCACTGAAACCTGGTGTAATGATAACCATGACTGGGAGATGGCCATACCTGGCTACAACATATTCAGAAGAGACAGAGCAGGCAGGAAGGGAGGAGGAGTGGCACTGTATGTGAAAAATGACATAAGGGCCACAGAGATCCAGGAGGAACAAAATGGGGGAGAGATACTGTGGATTAAGCTGGAAAGGAAAATGGGGCCAGCCATCCGCACAGGTGTGGTCTATAGACCACCAGCCCAGGAGGAAGAACAGATAGGAGTTATGCTAGCCATCCAAAGGATGGCAGACAAAGGTGAGGTAGTACTGGTTGGAGACTTCAATATTCCAGACGTGACTGGAGCATCCCAGCAGCAGCATCAACTAGAGCAGATTTATCCTGGACTCCTTCAGGGTGCCTTCCTCAAGCAACTGGTCATGGAACCAACTCGGCAGAAGGCAATACTGGACCTTGTGCTCACAAACAGGGACAGTGTGATGGGGTAACAGTTGGGGAGCACCTGGGAAACAGTGACCACCAGTCATTGTGGTTTGAAATCACAGAAAGAGCAGAACCAAACCACACAAAACACGTATCCTGGATTTTAGGGGGGCAGACTTTGGGAAAATGGGGAGATACTTGAAAGAGGCATTAAGGGGAATGGGACAGGAATCAGGGGTTGAGGAACAGTGGGCAGTATTTAAAATGGGGATTACAAGAACAACAGAATTATGCATTAAGCAGATTAGCAAGAGGAAAAGGAAGAGGAGACCATTATGGTTTTCCAAAGAGGTAGCAAAGAAAGTGAAAGCCAAAAAGATTGCATTCAGGCAATACAAAAAGACACAGGCAGAAGGGGATAGGGAGAAGTACCAGGAGAAGCAAAGGGAGGCAGGGAGGTTAGTAAGGGAAGCCAAAGCTCAGACAGAAGAACACATTGCAAAATCAGTGGGTAGAGGGACAAACCTTTACAGGTACATAAGTGAAAAAGAAAGACAAAGGGAGGGATAGTGAGACTGAAGGGGAGGATGGGGCTGCATGGAGGATGACAACAGTAAAGCTGACATATTGAACAGGTATTTCTGCTCAGTCTTTACTGAAGAGGAGGAGGTAATGGGTCTGAAGGGAGTACAAGGGGTGAGAATGGTGCAGAATGGACACAAGTCCCTTTACACGAGAAAGGGTCCTGAAGGAACTGGAAGTAATAAGAGCTGATAAAGCAATGGGGCCAGATGGGGTGCACCCCAGGTCCTTAAAGAACTAAGAGAGGTGGTGGCTGAACCTCTGGCTATCCTGTTTAGCCGATCACTGGAAACAGGGAGGTACCCAAAGACTGGAGGACAGCAGATGTAGTCCCCTTATACAAAAGTGGGAACAAAGAGGAAGCAGGAACTACAGACCAGTCAGCCTCACCTCGGTAGTGGGGAAGATCATGGAAGCACTACTGAAGGAGAGATTGGTGGAACATCTGGTTGTCAATGGACTACAGGACCCAAGGCAGCATGGTTTCACCAGGGAGGTCATGTCAGACCAACCTCATTGAATTTTTGACTGGATGACTAGGGAGGTGGATCAGGGAGGGCAGTGGACATGGCCTATCTGGACTTCAGCAAGGCCTTTGACACTGTGCCACATAGAAGACTATTACACAAACTGGGGAATATGGGTGGGTAGGACAGTAGTGTGGTGGGTAGGTAACTGGCTGGGTGGCAGGACATAGAGGGTGGTGGTAAATGGCTGTCACTCCACAGAGGGAAGAGTGACCAGTGGGGTACCACAGGGATCAGTGCTGGGACCGGTTCTATTCAACATCTTCATCAGTGACATTCAGAGGACCTAGAAGGCAGAATTTCACTGTTCGCTGATTACAAAAGCTCTGTAACAGAGTAGACACACCAGAGGGTGTAGACAGAATGAGAAGCGACCTGCAGAAACTTGAAGAATGGTCAGGGTTTGGCATTTGAAATTCAATTCAAAGAAGTGCAAGATAATGCATATGGGGCACAAAACCCTGGCACAATATATCAGTTGGGGTGAGGATATAGCATGCACCAAGCAGGAAAGGATCTTGGGGTTGTCATCTCTGATGACCTCAAGGCAGAGAAACAGTGTGACAAGGCAGCAGGTAAAGCAAATAGGATGCTGGGATGTATAGGCAGGGCATCACCAGCAGGAAAAGGGAGGTCATAATTCCGCTATACAAGACACTAGTGAGGCCCCACCTGGGTACAGTGTACAGTTCTGGAGACCATACCTCGTGAGGACATAGACAGAGTAGAGAAGGTTCAGAGGAGGGCAACAAAGATGGTGCATGGATTGCATCACAAGTCCTATGAAGACAGGTTGAAGGAACTGAACATGTACTCCTGTAGGAGAGGAGAGAGGGATATGATAGAGACATACAAATATCTTACAGGGAGGAACAGGGTGCAGGAAAACACTATTTTAAGTGAAAAAGATGTTCCAGGACTAGAGGGCATGGGATGAAGTTGGAGGGAGGACAATCCAGAGGAAACATGAGAAAGAATTTCTTCACAGAACGGGTGGTGGACAAGTGAACACCCTGCCAGAGGAAGTGGTGGGGCTGAAACAATCACGGATTTAAAATGCATGGGATAGACATAAAGGAATTCTGGAGGTCAGGGGTAAGGGGCAACAGACTTCTAGGAAAACAAACTGAACTTACAAGCTCAAATGGGCAGACTGGGTGGGCCATAGGCCCTTATCTGCCGACACTGTCTATGTATCTATGTATCTATGTAAAGGGGAAGTGCTTCTTTTTGTAGTTATAACTCCTATCAGATGAGCCCTCTTGATTGTGGAAGAATTCTCTGTCATAGCCTTCTAAAGAATTCCTCTAGGTCTGAGTACAGTTGGTTCATCTAGCAAAGAGAAGTTTAATTTCCACGTTCCAGGTCCTCGTGGGAGCTTTGATACATCACCTAGTCTGACATGCACCATTCCATGATCAGAAAACTCAACTACAAGGACCTGGGCCTCCTGAATCTTTAGCGAAGTGGTGACAAAAAAAATCTATATATGTGGCTAAGGGTCCCTTATAGAAAGTTGGGTCATGTGTAACCATTACCTGTAGATACGCATCCACAAGATTCGTGTTGTGAATAATTTTTTTTTTCAAAAGCCATGCCACAGAATATTTTTTTTGTAGCAGATCTTTTTCTACGGTCTTGAAACGTAAGACCACAATTAAAGTCCCCTCCTAGGATAACATTTTGGGCAGAGTATAGAAAAGGTTGCAACACCTGAAACAATGTTATTTTGTCTGCTCTAGGTTGCGGAGCACAAATATTCAATAAACAAAATAAAACATTATTCACTGTAACATCCAAAATGAGTGCCCTCCTTAGAACCAAATCTATTACTGTACATTCAAAAATAAGATGGCACCTCCTGAGCAAGAATCATCCCCTAGAGACCAATATGAGGGACCTGCATGCCAGGAGTGTACAGCCTGTCATATTTCATGGGTCTTATGTATTCTGGTATCTTGTAAAAAGAAGATACCAGTTCAAAATTGTCTGAGATAAGAAAAAACATCAAGCTTTTTCCTCGGGGCTCTTATACTATTAACGTTAATAGTATATATGGGGATTGAAGATGCCACTGAACTAAAGTGGATGTGGGAACAAATTCAGAAGAACTGAGCAGAGCCTTCAAGGGGGCTTTGCAGAATTACTCCATGTTGTTCTGGAGTGTTTCAGCTTAGCCTGAGACTTAGTAGAAATTGTGGCAGAACCAGATGTGGTCTTGGATGGAGGAATGGAAGTGGGTGAGGGGGCGTCAACATCTGAGCCCATTTCTGGTACAGAGGACTGTACTGAAGATTCATCTGAGTCATTGCCAGAAACATCAGGTAAATCAAGCAAAAGGTCATAGCGGTTGGAGGTTGGAATTGACATCTTCTTTAAAACCTTAGAAGAGGGCTGTGCCCAGACACGTTGCCTCCTAGTCCCGGTTTTGCCCACCACTGACTTGGAAATTGGTCCTGGGTGTGGGGGTAACATGTCTGTAGTCGCTGAGGAAGGGGGAGAGTATCATCAGTTAACATATCAAGCTCAGCACTATCTTGTGCAGGGAGAGGAGGAGAGATAGTTCCAGAAGCCTAGGTTCTGGCCGAAAGGTGGGGTGCGCATGTTGTGGTGACAATTCCTTTCTATCCATTGCACTATGAAAAGATACAGTGGCACCATTTTCCTGTTCTATCAGCACAGTCTGGGGTCAGAAAGGGGCTACTCTAGAGTGTCCCCTTTGAGCAACAGCAATCAGGAGCTGTTGCTCTTCACTATTGGTTTGGCCTGGGTGATTATGTGCAGCCTTAGGACACGAGAGAAAAGGATAGTGCAACACCTGGAATCCATAGGAGCACAGGATCCAAGACAGCATGGGCTTACAACAGGAAGGTCCTGTCAAACTAATCTCATAGATTTCTTTGACTGGGTAACCAGAGTGGTGGACCAAGGGGGAGCAGTTGATGTTGCCTACCTTGACTTCAGCAAAGCTTTCGATACTGTTCCACATAGAAGATTGATTAATAAGCTGGGTAGGCTTGGGGTGGGTCAGACATTGGTCAACTGGGTGGCACACTGGTTGACAGGCAGAAAACAGAGAGTGGTGGTAAACGGTATACAGTCAGAAGAGATGCAAGTCACAAGTGGGGTACCTCAGGGATCGGTCCTAGGGCCAGTCCTCTTCAATATCTTCATCAGTAACATTGCTGATGGACTGGAGGGTAAGGTTTGTCTGTTTGCAGATGACACCAAGATCTGCAACAGAGTAGATGATCCAGATGGTGTTTGCAGAATGAGAAGAGATCTGGATAAACTAGCAAAATGGTCAGAAGAGTGGCAACTGGGGTTTAACACAAAGAAGTGCAAGATCATGCACATAGGGAAGAGAAACCTTGAAGCCACCTATAGGCTGGGAGGGGAGTTGCTGGCAGTCACAAGGGAAGAAAGAGACTTGGGCGTCATCATCACCGACGACCTGAAATCATCCAAGCAGACCTCTAAAGCAGTAGGTAAGGCTAGAGGGATGTTGGGGTGTATTAGTAGGGTATCACAAGTCAGAAGAGGGAGGTAATAATCCCTCTTACAAGACATTGGTTAGACTCTCATCTGAGTACTGCGTGCAGTACTGGAGGCCACACCTTCATAAGGACATTAACCAAATTGAGGCAGTCCAGAGAAGGGCAACCAAAATGGTGCAGGGACTGCATCAGAAAACATATGAGGACATATTAATTGAACTCAATATATATACCCTAAAGCAAAGGAGGGAGAGAGGTGAATTGATTGACACATTCAAACACCTTAAGGGCATTAACAAGGTGAAAGAGTCTAACATGTTTCAATATAAGAAAAATAGCAGGACAAGAGGACACAGCATGACATTAGAGGGAGGCCGATTAAGGGGTAATGTAAGGAAGTTCTTTTTCACAGAAAGGGTGGTGGATGCATGGAATGGCCTACATCAGGAAGTGCTGGATATGAATACAGTGCAGGGCTTCAAACAGGCATGGGATAGGCATTAGAGGCAATACAGATGAGTATGAATAGATAGGCCATTGACAGAGCAAAGGCCTATGGCACACTCATAAGGTAGAAAAAGAAATGGGCAGACTGGATGGGCCTTGCGGTCCTTATCTGCCATCAACTTCTATGTTTCTATGTTTCTATGAGTGATAGGAGTGTACACGATTGTTACAAAGATTACACAACAAATCTTTTATACATCTGTCACTAGTGTGCCCCAATTCATTACATAATGTACATTTAAGTTTGTCACAACGACTGCTGATGTGTCCAGTCTCTCCACAATGGTAACATGCTTTTGGCTGCCCAGCATGGAAGAGTACTCCCCTGTCCTTTTTTTTGTCAATTATTTTTATCCTTCTAGTGGCAGGTCAACCTCATTGTCCACCGAGACTACCGAGTTCAGGGTGTTTTGGGGGCTTCTAGAGCCATGCGCATCCTGGCAGATCCCCGGAGTTGGTCCGGGGGCATCATCCATGATGTCCTCCACTGTTTTCCTCTGTTTGCTCCCGTGAACTACCCCAGGACCCCCAGAAGCAGTGGCGCATGTGCATGGAGGTGCACATGCACACTGCAGCTCTGGACCAGGTCCCCTCAACCCCTCCACATTGACCTATGTCTAAGCTCTCTCATGACGCCATCCCTCTGACCTCCACCAGAGGGTGGCCAAGCTCCAAGAGAGCTGGATGCCTCCTCCTGAGGCACAGCACTGCCTGCCATCAGCTTCTCACCTCCTCTCCCTTGCCCCCCCTGCCTGCCTTCGATGGCCCGGGCTCGTTTCCAAACCCGGGTCACCAGCATGGTGCGAGTTGTGGCATCCAGTGCCTCAACCGTCAGCGCCACCAGGCCGGCTCTACTCCCCCTGTCTTGACCTAAAACAAAAACAGTTAGGGAGATGTTCGAGACCATCCTTATTGGTGTTTAAAACCATCCGTATCCACCATCCACTAGTCCAAATCCATTCTTCATCAAATATAGCATCAAGGGACCCCAAAACGAAATGCCACTGATGGAGCCAGAACAAAAGGTCAGTGACACTGACCCCTTCATTCCTGAAAAGAACGGTGATGGTTCTGTTAGCTGGCTTAGTCAATGGTATGACCTGAAATGATGTCCAGAGAGGAGTATCCTTTAAGTTTTGATGGAGTTCCCAAAACTTACGCAGCCCTCTACCCAGTTTGAAGCTAACATCAAATGTGCTTCCCCCAACACATGAATCAATGTGTATATTTCAGTGGCAGTAAATTGCATTGATTTTTTAAGCAAAGTTCTGGCCACATACATTCGGTCTGGGAAGATGTCTTGGCCACCCTTGTAAAGGAACCGTACTGTGTTGTGCCACTTTGCAGGTACGTAGGTTGTCTAAAAAAGGAAGCATACGACCTGTCTTGTCTAGGTCTAGGTGGTGGCTCATCATCAAGTAAGAGAGTCCCCTTCTGTCTAGAGCTGGCTACTGGAGAGGTAACAGGGCACAGTGGTATCCCAGTGTCCACCAGATCAACAGGTGGGTCAGCGACACTAGTGACCTTCACTGGGGGGAAAGGGTGCATTTGGAAATAACAAACAAGGATTCTGTGTAAAGGCTAAATCCGGTGGAAGGTGCAAGGGTGAAACAGGAGGAGGCTGGGAATCTGCCTGAGAAAATGGCCCAGTTTTGTTTTCAGGGGAATCCAGACAATCCATAGACTGTAACTCGTGAAACGAGACTGGAGATTTCCCTGTATCTGGATTGGGGAAGAGCCCAAAGTCCATCATCCAGATTGTTCTGATTTTTCCCAACCTGCCACCTGAAGGGCAAAATCAATCAAACACTCAGTCAGTTTAGCTTGTGGAGTAGAACCAGGGGCTCATTTTAGGCTAGACCTACTCTGGTCTGCAGTTGCCATTCCTAATGAGCCCTCTACTGGTAATTGTGACTTCTGTCTTTTGAAACAAAGAAAGGAGAAGAGACACCTGGTTGAAAAGAAAAGACCAGGTCTTTCAGTAAAGGATCAGCTGCTTTCCCCCTTGGCATAGCATCTGCAATGGAATCTCACTGAGAACCAACATCTGGAAGTACAGGACAAGTCAAGACCGTGACTGTAGGGCCCTCATCTTGTGAAGCCATAGCACTATTACTACAATTGGTAGAAATCACTTGAGTAAGCTCAATCTGTCTTACCTTGAAGAGCTGCTCCTTGTTCTGGAGTTGCGCTTGCAGAATCTCTGTGTCATCTGTTTGGATAACAGGCTCAGTCGGTTGCATCATATCAGGTAGGACCACCACTCTCATCAGAGGCTCTGTAATCAGTTTAGAGATCACCTCAGTAGTCATTAAATCCTCCATAGGAACCATTCATATTTCAGTAGAGAATTTATCCTCAACCTCTGCAGATACTATAATGTCCATTGTATTAGTGGCATCAAAGAACCACTCGGTCTCAGAGCTAGGTAGGCCAGGAGAAGAAACCTGTTCTTCTGCCTCCACAACATCCATCTTATCTCCAGGTGCAGCAGGAGACACCATCTTGGTGGAATGCCAGGATGTCTGAGGTTCCCCTACCTGTGAGTAGGGAAATGTTTTATTGAAAAATAAACATAACATCACTTAAGTAAAGATACAGAACAATGGAGAAAACAAAGCAAAAATAAAATAAAAAAGTGTAAATATTGCAGAAAAACATAAACAAAATATGCAAAAAGCAATAGTATACACTTGGAAAAAAAATATACAGAAATTAGGTCAAGAAATCAAAATATTTCCATAATAAAAGAAACTTATCAGAAGAAAAACATTGTAAATCTTTTCCCTAAACCAAAAGTAATCATTTTCAATTTGAGATAATAAGACAGAATAAAGAACAAGTTGTTGCTGTAATACATACTGGCATCTTGCCTGCCATAAATGGTAAAGTACAATAGAAAAGAAAAACACTCAAAGTGCTCCTATGAAACTTCATCCAGAAACCAGTATAATCCCCCCAAATCAGAGTTTGATATGTAACCAAGGTTAAATAAGGTAAACGCCAATTGAGAGCAGCACTTTGCCAAAAAAGGAGACTGTCAGGACACTCTAAAAAAAAATGAGACATACTTTCTTCAGTATTGACACAGGCGGGTTTGAGACAATACCGTTCAGAAACTGGTTTATATTTTAAATTACCACGTACACCCAATGTCAGTGGCTCAGTAGGTAGCACACTCACCTCTGAGGCCGGGAGATCAGAGGGCTGTGGGACTTGGGTTAATATCCCAGTACTGACACTGTAGTGCAGCATGAGAGGGGTGCTGCACTTCTGAGGTGCCGTCTTTCAGATGAGACGTTAAACCGAGGTCCCATCTGCCTGGATTGGTGGTAGTTCAGGTGGATGTTAAAGATCCCATAGCACTTATCAAAAGAGTAGGGGAATTTCCCCGGTGTCCTGGCCAAATTTCCCTCATTCACTAAAAATACCATCAACAGCTTAATCTGGTTCAAGGTCAGTTGGCATTCATCTGTATCCCCCTCCCCCGGGTCGTGCCTGAAAATAGGCAGGATTTGTCTAGTGCACTTACCCGGTCAACAAAAGCTAAATAAATAAAATAAATAAATAAATAAATAAATAAATAAATTTACCATGAAGGCAAATCCAGACCAAATCCCAGACATGGACGGGAAGATGAAAATCTATCAATTTATGTATTGCCCAAGCCATTCTGGTGGGACAGCAGGCTGGAAATATATAGGACAAATGTGGAGTATCAAAAACAACAAGCTGATAGAAGCTTTTTCAGTTCAAAGCCACAAGAACCTGTTTAGACAATTTCCAAGATTGAAACTTCTTAATAGTGGGAATAGCATAGGAGGGAACAGTAAATTGAGCCAACAGCTTGGGAGGTAAATCAACCCATTTATAAAAATACATCTGGAAGGGGAAATGAATTCATTTACAAAATGAAAGGTTACCAAAAACCCAGGCTCAAACAAAAGAATGAAAAATAAAAATTCCATGAAAAAAAACTAGAGGATTAATCATTTTAAGGCCACCCTTCTTAATGGGTAAATAAGTAATGTCACGTTTAACAGGATTCAGCTATTACCCCATAACATTTGAAAAAAAGACTAAATAATCAGGTTTCCAAATGAACCGGGGGGGGGGGGCGTTGATATAACTAACATAAAGAAACAGAGGTAATAAAAACTTTTTAATAACCAAAATACTTTTCCGTTTACCAGATTTCCAGGTTTTCTAGAGGTTAACCTTAGATTCAGCAATGTCTAACTGTTTGGTCCAGTTAAGTATGGCTAGGTCACCCTGTCCACACCAAATACCCAACAGCTTTTGAGGGGAGGTACAAACAGGAATATTACACAAGTCGGCAAGGACGGGGAATGGCTGAGCCAAAACATAGATAACACTTTTAACAGTATTAAGTTTGGCCCCCGAAAAAGGAGCACAATCTGCAAAAATAGCAATAGATCTGGAAACAAAATCAATATCGTGTGCTAAAATAGTAACATCATCTGCTTAAGCAACAATTTTTTCAGGGGGGAGAGAAGGGGAAGGAGAAAGTCCTATAAGCTGGATATCCCATTTAATCTGACGAATAATAGGATCCAAAGCAAATGTGTACAGTAACGGACTCAGAGGGCATCCTTGCCTAACACCCATCAAAAAATAAATATCAACCCCATAAATCCCATTCAACGTGGGTATAATACTAGCATTTGTGTATAATTTGGATAACCAAGTCACAAAAATATCAGGAATATTATACCGTTTAAGGAAATCAAAAATAACTGTGTCGTACCTGGTCAAAAGCACTGGCCTGATCTAAAGCAACAATATACCCAGACAAATTCCTGGCCTCAAATAGTTCCCTTAAAACAAAAAGATTGTGCTGAATCCATCTATTCGGGATAGCACAAGTCTAAGAAGAGTTGATAAGCAATTCAGCGGCTTTTAAAAGTCTAGTATTTAATATTTTAGCCAAAAGTTTGTAATCGGAATTTAAGATACTAATAGGCCTCCAATTAGACAAAAGCTTCCGATTACCCTTTTCAAAAAGATAACAAATAAGTGCTGTGCTAAAATCCTGGGAATCAATATTGTTAACCAAATAATAGTTAAATACTTGAGAAAGAAAAAACTCACATAGGAAGCAAATTTCTTATAGAATTCATTCGGTATCCCATCCACACCAGGAGAAGTTCCAGATTTTAAGGAGTTAATTATGGTAAAAACTTTATCAGGAGTAATTGGGGAGCAAAGAGCTATACCAACAGAGGAATCAAGACATGGGCCAGAAGCTGTAAGAATGTCAGAAACAGAACCAGTAGGATGAGGGGGTATAGTAGAAAAAGATTTCTGAAGATACTGCTGGACTATAGAGAGCATACTTATATCAGTGGTAACATAGGAACCATCAGGTCTATATAAACCTGACATTAAAGTCTTCTCCAACCTGGTTTTATAGGCCTTATAAGGATCTGAGGAGGGTTGACTATGCGTCCCAAAGCGCATCTCCATATCCAGGGACTTTGCCCTATTATACTGAAAAAATTGCATTTGAGATCTAAGTTCAGTCAATTGAGATTTATACCGAACACGATCTCTCGGGGATAGGACATTGAGTGATAAAACTGGTTTCAGTATTGAAGATACAACAAATAATTAGAATTAGCCACTGGACGCCCAAAAGAAATAAGCAAAGACCTTAAATCTATTTTAGTGTCTAGCCACCAATCCCACAAATTGTCATAAAGACAAAAAGTAGAATACCTGGCTTCAAAAAACAGTTCCAGGTTATGCAAATGTGTTGGGTCATCTAAAAAGGAGACATTCAATCTCCAACGCTGTATAGGGGAATAAAGTTCGGGAGGTATATCAGCTAAATTAAAAGTACCCAGAAGAATGTGATGGTCAGAAAATTCATTAGGTTTAGAAAAAATTAAAAAAGGTTTGATATGAGTAGAGACAAAAAAGAAATCAATACAAGAGAAATATATATGTCGAAAATAAGTAGCCCCAGCATCCTGTTGAATAGAATGGTATCCATCCACTAAGCCTGTATCTAGAATAAGTTGCTTTAAAGCATGAGCATCACAATAAACTTTTTTAATCATGTCCCCAGAATATTTAAAGTCCAAACTAACATTAAAATCCCCACACCAAATAATATGCTTTCTAGTAAACAAATAGGGTTTAATAGCTTCAAACAGTTTTATGCGAGTAGCTTTAGTTTGTGGGGCATAAATATTAATAAGGCAAAAAAAAACTCACTATAGGATACATCCAGGGCCAAAGCTCTACCAGGTACTATATCAATTAAACGGGTAACATGAAAATGAGTATGTGTAAATAAAATACCAAGACCATCAGCAGCATAGTGCCGAAGGTCCAAAAGGAAGGACCGTGGACCCAGTTACATTTAAGCTGATCAATTTCCCTTAAGGAATAAATCCTAGTTTCCTTGAGAAAAATGACATCAGCTTGTAGAAGACCCAAAAAAAACCAAAACAGCAAGCTGTTTCTTGTAGTTTTTTAAACTACAAATGTTGAGGGATGCAAAACAGAGAGAAGCCATGAAAAAAGGAAAAAGGAAAAAAACCAAAAAAGAAAACAGACATCCCAACCGACTATATTTGTTTTTCCCTTTTTTTTCCCTTTTTGCCATTCTTCTCTTTAGCAAGTTCAGTAGCTTTACTATCCTTGTCCTCTGTAACCCAATCAGAACATAAAGAAGTATCCGACTCCAGGTCAGAATCCCATATATCGCCCTGTAAAGGGGCAAAAGAATTAGTGGTAGAAAGGGGAGGAGGGGGTTGCTGTTTCAAAGAGGCCCTAGTAAAACGTTTCCCTGCCTTAACAGTCTCAAAGGGGGGAGGGCATGGTAGTATCAGAAGAGTGTGCAACTAGGGGAGGGCCATCTAGAGACAAAGTAGTGGGACCAGCAGAAAAAGTCTCAGGGAGAGAAGACAAAACCCCATCGCCTAGGTCATTAACCTGACTTTCTGCAATGACATCATGAAAAATCCCAGGATCCATTTCCTGCTGGGAATCATCAGCCTTCTGATGACTAGCTGTAGGAGCAGGGGAGGGTTTCGACCTCTGGCCCTGAGCCTTATCAACTAGATCATCCTGATCCCACCCTTCGGACCTGATTCGCTTATCCCAGGGACAGTGGTGAAAAGCATGACCTTTCTCATCACAAAGATTGCACCAAAAAATATTTTCATGAAGATCAGTAGAATGGCCATAGCTGCCACAGAGGGAGCATTTCAACATATCACAAGAGCTACTGAGGTGGGTTTTAGCACCACATTTATAGCATGCACGGGGTTGCCCCTCATAAAAGAGTACCCCCCCCATCTTTCCCAAGAAAAAAAATATTTGGGAGATGAATAATTTCAGAGTTAAGCTGAAATAATTTAACTTTGAATTTCCAGCCTCCAGTGAAGAGCCCTTCTAAATCAATAATAGCCTTTGGGGGACCCAAAATATGACCCCGATTCTGCAGCCAGTGATCGATGTCACTGACGTTCACCCCTTCATTACGAAACATTATAGTAATGTGCCAAGTTTGAGGTTTAGTAAGAGGTATAGGATAAAATGGGGGCCATAAAGGAGAGTATTTTAGAGTATTAAACTTTTCCCAAAAAAGTTCCAAACTAATGCTACTCATAAAACTGACATCAAAAGAGTCTTCCCCTGAAATATGGATTAAGGCATAGATATCAAAGGGTGTAAAATACATAAAGCCTTTCAAAAGTTGCTTCACAACATATTACCTGTCAGGGTGATCAGAAATACCCCCCTTATCCCTCAGATGGACAGCATTACACCTGGGAGCTTGTTCTAGTTTATTTTTAAAAAGGTCCACCTTAGGGATCCTCCCAGAACCTTGTTGCCCAGATGGTGTGGGACCAGGAGGATTTGCATTGGAAAAATCAGAGACACCAGGCCTATCATCCCCTCCATCCCCCTGAGATGTGCTAGGCCCAGAATGGGCCTGAAGCCACATCAGCTAATTTCTGTGCAGAAATAGAAACCCCAGTCCCTTTAAAAAGTCTGATACCTGAGCTCAGGGTTTTTGTAGAGTAGCGGCTAGCTGAAGCTGTAGAAGTAGAAGGTGTAGGGTCATCACCCCAATCCGGGTCAGGAATCCAATGTCCTGATTCCAACTGTTTCCAGTTGGATTTACAGAGTGCCGATTCGGCTGACCAGTCATTGCCCAAAAAATCCTCTGAGGATGTAGACAGTCCAAATTGCCGTCGCACATGCTGCAACGTAGTACAGGTAGCAGAAACTTCCGGGTTCGGATCCACATCTCCCACATGCCACGTCATACCAATGGTGTTCTCATGGGATTCAACAGCACAATCCAAGCCCAAAACACTTGTCACAGGACCGGAAGAAACAGAAATAGAGTCAGCAAACAGGGGAACAGGAGGATCAGGCTGCGAATTAGAGTGATCACCGACTCCCTTTTCCATCTACTGTAGAGAAGTATCGAGTACAAGCTGTCCACCGTCAGAAAGCAGGATGGTAGGAACCAAATTTTCCATCTTCAAAGAAACTTCACTGGTAGTAGCAACTGTAGCACTAGAAAGATCAGGATCAGCAGTGCTCACCAGAGCAGCATCAAAACAGACATCCTGCTCCATTGCGACTTGCTCAGCAACTGAGTCAGCCATCCTTCAACAGCCAGAGGTTCCCCCTACTGATGAGTAGGGGAATTTCCCAGGTGCGCTGGCCAAATTTCCCCCCATTCACTAAAAATACCACCAACAGTTAAATCTGGTTCAAGGTCAGTTGGCATTCATTTGTATCCCCCTCCCCCTGGGTCGTGCCTGAAAATAGGCAAGAATTTGTCCAGTGCACTTACCCGGCAACAAAAACTAAATATATAAAATAAATAAATAAATAAATTACAGGCTGGAAACTTTCAAAAGTAATGCTCTGTTAGCTAGGTTTTCAAAATCTGCTGACTCGGCAGCAAAACTGTGTGGATGTAACATGGGTAATACAGAGAATCTTAAACATATACTTCTAACTTCCCCATGATATATCGAGGCAAGAAATCTTCAGTTGGGTCTTATTCTGTTTTCCCTACAGCTAAATAGTACAAATTTGGTATTATTGTCAATGACAGTGGAAGATGACTTTATCATCTCCCATTTAGCTAATTATTTTTAGTATACCAAAAAAGTAAGCTTAAGAAAAGATTTGGGATTCATGCAGTAATGTGCCCTTTGGGTGCCTTAGGCTTTCTTTTTGTTTTGTACCTGAGTTGAACATACAGTATGTACATGATGATATTATTCCTGGATAGTTTGTACTGTATTTTTTTTTAAACTTAATCCACTTTATTGAAATGTTTTAACAATAATACAGGAAAAAGACAAACACACACAAAAGAAAAGGAAGAATACTATAAACAACAAGAAGAACAAATCAAAAATATCCACAATAAAGTCCATACAGTCCAGGCTGGGTGGTAAAATTATACATAAAACTTTTAAATAAAGGGCACAGGGTATACAATAGTGCCAGTCTAAACGTATCCTGGCTTCCAGCTATATTTAAACAAAAATATCCCCTAAGTAAGGGTTATAGCTAGTGTGGATGACTTAGTTAAGTCCTGGAAAAAGAAAAAATAATCTTTGAACGGAACTATTATAGGACTCCAGGAACTATATGGTAATCAAATTAAGCAATCAAAAGAAGGGTGAAAAATTTCACTAATCTAGAACTAAAAGGAGGAAGGGCATGCCGCATACTAGCCACCAGCTTCTCCATTTGATGAATTGTTAGCATTTCACTATACCACTCCTGGTAAGTAGGAGGAGCATCATAAACCCAGTGGCGGAAGATAATGAGCTTCGCCACCACTCCTATCAAGTTGGTATGGTATCTTTGAGACCCCACCAGCTGATCCACACCTATCCCCAAAAGACAGATTTCCGGTGAGAAGGCTTCCTGCATACCCAGGAGTGGATCAATATGTGATAGAATTTGCTTCCAAAAATTATAAATTGGTGGGCAAGCCCACAATAGGTGTTTTAAAGTGCCAGTAGCAGTATTATATCTTGAACAAGTTGGGCTAGGCAACCAACCAAATTTATGTAATCTCTGTGGGGTACAATAACAGTCATGTAAAATCTTATATTGTATAAGTCAAAGCTTATCAATCTTAATATAATGGAATATATAGTCCCTCGGGGCTGTTGAATCAGAACCACAAAAATGACTGCCCCATAAATTCTTTCTCCCAGTAAACACTTTTAAGATTCATCAGTTTTCCCATAATATCCCATAAAGATTTGTATAGCAAAGAAACAGCATGAGCCTTGTTAACTAGGGCAGATAAATCTCTATAGGAGGCACCTTCCGAAAATTGCCGTGGACGAAGGCCTATACCACTTTTAACTGAGTGGGTTAACTGGAAGTAAACAAAAACTGCTGAAGAGGGTAGGGAATTTGTCAATTGAAACTAGTCAAATGAAATTAGTTGATCACCTTTTAATAAGCATGAAAGATGATCTAACTTCGCCGAAGGTAAAAAAGAACAGGGGATAGGTTTATTAGAAATTCTGAAATTAGGTTTAAGACATAACAGTTGGAAGCGATCTCAATGCAGATTAAATCTCAAAACCTGACATAACTGTAAGTGGATTCGCAATGAACAACCTATAGGTCCAAAGCACAAAGGGTGGTAAACTAAACAAAGAAATGTGGGGTAAAGCCAGAGGTGAAACAATATGAACTCTGCATAAATGTGCCTCAATATCTTTCCAAAAAGGGGCAGGCATATCAACTTCTTTTTTGTTTGTACTGTATTAATATGCATTGTCTTGTCTTTGTGTCACTAGATGTTATTATCCTATGCACTTTTATATTCCCTTTGTAAACATTGTAATGATCCTCTTCATGACTTGAACAATAAACTTGAACCATTAGTCCCCCCCCTCTATTGTAAGAAACACCACTGTACAGAGGCACAGTTGAATAAAGCTGAAGGAGCTAGAGATTCTCCTCTACCTCCTTTATGGCACTACCACCAGTCTGCAGAGGCACAGCTGAATAACGTTAAAGAAGCTGGGCACTCTCCTCTCCTTTCTCCATGGCACCACAACAACTGTACAAAGGCATAACTGAATAAAGTTGCAGAAGCTGGGCATTCTGCCAGACTGGTAGAGTGGCAGAGGGATAGAAGGTTACAGATATACCATTAGAGCACCCATGACTTAGGTATGTTGCAAGGCCACCTGAGGGGGCAATGCCTTTCACTTGCAGCAGCTTTCTTTGACTGTAGTATGCGAGAACAGCAGAACTCTTTGTTTAGTCATTTGTTAGCCTCCAATGACAGATAGCAGGACAACAATGATGACTCTGGGAATTTGGAGTCTGAAGGCTATTTAGTGTAGATTACCATTAACTGTGGTGGGTGTGTAAGGGACCACCAGTAGGGACTAAGTATCCTAAGGGCTGCCCTCAAGGAAAGTCCCTCTTGGCCTTGTGATGCACAGTGGGTGTCACTAAAGTGGGAATTTCACTGGGGTGGGGGAGGGGCATTTCAGTTGTGTCCATGCCTGAGAGGTGCTGCCAGTTGTGCTGAAGAGGGTGAGACATCTGATGCCAAAGACTGAGTTGCTGAAAGAGTTAGGAGATGGACTTACTATTTGTATGGAGAATTCCAAGCTGGCATGGATATTCGAGATGTTGCCTCTGGCAGAGGGCCTGGGGAGATTGTCAGCCACTGACAGGGAACAGGCTGAAGTACTTGCTGCCATACTGCTGTCCCACACACTGTCCAGTGATAGTAAGGGCACGGTTGATGTGAAATGCTCAGAACCAGGGTTGCCATTAGTCAGGAATGTTTGAGTAAAAGTCCTTACAGTGGTGCTGCCTCCTGCACACCAGATGAACTGATGCTGCAGTGTCATGGTACTAGTATGCGAGAAATGAAGGAACCCAAAGTGTATAACAATGTGTGAGATCTGGTAAATTCAGAAGACAGAGTAGGAAAGACTTTGTCCTTGGATATAACATCACCCACAGATGAACTGAAAAAGAGGAGTCATGGGGCTCCTGTAAGAGATGTGTAATGCGTAAAACTTTAGTAAGGGACTTTCAGGTTCTGACATTTGTACAGGGTCAGAATTAAGTCTTTCTTGCAGTGCTGGCAAGGAGAGCAATTTTAGGAGAGCAATTTTGAGGGCTACTACGAGGTGCACGTGGGGAAGCGGACGGGGACAGCATAAGCGGAAGGGGTAGGAATGGGTATCCCCCAGTAGTAAACAACAAGGGGAGATGGCATACACAAAATCCCAGGAGGAACAACTATCACCAAAGAGGCAGATACAGGAATTAGAAACTGTTCTAGAGCAAGCGTAAGAAAACCTGGTGATTAATTTATCGGAATATGAGTTGACTAATGCAGAATTACAAGTGCTGAATAAAGGACTATTGTTCGTACCAATCAACTTTGCAAATTACTTTCATACAGTTGTAGATTTGCATAGATATGCGAGAAAACTAAATTTAAGGATCCTATATGGGAAGGAGAATGAGGAAGAAGTGGGAGAGAACACAGAAATAGGAATGGTCAGCACGAGTGAGACACAAGTGCAAGGGGAGTAGAAGAAGCAATCCACATATATTCCACCCATGAATCCCAGTGTGGGGGTATTCATCAAGATATGTAAAAAAGAGATTTGCAGTTACCTGGAGACTACTATGGAAGTGGGAAGACAGAATGTAACCAGGGAAGAGAGAAGAGCCATCAAAAGTTTGCAGGATAACCTTTCCATCACCATGAAATCCGCTGACAAAGGTGACTCTGGGATAGTGATGGATAAAGTTAAGTTTTGCAGTGCTATGAATGACATGTTATTGGATAGATCTGCCTATTTAGCACTTAGTTCGGATCCCACATTGTCATACAAAAAGGAAATAGATGTGACATTGTATGAAGCAGTAATTGATGGATGTATAGATTTGAAAACCTCTGAATGTCTTATGGTGAAACATCCCAGAAGGGCAGTAATTTATGGTCTCCCTAAGATACACAAGAGCCTAGAAAATCCACTGATAAGACCTATAGTGTCCAGTAATGGCTCTATAACAGAGCCTTTAGCTCAGTATGTGGATGAACATATTAAAGATGTAGCCATGAAGTCAAGGGTGTATCATAGGGATACTTTGCATATGCAACAGATTTTGTCAGATATAGAAATGGAACCTGAATGGTATATGGAAACCTTAGACATAACTTCCCTCTATACCAATATACCCCATCAGGAGGAGTTAGAAGCCTTGAGAGAGGCTCTATATAGGGAAACTGGGTATCAAGGAAAGTTTATAGAATTCTTAATAACCCTGACTGAGCATGTATTAAAGAAAAATGTATTTTTTGTTTGCAGATGCTATGTACCATCAAATCAGTGGAACTGCAATGGGGGCCACTATAGTCCCCAATTATGCTATTATTTACCTGGCTGAGTGGGAGAGAAAATATATATATATATATATATATATATATGTATGTATATATGTATATATATATATATATATGATCCTGATGTGAATCGATATTATGGGTGTTTGGACATATATAAGCATTTCATTGACACTACAGTCATTATATGGAAAAGTAATTTGGAACAGCTGGGGAATTTTGTCAGATATTTGGAGGGTACAAATATTAATTTAAAATGTAGATTAAATGCAAGCAAAATAGAAATTCCTTTTTTAGATTTGCTCCTAACTAAGAATAACAATGGAGATGTGGTAACTAAGGTATACAGGAAAAATACAGATCAGAATTCTATCTTACATTAAGACAGTTGCCACCCTGGGCATATTGTGAAGAATGTACCTAAGGGACAATATATCAGATTAAAAAGGAATTGTAGCACAGTTAAGGGTTATGAAGAAGTTAATAACATCATGTCAAATAGGTTCAGAAACAGAGGGTATAATGTAAGGACCCTAGAAAAAGCTAAAAAATCTGTGGATAACATGAATAGAAATTATTTATTAACACCTAAGGAAAAAAATGATAATTGGAAGCAGAGGTCTCAAAGGGGTCCTAATTTTGTTCTTACTTTTACTTCTCAAAGCCAGAATATTGTGAATATCATTAAGAAAAATATGTACATCTTGATGGCTGAGCCAGCTCTCAAAACTATCGTGAACCAGGGACCTATCATAACATACAGTATAGAAGAGGAAGCAACTTAACCCTTGCTGTGCCACAAAATGATATATCAGTCCAGAATTCCTGTATGTTCTAATACTGTTGGCAGTTTTAGGATTAAGAGACAAACTGGTGCATAGCGCCCTTGATGTGGCTCAAAGACAAGAAAAGGCCAGAAGACTGAGTGGTAACTTTAGATGTGGAAATTTTTCCATGTGTCAATATCTTCAGGTGTGAGATGAATTTTTTGTTGCAATGGATAGGACATAAAAGACAAGGAATTTTATAACATGTAATACTGAGTGTGGTATATCTGGCTAAATGTACATGCAACAGTTATTATGTTGTAAAACCAAAAGAAAGTTGAGACATTGAATTTGGAACATTTGAGACACATCAGAATGGGCATTAAGGAAAATGCTCCTGCAGCACTCATTCAGAGATGTGGTGCTGGTCATGCGTTCAAATTCAGTGGTATTGAATGTGTTAGGATGGGGGTATGTGGAGGTGATTGTGATAATGCACTTCTAAGCTGAAAGACAGTTTGGCAATTTAAGTTAAAAGCAGGAGAAAGTCCAGGATTGAATGGATACTTACAACTTGCCCTGTCCTCTCTTTCAGACATAAATAGGGACAGAATTAATTCTTACTAGTATTTTCACTGCATTATTGCTTTTTCTGTTTTTCTGTTTGCTTGCATGCATATGCAAGAAACATAGTGCCACCATACGAGTTTTCGTAGGTGTGCCTCCCCCACTTCCAAAGCCCTGCTGCCTTTTGCAGTCGCGGCTGCACCACACCAATGAATGTCGGAGCTGTCTATGACAGTTGTTCAGATGCAGTGGCATGAAGTCGAATGCGAAAAACTGCTGCAATCAGCGGTGGTAACATATAGGCTATTTGCATACTGCAGTTGGCAGTAAGCAAAGTGCCTACACATTGGCACTGAAACAGCTGTCATAGATGGCTCCATCCCCATACAATAGGCACGCTGGGAGCCCACCCCAGCGTGCTCATGCGCCCCCCACACACACTGTATGGCCAACAGGGGTGCTCAATGCCCCTTCAGCTCCACTGTGTCCTCCCAACAGACTTCCAGGTGCCACTCTGGGAGCCCACCCCAGCATGACAACAGTCCGTAAGGCCGACGGGGGTGTCCAATCCCCGTCGGCTCCACTTTCGCCCCACTACATACTTACAGGTGCCACGCTGGGAGCCCAACCCAGCATGGCAACAGTCTGTATGGCCGACAGGGGTGTCCAATCCCCCACCGGCTCCACTGCCCCCCCAAAAACCTTCCAGCTGCCACACTGGGAGCCCACCCCAGCATGGCAAAAGTCTTATGGAAGTCTTAAAAAAAAATTACCTGTGACTAAAAATGGTCCCTCACTGACCTGTCTTGACCTCCCAACCCACACCCACCCTCTGAGTGACCCACCTCCCACATCCCCACCTCACCCCATACTTACCTCCGGAGACTGGCACAACGATCTTCTGTGAACCGGGAACACGTCTGCACTCTTTAAAGCCGACTGTGAACTGAAGAAATGCTGGTAAGCTGAATAATGGCATAAATAGTGTTTTTTCAACTTTGGTGCATATCTTGGGCATTTTTGGGAATTTTTTCACGAAATTTTCATCATGGCGTTCTTGGGACCCCACCTCATGAACTCAGTCACTGTCATTTTGTTATTCATTCCCGAAAGGTGATTTCACGGTCACTGCATGGAATAACCTTTTGGGACCCATTTTTTGAAATGACAGTGTCACAGTTCATGACGTAGGCCCCCAAAAACCCTATGTTGAAAATTTGGTGAAAAAATTCCAAAATTACTGTTTTATGAGCATGCATTGTGCAGTTCCTATGCACGCTCGTAACTTTGAGAATTTGTAATATTGTCACTCCAGATTTTCAACATTGCCATTTTACCACACCTCCTTATGAACAGTACAGCTGTCATTTTTCCCATCTCACTCAAAATGTGTTTTCACACATGTAGCGCACATTGGCGCAGTCAGTTTGCGAAATCAATGTTCTGGACACATTAAGAAAATCACAGTGACACTGTTCATGAGCAGAGGTGTTAAAATGGCTATGTTGAAAATTTGCTGGCAAAAGTCCATAACACAACTGTGTTACATGCGTGCATTGCGTAATTTCCACACACCCTCATAAGTTTACAAATTTGTAATATTTTCAGTCCAGATTTTCAACATTGACATTTTTCCACACCTCCTTATGAACAGTACAACTGTCATTTTTCACACCCTGGCTGCAATGTGTTTTCGCACTTCCAGTGCAGAATAATGCGGTCGCTGTGGGAAATTAATGTTCGGGATAGATTAAGAAAATTACAGTGTCACTGTTCATGAGCAAAGCTCCCAAAATGCCTATGCTGAAAATCTGCTGTAAAAAAATCCTCAAACTAATGTCATTACGGGTGTACATTGGGCACTTTCTATGCACACTCATGACTTCACCAGTTTTTTTTTTATATTTTCACTCCAGATTTTCAACAATGCCGTTTTTTACACCTCCTCATGAACAGTACACCTGTCACTTTTCACATCCCATTTGAAATGTGTTTTCGAACCTGTGGTACCAAATGGCGCAGTTGCTGTGCAAAATCACCTTTCGCCTAACGAAGTGATAGTGTCACAGTTCATGCGGTGGGGTCACAAAAAGCCCATGTGGAAAACCTGGAGTAAAAATACCAGGAAACACCCAGGGTGTTAGGATTTTGTACCATAATGCCCTACTCTGTAGGGACTGACAGGCGTCAGGGGTGTTACATGGGATTGTCGACAGCAATGCTCATGCCATTGCACCCCCACCACCACCCTCCAGCCAGTGACAAGCATTGAGGTGCACCTCGGACCCTTTGCCCCCAGAGTTCACCCCATTCTTCTATACTGTGCCTATTTCAGTGTGTTTCCTTATGGAATGAGGTGAATGTAAAACCCAAACACCCCAAGGCACAGTTCGACACTTGGCAATGTCTGAATGGTAGGGTGAGGTGAAACGTCGTGACCGTCATGGGTAACAACCCAAAGGCACACCTCAATGTCTGTCCATCTCTGCAGGTTGAGAGTCGAGTTGGCATCAGTTCAATACTTCACTGCCATTCCTATACTGCATCTGTCCAACCCCTGCACTTCCATTGCCAATGCCAGTGAGCAAACATTCGGCATCGACAAATGCTTGTCTAATTCAGTGTTCATGCTATATAGCAACATACACTCACACTTCCTTCTTCTGTTTTAAAGTGGACTACTCGCTCGCTGTGCTTTCGTTGGTAGAGACGGTCCCTTCTATTAAGTAAAGCATGTTATCGGGAGATAAAAGCCAGGATTTTCTTTACAGTGCAGACACTTATTTTAAAGCTGTGGTACTAGTAATCTGCTCGTTTTCATGCCGCTCGGTCATGCTGCAGTTCGGGGGGAAAGTGAAAGTATTACAGGATTTTGTCGGTAGCACAGGGAGACAATCAACCAGGTACCTCTTTACATTACTATTTTTAATTACAAATAATACCAAGCTCAATGAAATAACAGTATTTCAAAAAAAAACTGTAAATTAACAGGATCAGCCAGATAATTTATTTTAATACAGTATGGAATCTGTGATGTTGCTGAAGATTTGGGGTTGGGGGGTGCTTTAGGGATCATGCTACAAAACCAAAACACATGTTATATAAACAGAACATGACATGGCCTGAGTGAAGATATCATATTTATCTTCACTCGAAGCCAATGATATCATGATATCATTGGCCTCTCATGAAGATAAATATGATATCTTCACTCAGGCCATGTCATATCCCCTATATATCTGTAGTTATTTGTATTTATTTATTTATTAGATCATCGGTTTACAGACTCATTTACAAAGGCACCTCGTCAAGAGAGCAATACATCACAGCAAACAAAACAGTACAGTACATAACGCTTAGATTAAAAAAGCAACCAATGTTACAGGAATTCACTGGTGGTACAAACTTGGTAATAGGTATATAGGATGTCCATCACTTCAATCATGTTAGTGTAGGGTTAGCAAGTGATGCTTTTATGAGCATTATAGCATTCAATGTATATGATGCATTTGAGATATTTGTTTGAGTACGTTGGGTTTTGCATTCAGTGATATTTAAATGTGATTTGTTGGATGCAATCACAAATATGTGTTGTAAGTAAGTACTGTATAATACGCACAATACATGTTTTTGGGATCTACTTGATCCTGTATTGCACTTTAATATTCATAGTATATACAATGTTTTTATAAAGCAATTATATAAGTAAATAAGGTATGGAAGTGGTGCTCTTCCTTTTAAATTGAATATGGTACCTGCACTATAAAGCTTCATCACTAGAGGGTGCTATTGTCTTGTGAAAGAGTTGGATTACTTGAAACGTTGACGCAGATGTAATGTGAGGTGCTACTACATTTTTTAACAATAAAATGTTATTGTTTTAATGTTCCCTAGCAATTGGGATATTTTCTCTCCTTTACTGCGAGTAGCCATCATTTGCTTGTGACAGTATTATGTTTTACATATGTTTCCATGTGTGTAACTGTAAAAATGTTAGAAAACATGACAATACCCCAGCAGAGTGATTTACTTCTGACATGACGAAAGGGCACTGAGCAAAGATCAAGGAGTGATTTGAAAGAGGAATTGTAAATTCTAGAGAATGAGTGCATTTGGTTGAATCAGAGGATGCCTCTTGTGAACAGTTACCACTAGTGGTGCTCAGGTAGTGCTTCAGTGGATCTGACTATCCTCCATTGGATAGTGCTGGTATCTGTCTCCGAATCTGACTGTTTGGATCCGTAGTCAGATAGTTATGAATTAGAGGTTGGAGCCAGGAATCTGAGGTCAGATCCATTGGATCTAGCCTTGGATAGTTGGATCCAATGGTCAGATACCTGAATCCTTTGGTCGGATCCACAGATACCTCAGATACTTACTGTAGATCTTAATAAGTTGGATCCTTGCTCGGATGTCTATGCCATCTGAGGCCATCCGAAATCCAGCCAAAATTATGGTATCTGATGGTATCCAATCTGTTAGACTACTATGTGAGCAACACTAGTTACCTCCTACTCTATGACATGGTATCTCTGGAGCTATGCTTGTAATACCCCAGAGTTAACACCACAACATCCCCAGTAAGGTGCCCCAGTGTGTGCCAGCAAACCCCAGTATGGTTGAAGTTGAAGTTTATTTATATTTTTAGAGGATATGGTACTAGGTGTATCCTGCTTTCACAACCATCCTGTATGCAGACAACTCAAGTTACAATAAAATTGACAAATAAACATATTATATACAATAATCTAAAACTGGCCAAAACAGAACTGAGTGTCAGGAAGGGGGAGTTTATTAGTAAGTGGAAGAACATTTGAAAAAAAAGCCTGTTTTTACTTGAAACTGCAGCCTTTTTGTATACCAGCCTTTTCCCTCCGTAGATTTCTACCCTTGGCATGAGCCATAGTAATAGCAAACTATTTTTTTTGTTTAAAAGTGCCAGCTCATGCTGGACAGTTGGTTGCTCAACATCACCAAGGACTAACATTCCGAATGTTTGGGGGCTAAATAGTGAGGCACAGCAGCAGGGAAAGGAGTTCAGTTGTTGGCTCAGCAACACAGCAGAGGAGGCAATGAGAGTTAAGTGACTGGCTAGATAGAGACTGGAGGAATGACTCACCTCAGCTTTGCCAGGTCCCTAACTGTGTCTTAATCAGTCTGATGAGTAGTGCAGCACCTGGGTTAATGGTCAAGTCCAGTGGTTGTAGAGAGATTAGGAGAGATCCAGTCAACAGAGGAGGTGGGAGTAGCTGAAGATGTCAGGATGTCAGGTGGCAAAGTAACAGATCCAGTTGGTCGGTGTCATTGAACTCACTGTAGCTTTGTTTGTATTATTGTATTTTTACTTAATTAAAGTCTTGTTCTCAGTGGTGGAGGTCAGAAAAAGCTGGGTCATGGTGGTGAGAGTGAGCAGAGCATCAGAGGCAGAGGTGGTTTAGCATGACCTCCGGTGGAGACCACCCACCGCGACCTTTCTCCAAGCAGCCAGCCCAGAACAATTACTCCATCAAAAAGGTGAATCAGTGGTAGTGCCATCAGGTAGGTGCTGACCACCATTCAAAACTGGACTGTTGTGTTTTTTTAAAGAAAATAAAGATGACCACAGGCAGTGGCTGAGGCTTCCAGAGGAACAGCTACTAAAGGAAAATGGGCAAGGCAGGCAGAATTGTAATCACAGAACCATCAGGTGGTAGGAGAAGGGACAAGGCAGTCCCAGATTATGGCATGCCCCAGAAGGTTGGACAAGGGGGTGGAAAAGGACTAAATTATTTATTTATTTATTTATTTAGTTTTGATTACCGGGTAGGGTGCACTAGCCATAGCAATGACTATTTCCAGGCACGACCTGGGAGGGTACAAAACAAGACAGTTGAGATAGCAGGTTACAGTATATAAGATCACAAATTAATCAAACGTAGGAATAAAAGATACATGCAGATGATTACATTTCTGGCAAGCTGTAGCATAAAAAACAAGGCCAATTAAATAAAGTAAAAGCCATCAGGCGCTAGATTAGGGGTAGGGCAAGCCCTGATTGTTGACTGCCAGTTGGCAGAATGCTAAAAGAGAAGGGACAGGGCAAGCCCAGTGAAAGTAAAGCCCAGAGGTAGATAGGAACAGTATAGTCAGCTAAGGAAATCCATGCTATCTGTTTCCCTCCAGTTCACCTGGCCAATCCTTCCCTAAAAGTGAGCTAGGCAGTGCAGGAGACTGCACTGGTTCACAGACAGGGATATGAGTGGGGTTAGAGTTTTGTGTACAGGTGCTTCAAGTGTTCTCCAAGGTTGACAGCCCAGAGGTGTTACATATCTTCTGCTTCATCCAAGTTCACAGTTCTCTGGTTTCTTTCCCAGGGCCCATGGTGCCAGCCTGGAGGCTCTTTGGGTTTTGTTAAGTACTTCATTTATGACAAGATCTACAGGTCCTTTCCCTGGGGTCTACAGTGTCTGCCCTGAGGTTCTTCAGTTTAGCAATGTCCAGTTCCTCAGGTTCTTTTATGGGGTCTATGGCAATGGTCCAGAGGCTTTTCATTTTATCAGATTCTTCCAGAATTACAAGTCCTGCGGTTCTTACATTGGACAATGGTGAATGCCCAGAGGCTCTACAAGTTCTTAAAGAGCAATTGACACATTTGGGGCAGGCAACTCACACCAGGAAGCCACCTGCTTGGGGAGCTAATCTAATGTAGACCAGAATTAACATTTTTAGTGCAGTAATTAAATAGTTACTTATATTTAAAAGCTCCACTTGTAACTACCGAGAACGAGCCGAGCTGCCGCTGAACACTGCAGCCATGCCCTAAAAATAGCACTTTGATGACATACAGTAGGGAACAAGGCTGCAGGCATGCTATATGTAGAACACTGACATCAGGGGAGGGGGACATCTAAAATAAGTATGGTTCCTTTGTCTGCAGTTTTACATGTATGGTGCTAGAGTATATATTATATATTATATATTAGCCTTGTACATGTAAAACTGCAGACAAAAGTACTGTATGTATATTTAGATGTCCCCCCTCCTCTGATCTCAATGTTCTACATATAGCGTGCCTGCAGCTCTGTTCCATACTGTACATCATCAAAATGCTATTCTTAGGGGAGGGGCTGCATCGCTCAGTGGCAGCATTGCTCATACTCTGTAGTTTTGAGCTGAGATTTTAAATGTAAGTAACTATTTAATTACTGCACTAAAAATTTTAATTCAGGTCTAGATTAGCTCTTCAGACAGGCAGCTCCTTAATGTGAGCTGCCTGCCCAAGACTGGATATGGCACCAGTTGCACTTTAAGCATCTGTGAAATATAAATTTCTGGGGTTTTCGTCAATGCCCAAATGTTCCAAGTTCTTTGCTCTTGGTAAAATTTCAGTTCCTTAAGAAGGTTAATGAAACCATGGGCTATCTTGTTGCTTTACTTCTGATATTCGTCAACCAAATCATCCATGGTGCAAATGCATCCACATGCACTCTGATGCACTATTGTTGCATGCTGAAACTAAATTTTAAAGTTTCTAGGAGTAAACATTATTCAGTACTTAAGAGGCTACAATGATATTTATAGAGTACTTAAATAAGTTACAGTACTATTTAAGTGATATTAACATAGAGTGCTAAGTGATTTAAAGGCATGAAACTGGCGCTCCAAAAATTGTTGTTGTTCTCATCTTCTTCTCCTGTGCTGATCTCTGTGGTGCTGTTGCTCAATTGGCTGGTCTTACCCATGAAACACTTGCCAACATAGTTCAACAAACTGACACTGCACTCTTCACTTAGTGAAGCTGGTTGGATACTTATGTTGAAGTCCAGGTTGGTTTGGTCCATTTTGGCTGTGCATTTCATGCCCACACCTAGTCTCTGCCAGCTTCCAAGAGATGGTTATCATATGGTATCAGCCCCTAACTGAAAGAACAGTGACAGTAGTCACAGCTTAGGGGGATTATTTAACTACATACCATGCATTCCAGGAAGTGAGGGGACCAGAGGGGAGCCAGAGTTAAAAAAAAAGGGGGTATACACATGATTTTTGAAAACTATCGTGCAGCACATAGATTCTAAAAACTGTTGCAGTGTGTAGATTTTCAAAACCTGTATGAAATTTTTCTGTGTGAACATTTTGTGGAAACTTTAATGCAGCGCATGCAGATTTTGAAAATCATCAAATAGATGTTCAAAATATTCATGCAGCATGAAGACATTTGCAAACTTTGTGAAGCAGTCCTGTGGAAATATTTTGTTTGATAATTAAAGCTAATTACTTGTAGGCTTGGGAGGAAGGAGGGGTGATCGGTGCTAGATGGTAAAGGTTATGGTACCAACTATTTTCAGACTGAAAGGACAGAGGAGGGGTTGGGAGGAGATGGGTGTTACTATACTGACATGCCAAGTTGGGGAAGGGTACAGTCACTTGCTGTTACACTTTATGATTGCCTTTTATTATGTGACTAGAAAAAGAAAACCTTTGCCAGGACTTGTGGTGGGGGCAGAATGAAGTGGAGCAATTGGAGGATGGGATGGGTGGGGGTACATACTAGGAAAGGGTATGGGTGGTGGGAGAGGGCACAGTGTGTGGGGTGGACTATTCATTTTTACATTTTATGGTCACACTTTGTCAGTTTCAATGAGACTACAGGGTAGGTAATCACTAATTACATGCAACAGGAGCATTTATAATGTAGTTACATGTGTGCTGCATGTAACTACATTGTAATTGCAAGGCATGAACAGTGTAGTTAACAAAATGCATCACATAATGTACAGTAGTTCTCACCAGCAAAATACTTCACCCAGCAAAATTATGTGTAATGGTAGTTTACCAGCTCTTTCACCTGTAAAATGCCACTATGTATAGTTTTTTTTTTTTTTAAATGTATGAGGCATGTAAATAAATCTCAGTGGATGGGCAGGGATGAGCTTGTTACTGTATGTCCTTAATTTTTAAATGATCAGGAGAGATGTGGCAATCTCTTATTTAGCATGCTCCTCACTTGCCACCTGTGAGCCCCTTACATGCTAACACTCTGTTTAAAAAAAAAAAACTGAAGTCAGAGAGTGTTTTCTACATAAATTATATAGAGAAAGCAGTGGTATCATGGCTCACATCAGCAGCTTAAAATTGAAAAAGAAGGCACCTGAACTATGAAGGGGCACCTAGCTGTTGATAGTTGGCTTTTGACAACTTGGATGAATTATGAGACTGAGAACCCCCGTTTAACAACAGAATGAAAAGTGAAAGTGAGTAACAAAACAATAACTTTTAAATGATTTTCAAGCTCCTTTGAACAGCACTGGGGGATGTGCTGAATCTTGTTTGCTTCTGATATTGCGCACACACCAGTAGTACTCCTATAAATTTTAAGAAAAATGTACATGAAATGTTATTAAATCTCAATGAATCAGCCAGGATTGAGCTTTCTTTGTCTTTAATTACTAAATAGAAAACTGCCAGCATCTTTTGTGTGAGTCATTAAACCGAGGTCCCATGTACCTGTTCTGGTGGTTGTCCAGTAGGACATTAAAGATCCCATAGTATTTCTCAAAAAGAGTAGGGTCATTTCTCTGCTGTCCTAGTCAAATTTCCCAGATTCACTATACCGCCAACAGCTTAATCTGATTCAGTATGTCAACTTGCATCTGTATTCCCCACTCCAGAATGAGTCTAAAAATAGGCAGAATTGCATAACCCTCCATCCCAGGTCAACAAGCAATCAATCAATAAATAGATAACTAATGAAAGATCTAATGAGATGTGGCCATCTGCTGGTTTGCACACTCCCCACTTGCCACCTGTGAGCCCTGGTCAGTACTTTGTTTTTAAAAAATAAAGACAGAGAGTGGTTTCCACATAGGATATGTAGAGAAAGCAGTGGTATTCCAGTTCACATTTGCATTTTAAAATTGAAAGAGTAGGTACCTGACCTACATATGAGGGGGTCACCTTGCTGTTGGTAGTTGAGGCTTATCAGAACACTGCCAAATGATGCTCTCTCCTGATCATTTGGCAGTTAAGTACATTGCAAACTCAACACTGCCCCATTCACTGAGATTATATAACATTTTATCATACATTTTCTTAAATGTTGTAGGAGTGCTAGTGGTATGTGGCCTAGCAAACAGGATCCAATGTACTCCCCACGAATGGTGCTCAATACAGCCTGCAAATTATTTAAAAGCTAGTCTGTTTCCTTACTTTCTGTTTTTATTTCATGATTTTAAAAAGGGGTTCTCAGTCTCAGTTTAGCAGAGTTGTGATAAACCTAACCACTGGCAGCAAGGTGACCCCTCATAAGTCAGGTACCTACTCTTTAAATTTTAACATGCCAATTTGATGCCACTGTTTCTCTGTATTATATAGAAACTACTCACTAGCTTCATTGTTTTATTTTTTATTTTTATTTATTAAGATATTCAGAAAGACCTTTGAGTCAAAGACTCATTTACAAAGGTTCCACGTCATACATAGGACAGAAACAGGGGCAATATTTTTACAGGGTGTTGTACATAACATTATATCACAATTCACTAACATGGTTTACCTATTTGTTCAGTGTGTGCATTACTCATCCAGGATAACATGATTTACAAGTGATTAGCACAGCCATAAGGTACCAGAGAGGTTCTGATGAGCTGTTTGTCCAGAAAAAGGTTAGCTCACAGAGGCCATTGGCATGGAGGACTCAGAGATGCTCTGGGTCATCTGCAGTCACAAAGGTTGGAGGCCAGTAGGTGATTCCTTCACCTGGTTTTGAAAGGGCCCAGCCTAGCTTCATCAGTTATTAGGCAGGGGAGTGCGTTAGTCCAGGAAGGGGCTCTGTAACTGAAGGTTCGCTGGAATTGGAATGTCCGGCAACGGGGTACCCATAGCAGCAGTTTGTTCGAGCTATGAGTTGTTTTGCCAGGTGAAGTTGGGTGGATAATTTGGTCCAGGATGGGGGGGGGGTGAGGCCTAAGATTATCTTTTTGGTCATTATGCAGGTGTGATACCTGATTCTGTTATCCAAGTTTAGCCAGTTTTTGGTACTGTAGAGGGAGCAGGTTTGTGTGAAACAGTCACATCCAAGGATGAGATGGAAGGCTTTGTTGAACACAAGCCAGAGTCTGTTTAGGGCTATGGAGGGTGCGGCACTGTAGACTAGAATGCCGTAGTCTAGCAGGGAGAGGATAGAGGAGTTTATGGTAAGTTTTAAAGCTTCAGGGGTGAGGCAGTGCTTGTACTGGTAGAGTACGCCTAGCCTGGAGCTAAGGGCTGTTGATAAGTGTAAGATATGGTGATTAAAGTTGAGGGCAGGGTCTAGCGTGATCCCTAGATATTTAAGGTTGCTAACTTGTTTGAGGGGGGTCTGATTAGCAGTGAGAAATTGGGGGGCAGAGGTTTTTGAGTGGGTTCTGGGGATGGGAGAAAATCATGACTTTTGTCTTATTGTAGTTAATTATAAGACACTGGGTGGTGAGCCAGTGTTCAATTTCACGGAAAGAGTGTTGGAGAGTTTGGTGGCATTTGAGGGGTGCAGGGTCAGAGGCGAACAGGACCGCATAATCCGCGTACAGGAGCAGGTTGCCAGGGCAGGCTGATGGGAGGGAGTTAAGGTATAGGCTGAAAAGTAAGGGGGGCCAAATATGGAGCCCTGTGGGACACCAGAGTGGATAGGGAGGCAGGGGGACAGGACAGGGCCAACCTTGACCATCTGCATTCTATTGGAGAGATAGCTGGTGAACCAGTTTATGGCATCATTGGAGAAGCCAGTGTAGGCAAGGGTGTTTAGTAAGAGTGCATGGTTTACGGTATCAAATGCCTTAGACAGGTCCATGAAGATGGTGCCTGTGAGGTGGCCACAGTCCAAGGCTGAGTGGACATGGGAGGTAAATTCAAGGAGGGCGGTGGTGGTACTATGACCCTTGTGGAAGCCGTGCTGCTGTCTGGATAGAAGGTTATATTTATTAAGGTGGTCAGTAAGTGGTCTACGATTATGCATTCTAGTGCTTTAGAAAGGGGAGGTAGAATAGAGATGGGGCAGTAGTTGTTTGTGGATGTGCAGTCCCCACTTTTATGGGATGGGTTTTAAATAGAGTTGTGGCCAATATGCGGCTCACAGTTGGCAAGGGGGTGGGGGGCATGCTAAATCAGTAATGGCCACTCCTCTCCTGAACATTTAGTAATTAAGTATAATACAAACTCAGCACTGACTCATTCACTGAGATTTTATCACATTGTTTATACATTTTCTTAACTACTGGTGTGTGGCCAGTATCAGAAGCAAACAAGATCAAGTGTATTGTGCACCCCCTCCCAAATGCTTCTTGGAGAATCCTGCAACTTATTTAAAGTTTTTAAGTTTTCTTACTCACTTTCTTGTCTTTATTTCATGATTTTAAAATCATATCATATCATAGTTTATTTATAAAAAGCACCTTTCTTCAACCAAGGAGCTTGTATATAGCACAACCAATACAATAAATGATTTCAAATTTATCAATAAAATCTTATATTTAAAATTCACAGTTAAAATGCTATCAATTAAAACCACCATATGCTGATTCAAATAAATAAGTTTTAAGTGCAGTTTTAAACTCCTGAATGGTCAGGCAATCTTGTATCTGATGAGGTAGAGAATTTGACAGGGTTGGGGCCACAAAGCTGAAGGACCGGGCCCCAGATGTCTTTAAACAGACCTTGGGAATCTCTAGCAATCCCTTGCTGGTGGATCAGAGAGGGCAGAGGGGACAATAAGGGTGAAGAAAATCTTGCAAGTAACTAGGTCCCTGGTCATGTAGGGTTTTATAGGTCAGCAAACCGACCTTGAAGGTGATTCTCCACCACACTGGAAGCCAATGTAGTCCGCGGAGCACAAGAATTATATGGCTGGCTCTAGATGTACCGGTCAATAGCCTGGCTGCCGCATTCTGCACTAGCTGAAGGCGACGGACATCAACCCCCAGTAGCCCTAGGTATAGGGCATTGCAATAGTCAAGGCGAGAGGTAACAAAGGTGTGGACCAATGTAGGAAGATCTTTGGGAGGAACCAGGTGTTTCACCCGGGTGATATTCCTCAGATGGTAAAAAGAGGTTTTGACGACAGCTGACACCTGTGATTTAAGGGTCAAACCGTCGCCAATATTAACGCCCAAGTTCCGTACCAGCTCTGAGATAGTCATTGCCACACCCCCAAGACATAATCCCGAGGGTGATCATGCCAACAAACCCACCTTCCGATGATCAGGGTCCACAACCAGCACCTCAGTTTTAGCTGGGTTCAACTGCAGCTAATTTGCACTCATCTAGTCCTGGATCTCGGTGAGACAGTTGTTAAATACTGAGAGGAACACATCCTGACCAGGTGCAAAGGACATGTATAGCTGAGCATCATTTGCACAGCAGTGAAAACTCAGACCATACCACCTAATAATCTCTCCTAACAGCAGCATGTACACTGCAAACAACACATGTGACAAGATGGAGCTCTGTGGCACCCTGCAGGATAGGGGGAGAGAGGCTGAGGAATAAATTCCAGACACCACGCTTTGAGCCCTACCCTTGAGAAAAGATCAAAACCATCTGAGGACTGTACCAGACAGTCCACAGATGAGCCACAGGTGCTCCAACAATATCACATTGTCCACAGTGTCAAATCCTGCAAGAGAGATCAAGGAGGACTAAGATGGAATGCGACTTCTGATCTCTCGCTATTAGGAGATCATTTAGCACCCGGATAAGGGCCATCTTGGTACTATGCCTCTTCCTAAATCCTGACTGTAGAGAATCATAGACATTGTGGCTGGTCAAATGATTATCCAGCTGCAACGCAACCACCTTCTAAATAACCTTACCCAAAAAGGGTAGGTTAGATACAGGTCTGTAGTTTTTCAAGCAGTCGGGGTCAAGGGAGGGCTTTTTAAGGAGATGCTGAATGACTGCCTCCTTCAGGGGATCTGGAAAGATCCCCCTCTCCAATTACCTTCAGACTATCTCAGCTAGGACTGGGATGATCTCATCAACGCATCCTACCAGGAGGCGTGTACAGCCTGGGTCCAAACCACAACTGGTTGGTAGCAACATCTGGATGATCATCACTATGTCAATGATTGCCGGCTGGCTAAAGTCACACCAGGTAAACTGTGGGCCCGACATCTCCTGCCGACTATCACAACTTTCATTAGAGTGAGCCAGACAAATATAGTACCTGATTGTGGCAATCTTATTTGCAAAGAATCGAGCATACTCATCACACCGTTCCTGTGACAAAGCTCCTCCAGACCGGAGACAGATTGGATTGCACAATCTGTCAACAGTCTGTAAGAGCTGAACTGGTCAGTTCTGTGCAGCAGCAATCTCCCTGGACAAGAATTCTGCCTTCTTATGGGTGATTGCTGATTGATAGACCACGTAATGGTCCATCAATCTAAGTCTGTCACCATCCAGGCCCAATTTTCGCCAGCTCCACTCTAGCCTTCGCCCCACTCGTATCAGCTCCTTCAAGGTCTCATCAAACCACGGAGACCTTGGGTGGAGGGTAAGGGGGTGAACATGAACAGATGTTATGGAATCCAGAGCTGCCACCACTGCCTTGTTATAGGCAAGTACTAGATCCCCTGGATCCATGCATTCACTTGGTACACCCGATAGGTCCAGTACCCTTATTAGGCCATCTGGGGTAACACCCCTTAAAGGACGGTACCGGACCATCTCTGTAGGGGCAGGCCTATTCAGGGGAGCCATGAAACTGAACCCAATGGAGTGATGGTCAGAGCACCTGATGGACTCCACCACCAAATCAGATATCTCCATCCCCAAAAGGAACACTAAGTCCAATGAGTGCCTTCCAATATGGGTTGAGGCGGTAATAAGCTGTGTAAGGACCAGTAAACTCATTAACTGGAGGAAGTTTTGACCAAACTGTGAAAGTTCATCATTGACCCAGGCATTGAAATCCCCCAGTATCAGCCATCTGGGGAAATCCTATGCCAGGTCGACAATGAAATCTGTGACTTCCTGCAGGAAAACTTTCCCATCCCCTGGTGGACGGTAGATAAGAAGAATCCTGCATCCTACACCCTCACCCAGGATATACTCAAATGAGTTGATGGTCCCCACTGGAACCTCCACCAGGTTCAGTTAGGATCTAAAACAAATGGCTACACCCCCGCCTCTACCGATCCTTCCTTGGGCGGTGCATCACCGAGTACCCAGCTGGAACTGCTGAAGCCAAAACTGGGCCAGCATTTTCATCCAGTCAGGTCTCGGTGATGCAAGCTAGGTCAGATGATCCAATAAAATTTGCTATTAAAGCAGTCTTGTTCCTAATAGACCTGGCATTGCATAACACCGCCCGAGTTGGATGAGTGACCAAGGAAGACCGCGTTACTTGCCTGCCAATAGCAGAGCCCTTGGGTATGGGAATCAGGCAGGGAGAACCCCTTTCCTGAGCCCATTTCACCCCAGGGCGTCTCCTTGTTCCCACTACCCCAATCCGTCCACTTCTTTCCATTCCCCGACTAGTCCCAGCCCCCGCTCTCTTCCTTCTCCTCCTCACTATCCCCAGAGCCCTACACCACTTATACAACTCCAGGGACAGCTAAGGACAGACAAAAGTGCAGAGGTTCCTGTGTCTGGAGGGGGAACATTGCTTGACCATCTTTGCACCTTCCCAGCACATATTCTTAGCTACTAGCCCAGATAAATAAAACCAAACCAACAAATACCAGATTTAAACAAATTCCACACAATCACCCTCCACAACAAAATCAAACAAAACTAGACAACCAGCAAGGACTATCAGATTATATAGAACTAAATCAACTCATTAAAATAAATCTGTCAGTGACCAGAGTCCTACAAAATATAGTCTGTATAGTAATAAAAGGGGTTCTTGATCTCATAATTTGGCTAAGTTATGACAAGCTAGACCACCAACAGCAAGGTGACCCCTTCATAGGTCAGATACCCTGTCTTTCAATTTTAACATGCCAATATGAGCTGTGCTACCACTCCTTTCTCTATATATCCATCATTTTAACTTTGGCTATCAAGCTTATCACACCTTGGTGGAATTAGGAGACCAAGAACCTCTATTAAAATCATGAAATGATGAAATAAATTAGGTAAGAAACCAGAATAACTTCAAACAATAAACAGACTCCTTTGAGTAAAATGGGGGCACATCTTGTTTGCTAATGATATTTTTGCACTCTGTTTAAAAAATTAAGCTAGAGAGTGGTATTCAAATGGGATGTATAGAACCCTTTTAAAACTCTGGAATGATGAAAGAAATTTAAAAAGCAAAATAACTTCTAAAATAATTTGCAAGCTGCATTTGGGTAAGTGGGTACTGGACCTTGTTTGACTCCAATATTGGTTACACTCCAGCAGCACTCAGACAAACTTTAAGAAAAATGTATAGGAAATGTTATTCTCAGTGAATGAGCCTGAGTTGAGCTTGCTATGTCCATAATAGTTAAATAATCAGGAGCGGTGTGACTACCTCCTATTTAGCATTCTCCTTCCTTGCCACCTGTGAGCCCCTTATTGGCCAGCACTCTGTTTTTTTATAATCAATATTTTATTGGTTTTAAGCATTATGCAAATTCCAACAGAAAGAAAACAGGATTGACAATGCACGTAAGCTAGCCAGGGCTAAAGAAATAGACCCTAGGATGTAGATACTAAGAGGGGATCAAAACAGAGTTTATAGTGAGAACATCATAACAGTAAAAGTTTTTTTAGTATCAACTGCCAGCAATGTAACAAAGATCCACCAGTACAAGCCTGAACATTCATTAAGAATAGTGACATGAACTGGGGTGGAAAGTCGGAGTCCATCCTGTGTGAGAGGGAAGTTGGACTCTTGGGGGAGGGGGGGTCTTGAGGGGGTTTGCATGTGTGTCTGCTGCCATTTCAATAAATAGGAGGGCATATGATATCCCCAGAGGATTTTACAGAATTAAGAGTCCAAGTGGGCCTCACCCAAAGCTTGAGGTACTGGTCCAATCATCCCAGAGTCGAGTAGTGGACTCTCAATACTAGCCATGATACCCAGTTCCTGGATCCACTCCGAGACATCAAGTGGTTGTGGTGACCTTCAGTGTGTTTCAGGATGACATATTTTGCAGACACTAGCATGCCCAACAACCAGTGAGTGTGTGCCATTGAGATGGGCTCATGGGGGGATTATATTCCAGGTGTTCCAACATTACCATGGGGGCTGATAAGGGGTGTGGAGCACCCAGGATAAAGCTATGCACTCCTGGACTGCTTGCCAGAAGTGATTTAGTTTAGTGCAGCTCCAGAGAATATGGGTTATGGTCCCTGTCACTGTCCCACAGTGCCAGCATTTACCAGAATCCATAAGATCCCCATCTATGCAGCTGTTGTGGGGTTCTATGTCAATGATGAAGGATCTTAAATTGCGTGAAGTGGTTTCTACTATTGGCCAGCACTGTTTAAAAATATGAAGCTATAGAATGGTTTCCCCATAATAAGTATTGTACAGAAAAAGCAATGTGGTATCACAGCTTCTATTAACATGTTAAAATCAAAAAAGTAGAGCAGGTATAAGAACAACAGCTTGCAATCAGTGGTCAGCCTTATCACAACTCGATTGGAATATGAGACTAAGAATGCATTTTAGAGTCATGATCCACTCATGAAGAAGCAGCATCTTTGGGTCCATGTTCCTCAAGCAGCTGCATCATCACACATGATGCACCTGAACTGTCATGCAGCATGCTAGACCTGTAGCGGACTTCATTAGTGGCTTGTAGGGTCACACGTGAAGTAGCTGTGTGCCAGACCTGTAGTGCAATTCATGAGTGGCCAAAAGCAGCTGTGTTATCACACATACTGCATGAATCCCATAGCTGACTTCACAAGTGGCCTAAAGCGGCAGCAGCATTACACACACTGCACTAAGCCAGTAGCAGACTTTGCTAGTGAATATGAGAGCCACTCACATAGCAGTAGCACCACTAGGTCCACCTTTACGAGCAGCTGCCTCATCACATGCAGTGTGCCAGACCAGTCAAGCAGTGCACCATACCTGAATCGGACTTTGTGAGTGGCCCTGAACAACTCATGAGGCAGCTGCATACACACACACACACACACACACACACACACACACACACACACTCACACACACAATCTCTCTGCCTCTGTAAAAATGGCAACATTATACCTGCAAGCACAATGACAGACCCCGCAGGAGCTAGGGCTGTCAGGTTTTCTCCAAGGGCACCCATACAATTCTGGCTCTTATTATCAAATTGTAGTTGACATTTCATTGAAATCCCAAGGTAAAACACTTGTATGCTTAGGTGAATACTTTCTGTGCTAATGGCAGTAAAAAGCAAGTGTATGCTTTTTGACACACTGGATTTCATTAGTGGGCTCTAAACAAAAATAGATTCCTGACAATTCTGAAAATTGGAGACACACACTGTGTCAGACCTGCCTGCAAGCAGGCTTCACCAGTGGCCATGAAGCAGCTGCATCATCATTTACAGAGCACCAAAACAACACTTTAAAAATTAAACTTATACCATAAACTGGTTAGACTGTAGTTACAGTGTAACTGCATTACAAGTGCAATGTAGTTGCATGCAACCAATATGTAACTACAGTGGTGTCAGTTGTGGCTGGTTCCCATATCCAGGGCTTCACCAGACTGCGTGAATAGGCAGCGGCTCGGCCAGCAGCCTCCACCAGTCCCATCTGGGAAGTGCTTTGCAACACCAGGTTGATGAGGAGGAAGACCACAATTATGACAGACTTAATTTCCTCAATCGACCTGGACTGCATCATGGTGACCTGGTTGAATGATGTCACTGGGCCACTTCCAGAGGCATTGGTTCCAGCCGGGTTCTCTTTTATGCACTCCCTGACAAGGGACAGCAGAAGTAGGGTAGTTGCTATCTGTTTTAGATCCAGCCTGCACTGTTCTGTGCTCCTATTGGAGCCTACCTTCTCATTTGAATGTGCAACTATTCGAGGGAGTCCAGGTGCAGGCTGCAGAATGAATCATTCTCATGTACCTGCCCTGGGACATAAAAGGGAATTTCTGCAGAAGGTAACAGATTTCATCGCTGACCTGGTGTTGGAGTCACCCAGATGGTTAGTTCTGGGCAATCTCAATGTCTGGGTTGATAAAAAACTCTCACAATTTGGTTATGATTCCCTTCAGACCATGGAATTGCTGGGCCTGTCACAAGTCATTACTTCTGTGACCAATACTCATGGCCATATCTTGGACTTGGTATTCTCACTGAGGCTCAAGGTTGATAATCTCGAGATTGATCTAATCTTTTGGTCGGATCATTGCACAGTGAGGTTCTCAATAGGGCCACCCCCCTCCCCAAGAGTCCTCCCTCTGAGGAGATAGTCTGCTACTGCCTTTTAAAGGGTGTGACTCCAGCAGGGATTATGGCAAAGTAGGACCTATCTGGTGTGTTGGCTGCTTCTGAGACAGGACTGGGAGAAGCAGAAGTGACCTATGACAAGGCCTTTGCCTCAGTTCTCGATTCTGGACACCTGTCTGTGTACATCCCAGGCCTTCCTGCTTGAGATTTTTCTAGTTTGATGGGGAGCTCAGGAGGTTGAAGACCATGAGTCAGAGGTTGGAGCACCTCTTGCAGAGATCCCGGTCTGAGGGAGATAGGTTGGCTTTGAAAACTCATTGCAATGAGTCATCAAAGGACAATCTCCTGTAAGAAGGCAGAATTTCCTGTCCAGGGAGATTGCCACAGCAAAAAACAGACCAGCTCAGCTCTTTCAGATGTAGACAGGCTTCTCTGTCCTACCTGTGTCTAACCAGTGAGAGCATTGTCAATTGCTAAATGCAAAGATTTTGCTGTTTTTTGCTCACAAAGTGTCTTCCATCAGAGCGGGTATCTCCTCGGGGGGGTTACAGTGGTTGTGCGGTGACAGGTCTGAGGTTAACTGAAATAAGCCTCACTTTTGGTGTGAGTTAGCTCAGTGGTGGTAGAAGAGGTTAGGGATGTGATCTTGAAGCTGCAGCCCACATTTTGTGATCTGGACCTGGGCCCAGCACATTTCTTAGTGGGCTATGCAGAGTTTATTGGTCCACTGTTCACTGAGGTAATCTGGTGCTCCATCTCAAAGGGAAAATTTCCCAGTGGCTTAAAAGAGGCACTGGTGAAACCTCATTTGAAGACACCATCAATAGAACCAGATTTATTCATGAACTATAGCTCTGTCTCTAATCTTCCCTTTCTGAGGAAGGTTATTAAGAAAGTAGTGGCTGTGCAGCTCAAGGTACATCTCATTTCCTTTGATATCTATGAGCCACTCCCATCTGGTTTCCAGTCCAGACACAGTAGAGACTGCATTAGCCAGGGGCAAAATTATCTCCTCAGGGCAAGAGATAGAGGTGAATGATCAATTGTCATTCTACCTGAACTCTCCCCAGTATTTGACACTGTGGAACATGGGGTGTTGTTGGATTGCCTTGGAGAGCTCTGTGGAATCACTGGTACTGTTCTCAACTGGTTTGAGTCCTTTCTTACAGGTAGGATACAAATGGTGGTGATTGTAAATTATTCCTCCTGCCTGAAGTCCCTGTCCTGTGGAGTTCCTCAGCACTTGATCCTTTCACCCATGTTATTTGTGGTGTACATGTTACCTCTGGGGGATATCATTAGACCTTTCAGAGCACAATTTCATTGATGATACCCAACTGTATATGTTCTGTGCACCAGGGACACAGGGTGCGGTTTTTATATTGAAGTCCTGTCTGGCCAAGATCCAAGACTGAATGTCTTCCAACTGACTAAGGCTTAAACCAGATAAGACGGAGGTACTGGTGATCAAACCTGGTCATTGTCGGGAAGCTGGGGTGGCGGGACAAGTGACTGGACTTGTGTTTGGTTCTTCTTCTCTTGCTGTCTCTGCTAAGATAAAAAATGTAAGTATTATCCTGGATAGTGAACTGACACTGGAGGCTCAAGTTTCATCTATGACCTGCAATGGTTTCTACCATTTTAGGAATATCACTCAGATTTAACCTTTGATTCCACCAAACAACTTGTCCTCACTGGTACATGCTTTTTGTGACATCCAGACTTGATTACTGCATTGCCCTTTACCTTGGACTAAATGGAGGGACCCTTCATTGCCTTCAGCTAGTCCAGAACATGCAGCCAGGTTGTTAATGGGCCTTTCTAGGTTCTGTCATATGACCCCGGTCTTGTGCGATCTGCACTGGCTGCTGGTGAGGTAGCAGATTTCCTTCAAGGCCAGTTTGCTGAGCTACAAAGCCCTACGTGGGCTGGGCCCTAGCTACCTATGTGACCTTCTGTTTCTTCATCAGACTTCCCACCCTCTTCACTCCTCTGAGACGGGCCTCCTGGTGGTTCCCAAGGTTTGGTTGAAATCCTCTGGTGAGAAGGCATTTTACCTAGCTGGCCTGACCCTGTGGAATTCAGTCCCAAAGTCCTAAAGGGAGGCCCCTTCACTGGAAGCCTTTAAGAGGGTCTGAAGTCTTATCTTTTTTAAGGAAACTTTTGATTTATTCTCATTTATTGGTGGGTTATAAGTATTTTTTAGATTGACTTAATCACTTAACTAAGTTAACTTTTTAAATTTTTAATATTGCAGTTAATTCATATCTCATTTTACTATTTATGCCCTGTATGATAATAAAGGTTTGCTTGCTTGCAATTATCTTGTTGGATGCAATTAATGATTAGTTACTTTGAAACTGACACTTAATGTGTAACCCATAAACTCATCATGTGTTTCAGACATAACTCCCAACACATTTTCTTGTTTCTGATGCAGAAAGTTTTCTCTTTTTTTACCCACTTTTGTAACTGCAAAGACTCACAAAAGTGGGATTGAGAGTCACAAAACTTTACAACCTCCACAGGGGAACCCCACAGGGAAGGAAACAACTCCTGGTGGGAAACTCAATTGTTAGGGGGTTAGAACTGGGGGAGGGAGGGGAAAGGAAGGTAAGGTACCTGCCCGATGCCAAGGCTTGGAGGGACAGGAAACGAATCCTCAGGATCACGGAAGCAGTGGCATGGGGGAAGGAGCTGGATGTTCTTATCCACCTAGGGACGAATAACCTGGCTGGGAATGGGATCAGAGCAGTGCAACAGGAGTTTGTGGAGTTGGGGAGGGGCCTTAGACAAGTAGCACACACGGTAACTCTCTTGGAAGTGCTACCTGTCTATGGCATGGATGAGGCTAGGGCACTCTGCACCATGGGATTCAATGACTGGTTGAAAAGCTGGTGCAGAGCTCAGGGATTTGGCTTCATTAGGGACTTGAGCTCTACCTGGAGGGATGCAAGCCTATACAGGCGTGATGGTCTGCATCTATCCTGGAGGGGAACCAGGATCCTAGGTGATAGGTTTAAATGCTTCAGTGGCAAGCATGTAAACTAGCCAAGGGGGGGAGGCATTGAAGAGGAGAAGGGAAATCCTAGCCCCCACCCCAAAATCAGGGTAATTAGTGAGGTAAACACCAAAATAGAGCAGTTGATAGGGAGAAGGGCTGGGGTAAATGGAGAAAAAGACAAAGGCAGTAGGGACAGGGATGAGGCTAAAAGAAATAAAGCCCTAAAAAAATGGAGGGTAATGAGTACCAATACCCATAGTCTAGGTAAAAAGCTTCCTGAAATGGTGGCCTTGATGGAAGAGGGATGCCTGGATATTGTGGCAGTCATAGAAACATGGTACACAGAGAACCATGACTGGGATGTCAGCATACCAGGGTACACAATCTACAGGAGGGACAGGGAGGGAAGAAGAGGAGGAGGAGTAGCTCTCTATGAAAGGGAAGGGATAAAAGCAACAGAACTAAAGGGTAAACAAGGAGGAGAGGAGGCACTGTGGGTCACCCTGGAGACTGGCAATGGCTCCATAATCTGCACAGGGGTTGTATACAGACCCCCTTCTCAGGGGGAGGAAATGGACAAGGAAATGATAGATGGCATCCTTGGGATGGCAGAGAAAGGGGAGATATTGCTGATGGGGGATCTGAATATGCCAGATGTTGACTGGAGCACCTTTGCTACAGCCACATCCAAGAGCAGGGCCATTCTCGATGCCCTACAGGGGGCATGCCTCAGACAGCTAGTTTTTGAACCCACTTGGGAGAGCGCAATCTTAGACCTGGTACTCTCAAATGGGGATGGAGAGAGGATCTCTGATCTTGAAGTGGGTAGCCATCTGGGAACAAGCGACCACCAACCAGTGTGGTTCACAACAAACTTAGCTGTAGAATCAAGCCACACAAAAGTGAAGGTACTGGACTTCAGGAGGGCTGATTTTGACAAAATGGGAGAGTGCCTCAGAAAAGCGCTAGCACACAGGCAAGAAGGTGGGGTGGAGCAACAATGGGGAAACATCAAAACCGCCATCACAAAGGCAACAAGTCTTTGTGTGAAGCAAATAAACAAATCAGAATGAAAGAAAAAAACACTATGGTTCTCAAAAGAAGTGGTGGGGAAGGTAAGGGAAAAACAGATAGCATTCAGGAAGTATAAGAAAACACAGAAGGAGCAGGACAGAGAACTGTACCAGTTAAAGCAGAAGGAAGCTGGTAAGGCAGTCAGAATAGCAAAGGCACAAACTGAGGAAAAGACAGCCAACTCAGTTAAGAAGGGGGATAAAACCTTTTATAGGTACATTAGGGAGCAAAGAAAAACTAAAGCAGGGATACTGAGGCTGAACACAGAGGAAGGTAGTTGGGCAGAGAGTGACAGTGAAAAAGCAGGGATACTGAATGAATAGTTCTACTCAATATTCACAATGGAAAAGCAGGGGGCAATACCTAATCCAGTCAACAGAAGCACTTTGGATAGGGGGGTCGATATTAGTCCTTTCAAAGAAGAAAGGGTTCTGAAAGAACTCTTAAAACTGAAGGTGGATAAAGCAATGGGGCCTGATGAGATTCACCCCAGAATTTTAAAAGAACTAAGGGAAGAACTAGTAACACCACTGACTACCCTTTTTAATAAATCATGGGAGGATGGGGTGGTACCTGAGGACTGGAGGAGGGAGGATGTGATTTCCCTTCACAAAAGTGGGAGCAAGACAGAGGCAGGAAACTACAGACCTGTCAGTTTGACCTCAGCGGTAGGGAAAATGATGAAATCACTTCTGAAGGAAAGAATTGTTGAGTACTTAGAGGCTAGTGGGGCACAGGACCCAAGGCAGCATGGATTCACAGTGGGAAGGTCATGTCAGACAAATCTAATTAATTTCTTTGACTGGGTGACCAAAGCAGTAGACCAGGGAGGGGCTGTGGACATGGCCTACCTGGACTATAGCAAGGCATTTGACACAGTCCCCCACAAAAGATTAATAAACAAATTAGCCAGCCTGGGAGTGGCTCCTAGGGTGGTAGCCTGGGTAAAACACTGGTTGGACAACAGGACACAGCGGGTAATAGTAAATGGAGTCCACAGTGAAGAAAGGAGGATTACTAGTGGGGTACCGCAGGGTTCAGTACTGGAGCCAGTCCTTTTTAATGTCTTTATAAGTGACATTGCAGAGGGACTGGAAGGGAAAGTATGTCTCTTTGCAGATGACACAAAGATCTGCAACAGGGTTGATACACAAGGTGGGGTGGAAAGGATGAAATGGGACTTGGCAAGGTTGGAGGAATGATCAAATGTATGGCATCTTAGATTCAATGCAAAGAAGTGCAAAGTAATGCACCTGGGAAACAAAAACCCAGGGGAAGAGTACACAATGGGGGGTGAGATACTGACAACAACAAAAATGGAAAGGGACCTGGGGCTAGTCATATCAGACAACCTAAAGGTGGGCCAGCAATGTGAGAAGGCAGTAAGGAGGGCTTGGGGGATACTGAGATGCATAGGGAGAGGCATCACCAGTAGAAAACAGGAAGTTGTTGGTCCCTTGTACAGACAGTTGGTTAAGACCACATCTGGAGTACTGTGTAAAGTTCTGGAGACCCCATCTCAGCAAAGACATAGACAGGGTGGAGGCTGTCCAGAGGAGGGCAACCAAAATGATGCAGGGTCTGCATCAGAAGGCATATGAAGAAAGATTAAAGGAACTAAAGATGTATAGCCTCGAGGAAAGGAGGGAGAGGGGGGACATGATAGAAACTTTCAAATACCTCAAGGGAATCAACAAAGTCCAAGAGGGTAGCATCTTTCAGAAAAAGAGATGTGCAAAACAAGGGGGTACAATTTGGAGAGAGAGGGGAGATGGCTCAGAGGTAATGTGAGGAAGTATTTATTCACAGAGAGGGTTGTGGATACATGGAACAGCCTTACTGAGGAGGTCGTAGAGTCAAAAACAGTGGGGGAATTCAAGAATGCATGGGACAGACATAAGGCAATTCTAGTGGGGGATAGGAGGAAGTTGTCTGTTGGCTAACTAGGATCTGCAACTTATCCATTAGGTAGGGAAATGGGCAGACTAGGTGGGCCTAGAGGTCCTTATCTGCTGTCAAATTCTATGTTTCTATGTTTATCTTATATGCTTTTTACATTCTTTAATTTCCAACTAATATTCTTGCATTTGATGTGCAAATTTCTTTATTTTCCCACTTTTTTGACTGCTAAGACTCACACAACAATGAACCTTAACTCAAAAAAGTTGATTCTGACTCCGGAAAGTGATATACATCAGTTTAAGGTAAGGTACGGTAAAGTTTATTGTTCTTCCAAGACATACAAGTCTGGACATTTCAACAGTATAAAAATATACAACAATTTGCAATAAAAGCAGTATGCACATTCATTAGGCAAGATTACAAAACAATCAACAAATACATTGCACGTCCTTTAGACATTTAAATAAGTTCATGCTCAGTATACCTTGTTAATCTTGTTTATATAATGTAATTCTCGATTGTCTTTGATGGTTTCAACACTTATTCCTCTGATTTTTGAAGATGAGAATTTTTTTCTTTTTTAAGCTAATTACAGAAATTATAAAATTAGCTATCCTTTCTGCCTCATCCTTATTCATAGTATACATTAATATGAATAATACATCATAATCCGTATTTACATATTTGAGCAAAATGTATTTTAAATCCCTATCTCTGTACCTACTGAACAGAGGACACTGTATTACAACATGAAACACTGTTTCTTGGAAACCATGGTTACAAGGGCATAAAATATCTTTAGAACCCAAAAAAAGAAGAGTATTGATTAAAATATGTATGTTTAGAAGTTAAGATGCCAAATCTTGCCCAGGTAATTGCCCTCTTCTGCTGGGGCTGCAGTGGCATTATAAGATAATCCATGATTACTGAATCTATTTTGTTTTGACCAAAACCAAGAAGCTTGTTTTTGCCATCTTACTAGAGGCATCTGAGATTCTTGTGCCAAATTTTTTTTTTTGCCTTAAACCTAATTCTATAGGATGGGGCAATATATATGCCAAGCTGAAAGTCTCTCCAAAGGTGTAAAGTGTCAGCTTTATCCAAAATCAAGATTAGTTCTTTCAGCCATGGCAATGCAGAAGCCCCTTAAATGAAATTGTCTTTGTTCATTCAAATATGCTAGAGGAAGTCTATTTAATGTTATCTGTAATTTTTAACCAATATGAAACTATACACAATTTAAGAACTTATGAAATTGAAATTCTGCCTAACTCAGATCTAACATTTGAGTTAGCTGTGCCTCTGGTACCTGCAGTATAGATTTATAATAATATGATAAAGGTAATTCAATATTAGGACAGTCTTTAGTTCCCCATGCCTCAGCACCATATAAAATAATAGGTGCAATTTTGGCTTCTCCTGCAGCAATGGCTGTAGCCTCAGGAAGCCTGCCATGTTTGAAATTTAACAGCTGCAAGGCTTTCACTACCTGCTTCACCTTGATTACTTGCTCTCTGATATGTGTCATCCAATGTCCATTAGAAGGGAACTTTATTCCTAAACAGACATAAGAAGAAACTGTATCTATACGATTTACACCTAAGAGAAAATCTGTGGAATGTTGGTGAGAACCAAAGATCATCACTTTCATTTTTTTAAGGTTGATCTTTAAGTTAATCTTTTCACATTTGGTTTTTATTTGGTTTATTTTCCTTTGTAGTCCAACAGAGGAAAGTAAAAAAAAGACTAAGTCATCGGCATATGCCAAAATATGTATATGAGTATTATTAATTTTAGGATAATCTGAAGGTAAAGAAATGTCAAAACTTACTAAAGAATCAATGTATATACAATACATCAGTTTCAATAAACTCCATTTATGAAAAATGTGTAAAAAATTAACTGCACATGCACGACAATGGAAAAGTATTTTCTTAATAATTTAAAATCTACCAACTTCCTGGCAAAGCCACATGGTAAAGAACAATCAATGGTCCAAACTCTAACTAACCAGGGAGTTTCATGTTTCATCTCTCCATTTTTGTGTTACCAATAAGCAAAACATCAACAGGAAAAGGTATTAAAATCATATTTTTAGGTATTGTCAATCTTTTAAAACTTTCAAAGCACCGAACAACAGTTGCTAATTTTGCAAGATCTAGAGATGCTGGAAATGATTATGTGTAGGCTCACTTTCAGGTTATTTCCATTCAGAAATAGCTGTGGTATTAAGGAGCAAAAAATAAGATTTAACACAGAACTGCATTCGTTACCCTCTGTATACTGGCACTACTGCACCACTGTAATATATCATTAATTAAAAAAACAACATTCATGTATCTATTAGAGTTGAAGCACAAAGTGTACAATGATGGAAAAAGAAAATTTAGGGTAAAAAATCTCTTCAATCTTGGTGAATCATTGTTGTGGTGTTCCTCGAGCATTGAATGATCATGTGATGCGGTGTTGGTGTTACCCTAATATCAGCACCTTCTATACAAGCATTTCTGTGTCACTGTTTTACTTTGCCTGAAAAGACAGTGCTGATATTAAGGTAATGCCAACACTTGGTTGCATGATCATTCAAACACAGAAGAAAATCACACCACAGATTTGCCAAGGTCCCAAGGAACATTTTATCCTAATTTTTTATTTCACTACTTCTTATGCTTGGTGCCTCAACCCAAATTGATGTATTAATGTAGCTTTTTTTTAACTATTTCCTTTCTTTTGGAAAAAATACTGTATAACCCCTTTTTTTAACTGTAAATTAATTTACTATTTATCCAAGGGTCAGATACTTCCTGTGGATATAAGTTTACAGTGGACTAAATATTGCAGCTAAAAAAACCTTCCACATTTCATTTATAGTGACCATGAGTACAGCCACTAGTGGGAATATGGAGAGGACTCACCATGTACCCTCCATGTAACTGCCATGTACTGTATTCTTCCCCCTGAGTGCCTCCCCCACCTTCCCCTCTGATCACAGTACCTCATTCCCTGTACTCGCACTCTTTCACTTTTTCAGGCTAGCAAGGTAAATGAAGATGGGGCAGACACTTTCATGGGTACTGAGCAAAGCTGCCATGTTCTTCTGATTTGGAGATCCTTGTGATTGGCACGTGATACTCCATAATATGCCTCTTTGCTTGGCCGCAGTTAACCACACTGTATCATATAGATCTGTAAGTTAAAGTTTTAGTTTTACTTGAATGGGGCATGTACTTTGTTTGATGTGCAGTATTCAGTGCTTGAGTTAAGTAATTACCATGGATGCTCTAATATAAGGTAACGCTAATACATGGGGGGTCTGAACCACATGGAATTTAAGCTACATGGTAATATTGCATTATACAGTATGTAACATCAGATACCTTTAGCTTTCATTTTATTTTATACCCACGATAAACACTGCATAGTGAATCACACTGCACCGAACCTGTATCTTGCTTCGTAAGTGGCACTGTGGGCCTCTCATGAAACAGCTGTATAGTGACACTTCCTGAGTCAGACTTGTATGTGATCATGCTCCATAACTGTCAGATGGTGGCCAGCCATGGTGCCAGTCATCGCTGTAATGGAGCATAATGATCTGAGTAAGGTGGATGCATGGCGGGGGTCTGGGTCAGATGGGAGATTGGTACAGTAAATGGTTGAGGAGTGGGGGACCACTATACCACAAAGAAATAATGTTTTATAGCAGAATGGGTACTCGGGGTGGGGACCATGATACCACCAGGGTATAATGGAATACTGCAGAATAGGCAATGGAGGTATAATTGCACCCTGCTCTATATATGGTTTCCAAAGGGAGGCAGTATAACGTAGTGGTTTAAGGCTCTGGACTGCAAATCTGGTGACATCCAGCAAACCAGACCTGGGTTTGAATCCCACAGCTTCCACTTGCATACTGTGTGACCCTGAGCAAGTCACTTAATCTCCCTGTGCTCCCAGGTCACTCCTGTAACAAAGCTTTCAGCTTAGTGTGCTACTCCTGGTTAAACAAATAAAAAAAATAATTTATTCTTGAGGATAGTCTTCATTATATTGGTATAGAAAACACTCTTCTGGACTTCATAATACAATAGCACATGGCCAGATTTTGCATACAACACAAAAGGTTCAATGACAGATATCTTTTTAACCAGTAAGAGAATCACACAGGGGTGCATCTTGGAACCCCCTTTAGTTTAATCTTTAGGTAGATAGTATGATAAGGTCTTTGAATAGTGAAGGTGATTCACCACCAGTTGTACAGGGAAAACTATGATGCTTCTAGCTTGTACAGATGACATCCCCAATCTGTCGTTGACTGCAAAAGGACTACAGACTAAGCCAAATAAGTTACATGTTATGATTATTGATGAAAAACTTACAATTAGCACAAATAAAAAAGAGGTAACTCATTTTGGGAGGAAAAAGGATAGAATTGTTGGTATTTAAATTATATAAAGCTTGAAGAACTTAATGACTGGCAGTATAGCCTGGAGGTTAGAGTAATTAACTGTGCATGAGCATGGTACATCCAGCAGAGAGACCTGGGTTTGATTCCCACAATCTCCACTTGCATACTGTGTGACTCTGAACAAGTCATTTAACCTCCTAGTGCTCCCAGATTGCCCCTGAAAACAGGCACCTGTGCCTAGTGGGCATTACCCGGTTACCAAAAAAATATAAAATAATAAAATACTAGTAGAAGCAATCTCAGTTCTAAACCAACCAGATTTTTTACTAGCTGCAGCACACTATGGGAAAATCAATCCCTCACACCCAGAACAGATCTTCCATAACAAACATGGCTGTCACCTTTACTTACTAAAAACCTCCATAAAGGCCCTAAAAAACTACCTTAATTAAAATAAACAAAATAAATAATTAATGCATCCTTGATTATCACACTCTCCTTACACATGTGAATAAATTAGAAAAATGAAGTACTGTTCATTGTTTTCATTACTAGTGTTCCTTTGCTGACGATGAAAAATCCTCCTCCTCCTGTCTTTACCTGCTTACTAGGGAAACCTCTGCTGCTTACCTTGTGGGTGATAAAGATGAGGCTCTGACTCCACATTAAGCCTTGTTGCCTGACTCTGTTGGGAAAGGAACATTCTGCCTCTGGAATTATGCAGAATTTTAAATCCCTGTATTTCATGCAAACATTCTATGAGTTGAATGTGGAGAAAGACAGAGAAAAAAGAAACAGGGTTAGAAAAGGAATCAATGATACTGTACAAACAAGGAGAGGAAAGGGTGGAAAAACATAGTTACATTGGTTGAGGCAGACCCAAAGTGCTTGTATACATTTCTGAAGTTCATAGAAACATACATTTGAATCCTAAGTGGGTGTTTTCATGCACTATTTATCCCCCCTGGAAGAAAAAACCTGCAGGTTCAACAGCTTTGAACCAATTTCAATTACAATACCTTTACTGGTTTAAAATACAAATAATGTAACTGTTTTCATAACACAAGGTTTCCAATAGAATTGTCTTTTGCTTTTAGTTAACCCGCCCCATCCCTCACCCCCATTATTAGAATATAGACAATTTCTTGACTTCAAAGTATAAATGGAAGCATATTTCAACAAAAGGTCCTACTTGCTATCATTTTTAAATAATTTCTTCTTGTTTTTATTTATCTTACTGTAATTGTTATCTTTTTAAAATGATTTCTTCTTGTTTTTATTCATCTTACTGTAAGGCAAATATTTAAATTCCATTTTATAAATGCAATAAGTCACTTCAGGGTGTGCCACTCTGATGATAGTGTCACATTTTTTAGGTATATTTAATAGCACTCAGCTGTTCCTCATGTCCAACAATGCAGCTTAGGCATGTGATTACATCACCATAATGCACACTCTGCCAAGTCATATTGATAAGACAGACAAGCAGGCAGACAGATAGACAGAGAGACAGACAAACAGACAGACAGACAGACAGACAGACAGACAGACAGACAGAGATAGATAGATAGATAGATAGATAGATAGATAGATAGATGTTTTCAACAATACCCAGATTTCACTGACATTCTCTGGGGAGTTATAATGAGACTAATTAGTGACACAGTGTGGGTTATCTAATAATCTTATAACATATGGAAGAGTGATATTAACAACAGAATTCAAAGAATTCCTATCGTTGTGATGTTAGGAGGTTGCTATACCCGCTTGAGTACGTCACAGCAATGGTATAACACCATTTTACTCTCTGTGCATGCACGTCCCAAAATGTCTGCTCTACAGGAAACAGCTGCAATGGTGGGTTGACCCAAAGAGAGAGAGAGAGAGAGAGAGAGCTGCGCAGAACAAAAACAGTGGGGTGAGTGAGAAGAAGAAACCTAAACAAACTGGAGCCTCAGTATACAGATCTGGCTTTCAGATGCCCGTTTTCATTTCTTTTTAAAAAAAAAATAAAAACAGTCTGAGCAGGGCTGGTGCAGGGCTTGACTGGAGTGGGGGGCATGATTTTGAAACAGCCGCACAGTCCCGAGAGACAGATTGGGACAGGTTGAGATGTGAAGGGAAAAACACAGGTGAAAGAAGTCTCTCAAGAAGTGTCCCGTTGTTGTTTTACTCTTGCCCATACACTTTAAAAGACAATGTATGGGCATCAGTGAACAACAACGCTGAGTTCACTTCTCATGGTTGTCATGACAATGCTAAACTGCTTGAGCTGCACTCTTGAGGTTTACTAAGTTGTCATGTCAACCACTCGAAGTGAACACAGCATTGTTGTTCACTGAAACTCATACATTATCCTGTATGACTCAATGGTATTCCAAGACTAATATACAGTAAAGTTTAAACCTGAAAGGACACAAAAATGTCTCTGTCAGCATTTATTTTGAAATATGAGGCAGTGTGTGAAGTAAAGCTATTTCCTGAATCAAAGAAGTGCAAGCGTGTCCAAATGTGTTGTAAAGGTTGGGCTGTTCTGGTAATGTTTTTGTTTCTGTTATCTTGAGATGTTGATGGCCACATGCTGTGCTTCACTTGCACATCATCTGTAAATTATAATCATGCAATCTACAGAAAAATATTAGCCAGTATTCCCATCTAAACATTTTAATGAGATCTGGTTTGGGCTATCTTTTTATAAAAATCATTTTGCTTCTTAAATGTTTATGCATTAATCTTGCAGAACTTTATCACTGACCGTAAGGACAATAAGATGTTTAGAATTCTTCATGCTACTGTAGCTTCTAAGGGCTGAGTGCAATATTCTTTCCTGAACGTTTTAGTTATTTCCCACAGAACCAATGGATTATGTGCATACTGTATAGATATTGCAAGGGCTTGGAGGACACTTATGCGCATTAAGTATATCAGGATTAAAAAAGTGAGATGAGCTTCTCCTACCATATAGACACATACATGCATCATATCACACGTTATCAAACAAGAAACACACTTTTCAGAAACATATTTGTCTGTGTCTTATACTGATATGATGTTGCAATTAAATTTGTTAGATTAGCTCTCTAGTCTGAATGACATTCAGATTTATATGTAGATTTAGTAGTGTCTCGTGTCAGCTGCCTGTGTACAACAGTTTAGCAAACAAAAACAAGCATTTGTCAATGCCAAATGTTGTCTCGCTGGCATTGGCATTGGTAGTGCTGGAGTTAGAGATGCATAATAGGAATGGCAGTGAAGTATTGAAGGGACGCCAACCCCACCCTCACCCTATAGAGACCAATAGGCATTGGGGTGTGCCTTTGGGTTGTCAGCTATAACGTTCATGCAGTTGTACCTCACCCTACCCTGTAGACACTGACAAGTGTTGTGGTGTGCTTTGGGGTCTTTACTCGTTATACTTACCCCATTCCATAAGGAAATACGCTGAGGTGTGTGCAGCACAGGAGAATGGGGTGAACTTTGTGGCTGATCACTGCAAGGCACAAACGCTGATGGTGATTGCGCCCCCCCCCATTGGCAAAAAAAAAACATTGGGGGGGCGTATGATGCTGAGGGGGATTGGGCACCCCCTCAGCATACATTTTAAATGGGAGGGGGGTCATTATGCTGACGGGGAGTGGGATCCCCCATCGGCATTGTCACAGGAGTCACTGCCGCCATGTTGCGGGGAAGTCGGGAGGCCTGTTGTGGTCCTGCCACATGAGAGCTTCACTCTCATTGCAGTGGACCTTTTCTTTGAAGTGATCACCACATTAACTATGCATGGTGTGGTGCCGCATGCAGGTTGATTGGGGAATGAGGGACGCACCTACTGATGCATGCCCTGCATTCGCCCAACAGTGACCGCACCTCCAAATCTGCTACTACTGCAATATGTTGGATGTGCATGTGTGAGCCAACATAAAAACACAACATTTAAGGGCCTTTTGAACAAAATATTTACATTCCACACAGCCTACAACACTTCTTTACACTAACAGTCGAAAGGCATGTTTACAAGACCTGATCTGCACCCATTGTGAGCAGAGCAGATGATTTGCACAGGTAATGATCAGATTGTGTAGACAGCGTGCAGACAGCATTGTAACTCATTCCGTTACAGTGCAGAATGATCCCTGATTTTGTGAGTTTTTGCACTGATGCACGCATTTTTAGGTAGCATGTAAACACGCTGAGCCTACTGCACCAGTGCAGCCTGTGACACCCCATACCAAGTGCCAAAAAGTTTCCTCCCAAACATCCAACGTACAACAATTTAATAATTTCAAAGTACCTGCAGCATTCTTTATTTCCAGCATGCTAGCCCGCTTCACTGAAAGTTAGAGCAGTTGTTGCATGTTCTCCTGCCCGTCATGAGAAGTTCATCCAGTTTTTACAAACCTATTCCTCCTTTCCAGCTTTAAGTCCCTCCACCAAAAAGTACCCTACACGGCTTCAGTGTGGTGCTTTATTGCAATGGGGGGTGAAGCAACATGGCAGAATACACAGGCAGCTAGTATGTGCCAACTCTAACCTACCTCCTGGCACTGGAGGAAATGAAGTTAAACCGCCAGAAGTACTGACTGCCACCCTACAATTGTGCACAGATCTAATTGTCTAAATGGCAGCCAGTAGTGGTGTAGGTGGAGCACTGGGTGAGTGGCGCAGATGGAAACAATTTAGCCAGTTACATTAAAGGCACCTTAAAGTACTCCTAGAAGATCACTTTGACTACAGACAGAGAGAAATAAAAACATACTTGGAAGAAATATATATAAATATATATCTGTAATAGATCAATCAGGTCTCTTAGCACCTATGCCCACTTAAGTGATCTGGTTTCCTCCGACTGGTCACCTGTTTTTTCTGCTCCTGACATTGATACTGCTGTATCTCTCTTCTATACCATATCTACCTGCACCTGGAACATGGACCTATCTTGGGCATGTTATAAGTTCTCCCAATCCCTGTCTGACCTCCTATCCTACAGGTCACTCAGGAATTCCTACACGAAGGCTGTCTGTACTTCAAAGGCTCACTACTTCAAATCAAACCTCCAGTCTAACCTTCACTCTCCCTCAAATTCTGGCAGGTTATACAATCCCTCTTTGATTCACTGGCCCAGTCTACTACCCCTGCCATCCTGCTGTATGGCTCACTGGTCTCTGACCTCCCTCAGTGGCAAATCATTTTAATACATTTTTCATCACCTGTGCTCTACCCTCTCCTCCTTCTCCAGGTCACCCTCCCCCCCATTGTCCCCTGCTACTTCCCCCATCTCAACCCCGAAGGCTTCCATTTCCCTCCAGTTTCCTCCCCATGAAGTCTTCCTTGTCCTCACCTCACTTAACCCTTCTATGTTCAGCCCTGATGGGTTGGACCCCAAATATCTACATATCTCTGCTCTGCAATCAATTTTCCACTGGCTCACATTCGGAACCTTTCCTTCTCCCTCAGTGCCATCCGTCATGCCTAGAAAGTTACAAAGGTTCTGCCTCTGCACAAAGCAGGTGACCCCCTCCTCTCCTGGCAACTTCTGGCTGATGTCTCTACTTCCCTCTCTTGCAAAGCTGTAGGAGACTGTTGTCTACTCTTGGCTTGCTGACTTTCTGCACTCCTCTAACTTCCTCTTCCCATTCCAGTCAGGCATTAGAAAGCACCACTCCACTGTCTCATCCCTGCTGTGATTAACTGGCTCTGTCCTCACTGGGATATATCAAGGACATATCACTGCAGCAATATTCATTGATCTGGCCAAAGCCTTTGACTTAGCGTCCCACTCTCTAATCCTTAACAAACTAAACTCAGCAGGTCTTTCAGCATCTGCTGTAGACTGGTTCTGCTCATACCTGATAGGCTATCAACAGTTATTGCAAGTGGGTGGCATTGTGATGTTAAACCACCTGTGCTCTACCCTCACCTCCTTCTGGGGGAAGGTAGCAAGGGACAATGGGGGGGGGGGTGACCAGGAGAAAGAGGAGGAGAGGGTAGATCACAGGGGTTTAACATCATGAAGAGCAGAAAACCAGAGTAATCACCAACAAAGGTGGTGAATTTCAGGAGGCCGGACTTCGGATGGATGACGGAGTTGCTGAAGGGGAGACTCGAGGGCATAAAGCAGGGGATGGAAGTGGAGCAGAAATGGGATATAATTAAACAAGGAATCATAGAGGTGATGGGAATGTGTACCAAGCTACAGAGTAAGAAGAACAGAGCAAAAAAAAATGATGGCTAAACAGGGAGGTGATGGAGGGGGTGAGGGCAAAAAAAGCAGCGTACCTAAAGTTTAGAAGGACAGGGAAGGAAAGGACAGGGAAGAGTATACCAGATGGTCTAGGGATGTGACCAGGAGGGTGAGGGAAAAACCACAAAGGAACTCAGGTCAGCATAGGGAATAAAAGGGGTAGAGACTTTTTTAGATACATCAGGGAGAAAAGGAAATGCAGAGATGGTATAGAGAGGATAAAGGGGGGGGGGAGAAGTGGGTGGATAACAGGAAGGAACAAGCGGAAGCACTGAATGATTTCTTTTGCTCAGTGTTCAAACAGGAGAAATGGGGTCCAATACCACCTTGGACTGTGGGAGTGGGGAGGGGGGAGGTGACTGATGGCCTGATCAAGAGTAGTAGAGTATTAGAGGGGCTGAGGGTCCTAAAAGTGGAAAAGGCACCTGGGCCAGAGGGCATCCACCCCAGGGTGCTGCAGAAGATGGCAGTGGTTCTGGCAGAACCACTGGTGGTCTTGTTCAACACCTCCTTGCAAATGGGTGTTGTGCCTCAGGACTGGAGGATGGCACATGTGGTGCCAATGCACAAAAGCAGTCCAAGGGATGAGCCAGGAAAGTATAGGCCAGTCAGTCTCATGTCCATAGTGGGCAAGCTCATGGAGATGATACTGAAAGAGATGCTGGTGGCATTTCTGGAGGACAATGACCTCCAGGATGGGAGGCAGCATGAGTTTATCTTGGGGACATCCTGCCAAACTAACCTTATACAGTATTATGACTGGGTGACAAGGGAGCTGGATGGGGGCCATGCTGTGGATGTCCTACACTTGGACTTCAGCAAGGCCTTAGATTCAGTGCCCCATGGATGACTAGGGGGGAATCTGACTGAAGTGGGAGTGGGGGCAAAGATGGCATGCTGGATCTCAAACTGGCTATGTGGTAGGCTACAACGGGTGGTGGTGGGGGAGAGGTCTTTGAACCCAGACCAGTGATGAGTAAGGTGCCACTGGACTCAGTACAGGGCCCAATACTATTTGGGCTATTCATCTTGGACATTGCACATGGGGTGGAGAGCCGGGTGAGCCTGTTCATGGATGACACCAAAATGCGTGCAGTAGTGGATGAGGAGGAAGGCTGGAAGCAACTACAGGAGGATCTAACCAAGCAGGAGGAGTGGTCAGAGTGGTGGTAGCTGGGGTTCAATGCAAAGAAGTGCAAGGTTATGCATTTCGGGCAAAGAACCCAAGGAGGGAGTACTGGATGGGGGGGTAAAGCTTGGGATCACTGCAGAGGAAAAGGACCTGGGAGTAATGGTAACAGGGCGCATGAACAATACTGCCCAATGCAGAAAAGTGGTGGCGAGGGTGAACACTATGCTGGGGTGCATAGTGTGGGAGTTCACATCCAGGCGCAGGGAGGTAATCTTGCCCCTCTACAGGTCACTAGTCAGGCCGCACTTGGCGTACTCTGTGCAGTTCTGGAGGCCATACTTGAGGTGGGATGTCAAGCTGATGGAGGGAGTGCAGCAGAGGGTGACAAGGATGATTCAGGGGATGGAGGGAAGGGACTACGAGAACAGGCTGGGAGAACTGAATATGTACACACTGGAGGAGAAGGGATAGGGGGAACATGATTGAAACCTTCAAGTACCTGAATGGAATCATCAAGGGGGGATGGACGGGCATTTAAATTAAGGAATGGAAGAGATTTTAGAGGGCAAGGGCTAAGAATGGGGGGGTAGATTCAGGAGGGAGATGAGGAGACATTCACAGAGAGAGTGGTGTTGAGGTGGCACGCTCTAGCAGTAAAGGTGGTATCAAGCAAAAAATGTGGATGGCTTCAAGAAGGCATGGGACAGACAGCGAGGGTGGGTAAGGGTGGGTGGTGGTGGAAAACCAAAGGGGAACAAGGGGGAGGGTGGGGAGAGGAACAGCTGCAACCTAGGCAGCTAGCTGCAGAATCGAGCAGACGTTGATAGATCATGAGGTCTGTTTCTGCGGGCACATTTGTATGTTCGTATGTTCGTATCCTGCCCACCCCCCCATCCTAGCAGGGGTCCTACAGGGCTCCATCCTGGGCCTATCCTATTTTCAGTCCTCCAGACCTTCGGCCTCAGTTGTGGAGTGTCTGCTCCAGCATGATTTATGCAACACACTGTGCTGGTTCCACACCAACCAACTCCAGGTCAACAGAAAGAAGACTGTGCCCATGACCTGTGGTACCAACCAGAAACTGACCGGGCTCTTGCCTTTCCCTATTTTCTCAGTGCTGGATGGCGCCCCTCTGGAAGATGTCCCTGCCTTCAAGTACCTAGGTGTGTGGTTTGACAGCAAGCTTGATTTCTCTGCCCACATCAACACCATCCATACCAAACTTCACCCTAGACTCGGTGTCCTGTACTGCAATAAGGACCGCCCCTCCCTCCAAGTCCACCAGGAGCAGGTTACCAAAATGGTTCTCTCGGTTTTAGACTATGCGGATGTGGTCTATGGCACCACCCATACTTCCTGCCATGTCAGATTGGATAACCTCTGCAATGCCTTCTGTCATTTTGCCACCAACTCTTCCCCCCCAACACTCATCGTTGCTCCCTCTACTCCTTCCCCTTCAACCTCCTGCTGCTGGTTCATTGCTAGTCTCACTGTGCCTCCCTTGCTGCCAAATACTGTTTTGGGTCCCTTCCTTCCTTTCATTCCTTAGTCACAACTACCTATCAAACAGATTACAACTTGTTAAATTCAACTCCGCTCTCTTGGATGTGACCAGCACTGACATCGGAGTACCCCAGGGCTCCATCCCGGAACCCCTTCTTCTCTCACTATACATCAACAACATAGATTATGCCATACTCTCCTGCTCAGCTATCTTATACGCTGATGATCTCGTCCTCTACTCCAGCACTGACAAAGTTAACATCATTAACAAAAACCTCTCCTCGGATTTCAGGAATGTGCAAACATAGCTAAATGCTAATAAGCTCATCCTCAACACAAAAAAGACCCAAACCATGCTATTTGGCACTGCCCCCAAACTCAGGGCCTGTAAGGAACCCCTCCTAGTCCATGACTCTGGGGGGGGGTCTCTCATCGACTGTGTCACATCCTTCAAATACCAGGGAATCCTCCTTGATAAATCCCTTGATTTCAGTCTGCACTTCCAGCCAACCTGTAAAGCAACAAATGCCAAACTTGGAATCGCCTATAAGACTTGTCACCTGCTAACACCATCCACCAAATTGGCAATTGCCAAGGGCATTCTGCTTCCAGCACTGACATATGGTGTCTCCACTTTTGCTAATGCCCATAAGACTGCTCTCCATAAATGGGATGTCACATATAACAACATATGTCGGTATGCCTTCTCTTCCCATCGCCTCAAGCACCACTGCACACTGTATAGCGACCTAGACTGGCTCTCCCCAACTACCTACTGACTATACTCCCTAGGGACCCTCACAGACTCTGTAACCTGTAACCAAACCCCTTCCTCCCTTGCAGCTCTGCTTGTACCACAGACACCTGCCCACGGACTATGCTCGGCAGACAAATTTCTACTCACCATACCCAGGTGTCTTACTTCAAAAAGCTCTGGAGCATTTCACTGCACCACCCCAGCCACCTGGAATTCCCTCCCTCCTGCCCTGAGGCATGCTAACTCCCACCCAATCTTCAAAAAGAACTATATCGCCACCTATCCTGGGACCCCTGCACATGCTTTGATCCCACTTAATGCCTCACAGCTAACCACCCTATTTCACCCAAGACACTGCTGCACTTCTAAACAAGCTTTGCTATAAAATGTCTTTATAGCTGCCTCTTAGACCAGTTTCAGTCATTTGCATGTACTAATGTCACTTTTGTCATCTCTGCATAGCTATATGTATTATCTCATGTACTGTCTGACTTGATCTGTATTCTAACCTACCGGTACTATAAACTATGTACCTGTACTATATACTATGTATTGTATAATCTCATCTCATTTTATCTATGTATTCTCCTGGGTCATGCCTGAAAATAGTCAACTTTGGCTAACGCACCTAACCCGGTTAACAAAAACAAAATAAATACATTTCTCCTGCTGCATTCTCTTCTCACCATCTCTGCTCCAGGGATTCCCATACCTTCTACATCCTCCACTCTCACTCCTCTGCAGGTCAGGCTGCTTTCTCTTACCACCTCCCTTGCCTCTGGAACCAGCTCCCCTCTCTCCTATACCTCGCCCTTTCACTTCCTGCTTTTACATGCCAAAGAAGGCATCTTTCTGCCCCCCAATTCCTGCCAACCCCCCTTGATTCTTTGCCCTCTCTCCTCTCACTCCTTCTTGCTTGGTCCCCTCTATTGCTGTTGCAACTGTGATACCACTCTTGGTCTGTCTTCGGACTCTGCTAGCATTGTCACCTACCCCATCAGACGCTGGGCACTTTTCCTGATTCTCTCTCGAGTTGCCATTTATTATTGTGTTATTCAGTACTGCTGTATTTAAACAAAGTATCCACATGATCCTATATCTGTAACGCTGCCTATGTAAACACCATTTGTTTTATTGTAATTTTTATTCTCTCTATATTCCTCTTCCCCCTCCCCAAGGTTGCACCTAAAAAATTGGCTCTGCTCAGTGTGCCTTTCCCACTTTCCAATTTTTACATAAAAAATAAATAAGGAATAACATAACCAAGAAGGTGTTTGCGCTGAGAGAAATATGATTTCTCTCATTTTGTTGGATAATAAGGGATAAGAGCAGCTCCATAAAGCAGCAAGAGATGAGACAGGGGACAAAGAGGGTTCATGGTGCATAAGGTTAGAGCTGCCAACATGACCTGGTGTCTCTCAGTGATCTCCTTGAGGAAACCAAATGCTCACTTGCCCTGAGCACTGTGCTCCTTATAACTAATCATCAAAATCTGCCTAAGAGAAGCAAATTAGAAGGAGAAATTCGAGCTGATTCTAGTTGGAGTGTTTTGTTCATTTTCTTTCAGGCACATAAAATCAATGCTTGGAGACACACACACACACACACACACACACACACACACACACTACCTGACAGACATCACAAACAATTTTTAGGCAGGGAAAACATATGCATAGGAGCTTATCTGCTATTCTACCAAGACATTCTGCTGGAAGAGAATTGTTCAAGATAATCCATACACAGGCTGGGTCCAAAGGGAAGCTAAGAAGCATGGTTTTGTGCATTCAGCTTCACTGTGCCATGACTGATTACATAAAACCTGCAGTACTCTAGATTCAGGATTGAACAATATTGATATTTGTAATGCAAACAGAGCTTCTGCAAGACATTCGTAATTAAGTAGCAAGTCCTATGGGAAGGAAAGTTCTGATCACCAGAGGCAGGAACTTGCCTGCTAGTCTACTTTACTCAATTTAATTTTAATATTATTCTGCATACTAGTACAGTATTGCTAGAATTAGAGAGCTTGCTAGTCAGTCACATAATCAATTTGATTCCTGGGACACAGCTTACTAGTCATTATTAGTACCTGCTCCATTTACAAATCAGCACATAAAAATACAACAATGCTAAGTAAAACAAAATGAATGGTCCATTTTAAGTCTTTATTCTCATATGCAGTTACTTGCTAGACACTGCAGATGGCAGTAAAGTACAGGCATTATTTATCGGATTATTGAACGTGCTCTTTTCCACAGAGTATTGGCAAGAAATGGCCAGACTGCAGCAATAGGCCACCTCAGTGATTCTGCAGTCCCTGCTGAAACAGGATCCTTCTCTTTGAAATATTAAACTGAACATAGGACAGAACATTGTTTTTTCAGTGGTAAAGTAAAAGCTTTTGTAAACGCTATGAAAATGAACTCTGGTCAAGCTAAACACATGTTAATTTCAGAACTGTTTAAGCAACATTAGCCTGTAAACGCTAAAATCCACTGTTTTGAGCTAAGAGGAAATTAAACAGAGAGAAAAAATAGTAATTCTAACAATGAGACTAATAACATTTTAGAAAGCAAGTTGTTTTGGAAGCTGGCGAGGCACAGAATATGTGAGCAGTCTTTTTGGAATAAGCAAGCTAGGTCATTTCATTTAAAATATAGAGAATGAATTAAAAGACAAACTGGGTATAAGAATGAAGGGGAGATGAAAATGCAAAGCTGACTGCAGCAAAATCCTAGAAAGAGTACTGTATATCTGTTAAAAGCCTTACATCAAACATGGTTGCAGAGACTGCTGTCTCCCAGAAGGGGACAATCACATCTTTTGTGCAAAAAAAAAAAAATCAGCAGGAGACCCTTTTGCTGAAGTAATATGAACAGGAATTGGCACAGTTTGGCTCTTCACACACTGACTTCACAAAGCAGGGTGTGATTTACAGCCTTAATCCAGAATTTTCCTAACCCAGTCAAAATCTGTCCCAATTGTTCAAGAACAATGAACATCAGTTGAACTCCTCTGTGGCTTAACTAGTCAGCTGTTTAGCAACTGGCATGAAAAACATACTGTACATTTTTTATGTATAACACAAATGTGTATGGCAAATATAACACATCAGGCCAGTTCCTATCTATTTTTAGATGTACAAACATATGTGCAGTAATATACATAGCTTATTTTTAATCTACTGAGTCTGTCCATCTATCTGTCCATCCATAACATCAATAAAACTCGGCACAAATCAATATGCTATCTTTAGACATAAAGTCAGATGGCAGTATTATATATGACTCAGTGTTCCAATGGTACTGTATACTATGGGCTGGATATTCAAAAGGGTTGCGCCATGCGCAATAGGGTTGCACCTGCGCAAGTCCTAAATTGCGCCATTCTGCGATATTCGGCAGGAGGCAGTTGCGCCCCCCAAGTCATGCTGAGCAACAGTGCAATGCTAATGAAGGCATGCTCAACCAGAGGGGTAGGAACCATGCATAAACTGCACAGCCCAATATTCAGCTGGGCTGTGCAGAGTTGTGCAGGCGCAACCCCCTACCTGTGCCTGCATGACTTTGAGCCAAAAAAAAAGGATCAAGTCGAGGGCCACCCACAGGTGAGCTGCCGCATTGCAGGGTGCAACACAGCAGCTGCCACCTGTGGGTGGCCCTCCACTTCTTCCTGTGCCTCCCTGCAGCCCGATCGCGGGCATAATAAATAACCCCACCCGTGGCCGATCACGGGCAGACACACTCCCCAACTAGCCCGATCACGGGCATACAGTATCAGAACCCCCGACTGGCCCGATCACGGGCATAGCAATAATGAACCCCCACTGGCCCGATCATGGGCATAGATCAACTCCCCAAAGACCAATATCCCTGGTGGTTCAGTGGACCGTGAAGCCCGATCGCGGACATAAGGTCAACCCTCCCACCCAAAAGTCCAATTTCCTTGGTGATCTGTGGCCCCACCCACCCACCATGGGCCCCACCACCCGCTCCCCGTCAGCTGGCGGGCGGCAGCACCACCACCTGCCGCCTGCCGCCCGCCGACAACCTTCGATAGGGCTGCACGTGCGATTGGTTCAGAGCAAGAGCCAATGGGTGTGCAGCCATACCATTAGCTCTTGCTCTGAACCAATGGGCATGCAACCTATCGAGCTGTCAGTCGGCGGCGGCGCGGGCGGCAGGCTAGTGGGGTGCTGCCGCCCACCAGCTGACAGGGGGAACGGGTGGTGGAGCGGGTGGTGGGCTCCATGGGTGGGTGGGGTGGGGGCCACTAGATCACCAGGAAATTGGACTTTGGGGTCTTGACCTTATGCCGCGATCGGGCTTACGTGGGTCCACTGGACCACCAGGGATATTGGTCTTTGGGGTTGATCTTATGCCCATAATCGGGCCAGTGGGGGTTCATTACTGTTATGCCCGTAATCGGGCCATTCGGAGGTTCATTATTGTTATGCCTGCGATTGGGCCAGTGGGGGTTTCATTACTGTTGCGCCCCATCGGCCAATGGGGGTTCATTACTGTTATGCCCATCGGGCCAGTCGGGTTACTTCATGCCCGCTGATCGGGCTGCAGGGGCGTCGGTCCCTGATGGCAGCTTCCTGGCAGGGCGCCAGGCGCAAGTTGTCGGGATGGCACACCTGCATGCTAATGGCATGCAAATGGGGCTGTAAGTAGATGCAAATGCCCCCGCGCCTTGCATAACTTATGGCCTCATTTGCATAGCACCTGAATATTGGAAATTTGCACATGGCGCAATGGAACTTGCGCCACGCATCGACTGCTCCATTCTGACCACTTGCAGTGGCGCAAGTTCCATGCGCCATGCACAGTGGCTGTGTCAGGGGGCGATATTCAAAGGAGTTGCTCAATAGCGCAACTCCATTGAATATCGCCCCGGCCACAACCCAGCGCAACTTTTTTGAGCAGCGCAAGGGCTTGCGCCACAGAATGGCGCAGTTTGAATATCCAGCCCCATATGTCTTCACTGTTTTATATTGTTTTGCTATATTCTATATGATGTATTCACAAATGTAATCTTCCCCTAGGTCGCACCTGGAAATGAGCCTTGGCTCACTGTGCCTTTCCCTGTCACCAATTTCTAAATAAATCTGCAAAGTATCAAAAAAGTTATAGACCTAGTATGCTTCAAACATGTCAACAGGTTTCAAAAAGCACCTGAAAATAGTCTTCTAAAGCTGAAAGAGATTGTGGAGGGAAAATGGCACCTTATTGTCCCATTTAAAACCAAACCATGTGCAGTTCATTTGTGGTAATTTGCTTATGCTGTCCACTGTGCATTTATCAGGGGAATATGTGTGAATTCTGTACTATTTAATCATTTTCACAGTACATGTGCTACTGGTAGAACTTTTGCTACATCCATCTTTCATTTATTTTCCCATGTTTTACATTGATTTTGTTTGATCAGATGCCCAGTATGTTGGAGTTAGTGGCAACAACTCAATTTTCGGGGACTTACAGGGGTGGGCTACTCCATGCAGCCCCTTCCCCCACCAACAGAACCAGCTCTTTTTATTCGGTGGGGGGCCCCAAAGGTCCTGTGACCCACTTCTCAAATCGAAAGCTCAGGTTCAGTACTATGGGAGGGACCTTCAGCCCTCATTCCAATGAGGCACACAAACATTCTTTTCCCAGATGCACATGAAGTCAGAATTGGTGGCAGAAGTCACATGTGGGTGTCCAGCAGAGAATGGGCTTCGTGTCACCAACCCTTCCCCATTTTGATCAGTTGGGGGGGGTCTGTGACCTAATAGGTCATGCTACCCACTTTTCCAATCCTGGAGCAAGGCCAGGATTTTGTAGGAGGGACTTCTGCCCCTCTTTCCACTGAGGGGCACACAGTCTGTATTTGCCTAGATGTCCAGGATGTCAGCAGCAAAAGACACTTATGGAGGTTCACCAAGGTTGGCTTCGCCATACCTTGCCTCCCTCAACAACAGAGCAGTTCTCTGAGATAACCAAAAAATTGGAGCAGCACAGACACAAGGCACTGAAATTAACACAGCAGATTCGAAGTTCTGAAGCAAGTGCACGTTTATTCAGCAAGGTTGAGAGGTGAACTAAAATACACTCAAGGAAGTTCGGTGAAACATTTATTGTATTCTAGCTCACTGCTCAACCTTTGCAGAATAAATGTGCACTAGCTACAGAACGCTGGGTCCGCTATTTTCATTTCTAGGCCATGTGTGTGTACTGCGCCATTTTGTTTTCTCGGTTTGGATCCTGCTTACTGTGGTGCACCATGCTCACTGCAGTGGCTCTGCTTCCTCTAGACCATTTCTTTGTTCAGTGGGGTCTGTGACCAAGAAGGCCAGGTGACCCACTCCTATCAAGGAGCCAGGTCAGGCTTGGTAGGAGGGACTTTCTTCCCTAATTATTCCCATCTACTTCAAGCAGCCCCAAAGTAGCAGTCTCCAACATGAGGGCCACCACTTGAGGTCGTCATGTATGGCTGTCAGCATGTCTGCATTTCAAGCCTGCATTCCATGCAGTCCATCTCATGCTTGCTCCTCTTCACTGGGTGACTATTGTGCATTGGAAGCTGTTATACCAGTTTAGGTAAGTCCTCCATGTATCTTAGCATTGTTAGCTACTGTTTCCTAACTAGTTTTATTCAGTACCAGCACTGCTACCAGTGCAATTACCTCTGTTTTTGCCTGCCTCTCCTGTGCTGCTTATCATCCTCTGTTCAGTCTAATTGTCTACAGCTGCCCCCTTTAGTTTTGTAACTTCCTCATTCAGCTGGTAGTTTCATTTCCTCTGTTTTGATACTAATGCTTTGAATGTTTTGAATTACTTAAGTTAACTTTACCATGACTGTGATGTATGTTTTTGCCTTAGAATTTTGATTCGATCAGTGCTTGTCTAACTGTTGTTATTTTGATTCGATCAGTGCCTGTCTAACTGTTGTTATTTTGATTCGATCAGTGCCTGTCTAACTGTTGTTATTTTGATTCGATCAGTGCCTGTCTAACTGTTGTTATTTTGATTCGATCAGTGCCTGTCTAACTGTTGTTATTTTGATTCGATCAGTGCCTAACTGTTGTTATCCACCCTGTTCTGTTTCCTCATACCCTCTGATCCCCATTCTGCTCAATCACAGTTTTTTTCCAACTAATGCCTCTGTAGTCTTCTTTTGTTCTCTCTCATTTTCTCCTCCTCCATCTACTCCTACCTTACCCTCTCCCTCACTTCGCTCCACCCCATGGTAAATTGATATCTGCTATTCTCCAGTCTCACATCTTCCTTCTTCCTCATCCTTTGCTGTAACAGTCTCCTCTTTTTCCTACTTTCTAGCCTCTTCCACATCCTCCTCTCATCCAACTTCCTGTTCGGCACCTTAATTTCTCCTTTCCCCCTCACAAGATCTTTATCAGTTTCAGTGGCTCAGTAGGCAGCACACTCACCTCTGAGGCCAGGCGATCAGAGGGCTGTGGGTTCAGTTCCAACATCTGGCACTTGGGTTAATATCCCAGTACTGACACTGTAGTGCAGCATGAGAGGGGTGCTGCACTTCTGAGGTGCCATCTTTCGGATGAGACAGTAAACCGAGGTCTCATCTGCCTGGATTGGTGGTAGTTCAGGTGGATGTTAAAGATCCCATGGCACTTATTGAAAAGAGTAGGGGAATTTCCCTGGTGTCCTGGCCAAATTTCCCTCATTCACTAAAAATACCACCAACAGCTTAATCTGGTTCAAGGTCAGTTGGCATTCATCTGTATCCCCTTCCCCTGGGTTGTGCCTGAAAATAGACAGGATTTGTCTAGTGCACTTACCCGGTCAACAAAAGCTAAATAAATAAAAATAAATCTCCTCCTAAACTCCCTCAGTTCCCAGTGGTCCCTTAGTGCCCTAGATTTCACTGTGCAGCTTCTCTCCATGATTACGTCTCTTCTTTCTTCTCGTATGGTCCCTCTGCTACTCACTCCCAATTCTCCTCCTCCCTTCTCCAACCCACACCTTCCTCCCCTTATCCATATTTCATCAGAAGCAGTCTCCTTCCTTCCTTCCCCTACTCTAAATCTTGAATACATTTAGAGATCTATTTTTGGCTCCCCCTCTCCTTTGCCTTGCTCCCCTGTTCCTCTCCCTCTTCATTGTAGGAAGCCCTACTTCCATAGATTTATAATTGCCCTACTACACCTGCTGTCAGGAGATATTAATGAGATTTTCTGACTTCTTGCAAAAAAGATTTACAATTGGCATAAGGAAAATACAGTTTAACAAAATTCCACACAAATTTGACTTTCAGGACTTTCCATTTTTTATTTTGTAAAATAGTTTCAATACAATGAAATATTTTCTGCTAAGACTTCAACTATTTATGTTGTTTATTTGTGGCATGCAATCATAATACTCTGCTTATGACATCACAACCAGTTGCCACAAGTATGATTCTGATGTCAGAAGCAGAACAGTACAACTTAGGGGCAGGAAAAGCAGCAAAAACAGATGAAGCCTAAGGAGCAAAGAGCCAATTTTTATGAAAAAGAACAGAATGTCATGAAATTCAAATTTTCTTGGAATGCGATGAGATCTAAGTCCTGCTAATGTTAACAGTAATTGCTTTGCCAGACACTGGCAAATCACTTGAACCTAGACCCTGCCCCCAATCCCCTCCCCAAGTGCCTGAGTATTATCCACATCAGCACTTGAAATTTACTGCCTAAGTTGGCTCAACTTAGGGTGTAGAATCAGCAGCACCAGACTAACTTTCCAGTTTCTGACATTCAGCCATGATCAGTACTGCAGATGTCTCCAAACACTGGTTATGCTCTCCACAGGCAAGGCCCTGGTAAGAAAGTGGGCCAAGTACAGAACCGATGTTTGTTCATCTCAAACTCTATTTGAGATGTCTTACAGCAATCTGCCTTTTCCTCTTCATATGAACTGCTACTGTATAAGCTCTTCTTTCTCCCTCGGTCTTTGTATTCATTGCTGGAGTCTAATGCCACTCTGATATAGTCCCAACTCTATTCTTGACACCCAATCCTCCTTCTTAACCCTCTTCTCTGCCTTCAGAAAGTTTCTTGTCCTTGGGGACCTCAGTATCAATTGGCTCCCCCATACATAAAAATACATACCCAACAAAACTCAAATCCTAAATCTGATATAAGTTCCTGTATCTCCAAGCCTACCCCCTCATTCCCAACTCTTCCAGCCAGTCCACAATCAGTAATAATCATATGGTCTGTTGTATTCTTAAGCATTGCCCCCTTCCAAGATGGCAGCTACGCTGGGCCAGCCGTCAGGAGTTCTCTGTCTATAACTTTTGCTTACTGATTTTGCTTTACTTTATTTGCTCATTTTCTCCCATTTTTGCTCTGTTTAAGTTCTGCTGCTTGTGCCGTCTTAATCTTACGTTCTACGCCAAGTTTTATTGTGGCGTTTTTTTGGGCTACTATGACTTTCTGTGGCTTTTTAGCTGAAGTTCTCAGCATTTAGAGTTTTTCACTTGTGGAGGACCCCTTTTGGATTTTTGGGGATTCGCTGCTTAGGAGGTTCTGTGACCTGGCTCTTAACCTGCTTGTTACTTAGTTCTGTTGCTTTTTAACTTTATGGCATGTGGTGGACTGTTGCATGAGGAACCTCACTGGGATTATCTAGTAGGATTTCCACAGGATTGGTCTTCCATTTTTGTTTCAACTACGAACTGCCTGAGGAACTGTGAGTAAGATCTGCTGGTTCACCCAAGAGGTGTGCAGGTGCTGCTGTGTGTGCTGGATACTAGTCCAGATTTTCAATATCTGAAGGGTGGCATAGGTCTGGGAGCTGTGCTGGGTGGGGGGGGTTCCCTCCTCATACCTAGGGCCATTGGTTGACTGTGCTTCCCATGACCAAGTGGGAGCTGCCCCATGTAGTTTTTGGGGAGCCGGAATAACGATTGGGGCTCTGCTAAATCTCCTGGGGGACAGTCCTTGTGGCCTGCCTCCCGGTGATTGCAACTGCGGGACGCGGGCGGCTGGGTGTGGGGCCTGCGAGTTTGGTACATCTGAGGAGGCTCCCTTTCAGATCTAGTTTGCATGCCCCGTCCCCCTGCCGTGTTGTCGATTTCCCAAACTGCACTTCGAACACTCCAGGATCACTGCTTGGACTAAGACCTGCTATCCCTTGGCTGTCGAAGCTCAGTTCTCTGTGGAAACCTGGTGGATTAATTTATTTTTTCCTCTGTGACTCTAAATTTGGGCTGGTTTATATCATAGCTTGCATCTCTTTTTTCTAAGGCGGGTGAGCGTATCATTTGCCTTTTTATGTGAGGAGTACTGTGACTCTTAAAATACTGTGGATCACCTTGGTTAATTTCCTCATACCTCCTTATCCTCGAGAGATGTGATTTAATTGGACTGGAAGTTTTATGATTCAGTATTATTTATTTTAAATTGATTTTTAGCTATTTTGTTTATTAGTTTAATTTGTTTCCCTTTTCTGTTGGATTTTCCCCTACTACATGAGATATAGTTGGGGTTAATCTACTATGGACAATTTAACCAGAGTGGTGAGAGCACTTTGGTGTACTAGAACTTGAATTCTGTTTTATTTTTGGTCTGGTTTTCAGTTTGAATTCATTTTTCTATATATTTTCTATTGTATTGTATTCTCTCTCAAAGTGGATGGGTACTTATAGGGCTGTTTTGTGAGGGTCATACTGCAGTTAAGGTTATTTTATTGTTTTTAGTATAAGCCTTTCAGGGATTGGGAGGAGTGTGGGTGTGTTGTTTCTGTTGGCTCTGGTCAAATTTGTGGTTGAAGATGTGCTGGCCTGCTGCTCTCCCAGTCAGGATCTACACCCCCTCTGAACTCCGGGACCTCCATCCCTTTTATTGTCCTCCCCTACCCACAGCAGTTTATAGCTGCTGCAAGGCATTGGGTATTGTCAGCAGGAGGTGGAAGTGGGTTGGGGTCCCGAACTTCTGAGGGGGGGGGGCAAGGTGGCCGTATCAGGGTTGTACAGACCAGGAGACTTCCTGAGGTGAAATGATCTCTAGAGTGTGGTTATCCACACCTAGTTTCCATACCCAAGGGCTCCATTATTTCTGGGCTGACAGCTGGGCAGACTCCAGAATCCCATCCAACTCGAGAGGTGTTTTGCAATGCCAGGTCTAATTGGAATAAGACGGCAGTTATAACTGATCTTGTTGGAACAGCAGACCTGGCTTGTAACACCAAGACCTGGCTTGATGACAATGCTGGCCCCATTTTAGAAGTGGCTGAGTTCTTGTTGATACACCGCTTGAAATAGGACCACAGGGGTGGGGGTGTAGCTGTTTATTTTAGATTGGAATTGGGCCTTACTGGGGTGCCAGTTGAGTAGGTCAGATCATTTGAGTTTACCATAGTAGCAGGTGTGGGCTGCAGGATCGTTTTCATCTACCATCCACCCGGAGGTGAGAAATTGTTCCTGCAGGAAGTAGCAGACATCATCATTAACATGGCATTTGAGTCACCCAGGTTGATGGTCCTGGGTGACTTTAATGCCTGGGTCAATGATGAACTCCCACAGTTTGGACAAGACTTCCTCCAACTTATGAATTCTTTGGGGCTCACACAGGTAGTTGCCTCTGCTACTCACAGTCATAGTCACTCATTTGATCTGGTCTTCCTCCTGGGTATTGAGACCTCCAACTTGGTGGTGGAACCAGTCTTATGGTCTGATCACCACACAGTAAGTTTCAATCTCCAGGCCCCCCCTTACAGATCTGCCCATGTGGAGATGGTCAGATACTGCCCATTGAGGGATGTTACCCCGGAAGGCTTATTGGCGGTGTTAGGCCTATTGGCATTCCTAGGGGTAGGCGAGGATCCAGATAGTTTAGTTCAGACCTATAATACGGCTGTTACCGAAGCTCTGGATTCTATCACCCCAGTCCTTGTTCACCCCCTTTCTGTCTCTGCCCTCAGTCCCCTTGGTTTGATGGGACTTTGAGGGAGTTGAGACAAGTTGGACGAAGGTTAGAGCATTGCTGGCAGAAATCTTCACTTGAAGCTGACCACCTTAGATTGATGGATCATTATTAACACTATCAATCAGCAATCACTTGTAAGAAGACAGAGTTACTGTCCAGTTACACTGCTGCTGCTCAGAATAGACTGGCTCAGCTCTTTCGAACTGTGGACAGGTTGCACAACCCAACCTCTCTACAGGTTCAAGGTGCTTTTTCACAAGTTAAGTGTGATGAGTTTGCTCAATTCTTTGTAGATAAGATAGTCAACATCAGGGCCAAGATGCATCCAGCACTCTTTATGGGGTTTGATGGTGGTCGGTGCGCGGTCACTCCTCCTAAGTTTTCTTGGATATCTTTTGACTGTCTGGAGATCACGGACATCATGCAGATTGTCCAGAATTTGTAGCCAACGTGCTATAGTTTGGATCTGGGCCCAACACATCTATTATTGGGGTGTATTGAGTCCATTGGCCTGGTCCTCACAAAGACTGTGTGGTGTACCTTAGAGTCGGGTGAGTTTCCCAGCTACCTGAAGGAGGTGGTGGTGACACCGCTCCTTAAGAAAGCTGCTTTGGACCCTAACTGCATTGCTAACTGCAGGCCTATCTCTAACCTTCTGTTTGTTGGGAAGGTGATTGAGAAAGTAGTTGCTCTGCAACTGGAGAACCATTTTACCATCCACGATGTCTACAATCCTCTCCAGTCTAGTTTCTGAAAAAGACATAGTACCGAGACCACTCTGGTTCGAGTGCTTAATGATCTTTTGATGGCAAGAGATCAGAAGCGCCGCTCCATCTTGGGGCTACTTGATCTCTCTTCAGCGTTTGACATTGTGGACTATGGGGTACTGCTCGAGAGCCTGAGGGTTATCTGTGGCCTGGCTGTTCCAGTCCTCAGATGGTTTCAATCTTTCCTCACCAACAGATCTCAGAGGGTGGTGTCCAGGGTTTTTTCTCTGATCCATTCTCTGCCATGTGAGGTCACTCAGGGCTCAGTGTTGTCCCATATGTTGTTCGTGGAGTACATGCTGCCTCTCGGAGACATTGTAAGATGATATGGACTGAGGTTTCACTGCTATGCTGATGAGGCACAGCTGTATCTGTCTTTTGCGCCCGACCAGAATAGTGTGGTCTCGGTGTTTAACAGCTGTCTAGCAGAAATCCATGACTGGATGAAATCCAGCTGGCTGAAATTGAATTCTGAGAAGACTGAGGTGTTGGTGGTAGATCCGGGTTGTCGGACAGAGAGGTCAGTAGTGGGGTTACCCTCTGGTATTTGGCTTGAGGGTGCCCAGCTGTCTTCCTCTGAACAGGTACATGATCTGGGAGTGGTTTTTAATGATGGGTTGACCCTGCAATCACAGGTGTCAGCAGTCATCAAGTCTTCCTTTTACCACCTTAGGAACATCACCTGAATTAGGCACCTTGGTCCATCTGGTGACCTGCCTACACTGATCCATGCCATTGTGACTTCATGCCTAGACTACTGCAACTCCCTCTTCCCAGGGCTTCTAGGGGTTGATGTCACTTGCAATTGGTGCAGAACACGGCAGCATGGTTTTTGACTGGGATTTCTCATTCAAGTCATATTACTCCCATGCTGCGCGCACTGCACTGGCTGCCTGTACAGTGGTGGATCACCTTCAAGGTCAGACTTCTGACCTTTAAAGCCATGCATGGACTAGGTATGAGCTATCTGCATGAGCTCCTGACTCCCTACAGCCCTGGCCATCCTCTCCGCTCAACTGACTAGGGGTTGTTAGAGGTTCCACGGTCGGGCTGAAACATCTGAGGACCTGGCTTTTATGTTTGGTGCCCCTTCCCTGTGGAACTCTCTACCTTATCAGATCTGAGAGTGTGGGACCATAAAGCACTTTAAAGCAGGCCTAAAACTTTTTTGTTTCAGCAAGCATTTAGTATTTAGTGATTTTTTTATCTGATTTATTTATATTTGTATTGTAAATAATTTTAGGCTGTGTTGTTCTGTTTATTTGTTATTTTAATTATGTATATGAAATTATATTCAAAATACTGACACCTTGCAATTAATGGAAGATTATGTTGCATTAACCAACTTATTGGTAGAAAAGGGCTATACTGTATGTTTATCAGAGATTTTTCCTGTACTGAGAGCCACAGTAGACATTTCAGATAAAATTAAACAAATAAACAACTGGCTGAGGATATGGTGCTTAAAACAAGATATTGTCTGTATCCCATATTGGGAAAAATTCTGTGGTAAGGATTCTCTTTTCTGCTGGGATGGTCTCCACCTCAGCGGAAGGGGGAGTACCATGTTGGGAAAAATAGTGGCAACAGTTATCAATACACATTTAAACTAGATCCTAGGGGTGAGAATGGGCATGGCCCCAATTTTCTAAATAAAAATAATGAACAACAACTTAGTAAATCATGCACTATCTTATCCTTTAATGCAAGGTCATTAAATAACTTAAACATGTCAGAATTACAAATTAAATGTAGACTGTTGGATTTAGAAATCATTGCCATTACAGAAACCTGGTGGGACCTATATTCAGAGTGGTTCAGAGAAGTCCCAAATGATAAATTATACCACAAAGATAAAACAAATAAAAAAGGTGGAGGTGTGTGTTTATTTGTGCGAAATGACATCCCATCATATGAAGTTAATAATAATTCAAATAATGAATCCTTATGTGTTGCAGTTCAATTTAAGGGTCAACCTAAACTTACAATAGGTGTTTGCTATAGATCTCCTTCATCAGATGTTTCTTATACAACTGTCTCAACTAACCTTATTGCCAATATGGCTAATAAAGAATGTATTCTGATACTGGGAGATTTTAACTTGCCAGTAATTGAATGGGACTCATTTACAGCTAAAACTGAGCAGAAAAGACTATTAACATCTCTATGCATAGATAACGGCCTTGATCAGATAGTGAGACATCCCACCAGGGGAAATAATATACTCAATCTTATTATAACTAATGTTGAAAATAAAATTTAAAATATAAATATCACTGTCCCAATTGGTAGTAGTGATCATAATTCAATTCAATTCAGTATGATTACTAAAAATTCTAAATTTATTACAGGTACTACACATAAAAACTATAACAAGGCTGACTTTAAATTGATAAACCTTAAAACTAATCAAATAAATTGGGACAACAAATTCAATGATAGAACAATAAATTGTGCATGGGAAGAATTTAAACAAATTATTCTTGATTTGGAAAAGAAACATGTACCCACTAAAGTCAAATAGAATAAAAAAGGTAAAATTCTCATATGGTTTACAAAGACTACTCATAAGCAAATCAAATTAAAAGAATGTATATTTAAAAAAACTAAAGTCAAATCAAAGCATTAGTATTAGGTATAAATATAAATCAGCAGTATCTTTATTAAAAAAAAATTGATTAAACAAGCAAAATCTAAATTAGAATTTACTCTGGCCCATACTAAATCTAACAATAAATCACTTTTTTTTATATAAACAGCAAAAAGAGTAATAGCAGGAAAATTGGCCCCTTAATAGAGGATGGGATTAGTATCCAAAATGATTATAACACAGCAACCCATTTCAACAAATATTTTTGTTCAGTTTTTAATAAACCAGCTTACTCCCCCCCAAACATTTCAAAATGACCTTATCCTACCCAAAATAGAATGTTCTGACATTAGCAAGGCCCTATAATTTCTAAAAAAATCAACTAGTTCAGGACCAGATAATATTCAATCAAGGTTCTTGATAGAAACAACTGACTCCTTGGCTTTACATCTTACTGTGCTTTTTAATAAATCCTTAGCTAAAAGTGACATTCCAGATGACTGGTGCAAAGCCATAGTCATTCCAATTCACAAAAAAGGAAATAAATCTAATATCCAAAATTATAGGCCGATAAGCCTAACTTCCGTTATGGGCAAGGTTATGGAGTGAATAATGAAGTCACGTATTGAGACTGAAATTGAACAGGTAGGTATTTCAGACTTATCCCAACATGGATTCAAACCTGGATCATCTTGTACAACTAATTTAGTTTCCTTTTAGAACAACATAGGCAGATATTTGGATATATTCCTTCAGACATTATACTTTTGGATTACAGTAAGGCATTTGATAAAGTGTCCCACTCAATACTAATAAACAAAATGCATAAGTTTGGCTTTTCCCATTATTTAAGAAATTGGGTTTCAAGTTGGTTACACCACAGAATGCAAGTGGTGAGAGTAAATGGGTCAATCTCTGACTCAGGCATGGTTACTAGCAGTATTTCCCAGGGCTCAGTATTGGGACCCTCTTTGTTTAACATCTTTATAAGTGATCTGACTGTATCCTCTAGTCATCATATTTCTAAATTCGCTGATGATATAAAACTTGGTGGCAGAGTCGATAAAATTCTTAACATCACTACACTTATACAGGACCTTAAAAATATTGAAGTGTGGGCAAATAGTAATCTTATGTCCTTTAATACAGAAAAATGTCTAGTACTCCATTTTGGAGGAAAAAAATCCCAAAATAAGTTATTTTATAAATAATGTTCAACTTAAACAATCTAACTGTGAAAGGCGTTTGGACATATTAATCAACAATAAGTTAGCATCTGTTTCACATTGTAATAAAGTGGCGAGATCAGCCAATATCATATTAAGACAAATCAATAAAACTTTCATTAACAAGTCTGAATAATGCTTGGTTCCTCTGTTTAGTGCATATGTAAGACCATATTTGGATTATGGATCTCCTTTTTGGAGCTCATATTTTAGAGGGGACATAAATCAACCAGAGCAAGTCGAAAGATGATTGACTAAAATGATACCCAGATTAAAAAATAAACCATATGATGTTCATCTTACGGAAACTGGACTTCATCCTTTACACTTAAGAAGACTTAGGGGGGACATGTTGTTTCTGTTTAAAATACTAAAGTCTCCAACACAAATGAAGCAATGTGGACTGGCATTCTCAAATAAATGTATAGCTGGCAGATTCCACAATAAACAGTTAACAATTGAATGGGAAAATACAAATAAAAGATGTTTCAATATCAAGGCATCCAAGCAATGAAATTTACTACCTCAAGACCTAATTAATTCAAATAACTTTGAAATGTTTAAATCAAAGTCGGATCTTTTGTTAAATCAATATAAATAACAAATGATCCACTATTGAGGGGGACAGTCTCGATGGGCCTAGGCCTTCTTTTGTCCCACATTAATCCAGTAAATCCAGTACAGCACTTTGATTTTTAGAATTGCACTTAATAAATAAAGCATATTATTATTACTATTATTATTGTTATTCCACTCAAGTACATCTGGTGCAAGTCATTCAAGTTACTTAACCTTGTCACCCTACTAGATGGCCTTCACCTCACTGACTGGTCTTCAGCCTCTGTGCTCACTGACATAAGCACTCCCTCTCTTTTTTCCATAATAAATACACATCCCTCATAGACAAACTTGTCCCTTCAGGATGTCACTTGTCCAAGGCTCTGACCATCTCTGGATTTCTGCAGAAGTAATTAATAGCTTAAATGACTCTACTTGCTACCAGAAAATGTCCTCACTACGTGCACTGAAAACTTAAATTTTGTCAGTTAATTGCTGGTGAAGTGCCAAGCTCTGGGCTATGTTTAGGTAGCACAAGCAATTCCAAATGACCAGTTTTTTAAAAAAAAACAATAAAGAAACACAAATTTCACTCCCTTTACCCTCTGTAGCATCAAAAAAAACCTACCCTTCACCTGTAGCCTTGACCACCTTCAGAAACTGTACTCTCATTCCCTACCCACTCGGCAAAACTCTTGCACTCTCCTTCTTCCCTCCATACACCATGAAAAGAAGTATAACACACAACCCCCTCTATGGCCTACACAGTAAGCAACCAGCTACCTTCCTCCACCCAGCCCTGGAAAAAAGGTAATCCCACCCTCTAAGCATCCACCACCCTCCACCCCCAATGCAACACAGAACAGCAACCAACAACACCCACAGAAAGGCTACAGTGATGGATGGGGAATGATGAATGAAGCAGACCCTCTTCTCATCACCCTCAGCTGGCTGCCATCTGAATGAATGGGGAGTGCACTCTTATAGTAATTATCAGACCCCTCCTCTGCTATGGCCCTGCTTCCACTGTCCTCCCTGTCACTCCCCCAATGCTGACCTCTATCTCCTTACTCCTTCTTCTCCTCTTTTCCTCCTCTCTCATCTCTCCAGCTGTCAAATCTGCTCTGCCATCCCTAAATCCTTCCAAGGGTACAGCAGAAGCTCTGATAGTGCAGACCCTAAAATCCTTCCCATTTGCACCCCTGCTATTGCCAACCCTATCTCCTCCCTTCTAAATATCTCCACCTTGGCAAAATACCTGAATCATAAAAGTATGTAAGTGATCTCCACTCCACAAAGGGGATGAACCTTACTCCAACTTGCTCATCCCATCGTTTTGCTCCCTTCTCTGACTAAAGTGCAAGAAAATCTTGTGTTCTGCCATCTCTCCTCCTTTCTTGACTCCTCCTTGTTTATCTGCCTTCTTTTTGTCTGGTTTCTAGAAATCACACTCCATTGTCTTGGTCCCCCAGTGGCTTACATGGTCCTGGAGGGTAAAGGAAATATCAAGGGCAGATCACTTCTTTCATTTTTGTCAATCTTGCCATGCATTTGGCACTGTTTCCCATCCACTTCTACTTCACAAACACTTGGAACTGGGCATTGCTGACCTTCCAGTCAAGATATTCTACTTCTGACTGCTTGACAGATCCAAATCAGTCAATACAGGGAATGCTTGTCCCATTCTATCACACCAGCAATCCTCAATGCATCCATCATGTGCCCAATCCTATTTTCCATATTTTTCAATGGCATCTTCTCAGTCTGTGTGCTGGCGCACATCTATTTGTATTCAGCTGATATTAATCTTTGCCAAGAAAACCTCAACCCCAGTGCTGGAAATGACTCTGCAGTGTGACATTGGCAATGTCAAATGCTGACTATTCTCTAAACAACTGTCAGCCAATGCCAAAACCAAAATCTACATGACCACTGGCAACAAGATGCAACATGTCAGGCTTCATAAAACTCTTGTCTTTACAACTCTTTATGGTTTCCCCAAAAATGCCCCCCACCTCATGCACCTACCACTGGTATCTTTACTCCAGCCTCTTCCTCCCATCTCTGAAGGACAGAGGCCTCTCCCATTCCTCCTTTCTTTCTAAATACCGGTATATTTCTTTTCACTGTTATTTTTACTGTTTTCTAACTTCCTCATACTCTTTTAGCTTTACTGAAATTCCCACTTCATCATTCCCACCCCCTTTCAGGCAACCTGTCTCCTCCTATTATCTACCCTACATTTGGAGTAACCTCCAAACACAATCTGCTCCTCTTCTTCAGCTCTTTCCTTCAATATTCTTCTCCATTACTGCTCCTAGCATTCCTATTCATGAAATTTTAGCTGTTTCCTTCCCTGTCCCCAGTTACTTGCTCCTGTTCTTACTTCCTTTCTACGCCCCCATTTCCAAGCCCATCTCCCCCTTCTGCTTCTCATGGGCCCCAGTTGTAATCACAGAAACATTTTTTGTACAGTATGTGGTCTTTATATGTTTTTTGTTTAGCTTGTACTATATACATATGTTACCTATGCAATAAGACCTGGGGGGGGGGTGTGGGTATTGGTGGATACCCCATGCCCAGAGCTGTTATGAGACCCGTTGCCACAGGGGGAAGGCTCTGCAGCCCCCATAAGTGCAGGTATCCACCAATACCCCCCACTTTGAATTGTCTTATTATGCTTAGGTAATGGGTAGGGCAATTTTTTAAAACTTTATCTCTAAAAAGATAAAAAAAAGACTCAAAATACTGCTTAGAAAATTCAAATAGTCTCAGTTGGTTTCTACCCATCAGTCATCTGTATTTCTACACATTAAATGGAAGTTTTTTTTTATCATGGAATATAAGAGCTTATTTCTTTTAGTATTCCTCTAGAGGAATGCCCCAACCCCACATACACACACACAAACGTGGAGTTATCACTGAATGCATGAATTACAAATTCTGCAGTATTCCAGTGGCATAGACTCAGACAGGAACACGAAGGCATCATATGGCAGCAGAATTTCATTTTTAGCTGTGACAGGGTTAGTTAGTAGCAGATATTTTCTGTCAGGCTAATTCAGATACGATAGGGCTTTTTCATGGTCAACAAAGAAACACCAGAAATGAAAACTCTGAATAGCACTTGATTTTTATGTTCACTTTTGTGCTTGCATATGTCTGTCCAAAATGAATGAAGCTAGTTGACTTCCTTTAAAACTGTAGGTCTGGATTACTCCTACCAGTCTGCTATGGATGCTTTCTATAGGATTGTTGTATAGACAGATCAAATCGTGCAAACAGTACAGCTGTTAAAAAAAACTCTCAGTCATTCTTGCAATTCACCCACATCCTATCTCTCTCCCAAAATTTTAGTGGGAATAAGAGTTTGGGCTGTGGATATTTTAATGCTGCTTACAAAAAAAAAAAAAAATATGGGTGGATGGGTGATGGGGTCGGGGGAGGGAGTGGTAGCCACCAGGGTTAATTTAAAACTTTTTGCCATATTTTTTATATGAATGAATGAGTGCAAGTACAGCACGTGCTCATTCATTCATAGTATTATCTGTATACCATTATCTGAATGTTCAGTGTAGATCGTTGTCTGTTTTATACAGTAATTGTTTAATAGATGCAATTGTAAAAGAGAGCTTGCCCTCAGTTTTGCTTTCCAATAAATTGAATTGAATGTCAGTGGGCTGCAGCCGTGGAGGGGGGCGGAGGGCTGTGCTGGTGGCCCCCTCTGTTTTGGGATGGGGAGGGAGTGGTGTGGAACAGCTGCCAGGGTGGGGGTGGGAGGCTGGGTCACTAGACTACCAGGGAATATGTTAAAAGGCATACTGGGGGATCAATTGCGATGGGGATAGGCAATAGGTAAAACTGACATGCCTGGCGAAACATTTCTCTAAATGCACGAATTTCATGAAATTTTTCATGGGGCGAAATATGTCAGTTATACACAACACTAACTGACATACATGGATGTGAAAACTCATATGCCAAGTAAGTCATAGCTTGTAAGTAGATTGGAAGGGGGCAGCATTCTTGATCCTGACCATTGATTTTGGTTACTCCTACCGTCTGATTTTCATACCTACTAATATTTAAAAAAAGTATGTTTTCTGTTTGAATTAAACATAGGGATGAATGCACAATACTGAGTACTGCTGTATTTTTCCTCCTATTATGCAGTCCTGAAGTATAATGTGGGGTGTACAAATGGGGTAACAATACGGACATGTATACTATCTGGAGTGACAGAGGCACCAAACGTTTCTGGCTTACAGATTTCATTTTCTTAGCTATTCCACTACTGTCATGTTTGTGATGAAGATCATGAATGAATGAAGTGGCTTATGAATTATCTATGGTTTCCAAATTCCAGATCATATGGTTGGACCTTTCTATATCAGTAGAGCAGTGCTGGCACATAAACATTTTCCCATGGAGTGGCAACAGCCAGTCAGAATACAGCATTTCATGTGCCCATTTTATAATGGCTTTCATAAAATGACTTAGATCAAATCGGTAATCTGGTCAATCCTTATCACATGACCATGGATCAATTTCACATCATGTGTTACTACTTACTTATAATATATGGCTTCTATATATAGTTATAGCTCACTGTAAAGTCATTACCTGTAGTATTTATTATGGATTGCAACCTCCGTCAATAATACCAAACCCATGAATAGGACTGACTACTCTGTTTAGATGCTTTCTCAAGCTAATAATGTCTTTCTGCTGTGATGATGTAAATATCATCATCTAAATTTTGTAAATAATGTCTGAAAATATCTATATCCAAATACAGTAAATACTGTCTGTGACAAATGTCTGTAACACATGCTTAATGTAATTGTTGTTATACCCTGTCTGTATTAGCTTCTGTCTTACATATGACGAGGTACCTTTGTAAATGAGCCTCTGTCTCAAAGGTTGTAAACCCAATATATCAAATTAAATAAATAAATAAATAAATTTACGATGTCATCGTGGCCTGTTTCTATGGTTGGTTATACTGGCCTTTTGGTATATTTTATGGCAGAGTGTACATAATGCTGGTTTTATTTTGTACCATTGCTACACCACTTTTATGGTACCTCTTCACTGGCTGTTACCCTCAGAATGCTCCTGGGAAGAGTCTCAGCTTAATGTATTCCACCACAAGGTCAAATGTTATATTTTTCTTAACATTTCCTGTGTGTTTGCGTCATACTCACACAACACAGATTTGCCTTACTAAATTTGCTGGGAACGTTCCATATGTAGCAGTTGTAACCTTTCACCCTTTTCTCAGCAAATTAACCCATTGATGCAAGCAGTACCATGGAATAAGGTTTGGTGGCATGAGAGCAAACCATTATTATAACACTCATGTGTTAGGACTGCATCTTGTACAGGTCTGTAATTTTCCTTCAAGCACATCAGTTACTAGTTAACATTTCTTTCCTGTCCTTCAGGTAAGCCAGACCTCAAAATGAAAAGGTCATTATAATAAATACATTATATGATTTTTATTTAAACTTTGCAGAAAATATTTGTCATATGTGGCACTTCTGGAAACTGGTATTTGAAATGCAATGATTCCACTTGTAGGAGCACCTTACCTCTAAAGGGCTCTGCAGTACATGACACGCTTCACATTTTAGCTCTCCAACTCACACGTTTTTGCTGTTTTGTGTAGTTTCATGTTGCAGTACTTAATTCTTGTATCACTTTAATGAGGCTCCAAGAGATTTATCTCTGTTTACTAATACAGGCAATAGATTTATTTATTTGTTTATTCCATAGGTATTTATATACTTATGTGAAATTTTTTATATCTAGGGGTTAAATTGGGTAGGAGCCCTCAGAAACTCAGTTCCTCCACCTCTAAAAAACTGTATGACAGTTAAACCACCTCTGTCACCTTTCTGCACTGACTACTGTAGGAGAGTTCCACCACCTAGAAATAACAGTTCCACCACCTAGAAATCTTTATGTGAGAGTTCCCACATGTGAACATTTCCATTTTAACCACTGCTTATAGTAAGACTGATTTGGGGACCTCCAAACCCCAGCACCCTTTCCCTTATCTGCTCCAGTGTCCCCCACATTTCCTCTGCTGTTGGCTAATTAGGAAAGCCCTCTCTCCCTCCCTCATGTAGCACAGTCTGGCATAGGAGTGGATGGAAGAGTGTGGCGTCTGGGAGTACTGATGTCATTATAAGGGCAGCTGCCATTTTCCTCCTGGAGTATCCCTGGACTCTGATCCCCTCCTTCCTCCTCCGGTGCTATGGGCAGCCTGAGACTTGCCTCGCATGCACACAGCAGTATTCTTGACAGAGGACCAAGCTCCCTGATCCATCATCAGTGGTCACTGAGGTGGTAGAATGTGCCACCAACCCTCCCTTTGCTGGGACTTGTAGTATTGGCAGTGATGTTTTAGCTGACAGCCTGATCCGTAACATACTTGCTTCACTTCTGAACCCTGGTCCCTGCTACAGCAGTGTGGTGTGCTACTGTTGGGCCATCAGGTGACCTCAAATTGTTTTTATTCCTATAATGATACCCCACCCTACAAACATTTGCCTGCAAATGACTGAATGAAGGAGAGAAATAAAACATTAATTTAATAACACACTCTGATGTGACAGCTCCATATGTTTAACACTTCTTACACATTCCATTGTACAATGGCTGGTTAGGAAGTTGTGAGATATGAGAATCACCCTGTGAGAAAGACATATGAAAGCAATAACCCTCAACAGGATGTACAGTAATGCTAAATTACTGTGCTCCTTCGGCGGATTGTGAGGCATAAAGTGCAGAAGACATCCTTCAACTGCCTGGGAAGAGCAGTCATTTACAGTATGGCAGTACAGCACACTGTGGAGTGTGTTATTATGCTTATAAAAACGTAAATTCTAAAAGCAGGGAAAAAAAAGGAACTCAAATCTGAATGATATGGAAATGTGAAATAATGCACTCTCATGTGTACAGTTTTGACCAATTAGGTTACTTGTTTGATTTAAGCCATTTTATAAAATATGTCTAATAACATTCTTCCTGTGCTCAGCTGAGAGAATGGCTACAATACACCGATGAGTCCTAAACAGTATGATGTGCTTTGCTGTTTGCAGTTTTTGAAGATTGTTTGTAAGTCGAACGCTTCTTACCTATTTATGCATGCATTTATTTATTTACATATTTATTTATTAAACATTTGGCCTACTTATGTAACCTCATAAGACATAACGCCATGTCTGTTTTTTGGGGGGGTTGGAAACTACAAATGTCAGGATTTCTCCATACAAACTGTGTGTACTGAAAACAATACAATTTGATTGCAATTAAACATAATTGACCAAACTCTCTACTATAGGTTAAATACAACTGAAATGTTTTTCATATTACAAATACAACAGATGTGCTTTAGAGATTGCAGGAATTGGAGCAAGTTTGAGTTTTTCTGGGATTGCGTTCCACTCTACTGAGGCTGAGTACACATAGTCCCTTCTAGCCAAGTTGGTTTTGAAGTTCACAGAGGTAGAACATCTGGCACTGGTGGAGGACTATGGTCCAATGTTAATAGTGTAGCATAGCAGAGCGGTATGCCAAGATAGTTGTGCTAGTTAGGGCAAGCTGGTATGGTTAAAATATTTCATTTTTCAGTTTGTTTGAGTGCAGGGCTCACCCCCAAACACCCTGATTAAAATACAAAAAATGGTTGTGGAGGACAAAGCCCCTCAATGTCAACCAATAAAAAAAAAAATCACAAGCTATCAGCTAATCCTACCTTGCGCAAATGGCATAGTGTATGTTCGGAATGCTATTAATGCTGCTCAGTAGTTCTCAATCAACACCAAAGATTTAATTATGTAGTTGATCTTCACAGGAATAATAGAGACTGTGAGCATTCTGAAGTAGTCTGAGGAACATGTTATTTATTTATTTAATGTTCTTTTTCTCCCGGGAGAGACCTCCATCCTGTTTATCCACCCTGCTCATGGCCCCCGGAGATCCCAGCAACTGCCCATTGCCACAACTCCCAGTTATCCCCAGCTTACCCCCCAGAGGGCAGGGCTGTGGCACCGGTTCCCCTAATTCCGGTGCCATGGGATTAGTGACTGGTTGGGAGTGTGGCTGCAGTGGCTGATTGAAGCCCGGGGAGAGCTTCATGTAGACAGAGGCTCTCCCCTCCTCCATTTTCTTGTTTTTTTTCCTCTGGGAGGCAGGGACGTGTAATGACATCCAGCATCCACCCCACCTCCATTAGCTGAGAGTGCCGGTTCCTGTGGGACCCCTGGCCTCCGCAAGGGATCCATCGTGTGCCGGACACTTCCCCACCCTCTCCCCAGAGAAGGAGAGCTACCCATGGGATGCTCTATCCTTCTCCCCCTGGCTGGCCCTCTGGCAACCTGGGTCTGTTCCCAAACCTGGGTCGCCAGCGTCACAAGCGGAATTCCAACTGCTGCACCAGCGGGACGGCCCTAAGGAACATGTTATAGAAAAGTGATCATTTGGTACCTCCTGCACATGGGTGGATGAAATCCCTTGAGTAGAAGTGGCAGTGGTGGGTAAGGTTGACTCTGGATAGGGTAGATCTATAAAGCCTTTTAAACAGAACTTCCAGTTCTTTGAAAAGCTAAGCCAGCTAATTGACTTGATGATGGATGCATACTGTATATTACCATGAGGAATTGTGTTAGCGGGATATACGTAATATTTTGCTTATGTTAAGAGGTGCTTTAATGCAGATGCTTTTCCTTTCGATTTAACCCTTTCCCTGTTGCTTTTTTCATTGAGTTTCTTTACTTTTAACATGATTAATGACTTTTGGCTCACCATGACCATCACAAAACTGTCATTATTGGTTGGCTGACTCCACCTGCTAAGGTGAGACATGGTTATATCACACTGATGTATCATAAATTTGGATAATAGGTGTCTATGGTTTGCTGTTTTCAACATTTGTGAATTGTTTGTAAGGCATAAATCAATGCTACCTCAAATCCCAGCTCAAATCCATCTCATGTGCTGCAGTATACTTCCAAGACAGTCCAGTTACAAATACCAGCACCACAAAACAGAGTGCAAAATAAGCTTTATTCGTGCAGATTAAACAACTGCCACAGCTCGGGTTAGCAGATACCTCTACCAGTTTCGCAGATCCTACTGCATCATGAGGAGGATCCTGTGTGTATGATTGGCTACCATTTTGAAGAACTGCTATTTAAAGTGACAGTGCCAATAAAATTACTATTATATATTCCATTTAATAAATAAACATATATAATTATATCTAACCCCCACAAATAGCAACATCATTTATACAAATATATTCTTAATTATTTTCTTAAATATACAGAGGCAAGTCTGATCTGTTAAAAAAATCCAACTGTATGCAAAGAATGTCTAAGTTTTCACTCTTTCCTGAATCTCTTCTAAAAAGAGGTTCCAGAATTCCTAAATTCATAACAGCCTGTGGAGAAAAGATGAAATAATCCTTATTTTTTTTTTAAATTTTCCTTTTTATGCCCTGAGCCGCCTGCCGCCTTGTCCTTCAGCCTGGTCATGGGCCGCTTCTGCCTCCAAATCGGCCACAGCCCAATCGATACCCCGCGGGCTTGCCCCGACGGTGGGGACCGCTGGTCCGCCACATGCCGCTGGCACTGGGATTAGGTCAGGGGGCCTGGCCTGGAGGGCACATTGAAGCCGTGGCGAGCGTCATCTATGGCAGCAGGCGGCTCCTCCTTTTTCCTGGTTTTCTCCCCGAGGAGGCGGGGATGTGCAATGACGCCAGCGTCCGCCCCGCCTCCTCCCCCCATGACGAGCGTCGGCTGCATGGGGACTCCCGGTCTCCACCAGGGGTCCACAATGCACCAAATGCTGCCCGCACCCTCCCCCCGGAGTAGGAGAGCTGCCCATCGGACGCTCAATCCTACTCCCCCCGGCCGACCCTCCGACGACTCGGATCCGTTCCCGAACCCTGGTCGCCGGGCTTTACAAGCGGAAATCCCACCGCTGCGCCGACGGGCCGGAAATAATCCTTATGTTAGTATCTTGTACTCATAAGTATTTACAACAATACACTCTACCAGTCATTAAACTTTATGGATTTGCCATATCTTCCAAGATGAGGCCCAATTTATTTTGGTTTTCTTATATTTATTTTAATATAATTAGGAATATATCTGTATAAATTATGTTAATTTTTGTAAGACCCTAGGCAGCATGGATTCATGGGGCCGGGGGGTCATGTCAGATGAACCTGATAGATTTCTTTGACTGGGTGACCAGGATAATAGATCAATGTGGGGTGGTGGATGTGGCCTACTTAAACTTCAGGAAAACCTTTGACACTAGGGAAGCTTGACCCTAAATATCATGGCTTCTCATCTGGATGATCTTGCCAAACGGACATGGTGGAATTCTTTGACTAGGTAACTAAAGTAGTAGAGTAGGGAGGGGCCATATATGTTGTATCTAGACTTCAGTAAGACCTTCGACTCCGTCCCACACAGAAGGCTCATCAACAAACTGGAGAGCACAGGTATAGGAAGTAAGATTGTAAATTGGGTGAAAAACAGGGTACAGGGGAGGACCCAAAACATTCTAGTAAATGGTGCTCTATCACAGGAAGGGAGAGTAACCAGTAGGGTCCCTCAGGGGTCAGTGCTGGGACCAATATTTTTAACATATTCATCAGTGACACTGCAGATGAATTGACGGGAAAGGTGTGCCTGTTTGCAGACAACACTAAACTCTGTAACTGGGTGGACATGTACGAAGGGGCCAAAAGGATGGAGTGGTCCAAGACTTGGTAGTTGAAGTTCAATGCCAAAAAATGCAAAATCATGCACCTGGAAAAAAGAAACACATGGACAAAATACTCACTGGGAGGTGAAACATTAGCTGTCACTGACCTTGATCAACACCTTGGAATCATGTTATCAAATGACCTGAAGGTGGAAAGGCAATCTGAAAAGGCATCAAAAAAACTCAGCAGCATCCTAGGATGCATAGGCAGGGATATTACAAGCAGAAAGTGAGATGTGATAATCCAGTTGTACAGGTCCCTGGTGAGGCTTCTCCTGGAGTACTGCATCCAGTTCTGGAGACTACACCTTAAAAAGGACATAAATCGATTAGAGTCAGTGCAAAGAAGAGTTACAAAGATGACCTTAGACATCCACCATGAACCCTATGAGACTAGACTCAGGCAATTAAACTTGTACTCCTTGGAACAAAGAAGAAATGGGAGACATAATAGAGACCTTTAAATACCTCAAGGGAATCAACTCAGCACAGGAGTAGAACTTCTTCAATGAGAATAAAGAGGCACACACCAGAGGGCACAACATACGTTTGGGGGAGGGCAAATTCTGGAGCAATGTCAGGAAAATTAATCTTCACAGAAAGGGTTGTGGTGCCTTGGAACTGACTGCCACAGGAGATGGTGGATGCAAAGAAGGTTAGGGAATTCAAGCTATATTGGGATAGGCATTGTGGGATAATAAAACAAAGAATTATATTCTAGGGGGTAGTCAAACAAACAAACACATGGGCAGACTAATGGATCAAGTGATCCCCATTTGCCATCACATTCTTATGTTCTTATAACACCAGACCACATAGAAGGTTCATTTGGAAAATGGGCAGTTTGGGGTGGGTACTAAGGTGTTGAACTGAGCATGAAATTGGTTGATGGATAGGCAGCAGAGGGTGGTGGCAAACAGAATTAACTTGGGGGAAGAGAGGGTGATCAGTGGGGAACCTCCAGGCTCAGTACTGGATCCAATCCCGTTTTATGTCTTTATAAGAGGTATCACAGAGGAACTGGAAGGGATGGTGTGCCTGTTTGCAAACTGCACCAAAATCTACAATAGGATGGACACCCCAGAGGGTGTAGAGAGAATGTGCAGACACCTGAGAAAACTCAAGGAGTGGTCAAGCATATGCCAGCTGAGTTTCAATGTGGAAAAGTGCACAATTGCTGACCTGCCAGTGCAGCAGTAGAGCAACCATCCACAACACCAATGATCTGGGTTCAGGAACAAGCCTGGGCTGTTGGGGGCCAGTTTTGGGGGGCAGGAGGATTGAGTGTCCCGTGGACCACGTTACTTCTCCGGGGAGGGAAGGTTGCCATTCCCACTGCAATACTGCCACCTGTTTGACCACAGGTGGTGGTGGTGCAGCTGAGAATGTCATGTATGGGAGAGGGTGACATCAGCCAGAGACCCATGGTTACCTCATTGGTCTCCCCATGTGCATGCCGATGTTGCCAAGGGATTATGGGCACAGAGAATAAAGGCAAGAAAACCCTGTGCCTCAGGACCTACTGACTCAATTGCTGGGCCTGGGCATGGCCGACATGGGGGCAATGTGGTACTATCATCCCTCGGGATGGCCCCACCATTAGGGGGTAATCTCGTGGAGTTGATGTCTTGTGACGACATGTGATCTGGTGTTGGGTGGGTGAGCTGGGGGCGAAGCAACTGCCAGGGAGCAAAAAATATAAGTTTAAATAAATAGTGCAAAATCATGTATCTAGTACATAGAAACCCTGAGGCAGAGCATAAGACGGGGGGGAGAGGTATTGATGGTCACCAAACAAGAAACAGACCTGTAGGTAACAATGTCTGATGGGAAGTTGACAAGGCAGTACAACATGGCAATAGATAGGGCTGATGTGATACTGAGCTGCATTAGGAAGGTATCACCAGCAGAAAAAGGGATGTGGTGTTACCATTTTATAGACTGTTGGTGGACCCCACTTGGACTACTGTGTTCAATTCTGGAGACCTCATCTCAAGAAGGACATAGATAAGTTGGAGGCTCTCCAGAGAAGGGCAACTAAAATGGTAGATGGGTTGCATCAGAGCCCTTTGAGGAAAAGCTAAGGGGTCTCAATTATGTATACCTTGGATGAAAGGAGGGAGAAGGGGGATATGACAGAGATCTATAAATACCTCACGAGGTTGAACAAGGTACAGAAGAGGAGTATTTTTCAGAGGAGAAGGTGCATGAGAACAATGGAATATGCAATGAAGCTGAAAGGAGGAAAATGCAGAAGGGGTGTGAGGGAGTACTTCTTCATTGTCCCTCAAGCAGTGAATAAAACTCATCCCTCCCTCACCATGCACCTGCCTCCCCCCTCACCCTCACCTCTGAGCATAATTCTGAAGCTGTTTCTGTCCAGTCCAGCTGCTTTGTACATGACTGTATAGCTGTATTGATTCACCCATGCTTAGATCCTCATTGTATACAAGTCAGAGTTAGTATATTAGTATTGCATTAGTCCTCGCTACTGCTATCTGTTATAGTGATGTCTCTACTGTCTTCAACTGCCTATATGATGTGTTTGTTATTTATTCTGTTGTACCCCATTTCCCTGGGTTGCACCAGGAAATGAGCCATGGCTCAGTGTGCCTTTCTGGGTTATCAACTTTTAAATAAATAAATAAATAAAACTGAAAGAGTGGTGGGTGCCTGTAACAATTTTCTAGCAGAGGTAGTGGTGGTGAAAACAGTGGTGGGTTTCAAGCATGCATGGGATAGGCACAAGGGAATCTTAGTTAGGAAACAGTGGGAGGGGAGGAAGCCAGAGATCAGGTAGAGCCTGTGGTGAAAGTATAGTCAGGAAAAATGGGGCAGGCTAAGTGGGCCAAGTGGTCCTTATCTGCGGACACATTCTGTTTCTAAATGCCGCTACTTCACACAACCAACAGATTGCTGTGGATTTTTGTTTTGACACCTGGTTTCTTTTTACTTTCACAGTGAGAGGGGGTTTAAGTAGGAAGAAATAGTACCTCCACCCTGAGAATAGTTTATGCTGGCCAGATGATAGGTCATTGCAACCCCAGGGATGCTGTACCCACTTGCCTCACCACTGTGGTCACTGCTCCTACAGACCACACATAAATTCAACAGTTCCCTTCCCCTGCCACAGCACCGCATGCATTGTGATATGGAAATCAATGATGTTAGCAAATCACTTTCATGGCTTTAATGGCCCTTGTTAGGCACTCTTCTAGGTGGGTCTACCTGTGACCCTCTTAGTCACCTTTCTCAGGCTGGTTTACTTCACTGTGAATTTCAGGGTTGCATTTGAGTAGCCCAACCAGGCACAGATCCCACTCTCAATGGTACAGTTCAGCTTCACTGGCCCTCCTGTACTGGAGACCCAATACCTGCCCTCAGCTGGCACCAGAATTTACCCCTCATAATAATCTATAAAAGCTCCCTAAATAACAGTTTCTGGGTACCCAGGTTTTACACAGTGTAGGCTTGTAGATTGTTTTGCAGGTCACCTGGCATTGGTACAGTTACTTACTTGCAGTGGTGCAACACACTCAAAGAAACACCCCCAAAGGCCACTCAATTGCAAAATTCTGGCTCTGAATGTCCAGTGTGAGATTGTGTGTAATCCAGACCCAATGGTTCACTTGCAAAGAATGATTTTCTGCTTTACAAACTGAGTCTCACTGAAGCAGAGCAAGCCCTGATCCTACTCGCAGTTCTCCAGTAGATCAGCTTCTCTGGTTGCTGTAAGCCTCTAGGGCCTCAGTCTGTCATAGTACCATTTGAATCAGCTGAGACTGAGCAGTCTTTTTACTCAGCAATGATCCAGACCTGATGCCTGGAAGGCACAGGTCAGATTCTCTTACAGGAAAGCAGGTCATCTCTCACCAGGATCTCTTTCAGATCTGTCGGCCTCCAGCAGTCCCCCCTCTTATAGCAGCAGTTCAGAGGCAGCTCTCATTGGTCCACAAACTGATATTTACAAACCATGACACCCACAAAGTCCAGAAAAGGCACCAAAATCTACTGCCATGCCCTCTCCCAGTGGGCTTCATGTCAGTATTAGGCAGGAATCCCTCTGTCTGGCTGTCCTGAGGGGGTTGTAGAGTCACAAGATGGCAACTCCCATGGAGTCTGAGATAGTTGCCTTAATGGAGGCTGTTAATAGGTTCAAAATTCCTGCTGGTCCTCTGCTGCACTATGGATGTCCTAGAGGATTGACACATCACCTAGCTTAGCCCAACATCTGTGGAGTACAGTTATACTCTCCACCAGTGGAGAAAATGGCTGTCCTAAGCCATAAACTGCAAAAGTCCACTGGTTCAGCACCTAAAATAAGAACATATTTACAACAGTGGCTAGTCTAGACACCTGAGTCTTGATTTGGAGGCAGTATAGTGCAGTGGTTTAAGGCTCTGAGCTGTAAACCTGGAGACCTGGATTTGAATCCCACAGCCCCCACTTCCATACTATGTGACCTTGAGCAAGTCACTTAACTTCCTTGTGCTCCCATGTCGCACCTGTAAACAAGCTTTCAGCTTAATGTGTCTCTCCTGGTTAAAAAAAAAGATCCTCAAAGATCAATGCAAGCTGCACCAATCGCAGCTTGCACCAATCACTGGTGCATGATAGACTCTATACCCAATTCACATACAGGTGGGTTCCAGGTGCCAAAGTCCTGCAGCTTGTGGCAAAAGCAAGGCACATGGGAGAGGTTAGCTGCAAGCTGCAGGGCAATCAGGTGGCATCAGCACCCAGTAATGTGGACCAGCTTGGAGGCTGGCACTGTTGGGTGGGACAGGATGGGGAATGGGCATGGCAGGTAGGGCACAGATGGGTACCGGGGGGTGGCAACAGGTCCCTGACCAGGACACTGAGGTATTGCTGTACATGTGCCATTCGTTGGGGCACAGGGGGGGTAAGCAGCATGCTTGGCACCATGTGGGGAACCTGCAGGCTCCACAGTATTGAGTGTGAGTGCTCTGGGTGTTATGGGGGCATGGCATACCACAGGCAGGCAGTGGCACAGGCTCCCTCCCACCCCAAAAAGGCTCTAGGGGTGGCGCAAAGGCCATTAGACCAACTGCTGGGTGGTCTAAGTCCTGGCAGGACCTGTTGGCTGTAGGAATCCCAATTAAAGGGGATGTTGAATCCAGTGTCCACCACAAGCCTTTACTGCACTGGCACACCCCTGACCATGGCGCATAACTGGTGCATGGCCAGTCTAGTGCAGACAGTCTACATTATGCTGCAGTTGGCCTTCCAGGATCACAAACTTCACAAGTTGTGACACAAGGTGCCCCTTGCGAGATTGTGTCACTTCTGTTTGACACAGCCACCTTATGTCACTATCGTAGTTTTGAGGATCGAGCCCTTGATTCCTATTCTAGTTTGAGTTCCAAACAGATTCTTACAAGACACATAATAACTGGCTAACCACATTAGTCAACCATTCACATTTCTCAAACATTCGCATGTCCTCCCTTCCGTAGGGCACCTGTAAATTGGTTAAGTGGAAGAGACCTGAGCATGACATATATCCCACTGCGTTCCACATGTAAGGGAATAGCAGTGGATACACCTGGGGCATTATAACTGAGCTTCACTATAGACTAACTGAATCTGGAGAAATTAGACTAACTCACCCAGGGTGTAACTTATTTCAGTTTATTGTCAAATGACTAATGGCAGTATTGTACACAAAAGTCAATGTTTCAAGGATGAATTCCTCTTCATCAGGATATACAATTACTAAAGATACATTTTAAATAATAAATAATAATTAAAAAATATCTTAAATTATACATTTTGTAACCTATAACTTATTCCGTAACTCTGTTGCATCAGTATACTCATATTTCCCTTATGGCTAATATCATATCATGTTTTCTTTTTTTTTAATTTGGTATTTTGTAATTGTACACCCTGATGAAGAGGAATTCTTCATTGAAAATCTGGCTTTTGTGTACAGTTCTGTCATCGTCATTTGACAAACAAACTGAAGTAAATTACATCCTGGGCAAGTGAATCCATTTTCTCCAGATTCAGTTAGGTAATTATTGAATTCATCTGGAGCAGACTCCTCCTGGTTTGTTTTTAGTTTTTTCCTGTAGATGCTGAGCCACACTGGATTTCTCAGCTTCACTACAGGCCTCACAGGCTAGGTAGATCATCATATAGTGGCAGCTACCTCCTCCTTTTTTTCTGAGACCTCAGCCTATGAGTTACCCAGTTCATTGTCCTCCTCTAGCAACGCAGATGTATCTTTTGGATATCGAATACTTGCAGTCTTAGCCTCCAGAAACTCCTCTATCAAATGTTGCTAGGCACTGATCATCTCTCTGTACATCAGAGTCACTTTTTTGCTCCTTGCAACTCAGAAGGAAGTGGTCATTTGATGCAGGGGCATCAACTGGGAATAAGCGGGGTAGGTCTCCAAAGGAATTGTTATCAGTGTGTTGTTCATCTTCAGACAGCTTGCCATCAGTATGTCATAAAACAGACAGCTGTAAAGCAGTCTACTGCTGTGTCTAGGCTTGGGTCCAACTCACAAGCTCCCTGGGTAGTTTTGGCACAGTAACATCATTTTGCAAGTTCAGGTGCCCAGTTGGCTACTGGTGACTCAGTTGCATTATGTTGCTTCCTTCAGTTCACCCTCTGGGTGTATGCAGTACACAGACAGATTTTGCAGATGCTCCTTAACAACAAATAGGGTGTTGCCCAATGACCAGCCAGGGAGGGACACATTCTGCACCAAAATGTGTTTTCCCCAGGTGGGAGATCATTTGTTTGACTTTGCGGTCCAACCCAGTCTTGTTTGTCATATTTTGTTTTCCAGCCATCTTAGCAGTTAGGTGCTAAGTAGTGTCCGACTGATCTTAGAGTCTATGCACATACAGCAAGAGTGTGGGAGGGATGAGCTCCATCTGTGGAGACTCTAAAATACAAATGAATGTGTTGCAGGGCCTCATGGTCAAACAGTCTCTTCAATGTTTTTATAGCAGGCATCGCTGATGGACTGGAAGGGAAGGTGTGTCTGTTCTCAGATGACACCAAGATATGTAACAGGGTGGACACCTCAGAAGGAGTGAGCAAGATGGAAGCTGACCTAAAGAAACTAGAAGAATGGTCTGGAGTGTGGCAGCTGAGATTTAATGCCAAAAGGTGCAAGGAAAGAAAAATCCAAGAAAGGAGTATTACCTAGGAGGAGAAGGACTGGCAGCCTCAAACCAGGAACGAGACCTGGGAATCATAATCTCAGACAACTTGAAGATTATTAGGCAGTGTGAGAAGGCAACATTGAAGGCCAACAGAATGTTGGGCTGCATTGTGAGGGGAATCACGAGCAGGAGAATAGAGGTGGTACTACAACTGTATAGATCGCTGGTCAGGCCACACCTGGAATATGGAGTCCAGTTCTGGAGGCCTCACCTCAGGAAGGACATTGACTGGGTGGAAACAGTACAGAGAAAGGCAACAAAAATGATTCAGGGTCTGCAGTACATGTGTTATGAGGAAAGACTTAGGGAACTGAATACGTACTGCCTGGAGCAGAGAAGAGAAAGTATAAAAGGAAGCACCTATCCATAGGCAGCACATTTGAAAAAGCATTTATACAACATAAAATGTGTCAGGAGGGGCAGTGGGTCACTGTACAGATTTTTTTAACTTTTGACTATTTTTTTATACTTTCTTTTTATTACATACTAACATACTAAAATGCCAGCAGAATAGGCCTAACAGTCTTTCGCGTCTGCTCGTTTAGTCAGCCCCCACCCTGGGAGCTGACCTTGCTGCCCCCCTCGCTTTCTCTGGCTTCTCCCTTCCCAGTTCCGGATATTCCCACTGCATTGGATTTTGCTTCCAGAACCCTTCCCCTGTACCTGTCCCACCCCCTCTTGAACCCCTCCACTGTCTCTGCCTCCACCAGCCTACTAGGCAGCACATTCCATGGCTCCACCACCCTCTTAGTGAAGTAGCACCTCCTCCGTTCTCTCCTGAATCTTCCCCCCTCCAGCTTCCACCCATGCCCTCTAGTGGCTCCCTTCTCCTTCCTTCGAAGCACGCTGGCTGCTCCTCCCCTATTTACCCCCTTCATGTACCTGAAGACCTCTATCATGTCCCCCCAGTCCCTTCTCTCTTCCAATGTGTACATATTTAGCTCTTCGAACCTCTCCTCATAGGTCCTGTCCCCAAACCACAAATAATTTTTGGTTGCCCTCCTCTGGACCCTCTCCAGGAGTTTAATGTCCATCTTTAAGTGTGGCCTCCAAAACTGCATGCAGTACTCGAGAGTGCGGCCTTACCAAGCAGTTATACAGAGGGAGTATCACTTCTCTCCTTCTGGAGGTGATCCCCCTAGCAATGCATCCCAGCATCCTGTTGGCCTTGGCTGCTGCCCTCCTACAAGTCTCCGAGTTGTTCATCTTGACATCCACCACCACACCCAGGTCCATCTCAGCCATCGAGACTTGTAGCATTTCTCCCTCCAGGGTGTACACTTGGCCTAGGTTTCTGGCCCCCAGGTGCAGTACCTTGCATTTCCCTGCATTGAACTTCAGCTTCCACTTTCTAGACCATCTTTCCAGAGGCTCCAGGTCCCCCTGTGGGGCCACCATCCCCACCTCCCCATCCAATACCGCCCCCAGTTTTGAGTCATCCGCAAAGAGACTCATCTCACTCCTGATACCTGTCCTTATGTCAGAGACGTAGGCATTGAACAGGAGGGACCCAAGGACTGATCCCTGTGGGACCCCACTAATGACCCTCCTTGGGGATGAGACTATCCCACTAACTATGACCCTCTGGGTCCAGTCCTGGAGCCAGTTGCCTAAACATCTGATCATCTGATTCCCCACCCCCATTTCTCCCAGCTTATCCAACAGGGCCTCATGAGGAACAGAGTCAAATGCCTTGCTGAAGTCTAGAAAGAGGACGTCCACTGGTCTACCCAGGTCCAAGGCACTCGTCACCCAGTCATTGAACTCCACAATGTTTGTCTGACATGATTTCCCCAGGACAAATCCATGCTGTCTATCGTCCAGGCACCCTAACTTGTCCAGGTCCCCTGAACATTTTTAAAAACAGGAAAAACAAAAAAACATACAGTAAAGCTCATCTTGAAAAAATGAGATTCACAAAATACAATTCCAAAAAGTATAAATTAATTTTTTGGGGGTAAAATGAAATCCATTCTAAGCATATGCTAACAGCATTTCTCAGTTTACAGTATATATCTCATTATTATATATTCTATTTCCCCCACTCCAAGCTTTAACTTCCCACTAAAAATAATGTAATCATAACATTTATCAGGCAAATATTACTTCTCTATCAAAATCACATTAGATGGAATAAGTGGAATAAGTAAAATAAAACAATATTTAGAGCTGTTTAGAAGAAAATAACAGTCAAGTGGACATGGGTATGTACTGAGTATTGTCTACCGATTCTTCTTCCTCTGGCTCATCTTGTTCAGATCCCAGATCCATAGGCAAAGCAACACTTTTATCATTGAAAGCCCTTGCAGCATCAACATCTTCAAAATAGTAATCTTTACTCTGGAAAGTAACCTTTAGCCATGCAGGGGCTTGTAATACTGCAATGACTTCAGCCTAGTGAAATTCAGATTTCAAATTCAAAAAGCATTTTCTTTGTCTTTGTGTGGTTAGGCAAAAGTCTGTTTACAGGTGAGTCGTGTTACCCTCGTAGAAAAAAAACTCTTTAACCTGGCGGCACACATTTTATTTCTTTGATCCAAAGATGCGAAAATACAGATTTCATATCTGGGCAAGGATTCTAAGGTATGATTTATTCCTTACTGAGGTCTTGACTGTGGTCTAAATACTGACTCCAGCAACACTTGCTGGTTGGGAGAAAAAGCCATTGTTAAAATGTTCTCTCCCTCCATCTTGAACTCTGAGTTTGGGATTTTCACTGTAAGTCCAGTCAGTCTCAGATTTTTCATCAACAGTGTATTCTCAATTTTTTCTAGTTTTGACATCATATTTATTTGTTCATGAAGAGAGGCATTTGCCACTCCTCCACAGTCTGAATCCTTGCAGCCAGTTGTTCTGTTTGTTTTTCAGCCATTTCAGCACATTCTTCAACTCTGATAACCTTTTCTTCTATGCGTCCACAGTACTGGGGTATCTCAGAAAACAACGTTTGCACCTTGATAAATGAATCTTTTATGTCCACTTGTAGCTCCATCAAGAAAGCTTGCAAAGAAGCCAAAGTTGGTTTCTGGGGGTTCTTTGCCTTAGTGCCCGGTTCATGGTGCAACAGAATCAACTAAGATGTCTCTCCAGTCGTGAACTGCACATTTGCTGCCCCCTGTTGTGGAGCGGCTTTCCCAGTGACTGTTTTGGGAGAAAGAAATGTATCCATTCTGCTGATCTAGCTTCACTGCCTCTTTTAACTTTTGATTAAATAAAATTAATTTTGAACTACATCCTCCTTGACAGTGCCTTTATTGAATCTGCAAGAAGTGGGTAAGTGCCCTGGCCATTTTCTTTGTTTCCTCCCATATCCCTGTGTGGCTATTGCTGCTTTTCCACTAGCAATGTAATCAATAGATTCAACTGTGGATTGTTGAGAAAAGAAGGAACAACGTTACTGGAAACTGAATCCTGCTTTTCATTAACATGGCCTGGTAAGTCAAATGTGGGTGAATGCAGTAATGAATGTTCCACACCAATGTGCATCCAGTCATGGATGACAGCTGTACAGCATAGTGGTGTGATGAGATGGTGTATTATATCTTAGAATTCATGCTTTTTCAGTTTGGATGCAGGGGCATAATGGAGGCCACTCTGAATCCACATGTGGTGCCAACAACATAACCAGAGTTAACAGTTTAGACAAAGAGCTACACACACACACACACACACACACACACACACACACACACACAGGCACACACACACACACACACACACACACACACACACACACACACACACACACACACACATATCCCTCTAAATAAAAAAAGATCCATATTTTGGTAAGTGTGCAATTTACTTTTATTTTGTGATAAAATTAATTGATCAGTTATGGCAACCAGCATTAATTGTCTATCCAAAAATGTTTTGTGCCTATAAACAGCACCTTTTCAAGGTGGTATGGTGAGATGGCATTCTTTAGCTCAGAATTCATGCTCTTTCTATTTGGACCCTTCCTGAGTCACAGTGTGACATATTGGGCATGAAGGTTTTGTTGTATTGATTCACGTCTACCAGGAGCCAAGCCACAACTTAATGTAAAGAACTGGAAAATAAATGTATGAGGCTCTGCTTTTCCATGAAGGCTTCTAAATTTAAAATGTCTCCATTTCCTCCTTATGTGGTTTGGTTAAGAGAATGATTTAAATATGCCAGTCCAAACCTCACAGTTTCCCCTGTGCTAGACATACAGTATCTTGAAATTCCTTTGCTTCTTCAAGATATGTGTGGTTTTGAGTGCTGAAGATAATTTAGTCACAGACTGCTATCTGATGGAACGCTGTACTTTCAAATTCACCCTAATTATTTAAATACTCAGCAGTATTATTTATAGACAGCATACACCAATGCTAGAGGAAGAACATTATCTTATCTGGTTGCACATTTCTGAAAATAGGAAACTAAACAAAAACACATCTTTCAGTGGGAACCTGTGATTAGAGAACTGCATTCCTCTAAGTGGTTTTGTGAATATAATATTTTTCCAGTGGTTGTGAATGCCATGGTGAAGTGTTTATTTAAATGGAGTTACATTTTTTTTGCAGTTAATAAATGGAGTTACATTTTAAAGTAAAGTGCATGAAGCAAAACAATTTTTAATATTTTTTCTTTGTGGGAAAGTATGATATTGTTTATTCATTATACTTGTTTCAAATGATGACTAGTTATCCACAGATGAATGCTGAAACTGTAAATGTTTTGTGAATGATTACATATGTCCAGTTTGTAGTTAACATTGCTTAGAATATTCACCAGTGCAGGCCACTCTAACATTAGCCAAATGGTGCAGTTCTTCCATTTTGGCATATACATTTACAGGGACTGACTGAATCCTAACATCAACACATATAACAATAACCAAATGGTGACGGGATGTTTGGGGAAGAGTAGTTCACCTACAGTAATAAAGTAAGCCAGGTTATGCCTAGCCTTATAAGTTCACTTTTTTATATGAACACATTTTATTGTTTTAGGTATGACCAGTTTTAGATCTAATGGTGCCCCAAGTAGAACTACTTGTGGTAGCCCCCTCATAATTTCCATCAACCCCTCTTCTCCCTTCTGTCCCAACCCACATCCAAAAAGTGGTAAAATGTTAATTGCAGCAATTTTGTTTATATTGACACTTTTTGCATTTCAAGCTGATTTCTGATATATTTTCTACTTCATGGCATAGAACCATAGAAATATAGAAAGTGATGGCTGAAGGGGGCCACAAGATCCATCTAGTCTGCCCCCAAAATTTGTAATAGGATACTATCCTACCCCCCTCAGCCTTTCTGTAAAATGATACCCTTAAGCCTATCCCATGCATTTTTGAACTCTCTCACTGTTTTGACTCCAACCACCTCCTGGGGTAGGCTATTCCATAGGTCAACCACCCTCTGAGTAAAGAAGAACTTTCTAGCATTGCTCTTGGATCTCCCACCCTTCAGCCTCACATTGTGTCCTCTCGTTCTACCATTCTCCTTCACCTGAAACAGTTCCTGTACCTTAACCTTATTTATACCCCAATGTACTTTAAGGTCTCAATCATGCCCCCCCCCCCTTAGTTCCAGGGAGTACATGTTTAGCTCCTTCAGCCTATCCTCATATGTTATCTGGTTCAGCCCCTGAATCATTTGTGTTGCCCTCCTTTGCACTGTCTCTGTCGATGTCCCATTTGAGGTGTGGCCTCCAGTACTGTATGCAGTACTCTATGTGGGGATAAACAAGTGACATGCAGAGTGGCAGCACTACCTCCCTCCTGTGACTTGTGATTCCCCTCCCATTGCAACCCAGCATGGCACTGGCCTTTAGCACTGCCTTTTTGTACTATTTCCCCAACTTCAAGTCTTCACCTTCAGGCATTTTTTTTGTGCTGGTGCCCCATGGAGCCACTTGCTTCACTTGTGCCTAATACCAACTCTGGTTTTAGGATGCTTTACACATAATACATAAACAGTACATTGAATACATTTCAGCAAAAACAAGCACTGCAAACTGCAAGTGCAGTTGTATTTGTACTCATAAGCTATCACGGTAGCATGAACTTGGAGCCCCAAGTTCTTTTGGATCTAAAACCATTGTAGTGTATCTTTACACCTCACACTGCAACCTGCCTAGCTGTGATGCTAGTCACTTTTCACTTTATGTTCTTATTTCAGAACTGTCAAGGAATAACATCTGTCTTGTGTAACCACTATTAGAAACTGATTACAGTGACTAGCCTACAGTATAACATACAACATCTAGTATGGTTAGTCATAAAATGCTGTTTCATTCTTTAACTCCTGGTTGGCTATACATTCTCCCGTACACTAATAACAGATACATTACTAGTTTATTGTATGACTTTCTTGATTCAAAGAATTTTCAAAAAGGGTGCCCATATATCATGACACTGTGAAAGTGTCACTCTTCCTTCTGCGATGATTCTTTCGAACACAGCTGCCAAGGATACACTGGAGATCAATGATTCCAGCAGTGACTGCATGCATTTACAGCTTTATATCTATATCTATTGCATAAACAATAGTACTATAGTTAAGACATATTCTAAGAGGTCTGCAATTGTGAATGTAAGAATCATCAAACTAGTCCATCAAAGCAATAAAGCACATTATATATGTTAACATATACATGACCTCTCTAAGGCCTTTGACACTGTCTCCCACCCTCTCCTGCTGGATGCCCTCTGCCACACTGGTTTCTTTACTGGCCTTATTGCCTGGTGCACAAGTTATCTATCTGCTCACTCCCAGTGTGTAAAAATCAATAAGACACTCTCTGAAACTTATTCCATCCACTCAGGGGTACCCCAGGGCTCCATCCTGGGCTCCCTACTCTTCTCACTCTTTCTAAACACCCTGCCCAATGCATGCTCTGGCAAAATTCTTAAGTATGCAGATGATGCTGTCATTTTTGCCACCCACTGCAACCCCATCTCCCTCCAGAACACCCTGCAACAATCCTACAATGATACCGAAGCCTGGTTTAAAGAGCATAGACTTGTCATTAATCTCAAAAAAAACAAAACAATGCTTTTTGCCCACCCCCAAAACATAGCCTGCAACTTCTCACTCCCTATCCTCCCTAGCACCAAACAACCGCTTGAACAAGTCTGCTCCTACAAATACCTTGGGGTTACTTTTGACTCAGCCCTCACCTACCACACCTTTTCATCCACCACTAATACACAGCTTGGCATCCTCTACCACCATAAAAACTGCCTCCCCCGGATGCCCTCTGACTTGCAGTTACGTCCTCGGTACTGTCCCTTGTTGACTATGGCCTGCCAGTCTATGGTGCCGCTGACATGACCGCCCTCAACAAAATTCACCTCATCTTAAATAAAGACTGCAGACTGATTACTGGTGCCTCCAGGCCCACACATACTTGTCAACTCTATGGTGATGCAAAACTGCTTAATCTAGATGAACGGCTATGCTATCAAACCTCCCTTCTCACAAAAAAACCTCTATTCGGCCTATCCCCTTCTGGGGTGACAGCCTCCATCCACCACACCCAACCCACTATCACAACCTGAACCTCCAACAAGTCCACTCTACTGGTCCCCAGATCCAGGACCTTCCATGGTCAGAGGTCCTTCTGCTACAGATCTCCATTCTGGTTTAACTTTCTCCTGGCTCCCATCTCCAATGCCCCCACAATCTCCAACTTCAAAACCACCCCTCGGAGCCACCTCTTTACCACTCACAGCTGCTCCTGTCTCTAAATGAGGCCTCGAACTCTCCACACTTGACAACACCCACTGAGTGGCACTCCACCTCACCCCCCAATTTCTCTCCCTTGTTGCATATTGCCTATGTCATTACTAAATTGTCTAATGTAAGAAACCTTCTCTGTGTAAATTGTTTAAATGTTTAAATGTATGTAACCAGTTCTGTGTAACTTTTGAACTCAGTTGATTTTATGCTGTAACCTAAATGCGCACTTTTCCCTTTTGAATATCGCCCCGGGGCACATCAGTGGGTTGCGCATGGCTCAACACTGTTGCACCATATGCAACCCTTTTGAATATCTTGGCCAATATGTATTCATTTTGAAAGGCCCTGAAGGTATAAATCAGGTCTCCTCTTAGAGCTTTATACTCCACAGAAAATAATTTGAGTGATTTCAATCTTGAATTGTATTCTGTAGTAGTCATGTTGTGAATCCTTTTAGTGACCTTGTGTTGCACTCTTTCTGTCATGCTTTGACACCCTATAGATGTGGGAGCACAGAAAGGGGCACAAAAGTCCAAATGTGAATGCATAAGGCTATTGTATAATGGAAGAATTATCTGGAAATTTCTACTTTTAATATGTTTAAAGATATTTCCCAGAATAGAATGACATTTTTTAACTACTTTGTTTGCATGTCTGTTGAATTTTAAATTATCTGATATTATTATGCCCAGGTCTCTTTCTTCTGTTGTAACCATCAACTTTATGTTATTCATTAAACAAGTAGCTTCAATATTATTTTTCCCCATATGCATAACCTTGCATTTGGAAACATTAAATTTCATTTTGTTGAGTACTGCCCAAGTGCTTAGTTTGTTTAAGTTGTTTTGTAAATTTGCTACTGACTGGATATTGTTTACTACACATCCTAGTTTACAATCAACTGCATATTTGTTAATCGATACCCTGTCAGATTATTGCATACTGGAGACCAAGATATTGAACAATAGTTGTCCCAGGACAGATCCTTGGGGAACTCCAGTAGTAATTGGAAGCCATCCTGATTCATTTCCTTTGATAACTACTCTCTGTTGTCTTTTGTCTAACCAAGATGAAATCCATTTTATTAACTTTAAATCCAGATTTATTCTAACTAACTGTTCAATCAAGGTTTTGTGAGTTCCGGTATCAAAAGCTTTTTCAAAGTCCAAAAATACAGCGTCCACTGGCAGACCATTGTCAAGGGCATCACGTACGGGTTCAAATAAGTTAATGAGGTTTGTGAGACATGCTCTATAGGTGTAAATCCATGCTGAGAAATATCTGTATAACCTGTATTCCTTATATGATCAGTAATTTTTTGATGTATTAATCTTTCCATAATTTTATTAAGAAAAGAAGTGAGACTAATGGGCCTATAGTTACATGACTGTTGCCTATTATCACCCTTAAAAATTGGAGTAATGTTGGCTTCTCTCCATGTTTGTAACACATTTCCCTCTTTCAGGGAATTATTAAATAAATAGTTGAGGGGGCCAGAGAGTTCTTTAGTGAATTCCTTTAAAAATGTTTGGATTAATGCGATCAGAGCCGGGGGGTGTGTGCTGTCTTTGACTAAACTAATGGCATCCAGTATATCCTGTTTAGTAAATAATGTTGTGGCCTCATTTGCTGGTTGTTTATCAATAATTATATTTCCTTTTGCTTTAAATATGCTCCCGAAATAATAATTTAGCTCTTCCGCCATTTCCCTTTCTTCAGTATTTATTTTGTCATTAGCATTTAAAGGTCCAATTCCTCTTTGGCTTCCCTTGATGGCTCTAATATAATTATACATTTTTTCTTATTATCCTTAACATCTTTTACAAGATGTATTTCGTGTTTATGTTTTGCTTTGCATATTGCTTTCTTGGTCCTTTTGGCAAGTAATTTAAACCTTTCCCAATCTTTATTATTTTGAGTTTTTATATATTTATTGTATGCTCTGTGTTTCTTTTTCAAAATGGGCTTAATTTCCTTGGACCACCATAGTGGAATCCTTTGTTTATTAGTATTGTATTTAACTCTATCAGGAACCCATTTATTTGCACAATATTCAATTTTAATTTTTAATTTTTCCCATGTTTGTTCAAGATCCAGATTTGTTAGTTCATGCTTCCAATCCCATGTTGTAAGATAATTTCTTTTACTATTATAGTCTGCTTTACAGACGTTTTTAATTTTTGTAACACTGCTATTACTCAATGCACACTTTTGAACATTACAAATTATCATATTGCGGTCACTGTCTCCCAGTGGTTGTAATATAACTGGATTTGTTCCTAAATCTATAGTATTTGTAAAAATTAAGTCCAGGATGTTATTGTTTCTAGTAGGACATGAGACTAGTTGTTCTAAACCCAATCTAAAAGTAATCTCTAAGAATCTTCACTCGAGTTGGCTTTTGGTCTCAAGAGTGTCCCAGTTTATACATGGGAAATTAAAATCTCCTAGCAGCATTAATTCCCCTATGTCGTCTCCTTTTTCTAGTTGTTTCAACAATATAGAATTTTCTTCTTGTTTAAGTTAGGTGCTCGGTAGCACAAACCAAGGGTAAGGGTTCTGTGTTCTAATTCAGTCCTGATCCATAACATTTCTGCACATGTCTCATCTAGGTTTATCTGATGACTCTTAAGCTTACTTGAAATATATAGGGCAAGACCTCCTCCTGTCTTATTCTGTCCATTTTGTAAGAATTTAACGTAGCCAGGTATGTCCGTATTCCACTCATTATCTGAGAACCAGGTCTCTGTAACCCAGCATATGTCAATCTCTCTGAATACTAGGGTATATCTTAATTCATCCATTTTATTAGTTAGGCTTCTTGCATTTGTCAATAAAATCTTGAGTTCATTTTGGTTATCCATTAAAATTGGATTTTTGGGTAATTTATTACTATTTACATTTACCGAAGTATTTTGTGTTGATGGATGTTGCTTCTTGTTTCTTTTTGTTCTTCTTTTTGTTTTATTTTTATGTTTTGTTAAGTATTTTTATATTTTAAATTTTGTATTGCAATATAAACCTGAAAACAATCCAGTTTTGACCTCCTCCCCAATATACTAGTTTAAATGTTTGTCAATGTAATTGTTTAATGTTAACCAAGTAACTGTGACCCGAGTTTACTAAGATGTAAGCCATCCTTACTGTATAAGAAATTATTGTCATTAAATTCTTCCCAGTGAGTGATACACCCTACGCTCTGCTTCAAGCACCAGTACCTTAACCAATTATTAATTTCATTTAGTTTCCATTTTTGCTGATGTGTTGGTCTTGGAATTGTAAGTATTTCTGAGAATGCAAAATCACAACTCAAGTTTTCAAGTTTGTTAGTTAAATTAACCAATTCTTGTTTAATCTGCTGGGGATGCTGGTGTGATACATTATTAACTCCTGTGTGAATAATCACTAATTTGTGTTTGTTCTCAGAGCAGAGTGTGTCATTAGTCATTTTGGTAATATCAGATATCTTAGCTCCCTTGAAGCAGGGCATAGTCCTGTTTTTTTGTCTTTATTACAAATAGCCTTATCTGTGCCCTTAACAATACAGTCTCCCAGGAAAACACCTCTGCTGTACTATAATGTTCTGTCTCAGTCTCCATACTTGTACTCTGAGTATTTGAGTTGTGTGGTCCCTGGTTAGGAATCACGGTCTCTAGTAATATCCGCGGTTCCTCAGAAGGGCTCTTTGCACCTTTATTCATACTATTGTTATCAGATATACTAATTCCTGAGATAGAAACTGATTTTTTTTCAGGAGTATTGGGTATACAGTTACTTTCATTATGAGTGATTTGTTGAGCTAATGGATCAAACGAATTAGTAAGCTCTAAATTAAAATGGTTAGCTTTTCTTCCCTTTTTTTTGGCAATTTCAGATGTTGCACTTGGTAACATGCATCCTCAGAATTTGGACATTCTTCTTCATCTCTACTTCTTTTTTATTTGAAATATTTGGTTGTGCATTAATTAAGTTAGAGTCACCATGAGAGGTAGTGTGCAAGGGACTTTGGATACAGGGTGTACCTGGTTCCTTGTGTAATGTGTTGCCCTGAAGTCTAATCTGAAAATGCTCTGCCATATCTTTTTGGCTTTGTTCTAACTCAGCTAATCTTTTACTGAACTGAGCAATTATACATGCCATTTCAGCATTGTCAGTACATTTAGGACAAGTAAACAGACTATTAGATGGATCAGTAGTAGTTATTGTATACATATTACAGATTGTGCATATGATTTCTATTTCACCCTTGGTTGTTTCTGTTATTGCCTCCATGATCTAGTGTTGTATCTACTTCCAACAAAACACAGTATCAATAATGTTTGAGAGGAATTTGATGCTGCCCTATGTATCTGGAAAGCAACCACTATTCGTTAGGTTTTGGTCTGGTTATTTAATAAATTCCTGTATGAGCTATCTTGTGTTATTGTGTCCAAATATCCCTAATAAGTCTCTTGTCTAACAGACATATGGTGTATCTACATGTACTATAATAAAACAAATGCACCAGGTAATATAAAATACTACTGGCCTTATATCAGGGAATAAAGCCTGTAGCACCTAGCTAGTGTCTATGAAGCCTTATATCAAGTTAAGTTCAATGTTTAAAATAACACCCCAGCAATTAAGTTAACCAGCACATACAAGTGTTAAGTATTCATATTTATAGCTTGAAATATATCCTGGGCAGGCTTCAAGTACTTCTAGACCAGTCTGACATTTACCTGTATCAGTACACAGTAAAACAGACTTCTTCCTGAGACCTGGCTAAAACCAAAACAAATGTAAAGGCACCAAGCTAATTTACAAGTACTATGCAGCACATACTCGAAAATATGTGTACCCAGTGTTATAAAATCAAGATGTGCGCCTTCCTTACGCTGTGCACTCATGCACTCAACATGCATGGCATGCATGACACATGCAAAATCTGTGTGTCTTTGCACATGTCTTTGCATGTGACACCATGAATTCACCCTGCTCAGCTCACCCTGCTCACTGCAGAGCGAGTTGAAATAGTAGCTAATGACCTAAATGTACTCTTGGGGTCACGCAGTGAGGCAAAGTTAAACTAACTGAATTAAGCCCCACAGCTGTTTAAAATACAGTCTCCTAGTGTATATTAGTTCATTTCTGACTTTCCTGCTGCAAAATGTATACTGTGTTATAAAACTCATACCCTTCTGTCTGCCACTTGTCTGTTTATATTCCTGTGGGTTCTGACTGGAAATCCTCTTGACCTCATCCCTTACATTACTTATTAGGACAGAGCTAGAGCCCTTTTGCTATTAATGAAACTGCATTTCCTCACAGCTCCACTCAGCTCAAAGTTTGTTTCTTCTAAATAATTTCTCCTGATATGGAGAAACTGAAACTTTGGAATTTTGTTGATGGTGTGGCATGGATTGCAACTACTGGAGTATTAGACACTGTTTCTGTCTGTGGATTTACAGAATAAATCCACTTTGATGGTATTCTATGAAGTCTTGTGGGTGTCAAAATCCAAAAACTTCACATTCTCATAATGATAATTCACAGCAAATTTCAAATTCAGATTGGAATCCCCCAGGAATCTCATAAAATCCCAAATTTCCTGTACCTCAAAGATGCCCATGTCTGTAAAAGGGGTTCACATCAGCATTAAGAACAAAAGCAGGGCATGACATTCTGACTTAATGCCCAGATATTAAAGACAGCTAAAAAAAGCCAATCAGTTGTATATGGGCCTCCAAAGATAACAATATCGAAAGAGGCTATAAAAAATTGTATTTCACAGTCACTCTTGTGACTTTGCAGGCATATATATATATTTTCTAAACACAATTTTATAGCCTCTTTTAATACTGGTGCAGTAGTCCTGCATAAAGCCTTTGTTGGAATGTCATGTCCTGCTTTTGAGAGACCAGAAATGTATTACAGTCAGCATGGTATCGAACTGGAGATATCAATGCTACCATCAATATGTGTTGCTGTCATATGGTGGCAGATGAAATAGTGTTCTAATATATAGTTATTACTTTCAATAACATGCACTATTTTTGTTGTACACATGGGGACGCATTTTAAAATTGATTCGGGACTAAGTCCCAGACTGTAACTCCAGTTATGGAGTGAAATCTCTACAGCTGCAGAGATTGGTATTCTCAGTATGCCACAGCTCTGGGAGATGTTACACCCAGTCTCACTAGCCATACCATTTTTCAGTAGCTGTGGGGAAAAAAAACACCCTCATGCTGCCATAAACCATGAAGCTGGTTGTAAACTGGCTCCACTTTTAAGAATACCATAGTTGCAGAAGAACAGTAAAAGAATGGGACAAGACTTTCTATAGATACATTAGTGAAAGGAGAAAGTCTAGAGAGGGTATTGCTAAGATCAAAGGGAATAAGGGGGATTGTGTGGAGGAGGACCAAGGAGAAGCATCTATACTAAATAGATACTTCTACTCAGTATTTACTGAGAAGGTAGGGCAGGGCCCACAGTTCAGCACCATGGAGACGGGGGGGGGAGGGAGGTGTGCACAAATCCCTTCTTAATAGAGAGAGTCCTACAAGAGCTCACTAAGCTCAGGGTGGACAAGGCAATGGGACCTCATGGCATACATCCCAGGGTACTAAAGGAGTTAAGGGTGGAACTAGTAGAGCCATTAGCAGAACTGTTTTGTGAATCTTTGAGCACAAGAGAGGTCCCAGAAGACAGGAGAATTACTCATGTTATCCCACTCCACAAGAGTGGTAGCAGGGAGGAGGCAGGGAACTACAGACCAGTCAGTCTTACCTCAGTAGTGGGCAAGATTATGGAAGCAATCCTTAAGGAAAGGACAGTGCAACACCAGGAATCCATAGGAGCACAGGATCCAAGACAGCATGGAATTACAACAGGAAGGTCCTGTCAGACTAATCTCATAGATTTCTTTGACTGGGTAACCAGAGTGGTGGACCAAGGGAGTGCATTTGATGCTGCCTACCTTGACATCAGCAAAGCTTTTGATACTGTTTCACATAGAAGATTGATTAATTAGCTAGGTAGGCTCGGGGTGGGTCAGAAGTTGGTCAACTGGGTGGCAAACTGGTTGACAGGCAGAAAACAGAGAGTGGTGGTAAATGGTATACAGTCAGAAGAGATGCAAGTCATAAGGGGTGTACCTCGGGGATCAGTCCTGGAGTCAGTTCTCTTGAATACCTTCATCAATGCCATTATAGATGGACTGGAGGGTACCAAGATCTGCAACAGAGTATATGATCCAGATGGGGTGGCCAGAATGAGAAGAGATCTGGATAAACTGGCAAAATGGTCTGAAGAGTGGCAACTGAGATTTAATGCAAAGAAATGCAAGATCATGCACATAGGGAAGAGAAACCCTGAAGCTACCTATAGGTTGAGAGCGGAGTTACTGGCAATCACAAGGGAAGAAACAGACTTGGGCATCAACATCATCACAGATGACCTGAAATCATCCAAGCAGACCAATAAAGCAGTAGGTAAGGCTAGAGGGATGTTGGGGTGTATTAGTAGGGATATTACAAGTCATAAGAGGGTGGAAATAATCCAGCTTTACAAGACACTGGTTAGGCCCCATCTGTAGTATTGTGTGCAGTACTGGAGGCCAAATCTGCACATTATGCTGCCACTGTAAAGATTACCTTTCCTGGACAGGAACACAGGATGAAATCTTCAGCTGCCACTTTGAAGTGAAAGGAGTGGAAAACACCATTCCTGGTGATATGGAGGGTAATGAGGTACCTGAAGCTTTAAGGGTTCCTGATCTTTCGAAAGGCTTTCCTCACAGCAGTGTAGGCTCCTGTCACTTGGTAAGCACCGGTGAAAAATACAGAAAGATTTGTATCAGATGACCTTGCTATGACAAGGAGCCACACTCCTTAGCCAGCTGCAAAACTTTTTCTTTTATGGGAAAGCACAAAACCTTAACAAGGATAGGCCACAGTTTTTTGTTCAGGCTTGGGGGGGTAGAGATTGGTGGGTCCATTCAATCTTTAGGGACGCAGGCTACTGCTATTTAGGAAGTACTGGAAGGACATTTTGCAAAAAGGATTTAATGTCCTTGTCCTCCACACCCTCAAAGAAAACCACAATCCTTAAGTTCTTTTACCTACCGTGATTCTCCTCGTTATCAGTTTTGTCACAAAGTAGGTGGATCGTGTGATCCTGATCCCTGAGATGCACTGCAATGTGATCTGTATAGGCCCCTTGCTTTGTGACTTGCAGTTCTGTGTGGGATACCATCTGAGAGAGGGAGGCAATATCTTCCATGAATCTCTGAGCTGCTGCCATATTATCACCGATTTTGGAGAGTAGCTGACTGAACACAGTCCATATTTTTGGACATTTCAGCAGGACCCACCAGTGGAACCATACCAGGAAGCGATATCTTCCCACCCCAAGATAAAGCAAGTGAGGAGACCAATCAGATGAACAAAACTGGTGCCCTGGGAGAACAGACGGACAAACAAAGGATGACAGCAGGTACACTGGGGTCAGGGCTAATAGATTATTGGCTTTAGTTCGGATGGCATTGTTAGCAGGTGGATGCAGATAGATTCAGGCTAGAGGGGAAAATAGCTGACAAGATTAGACTGCCATCTTGTCAGCGACCAAGCCACAACAGCAGCATTAATTAAAACAGCAGTGATATTTAGGTATGACATTCTACAGTATTGCACTATAATTCCTTATACAAGTTCCTTTGGTAATTGACTATCCATAATATAGTGGATCAGTGCTAATTAAATGTTGTTAGTATAACTTTGGGTATTTTGATTTGACTGCATAATGATAGTGCTCCTTAAATTCTGATGTCTACAGATGAGAAGAAATAAGAAATCTGTATCTAGAATAAATGTGAGATGAGAAAGTGGAATAAGACAGAAAGAGCTGAAGATGCGACAGCTTAGGACAAATCATCATTTTACATGTGAGATAGAAGGTGCAAGAAGATAAGAAAGAAAGGAAGGAATGAAGGATGAGAGAGAGAGAGAGAAAAAGAAAGAAAGAAAGAAAGAAAGAAAGAAAGAAAGAAAGAAAGAAAGAAAGAAAGAAAGAAAGAAAGAAAGAAAGAAAGAAAGATATTGAGAATATTTGCAATGTCAGAATTCAGAATTAGATATACCTCATTGGTTTCTTATCACATACTTTCCTTTCCTCCTTACACATCAGAAAAAAGTCATATCCCATTTAGACAACCCACTAGCAATACTTTGTTCTGTCTGTGCCTTTACTTCCCAACCACCATACCCATGTTCTTCTGCCTGTCTTGCTGAACCTCTTTGCTCCCTCCCTCTGCATTTCTTTATTCTATACCTTTTGAATGCCACTCGTTTTTCTTTCACCAACCTTGCCACTTCTTTGGAGAACCATATCCATTTCCTTTCCCTTCTGCGTTTGCTTACCTCCTTCATGCAGAGGCCTGTTGCCCTATTATATTCTCCAATATTCTTCCCCAGTGTGCCTCTTACCTTTCCTGGAAATCTCCCTTTGAGCCATTTTATGAAGCAGTCTTCCACTTCTACAAAGTCTGCCCACCTGAAGTCCAGGACACTTGTCCTCATGTGTCTCACCTCTGCTCCTTTTCATATGTTGAACCACACTGTTCAGTGATCACTGTTACCTAGGGGACTTTGGACTGTGACATCTGCAATCCTGTTCCTGTTTGTTAGCACTAGGTCCAACACTGCCTCACCCCTACTATGTTCCTTTACTAGCTGTTGGAGAAAAGCTCCCTGTAGGAAGTCAAGGATTACCCTGCTCCTTGCCGAAACTGCAGCCAGAAGGTTCCATTCCTCATCTGGCAAACCGAAATCCCCAGCAAAAACTACCTCCCCCTTTCCTGCCATTTTGATGATGGCACCCCTAGTGCTTTGTCCATCTCCTATATCTGTTGCTGGATGGACAAGGCACTGGGGTGCCATCATCAAAATGGCAGGATGGCTAGTTTAACTGTTCATCCAAGTACTCATGGAGGTGCTAGCTGCCCTACTGATGGCTATATTCAACAGCTCACTGAAAAAAGACATGGTCACGGAGGCCTGGAGGAGAGCAGACATGTTCCCTCTCCATAACAGCAGCAGCAGCAGGCTAGATGGTAGCACTTATAGGCCTGTCAGTCTCACATCAATGGTGGGGAAATTAATGGAAAAACTGCTATAGGAATGGTTAGTAGAGTCTCTTGAATCCAAAGTGCTACAAGATCAAAGACAGCATGGATTAAGGGGGAGGTCATTCCAGGTAAATCTGACTTCTTTGACTGAGTGACTGGGTGACTATGGAATAGATCAGGGGGTCAGTTGATGTGGCCTGTCTGGACTTCAGCAAGACATTTGGCACTGTGCTGTACAGGAGACTGATAAAGAAATTTAGCAGCCTGCGGTGGGACCCAAAGTGGTAAACTGGATAAGGAAATTGTTAATGGATAGAGGCCAGATGGTGGTGGTTAATGGCACAAGCTCTAAGGAGGGAGAGTGACCAGAAGGATGATGCAGGTCTCAGTACTGGGACTGGTCCTCTTCAATGTCTTCATAAGTGACGTGGTAAGGTATGCCTTTTTTTTTCAATTCACACTTTATTCACAAAATGTCCACAATACATGAGGCAGTGAAACAAGTATGAACAGCTAGTTAGTAGTATAATCCCTGCCTCTAACCCCCAATGCCCCCAACACAACAGTTCCCTCAAATACTGTAGTAGCTAGTTAACCGTGATGATCTCATACTTGATATGATGGCATAAGCACCAATTTCACTTTAGATCCTAGCAGTGATAATTAAAGTGTGAAGGGGATCGCAATAGACTTGTACTTATGAAACCTATTTTGAAGTCTTGCTATGGCCTTCTGTGTGCGAAGATTAGCAAGGATTTCATGTGTCCATTCCTGATATGTTGGACAATTCCCATCTTTCCAATGCCTGAGAATAATTTTTTTGACCGAGAGTGCAATCACAGAAATGTGAAATCTCCAAATCTTAACCTTAATAGAAGACAAATCTCCCAAAAGGCAAATATCCGGAGTAAAACAGTCCTGTAATCCCAATAAGGGGTTCAGGCAGGTTTTAATTAAATCCCATAACGAAGCTAAATTGGGGTATGACCAGAACATGTGAAAAAGTGTCCCAGCTTCCTGGGAGCATGTAGTACACTTGTCAATGTCGAGAAGGCCCCATTTAGCCAGTTTAACTGGTGTGTAATACATATTGTGCAAAATATGGAATTGCATGAGGCGTAATCTGTCTTGGGACATGTATTTGTGCTAAAACATCCAGAGAGCCGACCAATTGAAAGTGGACTGCAGGAAAAATGAGTTCCAAAAGTTAGTGGGACTGTTGCCACTCCCAAACCACCATAGATACAATACCTGATATATCTTAGAAAAAAACCCTGGGGATTCGAGAAGGGAAGAAAGTTCAGGTACCAATGCAAAAACTGTTGGCCGGGGAGGGACTTTACCAAACACTGTGATTAACAAATGCTTCAATTGACAAACCCTAAATGACTGAGAGTTGGGAATGTTGTACCTTCTGAGAATCTCGGTTACCGAGAGCCAAGCCCCGAGCCATCCAATAAAGAGAAGGCTATTCCTTCTCCTAACTGAGGTAACCATGTACGAGAAATTACCTGCTTGTTTATGGTGAAAGCTGGAGAATTCCAGATGGACTGAGACAGGTCTGTACTTGGATTATGTCTTAAAAACGAACAAAACTGTGAGTAAAACTTTAATGAGGTCATGAGAGTGGGGCATTTGATAACATTCTGTAAAAGGGAGACTTTTACAAAGAGCATGGTCGAGGGATCCATGTTCATAGCCTGAATATAGTCTAGTTTTATATTAAGCCAGGCTGGTCTCAGATTTTCCGGACCCAGCCTTACCCATTTCAGGTACTTAGCAAGATGACTTGCCCAGTAATAAATTGCCAAATGAGGAATCCTTAAGGAAGGTATGCCTTTTTGCTGATGACACTAAAATCTGTTCTAGGGCAGTCACTCAGGAAGGGGTGTAGAGAATGCTTAGGGACCTTGAGAAATTTGAGGAGTGGTCAAGAGCATGGCAATTGGGGTTCAAAGTCCAAAAAAGTACACAGTCATGCACCAAAGACAAGGAACCCAGAAGCTGAGTATAGGATTGGGGAGTGGGGAAGTACTGACAGTAACTAAACAAGAAAGGGACCTTAGGGTTATCCTATCCAATGATCTCATCATGGCAGGGTAGAATTACAAAGCAGTGGACAGGATCAGTGGGAAGCTGGAAGGGAAAGGTATCTCCAGAAGGAGGAGAGAAGTGATGTTGCTACTATATCACTCGCTTGAGAGGTCCCTCCTGGAATATTATGTCCAGTTCTGCAGACCACACCTCATAAAGGACATAGACTTAATGGATGCAATCCAGAAGTGGGCAACTAATATGGTGCAGGTGTTTATCAAAAGCTCTATGAACAGAGACTGAGGGATCCCAACATGTACACCCTAGAAGAGAGAAGTGATTCCTAGTTTCTGTGTGTGTGTGTGAGTGCGTGGGGGAGGGTGATAGATCAGTCGAAAAGCCGACACAGAACAATGCAATGGCATTGGGTAGTGGTAAAAGGAGAACTAATAAAAAAAAGTGCAAACAATACCTTATCATCGGAGACTCAGTGATCAGGGGAATTGAGCCACAGTTAAGTAAAGATGGACAGACTGACGTGGAGGTCAGGGGCCTTCCAGGGCCCTCAGCTAAAGTAGAAGGAAAGTGCATCGGGAGGATAGTGGCCCAAGCAGTAGAAGGCCTGGGAGTCCTGGTGCACCTAGTAATGAATGACCTATCAAACCAGTCAGTGGAGGCAGCAAAACAAAACCTAGTAAAGTTAGGTGAAACGTGGGCTGCAAGATCGACGGAGGGAGCACAGACTACATAAGACAGAAAGAGGTTCATGAATTAAATGGATGGTTGAAACAATGGTTCAAAGAAAAGGGATTTCTGTATGTGGGGGATCGTGGGGACTTCTGGGTCAAAAGGCTTTTCAGATACAATGGGATGCCCCTGAAAAGGGAGGGAGGGAGTGAGGGCACTGGGGCAGAAATTCAATGTCCACATTGGTGGTTTAAATTAGGCAAGGGGAAGCAGGAGGCTAGGCAAGCTATCAGCAGAATGGATAGCAACTTAGCTGACACTTCCCCTTAAAGGGACACTGTCAACCCCCTTAGGTCTCAAAGTGTCCCTAGTTTAAAAAAAACATATTTTATGATTGCTAACATTCTGTAAAGATTGATGATGTAGCTGGCAGTTTGATTCTGACTCATATTTTCTTAAAAAAAAGTAAAAAACAGACTGTCCAACATACTGGTGTGATCACACCAAAGCAGGTTTGTTTACATGCCTTGATCAGCTCCAAATGCATCTTTCCTGGACTTAGGAACATTCACAAAACAGCCTAGCCCCTCGTGATGCAATGGGAGTTTAGGAGGCTAGTGCCTTATGAGTGACTGAACTGTTTGGGTGTGTTTCTTATGCTCAGGAAGCATGCAGTAAGGACAGAGCCAGGATTGTAAACAAAAACAAAGTTGCTTATAAATATACATTGCCATGCATTTCAGTTCTACTAAACAAGGAGACAGACAAAAACAAACTGCAACATCAGTGAATTTTAGAGAGAGTAAGCAATCATAAAATGTGGGATTTCCACTGGAAATAATATGATGAAAAACAGGTTGACAGTGTCCCTTTAAATAAAGATCAAAAGAGGTGAGACTCAGACTAACCTCACTAACCTACAGGGGAACATCAAGGGTAGCGGGTGAAGAAAGTCAGATGTTAGACAACATACAGGTAAGATGGTCAGGGAAGATAGAGTACAGCCAGGTTCATGGAAGGAGGTTTGTCTCAATGCCAAGAGCCTAGGGAATAAAATACGTAGCCTGCAAGTATTGGTTGATGACACCATGGTTAAACTAGTTGGCATCACTGAGACGTGGGCCTTGGAGTGCAACGAATAGGACCTTTCAATCCCAGGATATACACTCTACAGAAAGGAAAGGAAGGCAGCAGGGGGTGTAGCACTCTACATTAGGGAGGGCATTGGGGCCACAGTTTATGAGGAGGACAGTCACATGATGTCAAATTTGTGTGGGTTCAATTTACCTCAGCATCAGGGAAGAAGCTACACTTCGGCGCATTATACAGACCTCCAGGTCAGGAGGGAGAGAGGGACAGGGAGCTCACACAGGAAATTAAAAAGGTTTTAGAGAGGGGAAATATAGTGGTGGCCGCATACCTGAACTTACCTGACACAAACTGGGTTGTTCCAGTGGCAAAATCCACCAGAAGTCAAGTCTTCCTGGACTCCCTACAAGACAGCATGCTCACGCAATTAGGAAAGGATCCAACCAGGCAGGGGGCAATTCTGGATGTAGTTCTAACACTGAGGTAATAGGGGAAGTCAGAGTTGGGGACCCACTAGCCAATAGTGACCTTAATACTGTATGGTTTGAGATTTCCCATGGGACTGAAAAACATAAATCCCAGAAAGAAGTCCTGAACTTCAAGGGAGCAAACTTTGAAAGGTTAAGACAGACAGTAATAAACTATCTGGCTAATATCACAGACAAAACAGAAGTTGAAGACAACTGGAGGGCCATAAAGGAATCAGTTCTGGTAGCAACAGAAACTCTAAATGTGAATGGTGAGGAAAGGAAACAGGTACAAGAAACCCAATTGATTCACCAACAAGATCCAAACGGCGATCAGGAACAAAAGGGAGGCCTTTCACATGTTCAAAAAGAACCAAGGGCTTGTCGAATAGGAAGACTACACTGAATAAAATAAGGAAGCAAAGAGGGCAGAAAGGGATGCAAAGGCAGAAACTGAGCTCCAGATTGCAAAATGGATAAATTCAGGAGAAAACCCAGTATATTCAAGAAAAAAGGAAAAATGGGGCAAGGTTCACAAAATTGTTGGAAGGGTATAGGCTGGTAGAAGAGGATGACCAAAAGGCTGAGTTCCTGAACAGCTTTCTCTGCTTGGTCTTTACCAAGGAGAAAACAGGGCCATTGTCAGAAAGTGGGAAAAAGGTGCCAATAGAGGGATCAAAATAGTGGAAACACTGACTTTCACCATAGAGAGGGTCAGGGAGGGACTGGCAGCCCTCGAGCCAGATAAAGCACAGAGGCCAGATGAAATGCACCCAAGGGTACTAAAAGAACTGGCAGAAGAGCTAGCTAAACCTCTAGCACACATGTTAAACAGATCACTGAGAACGGGAGTGGTCCGAGAGACTGGAGGAGAGCAGACATGGTGCCAATCCACAAGGGAAGGAGTAGAGAGGAGTTGGGGAATTACAGACAGTTAAAGCAATTTACCAAGTTTTGATATATGAACGCATATACTGCAAGGTGACTGCATACAGAACTGATTCACAATGTATTTTGATAGATGCATCGCCTATTTTAGCAAATTAAATCAGATTTTCACCCTCACAAACCAGGAAGTGTCATTTTGTGTATTGAAGCCTGTATTTGGTGACCTTTGACACTCATTACCGTTGCAATGTCACCACAGAGAGATATGTGCTCTGCAATTAAAATTAGTTCTTGGTCACAGCAATTCTGTCTTCATAACAGAGCTCTTGGTTGCAGCATGCAGCACAACAATAGCGATGTCAAACAGTTCATTTTCAGAGTCCGATGATGAAAGCATTATGTTGTCCTACACTAACAGTGATCTTTCAGACACTGACATAGTGCCACAATTTGACAGCCACTGCATAGTAGATCCCCACAAAGATGACCCTATGACAGCAGTGAGAATGATGTGGGCAGTAGCTCAGGCAGTCACAGCAGTAGTCACAATCCATTCCAGTACAGCAGTAAGAGCAGACTTAGCAACACGGACTGTTAATATTATGTTTTGCTACTTAGTGCTACGGTTTAGTTCCCGTCATTGCTGTCATTTTACTATGCAAAATCGAGGTATGGTGTGTGTTCTGTTACTCCCAGTTTCGATGTGCCCACACAAATGCTAGTGATAGTACCCTGGGTTTTTATATTTCTTTTTTTTGGGGGGGAGGGGATTGCTTTCCCTATGCTAACAAGTTGTTGGCCACTCCAGCTTGACGCTGAGAGCACGGCTCAATCTGGTGGCATTGCTTCAGCAGGATAAATGGCTCACAATTTGTCCAAATTCCTCACCTGGTAATAGTTAGTAGTGACCTCCCACCAAATGATTTTTCAGTCACTCACTCTGATAGAGCACAGGGTGGAAATTACAAGCAGGCACCTTGTACCCAAACCACTCCAAACTCCCCAGCTGCACACATACACTTAGAAAAATGCTGCAGCATAGAACTTTTATTATATGTAAATTATTTATACTGTTTGGGTCTGTCTGTGCCCTAGTGCCAACTGGTCTATGCTACAGCTTTCTTCTCTGTGTATGTGTGTGTTTGGGGGTGGGGAGCCTGCTTGTACTTTCCCCTTTAGAGGTACTGTATCAGTGATTGAGTAACGTGTTGAAGTCACTGGTTCCCCTGTTTACGGCATGTTAGAAATTTAAAACTACAAATTATTGCACCAGCTTTGTGTTGCCTCTAAGTGCTCAGGAACTATATAGACTGCAGCTGTCATAAGTGTCTGCATAAGCATCTGTAATACCATCCTGGCATTGGCTTATTGCCGCAACATGTGTGCCTCCAGGTGCATTATGAATTGAGCAAAATATACACAGTACAGTCAGTGATCGTCCCCCACCCCCCAAGGTTAAAAATGACACTGCCAATACCCTTTTCATGGAGAAAGAGACTGCATTTATGTTTAGATAGCCTAAGTACTGTTTGATTGGTCCACTACAAAAAGGGACATATCTGTGCGGCAGGTGCTCAAGTGTTAGACTGTATTTGAACCACCCTTCCTCACTTATGTCACCATACTTCATTACCACTTCAGTCTGTGTCAAGCCATTTGTGTTTTCCCATTGTTTTCATTACAGTGGATCTCGGATGCACATGTGTAAAGTGTACAGCAAATACAACAGATACTGCACTATACTGTCTCCCATGCCTTACCGATGTCATGGTGCATTGTGTAGACTCCCTGCCTTCATTGCTGTGTAGCCCATATTTTGGTTCAGACATTATTCCTTAAGTATGCTGAACTGACTAGCACACTTTGCAATATAACACCATAGAAGCCGAACATTGGTACCACAGTGTCAGGAGAGGATGGCAACTGCAGTCTCTTCTTTTGCTGATGCTCCGGAGCACATAAATGATTCTATAATCCTAATTATAAATAAAGACTGTGGCCTGGATATTCAAACTGCACTCAAAACTGGTGCAACAGCAGGACCAAGCGCAAACCAGTTGCGCAAATGCGCAACAGGTGCGATATTCAAACATGGAGCACAGCAAATTGCGCAAGCAACCAACGTCTCAATATCGCACATACTGCGCCATCGCACAACCAGGAAGGAGAAGCTGAGCCAAAATGTTGCGCTATGGCGCAACCAGGAAGCTCAGCTGAGCAGTCCAGAGCTGCCATAGGCAAGCACAGCCCCCAGAGCAATGGAACTGCACATCCAGGGAGGCAGGCTGGGGCCCACCGCCAGCCATGCCACACATGGGCACAGGAACACACTGCAGAACCCACACCACCAGCACACCCCAAGCACAGCATCACTGGGGTGGGACGGATGATCACGTGCCCATGGGGACAAGCCAACACAGCATAGCAGAGCCCTGACACCCCAGCACAACCACTGGCAGGCGGAGAGTGCCACACACACAGGGGGTTGACAACCACAGTGCACAGCAGCCCCCTGTATGCACAGCACACCCTGCACTGTGACCCCAAGACACCACCCATGTGCAGTAACTGGCACTGCAGGAAACAATGCAGTCCCCCCAGCACACGTCAGCCCCATGCAACACAGAAGCCTACAAGCCAGACACACCCTGTGCACCCAGCAGTGGGTGGCAGCAGATGGCAAGACCAACCGAAAGTCACTGCCATGCTGGAGATACCTCCCCATGCACACACATGCACACACACACACACACACACATGCCCAGGACCATACCAGCCCAGATGGCATGTACACACCTGCAACTGAGCACCTATAGCCAGCTGCAAATCGAGACCGACACAGTATTCATATATCAAAATAGAAATCTATATTGAACATGGTGCAACAACAACGATAAAAACTATTTACAAGGGGGACGGGTACAAGGAAGGGGTGTTCAAGGGAGGGATTAAAAACTTGGAGAGGAAGGCAGGGTGGTAGGGATGGGAGAAGTGGGATGGGTGATGACGGCTACGGCCAGCCGGCTCCTGGTCCTTCCCTGCTGGCGCACCGTCCTGGCCGCCCCTGCACGCGTCCATGTCGCGGATGGCCTGCAGGATCTCCTGGTTCTCACAGCGCTGACCTGTGCGAGGTGCCTGACATCGCGTGACAACCTCCTGAGAACCTCGAGGCCTAGGAAAATGGGAACACAGTCAATGGCTGTGACTGACACAACCCTGAACACCACCCAACCTGCAAGCCATATAGCCCAATGTCCCACACCTGTGATGGCATACACCCACCCACAGTGAACATGCACATGGCCATCACAAACAGGCGGCACCAGCGATGTGCACCACCGCCCACACACTGCCCACGTCAATCACAGTACAAACTAGGCTGGCAAGTGGCGTGGCAACATGGTCGCGATGCCAGTTACACAGCTATGTGCCCAGTGCATGCCTGGACCACCAGTGGACGCATACACAGATGTGCTGTGCTACTGCACTGTGATGCATGTCACCTGTGTCATGCCTGCATACATAAATACATAGACAGTGTCGGCAGATAAGGGCCTATGGGCCACCAGTCTGCCCATTTGACCTTGTAAGTTCACTCTGTTTTCCTATAAGTCTGTTGCACTTACCCTGACCTCCAGAATTCCTGTATGGCTATCCATGCATTCTTAAATCCGTGACCAAGTCAGCCCCACCACTTCCTCTGGCATGGTGTTCCACTTGTCCACCACCCATTCTGTGAAAATACATTCTCATGTGTCCTCCAGATCGTCCCCCTCCAACATCATCCCATGCTCACTAGTCCTGGAGCGTCTTTTACGCTGAAAATAGTGTTGTCATGCACTCTGTTCCCCTGTAAGATACTTGTATGTCCCCATCATATCCCCTCTCCCTCCCTCCTCCAGGGAGTACATGTTCAGTTCCTTCAACTTGTCTTCATTGGACTTGTGCTGCAATCCATGCACCATCCGTGTTGCCCTCCTCTGAACCCTCTCTACCCAGTCCATGTCCATACGTAGGTATGGTCTCCTGAACTTAGACTGTACTCCAGTGTGGGGCCTCACTAGTGTCTTGTATAGTGGATATGACCTCCCTTTGGTTGTGTTGTGCATGGCTGGTGGTCTTGCCCCCCAGCATGCAATAGCATCCATGAAGTAATGATACTCACACTGCTCCAGCAGCTGGGTCTGCGCTGCTGCTGCGCTGCTGCTGCTGCTGCTGTGGTTGGGCACAACACCCTGGCACGGGGCCCTGGCACGGCCCCTCACCCTCGCCTGGCGTCCTCAAAATCCGCCCTGTGGGAGACATATGTTGAGACAAACATCAGTGTGACTCAAAGCAGAGTGCCCCTGCCCCAGTGAGTGTCTGCCACACAGCCATAACCATCCATCGCACAGCTGCACACTGACACAGCCAACCGTGTCCGAGCCGGCACCTATGCACAGCCACCCAAGCACACACACACCCTACAGAATATAGGTGCATAGATGGTACACTCACCTGGCCTGGGACTCGCCCCACCTGGCTCGCGACCGCAGCCGCGTCAAAAGTTCCGGCTCCCTCCGGCGGAGGTCACTGTACCGGTGCCGGCACTGCTCAGCTGACCGGCCCTGGCCAGTGACCTCCACCAGGTCAGTGGCCACTTGCTGCCACACGTGTGTCCTTGGCATGGTGAGGGGGGCCTCACCATACAGTGCCTCACAGTGGGGCTCCACCAGGGCCTGAGGTTGGCCACTCCAGCTGGCTCCAGGACACTGCCCTTCTCCATGCCATGGCACCAACTTTACAGCAGGCAATATGGTGCCCAGCTGCGCCGTAACCCCCGTGGAGTTGTTGCACAATAGACTACTACAAGCTCCAATCGGCTGTTAGAGCAGCGCCGTCCTCATACATGGCTGTCACCGGACAATGCAATAGGGATGTACACATGGCATGCGAACAGCGCCAGGGTCAGAGGGCCATACACAAGGTCCGGCAATGGCGCGAGGCTACGCTAGCGCCACGGTCGTATAGGCATCCTGCACGACTGCAGAGATACGCACCAGCCACAGTGGACTATCGCGCGGTAGTGCCCGGCGCCATATAGTGCCCAGTGCTGTGGCGCCACTGGCACAATGGTGGCCATGGCCTGAATCGCCTATCGCGCTCAGCAGGTCTGCAGCGCGATAGGCGCATGTATAGCTGTCTGGGCATGCGCAATGCAGTGTGTACGCAGCCACAAACCTGCGCCATTGGCTCAGCCGGACCTTCCGTATTGCGCAAAGTGCAAATACGCGATATTCAGCCGACATATGCAAATCATCCGATCAGCCATTCAAAGGCGCAGTGGCGCGATTAGCATGTCATTAAAGTTGAGCCACACCTCATTTGCATGTGTTGCGCTATAAAAATGCGACAGTGGGTTGTGCTGGCCAGATTTGGTTACTGCAGGTGAGAGGTGAGTTACATGCTGTGTGATGCTCAGGACAATGCTCATGGGCGGAGGATGATAAAGGCTGAGGGCTGAGCATGAAATGGGCACTAGAAAGGGACAAAGGGCACCCTTTCTATCAGTATCTGCCATGCGGAGAGGAAGCGAGGGCTTCCGCACCCCGGACTGTATGCTCATGGGGTAATGCTGTTGACTGCACAGTGACAGGTGTCCACTTCCACCCATACAGATCACCATGACTGACCAGAGCAAAGCTGAGGGTGTGGGCGGGCGGGCGTAGGAGGAGGCCGAACTTCACGCGGCAGAGACAGAGGCCTCTTCCAGGCCTACCTGGAGGATGAGCCACTATTGAGTGGACAGAGGGCACCCCTCAGGGCATGCAGCTGCATGGGAGGGGTAGCTCGGGCCGTCAACCTGCCGGAAGCCACCAGCGCTCCGTGCAGGAATGCAGGAAGAAGATGGGGACTGACTGCAGAGGAGGCTGAAGGAGAAGGTGGCAGCCTTCAGGGCGGCACGTGCTGGCACTGGTGGGGGCCCACCAGTGGTGTTGCAGCTGACCCCTACAGAGGAGACACTGGTCACGGCCATGCAGCCGAGTGCCATTGCGGGCATACCTGGTGGAGGATTGCAGACAGGTGGAAGCCCATCACTGCACGGTATGACATGGTGGTGTTGTTGGGGGGGGGCTGTTGTTCACATGCACTCATGTACTCTCTTTCTGTTACAGATCCTGTTCGTCTGCAGGAGGCGGTGGTGGTGGGGTCCAGACAGTGAGGCAGACCTGCTGGACGTGGAGGAGGGACCATCCACCTCCGCCACCAGCCTGCAGGCACTGCAGCAACATGCAGGCTGGGCCGACAACTCCAGTGTCAGTGATACGGGTGCAGGGGTGCACAGCCTGTGTCACAGCAGTCTGGCATGCAGGTATGCCAGCATGCTGTGCCTATGGAAATGCGCACCTGCACCATTGATGATAGCAGGCCTGCAATGGGCAGTGATAGGTGTGTGTCCATGGCGGACACATGGCAGGCCAAGCACGTGCCCCTGGGCCTTCCTGGTTCACACCTGTGTACCAGCATGCTGGCACAGTCCCAGGCTGTGCCTGTCAGCACCGGTGGGGCAGCACCAGTGGCTGTGCAGGTGTCTGGAACTGTTGTCAGCATGGAGGTGGAACAGGTGGACCTGGGGCTCCAGCAGTTGGAGGGGCAGCAGCAGCGGTCACACACCAGGTCTGGGGTACAGTGTCAAGCAGTGGCACATGTCCACCACTCTTTGATCCGCCCATACCTGGTCCTGGCGAGACAGCGCCCACCCTCAAGGGTGCTGTGCAGCAGGACCGTCCACACCCTGGGGGTCCACGATGCCATTGGGGCTGGTACCCATTGGATGCGCACCCGCCTGCTGCGGGAGTCGGTACAGCTGCAGGGGCGGGTTGCAGGTCTGTGGAGGCACTGTCTGTGTCCGTGGAGGCGGCATAGCAGGGAGTGTGCTCGGGACCGAGCCGAGCTGGTCCTTATGCGGATGGATGTGACCGCTGCCATTGACAGGCTGACCAGGCAGTGGTCTCTGTCGGCGGACGCATTGGCCACACTGTCAGGTGCCCTACCACACACCCCACACAGTGCACTCTCCACTCCCCGTTCCCGGTGTCGTGCGACACCAGGCCTGTCGATGCCGGGTTCTGCTGTGGGCATCCTGAGCACCCCTGGTGCAAGTTTGTTTGGCAGGATGCAGACCCCTGTGCGGGCAAGGTCGCGTTCATGCAGTGGGACCCCTGGTGGTGCACCAGCGCCACCCGATGTGGCCCCTGCTCAGCCTGCCAGTGCTGCTGGGCCACGGCGGGGCCGCCCATGCATCCGTGGTGGCCATGGGACAGTGCTACCTGACTGAGCTGTCTCCCAGTGCAGGCCCTGTCTGGTGCTGCCCTGTGTGCAATGTGTGTCATGGTGGGCAGTGCACTGCTGGGTGCTCTGCTCACCAAGCTGACACATGGACCACCTGCACACTCTCCCAACTGCTGTCCACAGGTGCGTGTGCATGATGATGCCTGCATTGCACTGTACACCAAGGTGCAAGGTGCCCAGGTCCTGACACACGTCGTGGACAGTCCAGGTGGTGGGGTGGTAGGTGGTGCTGTGTGTTGGCAATGTCATTTCCGCAGTGCTGTGCTGCTGCCCATGTATGCTGCCTGGTGTGTGTGTGTGTCTCCATATGTGTGCTCACCCCTCTCTGCTGGTGTGTTGGTATGCCTGGAACCTTCACCTCCTGACCTTCATGCACGGTGTGTTCCCCTGTGTGCCTGTGGTTTTGCGCATGGACAGTGTTGCCTGCACATGTCCCTTGCCTTACCTGTGTTGGGCGTGAGTGCTCTTCTGCAATGGTGTCCGGTGCAGCTGGACTGCCGGGTCAGTCGGGGGTCCCTCCGTCCCTAGGGGCTGCTCATCACCCACATCACCAGTGCCACTGGCGTCCCCATCCTGTCCCCTCTTGGACCTGTACAGCTATCCCATGGTCTTTGGCCATGTTGTGCAGGATGCAACAGGCCAGGAATATCCACAGGCCTTTTGGGGGCTGTACTGTAGAGGCTCCGCCCGGGTGTCCAGGCATTGGAAGCATGCCTTGAGCATCCCAAACACCGGCTCTATGATGTTCGTGTTGCGGCTGTGCCTCATTGAAACATAGCTGCGCTGGGGTCGTGGGGTGCCGATGCAGTGTGAGCAGCCAGGGGACGAATTGGGTATCCGCGGTCACCTGTGTGGAGATAGTGGAGATCAGTGTCATGTCAGGTCCATATTGGCCCATATCCTTGTGTGCCACTACCATGGCACCTGTGTCATTCCACCCTTGCCCAGGGTTTGCATTCCATACATGTGTATTCACCACTAGATGACCCGTGGGGATGTTCCACTCTCGAATCGATGGCACAGTGCAGACTGGTGCCATATGAAGCATCATGTGCTCCGCCGGGGTGTGTGGCACAGACATTGATAATGCGCCCAGTGGCATCACACACCACCTGGCAGTTGACACTGGAAAAGCCCTTTCGGTTCCAATAAGCCTGGCCGTCGGGGCCAGGTGGCATCGCGAATAGCCACATGGGTGCAGTCTATGGCCCCTAGCAGCCGACGCACGTGCTACCCTGTGGAACTCCTGCATGTTTGCTGTACACTCTGCGCGGTGCTGGGGAAATGGATGTACTCCGCGGCATGTGGCAGCAGTGCGCTGAGGAATTGGGTGAGGATCGTGGCGTGGCCCGACTGTGTAATGCCTGTGGTGTCCCCTGTCAGCCTCTGGAAGGTGCCCGTGGCAAGCAGGCACATGCAGGCTGTCACCTTGGTCTCCACCGGACAGAGCATGACTCCGTCGTGGGGTGCCTGCATCACATCACTGCACAGCTCTGAGACCGTCTCAGATTATTGCCCTGTTCAGGCGGTGCCGGGCCACAATCTCGGCGTCTGTGTACAGCTCAAGCTGATGCGGGCATGATACCGCTGTCGGGGGCATACTGCCGGCACGGCCCCTCAGCGGCCATGTCCCCTGCAGCATGGTGTCTCACCCCTCATTACAGCTTCCATGTGGAAGCTGACACTGTCCATCTCCCTGGCTTCTGCCCCGGCTGCTGTTCCTGTGTTATCCCGCTGCCCCCTGCTGCTTCCACTGCACCGGGCACCCCCCACTGGCCTCTCTGTCCTCCTGGACCCACTGTCCCTCTCTGCCCTTCCAGCTCTCTCTCTCTCTCTCTCTCTCTGTCTCTCTCCCCCAGTTTGCGGCCTGCTAGGGTTCTTGCGCCGCTTCCTTGAGCCTTTTTATTTTGGCTCAAATCCGGTACTGCGCAACTTCCGGCTGAGCCACTCTTGCGCATTGCGCAAGTGTTCGGATATCACATTGCGCACTTTATGCATGGACCGGCCCCCTTCGGTTGCGCATGCCTTCATTTCCATTGCGCTGTTGCTCAGCATGTTTTCGGTGGCGCAACTGGCCCCTTCTGAATATCGCAGAATGGCGCATTTTTGGAGTTGCGCACGCGCAACCCGGTTGCGCATGACGCAACCCTTTTGAATATCCAGGCCAGTATGTTAAAACATTAAAAAACTAAGTGTTTTTAATTTTGAGATACACTGTTAATTATGTAAAGTATAACTGTGTACAGTATATAACTGATTTTATTGCATTCATTTATAAACTTATCGAGGAGCTGGCAAGCTGGAGAAACAATTCAGTGCACAATGTCCTTTTATTCATGCACATCTAAGCATACTTTGGTGGTCAGTATTATGGTGCTTGCATGAGAGCACCAAATGAGCCCAAGAAAACACAGGAGCACAAGAAAAAATATAAACTGTCTATATGATGGTGACAATCAGAAATGCAATGGCAAAGGCAGTTTACTGAAGCAATCATACTGGAAGCAGCATTTGCCAAAATACACAGTTTATTGCACTGTTCTCCTGGGATTGGACTGTGCAGCTCAGAGATTATACTCTTGCTGCACATTACAATTCTGAACTGTTGAAAAAGTCATCCATTTAACACAGACCTCTATGTATCAATACTGAAAAGCTTACTTCAATTTATAGATCTGCCCCGTTCAAAAGTCATCCTTTTGTGTCCAATACGCTACAGATTACAGCTCCACTCAGTTAAAAAAATAGATTTTTTATACAGACTTGTTATAATTATGTACTTGCAGCACTTTTTAAAATTGTAACACTGTACTCAAGCAATGTAGATTGTGATGTTCCTAGAACCGATGGACCTAGGACACACAGCTTAGTCAGATGAGTAAAATTGAAAATCAGGAGGAAATCACCACTTCTGCAATCCCAAAAGCAAGTATAACAGCTGCCAATATAACAAACAGTTTCAGTCATCAGTGCTGTCATTTTTGCCAGTTCAGTTTTGGATCTGCACTCACCGAGGCTGGGTCCGGGAAAGATGAATGAACAAGCAGTGAGAAAGGTACAGTGACAACACCTTCCCTGTGCTGATGTCACTCACGCATGTGGATGCACTGCTCATGTGCGAACTTCAAACAAAGAAAAAGCATGCAGAGACAACTGTGGAACAAAAATGCTAAAAAAATAAGCATCTCAATATATTTAATACTTAACTTCAGGGCAGCTGAGTTTCGTCACTCAATGAAGGGAAGGTGATCTGCAAACATGACATTGGGGGAAGTTGGTAAATCACTTTAACCTTACATCTGTTGTGGGAAAGCTAATGAAGTCCTTAATTAAACAATACCTTGTGCAATAGCTGGTGGAAAATGAGCGCCAGGACAGAAGGCAGCACGAATTCATGGCAGGAGGTCATGCCAGACAAATATTATTTCTTTTTTTGATTGGGTGACAAGGGAAATGGGCACGCAGTTAACCTTCTCTACTTCGTCTTCAGCAAAGCATTTGACTCAGTGCCACACACATGACTACTGCAAAAGTTGGAGGACATAGGGGCCATGAAGGACATTGTCAGATGGGTGGGTAACTAGATCAGAGACAGGACACAAAAGGTAGTGATAAACATGGTGAGATAAAATGAAGGAGAGATCATAAGTGGAGTCTCACAGGGTTCGGTGTTGGGCCTTGGACTGTTCAACATATTCATTGGAGACATCGGTGATGGCATCCAGGGCAAGATTCCCTGTTTGCAGATGACACCAAGCTGGGAGGGTGAGTGGACAGTCAGGAAGGGGCTAGGGACCTGCAAAAGGACCTCCACAAATTAAAAAGATGGTCTAGTATGAGGCAGCTGAAATTTAATGCAGAGGTGCAAGGTTATGCACCTGGGAAATGGAACCCTAGGTGGGAATACTGGCTGAATGAGATTAGGCTAAGTACCTCTGTGAAGGAGAGGGAGCTGGAGGTTATCATTGCTGACACCATAAAACAAACCAATACAAAAAAGCATACACAAGGCAAAAAGAATGCTGGGATGCATAAGCAGAGGGATTTATTGCAGGAATAGAGAATTGATGGCCCCCCCCCCCATAGATTTCTGGTGAGACTGCACATGGAGTACTGTGTTCAGTTTTGGAAGCCACACCTAAAGAAGGACAAGGATAGACTGAAGGCAGTGCAGAGGAGAGCAACAAAAATGATCCAGGGTCTACAGGGATTCAGCTACGAGGATCGGCTTGCATCATTAAATATGTACTCCCTCGAAACAAAAAGGGAGAGAGGACACATGATCAAGACGTTTAAGTTCCTGAAAGGCATAAACAAGGTGACAGACAGAGGAGCTATTCCATAAGAACACCAGCTCAATGACTAGAGGACACAAGTGGAAACTGAGAGGGGGAAGTTTAAGGAGGGATCTAAGGAAGCACTACTTCACTGAAACAGTGGTGGAGCCATGGAATGGTCTGCCGGTGGAGGTGGGGGGGTGCAAGGACCATGACGACTTTCAAACATGGATGAGACAGATACAAGGCTCAATTAAGGGGCACTAAAGTAGGTACAAACAATGTAATCAGGGTTGGGGGTAGCTCTCAGGATCACTAATAGGTTCTGGGTATCTCATGGGCAGACTCGATGGACCATCGGTCTCCTTCTGCCATCGTTTTCTTTATATCTATGAAGAATAAGAGGGGACATGATAGAGACCTACAAGTACCTCATGGGAGTGAGCAGGGTGCAAAAGGAGAGTTTCTTTCAAATGAGAAAGATCACCAGTGCCAGAGGGCATATGAGGAAGCTGGACAGAGAGGAAGTTTAAGAGGGATAAGAGGAGGTACTACTTCACTGAAAGAGTGGTGCATGCCTGGAACAGACTGCCCACAGAAGTGGGGCAGGTGAAAACAGTAGGGGACTTCAAGCATGTGTAGGATAAACTTAGGGAAATATTAGTAAATAGATAGGGAAGTGGGAGGGTAGCCAGAGACCAGTTAGGGTCTGCAGATTCAGACTAGACAGGCACCATCTGGGCAGTCTAGATGGGACATGTGGTCATTTTCTGCTGACAGTTGACAAATTCTATGTTTAATTTTTTTTAAATTATCAATTTTGTTTAGCTACTATATGTGCAAAAGATACTACCCTGATCAAGTGGCTAATACAAAATGACTCCAGAAGCTGGATTTGTATATCTTGCTATGAGTATAAAAGTATTTCTAGACAGAATTTCAGAACTGAGTGTGTTTGGTGAGTCAGGCAAGGTTTCTAATTTTTCACATTTTATGTTTTCCTATTAACTGAAACAGACACCTCTCACACGCATTATTTTTGCAGACTATCTGGAGCACCATTCTGGCACTGAGATTTTCAATATATGTAAAACACAGGGGGCCCATTCTCAAACATTTGCTCCCACACAAAGTTTGAGCTGCGCGATAGATTACGATTGTACAACAGCTAGTTAGCCTTATTCACAAAGGTGTAGCACTGGTGCTAAACACATTGAGAACAGAGCCTTAAGTAATGTGCGCAATGGGAGTTGTATTGGGCAGTGCAAACATTTGTGCATGGCTGAGAATAGCACTGCACAGTGATATGGTGCAATGCGCAGTGCTATTGTGACATGCACAGTGCTGCAGGAGAAAGGAGCACAGCAGTGGGCATCAGCAATGGCTGTCTGCAGACAGATGGGTATGTGTCACTCCACAGCATGTCTGCCTATATGGGGCATGGCTAGCAGAGGCACCAAGAGACAATTACCTGAAAAGGTCAGCACGGAGGACACCCATGTGGGCATCACTGTGGTGTGGCACAGCTGGTGACAGTCCTGGACCTGTTGACAAGGGGAAAGGTGGAGTACGTGCAGCTCAGAGACAGTGAGGGATCTTACTATAGCACTACGACAGTACTGATGCTGACATCCCTGACAGCAACAGACACAATGTAGAGTGTCGGCATTGTACTGTCGGGTATGCCAGTGTGTTTTCTTTGGGGGCTGTGCCCCCGGACCCCCCCTGGTCTCTAGCTATACAACACAGAGTTGGAGTTGTCTCAGGGAGGGGGCACAACACCAGGAGATGCACCACCAGTGTCTGCAGGGACCAGCACAGCGACCAGACAATTTCGGGTGAAATCTGTCGCTGTACTGGTCTTCGCAGTTGTGGTGTCGACCTCCGGTTGGCACACCCAGTGAAGTTGAGGCCTGTCACACCCAAGGGAACAGCCAGGCTGCCAGTGCCATGGGCACATACGGCAATCCATGCAGGAGAATGCACAGTGACACATAGGTGGTTGTCCATGTAGGGCTACATGAGGCATAGGGAGATACTATGGGTCTCTCCCACCTGCTGTTGATGCTCTGATGGAGTGGGGGCACATTGAATAACCACAAGGGAAGTAAAACAAGAGGAAACAACACACACAGCACACAGGAGAAGGTAGATGTATAAAAAACAATACTAATACAATATAACATAAAAAAACGGAAAACAAAATACATAAAAACATGAAAAAAATCTATAAAAAGTGGTGGGTTGGTGAAACAAGGGGACTCAACTAATTATATAGGGTGGAGGGTGTGAACTATTTACACAGGGGGTTAGGACAAGGGGGGGTTGGAAAAGTGGGAGGACTAAAGGACAGGGAATACAGGTGCATGCTGGGGATGACTATGGTGCAGGTTGGGGACGAAGTGGGGGAAGCCGCTTCTCAATTGCCCAGAGTCTCTATGCCATGATGTCCAGGGTGGCTGCCATTCTGCATTGCAGGAACACTAGCTCCTGAACATTCTCAATGAGGATCCTTTCTGTTGGCGCACCTGCTGACCGAGGAGGTCATCCCTCCCCTCCCCTCCTCCTGCTCTGGGTGGCATGCAAATGCCAGGGCATGAACATGATCTAAGGGGAGAAAAACATTGAATTCAGTACTGTAGCAGTGACTGTGTGGAAATGTGCTAGAAAAAGAAGTGCCCCCCCCAAAAAGGACATGTGAGATGAATGGCTGGAATTGTGCGGGTGTGCTGGCTACAGTCAGTGTCACTGTGCCCTGAGCCACAGAAACCCTGTGTGTGTGTGTGGAAGACATGCATGCCAACAAGCATAGGACAAATGTCTCCGGTGTGATGGCAGGGGAGGTATTTGGAGTCAGGACAGCATGCTTTGCCTTATGCAATATGATGTAGAGATGCATGGGTGGGTGGTCATTCTGCCATCGCACAAGCAAGTGTACACCGTGTTACTGGCTGACATAAGTTCAGGACAGCCATGGTACACTGAATGATGTCAGATGGGTGTCATAGTGTTGGGGGATCACAGGCACAGTCCACACATGGCACAGATTCCTGCACAGTTATAGGGCACAGGGGTGTTGGCCCTCCACTGTTATTGCCCTGGGGGGCTGATGGAAGCTGCTGGGCACTGTAGCTGTGTCAGTTTGCAGGGACAGGTTTTAGACATACAGTGCATGTCTGGAGACACAGCACACATCTCTAGTGATGAACCCAGGCCCCACTGCAGGTCCATAAGGACTTGTGCAAATGGGGAGATACAGTGGTATGTGAGTGGCAGTGTGCAGCTGATGAGAAGAAGGGGTGACATTGTTTTGCTGTATGTTACTCACAGCCTGCCGCACAGCAAGGTAGAGTACACTGTCCCAGAGATGTGAGCAATAAAGCAGGGACAACGCACAGTATAACAGAAAGGCCTGGGCACACATGGCTTCCCAAGGGGCTCCTGTTGGTATTGCGGCTGTACCATCTGTACACTCTAATGCTGCAGCTGCATTGAGAGCATGCTGGTCCACCCATGGCATGGTAGGTGCAGATGTGACACACAGCATGCCCAACCAATGCTGCACACACAGATGCCAGCCCTGTGGATCCCATTACCCATGAAAATCAGTAGTGGGCACACTATGGTACAGAGACTGGCACAAAACAACCTACTAGACAAGCAGATAGAATAGCAGGGAACAACAGCAACACAGTTACACCCACAGCAGAAAGAGGGGGGAGAGTCAGATTAGATATGCTACTGCTGCCCAGGTGCCAATAGCTGCAGAAGTTCTCCACTAGGAGACTGTATAGAGGGTAGGAGTAAGGGTTCTGTGCCACACACATGAGTGGGAGCCCAGCACATGGGTAGACATATAGCAGGTAGACACAGGCCCATAAGGGTGTTGGAGCACCACACAGGCACCAGCTGGACACATTGCATCCAAGGGGCTGTATAGCTGGTGAGATGTAAGTGACATTGCTGTGTCCATGGAACTCTGATTATGGTGCAGCCTCGGGACACAGCACAGTAGTAGCACCCGAAGGGCTAGCACAAATGGACATGTCTGTGCCACTGGGCAGTAGTCCTGCTGCTGGTTGAGGGAGAAACTTGATGTCCCATTGCCACACCCATGGACAAATGAGAACATGGCCTTCACAGCAATCCATGTGTAGTTTGCTGATGACACACATTGAACATCTGACCCTGCCAGGGGTGTCAGCACCTGCTTTGTGCAGAGGTGTCAGGCAGGGTATGTGTGTATGTGTCCCACAGGGTCCTGGTTGCCACAGGTGCAGTGTGCATGCAAGTGCCAGCAGAAAGGACATTGATCTATGCAGTTACCCTTGGGCAGGATGTTCACCACATGTGATAGCCATGACTTCCACTGCAGTGGTGCAGGCCAGCCATGCCAGGGGCCATGTCTAATGTGTGTTTGTGTAGTACACCAATCCACTAGCAGAGAGCGTCATGACATGTTGGACACAGCATGGTGCATGGGTGCCACAGGTTGGGACATGTAAGATGTGTGCTTAAGGCACACTCGTGTAACTGGCTGCACTCTTGTCATCCTGTGCTGCCCATCCCTCCAGTCTTCTGAGCCCTCCGCAGCCTCCTGTCTAGGCCTCCTGTAGTCATGACCTCTGGCTCCTTGTTCTGCAATGTAAAACACAACAAATACTGTCAGTGTCATGTAGTTACGTACATGTGCCCTAAAGTCCACCGAAGAACATGGCAGCCAGAGAGCTGCCAGACAGACACCTATGGGGTGGATGGGTCAGCTGTCAACTACAGGTGAAGGCCTTGTTGCATATGTTCTCATGTATAGTACAGGTATTGATATGGTCCCCATCAAACTCCAAAAAGTTCCAAGGATGGTAACGTGTGGGTGGTGGTGCCAGAGAGAGCTGGAAGTGTATGTAACAGCATGACATGGTTACAAAGCTGTTGGGGATGCCACTAACATGTATTGGCACTTTCCTGAAGATCATGATCTATGCCATCTGACCACATCTCCCAATGTCTGACAGTTGTTGTACCGGTGTGCTGTGACACAGGTGTCCAATGAACAGGGCACCCAATAATCTGTGTGCCAACATGCAGGTGAGGTGCTGTGGACACACTGGGCTGCAGATGGACATCCCCCTGCCTGGTGTACACATGATATCTTGTGTGAGCATTACAGTTGTGGCTGGATGGACACCACAGGTGAGCAGCCACTGCCTGGGCCCTTATCTGGATGGCTGTCATCGCCCTGGCCATGTTCGTAGCTAGGCAGAAGATGACACAAGCGCCAGTGCGAAATGGGCAGACCCTTGGCTGCACATGAGAAGCAGGAGGTGAGTCCACCTGTGCAGACACACATCATGGACACCATGGCAGTGACATGTGCACACAAGGGAGTATATATGCAGGTCTACCAGTACACCTTACGGCAGTCTAAGCAGGACTAAAAGTGAGACTTTTGTTACTGTGTCCACCAATCTCCCTGTGACTAACTACATGCCATCATTGTTACCAGTGCAAGCAAGGTGAGGAGATGAGCAGCAATTAATGTAGTGTACATATGCATACATTGGGAATGTGCACATGATGTCTACGTAAACTGTCAATGTGACCTGACACATGCTGGGCTGTGGCATTGAGTGGCCGATTGGGTACGTCGTACCACACACTGGCTGCACTAGAGTAATTGTTGACTCACTCCTCCTGACATATCACGACACTGTTGGAGTGTGCTGTGTCACGGGACCAGTGGGGTCATTTGTAGGGGCACATGGGGTACTGTGGCAAGTACAATGCCAGGGCTGGTTGATAAGCATGGGTCAAGACCATGGCATGATGGTTACCTTGTAAGAGTACTGTGGGAACGCATGAATAATGGTGGTGCACACCACCTATGCAGTATAGCAGTGCAAACATGCGGTACAGAACACAATGCCAGGCTAAAAGGCTGATTCCAGGAGGCAGGCGACCAATGCCATATGTGTGTCCTGCCCGAGGGGAGGGTGCCATAACACATTGCTCTGTCAGCATCCTACAGTACATGCCACTGTCCAGTGTATACCTTCAGGAATGTACATATACATGCAGTGCCAGTGTTACAGGACAGGAGGCAGTACCTGCACAGTTGTGGCAGGTACTGTGTGTGTATTCTCTGGACCCAGGTTTATGTCCCAGGTTAGGGTGTGGGAGTGTGCCACCCACTACTGGTACTGGGCAGTCACAGTGGTTGAGCTGGGTGGGATGTTATCACCTGAGTGACTGTGGATGTAACCCCAGCAATGAGTGACTTCAGCACTAGAGGGACTTGTCCTTCTAGGCCCCCTTCCCCAAGAGGAGGGCAAGGAGCTGTGAACCTTCCCTGTTCCATGGTAAGGGGGCAAGGCAGTGTGGTGTACAATTTGAAGAGCCCCACAGCAACCCATGCCAACTTTGTATGGCATTTGTAGTGAATGTATACATGCCGCAGTGAGATAGATAGATACAATTTTTATTCCTAACCAAAAAATAAATATGAGCAAGGATAAACACAATTAAGCTAAGGCTCATTTATGAGATTGTCCCTCTGGATTCAGTTCCCAAAAACAGCAAAAATACAAAAAGTACCATACAGTATATAATTGCAAAAAAACAGAAATTAACTATTAGTAAGGACAACAACATTAGAAGGAAACCTAAAATTAAAACATATTGGTAAGGTATAGAATAATTACAAATATGCCAGGGTCACTAATTAAGATTTCTGACAACAAAACAAGGGTTCATTGGCTTTGTCCTCCAGCCATGATTTTATCTTACCCCAACTAATCCTACCAGAGACTGGTTTCAAAGTGTGAACTGTAGCATTCTCAGCTACTGATGTAAAGTGTGACGTGACGTGTGAAACAACTGGGCACTGCTGCATTCGTGGCTGTCACCCTCATGTACCACATAGCAGGCAGGACAGTGTGCCACACAAGAATGCCCCACCCAGTTATGCCCCAAATAGTTACAATGCAGAGCAATTAGTGTACATATCTGGCCATCTCACAGCACCATCCTGCACTATGTCCCAGAAACATCAGAGTCTGTCTCTGTCCCTGCAGATGAGGTCTCCATAATGGTGACAGCACTGCTCCCCATCCGATCAACCCCCATGCAGTCAGATAGGTGCCTCCTGACAGACACCAAAATCTCACCCAGGGGTCACTTGAGGTCCTCTGCTTTGAAGAGCTGGCCCTCCCTGGTGACTACCAGGTGCACCAGGTTGGACAGCTTGACCTCGGTCCACCTCTGGTCTCTCTGCATGTGTGCTCTCTGTCTTGTTTTGGGACATCCTTCTCATATGGTTGCTCTCACATCAATGAAGGCGTGTTGCAGCAGTGTAGCAAAGTGCACTTTTTGTACAATAGAAAACCAATGGATTGCACAGTGCTATGATGCATTGCGCTACACATTATGTGCACCAGAATAGTGTTGTCAAGACGTTGTGCATGCACACTATTTGCTTGACCATGCATTACCACGCAACATCACTGTGCAGCGCTTTACTGCGCGTGTGCGGCACAACTTAGGAGCCATCTTGGGAAGGTTCTGGAAAGGTCACAAAGCATGGTAAATGTACGATGCAATTCTCTTTTATTTGCATGGTACATTCACGTCATGCAAGAGCAAACTGTGTTAGCATGACGTGCAAACTTACTATTCTCAAAGGAAGCATATAAATGAGCTGCTTAGGCAGTCAGTGGGCAAAGCTGTTAATGTGCATCTCATCTGGACAATTCTGCATGTAGTTGCATACAACTTTGCTCCTGTGCTATTTAAGGGGACAAGTGCACCACCTTCTGATAGCTGTAGAATTACAAGCAATGCAGACAGTAAGCACTGTGCCTAGAGTCAGCCAAGCAGAAATGTTCAGGCAGCCAGGTGTGTACAGTCCAGAATTACAGACTTCAGTGGTTTCCTGCCAGCACTTCACAAAATAGTGACTGTTCAGATTAGCTTGCAACATAACAGTCGTCACTTCTGTGTGCTGCTTCTCTGACTATTGTGACATGTTATGCCTCTGCCAATGTCTATTGCAGCAGGCCTATACAGTAGCACACCTTACAGTGGCAACACACCTGCAAGGCCTCCACTTCTACAGGGATTTCCGTATTTTACAGGGGATTAGAATCATCTATAGGGAACTTGTATCTATAGTCTTGCATAGCTTATGTGGGAAGGAAGACCAATCTGTTTTCCCTGGCATGTACTGTACTATACAGGAACACACTGGAAAACTGCTGTGGACTCACAGGGACATTGCCATCCACTCTGGGAGTACTGAAAATGTGTTGGGTGCACTGGGAACAGATTCCAAAGCCATTGGGCACACAATGTGGCATGAAGCTCTCCCACCTGCCATCATAGTGTGTCATGTCTGTAGCAATATGCTTGCCTGTCGGGGGACCCACGTCTTGCACCACTGCCTGCGTCATACAGAAATAGATTAGTTGTCGTATTGGTCCTTGTAAGAGCAGATCCAGAAGCAAATTTTTTGATACCTTTTATTGGACCAACATAGATATTACAAAAAGAAAACAAATGTCTATGTTTTTGGACCAACCGAGTCCTTCCTTGGAGACTTCCCAGAGGGAAGTGGAGTGCACACTTCCATCTTGAGTCTCATTTCAGTGTTATTTCAGTCCAGACTGACAAAGCACTGCTTTTCATCAGTGCACTGTTAATACACTGCATTGACTTTCTGCTACACTGTTGTACCACTGCTCAATCTTTCTTATTTTTTGATTCAGACTGTAACAGCACTGCACATAATTATTAGATTTTCATGCACACTTCTTTAGCACTGTATTTCCCTCACTAATTTTTGCTGCAACTGCAGTAGTACTGCTCAATCTTTCTTATTTCTTGATGCAGACTGTAAGAGCACTGCAAATAATTATTAGATTTTCATGCACACTTCTTTAGCACTGTATTTCCTTCACTAATTTTTGCTGCACACTGCAGTAATACTGGCAACACTTTATAATTTTTATCACACTTCTTTAGCACTGCAAATTTGTCACAATGTCATTACAGTGGTACAGCAATGGCAATACTGTGGTCAGCTGAAAAATCCACAATGGTACTACCCAGTGGTACTCTGGTATCACAGTGGTAGGTGATATATAGATTTTCCTCTGTGCATTGGTAGTACACTGGCAGAATGGTGTCCCTATGGCATTTTTTACCATTTTTTCTGTCTCTCACATATACAGTGGTAATACAATGGTATCGTGAAATTTTGAGATTTTTGTCAGCTCCCACAAATACTGGTACACTGGTAGCACAATGGTACTGCATTATATTGACATTTCAGTATTTGGTACCTCTCACAGCAACCCTAGACTCATGTGGTAGCACAGTGGTACCAGTATTAATCTCAGTATACTCTGTACTCTAACACATTGTTAAGATAAATTACATTATCAACCTCATGGAGAACAGCTCTCAATTCTGTATTTTTATTTTTTCACTTGTCTTTATCTTACTGATAATGGACTGTTATTGTTAACATAGACCAGAACATTCAAAGAGCATTTGCGATCGCTAAATGGGTAAGTGACTCTCAAAAAACACTTTGCACCCCAAAAACAGGGTAGGATCACAAAATAATATCTTGAATAGCATAATGAGTGAGTCTCTGACCAGTTGGTGAATGGCTCTAAAAGGTGTTGCCTCCCTAAACCAGGTATTGTCACCTCTGCCTCCTACCCTTGCCCCTTTGAGCTCCCACCATCAGTAATATCACACTTCCCCTGATGTTCAGTGGTGCTGCTGTCCATTCCATACATCAGAAACTGCCAATACCTACCTGCCCACCCAGTCCCACCACTCCCACCATTCATGGCCCCCACCATATGTTTACGCACTCTTCCCACAATGACAATTGGCAGAGACACTCTGCTAACCTCTGTGACCAACTGAGGACAGAATGCCAGTTTTGCGCTCATGTGCCTACTGTATAAACAGCTGTGTACAGTTAGCACATGATTGTGAACCATCATCCATTTAGTGCCCCATCAAGGTGCTGAGAGGATGGTCTTTGCCAAATGTGGAAGGGTGTCAAATATATAGTAAGCCTGGGGACCAGGGGGTAGTATTTGCTGTAAGAGCTAACTGGGTCATGGTGGGGACTTTGGATATACAGGGGGCAAGGGCTTTCACGCAACACACCACTGCTCACTCTCTCAGGCACTGGACTGACTTCCCCCATCAGCCCAACGAACCTATCTCCTGGCCAGCACAGTCAATAAGGCCATCCAAAACCGAGCTACCTCTCCACAATCCCACCTCCTTTGGCCAAAAGTGTTTGTTTGAGAGCTCTGCCTCACTGCTGGCCCCATGCTTGAGTGCCCCCTAGTCTCCACCTGTATGGGTAAATGTGCATTCTCATCTGCATCCCCTTTCCTTTGGAACAACCTGCCCACTCCACTTAGCACCACTGACTCTCCAGGACTCTTCCACTCTCTCCTTGGATTTCCTTCTGTCCTCCACTCCTTGCTCCTGTCATCCCAACTTATTATCATGCCTCTACTTCCCTTTTCTCCTTTTCCTTCTTGGTCCATACCTACATTGCCATGATGTACTTTTTCCTTTACTCATCTCAGATCATGCCTAATTTGTATTACAACTTGGCTACTACTGTACCTGCTATTGTCATAAATGTTATTTATCTATTGTGCTGCAAGTTTATATATATCTTCATATAAATACCCTGTATATTTTTATTACTGTCTATTGTATGCCTTATCCCAGCCTCCTTTGTACTTGCTTGTATTCCTATGCCATTCTCACTGGCCCAGGTCATGCCTGAAAATGGTTCTCGGACCAGTGCACCTACTCGGCAAACAAATGAATGAATAAATAAATAAATGGGAACCACTGGATATCAGGGATAGTAACAATCTACTATATACCTGCTGGGTGATTGTAAGATGGGGTAGGACTGGAGAACAGGTAAATTAAGAACCTGGACCTGTGTGATAATTAGGGGAGGGGTCCAATGGAGACAGTTTCCCAGGAGGGTGCTTTGGTGGTGTAACTCCCAGGATATGTTATGCCCGGTGCTGTAATGTGGCCTGTGCTGTAATCGGCATCAGCAACATGGCTGTCACACCAGCATGGGTGAACCCTTTTTCCATACCCTCCTGAGTGTCCACCCTTTAACAGGTTTGGTGGCATCTGCAAAAAGACATACCTTCCCATTCATTTCTTCTGCAATTTCACTTATGAAGACATTGAGTGACCTACCCTAGTACTGAGTCCCACCCCGCACCATGCCTTTAACCAACTGCAGAAAGCCAGTGTGGAAAGTACTATCTTCTCCCCAGATGTATATAGGCAACCTTTTGGCAAAAGCCACCATGCATGCTTGAGGACCCTCCCCCATCCCTGAAATTTCCCTGCACTACCCCACCCCGTCCCTTGCTAGGTCATTTGTCCCCAGGTGGACAATGACATCTAGCTCCCTCTCATCTCCTGCTGCCTAATGATCCACTGTATCTGCTCTGATCCCTCCAAGCCAAAGTACCTCTCAGATATTTCACCTCCTTCTCCTTTACCCCACCGTGCTCGCTAGTCTATCCCCTAATTAAGTTCCCCACCAGCAGTTCCTTCCTACTCAGCTGGGGGCCTCTTCCTCACTCCTTGTAACTGTGAAATGGTCCATGGACAGTGCTTTCCTTGGGGAAGGTTTCTCCAGGGGCCGAAAGGGTGGTTCAGCTGCAGAGAGAGTGGTTGGCTGGGCAGAGCCCATTTCAGATGCTGGGAGAGTGGTTAGTAAACAAAGCAGGTGAACTGGAACTCTGACAAACAAACCAGCACAGGGGGAGAAAATGCAAGCCCCATAGGAAAGAGCACAGTGAGGGCTACAATAGGTCATTTACCAGAGAAGTCACAGGTCAGGGAACTACAGCTGAAGAGAACATGGAGAACAGGCAGACATTGGAAAATGATGCATGGGGGCAGCAGATGGACATGCACTCATGACGGCATGCATGGGAACTACAGATGCCGGGATGCCAATGCTGGGGGGTGGAAAGGCCAGCTTAGGTAGGTGGACACTGACCTGTAGGTAGAGTGAACAACACACAAGGACCCCTGCATCCCTGCATGCTGAACAGCAGGGAAGTGTACCATGGAGCATAGCCCCGCTGCAGCACAGTAGCTGATGGGGGCCCAGGACACTGTGAACACAGAACTTGAATGTGACCATGGTGCACAGCACAGCCATGAAGCACTGGGACTGTGGCAAACAGTGGCACTACAGTACTGGTACAAATCACCCACAGACAAGTAGCAGCTGCCACAGGTGTGACCAATGGAGTGTGATGTGCAAATGAAGTGCAATCACACACATATGCCTGAGCTGGAACCAAAGCCAGTCAGTGTTGCACAGTCCTCTAGCACAATGGAGGACAGCGTGGAAACCATGGAGGGGCCAGGATGTTCAACTGCAACCCCAACAAATGGGACAATCTGTGAGGTGGTACCATCCAGGAAGGGAAAGTCCAAGCTGAATGTGAATGGCTACCTCCTGGTCCATGAATGGACATGCAATGAGACAGTGTACTGTTTTTTTATCATATCATATTTTTCACCTGCTGTGGCACACACTCCGGCTTGGGGCATCTAGCCACCAGCTCCACTCATCTGGACAGCGGGGTAGCTCAAACTGCACCCAGGAGGATCAGGGTTGGCCATCATGCCATCCTGCTGGAGTGCTCCTCCTCTGCCACTACCAGCCAGGACAGCCACGGACCCTCCTCAACAGGACTCCACCAAAGTCCTCCAGGTGGCTCGGAGCACAGCCATCAAGCTGCAAGATCATGCCCAGCTATTATTCTTCGATTGGCCTCAGTAGCACTGACGTGCAATGACATCCAGGTGCAACGTGCTCCCCATCTAGTGTCACTGACACTAGTAGTGCCCCTGGGCATCCCAAGGGGGCCACTACAACACGGTGAAATTTCCCAGCCCACCCCAGGACTGGGAGAGCAGTCTATGGATGTTCAATCCAAGTCCTCTGCTGCCTACCCCGATGGCCTGGGCTCAATCCTGAACCCCGGGTCACTGGCATGGCACAAGGTGTGGCATCCAGCGCCTCAATCCTCAGCACCACCGGGCTGGCCTGAGACAGTGTAATGGTGCTGTCAGCACCATAAGTCCAAGTCCTGCCTCGGCCAGGCCATCACACTGCTCCAGGATGGCCAGCACCACCTAAATAAAAAGAATATGCACAATCATGCTCTGGAGGTGACAGATGCTCCACCAGCACAGGCGCTGGCTGGCATCAAGTAGAAGGCACACAGCACCATGGCTAGCCTCGCATAGCTACAGCAGAGTGAGGCAACTGTGATGACCACTGAGCTGCAGCAACAGTTGCCAAGCAAGAGGGCCCTGCTGCAGACTGTGAACAGGACCCGCTGCAAGGACCTCTCACCAGAACCAGTGACACTGGCTGACCTCACTATCCCCAAGCAGCTACAGACGGTGACTGGATGGCCATGGTGCAGCAGGATCACTGACAGCACCACCACCAGGTCCTTCTACCACCACAAAGGACAACATCAGGGACCTGGCACAGACACCCTTCTGGGTGATGGATGGTATGTTCAAGACTGTGCCACCTGTTCACTCATTGCACCATCCATGCACCCATGGGATGGGCTAACAACCTCATCATGTCATTGGGTATACATTGATGGCGACAAGAGCTGCAATATTACTGCCTTGTTCCAGGAGCTGAATAAATATGCCAGTATACAGTCCTGCACCCTCAAACCACCACGATCATCACCGACTTTGAGCAGGCTGCGATCAATGCCTGTAGATGATTTCCACAAGCCATAAACAAAGGGTTGCTGTTCCACTTTAGATGAGTGTGTGGTGGAAGGTCCAGAGCTTTGGCCTTGCACCTGTCTGAGTAGTGAGACTTCAGCCTGAAGATCCATGAACTCGTGGCCCTCGCCCATCTCCTGGCACAGGACATTCCAGCAACATTCAGCCTTCTGAAGCCAACCATTCCACCCAATGCCACCACCTCCTCTATTGTTTTGAGCAGGCATATGTGCTGGGCATGATATGGCTGTACAGTAGGAGTAGCCAAGGTGCCCACTAGATACAACCCTATGTTCCCACCTCAGCTGTGGTTGGTTGAGGATCTCCACGAGCGAGGTATACCATGGACCCAAAGCAATGTCGAGACCTGGCCCTCCCATCTCCATGTCCTGCTCAGGAAGGTGCATGTAGGAGTCATGACAATGCTAGCAGAGCTCCACAGAGAACAGCAATGGACCTATGTCACCAGGGAAGGTATTTGTTGTGGACTGCCATGGACACCACCCAAGAAGAGCTATGAGGAGTGGATAAGGATGGTACTGGCATCCAAGGACAAGGGCAAGCTGCTGAAGTTCCTCTGTGGCATGGCACACAACTCCACCCTGTAGGGTTTCCATGGTGACATGGCACCTGACAGTTGTACACTTACAGTACACATCAAGCACAGCCACCAGGTTGCCACTGTGGCCCCTTACTGTTGAAAAAAGTTTCACCCCCACATTTCACTTGCACCCCAACCTGGTGATGATGTCTCATCACAACACTGCTGGGTATCGCCAAGCAGCCCACTGCACACTGCCACGTCTGCACTGTGTGTCGCATGTTGCACTGGCCTGACTCTGTGTGAGTTCCCCAAAATCCTTTCAGCTGTTCATGTGTGCCACACATTGCACAGGTCTGAAGCTGTGCAAGTGCCCCCCAATCCTTCCAGCTGTGCAACTGTGTGGTAACAGCATTCCCGCAATGGGCCCTTGTGGAACCCCCCACAACATACATGGCAGCCTTCATCCCACAATGGGCTCCTGTGGCACAGGCCCCCCCAAACACCACAGACTTTTTCTGTGTGGTTACTGCAAACCCATAGTGGCTAGCATGACACAGACCACATGCACACATTGCAGGTTGGTGCAATGGCATGCTACTCTGTGTCCTGGCATCACATGTGGTGTCGCTATGCCATTTCCTGGTACAGCTATCCATGATCTCGCTGTTGCCCTCTATAATAATGCCTGCAGTGTCATGCATGCATCAACCAACAGGCATGGTACTCCAATTCCTTAATGCATGCCCAGCTGGCTGTCTGTCAGCTGACATAATCATGCATGCAGGGATGCATGGACAGTCCGCCATGCTGCCTGGGATGGCTGATCAACACACTGGGGCATGCACGGTTATTTGTTTCATCCCTGTCCCGTGGATGGTGAGACAGTCATCCTTATTGGGGGGCTGTGATCAGGTCATTGGATCCTTGGAGGGTGCACCACATAGGGGGTGGGTGCCTTCACATCATCTGTGCTGTTCAGTAGTGGCTCAGATCCTGGGATGGGTGGCGTAGGTCAGGATTGGGTGCTTCATGTGTTTGTGGAAAATCCACTCAACAGTTGGACAGCATCCCAACCTCCTCTGGCCTGACAGTGTGTCAGGTGCTGTCCTGGGTCAGGCCACTGTGTTTTGGACTGCTGGGGCTGTTGGCTTGTTGTGTGTGGGATGCAGCATGTCAGACTAATAAGCATTGGGATTATAAAAGGGAACCTAGCAGGGCAGGGTTTTCTATGTGCAAGGAGAGTGGTCAGTGGTGGGATGGGCAGCTGGTATGTGGGCAAGATGGGTAGTCTGGGTGGGTCCAGCTGCAGAAAGAGTTGTTATCTAGAGGGTTCTGGTCCAGCTCTAAGGAGGGTGCTTTGTTTGATGAGGCTGGGAGGTTGGTCCAGCTGCAGGGAAGGTGGTCTACTGAGTTGGGGAGGCAGGTCTGTGGGGTTCCATCTGCAGGAAGACCTTGTCTCAGGGTATGAAGGATGGCCTGGAGCAGCCAGCTACAGGAAGGGTGATAGTTGATGGGGAGAGGCTGGTTTGGGGCTTGTAGGGTGGACTAGCTGCAGACAAGGTACACAACTTGGGAGAGGTCTATTGGGATGTTGATATGGTTGTCCAGCTGGGTGGTCATCTGGGCAGGGGGTGTTCTAGATGTGAGTGGTCATGGGTGTGCAGGCCCAAAGGGCTGTGCCAGGAACCCTCACTGAAGTCAAATACTAAATCTAGTATTAAAGCATTCACTAATTTGCCTTCAAAGACTAATTTTTAGTAATTTTAATAATCTTTAATCATCATTCAAAAATACAACCACCAAGAATACTAAATTCTAAGAAGTATTTCAGCAGACTAGTTGTTCAAGAGTAAATTATTGCTAAATGAGGATTAGAAATAGATCTGCAATGCTCTTAAAAGTACAATTTTTTTTAATACAACTGAATCATAAATGAAGATTACAGTCAGCGGAGTAGTTTTAGGATTTAAATTAGCCAATCAAGGTTGGGTACATTACCGTGCATTTCAGTTCTACTAAGCAAGGAGGCAGATAAAACAACCAGCAACACCAATGAATTTTAGAGAAGGTAAGCAATCAAAAAATGTGGGGTTTTACCTGAAAACAATATGATGCAAAAAAAGTTGGCAGTGTCCCTTTAAAAGTCTATTCTAAACTACATTTCCCATAGGTCTACTCAGTCAGAGACCTACCTTTCCCAACTCACTTCCTGTCTGTGTTCATCCTGATGAAACTGCATGAGCACTATGTGGTCTCATTTTTGAACAACTGGGTTTTCCTACAGCCAAGTTACATATTGAGTGAAACATGTTTAAAAGTACAGTACATCATTTAACTCCTGAAATGTTAAATACAGTAAGGAATTATCACTCAGGTGTTTTTCCATATGAAATGCTGTGCAGGTTTCACTATCAATGTTTTGTCTTGAAAACATTTCTCTTCTCTGAACTCGTGGCTAAACTTTGAAATACACATTTTATTTTCAATCAACCCCCCCTTAAAGTGTTTAGAATGGATTGTGCTTCTAGATTACTTGTTACTTGTGGAATGTTTGCTGATTTAGTTACTTTAAAGTAGTGGTGGGGTTGGTGGGGGCAGGAGAATGAGCAGCAGGAAGATTGTATAACTGATCAAATTCAGAATGCATTTTCTGTATGTATCCATTTAGTAACCTATTTAACTATATTTACAGAGAAAAGATTACAGCTTTTTTAATTTGAGAAAATCTGGAGTTACCTGCAGATAAAGGAAGAATTATTTACTGCAGATATTTGAGTGTGTTTGTGGGGGAACTGTTTTTCAGCATTTAATATTTGTATTTAACAGTTGCATGTGTTAATCCATTTTGTAATCTGGGGATCAGTGTATTTTTTTTTTTCTGTTGCTGAAGACTGCATTAATTTTTATTTTATTTTGTTTTTGGTGACTGGCAAAGTGCACTATACAGATTCTTGCCTATTTTCAGGCATGACCCAGAGGGAGGGGGATACAGATGAAAGCCAACTGACCTTAAACCAGATTAAGCTGTTGGTGGTATTTTTAGTGACTTGGGGGAAAATTTAGCCAGGGCACCAGAGAAAATTCCCCTACTTTTTCAAGAAGTGCCATGGGATCTTTAACATCCACTTGAACTACCACCAGAACAGGCAGATGGGACCTCAGTTTAACATCTCATCTGAAAGACAGTGCCTCAGGAGTACAGCCATCCCCCTCATGCTACACTAAAGCATCAGTATTGGGATATTAACCCAAGTGCCTGGTATGGGAATAGAACCCACTGCCTTCTGATCTCCCTGCCTTGGAGGTGAGTGTGCTACCTGCTGAGCCACTGACCCTGCAAATGCAATATGCAATATGTTAGTGTCATGTATTTATTTTTTTTAATACTATATTGAGAAGTATAGGGTCCATGGTTGAGGAAGGGGTGATCGGGGACCCTAGGTGTAGGGAGGTTCTGCTCGGATGGAGGGTGTGTCCAGCTTTTGGAAGGGTAAGTCCAGTTCTGGGAGGTTACAAAACCTGCAAAGGGAGGTGGGCTGGTCTGTGGGTGGGAATGAACACAGGGGTCCAGCTGCAGGGAGGATTGTCTGCTGGGAGGCTAGTCCAGGCATGAAAGAGGTGAGCCAACAGCAGGAGGGTGGCTGGTGGTGAGGGGCTAGTTCAAGGTTGAAATGAGATCCAGCTGCAGGTGGATGGTTGGATGGTGAGGCTGGTATGGGACTTCTGGTGTGAATCTAGCTGTGGGTTGAGTGGTTGGGTGGGGACTGCTGGTCCATGGAGGCAGATGGACACTTCAGATATGTGGTCTGTTAAGTGGAGGTTTGGGTGGTGCTCAGCTACATGGAGGTTATATAGAATGTAGTTGGAGGCTGTGGTCCAGATGTAGGGAGGTGGCTGGCTGGGTAAGCAGCTGGCCCAGGAGCCTGTGGTGCTCTAGCTCCATGCTCTACTATGAGAAATGGGGCTAGAAAGGTTGTCCAGCTGCATGAAGGATAGTCTGGTGCCTGGAAGGGTGATCTACTAGCAGAGGAGGGTGGTTGACTATTTTGGGTGGGTGGGCGAGGCCAAGAGATTGATCAGCCTAGGAGGGATCCAAAGTGGTGGAAGTAATTAGAAACTGGATTATACATATGTGCCCTTCAACTTGCTGGTAGCGAGGCACCTGTGGCGGTGACCTTGGCGTTCAGGAATGAGCTTGCGTCAGGGGCTCTCTGGGGAGAGGAGGAAGAGGATCAACCGCTATACAAGAGGCTCTCTTCTGGTGAAGGAGGACAGCCAGCTCAGCTGTAGTACTGCCAACTGAGTGACCACAAGTGGCAGTGCTGGTGGGAGCAGCCCATGGGTGGGAAGACATTGACTGGTGCTGTCGCACATGTCCTGTGCACATGTGTTTTGCACCTTGCTGCTTATGTCTAGGGATGGAAGAACATGCAAATCATCCTGACTCACCTAGGCAGTGCTCACACATATTAGTTCATTCTACAGTGGAGCAAGTCCTGGCAGATACCCAGAGTGATGGTGTTATGGTAGCTGAACGAAGGGGTAACCAGAGATGCAGGTTGGAAAACAGGTAGTAGTTGAGGTGGGGATTTAAGGTGTCAGAGGTGAGTGGTTAATGTCACTCATTACAGTGATGGGACAGTGAGCAGCTCAGCTCAGTACTGGCGCAGATCCTTTTTGGTGTCTTCATAAGTGACATTGAAGAAAAACTGGCAAAGAAGGGAATGCCTTTTTGCAGACAACACCAAAATTTGTAGAATGGGCACTAAGAAGGGAGCAGAGAGCATGCATATGCCTCTTGGAAAACTCAAAAGTGGTCAAGATTGGGGCAGTTGGGGTTCAATGACAAAGTGCAGAATTGTGCACCTAGGGCATAGGAAACCAGGAGCTGCTTTATAGGGTTGGGGGTGGTACTGATGATCACTAAGCGGGGGGACCTTGGAGTTATTATGATCTTAAAGAGACTCACCAAGATACTGCCCGGCACCATACCCATCGGTGCCTTGAAACCAGAAGACCCCAAGGAAGTTAATATGTCCCTAAATTTATAAGCCGTTAAAAAGTCGTGTCCCTCATAAAAATATACAAACCGGGTCCCAAGGACTTCCTGCTTTTTTCTACTGCACCATCTCTGTGCTCACTAGCAGGATGACAGATGCAATAAGAGCGTGAGCACTCATATATGTAATGACGGCGCTTCCTATTCATTTTAACAATATAGTGGCTACAACGCAAAATGTGAGCACCGTTCAACAACAAAGGGCCTTGTTATGACGATACCCACATATCAGTAATATAGATCATTAAAATCAAGAAAAGCTGCCCATACAGGCAGCGCGCTCTCGATGGCATCTGCGTCATCACTGGCTGTGGGAAGCTGAAAGGCGACAACAACAACGAAAGTCGCCCGAAACTGGTTTGTATGTATTTTATGAACCTAGCGACAACGGGGACATGTCCTGTGATCCTCGGCGCAAACTGATGGAAATGATGAGGCTGGCTCAATTACTTGATGGTCTCTTTAAAAATTGCTGAGCTGTGTGACAAAGCAGTGGGTAGGGATGAGGAGGATGCTGGGGCTGCATGGGAAGGTATCTTCAGCAGGAAGAGGAGGTGGTGGTGTCAAGTAATCCCTTATTAGTGAGATCCGACTTAGAGTACTGTGTCAGGTTTGGAGGCTGCACCTTCTAGAATGGCCATAGGGTGGAGGCAGTATAAGGAGTAACTAAAATTGTACATGGGCTGTGGCAAAAGCCTGTGTGAGAGACTGGGATCTCAACATATAAACCCTGAAGAGAGGGATCGCAGTGGAGACCCACAAGTACGCCTAAGGATGAACAGAGGTGCTGGGGGCTCCTTCAAATAGGAAAAAGGACCATGGGGCATGTGTGATGAAGCTTATGGTGGAGGTAAGATGGATGTGGGGAATTACTACTTCACTGAAAGGGTAGTAGACACCTGAAATAGACTGACAGCATTATAGTGTTGGAGGTCAGGAGTGAAAAATGGTAAGGGGGCCTTAAAACGTGTGTATATAGACATAGGTAAATATCAGTAAATAAGTAGGTAAGAGGGAGGACCATAAGGGTGACAAGAGACCATTTAGAGTTTGCAGAGAAGGACTTCACAGGAGCCTATGGTTGCAGTTGTAGCGAGGTCTCGAAACCAGAGCAGAAGTGTGACCTAGAGTGAGGGCTCATCAGCAGTGAGGTTTGTGAGCATGCAGTTTAAGGAAAAAATATCTGACAGTTTCTATGTGCTGGGGAGCTCTGGTGGCAGTTGCTAGCAGGTTGAAACCAGAGTGGAAGAGTAAGAGTGAGGCTTATCAGTTTGTGAGAAGCAGTAAAAAAAAAGTCTGTTTTGTATATAGAGAGTGTGGCTAGGACATGTCAGCAGCATGCAGAGGGTGTGGCAGCTGGAGTGCAGCTTGGCAGCCAGTTGAAAAGGTTTGGTAAAAGCAAAAAACTAAAACTGTTAAACAGAAACAAATGATCACTGTATGATAGTGGGAAATGGGGAAGTGTGACTAAATGGCTAGGTGTGGCTGAGGGACAGGCAACCTGGAAGAAACAAAACTAAAAGCAGATAATAGTAAACAGCGCCAAACAAGCGAGGCTGAGGATGGGGATGTGCGGCGCGATCCACTATGCACATTAATCGAGGATGATGTAATAACTACATGTATAAATGTAAGATTCTGCATGTATACGTACATGCTCCAGATAAAATAGTTTATCACACTCATTATGTCTACCCTATTGCATAATGTACTTAATATTTATAACTTATCAGGGTTCTTTCTCTTTACTGCTCTGTGTTTTTAATTGTGAGCTGTCCTGGACCTTATGCTGTTCTTTTCCTCCCCCAAATCCTTTTGTTAGTCCCTAGTACTTTGACATTAGCTGCTGTGCAACTCTACTGTATGCAGTGCTTGCTGCTTTCATGGTCCTCTCAGGGAGCCCAGTGATTTCCCCTGTTTGTCTCCCACCCACAGTTACTTTTAAGTCAGTTTCGCATATTGCCCTTCAGCTGCACTGTGGATTTTGCTTTGTGGCCCCTATCTTGTGCATTTGCTCTCCCAGTCCCTTTCTACCAGGCCCCTCAGGGCACCTGCAGTCTGCCACCATGTGGCTTAGCTAAAGGTTCCTGCCACCTACTGCTGGCTGCTTACCCTCCAGACCCTCTTAACGTGCCCCGTGGGGGCTCTTCACATGCCACTTTGTGGTTGATGGGTAGAGGAGGCATATTTGCTCTAGTCTCCTCCCCTCCCAAAATATCCATCTTCATTCCCACACATGGAGCAGGCTACAGCCTGAGGCTTTGTGGGCTGGATCATAGACACTAGACCTTGATGGCAGATAGGACTGCTTGGCCTCAGTCGGCATTTCCCTACCTAGTGGATAAGCTGCAGATCCTGGTTATCAACAGCTGACTCCTTCTACCCACCAGTAGAATTGGTTCATGTCTGTCCCATGTATTCTTGAGTCCCCTCTATTTTTTGACTCCACAACCTCCTCAGGAAGGCCATTCCATGCATTCTACACCTCTCTGTGAAAAAATACTTCCTCATGTTGCCCCTAGGCCATCCCTCTATCTTCAAGTCTGCCCCTTGTTCTTCGCATCTCTTTTCTGAGAGATGCTACTGTCTTTAGACTTTGTTGATTCCCTTGAGGTGCTTGAAATTTTCCTTTCGTCCCTCAGCCCTTTTCCTCAAGGCATACATATTCAGCTCGTCTCTCTTTGTATGGCTTCTGGTGCTGACCCTTAGCTATTTTAGTTGCCCTCCTCTGGACTGGCAGTTGAAAGTGCCTGCCATTACTGTCACTGTGGTTCAGTAGCACTAAACTGGCTGCCTAGCAACAGCTGCAGCATTTTGTTAGCAGTTTTCTGAACAGCCTCCTGCCTGCTACATACAGTCTGGGCCAGGACATCCCCTCCCCACACTAGGTTCCAGGGAAGATAATATAAAAATAAAAATGCCACTGTCAGTGAGAGAGTGACCCATTATATCACCAGATCTATACCTTTCAAACCACTGGCCTCCTGGGACAACTCAAGACTCCTGAACCACCAGTGCCCCCTTTTTAAATAATATGAGGCCACTGAGCCCGTCACATTCCCACCTGCCCATCAGACTACTTCCTTAATTTAATTGGCTACCTGCAGGTCACCTGGGGCGCTTAAGGGGTTTGTCAAGTCCCAAATACCACTTTTATTCTCTATCTAGCTGTCTGCATTTTTATTCCATCTCTAGTTTCTTACTTTGACCTAATTTGTCTTTTTCCTCTAAACTCCCTCTTCCTTTACTCCTGTGCTATATACCCTTTTGCTTATCTCTCTCTGCTACTATATCTTCTCCATACTGATCTATTTTCCTTTATTTCTGGATGTCTGGCCAAACATACCAATCAGATAAGTATCTTTTGTTTAATTCTAACACTCTAATCTTTCCTCTATCACCTCTGACCCTTTGTATCCTTCAACCTTCTCTGTTCTTCCTTTCAGGTCCTACCAGAATACCCGAACCAAGGACACCCTAACTCTGGACTCCCCTACTCTGATGGGCAGTTAAGTCCTAATTACTTAACTGTCTTAGAATCATAAATCTAGTGACAGAAAAAGACCATTTTGTATTGAGTCTGCCCACCCCCCCAATCATCTCATCTTTGTCACTTGAGACACCCTCTGCCCACTGGTCACCTCCTGGTGTCTGTCCCATGCCCCATGAATCCTTTCACCTTTTTTGCTCACACCGCCTCTTCCAGTGAGTCAATTTCAGGACTCCACTGCTTTCTCAGTGATACCAATGCCCCCTCATTGCCTAAACCTTCCTTCTTCTAATCTTGGTTTATGATCCCTAGTTCTAGCACTTATTTTCCTTGCAAATAAGCTTCCCTCTCACCTTACTAGTCTCCAACGGGTACAGATCGATTCCCTCCACCTCTCCTCTTAGGGCTTCCCTATGCATAGCGTGCACCATCTTGGTTGCCCTTGTCTGAACCATTTCAGTCCTGTCTTATGTCCTTGTGTAGGTGAGGCCTCCAGAACTAAACCCCATACTCCAGGTGAGGCCTCACCATGGATTTATAAAGGCACATCAGCACCTCCCTTTTTCTGTTTTATACCCCTCCATATGCACACCAGCATTCTATTCACTTTGCCACCACTGTGCTGCACTGGTTCTCCGCTTTAAGATTATCTGAAATTATAATCCCCAGATCTCTCTCCTGCTGAGTTTCCTTACCCCTCCCCCCCCATCGTGTGTAAATGGTTTGCAGGCTATTACACCCATGCACACTACTGTACACTTTTTGGCATTAAATTTCAGCTGCCAAGTTTCCGACAACCTCTCCATAATCTTTAGGTCCTCCCTCACTGCCTCCACCTCTCCTACCAGGGTGTCTACCCTATTGCAGATCTTCGTATCCTCTACAAATAGGCACATCTTCCCCTGCATTCCTTCCACTACATCTAACATACTAAAAGCAAGCAGAATAGGCCTGATGGTCTGTTGTGTCTGCTCGGTAGCCAGCCTCCTAATGGGTTCTTTCTTTCCCACCGAGCCCCAGAGAGGGTCATCCTCTGCTTCAGTTTACCCTGTACCTATCCACTCCTCTTGAAGCCCTCCATTGTCCCTCCACCCAGACTCCTGGACAGTGCATTCCATGGCTCTGCCACCCTCTCAATAGTAATGTCTCCTGCACATTCCCCTGTAATTTCCCCCTCTAACTTCACTCATGTCACCTAGTTTGTTCCCACCTTCTTTAGTCTGAACATCTCTTTGCTTTTTCCCTATTTATTTCTTTACATATTTGAAGACCCCTATCATGTCCCCCATCTTTCCTCTCCTCCGCAAGTACAGCCCGAGCTCTTCAGCCTTTCCTCATAGGGCCTTCCTCCCACACTCTGAAGCATCCTGGTTTGCCTCCTCTGGACACTCTCCAACAGTGTCGTCCTTCTTGAGTGAGGTCTCCAGAACTGCATGCAGCTTTTCGAGATGTGGTCTGACCACGGCATTATACAGAGGAGGATCACCTCCTCCTCCTGGGCGTAATCCCCTGGCTATGCAGTATCCAGTTTGCTTTGGCTGCAGTTCTGCAATTTTCAGTGTAATTCATTTGACATCTACCACCCCCTAGATCCCTCTCACTCGTTGTGGCTTGCGAAACAGCCCCCAGGTGTATACACTATTTCGTTTTTGCAACCCTCGATTCAGTACTCTACATTTCCCTGCATTAAACTTCAGTCCCACCTCCTTGACCACCCTTCCAGGGTATCCAGACCCTCTGGACTGCCTCTCGCTTCATCCCGTCTGCCAATGCTCCCAGTTTTAAGTCATCCGCAAAGAGACTCATCCTACTCTTAACCCCCTCCCCATATCCAAGACATAGGCATTGAACAGGAATGGCCCCAATACTGGACCAGGGGACCCACTGGTGACCTTTGTGGGGGAGGATACTACCACCACCACCCTCTGTATTCACTCTGTTGTCAATTTCTACCCATCTGAGCAACTGTCCTCCCACCCCACCTGCCAGCTTTATTAGCAGCCCATTTTTGGGTGCAGGATCAAATGCCTTACTGAAATCGGGTATGGAATGATCCTCCGGTCCTATGCAGTTGAGGTCCCAGTCTACCTTAAAAATCATAGGCTTATTCAACATGGATCTCCCGTGATGAAACCTTACTGTTTGTCATCCAGTTGACCCAACCTTTCCAGCTGCCTCCTGAGCCTATCCTTGATAATATACTCCATTACTTTGCCCACCACAGACATTAGGCAGACAGACCTATAATTCCCCATCTCCGCTCTAGACCCCCCACTTGTGGATAGGCACCACATGAGCCACCCTTCAGTCTTGAAGCACCCATCCTGTCAGCAGAGAGGTGTTAAAGAGTTCTGCCAGTGGTGCTGCTAGCTCATCCGCCAGTTCCTTCATAACCCTCGGATGCAGCCCATCCGGCCCCGGTGCCTTATCAGTTTTGAGTGTCCGAAGGACCTCCTTCACCTTTTCCACTGTGATGTCTCCTCCCAGCCCTCCCTCATTTAACCACCCATCCCCTTCTAGACTTGGCCCAGCCTGAACCCCAACTTCTTTCAGTCCTCTAGACTCCATCTGACCTCTCGGACTCTGCTGGCTCCTCTTCCTCCCATTGGGCTGGAGGGATCCCCTGCCTCCCCCTGTAAATATCAAGGCAAAGTACTCATTTAGCACCTCTGCCTGATTCCCCCACCTCCTGAATCCATCCCTCCTCAGTCCTAATCATGCTGATATGTGCCCTCCCTTTTCTCTTCTCCCTTGTGCATCTATAGAATCCTTTTTCCCCCTCCGGATATCCCTAGCCAGGTTCTGCTCCCTTCTCACCTTGGCTCCCCTCACCACTGTAGTGACCCTTCTAGCCATCAACTCATGCCCCTCTCCCTTACCCCCCCAGAGTGTTTAAAGCATGCATAGGCAGCCTTTTTATGCCTCACTGCCTCCTGCACCTCCCTGGTCCACCAACATGGCTTGTTGACTCTACCATGCTTACGTCTTACCTTTGTACAGGAGTTAGTAGTCTCCTGCACCCCCCTTCTTAATGGCCTCCCACAAGCTGCCAGCATCTGTGTCCAGCCTAATCTTGTCCAATCTCCCCTGTAGAATCGTGCCCATGCTGACGAAGTCTGCCCCCTGAAGTCCACTACTACTGTATTAGAATGGTTATCTTCCCCCCTCCCGATACAGCAGAAAACAGACCATAGTGTGGTCACCACCTGCCAGCGGGCTGCACACCTCCGGGCCCTTTATCTGGTCACTGTCTGCTAGGGCAACATCCAGTATCCATTCCTCCCTAGTAGGTTCCCCCACCTGCTGGACCAGGAAAGCAGCCTGGAACACATCCATCGGTCTCTGTTCCCTGGCCACAGAGGATGCCACAATGTCCCAGTCTGTCCCCGGCATATTAAGGTCACCCAAGATCACCACCATACCCTTTCCACGGTCACAGTGCCCCTTGATGTTCTCAACTAGTTTGTCCTCCAGGGCCTTTTCCATCGTTGGGGGTCTGTACACCACCCCTATTTTCAATCTTTTACCTCCCCTCATTTGTAGGGTTACCCAGATCTCCTCCACCCCCCCACAGCCTCCTTCACGCCACTAACCACTATGTCATTTTTGACTATCAGCGGTACAGCCCTTCCTCTTTCCTCTCCTCTGTCCTTCCTGAATATTTTTTAGCCCACCAAATTTAGGTCCCAATCATTTTTCTGAGTGGCCCATGTCTCAATAATGCTGCCACATCCACTGATGTCTCAACCAGCATCGCCTGGAGCTTGGACATTTTGTTGCCCATGCTCCTAGCATTGATCAGGGCTGTCCTCCACCCCGACCCCTCTCCCTTCTCCAGTCGTCTCGGCCCTGAGCAGTCCCTAGATGCCCTTTCTTGCACAGCTCTTGATGAATTTACATTGCAGTCACCTGCCTTCTTTTCATGCCCTAGACCTGGACCCTCGAGCAGCCCTCCTGAAACATAGAAACATAGAAACATAGACTTTGATGGCAGATAAGGACCGCTTGGCCCATCTAGTCTGCCCATTTCCCTACCTACAGGACAGGCCGCAGATCCTAGTTAACCAACAGCCTATTTCTTCCTACCCCCACAAGAATTGTCTTATGTCTGTCCCATGCATTCTTGAATTCTCCCACAGTTTTAGACCCCACAACCTCCTCAGGAAGGCTGTTCCATGCATCCACTACCCTCTCTGTGAAATAATACTTCCTCACATTGCCTCTGAATCGCCCCCCATCTTTAATTGGCGTCCCCTTGTTCTTGCACATCTCTTTTTCTGAAAGATGCTACCCTCTTGGACTTTGTTGATTCCACTGAGGTACTTAGAAGTTTCTATCATGTCCCCCTCTCCCTTCTTTCCTCAAGCATATATATATATTAAGCTCCTTTAGTCTCTCCTCATACGACTTCTCTTGCAGACCCTGCACCATTTATTACCTTCCTCTGGACTGCCTCTATCTTGTCTATGTCCTTGTGGAGATGGGGTCTCAGAACTGGACACAGTACTCAGATGGGGTCTCACCAACTGTCTGTACAGAGGGATAACAACTTCCTGTTTTCTGCTGCTGATGCCTCTCCCTATGCATCCCAGTATACCCCCAGCCCTCCCGACTGCTCTTCTCCACATTGCTTGCTAACCTTAAGGTCATCTGATTGATTATCCCCAGGTCCCTTTCCTCTTTTGTTGTTACTACCTCCCCCATTGTGTTTTTTCCCTGGGTTCTTGTTTCCAGATGCATTATTTGCACTTCTTTGCATTGAATCCTAGCTGCCATATTTCTGACCATTCTTTCAACCTTGCCAAGTCCTTTCTCATCCTTTCCACACCTCCTGTGTATCAATCCTGTTGCAGATCTTTGTGTCATCTGCAAAGAGGCATACTTTTCCTTCCAGTCCCTCTGCAATGTCACTTATGAAGATATTAAAAAGGACTGGACCCAATACTGAACCCTGCGGTACCCCACTAGTAACTCCTCTTTCTTCAGAGTGGACCCCATTTACAATTACCTTCTGTGTCCTGTTGTCCAGCCAATGTTTTACCCAGGCTACCACTCTGGGACCCACTCCCAGGCTGGTTAATTTGACTATTAACCTTTTGTGTGGGACTGTGTCAAATGCCTTGCTAAAGTCTAGGTAGGCCATGTCCACAGCCCCTCCCTGGTCTACTACTTTGGTCACCCAGTCAAAGAAATCTATTAGATTCGTCTGACATGACCTTCCCGCTGTGAACCCATGCTGCCTTGGAGTTCCTGTACTTCCACTGGCCTCTAGGTACTCAACTCATCTTTCCTTCAGGTGACTCTATCACTTTCCCTACCACAGAGGTCAGACTGACAGGTCTGTAGTTTCCTGCTCTGTCTTGGTCCCACTTTGTAGGGAATCACATCCACCTTCTTCCAGTCCTCAGGTACCACACCATCCTCCCATGATTTATTAAAGAGTAGCCAGTGGTTTCACTAGTTCCCCCTAATTCTTTTTAGAATGCTGGGGTGAATTCCATCTGGCCCCATTGCTTGTCCACCTTCAGTTTTAGGAGCTCTTGCAGAACCCTTTCTTTTGTGAAAGGACTGGGATCGATCCCCTATCAAGAGTGCTTCTGTTAATTGGATTAGGCACTTCCTCCTCTTTTGTGAATACTGAGCAGAAATATTTGTTCAGTATCCTGCTTTTCACTGTCCCCTCTGCCCACCCACCATTCATTCTATTCAGCCTCACTATCCCTCCTTTGACTTTCTACTCGCTGATATACCTATAAAGGTTTTATCCCCTTCTTAACTGAGTTGGCTATCATTTCCTCAGTTTGGGCCTTTGCTATTCTGACTTCCCTCCCTGCTTCCTTCTGCCTTAACTGGTACAGCTCTCTGTCCTGCTCCTTCTGTGATTCCTTGTACTTCTGGAATGCTATCTTTTTCTTCCTGACTTTCACAGCCACCTCTTTTGAGAACCATAGTGTTTTTTTCTTTCATTTTGATTTGTTTATTTGTTTCACACAAAGGCTTGTTGCCTCTGTGATGGCAGTTTTGATGATTTCCATTGTTGCTCCATACCTCCTTCTAGCCTGTTTGCTGGTGCTTTTCTGAGCACTCTCCATCTTGCCAGAGTCAGCCCTCCTGAAGTCCAGTGCACCTCACTTTGTATGGCTTGACCCCTGTAGCTGAGTTTAATGTGAACCATCGCTGTTTAATGGTCACTTTTTCCCAGATGGCAACCCAATTTCTAGATCTGAGATCCTCTTACTGCCCCGTTTGAGTACAAGGTCTAAGATTGCTCCCTCATGAGTGGGTTCAGAAACTAGCTGTCTGAGGCTCTGCCACCTGGGGCATCAAGAATGGCCTGCTCTTGGATGTGGCTGCAGCAAATGTGCTCCAGTTAACATCTGGCATATTCAGGTCTCCATCAACAGTATCTCCCCTTTCTCTGCCATTCTAAGAATGCCTTCAATGATATCCTTGTCCAATTCCCTCCCTGACGCAGGGGTCTGTACCTAACCCTTGTGTGGATTTGGTGCCCTTTCCATTCTCCAAGGTGACCCACAGTGCCTCCTCTCCTCCCTGTTTACTCTTTTGTTCCATTGCTTTTATCCCTTCCCTTACATAGAGAGCTGCTCCTCCCCCTCTTCTCCCCTGCCTCGTCTCTCCTGTAGGTTATGTACCCTGGAATGTTAACATCCTGTCATGGTTCTGTGTACCATGTTTCTGTGACTGCCACGATATCCAGCATCCTCTTCCATCAAGGCCACCAGCTCAGGAGCTTGTTGTCCAGACTACGGGCATTGGTACTCATACCCTCCATTTCCTGATAACCTTACTCCTTTTTCCCCATCCCTGTCCTTTTGCCTTTATCAGTTTCTCCATTTACCCCTGCCCTTCTTCCCTATCGACACCTCTATGTTGGTGTTTACGCACTTACCGTGATTTTTTGGGGGCTAGGATTTCCCTGCTCCTTTCTGTGCCTCCCCTTGGCTAGTTTAAATGCTTGCCAATGAAGCATTAAAACCTATCACCTAGGATCCTGGTTCCCCTCCTGGACAGATTCAGACCATCATGCCAGTATAGGCTTGCATCACTCCAGGTGGACCCCGAGTCCCCAATGAAGCCAATCCATGAGCTCCACACCAGTTTTTCAACCACTGATTGAATCCCATGGTGCAGAACACCCTAGCTTCTCCTACGCCATAGATAGGCAGCACCTCCGAGAAGGTTACCGTGCGTGCTACTTGTCTGAGGCCCCTCCCCAATTCCTCAAACTCTTCCTGCACTTCTCTAATCCTTTTATTAGCCAGGTCATTTGTCCCTAGGTGGACACTGACATCCAGCTCCCTCCCTGTGCAGCTGCTCTGCAGTAACTGAGGATTCGCTCCCTGTGCCTCAAGCCATGGTGCCAGGAGGCACCTTACCTCCTCTCCCCTTCCTCCCCCAGTTCTACCTTCCTAACAATGGGTCCCCGACCAGGTTGTTTCCTTCCTGCAGGGTCCCTGCCACCCCTCCTATAGGTCTCTTTTGGAGGTTCCCAGCATCCTCCTTGGTCTCCACTGTGGGTGCCTCCATAGAGGAACCACACTTTGCCAGAATGGCATAGGAATTGTGGAGAGGTACAACTGGAGGGATGCACCTTTGTTCCACCACCCTCACCCTCCCTGAGCCCACTGTGGTCCAACTGCTTCTTTTTCTTGGCAACCTCTGAGGCAGCGGCTGTGGCACTGGTGGTCTGTGGATGGAAGAGGAGGTCCCACAAATCCTGGCCAACTCAGCCTGGAGATGAGCAACCTCTGCCCTCAGCCCAGAGAGGTGCCTGCAGATGGGACAACACTGCATCCTCCAGAATGTCTCCCGGAAGACTGCTGCCCCACAGCTACTGCACTGCACCACTCCCATCATGTCTTATTTCTGGCCCCTTAACTGTTTGCAATCCTTACTCTTTCTTCTGTTTTTTTTCTCTCTCCTTACTTTCTGCCTGTGTGCCCTTTAAGCTTCTCATTGTCCTGTTCTGAGAAAGAATATCCTATATTTCTCAGTAGACCCCTTACTTGCTCAGAGGCAGACCTCCAACAGCTAGAGGGGGCCAGAGAGCAACTCTTGCCCTTCTAGGATGGTGGGTCTCTGGTGGCTCTGTGATCACTCACTTCCTGCTCCCAAACAGGAAGTACCTGTTGTCAGTCAAATTCGGTGCCTATAAAAGTAGAACTAGCTCTGGGTGGGAGGGTGGAGGGCAATATAGTCCCAGTAGAGAAGTCCAGTCACATAGCAGTCCTTTCTCCTGGTGTCTTCTGCCAAGCTACTCCTGGTGCCACTCTTTTACTTAACCCCCCCTGTACAAGTTTAAACTCCACCTCTCTACTATGAATCCAGCAAGTTTTAGTTTCAAGATCTCCCTCCCCTCCAAGTTGAGGTGTAGCCTATCCCTGGCATATAACCCCTTGTCCTCCCATGTATCCCCCAGTCCCCCACCAGCCCATACCCTTCTGCCCTGCGCCAGTCCCTGAGCTACTGGTTCACACCTCTAAGTTTATGTTTGGTCTCCCCGGATGCCCTAGGTACTGGCAGGATCTCAAAGAAGGAGATTGCGCTTCCTATAGAGTGGTAAACCTGGCCAGTTCCTGGAATCTCACCTGGATTTCTAGTTCACTGTTCCCCCTCTAAGTCATTTGTTCCCAGCTGTTTTAGGAAGTCTGGGGACTCCTGTATTCAATGCTATCGGTATAGCTGGAATTTGGCCTTGTTAGATGAGCCTAGGATACTTAAAGCCTTGACTGGGCTGCTTTTCCAACCCCTGCCCCTTCCACTGGATGCCCCAGGTCATGGAGTCACCAAGCAGGATCACCTTCACCCCCACTTTACTAGCCCATTTGATTCCGTCCAGACTCTTCCTTCTGTTATCAACCCCCCAGCTTACTTCTCTTGCCTCCCTCAGCCTGGGATCACAAGCCTGTGCTTGCCCTACCATGCTCATTCTTCTACCTGTAGCTCCCAGCTTGATCCTCGCCCTCCAACCTCCTGGGAGGCACAGACTGCCACCCACCCAGATCTCCCTGGACTGTTTCTGGTCTGGTATCCTCAGATCCCCACCCAGGCTCCCTTCTACTGCTTCCCTCCTTGCCTCCCCCAAGTTCTGCATCCTTCACCCCATCTGCTGTCTCCCACCCCCATCTTCCCCTCCTCCACCTCATCAGTTTCTCCCACCCAAAGCTGGCTATCCCTGAGTACTCTTATACTTAGTTGACTTCCCACTAAGGATGCTTGCCCAACCCTAGTCCTCCCTCCCACCACCCTGGCTTCACTCTGCACCCCCCATCCTCCCCCTCCCTCCCACCTAGGCTAATGTCTCTCTCCACCTCCCCTTCTGTGGATCTGTCTCTCTCTCCTGCCCCATCCCCCCCAGTTTACTGACCAAACCCTCTCTGTCTGTCTGCTCCCCTCCTCCCGCCATCCTTTCCACCTCATCTCCCAGATATAGCAGCACGAAAGGATTAGTAAGTGTGATGCTTGCTCCCGACTTGCTCTTTCCTGTCCCCCCCTCCTTCTGGTCAGCCACCTCCCTATGAAGTGATTTCCGTACATTGCTTGTTTCGTGCCCCACCCCTCCTGAGTAACCATATGATCCTTGTCCACCTGTTTCCTGGGTTATGCCATATTGGCCTCGTCTTCTCTCAAGAGGTCCTTTCCACACCTTTCCTCTCCACCCTCTCCACCTTCCAGCTCCCTCTCCTCTACTTCCTCCCTAAGACCTGCCAAATGAAACACATTGGGCACCCTCTGAACCTCCATGCCCAATTTTAGGGTTTTAAATAATTGATGAGCAGTTTTTCTTGGGCCGATACTAACTTGCAGAAAGTATTTACATAGATTTTCCTAGAAGTGCTGTGTTTGTTAAACACAGTGAGGCAAAAGCTATTAATTTTTCACAAAGTTTTAGCACTTTTATGAGCAAAGCGCTAATCAGTTTTAAAGTTAAATAAAACCCTGCTAATTTAATATTATTGCCGCCTGCACCCTGTACACCCAATCACTCTACCGAAGGTGCCCGCTTTGGCCACCCCCAAGTCTACCCTCATTTTAGGTGAGCAATGCGGCCCTCTAACAGAAATAATTCAGTCAGTGTTGCACTAAAACCCAAGCAGTTTGCCCCCTCCGATTACAGCAATTTTCCCTCTTTCTTGACAGTAGCCAGTTTTCTAGCCCTAGCAGTAGACAGTTCACAAGCAAAATTAGCCCACCACAACACTAGCCAGCTCAGAGGCCCTAGCAGTAATCAATTCACACACAGTTTGCCTACTCCCTCAGATGTAGTTGGCATATACAGTCATTTATACAGTCTGCTTCATTATGCCCCTTCCTGGTAGTAGCCAGTGTTGCCCAAGCAGCACAGTGTACAGGACCCTTTTCCTCCAATCGATAGCAATCCAGCTTTCTAGTGTTCCAGTTCACCCAATCTCAACTTGCCCTCCTCCAAGGCTCCACCATCACCGACCATTTAATAGAGGTTGGGGCCAGGGTGGGTGGTGTGGAACAAAAGAACAGCTCTCCTCCTCTGATTGCGACTGGACTATTTGCCTTTTATGGTCCAGTCACACAGTCAAAGGTTTGTGCCCTATTTGCTGATTGGCCACTCCTTCTTGAGTCACTGGCTTGCAAAGTTGTGACCAATGTGGTCCCGGTATGCATGGCCTGTCCTCCGCCAAGAAGAGCTTCCTTGTCAATCACCGATGTTATTCCACCCTCTCCCACTGCCGATGCAGCCCCAGACTGCCTGCCTTGACCCCTTCCAGTGACAAGCCCCAGTCTGGAAAGAACAGCTCTCCTCCCCTGATTGTAACTGGGCTAATCGTTGCTATAGATATTAAAAAAGGATGGGTCCCAGCACTGACCCCTGGGGCACACCACTCTTACCCTGGAATGCACCCCATTTGCCTTACCACCACCCTCTGGTTTCAGTCTTTCAACCAGTTCTCCACCCACCTTGTTATTTTCTGTCCCACCCCTAAGCCTTCGAGCTCATATACCAGCCTTCTATGTGGCAAAGTGTCAAAGGCATTGCTGAAATCTGGGTAGGCCACATCCTCCCCCATCCACCTTCCTTGTTACCCATTCAAAAAACTCGGTTAAGTTTGTTGGGCACAACCTCTCTCCCATAAAACCAAACTGCCTCATATCCTGGAGGCAATTGAGCACATTGGGTAAAGGCTCTGAGCTACAGATCTGGAGACCTGGGTTTGAATCAACAGCCGTCTAGGTGCATACTGTGTGATCCTGAGCAAGTTACTTAACTTCCTTGTGCTCCAGGTTGCATCTGGAAACAAGCTTCAGCTTAGTGTGCTACTCCTGGTTAAACAATGTTCCCTTCCCCCTCTTCTCCTGTAGACCATTAACATAGAAACATAGAAACATAGAAACATAGAAACATAGAAACATAGAAGTTGACGGCAGATAAGGACCACAAGGCCCATCCAGTCTGCCCATTTCTTTTTCTACCTTATAAATGTGCCATCGGCCTTTGCTCTGTCAGTGACCTATCTATTCATAGTCATTTGTATTTCTCCCTTATGCCTATCCCATGCCTGTTTGAAGCCCTGCACTGTATTCCATAGCCACCACTTCTTGTGGTAAGCCATTCCATCATCCACCACCCTTTCTGTGAAAAGAATTTCCTCACATTTCCCCCTTAATGGCCTCCCTCTAATCTCATGCTGTGTCCTCTTGTCCTGCTATTTTCTTATATTTAAACATGTTAAACTCTTTCACCTTGTTTATGCCCTTAAGGTGTTTGAATGCCTCGATCATATCACCTCTCTCCTCCTTTGCTCAAGGGTATACATATTGAGCTCCGTTAATCTGTCCTCATATGTCTTCTGATGCAGTCCCTGCACCATTTTGGTTGCCTCTCTGGACTGCCTCAATTTGAGTTAATGTCCTTGTGATTGTGGCCTCAATACTGCTGCAGTACTCCAGATGGGACCTAACCAGTGTCTTGTACAGAGGGATTATTACCTCCCTCTTCGACTTGTGATACCCTACTAATACACCCAACACCCCTAGCCTTACCTACTGCTTTAGAGGTCTGCTTGGATGATTTTAGGTCATCATTGATGATGATGCCCAAGTCTCTTTCTTCCTTTGTGACTGCTAGCAACTCCCCTCCCAGCCTATAGGTGGCTTCAGGGTTTCTCTTCCCATTAACCACCAGGTGGTCCACTATTCTTTCCTTCAGCAGTATTTCCATTACTTTTCCCACTGTTGTGGTCAGACCGACCAGTATGTAGTTCCTGCATCCTCCCTGTTAACACTTTTGTATAGTGGGACCACATCAGCCTCCTCCAATCCCTGGTCATGTCACCCAGTTTACAAAGACAGGGTGAATAGGGTAGTCAATTTCTACTCCTCCCTGCTCCCTCAGTGTCCAGGGGTGCATCTGTCTGGCCCATAGCCTTATTGCTGCCAGGTCCATGAGGATCCTTTCTTTTGCAAAGGAGCTGTGTCCTTTTCTGTGATCTCTCCATCCTTATTACTTAATGCTGACCCATTTTCTGCCCCTCCTTTGTAAAACCAGACAGAAGTATTTGTTCAGTATTTCTGCTTTTGGTGGTCATCTTTTACCCTCCCTCCATCCACCCTTTTCAGACACTCAATATCTCCCTTGCCTTCCTTTTGTCCCTGATGTACCTGCATGTAAAGGGTTTGTCCCTCCTTATCACAATACACACTGGCTGGCTTGTGCAAGGGTCCCACACAAGTGTGGGTCTGGTGTAATGTGCACTTTGCATGTGGAACCATTTTGGTTTGCCTGCTGCGTGCTGTAGTGTAGTGGATTATGATTAACTGGTTTTGCTGGATTCTGCACAGACAGCTTCATTTGCAGCAGATCCTGGAGTCCTTTGATGGGAGATTGTCCTACAGTGAATGTTAAGAGTTTATATAGGCTGTCGTCTTTTTTGTTTACTGGCCCCACTGTACTCCCTGGGCTAAGTTCTGTCATGGACTGACTTATCCCTGGAGAAGAAGAAGTGGAAAACATCTGATCAGAGATTGTGGAAGCTCAAATGTGCACTGCAGGCTATTGGAACTTCTACATAGAAACATAGAAACATAGAATTTGACAGCAGATAAGGACTGCTTGCGCCACCAGTCTGCCCATTTCCCTACCTACTGGATAGCTGCAGATCCTAGTTAACCAGCATCCTACTTCTTCCTACCCCCACCCCTAGAATTGCCTTATGACTGTCCCATGCATGCTTGAATTCCACCACTGATTTTGACTCCACAACCTCCCACGGAGGCCATTCCATGCATCCACAACTCTCTCTGAAAAATACTTCCTTAAATTACCTCTGAGCCGCCCCCTCTATCTTCAAATTGTGCCCTCTTGTTCTTGCACCTATTTTTTGAAAGATGGTACCTGCTTGGACTTTGTTGATTACCTTGAGGTACTTGAGCGTTTCTCTCATGTCCCCGCTCCCTCCCTTTCCTCGAGGCTATACATATTAAGCTCCTTTCTTATCTCTTCATATGTCTTCCGGTTGCAGACCCTGCACCATTTTAGTGCCCTCCTCTGGACAGCTTCCATCTCTCTATGTCTTTACGGAGATTGGGTCTCAGAACTGCACAGTACTCCAGATGGGGTCTCACCAGCTGTCTGTACAGAGGGATAATAACTTCCTGTTTTCTACTGGTGATGCCTCTCCCTATGCATCCCAGTATCCCCCCAGCCCTCCTTGCTGCCCTCTCACATTGCTTGCCCACCTTTAGGTCATCTGATATGACTACCCCCAGGTCCCGTTCCATTTTTGTTGTTGTTAGTATCTCACCCCCATTGTGTACTCTTCCCCTGGGTTTTTGTTTCCCAGGTGCATTACCTTGCACTTCTTAGCATTGAATCTAAGCTGCCATACATTTGACCATTCCTCTAACCTTGCCAAGTCCTTCTCATCCTTTCCACCCCACCTTGCGTATCAACTTTGTTGCAGATCTTTGTGTCGTCTGCAAAGAGACATACTTTTCCTTCCAGTCCCTCTGCAGTGTCGCTTATAAAGACATTGAAGAGGACCAGTCTACTACTGAACCCTGCAGTACCCACTAGTAACCCTCCTTTCTTCTGAGTGGACTCCATTTACTATTACCTCTGTGTCCTATTCTCCAGCCAATTCTTTACCCAGGCTGTCATCTTGGGACCCACTCCCAGGCTGGCTAACTTGTATATTAATCTTTTGTGTGGGACTGTGTCAAATGCCTTGCTAAAGTCTAGGTAGGCCATGTCCACAGCCCTCCTGATCTACTACTTTGGTCACCCAGTCAAAGAAATCTATCAATTCATCTGGCATGACCTTCCGCTGTGAATCCATGCTGCTAGGGTCCTGTGCCCCTCTGGCCTCTAGATACTCGATAATTCTTTCCTTCAAGTGATTCCATCATTTTCCCTATCACTGAGGTTAAACTAACAGGTCTGTAATTTCCTGCTTCTGCCTTGCTTCCACTTTTGTGAAGGGAATCACATCTGCCCTCCTCCAGTCCTCGGGTCGCCTCATCCTCCCATGATTTGTTAAAAGGGTAGTCAGTGGTGTCACTAGTTCTACCCTTAGTTCTTTAAATTCTGGGATGAATCCCATCTGGCCCCATTGCTTTGTCCACCTTCAGTTTTAAGAGTTCTTTTCAGAACCCTTTCTTCTGTAAATGGGCTGGTATCAACTTCTGTATCCAGAGTGGTTCTACTGTTTGTTTTATGTACCTCCCCTCTTCATTTGTAAATACTGAGCAAAATATTTGTTTAGTATCTCTGCCTTTCACAGTCTCCCTCTGCCCACCCTCCTCCCCTTTATTAAGCCTCACTATCCCTCCCTTTGTCTTCCTTCGCTCTGATGTACCTATAAAGGTTTATTCCCCTTCTTAACTGAGTTGGGTATCTTTTCCTCAGTTTGGGCCTTTGCTGTTCTGACTGCCTTCCCAGCCTCCTTTTGCTTTAACTGATACAGTTCTCTGTCCTGCTCCTTCTGCGATTCCTTGTACTTCCTGAATGCTTTCTTTTTCTCTTGAATCTTTACTGCCACTTCCTTTGAGAACCATAGTGGTTTCTTACATCATTTTGTTTTGTTTATTTGCTTCACACAAAGGCTCGTTACCTCTGTGATGGCAGTTTTTATTATTCCCCATTGTTCTTCCACCCCTCCTTCCTGCCCATTTGCTAGTGCATTCCTTAGGCACTCACCCATTTTGGCAAGTCAGCCTTCCTAAAGTCCAGTACTTTTGTCTTTGTATGGCTTGACTCTATTGCTGTGTTTATTGTGAACCATACTGTTCGATGGTCGCTGGTTCCCAGATGGCTACCCACTTCTACATCTGTGATCTCTTTCATCTCCATTTTGAGAGAATCCAGTCTAATATTGCTCTTCTCGAGTGGGCTCCAATACTAGTTGTCTAAGGCATGCCCCTGTAAGCATCTAGAATAACTCACCTCAAGTGGCAGCTGCAACTTCACTCCAGTTAACATCTGGCATATTCAGATCACCCATCAGCAATATCTCCCTTTTTCTGCCATTCTAAGTATACTTTCTATCATTTCCTTGTCCATTTCCTCCCCTGAGAAGGGTCTTACTCTAACCCTGTGCGGATTGTGGTGCTATTGCCTGTCTCCAAATTTACCCACAATGCTTCTTCTCCTCCTGTTTACCCTTTTGTTTTGTTGCTTTTATTCCTTCCCTTATGTATAGAGCTACTCCTCCTCCTCCTCTTTTATCTCCCTGTCCCTCTTGTAGATAGTGTATCCTGGTATGTTTACGTCCCAGTCATGGTTTTGTGTGTACCATATTTCTGTGACTGCCACAATATCCAGATGTTCCTCCTCCATCAAGGCCACTAATTCAGGAAGGTTGTCACCCAGACTACAGGCATTGGTACTCATTGCTCTCCATTTTTTGATGGCTTTACCTTCTGTTGCAGCATCCCCCACTGACCGTTCTACCTCGGTCTTTTTCTCATTTAGTACCCTGTTTTGTAGGGAGAGGTTGGGATTTTCCTGCTGCTTGTCAGTGCCTCCATCTTGACTAGTTTAAAAGCTTCATTAAGCATTTAAAACCGATTGCTCAAAAGACTTGTTCCTTCCTGGACAGATGCAGACCATCCTGCCGAGTATAGGCTGGTGTCCCTCCAGGTGGAACCCCAGTCCCCAATGAAGCCAAACCCTGTGCCACACCCATTTTCAACCATTCATTAAACTGCATGGTGCTAATTACCCTCACCTCCCCATGCCTTTGACAGGCAGCACCTCTGAGAAGGATACTGTGTGTGCTACTTGTCTTAGGCCCCTCCCCAACTCTGCAATGTCCTCCTGCACTGCTCTAATCTCATGATGTGCCAAGTCATTTGTCCCTAGGTGGACAATTACGTCCAGCTCAGACTCCCTTGCAGCTGTTCTCGTGATCCTGAGGATGCGCTTCCTGTCCTTCCAAGCTATGGCACCAGGCAGGCACCTTACTTCAGTTTTCCCAGCTCCCCTCAGTTCTATACCCCTAATAATTGAGTCCCCCACCAGGAGCTGCTTCCTTTCCCTGTGGTATCCTCTGCTCCTTCCTGTGGGTCTCCCTAGACAGTTGTCATCAGTCTCTCTCTGCGGGTGCATCCATAGGGAGCTATGCCCCCAGAATGGTGTATGGATTGTGGAGTGCAACAATTGACTGTATGCCTCTGTTCCACATCCTCACCCTCCCTGAGCCCACTGTGGTCCAACTGCTGTGCTTTCTTCGAACCTCTGAGGTAGTGGTGGTGGCGCCGTGCGTCCCTGGATGGGGAGGTTCCTCCTACTGTCCAGTGTGGCCTGGGGAAGGTTTTCTTTACTACTGTTCAGTGTGGCCTGAAGACAGCCTTCTATTGCCTGTTGCTCTGGTGCCAGCTGCAGGGAATTCTGGGACTGGTTGTGGCTGCTGATATCTGCTTAGAGATGGTCACTGTTGGCCTGCTGTGGTGTGCTATACTGCAATGGATGGTAGTTAGAAATTCCAAATCGGTGGGGGGGGGATTTAGAGGAAGGATTAGAAAGTACTTCTTCACTGAGACGGTGGTGGACAACTGGAATGGGCTGCTGAGGGAAATGGTGGGAGGGTTCACGAGGGCATGGGATAAGCACAGAAGGCAACTGGCATGGGGGGACTACAGAAAAGGTCTAGTGGATATCTAGGCAATCTGGGAAGACTAGGTGGGCTTACGGGTCCCTTTCTGTTGTCACATGACCTATATGCCTATGTATTCTACAGGTAGATTGGGGAAAAGAGGAGGATCCACACACCCCAGGGAAGCATTAATTGTGCCTTAGTATCTGTCCCTTGGTGTCTTTACCCTGCCCTGTTTTGGTTGATGTGTGGAGCAACATGACCTCTACCCCAGAAAAGATTGGTTCTAGGGACACAGGCAAAGAGTCTTCCTCCCTCCCCCACTACATGACATCCCTGGTGACTGAGTCCATTCTAAAACCAGGTTGATGGTGTGGTACAGGTCTCAGTATCCCCTCCCACCAACCTCACTTATTTTATTTTAATCTCAACAGAGCCTTCCCAACTGACCCAGCTGATCAGTATTTTTATTTTCATACTGACCCATTTTTCCTTTATATCTACAGGTCTGACAGGACATTGACCAGGAGTAGGAGGACACTGACCACATGTATCAGATAAGTATTGTTTTTTTGTTTACCCTACATTGTTTGTCATATAATAGTTCATAATGAGCTGCAGATCCTTTGTGAGCCCATTGCTGTTCTTGTTTTACAGGTATGAATGGCTGCTATGGGAGGCACTGGGTTGGAGCTGTACCTTGTGCTTTAGAAAGAAGGCTATGGGCTGGGGGATATGGGATGGGCATTAAGGTTGGGAACACCACACAACCAATTTGCCAAGACTCGTGAGGCTCAAACCCTGTTTTCGTTTTCTTGCTTTGTGAGCTTTCATTCTCTAATGCCTACATTAATGTAGTGTTTTGTTTTGCAACAAGTTCTATCCTCATATATGTGTGTGTGTGTGTAATAGATAACCCACTGTATGGGGTGCGGTTACACTCCTGATATAATACGCGCATGCTTGGTGTCGCTGTTATTTTATGAACCACAGGCTGAGTGCATCCAACATCAAGCCGTGCATATATCATTACGCGACCGCACACCCCACAGTGGGTTATTCATCTTATAAAATGGCAAAATTGTTTTGGAGGGGTGTAAAAGTGCAGGTGTGTGGTCACACTCTGATATACACATGATCAACTAATGGTGTTTGTCCAATGCGATTGATAATCCCACTATAGATATAATATATACATACACACACACACACACACACTCACACACACACACGTCACTCGAACAGCCCCTTGATACCGAAAATCATTTTTCTCACTGTGCATGTGCTCCCAATCCAAATAGGCTCTCTTCTTCTTTTGAAGATAAATCTGGAAATACTGGTGAGGCCCTGCATATCAGGGAGGCTCCCACACCATTTTCTGTAGACCAGAACTATCCATTTTTCACAAATCTATTTTTTGCTAACCAGAACCATTGGTGGTCATTTCTTTAAGTAAATGTCCACCCCCTTCCTTGTGACTTTGAGTCAAACATGGGGTAACTGACTTTGGTACCTCCTATAGACATAGCCCCCAAGATCCCCATCTTCTTTAGAATTCACAGATGACTTTCTCACTCAGGAACCCTCAAGCAAAGCTTCCTCTGCTGAGGTTGCAGATACTTGCAGATGAATACTTGTGTTTTTGTTGAATTTTATGCGACACCATCTTTAATGCAGCCTAATACACTGAAGCAGAACTGCAACACTGCTGACAGGAGTGCTACTAAAATCACACTACACACTGAAGTGCACTACAGGTGTTAATGCAGTGCTAATTAACATAATTCGCACACACTGAAAAAGGAATGCAACACTGCTTCAGCCAGTATTGCTACACCAACGCTGCTTCAGGCATTGTTGATGACAAAACGCTGCTACTTTCAGTACTTTTACAATGAGATTGCAGTGCTAATTAATATAGTTTGCACAAACTGAAAAAGCAGTGCAAAACTGCTTAAAACAGTGTTGCTGACATAACACTACTTCAGCCAATATTGCTGCATCAACAATGCTTCAGGCAGTGTTGATGACAAAAACACTGCTAATTGCAGTACTTTTGCAGTGTGATTGCAGTGCTAATTAACATAATTCACACACACTGTGTCAGCACTGCATGTACACCAACAAAGACCTGAAGATGCACTAATTAAACACTGATGGACTGCATTATGAAATGAAGTGTGCAGGAAACGTACACTGCTACTGCAACACTGAAATAACACCATATAGTGACTATTTGAACACTTCACTTCCCTCTGGGTTAGATCTGAGAAAGGACTTGGTTTGTCCGAAAGCTTAGACATTGTTTTCTTTTTGTAACATCTGTGTTGGTCCAATAAAACGTATCAAACCATTTGCTTCTGGAACTGTCTGCATCAGGCATTCTGCCACCCACTACTGCCCAGAAACTAACACATTTCTATCCACAGTGTGACATGGCTGCCTAGCCCACAACAGTGACAGCAGCATAGCACTGTGTGGTCATTGCTCCCTGACACCAAACACCATGCCATTCACACACTGTGGCACCAATTTCTGTCACCAAGCCACTGGACTTTGTACACTACAGATGTGTGTACCCCATCTCTGGTAGGCCCAGTACATGCCTTACACATGGGGTGATTTTTTTTGAAATTTAAGTTTATTGATTTTCAAAAGGACAAAATGAAAAACACAAAAGAAGCACTAAAACACAAAACAAGTACAAAACAATCCAAAAATGTAGACAAGAGGTAATATAGTATACAGTACAACCAAAATACCAACTCCATCCCTCCTCCCCTAGAAAAACCGTATCCCCAAAACCACCCCGATCCAATCACCCAAAAACCGAATAAAATATAGCCATCAACACATAAAGTCCCCTCAAAACACCCCCCATTTCCCAACTGGGTACCAACAAAGGACAAAAACCTATTAAATCTGGATATCACTGTATATCTATAATAAAGTATCCTAACTTTAGCATCTTAAATCGATAATAACAAAAGAGATCAAAAATCTACAAATAAACATATGATGGATAAGGCAAGAAGGATCGGGTCACCAAGCTACAGTGTTAGAGCAAACATAAGGCCTGGAGCTTATCCCATCTTTTTGAAACAATTCCATACGATCTTTAAAACTGGTTATCAGCCTCTCTGATTGAAGATAATATTATCTCCTTCAACCAATCAGCATATGATAGGACCAACTGGTCCGACTAATGTCTTAGGACCAGCTTTTTAACCGCCTATGGACACCAAGGCATATGATATCGGCATTCAACACTATCAACATAGGAAAATCGCTCTAAAACACAAACCTCCGGACAAAAAACCTACTCAGACCCAGAAGGGATCCAGATTCTCCGGATCAAAGACCACAATGGGGCAACTTTGGGGCACTCCAAAAAATATGGATTAAATTACCTTCACCCATAACACCTAAACAATCCGAACAGGAGACCATCTTGAGCTGAAAGAGTTTAACAGGAGTATAGTAAAGATTATTCACAATATAATATTGTGTTACCCGCAGCCTATCCTGGGTGTGATATCTGTGCAAATTGCTCCATATATTAGGCTGAGCTGGAACAGCATCAGGAAGAAGATGTCCAGACCAAAAGGCCTTCAACACCTCCTGAGAGCTGAAATTCAAAAGGTAAGAATAAATCAACGAGATAGAGTGGACTGAGAGGCAAGACTGATAATATTAGAGAGAAGGAGGTACAACCGATTCTCTGAAAGTAGTGCCAAATTTACTACCCATTAGGTGCCAAGTTGATAGACCTTGAAAACCCCTTTGCTTGGTATGTCAAATTTCTCTAGGATATCATCTGACGAAGAAGCAATCTTGTTGAACAAATGTTCAACTCTGGCATCCTTGAGTTGTGGGAGCCAGTTCGGCATGATCCAAGAGTTCCCTAACCTAATGTTAGGATTAAGGACCACCGGCTGTCCCAAATCCAATCCACTAGAAATCCGAAAGAACTTAAGACATTGTGCCCATGACCTAATAGAACCCATCACCGTGTTGTCCGAAACCAACTGTGATAGAGTCCTCGGGAGTGCATAAAATAAGGGAGACATGTCCAGTCTAAGCTCAGAGAGAAAGGCCCGTCCAAGCTGAAGCCAGATTGGACAAGGGATCTCCGAACCCGTGGAAAACCATCTCCCTAATTTGGAAAAATGAGCCGCCCAATAGTACAGCAGGAGATTAGGAAGTTGTAGGTCACCCTTTAGTCCTTAGGGATATATAGCTGGTATAGGAACTGCATCTTCCGCCAGATAAAGCTGGAGAACAACCTATGAAGTTGTTGGAAAAGGAAAGAGGATCCAGAGATTAGTCAGGTTCAACGGATAGAAAACTGGGAAGAATGTTCATTTTAATAATGTTGATTCGGCCCAAAGCTTAAATAGGAGAGCTGACCAACGCTGCAAATCCTGACTAATCAGATCTTTAACTCTGTCCAGATTTAGCTTTTTCAAGAGGAAAGATCAGTAGAAAAGTGGATTCCAGATACTTAATTGATCTGGAGGATCACCTCATTCCAAAGGAGAGGAAGTCCTGTTTATTAGTATACTTGTTTAGAGGAAAATCTCATTTCAAGATATTCAACTTGTAATGGGAAAAGATGCCGAACTGCATAATGATATCAAGAGCGTCCTTTAAAGATGCTGCCGGTCCGTTAGGTGCAGCAAGACATCATCTGCATATGCAGAGAGAACCAGTTCCTCTGCTGTAACAATAACACCTCTCACCTGGGGACGACTTAGCTTAATCAGCAAAGGCTCCAGAAATAAGCTAAATAGTAAAGGAGAAAGAGGTATCCTGCCTGGTGCCAGCAAATAGGCTAAAAGAAGAAGATAGGACCCTATTGCAGTAAATCCTAGCAGAAGGGCAGCTATAGAACGTCTGAATAATATTCAGAAAAGAAGTTGGAAACCCATACCCTCCATTACCGACCAAAGAAAGGACCAATCAACCCGGTCGAAAGCTTTTTCGGCATCAAGAGAGATCAGAGCAACCGGACATGTAGCTGTTTGAGCATACTGAGAAATATGCTACAAAGTCCTCAGTGATCTGTCACGCCTCCCTCGGTACAAAACCAACCTGCTCAGGGCTCAGCAGCCCCACCAGACCCTCTTGATCCTTTCAGCAAATATTTTAGCAAGAATTTCCATGTCTTAATTTTGAGAGAAATGGGTCGGTAATCGTCGGATCAGTAAGAACTTTGTTAGCTTTAGGATTAAGACTATAGTAGCTTCAAACAGAGCAGGGTCAATCTCAGAGGAAACTGATAAACAATTGTATAATTTAAGAAGAATGGGCACCAGGTCCTTAGCAAAGACCTTATAAAAGTTTGCCGGAAACCATCCGGCCCCGGCGCCTTATCCGGTACCAAGAAGGTGATAGTACTCCTTATCTCCTCAGCTGAGATAGGGACTAGCAAACTAGCTTGTTGGGCTTCAGATAGACAAGGGATATCTATTTCTTTCAAAGAATCCTTAACAACTGAAATGGGATGAGATAGTGAGGAATGGCTATAAAGGTCCGAATAGTATTCCTTGAAAACGTGTGCAATATCTCTGGGAGAGGAAACTACTCTACCAGAAGGGGAGGACAAAGAAGGGATGATCCTTGAGCTCTCCAATGTACGCAGACGCAGAGCCAGCAATTTGCCCGATTTTTCACCCAGATCCAGATACTTAGCCTGGGTTTTCATCAAACAGTATTCTGTTTTCTCCTTCAGAGGTCCAAGTATTCATTCTTGGTTAGCAAAAGATCCTTAAGATCCTTTACAGAGGAAGTCGAAAAATATTTAATCTCTAAATCCCTTAGCTTGCTCATCAGAGCTAAGGACCTAGCCAACCGTGTCTTCTTCCTGAAGGAGGCCATCTTAATGATTTCACCCTAAGGTAACACTTCAGGGCACTTAAACCATGTCGACCTTGAAGTAGAGTTGCCCAAGTTGTCAGCCAGAAAAAGAGAGATCCAAGAACTAATTTCTGAAACACATTGATGATCCTTTAGCAATTGAGTATTTAGCCACCACATAGCATCGCGGAAATAATCAGGGTCTAAAGACAGTCGAATCCAGACTATAGCATGGTCCGATAAAATGATCGTCTCAATACCAGACAGAGAGATATTCGGGAGAAAAGGGAGACTAACTAAAACCATATCCAATCTCGATTTAGTGCCATGCGATTGGGATTGAAAGGAAAGGGATGACAAAAGTATTGGCAAGCCACCAGGGGTCGGATAGTTCCAGCATCGAACTCAGGTCCCAAAAGCGCCTTGAGTCGGAGGTGGTGGGCTTATCTTGAGGATCTCTATCCAAAGTGGATGAGAAAGGCACATTCCAATCGCCTTCAGTATAAATTAGGGAGAAAGCTAGACAATTTATCCACCAGAGACATAAAGAACCCAGGATTCCCACCCACCAGACCATACACTGAACCAAGGACAACATTACCACCATTTAGAGTACTTTTCACCAGGACAAATCTCCCTTCTGGGTCTGAGACAGTCAACTCTTTCATAAACAATACATGCCTTTTAATAAGAACCAACCCTTTTACTAAAGCAGGAATTTCCTAAGGTAGGATTGGGAAAACAGATTGGGATAGCAACTTGCATCGCATGGCATAAATGTGTCTCTTGCAGAAAAAGGATATCAATATGAAGCAATGAACAGTGGTTAAAGGCCTGCAGCCACTTGACCCGATCCCTAAGCCCTCGAACATTCCAAGATGCTATTTTGACTGTATTCGTAGCCATTTTAGAAACATTATAGTACAACCAGGTATCCAGACAGAACCAGCAAAATATGTAGGAACAAGGTGCACCCCATATAATGGCCTGGGACCAAATGTCCACCCAGAGCTGCTTAGGCCTGGGTCTCAACAGCAATAGCCTCGTCCAGCTTATCCAGCCGAACAGAAACAAGGCCTGTACTGTAGGGTAGGCTCATCCAACCATGAGACCCAAACCAAACAAAATTGATCCTAAGGCAGTCACCCATCCATAAACCCCAGAACATATTCAGCAACCATACCCCCAGAAACGCAATCTATCGCAGCAGACCAGAGATCATATAAAATATCTGGGACATCAGTCATTAATCCTCAACCCCACACCCTCCCAAAGACCAGAAACCAAAAATTAGAAAAACCAAGTCCCTAAAGAGAGAGAACCCCAACCCTCCCAAAGACCAAAATCCCCATAGTCCCAAATACCTTAAACTAGACCCCCAACAACCAGCACCCCTACAAACCCAAAATAACTATGTACAATGGGTGGCTCGAGCAAAGATAACCCAAAAGTGAACTAGTGCCCAAGGGCTGGAGCCTCCCAACCCCCAATGCGAACCTCCGACTCCAGAACTGGGAACCAGTGCCACATACAAAGAGGACCAGGCACAGTTCAGAGAAAGTGAGAACCCACACTGCCAAAATCAGATCCCCAAGCGCCCAGCACCGGAAGAGGTTAGCCACCCCCAACATATGGCTCGTGATTCCACATCCAGCGAGCAAGCGCATTAAGCCCAAGCCCCCCACAGCCACTCCCCCAAGGCCCACCTCCGATACTGTAGGCAGACAGAACGAAAAAAAATAAGATATAAGATAGGGGAGCAGGTCAGGTAGAAAAGCATGAGAAATAATACAGCATCCCAGCAGCAGAAACCATCGACTCCAATCTGTCCAGCAATCCCCAGCGTCCTCACCAGAAAAGGTAATATTAGTGGGACACCTACCCAAATCCATGCAGCCCACGAGGAAAGGGAAGTCCAGAAGACCAGCAAGAGGCAAGGAAAACATGAAGGCATTAAATCTGGGAGAAATTCATACCGAAGGCTGCTGTTTCCGGGGACCGATAAGGCAGAGGGACCAGATTAGGTCCGCCTACCAGGAAATCCCCTCCGGGAAACAACGACCGACGGAAAGAAAGTTCCATTGAGGGAGTGCATGGACGGGTCGGAAGGGGAGAACATTACCTAGACCAAAACTCGCCAAAGCCACCCGAATCAGGCCGAGGAGTCCAGAAAGGGAAGGCCAGAAAGGAGAGACCGAGAGCGACCAGGAAAGCAACGAGAAAAACAAAAAGGAGGCCAGAAAGGGAAGGTAAGAAACAAGAGAGTACCCCTCAGCTAACGACAGGCGAATTGTCCAGGCATCCCTCAAAATACAAATACAGACATTTTATACCAAGACAAAAAGGAATTTAGTCCAGCAAGATCATTGAGCTCCAAACCCAGGGCAAGGAAATTAGGTCCTTCAGCCAGGCGCTTAAATAGCTCTGGTAGCTTGCCAGCCAGTTCCTGTGGGCAGCATCGGGGAATTAAAGCTGATAGTTGCGCCTAATAGTAACTCTCAAAGTCGCAGGGTAAGTCATCTTGAAAGGAATAGAGGTGGCTATTAATTTCTGCACAACTGGGTGGTATGCTGCCCTTTTCTCTAGGGTTTCTTTAGGTAGGTCCTGTGCAATCCGGATTCTGGATATTCCCCAAAGGATTTCTTTCAGTTCACGCGACTTCGTGTAGATGTGATGCCTCTCCACATAACTGAGAAACTTAATTATAATAGGATGCGGGGGGGATCCAGCCGCAGGCCTAGGTCTCAGAGAACATCATGCCCGCCTCTAGATGGTAAGAGGAGTTGATAGGGATGGCCCACCACCTTACATAGGAACTTCTGCAAAAAGCTATGAGGTCTGGGCCTCTTCCAGCTCGGTAGGCCCATGATTAGCAAATTGTTTCGAGCATTAGCGCCTTCCAGGTCTTCAGTTTTGGCTTGCAGTTTTTACTTGATGCCTGAGTTCAATAATCTGCTTTCGCCCTGGATCTCCACTGTTCTGCTTGGAAGTGACTCTGGTCTCCATATCTGAAACTCTGGTAGAGACAGAGGAAAGATTGCAGCGCAAGGATTTAAGTTCACCAGTCAGCTCCTTCAATATGTCTTTCAAAGGAGTAAGCTTTGAAGGAACCTATCCTCCGTTAATGGAGTAGCCTGCTGCGGCCCTGTCCCCACCTCGATCGGTTCTTAGTAGGGGCCTGATTTCGCTGTTTCTTGGCGGCCTTCTCCGGGGATGCAGGGGGTGTATGCTTGACTGAAGCCTGCTTCCCATCCACCTCCATCGCGAACCTGCAAGCACTTATTTCCCCAGCAAAGGTCATTTTGTAGTAGCAGGTTACTTCTCCAAACATTTTCTGGGCAGATTTTGTCGAAAAAAGGCCAAGATGGTTTAATAAATGATCAAAAAAGGTGGCCAGAGGGGGGAGCTCAGTATCCCAGCTGCTGTCTAGCCAGATGCCATCACGTGACCCCCTTACACATGGGATGATGCCAGTGACTCTTCTGAAATGCTGGCCCCAATGGTCCCCTGACAGTGCATGGTATGCCTCCTCCCAACAGTATGAGCAGTCATTCTGGCCATGCGAGTGCTTCCATTGCACGATGACTTCTATCGTCACCTGTGCTGTGTGGTTTGCACCGACACAGCACTGCAGAGGGGGATCTGTGGCAGCATCTGCTGTGCACACTTTTTCGATGGAGGACTTCCATCATGAGTGCTGTGGGTTGTCATAACATACCATTGAGTTCAGTGGCACGGTTGATCATAGACCGAGCCAGAGACATGTAGCTGCATTCTGTAGTCCAAAGGAGTGTCACCTTTGGCCCTGTGGGGAGGTTGGGTTCTCTACTCATTCTGCTGTTCCACACCTGTGTCATGTGTACACTGTGGCCATGATCCTGTGCCATGTAATGGCACTGACATGTCACACACTACACATGTGAACACATGCCACTGACCTGTCACTTTCACCTCTCCCCTGCAGGTAATATGCCCGAGAAGGTGAGAATCAGAGCTCATCGATTCAGCAATGATGAGCAGAATACCTTCTCACAGGCATACAAGGGCCATGAATCTACCATCACATGCTATCACAATACCGATCACTACCGTCTGTCAGGCTTGGAAATGAGATAACGGATGAGGTCAATTCTGTCATTGGTCGGGGCAGGACAGCTCAGGTGGTGAGGAAATGATTTGGCAACCTCTGTCACTGGGCTAAGGAATCTGAGACTGCATGATGGAGGGAAATAAGTGGCACTGGGGGCAGATGCCTGATACCCACAGTGACATGCTCCCTGGACCTGTCAGAGGAGACAGTAGCACTGTTGTTGTGTGCAGTGGAGGTGACTTGGGTGCCTGGTGGGGGCCAAGAGTCCCAGGTACCACAAACAGTACCATGTAAGTACTACACTGGATGCCTCTGTTGTGCTTGCATGTGACACACCTCTGGGAGCATATACATGGGTACCACAAGGCACGGACACAGGCTACACATAGTGTACCACTCCAGCCCTACACGGCAGCTCCCTTGTGTGGACACAAGGACTGATGAGCATGTCCCCATGGTCACCACTGGGTTCACTTGCTCATGTGGTGAAAGCACCTCCTGCACAAGTGTTTATGTCCAGCTGCAGCAGTTCACTATATACTGTCACAGCATTGCATTGCTGTAACTACATGCTGTATCCTCCATCATTGTTACCCATTATTGTACTTGCTGTGCTACAAGCTGTGTTTTGGCCTGGATTGTTGCACCTCTGTTGTGCCCTATGGTGTGGTCAGTTTGCTTGTGCATGTCTGGGTGCCCACATATCACAATCTGTGTGACACGGTGGCAGTTTTAGTCTTTCACTTGCACCACTAGCATGCTAACACTCTGCCCCTGTTCACCTCATCATCAGGCTCACAGTACGCCGACATCCTGTTGCCTGTCCCAGCCATGCATCACTGGTATACCCTCACCTGCTTGTATCTCTCCCTGCAGCTCAGATTCTGGTCAAGCCTACAACAGTGACAGTGTTACCAAGGCTGTCAAGTAGCATAAGACATCCCTGCATCATACATCTGAATCTGCTTGTGGACAGCAGTAGATGGTCTACCAGAGGAAGTGATGAGGATACCTTGGATGCCAGCCAGAACCTATTCACATATGTCTCCCAGCTGGAGCAGGCCTTTTTGACCACCACCACAGACAAGGCGGCACAGATTGGAGCAGAAGACATCACTACCATCACCTACATATGCACTCTCACAGGACTCGACCTTTGCATCCCACACCTCCACACCTATCACCTCCTCCTCTGCCACACAGCCCTCCCTATCCACAGTCCTCCTCAGTAATGGTCCTTACACTCATCAGAGGCCAAGGTGTGAGGGACCACTGTTGGTCTGGGTAGGTGCAGGTGGATGTCCACATGGGTGCAGTCGATTGTACCAAGTACTTGTGGCAGGTAAAACTTCTGTATTGTTGCTGTTCATGCCACTGTGGTACTAGGGAATACTATGATTTCACTAGTGTGTGGCAGCAGAGCATCTAAAAAGAGGGCCAGCAGGCATGAGGCACATGGCTGCAACACTCCAGTGGTATCCCTGACAGGGGACTGAAAGGTGCCTGTTGCCTGGAGACACATGGCAGTAGCCACCTTCACCTCCACCATCAGGGCATGACTGTGCTAGGTGGTACTGCGCAGGTCTTCATTGAGGAGTTCACACAGCTGTCTGAGCATGGTCTAGTTGAGGAGATACCGGCCAACCAGCTGGTCATCGGTCAGTGTTTCAAAGAAGTGTCATGGCTGGTACTGTCTTTGTTCAGCAGGGCACCTCTGATGGGCCCAGGATGTTCTTGTTGCCATTGCTCATCCTGGAGAGCCTCTCAACCATGGGTAGAAGCTGTGGTGTAGTATCCACCATTCTGCTTCTGCCACACTACCTAGCTCTACCTGTGGGCTTTGCCTGGATTAAGATGACTTTTTATAAGTGGTATTTGCACTGCACAATGTGCTGCACAGAGACATTTGCATGCTGCTAATGCTATGAGAATAGCATTACACTGGTATGCATGGCCTCTTCCCTCCCTTTGCATCATACATGTGGTCTCTAACCATTTTGACATGCGCTAACCGGCCTTTTGTGAATTGCAGTCCTGTGCAAACTTCACACTGTTATCCATGGTCCAGCACCCCTGATTGTACCCCCACCTCACAAACAGCAAGATATATGTAGGTATATGTACTAATCTTGGGGCAGAGACACTCATTGTATAAGCATAAGTGTCAGGATTTGTGTTCTACTGTATTCTACTAATGCATATTATGCTTCATTATGTTTCACCAATGTACTTTAGTCCTGGGAGATGCTTTCCATTATATTTTTATTGTATAATCATAAGTTAGGTAACAGTGCCACCTTTACTGCTTGTGCATCACTGTAACTGCTAGTAACCTTGGACACAGACATCTCATTGTTCACACTATCTCTGCTAGCAAAGCAACTTCTCATGCTAGTTAGGATAGTTTCTCAGGCCACCTGTTTTGGCCAATTATACACATTTTTGTATCTTCTTTAGCTGTTTCTATAGTAATTTTCAGGGCATAAAACCCTTGCAGCACGTAGCTCTCTGAGACAAGACAAGACTAGAGACTACAGCCTACGTGAGGTAAGGAAACTGAGCCTCCCAGTGCTTGCTCACTGTTGGTAGTAATCCTGGTTCATTATTATTTACCAGTAATAAATTACATTTATTATTTGTGCACCACTTGTCTGTTGTTGCTTCCTGTGCCGCTCCACCAAGAATCTGAGAAAGGTAATTTCATTACCCAGTTATATTTTGGTGATTATGTGCAGGTTGGAAGGTACAAAAGAAGATTCCATTCCATTTATTTTGAATGTGAGTAGTGTAGTGCAACTTTGCTTACTTGGACCTACTCATGCTTACAGTAGTAACGTTTTGGACTAGGGCATGGCAGACCCACACACCAGAACCTCTTTACACTCCCTTTGTGAGTGACAGCGTATCACCTTGTTACCACTGTTCCCCACCAGGACAGGAAAGCAGCTGGGTGATGACACCAAGGATGTTGCTCATTTTCCAAACTTCTTTATTTGTTTGTATTCCTTATTTGTTATGTCTGACTTATGCACAGAACTGAGACTGGATGTCTCAAACTACCTCACATCCCATGGCGGATGGACAGATTTTTGCGCTGGACTCAAAATCTGCAAACAATTGCTGCTCATATCCACCAATATGTAGAGTCCAAACAAACAACCAAGAAGTACAACCTTAAAGGTATTTTGGTTGTGGCTCTTTATACTGCTGTTAAGAGTCTCACAGTGAGGTGTACCTCCCTTGAACTGCAAAATGCATCTCTAAAAAAAGAAATGGGCTTGCAGGCATCGGTGTTACAGAAAAAGGAACAGAAACTAGCGGAGGAGACACAGTCACTTCTTGATGCCAATAACAGACTGTTGCACTGTACTGCTCAAGACTGAGTGAGAAATTTGTATGTCGAGAGATGATGAATAATAACTACAAACAACTCACAGGGACAGCTATGGGAGCAATCTTGGCCCCACATATGCCAATTTGTTCATGTCGAATTTGAAAATGAATACATTTATTCAGACCAGAATCAATATAAAGGCCATTTGAAACTCTATAAACATTTTATAGATGACACATTAATTCTGTGGGATGCAACAGAAAAACATTATAAGATTTCTTCACATTTATTAATACTGCAACAACATATCTAAAATTCAATATGAATTACAGGGATACTGAAATACCATATCTGGACTTGCTATTAATAGAGGAAGGTTCCAACATTATCACAGATCTCTAGCAAAAGAATCAGATAGAATACTCCTGTTTGCAACCAGTTTGGTATCATGTCAACTCAGTGCAAACAATTGATGGCATAAAAGTCAACGTAAACAATTAAGTGAAAAAAACTAAAGTGCATTGGAAATTCGATCGCAATACAAATACAGCATGACAGGCATATTTACACTCTTACTAGAAACGAGCACCTGCATGAGCATAACTAACCTGCATAAACATTGGAGCATAACTAATTCACAATAGAAACTGAATGAGCATAACTAACACTCTTACTAGAAACGAGCACCTGCATGAGCATAACTAACCTGCATAAACATCGGAGCATAACTAATTCACAACAGAAACTGAATGAGCCTAACTAATGAGCACAAATACCAGCAGAAACTGAATGAAATAAACAGATCACATAAGTGTTTAACTATACTGTTGAATCCTCGGTGTCGCCTTCAACAGCGTTAATGGTCCTGGGCAAGCCATCACACACTGAATCATAGCAGTTCCAGAACTGCATCTGGAAATGGTCTATGGCGTCTGCGACAACCAACTGGCCTCCCTATCCATATATCCTCGAAGTACTCCAAAAGTGAGGTCAGTTGGTCATCATTTGTTGTACAAAACTCTGTTTCCCTTAGCTGTTCAAAAGCTTTTAACATATCAAATGTCGGAACATAAGCTAATGCAGGTAGCATCTTAATTTGTAAAGCATATTCTGGGTCCAAGGTGTAATTTTTTACCAGCTCTGAATGTTCCTGTACCTTTTGCCACACAGCCTGACAAAGATGGAAAAAGCAGCCCCTAGTCACAGCATTAGGAAATGCTGTGCCAAATGCTTTTGCTGCTGCCAACTCAAAATCCGTCATTATGCTGTGAGGTGCAAGTTCTGGACGCAGTAGTTTAAATTGTGTGATCACCTGCAGATAACTATTATATGTCCTGTTGGCCATTAAAACAAAAACTGAGGGAATGACATCAGTGAATTGGACACCATGTATGGTGTATAGTTGAGCAAATAAGGTTGGTGTCACTTTAAATGTACCATCTGTGTACAAGTGTGGGGAACATTTCATATAATTCAAATTATGTTGTGTTGAAAACAGAAGAAAACGTTCACTGTCAAACTGCCCTGAGTCGTGGAGAAGGAAAAGATCACCACAGACTGTGCTACAATAGTCAGGGGGTATTAACAGCTCACACAGTGAAGAAGACTGGCTGGGAGCTACAACAGCTGTCTGACATGCTCTTTGAGCGGTTCGCTTTAGACTGGGAAATGAAGGCAGCTTACCACTTATCGATTGGCTGATGTCGGCGGTGGCACTGGTGACTATTTGCTGTGTCGTCTCCTGTGAGCTTGCTGCCTTTTGCTTCATGTCATTTACCGCACTTCTGACTGCAGCATCAGCAGGGTCTGGGACATGGCTATGGCTCACAATGTATTTAATAATATTAGCTGATTCAGTATGTAGCCTAGCAGGACATCAAAATGCATCATATTGGATACATTTCCAGTATTCCTTCAATTTTCTCTCTTTCCGATGAAGATAATCCTCATGGCTGAGAAGTGGTTGCCCCCTGGCGCTGAGAACAAAATGCAGAGGCATAGTACTTAGGTGCTGTTCTCTCCATTGGATCATTATTTATAGCCGAATAAGGAGGACATTGATTTGTTGATTCAGTTTTAAATACTACATTGAGAAACTACACAGTTATCCAGTAGTCTCAGTAGCATTTTGCACAAATAAGTAAATCAGTTAATGTAGTGCACAGATTACTTGTGCTAAGTTTTAGACACCATTATATTACCAAGCTGTATTTTTGTGCTCAGTTGACATGGAACCCTCTGTGGCTTAATGATCTCCCTGTCTCCCTCATTGGCACTGAAAAGCTAAGCCTTTTCAAAAAATATCTCAGACAATTCCTCTCTTTAGTAAACAGCTGTGGCTGTCACACCTAGCCTACCATCTAAACCCCCTCCATTTTCACATCACTATTCAACCTGAGTAATTCCTTCACTCGGAGCTCTGCAACCTCCATGCCAAGACCAGCTGTGCCCCTCTGCACCCCAACAAGGCCACCTTTGGCCACCACTGTCTTTCCTCATCTGTCCCCTATTATTCCTTCAGAGGACTTCTACTTAGCCTACTATCTGTACCACATCCCTTTCTCACCCTGCTATTCAATCTGAGCAATTTCTTCACTCAGAGCCCTGCAACCTCTGTGACTAGAACAACTCTCTTCCCCTTTGCACTCTGATAAGGCCACTGTCGGCCACTTCTGTCTTGCTCCTCTTTTGTCACCTGTACTTCCTCATGACTTGCCCAGATTTGTTGCTTACCTATTCACTTTAGCTACAGTATGATACCTGTATAAGTTTCCTCAACAAGTTTTGTACCACACTCGATGTATTGCTGTATTTAAATTATACTTATGGACCACATTTGTAGAACTTTTTCTGTAGTTATGTTGCTGTCTATTTGAACTTACAGTACATGTGCCTCTTTGTGTTGTCTTACATCTGATTGACTTGGAACTTTGTAAATGAGCCTCCGCTCAAAGGTGTTAATTCAAATCTTAAATAAATAAAATAAACACATTTCCCAGGCTATCCTTCACTGCTTTTCTATCATCTGGGGGCATTCACTGCCTACTGCATTTCTTCTTCTACTCCTTAGCTAGTTTAAATGCCCATTAAAGTAACATTTACTGTAAATCTCCCACCCAGGACTGTTGCTCCCTCCTGGATAAATGGAGGCCATCCTATTTGTACAGGCCTTCATCCATCCAGTTAGGATCCCAACCCTGATGCAGCCAAACCCATCCTCCCTGCACCATGCCTTCATCAGCTGCTAAAGCACACAGTGTGGTATGCTATCACCTACTCCCAGCTTTGCACTGATAACACCTCAGTGAAGGCCACCATAAGTGCTACCTGCTTTAGGTCCCTCCCCATCTCCCTAAACCTGTCCTGCACTACCCGGGCTCCCTCCTCTGCCAAGTAATTTCTCCCCAGCTGTATAATCACATCCAGTTCCCCTTCCTTCCCTGCCACTGTGGTGACCCTAAGGATCTGCTCCTCATCCCTTCATGCTAAGGTACCAGGTAGGTACCTCATCTCCCTCCTTCTCTCCCAAGGTGTTCCCAAAACTATCCTCTTAAGATTGAGTCCCCCACCAGAAGTTGCCTTCTCTTCCACTGGGGTCCTCTTCCTCCAACCTTGGGGTCTCCAATCTGAATAATCCCCACATTCTCCCTTGCCAGTTCCATAGATGCTTCATCCTGGCAGTCCTGTCCCTCCAGAGCAACAAAAGAGTTCTTTAGTAGCACAGGCTAAGGAATATGTTCCCTTACCCCCAACCCCACCCTCCAGTAGCCCAAAACAGTCCAGCCAGCAACAGGTGGATTAGGGGGAGTGTCAGGGAACAGCAGAGGGAGCAGGGAGGGATGAAGGTATAGAGAGTCATGTGATATTCTGGCAAATAAACTTCTGGACCTGGAGACCATCAGAGCAGAGGCTTCCTTGGTTTTGGTGACCATAATGGAGTTGTGGTGCAATGACAACTATGACTGGACATGGCCATACTGGGCTTCTCTCTGTTCAGGAAAGACAAAGAAAGGAGAAGGGGAGGAGGGGTTGTACCTTATGTGAGGAAGGGAATCAAGGCCACGGAAGTGCAGGGGTACCCTGGGGAAAAGGAAGAGCTGGAGATGCTGTGGGTTACCCTAGAGACTAGCATTGGGACCACTATCCATACAGGGGTGGGGAAACCAATCTCAAGGATAGGGAGAGGAGTTGGATAGTGCACTTGGGGAACCCGGCTTTAAGATGGAAAGCAAGGGGGAGGTACTGCCGGTTGGTGACTTCAATCTGCCAGATGTGGATTGGAGCCTTCCAACTGCAGCGGCAGCAAGGAGCAGGGCTATTATTGACTTCCTGTCAGGCACTTTTCTTAGTCAGCTAGTCAGTGAACCCACTAGTGATGAGGCAGTGCTGGACCTGGTGCTTACAAATAGGGACAGCATTACAGACATCACACTGAGCAGTCTCCCACTGTAGGTACCAGTGATCATTGTACAATGTGGTTGAAGGGATCAGAGGCAAACCCACAAGGATAAGGAGCCTGCATTTTAGAAAGGTGGATTATAAATAAATGACAGTCTACCTGAGAAACTGCCTTACGGGGATTGCCAAAGAGGGTAGAGGTACAGTGGGGAAAAATAAGGAAGGGCATAATTAAGGCAACCAACCTCTGTATGAAACAAACTCTGGCAGAGTTGAAAGGGCTGCAGTTGAGGAATTTGGGTAAAAATATCGAAAATTTGCTTTTTAATATTTTTACACCAAGTTTTCAGCATAGCCATAGACTCTTGCAGTAGGTAATCACTTGTAGGACTGTGTTATGAGCTGATGTTTTCAAAATTCAACGTTGCCTTCATAACTTTTATATTTTACACCAAATTTAAAACATAGCCTTTTATGACCCCAGAGAAAATTTCAACTCCAGTCTGAGAGGTGATTTCATGCAGGACCGAAAATCTGGTTACTTGGAATAAGACCTATAGTGTGTCGATTACATAAGCGGTTATTGTTATTATTTTCATACTATAGTCATGGATGCACTATAGTTCCTGAACTGTTTAAAGTTACATGGAATGTTTTTATATATGTTGTGGATAACCCTCAGTGCTGTACCAATTGAACCTGTAGTCACCATCCTTAGTCATGATTTTGCTCTGTTCTACATATATATATATATATATATATATATATATATATATATATATATATACATCATATATTATAGTGGTGCGGTTGCACCACTAGAGTTAGGGTTGGGTGGCCATTTACATACTAAAGTCAAAAGTTTGGATGTTAGTAACTTTGGACCTGTTCTGTGGATTTGCCTGAAATTTGGAACATGCATTTAGGCACACTAGATCAAATTGCGTTTGTGTTGGAGCGCTGGTCTTCGTGTACGAAAGCGCTGAAAAATACAAAATTATCCACTTTTGGAGGCACCTTTTGGCATCCTACATGTGGTCCTGCATGGCCATTGTGTAGTGTGCTGCTCTGGGAGATAGCTAGTTTGAAAGAGGCTTGGTAGCCGAACAAGTCACATTTTGTTTGGTGAAAAAATATTAAGGCAGTCAAAAGTTATGGCACTTTTAAGTTCCCATTATAAGTCAATGGGAAAATTTATATGTATATCTTGCGATCAAAGAATTGGGATTATTGGCCAACTGGTCCCACCTGGCGGTCAAATAATTTGCAGCCTCGCTATTCAAGAATCTTTGATCCTGAGGAATTTAAAAAATTCTATCACCGTGAGGTCCGCCATCTTGTTTTCAGTTTCTGATCATAGAGAAACAAATACCTCGTATCAGGGGTCACTTCTGAAGTAAAACTTTAATGGGTTTTACTCAGGGGACCCCAATCTATAGAGGGATGGCTTTGGTTTCATCCAAATCGGTCAAAAAATAGCTTTATAAGCTTTTAAAATCTTAATTCATGGCTCGCTAATGATCTTTGATCGCAAGCCTGCAAATTCTTTGATTGTGAGATTCTTTGATCACGATTGTGCATCATGAGAGAGAGACAAGATGGCCCAATTTAAAAATCAAGTTTTTCAGCCTGGGGTGTCCTAGGAAGTCAAATGAGGGTGGATTTTACTGAGGGGGCTTTGTTCTGTCGAACCATGGCGGTGGTTTACCGCAATTCCTTCAATGTTTTGATTTATAAGGTTTTAATTCTTTGTTTGTGAACCTGTATTCTTTGATCGTGAGATTCTTTGATCGCAAGGGAGGGACAAGATGGCCCGATTTTATTAATGGAATAGATAGGGAAATTTCAGTAATCTTGATATTGAATATCTTGCAAACGGTTTGGTCTTTTACTTGAAATTTGTAGGAAGAAAAGCAAAATCCACAGATGTGCCTTTTGATGGTTTGGCCAAAAAATATTACAGGGCAGCAAAGTTACAGCACTACAAAGTTGATGCTTTTTCCCATAGGATAACATTATGGCGTCTGCCACATTACAGGAATTATTTGCCGCCATGCTGCAAAATAACAGTTTGGTCTTTTGGGCTGAAATCTGGAGGAAAGAAAGCCAACATCCCATAGATGTGTCTTTTGGTGGTTTGGTGAAAAAATATTACAGGGCAGCAAAGGTACGGCACTCCGAAGTTGACTCTTTTTTCCATAGGATAATATAATGGCGTCCTTCGTGTCTTTCAGGGCCTGTATCTCGGAAACAGTGCGAGATACGGACTTTTCAACACAAAAATTCTGAGTCCCCCAGATGAGGGCTAAGTACAAAACTAGCCAGGAAAGTCATAATTCGTACAAAATTTTAATTTTTTTTCGACGTTGTACGGTTCCTGAGATATAAGCAATTTAGTATTCCATGTCCTAATTTTCTGCTCCGAGGTCAATTATTATGCATACATTCTTTGTTTTCACTGTGTTTTTTTCAATGCAGTTTTTGGGGAAAAGTAGGGTGTGCCCTTTCGTTACTGTGCCACTTAGCATTTCCAGTTGTGCTTCCGTTACCGTTCACATCACCATTCCTGTCTACGCCACTGTGTGCATTATGGTTTGCATTGTCATTTTCACTTGTGTTTCTGTTTCATTTGCTGTTACTGTTGCTGTTACCATTACCATTTGCATTTGCAATAGCAGTACCATGCCCGTGCATGTCATGGTTTGCATTTCCATATGCGCTTGCATTTCTGTTTCTTTTGGCTTTATTGTTGCTGTTACTGTTACCCTTTGCATTTACAATTGCGGTACTGTGAACATGTGCATTACCAGTTGTGTTCAATACGCACTTCCGTTTGTGACTCCATTTAAATCACTGTTCGCTTTGGCGTCAGTTTGTGCTTTCATTTCTATCACTGTTTGCATTACCATTTACGTTTGTATCACTATGTACGTAACTGTTTGCACTTGTGTTTGCATTGTACTTACTGTTACTATAGTCAGACAAAATCATGTGGTGTGGGCCCCATGCACCCACCAACTTGCACAACTTTCTACTTTTCTATTCTTTCTTAAAAAGTAAGCAAATTCTATGCAAAAAACTTACTTAATGCATCAGTTAGGGTTCTTCTACAGCAACAAATGTGAGGAAATTTGACATTAGGGTTCCCACCCCTTGCACACCACCCCACCTCAGCCTCGACTAACAGGCATCGGAGGCATTGGGTCAGTTCTAACTCTCACCCCATTCTCTTACACTGCACTACCTCAGCTTGTTTACATGGAATGGGTGAGAGTTAGACCGACGACCCCAACACACACCCCGATGCCTGTTGGTGGGGGTAGGGTGGGGGTGGCGGCAAGGGGTGGGAACCCTAATGTCGAATTTCCTCACTTTAGTTGCTGTAGAAGAACCCTAACAGATGCATTAACAAAGTTTTTTGCATAGAAAATATATGGAGGACATATTTCAGAGTCAGACAGGAAATGACTTCAGACTGACAGCAGCTACAGACAGGAGCACACAGGGAGCAGCAGAGGGAAGTGTGGATATCTCTTGTTCTCCTAGTTCTCCTAGTTCAAAGGCTTCCAAGTGCTGAAGAACTGAAGCTACTCACACTCCTGTGTGGTTTTGAATCATTATCAGGAGGTGGTGTGTTGGAGACTGAAACAGCTCATCTCCTAGTCTCTCTGCATTGCTAACAGGTACTGCCTACTGTTTAAATTCAAGGACTGTTTTGACAGGGAAATCAGTGTAGAGGCATTTTTTAAGCCCCCTTTTAGAGGGTTTGGAAAACTGGGCAGGCATTGCTCCTCAGTGCTCAAAAGGCAGCCCTTTGCAGCTGCTTTTGGTGTTGGCTAACTCGCCTTTATAAAGGCAAGCTATATACATTGCCCGGCCCCACTGTTTTGCTTTGTTGTCTCCTTAGATCACCATAGCAACTGGTGATGTCAGCGCGATAGGGCTATAAAACTGTGGGCTCCAGAGAGCTTTTTAGCTCATCTCCTAGTCTCTCTGCATTGCTAACAGGTACTGCCTACTGTTTAAATTCAAGGACTGTTTTGACAGAGAAATCAGTGTAGAGGTGTTTTTTAGACCCCCTTTTAGAGGGCTTGGAAAACTGGGCAGGCATTGCTTCTCAGTGCTCAAAAGGCAGCCCTTTGCAGCTGCTTTTGGTGTTGGCTAACTCGCCTTTATAAAGGCAAGCTATATACATTGCCCAGCCCCACTGTTTTGCTTTGTTGTCTCCTTTGATCACCATAGCAACTGGTGACATCAGCGTAATAGCGCTACATAACTGTCAGCTCCAGTGAGCGGAGTCGAGCCAGGAGCGGAGGCGACGCAGGCAGAGGCCAGCGGCGTCTGTCGGCATCCATAGGCAGAAGAAGGTGGAAGGTGACTTTGTGTTTTCCAGACAAACAATACTATTCCTATACTCCATTGTAGCTTGTTTTAAGCTTTACTGTATTTTGTTCAACAGACAGCTTGAGAAGTCAAATACCTTTATAAACTGTAATATACCATCTTGGAGTTAAACTTACTACGTAAAAATATGGAAGATATCCAAATAAACAAAGAGTGCTTTGGTTGCAGATGTCAATCCTGTAATATGTACGTAATATCTGAGATAAACAACTTCACCTTGCCCTTTACCTGTGTTAAATGTAAAGTTCACCATGATTTAACTGCTGAATTGGAATTGTTTAACAATAGGTTAAGCTTTTTAGAGACCAGCCAACAGGAAATATCTAGTAGATTTAAAAATCAAATTAGTGATGTTTCCCAACCCACCAAAGTACATGTTGTAGGCAAAAAGCCCAAAAGTCAGGGAAAAAAATTTAGACCATTATCAAAATGCCAGAAGGCAAACGAAATTATCACCACTTGTCAAGAGCCTATTGAAATACCCCTGCACAAAAAGAAAAGAAAAAAGTTAGTGTTAAGAGAATAAGGGAAGAATATCCATCTGATAATGCAGATGAAGATTGGTACACTTTACAAATTCAAAAAAATCCAAAAAAGGGCAGAAGAGCAGACCAATTTACAGTTTCTACTTTCAATTCCTTTGATCCTTTAACATATATCTTGGATACAGGCCATGATCCAGAAACAATAAGTGTCCCCATTTCTGAAAATTTTGAAAATATAGAAAACCCAATATTTACTATAACAAATATGAATCTTTCAAATGCAGAGTTTAATTCTTCACCTCTTTTTCCCAGCAATCTACAAAATGTTACTGACACCAGAGAAGCCAAAAAACATGACCAAGTTGATGTAAATCCCTTGATTTCACTAGAAAATTGTGACAACTTGGACCTAAATCAAGATGATGTTTGCAAAAAAAGACAGGTTATAGTGCTAGGAGACTCTATCATCAAACATATTGATAGAATCATTTGCAACCCTGACAACACAAATAGAACTCTTTCAAACTTCAGGGGTGCTGGCATTATTGACATCACAGAGATGTCCAGAAACATCTTACAAAACTCAGGTTTTAAACCTTTGGTAATAGTCCACATAGGAGCCAACAATGTTCTAAAGGATTCTTCTCAAAAACTAAAAGAAGATTATGCTGCATTAACAAACAAATTATTGGATTTAGGATGTGAGGTAGTCCTATCTGAAATCTTGCCTATTCCAAAAGCAAATCTTTCCCAACAATGTTTTGTTAGAAAATGAGAGAAATAAATAATTGGTTGAGATGTTGGTGTCTTAAACAAGATATACAATGTATAACTCACTGGGAGGACTTTTATGGTAAATCAAACCTCTACTGTTTGGACGGACTCCATCTCAGCAGGAGGGGTAGTAGGCTATTGGGCAAAAGCATAGTGCATTCTATCAATAGTTGTTTAAACTTCCAGCAAGGGGGGAGTTGTATGTTCTAGATACAACTCTGGACCTCAATTTTTCAACTATTCTTCAAACCCTGCATCCATAATCAACCATAAATTCCCCCAAACAAACACTACTGGTGTCATTTCTAAACCAAATATAAATATTATATTAACTAATGCCAGAAGTCTACGCAACAAAAAAGAAGAACTTACTTACATCCTTCAAGCACAAAAAATATAAATTTGTGGAGTTATTGAAACTTGGTATAAGGGTGAAGACTGGAACACTGACATAAAGGGATATAATAAGTTTTACAAAAAACGAAATGAAAATAATAAGGGAGGAGGTGTATTATGCATTGATGAACACTTGAAAGCAAACACAATTAAAACTAAAACAAGTAATAATGAGAGCTTATGGGTCAAAATTTTTCTCCCCCATAGTCCACTAGTAATTGGGCTAATATATAGATCTCCTAGTTTAACTAATGATGAAAATCAAAGTTTAATAGAAGAAATATCTGAGGTACACATTGATACTCCCTATATACTGATGGGTGATTTCAATCTTCCAGCTGTCAACTGGGACAATTATACATCAGCTTCAAATACTGAAAAGATGTTTATGGATACTTTTCTTGAATCTAACCTAGAACAAATAGTTAATAAACCTACCCATGGTAACAATATCCTTGACACTGTACTCACCAATGTTAATGAGAAAATTGATAATATCAAAATACTTCCTCCTCTGGGTGATAGTGATCATTGCATGGTCAATTATGAATACATAGCAGACTTTCCAAGCACAAATGGCATTACTAAAATCAAAAACTTTAATAAAGCAAACTATAAAAAAAGAAATGATTTTTTATCTAAATGGAATTGGGAGATGGAACTAAATAACCTAAATTTATTACAAATTTTGGATTTAATTAATAACAAAATCAATATTTGTCTCTCAAATTGGGTTCCTTATAGAATGAAGTACTGCAACAATAAACGTGTCCCTCTTTGGTGGTCCTCAAAAATTAAGAAACAATTACAAAAAAAAAAAGAAAACTGTATAGAAAATATAAAAAAGTTAATTCCAACAGTCTCCTGGAAAAATACAAAATTGCAGCCAAAAAATTAAAGCACATGATTAAATCATCTAAATCTAAAATTGAATTCAACTTAGTTACTAAAGTTAAAGACAACAAAAAACAATTTTACAATTATATTGGTTCCATGAAAGAAAGAAATCATACAATTGGACCCTTTAACATCAATGATATACCTATTTTAGATGAAACAACTACTGCTACAATTCTAAATGAGACATTTCTAAAAGTTTGCGAAATTAAGGAAGCTGCAAGTACACTCTTCTAGTAAATAATTCTAGTTTTCCTGTTTTTACAAAATGGAGGTTGCAAAACAAATTAAATCTTTAAAATCAAACAGCTCTCCTGGTCCTGATGGTATTCCACCAGATTTTTACAAAAATAGCCATTCAATTTCTGGTCCTCTAGCTGTTTATTTAATTCATCAATCAGAAGGTAAAGTTGTTCAGGCATGGAGGAGGCTATAGTTACACCCATATATAAGGTGGATCCAGACATGACCCTAACAATTATCGCCCATAAGCCTGACTTCCATCATAGGCAAAATTATGGAAAGATTGCTTAAAGCCCATATTATAGATCATTTAGAAAGAAATAAAATAGTAGATATCTTTCAACACGGTTTTGTGACTGAAAGATCAGTTTTGACCAACCTACTACATTTTTTTGAACCAGTAAGTGCTGCCTTGGACTTGGGTATTCCGGTAGATGTAATATTTTTGGATATTTCCAAAGCTTTTGATAAAGTATCACATAAAGTCTTACTACAAGAACTGGTCAAAATTAGGTTGCAACCTAATATTATAAACTGGATGCAGTCATGGTTGGAAAACAGAACTCAACAGGTATCAGTCATGGGTCACCTGTCTGTGATGGGTGTGGTGACTAGTGGTGTTCCCCAGGGCTCTGTTCTGGGTCCGATACTGTTTAATATTATGGTCTCTACACTGCCTACTACTGATAAGATATGGGTTGCAAAATATGCTGATGACTATAAAATGGGTAGTTTGGTAAGCACCTTTCATGATAAATGCTCCATCCAAAATCATTTAAACAACCTATCAAACTGGGCAAAGGCTTATGGTATTTTTTTTAATGTTGACAAATGTAAAGTCTTACATTTGGGCAAAATTAACATCCACTTCAATTATTCCTTAAACAATGTTTATCTAAAAAGTATTTTGGAAGAAAAGGATTTGGGTGTCATAATCTCAGATAATTTAACTTTCGAAAAAAATAATATAATTAAAGTAAAAAAATGTAATAAAATAATTGGCTCTATTTTAAGAAATATCAAAAGTAGAGACTCCAAGGTAATTATGCCACTCTACACCAGTCTGGTACGTCCCCACTTGGAATACTGCTCTCAATTTTGTGCACTAACTTCTATAAGAGGTTTAAAACTCGCTGAGGGTGCTCAGCGTAAATTCACTAAAAAAGTATCATCTTTACATAGTAATAGTTACGAAGATAGATTAAAAAAACTTAGCCTATTTTCTGTAAAATACAGACAAATAAGGGTGACTTAATATTGGTATATCAAACCTTAAAAATGATTATTTAAGAACCACAGTTGATTCTACTGCCTCCAACGTCAAATCAACTAGGAGTCATGGTTATAAACTCATTGGAGAAAATGTATATCCACTAGAAGAGTCTATTTTCACACAGAGAGTTGTGGGTTTGTGAATAACTTACCTGTAAGTGTTGTTATTAGTGATAATTTAAATACCTTAAGCAAAGATTGGATAAACATATGGAAACAAAATTTGATTTCCACCCATAGGACATATGGGTAGCGAGCATACAATGGGCATCCTTACATATGCCTTCATTGCTCATACACTTCTATGAACCTATGAACCCATGCTGTACTTGTTCAGGAATCATGTTGTATGCTCATGAATAAAATGCCACAAATTCAATGTTTGTGAATAGCAATGCGTGACTGGGTATATAGTGCTTGTGCAAATTGTAGTACTTTTTTCGGCTTTACTCTATTCACACCCTTGAGTAGTAGGTATGTAGGTTGCAATTTGTAGGGAATAGAAGGCCCAAAAATATACCTCCTCCAACTTATGGAGAGTATGACCCCCAGCACTCAGGAGAGGAAACAACTCAGGTGGAGGACACCTCTGAGGACCCATGGCTGGAGGTCTGCCTTTCCTTCTGGGCTTACTAAATGGAGAAGGATCTAGGTTCTAGTAATCATAGCTAATCTGAGATTGGTGAGTTGCTTGAAGAGACGATAATCCATCTTTGATCCATGGATGATGCTGATTGCATAATGATCCTCAGCTTGAAGAGGAGATCTGATCTGAATGATCAATAGAATCCCAAATATGAAGTAAATCTGAGTGAAGGAGGATGAAGGAAGTCTGAGTTTCCAGGATGATGAATGATGCTTGTCCAATGGAACTGTAATAGGCAGAGGGAACATGACCAGACCGACAAGGTACTAAATTGGGAATGGTTGAATTGCAATGGTAGAAGAAGTCATTGGTGAATGATCCAACTTGTGAGAAGCTTGAATGTAAAGGTATAGTCTGGAGACTAGGAACTCTGTATTTGGACAAGGAGTTGCTAAGGAAACAGCCATAGGGTAAAAGTTGTAGAACAGTCTGAGTGCCCTGGAGATGATGGTTGGTTATCGATCCAATGATACAGCCTGAATGATGATCCTGAAGATGAAAGGTACATCTTTTCTGCAGAGATGACAAATGCTATTGTATAAAGCAGATCCAGTTAAAGAAGGGTTAATATAGACCATGTTTCCAAGTGACAAAGGATGGATGTTCAGGGGATTGTATACCCCACAGGGGATGGAAACAACTCCTGGTGGGGGACTCCATTATTAGGAGGGTAGAACTAGGGGAGGGAGGGGAGAGGGAGGTAAGATGCCTGCCTGGCACCATGGCTTGAAGGGACATGGAGCGAATCCTCAGGATCACAGGAAGAGCCACACATGGGAGGGAGCTGGATGTCATTGTCCACCTAGGGACAAATAACCTGGCTGGAAAAGGGATCAGAGTAGTGCAGGAGGAGTTTGTAGACTTAGGGAGGGGTCTTAGACAAGTAGCATGCACGGTAACCTTCTTAGAGGTGCTGTCTGTCTAAGGTATCGGTGAGGCTAGGGTACTCCACACCATGGGATTCAATCAGTGGTTGAAAAACTGGTGCAGAGCTCAGGGTTTCAGCTTCATTGGGGACTGGGGCTCCACCTGGAGGATACAGGCCTATACTGGCACGATGGTCTGCATCTGTCCAGGAGTGGAACCAGGATCCTAAGGGATAGGTTTAAATGCTTCATTGGCATGCATCTTAAACGAACTAGCCAAGGGGAGGCACTGAAAAGGATAAGGAAAATCCTAGCCCTCCCCCCCAAAAATCAGGATAGTTAGTTAGGTAAACACCAAGATAGAGCAGTCAATAGGGGGAAGGGCAGGTGTAAATGGAGAAAAAGACAAATGCAGTAAGCACAGGGATGGGGCAAAAAGGGATAAGGCCATCACAAAATGGAGGGTAATGAGTACCAATGCCCATAGTCTAGGTAACAAGCTCCCTGAACTGGTGGCCTTGATGAAAGAGGGATGCCTGGATATCGTGGCAGTCACAGAAACAAGGTACACAGAGAACCATGACTGGGATGTCAACATACCAGAGTACACAATCTACAGGAGGGACAGGGAGGGTAGAAGAGGAGGAGGAGGGGTAGCTCTCTATGTAAGGGGAGAGATCAAAACAATGGAACAAAAGATTAAACAGGGATGAGAGGAGGCACTGTGGGTCACCCTGGACACTGGAGATGGTGCCACAATCTGCACAGGGGTTGTATACAGACCCCCATCTCAGGTGGAGGAAATGGACAAGAAAATGATAGAAGGCATCCTTAGGATGGCCAGAGAAAGGGAAGATATTGCTGATGCGGGACCTGAATATGCCAGATGTTAACTGGAACACCTTTGCTACAGCCACATCCAAGATTAGGACCATTCTTGATTCTCTGCAGGGCACAGCTAGTGTTGGAACCCACTCTGGAGGGAGTAATCTTAGACCTGGTACTCGCAAATGGGGACGGAGAGAGGATCTCAGATCTAGAAGTGGGTAGCCATCTGGGAACAAGAGACCACCAAACAGTGTGGTTTGTGATAAACTTAGCTGTAGAGTCAAGCCAGACAAACATGATAGTACTGGACTTCAGGAGGGCTGATTTTGTCAAATTGGGAGTGTCTCAGAAACTCACTATTAAACAGGCAAGAAGGTGGGGTGGAGCAACATTGGGGAAACATCAAAACTGCCATCACAGAGGCAACAATCCTTTGTGTGAAGCAAAGAAACAAATCAAAATGAAAGAACAAAACACTATTGTTCTCAAAAGAAGTAGCAGGGAAGGTTTTGGAGAAAAAAATAGCATTCAGGAAGTATAAGGAAACACAGAAGGAGCAGGACAGAGAACTGTACCAGTTAAAGCAAAAGGAAGCGGGGAAGTCAGTCAGAATAGCAAAGGCCAAAACCAAGGAAAAGATAGCCAACTTGGTTAAGAAGAGGGATAAAACCTTTTATAGGTACATGAAGGAGTGAAGAAAGACTAAGGCAGGGATACTGGGGCTGAATAATGAGGAGGGTGGTTGGGCAGAGAGGGACAGTAAAAAAGCAGAAATACTGAATGAATACTTCTGCTCAGTATTCACAAAGGAAGAGGAGGGGGAGGTACCTAATCCAGTCAATAGAAGCCCTCTGGATAGAGAGTCATAGGCAGAGCTGAGAGGTGGAAGACTGGAGGAGTAAAAAGGCACCAGGACTGAAGGAAGCGGCAACCTGCAGGCAAGGCAGTCTCTGTACTGCTTGAATGGTTAGGCTGGGAGAATGGCTGCAGTAAGGAGAAGTGGAGACCACTCAGCAGTAGGAGGTCCAAGTCCAGAAGGGTCGTGGCATCACGTAGCAGGTGGAGAAAAACACATGTGAATTAGTGGAATGTAGGGGCATGCATCCAGATGGGATGAGCGAGGCAAGATGATCCAGACAGGATGCAGTTAGTAAATGCAGGATGATGAGAACAAGGTTGAAGATCCATTCCTGAATGGCAATCCATGTCAGTGGAGACACAAAAGAGGAGACAGTGCATGACAGAGTCAGGCTCCCAGCTGTGGAAGTCAGCAGATAGGACAATGAGTGTAGGCTGCAGACAAGGTAAGATGGAGAAGCAAGTCGGGCAATGTTCTGTTCCTGAAGGGAGTGGAAGCCAAGGTATTGGGCCAAGAAAATGTAAAATGAAGCAGCAGATAGTATACTCAGACGACCATCAGGGATGGTGGAGGTGGAAGGCGGAGAGCTGAGCAGCATAAGTAGAATGATGAGGGTACGCAGAGTGTGAGAATTCCATTCCCAAGGAAGCGGCAACTGACATGAGGGGGAGAAGGTATGGTAGAAGTCTGAAGACGGAGACATAACTCTCATCCCTGGTAGTCAGCTAACCTGCACTTGATGCCGCCAAGCAGGGTTAGAGAATAAGGATGTCAGTTTGTAAGTAGGAGGAAGTTCCATTCCTGAAGAGAAGTGGCAACTGGTATGAGGTGAAGAAGGTATAGTTACAGTCTGTAAATGATAGACATGGCTCCCATCCCCGGTAGCCAGGGCAAGCTAACCTACACTCAATGTTGTCAAGCAGAGTTAGGGATGGAGGATGTCAAAATGGTAAATAGGAGGTAGTTCTTTTCCGGAAGGGAAGCATCAACTGGTATGAGGGAGAGAAGGTATGGTATGACACTTTAGATTGTAGACATGGCTCCCATCCCTGGTAGTAGGAGTGAGCTAACCTTTGCTCGATGCTGTCAGCAGAGCTAGGAATGGAGGATGTCTGTAAGGAAATAGCAGGAGGTAGTGGTTGGAATGGAATCCAATCCCTGGTAGACAGGGGAGCCTACCTTCACTCAGCACCCCAGAATGTGTAAGTTAGGGACAGAGTCCAGAACACTGCTGGTATGGGCTGGCAGCTGCACGACACTGCTGAAGAGAAAGGAGTAGTAATGGAGCAGGGGAAAGGATGGCAGAGAAGAAATAGTATGTGAAGTCATAGTTATAGTAGCACTAGTAGGAGGAATGAAAAACATATAATAAGAAGGGTATAGGAAACACAGATGACAAAGTAAATAGGGTAAGTGCTCAGAAAGGTATTGGAAGGAGAAAGTTAGGGAATAGTATGCGGAGGTCAGCCACTGAATCTTACATAATTGATATCAAGCTGCCTTTCAGAATTAGGCCTTCCTTTTGTTGAGGAAGGCTAGGCTGTCTGTAGTGTACTGAAAAGGCAGTGAGGATGCGCTGCTTGCAGGTGCTGGCTAAGTAAACAGTACTATGGCTGGCTGATAGTAGAGAGAGGGACATCCAAGGGGAAATAACCTGTCTGGTCCCGTGAAGAATTTGACCAAATGTTAATCAAGGTAGAATTACAAAATAGCAAGCAAATTCATGGAGTCATGCACTGCTCCATTGGAGGAATGCACTCATGTAGAGAAGTGCAGGAATGGCAGTGCTGAATAGCAATATAATCAGAAGCTGTACTGTGGTAGTAATAGATGTGAGAGTAGGTACTGGGAGCAGGAGTAGTGAATGTGGTAGAAATTTAAACGTGAAATTACTTACTAGTAGCTGATGGGACCTGTAGTAGCAGAGTCCTGTTGTGGCTGAGTAGGCAGGAGAGGACAAGCTAGCTAGTAGGCCAAGTGATAAAGGGGAATCAGAAAGAAAGATCCCAGTGAGGGGGCTGTAAAGTATAAGGTCCAGAAGAAAACAATGAGGATGTATCCTGAAAGGCATGGATTGCCGGGAATCGAGAGGGGAAGCATTCGGAAGCAGCCAGACCTGGGGAGGGTGAGTTGGGCCAGGTACCAAGGAACACTGGCGTCAGCCATAGCCTGTACCAGAATGGGAGGTGATGCTACAAAAAGCGTACGGGATGGGGAGAGAGCTGGGTCATGAGAAACTGCCAGTAGGGCTGACAAACACCCAAAAAGAATGAGAGAAAGAGAAAGGAAGCAGAGTGAAAGGGAGCCGGGAGGAGCTGAGGAGGCATGTGAAAAAGACAAACATCCCAAGGGGAAGCACAGAACACAAGGAGATGGGGAGGAGAACAAGCCAGGCAGCAGAGTGAATAGAGCAAGCACAGCTGCACAAGCCATGCCGGAGCCAGGAAATGAAAACACTCCTAAGCAAGGGAAGTGTGTTAGAGGAAGCTTATATGAGGTTGTGGAAGGAGCTATTCCCCATCGAACCTAAGGAGGCCCTCCCATTAATAATACAAAAAAAAAGATGTAAAACAAAATTGGGTCAAAATTTGAAAAATGACAGCTGTCGCATTCATGAGGTGCTGTAAAGACATGTCTTATGTTGTAAATTTGGGTTAAAACATTGAAGATTACCAAAGGTATGAGCCTGTATTTGCAAAATTCAGCATAGACTCATAATGTTGTTTTTTTTTAATATTTTTACACCAAATTTTCAACATAGCCTTCTTATAACCACACATGATGAACAGGTGCAGATAAAATGTTCAACTGCTGCCTGAAAGGTTATTTTTGCACAGGGACCATGAAATCACCTTTCAGGATGTAAAAAAACATTTTGCCCAGGATTTGAAAAATGACAGCTGTCACCTTTATGAGGTGCTGTGAAGATATGGCTATGTTGTAAATGTGGGTAAAAATATTGAAAATTATCAAAGTTATGAGCCTGCATTCACAAAAGTCAATGTAGGTTCATAACTTTATTATTTTTCAACATTTTACACCAAATTTTCAACATGTGCTTCTTATGACTCCACCTCATAAACAAGGGCAAAGAAAACTTTCAACTACTGTCTGAAAGGTAATTTTGAGCAAGGATTGCAAACGATCTTTCAGGACAGCTCTATCTAATGACAATGCAATTGTTCATGAGGTAGGGTCCCAAAGAAGGCATGTATAAAATCTGAGCCAAAAATATGCAAATGCCCATGCTATGCCACTAAGTTCAGAACCCCATTGAAATACATTAATGCACATACCTGTTTCTGCAGTTCATGGTCTGGCTTTGAAGAGTGAAGATGTATCTGTGGTCCAGACAGAATTATGGCATTGGACCCCTGATGGGTAAGTAAGGTCTTGGGGAGGTGCTGGGTGGTGGGTGCTGGCGGGGAGTGGTGGTGGGGCAGTTATGGCAGCAAAGGCATCGATGGACAGTGTTCTTTTTGCAAGGTTGTAAGTAAATAACACAGCATGGAGGATTTGTCATCATGACACTGGAGGGATGGGCTCCCCCAGCGTCACTCTTATGGTTCTGAGTGGGATGTGGGGTGGTGGGTGCTGTGAGGGAGGGTCAGGGGATATCAATATACATCTATCAATATCTATCTATCTAACTATATATATATATATATATACACACACATACACACACACACACACTCAAAATAACTGCACATGCACATTAGTGGGGGGGTGCTAAAACATTGGGGTGTCCTGATCGTGACACTGGAGGACTAAACACTCCCAATGTAACTCTTGTGTTTATGTGGAGGGTGCTGTGATGGAGGATGGGGTGGGGTGGGGAAATAATTCTAATTTTAAAGGAAAAAAGAAACGGCAGTCATGGCACACTCTGCTGTGTACAAGATGGCTGCTAAACTCTGCTTTCATAGTGCTCAACTACTAGCACAGGCGCACTAAAGTGTGACTGCCATTTCTTTTTTCTCTAAAAGAGTTATTCCCCACCGACCCTCCCTCCAGCATTCCTCCCCAACACAAGAGTGACACTGGGGTGCCCATTCCCTCAGTGTCATGATCAGGATGCTCCCGATGTTTCTTGAGAAGTAAAAAATAGTGCAGTGCGAGCAGAGTGCTCAGATTTGGAGGCAACTATGAGGCAACTCCATCATGTTGTTCATTCACAAAGAATGCGAGAAATGCAGAGTCCTTTCCTCAGAACAAGAGGTCTACAGGACTCCGCCCACTGCAACCCTAAAAACTGAGTAAAAGAGAAGGAAAAAGATAAAGTTATGGTTCTCTAAAAAAGTGGCCATGGGGGTGAAGGAAAAAAGGTGGTATTTATTTACTTATTTATTCAGTTTTTATTTGCTTTGTAAGATACACTTGGCAAACATTTGCCTATTTTCAGGCACAGTCTGTGACAGTACAACCAGTGGAACACAACAATGTAACCAAAGATAACACAAAGCAATAATATAAAGCAAAATCATAAGAACCATAGAGGTTCATTAATGTGTGCAACCATAACAATGTAACCAAAAGATGACACAAGGCAATAATATAAAGCAAAACATAAGAACCATAGAAGTTCATTAATGCATATAACCATAACAGTTAAACAAAGATGACATAAACCAGTAAAATTATGCAAAAATAAATAAGAACCACAGGGATACATTAATTCGTATAATACATTTCTGCCTTATGTTTGCAGGCAGCCTCTTCATGGAATAACTTTCCTTTTAACATGCGTACAGCTACAACTGATGCAAAATTTGTTACTGACTTGAACAAATGCTACCAAATGGTATATAATTGTTAGCTAAAGCTTAGTAAATAATATTACTTATTTAATAGTATACTTGTACATAAATAAATGATTTGCATATGTGTTTGTGCATGACATACTGTACCTTCCTTGCATATTTTCCTCTGTAGCTTTTATGTAATTTTGGAATCTTTTTTAACAGGACTGTCTTGTAAACATGGATTTTTATTCCTAATGACATGAAATATCCTTTATAAAAATAAATGTTTTATCTATCTATCTATCTATCTATCTATCTATCTATCTATCTATCTATCTATCTATCTATCTATCTATCTATCCAAGAGTTGAGTGAGGGAAATTCATTGGATTACAAATACAAAATAATTCCATACAACGAACTGCAGTTATAGCTAAAACTGTGAGCAGAGGTAGGCAGGAAGACGAAGCACAACAAGGCATATGCATTCAAGAGGTATAAAGAACTGTTGAGAGATGAAGTCAACTAGGTGTACTAAGTAAAGAGAGGGAAGCAGGAAAGGCAGTGGGGGACCAAAGTTGCAGAAGAAAAATAGCCAAGGGGGGTGGCTAAAGGAAATAAGACTTTCTTCAGGTGCTATACATAACTGAGAAAGAAGGTAAGTGGAGGGGATAGTGAGGATAAGGGAGCAGCAGGAGGACTGCTTAAAGAGGACTAGAAAGGAACATATCCAGAGCAAGTGCTTCTGCACAGTCTTCCTAGTGGGGGTGGAGGGAGGGAACAAACCACCAGGGAGCAGCAGGAACAAAGAGGGTAGGTGAACAGACTTGCAGCTCTGAACGTGGACAAGACTATGGGTCCAGATGAAATACACCCAAGAGTACTAAAGGAACTCAGGGAGGTGCTTGCTGATCTACTGATGGACTTATTGAACCACTCTCTGGAAACAGATATGGTTTCAGAGGACTGGAGGAGAGCAGATGTGGTCCCTCTACTTAAAGGGAAAGTGCCCTCATCCTTTTATTCTGTTTCTTTGTGTAAGTTGTAGGCATACACAATGATTATTTCTATTGCACTCTTCTGATTCCATTAGGATTTAAATGTAAATAAAGGTACTCAAATCTGGTGTGAAAAGCTGCTTGACTCCATTGCAAAATTCATGACCTGGCTCTTATGAGGCTTCCTGGATTTTTATGATCATTTGGTGCTAAAGCCTGCAGTAGTTACACTGTATTAGTCAGTGCTGCTGCTGAGCTCTGCAGTCCCCATGTTCTACTTTTATGCTGACCATGAAACGTTTCAAGCATACTGTAGTAAGTGCATCATCAACTCTCATGATGCCTTTCTTGAGGGGTCATGACCTTTGTAATGGAGGCAAACACAGTTTCACACAGGGCAAAACAGGTAAAGCAACCTGATTTATATTTAAATCAGGATGACATTAGTGGGATGCAGGAGAGGGAATCATTGTTTGTGCCTACAAACTACACAGGTATACAGAAAATAGGTTAAGGGGACTGTCCCTTTAAGACTGACAGCAGGGAGGAAGCTAGCAACTACAGGACAGTCAATCTCACCTCAGTTGTGGGGAAATTAATGGAAACCTGTTAAAGGAAAGGTTAGTAGGATATCTTGACTCCAATGGGCGGTAAGACAACAGGCAGTATAGATTCATTGGTAGGAGGTCATGCCAAAGGAATCCCACTGACATCTTCACCTGAGTGACCAGGGAACTAACTCAGGAGAGGGCCATGGGCATGACCTATTTGGACTTTAGCAAGGCCTTTGACTCTGTGGCACACAGGAGACATATAAAGAAATTAAGCAACTTAGGAGTGGGATCCATAGTGGTGAACTGTGTTACAAACTGTATAACAGATAGGAGACAAAGGGTGGTGGTTAACAGCACTGGTACTCACTCTAATAATGGGAGAGTGGCCAACCATCTTCTATGTCTTCACAAGTGACATTGCAGAAAAACTGGTAGGGAAAGGAAGGTATGCCTTTTGTAGATAACACCAAAATCTGTACTATGGACAACACTCAGAAAAGGATCAGAGAAAATCTTGGGAAACTTGAGGTGGCCAAGAGCATGGCAGTTGGTGTTCAGTGCCAGAAAGTGAAACATCATTCACCTAGGACATAGTAACAAAGAAGCTGAATATAGGATGGGGTGGGGTACTGACAGTCACTAAGCAGGAAAAGAACCTTGAAGTTATCATTTCTAATGACCTGTAAGTGGCAGGGCAGCGTGACAAAGAATTGGTAGGCAGTGGGATGCTGGGATGCACAGGGAGAGGTATCTGCAGTTGGAAAAGTGAGGTGGTGATGCCACTATATCACTCTTTGTTGAGACCCCACCTGGAGTTTTGTGCCCAGTTCTGGAGGCCATAGGCGAAAGGATATAGACAGGGTGGAGGCAATCCAGAGAGAACAACCAAAATGGTGTGCGAGGTTGCACAAAATCCTTATGAGGAGAGACTGAGAGATCTCAACATGTATACCCTGGAAGAGAGGAGAACAAGAGGAACATGATAGACCTACTAATACCTCACAGGGTAAATGGGGTGTAGGAAGGAGTCTCTTTCAAGTGGGAAGAGCACTAGGACCAGAGGGCATGCAGTGAATCTGGAGGGAAGTTGAAGAGGAATGTGGGAAGTACTCTTCACTGAAGAACTGTAGATACCTGGAGCAGGCTGCCAGTGGAAGTGGTGGGGGCATAAACAGTAGGGGCTTCATGTATGTGGGGGATAGACATAGGGTAATATTAGCAACTAGGCAGGGAGGGAGGAGGGTTGTCAAGACCAGTTAGGGACAGCTGTGACAGACTAGACAGAGACCATCTGGGCAGACTGGGTGGGCCAAGCAGTCTTGTTCTGCTGACAGATTATATTTTTCTAAGCACAGGTGTGCCTGATGATTAGAATGCTAGTTTCATAACTTGAATTTTGTAATCGAGTCCTCAAAACAGTATCAGCAGTGTTTAGCTGATTAACAAAAGCCAAGCATGGTTGATAGAGACAAACAAGAAAGACAACTGGGGAACTGTAGAGGCAAAATTGATATAATTCTATTTAGATTAGATTTCATCTTAAATAGTTAAATCAGTGTCCTGTAAAGTCAATGCTACTGAACAAAGCTGTTTTATTAAACACTTAGGAGATAAAAAAGGTGCATTTTAATTTTCAAAAGGAATTGAAATACCTTACTAAGATCAGCAGCACTGCAGCCTTGTCATTTTCTGTTCCCACCAACACTGCAAAGCTATTGTCCTTGGTGCGTGAAGTTACATATCTATCTCTGTTAGGTTGTCACCGGCATTACTAAACACATGAAGGTGCTAAGTGAGTGTTTCCATGTACGTATACACACACTCACACACAGAGTCTCTCTGCCTCTGTAAAAATGCCAGCATTACATCTGCAAGCACAATGACAGACCCAGCGGGAGCTAGGACTGTCAGATTTTGTCTAATGGCACCCATACAATTCTGGCTCTTAGTACCAAACTGTAGTTGACATTTCATTTAAAACCCAAGGTAAAACCCTTGTATGCTTGGGTGAATACTTTCTGTGCTAATGGGAGTAAAAAGCAAGGGTATGCTTTTTGACACACTGGATTTCATTAGTGGGCTCTATACAAAAATAGATTCCTGACAATTCTGAAAATTGGAGACAGGCTAGGAATATAAAGGAGCAATTTGTACACATCTCTCTGCAGAGGCTTCAAGAAATATATTATTGTTTCTCGGTGCCTGGGAGCAGCTGCAGGAAATGGGTTGTTTTGGATAGGATGTTCGTTAGAGGTGTTTTACAAAGGCATTAATATGAACCATAAAGGTTTACAATGTCTAGTTCAATAAATCTAAAAAAAACACTCTATGGCCAGTTAGAATAAAAACAAACATGCTTTAAAGTGTATTATTACAATAAACTATGTGATCTGACAGCGAAGTTGAACATAGACCTCCAGAACACCATTCCAGTGCTCTCTCACGTTAGCCATCAGCACCTAGTGCCAAAATACTATTACACTACATACTGTACCAGCTATAATTTGAGTATTCAGTGACCAGCTCTACTTAGACAAACCAGTTTGCTGTTGTTCAGCTGTTAGAGCAACAGGGTAGTATTCTGGGAAACTGGATTCAGTCTCCAGTTCTGTCACATTATTTTCTTCTCACTATATACAGTGTATGTGTGTGTATATGTATATATATATATATATATATATATATATATATATATATATACACACACACACATATGGCCATATATGGTAACACTTTAGTATAAGTGTCCTTAACTACACTGTAATTACTGTATACCACAATGTAATTGCTATGTAAGTACTGTGTAGTTACATGTCACTGCAATGTAGATGGCAATTAGTTTCACATTTGCATATAATGTAGTTAGACATACATTTCTATAAAGTAACTACACTGTTATTGCACTGTAAATACTATGTAGTTGTTAATTACATTCACATTTGACTGGTATGTAATTATTCAATTTGCATGAAGTGGTAGTTATATGTGCAAACAGAACTGTTTCTCTTCGGCACAAACTGATTTGTGCAGGAATGTAACTACACATGTAATAAGTGTTGCAAAATGCATCAGAAAATGGATTTATGCTGGATGTGTAACTACACATGTAACACTGGTTGCAGAGTGTGCCATATATAGTTACATTTGCCAGAAAGAATTGATTTGAGGCAGAAGGGAGGCAACAGTAATTGCAGTAACTATCACTACATGCGAATTGTGTAACTACAGCACAGTACTATTGATCTTCCCTGTGTTGCTATTCACCATTTATCACTGTCTGGGTGACAGTCAGAGGCACAGCACCCACTGTGAGTTTTTTTTGTAGGGGGAGGAGCCTGCTCTGGAGGTGGTGCCGCCCTTGAGGCCTATGCTTTACGTGGTACTTTGGGTCTGCCAACAATGGTCACCAACTCCTCCTCTGCCCCAGTTCTGCTTCTTCCGCTACTGATTGTGCAGCACTTTGCACCTGCTGAAGAAATTTAATCTGCAACATTGTGGCCTAGTTAGTTGTTTCAATGTCATTGTTGACACCATTTTTGCTCCATTCTAGTTCCACCATCTGTCTAGTAACTTGGTGCCATTTTCTGCAGGAATCCGGGTAAGACCTTTCCTTTTTCTTTCTTGAAGCAGCACCAAGTCTGTTTCTTATTATTATTTTAGTTACCGTGAGTCATGTTGGGTTTATCCATGGACAAAAAAGTGCTCTTCCAAGGCAGACTGGCCTCCTATGTGCCAGTGTCCCTGCACTAGATGTCCATCATGGACCACCATGACCAATACCTCACCTGCCTGGGTCCATCTCACAATATCGATAATTGTGATGCTTGCTTCTCCATGGGCCATGGAGCACTGGAGCATTGCATGTATAAAGTCAGCTGCAATCCACTGACTTTTAGAAGGCAGTGTTGTATGAGGGACTCCAAGTGCAGGTCTTTCCACCCTTCCTTCGGATCTCATCCTGATTCTATACAGACCTGTGAGGAGGAGACCTCCTCTTCTTCTTGTCTTGCCAATGAGGAGGTCTCTTCTGCAGTGCTGGAGGATTGGTCCAGGCATCCCGGGGGCCGAGCTGGCAGTAATGCCCATGCAGTCAACTCCTCAGAGGTGCAGGTTCCCCTGGTGTCATGGCCCACACCTACTGGGCCCAGCATGGAGTGGCTCCTCGCGCCAGCCACCGATGCCGTTCTGTACCCTGGGGGCCACTTGCTGATCTGGTGGTCAGTACTGTGAGTGATACTAGGCCCTCCTGCTGCACTGCAGGTGGGAAAACCTCTGGGGATGCTCATCTGGAGGTCTTCTGGATCTCTTTCTCCAGAACCAAACACTTGGGAGACTGATCTGGACTGGCTGCCCTACTCCTCAGAGTCAGAGGGTTCTCCAGTGCCCAGTAACTCTGTGACCTCCCAGGCATCCCTTCCCTTCCCTTTGCACTGGCGATTATGATCAGTGCTGGCTCCCACACCAGTGGTGATGTCAGGAGTGTGCCTGCCAATAGTAACCCTCCATCTGAGGAGATGGTGGTTTGGGTCTTGGGGTCAGGGAGAGATGTCAGTCCCAGTGCTGTTCCCCCCAGATCATAATAGGGACTCATTCTTCTGTGGCATCCCTCAGGAGGCCTGTGACAGTCCCTAGCTTTGGGAATGAGGAAAAGGTTGACCTCAGAATCAATGGGGTTGAGGGGGCAGGACATTGGGCAGCGATCTTCCCCAGGGACCCCTGAGAGTTCAGGAATGTGTCACAGTGCTGAGCCTTTGTTCTCTCCCTCATCCCCTTCAAGGAAGGCCTTATTGGATGGGGTTGTGGTCCACCCTTCTGGTTCTTTGAGCTCCAGTCCCTCACTGGGGAGTTTCCCATTCAGGGCTCAATCCTGACCGCTTTGAGCTGGTTGAGCATCCAGTAACTGCACAGACTAGTGGATCCCCAGCAGATCCAAGATCACCAGTGAGGTCCCCTAGCCATGGAAGAGGTCACTTAGATAAGGTGAAGTGTGTTTCCTCATTGCCTCTGCAGCCCCCCCTCATTTCCCAGGGCACATAGGTCCTTCAGGACCCTTGACCTGGGAGCAAGTTCAAAGCCACTGCTGCCACCTTCATCAGGTATGTCAGGATATGGATGAGCAGGTCTTTGCCTGTCTCCCCTGCAGCAGCCAGACTTGGACTCTTCAAATTTATCAGCCTCCGCATCTTTCTCCTTCAAGGAAGAGGATACCTCTGTCCATCTGTCCTCAGACATTGATCAGATAGAGTATCAGTGCTTCCTATCAAGATTGGTCAGTGATCTGCACCTATCTCACATCGCAAGACACAATACTGAGTGGACGATGCATGTCTTCCTTAGCAAATTCAGTGCAGACCACCTGGTCATCCTTTCCAGGCCAATTCCCTTCTAGGAATCATCGTCCTGCACCTGGCAGTGCCCATCTGTCCCAACTCCAGCCCCCTTGGACTGCCAGCACAGGTACTGTGCACACCAGGGGTCTCTAGGGACATTGCCTCATCCCACTGTGGGAGTGAGGGTACTGGATACCCCTTCTGGGCATAGACACCTGGTGTGCCACTGGCCCCCAGATGTGGACTCTGCAGAGTTTGACTGCTGGAAATGTATAGTGTTCTCTTCAGCTCTTAACATGCTCAGCTTTATCACCCATCAGGCACACCATGTTGCCTACAACAGGCATCTGTGGTCAATGCTAGGTCAGATGCTGACATTGCTGCCAGATATGAAGGCAACCAGACAGGCCATTTCCCTTTCTGTGCTGGGCCTGGAGCTCACAAGGCACCAGGCAAGGTGTCTTATGATGCCAGTGAGGTAGCTTCAAGGCTAGCGGTGACAACAATCTGCATGAGGCAGACAGCATGGCTTCATCTATCAAGGCTGTCACCCTTTGCACGTGTGTAGGGCACTGCCTCTGCTCTTCAGGGGCCCCATCTTTTCTCCCACATGGCAAGTGGAACTGCAGGGCGACTTCCATCTCCCAGGCAATGGGAGACCCCACCTCACCCTGACCAGTCACAGGCCTAACTGGCCTGTAATGGGTCTCCTCCTTCGTGGTCCTCCCCACAAGAGAATGAGAGACTCATGTCCCTCAGGGAAGTGCAGGGCCCCTTTGGGGCTCGGTACTCATCCAGACAGTGATGAATGGTGAAGACTGACACAGGGAAGATATGAAAATTTGAACCTATCATAATTCTTGATCATCTTGTGTATCTTCACCATTCATTACTCAACAATTCCACTAGGCCTCAGTCCCTTGGCAATGCCCCTCCCTGATTACCTCCCCTCCTTGAGGAGAAATGAGGGCTGAGTCCTACTGGTACCTCCGGGTCCTCTGTTACCTTTCTAAGCAACAGAGGGCCCACCATGGGAGGGCAAGTAGGGCTTCTTGCCCTGGCCTTAGGTGCTCCCTGTTGGTCCTTCCCTTCTCAGCCAGGGGGGTTCCTCCTGGATGTGGTCTGGTACTGTGGTGAAGGATCTCCCTAGGTGGGGTACAGAGGAGAGGAACCACAGGGACTCTCTTCTCCCTCCTTATGTAATCCCCCAAAAAATGTTTTTCAGGGTAGGACTTGTCCTGGCCAGGATTGACCCTGTGGGATCTCCCTCTCAGGACAACGGTAACTGGAGGTGCTCTTCTTTACATATGAATAAATTATCCTGTTGTACAATGCTGGACAGTTATAAGACTGACTGACTCTGCATCATGTAAATTGCACCTGTACTTTAGCTACTACTCTATTGTATTTCATTTTTTTATAACTCTTTATTTAAAATGTTTCAGCCTTTCAGTGATAAAATTACAGATACAATCAATATGCAATACATGGACAGTAACCATTTAACATTCAGGCTTAGGATTAATAAGAACATTTGGCATTTCATTCATATATTAAACCAGGTGGAGTGGAGGGATCTTAGTAGGGGAGGAATATACATTTAATTTCTGTTATGGTTGAATTTAAATGAGCTTGTAAAAGATAATCTTAGATAAAAGGTGAACAGTTCTACTAGGTTCCTCCATGCCTTTACCAGCCAGCTGCTTAACGTCTCTATCCGCAAGTTGATGGAATGAAATCTGAGCGGAGAGGGACAGGTACATCACCCATCTCCTCCGTATCAACTCAAATTGCTCTTGAGTATTATTTAATACTGCTATTAGCCTGTCCATTTTATAGATTTCTATCATAATATCCTGCCATTGAGTTATGGAGGGTGGGTCTCCAAAAGCCACTTCTTGGTAACAGACTTTTCACTGCCATTATGAGGATGTTTAGCAGTTTAGCGAATTAGAGTCTCTGTCGCCTATGGGCTTGTCAGATATGAAAAAAGTACAGGGGAAAGTTTCAAATCAGGAGAGAAGATTTGTGCTAGGGCTTGTTGCAAATTTTCTAAAAAAGGTTGGAGTACAGGGCAGCTCCAAAAAATATGCCCATGGGTAGCCAGTGAGGTACCACACTTGCTCCAGCATTGCCTTCCATGCTTCTTTATATATTTAGCAGTCACTGTCAGCGTTCTGAAAAATCAAATTATATTTTTCCAAATGAATTCTCTCCCTGTGATGGTAGTGATTCCTATGTATAAACTGCCGAGGTATAATTCCCAGAGCTCTGTGGGGATACGTAAGTTAAAATCGGTGGAACAAGCTTGCCTGACATGATCAGTAGAGTCCCCTCCTAGTATGCTGATTGCTGCATATAAATATGAAATCATATATTCTAGGGGGGCCCCGCATACCAACGTTCTCTTCATAATTTCTATGAGCTGGGGAGAAGTCTTGAACCAGAGAATCTTGGATATGGACTTAATAAAATCTCTGGCTTGAAAGTATCTAAACCTATCTCTGTAAGAGATTCCATACCTGGTAACTAAGTCAGTAAGACTGAGGACTGTGCCCCCCTCAATAAACTGGAATATCATCTGGAGTCCCTGTTTTTCCCAAGAGCAAAAACCAGGGTCTATTGATGCTGGCAGAAATTCTTTCAAGTGGGGAAGAGAGCTGAGGAAGTGGCTCCACCATGCCAGATTCCTAGATTGCATTATTTTATACCAAATTGGCAGGGTGGTATCTGTATAGTAATTACTAGTATCTCTTTTTCCCTGTCTGACCCTTTTGAGTTGGAAAGGAGGAGATGGTGCAATTGTGCTAAATCTGCTGTTTGCATTTCCAAGTCCTTCCATCTTGCTTGGTACATAGGGTGAAGCCAGTATAGGATTGTTCATAGTTGAGCCGCTTGATGATAATGTTCGAAATTTGGCAAGGAGTACAAGTTGTAGGACACTGGGAGTCTGATCCTAGGCCTTTGGTTATGCCATATATACCAAGAGATCTTTCTGTTTAGGGCTGTATAATATTTTTTAAGGACTGATATTGGAATCATCTGTGCTAGGTATAAAAATCTAGGGAGTATTATCATTCTTCCAGAGTCTATCCTCTGTATAAGGGTGAGGGGTAGCACCTTCCCTCTCTCCATGTCGGCTTTTAATTTATGTGGAAGGGGCAGGTAATTGGAGCTAAACATCTTGTTATAGGAGGCAGTAAGATAGACTCCTAAATATTTTATACTAGTAGAGTCCCATTTAAAGGGAAACTGTTGTTTGAGGGACGTAGAGGGAGTAAAGTTGATCTGAAGAGTCTCTGTTTTTGTTTTATTTCGCTTATATCCTGCAAGTTCTTGAAAATCTGCTAGCTTCCTCCAAAGAGACATCAGGGAGTGTTCTGGGTTAGTTAGATATATTAATAAATCATCAGCATATAATGCTAATTTGTGGGGTGGTCTGCCTGTAAGCTGATTCCTCTATTTAGTCTTCCTATCGGAGGGTTTGGGCCAGTGGTTCTAAGTATAGAGTGAAACAAGAGTGATAATGGCACCCCTGTCTTGTGCTATGTCCCAAAGGGATGGGGGGGATTGCCCTATTGATCTTAATGTAGGCATGGGGATGACAGTAAAGGGTTCCAATGACCTGGGTGAAACTACCTGGAATACCAATGTTCCTAAGGTTTGAAACAGAAAGGGCCAGGCCACCCTGTCAAAGGCCTTCTCCACATCCAAACTAAGGAGCAGAAAAGGGCTATCTGACAGGGAAGCCAGGTGAAGGATCTGCAGTGTTCTTTTGATGTTATCTTGCATTTGCTGCCCTGGGATAAAGACAGTTTGGTCCTTATGTATAAGCCCCAGCAGGAGCACTTGAAGTCTGCAGCCAGGACCGACTCAAATAATTTATAATCAGTATTTAATACTGAGATAGGTAGGTATGATGCACAGTTTGTTTGATCTTTTCCCAGTTTAAGTATTGTTGTTATGGAGGCATAGTTCCAAGTTTGGGCAGCTCCCACCCTCCTGGACTTCTTTACATACTGCCAACAGGATTGGTAGAAGTGGTTCTCAAATTTTGAAAAATCTCTGTATACCTATCCGTTCAGTGCTTTTTTCCGTTTTGATGTTGGAGAGTGCTTTACCAATTCCTAGGCTGTTATGGGTTAGGCTAAGGATAGTCATTGTGTCAGTGTTAGTGAGGGTAATTTTGATTTACCTAGGAATTCCTCTATTTTACTAGGTGCTGCACCCCCTTCAGAGGTGTATAATTGTTTATAAAAAGTCAGAAAGGCCTCTTTTATCTATGAGGGCATGGTAGTTAACTTCCCACTAAGAGGTTCTCTAATTTGGGTGATGGTTGTTTGCACTGCACGTTGCCGGAGGCAATGTGCCAACAGTCTTGTGGCCCTGGGGCCCCATTCATGGTATCGAAGTTTTAACCTCTGCATTGCTTGCTCTGTTTTAATTTCCAGAACCCTTTGCAGTTGCTCCCTAGTTGCTTGAAGCAAGGGAAGGATCCCCTGATCCCCAGCCGCATGTTGGGACTGCAGGTCTGTCAGTTGGTTCTGAAGGAATTATTGTCTAGCCTGCTGCTGCTTTTTCTGGTGAGAAGCATATTGTATTATCTCACCCCGCAGGACAACCTTAATGGTATCCCATAGGGTCGAATTAGTCAAATCTGGATGAGAGTTTTCAGAGATAATTTGTGGGATGTGAGTTATAATAAGGTCTTGAAATTCCTTCAAATTTAAAAGATAATTGTTGAAGTGCCAGAGAGTCTCTCTCCATTTGGATGGCCACTCTAGTTCCAGATATAGTTGAGAGTGATCCGAAAGAGGAGAGGGTGTCATGTGCAGTCTCTCACTCAGTAACAGTGTTCCTTAGAAATGTGGAAGTAATCTATGTGGGTGTAGATTTTGTGGGGAGGAGAGTAGTGGGAATATTTCCTTTGGTGGAGGTGCTGTGTGTGCTAGATATCAAGCCACTGCATCTCTTTTGTATATGCTATTACAGCTTTTAGTGTGGCATTCCTTTTCAGGATTCTGGCATTGGTGGTGTCCATCCCATCTTATATCTGGTTATGATCTCCCCCAGTGATCAGCACTCCTTGCTGGATCTCTGTGACTTTCAGTAACAGGGGCGAGCTCACGTCAGCTTTAGTGCCTGGAGGGATGTAGATGGAGGCTAGAGTGATGCGCTGCCCTCTAAAATGCCCACGGCTATTGCCAGTCGGCCTGGAAATTGGCATATGAGTTAGTAAGATGGAACTGAGTAGTCCTTGGAACAAGAAACGCAGCCCGTCTGTATTTCCCATCCTTAAAAGAGGAGGCTATAACATGGGAGAAACCAAATTTAGCAAGTTTAAGATATTCTGGTTTGCTTAAATGTGTCTCTTGGAGAAGAATAAAATTGGGCTTTCATTTTTTCAGAGTGTTAAGGACTTTATACCTTTTAACTGGATTATTCAGTCCATTCACATTATGTGAACTGATTAATAAGGCTCTTGTTGGGTCCATTTCTAAGTTTCCCTAGCAACACCTCCTCTCATTAGCTGAGAAAGGCCAAACTCGGACTGCTCAGTAAACCTTTCAGGTTTGGTAGTTCCCACTTGTGTCGCTCAGCCCATTCCCACTCCCCTGAATTCCCCCCTCTGGATGTTCTTTTCTGTTCCGCTCTTCCTCTTGGAAGGTAATTGTTGCAATTTGTTCAGTTCTTAATGCCAACACATAAACTCTCCATTGCAGCCTGAGGTAACAGAAAACATCAAAACACTAAACAACACAGAACTTTTACAAATTGACCTTCAAGGTAGGAAGGCACTAAGATATGCCCTCTAAGTGAATAGAACAGGGCACCATCCAGTACCCAGTCTTCCTCTGAGGGGTATGGAGTGCAGTGTTGCGTCCACCACCTTGGGCCCTTAAAAGTGGGTCCATAGATGTAAAAAAAATGTCACCAATAGTGCCTCTAACCCTAGGCAAAAAAGCATGTCGTCAGTGTGAGTAACAGTAAGCTCTGTTGTCCACTATATATTATATGTCAAATTGTGATCCCAGCTATAAGCAAAATAGAACTAGGAACTGATAATAAAGCCCAATTTTATTATGCAACTTTTTCTTTTTTATTCTCCCAGCGGGGCTTTGCCCCCCACCCCCACTTCCTGCCATACATATGTTAAGAGGGAGACCCATTTAGTTTTTACAATGTCTAGATGTTGAAAACATGAGCCATCAAACAATTTTAACTCTAAGTCTCCCAGAAAGTGAGTAAAATAAGATGTTAGTCATTTGAGACGGACACAGAGAGCCCCTTCTCAAGTCCATCACCAATCCATGAGGTGATATGATGTGGTTATGTCCAGCTCTGATGTTTTGTGAGTGGGAGAAGGCTCCCATGTCTGTATAGCGAGTCAATCATCCTTTCCACAGGAAACATTAACTCTGGTGCCCACTAAGAATGTTGCTGCTCCCTCCTGCGTGGAAAAAAATCACTGTGCACACGGAAAGGGGAGCAGACTATCAATTGAAACAAGAAGAAATGGAGGCATCACAGAATATATACTCATCTTCAGGTATTAGCTGCTCGGTCCTGTGCAGAGTTAGAAGTGTCATGATCTACTCTTTTGTATTTCATCTGTATTCTTGCACTTAGTTGTACCTAGTTGAACTCAATATATTCAGTGTATTCTATTTCCTGTGCCTTTCTTTGTTATTGTAAGTATATTGTCTGTATTACCTTTGAACCATCTTTATGGCCCTGGGTATGCCTGAAAACAGTTCATTGGATCAGTGCACCTAGGAGCATATGAACATAGGAAATTTGCCAGCAGAAACAAGCCACATGGTCTATCAAGTCTGCTCAAATATCTAGCTAGCACACCTACCTTGCAGCTGCCCCTCCCCTCCCCTTCACAGTAACCTACCATCTCATCCTGTCCCATCCCCTTTTGAAACCCCCACTGTCTTGAGGATACCAGCTCCTCTGGCAGAGAGTCCCATTCTGCCACAACCCTCTCCATGAAAAAGTGTCTCCTCATTTCTCTCCTCTATCTACCCCCCTCCAGTCTAAGACCATCACCTCTTTTGTCCCTTGCCTTGCTTAACTTAAATATCCCTTCTGCTCCTGTCTTGTTAATCCCCTTTAAATACTTGAAGGTCTCAATCATATCCCCCCAATATCTCCTCTCCTACAGGGAGTACATTATTCAAGTCTCTCCTGAGGATCACGTGATGAGCCGAGTCTGAACGGATGTGTTATGTGCTGCTCCTAGGCCCCAAAATGAGCAAAGAGTAACAAACTCTCTGGTACCAGTAAGTGCCGAGTCAGAACACCGGTTTCTAGTTGGGGGAGAGCTGCGGGCTTGATTTGGAGCCGAATTGTAGAGGAGTGTGTCGCAAGGAAGCGGTGGCGAATCTATAGCCAGTGCGATTGCAGCAGTAGTAAAGGACCGTTTCGCAGCATCGGGATGGAAGTGGAGGCTATGGAGCCTCTTGTGGCGAGAACCCGGGCATCTAAAAGACCAAAGCCCCTATCCCCTTTCCGAAACTAGCAGGAAGGTGAGTCAGATAAGGAAGGGGTGCTAGGCTACTGACGACATACAAGAAATAAAACAACTGCTGCAAGGGCTGGTGCTTGATTTTGCAGAGGTTAAGCCAGCACTGCACTATTAGCACAACGAATGGGGATGCAGAAGCAAGGATCTCTTCCCAGGAAAGGAAGGTTTCCACAATGGATCAGGAGTTAGTGGTTTCTGAAACAAGTTAAAAACTTGAAGAGAGATGGATGATCAGGAGTCTAGAAGCCGGAGGAACAACCTGATACTAGCAGGGCTTCCAGAGAGGGCTGAAGGTCGGAATGTGTCTCCTTCCTGCAAAACCTATTGCTTAAGTTGCTGGGCCCTACTCCATTTGGGGAAGCTTATAATTTGGAGAGAGCTCATAGGGCTTTAAGAGAGATGCCCCCTCTGAGTACAAGACCACGGGTGATAATTATGTGATTTCTGAACTATAAGGAAAAGTCTCATGTGCTGGTTACTGCAAGACAGAAGGAGACATTACAATGGAATGGTGCGTCGCTATGGATGTTTCAAGATCTGACACTAATGGTTAGGGAGAAGCAGAAGGAGTGCTCCGAGATCAAGAAGAAGCTGTACTTCGCAGGAATTAAATTCCATTTACAATACCCTGCAACTTTGATGGTACGATGCCAGGCCGGGGCAAAGAGATATTTGACTGTGAGAGATGTCTTGGAGGGTCTGCGCGTGGAACTCCCAGAGCTATTTAAGTCGCCGACCTGAATCTTGGCAGACAAGGTGGAGGTTGGATTGATCTGAGGACTGGGACTGTGGACAATGAAGGGATATGGCAAGCTTATTTTGATGTTCAGGTTTTTACCAGAAATGATATACATGTTAGGTTAAATTGTTTAAGATCTATTTGTTCTGTTAATGTGGGGGTGAAGGGAGATTGATCTTAGTTTAGAGCATTATGTTTGAATTAGGTGGAAGCATGATAGCTGTGAGGAGGGTTGGTGGGGGCTAGAAGATAGGGTAATGTGTGGTTGGATATTGAGGGGTTCTGTTGGGCACAGCTTATAGCTTAGAGTTTTATGGGACCTTCCCTGGGGGGTTAAGCAAGGAGGAGAGGACTGGTGGAGTGATAAGCAATCGATGGAGGAAGGGAGGTGGGCCCCTCATCCCAGGATGGGTGTCGAGACCGGTATTGGGGTAGAAACTAATGCTTGGGGATTTATTGTTAGTTTGTACTATGTAGAAGGGATACCCCATTTAGTTGAGATACAGGGATTGGGGAGCTGGTTGGTTGGGTTGATTTAATGTTCCAGCTGAAGCCCCAGGGAGAATAGTTAAATATTTCTATCTATGAGGTATATGGGAAGATTTTGTATCCTGAGGGAGAGGTGTAGAGGGGAGGGAAGGTTGGAGTAAGAAGGAATGTGGGATATAGGAGGAGATGTAAATATGTTGTAGATGCTTTTGTTATGGGCTGGGTACTTGGAGATGCTTATCTAAGTGGAGGGGTGGAGTGGGAGCAGAAAGGGGTTCATCCATGAATTGAGATCTGAAAGGAGGGTGATCTCAGGATCGGGGCAGGGGCTGGGGGTGGGGTGGGTTTATGGAACTGGAAGGAGAGAGAGTCCATTATAGAGAGAGAGGGGAAGCAGATCATGAAAGGGTACAGAATGAAGGCTTAATTATAACAGTTTTTATACCCAATAATATCAGGGTTAAAATTATCTCATGGAACACCAAGGACTTAGGGTAGACGAAAAGAATGGTAATTTTGAGACATATTGAGCAGCTGGGGCCCACATTGCTGCCTTGCAAGAAACCCACTTATTAACAGAGGAGGTGAGTTGCCTCAAGCGAATGTGGGTGGGTCAAGTTTTTGGGGTAGGTAAGGAAAGGGCATCAGGTGGTGTGGTGATCCTAATAAAGAAAACTTGTCCATACAAGGCGGAGCATGTAATTGTAAGGGAGGATGGACGGCAGAGGGATTTATCTCTCTGGTACCTTGTCCAGTAAGGCACTATCAGTTGCTTCTATTTATCGCCCAGACCCCCCAACCCTGATTTCTTTGCTTCTCTAGAGAGGGATATGGCTGTGTTGTCCCCACATTCCCTTATTCTGGCAGGGGACTGGATATTTGTTCTAATAATTTGGAGGATAGGATACCACCAACTAAAAGGCCTTTGTCTAGGGCTCAGATTGCCCTGAACAGATTAATGGAGGTTACGGCTTTAGTAGATCCGATCGGGACCTGCTCTACGGGGGCAACAATATGACATTTTACTCCGCTGCTCATAAGAGTCAATCCCGTATTGATTTTTTTTTGGCAAATAGGGAGGCACTTAGGGAGGTTAAGGAAGTGACAACCAAGGGTAGAGTTTTTTCGGATCACACCACTATTCATTTGAGATGGGAACCAATTCCTACCGCTCCGAGACTATATAGATGGAGGTTCAATGATTCTTTATTGATGGAGGCTCCAGTCTGGGAAAAACTAGAGGAAGCCCTTCTGGAGATTATCCAGCAACAGTTACCCACGCTACAAAATAAAAAGTTAAGCGTGGCCAACTTGTAAGGTGTTGTATGCAGGGGTAGCACTGGGTCTGGCAGCACAAAGAAATAGAATGAGAAGGGCAAAAGTGGAATTTATTATGGGGGCAATTGAATCGCTGACTCCATTGGAAGGGTCCTCCAGGGAAATTGATGCATAACTTAAGAATTTGAGAGGGAAAATGGTGGATATCCTGTATAGTAAAGTAGAATTCTGGTTGGAAAAGATTAAGGCTAAATATTTAATGCAGGGAGCTATACCTGGGCACTTTTTAGCAGCCAGGGTTAAGGAATGGGAAGCTAATAAAACAGTTACTTCTATACAATATGCCGGAAAACATTTACTGGACCCCAAGGAAATGGCAGATGCCTTTACTTCCTATTTTAAAGAAATATATCAAACAAGAAACATTGCTAGTGAGGAGGAAATCAGAACATTTTTGGAGGGAGTTCCACTTCCAGTCTTAGACTCCGCATAGGCTAGTGAGCTAGCAGCTCCCATAAGGGTATCGGAGATAATGGAGGTGGTTAAATCTTTGCCCCATGGTAAAACTCCGGGCCAGATGGTCTTACGGCTAAGTTTTATCAGGTGCTCATCCAGACGATACTTCCTATACTCCAAGAATTTTTTAGCACCATAATGCGAGAGGGGGTGTGTCATTCTCCACTGTACCAGGCATATATCACACTTGTTCCCAAACCAGATAAGCCTAGAGATATACCGGGCAATTATAGACCTATAGCTTTGATGAATCAAGATATTAAAATTCTTACTAGAATTCTAGCGAATAGAATATTGAGTATTTCCCCAACTTTAATTAGTCATGAACAAGTGGGCTTTATGCCAGGGAGGGGAACACATGATACCCTTAGGAAGCTACACCATATACTTAGCTATGCGCCGGACTCTCAATTACCCCTAGCTTTGAAATCTTTAGATGCAGAAAAAGCCTTTGACAGGGTCTCCCACCCTTTTCTTTTTGCTACAATGGAGAAGATGGGTTTTCCAGAGGGCCTGATTAGAGTTATCAAAAATCTATATGCAGCTCTAATGGCTAGAGTATTGTGCAATGGTTATGTTTCTCGAGAGATTCAGCTAGAAAATGGGACCCGACAAGAATGTCCTCTCTCGATGATTTTGTTTAACATATATTTGGAACCTCTGTTGAAAGCTATTAATATCGATGCACAAATCAAGGGGATTAAAATAGTGGGGAGGAAGTTAAAGTTTTCATTTTTCGCTGATGATATACTTCTCCATTTATAAGATCCGCACTAAGTTTTAGAAGAACAATAGATTTAATAGGGTATACTCTAAAGTTTCAATTATAAACTAAATTTGATTAAGACCCAGATTCTTCCTTTGACACCTTATGTATGTACAGCAGATTTTGCACCATTACAGATACAATGGAAGATGGACAAGCTGAAATATTTGGGCATCTGGATTACATCTAGTATTGAAGAGGGTGCTGCATCAAATATGGAGGGGGTACTGTCAGCGATTGGGGGGACATATTAAGATGGAATAAGTTTCCTTTGACTGGGTCTCATCAAGATGAATTTATTGCTCAGGTTACTGTATCCAGTATACTTAGCCCCATATAGCATTCCTGCAACCTGGTTTAACATAAGTAGGAAGTTCCTTTCGGAATTTTTATGGAATGCTAAACCTCCTAGGAAAAAGCATAGTATTTTGTGTCTGTCACATGCGATGGGGGATGATTAAATTGCCTGATCTCCATGTATACTATGTGGTGGGACAGTTGGGTCTCATGATTCGATAGATTAGAAATCCAGAAGGGGAGTCCTATGTACCAACCTGGTTACAAATTGAGAGGCAAATGTTAAAGGATTCTGACCTTTCTCCAAAGGCATTCCTATTTGCTAAATAGAAAAGGGCCCTAAAAAGATATCCTGGAATCCAATTGTGAAATTGGCAGGAGCCTGGTGGTCATTTTTACTCCAGTCCAGAGAAAGAACCAATGAAGGCTAGAGACCAACCTGTGCTAGGCAATCCTAAGTTAGTAATTGGGATCAAGTAATTAGTAAAAGATGGGCTGATCAGTTGTTGGGTCTGAAAATAAGAGACATGATCCAGAGTAATAGAGTGGCCCTCCCAGCTGGGTGTGAAGGAATGTCATTCTTTAGAAGGTTGCAACACACACGAATGTTAGAGGGTGAGGAAAAGATTGGAGATTCTATGGATAATTCCTTCACTTGGGACAAATTAAAGGATGTTGATCCTGTATCTAAATCTCTTTCACAAGTATACAAGGTGCTTTGGATTATTTCAGTCCAAACTCTCCTATAAAAGTGGCATATTGGGTCAGGATGATGGCCCCAGGAACTTGGATTGGGACAATATATGGAAGAGTAACAAGCATACAGTATATCTATACCCAAATATAAGAGTATGCAATATTTTATTGTCTCTAATATGTATTTTAGCCCCATGAAACTATGTGATAGACACCTCAGACAGACAGACCTGTGCTTGAGATGTGAGTCAGGAACAGGGGATCTCTTACACGTGTTGTGGGAATGTAGCAAAATAGCGTCCCTCTTGGTTGAAATTAAACAGTGTATGGACCCATTGCTGGATTATTCAGAATTTATAATGCCAGAGATTGGTATTTTAGGTGATTTTTCACAAATCTCAGTTACTACACCCAAATATCACCTTTCTTTAATGACAACGATTGTCAGATCTTTTCTGCTACAACATTGGAAAGATGATCAGGTGTATGCATATGATCAGTGGTTGAGAGATCTTATTGGGGCTTTGGGTAGAATACAGAGGCATCTTGGCTCCAAGGGTAAAAAAGGGCTATATGCTAAAAGATGGTCAACATTGGAAGCGATTTACTCACTGCAGAGTAAAGGTACCCAAATACAGGCCTGTCTGTCGAGATGTGATTAGCAGGAGAAGGTTATGCTGGAATATGATACAGATATGTTTGAATGATATTGGTCTGATTGGTCAGATAAATCATTATTTTGAAAGGGTTGTAGTGCGAACCTAAGGGTATTAGTTTGATGGTCTTGGTCTGCTAGGATAGGTGAGGGATGGGGACTCTCTCTCTTTCCAGGAGACGTGGCACGGAGCCACCACCTAGAGGGATTGCACCCAAGAAAGAGCTTATGATTTGATGCCCTCATTAGAGAAACAGGAGTTGGGTTATAGAGGTTATTTCCCTTTTGATTAAATTCATTTATTGATTCTGTTACTCTGGGATAAAGGTGCTTTAAGTGTATACAGTATGAGCACTTTAGAGGGTGGTCTCCTGTGCTGTGTATGTATATAGGTGTTTTGTATATAGTTTTCACAGTCAGTTTGGGACTGTGTACCCTGGCTTGGCCAGGTATATGTATGTCTGTCTAAAGTTTTGAAAATCAGTAAAGAAGTTTATAAAAAAAGTCACACAGCCTCTCCTCATATGGCCTTTCCCCTAGTCCCTGTATCATTTTAGTTGCTCTGCGCTGTACCCTTTCCAGTAGTCTGATATCCTTCTTTAGATATGGGCACCAGTACTGCATGCAGTACTCCAGGTTTGGTCTGACCAGTGACCTGTAGAGAGGCAGGATCACCTCCCTTTTCCTAGAGGAGATTCTTCTCCTAATACACCCCAGCATCCTGTTGGCCTCTGCTGCCACTTTCTTGCACTACCCTGAGTTGTTCATTTTCACATTTACAACCACCCCTAGATCCTTTTCCTCTTCGGAGGTACCTATCTGTACTCAACTCAGCTGATAGCTCCTCCCTGGGTTCTTCACCTTGCACATTACCTTGCACTTTTTAGCATTGAACCCCCTCTGCCACTCTTCTGACCACACATTGAGATCAATCAGGTAATTCTGCAGTTCCTGCCATCCCTCTTTGTCACTCACCACTGCCCCCAACTTGATATAATCAGCAAACAGGCTGAGCTTATTCCTGATGCCATGCGAGATGTCGCTATGTATATCCCAAACAACACTAGCCCCAGTACTAATCCTGGTGCACCCTGCTTGTAACTGTCCTTGGAGATGAGCACTACCCCTAACCACTACCCTCTGATGTCTTCCCTGAAGCCAATTTTGATCCAGTTAACCATCTTAGTCCCAACCCCCAAATACCTCAATTCCCCCAACCTCCCATGCAGCACTGAATCAAAGGCCTTGCTGAAGTCCAAAAATATGACATCCACCACATGACCTTTGTCCAGTTCCTCAGTACCCAGTCATAGTACTCAACTACTGTAGGTTAGTCTGACAGGATTTTTCGAGACAAACCCATGCTGATGATTGTCCTGGAGTCTATAATCCTCCAGAAATGTCACCAGCCTCTCCTTCAGGATTGTCTCCATCAGCTTCCCCACGATGGATGTCAGGCTTACAGGTCTGTAATTTCCTGGTTCATTCTTAGGGTCACTTTTATGGAGGGGCACCACACTGACCATCCTTCAGTCCTGTGGCATGCACCTTGTGTCCAGGGAGGTATTAAATAGGTCCACCTGTGGCCCTGCCAGTACCGCCACCACTCCCGTCAGCACCCTGGGATGTATGCTGCCTCGTCCCAGTGCCTTATCCACCCTCAGAGTCCTCAGACTCTCTAATACCTGCCCTCAGTGATTACCCTTCTGTCACCCCTCCCTGCCCACCCTCCCACCCCTGCAGAAGCTGCCTGCGCTTCTCTCTCATGAATATGGAATAGAAGTACTCATTTAAGTGCTTATGCATGTTCTGCTCCTTTCTCAGCCCACCCACATCCTTTTGATCTGCACTATCTGACCCTTGTGCCCTTTTTCCCTAATGCGCCCCAAGAAGTTCTTTTCCACATCTTTGATTCCCAAAGCCAGCCTCAGTTCCCTGGAGGCCTTGGCTGCTCTAACACCCTTAGTAACTTCTCTGGACTTCCTCACATACTCATCCCTATCCCCCAGAATTCTTGTATGTACAGAATTGTGATTTTTTGCCTTCACCTTATTGAAAGTTCCTACTCATTCAGCTTGGCTTCTAGATCTTCCTTCTTGCTCTGCTTTTTGGTACAGGTCCCAACAGCCTCCAAAAGCACCAATGTGGTTTTTTTTATTCCCATTTCTGGTTTGCATCCCACTGAGACTGAATTCCTGCCAAGTACTCTCCTAAGATTTCACCCATCCAACTGAAGTCAGCCTTTCTGAAGTCAGCCACCCTCATCCCTGTACCAACCACCTCCATGCCCATGTTGATCATGAACCGCACAGATTGGTGGTCACTCCCTGCCAGTGGGTCGACCACCCTACCTCCCTTACAGCCTCCCTGATAAACAAATATCTGCTGTGTGGCATAATGGTGGGTGGTACCAGATACACATGCAGGGACTCTTCCTTAGTTGTTACATGCATGCCTTCACCACCATGCTCCAACCTTAATGGTATAGTCAGGTACCGTGGTAGCTTTGTGTGAATGATGGTGCTATGGCTGCCACTTCATTTAGCTAGTGGGAAGGGCATGTAATGGCTAAAGAGGCATCCCGGCATATGTATCTGGCATCACCAACCATAACTCCACACAGCAGATCGGTGATATTTATTTATTGTTTGTTTGTTTGTTTTCCAGGTAGGTGCACTGATTCAGTAGACCATTTTCAGGCAAGACCCAGGCCATAAAGATGGCATATAGATAATACAGACAATGCACTTACATTAACAGAGTAAGGTACAGGAAATAGAATACATTGAATATATTGAGTATAGCTAGGTACAATTAAATGCAAGAATACAGTTGAAACACAATAGAGTAGCAACTAAAGTGTGGGTGCAATATACAGTACATGATGTACAATCAGACTTATGATGACTGTTCAGCATTGTACAATGGGACAGTTTAGTCTTTGGTACAGAAGAATTAGGACTATCATCGAAGGGTAGCCCATGCCCCACCCCCAGCCACCCATGTTGGCAGCAGAGACAGGGGTGTGGGCAGTAGTGGTTTGGGTCAATCTTACAGAAGCAGCACATTTAAAGTTATGTAAGTGTACAATACGCATTGTGAAACCAGTTAACAACTACATAGTGCAGTTACAGTGAATTTATTCAGTAGTTGCAGTGTAGTTAGACACTTAAAATTATCCTTTAGAAACCACTCCCTCATGAAGCTACTGCAGTATAGCATAATGGTTAAAAGCACTGCCCTCCAACCTGGAGAGCTGGATTTGAATCCCAGAGCCACCATTTGTATACTGTGTGACCAAAAAAAAAGAACTAAAAATAAACATGCAATCTAACATTATACATTGCTATACAATAAAAAAATCATTAATTTACATTATTACTTATTGACTTTTAACATTGATGTAGTTGCTAAGACATTTGCTGCTTCTGTGGCATTGTTTCCACAGTTAATGCCTAATTAATATGTACAGTACTGTATTTACTAAGTAAGTATGCAGAAACTGACACTTAAAGTGTGAGAAGAAGGTGTAACAGTGCTGTAGTTACTATGGAATGTACTGCTTCTGTGGCATTGTTTCCACATTTAATGCTGAACTTACATGTATTTGCAAAGTAAGTACGAGGAAACTAACACTTAAAGCATAAGAAGAAGGGTGTAACAGTGCTGTAGTTACTAAGGAACTTGCTGCCTCTGTGGCATTGTTTCCACAGTTAATGCCTAACTAACATGTACTTACAAAGTAAGTACACAGAAACAAACACTTAAAATAAAGTGTAAGAAGAAGGTGTAATAGTGCTGTAGTTACTATTGAATGTGTTGTTTCTGTGGCATTATTTCCATGATTAATGACTAACATGCTTACAAAGTACATATGCAGAAACAGACACTCAAATAAAATGTAAGAAGAAGGGTGTAACTAACAGTGCTGTAGTTACTAAGGAATGTGCTGCTTCTGTGGCATTGTTTCCACAGTTTATGACTAACTAACATAGATACATAGACAGTGTCGGCAGATAAGGGCCTATGGCCCACCCAGTCTGCCCATTTGAGCTTGTAAGTTCAGTTTATGTTTTCCTAGAAATCTGTTGCCCTTACCCTGACCTCCAGAATTCCTTTATGTCTATCCCATGCATTCTTAAATCCCGTGATTGTTTCAGGCCCCACCACTTCCTCTGGCAGGGTGTTCCACTTGTCCGCCACCCATTCTGTGAAGAAATTCTTCCTCATGTTTCCTCTGAATCATCCTCCTCCAACTTCATCCCATTCCTCTAGTCCTGGAACATCTTTTTCGGCTTAAAATAGTATATTCCTGCACCCTGTTCCTCCTCAGAACGTATCCCTGCATTGGCAGGGAATTGAACCTGGGTCAACTGTTTGGAAGGCAGCTATGCTCACCACTATACCACCAATGCCCCATGTATTTGCAAAGTAAGTATGCAAAAACTGACACTTAAAATAAAGCATACGAAGAAGGGTTTAACAACTATACACTTGAATGTCAATATTGTAATTCTGATGTATGCTTTCCTTCAGAAATCAGTCCCTCATGTACTTGCTGCTTAATAAACATGCAATCTAATATTCTTATTTGCTATACAACTACATTGGTTACTTATACAATAAAAATAATTTACAAAATTACTTCTTGGCTTGTAATAATGGTGTAGTTAATAAGAAATGTGCTGCTTCTGTGGCATTGACCCACACCTCTTCTGTACCCACACTTCTGGCTTACTACTGCCCAGGTGGGTGGGAGGGAGTAGAGGCATGGCTACATACCATGCATTTACCACCGATCTACTGTGTGGGTGGTGGTGGGTGATGAAGGATACATAGGTACAGTAGTAGCCACATACATTGGCAGCTATTTCCAGATATTTCGTGAAATTTCTAAAGAGTTTCTCTCTGCTGCCCCTACTGTAGAAATGGAGAAAACATTAGATATATCTGGAAATATCACAGACATTTTGGGAAATAGCTGGCAGTGTCTGTGGCTGCTACTGTAGGGACCCTTCCAGGTGTGGAGTTATACAAATTGCATGATCTGGTAGTTGCACATGCAGCCCACAACTGTTTCTCTTTTGGCACAAATTAATTTATGCTGGAAGTGTAACAGAACACCCGCCTGTAGCTCCTTGGAAGCTGCCTGCCCTTGAACAGGGCTGCTTCAGCTCCCCCACGGTCAGCCGGCACCCAGCCAGCCACCGACCAAGACCAGGGCACCCACCTGCAGCTCCTTGGAAGGTATGGGACAGTGCAGCCAATCAGAACACAGGTGCTTCCAGCAAACTCACTCTGATTGGCCAGGACTTTCCCCCTGCTATAGACACCTGGCACTTTGTTAGATTTTTGATAGAACTAAGCACATTTCAACTGTGTAATAGACGTTTTTCAACTGTATTAGCTGGATTGTAATTTCTACTACTGTTGTAAAGTGCTTACACCTCTTCTGTCTGACTGCTCTTCCTGCAGCACCCCCCCCATCAAGCACTCTGCCTTGGCGCCGATAAGTCTAACTACCTTTTGTCTTACTAAACTGCTCAGATCTAACCCACTTTAACCTCTATGCTATTTAAGACCTGCTCTTTTTTCTTCTCTCCAGCTGCCTGCCCTTGAACAGGGCTGCTTCAGCTCCCCCACGGTCGACCGGCACCCAGCCAGCCACCGACCAAGACCAGGACACCCGCCTGCAGCTCCTTGGAAGGTACGGGACAGTGCAGCCAATCGGAACATGGGTGCTTCCAACAAACCCACTCTGATTGGCCAGGACTTTTCCCCTGCTATAGACACCTGGCACTTTAAAGTGCTTACACCTCTTCTGTCTGACTGCTCTTCCTGCAGCGCCCCATCCAAGCACTCTGCCTTGGCGCGATAAATCTAACTACCTTTTGTCTTACTAAACTGCTCAGATCTAACCCACCTCTAGAGTAGTAATAGAAGTTTTTTTTTAAGTGGCTAGTTTTCCATTAGCAGGTTATACAGACCTGCCACTAGAGGGATTCTTGGTCTCCTACATAAATCACTGTACTCATTTGTGGGCAATATGGCCTGCATTATCATTCTACTTCTTTCCCGGTGCTGCTACAAGGGGTGGTTGTAGTTGAGGTTCTCCTAAGCTTCACTCAACAGGCTGACAACTTCCTTAAAACTGCCTGTGCGACAGCTCTGCAGCTGAAAACAGGAAGCCCTCAGTGTCTGCCATCCACCCTTCAGACTCAAGTCAGGTAGATGCTGAGCACCCTATTATTACCTATGCTATGCTGTCATACTAATAGATACCGATAGAATCCTCTGCAGAGAGCCAGCATGCCTGGGCACCCTTGATTGGTGCAGCACTGCCCTAGGGGGATTGTGATTGGTATGCCCACTTGCCTGCTTTGCTCTGATTGGGGCACCTTCTCTATAGCCTGTTACAGTGTTCCCTTCTTAATTCTGACTTCTCAGCTCTCGCTCTGACCTGAAATTTTCTCCCACCCCCACCACCCCAGGCCTCCTTGAAATACACTCATGATCCACCTCCTATATCATATTACTACTTCATTGGCCTAGCTGCCAACCTATGATTGGTATCTGAGTGTGGCCAATAAGACTTCCTGTGTGAATATCTCTTGAGCCCCGCCACTAACTAAGCTGCTTCTGCTCTCCTTGTTCCCCTTTCTGCTGTATTTTCTCATCTAGGTTTTAAGTGAGTACCTAGGTGGGCAAATTACTCCTAGAAAATATTGCACTACTACAAATCACGAGACCACTCAATCTGGGACCATGGCTCTCTTTATTGTGTTTTTATTGCTCCTAAGGTGCAGAGTTCTCAGCAATACAGTGCAATTCGAAGTACCTCAATGCAATTCAGTTCTCCAATGTACCTTATCAATACCTAATGTTATAACGGTCTACCGTGCAGACACTATGTCATTCTCCTCTCCCCTTTTAGCCTATTCCCCCCAGTTAGCCTACACCCCCTTGCTACTGTCCTCACCAATGTCTATTCAAGCACTTACATTGAGCACGATAAACTGTCATTACAGTGGTGCTGCCTCTTGCACAGCACGATATGGGTTACTGTGAAGAAATAAAAAAGCAGCCTCCATTCTTATAAGCTCCTTAAAGAAAGTTTTACTTCTGCTTCTTCTCTGCTCAGGAAATGTGGAGCTCAACCCTGGCCCCCACAACTTACCTCACCTATCGATTTTGCTGAGGCCACAGGTCTCAAAATGATGATGGTCAACATTTTAAGCCTGCCTAAAAACTTGTACAGCTGCAAGCCTGGGCTGCACACGTGAACCTGACCTTATCATAATTACTGAACCGTGGTTAAAAAGGCGAACACTGATCAACAAATATCACTGCAGGGCTACAATTTATTTAGAGCAGATAGAGAGTCTAGAGGCGGGAGTGGTTATCTATGCCAAATCTAAGTACTAGGTCACCAATATTAGTTGCAAATCTCTAGCCAAGGAATTTGAGTTAGTTTCATTGAACTTCATCTCCTCCTCGGAATGTATCACTATCCTAGGTGGCTATAGACCCCCATCTGGTGGTGATGAAGTCCTTAATCTTTGAAATCCATGTTCGTAGATGCAAAACTGAAACAATATTTCTAGGAGATCTAAATATGGACTGGCTGTCACCTAAATCACACGGCCTCAAATCCCTTTGTGACGCACTAGGTCTTGGGCAATTAGTCAGTGAACCCACTAGGGACAACACTCTAAATACTGCCAACAGTTCCATTCTAGATGTGGTACTAACCACCCATCCACACAAAATATCTCATTCGGCAGTGTTTCACAACGACATGAGCAATCATGGAATTGTTGCTTGCATAAGGTCTCAAATTAAGGCCCAGCCACAGCCCATCTTTATAACAAAAAGATCCTTTCGCAAATTCAGTGCAGTAAACTTCCTATCTGACCTGAGCATGATCAGATGGCAAGATCTCTACCTAGCCAAAGATGTCAACAAGGCAGCTTACATCCTTAATGACAAACTCACTACAATAATAAATAAGCATGCCCTTTCTTCAAAGTAAGTGCGGAACAATTCCAACCCCTGGTTCACCTCGGATCTCAAGGCAGCCCTTATAGCTCGAGATAAGCTCTGGGCTAAAGCTAGACATTCAAAGAACCTTGGATTGGCAGGCCTTTAGAACAGCCAGGAATAACTGTGTGAAAAACTTTGCTCTGCTAAAGCTAACTATTATATTTCTACTCTCGAACAAGCTAAAGGTAACCCTCATAAAATATGGAAGACTATCAAAGCTATAGAAGGATGGCCCGTGGCCCCCTCTGTCCCAACAAAGATAGTTGCAAGTGGCAAGATTGTGGAAAACAAGTCCCTAATCCTGGAGGAACTTAACTCCCACTTTGCCACAGCTGGATTAGCTTTTGACTCGTCACCTTATGCTGGTGCTGCGGTGAGCCAGCATACCCCTCCCCCTACATCTAGTCCTGCACCCAGCCCCTTCCAATTGTGCAAGATAACTTATAAAGAAGTAGAAGATTCTTCTTAACTTAGACACCAAAAAGCGTAGGGATGATGGCTGGAACCCTTTTTCCTAAGGTCAGGCTACGCCCATCTCACTGCTCCAATTCTCCACATCTTCAATCTTTCCATTACATCTGCTGCTGTGCCGTCCTGCTGGAAATCAGCACATATCCTCCTCTATTTAAATCTGGTGACCCATGTGATGTAAACAGCTATAGGCTCATCTCCATATTGCCTATCCTTTCTAAAGTTCTCAAAAACTGATCCATATTCAGTTAAAATTTCGCTTGGAAACCTTCTCTCTCATTAACCCAGCTCAATCCGGCTTCCAGGCTAATCATAGCACAATCACTGCACTAGCAAAAGTAACCAATGATTGGATCTCTGCTATAGATGCTAAGAAGGTAACTGGCGCAGTCTTTTTAGACCTCAGCAAAGCTTTTGATACTGTTGATCACAAACTATTAGTCAATTGCCTTGCAAAGTAGGGCGCCATATACAATACCACCCAGTGGTTCTCTAGCTACAGTGGTGTGAAAAAGTATTTGCCCCCTTCCTGATTTTCTCTATTATTGCATATTTGTCACACTGGATGTTTTCAGGTCTTTAGACAAAATGTAATATTAGATAAAGGAACCTGAGTGAACAAATAACACTTGTTTTTTTATATTTCACTTATTTAATGAAAAGTTAACCAACACCAATTGGCACTGTGAAAAAGTAATTGCCCCTTACATAATAACTGGTTACGCACATTTAGCTGCAATGACTGCAACCAAACACTTCCTATAATTCAATATCAGTCTTTCACATCGCTGTGGAGGAATTTTAACCCACTCTTCCTCACAGAACTGCTTTAATTCAGTAACATTTGGTAGGTTTTCCAGCATGAACTGCTCGTTTCAGGTCCTGCCACAGCATCTCTATTGGGTTTAAGTCCGGACTTTGACTAGGCCACTCCAAAACTTTAATTTTACTTTTTTTTCGCCATTCTGATGTGGACTTGCTTTTGTGTTTTGGATCATTGTCTTGCTGCATGACTCACTACGCTTCAGCTTCAGCTGACGGAAGGATGACTGGACATTCTCCTTAAGAATTTTCTGGTACAGAGCAGAATTCATGGTTCCTTTAATTATGGCAAGTCATCCAGGTCCTTGGTAAAAGCATCCCCACACCATCACACTACAACCACCATGTTTGACTGTTGGTATGGTGTTCTTACTGTGGAATGCTGTGTTTGCTTTATGTCAGAGACATTATGGGATCCATGTTGTCCAAAGTTCCACTTTGGACTCATCTGTCCATAGAACATTTTCCCAAAAGGCTTGTGGATCATCCAGGTGCTTCTTGGCAAATGAGAGATGAGCATTTATGTTCTTCTTGGTTAGCAGTGGTTTCTGCCTTGCTACTCTCACATGAAGCCCATTTTTGCCCAGTCTCTTTCTGATTGTGGAGTCATGAACACTGACCTTAGCTGAGGCAAGAGAAGCCTGCAGTTCTTTGGATGTTGTTTTAGGATCCTTTGAGACTTCTTGGATGATTTTTACACTGCGCCCTTGGAGTAATTTTGGCAGGCCGCCCACTCCTGGGAAGGTTCACTACTGTTCCAAGTGTTCTCCATTTGGAGATTATGGCTCTCACTGTGGTTCGATGGAGTCCCAGAGCCTTAGAAATAGCTTTGTAACCCTTTCCAGACTGATAGAGGGCAACAAAATGTTTTTCTGATCTTTCAGGAACTTCCTTTGATCATGGCATAATGTGCTTGTTGAATCTTTGTCCTGGCAATGTGACTCTGATGGTAAGGGCCAATATAAGTGAGGTTTATATTGAGCAGGGCTGGCTGTAATCAAGCCTGGCTGTGTTCAATCAGCTGACTCTAATTATCCCTTTAATTGGGTTGATTTAACTAGGGGACATTACTTTTCACACAGTGCCAGTTGGTGTTGGTTAACTTTTTCATTAAATAAATGAAATAAGTAAAAAAAAAAGTTATTTGTCCACTCAGGTTCCCTTTATCTAATATTATATTTTGTCTAAAGACCTGAAACATCCAGTGCTGATAAATATGCAATAATAGAAAAATCAAGAAGGGGCAAATACTTTTCACGCCACTGTACCTAACTGGAAGATCCCAAAAGTAAAGGCGGAAGGCTTTTTTCTGCTGCCTTGCCAGTTGCAAGAGAAATCCCAAGGATCCATCTTAGGCCCTATCTTGTTTTCTTTGTACATTAATGACTTAGATGCTAACATATCTATGTCCAATCTGCACTTTTTAGCAGATGATACTGTGTTGTATACTTCTGGCTCATCGTTATCTGAAGTCAAGGGAGTGCTTCAAGTGGACTTCGCACAACTTGAGCATAATCTAATAAAGGCAAAGTTTCTGCTCAATGCTAAGAAGACTAAAGCGATGATATTCTCCCGCAGTGCTGTCACAGGCCCCCCCAATACCCTTGCCCAAGACTTCATTGTCACCACGCTAAACGAGCCTCTGGAAGTTGTAACCAAATTTAAATATCTGGGTATCTGGATTGACAATAAATTATCTTTCAATAACCACATAGAAGATGTATGTCTCTAGAAGGTTAAAAGCAAGGTTAGGTTTCTTCTACAGAAATAGGCCCTTTTCCTCTTGAAACTTGAAACAAGCTTGTACAGGCCACATTTCTCCCCTACTGACACTGTAGCGATGTAATCTATTCCTCCACCACTCTTGCAAATCTAAGTACTCTGGACATCCTTTATCACTGTGCATTACGGTTCATTACCAACTCCCTTACGTTCGCATCACTGTGACTTATATGCAGCTGTTGGTTGGACATCCCTTACTACTAGACACTTGCTCCATGCTGGGCTATGGACTCTTAAACTGCTCCTGCAGAAATTGCCAAGCTATCTCTCTTCCCTTATTATTATCTCACATAGTGCATACTGGTTAAGAAAATCTGACTTTATTATGCTTGACATACCAAGGACGGACCTCCTTTGTAAACGTATATTGCATATGCCCTTCCTCCATTTGGAACCAATTACAAACCGTACTGAAACTAATTAGCACAGTTTCAATAAACTTCTACAAATCGCTAAGTTCAGCCAAAATAAAAGACACCTGTAACTGTCATTAAGTCTCTTCCTTCCCCATGTGTGCCATATTTATCCACTGGTAAGGTATAATTGCTTTGTCATATTACCTGCTTTCCCTTCCCCTTCTACTCCTGGCTTTATCTATGCTTACGCTTCACTGCTACTCTATCAAATCACTCCCCCCCCCATATCAGTTGTAGTCTGTTGTTTGTTCTAGCTGCCAAAATATATGTATTGCACACTCCAGTCATCATGTTTCATTTATCAGTATGCAACCTGTAAGTCGCTTCCCTGTGTCATATTAATGTTTACCACCTGCGGTCACCCTATGTAGTACCCTTGTATGTATATCCAGCATGTATCATGTAACGTGCATTTCATGTATATACTGTTATTACCTATCTATGTTTGTACTTTAAGTGTTTATGTCACAGGACCACCTTGTGAATGAGCTTGCTCAATGGAGTTTTCCTGCAATAAACTTGAACACATGTAACAGCTGTTGCAAAGTGCAACAGGAAAATTGATTTATGCTGGAAGTGTAACTACACATGTAACAGCTGTTGCAACAGTAATTATGGTAACTAACAGTTCATTCAAATTGTGTAACTACACTAAACCCAAATGGGAAACTAGTTAACTACTACATTGCAGTTACATGTAACTACACAGAAGTTAGACAGTAGTTACATTGTAGTTATACAGTAGTTTCAGTGTAGTTAAGGACACTTAAAATAAAGTGTAACCATATATATAGTGGCCCAGTAACACCTTTATAGTTAGCTTTGCATGCACACTTTTATGTTAAGCCAACTTTTTGAACCCTAATAACTTTGCAACCATTCAATGAATGTGCAATAAATTTAGCACCCATAATCTCTGGGATTTTGTCTCTTGACGTGTCAAATTTTGTTTGAATCAGTTGTGCGGTTTCTGAGATACAGAGTGTCAAATATCCATAAATGTATGTGTTTTTTGCTGTTTTCTTGTCCACCTGTATCTCAGAAACTGTTTTAGGTTGTGGTCTGAAATTTTCAGGGTAGAAAGCCTTTACCTCACAGATGTGCTTTTTGAAGGTTTGATAAAAAAAAGATTAATACATTCCAAAGTCATTAAATTTCAAAGTTTCCTATTATTTGCTAAAGGAAAAGTTAGATGTTTCACATTAAAATACTTTTATTTTCAGAGGAGCTACTGTACACACATAGCCATGTACACATAGGGTCACATAGGCCCTGTACACACTAGGAACTGATTAAAATATATTATTGAAAATGTTTTATAAACTGGTCCCTAGCATGGTTGTTGGAGCATCCACATTGTTTTCCAACAACCATGCTAGCTGGAGTGTTTCCCAGACATGACTGCGGTACCAACTCAAAGCATTATGGGTGCCGCTTGGTGCTGCAGTGCATGATGGGATACCTGTGATGAGCACCAGAACTGATCTGCATAAAAAATACATTACCAAAACCAGGGATTCTTGGTCTACTTGGCAGTGCCAGTAACTATTTTTTTTTTCATTCTGCATTTGATAAAATGACTTCCCTCTCCGGACGGGTTGCCTTAACCCATGTTACAGCATGGTTTGTGAACACACTGCTGTTAACATGGATTAAGGCAACCTTGTTAAGCTAAAACAGTGCTAAAGACTACCTTTTTACAGGATTTTAGCAGGGTTTTAGAACATGGTTGTAACATGGTTTTATCCGTGTTACAGTGTGGACACAAACTGTGTTCCAGGACTTTTAAACTGTTTTAAGCTCCCTAGTGTGTACAGGGCCATAGTGTCGCAGGGAGCCTAGTATATTTTCACAGAGGGCTCCTGTGTCCCCCATCTTGTTTTTCAGTTACTGAGAGAAATAAAAATAGAAAACACAGAAAAATTAATTGAAAAAACAAGCAAACATCAGAACCTAGCTAAATTAGACCTGTTTAGTTATATTCTGATATTTCTTTTCTTTGGCAGGGGATGAGAAACACTTTTCCTGGGCACCCACAATCCCTGGTGCTGAATTTAGCAAGAGGATAACCTCCCCACATTTTCTCTGTATGAGAACAGAGGATTTTCTTGACTTCTGCAGCCACAGCTGGAACTCATGCTACGGGTGCAGGTTTATCCTTGAGCTTCCCTTTTCCTGGTGTCTACTGGCACCCCCACCCTCTGATTCTCATTGGTATTTTATTTATTTATAAATATAATCTGACACGGGATCTCCACCCGGTGTCAGATGTTCTCCTGATCTCTTGTCTTATTTTTATACATTGACATCGGGGCCCAATCCATGTGTTGGCACTGGAACCCCCAGCAGTATGGGAACCTGGGAGCCCACCTCCAGTGTCCCAAAATATTTATTTTCCTTTTTAGCTGAAAAGAAGAAAACTGATCCCCGACATCTATGTTTTCCCCTGAAAAAAAGAAAATGGCCCCTTGTTGTCCTGCCATCCCCCTCCCCCATCCTGACCATCCCACTGAGCACCTACCACCCCAAACCCCCCTTACCCTGTACTTACCTATATTATCACAACTTCATTTATTAGAAGTGAATTTAATATAAAATCTGTCATTCTGATGGGTCAAATCAGGGCAATTAAACTCTGGAAAAAAATTGTTTCATTACCAAGCAATAGATTATTGCAGGGATGTTGGTTAGAAGCCCAAGAAGGAAAAAATGCAGAATGTTGGTTCCATAAGTTAAACACACTTCTAAAAAGACATGGACTAATAGATATATGGGATACACAAGCCATTCAAAACACCAATAGCTATGCTAGAGTAGCAATAGAAAGATCATTTCTTCCAAGTTGAATTCTATAAGTTAAGAGAACTTCACTGTTATGACACATACTGTAATCTTAAAATAGCCAGAAAACAGGAAAAATACCTGGTATATCTTGAAAATGAACTGGACAGAAATACCTATTGCAGATTTAGGGCTGGTATTGTTTCAAATACTGTATATATTATAAACAAACTAAGTCCAACCAGATGAATGATCAGAAATGCAGATGTGAACTTAACTGCCAATTGAAAGTCACACATATGATCTTTGAATGTCCCATGTTATACAAGGTCAGAATGCAGTGGTTGAATCTTGTTTGGGGAGAGAAACTATCCCAGGGACCTAACCAGGCTACATTAACATGCATGTTGTTTTGTGATAACACTACACATATTTTTGCAATGGCAAATTTTGCCAAGATATCCTTGGCCAGACTGGGTGCCTAGATATTTACATAGGTGCAGATGGCTGGCTGAACGGTTGCATGGTTGATTTGTTATTGATATTTAATGCATTTTTGCTCAATTTTTTTTTATTTCTAGGTTTAATATATCTTTGTTTCACTTTTCTTTTTAAACTTGTTGGGGTGTATTATAATATACTGTTCATTTTTATATGTTTCTAAATGTATGTACATACTTTTATACATATCTGAACTAAAATTTGACCTTCGACCTACTTACCTGCAGAGGTTGTTTGCTGTCATCTTCTGTGGACCAGGGCGTGTCTGCACTCTTCAAAGCTGAACCACAAACTGAGGAATCAAGGTGCAGTAAGTGCCGATAATGTACAGTATTTCAATGTCATTTTGAACTTACAGTATGTTAATAACTTTGTCATTTTTAAGGATTTTTTTTCACCAGATTTTCAACATGGTCTTTCTGGGAGCTCACCTAATGAACACTGGTACTGTCATTTCATTAACTGGACATGGAAGGTGATAGTTTTCTCCTGCAAACAAGAAAATGGTCTACTATTGTCTCCACCATCCCCTCCCCATCCCTGCCCTCCTCTGTGCACCCACCTGCCCACACCCCCAACTATACTTACCCTCTGGAGGTTGGGAGCCATGATATTCTCTGAATGGGACATGATTGCACTATTCAAAGCCAAACTGTGAACTGAAGAAATGACGGTAAGCTTTATAATGGGAGGCAATGGGGGTCAACTTAGGTTGATATCGCAGCCATGTTTTGGAATCTTGGCCCAAATTTTCAACATAGTATTCTTGGGACCCCCACCTCATGAAAATGTCACTATCATTTAGTTTCTCAGTCCTGAAAGGTGATTTTGCGGTCGCTGTGAGGAATCACCTTTCAGGACTGATTAATGAAATGACAGTGCCACTGTTCATAAGGAGGTCTCAAAAGCCCATGTTGCAAATTTGATGAAAAATTCCAAAATGACTGTAAGTTATGAGTGTGCATTGTGCAGTTTCTACGCACACTCATAACTTTGCCAATTTTTTTATATTTTCTCTCCAGATTTTCAACTTTACAATTTTTGTGCACCTCCATATGAACAGTATAGCTATCATTTCTCACATCCTTTCTGAAACATGTTTTCACACATGTGGTGCAGAATGGTGTGGTTGCTGTGGGAAATCAACTTTTGGGACAGATTAACAAAATCACAGTGCCACTGTTCATGAGGAGAAGTTCAAAAATGCCCATGTAGAAAATTTGGTGAAAAAAATTCCCAAAAATGATTGTATTACAGACATCTGTTGCGCAGTTTCTACGCACGTTCATAACTTCGCCAGTTTTTCATATTTTCACTACATATTTTCAACATTGCCATTTTTCACAGCACCTCATGAACAGTACAGCTGTCATTTTTCCCATCCTGCCAGAAATACATTTTCACACCTGTGGCACCAAATGATGCAGTTGCTGTGCAAAACCACCTTTTGGGATTGAGTAACAAAATGATAGTGCCTCGGTTCATGAGGTGGGGTCACATAAATCACATTTTGAAAATCTGGGCCGAAAATGCCAACAAACTTCTGGGGCATTAGGATTTTCCAGCTATAATACCTACTCTGTAGAGACTGACAGGCATCTGGGGTGTGACTTGGGATTGTCGACCATAATGCTCATACCTTTCCACCCTCACCTGCAGCCAGTGACAGGTATTGAGGTGTGCCTGAGGGTCTTCAGCCCCAGTGTTCACCCCAGTCTCCTATACCACACCCATCTCAGTGTATTTCCTTATGGAATGTGGTGAGTATATGGCCTGAAGACCCCAAGGCACTGTGACATCTGTCAGTGTCTGCAGGGTAGGGTGAAGTGAAATGGCAGGAGCGTTATGGCCGACAACCCAAAGGTACACCCCCAACACCTGTCAGTCTCTGCATGGTGGAGATGTGGTTGGCGTCAAGTCAATACTTCACTATTATGCACCTGTCTAACTTCTGCACTACCAATACCAATGCCAGCAAGCCAACATTCGACATTTATGTTAAGTCCAAATTTTCGACATAGCCATTTTTTTCAAAGCACCTCATGAACAGTACAGCTGTCAATTTTCAAATCCTGTCCAAAATATGTTTTCTCTCCTGTGGCCTGGAATGGCAATTTGGTACCAATTTTATCATTTTCACCTATGGGGTTTATGACGTGGGGTCATAAGAAGACTATATTCAAAATTTGGGGTCAAAATATGAACTAATGCCAAAGTTATGATCGTTGGTTGCAATTTTGCTATGCCCATTTGTAACTTTGAAAATGTAATATGTTTTGACCTCGATTTCAACATATCCATCTTATTACCTGACCTGATCTATGTCAAAGCTGTCATTTTCAAATCCTGTGGCATGTAATGGTGTTGCAGTTGTGCAGAATTAAGTTTTGGTGTGGATTTGAAAATGTTCTGTACCAGGGTACATGAGGTAGGGTAATAAGATGTCTATGCTGACAATTTGGTCACTGTTGTCTTATAAATGGAAGTGCAGCACCTGGAGGCCCTGTGCTTCCAGACCTACATACATATTCACATTTATGGAAGGAGCCAAATAAGGATATGAATATATCTGAAAAAATAAGGAAACTCATTGCAAAAAACGTTGTTAATGCATCAGTTAGGGTTGTTACTAAAGTGACAAAAGTAGAGAAATGTGATGTTAGGTTTTCCAACCCTAACACCCCCCCCCCACCCTGCAGACACTGAAAGGCATTGGGGATGTGCCTTAGGGTCATCAGCCCTAATGCTCACCCTGTTCTACTATACTATACCCATCTCAGCTTATTTACTTATGAAATGGGTTAAGCATTATGGCTGACAGCCCCAAGGCACACCCCAAATGCTTGTCAGTGTCTGCAGGGTGGCGGTGGGATGTTAGGGTTAGGAACCCTAGCGCTGCATTTACCTACTTTTGTTGCTTTAGTAACAACCCTAACTGATACATTAATTAAGTTTTTTTTCGATGAAGATATGTATATATATATATATATATATATATACACATATATATTATATATACTGTATATACATATTTGTATTTCTATCTTTTTTTATTAATGCTTGACATAAAAATAGATGCAACAAAGCAGTAATCTATCACAAAACAAATCTCCCAAGACCCAAACATAAGTAACAAAGAGACTTAAACCATAAAATAAATGTATCACTATAAAGTAAAACATTAAACATATTCATGAACAACAAAACTGTAGAAGTGCGTGCATAGAAATTTTCATAGAAAAAGCTGATTGAGTGAGAAACCTTAGCAACTTCTGTGCAAAAGAGAAGGAAATAGGATTTAGCCCTAAACAGGAGTTTTGGCCTTGGCTTCCTACATTCTAGTTTATTTGTTCTAGCTTATATCTTTCAGATTTACTCTACTTGTATGCTAGTTTGCTGCCTTATAAACTTGAAGCCTGATTCCATCAAATTGCAGAAGCTAAGCAGGGTCAAGCTTGGATTGCAGTAGAATGGAGTCCTCAATGAACAGTAAGCCCTGCAGAAGTAGTGTTGGTAGCTCTGCGTGGGGTCACTGTCCCCATTCTTAAATGAGCCATAACAGTGCCCCAGCATGGTGTTTGGGAAGCAATATGCTGTCATGAGGTTGAATGGTGAAATGTGGAAGTCTGACCAGAGCACTGGAACAGATGTGAATCTTTGATTAGTTTCAAACTTTCTTGTTCCTTTTTCCCCTATGCAATATAAAGCAACATTGCTCACAGCATATGTTTGGATTTATGTTTGGATTTATTGCCTGCTTATTTATTGTTTGTAGCTTGGGATGTATACAGGGGATCTGATATTAATTTACGTCATGTACTTGGAGATTCTTAATGAATTTTAGAATTTTAGTATTTTACTAATAAATTCTACTTTTTTTTGGAAGTGTCATGGGAGCTTTGACATCCACCTGTAAAACCACCGGAACAGGCTGACATGATCTTGGATTAATTTGTTTTCTGAAAGACGGAACCTCATGACAGTATATTGCTCCCCAAACACCATGCTGGGGCACTGGTATGGCTCCTTATATGAATGGGGACATTGACCCCTGGGTGTGCATTCTGTACACCCCTCTGTGCAAATGAAACACATTACTAGCCCATAATCATGAAGCAGTTGTCCAGGGAATTCAGAGTTTTATTTTACACCTTAACTCATAAAGCAATTTTATGTTTGCATGTGCATACGTGCACAGCAAGCATTTTTGTTATGAAGAAAGGCATTTTTTCATTGTGTCACTGCTGAGCCCATTGCAGGTCAAGCCGCAATGAGCTCAGCAGTGACAGACCAAAGACCAAGCACTCTAGTCATGACACTGTTCACTGCTTACTGCTTACTGTGTGGAAACGTTGCATGACTGAAAGGAGCCAGCCACTTCAAGGAGACAGCAGGTGGCTCATTTCATCTACATCACACTGCCCAGCAACCAGCTGAGCAGTATGAGGGAGGTGCACTCATTGTCTCCCACCGTGCTTCGCTGTCAAGGAGACAGCGGGTTGCTCATTTCGTCTACATAACGCTGCCCAGAAACCAGCTGAGCAGTATGAGGGAGGTGCACTCATTGTCTCCCACCGTGCTTCACTGTCAAGGAGACAGCAGGTGGCTCATTTCATCTACATAACGCTGTCCAGCAACCAGCTGAGCAGTATGAGGGAGGTGCACTCATTGTCTCCCACCATGCTTCACTGTCAAGGAGGCAGCAGGTGGCTCATTTCATCTACATAACACTGCCCAGAAACCAGCTGAGCAGTATGAGGGAGGTGCACACATTGTCTCCCACCGTACTTCACTGTCTTGGCTGAAACCATCAAACCATACATCGGGCACCCCTCCAAGAACTGTAGTGCTTGCAGTCCACAAAGAACATGCTGCACATTAAAATTGCTAGCCTATTAAAAAGAAACAAGTTCACATCAACTGTCTGCACAATAAAAGTCGTATGTGATTTCTCTACAGGTAACAGCTGATAAACCCCATTTAGGCAAAAGCTGAGTACAGAATAATTTACAAATGTGCATTATGCCACCCAACAGGAAGCCAGCTAGCACAGGCCTTTGCTCTGTCATTGAACAGCATTTCTAGCCAGCTCTCCTACCACCATGGAAATCATCTGATCTCCTCAGGCCCTCCTTTCTTAGTGATTTCACCACACAAGTGGCATGACTGGTGTCACAGTGTGTAGGCTGACATCCTGATGTCAAGGGGCGAGTGGGCAGTGGTCAATGTGAGGGAGTTTGTGGAGTTACTGGCTGCTGTGGCTACTTCCTGTCACCTCAAGAGCCACTGTTTACTGTGCTGAAGCTTCCACCTACTGACTGCCCCCTAGACTGTGGACAGACGGTGCCCAGCTGGCATTACATGCCCTCCCAATCCCTTTCCCAACACAATGTGGACAGCAACCAAGGCTTTCTATGAGTACATCAGCATGTAGCAGCTGCCTGGCTTTGACAAGTACAAGGTGAAGTCTGTCTGCCAGTACCATGGGATAAGGGAGGCGAGTTGTTGGCTGAGAATGAAGCCTCCCCATCAGTGAGGGAGGCTGTGTATCAGGCACTGTGCTGCCCTCACTCTCTCTTTAGCCCTTTAAATGGATAATGATGGGCTTACTTAATTTGGGTGGTTCCACTAGCACTGCTAATTTGTGTGTCATGACGTTGCCATAACAGATGCATACTGTACCTCTGCTGCCCTGTATGCCATCTTGTCTGTTCACTGTTGGGGTGGCTGCTGCTAGGTGACCAGGTCTTCTGGGAAGGAGTGGAAGGCATTGCAGCTGCCTCAAGTTATAGGGACCCTCCCACTCAGTACCCATCACCCCACACCCCACCACACTTACCTAATCCAATGCCATAATCCTCTCTTGAACGGAGACACATATTCACTTTTCAAAGCTGGACCGGGAACTCAGGAAATCTGGTATGCAGTTAATGTATTTCAATGCATTTTGAACTTGTACTCATAACTTGGTCATTTTTTAATATTTTTCTCCCATATTTTCAACGGAGCCTTTTCGGGACCCCACCTGATTAACAAGTAGGTGAAATTCTTCAAGTCTGGGCTGAGAGGTGATTTTGCAGTTGCTCCATAAAATCTCCTGTTGAGGTGGGATTTGAACATTTTCACCTACCGAGTTCATGAAGTGGGGCCATAAGAAGGCTTTGATGAAAATGTTGGGTACATATGTTAAAAAACAGCAAATGCATGAATGTACATTGACATTTTTGAAGCTCGTTCATAACTTTGGTAATTTTCCAATATTTTGTCCCCAAATTTTAAACACAGCTATTTTTTCACACTATCTCATGAAGGTGACTGCTTTCATTTTCAAATCCTGGCCAAAGGTGTTTTTGCACCTGTGGTGAAAAATGACATTTCAGCCAGGATTTGACAGTTTTCACCAACCAGGTTCATGAAGTAGGGTCATTAGAAGACTATGTTAAAATATGAGGTCAACATTTTTAAATGTTATGAAGATACACTGATACTTCTCAACGCTTGCTGATAACTTTGGTAATTTTCAATATTTTGACCCCAAATTTTTAACATAGTCATTTTTTTCACACAGCCTCATGGACCCAACAGCTGTCATTGCTTGAATCATAGCCAAAATGTGATTTTGTGGCATGTTTTATAAATGACACCTATCATGTTCAGAAGGGATGGGTGGGAGGGTCATAAAAGGACTATGTTGGAATTTTGGGGTCAAAACTGTTGCAAAACTAATGATACAGTAATGTTGTTTGCAGGGACAGCCATTGACCAAGTTGGGACCATATTGCCTTCCCATGCCAGTGACCTGAGTTCAGGAGCAAGTTCAGTGAGCCAGTTGCATGGGCTGAGGCTTGGGGAAAGGCACTGCAGTGTGCAGCACTGGTCCCCAGCTGGAGAGGGACAGAGCAGTGTTCGGGCACACACACAACACCTTGTAGCAGGCTCGGGAGCCTTCTCTCACAAGAGGTTGACATGTGTGTCGAGCCTTGATGGGACCATGCATTGTGTCTGGGCAAGTAGGTTAGCCTGACAGTTTCAGATTACAGCACAGGCACAGACCTACAGTTAGTAGGAAGTCAGGATGTGCCACAAATTACTCATCTCACTATGCATGCCTGCCACACACACACCATCCATGCAAACATTTGACATTGACAAATGCTTGTGTCAATGATGTTTTTACTTCTTGTGCACTATTCTTGTCATTTTACTCTACTGCTGCTTTAACCTGGCTCTTTATGAGTGGAGTAAAGCAGCAGCAAGAGTACAGTAAAGCCAAATCAAGCAGCAATAATACTATTATAGGGCTTCATTAAAAGCAGGGTAAACTAAAACTAAAATACTAAGTGCTTCTTGAATACTGAAGGCTCATGAATATTGGCTAATGACTTCAAAAGAGAGCAAGGGTAATGTTGAAACTGCCTATGCTATAAGAAGGAGATTGATTTATAACTAAAGGAACAATTGTTCAAGCTGCAGGCTGGGACATCTTGAGATTTGCACTATGGATATGGTCTCACAGCCTTATACTGTGAGAAGTAATTGACCACATACTCTGGCTTGGAGTTTACATAATTCTGATTCAGTTTCTTAAGATCAATTCATAAATTCACACCTTGGTTTTCAAAGCTATTATGGTGACTTTCCTGTATTGCAATGCTATGCCTGGGATTTAGTGGGGCAGTGGGCAACACTTACCATGCCCGTACTAAGCACTTCTCAAGCAAGCATGCCTTGTGTCCTTTGGATGCTCATTTCTTTACTCTCACCATCCTCACTTCCTCCTCCTGTGACTCACCTGTCCATTTCTGGGCCTCTCCTTATGGTACCATTAGTCAAGGGACATGTGATCCTGTGGTACCTCTAGGGGCAAAGCTCTTCTCAAGATGGTTCCTGTGCCTAAAGTACCTCAAAAGGATGGTATTTCTCTTGGGAAGAGAGTGTGAAATACTACATTGATGCACCACATCCTACTAATTACCTCAGCTCTTCAGTCTTCTGCCTATAATCATCTAACCAATACTACCGGCTACTTAATGTACTTAGCAACCTTATCCAGTTCACTTGTATAACCACTACTACTGTATGCAGCACACACATTCTTTACAACCTCTAACCAAGCAATCAGCTACTGCAATTACTCTATAACTACTTACCTGCTGAACAAGAGAACTGAAGGATTTACTGGTGATTTAAACATTTCTTTTTTCTTTTACATAAACAAAAATGTTTAGACTAAAGTCTGTGGCTAAGGGGTGGTGTGATAGTATTTCATGCTGCCATCTAGGAAACCAGGTAACGATTGCTAGAATCCTACACTGGTGCCAGCTGATGGCTGAAATGGTCACAGAGGTAAGGTGCTTAGCTCCTAGGGAGTCAGGGTATGGGACATCTTGCATATTAACAGCTCCTGCTAACTGACTGAAAAGTGGCATTAGCACTGACTGTGAAGGCAGCCATTCATACTACAACCGGACTGATTGTCCAGGTTGGGGGGGATGGTAGATGGACTATAAAGGGAAAAGCAGGGGGAAAAGGATAATAAAAAAAATTAAATAACAGGTTAAGGAGTGGCTGGTCCATCGGTGCAGCATTAGGGCTTCTGATCACGACTCCATTGATCCAGGTTCAGAAACAAGCCTAGGTCATCAGAGGCCAGTGGTAGAGGAAGGATGAAGCATCCCAGGGGACACTATTCTTCTCTGGTGAGGTTGGGGCCATAAAGCTGCTACTGTAGTGCCACCTGGGAGACAACAAACAGAGCTGCAGTTTGGCATGCCTTCAGGAAGGGACACACTGGCTAATGCTGCATGGTAGCTCACTTTACATGCGTATTCACTCTTACATCTCAGAGCTGCTGTTATCTCAGTGGGAGCACAGACGAGAGAAAATGGTCTGGCACCCATGGATGACATACTTTGGTATGGCCCATCCCTCCCAGCCATCTCACTGCTTTCTTATTTTGATCTGCTGTTGGGGTAAATCTTTCACCCCCAACTCTGCTTGGTGGGCAAAACAGGGCTTCATGGTGGTCCAGCAGTGCAAGTTAGGTAGGTGCAAGTCTCTGGGGTACCATGGGAAATCCAGAGGGAGTTGAGACTTGGGGCTGGACGGAGAAGCACAAAGCACAGGTTAAACAAAAACAAAAAAGAGGTTGTACCTCCAAAGTGTTGCATCCAAATCACAAAAGCTTCCCTGAACTCTGGAGGTGCAGCAGGAAAAGAATTAGCTTTCCAATTCTGAATCCAAAAACTTTAGTGTCATAGTCTTTTCTGATTCTAAGGTTATGCTGCTGTCCTTTTATAAAACTATGCACAAAAGTACTGAAAAGGAGTAACATCTGAACAGTTACTTGTGTGCAGAATCTACCTGGTGGCATTATTACGCTGACAAAGTACATCATGGTGTGAAAAAGTTGATTTTTTTTTTGTAAAAAGGGTTTTCTGTCTCCTTTGGATAAATCCTTCTTTTGCTTTTCAGAAGGCTTTTGGATATAACTGCTCTGCAGGGCAATCAATTTGTAGAAGATGAAAAAACAAAGGAACTTGATCAAAAAATGTAACATAATCCAATTTAAAGTGGTAGCAGAACAGAATCTGAACTAAGTAGCAATTGCCTATAAGGACCATGACTGGGATTTTCAATGCCCTTAGTCCACAAAACCTTCACTGCAACTGTTAATGTGCTGTTCTGGCCCTGATGTACCAGGGCACTATTTTAGTTGATGGGTGCAGGGCTAATCCAACCAGGTCCCTCCCATCTATGATTGGATGGAGAAGGAGAGATGATCCATTTACTTCCCCACCCCAGCACAGTCAGCACCCACTTCATTCTCTGCAGCATGGATCCATGCTGGTCCTAGGAGGGGAGCTGCCCATCTTGAGTAAGGCCCTCAGTCTTCATCTTTTGACACAGGGGATCTTACAGTCGCAGATCAAAACTGGCCTGACATCACTTCACCTCCAAACCTTGTCAGTGCTGATGCGTCCATAATGTAGTTTGGCCGAGATAATCCATTTACAGTGAAATCCTTTTTCTTCCACTTTTCTGCCCTCAGTGCCACTCTTCAAGGCAGTTGTGAGACAAATGGAGCTTAATCCAGGTGGCTGGGTGTGTGAGCCAGAATGGCCGCCATCTCAATCGATGTCAGTTCCACTCATTACTCACTGGTAAGGGCACATGATTTACAGGTGGCCATCACCCTTCCTCCTTGAGAGGTGAGCCTTCAATCTATGTGATATACCCTCCTGTAGCAAGTCCCAGGGTAGGACATCTGATTCCCCCTGCAAATCCAAGTCTCACAGACAGAGTACACCACTGCTGCAGCACTAGGCCTTCTAATATGTGATGGTTTTAAAGACTTTGCTGTAACCACCCCCACCCCAGAGGTATGCATTCTAAACCTGGCAATGGTAAAGAGGAAAGTCTGCTATGCCTTTGGATGAATGGTGCCTGGGTTTGGGTGGGAAATGGACTTGGAAAGTTGCATGGTGCCTCTACCTATGGGGATCATTTTGACAGAGTACTAGTAGGGTGTTTCCACACAGGAAATAAATACAACCCTCACCCTCTGTGACAGGGATCACCATTACACAGTCCCCTTCCTAGTTATCATCACTCTAAGCATAAAAATAAACAGCAAAGCAATAACTGCAAAATATGTCAGCAGTTGCAAATAAATAACACAAGTTCATTTTGGGGTTGGAGAACAAGGTAGGGCTCACGGGAAGCAAAGGTAAAAATAAACAAAGACAGCAGTTTGCATGTACCCCCACCATAAGGTGTGTCTCAGCACCTCTCCCCCCAACTGGTGCATCAGTTAATTCCACAGTCCCTTTGGGAGCTCCCAATTACAGTTCTAGTGTGCACACAGATGCAGAGTTGCAGGCCTGTGATGCTTAGACCTCAGTGCAGTACCATGTAAATTTGGTTGCTGGCTGCAGCTGCAGACTGGCAAATTTCACAGTTGGATAGACAGTAAAGCAGTTGCTCCTGGCTGTAAGCTGTAGCTGTGGGCTTGGTTCTAAGGTCACGCAGGAATGCCAAGAATTTATCTAGCTAGCTAACTAAACATTAGGAATGATTACGTTCTGTGGGCTAAAACCCAATACTCATGACCTTTAGATGAGAGGTTGGTGCAATTTCCATGGGAGAAGTCTCCCCTGCTTAGGCAGATGATGGCTGAGTGATCTTTTCTGTTGGCTGGATACTGGTGCGGTGAACCCAATGTGCTCCCATGGCAAGGCATGGTCCGTGATGACTTTGGATAATGGGAGCTCTGTTCTGTAAGCTGGTTATAGGTGAAGTGGATCCACCACACTTCCAGTGGTGAGGGTAGGAGCCGAGATGTCTGGACGATGATGATCCTCTACCCCCCAAAGGACATGCCTTCACCTGCCTCAACAGCTGGGCAGTCACTTGAAACCTCAGATGGTTAGATTCTCTAACAGGATAACATCCTAGCAGCAGTAGAGGGCAGTGGCTCACCACCTTCCTAGATGCAGGGCAACTTTCAAGGCAACCCCTGCTCTAATTTGATGCCAGAGCCCAGTTTTGGTGCTTTTACTTCATCAATCCCCTTTTCCAGGTGTTTCATGTCTGTTTGGGAGAAACTTTTTAGTCAGACAGGAATATCAAGTGAGAGCTATTCACAATTGCTCTCCTCTCCTCAGAGGTTTTGTTTCAGATAAATCTGCTGTATTTGCACATGTATCTCCCTTGTGCAGAAATCTAGGGATTAAATATCAATGGCTAGCATCTAATGCATTATTCATTATACTAAACCCTTGGTTCCCAGTGGCTTCAGTTCCTCGGGAAAAACATGCATACAAGTCCTGATTCAACCTGCAATTCATAACTGTTTTGCAGAGTTGAACTCCAGATTTATGCTAGTTTCACAAAGACAGGATGTACTAATTTAGTTATTTTGCAGAGCTGAACTAACAGGATGTACTAACTTAGTTGTTTTGCAGAGCTGAACTAGTCTCCAAAGTTCGTGCTCCCAGTGAAGGAGTGGTTTTGCACTTTGTGCAGCTTTGAGAGCTGCTTGAAACTGAGCAACCTCCTCGCTGTAGTCTCCCTGACCCTGAAGGCAGTCTATGGACCAGTTGAGTGAAGAAAGGTGGTGACACACCAGCCACACTGAGAAGGGCACTGAAGAACAAATGACAGAGTTCCAGTCCAGCCCAAGGTCCTGCAGCTGAAGTCTTGGCCATGAACAGGGTGAAGGAGTAGTGCAGGGGAAGGTGGCAGAAGTTCTCCAGAGAGACCCAAAGGCAAGCCCCCTTTTAGGAGGGAGTTACATCCTCTCTCACAAAAATCCCTGGCATCCACATCAAGGCCTGAAAAAAATAAAACATTACAACACAACACAACACAACACAGGCTGTCAAACACACCTGATTCCTATCTAAACATTTCTAACTAATCCACCTGCATCCAATCTGAATTATATGAACAGTGTACTTCACAGAACACAGGGTAAACATTGGTATTTGCATTTTCTCACCATGGTAAACAATTACACCTCCCAAAATGGCTTCAGGGCAGCACAAGGTGGCAGCAGTAGTGTGTTTGGCAACAGATTGACCAGTTTAAGCACCACAGGTACAAGGAGGACAGACGGGACTCCAGGGAAATCATAAGTGAGTTAAACTGGGTGTTTGGCTTCTCTTCCAGAATGGCAGGCTGCCACAAGTTCCTCTGCTAGGATTTCATCAGGATCATCAATGGGTTCTGTGTCCTCTGCCAGAACAGTTTCAAGTCTTTCAATGTCCTGAGGTAGTTCTAGTACTGGCATCCCAAGATCATCTGTGACAGCAACAAAGTCCATGGCTGTGGGCCCGCATTCAGTCAGAACAAAGGATGCTGCTGTTGGATTCAGTGGTCTTGAATGACTCACGTTACTGCCCCTGCTGATGGGTGAAATTCCAAGGGGAATGGTGCAGGCAAATATTCACATAACACTGGACAACCGTAGGGTTTCTCATCCTCAGAGCTACTGTAGACCACATCTGACTGAGTTGCCAGGGGACAACAGGCAATTCAGGTGGATGTGCATGGTTCCTCTTTACCTGGGTGTCATTCCTGGTGACAGGTCTCCTTGGAGTTGAGAGAGGTACTGGGCTGACTGGTTCAGGCAACAGTTGACCAGTTAGCAAAAAGTTGTTTCGATGTAAAGTTTTGACCACAACATTTCCTCTTTCCATTCACAGATGATAAACTGGCAGGTTTGGAATGTATTCTACAATTACATAGGGATTTGGTTTCTGTCAGTCCTCAATCTTATATTTGCCTGGGATCCCCAAGTTCTTGATAAGTACTCAGTCCTTTAGCTGAAGAGCTTGCTGTCAGAATCTTTTGTCATATCTGGTTTTGTTTGCTAGGTTGGACTTCCCAGCTGCTTCTTGGGGCCACCCTTTAGACCTTTTTTCAGTTGAGCATATAACCTCATGGTACAGTCCAGGTATGTCTCTGGCAAAGTGCCATCAGCTGACACCATGAAACATAGGTCTGATGGAAGACTGTCTTCCTATCTGAACATTAGGAAGTAGGGAGAGACTCCTGTTGAGTTTTTGTGGTACAATTGTAGGCATGGACTAAGAAAGGTACCTGATGGCTCCCATATGGCTTTTTGTAGAGTCCAGTTTCCTCACCATATAAAACAGTGTTCTATTTAATCTCTTTCTCACTGAGGGACACCCTGTAGACAAAAGGGGCGGTACTGGAATTCTTGATGCCCGTAATGCTGATAACTTGTTTGATGAGATTACTCTCAAAGTCTGTTCCTTAGTCAGAGTGAGGCAGCTGGGAAAGTCACAATGCACAAAGTACTGTTCCCACAGAATTTTAACCACCATGGTTGCCTTCTGATTTTTCATGGGGAATGCCTGTGCTTAATGGGTGTTGTGGTCAGTCACCACCAGAATATTACTGATCACCTTCTGGTCAGGTTCAAAGGAAAGGAAGTCCTTGCAGATTAGGCCCATCAGTCCAGTACTAGTGATGACTACAAGTGGAGCTGCCCTCATGGGTAGATTCTTACGGGTGATGCACTTGTAGTTGTGTTTATAATGTCTCTCTTCTTCAATAGCCATGAGTGGCCAGTAGAATCAGTCTAGGACAAGACCTGAAGTTTTATCAATCACCAGATGTCCCATATCCTCATGAAATGATCACAAAACAATTTTTCTATACATGCTGTGAAGAACCAGTTGTTTTTTGTGGAAAGGCATTTGCATTTTTGTGATTTGGTACAGCAGTCCATTCTTTAGTGAAAGTTTGTCCCACATCCTTAGCAGATGCAAAATACCTGAAATATTTGATTTTACTTGACTGGAAGCCAAGCTCTTTTCTTTGGCTAGAATGATATCCCATAGACTTGGATCTGTCCACTGTGCATGTCTGACATCTGCAGGTCTGAGATGAGACAAAGAAGTATTACGAGTGTAGTAAAATGGGCATACACCTCTGATACAGTATCAGGATGCACCTGCATGAAAGTTTGCATTCCTCTAGGGGTTAGTGGGAGCAAGCCAGTTAACAGGCATCATTACCTAGCAGATTGCATTCACTCCATCTTTGTATATGTAGGTCCATGGCCCCTCCATGGGCAGAGTATGATGTGGTCTTCTGGACAGGGCATCTGCGTCACTGTTGTTCTGTCCCAGATGGTACTGCAAGCAGAAGTTTTAAGCAGATAGAGTGGAGAGCCCTCTATGCCCAGTGGCATTATGCTTGGCCAGTCGTTAGCACATAGGTAAGCAGATTATTGTCTGTCAGTACAAACAACCTGACTCCATAAAGATATTCATGGAATTGATTAGTCACTGCTCAGTTCAGTGCAAGGAACTCTAACTTATGTACTGGATAGTTCCTTTCAGATGGACTTAGACTGTGACTGGCATAAGCAACAGATCTCATGCCATTTTCATGCTCTTTGTAAAGTGCCACACTCAGTCCTGCCATTCTGGCATCAATGTGAATGGTACACAGCTTGGTATAGTCATCAAAAGTCAATACAGGGGCCCCCATCAGGCATCAAATGATCTCTTGAAAACTGTTTTCACAGTCTGCAATCCATCTGTCCTTAAAAGGTTAATTGGTCCTTTAGTATTCAGATGGTGGTTTCTCTTTGGTCCCCCAACTTTGGTCTTTCAGGTTGGAGGATACTACTGAGTCAAGTTGGTTAATTACCTGAACAATGAGGAGTAATCCTTAGAATCTCCTATAGCATCTGTAGAACTCCAGGAAAGACTGAAGCATTTTAAATTGTTGGGTCTTGAGCAGGTTGTGAGGGCTTACACTTTTCTGGGTCAGTGCCGATTCCTTACTCTGATAAGATGTGCCCAGCATCTCTGACAGCAGTCTGACAGAACTGACACTTGTCCAGGGAGAGCTTTAGACCATGTTTCTTCAGCCCGTCCAGAACTTTTAGCAGTCAGGCTTCATATTCTTCCAGTGTCCTCCCAAACACTATAAGGTGATTCAGGTAGACTAAGACCTCTAGAATATTCATATCCCCTACCACCTTCTCCCTAAGGTGCTGGAAAGTTGCTGGAGTACCAGATATCCCTTGTGGCATACACTAAAATTAATAAAAATCAAGAAGACAGATAAAGGCAATCTTCTCCTTTTCTTTCACAGCCATTTGTATTTCATAGTATCCACTGTGCAAGTAGAGCACATCGAACCATCTACAGTCACAGCCATGTTTTTAGATATTTTTCAATATATCTAAAGAGATTTTCTCTGGTGGCCCATAGTGGTACTGCAGGCAGGCAGGCAGGAAATTTCTCGAGACAGAGAGAGCACTGAAACTTCAGGAAACATCTGACCATGTTTATACTTGCCACTGTACTCCCTGTGAGGCTGTCTAGTGTGTCTTTCACTCAAGGCATGGTGTATTGTTGGCCACAGTCCTGTGATTAAGGGTGTGATAATCAATGCACATTCTCATAGTGCCAGTCTTCTTTCAGACCATCAGTACAGGTGAAGCTTTGGGGCTTCGAGACCCCTTTGTGATACCTGCTACCAAGAGTTGTTGCAGGTGTCTCCTGATATCTTCAATGTCAGCAGATACCAGCCTACTCAACCTTTCTCTGAAGTGGTGCTCTTCATATAGTCATATACAGTGTCCTTCCCCATTGGCACATCCAATGTCCCACTCATGGCACAAGATGACATTTGAATGATCAGCCAATTCCTGCTGCAATTGTTTCATCCTGCTGGTGGGGAATGAGAGATAAACTAAAATGGAAAACATCTTCCTCCAATCGAGGGTCCTTTCCTGATGGGATGATGCCATTACCACCTCAGCACTGTGCAGACTGGCTAGTACCACACCAGAATGCACAGTCAAATCCTTATGTGTTACATTCTTTAACTTTATGTTGATCTGCCTAGCCATTACATCAATACCAGTTAGTGCTCCTTGATGAATCATTAGACCACAGGGCAAACCTCTTTCCAGGAACTCTACAATGATGATCTGGCCTGACAAGGATTCATGGCTGTCCATGGCTTCTTCTACTAGGCACTCAGCCCCAAGTGGCAGAATCAAAGACTCTTTTCATTCTTTCTTTATGAGTCCCTCAGTCCCCTCAGGATTGTTGCAGGCCTTGGCTTCCTTCTCCAGATGGGTATGTACAGTGGCATAAATAGGTAACATCTGGTCCTTTGCAGACACAAGTGTGCCAGGCATGCAGATATGTTGACATTGGTTCCAATTATCATCGATGTATTGTCCTGTATCTGGGCATCAGGACAAATGACAGCCAAGGTATCGATCCTTTGAGGGACTCCAGCAAATGTCTCTGGGAATTCAATTTGCACAGCAATGTATTCATAGTAAGGGTAGCTGACAATGCTCAGACCCCAGATTTAAAGTCCTTATATCATCCACTAGCTATTGGAAGCTTAGGGGATCTACTCTGCATTCCTTCAACCTGAGAGAGATCAGTGTCCAGCAGGAACATACAGCTCCTCACAAAATCTGGTCCAGTTTCATCTGTGCAGTCTGTGCAGGTATAACTCCTCTGGCTTCCACAATTCTTTGAATCAGACTCTCCACCCAGGTTATGTAATGAGACAATCTTTCTCCCTCTTTTTGTTTGGTGGCTCCCAGTTGGTAAATTAAATTAAATTAAATTAAATAACTCTTTATGAGAACAGGGAGTTGCTCTTTTGAATATCATAAAAAGTTAAACTTTCTACATTTGTGCATAAGATGGTTCTGGGTAACTACCTAAAATGCATAACCAGCATTTTTACTACTTTACGGAAGATTAGAGATACCTGTGCAATGGATTCTCTGTCATTCTCAATTGTTACTTTGAAGAACAACAAGAAAGGCCAGAGAGTTTTATCATACAATGCAATCAAACTGTGCAACAATCATTGGTCAATCATTACTCAGTATAACACTGTTTCTGCTTTCAGACAAAGTTTTAGTGTTTGATATAGTTTGATGCCTTTATGCCATTGTAATGACAAACCATGGTATGTGCTGTATTTATATTGTTTATTTATATTGTCAATGTAAAATCCATTAAATGTTTAACTTACTGTGGTCGCTAGTTAAAATGGGCATTATTTGCATACTATGCTTAACAGTGTAATCAATAAAACAAAATAATTTAGGTTGACCCTTAGTTCAACTGCTCTAAATGTACTCTTAAGCATGCCAAGGTGGTCACTTGCAGTGCAGTTTGGCTGACTGGCATGTAGGGAACTGATGATGTCCAAAGCCATACGTCTCCAGTTCTCCACAATTCTTTTGCATTTCTCATCATTTGAACACTTCCACACTTTCTCCATCTGTGTGTTTCATACTCATCCTCCCAGAAGGAGAGGGGTGGCCCCAGAGAAAGTACACAGTCTCCTGTACTCTTTATAGGGTATGACCAAATAGAGTTTCAAGTTCTGTACCCCAAACAAGAGTCCACTTGGTGGTATTGACTGCCCTGGTTCTTCTTCCATGAATAATGCTCTCACATCTTGAACGGTCTTTCCCTCAGCTGCCAAAAGGGATGGCATATTCTGTTTAAATTTGCTTTGCTCTTTAGGGCCTTCAGGGGGAGAGTTTAGGCTCACATTCACCATTATGAATGACGGGGTGAGGTCTCCACCATCAGTGAGATGGTCAGGCACCCTTGAGGAACCAGCATCCTCTTGGCACTCCATTAGGGCTCAATATGGTTTGCTAAGCTGAATTGTAAACTCCCTTGAACATTTTTCCCAAAGATTTTATGCTGCCTATGACACCTTTGAGATGGTTCCTAGGGGTTCCTTCAGGGATACCATGCACCAAAATGGCTTTTTTTCAGATCAAGGTCCTCACCCTTGCACCAGTCTAATAACTGTGATCTATCATGTAGTTAGAATTTGGGGGGGAGGGTACTAACCTCTGCTCCTGTCTGTGACAAGGTTGTATAAGGCCCAGTCCCATTTGTTATGCAGAAAGAGTTAAACGCAAGGATCTGTTATATCCTCTCTTTTTCTGTCTCTTGCCTGTCTGGTTGTGCAACCGAATGTTCTCATGAGAGCTAGCAACTGATCACTCTATGGTCTCACAATTCTCTGCCTCTTGCTATCTCTCTACCTTCACTTACTGTTTCTATCTTTTCTTCCCCCTTGCATATCTGCTGTTATAAAAATATATGTGAATCTTTGTCTGAAATGATAACTTTGTTTGAAACTGTATATAGTTATAATGTTGAAATGATTGCAAAAACTATTTGGAATTTAGGCAGTTACCTAAGGTGCAGTTTGAAATCATCTCGGGTTTCTTTGCAAACTCTTTTGCAGAGCTATCAGCAAGGGGCCAGCTTAGGACACTATTCTATTTGCAAGCTTGCACCTGCAAAGAAACTGACAAGCAACAGGATGTCTTCTTATTGAGTTCCCAGGCAAAGACTTATAAAAAGAGCACCAATACTTTTGCTAGAGAGGTTGAGAGACTGAAACATGGAATTAGACATACCTTCAGATAAAGGACTGTTTTCTCTGTTTGTACTGCCATTGCAAATAGTTCTACTGAACAATTTTTATTTTTTATTTTGCTGTTATTAATAACAATAAAATGCTCATTGCAAGTTTTATAACTGCTCCTGGTTTTCCTATGCTTCCTGACCTATGCCTCGATGACAGATGGTTTTAGAAGTGAGATTTATGCTATGCATATTCTAAGCCAGGAATTTTGTGTGCGGATACTAGACGTGGTACCAGGGAAGCATAGAAGAAAGATATGGATTCTGCAGCAGCAATTCCAGGAGATATTACTAGAAGGATGGCAGCCAAACTAGCAAAGACAGAAGTCCAAACTGAGACTGTACTACCAACACAAGTCATGGAAAACAAAATAACAGGCAGTGACAGAAGCTGAAAGCCTGACTGCCTTTTTCAAATGGTGGGCTATACAAGAAAAAGAGATGGAGATGCAAAGAAGAGAAGAAATGCAGCAATAGAAGCAGCAATGGCTGGATGCCTTGAATGCTACCAAAGCTGGAGGATCTCATTCTGGCACAGTTAACTATGAGATTGAGACCCCGATAGGAAAAATCCTACCAAGATATACCATGCTAACCTCCTAAAGAAATGGTTTTAAAAGGTTACTTTGTTAGTATTACCAGATACTGCTAAGAAAGATATTGATATAGCTTATGACAGACTGGAATAAACTATAACTGCTGATGCTGTAAAGGAGAATGTTTCCTTAACTTCTGAAAAAACAGCAGAAATTTGTAACATGCTAAAAACATTTAACAGTACTTTTACCACAGTGCCAAGCCAAGTAAAAGGGGTCAAGCACATAATAGCGACAAGTAATGCTCACCCTATTAGACAACAGACATAATGATTACCAGAGCGGTAAGAGCATACATTGTTAAGGAAATACAAAAAGTGAAAGAATTGGATATCATAGAAAAGTCAAAAAGTGCTTGGTCATCACCAATGGTGATTGTAAATAAAAAAGAAGGAGGTGTAAAAATTTCTCTTGATTTTAGGAAACTTAATCAAGTGTCAGAATTTGACAGTTATCCTATGCCCAGGATAGATGATTTGGTAGACAGATTTGGGAATGCCAAGTACATCAGTACCCTTGATCTCATCAGGATTTACTGGCAAATCCTCATAGCTAAAAAATCTAGAGACAAAACTGCATTTGGCACTCCTATTGGATTCTATCAGTTCATCAACATGCCGTTTGGCTTACATGGTTCATCCGTTACATTCCAGCATTACATGGATGTAATTTTAGTCCCACACACTGGTTATTGTGCTGCATACCTCGATAATGTGTTGGTGTACAGTCCAGACTGGAAAAGCCACCTGGAACACCCAACACTATGAGCAGTTATCCAATCGATCAAAAATACAGGTCTGACAATTAATCCTACCAAATGAGCTTGGGGCATGCAGAAAACCAGATATCTGGGCTATGTTTTGGCAAATGGAGAAGTCAAGCTGGAGATTTCTAAGACAGAAGCTGTAGCTAACAGCCCTGTGCCTAAAACAAAGAAAAATGTCAGGTCAGTTTTAGGGCTGGCTTTTTACTATCGGAGATTTGTTCCCAACTTTGCCCAGTTAGCTACTCCTCTCACTGAACTCACAAAAAACAGTACCAATAATGTGAAATGGTCCCCAGAGTGTGATGAAGCTTTTGGGCCATTAAGGCTGCATTTATGTTCAGTGCCTGTTTTAAGAAGGCCAGAGTTTGAGAAACAATTTTGTTACAGACAGATGCATCAGAGGTAGGCCTAGGTGCAGTATTAAGTCATCATATAGATGTGATGGAGCATCCATTCTATATATCAGTAGGAAGTTGCATGACAGAGAAGAGGTACACCACCATTGGAAAGGAATGCCTTGAAGATAAGTGAGCCATGGAGTCCTTAAATGTTATTTGCTAGGAGCTGACTTTGTACTTAAACAGATCACAATCATCTCTGTTGGCTTAACCAAATGAAGGATAAAAATTCCAGAATCACAAGGTGGTACCTGGCACTATAGCCATTTAAATTCAAAGTGATGCACAAATATGGGAAAGAGAATATCAATGCTGATTTTCTGTCATGATATGGATCAGGAATTGAGTATTCCAAAGATTGAAAAACAAAATGTGTGAGTTCAAACTTCACTGTTTGCTGTACTGCATAAGCACTGAACTGTAAAGGTTATAAGCTAATGTTAGAAGAAAATTAATAGAAAGTTTTGGAAACCTGTTTTTAGAAACAAGTTCCCTCTTAAAGAGGTGTGTGGTTGGGGGGGGTATGTGACAGGGTTGAATAATGCCCTATCCCATTTGTTATGCAGAAAGAGTTAAATACAAGGATCTGTTCTATCCTCTACTTTCTGTCTCTTTTCTGTTTGGTTGCACAACCAAATGTTCTCATGAGACCTAGGAATTAATCACTCTGAGGGTCTTGTGATTCTCTGTTTTTTCTATCTCTCTGCCTTCACTTGCTGTTTCTGTCCCCCCTTGTATATCTGTGGCTATAAAATATATGTCAATCTTTTAGTGAAACTGGGATACCTCGGTTTGAAATGTATATAGTTATACTGTTGAAATGATTGCAAAAAGCTATTTAAAATTTAGAGCGTTAAACTTGACATGCAGCACAAACTCTTTTGCAGAGTTGTGAACATGAGGCCAGTTCTGGGTCACAATATTCTGTTTTGCTGCTCTGATTCTCTGCCTCTTGCAATCTCTCAGCCTTCACTTGCTATTTCTATTTTTTTCCCTCTTGCATATCTGCGGTTATAAAATATTAGTGAATCTTCGCATGAAACTGGGATCTATTGGTTTGAAATGTATATAGTTATACTGTTGAAATGATTGCAAAAATCTGTTTGGAATTTAAACAGTTAACCTTGACATGCAACACAAATTATTTTGCAGATTTGTCAACGTGAGACCAGTTCTGGGTCTCCATGTTCTAGATTGCTGCACCTACAAGGAAATAAACTTACAAAGTTCTGGTTTCTTAATGAGTTCCCAGGCAAAAACTTATAAAAAGAGCAGCAATACTTTTGCTAGAGAGAGAGACTGAGACTGCAACTTGGAATTAGAGATACCCTCAGAAGAAGGACTTTTTTTCTCTGTTTGTACTGCCTTTGTAAATAGTTCTACTGAACAATTTTTTTTATTTTGCTGTTATTGATAATGATAAAATGCTCATCATGAATTTTATAACTGCTTCTGGTTTTCCTAAGCTTCCTGACCTATGCCTCAACAAGACTACCCTAGGGTGAGGTGTTGTATAAATATTCCAGAAATTCCAGCACGCCTCCAGATTTATAACTATATGCATTAGTGAGGTGTGCCGACTAAGCCTGGAGATGTTAAAGGGCAAAATCTGTTATGTCTTTGGGTGAGTGGTGCTTGGGTTTGTGCTTAGAAATGGGCTTGAAAAGTGGTGTGGTGCTTCCACCTATGGGGATCTTTATGTGTGACAGGGAACACAAAAACACAATCCATATCCCAATTATGCCTGACATTATGAGTGACCACCTTCCAATCAAATGTGAATGGTCAGCTAAGACCTCAAGAGGGCCCTCTAGCTATATTGAAAGTAAGAGTTTTGCCAAATTATCCCCTAAAATTGTTGAAGGTTTGTGTAGGAAATTGACTGGTCCCCCCGTTCTCCTGTACCATATATACTCATTAGGGATTTTTCTGTTCTGTCCACAATACCATTGTAAACAAAGTTTTCCTCAAAAAGAATTAGAATAACAGCCCATAAACAAAAATGGGTTACTAGGGACTTACTTTGGTTAATGAAAAAACAAGATAAGAGCTAGAAGTGATATAGAGCAACCCAAGATCCCATCCTTCCCCAGGAATATAAGACATTTACAAATAAGTGTAAATCTGAGATTAGGAAAGCTAAGGTTGATTACTGTTTAACCAAACAAAGGACTTCTAAAGGTAATTCCAAAAAAACTTTGATATGCGCTTAATAAACTTATGGGAAGGGAACAAAATAATCTAACTCGTACCCTTTTCTACGATGGATAATGTGTTAGTGATCCCTCTCAAGTCTCAGATGTTTTCAATAGACATTTTGGAAACCTTGATTCTTATAGAATCCCCCTTGACCCAGACAGAAACACTGCACCCGAGGAGGAATCCACTTATACTACTCCAACAATTATTTTAAATACATTACACCTGATTTGATAACAAAAATGTACCCTAAGAAATGACCCCAAACCTTCTCAAGTCATGATGGAGTCAATAATAGGATTATTAAATTGTGTATTAATTGCTTTGCCTATCCTTTGTCATACATCTTCAATTTTTCTTTTAGTCATAATGTTTTCACAGCAGTTGGAAACTTTCTACTATAAAACCAGTTTTAAAAAATGGTAACCCATCTTCTATATTAAATTATCGACCAATATCTCTCCTTTCACCTATTTCAAAAATCCTTGAAAAAATTGTTTTGGACCAAATCTTGAATTTCCTTGGAAAAAACTCTCTATTGTCTTGTCATCAACATGGCTTGAAGCCCAAACATAATACTGAGACGGCCTTGGTGGGGTTCACGAGCAGCATCCAGGGTGCCCTTGACAAAGGCCACTCTAGTGTGGCTTTGTTTGTGGACCTCACCAAGGCCTTCCATCTGGTCAAACATGGCCTTCTCCCCAGTGTTTTTGTGGATTTCACTTTTCCAAGGAGATTACTGGATGGTATCAAAACTACCTGTGTAATAGGTGCCATAGAACCATTATTGGTACTTCTATTTCTCAGCCCGTACCTTCCCACTGTGGTGTTCCCCAGGGTTCAATCCTGGGGCCACTAATGTTTTCTTAATATATAGATTCTGCTTCAAATACTTGTACACAGACCAGAATGACTCTTTATGCAGATGACGCTGTCTTATACAGTCTTAGTCCCAATCCTGAAATTGCTCTTCATAATCTTTAGACTGATTTTGATCATTTTCAGGTTTGGTTACTTTCTAACCATATGGTTTTTAAGTCGAAAAAAACAAAAGTGATGATGTTTTCTCATAAAATGTATATAACTTCTGAGTTCTCTCCCATCACTGATAAGAAGGGCACTGTAATAGAGTTTGTTATGGTCTTCAAGTACTTGGGCATTCTATTGGACAGTCAGTTTACTTTTGAACCCCATATACAATTTTTAAGAAAGACCTTACATCAAGGGTTGGGATTATTATATCAGATAAAGTATTTCCTAACTCTTGAGTCTACAAAACTCTTAACACATAGTTTCATGTTTAGTATCCTGGACTATGGTCTACTGATTTATTCCTCCTCTAGTAGTAGTGCTCTAAATTGTTTAAGGGTTACATACAATTCTGCACTTAGATTTTGGTTAAATCTTCCCTATGGCTCTCACCGCTGTGACTTATATGAACAATCTTCCACATTATCATTTGATAATAGGGTTTTGCATAAAATGGGCACTTTCCTCTATAAAGTGATGACAAGGTTTTATCCCAATTCCATTGTTTCATTGTTCCCCAGGTCCCTTAATACTTTTTCCACTAGGTCCCAGTTCAGATTTACTTCAAAACTTTTTTTTTAAAAAAACATTTGGGCAAAGATCACTATTCTTTAGGGCACCCAACTTTTTTAACACGATTCCGACAGAAATTGTTGAAAGCAATTCTATCAGATGTTTTAAAACTCATTTAAAACAGTGGCATTCTAACCAAAATAGAATGTACTTGCACTTGATTGGATTGAAGTTGTGTGTTTCATTATTGTCTTTTAAATTGCTATGTTTTGTTTCTGAGTAAAACCTGTCACCTATGAAAGCAGGAAATTTGTTCATCTGGTTTACAAGTATAAAAAAAAAATCACTCTAAGCATCCAAATAAACAAAAGGCAATAATGGAAAAATATGTCAGTAGTTACAAATAAATAACCAATGGGTTTATTTTGGGGTTGGAGAACAAGCCTGAGGAAAAGGGAAGCAAAGGTAAAATGTAAACAACAGATAGCAGTTTGTATTCACCCTCACTGTAAGGCATGTCACAGCACCGCTCCCCCTCTCAACAAAGAACTTGAATATAAGAGTAGGAGGTAGATTAGTGGAGGAACCTAAAGAAGTTTCTGATGTATTAAACAAGTTCTTTGTGGATTTACCAGGCTATGATAGCATAAGGAGTAACGAAGGACAGAAAGAGGAACAGATTCTTAGGGAGAAAGAGGATAGTCATCCCCCTTTCAGATTCAGAATATTGCATATATCCAAGGTCTGTAAGGGCCTAAAGAACATCAATATTCATAAATCCATACGGTTGGGTGGATTGGAGAGTAGATTTTTGAGGATGGCTGCAAATTAAATTGCCCTTATTGTCACTTATATTTTTAATTGGATGTTACAAGAGGGTCATTTTCCTCAAATACAGAAGGAGAGTAAAATAATTCTGATATTTAAAGGGAGGATGCCTCAGATGTAAACAATTATAGACCGATTGCATTATTATCAATCTTATCTAAATGTTTGGAAAGACACGTTCATATTCAACTGATAGAGTATTTGGATAAATATAAATTGATCACACCATTTCAATCTGGATTCAGAAAGGAGTATTCGATTACCTCAGTATTGTTAGAATTTAATACTTTGATTAGTACATCTTTGCATTCTGGGTTGGAAACTGCAGCTATTTTGTCAACCTATTGAGGGCATTAGATCTGGTGAACCACTTCCTCCTATTACATCAAGTGAAAACCATGGGAATAATAAATATACCCTGGCACTGGTTACAGTCTTACCTGGATGGCTGCACTCAAAAGGTTTATGACTCTGGGTGTTTATCAATTAGTAGGGACACAAACAGAGTGGTGTCCCAGGGGTCCATTTTAGGACCCATGTTGTTTCTTTTGTTTAATAATGACTTACACAGTCAGTGCAGCACTCCCAGATGAGACTATATGTGGAAGATACCACTTTGATAGCATCTGGGGAGAGTGTCCAAGACATTCAGATCAAAATGCTGACAGATTTGGATGGTTTAAGGGAGCGGTTCACCAGGTCAAAGCTTATCATGAATGCAAAAAAGACCAAGCTAAGGCATTTTGTTCCCCAAGAGAACACTGTCCAGATTAAAATAATAGTAAATAAAGATGAGTATTTGGAACAGGTCGAAAATTATCATTATGTTGGTGTCACTTTTGATGCCCACATGTCCTTTAGTGACCATATAAATATAGCTGTGGGAAGGGTAAATAAAAGAATAGGCACTTTACATCGCACAACCAAATGCTTAAATAGGAATGACCAAAAAGAGTAGTTGAACAATTAATTATACCTACATTAACGTACGAAGAGTTTTTATGCTATACTGCAAACAAGCAACTATTAAATAAACTAGATAAGCTATATTACAAAATAACCAGATACGTATTACAATATAATATTAGAGCTCACCTCTGTACTATGTTGTTTGCACTGCATTGGCGTATTGCACATTAATTATGTAAGAACCTGGCAAAAAACTATCTACAAATATCATGTATTATATCCAGATCATTACATTAATAAAACATTGCTTAATAGGGATAGTGGTTATTCTATGGAAACTAAAAAAAACAGTTCACATAAATAAGATTTCTCTTCCTATTATTAGAAATAAACATGGAGGAATAACATTGCATTTTCAGGCAGCTAGACACTGGAATGTCCTGCCTTATACAGCCCAAATATCTCCATCTTTTAGATTATTTGTCCAGGAGATAAATGATCTAAATCAATTCAAATGTCATTGTACTTAGGACTGTTGCACTTTATATATAGTTATATGTGAATTGTATATGTAATCCTGTCTTATAATGTGTTTATGCTAATTTATTTCTTATATGTTTATGGTAATTTAGGTATTACAGGACAGTCTTGAAAACTGCATATAACCTAAATGACATGTTTTCCTGTATAAGGTTTTTACTACTACTACTACTACTAAATGTAAAAACAAAAACAAGGTGCTGCGTCAGCATGTGGTCTGAAAGCAAAACAAAAGGGTAATATTAAATGCACGATGAAAATAGAAAAAAAGAGTTAAGGAGTCACGTGATGGGCCTGAAGGAATAGCAGCAGCTTTGGGTCTCTCCCCGCTCCGGTGTCAGAAATCTGTTTTATTTTACACATTCCAGTGCAATTTTTGCAACTAAAGTTACTCGGAACAGAGCCCAACTTTAAAAATCTCCCACGGCTGTCGGTGTGAGATGGAGTAACAACGCAGGAGCTAGAATGAAAGCGACCTCGGCGCAGCTCGTGCAGCCAGCAGATGCACAGGAAGAGATAACTCCTACTCGGGTATACACTGAATTATCAACCGTTAAAAGCTTTATTCAAACTAATAGAGGAGTTAGCTGAATTTAAGCCTGCACTAACTCAACTTCGCCAGGCGAGAGTTACTGGCCTTGATCACGCATTTCATCCCTGGAGAAATACCGACAAACTCGGCCCAGCTACGGTCGAGTATAAGAAGAAGCGGTGACAAGCTGGAGGATCGTCTTGACGACTTGTAAGGAAGAAACCAGCGCAACAACCTGGTTCTGTTGGGGCTCCCAGAGAGAGAGGCCCAACACAATTCTCTTTCTGCAAAATTCTTAAAGAAAACAGTAGGCCCTCGCCTAATGGGCGGAATACATCATCGAAAAGAGGCCATTGGGCCTAAGAGCAACCACCTTCCACAGACCCTCCCAGGCCTCTAATATTTAAGCTCCTTAATTTTTGGACCGTGAGCATATATTTAAGAAGTCGAGAAGCTACAAGCGATCCTAAGGAAGCAAGAAGCTTGGTGGTTCCCGATTTAACCCTTAAAATTACGCCAGGCAAGATCCAGTTTCCGACCCATTATGGCAAAGTTGTGGCCGCAGGAGTCAAACACCGCATGTTATACCCAGCTAGGCAGGAGATTTCACTCAAGGACAGCACCAAACGCTTCGATACTCTGGAGGAGGCTACAAAATACCTAAACAAGATAATGCCTGATTTATTCCCTAAAGGGTGATAAGATCAAGATCTGGTCACTACTGTGCTATTCTTCGCACTTAATGACTTTCATGATTTCTTTTTATTTTAGCTGGTCAAGATGTACTCGAAGATGCTATGTTTGGTCTCTTTGATGAACACTTGTTTCTCATCATTATAAGAAAGCGCTTATATGTTGGGGGCTGTCATTAAGGGAAAATAAGTTACACCTGTTAATTAGTCTGGTAACACCAGAGGGCTGCTAACATAAGGGATATGTTGGATTTGCTTTATGTCTCCTGTATTAATTATTAATTTTTTTCTTTTACATAACAGACAGGAGTCTCGAAGGACAATTATTTAAAGGCAAGCTCTGCACGAGATAATTTTGGTTCGGGGATAAGCCGTAGTGGCATGACTAATTTGGATAGGAATCTGGTTAATATTCAAACTGATCATCTGGAAGGGACTTTTGGTGTCTTTATTTTAGGAAATGTTGTACAATATTAGAGTCTCTCTTGTTTTCTCTTATAGATATTATCTTGGCACCCTTTGGTATACTCGGATTGGTTGCCAGACAGTTTTCAATTCCAAGGGGTCTTATTCCGTCATATACTTTGTCTAATTAAACCCCTGATATGAAAGGGGAATATTCCTCTGTAAGATTACTGTTTAACAATACTCAGGGGTACATTCTATTCAGGGGTTTGGTATAATTTGCGATAGAACTTTCTGGAATGGGATGTATATATTCCTTTTCTTTTTTTTGACTGGGGGAGGCCCGTTAGCTGCATGCGTCATGGTCGGTGGTATTGGAGTCGGCTGTGGGCGGGTGGTTTAGTGCTTTGGGGTTTGGTTGGGGTATTATTTATATGGTTGTTTTTTTTAATGTTTGGGTATTTGGGGATATTAGGAGGGTGCAGGCAGCTTCCTAGTGGTACTATATTTCTTTGTTGATTTTCCTCATGGTTAGTAACCTGAATATCATCTCTTGGAACATAAAAGGGGGGAAAGACAATAAGAAAAAATATGTTATTTTAAATCATCTGGCACATTTTAATCCGTCAATAGTTTTTCTTCAAGAAACACATTTGCTTCAGGAACAGCTTTACCATTTTAAGAAAAGGTGGGTAGGTCAGGTTTTCGGGGCAGGGATCTCTTCTAGTAAAAGGGGGGTGGCCATTTTAGTGGCCAAAGGTACTCCCTTTTTCCCTTCTGAGATTTTCTCTGATCCCAATGGTAGTTATGTCATAGTTTCAGGAAAACTGGCTGGAGTTAATTTGGTATTGGGGTCTATATATGGCCCAAACCAGGAATCACCCTCTTTCTTTACTCAGTTGGCTGTATTGATTGCTCCCCTAGCAGATAGTCCAGTTATTTTAGGAGGAGACTGGAACCAAGTACAGCCCAACCATATTGATCGTTCATGGTCTAGAGCCGCATGTCTATCCCCGTCCCAGAGAGCGTTGGCTGAGTTTACTTCTTCCTTGGGCCTAATTGACCCTTGGAGAATGTTTAATCCCACTGTCAAAGATTTTACTTTCTATTCCCCTGCTCATAGAAGCTATTCTCGGATTGATTTTTTCCTGATAAGCCACCAAATTCTTTCTTTTATTTATGAAGCCTCTATAGAGAGTTCGGTAATCTCGGATCACTCACCCATTGCTTTTCGATGCCGACCACTGTCTGCTCCACCTAGGTCTTATTCATGGTCCTTAAATAATGCTCTGTTAAAGGACCCCAAAACGCTAAGCCATTTTGGCTCCTTTATGTCTTTTGCGATCACATCCAATTGGGGTTCTATTAGTGCAGTGGACCGGGCGTGGTCAGCCTTGAAGGCCATATGGAGAGGTGAACTAATTAGATTAGCATCAGTTCGCAAAAAGAAAACGTCATGCCTCTTGTCTAATTGTTTAGAAAGGATTAAAGCTTTGGAGCTTATGGGAGACGAAGGAGATCTATGGGACATGACCAAGAACTAGCTACTCTCAGGGCCTGGTGCGTGAGGTACCTTCACGGGAAGGTGTAGAAAATCAAGCCTCCAGGCTGAAGGCTTCTTATATAGGACAGGGTGCAAAGCTGGCAAAATTTTGGCATGGCAGTTGAAACAACGTGCTTCGGCCAAGAGTGTGGCAGGGTTGAGACATCCTGAGACTAATAATATGGTTTCTGATCCAGAGGGCATATTAGCTATCTTTCTTGATTTTTATAAAAGTTTGTATTCTAAAATGTCATCCTTTTCGGATACGAACTCCAAGATAAGGGAATTTCTAGAAAATGTCCCCCTCCCCTCACTTTCGGAAGAGAGTGGCCAGAGGCTAGCGGCTCCCTTTTCTTCAAAAGAGATAACTGAAGCTATTGATGCGTTAAAATTAGACAAGGCCCCGGGACCGGATGGGTTTACTGCCCTTTTTTTCAAATCATTTAAAGAACTTTGGTACCGCTGTAGTACAGCTCTATACCTTTGGCAGGAACACGGGATTACAGACCCATCTCTTTTGAGGTGAGAATTATTTTACTACCTAAACCTGGCAAACCAGTAGATATGGTTGGTAATTACAGACCAATCTCACTATTGAATGTAGATATTAAAATTTATGCTAAAACCTTGGCCACTCGAATCAAAGATCTGTGGTTAAACCTAGTGAGTCCGGAACAGGTTGGTTTCGTGGCCGGTCACTCGCCAGGGGACCATTTCAGGAAATTATTTTATTTAACCTCTGCGTCTTCATGCCCAGATATGGAAGCATCTCTGGTGTCCCTAGACACTGAGAAAACCTTCGATAGGGTGGAGTTGGATTTCATGTTTCAGGTATTGTCTAAATTTGGTTTCCCAGGAAAATTCTTGGATTATATGCGGGTTCTCCATACGTGCCCCACAGCGAGGATTCAATGCAATAATTTGATTTCAGTGGTGTTTCCTCTACTGCGGGGCACACGTCAGGGATGTCCTCTGTCCCCCTACCTATTTAATTTGTACTTAGAACCCTTAATCAGGACAATTAATAAAGATAAACAGGTCCAAGGGATTTGCATAGGGAAGTTTGAGTATAAACTATCAGCCTTTGCTGATGATATACTGTTGCATCTTCGTAATACCCGGAAATCACTTCTCTGTTTATTTCAAATTATTGCAGATTTTGGTATAATTTCCGGTTATAATCTAAATAAAAACAAAACTGTGGTTTACCCGCTTTCCCCTCTCCTGCAGCAAAGCTGGTGTACATCCCTGGGTTTACAGTGGCACCCTAAGTCTTTGCAATACTTGGGACTGCAAATTTCAAAGGAGTAATTGAACTGGTAGATTTAAATTATAAACCCTATTTAAATCTATTAAGGAAAGCCTGGAAAGGTGGTCTAAGCTTCCGTTATCTTTCTGGGGAAGAATTAACACAGCCAAGATGATGATCCTACCAAAAAAGTTTTACCCCCTTCATAACCTGAATTTATACCTTCCCAGGTCTTTTTTTAATCCGATTTATAAATACTGCTTAGACTTTATATGGAAAGGCAAACCCTCTCGTAGAGCTTATAAGAAGCTTACACGCTCTAGGATGATAGGGGGCCTTCAACTCCCCGATTTTTATATATATTATCTGGCCTGCCATGTTGCCAGGGCGGCTCTATGGATGTCAGGTGAGGATACAGCTGTGGAGGGGCTTGAGCTTGACTGGTTGGTAGCCCACAGTGTTAATTTAGACCTTGAGGCATGCCTCTATATTCCATGGTCCAAGGTTCCTACTAAAATGAGAGAATCCCCAGTGGGATGGGATATAAAGCTCTCCACCAACTTTACTCATTTTTAAATATCCCTTTGCAAAAGATTTAATGCAGCCCCTTTTGAAAATCCTAATCTTTAGTTGAAAACAACCAATAAGAACAGGTGTAAACACGCTTAAACCTAAAATAAATGATTTCACTTCAAGAGGTTCAGTTGCCTCGGCCTCTGTCTTAGCGGAGAAGTTTAAAGTAAAACCTAGTGACCGATTACGATTGTACCAGATAAAAGGTGCATCAGTTCTTTCTTAGGGGTAGTAAAGGATCGGAGGCTGCTGGAGAGTTTCTAAGAAACCTGAGGGATTTGACATTATCGTAAAGCAGTATCTAAATTATACAAAGTAATTATAACTAAAAGGGATAGCAATATCTCTTCAATACCTTATTACTGGGAGGCTAACCTATCGTTGGGGTGGTCTGAGGAGGACTGGCATAAGGTCTGGTCAGAATTATATGTATATGTTAAACAAGATAGATTAAGGGGCCTTCAATTTAATCTTTGCATAATCTTTACCTCTCCCTAAACTTGCTGAATATATAGCCTTAGCTCCCTGAGTGTAAAGTGTGTGGTTCCTTATTGACACTACTTATCATAAGCTATGGAATGTCCTAAGGCAGTTAAATTTTGGGAGTTAGTGAAGAAGTGGATGGGCCCATACTCCAACATTTCTGGTTATTTCAATGCTGATACATGCATTTTCGGCAGGTTGTCTCATATTCCCACAGTAGTTCAAGTTCCACGTAACCCTGGTGGCTTTGGTGACGAAGCTTCTCCTCCTCCGCTGTTGGCATAGTGTCAGACCTCCATCCCACAAAGAATGGTGGGATGAGTTTCTAACTGCCTTAAATGCGGAGAGGGCGACAGCAAATTTTTTCAATTCACATAAGAAATTTATCAGGCACTGGGGTAATTTTCTCAAGTGCCTCAAAGCCAAATATGGCTACTAAGGGAGTAGGATCCCCCTCTCGTTCGTTACATAATGTACTTTGGTATCAGTCTTTAATCCCTTTTCTCCCCTTGTCCATATTTCGACTTATCTGGAACAATTTGGGAAAGAGGGCCCTCCCTCTTTCCCTTGCATTATACATTAAGTGTGAACAATTTTTTCAGGTATCTTATTACAGACTTATCTTGGGCTCATTTTGTTTTTATTCAGGTTACTAAAATATTCTGGTTTTATGTTATCTGGGTTCTTATGTCTTTTTTTCTACATGGAATGCTGCCTGAGGTTGGGGGTGGAGTTGGATGGGTGGGAGGGTGAAGAGGTACCCCTTCTTGATATGTTGTGACCTATGATATCCTACTGTATGGAACATTTTGGGGGTATTTCTCTTGGGTGGGGGTTTATATTTTATTGTTGTATATCATAAAATAAAGTTATTTGCAAAAAAAAAAGAAAGAGTTAAAAAATCTATGTTTCGACCTTAGGTCTTCTTCAGGAAATATCTAAAAGAGAAAAAAACAAAGTTAGTGTAGAAGGGAGGTAAAATAAAGGATATATATTTGTGGGGAAAGAAACAAGCATTTGTCAATGCCGAATGTTGTCGCGCTGGCATTGGTTTCGGTAGTACAGTGCAGAAACACATTTTGGGCAGGATGTGAAAAATGACAGCTGTACTGTTCATAAGGAGGTGTAAAAAAATGGTCGTGTTGAAAATGTGGCATGTAAATATTGCAAATTTGCGAAGTTACAAGGGTGTGTGGGAAATGCACAATGCACGCTTGTAACACAGTCATTTTATGGACTTTCAGCACCAAATTTTCAACATAGGCATTTTAGCACCTCTGCTCATGTACAGTGTCACTGTCATTTTCTCAAACTGTCCCAAAAAGCGATTTTGCATAGCAACCACGCTATTCTGCACTGGACGTGTAAAAACACATTTCAGGCAGGATGTATAAAATGACAGCTATACTGTTCATCAAGAGGTGTGGAAAAATGCCAATGGTGAAAATCCAGAGTGAAAATATTACAAATGCGCAACACACGCTCATAACACAGTCATTTTATGGAGTATCATCACCAAATTTTCAACATAGGCATTTTAGGACCTTTGCTCATGAACAGTGTCACTGTCATTTTCATAATCTGCCCCGCACACTGATTTCCCACAGCAACCACGCTATAGTGCGCCGGAAGTGCAGAAACACATTTTGGCCATGATGTGAAAAATGACAGCTGCACTGTTCACAAGGAGGTGTAGAAAAATGACAATGTTGAAAATCTGGTGTGAAAATATTGCGAATTCGCGAAGTTACGAGCATGCATAGCAACTGCGCTATGCAGCTTGTAAAACAGCCATTTTTTTGATTTTTTCCACCAAATTTGCAACATAGGCTTTTTGAGAGTCCGCCTCATGAACACTGTCACTGTCCTTGTGTTAATCAGTCCCAAAAAATGATTCCACGCAGTGCCTTTGAAATCACCTTTCGGGACCGATTAACTTCATAACAGTGCCTGAATTCATGAGGAGGGGTCCCAAAACCCCAATGTTGAAAATTTGGTACAAAAAATCTAAAAAATGCCTGAGATATGCATCTAAGTTGAAAAAACTCTATTTATTCCATTATACAGCTTACCGGCATTTCCTGAGTTCGCGGTCAGCTTTGGAGAGTGCAGACGTGTTTCCGGTCCACCGCAGATCGTCACGCCGAGCTCTGGAGGTAAGTATGGTGTGAAGGGGGTGTATGGATAGGCAGGGTGCTCAGTGGGTGGGTGCGGTGGTGGGGGGTAGGAGATCACGAGGGACCGTTTTCTGTTTGCAGGTGTTAAAAAAACCCCATCGCAGACGGTTTTCTTTTTACAGGTGTTTTTGGGGCATGGGATACAGTAGCTGACTTGGGATTGGGGACTCCAGTCAGCACATAGGGAGTTGGGGACACTAGCTGAGGGAGATTGGGCACCCCCTCAGCACAGAAGAAGGGGGGACAGCATGCTGACAGGGAGTGGGCTCCCCCATCAGCACATTAAAGTGGGAAGGGGGAACGGATGCCAACGGGGATTGGGCACCTCCATCGGCAAATAATGAAAGTGGGGGGTGCATGAGCTGAGGGGGATTGTACACCCCCTAGGCAAGTAAAAGGAGGGGGAACACATTATGCTGATGGAGGTGGCCCCCATCAGCACACATATGGAGGCGGGAGTAAGCCTACCAGGGGGTTAGGCACCCCCGAAGTCAGCAGTTTAGCGGCAACTGTGCCGCCATGTTTGTAGTTGGTAAAGCACGTAGGAAGGTCTGCTGCGTGTGACGAGCTTTACTCACATTGCAGCAGACTTTTCCTTAGATGTGCTCACCACATTATGTATGCATGGTGTGGCGCCGGCATGCAGGCTGGTTGGGGAATGAGGGATGCACCTACTGGTGTGTGCCCTGCATTCACTCAACTGTGACCACACCTCCAAATCTCTTTTACCACAAGATGCTTACTGTGCAAGCACGCCAACATAAAAAGGGGAAGGCTCATGGAGAAGAAGTGATAAATGGCAAGATTAAGAGAGAATCTGGGAAACAAAAAGGTGATGATGGGAAAGACAAGGCATAATAGGAGTGAATGAGCTAGAGAATTCCCCAGGTGGGGGCTAATTAACAGGGCCTAGTAAGAAGGCTGAAAGGTGACAAATGTGGGGGAAGGAGACAGAGATGGAGACATATGGTGAAAATGAAAATTGAAATAAAATGTGTACAGATACAAACAGACTTTAGGGAAAACAAGGTTTGGCTGAAAGATGTTAGTAGAAAATAAGTCTATCATTTAAACTGGATGGCTGCTGGGAGCCAAGGTGGATGATCAGCTTGGTTTCCATGTTGTTTCTATGGTCAGAATCCAAGAAGCCCTTCTGAAGGACAGAAACAGAAAAGTAATTGACCCTGTGGTCCCTGGAGATAAAGTGGGATACAATGGGTTTATCACTGTCTCCATTCCTGACTGCCCTGTAAAGTTCCCTGAAACAGTCAGCAAGGCATCTACCAGTCTCTCCTATGTAAATAGCTGCACACTTCCTGCAAAGAATACAATACACCACATTAGTGGAGGTGCATGAGAACTCCTTGGTGATGTGAAAGAACCCTGTAGGATCCCAAATTTCAGTCACACTAAAAACAAACTTGCAGGTGTAGTGGCGAATTCTGTTGCAAGGTTTGGTACCAGGTAGGAAGGAACTGCTAGGAGCAGGTAGGCTGCTTTTTCCAGGAGAGTCTGCAGGTTGGGTGGCCAGTAGTAGGAGGCAATAGGTAGTTTTGCAAAGGAAGCAGCAATGTTGGTTTCAGTTTGCAAAATGGGAACATTACTGGTGATGATCCTGTGAAAAGAAGGTGTATTCTGATGGAAAGGTAGCACTAGTGGAATTTGTCATTGTTCTTGCGTGACAATATCCTTCTTGTGGGGGTCAAGGTCATGGGGCATGTTACTGACCCAGGAGAGTGCTCTGTCCACTATGTTTTTAGCATATCCCCTGTTAATAAAAAAAATATGCATTATTTGGGCCTGCTCAGCAAAATCATCTTTATTACTGCATAACCTGTGAAGTCTAAGAAACTGAGAATAAGGCAGGCCATTCTTGAAATGTTTAGGATGGAAGGAGCTGTGGAGGAGGAAGCTTTGAGAGTCAGTATTGGTACTACCACTACTGATAATGAAGACCCTGTGGTGTGGTTTCAACTGCTTGCGATGTTTGTTTGCCTGACAGGCTTTCCAAACACTGCAAATAATTTTCCAAGCTTGCCCCCCCCCCATAACTGTGGAGCAACAATTCTGATTTGTGACTGATAACTGCCATTGTTTTGCTGAACTCCACACCACCAGCAGAGGGAAGGTGGACAGTGTTACTATGCAGGCTGTGGTTAGTAATTGTGGCCCCATTAGACAGCTGCAAAGATGGGATACACCCAAGAGGTCTGAAAGAACTCAGAGCAGTGCTAGCTGTCCTACTGACAGCTTTATTTCAACAACTCACTGGAAACAGGCATGGTTCTGGAGAACTGGAGAAGAGCTGATTAAGTCCCTCTCCATAAGAGCAGCAGCAGGGAGGAGGCTAGCAACTATAGGCTGGTCTGTCTTACTTTAGTGGTGGGGAAATTAATAGACAGCCTGCTAATGGGAGAGTGACTAGCAGGGTGCCACAAGGCTCAGTGCTGGGACCAGTCCTCTTCAATGTCTTCATAAGTGACATTGCAGAACTGGAAAGGAAGGTATGCCTCTTTGAAGATGATACCAAAATCTAAATAGGGTGTGCACTCAGGAGGGGGTAGAGAAAAGGGTCAAGGATTAGGAAGGTTACACCTATGGTTCAATGTGGGGGGGCTGCCAGACTCCACCCAACTCTATGTAAGTCACCCATTCACACACTTCCTCAGCTTGGTGTTTTTCATGTGTGGTCTTACCTTGGTGCTGCCTCAAGATTCTCTGCTTCTTTGCCATTGTTTTGTATCTCTCTACTTTTGTCTCCTGGCTCCTGTAAATGTTGCCTCTGTCTGTTGTTTGCTCTTTGTTCTGCTTTTTGTGCTCATTTTACTGCTGCTGTTGTGCTTTCAGTTGCCTGCTTGTTCCCTTTGCTTCTGCTTTGCTTTTCATTTCTGTGCTACCGTCTTGCTTTCTGTCTGGTACTTTGTTTCTGCTACAGTTCCTTTGCCCCCCCCCCCCCCAGCTTAATGAATTCTTTGTGCATTTCTGCTCCAGCTGCTTGTAATCTGCAGCTTACTGCTTCTTGTCTGTCCCTTTCTGGTATCCTTTTCGAGTTTTATTGCTTGTGTTTCCTTTTGTTCTCCTTTCCCAGTCTAGTTACCAGATTCCTGCTTTCCTCTGCTGGTGTGCTGGCCAGCTGTCTCTTTTCTCTAAGAGTTCTATCCACATCCTCAGTTTCTGCCTTTTTAAATATCTGTCTTACAGCCTTTATTTATATTCCCTGCCGCTCCTGGTTGGTGACTCTCTTTTTATTCATCATACTCAGATTTTCCAAGAGCATCACTCTCACTCAAGACCTCCTATGACACGCTCTGGTAGATGCCACATCTGAAGACCTTTTGTTTGTTCGTTAGTTCCTATCGCTCCTGGGATAAGCAATGTAGTGGTAGAGCAACAGCCTGTAGAAGCACAACTGTGCAGCAGTGTGACTAGTCTAGCCCATACTTGGAACAGGGTCCCATGCTCAGAGCATCAATCATGAGGTTGGGGGTCATCCGCCTGTAGCGGTTACCTTCTCAGGACAGGTTCAACACCCAGAGCTCCACTCAAACTCATCTAATCCTCCTAGCTTTTCTGGTTATCAGCATCAAACCTCATGGTTACTGACTCTGTCAGTTTGAACCCGGAGGACATGAATTCCTGGCAGTCTGCCTTCCACTAAATGCTTAACTGGAAGCCTCCTCAAAATAGAACTTCTGCATTAAGGGATGGACTTTTCTCAAGATGATGTCTGCACAGCAAGTATTGAAGGTCCATCTTTTTTTTCCTGTACCAGAGAGCAGTAACTGTTTGATTTGTATCATGTGGCATCAACAGCAAATGCTGCCTCACCTTGCCACCAGTACCTACTCCTTCTTCCACCCATGTATCATTTCAGTTTAAGGATTAATTGGTTCTCATTCTCCAAGTAGGTTCAGTCATAGCCTGGTTTAAATCCAGAGTGGCATCATTGGGACCAGGCTGTCTTGTCAAGAGCCGGATCTGGGTCCTTTGAATTGGCTTACAGGTTGTCCTAGTAATACTGCTGTCCCCAAACTGACTTTCCTTCACCCTCCATTCTTTGGTATTGTGCCAACTGACATCATTACTTCTGGCTCAACCACTGACTAGGCAACCAACTGGCACCCCTGTCAGGTGAATTGTCTGTGCCTTCATAGCTTGCCATCATTTATGGTGGTGTTTCTATGATTACCACTGGTCACTGTCTGCCAAATCTGCTGCTTATCTATTGAGAGTAATGTATGAAGGGATAGCCCAGTTTCCAGTTGCCTTTGTGGTGCTGTCGGTAGTGCAATCAGAATGGTACTCTGGGCAGCCTGGTTTAAGTCCCAGTTGAGGCACTTTCTTATTTCTCTCCTCTGGTTGTATATGTTCCATAAAATGTACACACAGCACTCATATGACTGAATAAATGTAATTATTTGTGCAGTCACCAGGTTGTACATTTGAGAAAGTGTAATGTGCTTGGGGGCATCCCAGTTTCCAGTTGCCTTGGTGGAGCAGCTGGTAGCGCAATCGGAATGGTTTCCAGTTGCCTTGGTGGAGTAGCTGGTAGCGCAATTGAAATGGTACTCTGGGTGGCCTGGGTTCAAGTCCCAGTTGAGGCACTTACTTCTTTCTCTTCTCTGTTTATAAGAGTTACAGTACATCATGAATATCAGATGCAGCTCTAAACAGTGACTTATATTGCAGGCACTGTGCTGGTCATCATGCCCTACTATTTCCATATGTGGGTCATTTTGCAACCTTCTGTTCTCTCATTTCATGGCTGTTGTCCATCTCTTAAATTCCCATTCATCTCATACTTCAATGTCTGAGCAAGTATTTTATGCACCAGTTAATCTTTTGGATGAAAGGATGACAGATTGTATTTTCTTCAGATAAAGCAATTCCATCAACTTAAACAAATCTACTTGCTTTGCGCCACCATTCACTCTGTTGCATGCTGCAACTTTTGAGGGAAAATCTACTCTAAGCTGGTCTGCCCAATGTTCTTGCCTTTTTTGAAACCAGAGCTACAGCTAACATTTGCCTACATTTTACTCCAATTAAAATTCCTCATCGTCAGCGGTTGTCCTCCATGCATCCTCATGAATCTGATTCAGTTTCTTCTCTCAGGCCTTGACAAAGACTTACATACTAAACTTTATTCCATGCCACCCGCCTCGGTTATTTGCTTCAAATCTTCAGTTCACTTCTGTACTGTAGATACAAATGTCTCAAGACAAACTACCCCATATTTCTGATCTCTCTTCCATCTCATCTGAATGATCCTGCACAAATGAAAAACTGTTATCCTTACTAGAACACTTCAAGTTTGCAGTAAGAAATATTTCCTGAGGAAGAAGTTTCATATCCCTTTTAATGTGGCATATTTAATCAGCGGCACTGCTCTTGATTATCACCTTACTATCACTGTTTCTGCTTGTTCAGATCTCATCATGTGGTCACATGTTCTCTTAGACTGGAATGACAAATACACACAAGGTGCCTAGAATTCTGCAGCCACAGAATTTTGCACAGAATATGCGACCTACCTCAGAACATCTGCAGTGCCGCAGAATTCACTGTTCTTGGTGATTCTTTTTCAATATTTCTGTTTATCCATAAGACCTGGTTCCGTTCTAGTCTTTTTATATCCAAAACCACTCTTTACTTAAACTGCGATGTTATCAGTGCTATAACATCATACATTAGCTAATAAAATGGCTACATTCTGCCACAGAAATGAATAGTCACTTATCTACCACGCTCCCACTGCCAGAGGTGGTGGCACAGTACATCAGGCACAATAATATTTGCTCAACCTGCATTACAGCCTAATACAATTTTCAGTCTTAGGTTATTAAACTAGGGCTAACTTAAACAAAATCTGGACAATAGCATAGACCTGTTGAGTCCATACCTTACTTTGTACAAACTTATTTTTGCCTTTAAGGTACAGAGATGCCATCTGAAGTGAATAACTGGCAAAATTTAACATCAGAAACCATGACTGGGACCTAAACATGCAGGGGTACACTATGCTGAGGAAGGATAGAAAGGAATGCAGAGGGGTGGAGTGGCTATGTTTATTAGAGATGACATATAAATTGCTAGGGTAGAAGAGGCAGAAGGAAATGTGGAGGCCTTGTGGGTCACCTTACGAACCCCGGCAGGAGGTAAGGTCAAACTGGGTGTAGTATATAGGCCCCCACAGGATGGGTGATGTTCTGGTGGATGCTTTTCTGGACAACATCACTGCCCAGTGTGTGGACCAAAAGGGGAGAGAATGCTGTTGATGGGGGACCTTAATATGCCAGGTACAAACTGGGGAACCATGTCCTCTAAGGTGGCCAAGGAGCAGAGGCTGTTGGATGGCTTCCAGGATGTGTTCATAACACAGTACGTGATGGAGCCCACAAGGGAGGGGTATGTCCTGGACGTGGTTCTGGTGGATGGAGATCTGGTAAGGGACCTGGTTGTAGAGGATCCTCTGACTGGGAGTGACCACAATACTGGCTGGTTTCAAATAAGCATGGGGGAGGGAGAGATCTAGAACACTGGCAGTGGACTTCAGGGGGGCAGACTTTGTGGGCATGGGAAATATTCTCAAGGATCACTTGAAGGGGATTACAACAATGACAAATGTGGAAAAGAGATGGTAGGTCATAAAACGGGGACTTCATGAGGCAGTCAGGACCTGCGCTAAGGTGAAGCGTAAGGGAGCAAGGTCACATAAACCATGCTGGTGGTCCAGTGAGGTTCAGGTAGCGGTCAGAAAAAGAAGGCTGCCTACAAAAAATATAAAACAATGAGAGGGGATAAGGAAAAGGAAATGTATCATCTTGCATCTGGAAAAGTCACCCAGATGGTGCGGGGTACAAAGTCCAGTAAAAAGCAACGGCTGGCATGGGGGATATGGGGAGGAAAAGGGTTCTTCGGTTATATTGGGAGGCGGAGAAAACTAAGTGCCATCTCCATGAGTTGAGATCAGAAGGAGGGTGGGTGGAAGAGGCGAGGGACCAGGCAGAGGTATTAAGCAGTACTTCACCTCTGTGTTCACTAGGGCGGGGGATAGGATATCTACAAAGCAAGGCACAATGGGGATAGAAGCAGTAGTGAATGGGATAAGGGGAGCAGCAGAAATTGAGCAAGAGGGAGGGAGAGGTATCCCAGGGGTGTCACATCAGGATAAGGATAAAAAGGCCAGTAAGGTGGAGGGGACGGATGATGCCATCTCCACCGAAAGGGTGTGGTTAGCCCTTAAGGGCCTAAAGAAAGATAAATCTCCTCAGCTGGATGGCATTCATCTGAGAGTACTATGGGAATTGGAGTATCCATCTGGAGTACTGCGTGCAATTTTGGAGACCTCATCTATGCAAGGACATAGACAGGATGGAAGCAGTCCAGAGGAGGGCAACTAAAATGGTGCAGGGTCTACATCAGAAACCATATGAAGAGAGACTGAAAGAGCTTAATATGTATACCTTGATGAAAGGAGGGACAGGGGGACATGATAGAAACTTTTAAGTACCTCAAGGGAATCAACAAAGTCCAGGAGGGTAGCATCTTTCAGAAAAGAGTGTGTAAGAACAAGGGGCACAATTTAAAGTTCGAGGGGATGGCTCAGGGGTAATGTGAGAAATTCTTTTCATGGAAGAGTGGTGGGCGCATGAACCGCCTTCCTGGAGAGGTTGTGGGGTCTAAAACAGTGGAGGAATTCAAACATGCATGGGACAGACATAAGGCAATTATAGTGGGGGTTGCAGGAAATAGGCTGTTGGTTAACTAGAATCTGCAGCTTATCCAGTAGATAGGGAAATGGGCAGACTGGGTGGGCCAAGTGGTCCTTATCTGCCGTCAAAGTCTATGTTTCTATGTTTCTATGGTGGACATACTGGCTGCACCCCTGGCGGAGCTCTTCAACAGGTCGCTTAAAACAGGGAGGGTGCCTAGGGGTTGGCGAGAGGCACATGTGGTGCCAATCCATAAAGGGGGCTCAAGGGAAGTACCAGGTAACTATAGACACATCAGTTTGACCTTGGTGGTGGGAAAATTAATGGAGAGTTTACTAAAGGAACTATTGGGGGTGTACTTGGAGGAGGTGGAGGAGGAGGTGGGAGGTATAGATAGTCGGCAACATGGGTTTGTGCCAGGTAGATCATGTCAAACCAATCTTGTGGAGTTCTACAAATGGGTAACATCAGAACTGGACAGGGGAAAGCCTGTGGATGTATTATTCTTGGACTTCAGCAAGGCATTCAACTCTGTCCCCCACAATGGTTTGGTGGAGAAACTGATGGGGTTGGGAGTAGGCCCTTTGATGGTCAGGTGGATTGAAAACTGGCTAGCTGGATGCACTCAGAGAGTAGTGGTCGGTGGGGAACTCTTGAGCCCTGGAGAGGTCAGTACTGGGGTACCGCAGGGCTTGGTCCTGGGTCCAATCCTGTTTAATGCATACATTTCGGACATCAGGGAGGGTATAAGGTGTGAAATAAGTCTCTTTGCTGATGACTCCAAGATAGGAGCAGCAGTTGAGGGGGAAGAGAGGCCCTGCAATGGGACCTGGACACCCTGGAAAGCAGGGCTCACACATGGAAATTAAATTTCAATATCACCAAGTGCAAGGTGTTACATCTTGGGCAAGGAAATCCTAAACACAGGTACACCCTGGGAGGAGAGGCGCTGGAGGACTCAACAGGGGAAAAAGACCTAGGGGTCATGGTGGATGCATTTATGAATAACCTCGAGCAGTGCAGGAGAGCAGCTAGCAAAGCAAACAGGATGCTGGGATGCACCGTAAGGGGGATCACCTCTAGGAGCAGGGAAGTGATTCTGCCGCTGTACAATGGATTGGTTAGACCACACCTTGAGTATTGTGTACAGTACTGGAGACCACACTTGAAGAGGGACATACAGCTCCTGGAGAGGGTACAGAGGAGGGTAACAAAGATGATAAGAGGACTAGGGGATTTGACGTACGAGGACAGACTTAAGGAGCTCGGCCTGTTTTCATTGGAGGAGAGGAGAGACGGGGTGACATGATTGAGGTCTTTAAGTACCTCAAGGGAATAAATTGGGTAAACACGGAGGGGATCTTTAGACTAAAGCAGGGAGGTATCACCAGAGGGCATGGTTTGAAGTTGGAAGGTGGAAGGGTGAAGGGGGGGAAGAGGAGGAGGTTTTTCACTGACAGGATGGTGGATCCTTGGAACGTGTTGCCTGGCGAGCTGATTCAGAGATCCACAGTGGAGGGCTTCAAGATAGGGTGGGATAGACACAGAAAGTGGATGTATCAGATGATGGCCTGGCCCGGGGGGGGGGTAGGGATGGATGATAGGGGTTTCTGGAACACAACGGGGGGAGGGTCTCGGTACCCAACTAGGGATCTGAGGGTTGAGCAGACTCGATAGACCGTAAGGCCTAATCTGCTGGCAATTAGTATGTTAGTATCTTAATTAATTAACCTGTCATTTTTAAGAAAAATAAAGTTATTATGCCCAGAAAAGTGGAATATAATGTTTAGACCTGTTGAAAGAATAGACCTGTTAAATAAATAATTGTGCTGTAAACATTTTTTGCCAGGGTTATTGATTACATATTGTCATTGGTTGACAGACTCACCTAAAAGTTATGGAGAAATGTTGTGTGCAGGGCCAGCTGTTCGGCCAGAGGGTAGCATGTTGTGTTCCCGTGCTGGCAACTCAGGTTCAGAGATTAGCTCTGGGAGCTGGCTGGGCAGCACAAGGATTAGGGGAACACATCACTGCTCTGAGCCTGGGAAGGTATGGCTCAGTGTTCTGTCACACGGGGGACACATTGTGAGAGGCTGGAGAGCTTTATCTCATGTCATGCATGTCATGGCCTGATGGTGTTATGTACTGTGTCAGGGGAAGCAGGTTGATGTGAAAAATTAGTTTTGCAATATCTCCTCTCTTCTGTTTATTCCATTTCCAAAGGGACTTGTATGAATGAGGATACAATTTCATGGACATTTAAAAAAATATATATATCTCACACACACATTTGTATGTTACAGATTGCATATAAATATATAAGTGATACACAGTGGGGACCTCATGAGTGGTATAGACAGCATGAGTATAGAAATACCTTATTTATCACATAAGGTCCCCTTTGCTTATTTCATTTAAGCAATAGGCTAGGACCTTAAGGGATATATATATAGTTTTTTTGCTTTTTAGGCATAAAACTATTTCTATAAGTCTGTTATTTTTATGTTGACTTGCAGCTGTGCAAGCAACATCTTCTTGATATATATTGGGTTTGTGAGGCTAGCCGCTGTTGAAGGAATGCAGGGCACACATCAGTAGGTGCATCCCTCATTCCCCAGTCAACCTGCATGCCGGCACCACACCATGCATACATAATGGGGCGAGCACATCTAAGCAAAGGTCCACTGCAATCCGAGCAAAGCTCGTCATATGCAATGGTCCTTTGCTTGCCGTGCTTGCCACCATTATGAGCGTGATCGGCAAGCGGGTAGCTGTCTCACGCCTGCCAACATCGGGGGTCCCCAATCCCCCTGTCGGTTACCCCCCCTGCTGTGTAACTGTGCCGCCGGGGGAGCTCACTCCCGTTGGCATACTAAATTTTGAATGCAGAAGTGCCCAATTCCTCTCAGCTCGTGTCCCCCTCTTTTCTTTGTTTGCCGATGGGGTGCCCAATCCCCATCAGCATTACTCCCCGTGTTGTGTGCCAATGAGGGTGCCTAATCCCTGTTTGCTACGAGTAACCCCCAAAAGCCAGTTAGGTGGCATGCTCGGAGCCACCCCAGGCGTGCCAGATGCCCTGTAACACGAAAACTGTCCGTGATGGTTTTCCTTTTTTTCTCCCTGTAAACGAAAACCGTCCCTCATAGTCTCGATCTCCTCCCCCCACCGCACCCACCACTGCGCATCCTGCTTCCCCTCACCCCCTCACCCCATACTTACCTCCGGAGTCTGTCACGATGATGTTCTGTGGACGGGAACACGTCTGCACTCTTCAAAGCTGACCGTGAACTAAGGAAATGCTGGTAAGCTGTATAATGGATTGAATAGGGTTTTTTCAACTTTGCTGCATATCTCAGGCATTTCTTGGAATTTTGGCACCAAATTTTCAACATGGGGTTTTTGGGGCCCCCCCCCTTTTCATGAATTCTATTACTGTCATGGCGTTAATCACGGCCTCGAAGGTGATTTTGCGGTCACTGTGAAATCATCTTTTGGACCAATACGAAATGACAGTTCAATATTCATGGTGGCTCTCAAAATCTATGTTCAAAATTTGGTGGAAAAATCCAACAAATGCCTGTTTTATGAGCGTGCATTGCTTAGTTGCTATGCAGGCTCGTAACTTCGCGCATTCGCAATATTTTAATGCCGGATTTTCAGCATTGGCATGTTTGTACACCTCCTTGTGAACAGTACAGCTGTCATTTTCCACTTCCTGCCCAAAATGTGTTTCCACACTACCGGCGCACAATTGCACAGTCGCTGTGGGAAATCAGTGTTTGGGCCAGATTATGAAAATAACAGTGACACAGTTCATAAGCAGAGGTCCTAAAATGCCTATGTTGAAAGTTTGATGCTAATACTCCATAAAATGACTGTGTTACAAGCATCGTTGCAGATTACGCGTACTTGTACACGATAATACATTCATGATATTTTCACTCTGGATTTTCATCATTGCCATTTTTCCATACCTCTTGATGAACAGTACAGCCGTCTTTTCACATATCCTGCCCAAAATGTGTTTTCGCACCTCCGGCGCAGAATAGTGTGGTCGCTGTCTGAAATCACTTCTTGGGACACTTTGAGGAAATGACAGTGACACTGTACATGAGCAGAGGTGCTAAAATGCCTATGTTGAAAATTTGGTGCCGAACGCCCATAAAATGGCAGTATTGCAAGCGTGTGTTGCATATTTCCCACACACCCTTGTAACTCCGCAAATTTTGTATATTTGTGTGCCACATTTTTAACACTGGCATTTTTGTACACCTCCTTATGAACTGTGCAGCTGTCATTTTTCACATCCTGCCCAGCATGTTTTCCCACACTGCACTACCAAACATCTAAAGGGACACCCTAATGTCTGTCACTCTCTGCAGGGTGACGATGGGTTGGCATCAGTTCAATACTTGACTGACATTCCTATGATGCATCTCTCGAACTCCTGCACTGCCAATGGCAGCAAGCCAACATTCAGCATTGACAAATGCTTGTTTGAACTAGTGTTACTGTGCTTTACCCCATCCTGATTGCTATAACCATTGCTATGGGTGTGAAGTTGGGATGACAAGCTGACACTGTGATGTGGCAGTTCATTAGTGCCGCAGAACTTCTGCAGAAATTACAAACCATCACCACAGAAGTTCTGTGGCAAATAGTAATCTTGCCGCAGAACTTGGTCCCAGTGTGCTGCAGAAAAGTAGGGGCCTTCAATCCACATTTGTAATGTTCAAACTTCAGAATAAAATATCAAGATTTCCTTGTTGCAACCCTATCCTGTGGTTTTGTGGCATTTTGTGGCCAATTTTGATTTGGTTGTCCAAGGCCACTGGAAATCTAAATTATTCCTCCTCATTTTCTGTCCATGTCTTCTTTGTTTGAACTTCATCCCTTTGAAACATCCACACTCACCAGGGGTCTACTGAAGGTGGAAATCTAGAGGAAAGAGATAATCTAAAGTGACTATTCAAAGTAACTTCACACAAGCATTTACACAACTGGCAGCCACACACTGAATTTGGGAAATGCAAGGAATAGTCAAGAACATGGTAGTTGGTGTTCAATGCCAAAAATCAAAATCATGCACCTAGGGCATAGGAGCACAAGAGCTGAGTATAGGGTGAGGGAGGTACTGACAGTCACTCAACAGGAAAGGGATCTTGCGGTTATCATATCTGATAACCTCAAAGGGGCAGGGCAGTATGATAAAGCAGTTAGTAGGGCTAGAGGGATACTGGGATGCATAGGGAGGGGTATTTCCAGCAGGAGAAGGGAAGTTGTGCTACCACTGTATTGCTCACTTGTGAGACCCCCGTATGAGGTCATACCTAGGACAGGACATAAATAGAATGGAGGCAGTCCAGAGAAGGGCAGCTAAAATGGTGCAGGGGTTACATAAGAAGCCCTATGAGGAGAAATCAAGGAATCACAACATGTGCACACCAGAAGAGAGGAGGGTGACAGGTAACATGACAGAGACCTGCAATACCTCACAGGGGTAAACAATGCAGAAGTTGACTCTCTTTTAAAATGAAAAAAAGCACCAGGACAAGGGGGCATGTGATGAAGCTGTAAGGGGAGTTAAAGAGAGATGTGAGGAAATATTTCTTCACTTCAAAGGTGGTGGATGCTTGGAACAGACTGTCAGCGGAAGTGGTGCGTAATGACAGTGGAAGCATGTGTGGGATAAGACATGTAGTATACCAGAAAATACACATGTGGGAGGGAGGGTCACAAGAGACTATTTAGGGTCTGGGAAAAGAGATTAGGCATAGAATATCTGAGCAGACTGGGTGAGCCAAGCAGTCCTTTTCTGCCAATAAACCCTATGTTTCTATTTCTACTGCAACTTCAGGGAAGCATGTGTAACCCCCTACAAATGGGGGTTCCCAAAAAGTCTTCCTAGAGCTTGCCTAAATACTCGCTGCCTGGTTGGTGTTCAGCGCTTTTGCCGTTTAAATGTTGTTGCCAGTGAGCGCCTTAAAAGCCTCCATGTACTGTGTCTTTAAGTGCTGCCTGATGCAGATATAATTAATCTGAATGAGGGGTTAGAGCGTTTCCCTGCTCAAGTCCCGCTCGGGCTGCTGAATAATCACTACATTTCTGCCATCGCTAATTGTGCAGAGGGAGCCCTGTTAAAAGATATAAATATTTGCTGAGTATTTGCTAGAGTAATAATAATAATGTAAGTTGTTCTAATCTGCCTTCTTTACAGCAAGGACTGTTTCTGTTTAACTCCACCATCTTGGTCCTGAACTGCCTAATTGGACCAATCAGTATTCGTATTTGGGACTCTAAAATGGAGCCTGCAACTAAAGAGGATATGTGGAGCCAGACTCTGGGAATTGTAGTTTTGGACTGTGGTGCATTTTTGCACCAACAGGGGGAGCATGTTGTGACTGACAGCCGAACTGACCATTCAAGCCTTTTGGGTCTGAGGGAAATCCCATGAGCTGTCTGCTGGCAAGCCATTTCTAAGTGGGAAGCTGAGAGAGAGAAACAGCTTGGTGAGCTGGAGCAGCCGTTTGCACAGTAGTTTGCGCGGGAGAACCGTGGAAGGCCTGACTTCTGGCCTGCTTGCCTGTTTTCTGCCCTGAGAGGGAGAAAGAGAATTTCTTTCAGACTGCAGCTGATTCTGTGGGAATGAAGAAGCTACCGAACTGTGACCAGGCTAAACTTGTGGCCGGTTGCACAAAACTTGGCTTATAACTAGCCTAAATATATGGTCTTAGGACTTAAAATTGGTCTTGTTTAAGTCTCGCAAGTAAGACTGTTGCAGGATTAAAAAACAGTCTTGACTAACCTTAGACAGGTCTTACCCTGATGTTGCCTAGCAACATAGACCAGCTTTAAACTGGACTTTCTGTACACTGCTGAAGAGGAAAAAAAAGATGGCTGTCAAGTACAAGAATACTGCAGAGAGGTATGTTGACACAGTTTAAATGCATTAAACTGATAGTGGTAATGTGCAGTGCATTACTGGTGATGAGTTTTTTCAGATAGTTTTTTTTTTTTTATTACTGCCTATGATTTTTGAACTTATGTCATTTGTTTCCTATACTTGTTTGATGTTCATGACGCTGACCAAGAATAACTTGTTACCCAGATGGAGATGCTCAGTGTGGCTTTTATGTTGGCCCAAAAGCTCCAGTGTAGCACTCTCCCACCCTCCTGACATACAAAGACCCCCTTCATACTCAGGCACCAACATACTCATTCTTGCCCCCTCATACTCACCCCCCATACTTAGTCCCACTTCCTATGCTCAGTCTCCCCCCCGCCAGCCCCTGCCCTGCAGCTCATACCGAGCCACTCAGGGCTGGGAGCAGCAGCTGCAGGTGATGCTTCTCTTGTTGTTCCCCATAAGAAGCGCCCACTCTACTCTTGCCTATGACTACTGCAGGCATTATTTAGGTACAATAAGACCCAGTTGAACACTTTAAACTTAGCCGCCCTACAGCTTTAAGTGAGGGCACCCACACTTGTCACCCGAGTCTGCATCAAAAGGCCCTATTTGCGCAGAAGCTCTGATGTGGCTCAGCTGTCAGAAGATTCTCGCTGCTTTCCACTTCCGACTGTGATCTGTTTAACTGCCACAAGTGTGGCTCACTATATGACAGTCTCCCGACCACCATGTCTCCTGTTCCCAAGCCCCTTGGTGCAATTATATCTGCCACAGTCCAGAGCAGTGCCTTGGGTAGATGGAGAGAGGAGCACCTATACTGGCCTCCTTCCTGACAAGCTCCTGCTCCTATAGTATGTATATTTTCTGCCGGAGCGGTGACTTGCGTAGGTGAAGGGAGACACTATTATATTGGCCTCCTCCACTGTCCACAAGAGATCCTGCCCCCCCAGCTCCTGCTAGCATGGAGCAGGCCGCAGCCTGAGCTCCATAAGGGCTGGGAGTAAAAAGCTGTTGCCTGACACTTTCTGTTTGTAACGCGGTCGTCGCGCCAAGTGCAGCAGTGCCTACAGCATGCCTGCTTCACAGTGCATCTCGCTGCCCGCCTAAACAAATACATCACAGCATTTCACCCCCAAATCATGCAACAGTGTATGTGGTGCAAAGTAGGCAAGATGTGAGGACAGTAACATAGTTCAGTACATTGTGTAAATCAGTGAAGTTCACAAAGTGTGCTGTTAATAAAATAGTAGTTTTCACATTCATTACTAGTGTTCTTTATATTAAAGTTGTAAAACCGAATGTGTGAGGATGCTGTCATTTTGGACCAGGGGTCTTTGATGAGGTAAAATGGGGAACAGTATTGGGGACTATTGATGCCCCCCCACTGTAGCCCAGGGAAAAGATTGTTTGAATACATTTGCCTCTTGGAAAATGCGCACCAGGGTATTATATAAATTTACAACTCCCTTTGACAACTCTAGCATCTGGATCACTGATAAATAAATTATTTTAATTATGCTGTGCCACTAACCCAAAGTTTCTCCAACACCCCCCCCCCCTTCGGGCTACTACTTATGATTACCGGCAAGTAGGCTGTTGTGTCAGTGGTCTGAGTCCTCTCCAAACTACACTTTCTCTTCGCTGTTCCTGTTTACTAATTTTCATTCTTTCCCTATAGCTCTACCTTAACTATAAGTACAGTATTTGTCTTAATCTGCTTTCTTTAACTACAGCTTTGTCCTATACCTCCTCACTGTTCGGTCTCTGCTCTCTTACTGTACTTTCTCCATATTAACCTGTTTTTTTTTTCTTTCCTTTAACAGGTCTGGCATGATGCTGACTGCTTCCCTATCAGATAAGTATTGTTTTACATCTAACCTGTCCTTCCGATTTACTCCCCAAGAGCTATTGATCCTTTGTGACCTCTTTCCTACATTTTATTTTACAGGTCCATTGGACAGCATCCCTTCAAGTCCTACTTCTTGCTCCATAACACTCAGGTAAGAGACTCTCTACATATTACCTTCACTGGTTGGGTTTACTGTAATGGTTGGGTTCTTCCCATTGGTGTGTGTGTGTGCGTGTGTGTGTGTGTGTGTGTGTGTGAATAGTAAGTTTAGACATACCGTAGCACTTTTTTTCTATAAAGTTTTTTGCCTTTGTGATCAATGCAGGTAGGCTGTCAGCCCTGCCCCACATCTTCCATCTGGCACTCACCTCCCTCAGACTGTCAAACCCAAAGTCCCCCCATGGAATTCCCCCCCCCCCATGTTGGGGCTGGGGAAGGGAAGGGCTGTCCACCCCCCATTTGGTGACTCCCATCCAGAATTGGTCCAGGTGGTGGCACAGGATGGAAGTTGATGGGCAGGGCTTTATGAAGCATACACAAACCATTTTTCCATTTTCTCCCCTTGGAGCCCCTGCCATGGTGGTACCTAAGAGTGTACACCTGGAGGCACACACGCTATGGAACTGTGGTCCCGCCCTTCAATGTTGCTCATGCTACTTGTATACAGCTAGTTGGAGACTAGGAAACACCATACCACTTCAACAAGTGGTTGAAAGCATGGTGTAAGGAGGTAGGCCAGACTGGGGACCAGTGTCCTATCTGGTGGGATAGAGCCCTGTACAAGAGAGAATGGCCTCCATCCATCCATGAGTGGACTGGCAGTCCTGGATGGAAGGTTTAAATGATGCTCTGATGGGTTTTTAAACTAGTCAATGGGGAAGTCAGTAAAATGAGTGAGGTAGTGAATGTCACTCCCCAAGAAAATGAAGGAGCTGAGAGGAGAAGTCTAGGTGAAATAAATTCACTGAGGGTAGAGAAGCATAGGGATAAGGGCGAGGAAAGGACGAGGGGCCAGTTGCACAAAGGATCAGGAGGTGTATATAGAGTAAGAGTTTAAAGAAATAGGGTAGACAGAAGGAAGTCAGAAAGGGGGACAGTACCAGGGCAAGAGAAGGCAAAGGATTTAATCAAGAAGGAGGGCAATGCAGGAGAAGGGAAGGATAAAATAATGAAGAGCCATGTGTGCCAATGCAAGATCCTAGGAAATAAAATTCTAACCTTGGAGCAACAATTGCAGAAGTAGACGTGGATCTGTTGGCTATAACATGAAATCATGGTACACGATAACCACAACTTGGATTTGGCCATTTCAGGATATGCCATGTTATGGAAGGACATGACAGGGATGAAGAGGGGGGTGTTTTATATATGACAGAAGGCGTAAAGGGCACAGAGATACAGAGACAGCAGGGGGAGAAGGAAGGGCTTGAGGTTCTTTGGGTCAGGTTAGAGACAGGGGGCATGATTCTCAAAGCTCTTGGTGCAGTGCAAGGGCCTTGTGCCAAACGATGCGCTGGGAGCCATTCTCAAAGGCAGCCTGCATCCATCGTGAATGCCTGCCCCAATGGGGCTTGAGCCACCTGTGCACCACAAAATGGACTGCGCATGCGCAAGGGTGTATATGACAGATGAGGGCTACCACATCTCCGAATATCCGATTCTCCAAACTCACACAGAGGGAGAATTTCTGGGAAACAGAATGAGGAAAAGCATGGTCACGTGGCTTGATGTCCATCCTGGGATGCATCTCCAGGCTCCGAGGTGTCACCTCAGTGTACTGGATCCATCTCCTGGTGGTGTGTAAGAGGAGCTCGCCACCTCCCACCACAGGGGGCAAACTGTGGGGTGTCGCTGGGGTGGTGCCTTGATTGGAGCTGGGGTGCACCAGGAGAGCGGCCGGATGTGGGGATATAGAAATAAAAATAAAAAAAAAACACTACGAACAAATGGTATGGTATATATCAAACTACATTATGGATTGCAGTAGAGCAACACATTTATAGTGTATGGCAATGGAAGAACAGTGGGGGAAACTAAAAGGAGCCATAGTGGAGGTAACTAACCAATGCCTTAGGATAGTGGCCAAAGGGAAAAGAAGAAGAAGGAAACCACTAGGGTTCTCTAAAGATGTTGCAGACGAAGTAAGTGCTAAAAGAGCAAGTTTCAGAAAGTATAAAGGAACCCAAAGGAGAGGAGGACAGGGAGGTGTACACTGAATGTCTAAGAGAGGCAGGGAAGGTTGTTAGGAGAGCCAAGGCACAGACAGAGGAGGGTTTAGCACAGACTGTGAAAAAAGGGGACAAGACATTCTATAGGTACATCAGTGATAGAAGAAAAAAACAGGGGGGGATTTTGAGGCTCAAAGGGGAGGAGGGAGAGTATAAGAAGGGGGATCTAGACAAAGCAGAAATACTAAAGAAATACTTCTGTTCAGTATTCCCTATGGAAGTAGGGGGAGAAGAGACAATGCGGAGGGAAGAAGTGGGCACCAGTCCATTCACAGTGGCGAGAGTTCTGGAGGAAATCACAAAGTTGAAGGTGGATAAAGCCATGGGGCCAGACTACATACACCCGAGGATATTAAGGGAGCTGAGAAGGGAACTAGCAGTGCCTCTGGCCACCCTGTTCACAGAGTCACTCAACACAGGCATGATTCCAGAGGACTGAAGGAGGGCTCATGTAGTCAAACTGCACAAAAGTGGCAGTAAGGAGGAAGTGGGAACTACAGGCCAATCAGCCTCACCTCAGTGGTGGGGAAGACCATGGAGATACTGCTGAAAGAAAGAATAGTGGCACCCCTGGAATTCAATGGTGCCCAGGATCTGAGGCAGCACGGTGACTAGGGAAGTGAATCAGAGAGTGGCGGTAGACATCACTGACCTAGATTTCAGCAAAGCCTTTGATACCATCCCACACGGAATGCTGGTTAACAAGATGAGTAGTCTGGGCATGGAGCATAAGGTGGTACATTGGTTTAGGAAATGGCTGATGAACAGAAGACAGAGGGTGGTGGTAATTGGGATCCAATCTAGGGAGAGAGAGGTGACCAGCGGAGTACCACAGGGATCAGTAATGGGACCAGTCCTGTTCAGTGTCTTCATTAGTGACATTGCAGAAGGGCTGGAAGGAAAGGTCTGCCTATTTGCAAATTACACCAAGATCTGCAGCAGAGTGGATACTCCAGATGGGGTGCAGAAAATGAAGAGGGACCTGGAGAAGCTTGAAAGATGGTCAGAGGTGTGGCAACTGAGGTTCAATTCAAAAAATTGTGCAAGATAATGCACCTGGGTAGGGGGAACCCTGGAGAGAGCTATAGAATGGGGAGGAAGTGCTGACTGTCACCAAAAAGGAAAGGGACCTAGGGGTTATCATATCTAATGACCTTGAGGTATCAACGCAGTGTGCAAAGTTTGCAGGGAGGGTCAGTGGCATGCTGGGGTGCATAGGCATTACTAGCAGGAGACAGGAGGTGTTGATGCCATTGTATAAACCACGGGTAAGGCCACACCTGGAGTACTGCTGCATGCAGAACTGGAGACCACGCGTGTGTAAGGACATAGGTAGGGTGGAGGCTACCCAGAAAAGGGCGACAAAGATGGTGCATGGCTTGCATCACAAAACATATGAGGAGAGACTGAGTCCTCAATATGTACACACTGGAGGAGAGGAGAGAAAGGTGGGACATGATAGAAACTCTCAGGTACCTCAAGGGAACAAACAGTGTGCAGGTGGAGGATCTTTCCCAATGTAGAAAAGACATCAGAATGAGGGGACACAATATGAAATTGGAGGGGGTAGATTAAGAGGTAATGTGAGGAAGTTTTTTCTACACAGAGAGGGTGGTGGACACTTGGAACAGTTTGCCACAAGAGGTGGAGGGGCAAGCACAGTGGAGGGGTTTAAACATGCCTGGGACAGGCACAAGGGAACATTGGGTAGGAAGGGAATGATGAAAAGCCATTGATCACTTAGGGTCGGTGGCAGCATCAAGTTTAGGGCTTATGGGCATACTAGATGGGCCTAGTGGTCCTTATCTGTCAACAATTTCTAAGTATCTATGGTCCCATGTCATTTTCGCTGAAATCAGTGGGCGTAAGTATCATTCTGCTGTTGTTGCAGTGACGCTACTAAAGCAGAATGACTTTTCATTATGCTGCAGTAGCTATGCACAGTAGAACTCTCCTGTTCAGTGTGGTTCATTGTTTCTGATGGCAGTTGAACTAATGCACAGGAGAGCCGACACCGATCAGACATCCCTGAAGAGCATCTCTGAGGACAGACGCTGGCCGCGCTTAGGAAAAGCTGAGCCTGTCTTTATTTTAAGGACCATACACTGTATGAATTAGTGTATGGTGGCCCCGCTACACTCCAAGGCTGCTCTTTCCTTGTGTTTCCTTGATGACAGAGGAACCTCTCTAGCTTTGCTGTCAAGGTCCTCCTCATCACAGAAACCCCGCTGTAAGAATAGCCTTGTTATGTATAGGGTTACTGTACACGATTCTATATATCTCCACACGGTGGTAAGACCTTTATAACTAACTCATGGCTTTGACATTCATAAATTATGGGTCTTACCACTCACTAGTGGAGATGTGTTATACCACTGTAGTCCATTATGTATTCTCTATATCTATATTTCGGTTTAACTATAGCACTTTTATTTATTTATTTTATTTAGTTTTTGATGACTGGGTAAGTGCACTAGACAAATCCTGCCTATTTTCAGGCACAGCCCAGGGGAGGGGGATACAGATGAATGCCAACTGACCTTGAATCAGATTAAGCTGTTGGTGGTATTTTTAGTGAATGAGGGAAATTTGGCCAGAACACGGGGGAAATTTCCCTACTCTTTCTATAAATGCCATGGGATCTTTAACATCCACCTGAACTACCACCAATCCAGGCAGATGGGACCTCGGTTGAACGTCTCATCTGAAAGATGGCACCTCAGAAGCTTCAACAGTGCTAGCACTGACATCCCCTACAGCGACAGCTACCATGCCAACTGTCAGCATAGTATCTTCAGGGATGTCAGTGCATTTCTCTCGGGGGCCAGGCCCCTGAGCTCCTCCCACCCATCGTTCTCTAGGATTCTAACTCCGAGTCGGAGTTGGACTTGGGGGAGGGGACACCAGGAAACACACCGCTGGAGTTTTCTGCACACCAGCACAGTGATGCAATACAGACAGGCTATTTCTGTCTCTGTGCTAGTGTTTGTAGTGGGTTTGTTGACCTTGTGTCGGCACACCCTATATTCCCCACATTCCTACTGGTTTTGTGGCTCCCTTCCCCAAACATGCCATTTATTGAATATATCAATATTCCTTACATCCCTAGTGGTCTAGCGGCCCCCATCCCTCCATCCTGAAGCTGCTCAATATTGTAAAAAATACATAACACGCATTCCTGGAGGTCTAGTGACCCCCCACCCTGTCAGGTAGTGCCCACCCCCCATATTACACCCCATGAGAAAAATGCTGCTCTTGCTGTTAAAGTTAAACCATAGGATTTGCTTTTCAGGGACGGGAGCTGAGGATTTGTGAAGTTTTCCTTTAAGCAGTCATGACAAACAGTGTGATGAATGCTGTCATTGTTATGTTTGCTTGTGTGCATGCTCAAGAAACATTATGGGGCAACTTTGGGGAGATGCGGGTAGTGGAGGTGCGACATGGTGGCAGCCAATGGGGGCACTGCATTTGAGGGCTTGGCACTGGTGGACCAATGCAGGCCCAGTGTCCTGATGACACTGGTTCTGCAGAGTGCCACCAAGTTAGCTTGGCTGCTGCAATCAGGGGCCACCTCAGTGTTGCAGCTTCAACATTTCACTGCAATGAGGGCGACCCATTCATTGCAGGAGTAGTACTGCTTGTCTGCATTCCCCCACCCAGTACATTTGCTATGGGGAGCCTACCCTCATCGGCATACTGTAACCTCTCCCCATTTGTTGTGTGCCGAGGGTGCCCAACTCCCTTGGCATCATGCGCCCCCCAACAGTCTTTCTTTGCCGATGGGGGTCCCAATCCCCATCGGCTTCAGTCCCCACCCTTCCCAGTAAATTTTCTGACAGGGGAGCCCACTTTCCGTCAGCATTATATCTCCCCAAAAAAATTTGTTGTGTGCCGACAGGGGTGCCCAATCCCCTGTTGGCTACAGCTTCCCCAAAAACACTCAGGTGGCACACTGGGAGCCCGCCCCAGTGTGCCAAATGTCCCTGTTAAAAAAAAAAACTTTCCGCAATGTTTTCCATTTTTTTTTCTTGAAACCTGTAAAACAGAAAATGGTCCCTCATTGATTGCGGTGGCCCCTCCTCCAACCCGCACCCACGCTGTGTGCACCCTGAGCGAGTGAGAGAGGGGGAGTGAGCGAGCTCAATGGAGCTCTGCTGGGACTTTAGAGTTGCCCACCCTCCCGCCCAGGGTCCTTGTGTTCATGTATTACAGCAGGGTCTCTGAGTGGAGACAAAGCAATGACTGGATACTTTGAGGAGCGCTGTAATAACACAGATTTAGTTAATAATAATAATAATAAACTTTATTTTTTAAGCATCTTTCAAAATTATCAAGGCGTTGTACAAAAATCAAACACATAGTTGTTCTGTTTATTTTCTAAGTGAGCTAAGTACTGAGCTATAATGTTCTGATTGCTGTAATATTACTTATTTATTTGTTTTGTTTATTTCTCTGTCTGAGCTGAGTAATACTTGAGTGCAATAGGATTTCTAACTAGGCTAAGTGAAACTATGTGACAGCTGAGAACAAAACGTATGGTAGCTGAGGGGTGAAAACAGACAAGGAGGATTGCTACAGTAATGCAGTATCTAACAGATGAGTTTTGAGACTGAATTACCCCGGTCAGCAAGGGGCCAGTAGGGGGACTAGTGTGTGTGTGTGTGTGGGGGGAGAACAGGAATTTGAGTAAATAGGGACCTAACTGTTGTAGTAGGGACAGAACCTGGGAGTAAGAGCCCATAACCTAAGATGGAGGCCAAAACTGGACAGGTGCCACAGGTCTATAGGGCAGGCATCTTTGGAAGGGTGGTGGGGTGTACAAGGTGTGGGTCTGCCATGATCCTAGACTGGGCTTGGAGGAGGGGGTGTATGGTCTGTAGATGACTGGCTAGTTTGAGGAGGAACTGTGGAGGTTAGGAGGAGTCTAAGTGGCAGGGCAAATGAGTATGGTAGGCATCTTGGCTGGTGGGAATAGGGGATGGCAAGGCGGACAGATGAAGAACAACTAGGGACTGAAACTGACCCCAGTTTCAGAGGCAGTAGCAGAAAAGAGAGGAGAAGGGAGGGAGGGCCCGGCGAGGGGCCTCCTGTTAGGGAAGAAGAGACCACGAGAAGTACCAGGGAGAGAGCAGATGGCTGCGGGAGGAGGTCCCAGGGTGGTACAGATGGGAACAAGTAGGAGGGGACCAGATAGGGGAAGAGATGGGAGGGTATCAACTTGAATAGATTCAAGCCTCTGCTATGAGAGAGAGAGGGAGCAGGAACATACTGAATGGGGAGGACAAGCAGGGCATAAGAGGGATGGCAACAGGTAGGGAAGAGATAGCAAGGACAAAGGGGTAGAAGTGGGCTAGTAAGGAAGGAGAGTGGTGACTGGAGGAGAGAAGGCTACAGGAAGGGAAGGATGAGAGGGGCATCACTATCAAAGTAGAAGGGAATGGGGGCTCTAAATCGACAACAGCGGGGATAGGAGAGGGGTTGGAAATCAGCAGGGAAGATGGGGAGGTCGACATGGAAAGCCCAGTAGGAAGTAGTCAGGCTAGGAAGGGGTTCATGGGGGATGGGAGGAATAAGGCAGAGAAAAGTGGTGAGGTGGAAGGTGGGGGTATTGATACAGAAGTCACAGAGAGTGCAGCTGGCAGGGGTAAGGGGCAGGGAAGATCGAATACTGGAGTGGTGGAAGGGGCATTAGAAAGGAAAGGGGCTAAGGGACAGGGGTACTCATCCTAGGGGATTATATACTGAAAGGGGTGATATGGGGCAGAAGGGGGGAAATGCACAGCCGTATCTGGGTTGAAGCTATCCCCAGGTTGACTACAGGAGGGGCAGGGCAGGCACTGCTCAAGTGTGCAGTGAGGGGGCAGAAGAAACCTCATTTACATTGGATGTGGGTACAAACGAATTGGCAGGTGAGACTGTGGAAGTAGTGTAGGGAGGTCTCAAGTAGTTAGGCAGGCAGTGAGAGGGGTGGGGAGTCGGTATTTTAGCATACTCTGCACTATGTGCAAGCATGGGGAGGAAGGGTAGGATTCAGGAGTTCAACAAGGGGCTGAGGGATTGGTGCCACACCAGAAATTATGGGTTAGTGACTAGCTGGGGTAGGGTCTGGGGAAACAGTGACTTGTACTCAGGGGACAGGGTACACTTGAGCAGGAAGGGGAGGGGAGTATTAAAGGCAGAATTAGAGGGGTATATCTCTACTAAGGTGGATTTAAACTAGTGGGGGGTTGGCCAAAAGACTGAGGTTAGTAGAAAGGTCCGGACAGCGGAGCCTAATGAGCTCACCTTCCTAAATATAGGTAAAGGCAGAGGCGTAGTAACCCTAGGAGGGGAAGGGCAGAGTGGTCTGAGTGTAATACAGAAGGCACCACCACCTGATAAGAATAAGGAGGAGAAAGGGCTTGACTACCGGGAGGAGGACATAGGCCAAGGAGGAGTAGAGTAAGGAGAAGGAGGGATATGGGTGGAAGGTGCTCTCTATCTCAAGCGCAAGAATCCTGGGAATAAAATTGCAGATCTTCAGGCGCTTTGCAGAGGGAAGGTGGACATTGCTGCAGTGACAGAGACTTGAGCCACAGAGTACCATTTTTGGGGCTTGGCAATCTCAGAATACAGGGCCTACAGCAGGGACAGGTGGTTGGATTGGGGGGTGCACTGTATGTGAGAGAAGGGATTAAATGCATAAGGGATTAGGGAGAAGAGGAAAGGACAGAGGCACTTTGGGTGCTGCTCCTGGACTCCAAGGGCAGAAAGTTGAGGCTGAGATTGGTGTACAGACCACCAGCCCAATCCAGGGAACTGGATGGGGAGTTGGCAGAGCAGATAAGAGGGTGTGTAGAAGGGGGAGTGTGGTGATAGTGAGGGATTTTAACCTACCACAGATTGACTGGAGCACCCCGGCCACTAGGAGTACCAGGGAGCAGGTGCTCCTTGATGCATTCCAGGATGGCCTTCTGACGAAATTGGTAAGTGGGTCTACAAGGCTTGGTAGCTCTCTGGACCTAGTACTGGCAAATGGGAAGGCGATGAGGGAGGGTAAGGGTGGAGGACCCACTAGCAGGTAGCGACCACCAAACAGTGTGGCTTGTTGTCACGCTGGGCAGGGAGACAGGACGCATGGGCACTAAGGTGATGGACTTTATTAGGGTGGACTTTAGGGGGATGGGAGCAATACTGCAAGGAAGACTCCAGGATATAAGGTTGGGGATGGATGCAGAACGAAAGTGGGGAGTCATAAAGACTGGGATAACAGAGGCCACAGTAGCCTGCACCAGGGCCAGGAGTAAGAAGAGCAGAGGCAAGAAACTATGCTGGCTGAACAAGGAAGTGCTACAAGGGGTGAGGGCAAAGACAGCTGCATACCAGAAGTACAAGGAGAACAGGGAAGGGAGAGTACAAAGAGGCTTTCGGGAGTTGATCAAGGGAGGTTGCCAGGAGGGTGAAAAAAGTTAAGCCCTCCAGGCAATTAAGTTCCGCACAGGGCATAAAGGGAGGGGAAAAGGACATTTGGGGATTGGGTGGAAAAGGCAGAGGAGCAAGTGGAAATTCTAAATAAATACTTGTGCTCCGTTTTCACTAAGGAGAGGAATGGCCCACTACCAGAATGGGATGGGGGTGGGGAAAGGGGGGCAGGAGGAGGTGACAGACAAAGTGATCACAGGAAGTAGGGTGCTAGAGGGGCTGAGGGCAGTAAGGGTGGACAAGGCACCAAGTTCCAATGCCATCCACCCAGGTTGCTGAGGGAGATGGTGGAGCTGTTGGCTGAGCCACTGGCAGATGTGTTCAACACCTCCCTGGAAACGGGGTGTGTGCCCCAGGACTGGAAGGTGGCCCATGTGGTGCCCATACACAAGAGTGGGCCTAGGGAGGAGCCAGGAAATTATCGGCTGGTAAGTCTCATAGTGGGTAAGCTTATGGAGGCGATACTGAAGGAGAGGCTGGTGGCACCCTAGACAGTGATGGACGGCAACACAGGTTCGTCTTCAGGGAGGTCTTGTCAAACCAGCCTCAATAGAGTATTGTGACTGGGTGACAAGGAGTTGGACAGCGCCATGTGGTACATGTCCTGTACTTGGACTTCAGTAAGGCCTTTGATACAGTGCCTCATGGGAGACTTAGGGGAAGCTCACCTTTAAATAATATTTTCTCTCTGCTTGCCTCTGCTCTGTTGCTGACATGGTCTCTCTGTTTCCTGTACAGTCCCTGTCTCCTTTTGAATCCCAGTTTAGCAATTTTACCATAAAAAATAAAAGAAAGAAGCAATTGAAAATTCCCCCAATGGCAAACAGTTTTCCACAACTCCATTACAATGACGCAAACAGTAACCTGGAAGCTCTAGGAGGGCAAAAAGGACCGGACCCAGTACTGAACACTGCGGTACTCCACTAGTAACCCCTCTTTCTTCAGAGTGGACTCCATTTACAATTACCTTCTGTATCCTGTTGTCCAGCCAATGTTTTACCCAGGATACCACTCTGGGACCCACTCCCAGGCTGGTTAGCCACTAGTGGGAAAAGAGGGGTGGTCACAGTGTCCCAGAGGGCTGTGGCCTGGTTAGCTTGATCAATACCAACCCTAACCTTTGGGTGGAGGCACACTTCACTGAACCTAGGCCCCTTAATCTGCTACTAGCCAAGCAGGCAGAGGTAGTAGCCCTTGGGATAGCGCCACCTAGGGGTACATCTTGGAGGTACCACTGGGATTAGCATCCTCTAGTGGCCAAACTTACAAATTGTTGTTAAAATAATGGCTACCCCAACAGAAATGGCTGTACACCATTTGGTGGGGTGGTGTACTGGGCAGGAGATTGACCCCCAAAATGCTATGCTTATACTGGATATTCCTCTGGGTACCAATAAGGACACTGTAGAGGGAGTACTTTCCAAAGTTGAATGTTTACAAAACCCTGTGCTGGTAGGTCGACAGGCTAATCTGCTTGCCCAAACTTTCATGGCCTTAGTAAAGTGTAGTGACCCTGTAGACAGTTCCAAAGTGCCACAGACTATTACCACAGAAGGAGCCCTCACTGCATGGAGAGTGATAACTAGAGACAGTAAAGACCCTGGGGGAGAATGAGCCCCCCCCCCCCACTATATGAGACTTTTGAGGAGAAATTTGCTAAGTTGTTGCTGGAGGAAGGGAAAACCATGGAGGACTTTAAGAAACTATTCCTGCCACCTGGGGGTGTTCCTCCCCTAACACCCTTTCCCACTTCAGCATCTGTTTTTGCCCCACCTTCTGTGCCTGTGCCAATGCAGGCCCCTATGTCTGTACCTGTTATTAGTTACGACTCTTACCGAAGGTCGAGAATCTTCTCAGGCACCCTCCCCACCCCCCGGGGGAGGATGACTGGGAGACCTGGATAGACTATGTTGCCCCCTCTAGTTCTGGAATGGCAATGCTCAGAAGCAGAGAAGCAAAAGAGGTTGAGTGAGAGCCTCCGAGGTCCTGCCCTGGCTAACATCCATGCCAAATGGGCCAATAACCCTGAAGCAACTGCACAGGACTATCTTGAAGCATTGGAGAATGTGTATGGAAGCCTGGTTTCAGATGAGGACCTGTGGTGGAGGGTAAGAAATGCCCAGCAGTACCCAGGGGAGTTATTGTTTGTGTATGTACCTAAGCTTGAAAAGTTGCTGCAAGAGTGCCTCAGAAAGTGTAGTTTGCCAGCAACTGAATTAGACCGAACCAGTCTGGACCGGATCCTTAAATCTGCCCCATTTTCAGAATTGTTGTTGCTTCAGTTGCGCCTGGCCAACCGACTGGAATCACCACCCTCCTGTGATGAGGTAATGAGAGATTTGGGTGGGTTGAGCAAAGGTGACCCCATGGGAAAATAGCACCAATAGCTGCTCACACGGACGAGTGACTGAGGGTGAACCGCCAAGTGAGGTTCAGGGCAAAGGTTGGCAGCTAGTGAGAACTCTGAGAAGGCAAAGGACTTCCCACCCTGGGCCCAGTTTTGGAAAGATGAACTAATGAAGGAGGTCTGAGAGTAGAAGGTAGGTGCCCCTGCAAGAATTTTCCCTGTGGAACCAGATTCTGATTCTGATCAGGCCGTGACTGCCATGGGGGTGGGGGTGCACCCTCAGGCATCCTATAACAAGGATAGCTGTCAGGCTGATATCAAAGAATTGACTGCCACCCTAAAGGAACTATTGAGACACATTGTGCCCCCTCACCACTGTCAGCAGATATGGGACCCTGACCCCTTGCTAATACTTCAGTTCCTCAGACAATGTTCTCTCTAAGGATTACCCAGGAGTCTATCATGTGTCACAACTGTGGAAAAGATGGCCATATGAAGAGGAAATGCTGATCTCAGAAGGACTTAGAGAAAGTGGTGAGCCAGCTTCAAGGAGAGCTTACAAAAACAAATCAGTGGTCAAGGGATGCATGAAATGACCACAGTGTGGGTCCAAGAACCCTAACTCAAATTTCTTTGGTCTAAATCATCTGTCGGGCCTCTGCTGCTGTCCCTCTAGAATGGCCGGGCGGTGGGTCCCTCCATGGTAAGGTGAATGGAGTGGTACCCACCAGGGCTGTGCTTGATAGTGGCTCTCAAGTGACTATAATGTTTCAGGATTGGTACGGGAAGCACTTGTCTGATGTGCCTTTACAACCCTTGGAAGGTTTGCATGTCTGGGGTTGAGTGAAAAGTCATATACCTACTCTGGGTATATCTGGATCTGGTTGTCTTTCCCTACTTTGGTGGCTGGAGTGGCAGAACAAGTAGAGATCTTGGCCTTGGAGTGCCCCCTACTGGACTGTATGATGGGGTTCCCCTACTAATTGGGACCAACGCCCATATGTTTGGGAGACTGGCACAATTATGCTACAAGAAACAGGGGCACCAGACTGGTAGGGCCCTGAGAATTCCCGAATTGATCAAGAAGGCCTATGAGTTGTGGTAGAATACCGAGGAGGTGGACCCGGATGAGCTGGTTGGTGTTGTATGGAAGAAGGATCCCGAGTCGCTGGTGTTAGCCCTCAATGCACAGTGTACTCTACAAGGGGAGTTCTGCTTATGGAAAGATGTCAAGAATAGGATACTGATGCTGGAAGTGCCAGGCGATGGAAAATTGCCAGAAGGATTGCTGGTCAGGCCCAGCATCTTGCCTGCTCATGCTCATACCAATGCACAAGTGATGGTTCAGGTCCACAATGTGTCAGACTGAGAGATCAGGGTGAACAGAGGCTGCACCCTAGCTACTGTACACTGTGCAGACACTGCAGTGTTACCCAGTAACAAGCCCTCTGAAGTGACTGATAGAGTGACCCCTGACTTGTTCAACTTTGGTGACTCCCCATTGCCAGTTGAATGGAAGGCTAGAATCAGCTAGAAACTTGCCCAGAAAGACCAAGTGTTTTCATTGAAGGAGTGGAAGACGGGATTTGTCCAGGGTGCGGAGCATCACATACGCCTGCATGATGAACGGCCATTTTGTGAGAGGTCTCGGCGTTAGCTCCAGCGGACATAAATGATGTGAGAAGACATCTGCAGGAAATGCTTGTGACTGGTGTGAAACAAGAATCCAGAAGCCCCTATGCCTCACCTATTGTGGTTGTACGAGAAAAGAATGGGCCAGTAAGAATGTGCGTGGATTATTGAACCCTTAACCGGCGGACCATCCCAGATCAATACACCATGCCCAGTATGATGGGTGAGTGACTAGCAGCGTGCCACAAGGCTCATTGCTAGGACCAGTCCTCTTCAATGTCTTCATAAGTGACACTGCAGAACTGGAAGAGAAGGTATGCCTCTTTGAAGATGATACCAAAATCTAAATAGGGTGATCACTCAGGAGGGGGTGGAGAAAATGCTCAAGGATTGGGAGAGTTACACCTGTGGTTCAATGTGGGGGAAGGGCTGCCAGACTCCACCCCACCCTATGTAAGTCACCCATTCACACACTTCTCCAGCTTGATGTTTTTCATGTGTGGTCTTACCTGGTGCTGCCTCAAGATTCTCTGCTTCTTTGCCATTGTTTTGTATCTCTACTTTTGTCTCCTGGCTCCTGTAAATGTTGCCTCGGTCTGTTGTTTGCTCTTTGTTCTGCTTTTGTGCTCCCTTTACTGCTGCTGTTGTGCTTTCTGTTGCCTGCTTGTTCCTTTGCTTCTGATTTCTGTGCTACTGTCTTCCTCTCTCTCTGGTATATTGTTTCTGCTACGGCTGCTTGTAATCTGCAACTTACTGCTTCTTGTCTGTCCCTTTCTGGTATGCTTTTGGAGTTTTATTGCTTGTGTTTCCTTTTGTTCTCCTTTCCCAGTCTAGTTACCAGATTCCTGCTTTCCTCTGCTGGTGTGCTGGCCAGCTTTTATTTATTTATTTATTTATTTTTTAGTTGTTTAACCAGGTATAGCACACTAAGCTGAAAGCTTTTTTACAGGAGCGACCTGGGAGCACAAGGAGGTTAAGTGACTTGCTCAGGGTCACACAGTATGCAAGTGGAAGCAGTGGGATTCAAACCCAGGTCTGGTCTGCTGGATGTCACCAAATTTGCAGCTCAGAGCCTTAGACCACTGCACTATACTGCCTCCACTAGCTGTCTCTTTTTTCTGGGAGATCCATCCAGATCCTCAGTTTCTTCCTTTTAAATATCTGTCTTGCAGCTTTTATTTATATTCCCTGCTGCTCCTGGTTGGTGACTCTCTTTTTATTCATCATACTCAGGTTTTCCAAGAGCATCACTCTCCCTCTAGACCTCCTATGACACGCTCTGGTAGGTGCCACATCTGAAGACCTTTTGTTTGTTTGTTATTTCCTATCACTCCTGGGATAAGCAATGTAGTGGTAGAGCAACAGCCTGTAGAAGCACAGCTGTGCAGCAGTGTGACTAGCCTAGCCCATACTTGGAACAGGGTCCCATCCTCTGAGCATCACTCATGATGCTGGGGGTCATCCGCCTGTAGCGGTTACCTTCTCAGGACAGGCTCAACACCTATAGCTCCACTCAAACTCATCTAATCCTCCTAGCTTTTCTGATTATCAGCATCAAACCTCATGGTTACTGACTCTGTCAGTTTGAACCCAGAGGACATGAATTCCTGGCAGTCTGCCTTCCACTAAATTCTTAACAGGAAGTTTCCTCAAAATATCACTTTTGCATTAAGGGATGGACTTTTCTCAAGCTGTTGTCTGCACACCAAGTATTGAAGGTCCATCTTTTTTCCTGTACCAGAAAGCAGTAACTGTTTGATTTGTACCATTTGGCATCAACAGCAAATGCAGCCTTACCTTGCTACCAGTACCTACTCCTTCTTCCACCCATGTATCATTTTAGTTTAAGGATTAATGGGTTCTCTTTCTCCAAGTGGATTCAATCATAGCCTGGTTTAAATCCAGAGTCACATCACTGGGAGCAGGCTGTCTTGTCAAGAGCCGAATCTGAATCTTTGAATTGGCTTCCAGGTTTTCCTAGTAATACTGCTGTCCCCAAAATGACTTTCCTTCACCCTCTATTCTTTGGTATTGTGCCAACTGACATCATTACTTCTGGCTCAACCACTGACTAGGCAACCAACAGGCACCCCTGTCAGGTGAATTGTCTGTGCCTTCATAGCTTGCCATTGGTTATATTGGTGTTTCTATGATTACTACTGGTCACTGTCTACCAAATCTGCTGCTTATCTATTGAGAGTAATGTATTAAGGGATAGCCCAGTTTCCAGTTGCCTTTGTGGTGTAGTTGGTAGTGCAATCGGAATGGTACTCTGGGCAGCCTAGTTTAAGTCCCAGTCGAGGCACTTTCTTCTTTCTCTCCTCAGTTTAAAGGTGTTCCATAAAATATACACACCACACTCATATTACTGAATAAATGTAATTATTAGTGCACTCACCAGGTTGTGCATTTGGGAAAGTGTAATGTGCTTGGGGCACCCCAGTTTCCAGTTGCCTCGGCTGAGAAGCTGGTATTGCAATCAGAATGGTACTTTGGATGGCCTGGGTTGAAGTCCCAGTTGAGGCACTATACTTCTTTCTCTCTCTCCTCTGGTTATAAGAGTTACAGTACATCACGAATATCAGGAGCAGCTCTAAACAATGACATATTGCAGGCACTGTGCTGGTCATCATGCCCTACTATTTCCATATGCAGGTCACTTTGTAGCCTTCTGTTCTCTCATTTCATGGTTGTTGTCCATCTCTAAATTCCCATTCATCTCATACTTCAATATATGAGCAAGTAGTTTATGCACCATTTAATCTTTTGGATGAAAGAATGACAGATTGTATTTTCTTCAGATAAAGCAATTCCATCAACTTAAACAAATCTACTTGCTTTGCACCAGCATTCACTCTGCTGCATGCTGCAACTTTTGTGGGAAAATCCACTCCAAGCTGGTCTGCCCAATGTTCTTGCCTTTTTTGAAACCAAAGCTACAGCTAACATTTGCCTACTTTTTACTCCAATTAAAATTCCTCATCTTCAGCGGTTGTCCTCCATGCATCCACATGAATCTGATTCAGTTTCTTCTCTCAGGCCTTGACAAAGACTTACATACTAAACTTTATTCCATGCCATCCAACTCAGTTGTTTGCTCTAAATCTTCGGTTCACTTCTGTACTGTAGATACAAATGTCTCAAGACAAACTACTCCATATTTCTGATCTCTCTTCCATCTCATCTGAATGATCCTGCACAAATGAAAAACAGTTATCCTTACTAGGACACCTCGAGTTTGCAATAAGGAATATTTCCTGAGGAATAGGTTTCATATCCCCTTTAATGTGGCACATTTAATCAGCGGCATGGCTCTGGATTATTACCTTACTATCATTGCTTCTGCTTTTTCAGATCTCATCATGTGGTCACATGTTCTCTTAGACTGGAATGGCAAATCCACATTTGTAAAGATCAAACTCCAGAATAAAAGATCAACATTTCCTTGTTGCAACCCTATCCTATAGTTTTGTGGCATTTTGTGTCCCATTTTGATTTGGTTGTCCAAGGCCATTGGAAATCTAAGTTATTCCTCCTCATTTTCTGTCCATGTCTTTCTTGTTTGAACTTCATCCCTTTGAAACACCCATGCTCACCAGGGGTCACCTTTGGAATAATCAAGATGTCATATTCTATTCTGACAACCAATCTTCCTCCTCCATAATGAGCATTCTGAGAAGTTCAACATGAACTTCTTTATGCAATTCAGAACGTCCATCCTCAGCTGACTAAGTTATGACTTCTCCTAGGATCTACATACTGCTCAAAAGCAATCCGTCTGTTGGCCACAACATACTAATCACAAGAAAACAGCTCTTCAGCCACACCATGCTGCTCACAATCAGCCTGTTGACCTTGTCACACTGCTCATAACGTTTCAGCTTGTTAGCCACAAGATACTGCTCCTAAGTATCTGGTTGATTGGCCACATCATACTGCTCACATGTATTCAGCTAGTTGGCCACATAATACCATTCACAAGCATTTAGTGGCCTGTTGGCCACATCATACTGTTTCAATTAATTGGTCTTTTGGCCACATTATACTTCTCACAAGCAGTTGGCCTGTCAGCTACAGCTACTACTCTCAAGTATTAAGCCTGCTGGCCAATACTATCAGATGATATACTGCATATTGGATATTTCAGTTTACCTTAGCATCCATCTATCCTAGCTTGTACTTTTATAGTCCAGCAGTTAAAGCATTCCTTCAAGACATGAGACATTTACTCCTCAAGAATCACCCTCAAGGAAGGTTGTAGTCCATGTTCTATACTGCAAACTAACAAATCTCTTACAAGATGGTGTTATTGGTTCATAAACCACTCAACACTTACAAGAGGCTATGACCTTAATCTTCTTTGAATTCCTAAGACTTGGGCAATGTACAGTCTCCTCAGCTGCATTCAGTCATACTATCTACTTTTCTAATCAGTTCAGAGCTGCCTATCCTCATGCCAACAAAGAAATGACTACTTCTCCACCATTCCAAGATCTACAAATAACCTAAATATATATCTCAACCACACTTCTGCTACCATATGGAATTCTCTAGCTGCAATAGCAAGTCTGCCTATAGAGTAACATGGAAGAAATATCCTACCTTGTGTTCCCTTCAAAACATAGACCGTCTGCAATATTGTGTTCATCAAGTTCTGGCATTTGCATCCTACTGCTCTCAAACATTTGGCTCGACATTCAAGACAATCAAACAATATACTCTATGTCATGAATTCCCTTTACATTGTTGTTCATCCATCCCAATACCATATGCTCTTAATTATCATAAACAATCAAGGCTTTTCTTCAAGGTTTGAGAAAATCTACTGCTCAGTATCATCCCACAAGGAAGCCAAAGGATTACAACCATCATTCTTAACTGAGGGACCTCTTAAAGATGAGTTTTTTTTTTTATCTTCCCCATAACTTAGTGTACAAACAGCCATGGCATCAACATTCCTTGGATTCCAAAGACCTAGAGAATTTACCTTTTCTTCTGTCTTCATTCCTGTAATTCACCTAACAAAGACCAGCCTCAAGAATGCATATCCAAATCACTTTGCCAATACTTTATAAAGATCAAAAACTGACAGAAGTAATAGAGGGGTCCACATATCCTAATTCACAACAAACTCAGCTTTGTGTCCAATTCATCTACCAACTGCAAGCTGTGGACAGACAACCAGATTCTACTCATCCTCTTCTGTGTACTGAAAACCATTACATCATGACTGCTACCTGGTTCATCATTCATGTTAGAGTGCTGCTATCTTGTCTGGGTCTACAGTCCTCACTGAAGAGTCCTCATTGTTTTCCAGCCATTTATTCATGAGTGCAGCAACCATCTCTGCTTCAGTAAGAACATGCCAGCTCACATCATCAGGATCATGGGTCACTCACTTCATCCTGCTTTTGAAAACTAGACATCCAAATGTTCAAACTCCACCAAGCTTATCAACAGCTACCCTCATAATTTAAGAAACTTGGAGGGAAGGCTAACTCTATAACCTTGGGTCCTCAGAGGTTCCCCCACATGGTTTTTCTTTCCTTTCCTCCATGTTATTGGGTCTATTCTGGGGGTTGGAGGAGTCGAGTTCTGTTATATCACACTTTGGTCTATTGGTTTATTTAGCTACCAGTTTCATTTAGCCTCTAGAAATTACTCCCTGGCACCTCTACTAAGGGTGGAAATTCAGATGAAAGAGACATGCCAAAGTAACTTTTCAAAGTAAAATTGCTCAGGCGTTTACCCAACTGGCAGTCATACACTGAATTTAAAACCTTTGCCTGTGGTTCAGTGGGGGTCTCTCATACTCTACCTCCCTGCCTTACCTAAGCCACACACTCACGCACCTCCCCTGCCTAGTGTTTTTCATGGCCACCTCCCATCCCACCTCCTTCTCTGGTGCTGTGTCTCTGGTGTGACTCTTTTTACCTACCAATTTCCCTTAGCTTTGAGAAACTTCTCCTGGCACTTCTACTGAGGGTAGAAATCTAGAGGAAAGAGATAAACCAAAGTAACTCTTCAAAGTAACTTCACACAAGCATTTACACAACTGGCAGCCACACACTGAACTTGAGAAATGCAAGGAGTAGTCAAGAACATGGCAGTTGGTGTTCAATGTCAAAAATCTAAATCATGCACCATGGGCATAGGAGCACAAGAGCTGAGTATAGGGTGAGGGAGGTACTGGCAGTCACTCAACAGGAAAGGGATCTTGGGATTATCATATCTGATAACCTCAAAGGGGCAGGGGAGTATGACAAAGCAGTGGGTAGGTCTAGTGGGATGCTGGGATGCATAGGGAGGGGTATTTCCAGCAGAAGAAGGGAAGTTGTGCTACCACTGTATTGCTCACTTATGAGACTCCACTTAGATTATTGTGTCCAGTTTTGGAGGTCATACTTCAGAGAGGACATAGATAGAATGGAGGCAGTCTAGAGAAGGACAGCTAAAATGGTGCAGGGGTTACATAAGAAGCCCTATGAGGAGAAACCAAGGAATCACAACATGTGCACTCCAGAAGAGAGGAGGGTGACAGGTAACATGACAAAGACCTGCAATACCTCACATGGGTAAACAATGCAGGAATGGAGTCTCTTTTAAAATGAGAAAAAGCACCAGGACAAGGGAGTATGTGATGAAGCTGTAAGGGGAGTTAAAGAGAGATGTGAGAAAATATTTATTCACTTGAAAGGTGGTGGATACTTGGAACAGACTATCAGCAGAAGTGGTGGGTGAAAACAGTGGAAGCATGTGTGGGATAAGGCATGGGATATACCAGAAAATACACAGGTAGGAGGGAGGGTCACAAGAGACTATTTAGGGTCTGGGGAGACAGGTTAGGCACAGAATAACTGGGCAGATTGGGTGGGCCAAGCAGTCCTTTTCTGCCATTAAACCCTATGTGTCTGTGTCTACTGCAACCTCAGGGAAGCTTGCTTGCTAAGAAATGTTTCCACATGTATTCTTTAGTGAGCCACACACTTTCATTTATAAACTGAGAGTCCAGGATGCAGTGAGGGTGTGAGAAAGCCAGGGTCTCTGGCATATTTTTTATTTAAATACAGGTCTAGGAATGGATCAGGCTAAGTGGTTCACCAGGTATTTCTGGCCTATAGCTGCAGTGATCTTTGCAGCTAGTTTTGTGCAGGTCCCCATGTTTTTTGGTGGCTTCATTGAAAACCATAGTTGCATATTTCAGTTCATTCTCTTCAGTTTGTATCAGGAAGGAATCAGGAGTTAGTGGACAGAGACATTCCCTATCATGGTATTCGAAGAAAAGCTGCACATCAAGCCAGAATTTTTAGATGGGACCCACCGTGGTTCTGTTGTTCAGTGCTAGACTGTTTCTGAGTTTCTGCAGGTCACTTGTAGAGATGCAGGAATGATGGGATATCTTATCTTTTACCTGATATCTCAGGATTTTTGGAATACCTAAAAACACATTATTGGAAATCGTGAAGTCAGTAATTTTCATGAGATTGAAGCCAAACTTAAAGGGTGGCTGTTAAAGTTGCAATTTATTCCCACTCTGAAAGAAACACAAGATGAGATTCTATACATCTTTGTAATGCTGTTTTTTAATCTCCCACAACTGCTGGAGGATGTTGTTTTAATCACACTTGTCAACTGTTTCAAAATTAAACCTTTTTTGCTCTGAGGCAGTCACAGGACTGATTTACAGCCCAATTAGTCTGTCTGATTGTGTTGGCTTTATTGTGATTCATTTCAAGCTGTGACAAATCTATTTCTGAGGCTATCAGGTAATGATTTACAGTGTTACTGTTAGTGGTATTTTCAACTGATGTGACAGCATTTTCTGTTGCCAGTCCTGTTTCCATATGGTTTTCTTCTTGTTTTCCTTGTAGGATGGCAGGAGACAGATCAAAGCTAGGGAGCATTTTCACTCTTCCTGTCACTGAGGTGAGGTACAGTAATGGCTCAAAAACTAGAATGTTCAGTTCTGTGTGGTGTGCAGGGCTTTGTGGTAAGCCAATTTCAGTGCCAGCATGCTTTTGAGCTGGGATAACAGCCCTGGTTATCCGTCTGATTGACCAATCACATTGGTACCCTATTTACATGCAACTCTCTGCGTTGGTGGCAGAGGTTGCTGAACTCCAGGGTGAAATTGCAAGGATGCGGGGAACCTCTTGCCCTACCCTAGAGCCAACAAGTCTGCTGCCATTGCCTCAGAGGATGCCTGGACTTTGGTGGACTCCAGTAAGGTGGGGCTGTAGGGTAGTGTACAAAATTAGAGAGAGCTGGGTTTACACATGCTGCTGGTATAGGATTCAGGTACAATAAATCAGGATCAGTCAACCTAAACAAATGTAGACAAACAAAGGCAGGAACTTGTCACATACCGAACCAGGGCTGGGAGTTACTTGAAATATAAATTACTAGGCCTAGATGCAATTAAAGCGTTTCTTGCACAATGGCAGAATCAGTAATCTCCCAGACAGTGCTAGTACTTGAATGCTCACAGTCTGGGTGCCCTGGCGCATCACTGTGGGTGGAGCTTTGTCAGGAGGGCTCTCTGATGAAGCTCCACCTTGGAGATTACTGATTTTTCAGCTGTGCAATAAACAGTTTAATTGCATCTAAGCCTAGTGAATTTTGTTTCTCGTAATTCCCAGCCATGGCTTGATGTGCAACAAGTTGCTGCCTTTGTTTGTCTAGGTACACAATCCTCACTACGTACCACTATAAAATTCCTTTACCATTCTGGAGGGATAGGACAGCTGGGAAGAGGCACCTGATATTCTGGCAAAGGTGATGTGGGAGTCCTTAGAAGGGGAGGCCCCAAGTTGTGAGGCAGAGGCCCCCAGCAAAAGAGGAAGCAGTTGCTGGGGGGGGGGGCTTTATCATGAGGGTGATAGACATGGGAACAGGATGGGGAGGGGAAAAAGAAGTAAGGTGCCTACCTGGCGCTTCAATTTGGAGGGATGAAGAGTGGATTTTGAGGATAGCTAGGGTGACAGGTCATGGGAGGGAGCTGGATGTCACTGTATACCTGGAGGGTAATGATCTGGCAAAAGATGAAGTAGGGGCATTGTAGGAACAGTTCAGAGAACTGGGAAGAAGCTTTAAACAAATAGCATGAATGGTGGTGTAGGCTTGTCTATGACTGAGGGGAAAATGGGGCACAGTTGGTTGAAGTATGGTGTAGAGAGGAAGGATTTGGATTCATTGTGGGCTGGAGCTGACTTGGAAGGATATGGGCCTCTACAGTGGTGATGACCTGCATGCTTCTTGGAAGGGGACCTCAGTCCTCAATGGGAGATTTAAATGTTATAGTACATGGATGAGCATTTAAAGTAGCCTACTATTACCGAGGGAGGCATGAACTGCTCCCTCCCCCCCGGCAGGTTGAATCAACTAGGAGGGAAAGCCTTGGTGCAGAGAACTCCCCAAGGGCAGGGGTGCAAGATGAAGTAAGTGTGTACAAGGTGGAGGACAAGGGCATAAGAACAAAGGAGGCAGAAAGAGAGATGTAGAGTACACAAGAAACAGCGGGAGCAACAAGGGAATGGGGAAGTCAGTGGGAGTTTCATGGAGCACCACAGACAGAAAGTGGAGAGAGGAATGGGAAGGGAGGTTGCTGGAAGGGAGAGAACAAGATTTGGAGAGCCATGTGTGCCAATACTAGTAGACTAGGAAATACAGTTCTGGAGCTGGAAGCCATCATGGTGTAGATGGACCTGGACCTGGTGGCCATAACTGAGTCATGATGCACAGAAAATCATGACAGTGACATGGCCATATCAGGCTACTCTCAGTTCAGAAGAGATAGGCAAGGGAGGAGGAATTGTTCCGTGGATGAGGGAGAGTATCATGGTTATGGAAGTGCAAGGGAACCCAGAGTTAAAGGAAGGGTTGAATGTGCTGTGGGTCACCCTGGAGATAGGAGCTGGGGTCACTATTCACACTGGGGTGATAAATAGCTCTCCAGAATGGGGGAGGGATTTGAATAAGGCACTAGGGGAAACCATCAGTAAGCTGGCAAATAAGGGTGGTGGACCCCTGGAACAGTCTGCCAACAGAGGTAGTGGGGTTGAAAACTGTTGTGGGCTTCAAGCTTGCATGGGATATGCATTGGGGGATACTGGTAAATAGGCAGGAAAGGGTGGAGATAGCCAGAGAAAATGTAGTGTCTGTGGGAACAGAGTCAGCAGCGAACATCCGGGCAGACTATGTGGGCCAAGCAGTCCCTTTCTTCTGAAGTTGTCTGTTTCTATGTTTCAGTATTTTAATGTTTGTTTCATTATCCCTTAATAATGTCTTTATTTATTTATTTGAAAATTAGTAACCAGAAAAGGCACACTGAACTGAACCTTGATTTCAGTTGCGACCCAGGGGAGAGGAACATATGGTACAAAAACAGTGAAAATTGTACTTTGCCAGAATATAGATCAGAAATATTCAATGGGGTCAGTAAAAGGCCTGTATAGACTCTCTGTTTGAGATTTCCAGGTCAAGGATAATCAAGGATAGTCACCTTTCTAGTGTGTTCCCTGACATGTTATACAAGGAAGCAATCCTTAAAGTGTCCACCAGTGCCTCACTCTGTGCACTCCTTGCTACAGGTACTGTGTGCCTCAGTTCATGTCCAACTTGTTAAGGTCTCCCATTGGGACCAACTAGATCAATGGCCTTCCCAATTCTTCCTCCTAAAATCCTGTCTTCTGCCTCAGTCCAATTTGGGGACCTGTAGGCAACCTCAACCTAATATTATCCCCATGCTACCATAGCTGTGCCTATAGTGATTCTAACCCCTCCAACCCAGATGGATTTCTTCTCCATAGTCCTTATACCATTCCTTATTGTCAACATGACCCACCCTCCCCATTGCCTGATCCCTCCTAAGGAAAGCATAGTCTGGGATTGTAAGGTCCCAGTTATGGTTGGATGTAGCCAACATATCCATAATAGCTATGATATCTGCTTGGATCTCTGTTTTTAATGCCTGAAAGTCACTGATTTTGTTCCAGAGGCTCTTCGCATTTAGTCTGATCACCCTCCATGCTTAGTGTCACTTGTCCCTGAGCTTATTTGCCCCCTTCTTCCCCACCTATTGTTTTTCCCCTCCCAAACCTTTAAATGGTCCTTATCATTGTTTCCACTCTGCCTCACCTCCTCCACTGGTAGGACATTAGAAAATGACAGATCAAACAACTTTAATAAGTTAGTATTATATTACTGCATGCAAGATGTTTGTATTTATATACAGTAAACTGTGATAAGATCATTTAGGTATAACACCTTGTCTAAAAGTGGAGTTTGAAGGTACCATTACAGCAGCATAGATTTTTAAATCTTCATAAAATTGCTGCACTCTAAAACAAAACAGATTTTTAGCAAGGATAAGATATACATGTAACCGACCAGTTCCTGGGGTTACTAGAATCCCATCAGTTTAGATCAGGCAGATATCTTGGGCAGTGTCAGAGGGTTTAAAAGCTCTCTGCAAAACATTACATCACCATCTACTCAGCTCTGCTGGGCAGGGGATGATGTAATGTTGTTTGGAACTCTCACAGCAGCATAAGCCACACTACCAGTAGCTGTTCCTGAGCAGTCAGTAGTCTGAAGCCAGAGTTCGAGCTGATAGTTCTGCAGCAAGTGGTGCTGTGCCCAGAGATCACCTGTTGAGACGGAAAGACCCTCGTTTGTTGTTTTCTGCATTAGGAAAGTAACCAACGGCTAGTTTCCTGGGAAGTGGTGGCTTCCAGATCCTGTGCAGACCTGAGGAGTGAAGATTTTTCACAGAAAAGAGGAATGGGACTGAAGGTTCAGTGAGTACTTTGGGGTAACCCCCAAAAGACTGTAAGAGCTGTCAGCACTGCCAAAATGTAGAACCGTGTGTGTACAATTTAAAGATATGAATTTTGTGTGAGATCTGCAGATTTCAAATGTTCTTTATAAGTGACCTGAGGGATACAAGATATAACAAGTACAATGTTTAAATGAGGTTGGCTTGTGCCTTGTCAGATACAGGTACTCTGGCACAACATTTGTGTAGTAGGATGCCTCTTGTAGCTTCTGTGGTGCTAGGGAATCGTGTTTCCTAAAATAATGGCAGAGAAAGTCTATCTTTGGCCAGAGTGAGCTATCCCCTCATTCCAGGTTTCAAGTAGATCTGACTGGTTACCCAGAGGAATGATTTTTAAGTGTTAAGTAGAGTCACCTAGTGGTGTTCTTTTGTAAGTCCATAATATTCTGCATAGGACTGGACATCTGTGGAAAATTTTCTTTTCGTAAGTCCATGATACCCTGCATAGGGCTGGACATCTGTGGTAAATGTTCGTGTAGAAGTCAATACTACCTGCAAGAGGTTGGAAATGTTTTTGCCAGCTACAAAAAGTGTCATCTATAATTTACAGTTACAAGCCTTGGGGGTACCACCTTATTCTAGTTAACACTGTGTCAGGAATAATAAGCCATACAGTAACATCCAAAATTCCTGGTTGCGGACAATCCATCTATGAGTGACTTGTGTGATGTTTCTGGGGCCCCACAGACAGGAGACACATCATAGCCCTGGCATCTCTCTCAACAACCTGGGTAAAATAGAAATGTTGTTTTGGACCAGTCCTTGCTGAGATAGTCTGGTGCTCTTTGGACCAAAGGGTGTTTCCAGAGTCTCTGAAAGAGGTTATCTGACACCCCTTTTGAAGAAACTTTACCTTGACCCTGACTGTCTCGCTAACTACAGACTGATCTCTAACCTGCTCTTTTTGGGCAAGGTTATTGATAAAGTAGTCACGCTACAGCTTGATGACTTTCTTACCACCCATGAAGTCTATGATTTTCTCCAGTCCAGTTTCAGGAAGAGGCACAGTACAGAGACGGTGTTGGTTCGGGTACTGAATGATGTCCCAGTAGCGAGAGACTAGAGGAGCCATTTAGTCTTGGTTCTCCTTGATGTCTCTGCAGCATTTGACACCTTGGACCATGGGATGTTGCTAGAGCACCTGCGGCTGCTCTGTGGACTGTCAGGGACAGTCCTCAGATGGTTCCATTCTTTCCTCATGGGCAGAACTCAGAGGGTAGTATCAGGAATGTTTTCCTCTGCTCCCTTTGCTCTGCCGTGTGCAGTGCCACAGGGTTCTGTGCCTTCCCCTATGTTGTTCACGGTGTACATGCTGCTGTTGGGAGACATTATAAGGCATTATGGGCTGAGTTTTCACTGCTATGAAGATGACACTCAGCTCTATATGTCCTTTGTACCTGAACAGAATGACACTTTATCATTTCTGTAACAACTGCCTCACTGAGATTCAGGACTGGATGAGTGCTAATTGGTTAAGACTGAATCCAGACAAGACTGAGGTGTAGGTGGTGGACCCCGGTCACCGTGCAGAGAAGTTGACTTCTGGGTTTCCCTCTGGCCTTGTGTTAGAGGGTAACCAGTTGAGACCTTCTGAACAGGTGCAAAATCTTGGCATAATTCTTGACAGTGAGCTGACGCTGAAGACATGGGTGTCAGCCATTGTCAAGTCTTCCTTTTACCATCTGAGGAATATAGCCCAGATAAAACACCCTGTTCCACACGATGACCTTCCTGTGTTGGTTCACACCTTTGTTTCTTCGTGTCTTGATTACTGCAATGCTCTATATCTAGGGTTGCCCGGGGGGGAGGAAGGGATCTCTGTCACCTGCAGCTAGTGCAGAACGCTGCAGCCAGGTTGTTGACTGGGTTACCAAGAACTTGCCATATCACTCCTGTGCTGCGAGAACTGCACTGGCTGCCGGTGTGATGGAGGATCACCTTCAAGGTTGCATTTCTGACCTATAAGACCTTAGATGGACTGGGACTGGGCTACTTGCAAGATCTCCTTCAACCCTACCACCTTCTCCACCTACTCTGTTCCACCGATGAGGGATTGCTAGAGATTCCCAGGGTTTGCCTTCAGTCATCTGGGGCCAGTGCTTTTTCTTTCAAGGCCCTAACCCTGTGGAATTCTCTACCGCATCAGATTAGAGAGTGCCTGTCCACAGAGTCATTTAAGGCCTCTTTGAAGAGCTGTTTATTTGAATTAGCCTTTGAATAAGTGATCCTGTTGCCTTTTAATTGTTTTTATGTTTGTATTTATTATGGTGGATGATAATTTTATTATGTATCTGTGCTTTGGTATTTTGAAAAGCGCATTACAAATAAACATTGATTTAATTTGTAGCCTGTCCCCCCAACTTCTGAGATGCCTGAGACAGGCATTTGCCCTAATGCTAGGGGTGATGCCTATGTTCTGCCACTTGTGGGTTGTTGGCTTGTCTGAGTAAGAAAAAGGGGGGGTCAGTGCCATACATACAGTATGCGAAACACAAAACAGGCATACAGCACGCAATATATAAACAAGTAAAGCAGCTGATGGATCAGTGTAGTACAAATTTATATATATATTAATATATTATAGTGGCATGGTAGTGTCACTATAGTTAGGGTTGAGTACCCCATTTAAGGATAAATGGTGAAATTGTGCACCTTAATAACTTTGCCACTGTATGATGGAGTTGCCTGAAATTTGACAGGTACAGAGCAGTAGGACATCCCTTGGGATCTGCCAAGTTTTGTACTGGTCAGATATACAGTTGTTAAGCTATTAAGCAACATTCTGTAGTGCATTTACGTTTTTTTGCACATTCTTTGCTCGCGCCTACAGGTCGCACAGTTTGCATGACCGGTCCAAAACCTTCATGGAACATGAAGTCCCCAAAGTGTCTTCGAAGATTTCATTAAAAATATTAAACGGTTCAAAAGTTATTCAAAAAAACAATTTCCCATTATAGTCAATGGGAAAAGTTAACAAAAAGTTTGACAGTGTCGCAAATGCAGTTCTTAGTGTCACAAATGACCCCTGTAGTGTCACGAGTCAGCCATTTTTTTTTCAGTTACTGGTCACAGAAATGCTTGGCATTTAAATTTGGGACCCTCTAGAGACACAATTCTTTTTGTGTTCACCTAGTTGAGCCCTGAGGATGTTAGCCAAGTCTTTTTTGGGGGGTTAAACACCCCAGAAGTATGTTTTTCAAATTGTTGTAATATGTAGTGTCACAAAGTAGTGTTGATCTTGTGACACTTTTGTAATTTTTTTTGTGAAAGTGTTGCAAATCATGACACTACTTTGCAACACTATGGCCAAAATATCAGGAATTGTTTGCCACCCTGCTGCAACGTAACAATTTAGTCTTTTGGGCTGAAATTTGGAGAGAAAAAAGCCAACATCCCAAAGATGTGCCCTTTTGTGGTTTGGTGGAAAAATTTTGCAGGGATGCAAAGTTACAGTACTCCGAAGTTGACACTTTTTCCCATAGACTAACATTGCGGAGTCTGCCGCGCCTTTCGGGGCCTGTATCTCAGAAACGGTGCGAGATACAGACTTTTCATCAGAAAAATGCTTAGTCCCCTGCTAGAGTGCAAAACTAGCCAGGAAAGTCATGAATCATATGAAATTAAATTTTGTTTCTACGTCGTATGGTTCCTGAACAATAAGCAATTTAGTATTTCAAGTGCTCATTTTCTGGTCCGTGGCCCATTATTATGCATACATTCTTTGTAGTCACTGTTTTTCTCTATGCAGCTGTTGAGGAAAACCAGGGTGTGTGCTCCACTTACTGTTACACTTAGCATTTCCACTTGCACTTCCATACCCGTTTGTGTTAGTGTTCCCGTGTACAATACCGTGTGCGTTACCCTTTGTGTTTTTGTTTGTGCTTGCATTTGTATTACTGTTACCATTTGCATCTCCACTACTGTTTCTGTTTGTGTTTCAATTTGCATCACCGTGTGCATTGCCATTTGCGGCCACCCTTCCATTTGCATTTGTCTTTCATTCTGCGTCATCGTCGCTGTTACCGTTACCATTTGCATTTCCAATTGCATTACCGTGACCGTGTGTGTTACAGTTTGCATTTCCATATGCGCTTGCGCTTACATTTCTGTTTCTGTTTCCTTTGGCGTTACTGTTGCTGTTACCGTTTGCCTTTCCAATTGCGGTACAGAGACCGTGCATGTTACAGTTTGCATTTCCGTACACATTTGCGTTTCTGTTTCCTTTGGTGTTATTGTTGCTGTTACCATTACCATTTGCATTTACAATTGTGGTACCATGACCGTGTGCATTACAGTTTGTGTTTCTGTACACGCTTGCATTTGCATTTCCGTTTCTGTTTCCTTTGGTGTTATTGTTGCTGTTACCATTACCATTACCATTTGCGCTTACAATTGCAATACTGTCACCGTGCACATTATGGTTTGTATTTCCATATGTGCTTGCATTTGCTTCTCTGTTTCTGTTTCCTTTGGTGTTATTGTTGCTGTTACCGTTACCATTTGTGTTTACAATTGCGGTACTGTGGCTGTGTGTGTTACAGTTTGCGTTTCTGTACGCGCTTGTGTTTGTGTTTCTGTTTTCTTTGGTATTACTGTTGCTGTTACCATTACCATTTGTGTTTCCAGTTGAGGTACCATGACCGTGCGCGTTGCCAATTGCATTTCTGTATGTGCTTCCGTTTGCATCTCCTTTTGTGTCACTGTTCGCTTTGGCATCACTTTGCGCTTGCGTTTCTATTACTATTTGCATTACCATTTATGTTTGCATCACCATGTGTGTAACCATTTGCGCTTTCATTTGCATTGCACTTACTGTTACTATATGACAAAAAGTTATGTGGTGGGAGCCACATTCCATTCACTATCTATAGTCCTCATTCTCAAAAAGAAGGAAAATTCATGGCAAAAAAACCTCCACTTAATGCATCAGTTAGGGTTGTTCCACAGCAACTAAAGTGAGGAAATTCGATGTTAAGGTTGAAAGTCCCCCCTTGCACCCCCACTCACCCCCCCAACCGGCATCGAGGTGTGCATTGGGGTCATCGGTACTAACTCTTACCCCATTCTCTTATACTTCACCAACTCAACTTGTTTACACATGGAATGGGGTGAGAGTTAGGGCTGATGACTAACGCACACCCGATGCCAGCTGAGGGCAGGTGTGGGTGCAAGGAAACTCAACCCAACATTGAATTTCCTCACCTTATCGCTGATGGAACAACCATAACTGATGCATTAAATGGAGATGTTTGCCATGAATAAAATATATATATTTATATTAGAGGCAAAAACTCTGTTTAATGCATCAGTTATGGATTTATTCCAGTGACAAAGCGAGGAAATTCAATGTTAGTGTTGAAACCCCTTTGCACCTCCAGCCCACCCCAACTGGAATCGAAGTGCGCATTGGGGTCATCAGCCCTAAGTGTCACCCCATCACATGTGTAAAGAAGCTGAGGAATAGGAGAATGGGGTGGCAGTTAGGAACGATGACCCCAATGCACACCCCAATTCCAGTTGGGGGGGTGGGCTGGAGGGGTGCAAAGGGGGTTTCAACCCTAACATCGAATTTCCTTGCTTTTGTCACTGTGGAACAACCCTAACTGATGCATTAAATGGATTTTTTTGCCTCTAATTTCCCTTATTTTTGGGAATGATAATGAGAAATAGTGAATGTGATGCGGTGGCGGGACCGCGGGGTAACATTGTGCCCGCAAACGCAAATCGTAATGTGCATGGTGATGTAAAGCGAAACAGAAAGAGAAACAGTACTGCAGACAGAAATGTTAAAAACAACGCAAACGCAACCGCAAATGAAAACTCAAAGGGTAACGCACATGGTGGTGTAAACATGCACAGTAAGTGAAACGGGTATGGAACCGCAAGCAGAAACGGTAATGGTAACAGTAATGTAAGCTCACAGGCTGGTTTTCCTCAAAAGCTGTATAGAGAAAGACAGTGAGTAGAAAGAATGTATGCAAAATAATGACTCTCGGAACACAAAAATGAGGACTTGGAATAGTAAATTGCTTATATCTCAGTAACCGTACGACATAGAAAAAAATTTTAAAAGTCATATGTATTATCACTTTCCTGGCTAGAATTTTTTGACCAAAAGTCCGTATCTCGCGCCTTTTTCAAGATACGGGCACTGAAAGGCGCTACGAACACTGTAATGTTATCCTATGGGGAAAAAGTTCGGACTGCCATAACTTTGCCTCCCTGTAATATTTTTTCACCAAACCACTGAAAGGCACATCTGTGGGATGTTGGCTGTATACCCTGCAAATTTAAGCCCAAAAGACCAAACCATTATTTTGCAGCAGGGCGCCAAACGATTGCTGCAATGAGTCGTAAGCCGTAATGTTAACCTATGGGAAAAAGCGTCAACTTTGCAGTACTGTAACTTTGCCACTGTGTAACTTTTTTTCAATGAAATACTGAAAAGCACATATGTGAGATGTTGGCTGCATTCCCTCCAAATTTCAGCCCCAAACTCCAAACTGTTCTTTTGCAGCAGGGTGCCAAAGAATTACTGTTATTTTGGGCATAGTGTCGCAAAGTAGTGTCGTGATTTGCGAAAGCTTTCTCAAAAATTTGTGACACTTTCGTGAGTTTGACACTACTTTGCGAAAGTACTTTTTCCATAAATCTGAAAAACATATTTCTGGGGTGTTTTACCCCAAAATAAAGACATGGCTAGCATCCTCAGGGCCCAACTAGCTGAATACAAAATGAATTAGGTTGCTAGAGGGTCCCAAATTTAAATGGCAAGCATTTTTCTGATCACCAACTGAAAACAAGATGGCGGATTTGTGAAAGTAAGAGGGCCATTTGCGAAAGTAAAAATGCATTTGCGACACTGTCGAACTTTTTGTTAACTTTTCCCATTGACTTATAATGAGAAATTGTTTTTTGGATAACTTTTGAACCGTTTAATATTTTTTTACGAAATCTTCAAAAGGCACATTGGGGACCCTGGCCGCACATTCCCTGAAGATTTTGGTTTGGTCGTGCAAACCGTGCGACCCATAGGCGCGACCGTAGAATTCCAGAAAAAGCGTAAACGCATGCACAGGTCACGCTTAATAACTCCACAGTCGTGTACCCGACCAATACAAAACTTGGCAGATCCCAAGGCATATAGGTCTTGATCAAGTAGTCCAAATTTCAGGCAAATCCGTCAAACAGTTGCAAAGTTATTAAGGTGCAAAAGTTTGGGTTAAACATGTAAATGGCTCCTCAACCCTTACTATGGTAGCACTATTGTGCTACCATAATATATATATATATATATATATATATTTATATGACAAAGAACCTTAGTGTGTAAGCACCAAGGCAAGGGTTACCCCAAAGGGCACTGGCCGGGAAGCCAAGTTTTAAAGAAATTCAAAATCACACATTCCCCCGTAATGCAAAACATCATGGGCTGTATATGCAAATCACCACAAAATGTTATGCTGGTTCAATTTTAAGCGGGAATGCATGGTGCCAAAAGGCCTCTCATACAGTCTGCAAATGGTGCCAACAGAAGACTCAGACATGTGTTTCATCCTACCAGGACTCATCAGTGTGCATCATCTGTATGACACCACAGTGGAGTGAACCAGCTACCCTAAGTTGGTCTATTAAGTTTGGGTTGTGTTGAGTCCAATAAAAACAAAAAAACAAGTGATAAGACAAAGAACCTTATTGCGTAAGCACTGAGGCAAGGGTTACCCCAAAAAGGCATTGGCCAGGAAGCCAAGTTTTAAAGAAATACAAAATCACACATAACCCCATAATGCAAAACATCATGGGCTTTATATGCAAATCACCACTAAATGTTATGGTGGTTCAACTTTAAGCAGGAATGCACGGTGCCAAAAGGCCTCTCATATAGTCTGCAAGACACAGACACATGGTTCATCCTATCAGGACTCATCAATGTGCCTCATCTGTATAACACCCCAGTGGAATGAACCAACTACCCTAAGTTGGTCTATTGGGTTTGGGTTGTGGTGAGCCAAAGAAAAACAAAAAAAGCTAAAAGACAAAGAACCTTAGTGTGTAAGCACCGAGGCAAGGGTTACCCCAAAGGGCATTGGCCGGGAAGCCAAGTTTTAAAGAAATACAAAATCACACATACTCCCATAATGCAAAGCATCATGGGCTGTATATCTAAATTACCACAAACTGTTATGCTGGTTCAACTTTAAGCAGGAATGCATGGTGCCAAGGTCACTCACACAGTCTGCATTCTGTGGTGATTTGCATATACATCCCATGATACTTTGCGTATGAGGAAGCATGTGTGTTTGAGCTAACAAAAACACTACTCAACAAACTTCACTGGTGACCGTGCCTCAATCACAGCTGCAATTCTTTGTCTTTGCTTATTTGTTTTTATTGGACTCATTATTTATTTATTTGCTTTTGGTAACCAGGCAAGCACACTAGAGAGCTAGTGCCTATTTTCAGGTGTGACCCAGGAGAATTACAAGGTATCCAAGAAACAAGTACAGCGTCAGCATTACAAACCAGGGCAACATGCTCCAACAGTGGGTAAAACAGCATAAGGTACATACAGGCTCAAAGAAGCATTGTGGGGGGATATAAAAACAACAAGACATAACCTAGGAATTTATAACAACAGTACATAGCATAGCAATTAGAATAAATGCAACTCAACAGTGGGGCAGTAAGTGCCTAGAAGGGGTTCCAGTGAAGGTAATAGGGCTGAGAGACTGGGCATTAAGTGGAACACAGGCAGTTCACTCCAGACTTTAAGAAGTTCCAGAAGGATGTTTTGAAGGAGGAATGGGAGGGGGAGGCACGAACTTGGGCCGGAAGGGAATTCCACAATTTTGGTGCATGGACGGTGAACGCCAGATTGCCTGCAAGGGTGTGGGTCTTAGGGACCAGGCGAGTCTGGGACGCGCATGACCTGAGGTGGTAGATGGGGGAAGCATGTTTCAGGGGAAGGGCAAGTGAAGCAGGAGTGGATGTTCGAACAATATTGTCAATGACGTTTCCTAGGATGTAGGTGCAGTGTTTTTCAGGGGAAAGCCATTCCAGGTGAGAGTAGAGCGTACAGCAGTGTGTGAGATGGGGAGCCGAGAGTGCGAAGTGGCAGATGTTGTTGTATGTGGTGACCCACTTTGCAAGGCTTGAGGATGGGACAGGAGCAAAGGCAATGAGCCTGCATGAGGAGTAGAAAGTATTATCCCCCCAGCTATGGCCAGCCAGGCAACAGGGGTAAGGCAGTCTTTTGCTTTGCATGCTAGGCCAAGCTTGCCATTTGTAGCATTACATATGTTCCTGATGTGACCGGAGAGATCTAATTAAGGATCAAGGCTAACTCCTAGGTACCTGGCAGAGTCAATTGTCAGCAGGAGGGAGTCACAAGACCCATGAATTTTGAGGGGCGTTGTACAGGAGGAAATTTTGACTGCTGAGCCAAAGAGCATGGCCTGAGTTTTATTCAAGTTGACTGTCAGTTTGTGCCCATCAAGCCATGTTCTGATATGGGAGGAGTCTGAGTTGAGCTGGGTATTGATGCTGGTATCATCATGCAAGCTGGCTAGGATGACTAGGTCATCCACGTACAGGGTTAGGTGCCCTTTTGTAGCGGCAGAGGGTAAATCGTTGATGAACAGGGAGAACAGGATGGGTCCAAGGATGGACCCTTGGGGTACCCCACTGTTCACAGGTGAGAGGGTTGAGAGGGTTTGATTGAAACAGGTGAGTTGCTGCCTGCCCCAAGGTTGTTGGAGAACCACTCGAGGGCACGGAGGGAGAAGCCAAGGGTCTGGAGGGTAGAGGGGAGGAGGGGGTGGTCCACATGATCGAAGGCTTTGGAAAGATCAACAAATATAGCCCCAGTCAACTTGCCCTTGTCGGTTGCAGATCTAATCCTGGAGGTGACCTCAGCAAGAGCTATTGAGGTGCTATGGACTTTTCTGAAACTGTGCTGAGATGGGGAAAGGACATCATATCCCTGAAGGTAGTGGGAGAGTTGCGAGGCGACAGCCTTTTCCAGAAGCTTGCAGGCAGCCAATAGTATGGCAATAGGGTGATAATTGTTGACATCTTTAGGGTTGCCATGTTTCAGGACAGGGATAACCTTGGCGACTTTCCATATGTCAGGGATGATCCCTGAGATAAGCGAGGTGTTGAAGATGTGAACAACTGGTTGGGTGAGGAGAGGAGCCCCCAGGCTGAGTAGCTTAGGTTCCAGGCTGTCCTGTCCCACTCCTGTGTGGTGAGAGAGACCAGCAAGGAGTGCCTGGGTCTCATCAACAGTGATCCTTTTCAGGTAGAAAGGCGGACGGGGGGGTGGAGGACCTTAAGCGGGTACTGGGTCAGAGGACTGGGGAGTGGTGTCAGCCGGTAGGTCAGTGACCATGCGGTTAAAGGAGGTGGCAATGGTTAGGGGGTTATTGCAGTTGGCTCCCCCAATGAGCATGTCAGTGACTTGCTCCTTGGCCGATCCACCGACGAGATTTTTTACATTTTTCCAGAAACGTCGGGGGTCATTTGCAGCGGCAAGCAGGGCAGTGCTATAGTACTCACTTTTCACAGCACATATGGCCTGTTTACAGGAGTTTCTTAGCTGGCTGTACTCCAGGAGGTCTTTTTGGTTGTGAGATACCCTGTATTTTACCCAGGACTTGTCTCGCCGTTTCATAAGGGAGAGGAGTTCACTGTGGAGCCACTTTGTGACCGAACCTCTGACTCTCCTCTTAGAGAGGGGAACATGCCTATTTTACAGTTGGACAAATGCTGCAATGAAGAGGTCTAGGGCTTCAACGGGGTCATGTGTATCCATGATGCTGGACCAGTCAACTCCCTGTAGGTCCTCAAGGAAGTTAGTGATTATGAGTTTAGAGTAGTCCCTCATTTGGATCATTCTACAGGGGACTTTGGACGGGTTCAAGCCCCACACACAGTAGATCTGCGAGGGGCCAGAGATGGTGTCAGGAAGTATCCCTGAGTGAACAATTTTGTCAAGATGGTTGCTCATTACCCAGTCAACGAGCGTCCCCTTGTCACCACGATGGGACAGCCTAGTGGGTTCCATGATGACCTGACTGAGGGCAAGGCTTAGCATTGGGCCCCAACCAGTTGAGGTTTAAGTCACATAGGATGAGTTGCTCACTTGAGCCAACCTTGTCCCTGGGTTGCTCTAGTAGGGTTGAAAGCCCCAGCATACCCCCTTTAGGGGGGGTTATAGGCACACACTAGATGCACCTACTTAGTGTTCCAAAGTAGTAGAAGTGTGTGGAGAAATTCACAGGGTATGGATCCCTGGGTTAGATGCGCGACAATGGAGACATTCAGATGCACCTTATAGTATATAAGCACTACCCCACCATGCTTACTGCCAGCCCTGTCAAGCTGGACCATGCTGTAGCCTGTGAGGGAGCAGGCAGAGTCTGGGGTGTGTGGCTTAAGCCACATTTCTGTGATGCCCAAAACATCAGGCTTATAGAAGGCAGCCCAAGCAGTAAGTTCCATAAAATTTTGGAGGAGGCTGCGGATGTTTAAATGGGCTATCTTTATGCCCTTAGCCACCCCCCACATGGGGGAAGGACTGTAGGAGACTGGGAGAGCAGGGGGACCCAGGCTGCTGGCTGTGTGACCAGCCTGAGTGAGTGGGGCCATGTCACTAGGTAGTGAGCTGTCCGGTCATGATGCGCTGCTAGGGAACTCACCCAAGTAGAGAGATGAAACCAGGCAGTGTTGGCCACAGCAAGCAGGGGAGGAGGAAGGGTTTGGGGTGTAGCCAAGCAGAAGGAAACCAGGAGGTGGGCCAGAGCACGGAAACTAAGACTGCAGGTAGGGCTGTGATTAGGAAGGAGCTGTGATGGGGGTGGGAGGGAACTAGTAGTGAGAAAGAAAAGGGAGGTGCTTACAATTCTGAAGGCTACTGGGATTGGGAAGGATTTGGAAAAGGAAGTACACTTGGAAGTAGTAAATGCCCCTAGTAGAAAGGGAGGTGCTTACAATTGTGAAGGCTACAGGGATTTGGAAGAGGAAGTACACTTGGATGTTGTGAATGCTCCTAGTGGAGAGACTGTATAGCCTGCCAATGGAAAAGTGGGCTGATAGGTTTTCAGCCAACACGTGACCACCACTATATAATGGAGTGATGACCATGGGTGGTGGCGGGGTGGTGGGGCAGCCGGCGGGGCCAGAACCTCACACAGCACAAGCCCTTGGAAATGCAGGCAGAGAGGATCAGGCTCAGTGTGTTGGTGATGCTGCAGTTCAAGGTAGGAAGCACCAAGAATTAATGTCCAAAGACAGGAGAAATGTAAGTAAAACAACGGGAGTCACTTAAGCAGCATGGGGTGGTTACGGCCCTCAGTTGGATGCACTGAGTCCACACAGAGAGGAACGTTTGAGCTGCTCTGTGGCTTCTAACTGTGCGCTTTGGCTAGTTCAAGTTACTGTGTGAGCACAGGTAAAATATATATATATATATATATATATATTTTTTTTTTACCACAACCCAAACCTGGTAGACCAGTTTAGGGTAGCTGGTTCATTCCATTGGGGTGTCATACAGATGAGGCACACTGATGAGTCCTGGTAGGATGAAACACATGTCTGTGTCTTCTGTTGGCACCCTTTGCAGACTGTGTGAGAGGCCTTTCAGCACCATGCATTCCTGCTTAAATTTGAGCCAGCATAACATTTTGTCTTGATTTGCATATACAGCCCATGATGCTTTGCATTATGGGGGTATGTGTGATTTTGTATTATATATATATATATATATATATATTCATTGCAATAAATCAGTTGGGTTAAGGTGACAAAATTGGGGAAATGAGATGTTAGAGTTAAGCCCTAACCCCCAACCCTACCACCCCACCTCCATCCTCTACACACCAACAGGCGTCGGAGCATGCCATGGGATCGTTAGACCAACTCTCACCCTATTCCATGTATAAAGAGGCTGACATGGTGCAGCAAAGGAGAATGGGGTAAGAGTTAGGTCCTAATGACCACACTTACCAAATGCCTGTTGGTATGTGGAGATGGGGGGAAAGGGGCTAAACCCTAACATCTAATTTCCCCATTCTTGTCACTTTAACCCTAACTGATGCATTAATGAAGTTGTTTGCAATGAGTTTCCTTACTTTTTGAGAAAGTATAATGTAACTGTTAATTAGTCTGTGTTGGTGAGCGCATGGGTGTTCCAGACCCCATGTTTCCTTCAAGCAGACCCATTTTTTTGCATAACAATATGTGTCTGTGGGAGTGCAGGCCCTCTGGGCCCTTCGTTCCCACTTATACATAACTACAGAGCCATACAGCAGCCCTATAGAGCTTAAAAGGAACTCTTGTAATACTAATTTGCCAATGTCTTAGTAACTATAGCAGCTATGAAAAAAACTTCCACTGCCATTGTAATCATGACTTCAAAACTTCCATGTGAAATATGTGAACTAAATCCATTTATTGCATCTTTTCAAGATACTGGCACTGAAAAATACTGTGGGTACCACAATGTTACCCTATGGGAAAAATCTCAACTTCATAGTGGCATACCTATGGAACCAATACAGTTTTTCACACCTAAATAGCATATTTACATCTCTGTGTCGCCCCCTTTATACCTTGCAAATTTCAAGCCAAAAGACCAAACTGTTTATTTACAGTGCACTGGCAAAGTTTTTAAAAAGTATTTTTGGAAAGTCTAATGTACTATACCTGGTAACTGGTTTGTGTTGGTGGAAGCATGGGCCTTCCCGGCCCCACAATCCCACCGAGCTGTCCTTTCACACATAACAATATGTGTGTATGTGTAGAGGGCCTGCGCTCCCACTTATACATAAAAACGGAGCTGTAGAGTAGCCCTAGAGGGCTGAAAAGGAACCCTTGTAACACTGATTTGTTGATATCTCAGTAACTGTACAAGCTATTAAAAAAATTCCACTCCAGTTGTAATCATGACTTCAAAACCTTCATGTGTGCTTTATTCACCTGGATTAAGCTGTGGGTAGTGAAAAATCTATATCTTGCATCGTTTCTGAGATACTGGCACCGAACATCGCTGTGGGTGCCACAGTGTTAGCCTATGGGAAAAATCTCAATTTTGTGATGGCATATCTATGGAACCAATTAACTTTCTTAGACCTAAACAGCATAATTCACATCTCTGGTACACCCCTTCATACCCTGCAAATTTCAACCCAAAAGATAAAACCATTTATTTACAGTGCACTGGCAAAGTTTTTAAAATCCTAGTTGGTGGCAAAATCCCTGTTCACGAGGTCATTCCCCGTTTGCGAGTTGTCAAAATCCCAGTTCACGAGAAATCCTTGATTGTCAGATTTTGGCCATCTGGTCTGGAAGTCACGATCAAGGATTTTGTCAGCTCACAAAAAGGGGATTGGCTCGTGAAAGGGGATTTTCAAAGCTCGTGAATGGGGATTTTGTCAGCTCGTGAACAAGAAATTAAAAAAAAAATCCCCTTTCACAAGCTGACAACATCCCCTTTCATGAGTCAATCCCCCTTCGCGAGATGTCAAAATCCCCATTCACAAGCCAATCTTCATTAGCAAGAAGGGCCATCTGGTCATGACATGATGATCAAGGATTTTGTCTGTTCACAAAAGGGGTTTGGCTCATAAAAGGGGATTTTGACAGCTCGTGAATGGGGATTTTGTCAGCTCATGAACAAGGAATTAAAAAAAACCCTTTCACAAGCTGACAAAATTCCTTTTCATGAGTTGATCCCCCTTTGTGAGTTGTCAAAATCCCCATTCGCAAGCCAATCCTCATTGACAAGAATGGCCATCTGGTCATGAAATGATCTGATCAAGGATTTTGTCAGTTAGCAAAAGGGGACTGGCTCTTGAAAGAGGATTTTGACACCTCGTGAAAGGGGATTTTGTCAGCTCAAAAACCCAGTCCCCTTTCACAAGCTAACAAAACCTCCTTTCTAAAGCTGATCCCCTTTCATGAGGTGACAAAATTCCTGTTCATGAGTGGATCCTTGTTCATGAGATAGGGCCATCTGGTCCCTAAGTCACGATCAAAGAAATTGCTTCCTGGCAAAAGGAGGTCGGCTCGCAAACAGGAATTCTGTAACCTCACGAATGAGGATGCGAAGCGAGTCACGAAAGAAGAATTTAAAAATCTAAAACAGACTTTTTTTGGCCAAAATGAAGGAAACAAAAGCAATGAGTTTGTAGAGGGCATCACCCTGAATAAAACCCATGCCTCATTTATTTATTTATTGAATTTTGATGACTGGGTAGGCCCGCTGGGCCCCGAAGGTCCGTTTTACAGGGGCGACCTGGACATTTGTAAAAGAAGTCAGCTGTAGGGCTAGCTACAACATTTTCTTTGGGGGGAAAAAAATGAAAACAAGATGGAGGATCGCGAAAGAAGAATTTTTTCCTCATGAACAGGGATTTTATAAATCTCCATTCTCAAGCTGACAAAATCCTTGATTGTGAGCCCAATCCCCTTTCATAAAACATACATATAAATCTTGGAGTGAACTGAGCATGCTTAGGACCCAAAACGTCACAATTAAATAACTTTGGAGTGGATTCATATTTTCTCACCTGTCTAACCCTGTATTATTCTTTGACCAAACCTCTTTTTACCCTGAAAATTTCAGACAAAAATACCAAACGGTGTGGCCACAGCATGATGGGCAAAAATCTGTGAAAAAGTGCCAAAAAAAGTGAAAAACCCATTTTTCAGCACTTTGCTGCATGAAAACTGCATGTCTGACTGAAACACAACTTGGCAGATTAAAAGATCTACTATATGAGACTGCACATTCTAAATTTCGTGCAAATCAGTCAAACAGTTGCAAAGTTATTACGGTACAAAATTTGAGGTTTAACATTAAACTGCTTACTCAACTCTATCCGAGTGCGACCGTGCCAGTATAACATATATGTATGTATATATATATATATATATATATATATATATATATATATATATATTATGGTAGCACAGTAGTGCTACCATAGATTAGGAAGTTGAGAGCCATTTCTATATTAAACCCCAAACTTTCACCTTAATAACTTTGCAGCCATTGATAGTTTGGCTGAAATTGGAATACATGATTAGAATCATAGGCCTTAGAACTGCCAAGTTTCATGCTGGTCGGATACATGGCTGTGGGTTATTAAGCATGATTTGCACGTGTTTATGCTTTTTTCTGGAATTCTACGTCGCGCATACAGGTCGCACGGTTTGTGCGACCAGCCCAAAATCTTCAGGGAATGTGCGGCCGGGGTCCTCGATGTGCCTTTTGAAGATTTGGTGAAAAAATATTAAACGGTTCAAAAGTTATTCAAAAACAATTTCCCATTATAAGTCAATGGGAAAAGTTAACAAAAAGTTTGACAGTGTCGCAAATGCATTTTTACTTTCGCAAATGGGCCTGTTACTTTCACAAATCAGCCATTTTGTTTTCAGTTGGTGATCAGAAAAATGGTTGGCATTTAAATTTGGGACCCTCTAGCAACCTAATTCTTTTTGTATTCACCTAGTCGGACCCTGAGGATGCTTGCCATGTCTTTATTTTGTGGTAAAACACCCCAGAAATATGTTTTCAAATTTCTGGAAAAAGTACTACAAATTGCTACGTGCTCATGAGAGTGTCGAACTTTCTTGGCTTTCGCAGAGTGCGACATAGTTTTCTACCTGTGGGAAAGTGACAGCTATTCTTTGGCACTATGCTGCAAAAGAACGGTTGGGAGTTTTGGGCTGAAATTTGGAGGGAACGAAGCCGACATCTCACAGATGTGCGTTTCAGTATTGTATTGAAAAAATATTACCCGGCGGCAAAGTTACGGCACTCCAAAGTTGATGTTTTTTCCCATAGGATAACATTACGTCGCCTGACGCATTACAGGAATCCTTTGGCTCCCTACTGCAAAATAACGGTTTGGTCTTTTTTCCTGAAATTTGGAGGAAGATAGTCAACAGCCCACAGATGTGCCTTTTGGTGGTTTGGTGAAAAAATATTACAGGGAGGCAAAGTTATGGATTGCTCGAACTTCTCTTTTTCCATAGGATAACATTACGGCATTCACCCGGCGCCTTTCAGAGATACGTATCTACGGAAGCGGTCACGAATCTGGACTTTTCGTCAGTAAAATGCTTAGCCCCCTAATTACAAAATTAGCTAAACAGTTGTAAATAATATGAGTTTTTAATTTTTTTTCTATGTCGTACGGTTCCTGAGATATAGCCTATTTAGTATTCCAAGTCCTCATTTTCTGCTCTGATATCCATTATTATGCATATATTCTTTGTACTCACTGTCTTTCTCTATGTAGCTTTGGGAACACCAGCCTGTGCGCTTACATTACTATTACTGTTGCCCTTTCTGCTTGCGGTCCGATACCTGTTTCACTTACTGTTGACGTCTGCGCCACCATGTGCGTTATCCTTGGTGTTTTCATTTTCGGTTGCGTTTCTGTTATTTTTTGCCATTTGTATCTACAGTACTGTTTCTCTTTCTATTTTAGTTTGCGTCACCATGCCCATTGAAATTTCTGTTTGCAGGCACCATGTTACTATGTGACAACACATCATGTGGCAGACCATTCCCGTCTACGCCACCGTGTGCGTTACCCTTTCTGTTCTCATTCGCACTTGCGTTACCATGTGCGCCACTGTTAACGCTTCTGTTTGTGTTGCTGTTCCTGTTACTATGCCTCAAGACATCATGTTGGGCCCACGCGCTCCTGCCGCTGCATTATATTCACTATTTCTCGTTATCATTCTCAAAAAGAAGAGAAATTAGAAGCAAAAACTCCATTTAATGCATTAGTTAGGGTTGTTCACAGCGACAAAAGTAGGAAATTCGCTATTGGGTTAAAAAACCCCTGTTAAGATTGAAAACCCCAACGGACCTACCCACCCCCAACTGGCATTAGGGTGTGCATTGGGATGCGTCAGTTCTAACTCTCACCCCATTCTCTATGCTTCTGCTGCTTTACACATGTGATGGGATGAGAGTTAGGGCTGGCTGACTTAATGCACCTGTCCCTGTTGAGGGTAGTAGGGTCCAAGGGGGTTTTCAACCCTAACAGTGAATTTCCTCACTTTTGTCACTGTGAAACAACCCTAACTAATGCATTAAACAGAGTTTTTGCCTATATATATATATATATATATATATATATATATATATATATATATGTATATGGTAAGGCAGGTACAATTTTTATTTTTATACAGGATATCACATGTCATTATGGATGAAATCCCTGTTTACAAGACAAGTCCTGTTTAGTTACATAAAAGTAATAAATCATGTATTACAAGCACTAAGATTTTTACAAGGTTTGTTAAATACAGTGACATTCACTATACACTATGCAAAATGCATAATAACAGTCTATGAAATACAACAAACAACAAGTACAAAACTTACAAAAATACCAACAGGCCTAATTACATTAAACTACAACATTTTAAATGAGGCAAAAAACTAAGACAAAGTGCATCATGGCATATGGTGTAAATTTACAAATCCCAATAGTAAACCAAGCAGTTAACAACCACATACAATCTAGACTGAGTTCAAACCCAGTCAACATCCATTACATTATAAGAATGTTAATTGTTTAACAAACAAAGCTAAAACACAATTATATCACATATCAAAATTGCTAAACACAGTAATAAACCAAACAATTAACAATTACACACAGCCTGGAAGATTGATTTCAATCCTGTTTTAAATACATTTGAGGATGCCACTCTCATTGAGTATGGAAGTATGTTCCACCATATCGCTGCTTGATGTTCTAATGTTTTTACCCCAAATTTTGTTTTATTATAATTACCTTTTATTTTATTAACATATACAGAGCTAGCCAAGGTCCGAGTAGGCTCAATCTTTTTCGTCAGTGCATTAACTGATATGTAATGAGCCGGTTGCTTTATAAAAAAGCGATGCAATAATTTGAACCATATCTCACCATTTCTCTGTTCTAGGGTATTCCATTCCAGATTAATTAATAATGTACAGTGGTGTGTTCTATAATGACATCCCAAAATAAACCTCGAGGGTTTATAATAAATGTTATCTAACTTAACCTGCATTAACTTAGGTGCAACCCTGTATATAACACTTCCATAATCAATGGTTGGCATCACCATCTGTTCCACTATGTTTTTTCTAGTCTTTAAATCCAAATGTCTTGATGTTCGTCGAAGGGCCCCTAGTTTCCTATTAACTTTATTCAATAACTCCTTAATACTTTCTTGAAAATTTAGCTATATATATATTCTTTGCAAAAAGCTACGTTAATGCATCAGTTAGGGTTGAGGATAAAATGACAAAAGTAGGGAAATATGATGTTAGGGGTTTCCACCCCTGAAATCTCCTACTCTACCCCTGAAGCAAATGAGGGATGGAGTCTTCCCTGGGTTGTCAACCCTAATGCTCACCCCACTGTATGCACTCATGAAACATACACACCTGACTCCATCACATCTTAGCTTTTCTGTTACTGCAATGGGGTGAGCATTAGGGTTGACAACCCCAACCCTAAGGCAGACTTCACCCTCATTCGCTCTCAGGTCTGGAACAGGAGTTTTAGGGTCTGAAACCCTAACATCATATTTTCCAACTTTTGTTGCTTTATCCTCAACCCTAACTGATACATTAATGTAGTTTTCTGCAAAGACTTTCCTTACCTTTTGAGACAGTGTAATCATAACGTTATTTGCCTGGGAAGGCCCTGCACTCTCACCCATCTATAGTTTTTGAGATAGAGTAATCATATCCTCATTTGCCTATAGGAGGGCCCGGCACTTTCATCCCTTCATAGATGCATATATGTATGTAGTTGTGGAAAGGGCCTGTGCTTCCATTTATAGGACACCAGTGACCAAATAGTCAGCACAGCCATCTTATTACCCACCTCATGTACCCAGTACAGGAAACTTCAAATCCCCATCAAAACATAATTCCACACAACTGCAACACCATTCTGAGCCACTGGTGCAAAAACACATTTTGGCCAAGATTTGAAAAATGACAGCTGTGACATACATGATGTGGGGGTAATAAGAAGACTACGCTGGAAATCTGGGGTCAAATATTTAAAATTTCCAGTGTTACGAACATGTGTAGCAAAATTGCAATGAATGAGCATAACTTTGCCTTTTTTGCATATCTTGTCCCCAAATTTTCAATATAGAAACATAGACTCTGATGGCAGATAAGGATCACTTTGCCCACCCAGTCTGCCCATTTCACTACCTATTGGATAAGCTGCAGATACTAGTTAACCAACAGCCTAGTTCTTCCTACCTCCTCCCAGAATTGCCTTGCTGTAAGTCTGTCCCATGCATTCTCAAATTCCCCCACTGTTTTTGACTGCACAACCTCCTCAAGAAGGCCACTCCACGTGTCCACCACACTTTCTGTGAAAAAATACTTCCTCACATTGCCCCTGAGCTGTCCTCCCTCTGTCTTCAAATTGTGTCCCCTTGTTCTTGCATATCTCTTTTTCTGAAAGATGCTACCCTCCTGGACTTTGTTGATTTCCTTGAGGTACTTGAAAGTTTCTATCATGTCCCCCTCTCCCTCCTTTCCTTGAGGGTATACATATTAAGCTCCTTTAGTCTCTCTTCGTATGGCTTCTTGTGCAGACCCTGCACTGTTTTAGTTGCTCTCCTCTGGACTGCCTCCATCCAGTCTATGTCTTTGTGGAAATGGGGTCTCCAGAACTGCATGCAGTACTCTAGCTGGGGTCTCACCAACTGTCTGTACAGAGGGATAACAACTTCCTGTTTTCTACTAGTGATGCCTCTTCCTATACATCCCAGTATCCCAGCCCTCCTTACTGCCTTTTCACATTGCTTGTGTACCTTTAGATCATCTGATATGACTACCCCCAGGTCCTTTTCCATTTTTTTTATTGTTAGTATGTCCCTCATTGTGTACTCTTCCCCTGGGTTTTTGTTTCCTAGGTGCATTACCTTTCACTTATTTGTATTGAATCTAAGCTGCCATACTTTTGACCATTCCTCCAACCTTGCTAAGTCCCCTTTCATCCTTTCCACCCCTCCTTGTGTATCAACCATGCTGTAGATCATTGTGTCATCTGCAAAGAAGCATACTTTTCCTTCCAGTCCCTCCACAATGTCACTTATAAAGACATTAAAAAGAACCGGACCCAGTACTGAACCCTGCAGTACCCCACTAGTAACCCCCCTATCTTCGGAGTGGACTCCATTTACTATTACCCTCTGTGTCCTGTTGTCCAGCTAAGTTTTTTTTCCAGGCTACCACCCTAGACCCACTCCAAGGCTGACTAACTACATAGCCTTCTTATGACCCCACCTCATCAACAAGGTCAGGAAAATTTTTCAAATCCCTCCCAAAGGTGAATTCACCAACTGACCATGAAATCAACTTTTGGGCAAGAGTTGCGTAATGTCATTAATATTGTTCATGAGGTGGGATCCCCAAAAGGCCATATTGAAAATTTGGTGTCAACATGTCAAGAAATGGCTGAGTTATGCAACAGAGTTGAAACCCCTATTGAAATACATTGAACTGCATTTACCTTAGTTTCTCATACTGCAGTCACCAGTTCCAGGAGCAAGACATGTCTGTTCAATCAGAGAGTGGATTTTGAACCTGGGACATGTTCAGGTGAGTGAGGGTGTGTGGGGGTGTACTGGGGGTGTGGGGTGTTTGCTGCTAAGTGGGAGGTAGGGGTGGGGGGCTGATCAGTGTTGGACTGTTTTCTTTTTTGCAGGGAAAAAAACATCAAGGGACATTTGCTTTATTTCAAGGACTGACACCAGCGGGGAGGCGGGGGGGTGCCACTAGACATGAGGGACATAAGTCAGCATGCAAATGAAGATCGGAGAATAGGGGAGAGACCACTGGACTACCATTGAATTTTATTTAATATGGGGATGCCTATCAGAGAACAGGGGAGGGACCACTGGACTACCAGGGAATATAAGTGAAAACATCAGGGTACAGTGATCAGAGAATGGGGGAGAGACCACTGGACTACCAGGGAATATAATGAAACACATTGGGGATAGCGATCAAAGAATGGCAGTGAGGGGAGTGACCACTGGACTACCAGGGATAATAATGAAACACATTGGGGATGGCAGTCGGAGAATGGGGGAAGGACCACTGGACTACCAAGGAATATAATGAAACACATTGGGGAAGGTGAACAGAGAACTGGGGAGGGACCACTAGACTACCACTAGACTACCATGGAATATAATGAAACACATCAGGGTCAGCAATCGGAGAATGGTGAAGGGATCACTAGACTACCAGGGATTTGGAGTATAATGAAACACATTGGGGATGGTGATCAGAGAATGGGGTGGTACCACTAGACTACCACATAATATAATAAAACACATCAGGGATGGTGATCAGAGAATGGTGGAGGGGGAGGGACCACTGGACTACCAGGGAATGTATATTTTATGCAGGGACAGGGATCACAGAGTGGGAGAGGGGGAGGGGGAGGGAACACTGGACTACCAAGGATATTATTTTATATTCAGGGGAGAGAATTGGTAATAAGGAGGTACCACTAGACACCAGCGAGCTATAATAGTTTGAACTGTCATGGACCTTTACTGTTCACAGTCTTTATAGTTTAAACAGTAAAGTTTAACTGTAAAGAACTGTTAATGGTTATTTTCCAATCGATTGATTCTCAACTAAGCAAGTGACTGGAAATATGATTCTGGCCCCAAAAAGACATACTGTACTTGCCTCAGAAATGTTAAATAATAATACAATAATAGAAACATAGAAACATAGACTTTGACGGCAGATAAGGACCACTTGGCCCACCCAGTCTGCCTGTTTCCCTACCTATTGGATAAGCTGCAGATTCTAGTTAACCAACAGCCTACTTCCAGCAACCCCCCACTATAATTGCCTTATGTCTGTCCCATGCACGTTTGAATTCCCCCACTGTTTTAGACCCCACAACCTCTCCAGAAAGGCGGTTCCATCGTCCACCACTCTCTCCATGAAAAATAATTTCCTCACATTACCCTGAGCCGTCCCCCTCTAACTTTAAATTGTGCCCCCTTGTTCTTACACATCTCTTTTTCTGAAAGATGCTACCCTCCTGGACTTTGTTGATTCCCTTGAGGTACTTAAAAGTTTCTATCATGTCCCTCTGTCCCTCCTTTCATCAAGGGTATACATATTAAGCTCTCTCAGTTTCTCTTCATATGGTTTCTGATGTAGACCCTGCACCATTTTAGTTGCTCTCCTCTGGACTGCTTCCATCCTGTCTATGTCCTTGCGTAGATGAGGTCAGCAAAACTGCACGCAGTACTCCAGATGGGGTCTCACCAACTGTCTGTATAGAGGGATAACCACTTCCCTTTTTCTACTTGTGATGCCCCTCCCTATGCATCCCAGTATCCCCCTGGCTCTCCTTACTGACTTCTCACATTGCTTACTCCCCTTTAGGTCGTCTGATATGACTACACCCAGATACCTTTCCATTATTGTTGTCATTAGTACCTCCCCTGCTATTGTGTACTCTTCTCCTGGATTTTTATTTCCCAGGTGCATTACTTTGCACTTCTTTGCATTGAATCTAAGTTGCCATATGTCTGACCATTCCTCCAACCTTGCCAAGTCCCTTCTCATCCTTTCTATCCCCTTTGTGTATCAACTCTGTTACAGATCTTTGTGTCATCTGCAAAGAGGCATACCTTTCCTTCCAGACCCTCTGCAATGTCACCTATAAAGATGTTAAAAGAGGACTGGACTCAGTACTGAGCCCTGAGGTACTCCACTAGTAACCCCCCTTTCTTCAGAATGTGTTCCATTCACTATTACCTGCTGTATCCTGTTTTGCAGCCAGTTTGCTACCCAGGCTACCACCCTGGGACCCACTCCCAGGCTGGCTAACTTGATTATTAATCTTTTGTGTAGGACTGTGTCAAATGCCTTGCTAAAGTCTAGGTAGGCCACATCCACAGCCCCTCCCTTGTCTATTACTTTGGTCACCCAGTCAAAGAAATCGATTAGATTTGTCTGACATGACCTTCCTCTGTGAATCCATGCTGCTTTGGGTCCTTTGCCCTGCTGGCCTCTAGGTACTCAACAATTCTTTCTATCTGAAGTGATTCCATCATTTTCACCACCACTGAGGTCAAACTAACAGGTCTGTAGTTTCCTGCTTCTGCCTTGCTCCCACTTTTGTGAAGGGGAATCACATCTGCCCTTCTCCAGTCCTCGGGTACCACCCCATCTTCCCATGATTTGTTAAAAAGTGTGGTTAGTGGTGTCACTAGGTCCTCCCTTAGCTCTTTTAGGATTCTAGGGTGAATCCTGTCAGGCCCCATTGCTTTGTCCACCTTGAGTTTTAGGAGTTCTTTCAGGACTCTTTCTTCTGTAAATGGACTGGTGTCAACCCCACTACCCAGAGTGCTTCTTCTGTTTGGTTTAGGTAACTCCTCCTCTTCTTCCTTTGTGAATACTGAGCAAAAGTATTCATTCAGTATCTCTGCCTTTTCACTGTCTCCCTCTGCTCATCTCCCCTCTCCTTTATTAATCTTCACTATCCCTCCCTTAACCTTTCTATGCTCCCTAATGTACTTATAAAAGGTTTTATACCCCTTCTTAACTGAGTTGGCTATCTTTTCATCGGTTTGGGCCTTTGCTTTTCTGACTGCCTTCCCCACTTCTTTCTGCTTTAATTGATACAGTTCCCTGTTGTGCTCCTTCTGTGATTCCTTATACTTTTTGAATGCAGCCTCTTTCTCCTTAACCTTCCCTGACACCTCTTTTGAGAACTATAGTGGTTTTTTATTCCGCTTTGTTTTCTTATTTGTTTCACACAAAGGCTTGTTGCCTCCATGATGGCAGTTTTGATTTTTCTCCATTGTTCTTCCACCCCTCCTTTCTGGCCATTTGCTAATGCATTCCTCAGGTATTCACCCATTATGCCAAAGTCAACCCTTCTAAAGTCCAGTATCCTTGTCTTTGTATGGCTTGTCTCCATGGTTGTGTTTATTGTGAAGCACACTGTGCAGTGGTCGCTTGTTCCCAGATGTCTACTGACTTCTAAATTTGTGATCCTCTCTCCATTTGAGAGTAACAGGTCTAATATTGCTCCCTCCGAGTGGGTTCCACCACTAGCTGTCTAAGGCATGCCCCCATTTAATGTTGGCTTTATCCTTTTTTACCCCATCCCTGCTCTTATTGCTCTTGTCCATTTTTCCATTTACCCCTGTCCTGCCCTCTGTCAAGCTCTGTACCTTAGTGTTTACCCTACTACCTGCCATATTTTGTGGGAGGAGGCTTGAACTTTGCTGTTTCCTATCAGCACCTCCCCCCCTTGGCTAGTTTAAAAGCTTGCCAAGGAAGCCTTTAAACCTGTCATCTAATAGCGTGTTTCCCTTCCTGGACAGATGCAGACCATCATGCCAGTATAGACCTTCATCTCTCCAGGTGGACCCCCAGTCCCCAATGAAGCCAAAGCACTGTGCTCTGCACCAGTTTTGCAACCATCCATTAAACTGCATGGTGTGCAGTACCCTAGCCTCACCCCTGACATAGACTGGCAGCACCTCTGAGAAGGTTACCGTGCTTGCTATCTGTCTGAGGCCCCTCCCCAACTCCACAAATTCATCCTGCTCTGCACTGATCTCATGCCTAGCTAGGTCATTTGTCCCAAGGTGGACAATGATATCTAGTTTCCTCTCCTGTGATGTTGCTTCTGCAATCCTGAGGATTTGCTTCCTGTCCATCCAAGCCATGGCACCAGGCAGGCATCTTACTTCCCTCTCCTCTCCCTTCCCCAGGTCTACACCCCTAACAATTGAGTCCCCTATCAGAAGCTATTTCTTTTCCCAGTGGTGTCCCTTGCCACTCTTTTGTGGGTCTCCCTTGTGGATGTCCCCAGCATTCTTCTTGGTCTCCACTGAGGGTGTCATCATAGAGGAACCTTGATTTACCAGACTGACATATGATTTGTGTAGAGGTACAACTCGGGGGCTACGCCTCTGTTCCACCACCCTCACCCTCCCAGAACCTACTGTGGTCCATCTGCTCTTCACACATGGCAACCCCTGAGGCAGTGGTTGTGGAACTGGTACTCTTTGGGTGGGGGAAGCCTCCTTAGTCCTTGCCAGTTCAGCCTGGAGGTGGGCAGCCTCCTCCCTCAGAGCTGACAGTTGCCTACAAATAGGGCAGCAACACATATGACTGAGACCTAAATAAAGGTCTTGGTCTTTTCTTACTAGGTAGCATTTCTTTAGAAATCAATTTTTAAAATGAAAAAAAAAAAAAAGATGGCAGACAGCCCAAACAGTATTTCTCTGAGCACGGACAGTAAATCCTTAACAATTAACAGTTCAAAGCAGTTTTTATTTACCTTCCTGTCTAGCAGTTATGACAAAAACATTATAATTCTGAAATGGTGCTACATCTTCTCACCACACTATCCAATGGCACACCCTTGGCACAGACCCCATTATCCCTAAAAATTTAAAAATTCATTCCATCCGGGCTGTACATGAGGACAAAAAAATCCCATGTTAACCAATGGGAAAACAATGTTCTTTCTGTTTTTTACCACTCCATATCTCAAAACCATACAAGATGCCATCATGAAACTTCCACATTTTGAGACACTGGAAGTATGACCGCACATACCAAATTTTGGGCTATTTTGTCAAAAATACCAACGTTATTAAGGTACAATATTTTGAATTTAACATAGAAGTGCTGGTACAACCCTAACTATAGGGGTGCTACTGTGCCTATAATATATATATATATATATATATATATATATATATATATATATATATATATATATATCTACACACCTAAATACTGTAAAACTAGTTTTTTCTGCATCAAGTTAATTGTGCATGTCCAGGTCCTCTGTGTACTGAGATCAGCTGTTTGTGTCTCTATCAGTGATTACATTACCCCTGTGATGTTGCACCATAGATGAGAACAGCTGAGGCTTACCTTACGTATTTAATCATGTTTACAGCTTTTTGCCTAATCATGACTAATCATGGCTAATCCCATTGTGTGTTGCCTAGCTGGGGCTTGGTGAATAGCAAGTGCTCCCAGTATCTATTTTCAATCTACTGTATGCAAACTGCAACCAGTACAATTGGAGGCATCTATCTATAGCCTACAGAGTTCTTTACATAGACTGTCCTTACCATGAGTGCTCCAGATTCCTGCAGTGTGTGTTGCCTAGCTACCTGTAATTGCTGAGTACCTGCTAATATTATACAGTAGCAGCTGCATGCTTACAGTTAACTTGCTGTAACAGGGTACTACTCTTGCTTCTTTGCTAATTTCGCTGCTCATTTTTCCATACACAACCTGCATACTCGCTCATTTCCCTGCTTATTTCAGAAAACAGAGATTGAGACAGATTCTAATTGATTTTTCTATGAGACAGAGCACAAATGTCACTCATGCAGAGGCAACAGAGGAAAACAGTGAAGCAAGATTTTTCATAGGTGGATCCTGAACACCCTTGTGAAAGCACTTCAGTGTCACTGACAGTCACACAGTCTGTGGTTTTGGAGCTTTTAGACCATGGGCAGACTGTGGCATGTGTTCCCTCCAACCCATGGGGGGTTCCAGGGCTGGAGCACAGATTGTTAGACCAGCCCTGGCTAGCCTAACTGTCCCAGACTGTGTGCCCTCTGGGAGGGTTTCCTGAATCCCAATGTTGGGGATATGGCAGCTTGCATATGCCACAAGCCCCCTCATGTTCTGGCGCACATATCAGTTTGGTGCAGACCTGGCACAGGGCTGGTCTGTTGCACAGGGTCCCAGTTTAGCACAGGGGGCCTTCCTGAATCAGGAACTCTGTAAGTTTTGGCACAAGGTCCCTCTTGCATTACTTATGTGTAATGCAGGCACTTTGTGTCTGCTTTGGAGTTCTGAGAATCAAGCCCACTGTCTCTTGTAATGTTGAAGAAGTCCAAGTTGTTAGTAGTGATCACAGTGATATGTCATTCTCTTGCAACTGATGATGACAATTCAAATGATGAAATTTTCCTTTGTACACAAGTTGAATTAAAAAAAAGCCTATAAGAGTTGATGTACTAGTCACCTGCAAACCTTATTGGAATATTCCAGTGCTGGTAATAATGACTGCTTTTGTAACAACTTGTAGGTATTTAGATCAAGGCAGTTGGGATTGCAGAAGAGAAGCCAAGGCTTCTGGTGGGCATTCCTTACTACTTTGTTTATGTTCCTAATAGAGTAGTTAGGAGTCCAGCCAGAAAACGAAAGTATTTGAATATATGAACAGTTTCTAAGATAATGCTATTAAGCAGGGAGACATTTATGTTTGCAGACATGGAAGCCATATTTATTTGTCATATTTGACCAGAAAAGGCACTCTAAGCTGATATAGCTTATTTCCAGGTGCATCTTGGGAAGTGGGTTACATAGCCCTGGTTTTATTGACTGAAGCCATGACACAGGGGAAACTCGCCTACTCTGCTTCCTGTGAGCAGAGGGACCCTTTTGCTGGTGACTTCAAGATGGCTGCTGTTCCAGATCCTGGTGGAGGTGGTGGAAATCCTGCAGAAGGTAGGGGAGCTATCCTTACTGATATGGAGACTGAGAATGGAGTGCTGAAGAGTTCTGCTGTATGCACACCACGGGAGCACTTTCAAGAAAGCTGCAGAGAATACCGCGCTATGGGAGAGGCAGAAGCCATAACAAAACACAACATGGAGCTTACAGATGCTGTTGCAGTTCAGAATCAGGAAGTTGGTGGCCCAGATGATTTGCAGGATGGCGAGTGGTGCACAGAACCTCCGATTGTGGAGGAGGAGGGTTCGCTAGTTCCTGGTGTGGCTAGGATGCCTTTCCAACCATTGGAGGAGCGCGGAGCTACGCAGAAGTCACAGGTGACATCGGAGGGCTTTCCAGCCAGGGACTGGAGCAAGGAGACCACCCTGCTCGATGCAGCCTGGATGAGAAAAGATGGTAAATGGATTCCAGATGCTGAATGGCTCACTTTTTCACTGGAGGGCATGGCTGCTCAGGAGTCTCCAGGGCCAGTGCAACCTGACAAGGTGCAGATGGAGGCAGGTAGTGCTGCTGGTGGTGAGCCTTTTTTTCATGTTGGGACAGACTCTGGGGCTGCTTCTGGGTCATCAGATGTTACCCCCCTTCCTCCCCTCGGAGGGAACAATTTAATAAAGGTCCTCGCTTTTCAGATCTGTTTCATAACAATCATTTGGAACAAGCCCCCCAGATGGAATGCTGTCTGCCTTAGGTTCGGGGGGGGGGGCTTCCAGAACCACCTGACCGTTTCTTCGTGGCCCGCAGACTACTCAAGGGATCGATGAATTTCCAAGCATCAGATATCTATGCCGTTATTAACATTCGAGGGGAAGAAACATTTGATATCAGTTTCAAAACCTTTGTAGGACTTGATTAATTTTGGCAAAATACGAGTCCTCAAAACAACCCTTTGTGGACTCCGCTTTGGGCAATTCCTATTACAAAGCAACTGTTTAACACTGTTCATGTTATGTTTCGAAATGAACGGGTAAATGTGGGGGATATTTTGTATTGGCTTGAAAGTAAATGTACTGTCCTGGGTACTCCTGAACCTGTCATTGATGGGGAGGGCATTTGGACAGGGGTTGGAGGTTTAAAATAAAATTGCATATTGTGGGGGATTTGGTACAACATATTCCAAACAGTTTTTTCCTGGGTAGGGATCGAGGTGTCTGCTTTTACCCTGGTCAACCCAAGGCATGTTACAAATGTGGAAGCCCACGTCACCTTAGCAGTGCTTGTGACAAAATCAAATGTGCCTTATGTGGGGAACTAGATCATGACAGTTATACATGTCGCAATGTTTTTCACTGTAATTTGTGTGATACCCAGGGTCATGCATATCATCAATGTCCATATGCTGGCCAGAACAATTCTGGTGGGTTAGATAAAGAAACCTTGATTTCAGATGCACAAGGCCGCTTTAGGCCAACTACAGAGGAAGCGGTCTTCACTGACCCCATTCCTCCTGATCCAGACCACATAGGTTCACCTCCCCCTGTGGGAGATGCATCTGATTCTTCTGGTATACCTCCTGTTGTTGTCCACCCACAGGAAGGTCAGGAGTGCATTGACCCTCAGGTGCTTGTAACTGCCCCCCATCTGCCCCAAGTTTCAGGCACCTCATCCAAAATGAGTGACACAATCCCATGCCAAAAAGCTTGTTTTAGTGCCCCTTACTACTACGCACAATACTTTTCAGGTTCTGCAGGATGTAGAAGGAGACTCTGAATCTGATTTATCAGTTGCCTCAGGGGTCTTATCTGGGATGGAGTGTGATGAGGAGGGAGGACCTGAATTACTGACATCTAAAAAGAAGTTGGGATGAAAACAAAAAAAGACAAAGCTTTTTTGTCAATAGCTTCTTTGAATTCTTGTAGCCTCAAGAATTCAAAAAAACATCTAGGGCTTTTGCACTTTTGTAAAACCTTACCTGCAGATATTATTTTTCTGCAGGAGACACATTTTTCTACCCTTACTGATGTTAATTACACCAAAAAATTGTGGCGTGCAGGACCCTCTTGTTGGTCCTTTGGCTCAGATGTTGCAGATGGAGTAGGGGTATTATTTTGTCATCCTTTCGTTCAAGTTCCTGGCTTGGTTGATACAGTCCCAGGAAGGGCCCTGCTCCTAGACTGTGTTTGCCGAGGGTTTTTTCTCTGGGTCATTAATGTTTATGCACCTCAGGTTAAATCAGCCAGAGTTGCTTTATTTTCTGACATACAACAATATTTGTCTACCCCTAGGCATGTCATTCTGGGGAGGTGGGATTTCAATTGTGGATTGGATATTAAATTTAAAGATCACACGCAGCATAAGATATATTGTGATTCGGATGCCTTGTTAAATTATTGTCGACGGCATCCTTGACAGATGTTTATAGAATATTAAATTCAAATCCAGGATTCACTTATAAATGTGGTAATCTTGCAACATAGATTGATTTTATTTTTTCTTCCAGATTTTTGTTACCTTATTCTTTTTTTTTGGCCCCATGTGAATTCTCGGATCATTTCTTGTTACAAGCAAAATTTTCTTTAACTAAGATTCCACCGGCTTTTCTGGCTTTGCCGGCTAGGTGGAAACTAAACCCGACAATCCTTGCCACTGAGCTCTATCAGATATGTTTATTTCAGGCTTTTGATAATCGGCGTTTGGTAGCTGAGTTGTATGATTCCTGGGAGGATTGGTGGATGGACACTAAAATGGAATTTCGGCGGGCCTCAAAGACACATCATTGTGCTACCCAGTCTGCAGATTACCTTGACTACTTAAAGTTCAGAGCACAGTTCTATAAACTACTGTCACGGTCTTCAGTTTCTGATGATTTTGTTAAGGAACGATTGCCTATACTTAGACAAAGTATGAGGAATTACCATTATGGCAAGGCATGCAAAATTCATGAAGACTTATCCTATGGGCTTAAGTCTTCACCAAGTTCAGATCCTTATTCACCATGCGAACAAGCTTTGGATAGTAAACTTATGGAGGGTTTTAATGATTTTCAAGGGGTTCTACACACTGCAGACACCAACATGCTACATATAGCAGGGAACTTTTAGCGATTCCAACATGGTACAGTTTTTCAGTCCACCATTTTATGGGAGGATTTGTTTACTTTTCATCCACCTACCATAACTACCTCTAACTCTCTTATTCTAGATGTTCCAATAACACTGGCCGAGGTTAAATCAGAAATAGCACACTTAAAATCCAGAATATCACCTGGTCCAGATGGTTTAATTAATGAACTATGCAAGCTCATGGCAGATGACATCAGTGTCATCCTGACTTCAGTTTTTAATGAGATTCTGGATTCTTCACGGATACCGGCTGGTTTTTTGCATGCTTTGACTTTTTTTTTATTTAAAAAAGGGGTTAAGCACCGTATATTGAGAATTGTAGACCGATCTGTTTATTAAATACAGATTACAAAATGTTTTTGGCCATCCTGTGTCATCGGCTTCAACAGGTTGCTCCCTTTTTAATACACCCGGTGCAAACGTTCTATCCCAGGGAGACATATTCAGCAGAATTTGACTCTATTATGGAACGTGTGTGAGTTCGGGTGCTTAGGAAAACTTTCAGGGTATTTACTTTCTCTGGATCAGGCAAAAGCCTTTGATAAGGTGGTACACAGGTTTTTATTCGATGTTCTCTGACGATATGGGTTTTCTGTTAAAACAAGAACCTGGGTGGCACTTTTATATAACAATGCTCACAACTTCCCAACTGTAAATCATTTGGTGGAGGAAGGGATTGATTTTTGTAGAGGAGTGCGTAAGTGTTGTCCACTCAGTCCCTTACTATATACCTTTGTTTTGGATCCTTTGGTTCGGGAAATCCTTCATCATCCACGCATTTGAGGCTTAACTCCGTCTCTAGAGGTGCCACCTCAGTGTTTAGCGGTATATGCAGATGATATGTGTTTCATGCTCAAGGATGTAACAGAAGGACTAGCCACATTACATATAGTGGAACGTTTTGGTTGGATTTCAGGAACATCCGTAAATAATGAGAAAAGTGCTGGGGTTTGTTTAGGCAACAGGGTTTCTGTTTCCGTGATTGGACAGATAACTGTTTCTTCGGGGCCCATCAAGATCCTAGGATTTTTTTTGGTTCTGGAGATTTAAATGATATTAATTGGCAATCACGTATTGAAGTAGGAGAAAAGAAAGTACAATTGTGGAAAAACTGGTAATTTTCTAAACAGAAATGTGTATTAATCATTAAAAATTGTTACTTCCCTTATTTCTTTATTTGAGTTCAGTTTTTCTTTTACCTAAGAATCATGAGACCTGTTTGTATAGTATTTTTTTTTCAAATGTTGTGGGGTAGCAGATTGAATCCAGTCAAACGGGATTTTACCTCTCTTCCAATTAAGGCGGGAGGTCTAGGGATGATTAACCCGGTAGTCTTTTATTTTTCTTTTTTTATTAAAACTTCTTTTCAAGAACAGTCGACCACAACCTGTCATCCATGGGATGCCTGGACTATGGCTTTCCTCCAGGATTTCTTCTCAAAGTGGTCTACTTTAGCACCTATTGTAAAAATTAATTATGAAGTTCCCTCTTTTTTACCAATTGTGGTAACTAAGCTTCGTGCGTGGAGGGTGGTTAAAGATGAGGTTTTTCGGCTTACTCAGAAAGGTCTTTATCAATATATAATGTCCCAGAATTTTTTTGTTCAGGTGGATTTTCCCAGGTGTAACCCCTCGAAAGTACCACTAGCTCTTAAAGTTCTTACGGATGGGAGGATCCCGGCTCGGATGTGGGATATTACATGGTTAAGTTGCCATGGGAAGCTTGGTGTTAAGGGAAATTTAAAACATAAAGCTTTAACAGAAAGAAACTGCATCCGCATTGAATGTGTGGGTACAGAAGAAACCCAGACTCACTTTTTCCACAATTGTCCACATACAGTACAGTTTTGGTCTGCTTTGTCTGAGAAATGGGGGTGGGGACTAGCATGCCAGATTTCACATGAATGTTTGGTTTTAGGAGAATATTCAGGATATTTTTCTCATTTTCATCCCAGCACTCTTCATGTACTTTTTGCTTGTATCAATTTTTATCTTTGGCAAGCATGATGTTCTTTTTCTATACAACATACCTGTATTTTACCTAGGGTAGTGATCAGTCAAATTGAGACGGCTTTACAGATATAAAAAGATTTTGAATACCGTCATATTCCGAGTTCATTATTTTTTGAATACTGGAAACATGTTTATTGGATTTGAAATGTTTTGTTGTTCTTATTTTTTCTTTTCTTTATTTATATTGCTTTGTTTTGTATCTGAAATTTGTATAGTGATGCTTTATTTCCAGTTTTACTTTCAATTTGTTTCTATTGAGTATTTGTATTGATGGTTTTTGGTTTTTGCAATAAACAATTCCCCTACTCTCCAGTAGAGGGAACCTCTGTCTAGCTACAGGATGGCAAGATGGCCACCCAGGTAGCAGGAGGAGTACTGTACGAGCTGGAGCTGGAGCTGGGACTATGGAGCCTATCAACTATGAAGCTATGGAGATTAGTGAAGAGAACACTGTACCTGGTTCTGATATCACCATGGAAAACCTGGATGTATAGAAAAAAGAGGATATTGCCTCAGAAATAAAGTCTGTTTGTATACAGCCTGGTGTCTCTATCTCACCTGAGATTCTAGACTTTCAATGTCAAACAGCTGCAGAACTGTCAAAATTACAACCTAAGGGAGATACTTTAAGAGCAACTAACAGACAACAGGATGTGCAATCTATAGCTAACTTACTGGAGGCTAAACAACAAAGGGACAAGTTGTTAAAATTGTTGGCAGAAGAAGAAAAAGTTTTACATTACCTGGAAACTTGTAAGGGTAATGTTCCACGAAATCCACTGGAAGCCTGGGATGAGAATCGCCCAATCAGTACATCTCCAGGACAAGTTAAGCTGCCATATACTGCCCAGCAAGCATGGGCTCCAGAGCGGGGTCTACTTGCCACAGGCTGGAAGAAATCCAAAGACAGGAATGGCTGGGTCTCCGAATCAGTCCCTACAGCTGTGGAAATCCTCGCTATAACTCATACTATGGAGCATCAACCAGGTACAATCCCAGTAACATTACAGCCTTTATGTTATAAATCTAACGAATGTATGGTTCAGGACACTACAGTTACTGTAATAACACAAAATGACAGATCCAGCAAAACTGCACCCAAGATCCCACAATATAGCACCTTAGACCAGGGAGCACAAAATCAGGTACACTATCAGATACCACTTGCAACTACGACCATGACCAGTGAGAAACAAATTGTACATAGTGAGCCTGCACCTTCAGATATAGTCTGAGAAGAACAAGCAACTGCACGAAATACTGTTTCCCCACCTGTTGACATTGTCACTCTGTCCACATCTTGGGCAGACATCATAGATGAACATGCATTTGTACGCCAGACTGACACCCTAGATACCTCTCTCCCTTCTCTCATGGCTAAAAAACGGGGAGAAAATCCTGAAGATCAAAATGGCAAACCTGTTTTTTCTAATACCACACCAGGCAATCAGAATAATAAAGAGCCTCCCCCTTGTACTTTTAAATTTTCAGGTCTTTTTTCAAATCTGGGTGAATCAGCGAAAAGAAAAAATGAGATCCGTATAAAGTACAGAGGAGGGTTGGAGGAGCAGCCTGACAGGGTTTATGTGGTGAGGAAATTATTAAGGCACTATGCACTTTATGGCCAGAAAAGTTTTTGTCCTTATCCATACTTCAGGTGATACACAATTCAACGTCAACTTTTGAACAACTATACTAGATAGATTCTGGCTAAAATATCAGTCTTTAAAACATACACTGATCTGGACACTTTTGTTTGTCATCCCTTTAACAAAACTCACACGGAAAACAGTTATAATTCTCTTCAAAAATGAAGGGGTAAACCTTTCTGATATCCTGCACTGGATCAAACAATAGGTGGAAGCTATTGAAAGACCACAACTTTGCATATTTTCAAAAAATATCTGGACAGAGGGATGGCGTGTTAAGACTAAACTGAAAAATACTGCTAACAGCCTCCAACATCTACCTAGCAGTTTTTATATAGGGAAGGACTGAGGCTTCTTTTTTTTATGTGGGGTAACCAAAGACCTGCCACCAATGTAGTTTTCCTTCCTACCTTAGCAATGCCTGTGTCACTTCTGTATGTGATCTATATGAACATACAAAATTTGCCAGCAGATAAAGACCTAGAGTGTCTATCAAGTCTGCTTGAATGTGCAGCTAGCACCCCTTATTCTGCAGCTGCCCTCCACCCACCCTTCCCTTCCATTGACCCTCATCCTTTCCCTGTCCCAGTCCCTTTTGAAGCAGTCCACTGTTCTGCTGGATACCACTTCTGTCAGTAACGCATTCCATCCAGCTATCACCCTCTCTGTAAAAAAGTGTCTCCTTATCTCCTTCCTGAACCTTCCTCCCTCCAGTCTCATATCATTGCCCCTGGTGTCCCTCCCTGCCCTTACTTTGAACAGCCCCTCTGTACCCATCTTGTTTATACATTTCATGTACTTAAAGGTTTCAATCATGTCCCCCCTGTAAGGTTTCAATCATGTCCGCCCTGTCCCTCCTCTCCTCCAGTGAGTACATGTTCAACTCCCTCAGCCTCCTTTTGTATGATAAGTCCCACAGCCCCTTGATCATCTTTGTCACCCTGCACTGCACCCCCTCCGGTAACTTAATGTCCCTCTTCAGATACAGGTGCCAGTACTGCACGCAGTACTCCAGGTGCGGTCTAACTAGTGACCTATAGAGTGGCAGAATCATCTCCTCCCTCCTCGAGGATATACCCCTTGCAATGCAACCCAGCATTTTGTTGCCCATTGTATCTGTCTTTCTACATTGTGCCGAGTTGTTCATTGATCCTGTAATGAGCACTCCCAGATCCTTCTCCTCCTCCTCTGTCTGGGCTAGATGCACTCCCCTCAGCTGGTAACTCCTCCTTGGGTTCTTCACCCCAAAATGAAGCACCTTGCACTTTTTGGCATTAAACCCCAGTTGCCAGGTGTCTGACCAGGTTTCCAGCTTTGCCAGATCATCCTGCAACCCTGCCATTCCCTAGGTCATCCACCATAGCTCCCATCTTGAGATCATCAGCAAATTGACTGATCTTGCTCTTGATGTCCAATGATATGTCTGCAATGTATATCCCAAACAACACTGGTTCCAACACCAAGCCCTGTGGAACACTGCCCATCACTACCCTTGGGGATGAGAGCTCCCCACCTACCACCACCTCTGTTGCCTTCCCTGAAGCCAGTTCCATACCCATCTCACCAGCTTTGCACCTGCCCTGTGCCATCTAACTTACTTCCAGCCTCCTTGTGGCACTGGAGTTGAATGCCTTACTGAAGTCCAGATACAGGACATCCACTGTATGGCCCCTGTCCAGTTGCCTAATTACCCAGCCATAGAACTCCACCAGGTTGGTTTGGCAGGATCTGCCACATATGAAGCCATGCTGTCTGCTGTCCTGTAGTCCTTTGGCCTCCAAGAGAGCCACCAGCCTCTCCTTCAGCATAGTCTCCATCAGCTTACCCATGATGGATGTGAGGCTCACTGGTCTGTAGTTCCCTGGTTCATCCTTGGGGTCCCTCTTGTGGAGGGGCACCACATGAGCCATCCTCCAATCCTGAAGTACACACCCTGAGTGTAGTGTGGCATTAAATAGGTCTGCCAAAGTTCCTGCAAGGCTCTGCAAACTCCTTCAGTACTCTGGGATGGATGCCATCTGGGTCTGGTGCCTTGTTCATCCTCAGTGCCTTGACCCTCCAGAACTCTGCCCATCATGATTTCCCATCTGTCACCCCCATTTCTGCCGTTTCTCTCCTTGGTATCACCCCCTCTTCTCCTTAGTAAATACTGAGCAGAAGTAATCATTTAGCACTTCTGCCTTATCGCACCCTACTTCCACCCAGCCCCCCTCCTTCCTAATCCTTACTATGTGGTCCCTACAGTTCCTTTTCTCCATGATGTACCTAAAGAAGTCCTTCTCCCCCTTCGTAATGCCTTGTGCTAGCCCGAGCTCCGAAGATGCCTTGGCTCTCCTTACTGCCCTTGTCACCTCCTTTGATTCCTTCAGGTACTCCTTCCTGCCCCCCCCCCATTTTCTTGTACCTCCTAAAGGCAGCTCTTTTCCGCCTTACCTTTTCCATGACTTCCTTGTTCACCCAGCTCGATTTCTAAGCCCTAGCCTTTTTGCCCTGGGCCTTGCTGTAGATTCTGGTTGCCTCCACTATCCCCAGCTTTATGAGATCCCACTTCTGGTTAGTGACCATACTAGGTTGAATTCTGGCCAGGTACCCTTTTACCACTTCTCCCATCCTCCCAAAGTTGGCCCTCCTGAAGTCCAGCACTCTTGTGCCAGATTCCTCCTTCCTTGCCCATATCCAGTGTGAGCCAGACTGAGTGGTGGTCACTCCTGACAGCGTTCGTCTACCCTAATTTCCTCACAAACTCCCCATTTGCCAACACAAGGTCAAGGGTATTCCCTATCTTGGTTGGTTCACTGACCATTGCATCAGGAAGCTGTTCTGAAGGCATCCAGCAGTACCTGCTTCCTTCTATTCTTGGTTGTTGGGGTACTCCAGTCCACTCCTGGCATGTTGAAGTCCCCACAATCCACACACTACCCTTCTTGCAAGTCCTCCTGATCTGTCCCACTAGTTTCCTGTCTAACTCCTCCATCTGAGAGGGCGGCCTGTATACCATTCCCATTCTGAGAGTCCTATTCTTGGAATCCTGGATTTGCATCCAAGATGACTCCATGCTACTCTCCTCCCATTCCTCCCTTACACACTTCAGTCTTTCCTTCACATATAGTGCCACTCCCTCCTTTCCCAATCACTCTATCCCTATGAAATAACCTGTACCCTGATACAGACAGGTCCCAGTCATTGTATTGGGTGGCCCATGTTTCTGTGATGGCTGCAATGTCCACCTCTCCCTCTGCTATGAGCACCTGTAACTCTGCAGTTTTTCTCCCTAGGCTCCTAACATTAAGGGTGACCACCTTCCACCCCTTCCCCCCATCCTGCCCTCCTTTACTAGCATCACCAATAGTACTTGCCATTTGTCCTTTGTCACTGTTATGGGGGTAAGGTCATATGGCTTCCCAACCTATGGTCTCTGCATGTCTCTTGCCCACTTGCCACCCCCCACTCCTATTTTAAATTCTCAACTTCCTCTATGTACTCCTCCATCCTCTGTTTCAACACTGTCTTTCCCTTCTGGCTCAAGTGTAGTCTGTCCTTGGCATAGAGTCTACTGTCCTCTCAGGTCCTTCCCCACCCTCCCACCATACACTTTAGCATGACACCAGGTTCTTAACCTTCCATTAAATTCCTCTATTCTCAGTTTTCTTGTTGTGCTTGCCTTGGACACTGGTAGTATCTCTGAAAAAGTTACTGATCTTCCTGCCCTTCACATAATTGTCCTAGTTCCTCAAACCTCCTCTGGATTATATCTACTATCTTGTCAGCCAGGTCGTTTATCCCCCTATCCCTTCTAGCATATTCCGGAACAGATTGTCCCACCCTTTCTGCTGTCATTCCTGGCATGTCCTCCACTCAAATGCGACTATGCCTCTCCCCTTTGCTACCCCACCTGACTCCTCTTAGTATTGAGTCCCCCAGTATTAAGATTCCACCCCCTTACTCCCTGATTGCTTCCATTCCTCTCCTTCTCCTATTCCTGGTTCCTCTTCTTCCTCCTGCACAGTATTTTCCCCTTCTGCCCCTGTTGTAATTCCCCCAGCAGAACTTCTCCCGGCTCCAGTTTGGTCCAGACATTTATCAGTTACTCCTCCAATTTCATCACCTCCCTCCTCCTCCTTCCTGTCTAGCACTGCAAAACAATTTTCTGAAGACCCTTCACCAATGCCCACTTCCTCTCTCCTCATAGTAACCTGTTCCCTCCTTCCCACTCCATGACTGTTGCCACTTCTTCTCCTCCCCTCACAAGTCCCTATCTCCTCCATCTGTTTGTCTTTTGTCTCCTGACCTGGTTTCCCCAGAGACCATTTTTCTTTGCTTGTGCCCCTTTGTCTCCACTTCCCTATGCCTTGGAGTTGGACATTCTAGCCACCTTTGCCCTAATCCCATTAGATTTAACCTATCACGATGAATATGGGCACTCTTATAAACAGTGTTCCTGGGCTGCACTCAACCAAGGTTCTTTTTATGATCAAGATGATATTGTCATAGAAGCTCAGAAATGGAGAGAAGCTGAGGAAAAATCTCAAACTACTTCTGGGACTAGCAGGGAACATCCTCAGGAAAATACTGACAAAGGTATACTCCATGATACAGTCAAGTAATGTTAACAATGAGGCTAACATTTTGGTGGAAAATCAAACTGTCCCTCCCCAGACCAACAGGAGATGCCCCCCCACCCCACAAGAAGATTTCATGGTGGTAGGAGGAAAATGTAAATCCAACAAACAGCCTCCTAAACCCAAAATATCCAGGCGGGATTCTGTCGTTACCAGAAATAGCTTCTCCGTTCATTCTAACACCACAGGAGATGAGAAAAAAGACTTCAACATCCCTTCAGTAGCATCCTCTCAGAAGGAGGTCTCTGATGCACAAGGTGAACCTGCCAAAAGGAAAAAAACTTTCAAAAGAACTAGGAAAAAAAGGACTTAATAGGTTAATCTAGTTTTTGCTGTTCTTTTTTGTTTTGAATGAATCATTTTACATATTCTTTCCCTAAATGTGAATAGCATCAGAAATTATGGACAGAGACAAACATTGTTCACATCTCTACATTTAGCACAAGCTAACATCATTTTTTGCAGGACACAAGGCTAAAAACTGCCAGTGACATTATAAAAACTCAAAAATGATGGCCATGGGGTTCATCATTATGGTCTCTAAAGGAAGATGTTTTGTTCAGTGGTGGGGATTCTGTCTTCTTTTCAGGTACACATCCAGAGGGTTATGGATGTTGAACCAGGATGGTTGTTATTTCTGGATATTACACCAATAAGACTTGGTACTAAATACGCTTCTCAAACAAAAATGGGCAGGGTTGCATTATTTAAGGTAATACAGCCCTATTTACCTACATACAGCAAGGTTTGTTATATTGGGAGGTGACTTTAACTGCCCTCTAGAGCTTAAAGATAAAACAGAGAAAATTGAAAAACTCTTTTGTGACACTAATGCATTACATAACATAATATTTACAGCTAATATGAAATATGCATATAGATGTCTTTATAATACAGGGGGTCATACTTCTTTCAGGAATTCTATTTCCACCAGAATACATTTAATTTTTACCTCACAGCGAGGAAATATTATAAAGGCTAATACACAGGCAAATGTAACCTTGGACCATATGGAACTTCATATTTATGTTAATTTGTCAAGTACCATAAGGATGGGGTGGGGTATTTGAAAATGGAAGGCCTCCCTTCTAGAAGATGAGACTCTTCATAAGGAATACATGATTTTTTTACAGGCTAGAGACTCAGTAGCTGTGTATTATGATTCAATTTTAGAATGGTGTATAGAAACCAAACAGGAGTTGAAACCATTTTCCAACATAAAGGAAACAGAAAACTACAAATGATTATTTTGCATACTTACAACTTAGAGCATAATTATTCAAATTAATATCTCTACAGGCAACAGAGAAATATTCCTACAAAGCACGGACTGAACAGCTCAAAATAGATATGAAAAAATACTTATATAATAGAGAAAAAACATTATCTTTAGAACAACAGTTTGGGACCCATTTAAAAAAGGCTTTGTTGATATTTTTAAATGTAATCAAGAGCATAATAGAACCAAGATTATTTATAATCTCCTGAGTCTGGCACACATCTAAAACACAGCGATAGAATCTTAACTTATGTCCAAGATAAATATGAGGAGTTTTTGACAATAACCCCACAATCTCAAACTCTTGAGATGTATTTTCAAAATCTTTGTCCAAAGGTCCTGATGATTTTTGAATGCAAACAGTTGATGCAGCCCATACTTCTCTCAGAAATAGATACAGCTATTCAGTCACTTCCATCATATTAGGTCCGAAGACCAGATGAACTTGGCTCCAAATTTTATAAAAAATGTATTAATATCTTGAGACTTATACTCAAAGAATTATTCTCTGAACTTTTAGAAACAAAAAACTTTTCTGGTGAATGGCTTCAAGCCACTATGATCCCATTATATAACAAAAGATGATGCTACAGAATTAAAAAACTAGAGGCCAATATCTTTGTTAAATTCAGACCAAAAGATCTTTACTAAAATTCTTACTAAACATATTTCCTTGCTTACCCAGAACCTTATTTCAGTATCTCAAACTTATGACATTCCAGGCAGAAATGTTACGGATAACCTTATCCAAATAGGGGAAATAGTAGAAAAAGGTATGCAAAATAAATTACAGGGTTTTTTGATTTCTATTGAGCAAGAAAAAGCTTTTGATAGGGTATCCCATGATTTCTTATACAAAGCATTGAGTTATCATGGCATTCCTGACACTTTTATTTCCTGGTTAAAATGATTTACCAGAATGCTGCATTCAGATTACTGATAAATGGTTTCTAAGGAAGAGTTATTAAAGGGTACCTAAACAAACAGTTTTTTAATTGCAAACTCCAAAATCAGGCTTCATAGTGAGATAAAGTAAAGGCTGCTGTTTACAGTTATGCTAAAATTGCATTTATGTAAAAAACATAAATATAGTTTTATAGCTTTTGAAAAATATAAACAACAGCCTTTCACTTTCAAAAAATAGCCTTGCTTGCTCCCTAAAATGTCCACCAAGTGTGTTAAGTGATGAGCCATGATGACATCATAGGAGCCAGAGGCAGAGACCCACATGACTTCCTATAGTGCTAACTAGTTTTTCTTTCCCCCTTTGTTTTGAATTGCTTCACCAGAATGATCAACACCTGGTGTTAACACATGGAATATTTTGATCAGTACATGTTAGGCTATGGTTTTGTTCATTTTGTTTACTTTAACTTGCTGAAAATGTTTGTAATCTAGCTGACTTTCTCTTTGGCAAACTGCAGTATAGTACAGCACTTCAAATACCTGATTATCTAGTGGTTATGTGATGCCCTGACATTTGTAGTGAAGTACTGGTCTGGCTCAATTCCAAAGCTCATGCTTCATTGGTAAGCCACAAATAAACTTCTCTTGTAGTATTTTTCCATGTGAACCCCCTGCACCTAGCCTGCCTTCTGTTGAACATCCCACCATCTGTACTCTGTCATTAGTACTGCCTGGGGCTGCATATGAGGTTGCAGTCTCATGAAGAGAATTATCACACCTCAGATTGTAATCTTGTATCTCAGATAGTCGTGTACAACTATACCACTACTCTTCATCAGCTGGCACTGTTAAAAAATGCCTCCCAAATCACTCTCCAGTCCACTTTCTCAATGTTTGACTTCTGCTCCCACAGTAAACATTGAGTGGCTCACCACTCTTCTGCATAGTGAAGGCAATATGTATAGTCCCCCTGTTGTGTTTTTTTCCCTGCCTCATTAACCAACAACAAGGTCTTTCTGGAGGGCCAACATCAGGACACACCAGAAAACTGCTGTTTATACCCTCATAAGGACTGCACTTATAATGGTAACACATATGATTCGCAGGAGACGATACTATGCCTTGAGCAAATCCACCTGACTTACACTGTCGGGTCTACTCCTTTACCTGTGATCTGCAGAACCCTGCAGGACAGTTCCCAGCAATTCTTCACCAGTACTTTTCTGTGCCCTACTCCACAATGTGAGCTGGCTGGCTACCACCCTTCTGAATCCTGAGTGAGCTATACACAGCTCCCTCGATACTGTCTTAAAAAATGTCAACATCCCTCCCCCAGAGGGTAATCTCCCTACACTGAATTCAAGTAACAGTTTTGGTGTAGCCCTGCCACTCTCAGTGTTTGTCATCACTGGCTGCTCTCATCCACAGTCAGGTAGTGGTCATGGTGCTGGCAGCCCAACATCTCAGATCTCACAATGATCTGCTCAACTTCCCCCTTCCTGTCTTCCCCTAACCGGAATATAGCTTTACACTGCTGAAATGTCCTCTTCAGTCCCTCTCTGGCATTCATTTTTCTCACCTGCTCCCCATACCAAAAACTGGTGGTCTCACTACCCTTCTGCATCATGAATGCGGCTAGTACAGTCTCCTATGTTATTATTACATATTAATAATAAACGTGATCTTCTGGCAAGCCAGGCTGACAGCAGCAGCAGGACACAAGGGGAAAATAGACTTTCCTACCCATATGAGATCTAAGCCACCTGTGATTAGGCACTATTAAATGAAGTGCTAAATGATGCACACACCCGTCATTTAATAGTGCCTAATCAAAGGTAGCCTAGATCTTTTAAGAATGGGAAAGCCCATCTTTCTCCATATTTCACACTGCTATCATCCTGACTTACTGGAAAGATTTGTTTATTCTTGATATGCCAAAAAACCCAGGGACTGTACTACCTGCATTCATGATGTAGAAGGGTGATGAGCTCACTAATGTTTGGTGTGGGCAGAAGGAGTGAAGAATGAATACCAGAGAGGGACTGAGAAGGCCACTCCTGCAAGGTACTGCTATATTTAGGGACGGGAAAAGACAGAAGGGTTGAAATATGAGCAGATAGCTGTGAGATATAAGATGTGGGGCTGTCATTCCATGATCACTACCTGACCCCATTTTCCTGGCCAACATTCCTAAAACCATTTCATGCAATTGTCCAAGGCTGTGTGTGGGTATTAATGTGTGAAGTGGCTGCCACTACACGTTCAGTCACTTCACTACCAGTCTAGCATTGCTTGTAAAGCACTTTGGGATTCAATGTGTATGAAAAGCACTATATAAATGCTGATTATTTTTCTTATTATTATTATTATTTCTCATAAAAAAAGAAGACAAAACAAGAATATTTTAATTTTTGAGAAAATATGAACTCTGGCATTCGACTACACCAGAACTTTGCCACAAACAAGTGGCGGCTCTAGGGGTTGGTGAAGGGTGCGGCTGCATCCCCCATTGTAACTTACTTGCTTGCTTGCTGCTGCTGCATTTCACTTTGTTGAAGAAATCTGATTTATAGATTGTACAAATGTTTGCATTCAAAACTGTGGATTATATTTGTAGGTTCTGTCAAACACGTACTAAAAAAGAATAATAGCAGACAATACAAGGGTTTAATACAAATGTTAAAAAGTACATATCAAGTATGCACACCACCCCAGCACCCCCATTGTAACATCCTCGATCCACCATAACCACTAGACCACCAGGTTATTTAAGATTTGTACTTCACTGTGGTTTGTCAAAGAGAAAGTCAGTTGGATTAAAACACAATTTCAGCATGTTAAAGTAAATAAAATGAAAAGAACCATAGCCTATCATGCGTATTGATCAAAATAATACATATGGCTTTGACCATGTTGGTGAAACAATTCTAAACAAAGGGAAAAAATAACTAGTCAGCACTGTAGACAGCCATATAGCTCTCTGACTCTGGCTCCAAAGATGTCATCACTGAACACATTTGGTGGCCATTTTAAGAAGCAGGTAAGGCTTTTTTTTTTAAAATTGGAAGGCTGATTTTAGATTTTTCAAATGCTGTGGAACTGCATTTAGGTAAATTATATGACTGTAGTTTTAGCATTAATTTATACAGCAGCCTTTCCTTTAGTCCCCTATAAAGTCAGATTTTTGAGTAGTTTGTTGTCAAAAGTTGTTTAAGTATCCTTTAAACAATGTCAAGGGGTAAGACAGGGATGTCCTTTAAGTCCCATACTTTACATCTTCACCATTGATATACTAATACAAAAAACTAATATTTCTACAGATAGCATGGGGATCTCCATTATGGAGGAAGCCCCCCCTTAAAATTTTGGCATACGCAGATGATTTTTGTCTTTTTTTTAAAGGATACAAATTCTGGAACTGCAGTAAGTCAACAGTTTTCAGAGTTCTCAGATGCATCAAATGCCAAAATTAATATACATAAAAGTAAAGCCATTCAGTTGGGCCATGGGAGGAAAGCATGTCACGGGGAGGGTTGAAAATACTTGGAGTAACTTTTGGGGTACCACAGGCAGGAACAGTTAACTGGGAACATAAACTTACAGAAGGAATATATTTTGATGAATAAGTGGAGAATATGCACATTTCTAAACAGAAAAGGATACTATTAATTAAAATCCTATCACACTCTATTTATATTAGTACTATTTTTCCACCCTTGGGGGATTCAGAAACCAGAATATATAACCTGTTTTTCCAGGCTTTGTGAAGCAATAGGCTTAATCCAATTAAAATGAATCACACTTATCTACCTAAAAAAGGGGGTTAGGTATGTTGAACCCATTAGCCTTTTTTTACACAACCTTTATTTTTTGTAATATAAGATTCCTTTTGTTACCATATGGTAAGGAATGGCAGGATTGGATATCTAATGATCTTAATAAAATTATCCTTCTCTGGAAGGATGGTAAAACACATTTCCATATGGTCTGGAAACATACATTTATTTCATATTATTGTGTGTCTTGCTTCAAAAAAAATCAAACAATGCAATATTACCTCTGAGGAAGTTACTTTGTGCCCTAGAAAGAAATTTTATCATATTGTTATACATGGAAATTTTTACAATCCTTTGATATTCCCTTATGGGTCCCTAGATACTACAGAAATTACTGTAAAAATGCTTACTGATCCTAAAATACCCAAATTTCTTTGGGAAAATACCTGGTTGACTTGTTATGGTAGGTTAGGAGTCAGAGATAATCACAAGCACAAACAGATCTCTGAAAGATGTTGCCCAAGGGACACCTGTAATGGTCTTCCTGAGATGCAGTCCCATTTATTTTTTGAATGTTGTTATGCTAAGTCTTTTTTGGTTTTGTTGAGTGACTTATTACAAAAACCAGAATATAGGTCTATGGATTATCACACACTAATGTTAGGTATTTAGCCTCTGAGTTTAATTCCTATTTTACTACTTGTGCCCTGGCACTCCTTGATTCCCTACCTCCTGCAACCACACCTGCCCCCCAGACATCTATCCCCCTACCGTCTGGTAGGTTTCACTTTTCCTTCAGACCCATCTCCACCACCAAAACCTTAGATGTCTTCACTCCCTCAAACCTTCCAAAGGCAAATCCCCTGATGGTCTCGATAACAAACTCCTCTTCCTATCTGCCCCTGCCATCGCTATTCCCCTCGTGGCCCTACTAAATCTTTCTTTCACCACTGAGTCACTCCCCTCCGAATGGAAGCATGCCACTGTCCTACCCCTTCCAAAAGGTGGTGATCCTACCTCCACTACTAACTACCATCCCATTTCCCTCCTCCCCACCCTCACCAAACTCCAGGAACACCTAGGGCTATCTCAGCTCTCCCACTTTCTCTCAGAATCGCTTCTTCACCCCATTTCAGTCTGGTTTCAGAAAACACCACTCTACCACCTCCTCCCCACTAAGACTCATGGACTCCATCCTCACTGGGATGGATAAAGGGCTAATCACTGCTGCTATTTTCATTGACCTAGCAAAAGCCTTCGACATGGTATCCCATTCTCTCCTCCTATCCTTCCTAACAGGGGCTGGGTTAGCAGCGTCTGCCACAAACTGGTTCAGTGCCTACCTACTAAATAGAACCCAATCCACTAAAATAGCTGACCACACCTCGCCCCCTCCCTATCACCTCCAGCATTCCCCAAGGCTCAGTTCTTGGCCCCATCCTCTTCTTCATCCTTCTAAATGATTTGCCTAACTCATGCTCCACTACTGCAATCCACATGTATGCAGACGACACAGTCCTCTTTACCTCCGGCCAGACCCACGAAGAACTCACCTCCAAACTTCAAACCAATTTCAACAAAATCCAACACTGGTTCAATACCAACCAACTCTCCCTAAATGTCAAGAAAACTGTCTCTATGTCTTTCGGCACTAGACAGCGTCTATCCAAACTCACCCACCCTCTGATCTTCCATACCCTAAATAACACCATCCTCGATGAAGTGCCCTCCTTCAAGTATCTAGGGGTTTGGCTTGATTGCTACATCTCCTTTTCCACACACGTGGATGCCATCATTTCAAAACTGTGCCCAAAACTTGGTGCCCTCTATAGAAACCGCACTAGTCTCCCGCTACCTGTCAGACGGGAATTAGTCCAGAAAATGATTCTACCCTCCTTCGACTACTGTGATGCCATTTACAGCTCTGCCTCTAAGACCACCCTAGCCAGACTTGACCTCCTCTTTAATGCTTTCTGCCACTTTGCCCTTGATGCCCACCCGTTCACATCACTGCAAGCTCTACTGTTCACTGGCCCTGCCATCCCTGAGTAACTGGGGCCTGATTCATAGCATTAAATTTGCTTCCAACTTCTGGCTCGGCTCCCTCCAGCCCTACATTGTGTTCTCCCTGTCTTCCCCACCTACCCCCACCCACGCCCTCAGGTCTACTGACACTAGGCTATTAGTCATCCATCACCAAAGGACCACTGCCGACCAATCGGCCTTCTCTTACCTCTTCCCTAAACTCTGGTAAGGCCTGCCGGCCTAGATCCGCCATTCTTCATCCAAACACTCCCTATCTTCTGCCCTCACTAACTTTCTTGCACCAAATTGCAACTGCCCCTGACCTCCGCCCCCGAGATAGCTTCTCTTTCCCCATCCCCCCTTAGCACCTGACCAGCGGCTCAGCCTTTGCCTAATTGTCTGGCTTATACACTGCCCTACGCACTTACACTCTCACTCTTATTCACTCTTATTCACTCCTAATATCTCCCTTCCCTCCCTTCTTCCTACATAACCTACACCTTCAGCCTTACTCACATCTACTAACCCCTCTCCTTCCCTACCATACCTAAACCACCCCCAACACCTAGTGTTTACTAGTCCACCTCCCCACCCTCTATCTTTGCTCTCCAACTCCTACTGTCAACTTGGTGCATCTCGCTTCAGCTCAAGTTCTGTTACTGGCACTCAGGTTCTGTTACTGGCACTTATGTAATCATGTATTGCGCTCGATGTGTACCCATGAAATGTATACCTTGTCTTTGAAGATCATGTACTGTGCTGTTCTCCCTATGTAACAAGTTCAAATGTAATCCCACCCAACTATGTACATTATCTGTATTGTTCTACTTCTAAATTCAACTTTTGTATGTATACCTGCCTCCTCTGTAACCCCTGCCCCCAGGTCGCACTGTGAGACAAGCATCTTTTTGCTCAGTGTGCCTTTCCTGGTGAAACATTTTCAATAAATAAATAAATAAAAATTTACAAAGGTCCCTGGTTGGGGTACCTCTCAAGTGCCTTTGACATTATAACCAGTCTTTTAAAATACTACTTCTGGATAGCATGATGTAAGTGGGTCTTACAACAAATCTACTGGACACAAATGGATGTCTTTCTTAGTGTACAATCAAATATACAAGCTTTCTATAAAAAATATGTTGCTTTTTGTCAAATGAACAGGTTAAGGTCCTTTGGAAAAATTGTGAAAATTGGTGGTACCATCCAAACCTTGATTTTTCTCCTTTTTGTTTTGTATTATAATAGGAGGATAGGGTTTTGTAACTGATATACCTGAAATGTATGGTATCTCTCAAGACTATTAATTGTGTTACATGTTTAAAATATATTGTATAAGTTTATTTTTATTTTGCCCTATAAAACTCCCCAACTCTTTGCAGGGGTGCTATGCCACCAGCAAGAGGAATGGAAGAGCCCACTTTGGAGGATGACAGCAGAGGAGATGGAGGTGCTTCACAGCAGGCTGCTGTCAATGATATGGGAACAGCCAGCAACTGGGTTCGAACTTGGAAAGCACAGAATCAGAAATGAAGAACACAGAAACAACTACAAAGAATTTTGTCCTGCACTTAATGGACATTAATGGACACTCTTCAAACTGATAGAACACTATGAATGCAAAGATAAATTTATGAGCCACGGAATAGAATATGCAGGTATCACAAGACATTAGGAGACATGAAAGGCAAAGAGAACTTCTGCTAGCACTTCTAGCGGAAGAGGACAAAATAAATCTTGCTTGCAAAGGACAAATGGAATAAGCTGCACTCGAGCATTCCTGATTTGGGTCTGGAGTACAAGCGAAAGTGTGATTTATGAGGGGAGTGGCACAAAGGACAGGACTTCAAGGCAGGAATACTACCATGGGAAAATGGACACTGAAGGACACAGGAGCAGAAGGTTGGATGCAGGAGCCTACCTGGTCACCACAGAGAGCATTGACCTCTGCTGGCTGGGTGCAGTCACCACGAGGAGAATGGGTCTAAGATGAAAGGGATCCCAATATATGGAGCTATTGCAACAGGAACAGCCTTCTACAGCCACAGAAACCAGCAAAATGACACAGAGGACAGCAAGAGCAAACAGAAGGAGAACAACAGGACCAAGAATGTGAGTCACCCAGACTGCCTGACTCCACAACCGGGTGCTCTGCAAATAAAATACCAAAAAGAGCTGTACACTAAATGAAACTGTTAGTCAGCAAAAGAGGGGATTGAGCTCACAAAATGGGAAACATAACAAAACAGGGCAGACAACAGGTGAACAGACTAATATAAGAGGAGAATTGAGGAGCAGAAAGAAAAGACAGCACAAGTAAATGCACAAGATTTTAGTAATGGAGAGCCTAAACCAGTCCTGGTGGAAACGATTCAACCCTACATAAATGGGCATCTGAAGATCCAGAACGACCCCCCACAGACACCTCAAGGTCACATAATGACTCCTCAAAACCAAAATCATTTTCAGATTTATTCAGAGCAAGGGCAGAACCCACCCCAAGGAAAAATGATGTGCACATCATCTACAAAGGGTTCCTGAAGACATCCCATGACCGAGTCCATGTAGTCAGGTCCTTATTGAAAGACTAAAGTTTATTTGCTTCAGAAATTTATGCATTGATTCACACTGGAGACTCAAATTATGATATGAGCTTCAAGCTTGTGCACAGTTTGGATAGATTTTGGATACAATATAATAAGTTTAAAAATACAGCATTGTGGCCACTGTTTTTGGCAATCCCTCTCCCAAAACCTACTCTACAAACAATAACCATCATGTTCTGCACAGACATTGTGAATATATCTGACATTTTTTATTGGCTGAGACAGAAATGTGAAGTATTGTACAAATCTGAACCAATAATAGACTCAGAACATATATTGACAGGGGGCTGGAAAATACAGGTAAAATTGTTTCAATCAGACTATGAGGAAGTACATTTACTAAACAGCTTTTTGTTGGGTCAGGATAAAGGAATGTTGTTTTATGTGGGACAACCAAAGTCCTGTTTTAAATGTGGATCCAGGGTACAGCTGAATAATGCCTGTGATAGTTTGTGTTGTGCACATTGCATGGACTATGGTCATATCACAGCAGATTGTAAAATGAATTCAGATGCAACCTTTGTGAAAAGGAGAGGGCATTCCTACCAAATGTCAATGGGCCTCACATAATAAAGGGTGGGGCCTTTCACAGGAAGACTTAATTACACAAACACAACCAAATGGAACCAACAGGGATTCTGGACAGAGAAGGAGACCTGCAGTCACAAGCCCAGCCAGGAACATCCCAGCAGACCCCCGACCAAGGAAAATCCTGTGATGAGCACTGAACTAGACAGTGAGGTGATTGCAGATTTGGATGCTGAGCCAATGAATATGGATATCCCTGTAGAAATTCTTGGTGAACCTGTCCTGCAACCAACTGAGCAAATTTCAGTTAGCATGGAAGGCACTACCCCCCAACAAACCTTTGAAGAAATGAAATCAAAAGGCAGGGAAAAGAGAGCTAGGTCAGGTAAGACCCCTACATCACTAGTTAAGAAAAGAGAATGGTCAGTACACAACATGTTTGAAATTTTAAAACAAACAAATGAATGGGGTGAATCTGAAGAAGTTGAGGGGGCATCGGAGACATTTTCATTAGCATCCTCACTACATGATGTTTCCTCAGATGAGCATTCAATGGATGTGGGGAGAGGTGAGGATCACAAGAGTGACTAGGTCTTTAACTAAACAAGGGAATGTATCTTGTTAAGTGTGCACATAATTAAACATGTATGGGTTCCTTAACTGCTTTGACACTAAATGTCAACAACATAAAAAGTCATAGAAAGAGATTAGCAACACTCACAACTATACAGGATTTATAAAGCTGATATTATGTTTTTACAGGATACTAGACTAAAACACAGTTCGAAGTAGCTCAGGCATCAAAACTGTGAACTAGAGGTACATCTTTTTGGTCAATTGGACCAGATTGATGTAATGGAGTAGGTGTGTTTTTTCTGGAACAGAGTTCCATTTATCCAAATTAGTGGATATTGAGCCAGGAAGGGCTCTAATATTAGGCTTAACATACAAATCCACTAGCTTTCAGTTATTGATCAGATATGCGCCACAGACCAAAGCATCTAGAGTAGAATTATTTCAGTCCTTACAGCCATATTTGCACATCTCAAGGGTAATCATCTGGGAGGAGGTTTTAATTGTGACTTGGAAATGGAAGACAGAGGATTAGCCACAATTAATTATTTTATGATACAAATTGTTTAAGAAATATTGTATGACAATCATCCCTGCAGGATGCATATCTCTACAAACACAGGGGGGCACACCTTCATAAAGGGACAGCTAAAACAAGAATTGATTATTTAAATGTTTCTCTTCTTTTAAAAATAATTTTGGCCGGCCTTTGTGAAACTGAAATGTCAGATCACAGAGTGTTAACCACTAAAGTACAATGGGAAATGACACTCCCGGATGGTAAAGGAATGTGGAGATTGAACACCCAAATGTTATCAGAGTGTACATTGCTTCAGAAATGGACGTCTCTTTGGGAAGCATGACTATCCGTTTTTTGTTTCTATGATGACTATGCACAATAGGTGGGAGGATAGTAAAACTGAAATCCGTGACTTGTTCCAATCTTTTTCAGGACAGTAAGCCATGACAAAATATTTAAAACATTTACAATCGAGGAACATATTGCATAAAGATATTTCAAGAATGGAACTAGAAGGAGAGGACATGAAAGTGTTAATTGGGAATTTAATAGCTGAAATGTGTGAAATCCAATACAATAGAGGTAAATCTCTACAGCAGGAATTAGCACGCAAAACACTAAACAAACTTATGATCAGTATAATGACTGCAAAAAATGGGTAGACAGCAGGAGTATTCACACCTTGAAAAATAAAGATGAACACAGTGTAGAGACAAAAACTGAGATACAAACTTCAACAAGTAAAGAATCATGTACAACAGCTGTTTGAAATGACTGCAGGGGTAGCACCAGACCCATAATTTTTCAGGGACTTAGACATTCTGAGACTACCTAGTGCTAGTAAACACAATTTGATAACCTCAATCACACCCCAAGAGGTGATGGAAAGCATAGAAACTCTGAGTAAAAACACAACTCTGGGCCAGGATGGGCTTAGCTCAGAGTTTTATCAGACTTTTAAAGACCAGATAGCACTTTCTTTGGCCTTGGTTTTTAACTAGTGTCTTTCTCAGTAGACTTTACCCCAGTCGTTAACACAGTGCCTCTTGATTTTTATATATAAAAAAAGGAGAGAAAGAAATTTTAAATAATTGGAGGCCACTGAGCTTACTAAACTCTGAATATAAGATTATATCAAAAATAATAGCAAACAGGATGGCACAGGTGGCAGAACAATTGATCAGCCCCACACAGACATGTGCTATGAAAAAAAGAAAGATACAGGACAACTTGCTCACACTGGGGAACTTAAAAACAGGGACAACAGGATAAGGTGAGTGGATATGTATTGAGCCTAGATAAATAAAAGGCATATGACAGGATCTCCCATGTGTACCTCTTCAGTGTTTTAAAGGCATAATGCCTTCTGACTCTTTTGTACAATGGATTGAATGCTTCTAAAATCAGCTTGTGTGACTCCTTGGGTGAATGGATGGTTAGGAAAATGACAGATTTATGAAGAGGGTGAGGCAGGATGCCCCTTAGTCCTCTATTATATAATTGTGGTTTGAACCCATTACTAAGAAGCATACAGATAAACTCTCAAGTGATGGGGATTAGTATAACACCTAGTAATCCCCACATGAAAATGCTGGCGTATGCAGATGATGTAGTGGTATTACTAGCAAATGAAGAATCAGGCATAGAAATGACACACTCTTTGGACACTTTTGCCTAAGTATCGGCCTCAAACATTAACTATGAAAAAAGTGTGATTTCCCATTAGAAGCCATGATTCAAAATCCCACTACTGATATTGCTTCAGTGAGAATAGAATGTGAAACCATACAAATCCTAGGCATCACTTTTAGTGCAGTAGATACAGTATGGCAGAAGTAAATTGGACTCAGTGTATAAACATGGCAACAACAATAGTTTCTGCACAGAAAGGGAAGAAAATACTAAAATTAAAAGAGTATTATTAATTAAGACTTTATTGCTTCCCATCTTCCAATTTTTAAGTTATGTGTTTCCCCTACCACAGAAATTAGAGGCAAAATTGAACAATGTTTTCTTTCAGGCCCTGTAGGGCAGTCTATTAAATCCAGTGAAAAGGAACATCACATATCAAGCAAAAAAGAAGGGCGGCCTGGGGATGGTCAGCCCCATAGTCTTTTTTTATTGTTTACTTTTTAGTATGAATATAAGTCCAGGTTTCTGAGACAATGAAGGAGTATGGATAATGGCTACTCTAGAATGGAGCATGCATTATATGGAGGAAGGGAAAGCTAATACACTGAGGAATATAAAAAATCATTTTTATGCTCCTGAATATATTAGGAATGTTTTTTATAAAATAAAAATATGGAAGTTCACATTTGGAACTAGAAACCAGCTCAAGAAAATACTTATAAGAATGCATTATGAGCAAAACTTTTTATGGCAAAGTTTTATATCCAAATTGTCCACCAACAAGACATCATTTGGTAATGAAACTATTGAATAACAGGAGGATTCCTGAGTACTGTATGTGTGGGATATTTTGTGGGTGTGTGCACATGGGAGGCTTGGAGTATGAAAAGTGCATAAACATAAAAAGATAGCAGATAGATATTGTATAAGACAAGGTTGTGAAGCTGACCTAGAAACACAGGAACACCTATATTTACAGTGTCCCTATGCACAAGATTTTTGGCAATATGCATCTTTGCAATGGGGGAACATTAATTTCCAGATTACATACCAGGAATTGGTTTTAGGATTATTTGAGGACAATGTATAATAAAGGAACGTTACAGGTCATCAGTGCTTTTATATTGTACTATCTATGGCAGGCAAGGTGTGCCTGGGTTCTTCAGCAAAAATATGTTTTTATCAAGAAATTCTGCAAAACATAGGCAAGGCAATTCAAAAAATATATAAGAAAGAGTGTAAACAATATCCTGCAGTAAAAATTCAAACCTTATGGAGAAACTACACGCATTTTTTTCTGTAACCCAGTGTTTAGTATTCTGAACATATATAATTTTTTGTAGGTGAGAATTTAAATAAGGGTAGGGAAGCACATAGAGTTTGGGTTTCTTTAGGTAACATATTTCATTACAAAGTGTCTGTGAGTGAAACAGTCCAATATTATTTGCCAATTTATTTCTTTTGTTTTCCTTTGTTAAGAATGTGCTTGATTATGTGAATTTGTTTGAAAATGTAACTGTATGTATTCCTTACAAATATAAATTCTGCTATTCTTCCTGTTGGGGACCCTATCCACTTCTTGTTCAGAGAGTGGAGGAGACTAGCATGGAGGAGACTGATGTGGTAGCCCTGGTAGAGAAGAATGCTTCCCTCCCCACCCAAAGTATTGAGGAAGCTAAGGGTAGAGAGTCAGTGGATGTGGAGCAGCCAGCTGCCCTGGTTGTATGGGATATGGGGGAATCAGCAGTAGAAGTGGAAGATGTGGTACTGATGGACACTGTGTCTGAGACAGATTTTCCGAGACAGATTCAAGGGAATCTGCAACTTCGGGGCTCCTAACCATGCAAAGAAAGCTGACGTATTAGCTACCCATGACTTAAATACTCTGTTTATGATTCTTTATGTAGGAAGAGCTAAATCAAGAAAATGACTTACTGCTTGGCCCTGCTTGCAGACCAGGAGTATCGAACCAGGTGTCAGAAGCTGGCTCTGAAGCTTCAAAGCACCTTGATTCCCCCTCCTGTACTGTTCAGATATGTATTACAGTCTCTGGTTCCAAGTGCTAGTGCTGCATAGTTGGTTGAGAATGAAGCTAGCTCAGTTATTGTCTTGAAAGAACTTTCTGGTGTAATGACAGCAAACTCAACTGGTGCTGAGATCAAAGTAGCAGCTGTCATGAATGCCTACCATGGAATTGACAGCAAACATTTATTTCAACCAGAGTTACCAACACCAGATAGTGAGAACTGTGTGCCAGTGCTGCAAGCTGCTCTTAAACTGTTTCTTGACCGTACCCCAAAATGGAGCCAGCAGGAAGCAGCCATTACAATTAATGATGAAAACGGTTGCAGAAAGGAAATGGGGATTGCCTGATTTTAACCCTAAATGTGGCTGAGGCTCTGGAACTAGCAGGCTGGGAATGGTCCCCAGATGTTAAAGGTTGAAGTAAGGAGAAAACCCTCATTACCTGCAATGACCTTTTTATGAAACTAGTGATGGGAGAACCTCAGAAGGTGTTGAGGTACTAAAAGGTTCTGATAAGCAAAAAAAGGTATGGCTAGTTACCCAAACCTTATTGATTTATTTATTGAGATTCATGGAATTACAACCCTTTGCATCAGAGACTCCTTTACAAAGGCTCCATGTCAGCAAGGATAAAAGAATAAAACTGGCAATGCTGAGAGAAAAACAACACAGTGGATTAGCAGTTACATTTGTAGAAAATACATTATAAATAATAAAACCTTAGAGGCAAAAAAGAAATTGAAGCAGGGCAACAGGAAAACATAGTCAAATCTAGAGAAGGTTAGGAGAAAAATGGAGTAGAGTGTGAAGAGAAAAGGGAGCAGTCACCTTATCCAAACCTTTTAGAACCTTTATGTTTTATGGTAACTGTATTTTAAAAATAAGTTTAAACAGCTTTTAATCAACATACAGTATCTGTAGAAAAAAACAATTAAACTGCTGTTTAGTAGTAATAAACAGCATGATTAGTGAAATGAGATGAGGAGGAATGAATGATGCAACTGTGGATGTGCCTACTGGAAGTGCCAGTGTTGTAAGTACAGTATATGCAGAACCTCACAACCGGTACCCATCTCCAAGATGATGATGATGATGATTTTGTCCAAAGGCAGGTAAGTCCCAGAACTCTGAACAGTCCTTATACAGTAGTAGTTACAGCACCAGTGTGAACCAGAATAATAGCAGTTAGCAGACCTATGTGTGTAATAAACTCTGACAGCCACCCTCCGATGCGTACTGTCTGTTTGATTTTGTCAAAAAGCAAGCAACTTCCAGAATGCTCTCTAACCACTGTTCTGTTTCTGACATTTAAGAAAGTAATGATGGGTATAATAACTAATAACAAGAATGACTTCTATTTCTCAACAGGCACCACTGTGAATTTCTCTCAGTTAAGATTAATGAACAAGGAGAAGCACACCTCCATAATGGAGAATCAGAAACATCTGGCAGTCAGACAGCCAGTCAGTCAGCCAACAACCACTTCACCGACTGCTACTGCCCCGCCTACTACAATCAGGGAAAAACAGAACTACTGTACCAGCACTGAGATCTATATTTAAGGCATATTTACTAAAAAGGACTGCTTAGAAAAGCACGATAAAGTGAATGTGATGGCAAGCAGATTCCAGATCTTTAGATTGTAATCAGTCTCCTGAGTCTGATTTTTGTAGAAGGGATAGTGTGTTTGTATGTATACTGTAGCCAGTTTTATTTCTCAGTCACAGACACCACATTGTTTAGCAACAGCTCTTGGTATGGAACGCAATGTGAAGCAATGAGAGAAGGGCATCAGGCAGTTTGAAAGTCATCACTTCACCACTGCTACTACCACTACTATCAAGGGAAAAACAGAGCTAGCAGCATTTATCAACTGGTTCAGGTACATTTAGCTAAATAATGTCCCTGGAATGAGAAAGTGACTGTGTGAGAACTAGGACTTGTCTGCCACAGTTGCTACAAGCACAAAGTCACGTACTGGCTGCACCTCCCTCCCACCCCCAGGATGAAGCTGATTTGGTCCAAAGGCAGGCAAGTTCCAGCTCTCTAATCTTTTTTTAACCATTCTCCTGAGTCTGATTTTTGCAGAAGAGGATAGTGTGTTTATAGTATGGCTAGTTTTATTTCTCGGTCACAGGCACCACTTTTGTTTAGCAACTGCTCTCAGTATGAACCTCAATGCAAGGCAATGGGGGGCACAAGGCAGTCCGAAAGTCATCACTTCACCACTGCTACTACCACTACTATCAGAGGGAAAAAAAACAGAGCTAGCAACATTTATCAATCCATTTAAGATGCATTTAGCTAAATGATCTTAGAATGGGAAAGAAACTGTGAGAACAGAGACTTGTCTGCCACAGTCGCTACCAGTATAAAGTCATGTACTGACTGCACCTCCCACCCACCCACCCCTAGAATGATGATGATGAGGTCCAACGGCAGGCAAGTCCCAGATCTCTAGTTTTAACCAGCCCAGTCTGAAAATTGGAATCTGATGTTATTGTCACTTAATGCACAGATGCAACACAGGTACTGCTGCCAGTGTCATATTCTTCAAGATTAGCATGGCATATGCAGCCAAAGTTTGGCAAGTTAACTTTCAGGTACATTAGTTTCTTTACATTGTCTGGTGTTAATCTTGTTTATTTATCAGTTACAACATAGCAGAGCTAAATAAGCATTCAGAAGAGACACTGGAGGGTGTGCATCTAATATACTTACAAGCCAGGGCAGCAAACATTGTCCATCACAATTTTTTCATTTTCCAGTAAGTTAAAGGGTCATCCTTAATACTAATGTTGGGCTCAAACAGATATGCATCTACCATGCTTACTACTGAGCATTCATTGTCTCCTTTGGAATTTCAATGTCCTGCAGCTGGCACCAAATGTCATCATCCTCTTTGTCTGCTTCTGTACCGTTTTTTGGAGCAGTCTTTTGAATTTGAGGTGGTGTCATTGTAGTAATGCTTCCTAACACACCTCTCAACCTCTCAGCATTAAAAATCATGGCACTGGCCTTCAAAAATCATAGCAAAGGGCCAGAATGTGTAGCACTTTCTTATTTTAAATAATAATATGTCTACAGATAGTGGGTCCCATATAGTTAGTGATGAGGAATATTTCTATCAACTTACTTCAATGATTTAATAGTTTGTGTGTCCAGAAAAAGATCTAACATTATGAGGAACATCAATAAACTTATGCGGAGCAAGGGTAAATTTGAGTGTAAAAATCATAGCGCTATGTGAAATTCATAGCAGTTGAGAGATATGCTTCCTAATGAAACCTCATCTACTACATCAGTCAAAATTTGCCTGTAGTTCAACTCCTCCATATCCTCAGAAACAACATCAGGAAGGTGTCTGTTTCAGAAACGTGGATCTAGCAACGTTGCTAAGATATATTCTTTGTTCTGTGTCATGTATGGTAATTTGTCATCATTGCTAAGTCTGGTAAGCATGTTATTGATTAGAGATCGGTTCATATCTAAGTTGTTCCACTAATTTTCTCAGACCTTTTTTTGACAAGTAGAATGAGTGGAATAACTTGGCTAAGGGATGCCTTTTCTGCACTGATCTCTTTTATAGCACTCATAAATGGTTTCAGAATGTGACACAGTTGTTTCATCAGAGACCACTGAGTAGAATGGAGTACAATGCCTCCCTAGTATCATTGTACCATATATACACAATGATAGCTACCTTTTGTTCAAGGATGTGTTCAATCATAAAGTAAGTTGAATTCTACCTTGTTGGTACATCCTGAACAAGCTGGTGGTGAGGAAGCCCATTGTTCTTCTGAATGCAGGATGTCATGGGCTTTTACTGAGCGTTGAAGTGGCTACACACTTTGTGCACTGTTCCCACAGTGGTTGATACTTGCCAGTCATTATTCAGGAAGCTTCAAATGATTAGGTTAAGACAATGTGCAAAACACCGCACATGTATATAGTTGCCATCATGAAGTGCTTTTTTAATATTTGAACCATTGTCAGCAACAAAAAAACTTTCAAACTCTGTGATGTGACCCAAGCACTAACTAGTCTTTCCAGTTCTTGCTGAATGTGATGTTCTGTGTGTGTGTGTCTTGAAAGTGAGATACATGGAGAACTGCCATTTTCTGAAACAAGGAATTTTTTTTTTGAGCTGTGAGAGATAGTAGTGGTAGTACTAGTAGTAATGGTTGAAGTGGTAGGGGTAGCAGGCAGACTGATGTGTGAGGATGTTGGGTTACCTGTAATACTGATCCAGTGTGCAGTAAGAGAAAGATAGGCAATGGTTTGGGTGCTGGTCCACATGTCAGTAGTAAAGTGAACTACCTTGTCCTCAGCCTCTCAGAGACCATGCCATACTTGAAGTACTAAACTGTCATACATCCTGTGCACAGTAGTTACTGAAAGGTGTATTCTACTTAGCATTAAATATTATGGGCCTAAGTATTTTATAAGCCTTCAGAAACCCACATCTTCCACAGTAGAGTATGGCTGCAAATCAAGTACAGTAATTTGTTATTTTATGATTTATTGCCACTGTTATCAGATAGCTTCATGAATATTTAGACTTTCTTTCAAAAACCTCTTTTAACTTCAATTGCCTCTTATCAAGGGTAAAGTTAGATCTGGCTGGGGTGTTGTACTACATGCCCTGCCTGGTAAAACAGGGACCTTATAGAATTATCTTGAGGAAAAGTGGACTTGGATGTTGATTACCATCTCCTGCTGTTTTAGCAGAATGTTTGTTAAGATGTCACATCATTGTTGTGGTTCCAAGGTCCCACCCTCACTTGCCTCCTTGTTTGGTCCTGTTGGCCAGTTCATTAAATCCTCACTGCCCTTTTTCTCCCAGTACCTTGTACAAACCACACTGCTTCATGACCTTTCCGCTGCCTAGCACTGCAATACAACTTACTCACTCCCCACTCACTGGACCTACTACCCCACTGTGTCTACAGTAGCCCTCCTGATTTCTGGCTGAGCTCACAGTGGCCCAAAGACCTTCTGTCTAGCTCTTTTACCTAGTTTTTCTCCCTGACCCTAGGTTCTACCTGAAAGGACAGTCACCTCCAACCAAACATGTACTCCTGCTCAATTATAATTGTGTAGGTTTCCCTAACCTCCCTGCTACTAGCAATTGATATTTGTGCATCCATCCTGGTGGTCGACCAGCAAAAGCTATGCCCCTCACCCACCACAGACAACAACTCGAGTACCCCAATTCATGTGTGTAGGCATGAAATCACTCTCATGAGTCAAATTCTTTTGGCACTAATGTCTAACTATGAATGCTGACTACTTGGCCTATTTGTGCACTCCCTCATCCTCCAACCCCTCCCCCACTGACACCTGCTAACCTGCCCTCTCTTAGCTCTTCTTCTCCTCTCTGGAGACATAGAACCAAACCCCGGTCCCACAAACACACACATCAACCATACTGACACCATTTGGGCAATGCTTTCCAGACTAAAAATTGCTCACATGAATATCTGCAGCTGATCACCAAAGTTCCCCAAATGTGAGGCATGGGTAGCCCTGTACAAACCACAGGTACTAGGCATCTCTGAAACCTGGCTTAAACCCTACCACCTAGAATCCCATTTCCAGCAACAGGGATATGCACTCTTATGCCAGGAGAGACCTGGCAGAAAGAGGGGTGGTGGTGTAGTACTATATGTACAAGAGCATATCACTGCCACCACTATCAGCTGCTCCACCAACACCTCACCAAGTAAGTGGCTCCTCGCTGAATTAACCCTTGGTGAGTCCAAAAAACTCCATATAGGGTGCTGCTATAACCCAACTTCCTGTATGGTGTGGGGGGGTCGATCTTAACATTGTTTTACTAGCCCAGACCCTAGTGCAAATTGACCAGGGCTAGTGCAGCTAACTCTACTTCAGATTTTCATGGCTGTTAATGAAGTTAAAAAAGTCTCTACTTTAGCAGGTTCTAGTCATCATGCTAATCTCTCTCAATATACCAGATGGCCTGGAGTGATTAACAGCTCATTAAGAGCTGCAATTATCTGGCAGTTCAAGAGGGGGATCCTACAAAAGACTCAATGTGAGTCATTATCACTCCACTGTTAGGACTTTCAGCTAGTGTCCAGTGTGTAATTAAGGGTAGAGTGCTGTTAAGTCACTAGCTTCCAGTTTTCTGAATGTGTCTAACAATTTGTCCCATATTATAAAGACCTGTGCCCCTAATTTCCCTAAATTTTAAGTGTATGTATCCAATATTGCAGTGACAAAATGAGAGGATGTATACAAGGTCGGCCCTACAGGTGGTGGGTTTTATCCCAACCTCACCATATCTTCCCTCTCCCCTCCAAATCTCCTAACTCTGTTTTTTCCCTGGGCACCACTAGTACAGACCAGATTCTGACACAACCATTCACAAATCCATAGCTGCCATTACTGGCAAGTGTAGGGACCCACAGCTTTTCTAAATGGACCATGCCAGCCATCACCATCCATACAGCCCCACCCTTATGTCACTCAGCATGTCCTTACATCCTAAAAACAAAGCTTTGGATCATGAATTGTACAAAAATAAACCTCGATAAAATAGATGATTTGAAATCTTAAAATAGGCATTCCTGGAGTGCATACATCATCATATATAGAAATAGAGATAGTATAGCATTATGCCTGTGTACTGTTTCCTCTGGACTGATGAAAGGACAATGTTAAAGAAATATCTGTTATTGTTGAGGCAGAGCATATTAAAATCAATGCTTTTAAAATAAAAATGTCATATTTTCTATTTCCCAAGCCCCTTAGATTTGTATCGCCCCCACCCAAAGAAATTTTAGATGAGCTCCTGGCTCACTTGAGACTGTACAAAAACTTCCAGAAGTGCAGGTCTCCAGCTGAATGCAGGGTGGGGACGGAGAGTGTCTTTCTCTGCCTGACTCTGTCTCTGTTCATTGCTCTGTGGGTGGTGGCGACAGTGTGGTGAGGTGCATGATGATGCCAGCTATTGTGTGTGCAGAGCTAGGACTGCTTGATTGAACATTTGCTGTTGTGATGTCCTCTGGTTGGGGGCTGGTGGGCAGAAAGAGGAAGACAGGAGGCCATGGTAAAAAACAGTGGGGGAGGGGTTCACTGTGTGTGATGGCATTTCATTCTTTTTTTTCTGCTGGGGAGCTGGAAGCAGTGTGAGAGCAGGATAAATGTGCAATAATCAGAGTATTTCTTGGCTTGCATTGTTTTCTGTATAAGTGATCAACATTTACCATTATAATTGAGGGCTAGTGCAACCATCTGTGGGCTAGTGCAATTTTGAATCAACTTGCCCTGCTGGCTAGTGCAAAAAAGGTTAAGGTTGACCCTGAGTATCTAGCACCTGCAAGAGACCTGATTGCGGTTGGAGATTTCAACCTCAACTGGCTGGATGCCACTGTGCCAGCCTATGCAAACCTGCTGAAGGAACATAACTTGGAACAACTTATCACCACCCCACTAGACACAATGCTTGCACCCTAAACTGCTTACTCATCGATTGGGTCACCACCAATCGTGCAGACTTAATCCTCCAAGCAGGTACAATGTCTGATTCAATCCGTGACCACACTCCAACCTATGCTATACTGTCCAACAAGTCTAACCATCCACCCCACTAACTCCTGTCCTTCCGAAGGTTTGACCACCAAGATCCACAGACTAGTCCTCAGATATACCAGGGTGATAAACTGGTCTGACCTCTACCATCCCAGTAACATCAGTGATGCAGTCACTTTCTTTACCTCTACCCTCTCTCGCATACAGGATATTTACTTCCCCCTCATAACCAGAAGTGTAAGAGGTGACTCTACATGCTGGATATCCAGGGAAATCATGGCTTTAATGAAAGACTGGGATAATAAATGGAAGGCTTACAAAGTGCCCCCCTCCCACCTACTCTGGAATGCCTACTGGCAGCTGAGAAACACCTGCAAGCAGACTGCCCAGACGCTCAAGTGCCAATTTTACCTAAATACACAAAGCAACAACCTTGGCAATCCACGCACTTTCTGGACTATCATTGGATCTCTTCTAAACCTCAAGAATAGTAGGCAGATAGCTCAGCTTGCATCCCCCACTGGTCACATCTCGGACCCCACCAGCGTAAAATGAACTGACCTATCCCCCTACCTTAGCAAGCTAGCCCCCAGGCCCCCACTGCCCAAAACCTCCAGCCAAAATAACTCCCCCTCCTCCTGAGCCACGACCCTACCCCCTCCCTTCCATTTCAGTGCCATTAGCCACATTAACACCACAAGCTGTTAAAGTGCCTACAGGCAAAAGAAAGTCCTGGCAGTGATGGGCTATATCCTGCTTTCCTAAGACTCGTTTAGCCTGCAATTGTTAAACCCTTTACATACATCTTCAATCTTGTCCTCACCACAGCTACTGTACCCGACTCATGGAAACATGGCAATGACATGCCAGTCTTTAAAGCTGGTGACTCCCTCTCCCCCCCCTCTCCTCCCCACTTAAGCAAACTGAAAAATCGTGGCGTTCAGCGTCAGACCACCTAGATAAACACAGCTTCTCTGCCCCATACAACATGGCTTCTGCAAGCAACATGGCACCTCATCTGCTCCGGCCATCTTTACCAATCATGTACTAAGGAACATAGACCAGGGCAAACCCACGAGCGCAGTTTTTGGTGATCTGTCAAAAGCGTTTGACCTGGCTGACCACCACCTCCTCCACTCAACCCAGCTACACTTTGGCTGCTCCTAAGGACCTGCTGCTTGGTTCTGCAGCTACCTATCAAACAGATCTCAGTTGCTTGTCATTCAGAAAGTGTCCTCTGCCCCTTCCCTGTACTCACCAAGGTCCCCCAGGGCTCCATACTTGGGCCTCTGCTCTTCTTCATGTTTATTAACATGCTCCCTAGGGACAGCCATAGCTGTAACACTCTTCTCTATGCCAACGATCTAGTCATCTATCACAGCAACAAATTGGTTTACTCCATCTCCTCTGCCCTCATACACAACTATTACTCGGCCCACCAGTCGTTCCTCTCTAATAAACTACTAGTAAATGCAAAGAAGACAAAGTTTATAATCTTCGACTCTAAACCCTTTCTCACCAAGTCCGCCAAATCCCCCCTCAGGGTGCTCAAACCAGCTGGTCCTCCCCTTGAAAATGTCATCTCATTTAAATACTTAGGAGTCAAACTTGACCCATCCGCCTCTTTCTCCGAAAATGTCAATCAAACCACATGAAGTATCCACCAAATGCTGGGCATTGCTTATCGACATAAACATTACCTATCTGATGAAGCAAGCTTTGCCATCGCTCAGGAAACCTACTGCCCTCGTCGACTATTGCTCCTGGTCTACTCAAACCTATCCTTTACCCTGCTCTCACAGCTAAACAGACCTACAACTCTATATGTTGTTTTGTCTTTCTAGCTCCTTTCTGCTCCCATCATTGCTCTCTCTAGCAGACCCTAGGATGGCTCCTGCACAAGTTCGCTTTGACTATGCCATGGGCTGTCTGGTGGATGACTCACTTCGAAACCAGCACCTGTTCCATATTCACCCCTACTGACAGATAGAGTGGTTTCAAGGAATCTCAGGGTCTCAACAATCCCCCCACTTGAAGTACCCCATATCACCACTACCATAGGACCTCAAGCTTTCTTGATCGCAGCTCCCTCCCTGTGGGACAAGCTCCCTCTGTCCATTCACTTGCCTGACACCCACCATGCTTTTCAATAAAACCTGAAAGCCTGGTTCCTCATGGCTGCAACCTGTCTCTTCACCATGCAAGGATGCTAACGCCTACTTACCAGCTATGTTCTTCCATGAATAAGTAGCACTTACCTCCATTCCATATGCGTGCCCATCCTTCCTCACCTCTGTCCTTCCATCACAGCCCTAAGACTCCTCCTGACCCTCCTCTGTCTCCGCCCTCCACATTTTTGACACCTAGCCTAACCCTCCCAAAATCTTAATTGTGTAATAAATGTGTTGATCTATCTGAAGCTACATTGCATCGTCCTTTCCCTACCCACTTCATCCCTCACCACACTCTTGCATAGCCCTAATCCCCCCTTTTCAATCACCTCTTTGACAACACATGTCTCCATTGCAGCTGTCATACTGTCTGATATTGAACAACAGATTGTTGCTGTTACTACATCGAATTATGAACCTCAGTAATCGGATAACATTATTGTAAGTTATCTGTATAGTTGCACTAACTGTAAGGAACCTGAACCACTGCAATTGTATACTGTTATTATGTGTAACCTGTACCAACTGCTTTAATTGTGTGCTCATTGATTATGTTTACACTATCCTTATATACCAAGTTAAATCTTGTATACCTTTTCCTGCCACCTAAAGCGGGGTGTGCATTTTTGTACTGTATATCGTAAGGACTGTTTGTATATGTGCTGTTTTTTTGCCACCATGTGGCCTGGGTCGTGACTGAAAATGGTCCTCTGAATCACTGCACATACCTGGTTACCGAAGACATAAATAAAATAAATAAATAAATAAAGATAACCTTTATTTTTCCCCTATAGCTTGACAAGCATCCTTTGCGTTTATGTAAAATGATTCCAAACAGTAGAGGTGGACTTTTCATGTCTAGTAACAAGCTCAGCAGGAGTTGAGTGGCTGGGTTTAACGGGGGAAGACATATCAGTGGAGGATGCAGGTTCATCGGGTGAGACAATCATAGAACCCTTAGCATCAGCACCATTGCCATCACTACTACTGTCAGACTTTGTTTCACTTTGTTTGGCTTGTGCTTTTGACATTTTCTTTTTCCCTTTTGACACTCTGTTATTTGTACTCTCTTTATCCACATTGTCACTGTCATGATGAGAAATAGGTGAAGTCAGATTCACAAGCTCATCCATGTCATCAGTATTACCATGACCACGGCCATCATCATCATCATAGATTCAGTAGAGCTAGCACTGTTATTTGGAGATTGAGTTAGTCGATATGCATGTGTTGCAAATCAAGCAACTCCACTGCCAGTTGTAACTGTAGGTGCTTTAACTTTATGTATAACAGTTTTTTGCAGTTTTCTCAGATGACTGGGTTGTAAATGCCTTGGATTCTTTCACAACTTTGCTATGGCACTACTGAGCCCTTCTGACATAGATAGTCCAACCCTAGTTGCAGAGGTTTCAGCATTTTGAGAGTTAGTCAGCACATCAATAGTAGTAACATTATTATTTAGTTCAGACCCTTCAGTAGACTGTGGTGCTCATACTTTACTTAATGGGTCACTCCTTTCTGGGCTCCTTAATAAACTTTGATGTTTACTTCCTTGTTTGCCCCTCTCTTTTGCTTCACAATTGTTTTGAATACTCATAATGTCAATCTGTAGTGACTTGTTCAGGGTCACAGTCACAAAGACAGTATGCACGTGGTGGTGGCTGTCAGATTTTAACTGCATTTAGATTCAGACACAGCTCTATTATATTATTCTGATTCACACAATAGTTCACACTGGACCTGGCTGTCAACTCTATGGGCTGGTGCTGCTACCCACAGATCACAAACCTGGCCTAACCCTCTATGACATAGTCCTTCCAAAGCAAGGCTTATTTATTTTTATTTTTTATTTACAATCCACGTGACAGAAGGCTCACTGAGCCAAAGCTTGTAGGTGTGCTTCAGGGAGCAGAGGGAGGAGGAGAAGAGAGCTGACTGACTTGCTTGGGGTCACACAGACAGTATGCAAGACAAGTGGCACTGGTGGCTGTCAGATTTAACTGATTTTCAGACACAGGTCTGCTATATTATTCTGGTTCACACACACACTTGTTCACACTGGACCTGGCTGTAAACTATAGAGGCTGATGCTGCTACTTTCGGGTCACAAAAACTCACAAACCTGGCCTAACCCTCTATAACACAGTCCTTCCAAAGCAAGACTTATTTATTTTTATTTTTTATTTATAGTACCCATGACGGAAGGCCCACTGAGACAAAGCTTGTACGTGTGCTCCATGGAGCACAGGGAGGAGATGAGAGCTGACAGACTTGTTTGAGGTCACACAGACAGCATGTAAGTGGCACGGGTGGCTGTCAGATTTAACTGAATTTCAAACCCAGGTCTGCTACATTATTCTGCTTCACACTGGACCTACTATAAAGCTGGTGCTGCTACCCATGGATCACAAACCTGTTCTAACCCTCTATGACACAGTCTTTCCAAAGCAATGCTTATTTATTTTTATATTTTCATTTATAGTCCACGTAATGGAAGGTCCACTCAGCCAAAGTTTGTAGGTATGCCCCATGGAGCACAGGCAGGAGATGAGAGCTGACTGACTTGTTTGGGGTCACACAGTATTCAAGTGGCACTGGTGGCTGGCAGAGTTAACTGAATTTCAGACACAGATATGCTATATGATTCTGCTTCACACAAGTTCACACTGGACCTACCATAAGGGCTGATGCCGCTGCTACCCGCAGACAATGCTGGAGTTCAATTTTAAGACTCAGGGGTCACAAACCTGACCTAATACTCTACAACACAGTACTTTTCCTTCCAAAGCAAGGATTATTTATTTATTTTATTTTTTTTTTAGTTCACAGAATGCCCACTGAGCCAAAGCCTGTAGGTGTGCCCCATGGAGCACAGGGAGGAGATGAGAGCTGATTGACTTTTCAGGGTCATACAGACAGTATGCAAGTGGTACTGGTGGCACTGGTGGTTGTCTGATTTAACTGAATTTCAGACACAGGTTTGCTGTATTATTCTGCTTCACACACTAGTTCACACTGGACCTACTATAAGGGCTGGTGCTGCTGTCACCCACACAGACAATGCTAGAGTTTAAGTTGAATGTCCAGGGGACACAAACCCAGCCTAACCCTTCACAACACAGTACTTTTTCCTTCCAAAGCAAGGATTATTATTTTTTTTATTGTTGAGGGTCACACAAACAGTATGCAAGTGGCACTGGAGGCTGTCAAATTTAACTGAATTTCAGACACAGGTCTGCTATATTTTTTTCTGGTAGATTGGTTCACAATTCACACTGGTGCTCAGCCTCCTCTGACTTATTATAAATGGAAGAAAAATTCAGGGGACACCTCAACAATTGGCCTAACCCTGTCAAAGCCTGCTGTTGACCCACATGACTGACTAATACATGCGAGTGCAGCACCTACTAACCTATGTCTACTCACAATAACTTCCCCCTCTTCTCCACTCCCCTATCTGTTGACTCACAGTCAGAAAAAAAGGTAAAGTTACTTTTCAAATTTTCTTTTCAACCCAACTTTTTCATTTTTTCTTTAGCTTGCAGGACAGAAAAAAGATCACTGCAGAATTGCAGACTGCCTGCCTGCTGTCTCAGTCAGTAATGCATCACTCACTTGACCCTCTTATTTATTTATTTATTGAAATTTGTTGACCGGGTAGGCCCACTGAGACAACCAAGTCCCTTTTTCAGGGGCGACCCGGAATTAATTACAGATTACAGACACAAAAGCATACAGTAGACAAAGTAGTGCAATTAAATGCATAGGTACATACATAGGTGATATTACAGAACAAAACAAAGAACAGGTAGTAATTAGAAACAGGACAAAAGCTGGTCAAGACTAAGGAGGTGTAAGGGGCACCAGCCATTCAAGTGCAACAGCACTGATTGACTACCATTAAGTGAGATTTTAAGGCCGTTTTAAATGAGTACAGAGTAGAGCAGTTAGCCACAGCTGCAGGTAGCCTGTTCCAGAGTGACGGGGCAGAAATGACAAAGGATCTATCACCAGCTGGGTTCAAGTCCTAAGGGACTTCCAGGGCAGGATAGGCAGTGGACCTCAGGTCACGTTTGGCTGATTTGTATAGGAGAAGTCCATTTAGGCTAGGAGGAGCTGGGAGCTTGGCTGTTTTGAAGGTCAGGCAGAGTGTTGGGAATGCAAGCCTGGCCTCAAGTGAAGGCCAGCTCAAAGAGGTGAGAACATTGCAGTGGTGATCACGATGGTGGGCAGAGGCAGCAAAGTGGGCAATTTTATGATAGAGAACTCTGAGTTTGTTGAAATCCGAGCCCCGAAGCGGTTGAAGTACTGGAGCACCATAGAGAAGCAGTGGGAGAATGGTACCAGTGGTGATAGCCAAACAGGCTTCCCTGGAGAGGAATCCTCCAAGTCTATACAAGAGGCCAATTCTTTGATGGAGAATTTTAGTGGTAGTCTCAATGTGCAGGCTCAGGGTTAGCTCCTGATCCAGGTGTACTCCAAGATATTTTGTGGATGCACAGACCTCAAGTGGAGTCCCGCTGGCTGACAAGATCTGTAGGAGGTTTGATCTATTGGCTCCTAACCACTTGGAACCGAACATGATGGCCTTAGATTTCTTGAGATTAAGGACTAGTTTCATGTCCACTAGCCACTTTTCCACCTCTCTGAAGTCCTTATTGAGGTTCTGGCCTAGTTGACATAAATCCTTCGAGCTCCTATAGATAATGGCATCGTCTGCATACAGTTGGATGCTGGCCCCACCACAGTGCTTCGGCATGCTAGTGATGAAAATAGTGAATAGCAAGTGTCCAAGGATGGAACCTTGGGGGACTCCTTGGTGCACTGACTTAATCGTAGAAGGTGTGCCCTTCCATTTTACCAGCTGCTGCCTTCCACAGAGGTAATGATGAAACCAGGAGGAGGCAAGTGGATCTAGTCCAAGGTGCTGAAGACAGGAAACAAGGAGATCATGGTTCACCAAATCGAAGGCTTTCGTAAGATCCAGAAATAGGGCACCAGTGGCTAGACCTTGATCCATAGCCCCAAGTACATCTGAGATGAACTTGACTAGGGCAGTGTCAGTGCCATGGTTTTTCCTGAAACCATGCTGCACTTCTGTAAGCAGGTTATGGGTTTCAAGGTAATCAAGAATCTGTCTATGCACCAGTTTTTCCAGCGTTTTCGCAAGCACACTGAGGATTGATATAGGACGGTAGTTTTCCATTTGGCCTTTATCACCACCTTTGTGAATGAGGATAATGGTGGCCATTTTCCATTTGGAGGAATTGCCAAAGGAGGAGGATTTGTTAAACAGGTCCCTTAGTGGAGCCACAATAGTCCCTGACTCCCACCACCACCCTCCATTTTTGCCTCACAGATTTTCTTCTAAATATTTGTTTTTATAAATTGTTATAAATCATCAATTCTTTGGCTCAAAGAAGCAGTATTTTTAATAGCATGTGCTCTGCTTGCTGACAACGATAAGGCGATGAAATAAAGACAAAGTACAATGAATGACAGTGCAGAGCTGCTTCTTCTCTGTTTAATGTCTGCCATACACTGAGCAGACTACTGCAGCAACCAGCATGTAAGGTGGAACACATGGATTCCTCCGGTATGACCCAATCAGGCACCACCTTACAGTGATGGATTGTGCCCCAGTCAATAAGCAGCAACGACAGAGATCTCTGTCTGGTCCCTCCTACAGCTCTTGTGCTTCTCGCACTCATCAGTCCCGCATTCCAGCTGCTCTCCGAACCATTCCAGACAGTAAAAACTGTTTGGAAGCAGTTAGATTGCCATTACTTTGGCTTCTTTGGGGGGGGGAGTCGTATTTTCACTGGACTGGTTCACTCACCTCTATAGTAAACCTCTGCCTCAAAGATGCTCCACAGCTGAGTCAGGACATGCAGAATTAACTTCTCTGAATCCTTTGACCGAACAACTTACCACTGCAGCTATTTTACAAATGAAGAGGAATGTGGTAGGGAACACTGGTCCTTAAGAACATAAGAATTTGCAAACAGAAGGGGACCTCTTGACCCATCTAGTCTACCCAGAATACCTACCCCCTCCTCTTAGACTAGTTCCTTTTTTGCACGTAGTGTTTATCCTCCACAAATTTGAATTCCCTTATATTTTTTGAGTCTACTACCTCTTGCAGTAGGCTATTCCAAGGGTCTACCACCCTCTCAGAAAAAAGTACCTCCTGATGTTTCCCCTAAATTTACTTCCTACCAGTCATAGACTGTGGCCTCTTGTATGACTCTCTGATTTCATCTGAAACAGGTTTTCCTTCTGCACCATGTTAATTCCCTTCATATATTTAAACATTTTGATCATGTCCCCCCATCTCTTCTCTGTTCAAGTGAGTTCAGCTGTAAGTCAGCCAGTCTGGGTTCATATGTCTCATGGTGCAAACCCTGCACCATCTTTGTAGCCCTTCCCTGCACTGCCTCCAGTCTGTTGATATCCTTCTTCAGGTGCGGCCTCCAAAACTGGACACAATATTCCATGTGCGGCCTGACCAGAGATCTGTAGAGTGGCATTATCACTGCTCCTTTTCTGCTAGTTATACCCCTTCCAATGCATCTGAGGATGTCATTTGCTTTCTGTGCTGCCTTTTCACATTGCTTGTTCATCCTAAGGTCATCTGTAATGATTACGCCAAGATCCCTCTCCACCTGTGTTACTTCAAGCTGGTGTCCTAGCATATATTATTCCTTCCAGGGTTTCTTTTACCCAGATGCATGACCTTGCATTTTGGCATTGAACTTCAATTAACAGACAGTATTTGATGCACAAGAGGGAAATATGTCAACAAAAACAACCTACCGTTTCTTCAGTCCTAGCTGCATTCTTACCTGCTACGGCCCAGTCCCAGAAGGGTGATGAAAAAACTGGCACATACTTCTTCTGACACAGCTTTTTTCCTTGATGTTCAAGATAGCTTTGTCTTCACCCCATACCAGTCCTGTTTAAATCTATGATGTCAGGTGACCCTGTGGTTTTGGAGGTCCTCCCAGGGGAACAAAACTGGTAAGCTCATTACAGATCTAGGGAATTCAGCAGTTCAGGGAATGACTCCACAGATACAGGATTACAATGTGCCCAAGCATTCCTTTCCTGAAGCTCTAACATCTCAGAATGTGACAGAAAAGCTTGCACATACCACTGGGCTCCCACTGTTAGCCCACCTGTAAGCAGAGAGATCCAGTTACCAGGCCCCATTCAGGCTATAGCTTGACTCTCAACAATGGGAGAGTTAATTTCTGCACATACAGCACATCAATAGCTCTGGTATCAGAAAGCGCTCGGCTCAGTAGTGTTCCCCACTGTACCTGCTGCACGGCTACATGAGGCGAACGTGGGTCCCTTTATTTTCCATCTGTGAGTCCCTTGGTTATTTCAGGCTCCGGGAAGGGAGTCCGTTCCCTCTCGACCACAGCACCCACGAGGGGAGCTTCGCTGTTGAGTTCTGCCGAGGAAGAAGGAGAAAGCAAGGATTAATATAGGTGCGTTTCGGGGGGGGTTGTGACTGGGTGACTAGGGAGGTGGATCAGGGGAGGGCAGTGGACATGGCCTATCTGGACTTCAGCAAGGCCTTTGACACTGTGCCACATAGAAGACTATTACACAAACTGGGGAATATGGGTGTGGGCAGGACAGTAGTGTGGTGGGTAGGTAACTGGCTGGGTGGCAGGACACAGAGGGTGGTGGTAAATGGCTGTCACTCCACAGAGGGAAGAGTGACCAGTGGGGTACCACAGGGATCAGAGCTGGGACCGGTCCTATTCAACATTTTCATCAGTGACATTGCGCAGGATCTAGAAGGCAGAATTTCACTGTTCGCTGATGACACAAAGCTCTGTAACAGAGTAGACACACCAGAGGGTGTAGACAGAATGAGAAGCGACCTGCAGAAACTTGAAGAATGGTCAAGGGTTTGGCAGTTGAAATTCAATGCAAAGAAGTGCAAGATAATGCATATGGGGCACAAAAACCCTGGCACAATATATCAGTTGGGGGGTGAGGATATAGCATGAACCAAGCTGGAAAGGGATCTTGGGGTTGTCATCTCTGATGACCTCAAGGTAGGGAAACAGTGTGACAAGGCAGCAGGTAAAGCAAATAGGATGCTGGGATGTATAGGCAGGGGCATCACCAGCAGGAAAAGGAGGTCATAATTCCACTATACAAGACACTAGTGAGGCCCCACCTGGAGTACAGTGTACAGTTCTGGAGACCATACCTACGTAAGGACATAGACAGGGTAGAGAAGGTTCAGAGAGGGAAACAAAGATGGTGCATGGATTGCATCACAAGTCCTATGAAGACAGATTGAAAGAACTGAACATGTACTCCCTGGAGGAGAGGAGGAGAGAGGGGATATGATAGAGACATACAAGTATCTTACAGGGAGGAACAGGGTGCAGGAAAACACTATTTTTAAGTGAAAAAGATGTTCCAGGACTAGAGGGCATGGGATGAAGTTGGAGGGAGGACGATTCAGAGGAAATGTGAGCAAGAATTTCTTCACAGAACGGGTGGTGGACAAGTGGAACACCCTGCCAGAGGAAGTGGTTGGGGCTGAAACAATCACGGGATTTAAGAATGCATGGGATAGACATAAAGGAATTCTAGAGGTCAGGGGTAAGGGGCAACAGACTTCTAGGAAAACAAACTGAACTTACAAGCTCAAATGGGCAGACTGGGTGGGCTATAGGCCCTTATCTGCCGACACTGTCTATGTATCTATGTATGATATGATTCTCACAGAGGGGAAGGAGTCCCGAGTCCTTCACACAATGACATGGTCCTCAAATTGGACAGAATCATCTCACTCAGGTCCTTTGAGAGGAGCTTCTGGCTTTCATCCACCACCTAATGAACAGAAGTGATACTTGGACTTTTTTAAACCCTGAACCTGCAAGAAGAAGAAACACAGTCAAGATACATTAGAAGGGTGACTTGGTAGAAATGGAAATCTGTGCATGACTTGAATGATCAGCAGATATTTCTACTTGCTCTATTCTCTGTGCTACCTCTATTAGTGATGCTGATGATACATGCACCATTTCTGTCTCTCTTGGGGAACCTGGATACAGTGCAGTAAGGCTGAAGAGGACTGCTGCTGTGACACCAGAGGAAATGGTGAGAGTGTGATGCAACTAACTCGACAGCAGTCACTAGTGGGATTAACTATTGCAGTTTCTAGTTTGTGCAACTTCCCTTACTCCTGAATAGCACCAGGTATCATGGATTTTAGTTTCTTAAACATAGTATTACTTTGGGCTGTAGCGTGTCACTTCTAGTTGCTGCCTGCAAGTGGGTGTAACAGGGCTGATAGTATAAATTGCTGGACTCTGTAACCATAGGTGACCACAGCAAAAACTGGGGACTACTGAGGAGGCAGGAGATTCTGACAGTGCTGATGACTGAAGCAAACAACTAAGTGGTTATTCCCTTTACTGAAAAGACAAGCAGAACAAGAGATATGGTAGTGTGGCACTTAGCGGAAAAGACTGTATTGTTAGCAATGAAAGTCTGGTTATCAATCACAGTACAAATGCAGTACATGATAGTCTCTGGGTCAGTCTACAAACTTCACCAAATAAAAAAAAACCTAACTTGCCATTTTCTACAGTATATGCCCTCTAATTGTTCACCTTTAGATAATGTGGTTATGCCTAGTGAAATTACACAGGATAGTTTGATCAATAATGTTATAATTGTAGATTATTTCAATTACCCAGGAACTGACTGAGGAAAAAGACACAAAAAAATCATCAGTAACCCTTTAGAGGAGAATTTCCTTAACATGATCAATGAGGAATGTCTTATACAATATGTGTGTTGCCTGGCCAGGGTATCCAGTTTACTTGATCTTGTCCTATGCAATCAGAAACATACTGTATGTAATTGTTTAATAAGGGAACCTTTTTCTACCTATATTATAATATTATGAGTTGTGAAATCAAGAAAGGCTATGAAAAAATCTATGGGCACATCTCATATGATAAAAAGAAAAGAGGTGCTGCCCCTCCTAAAGCAACTAAGAGCCAATGGCTCAGCTGGCCAAGACAAACTCGAGCCATGGTTCCTACAAATATTCTCACATGTTATTGCCGCCCCTCCTGTGATGCTGCTTAACTAATCTTAATTGAAGAGACAGTTCCTGAAAGCAGGAGAGTGGCCCTTATAGTTCCAGTACACAACTGGTGTGTGTGTGTGTGCGGGGGGGGGCAGGGTACCGGTGGAAAACTACTGCCCCATATCCTTGCTTAGTTTCATGTGCAAGATCCACAAAAGGTTATTTCACAATCAGATGCAAGAATATTTGGAACAGTGCCAACTGCTGACAGACAAGCAGCAGGGCTTTAGGAAAAATCATGAAACAGACTGACTGATATACTTGGAACTATGAATAAAGGGCTATCAGCAAGTGCTGCATTTATAGATCTTACTAACGCCTTTGATGTGATAGATTACAGCTTCCTGTTAATTAAGATAAAACTGCTCTTGATAGCCTATCATGTCAGTGGTTCTCCCTTTTTATGGCTAACAGATCTCAACAGGTTAAGTGGGAAGGTGTACAATAAATGTAGAGGCCCATAACAGACGGTGTCCCCCAAGCCTCCATTCTGGGTCCATTGTCATTTTCCACATTTATTAATGATTGTAACTATGGTGGAGCTAATGTACTGTTGTACGTGGATGATGCTGTGCTGTTTAGATGCTCTGACAATATTGTATATATCAGTAGTCTACTTGTAATGATTTCTGTGAAATAGAAACTGGTTCATTCGTAACAAGCTAGTCCTAAATACAAAGAAAACCAAAGCTATACTGTTCAGCCCCAGGCACCTTGTTACTGCTAGCCAACACTTATCTATTGCCACATCCACTGGTGTTCCAGTTGAGGTGATGGACTCACTTAAATATCTCTGAGTGCATTTGGACCAGTAAGTCTCCTTTAAGTACCATGTTGATCACATCTCTAAGTCCTGACACCACAAAATTGCGTTACCGTATTGCCTGAATAATTATTTGTCTAAGGATTCAAGGCATGCCATTGTCACCAGTACACTGCTCCCAGTTTTATCATATGGTGCACCAATTCTGCAATCCCTAAGACACTCTGAAGTAAATGTACTAATGTTTTTTTACAAAAAAAATTGGTTGGTTTGCTGCTGGTGCCTCATCAAGGGAGCATCACTGAAACATAGAAACATAGAAGTTGTTGGCAGATGGAGACATTACTATCCATCAAGTCTACCCTTGCCTTCCTACCCCCCCCACTTAGCTGCCTGCTTGTGTATCCCACAGTGTCTATCTCATGCCTGCTTGAATTCCCCCACTATCTTGGCTCCCACCATCCCCTCCAGAAGGCTATTCCATGATTCTACAATGTGCTTTGTGAAGAAGAATTTCCTCGTATTGCTTCTGAACTTTCCTCCCTTAAGTCGAAGGTTGTGCCCTCTAGTCCTGCTGTTGTCCTTTACCTGAAAGAGGTTCTGTACATGCACCCTGTTGTAGCCTTTAAGGTATTTAAATGTTTCTATCATGTCCCCATGATTCCTGCATTGTTCTAGAGAGTATAATTTGAGGTCATCCAGTCATACGGTTTCTGATGCAAGCCCTGCACCATCATTGTTGCTCTTCTCTGTACTGTCTCCAGCCTATCTATGTCCTTCCTGAGGTGTGGCCTCCAGAATTGGACACAGTACTCCAGATGAGGCCTGACTAGGGACCGATACAGGGGCATGATTACCTTATGCCTTCTGCTCATCATGCCCCTCCCTATGAATCCTAGGATATCACTAGTCTTTAGTGCTGCCTTTTCACAATGTCTACTAACCTTGGGCTGGCCCGGTGGTGCTGAGGGTTGAGGTGCTGGATGCCACACCTCGCGCCATGCCGGTGACCCAGGTTCTGGAATGAACTCGGGCCGCCAGGGGCTGGAAGGGGAGAGGGAGGATTGAGCGTCTGATGACTGGTCTCCTCTCTCTGGGGTGGGTAGTGGGGCTTGCATCACCCTGAAGCGGTGACTGGTGAAGGCTGGTCACACTACAGTGGTATGCCAAGGTGGGGGGAGAGTACAGCGGGTGTCAGCACTACGTGCTCAGGATGTCATTGCTCATCCAGCTCTCTATAGGGAGAAAAAAAGTAGAAAATGAGAGGGTGATCTTCGCAGCTGATTGCTGCGCCTTGCACCCCTGGAGAGACCTGAGAGGGGTGCATACCCAGTGGGTTCGAGAGTGATAAAGTCCAGCCCACTGGGGGAGAGGGTTCGTGTGGCCCGCACGCACGACCGGGTCCAGGGGTGCAGGGCCAGTGGCCGGAGATCGTGAGACCACTCTGCCAAAGGAGGAAAAACAGAAGTAAGATAAAAAAAAAACCATTGTCTACTAACCTTGAGGTCATCTGATATGATCACCCCTAGGTCTCGCTCCCGCTTGGTAGCCACAAGCTGCTCCCCTCCCATTGAGTACAGTTTCACTGGGTTACGCTTTCCCAGGTGCATAACCTTGCATTTTTTGGCATTGAATTTCAATGGCCAGGTCTTGAAACGCTCCTCCAGTTTTCGGAGATCAGCTTCCATGCTTTGCTGTCCCTCTGTTGTGTCTACCCTGTTGCCAGTTTAAGTGTCATCTGCAAAAAGGTATATCTTTCCTCAGGTCATCCTTAATGTCACTGATGAATATGTTGAAGAGAATTGACCCCGAACTAAGCCCTGCAAGACCCGCTATTCACCTTACCTCCACAGACAGAGTGCTATTTACTAATAATCTTGAATTCTCCCATATAATCAGTTTCTGACCCAGTTTGTAACCTTGGGCTCAATTCCATGTTCTCCAGTTTTTGACTAGTCTCCTGTGTGTAATGGGTCAAAAGCTTTGCTGAAGTCCAGGTAAACCACATCCACTGCCCCACCCTGATCCACTATTTTGGTGATCCAATTGAAAAAATCAACCAGGTTTGTCTGGCAGGACCTCCCTGCCATGAAACCGTGTTGATTTTTGTCGAGCTGACCAGTTTGCTCCAAGAAAGCTATGATTCTTTCCTTCAGCAATGACTTCATCAGTTTTCCCATGACTGATGTTAGACTAACCGGACCGTAGTTACCTGGATGTTCCTTGCTTGCACTCTTCCAATCCTCTGGCACCTCCCGGCTCCTTGATAATTTGTAGAAGAGCACTGCTAAGGGGCTGCCCATTCCCTCCCTAGTTCTTTCAGTGTTCTTGGGTGTATCCCATCTTGCTCTAGAGCATTATGTACCTTTAAATTGTCTATTTTCTCCAGGACCCTTTCCTCTGTGAAGGGACCCATGTCTATTCCTTCAGTCGGACACTTCTTTATGACTATTGTTGGTCCGTTACCATCTGCTTCCTGTGTGAAGACTGAGCAGAAGTACTCATTGAGTGCCTCTGCCTTTTCCCCATCTTGCTCTGTGGTTTGTCTGTCTTTTTTTGCGATTCTAACAATGCTCCTTTGGTCTTCCTTTTTCACGTGTTTACCTGCAGAAGGTTTTGTTATCCTTTTTTACTTCCTGAGCTATCCTAACCTCTGTTTGAGCCTTTGCATTTCTTATCACTTTCCCTGTCTCTCTTAGTTTCTGTTTATATTCTGTTTTGTCTGCCTCATTCCCCAACTCCTTGTACTTTCTGAAGGCTATGTGCTTTTCTCTCACCATGGTTGCCACCTCCTTTGAAAACCATAGTGGGTTTTTCCTCCTTTTGTTCTTACTAACCTGACGGCACACTCTGATGTCAACATGATTATCGCATCCTTCACTCCTGTCAAATATTCCTCAATGCTACCTTCTGTCGAGATACTAAGGCTGTCTCTTAGGCAAGCCTTCATGTTTGTGAAGTCTGCCCTCCTGAAGTCAAGGACCTTCAGTTTGGAATGTGTGGAGTCTACAGTCCTTTTTACCCTGCACCATACCGTGTTATGATCACTGTTGCCCAGGTGGTTCCCTGCTTTGACACCTGTAACCCTATCGCTATTTGTGAATATCAGATCTAGAATCGCATTACTTCTTGTGGGTGATGTCACTAGTTCACTTAGGCCTGCTTCCTGTAATGAGACTAGGAATTCCCTGCTCTTCTGTGATGCCGCTATGTGGGTATTACAATCTATGTCCAGGAGATTGAAATCCTGGCTTCCTCCTGATTTGTGGGTCTGTAGATTGTTGATACCCAAATGGGTTTCCAGCTTCTGGCCCCTATTGGGATCCATAGATCCTGTGTTTCCCCTAGTGCCTGCTGCATTTCTGTAGCACTGATGGTATCCTTAAGATAAATAGCAACCCCCCCCTCCCTTTTTCCCAGTCCTATCTCTCCTAAAGCAAGTTGTACCTTGGGATAGTCACCTCCCAACCATGATTATTTGTGAACCATGTTTCAGTCACGGCCACCCAGTTTAGTCCAACCTCAGCTATTGTGGCAGTGAGGTCAGTCATCTAGTTAGCCAGACTGCGTGCATTAAGGCACAGTGCTGACCACTCTTGCTGCATCACTTTGTTTGTCATGCCTCCCTTGATCTTATTGTTCTTCCCTTTATAGTTTTCCCTGTTTATGGTTCCTCTCTTTCCATTGTGATGGCCAATACCAGAGTTGGAAAAGGTTTTATGTTCCCAGCTATCTGCTTTTGCTATCCTAGAGTGTGAGATTTGGTGCTTCCTGGAGGGGGACAGATAGCAGGCTCAATGTGTGCTTCTCCTAGAGCTACGAATCATCTCCCCTCCCACTTGTTTAAATGTCCTACGTGGATGTCAAATTTCTGGCTCAGGGCTCTATCTCCCTCTTTAGTCAGGTGGAGGCCATTGAATTTGAAGAACTCCCTTTCCACGAATTTGCCCCAGTTGCACCTGAAAAAGGGACTTTTAGTTTCAGTGGGCCTGCCCCATCAATAAAACTCATTTAATAAATACATCTACGGACATAATTTCAAAAATGAAAATCCTGACTTACTTCAAAATGAGTTTTAAAATGGGGGATTAATAAATACATCTACGGACATAATTTCAAAAATGAAAATCCTGACTTACTTCAAAATGAGTTTAAAAATGGGGGATTGGGTACATGATTTTAAAAATAAAGAGGCAGAAACCAAATGACAAAGTCTAAAATTATTATCATCTTAAGGGATAAATATGTGCCAACTTCAAAATAATACAACAAAAAGGGAAAGAAACTCCAAAAACTGAATAGAAACATCAGAAGGCTACTATAAAAGGGTCAGCTTCCAAACGAATGAAAGCAATGAATTCCAATTAGTTAAAAAAAAAATGTTCAACTATTAGAAAATCGCAAAAGGGTAATTCAGTTTCAAAGAAGGATATTAGACTACACGTTATGGTGCTTATACTTGACATGTTTGGCAAATATCACAATGTCCAGTATAGGCAGTGTCCGGTTTAAGTGTGAGTCACCTTTAGTTATCTTTAGAACAGCTCATATGGTCATAGGCAGGACAGGGATTCGAGAAACAGGCAGGCACTAGAGAGCTACTTTAGTAAAATAAAATCTGTTGTAAGAGGTTTGTTCTTATGCCAGTTCATACGGCCATGGGTAGGATGGATGGGGGGGAGGGGCTGAGAAACAGACAGGAACAAGAGAGTTACTATAAATAAAGTCTGCTGCCATAGAAAAAAAAGTTTAAAAGCACAAAGTCTACCACTCCGGCCAGTGAAGCACCTCTGGCTTCTGCCTTCTGCTTCAGACTGTTAGCTGACTAGTTAGCACCTAGTCAGCCTGACCCCCTGTGGTCAGGCAATGGCAGGGAACCTCATTAACACTTCCACAGCTCTGGTAGAACAGGGTTGGGTAGTATCAGGGGAGGCTTATCAACTTATCATCACTTAATCAACACCTAATTAGGATTCCAGGCATCTGGTACAGCAGGGCAGCCCTAATCCATTTTAAAGGTAGTTTTTTAATGACCCCTTTGGAAACAGGGTCTGGCTTTTGGAATTCATTCAGTAAAACCAGATATTTGGACTAAGAGTGTCCATACTAGGTTGTGTATAAAATATGTGCCAACTTCACAATGATAGAACAAAAAGGGTAAGAAGCCCCAAAAGCTGAATAGAAATAGCAGAAGGCTACTATAAGAGGGTCAGCTTCCAAAAGAATGAAAGCAATGAATTCCATTTAGTTAAAAAAAAGATTTTCAACTATTAAAAAAATGCAAAAGAGTAATCCAGTTACAAAGAAGGATATTAGAATACATAACATGGTGCTTATTCCTGACATGTTTGGCAAATAACACAATGTCCAGTATAGGCCGTGTACGGTTTAAGTGTGAGTCACCTTTAGTTAGCTTTAGGACAGCTCATATGGTCATGGAAAGGATAGGGGTTCAAGAAACAGACAGGCACTAGGGAGCTACTTTAGTAAAATAAAATCTGTTGTAAGAGGTTTGTTCTAATGCCAGTTCATATGGCCGTAGGCAGGATGGGGAGAGAGCTACTATAAATAAAACCTGCTGCTGTAGAAAAAAGAAAGTTTAAAAGCACAAAGTCTACCACTCTGGCCAGTGAAGCACCTCTGGCTTCTACCTTTTGCTTCAGGCTGATAGCTAACTAGTTAGCACCTAGTCAGCTTGAACCCTGTGGTTAGGCAATGGCAGGGAACCTCATTAACACTTTCACAGCTCTGGTAGAACAGGGTTGGGTAGTATCAGGCGGTAGGCTTATCAACTTATCATCACCTACTCAATACCTAATTAGGAGTCCAGGCATCCGATCCATTGTAAAAGGTAAGTTTTTTAATGAACCCACTATGGAAACAGGGTCTGGCTTTTTGGGTTTCACTTGGTAAAACCAGATGTTTGGACTAAGCATGTCTGTACCAGATGGTGTATAACTTGGCAGCCTAAAAGACCAATTCTTAAGAGTGCAAACAAAAAGGGTTCATTTAGGCTCTAAAATTCTATATTTGAGATCTTAGAGGCTTTTTAGGTGCTTAAGTAGCAGAGACAGCATTAGGAAAAATGCCACATGAATATGTAACAGAGTCTACAAACACTCTAATATGATAGAAGTAATCAGACCATTTTTATTGTAAAATCCACATAATTAATTAATAGGCAGTGCAATCACACAACACTTATTCTTTCACTTATGCAAAGCAAATCTTGATTTTTTCAAACTTTCAAAACTGTGCAAAACATGGGCAAAATAATAGTCTACTTAAAAGAAAAATGTCCTGTCAATTTACCCTTGGGATACTTTTATGGCTCAATTGCCTAATCCATTCATGCAGTCCATATTAATCCAGTTGTTGGAGTCCATATTATTGGTTCTCTGGCACGTAATATGTCTTTTTGTGTCAAAGCACAAATTTGCTGGAACATCTGCTTCAAGCACAAAAGAGCAAATACTAGACACCATGCCGTGGCCATCTAGGGATTTGTCTTGCAAGACTTTTCACTCCAGTACCCCAGCCTAGATGCTGCTCCAACTTGTTGCTATTACCTGGTCGCTTGGTAGCCACAGGTGTCAATCCATGTGTGCTGACATTTTGGGGTCGTTTGACGCCATCCTCAGAGCTGGCTAGTGTGAGCATAGGTCCTTCCTTTTAATCTTACTGGTCTTCATGGCGATGTCTGAAGCCATGACTTAAAGCAACAACAGTCAGAAAAACTGGCACATATATGAACATTTCATGCTGAAGTCATTTGCGTTGACCCATGTACTAAACTGTGCAATTATGATCAAAGTTACTTATAATACAAAATCAACTGTATCCCTTGTTGTAAAAACACAGTTATAACCCATGTCCCACTTACTTGTGCAAAATTAATAGTGCAAAATGTATAAAACATTTTTTAAAAATGATAACATACTGCAATGCAAACTGAGAAATCAAAGGGAAGTTCATCAGTAACTGCTATAGCCATGATCTTCATTGAGACTTCTTGGCTTTAATGTTTGTAGTTCAAAGATCCAACTCTTGTCCATCTGCTATGCGATTGCTTCAGTGTTGAGACAGACTTGGCAAGAGGGCTGCAAGCCCACTGAATCTTTCTAGAACTCTATTTTTTTGTTATTACTGTAGTGTGGAGTTGGTTACAGCAATGTGTGCTAGCTACCTAGTGAATTCTGAGTTGTTTAGTCTCTATTGCAGAGGTAAGACTACAACAGAATGGGGTTAGCTGTGTTTAGCCACAATAAGCAGGCATATTGTTGTGAAGCACTTGAGTGTAGGTGTCTGTGGATGCAGATAATCTGTAAGGAGCTCTTTAATTCAAACTTTTAAAATGCTCAGAAGGAGCGAGTAAGATGAGGTCATGTTACCTTGAACTGTCTTCCGGGTTCTGCTGAATAAATTGAGAGCCCCATGCAAGCAAGCCACAACTCTTGTCCATCTGCTGTGCAACTGCTTCGGTGGTGAGACAGACTTGGCAAGAGGGCTGCAACAACAATAAATCTTTCCAGAGCTATATTTTTGGTTTTTTCTGTAGTGTGGAGCTGGGTCACCTAGCAATATCTGCTTGCTACCTAGTGAATTCTGGGTTGTGTGGTCTTTATTGCAGAGGTGAGACTACAACAGAATGGGGGTAGCTGTGCTTAACCACAATTAGAAGGCATATTGATTTGAAGCACTTCAGTGTAGATGTCTGTGGGGGCAGATAATCTGCAAGGAGCTTTTTAATTCAAACTTCTAAAATGCTCAGAAGGAGTGAGTGAGGTGAGGTTACATGACCTGGATTTGTCTTCCTGGTTCTGCCAGATAAATTGAAAGCCCTGTGCAAGCAGGTTGAGCACTTACGGATGAACAAGTGGTTGCCACACATGGAGACACACACTGAGACATGTGCAGCATATCTGCATGTGTCTGCAGTGTCCACAGTGGAAGGAGTGGAGGAGGGCCAAGGATTTTAAGCTAAGCAAGGTACCAGTGATTTATCTACCACTCATAGTTAAAGTAATTAACAAGCTACAGGTGATTTTATTGTGAATTGTAGACCACCACACTGACATTGTATTATTGCATAAGATGGATACAAATATAGCCAGGATAGAGAGAGGGATTCTAGAGATCAGATGCATCCTATGTAACAAAATAAGTACAGAGGTTACCAACGAAGTCTTGATTTTTACCTGTAAAGAATGCCTATTGATTAAAGAGTTAAAAAATAAGGTATTGAATTTGGAAATGAAACACGTCTCAATGCAACAAAAGAGATTACTAGATATATATATGGAGGACCCACTGCAGATTGGTATAGGTGAAAACAAAGAAGTAATACAGGACACCAGAAAAAGGGGCAAAGACATCGAGGATGAAGGGGTATGGGAAACTGAAATGAGAAAATATAAAAAGGGAAGGAGAGCAACCGGCCTAAATCTGGAGATTAGAAATACATATGAACCTCTGATATAGTTGGAAACAGATGATACCATTGAAGCAAGGGCAATTGATGAAGGAACAAGTATGGAATGTAATGAATCTAACAGCAACATAAGAAATGTGTTGTTGCTGGAGGATAAAAATGAGCCTAGGGTAAATGGTACAAGGAAAAATATGAAGGAAGTAGAAACAAATAGTGACAGAAGGCACAATCTAAACATGAGTACTGAGCACTGTGTAAGGGAACAAAATAACATGGTGGATAGTCCCCCCACCCCCCCCCAGCTCCACCATATCAGACACTAATTATGCAGTACCTCAAGAATTTAATGGAGTGGATAATAGCTTAGAAATGAATGAACCAAATGGAGTGGAAAATAATAGTACAGGTCCAAATGACGCTATGGATACAAAGTCAAGTAGAGATGTTTCACACGTCATAAAATAGGTATATGTGCTAGGGGATTTGATATTGAAATACACTGACTGGTATACCTCTAGAAATTGCAAAGAGAATGACACAACCAGTTATTTTTGGGGAGGAAATGTGAGAGATGTGCATAACATGTTAACAAATATAATAAAGGAAAAAGATGGTACTGCAACTCTAATTCTGCATCTTGGTGTTATTAATATCAAGGGTCAACCTTTGGCAGAAATAAAAGAAGAATTTAAAAACATCTGGATTGAGGTAAAAAGACTGCATTGTAAATTATATTTTTTGGAAATTCTGCCAGTACTGAGAGAAAATAAGTATAATATGACTAAGATGAAAAACCTAAATAACTGGCTGAGGCGTGGACCCTGATGGAAGGAATAGGATGCATTATCCATTGGGAAGATTTTATTAATGACCCAGATTATTTTTGTTAAGATGGATTGCATCTTAGTAAAATGGGCAGCAGAATGTTGGGTTTGAAACTTAAGAAAGTAGTAGACATCTGTTTAAAGAATATGGGGAGAGGAGACAGGTACCAAAAATATAATGCTGGAGTCAAGTAAGAGCAACCAATGTCAGTAGTAAGAAGGTTAAAGGCTTTAAGATATGGTCATTGAATGCAAGAAGTCTTAACATAAGCCAAAAAGAAGAACTAGAGACTAAGTGGCAGAATGGGTTGATATCTGCTTTATTTTGGAAACATGGTGGAGATAGGAGTCACATGGAATCATGATATTAAGATGACACATTGTATTCAAGAGACAAACAGAATAAGAAGGCTGCGGAGTAGCAGTCTATATAAGTAATACTACACAAAGTACAGTTTATAACCCAGCACAGAAAAGTCAAAAATAGAAAGGAGTTCATGACAAAAATTAATATGAGAACATTTGAGCAATAATGACCACAATATTGTAGAATTTATAGTTAAAACATATATGACAAACAAGGGACTCACCATTGCAAAAAAACTATAACAAAGCATAATATAATAAAATGAAAAGGAGCTGACAGACTGGGATTGGCAAAAATGCTTTAAGAATAAAAATGTGGAAGAAATGTGGGGTGTGTTTAAAATAAAATGAGAGAATTAGAATATAAATACGTACCAAATAAGAAGATATATAATAAGAGAGGTAAAAGACTGCAGTGGTGTATGGGAAAGATTGTAAAGTTATCAGTAAAAAGGAAAAAAGACAATTGATAAAATGAAGCAAAACTGTTCACAGGAAACATACAAGCTTTTAAGTGCCAGTTTAAAAATTTAAAGAAAGCAATTAGGCAAAAGAGGAACAAATTAGAATTTAAGATCTCACATACAAAGGATAATCGCAAGAGTTTTTAAGGGTTTGTAAATGGCCTAAATAAAACAAATAATCAAGTTGGTCCAATATTGAATGATGAGGTAGAATTTACAGCACCAAAGGATATGGCAGAAGTTTTCAATGATTATTTTTGTTCTGTTTATGAGGAAAAGGATAAGGATACTACACATCATGAGTATAACAAACTCTGTAAGCTCAGTCTAGAGATTAGTGCTGCTGATGTTGATGAACTGCTAAGCAAATTAACGTCAGATAAGTTGGCTGCCTGACCAAATACACCTATGATTTCTGAAAGAATAGAAAAAATACACATCTAAACCTATGGCATGTTTATACAATGCTTCTTTTGAATTGTTGGAAGTGCCAATGGGTTGGAAATTAGCTATAGTAGTTCCACTCTTTAAAAAAGGAGATAAAGATATTAAATCAAATTACAGACCAGTAAGTTTAACGTCTGTCTTATGCAAGGTGTCAGAAAGCTTCCTGAAGCAAAAAAATGGAGGAGAATTTAATTCTATTAAACTATAAAGATACAAAACAGCACTGCTTTATGAACAATAGAGCTTGTATTAGGAATCAGCTTTCCTTCTATGAACTACTTAATAAAAAGCATGAATAATAATATCCCAGTCAATGTATTTTTCCTGGACTTCCAGAAGGCCTTTGACAAGTTTCCACATCCTAATTTAACAAACAGGATGGGTAATATAGGAATTGACAATAGGTTAATTAAGTGGATCAATAATTGTCTTGAAGACAGAAAACAACTAGTTAGAGTTTTAGGTTCTTATTTAGGACAGGGTAATGTTACAAGTGGAGTACCCCAGGGCTTGGTGCTGGGGCCAGTTCCATGTGCCATATACATCAGTGATCTCCACTATGATATAAACAACTGGGTGGTCAAATTTGTGGATGATATAACATTAGGAGGCCCAGTAAATACTCCTGAGGCGATTGTGTGGTTGAGAGTGGTTTATATAAAATTGAATGTTGGTCGGAGGCTAATACTATGCCCTTCAGTGTACAAAAATGCTCCGTAATGCATATGGGAAGAAATAATAAAATTGTTGGGTATAAACTTAATGGGAAACAACTAAAATCAGTACATAACAAAAGCAATTGTGGAATCATAATTGACAGTGAACTAAATTTTAAACAACAGCATACAGAGTGAAATAAAAGGCAAACTTGACAATTAAAAACATAAAAAGGAGCTTTATAAACAAAAGTAGAGAATGTATGCTATCATTATAAAGCATATGTTAGACCACATATGGATTATGGATCCTCATTATGGAATCCATATGCAAGGAGGGAGATGAATAGAATAGAGGGAACCTACAGAAGATAAACCAAAATGATTACCTGAGTTAGAGATTATAGTTATACTGACAGGCTGAAATGCTTAGGTCTGTTCTGTTTAGAACAGAGAAGAATGAGAGGAGACATGTTGTTGTTGATGTACAACATAATGAGTGACACAGAAATGATGGCTGATTTGGATATTACCATTCTTGATAAACCTAAAGGACTAAGGGGACACAACAAATCAAAACAGATAAATAAAACAACAGATACAACTTTTATCTGAATAGGACAGGCAGGTTATGGAATAGATTGCCAAATCATGTAGTAACAGTATCTCTCTGAACATCTTCAAAAAAGAAATCGATAACCTAATACTGAACAAGGGGTTAACCTGGACTCGCTGATGTGGGGAACTTTAGTAATGAGCATTTTTGCCTTCTTTCACTCTATACCCAGTATAAGGAACCAGTATAATAGGCTTCACATTGTAAGAATGACTTCTGGTTGCCTCCTCCCCAAATGGGGGTTATAACCATCTCGATATAAATATGTCTGAGTGAGGCCGATGAACCATGGTTTGCCTAAACATAATGGTTTGCCATCACATACTGTAGATTTGTTGTCCGTATTGCAGTTTTATGTTCATTACCTCTATTCTTCAGAGTTCATTTAATTTGTCCAATGTACGCATGTAAGCAAATAAATAACATTTTCTGTAGTGCAGTTAATGACATTTTTAATCTGGTACATCTTTCCCAATTATGGGTGATTAAAAGATTTGGTATTATTTGTACTCCCACACTGTGCACAGTTTCCACATTTATAATTACCCAATGGGGCTGCTGGCATCCCATCAGGTCTCCCTGTTCATTTATCTTCCTTGTACAATGCTTCTACTAGCATATCTTTAAGACTACTGCCCTTTTATAGCAAAACCTGTGACCCTCCATCATTTAGTTGTTCAACCAAGGTTCTGCTCCAATTCATCCCAATGTTTATTCAATTTTTTTCACTTCATTGTACGTTGGATTAAAACTTAACAGTAGTGCAGAAAGTAATCTTTTCTTTTTCAATTTCCACTGTTTCTTTATTTTCTTATAGGGTGTCTCACTCAACATCATTGATTCATTGAAAAGCTTTTACTAGGCATTCTGGCTCATACCCTCGATCCAAAAATCTCTGGGTGTGTGTGTGTGTGTGTGTGTGTGTGTGTGTGTGTGAGTTGTCCCCTTTTTTTTCCTTCTTCACTACAACTTCATTTTATTCACAATAAGTGGCCATATGGAACATCATTTATAACATGTTTAGGATGATGACTCTGGTAGTGTAGTACTGTAGTTCTAGTGGTATTTGTTCTAACAAGCTTTGTTTCCAATCTGCCATTTTTCTTATAAATGGTAAGGTCTAAAAAGTTCACTATGTTTTTATTGTAATATACTGAAAACTTCGAATTGAATCACATCTGTTTATGTATTCAATGAATTTAGGAAGTTCATTTCAGATCCATGACATATGACAATTACGTTATCCACAAAACATATTGATTTCAAAATTTGGTCATTCAAAATATTAATATTTGCATCCCATATGTACTTATCTTCTCAATATCCTACAAAATGTTAGCAAAGGAAGGGGCGAATATGGTCCTCATAGCAGTTCCGTGTGTCTGTTAGAAATATTCTGATCCAAAAGAAAATAATTTTTGAGCTTAACACAAAGTCAGCTAATTGCATGATACATTTGGTGGGGGCACCAAGTCCATAGGTCTCTCAGATAATCTTTTTCTTATGGCGGATATTCCTGCTTTGTGAGGGATGTTGTTATATAGATTTGCTATGTCACATGTTACCAGTATCATGTCTTTCCCAACATGAATCCCTTTTCAACTTGTTAAATACATGCTTTGCATTTGCCACAAAGATCTCATTTGTTTAACAAGTGGGTGGAGGAAAAATCCACAAATTTCGACATCGGCTCCATCACTGAACCTAGACTACTGAAGATGGGTGTTTCCAGTGGGTTAGTTTTGTTCTTGTCCATTTTGGGGAGTAAATATAGTAGGCTTAAGTGGATTTTGCATGTTAAGGAATTTTTTTCTGTTTCTGTTATCACCTTTTCCCTTGCATTATTAACAGTCTTCCCTGCATCAGCTTTAATCATTTCTGTGGGGTTAGATTTTAATAGCCTATAGTATTTTCCATCATTTAACTGTCTTGTCATTTCTAATAAGTACATATCCTTCTCCCATAAAATAACTCCTCTTCTATTGTCTGCTTCTTTAATAATGGTATAAGGCAAATTTTTAATGTCCTGCAAAGCCTTTCTTTCTTTATTGGATAAGTTGTCTTTACCTTTAATGTTCTCAGATCTTTGTAACACTTTATCAAAATCAGCATCCACAAGTCTGCGAAATAAGAGTTGGATTCAAACCCATGTTTGGGTTAACCTAGATTTCTGATGGAACAGTGTTTTATTCCTCCTGCATTCCATTTCTATTTCCTCCCCGTCCACCATAATCAGACTCCTTGTAGTTTGTACCATGTGTACCATATTTCAGCAATATTGTAGTTTCCCAAAATGTACTTTTAAGTGGAACTGTCCATAAAATTTAAACAAATCAATTTTCAGTTTAAATGCATTCATCAGATTCTTTTGAACAAAAGACAGCCATTTTAAGTACAGTCTCCTGTTCAGTATTCAATATATGATCTGTCAGATTGATTATTCCATTTCTTGTTCCTTGTCGACTGTCGGGACCCTGGTCTCCCCAATGTCGCATAGTTGTTTCTTTGATTTTTTCCTGTTCTTCTGATGCCTCTTCCTCTTGCCCCCCAAGCTGGTCCTCCTCCCATGCTTGTCTGTGGCTGGGTTCTTCTTGGGGTCCTCCTGAAAATCCTCACTTTGCTGACCCTGTTGACCTGGCTGACCCTTCTTTTGTCTGTATTCATATGAAAACAGGGAGGGGGGTCCCTTGCAGTTCATGTTCAGTCAGAGCATATTTTGGAGCTAAAGTTATATTGCCCAGCCTGTGACAAGTAATTGTTTCAGCAGCAGACTTCAGCTCCTGTCTCTGCTTCCGCTGTTTGTAAACTGTAAGGGAAACATGCTAGTTATGTTTTGAGTATGTCCATGGCACTAAGTTTTAGGACTAAGGACTAATGACTTAGTATCATGGATATACTCTTACATAATTCACTACAAATACCACCAACAGCTTAATCTGGTTCAAGGTCAGTTGGCATTCATCTGTATCCCCCCCTCCCCCGGGTCGTGCCTGAAAATAGGCAAGATTTGTCTAGTGCACTTACCCGGTCAACAAAAGCTAAATAAATAAATAAATAGATAAAAAATAAATGATCACTTTTACCAGGTGAGTTAACTACCATTTTTCATGCAAATGTCCTTAGTTCTAAATCAAAGAATGTCTTGCAGTTCAGAAACATTTGGAATGTTTTGCATCTGAGTTCTGCTGATATAGTATATTTTTTGCTAATGACCAGAGCTCCACATTTGCTGGAGCTATGAAATTATAACTTTTTTTTATCTTTGGTAATTGAGTAAGGCCTACTGGGCACAAGGCCCATTTACAGGGATGGCCCAAGTGTAGAGATGTGCGAGGCTAGCAAACATCACTTTACAAAATGTATTCACAATGTTCGCTAACTTTCCGAACTGTGAAGTGCCGACTTTGCAAACCTTTTGGTAGGAAAATTTACGCCTTTTCAAGTGAAGTCATGCAAATTCACCAGTTAAATTGTAACTTCATCATGACTCCACCTGACGTCACCTGAAGAAATGGCCACTTCACCAGGAAAATATTGTGAAGTGCCACAAAAATGATGAAGTGGAACTTAGCAAAGCATTTCACAAAGACAAACTCTGCAACGCCACCAGAACGCCATCGACCAAGTAAGATTTCACAACATCTATTCCCAGGAGCACAGGGAGGTTACGTGACTTTCTTAGGTCACACAGTATGCAAGTGTAGGTTGTGGAATCAAATCCAGGTCTGCTGGATATACCAAACTCATTCATATCTCACTGCACTAACCAATAGTCTACACTGCCTGTACCTGCTGAATAAATGTTCTGAATATGCATCCCAAAGTCTTCATTTTTATATAAGTTTTCTTCTGTTTTTTTTTTATTCTGATCAGATCAAATCCCTTCATTTCACAGGAAATCAAGCTACTAAAATGATTTTCCTAATCCTTAGACATATTCTGTAATAGCCAAGATATTAAAATATGTTTGCTCTCAAGATCTTCGGTTATTTTTCTGGCAGATAACTGAATATCTTTCTTTATTAAATTCCTCTCTTCCTAGGCCTACAGTTCAGATGTAACATTTTCTAGGTAGCAGAAAAATAATGTGACTGAACTATGAGTTATTGCTTTCAGTTGCAATTATTAGAACAGAAGCAGAAACATCTGATTAGGTGTCAGGTTATCAGTGTCAGTGGCTCAGTAGGTAGCACACTCACCTCTGAGGCCAGGAGATCAGAAGGCTGTGGGTTCAGTTCCCACATCTGGCACTTGGGTTAATATCCCAATACTGACACTGTAGTGCAGCATGAGGGGGTGCTGCACTCCTGAGGTGCTGTCTTTTGGATGAGACGTTAAACTGAGGTCCCATCTGCCTGGATTGGTGGTAGTTCAGGTGGATGCTAAAGATCCCATGGGACTTATCGAAAAAGAGTAGGGAACATAAGAAGGTCTGTAGATATAATTGAACATCTGCAATTAACAGGAACACCAGCTTATGTGATGAGCCTAGATGCCAAAAGGGCTTTTGACCAGGTATCCTGGACTTTTTTAAGGGGCACCTTGGCTGGCTTTGGCTTCCCTGCCACCTTTGTGGATCTGATATTCAAACTTTATGAGAACCCAATGACCTATATCAGGGTCAATGGCCACATATCCAGTTCTTTTAAGTTAGAGGGGTACTAGGCAGGGTTGCCCCTTGTCCCCACTGCACTTTGCTCTGTATATAGAGCCTCTGGCTCAGAGCATAAGGGTAAACAATCAGGTAAATAAACAGATCAAGGGTTTTTCTGCCCTTTCTGGTTATACTCTAAACTGGTCAAAGACAGAAGTATTGGTGTTGTCAGATACAGTCCCCGAGTTTATTAAATCTGCATATCCAATGAAGTGGGACTGCGAAGTCATAAAGTACCTTGGAGTTAGGTTAGGTAAATCCCCTTCCACACTTTTTATTAATAATTACCCAGCACTGATAAAGCAAATACGAGCAGACCTACAGAGGTGGGACAGCATACCATTTCCTTTTTATTCAAGATTACAAATAATCAAGACAAATGTTCTGCCAAGACTATTATACCTATTTCAAATGGTTCCATGCACAATTACACAGAGGGAGTATGATGTGTGGCAGAGATGGGTAATGGCCTTTATTGGGGGAAACAAGCATCCCACAATAACTAAAAACACATTATATTTACCAAAACAAGAAGGGGGAAGAGCTTGTCTGCATATAGGCAGTTACTGGACTGTGGCCCAGATGAAAATCACATTGCTATGGGCCCACAGGGGCTATCAAGCACACTGGCAGCAGCTTGAGCTGCAACTAACTGGGAGAACACAATTATGTTCCAAACTTTTTGACCTTTAGGGCCGCTCCTCTGATTTGGTGGTGTCTCTGTCCTCAGTAAAGGCAACCCTGCAGGATGGTATCAGTGTATCAAAGGGCTATACAAGAAGAAAAATATAGAAATACACTTGGTGGAGTGCAGACAAGTCTTTTGTTCCAGCCAGTTTCTCTAAGTGGTATCAAAAGCAGGCTAATAGGGTGTTTTGCAGCTTGACAGTTACCCCAGGGGAGCACAATGCCCTTTGAAAGAGTAAGGGAAGCTTTTGCCTGGACAGAGATGGATCTGATATATTATTATCAATTAAGAAATGTTATTAATGGGAAGATGCGGAAAGATATTCACTACGAAGATCTTAGACCTTTCCCTAGGGCATTTGAAATTATCTGGGAGTCCTCTCATGGTAAAGGGGCAATAACAATGCTTTACTGGAACTTGATAGCAGATAAAATGCATAGTATAGTTTCCTTACAAAGGAAATGGGAGCAGGAGCTAGAAATACAATTAAACCAAAGGAAATGGCGCTTGGTGTTTAGGAGTAGCTGGCGAACCACATCATCTCCATTCTGGCAAGAATTTGCCTGGAAGATTAAAGTTAGGTATTTTTTAACCCCAGACAGTTTAGAATGGGTACTAGAACCAACGCATCATGCTGGAGAGGATGTGGCTGCTTTAAAGCTGATATGTCACATATTTTCTGGTAATGCCCAATACTTCAAACATATTGGGGCAACATAAAGCGACATTTTAGGGGAATATTTCAGCTAGAGTAGCTGGACTGAATTTTCCCCACTCCCCCTCCCCCTCCTCCTCACAGTATTAAATAGACCCTTACTCCACCCCTTCCTCGGCCTAGCAGCAGATTGGTCACTCCACTGCTGCACATTTTCATGCTATTGGCCTCCCTGTCTTCAATACCTGACTTGACCCACTTTCTCACTGCCCCTTTTTAAAGCAGTCCCACCCACAGGATCACACATTTCCTCTCAACCTTTTCTCCAGCCACTCCATCTAACTCCTCTCAATTACTGCTCTACCTGCCCTATTGTTAGGGACCTCACCCTAATTCGACTATATACCCTTTCAACTATAAACCAGCTAACAGTTAAGCAGGCCAGCAACACCAAACAAACTACCTTGGGGTGCAACCACCTACTACTACTCCTCACTACCTCTTTTGGCATTGCTGGTACCATACACGTCCTTTTGTTCTGCATATTTTGGACTCCCCGCTGTTCTGTCTGACCCTTTGTATGAATGCCCTTTATTAATCCTCGCTTTCCTTCTCTCCCTCAGCCAAGGAACAGCCACCCAGGCTCCCAGCTCCTAAGCCACGGGATTCCTGCTACGGGTGGTTGGCGCCTAGCTGACGCCGAGACTGCAGACATGGACCTAAGGTCCCACAAGGTACAGGAACTGCTGCAACCAACTGGATTGCGAGCGCCCTCTCAGACCACACTCTGATTGGTCCCTGGCAGAAGCCAGCTTCGGCTCTTTGATTTTTAACACTAAAAATGTTTATGTTGGGACAAATATTAAAAAGCCAAAGTGTTAACCCAGTCTGTAATTGAAAGGACTTAAATTGTGGTTTGGGAAAGAAATCTAGTGTCTACAGCCCTTTCCCTGCATACGTGCACTGGCCCTAGACACTTTTGGGTGCCAAAGCAATACACGTCCTTTTGTTCTGGAAATTTTGGACTCCCCGCTGTTCTGTCTAACCCTTTATGTGAATCCCCTTTATTAACCCTCACTCTCCTTCTCTCTCTCAGCCGAGGAACTGTCGCCTAGGCTCCCAGCTCCTAAGCCTTGGGATTCCCGGCTACCGGGCGGTCGGCCCCTCTAGCCGATGCTCGAGACCGCAGACATGGACCCAAGGCCCTACAAGGTACGGCAACTGCCGCAACTTTTTTTCCTCCCCCCACCTCCGCTGATTATTAAATACAGTACCTCCTGCCAAAATATTAGTCCACGCCTCTGGCGCAGTGCCCCACCAATAGAGACTTAGCTTGTGATCCCCTCTCTGTCCAGCCTCACGGATCCAACTCCAGGGCCTCGCCGCATTAAACGCATAGCTTCTCTTGGCTGTGCCTTCACCACTAAATATTTTTAATGCTATCAAATTTGGGTCGACCTGGATTGGAAGTCTACTGATAAGCTGCATTAATCCAGCAACCCCACTGGCCCTGGGCTAATTGAGTGGTTCCTTTTGAGGTATCATCAATGTTGGGCCCTATATGGCTCCTTATACTGCCCCTTCTTCTGCTGATACCAGCTGCCCAGCATTGGACACCTGAACTACCATCATGTTTGGTCTACAACAGCACCTTGTGCTGTATACCACATGGCAACTTATCCTTTAATTGCCTCTGTGATTCCAAGTACCAATACCTTGAACCCTGCTCTTGGACCACACATACCAGTAGTACTTATAACACTCCCCCACCACAAGGCCCACCTCCCACCACGCAGACTTCTATCTCCTCCCTGCCTATTGTGGTAGGGGTACTAGGTCTTGCTACAACAGATCAGCTCTTCTATGGTGGCTACTTTCCAGTCCCTAAAAACATCAGATCTACTAGACGGGAGAAAGGCAGGAATTACAAGCTTATAATTAGCGCTCTTAGAAAAATCCTACTTATCCTCCTGCTATGTTCAGGCAACGTAGAACTCAACCCTGGCCCCCCAGAAGCTATTGCTTTGCCAGCATGACTAGAAAATTTAAAAGGAATAAGCTTCTTGCATATTAAGGTATGTAGCCTCCTTAAAAGATAACCTTAATACAAACCTGGGTAAATCATACCTCCTGACATACTTGTGATTTCGAAACTTGGCTTAGACCCAGCACCACTGATAGAGAAGTAAACATACCCAACTATGCCTTGTTCAGAGCTGATAATGCTAGAGGAGGAGGGGTAGCTATCTATGTTAAAGAAAAATTTTCTGCTTTCTGCTTATCCTCGGCATCTGTTGCCAGCGAAATTGAATGCCTAATTTCAAAGTGGAAATTACACAGACTACTGCACTCTGCGTAATAGGATGCTGCTGGCCTACAGCTTGTGTCAAATCTAAGTGAAAAGTTGGGACAGGGGCTGCCAGAAACTATTATTTTAGGAGACCTCAACTTGACTTGCCTTTCAACATGCTGCCCCCTTGCATCCTTCTGTGATGAATACAGGCTGACGCAAACTTATTACTGAACCAACACGCCCAAATGTGAAGAACCCCAGTAAAAGTACATTTTTGGATGTGCTAATTGTGAGCAAACCTCATCTCTTCTCCCACGCTGATGTCTTCTTCTCAGACGCCAGCGACCATTGTTTTATTGCAGGAGTAAGATCCACCAACAACCCAGCACCCATCAGAAAGTTCTCTATGAAGAGATCCAGGTGCAACTTCAATGAACATGCCTACCTAAACGAGCTTAAGTACTACCCTGAGTGGCAAGATTTCTACCTGGCCAAAACGATTACGTCAGCTTACAATATCTTCCACAACATTCTGTCAAGGGCCCTTAATAAGTATGCTCCCCTGATTAAAGTTCGAACTAGGACCAAAACCTGTAAATGGTTCACCCTCAGATCAAGTCCTTGCTTCTAGAAAGAGATAAGCTCGAAAAATGCGAGACTGAACACTGCAGAGGATTGGAACCAGTTCAGGAGACTACGAAATTTATGTACCAAAACAATCAGAGAATCGAAGGTCACCTTCTTCAAATCCGAACTCGACTCTGCCACAAAGAGCCCAATCAAGCTCAGGAACACAATCAATGATCTGCTAGGCCACTCCCCAGGAAATTCATTCCCGACCAAGATTACCTCTGGCAACTTGACTATAACTGAAAAGATGGATATACTTGACGCATTCAATAACCACTTTGCTACTGCAGGCATGGCATTTGATAACTCCCCTGTAAACATACTTCACTCCCAGACTGCCAGCCAACTGCCTGAAGCTCCGATAGTTTCGCTGCCTTTCTCGCTTCAACCTGCCCCACTGAAAGAGGTAGAGGACCTCTTGCTTCAGTTGGATACTAGTAAAAGTGCTGGGGCCGACACCCTTGACCCTTACTTCCTAAAAATTGCCTACCACGTACTAGCAATACCCGTCACCCACCTTTTTAACTTATCCCTGTCTCTGGGCACCTTACCACCTATATGGAAGACAGCACATGTCATATCACTGTTCAAATCAGGTGACCCTGGCGATCTCAATAACTACAGGCCAATTTCCCTCCTTCCAGTCCTGTCCAAGCTCCTAGAGAAAATTGTAAATGCACAGCTGAGGACTCACCTTGAGTCTAGGAAACTGCTAAAGTCTATGCAGTCTGGATTCAGAGCTAAACATAGCACTATGTCAGCCCTCGTCAAAGTTACTAATGACTGGCAGCGTAATCTTAAGAGCAAAAACTTTATTTGTGCTGTTTTCCTTGATCTAAGCAAGGCTTTTGACACCGTCGACCATAGTCTGCTCCTCTCCTCCCTTCAATCCATAGGTGTGGACCCCTCCTCTCTGCGTTGGTTTACTGACTATCTTACAGGGTGCCTTCAACAAGTTAAAGCCGAAGGTTCTATAGTAGGGCCCTTTCTTTTTGCAATCTACATTAATAACATCGACTACTGTATAAAAGAAGCCAACATCCATCTGTTTGCAGATGATACAGTACTCTACGTGAGTCACCCAACACCTGAAGCTGCCTGCAATGACCTACAGTCAGAATTCAAACTTTTGCAAAGCCAACTTCTCCAGAAAAAGCTACTCCTTAATGCCAAAAAAACTAAAGTGATGGTCCTCTCCCCCTTTTATCTGTACAGCTAACCCTGTGTCCAGTGGAACAGTTCCCCAAATTACCACAGTTCTAGGTGAAAAACTAGAATTTGTTACAAAATTCAAGTATCTGGGAGTTTGGATAGACCAAAGACTCTCCTTCATTGAACATATCGAGGACTTGCTAAAACGACTTCGGCAAAGGCTTGGATTGTTTTTTAGAATCAACCAATTTCTCATCAGAGATGCCAAGAAACAACTGGTCCAATCCATTTTCCTATCATTGGTTGATTACGCTGACTTCCTGTACAGCCAATGCCCCAAATCTTACATGCTAAACTGGACACACTCTACCATCGAGCACTGAGGGTTACAACCGACTCCTTCGACACGCATCACTGCACCCTATATGCGGCAGTGGGGTGGACATCACTAAAGTTCAGGTCCCACAGAAACGCTGCTCTCTGGACCTATAGAGCCATCTCTAATAAGCTGCCTTACTATATCTCCTGCTGTCTTCCCCTGAGTATAATTGGGAAATACGCGTTAAGAAGTTACTCAGCTATTACACTTAAAGTACCCAAAGCAAAATCCCTCTTCGGCAGGGCAGCCATAAACTTCGTACTACCTACCTTATGGAATGATTTACAAAAATCCCTCAAATTAAGCACTCTAATTGGTATAAATGCCTTCAAGACGCTTTATTTCCGTACAATCAGAGAAGTATGTAACTGCTTCACCCACTCAGACCCAGTACCGGTGTCTGCACCTGGTATATAGCCACGCCTAGACCCAATTTTTAGTACTGACCCCCCAGCTTGCTCCTCACCAGCCTAATTGTTCTCTCTCTCTCTCTCTTATCCCCCTGTCTTATCAACACTAGGTCCATCCATCCCCTTATTCTTCCTTTCCCAGCCTCGGATTGGAGCTCACTACCCTGGGTTGTGACATCCTACCATGCCCCGTGCTTTATAGCATTCAATCCCGGACTCACACTCCTTTTCTCCATCCACCTTCTCTACATCCTGTTTTACCAACTCCTTTCTGTGTACTGTGCCCTCCTAGCCTTTCTCCCCCTACCTCCCTCCCTTCCCCCCTACCTTCACCTCTACCTGGTGTATATTTTTATTTTTTTCTTCTGTTAATTCCTCCTGCAACCTTAGATAACCTGCTTTATCTTCCTATAGACACTTCTATGTATGTAAATACCGTGTAATCTGTACAATATCTGTATAATTCTATGTACATATGAACTTCTTTTTCTTCCTCTCTGTAAAGAGTATTATCTGTATTGCCTTGTAAATACCTGTGTTGACCTGTATATACAATTGTTCATGCTCCACCCAGGTCCATCTTGCAAATGAGCTTCTGCTCAACGATGAACGCCTGGTTAAATAAAGACTTGATTGATTGATTGATTGATTGATTGCTTGATATAGAAAACATAATATTAGGACTTTGCCCCTCAGTTATTAAGGGTAAAGAAGGGCAATATTTGTGGGCTGTGTTATGTATTACGGCCTTGAAGGGCATAACAAAGAAATGGCTGCAGCAGCCTCCACCAGATATTCATGACTGGTTGGGGATAGTAAACCAAATCCAGTTAATGGAGAGAATCACTTATGCTGCCAACCACTTTATAAATACATATACGAATAGATGGACTCCCTGGGACTTTTATAAAGATGTGATACAATGAAATATATATAAATAACCCCCCCACTCTGTGCTACTTTTTCCCCTTTGTTTTTCTCCATTCATAAAGGTTTTAAGTATTTTATATATCAGATATGATATACACAGATCCCCCAAAGTTTTTAATTTGGATTTTATAATTAATTTGTGTCAATTGTTTTGACTGGTTTATAAGTTTTTATGCAGACTGGAAAGTATATGTACCTGAATGTAATTTTGCATGGTTGTCTTGTATCAGCAAACATGATATATTTTTTTCTGTGATAAATTATGTAAGTAACAACCAAAGCTGTTATTTTACACTGAAATACTTTCAATAAACTAAGTTTAAAAAAAAAAGAAAAAGAGTAGGGAAATTTCCCCAGTGTCTTGGCCAAATTTCTCCCACTCACTAAAAATACCACCAACAGCTTAATCGGGTTCAATTTCGTTTGTTTACCATCTGTATTTGTACCCCCCCCCCACCTCGGTCACCCCTGAAAAAGGGACTTCTAGGCCCAGTGGGCTTACTGGGTCAACAAAATTCAATGAATAAATAGGTAGGTGTAATAATGAATCTTAATTCCTGAATTCAACAAATAATGGAGTATTCAGTTTTTGGAATTGAATAACTCATATCAGCCCACTATTCACATTCAGATCACATCCATAGAAAAAGAAATCTCAAAAACTTAAAGAACAATCTAACTCTAGGACTGAGGCTAGTCATGTGGCCTCCTTTATCCTGTCATCACCCACCTGTATCCCTCCATTACCATAATATATACATATATTTGGCCTCCTAACAGCTCCCTCACCCAACAATATATGTTAAAAGGCCCCCCAGCATGACCTCCAGTCATGTACTGTACATGGAGCAAAGTCAACTGCTATAGTCTTTACCCTTCCAGACACCCAGCCTATAACAGGTCTAATCCTTACAATGTTAGCCTAAGTATGTACACTATCATACCCCTCTCAGTTCCTAGCCCAACACAGTCTTTGAAAGCTGCTCTGTTTTCTAACCCTACTCCTGTTTTGCGCTATGCATTAGGTAATGTCCGCTGTTACAATATTCTACCAGTCCATTATCTGGGGTGGAGGAGGGCAACACCAAACACTGCTGCTCAGACAGAAACCCTTCCTCCTTTAAGCAACGCTGTAATACCCTTTGAGGCATTTGGAGGGTGCTGTTTACCTGTTGTCAATAGGTGCTACATACATAGAAACTTGATTTGAAGCTCATTTGTCTATTATACTGATTGACATTTGACAGTACTTCCCACAGTCCAACTGCACTACCTCCTCTCCCCCCCCCCACTTATACAGACTCTTCATGTTTCCTTCAATTGATAGTGTAATGACACAGGTCCATGCCATATGGCAGGGTATGGTAATAAGGGTTTCATTTTTCTTTACACATCTGGTTTGTGTGTCTGTCTGTGTATGTGAGTGTCTGCATTTGGATTTGATTTGGTACATATGTGTGTGTGTATATGTGTGTGTGTCTAGTTGTGTGCATTTGTGCATGCACAAGTGCCTGTGTGTGTGTGTGTGTGTGTGTGTGTGTCTTACACTGTCTGTGCAAGCAATGTGATTTGATTCTCATGACTGGTCATTTTATCACCATTCCTGGCCATTGCCAGTGTCATATATGTCTAGACTTCACATTTGACAAAAGGAATTTTTGGATAATACTGTTGGAGGATTTCATAGTGAAAAAGTGTTGGATTTATGATGTCATTTTAAAAAGCCTTCATATTAAAGGTAAAGCTGCAAGTCCAGTTCTCTGAATGAATGGAACAGATCTACCTCTCATGTGAAATTAAACTTTGTAATGACTGATTCCAGCATCATGGAGGGAAGGGACATGGTGCCATGGGATTCTTAAAAGATGGCCTGTAAGATGGAGAAATCAGTGTTGGGACCAGTTGGCATAAATCAATTAGAATACCATCACCTCCTGGAGCTTCATGAGGAGTCGGAAAGGCAATCATGGAGTGGATGTTTTGAGTGGTGAGAGGTGCCTCCAAAGCTTTGTTCTGTTCCACTGACAGAGAGGAAAAGGGGAGGCCAGCGAGGAAGTCATCAAGTATGGTTCAGTCCAAGGGACCATGGGAAGTGTAGATCATTCATAAAAGGAATGCATGATGCCACAAATCTTCTTAGACTGGGTTTATACACCACTAGAGTCTTTCAACATATGTATTAATCTATCAGCCTGCTGTTCACACAGCCTGTATGACAGTAGCTGGATGGCCTTCTCCCCATCCCAGAACTTATGCCATAGTAGGAAGACTGCCAGTTCTATTTTCCTGGTGGTCAGGGAATTCAGCTGCATACGGAGAGCATGTAATTCCCACAATAGTGGAAGGGGGTGTCAGATCTTCAGGGGGCCAATTTTTAGTTCCTTTTCCTTGTCTGGCAACTGATCTTCACAATCTAATTGATCCATCTCCTGTTTACAGTGGCGGGCTGCAGCAAATGAGAATCTAGATCCTTTGGAAGGCTTTAAAGGCCCCCCATAAAGTGGACTTTGAGTTGTTTCCAGTGTCATTGGTTTCAAAAAATGACACTTCCTTCCTAAGCCATGGCTAAGTCCTTATCTTGGAGCAAGCAGGGTTCGGTCACCAAGAGGTGTATTTATGGGCAATGTGTCCCACCAATGACCATCACTACAGGACCATGATCAGATAAATTCAGGGGCAATGGCTGAAGTCTGCAAGAGGTGACACTAAGAGGAGACTAACCAGAAATCAAGGCAGCTGGGAGTGGAATATGTGACAGAAATGCAAAAGTCTAAGACTGCTGGGTTGGGAAAATGCCAACTATCTATTAATGAGAGCACCAACATCAAATTGTGAAGGGTGTGAGGGCTTTGGGGTGGGGTTCAGCCTTCCAAGGAATTCCAGTCAATATAAAGCTCCAAGGCTAGAATGAATTCCACCCCCTAGAAAGAGAGGGATGTTTGAGGGAGTCAGAGGAGACTATGAGTGACACAAAGTATGAAACAGCCCCTGCTCTTCCAGGTTGTGTCTATAGGCATTGACAAGGCTAGCGGGTCCTCAGGGGTATAAAAAAGTGCTGCTGCCCACCTACCATTGTGATTTTGTGCAAAGTCCACAACAGACCCCGGAGGGCTTTGTGCAGCAAGATCAAGACACCAGCCTTGGAGGATAGAGCACAACTTTGCAGCTCTAGCCAAACCCAATCCCAACGGAACTTGGTCACCTTGGCTGGGCAGAATTTAATATCCTGTAGAAAGCCACATGGGCATTTGTGCCCTTAAACTTCATCAGAACATGCTTTCTTTTGACAGTGAAGTTAAAGCCTCTTGCATTCCAGGAGGTGAAAGTCAAGAGGTGCACTGAGCAGCATAGAACTGGACAGTTATATTACAGAACTGGACAAAAGAGGAGAGCTGTGGAGGACCTATGGGTAGTAGACTGTGACCAAGAGACGATACTGCAAAACATGATAAGGCATAGCCATAATCTGAGAATGGGTTTCCTGCCTGGAGTGGAGGGAAGTAAACACTGCAATAATAACAACAAACACAGTGTAAACACATAACAACACATTACCAGACTGAATGCAAACCTGACGTGCAGGAATAAACTTATTGGCATTTGCCATTATCAAGACCCTGGGGGCTGGAAGAGCTAAGGCTTTCAATGCCAGGCCCTGACAGTGGGATCACAAACAACAAACATGGCAGAGCCCATGTAAGGAGCAAACAATTTGAGTACAGCAACCTCATAAGAAAAGTCTCATCTCAGTGGACAGTGGCATTAACTGTCTATAGAGTCAAATGAAACAAGCACTCCACTTTTTTGCACTAGTATTGATATGCACAGTTTACACATTCAAAAATGTAAATTTATTCTCAATACAATGGAGTGCTTGTTTCGTTTGACTCTGCAGTATCATTATTTTCACAAGTACCCAGTCTTTATTGAGAGCACAGTCTTTCTTTTGCCTTTTTGTGCATTAACTGTCTATGGCTGACTATGTGTGGAGCCATCAAACCAAAAAGGAGAGGGGACAGTTCAGCACTGAGAGGGGGAGCAGCACAGGCTAAGACAGGGTCAAGGAAAGGGAATAAAGAGGGTGGGACAGGGGAAGGGTACAGTAGAAGGCGGGTAGGTATGGGAGGAGATGGAATGGAACATGCCACCCATGGAATTAGTGTCCCTGCAACTGATTAGTGAAGAAAGGAGACACACAGATGAGAGGAAGCAGAGGGCAAAACCAGGGAAAGGAAAAACAGGCTGCCACATGCCTGAATGCCCATGCAACGGGGTGTCAATTGGAAAGCAGTGTACCCCGGGTCAGCCAGATCCTGGGCGCATGAACATAAGAGGCTGATGGGCACTCTATCCTGAAGATGGCCACCAGGCCGGCAGGCTGTTGAGTTGGAGCTCTTGCTCCTACATTTTTGCTTGGTGATTTAATGCACTTTATTGTTTTTTAATGCATGTTATCTGCACAGACTTTGTATTAGTTTATTTTAATCTTTGAAACTTTGAGTGTTCTGATTTTTTGTTTGTAGAGTTAGTAATAGGTCATTATTAAGGTAGTTTGGGATTTTAAGTGAGAAAGTGGCAGGAGTGTTAGTTATTTATATTTAAGTTGTACTGTGCAACAATGCCATATTCACTGTGTTTCATTCTTTAGCTGTGTGTTCTCTGGCAAATGGACATTTGCTTTACACCAGAGAAATTTCACCAAAAAGTGCCTTAGAAAAGGAGGAGTGGGTAGGAGAAGCAGTTCTCTGGTGGTTCCAGAGCATTGTAGGCTGCATGTGGGTCCGTTTCTGAGTCTTCTGGACTGTGCTATGGAGTCGGAATGTGGCAAGGAAGGCTGCAGGTGTGTGGCTTCTGTGGTTCTGATGTTCTGTCTCTGTATGGAAGACTGTGCTTGTTTTGTGAATGGTGGACAACTTCAGGAGTGAGTCAGAGCTGAGTGAGCGTGGTCCCCAGTCAGAGGGGAGAAGACGAGAGAACTGTGTCCAGCTGCAGGCTGCATTGTAGCAGTCGAGGTTGCCTGTAGTAGTACTTGTTCATCTGCTGATGCCAGAACTGTGAATCTACTACAACAAGCTGCAAGAGAACTGTCCTGGGACTATGAAGTTATAGACCTGCTGGGTCAGCTAGTGGTGAGAGAGCCTACTGGCTCAAAATAAACTCTGCACTGTTATCTTAGGCACAAATCATTCATAGACAGAAGTGTGAGTTCTGTTTTCTTATTTCATATATAATTGTTCATTGAGTTCTGGTGAGAGCAGAACACTTGCTGTGGGGACTCCCTTTTTGATCTGCTTGTTTGATTTGTTGGACATGCTCTTTTGATGTGCATGGATTTTGCAAAGTGCTTAGCACTTGCTTTCTTGGACACTGTGGTACTGTTACACACCAAATGTTTTATATTAGACTTTAAGTTTTGTTTTAATTTCTCCTTGGTGGCAGTATGTGACTGGTTAGATTAGGTTGAGTGGTGTAAGTGTGGTTATAGGGTTGTAATGTATTAGGAATATGTGTGGAGTCGTTTGAGTGTATAGGGATAGAGGTATGAGTGGGATTGTGCTTTATATTATTAGGGATTGTAATTTGGGTTTGGGGTGGGGGAAGGAGTTGATTTCAGTAACTACAGTAATGTGTGTCAGGCCTGGTTGTGATCCCCTAGGCTTAGTTGCTCCTCAGCCCAGTTGCTTGATCTGCATCCTTTCAGGACCCCCTTCGCATCATTGATGTAGGGAGGTGGGGATTGAGAGGAGACGAGGTGGTCGGCAGTGGGGGTGGGAAGTACTAATGGGGCATCCTCTGGAAAGTTAGGACCAGAAGACACCCTGGGGTGAAATGGGAACTAGAGAGAGGTGAGATGTTTGGTTCCTATACCTAGGGATCCCACCTGACTGAGTGGTCAGGTAGCTGGTGGGCTGATTGCCTTGCTCCATCCCTTTGGTCAGTTTTATTCAATGTGAGGTTGATGAGGAACGAGATTGCCATTATGGCAGATCATATTTTGGTTTGTCGATTGATCTGGTTTGCATTACGGAGATCTGGCTGGGTGATGAGACCAGGTCAGTGTTGAGGGAGCAATCCCAGCTGGATTCTCCATGGTTCACTGTCTGAGGATGGGTCATTGAGGGGTTGTCATCTGTTTTAGATCTGGGTTGAACGTCACTGTGAACCCAATGGGGAACCTCATCATTTGAATGCATGTCTGTGCATGGGGGTCCAGGTGCAGGTTGCAGGATCCTCTAGGTGTACTGGCCTCTGGGGCACAAGGAGGATTTCTTGTAGGAAATAGTGGACTTCAGCACCAAGCGGGTGCTGGAGTCATCCAGATGACTTATTCTGGTTGACTTTAATGCCTGGGTTGATGATGAACTCTCACATTTTGGAAGGGATTTTCTCCAGTTGATAGAATCACTGGGCATCGCACAAGCTGTTACGTCTGCAACTCACCAACTCGAGCATGACTTGGATTTGGTCTCCTCTCTGGGGCTCATAGTGACTAACCTTGAGATTGGTCAGGTCAGTTGGTTGGATCATTACATGGTGAAGTTCTCCTTTGGGGCACCCACCTGCTATCCTCCCCTGATGAAGATGGTTCAGTGCTGTCCTTTACAGGGACTTAGCCCAGAAGGACTACTCAAGGTGCTGAACATCTTGGAGAGGTTGGCAGCTTGTGAGACTGATCAGAAAATGTGGTTTTAACTTATAATATGGTTGTTGATGAGGCCTTTGATTCCATAGCACTGTTCCGTGTATGACCCTGGGTCTCACACTTCGGATTCTCATGGTTTGATGGGGAGCTTATAGAGTTGAAGACCAGGGGACAGAGGTTAGAGAATTGCTGGGGAAGGTCTGGGGCTGAAGAGGACAAACTGACTTTGAAGATTCATTATGATGAATATCAAAGTGCAATCTCCCATAAGAAGGCAGCATTTCTGTCAAGGGAGACTGTGGCTGGGAGGAAATGATTGGCTCATCTCTTCCATATTGTGGGCAGGTTATTACATCCAGCATGACTTCAGTCTGTGAGAGCTGTGTCAGCAGCTAAGTGTGAAGAGTTCACTTGATTCTTCACAGACAGAGTATCCTCTATTCAGGCTGGGAGTTCTCCAGATAGGGTGTTGTGGCCCAGCATTCCGACAAAAATCTCATTGATGCACTCAGCAGTCCTGGGTGGATTTTTAGCCAGTCTCGATGGATGAGATATGTGAGGTGATTTCAGAGCTGTGGACCACCTTCTGTGAACAAGACCCAGGTCCCTAGTGTCTACTAGCAAGCTGCATGGGTTCTTTGGAGTTGGTGTTCGCTGGAACAGGCTGGTGCTCCTTGTCAATGGGAATCTTTCCAGTAGCATTGAAGGATGCACTGGTTTGTCCCCTCCTGAAAAAGCCAGCTTTGGACCCAGATATTCTAGTGAATTATCATGCTGTCTATAACCTATTTTTTTAGGTAAGGTTATTGAGAAAATTGTGGCACTGCAGTTTGAGGTGCACCTCTCAGCTCATGACATCTTTGAGTCCCTCCAATCTGGTTGTAGATCTAGGCACACTTTTCATTTTTCAAATTCATCTACCCCTGATCAGTCTGTAACACTTGGGACTGTACCTGATAATGTTTTATTGATGATTTCCTTTTGTGAGTTAATGGCTATTTTTTTTCCATCCATTGTTTATCCTCCGTGATGGGTGGCAGTTCCATGTCAGTCAACCATATCAGACTACGTAGTCGTTCAGGGCATCCTCCTCTCTCTTGCCCAGGAAGACCACCGGAGCCAGCCTGGGGGCTTCATCCAGCCATGTCACCCGATTTTCCTTTGTTTTTCCTCCCCTAATACCCACGGCTCTAGAACACAGTTGCTAATGTGTGTGGAGGCATGCATGCACACCACAGCTCTGGTGATGGCCCCTTCTGCCCTCCCGGCCTATTGCCAGGGTCCTCTTCTGGTGCAGCACTGCCACCTAGTCTCCACTGGGTGATAGCCAAGCACCGGGGAAGCCACATGTCCCTCCCAAAGGAGGAGAGCTGCCTGCTGGCTTCTCAATCCACACCTCGTCCCCCTCCCCCGGCCGATCCCCAGCATCCTGAACTTGTACCCAAACCTGGGTCACCGGCATGGTGCCATGTGTGGCATCCAGCTCCTCAACCCTCAGTGCCACTGGGCTGGCCATTAATGGCTATTCTTAAGATATTTTTTTGGTCATTTAATTTATAATAATTATTGGAGGCACTTGAGTTACACAACAAAGCATGATTTCCTGAGCCCTAGTCACCAAAACATGTCATCTTACTAGTAGTAACATTGAAGGCTTGAGTAACAAGATGCAGACATGTTGCAGCAGTCAAGATATAAACTGGAAAAATACAATACTAATTCTTTCAAAAAATGAGCATAGTGTTTGAAGACCTAATTCTTACTGTCTATCAGATTTAGCATGGTAAATCCATGCAAACAACAGTCGTAGCAAGTGAACTTGCTATTTACCCATGGACACAAAGGATCCTCCTTGCCATAGCTCTAGAAGCAAGTATACATTTGCTGTTACAAGAGGTGTCGGTTCAAGCGTTGGTACTGTGGGAAGACTTTAAGAATGCGTGTCTAGCACCTGATATTATATGAATGAGCATGCATATTTTTTTTGGCATAGCCATTCTTTCATGTCCTCTTACAAATTTGGATTAACAATTAGTCCCATAAAGGGATTTCTTATGGGAGTGGAGAACTAAATCTATTTCTTAGAAATGCCTTACTCAAATAATAAAAATTGTTTTCTGACATGTAAAATGCAATAAGTCTTTGGAGCACCTCTGTGGAACATGTGGTATGCTGTATCAGAAATAGGTACAAAGGTGGCAAATAAGTTATATTCAAAAGGCTTTTTATTAAACATGTCTCATAAAGAATGTATATATGAGAGGCACTGATTTTTAGGTTTATGGTGAAAAACAATCTCTTATTGACAGTCACAATTATATGGCAATGGGTCAAGGAGGAGGAGGATAGAAACAGTTCTTAGGAACAACTCCTAGGAAAAAATGCTGAACAAGCAGAAGTGAATAAGGTTACATACAGCACCACATATAGCAAAGGAGGTAGTAAAATAGCAGCAGCTGTTTACAAACACTGGAATATCCTCAATATAGAACCAGTTTGATGATGTTAAGAGCCCTATAAAAAGTATCATCTTATGAAGCAGTTTTTTATATAGGACACAATTCAATATGCTCAAAGACAATTATTATTTAGGTTCACGCTAATGAATACTGTTTATTTAAATTACTGATAGTCACCATTAAACAGAAGTAATACTTGAGTACAACAGGGCCAAAAAAATGGGAATGCTTTTTTGGTAAATACTATTTATGTTCTGGTCATAGTATTTGACAGAAAAAATATGAAGATGGTAGCATAAGTACTAAAACAAAATGTTGATCGCCAATAATTGGGGTCAGGATTAGAGTTTTAGTGCAAACACAGTTCAATATTTACTCCACTGTTGCATACCACTTTTAAGAGCAAATATATAATTGGGGATAACATCAGAAATCGGCATACACTAATCTTACAGGGGCTAGACATAAATGATAATTGCAAGACTTAACATTTGAAACTCCAAGGGTGATGTTTTCTATCTGGTCACTGTGATGACATGACTGCCTACACAACATGAATATTTCTATGAGTCATGAAGGTATTTAATATGGGTATGCTTATGGGATTTGTAGCTTGTTTACCACTGGAAGCTGAAGTTAGGTAGCTGGAAGAATTGGTTGCCATTACAACCAGGGAATAGTTAAGGTATCCATGTTTGGTGAATGGCTCACTCTGAGGAAGGGATCACTTTACGACTCTGAAACTTCAAGGCACTCACGTGCCACGTGAGCGCACACAGTCATGCCCCCTTGTTGCTGGCTGTCAGATATTATAACAACAGGATGGTACCAAAAATGCATTGTTGGCTTGTTCACAAAAGTAAAGGTGAATGAAATATTTGAAAGAAAACAAATACATTTGAATGGTTTGAAATGTATGGGGACTTTAAGCAATTGAACCAGAAAGATTTTTCTGTTGCCTGGCAAAATGTGTACAACAAATAAAGAATCATCTTAGTGGTACAGTATGTACTGTTTTGCACTGTTTTGGAGGTATGTTTTCAAAAGAATTAAAAAGAGAGGCATGGTTAAAAGCTGAATCAACAAGTCTCCTGCCTTTGTTGTTTGAAAAGGAATGCATGTATTGTAGGACAATTTGCTGAGTACACTGTGTTTTGTAAATTTTGCATCTACTTTATCTCATGAAGTGTCAGTACCTACTGCACGAGAGTGTCATACCTGGCTTCCTGCTTCGAGACAGGCTCAACCTTTGACAGAGCTATCAGACACAGATAACTTGCAAAGGAAACATAACCACAGTAGTTAAAAAAAATGAATAAATAAGAATTGGGAGCCCAAAATGATCGGCACTATTTGATTGCAGCAGTTATTCAGCACCTCCAAAGTGGCAGTTATGATCAGTTGTTCTGACATCTTCTTGTACTCACAGGACATGCATAATTTCTTTTCTCCTCTTCTTTGTTCTCGTTCTCATAACACTGAATCTGCTAAATCAGCCCAAATGCTATGAATACCCACTGAGTAATGTAATGCTGTTTATTTTATTATGAACTGTGTGTACCCTGTGTCCCAGCCTTATTGTAGTTGAGCAATAACTTGCTTAATTATTGTTCGCTGTATATAGTGTATGAATGCATTAAAAGTGAGATTACTATGGGTTTTGTTTCTCACTGCAGAAATTTCATGAGAGCCTGCTGCTATCATCAAAAACAAATCCCTTTCTAGTTTCAGCTTTTAATGCAAACAGAAAAAATCTTTTCTAGTCCACACTTTATAATCTTACCTGGTGCTGTGTTGTTTATTTTATTTTTTTGTTATCATTCAGGTCCTGAGTGCAGGGTTTAGCGACAATTTTAACAAGCATTTGTCAATGCCAAATGTTGCCTTGCTGGCGCATTGGTAGTGCAGGAGTTAGAGAGATGCATAATAGGAATGGCAGTGAAGTATTGAACTGATGCCAACCCACCCTCACCCTGCAGAGACTGACAGGCATTGGGGTGTCCCTTTGGGTGTTTGGTAGTACAGTGCGGGAAAACATTTTGTGCAGGATGTGAAAAATGACAGCTGCACAGTTCATAAGGAGGTGTAAAAAAATGCCAGTGTTGACAATGTGGCATGTAAATATAATAAATTTGCAACGTTACAAGGGTGCGTGGGAAATATGCAATGCATGCTTGCAACACTGCCATTTTATGGGTGTTCGGCACCAAATTTTCAACATAGGCATTTTAGCACCTCTGCTCATGTACAGTGTCACTGTTATTTGCTCAAAGTGTCCCAAGAAGTGATTTCGCACAGTGACCACGCTATTCTGCACCGGAAGTGCGAAAACACATTTTGGGCAGGATATGTGAAATGACGGCTGTACTGTTCATCAAGAGGTGTGGAAAATTGGCAATGGTGAAAATCCAGAGTGAAAATATCACAAATGCACGACGCTATGAGCGTGCGTGCAATCTGCCAACGCACGCTCGTAACACAGTCATTTTATGGAGTATCATCACCAAATTTTCAACATAGGCATTTTAGGACCTCTGCTCATGAACTGTTCACTGTCATTTTCATAATCTGGCCCAAACACTGATTTCCCAAAGCGACTGCGCTATTGTGGCTGGAAGTGCGGAAACACATTTTGGGTAGGATGTGGAAAATGACAGCTGTACTGTTCACAATGAGGTGTACAAAAATGGCAGTGCTGAAAATCTGGCATTAAAATATTGCGAATTCACGAAGTTACGAGCCTGAGTAGAAACTGTACAATGCACACTCGTAAAAAAGGCATTTGTTGGATTTTTTCCACCAAATTTGGAACATAGGCTTTTTGAGAGGCCACCTCATGAACACTGGCACTGTCATTTCATTAATGGGTCCCAAAAGGTGATTTCGTGCAGTGACTGTGAAATCATCTTTCGAGGCTGATTGACACCATGACAGTGATAGAATTCATGAGGAGGGGCCCCAAAAACCCCATGTTGAAAATTTGGTGCCAAAATTCCAACAAATGCCCGAGATATGCAGCAAAGTTGAAAAAACCCTATTCATTCCATTATACAGCTTACCAGCATTTCCTCAGTTCATGGTCAGATTTGAAGAGTGCAGACGTGTTCCCGGTCCACCGAAGATCGCTGTGCCAGACTTAGAGGTAAGTATGGGGTGAGGGTGTGGGGATAGGGTGCACAGTGGGTGGGTGCGGTGGGAAGCAGGAGACTACGAGGACCTTTTTATGATACAGGGAGGAAAAACTAACATCGCAAGACATTTTTTTTTTTTCAGGGGACTTGGCATGCTGGGGTGGTCTCCCAGCATGCCACCTAACTGTTTTGGGGGGATTGCTGCAGCCGACAGGGAATTGGCACCCTTGTCGGCAGACAATGGGGGGTTAATTTATGCCGACGGGGATTGGGCACCCCCGTCTGCACACACTGACAGCCGTGGGGGGAGGCAAGAGTCGAGGATTGGGAACCCCCAGCATATAAGAAATGCGGGGACTGATTTATGCTGACAGGAGTGGGCTCCCATTGGCACACAATGAAAGCGGGAGGCAAGAACCAGGACTGGGCACCCCCCCTGCATATAGGAAATGGGGCTGCTGTATGCCAACGGGAGTGGCCCCCATTGGCAAATGTGTGCAGCCACAGTAAGTCAGCTGGGGATTGGGCACCCCAAAGTCGGTTGTTGATGGTCGCCGCCAGGCTGCTAATGTGGTGAGCACGCAGGAAGGTTCCGCTGCATCTGACGAGCTTTGCTTGGATTGCAGCAGACCTTTCCTTAGATGTGCTCACCACATTAGCATCCATGGTGTGGCTGCCGGCATGCAGGCTGATTTGGGAATGAGGGACGCACCTACTGATGCATGCCCTGCATTCGCCCAACAGCGGCCACGCCTCCAAAGCTGCACTACCACAAGATGTTGACTTGTGCGCAGGTGCAGCAAGCCAACATAAAAAGTGGGTACATTCTAAAAAAGTGGGTATATTCTAAAAAAGTGGGCATACTCTAGCTATAAGTTGTATATGGAGAAACAATCAAAACACAAGTTTGTTGTCTAAAAAAAGTCAATATATCCAATACTCCCATTATACTATATGCCCAGTCATACATATCAATATATCCATACCCCATTATACTGTATGCCCAAGAGAGGCTGCACCTCAGCAGGGAATGTGCAGCAGTCCTGAAGCAGAAACTTGTGGAGTTCTGGTTTCAAACTTCGATTTAAACTAATGAGGGAGGGGGGCCAAGACATATTAAACGTCAGAGGCTCAGGTTAATGGAGGACCTTTGCCTGCCCCCCACACTGTAATATAGTTCACTGGGAAGCTCCCAGAGGGTAAGGTATGGGGAAAGGTTAGAGCAGGTGGTGATCAAGGAAAGGATGGATAGTGGTCTCCATGAATGTGAGGGACCTGGGCAACAAGATGCCAGAGCTCCACACAGTGATGGTGGAAGGGGGAAGACATTGCCACCATCACAGAAATGTTTGCCAAATCAAACCATGGAATGGAACTTAATAGTACCGGGCTTTAGGTTGTATAGTATAGGCGGGACAGTGAAAATGGCAAGGGAGAAGGGGTTGCTATTTACATAAGGGAGAGGACAGAGTGCAATAGGGTGGAAGGTAGTTAGGGGAATACAGAATCCTTGTGGGTTAGTATACACAAGGCAAAAAACAAGAGGGTGAGGCTGGGAGTGGTGTACAGACCACCCTCCCAGTTAGAGAAGAAGGACAGAGAATTAGTGGGGTTATACAGCAGAACTGCAGCAGAGGCAGCACAATGGTGTTCAGTGACTTCAAACTATCAGAGGTAGATTGGGCCACCATGACCTCAGCCAGTAGCATGGAAACTGTCATCCTGGATGTGCTCCAGGATGCGTTCCTGACACAGCAGGTAAGAGAGCCAAAAAGAGAAGGAAACATTTTAGACCTTGTTTTGTCAGATGGTGATCATGTACGGGACGTGAGGGTGGACTATCCCATGATGGGTAAGTGACCATAGTACAATATGGCTCTCCCTTGAGTTGGACAGAGAGGAGACATGTACCATAACCAAGGTCAACTTCAGTAGGATGACTGCAGTACTGGGGAGGCATGTGGCCACCATTGGTCTGGACATGGACAGTACCCAGAAATGGGACATCACAAAACTGTGGCTGGTGGAAACCACAAACTCCTGCACTGTGTGGAGAAGTAAGAAGTCTAGGTCCAATAAACCAAGATGGTGGATCAAGGAAGTACAAGCAAACGTGAGGGGAAAAAGGCAGCCTATAAGAGGACCTGCAAAGTAGCAGATAAGAAGGATTACATCAGGAGCTCCAGGGAGGTGACTAGGGTGGTAAGAGCAGCCAAGGCTACAAAGGAGCAAAGGTTTGCTCAAGGGATGATTAAAAGGGTGAAAAAGGGTTCTTCAGATACATCAGGGAGAAAAGGAACTGCAGGGAGCAAATCTCTTGAATTAAGATGGAAGAAGGAAGGGTGGAAAAAGGGGCTGAACAGGCAGAGGTGTTAAATGAATACTTCTGTTCAGTATTTACAAGACAGCAGGATGGACCTATCTTGTAAGGGCAGGAGAGGGTAGGAGAAGGCAGAAGGGAGATAGGATGACAGATGAGGTGATTCATATGCAGAGGGTGCTACATTGCCTAAGGTCTCTGTGGACAGATAAAGCACCAGGACCAGACAGAATACACCCAAGAGTACTGAAGGAACTCACAGAGGTCCTGGTGGTGCCACTGACAGACGTATTCAACACATCCCTTCCAACAGGATGTGTGCCCCTTGTTGGAGGATGGCACATGTGGTGCCTCTCCACAAAAGTGGCTCTTAGGATAAGCCAGGGAACTACAGGCCTGTCAGCCTCACATCAATTGTGGGGAAACTAATGGAGTCTATCCTGAAGGGAAGGATAGTGGCATTCTTGGAGGAGAATGGTCTCCTTGATGACCAGCAGCATGGGTTCACCCAAGGAAGGTCCTGTCAGAACAACCTGGTGGACTTTTTTGACTGGGTGACTAGGGCACTTGATGGCAGCAATGTGGTTGATGTCCTGTATTTGGACTTTAGCAAGGCTTTTGACTCAGTGCCTCATGGAAGGCTAATAGGGAAGTAAAAGAACCTGGGTGTGTGGGAAAGGTAGGTCAGATGGATTTGGAGCTGATTGGAAAACAGGCAGCAGAGGGTGGTGGTATGGGGGGAGCTCTCATCACCTCGGGCAGTCATCAGTGGGGTCCCTCAGGACTCAGTGTTGGGACGCTTGCTGTTTAACTTCTACTGTACATAGCAGATATGGCAGTCAGGATTCAGAGTCAGATGAGCTTGTTTGCCAGTGACACCAAACTGGGAGCAGTGGTGGACAGAGAGGAGGGTGGGGGGTACTGCAGAGGGACATAGAAGCATTGGAGAGGTGGTTAGACATATGGCAGCTGGGTTTCAATGCCAAGAAGTTCAGAATTATGCACTTGGAACCAAAAACTGGGTACAGTTACAACATTGGGGGACAGCAGTTCTAAGTTTTCATAAGTTCAGAAGGACAATAGCTTTCACCAAAGAGTCCCATAACTAGTATGTTATATTTTATGTACCCTTAAATTTTCCTTAGACTTGTATAATAATTGTCTAATTTGGTCTTAAAGCTAAGCATGGTAACACTTTCTGCTACCTCGGATGGGAGTCTATTCCAAGGGGACACCACTCTTTAGTTTACCCAAGCTGCTCTCTTATTACTTTTATACATTTCTCCTTCAGCTGGTACTCATGTGTTTGTGTACATTTAGGAGGATTTCTACTATCTAGACCCATACACTCCCACAAGTCCCTATTCCTGTGTACTGAAGATACTAAGCAAAGGTCCCCTCTAAGCCTCCGGTATTCTAGAGTATACATGTCCAGCTCTCCCAACCTGTCCTCCTAGGATAATGAGACTATATCATGTATTTTCTTATCAGTATCCATTAAGGAAAAAGACCTGGGTGTGCTGGTCACAGGTTATATGAATCACTCTGCACAGTGTAGGTAAGTGGCAGCAAAGGCCAATAGGATGCTGGGGTGCATAGCATGGGGAATCACCTCAAGGAATGAGGAGGGGATCCTTCTGCTAAACAGGTTGCTGTTGAGGCCTCACTTGGAGTACTGTGTTGAGTTCTGGTGCCCCTTCTTAAAGAAGGCTATCAAACTGTTGGAGGGGTACAGAGGAGGGGCAATCAAGACAGTAAGTGGGATGAGGAAAAAGCCCTATGAGGATAGGTTGAAGGCACTCAATATGTACTCCCTGGAGGATAGAATGGACATGGGTGATGTGATAGAAACCTTTAAGTACTTCAAGGGCATAAATAGGGTTTGCCCTGAGGGCCTGTGTAAGTTTAGGAAGGTATGGATCACAAGAGGGCATAGATTGAAATTGGAGAGGGGGAGGTTCAGAAGAGAGATGACGAGGCAAGTTTTCATGGAGAGGGTGGTAATGGTGTGGAATGCATTGCCTGAGGAATTGATTTTGCAGACATCAGTGGGAGGATTCAAGAGGGGGTGGGACAGGGTCTTGAGCAGAATCAGAATAGGAGGGGGAGAGGGAGTTGGGGGGCAGCATCAGTACTCAACTCTGAGAGCTGCACACTTGAGCAGACATGATTGACCATCAGGTCTGTATCTGCTAGCTTCTTTGTATTTTCGGATACTACACAGAGAACTGGATCTGAGCAAGGATTTATGGTGCCCAATGCCCTTTAGACCTAAAACATTTTTAAGTTTTTGAAAACTGCCTAAAGCAGGAGTTGCACCTGAAACTCCACAGTTTTCATTTCTTCACTGAACATTTCAGAGAAAACCTTTGAGAACAAGCTCTCTTTTACAAAGGTTCCATGTCGATAACAGAGATTACAAAGCAACATAAATACAATAAGTGAGTTCCAGTGGAATGAAGTCAAACAACTACAAATATAATCAAACAAGTATGTATAAATATACCGAGCCTCCTCTCCTGGTCCTGCCTGCCCCTGCCCACAGGCCACCAGGAGCTCTGTATCCACCCCACTCTCAGTTGCCCACTGTAGGACCTCACTGCCAATGCTCCTTTTACTATAGGGTCCCCTCTGGGTGAATATAACTACCCCCAATTATCTCTTCAGAACTATGGCTAGGATCTTACAAGTCCTCACTTCGCACAGTACTCCTTACCCAATCCAACTGTGACTGCGCCTAACCGTGCCACCCTATGCTAGCTCACCACAGCCAGCCACCTGCTAAAACTCTGTCATTGTTTTTGACCCTACTGTGCATGTCTGCTTACTCTTTGTTTACCAAAAATTTGTAATGACTCAGGGTCTGTCTTAATATCACTAAACTGTAACCTGACTGTTGTATTTCTGTTGTTGTCATTTTTGTATTTTTGCTATGTATGTGATTCCTGACGTGGATCCTTTGCAAAAGTCTTTTGACTCAAAGGCTGTAATTCCAATACTCCTCAATAAAATAAATAAATGGGCTGTATCAGTTGCCTACAATTTTACAATAATGCAGGTTGATAGAAATAGTGTAGAACAATCATAATAATGGTACAGTCTGACAGAGTTCAAAGAGTATACCGGGAGGGACTTTAGTTAGGATGATTAGCAGTTACAGTTACATTGACCTGATAGGGTTGCCCATAGTGCTCTCATAAACAGGTCAGATTTAGGTAGATTGAGCAAGGTATCGGGCCACTTATTTGACCAGCTACTGGCCCTAACTGTGAATGAATGCTTGCCAAGCTGAGTATGGTGGAAAAGCAGTTCAAGGGTATTCCAAGCCATGCTTCTGGTGTTGTAGAGATTGGCAACAGGGTGGTAGCACTAAGTTATGATTGGAGGGGATAGACCCAGTAGCATCTCCTTGGCTAGCAGACATGTCTGGAACTTGGCTATGTAGGGGTGACCTGTTTTTTTTTTTGTGGTGTAGGGGGTGCAGCTATGGGTGAGCTTGTCAGCCCCAAGCATAAAGCGATAAGCCTTATTACCGATCAGTGGCTTGATTCACAAATGTGTGTGGGACTAAGTCCCACACTGCAACGGCAATTTCAGACTGAAATCCCCACAACTGCAGAGATTAAAATTCACAGCCACAGCAGTTCCAGCAGAAGTTATGGCTGGTCCCACTGGTCATAACAGTTTTACACAACTGTGGGGATTTCCTGGGCAACACCACTCACAAGCTGCCATATATTGTGGAGCCAGTCATAATCCGGCTCCACCTTTGTGAATACTTGTAGCTGTGGGAATCATACAGATCCACAAGTGGCAACCCACTTGTGCCGGGTTTTTCCTGCAGCTGCTGGTATTTTGGAATGTTTTCGAATCTAGCCCCAGATTTATTCTGCTGAAAATTGAATTGCAGGCAACTGCGTAGACAGGAAGGCCATAGTCAACTATTGACTGCTGAGCTTGCCACTACAAGGTATCTAGCATCAGCAGTGAGGTTGACCTGGTTACAGCACAAGGCTCCTAATGTTCTGTTTACCATGGACACAAAGTGGTCAATGTGTGGAGAAAATTAAAAGGTATCATCCAGGATCACTCCAAGCTATTCAAAGGTTTTGACCTGCAGTTCACAGTGCGGTTGGCTGGGTAACCAGAGGCGTGATGCCCATATGAGTTCCCTTCAAAATCCTTAGCCATGAGAGTTCATCATACTGAGTAACCAATTATTCAATCTAGATTTAAAGATTGATTTATTTTTACTAATGATAATGTGCGGTGGTAAGCCATTCCATGTGTGTACAACTCTTTGTATGAAGAAGAATTTTCTTTTTGTTGTTTTGTATCGAAAACTTCATAATTGCAGTGGGTACCCTCTTGTTTCTTTGGAATTGTTTTTTAAAATCAAAACCCATCTCCATAAAGAGATCTGGATCATTTGCCACATCCCACATATACAATAAGTCACCCCTATTTCTCCTTGCCTCTAGTGACATGTTATAACGATTTTAACCGATTCTCACAGTTGAGATATTTTAAGCCAGTAATATGCTTTGTGTATCTGCGTTGTACTCATTCCAGGTTTTCACTAGTTATTTTATGCTGTGGTGACCATAGCTGGGAGCAGTAGTCCATGTGGGATCGAACATATTCCCATTCAGTGGTAACAGCACCTTTGCATTTCTTGTAATAAAGTTATTTTATGTTGTCCATATAATCCGGTTTTCTTTTCCAATGGCTGTATTTGTTTGTTCAGAAAATTTCAAGTCATTTGAGATTAGGACCCCCAAATCCCTTTCAACAAGTGTTTCTGTCAAAATGGTGTCCCCTAAGTAGTACTGTTGTTTAATGTTCCTGTACCCAAGGTACATGACTTTACACTTGTCGATGTTTAATGTCATGCCTCAAGTTCTAGTCCAGTTCAAAATGGTGTCCAGGTCATTTTGCAGTGACATAATATTTTCCACGGTACTATGATCTCCCCCTAGTTTTAAGTCATCTGTAAACTTTATATTGTCATTTACTATAGTGCCAGTAATATCAGTAATAAACAGTTGGCAGATATACAGGCCCAATACTGATCCCTGTGGGACACCACTTGAAATCTGTGCCAGATCTGATGCTTGTCCACTTATGATCACCCTTTCTGTCCTTCCCTCCTACCAATTTTCTATCCATGCTGTGATCTTATTGCATACACCTCTTTGTATCAGTTTTCTGATAATGTGGTCATGTGGTACCCTGTCAAAAGCCTTGCTGAAATTGATATAGATAATGTCGTAGGGTACTTTATTATCAAAGTTTTTACTAACTGTCTCATAAAAGTACATTAGGTTCGTTAGGCATGATCTTTTCTTGACAAATCCATGCTGTACACTGTCAATGGCATCCAAACTTTTATCCAATTAATCTTTTATTATACCCTCCAGGATTTTACCTATTAAGGAAGTAAGGTTGATTGGTCAGCAGTTTTCTACCTTTGTCTTATCCCCTTTTTTAAAAATTGGGGTGATGTTTTCTGTTCCTCAGCCCAATGGCACAACTCCGCTGTTTACACTACTTTCAAACAGTCTTTTTAAAGGTGTAATAAGATACTGGGACATTAGTATTATCATTTTCCTAATTTTCCAGCTAGCTACCTCAGACCGGATGCGGAACCTGGGTGTGATATTTGATGACTGTCTGACCTTAAAATCACAAGTGTCAGCAGTTGTTAAAATTTCTTTTTATCATCTGTGAAATATCACCCGTGTGAAACATCTGGTTCCTCCCGATGATCTTCCAATGTTGGTTCACGCCTTTGTTACCTCCCACCTAGACTACTGCAATGCCCTTTACCTAGGGCTGTCGGGGGTTGATATCCACTGCCTACAGCTGGTGCAGAACATGGCAGCCAGGTTGTTGACTGGTGTTTCGAGAGCCAGTCATATAACACCTGTGCTCCGCGGTCTGCACTGGCTGCTGATACAGTGGCGGATCACCTTTAAGGTTGCTTTGTTAACCTATAAGGCCCTACATGACCAGGGACTGAGTTACCTGAAAGATCTCCTTTGTCCCTACTGTCCTCTGTCCTCTCCGATCCACCCGATGAGGGATTGCTGGAGGTTCCCAGGAGTCGCTTGCAGACCTTCGGGGAGCAAAGGGCATTTAGCTTGTTCTCGTCCCTGTGGAACTCTCCTCGTCATTGGGTGCGGATTGCCTAACCATCCAGAGTTTTAAACTGCTTTAAAACCTATTTATTTAACCTGGCTTTTGCTGATTGATGGGGTTATTTTATTTATTATGCTGCTATTATATTGTTTTTGTAGAAATTATATGCTGTTTTTATAATTATTTATTTTATGTATTTTGTTGTACAGGCACCTTGGTTTCAGAAAGGCACTTTATAAATAAAAATATTTGATTTGATTCCTGTCATGTTATCAGGGCCTGGTGAACAATCTTCCTTAATATTTTTGATTTTAGCAGATACAGTATTTCATCCTTAGTAACAGTGAATTTATCTCCCATGTTATTCTTAATATCATGGGTTTTATTCTGTTTATTGCTATATATACTTTCGAAGTAATTATTGAACATGTTGACCATCTCTTTTGCATCATGTAGAAAGTGTTTGTTTTGTTCAAGAGGCCTAGTGTTTTTTTATTGAATTTATAGAACCAAGAAAGGATTTAGTATTATTTATGGCTGCATTTCCTGCTATGGTTCATTCCATAGGGTGTTTAGATTGCCTTTTTTTTCATTTTTGCACTGCTTTTGTACATGTTTGAATTTAATTCAGTAGTGTGTGAATTTGTTTTGTTTTTATACAGCTTATATATTTTATGTTTTTTCTTGATTAATCTATTAATCTTTTTATTCAGTCATCTTAGTTTTTTTTAATTTTTTACAATTTTTTATATTTTGGAACATATTTGTTCCATATCTCCAAACGTTTGCCTTTAAGTATATCCCTTATTTGCTCTGTATTGCACCCTTCGAATATTGTATTCCAGTCTAACATAACTAATTCACTATTTATTTTTGTTGTATCTACTTTGTTGTAATTAAAGACGTAGCTTTCATTATTTGTGATAATGTGGGGGAATGTGATATTAAAGCTAACTGAACTATGATCACTTGTTCCTAGAGGTGGATCGACTGCACAGTTATTTCTGTTAAGTCCCTCTATCCCGAGTACTGTACCTGTTCAAGTATATGTCCCAGGTCATTGTGGATGACATGGGGGGAGGGCATTTTCTTTGTTTGTGGGTTTTTGAAGAGCATTGTCTTAGTTGTTTTTTATTTAGAACCAGTTTGTTTTGAAAAACATTTTTCAAAGGCCTCAAAATCACACTGGAAGGTGGAGTGAGGCTGCCAAGGCTAGGACTCTTGAATAGATAACAGCATGATCTGCACAGAAAAGTATTTTTGCAGACTGACAGGCATCAGCCAGGTGGTTTGTGAATAAGCCAAATAGGGGGCCCATAATGGAGCCTTGAGAACATCAATGGATACTTTCTTAATGTCTGGCAAGCAGCCATCTATCTTAATGCATTCATGCTACAATGACTTTTGTGAAGTCGATATAGATGGCACAAGCCTTGCCTCCATTGTCAAGGACCTTAAGGAAGAAAGTGGAATGCTCAATTAGTGCTGTATTGGTGTTATGTATTTTCCCAAAATCCATGCTGTTGGGGACACTGTATTTCATATTGTTCAAGATATGAAACAAGTCGATCAGACACTACTCTGTTAAGAGCATTGGACAGAGGGGTATGGAAACTGCCCTATAACTGGAACTGTTAGAACAGTCACTGCTTTAAACAAGCATATGTCAGTGCCGAATGTTTGTTTGCTGGTATTAGCACTGGGAATGCAGGAGTTAGACAGATGCAGAATAGGAATGGCAGTGAGGTACTGAACTTCCGCCAACCCCACCTCCACCTGCAGAGAGGGACAGGCATTGGGGTATGCATTTGTGTCTCGCCCATACGTTCATACCATTTCACCTCACCCTATCTTGTAGAAACCGACAAGTGTTGAGGTGTGACTTGGGGTGTTTGGCTTTACAGTCACCCCATTCAGAAAGACATATGCTGCAATGGGTGCAATATCGAGATGGGGTGAACTCTGGGGCCAAAAGAGACAAAGGCACCTCGATGCCTGTCACTGGCTGCAAGATGGGGGATATGGGGTAATGGCATGAGCATTATAGACGGCAATCCAAAGGCACAAACTGATGCCTGTCAGTCTGTACAGGGTGGGACATTATGGTTAGAAACCTTAACACCCAGGGCATTTGTTGGTATTTGTACTACACATTTTCAACATGGCCTTTTTTGTGACCCACACCTCATGAAAGCATTTGGGACCTCTTCTCATGAACAGTGACACTGTGATTTTGTTAATGTGTCCCGAACTTTGAGTTCCCACAGCGACCATGCAATTCTGTGCCAGATGTATGAAAACACAGATCGGGCAGGATGTGAAGAATGACAGCTGTACCACTCATAGGGAGGTGTGAAGAGATGGCTATGTTGAAAATCTGTAGTGAAAATATTAAAAATGCTCGAACTTCCGAGCGTATCTGGAAACTGCGCCATGCATGCGCATAACACAGTCATTTAGTGAAATTATTTCACCAAATTTTCAACATAGGCATTTTGTAACCTCTGCTCATGAACACTGTCACTATGATTTTCTTAATCTGCCCTGAACATTAATTTCCCACAGCAACCTCACTATTCTGCACCAGATGTGTAAATGCAAATTTCAGGCAGAATATGAAAATGACAGCTGTACTGTTAATAGGAGGTGTGAAAAATGCCAATGTTGAAAATCTGGAGTGAAAATATTACAATGCGCAAAATTATGAGGGTGCATGGAAACTGCGCAATGTACGCCATAACACAGTCATTTCATGGACTTTTGTCACTACATTTTCAACATAGGCATTTTAGCACCTCTGCTCATGAACAGTGTCACTGTGATTTTCTTAATCTGTCCTGAACACTGACTTCCCACAGCGGCCGCACTATTGTGTGCCATAAATGTGAAAATATATTTCCAGCCAGGATGTCAAAATGACAGCTGTACTGTTCATAAGGAGGTCTGAAAAATGTTGATGTTGAAAATCTGGAGTGAAAATACTACAAATTTGCGAAGTTATGAGGGTGCATGGAAATTGCACAACGCACGCTCATGACACAGTCATTTTATGGACGTTTGTCACCAAATTTTCAACATAAGCATTTTAGGACCTTTGCTCATGAACAGTGTCACTGTGATTTTTGTAATGTGTCCTGAACACTGATTTCCCACTGTGACTGCACTATTTTGCGCTGGAAGTGCAGAAACATATCTCTACCAGGATGTGAAAAATGACAGCTGTACTGTTCATAAGGAGGTCTGAAAAAATGGCAATGTTAAAAATCTGGAGTGAAAATATTACAAATTTGTGAAGTTACGAGGGAGCGTGGAAACCGCGCAACGCAGCTTGTAAAACAGTCATTTTTTGATTTTGTCACTAAATTTGCAACATACTGTAGGCTTTTTGAGCCCACCATGAACATTGGCACTGTCATTTCATTAATCGGTCCCAAAAAGGTGACTCAGCACAGTGACCGCAAAATCACCTTTCAGGAACGAGTAACGCCATGACAGTGACTGTATTCATGAGGAGGTCCCAATAACCCCATGTTGAAAATTTGTGGCAAAAGTCCAAAATGGCTGAGATATCACATAAGTTGAAAAACCCTATTTATGCCATTATACAGCTTATCAGCATTTCTTCAGTTTGCAGTCAGCTTTGAAGAGTGCAGACATGTTCCGTCCACTGAAGATCATCGCGCTGGGCTCTGGAGGTAAGTATGGGGTGTGGGGTGTGGGGAGGTGGGGTGCACAGAGAATGGGTGCAGGTTGTGTGAGGGGCATGACAGACCATGAGGGGCCATTTTCTTTATTTCAGGGACAAAATAATAAAAAGGACGTTGTGGGAAGTTTTTTTTTCAGGCTTTCATTTGTGCACACTGGGGTGGGCTCCCAGTGTGCCGCTTGCTTTTGGGAAGGAGGGAACTTAAGCCGATGGGGGATGTGCCCCAGCTGGCAAATAAAGACTGTTTGGGGGCATGATGCCGAGGGGGATTGGGCACCCCCTCAGCACACAACAAATGGGGGGGACATTATGCCAACAGGGAGTGGGCTCCCCCGTTGGCAAATGAATTGGGTCATTGGCATGCCAACTGGGGGATTGGGCACCCCCGTTGGCTTACATGGGACTGTATGCCACCGTCATGTTCACAGAGATGTTACACTAGGCAAGGTACCGCCCTGCAATGACAGGTCATTCCCTCATTGCAGTGGAATTGCTGACGCTGCAATGATGAGGCGGCCTCTCATTGCGGTGGCCAAATTGCTTCAAGTTGGTGGCACTTCTGCAGAACCAGTGTCATCAGGACACTGGGCCTGCATTGGGTGCAAACTGCCAAGCCCACAAATGCAGTGCTGGCATTGGCCACCACACTGCCGCACCTCCACAACCCGCTTCTCTCCTAAGCTGCCACATAATGTTTCTTGTGCATGCGCACAAGCAAACATAAAAATTAGTGTAATCGGCACATATTTCCACTTTTCAGGGAACTGGGAGTAGCACAGTGAAATTGAATGTTTTGGAAATGGGGCAGAAGAGTTCCTCAACTATCATGGCAAATAGCCTCATATCAATTGAATCACCCCAACCCCAATTCTGATTTTACCATTCACCTTTCTTATATAATTAGAGGTGTCTCTTACTGAGACAGGCTTAAAATAGAATTTAGGGTAACCTGGCTCCAGGTCCAGTGTTTGTGTGTCAGCTGGACCAGAACCTCTTCTGGGGGCAGGGTTGTCTCCAGTGGAAACAACAGGGCTAAGGTCAATGAATGCAACATTTAATTTGTTGCCAATTTCAGTAGGATCAAGTATCTCATATTCATCATCCATGAGCATTTTATGTGAGGTTTTGTCAGCCTTACCAAGGGTTCTGAGACACTCACCCAGAATCTTTTGCCATTGCTACATTTCTGAGCTTGCTGGGCCTTGCTATAGCTGGATTTGGCCAGTTGAATCCTAGTAGTGCATTTATTCATGGCTTCCTTGTACTTTTGCAGATGGACTGGAGATCCAGTCTTCCTCACCAGTGTCCACAGATTATCCGTCTCTCTCATGAAGGCAGAGAGTCTCAGGGTGATCCAGAAAGTGGGTGTACCATGTACTTTGCACTTTTGGAAGGGTGCCAGTTTATTTCAGGCAGTTGCAAATTCCATGACAATGAATTCTAGGGCTATATCAATATCATGGATGGAATTAAGGAAGCACCAGTCTACTTAAGCCAGACAGGATTTGAATTTTGACACATTCATTTTGCTTATGGCATGGCTGTTTATGAACTGGGACGGGGTCCGGCTGTTTTACTTCCTACAAGCATTGTACCAGGGAGTTATCACTGAGGATATCATACAGAACTTTGACCTTTTTGACCCTGTCTGGGTGATTTACAAGTATCCAATCAAATAGTCTTTTATTGCCTTATATGTAGTTAGTTCTGGGGTACTCAGTGACTATTTGTGTTAGAAACAGACTGGTGATCTTACCTCTCAGCACTTTGTGGTCCAGTTAATATTAAAGTCACCAGTTACTATGAATTCCCAATTCTGGCTAAATTGTTTAAGATACTGGTAGTTGGAGAGAAAGACTCCATACCCACTTGTTAATTACAAGTGGGATATAGACTGTCAGGTGGACAAGAGATTTTTGACACCACTCCAGCAGCAGTATAATGGCCAGACATTCACAGTACCTAGACAGGTCTTTGATTGCAAGTCTTGAGGGTTGCAGGTACTGTAGGATCTGAGATAGATCATGCAGCCCAAACCTTGCTTGCCTGGTTTGTCTTCTCTGAAGGTATTGAAACCTGGTAGTGTGATGGCAAAGTCAGTTATTTTGGGGTTAAGCCAGGTTTTGGTAAGGGAAATAATATCTGGTTGTACTAACACCACCCAGGCTTTGAGTTGAGCAAGTTTAGGTGTGGAGACTACCAATGTTTAGAGAGATTATGTTTAGTTCTCTTTACTCACTGAGTCATGCCCATGGCTATCTACAAGGCCTGGGTTGGGTAGACTTTGCCAGACAACAGGAGAAGCTATAAAAGCTAAGCCCTTGGAGCGCTAAGGAAGTGTTTGTCTCCAGGTTTTCTGGAAAGGACTTACGGATGTCCCAGAGACATAGCCATAGTGTATTATCCCCAAATATTCCCCTAACACCACCTGTGATAGGTCAGTTTTATTGTGGGCGAGGGCTGTGGGACTGAAGGCCTGTCCAGGAGGATCATGTGGCTATGGTTTATGCATGAAGTCCTGTAGAAGAGCACCTTAGCCAAAGAGGTCCCAGAAGGTTCATAGAACAACACAGTGAGGAGGTGAGTCAGCATTATTAGCACTGCAATAAACATGTTAACAGTAGAAACTGGGTCCCTGATAATAATAATATAGACCCACTTTGATAGTGGAAGGAGGCAGGGCCTCAATATTGATAGAATAAAGCCAATACAACAGTTAGTCCACCCAAATAGCGTGTTGGCAAAACCTCAGTAGATGCAGTGTATCAGTGCAGGCAGGATATACAGTAGTTTAAAATCAGAGAGGTTTCTGAAAAGATATTTTGCTTCATGGAAGGGTAATGTTAACTCTGTTTTAGGAATAAAGCACATGACTTCATAGTGCTCAGCAGCCTACAGGGGCCTTCTTACTTGAAGACATGAAAGAAGATCTAACATAACAATTCTATTATCCTGTTATTGCAAATGAAGACAGAAATACACAAGATTCCATTGTCTTAGATCTGGATCAGTAATGGATGTGGTTGCTATACAGTGGACTTTAAATCGGATTCCTGCCAGGTCGGGACAGCAGGACCCTATATTTGTGGGTGGTTCAGCCACTAGAGTCTGTTTCTGCTCGGGAGGACCGAGCCTGGACTGACCGGGGAGTCAGCCGGTGGGCTTGCGGTTTTCCAAGTCCCTTCGCTGGGCCAGCCGGTGGGTTGGCGCAAACAAGGTGTCAGAGGTTGTGGGGCAGATATTTCTGGCAGCAGCCCTCATAAATAGGGCTTTCAGGCTTCTGGCATCATCGAGCAAGAACTGGATTATTGTCAGGAGGTTCCTGTTTTAAGGAAATGTGCCTACAAGAAACTCACGTTCTGATCTTAAAACTTTTTCTTTGTGATTTTTGTTTTGGGCAGTGAGAGTGCCTTTGTTTATCTTGGACCCCCCAAGTAGTGAGAGGGCCCAGGGGTCTTAACTTCATCTGACAGTTTGTTTTATTTTGTACACCTCAGTGAGAGGAGGGGTACTTAAGCTTTATTTCTACATTTGATGGTCCTAAGTTCAGTCCATACAGTTTTAATTCCTCCTTTCTGTGACCTGAAGTTCCTAAAGTGGGAGTTCCTTGTGGTTGTTCATTATCTCTCTCTTTCTCCCTTGGATTCGTATTTCTCACTCAGACCAATCTCCTCATCCTAGACTTTAGTATTTGGATTGAAATATCAAAGTACTCTTGGAAGTGGCTTTTATAATTTTAATTTATTTTAGCTTAATTTGGGTTTGGGGTACATTAGATTTGGGTAGGAGGTGGGGGATTGGATTGAGTGTGTGTTTAGAGTTTTCTTGCCATTATTCTTTTTAAACTATTGATGTGTGCCCGGGTTGTTTGGGGGAGCTGGAGAGTGCCAGGATAGTGAACAGGGCATCCCTTCTGCATGACTTACAGCCCTTCATCTGCCTCCCAGTTTCTGATATTACTGTAAGATGTTGCCGGGAGGTGGGGATTTGGAGGGATGTGGGTGAAATTGGGCTGTGGGGATCCCCATGCACAGCAGAGGGTGGTAGAATAGAGATTGTTATGCCATCCTCCCACAAAGATGATGAGCTGTCATCCTTTGCGGGGATTTACCCCTGAGTTTTTTTTGGTGGTAGCCAATCTATCTGGTGTGGGTAATGCATGTGTTGGAAGTGTTGGTGCCTTGGTGGGCTCTTATAATAGAATGCTATCCAATGCCATTGACTCCTCACATCTGTCCATGTATGACACAAATCTCCCTGCCTGAGTTCCTCATGGTTTGATGGGGACCTCGGGGAGATGAAGAGAAAGGGTCAGAGGCTGGAGCAATGCTGGAGGAAGTCTAGCCTGGAGAAGGACAAACTGGCCATGCGTGTGCATTATAATACATACCGGGGACAATCAACCATAAGAAGGCAGTGTTCCTGCCAGGGAGATTGCTGCTAGTGAGAACCAACCAGCTATATTTTTTCAGACTGTGGACAGGCTATTTTGTCCAGCTTGTCTACAGCCAAAGAAGTTTTTTTCTAATGTTGAATGCGAAGAGCTTGCTTGGTTCTTCTCGGACAGAGGATCCGGTATCTGGCTGGGAGTTCCTCCAGTCAGCAATGCTATAGCTGGCAGTGGTCACCAGAAGTGTTCTGAGTGCACTCCTCCTGGTTGGGGAGAATTTAGACCAGTGGAGGTAAGTGAGGTCATCGGGGTGGGGACCAATCGGAAGCACACTTTTTGCGAACTGGATCGGGTGCCAACACATTTCTTGATGAGATGCATCGACACCATTGGCCCGGTGTTTGCTCTGATTGTCCGGTGTTCCTTATCTGAGGGGATCTTCCCTGATGCCTTGAAGGAGGCATTGGTAAGACCAGTCCTAAAGAAACCATCCTTGGAGGTTAGGGCAAATTACTGACCTATCTCCAACCTTCCCTTTTTGGTGAAGATTGTGGAGAAGGTAGTGGCGCTTCAGTTGGAGGAGCACCTTGTGACCCATGCATTGTACGAACACTTCCAGTTGGGGTTTCAGGTGAGGCATAGCACAGAAACCACACTTGTTTGGGTGCAGAATGATGTCTTCAGGGCTAGAGATCAAGGAGAAAAGACAATTCTTGTTCTCCTTGATCTCTCTTCAGCATTTGACACTGTGGACCATTGTGTGTTGCTTGACCGCCTCAGGGAACTCTGCGGACTCACCAGCACTGTGATCTGCTGGTTCAAGTCCTTTTTAACCAACAGGAGGCAACGAGTTGTGATGGGGAATTTCTCTTCCACTCCTAGCCCCCTATCTTGCAGAGTACCTCAGTGGTCAGTGTTAGCCCCAATGTTGTTCACAGTGTACATGCTACCCCTGGGAGAGATCATTAGGAAGTATGACTTGGGTTTTCATTGCTATGTTGATGATACCCAGCTATACTTATTCTTTGCCCAAGGAACATCCAACAAAGTAGATGTGCTAAATAGCTGCCTCGCTGAGATCAATGACTGGATGGCCTCTAACTGGTTGCAACTGAACCCCGATAAGACGAAGGTATTGGTGGTGGAGTCGAACAGAGTGCATGCTAGGATAGCTTCTGGATCAGAGATTGGACTTGTTCTGGGATCTGTTCCATTGAAGGCCTCTCTAGGATGCAAAATCTTGATGTCATTCTGGATAGGAGTTTGATGATGGAGGCGCAGATATCTTCCACTGTCTGCTCCTGTTTTTCCATCTCAGAAATGTTGCCAGGATAAAGCCCCTTGTTCCACCTCTGGACCTCCCACTTTGATGCATGCCTTAGTTACATCAAGGCTTGACTACTGTAATCTCGCTCTACCTTGGGGTCATGGGAGGATCTCTCCCACAGACTGCAGCTAGTGCAGAACACAGCTGCCCAGTTACTTACTGGGCAGCCAAAATTCTGCCACATTACTGTACATCGGTGTTGCGCGAGCTGCACTGGCTGCCGGTCAGGTGGAGGATTCTCTTTAAGGTGAGTCTTCTCACCTATAAGGCCCTACACGATCAGGGCCCTGGTTATCTGTTAGACCTTCTTGTACCTGCTGTCTCAGTTCGCCACCTCCGTTCCTCCTATGGAGGCCCCCTGGTGATTCCCAAGATGAGGTTGAAATCGGCTGGCAAAAGGGCCTTTAGTGTCACCGCCCCTGTCCTGTGGAATTCGCTGCCCCTTAAGGTTAAGGGGGCCCCTACTCTTGAGGTATTCAAAGCCCACCTTAAGGTCCTCCTATTCACTCAGGCCTTTTTGGATTAAGCTGTCAATTTACAGATTTGATTTGCTTATAGCCGTTGGTAATCTGATGTTTAGTTTATTATCTATGGGTAATGTTTATATGAGGTGTTAATTATTTATATGCTTACATTTATCTTGTGTTTTTATTGATTTGTTCCTGAATATGTGTCTACTTATTTGTATGTCCTTAGAGCCTCCGATTAGGCGTCTTTTAAATAAATTTTGCCTTGCCTATTTAAACCCTCTATTTTACATGTTTGACTGTTCATGCTCTTACATTTGACTTCTTTTTCATAACCTTTAATGTATTGCTACATCATATCTCTTCTTTTTACCTTCAAATTATATTTTCCTCTATAAGTAAACACATCTAATTAACTTTACTTCAACTTTATAAAATGTTTCCCAGCACATTTTATATTTCTTTTATTCTTGCTACTGCACAGATAGGACTGTTGTTTTCTTGAATCATACTCTTGTTAGCAGGGGCTTTAGCTACCCCATCCATGTCTCAGTGTCTGTGCTCCCAGGTTAGAGACTATGGTCTGCCTTTAAAGCAATGTATGTCATGGATGGCAATGCTCAGTTACACAAATCATTAGTGCTAAGTGTTTGTTTTGCATGCACTGCAGAATAATATTTCTAATGAGTGAGATTACCTGGAAAATAATGACAATGAATAACTAAGGGCACCAGGTAATGTGATCTTGGAGACTCCAGTTTCCAGAATAGGGAAAATATTCTTACATTTTAGTACGAGTAAAAGCGTAACTAGTAAGTGTAACTGTACTGTTAAGACTTCTCACAGACAAACCCCAGAGCACAGTCATCTGGAGATGGAAAGGGCAACTGAGTCAAATGCTATGTATGCACATATTCCAACTTATGGGCTTTGGAAGACAAATGGGGACTCAATGAGAGTCAAGATCCCCTATTATTTTTTTTATTACTGATTTCCTTAAGTTAGTGTTCTAAGTATTGAAATGTCTGTGATACCACCATATTACAGGAAAAGAACACCATCTACTTGGCAAAGTATTATGTATGTAATTTCACTCCTGGGAACTCATTCTGCAAAACACTCAAACTAAATTGATGTACATACATTACCTCTTAGTAGAAGTGTTTTTGTTGAATGACTTCATGCGAGTGAAACTGCATACACAGTACCTTGCCAAGTCGATGGTTGAATGTATTGCAGATTGCTGCCACAATATCTGCAACAAAGGAAACAGAAAATGCTTTTTTTAGACATTTCAATGGGTATCTAAATCAACCGTGGGGGGAGGGGAAGTGTCTTCTTAAAAAGAAACTTCAATCAGTACTTCATGTACTGTATTTTCACTCTTTTTTATTTATTCATAAAGGCCACAACATTTCACCATGCTTGCTGAATGGCTTCTTCAGGGAAAACTTAGTTTGTATATTTTTTATTTTTAAATTACAAACAACAATTATTAAATGGTTTATGCAACCACAAATTATTAAAAGTTTTGTTTAAGTATTCCTGTAATTAAACAAGTTCTGATTACCTACATAAAGTTGCCACTTCTTCTTATGACTCCATCCATGCAAGGTATCTTGGGAGTTGATGTGCACATGCACAAGCCAGCAGAAGTGCTGCTGCCAGTCAGTTCTGTTTATGTTTTCTGAAGTCCCTTTGTTCTTGTCTTGTGCTGGCCATAAGATTTTTCAAGAGTTCCCTAATGTTTTCTGTTGTTTAAAGTGTGTCTGAGTTGAAACAGTGCAGTTGGAAGGATGCTGGTGCTTGGGATGATTTGTTATTTAAAGGAGCTCTTTGCTCACTCACTGAACATGAAGTCCCTTTGATTTGCAAATACGCATGATCAACTCCCATGTTTTCTTTTATGAGTGAGGTCATGACCTTTGCAAACAAGTCAAACATGTTTTCAGATGAGGGCAGAACAGAGTGAAACAACTTTATTTAAATTTAAATTAGAATGAAAATATGGGTTGCAAGAGAGGGAACCAGTGTTCGTTACTACAAACTACAGAGGCATACAGATAAAAAGGTTGAGGTAACTTTCCCTTTAAAATAATAACTTCTGCATATTGGAGGCTTTAGGGCCTCATTGAAACAAATGCTCCAAACAGTATATGCTTGCAATAAATAAGATTAAAATGACCCAGTTTAGGATGGCAGCAAACTGCAGCATGCTTCAGGGGCTGGCTGACTTGATTCAGACAATTGTGCTGCAAACCAGGGCTATGTAAAGAAGGATTTTTGGGGTCTGTGAAGGTACCGCTTATAATAAAGACACAAGACACAAATGCTGGTATATACTTTCTCCATTATGCAGCCACACACAGCTAACATTTAAAAGTCTTGGCACAGCATCTATATATGAATTTATATATGAAATATAATCTGTCTAGTAAATAACTACAGAAGATTAGTAATCTTTTCATAATTACCTCCCTTCTGTGGTGACACAGGCACAGTGAAGGGCTTGGATTCCTGGCTCCCCATGTGTTTCCCTCAGCTCCCTACTTATACAGATATGGAAGCTGTACTGCGTGACTAAATCTGCATACTACAAAGAAACCAGTCTCCACATCACCTCATACCTTGGTTCCTTACTGCGCAAAATTTAGTCACATAGCTCGATCTTTTCCCATAACAACCTAGAGGCTCCCATAGTTCTTATTAGAGAAAACTAGATGTTATGACTCTTCTTCATAGGAAGAATATAGGAAAAACAGCTAATCCTGGTACAGTGTGTTACAGCAGCTGTTAGCTGTACGTGTGTAAGTGTGTATGTGTAGCAAGGCTGTCCCTCTTCTGTGGGATCAGCAAACTGCAGGTCTCTGCTGTAACCTTTGTCGCCTAAAAGGGTCCCTGCTTGCAACTGGAATATTAGCTAACAAGCAGGTATGCATTGGTTGTACCTAATGATAGATGCACAGCTAATATTATTGCATTGTAATATACTTACAGTTGCAATAAGCTAGACATGGTATAGGCAGTAATAAGAATAATGACAAACATTTCCTTAGAGCTGTATACTTTTCCAGACCAACCATGTTGTACCTGTAAACTACGGACATGTTTGTTTTAATGTAGGACCCTCTGACTCTGTTTTTCCTGTGCTGCCTTCTTGAATTAAATTATTTACCCAGATTCTTAGGCATCTTTAATTAAAGAGTGTTTTTCAATGATGGGAGGTCTACTTCCATATCCAAACATGTGCCTTGCCTTTTCCTAGCTCCTCCAGAGGTGTTTCTGATGTGATTCCTGAAGTTGAGATCAATTTGTTGATATCTGGGTTTGATTTATTATGTGCCTATGTTTTTGCTCGATGGGGTGCTGTTAACTGATTTCACCCCTGCCCCTCTGTCCACAGTATCAATTTCTTGGTGATTACAGGTTGAAAGGGCACTGCGATACTTTATCACAGCCCTTCATGTCCATGCAGCTGTTGTAGCAAGCTTCTGGACCAAACTTCTATGTTTCATTTGAATTCCCAGTTTGAAGCCTAAGCAATAAAGCAAAGCAGAACTTTATTGGGGCGTGCTGATACATGCAAGTTTCATTTTACTGTATTCACTTATTTCGTGAGACAGAGCAACATGTGTTACCTCTTGTCAGGGTTTTTTGGTTTTTGTTTTGTTATTGCATTTTGAATGTTGAATGCCTACGATTGCTCATAAGGAATTTGGTCATGATAATAAATGCTGGTTTGCCTCATTCTAATCAAAATCAAATACTTGCACATATTATTGTAAATGATATGTTACATGTGTTTTGTCTGAACTGTTCCCTTCATCTGTATCTGTGTGTTCGTTTGTGTGTGTGTGTGTGTGTGTTTATAAATCAATGTTTAATCTTATAGGACCTGAAATTCTATACGATGTAGTACACATAGACACAGACTGCAATGCCTCCCTAAGGCCCAAGTAGAATTATTGTTATATCAGTAACAAAAAACATTAAAAAAGTAAAGCTGATATTTTATTCCTGTATGTAATGAAAGTTGTAAAATAGGATGTCAATCCCCCCTTGACCAGTTCACTCAATCTTAGCAAGTCACAACAAAACCAATGCTATTCCATAATCCAAATTAAGCAAAGCAATACATGTGAGTTGAAATCATCTAAAAATGCACAATGAGGTATATACTTTGAATGCTTTTGAATATAATTTGTGGTTCCTATTTGTGTCCTGTCATTGTAATATGGTACTATGTTGCATATATCATGTGAACTATACATTTTTTATTATGGCCTCTGTTAAGTGATGACAAATACTAATAAAACGTGTTGTAATGCTCATTATTACCTGACAGTGACAGAAGCTGATGTGAAAGTTATTCCACGTATGATGGTCCAACCCCCAAGACTGTGTGTGTCTGAATTAATTTTTCAGTTTTTTTCTGTTAATGCAGTAAAGCAGTTTTTATTTTGATTGTTCAGTTATCACTGACATTTATTAACTTTTATAAACTGTTTTTCTACTGCTAAACTGTTTTGCTTTGTATTTATTTGCTCCACTTGCATTACATAAGTAACTCTGATTTACTTCCATCATATTCCTGAACACTACAGTCTGAATATATAGCTCCCAGTCCAAAACACATAAAACAAAATACCCCAGAAAAGCCTTCCTGCATGTGTTATAAAAAATAAGGATGCCTTCACTGTTGGAAAGATGAGGGCCTATTCTCAATAAATCAGCTACCTAAAATAACCAGTGACCATTACTTTATTTTGTGCTTTATGTATTTGTGTAAAGAGAGAGATACTGTACAACATAAATGAAAATGAACACTAATCAAATTCTTTCTGCTGGGCAGGGAAGCCATGTTAGGGGAGTCACTCGGCAAAGAGACAGGCTGCACAGAGTTGCAAATGCAAACCATAAATGTTATTAAAGCAACAAAGCTAATTATCACTTCTGTAAGTTGTAGAGTGACAGAAATGTCATCTGGTGACAGGGTAAGCTAATTTACTGTGAGAAAATAGATGCTGTTTCTGTCACTAAAATAAGTCTCACATCAGATTCTCTGCTACATTAGATGGTACCCAAAGCTGCCAAAACACAAAAGACCAGGATCACAGCATACCATATTGACCCTACACAGAAGTCATAAAGTGTGTTGAGCATGTCAAATGCACAGAAGTTTTGAACTCAAAATAAAGTGTCTGCCTTCTTTTTATCATGCTCTCCCAAACCAAGTCACCCCAAACAAGCAGAGACACAGGGCCCAATTCTCAAAACTGGCCTTAGATTGGAGCAAGTTGTGGAAAACAGCAGCTTGTGCTGGCCGTGGTGCACAAGGGACTCTGCACCTGATTTTAGTACAGGTGGGGTTCTGGTGCCAAACACCATGGACTTGCCGAAACTGCTCTCATTCACCAAACAAGTGGTGCATAGGAGGGGTTTGATGGAGGTGACCAGCACCCCGAGGCCACAGAATAGCCAGTCCACCCTTGCAGGAACAACTATGGTTGAGAGGGCACAATATCCGTTAAGTGACAGTGCCATGCTGTGCAAATATCCTTAGTGGGTGAGTGGCATGTCAGGGAGCAATGTGGGCATGGTAAGATGTGTTATGCATGCTCCAGACTGTGGCAGAGAGAGAGGGATATGGGGTGGTAATTGGGTCAGCGAAGGGGTATGGGCCATCTGTTGGCAGGGCAATGGGGCACAATGTGGGTTGGAGTGATGGGTGCATGTAGCAGGTTCCAGTGCCTGTGAGAGAAAGTGGAGTAGAGGCACTACATGGGGTGGGGAATGGGATATGTGTCCGGACACTCCACTGGTGGGTAGAGGGTGGGTGATGTACGGCTCCATGATGTGCAGGGCCAGTTTACCACATAGGAGGTGTGGTTGCTATGGACAATGCTTTGAGGGTGGAGGAAAGGTCACCCTGGCTGTGTGTGGGTTACTGTGTTGGCTGGTGGCTGCTGTGCCTCAGAGGCATTGGCCTGATGGTACCAGTTGTCCACAGGGTGGTCCCTGCTCAAGGGCCCCTCACATGGGGTGTGCACTGCATCCTACAGGATCTGGTGCATCCTGGCAGCATGTGGTGATGCAGAGGCATGGAGGGTCATCAGCTCCATGGACTGTGATGACAATGTACCTCAGCTTCAAGAGGTGAACAGAGGACCCCCCCCCCACACGGACCTATGTTAAGGTGTGGCGCATGGGCACTTAGAGCATATCCGAGCTGGTCTATCCTCTGGGGAGCTTGCGGCAGGTAGGGGAGCATCAGGAATCCAAAAAAAGGATATTCTGCAGCTCCACACTGGTGCAAGCCCCTTTCCACCATGGTGCACCCCCATCTCAGGTGTGGGACTGGTGTAAGGCCAGTTTGCTGCAAGGGTACCTGATTTGGGCACAGACCAGATTTAAAAATTGGGAATGCTACAACGTTTGATGCAAGGTGCCCCTTGCATCAATTCTATTTGACATAGGCATTTTGCATCACTATCAGGGCTCTGAAAATTGGGCCCACAAAACCTACTGACAAACAGATTTTTTTTTTAGTTGGAAATTAATAAAAGACAATTTTTTTTACTCAGCATTATTAGCAAATTCCAGAGATTTACAGTACACCAGTAAAAAGCAAAGCTTTACAATATCACTTCCCCCTTTTTGAGTTATTGTCCAAGCCCTGTTAAAAGTATCTACTATGACATCTTCAGGTCCCTAGGGCAGACATTATGACATTTTTCTGTACAGTCACTGGAACAATAAACAAATAGGTGACATACAAGTAACTTTTATGGCAACAAGTGGCCATCCACCTCCCCTTTCCTGCTTTTAACTGTACTCACACTGACATTATCCTTTATAGGAAAAAATAACAAAAGAGAAAGAATGGAAAGGAAGGGAAGGGGAACCCACCTGTATGGACATACCATGCTGAGGGAACCTGTCCCACCCCAACTGGAATCCAAGCACACCATTTCTCTAGGGCACATGTCATAACTCAGGCTAGCCTAGTAAATGTCCGGACCAGATCAAGCAGCTTGATAGGCATCAGGTTGGGGAAAACTCAGATTGCCCATGCATCCTAGAATGGCATCTCACCCTCCAACGTATCATGTATGTTCCTCCTATGCCATAACTCTGTGTGCTTTTCTTATGTAAGCTATAATGTTGTTCTCCTCTGTATCCCCTCTCCCCAGGATGCTCCATGAGAGAGCAATTGTAATTGTTCAGTGGGCCTTTCCTGGTGAAACTTTTCTATAAATAAATACACACATACATAAATAAATAAATAAAATAAAATAAATAAATAAATATCACAGTGATGCATTCCATTGCATGAAATTCTCCTACCCTCGACCTCCAGGCCTCAATGGTTGGTGTTGTATCCTTACACCAATCCAGTGTGATTCTTTTCATCACCACCAGGCAGAGGGCCCTAAAGAGTCATTGCTGTGGTTGTCAGCCAATTCCAGGAATTTTTTTTATCAAGGAATACATGCTAAAAATTGAGGGGAATGGCAATTCCTCAGATATCCTCACGAGCTGGTTGTATATGAGACCAGTAAGTCTGCACCCCAGGGCAACCCCAAAATATATGGAAGTGTGTACTTGCTTGTCCATATGCCCGCCAGCATAAGTCTGAGCCTCCCACAATAAAATGTTTAGTGAATGATGGAGTGTGGAAAAACCACATGAGATATTTCCAATGGAATTCTCTCCAAGTGGGAGATGCTGTGACACACCAACCAGTGTCTCACAAGTTCCTCCAATCATACTAACATACTAAAATGCCAGCAGAATAGGCCTAACGGTCTTTCGTGTCTGCTCGTTTGGTCAGCCCCCACCCTGGGTGCTGACCTTGCTGTCCCCCTCGCCTTCTCTGGCTTCTCCCTTCCGAGTTCTGGATATTCTTGCTGCATTGGATTTTGCTTCCAGAACCCTTCCCCTGTACCTGTCCCACCCCTCTTGAACCCCTCCACTGTCTCTGCCTCCACCAGCCCCTAGGCAGTGCATTCCATGGCTCCACCACCTCTCAGTGATGTAGCACCTCCTCCTTTCTCCCTGAATCTTCCCTCCAGCTTCCACCCATGACCTCTAGTGGCCCCTCCTCCTTCCTTTGAAGCACCTGACTGTTCCTCCCCTATTTACCCTCTTCATGTACCTGAAGATCTCTATCATGTCCCCCGGTCCCTTCTCTCTTCCAATGTGTACATATTAGCTCTTGAGCCCTCTCCTCAGGTCCTGTCTCCCAAGCCCCAAATCATTTTGGTTGCCCTCCTCTGGACCCTCTCCAGGAGGTTAATGTCCCTCTTTAAGTGTGGCCTCCAAAACTGCACGCAGTACTCAAGTGCGCCTCACCAAGCAGTTATACAGAGGAGTATCACTTCCCTCCTTCTGGAGGTGATCCCCCTAGCGATGCATCCCAGCATCCTGTTGGCCTTGGCTGCTGCCCTCCTACAAGTCTCAGTGTTGTTCATCTTGACATCCGCCACCACCCCCAGGTCCCTCTCAGCCATCGAGACTTGTAGCATTCCCCCAGGGTGTACACTTGGCCTGGGTTTCTGGCCCCCGGTGGAGTACCTTGCATTTCCCTGCATTGAACCTCAGCTTCCACTTTCTAGACCATCTTTCCAGAGCCTCCAGGTCCCCCTGTAGGGCCACCCTCCCCTCCTCCCCATCCACCACCGCCCCCAGTTTCGAGTCATCTACAAAGAGACTCATCTCACTCCTGATTCCTGTCCTTATGTCAGATCGTGAGGCATTGAACAGAAGGGGCCAGGACTGATCCTGTGGGACCCCACTAATGACCCTCCTTGGGGATGAGACTATCCCACCAACTACGACCCTCTGGATCCGGTCCTGGAGCCAATTGCCTATCCATCTGATCATCTGGTTCCCCACCCCCATTTCTCCCAGCTTATCCAACAGGCCCACATGAGGAACAGAGTCAAATGCCTTGCTGAAGTCTAGAAAGAGGACGTCCACTGGTCTACCCAAGTCCAAGGCACTTGTCAACCAGTTATAGAACTCCACCAGGTTTGTCTGACACGATTTCCCCGGGATGAATCCATGCTGTCTATCGTCCAGGCACCCTGACTTATCCAGATCCCCCCCTAGCCTCTCCTTGACAATGCCCTCCATCACCTTGCCCACCACTGATGTCAGGCTGACAGGCCTGTAGTTCCCTGCCACCTCCCTTGATCCCCCCTTGTAGATAGGCACTATATGCGCCACCTTCCAGTCTTGGGGCACCAACCCTGTCCTCAGAGAGATGGTGAAAACCGCCAGGGGTTTCGCCAGGACATCCACAAGTTCCTTCAGCACTCTGGGATGTAATTTATCCGGCCCCGGTGCTTTCTTCGTCTTAAAGGAGCTGAGGGCTTCCCTCACTCTCTCTGCTGTGATTTCCACTTCTGGTACCTCTTCTCCCTGCTTAGCCCTCCCCCCACCTGCCAGCGATGCCTCCCCCTCTCCCCAGACCCGCCGATCGGTAAGGGTCCCCCCTCTTCAGTATCTCTGTCTCCTCCCATGTATGATGCAGCACCCCCATTTTCCTTGGTGAAAACTGAGGTGAAGTACTCATTTAGTACCTCAGCCTGCTCCCCGGGTCTTGTGCCCATCTCTCCCCTGATTTAATCCTGCTAATCTGCCCTTCACCCTCCGTTTTCCCCAATGTACCTAAAAGAACCCTTGTTCCCTCTCCTAATTTCCCTAGCCAGGTTCTGCTCCTTCCTTGCCTTAGCCGCCCTCACCACTCTAGTGGCCCTTCTAGCCATCAGCTCGTACTCCCCTCAATCCCTTTCACTCCTTGAGCACTTGAATTGCTTATAGGCTGCTTTCTTTCCCCGCACCACCTCCTGGACCTCCCTGGTCCACCAGCAGGGTTTTTGGGCCCTACCGCATTTTCGTCTTACTGTTGCACAGATGCTGGTAGCATCCTGCACCCCTCTCCTGATGATTTCCCACCTACTATCAGCATCCATGTCTGACCCAATCCCATCAAATGCTCCTTAAGGATCCTTCCATTTCCTTAAATCCGCCCCTGAAGTCGGTTACTTCTGTCTTTGTGCAGCCTTCTACCCTCCCTAGGTCCAGGCAGAACCAGACCATGGCATGGTCACTCCCGCCAATGGGTCCCTTACCTCCAGGCCCCAATCTGGTCACTGTCTGCCAGGACCACATCCAGTAGCGCCTCCCTGGTCAGTTCCCTCACCTGCTGAGTTAGGAACGCGTCTTGAAAGACATCCAACAACCTCTGTTCCCTGGTCACAGAGGATGTCATAGTCTCCCAGTCTGTTCCTGGCATGTTTAAGTCCCCCAACACCACCACCATTCCTCTGCCCAGTCTGCAGTGCCTCCCAACATCTGCCACCAGACTGTCCTCCAGCTCCTCCGCCAGGGCAGGGAGTCTATACACCACTCCTATTTTTACTCTCTTGCCCCCCCTTGTTATCAAGGTGACCCAAATTGCCTCCATGGTTCCCTCCACCTCCTCTACTCCCCCTATGCCAATGCAGTTTTTGACTATCATTGCTACCCCTCCTCCCCTTCCCTCCCCCCTGTCCTTCCTGAACATAGTGTAACCCTCCAGGTCCAGGTCCCAGTCATGTCCTGCAGTGGCCCAAGTCTCAGTGACCGCTGCCACATCCACTGCTCCCTCAGTTAGCATCACCTGGAGCTCAGGCATTTTATTGCCTCACCACTTATTGGGACTTGGGCCTCCCAATCCTATGCTGACCTAATGGCATAGAATTCTGGATGAGATGAGCCATGCAGCATTTTGTATGCCCATGCAATATTGCCACATCTACTGAACAGCATTGTGGCCCAGTAGAGGAAATTTTCTAATTCTGTTAATGCCCAGTTAACAAGGACAAGCCTCCCACCAGTCTGCAGGTAGCGACAAACTGCAAAAAGCAGAGAAATCCATCCACGGTAAATTACATTTCTGTTGTACTTCCATAAAGGAGAGGCATGTCCCATTATGCACTAATGTTTTTGAACCTGATGAGGGAGTTATGGTTCCATCGTCAATACCCTGTATCGTCCCTAGGAGGGAAGATAGTCAGGGTCCCTGATGATTATTGTTTGCAGGCCTGTCTTGTTGGGTGTATGACAGACAGTCCTGGCTTTAAGAAGTATATGCAATGTATGCTGCGTTAAGGGTTTTTTAATAGATTGCAGAACCACTGGGGTAATACAGACATGTGATAAGGCGGATAAAGGTATGGGAAGCCCAAGGTCCACCTCCAGGTCCATCCAACCCGAGTCAAACGCATTCTCAGCATCCATGAAAACTGCCAAAGTCAGCTCTTTTCCTTGTTGTGCCTTGACCTTTATGTTGAGAAGGCATCTGATATTGTCATGTATTCATCTACCATTAATAAAGCTGGTTTGATACAGATGGACAAGGGACCCCACATAGCCCTGCAGGCATATTGCCAGGATACAGGTAAAGATTTTTAAGTCTGTGTTCAGGAGTGAAATAGGGCAGTACAAGCCGCATAAAACAGCATCCTTCCCAGGTTTCCGTAGCAGTATTTGTGCATGTTGCCAAGAGGGTGGAGCTTTCTCTCCCTCTTAGTCACCCCAACAAACATCCATTAGCAGCAGGGTCAGTTTCTCCTGAAATTTCTTGTAAAACTCTGAACTCAGTCTGTCAGGACTAGGGGATTTGCCAGCTTTGAGTCTAGAGATTGCACCTGAGATCTCAGCTGGTGTGAGAGGTGATGACATGACTTCCTGCTGTTCCTCCAAAGGTCTGGGTACCTTGACCCTACAGAAGTATTCATCCAGCCAATGGCTGAAGTCAGGAATTTGTTCCTGTCTGTACAAATCTTTATAGAAGTCCAAGAAGTGTTTTAGGATTGTTACCTGATCTGAATTACATTGTTGTGTGCCAGGCCGCCATATACTCCATACTGTGTGACTAGCAGCTTTCTTATGGAGCTGACAAGCTAGCAGCTTACCAGGCTGATGACCAGATTTGTAGTATCATTGCCTTGAATATTTGATTTTGGTTTCTAAAATTTGGTTGAGCTGTGCATGACATCTCTCCAACTGCTCTTTGACCCTGTCATCTAGTGTAATTTTATGCTTTGCCTCCAAATCAAACAGCTGTTCTTCCAGTTCCAGCTGTCTTTTCTGATTCTCTTTTTTTCACCTGGAAGCATAGCTAATAATATACCCTATTAAGACAGCTTTCAGGCCATCCCACCAGGCAGCTAAAGATGGTTCTCCTCTAGGATTCAGGGTCTCATAGCGACAAATTTCTTCTTTGATCATGTGCTGGAAATCAGAGTGATTTAAAAGTGAGACATTGAGCCTCCACTCCCATGATTTTAACCTTGGGGTAAATACTAACTCAAGTGTTACTGTGGCATGGTTGGAGAGGGTGGTGATCCCTATGTTACATGTTTCCATCGTGTGCAACCACTCCTCGGAGATCAGAAAAAAAATCTATCCGGAAAGAGATCTGGTGTGAGTGGGATCAGAATGTATAGTCCCTAGTGTGAGGTGGAGGAATCTTCACACTTCGACAAAACTCAGCTTTTGGGCCAACCTCTTAATACATTGGCCTACCTTGGTCTGAGTGGAGGCATTCTCTCTGGATCTGTCCATTTGGGGTTTTATAACACCATTGAAATCTCCCCTGATCAAAACAAGGTTCCTGCATCAGGGGTGCAGATCAGAAGTGCTTCCTTAAGGAATTCAACATTTTCCCTCTCTGAATTCAGGGCAAAAAGGTTTGGCACAGTGCACACGGTAAACCCGTATGTACTACGAATATACACATACCTGCCCTCTGGGTCCTGCATAATGTGTGTGACTTCCAAGAGGCAGTTTTTGTGAACCAGTATCACCAAACCTCTTCTGTGGGGGTGCACAACATATGATGCTACATACACCTGCCCCACCCATGCCCTCTTAAGGTTGGCATGCTCAGAGTCAGTCAGGTGAGTCTCCTGCAAGACAACAATCATTGTAGTGTTTCTTTTTAATTCTTGCAGAAGCCAGGCTCTTTTCACTAGGCTAATAAGTCCCTTTACATTGTATGTTATCACCTTACCATCCATCATCTGGTTGCCTACACACCCTGTCCCACCCCAACTGGAATCTAAGCACACCATTTCTCTAGGGCACGTGTCATAACTCAGGCTAGCCTAGTAAATGTCTGGACCAGGTCGAGCAGCTTGATAGGCATCAGGTTGGGGAAAACTCAGATTGCCCATGCATCCTAGAATGGCATCTCACCCTCCAACGTATCATGTATGTTCCTCCTAAGCCATAACTCTGTGTGCTTTTCTTGTGTAAGTCATAATGTCATACTCCTCTGTACCTCCTTCCCCTTGATGCTCCATGAGATGAGCAATTGTAATTGTTCAGTGGGCCTTTCCTGGTGAAATATTTCAATAAATAAGTAAATAAATAAATGTCACACTGATGCATTCCATTGCGTGAAATTCTCCTACCCTCGACCTCCAGGCCTCAATAGTTGGTGTTGTATCCTTACACAAATTCAGTGTGATTCCTGTCATCACCACCAGGCAGAGGGCCCTAAAGAGTCATTGCTATGGTCATCAGCCAATTCCTGGGATCTTTTTTATCCACCATGGTCTGAGTGGAGGCATTCTTTCCGGATCTGTCAAACTGGGGTTTTATAACACCATTGAAATCTCCCCTGATCAAAACAAGGTTCCTGCATCAGGGGTGTAGATCAGAAGTGCTTCCTTAAGGAATTCAACATTTTCCCTCTCTGAATTCTGTGCATAATGGTTTTGCATAGTGCACACTGTAAACGTGTATGTACCATGAATACACATATCTGCCCTCTCCTCTGGGTCCTGCATAATGTACGTGACTTCCAAGAGGCAGTTTTTGTGAACCAGTATCATCAAACCTCTTGTGTGGGGGTGCACAGCATATGATGCTGCATACACCTGCCCCACCCATGCCCTCTTAAGTTTGGCATGCTCTGAGTCAGTCAGGTGAGTCTCCTGCAAGACAGCAATCATCATATTGTTTCTTTTTAATTCTTGCAGAAGCCGGGCTCTTTTCACTAGGCTAATAAGTCCCTTTACATTGTATGTTATCACCTTACCATCCATCATCTGGTCACCTACATCCCCTCTTCCTCCCCCACACCTTAGTGTGCAAGGACAGATGGACACATCCAAAACATTTAGAACATCAACAACAACAATAACATTTACAACTTTAAAAACATGAAACAATGGCATAGACCATTGCCTAATGACTTCAGTATTTGTACCAAGAGACCCTGTTAACATCTGGATAGAACTATCCAACAGGGTAGCACCTAACTTGATGTCTAATAGGGCACAAAGCACACTGTGCACTTGGAACCACCCATCGTCTTCCACCACAGTGACTTGACTGTCACCTAGTCAGTTAGTGATTGATGTAATTAAAGCCCCCCCTCCCCTGTACCCAGGGATATAGTCCCCTGATTAAAAGGTAATCTTCCCTCTAGTGTTTAAAAATTGGTAAGTATGGCATGTTGGAACCACATATGGACTCAAACAATTTTTACCGATGCCTTTTTCCTGCTGCTGCTGTATTTTATGCCTTTTGGATCTAGTAAATGTGAGTTTTGAACATTAATTAGGAGAGCTGACTGTTCTTCACCCCAGAGTCTCTGGAGTGTGTGCTTCCTGAACTTTTTGTCCTGTAAGGTGCACTATATATATATATATATATATATATATATATATATATATATATATATATATAATATATATACCGTAGTCTTATAAAGTTTGAGCTTTACAGCCTGATTTGAGAGCCTTGCTTTGCTTTTGTAACTTTTTTGAAGGTAGCACCTAACTTGATGTCTAATAGGGCACAATGCACACTGTGCATTTTGAGCCACCCACCATCTTCCACCACAGTGACTCAACTGTTGCCTAGTCAGTTAGTGATTTATGTAATTAAAGCTCCCTTCCCCTGCCCCCAAGCATATAGTCTCCTGATTAAAAGGTCATCTCCCTTCCAAAGTGCGCCTCCATGCCAGGCCGCTTTCAGGAATATAGCCTCAGATGAGGTAGTTGCTCGAAACTATATGGTTCCTGTTCCTTATTAGAATGTAGTGAGTAAGGCTTCTCTGACAATATTTGCAATGTGGAGGATGTTGGACATCACGATGTAGGTTTTTTCAAGATGGTCGGGTGAAGGGGGGAAGGGAAGGAAACATTATTTAACCAGGAGTAGCACACTAAATCGAAGCTTTTTCCCAGATGCAACCTGGGAGCACAAGGAAGTTAAGTGACTTGCTCAGGTTCACACAGTATGCACCTAGGTGGCTGGGGGATTCAAACCCAGGTCTCCAGATATGCAGCTCAGAGCCTTAACCCACTGCACTACACTATTGAAGAAGATGCCAAGCACTTCTGAAAATGGAGCTCATCCCATAGTTTGTCAAGAACACCTTTGTGCTTCCCAAATGTGGCTGGAAGAGGAACAGAAGCCAGGTTAAGCTTAAAAATATAATGGCATTTTGTTTGCATTTCTAGAAGAGCCGTTAGGCTCATGACTGGCATCTGTTTGTCCGAGCTAAACAGCATGTCCAAAAAGGTGCAGAGAACAAAAGAAATCACAGAAACCCATGATGAGGAAAAGAAAAAGCTTTGAGTTACTTGTGCAATGGCCAAGAAAAACTTTGCCAGCTTGCCAGATCTCCGAATTCTTACAGAAGACGTGCCTACTCCAATATTTCTTTTGGTAAGCCCTGCAAGGGAGAGGGCTTTACAAGATAATATCTTTACTTATTTTTCACAGAAAGGCACAATGTTGAGAGAACAGGCAATGGATATAAGTAAAAGAAAACAACAGGGGAATATAGAAGAGAATATGGAGCAAATGGTTGAGGGATTGCAAAATACAGCAGATAAAGTAACAGAGAAAGGGGCTAAGGAAAAAATGAGTAATGGTGACCAAAGTATACAGGAGGGTGGCAATGATACAGTAGAACTGCAAAACCAAAAATCTAATGATGGACAGCAGATACCAGATATGGGGTTACAAATGCACAATACTCAAAATAGCACTACTATGCAAGCCCATGTTAGAGCTCAGCTTCAGGAAAAAGAAGCTTCTGTAATGCAGGACCAGGGGGTAAAACAGACCGAAGGGTCAAATGAAAAATGCATGTGAAGATACTCAGTTTAAACTAGAAGAGCTAGAGGCTGTAAGCAGTTTAAGAAAAGAAATGCTTGAGGCACTGGGTGATATAAAAGGAGTACTGAATAATGTTACAGGGGCTCTGGCAGAAGTGAATAATAAACTACAGTCTCTATCAAATAGAACTGGTGAATTAAAGAGTAGAGTATCACAGGTAGAAGATTGTACCCGAATGGTTCTTCAGAAAATGCAAAACCTGGAAAGGCAGCTACAGGCATTACAACTGAAGGTGACAGAGCAGGAAGATAGAGCAAGAAGGTCCAACATAAGGATGTGTAAAATTCCAGAGGGGGTTGAGGGATCTGGGAATCCTATCCCATATTTTGAATAAAATGCTTACCATTGTTTTGGACAGGAAATACCCAGAAGAAAAGGTTGTTCTGGATAGAGCACACCGAGCTGGGTCACAATTCACAGGGAATTCAGATATCCAAGAACGGTGTTTGTTAAAACCCTTAAATTTCAAGATAGGGAAGCAATACTGCAGCAGGCATGGGTGTCTAAGGGACTAAAATATGAGAATCTACATTTCAATGCTTACCCAAATCTTTCAGCTGAAACAACAGAGAAAAGAAGACAGTACAATCCCTTAAAGCAGACTTTTTACAAAAAAGGAATCCACTTCTCAATGCAGTATCCTGCTAAAATTAGATTTGTGATAAATAGGTGCCTACATACTTTTGAATCTCCAGAGGATGCAACTGAAGCATATAAACTGGCATATGAAACAATTCAAAATGCAGACCCTTTCAAAAACCCCAGTGCGAATAAAGATCAAACTTACCCCCCCCCCGAGTCCTAATGCCTGAATCCATCTACAATAGAAAAAGGGGTTAAAAAACTGTTTTGTGGAAAAAAGGGGGAAGGAAAAAGGCAGAACTGAAATATGAAGAAATAGGCAATGATCCCCTTGACAAAATATGGGAAGCCAAAGAGAAGGGGGATGGGGGAATGGGGAAGAAGATTATCATTATATTATATTATTTTTATAAATGGGGTATTAGAAAAGGCACCTGTATAACTGCAAATATATATGGCCATTTGAGTCTATCAAATGCTTTCTCATCATCTATAGCCATTACAACATTGTTGGAACACTTTTGAGGTGAATAAATGTTAAAGAGAGTGTTGTATACTAATAGATGAAATAAGGTTGGTGGCCTTTGCATACATGCCCCCCCCCCATATCATTCCCCTTCCTATTGTACTTTCTTAAGGGACGGCTCCTCACTAGTTTGGGAAGTGTTCTCTGGTGTACAGAGATGGCTCTGTTGTCATCTCATCAATGGGGAGGAGAGGGAGGGATGGGTAGGCAAGACTTTAACTTAAAGGGGGGAGAGGGGATGAATAGGGATCTCTATGAGAAATATTTCTTGGCACAAAAGGAATTTATTTAAAAAGCAACACGATAGAAATAAATAAGTATCCCTTTAAGAATAAATCTGGAATAAAAAAGGGGATTCAGGAACTTTATGCAGTCAGAAATAGGGACTATGGCTGAATTATTTAAAATAGCCACCTGGGGCCTGGTGGCACAGAGGGCTGAGGTGCTGGATGGCACACCTCAAACCACGCCGGTGACCCTGGTTTGGGAATGGACTCGGGTGCTGGGGGTCGGCAGGGGAAGGGGAGGATTACGCATCTGTGGGACTGCTCTCCTCCCCTGGGGTGGGTTGGGGATGCATGGTAGCTCTACAGCATCCCCAGTGGAGATGAGGAGCACAGCAGAGGGATCGCACTAAGGGGAACACCACAGAAAAGTGGAAACGGCACTGGGATTGGCCGTATAATGGCAGCTGTCCCCGACGATGCCCTTGATCAATCCCGGCAAAGTAATGTCCACCTCAGCAGCACCTGGGCAAGAAAGAAAATAGTGTGCTGGAGTCCCCCGGCCGGTGCCTTCCCTCTCGAAGGAGGGGGACCCTCCCAGCAAAGGGATATGCCGGGTTAACCCGGAGGAAGGCTGCAAATATGAGGTATGCAGCTCTGGAGGAATTGCAGGAAGGGGTTGCTGGTGGTACTAGGTGGCTTGAAGGAGGAGCAGGTCACAGTGCGCGACAGAGGGGAAAAAAGATTACCCCCCCCAAAAAAATAGCCACCTGGAACGTGAAAGGTTTACAAGAAAGAAAAGAAGTAATAAAGGTAATAAAATATATGGAAGATAAAAATATTAATATGATTATGTTTCAAGAAACACATTTGACAAAAGAAAATATTGGATGGTTTAAGAACCGATGAGGCAAGGTGCACTTCTCGGAATACACAACCAACTCTAGAGGGGTCATTATAGCTTTTCATAGAAAAAATATTAAACCCAGAATTATATGGACCTTTATTGATGCTCAGGGTTGATATGTTATTTTGTCTATACAGCTATATAATTTAAAATTTACATGTGCAACTATTTATGCACCAAATGAAAACTACCCAAGGTTTTTTTCAGATATTTCTCTGATATTGTTTACTTTTGAGGCACCTTATCTGATTGGAGGTGATTTTAGCACTGTTTTGAAACAGACTGACAAAACTACAGGGTTAGATAGATCATATAACACAACTTGCAAGGTAAAAACCAACTTTATGGTAGATTTAGGAATGGTGGATCCATGGCGAGAGTCTTCTAAAGATAGAAAAGCCTATTCTTTTTTTTTTCACCTGTATATCAGAGCTATTCCCAAATAAATTACTTTTTGGTGTCAGAGGCTCTATTGCATGTTATACAAAATGTCCAGTATACAGGTATAATAATATCTGATCATTCTCCTTGCGTCTTAACTTTAAAGATGGAGGATGCCGGAATAATGCATACAATATGGAGAATGGATGGGACTTTATTTTCTAAACCTACATTGGAAAAGAAAATCTCAGCTGCATGTAAAGATTTTTTTGAATTTAGTTTAATAAAAGATACTTCGGCCATTAGTGTTTGGGAGGCATTAAAATTACATATTAGAGGTCTGTTAATTAATTTAGCTTCTTATGAATGAAAAATAAGAACTAAGCAAATATATCAACTTGAAAAATAAATCAATAGTTTGACATCAAACACACAACACAACTTTTGATTTGAATACATATAAAACCCTGATGTTTAAAAAAGACCAACGCAATTAACTAATAAATGAAAGAACTGAAAAACAGATTCAAAATGCCAGATCCAATTACTATTTTACAACAGATTATCCATTAAAGTTGCTAGCATTGCAAACAAAGAAAAATCAAACAGGAAATACAGTTATTGCTATTAAAAATACTCAAGGAGCAATACTTAATAAACCTAAATAAATAAATAACTGCTTTACAGAGTATTACAAGGAAATGTATACCTCTGAATTTCAAGGTAAAACAGAGGAAGTTGTGAGGATTTTGAATACACTACAAATACTGGTAATCCTGGATCATGTAAGCAAGATGGTAGAAATGCCAATATCTAGGCTAGAAATAGAGGAAGTCATTCAAGATTTAACAACTGGCAAAACACCTGGGCCAGATGGCCTAGGTGCAGAATTTAATACAAAATAGAAACATATACTTTTAGAACCTCTACAATATATATTTAACTCCTTTACTGAAGTCAATAGCATCCCAGAGTCCTTTAAAGAAGCAATAATGCAGGTCTTTTTATAAAAAAGACAAGGATCCGCTGAGCTGTGCAACGTACAGACCCATTTCTCTGTTAAATATTGATTACAAAATCTTCACTAAGATCATTGATAAACGCATGGAAAATATCTTACCAACAATAATCCAGCAAGACCAGAATGGTTTCATCAAAAATAGAACTCTAATGGAAAATATTAGATGAACTTTAAATATCCTGGGTTTAAATAAGGAAGAAGACACCGTTTTAATGGCTATAGATGCTGAGAAAGCATTTGATAGAATCGAATGGCCATATGTATTTGTAGTTATACAGGTGATGGGGTGCAGTGCGCAGCTCAGCGGATGGTTAAAATTATTTTATGATTCACCACAAGCAATAATAAAAATTAATAATTCTATATCAGAGAAGATTGTTAGGTAGAGAGACTAGGTAAAGCTGTCCCCTATCCCCTTTGATTTTTTTAATAAATTATTGCACTATTAGCAATTGCTATTAGAAACAATAAAGGAATATATGGTATTAATATAAATAATAGGGAGGAGAAAATTGGTTTATATGCAGAATATATTCTGTTATATTTAACTAAACCAGGAATATGAATCCCACAAATAATTACAATCACAAACTAATTTGGTCTGTTAGCAGGATACAGAATTAATTGGATGAAGACTCTGTTATAGAAACTGAACAAGGACTATCAGTTAACTCAAATACCAAATTGTCAAATTCAGATTTCAGCAGATTATATTAAATACTTAGGTGTTAACATATCGGTTGAACTCGCGGAATTATATAAATGTAACTATGAAGAGTTATTACAGAAAATTGAACAAGATTGGAAAAAATGTAATTCATTGTATTTAACAATAATAGGAAATATAAATCTGATAAAATTGCAAATACTCCCTAGGGTTCTGTTTTTTTCTTTCAGGCTTTAGCAATTCCAGTCTCAGTCAGATTTTTAAAAAAAAATTAAGAGCATAGTTATGAAGTTCCTCTGGAAAAATTACAGCTCCAGAATTGCGTGGAAAACTTTAGTTCTTCCCACAGAAAAAGGTAGCCAGGCTTTACCTGATTTTATGCATATTTTATTGCAGCACAAGTAGCACAGGTCTGGCACTGGGCTCAAAAAGAAATTCCTATTCTAACTTTGGCCATAATGGAAACACAAAGTTAACCTACACTTATGAATATGCTCTATTCAGGTTGTCCGGAAAAAAATTAAAAAGTCCCAATGACAACCAAGACAACTTATCAGTGCTGGACAACTATACAAAAGCAATTAGGAGATAAAAAATCTATCTCGACATATACTCCTATACATAGAAATGATAATTTCTCACCTTCAATAATAATGGCAATTTTAAGGCATGGCAGGAAGCGAGTGTTACACAAATGGGAGATTTATGGCAAGGGGGGTAATCCAAACTTTCACACAACTATCTATTAAATACAGAATCTCTGGCACTCAAATATTTCAGTATACTGAGTTACAAAGCTTTCTGAAACAAAATAAAAATCTGATAAAAATTATCGAACCACCTATAGCTTTAGAAAATATACAGAGTAATAAGCAGATAAAGAAATTGATCTCCTCTGTCTATGGTTTGATACAAGATGCCTCAAAGGTTAACTTAAATAAGATCAGGAGCAGCTGGGAAAGATATTTTGGGTTAAACATAACTGATATTATGTGGCAGGATATTATCAATGCATATATACAGAATGTGTTTTCTATTAAACTACAACAGATTCAAATGAATACAACACATAGGATATACTATACCCCTGAAAAACTAAATAAATTTAACCTAAGCAGTAATGACAAGTGTTCAAGATGTGCAACATCAGCTGGTACACTAATACACTTAATAAGTTCCTGCCCATATCTCTGTAACTTTTGGGTTAAAATTGAACAGCTATGTGCCATGGTTTTTAAGAAGCAAACTCTCTTCTCTCCAATGGTTAAATTATTAGGAATTCATCCTGATGGAGAACTATTGGATGAAGCACAACAAAAACTACGAACACTATTCACTATTGTAGCAAAGAAGTGTGTTCTGATAAAATGGTATGACCCTGACCCACTGGTCTTCAAAATCTTGTTGAATATGATAATAGCTATCTCCGAGCTAGAACAAATATGGTACTTTAAAAATGGTTTAAAAGATAAATTTCAAAAAATGTGGACTCCGTTCCAGATGGCATTAACTCAAATTAAAATATAAGAAAATAAAAGATGAGTATAATTTAGATAGCTTAGATCCTGGATCCCTTCCCCCTCACATGATGAAATGAATATGCAAAGATTGAATCAGAGAACGACTCTGATGATGGAAAATAATCTCATTATTTTATTCTGATTTGAGGGGGAAAATAAAAAAATTTAAAAAATAAATATTTGCAATTTGCTTTTTCTGGACATACTGTATAAGGCCTGTTATGCACATAAAAGCAGCAAGTGGAAACAAGATTAATCCTGAAATCCTTTGTAAATGGTGGAAAAAGCAGCATTTTAGGTCTGGGTGGTGGCAGGGTGCTATATAACATCATGAAAAAAAAGAATGTGGTGAGTAATATACCTGTTATAGCCCCTCCCCTTTCTACTCATCTTCCCAAGATACAGTGAGTCCTGCCTGCTGTTTGTCTGTTTATAATATTTAGCTTGCAGGGTATACTCATTGTTAAACCCCCAATATGCATTTTAGTCACAGTGGACAAAGTCTAGGTGGTGCTTATTAGAAAGAAAAAAAAAAACAAGAACTCCCTCATACTGGAATTCAGCACTGAAACATCCATCATATGGAGGTACATTAAAGAGCTACTCTGTACCTCAGTGTGTGCTTCTATTAACAGGGTGCCTCAGCTGTTGCCATTTGCTAGAGAATACATTCCCTCCCCCTCAATGCACCTTCTTGCACTGCTCACTGTACCTCTTGGTAGTCCCTCCAAGTCCTTTATAGAAAATACTTGAAAACACTTGCCTCTTCCCCACCAGCCCCACTTCGCCCTCATCCACAACATCAAAGTGCCTACCATAGGAACAGATTGTGATGCCATACACAGTGACTGTGTGACCAGCAAGGGAGTGCCAAATGCACCATGAGAGAAGCGTAAAACAAGTGCTGCAGTATCCACAATATTCAGTTGACCAACATCAATCAAGAAGAGGTAAAACCAAATAATATGGAATTAGAGGACAACAAAACGAAAACATTCTTGGTGTAAATCTAGCATTTCAAAGCCTTCTTGTTTTAATAAAAAGTTGCTCCTTATCATGAAAAAATTTTTCTCAATTTGTAGTATCTTATTTGTCTGGCGGGAAGCCTACAAGCACTTTATTACAGAGCACACATCTTGCACATAAGCACAACTCATACTGTTCCATCCAGTGATCAGAGCTCTTCTCTGTCCAGCATTCCATATACTCCCTTCCCCTAGCCAACATGAAATAGGTATGGTTTCCTGTCAGCAGGGACATAATCCCCTAATTCTCCTGACTCCCGACTGTAGCTACCTGCAGTCCAGCTGCTCTTTCCTTGACTGGAACTTTTGCAGCTATGGTCAATTGTCATAAGCTCCATGTAGCATGGAGATCAAATGGTGGAGGGGACAAACATTCCAGGGAGGAGGGGGAGCGGAGATCAACTCCCTTCATAATGCCTCACACCAAGCTTTAATCTACACTCCCCTCCAGTGTCCCATCATCCCAGTACCATGGTTAGCCTAGCAATGCCATCTCACAGTTGACAGGACCAATATCCTATGCCCCTGAGTACAGGATCCCTGAGATGCAATGCAACAAGCTGCAGTCATACCCGCTGCTCAAGATTCATGAAGCAGGCATTTAGGCCCCACAGGAACCCAGTGCTTTCAGTGTCTAACTATGGTGGGAAAGCAACAGTCCCAGCCTCCCTTATTTCCTTCATGACAAAGTGATTCCCTCTCACACACACACACACACACACACACACACACACACACACATTTATTGTGCTAGGAGATCCTTTTCCCAGGCTTGGCTTTGGGGAGGTCAAGGCCCACACACCTTACACTAGTAATGACCAACAACCCTCCCTCAAAAGAACACCAAAACTTGCCTTTTTCCGTTCTTCAAATCAGCATCGACTCGGCTCTACTCCCAATGCCATACCACCCAGTCATATCCAGGATTTGCAAGACCTCCAGGTAGGCAAGGTGTATGGACATTATTGCCAACCGCCCAGCCTTCCTGGTCTCTTGCTTGCCCAGCATCCCCCCAGATTACTCAGGCTCATTTGTCAGTTGCTCCCTACTTGGCTGTCAGGGTGTAATAAACCAAACCCCTTAGTCAGTATAGAGAACAGTCTCCCCTGTGGAAGTAGGCAAGGACTTGCATTGACTTGCTCTGGGGCAGGCTCCTATCAGGCACATATTCCAACAGCAACTTGAACTCAATGATGCAGCAAACACCAGTAGGGGTCGGGACTGAGGTGAGTAAGGAGCGCCGCCACTGTTTGTAGAATCACGAGGAAGAAAGATGTTAATCTAGTACATGGTTCAAGGTTTATTCTTTCCCTCTGCCTATTATAGCATTAAAGATACAAATGTTTTGCATCACCCTTCCCCTCCAAGGACCACCAACCACCAGCCACCTTAAATTATACATTAAAATTAGCAGGTATAATGGACATTAGAACCTGCCAATCAATATTTTAATTTGAGGAGTAGATTGACAAGGGATCTCCATCCTACCTATCCTTAGAATGTTGCACTCCTACTGCTTAGTTTCTACCCATTTATTTTTTTGATTCCTGTCTGTAAAAATTAATGTTTAAATCTACCTCCATGTTGTGTAATCCCACTGTATTATTATCACTGTACATTATCTGTAAAGGAGTCTAAGACTCAAAGGATTGTAATTCCGATATGTTTCTAAATAAATAAATAAATAAAATATAGTCATTTGAGAATATTTGTAACTATCTGGGGTTCTGGTTCACCCCTCAGTCAGTTTGGTTCAGTCTGTGAGGAGGTTATTACCTTTTGCTGCACTCTTCTCTTCTCTTGATTGTTGTGGCCTGAATCAGAGTCCGTGGCGAAGGATGTCAGCCTACCGTGTTTCTTTGCCACTGGTTGCCGTGAGGAGTAGTCCGGGAGAGCCTCCAGGATTGGGTTAGGCAGTAACGTAAGCTCTGGAGGGATTCCTAACTGTTCGAGAAGGGGTTTAGCATCAGCTAGAGTCCTAAAGAATTTCAGTCCTGGGTATGTGTGTATATAAATTGAGCCAGCACAATAAGCTGCATCTTCACGTTTTTGCCAATGAGATGATGCCAGATCGCAAGGAGTGTTTTCCTTTTTAGGAGAATTGGGGGGGTAAATAATGTTAAAAGTATAGATGAGTGTCTCCAAACAGTATGTCTTCCCCCACCATGCTGTGCAGAGAACCTTTGTCTTTGTATGATAGTCTTAAGAACCATATTCCAATGGACTGAGGGTGGGCTCTTGGCTCAGCAGGCTTTGGTGTGAGAGCTCAGTGTGCCCACTTGATTTGAAGAGATTCTTCCTTAGGCCAGTCCAAGAGCTCCCAGAAGGACTTCATATAGGCCTCCATATTTCTGTTCTCCATGCCCTCTGGGAGTCTGTGAATCCTGATATTGTTGAGCTACAAGTGGAGCTCCACGTCATCAAGTTTCTCAGTTAGCTCCCGCTCACGGTAGTGGAGGTAGCGGAGCACTTCAGTATGTTGTTCCACTGTAGTAGTTGCATCTGTGAGGTCTCCCGCCAGATCTGATGTACGCTGCTGCAGATCTTGAAGGCTACATGTTGTCCCCGCAAGCACTGTCTCCATCTTGTAAACACAAGCATGGCCATAAACACAACCACAATCATTGTGAATTAATAAAGCTGATGCAAAGGCTATTTTTTCCTTTTTCTATAAATAACAACCTACCTTTACAGTGATTGCTGCACACTCAAAAAAGGTCATAAAATATATCTTCTCCCTCCAGTTCAAGGTGACATCGACCTGTACTGCCCTTGGCAGCTAACTCTACATTCCACCTGGAAATCCAAGCAAAATAATGTTTTCTTATTGGTGCCAAAACAATGCAACACTCACTAATACTGCTTCATACTGAGGGAGACCACTTTCCAGCTGCTACTAAGAAAACTTAGAATCCAGCAGAGGTATGTGTGTGTGTGCGGGGGCGTGCATGCGTGCGTGTGTGTGTGTGTGTCTGTCTACCACTGCAATACACATGACAGGCATGCTTTGTAGTGTAGGGGATTCCATCCAGATTTTGTTGACCGTGGTAAAGGACATGCACATGGCCTACTAAAGCATAGTACAAACTGCGCTATCACACTACAGCACATACACCACCACCCCTTGTGCTGTCCATGAAAGGACAAATGATGATGGCCACAGGAACTGTCACAGTTGATAAACTTTGCTCCCCCTCACCCTAACATGAAGCCAGCTCTTGTCATCAACTGTAGATATGAGAAAGGTGGCACAATGGGGTCCTGCAGTACAAGAATATGTAGCTGGTTCACGGGGAAATAGCTGTACTATTGACCAAAAATGTGTGAGTTTTAGAATGCACTCATGGCACTGAAACAAATGCAGATTTTTGATTCTTATCTCTGTAGGATAATTTTTCTGCTTTCAGGGAGTGGCTGGCATCTCACTGACTGAAGCAGCTACCTGCGGTCACTGCTGGGACATATACCCTATTGGTAGTGAAAGGTCTGCCAAATCACTCTAACCACCTCCCCAACTTACCACCTCCCCAACTCGACTAAACCACAAATCTCTCAATCACACCCTGATTGACTAGGCCCTCACCTCCCATCCCCAGCGCATAATTTACTCCTGCATTCTCCCAGAGTCCCTTAGCAACCACCACATTATTTACTGCATCCATAAAGTCCATTAGACTAAAGCCACCAAAACAATGATCAATCTTTGCTCTTTTCAATCACTAAACTTAGCTCCTCTACTGCACCTACACCACACAGACTGGTCCTCCTTATCTTCAGAATCCTCTATAGATACTGCCCTTAGCTACTTGCAGACAACATTTCTGGCAATATATGACCTGCACGTCCCCCCTAAACTAACTAGGGTCAAAGGTTCACACCTTCCCTGGATTAAAGCTGAACTGTTGGCCTGCATGCGTACAAGGCACCAGGCCTGGAAGGCTTACATGAAAACCAAATTCCACTCTCCTCCTCCATTACAGGCAACTTAGAAATGCTTGCACAAAGGCCTCCAGATATGCAAAGTCGGAATACTTCTCCACATACTTCTACACCAAACTAAGCCATTTCTTTAAGTTCTGGAGAGTAGTCAAATCACTCTTCTCTCCAGCTTCCCAGCCTCCAATCCCTACACTCATCCATGGCAATGAAATACTTTCTGACCCTCCATCGATCGCATCTACTTTCAACACCTTCTTTATATCCTGTGCCTCCTTGCTCCTCTCCACCCTCCACACATGTCTGCCTACCGCCTCCCCAGACCCCCTACATGCTTCAAACCTCCCTTCCCCCTCCCTTTCTCATACTCTTTCACATTGCCAAATGATGCTGTAAAGGTTCTCCATGCCTTGAACCCCTCCAAGGGGAAAAGCCCAGTTGGCCTTGACCCCAATCTGTTCTATCTCTCTGCCCCTGCTATAGCACCACCCTGACCTCCCTCCTTAACCTATCCTTTACTCTATCCTCAGCTTTTTTATCCTGGAAACACTCTACTGTTATTCCTCTCCCCAAAGGTGGTGATCCTACTACACCTGGGCACTATCAACCTATTTCCTTACTTCTTATCCTAGCTAAGCTCCAAGAATGTATTGTCCTTGCCCAGCTCACCCCTTACCTTGACTCCACTTCATTCTTCACCCTTTTCCAGTCTGGTTTCCATACATCCCACTCCATCACCACCTTCCTCTTATGGCTCATAGATTCCATACTCACCAATATGGATTTTGGAACACGTTACCTCTGCCATATTTATCAATCTGGCAAAAGCTTTTGAAATAGTACCCCACTCCCTCCTCCTCCAGAAACTCACTGGTCTGGATTAACTTCCTCAGCCACAGTGTGGTTTCAATCCTACCTGTCTGGCAGATCTTAATTGGTCAAGATTGCCTCCTCCCTCTCCCCATCACCACTGGCACCCCACAGGGCTCTGTACCTGGCCCCATTTTATTTTCTATGTTTCTCAACAACCTCCCTTCTGCCTGCTCCTCTTCCTAAATCCACATGTATGTGGACGACAACATACTTTACACATCTAGCACCTCACACACTGATGCTGAGGCTAGACTGCAACATGATTTCAACAAGGTCCAAGAATGGTTCCAGTCCAACCAGCTGTTCCTGAATGCCAAAATACAGTCTCCATGTCCTTCGGCACTAGGCAGAGGCTATCTAAACTTAAACCCCCCTACCTTCTGCACCCTGGACACCACCCCTATTGAAAATGGCACATCCTTCAGATACCTTGGGGTCTGGCTAGATCACCATCTGGATTTTTCAACACATGTGGATGTAATCCAAAAGAACTTACACCCCAAGCTTGGTGACTTATATAGAAACAGGGATTGCATTCCTCAAACTGCTTGTCATGCAATCATACAAAAAATTACCCTCCCCACCTTTGACTATGCAGACATAGTGTACAGAGCCACCCCCAAAACCATCTTGGCCAGACTGGACACCCTTTTCAACTCCTTCTGTCATTTTGTGCTTTCTTGCCCACCTTGTACTCACCACTGCAACCTTTATAAAGCCCTGTCCTTCCCTTTTCTGGAGTCCAGATGGCTGTCCCATATAGCTACCTTCATGGCCAAATTCTGGACTGGTAATCTCCCCACCTATCTTTCCTCCTCTATTTCTGCCTTCTCCCAGAGCTCTTACTCCCTCTAAAATACTGACCTTCGCTCCTTCTCAATCCCCTGCTACTCCATCACCACTGGTCACTCCTTCTTTTCTTTCTGTTGTATTAAGCAGTGGATTGCCCTCCCCTCCCTATTCCAAAACGCCACCTCACACAAATCACTCTCCTTTCTCCTACATGATTACACAGCCCCCCCCCGCTCATGTTAAAACTATTCAACCCCTCACCCTACACTGTTCCTCCTTCCACCCCTTAATCTTTAGCCCTTTGCTTTGCCTTCACCTTGTAATGGTTATTTACTTGGAATACCCAATATAACACTTTGCCACCTTTCTTCCATATTTTACTCTGGATGCCTACCGAGCTCATCGTAACTAGATGTTTCTCCCAAGAACTCCCTGTTATATTTCTGTTTCTTCTCATTTTGCAATACTGTACAATTATTCTTTTGGATGTGCCCGCCATATTGTTCTTACTGTTTCTGATGTGTTATTCTGCCTAGTATGTATTTTGTCCATTGTATTTACTTTGTACAAACTGTAACCATGTACTAATTCTTTTGAATCCAACTCCATGTCCCCCTAGGACACATCTGGAAATGAGCAATATTGCTCAGTATGCCTTCTAGGTGAAACTCTTGAATAAATAAAATAAAAAATTGCTCTAATCCTTTTCCATGGAAACTGCATTGTAGCCACACATGCAGTTTCTCTAGCAGACTTTCAAAACTTCCAATATATAAACATAGTGGTGCCATTACTCCTGGAATGTATCTGCTCTATGAAAACTTATGAAGAAGTGATCATGAGTTAGTAACTCTTCAAACAGTGTACACCAGTGTTTAGGTGTTGTTTTAAAAGGCTAGCTCATGTTTTCTACTTTGAGTCCCTCCAGTGCTTCTGGATGAAATCTGCACATCAGTGTAAAAAATTGTTGATCATGCTCCTGGTCTTGTACCTCCTGATACTATTCAGATTACCAGAACAAAATGCATCCATGCCATATGCAGTATGAGGAGTTGGGGTAAGCTTAATGCTGCTGGGATAAATGTAATAGAGAAATACTGCAGACTATATACAGTATACTGACTTTATTGAGTGCTTACAGTTTAGACTGAGCCTTATAAAGTGCTTACAATTAACACATGTAAATTGATGTGAACTTACTATAGATGTAACAATTTACATATATACACAATACTTAATAGTTATTAAAAACAATGATAAATAATGCTAAACAGTTCTGTAATACCCCAATCAGTTAAGATGGCAAATGAATGTGATAAACTGTGTTAAACCAGGAGGAGGAGGGGTGGTCTGGCAGTATAGCCTAGAGGTTAGAGGAAACGAGGTGTGAATGAGCTTGATACATCCAGCAGACCAGACCTGAGTTTGATTCTCACAGCCTCCACTTGCATACTGTGTGACTCTGAGCAAGTCACTTAACTGCCCAGAGCTCCCAAGTCACCCCTGAAAACAGGCACTTGTGCCTAGAGGGCCTTACCCGGTTACCAAAGACTAAATAAATAACCTTCTCCATATTCCCCCAAGTAATGATCATTCTGAAAAAAATATTTTTTTTAAATGGACTTTATTCATCTGTGTCCATGGTTGAGATCAAATCCAGAAACCCAGTGCTAACACAATGGCAGTTTGGTGCATACAAAAAATAATGATTACTAGAGCTTGTGCAGTGAAGGCTCACATAAGAGATATTGACCCAGATATTCAAAGCTTTGCTCGGTGTGCACAAACCATTTGCAGTGGTTGAGCATGGGATTAGCGCAGGTCTGCTATATTCAAAAGGCCAAATGGCGTGTACAAACCGCATTAGCGCCTGGCAAACCATAATGATATAAAAGGGGCAAACTGAACATGAATACAGGCGCTATGGGATATTCAGCGACTAGTGCTGCACTACGGTGTTTAGCACAACGTAGCATGACCCTTTGCACGGTACAAATTACCACCCAGGAAAAGCTGGTTTTAACTCTGGGCAAACAGCTTTGTATGACAATGTGGCCTTGTGCGGCATTAGCACGGCTTTAGAGCGGCCTTGCACAACCCTAACATATCACTATGACACAGACAAAATGCCAGACATGGAGGAAACATGCTGCTCACTGATGACACCACAATGATGCCAACTGCTGCCACTGGTCCCAGCCATGCCAGGCAGTATGTAGTGACCCGGCTCCCAGGGGCCACCATGGTAGTGTGGCCATACAGCACACACCTGCAGACCATACATCTGTGGTGATCAACAGATGCCAGCACACACATGCAGCACTGTGAGCATGGTGGGTGCTGAGGGGAGGGTGTACAGGTGGCCTGGCCTTACCACAGATTAGGTGTGACCACAAGGCTGGGACACAGCACGCAGTGCACATGGGCCAGTATTGGAAATACCCCAATACCAGTGTGCCTGTCTAATCATACATGCACCCCCCAGTCACATACCGCAGAGCTGTACATACACCACAGCGCACACAGCTGGCCATGTCTATGTCACTATGAGCATCCCATGCCAGAGGTGCAGCATCTGTGGGTCACACAACAGTGTGACAGTAATGTCCACTGGCAGTACACACCTGCAAGGTGGGCTTGTCACTGTGTACAGTGCAGTGGTCTTCACTACCCTACACACCATAGGCATTGCTGTGACCCTCACACTACTGTCCCCTTTGCTACTGTGGTGTCTGCTGTGCACTGTAGCATACCCTACAGTGTGACAGTTGAATGCATCACCACCACCACCTGTGCTTCTGCTGTGTTGTCCCCTGGGGTACACAATGCTATGCTGTACTGCATACATGTAGCCTGCAGCAACAATCATGCATTGTCAGACTGACCTACAGGTGGAGCTACTGCCAGACCTGGCCAGCCCCTGTACTTCCAGACTGACCTACAGATGGAGCTGTGGGACCCTGCAGTAACGCTGGGCAAACTGCATGCAAATCAGGGCATGATAAGATGCGAATCTGGATGTTTGCCCAGAGACTACCTAAGTAGGCTGACTTGCATGTCACTTTTGAATATGGCAAATCTTAGCACCGGGAAAACGTGTTTGCACAGGGCAAACAGCTTAGCTCCATGCTAAAGCAGCCCAGCGCCAACGGTTTGAGGAATATTATACAGTTTTGAATGCTGTTCTTTCACATCCGCTGCTGTCTGCAGTTGTACTGGGTCCACGCATTTGCTGGCACACACATTGGCCACATAGTTCACCTCTACCTACCCTCTCATCACTGTGCACTGTGTTGTTGTTGTGGTTTGCACTTCCTGGTTGCTATATTCAGTGCTGACTTATTCCAGGGCTACATTTGCCCTTCACTCCCAGCCCAGTTTGCATGGCCTCATTCCCATGCTACATTCAGAAGCTGTTTGCCCCGGGTGATTCCTTTTGAATATAGCTTGCTTTGTGCTCCAGGCTAAGTTTGCCTGTCGGACAATGCTAATTTAGCCCCGGGGCAAAGTTTTGAATATCTGGCCCCCTGTAACTTATTGTATCACCAGGTCATTAACCTATACATAAATTTTGCATTCAAAAGTAGAGCTTAGTTCAAACAGAGACTTGTTGGGCACAAAGAATATCAATGTATAACTATACATACTGACATACATTTTCTCCCCCCTTCGCCCTGCCCCCTCCCTTGCCCTCCCTGCTTCTACAGCCCTTTCTTTTATTTCTTTATTAGTCAGTTTTATGACAATTTAAGGCCTTACCCTCTCATTGTAAGACTTAAAATATCAGAAATAAATATATATACCTTTTTTAATGGTAGAAAGGTTAAAGTACATAAGAATGGCCACACGAGAGGTGCTATAGCTTTAAATTGTATTAGATCCATTTAAACAAACTCGGCACGGCCATAATTTTAAAGATAATTATTAGGACCACAAGTGTATTTTACTGTTGAATGTAAGAACTAGCTACAATAAGCCTCGTTGAGGAATTTTCCTCTTTCTGGCACTCAATGGCTTTGGCTTGCATTTAGAGCTATAAGGGGAAAGTAGCTTCATATTATCTGTGCCTATAATCCCCCTGCTGAGGGAATAGTAGGTCTTCAAGAACTCCTTGACATCATCTCCCAGACTGTAAATCATAATGAGGCTGTCATCCTAGGTGATTTTAACCTCATTTGGTTAGGGTCAGCTCAAATATCCTTGCAATCACTCATGCTTAGTTAGAATTTTCACCAGTTGATCTCTGAAGCAACTAGAGCCACGCCATTCCATCAAACGGGTACACTCCTAAACTGGGTGATGGTTAACCTTATGGAGCATGTGTCAAAAGCAGGAATCCTTGCAGATGCACTAACAGACCACTCACCCACTTTTTGTATTCTATCTATGGTTGCGCCTCCATCTCCTCCATCAAGACTAATCACATTTACAAATCTAGCTCATATTGACCAGGATGCATTTCTCTATGATGTCTCCAATATCGACTGGGCAGGTATCTATCAAACAAAGGATGTGGAGGTTGCTCTACAGATATTCATAAATGAATTTCTTACCATTCAATATAAACATGCCCCCAAGACTACTAGGAGGGTCAGAGGAAAACAGACGAGGTGGCTGTGGATCACACTCCAATCTACCTACCACACTACCATCAGACAACCATACTGCCCTATCGTATGATGCTCCTCCAGCTTCACCATTCTGTTTCAAGGCTATATCAAGAGCGGAAGTTCTGAAATTACTGAGATCCATATCTGCCAATACCAGCTCTGGTTCTGACTCACTGGAACCTCGTCTTCTTAAGCTGGCTGCTCCACTCATTGCCTCTCCGATTGCCAGAATCTACACTTTATCCCTTATCCATAGCACTGTGCCAGACCTATGGAAATCTGCAAAATAACGCCTGTCTTTAAAAAGGTGACCCAAAGGACATGGCCAATTACAGACCTATAGCAATTCTCTCTGTCCTTAACAAGATCCTAGAGAAAATAGTTGCATCACAGACCATTGACTACCTTACACTACAATCTCCTCTCAGACACTCAGCATGGTTTCAGAAAAGGTCATAGCACCGCCACGGCTCTTCTTCAACTAACTACTGATATTCTGTCCAACATGGACTCTGGAAAACTCACAGGTGCCATCTTCATTGACCTCACTAAGGCTTTCAACCTTGTTGACCATCCCCTGCTTCTCTCCACTCTCCATAAATTCTATTTCTCTAACCCTGTTGTGGACTGGTTCTGTAGCTACCTGTCAAACAGGTCGCAAGCTGTCAAATTTAACTCCTCCCTGTCCAGCATGTCTACTATCAACCTTGGGGTCCACCAAGGCTCTATCCTTGGGCCCCTTCTGTTCTCAATTTTTATCAACAATGCAGCTGAGGTCCTGGAATTCTGCTCAGCTATTCTCTACGTTGATGACCTGATCATCTACACTAGTTCTTCTAGTATTGCCTGCATAAACACATCACTTACTTCAGACTTCAATAAGGTCTTAGACTCGTTACTAGACCGTGAAGCTTGTACTAAATGAAAAGAAAACGAAGCCATGCTCCTAGGTTCTGCACTGAAGATTAAGACCTGTTCTAGTTTGCTGGAGGTTCTTCACCCAGGAGGATTTCCACTTGAAAATGTTACTTCCTTCAAGTACCTTGGGATCCTCCTGGACCAGTCCCTGATTTTAATCTTCACATTTAGTCCTCATGCAAAGCTGTAAACTCGAAATTAGAGTAGCTACAAACGAGCTATATGCTTACACCTCGGCCAAATTAGCAATTGCCTGAGGTATTTGTCCAACCCTTACTTATGGTGCCTCTATTCTTACCTCTGCCCATAAAACCTCCCTACTAAAATGGGACATAACTTATAACAATATATGCCGATTTGCCTCTTCGTCGCCTTGACTCAAACATCATTGCCTTCTTTATAAGGATCTGAATTGGCTCTCACCCTCTGCCAGTAGACAATGCTACCTTGGATCACTAATGGACTCAATCATCTGGGGAAAAAAACCCATCCCAGCTGGCGGTGTTGCTGGTTCCTCAACCATCCTCCCATGGCCTGCGATCAGCTGACAAATCCTTGCTCTATGTTCCGAGATATCGGACGACTGAAGGCACAGGGGCCTTCCAATTCTCTGCTCCCAGGCTATGGAATGCTCTTCCACTCAACCTCTGGCTGTCTCAGTCTCACTTTGGATTTAAAAGTGAATATCATCGTTATCTATCCTTAGCAGATGCTTGTACATGCTTTGACCCAACCTGAAGCTCCTGAGACTTACCAGTAATGTCACCCTGCTCTAATCCAGCTTCAAGACTGTCTCCTCTTCCCTCCCATATTTTTCCTTCTCTTTGTAAATAACTTCTTGACTACTAGCTCTTCCTTCTTGAACCTTGTTACTGACCATCCACTGTTGTTTTGCCAATTACCACCCCTGACCTTCCTTCTGTCAGTCTTTCTTGTTATGTTTGAACATTCCTCACATTTCTCTATATAATCTTACTATCTTATTAACCCTTTCACTCCACAGGTCGGGTCCATGGTTTCTGCACTTATTATATATTTACTGCCATTATCTGTATAATGCTTGCCATTATTTTTTGTTGTTTCTACCCGTTGTATTTTTGTAGCACTGCTGTACTGTTCCTCTATTTGTATTATTGTACCCATGTTGCTGTTGTTCAACTGTTCTCCTTTTGTTGTACTCTCCCGGGTCGTGCCTGAAAATAGTCATTTTATGGCTAGTGCACCTACCCGGTTAACAAAAACTAAATAAATAAATAAATAAAAATGTAAACAGAAGTAATCCTGCATGACTGTTTCGGCCTGACTGCATAGGCTATGCCATAGAGCATAGCGTTATGGCTGTGAAGCAACCAAGGTTCATGTTATCACGTGAAACGGATCACTGAATAAGATCACATGATCTGCGGTTAGGCCGAAGAGGTCTTGGTTTGAAAATGCTTCACCACATGAACAGGTACACCATGCTGAGCAACAGCATAAAAGAATTGTAGAAATGTGCTCTCAGGTAATTAAACAAAACTTTCAGGGCAGAAGTTTCATTCATAAATTGACATTTGGGATTATTTTGTGTAAAGAATAGCCGCTTAAGATATCATTATCCTTATAGGAGCTGAGGCAGTAAGAATGTCATGAGCCATCGCTTGTAAAAACTGAACAGGGAATAACAAGAGATTTCATCGTATTGTATATATAAAAAAGAAATAAGGCACATGAACTATATGGGCAGGATTCACAAGGAAGATGCGCTCAGTGCATCTCGGCTGCCCTGACGCAGGGGAGATGCACTGAGTACATATTGGGTGATTCACAGAGGAGGCGCAGGGAGATGCCACCAGTGCATCTCCTCTGTGAATAGCACAGGTTCGCCCAGCCCAGGATGCCATGAAGCATCCCAGGCTGTGCCGATGCATCCCCCATGTCAGGCTGTGAACATAGATACATACATAGATACATAGACAGTGTCGGCAGATAAGGGCCTATGGCCCACCCAGTCTGCCCATTTCAACTTGTAAGTTCAGTTTATGTTTTCCTAGAAGTCTGTTGCCCCTTACCCCTGACCTCCAGAATTCCTTTATGTCTATCCCATGCATTCTTAAATCCCGTGATTGTTTTAGCCCCCACCACTTCCTCTGGCAGGGTGCTCCACTTGTCCACCACCCGTTCTGTGAAGAAATTCTTGCTCACGTTTCCTCTGAATCGTCCTCCCTCCAACTTCATCCCATGCCCTCTAGTCCTGGAACATCTTTTTCACTTAAAAATAGTGTATTCCTGCACCCTGTTCCTCCCTGTAAGGTACTTGTATGTCTCTATCATATCCCCTCTCTCCCTCCTCTCCTCCAGGGAGTACATATTCAGTTCCTTCAACCTGTCCTCATAGAACTTGTGATGCAATCCATGTACCATCTTTGTTGCCCTCCTCTGAACCTTCTCTACCCTGTCTATGTCCTTACGTAGGTAAGGTCTCCAGAACTGCACACTGTACTCCAGGTGGGGCCTCACTAGTGTCTTGTATAGTGGAATTATGACCTCCCTTTTCCTGCTGGTGATGCCGCTGCCTATGCATCCCAGCATCCTATTTGCTTTACCTGCTACCTTGTCACACTGTTTCCCTACCGTGAGGTCATCAGAGATGATAACCCCAAGATCCCTTTCCTGCTTGGTGCATGCTATATCCTCACCCCCAACTGATATATTGTGCCAGGGTTTTTGTGCCCCATATGCATTATCTTGCACTTCTTTGCATTGAATTTCAACTGCCAAACCCCTGACCATTCTCCAAGTTTCTGCAGGTCCCTTCTCATTCTGTCTACACCCTCTGGTGTGTCTACTCTGTTACAGAGCTTTGTGTCATCAGCAAACAGTGAAATTCTGCCTTCTAGGCCCTGTGCAATGTCACTGATGAAGATGTTGAATAGGACCGGTGCCAGCACTGATCCCTGTGGTACCCCACTGGTCACTCTTCCCTCTGTGGAGTGACAGCCATTTACCACCACCCTCTGTGTCCTGCCGCCCAGCCAGTTGGGTCCCCATTGGGGCAGGGCATCTCAGGATGCTCTGTGCCCAAAAACACGATTCATAGCCAGGGGCATGCAAATGAAGCCATTAGGCATGCATGGTGCAATTGGGCCATTAACATGCCATTATAGCCCCATTTGCATTACGCCTGTACGGATGCCCCAGCCGACCTGTAGCCACCCCTCTTCCCTGGTCAACCCCAGCCCAAGACATGCCGCTCCCGGCGGTGGTAAAATAAATTATGTCCCCCCAAGCCCCCATACAATGCTGCTCCTGGTGGCAGTGACAGAAATGATTACCCCCACTGAGCCACCATATGATGCCGCTCCCAGCGGCAGTAAAAGAGAGGATGACACCCCCCCAGCCCCCGTACAATGTCGCTTCCGGTGGCAGTGAATGAAAGATGAACCCCCCTCCTAGCACCAAGTCCTCGGTAAAGCTGCCTTCTGCGGCGGTCAGCCAGTGCAGACTTCCCCCCTCAAGTACCCCCAACCCACCCCAGCAGTGTCCCACTGTCAACAGGAGCTCAACCCATCCACATACCACCATGACCGCCCGCAGACAGAGCTGTCTGAGAATGACAGCAATCGTACAGCCTGTAGCATGGGCTTGGCTTCAGGCTGTTCAATTGCCATCATTCTCAGACAGCTCTGTTGGCGGGCGGCCATGGTGGTATGCTGGTGGTTGAGCTGCCACCAACAGTGGGATCCTACTGGGGTGAGGGAGAGGGTGGGTTAGGGGTACTTGGGGATGTCTGCACCAGCCAACCATCGCAGAAGGTGGGCTACCAAGGGCTTGGGGCTGGGGGTTCATCTTTATTCATCGCTGCTGGGAGTAGTATCATACGGGGCCTGGGGGCAAAATTCATTTACTGCTGCCAGAAGCGGCATCCCATGGGGGCTCGAGGGCTCAGTCAACAATGTGTTTACTGCTGCCAGGAGTGGCATCGTACGGGGGCTGGCGGGGTCAACAATTCATTTACTGCCACCAGGATCATCATTGTATGGGGGCTGGGGGGGTCATCATTTTGTTTCCTGCTGCCAGTTGTGGCATTGTAATGGGGCTTGGGGCAGAGGGGGCACACTGGACTGCCAGGGTGGCCGGGCTGCCATGCTGCTGCCTGCAGTGCGGCAGCCTGCCTGTAGGTGGCTACCTACTTAAGGCTAGGTTTTCTAGACTTATCTTTCTGTGGCGCATCCCTGGACTTGCCCCGGGGCTGCACCACAGAATAGGGCTATGAATGGGGTTGCACCCGGTATGCATGGGCACCCCCCACAACCCCTCCAGATGCACTGCATAGCATTACTGGTGGCATGCGGTGCATCGGGGATGCACTGGCGCATCAGGGTTATGCTGGTGCATTGGCACCCTGCCAGAATCACCCTTGGGCGCGTCTTAGGGATGCCCTGGTGCATCTCGGATGCACTGGGCGCGTCCCTTCTGTGAATCCTACCCAACATAAGCAATTTTTGAAACAAGCTTAAACAAAAAAATATACACAGAAATGGATATCTGCGTTGACAGGTGAGCATGTTCCTTATAGTGTGATGGGGTTGTTAAAGAGCCAACAACACCACAAGAAGAACTTTGAAGAACATAATATTTGAATACAAAGCAGCTTATATTTCTGATTAGCTCTGTATTTCTTACCTCTATTATTTTCTACTGAGGTCAGATGCATGAAAACAGAAGAGTTGTTCCCTGAGGGTTCATCATCTCTTATTGCTTCTTCCCAACCTAATGTCATAATACTATGCGTGTGACATCACAGTTATTCCCATAGCAACAGACTGTGATGTCACAACAGAGCTTTAGGATGTCAAGTAGGGAGTAAGTTATACAGGCAGATGAGCTTGAAGGAATAACAATCCTGTTTTTGTGGGAATTTCTTTGTAACAAATAATGAAGAGGAGAAATCTATAGAAGATAAGTGAAATGCAAGCTGAATTGTGTCCAACTATTCTGCTTTCCAATGTTTTTTCAAAGGCGTCAGCTGATCTTTATAAATAGCAACTGTGGCTTTGTCATATTGCACCCCATCCCCTTTTGTGTAATCAATATAAATAGGGATGTGTTTTTGAGTCAGATTTACTCTTGACAAAGTCTTATTTTTATAGGGTAAAACATTGATTCACTTTTCTGCTTTGTTGCCTGTATCTAGCTGAATAACTGCACAGCATTGGACGGTTCCATCTCAGTGTAGTTTGCGAATGGAGTGCTGTAGTAGCACCAGTCTGTTATTTTTGTCACTTGGTGTTACAGTGCTGCACTGCACTCCACAGAGTAGCTCTGTTTTTTTTCTCTTCATAATTTAAACCTTCAAGTATGATTGCTATGAATGGTATTGGAAATGACTTATTTTGCTTCTTTTTTCTGCTTGCAGCCACCAGAGCATCTACCCGGTCATGGACCCTTGTGTTTCCTCTTTCATATTGGCCTCAGCTCCCCTGACGCCCCCAGCTTACCCCCCAGGGTGGGGTTATGGCACCGGGCCTATGCCTCAATTGTGGGACTGGATCGGGGAGCCGGCCTGGAAGCTAATCGAAGCCAAGGGCAGGCTGCATTCGTGGCGGCAGCAAGCATGATTTTTTTTATTTAGATTGTCCCAGGGGCAGGGACGTGCAATGATGGCCTGTGTCTGCCCCGCCCTTCTCTTAGATTGGCGCCGGTGCTTGCAATTCCTCCCGGCCTCCGCCAGGAGTCATACTCATGCCAGACACTCACCTGACCTTCCCCCCAGAGAAGGAGAGCAGCCCTGAGGGAGCTTGATCCTTCTCTCCTGGCCAGCCCTCCGTCTCCCAGGGTCTGTTCCTGAACCCAGGTCATCAGCATCGCAAGTGGAAATCCAACCACTGCAATGGTGGGCGAGCACTGGGAAAAGTCTTATTATGAACATATGAAAGTTGCCATCAACAAAAGGTCATCCTGGTCTATCTAGGCTGCTTGAGATTGCAGCTAGCTCACTATTCAGCAGCTGCCCCATCCCCACTCCACTTATCTCCCTTTACCATCCCCTTTGCCCTGTCCCACCCCTTCTTGAAGCATTCCACTGTTACATGCCACCACCTCAGCCGGTAGTGGGTTCCACTTTACCACCACCCTCTCCATAAAGAAATGCCTCCTCACCTCCCACCTGAATCTACTCCCCTCCAATCTCATGTCATGGCCCTAGTGTCTCTCCCCACCGTCCTCCTGAATAGACCCTCTGTGTGTGTTTTGATTATCCCCTTCACGTATTTGAAGGTTTCAATCATCATGTCCCCCGTCCCTCTTCTCCTCCAGTGTGTACATGTTTAACTCTCTTAGTCTGACCGCATATGGCAATTCCCCCAGGCCCTGAATCATCTTTGTTGCCCTATGCTGCACCCCCTCCAGCACCTAATGTGCTTTTGTATGTACGAGTGCCAGTACTGCACATAGTATTCCAGGTGGGATCTAACCAACGATCTGTATAACGGTAGAATAACCCCCCTTCTTCTCAAGGAAATGTCCCTTGCAATGCACCCCAGCATTTTGTTGGCCATTGCTGCTGCCTTTCTGCATTGCACAGAATTGTTCATTGCTCTCATGATGAGCACTCCTAGATTCTTCTCCTCTTCTGTTACTTCCAGCCGCACCCTCGCCCCAGATGGTAGCTTCTACTTGGATTTTTTGTTCCAAAGTGCAGTACCTTGCATTTTTTTGCATTGAACCCCAGCTGTCATCTGTCTGACCATGTCTCTAGCCTTGTCAGATCCTTCTGTATCCCCCACCACCCAACCTGGTCATCCACCACCACTCCTGTCTTGGTGTCATCCGCAAATAGGCTGATTTTGCTGATGATACCCTCCGAAATGTCTGCAATAATATGCCAAACAGCAGTGGGCCCAGCACCGACCCTTGTGGAACACCACTTGTTGCAGGCTTAGGGGATGAGTATCCCCCACCTACCACCACCCTCTGCTGCCTATCTTTTAGCCAGTTCGCCACCCATCCCACCAGTTTTTCTCCTGCCCCTATGCCCCGTAACTTGCTTCCAAGTCTCCCATGCGGTACTGAATCAAAGGCCTCACTGAAGACTAGGTTCAGGACATCCATTGCATGACCCCCATCAAGTTGATTTGTCACCCAGTCATAGTATTCCACCAGGCTGGTCTGGCATGACCTGCCCTTGATGAAGCCATGCTGCCTCTTGTCCTGCACCCCGTTCACCTCCAGTAGTGCCACTAGCCTCTACTTTAGGATGGTCTCCATTAGTTTCCCCACTATGGATGTTAGACTTACTGGCCTATAGTTCCCTGGTTCTTCTCTGGGTCCACTCTTGTGGAGGGGAACCATGTGAGCCAATCTCCAATCATGGGGTACACATCCTGCGTCTAGAGATGAATTAAACAATTCTGATAAGGGTTCTGCCAGGACCTCTGCCAGCTCCTTCAGCACTCTTAGATGTACTTCATCCAGTGCTGGTGCCTTGTCCACCTTCAATGCCTTTAACCCCTCCAGCACCCCCCCCACTGTGATTTTTCTGTCCGTCATCCCCCCCGCCTGTTTCTATCCTCCCTCCTACTATGAGTAGTGCCCCCTCTCTTTCTTTCATAAAGACTGAACAGAGTAGTCGTTGAGCACTTCAGCCTTTTCACCCCCTCTTTCACCCATCCCCCCTCCTTCTTAATTCTTACAATTTGGTCCTTACAGCTTCTTTTCTCCCTGATGTATCTAAAGAAGTCTTTTCCCCCTTTTTTTTTTATGCCTTGCGCCAGCCTGAGTACTCTTACTGTCTTGGCTGCCCTTACCCCCCTAGTCACTTCCTTTGCTTCTTGCTTCCCCGATTTTCTGTATCTCCTGTAAGCTTCCCTATTCCTCCTCACCCTATCTAACACACCTTTGCTTATCCAGCTGGGTTTCTTTCCCCTAGCCTTCTTAATCTGGGCCCTACAGCAAGTTTCTGCTGCCTCCACTATCCCTTGTCTTATCAGTTCTCACATTTGTTGTGTGTCCATGCCCAGTTGAATTTTGCACAGGAACCTCTGTACCACTTCTCTCATCATCTTAAAGTTGGCATTCCTGAAATCCAGCACCCTTGTCCCAGATGCCCCTTTCTCCGCTGTAATAATTTTTGCAACATTGTTAAATCTCTCTGTGTCCTGTATATTATTATTGTGTTTATCTATTGTACTGTGTTCACCATTGTCACCCGGGTCATCACTGAAAAAGGGACTGCATGGTGTCAGTGGACTTACCCAGTTACCAAAATTCTAATAAATACATAAAAATTTAATTTGTAACTGGAACCATACTGTCCTGTGATTACTCCCCCCCCCCAGTGGTTCCTCCACCCTCACATCCCTCACCCACTTCCCATTTGTAAGTATGAGGTCAAGGGTGTTCCTTTCCCTAGTTGGTTCCTTGACCAGCTGTACTAAAAAGCTTTCCTGGAAGGCATCCAGCATTGCCTGCTCCCTTCTGTCCTCTGTGGTAGGTGTGTTCCACTCCACCCCAGCCACTGCAGGTTGAAATCCCCTAGTATCACCATCCCCCCTTCCTGCAGTTCCTCCTGATTTGTTCTGCCAATAGCCTATCCATCCTTTCAGATTGAGAGGGTGGCCTGTATACCACCCCCAGTCTTAGTGACCTGTTTTTGTGATCCTGTAGTTGCACCCATGGTTCTTCTGCATCATCCTCGTCTAAGTCCTCCCTTACACATTTCAATCCCTCCTTTACATACAGCACTACTTCCGGCCCCCTTCCCCTCTTCCCTATCCTTATGGTGTAATCTGTATCCCAGAACCGTCATGTCCCAGTCATGGATTTGGGTGGCCCATGTCTCGGTTATAGCCACCAAGTCCACTACCCCCTCCTCCAGGAGAGCCTGTAGATCCACCCCCTTATTCCCCAGACTCCTAGCATTTAGTGTTACATAGAAACATAGACTTTGACAGCAGATAAGGACCGCTTGGCCCACCTAGTCTGCCCATTTCCCTACCTAGAGGATAAGCTGCAGATCCTATTTAACCAACAGCCTATTTCTTCCTACCCCCTACAAAAATTGCCTTATGTCTGTCGCATGCATTATTGAATTCTCCCACAGTTTTTGACCCCACAACCTCCTCAGGAAGGCTGTTCCATGCATCCACCATCCTCTCTGTGAAAAAATACTTCCTCACATTGCCCCGAGCCATCCCCCCTCTATCTTCAAATTGTGGGCCCTTGTTCTTGCACATCTCTTTTTCTGAAAGATGCTACCCTCTTGGACTTTGTTGATTCCACTGAGGTACTTAAATGTTTCTATCATGTCCCCCCCCTCCCTCCTTTCCTCAAGGGTATACATATTAAGCTCCTTTAGCCTCTCCTCATATGGCTTCTCTTGCAGACCCTGCACCATTTTAGTTGCCCTCCTCTGAACTGCCTTCATTCTGTCTATATCCTTGCAGAGATGGGGTCTCCAGAACTGGACGCAGTACTCCAGATGGGGTCTCACCAACTGTCTGTACAGGGGGATAACAACTTCCTGTTTTCTGCTGGTGATGCCTCTCCCTATACATCCCAGTATCCCCCCAGCCCTCCCTACCACCTTCTCAGATTGCTTGCCAACCTTAAGGTCATCTGATATGATTACCCCCTGGTCCCTTTCTATTTTTGTTGTTGTTACTACCCCCCCCCCATTGTGTAATCTTCCCCTGGGTTTTGGTTTTCAAGGTGCATTACTTTGCACTTCTTTGTATTGAATCCAAGCTGCCATACTTCTGACCATTCTTACCACCCTCCAACCCTTGTCTCTACCTTCCCCCCTGCCTCTTTCCCCTTATGTCCGCTCCCTTAGTAGTTCCCTTCCTCCTTACCTTGTTATCACGGGAAGTACATTTGTTTTCACATCACTAGGCCTCTGAAATCCTCTATCCATCCTGCTAACCCCCCTTCCTAGTTTAAATCCTCCTCAATGTGCTTCCCTATCCTTGCCTTCAGTACATTTTTTCCCTCCTCATTTAGCTGCAGTCTATCTTTTGCATACAGACTGCTGTTCTCCCATTCCCCCCACTCTCCTACCAGCCCATACCCCTTTCCCTGACACCAGGCCCCTAGCCATTCATTAAACTCTTGAATTCTCCCTTTTCTTGCCAGACTTGCCCTAGGAATGGGAAGTACCTCCAAGAAGGTAACAGATCTGCCCACTCCCTCACACAGAGGTCCCAGTTCCTCAAACCTCCTCTTTACCTACCCTACTGTCCCATCAGCCAGGTCAGTTGTCCCCAGGTGTATTATTAGGTGAAGCCTTTCCCTTCCCCTGCTTGCATACCTTAACATGGATTGCCCCACCCTTTCTGCCTTCATTCCTGGCATGGCTTCCACCTACATTCAATTGTGCCTCTCACCTTTGCTGCCCCACCTGACCCTTCTTAGTATCGAGTCCCCCAAAACCAAGGCACCTCCCTTCTTCCCATCCTCATCTTCCCCCTTCTCCTCTCCTTCCTCCTCCTGCACAATGTTCCCTCCTATTGTTGCTGTTTCTTCCCAGTGTTCTCCGCTATACTCATCCCTTCTTGCCCCAATACACCTATTTCTTCATCACCCTCCCCAGCCATTTTGTTCTTTGTACCCATGGACTGTGCTTCCCGTTCCTCCTTTGACACCTCTGTTAGAGGTTGGCCCCTGTCTGAGCTTACTGTGTTACCATCTCCCTGTACTCCTTCTCTTAATCTCCTCATGCATTTGTTTCTCATATCTGTGTCACCCTCCCTGCCCCCTTGTCCTGACCACCCTGTCACTCTTATTTCCCCCATCTTTTTTTCTTTTCCTGGATGGCTATTGTGCTTTCCATATTCCCTTCTCCTCCCAACCTAATATGCCCCTTCATCATCTTTGACACTTTCCCCATTAGATTTAGTACTTCTTTCTCTAACCTCCCCAGGCTTATACAGACTGGACACTCCCCTGTCCTCCATAGGGTTTCCATGAATTCTGACCCTCCACAGTTATTACATCCCACGATCCTTCTTCCGCTGTGATTTCTGTTCCCTCCCCGTCACTGATAATTTTAACCTCCCCCCCTCCAGTGACCCTCATTCTGGCCTGCCCCACTACCTTGTCCCTTTCCCAAACTTCCCCAATCTGTCACCCTTGTCCCATTACCCTTTCCTCTTCTTTGTTCCCTCTGCTCCATTCTCTCTCTTGTGAGTTGCATTATAAAAAGTGTTTGCAGGCTTCAATCTCAGCATCAAGTTCAGTGCTGATATATAACGACTATGTTGATGCCTAGCCAATAAGCTGTCATCCCATTCCAAAGCACAGAATTTGCTAAGAACATCTATGGTATCATGAAGATGGGATCCCAGTCTAACTACACAATTTCTCAGAAAAAAATCCAAAAACTTCATAAATTGTCAGACAGGGACCCCATCCAAAAATACAATCAGATGCCCAGGTGGGTTCCTGAAGGGCTTGTGAATTTTGGGCAAAATATAAAATGTGGGAGTTATAGAATAAGTAGCCCACATAAAGTGAAACTCATGCTCTGTGATTTGTGTTCTCTATTCCAGCAGATTAAAAAGATTTTTTTCTTAAAGAGGTCTGTTGGATCACCTGGTAATGTTTTGTAATTCTTCTCATTCTGGAGTAGGTTCAGAACAATGCTTTCATACGCAGATTCTCTAATCACTACTATGTTGCTCCCCCCCGCTTGTCTGCATGGTTGATAACAATGGATGTCAGCCTCTTAGTTCTTTTGATTCAGTAAGTTCATCTCTTCTAAGATTTTTGTGGGCAATGGGGACAGTATCAGCAAACAAGTTTTTGTATAGAAACAAAGAAGCATATAATTTGTCAGCAGATAAGGATGACTTGGCCTACCTAGTCTGCCCATTTTGCAATACCTACAGTATCTTCATAGACCCTACTTGATCTCCAGTTCCTTCTCCCTCCCTCCATTCCTTTCCACTAAGATTCCCTTATGCTTATCCCAGGCATTCTTGAACACCATGACTGTTTTTGCCTCTACCATATTAGCTGGTAGGCTGTTCCAGGAATCCACCACTCTTTCTGTGAAGAAATACTTCCTCACATCACTCTTGAATCTACCCCTTCCAATTTTGTAGCATGACCCCCTGTTCTTGTGCACCTTTTTTCCTGAAAAATACTTTCCCCCTGTACCTTATATACCCCCATGAGGTATTTAAAGACCCCTATTGTATCCCACCTCTCCCTCACTCTTTCAGGATGTACATATTGAGTTCTGCTGTAACAGGAGAATGCACACCTTTCACACAAGCAGAAAATGTCCATGCCTTTTTGCTTCGGTACATGCTTAGGTTTTAATCCATAGCCATTTCAGAGGAAAGAACAAACAAGTACTGGCAGCACAGAGCCTGCCAGGCAGGCTCTGTGCTGCCAGTACTTGTATGTTCTTTCCTCTAAAGCAACATGGATTAAAACAAAAGCATGCCAAAGCAAAAGGTTTGACATTTTCTTCTTGTGTGAAAGTTGTGTGCATTCTCCTCTTTCTGCAGTACATTAATTTCTTGAAAGTTGCACCACTGGTCCCGAGCACTCCTCTCCACTGCATCAATGGTACCAGATCATAATCTTGCACACTTAATAGGATATGACATTATAGCTTACCTGGTACAGCGCTGCACCAGTGAGTGAATGGTGCAATAACACGTATACTGCTGCACGTGGTATTGCACTATTCTCACTCTACCAGGCAGAGGATAAGACCTCTTCTGGAAGTGGGTTCCTCCGGCCAGCTGCTGTGGCTCAAAGGACCGAACCACAGCAGCAGGGAACCCAAACAGTGCTTCTGGGACTGGGTTTGATTCCATTCCCAGAAACTTTTATTTTTTACAACTTTGTGCTCTCCTCGATTTGAACCCCGGAGTTGAGAATCTACAGTGGGGGTTCAGGACAGAACCCCATAACGGGGGTGGTGGGAATGGAGCCCCCAGAGAAAAGGGATATGCCACATGGCAAGAATCATGCTGTATTGGCAGCATGATTTTGCCATGTGGCATTCTATCATGCGAGATTATGACCCCATGCCTGCATCAATTACATATTGAGTTCCTTTAATCTCTCCTCATAGGACTTTTGATGCAGACCCCAGACCATTTTAGTTGCCCTCCTCTGGACTGCCTACACTCTGTCTATATCCTTCCAGAGATGGGGCCTCCAGAACTGTACTCATTATTCTAGGTGAGTGGAGTCTTACCAGTAATCTATACAGAGGCAGTACCACCTCCCTCCTCCTCTGGACCACCTCTGCTCTATGACCTTCTGCAGATGGAGCCTCCAGAAGTGTACACAGTATTCCAGGTGAGGTATTACCAGCAATATGTACAGAGGCAGCATCACCGCCCTCCTTCCGCTGATGATACCTCTCCCTAAGCACCTCAGCATTAGCTCACTTGTCCTCCCAACTGCTTTGTTGCACTGCTGCTTACCTTTAGGACATCAGAGATTATTATCCCCAAGTCTCACTCCTGCTTGGTCCTTGTCAGGGACACTCCCACTGTTTTGTACTCTGTCACTGGGATTCCCTGCCCCAAGGGCATTATTTTGCACTTGTTTGCATTGAAACCCAGCTGCCATACCTTTGACCACTCTATGAGTTTTCTCAGGTCTCTGCTCATTCTTTCCACCACTCCCTCCCTGGAGTGTCCACTCTATTGCAGATTTTGGTGTCGTCCACAAAAAGGCATACCTCCCCCTCCAGCTCATCTGCAATGTCACCTCTAAAGACATTAAAGAGAACTAGTTCCAGTACTTATCCCTCAGGCACCCAGCTGGTCACTCTCCCCTCCTTGGAGTGAACTCTATTTAACACTACCCTTGGTTGCCTTTTCCATAACTAATTTCTTACCCAGTTTACCACCTTAGGACCCACTGATATGCTATTCAGCTTGCTTAATAGTCTTCTGTGTGGAACATTGTCAAATGCCTTACTGAAATCTAGGTAGGCCATATCCACCTCTCCGCACTGCTCTAATTCCTTGGTAAGCAACAGAAAGAAATCTACTGTATCATATTCATTTGGCATGACCTCCCACCCATGAATCTGTGCTGTCTTGGGCTATGTAATGCATTAGATTCAACATATTCCACAATGATCCCCTTCAGTAGTAATTCCATTAACTTTCCTATTACCAATGTCAGGCTGACTGGTCTATAATTGCCCTCCTCCCTGCTACCACTTTTGTGAAGTGGGACTACCTCTGCCTTCCTCCAGTCCTCTGGAACCACTCTTGTTTACAATGAGCTGTTAAATAGGACTGTTGGATGTGCAGCCAGTACCTCCCTGAGCTACATCAATACCCCAGGATGTACCATGGCAGGTTCCATTGCTTTGTCCACTTTCAGAATAGTGAGTCCCTTTAGGATTCTCCTCTGAAAAAGGAGTAGTGTCTGCATCCCTTCCTTCAGAGCTCCTGTTACTTTTTTGTTGCCCCTACCCTTCTTCTTCCATTGTGAACACTAAGCTAGTTCTACTTTTATAGGCACAGGATTCGATTGACAACAGGACCTTCCTGTTTGGGAGCAGGAAGGCAGTGATCACCGAGCCACAAAAGAGTCACCATCCTAGAAGGAAAAGAGTAGCTCTCCGCCCCCTCCCCTTGCTTCTGGAGGTCTGACTCTGAGCAAGTAAGGAGACTACTGAGAAATATAAGAACTTCTTGTCTCAGAACAGGAAGATCAGTAGCTTAAAGAGCACGGAGGTAGTAAGTAAGTAGGGAGAAAAAAAATTTTTTTTAAAGAAACAGAGGAAAGAGTAAGTATTCAAAACAACAGTTAAGGGACCAGAAATAAGACATGATGGGAGTGGTGCAGTGATATGGCTGTGGAGCAGCAGTCTTCTCAGAGACTTTCTGGAGGATGTGGTGTTGTCCCATCTGCAGGCACCTCTCTGGGCTGAGGGAGGAAGCTGCTCATTTCCAGGCTGAGTTGCCAGGATTTGGGGGACCTCTTCTCCCACCCAAGGACCACCAGGGCCATTGCCATTGCCTCAGAGGTTGCCAAGAAAGAGGAGCTGTTGGACCACAGTGGGCTCAGGGAGGGTGAGGGTGGTGGAACAAAGGTGCATCCCTCCAGTTGTACCTCTCCACAATTCATATGCCATTCTGGCAAAGTGTGGTTCCTCTATGGAGGCATCTGCAGTGGAGACCAAAGAGGATGCTGGGAACCTCCACAAAGGAGACCCACAGGAGGGTGTCATGGGATCCCATAGGGGAAGGAAACAACTCCTGATGGGGGACTTCATTGTTAGGAGGGTAGAACGGGGGTGGAAGGGGAGAGAGTGGTAAGATGCCTTCCTGTCACCACTGCTTGAAGGGACAGGGATCGAATCCTCAGGACTGCAGAAGCTGCTGCATGGGGAAGGGAGCTGAATGTCATTGTCCACATAGGGACAAATGACCTGGCTGGGAAAGGGATCAGAGCAGTGCAGAAAAAGTTTGCGGAGTTGGGGAAGAGCCTTAAACAAGTAGCACGCATGGCAACTTTCTCGGAGGTGCTGCCTGTCTATGGCATAGGTGAGGCTAGGGTGCTCCACACCATGGGATTCAATCAGTGGTTGAAAAACTGGTACAGAGCTCAGGGGTTTGGCTTTATTGGGGACTGGGTGCCCACCTGGAGGGATGCAGGCCTATACTGGCATGATGGTCTGCATCTGTCCAGGAGGGGAATCAGGATCCTAGGTTGTAGGTTTAAATGCTTCATTGGCAAGCATTTAAACTAGCCAAGGGGGGAGGCACTGTAAAGGAGCAGAGAATTTCTAGCCTCCCCAAACAAGTCAAGGTAGTTAGGGAGGTAAACACCAAGATAGAGATGTCGATAGGGAGAGGGGCAGGGGTAAATGGAGGAAATGACAAAAGCAATAAGGACAGGGATGGGGCAAAAAGGGGTAAGGCCATCAAGGAATGGAGAGTAATGAGTGCCAGTGCCCTTAGTCTGGGCAACAAGCTCCCTGAACTGATGGCCTTTATGGAAAAGGGATGCCTGGATATTGTGGCAGTCACAGAAACGTGGTACGCAGAGAACCATGACTGGGATGTTAACATACCAGGGTACACCACCTACAGGAGGAATAGGGAGGGTAGAAGAGGGGTGGAGTTGCTCTCTATGTAATGTAAGGGATAAAAGCAATGGAACAAAAGAGTAAACAGGAAGGAGAGGAGACACTGTGGGTCACCATAGAGACTGGAAATGGCACCACAATCTGCACAGGGGTTGAATACAGACCCCCATCTCAGGAAGAGGAAATGGACAAGAATATGATAGAAGGCATCCTTAGGATGGCAGAGAAAGGGGAGATACTGTTGATGGGGACCTGAATATGCCAGATGTTAACTGGACCACCTTTGCTGTAGCCACTTCAAAGAGCAGGGTCATTCTCAATGCCCTACAGGGGGCATGCCTCAGATAGCTAGTGTTGGAACCCACTCAGGAGGGCGCAATCTTAGACCTTGTACTCTCAAATGGGGACAATGAGAGGATCTCAGATCCAGAAGTGGGTAGCCATCTGGGAACAAGTGACCACCAAATAGTGTGGTTCATGATAAACTCAGCTGCAGAGTCAAGCCATACAAAAGTGAGGGTACTGGATTTCAGGAGGGATGACTCTGGCAAAATGGGAGAGTGCCTTAGAAAAGCAGTAGCAAACAGGCAAGAAGGAGGGGTGAGGCAACAATGGGGAAACATCAAAACTGCCATCACAGAGGCAACAAGCTTCTGTGTGAAGCAAATAAACAAAACAAAAAAAAGCCACTGTGGTTCTCAAAAGAGGTGGCAGGGAAGGTTAGGGAGAAGAAGACAGCATTTAGGAAGTATAAGGAAACACAGAAGGAGCAGGACAGAGAACTGTGCCAGTTAAGGCAGAAGGAAGCAGAAAAGGCAGTCAGAATAGCAAAGGCCCAAACTGAAGAAAAGATAGCCAATTCAGTTAAGAAGGGGGATAAAACCTCTTTTAGGTACATTAGGAGCGTAGAAAGACAAAGGGAGGGATGGTGAGGCTGAATAGAATGGATGGTGGGTGGGCAGAGAGGGACAGTGAAAAAGTAGAAATACTGAATGAAAACTTCTCCTCAGTATTCACAAAAGAGGAGGTACCTAGTCGAATTAACAGAAGAACTCTGGATAGGGCGGGTTGATCCCAGTCCTTTCACAGAAGAAAGGGTTCTGAAAGAACTCCTAAAACTGAAGGTGGACAAAGCAATGGGGCCTGACGTGATTCACGCCAGAATTCTAAAAGCATTAAGGGGAGAACTAGTGACACTACTGACTATGCTTTTTAACAAATCATGGGAGGATGGTGTGGTACCTGAGGACTGGAGGAGGGTGAATGTGATTCCCCTTTGCAAAAGTGGGAGCAAGACAGAGGCAGGAAACTACAGACCTGTCAGTTTGACCTCTGTGGTAGGGAAAATGATGGAATCACTTCTAAAGGAAAGGATTGTTGAGTACCTAGAGGCCAGTGGAGCACAGGACCCAAGGCAGCATGGATTTACAGCAGGAAGGTCATGTCAGACGAATCTAATAGATTTCTTTGACTGGGTGACCAAAGTAGTAGACTAGATAGTGGCTGTGGACATGGTCTACCTAGACTTTAGCAAGGCATTTGACAGTCCCATACAAAAGATTAATAAACAAATTAGCCAGCCTGGGAGTGTGTCCCAGGGTGGTAGCCTGGGTAAAACATTGGCTAGACAACAGGACACAGAAGGTAATATTAAACAGAGTCCACTCTGAAGAAAGGGGGGTACTAGTAGGGTACTGCAGGGTTCAATACTGGGTCCAGCCCTTTTTAATGTCTTTATAAGTGACATTGCAGATAGACTGGAAGGAAAAGTATGCCTCTTTGCAGATGACACAAAGATCTGCAACAGGGTTGATACACAAGGGGGCGTGGAAAGGATGAGAAGTGACTTGGCAAGGTTGGAGGAATGGTTAGAAGTATGGCAGCTTGGATTCAATGCAAAGAAGTGCAAAATAATACACCTAGGAAACAAAAACGTAGGGCAAGAATACACAATGGGGAGGTAGTAACAAGAACAAAAATGGAAAGGGACCTGGGGGTAATCATATCAGATGACCTTAAGGTTGGCAAGCAATGTGAGAAGGTAGTAGGGAGGGCTGGGGGGATACTGGGATGTATAGGGAGAGGCACCACCAACAGAAAACAGGAAGTTGTTATCCCTCTGTACAGACAGTTGGTGAGACTCCATCTGGAGTATTGCATCCAGTTCTGGAGACCCCATTTCCACAAGCACATGGGCAGGATGGAGGCAGTCCAGAGGAGGGCAACTAAAATAGTGCAGGGTCTGCAAAAGAAGCTGTATGATGAGAGACTAAAGGAGCTTAATATGTATACCCTTGAGGAAAGGAGGGAGAGGGGGACATGATAAAAACATTTAAGTACCTCAGTGGAATCAACAAAGTCCAAGAGGGTAGCATCTTTCAGAAAAAGAGATGTGCAAGAACAAGGGGACACAATTTGAAGATAGAGGGGGGCTGGCTCAGGGGCAATGTGAGGAAGTATTTTTTCACAGAGAGGGTGGTGGATGCATGGAACAGCCTTCCTGAGAAGTTGTGGGGTCTAAAACTGTGGAGAATTCAAGAATGCAAGGGACAGACATAAGGCAATTCTTGTGCGGGGGGGGTAGGAAGAAATAGGTTGTTGGTTAACTAGGATCTGCATCTTATCCAGTAAGTAGGGAAATGGGCAGACTAGGTGGGCCAAGCGGTCCTTATCTGCCATCAAAGTCTGTGTTTCTATAAACAAAAGCATTTGTTCAAGATTGTCTGCATTTTCCTGGTCTTCCTCTACACAGTGGCTGCATCCCTTTTTAGCATTACAATCCCTCACCTGGCTTTCCTCTTTTACTACCTCTAAGTACAACCTTTTCAAAAATGTTGTATAGCAGGGTTAAGAGTACTGGGGCAGAACCGGGATTTAGATTTAAACAATGAGCCATGAATGGTGGAAATATTAGACCAATGATATCAAAAATCTGTTCCAGTATACCATTACTAAAGCTACAATATGGTGGCTCATTAATAAATAATGATTCTAGCAGTTCTAGATGTAATAAATCTTGTTCAGTCCACACATTGTCCATAACAGGTTAATTCTTCTCTACTAATGCAATGTAGTTACTTGAGTCAAGTTCATTTGTCCCACTGAGTCAGATGCACTGGTGACAAGTGTGGAGCCTTGTTTCTCTGTCAAACCCTCCAGTTGATTAAAGCTTCACATGTTAGTATTATTTCCAGGCCTATGTGCAAAGAAGTATTTCAGTCTATTTTTCATGTAAAGCTTGTATAAATCAACTTGAATTGTAAATGGGGTCTGGTGCTGTTTGTGGAATGAAGTTCAGTTCACGTAAGAGAACAGAGGTTTGTGTTGCACTCAGTTCAATATTCAAAAGGTAATTCTCTTTTGTGCTTGATCTTGTTGGATCTTCTTGGTGCCTGGTCACCTTCTGCACCTTCCCCCTCTCCTTGTCTTCATCTGTGTTGTTTTTCTGGTGCTTTATTAGTTTGTGCTTTATTGACTTCTCTTTCTGGCAGTGCTGAGGCTGTCCATTTCTAAAAAAAGACACAGCTTTAAATGCTGTTGGTTCCTGTCCCTCTTCGAGTTCACTCTGTTCAGTGTTGCTGCTGATTTCTTGTTTTTTCTGTTCCTGATGACTCTGTCTCACTGGGTGATTCCTGGATTTGAGCACCCCTTGCTGGTGGAGTGCAATCAGTGGCTCCAGGTAATGGGTCTGCTTCCTCCAAAATCTAAGTTATTACATTTGAGATTAGATTGTTTGCACGTTTGATCGTGTTCTTGTTTATTTATTTTATTTTAAGATTTTTATCAAGTTCCAGGAAGTCAGGGTGGTCCTGAAATTTCAGAAGTTCAGTCTAGACTTCTTTTGTTTTGATGCTCAGCTCTTGGTGTTTAAGGCTTTCTTCCTCAATCAGGAATTTAATGAATTTATTTGTGCAAGCAATTCAGCACCCTTACAGGCCTGGTGGGTTTGGAAGCCTTCTAGTCCCCCTGATGGTGTTTTGGTGACTGACAGTCCTCTTGGGGACTGTTTTCTCTTCAGATATGTTTCTAATGTATTATTGTTGCAAGCAGTGCTTAATTTGAAAATCTTAATCCCTCCAGTGAGGTAAACAACTATTTGATATTATTAGCTTCTCTTGTAAGATTGCTCAAGGTGCTGCCACCCAACTTCAGCTTAGCATTCTCCTTTCTACTTGCCAGTTCATCTGTGGCCTCCAAACATATTGGCTGTGTGCTAGCATCCCCTGATACAGTGTTGCTTGATGTGCTTGTACTGCTACAATATATGAGCACAGGTAAATGGATAATGTTTGGAGAACAGGAAAAGACAAATTCTAATCTTACAGGGCCATCTGGTCAAGAAAAGAGGAAATCCTTTTTCGCCAGTTGATTTCCTTTTTCACATCACAAACAAGGAATGGCGAAAAAGAAATGCAAGTGGCAAAAAAAGGATTTAAAAAGAAAAAAAAAATTATACAGATGTCAGAAACCACAAAAAACTGCTCATCAACTCCGGATGAGCGACAGACATACTTTGATGTGTCACACAGACATCTCTGGGCAAAATTATGACAGTTTATTTTGGGATAAAATGAAAAAACAAGATTGCAGTTAATGAAAATTGATTTTTTTCTGGTGACCAAGGATCGCCCCCTGTCAACCAAGGATTAGTCTCTCATGAAAACAGATCCTTTTTCATTCCATTCCTCTATCCTGTAAAATGAAAATCCCATTGAAAATAATGTGACCTTAAAAATGCTATAACTTTTGAATGGATTCATATTTTTTCACCAAAATAATGCTGGCCTGTTCTGTCACCCATGCTCTTTCTACCACACACATTACAGATCAAAATTCAACACCATCTCTGAGCAGCACAATGAGAAGAAATCTGAAAAATGGGCGAATTTTTGGTTTTTTTCACTATCTGGATCTCAGAATTTGCAAATCCACCTGGAACAAAACTTAGCACATCAAGAGATCTACCCCAAGAGACTATGCATGCATGATTTTGTGCAAACCCATTGAATAGTTGCAAAGTTATTAACATGCAGAATTTGAGGTTTAACATTAAAGTGCCTACTCAACCCTAATATAGGGGTGCTACCGTGCCCCTATAATACCCCAGCACACTCTAGCATTACCTAAGTACTCATCAACTTCTTTATTACTACCACTGTATATATGTGTGTATATATTATAGGGGTGCAGTAGCACCCCCTTTAGTAAGGGTTGAGTAGGCACTTTAATGTTAAACGTCAAATGTTGTACTTTAATAACTTTGGAACCATTGAATGGATTTCAACAAATTGTTTTTTAAATTAAATATGCTTTATTCATTATTATTATTTACAGTCAGGCTCAATGCAGTACTTAATACAAGAGCTCAAAGAAGGATGCAGTAAATACATTGGATACATATTTCATATCGCTCCCTTAATTTCCCCTGGATTTCAACAACATTTTGCAAGCACAGTCTTGTGTGGTAGATCTCTTGATGTGCTAAGTTTTGTTGTGGTTGGATTGGCGTTTTTTCAGCTGTGCATAGTGCAAAAATGTTAACATTCACCTTTTTTGTATTTTTTTGTTATCATGCTGCACCTAGATGGTTTAGAATTTTGGTTTGAAATGTTTCAGGGAACCAAGGGCTTGTCAAACAGTAGTGCCTTTCACTGGTTTAGTGAAAAAAAAAATCAGTCCCAAAGTTATTTCATTTAAAAATGTTGTGTTCTGAGCATGCTCAATATAGTCATTTGGATAGCTTCCTGGAATGAGAAAGGAATTTGGTCTCACAAAAAGTCTTTTTTGTGAGAAGCTAATCCTTTTTCACAAGAAATAATTTCTTTTTCACAAGCCGCCATCTTGTTTTCCATTAAAAAAAGCTTGAAAACCCACAAAAATGAACTCATCCAGTGACACCAGTACATGCATCTCGCTCATCGGTTCTGCATTAGGTGGATTCTGAAGTTATCTGGTGGAAAAAGGACCCTGCAAGCCATTTTTTTAGCATTTTAAAATCCTTTTTCTTGACTTGTTAATTCTTTTTTCATGAGTCCTTTTTCGTTCTCATGAAAAAGGATTTCTACTCGCGAAAAAGGATTTGGGACTTATTTTTATACTCTTTTTTGCCATGAGATAGGATCCTTTTTCATGAATCCTATTTTGTAGTCTCAAAAAAGGATCCTATCTTGCAAAAAAGGATTTGGGGCTTAGTTTTTTTTATCCATTTTTGCGAGATAACATCCTTTTTCATGAATCCTTTTTCATACTTGCGAAAAAGGATCCTATCTTGCAAAAAAGGATTTAGGACTTAATTTTTTTTAAATCCTACTCATGAAAAAGGATTTGGGGCAATTGAATTTTAATGTATTTCAAAGGGATTTTCAATTTTGATGCATAGCTTTGCCATTTTTGAATATTTTTATACCAGATTTTTGGTATAACCTTGTTGTGACCCCACCACGTAAACAATGTTAGCAGAATTACAAAAATCCAGACTGAAAGGTGATTTCTAGTCATTTGGTGAAATGAGTTTTCTGTCGGGATTTGCACACTTTCACCACCATCATTTATGAGATGAGGTAATAACAAGTGTATGATGAAAATTAAGGGTCAAAATATATAACAATGGCACAGTTATGTGCATTTGAGATACATATATGCATCTAAGGAGGTATGGGAGTTCAGGGACCAAAATGTATGGATGGGATTGGAGTGCAGGGCTCTCTGGGCCCTGTGCTCCCACACTCAAAAAAAAAAAGAAATAATAAAAGGGGCATGGGAGTGCAGAGCCCTTTGGGCCCCAGGCTCCCACAGGCAAATATGGATAGAACTATACTATCTCAAAAAGTTAGGAAATTCATTGCAAATAATTCCGTTAATGCACTAGTTAGGGTTAAAGTGACAAAATCAGGGAAATGTGGCATTAGGGTTTCCAACCCTAATACTCCACCCAACCCTGCAGGCAGAAACAGGTGTAAGGTGTGCCTTGTGGTTGTCAAGCCTAATGCTCACCCCATTCTCATATAATGTACACATGAAGAAGATGGCTGCTGGGCTGGGGGCATGCTGCCAGCTGCTTTTGCAACCTAGTGTTTTTTTTTTGTATCCCCTATTTGCCTGGTTCGCTGTGCTATTTTTAGTTTTATCGCTGCATTTTTACCAAACTCTACAGATTGGTTTTATTAGTTTATTTCACTTGAATAAACTGGACTGCTTAATTTTCCTCATTGTTTTGAGCTCCGAGTCGGCATTGGAGCAAGTGCAGTGGTAGAGTGTGCTGAGTTTACGATCGATATTGAGAGGATTTTCGACCATCTTGTAGTATGTACTGGGGCTGTTGTCTCTCTGCCCGCTACCACCTGTGTGCTCGGCTTGCTGGGTCTGCTGCCACTCTGCCCCTGTGGACTCTGTGGGATAATTTTAATATTGGATGCTGTTTATCAATCCGAGGGGCTCGGTGCCTCGCTTCCTGGATTAGCGCTGTAAACATTTGGATCTGCTGGATTTGCTGCTTCTCGATTTTTGATGTTTGGATTGTTGTTATGCCGGTCTTCTAAGGAGAGGCACTTGATCAGAGGACCTGGCAGTGCTGTTCAGGAATGGAGGGCTAGGAGTTTGTTTGTGGAACGCCGATTGAACAAACTGCTGGTGTTACCCTGAAGTGTCGTGAGTGGTGGGACCAGACTCATTGATCGGTGTCGCCCTCCTTTTTGGGATTTCTTTTTGTTCTGACTATCTCTTTTTATTAATCCAGAGCATCCAGCACTGAATTTGGGGAAGCAGGGCATGTGTGGTGTGTTGGTTGAGGGAGGCTTCTACCCCCCCTTGTGCCTGGGTGATCTTGGGTTATGCTGCCCAGGACCGAGCAGGAGTTGCTTCATTTTGCCTCTGGGGATCTAGAGGTTTTTGGGGTACTCCTAAGTTATTCCGGGGTCGGCCTTGCTAGTCTGATCTCGGGGTATCTGCAGCTGTGGGTCTTGGGTGGTGTGATAGAGCCTGATGAGGCAGCTTGGGGGTGTGGGGGGTCTTCACTCTCTGTCATTTTGGCCTGTGTACATTCCTGGCCTGTACTCAGGACTTCCCTCCTTCCTCTTACTAATTTGCACCGAGACTAGTCCTCTTAGCTTTCCCCAGGGACCAACTGGTTTAAATTGCCCTGCCAAACTTTAAGAAGAGGACTTCAGTTTTCTTCTGAATTCGCTATGATCAGACTTTGAATTTTATTTATTTTACTTGCTTTTTATTGGAAGGCAGTGAGAGTGCCTCTTCGGTTCCCCCTGTAGTGAGAGTGCTCGGGGGCTGAAAGACAAAATAAAAACAAAGCTGTTTTTGGGCTCAGGAAGTGAGAGTACCTGTGCTTTATTGGCCTCCCTAGGCTGTGAGAGGGCCTTCAGGGGCTGAAGAATGTTCTTTATTTTTACTTCCTTCATTATAAACTTTACATCCCTGGACTTAAATTACAGTTATAACTTCAAAGAACTACATCACTTATTTTATGACTGTTTTTCTCTGGCTGACCTTTATTATTTTGGTTTTGAATTTAGTTACTTTTTTGAAGGTGGGTGATTGGGGGCTATTTATTTATTTTATGGTTTATGGAATAGTTGATTATCATATGTTTGGGTATGGGTATGGGTTAAATCCGTAGTTTGGGATTGTTTATTTTTTGGTATTCACTTAATGTGGCAAATATGTGTTGGGAAAGCATAAGGACGGTCGGGTATTACTCCCCCTCCAGGTTCAGGGACCTCTGTCCTTTTTTCTGTCCTCCCCTATCACCAGAGGTGTACAGATGGTGTAGTGCTCTGGGGATTGTTAGAAAAGGGGGAGGACAAGGTTTGGGACTGGAAAGGGATTGGAAAGGAGTGGGCGGATAAAGATAGTGGGGACAAGGAGACGCCCTGTGGTGAAATGGGTCCAGGAAAGGGGTCCTCCCTGTCTGGTTCCCATACCCAAGGGTTCTGTTGGTAGTCAGCAGGTAGCACGGTCATCCTCGGATGCTCAACCTACTCGAGTGGTGCTATGCAATGCCAGGTCTATTAAAAACAAGATCGCTATTATAGTGGATTTTGTCGGAACATCTGACCTGGTGTGCATCACTGAGACCTGGCTGGATGAGAATGCTGGCATCAGCAATCCCAGCTGGATACTCTGTGATACACCACCCTAGGATAGATTGTGTGGGGGGGGGGTTGCTATCTGTTTTAGATCGGAACTGGGCCTAATGGAAGTACCAGTGGGAACTACCAACCCCTTTGAATGTATCATGGGTGAGGGTGTGGGGTGCAGGATTCTTCTCATTTACCATCCACCAGGTGACAGGAATGTTTTCCTGTGGGAAGTCACAGACTTCATTGTCGACCTGACGTTGGGATCCCCCAGATGGTTGGTTCTGGGGGATTTCAATGCCTGGGTCGACGATGAACTCTCACAGTTTGGTCAAGACTTCTCCAGTTAATGATTTCACTGGAATTCACACAGGTTATTTCCTCCTTGACCCATATTGGTGGTCATTCATTGGATTTGTTGTTCCTACTGGTGATGGAGATATCTGATTTGGTGGTGAAACCAGTCGGGTGGTCTGACCATCACTCCATTGGGTTCAGTTTTGAGGCCACCCCATGCAGGCTAGCCCCTGTGGAGATGGTCCGGTACCACCCTTTGAGGGGTGTTTCCCCAGATGATCTGATGGTGGTGCTGGACCAATCAGGTTTACCGAGTGATTGCATGGACCCAGGGGACTTGGTACTTGCCTATAATAAGGTGGTAGCAGAGGCCCTGAATTCTATTGCTCTGATTCGTGTTCATCCCCTCATTCTTTGCCCTAGGTCTTCCTGGTTTGATGAGACTTTAAGGGAGTTGAGGTGAGTTGGATGAAGATTAGAGAGGCGCTGGCGGAAATCGGGCTGGATTGTGACAAACTTAGTTTGATGGACTATTATGTGGTCTATCAATCAGCAATCTCTCATAAGAAGGCAGAATTCCTGTCCAGAGAGATTGCTGCTGCACAGAATAGACCAACTCAGCTTTTCTGGACTGTGGACAGATTGTGCAATCCAATCTGTCTTCAGCCCAGAAGAGCCTTTTCTCAAGAATGGTGTGAGGAGTTTGCTCAGTTCTTTTCAGATAAGGTTGCCACAATCAGGCCTGATATCCGTTTGACCCTCCCAAATGGGAGTTGTGATGGTCAGCAGGAGATGTCAGACACCCGGTTTGTGTGGTCTGACTTCAGCCTTCCCACAATCAATAACATTGTGATAGTTGTCCAATCATTGCATCCGACCAACTGTGGTTTGGACCCGGGCTCCACATGTCTTCTAGTGGGCTGTGTGGATAAAATCAGCCCATTTCTTGCTGAGATATTCTGGAGGTCTTTGGAGAGGGGGATTTTTCCAAATCCTCTGAAGGAGCCTGTGGTTCAGCCCCTTCTTAAGAAGCCCTCCTTGGATCCAGTTTGTCTGGCTAACTACAGGCCTGTCTCTAACCTGCCCTTTGTGGGTAAGGTTATTGAGAAAGTGGTCGTGTCGCAGCTGGATGATCATTTGACCAGCCACAATGTCTATGATTCTCTCCAGTCTGGATTTAGGAAGAGACATAGTACCGAGACAGCTGTTGTCCAGGTACTAAATGACCTCCTAATAGTGAGAGATCAAAGGACTTGTTCCATCTTGGTCCTTCTTGATCTCTCTTCAGCATTTGACACCATGGACCATGGTGTGCTACTGGAGCACCTACGGATTATCTGTGGGCTGTCTGGTACACTTCTCAGCTGGTTTCAATCTTTCCTCGAGGGTAGGACTCAGAGGGTGGTGTCTGGGATTTTTTCCTTGGCATCATTCCCCCTATCCTGTGGGGTGCCGCAGGGCTCCATTTTGGTGCCCATGTTGTTTGCGGTGTACATGCTACCGTTGGGAGCAATCATTAGGTGGTACGGTTTGAGTTTTCATTGCTATGCAGATGATACTCAACTGTACATGTCCTTTGTGCCCGGCCAAGATGCTGCCATTTTGGTCTTTAACAACTGTCTGGCCGAAATTCAGGACTGGATAAACGTGAGCTGGCTGTGGCTGAATCCAGAAAAAAACTGAGGTGTTGGTTGTGGACCCAGGTCACCAGGAGGTGGGTTTGTTGGAAGGATCTCCCTCAGGTTTATGGCTTGGGGGTGTTCAGCTAATTACCTCAGACTGGGTGCAGAACCTGGGCGTCGTGTTCAATCACTGTTTGACACTTAAATCCCAGGTGTCGGCAGTTGTCAAAGCCTCTTTTTACCATCTGAGAAACATAGCCCGGGTGAAGCACCTGGTTCCTCCTGACGATCTTCCTACTTTGGTCCATGCCTTTGTTACCTCCCGCCTTGACTACTGCAATGCCCTTTATCTTGGGCTACTGGGGGTTGATATTCACCACTTGCAGCTAGTGCAGAATGTGGCAGCCAGGCTATTGACTGGTTCTGCTAGGTTCAGTCATATAATGCCAGTGCTCCGCGGACTGCATTGGCTGCCAATATGCTGGCGAATCACCTCCAAGGTCAGTTTGCTGACCTATAAGGCCCTACACAATCAGAGACCTGGCTACCTGAAAGATCTCCTTTGTCCCTATTGTCCCTCCCGCTCTCTCTGATCCACTGATGAGGGATTGCTAGAGATTCCCAGGGTTCGTTTGAAGACCTCTGGGGCCAGATCTTTTAGCTTTATGGCCCCAACCCAGTGGAATTTTTTATTTCATCAGATACGAGATTGCCCGACTGTCCAAAGCTTTAAGGGGGCATTAAAAACGCATCTTTTTAGCCTTGTATATAATGATTTGTGAATGTTGCAGGATTGGATTAATTTTAATATTCTCTTAATTATATTGATTTTATTATGTTATGTACAGGCTCCTTGGTTTTGGAAAGGTATCTTTTATAAATAAAGTTTGATTGATTGATATCTCAGCTTACTTACTCATGGAATGGGGTGAGCATTAGGGCTGACAACTGTAAGGTACACCCCATGCCTGTTGCTGCCTGTCAGGCACAATTACAACATGCAATCATGGTAGCATGGGGCCCAAAGGGTCCCGTGCTCCTACATGGACATATGGATACAATTATGGACTGATGGCAGCACAGGCCCCGAAGGGTCCTGTGCTCCTACAAGGACATGAGTGTTTATTACAGTCTCTCTACACTTATGGAGATATGGGAGAGCAGAGCCCAGAGGGCCAAGCACTCACATAAACAACTGTGGCTATGGTGATACTTTCTTAAAAAGTAAGGAAAATGTAAGGAAATCCATTGCAAAAATCTCAATTAATGCATCATTTAGGGTTCATGTTACAGTGACAAAAGTATGGAACTTTGGTGTTAGAGTTCACAGCCCTAACTCTGCATTCCCCCTCCCCCCAACACACACACACACACACACTCACACACATGCACACACACACACAAACATGCAGAGGAAGGGGGAAGGCAACACAACCAGTCACAGACAGTCAACATCAGGTAAGAGAAAGAACATACAACTCTCTGAACATACCACAAGACACATCCATCATCATGGTTCACCAACTGTCTAAGTTCTGCTGGCATGCCACTCTCTTGAGGAAAACCCTGCACTGCCATGCAAATGTCACCATTACATGATGTTGGAGTTCAGGGTTCAGAGAATCCTGCACTCAAACATCATGTAATGGTGACATTTGCATGTCATTGCAGGGTTTTTAGGATTCTGCAGTCCTACACTGTAGACTAATTTAGTGATTCTGGGACAACATGGTACTCAGGACCTTGCACTTGCATAGTATTGTAAAAGTATGTTTCTGTCAAAGTGCAGTATACGGAGGACCCTGCACTCCCGCAGTACATAAAAACATGTCTGACTAAGAATACAGTCTTTACAGTAATCTGTGCTTATACAGCCATAAACAAATGTATAGCTGTGAGTGAAGGTGTGTTGGGGCTACACCCACATGCTGTGGAACCCTGGTAGACACACTGCTACATGTAATGTACCACAAACTGCACCCTAGAGACATATAGAAATGTATTGTGGTTACAGCTATACAGATGTGTAGCAAAATTATGTATGTGTGTGGGGGTGTGGGGGACTGCAGAGGACCCTGCACTTCCACAGTATGTTATGGTGATATCTGCATACCATAAGACCCTGCACTGATACACTGTTGGAAAATTATGATTTCATGGCAGTACACTTTTTGCTGGAGTGTGCACTGGGACATTATGATAAATGTAAGTTTCTGTGGGCGGGCAGGTTACAAACTGATGATGGCTGTCTCTGATTCATTCTATTGCCTTGTCCCTTCTCTGTTTGCATGTGTGTGTGTGTGTGTTGGGGGGAGGGAGAATGCGGAGTTAGGGTTGTGAACCCTAACAACAAATTTCCATACTTTTGTCACTGCAATATGAACCCTAACTGATACATTAACAGAGTTTTTTTTTTGCATTGAATATATATTATATGGGCCAGTAAAGTTAGGGTTGCATGCCCACTTCTATGTTAAACCCCAAACTTTGCACTTTAATAACTCTGCAACTGTTTGTCCAGTTTGCCTGAAATTTTGCATGTGTGGTCTGGTATCATAGATCTCTGTATCTAGAAAGTACTGTTTCAGTCAGATTTGCAGTTGTGGAGCTGTGGAGTGTGAAAAGTGTGAAAAATCCTCAATTTTGTGGAATTCTTTGCTCGTCTCTACAGCCCAAATGGTTGGTCCATCTGGTCTGAAATTTTTAGGGTATTTGAGGACTCAGTCAGGGAAGTGACTTTTGGAGGTTTGGTAAAAAAAATATTAATCCATTCAAAAGTTATTAAACTGTTTTGTTTCCCATATAACCTATGGGAAAACTATATGTGCACAATGAAAACTTTCACAAAAGTATGACTGGATTACATGGGAGACATTTGCGAAAGTCCCCATATAAACCAATAGCTGTGAATGTTCTTATGTACTTTTGCTAAAGTCCCCAGTACTTCTATGAAAGTCCCACGGGTAAACAGCCCCAAACACACAATTTCTTTGCCACTTCATAGCAACAAAATGGTTAGGACTTTTCAGCTTAAATTTGCAGGGCACCAAGGGCTTGCACCACAGATGTTCCCTTTGCTGTTTTTTTTGCAATTTAATAAACTTTATTAGAAACACAAAGTCAAAGACATAACATTACTCATACAGTTGCATTGAGCCTTTCAATGTCAATAAAAATAAAACTAAAACTAAAAACTAAAACTACCCCACCTCTTCCCATCCTTCCCTTGGTCTATGTTACTAGATAAATGGACTAAACAAACCCCCCTCCCAACCCCCGTCTGTATATCAATCGAGTACCCTTCAGGACTTCGTGACTGAGAAAATAATCTTAGTACCAATTAATGCGATCTATTTAATTTAACCTTACTATTTTAATATCCACCTACTACGTCAGGAAGCGTTGAAGCGTTGGCCATTCTGCATAACTTCCTACCTCTCAGCTATAAAGGATGTGAATTGCTCCCATCTCTTACTAAAAGATCCAAGAGAATGGTACTGGATAGCAATTGCTCTTTCTGCATATATAGCAACATACAGTTCTTGAATCCATCCCCAGAAAGGTGGTGGAGTATCTTTAACCCAGTACCTCATTATAAGGAGCAATGCCACAGCCGAAATTAATGTCAAGTAATATTTAAATTTACTTGAGATAGTCACTGAGAGGTGACCCAGCACACAAGTCTCAATGGTAAAATAATTACTCTCTCCAAACAACGGGCTACAAAAGTCTTTTACCTGGTTCCAAAAACCTTGGATCTCAGGGCAAGCCCAGATCATATGGATGAGAGAACCCAAATCTTGGTGGCATCTCTGGCAGACTGAAGAATGCTGTTTCTCCATAAGATTCCTCTTAACTGGGGTAATATACAGTATAAATTATGAAGGAGGTTGAACCTAACTAGATGGAGCCTATCCTGTTTAAGGAACTTATAGTTATTAGACCATATTGATTCCCACTGGGCTGGATCATATGAAAGATTGCCGGCCATCTGCCAATACGTAGCTGTCGGCCTGAAGACAAGTTCAACCATAGAAACCAGTTTTCTATATAAATTAGATATAGGTTGAGGCCAGGTGGCTAATTCTGACATGTCTGTGAAAATTATATCTGCCTTCGAAGACCTTGGGGATTTGTTCAGGGCCTTACATACACATTGTTCAATCTGGAGATATTTAAATATAGGTAATGTTGAAAGCTGGAAAGTTTGTTTGAACTGAGAGGGTGAGATAAACTCATTCTCTGTCATTATTTCTGATAGCTTCATCGTATGCCAGTCTTCCCAGAATGCCTGAGTAATGACTTTATCTCCTAATGTTAGATTTAAGTTATTGAATATTGGTTGCCCCAGGTCATGGATATAGTCCAATTTATAGCAGTTACACAATTGAGCATGAACTTTCATTGACAATGCCAAGGGAGTATTCTGCCAATTCTGTGGTATTTTGCTACCCTGGGTAAACAACAAGGAGGCTAGAGATACCTTATGAGTGGAGGTTAAGTGTCTCTCTATTTGTAGCCAGGCTAAGTTAGATGTGCTGTTTTTTTGTGGTTCCCGCCAATGAAAATATTTACTCCCCTGAAAGGCCAGATAATAAAGAAAAAGATTGGGAATATTAAGACCTCCCCGCTCCTTTGGTCATGCTAATTTCTGGAGGGCTCTTCTAGGTCTCTTTCCCTGCCATAAAAAATCAGACCATATAGAGCCCATCGTTTTGAACCATCTCTGAGGGAGAGCCAAATTTAGCATGGATAAAGGATACATCAGCCGAGGAAAAATAACCATTTTAAGAATGTTGACCCTTCCCCAGAGGGACAGAGGTAATTTTTGCCATCTCTTCAGGTCTTGTTTCATTTGCAAAATAACCAGATCTAAATTTAGAGTTTTTAATTTACTCATGTCCTTTGGGAGTTCTATACCTAAAAAGGTAACTGACCTGGGAGCCTAGCACAATCCTAGTTCCTCTATCATGGCCTTTGTACACGATGAAGTTAGAGCTAATACTGAAGTTTTGTTTGAATTCAGTTTATAACCTGACAGGGCACTAAAATCCTGTATGATATCCATGGCAGACTGCAAAGATAGGTGCCAAGAAGACAGATGTAAAAGAATATCATCTGCAAACATTGAAATTTTATATTCCTCTGCACCTATTCTTATTCCTCTGATGGTTTTAACTGCCTTAATTTTCAGGGCTAGCGGCTCAATATATAAATTAAATAATATAGGGGATAAGGGACACCCCTGTCTTGTACCTCTGGTCAACCTGCAGCTATCGGAAATAGCCCCATTACAAAGCACTCTTGCAGATGGGGAACGATATAGAATCTCCGCCCATCGTATAAAATCCGAAGGTATGCCATAGCAAGGCAAAAGGTCAAATAGAAATTTCCAATTGACTCTGTCAAAGGCTTTTTCTGCATCCAGGGAGACCAGCACTTTGTCAGCATTGGGCCACCCCGGGCGCGGACATCAAGTAACACATTTTTCGGAAATGGTTGCTGGAGTGTCTACCTGAGACAAACCCTGCCTGTTCAGGTCCAATCAAGGTGTCCCAAACCTGTTTTAATCGAAATGACAAAATATTTGCCAACAACTTGACTTCTATATTGAGTAATGAAATAGGTCTATAGTTATCGGGACTAGTGGGATCCTTCCCAGGTTTTGATAAGACCACTATTCTGGCTTCAAATATAGTGGGCACTTTTTATTGTGGTGAAATATAGATAATTAAATAGTTCCTGTAAATATGGAGCTAATTCATTTCTAAATGTTTTATAGAAGGCGGGGGGGGGGAGGGAAGCCGTCAGGGCCTGGGGCTTTTTCTACAGGTAGTCTATCAATTGCAGCTAGGATTTCTTGTACAGTATACTAATACTGCCTACCAAATAGTTTTGTTGTTCTATGTTTAACTTGGGTAATGTCACATCCTGTAAAAACTCCTCCAACTTATTTAAGTAATCTCCAGATAAGTCTGGGGCTGTATACACACCCTGATAATAATCCCTAAAAATCTTGGAAATTAGTGACAGGTCAGAAGTCAACTGTCCTGTATTTTTGTCTTCTAATGTCGATACCCACCTTGCCTCCCTCTGCTGTTTAAGTCTATTTGCTAATAGCTTCCCTGCTTTCTTCCCCTGTCCAAGATATGTAGCTTTCCTTTTAGCATTAGCCCATAGATTGAGATTTAACATATGAGAGGCATACTTCGCTCTAAGTGATTGAAGCTCTCCCCAAACCTGGTCTTCTGAGGAAGAGCACAAATAGTTTTCTAAAACTTTTATTCGTTCTAGCCACCCCTTGACTTCCTTTGTCTTTTGATGTTTCCTAACTGTGGCCAGTCGTATGAGCTCCCCCCTCCACATAGCTTTAAGGGCTCCCCATAACACGTCTATTGCATGGATGGATGAATAATTAGTCTCCCATGAAACTTTTATAAAGTCTCTTATCAGTTCTACTCACTTCCTCTCTATTAACAACTGGGTGTTTAAAGACCATGACCTGGAGATCTTCCTATAGGGAGTAAATCTCACCCTCAGCCAGACTGGTGAATGATCCGAAAGGACCCTAGGGTAGATCCCAGCATCTTCTACCCCTGGTAAAGCAAAAGATCTAATAAGAAAAAAATCTATCCCTGAGAGCACCTTATGCGGTGCTGAATAAAAGGTATATTCATGCACCTGTGGACTTCTGAGTCTCCAAGGGTCCGAAAGACCGGAATCGGTCATCAATTCTCAGAGCGCTCTCTGTGCTGATGAGAGACCTGCTCATCTACTGTATGACCTATCCAGATCATTGGCGTAGACTAAGTTCCAGTCTCCGAGGAGGCATAGAACATTAGGAACTGAGGCTATTATGGTTGCTAATGGTGGAAAAAAAGCAGGGGTGTCCTGATTCGGGCCATAGATAGAACCTTACATTACCTCCACTCCCGCTAAACGCCCATGCACAAAAACAAATCTCCCCTCAAGGTCCTGCCATATCTTGATTTCCTTAAAAGGCACACTTTTGTGGATTAAAATAGCTACCCCTGCCCTTCTGGGGCTGTTACCTGCCCCATACACCTGTCCCACCCATAATTTATGGAATTGGCACAGGTTCCCTATGCTTACATGTGTCTCCTGTAGCATAACAATGTGAGGCTGATACCTATTAAGACGACGTAATATAGCATATTTTTTGAATTGTCTTCCCCCCCTTTAATATTCCATGATATCACTCTCCAACTCCCCATATTTCTAAAACATAAATGTCAACTACATTAATTGTAATCTGCCCATGCATCCCGAAAGGTGCTAAAGCCTTTAGTAATCGAATGTCCTGCCGATATCCATTTCTCCACCCCCTACCTTTCCCCCAACTCCCTTTCTCTCCTCCCCACAGACTAACTACCCAGGCCAAGTGCCCGCTCCCTAATGCTTTATCTGCCATGCCCCGTGGAGAGCAGCCCCACTATGTTCTCTGACACACCAAAAGTGGTGCCCAAGAAATTCTGCCACACAAACAATGCCTCCCCATTGATCTGTACCACCCCTTCTTGTGCTAATCTTGCTAAGTATCTTACTCCCTAAAACCCTCTGTAATGAAGTAATTATTTATTTCTATTAACTCTAGAGGACTAACAATTTCAGAGCTGTCTCAAATCTTTCTCAAACTGTAACTATGAACAGCATCCAACTCTATAATTCGTGATCCATAATTATAGAAATGTACCTTAAAACTATCACATAATGGTTCACAATAGCCCTTCCATATCTAAAACCCAAATGCCTCTTTTTCAGTCTTTAAATATATTACTACTAATAATAATGAAGACTGCAATAATCTTCTGCAGCCACACTAGGGCAGCAGTTTACTTCTTTTCCCTTTCTAAATCAAAGCACACTTTTGTATGATGGAGGAATGGGATAAACAAAATTACAGAGTCCAGTAAAATAAACCAGAAGAATGGAATCTCCAATTCTTCTCCCAGACTCCCCCAATCTTTTCATCTGAAAGTCTTTCTCCTCTCTAGATATGGGGCTTAAAATAAAATCTGCCACGGAAAGAAAAGCAAAACTGTCACAGTTTATCTTCAGGGCTCAGCCAGACTTGAAATCTCGTACATGAAGCCTATACGCATGGTACTTGCATTCTCTAGGTTTCAAATTCCCTTCAGTCCTGATCAGTCCCCCTTTCTGAACAGTTGCGGGAGCCGGACAGCTAAATCAGACCGTGCTTGCTCCTCCGATTTGTATTGCTGGACACCCGACTGAAGAGTACCTTCCAACCGTGCTGGACATAACGTTCTGTGGTAGATTTTGGCAGCCCAGAGTTTGGATTGGAGTGGACGATAGGCAACCCAAGCCTGCCTGACCTTGTAAGTGAGATTGGGAACCATTCTCAGGTGCTTCCTTTCCCATTCTACTTTTTCTGTGCTCCTTGCTGCTTTTAGAATATGATCCCTATCCAAATAATTTAATACTTTGAATATAATTGGTCTCGGTGGGTTATTTGGAGCAGGTTTAGGCCTAATCGCTCTGTGCGCTCTCTCGATTACATGTATGGGCCCATTGGGAGAGGGCCCTGCAATGCAAACACAATGTTTTTGCATAAAAGCAATTGAATTGCTGCCTTAATCCCCCTCTGGGAGTCCTAGGAGGACTAAATTATTACACCTAGACCTCCCCTGTAAGTCATCTATTTTGATTTCCATTTTTTTGACTGTTTTCGTCATCTCGATGTTGTCAGCTTCTATTTTTGTTAGATGGTCTTCCACCAAAGATATTCTAACTTCGGTGTCCCCTATGCGGGTTACTAAGCCCGACAATGCTCCTTTCCATTCTTTAAACTCAGCTATTAGGGACAACGGTGCTGTTTTGATAGTGCCAATATCCCCTGCAACTGATCTTGAGCCATTTGAGATTTGATCTGAGCCGGGTTGGATTCCAGAGGAGTGCTTCTGCAGGGCCTTTTGGCTTCCAGCCCCACCACGACTTCCTTGCCTCATTCTTCCAATGGCGCTGGATTCATGGTTCTCTGCAAGTCTCCTGAAGACTGTTTTCCTTAGAAATCGCATGATTCCAGAGAAGGTAGGTGACTATTTAATTAGAGATCTGGCAGAATTTACTATATTTAATCAGTTCAAATTAGTGGAGCAGCAATGCTGTGCTGCTACTCCTCCCAGGGCATCACGTGATCTCACCTTTTGCTGGTTTGGTGAAAACATTTACACAGGTTCCATAGTTCAATACTCTGAAGTTGCGAATTTTCCCATGGGATAACATTGTGTCAGCTGTGGTGCCTTTCAGTGCCTATATCTTGTAAATGGTTCGAGATATGGATTTTTCGCTAAGTGGAGCTTAGTGTACTAAGCATGCATTGAGGTGGCTAGGTCATGAATACATCTGTGGTGTAATTTTTTCTGAAGTTCCTATGGTTACTGAGATATTGCCACATTTGCAGCAGAAGGATTACCTGGAATGGCTCTAGGCCTGTGCTATGTCTGTATACTTTTTGGTAGATGAGAGTGCAGAGGCCCTGAGGGCCCTGTGCTCCCACATATGGATCCCATTATGCAATAATGGGAGTGCATGGCCCTACATTAGGCAGTAGTGGGAGCACAGGGCCCTCTGGGCCCCTGTGCTCCAACAAGAACAAGTGAGATCATTAAAATATTGCTACACTTATGAATAAATGGAAGAGCCCTATGCTCCCACATGAAATCAGAGACATATGAGTAACATTACACTTTCTCAAAAAGAAGGAAAATTCATTGCAAAAAAGTCCATTAATGCATCAATTAGGGTTATGCAAAACTGGGAGTACAGGGCCCTCCTGCACTGTGTGTCTATACTTATGGGTGGGTGGGAGTGCAGGGCCCAGAGGGCCTGTACTCCCACATATGTATACCATTTTGCAAAACTGGGAGCACAGGTCTCTCCTGCACCATCTCTCTACACTTATGGGTGGCTGGGAGCACAGGGCCCAGAGGGCCCTCACTCCCACCTATGGATCCCATTATGCAAAACTGGGAGCACAGAGTCCTCTTGTGCTATGCTTCTACACTTGTGGGTGGGTGGGACTGCAGGGTCCAGAAGGCATACGCTCCCACCTATGGATACCATTTTGCAAACCTGGGAGCACAGGACCCTCCTGTGCTATGTCTCTATACTTATGTGTGGGTGGGAGCACAGGGCCCAGAGAGTCCATGCTCCCACATATGGATACCAATGATAAAATACACAGATTCCTATACAACAAAAAACATGAAACAGTCATTAGTGCTTACTTACCTGGAGCAAAAATAGCTGCTGTAGTATCCTTACTACCTACAATGGTAAAACATAAGGGAGATACTCCTATGGTCATGGTACACATAGGAAGAATGACTTAAAATGCACTAGCAAAGAACAAATGTACTTGGACTACATGACCATTGGTAAATTGCTAAAAGACTTGATTGGAATTTTAATCATGTCAGAAATATTACCAATTCCAAGACTAAGTACCAGAATAAACAGGATGGCACATAGGATAAACAACTGATTGAGAAGATGGACTATGATGGAAGGAATTGAGTGTGTAAAAAACATGGGACTTACAGTATTTAATGATAAATTGGAGTCATTTAGTAAAGATAGACTACACCTTAATAGGAAAGGTAGTAAAGAACTAGGACAGATGTTTAGAGAAGTGATTGATGACAATTTAAACTAATAACGGTGGGGAGAGGTAATTCAGTAGTGGATAGTGTAGGTACTGTGGCTGTGAACTCCGAACATACTGTACCACAGTTACGACAAAACCAGTAAAGAAAAGCTAAATAAAACTCCTGCTTATAAATGCCAGAAGTATCAGGAATAAGTATGATGAACTTAAATATATGCTTCTGAGAGATAGTGTTGATGTATGTGGCATAACAGAGTCCTGGAGTAGGAAAGATGACTGGGGGGAGTGAGATCCAGGGATATGACTTCTTTGAAAAACCAAGAACAAATAAGGCTGGTGGAGGTGTGGGACTATACGTCGCTAACCATCTAAAAGCAGTTCTACATAAGAAAGAAAACCTAGACAAGATAAACGCTGAACAAATATGGGTTAAGTTTCAATTACAAAATGAAACATTCACACTGGGTGTCTGTTACAGGTCTCCCAATCTGTCAGAAGCTGGAAATAAACTCTTTCTGGAACAGATTGAAGATATGACCCATAAAGAAAATTGCATTATAATTGGTGATTTTAACTTACCAAATACTAACTGGAATAGTCATCAGGAGAAAAGTAATACTGACAAAATATTTCTAGAGATATGTCAGATTAATGGGTTACAACAATATGTAACAAGAGAAAAACACATCTTGGATCTGATTCTGAGTAACAGGGAGGGTATGGTTGAAAATGTTAAGACAATTCAGCCATTAGGGAACAGTGACCACAACATAGTCAGCTGCTTCCTGAAGGTAAAGCATGAAAAAATAGTGGGGAAAACAAAAAACACACAACTATGTCAAGGCAGATTTTATGAAAATAAGGAAAGTACTACAGGATTAGGATTGGAATGAAGAGTAACTAGACCATGATATGAATGAAATCTGGGTAGAAATAGGTAACAAACTACAGGAATGTATAAAGAACTTTGTTCCAGAAACAGTAAAATATGACAGAAGGGGACATGTCCCTGTGTGGTTCAATAAATCAATACGTAGGATGGTCAAAAAAAAGAGAGGGTATACAAAAAGTATAGAACCAACCCCACCAAAGAAAGGAAGCAAAAATTTACACAGATAGCCAGGAAATGTAAGAAAATGATAAAAAAGGCCAGAGCCAATGCAGAGTCACGACTAGCACAATGCAATAAAGACAATTATAAAAGTTTCTTCAGTTATGTAGGAAGCCTAGAAAAAGGTAATAAACAAATAAACAGTTTGAAAGAAGGGAACAGGATGGTGGTTAAAGAGGTTGAAATGGCTACAGCCTTCAATAAATAATTCTTAAGTGTATACAGGACACCTAACAAACAAATAGATTCAAGTGGGGAGCATGAAGAAAAGCAGGAAGGGCATCTACTAATAACTACAATACAAATTAAGGAGAAACTTAGGAATCTAAAAACATCCAGATCTTGTGGACCGGATGGGTATCATCCTTTGTTCTTGAGAGAACTGGCTGAGGAACTGGCTAGACCATTGGCGATACTGTTTGACAAGTCGCTGAGAGAAGGGAAAGTTCTAGATGTGTGGAGGGTAGCTCATATCACACCAATATTTAAGGTGGGAGACAAGCAATTGGTTCAGAATTATAGGTCAGTAAGTGTGACATCTGTGATGGAAAAATAATGGAGGGATGTATCAAGGATCTCTTGGAACACAACTTGTACACACTCCAGATTATAGATGTTTTCCCAGCACGGCTTTGAGGCTGGTAGATCCTGTACTAGTAACCTGCTCCATTTCTTTGAAACAGTCAGTCAGGCACTCGATCAGGGCCTTCCTAGACTATGCCAAGGCCTTTGATACAGTTTCTCACGGTATCCTTATGGAGACACTAAGAGAACTTGGGGTACCTATGCAATTAAGAACATGGATAAGTGCGTGGCTCAAAGACAGGCACCAGAGGGTACAAATAAGATGGTTTCTGTCCAAATTTGGTGACGTAACAAGTGGGGTTCCCAGGGGTTCGGTCCTGGGACCAATAGTATTCAAACTGTTTGTCACATCCATGCAAATTTCAGAAGGAGTGTGGCTATGTAAATCTGCATATGATACCAAAGTGGGGGCAGTGGTAAATACACCAGCATCCATAGTTACCTTCCAGGAACAGCTGTATAAGTTGGAATATTGGGCAGAGAAACATAAGCTGAGCTTCAATACTGAGAAGTGCAAGGTAATGCATCTTGGTCATAATAACATGAAAGCCAACCATAAATTAAATAACAAACTACTTGCCAGTACAGTCACCGAAAGGGATCTGGGAGTGATAGTATCTGACACCTTAACTTTTGATAAACATAGTTCTGATGTGGTAAAAACTAAGTGCAAACAAATTAATGGGGAATATTTTAAGGAATATCTGCAGTAGAAGTGAGAAGATCCTAGTGCCCCTGTATAAATTTCTGATTAGGCCAGTTCTTGAATATAGGAGGCCCTTTAGTACTCCACAAAGTATGGGCAGCTGTAAGCGTGTAGAATGAGTACAGCGCAGATTCACCAAAAAGATAGCCATAGTAAAGAAGAGTGGCTACCAAGACAGGCTCTCAAGATTAGGCCTGTATTCAATGTTCTTTCGAAGTTTAAGGGGAGATTTGTGTTTTGCATATACTTTTTTCCAGAACAAAATCCTATGGGAATGTGCAGAACTAAGGAAAAAAAAGGGCCGGTTAGGGCAACTAGGATCCATGCCTATCAGTTACAAGCTGAAAATTATAAAACACAAAGGAGAGGAACACGGTACAGTCAGAGAGTGGTTAATGAGTGGAACCCATTGCCTCTGGAGGTGGTGGGAGCTGGCAAGATGGCAGCATTTAAAAGGTTGCTCGACCAGCATATGCATATTAGAAAATGGGATTATGTCCACTAAAAGGTGTCAAGTCTGTTTACAGCCTTGAGGCTGACTGGACTTGTAAACAAAACTATGAAACTATGAATATGCAAAACTGGGAGCACAGGGGCCCTACTGCACTATGTCTCTAGGCTTATGGATGGGGGGAAGTGCAGGGCCCAGAGGGCCCACACTTCCACCAATGGGTACTATTTTGCATAACTGGCAGCTCAGGGCCCTCTTGTACTATGTCTCTATGCTTATGGGTAGGTGGGAGTGAAGGGCCAAGAGGGCCCATGCTCCCATATACAGTATAGATATGAGTAACATTACACTTTCTCAAAAAGAAGGGAAACTCATTGCAAAAAAAAAAAATCTGTTAATGCATCAATTAGGGTTGATTTCACACCAAAAAAAGTCTGGAAATTCAATGTTAGGGTTACTAACCCTACCATTCCACCCGCACCCTCCACACACCAACAGGCATCAGGGTGTGCCTTGGGGTCATCAGGCCTAACTCTCACCTCATTCCCCTATACTGTACCATCTCAGCTTCTTTACACATGGGATGGAGTGAGAGTTAGGCTCGAGGACCCCAAGGCACACCCCAACACCTGTTGGTGTGTGGAGGGTGGTATAGTGGTGGTGGGGTGGTAGGGTTGGTAACCCTAACATCAAATTTCCAGACTTTTGTTGGTGTGAAATCAACCCTAACTGATGCATTAACAGAGTTTTTTGCAATGAGTATATACATAGAAACATAGAAATTGTCTGCAGATAAGGACCGCTAGGACCATCCAGTCTGCCTGTAGGCCCTATACATTGTATGTGGCCACTGATCCTATGTGATCAATGGCTTGTCATTACTCCTTCCCCTCTCAGGCTTCCCTTGTGCCTGTCCCAAGCATGCTTAAACCCCTCCACTATGCTTGCCCCCACTACCTCCTGTGGCAGACTATTCCATGTGTTGACTACCCTTTCTGTGTAGAAAAACTTCCCCACATTACCTCTTAATCTACCCCCCTCCAATTTCATACTGTGCTTCCTTGTTCTAATACTTTTTCTACATTGGAAAAGCTCCCCTGCCTGCACCTTATTTATGCCCTTAAGGTACTTGAAAGTTTCAATCATATCCCCACGCTGTCTCCTCTCCTCCAGTGAGTACACATTGAGGTCCCTTAGTCTCTCTTCATGTGTATTGTGGTGTAAGCCCTGCACCATCTTTGTTGCCCTTCTCTGGATAGTCTCCACCTTATCTATGTCCTTGCACAGTTGTGGTCTCCAGAACTGCACTCAGTACTCCAGGTGAGGCCTTACCAATGTTTTATACAATGGCATCACCACCTTCTGCCTCCTGCCTCCTGCTAGTGATACCTCTGCCTCTGCAACCCAGCATACCACTGGCCCTCCCTGCTGCCTTTGTACATTGCTTTGATACCTTAAGGTGATCAAAGATGATAACTCCTAGGTCCCTTTCTTCCTTGGTGACAGTCAGCTCCTCTCTCCCCAACCTGTAGCTCTCCCCAGGGTTCCCTCTACCCAGGTGCATTATTTTGCACTTCTTTACATTAAACCTCAGTTGCCACATCTCTGACCATCTTTCAAGCTTCTCCAGGTCCCTTTTCATTTTCTGCACCCCTTCTGGAGTATCCACCCTGTTGCAGATCTTGGTGTCATCTGCAAACAGGCAGACCTTTCCTTCCAGCTCCTCTACAATGTCACTAATGAAGACATTGAATAGGACTGGTCCTAGTACTGATCCCTGAGGTACCCCACTGATCACCCCCCTCCCAGATTGTACCCCATTTACCACCACCCTCTGTCTCCTGTCTGTTAACCAGTTCCTAACCCAGTTCACCAGCTTGTATCCCATGCCCAGGCTACTTATCTTGTTAATCAGCCTTCTATGTGGGACAGTGTCGAAGGCTTTGCTGAAATCTAGGTAGGTGATGTCATGCCACACCACACACACACACACACACACACACACACATATATATATATATATATATATATATATATATATATATATATATATATATATATATATATATATATAGATATAAATATAGTATAGATAGATAGAGATATAATTGCAAAAAAAAAAAAACTTTGTTAATGAAGTAGTTAGGTCAAAGAGACAAAAGTAGGGAAATGTGGCATTAGGGTTTCCAACCCTAACACCCAACCCCCAGCTTGCAGGCAGCAAATCAGGTGTGCCTTGGGGCTGTAAAGCCTAACACTCACCCCATTCCATCACTAAATAAGCTCTGATGTGTACAGTGAATGAGAATGGGGTAAGCATTAGGCTTGACAACCCCAAGGCACACCTCATGCCTGATTTGCTGCCTGCAGGCTGAGGGTGTAGTGCTGAGTTGGGATCGCAACTCTCATATTTCCCACTTCTGTTGCTTTAGCCCTAACTACTGCATTAACAAAGTTTTTTTCTAACTAATTTCCTTACTTTTTGAGAGAGTACCATAATTTTTGTGATCGTGTAATCATATCCATATTTGCTTGTTGGAGCGCAGGGCCCTTTGGGCCTTGTTCTCCCATCTGTCCATAGATATGTATATGCATGTTCCAGTGAGGGCCCTGCACTTTCATTTGCAGGAACCAGATTGTCAGCATAGACTTCTTATTACCCTACCTCATAAACTGGACACTGAAAATTTTCACATCGCTGCTGAAACTTCATTCAGCACCACTGCAAATCATTCCATGCTAGAGGAGTGAAAATACATTTTAGCCAAGATTTGAAAAATTAAAGCTGTCATGTTCATAAGGTGGTGCAAAGTAATGGCTATGTTAAAAATTTGGGGTGAAAATCTTTAAAATTAAGAAAGTTATTAGCAAGCATAGTTATGTTTCAATGGATACCCATAACTTTGCCACTGCAACATATTTTGACCCCAAATTTTCAACGTACCCTTCTTATGACCCCACCTCATGAACCCAGTAGAGAAAATTTTAAATCCCCACCAATACGTGATTCTGCAGCACCACAACATCATTTCATGCCATAGGCTGAAAAGGACAGTTTGGGCATGATTTGAAAAATGACAGCTGTCATGTTTATGAGGTGGTATAAAAAAAGGCTATGTTGAAAATTTGGGGACAAAATATTTAAAATTGGAAAAGTTACGAGCAAGTATAGGAAAATTGTAATGGATGTGCATAACTTTGCCATTTTTATATATTTTGACCCCAAATTTTCAACATACCCTTCTTATGACCCCACCTCATAAACAAGTGTGGTGAACATTTTAAAATTCAGACTGAAAGGTGATTTTGCCAAGTGACAGCAAAAATTGTCTTTCAGGATGGATTTGCATAAATCCACAGATGTTGTTCATGAGGTGGTGTCTCAGAAAGGTCATGTTGAAAATTTGGTGTCAAAATACACAAAAATGGCAAAGTTATGCACCAAAGTTGAAAACTCCATTGAAATACATTGAACTGCACTTACCATAGTTTCTCAGATAGCAGTCTTCATTTCGAGAGTGAATCTTCACCCTAGGACCTGTTCAGATGGTGAGGGCATGTGTGTGTGTGGGGGGTGCAGGATAGTAGGTCCTCCTTGGGAAGTCGGGTTGGGGGGCTGGTCAGATCGGCAATTGACTGTTTTTTTACAGGTAAAAAAAAGAAATTGAGGGACTGTTTTCTTTATTTCAGTCCCGGCAGTGATCAGAGGGAGGGGTGCCACTAGATACCAGGGAAACACTTTATGCTTACAAGGATGGTGTTAACAGGGTGGGGACACCAGGAAAAATAATATCATTACAAGGACAGCATTGGAGTGTGGGGTGCCACTAGACACCAGGGAAATTAATATCATTATGGGATCAGTTATTGGAGGGGTGGTGCCACTAGGCACCAGAGAAATAATAATCAATAGGGGGAGAGCAATCAGTGGGTGGGAGTGCCACTAGACACCAGGGAAAAATGTTAATAAACAATGCAGGGGTGGCATTCAGAGAGGTGATAGCAGCATTAGACATCAGGGAAATAGCATTTTTCCCCTCATGAAAAAGGATTGGGCAAATGAAAAAGGATTCCTTTTCATTTCAAACTGGTTACTGAGAAAGCAAGTCACAAAAAAGGATTGCAAATTTATAGAAAAGCATATTTGGGGGTCATGTTTCCAACAGCCAAGTGCAGAATCCACCTAACGGGGTCCCGGTGAGCCAGATAGATATGTTGGTCACACAAGGATGTAATTTTTGTGGCTTTTGGATATTTTGTTTTAGAAAAAAAAGGAAACAAGATGGCTGCAAATGAAAAAAGATTGTTTCCTCAAGAAAAAAGATGGGGTCAATATGAAAAAGGATTCCTTTTTCATTTCTTACAGCTATTTGAAGTGCTTACTGAGCATGCGCAGAACCAAATATGTAAATATTTCAAAATTAAATAACTTAGAATGGTTTATGTAAGCAATAAAACATGATGGGGTATGCATTAGACAGTTCTAATGCATGGCTAGGGGGACATAGTGAGGCACGAGGCCACAGGCCGAGTGCATCCAATCTAATATTATTAGAGACTGTCTAATGCACATCCCCAGAGTGGCTTATTGCACTTATAAAATGGGTCTGTGTATTCTAAATGGGGCTTCTAGTTTTAGCTGTGCATTAGACACATCTAATGCACGGCTAACAACCAATCAGATTGCTTGAAATCCTTTGCCCATTTTATAATATTTTTTTCACCAAACAAGTAAAAGTCACATCTGTGGGCCAGCCCCATTGTACCCTGAAAATTCTAGACCAAAATTTCAAACCATCTGGGCTGTAGTCAAGCTCAAAGGAAAAGAAACCAGCAAAATCAATGAGCGAAAATGGATTATTTTCACTATCCAGAACTTGGAATCTGCACAACCAACTGAAACAAAACATGGTACATCCATGGATCTATCACATGAGACTGCTCATGAAAAATCTAATACAAATCTGTTGAACAGTTGCGAAGTTATTAAAGTGCAAAAATTGGAGTTTAACATTAAACTGCCTACTCAACCCTAACTATAGGGGCATGACCAATAGGGGCGCTGTAGTGGCCCTATAGTTAGGCTTGAGTACTAAATATTAAACTCCTAACTTTGCACCATAATACATTTGATTACTTTTGACAGAATAGCCAAGACATTTGCATGCATGGCCAAGCTGGCACAGTCTCAAGATGTTGAAAGTTTTGTGATGGAGCTTTGTGTCATTTACGAGATCTGGATATCCTTAATTTTGTAAAAGGGTTACTTTTTTCCTATACTTAATACACATTTTTTTGCTCTCACATACAGACTAGGTGGTACAGAATTTTTTCACAAAACTTTCAGTTTAGAAGATACTGCCTTTCAAAGGTTTCGTGAAAAAACATAAACAGTTCCAGAGTTATAAAGATTGTTTTTTTCTGAGCATGCTCAGTTGGATTTTTAGATAACCCTCTGATACAAATTGAACATTTTCAGTTCTTAAGAGCATTTTTAGTCCACATCACTAACTGTATGTGTCACAAACTGAAAATGCTTTTTATGAACCAATATTTGTTTTTTGGCTCGTGACAGCCACCATCTGAAAAGCCATATAAATGGACACTTTGAAAAAAAAATGACCTCCTATGCAAGAATCTAATGCTTGTTTTAAAACATGCCAAAAATAGTATTTTCAGACTTTGGAATTGCCCTCATCCTGTTTTCAGTTTGTTAGTTTTTTTCAGTTCAAAATTAAATATTTTTGGTTCACAAAGCAAAAATTTCAGTGAGAATTGAAAATTATGATTTGCATATTGACATTTTTAAGGTCTGATTGAAAGTAGTCTGCAGTAACTGCAGTTAGTGCTAGCAAGCAGGAATAAGGGTCTGTACTTTTGCAGACAAAAGATGTCTTGTAATTTGTGGATTGTGGATTTGTATCTGTGGCTGCAGGGGCTTGTACTTCTGCACACAGAAGTAGTGTTATGATTTCAGTATTGTGGATTTCTATTTGCAACCAGAAGTACAGTAAGTGTATTGTTGCAGTGTGCATACCACAGGTACAAATCCAAGAAGATATTACATCAATGCTAATGCATTTATGTCATCTGGAAACCACATTTCCCTACTTTTGTGGCATTAACATGAATCCTACCTGGTACATTAATGCAATTTTTGCAATGAATATTTATTTATTTTACTTAGTTTTTATTGACCAGGTAAGCACAATAGACAAACATTTGCCTATTTTGGAGTATGACCCAGGAGGTTACAAAGATTTTCAGGCAGGGCTAAACTTTAACGGTGAAAAGACAACAGCATATAGGTAAGGTAACAATAGATTAAAGATCATAACAACTTAAAACAGTATATACATAAGGCACAGTTATACACAAGCATGCACCTGAACAGACAAGGCTAAGTGGTGAAGTACACATGGATGCCTTGGGTGCATTGTAAGGCATGAGGTGAATTCTGAGTGCCTTCAACCACCTAAGAAGTCTACATACCAACATGTCGAACACCTTCAAGGGTGTTGTTTCTCTTATAAAATAGGTCATATATTGATTTTGAATTGTCTGGGCATGCTCTGATAACCGAACAGTCAAGTGATGCTCTCTGCCAAGTGGATCACTAGGATTTCTTATTACCTGTAGGTAAAGTAAGATTTATAGTGAAATTAAGTACATTTCAAGGTTCTGGTTAGAGCATGTGGTATCTTAACCACCATCGATTTCACATTTTTTACCCTTCTATAAATAACTGTGGAACAAATATAATTTAAACTATAGTTATTTGTAGTTATGGTAGAGGTTTTTTGCTATTCTGGAAACTTAATGAAACAAGAGAATACTGTCTTTAAGTATGAACCTCTCAGCTAATGGGATGATTTAGTAGCACCAGTTTTTAAATGATCTTTTAATTACATTGTAATTATTGGGTGAGGTATAACAGCCTTCACTCGTGCTCAGATAGGTCACGCTGAAGACACCCTCTGAAATGGGAGTGAAATGTTAGCCATCACATGTGTGTTTTAAACTATTGCTCTGCACTGTTTGCACTTTGACCTATGAGGGAATAAAATGAACTTTTATATAGTGAAAATGTTGGCGAGTGCATTTTTCAGCAAATGTGCTGTGGTGATTGTCTACAGGCAGGTGCACCATTCCTTTTAATCACAGTAACTTTTTTTGAGTCTAATGGTGGTGCCACCATGGGGCAAGTGAAGTGGCTTACTTTTTGCTTGATTCTGTCTAATTTCACCCACTGGGAATCAGGTTGCATCTGGAAAAAGCATGCAGATTCAATCCTTAAGGGCAATCCGGGTGAAACATGGCCCACAGACCCCTGAGGCTTGTATCTGTGTGCAGTGGAGGCTTTTTTGAATCTACATAGGCTAAGCAGGAGGGGCGGTCAGATGACTAATGATTTCTTTTAATGCCTCATCACAGTCAATGTCTCATCAGGCCCTGAAGGGTACATAAACGTAGAAAACTTAGAAACTTAGAAATAGGTTGCAGGTTCCATTCCTTCATTGGGTCCTAGTTTCTAGACCTTATGAGTAGGGGATATCCTTGGATCAAATTTAAAAATGGCTGTGCTACTAAGGCACAGTGTTTGACAAACTGTCTTAAGTACCAACAGAAATCCAGATGCTACTGCAGATCTTTGAGGTTCTGGAGACTAGGCAAGGTAGTCAGGGCCTCAACCTTACTAGGATCCATTTTAATCCCATTTGCAGACAAAGTATGCCCCATGTACTTCACAGAGGTTTGGAAAAATTGACATTTATGCACACATAACCTAAGTCCAAACTCTTCCAACCAATCCAGTGCTTTGAATAAATGAATCGCATGTGCATTCAGAGTGTTACCAAACACTATGACATTGTCAATATATACCAAGCACTGCAGCAAGTTCACACCCCTCTTGCATGCCTCATTAGGCAATGAAATGTAACCAACACCCTCAAGATTTTCTGAAGCATTCTAGGAACTCATAAAACCCAAGGGGGCAGGTAAAAGTACTTTTTCTTCAATCAGACTTAGCCATGGGCAAAATGGTCAGAAGAGTGGCAACTGGGATTTAATACAAAGAAGTGCAAGATCATGCACATAGGGAAGAGAAACCCTGAAGCCACCTATAGGCTGGGAGGGGAGTTGCTGGCAGTCACAAAGGAAGAAAGAGACTTGGGCATCATCATCACCGATGACCTGAAATCATCCAAGCAGACCTCTAAAGCAGTAGGTAAGGCTAAGGGGATGCTAGGGTGTATTAGTAGGGGTATCACAAGTCATAAGAAGGAGGTAATAATCCCTCTTTACAAGACACTGATTAGGCCCCCTCTGGAGTACTGCATGCAGCACTGGAGGCCGCGCCTTCACAAGGACATTAACCAAATTGAGGCAGTCCAGAGAAGGACAACCAAAATGGTGCAGGGACTGCATCAGAAGATATATGAGGACAGATTAATGGAGCTCAATATGTACCCTAGAGGAAAGGAGGAGAGAGGTGATGTGATCAAACATTCAAACACCTTAAGGGCATTAACAAGGTGAAAGAGTCTAACATGTTTCAATATAAGAAAATAGCAGGACAAGAGGACACAGCATGAGATTAGGCGGAGGCCGATTAAGGGTAATGTAGGAAGTTATTTTCACAGAAAGGGTGGAGGATGCATGGAACGGCCTACCTCAGGAAGTGGTGGCTATGAATATAATGCAGGGCTTCAAACACGCATGGGATAGGCATAAGGTAGCAATACAGATGAGTATGAATAGATAGGCCACTGACAGAGCAAAGGCCAATGGCACGTTTATAAGGTAGAAAAAGAAATGGGCAGACTGGATGGGCCTTGCAGTCCTTATCTGCCGTCAACTTCTATGTTTCTATGTTTCTATGGGGATTTGACAGTAGCCACATTGCAAGTGCAATGCCAAGACTTGGCAGCTACAATGGAGCCAGTCCAAGGCATCTTATATGCAGGGCATAGTGAAATTGCTTGGGCATGATATGCTTGTTAAGAGTCTGTAGTCTACACACATTCATACCATGTCATTCTTTTTCTGAAATGTGACAGTGAGGAGGCTTATGGGCTCTTTGATTCTTGTATAATTCCAGCAGCCAGTAAGTACTACAGGTATCACCTCACATGATCAATATGCTATATGCAGATGCCAGACATGGGGACTGCTCCCATAAAGGTTGTCGATCCTGTAGACAGATCCTGTGCTCTTCACCAGTCATGCATCCTATATCCGACTCAAGGGTAGAGAACACCTGCATCTATGTGGCTAACTTTTGGCTGATCTGGACACACAGTTCCTTCAGCAGTGCAAAGCTCCCAAAGCAAAACTATTAGGATCCAATTTCTGTGTGGGTCCTTGTCCCCCAGCCTTTTGCAGGACTGCTGTGTCAGTATGACATACTTTGGCTATAGTTGCCCTCTTCTTGATAACCACAGAATACTCCAACATATTCTTCACCTGGATGTTAGCCCACCTTACAGTGTCTTGGGCATGAGCTGGCAACACTATGGGCTTTACCATCAATCCTTCAGGGCACCATGTCCCCCCAGGTGCTTCAATTATTAGAATTTGATTGGTGGCACCTTTTCTGAGCTGAATTACTCCTCTAACTCCACATTTAGCATTGGATGACAATACCAGGTTCATAAAATACCAACTTCCTATTGTTATCCAGAGATGGCTGGTGCTGATTCATCTAATACACTTCCATCACAAGTCCATGAAGTGGGAGGGCTTGTCTTCCCCTGCCTCATTTCCTTCTTCTCACAAAGCTTCTTCCAACATCTGAAAATGTGAACATTCATGCCAATTATACTAGGGACATTGTGATAATTCTGGTCTCAAGACACACCAATGCCAAAGTTTCAATGGGAACTCTGACTCCCAGCACTTTATCAGGAAAGTTAAAATCCACTGCCACACATCCAAGGTCGGGGTATTGTATATTACTATATTTTCACTACTCTAACCCCTCTAGCAACAGCAATGGGAGGTCGCTCAGGTATTTATCATAAAATTGCAGGAAAATTAGGGTTGCTTAGAATCAACTGTCCACCATAGCTCACAACTGATGACAATCTATTGTATTTTGATGAGGGCATCAGATGCAGATTCCGTCAGGGTACATACTATGGGTGGCAGATCCTTAGGCATCTTTCCAGGCCACAATGAGTGGTTTTCTTCCAAGGCTCCAGTATTCTGCCTTCCTGGGCCCCATTGGTATTTTCCTGCAGATTCTGTATTTTATTGAATACATGATCAATGATCAAGTGGGAGTTTTTAGCATTCTGGTAGCCATGACACCAATGTCTATAGATACCACACCTCAAGCAATTGTAATTCTCTAGTGACTGAGACATTAAGTCCTGAGAGGAATTGCTTTCTACATGGTCCTCTCCACTCTTCAGCACAGGTCAGACTTTGGCAGATGCTACCTCTGTCTTTTTGCTGGTCAAGCACCAGATGAGTGAGGCTTCTAAGTATACAATGACATCAACCATTCCAGAGGATCCCTGAGATGAGACAGGAGTACTGTCAGAATCATTTGTGGTAAACTGAGGGGTCCAGTAACTCCCACTAATGGCTCAGCCTGCTCTCTCACCTACCCAGTTAGGGGCATGGGGTCATAACCATGCATGGCAAAACAGCATGGCTGAAAATGCTGCAGGAAAACAGAGCAGGACAAAAATAGAGTTGGGCAAAATGCTGACCTGTTCCGCGCACCATGCCCATTGATCATAATGGATCTTCATGTGTTTTTGCAGGTGGGCTTTGCCCCACCACACCTCCCAGAACTTAAATAATTAACTAACTCTGGGGTGGGGGCTTGGGGATGAGGAGAAACTCAGGAGAGGGGTACTTTTTTTTTTAAATAAAAAAATGTGGCAAAAAGCTATAGCAGGGGAAACCTGGGGGGAACTGAACCATGGTCCCAGGTCTCCCTACTGTGCCATGTGCTGGTGCCCAATCCACTCCTCCATGGGAGCGGCTTGACCAGGCACCCAGCACATGGCAACTTGTCCAGCCTTCTGATCTGTATGCAGTGACAGGGGTAGCAGCATTCCTCTACCACTTTTCTATCCCTGTTGCTGTAATCCCAGGTGCTCACTATACAGTGCGGTTAATATTGTGCTGTCTTACATGTGTAGTATTGACCCGGTAGGCCAATTAGGTCATCATAATAAGGGGGTTGCTTACTCTGTCTTGCAAACACAAATTGGTGAGTGTTTAATTACTATAGACAGCCTCCTCTATTTGTTGCTGCACGTGAGTGTGATCAATATTATTTGCTTCCAGGCTTACTTTCTGATAAACCCTCTGTATAATCTTTTCATCCACACTATAAAGTCAGACAGTATCTTCCCATCCACCTGCTGGAACAATGCTACCTTCAGTAGAATCATCCTAGTTTTTCTACACTGCCATACGTCTGCTCCAGGGTGGTAAGATGATCCTCTACCATGACATCACTGTTTGAAGCTATAAGGGCTGATATAGCAGCCAATGCTGGCCTCCTTAAATTTCCAGTAAGGCAAGACCACTTTTCATGTGCTGCCTCCCCCATTCCCTGCATCAGCAATACATTTGCTCTCTCAATGTGTCAAAATCTTTCTCTCCCATTGGGGTAGGCTAGGTCTCAGAGAATGCCCACATCCTGTGGTGTTCACAGGAGGGTTGGGGTGGTTTTTCCATCAACCGGCCAAGGCATCCAACATGGTGGCAGTGGGAGTAGTTTTGTATCCTCCTGCTCCTACAAAGTCTTTCAGATGTGATATTGTCTTTCCCTCTTTAGTGAGCCATTCCTTAATTTGGACTTGTCAAACAGCCTTGCTTCCACAGGGGAGTGCTCCATCCCAGTTACTTCCCTTTTGAATCACAGTCAGTATGGTAGAGGAACCATTTACAGGAAAGGACGACCTCATAACCAGTACCAACAAGTACAGCCATCACTGTCCCCTCTGCTTAACAGTCCATCTACTGTGTTTTCAGATTTTCCACTCCCTTTGAGGGTCTTTTCCAGGATACTATCCAAAGATGTCTTGTCCATGTCCTCAGGTACATTTTGTCTTAGCACAACATTTTGGTGTTACCGTATATCCCTCCCTTGTGTACCATTTCTCTATTCCTTTAAAACCATGGTTGGAAAAGGTTGGTCTCCTAATAAGGGAAATTAGAAGAGGCCAGTGGGCAATAAACTTTTTTTGGGGGGGTTATCGAGCAAACACACAACACAGACAGTATGCATTTCTGCTAAATTACAGGATAAGCAAACAGGAATTATATAGTTCAATGGCAGTCTGATACAAATACAGCTAGACTGTGACCACTTGGACTAGGTACCTAAGTCCCTATACACGTCTTTCAAAGTAGATGTACAACTACAAACAAGTAACAGTAATGGAACGTGTGTGATAGCCTGAATTTATTTCCAACAAATCAGAATGAAAATTAATATTCATGGTACAAATGATAGGTCATGGTTCATTGTCTGCTAAATTCAGGGTTGCCAAATGTCCATGAATTTAGGTAAACAGTTCCACAGGGAGAAAGACAGTTCTTCTATATGGTACAGTCAGTGTATTATGGCAAACCATTGCTGAACCATAAGTGCTTCTTCCCATAGCCAGAGTCTAATAGCAGCTTTATGTGCTGTAACAAGCAACATCTACAATAAGATTCTAAAATTGCCATGGATTTCCATTCTACACAGAGGTGTATGTAGGAGAACCATTCTTGTTGTCAAAGATGGAATTTGGGCAACTACGTTTTGTAAATGAGATTCAATCTCCCTCTAGCAGCTACCAAATTTTGTGCATGCCCAAAAAACATGAACTTTATCTGCTAATATCTCATCACACTTTCTCCAGCAGCTCCCCCAGTGTTCCCTCATGTGAGGAGCCTGAACCACTGGTGTATGAAAGTACCTGTTATGGCACTTCCAAGAGAATTTCCTTCAAAATGGAGAAGTAATTGAATTGCTTGAAGGAAATGTTTAAGACATGTTTCATAATGTATATCCACTTGGATGTAATGATTCCATCTCTCTAGTATTATCTGAGTGTTATGTGGTTGAGTTCTTGAAGACCTCTTTAGAAATTTCCAAACAGGTGACCACAGGTGTCTCCCTTAAGAGCTGCAATAAATAAGGTACAAATAAGCCCCATGGGGTTCAGAAATTTGGCTCTGTCCATGCCCTAAAATATGCTCTGATTTGTAGATATCTGAAGTGTTTGCTATTAGTGAGACCAAATTTATTTTGAAGTTCCTCAAAAGAAAGAATACCTGACTCACTGATAAATTGGAAAATATGGCCAAAGCCTATCTGTCTCATCCTTGAATGGTCTGATCTGTGTTTGTGGGGGAGAAGTTGGTGTCATAGGCAGAGATACTGAATGGTGTGGAATGTGTGGAACCTATCAATTGTTTCCACATGTTGAATATATTTGACATGGCTGAAAAGAAATCCCACATCATTGGGTGCAAGAGGGAATTGGCAAAAATATATTTTGTAATATATTGTAGGTCATTGAAAAGTAATTCTGTATGCTTCCTCAGAGCCTTACAGGTATGAGAGAGCCAATAGTAAATTACATGAAAGTGGAAAGCAAGAGCATAGCTCTGTAAGTCGGAAAATCATAGACTACCCATCTCTCTCTCAGGAGTTGCAAGACCATAAATTTGATTCTGAGAGGTTTGCCATTCCAGACAAACCAAAAAATCAGTTTATTCCAAGATCTAAAGTAGCATGGGGTGGGCTAGGACAGCAAAGTCTGTAAGAAACATAAAAGTCTGGGTAAGGCATTCATTCAGATTTTTTAAATTTCTAGTGAATAAGCCCATTGGTAAGTGTGTCCATCTTTCTAGGTCAGCTGTTATTTGCTGCAAGATAGGTTCCAAATTCAGTAATTCCAGATAGGTTAAATTTTAAGGGAGAATCCCTCCTAGATATTTAATACTTGTTTTATTCCATTTAAATGGATGTGCCAGTTTAGTATCTTTAGAAGTGTGATAATTAAACTGAAGCAGCTCCATCTTGTGAATATTTAATTTAAATCCCAAGATTATTCTAAAACCCTCCAGTTGGTCCCATTCTATCTGTAGTGACTGCTCTGGGGTTACCAATGTTAAAAGGATGTCATCAGCATAAAGACTGAGCTTGAATTTATCCCCTGCCATAGGGATACCCTCTATGTTCTCCTGTTGTCTAATAGCTTCAGCCAATGAGTCAGGATACTGTATAATGTGTGAAATGATGAGTAATGGTGACAGAGGACATCCTTGACAAATACCTCTTTCCAGGGAGATTGGCTAGGTAATTGAACCATTTATATGTAACCAGTTCCATGGGGAAAGAAAAAAAGTCCCACACTAGGGATCGACTGCAGGCCCCCCTACCCACTAATGCTTGATAGTGTGTAGCTTCTGTACTAAAGCTCACTGACAGGAAATGCATGCTGTGGCAAAAGGACATTCAACACTGAGTGCAGACCTCCACACCTGCAGTGGATTTAGTAATGCACCAGTCTGTCAGTTTGAAATAATGTTTTCCAAGTTGCATTCAAGCCTAAAAGTCTTAGTTGGAACATTTCAAGTTATCAGCAGTATAGAACTTAAAACTTTTCTGAAGCTCTATCATTAACATTAATAAGGGCATTTAACATTTTCCCTCATACTAAAGAAATTGCAGTGAGAAAGAAAAAAGATGTTCCACACTGGGGATCGAACCCAGGCTTGTGTAGGTCTGAAAGCCTACACAAGACCCTAAATGCCCTAATGCTGACATCAACAATGACATAATGCACTCATACTGAATGTACCTTTGAAAATGACTAAATGCAAAAAAGACTATGCGTGATCACAATAAGCACTTACAACTATGATGCTGGCACATTAAAAATCAGTGTGGGCAAAATACAAAACTGTATACATAGTGAACACATGTAATACAGACACACATCTGCAGAAACATATGTATTTACTTATTATTTATTTATTTCATTTCTGTTTACCAGGTAAGTGCAATAGACAATGCAATGCCTATTTTCCGACATGACTTAACAGAAATATAAGGAGTAAACAGTTCTACATGAATGGTAAAGGTTATAAAGGCAACTTGTCAGTGAAATATAGACATCAAAAATGTGTTGCTAGAAGAGTCTCAATTAATGACTAGTAGCTGTGTGAAATGTATACCCCAGGCAAGGGGGCTAGTGACAAGAACACTATTTGTACAAGAACATTTAATGCAAGCTGGGTGTTTCACAAAAAGAGTGGCAAAATCAATCAGAATTAAGTGTATGAGTGCAGCAGGGATGCAGGAGGTCAGGTGCAGGAACAGATATGACCAGTGTGGTTCTTGAAGAAAGGAATGTAAGAGGAGGGGTGGATGGGAGGTACGGAGGCAATATCAGACTCAGTAAAGCACCTAGCATCATCACCTCTGCCCTCCCCTTCCTCAAATACCACCTCCCCTTTCTTCTACTCCTTATAACTGCTGGTATTGTCTTCTCTGCTCTCCTTCAATTCAGCCTCTCAAAGGGTAATAGCCTTGGCAACCTTGACTCAACACTCATTCTCCTATTCACTCCTGCTTTTGTGTTCTGTCTTGGACATCTAAAATCTCTCATCTTTCTCTGATAATGTGCCTGGAGCATGGATTTATGCTAAATTTCTTCCTCTCCATAAGGGGCGAGACAGCTCCAGTTTAGGAACTACTACTGCTGTATCTCTATCCTCCATATCTTGGCTAAGGTATAGACAAAACTAGTACTTTCTCAGCTCTCTGACTGTCTTTACTCTTCCTCCTCCTTTCCCTCTCTTTTCAAGTCAGGCTTCCATAAAATCTAATCCATTGCCTCCTCTTCTCAGATGAACTGATTTGATCATGAAGGGGATAGAGCAGGGCATGAACACCTCCACAGTGTTTTCAACCTCTGCAAGTTATTCAGCATAGTCTCGCCTCCATCCCACTGAATAAACCTTGCAGGAGCTGGCCTGCCTGATATTTTGGTCAGTTGGGTCTATTCCTACTTGTCTCACCAGCAGCAGTCAGCCATAGCAGGTAATGCCCTCTCTCCTCTCTGTCTGGAACAAGTCAGGAATCCCCACAGGTTCTGTCCTGGGTTCCACCCTGTTCTCAGTCTTTCTTAATGACTCATTTGCCAGTAATGCTGCACATATATATGTACCACATGTGGACAACACAGTGCTTTTTGTTTTGTCCCATGTCCCTTGTGACCTATGTTGGAAGCTATTCATAGAAACATAGAAACATAGACTTTGAAGCAGATAAGGACCGCTTGGTCTACCTAGTCTGCCCATTGCCCTACCTACAGGATAAGCTGCAGATCCTCATTAACCAACAGACTATTTCTTCCTACCCCCCACAAGAATTGCCTTATGTCTGTCCCATGCATTCTTGAATTCTCCCACAGTTTTAGACCCCACAACCTCCTCAGGAAGGTTGTTCCATGCACCCACCACCCTCTCTGTGAAAAAAGACTGAGGTACTTAAAAGTTTCTATCATGTCCCCCCTCTCCCTCCTTTCCTCAAGGATATACATATTAAGCTCCTTTAGTCTCCCCTCATATGGCTTCTCTTGCAGACCTGCACCATTTTAGTTGCCCTCCTCTGGAATGCCTCCATCCTGTCTATGTCCTTGCAGAGGTGGGGTCTCCAGAACTGCATGCAGTACTCCAGATGGGGTCTCACCAACTGTCTGTACAGAGGGATAACAATTCCTTGTTTTCTGCTGGTGATGCCTCTCTCTATACATCTTAGTATCCCCCCAACCCTCCTTACTGCCTTCTCACATTGTTTGCCCACCTTTAAGTCATCTGATATATAACTACACCCAGGTCCCTTTCTATTTTTGTTGCTGTCAGTATCTCACCCCCCATTGTGTACTCTTCCCCTGGGTTTTTGTTTCCCAGATGCATTACTTTGCGCTTCTTTGCATTGAATCTAAGCTGCCATACATTTGACCATTCCTCCAACCTTGCTAAGTTCCTTCTCATCCTTTCCACCTCACCTTGTGTATCAACCCTGTTCCACATCTTTGTGTCATCTGCAAAAAGACATACTTTTCCTTCCAGTCCCTCTGCAATGTCACTTATACAGACATTAAAATAGGACTGGACTGATAAGTACTGAACCCTGTGGTACCCCACTAGTAACCCCCTTTTTTCACTGTGGACTCCATTTACTATTACCCTCTGTGTCCTGTTGTCTAGCCAATGTTTTACCCAGGCTACCACCCTGGGACCCACTCCCAGGCTGGCTAATTTGTTTATTAATCTTTTGTGTGGGACTGTGCCAAATGCCTTGCTAAAGTCTAGGTAGGCCATGTCCACAGCCCCTCCCTGGTCTACTACCTTGGTCACCCAGTCAAAGAATCAATTAGATTTGTCTGACATGACCTTCCCACTGTGAATCCATGCTGTCTTCAGTCCTGTGCCCCACTGGCCTCTAGCTACTCAACAATTATTTCCTTCAGAAGTGATTCCATCATTTTCCCTACCACTGAGATCAAACTGACAGGTCTGTAGTTTCCTGCCTCTGTCTTGCTCCCACTTTTGTGAAGGGGAATCACATCCGCTCTCTTCCAGTCCTCAGGTACCTCACCATCATCCCATGATTTGTTAAAAAGGGTAGTCAATGGTGTTTACTAGTTCTCCCCTTATTTCTTTTAGAATTCTGGGGTGAATCCCATGAGGCCCCATTGTTTTGTCCACCTTCAGTTTTAGGAGTCCTTTCAGAACCCTTTCTTCTGTGAAAGGATTGATATCGACCCCCATCCAGAGTGCTTCTATTGATTGGATTAGGTACCTCCCCCTCCTCTTCCTTCATGACTTCTGAGCAGAATTATTCGTTCGGTATCCCTGCTTTTTCACTGTCCCTCTCTGCCCATGCACCCTCCTCTTTATTCAGCCTCAGTTTCTCTCCATTTGTCTTTCTTTGCTCCCTTATGTACCTATAAAAGGTTTTATCCCCCTTCTTAACTGAGTTGGCTATCTTTTCCTCGGTTTGGGCCTTTGCTATTCTAACTGCCTTCCTCGCTTCCTTCTGCTTTAACTGGTACAGTTCTTTGTCCTACTCTTTCTGTGTTTTCTTATATTTCCTGAATGCTATCTTTTTCTCCTAACCTTCCACGTCACCTCTTTTGAGAACCATAGTGTTTTTTCCTTTCATTTTGATGTGTCTATTTGTTTCACACAAAGGTTTGTTGCCTCTGTGATGGCAGTTCTGATGATTCCCCATTGTTGCTCCACCCCTCCTTTTTGCCTGTTTGCTATTGCTTTTCTGAGGCACTCTCCCATTTTGACAAAATCAGCCCTTCTGAAGTCCAGTACCTTCATTTTTGTATGGCTTGACTCTACAGCTGAGTTTATCATGAACCACACTGTTTGGTGGTCACTTGTTCCCAGATGGCTACCCAGTTCTAAATCTGAAATCCTCTGTCCACCCCATTTGAGAGTACCAGGTCTAAGACTGTGCCTTTCTGAGTGGGTTCCAACACTAGCTGTCTGAGGCATGCCCCCTGTAGGGTATCGAGAATGGCCCTGCTCTTGGATGTGGCTGCAGCAAAGGTGATCCAGTTAACATCTGACATATTTAGGTCCCCCATCAGTAATATCTTCCCTTTCTCTGCCATCCTAAGGATGCCTTCTACCATTTCCTTGTCCATTTCCTCCCCCTGAGATGGGGCTCTGTATACAACCCTGTGCAGATTGTGGTGCTATTTCCAGTCTCCAGGGTGACCCACAGTGCTTCCTCCCCTCCCTGTTTACCCTTTAGTTCCGTTGCTTTAATCCCTTCCCTTACACAGAGAGCTACCCCTCCTCCTCTTCTACCCTCCCTGTCCCTCCTGTAGATTGTGTACCATGGTATGTTGACATCCCAGTCATAGTTTTCTGTGTACCATGTTTCTGTGACTGCCACGATAACCAGGCATCCCTCTTTCATCAAGGCCACCAGTTCAGGGATCTTATTACCTGGACTATGAGCATTGATACTCATTACCCTCCATTTTTTGCTGGCCTTACCCCTTTTTGCCTATCCCTGTCCTTACTGCCTTTGTCTTTTTCTTCACTTACCCCTGTCCTTCTCCCTATCGACTTCTCTACCTTGGTGTTTACCTCACTAACTACCCTGATCTTTTGGGGATGGCTAGGATTTCCCTTTTCCTTTTCAGTGCCTCCCTCCTTGGCTAGTTTAAATGCTTGTCAATGAAGCATTTAAACCTATCACCTAGGATCCTAGTTCCTATCCTGGACAGATGCAGACCACCAAGCCAGTATAGGTCTGCATCCCTCCAGGTGGACACCCAGTCCCCAATGAAGTCAAAACCCTGAGCTCTGCAACAGTTTTTCAACCACTGATTGAATCCCATGGTGTGGAGCACCCTAGCCTCACCCATACCATAGACAGGCAGCACCTCTGAGAAGGCTACCATGAGTGCTACTTTTCTAATGCCCCTCCCCAACTTCACAAACTCCTTCTGGACTGCTCTGATCCCTTTCTCAGCCAGGCCATTTTTTCCTAAGTGTACAATGACATCCATCTCCCTCCCCCGTGCAGTTGATCCCACAATCCTGAGGATTCGCTCCCTGTCCCTCCAAGCCGTGGTGCCAGGCAGGCACCTTACCTCCTTCTCCCCTGTTAGTTGTCATTTTGACTTTTCTTGCCACATTTTCGCCATCCATATAAACAGCAAAATATTTCTTCTCCCTCTGTCCTCTGGGACCACATTATCAAATGTTTCTCCTGGTGTTTGACTACATAAATGTGGACTACTGTGCTAGCCCTAATCCATTCCTAGTCAGGCTGAACCTCCTTGTCCACATCTTCTGCCATTTTGCACTAAATATCTTTCCCTGTACTCATCACTGTTATCTTTATACTGATCTGTCCTTCCTTCCCTTGAAGGAGAGTGCCTATCTCACTGTATTTCTGTTATCTCTAGATTCTGGTGCCCCTCTTTCCATTGCTACTCCTCATCTCTCTTTCCCCCTTCCCTAAATTCTTCCTACTCCCACCTTTCCTTTGACTTTCATCCTTTCCTCGTACCCTGCAGCAAGTCATCTGCTGGGAAGAAAGTCTTCTCCTGTTTCCTTCCCCGCCTCTGAAACAACTTTCCCTCCCTTACCCACTCCTCCACCTCCCATAAATCTATGTATACACTGATACATGCTCACTTTTGCTAACTTTCTTAATCCCTATCTCTCCTCACTCCCCCTGTCCTGGAATATCCTGGACTTAATATCATCTTCTTCAGTCAATTCTTGGTTATTTTTCTACAATGTGGCCTAATATCAGGTTAAATTATCATTATAGATACTCAGATACTACCGTCACAGTGTCATCAGTTGCATCTAGTTATAATTCTCAGTGCCACTTTGTGTCACTGCTTTTAAAGGAGAACTGTGCCGAGTCTGAAAGTTTTTGGTTTGTTTTTCCCAGTAGATTTAAAAAAAAAATACTAGTTCTAATTATGTTTGAAGTAAAGCAAAGAAGGCTGTAAGGAGCGCAAAAGTGCAGATCAAGGAACGATTAGCACAGACACTGAAGAAAGGGGACAAAGCATTCTATAGGTACATCAGTGAAAGGAGGAAAACGGGGGGGGTCATAAGGCTCAGAGAGGATAGAGTGGAATGTAAGGAGGGGAACCTGGAAAAGGCAGAAATACTGAACAAATACTTCTGCTCAGTATTCACTAAAGAAGGGGAGGGTCAGGGAACACAGCTGAGTAATAGATATGAAGGGAGGTGAGGTAAACACAAGTCCATTCACAGTAGAGAGAGTCCTGGAGGAGCTCAAAAAGCAGAAGGTGGACAAAACAACGGGACCAGATGGTATACACCTGAGGATATTAAGGGAGCTGTGGGGGGAACTAACAGCACCCCTGGCAGCCTTATTCTCTGAGTCACTCAGCACAGGACTGATTCCAGAGGATTGGAAGAGAGCACATGTAGTCCCTCTACACAAAAGTGGGAATAGAGAAGAGGTAGATAATTACAGGCCAGTCAGCCTCACCTCAGTAGTGGGCAAGATCATGGAGGCATTGTTAAAAGAAAGAATAGTGACACACTTGGAATCCAAAGGTGCCCAGGATCCAAGACAATATGAATTCATGGCAGGAAGGTCATGTCAGATGAATCTGACAGATTTCTTTGACTGGGTGACAAAGTAGGTAAATCGGTGGGAGCAGTGGACATCGCCTACCTCGATTTCAGCAAGGCCTTTGACACCATACCACATAGAAGGCTGGCTAACAAGATGGATAGTCTGGGCATGGAGCACAAGGAGGTAAACTGGATTAGGAACTGGCTAATGGACAGGAGGCAGAGGATGGTGGTAAATGGGATCCAATCTGGAGAGGGGGGATGACCAGTGGGATACCTTAGGGATCATTCCTTGGGCCAGTCTTGTTTAATGTCTTCATTAGTGACATTTTGGAAGGGCTGGTGGGAAAGGTGTGCCTGTTTGCAGGTGGCACCAAGATCTGCAACAGGGTGGATACTCCAGGCGGGGTGGAGAAAATGCGAAGGGACCTGGGGAATCTTGAGAAATGGTCTGAAGTGTGGCAGCTGGGGTTCAATTCTAGGAAGTGCAAAGTGATGCACCTGGGATGAAAGAACCCTGAGGAAAGCTACAGGATGGGGGTGAGTTGCTGACTATCGCAAAGGAGGAAAGGGACAAGGGGGTATCATTTCTGATGACCTAAAGGTGTCTAAGCAGAGTGCAAAGGCTTCAGGAAGGGCCAGTGGCATGCCGGGGTGCATAAGCAGTGGTATCACTAGCAGAAGGAGGGAGGTGGAGATGCCATTGTATGAAAACACTAGTGAGGCCATACCTGGAGTACTGTGTGCAGTTCTGGAGGCCTCACCTTTATAAGGATATTGACAGGGCGGATGCGGTCCAGAGAAGGGTGAAAAATATATTACAGGGCTTGCACTATAAAACATATGAGGAGAGATTGGAGGACCTCAATATGTACTCGCTGGAGGAGAGAAAGGTTCAGTGGGGACATGATAGAAACATTCAAGTACCTTAAGGTCATAAACAAGGTGAAGGGGGAGATATATTCTGATATAAGAGGAGTTCAAGAACAAGAGAGCATGCTATGAAATTGGAAGGTGGTAGAGGAGAAATGTGAGAAAGTTTTTCTTCATGGAGAGGGTGGTGGACATATGGAATAGTCTGCCACAGTAGGTGGTGGGAGCGAGCACATTGGAGGGATTTAAGCATGCCTGGGATAGGCATAAGGGAACCCTAGAGGACTGAAGGGGTGGTGGAAAACCATTGACCAGGTAGGGTCAGGTGCCACAAACAAGAGTAGGGCTTATGGACAGACTGAATGGGCCTATTGGTGTACCCCCCCCTTACAAACTGGGTTGGAAGCAGGGAGAGATCAAAGGGCAGGGCTGAGAAGGGTGGGAAATTGGGTAATGTGTGTAAGAGAACATCTTGGAGGGTTGTCTACTGGAATGCAAGGAGTCTGGGTAACACAACCGCAGAACTACAGGCCATTTTGGCAGATGGGATGGTGGACATAGCTGCCATCACAGAAACATGAGCCAACCAATACCACGACTGTGACCTGATGATCCCAGGGTATAGGATTTACAGGAAGGATAGGGGAAAAGGGAAAGGAGGAGAAGTAGCGATGTTTAATTGTTTAATTAGTATTTCGGAAAGACCTTTGAGCGTGAGCTCTTTTACAAAGGTTCCATGTCAAGGTGGACAATAAGACAATACACATATTCAGTGGTAACAGAGGCCTGATCATTAAGCATTAAAGAGCAATTACATGACAATTAGACAAATAGGAAAAAAAAACTGAGCAGTTGTAATTGAATACTAAGCTATTTCTAATCGGTTGCCCTAGGTAGCACACCCTTGGAAACCTCCAAATCTGTTGATAGACTATGGCAGAGTAACTGCATAGGGTTTAACGCTATCCCAGCTAGTGAGAGGCTGGGTGACAGTGAAACAAGGGGATTGGGTTTGAAACCAACCACAGAGAGCGAGAGGTAGGGGATAGTGAAATGGGGGCTGTGATGGGGGGGAAGCAGCTCCAGAGGGCTTTGTCGAGTATGGTGTGTGCGTGTGTGGGGGAGGTTTGGGAGGGGCAGCACCAAGTGCGTTTAAAGAGGACTGATAGCTTACTTAAGCCCTTGGCTAAGCTGGAATGGAGGCAGGGTTCTCTAGGTAGCCCTGCTGGGTGTTACCTGGGGGGTAGGCCTGTCTATCAAGTGGGGCCTGAGAAGCAGGTGCATTTTGAGTTAGACATTAGGTGCTGTTTGAGGCCTACTTTGAATTGAGACAGGCTGTTTGTTTGTAATTTCATTGGGAGTTCATCTATCCAGAGGGGGGCCTGATAGGAGAAAGTACGCTGCCCTAGTGAGGTTCGACGGAATGGTATGGACAGTGCTCCATACTTCCTCTGTCTGGTGATGTGTGTAGAAAGAGAAGCCTCGAGCAAGTTTCCTATACAGAGTGGGTTTTTCTCCGAGGAGTGCCTTCTTTCCCAGGAGGCAAGTTTGTTATTTGATCCTGTCTAGGCGGCATGCCTTAATGAGTGCAATTTGGACCCTTTTGAGCACTGTATCAGTAGCAGCTCCATAGACCACCAGCCCGTAGTCTATCGTGGAGAGTATGGAGCTGGAGACTGAGATTCGGAGTGCTTCCAGGGTGAGGGATTTCTTATGCCTATAGAGGACCCCAATCTTTGTGTTTACCACTTTGACAAGGGAGTCTACGTGGTGCGTATAAGTGAGAAAGTCATCAATGGTGACTCCAAGGTACTTGAACAAGTGCACCTGCTCAATCTGCTCACCAGCCTTGTTGATGATTATGAGAGGAGCATGCTTGTGTTTGTTGTAGAGGCTGAATTGTAGCATGGCCTTGGTTTTCTTGTGATTTAGTAGCAGCTTTTGCCTACTGAACCAGTCCTTGAGTTTATTGGAAGAGTTCTGTAGTTTTGTTTGTAGGGCAACCTGAGAGGTGCTGCTGCTCAGCAGCACGGCATCATCTGCATACAGAATAAGACTGGTGTCACAGGCTGTGGGTAGGTCATTTACAAAGAGGCTGAAAAGCAGGGGCCCTAGAATTGATCCTTGAGGGACTCCTAGGAGTACATCTCTGGAGCTGGATAACATCTGCCAGATTTTGACTTGCTGGCTCCTGTGCATTAGGTAGTCATTGAACCAATTCATGGCATTTGGTGCCACACCCAATCTTTGGAGCTGGAGTACTAGTAGAGAGTGGTTGACGGTGTTGAAGGCTTTGGTGAGGTCAATGAAGATGGACCCCCACCAATTTGCCTTCATTCAGCGCCTTGTGCTCATAGTCAGTGTATTCCAGCAGTGCCTGTATCCAGCATGTACATAAGGGAAGGGATAAAGTGTGCAAGGGAAGAGGGGGAAGAGGGTAGGACAGAGGTCTTGTGGATGCTAATTCCAGGACATGAGGAATAAGAGTCTCGGGATGGTGGTGGTATAGGCCACTGACTCAAGGGGAAGACCTTGACAGGGAGCTGGCAGAGCAAATTAGGAAGGTGTGTGGGAAACGTAACACAGTGATAATGGAGGGCTTCAATCTACCAGGAGTGGATAGGGGTCCCCCAGCCACCTCGAGTGCTAGGAAGCAAATACTCCTGGATGCCTTCCAGGACTGCTTCTGGCACAGATGGTCACTGAGCTGACTAGGTTAGGGAATACACTAGATCTAGTTATGGCCGATGGGGAGGTGGGTGTTGTGGACCCGCTGGCTGGGACTGACCACCACTCAGTGCGGTTCACACCAAATATAAGCAGAGAAGCAGCAGTTACAGGGACCAGGGTGGTGGACTTCAGAATGGTTGACATTGGTAGGATGGGTGAAATCTTAAGGGTGCATCTGAAAGGAATATGGCCACACTGGGATGTGAATCAGAAATAGGAAAAAATCCAATTGGGGATGTTGGAGGCTACTGACACATGTATCAGATCACAGAGCAAAAAGAGAAGGGTTAAGAAACCGAGCTGGTTAAGTAGAGGGGTCTTAAAAATGGTGAGGACTGAAATAGCAGTGTTCAAGAAATACAACAAATCTGGGAAGGGGAGGATAGGGAGGAGTATGTGAAGAAGTCCAAGGGAGTTACCAGGGGAGTCAGAGCAGCTAAGGCCTCCAGGGAATTGAGGCTAGTGCAGGACATCAGGGACAGGGAAAAGGACTTCTTCAGATACATATGGGAGAGAAGGAGCTGCAAGGACCTGACAGTGAGGATCAGGAAGGACATGGGGGTGGACAGAGAAAGGGGTGGATCAAGCAGAAGCACTGAATGAGTACTTCTGTTCTGTATTCATGAGGGAGAAAGGAAGGCAGCTACCACAGGAGGTGGGCAGGATGGGCGGGGGTGAGGGGCTAACAGACAGGGTGATCACTGAGGGTAGGGTATTGGAGGGGTTGAGGGCTCTGAAGGTGGATATGGCACCAGGACTGGATGGCATACACCCCATGGTGTTGAAGGAAATGGCCGAGATCCTGGCTGGACTGCTGGCAGAACTATTCAATACTTCCATGGACACAGGGTGCATGCTGCATGACTGGATGATGGCCCACATGGTACCATCCATAAAAGTGGACCAAAGGATGAGCTGGGTAATTACAGGCAGTAAGCTTGACTTCCATCATGGGGAAGCTGATAGAGACAATACTTAAGGAAGGGCTGGTGACCTTTATGGAAGACAATGGGCTCCAGGACAGCCACCAGCATTGGTTTGTCTTCGGAAAATCCCTACCAAATGAACCTAGTTGAGTGTTATGACTAGGTCATGAGGGAATTGGACAAGGGTCATGCGGTGGATGCCATATACTTGGACTTCAATCAGGCATTCAATTTGGTGCCACATGGGAGGTTGGGAGGGAAGTTGAGATATGTGGGTGTGGGCACTAAGATGGTTAAATGGATTGAGAATTGGCTGCAGGGGAGACAGCAGTGGGTAGCGGTGGGGGGGGACTCTCATCTCCAAGGGCTTTGTCGAGTGGGGTGCCACAAGGATCGGTAATGGGGCCAGTGCTGCTTGGAACATTTATAGCGGACATCTAGTATGGCATCAGGAATAAGATCAGTATATTCACTGACAATACCAAATTGGGGGTGGTGGTGGATGATATAGAAGGTTGACAGGGTCTGCAGGACGACCTGACCAAACAGATGGAGTGGTCAGAAGTGTAGCAGTTGGGGTTCAATGTGAAAAAGAGCAAAGTCCTGCACTTTGGAGCAAAAAACCCAGGGAGGGGTTATTAGCTGGGAGGGGTGCAGCTAGGTTCCACTGAGGAGGAGAAGGATCTAGGAGTGGTTGTAACGGGGAAGATGAACAATACAGAGCAGTGTAGGAGGGCAGCAGTGAAAGCCAACAGGATGCTGGACTCGAAGCGAGTTTCTTCCTAATTCTAACCTTCCATTCAGCTTGCAACGGGGAGTCACCAAAGTCAAATAAGTCTGGGGTCACTTTCTTCTTCTCACCAGAGCACTTGTTGCTGGGCAATACATCAGTGTCGGCATCATGAGAGGAATCTCCTCCAGGGCAGAGAGGTGATCCTGCCTCTCTACAGGGCACTGGTCAGGCCGCACCTGGAGTACTGTGTGCAATTCTGGTGCCCATATCTGAAGAAGGATGTTAAATTACTTGAAGGGGTACAATGCAGGGCAACCAGGGAATGGAGATCAGATGATACGAGGAGAGGTTGAAAGAGCTGAACATGTACTCCTTTGAGGAGAGGTGGGACCGGGTGGATAAGACTGAGACCTTTAAATACGTAAAGGGAATAAACAAGGCAGGTACTGAAGGGATACTCAGGCTGATGAGGGGGAGAGACATGAGAGGTATGGCCTTAGATTGGAAGGGAGAAGATTTGGGACAGAAATGAAGAGACACTTTTTCATGGAGATGGTCGTGTCAGAATGGAATGCTCTACCAGAGAAGGTGCTAGCCTGTAAGACAGTGGGTAGTTTCAGAAGGGGATGGGACAAGGTGGGGGGGTAACTGGGAAGGGAAGGGGGTGGGGAAGCTGCAAGGTGAGGTGGTAGCTGCATACTCGAGCAGACTTGATAGACCAGGTGGCCTATTTCTGCTGGCAAATTCTTATGTTCCTATGTATGTGTTCGTATCTGCCAACAATTTCTATGCTGCTATGTTACTGTTCCATTTAATTTATTTTAGCCAGGATTGTCTGTTACAATAGATAATACTTTGATCTGTGCAGCTGATCGAGAAAATGCTGTAACTTACCTATTGCCAGACACTCTCCCACTCTAGCAAGTTATATGATATGCAAGCAATAAGACATAACAAGGTGTAGGTTATGGCCTGATAAGAGCACTCCCGAGGTGCATTATGAGGCATGAGGCGCTTGCACTGAGTGCCTTTAGCACCTGGGAAGTGCTCTTATCAGGCCATAACCCACACCTTGGAGTGTCTTATTGCTCTTATAAAATGCCCCCAGTAGAAATTAAAAATTAAAAGCATAAAAAAAAGCTCAAAATGGGAATAAATTAGGACAAAAAAGAGGTCTGTCAGTTAGAAGACTAAAATAGTTCCTCCATGTATGTACTGTCCTGTACAGAAAATTGTATTTAGCTTGGTCACCAGTAGAGCCCCCCGCACACACACACATAGTGCTGAGTAGGTCCCTCCACTCTTTTACTCACACACACTATGTCATTTTCTTTTGTGCACAGCTTGCAATTGTTGCATTTTGAAACTAACAATGGTAGTTTTACAGGGAGCGAGTGTTTCCCTCTTTAGCCACTGTGGTGCAGAGCATCTTTGATTTGCTGACTTCATCTTTGAAAGGGAAGGGGAGAGAATTTACAGAGTGTCTGGAATAACCATTTATTTTACTGAGGAATTCGCTTCTGTGGAGAGTGGGTCACACTTCAAGTGATTGTCCGTGGGATTGGGGGGATGCTGGTGCTGAGGGATCCAGTGGAGAGCAGAAAAAAGCTGCTGCAGTGCTGAGAAATCACTGGGAGGGCTGCAGATTGTCGGCCTGTCAAGAAAGTATGTGGAACATGTTACTGGGTCTGTTTTTGATGCAAGTACTGATTTTTACAGTACTGTGCCACTGCTCTCCCGGTGCAGCTGTTGTGGTTCCATGGGATACTAGCTGAGGAGCTCCATGGACTCCGATTTGCTTGGTACATGTAGTGCTGGTTGTAAAGTTATGTCCTGATAAGGACACAGCTGAAAATGTGTTTCAGCCAACCAGGTTTCAGGAAATGTTTTGCCCATTTTATACAGCAATGGAGAACATGGGGGTGCATTCTATAGACCACAATAGAGATGTTTTTAATGTGTTTTTTTTTTACTTTAAAGTTGCAATTTTGAAAAAATCAAGACCACCGCTCAACTAACAGAGGGATGAAGTGTCAGAGCACAGAAGGAGGGGCCTTGTCCATTTCACTCCATTCACCTTATCTAGGGGACCTTGGTGTAGGGACTACTGTGAAGTGCACAAAAAGAAAACAAGGTGGGTGGAATGATTTTGTATTGATTTTGTATTGAAGTATAACTGATTAATTTATTGTTGAACAAAGTAATGTACCACAGCACTAGAATACCACTCTTGATGTATTAAATCATAAGAGCTTGTACTACATTGTTACTCAAATTTTACTGTACTACCATGTGTGAACTTACAAAATCTTCAGTAGAAATATTTTACAAAAAAAATCAGTTTCTACAGTAGATAGTGACTTACAGGTTCAGTACAGTTCTTCTTTACATGCTGTAAATATACCTAATTGACTGCAGGGTTGTTAAAGTCAGCAGTTGGTGCCATGTAGTAACAGTGCTGTGAACATGTGCCCCAGCAAGCCTTTTAGCCTGTGGGTTGTAGTAGTTAGTTGGCATTTAGCAAGATGACAGGAAGTGCAAAGTGATGGCAGCCCTTTACCCAAGATACTAATTGACATGACTAGACATGAGGGAATCTGATGCTGGGCACTACAGTATTTGTATACATTCTATATCTTACTTTACCCATTTACTGTATTTTATTTCATGTCCTGCAACTGCTAATGAGCCCTTGTACTTAGATTAAAACAAAAAAAATCAGTGTACATCCCTAATGGGAAATCTTTGATAAATAATATTTTTTCTCCCTGAATTTATCTCCAAGGGACTGGGGGTCTCTTGGTGTTCATATCAGAGCTCTGCTGTGAAGTTGTCCAGCTACCAAACATCACAGTGGACCACCTGTCTGTTGGGTCCCTATTCTAAAATGTAAGAACCTGAATTGGCTTCATTTATATAAGGTGCACTGCCTAAATTGGCTTCCTTTAATTAAGGTGCAATCCCCTCCCAACGTGTAGCTGCGTGGTGAGGAGCCTCTTAATAGACAGAGCCATACATCTCTCAAGTATTAAACAAACACAAAATTAGCAGCTCAACGCTTGCTCATTCACAAACTTTAAATGTTTTTTTTCATTAGGGGTGCTATTGCTTTGTGACATACATCAGTGCAGGCAGAAAGAATATTATATTTAAAAGATATACCATGGGAGAGAGTGTGCCCTGAATTTTCTGTTTTTACTTGATAAATGCCATAAAGCAGTAGCAACCCAATGAAAATGTAAAATGTTGTGTTTGTTTAATGCTTGGGAGATGTACAGTATGGCTCTCTCTCTCTCTCTATTAGCTGGCTGCTCACCACTTACCTACACAGTGGTTGAAGATTGCACTGCAATTAAAGGAATCCAGTTTAGGCAGTGTGTCTTATATAGAAGCCATTCCAGGCAGCTACATTTTACAATAAGGACACAGCTGATGGGTGGTCCATTGTGATGTTTGGTAGCTGGGTTACTAGATCGACACCAACACCCCTCAGCGCCCCACTGGAGATGAAATAGGAAATTCAGGCAGAAAGAATATTATGTTTGAAAGATTTGCTATAGGGAGGGAGGTGCCTTGAATTCTTTATTTTAATTGATGTATGCCATCAAGCAGTGACACTTCCAGTGAAAACAACAATTTAAAGTCTGTGAAAGAGTGCAAGGTTAGCTGCTGATTTTGCTTTTGCTGTATGTACTTATACTGGATTTTGCCCTCACTCTGCACTACCTCCTCCCAATACACCTAGACATTTGTCTCAGCTCAGTGTCTTTTCCTGTCCCTAACTTGTAAATAAATAAATGAATAAGTAAAAGCAGAGCAGCTTGGGAGCCTGTCAGTTTGTTGAGATTCCATTTGCCATGGTGTGTATGGTCCATGCTAGTTGTCCTGAAGTCCAGCTTAATACTTACATAGTTTGCATTTATTATCAGATGGATCAAGCAGTGTGGAAGCCTGTCAGCTGACAAGACCAGTTTGCCAGTTGGACCAAAGGCTGGTTGCTATTAAAAACAGAATAGCTTTGCCTCATTTTTAACAATGCTTCCATTCTTTCCTTAAAATGTATCTGCTGAATGAATCAGGACAAAATACTGCACCTTTGTGAACATACCAGTAGAGCACAAGTGGATGCAATGGTATAGGAGGATGAGAATGTGAAGACACTGGATCATACACAAGTATTTGACTGCAGTAGATACAGAGCAGTTCTGTAACATAACTCTGCATTTTTTAAAAGATTGCATATTTTCTTTACTATTTATGACAATTTTGTTCTAGTTCTAATTACACTTTTTCTTGTCTAATTTGGCCACAACTGTCAGAACCAGAAAATTCAAGCTACACCCTACCCCCAACTCTATAGTCCTTCCACCTTTGCCTCCTGTTGACATGAAGATGTCCTTAATCAAAGATTTCTTGTAGTTCTGCTCATTTTTTGGTAGTTTTCAACTGCTGGGTGCAGTATGCAGTAATCGGTAAGTTTGGCGGACAGTTTCAGAGGTTTCAAAGTTTAACGAAAAGTGAAATTATCATCATGATTCAGGAACAGCATGGGAATATACTAACCATGAATAATGGGCCGGTCTGCAGCCTTAAACAGAACCTTTTCTGAGGTCTCAATATAATCTTTCTCTTTGACTAAACTTAATATGCCAGCATGGAACAAGTTACAGGACTGAAGAATTATGAGCATGCACGTATATTAATGTGCATGCTTCTGTTTTCTCAGACTGCAAGCATCTAAACTTTGAATGAGGCAATGTATTGGCATGAGCCTAAGATACAAATTGCATGACATAATATTCACATGACACCTCCTTTTAAACAAGGAGTATTTTCTACTTTATAGTGGCAAACAATTGCTGACCGGTTAGAGCATTATTAACAACATGCAGTTAATGTTGTTGAATTAAAAAAAATCTTAAGTATATTGAGCTGATTTTAGTAATAACAAATTATATATAAATTAAAACCACACTCAATCCAAAAGCACAAATCAATGGGATTAATTTACCACCTGTAGATTCTAACAGGCTTATTGCAAGCTGAATTCACAGCTGCTAGCAGCTGGAGGTCAGGCTGATTAACTACCTCCTGTTAACCAAAATCAACTCCCATCTATTGTTCGACTGTAATTTATGAGTGCACAAGAAACATTCAGTTGGGGGCACTTTTCATGATGAATGCTGTCCTCTGCTGTGCATTGCGATATTTTTTTCCAACAGCCACAATCAATGGATTACAAGAAGGCTGTTATTACTTTTAGTCTGACATCATAGGGGTACAACAGCTTCAAAAAGAAGACATTGTGCTTCTTACACATTTAGTATAAATCCTTGAAATTCTTAATTATTTTAGCTGTGGGGGTTGCATGAGGTTTATAGTGTATCATACCCATATATTATTATTTTTTTATTTTATTGGAAAACTGGTGATCAGTAGAAGCACACTGAGCTAAGTCTTATTTCCAGGTATGAGCTGGGAGTTGAGGAATGGGAGTTACAGAGGAGATAATGAGTGAATACAAGTTAAAGAGACATCCAATGTATGTGCTTTTTTTTATTTATTTCAAAAGTTTTATCAGGAAAGTCATACTGAGGGGGTAACACCTCCTTTTTCAGATGTGTCCTGGGTGGAGAGGGAAGGGAGGAAAAGTGGTACACAAAGAACAATAAATACAAATACAATTAATAGAAATAAGTAAATAATCATTAAAAATGACAGTTGTGCAAAGACACAGATTCTGTGTAAGTAAAATACACTACAATACAATAACATGCTGGAGGATAGCAATTACAATGTACAGAAGGCAAATACTGAGTTTAACATGGGTGCCAATGATTGTGAGAAAGGGAAGGTGTAGAAGGGGACTGCACTAGTGCAGGTGCAGGGTGAAGAGCGGAGCAATGGGAGAGCAGGGATTGGAGGGTAGTGGGCAGAAGGGAAGCAAGGTAGGAAGGGAGGGAGCCAAGGCAGTATTTTGAGATAAAGGAAGCACAATGGGTGTGACATCTGGACTCAAGGGAGGGGAAGGAAAGGTAGAAGTACAAGGAACAGTGGTGGGTGTTGAGGGGGGCAGTCAGGGCAAAACAGTAAAAGGAGTGAAAGAGGGGATCCGGTCTGGCTAGGATGGGCTTGGAATGGGTGCACTGATTTCTGTTTTTACTGATGCATGCTGTATGCGATATTTAAAAGCACCCTTAATCAAAAATCCATCTTAAAGTTTGTGAATGAGCAAGGCTGAACAGCTAAATTTGGTTGGGAGAAGTATGGCTCTCCAGTTAGCTAGCTCCCAACTATTTACCTGCACATTGTTTGGGGACTGCACCTTGATTAAGCCAATTTATGCTGTGCACCTTATATAAAGGAAGCCAATTCAGGCAGATGAATTTTGTAATAGGGACCCAGCTGATGGGTGGTCTACCTCAACATTTGGTAGCTGGGCAACTTCACAGCAGGGCCCTGAGGTGAATGTTAAGAGACCCCCTCTGTGACTGGAAATTAAACAAGTAAGTGGCCAGTTCAGGTAGAAACCATATTTTCTATTTGTAAGATTTGCAAACATTTGTGGGCGGGGAGAAAATTGCCCTGATTTCTGTTTTTACTGATATGTGCTGTATGCTATATGTAGTGGTATCCCTAATGGAAAGCCATTTTAAAGTTTGTGAATGACCAAGGGTGAGCAGCTACATTTGGTTGAGAGAAGTATGGCTCGCTTATTAGTGAGCTCATCACTAGTTACTTGCACATTAGTTAGGGACCATACCTTCATTAAGTCAGTTTAGGCTGTGCACCTTTTATAAAGAAAGTCATTTCAGGTGAATGCATTTTGAAATAGGGACCCAGCTATAGGGTGGTCTAGCTTGACATTTGAAAACTGGGTGACTTCACAGTATCACAACAAGTTTGGGGTGAAGCTTCTGGTGGATGGCATCCACATGTTAACACTGAGGCAAGAGAATGTCAGCACCAGAAAAAGTGCTATGGTGTTAATAGTAAAAACATAAGCACAGAAAAACAGATCCACAGAACCAACAGCAGTAATTCCACACCACAAATGGATATTCAATATTCTTAGTGTTTATTAATGAAAAAAGTAGAGTTTACATCCAGTAACTAACAGTGAGTGGATAACAACCGCCAAAGCATACCTATGATGTCATGGTACCACAGCCACTACAGACTGACGTTTCACTCAGGATTACTCAAGCTTCCTCACATGTGTAGAGAAACTGGGGTGTCTGTTAAGCCAGACCACAGGGTACTTAAAAGAGGAGACATCCTCAGTCACTGCACCACCAAGGGTATGGAATGAGGGAAGGGGGTTGGTCTAGGGAGCCTCTGCCAAGGGACAAAGGTCATAGAGACTGTTTTTGGGATGTTTAGGGACAGCTTATTTCCCAGGAACCAGTACCGGATTTTAGTAAAGTCTAGTTGGAGCCTGGCAGTGAGATCAGGGGCAAAGGAGCTGGAGGCAAAGAGTACCGTATCTTCTGCATACATATGGATTGACACAGAGGAGCAGGAAGATGGGAAATCATTTTATGAAGATGGAGAAGAGTATGGGGCAATGGCCAAACCCTTGGAGCATGCCTGAGCTGATACAGAGTGGGGGGAGATGGAGTTTCCAATCCAGGCAGCTTGAGACCTGATGCCAAGATAGGAGCAGAACCATCAGACTGAGGAGTCAGAAAGCCCCACTACCTCTAGCCTCTACAGGAGAAGTGGATGGGCAATAGTGTTGAAGGCTTTGGCCAAGTCAACAAAGATGTCGGAAGTGACCAGGCATTGATTCTATCCAGATAGAAAGGAGTTAGTAAGTCAGAGGAGGGACATGGAGGTGGAATGGGACTTCAGGAAGCTAGACTGGTAAGGAATGAAGAAGGCAGCTGTATCAAGAAAAGGGGGAGAGCTAGGCTAGCACAAGGTGGAGAGGAGGAAGACAGAGTGGTAGTTGCCAGGAGAGGTGGAATCACCCCTTTGGGAAGGGGGATAACCGCAGCTTGTTTCCAAGAATCAGGGATAGAGGCTAAGGAGAAGAAAGGTTGAGATGGGGGGCAATAGATAGTGTAATAGAAAGGTAGGTGGGTGGGTGAAGGAGTTTGGGATTTTGACCATCAGGGATCACACCCTTCTGGGGGTTTGAAATAGGAGGGCCTTAAGTGATGCAGTGTGGGTGGTAGGAGAGACTGAGAAGGGGGTTGCTTGGGGGTTGGAAGGTGGGGAGAGGAGGGAGCAGATACAGGGGGTGAAGAACAAGTTGATAGCTGAGGTAACAGAAGAGGGGTCAGAAGCAGGAATATCCCCCACCTTTAGAACAGAGTGAGGGGAATAGATTGGAGGATATAAAGGGCATGGATGACCTTCAAGAACTTGGTGGGGTGATGAGGTTGTTCTGAAGCATGGATACAAAGTATTCAGACTAAGAAAGCCTGGTAGCTCTGGTACAGGCATTACAAAAGACCCAGTACTTGATTATGTTGGTGGGGGAGCCAGAGGACTTGTGATCCCACTGGGGCAAGGTATTGCAGTCAGAGACAGGACAACAATTCTGCTGTGATTGATAGGAGGTGGGAATCTCGGACCCTGTTTTTCCTAAGGGTGTATGTAGATTTCAGACAAGCATGAATTTGGAGTTGAAATATTGAAGGGTGGAATTTATGTGCTGGATGTAGAAATAGGAGACCAATCAATAACCACTAATTCAGTGTGGAGGGAGGACAAGTCCAGTGGCCTGAAGGATTGAAGCTGGATGAATTTAAGAGGATGCTTTGGGATGATGAATCTTGTACACACAGTATACCATATGGTGGTCACAGAGGGCACTGGGAGAGTACCAGCTTCTATGATATGGTGGGTATGGGAGATGAGAATCCAGTCCAGGAAGGAGTGACTGAGGGATCTGTGATTGTGGCTGGTGGGGTCAGTGATAAGCTAGAAAAACTGGAGGGACTTTATGATTTGGAACAATTTATTTAGAGAGGGGAGAGCCAACAGAGGTTAAAATTGCTGGGAATGAGAAGTTCAACAGTGCGGGTATGGGAGGAGATAGTGGTGAGGAGCTAGGTAACTGAAGGTGGGGACAAGCCAGGATAGTAGTATTCACCAGCTTGGAATATAGGGACAGAGAAGGGAAGGGAGAGCTTGAGGAGTAGCAGCAACTCATAGGCAGAGGTGGAGGAGACAGAAACCACAGTCTTGAACTGGTGCTAGAACATAGATAGATAGCAACACCAGCACCCCTCTTAGGGTGATCCTGCTGGATGATTGTACAGGATATCTGGGGATGGCAACAACTGAATCAGAAACCTTGGGAAAAGTCAAGACTCCAAGATCACACGCACAGCAAGTAAGAGATGGACCATGAGTAGTTGCAACTGCTCAATCTTGGGGAGGAGGCTTTGGGTATTGAGATGACTCACTCTCAATCCTTTGGTGATGAAAAGGGCAGGAGGAAAAAAGACACCTTAGGGTTTCAAGGTGAAGCCAAGCAGAAAGAAGGAAACTACACTTAGTAAGCCAGGGAGCATTGGATGGGGGGAGGCAGGAGGTTGAAGGGTAGGCTGGGGGTGAAGGAGGAGGGAAGGTTAGGATAGGCAGTAGGGGGAGAGAGGTAAGGGAAAATAGGAAGGGAACGAGTGGTATAGGTAGAAGTTCTAAAATGGAGGAACAGCAAGCAGCTGTCACCCTGAACTTTGCTAAAATTAAGGTGGGAGAGTAAGCTTCACACTAAGAAGGAGGACGTCAATTATGAGGGGGAGAAGGCTACACTCAGGAGGGGAGAAAGCCAAAGCTAAATACATTTGGAGGGATGTGGGGCTACCACCAGATGGGGAGAACCCTAATTTACTAACATACTAAAGTGCCAGCAGAATAGGCCTAATGGTCTTTTGTGTCTGCTACTTTGGTCAGCCCCCACCCTGGGAGCTGACCTTGTTGCCCCCCCCAGGATTCTCCCTTCCCAGTCCAGGGTATTCTCGCTGCATTGGACTTAGCTTCCAGAACCCTTCCCCTGTACCTGTCCCACCCCCTCTTGAACCCCTCCATAGTCTAGGCCTCCACCAGCGCCCTGGGCATTGCATTCCATGGTTCTACCACCCTCTCAGAGAAGTAGCACCTCCTTCTTTCTCCCCTGAATCTCCCTCCCTCCTGCTTCCACCCATGCTGTCTAGTTGCCCCCCTCCTTCCTTTGGAGCACCCTGACTACCCCCTTCATGTACCTAAAGACCTCTATCATGTTCCCCCAATCTCTTCTCTCTTCCAATGTGTACATATTTAACTCTTCAAGCCTCTCCTCATAGGTCCTCTCCCCCAAGCCCTAGATCATTTTGGTTACCCCTCTCTGGACCCTCTCCAGGAGTTCAATGTCCCCCTTTAAGTTAAATTAATTAAATTTAATAATTTTCTTTTTGGGTGGTGGGTGTGTGCAGGTGTCATCATTAGGCAGGAAGCCTAGATGAAACAAACTGATGGGAAGCACGCTACAATCAGCTCTGGAGGAAGCCTAAATTACACAAATGGGGGGGAGACAGCTTCATCGAGATAGAAAGGAAGCCACAAAGTAAGTAGCTGGAGGGATGTGGGCTCCACCCAGAAAGAGAGGAAGCCTAATTAAGAAATTAGGGGGTGCATGCTTTATCCAGGTAAGCTGGAAGCTTAGTAACAGAAAGGGGGAATGAGGCTACACCCAGCTAATGCAAAGAGTGTGGCTGCACCAGGCTAACTAAAGAGATGGTGGAGGATGGCAGTACACAATGCAACAGGCTGCTGCTGCTAATTTGTTGGGATAGCGCATGCAGGGGGCAATGTAAACCTCTAGTAGATAGTACTATTGTGTAGCCTCTTGTGGCAGTAGAACAAACAGCGGATTGTAAGGGCACAAGAGTGCTAACACAGATACCTACTGCATCTAGCAGCAGTTCAGTACAGTACAAGAAATAGATAGTAAGACACAGTAGATGGTAGGAACACAACTGTAGCCCTGTTGGGGGCGTGTGAATACCTTATTTCAAATATTCACTGAGCATGCATATTAGAGGTTCCCAGTTATTTGTTATTCATGCTTCATTTTATAGAAACATAGAAACTGTCGGCAGATAAGGACCGCTAGGCCCATCCAGTTTGCCCGTAGGCCCTTTACATTGCATGTGGTCACTGACCCTATGTGATCAATGGCTTTTCATCACTCCTTCCCCTCTCAAGCTTCCCTTTGGCCTGTCCCAGGCATGCTTAAACCCCTCCACTGTGCTTTCCCCACTACCTCCTGTGGCAGACTATTCCTAGCATCGACTACCCTTTCTATGTAGAAATCTTCCTTACAATTCCTCTTAATCTACCTCCTTCGAATTTCATATTGTGCCCCCTTGTTCTAGTACTTTTTCTAGATTGGAAAATGTCCCCCGCCTGCACCTTGTTTATGTCCTTAAAATACTTGAAAGTTTTAATCATGTCCCCCAGCTATCTTCTCCTCCAGTGAGTACATATTGAGGTCCCTTATTCTCTCCTCATATATTTTGTGGTACAAGCCCTGCACCATCTTTGTTGCCCTTCTCTGGATAGTCTTCACCTTATCTATGTCCTTGCATAGGTGTGACCTCCAGAACTGCACACAGTACTCCAGGTGAGGCCTTACCAATGTTTTATACAATGGCATCACCACCTCCCACCTCCTGCTAGTGATACACCTGCCTATGCACCCCAGCATGCCTCTGACCCTCCCTGCTGCCTTTGTGCACTGCTTTGATACCTTCAGGTCATCAGAGATGGTAACCTCTAGGTCCCTTTCCTCTTTGGTGACAGTCAGTTCCTCCCCCCCCCCAAACCCGTAGCTCTCCCCAAGGTTCCCTCTACTCAGGTGCACTATTTTGCACTTCTTTGCATTGAACCTCAGTAGCCACATCTCTGACCAACTTTCAGGCTTCTCCATGTCCCTCTTCATTTTCTGCACCCCTTCTGGAGTATCCACCCTGTTGCAGATCTTGGTGTCATCTGCAAACAGGCAGACCTTTCCTTCCAACCCCTCTGCAATGTCACTAATGAAGACATTGAACAGGACTGGTCCTAGTACTGTTTCCTGTGGTACCCCACTGGTCACCCCCTCTCCCCAGATTGTACCCCATTTACCACCACTCTCTGTCTCCTGTCTGTTAACCAGTTCCTAACCCAGTTCACCACCTTGTCTCCCATGCCCAGACTACCCATCTTGTTACTCAGCCTTCTATGTGGGATGGTGTCAAAGGCTTTGCTGAAATCTAGGTAGGCAACGTCTACTGCCTCTCCCTGATTCATTTCCCTAGTCACCCAATCAAAAAAATCTATTAGATTAGTTTCACATGACCTTCCTGCTGTGAATACGTGTTGCCTCAGATCCTGAGCACCTCTGGATTCCATATGTGCCACTATCCTTTCTTCCAGCAGTGTCTCCATGATCTTTCCTACCACTGAGGTGAGGCTGACTGGCCTGTTGTTCCAACGCCTTCTCCATACTGCTGCTTTTGTGCAGTGGGACTACATGTGCCCTCCTCCAGTCCTCTAGAATGACACCCATGTTGAGTGACTCTGTGAACAGGGGCACCAGAGGTACTGCTAGTTCCCTTCACAGCTCCTTTAATATCCTTGGGTGAATGTCTTTTGGCTCCATGGCCTTATCCACCTTCAGCTTTGTGAGTTCTTCCAGAACTCTCTTCACTGTGAATGGACTGGTGTCCACTTCTCCCCACCCCCAACCATTGCCTCTGCAACACAACTGTGGTCCTTGACCCTCCCCCTCCTTAGTGAATACTGAGCAGAAGTATTTGTTCAGTATTTCTGCCCTGTCCAGATACCCCTCCTTACACTCTCCCTTCTCCCCTTTAAGCCTCACAATCCCCCCAATGGTTTTTCTTCTTTCACTGATGTACCTATAAAATGCCTTATCCCCTTTTTTTACAGACCATGCTAAACCCTCTTCTGTCTGTGCCTTCGCCCTCCTAACAGCCTTCCCTGCTTCCCTTAGACATTTAAGGTACACCTCCCCACTTCCCTGTCCTCCTCCCTTTGGCTCCCCTTATATTTCCTGAAACTCAGCCTTTTAGCCCTGACTTTGTCCACCACCTCTTTGGAGAACCATAGTAGTTTCCTTCTTCTTTTCCCTTTGGCCACTATCCTAACGCATTGGTTTGTTATTTTCACTATGGCTCCTTTCAGTTTCTCCCATTGTTCTTTCATCCTATCTATTACCCTTCCCTTTCCCAGGACTGCTTGTATGCATCTACCAAATTCAGTAAATCCTCCCATCTGAAATCTAATACTCTTGCTCTTGTGTGGCTTAATTGAGTCCCTGTCTCCATGCTGAACCACACCATGTAGTGGTCACTGGACCCCAACTGCTCTTTCACCTGTATTTCTTCGACTCTTTTCCCATTGGTCCATACCAGGTCCAGAACTGACTTGTCCCTGGTTGGCTCATGTACCAGCTGCCTGAGTCAACCCCCTTCAGGGATTCTAGAACAGTTGTGCTTCCAGCAAAAGCAACCACCTGGGTGGCCCAATCCATGTCCAGCATATTGAAATCCCCTAGTATCAGGATTTTGCCTTTAGCTGCCATGTCATGTATGTTCTCCACTAGTTCCCTGTCTACTTCCTCTCTCTGTGCTGGATGTCTGTACATAACCCTTTGTGTATTGCTGTTCCTTCCCCTGGCTCCAGGGTGACCCACATTACCTCAGCCTTCCCCATCTTCCCTGAACTTCTGTAGCTTTTATACCATCTCTGATGTACAGGGCCACTTCCCCACCCTTTTTACCTTTCCTGTCCTTCCTGAACAGTATATAGCCTAGTACACTGACTTCCTAGCCATGATTAGCAGAGTACCACGTCTCTGTTATTGCTGCTTTGTCAAGGTCTGCATCTGCCAACAAGGGCTCCAGGTCTGGAACCTTATTTTTTAGGCTGCAGGCATTTGTTAGCATGTCCTTCCATGTTTTAGTCTGCCCTCCCTCTGCTCTTGTTCTCCCTTTCCAGCATCTTCCCCCCACCCCGGTTTCATCCCCCCCCGTATCACTCGTTATACATAGGGCTGTACATTTTACATGGTAAAAATAGGCAGATTTCATGGCATTTCACAGTTCTGGTAAGAGGGTTTAAATGTGCTGATATGCGACTTTTCTGGTAACAACTCAGGAAGGAGACCAGAAACAGACTTGAAACAGATTTGCCGTCGACATTTTATGCACTGCCTCCCACCCTTCCTGCCCAATTAAGTTTCATTTGCTTGCTGCGAGAGTCGCAAAAGGAACCAGAGGTCTGAGGGCAGCCACAGTTTAAATTTGGCTGCCTTCCCCAGACCAAAAACTGCAATATTTGTGTTTTTTGTTTACAGCCACAAGTCACAACTCAGGAAACCAGGAACCGAGGACAGGCACAGTTTAAATTTGGCTGCCCTCTTCCTGCACCAAGGACTGTTTTTTTTTAAATAAATCAGACCTGCAGCCAAGTGGCAACTCAGAAGACCAGGAGCTGAAAAAGAACCAGGGGTCTGAGGTCAGCCACAGTTTGAATACGGCTGCCCTCCCCCTGCACCAAGGACTTTTTTTTTTTAAAACAAATTATACCTGCAGCTGCAAGTTGCAACTCAGGATGGAGACCAGAAATGGACTTGCCTGTCAACATTGTTTTCGCTGCCTCCTACCCCCTCCTTCCCGATTAAGTCACAACTGAGAAGACCACAACGATTGCTTGTTTGCTTCTATTGTAAGGATTGCTGTAGACAGAAGTCTGCTATTTAACTCAGGGAATTTACAGATTCAAAGGTGGATTAGGTATGATTTATAATTTGGAGATTTTCATGGTGGACTTCTGATTTCATGGTAATCATGAAATCCGTGACCCCTGTGAATATAATACAGCCTTAGTAATACATTCTTCCCCTGCCTGCTTTAGCTGTTCCTGTAGTCAACTTATGTTCCTGCATGTTCCCATGGGGGGGGGTGTTTCTAAGTCTCCTGACCCTCTTGGCTGTCCCCCCGACCAGTTTAAATGCTCACAGCTGAAGCATTTAAACTTCTCACAAAGGACCAAGGTCTCCTTCTCAGACAGATGGAGGCCATCCTCCTTATATAAGTCTGCACCAACCCAGGTAAGGCCCCAGTCCCCTATGAAGCCAAAACCCTCCCTACCACACCAATCCTTCAACCAGGAGCTGAAGGTACAAATGTAGAGTGCCCTAGCTTCCCCTCTGCCCTGGACAGGTAGCACCTCTGAGAATGAGATGGAGTGTACTATCTGTTTCAGGTTTCCCCCCAGCTTCCTGAAATCCTCCTGGGCTCTGGCTAACTCCACCCTTCTTATGGCCTGGTCATTCATCCCCAGGTGGACAATGACATCCAGCTGCTTTCTCCTAGCTATTGCCATAGTGATCCTATTCATTATTCGGCTGCTTGAACTGTCTGTGACACTACAAGATCTCCCGAGACTTTCTGACCAATCAGAGGCCACTTTGGAAGTTCACTGAAGGCAGATCATGTGACCTAGCAAAGCAGAAGCTTCAGACAGGAGAGACAGATGACATGAGCTGTTGCAGAGAAAGAATCTGCTTCCATCCATTTGTTAAAACTAGACAAAAAGTGGAAATCTTGACAGTTTTTGTTTCCTCTCTCATTCCCAAGATAGAGAAGGTATTTTTTTGTCACACTTTTGTGTGATAATTTTCTGTGTTTCTCAGGAGAACTGCTAGGGGTATTTTTTTCCCTAAATACTAGGCCTGTGTTCTACTCAGCAACCTAAAGCAATCTCTCACTGACTGGCCAATAGGGCTTGCTTAGTGGACTTACTGTTGTCATAATTTGCTATCCCTTTATTACCTACAATTATTTATTGTGAAAGAGCAATCTACTTCCATCCACTCATTAAAATTAGCCAAAAAACAGAAATCTTGACAGTGTTGCTCCTTTTTAAATCCCAAGCTTTAGGAGACAGTAAGTTTTGTCAAACTTCTGTGTGATCATTTCAATGTTCAGTGTTTCTCAGGAGATCTGCTAGGAAAGTGTGCTTTATTTTTTTCCGAAAGTGAAAAAAAATTAACCATAATAGCCCAGATCTGTTTCTGCTTTACAAGCAGCAATCAGTCACAGCCCTGGTGTAGTACTGTAGTAGGGAATGCTATCACAATGACAGTTAGAAGAACAGAGTACACTGGGGAAGGAAACAGGGACCGACAGGATGTCAGAGAGGTACAGAGGCAATGTAGTTAACAGTACAAAGAAAAGAAAGCAGAACACCCTCTGATGATTCAGCTACCCAGCATGGTGGTGATCTAATAACTATGCCTTCATGAAGAAGTAATAAGCATAAGCACCCGAAGGCAGTGGGGCAAATATTGGCAGGGGTAGAAAAACAATGTTTGATTTATATGACAGCACCCAGCATGGTTAATGTGGGCACTGAAGCTAACAACACATTTCAGCTCTCACAGATGCTTTTGTGGGTATCCAGATTAATTTCCCCAGTTTTAGCTACCCTAAATTTAACCCAGCTTTGACAAATGAAAACTATAATCAGGACAGGGCACCAGCCAAGTTTTTGAAGTATCACTGCCACAAACAGTTCAGAAAGACTGTCTATCTAGACTGAAAAACCCTCTTCGGCATTAACGACAGGACCCCAGTTGAATGTAAATGATTCAGTGCTGAGGGATAATACAGCTTGTAAATCTGGTGATATCTCAACTGTTAAAGACACAATTCCATTATGGGCACAAACTTTACATCAAAACATTCTTGCTTTCCGATTTGACATGCAAGTGGACTTTTCGGCTATCAATAACTCGATGGTAAATCTGGCACAGGCAATTGCAACCTTAAATAATAAAATGGAAGCCCTTTCAATCCATGCCACACAACTTGAAAATAGAGTCATTCTGGTAGAAGAGATGCTGGAACCCTTAGCTGACACTGTCACTAAGCATAACTCTCAACTTAAATTGTGTATGAGTAAGGTACAAGACCAAGAAGATTGGTCTACAAGAGTAATTTCAACTTAGCAAAGATACCAGAAGGCCTGGAAGGGACAGGGGGACCCACAACTGTTCTTTGAGAAATTAATTACAATAGCCATGGGCCATAAATATCCAGAAGAACTTATATCACTGGACAGAGTGCACCATGCTGCACCAAAAAATGCCTTCAGGCACAAGTGGCTCAATTCAATCCACCAAGATTTGTCTATATTAAAACCCATAGATTCCAGGATAAGTAATTTTAAACAAGGAAAGAATGGAAGGGGGATTAATATATGAAGGTGACAAGATTAACATTTACCCTGATTTTAGTCATACCACTATGATCCAACGCAAATCTTTTGACCAGGTTATTGGAATTTTAAGGAACAAGGGTATCAAATATGTATTTATTTTTTTATTTTTTGTTGACCGGGTAAGTGCACTGGACAAATCCTGCCTATTTTCAGGCACGACCCAGGTGAGGGGGGATACAGATGAATTACAACTGACCTTGAACCAGATTAAGCTGTTGGTGGTATTATTAGTGAATGAGGGAAATTTGGCCAGGACACTGGGGAAATTCCCTACTCTTTTCGATAAGTGCCATGGGATCTCTAACATCCACCTGAACTACCACCAATCCAGGCAAATGGGACCTCGGTTTAATGTCTCATCCGAAAGACGGCACCTCAAAAGTGCAGCACCCCTTTCATGCTGCTCTGCAGTGTCAGTACTAGGATATTAACCCAAGTGCCAGATGTGGGAACTGAACCCACACAGCCCTCTGATTTCCCAGTCTCCGAGGCAAGTGTGCTACCTACCGAGCCACTGACACTGCAATAATATGCATTGTTACCACCAGTAAGATCATGCTTTTACCTCAATGGCAATTTTGTTACTTTACCTCACCAGAACATGCAGTGAAGGCACTGAAAACAGAGTATGCATTCCTCAAATTATGCGGGCTCGGGCATTTCATAACACTTTGAGTAAAAAACAACCTACACAAGCGAGCATGACTGTATCTTGGCAGAAACAACTATCTGGAATAATAGAACATTGGACTCGGCTATGGACATGCCAGATAAGGAAACTGATGGATCAACCAATTCCGGCTGTTAACATCTCCGTAAACATCATCTGGGTAAATAATATCATGGACAAAATAAAGTGGACCAAATAGAAAGCGGAATAAAACAAAGGGAGCATGAAATATTGCAGTACACAACTCTGCTGACATGGAGGTGGCTGCAGATGCAGCAGGTCTAGAAAGGAACACAGGACACAGCAGTCATGTTACACACCTTTACTCAGGAAACAGTGACCCAGGACCCCAGCAACAGGCACACACACACATACGTTCAGCACACTCCTTCCCCCAATGCACATGTTGGAGTCACAGTCCACAACCAGTGGGCATGGCGGCACACCAGTCAGGAGCCATGGGAACATCACACCTGTAGCTGGAAGTTGTATGCGATGCTCTTTAGGAAATCATAAGTGCTCCAGGCACCATAGTTCAGCACAATGGCCTGGACATGCTGGGATGGGTCCTTGTAGTTCCTCTTCCCCCCGTGGCATGGCAGGCAATGATACACTATTCGTTCTTAATCTCATTGAGACGCTGCTCACTCTTGAGGACATCAATGAAGCGCCACAGTGTGGGGTGACAGGCACCAATGAGTGAATTGAAGGCATGGTGCCACCCCTCCATAGAATTGATGGTACATGCCGTCCCTGCCTTGCAGAATTCATGGCAGTTCCATAGGTCAATGGAAAAGTGGGGACGACATCGGACACCACTACGGATAGGCCAGCCCACCTATGTGTCCTCAAAGTAGTCGATAACTGGTGCGAGAAGCTCCTCATGCTGTACATAGAAGTCCCATGACCGTAGTTCCTCAAACACCTTGCAGACATCGCAATGGGGCATGAATGCAAGTGCTGGCAGCATACGGATGTGGAGTGGAAAGTCCTTGTCTGACACATAACACTGCTGGACATTGGGCAGACCCAACACCTTCCACCACACCACCTGGCACAGGTGGAAGAAACAACCATGTAAGCTGGCACTAAGGAACACAGATCCAAAGGCCTTGATCACAGCCTGCTCAAAGTTTGTCACAATAGCAGCAGGGTGAAGGTTGTCCTGCAGCCCATGAAGCTCCATGAATGCCTTGGTGTATGCAGAACCTGTCTTGGATGTCAGCAGTATGTACACAGTTGGTATCACAACACTGTACTTCACCCCATGCACAGTATACAGCTGCAGGAACATTGGAGGGGCAGCCTTGAATGTACCATCTGACAACCATGTGTCATACTGCGCCATGTATTGCAGGTTCTTCTGTGTGGTGTAGATTAGGCACCTGTCTGCCCCACCACTGTCATCCATCAGAAATGGCTCCCTGGCCAATGTCACCCTGCACCCTCAGGAATGGACAGGTCATTTATGGCTGTCAGTGTGGGGGGTGTTTGGTTGGCTGCTCTCTTGGCTCATTCACCAGTTGCCTAAGAAGTTCCATGGTTGGCAACTTCCCACCGACAGAGGGTGTCACTGAGCTGCAGCATGCAGCAGAGACCTGCTGGGGTGTCTCACAGCTGCAGACCACCCTGTCCTTGACCTCTGCCACAGTCTATTGGACCACAATGTCCTCATGGTCAGGGACATGGTTGTGGGTATTCAGGACCTTCACTACAGCATCACCTTCAGTGTGCACACATGCCATGCACTTGCTCCTGAAGAACTCTGCACACTTACTGCAGGTCTTCATAGCAGTCCTCCACTCTAGGTAAAACAGGTGGCCATCATGCTGCAGGAGGGTATTCCCCTTCTGGCTCTTTACATATTGCAGTGCCATGGCAGGTAAAGGCACAGAATTGCACACACAGTTGCAGTCAGTGGCAGCACAGAGAATGCACTGCTGCACAAAGGCCATGGTATACCTGCCTGTGTGCCTCCCCTTTGTAGTGTCACATCAATTGGGATGGATATCACATGGGGGGATAATTGCCAGCCATGTCTGATAGGTCCTATGTGTGTCCACCTGCCATGTGCATGCTGGGATCTCTGCATGAAGTTGTACATGTCATCCATCAGTGACCCCCGCGTACATGCATTGTTTATCTGCTGCTTGCCAGTGGGGGGGCTTGTTTGCATGCTCATGATGGTCTTCTGGCTGTCCTCATCCTCTGCAAGTGGCCTGTTGCTTTTACTTTCCACTGTCCATCATGGATCAAGGGCTGCAGGCTGGAGCACTCTATGGTGTGTCCCTGGCATTGTTCCTGCTCCACACCACATGCTGTGCCACATTCTGCGAATACCGGTGCACAGACACACTGAAGGTATGTGCCCTGTTGGGGTGGGGGGTGCCGGCAATGGGATTTCTGGATTGTGGCCATCTGTGAGGGATTGTTTCTTGTGTGTTGGCGGCTGTGTTGGGGGCCCATGGGGTGGGGGCGCAGTTGCTGCACTTGTAGTGGTGGGGCAGGCACCGGGATTCGGACCGTTAGTCATTGCGTGCCTTTGATTATGCCTGCCCTGTGCTTCCTTGCCAGGGTGCACTGTTGTCCTTTTATGTCCTGCTGGCACTGTGGGACTCTGGCAACACAAGTCAGAGTGGTGACTCATGGTATTCTACACCACGATGTTATGGCCAGGCGGTCTTTCCGACCGCGATGTTTTGCCTGTGTTATTGTTTACTGTTTTATTACGCGGGCGATGTTATCAGCCGGAACCGGATCAACTGATCAACAGTATATAGTCAAATTGTTCTTGCATAATGAAACTTAAGTGGTGAGTATATCTGGTGTCCTGAAGAAAATGGGCACTTTGACATATGGTATATCCATATAACTTTTGAGTATTTGGCTCCTTATGTCTAAAGATCTCAATTTTGTTTTCTAAAAAATGGGGTCCAGGTGTCAGATGATGTTATCATGCAAACTCATGTGGGGTGACAACTTTTTATTAAGAAAAATTATTTAGCCAGATTTGGAAGATCAGTGACTGATCCCAATGGAAGGATTTTGATTACAGAAGTTGCCTTACCAGGGTTTAGATTTACATTATTGTATGTTTATGGCCCTAATGAAAATAACTGACAATTGTTTGTGAATCTGTTTGTAGAATAGGCATCTTTTCTTTGCCCTATATTTTTTTGGGGGACTTCAATATTACCCATAACAATATTCTGAATAAAATATCATCATAACACAGGAAGAAGTGCAAGTAGTATGCTAAGAATTTTGATGAATGGTGAATCCCTGGTGTTATCACAATCCAATATTGTTACATCCTCATTCTATTTGACTGTATGCAAGAGCTACTCTAGGATCAATTTATTTTTAATTTCTGAGTCCATTCCATACAGGGTGGCAAATATAACATATCACAGTATCAATTTCTGACCATGCCCTATAACTTGGCAATTAAGTTGCCTAACTGAAAAAAAAATTAGGAACCTAGAATATGTCTCCAGCATTATTAAAAGATGAGAAATTATATTCTAAAATAGGCAAGTTCAAGAATAACACAAAAAAGTTCTTCTTTACCGAGAGGATGATGGATACTTGGAATGGCCTTCAACCAGAGGTTGTGGAGACTAGGTCAGTCAAATCATTCAAGAAGGCATGGGATAGTCACAAAGATATTATAACTCTGAATAGCAGTTAAGTGAAGTGGGCTAGGCTTATTGGCAGATTAGATGGACCACGCGGTCCTGTTCTGCCATCACTTTCTTTGTTTCTATGTATGTTTCCATGTTTCTAACTGGTGAAATCAATTTTTTCTTTGATAATAATGCATACCAATCTGTATCATCTCAAATGCTCTGGGACTGCTTTAAGGCATAGTGTATCTTAGTGGGTCTGGTATTGCCTATTCTGCTTATAAATGTAGAGATATAAGAAACTGAATGACTTAGAAAAAATATTATAAATCTTGAGATTGTTATTCACCAAACCACTGACAATAATAAAAAGCTTCTTAATCAAAGCTGATTTAACTATATGAGGGTTGATCAAAACGTTTGTGGCCTGACACAAAAAGAAATGCACTATGAACCTAATATTGTTTTCAATGTGTAGTTGCACTAATATGAATAGAATATGACCTACAGGTATAATGATCAAACTTTTTCTTTTGTAGGTACATGGCAAAGTTTGATAGGCAGTGATCATTGGAGAATGGAGAAAACTGAGATCAGAGCAATCACAAGTGCCTCCATATCAAAGGAATGACTAGAAAAAAATCCACGAGGATATGGTCAACCCACCTGGAACAGAAACCCCTTTATATACAATTATCAAGAAATGGGGTGCTGAATTTAAGTGTGGCCGAAGAAATGTTGAAGAGTATTCCAGGTTAGGGTGCCCAGAGGGGGTGAACACCGGGGAGAACATGGATGCACTCCATCAAATGGTAAAGAAAGGCAGATGAGTAACTATACAGCATGTAGCCAGCACCATAGGCATCAGTGTTGGGGCAGTACAATCAACCTTGACTGAAAACCTGGGCAAGTTGACACCTGCTCAGAAAGCAGCCAGAAAGGACATTTCAAGCCAACATCTTGCATAATACAAGAGGGATCCAGCAAACTTTATCAGTTGTATTGTAACAATGGAGGAAACCTGGGTTTACCATTTTGATCTGGAGTCTAAACAACAAAGCAAACAGTGGAAACATCATGTATCTCCAATGCCAAAGAAGTTCAAGCAGACTGCCTTACATGAAAAAATCATGGTCTTGGTCTTCTAAAGATGTGATCAAGATTGATTATCTTGAAAAAGGAAAGACAATAACTGGTGAGTACTATGCTCAACAACTGTGCAAGCTGACAGAAGCCATGGAAAATTGAAGTGAGGTGTTTTGCTGCTGCAAGACAATGCTACACCCCACATAGCATAGGTTGCAGGGTCTCCTGCAACAGAATGTGGGTATGAACTGCTTCCTCATCCACCCTACTCACCAGATCTTGTTCCTTCAGACTTCTGCCTGTTCCCAAAACTGAAGACTGAACTCAGTGAAAAGAGATTTGGTGATGACGAAGAGGTCATAGCTGCTGTGCAAGGGTTTCTGGGGGGCCAATACATAGAATTCTTCCATGAGGGGATAAAAATGCTAGAACAATGCTGGACTAAGTGTACTGAATTGAAAGTAGAATATGTTGAAAGAAAAAAATACTAGGTTCATAGTGCATTTCTTTTTGTGTCAGGCCACAAACTTTTTGATCAACCCTTAACATTGAAAGTAGAAAATGCAATCTTAAAAACTATATCTACTTACTGCTCTGTGAGTGACAAACCAGATAAATGTATGGCCCTCCAAATAAAACAAGAAGAATTAGGGCAAAGCATTAACAAATATAACAGAAGAAATTAACCATGCCTTCTTTCAATTCCATACAATTCTGTATTCTTCTGTACAGAATAAGTATCCAAATGCTGTAAAAATGATCTTAAACACAATAGAACTAACTTGTTTTCCTGCTGAAATAGTTAATGAACTAAAAAAGTATATCTCAATGAATGAAATAGTGTTGGTAATTGATAGATTATCAGCTAAGAAGGCCACTGAACCAGATTGAATTCCATACGATTTCTATAAAAGGTGGAAAAATCAAATAAGTATTGATAGGTCTCAAGTTGTGAAATACAACTCTACCCTCTCGGACAAAACCATCACAAATATCGGAGTACAGCAAGGCTCCATCCTTGGGCCCTTACTTTTCTCTCTCTTTATAAATGACATCTCCACCGACCTCCACAAGACAGCCTCCCTACTATATGCCGATGATATTGTGCTGTATGCTAGTGCTAATAGCATTGACGACATTAACAGACGACTCTCTTGATTTACAGCTAATACAAAAATGGCTACTCACTCACAAACTTGTGTTAAACGAGTCTAAAACCCAAGCAATGCTCTTTGGATGAACAACGAAGCTAAAACATGCCCATTCTCAATTCAAAGTTACCTCCTTAAATGGTTCAGTAGCTGGGGTTGTATCCTCTTTTAAATATCTGGGTATTACCCTTGATCCTACACTAAATTTTGACTTACACATCAATCTAACTTGCAAACAGGTACATGCCAAACTAGGAATAGCCTACCAAACCAGCTATATGCTCACTCCCTCAGCTAGGCTTGCCATTGCCTGTGGCATTCTCCTACCATCACTTACCTATGGGGCTGCAACGTATGTTTCTGCATGCAAATCAACTCTAAGGAAATGGGATGTTACATATAACAACATCTGTCGCTATGCCTCCTCCTCACACCAGCTGAAACACCACTGCCTCCTCTATACTGACCTGGGATGGCTTTCTCCTGCTGAATTAAGGCTACATGCTTATGGCTGTGTCATTGACAACATGGTTTGTCTACAAATCCCTAAATCCCTAGCAGGCCTTTTCCAAAACCAGACTCCATGCTATGGATTGCATTCCATGGTCCAGGCCCCTGTTTTCATCCCCAGACACTGCACCACTAAAGGTGCTAATGCTTTCACCTGCCATGCCCCCAAATACTGGAACTCCCTCCCACTAACCTTGAAACAATCAACATCCCATGCATCATTTAATAAAGGTATATGTACTTATCTTGAAACTTCTCACACATGCTCCTGTTTCAAGCCTCCCCTAGCCATTATCACCTCAGTCCTACCTCTTCTTTATTATCTGTCCCCTACAATGCTAAGCACTTCTCCTCTACCTCCCCTTCCTAATCACCTACTTCTATCACCTACTAATACCCCTCCCATAACTTAACTTTTCAGTCCCTTATTAGTATTGATAATTTCATTATTTCATGTTTCTCTCTAAGCAAACTGTGTTGAATTTTTGGTTTTGTACTGCTCCATATTTTTCTGCACTATTACCTAAACATTCTTGTTTTTAGCTAATTTCCTTGCAACATACTTGTAAACTGTTGTAATGATTTTGTTGTTGTACTTGTTTTTGGAATGTATTCCTATATTTGTTATTTTGTATCCTCCCGGGTCGTGCTTGAAAATAGTCATGACCATGGCTAGCGCGCACCTACCCAGTAAACAAAAACGAAATAAATAAAAATAAATAAATGTATTTATTGAACACTTATAATCAAGTATTTGATACAGGTAAACTCCCTGATTCCTTCTCTGAAGCTGTTATTTCTATGTTTCTGACAAAGGGTAAGAATCTAGAGTTTTGCTCTTAATATAGAACTATATCTCTGCTAACACTGACAATATAATCCTAGCAAAGGTACTGACTACTCACTTAGAACTCTTTTACCAACTTTTATTCATCCCGATGAAATGAGATTTATCAAAGGCAGACTACTTAGTACTAATATAAGGCATGCATTTAACTACATACTGTAGATAGCATGAAAAACACTAATTCAGTGTTACTTATGCTTGATGCTGAGAAGGCATTGGACCATATCGAATGTGACTACATACATAGTTTGTTAGGGAAAGTCAGGCTTGGGCAGAAATTCAGAAAATTGATTTCTATGATCTACCAATCACCATCTACCAGCATTAAAACTAATCTGGAGATGCCCCTAGTTTTGCTGCTACAGAGAGGCACACACCAAGGCTGTCCACTATCTCCAATACTTTTTACTCTGATTATAGAACCCCTTAGCAATTAAAATTAGGCAGCCACCCAATATTCAGATTAGCCTATATGCAGATATACCAACCTTTTTTTAAATTAATGAATTATTTCAGTGCAGCCTCTGAATATAAAATCAGCTGGCAAAAGTCAGAAATGCTATCCCTCGGCATGTTGTCTAAATTGCCAGGTCAGTTTTTAGACACTTTTCAAATTGTTAATGAAATTAAATACTTAGGGATAAATCTTCCTAAAGATCTCAAAAGGGTCATGGAGACAAATTTGAACCCTTTTTGAATACCATTTCTCAGGATTTATTGAAATGGACCCCATATCCATGGATGCTGATTGAAAGATTAAAATGGTTGCTCTGCTTAAACTACTGTACTCTTTTTATTTCAGTCCCTCATGGTTAATATTCCAAAATCTTGGTTTCCCTATTTGAACAGAGCAATTGCTAAATTTCTTTGGAAAAAAAAAAGTTTGGCTATGGATAAACTGACAGTTCCAAAAACTCAGGATGGACTAGACTTACCTAATTTTACATTATATTATTATGCGGGCAGTTAAGCCAACTTCAGACCTGGTTCAAGAACGAAGGATGAGCTTGCTGTCAGTTAGAACTCTCTAAAATTCCATATTCTTCATTACCACACATTTTGTTTTCTGCATTTCCATGAAATAAAAATACAACTATTTTATCATCCACAACTTCCTCCATTCAAATTGGATCAAATGCACATGAGTTGATTACTGTATTCTTCAGTTATGGATAACTATAATTTCTCCCCACTCGAGTAATAATGTTTATTTAGTTATTTTATTTTGTTTATTTATGTCTTGGGAAAACAACCTTTGAGCCTGGAGGTCACTTACAAAGGTTCCAAGTCCAGAAAAAGATTTTAACAAATGTTCAAGGACAAATGGCTACATACAGAAGGAATACAAATTCTCTGGTAAAAATAAATACAGAAATATAATTTACAGGAGAGCTTATTTAAACTAGGTTAGGTTTTTCAACAATTCATAAGGAGAGAAAATATATAGAGGTGAAGAATGGAGCACAGTCAGGAGTTAGCTTTGTCATTTAAGTAATGGGGAGGAGAAAAGGAAACAGTAAGGGAACTGAGTGAGTGGGAGAGTGGGGGGAGTGAAAAGGTTGATGGCGGAGAGTAGAGGTAGGATGATAACATAGGAATGGGTGGAGTAATAGGAATTAGGTAATGTATTATTTAAGTCTTGTCAAGAACGGGGTCATACCCATATGGCGTGCTACTATCAATCTGGCACTTTAATGACTTGTCAGCAACTTTAAAACCAATTCAATATTCCAAATGATCACTTTTTTAGTTATCTATAGCTTAGAGAATGTATTTTCAAATCCAATACTGGCTATGGTCCACCCATTACCTCCCCTGTTAGGAACATTTAATCCCCGGTTCCCCTTCTAGAACATTACTTTCCAGAACGTACTATTCTTGTTTAGTACATTCGGGAAAATAAATAAATAACTTTAAGGTCTCATTGGGAGCTGGATATGGGTACTCACCTTATAGACAAAGTATGGAAAATCTAATAGTCTGTTTAAAGGTTCAGTATCTTCTAAACTTCAACATATACAGTATAATAGTTTCCATCATACTGTATATATTACACCCCTGAAAAGCTTAATAAACTGAATATGATATCTCTCTTGCCTGCCTGAGATGCAATACTGTCCCAGTAAAACTTATATACATGTTCGTTAGCTGCACCAGAATACACGATTCTTGGTCAGGTATTTTTAAAATTATTACAAATGTTACAATATCCACACCAAAATCAATACTGAATTGATTCTGTTTGTCTGTTACACTTTCAGTGTTATTACTACATATGTTCAAAAATGTATTCAGTTGGCTATGATTATGGCTTACAAAGCCATTCTGTTGAATTGGAAAAGTGTTGACATCTCAGCCGTTTAGCATTGGCTAAACCTGATAACAGACCTGATGAAATTAGAAACACAGAAACACAGAACATGTCGGCAGATAAGGATAGCTAGGCCCATCCAATCCAATCTTCCTGTAGGCCCCATACTTGTATGCAGCTTCTGACCTTATCTGGTCAGTGGCTTTTCATCACTCACCCTACCTCAAGGTTCCCTTGTGCCTGTCCCAGGCATGTTTAAAATGCCCATTGTGGTTGCTCCCACCACCTCCTGTGGCAGACTATTCCATGTACCCATCACCCTCTCCGTGAAGAAAACCTTTCTCACATTTCCTCTTAATCTGCTCCTTTCCAATTTCATATCATTCCTCCCCATTCTTGTACTTCTTCTACACTAGAAGATGTCTCCCCCCCCACACACCTTGTATATGCCCCTGAACTACTTGAAAGTTTCTTTCATATCCCCCCACTCCCTCCTTCCCCCCAGTGAGTACATGTTGAGATCCTTTAATCTCTCTTCATATGTTTTGTGGTGCAAGCCCTGTCTCATCTTGGGCCCCCTTCTGTGGACCGCCTCCACCCTAGCAATGTCTTTGCAAAGGTGTGGCCTCCAAAACTGCACACAGTACTCTAGTTGAGGCCTTACTAGTGTTTTATACAATGGCATCGTCACCTCCCACCTTCTCCTAGTGATACCTCTGCCCATGCAATCCAGCATGCCACTGACCTTCCCTGCAGCCCTTTTTTTTTATCATAGAAAAGTTTATTATTTTCAAGTTACAAAATAACTCCACAGGGAGAAAAATCATAATGTAGCAAGTAGGACAACAGTACAGCACTGCGTCAAGTGCAGAAGGGTAAACAGACTATATAACCATTATTAACACTGGACCTGTCCATTCCCTATAGGGTTAAAAATAAACAACAACATACCTAGAGGATAGCTAAGCATATCCTATTGTGCAAAGACATGGTGACTAGCATACACTTCCCAGAGGACTGCAGAGGAGGCCCGACCTGAGTAAGACCACATCATATGGGATGGTTACCCATGGGTGCGGGAATGTTGCAAAGAAACAATTGGATATATGCATCCCATTTCCAAGAGTACTTGGCCAATTGTCCATGATGGGAGTAAGATAGCCTTTCTAGGGTGGCCAGCTTAGCCAGGGTGGCACACCGGGCTGTGAGGGCCAGAGGTGATGGCTGATGCCAATGTATAAGTAACAGCCATTTGGCTTCTAGGATCGCCAGCATGACCCATTCTTTACGTCCCTTGGGCAATGTGGTTAACAAAGAGGAATCACCTAAAAGCAACATGGGGTCTGATAGGGTAAGTGGCTGTTCCAGCACTTTAGCACAATCCTCTGTGACCGAGGCCCAAAAGGTAGTGAGGTGGGGACATTGCCACAGCACATGCAGGATGTGTGCAGGGGATTGCTGGCAGCATCAACATTTGGAGTGGAGCAGTAACCCTTTCAAATAGAGGGTGCCTGGTGTCTTGTACCACCTAAGCAGGATTTTTATTAGTATAAATTGGCTTCCGGCATCCCTCAATGTCAGGCGGGCAACTTTGAGACAATGAGACCAGGACTCCAAAGGAATGTGGGTTGGGTATCAGCCATCCATTTGAGCCTGCAGGTATCCATAAAGTCTGGCTGAGAATCTCACCATACCCTATAGAAGCACCCTGCCAGACCTCGAGCCGAGATTGATTTGTGCAAGGAGGTTAACCACCGCCACCTGGCATCTGGGTTGGAGCATGAGTGGAGTGCACGGACCGCACTACGGAGTTGGAGGTATCTCCAAACATCCTTAGCAGGAAGGTTAAATCAGGCTCAGAGCTGCTTGAAGGACATTAACTCTGAGGAGTTGGGCATGTACTGATCCTGTATGTGCGTGATACCCTGTGTGGCCCATGTAGGCCAGCAGAGTGGTTTCTTATTAACAGTTACAAGTCGATTGTTTCAGAGAGTAACATAACTCAGAGGGGGAGCATATGCCACACATGGGGTATGAGAAAGAGCCATGAGTCAGCACCATTCACATTCAGTTTCACATATAGTGGGGTTAGACCAGAGGATGGAACTCTTTCAACCATCAACAGGGTAATAAGGGGGCGATCGCACAGAAGACTGGCTTCCAAATCAACCCAGAAGGGAGGGTGAATGTGAGAGGGGACAAACCATTTAGTGCCCTGAGCGGCCATATAGGCCTGGTGGTAGCTTTGAAGCCAAGGAAGGCCGAGGCCTCCCCAAGTCCAATGGGCTCGCAGTTTGTTACAGCTCCATCTGGGCAGCTTCCCCTCCCAGAGAAGAAGAGATATCAACCTTTTGAGAAAGCTGAATAGCTTGGGAGAAAAGCAGATAGGCAGGTTGTTGAGTAGGTAAGCAACTCTGGGGAGAAGGAGCATTCGGATAGCCGCTACTTTGCCCAGTAGGGAAAAGTTAAATTTGCGCCAGTGGTCAATTTCTCCTAACAAGGTGGCAACTAGCAGGGAGAAGTTAGCTGATTCCAGTTCGCTCCAATGAAAGGGAATCACTACCACCAAGTAAGTGAACCCCTGCGGGGCCCAAGCCAGATCTGTACCCTGCAGAAAGTCTTTGGAGCAGAAATGATTTAGAGGAGCTAGGATAGTTTTCTTACAATTGGTCTGTAGCTCTGACAGTCCAGCGAAATCTTGTATGACTGTCAGTACCCTGCGTAGGGAGTCTTGAGGTTGAGATAAAGTGAGCAGTAAATCATCTGCATATGAGGCCACCAGGTGGATGACCCCAGAGACAGATATGCCAGAAATCTCCTTGGAAGCAATAAGCATCCTCGCAAGGGGGTCCAATGCCACCAAAAATAACAATGGGGAGAGGGGGCATCCTTGATGCGTGCCTCTATGCAGGGTGAAAGGGTGGGAGATATCTGTATTAGTTAATATCTTGTCCACCAGGGAGCTATACAGAGTAGCGACCCTTTGGTGGAATTGGGGGCCAAAGCCATACATCCGAAGGACCTCATGGAGGTATTCCCACTCAACTCAGTTGAACGCTTTGGAGAAATCTTCTGCAAGCGCCGCCATGGGAGTTTTGGAATGAAGTGCAAGCCATTTGAGATTAAGCAAGAATCTTGTGCTATCGGTCCTGGACTTCCCTCTTGTAAACCCGACTTGCGACTGGTGGACAATGGAGGGAAGAATTTCCATCATCCTGCTGGCTAAAATTGTTGCCACTATCTTTGTGTCAACAGAGAGAAAGGAGATGGGATGATAGCATAGTCCAGCAGGTCATTCGATTTTTTGGGGAGGAGGGTTATCAGGGCTTCCCTCATAGTAGGGGAAGGACACCAGATGCATGTGCCTCCTGCAGTGTGTGGAGGAGAGGGTTGGTGATTTCTTGGCCCAGTGATTGATAGAGCTCAGCAGTCATTCCATCGGGACCAGGGGCCTTACCTTTAGCCATCTGTGAAAGAGCAAGATGCAGATCCTCAGCTGTGAGGGGACTATCCAGAGAGTCTACCTGCACTGGTGTGAGACTGGGCACCGGAAAAGAGTGAAAGAACTGGCTCAGCACCCAGGATAGTTGGGTGGGGTCCATAGAGGCATGGACTTGATAAAGTGTTTGGTAAAACTGTTGCATGGTGGCATTAATCCCTTGGGGATCCATGATCACCTAACCGGATGAGGACTGATGGGCATGGATTTGGAAGGATGCCTATTGCTTCCTCAGTTGGTAAGCTAGGAGTCTGCACCTTGCCCCCTCCCTCCCTCCTTTCCAATAAGAATACTTGGAGTGCAGTAATAACCACTCTGCCTTTGCTGTAGGATAGAGTTGATCTGGTACTTAATCCCTACAATGTCCCTGATCAAGGATTGATCCTGGGTGGTGGCTGTAGATGCCTTGAAATGGGACTCGAGCATGGAGGGTCAGACTGCAACCGTGCAAAAGTCATCCGTCATGCCCTGTTTTTAGCTGCAGTGCAGGAAATAATGCAACCTTGGAGGACTGCCTTGAAGGCCTTCCACACCGTGCCTGCTGAAACCTCGCCGGGGGAGTTTAAGGAGAAGTAGTCTTTGGCTGCCTGAGTCACCATTTTACAAAACTCAGGGTCTCGCAGCAGAAGTTGGTTGCACCTCCACATGGTACCTTTTGTGGCCTGTGCTGGTGGGGTGTACATACAACTAATGGGGGCATGGTCCGAGATCAGAATGTTACCTATCCGCGTATCTGACACCCCAGTGACTGCTGCTGTATTGGCCAGCCAGAAGTCAATATGGTTGTGAGTGGCGTGGGCTGCAGAGAAAAATGTGTAGTCACATCCCATGGGGTGGTCTCACCTCCACAGATCGACAAGGCCTCATTCATCCATCAGTTCCTGCAGTGCCACTCGAGCTTTAGGATGGGCCTGGGGGGGTGTTTTGACTTGTCCTGAAAGATATCTGGGACCAAATTATAGTCCTCTCTGATCAGTACCAGGATATGAGGGAGGTCAGCAGAAAGTGAGGAAATAGCCTGACTAATACCTGGGAAAAACTCGGCACAATCAATGTTTGGGGCATACATGTTGACCAGGATCAGCCCACCCTCTGGAAAGGAGAGTCTGGTGACCACCCAATGGCCTTGGGAGTTGGTCTGTACCTCCTCCTCAACCCAGGGGCAGGAACGATGTACCAAAATCGCAACCCCCCCTGGAACTGGTGGATATGGAACTAACTAAAACCCAGCCTACCCAAGATTTCCAAAGCCATTGTGCAGTCCTGGCAGGGAGATGCATCTCTTGAAGGAGCATGACATCGGCCTGCAAGGAGCGCAGGTATTGTAAGACCTTGGTGCACTTGATGGGATGATTAAGTCCCTTAACATTTCATGAGATGAGACTCACCCCACTGGTGGGAATAGAAGACATAGTACCGGAGTAAGAATGGGAAGCTGAGAGGTACTTACCCACTGGGTTTACTACTAGGGTGATTGGGGAGGTGTTCTTTCACAAATAGTAGAGGCTAGGTATACAGGATGGGTGATTTTGATTTCACATCAGTCAGAGGGAAGTGAAGGTGCTGTATATGTCAGTGAACAGGATATCAAATATAACTCTGAGGATACAGTCGAGAACCTGTGAAGAAGAGAAAACAAGAGAATACAGTGTAAATATCAACAATGAGCCAAAATTCACCTAACTAAATCCTGGATGCACAGGAAATAAGCTACCAGTGCGAGGCATTATAAAGCAAACACAGTGAATGGTGAATGCACTAAAAGGGAAGAGCTCAAGGCATAAGAAGTCTCCTGACAGGCAGGGATCCTCGGCTACACTAACTCAGGCACCCATATGGGGAGAGTTTGGTATACGTTCAGAGAAGAAAAAGTCATCCCTGACTGGGGTATTCCCCTATACTGAGTTCCATGATACTGGGGAGGGAAGGAGGGGTGGGGGCCAGGAGAGGTCAGGATCCGGGAGGGAGAGAGAGAAAGAAGGGCAAGGGTCAAAGGGGGGAGGGGGAACCCCACAACTGAATTGCAAATGGCCATGTCACAGGCATTAAATGTATAGACAATTTCCGGGAGTCTACAAAAGGGTGCCTCTTAATGCACAGGGGCAAAGAAGAAGTGAGAGGGACAACCTTGGCAGCGTAAGGCAAGGGCAAACCCTGCCCTGACAAGGCCAGGGTAATCGGTGGGGAATGGGAGGGGGCCTAACTGAGACACTGCTGATGCCTAGCTCCACACATTAGGGGTAGTGATTAATGTTTAATGTGCTGCTCAACAGAAAGCCTAACTGGCTATGGCCCATTAAGCATTACCCTGCAGACATACTGCAATGTGACAGCGGGGCACACACTCTGTTTCAACTAGCTCAGAATTGCAGGACTTGTGGTGAGAGGAAAAGAGATGGATGGGGTGGGGCGAGTGTGCCCGGCAAGAGCACCCCGCGGTCCCACCCAAACTAATCCTCTCACCAGACATCTAACAATATCTAAGGGTGACTGCCCCACCAAGCTTCCTAGCTTAAAATAGCCCCATCCCAAAGAAAGAAAAAAGACAAAACTTGACAACCAGTCCAAATTCAGCCTGTAGGTCCCGGAGGGAGAGTGATGGGTGCTGCGGAGGTCCCATCTGTGGTTGCAGGAGCAGTCGTCATCAGCGCAGCAGCATAAGATTTCAGTCTAGGCTTAATGGGCAAGGAGGCTTCCATGTCAGCATCGATAGCTTCATCTGGGTTTTAGGACCAGTCCTTGCAGCTTCCAGTATCCATGCTGTCAAGCTTGAGCTCTGGGGGTCGAAGCACCTCTTCATCCCAGGGTGAATCATCACCAGGGAGCTTGGCTGGAGGGGCAGCAAGGCGCTTATCAGGGGAGAAGTGATGCCTGCTCCTGGAGCATTGCCTGTGGTGGTGTGTTGCGCCAAATCCTCGAGAAGGCAGGGAGGAATCATTTGTTACCGAAGGAGAGTTGTACAAGGGGAGAGCAGGAGTCAAGGAGGTAGAAGAGCTCTTGTGGCCAGACCTGGGGGGAGTCATTTGACACTGGGACAGTCTGATCTGGAAAGTGGTCTCCCAAAAACGCCTTCCCGCAGAATGGTTCCCTTGAGGCTGCAGTGACTTGTCAGGCTCCCAGAGGCATCTGGGAGATGTAGTTTGGTGTGATAGGTTAAGCCAAAACTTAGACAGCCACCTTTCAACTTCATCTGGATGCAATGTCATCAGCTCCCTCCCATCTCTGGAGACCTGAAAGGAGGTAGGGTTCCTGTATCTGCATCTAAAGCCGTGCAGCTGCAGAAATTTCTTTATGGGTAGGAAAGCCTTCTTATGAGCAGCAGCCTCCTGCAAAAATTCCTGATAGAAAGAAATTTGGGCCCCCTGCCAGGTGATCTCTCCCATTTCTCTAGCAGCCTGTAGCACTTTCTCTTTGGTGGAATAATGCAAGATATAGGCGATGATGGCTCTGGGTGCTTGCCCTGGGCGATCCCACCTAGCAGCCAATCTGTGGGCTCTTTCCACCTCCGCAGTTCCTCTCCATCTGTCCCCGAGCATGATAGGGATAATTTCATTTAAGAACCTTTCCATAGTCTGACCCTCAGAGCCCTCGGGGATGCCTATGATGTGGATGTTATTCCAGCGCTGCTGATTCACCTGATCTTCAGCCCACTTCCATAGAATGACCAGTCTGGCCTCGTGGGCTTCTAGGTTCTGACATATTTTGCTCTGTTGAACTTCCTGATCCTCTGCTCTCTTTTCCACCACATTCATCTTATCCTCCAGTTTCCATACATCTGCAACTGTCCCTGTAAGAGCCACATTAATACCATCCACCCTAGACAGAAGGGCCTCCAGCATCTGGGTAATGTACTGGAGGGAGTCCCCTACCATAGTAGGCTAAGGTAGGGACTCACGCTAGGCCGGTAGAAAGCCAGGTTGATTCAGGGCAGAGAAGGCCACCCCAAGCTGTGGGTGACGATGCAGGGCAGCAGGGTCCAGGTAAATAGTGTAAAACTTCTTTACCCCTGAGACAGATTTCCACCACGCATTGCTAGATGGAGGATGAGAGTGGGGCCTGAGCGGCCTAGCATCCAGAGTGACTCCCGAGCACACCGGCACTGAAACTGCAGTAACCAAGTGGCAAAACAAGAAATTATTGCACTGGACAGTTGGGGGGGGGGCGGGATTACAGAGAGCACTAAAACTTTGCATCAGATTTAAGGCCCCGGATCAGGGAAGCCAGAATCGGATTCCATTCAGCCAAGGAGAGAGCCAATGGTTCAAGCTGCCATCTCGTTGGCGGCCAAGCCATGCCCCCCCTCCCTGCAGCCTTTTGTGCTCTGCTTCATCACCTTGAGGTGATCAGAAATGATAACTCCCAGGTCCCTTTCTTCCTTGGTGATCATCACCTCCCCCCATCCTGTAGCTCTCCCCAAGTGCATTATTTTGCACTTCTTTGCATTGAACCTCACTTGCCACACCTCAGATCATTTGTCAAGCTTCTCCAGGTCCCTTCTCATTTTCTCCACCAATTCTGGAGTATTTACTCTGTTGCAGACCTTGAAGTCAACTGCAAAGAGGCAGACCTTTCCTTTCTGCCCTTCTGTAATGTCATTAATGAAGACGTTGAACAGGACTGGCCCATGGATTGATCCCTGAGGAACCCCGCTGGTCACCCCCTCTCCCAGGTTGGATCCCATTTACTACCACCCTCTGCATCCTGTCTATCAGCCAGTTTCTAACCCAGTTTATCACCTTTTGCCCCATGCCCAGACTACCCATCTTGTTTACCAGCCTTCTATGTGGGACGGTGTCGAAGGCCTTGCTAAAATCAAGGCAGATGATGTCCACTGTCCCTCCCTGATTTACTTCCTTTGTCACCCAATTAAAAAAATCTGTAAGATTCATTTGACATGACCTTCCTGTTGTGAATCCATGTTGCCTAGGATCCTGGGCCCTGTTGAATTCCAGGTGAGCCACTATCTTTTCTTTCAGCACTGCCTCCATGATCTTCTCCACCACTGAGGTGAGGCTGATCAGCCTGTAGTTCCCTACCTCCCTCCCTACTGCCACTTTTGTGCAGAGGGACTACATATGTCCTCTTCTAATCCTCTGGAACCACTCCTGTGTTGAGTGACTCGGTGAACAAGGCTGTCAGAGATGCTGCAAGTTCACTTCACAGCTCCCTTAATATCCATGGGTGTATGCCATCTGGTCCCATAGCCTTGTCCACCTTCAGTTTTGTGAGCTGTTCCAGGACTCTGTCCACTGTGAATGGTCTGGTGTTCGCCTCTTCCACCCCTTTGCATCTGTTGCCCAGCTGTGGTCCCCGACCCTCCCCCTCCATTGTGAATACTGAACAAAAGTATTTATTCAATATTTCTGCCTTGTCTTGGTCTCCTTCGTTACACTTTCCTTCTTCCCCTTTGAGCCTTACAATTCTTCCCCTGGTTTTTCTTCATTCGCTGATGTACCCTTACAATGTCTTGTCCCCTTTCTTCACTGCCTGCACTAATCCCTCCTCAGTCAATTAGAAAAAATACATAGGGCCTCAGTTCTCAAAGGTTGACACAAGGCTATCACAAGTCCTGCATCAAACTCTGCACTGCTCTGAGCACATTACCACACCGTATGCCTGATTCACAAAGATCATGCTCATTCCCAACACTTTACCCCTTTTATGGCAGTTTGTGCCAAATATGTTGTGTAAATCCCATAAATAGGAACATGAAGTTAGACCAGAAAAAGCTGATCTAACTCTCGGCATGTGGCTCATGGGACCAAGAATCCTGATTGCCAGCCAGGGAATTCTGCAAGACCCATGCGCCATGTGTTTGGTGCAGCCGGGGCTTGCAGCATTCTAACTTGCTTGAGAATGGATCCCATTATCTGGTTAGATAAAGAAAATTAGAATGGGAAAAATATGGAATCCTCTTGCTAAGTTTTATTTAGAGTAAAGCAATCTATGATTTCAGTGAACTAGCTTTTAATTCTGTTAGAATGAAGAGTCCCTGACTTATACGGATACATATATATTGCGGCTGATGTGTTTTGCTAAATATTGCTTCTAGATTGATCATGTTGGTTCCTACCTCTAGCTCCTTATTAGTTTTTTCTTTGCTTGGAATGTTAATCTATTTGTCTTTTATTTTTTGTGATGTATGTAATATGGAGTCTGTAACATTTATTTATGCAAAATAGTCTCTTTTAAAAGAAAAGAAAGCAGAACAATGAGACTGATGCTAAGACTCACAGTAGGGAATGTGAGGCTCTGGTAGGAAGAGGAGTGGTAAGTAAGGGGAGGGTGAATCAGTACTAAAATGGCAGAAAGAGTGAAAGACAGGATCCAGCTTGTCTATGGAGGCCTTGGGTGCAGCACCAAAGATCACATCTGCCTAGTCAAACATCAACATCAACATTCATTATAAGGATTATTTCAAAGCAGAATGGGAGGGGGGGCACAGGCAGGACTTGTTCCTAGACATGGCACCATGCTAAGGATAGGGTTTTTGTGGCTGGCATCAACGTGAGTGGAAAACTCCAGGTCGCTATCCAACAACACACTGAGGTACTTGAAGTCAGAGATCTCTTCAAGATATACACCATCAAGGGTACAAAATATAGTGGTGGAATGAGCCTACAAAGTCATAACTTTGTGTTAAAGAATGTGACAACAGTCTTTTTAGCATTTAGCATTAAGCTTGTTTGAGCAGAACAAGTATTAGGCATTATCAAAATCACAATGTGCAGTAGTTTCACTTCCAGCAAAGGGACTGAGGTTCCAGCGGTGACAAGAACAATGCAGTCAGCATACATATACTATATATATATAACTGTATATGTTCAATGAGACACAAACTTAAGGCAGGTCATTTACTGCAGGTAGAGGAAGAAAATGATCTGCTACTAGATGGTAATTTGGGGCACCCTTATGTTAATGGGGAGGGGGGAAGGCATCACCTACCTTGACTAGTTAATACTGGCCAGTGTAGGTAGGAGTGAATAACTCAAATGTGGCATCGGAGAGTTCAGCACCACCCAACTTATCCAGGAGGATGGGCAGTGCCACAATTTACGAGATAAGCAAGGTCACTGAAGACAGCAGATGTGACCAGACCATGATTAATTGGCATTGCAGTTGATAAAATAATGATTGAAAGCAGTGGCAACTTCAGAGGGACTAAGAGAGGGGCAGATGAGTCTCCTCTCTTGAGTGCATGAAAGATTGACAGGGTGGGGAGTCAAAAATAAAGTGTAAAACCTTCAAGATTTTTTTTGGGGGGTTATGGTAATACTATCTAATAATAAACAACTCAAACTTTCAGAGATTTGTTTCTATTGTGTGAAAATTATGTTGGGAATTGAAGCACGTTGATTCAGTTTGGCTGTCTTAAACCTTTCAAATTAGTAAGGACCATAGAAAATCAACTATTGTTCACCCACCCACATTGTAAAACATCATCATGAGCTCAGCAGCCCTTACCTAATTGTCCCTTTCTTGTGTAATACATAGATGCACAGAAGGTTTAGAAAAGATAAGGACTTTCATCCATCTAGCCCACCTGGTTTTTAAGAGTGTGCATGTGTGCATGCCTGATGTGAACATGCTGTGGCTACACGGGAGAGTAGGGGATGCAGAAGAGTGGCAGTATAGCATCCAGTGCAGCTCAGGCTACAGGTGACTCGCTACTGACAGCCCAACCAGGAGCAGGCTGGCTGCAACAGTGTGCAGCCTGGCAGATGTGTGGAAACTTTGTTTAATTGAAAGTATGAAGATGCACCTATCAGAGTGCAGCGCCATTCTTTTATCTACAAGATGCTGCCCAGAAGCAAGCTGAGGTGTGCCATGCTCAGTCTGCTGCTCATCGCCCCCCATCCCCCCCCCAATCTGTTGAGCCATACCACTTACTTGTGTTCCCACCAAATGGCCTGCAGTGGTCCCTCAAAGTATTTTTTTAACAAAACTGCATAGGTGGAGCCATAGAAACACAAAAACTGACAGCAGCTAAGGGCTGTGCCACCCACCCGGTATGCCCATTTTTCCCTACAATCATTCTCACCAGTCCCTATTTGATCTACAGCTCTTTCTCCCTTCCCCTCTTTCTTTCCACTATGATTCCCTTGTGCCTGTCCCATGGATTCTTAAACCTCACCACTGTTTTTGCCCCCACTAGTTCCACAGGAAGTCTATTCCAGGAATCTACCACTTTCTCTGTGAAGAAGTAACTTCTCATATCTCTCCTGAATCTCCCTCTTCCAGCTTCATGTCATGTCCCATCTTCTTGAGCACTCTTTTTTTCTGAAAAAAATACTTCTCTCCTGTACCTTATTTACCTCTGTGAGATATTTAAAGGTCTCTATCATATCACCTCTCTCCCTCCTCTCTTCCAGGGTGTACATGTGGAGGCTGCTTAGTCTCTCCTCATAAGGCCCTAGGGTATAGAAACATAGAAACATAGAATTTGACGGCAGATAAGGACCACTTGGCCCACCCAGTCTGCCCATTTCCCTACCTAATGGATAAGCTGCCAATCCTAGTTAACCAGCAGCCTATTTCTTTCTACCCCCACCCCCTAGAATTGCCTTATGGCTGTCCCATGCATGCTTGAATTCAATCACTGTTTTTGACTCCACAACCTCCTCCGGAAAGGCTGTTCCATGCATCCACAACCCTCTCTGTGAAAAAATACTTTCTTACATTACCTCTGAGCTGCCCCCCATCTTCAAATTGTGCCCCCTTGTTCTTGCACACCTCTTTTTTTGAAAGATGCTACCCTCTTGGACTTTGTTGATTCCCTTGAGGTACTTAAACATTTCTATCATGTCCCCCCCCTCCTTTCCTCGAGGCTATACATATTAAGCTCCTTTAGTCTCTCTTCATATGTCTTCCGGTGCAGACCCTGCACCATTTTAGTTGCCCTCCTCTGGACAGCTTCCATCTTGTCTATGTCCTTGCGGAGACTGGGTCTCCAGAACTGCACACAGTACTCCAGATGGGGTCTCACCAGCTGTCTGTACAGAGGGATAACAACTTCCTGTTTTCTACTGGTGATGCCTCTCCCTATGCATCCCAGTATCCCCCCAGCCATCCTTACTGCCCTCTCACATTGCTTGCCCACCTTTGAGTCATCTGATATGACTACCCCCAGGTCCCTTTCCATTTTTGTTGTTGTTAGTATCTCACCACCCATTGTGTACTCTTTCCCTGGGTTTTTGTTTCCCAGGTGCATTACCTTGCACTTCTTAACATTAAATCTAAGCTAGATCTGCTAGATCCAATGTCACTGTTCCCCTGATGTGCAAGAGCAGCCTGTCCCTCCCCCCACTGGAACACAACCCCTCTCCCTAGTCACAGTTGATGAATGCCTTGCTCCCTGATCATGACTGATGAATGCCTTGCATCTAGCACACGCTCTCTGCAGTCCCGATCATTAAACCCCTAGTGTTTAGAGCCCCCCCCGATCCTTAAAAAACCTGGCATCTAGAGCCACTCTCTCTCCTCCTAATCATTGAATTCCAGACTGGTGTCTAGTGTCCCTCTGATAAAATAAATGTTGCATCTCTGGCATCTAGCAGCTCCCCTGCCTCTTCTGGTCCGAAACTTTAAATCCCTAGCATCAGGCTGCCCCATCCCTCTTCCTGGTCATTAAATATCTGGCATCCTGTAAATCACTGGTGTCAAACATTGGTCCTACAGCAGCAGTACCACCCAGTGGGCAACATCAGCTTCTCTTCCTTGAACCTGTATCCAGTTAGTCCCCTGCCACTGCTTTCCAAACCTGAGGAGGATATGCAGCTCACAAGTCTGTTGTGCTCCTCAGCTCTAATCCTGTCCACAACTCCTCTCTCACCCCCTCCAGAGCCATGGATATGCAGCTCCATTATGCCAGACCTCATCCAGTCAGACTGCCTGACTGACCCAAAGAGATTACACAGGCTACACAGTACCTCACTCGTGTTGCTGCTGAAAATGCCACACACTTCATGGCTCTTCATCCATCCATGTCTCTTCTCTTGTCCCCCTCCAGAGCCATGGTTACTACTGCTCTGTGACTTGGTAAGTTTGAAAAGAAGAAGGAGTTCTTGTAATTGTGGCAGCCAGTATGTGTGAATATAGAAACGTGTTACCAGACATTTTCACACACTGCCCCTCAGAAAATAGTCATATTATTATTATTATTATTATTATTATTATTATAATTATTATAAAAAGCCAGTCCCAGAATCACTCATCTAATTTCTGGATACATAAAAGGTAGTGAGGAGATATTTTTGGAAGGCATTCCTGTGCTATTCTGCAAGGTTAGAAAGTCATGTTCATGTGGGATGATAACTGAGATGGGCTGTTTCCAAAAAATTCCCCAAGTCTTATTCCTTCACATCCTTCAAAGTGAGATTGTTTTTCTACAGAGATGTTTCTTGTTACATAAGCCAGTCAGCCATATTCTGTCTTAGCCTGCCCCTGGCCGACTACCACCTTCCCCCAGAATTCACCTGTAGTAGAAATTTCCCAAGGATTGTTCCCCATGGCAGGGCCAGGAGGGGGGAGGTCCTTCCCCACTACAGAGCCTATATCCAGGCAATATATGGGAGAACACCTTGCTAGCCTTAAGTATGGTATGGGTGTGAATCAAAAGTGGACAGTCATCAAAGAGGGGATAGTGGCTGCCACTAAAGAACGTATTAGACTGAATGGAAAGAACTCCTAACCCAGGGGAACATGTTGGTTCAATAGGGACATGGCCAGGCAATAAAAGAAAAAGAGGGCCATGTACAGGAAGTTTAGAAAGTCCCAAGGGGATGAAGACAGGGTGAAAAACTTGGAGAAAGCTGAGTCAAGCAGGTTGATCAGGCAAGCCAAGCCAGAAAAGTCCTATACTAAACGCCCTGGATATTGACACGGCCCTTACCTTCTTTATCCACACCTTCAACTCTGCTTGCAACATTTTTGCACCCATAACTGCACTCCGGTCCAAAGTAAGGCATGCCCCTGGGTTACCCCCACCCTGTGCCAACTTCTTAAGCACAGGGACAATCTATGGCACATTGCCATGGAAACAGCCCGCCCAGTTGACAGGCTGGCCTATGCTGCTGCCCAGAACAAATGTACATGGGCCATCCACAACGCGAAGGCTGAGCACTATCAAGCCTCCCTCACGTCCTCATGGGGGAATGCTAGGACCTTCTGGGACAGCATTAAGCAGCTGAATGGTGGCACGCGTTCCCCCCCATCTTCGCTTATCAACATTAATGGTTCGGTCTCCTCAGACCCTGTCCTTATTGCCAACCACCTCAACAAATCTTTCACAGACCTTAGCTCAGTGCTCCCAGATAATTTCTTTGCTCCCCCTCCCTCCAGGTCTGTCCCTATTCTCCTACACCCCTTGTTCTACCTGCACCGAGTCACTGCCCAGGAAGTCAGACCTTACCTACTCAAGGCCTTAAAGAGTAACACAATTGGCAATGACTCCCTTGATCCCAGTCTTCTCCGTCAGGTTCTGGATCTGGTTATCTCACCAATCACCAGCCTCTTTAACAAATCTCTCTGCCTAGGGTAATTCCCCTCTGCCTGGAAGATAGCTACTGTCACCCCAATACACAAGGGTGGTGATAGGACCCTCCCTAGCAATTATCGACCTATCTCAATCCTCTCTCCTCTCTCTAAGGCCTTAGAAAAAATTGTGGCCACACAAATCTCTGAATACCTCGATAAATATAGCATCCTCTGCCCAGAACAACATGGTTTCAGTGCAGGCCACAGCACCAATACTGCCCTCCTGGAGTTCTCTAACTTTCTTCACACCTCACTGGCCTCTGGCTCCCTAGCAGGTGCAGTGTTCATTGACTTATCAAAAGCCTTCGATACTGTCTCCCACCCCCTCTTGCTAGTTACCCTTAGTCACTTAGGCTTTGCCACTGGGCCTGTTTCCTGGTGCTCCAGCTACTTGTCGGCCCGCTCACAACATGTGAAAATCAACGGGAAACTTTCCAGCACCTGCCCTATCCGCTCTGGAGTCCCTCAGGGCTCCATTCTTGGGCCCTTGCTCTTTTCCCTTTTTCTCAACTCCCTGCCCAGTGAATGTACTGGTAAAATCCTTCTTTACGCAGATGATGCTGTACTCTTTGCCTCCGACCGTAATCCCATCTCAATTCAGGATTCTCTGCAGGAATCCTACAACGACGCAGAAGCCTGGTTTACTGAGCACAGACTCATAATTAATCTAAAGAAAACCAAAACCATGCTCTTTGCCCACCCCCAAAATAAATCCAGTAACTATCCTCTCGCAGTCCACTCCACCTCTAAACTCCCTATTGAGCTAGTTCACTCTATAAATACCTAGGTATAACCTTTGACCCTGCTCTCTCTTTTCATGCCCACATCTCTGCCCTTGCCTCAGCCTCTAACATTTGGCTGGGTATCCTCTATCATCATAAAAACTGCCTCCCCACGGATGCCCTCCGACTTGCAGTCACATCCTCTGTTCTATCTCTGGTAGACTATGGCTTACCTGTGTATGGTGCAGCAGACCAGACTGCCCTGCACGAGATCCGCCTCACCTTAAACAAGGCCTGCAGGCTCATAACTGGGGCTCCTAGTCTAACCCACACTTGCCTTCTTTACACCATGGCTAATCTACTCAACCTAGATGAGTGCCTCAAATACCAAACCTGCCTCCTAACAAAAAATCACTCCTTGGGCTATCCCCACTGGGTCTGTCAACCACTATCCACAGGCAAACCCTACAGTGCATACCACTATATCCATAAAACTGCACTGGTTATACCGGGGTGAGAACTCTCACAAGGTCAGCGGCTTACCCTACAGAGCCTCCTGTTGGTATAACGCCTCTACCGGAATCACTAATGCCGCCTCGTTATCTTATTTTAAAACTAGCCTTAGAAATCACCTGCTCTCAACACGCAGCTGAACCTGCCTCTAAGCCTCCTCCTATCCTTCCAGACAAAGCTCGCTGAGCCGCTCTCTGACCTTCTGTCCAGCTTACCTTTACTTGCTACCATCTTCCCACACTCCTCTTCTGATGTCTTCCACCCAGCCTTACCTTTATCTTCCACTGAATCAATCTCCATGTAACTACTGTATATTGTCTACTCTGCAAAGCTCACATGTAAGCCTGTTGTATACTGTGTTGACATATGCCTGTATTTTTGCCTGATTCCTAAATGTACTCTGATTTTTGTCTGCCCTGATGTTTGTTGCTTGCACTGTTTTGTCCTCTTTGTGACGAGGTACTTTGTAAATGAGCCTGTGGCTCAAAGGTTGTTAAACTGATGTTCTAATAAATAAATGAAATAAATAATAAATAAATAAATAAATAAATAAATAAATAAATAAAAGAGTTACAAATTGTAGAAGGGATCAAGGATCTGGAAAAAGCCTTTTTCTGGTATATATATATATATATATATATATATATATATATCAGTGAGAATAGAGACAAGAAGGAGGGAATAATGAAGTTAAAAGGAGGAGGGTGGTTGGAAAGCAGTACAGAGAAGGCAGGGGTATTGAATGAATACTTCTGTGTTAATAAAGGAAAAAGATGGACCAGTGCCACAAGAAAGGATGGGAGGGAGGAAAGGAGAAGAGGGGGGATAGGGTTGATGACAGGATTCCAGACCACAGGGTGAAGAAAGGACTCATGGCCAAGGTTACTGGAAAATTGCAGGAAAAGTTACCCAAAATTGGGGGAATTTTTTTGCAAAAATTGTGAGGAAATTGTGGGACTTCTACTATATACCCTTAGTGCACCACAATAAATCTTTTATTATGCTGGTTGCACGCACACGCAAACAACATATTGGGGTAGTATTAGAAATGCAAAGGTGTGTCCCTCATTCCCCAATTAGCCAGCATGCTAGTGCTGACACAAGTATTATGCAAAGTGCCACCAGCTTGAGAGAAATGTGCCACTGCAATCAGAGACAAGATCATCATGCAGCGGCACAGATGACAGACCTTCAGTACGAGCCTTTTGTGGTGAAACATTTCAATGAACATGGCGGCAGGCTGGCGGCAAGAGATCAAATGGCTGTTTGTGTTTTAATGTCTTCACCTAGCCACCCCACCGGCCCCTGCCTGAAAGGTGGGAGGAGGAGCTTTCCTCACCTGCCTCCACATCCCACTGTCTCCGGCATGAAAGTTTCTCCCAACAGTGCAGAGCAGGCCCTAGCCTAAGCTCCATACAGGCCGGGAGTAGTCAGTGCCCAAAGGCACTTTTACTGTAAGTGCGATCTGATCATGCTGGCAGACCCCTATCCCCCACCTGCCGACATCGGGGTGCTTAATCCCTGTGTCAGCCTGTATCCCCCTCATCCTTTAATGTGGCACACTGGGAGCCCACCCCAGTGTGCCTAAACATGCTATGGTGTTTCTTTCCAACACCGGTATGTTCACTCCTGGTGTCGGATCGCACCCCCCACATATTCTCCGACCTTGGGATGCCAAATCCCTGGATTGGCATTGATCTCCCCAGTACTTTGGCACTCTGGGAGCACACACTAGTGTGCTGAAATCCATAGTTTACCTGTAAAAAAGAAACGGACACACAACATTTTTTTTTTAACCTGAACAGAAAGAAAACGGTCCTTCGTTGTTGCCGCTGGTCCCCCTCCCCCAACTCGCACCCTCCCTCTGTGCACCCCACCTCCCTGCACCCCCTTCACCTATACTTACCTGCGGCGGTCAGGGGCAGTGATCTTCAGTGGACAGGGAACACGTCTGCACTCATCAAAAGCCGACTGCAAACTGAAGAAATGACGGTAAGTCCTATAATGGCAGTCAAAGGGGGTTTTCAATTTAGGTGGCTAGCGCAGACATTTTTGGGTGTTTTGGTCCCAAATTTTCAACATTAGGTTCTTGTGACCCCACCTCATGAACACCGTCACTGTCATTTCGTTATTCGGTCCTGAAAGGTAATTTCGCGGTCACTGCATGGAATCACCTTTTGGGACTGAGTAACAAAATGACAGTGCCACTGTTCAGGAGGTGGGCTCCCAAAAAGCCTATACTGCAAATTTGGTGAAAAATTCCAAAAAATGACTGTTACGAGTGTTTATTGCACAGTTTCCATGCACACTCGTAACTTTGACAATTTTTAATATTTTCACTCCAGATTTTCAACATTGCCATTTTTTCACATCTCCTTTTGAACAGTACAGCTGTCATTTTTTACATCTTGCCCAAAATGTGTTTTTGCACATCTGGCGCAGTCACTGTGGGAAATCAATGTTCGTGACAGATTAACAAAATCACAGTGCCACTGTTCATGTGCAAAGGTCCTAATATGCCTATGTTGAAAATTTGGTGTAAAAATTCCCCAAAATAATTGCATTATGGGCATGCATTGTGCAGTTTCTACACACGCTCGTGACTTCACCAATTTTTCATATTTTCTCTCCAGATTGTCAACATTACCATTTTTATACCTCCTCATGAACAGTACAGCTGTCATGTTTCACATTTTGCCCGAAATGTGTTTTTCCACCTATGGCGCCAAATGACGCAGTCGCTGTGCAAAATCACCTTTGGCTAATGAACTGATAGCGCCACTATTCATGAGGTGGGGTTACAAAAAGCCCATGTTGAAAATCTGGAGTGAAAATACCAAGAAAAGCCCTGAGCATTAGGGTTTCCAACTGTAACGCCCCACCCTGTAGATACTGACAGGCGTCAGGGGTGTAACTTGGGATTGTCGGCTTTAATGCTCATGCCATTCCAACCCACCCCCACCCTGCAGCCAGTGACAGGCATTGAGGTGTGTCTTGGACTCTTCGACCCCAAAATTCACCCCATTCTCCTATACTGCATCCATCTCAGTGTATTTCCTTATGGAATGGGGTGAGCATAAGGCCTGAATACCCCAAGCCACACCGCGACACTTGTCGGTATCTACAGGGTAGGGTGAGGTGAAATGGCATGAGCATTATGGCTGATGACCCAAAGGCACACCCCAGTGCCTGTCAGTCTCTGCAAGGTGGGGGTGGGGGTGGTGTCAGTTCAATACAGTACTTCACTGCCATTCCTATTATGCATTTCTCTAACTCCTGCACTACCATTGCCAATGCCAGCAAGACAAAATTCGGCACGGACAAATGTTTGTTGTTTTCAAAAGCATATATTAGTCAGCATAAACTGCTAAATGAATACACTGCCACTTGAATATGCTTTAAACATTAAGGAAAGCTTGTGCTCCTAAAATGAATAGTAAATTGATTTTTGTTCCCTATCTTCCAAAATGTAAAGTAATCTGTCTCATACAGTGCAAAATTGATTCTATTTAGTGAGCTACAGCAAATCAATATTAAATAAATCCAGAGTCAATCAATTTTGTCTGTTTCTAGATGTAGAATAATGAAACCAGATCAACAACTATTTACAGCACTCTGTCAATTGCTCACCCACTTCTTTGATAGAAAAAAATAAGCAGAGTGATAAATAATCAAGTTTTAGTAAAAAAAAGTTGTTAAAATGTTTACTATTCATAATTTGCACTGTAGGTACAGTACAATATTTTTGAAATCACATATTAAAACATTAAATCAAATCAATATGTTTTCGTTGTATTGTTCAGCAGTCAGGATGCCTGTAATTTATCTTTGTTTTACTCTGGCTGCAATGATTTTGTTTAGTTAAAGATAAATGTTCAGATACATACATACATATAGTTTGAATAAAAGTATGTTCACAAGGAAAACCTTGCCCAGCCACTTACAAAAAGATTTCATAGTTAGTGCCTCATTTAGGTGAATGGGATCATTTGCATTTTTCTCCCACCTTTTGTTTTAGTCTCTGTGAAAACAAAAAGTTTTCTGATAGACTGCTTCAACACAAATTAAATGTTTACTGTTTAAGTGTACTTATGCTTGGCCAGCGGATTTTGAAACCAGACCAGACAAGTATTCAAATAAAAGCAGTGTCACATTAAAAAACAAAGTCCCCACTTTGCACGGCATTGTTTTGTCAAACCCAAGTCTGCATGCAAAACTGTCACTATATTTGAGTCTTTTATTGAAATTGTTAATATTTTTTACACAGTTTATACATATAGTACTTATGAACATACAAAATTACCGACAAAAAGGCTCACAGGTCTTTCAAGTCTGCCCGATTTTACAGCTCTCAGTTTAATACTACTGCAACTGCCCTCTCCCACCCAATCCACTCCCTCCATCTCCTCTTCCGGACCTTCTCCCTATTGTGTTCTTATCTGTACTAACCCTGACACTGACTCTATCCCACCCCCGCTTAAAGCTATCCACTGTCCTCAGTTTTCATTAACTCCTCCAGCAGTGCATTCCATCCTGCCACCACTCTCTCTGTGAAGTAGTGCCTCCTCATTTCCCTCCTGAACGTCCCCCTTCCATCTTCAGACTGTGCCCCCTAGTGACCCTACCCCCCTTTAAGTGGAACAGTCCTCCCTCTCTGACTTTGTTTATGCCTTTCAAGTACTTAAACATCTCTATCATATCCTTCCTTTCCCTTCTCTCCTCCAGCGAGTACAGTACATGTTGAATGCCCTCAATCTTTCCTCATAAGGCAACTCCCCTAGTCCCATGATCATTTTTGTAGCCCTACGCTACACCCTCTCCAGTAATCTCACATCCTTCTTGAGGTATGGGCACCAGTACTGTACACAGTACTCCAAGTGTGGCCTCACCAGTGACCTATACAATGGCAGGATGACCTCCTCCTTTTTAAAGGTGATCCCTCTTGCAGTGCACCCCAGCATCCTATTTGCCTTGTTTCCGCCCTCCTACACTGTGCTGATACCTTCATGTCCCCTGTGGCTAGTATCCCCAGGTCCCTTTCCTCCTCTGAAGCTGCTACATGCACTCCCCCCAACCAGTAGCTGGTCCTGGGATTTCTGGCTCTGAGGTGCATGACCTTGCACTTCTTAGCATTAAACCTCAACTACAATTCCTTTGACCAGTGTTCAAGTTTAGCTAGATCCTTCCTGGGTGCCTGCCTCCCTCCCTTCCTCACTGTCCACTTTTGCACAAATCTTAGTGTCATCATCAGACAGGCGGATCTTACTCCTGACCCCCTCTGCAATGTCTCCAATGAAGACATTGAACAAAACAGGTCCAGCACTGAACCCTGTGGTACCCCACAAGTTACTGACTTTGGCTTGGATGTTTCCCCCTTTACAACTACCCTCTGTTGTCTCTCCTGCAGCCAGCTCTCAATCCACCCCACCAGTTTCTCCCCCACCCCATATCCTTTAGTTTGCTCAGTAACCTCCTATGTGGCAGCTAGTTGAAAGCCTTGCTGAAGTCCAGAAACAGGACATCCAAGCATGATCTTCATCAACCACCCTAGTGACCCAGTTAAACAACTCGATTAGGTTAGTCTGGCACGATCTTCCCAAGACAAACCCATGCTGTCTCTCATCCTGTAGACCATTACTATTGAGAAAGGTTATCAACCTCTCAGAATGGTCTCCATCAACTTGCCCACTATAGAAGTCAAGCTCACCGGTTTGTAATTGCCGGTTTGTACTTGGGTCCACTCTTGTGGAGAGGCACCATATGAGCCATCCTCCAGTCTCTGGGTACATTCCCCGTCTCCAAGGAGGTGTTGAACAGGTCTGTCAGAGGGCCTGCCAACACCTCTGCCAGTTTCTTTAAGACCCTTTGGTGTACACTGTCTGGTCCTGGTGCCTTGTCCACCCGCAAGGCTTTAAAACCCTTCAGAACTCTATCTTCTTGGATGACCCCATCTGTTATATTTGCTCCCCTTCCACTCTTGCCTCCTTTCCCTTGTGGTATTGGGCCATCCCTTTCTTTCGTGAACACCGAGCAGAAGAACTCATTAAGTGCCTCTGCCTAGTCTTCCCCTTTTTCTGCCCAGCCCACCTTCCTTTTTATGTTTGCTTGCACGCATGTGCAAGAAACATAATGCCATCATACGAGTTTTCCAGAGGTGTGTCAGCCTCTTCCAATTCAGTCAGTGTATTTGCAGGCGCGGTCACAGAGTGCCAATCACTGCTCCAACTGTCTATGACAGCTGAAAATGCAATGGCATACAGTTGAAAGGAGGCTCAGCAGGCCAGGCACAGCTCCCCACACACACACGTGTGCATGCGCGCACACACTGCGTGCTCATGCACCTCCCCTCCACACTGTCACGGCCGATGGGGGTGCCCAATCCCCATCGGCTCCACGCCCCCAAAGATCCAGGTGCCACGCTGGGGAGCCCACCCAGCGTGGCAATGATAATAGCGACGGGGTGCCCAATCCCCGGCTCCACTGTATCTCCCCACCCCCATGCTGGGCCGACGGGGTGCCCAACTCCCGCCGGCTTCACTGTCTCCCCAGTACAGGGTGCCACGCTGAGAGCCCACCCCAGCGTGGCAACAGATGCTATGCGGCCGACGGGGTGCCCAATCCCGTCAGCTCCACGCCCCCACAGCCATCCTTTTGCCATGCTGGGAGCCCACCCAGTGTGGCAAATGTCCCACGTTGTCTTTAAAAAAAAAACCTGTAAAGAAAAACTGTCCCTTGCAGTCTCCTGCCCCCCACAACCCGCACCACCACTGCGCACCTGCCTCCCCACACCCCCCTTACTCCCATACTTACCCGAGTCCGCGCGACGATCTTCAGTGGACCGGGAACACTCCTGCACTCTTCAAAGCCGACCGCTAACTGAGGAAATGCCGGTAAGCTGTATAATGGATAGGTAGGGGTTTTTCAACTTTGTTATATCTCAGGTATTTTTGAGTTTTGCACCAAATTTTCAACATGGGGTTTTTGGGACCCTCCTCATGAATTCTTGCACTGTCATGGCGTTACTTGGTCAAGGGTGATTTTGCAGCCACTGTGCAAAATCACCTTTCCAGAATGATTAACAAAATGACACTGCCAGTGTTCATAAGGTGGGCTCTTAAAAAGCCTATTTTGAAAATTTGGTGGAAAAATTCCTAAAAATGACTGTTTTACAAGCGTGCGTTGCACAGTTCCTATGCACGCTCATAAGTTAATGAATTTTCAATATTTTCACTCCAGATTTTCAACATTGCCATTTTATCACACCTTCTTATGAGCAGTACAGCTGTAATTTTTCACATCTCACCCAAAATGTGTTTCCGCCAATGTAGCGCACAATATCGCAGTCGTTGTGCGAAATCAATGTATGGGACACATTAAGAAAATCACAGTGACACTGTTCATGAGCAGAGGTCTTAAATGGCTATGTTGAAAATTCCAGAAAAATTCCTAAAATGACTGTTTTATTTAGCCGCATGCTACAGTTCCCACGCATCACCATAAGTTTATGAATTTCAATATTTTCACCCAGATTTTCAACATTACCATTTTACCACACTTCCTTATGAGCAGTACAGTTGTCATTTTTCACATCTCGCCCACAACGTGTTTCTGCCCATGTAGCGCACAATGGCACAGTTGGTGTGCGAAATCAATGTATGGGACACGTTAAGAAAATCACAGTGACACTGGTCATGAGCAGAGGTGTTAAAATGGCTATGTTGAAAATTTGGTGAAAAAATTCCCCAAAATGACTGTTTTAGGAGCTCACGTTGAGCAGTTCCTACGCACGCTGGCAAGTTTGCGAATTTGTACTATTTGCACACCAGATTTTCAACAGTGCCATTTTACCGCACTTCCTTATGAGCAGTGCAGCTACCATTTTTCACATCTCGCCAAAAATGTGTTTCCGCACATGTAGCGCACAATGGTACAGTCGGTTTGCGAAAACAATGTTTGGGACAGATTAAGAAAATCACAGTGACACTGGTCATGAGCAGAGGTCTTAAAATGGCTATGTTGAAAATTTAGTGACAAAAATCCATAAAATGACTGTGTTACGAGTGAGCATTGTGCAGTTTCCACGCACCATAGTAGGTTCATGAATTTGTAATATTTTCAATCCAGATTTTCACCAGTGGCATTTTCCACACCTCCTTATGAACAGTACAGCTGTCATTTTCCACAACATGGCCGAAATATGTTTTCACACTTTCAGTGCAGAGATGCGTGGTCACTGTGAGAAATCATTGTTCGGGACAGATGAAGAAAATCACACTGACACTGTTCATGATCGGAGGTCCCAAAATGCCTGTGTTAACAATCTACTGTAAAAAAATCCCCAAACTAGTTACATTATGGGTGTGCGTTGCACAGTTTCTACGCATGCTCGTGACTTCACCATTTTTTTAAAGATTTTCACAGCAGATTTTCAACACTGCCATTTTTTACACCTCCCCATGAACAGTACCGCTGTCATTTTTCACATCCTGTTCAGAATGTGTTTTTGCACCTGTGGTGCCAAATGCCATAGTCGCTGTGCAAAAGCAGTTTTCGGCTAACAAACTGATATTGCCACTGTTCATGAGGTGGGAGTTACAAAAAAACCATGTTGAAAATTTGGAGTGAAAATACCAACGAATGCCTGAGGCATTAGGGTTTCCGACCATAATGCCCCACCCTGTAGAGTATGACAGGCGTCAGGGTTGTGACTTGGGATTCTTGCCTGTCATGCTCATACCATTCCACCCCCACCCACACCCTGCAGCCAGTGAGAGGCATCAAGATGTGCCTCGGACTCTTCGGGCCCAAACTTCACCCCATTCTCCTATACCGCACCCATCTCACCATATTTCCTGATGGAATGGGGTGCGCATAAGGGCCAAAGACCCCAAGGCACACCGTGACACTTGTCAGTGTCTGCAGCATAGGGTGTGGTGAAATGGCGTGGTCGCGTTATGCCTGATGACCCAAAGGCACACCCCAATGCCTGCCACTCTCTGCAGGGTGGTGGTGGGGTTGGCTTCAGTTCAGTACTTCGCTGCCATTCCTATTATGCAGCTCTATAACTTCTACACTATCAATGCCAGTGCCAGCAAGCAAACATTCGGCATTGACAAATGCTTGTTATTCTAACAATGTCATCCCTACAACTCCTCTTCTTCCTTATTTATTTATAAAATCCCTTTTCTCCCTCTCTGATCCCCTGAGCAAATTTCTGCTCCTTTGCTGCCTTGGCAGCCCTGACTGCCCTGCTCATCTCTCTAGATGATTTTGTGAACACCTCCCTGTCCTCCTCCTGCCCAGATTTTTTGAACTTAATGAAGGCATGTCTTTTTTCCCTCACCTTCTCCTCCACTTCCTTGCTGAGCTTGCTAGTTTTTTTTGTTTTTTTTTTACCAGGACTGCTTACTCTGAGACTTGGCACACGTGTTTGTGGCCTCATTTACTCCCTCCCTAATGATTGCCCACTTCCAATCATCATCTATCCCTGGGCTACTTCCAGCTAAATACCCCTCTAGGCTGCTGCCCATTCTGGTAAAATCTGCCTTCCTGAAGTCTAACACTCTTGTCCTGGTCTTAGCTGACTCCCTCCCTGTGTTGAGGAGAACCACACTGAGTGGTCGTTGCTTCTTGCTAGGGGGTACTGTACTATCACATCCTGGACTTGGTCACCATTTGTTAGCACAATGTCCAGTATGTTCCCCTCCCTGGTAGGCCCTGTCACTCCCTGCACTAGGTAGCTATAGCCTCCAGCAGTACATGTTCCCTGGTGTTTGTTGTAGTCACTGTCCACCAGTCAACCCGGGGTAGGTTGAAGCCCCCACTATTTTATTTATTTATTTAGCTTTTGTTAACTAGGTAAGTACACTAGACAAGACAATTTGCCTATTGTCAGGTATGACCCGGGAGAGTACAGGAAATTACATACTTACACACTTGGGACAACATGGTACATAATTAGGAAAAGATTACACGTCATGAGACAACGAGGTACAAGTTAGAAAAAACAAACTCGCATGTCACGTGCGAACATCATAATGTAGAATACACAAAGAACAAGGCATATGAGGCACATTTAGTTAGAATAGGTACAGCAGAGTAAGCGGTGTATGCCAGTTTTGGAGCAGTACAAGGTAAGGATTGGTAGCAGCAAGTACAAAACTATTATCTTAAGGGCCAGCTGTTATGCATGGGTGCTAAGTGTTAACATATGTCATGGGGGTTTTTGGCACAGCAGGCCGATCCGAGTTTGAGATGGTTCCATAGGGAGGAACGCAGGCTGCCCTGAGAGGGGGAAACACGGACCTGGGCTGGGAAGGTGTTCCAAAGTTTGGGGGCACATGCTGCAAAATCCCTTTCACCCATTTGAGTCCAAGTCACAGGTACCTTGAGTATAGCAGATCCCTGAGACCTAAGGTGATAGGACGAGGGAACAGTTTGGGCCAGCAAACTTGCCACCCCTGGAGGGGTGCCTGTGTTGAGGACCTTGCCTGTGAAGCAACCAAGGACAAAGTCAATGTGCTTTGAGGGTGAGAGCCAGTTTAACTTATTGTAGAGATCACAGTGGTGAGTGAGCCGGGGGGCCGCTAGGGCGAAGCGGCAGACATTGTTGTAGGCCATCGACCACCTAGAGAGATGGGTCTTAGTGGTGCTGTCAAACAACAGGTGCCCATAACATAGTGAGGGGAGAAGCATACCTCTAGCAAGAGCAATATGCGCAGCCGGCATGAGGTTATTTTTTGCTCTGTAAGCCAGACCCAGTTTACAGTTGGCAGACTTGCATGTCTTCTGGATATGGTGGCCAAGGTCAAGCTGTGGGTCCAATGTTACACCAAGGTATTTGAAATTGTCCGTGATTGGGATCGGGATGTCTCCCTTACCGGAAACACAGAATGGCACAGGGGAGGCCTTAATCTTAGCCCGGGACCCAAAGAGCATGGCCTGGGTTTTTTTGAGATTAAGGACTAGCTTATGGTTCAGGATCCATGTCTGAATGTTTCTTAGGTCATCACTCAGATGGTTGTTAATGACCCCCACCTCTGGGGAGTGAGACAGGATGACCAGATCATCTGCATAGAGGATTGGTTTACAGTGAGCAGCGGTTGTGGGGAGATTATTAACAAAAATGGAGAAGAGCATTGGTCCAAGGACGGAGCCTTGGGGAACCCCCATTGTTACTGGGATGGGACCCAAGAGCTCTTTGCCATATTTAACCCACTGCATTCTACCATGTAGGTAGTTGGAGAACCAACTGAGAGCAGCAGTGGATAGTCCAATTTATCTAAGCTGTGTTGATAGCATGGCATGGTCGACCAGGTCAAACGCCTTCAAGAGGTCTATAAAGATAGCCCCCAAGAGTTTGCCTTGGTCCATGGCCTCCCTAATCCACGATGAAACAGTAACTAGGGCTGAGGAGGTACCATGCCCCTTCCTGAATCCATGCTGTACAGGAGACATTATGTCATATGCCCAGGGACACTGGTTTACCGTGATTGCGAAAGGGCAAATTCCATTTTGCACATAGTAAAAACCGGTATTGCCACCGGTGTCTGCCAAGCCAAAATCCGTTTTTACCGGTGTTTTGTTTTGTGCACTTTATTTAACAATTTATAACTGTGTTAACATGCATTTTAGCAATTTTTACCTCCACTATTAATACATCTATCCATCCTTGTACCAATTAAAGTTATTGTAGGTACAAGATGTGATGGCAGCAGCAGCACTATGGCTCACATCCTTCAGGTTCAGTAGTAGCAACAACACTACGGCCCCCCCATCCCTCCGGTGTGATAGAAGCAGCAGCACTGCAGTCTCCCAACCTGCAGGTGTGACAGCAACAGTACTACGTTCCCCATCCCTCAGGTGTGATGGCAGTGAATCAGCACTATGGTCCCCTTCCCTCAGGGGTGATGGTGGCAGCACCACCAATACTTCCAGCTCCCTCCAACACAGTGAATATAGTCAGCCGTGGAAAACAAACACTGCAAGTATGCCACCACACCTAAATAAATCCTGGCTGAATGTACCTATTTTGTACTGTGTGTCAATACTACATTGTGGAAAGGAGCATAGGGCACATTGCCAATGCTGGATCTGTATGCCTTTTCATGTCACCAGGTACTTAAATAAAAAGAGACAAGCTAAATTAAATAAAATCTAGTTTATAAATGTGCAGAAAGTGGTGCAAAAAGTAGAAACATTCCAAAAGCATATACATTAAAATGTGCAAAATTTATAATCAGCAAAAAATTAAATACGATAAGGATAAACCCAATACTGTAAGAAATAACATTTAAAATGTATATAAAAATAGTAAAAGTGCAGAAACAGTGGAGAAAACTAACATTTTGGACTAAAATCCACATACGTTAAAATGTGCAAAACGTGAAACAAAGTAAACTGTGCAAAAGAATCAGTTAATCTAAAGCCCTTACAATTTAATTGAACATTTTGTTAACTAACAAAAACAGCTAAGCAGTGGCAACCAATACATAAAGTACCCTATTTATTGAACATTAGCATTGAAAACAGTAGCAAATTGTCCACCCGCAGGTTTCTTCTTTGATCCGTATGGATCTGACCATATACAGAAAATGACCTTTCAACTTCAGCACTGGACACTGGGACCCAAATTGCCTGCTGGGCAGCTCTAGCCAGCACTGGTAGCTGAGGCTCCACAGACTTCCAGTACTGACCCAGATCAAAGTCCAACTTTGCTGGCAAGTCACTGAGGTCTTGTCTTATGTAGAGATCCCAATCCTTTTTCAAAGCTGCTGTATTGAAGTCCAAACATTGGAATGTCCTCTGCATATTGATTGTAGTCCTTGTTCAGTTTAGGCAGATTGAATGGGTCTAGTATGCGACATGCCTTGAAAAACTGTAGCGAAGGATTTGACCCCATATGCTTGCCGAGTTTGTTTAGCGCTACACTGAAAGCTTTTTGAAATACCAAAACTTGATCCTGCTTGGCCCAGCCTCTAAGCTGATGAAGCTGCTCATCAGTTCTCTCTCCAAAGCCATCGGTCTTTAACACACCAGCCTCAAATCTGTTCTTGATTGCCATTAGTGTATCGTAGATAGACACAGCCAGTGGTTTATCTTTCAATTGCAGCATGTGTATTGTCTCTATTATGTCCATACTATTTTCTGCAATAAATGTAGTCTGAATTTGGAGCTCTCCCATCCATTCGGTAAATAAGTTGCATAGCGATTTCAATGAATTTGCATCACTCTGGTCTTCCTGCAAGAAATCTCTTAAATATTGTAAGTGGGTGGCATGGTATTTCACAGCCTCAAACCATGTGTTCCAGCGTGTCAGTACTGGGACAGGAGGTAAAGTGTTGTTCTCCACCCCCCAACTCTGTGATGAATGCCAGGTACTCCCTTTTTTCATTTTGGGGACTGCTGGAACACGTATTTAATCTGAGCAACCAGTTTGTTCACTAACTCAAAATGGTCAATCCATGTGTCACCTACAAGTGACAGGACATGTGCCCAGCAACCGACATGGATGACATGGTCCCCAATAACTCCCTGTAATGCATCATTGAAACATTTAATCATGTATCTGGCATTGTCAGTGACAAAACCCACAACTTGCTCCATCTCCACCTCATATTTCTGCAGAGTTTTTAAAATGGCTTCTCGTAACAGTTGAATGGTTCACTGCGACCAACTCCATGGTATTTGCAATGTAAGATTTCCCACCATCGATAACAAAAACAATGTTCAGTACACACCGAGCATCTGAGTCTGTGGATTCATCACACATTACTGTGACGCTCTTTCCTTTCACTTGTTGGCTGAATGGACTCCTCCATCTCATTCTGCAGTTTTGGCAGGTAGTTCTGATGGAGAGTGTCTGCCTTTGGAAGTGCACCTATGCTCTTAATATACTTTCCCATCCAGTCTCTGAGGCAGGGTTGATCAAGTTTCTCAATTGGAATATTGGCCCCACACCAAGCCCTCAATGTGTCGAGAACTGTTTCTTCCCTTGAAGCAGCAGCAGAAGTGGTGGCATTGAAACTCGTTTGTAATGTTACCTGTCTGTTCTCACTTTTCTCTTTCTGGCTCCTGTTTTTTAAATGCTTTTTGCTGTTGCAGTGGTCTACAACGGTATCCTTCGGATGTGGTCCACTGGGTGGGCTAAAACCGGCGAACATTTTCCCTCCATCTTCCATTCCCATTGCCTTGAACTGTAGTGCATGGTCTTTCACAGTAATGCTGGAGATTTTGGGCATCTTTTGTGGTGGTGGTGTTGCCATCTTGATGGTGTAGTGATGCGATATTTCCAAAGAACTAAAGTGACAAAGCAGCAGATCACTAACACCACTTTCACAGATTGACCTACAAAAAAACCCCAAAACACACAGTAAGGAATAGTTCTGCAACACCAACCAAGCATTCACAATTTTAGCATGGAAGACCCACTAGTGGGCAAAAGAAAGCAAACTGTACCTTTACGGTGGTCTTGAATACACTTGCAGCAGATCACGTCCAACAGCACTTCAAGGCCTGAAATCATAATTGAAATGTTTACATGCGGCCCACAGAAAATGTACACACTGTTAAAAGATCATCATCCACATCCTCATCCTCATCAATGCATTCTCAATCACAGCTTGCCACCAACACCCACACATACTTACTTGAAGAGTGGCACAAAGGGATACGCGTGACTGCATGAGGTGCTGGTAGCAGTGTTGACAGGTGGTTCAACATCAGCATGAATTTGCAGCAGTGCACAGGCATGGACCGGTGTTTATGAAGACTTCAGACTCCCAGCAAGATGGAAACAGCAGTCTTGATGATTCTTCAGGTGTGACAGCAGCCGGTGCAGCCCCCACCCCTCAGGCGTGATGGCAGCCGGTGCAGCCCCCACCCCTCAGGCGTGACGGCAGCAGGTGCAGCCCCCACCCCTCAGGCATGACGGCAGCCGGTGCAGCCCCCACCCCTCAGGCGTGGCGGCAGCGGTGCAGCCCCAACCCCTCAGGCGTGATGGCAACAGAGGCAGAATGATGGTACTCACCCAATGCCATGTACCAAAGCTTGACAGAGCTCAGACGTGAATTAAGCCGAACCACCAGACGCCAAGGTGGACTCCGTCGGTTCAGTCCCTAACATCTAGCTGCCTGGATTGGTTTATTATATATAAACAAAGTGCATCCAATTAAAACAAATCCAAAACTGATTAATGAGGATTGAGGATGCTAATGGAGAGATCAACAATCTGTACCAGACAATAAACCAACCAGGAATTGCACCCACAGTAAATTGGGCACTTTCTAACTTGTCCTCATGAAAATGGAGCCTCTTAGTTTTCATGTGGAACTCAAACTCAGGAAGGTGTTCCACCAGCAGAGGTACAGCCGCCCATAGGGCATAACCACTGTGTAGTTCATGGTTTCATGTCCCTATCCCACCTGCAGTCAACAGAAATAAATTGATCTTTGCACCCAATCACCAGTTTGGTGATCACTCAGGTGCAAAGATTATTTTAATATAGTGCCTGCGGGCAGAGAGGAAGCCCCAATCTGTACAGTGGTCAGGGCTTCACCTCTGCTGGTAGTTCACCTTTAAGAACTTATCAATTCTCTGTAGTTCCCCAACACTTCCAAAAATATTCCATTATTCCTGCAAAAGTCCAACTTAAGTGGTAAGATTACTACATGCAGTTATACAGTTTATCAACTTGTCTTCTTTGTTTACCCCCTAGGTAACTAATCCGATGCCTACATCCTCCACAATTGATCAAGGGAGCCAAGAAGGAAACTCTGCAGTTGACAGTTTTGAAGGGCACAGATTAGACATGGAATGGTTTATTAAATTATTTAGTTTGATGTGGCTTAATAAAGTTATTTTGTCCGACTGTGTCTATTATTCCCCCCACACACACACACACACACACACACACACACACACACACACACGCACAGACACACACACGCATGCACACGCATGCACAGACACACGATGCACAGACACACGCATGCACAGACATGCACAGACACACGCATGCACAGACATGCACAGACATGCACAGACATGCACACACAGACATGCGCAGGCACACACACATGCACACATTTTGTACTGTATTTCTTTCATGGAAGTACAACCAACAAAATATAAAACACCCTTCCCTCCAAGGCCAGAACCATTTTTCCCCAGCATGTGCACCAGTCCGCCCAGTGTGCCCATCTGCCGACCATCAAACAACAAACCAGTGGAGCGAGGCAAGGACCCGGAAGCCTGGTGCACATGCTGGAAAAAATGGTTCTGTGCCACTGCCAGTCCACACCTCCCTCCAAGGCCAGAACCATTTTTCCCCAGCATGTGCACCAGTCTGCCCAGTGTGGCCATCTGCCGACCATCAAACAACAAACTAGTGGAGCGAGGCACGAACCCGGAAGCCTGGCGCACATGCTGGAAAAATGGTTCTGTGCCACCTGCCAGTCCACCCTCCCTCCAAGGCCAGAACCATTTTCCCCAGCATGTGCACCAGTCCGCCCAGTGTGCCCATCTGCCGACCATCAAACAACAAACCAGTGAGCGAGGCACGGACCGGAAGCCTGGTGCACATGCTGGAAAAATGGTTCTGTGCCACTGCCAGTCCACCCCTCCTCCAAGGCCAGAACCATTTTTCCCCAGCATGTGCACCAGTCCGCCCAGTGTGCCCATCTGCCAACCATCAAACAACAAACCAGTGGAGTGAGGCACGGACCGAAGCCTGGCACATGCTGGAAAAAAATGATTCTGTGCCACTGCCAGTCTACCCTTCCCTCCAAGGCCAGAACCAGTTTTCTCCAGCATGCATACCCATCTCCCGAGCCGTCCCTCAGCCGTCCATCAAACACCAACATCCAATGCCACCCATATCCATATCCAAGCCTTTTTTTTTATATATAATAATAATCATGCCAGCTTATGTACCCCAACCCTCCATTTTCCCTCCTACATTTCCCCTTCAAACAACAGCAACAAGGCAATCTGGGGAAGAAGACTACAGCAAGAACTAAGAAAGCCAGCAGGATGGCAGTGCAGGTCAGGTGCAGCACAAGGAAGCAGAACAGTCTGGACAGCAGTACAAAGCTGGCAGGGCAAATCAGCACTGCTACTCTCATACCCACAAACATCTCTCCAACCCCCCACAGACTTGTTAGCACTCTCCCCACCCTGACTGAACAGTGCGGCCACTCTCCACACCCACAGACCAGCCTGGCCCCTCTCCCCACTGAACCCCACAAGCCCGACCAGGCAACCACTCCACCAACCCTGCCTGAGCTACATAGACACTTTTCCACACCTTGATGGACCAGCACGAATGCTCTTCCACACCTCGACGGACTGGCACCAATGCTGTTCCCCATCCTTACAGAACAGCACAGACACTGTCCCAGTCACTAGCCAAATGCTGATTTTGTATCTAAGCTACTAAGGTTTAACTAAACCTGTGGGCTTGCACTGGAGAAGTCACCATTTCAGTAATTACACCACTTTTGGGGTGGTGAGTTTTCCCCAGTCAGTCAGCAGACCTGCTAGCTACACAGACTGCCCTCCAGAACCACAAACACAGACCACCCCATCCACAAACACACCTAGCCCAACACGGCCATTGATTGTATCCACCCCACGAGCATGCATGTGGCCACTGTCCCCTCCCCACCCCACCAGCCCAGCAAGGCAAGCCTATGGGGGTTGTGAATTTTCCCCAGTCCTGCTAGCTAGTGTCTGACAAATGTAATTTTTGACTCCTGAAACTCCTGCCCCACAGAACATACATCTCCCCTAGCAACCCCAGTCACCCAGCCAGCAAATCCCCAAGCCACGCACCACCCCAAGGGACAAGCATGGTCTTCTACCTATCCTGATACTACCCAGCAACAAACCAGCCCCACCAGCTTACATGGACAAGCACACTGCCATCAAACCACAAGACCAAACCTGGACCCACCTGTCCCAAATGCAGACTGTCCCCCCAGCAAAAAACATTAACAGTCCCCATCTCAAGCAACCCTCCCAGACACCCCACCAGCAAACCCCCCAGACAACAACCCCAAACACAGCCAGAAAACACCCCAGCCCCTGCAAGAAACCCGCACAACCAGAAGCAACAACACCAGGGCATGGCCAGAACACCTCCCACCTAGGACACAGACTTGAGTAGCACCCTTCCCCTGGACACAGACATGATTGTTCAGCACTCATGAAGGACACATGGTGGCCAGACCCCCACCCATCAATCAAAAGTAAAATGGCATTTGGTAGCAGTGTGACCCCCCCCAAACAAAAACAGCATCAGCCTCACATCTTCAATGTTATGTTTGTACAGTATTTAGGGGACAGCTAAAACTTATGAATGGATGGGCCTAGCATATCTTTTTAATGAAAACAGTGATCCAAGCAACTATTCAGGACACACACACCCACAAAATCGGTAATCGCAAACAATTCCAATTTTTGTACAGCAGGCAAGGACGACGTGATCCCACTCACCCACCCGCTCGCTTCACTAATAATAAAATTACGCATACGGACAAAGAGGCACAGCATCATTTCATCATCAATCTCATGCATCAAAGTACAAAGTATTCTTACTTGCATGGCACAGCAACCAGCGGCAGGAAGGCAGGAGAAAATATAGAAATTGGACGGTTTGCGAAGTTTAAGTGTGTGATCAGTTTATAAAGCTAAGTGGTGAGTTTGTGTAGTTTGTAAAAGTGTGTCGACAGTTTGTACAGTTTGTGAAGGTGTGTGGACATTTTGCATTTGGTATCCAGTTAGTGAATGTGTGTGGCCAATCTATGGAGTTTGTGGATGTGTGTGAGGACTCTGTGTAGTCTACGAAGGCATATCGTCAGCCTGTGTAGTCTGCAAAAAAAAAAAAAGAGTAAAAAGACATGTTTCACCCAGTCAACTACTGGGCTTCCTTAGACTTCTTCTGTGTCCGTTTAATAGTAGGCTCCCTAAATGAACCAAATACAGAACTGTGCAGCAAATAAACTTACCGGCAGTGCGATTTCTGTTCAGACGATCCAGATGATGACCGCAGGAAACACTGAAATGAGAAGGCAGCAACACCACAACGAGTGAACAGCAACGAGAAAGAAACCCACGCCGTGTTTGCTTTTAAAGGGCTAAGTTCATGGACACTCCGTGAACAAACGCTACTTCCGTTTTCGCGTTGAAATAACGTGGACCAATCAGGATTCCGCTTAAACCTCCGTTATTCCGCGCATGCGGAAAACCAGTGTCCCTGCATATGCCTGTAAGTACTCTGAGAGTTGCCCTGCCACAACTTTCTCCAGAAGTTTGCTAACTGCGGATAGGATGGATATGGGGCGTTAGTTCTCGATCAGTTTAGGGTTCCCCTGTTTAAGGATTGGGACTACCCTGGCAACCTTCCATATGTCTGGGATAACTCCAGTTAACAGGGACAGATTGAAGATGTGTGCCACCAGAGGGGCAAGCCAGGGGGCACCGAGACTGAGGAGCTTTGGTTCCAAGCCATCTTCGCCAGCACTTGAGAAGGAAGAGAGTCCAGCTAGCAGTTTCTGCACCTCTTGAGCCACCACTGCCCTGAACAGAAAGGGCAGGCGGGGTGATGATGGTGCTATGAGCTGGCTGTCGCTGACACCACTACCATTGGGGAATGTCGAGGTATACTCGGACAGATCAGAAAAATAATGATTGAAGGAGTTGGCAATGGTTTCTGAGTTGTTGCAGCTGGAACCTTCAATTATCATATCAGTGGACTCAGCGCTCTGTGTACCACTCACAACGTGTTTAATATTCCTCCAGAACCTCCTTGGATCCCTAGCAGAGTTCAGTAACGCAGATTTGCAGAACTCACTCTTGGCTATCCTTATGTTCTTTTTGCACTCATTTCTGAGTTTTCTGTATCTCTGAAAGATAGCCTGGTCAGCCGTGGCCTTAAACTTGGCCCAGCACTTATCTCTGGTGTTGAGGAGGGCCAGGAGACTACCAAGAAGCCATTTAGTAGCCATTCCCCTCACCCTCCGTCTGATGAGGGGGGCATGTTTCTCCTGCAGGACCCTTAACGAGATGAGGAAGTGACTGACAGCGGATGTGGAGTCCTGAGCATTCCATACTGTCGAGCAGTCAGTGTACTTGATATCATTTTGAAAGGAGGATAGATCAAACCTAGAGTAGTCTCTGATCTGGATAATTTTATGGGGTATTTTCAGAAGTGGGATCCGCCAGACACAGTACACCGGGGAGTGATCAGAGATAGAATCAGGTAGGATACCAGACGAGCTGATCCTATCAGGTCTATTTGTCAAGATCCAGTCCAGGAGGGAGCTCTTACCATCATTTGTAGAGCATCTGGTAGGATCCTTGACAAGCTGTGTCAGTGAGAGACCAGCAAGTGATGGTTCAAAGGCTTTGGTGTTGCCACCCAGCCAATTGAGGTTGAGGTCACCCAGAATGATTAACTCATTCTGCCGTGTTACTGCACCAACTGTGTCAAGGAGGCCAGTCAGTCCCTCTATGCCTCCCTTTGGAGGATTGTAGGTGTATACAATGTGTATCTTTTTTGTCATCCCTAGTAACAGCACCGTGTGCAGTGTCTCACAGGGAGACTGCACTGTCTGTTGATGAGGTAGGGCAGATAGATTAAGATGGCTCCTGTAGTAGACCAGGATACCACCACCTCTCTTTCTTCCCGGATGATCACGATGGATGAGGTCATAACCAGGGAAGGCACATACAGAGTTTGGGGTGGAAGGTTTCAGCCAGGTTTCTGTAATGCCAAGAATGTCTGGACTATGATGAGTTACCCAGACACGAAGTTCCGTCAGGTTTGGCAGTAGACTTCTGATATTAAGATGGGCTACCTTCAGCCCTTTTACCGCCGACCAGCCCGCCAGTGTAAGTGAGGACTGGAGTGATTGTCCTGGGTTTAGTTCTATGTCCCCTGCTAGCACAAGGGTCACCAGCAGGAGCCAGAATAGATGCCTTAATGGAGGAGATCTATCCTTGTTCTGTGACTTTCGGTCATAACACCTGACCTTTCGGGCAGGTCTCAGAAGGCTCCTCAGGTTAAGACCACTGAGGACCCAGGTCAGGGGTGAGCCGTCTACTAGAATGTTTGAGAAGGTGAAGTCAGACTCCACCGGCTGGACACACGTACACCAGGGGTCTCTTTTCAAGGGGTCATCCGCCCTTGAGATCCAGGGGATCCATGACGCAGTAAGGATCACAGTGGCGATAGTGCCCAGGAGTAACTGGCACAGGACTAGCTTTGATGGGAGCTCAGGAAGTCGCATTATTGCCCCAGTATGGTTGTCCGGCAGAGACAGGAAGGGGATTTCCACCATAGGTCACCAATGGACACAGGACAGTGCCAAACAGGTATTTAGTAGTCTGGCAAATGGTGGGAAATAGATTATTTGTACCTTACTGGCACTTATCTCAAGAACAACTAGTGTATTATTATGTGATAAAGACAGTTAGCTGACTAGTAGAGCCATAGTGCTAGTAGTAATCATATGGGAGACGTCAGACATAGGTTTGGGCAGACAAGTAAACAGAACAATAGGTACAGTGCCACCTTTCTGGCATGTGTCTAGTTTGCCACCAAGAGACCAGAGAATTACCCTGCAGGTTTTCCCACCACGAGACTAGAGGATACCATGTAGGTTAACAGTCTAGAGGCAACTAGATTTGTTTTGCGTGCATGAGATAGGTAGATAGGAATAAAAATTATGCTGGCAGTGATTACTTCCACAGGCATGAGTTAGGCTGAACAGGATGTAGTTATACTGGTACACAGCAGACAAACGGGATTGAAATATATCAGTTACGAATAATGCAATAAGACCGGCTATAAGTTGATTACACTGGCAAGAGAAGATCACCACTATGAATTTTATCACAGGGTTCAGACTGTCAGACAGTTAGCAAGTCTGGGTGAGAGTAGGCACTGCACTGTAGCCAGAAGGGAACACCAAGAGACTACAAGGCGTCTTGATGCTGTTCATATCACTCTAACTCAGTTTAATTGGCCAATGTTAAACTGAGGCGTGGCTACTTGGTATTTAACGGGATGAGGGAATGGAGTGGGCAGGTGGGCCGATAAATCAAGTCCAGTAGAGCTCCTGTGTGCAGCTCCCAGCCCCTCCACAACCCCTTGAGGTCCCGACTAATCAGCAGAAAGTGTCCCAACAATTACACTCAATTTTCTATCTGCAGGAGGTCCGCCTGCTCGGCACCTCAACCCCGCGGGCGCAGCGGCTTCATGGATGCAAGGGCAAGGGCTGCCCGCTCCCTACACTAGTTCCAGTCTGTTGTAAAATCAGCAGCAGTCCGCGCTTGCTTTAAATCTCCAGCCCAGCGTCAGCAAAAGTTTTGGGGCCAATTGGCGCTTCTACCTTTCAGCTCATCAGAAAATGGTGCCAGAATTCAAACTGCAGCAGGGGTACGATCTGAAGTCACCAACGTCAGGCCGGGGGGTCGCACAGCAGGTAAGCGACTCGGGAAGAATGGCAAAATCAAGTCCAGTAGAGCTCCTGTGTGCAGCTCCCAGCCCCTCCACAACCCCTTCAGTTCCCGACTAATCAGCAGAAAGTGTCCCAGCAATTACACTCATTTTTCTGTCTGCAGGGGAGGTCCACCCGGTTCCGGCACCTCAACCCCGTGGCGCATGCTTCTGGATGCAGGGACAGAGCCGCCTACCCCCACAATAAGTTCCAGTCTGTTAAAATCAGCAGCAGTCTACGCTGCTTTAAATCTCCTAGCCCAGCGTCAGTAAAAGTTTTGGGGCCAATCGGTGCTTCTGCTTTTCAGCTCGGCAGAAAATGGTGCCAGAATTCAAACTGCAGCAGCGGTATAATCTGAAGTCACCAACGGTAGGCTGGGGGGGTCACACAGCAGGTAAGCGACTCGGAAAGAATGGCAAAATCATAACTACTCCCTTTGCCACTAACCTTTCTGATTTGCTCCCCCAGCTCCCTATCCACCTCCTTGTTTTTTGAGGGTGGCCTGTACACCATCTCCATCCTGAGCTTCTTACCTTTGGGTCTTTGGAGCAATTCCCATATGGCTTCTGGCTCCCCTCTTCCCCATCCTCCCTGGTACACAGTATCCCCTCCCTAACATAAATAGTCACCCCTCTCCCTCTCCCCCCCAGTCCCTGTGGTACACCTTGTATCCCAGGATCCTGAGATCCCAGTAATGGTATTGGGTGACCCAGGTTTCTGAGATGGTGGCAATATCTATCTCCCCTTCTGCCATCAATGCCTGGAAGTCTGCCACCTTGTTTGCTAGGATCCTTGCATTCAAGGATACAAACGTCCACCTTGTGTCCTGTCCCTCCTCTCCCCGTCCCTCTCTTCTACACTACTGCCTTAGTAACTTTCCCTCATTCTCTTTCTTCATTCCTCTCTGGGAGGGAGGCCTTCTGGTCTCCTCTGTAAGGTGACTCCCCATAGCTGTCCAATTCAGCCCCCCCCACAGTTTAAATCTATTTTGTTTTTAATGTAATTCGCCAGCCCTTGTTTCAACATCTGTGTACCCTCGATGTTGAGATGCAGCCTATCCTTAGCATAAAGCCCCTTATTCTTCCATATCTTGCCCCACTCCCCTACTACCCCATACCCCAGTTTGAGGTCAAAACTCAAAAATTGCAAGAAATTGCAGAACATGTCTGTTTTTGTGGAGGATTGTGAAAATTGCAGATTCTGCAATACAATTGTGGGTGCCCCGCTGATGGGTCTCAAAGTAAACCAGTCCCCAGGGCTAGATGGTATTCACCCAAGGGTGTTGAAGTAGCTGGTGAGGAACTGGTAGGTCTGTTCAACAGCTTATTAGATATGAGGATAGTACCCCAATAGTGGAGAACCACACATGTGGCACAACTCCACAAAAGTGGACCCAGAGATAACTCTGATAATTACAGGTTAGTCAGTCTGACCTCCATTATTGGTAAACTAATGGAGATGATTCAGAAGGAAAGACGGGTTGAGTTCCTGGAGGCAAATAGGCTCCAAGGTGAGAGGTAACACAGGTTCATGGCAGAGAAATCCTGCCAAACCAGCCAGATTGACTTATTTCACCGGGTGATGAAGACAGTAGACAAGGGACAATCGGTTGACATGTTCTACTTGGATTTCATCAAGGCTTTTGACTTGGTACCCCACAAGAGGTTGATCATGAAGTTGGAGGACCTAGGGAAGGAAGTAAATTAACAAGGTGGGTGGCAAATTGGTCAAGAGGTAGAACACAGAGGGTGGTAGTGGGCAAGCTCTCTGGAATGATGGAAGTTACTAGTGGGGTCCCACAAGTGTTAGTTCTATGCCCAGTGTTGTTCAGCATGTTCATAAGTGACATTGGAGACTGCATAAAAGGCAAAATCTGCCTCTTTGCAAATGACACCAAGCTCCATGGAAGGGTAGACATGGATGAGGGGGTACAGGACCTTAAAGAAGGCCTAGCAAAGCTGGACAGATGGTCTAGCATATGGCAGCTCAGGTTCAATGCAAATATGTACAAAGTCATGTAAATATGAGGAATGAACCCGAGTACTGAGTACTGCCAGTGGATCCAGGTCACCACATCTGAAGAGGAAAAAGACTTGGGAGTAGTGTTATGCCTGGGTTACACACCCCTACTATCCCACATACACATTACAATGTATTCCTGGTCACTTACACTGTGATACTGCTATTTGCACTACTGTGTAAGATGTAGGTACCCATCGTACAAGTGTGGGTATTAGGAATGTGCTTTGCTGCTAATATATGCTACTGTATATTATGTTTACATCATTTTATATGTTGTTTTACTGTTATGATTTATGTTTTGCACTCATCATGCATAGTACATTATACCTCACTACAATGCATGTACCTAGGTTATGTTTTCATTTATATATTTTATACACATGTGTTCTGACCCATATCACTGATCAGAGGGCCTTTTTGGATCATCAGTTGATTGTTATATATTCTTATATAATCATACATAGTTTGTGTCTTATACTTAGGTATTACACCACATGTATTTCTGTATACTCAGCATTTCTCTTTGTCTGTGATTTATTGCTGACAGAATAGTTTAATTGTTCTAACTTCTTACTCATTAGTAATTCTGTTTCCTAAGTAACTGCCTAAGGGAGATGTCTTGTTTATGCCTTATTTAGGATAACACGTTCAATGTGTTATGTTCCTCATATCTATAACTATGTTGTTATCACTACTATATAACCTTCTGTAAGCCTGTTCCTCATGGATATTACACCTTCCTCAAGGACTGGTAAGAAACCAACTTCCTTGTGATTTTCTCTGTCATATGTTTGGCATGAGTATTGTAATAAACTTTTCATTATTACTTACTGCTTGTGTGTGTGTGTGTGTTCTTTGGCTAACACTACAGATACACAAGAATCTAATAGATCTAGAGCTGGACTCTAGATAACAGTAGCCATTACTAGCAACCTAAAACAAACAATGCAGTGGAGAAAGGTAGCAGCCAAGGCAAACAGAATGCTTGGGTGCATTGCACAGGGTTACAAGAGTAGATGGGAAGAGGTAATATTGCCATTGTACTGATCCTTGATGTGATTGCACCTGGAGCATAACATTTAATACTGGAGACTGTACCTGAAACAGGATATCAACATGTTTGAGGCAGTCCAGAGGATGGCAAGAAAGATGGTCATGGGGCAGCAGTGCATGGTGTATGAGGACAGACTGGGTGACTCCAACATGTACTCGCTTGAGGACAGAAGGGAGCTGGGGAATATGGCTGAAACCTTCAGGTGCTTGAAAGGTGTCAACGAGGTGGATATAGGGAACCTATTTTGTCGAAGTGGAAACAATACCACAAGGGGGAACTGCTATAAGCTGGCAGGAGGAAGATTCAGGAAGGAGTCAGGAGACACTTCTTCACAAAATGAGTGGAGGTGGGGTGGAATGAACTCCTAGGGGAGGTCACCTCACAAAAAACAGAGGGTGGATTTAAGAGGGGGTGAGACAGCAAGAAGGAGAGAGTTAGGGTTGGTAAGGATGGTGGGATGGAGCCCACAGTAGTTGCTGGGGAATGGGCTTCACAATTGAGCAGACTGGATAGACTGTAAGGTCTTCTTCTGTTGACTATTTTCATATTTTCATATTCTACAGCAAGTCCCAGGCTGATAGTGCAGGCCAGAGGAGGAGCTTGGCTTCATCTACTGGCTCTTTTTCAATTTTTCTCCCCTGACTTGGTGGCATGCAAGTTGCACCAGTGCGCATGCATGTGGAGGCACGCATGCAACACATGCTCTGTTGCTGGCCGACCCCCAGTATGTTAAGCCAACTGCCTGCCATCATGCCTCAACCTGGTGGCAGTCTAGAAGTGGTGCAGCAGGAATTCCCCTCCCCAGGAGAGGGAAGCAGTCCTCTGAATGCTCAATCCTCCTTTCCTCTCCTTGGTTCAGCCCTGGGACCCAAGTTATCATGCCCTTGGAAGGACTAGATCATGCAGTCAGGGTCTGCTCAGGATCCTTCATTCTAAATTAAAGTCTACATGAGAAAGGACATTCTCAGTAGCATCCTGTTTTATGGCATTCTTACTGTTAGATGTTAAAATGACCCATTCACTATTAGTATTTAAATCTCAGCAGCAGGGCCTCTAGTGGAGGCAGTGTTTCCTAGTCAGGAAGAAAAAATAGCTCGCTCATACAGCTACTATTTTCTTGATGTTACTGCATCTGTTACTGTTTGTATGGAGATTTTTGCTTTGGAGGTGATGTTGAAAGTATCTTTGTTGCATATTTGCACTTGTACATCACTATGTTTGTTTTATTTTGTTTAGTAGGTAAGACTACTGGCACCACAATACCTAATACAGTGTCATCCTGGGGTTGACACATAAATACAACATATAATACAACTATAGAACAATTCTTAAAAAGAAAAGAGTCATTGCAGTGTGCACCTGGAAAAGCCCATAATTAATAAAATATTTGAATTAAGGAAAATGATGCTCAACTGTTGGATATGGCAGGCCTCTAAGGGGCACTGTATTCAGAATAGTAGACTTGACAAAACAGTGCACACTGTGTGGTAAAGACATTCCAGGGCTGGGGCAGTTTTTACTGTGACCAATCGTACCCATATGTCTTCACCACACAGTGTGTGATTTATGTGCCTGTGTTGTTGGTATTATGGTAGATCATCAAACTATGTAATGTTGCTAGCTTCTGTGTGCCCACCAAATCCTAAAAACTATTTGGGGGTCACACACATACATGTCTCTAACTCCTGAACTGGCTGCCTGCAGGTGCACATTCTGTGCAGACAGGGCACTAAACAGTTTTTCCTGGCCTCTGCACATGCAGAAGAACTAGAATTCCTTTATGGATTGGACCTTAATATTTTTTTTGCTTAAATTTTCTCCCCACCCCCACCATGCAGCTCATTAAACCAAGCCACTCTCAATCCCAACCTTACATTTAGATTTCAACAACCATTTCAATTCTCTTACCCAGCTCATCAAGGATATCCACCTCTTGTTTCAGATTTAAATTGTTAATATATTTGTTATACCTCAGCTCATCAAACCTTTTTAAATTCCTGATATATGGAACAAGTTGGAACTTTGCCTATGCTGAGATGGGTCCATACAGAGTAAGTCCTATACCTCTTGGGTACATAGAAAAGAAAATTAAATAGTTAAAGAAAAAAATAGAATTTATAGTAAAGAATAAATTGGTTTTACATTTTTTTGCACTTCAAAACTAGCTACTTATCTAAAAGATGGGTGCACTGTATGTTTCCAACCAGGCATATCAATAAGAGCAAAACCAAAAAAAGTTAAATAAGCTTTTCATGGAAATAGATGAAAAAGACAGAGGGGGCAGATGACTACAGACTGAAAAAAGAATTAAGAAAAGGGTACATGAATGAATGGGACAGACATAAGGCAATTCTTGTGGGGGGTAGAAAGAAATAGGCTGTTGGTTAACTAGGATCTGCGGCCTATCCTGTAGGTAGGGAATGGGCAGACTAGATGGGCCAAGTGGTCCTTATCTGCCATCAAAGTCTATGTTTTTATGTTTCTACGTATTGAAAAAATTAAAAACAAACTAGATTTAGTTGGGGGAAGTTGTCCAGGTTGTCTCTGCAGGAAGATATTTTTGATACACAATATATATGGATTCCCTGGTGGGTTACTGTAGTAGTCAGTGTGGCTAGTAATTATAGCCCCAACAGAGCAGTAGCATTTTATTAATTGGCTGTAGGGGGTGACCAGTTCCCTCTTGCCAAGCCCTACACACTGTATTTTAACCAGTGGCTAAATATCCCCCTACACACACAACACATTAAATTGGAAACCACACACCCACCACATACCCCTGGCAGCACACAATACATTTCAACCAGTGACTATACTACTCACACAACTTACCCATCAGCTAAATACATTTCAACAGGAGGTGTGCAAATCCTGTGTCTACAGGAATGAACCTCCCTAAACTTAGTGGCTTGGGTTCAACTGGAATCCAAGCCAGGGCTCTTGTTATGACTATAAATAAATGGGAGATCCCAGACACATTTTAAGAGTCCCTCTAAATAATGTGAAGGTCCCAGGCTGTGTGGCATTGCCTTTCTCCTTCTTATCTTTACAGTCCCACATTTCAAAAGACTTCTATCATTTTACCCTTTTAAATTGTTCTGTCCTGTATCCTAGTTCCACATGGAAAAGGTGCTGCCTGCAGAGAGAACGTGCTGTAAACTCAGACTTTAATGCAAGAATGCAGTGTTCTGAGCTTGCATCTCCTTGATAATAGTCTCACATAGTTTCACAGTGAGAACTAATGTCCCATACCCCACGTGTTAGTACCTATGTCCCCAGAAATATAAGAAAACCCACTTCTGTGTACTACCTCTCTGGCCACCTAGTCCTTAACTTTGCCTCTCCCACTTAATGTGAATTAAATTTCATTATTTACTTTTTCTCCACACAGTGTGCTGATCCTCATCTTCTATCCCTCAGAGTTGGAGCCTGAATGGCAATAATCATGTCAGATATTGTAAAGTACTATTTATTTATTTAGATTTTGTTAACCAGGTAAACCCACTGAGACTGGAGGTCCCTTTTTCAGGGGCGACCCGGGGTGAGTACACCACCAACTTTACATTAGGTACAGTATGCAGCTTCAAAAATACATATACAATTTGTACAGGAGTACTATGGAATGAGATTACCAAATTTAGACCGAGTGGTGAGAGGCAGATCAGAGAATTATCACATTGCATGGGACAAAGTAAGCGATATATTCTTTTTTTAATTTTTTGGTAACCAGATAAGGCCCGCTAAACTAATAGGCCTGCTTTCAGGGTTGATCTGGGAGCACTGGGGAAGTTAAGTGACTTGTTCAGGGTAACACAGTATGCAAGTGAAGGTTGTGGGAATCAAATCCACGTGTTGGATGTACCAGGCTTATTCACAGCTTGTTACATTATCCTCTAGGCTATATGGCCTGCCCATAAATCACATTAAGTGGGAGAAGGGGAGCTAAGGACTGTGTGGGGAGGGATATGATGTTCAGGCATTCCGAGGGTTAATAAATTAAAGGAAGAAGTCCTTATCCATGTAAGCATGCATCTTGGAAATGCGCTACAGGTTCCAGTGTGTCTTAAACTCCTCCCTGAGCATAATGGAAATGGGTACCGTATTTGGTTTTTGGATTTAGCTACGACTGGCTCAGAGTCAGCATTTTGTAAAGCTTTCCTCTTGCTGTACTTATCCACTGGTGCTGTCTGACTCTCTTGAGTTAATTAAGGAGGCAGTGTTGTCTAGTTTTTTGAGAACTGGACTGATAACCATGAGATCACAAGTTCAAACCCTGCTTAAGCAAAATACTCACTGTGTGACCTTGGGCCAGTCACTCAACCCCCCTGAGCTCTAGCCCATTAATCTTTGGAAATGGTCAAAAGCAGGACCACAGCAGAAATATGTTGCATCTCAGCTGGGCTGTCCTGTGCGTAAAAGTGACAAATAAAAACAGGACTGTTGCTGCTCTAGTGCCACTGCCATCAGCATCATTATTCTGCATGTGCCAAGTGCCAACTCCCACCTGTGATTATTCTGCCCCTGCTGACACTGAGAATTACATAATTATATGATCTCTCTACACATTGATGTTACTTCCTGACTGGTGTCACACCATTCTTGTGCTCCGACTTTCAGAAAAGTACAGAAACATCAATGTCAGCAAGCAGTACAATTAACTGGGAGGTAGGTCAGAGTGACAGAGCAAGAGGCAGCAATGACAACAATACAGTGATGCACAGCACTAAAACCCAAACATATTGTTCAGAGCACTCACTCACTAACCCCAAAAGAGGGATGCTGAAGCAAAATATCACTCACTTAAACATTTATTGCAGATGCAGATGAACGCCTGACTTGTTTTGAACTCCTGGTTCTTTTTCAAAGGCATATCACATACTGAGACACTCACTACTACAAATACTAGTAACATTTCACATCAATTATAACATCACCATGGTGATATGACCCCATTGGCTATAACTCACACTTTTAATTAGCATGATTAAAAACATCCCACATTTGTGAAGTGAAATAAATTAATACTACATTCACCATCATACTTAAGGTATTAACCCATTTAGTACACTTATAAAATAATTTATTTAAAAATTCAAGCATAGGAATAGCATTCACCATCATACTTAAGGCATTAACCCTTTTTGTACACATATAAACCAATTTATTTAAAATTCAAGCATAGGTATAGCTTTCACCATCATACTTAAGGCATTCACCCTATTTGCACACATATAAAACGATGTATTTACAATTCAAGCATAGGTGTAGCATTCACCATCATACTTGAGGCATTAACCTTTTTAGTACACATATAAAACAATTTATTTAAAATTCAAGCATAGGTATAGCATTCACCATCATACTTAAGGCATTACCCCTTTTAGTACATGCATAAAGCAATTTATATAAAATTCAAGCATAGGTACAGCCTTCATTTATTTCACTTCACAAATGTGGGGTGTTTTTAATCATGCTAATTAAAAGCACCCAAAAATAAATCCCAAATCCAATGCATCCAACTGCATGACATCCATGTATTAGGGCAGGAGAGGACCACCAGCAATGTCTGGCAGGCTGAAATTATTGAGTTTTGAGACCCGCAAGCAGTGGGGAATTTTTCCAAACTTTGTAGCCAAACTCAGACTTCTGATTTCACTTTGGGGAGGTGTTTGTTAAGTGAAGTAATCTTTTAACCCGAAGGCAAGGGTAAGTGCAAAAAATGACTGTGGATATATTATAATCAGACTGCAATAAGGTAACAGGAATAAAACAAAAAACCTGAAAGTTCAATATGCAGTAGGGTATTGAAATGGGTGATGGGCAGTGAACTGAAAATCATGGGTGTCTGCAAAGCTACAATATGAAGATCATGGTTTTCTTTTTAACTACAGACAAACATTATTTATTTATTTTTTTACCAGGAGAGACACACTAAGCTGAACGCTTGTTTACAGGTGCGACCTGGAAGTACAAGGAAGTTAAGTGACTTGCTAAGGGTCACACAGTATGCAAGTGGGAGCTGTGGTATTCAACCCCAAGTCTCCAGGTTTGCAGCTCAGAGCCTTAAACCACTGCACTATACTGCCTCCTTAATATGATTATATATAGATATATATATAAATATATATATATATATATACACATATTCATATATATTCAAATATAAAGTAAAGTACATTAGTAAATTATGGGGCTACAATGAAGAATTAAGCTGCATACATGCTTAACAAACTTATGCTTTCATAGAATTTTTCATTCTTGTAACAGCCCCAATCATAACACATCACTCCTTCAATGATGCAATAACCTGAGTGAAATGGGGAAATTATGACCTGTTTCATTTAGGTAAACATGTGGGGGCACAAAATTGATATTTTAATAAAACAAAATGACAGGAGACTTATAAATTTATGTTCAGAGTGGAGATTTTAATATACATGCAAAAGAAAACGATCTTTTGTAAGGATCCCTTCAGTCTTGTGTATAAAGTTCCACAAACGTTTCTTTTATTGTTGAGGTTTATTTCTGCCCTGACATTTTGATTCTACTGATGAATCTTTTTCAAAGGGCTTTTTTACTTTTCTAAAAAGAATAAACATAATACATTGATTATGTAGTTCATTATTTCATTCACATATTATTGATTAGTATGTACAGAACCATCTTGTATTGTTGTTGTATTAAATTATTCTAAATATATACATAGAACGTTTTTAACATATTCCCAGTTGCACTAAGTGCATTCATTATTCAAACTATGTTTTTTATAATACAATGACAATTCAGATTATCACCAACACAGTGTGTATTGAAGCACAAGCATATGGTATGTCTCCTGCCTAAGCCTGTACCCATTTCACCGAAAGTGGGCTACTTACCTCAAAATTTCTTGTTCTGAAAATTTTTTTTTTACATTCAAGAAAGGTTTTATAGCATGTGGAGATTATCTAGAAAATAAATAAACCTACTGGTTTCTGAACTCCTTGTTCAATGTAAAAATGTTTTCTATTTCATATATGCATTTTACATTATCAGTCCACTGCCATTATTTATTACTGCAGCAGCTTTATAGTAACTTGATTTCCTAGTTTACAAGGCTGTTCATTAAAAGAAAAAAACATACTCTGATGCAAATGTTCTTTGCATTCTAACTCATATTCTTTTTGCTGTGTGTTGTTTTAGCATTGTTTCAAAGGGCCTGTTCACTGCTGGTGTTTCTTTTTAAAGAGCTTTTTTCTTTTAAACTTCTGGACATCTCAGTGTTCAGTTTGCAATGCTGTTCATTGAAAGAGAAACAATACTTAGTTTCAAATGTTCTTTTCATTCTAGTCCATTGCCCTTTTAGCCCTGTTATTTTAATATTGTCATGTAGGGCCTGCTCACCTCTAGCATTTCTTTTAAAGAGCTGCTTTTTAAAAAAAAAACTTTTGGACATCTCAGTGTTCCCTTTTCTTAAGACGTTCTGTTAAACAAGGTGAATATGTCCTGCTGTTATTCACATTACCTTTAAATACTCTCAGATTGAGCTGATGTTTCTTAAAAAAGGATCAGTTTTACCCGTGTTTAATGGGGCTAGTTGTTGCTGCTGCTGCTTAATGGCCTCTCAGGCATTTCCAGCTCTACAGAAGAGGCCTAGCATCATTCCTTTCCTTTTGCACCTGCTTGTGAAGATCTTGCAAGATGTTATGTGAGATTTGCAGTTGCTATGCAACTGTCAGCAGCTTTCTTGCTGTTGCTTACACAAGCAGGGTCTTAAAGTGCTTGCAGTTCCAAAGCACTGTGCTGCTTTATTTTTACTGTGCAAGACTCTGAGAGTGTTTCCACACAAACAGGGAGGACATTATGTTATTGCATCAGAGTGTTTTATTTTCTATAGTGTCCCTACTGTCATTGTTTACAAATCCTAAATTCAGTGGGGAAGGTGGGCATACATGCGGGCTCGGGGTTCATGGCTCAGTGGCTGTGAATGGAGTTATAGGTTCCTAGGGGGCAGTACTATCCCCTTATAGTGAGTACAATTCACATGTTTACTAGTTTATACCTTCTTCCTATTTTTTGATGCCCATCTATTTTGTTCTGGTAATTGTCTCCCCTCTCTGATGGTGTTACAATTTCCAGCCCCAAGAAGTGGAGTGCTGCCCCAGTGTGTCCAGCCTGGTTGACATTGTATGGCTACCTGCAAAGTCTCATCTCTTCATCTTAGATCTCCCTTATGTTCCCGTATTCTGACTTTGAGTTGTCTTGTTGTCTACCCTACATATATTGTATTACATGGACAGAGTAGTGCATAGATTACCCCTTCAGAGGGGCATGTGATGTGTTGTTGAATTTCATGTCTCTAGCCTGTATTAGGATCTTAAAATACACTTTTCTTTGATGTGTGTCCACATACAGAGCACCTTGAACAGGGTACCATACTGCATCTTGTCACAAATATCATCTCCGCTGAACCCCTTTATTGCATCAGCAATCACACCATACACTTCATCCAAGCTGGACACACTGGGGCAGCTCTCTGCTTCTGGGGGCTGGAAATTGTAACACCATCAGAGAGGGGAGGCAATTACCAAAACAGAATAGATAGATGTGCAAAGAAATGGATCTGTATGCTAAATACCTTAGATAGGAATGTTGGAATGAACAGTGATACAAACTGGCAGACTTGCTGGTAAAAAAAATTCTTTAAACAATCCTTTTGATATTTGCACATAATAGAACCTAGTCAAATATGCTAATATTTGCAGCCTATAAACAAAACTAAAGGCATCACAAAATAGGAAGAAGGTACAAACTAGTATACCTGTGAATTTTACTCACTATAAGGTGATAGAACTGCCCCCTAGGAACCTATAACTCCATTTACGACCACCAGGCCATGAATCCCAAGCCCACATGTATTCCCCCCCCCCACTGAATTTAGGATTTGTAAATAATGACAGTAGGGACACTATAGAAAATAAAACACTCTAATGCAATAACATAATGTGGTCCCTGTTTGTGTGGAAACACTCTCAGAGTTTTGAACAATAAGAATAAAGCAGCACAGTGCTTTGGAAGTACAAGCACTTTAAGACTCTGCTTGTGTAAGCAACAGCAAGGAAGCTGCTGACAGTTGCATAGCAAATGCAAATCTCACATAACATCATGCAAGATCTTCTCCAGTGGCTCAAGAGGAAGGGAGTGGTGCTAGGACTCTTCTGTAGAGCTGGAAATGCCTGAAATGCCATTAAGCAGCAGCAACAACTAGCCCTATTAAACACAGGTAAAACTGCTCCTTTTTTAAGAAATATCAGCTCAATTAGAGAGTATTTAAAGGTAATGTGAATAACAGTAGGACATGTTAACCTCTTTTAACAGAATGTCTTAAGAAATGGGAACACTGAGATGTCCAAAAATTAAAAAAAAAAAAACAGCTCTTTAAAAAGAAATGCAAGTGTTAAGCAGGCCCTATATAACAATATTAAAATAACAGGGATAAAGGGGTAATGGGCTAGAATATGAAGAACATTTGAAACTAAGTATTGTTTCTCTTTTAACAAACAGCATTACAAACTGAACACTGAGATGTCCAGAAGTTTAAAAGAAGAAAGCTCTTTAAAAAGAAGCACAGGGCCGACCCGCCTGTTCAGCAGTTGGAGTTCTGCTTGTGATGCTGGCAAACTGGGTTCAGGAATGAGCCTGGCTCGTCAGAAGGCCAGCCGGGGGCAGAAGGATCTAACATCCTAAGGACTGCTCTCCTTCTCTGGGGGTTGGGGGAGTCTTGCACTTGGTGCAGGAGTGACACCTAGAGGAAGCTGGGTTCATCACCCTAAGCACCGATGCATGGTCAAGGGGCACTGGGGTGGGACAGATGCAGGTGTCATTGCACGTCTCTGCCCCAGCCTATAGGGACAAAAATCCCTCCTAGCCGGATGTCTCTATGATGCCCTGCCCCCGGGCTTCAATTAGTCACCTGGCTGAGGGCACTCTGAACCAGTTACGGTTACACGGCACCGTTACCTACAGCGGTGCCTTGCCCCACCTCCTGGGGGGCAAGCCAGAAGTGACTGGGAGAGCGAGGGGCTCAACAGGCGGTGGAAGCCTCGGGGGCACCGTGACCAGTGCGGAGCTCTGATGGATGGCAAGAGGATAAAAAGTGAGGTAAAAAAAAAAAAAAGAATCACCATAAGTGAGCAGGCCCTTTGAAACATTGCTAAAACAACACACAGCAAAAAGTATATGAGTTAGAACACAAAGAACATTTGTAACAGAGTATGTTTTTTCTTTTAATGAACAGCCTTGTAAACTAGGAAATCAAGTTACTTTAAAACTGCTGCAGTGATAAATAACGGAAGTGGATTGATAAGGTAAAATGCATATATGAAATCGAAAACTTTTTTACGTTGAACAAGTAGTTCAGAAACCAGCAGGTTTGTTTATTTTGCAGATAATCTCCACGTGGTATAAAACCATTCTTGAATGTAAAACAGTTTTTTTCAGAACAAGAAATTTTGAGGTACATAGCCCACTTTCACTGAAATGGGTACAGGCTTAGGCAGGTGATGGTCTGAATTTTCACTGTATTATGAAAAACATAGTTTGAATAATGTATGCACTTAGTGCAACTGGGAATAAGTTAAAAATGTTATATGTATATATTTAGAATAATTTAATACAATAAACAATACAAGATGGTTCTGTACATAATAATCAATATGTGAATGAAATAATGAACTGCATAATCAATGTAATATGTTTATTCTTTTTAGAAAAGTAAAAAAGCCCTTTGAGAAAGATTTATCAGTAGAATCAAAACGTCAGGGCAGAAATAAACCTCAACAATAAAAGAAACGTTTGTGGAACTTTATACACAAGACTACTATTCTTCTATGTTTAAGAAGCTGAAGGGATCCTTACGAAAGACCCTTTTCTTTTGTATCAATTTTTCGGACCTCAAGGTCCCTGTTGCAATTAAGCAACATCCCTTTTCCCAGGGACACATATGCTACGTAGATTTTTATATACAGACTATAATACAAGTACAGTAGATGGCAGTTAAAGGGGATGCAGTTAAAGGGGATGTCTGCTTAATTGGGATGATCCCTCAGGCACCAATTTGTAGTTAATGTTATTCTATAAACAGTGTTTCTCCTTAATTGGGATGCCTACTCCATTTATAGGGGATGATTGAGTCTCCACTGAGAGTGCTTTCAGCTACTTAGCACCCATTAACGCCCGATTATTACATAATTATGACTGCCAGAAAAACTGGATTCATGGCCAGTGCTTAGCTTTGTAACTTGTCTGTTGCTGAAATAGCAGCCAGTAAGAGAACTGACCTGCCTCTTTTGGATAAAATCAAGGTTTTAGAGTGTCTGCAACTTTCCAACTCCTTGCCTGCAAAAGTTGCCAAACAATTCGGAATTTCAAAGAGCCAGGCTTGGAGGATAAGCCTTAACTGGGTGAAGAGTCAAGGTGAATGGCAGCTAAAAATCAAATTGAGCCATAAATGGAAGAGGGAAGGGAAAGATAATGAAGTAGAGGAGGGCTTACTGTCATGATTTAATCACACTGTAAGCCATGGAGCTAGGCTGTCAGGCCCTATTTTAAAACAAGAAGCAGAGGAAATTGTCAAACATCTGCACCATGATATATTTGATACCACTGACTGGTGGCTGACATGGTGGAATCACCGCAACAACATTGTATGGAAAAGGGAGCAGGAGGAGCACCTGGATGCAGATGCTCCCTCTGCAGCAGTTTGGATACAATCCATTCTCCCAGGTCTTTTGTCTGAGTACCCGCCAGATAATATTTTTTTTATATTCTTTTTCTGGCTCCACTTGGCCCAGGAGAACTCTCTTGGACATCCACACATCCTCGGCTCTACCTCCAGGCCTGAAACTCTCCAGCTTCCTGGCACCACCCTGGCTAGTGCCTCAGCTCTGAGCCCTCCTGAGGTGGAGCTGCTCTATCCACCCAGGGAGATCTATCTGTAATTCTGGTCGGGCTGGGCTCAGCCCAGGAGCTGGAGGAGTCCAGACAGTGGAGTGTGGTCGAGGGGGCAGTGCTGTCACCTTTCTCTGGGTGCGGGAATTTTTTGGGCTGCATTACTTCCCCCCATCCACCACCCCTGGCAGAGTTCAGATGTGCCATGGTGCCAGGCATGCCTGCCGCAGCTCTGCATCCCCTCTAGCATGACCTGCATGTTGCAGTGCCTCCGGTTACTACTGGGGGTCACTGCGATGCTGGGCAGGAGCCTGGATCCCCCCCTGAGAGAGGAGAGGAGAGCAGTCCTCTGGACACTTGATCCTCTCTCTCTCCCCTGCCGACCCATGGTGGCCTGGGCTCATTCCTCAACCCAGGTTGCTGGTGTGGCACGAGGTGTGACGTCCAGCACCTCAACCCTCAGCACCACCGGGCCAGCATACCAGATAACATTTTTAATGCTGATGAAATTGACATTTTCTACAGAGGGTACCCAGACAGAGGCCATATCCATAACTGCATTGATCTAATAGGAGGCAAAAATTCAAAAGACAGGGTTTTACTCATGTGCTGCACAAATATGGATGGCTCAGAGAAATTGCCCCTGCTTGTGATAGGGAGAGTAAGAGACTGCAATGTCTCCCAAAGGATCTCTTTACTCTCCCTGTCACATATCAAAGTTCTGCCAATGCTTGGATGACCGCTGCAATTTTTAGGTAATGGTTGTCAAACAGGAACAGCCATCTTTGACGGCAAAAAAAGGAAAGCGCTGCTTTTAATGGATAAAATTGTAGCACCCACCCCATTGCTCTCACTGATAATTTCAGCCACATTAAGTTAGTTTTTATGCCCCTGAATACAACTAGCCTCATTCAGCCCCTTGACATGAGGGTCATAAAAAACATTAAGGGGTATTACCCATCTCTTTTTTTCAACCAGGGTAGTGGACGTTATTGACTGTGGCTCCTCTGCCTTGGCCACAAAAGTAGCAAAATCAGTAAATTTGCTCGATGCAACCTTTATGATGGCCAAAGCATGGGCCACTGTCAAGAAGACAACAATCACCAACTTCTTTTGTAAAGCAGGAATCTGTGTGGAAGTGGATGACAACACCTTGGCCATAGTGAGTTATGAACCCCTTGAAGACCCACTTGCAGATGGTAAATGCCCTACCAGAATGACACCAACTGAATCTGAGGCATTTGTGGCCATCAATGATGTCACAGAGGGCACACTAAAGGGAAAATCCAGAGAACATTGATGAATCAGCAGCTGCAGCAGAGGAGGATGAGGACCCATCCCCTAACAACATCAGAAATATGGAAGCACAGCTCCACACAAGCGCTTTGAGAGACTGGTGCCTGAAGCACAACAAGATTGACTACTGTGAACACATTTTCAAACTGGAGAGCCTGATATTTCAGCAGGCGAAAACATAGAGGAGGTTTGAAGTTGGAGGAAGATAAGTGCTTTTAACTGAGTTTTAAAGTTAAATAAATTTAGATGCCATTCATTTAATCAAACAAAACGTTCACAAAAAGAGCCAAAATCACAATCTTACTACCTAGTAAGATTCATGAATACCTGTATTTACTGTGTCTATGTAACCCCCTTGTTACCCGGGGTTACTAGAATCCCAGTAAGACATAGTGATAGGCAGGGAAGGCAGCTTGTGAAACTCCAGTTAAATGGATTTCACACTGTCTCACTCTGTTCTCAGTCTCAGCGGAGACTAAGGAATGGCGTCACCATAGAACTGTCGCAGTTGCATGAGCCACAATGGAATCTGCAGCAGGGAGTTGGAGTAGAATGTTGGGAGGTTTGAACAGTAGTCTGTAGGTCAGCTGGAGTTTGGAGCTTGTAGAGAGAGGAGCACAGCAGCTCTGTGTTAGGCTCTTGGAGCCTCAGCCCTGACATAGGGCTACAAGTAGGGAAAAGGTATGTGTTTCCACCTAAAGAGAGACACAGTGAGCAATTTTAAAGTGGTGGAGACTGCTGAATCAGGTCTCAGTGCCCCATCCCTGAGGGGATGGTTCAGGAAGGTTTAGCCTGCATATTCCAGGGGCAACCCCCTGGCTACTGCTAGTGGAGAAGCTGCCTTATTTTGTCCAAGAGTATGGGAAACAAGAAGATTTCGTGATTCACCTGTGGGGCACCTGCAACCGGAGGGTGAGTTTCTGCTCTTTCTAAAGGGCCCATGTTTTCACCCTGGAGCAGTGTAAAAGTGGGGACTGGAATACTGAAGTAGTGGGAGGCCTAGACTAATAGGTTTAGCCAAAAGTAAAAGTATGTTCAAGTCCAGCACATAAGGGAAGTCAAGACGTGTAGAGGAGATGTGACATACAGTACATCTACCCAGTAATCTACATTGCCAAGCTTTCAGAAAAGAGTTGTTTAGTTCCAGAGAAATGGCCGGGTATGGATTGTGGGAGCTGGAGGTGGGAGACCCCCCATCTTTAGTAACCAGGTCCACCTCTACGGATTTGCTCTGTGGATTTCTACTTTGCCTCATGCTCTTGGCCAGTGATGATGGAAGTACCCAGACATGGGATTGGAAGGAAAATTCCCTCTAGGAGTTGAAGGCTCTAAGGTGGTTTGGGGAGCCACCAATTGGAAAACTGGTTCATTCCCATAATGGACTGTGGATCAAGTGGCCGGTGGGGGAGCCAGGCCAGTGGGGAAAACCCAAGTAGTGTACAAGTCGGGCTGTGTACCCAAAGCTGCGTGCAAGTCCGGGCTGTGTGCCTGGTGGGTTTAGAGCCTGAGGGCTGGAAATGTGAAGAAGTGTTGTTGTCTCTAATCTGCATTACCAGGAATGTAGCCCCATGGGGGTCCATCTATGCTTTGTTTGTTCAGTTTGGTTGTGAATAAAAGCCAGACTGTAGAATCCCATTCCTGGTTTTGGACATTACAGTTATTGCTTCCTGTTTTCGGATTTACTTGGGTGCCCCTGTGTAGAGTAGCCAAACCTAGGCCCCCTGTGCCGAGTAACCTAATCCTCCCCGAACCCGGTCCCCACCAGGTAATGCTGTCAGCTTCAACAGCATGCCACCTGTCATTTTGCAAAAAGGCAGGGGTCCGGGGGTTACAAAAATGGAGGCACCGCTTGTGATTTAATTCTGGGAGGAAAGGTGTTTTGGCAAGGGGCTAGAGTTTTGGCTATCTGGCAGTGGGTAGCCCAAAAAGCTGAAGCAATTTAACTAGTGTGTTGCAGTGTGCTGTGGATCTTATGCTGCTGTTTAAAATGCCAACTGTTTACCAAGGAGCAGTAAAGCCAAAGAGTGTGCCCTTGCCCTGCATCAATTGTTTACAGCATTTTTGACTGCTTTTAAAAGAACTGTGGTAAAGAAAAGTGTGGAAGACTAGGGGTAGCAACAGGAAAATTGTGCCCTGGATGTTGGAAATGCTTTTAAAAAAGAACTGTGGTAAATAAAAGTGTGGAAGACTAGGGGTAGCAACAGGAAAATTGTGCCTTGGACGTTGGAAATGCTTTTTGAATGAACTGAGAGACTTGCAGGTGTGAATGGCTATGTTAAATGGCTGAAATGGGCTCCCGCCGTGGAGTCAGTTGAGAAAAAAAAATGCATTCTGCAGTTTAAATTTGCCTGCTCGACGATCGCCGTGAGGAGAAGAGCACTCGCGAGGAAGAAGAGGCTCATTTGCATGGTGTCATGTGATTGGAGAGGCTGCAATCAGTCCCGCCCCTCAGCCAGCTCTACAGTGACTGCCCCAGCATTAGAGAAGGAGTGTGAGTGGAGTACGTGTACTGGCTTGTGGAGGAGCATCGCAGAGTTTTAAAAGCGCTGTAAAACGTTTAAAAATAGACTTGTTTGTTTAAAATCAAGCTCAACCCACAATTCGATTGTCTAAATTGCGAGTGTGGTGGTGGAGGAGACGATCGGCAGGACTGCCCACCCATTTCTGTTCTGAGGCCTCCAAGATTGGCTGCAGGCCGTTTTCTCATTGCAGCTAACAGCTACTTATAACAGTAAGTACCAACAGTGAAATTGCTCAAACAGTGATTTTCTGCCCAAAGCCATCTAAATATGTATGCAGCAGTGTTGTCGCTTTGCAAGTAATGACTGTGTCAAGTCCTACCAGCAAGTGCAAGTATGTTAAGCCATTGACTGTGTGCATAGTTATGAGTTCAGCATCAGTTTAAAGTTTAAAGCCAGAGAGAGACTGTGAGTTGTAGCCAAATGTGCAGCACTAGTTTACAGGCAATCCTGTGCTTAAAAACCTGAAGCTTTAAGGGACTGTGAGTTAAAGAAATGTTTCCAGCAAGTAAAAAGTCCATGGAAAATCATGTAAATGTGTTTAGAAAAAGAACAGTGCAAGTTTGTGCAGTTTGAGCAAAAGTTATCAGTAGTGTGTGTAAATCGTATGCGCAGTGGCTTGACCCAATTTCTGAATGTTGATGCACAGGAGTGCTGCCGCTGCCATTACAGGGTGGGGTAGTAAAGTAAACACAGCAGAAGAGGAGCCATTTTAAAAGCAAAGAAGGTGTTCAGTAAAGTGGGACTTTCAGTTACAATGAGCTTTTGTTTGTTTCTTCTGCAGTTATGGCCTCAGGACCACCTTGTTACCCGGATCATGCCCGGGTTGCAGTAACAGCAGCAGTAAATAGACTGAGGGATACTGAAAAGTGGTGCTATGGAGGACAACTGCCCCCTCATGTGGCGATTCCTGGATATCCAGTGCATGTGTGTCAAATATGCTTGAATACTGGAAGGGACGTTTTCATGATACCTCACTGTGCTGGATGCCTAGAGAAATATGGCTTGTATAAAGTGCCCCAGATTTGTTTGGCTCCCACATGGACAAAGGTTCAGGAATCTGTAGCTGGCAGCACACAGCAATAGGTGGAGCCTGTGGAAGAAGGCCCCTTGGGGGAGTGTGGCACAAAGCTAGAGGGTGCAGATTTAGAGACAGAACCGGAAGTTGAAGTTTCGGATGCTGGATCTCAGAAGGAAAGTTCAGATAAAGCATCAGTAGACCCCTGGAGGGGGGGGCCTAGCCCAATTCTCATAGGAGAAAATGAGATGCTGGAGGCCTTTGAATGGGAGGTGTCGACCTCCGTGCCTAGTGATGAATGGATAGTCTCAGGAGTGAGGATGACTGCTCACTCCTGGGCTCAGATCCTTAGTGAGGAAGAAGATGAGGGGGAACCTATGTGGCCTTGTGAAAAAGGAATGGGTACACAGCCTCAAGCTCTTGCCTCAGAGGAATGCATGGAAGAGAGTGGTGATGGCACTGCCCTGGCTATGCAAGAAGAAGAAGTCAGGGATCCGTTTCTAATCTCGTTAAGGATGCATAGCTGGCAGAACCAGGACTGGCCACCCCCAAGCCAGGCCAGCGGTCTCAGGTTGACCAAAGCTAGTAAAGGGGAGAGACTGGTTCATAGGAATGTGAATGAGATCTATGGGATGACCTTTCCTACCTTTCCTCGGAAAGTCTGGGAGGATATTGAGAACAGCAGGAAATCCTGGATCTTGGCCGAAGCAATGAATGGTGTGCATCCTGGGGCAAACAAACATGTAAAGGACAGACTGTTTCATGAGAAATATACCCATTGGAAGAGAGGCAGAACACTGTTTATGGACAGAGTGCAAATAGTGGATGGAGAGAGATGTGAAATCTCCCACTGTGTGAATTATGTGCACCCAGATGGGGTAATAATTCAAGCTCCTGACTCCCGGTACTATTGGCCTCAATGCAAGGACCTCCCAGCAAATGTGCCCGTGTCTACTAAATGGAAAGCCGAGCAGTGGTAGTCAATACTGCCACACCAGCCTGTGAAGTGCCTTTATTGATCTGCCAGTATGGACATCCAGGACTCAGATGCCCCACATTCATCAGTTCTACAGTGTACTGGCCTTTCCAGAATCCATCGGCTGGCCCACCAGATGACTTCAGATCCAGAGAGGACACCAGGCCAGCTGTATCCTGCTTCATCGCCTGGTAATCGGATGACATCAGACCAGCTATTTTCCTTTTTTTTTTGTTCCTGTTCTAAGGTTCCATCTCCAGAGATGACATCAACCCAGCAGTTCCCAGATGTGCCCTCCTGTGGTTCCTGGAAGATGTCCGACCAGCTGTATCAGAAGTAATGCTGCCAGGGAGAGTCTTCGGCTGAGGTGCAGGTATGTTCAGATTTTTCATTCTACAAGGGGCTGGTAAGTCCAAACTTTTTTATCTTTATGACATTGCAGTACACACCCTATGCTAGCAGACTTCAAAATGTGTGAACTGTCCTCAAAGACTCTCCCTTCAGGACTTTGGCCTGCTAGAACTCTGTTTCACCGGGATCCGGCCCAGGAGGGACTCTTTAATGGACTAGCCTTCTGGCACTGTGGCCACTAGTTGGGACTTTTAGGACACTGCATCCCCCCAAATGTGTATTGTAAATAATGTTGTTGTTTTTCTACTGTTTTCTAATGTATATACTGTTTTTCTACCTTTTTCTAAAAAAAAAAATTATTTTTGGGATTCTTCAGTGTTTTGATGGTAGGGGTTTAGGCAGACTATGCATGTAGATTAGGAGTGTGTATTGTCTTTCTTTTTCTTGCAGGTGTTCCTGGAGAAGATAGAAGAGAAGACAAGAAGAGGAGGAGGGACTCATCAGAGTTCCTCATTAGTACTTTAGTGTGTAGTGATTTAAAGTACTGTGGTGTTGTTATTGTTGTTGTTACTGTATTAACCCTTTTCCTTCCACAGGTGTGGTCATGGGGGTAGAGAGGCAGTACAGTGATGTAATAATGTGGTATTAGTTTCTTGGTGTGCGGTTGCAGGTTGCCCAAGGTCGGGGAGGTCCCCAAGTTGTTTTGGTTTTTGGGTGTTAAATTAGAGGCAGACAGATTTCCCTAGAGGGCTAGGAGGAATAGACAGGCTGTGGTCCTGAAGGGCCCTAGGGACTGCAGTGCTGATCTATTAGGGCTATGCTCTGGACAGTTCTACCAGAGCCACTAGGTGTCCATAGTAAGTGGGTAGAGTAGAGGCTGATATGTCAGCTAAAGGCCTCTAGGCCCTTATTGTTGCCTGCCTGTGCTCGCACATGGTAGGAGGGGGCCTGATCACCCCCTCCACAGGTAGCACATAGGGTGGGATGGCCTAAGCTGGGTAAACAATGACTGAGGACAGTCATTTTCCTGGTCAAGGGTGAGTGTAACCCCCTTGTTACCCGGGGTTACTAGAATCCCAGTAAGACCTAGTGGTAGGCAGGGAAGGCAGCTTGTGAAACTCCAGTTAAATGGATTTCACACTGTCTCACTCTGTTCTCAGTCTCAGCTGAGACTGAGGGATGACATCACCATAGAACTGTCACAGCTGCATGAGCCACAATGGAATCTGCAGCAGGGAGTTGGAGTAGAATGTTGGGAGGTTTGAACAGTAGTCTGTAGGTCAGTAGGAGTTTGGAGCTTGTAGAGAGAGGAGCACAGCAGCTCTGTGTTAGGCTCTTGGAGCCTCAGCTCTGACATAGGGCTACAAGTAGGGAAAAGGTGGGTGTTTCCACCTAAAGAGAGACACAGTGGGCAATTTTAAAGGGTGGAGACTGCTGAATCAGGTCTCAGTGCCCCATCTCTGAGGGGATGGGGCAGAAAAGTTTAGACTGCATATTCCAGGGGCAACCCCCTGGCTACTGCTAGTGGAGAAGCTGCCTTATTTTGTCCAAGAGTATGGGAAACAAGAAGATTTCGTGATTCACCTGTGGGGCACCTGCAACCGGAGGGTGAGTTTCTGCTCTTTCTAAAGGGCCCATATTTTCACCCTGGAACTGTGTAAAAGTGGGGATTGGACTACTGAAGTAGTGGGAGGCCTAGAGTAATAGGTTTAGCCAAAAGTAAAAGTATGTTCAAGTCCAGCACATAAGGGAAGTCAAGACATGTAGAGGAGATGTGACATACGTCTACCCAGTAATCTACATTGCCAAGCTTTCAGAAAAGAGTTGTTTAGTTTCCAGATAAATGGCTGGGTATGGATTGTGGGAGCTGGAGGTGGGAGACCCCCCATCTTTAGTAACCAGGTCCACCTCTACGGATTTGCTCTGTGGATTTCTACTTTGCCTCATGCACTTGGCCAGTGATGAGGGAAGTACCCAGACCTGGGATTGGAAGGAAAATTCCCTCTAGGAGTTGAAGGCTCTAAGGTGGTTTGGGGAGCCACCAATTGGAAGACTGGTTCATTCCCATAATGGACTGTGGATCAAGTGGCCGGTGGGGGAGCCAGGCCAGTGGGGAAAACCCAAGTAGTGTACAAGTTGGGCTGTGTACCCAAAGCTGCATGCAAGTCCGGGCTGTGTGCCTGGTGAGTTTAGAGCCTGAGGGCTGGAAATGTGAAGAAATGTTCTGTTGTCTCTAATCTGCATTACCAGGAATGTAGCCCCATGGGGGTCCGTCTGTGCTTTGTTTGTTCAGTTTGGATGTGAATAAAAGCCAGACTGTAGAATCCCATTCCTGGTTTTGGACATTACAGTTATTGCTTCCTGTTTTCGGATTTACTTGGGTGCCCCTGTGTAGAGTAGCCAAACCTAGGCCCCCTGTGCCGAGTAACCTAATCCTCCCCGAACCCAGTCCCTACCAGGTACTGCTGTCAGCTTCAACAGCATGCCACCTGTCATTTTGCAAAAAGGCAGGGGTCCGGGGGTTACATCTATATTTATTTATTGAATTTTGGTAACCGGGTGAGCCCACTGGGACTTTACAGTCCCTTTTTCAAGGGCGACCCAGGAAGAGCAGTACATACAAAATAGTGCATTAACAGAGAAAGGCAGGTAGTATATACATTAGTTATGGCAATTTCCAGGCTAACTGGATAACAATGTATAGGTATCACATAAGAAGTACAATAAACAATATATACTGAAAATAGTAGGACAATGTCCTTAATACAGTGGCTGCTTGGAAAAAATATAGTTTTCATTCATGGGAGGGTAGCTCCACTAAGGTAGATTAGAAATGCAAAGGAGTGGATCCAATGAAGGAGATTGCAGTACAGATTAGGGAAAAACCAGGGGAGAGTCATCTGGAACAGGTACAAACAGTGGAGGCAGAGAGGAAGGTTAGCAATGAGGATTTGAATTTGGGGAAGGAGGAAAAGGCTAGTAAGGGGTGCGGTAGGGAGTTCCATGCAAAAATGACATAGAATGCAAATGATCTCCATGCCACAGCTAGCTGCGGTTTGGGCAAAACAAGTAAGGGCAGGGAGTCAGACCGTAGGGCTTGTTGAGGTTGTCAAAGCTGAACAAGCTCACCAAGACAGGGAGGAGTATATTTATAGACCAACTTGTGCATCAGGCAGAGGGTAGTCATATGAAGTTTAGATTCAAAGGTTTACCAACCCAATGAGAAAAGGACATTACAGTGGTGATAATGGGCATTAACACCCAGATCAAATCTACTCACCCTATGGTGTGCCTAGTTAAGACTGGATACAACTGTTAAGTTGGCTGTGAGCAGTAGTGGAGCGCAATAAGTTAGAATGGGAAGGAGCGATGCAGCTGTGATCTTATGGTGAGAGGCCAATGTGAAGAATGGACAGATAAGGTACAGCATGCCAAGCTTTTAGTTAATAGATTTGGTAATGATGGAGACATGAGTATCAAGAGAAAGTACCAAGCCGAGGCTGACTCCCAGGTATTTAAATGATTGAACTGACTCAAGGCTGTCACCATTACGATTGAGGATCACAAGGGGAGGATTGTCATGCGTAGAGGAAGGTGGATGGGAGAACAGCATGATTTTAGTTTTTTTTGTGTTAAGATCTAGTTGATGTTCAAGGAACCAGTCCTCAAGAGCATGGAAATCTCTCCATAAGGTGTGATTGATCTGCTCGATATTAGATAAGGAGTGATAGATAATGGCATCATCCATGTAAAGATGTACAGAGGCCCCATCACAGTTGTTTGGTAACTCATTAATGAAAAGAGAGAACAGGAAAGGGCCCAAGATGGAGCCATGAGGTACTCCATGGGAGATATGTCTGAGGTTGCATAAAGAGCCTGCCCACTTGACCCTTTGCGAGCGGTTCAGAAGATAGCTCTGGACCCAGAGTAATGCATTGGAATCAAGACTGAGGAGATTTAGCTGCTGGAGCAGAAGACTATAGTTGACCAAGTCAAAGGCTTTAGTCAGGTCAACAAAGATAGCCTCAGTAGCAATGTCTTAGTCCATGTCATGGAACAGATCAGAGGTGACTTTGGTTAGGACAGTAAGGGTGCTATGATTTTTCCAAAAAAACATGCTGGAAGGGGGATAGCAGGTTATGGAGGTCAAGGTAGTCCTGTAGGTGGTTATAAAGAATACAGTCCTGGATTTTGGGAAGTGGACAAAGGATTGAGATAGGCCTGTAATTCTTGACTGTGGTATTAATGCTACCCTTAAGTTCTGGAACAACCACAGCAACTTTCCACTTATCTGTAACAGTGCCCAAAAGAAAGGACCTGTTGTACAGGTCACGGATGGGGTGAGCTACAACAGCATCTCCCAGCTTAAGAAATCTAGGTTCAAGGGTATCAAAGCCAGGAGAACCCTCGGCTTTCAAGTTGGCAAGTAGTCGATAAACTTCCTTGAGGGAGGTGAGTTTCAGTTGGAAGGCTGGGCAGGTACCAACATTTACTTCAGGAAGAGGGTTGGGTAGCAAGGGAGTGGAATTGGTGAATTTAGCTGTATAGCTAGGAAGGTTAGTAAAAAATTAATTGAAGTGAAAGGCAATGGATGAGGGGGTCCAAGAAAATGGAGTTCTGGGCAGTGATGGAGCTAGGGACTTCTATGGACTTGCCCTTGATCAGTGAGTTCACTTGGTGCCAGAATTCTTTAGGATTGCAGAGGTGCTCAGTTTGGATAGACTTGTAATGACTTGTTTATATAAAATATTCAGTACGTAAACTGTCAATGTTTCTTTTAATTTTTTATGTTGTAACCACATGACATTGTTGAAAATAGGGGTGACACCCTAACAATTTGTATCATGAATAAATATACAATTTTATCATCGTCGTCATCTTCATTTGTGTGTATGCTTCATGTGTATGCTCATATATGTATGTGTGTGCACGGGAGGGGGAAGGTGTTTATGGGTTTACGGGTAAACCGCTAAGTTTAAAAAAAGTTAAAAAAGCTTCTTCCTTTTATCAGGATGGCCACTTAAATGGGACGAGTCATTGTCCATGATACAATCCCCTTTAAGTGGCATCTACTGTACCAAACATAAGAACAGTATTTTTTCATTTGCCATTCATCTTTAAGCATTTTTGCAATTTTCTAAAATATAGAAACTCACACAAGCTGCGATTTATGGTGGAGTGGAGTAGAGTAGAGTGGATTAGTAAATTATATGAGAAGTAAATTTCACTAAGAACAATAATTTGTGATAGTAAAGAGTCTGCTGGGATTAGATCCCCAGTCACCTGTTTTGCAGGTTGTGACAAAAGCTCTACGTCATAGGAAATATAACTCACTTACCTGCAGCTCAGTGCACAGTGAATGTGTGTGTGTGTTTGCTTAGTAGATGAATAATCAGTGGTTCAAATACAGGTAGACATAGTTCAAAACTGGGCTGGGACTTCATTTTGTTTTTAAACTTTTCTTGTGAGATAGAAAGTCACATGAGTGGTGATTCATTGTGGTTTGGGACTGGAATAATAAATTATATGAGAAACAAATTTAGCTAAGAACAACAATTTGTGAAGGTAAATCATCTGCTTGAGTTAGATTCCAAGTTGCTTGTTTTGCAGGTTGTGACATAACTTCTACATCATAAGAACTGCAGACTGTTTACCTGCAGGTCAGTAGCACACTGAATGTGTGTTTGCTGAACAGGCAAAGCATCAATAGTTCAAGTCCTGACAGGGACTTAAATATTTGTTTCAATTATGTATTTATAAAATGGAAACTCACTTGAGTGGCAATTCATGGTGGTGGGGAGTTGAACTAGGAAATTACATGAGAAGTATATTTAGCAAAGGATAACAATTCATGAAGGTATACCACCTGCTGGAATTAGATCCCCAGTTACCTGTGTTGCAGGTCGTGACAGACCTCTACACCATAGGAAATGCATTTAACTTATTTGCAACTCAGTGGCACACTGAATGTTTGTTTGCCTAGCAGGCAAAGGATGAGTGATTCATATCCTGGCATGTACTTAAATATTTGTTTCAATTTTTTGGAGAAGATGGAAACTCACTTTAGTGGTGATTCATGGTGGTGTGGAGAGGAATGGTAAATTATATGAGAAGTAAATTTAGCTAAGAACAACAAATTGTGAAGATAAATCACCTTCTGGGATTAGATCCCCATTCACCTGTTTTGCAGGTTTTGACTTAACATCTACATGACAGAAACTGCAGTTCCCCTACCTGAAGCTCAGTGGCACACTGAATGTTTGCAAAGCAGGCTAAGAATCAGTGGTTTGAATCCAGATACAGTATATTGTATTTTAATGCATAATTATTTCACGCTTTACAGACCTTATTTTTTCACCTGTTGTACCATTGGTAATCTGTTTACATATGGGAAGGTGGTTGTTGCCTTTAAGGTGTACAGGGAGAATAACAGCAAAGAGGTTTCAAGAGCTGAAGCACAATGAAGTTCAATTACAGTTTATAAGTGGAGCTTGTGGAATTCAAATATGTATCTCAAGGTAAGATTCACAGCAGAGCTGTGCAAAACCAATACTATTCAGGGCAACTACTGTACACAAATACTGCACTTTATACAATCACAGAATCTGGGACGACTACACTCAAATACTGCACTTTATACAACCACTGAATCTGGGGCAACTACACACAAATACTGCACTTTATACAAATTAATTGCAAGAAACTTTGTTAATGCACTATTTTATTTATTTATTCAGTTTTGTTGACCAGGTAAGCCACTGGGACCCGAGGGTCCCTTTTTCAGGGGTGGGCCGGAGTTAGTTACATATAAGCATAAGACAGTGCATACAGTAAGCAGAGACCATTCGAAAATATATCCATTGGTAGACAATTTAAGTCAGACAGGACAAGATACATTAGGACTAAACCATTTAAGGAGTAATTTAGTGCAGGGCAGTCACTACAAGGAATAGTAAGAGACACATTTTTGAAGCACTTGAGTGGGATGGAGCCCCACATGAGTAATTCTGAGCAGTTACAAGTAGCTCTTCTCACTGCATCACTCTTGTTCCACCCAGCCTCATTTTCAGGCACAGGTGCACTTGCTACTATTTAACAGGTGAACTCAGAGCCCAGTGTGGAAGGAGCCCAGTGAGTTGGCTGATTGTAGAGCAGCAGGGAATGTATTCCAGAGCATGGGTGCGGAGTGGGTGAATGATCTGCTGCCAGCAGTTGTCCTTGCCATGGGTACCTCCAGTAAATATCTGCTAGAGGTCCTGAGCACCCTGCCAGTCCTTTTAGGTTTAAGGAGGCAGGCAAGACTCTCAGATGGAGGGTCATGCAGTAGTTTGAAAGTGTGGCACAGGAATTGATATTGTAACTGATGAATGAGTGAAGCCAGTCAAGGGAGGCTTGCACATCAGAGTGATGCCTTCTGGGGTGGGACTTGACCATGAAGCAGGTGATCTTATTATATAGTGCCTGCATCCTGTTGCACTCCTGTTTTGGCAATGAGTGCAGGATAGGAGCTGCATATGTAAGGTCAGGGAGGAGGATGCCATTGGCTATAGTTGTTCTTGTTTCTGGAATCATTTGCAGACTCAGTCTATGTAGAAACCCCAGTTTCTGATGGGCTGCCTTGATGACCATATCTACATGGGGTTTCATTGAAAAACACTGGTCCCGTACCAGGCCAAGTTATTTGAATTGGCTTACCACCTCAATGCCAGTGCCAGATAAGGAGGTAAGGGCCAGGGGAGAGAGCGTCTGTGCCGAGTGACTTGGAACCAAACAACATGGCTTTTGTTTTAGAGGTGTTAAGTAGTAGTGCTAGTTTGGGTTAAATCAACAAAAGAAGGGAAATGTGGCATTAGGGTTCCCAACACTAATGCTCCACCTTCACCCTGCAGACAGCAACAGGAAAAAAATTACTATTTGATCTCTCCTGCATCTTCACAAAACAGGTGTGGGGTGTGCCCAACACTCACTCCATCCCATCAGTAAATAAGCTGAGATGTGTACAATATATTAGAATGGGAAGAGCATTAGGGTGAAAATCCAAAGACAAACCCCACACCTGATTTGCAAATGCACAGGAGAGGTAAAATGTTTTTCCTGTTGCTGCCTGCAAGGTGGGAGTGGGGCTTTAGGGTTGGGAACCCTAATGCCACATTTCTGGACTTTTGTCAGTTTAACCCTGCTTAGTGCATTAATGAAGTTTTTTTTAAATGAATTTCCTTCCTTTTTGAGATAGTACAGTACACATTAAACTGTTCCTCCAATGAGTTGTTTTAACATTTCTGACTGAGTTGCTTAAGTATTGCTGGATCCAGCACAAAGTGCTGCACAAACTGTTTCTTAAGAGTTACAACTCAGATTGTCATTGCATTGTGACTGGACTGCAGACATATTCCAATTGAGTTGTAAAAGCATTTTAAAAACATTGCTGTTGAGCTAGTTAAGAACTGAAAAACAATTCAATAACCATTGGCAATGCATTGCCAACTGTAAAAATCAATGCTAAACCAACTCATTGGTGGAACAGTTTAATGTGACTAGTACTGTATAATCACATCCTTATGTTCCTGTGGTAGTGCAGAGCCCCTTTCCTTCCCTCCATAGATGCATTTCTTTCCTTTATTGTATGGCTTGTTAAAGTTCCAATGTTACACTATGGGAATTAGCATTTTTAATTTTATATGTTTTTTCTACATTGTCCATAAATGTTAATGGGGGAATATGTGTTATCCTTGTAGTACTCATTAGGACCTTTGATTTGATATAGAGTGTCCCTTAAGTTCAAATATTGAGGGAGTTATGGCTTATTAAAGTTCTAATGTTATCCTATGAACATTTTCATTATTTTATTTAATGTGGGCCCTAAATTTGTTTTAGAGGGATTATGTGTTATTCTTAAAGTACTCATTAAGACCTTTATTTTGATATATAGATTATCCCTTAAGTCCAAATAATGAGGGAGCAATGACTTGTTGAAGTTCAAATGTGGGCAAAAAACTAAATCCAAAATCTTTTTTCATATGAGTGCATTCTTTTTTCATATGAACGAAAAAAACATACAAAAATGGATGTGTTCATATGAAAAAAGAATTGGAAAAATTAAATCCAAAGTTTTTTTTCATATGAAGGCATTCTTTTCATATAAAGGAAAAATGTATTATGTCAATATCAAGCTGCCGATACAACATGGTCAAAAACTGCACTGTCATCTAAGCACACAGAGAAATGCAAAGGTTAATTTATATCTGTACAGTTTTGGACCATGCTTGTTTGGACTGCATGAACTGCGTGCTTTTTTCCCATGTGAAGTTTGCAATCGTTATCTTGACATGGAACCAATGAAAAAAGCATACGAAAAAGAATGCCTTCATACAAAAAAGAATGGGAAGAAAATAAGTCCAGATTCTTTTTTCATATGAGGTCATTCTTTTTCATGTGAACAAAAAAAAAGGCATATGAAAAAAGATGCCTTCATATGAAAAACATTTTTTCCATTCTTTTTTCATATGAAGGCATCCTTTTTCTTATGCTTCTTTTTTTATTAGATATACTTTATTGAGTTTCCTCATCTAATATACAGATATCATTGAACAAACAAGTCATACATTGCTGAATGTATATGTACAAGACACAACTTCTAACAGCTTGAAAATACAACAATTGTCAAATGGAATTATGGATCGATGCCTGTATCCCCCTCACCACCCAGTCCCCCAAACCACCACTCCCAACTCCAATTCCCCCTAAACCCCCCCACTGCCACAAGGTTAGAGCCTTATATAATTTCTGGTTATAATCTCAAGTATACCCAAGAGAAAAGGAAGGTTAAGTTAGGAAGGGGCACTTGTACTAGAAGTTGCTGTACTAGACTGGATTAAAAACAGATTAAAAAGAGGATCCCAAATTTATCTGTATTTTTCCAGTCTATGGGTCATCTCAGCAATAACACGTTCTGCCTGTATGGCAAACATGATTTCTTTGTACCATTCAGTGTGAGAAGGTGTAAGTGCATCCACCCAGTGTCTAAGCAGTACTTTTTTGACACATGCTGAGATTAGTGCCATATAAGCTCTTTGAGAACGGCCTTGGAGAGTCATGTAATCTCCTAAAATACAGATCTCGGGGGTAAACTTATCTGAAAGAGATAATAAAGGATCTTAGTGGGATTTAATTAAATTCCAGCATTGGGAAACCATGTCACATGACCATAACATATGCATCATATCCCCCGGGAACTGCAGACATTTGTCACAGAGATTAGATGACAGGGATCCCATCCGATGTAATTTAGCCGGGGTGTAATACAATTTATGGTTAATCTGAAACTGCATGTATCTATACCGAGCCCATTTAATGTATCTATATAAATGCTTCCAGATTCTAGTGAAACAGCTAGGAGATATAGAAGTTGGTAGAGAATGATCCCACCAGTAACTTGTTTGTCTTCTAGCCCAGCAATTGTAGTTTGCAAAAATCTGTAAGCATATGTGATTAAATGAGCGGATGGGAGGAAGTTAACATATGGGGTCAGGATAGCTGATAAGGTCCTAGTCCACAATCCAGTGCCAAAATGTTGCAGTAACATGAGGGAAATCTGCAAGTACTTGAATACATGGGTAGAAGACCAATAGTAAAGAGTACAGGCCTCCTGAAATCGCATCAGTTTATGATTGCTAACTAACTCATCCACTCTCTCAACTGCCATGCTAGGCCAAAAAAGATTAGACTTGAGTGGTTTACCCCGAGATTAAAAAATTAGGATTATTAAACAGGGGTTGTGTTACATTGCTATACCCTGTAGTCTTAAGGAGAGTGTTCAATTGGTGTTGTGTGAACAGAAGGAAACCTAATGGGGAATCTTTCAACTTTTTAGGAAAGTTCTTTCTAATTAAAAAGGGGAGGGCCTTTGGGTCTACATCTTGTGCAAGGCATAGGGACTTCTCAACTTCCAGCCAGAGAGGAGAATAGAGGGAATCAGAGGGGTAATTTAAAGGGAGTATCCAGTGCCTCATTCTAGTTAGATGTATTGCCAGACAGTAAAAATAAAAGTTGGGAGCCTGTAGGCCATCATCAATTTTCTGATGGGTGAGCTTACAGTATCTTCTTCTTGATTTTGTCCCAGTCCACAAAAAGGAATTAATGATTTTGTGAACTTGAGCAAACCAGGAACTTGGCAGGGCCTAACTGTACATTTGCAAGGGGTATAATATATGGGGTAATATATTAATTTTTACTATACTCATACAACCCCACAAAGAGAGAGGTAGCAGAGACCAACATTAAAGATCATCCTTTATAGTGCTTACGATGGTGTCAAGATTAAGTTTTTTCATTATCTTGGGAGAGGAGTGAAGAAAAATATCCAGGTACTCAAGTTTATCTGATCGCCACTGTAGACCCATGTTAGCTATCTCTAATCTGTGGAAGTACTGATTGAGAGGAAAGACTTCTGTTTTATTGAGATTCAGTTTATAATTAGTGATGGTACTAAGTTGGGAAATTATTGTAGGTGCTGCAGGGAGAGATTGAGAAGGAGATGAGATATGCAGTAGAATACCGTCCTCATACACAGAGAGTTTATACTCTGAGTTCCCTACTGTGATGCCCGAAACTAACAGAGAGGAATTTATTTTTTTTATGAGAGGTGCTAAGAAAAGGTTGAATAAGTAGGGTGAGAGGAGGCAGCCCTGATGAGTGCCCTGCCTTAAGGTAAAGGGTGTGGAAAGCACCCCATTGCATTGGACGCATGCTGAGGGAGAGGAATAGAGTATTTTAATCCAACTTAGAAATTCCTGAGGGATACCATATTTGGGAAGTAAGGAAAATAAATATTTCCAGGACACTATATCAAATGCTTTTTCTGCATCCAAGGAGACTAAAGCAGCTGAGACGAGAGAATACTTGGACACAGAAAAAAGATGAGCCAGCTTCCTAAGGTGATCAGATGAGTGACGGCCCTTAACAAATCCTACCTGCTCTGCACTAATTAAGGAATCCCAAACATGACCCAGTCTTGAAGCCAAGATCTTAGCCAGGATTTTTAAATCCACATTAATAAGAGAAATGGGTCTATAGTTGTGTACGAATAAAGGGTCCTTACCAGGTTTAGGGAGAATCACTATGGTGGCCTGGGTTAGAGAAGTATCAGAGATACCATTTTCTTTGAAGTATTGAAATGTATTCAGAAGGATAGGCGCCAGTGTACTTTTAAGGGCATTATAAAAATTAGAGGAAAATCCATCTGGACCTGGGGATTTATCCAGTGAGAGTGAGTCAACAGCCTCCATTATTTCTTCTATTCCAATAGGGGCTTTTAAACTAGAAGACTGCAAGTCAGACAGCGACGGAAGATTGATATCATTAATAAAGGAGTCAAGCATTTGCTGAGAGAAAGAGGAATTGGTAGGAGAACACAGTCATTTGTAAAAATCCTTAAAAGCTTCAAAAATTTCCTTGGGCGAGGTGAGGAGAGTGCCAGTAGATGATTGAAGGAAGGTAATAATCCTGTCAGAAACCTGGGACCCAAGTCTAAGAGCTAGAAGTTTCCCCGCTCTTTCACCTTGGTCAAAGTAGGATATCCTAGATCTAAGCATGAGGAATTCAGCCTTTTCGGCCAATAACTGATTATATTGAGCCCAAAGGGACTCAGCTTTCTCCCAGTCCTCTTCAGGAGATAGGACCAAAAGATTTGCCTCAGATTTTGTGATCTGATCAAGAAGGGAGAAAATAACTTGTTCCCTCTGTTGTTTGCATTTTGATGCTAGGCATATTAATTCTCCCCTTCAAGCACATTTTAATGAGCACCATAAGACATCAGCTTTAGGCAAGGTTGGGGAATTATCTGTCATGAAATTAGAGATGAAGGATTGTAAGTGTTGTATAAAATGTCCAGAATTTAAAATTTGGTTGTTAGCCCTCCAGAGTCTATCTCATTGAATATTGGGTGTAATGTCTAAAAGTAACTGGGAAATATGGTGATCAGAGAGCATTTTTGAGGAATATAAGACTGATGTGGCCCCAGGGAGATGGTCAACACTCACTAGAAAATAATCAATACGGGAAAATAATTGTTGAATGAGAGAGTGGAATGAGTATTCTTTCCTATTTGGATAAGTGATTCTCCAAGGGTCTGCCAGACCTACTAAGTGCATTAGTTCATGCAAGGCTTTTTGACCTTCGGACAAAGATAATCTAGAATGGCCTGATCTATTAAGGTTGTTTGATAGGACTTGATTCCAGTCCCCTCCAAGAATTATTGAGATACTGGACCAGGGAGCCAGTGTAGATATTAGGCCTGCAAAAAATGCTGGGTCATTGGAGTTGGATCCATAAATGGAGCCAAGGATAACCTCTGAGTGACCTAGAACAGCCCTTAAAATAACATAACAGCCTTCTGAATCAGATATTTCTTGCAATAAGCGGAATGAAATTCTATGGGCAATTAGGGTGGCAGTTCCAATTTTGTGAGAATTGAAACCTGAGCCAAACACTTGACCCACCCAGAGCCTACAAAGGTAGTCCACCTGGTTGGGTAGAGGGTGTGTATCCTGTAAGAAAACCACATCAACTTGTATCCTGTGGAGCTGTAGCAATACCTTCATCCTTTTAGCTGGAGTTTGCACCCCTTTGAAATTCCATGTACAAAAGTGGTAACTAGACATTTTAACTATGAAACTGAAATCCAGATGCATAAGGACAGAGAAACCCAGAAAGAAGTTATAAGAGTTGACCCTGTTATTTGTGGCACCCAGAAAAAGTATTATGATATTAACCCCTTTACCTGTGGCACTGCCCACCCCCCAGCAACCCAGAAGTACCATCCCCTTCCCCCCAAAAACCCACAATTCCAAAAGAAATCCCTCAAATAGCGTATTCCCGAACCCCCCAAAACCAGATTAACAAGCATATTAAAGTAAGCCCCATGCAGGGCAAGCAGTGATGAAGGTTCTGAACCCGTTAACAAAGACATGACTGCTTCTCCCATGATAACACAGCACTACCTCCCCCCCCACCCCAGCCGAAAAACAGGAAACATTAACCATTTGGTAATCATTGTCTTAAGGGAGTGTTAACTCCCAACCAGTATCTTAAACATTGGAAAAGGGCATGAACAGTTGCAAAACTTATCATGTCTAATAACAACATTAGTAATTATCAATAAAATCCACACCTAACAATGGCAGGTAGAGCTAGTTTATAGTAGTAACAATGTTCTTCAAGGCAACTACCAAAACTTTACAAGTATCTAGCAAATGTTGACCCCCCATTAGCTTGAAGTGCTAATTTCTACAAAAAAAGGGGGGTAAGCTAATAACACATAGACTGTGTTAATCTGTAGATAGAACCATACCAAGCAATGTGTAGGATTAGTTATAAGTGGACTAATAGGAAATTCTGGACCATTGAATGTGAGCATGTATCAGGCCCTTGCATGACCGTTTTACACTAGAGTATAAAAATGTGAGCAAAAGTCATAAAAAAATAGGAAAAGAAGAAAAGAGAGAAAAAGGGTTGATTAACAGACAGCTAGTCAGTAACTATGGGGTTATGAGTTTGTATGTTGATCATCCTGAAGAGAGTAGAAGGTTTTTTCAGTCCTAATAAGACAGCTCGGGCAATTAGTGCTTGCCATAAGGATCGCACATTCACGCTGGAAGCTCTGAGATCATTCGCATGTGGGAGCTATATGGTGGATCGCATATTCGTGCTGAGGTTCAAACAAATAGGCTTGTTGAGTCAGCAATAGTGTAAGCAGTCCAACCACCATGAGAGGTGAATGAAGTGACAGATTTCAGAGGAGGTGAAGGATCAAGTGTGTAGTCCCAAAAGAAAAAGCAGGTAGATCAAATGAAGGAAAATTTCAGGCTGTTTGATGTTGTTTCTCGCTGAATACAGGCTTCTGGCAGGATGGTTTCACTAGGAGCACAGTCACACAGGAGGATACCAAGGAAAGGAGGAAAACAGCTTGGCTACACTCTGGAAGATCAAATGAATAACCACTAGACCTTTTGAATAATATTAGAATCCTTTAGCACAACCCTAAAAGTTTCCTGGCAAATACTTTGGAGATGCATAGCTTGCAGAGCCAGTGGTGGGCAAACAGGTCAGGGAACATTTCATAGAGTTCTACCAGAGCTTGTTTGCATTTTTTAATTACTTCCAGCTGCCTTGGTACAACATCAACAACTTGGCTGGGTAGATCATCTGGAACTTAATTCCAGCGGTCATTAATTTGGTCACAGAAGCATGATACTCGGCTCTTTTCTGTCAGTGGCCACGGGTAAATCTTATGAGATCCTGAGATGTGCATCCTCCCACTTTATTTCCTGCAGCTCCTTGGATTTCACCAGGATGTGCTGCCTATCGATGTAACTCAGGAGGTGGATGATGAGTGGCCTGGGCTTGGTGCTTGGAGGGGGCCGAGGCCTTAATGAATGGTGGGCCCATTCCACATGATAAATGGTGGAATGCGGTGGTGGGCCTGCGATTTTTGCCAGGAGTTTTTGTGTAAACAAGACTGGAGAGGAACCTTTGCCTTCTTCAGGTATGCTGAAGATGATTAAACTATTTATCCTATTTCTCCCTTCAAGATCTTCCAGTTTGATCTCCATTTTGTTCAGTTTATGCCTCGATGTTACGATCTCTGGGTCTAGATGGGTCTACCAGCCTTCTAACAAAGTTGTAGGTGCTGAGATGTTGGATATTTTCTTATTGGTTTCCTTAAGGTCTGCTTGTATAGTTTTTAAGTCAGATGCTAATTCCAGAAAGGCTGCATTGATCTGAGCAATTTCAGCAAGGAATTTGACCTCCAATAGAGGAGAGGTGTTATTAGTTGCTGTAGAAGTCTTGCCTGCAGCTGCAGCTTGCATTTTGGAGCGTTTAGCAATCTTATCTGGTGTCTGAGTCGGCGTGAGGGCTGGGAGGGCCTGGCACATGTCGATCTCCATTTTAATGTCTTAAATTCATTTTTTTTCTCAGAAGACTATCACTGCATTCTCCATTCCATAGGAGTTAGAAAAGCACCTGTTTAGAAGTCTCTCTATCGCAAAAGCTGCTGGTTTAAAAGCCCTTTTTGTAAGCTGGGGTAGGAGCTAGGTTTTCATGTGTCCTCTCAGTCAGAAGGCATCACATGAGCTCCCCTTTTTCTTATTCTTCTGTTATTCATGTGAAAAAAGAATTCCTTCATATGAAAGAAGAGTCAGAAAAAAAACTAAGAATGCCTTCAAATGAAAGAAAAATCAGGAAAAAAACGAAGTTTGAATTATTTTTTCATATGAAGCCATTCTTTTTTGTATGTACCAATTCTTTTTTTGTATACCTATATGAAAAAAGAAAATTGGCTGATGAATAAGGGTTGTTTAAATGTAAAAAAAAAATGACATTTCTCTGTTATTTATCCACAAGCTAAGTATGCAAAAACTAGCGCATTGTGGGACCCTACCCATTTTTGTCACACTGGATGGTTCTCCTTTAGACTCTGTTACATCTATCAAGTAAATCTAGGAATGACTAGATAGTCACCTTGACTACTCAACCTACATAGATTACATTTGTTCTAAACTTCACCCCAAGCTTGGGGCTATCTACCACCACAAGGATTGCCTCACCCTCCCTACACGTCGAGAACTTGTCACCAAAATGATTCTACCACTTTTTGACTATGCTGACATAGTCTACTCTACTGCCCGCTACCTCCCTCTCCAAGCCTGACATGCTGCTAAATACGTTCTACCACTTTGTCTCAAATGCCCCCCCATCACCACTGCACCCTCTACTCTTCTCTTTCTATCCCACCACTCGTCCACAGGAGACTCATGCATTCCCTGTCCTTCATAGCTAAATACTGGTTTAATCTGCTCCCCACATACCTCTCATCTATCCTATCTGCTGCCTCTCCCTCCTCATATGCCCTATGTTCTAGAGACCATCACTGCTTCTTGCTTCCCAATCCTCACATTTCTGCTGATCAGTCTGCTGTCTCTTACCATCTCCCACTACTCTGGAACTAGCTCCCTCCAAATCTCCACAACACTTCTCTCTTCTCCTCACTCAAACATCTCATTTGCACTCTTCCTAGCCCCCTTGCTTCTGCTTTCCCCTCTACCAGCTTTCCATAACTGTCCTCTGCCTCATTCTTTCCCCTTTCCTTCTCCCCCACTCTCAGTGTTTGTTTTCCCCGTCTATGCTTCCTTTCACAGGATCTTTGCTGGGGTACATTTAATTGTAGGTGCCTGATGTCACAGTTGATAACTTCAAGTTTGTTCCTGCTAAGCTCTTATTTTGTTTTATTTTTGTTACCATTAATCAGGTTGGTATCTAGCATGTACCAGCTTCCTTCTGTATAGCCTATCCTTGTAAACTTATAATTTGTTAAGTCTTACTTTTCCCTGTCACCAGCTCATTTGTCAATCTCTTAGAATCATTGTATCCCTGCCACCTGTAGTTTACTTACTTTGTTAGTTATTTCAATCTCTGTACCTCTACCTGTCTGTTGTAATTTTTTGCTCTCCATCACCCTCACAGGGGTCACACTGTGGAATTATGGTAAACTATTAAAGGAACTGATAAAGTGTTAAAATAAAAAGGACAGAGAAATCACGGTAAATAATAACAAGGAGCTAAGAAATAAGAGAAAGGGTTATACTATATTAGACTGAAGGAGACTGAGAAGAAATTAAATATGTAGAAATCAGATGATATGTGTAAAGAAGGTTTGCTAAAATGCTGTTTAAATAAAACATTGTTAAAAAGGAGAGTACGGCTTGTCATATCATTTTGACTTAGCCTTTCTAAGAATAGCCACCAAGGGCTTGAATAGTAGATTCACTACAGTCAAGCTTAAAGGTCAGTTCAGGCTGCCCCTGCAAACAGCTGTATGACATCACTTATTTAGAATAGCAAAATACTTTGTGTAAAAATAGGACTACTGTCCAGTTTAAAGATCAGCTCAGAATGGCTTTGCAGACAACATCACCTATTAGAAAAAAATTTAGTATTGTAATAAAGCCTTATTTGAGAGAGGCCTTCTCTGTTCCTTTCTTGCTGCTATGCTAAGAAGCATGCCTTGTTTGGCAAAGCAATGATGTTAGCTGTAAATAAACTCTGTATAAATACAGGCTAGACTGTGAGCCTCACTACTGTTTTAGAAAGAGGCAGGACCCTAACACACTCCAAAAAATAAAGTATAGTCTGCTTTGATTTTCTGCTTGCTTATAGCTATGACAGTGGTAGGCTGTCATCTGTTTAGTTTTTACTGTATTAGGGATCATTTTATTTATGCTACAATAATAATAAAGGCATATTTTTAATTCATAACAACAAAGTACAGCCTGAGTTACCTTTCTGGGCTGACCCAGCCACCATCCAAGCGGAATCTATCTAATGTGTAAAAACTCTACAACACCTGGAAATGAGCCTTGGCTCAGTGTGCCTTTCCGGGTTAACAAAAATGTTAAATAAATAAATCAATAAATCATTAAATAAATAAATACATACATAAATAATCCACCTAACACTGTCCTGATGATCAAGATACATGTGCTGCAGTTTGTGCAGGATATCATTTTTGTGGGTTTTGAAATGTTATTTTGAAAAGAAGAATGGAAACAAGATGGTGGCTGTATGAAAAAAAAATCCTCATGAGAAAGGATTACTCTGAAACAAAAATGGATGTCTTTTTGTATGGACCAAATTCTTTTCTCGCTCCAAGCAGCTGTGTAAAAGACTGTACTGAACATGCTCAGAACCAAACTTTCAAAATTTAATAACCTTGGAAGGGATTAATATTTTTTCACCAAACTACTCTTAAGCACATCTGTGTGGCACACCCTTTCTACCCTGAACGTATTAGACCAAAATTCTAAATTGTCTGGGTGCTAGGTGATGACAAATAAAGCAAAAACAGCACTTTTTAAAACTTTTTTCACTATCTGCATCTCAGAATCTGCACATCTGACAAAACTTGGCACATCAATAGATGTATCCCCCAAGACCATGAATGCAAACATTTGTGTAAATCCATGGAACAAGTGTGGAGGTAAAGACCCTTTCCTTCCCTTGCTGAGGTAATCATTTCTCTATTGAAACAACTAGCTTGGAGGATCTAACTGGTTTAACTCTATTATTAAAGAATTCTGCCATTTGCAGGAGTTGCTGGGGGGTTTCTCGGCTAAAGATGCAGTTTCTGGAAACATTGACTTTCTCTACACTTGGAATATATGCCCTTTAAGCTGAACCCCGGTTCCCTTAATGTTTCTCAGAGTGTCCCACTCTCTCTTATAATCGCATTAGTTCTGCTGGGCTGTTGGTAGCCTGAGTCCAACCAGCCTGCATAATATCTCTGTGTTACACTATATATTACTTGCAGAGATGGGAGAAAGAAGGAAACTGGTTAATGCTCCAGGTGGATTGTCAAGCTGCGGATGTTATGTGAGCTGTGCTAGGAGGCTACCCCCACTCAGTGCCATATCACTTTTTGGAAGAGTGAGATATTATTAATACATTGCTTATTCATTATTAATACTGATTAGCTGGTTTACTGACTAATCCTCTAAGTAATGTTTTACCTCTCTGCTTGGCATGTGGATGAGGAGTAGTGTGACGGTGCCCCTTAACCATTTGTATCCACCCTCTTTGCCCTGAGCTTACTGGTGTCCCTTCCCTGCTCTGCTTCCTGGGGTGATATCTGAAATAAATTTTTAAGGCCTTCAGGTTCATTTTCTATACAATATATACAGTAGTAGAAAGGGATCATAATCTTTATATGGATAGGGGTTCTGGGGGTGACTGAGGGCAGTAAGTGCCAGCCAACCCAGTGACTCTGGGTTACATTCAGTGCCTCTAGAATACAGCTAATGGACTCCACCTTTAGTGGTGTAGGTCCAGCTCCTAGCTCATTCTTGAGCATGCACCATAGGGGGGAAAATATTTACTCTCCCTCACGTTTGGGAATAGGTCTGAGGCAGACAATCCCCTGAATATCTATGCTTTGAAGTCACAATGCCCTTATTATTTAGTGTTCATTGGTGGTTGAATGGTTCACTTGCAAATTTTTCAATTTTTGCTGTTATAGTTTTTACTTATTTAGTTAGTTCATTTTTGTTGACCGGGTAAGTGCACTAGACAAATTCTGCCTATTTTCAGGCACGACCTGGGGAAGGGGGATACAGATGAATGCCAGCTGTCCTTGAACCAGATTAAGCTGTTGGTTGTATTTTAGTGATTGGGGGGAAATTTGACCATTGTACATCATTGTACTGGGGAAATTCCCCTACTCACCAGTAGAGAGAATCTTTGCTGATGGACTCTTGAAGTGCTGAGTTGGCTGGTGTACCTGCAGGAGGATGCATCTCTGCTCCTGCAGGTCCAGCACAAGAGATGATTTCTACAACTGTTGAAGGAAATATTGAAGTTATATCACCAGTTCTGGATACCAATGTCTTATTAGAATTGAATGAAGTTGAGAACATTTTACAAGACAATTTACTCACAGAGAAACAGTGACTGGATGATCTTTTATCCTCTGCTGAACTGAATTTTTCACACCAGAAATGGTTGCTTGAGGAAGAAAAGAAAAAGTGCAAAAGACTGTCTTTTGAGTATGAGCCCTGAAATTATGACGGAAAATAAGCTGCCACAGTCTAAGCCTTTAGATAGCCCTCCATGAGCAAATGTATTGGGAGATGCACAGCTGGTTTTTAAAGCTGGAACTTGGTCCCCCGACCATGCACTTGGGCAGACCAGATGGATCCCTGATGGTGCAGGTAGGTGGTCACCAGATCTGAAAATTCCTTTGCCTGGAGCTACTCAATCAGATAATTATTTAGGAATTGACAATGAGGTTCAAAATAGACACTGGGAGAACTCCCTGGATTCTGACTTATTAGCCCAGCCAAAGAATACTGCGCCAGAACCATTCCCTACTACACTGGAGAACAACTCAGGACTACATTTGTTACAAGACATTTCAGACAGCAAAATTCTAATTGTAGCTGATGATGTTCTTACGACCGAGGAGGTTGCCCCAAATAAGTTGCCTTCTGCTGAACCAAGACAAAAACTGAGTTTTGCAAGGCTTTTTCATGATCCACCAGTAAATGTGAAACGCCAACATGCAGTTTGTTTTTGGTACACCAGTGGCTTTGAAACACCCCACGGATAGAGCCTTCATGGGGAAATTCTTGATTAAACAGTCCCTTGAGTTTTCCTCAGCTGAGGTGTTTGCCTTTATCCATGCCCCGGGAGAACACAGCTTTGATATCAGCTTTCGCACTGCAGCTTTACTGGACAGATTCTGGCGAAAATATTCTACGGTAAAAGATACATATATTTGGACTAATTTTTTTGTAGTACCTTTGACTAAATGCACTTTAAAAACTGTGACAATTCTTTTCTGAAATGAGGGGTCAATGTTAAAGATATAATCTATTGGCTGGAATAAAAATATGAGATTCAGGGGCTACCTGACCCAATAATTGATAGGGAGGGATTTTGGATGGGAGGGTAGTGTTTTAAGGTTCAACTGCATATGACTGATGCTGGTATTTTACACCTGACCAGCAGTTTTTTCTTAGGAAGGGATAGGGGCAACTTGTTTTACCCTGGGGTGCCACATACATGTTTCAAGTGTGGTTCACCTAGACATGTTAGTAGTGAATGTGATAAGATCAGGTGTACTATGTGTGGCATGTTGGGTCACCTGGGTGTGCACTGTACTTCTTTCCCTAAATGTGATCTTTGTAACACTGAAGGCCATACTTTCACAAACTGCTCATGGGCCTCCCACAATACCTCAGATGCAGACTTTGCTGAGCATGACTTTTACTTTAACTTGGTGGTCCATAAAACCCCCAGGTCTAAGCTTCGAGCACAGACCTTCCCAGGTTCTTGGTTGTGAAATCACCCCAATCCCCTCTCTGGGTCCCAAGGTCTCAAATATGTGCAATGTGGTGGTCACCACCCCAGTTGTGGAAGATGCTGGTTTTGAAGTCACTCTGAAAATACCATCCCCAGACCTTCCATCCATTCTCCTTGTGAAACGGGGAAGAGGGAAACAGTTACAAAAATTCAAAAGGTCTGAAATGATACAGCTCCAGAACCAGTATACCCCCCCTTCAGTGGGGAGATACTGGATGGGGGAAATATCAGATGCTTTCTCCAATTTAGAGGCTTCTTCAGAAACTGAAGACCTTGAAAGTGTAAAGCCCAAAGTAAGAAAAAACAGATGGGGTACCAGGTCTAAACCAAAATAAATTCCACACTCTAATACTTGATATTTCATTGTATAAATGTCTGATTTATCTGTAGCCTCTTTAAACATGAACAGCATCAGAACTGATATACAGCATATGCAATGAAGCCTTTGCAATGTTTGAAACTTGCTGCTGAGATGTCCTATTCTTGCAAGATACCAGAATTTACAGCCTATCAGAAGCTGAGTTGGCAACAACAGATTGGAAATGGGGGACTTGTTTTTGGTCTCTACGTACAGAACTGTGTAGTGGTTTTGCCATTTGTTTTTTCCACATGACATTCCGGCATTAAAGATAGTGGAGAGCATTTCTACTAGATGTTATCGATGCTACAATTTATAGACTCATAAATTGTTATGCTCCTCAAACCAAAACAGTACGCATTTCATTATGGAAGGAATTTCAAAAATTACAGTGTTAGGAGGAGATTATGTTGTAGCTTTAAAATCTATTTTAACTCAATCTAATTTAAAAGATGCGCAACACTCAATTCAAACTAAACCCCTTCACATTTTCTATAAAGGTGTGCTCTCTTCTTGCATAGATTATTTTTTTTATGCCAGCTGGAGTATAGGTACAATCTTGTCATACTCAGGTCAAAGCTACTTCTGATCACTGTTTGCTTAGTATTTACTTATCAAAAATTAGTAAGGATAAATATGGGAAAGGGTTGTGGTATTAAATACTGACCTCTTTCACAAGGAGTATCAGAATATGGCTCTAGAATTAGTCAGTACCAGAAAACCTGTTTTCTGTCTCTATGACGACCATGTGGAGTGGTGACTGGACTCTAAACATGATTTCATTTCCTGGTTGACACATAAATCTTGTCTACACCACTTTCAAAAACAAAATAGATATCAAGAATTACAATATCAATTACAAGTTCTTCAACAACATACAAAATTTTCACTATAGAATAGTCAGCAAATAAAACATACTAAGGCAGAACTAAGTTACAGTACAACAGATTCCAGTCTTTGGAAACAGAACAAAAATGTGGGACTCAAAAGAAATCACATCTGATTAATCCCTATGAAAATTGCAATTTTAGAAGAAAACAAAAACACATTGTACAGATTGAATTACCAGATGGTTCACTAATTCACAACAAAGAGGATATTACGGGGGAAATTGATCGATCAGTATATACAGAATAAAGTCAGGATGGCTTTTCCTGTGTCTAATAGTGCTGTAGATTGACTTCGGTCTTTGAACCTACCTCATATTTCACAGTCTCAACAAAAACTTTTATCAAGCCATATTTCTAAACTTGAGCTACACACTGTTATGGATTCATTATCATTAAACATGGCCCCAGGGTGTGATGGATTACTATCAGAATTCTACAAATGGTTATGGACTTACTGCCCAGATGAACTAGTCCACGTTTACAACAGCTTACTAAAACTACATACAATTCCGGAGATTATGAATAAAGGAACCTTTTATTTTCTTAAAAAAAAGGAAATAAGAATATTCTGGATAACTGGAGACTGATTACATTATTAAATGTAGATCTTAAAATTTTTGCAAAAAAATTTAATTAACAGACTGGTTCACACACTTCAGGATGTCATTCATTCCTCTCAAACCTGTACTATTCCTGGTCATAAAATATCAGTTACCCTTACACTTTGAGAGTTAATAGATCACTGTCAAACACATAATGTACCAGTGTATGTGCTGAGCTTAGATTAGCCCCAAGCATTCGATAGAATATCACATGATTTTTTATGAAATTGCCTTTTAAAATATGGAATCCCTCAACAATTTATTTCTTTCCTGCAGAGTTATTATGCTAATGCATCAGTTTGTCCATTAATACGTGGGTGTTTTGGACTTACCCAGAGGATTATGAAAGGAGTCCTTCAAGGATGTTCTCTTAGTCTTATGCTATATATTCTTACTTTAGACCCTGTAATTCATACTATTAATTCAGACACAAATATTGCAGGTATTCAAAGTCTTAACTCCTTTTCTATTAAAACCTGTGTACGTGCAGACAAACTTAGTGATCATAGTACAGAACTGATTTTCGGTGAATTATACTTTAGATTTATTGGAGCATCTTACTGCGTTATCTGGTGATAAATTAAATCTGAGTGAAAGCTTTTGTTTACCAATTGTCCCTTTGAACAACTTGCAAACTTACATTGGAGATCCTCCTATAGTATAAACACCCCAAAACATTTTAAGTGTTTATTTTGGGCAATTAAATATGGCTGAATGTAATTGGAAGATAAAATTAGAGCTTGCCGGGCATCGGGTTAAACGTGGAATATGTGGAAAATGCATAAATGTAAACATATTTACATGGTCCGATCATACCTCTTATCTTTGTTTTCATAGGTTAGTCATGTTTTTCCCATCCTAAAATCCCTAGAAAGTAAGGTGTTTATTTATTTATTTTTTTTACTTTCTTTTTATCCCTCCTTACTACCTCCGGAGCCCCCTCCTTCCGTCCGCTCATGTCCCCCCTTGCCTACCTTTGGGATCTGCCCCTAGAGTGCCCATCCTCCTCTCCTTGCACAGTGGGGTCTGTCCTGCAGGTGGTCCAGGTGGACTTAGGGTGGCCTTCATCTAGGGCTGCCGGAGGGGATTTTCTGTTTTTCTCCCCTTACGTCCCCTACCCCCTGGGACGTCGAACGCTTGGGACGTACGTCCCGAGTGATAGCGTGCTGATGCACGCCAGAGCCCTCATGCGTCGGCGATGTCCCCTCCCGACTCCATTAGATGGAGCCCCTCCATCCCTTCTATTGCCGGTGCTTCCACCGGCCTATAAAGTGTAGAGCATGAAGCGTTCATGGTTCCCACCCTGAGAGGGAGGCATCCGTTGGGGCCTCGATCCTCCCTTTCCCCTGACCCCCGGCCACCCGAGTCTATTCCCGAACCCGGGTCGCCGGCGTAGCGCGAGGTGTGGCGTCCAGTGCCTCAACCCTCAGCGCCACCGGGCCAGCTGAAAGTAAGGTGTTTAGATGGTTTTTTTCTGCCTTATGGGGGTCTCAGTTGAACCCTGCTAAGAGGTGAATTACATACTGTAAACAGACTGATGGGGGACTGGGGATGCCTAACGCTCTTGTTTTCTTTTGTATTATTTTTTTCTATACTAATTTTGTTCCTGTACTCTTGGGTAACTCTCAGTCTTGGTGTCAATGGCTGAACCATACACTGGATGTTATTTTTTGTACATGGGGCAATATGGCAGGGTTACCTAAAGCTCTGAAACTACACACTTTTCCCCCATATGTGAAGTACAGCTTAGATAAATTAAATACCTGGGTGATTCAGAAACAACACCTATGTATCCTTATTCGACATCAACTCTACTTTAGCATTGTGGAACAATTTTTTAAAATAGAACCTTCTGAGGATAGAACCTTTGCAGAAAACAATCGTGTTTGTTGGATGTTAAATGATCCTCGACTACCTGATAAGACATGGGCTATGATTTGGTTAAGTGTATAAGGGAAATTAAATGTGAAAACTAACTTAAAACATAAGGACCTTCCAGAGGGAGTTTGCCCTTGACCAGGATGTGAACATATTCTGGAAACCATTCAACATCTATTTTTTGATTGCCCATATTTACTAGGACTATGGAACTTAATACAGAATGGTTGGACATGCTTACCCTTTCAGTTTTTGAACTACGATGTTTTTGTATTAGGACTTTTATCAAATCACTGGATGATTTTAAATTCATGCAGTGTACAGGTTCTACTTGCATATATTAAATATTGGATTTGGCAAAATAGATGTTGGTTTTCGATACAAAAATATTATATTCCCCAACTTCTGTTATTTTCTTTCATAAAGGAACATATGAAATCCCATTCTGAAATGGAGTCCTGAAATTTGGCCTCTGATGTTTATAAGTGAAACTGGAGGAATTTCCCCCATTCTGATTTGTTTCTTAGGAATGCTATACTTCCCATTCTTTGTGCAATGTTACTGTATGATGCAATACTTATCTCATGTTTTTTCCCCATTATGATTTTGTGTGATGTTTCACTGTGTTTTTCCTTCCAAGTTTTTGGGTTCTTATGTTTCACAAAATGTTGAAAAAAAAAAACCACTCCTTTACTCTTTTAGTAGGGGAGGGAGGATGAGCTTAGGCCAAACTCTAAATTTCCTTTTTGTTCAAAGTTATTGTATGATGCACTGCTTTTTTATTGTTTTTCTGTCTTATTTTTCATTATGATTTTGTATGATGTAATACAGTTTTGTTTATATTTTGATTTTTATGTTTTAATAAAAAGAAATTCCCTACTCTTTTTGAGAAGTACCATGCGATCTTTAACATCCACCTGAACTACCACCAGGCTGATGGGATCTCGGTTTAACATCTCATCTGAAAAATGGCATCTCAGAAGTGCAGCATTCCTCTTATGCTGCACTACAGTGTCAGTATTGGGATTTAACCCAAGTGCCTGGTGTGGGGATAGAACCACGGCCTTCTGATTTCCCAGCCCCAGAGGTGAGTGTGCTACCTGCTGAGTGACTGACACTGCTAAAGTTGAAAAACTGTTTTGGTTTTTGAAGTTCTGGTTAGTTCAACCTTCAGGTTTAATTGTATTAATTGAATTAGTGGTATCTATCCCCTTTACACCATTTGATGTGCTTCACTATTACATTGGGAAAACTGTTGTTATTTTCTTGTTTGATGATGGAGAGAGTCAAAATAATTTCATATAATGTGAAAGGTCTTCACACTGTAGTTAAGAGGGCGAAGATTCTTGTGGAACTACACAGTCTGTCTGCAGATATAGCTTTTCTACAAGAATCCCATTTGTCTGACTCTCAACACTTGAAGCTGCATAGAATGTGGGTGGGTAAGGTTTTTGCAGCCTCCTATCCTAAAGCAAAGAAAAATGGGGTGGCTATTTTGATTAGATGGGGAGTTTCTTTCGATGTATTACATACTGAAACTGACAGAGAGGGTAGATTGGTACTGGTGTCAGGCTCTCTGGGCCTGCTTAAAGTTAATTTGCTAAGTATTTATGTGCTTAATGCCGATGCCTCGCCCTTTTTTTCAATATATTTTTAACAAATTGGCCACTTTGGGTTTGGGTATGTTGATTACAGGTGAGGATTTTAACTGCACCCTTGCTCCTTCCCTTGACAGGACTGCAAGTCACTCTCCAGTTAATAAGACAGCTTGCACAACTCTTAAAAGCTTAATGTATGAATCTGATCTAATCAGTATATAGTGGGACCATCACCCTAAGGAACATGATTATACATATTATTCTATACCACACAAGGGATATTCCAGAATTGATTATTTTTTAGTTCCTAAGCAACAGGCACATAGCAACTAATATACACTCTATCACTCAATCAGATCACATCCCTATTTTTCTGATATTGAGACTACTTCCCATGACACAAAGTTCATATTGGTGGTTTAACTCTGGCCTTTTAGGCAACCCATAGTTTATTTTACTGATAAATACAGAAACAAAAAATCTTATTTTGACCTGAACCTGGGACCTTTTCCCTCACTATAAATTTGATGGGATGCATGTAAAGCAGTCTTAATGGGCAGAATAATTGGGTGGCCTGCTGCCTTAAATAAACAAAGGAAGGCCCTACAAAGCAGGCTAGAGATACAGCTGCAAATATTAGAAATTAGGCAAAAAAGATCTCAGACTTCTCGGACAGGTAAGGAGTTGCAGCAAGTTAGGGAACAACTACAAGCTCTTTATAATAAGAAAGTTGAAATTTTGTTACACTACAGAAAGCGTAAATACACTGAGCTAGAGCCTCTAAATTGTTAGCCTTCCACCTTTGCAAAGAAGTGGCAGATAGAATTTTCCCTAAAATAAAGGCTAGTGGTAACTCAGGCAGTTACAAGACTCATCCAGAGGATATCACTGCCTGTTTTTGCTCTTATTATGCCTCCTTATATACCAAAGATAGAGACTCAGAGCAGTTCAAACTTAAGACTAATGAGTTTCTTCAATCTTTACAGTTACCACAGTTAACCTCGAAGAGTAATGCGATGTTGGACAGATCTATTACCATCCAAGAAGTTCTAGATGCATTTGATTCATTAAAAACTGGCAAAGCCCCAGGCCCTGATTGTTATACTGCGGACTTTTATAGAAAATGTAAAATTTTACTTTCCCCTATTTTATGTGAAGTATTTCAAACATGTCAGACCACAGGTATTATACCCCCAACTTGGAATGATGCTATTAGTTCAGTTATTTTGAAACCCGGGAAAGATCCCCATTTATTTGAGTCATATAGACCTATATCTTTGTTAAACCAAGGATTTATCATTTTTCAAGGATCCTGTCAACCAGAGAACAAAAAATTATTTATTTCCTTATTTACCCTGACCAGATGGGTTTTATCCCTGGAGACATCTGACTGACAATATCAGGCGTATTTTAAATATTATTTCAAAAGGAGCTACAGTTGACACTCCTCAGATAGCTCTTTTGATCAATGCTGAAAACCCTTTGACAGGCTTAACTGGGCTTTCTTGAAAGACACATTAGTTAATATGGGGGTAGGACCAGGCTGTTTGAAGCGGGTGAATATGAACTGTAATAATCCAAGAGCAGTAGTTAAGGTAAATGGGACTTATTCTTCCCTCTTTCTGTTTCCAGAGGTACAAGACAGGGATGCCACTCTCACCACTCCTTTTTGTGATCAGTATGGAGCCATTGGCTGAGGTGATCAGATGCTCTCCAATATCCTGGGGGGTAAGGGTGGGAGGAGTAGATCAGATGATATTGAAATTTTTCTCCCAGACCCAGAAATGAATTTATCAAAATTGGAGAATTTATTAGTCCATTATGGATCCTTATCAGGCTTTAAAGTGAATACAAGTAAATGCAAAATTATAATTGCTAGTGGACAGATTTCTCAGGAATTTAAATTGCAGTGTGGGTACTACTGGGATGGTGTCCTGGTCAGATATCTGGGCATCAATTTGCCTAGAGATTTTACCTCACTCTATCAGGCCAATTATGGTAAACATTCATATTTTACAAGAGGATGTAAATAGAATGGTCTCTTCTCCCCATGTCTCTTATTAACAGAGTTGAAACTATCAAGATGAATTTCTTACTGCTTTTAATTTTTTTGTTTCATACTCTTCATCTGTCAGTTCTGAGATGTACCTGGACTATACTTGAGCATGCTATTAAGCAATTCATTTGGTGGAATAAGTGGCTAAGAATAAATTGGCAAATTTTGTAGAGGGGAAAGTGGGAGGGAGGTTTGACTGTACCACATTTAAAAAATTATTTTTGGTGCTGCCAGTTACTTACATTGTTAATATACTATGTCACCCTTCTGATGTATCCTGGTCTAATATTGAGGATAATTTTCCCAGCTCAACCCCTTTGCATATACAGTGGTGATTGTACAAAAGTTTGTCAGTACTGAGGTATATCTCGAGGTACCTCAAGATACCACTGAAGCACTCAAGTTCAATTTGTATTGACTGTAATGTGATCCTGCCTCAATACCACCAAGGTATACCTTGAGATATACCTTAGTACTGATAAAATTTTGTACGATCACCACTGTACAACCATGGCTGGTTGCCCGAGCTATGGATGTATCTACTTTCAGGAACAGATGGATGAAACATACCTTTAACATTTGGTTAAGTATTAAGAAAGGGATTAAGAAATGTCTCATAAGCAGGAGGCATGGATTCCTATAATGTGGCACACTCATTTTGCCCAGCAAGGCTGGATGGAGGTTTTTGGGCCTGGGAGCATAAATGAACTTTTGTTTGGTCAGTTTGTGGAAAATGGGAAGATAGTCTCTTTCCAGGTTCTAAAATCTCAATTTAATCTACCCCATTCAAACTTCTTTTGATATTTGCAGGTATGTTATTTTTTTCCTTGCCTGCTTGATTAGAGAACTTGCTTGCAAAACCACATCCCCTACTAATTCAAATTAAGAAATCTGCAATTCAATCCAATAATGCACTTCTAATCTCCAAATATTATGCTTTGGTTTCTAAGGATTGGAGTCTGGTGCAAGTGAAGTGAATACAAGCCCTTTGGGAGATGGAAGCTAATATCCCTCCTTTTAATAAATATTAGGGGAAAATTTGGGCCACAGTTCTAAAACTACTTGACTAGCCATTTAGCATGAATTTAAGTGGAAAGTGGTCACACAGTATTTTTTTAACACCTGATCGCACTGCCCACCTGAAGACTTCATTGACGGATTGCAGTTGGAGGGGATGTGGTCAAAAGGGAACACCATTTCATGTTGTTGGGGGATGTCCCCATTTAACATTTTATTGGTGGAGAATCTCTGATTTAATTGGTAAAGCAGTAGGGTTGTGGGAACAATTGACTTTCCAGCATTTAGTTTCGGGGCTTCCCCACTGGGGGTTGGGGTGGTGTGAAACGTTATTTGTTCTTGATTGTATCAGTAGCTCAGTTAAAAGTGATAACACAGTTTGGCTTCACCCTACTTCTCCTATTTTAAAGATGTGGTTACTAAACTGTAAATCTATAAAAAAATTAGAGACCTTGACATCATGTCCTAATGCCAGGTTGGAGCAGTTCCAATCAAGATTGTACCCTTTCACATCAGTTGTTGAACAGTTAGAAGGTATCTTAGTGCTAGATCAAATAGCAGTCTGGAACAACAACTGATAGAAGGATTGCTGATGTATGTGATGGTGTAAACGTATTACTGATTTGTCTTGGCAATTTTAGTATTTTTTAATTATTGACTTGTATATGTATACAGAATGGGGGTTAGATGCCACCGATTCTTTTGTTTTGTTGTGGTTCTTAATTTTTTTCTGTTTCTAAAAAGTTAAGTGGTTATTAACTAGTTAATCTTATAGGACATTGTCTATTGTATTAAGTATATGCATGGCAATAACTCACAGTCAGGAAAGATTATATGGGAACCATTTTAATTTGATTACTGAGCCTGCTAGTTTCCTAACTTTCAGTGTAATGTTTCTGCAATTGTCTCTTATCCCTTTTTTTTCCTCTTTGGCTGTTTTCTTATTTCATTGTACAGTGAGGTATTGTGGGGAAGTATTGCCTATGGTGATGTATGTAAATAACATGTAATGCCCTTAAAAATATTGAATAAAAAGAAAATCCATGGAATGGTTATAAAGATATTAAAACGCATAATTTGAGGCTAACATAGAAACCCCTGCTCAACCTTAACTATAGTGGTGCTATCGTGCCACTATAATACTGAATTTCAGACAACTGCACACAACTACTGCACTTTATACAACTACTGAATACGGGACAAATACATACAAATACTGCACTTTATACAGCTATGGGATTTGGGGCAACTACACACAAATTTATTTGAATAGTTTTATCATGAAAGCATACTGAACTGAACTAGCTAATTTCCAGATGCATCCTGGGGGGAAGGGGGGAAGGAGTACAGGTTTTTAAAAACAGTGTACAGAAAATGTTGGTAAGAAAAATATACAGGTAATATACCACATACAAATAGTAACAGAACCCACAAGAATCAATAATTCTAACTCAGCCAACAGCTCTCTCTTAGATGTTACCTTAACTTCACACCCCCATAAAATCTCACATTCTGTGGTTTTCCATAACAATATGAGCGACCACAATATTGTTGTTTGCACAAGATTCCAACCTAAAACCAAGTACCACCCTAAATTCAGAATCAAATGCTCGTTTCGTAAATTCAACTCACTAAACTTCCTAACCGATCTAGCTACTATCAGGTGGCAAGATCTATATCTGGCCAAATCCGCAGATGTCACCATCTCTGTTCTAAATGGCAACCTCACCACCCTAATTAACAAGCATGCTCCCCTCGTTAAAATGAGGGTGCAGAAAATCTCACATCTGTGGTTCACCCAAGAGCTCAAATATGTACTTACCATAGAAACATAGAAACATAGAATTTGACGGCAGATAAGGACCGCTTGGCCCACCCAGTCTGCCCATTTCCCTACCTACTGGATAAGCTGCATATCCTAGTTAACCAGCAGCCTACTTCTTCCTACCCCAACCCCCCAGAACTGCCTTATGACTATCCCATGCATGCTTGAATTCCACCACTGATTTTGACTCCACAACCTCCTTCGGAAGGCCGTTCCATGCATCCAATAGAGACAAGCTATGGGCTAGGGCCAGGCACACATAGAACCCAGCAGACTGGCAGGCATTTAGAACTGCCAGAAATGCCTGTGTTAAAAGTGTACAGACAACTAAAGCAAACTTCTATATCTCCACTCTGGAGCAGGCCAAAGGGAACTCCCAAAAAATCTGGAAGACACAAAAATCTATTGAAGGCCATTCGGCTGCTCCCTCCCTTCCCACCAAGATTCTGGCCAAGGATGGGATAGTTGAAAATAAACTGCAAATCATCGAAGAACTTAACCTTCACTTTGCCACAGCAGGGTTGGCATTTGACTCCTCCCCACACTCTAGCCGAGTGAATAGCCACACTAAACCAGATTCTATGCATGCTACTCCAACTCATCCCTTCCAGCTGTGTCAGATTAGCTATAAAGAAGTTGAAGATATAATTCTTAGCCTTGACTCCAAGAAAAGCGCGGAATCATTTTTCTTACAGTTAGGCTATGCCCAGCTCACAGCCCCCATCCTTCACATCTTCAACCTCTCTATTACCACAGCCACTGTTCCATCCTACTGGAAATCTGCCCATGTTCTTCCTTTCTTTAAATCAGGAGAGCCCTGTGACTTAAACAATTACCGACCTATCTCTATCTTGCCTGTTCTATCCAAAGTGTTGGAAAAAGTTATATACAACCAACTAAATAATCACCTTGAAGCACACTCACTACTAAATCTGGCACAATCTGGTTTCAGGTCGAAGCACAGTACCATCTCAGCCTTGGCTAAAGTCTCTAATGACTGGATCCATGCAATGGACACCAAGAAGGTCACTTGTGCAGTCTTTCTAGACCTCAGCAAGGCCTTCAACACTGTAGACCATCACCTCCTAATCATCTGTCTTGCCCACATAGGTGCCACTCCACCCACCTTGCAGTGGTTTACCAGTTATCTCATGGAAAGAATACAGAAAGTCAAGGCCGATGGCCTACTTTCTGCCCCACTTCCAATTACCAGAGGAGTACCTCAAGGCTGTATCCTAGGACCAATCCTTTTCTCCCTCTATATTAACAACCTTGACTCCCACATAAAGAATTCTAGCATACATTTCTTTGCAGATGATACAAGAACTCATATGCCACACTGGAAAATGGGGACAACCAAATAGAGGCACCCAGAGAAGTGGAAGGAAAGGATGTGGAGGTTAGCCAAGGAGGTGACCTCAGCGGGGAAAGCAGTGGACCCCAGAGGAAAAGGAAGCAAATCCTGGTGGGGGACTCCATCATAAGAGGGATCCAGTTAGGAACACAGGTGGGGGAGGACAGGGAGGTGAGGTGCCTGCCAGGTGCCATGGCATGGAGGGATGGAAGGAAGATCCTGGGGATCACTGGGAAGGCAAGATGGGAGGGTGAGCTGGATGTCATTATCCACCTAGGTACTAATGACCTGGCAAATGGGGAGCCAAAGGAAGTTCAGGAAGAGTTTAGGAAATGGGGAGGGTCTCAAGCAAGTAGCTACTTCTGTCACTTTCTCAGAGTACTACCTGCGAGAGAGGCAAGGAGAATATGAGTGCATGCACCAGGAACTTTAACTCATGATTGAAGAACTGGTGCTGTGAGGAAGGGTTTGGATTCATTGGTGACTGGGGACCCACCTGGAGGGATGGAGGTTTGTTCAAGCCTGACAGCCTGCATCCATCCTGGAGGGAATCAAGCACTCAATGATAAGTTTAAATGCTACATTGACAAGCATTTAAACTAGCAAAGGGGGGGTGGTAGGCCAGCAAGGAGGGTACCTACTTGCTCACCCCACACAGCTAGCAGTGGAACCAGTGAACCAGAGGAGTGGCTATCTCTACAAAGCCGTGTGCAAAAGATGGAGATTAGCGCCCAAGAGGTGGATAGGCAGAAAAGGGGCAAAATTCAGCAGGAGGGCAGACAGCAAGGAGAATCAGGGATAATGGACAACCAAGGAAGGGGCTGGAGTAGAACAGTGAAACAGTCTAGGGAGGTCAAATCATGGAAAGCCATGTGTGCAAATGCCAGGAGCCTTAGCAACAAGATGGAAGATCTGGAGGCTGTCATGGTGCAGTCAGACCTGGACATTGTGGCCATCACTGAAACCTGGAGTAATGATAACCATGACTAGGAGATGGCCATACCTGGCTACAACATATTCAGAAGAGACAGAGCAGGCAGGAAGGGAGAAGGAGTGGCACTGTATGTGAAAAAATGACATAAGGGCCACAGAGATCCAGGAGGAACAAAATGGGGGAGAAATACTGTGGGTTAAGATGGAAAGGAAAATGGGGACAGCCATCCACACAGGTGTGGTCTATAGACCACCAGCCCAGGAGGAAGAAACAGATAGGAAGCTGATGCTAGCCATCCAAAGCATGGCAGACAAGGGTGAGGTAGTACTGGTTGGAGACTTCAATATTCCAGACGTGGACTGAAGCATCCCAGCAGCAGCATCAACTAGGAGCAGATTTACCCTGGACTCCTTCAGGGTGCCTTCCTCAAGCAACTGGTCATGGAACCAACTCAGCAGAAGGCAATACTGGACCTTGTGCTCACATACAGGGACAGTGTGATGGGGTAACAGTGGGGGAGCACCTGGGGAACAGTGACCTCCAGTCATTGTGGTTTGAAATCACAGAAAGAGCAGAACCAAACCACACAAAAACACGTATCCTGGATTTTAGGGGGGCAGACTTTGGGAAAATGGGGAGATACTTGAAAGAGGCATTAAGGGGAATGGGGCAGGAATCAGGGGTTGAGTAACAGTGGGCAGTATTTAAAATGGGGATTACAAGAACAACAGAATTATGCATTAAGCAGGTTAGCAAGAGGAAAAGGAAGATGAGACCATTATGGTTTTCCAAAGAGGTAGCAAAGAAAGTGAAAGCCAAAAAGATTGCATTCAGGCAACACAAAAAGACACAGGCAGAAGGGGATAGGGAGAAGTACCGGGAGAAGCAAAGGGAGGCAGGGAGGTCAGTCAGGGAAGCCAAAGCTCAGACAGAAGAACACATTGCAAAATTAGTGGTAGAGGGGACAAAACCTTTTACAGGTGCATAAGTGAAAAAAGAAAGACAAAGGGAGGGATAGTGAGACTGAAGGGGGAGGATGGGGGCCGCGTGGAGGATGACAACAGTAAAGCTGACATATTGAACAGGTATTTCTGCTCAGTCTTTACTGAGGAAGAGAAGGGTAATGGGTCTGAAGGGAGTACAAGGGGTGAGAATGGTGCAGAAATGGGCACAAGTCCCTTTACACAAGAAAGGGTCCTGAAGGAACTGGAAGTAATAAGAGTTGATAAAGCAATGGGACCAAATGGGGTGCACCCCAGGGTCCTTAAAGAACTAAGAGAGGTGGTGGCTGAACCTCTGGCTATCCTGTTTAGCCAATCACTGGAAACAGGGGAGGTACCCAAAGACTGAAGGACAGCAGATGTAGTCCCCTTATACAAAAGTGGGAACAAAGAGGAAGCAGGGAACTACAGACCAGTCAGCCTCACCTCAGTAGTGGGGAAGATCATGGAAACACTACTGAAGGAGAGATTGGTGGAACATCTGGTTGTCAATGGACTACAGGACCCAAGGCAGTATGGTTTCACCAGGGGGAGGTCATGTCAGACCAACCTCATTGAATTTTTTGACTGGGTAACTAGGGAGGTGGATCAGGGGAGGGCAGTGGACATGGCTTATCTGGACATCAGCAAGGCCTTTGACACTGTGCCACATAGAAGACTATTACACAAACTGGGGACTATGGGTGTGGGCAGGACAGTAGTGTGGTGGGTAGGTAACTGGCTGGGTGGCAGGACACAGAGGGTGGTGGTAAATGGCTGTCACTCCACAGAGGGAAGAGTGACCAGTGGGGTACCACAGGGATCAGTGCTGGGACCGGTCCTATTCAACATCTTCATCAGTGACATTGTGCAGGACCTAGAAGGCAGAATTTCACTGTTCGCTGATGACACAATGCTCTGTAACAGAGTAGACACACCAGAGGGTGTAGACAGAATGAGAAGGACCTGCAGAAACTTGAAGAATGGTCAGGGGTTTGGCAGTTGAAATTCAATGCAAATAAATGCAAGATAATGCATATGGGGCACAAAAACCCTGGCACAATATATCAGTTGGGGGGTGAGGATATAGCATGCACCAAGCAGGAAAGGGATCTTGGGGTTATCATCTCTGATAACCTCAAGGTAGGGAAACAGTGTGACAGGGCAGCAGGTAAAGCAAATAGAATGCTGGGATGCATAGGCAGGGGCATCACCAGCAGGAAAAAGGAGGTCATAATTCCACTACACAAGACACTAGTGAGGCCCCACCTGGAGTACACTGTACAGTTCTGAGACCATACCTATGTAAGGACATAGACAGGGTAGAGAAGGTTCAGAGGAGAGCAACAAAGATGGTGCATGGATTGCATCACAAGTCCTATGAAGACAGGTTGAAGGAACTGAACATGTACTCCTGGAGGAGAGGAGCGAGAGAGGGATATGATAGAGACATACAAGTATCTTACAGAGGAGGAACAGGGTGCAGGAATACATTATTTTTAAGTGAAAAAGATGTTCCAGGACTAGAGGGCATGGGATGAAGTTGGAGGAGGGGGCGATTCAGAGGAAGCGTGAGGAAGAATTTCTTCACAGACGGGTGGTGGACAAGAGGAACACCCTGCCAGAGGAAGTAGGTGGGGCTGAAACAATCCAAGGATTTAAAGAATGCATGGGATAGACATAAAGGAATTCTGGAGGTCAGGGGTAAGGGGCAACAGACTTCTAGGAAAACATAAACTGAACTTACAAGCTGAAATGGGCAAACTGGGTGGGCCATAGGCCCTTATCTGCTGACACTGTCTATGTATCTATGTACACGTCAGGCTCATCCTTAACTAAAGTCAGGGAAACACTCCAAGCTGACTTCATTCAGCTAGGAAGCAACCTTATCAATGCCAAGCTGCTCCTAAATGCCCAAAAAAACTAAAAGAATGATTTTCTCGAGACTTGCCGTGACTGATGCTCTACCTACCACAACTGAAAACTTCATGGTTACCTCCCTAGGTGAACCCTTGGAAGTCGTAGACAAATTCAGATATCTAGGTATGTGGATAGACAACAAGCTTTCCTTCCAAGACCACATCGAGGATCTATTAAAGTGGCTTAAAGCATGTTTGGATTTCTTCTACAGAAATAGGACCCTCTTTTCTCTTGCAATTCGTAAAAGACTGGTCCAAGCAACTTTCCTTCCCCTGCTGGATTACGGAGACATTATCTTTATATCCTCCCCAACCCTTAGCCTATCAAAACTGGACGTACTCTACCACCACGCTCTTTGCTTCATTACCAACTTGGTGTACAGGACCCATCACTGTGATCTTTATGCAGCAGTTGGGTGCTCCTCCCTGACCACCAGATGTCTCCTCCACGCTGACATTCGGACCTTCAAACTACTACTTCACAAATTGCCGGCCTATCTGACGTCACTCATACATATCTTGCACAGCGCCTACTCGCTAAGGAAATCCGACCTTATCCTACTAGATATTCTCAGGACATGTACCACAGCCGGACAAAGAGCTGTCTCATACACCCTACCAAATATTTGGAACCAACTTCAAACCATGCTGAAGCTAACCTGCACTGTATCAACTAACTTCTTCAAATCATTAGCCATCTCTAAATTAAAAGACATATGTAGGTACAACTAGGCCCCCAATGCCTAGACAACTCCCCATGTACCAGCTGGCCCTCTTTTGTTTTAAACTGAAATGTGTTGCACTATATAGGACTAGGCTAACTCTGAAATGCATAGCATACACAGTATAAGAATGTCCATTGTATATACCTCTTAATTGTATATAATTATCCTCCTGTTGTCATACATTGTATATCTCCTATCTATGTAATTGTGAATTGTATGTGCATATGACTCAAGACCTCCTTGTGAATGAGCTTGCTCAACGGAGTCTTTCCTGCAATAAACTTGAACTTGAACAGGTATTTATACCTATGAGCACAAATGCACCCTTAAGTACACTAGAATGGCAATACAGTAGTAGTTAGAATGATTAAAATACAGGTAAACATACTGGTATTTACACATATGCACACATTTGCACCCTTAGAAAAACTAGAATGGCAGTTCATGTAATAGACAGTGAATAAACATATGTTCACGGGAGTGGTAAGCAGGAGAAAAAGATTGAAAGGGAGATAAGAAGAGGAGGAGATGAGTGGGTGAGGGGGTAGTGAAGGGAAGTGAAGGGGAAAAGGAGCATTGGGGAGGTGGACAACTGACCCTCAGGGATAGAAGCCTGCTACTGGAGGAAGTCAGGAGTGCTCCCTCCCAGTGTTAATGTCAGAAGGCCTAGACATTCAAGTGAGAGGTTCAAATAGAGGACCCAAAATGTGGGTCTTTGCAGACTGAGTGACCTTATGCAGATGAATGGGAGGAGGTTAGAAGCTGCTGAAAGAGGGATAGATAAGTTCGAACAGGAGTGGGGCAAGGGAGAAAGAGGATGAGGTAGGCCAGATGTGTGATGGGAGTGTGTTCCAGAGTTTGCAGAAGTGGTAGAAGAAAACAGCTTGACCAGCCATGGAGGACCTGCGAGGGAGAGCAAGGGAGCAGAAAAATGCACTGCTAAGGGTATAATGAGAGGGTGTGGGCAGGGAGATGATGGAAGTAAGGTAGCAAGGGAGAAAGCCCAGCAAGTATTTGCCTATGAAAGAGGCTCAATGGGCCAGGTGTCTGTCATCAAGGGAAGGGAAGGAGAGGGAGGTATAGAGAGAGCAGTGGTGGGTACAAGGTGTAGCGTCAAGAGCAAAGTGGCAGGAGGAGTGTAAGAGAGTGAGTCTAGTCTGGATAAGGTGTATTTAGGAGCAGTATTATAGACAATGTCTTCATAGTCAAAAAAAGGCAGGATCATTTTCTGAACAACAGCTCTGCAGGCCTGCAGAATGATGCAGCTGCCATTGTGGTCAAGTGCACAGAGTTTGGTATGGAGGTTTTTGCAAATAGCATCCACATGTTCGGAAAAGTAGAGATGGCTGTCTAGCCAAACACTGAGGTATTTAAAAGATGGGACAACTTCAACTGAGGACCCATCCAGGGTACAGAAAGATGGGAGAACAGCAATCTTGGCTAGATTTTGTCTAGAGCCAAAGGTCATGGGGACCGTTTCCTTGGTGTTCAGAGCCAGCTTATTTGACTGGAACCAGCACTGAACATTATCAAAGTCCAGCTGCAGACAGGTCATTAACTCTGTGGGAGAGGGGCCAGAGGCAAACAGAACTGTATCATCAGCGTACATATGTACTGATGCTGAGGTGCAGGCAGAAGGGAGGTCATTTATGAAAATTGAGAAGAGGATTGGACCAAGGACGGAGCCTTGAGGGACAGCAGTACTGACTGGAAAGGGGGGATGTGGAATTACCAAGTCTAACTGATTGGGTCCTATCTTCTGCACTTTAGACAACTGCAGAATTTAGGACAACTGCAAACAAATTCTGTACTTTATATAGCTATTGAATTTTGGACAACTGAACACAAATACTGCACTCTTTGACAAGTACTGATATAAATATTACTCAAAAACATTTGTATTTGTTTCAGACCATATATATATTAGTATTAGACCTTGTCTTAGGCTGATGTGACACACGACTATCACTGTTCATAATATGAATGCATATTGTATGGATACCACTGCATATTATATTGAAACTTCTCAAACCACTGGTCTTGTGCCATCATTAACATCAGAATGAGTCTAAAATGTGAAATGAAGTAATTTGTAACACTAATATGCACACAGATACAGATATACATACAAATACCAGGTACAGGTACAGATACACAAATAAAAAGGTTCAATTCAAAAAAATGGAATTAGTTATGCTCCCTAGGCCTTTTAGTTACCCGAAAGTGGCTATAAGATGCTTTAAGTGGCAGGGATAATATAATGCTTTTATTTGTCAAACCAGTGATGCAATCCCCCAGCACTCTTATATACAGGCTACAGGCCTATTTAATCTATTTTTCCAGTAATACACAATGTTTCCACTCTTTTAATTTGTTTTTTTATAAAACTTGATTTCTTTTTATATCTTTTTATTTTATTTATTTATTTAGTTTTTGTTGACCGGGTAAGTGCACTAGACAAATCCTGCCTATTTTCAGGCACGACCCGGGGAAGGGGGATACAGATGAATGGCAACTGATCTTGAACCAGATTAAGCTGCTGGTGGTATTTTTAGTGAATGAGGGAAATTTGGCCAGGACACAGGGGAAATTCCCCTACTCTTTTCGATAAATGCCATGGGATCTTTAACATCCACCTGAATTACCACCAATCCAGGTAGATGGGACCTCAGTTTAATGTCTCATCCGAAAGACGGCACCTCAGAAGTGTAGCACCCCTCTCATGCTGTACTACAGTGTCAGTACTGGGATATTAACCCAAGTGCCAGATGTGGGAACTGAACCCACAGCCCTCTGATCTCCCTGCCTTTAGAATGTAGAACATTGCATTTACCATACTGGAACCTTTCTCTTATTTTCTTTTTGTTATTTCCCCAAAATTATCTCAAGCACCAAGTGTTACAATGAAAATCTACTTGTTTTACTATTTTTCACTGTACATAATTAGCACTGTATCTTAGTATTCCTAGTACTTTGTCCCTTATAAACTTTCATCCAAAGGTGTGCTATGTTAAAAGTATTGTTAATAATAGAAAAGCTTACCAAGTTTAATCCAAAGCCAGACCAGACTCAACCAAGAGTTCTAAGTTGAAAGAAGAACAACTTCTAACACCAGAAATATAACTATAGTTTTAATTACTTTCACTAATTCATTTTTAATTAATAGTTAAGTAATTTAAATCACTTAACTGGGAAAGTAACAAAACATTTTACTTTTACCTATAGAAAAAGGGTATATAGTAAAAGCTTTAAAATAAAAATTATTTTGTATAATTTAAAAAGTTAAAACTGAGTTTTGTAAAAGTATGGTACAAAACACTGATGTAATGAGTTGTTGCCAGTTCTCATATAAAATACATTTTACATGCTATGAGTATTGCTATGGACTGTGCAGATTGAAGCTGTGTTCTACAAATTCAAAAACTGACATTTGGTAAAGTGACTTTCAGCAAAGAAAATTCAACTTGCAGTGTTTGCCCATGCCAGTAAGTTTCAGGATCAAGAAGGTTAGCTGACAAGAAACTTTTCTTCCATAGCCAGACTCAACCAAGAGTTATAAGTTGAGAGGAGAAGAACAACTTCCATTTTACATGCTGTGAAGTTTTAAACAAGTTTTATACAGAAATAATCTGAGACATCAGTTGTATAAGTTTGCATGTTCTTATGTATGGTTAAGATAAATACTAAGTATGATAAAAGTTTAGTATAACTATTACCATTTATTATGCGTAGTATTACTTATTCATTTGCATTGTTTGTTGGCTAAAATTTATTTTATTAGTTAGCTTAATTTCCTAAAACAATTTTGTTGATGTTTATAGTATTATGCTTGATATTTATGCTAACGAGGAATATTTAGAATTATTGTATAGGTGTAAATAAAATATACATTTTTCATAATTATAAGTGCAGAAAGCAATGTTATTTACTGTTATATTTAAATCTGGAGAGCACAGGTTAATATCATATGTGAATTATTATTTTTGATAATTTATGAAAATAATTTTTGAGTAAGGCCCAAGATGAATTTAAGTGCATTATTATAAAAAGTTATATTATAAGCATTTGTTCTGGCATCTTTGGGGTTCTCATCTGGGATATAATTGTTAGTAAACAACAATCCACACTTACAGTGTATGAAAAATGAATGCTGTTATTATTGTTATTATTTGCAATATTTCTAAGTTGCAGAAATAACACTTTTCTGTTTTGTTTTTCTGAGTCTGAAGTTACCTTAAGCAAATGAAAAGGAAGATAAAACCTACAAGTGGACAGAATAGAATCTCTGACTAACAGTAAAGCAGCAAGAAAAATAAAAAAAAGTTTAAAGCCTCAATAAAAAAAGGATTTTGTTTGTTTAAATTGCTGTGTAAGAAGTTATTGCTGTTTCATCTGTTTTTCAAAACAATACTTAATTGTTGTTGATAAAGTCTGTAATCACATTTGCATAGCCATGGCAACTTTAGCTGTAACTGCAGATATGCTTAGCACTGAGACAGTAATTTATACCCCAGCACAGCTGACTTTTATTAAAAGTAAAAATGAAAGAATACAAGAGCTGGAAAAAATGTTGGAAAATAAATGTTTTGAGTGTTTTGAGTGTGCTAGGTTTGCAGGCCAGGTAGACATTTTAGGAAAGCTTTTACATAAGTGTAAAAAATGACCTTTCTAATAACTACTGTGACTTAGTCAAGCTAAAGGTTGAAAATGCTGTCTTTCAATGTGAGTTACAACACTGTCAAGAACAGTGTTTGAATCTGAAAACAGAAAAAGTTAAACTAGCAGATGCTTATACACAGGTTAACCAGGATTTGACTGAATTAAAAGAAAAGTATAAAGGTTTACAATGTGAAAGTCAAGTTAAGGAAAAAATGAAAGCATTTAAAAGGTTAGATTGTTTGACTGATTCTGGTATATCATTGATTGTATCATTTGACTCAGAAAATGAATTGCCTCAGAGCAAAAATATGATTTCCCCTAGACAGAGAAGTGATACTAATTCTGATTCAGAGCATGAAACATTCAAGAAATACAAGAAAAAGCATAACATTAGGCAAAAAGGGAGTTCCTCTGTACATCAAGCTAAGGTGTTAAAGGCTACCACCTCTAATACTCCGGCTAAGGGGGAAGACAATTTACCTATGTCTCACAAGAAAAAACAATTGAAGCCCATGCATGATCTAACCAGGGCTCAGCAGCCTTATCAAGACTCAAACCAACACCAGCACTGGAGTCTCTCTCAAAAGGGGGGATGCCCAAGTGCAAGGTATGGCAGTGAACATGGTAACAAAACTCACTACAGGGGGCACCACTATTCTCACAGTAATCAGCAAAATGGTAGTGCAGCTCAAAACAGGTCCAAGCATAGTTCTCCAAGTCTAAAAATAACTAGGCATAGTTCTACAAATAAAGAGAAAAGGATGGAGAAGTCACAGACTAAGAAAGGATTGGAGGAATTAGAAAAGGAACTAGAGGAGATGCAAACTCTTATTCAAAGCTATGTACTCCAAGTTTCTTAGTCACATCCTGGCTTTCACTCTTCTGTGCAAAATGCATCCTCAACTGTACCCAGTACAGATGTTACTAGTGGTGCTATGTGACTTGGATCCTGTTCATGATATTGCTGACATGGTTATAGAAACTGCTATTGTTAAAAAGGATGATGAGATTGGAATGAGATTTAAAAATGAGATGTCAAGTGAAGCTGAAAATGCTAGTATCAACAACAGTGTAAAATGTCATTTTAAAGCTGTTGTGTTGCCAGACAAGAAAGACAAATTCTGCCTGGGCAACCTAATTCCAAAAGGAAAAGCAGGAAGATTTTACTGTGACACAAACATTAAAAACAGTCTAAATCATGATGCTTTGCTTGATTCTGGGGCTAAAGTATGTCTAAAAGTCTATATGATAAAGTGACTGATGCCTTAGGTGACTCCAAGAAGCTGAAAACCCTCCCTGATAGCTTACAAATTGTAGGTTATAGAGGGGAAGCTCAGAAGATCTTAGGTAAAGTTTGGTTAAGATTGGAATTTGGTAAAATAGTGATTAATCATCCAGTGTATGTTATGAACAAAACAGGTAATGATTTCTTGATTGGAAATAACCTGCTAAAGAGGTTTAAACCTATTGTAGACTATGGCCAAAAAAATCTTATGGTCACAGGTGAAGAGGCCTATTCCATTAAGGAGGCAGTGTAGTACAGTCCTTTAAGGCTCTGAGCTGCCAACCTGGAGACCTGGGTTTGAATCCCACAGCCCCCACTTGCATACTATGTAACCCTGAGCAGATCGCTTAACTTCCTTGTGCTCCCAGGTCGCACCTGTAAACAAGCTTCAGCTTAGTGTGTCTCTCATGGTTAAAAAGGAAAAAAGGAAGAGTCAGTAAAGTGTATAAACAATGAAATTCATGCTACTGTGAAGGAGATGATTTAATGATTAAACTGAATTTTGTAGGTTCTAATGTGATTAATGTATTTAGTTTTGGTAATTCTAAAAATTGGATAAATTTGGTAAAGATTATGTGGCTTGTGTGTCAAAACAAGATGTAATAAATCTGAAATTAAAACAGATGCCTAGCTTTCTTCACAAAGAAAGTAAGTCCTGTTTTCCCAGTGCCATCTGGCATTTGACAAAAAGATTAAACTTTTAAGTACCAGACCCACTGAGGACTGTGGGAAAAAAAGTGCCACTCAATAAAACAAGAGGTAACGCCATAATGCGAGACAACAACAGAGCTTGTAAAGTTCTGTATTGTCCAAGCAGTGCAGAGGTTTATCTAGTTTTAAAATGAATGGTTACAAATATTCCAAATCACAAATAAAGTTTGAAAGGTATAGGCACTTGCCTTGAAACTCCAAATAGGGAAAGTATACTATATCCTGTATGTCATGCAAGGTTTGACATCTCCCATACCTTGAGATAGATGCACTTGTACAACTGGGTGTGTATATAGGTTTCATAGATTAATACAGAGCTATGTAGACAATAGTCCTTTTGCTCGCCAATTTATCAATACCCCTGAATCTTATGTTTAATAAGGAAACTATCCAATCTGTACTTAAAGATATTCAAAGTGTCACTAGCTACTACCTCTAATGGTAGTTTATTCCAGATGTTAGTTACTCTCAAAGTGAGCCAAGATTTTCTTTTATTTGTTTTGGGACAATCCACTAACAGTTGTAGAGGGTGTGCCCTAGTATTGCACAATGATTCCCTGAATCTCAATCCCAAAAGTTCCCATAAACCTGGATCAATAAGTGATTTATAAATCAAGCACATATTCCCTGTTAACTGCCTAAACTCCAAGGAGTATAATCCCAAGATATTTAACCTCCTTAGATAATCTTGTCCTTTTGCCTCCTGTATGTGGTGGGTAGCTCTTCGCTGGACTTTTTCCAGTGCAACTATCTCAGCTGTTCTATTAGGTGACCAAAATTGTGCACAGTAATCCAAGTGCGGCCTTACTAAAGATCTATAGAGAGGTAGCAGGACTTCCTTGCTTCTAGATGTAATGTGCTTATTCATGCAATGTAATATACTACTTGATTTCTTAATAACTGAGTTACAATGTGTTTTGAATGACAAGTCATTTGTAACCATAATGCCCAGGTCACTCTGTTGCTCCACGATACTCATTATTTGTCCTCCAAGTGTATAAGATCAATGTTTGTTTGCTATACTGAAATGCATAATACAGCATTTATCCACACTGAATAACAATTTTTTATCCAATGCCCAGATTTCTAATGCATTTAATGCTTCCTGCAATCTTGTGGCATCATCCTGGTTATTTATGGGGTGCCCTACCCTGGTGTCATCAGCAAAGCCTAGCCAATAAAATTCTGTGGTCACAACTAAGGGAAAACCCTTACCCAATAAAGTAAAATCACCAGCCTTGAGGTCTGGACAAATTATCCAGCAAGTGTGCCAAATGGTGAATGTGCTCACTGCGACAGATTCAGATAAAGTAAATGGATGTTCTGTTAAGGTTAAAGGAAAGGTTTCCTATAAACTGTATTATTTGTGCCTAACTTGCAGTAGTGATATGGATTTGAGTATTTATTATATACTTTGCATAGGTATGTGAACTACAGTAATACATATTTTTTTTCCTAGTATATAAATCCAAAAACAGGACCTGTCACTTTTAAAACTAACTGTGGTTAGCAAAAAGTGAAAGGGGGGAGTCTTTACAGTTCAGATATTTGTTGTTCCAGTTATTGGGGAGACTAACAAAAAGTATTAACTTAAAACAGAGAGATAAAAAATGTTTTAAAGAAGCATATGTAGTTAATTATGTAAAACTAAAGTGGATAACAATGAGAAGAATAAAATGTTGAGTAATAAGGTAAATTTAGGTAATTTTTTTAATTGATATTTTGATTTAAAAGAAATGCATAAAGACATATTAAAAGTTTTGATTTTGATTTAGTCGAAGTATAATGAGGTAACAAAGTGGTACAAACCTTTGTGATTTCATTTAAGTAATACCAATGTAACTATGATTGCTATAATGGTAAACTACAAATAGAGCTTAAACTTAAATCTGTGTAATACAAAAAGGTAACTTCCAATCAAGGAATGATATCTTGATAAACACTGGTAAAAGTTACAAGTGCCAGTTTAGTAGTGCCTTCAGCACATGGGGGACAGAACTCATAAAATGTAACAAAAAGTAACTTATAGCCTTGTTTGTACTGTAATACTAAATATTTAAAAAGGTACAAGAATAAAAAAAAATAAAAATAATGAACAAGACAAACTAAAATGTTGATTGTAATGCTGGTCTTTAAAGTTAATGAACAGAGAGAATTTGTTATATTTGTAAAATGTTCAAAACAATGTAACATATTGTTGGTTTAAAAGTGTTCATACTTGTAATCATACTAAATCATGTTAGTTCATGTACTACTGCACACATTTCTGTGCAGAAGGTATGTATCCAATGATGTAATCCAGTGATCTCACATCTATGATGTCACATCCTATGATGTCATATGTGATGATGTAAATGTGCTGATGTCATAAGTTACCACATGATAATGCAACTTTGTCTTTATGTTTCATTTTCCCTGCAATGCTTAAACCTATATACCCACATATAGTAGAATTACCATTTTAAATTACAAATGCATTTTTAGGGTGCATTTTAATTCAATATGGGAGAATGTAGGGACAAAACTCTTGATGGAAAAAATATTTTATTTTTATTATCAAGAATTGATTTTTAATTATCATTTTATGTGATTTTTATATGGGAATAATTTCTGGTTAAGATTACTGTTTGCATAAGTTCCTAAGAGCAAAACAAAAAGTATTAGTGAATTAAATCTTAAGACAAGGTATCTGGCTTTAATGCTTAAAAGGGAAAATGTCTCTTTTTTCCTAAGAATCCCTTTGCCATATGGTCAATAAGATCTGAGGAAATGAAGATGTGACTCCATTTTGGTTTTTAAGCCATGAAATTATTGGACTTTCCAAGCTGAGTATGTAGTGTGTTGTTTTCTTAGGGGCTTCTTCACAGAACCAAGGACTGTCACATGCCTTTGAATAGCTGCTAGTTAGCTATTCCAACTCAGAAGTTTCCATGAAAATCATATTTCAGGAAAGACACTTTTATTAAAATGTATGGGTTCTCTGCCAACCAGTATCTAGTACAGCTTGCTGTGTTCCTTAAAAAAAAAGTGTCTCATTACATTGTATATTAAGAAAAGTATTTTGCTTATAACTTAAAAACACAATATGGTGAAGTAACATCATGGAACAAAATAAAGTGGACAAAAATAAAGCAGCAAAAACAGTGTCACCATCAATATTGGCAGCACAAAATGTAGCGTGCCACAACAATGCAGGCCACATGACACAGAGGTATTACACAACATCCACCGCATCGATACACTGTACTGGAACACACACCAGCAGGCACCAGTGAACAGAAACAGTACAGGGGTGCAGGGAGATGGAACAGCAATACACACAACACACAGGACAGGGGAGATAGCATGCTGGCTTGTGCTCCTGTCCCCTTGCATTATGCAAGGCCATCCACATAGTGGCCATGGTCCACCTGTCCTCCAGTGGTTACCCCTGTGGACAGTCTCCATTACTCAACATTCTGGGTGGGGGTACCCCACCATGTGGGTGCCTGTGCCATTAGAGTACCATGGTAAGTGTCCAGTGGCCTGCTTCCCACAGTGGTTGCACCCTGCCATGTTCCATCTCCCTGCACCTCTGTGCTGTTCCTGTGCATGGGTGACTGCTGCTGTGTGTTCCAGTGCAGTGTCTCCATGCAGTGAAAGTTGTTTGCTACCTGAGTGTCATGTGGCCTGCATTTTTCTGGCATGCTACATTTTGTGCTGCCAATATTGATAGTGACACTTTCTGACACTTTATTTTTGGCTGCTTTATTTTGTTCCGTGATGTTACTGGCTGGAACCTATGGTACCGCCATGAAAATTGGACAGTTATTGGACACTAGTATAATAGACAAGCTTACCAAGTTTCATGAGTGCAGGATAAAAGGGTTCAGGAGTTATGTGTAAAACTTATTTTAATATCATTTTCTAATTAAAAACTATACAAATCTAGTATCTAGTGATAGCGCACGTCTTAAGCAGTCTAACAATAAGACTCTTAAAAATGTATTTTGTTGCTATAGAGAGAAAAACTCATAAAAGTTAATAGTAAACTAACAGTTCTGACAGAAGTGTATTACTTCTCCTTGGAGAACAAAGTACTTGTGTTTCTACAAAAAAGTAATGTTTAAGACTTTAAGAATGGATTTTTCTTACTATTCTTATATCATTCTGTAGCTTAGAATATTTAGGGCAATACTATCATTTTACTTTAAGAAGTTTTATTAAAATTATAACATTATAACCCTTACTAGTGTAACTTAAAAATATCCATGCTACAAATATGAGATTTATATCAAAATGCTCACCTTAAGGAGAAACATCTGAATATGTAAGTTTAATGTTTAAATTAGGTTAAATAGGAATGCTATTTAGAAACATAGTTTTGAGTATAAAACCAGTCCTGGTGATAAGGGGATGTCTTAGAAGGCATGTCTGTATGTAATCATTTATCATCTGAGATGTCCTACCTCTCTAGTGACTCAAACCAATCAAACCCTGGTAGTGATCAAGTTTATACTAGTGAATTCTGCTGACCACTCCTCAGTCTGAGTCAACCATCAATGCAGTAGGATCTGCACTAGTCTAACTAAGAATTCTAATGGCTTTATAATGTAGTTAGGCCAAAGAGCTTTGGGCCATGCCTGTTTGGAACACAGGGTTTAGCCTAAGGATAGCCAAAAACCTATGCAGTGCTGCCACAAGATCCAGGTGCAAAAACCTGATGCAATAACATTCTCGTGTATAAAGTAAGGTCTGTGTTTTATTTTCTGAGCATTTTGACTGAAGTAATGTTGCCTGCTGATGTCTAGACACAGACTTAACTTTAAAAGTCACACAAGCTATACAGTGTTGTAAGAAGGAGGTCTAGTGTCCGAAGGTTTTAAAAGAAGATGAAACATAAAAAGTCATTAAATTCCAGTTATAAAAACAACTTTGCTATCCACAAGAAAGTTCTTTGAATCCAGTAATGCTATGGACTGTGCAGATTAAAGCTGTGTTCTACAAATCCAAGAAATTACTTTTGGTAAAGTGACTTTCAGCAAAGAAAATGTAACTTTCAGTAGTTGCCCATGTCAATAAGTTCCAGGGTCAAGAAGGTTAGCTGACAAAGAGACTTTTCATCCAAAGCTAGACTCAACCAAGAGTTTTAAGTTGAGAGAAGAAGAACAACTTCTACAACCAGAAATATAAGTATAGTTTTGATTACTTTCACTAATTATTTTTTAATTATTAATTTAAGTAATTTAAATTGCCTTATCTGCAAAAGTAACACACAAATTTTCTTTTAGCTATATAATCTGGCTATATAGTAAAAGCTTTAAAACAATAAATATTTTGCATAACTTAAAAAGTTAAAACTGATTTTTATAAAAGTATAGTACAGAACACTGATGTAATGAGTTGTTGTCAGTTCTCATACAAAATCCATTTTACATGCTATGAAGTTGTAAACAAGTTTTATACAGAAATAATCTGAGTCATTAATCTTATAAATTTGCATGTTCTTATGTATGAATGTTATGTTAAATACTAAGTATGATAAATGTTTAGTATAACTATTACCATTTATTGTGCTAAGTATTACTTATTCATTTGCATTGTTTATTGGCTAACATTTGCTTTATTAGTTACCTTATTTTCCTAAAACAGTTTTGTTGATGTTTACATTAGTATGCTTAATATTTATGCTAATGAGGAATAGTTAGAATCATTGTATAGGTGTAAATAAAATATATATTTTTCATAATTATAAGTGTGGAGAGCAGTGTTATTTGCCATTATATTTAAATCTGGAGAGCATAGGATAATATCATATGTAAATTGTTATTATTTTTGGTAATGCATGAAAATAATTTTTGGGTGAGGCCCAAGGTAAATCTAAGTGCATTATTATAAAAAGTGATATTATAAGCATTTGTTCTGACATTGGTAAGGGGAAAAGGTAAACAATGTGGTTGATTTTCTAGCTGCATACCCAGGGTCAACCTTATGCCTTAGGATTCCTATAGCAAAGTGCATCATTAATGACCCTCCACATTCTGTATACAATACTTTAAATATTAATAAAAAAATACAAACTGGCCAAATAATGTATTAAATTAGTGTGTGAGTGTGGCAGTTAGATTTATAGGTTTTTTTTAGCATCACTACTCACTCTGTACTGATGCTGCTGGAGAATCTCTAAGTATGGACCTCAATATGTACACCCTGGAAGAGGGGTGGGAGGGGGATGTGACTGAGACCTTTAAATACCTCATGGGTGTAGATAACGTACAGGAGGGAAGTACTTTTGAGATAAAAGATGCATAAGAACAAAGGGAGATGCAATGAAGCTGGAGGGGGTAAATTCAAGAGAAATGTGAGGGAGTACTTCTTTGCAGAGAGAGTGCTGGATGCCTGGAACAGTATTCCAGAGGAGGTGGTGGGGGCGAAAATAGTAGTGGGGTTCAAGAACACATGGGATAGACATAAGGGAATCTTGGTGGAAAGAAGGGGGGAGATCCAGAGATCAAGTAGGGTCTGCAGTTACACTATAAAAAGAGAAAAAAAATGGGCAGCTTAGGTGGGCCAAGTGGTCCCTACTATTAAATTCTATTATTCAATGTTTTTGTTCATTCATCACTCTAAACTAGACAGTGCCAGTTCATCCATTGGTGGTGTTGGTCTTGAGGTCATCTAGAGTCCAGGACCCGGACAAGCAGTGTCATGGCAACTGTTTTTTTTCTCTCTCCAAGTCAGGGTAAGTTCTAGAGCCTCTTCAAAACTACTCAGTCACTCAATCACTGCTCAAGTGAGTCTTGTGATACTGGGTTTTCCATTCCTGCTCCTGTAGGAGACACCAGCCATGCTGGCAGGTGCAAGGGTTTCCATTTCTGTTTGGGTGAGACACCAGCAGAGGCCTGCTGAGATGGCATTTGCTGGGGTTTCTGTTTCAGCTCCTGCAGGAAAACAGGAGAGGCCCACTGTGCCTGTGGATGCTCAGATTTCAGTTCCTGCTTGACACCAGGAGAGGTCTGGTGTCTCAGTGGTAACTGGGTTTTTGATATGCACTTGTGAAGAACACAAGAAGGAGCCTGCCATGGAAGTGGATGCTGGGATTTCTGTTCCTACTCCTGGATGCTTGGATTTCTGTTCCTACTCCTGCAGGAAAAGAGGAGAGGCTCTTCATAGGGACTGCTAGGGCACCAGGCCTATTGGGAGGGGTGGCATTGTATCCTACTTTCAGCTTGACATTTCATGGATGTCACAGAGGTTGATTTTTTGTTCTGTAATTTCTTGCACAGTTTACACAATAAAACTGTTTTTAGGGCCTCGCTGCCCATGGCTGTCCCATATAGCATGCCGTAAGCCAGGAACCTAACCTCCATGGCAGTCATTGTGCAATTCCTTAGGGAAGAATTGCCTGAAACATTTATTGGACCAATAACAGTAGAAGCAAAAAGAAAAAGAAAATGTAAGTTCATTCTACTGTTATATACAGCTGGAGAGACAAAAGCATGGAGAGGTCATGTTAATTTGAGTTGCTGGTAATTTTGACCAATGAGCTGTGATAGCTATTTTTTACATCCGGGAGTGGGGGGGAGGGAGGAGATTACAAGGTCCTTTTTTATTGTCAGTATTGGGTATTAGCCCAAGTTCTAGGTGTGGGACTAGAACCCATTACCTTCTGATCATTGGGATACCCTCCTCGCTTAATAATAATTTTACTTATGGAACATAAAGTGTAGTGAGAATGAAAAAATGTCCTTCACTGGGAACTGTGACATAGTTAAGACCTGTCATGAGATTTTCAGGGGATTAGTGGTAATGACATTCTCTGACAAAGCAACCTTGCTTAGTGTCAGTTAAAGAAATAAAAAGAAAGTCCTGATGATGTCAGATACCTAGGTACTGTTTAAAATAAAATAAAAAACACTGACCAATTTTTCTGTTGGACAATATTCTTCTTTCCTTTACTCTGCTACTATGTGTTTTTATACCCCCCCCCCAATGCTTAGTGCCCACAGTAGGGTGCACTGACGTGTTAAATAATTTTTATTTCAGTTTAGAAAATGGGCAAAGAGACTTGTCATTTTTGATTGGCTAATGCCACCAAATCGCTGATCTGGTATCATGCAACAAAGACTGGGAAATAATGAGTCCCAGTCTCTGGCTACTTGATTACCTTGGAATATCACAGTGCCCATAACATTTTCAATTTTAAATAGCTGCCATTTTTTCTTTGGCTTAGCAAGAGATACAGCCTCCCCCCCCAAAAAAAAACAGCAGACATAATTTTTTTTGTCCTGTAGGGAGTGAGACTACTGTGATAACATGTGCCATTTCCACATTTTTTCCTATTCTATCACTACGTCAGAAAAAAAAACAGTTTTTTTTATCATTAAGGTATCTGTAGCACAGAGCGTGCTTACATCTCAGTGCAAACACAGACAGCTGCCAGATCACTGACTCCATTTCAACTGGCGTCACTATTATTTCTCCTGATCCCAGGTTCTACTCATGGTAGATCTGCCAACAGCATTGCCATTGTGAAGGCAAACCTTAGGTACACCATCTTCCAATAGCATGAAAATAAAACAAATAAAAAAAAAACAGTACAGGTATGCCACTTGTGGAGGGGGGAGTCAACAGACTGTTACCAGGGAAGCATGCTGTTCTTCACACCCTCAATAGTTCTGGGTCATGTGTTCAGCTTTTCCTGACCACATTCCAAAAAAATCAAAACTGCTCTAGATTGGAAATGTCATATAATTGGTGATAGAGTTCAGTGCTCTAGGAGGAAGCAGTGGTGAAGGTAGACACTGCTGCTGGCTGGGAGGGCAGGACATAGACCACAATAGCTCCAGACAAAACAGTACCATGAACATTTAAAAAAACAAACAATACTCTTTCGCAACTACTGGGGGGGTCAACACACTGTTAGTAAGTGAGCAGCCTGCTATGCACAGCCCCCCCATTACTTCTGGGTCACACATTCATCTTCTGCTGACCACATTAAAAAATTAAAAATCAAAACTGCTCTAGATAGGAAATTGCATGGAACTGAAGCATTTGCTTTTGATTTCTATGGGAAATGGAATTCAGCGCTGTGGGTGGTGACTGGTGAGGGTAGACACTGCTGCTGGCTGGGAGGGCAGTACATAGACCACAATAGCGCCAGACAAAACATATATAGCACCATGTAATGACCATGACACAGCATTAAAGGGATAACTTTTCACAAAATGGATTTATTCATAAAAATATTACAATATTTGTAAAATGTTTTTAAACTGATTTGTTCTGTAATGCAGCCCAAATCCCATCTTCTAAGTGCAATAATACCATCCAGAGTGGGCAGTATTGGGCTATACTGGACCTTCCAGGGGTTATAAGGCCCTCAACCTGTGATATCAGGCCTCATTATGCCCCGGGAGGTCCAGTATAGCCCAATACCACCAACCCTGGAGGGCATTATTGATTATCTAATTTGTATAGGTTGCAGATAGAGAATTTCAGGGAACACTGCAAAACAGTTGTTCAAAACTGCATTTATAAAGCTCTGAAGGGAAACTATCAGAGTTCAATACCCAGCAGTGTTCAATGTTATATAAGTGTATATCTCAAATGCTAAGTACAAAATATGCCGTCCTCTCACTACACAAAACAGTGTAAAAAAGGGTACAATGATGTATAAAAGTATCAAAAAGAGCATTAAATGGCATTAACAATATTAAAACATACTGCAATGGCACAGTCAGTTACCTCATTTTCAAATCTTGGCCTTGTGGTATACATGGGTCCTGTGATGGTCCTGTGGTGTTCCTATAGGTGCCTGCCAGCCATTCTTTTCCCCTAGTTATGTACTTATGCAAATTAAGGACTGCTCAAAGCAGGAGGAAAAAGAGGAGGAGGAGGAGGAGGAGTTAGAGGCCGGGTTTTGGTGTGCCCTTGAGCAGAGAATTGCCTTTAATAAACCTTAAAAGAATGTTCTGTTCAGATTTACTATACATTCTGCATTTGTAATGTACAGTATACCTGTCTGTATATACTATATGTCTGCTTTAAGGATCTAAATCACTATGTATCTGATGCTCTTGCATATTGTAAAGTGAATCTTTTGTTATCCTGTGAATATTTAATATATATATATTTTTTTACTATTCTTTTTCTCCCTCTGGGTCCAGTCTGCCTTACCTTGTCACCACTACCCCAGGATTCCGGTCACCGTCTCGAGGATCCCCAGATCGGCCTCACAGCATACTCCCGTGGATTACCCCCCACGGTGGGGAGGCAGAGAGTCCCCCGACACTCATCCACCCAATCAGGATCCAGTACCACATTCCAACCCAAGTGATCCCCAATGAAGATGGCCATCATGCCACCGTGACTGGAACCCAATTTTTCCAAGTTCTTCCTTGTGTATGGTGTGCAATGATGCCCATGGACAGGGCGCACACACTACAGCACGCACTCCTCCCTGGTGTTGGCCACAGCAGGTCCCTCAATTGTCTGCCAGTGCCCCCAGCCACTGCAAGAGGCTGCCCAGGCACTGAGGCAGGATACCCATCCTCCCTGGAGATTGAGAGCAGTTCAACGGATGCTCAATCTGTCTCCTCTCCTGCCAACCCCCGATGACTCTGGCTCGTTCCCGAACCCGGGTCAACAGCATGGAGTAAGGTGTGGCATCCAGCGCCTCAACTCTCAGCACCACTGGGCCAAATAATATTTAATATATTTAATAGGTTGATGAATGGCTCAGGTAACCCCAGGGGCAAGCTATAACCCCCCCACACACATACAGCTACAAGAAACACACATGCAATGAGAATGAACATCCTGCGTTGAGTGCAGACTCACCATACACAGCTGCAGTGGAGTGAAGTAATGTTTCCCACTTAGTTGCATTCAAACGTATAAAAACCTCAAAGTACAAGACAAAACTCATTAAACTGACTGCAACAAAGTTAACAGTTCAATATTCTGAAAGTCTGCTTCAAACCCTATTAAACTGTGATACGAAGTAGCCAGCAGAAGACTGTCTTACAGTCTATCAAGTGTGTTGTATTGCAGAGCACCTAATCCAAACATTACAGTGGTCTCCACCCCCTCCCCTCCAGTTCTGACCCTTTCCTTCATTCTGTCCCATCCTCTCTAGACCACTCCCATTGTCTTCAGAGTAATGATCTCAGCTAGGAGTTTGTTCCATCCCGGCACTACCCTCTCTGTAAAGAAGCACCTTCTGACTTATGTCTTGAACTCCCCCCCCCACCAGCTTATAAAAGTGCCCCCTGGTGGTTTTGTTTTCACTAAGACAAAAAGGATCACTGATGTCCGACTTGTTAACATCTCACAGGTGTTTGAAAATCTCATTCATGTTCCCTCTCTCCCTTCTCTCCTCCACTGAGTACATGTTAAGTTATTTCAGTATAGGTATCTTAGGTACATAGGTATCTTTTTCAGGTCCAATTAGCAAAGGCTGCCAGAAACAGGATCTGCTACCAAAGTGATCAATTTGCCCATTTCTTGTGACCCATATATAAATCTAGTTCTTTCTTAAACATCACCATGCTATCAGCTTCAATAACTTCCCTTGGTGTAGGGCATTCCATACATTCACTACACGTTGGTTAAACCATTTGGCACGTTTGTTGGTATTACATTTGTCCTCCATCAGTTGTCTACTATGTGATCTAGTCTGACATGTTAGTTTGTTTCTAATATTAAAAGACCCTGTCTCCCAAATCTCTGCATTTTTAAATGCCCTATAAACAAAACACAAGTCCCCTCTTAGCCTTCAATAACTAATGGAATACAATTTTAAGGTACTTAGCCTCTCACTGTAACTTAGATGTTTGATATTTCAAATCTTCTTCGTGTATCCCCTCTGTACCTGCTCCACCTTACTCGCAGTTCCTGTTTGAGGTGCAGACAGTGGTGCACAATATTCTAAGACAGATCTTATCAAGGACTTATACTGTACAGTGGTACCATGACCTCCTGCCTTCTGCCTCTAATGTTTCTCAAGATGTTCCATACCACTCTTTTACTCTTCTTTATTAATTCACTATTGTGTTTTTCAAAACTAAGGTTGTTAGAAATCTGGACCACCGGGTCAGATTTCTCTTCTGTTTCCAATATTACTTTGTTGTTTAAAGTATACTGATACATTCCATTATTTTTCCCAAAGTGCATAACCTTGCACTTGGCCTCATTAAATTTAAATTTGTGTGTTAGCTAGCCCATGTTTCTAAACCCTGTAGCTGATCCTGCAATTCATTTGCAGCCTCTTTATTGTTGACTATCATACATATTTTTGTATCGTCAGCATACTTGCACAACCATGCACCACCCCTTACCTACATGGACTGTACTAGTACATTAAACAACAGAGGCCCCAAAACTGATCCCAGCGGGACCCCACTCATCACCCTTCCCCATTCAGACAGAAGTCCCCTAATTTGGACTCTTTGAACTCTGTCTTCCAACCATGAGCTAATCCATCTAAACAGGTGTTGGTTTAGTTAATATTCCTGTAAAACCTGCATTAATACCTCATGGGAGACATAGTCAAAGGCCTTTGGGTAGTCCAGATAAATCACATCAACTGGAAATCTCCTATCTAAGGCCTGGCTCACAGGTTCCTGAAACTACATTGTTAGTTATACATGACCTTCCCCCTGAAAATCCATGCTGAGTAATATCAGTGAACCCCAGTTGTTTCATATTATCCTAATATTTATTGCCCTGTTGACCCTGAACCATCTTTGTTGCCCTCCTCTGAACTGCCAAAAGTTGGCAGATATTCTTTCTTAGGCAGGGGCTCCAGTATTGCATGCCACAGTCTAGGTAAGATAATACCAAGGATTTGTATAACAGCAGTATAACCTCCTCTCTTCTGCTCATGAACACTGTAGTAATACATGCTAGCATTGTATTTCCATTGACTGCTGTTTTCCTATTATGCATAGCTTGATTAAGGTGACTAGTGATGGCTATCCCCAAATCCTTTTCCTCCTCTGATTCAGTGACCTTTATCTTCACTAAAATGAATTATTTCTCTGGGTTATTTCTTCCCATGTGTAGAGCCTTGCACTCCTTCACATTAAACCTTATTACTGACACCAGCAATGCCATCTAATAATGTTTGTCATATTACAAAAATTGTAGTGAGAGAAGAAAACATTTTCACCACTGGGGCTCAAACCCAGGCCCTCTTCAACTACTGACTTAGTGCTCTATCACTGTGTGCTATCATCAGACATGGTGAAACAGAGTTTTTTTCTGACAAGAAACCCAAGCAAGGAGAATGCACATCCTGCACTGAGTGCAGACCCTTCTATACATAGCTGCAGTGAAGTTTATTAAAGGACAAGTTTAGGAATAAACATTTTGCCAGATTGAAGTAATGCTTTCCACTAAGGTGCATTCAAATGTAGACAAGCCTTAAAGTATCAGCATGAACTGATTGTGTTGACTGCAAATATGTACAGTTTCATATTTTGAAACTCTGCTTCAAATCTTATTGAAACTGTTTTCCTGACATCTGCAATGATATCTAACAATTTCTCTCATACTATGTAAATTACAGTGAGAGAAAAAAATGTTCTTCACTAGGGATCAAATCTAGGCCTCCTTCATGTTCTGGCTTAGTACTTTACCACTGTGTAATATCATACACCATGGTGAATCAGAATGTTTTTTAACAATAAATCCATGTAAGGAGAATGCACATTATACATTGAGTACAGACCACACCATTCACAACTGCAGTGGAGTTATGAATGAATACATATGCTTCCCACTAAGCTGAATTAAAATCTAGTCAAGCCTCAAAGTAGCAGCCAGAACAAATTATGACAACTACAAGAAAAGTAACAGTTTAATATTCTGAAGTTCTGCCTCAAACCTTATTGAAACTCTACTCACTGGCATCAGCAATGACATCCAACAATGTTTCTCATGCTACATAACTTGTAGTGAGAAAAAAAAAAAGAATGTTCCATGCTGGGAATCAAACCCCAGCTTGTTTAGGTCTATAATGCTACACCAAGACCTAACAGCCCTATCTCTGACTTCATGTAGACAAACTGCTCAGTCACTTAGAGTATAACCTTAAACTTGATTAAATGCAGAAAAGAACACATATTATGGCACTATGCACTTATTGCTTTATGCTAGTTTGTACCTAAAAATCAGTCCTATGCACAGACCTACAGTGGTTCACAGCTCTGTGCTCACCTCTAACCTCTAAATAGACCAAACTGATTTTAGGAGAATGGGACATTGTCGTGGGTCATACAGTTGTCCTGTGGGGGTGAGGGGCTTTTTGTTACCATGAGGATGATTGGTAAGTGTAAATCTTTTGTGGGGTTCTGGGCAGAAGCCAGAAGGAGCCATGGGACAGTTTTGTTATAGTGTTAGGTTAAGATGTTGATAGGGGCTAGGGATGAGTTAAGTTATTTTTTTTAAACTGGGTTGGATTGTGTGGTGTCTGCAGGTGACAGCTGTATGGATATATTTTTCCTGAAATTGAGGAGGTCTGGGTTTGAGGGGTATGGGAATGGTTTTACTGCAATATGGATGTGTCTGCAGGTGGGATGGGTACAAGGATGATTTGCTAGAATATGGGATGTCTGCAAGTGGGAAGTGTATAAGAATTGGCAGGAATCAGAAAACCAAAACTAGAACAAAACCCAGAACCAAAACTGGGGTCCATTTTTAGGAACACCAAAACCAGCTTTGCCCACCTCTAATTTCAACAAGTGGTGGGCGAAGTGGGCTCAATTCACTCTGTGAAGTGATTCGTGGAGTGAAGGTGAATTCGCATAGTACTCTGCAATGTGAAGTGGAGTACTTTGTGTCATAATGGGCAATGCGAAGTCCATTGAAAACAATGAACTTGCATTACTCCACCTTCCCCAAACCAGGAGTGTAGCCAGAAATGTCTGTTTTGTACACAATCTCCAGCAGTTACACCCCCCCATTAAAAAATGTACACATCCTTTCCAAATGGCACCCCCTTCCAAACAAGTCAGACTGTTGTCAGATGATTCCTCTACTCTCTAAAGAGGTGGTACATGTATCAGACACTCCTCAGTGGCCTACACTAACCTAAATACTACAGATTATAATGATAATATTAACAGAGTGGCTTATGGTTTGTGACAGTCACTCAACAAAACTGTACACAAATGTGTACAGTGAGTATACTTGTCTACACCCATGCCCCAAACCACTACTCCACCAATTTTAAGGCAAAGTACATTGAAAACAATGTACTTTGCCTCACTTCATTTTGTTTTTAAGCTCCAAAGGAGAATTTTCCAGTGATTCATGGGATTTCAGGTCACATGGGCTCTAGACTGTTTTGCACAGACTCAGTTCAGGGGTAATGTGTGTAGGAAGCCATAGGAGACAGTCTGCTCTGAGAGCTCCTTGTGATTCAGACCTTCTAAAAGCTGTTAGAAAAGCCTTTTTGAGTATTTTTTTTGCTCAAACTTTAGTTCATTGATTGTAGGAAACCTTCCTGTGCTCATATCATTAAGCATTCATTGTTTGTGTGTGGATTTTGAATATTAATATAAAACATTGAATCTGTGAACTAAGAGACAGTGAAAGTGTGCTTTGGGGGAGGAACATATCTGTGGTGTAGGTAGATTTAAGTTGGAGAAACAGGGAGATCTTTGTTTTTTGGTTATATTTTTGTTGTATAACTGACTGTGTTAATGTACACATAGTAATATGTTTGGTAATTGTTGACATTTTTTGGCTGATTGTGTGTAGTGGATGTGGTGCAGCAGTGCATATTTTCAGGTTGTTTAAAATACGTGGTATATTACTGAAGTTTCCAATTTGCTACGCATTACTTGTAGACAAAGTGTGTGTGTGTGTGTGTGTGTGTGTGTGTGTGTGTGTGTGCAGTGTGTGACATTAAATAATACACCTTTTATTGTGCCACAGTGTAATTGCAGGCACAGCAGTGTGAACCTGCTATTTACTGCAGCTGCGTGATTTTGTACTGCCATTGTGGTATCTTTTCTTGGTTTTACACTGCCATAATCTGCAGTCAGTGCTCCCCCCACCAGCAAAAGGATTTATTTTCCAGATTGGATTGATTGTGACTTCAGCACCACTGATTAGTTAAGGTGTTGTTGAACTTGTTCTGACGTTGCATCTGTATCTGCTGTTGAAGCCTCAGTTGTTTTTTTGGCTTCACATGCAGTGTCCCCAACCCCCAGCCCCCACCCAGAGTGAATGTTCCAAAATCTAAATTTGTTTAGAATATTCTTGTTGATCCCCCAAAATGCCTGCAAAGAGACATACAAACAAAGCTGTTTCTCACCATGGCACTGATGCCAGTGGTAAGATTGTCTGTGGGCATAGTAGTACGCAGTTGAAGAAGTGCATTGCTAATGTGAGGAAAGGTATTTCTCCTTCAATGATTTTTACAGTGCGATCAGTAGCTTCACTCATAGTTGGAGGAGATGATGTTGTCCCAGTTGGTGGTATTAGTGCAATTGCTGGTGGTGGTATGAGTATTGCTGCCTCAAGTTTCACTTCTGACCAGTTTACTGTGTCCAGAAATATAGTGGAGTGTGAAGCAGTGCCAGTGAGTGGCAGTGCAGATGATGCATACTCCCCAGTAACATCCCAATAACTGAACATGAGGATTCTGATCATCACGTCAATGACAGCTTACAGTGACATTTCTTCCACCGTGGTTCAGGTCATGCATTTGCCATGCAGTGAGTCACAATGTGGTGAAAAAATATCAGGGGATGGTGGTGCTGATGATGATGAATCTGGTGTTGCTGTGGTTGCAACATGCAGTCTACATGCCAGCACCCAAGCAGAAGATGTGGATGTGGGTGATGTTGATGAATATGATGATGATGATGTAAGTGACCCCAGTTGGGAACCGGAGAAAAAGAAATTCAAGGTGGCTGTGTCTGGGTCTCTTTGCATTAACCCTCCCCCACACAAAATTGTGATTTACCAGTTTCAGTTGATGTTGATGATAATGATGATGACCCAGTAATAATGATAGATGGGCATGCTGGTCAGTTGCAGTCCAAGTGTGTCCTGCCTGAAAAATCATGTAGCACCCCCCACACACTTTATGGCTTAAAAAACAGAGTTCAATAAGCAGCATCAGGAACATATTAAAACTAGAGCATCACAATCCCTTGTTTAGGATTTTATTGTGCGAGATGCAAATGATGAGTCAATTGCAATTTGCCAGATTTGCCATGTGTGTGTGAGTCGAGGTAAAAAAGGGGAGCCATCTGGGCACAGTGGGAAAGCGTACACATCTTAAGAACAGGCACATGGCACTGTGGACCCTGCACAAGATGGCAGCTAATATCACAGTGGTGGGTTCACCCTCATCATCAACCATAATGAGCATGTTATCCCCTTCCATTACTGTAAAATCAAATAGGACATTAATTGTGTGCAGTAGTGATGAAATAAAAGCAGAGGATTAGTATAGGCATGATGAGGTGGAAGAGTATAATGATTTTGAAATGTTGCTCAGCGGTGGTGAGAATAGCAGTTTTGGTGGTGGTGGTGGTGGTGAATGAAATATGTCTACTGCAAGTGGTACATCAATCCCGGTTGGTAAATCTGGGAAAATAACTGCATTTGTGAGTTTGTCTTTATCACCTGTGCAACCTTCCTCACCTCACGTCCACACTCCACCCCCTGCCATTCACAGAGCAGAACAATGTGTCATCACACCCCATGTAAAACGTTTAAGTCAGCCCACATTACAGAGTGTTTTTTTGCATAAGCTGAAGTACCCACCCAATCATACAGTGTCACATGAACTTAATGCTGCTGTGTCTGAAATGCTGGCAATTGATCTTTTGCCCTTCTCCTTTGTGGAGAATACCAGGTTCCGGTGGTTTCCTGCACATGCCTGTCCAAAATGGAAAGTCCCATCCAGGACATACTTTTCGACCCGTGCTGTCCCCGAGTTGTACTGTACTGTGTCCGACTCTGTAAGACATGCCCTTCAACATTACTCCTCTCCATTCATCCATTTAAGTATGGATATGTGGACAAGTGGCAAAACAGTGGGGAATTCATATTTGTGTATAAATTCACACTGGGCGCAGGTGCTGGGTGTTTTTTGTGCTGTTGGTAGTGTGAATAATCAGTGTAGTAAGATGGAGTGTCATGGTAGCAATCTTCCAGGAATTTGACAGCATGCAACAATTGCTATGCACAATGTGACCTATTCACACACTGGTGAAAACATGTTGGACTTGGTACTGATGGAAATTGACAAGTGGCTGAACCCCCTGTCCCTGAGAGCTAGGTTCATAGCAAGTGACAATGGGTCAAATGTGGTGAAATGCATCACGAATGGTGGCTTTGTCCAGGTTCCATGCATGGCCCACTGTTTAAATCTTGTGGTGCAGGAGTTTCTGCAGCACCCCAATATAAAGGAAATGCTGACAGTTGCACGCCATATCTGTTCTTACTTTTCACGATCTGCAAAGGCCCGTGACCAACTTTGGCAGTTGCAGATCTCAAACAGCCTCCCTCAGCACCACTTAAAGCTGAAAGGTGTCACCTGGTGGAACTCCACTTTATACATGGCAGAGAGGTTGTATGAACAATACAAAGCCATCTCAGAATATCTTATCATGCACACTAGCCGTGACACTTCCAGGGCCTCCAGGTCTATAATGACTGAACAGTGGCACCTCATGGACTCTGTTATAAGAATTTTGAGGCTCTTTGAACATGCCACATAGGCAGTGAGTGGCAAGTCTGCCTCTATTAGCCAATCAATTCCACTGCTGCGGGTACTGAGGCAGACATTGGTGAATATACAGCATAGCCTTGATGTTGTCAGATACAGTGCTAGCAGTATGTTGCTGAAACACATGCTGTCAGTATTCGACCAAAATCGTCACATCTTGAGCATTCAGTGTAGTGACAAGTTTGCAATAGCAACAATCCTGGGCCCACAATGCAAACATGGAATTGCCTTAGTACTGGAGTGAGGGCCTGAAAATGTAAACAATGTCAGTGGGCAACTGGAGTGCTTGGTTCATGGAGTACAGAAATCACATGCCATGGTCAGCAAACATCAGCAGCATAATCAGGATGAAGGTGAACCTGGAGGAGTATCAAGCATATCCTGTAAGGGAAAAGGGAAGGGGACTCCAGTTCCAGGTGGTCTGTCAACAAAAGCAGTTGGCATTAACCCACTTTGGGAAGCTTTGTCCCAAGTGGGGTTTTGTGACATAAATGATTCCGGAGAACAGGATGATGCATCAACCACTGGACTTAGTGCAGCACGGAGAATGGTAGAGTCATATTTGTCTGAAGACAGGCATCTGTCAATAACTGATGGTCCTCTTTTATACTGGTATGGAAAAGTCAGTGAATGGCCAGAGATGACCGCAGTGGCCCTGAAGTACCTGACATGCCCACCCTCCAGTGTAAGTGTCATGGGGGTATTCAGCTCAGCAGGTGCAGTAGTTCAGGATCATCATGTAAACCTCTCTCCTGCAAATGTTAGTTTGCTAACATTCATAAAAATGAATGAAAGGCACATACCAGCTCAGACTGCAACCTCAGTATTCGTACCCCAGCCTAGCCATGGTTTTGTTGATGTAGAAATGGACCATCCTGGTGTCACTGGCAGTGGCAGCATGAAACAGCCTATCACTGATGTAGATGATGACACAATGGAGAAAGAATTTCCCAGTGGTCAGAATTCAGACATAGATAACTGTGAGGGCAGCTTTCTTTATGAGGATGGTGATGAGGTTAATGTTGGCAGGTTTTAACTTAAGTGGTTAAAAGGCTGTCACAATTGTTGTATGATACATGTTTTCTTTTTCATAAAGTTAAATGAGTGTCCCACTCAGAGTGACTCAAATTCCATATGTCGCGTCACATTTGTAATACAGAGCACAATATATCCTGGCCCTTGTACCACCACCATAAGACAGCTGTTGGCCAGTGCCACTATAGGGAATGTCACTTTGTGCCCCCCTGGACTACCACCATGAAACCATTGTTAGCCACTGCCACCAGGGGGAATTACTTTGTGTGCCCCCCTGTACCACTACCATAAGACTACTGTTAGCTAGTGCTACTACAGGGAATGTTACCATGTGCCCCCCCGTACCACCATCACCATAAGACCTCTGTTAGCCACTGCCACCAGAGGGAATGACTTAGTGTGACCCCTTGTACCACCACCATAAGACTGCAGTTAGCCAGTTCCACTATAGGGAATGTTACCATGTGCCCCCCAGACCGTCATCACTATAAGACCACTGTTAGCCACTGCCACCAGAGGGAATCACTTTGTGTGCCCCTCAGACCAATAGCACCATACAACTGCTGTTAGCCAATGCCACTATAGTGAATGTCACCATGTGCCCCCCGGACCACCATCACCATAAGAGCACTGTTAGCCACTGCCACCAGAGGAATGACTTTGTGTACCCCCCTGGACCACCATCACCATAAGATCACTGTTAGCCACTGCCACCAGAGAGAATTACTTTTTATGTGCCCCCTTGAACCACCACCATAAGATTGCTGTTAGTGCCACTATAGGGAATGTCACTGTGTGCCTCCCTGGACTACCACCACCATAATACCACAGCTAGCCACTGCCACCACCATAGGGAATGTCACCATGTGCCCACCTGGACCACCACCATGAAACTGCTGTATGCCAGTGCCACCAGGGGGAATGACTTTGTGTGCCCCCCTGGACCACCACCACCACCACCATAATACCACTGTTAGCCACTGCCACCAATACCACCAGATGCATGGAGATGTGAGAGGGAATGTCATTATGTGCCTCAGTTGTGACCACCACCACCCACCACCACTATTGTGTCAATGTTTTCCATTATATGTCTTTACCATGCCAAGGCAGAGGGATTTGAACAGGAGACTACATCCATCAGCCACAGGCACAAGGCTTCTTACTATGAATACTATCAAGTGAGTATGTGTACTAAGGGTTTTCATGCTATTCAACATCCTTTAGCTGTGTGTTTTGTTTTCTGTAGCTTTTCTGAGCTGCAGTGGTCAAACACATACGGTCAACTTATTTTGTTTTTGTACAGGATAACAACAATGGACAGTCCTTCGATGAAGGTCTGTATCAATGGTACAGCAGCAGTACTGTCGACAGGAACCTATGGGATATCCATTTCCAATCCATACAGGTAAGTTTATCAATTTTATTTCATATGTTCTTTTTGTTCATAACAGTGTAAAACATCTGACTGATGATTATAAACTAGGTGACGTATGTCACAAAAATAATTTCTGCAACATATCATTCACTCTATTCAAAATTTGCAGCTGCAGCCATGACAGTGTTGAAAAAAGTTCAACCCAGATTGCGTGACTTGACAAGATGTGGTTTTAAAATGTAACTTGAGTTGAGACGCATAGACACTGACACAATGTATTTGTTACAGCCTGCTATGTAAATTGTTATCTGATCATTGCAGTGGGATAGCTTGCTATCTGTCTTAATCCAGATACCCATGGTGGAACAGCCATGGCTTAAACATAATGTCTTACTGCTGCAATCAAGTTGTAATAAGTCTTTCATTTCTCTTTTTAGGAAACTTCCAGATGCTTTGTGGTGTCATAATTGTTTTGTCCAAAGAACTTCTTCAATATCAACCCCCCCCCTCCCCCAGGCTGGGGCAGACATGCAACAAGCAGAAGTCATTTGAATTGATGATGGCCATGATTATCATTACCAGGCTGGAGAAGGATGTAGATAAAATCTGAGAAGAAGTAACCAAATAATAAACCATTAATGAGATCTACTTGCAAATATGCCCCCCCAACCAAAAAAAAAATACTTACCTTCATTGGCTTGACAGTATTTCATTTCCAATTCCAAATCCAACACCAATATTTCTCATCAAGCATGGGAATGTGCACACCAGCAGTATGTGACCTGTGATACAAAACAATACAATGAGTACATGTACAGTATATAATATGTCAACCCCCACCAAGAAAATGCATTTATATATATATATATATATATATATAAGTTCACCAAGGCTACTATTAGAGTACACACAAAGGGCACCCTTCCATTCGGTTGAGGTGACCGCATAGTAGCGCACTTTGGACAAACAACAGTTCTCTCACTGTCATCATTTGTGATGGAGCACTGAGTGGTCATTCATGTCATGGTATCCCTCCTTCACATGGTTTGGCAAGACACTGTGCATCATGACATCATCATCACAGTAAGGTCAATACACACAGCAGCATTACATGTAAGTGCAGTAGCAGCACTTGTGAATTTTGTGAACCTAAGACAGTTGCATTTTGGGGATGCACAATAATTCTGGGACTGTGTGTGAGTACTGCGTGCATGACTGAGTGTGCCATTAATTCTGGAACATTTTGCATTTCATGTTATGCTCTCATTTCACTTCATCAGCACTTGTGAATTTTCTGGACAGAAGACAGTTGCATTTTGGGGATGTACAATAATTGTGGGGACTGTGTGTGAGTACTACGTGCATGACTGAATGCGCCATTAATTCTGGGATACTGCAATTCTTGTTACGCTACAATTTCACTTTGTCAGCACTGGGGAATTTTCTGGATACAAGACAGTTGCATTTTGGGATTGGGAATTCTGGTGAGCATGGTAAATAGTTTTGGAGCCTCAGTAATGTTTATTTTCTGTCATGCTGTCATGAAGTATTTGTCAAAAAGCAGGACTGAACAGTGCAATTATACTGTGCTAAACTACATGCGTGCAGTCCATCTTCTTTCCTGTGTGTGCAGACACTGTCCCACTTCTTGCAAGCTGCAAATATATATATATATATATATATATATATGCTTATGCTGTCTTGTTGCAGTGTTTATGGTATAAAGAATAAAGATAAGAATATATATTGTATATTTTATTTGTACCATCAATGGCAGCAAACAAAGTGATATGATATGTTTTCAGAGGTCTTGGGCTAGTGTGCACCTCAATCACTCACACAGACACAGTGCACAAATTAGTTTGTGGAGATAATAGCACAAAAAAAATCATGCTTTTAAACAAACCATACCCAACAGACATAAAATATTGCTGAGGCACCCAGTATATTTTATGGTGTACAGACATGTTCAAGTCAGAATATATAACAGGTCCTGCAGTCTACTGCAACCATATTGTGCTACCACTGGGGCCGTGTCCTGTTATGGTGTACATCAACTTGCTGCAAAACTAACACTGCCAGTCTAAACTAGAAAGACATATTCCAGAACAAATAATGAAAAGAAGGAATGTGGTGGTACAGCGTGGTGGCAGTGAACTGGACCTTATATATTTTCTGACTTTATAATGTCTGTACACCATGAAATATTTTGGGTGCATCAGCAATACTTCATGTCTGTTGGATACAGTTTGTTGAAAAGCATGCTTTTTTGTTGCTATGCTCTCCTAACAAATATAATAGATGTTATATATTCTTATCTTCATTCTTTATACCATAAACACAGCAACAAGTCAGACAGCAATCAGCACATATATGTTTGCAAGAAGCTGGATAGTGTCTGCAGTACATACACACACAGGAAGGAAGACTGACTGCACTCATGCAGTTTAGCACAGCGTACTTGCACTGCTCAGTCCTGCTATTCCACAAACGCTCCGCAGCAGAAAGTAAACATTCATGAGGCACCAAAACAGCACACACACACACACACACACACACACACACACACTTAACAGAAGGAATGGGGGCCAGAATACAAAGTGTCAAGCAAATGGAAGACAACAGAAAAAGGGCATAATTACATACAAGGATCAGGGATGGTGGAGGAATTCATTTTATAACACAGCATGGAAGGTGTGGGGAGGGGCACATAGTGTGAACAAAAAAAAAACTAATGTGGGATCCCCTGGTGATACAGCAGCAGTTCAAGCATGGACATAATTTGTAACTGATGTCTCTCTATGCAATCCAACCACTTCTGGACAGCACTCACCCTCTCATTGTTCTCCTCAATTGCACTCCAGAGAACTGTCAGGTCAGCCTACGTTACAGGCAGTTCTCTGGGGTCCACACATTCTACTGGCTCAGCTGCTGCTGGTGATGCTTGTGGGGGGTGCTGGTGCTGCTCCTACCCTCCTCTTCTTAGGGCCGCTGGCATGCACAGCTGTATCGTCTGTCATAGAAGGGTCAGCACGTGCAGGGATGGCCCATTCTGTGGCAGCCTGCCACTTCAACTGGTGGTGGTTCAGCATATGGGTGTGCTGGCCCCCAGTCTCCAGGTGAGTCCCCCAGGGGCTGCAGCACCCTCCACCTGACATAAGCAGCACCTGACCATGCTGCTGTCCCCCCAACACAGTCAAAAAACTCCCAAACAAAGGAGGTGTGGGGAGGACCAGGCACAGGCATGGGAGTGCCAGATGCACTGGCAGCTGGCTGGTCACAGTGCTCAACAGGAATGGGATACACACCTGAGCCCGGGAGCACAGGCACATCCTGCTCTAGAGGACCTGGTGCTGGAGCTGGTACTGGACGTTGTGGTGGTGGCTCAACTGCCTCATAGTCAGGAGGAGGTGCTGGTCCTTCTTCCGGGGGGGGACACTCCAAATTTTGGATCAGTCCAACAGGAACCAGTGGCCATGCCCCCACACATGCGCATGGTGCGAGGCCTACCATGCTCTCCCAGAACTTCCCCTGCCCCAGACATTCCCTTACCCTGGTCCATCTCTCCTACTGTGCTCCCTCAGTCCAAACAATTACTACTCGACTCGACAGTAAACACTCACACTGTCACACAACACACACACACAGTCACACAGACACAGACAAACAACTAACTACTTATAAAGGTAAGAAATCAATAAATTTACAGACAGAAAAAATTAAGTAAAAAAGAATACAGAAAAGGAAAAAAAAATAGCTTTTGAAAAAGTTGTTGGGTCTAATTCAAAGTTTAAATCTCCTCCCCACTCTGATCTCCAAGTATCAGTCTGTCTCACAGTCACAAAACAACACACTCCTCTCTCTCCATCTGCACAGGAGAGTGTGAACCTATCTCCTTGGCAAGGCACTTCCATTCTGCCTGGCTAAAGAGCATGTGACTTACAGTACTGTAAGCCATGTGATGTGTGGGGGGGGCTGCCAAATCTGGAATGCAAAGTGGATCACGTAGAATCATAATGAGGAGCGTGAAGTCCATTTAAAACAACAACTTCACCTTACTTCACATTGCCATTCCACCTTAACATGAAGTGGTAATGACAAGGCAAAGTGATCATTTTACATTGCCAAGCAACATGAAGTGCCCACTTTGTGTTCACTTTGCCGGCTGAATTTAAATTCACTGCATCACTAATTTCAACCAGCAACTCCCCCCACAAGCACACATGGATGCACATATGTACTGCAGTACTGTCTACCACCCAGCTGTACATGTCAACTAGTCACTAGAGATGTGTTAAACCAGGAAACTTCTCTTTGTGAAATACTTTACCATGTTCCTGACTTTGCAAAGTGCCTACTTGACATCTTCTTATAACAAAGTGCCTACTTCATTTGCAAAGTGAGAACATGTTTGTATTTTTTTTAAACTCATACATCAACCCCCACCCTCTGTGTCATTGTGTAATGTGCAGTCCACCCACTCCCACCTCACCACATATTTTTTAAATATAAGTCCTCCAACCATCCCCCGCTGGCTCACACTTCCCTCCCCCCCATTCCAGTGAAGTTTAACAGCATAACCAGCACCACCAGTTCCCTTCCCGACCTGCAAAAGCAAGTTCTACCCACCTCCCCCATCCATCCATCCCTTTTTCTTATAATATAAATTCCCCCTACCCTCTCGCCAAAAAATACCCCCTCCTCTCCCCATGCCCTCAAACCACAGTTTCAACAAGTAGAAGCTGTAAAAAAATGCTTCCATTGGGGTAAGGGCATCCTCACTCTTCAAGGTCTCTGATCTCAATGGCTGGCAAGTGATGTCTATCCTAGTAGTAATAATATCTGACTGGCTGGTTATTCAGCTGCCAGTAAAGCAGGAAGAAATGTTCAAAACAGAACCATCTGTGGTGTGCCTACAGGGGTCGAAAGGTATAACTCAGTACTGCAAAACAGAGTAACTGTTTCTGTTTCAGCACCATGTGTAGCCAGTTTAGATTCCAAGACTAGCATGCTCTTCTCATGTTTTATTCACAAAGTTCAAATTACATTTCTGATGAGGAGTGCTACTGGTTTTGTGGCATGTAGCAAGCAAACCAAATCCAGTGCACAACCACCCTCCCCTCATGGTAAATCTGAGAAGCTAAAATATCTTTCTGCTTAAATTGGCTGTATTCATACTTTTGTCTCCATGGGAAATGGATTCTCTTTGTCTTCAGATTAGAATTCCAATGTGAACAAGCCAAACCATCAGATGACAAGGTGGAACACCATGGTTTGTTTCTAACTCTGGGATGCCTACAGTGACTACTCTTATATGGAGTGCATTGACTAAATTTGCTCCCTTGAAGTACTGTGCTTCCACTGAGATAATTCACAGGTTGTCAAAGGGAGCATTATAAAGGAGTACGAAAATAGCCAATTAGGCAGAAATATATTTTAATGTCTCAGATTTACCATGGGAGGTGTGGTTGAGCATTGGACACTGTTTGTTACATGCCACAAAACCTGTAGCACCCCTCATCAAAAATGTGATTTCAACTCTGTGAATAAAACAAGAGTAAAGTGTGCTAGTCTTGGAACTTTGTTTAGAGTTTAGGAGCAGTACAGTACTCATGGTAGCATATTCCCTTTGATTTCCTCTGAATTAACAAGGTGGTAACACTTTACTTTAATGAAGTCAGTTTAGAGAATGCTCTCTGTATAAAAGTAGCCAATGCAGGCATTTCATAGTTAGGATTGCAGGGTTTCACCTTGGTGTCTGGTGGTTTAGCTGGTTCAGTTCACATTAGAATTCTTTTTTTTATATATATTTTTGTTGCCAGGCATCCCCTAGCCATGCAGACTGGCTTGCCAGGCTCTGGCAAGCTGCCCTTCCATACTTGGGGCTTGTCCCCCCCGGTGGGGCCACCAGCGGTGGACTTAGGTGGCCAGAGGGGATGGGGCTGGAGCTGTCTCATTAGCGGCAGTGGCATCTTTTGGTGCTGTAATTCCCTTGGGGGTGGGGACATGCTATGACAGCATGCATCCTCCCCGCCCCCCGTATGTTCTTGTGCCGATCGCTGCAGACCTGCACCATCTTCACACTCAACCCCACCTCCCATCAGAGTAGGAGAGCAGTCCATCGAATGCTCTATTCTACTTCCCCCAGCTGGCCCTCCGACCCCCGGATCCGTTCCTGAACCTGGGTCATCGGCATCACAGACGGCAGCCATGCCTTTGTGCCAATTGGCTGGCATTCATGTTAGGATTCTAATCTGAAGATTTTATGGCTTTGCCTGTGGTTCTGAGGGGCAGTGGGCAACCAGGCCATGTTCTCCTGCTTGCGGTTAAAATCGTGCATGTCAAAATATCCTTTGGATGATCTGAATTTTGTCTTCTGGCCACACAGAGTTTATTCTGGCCACCCCCAGTACCTTTGGTGTTGTATGGCTTCCCATCAGGCATCCTCCTTCTCATCCGTGGCTGTTTGGCCACCCTGTCTGCATCTCTACTTGCTTTTTGGGCTCTTTCTCCAGACTTGTAATGTGACTCCATGTTGCCTTCTCAATCTTCTGAACTGCTTGGTCTTTCTCCAGATACTTGCCTCTACATGTCTTATTGGTTCCATACTTCATTTGCACAGCACCACATCCTGCTGCTGCAGGTCTTTGATTGAGTACTCCCTCCTATGTCCTATGTTCCCCTATGTGATTCAACACTTACACTAACAAGAGAAACCCTGCTCCTCTGCTACAACACTGCTCAGCAGCTCCTGGAGCTCAGCCATTTCTGTCACTCCAGGTTGCTCCTTCATCCACAACAACCTCACTGCTGCTCTGCTCATTCCAGTACCAATCAGTCAACTTGTTTCCTCACAAGCACAGCCCTTTAATTGCCGATGTTTCATAGTTCATCACCAGTTGCTTCTACTCAGTCCATCTTCCTCTATCATGCGATTGTTTGGAATGCGACTGCCATACTTTGGTTCTGTTTCAGACTTCTCAGCCTCCTATTCAGTTAGTCTTTCTTCAGTTGGCATACCATACCTTCAGTCAGTCGATCAGCTGTAAGGCTACCTTCATGCATTCTACTATGTACTCATGGTTGCCAGGTTTCACCATTGGCCTTCTGCCTACTCCTTCCCTCAGACACATGACAGCCATGATTATAGCATAGCTTCCAGGGCTCCGTGGCCATGTTCATGAGATCTCACACTGCTTTCTTGAAGTCTGCATCTTGAGATTAGGTCCTTCATTTGGGGCAGGGTCCTTCTCTTTCTGCCCTTCGGTTGATAATGTCTTACACTCTGGGAGAAACTTTAGTCATGCAGATCACTCAGTGACAGCTCTTTATGTTGCATTTAAGACTTCAGTTGCAGGAGAGTGGGGCCTCTTCATCCTCAAGGACTCCTTTAACTGTGCAGAACACATCAGCTGGACCTTCATCGGCTATTCCACCCTATGACTGCCTCAGATCCACCTAGTTCTCCACCTATGTTGTTTCCCCTGTACATCAATAATGAAGATCAGACAACTACCACAGCTCTCTGCCCCCTGAAGGGCTCAGCTTCATGCCTTGCCCATTAATGGTTCAGCTCCTCCTCAGGCCTCCCTAGGTTGCAACCTGTGTGAGTATATTTTGACAGTCATTGCTCTCTTTCTTTCCATCTTGAGAGGTGAGCCTCTTCATGAGGAACCTCTTCTAGGTGTAGAAATTGGCTTGCAGCATCCTCATGGCATTCCCATTAGATGGACAGTGTGAGAGTTCTTCCTCAAAAATCTTCCCCTGAACTGGGTTCCTAAATTGTAGTAGCTGGGCCATCACTAATTTTGTCCCTAGCTAGCAGGGAAGACAATCAAGGCCTTAGATCCCCATAGATTTCCTCCTCTATAGGATTTTTTCCCTTTCCTCCATGCCAAAGGTCATAAAAGTTAGGTAGCCTTTGCAGGAGTTGGAGTCGGTTGGTGGTTCTCCTAGGTCTAGGTCTTAGTCTGGCAACCTCTCTCTTCCTTGGAGAAAACTGTGCTTGTCTGTCTTTCATTGTGCTTTTGGTCCTGAGACGTTATCTGTGCAACACCTCAAAGGATTGGAACCCTTCAGCAGGGTTCTGTGTCCTTTTGACACCTCGACAGGGTGGTAGTCCTTGTAGCAAGGAGAGAGAAAATGTAAGCCAATGTTCACAGTTGCACAAGCACTACATACTACACAGTCTTCATCAGTCCTAGCCTGCTCAAGAGCCCAAAGACCCTTAGAATTTTAAGGCTTTGCTTGTGGTTCTGAGCTACAGTGGGTGACCATACCATGCCCCCCTCTGCATGGTTAATACCATGCATGTCCAAGGGTCCTTTTGATGCTCATAATTTTGTTGCCATCTTCCTCCTCCTTTTACTGCAGCACCTCTAATTCCTTGCAGTTGGGTATTCTTCTCTAAGGTGCCTGTGGTCCTGAGACTCCATCCCTGTGACACCTCAGGGTTGGAATCCTTCATCAGGGTTCCATGACCATGTGACAACCCAACAGGGTGGTAGTCCCCTAATCAGGGAAAGAGAGAGTGTAAGCCAAAGTTCACAGTTGCACAAGCACTACAGACTACTCAGTCTCAAACAGTTTTAACCTACTCAATAGCCTGATGATGACCCTTAGAACTAAAAGAACCCTTTTCTACTGAGATAATGCCCCTTTCTGCACAGTTAATACAGTGCATGTCCAAGGGTCCTTTGGATGCTCATCATTTCATTGCCGTCTTCCTCCCCTCCTCTTATTGCAGCACCTGTCTCTCCTTGCAGTTGGGCATTCTTCCCTAAGGTGCCTTTGGTACTCGGAGTCCATCCTTGTGACACCTCAGAGTTGGAATCCTTCATCAGGGTTCTACAACCTTGTGACTCCCCAACAGGGTGGTAGTCCCCAAAACAGGGTCAGAGAGAGTGTAAGCAAAAGTTCACAGTTGCACAAGTGCTACATACTACTGAGTCTCAGACAGTTTTAACCTACTTAAAAGCCTGATGATGACCCTTAGAACTAAAAGAACCCTTTTCTACTGAGATAAAAGTAAGACAATAGCCAATTTAGGCAGAAATATAATATTAATCTCTCAGATTTACCATGGAGGGGTGGTGGTGGTCGTTCACTGCACTCTATTTGTGTCTAAGTTGCTCAGTTGCTGCACACAAGTCACGTATGCCACATGCAAACCTGATGTGCTTTGAGACAAGGTTTGCTTAGGTTCACTTAGTGTATTCTTGCTACTTGCAAATGCTGAGCAATTAAACATGTTGTGTACAGTATATTCTGTATGTATGAGGGGGTAGAACCCACTAGGGGCTACATATTCCCATGCTGACTTCTTTAGCTTATTGTGTGATGGATCATCATGGATGGCAATACACAAACCTTACCTTGTGGTCTCAAATAATGTTTAGGGGCCTGTGTTGATATTCCTATAGGGAGTCACTACCCAGTTAGCAAAGTTAAAGTTTCAGATGTTAAACTGCATGACATCTCCACCAAGGGAAATTAAGTGGGCTAGGTAACAAGTTAGTAATGCTCCTGAGAAACAGTACCAGCCCATCAGGTCCCCAAGAGGCACAACCTGCTAACATTTCACTAAAAATACCACCAACAGCTTAATCTAGTTCAAGATCAGTTGGCATTCATCTGTATCCCCTTCCCCCAGGAAAATATGCAGGATTTGTCTAGTGCACTTACCTGGTCAACAAAAACTAAATAAAAAAATAAATTAATTAAAACATCCCACATTGTGCAATTAAAACAACCTTAATCTTCCATGGAAATAATTAGTCAGTGGCTCAGATATAAATATGAAACTTGTAATTGAAAGGCTGGGCCTGAAGTTCAGTGGACGAGCAGCCAGACACTCACACTTCCTGACCTATATAAGCAGTTCCTCTCAGCCTCCTTCTGAAGCATTTTTTCTCTACCCCACCATCGTCCCCATCTCCTCCATTGGCAGTGCCTCTCTCTTTGGGGTTCCTTCCTAAGGTACCTTTAGCCATGGGAATTGTCCTGTGGCACCTCTAGGGGTGGAACCCTCTTTAAGGGTTCCTTGCCTTTGATACCCCTACAGGGTGGTAATTCCTCTGGAACAGGAAGTGCAAATGGCCAAAACCAAGTAACACAGTTGCACAAGCATAACACTGTACTGTGTCCATAGGCCATTGAACAAGGATTTATTATATAAGCACTGATAACAGAAAATGGTTAATACCTAGAAAAATATAAACACCAGCATCTGGAAATGCCTTCTATTAATGCCCACCCAACCTTTATCCCTCACAGCTAGCTGTACTGTAGCCACTTTACAACTCCCACACTGGTAGCAATATAAGCCTACTGTATGTCTCTAGGGAACTCCCTGTGCTTCACTGGGTATCCAGTCATTTGATCATGCAGCTCCATTAACAGTCATGTGGCATATGTCATCTGGTGAAGGAAACAACTGCATGCACTATTTGTACTACAGGACTACTGGTCTATTTGTAATCCAGGATCTAGAGTAGACATGTCTTGTGTTTCTCAAGAGACTTTCCAAAGATGACGACACTCACTGCATTTACATGCACATAGTTAGCCCATAAATGCAGCGTTACCCTATACCTGTAATGTGTTCACTGGAAAACATTGGTTTCAGGACACTGTGCCATTCACATGCAGGTTTTGTTACCTAGATAAACCTGAAATAATTTCAGTTTCCTGGTAATCAAAACTGCAGATCACTACAGTGATTTTCAAGGTACACTAAGCATTCCAGTAGATGTATGTCTGTGCCCACTCATTCCTTATGGAATTGAAAGGTGGCTGGGGCACCTGAAATATCTTGAGAAATTTACATAAATTCACAGAAGCCAAGTGGAAAGATGAAAGATGTCTTCTCATGGTCTTCATTGAGCTTTGGGACCAGGTAATAACCTCTACAAAGGTCAACAACTTGCTTCAGTTTAATAAACAACTTGGACACTTCCATGATCGTGACTGGCTAGATCATTGAAAAAAAAAATATTGATACCTTATTTAGATGAAAATGACAAGGACATCAATAATCTGGAGAACTGGACACAGCACCCTGAGGGTAAGGACACTGAATACTGCAAAATTCCTGTAAGTAATCCAGGTTGTTCTGTACCCTAGGCATTCTATTGGTTTTTAAATTGTCCTCTTGATAAGTGTTTGGTAGTCTACACACATCATGACACTTATGTTCTTCTTACAGACAACAAGTAAGGGAAAGGCATATGGTAACCTCAATTCCATTATAATTCCATCAACCAATAATTCTTCATGATGGCATCCCATGTCCCCATGTCGACTGGTGCCAGTCTCTGAGACCTTGCATGAAAAGATCTATCATCATTTAATCTGATGAGATTGTTTTTTTTTCTTTGACACGTCTAGCATCACACTTATTTAAGGAGCAAACTTTGATCCTCTGTGCCAGTGTCTATCTCACCTGGGCTGTCCATCCCTCTGGATGCTGGCATGAGTGAATCTCTAAAGTCAAAAGCTCCTGGAATGGTCCTACCTCCAGCAACTTCAGCAGATAGTTTTGGGCTGATCATAGTGTCTGCAAAGTACACATAGGCCTTGGTACATCCTCTTATGAGGTGGCATTTCTGTTGGACACATTCCTCACTTGGACATTGATCCTCCTCACATATCCATGGGTAGGTACAGTGGTGTGAAAAAGTATTTGCCCCCTTCCTGATTTTCTCTATTATTGCATATTTGTCACACTGGATGTTTTCAGGTCATTAGACACAATGTAATATTAGATAAAAGGAACCTGAGTGAACAAATAACACTTGTTTTTGTTTACCTATTTCAGTTTTTAATGAAAACAGTTAACCAACACCAACTGGCACTGTGTGAAAAAGTAATTGCCCCCTAGTTAAATCAACCCAATTAAAGGGATAAGTAGAGTCAGCTGATTGAACACAGCCAGGCCTGATTACAGCCAGCCCTGCTCAATATAAACCTCACTTATTTTGACCCTTACCATCAGAGTCACGTTGCCAGCACAAAGAGTCAACAAGCACATTATGCCATGATCAAAGGAAGTTCCTGAAAAGATCAGAAAAAAAGTTGTTGCAATCAGTCTGGAAAGGGTTACAAAGCTATTTCTAATGCTCTGGGACTCCACCGAACCACAGTGAGAGCCATAATCTCCAAATGGAGTACACTTGGAACAGTAGTAAATCTTCCCAGGAGTGGGCAGCCTGCCAAAATTACTCCAAGGGCGCTGCGTAAAATCATCCAGGATGTCTCAGAGAATCCTAAAACAACATCCAAAGAACTGCAGGCTTCTCTTGCCTCAGCTAAGGTCAGTGTTCATGACTCCACAATCAGAAAGAGACTGGGCAAAAATGGGCTTCATGGGAGAGTAGCAAGGCGGAAACCACTGCTAACCAAGAAGAACATAAATGCTCGTCTCTCATTTGCCAAGAAGCACCTGGATGATCCACAAGCCTTTTGGGAAAATGTTCTATGGACAGATGAGTCCAAAGTGGAACTTTTTGGACGACATGGATCCCATTATGTCTGGTGTATAGCAAACACAGCATTCCACAGTAAGGACATCATACCAACAATCAAACATGGTGGTGGTAGTGTGATTGTGTGGGGATGCTTTGCTGCCTCAGGACCTGGATGACTTGTCTTAATTGAAGGAACCATGAATTCTGCTCTGTACCAGAAAATTCTTAAGGAGAATGTCCGGTCATCCGTCCGTCAGCTGAAGCTGAAGCGTAGTTGGGTCATGCAGCAAGACAATGATCCAAAACACAAAAGCAAGTCAACATCAGAATGGCTGAAAAGAAGTAAAATTAAAGTTTTGGAGTGGCCTAGTCAAAGTCCAGCCCTAAACCCAATAGAGATGCTGTGGCAGGACCTGAAACAAGCAGTTCATGCTCGAAAACCTACCTATGTTACTGAATTAAAGCAGTTCTGTGTGGAAGAGTGGGCTAAAATTCCTCCACAGCAATGTGAAAGACTGATATTGAATTATACGAAGTGTTTGGTTGCAGTCATTGCAGCTAAAGATGGCGTAATCAGTTAGTAAGTGTAAGGGGGGCAATTACTTTTTCACACAGTGCCAGTTAGTGTTGGTTAACTGTTTTCATTAAAAACTGAAATAGGTAAACAAAAACAAGAGTTATTTGTTCACTCAGGTTCCTTTTATCTAATATTACATTGTGTCTAAAGACCTGAAAACATCCAGTGTGACAAATATGCAATAATAGAGGAAATCAGGAAGGGGGCAAATACTTTTTCACACCACTGTATGTTCAGTACTCCGGATTGTACTAGTAGTCCTTTAGGCGGGCAGTATTGTCCTATAGTGTCAAGCATGAGGATCTGGTTCTTGATATCCTTTCTGAATCACACAATGCCAGTGGATGGCACACTCAGAGTTGAAGTTCAAAATCTGTTTTTTCCTATTGTGGTACAAGACTACACCAACCAGATGGTAAGTCTCCTTGACTCATTTCTGGATTGCCTTCTTATATGCCTGTGAATCTTAAGAGGCAGACTTATATGAAAAAAAGGGACATTAGGAAAAAAAAGCAAGGACAGTCTTAAAAATTAAACTCAGTACTGTGATCCATCTGAATAGTGCAGAGCATTTATTTCAAGCCTCCTGCCTGTACCAGAACCACCTTCTGTAATTAGTAAATAAAAACCAGATATGAGTGAGTTGTGCCTAGTGGGCCCTACCTGGTTACCAAAGAATAAAAGAAAAATATATATATTATTTTTCTGTAATACCTTGTGTGTGAACTAAATTTCCTACAGAATACAGTGGCACCACTCTCTCATCACATGTATACCAAAGGCAGTCTGTAACATCCAGAGGAGAGAATTTTTGGGACAGTGTTGGCAACCTCAACACAGGTGAACAATACTCCAGAGTGTACACAAAAAAGTAACATACTGCTAGCAGGCCAGATAGGAAAGCCTGTCAAGCAGTTATTTTGTTATCAATCTCATACGGATATTATGAGAATGTTGGGCAAAAGACTTTAGAGAGAGCATGACTATCACAGTGTTTATTACCGGAAGTATATTTAAGAACAATTGCAATTTTACCGGTGGGGATATCTTTAGTGGAGTTCCTGACAAAACTTACAAATGTGTAGCACCCAAAGATAAATTATGAGAATTTCTCAATGTCCCATAGGCAACCCACATAAATCTGAATTTTAAGTTTGCAGCTGGAGAGGATAATATCAGCTTTGCCCACACATTAAGGCCAGTTGTGTAACACTGGTTAAAGTTTAGCATCTCAAAGTAATGACCTTGTTAGAAAGGCTTAGTCACGCACACTCATATTACCCAGCTGGGAAAAGCAATAGACTCCTTTCCATGTGCCTCCTATTGGTTGGATTCAGTCTGACATCATTATAATGAATGTGGGAAATCCCAGAACTGTTTGCTGAAGATGCTACTTGAAATAGTGTGGGTGGAGGGTATGCCTTTGAATGTGGGATCTGTGAAACAAGTATATCGTATATGACTGTGTGTGGGTCATGATGGAATACTTTCGACTCCAGATGGCTGTGAGACATAATGCATAACTGAGTGCTTTAAACCACTTGGGACATGGGTTATTACAGCAAAAATTCACAAACCCTGGACTTTGTTTTTGCACTTATATAAAGAAACAAGAAGTTAAACTGCTGTTTCAAACATGAAAATGAAACACACAGAATACAACAGTATACCTAGCCATTTTATAAGCAAAAATAGCAGCAATGAAGAGTAAAAACCTGAGGGACAAAATATAGCAAATGCAACTGTATTCAGTTTATAGATTATTACTTTTTATAACATGAATAGGCTGAGGGAGTTTCCTGATTGGTGCAGGACCATCACTATTCTTAAACACACACACACTCTGTGCAGGGTTTGTCAATTACAGTGCTAATGTTCTGAATAGATTGCTGTTGAATGAAAAAACGTAAATGAAAGTCTATGTTTAAACTAACAGAGGCACAGGTTATTAGACTGCTGATTAGTTCATTCAGCTGTGAAACACCCACTCTAACTGAAAATTGGACTTCAAGAACTCCTAAAGCTAAATTTAACAAAGTGACAATGGCAAAATGCAAACAGTTCTTGGATATCAAGCAAAGGTTCTGAACAAAGTTTGGCAATTGTTTTATTTAGAAGAAAACAGTGAATCTGAGGCAAACACAGTAGTAGTATCTCATTTGCAGAAGGAAACACTGACATTACCCTTATGGTCCAATTCCAGTCTTTTTTAAGCAAAGGTATGGAAGACATAGTTCTGTGTTTAAGACCTCTAAACAAGTTTAGTCAGTTGGTCTGTCTGTCTGTCTGTCTGTCTATCATAGAAACACAGAACTTGCGACTGAAAAGGATTCCTTAGGTGATGCTGATGAGCAACCAACAAAGAAGTAGCTTTTCACTTGAGCTTACTTAAATAAATAAAAACTCAACATTTCATAAGAAAAAAATATATTTTTTGAATCAGTACTGGTAGGGTCATCCATAAACAGCAAAAGTGTTGAGGCCAAAATGTTCACCAGCAGCTTCTGATGACTTTTTTTAAGACCAAGGGTCAGAAGGGAGACAGCCAGCCTGCACAGCATGAGGTAGCAGGGGACCTGAGTACAGCTCCAGCCAGAGAGGTCAAGCTGCACACAATGAATGCCATGTTGGGACAATTGGTGAGGTCAGTGCAAAACTTGGATAAACAGTTTGATGCTGTGTACTGCAGGGTAGCCTCCCTGGAAATGTGTGTTGATAATTTAGATCAAGTGATGCAAAGGTCGGAGGCACTGACATTGAAATCAACAGATGCCAACACACACCTAATAAAAAAGAACGTTTTGCTCCAACAACATCTGGAGATGGTGAAAAACCACACAGGAGTGAAACATCCATGTGGTTGGGCTTGCTGAAATGGTAGAAGGACAGGACAGTTTAAATTCTGCCAGGGTAATCCTGCCAGAGATCTTGAGAACGGTGGAGGATGAAGCTCTATTGTCTCAAGAAGAGGCTTCTAGAATTACACCTAGGAGGGTGGCAGCAGTAGCCAAAACACTGTGCACCTTCACGGTGGTTTGAACTGGCGTTGAGGGCAGGGACAAAATTCTTGCCACAGCACAGAGGAAGAGGGATTTGATGTATGGCAAGGACAACACTAAGCTTTTCTCCGATTTATCCTTCAATACAAGGCAGTGCAGGAAAGCTTTTGACAGCATACGTGGCTGTCTCTGTCAACTCTGGATTCAACATTAGTTCCTCCTGCCCACCAAGCTTCACCTCTCAAGGAACAGACATTCTTATGTATTCCAACCTAAGGAAGTAGGGAAGCTTGTTTCAAAAATAGAAGCTGAACTGGTGATTGCCAACTGTGGAGAGGCCTTATCAGATGAAGAGTAAAAGAAGGTTTCCATGGGACTATAAACCACTACAAGTTTGCTTAGACAGCTCCCTGATTGTTATACCCACTGACTGATTTGCTGTGCTAGTTGAGACATTTTACAGGGGATAATGGGGGATCATCACAGCTTAAAATTGTCATTTACCTATTACTTAAGATGGCTGAGTTTCTCTGCACCACCTTTTCACTCGGAGTCTCCCTATCACCTTTCCATGTGGTGATGGAACTATTTGAATTCTCCTTTAAGTAGATGCTCCAAGAGATGTAGGAAGATTGTTCCCCTGATGACTGGTCTGGGACCAACCTGATCTGAGACTAGTTTCCAAGAAACCTAGTCTGAGATCAGCCTAGTCTGAAACCAGTTTCAGAGATGTCCGGCCTTAGACCAGTTTTCATGCCTCCTGGTCTGAGACCAGTTTCTCCTTCCAGCTGAACTGGTCTGGGATCGGTTATTGTTACATATGTGTCTAACCACAGGCTTGCTTGGCAACAGCCACATAGTGTAGTGGTTAGTGCAGTAGGCTGTGATCCTGAAATTCTAGGTTTGAATCTCACTTTCCCCTGAAATTTTTTTTGACCCCAAATTTCACTGGAGTGGTGATCCATGGTGGCATAGAGTTGGTAATAGGAAATCTACAATAAAGGGAGTTGGTGCAGGAAAACAAAAAAAAAAAAGAAAGAAAGCTCCTGTACAGTGGTGAAACTGGTCCCAGACCAGGTGGCTTGGAAACTGATCTCCAACCAGTAGTCAGGGGAACAAACTTCCTGCAGTGCTGAAAGACTCATTCAACATCAGAGTGACAGTTTCATGCTATTTCAAGTTCAAAACAAGCTGTTAGGTTTGGATACTAACTGTAGGAGGAAGGATTGACAGCAATTAGGCAGTTAAGGACCTACAAAAAGACCTACAGAGGCTGGAAATATAGTCCAACAACTGGCAGCTGAAATTCAATGCCAAAGAATGAAAGGTGATGCATTTGGGTAATGGAATCCAAGGACAGAGTATTACCTCAATGGAGTCCAGCTCAGCACCATGCAGGAAGAATGGGACCTAGGTGTCATCAAAAGCAGCACTCTTAAACAGACAAGCCAATGTAACAAAGCTTATAGCAAGGCAAACAAAATGCTGGGGTGCATAGAGAGGGGATTTGACAGCAGGAGGTAATACTGCTACTCTACAGGTCCCTGGTAAGGCCTTATCTGGAGTATTGTGTCCAGTGTTGGAGTCCACATCTGAAAAAAGATATACACAGGTTGGAGGCTGTCCAGAGAAGAGTGACCAAAATGATTCAGCGCCTTCAAGGGCATTCATACAAGGAGCATCTGAAAGCATTAAATACATTCTCACTGGAGACAAGGAGGGAGAGGGGAGGGGAGACATGACTGAAACATACAAGTTCCTGAGATGAATAAAGTGCCTTCCTCTTACTTGTTCAATGGAGTCTCTGACTCTCACCCTAGAGGGCAAGAGTGGAAGTTGGGGGGGGGGAGCATGAAGAGGGAGCTTTGATGACACTATTTTACAGAAAGATTGTGGAGCTATGGAATAAAGTTCCAGCTGAGGTGGTGGAACAAGGCTAAAGTGAAATCAAAAGCAACAGGATCAGTAGGAGGCATTAGTCAGAATGGAGGTTAGGTCCTGGGATCTGAGAAAGTCCAATGAACACATAGGAAGACTAGATGGACCCTTGGTCTTCTTCTGCTGTCTTTTTTCCATGTCTGTATGTTTCTATGTAAAGTTAAATGCCCTGTTTATCTCCTGATACTGATTGCACTATATTGTAATGTAATTATTATACTTACAGGAAGTACAGGTACGATAAATACTTAACTGTAAAGGCAATTTTAAGTTAAGAGCGGGCATGTACATGTTTAATACTAGTTCAAGTTATGAGAGGGCAAATAAATGTTAAATTCTAGATAGAGGGCTTTTCATCTAATGGGCCCTATTAGGAACTAATAGGTTTTATTCCTGGCATTTGGGGAAATTACATTTATTAATTTAACATTTTGAAATGGGGTATATCAATAGACCTGATGAGTCACTATGGTAAAAGGGTGCACACCGCGCCTCGCACAACGCCGGCGACCTGGGTTCGGAAGCATACTCGGCTCGCCGGAGGTCGGCCGGGGGAGGGTTGAGGATGAGTGCCCGTGTGGTTCTCTCCTCCCCAGGTAGCATGGGAAGGTTGTCTCAGTGTGCTGGTGACCCCTGGTGGAGACCAGAGGCACTACAGCAGCCAGACATGCACATAATCAGTGTGGTCGATGCTGGCAGGGTTGCTGTGCATCAGTGCGTTGTTGCGCACCACGCAGGGAGGGAGTGGGTGAAGCCTGCAAGAACATGGAAAACAACGGCGCTATGGGTAGGTGATGGCATCAGTCTACCATGTCCTCCACCGGGCCTTCCCCAACTGACCTTCCTGGTCCTCTGTTCCCCAGCCCTACCCGAGCCAGGGTCTGACTCTTAAGCGTGCCCAAGAAGAGAGGGCGACCCACCCCGGGTGGGTTAAACTGGGGGTACTGGCTCCGGGGAGGGGGAGGAGAGAGGAGGTGCAGATTGGGGAAGCTTCAGGCTTGGCAGGAAATGAGTAGCCTGCCTGAGAGATGATCCAGGATGCTGCGACCGAAGGGAAAGAAAGTTGAAAAAAAAAAACTATGGTAAAAGGGTAATCTGGGGAATATTCCTATACATGATTCCCTAGACCCTTCTCTGGTTGTATGCATTTGTTTGCTTAATATTAAGGTTGTAGGATAGCTTGGAGATGGGCAGCCTCCTCCCTCAGGCCAGAGAGGTGCCTGCAAATAGGGCAACTTTGCAGCCTCCATAACAACTCCTGGATGACTGCCACCCCACAGCCAGTGCATTGCACTACTCCCCACATATCCCTCTCCCTTCCTGTTTAAATTTTTTTTTTTGTAAGTGTGTGCAAGCATGTGTGTGCCTTTACACCCAACGCAGCGTGCTGGGCTGTTAAGGTTATGACAGGTGTATGTCCTCTGCTCTTTTGGGGAAGTGATGTCAGATCGGATATGATCCCGCATTCCTGCCTTGCTCCACCTGTCTGAGATGCCTGCCTGCACGGCCATCAAAGGGCTTCAGTGTGAACATCAGCTGGAAGAAGCCAGCACCTCTGCTAGCTGGTAACAGGGCCTAGCGTACCCCAAATTCCATCAGGATCAGCTGTGCTTAATCAGTAGTTGTGGATAAACAAGCCATTTGTGCTGCTACACTGCTGCTACTATGAAGATCTATTTTTATATATACTTTACATGCAATCTCTTACTCTGGTCCCCAGGGTAGAACAAATGAATCCCATAGAAAGCATAGTGGCAAATTTGCTACACTATATAACAACTGACATCTATCTATACAGTAGCTTTCTTTGCACATGGCCTTGTGGCTGTTGGCTCTGCATTAAGCAGCAGATTCATTGAGCAGGGGCTCAGACCTGTAGCTTTCATTTCACAAGGACATGTGGGCCCTACACAAAGCAGCATACCCATGGGGTATGGCACTGGAGCTGTGGTTTACTTCACACATGGCCCTGTGGGTCCTACATGAAGCAGCAGACCCATCAGGGTGTGCATCCTCACCTGTAGTTTACTTTAAGCAGAGCCCAGTGGCCTATGCAAAGCAGCAAACCTGTGGGTGGGGGGCAGACATCTAGCTTGTTTCATGCAGGGCCATATAAGACCTACTATGTGTAAAGCAGAAGTCAAATTGGGCATGGTGCTAGATCTATAGGTTGCTTTGTGCAGGGCCCTAAAGCAGCAGATAGATAAGGGATGGCACTTGGTTTGTAGCAAGCTTCATGCATTCCCCTGCAGGCCCAGCATAAAGAGGAAGGCCTGTTCGGTAGGTCTGAAAGTTGCTACTTGGGTGGTTGTAATGGGGGGACGGTAAGTAACCCATCCCTAATACTTGGGATGAACACAAATTGAATGTTAAATCATAGATAATAGAAAGAAAAACAGTGAAAATAACCTAAGCCCCAGTGCATGCACTGTTCCTGATTTTCTGACTTTTTTGGAGAGGTATTTTTCAGTTCTTCATATTACCTATGAAATTTTTAAGTTTTTTATTTTTTTTTATTTTTAAGCATCTCAGTGCTTACTTACCAGCATACCCACAACTGCACAAGGGGCTTGATTCATGAATGGGATGACATATGCTTGAAACGCTCATAATCTGCCTATGCAACTCTGCACCCCTGCACAGATGTGCACCAGTTGGCATTCATGACCACCATTTCCCTGCCTACGCTCCCCCCCAGGCATGGCAACATGGCTGAGGGCTATGGTGACACGTAGGAGGAGGACTGTGGGCCAAGGGTGGGCATCCAATAGGATGTCCATCTCAGTTCACCATTCTGAATCCCTTGTGTGCCAAGGCTGGGGACCCTGGGATGGCATGCAGTCCACATGAAATGGGCAACAGCCATTTTCCTGAACAGCCATCCCCCACCCTCCTGGGTGGCCCACTGGGTTGTGGCAGCCATGTGTGAGTGAGATGGTCCTGTTGCCATGGCGCCTCACGATCAGCCCTTGTGGGGCACCTAGTGACTTATGGCAGGGTACCCCCTTGCATAGAATCCCCATGCTAGCACAGCATGCAAGTGGCATTGTGCACATGTGCAGCATGGGTGCACCCACACCTCTGTCCTGCCCCCAGAGTAGAGCCCCATGTTTAGCATGGGAATTCCTTGCACAAGACACCAGTGTGCCCTTGAAGAATGCCGCACAGGGTGTGCAGGGCATCACTGTGCAGAATTCGGGCTTAGGACTGCCTATGAACTGCCCTCACATGGTGCATAGGCATTTGTGAATAGGGCCCAATGTGGGTGTTTGAGAATGACCCTGAAATACACCTTTTGGGATAACAAATTCAATCTTGTTTTGGCTAAAAAAACTAAGTCCCTGCACAGGTGCAGTGCATTTTTAGGACTTACAGTTACATATTTTATATTTACATCAGTGAATGGCAGCAAACACATCTGGTAGTGTTAAAAATGGAAAATGAGTGCAGAGTGGTGGGTGCTGGAGATGTGCAGGGCACCCAACCACCAGTGTCAGTACTTTTTGGGTTGGCGACTGGGTACCGATGTTGGCCAGGGTGTACACAAGATTTTTTTTTTAATTCATGAATGACATGAAATGAGTCACAAATGGGAAAAAAAAGTCTACGTGTTTTTCACATATATTTTTTTCAGCTTTTTTTTTCTTGTGTGTGTCCATGGTCTAAAAACACTTGGTGCATGGTGATTTCAGGACAATTGGATTGTTTGTTTCCTGTGGCCAATTTTACATAAAATGCATTAATTTTCTGAGAGGTTTCAAAATTGCATAACAAACACAATTATTTCTGGTTGTGCATATATATATATATATATATATAGACTTTGTGTGTTGTTAAAGGCCATTGGCTTCACATTGTACCTTACAGCACAGTACAGTGTATATTTCTGCATGTCCCAACACCTTTTTGAATGTATACACAAGAACAAATCAGGGCTGCAGTGGAACAATGTGAAGTGTAACTGTAGGTACTGTATCAGTCTGGATCTGATCCAGGCTACAGTTAAGAGTATTGCAAGAGGTGAAGCAGCGTACTTTAAGGTACTTGTATAAAATATATAGAATAATACATGGAGAGGTGTGTGTAACAAGAATTTTACACACATCCGAGGTGTGGAATGCTACATAAACCCCAGAAGTGAACTTAAGGGTGTGTGTAAAATTCAAGTTTTGTATACCTACTCATATTTAGTTTTAAATAATTGCTGGCCAGTCTTTTCTCACCTTGAAAACACTACCCAGCAACTTCAGAAAATGGTATGGCCAGTGGTTCTGGTAGTGCTAGGTCAATAGCACAGTCCAGCTAAGGCATTGTGTATGCGTGAGGGAAGCAGTGTGGGCATGCATGTAGCAAGGGAAACCTGGCACATGTTTGCTGTTATAATCAGATGGTTATAACAGCAAATTATGGGAGAAAATGCTCCCAAGTTATTATATAGCAGGTGTGAGCAGCAGCAAATTCAAGTAACCATCTCACTAAAATGGAGTGCTTGGACAATGACCCTAGTCTGCTATAAACTACTTCTTCAGTGAAGCTGGAGTTTGTGGCAAAATCACAAGATCTTTAGACCGTTTTGGAAAACCGTGCTCAGAATCTTCACTGACCTGTAATTGGAAGCAGATTCACCAACATGTTCATGCTCTTACTTGATAGTTATTCCTTTTCTGTGCTTTAAATTATGAGGTACAGTTACACTGGCTGCAATTTAGACTTTTCTGTCCTAGCTTTGTTTACAAATTGTTTCCAAGTGCAGTTTCTGTTAGCAATGGAATGTCTTTTCCCATCACTGCCTCCACAGGCGTTCCCATATGGATCAGCACTTGTGACTCTCTTATTTTCCATCTACAGTACATACTCTGAGCTGTAATTGCAGAACTGGGCATGAGATTCCACTACAGCTGAGCTGACATACAGAATTTATGTGATACATTACCTCAGCTGTTAATGTTTCACAGGACTGTGTTCATGAAGTCCAGATTCAATGAAGAATAACTGCTTGTCTTTAAATTTAGTTTGTTTTTTCCTTGTTCTCTTGCTCCACCTAAAAGCAGTATTATTGATTTAAAAGCTAGACCTTTTAAAATCAGTTTCAGTGGCTCAGTAGGCTGTGCACCCGTTCACCTGTGGTGTTGTCCTGGAAGACGAGAAGGTCACTGGTTTTTACCAACACCAGAAACTTGAGCTAATTTACTGTAGTGTGGGATTAGAGGGTTCTACACTGCTGAGGGGGCCTTACATGGGGAGAGCTATTTAACCAAAGTACTTGGACAACATTCCCAAAGTCAGTTAAATGCATCTGCTGTGTGTAACCCTACAAAAGGATGCACTTTGAAATGAGATGTCAATGTGGAGCTTTTCTGACAAATTATAATTACAAAAAAAATATTATTACAGTAGCAACACTGTATTCCTGGCATATTCAGAATCTTCATTTGAGCATTTTTAAATGTTATAAACATTTTCAAAGCAGTTTCTTTTATTATTATTTTAAAAGAAAACAGTGCAATGCAAAATCCCTGGGTCAGAGAGTATGTTGGCAGTATACGCAAGTATTGATACAAACATAGAGCAAACCTTGCTTTATCTTTTGCTAATACAATTGGCAATTTGGGCATGCATGTTGTCTATGTAATCTCACTACCATTCCTTTACATTTGTACTTATTGAAACAACCTTGATTTGTGGGGGCTTCCAAATGATGCTATTTTTTATTAACAATCTAATTTTTTTTGGGGGGGGGGTGGCCCTTCCTGGTAATGCTATTTTTCCTGTCTGATTTATTTATTTATTTAAAAGTTTCACCAGGAAAGGCATACTGAGCAGTTAATGCTGGTTTCCAGATGCATCCTGAGGGAGAGGGGACAGGGTTAACAATAAGGATACAAGCAACAAAAATGCAAATACAGAACAAGAAATGGATACGAAATACAATTAGCAAACAGGATGACAAAATTGATAATAGTACAGTTCAGCAATACAAAAAGAAGTGCTAGGAAGCTAAAATTAAACAATCAATGACATGAGTAACATAGAATAAGTGTGAATCTGCATAATGAACAGAAAGGTAATATGGTGAGGGTGGAAATTAAGCATATCTGTAGGAAGGAGAGAAAGGGTTCTTTAGAAGGGAGGTGAGGGACCCGGCCCATTAGCGCAGCAGTTGGATTTTTGCTTGCGATGCCAGCAACCTGGGTTCAAGAACAGAGCCGGGGGAATGGAGGGCCAGCCAGGGAGAGAAGACTCGAGTGTCTGATGACTTATCGCCTTCTTTCAGGGGGAGGGCAGAAAGGCAACTCAGCACCTGCCGACTCCTGGCGGAGGCTGGGGGTATGGCAATGCTCTGGGTCTCAATAACCAAAGAGGTATGGTGAACATTGGTGTAGGCCTTGATGTGAGTGGCATGCCACGCTCCCAGTGGAGAAAATGGAAAAAAGATCTCCATGGCTGCCCGAATGACAGTCGCTGGCTCCTGCTGCCATGGAGCCCTGGGCAGTCCAAAGACTACTTCAGTGGCACCCGGCCCAAATAGAGAGTATGCTGGCCTGTCCCCACCGGTGCCTTCTCCCTCAGAGGAAGGGGACCCACCTGCCAAAGGGTTATGCCAGGTTACCCGGGGGGCCGTGAGGTGGGGTGACAGTGGCTGCAACTGGGGTAGGGTGGCAGTGAAGGGCATAGGCGGCCCAAAGGGGGGGCCAGCCAGGAGCCGAGGGGGGGGTGGAAGAATGGAGGGAGGTGAGGACCTGTGGGGAGGCAGCATGACAGATGGGTGGGGGAAGGGAGTTACATATTTTTGGGAAGCGGTGTGAGAATGCTGCCTGGCCTACTAAGGTGGACCTGAATGGGATGGTTAAGATATGGGAGTCAAGGTTTCTAAGGGAGTGAGATGAAGGCAGTTTGAGGGAACTAGAGGAGTCTGATATTTATTTGATAGCTACATAGCAAAAACAGAATAACTGTTGTCATTATTACAGATCAGTTCCAGAAGCTGGTGACATCAGTTGAGTGGAGGCCTTGCAATGAAACTTAGAACACTATAAAACATAGAAAATCATCAACAAAAGGCAAATTGCTTTTCCAGTCTGCCTTTTGTCTGACTTAACCACTGAGACTGAGTCCCCAAATAGTTCCTCATATCCCCTTCCCCTCTTTTCCCCATTAACCCCATATGTCTATCGCACTCCAACTCAAATCCAACCACTGTTTCCTCACACTCTACCTAGTTGGGCAGTCTGTTCCACTTCACCACTCTTTCTGTTAAAATATACTTCTTCATGTTGTCCTTTTTTAATCTTTCCCCTATCCAGTTTCTTATTGTTACCCTAACTGCTAATATTTGCACTCTAGGTAAACAGCACTCTGCTGCCAACTTTGTTAAAACCTTTAAAGAAACTTACGTTTCTACTGTGTGTCCCAGCCTTCCTCCTGGCCCCCAGTGAGTACATTTTCAAGTCCTGTAGCCTTTCCTCTAGGAACCTGCCCTACTACCCATGAATCATCCTGGTGGCCTTTGTATGCACCACCTCAACTCTGTCTTGATCTCTCTTCAGGTGTTGATTCCAGAACTGCTTACAATAGGTTTGACCTCTCTAGGGATCTGTACAGGGGCAGCAACACCTCCTTATACCTACTGTTTATTCCACTGCTAATGCATCCCAACATTTTCTTTCTCCTGCTCACCATCTTATTGCAATGAGCCGCAAGCTTCAAGTTTATCTTATGTGATAACCCTCAGATCCCTTTCTTGCCTTTTCTGTTCCAGACTCACCCCACCTATCCTGTATTCCATTATTTGGTTTTTTTTGCTCCAATATGCATGACTTTGTACTTTTTTACACTTAACTTCATCTGCTTTAGTTTAGAGCACTACTCTTACCTCCCAAAATCCTCTTTCAGTGCCCTTATGTCCTTTTCAGTGTCCACCATTGCAGAGAATTTTATGTTATCCACAAAAAGGGATGTCTTGTCTGAATAGCTGTGCCAGTGTTACAAATAAAGATGTTTAGAAGTACCAGTCTCAGAAACAACCTCTGGGTACCATACTAGTGACATCTGTGATTTCTGAGACTTTCCCATTTAGCACCATGCTCTGAATCCTTGCTCCTAGCCAATTTCTGATGCATCTGACAAGGCCCTCGCCCTCACCAAGGTCTGACAGTTTTTTGGTGTGGTGTGCAGTTGCATGCTTATTGAACTCCATATAAAGTACTTGCAAATCTGGCCCCTATCAATGGCATAAGGCAGCAATACAGATGAGTATGAATAGATAGGCCATTGACAGATCAAAGGCCGATGGCGCATTTATAAGGTAGAAGAAGAAGAAATGGGCAGACTGGATGGGCCTTGCGGTCCTTATCTGCCATCAACTTCTATGTTTCTATGTTCTAGTCACACAATCAAAAAAAGTCAAACAAGTTAATCCAGCAAAATCTTTCCCCAAAAAGCCCATGCTGTTTGCTGTCCTGCATTCATTTTACCTCCAGAAACTCCACCAACCTTTCCTTGATCAGTCCTGCTAACAACTTGCCCACTACTGATGTCAGGCTGATTGGATGGTAGTTATCTAGATCACACCACATCAGACACCTTTCAGTGGTTTGGTACCTTTACTGTTTTTAGTGAGCAGTTTAAGAATTCATCAGTGCTGTCGCTAGTACTTTTTCCATTTCTTGAACCTTTGGGTGCAGGCCATCTGGACCTGGTTATATGTTCCAGTTTAGTGCCTCCAGCCCTTTTAAAACCATCTCCTTCTCTATTTTTAGCATAGCCATGCCCCCGTGCTGTATCCCATACAGTGGGAGTGGCTTCTTCTTTTCTACCATAAAAATTGAACTGAACTGTTTATTCAGTATCTCTGCTTTGCACTTAAACTGACTACTCACTCTTCTCCCTTTCTAGTCTGAGAGTCCCAGCATTGGTCTTCCTTTTCTTCCCATTGTAGCAAAAGAAACCTGGACCCCCCACTTTTACCCCTCTGCATTTAAAATGTGACCTCTTCCTTCACCCACCTCACCTTTGTGACATTGCTTAATTTAACTAGCCCTCCCAGGGTTTATAGCATTTGAAGGCCCATATTTTCTTCACCACTGCCTCACGCTACACTATTTACCAAATAGGTTTTCTTCAGTTTCTGTTCTTTTCCACCTTTCTTATACAGATGTTAATGACCTCAGTGAAATCTTCCCATATCGTATCCTACTTACTGTCTGCCCCATCTGCTAATTCCCCCTTTTGTAATTTACCTCTATTTCCCTCACTCTATCAAAATCTGCCTTTCTAAAGTCCACTACTGTGGTTTTGAAGTTAGTCTGATGGGCATGAAGCTTGATACCAAACCATACTGACATGAGGTCAATGCTCCTTAGCATTTCTTCTACAGGTCCTTCAAAATCTCTTCTCCACGTGAACAATGTAGTCATTTACAGGTGCTCCAATATTTATTGCTGACATTAGTCATAGTTAAATAAGGACTTTGCAATATTTCAAATTTGGTTTATTCAGGATAAGCTCATTTCAGTGAACAGAAAAGAAAATCCATGATTTTTCGAATCAACAACCCCAGTAAATATCCATTCTGGTGCCTTTGACTTATGCACATTAAATGGTTCAAAATTGGAGGTTGTCAGGAGTTTTAAGTAGCTAGAATCCACTTGAATATTGGTGTATCCTTTAAATCTCTCCTGGACCATCTTACTGTTCAACTAAAAGAAAACTTGGGCTCCTTTAAAAAGTTAAGCAACACAGTACTGACAAAGCCAATTTGTCCATTGCAAACCACAGTCTTCTCCTCTGTTGGATTATGGTGTCATTCTTTCTACCCACTTGTTCAAAAGGGAAATGTCTAGGTTGAAATCTGTCTAAAGTCATATAGGACATTCTGCTCCTGACACAACTAGGCTGTTGTACCACAGCTTAATCTATAGGTATCTCAGATGGATATCTCCTGAAGCCAGGCACCACTACTTTCTGGATTACACCACTTATAAAATGCTTGCTCCTAGGTCACCCCTCAAATCTGCCAGACTACAGCTCTCAACACCAACGGAGAGTGAATCGGGGGCAATCAGGATCACACAGCAGTAGAACACACACCAAAACTACCTCAACGCTGCAATGACCCAGACCCAGTGCTACCGGCAAGTAGAGACCCGGTGACATTTACCTAAAACTTACAGAAATTGAGGAATAAAACTATTCAAAGCAAGGTTAAAAATTAAATTAAACAAAATAAAAACTAAACTGAAATGGAGCTAAAATGGAGGCTGATCCACGTGGTCGCCATCTTGCTCAGCTCGTGACTATTTCTCTACCAATTTAACTGGTGAAGTGTCCCTCGGTACGGTCTGGGAAGCCTTCTAGGCCATCCTATGGGGTCATATCATAGCATTTTTGATCGGATGGGATGGTTTGACTATCCCGATCCTTGTGGGTGGTGATTTCAACTTGGTCCTGGATGCTTTTTTGGATACATCTAAACCACTTCCTTAAGCTCACCCAAAAGCTAGGGTGGCTTTGCAGAACTTGCAGGATGAATGGGGCCTGGCTGAAATGTGGCGGTGTGATCATCCCACCGGAGAGGACTATATGTTCTACTCCCACGTCCACACCACCTATAGCCGTATTGATTATTGGCTGGCCAATGTGGTGGCTGCCCAGGGTATCTCTGAGTATAAAATTGGGAGCATCCTCATCTTGGATCACGCTCCCATCCTAACCACATACAATCCCGTAGGACAGCAGCCTCATTGCATGAGGTAGAGGTGTAATCCCCCTGCTTCTCAAGGACCCAGAGTTATGCTGAATGATCTCCCAGGTTGCTCGTGACTATTTCTCTACCAATTCAACAGGTGAAGTGTCCCTGGGTACGGTCTGGGCAGCCTTCAAGGTCGTCCTATGGGGTCATATCATAGCATTTTCAGCTGCAAAGAATAGGGCCTGCAGGGCAACCCTGGCTGCATTGCAGGCAGACCTTACTGGACTGGAGCAGCAGTTTCAGGCTCTGTGGCCCTCAGGTAGGGATAACTCCCTTCTCCGCTGTATAGTTGGGCTCAAATACCAGATTAACACTATACTCAATCAGAAGGTGGAATGGCTCCTCTTATGGGCAAAACATGCCTATTGGGATAGGGTGAAAAAGTGGCATACTCCTGGTGTTTAGACTTCATAAACAACAGGCATCCTTTAGAATCCATGCCCTCTGAGGCACTTCAGGGAAGGTGGTCCATGGACCTCAGGACATTAACAATACTATGCAGTCCTTCTATGCCTTCCTGCATCAGTCACACTCCTCTCTGTCCCTCTTGCAGTTAAAGCAAGGGTTGTCTAAGTTTTGTCAAGATTTGGTTCAGCCGACATTGACCCTCGCTCAAGCTATGAAGTAGGATGCTCAAATCACTGGATTGGAAATAAGGCAGGCTTTATCTAAAATGGCCTATGATGGTGGTGGAACTCTACTGTGCTCTGGGAGCTGACACTATAGACCCTTTGCTTCAGGCCCTTCAGGAGGTGCATGGGGCAAAATTTATCCCGCCTACTATGAGAGAAGTACTCATCATCATCCTCCCTAAGAAATCTAATGACCCCATGAATCATGTGAATTTTCACCCCGTTTCTCTCTTGCCAGTCGATACAAAATGTTTAGCCAAAATCTTAGCTACTAGACTGCTAGACATTCTTCCCTCTGTCATCCATCCAGTGCAGGCAGGCTTCCTGAAAGGCAAGTCGGGTATCGACAACACTAGATTGTTGCACAACCTCAAATGGGCAGCATCCCAGTAGGCCATAACTATGGCGTCACTTGCCATTGATCTCACCAAAGTCTTTGACTCGATAGAGTGGAACTACTTGCATGAAGTGCTCCAGCTCTACAGCTTTGGCTCATATTTTTGCCAGTGAATACACACCCTGTATAGCTCCCCTGTAGCCCGCATTCTTACCAATACCACCCTATCAGCCCCTTTTCCCTGCAGAGAGGAACCCGGCAAGGATACCCTCTTTCTCATCTCCTTTTTCTGATAGCCCTGGACCACCTAATCTGGACCTTTATAGCCTCAAAAGCAGTCTTGGGCGAGGAAGTGGGTGGTACTCCTTACCTGGTAGTGGCCTATACTGATGACCTTTTGCTCACCCTTTCTCACCCTCACCAATCTCTTTCATCAGTCTTATCTATCCTCCAGGATTTCACCTCCCCTCTCTGGGTAGAGCGCCAATCAGAAAAAGACCATTCTGGACCCACTGAACTCCACCTGCTCTAGAGACTGCCTCAACGGCACCGAGCTGGCTTGGTCGGACCAAAGTTTCACTTATCCGGGGCTCTATATTTCCAACTGGTGGTCGGAGTGGGAGTCCTCCAACTTTTCCCCCTTGTTAGCCCAACTATCCTCTCAGGTGGAGAGGTGGCACATACTCCAGTTGTCTCTACTGGGCAGAGTGGCAGCTGTCCGCATGTTGTTTTTACCAAGGATCATGTATCTCCTTGACAATCTACTAATCTGCCACTCTCCTAAACTCTTTGCTTCATTGGACCATCTTATGTCCAGCTACTATAAACCCATCAACTTATCTGGAATGGATATCATTAACTGCAGGTACTGCAGAACACTTTTCAGAAGGGCAGTTTTACAGGATTTAGGACACTGTCCTACATGCTGGGCCATTTGAGATCCAAGGGCTCCACTCCAGGCAGCATGGGCCGAGATTGTGCACCTCAAATTGCATATTCAAGAGGAAATATATTATAAGAACTGCCCACCATTTCCCCAACATCTAATAGAAGCACCTTGACCGCACAGGGTATTTGGTCCGGGAGGCTGGCAGGTGGTTAGGAGGGGCAAATCAGGTGCCCCATCACTTGGTGCTCTCCAACATATCACCTCCACAAACCATATAAAAACTACAAACAGGTGTCAGCCTCTATCTCCAAAATCAGACAAAGGGGCAGAGGACACTGCAGCACAGGAGCTAGCACAACACAACTTGCCAAAAACAGGAAACAAAACAAAAAAAGCAAAAAGGAAATCCAAAAAACTTCTGATCATAGGAGACTTCCTGATTCGGGGAGTTGATACCTTTCACCAGCCAGGGGTAATGGTCAGATGTCTCCCAGGTACATCAGCGTGGTGGGACACTGACTGCATTGCTAAAATTGTTCAGGAAGCAGGAGAAAACATTGATGTCCTGGTACACATAGGGACTAATGATCTCACCAGCAGGTCAGTTGTGGAGACCAAGGAACACCTGATCAAGCTGGGTGACAAACTATCATCCATTTCATCCGGCATCTCCTTCTCTGAGATCCTGCCTGTCTGGGAGAGGGGGGTAGATGGATATAAGATCAGAGAAGGGGAGATAGGGGAGATAAACATGTGACTCAAGGGCTGGTGCCTGGAAAAAGGACACAAATTTATAGGGAACTGGCAACAGTTTTGGGAGTGAAAGTTCTTTAAATTTGATGGACTGCATCTGACTAAGGAGGAAGTCAGTGCACTGGGGCAGACGTTTGACATCTTTACAGAATATTTAAACTAACAAACGGGGAGAGGGGTGCAGCACCCCATACATTGAATGGGAAGAACACCCCTCCCCCCTCAGCAAGTGGACAAACAGGAGTTCAGCATGTTTGTAGTTCATTTGCATCACCAGGTAAGGAAAAAGGTCCAGCTACCCATACGACACATAGGGGAACACCAGACCTCGCCCAGCAACTAACACATTGAAATCTGGCCAATGGAAAATCATGTACACAAATGCTCGCAGTCTGGGAAACAAGATCCCAGATCTGCAGGTAATAATGACAGAGGCTAAACTGGATATACTGTAGTAGCCATTAATGAGACATGGTTTACCAGTAACCACACTTGGGAGACTTCTGTACCTGGCTATGTACTGTTCAGAAGAGGCCGAGGTGCAAAAAGGGGGAGTTTAGTGGCTCTTTATGTAAATGAAAATATCAAAGCTACAGAAATTCAGAATTTACATAAGGAGCCAGAAGAACTGTGGGTCACCCTGGAAACAGGAAATGGGACAGTCATATGAATTGGGGTTGTGTACAGGCCTCCAGATCAGGGGGAGGACAAAGACACATTACTGTTAGAAGATATACAAAACATGACAGCTAAAGGGGAGGTTCTGATAATGGGAGTCTTCAACATGCCAGTTATAGATTGGTCAATACCAGCTAAAACATCTGCCAGAACTAAACACATGGTGGATTCCCTGCAGTGGGAGGGCCTCAAACAACTGGTACAACAACCCACAAGAGACCGGGCTATCCTAGATCTAGTACTGACTAACAGGGAAAGGATCACAAATCTCCAGGTAGAAGGTCAGCTGGGGGCCAGTGACCATCACATGCTATGGCTCAGTTTGGCCACTAGAACTAAATCATCCCATTCCAAGGCAAAAATATGGGAGTTCAGAGGAGCTGACTTTGATAAGATGGCCAACAGAGTTAAGCTAGCCCTGGCAAAAAGAAATACAGGTGAGGGAAAACAGGCAAAGTGGCCAAGCATTAAGGATGCAATACTTGAAGCAACATTCTGTTGTGTTAGAGAGAAAAGGAAGTGCAAAAGAAGAAGGAAACCATTTTGGCTCTCAAGAACAGTAGCAGAAAAGGTCAGAGCCAAAAGGCTGGCCTTCAGGAAATATAAGGGAACACAACAGGATGAAGATACGGAGGCATACCAAACTTCCCTAAGTAAAGCAGAAAATGCAGTAAGGCAGGTAAAGGCCCAAACTGAGGAAACACTAGCACAAACAGTAAAATAAGGTGACAAGACTTTCTATAGCTACATTAGTGAAATGAGAAAGTCCAGAGGGGGTATTGCTAAGATCAAAGGGGGTAAGGAGGTATGTGAGGAGGAGGACCATGTAAAAGCATCTATCCTAAATAGATACTTCTGCTCAGTATTTACTGAAGAGAAGGTAGGGCAGGGCCCACAGCTCATCACCATGGACATGGGGGGAGAGAGGTGTGCACTAGTCTCTTCACAAAAGAAAGGGTCCTACAAGAGCTTGATAAGCTCAGAATGGACAAAGCAATGGGACCTGATGACATACATCCCAGAATACTAAAGAAGCTAAGGGTGGAACTAGCAGAGCCATTATCAGAACTGTTTAGTGAGTCTCTCAGCACAGGAGAGGTCCCAGAAGACTGGAGAAGGGCTCATGTGATCCTGCTCCACAAGACTGGTAGCAGGGAAGAGGCAGGGGAAAGACAGACCAGTCAGCCTTACCTCAGAAGTGGGCAAAATTATGGAGGCACTCCTTAAGGAAAGGACAGTGCAACACCTGGAATCCATAGGAGCACAGGATCCAAGACAGCATGGGTTTATAAAAGGAAGGTCCTGTCAAACTAATCTCATAAATTTCTTTGACTGGGTAACCAGAGTGGTGGACCAAGGGGGAGCAGTTGATGTCACCTACCTTGACTTCAGCAAAGCTTTTGATACTGTTCCACACAGAAGATTGATTAATAAGCTGGGTAGACTCGGAGTGGGTCAGAAGTTGGTCAACTGGGTGGCAAACTGGTTGACGGGCAGAAAAACAGAGAGTGGTGATAAATGGTATATAGTCAGAAGAGATGGGAGTCACAAGTGGGGTACCTCAGGGATCAGTCCTGTGGCCAGTCCTCTTCAATATCTTCATCAGTGACATTGCAGATGGACTGGAAGGTAAGGTTTGTCTGTTTGCAGATGACAACAAGATCTGCAACAGAGTAGATGATCCAGATGGGGTGGGCAGAATGAGAAGAAATCTGGATAAAATAGCAAAATGGTTGAAAGAGTGGCAACTGGGGTTTAATGCAAAGGAGTGCAAGATAATGCACATGGGGAAGAGAAACCCTGATGCCACCTATTGGCTGGGAGAGGAGTTGCTGACAGTCACAAGGGGAGAAAGAGACTTGGGTATCACCATCAACGATGACCTGAAATCATCCAAGCAGACCACTAAAGCAGTAGGTAAGGCTAGCGGGATGTTGGGGTGTATTAGTAGGGGTATCACAAGTCAGAAGAGGAAGGGAGGTATTAATCCCTCTTTACAAGACACTGGTTAGGCCCCATCTGGAGTACTGCATGCAGTACTGGAGGTCACACCTTCACAAGGAGATTAACCAAATTGAGACAGTCCAGAGAAGGGCAACCAAAATGGTGCAGGGACTGCATCAGAAAACATATGAGAACAGATTAATGGAGCTCAATATGTATACCCTAGAGCAAAGGAGGGAAATAGGTGATATGATCGAAGCATTCAAACACTTTAATGGCATTAACAAGGTGAAAGAGGCCCAAACTGAGGAAACACTAGCACAAACAGTAAAAGAAGGTGACAGGACTTTCTATAGATTCATTAGTGAGTTCAATATAAGAAAAATAGCAGAAGAAGAGGACACAACATAAGATTAGAGGGAGGCCAATTAAGGGGTAATGTGAGGAAGTTCTTTTTCACAGAAAGGGTGGTGAATGCATGGAATGGCCTACCTCTGGAAGTGGTGGATATGAATACAATGCAGGGCTTCAAACAGGCATGGGATACACATAAGGGAGCAATACAGATGAGTATGAATAGATAGGCCATTGACAGAGCAAAGGCCGATGGCACATTCATAAGATAGAAAAAGAAATAGGCAGACTTGATGGGCCTTGTGGTCCTTATCTGCCATCAACTTCTATGTTTCTATGTTTCTATCTCTGGGTTGGCAAGCTCCTGAGGTGGGGTAAGCACAAGATGCAGGTGCATTGGACCCGTGGAGGTTTGGGAGTCCCTTGGTTTAAAGGCTACCATTTAGCCTGCATGGCTACCTCCGCCTCTCACTGGTTCATACTGAGGGTGCTCCACAAGATACCCTGGGTGCAACTAGAAGCCAGTCTGACTAATGGCTACCCCTTGGGTGTGCTGCTTTATCTGGAGGTTAAGGGTGTCTGCACCCTCTCCCCCTCCATGTTGGAAACCAGGAAGGCATGGAGATCACTCATGTCCCTCTCGAACACACCTGTAATGGCCTGAGCCCCCCTCTGCATTATGTCCCTCTCTGGTGCAAAAACTCCTCACGGTTGGTGGCCTGTCTTTGAACTGGCCCACCTGGGAAATGAGGGGCATCCTCAGGGTGCAGGATATATGTATAGCTGACTCGGACATCTTACTCTCCAAGCAGCTGCAAGCCAAATTTCAGCTTTCCTCCACAGATTTTTGGAGATTCCTCCAGTTGCATAGTGCTGTACAAGATTTATCAGCCCGTTTCAGTGTTGACAGCAAATGGCAGTGGCTGGCGACCATCGATAAATAAGTCTTCTTGCCTTCGAGGTCTCATTGGTCACTTTTACGGGACCTGGAGAGATGCCCAACTGGACCCATCCACTACCAGCAGGCTTAAGTGGGTGGCAAACCTTAACAGTGAATTCTGGAGGACACTTGTGTGAGAGTATCTACAGAATGTGCACAGTTGCTATTAGGATACCAAAAATCATTTTCTACAACTTAAGATCCTACTATACTGGCACCGTACTCCAGCTGCTCTGTTTAACTAGGGTATACTGGGACACTCTATTTGCTGGTGTTGCCAACAGCCAGATGTGCATTTACCACATGTCTTATGGACCTGCTCCCAATTACTGCCCTTTTGGTCTATGGTGGCCTCAAACTGCTCTCGAGTGGTGGTCTCGGTGGTATCTCTGGTGGATCCGAAACTCCTGCTGGGTGATACTACATCACTCGGGACCCTCCCCGCCCCACTCTGGGAATGGATAATGCTCATCCTTCTGGAGGCTAAACATCTTCTTTTAATGCATTGGCGACAACTTGTTCTGCCCTCGTGGAAAGCCTGGCATGCAGCCCTAGCTCACCTATCCTTACTTGAATGGTTCACCTATGCCCACCAGGGTCGGTAAGACAGGTATGTGGCCAAGTGGGATGCTTATTTACACCCACCTCTTTGTAAGACTCCTCCCCCCTACAATAATCCCCCCCCCCGTCTGAACCTTTGGCACCTCATCTACCACTGATACTCTTTGTATTTCCCTCTTATGACTCTGCTTCCCTTATTTTCCTTAGTGTGCATTACCTCTTGCCTTACTCCATTGTGGAAGTTAGCAGAAGCAAGACTCAGATGACTGATGCTGGTCACCTGCTTTGTTCATTGTACCAGTGACTACTGTGGCTGCACTATGTTGTATAGTGTATGGTAACCTTAAAATCAATAAAACTATTCTATGATAAAAAAAATGCAATTAAAATTTATTTATTTATTTATTGACATTGTTTCATCAGGAAAGGCACGCTGAGCAAAAAGATGCTCGTCTCATGGTGCGACCTGAGGGGAAGGGATTACAGTGGAGGCAGATCATATACAGACAAAAAATATAGAATTGCGCAATACAGATGATGTACATAGCTGGGAGGGATAACATGAGCACATTGTTTACAATAGATGGAACAATACAGGAGGACTATAGTGCATTTAAGCAATAGGTGCAACAGTACAGAGATCAGAGCATGAAGGACAGGGTATACATAACATGGAACACTTCCGGTTAATACATGTTTAAGTAAATGCCAGTAGCAATGCATGGGTGGCAGTAGCATGACGAGAGTTGAAGTGAGATGCAGCAAGTTGACAGTAGGAGTAGGAGAGGAGAAGTGGGGGGTGATAAGGGTGGTGGGGAGAGGTGAGCAGCAGTAGTGTGTAAGGTTGAGAAGCATGGGTAACTGAGGGAGGGAGGGAAGGAGTGGGGAGGATAGGGAGAGATTAGGAGGGAAAATTAGAGGGAGTGATGAAGCGCGTAGGGCAGTATATAAGCCAGGCAATTAGGCGAAGGCTGAGCCGCTGGTCAGGCACAAGGAGGGATTGTGGGAGAGAGCTGGCAGGGTGGGGGTCAAGGGCAGATACAATTTGGTGCAAAGAAGTTAGTGAGGGCCAAGGATAGGGAGTATTTGGATGATGAGAGGTGGATCTGAGCTGGCAGGTGATTCCAGAGATTAGGGAAGAGGTAAGAGAAGGCTGATTGGCCGGTGGTAGTCCTACGGTGAGGGATGACCAATAGTCTTGCATCAGAAGACCTGAGGGAGTGGGTGGGGTTGGGGGGAAATAGAGAGGATGCGAGGTAGGGAGGGAGGGAGCCAAGCCAACAGTTGGAAGTGAATTTGGCACAGTGAATTAGGCACCGGTTGCTCAGGGAAGGTAGGGCCAGAGATCACTAGAGCTCGCAGTGATGAGAGTGGGGGGGAGCATTGAGGGTGAAACGGCAGAAGGCATTAAAGAGAGGGTCAAGTTTGGTTAGGGTGGTATTGGCGGTGGAGTTATAAATGACATCACAGTAGTCAAAAGAAGGTAAAATCATTTTCTGGACCAATTCTCTTCTGACCGGTAGAGGGAGGCTAGAGCGGTTGCGATAGAGAGCACCAAGTTTTGGATGAAGTTTAGAAATGATGGCATCCACGTGTATGGAGAAGGCGAGGTGTCGATCTAGCCAAACCCCTAGATATCTGAAGGAGGGCACATCCTCAAGGATGGAGTTATTTAGGGTATGGAAGCTGAGGGGGCAGGTGAGTTTGGATAGATGCTGTCTAGTGCCAAAAGTCATAGAGACAGTTTTTTTGGTGTTTAGAGATAGCTGGTTGGTAATGAACCAGTGTTGGATTTTGTTGAAATCAGTTTGGAGTTTGGAGAAGACTTCTTCGTGGGTCCGACCGGAGGTAAAGAGGACCATGTCATCTGCGTACATATGGATTGTGGTAGAGGAGCAAGAGTTAGGTAGGTCATTTAGAAGGATGGAGAAAAGGATGGGGCCAAGAACTGAACCTTGGGGGAAGCCGGTGGTGATGGGGGTATGGTTGGCAATTTTAGTGGATTGGGTTTGATTTATAAGGTAGTCCCTGAACCAGTTAGTGGCAGATTCTGTTAACCCAGCTCCAGATAGGTGGGATAGGAGGAGAGGGTGGGAAACTGTGTTGAAAGCTTTTGCTAGGTCATGAAGATAGTGGCAGTGATTAGTCCATTATCCATCCCAGTGAGGATAGAATCTGTGAGTCATAACAGGGAGGAGGTGGTTGAGTGGTGTTTTCAGAAACCAGACTGAAAAGCGGTGAAGAAGTTAGTTTCAGAGAGAAAGTCAGAGAGTTGGGAAAGCACTAGGTGTTCCTGGAGTTTGGCGAGGGTGGAGAGGAGGGAGATGGGGCGGTAGTTAGTAGTGGAGGTAGGATCACCTCCTTTTGGGAGGGGTATGACAGTGGCATGCTTCCAATCGGAGGGGAGTTCCTCGGTGGAGAAAGAGAGATTTAGTAGAGCCGCGAGGGGAGTAGCAATGGCGGGGACAGAAAGGAAGAGGAGTTTGTTATCCAGACCATCAGGGGATTTGCCTTTGGAAGGGTTCAGGGAGTGAAGGGCAGTGAGGGTTTCGGCAGGGGAGATAGGTCTGAAGGAAAAAGTGTTGATACCAGATGAAAGGTGGGTAGGTGGCTTGGGAGCGGGTGAGGTTGCTGGAGGAAGGGATTTTAGGAGGGCCTGTGAGCAGGTAGTAAAATAGGTATTAAACTTGGAGGCAACCAACAGGGGGTCGGAGAGGAGAGTCCCATGGGAGAGCAAGAGAGGAGGGGGGCTTGTTGTTTGGGGGGTGAATAGGGAGTTAATGAGCTTCCAGAATTTAGAGGGGCATTGGAGGTTTTCATTTAGGGTATTGTTGAAGTAATCAGCCTTAGCTAAATGGGTGGCCTTTGTGCATTTATTGCAGATCGTACGGTAGGTAATGTAGTTATCTGGGAGGGACGTGGATTTGTAGTTCCACCAGGCCTTATCACAGGCTTGTTGGCAAGCTAACAGCTCAGGAGAGATCCAGGGTAGGTGAGACCCCCGGACTCTAGTCCGGCACAGGGGGGTGTGTTTGTCCCAGATGGCGAGGAAGGTGTTTCGAAAGTGAGAGAGGGCCATATCAATGTTAGAGCAGTTAGGACTTGGGACCCAATTTGAGTGGGCCAAATCAGCCAGGAGAAGAGAGAGGTTAAGGGATTTGTAAGACCGTTGGAATATGAATTTAGGAGGGGTTTTAGTTCTGTGGATCTTGCGGACCAAGTAGATTAGATGGTGGTCGCTGATGGAATCAGGGAGAAGGCCTGAACTGATGACGCAGTGTGGGTGAGAAGTAAGCGCCCAGTCAAGGAGGGAGAGGTTACCGGACTTATGATTAGAGCAAGTGGGTTCCAAGATGGTTTGACTAAGGTTTAGGGTGGTTATTTCAGTTTGGATTTTGTTAAAAGTGGGTGCTAACCAGTTGTGGTTGAAATCTCCCAGGGCACATAGTTCACCTGACTGTGTGAGAGATGAGAGCTGATCTAGGAGGTTGGTGACTATAGTGGTTGAAGTGCCTGGGCAGCCATAGATTCCAGCCACATAGATAGGTAGTGAGGAGGGGGGCAGTTTTACCATTAGTAGCTCGAAGGCTTTGGGTTCGGCTTTAGTGAAGGAGACAGTGAAGTGTAGGGTTGATTTGATGTACATAGCCACACCACTGCCTCTGGAGGGCTGGTCTTCCCATGTGATGGTGTACCCTGGAATAGTGATAGTATTGTCTGGGAGGCTGGGGTTTAGCCATGTCTCGGATAGGATGATTATGTCAGGGACATGTTGGGCGGCTAGGACCTGGAGCTGATCGAGCTTAGGGGCTAGGCTACAAATATTTAAATGGAGGAGACGGAGGCCTCAGGGAAAATAGCCAGAGCAAGAGGTGGTGGAGGTCCTGGCTGAGGGGTTTGATGTGTGGTGGTTAGAGCTTGAGGACAGGGTAGGGCCTGGGTTAGGGTGTATATCCCCTGCTGCCAGAAGTAGGGCAATAGTTAGGTGGCAGCGTAGAGTGTGGAGGGACCGGGGTTTAGCCCTACGCAGGTTGGCAGAGGTGCTAGGATGGGCAGAGTGGAGGGAAATGGAGCTGGAGAGGGAGAGAGAGGCCAGTAGGCAGCCAAAGGAATAGACAGAAGAGATGGGGGGGGAAGTAGGACCATGAGATGACTGGTAAGGAAGCAGAGGACTTATAGGGGGATTTTGTAGGATGGGTCAGAATAGCAGGTGAAGGGGAGGGTGCAGGGTAGCCGCTTGGGGGGAAGTTAACATGGGAAGGGACAGTAAGATGGAGGAGAACAATAGTACGAGGGTTGTTGATGGGAAAATATACCAATTTTGGGGAAAAGGTGCCTGAACATAGTGACAGGGTAAATGGAGTGGTGAAGTATAAGTAGTTTGGTTGCCCCTCAGAGAGTGTAGATACCACTTTGGAGTAGTGGTACTGTCATGGACGCTGGTGGGCAGGGTACAAGGTTCAAATCTCTAGGTGGGCAGTTGGGAGAAGGCCTGGCAGAGAGTGGGGAAACTAGGTACAGAGGGACTTTCAGTGGCTGGGATTGAGCTAGAACTGGAGTGAGAATAGCATCTCCTAGTGGTCACTGGGGGTAGTGGCTGGCTAGATGAGAGTCAGAAGATGGGCCACTGGACGCAGGACGAGGGTAAGGTGTGGGCGAGGCAGAGGTGGGATAGGGGACAGACGTACCTAGGCAGGTTAATAGGTTACAGGAAGTAGAAGTGGGGAGGTTGAGGTGATAGGGTCAGAGGGTCCCTCTAGTGGCTAGTGGTATAACCTGCAAATGGGAAAGTGGGGACTTAGTAAATGTGAGAACAGGAAATGATGTGAGAACAGGAAATGACATCACTAGACAGCAACTATAAAGGAAATGCAGAGCCAGGGTGGGTGGGGCAGTCAATGCTCATGGCGCATTGACGTACTATCCCCACACAAGGGTGCTACAGCTGGAGGTAGTAGGCCTAAATAGGGGAGAGAACAAAAGGAATAATTAGTATGCAGCAGGAGACTGGATATCCCGATACTGCAGCAGGGGAAGACAGGAAGGATACGGTTCTTGTGTAGGCTTTAGCAGAACTATCGGTAAGCTTTGGCAAACCTACATAATTAATTGCACTAACGAAATATTTGTAACTGAGAAATGCTGGCAGTAGCTTGAAACAACGTCCCTACCCCCCTCCAAACCTGAGATGTAGCCTGGCTGTATAACAATAAAGCACAACGCATAGAGCATAGAAATATAGCAAAAACACAAGGCAAGTTCAGTCGCTCGTTCAGTAGTAGCCACAGCATGCAGTAAAATATAGCCAGAAGGCGAGCAGGTCCTTAATAGTAAATCCACCCACTCAAGGGTGCTACAGCTGGAGGTAGTATATTACCTCTTCACACCCGCGTGGTGTCCGTGCTCCAGAAGGGAGCTTGCAAGGCTGTGGGATCGGCGACTGGGTCGGGGAGGCAGACGTAGGCTTCTTCGCACCCGCGCAAAATACTTTGGGATCAATAACCCTAAAAATTGGTTATGGGTCTTAAGGTTTTCTGTTGTATCAAAAGTTTGAGCTGGGATGATTAGACAAAAACCTAAAATCAAAACCAATTTTAATAAAATGTACCCAGCCCTAATTAAAAAGTGACAAGCAGCTTTTAAAATAACATGCCAAAAAAAGCCCCAAAGGATTTTTACAAAATCCTAAGTAAAATGTTTTTCTCAGAAGGAAAGGAAAAAGACCCAGACCTGTTTCCTCACCTAAAAGAGGCCTTTGTAAAAGACCTTCATCCCTCTGTTAAGGCATTAGTCCAGCCATGGGTAAAACCAAATACTCTCATAAATAATATTATAGAGAGGACCCAAAAATATTTATAACAGTTAACTCAAATACAAGTAAAAAACCTACCATAAAACCTCAAAATAAGCTTATTGTCACTACAAGTGATCAGGCCTGCCTTCAAAAAAAAAAAAAAAATGACCCAAAACAACCCAGAGGCCATTTCCAGCCTTCCTAGGGATAATTAAAAATTCCCAAATCAGGGAAGGGACAGTTAAAACCCTAAATCATGCAGCGCTCAAAACCCAAACAAAAAAGGGTCAGTGGCTTCCAGACAGCACCCAAATGCCTAAAATGATCAACCCTGGCCTAACCAAGACAAAAATACTAACAGCTATACTATTAACCAGCTAAAAAAGGCAAATCTGGCAATTAAAAAAAAATTGTAAATACACTTTCAGGGCTCCATACTGGCATTGTGCACCAAATCCTAATGTCACTCTTTACACCCCTTAGAGTGCTCATTCCAATGGCTACCCACCAGCACCAAATCTCCACTCCTCTCCAACCTTGCATAAGGGGGTTGGGGGACAACTTTAGGCCAGTTAGTTCAATATAATTAAGATAAATGTTATAGCATATAAAAATATTTTTGGTTAACAAAAAAGGATCCAAAATGGTTTTAAAAGTATATGCGTTATGTTAAAAAAGACATAGGGCTGGATATTCAAAAGGCTTGCACAATGCGCAATAGGGTTGTGCCTGTGCAAGTCAGAAAATGCGCCATTCTGCAATATTCAGCAGGAGGCAGTTGCGCCACTAAAAACATGCTGAGCAACAGCGCAATGCTAATGAAGGCATGTACAACCGAAGGGGGTGGAACCATGCATAAAGTGCGCAGTGCGATGTTCAAAGACTTTAGCAATGCGCAACAGTGGATCAGGCGGAGTTGCACCATAGCGAAATGTGCCAAAATAAAAGGAGCAAGGAAGAGGCACAAGAACGCTACAGGGAAGCCACATGAGGCAGGAGAGAGGCAAGGTCAGAGGGACAAAGAGGGCAGGCCAGGGAGATCAGAGGACAAAATAGGGGCAAGGAGGTGTGTGGGGCCACAGAGTGCAGAGGCCAGTAGGTGTACCAGGTGCAGTGGAGGTAGCAGTCAGGACAGCGGGGAGACAGAGCAACAACAGCTGGGGAAACACAAGCCAGGGACATGGACAGTGCCACCTTCCACATGGAAGCGTAATGAGAGGGTGAGAAGGCATGCTGCAGGGCGTGGCCGTGGAAGGGCCCGTGGTGGTACTCCCAACAGGCAGTACTGACCCACCAGCTTTGAGCTTTACTCAGATGTCGAGATTGTGGGTCGGTACCACCTGAACAGGGCAATACTGAGGCGGCTCTGTGAGCTGTGCAGTGATGTGATGCAGGCACGCACACGACGGAGTCACGTTCTGTCAGTGGAGGCAAAGGTAACAGCCTGCATGTGCTTGCTCGCCACAGGTACCTTCCAGAGACCAACAGGGGACACCACAGGCATAACACAGTTGGCCACATCATGCATCCTCACCCAATTCCTCAGTGCACTGCTGCTACATGCTGCGGAGTACATCCATTTCCCCAGCACCACGGTGGAGCGCACAGCAAACATACAGGAGTTCCACAGGGTAGCACATATGCCTGGCGTGCTAGGGGTGATAGACTGCACCTATGTAGCCATTCACACACCACCTGGCACCGATGGGGCCACCTATATGAATCGGAAGGGTTATGCCAGTGTCAACTGCCAGGTGGTGTGTGATGCCAGTGGGTGCATCATCAATGTCTGTGCCACGCACCCTGGGGGAGCACACGATTCATTCATATGGTACCAGTCGGCAGTGTGCCATCGATTTGAGAGTGGGGACATCCCCACAGGACATCTAGTGGTTGAGTATGCATGTAGAACTGACAAATCGGGGCAAGGGTGGGTAAGCCACAGGTGCCATGGGTGTGGCACACAGGGTTAGGGGCAATTTGAGCCTGAACAAGACACTAACCTCCACTATCTCCACACAGGTGACAGTGGATACCCACTCCGTCCCTGGCTGCTCACACCCTACCGCCGGTCCACGACTCCATTGCAGCAATGCTTCAATGAGGCACATGCTGCCACATGCAACATCATTGAGCGGGTGTTTGGGATGCTGAAGGTGCGCTTCCATTGCCTAGACACCTCTGGTGGTGCCCTACAGTATAGCCCCTCAAAGGCCTGTGCGATATTCCTGGCCTGTTGTATCCTGCACAACATGGCCAAAGACTGTGGGATAGCTGTACAGGTCAAAGAGGGGGACAGCGATGGGGACAACGGTGACGCCGGTGAAGATGGGGATGGGCAGCCCCCCCTTGGATGACGGGACCCCCGACTGATCCGGCTGGCCCAGCTGCACCAGGACACCATCACAGAGGAGCACTTCAGCCAACATAGGTAAGTCATGGGGCCATGTGCAACAGCCAGTGGCTAGGGCACAACCCACATACACACATGGAAACACACCAGGGGTGCATGACGGCAAGGGAAGTGGAAGGGCACAGAGGCACACACAGACAACCAGGGATGGGTGAACAGTAACACGCCACATGGATGGACACACACACACACACACACAGAGACACACACAATAGACACAAGGTGCACAGGGGTCAGGTGCAAAACAGAGCCGGAACACAGACACTAAAGACACACATGTCCACAGGCCACCACGTTCACTGACTGTCCATGTGCATGTGTCAGATGCTGGGCACCATCGCACTTTGGTGTACAGCGCAATGCAGACATCATCATGCACACGCACCTGTGGACAGCAGTTGGGAGGGTGTGCAGGTGGTCCGTGTATCTACGAGTAGGACTGAGCACCCACCGGTGCACTGCCCACCAAAACACACATTGCACACAGGGCAGCACCAGACAGGGCCCGCACTGGAAGACAGCTCAGTCTTGCGGCACAGTGCCACGGCCACCTCAGATGCGTGGGCAGCCCCGCTGAGACCCAGCAGCACTGGCAGGCTGAGCACGGGCCTCATGGGGTGGCACCGATGGTCCACCAGGGGTTCCACTGCGTGAACGCTACTGTGCCCGCACAGGTGTCTGCAGCACACTTAACATACCTGCACCGGGATTTCTCGGGATGCCCACAGCTGAACCTGGTGTAGACAGGGTGGGTGTCGCATGACGCTGGGAACAGGGAGTGGATAGTGTACTGCAAGGTGTGAGTGGCACAGGGGCACCTGACTGTGTGCCCAACGTGGCCATGACAGCGACCACCACCTGTGTCAGCCTGTCAATGGCTGCGGTCACATCCATCTGCAAATGGTCAATCCAAGACAGGATCCTCTCAGTGACCCTGCTGTATCACTCCTCAACCCACTCCAGAGTCACACACATTGCCTCCACAGACGTTGCAACCCACATCTGCTGCTGTACTGATGCCTGCAGCAGGCAGGTGTGCTCGTCAAAGAGGTCATCTGCCACATCAGCAACCTGTCCCTCAGGGTATGGAAGGGCCTGATGTACAGCACCCCTTGAGGGTGGGCGCTGCTCACCAGGACCAGGTACGGGCAAGTCCACAGGCGGTGCACATATGCCATCGCTGAACCCTGTACCCCCATTCCCGGTGGGTGACTGCTGCTGCTGCCCCTCCACCTGCTGTGCCCAAGGTATCAGTTGTCCCGCCGCTGTGGCCACAACACTGCCACTGACCTGAACAGCCACTGGTGCTGCCCCACCAGTGCTGACAGGTGCAGCCTGGGACTGTGCTGATGTGCTGGTACACACGTCGGAACCAGCCAGATCCATGGGCGTGTGCTGTCCTGCTGTGTGTCCATTCTGTGACACACACATGTCAACGCCCATAATGGTCATTGCATCATCAATGGTGCAGGTCTGTGCCACAGCAACAGCATGCTGGCATGCTTGGACTCCAGACCGCTGGAACACAGGAAGGGCACCTCCCACACCTGTCTCAACGACCTCAGTGTTGGCAGCCAGGCGTGCACACTGTTGCAATGCATGCTGGCTACCAGCGGAGGTGGATGGTCCCTCCTCCAACTCCAGATGGCTGCCCGCAGTGGACAGGCCCTCCACCACTGACCCCTGCAGATGCACAGAATCTGTAACAGAAAGCAAAGACACGTTAGTGCATGGGATCTACCTCCCCCCCCACAGACCATGACATACCATGCAGTGATGGGCTACCACCTGTCTGGAAGCCACCTCCAGGTACGCCGTCAATGGCACTGTGCTGCATGCCTGCAGCAAGCCTGTCCTCTGTTGGTGTCAGCTGCACCATTTCTGGCTGGCCCCCGCCTGTTGCAGCATGTGCCGCCCTGATGGCAGCCACCTTCTCCTTCACCCTCCTCCTGTCAGTTCCCATCTTCTTTTTACTCTCCTGCACAGAGCACTGGTGGCTGCCGTGCAGGTTGATGGCACATGCCACCCCTCCCATGCAGCAACACGGGCCTGAGGGGTGCCCCGCCATCCACTGAGCAGTGGTTTTCATCCAGGTAGGCCTCAAAGAGTGCCTCCATCTCAGCCTTCATAAAATTAGGCCTCCTCTTCCGCCCACCATCATCCTCCTCACCCAGTCCTGGCTCGGTCATTTCTCAGCCTGTATGGGTGAGAGTGGTCACCTGTGGCTGTGCAGTACACATCAATTCCCTGAGAGCATAGTCCAGAATAGCACACAGCATGCAACTCACCTATCAACTGCAGTAACCGAATATGCCCACTGCAGAACAGTGTCACAGTTTTTATAGCGCAATCCATGCAAATTAGGTGTGGAGCAACTTTAATGAGATGCAAATCACGCTGCTGTGCCATTGAATGGCTGATCGGATGATTTGCATATGACTGCTGAATATTGCGCTGTTGCACTTTGCGCAATATGGTTGAACGTGCTGAGCTAATGGCGCAGTTCTGTGACTGCGTAGTACACCGCACTGCGCATGCTCAGGTAGCTTACACAGGCATCTGCCGTGCTGATGATGTGCTGTGCATGGTAGGCAATTCAGGGCACTGCCACAGTTGTGCCAGTTGCGCTACGGCGATGGTCACTACATGGCGCTGTGGCACAACTGCGTAATAGTTCACTGTGGCAATGGCACACAGGCGACCAATCGCGCTGGACGCATAGACATCCAATGGCGCTGTGCGTGGCCTTGCGCCAGAGACCCATGACCCTGTGCCCAGCCTTTGCCCCCTTGGCGCTGTATATATGGCATGTCTGCAGCTCTATCGCGCTGTTCGGTGACAGCGCGATAGGGAATGGCGGCACTGTACCGACAGCGCGATAGGGAATAGCGACATTGTATTGCGCAATTCCACATGGGGTTGCTGCACTGTGGAGTGCCATATTGCCTACTATAGATCTGGAGATGGCACGCAGAAGAGCCCCCCAGTGGAGTGCCCTCGAGCTGGCCAACCTGGTGGCCATTGTGGAGCCTCACTATGGCCCACTGTATGGGGAGGTTCCCTTGGACAGGGCCAGGACTCAGGTGTGGCAACAGGTGGCCACTGACCTGGAGGCAGCCACTGGCCAAAGAAGGACCTCAGAACAATGCAGGCACCACTATGGGGACCTGAGGAGGAGGGAGCCAAAGCTACTGGCATGTCTGCGGTCACGTGCCAGGAGGGGCGTGGTGCCTCATCCAGGTGGGTGATCCATCTACGCACCTGTATGGTCCATATGGGTAACACTGTCTATTGTGTACAGCACATGGGGGAGGGTTGGTCTAGGGTTGGCTGTGGTGGTGTTTACAGGGTATGTGATGTATTGGTCTGGCTGGGTAGGTGGGCACACTCATTGGGGCAGGGAAAATATGCTTTGGGATTGTACTGATGTGTTTCTCACCTTTTGTTTCCCACAGGCGTGGCAGACCGGAGAGGGCCATGGCTGAGCAGCAGAGGGTGGTGGCTGCAGTACCCGAGCATGGCGGTGGAGAACCATAATGCCAGCAACAGCCCGAAGAGGGTGAGTGCCATGACAACATGATTGTTATTGCATGCTGTGTGACAGGGTGGGGAGCAGGGCATGGCCACCATCCATGGACACCACTGCCATGCACGTAACATGTGACAGTCAGCACTGTCCAGTGGCACTGCATGTCTGGGAGTGCGTCAATGGTGGTCCATGCGTGCACATGGCTGTGGCACTGCCTGCCCACTGCATAGCCATGTTACTGTATGGCCTTGGTTGTGCTGTGCTGGACATGGGCGGTGTGTGTGTGTGCAGTGGTACACAAGCTGTTGCTGCCTGGTTGGGCATGTCTTGTGCACATGGTCACTGTGGGTGGGTGCACACCATCACAGGAGTGGGGCACTTGGCTGTATGCCATACATGATGGGTGGGCTGCAGGGAGATGGACAGTCACACCCATTGACTCTGATCCCTTGTCTTAGGTGTCCGGATACTACTACGCATTGAGCGATCTATGCAGCAGCTATTGCGGGTGGCCACAGACTCCCTAGAAATCCTGCAGGACCTCCAGTGGCATGGGGTGCGGGGGAGACGGAGACCCCGGGACCCGCACTAGGCAGCAGGGGAGCAGGCTGGAGACCAGTAGCTGGGCATCACCTCCCCCCTTTGACTAACCCTCACACCCCGCCTTCCCTCTCCCAATTGTTCACCCCTGCCTCTTACCCACCCCTACCTTGTACCCGTACCTCCACCCCAGTTTTGTATATATGAAAATAGTTGTTGATGTTGTTGTTGTACTTGTTGTTGGTTTTCTAATACAGTTATTGTGATATGAATACTGTGGTGGTCTCTAATTTGCAGCTGGCTATAGGTGCTCAGTTGCAGTGGTGTGCATGGCATCTGGGAAGGTATAGTCACGGGTATATGTGTGTGTGTGTGTGGGGAGGTGTCTCTGGTGTGGGAGTGGCTTTCAGTCAGTATCTGTGGTGTGTGTTGTTCTCTGTGCATTGCATTGCAGTGTGCAGTGTTCCATGGTGCCTGCTCTGTGTCCATTGTGCCCTGTCAAGCTGTCCTTGGCCTGCGCAGCTGACACCCTTGCATGTCTGTGGCTTGCCAGGTCTGCTGCCTTGTCAGTGGGTGCTGTCCCTGCAGGTCATCCACTGTGACTGTCACAATGCTGGGTTGCCACCTGTCACTGGTGGGGTGCATGTTTGCCTCAGGTGACACTGTGGCCTCCACAGTTGCTGTCCCACCTCCATGCTGTGTCTTGTGTGTGTTGCAGAGGCTGTGCAGCACTGTCTGTGACTTGTGATCCAGGCATATGCTGGTGGTGTACAGGGCCACAGTACATGCACAGGGTGGGTGTCACCCCTGTGCCATGGTGGACTGCAGGCTGTGTGTGCACAGTTTACATTTGCCCACACTGGGGGCTTGGTTGCCACACTACTGTGTCCCTGTGTTGGTGTTCCTGAGGGTATGGGAGTGTGTTTGCCCCTACACTGTGTTGCATCCAGTGTGCTGCATGCTTCCACACACCACTGTGGGTGTCTGTGCTGGCTGCTGTGGCTCATGGTGGGTCACGCTGTGACACCTGTCTACTGTGCAGGGTGCTGTATCAATGGCAGTAGTGTCAGGGGCACGCCCTTTCCCGTGTGGGGTACCACTTGTGGCGACACATGTTCGGTCTCTCAGCTGTGCCTCAGGGGGGTTGTGCATGTTGGCACTGTGTCTGCCATTGTTGCATTGCCGTGTGCTGCCACCCACTGCTGGGTACTCATGGTGGCTCTGGCTTGTATGGTTCTGTGGTACACAAGATTGCAGTGTGACGGGGGTATGCATGGGGATTCCTGCAGTAATGGTCACTGCTCATGGGGGGTGTCTTGGGGTCACAGTGCAGGGTGTGCTGTGCATGGAGGGGCTGCTGTACAATGGGGTGGTCTGCCCCCCTTGTGTGGCAGTGTCAGCTTGCCAGTGGGTGTGCTGGGGCAACATGGCCCAGCTGTGCTTTGTTTGCTTGTCCCCATGGGCCGGTGGATATTCCGTCCCTCCCCCAGTTGTGCTGTGCTTGGGGTGTGGGGGTGCATTGTCAGTTCTGCAGTGTGTTCCTGTGCCCATCTGTGGCATGGGTGGTGGGCCCCTACCTCCCTGGTTGTGCAGTTCCATTGCTCTGCTGCTGGGGGGCTCCCTGCTTGTGCTATGGTGCCTCTGGGCTGCTCAGCTGGGCTGCCCTTGTTGCGCTATAGCGTATCGTATCTGCTCAGCTTCCCCTTCCTGATTGCGCTATGGCACAGATTGTGCGATATTCAGACGTTGGCTGGTTGCACAATTTGACTTGCTCCATTTTTGAATATCGCGTCTATTGCGCATGTGCTCAATGGACTTGTGCTTGCTCCTGCTATTGCGCACATTTTGGGCACAGTTTGAATATCCAGCCCATACTGTACAACATATTTTACTTCAGTTAACAACTATTATAAAAAGGGTCTGAGAAATGGAGCTTTTTGATTGGCCGCAAACATTCTAATAGCCTTATGTTAATCTTTTATTAACATACATGTAGAACTTAACAATATGCTGAACAAGGTTTAACACTGTTTAAAAACATTTTTTATTATAATAGCAATAAGGCACTCCCAGGGATTATGTTAATGGTCAATCACCCTCTAGGGCATGTGGCTCTCGGCTACACCTTGTGCCACAGTACATCCCTAGAAGGTGATTAACAGACCATTAACATAACCCCTGGTCATGCCTTATTGCTTAATTATTGTATTTCCTAAAACCCCTGACATATCTACTAAAGTAGAGAGAGAGCTGCCTCCCTATTCGTTTCTGGTTTAAGAGCATTAAAAATGCTTTTAAATTAGGCATGAACACCATAAATTCTGTTAAAATTTCTAAAATAAAACATACAGTTAACAAACTGTACAAAACTATGGGTACCATTAAGGCACAACTCACTACACAGCAAAAGCTTCTATCAAACATAGAAAAAACTGTGGGAGATACTGTAGTTATGGTTAACCTCCATACAACCCTTCTCAATAATACCATACAAAAAGTCCATAACCTAGCTCAAACTGTGGGTAAAGACCTCATCACTATTCAGCAAGTTAAATCAATTCGACAAAAATTGCAAAAAAAAAGTAAATAGTGGCATAAAAGATTTAATGGCAAAAAAAAAAAATCCAATGCTATTTAGTTCCCCCAAATTTAATAACAAAAATTTTAAGTGTAACCACTTCAAAGAAGATAGAGCCACTACATGTAAGTATCGCTTACAGTCTTAAAAGCGCTATTCCTGTTCACGTCAATTTAAAAGAAATAACCATTGCCTTTATATTAAATGTTCCCATGGTAAAAACAACAAAATGTCTACAGGATAAGGACCATTCTTAATGTGGGTACCTGGCAAGGAGATACTTACGCAAAAATCAACACTCCACCTATAGTAGTATACTATAAACTTAATCCAAATTTATATTTAGTCCCAAACTTACAAATGTGTCAAACTACTGAAAAAACAACATTGGCTATGTCCCAATAAACCTTCCCTAAAAAATATCACCAAGGTTCTTTGTGGCTTTAGCAACACCAGTGCCCCCCAAAAGTGCAAGGTTACTTTGACCAGTGCAGGTGAAGCTAAAAAAAACACTTGCTAAAATCACAGGCATTCAATGGCTAGTTAGCACCAATTTTACAAAAGTCCCTGTTGCTTATAACAGACATGGTACTACCACTCAGCTTACTTTACCTAGCAAGGTAGTACCCATCTCTATTCTTGCAGGTGTACATATCCATTTTGGACATATCACCTTGTATCCCCTTAATCCAGTTTCCCCAGAAATGGAAATCACTCCCATTTCTGCATTCTTAGGTCATAACTTTTCTTTAGTCAATAACCTTGAGCATCTTTTAGAATACCAAGGACCTTCATAAAATTAAGATCACTGTTTCTAAGACCAGCTTGGTTATCTCTGATAAACAGTTCAGTCCTAGTAATAAAAAACAAATTCATATACCTGTACAGTGGCCTCTCATTATCACATTCCTTTGTGTCTTAAATATCACCTTGGTTCTTGCTTTCCTGTGGATGTTATATATTCCATCCACAAGCAACTCCATGCTAATCATGTAAAAATTCAGGGTTTATATAACCATGCTTTAAAAATCAAAACGAGACCTCATACGCCACCTAGATCTATTAACAACCAACCCAACTCTCGAGCCTAAGTCCTAATAAATAAAATAAAAATATGCTAGTATAAAACCCCTTAAAAAACACCATAACCCTATGATCCATATAGGCCACCTTTAAAAAAAACAGGAAACAAGTAAAATTCTCCATTAAACAATTGCTATGGCATAGCTTAAAAAACAATAAAAGCAAGGCTTAAACCTTAAAGAGCCCATTTTAAAATGTTTAAAGTAAAACATGGCAGACAATGCTTGCATGCACCCCTATAGGCCATATTATAGCGTAGGAGTTGTAACATTTACTTGCATTAATAATTTTAATATAATTAGCATTAATCTTCCTATATAATAAAAAATAATATTAATTAGGTATAGCTTAATAAAAATATATGTTAGTATTTCTAGATATTTGTTTGGTAAATGTGTATTTTGGTTTATCTAAAATAGTTGCTTAGGGTAAATACTTCCAAATTTCATCTTAAAATGTTGATTTAGAGAATAATAGCTTTGAAGTTAAAAATGATAACACCATAATTATCATCAGTTTATATTGCTACACTTTAACGGTCCTTAAGTGCCACATCCTTTTACAATGTACCAATGCTATGGCGGTGCTGCCTCACAAAAGAAAAAAATATGTGGGCACAATAGCGGCCATAAGTCGCCATACCCTGCTAAAGTGTAAAAAGGATATACACCTTAAATCTCAGCTGCCATTAATGTACATTAAAAACAAACTTGTCATAAAAACATTTCCTTTTAAGTCTCTAGCCTAACAGACCTGCAAATGCTTAACCCAGGTATGTGGACTCCCCTCAGCACCAAGAAATTATGAAACAATCTACATTAAACAATATGGTTTAAGCTTGCTAACTTCAAAAACATTTAAAATGCCAAAGGAAAAAAATCATTAGATTCAGACATTGTGCAAAAAGCTGACAGGTCCAAAAGTATTTTAAATCAAAACTCAGCACTTATTGTATCACTGGATCATACCATAAGAAGTTGCAACAGATCTAAAATCCAGCCAGACAAACAACAAACTGATTCCTCTTAACAGAGGATCATCTGCCTTGACTGACCACAGCACCATAATCCACAAATGACATAAACTCCATCAACTCATTTTTAAACATGCACAGTGTAAGGTCTTGTGGTTATAAGTCTATTAATTGTCACCTTGTGAACAAGTTCAAGATAACAATAGACAGGGTGCTGAGAGAGTGTTGTTACATGAGGTCCCTGCATCCTTATTGGTACCCCCAGAGGTACACCGTAGACAACTAGTACTTAGGTATATGTTATACTAACATATAGGGCATTGGCATCTACCGTATAAAAGTAGATGTCAGGATCTGTATGCATATTATTGTTATACACTTTGCTTTCTAATACACATATGTATTTCTTGCTTATAAGATGTCGGGACAACTGTGTCCTTGTAATGATGATGATATATATGTTGGATTTGCCATCTTTTGGTAATTTGTATTATTACACTAATACATGTATAACTGAGCTTTCTTTGTCTTTACAAAGTGATAACTACTACAAAATTGTATAATGTTATCTTGGACTGTGGAGCCACCTTTAATTTAGCCAATAGTGCTCATCTCTGTAACTAGAAATGTTTCTATCTTACGGTAACCATAGTAATTATGATAGGTATATAATGTAAGACATTACGTCTTATACCTCAGAGATCCCTGCAGACACAAAGAAACCTCAAGGTATAGGGAACGCTTAGCATTGGCTCCCAGTTCCTATTTGGTAAGAACTGATTAGGGCAACTGTGATTTATCCTTTTGGTAGTAATAAACAAGTTTATTACTCTTATGCAATGTGTTTGTGATTCCTTGCATTCCCATTATTGCCAAGAACCTGAGAGTGAGGTTTAGCCCTCCTGCCAATTGACGATCACATGAAGGCAATATTTGGTGTTTGCAAAGTTTCACTTGTTGCTTCAAACTATTACCTTCCCAACGGGGACTGTAGGTATGCATTCCCACATCACCTCTCCCATTCTACAACCACTTTGTAATAACTTCCGAAGTCTGGCTGCTTTCTGGGTGTGGTCGACGCTGACTTGACCCACTCCATGGCAGTTCTGAATTGCAAGCTTACAGGTGCACAGTAGCCTGACTGTGAATAAAGTGCTCCTGCTGTGGATCAATACACAGCATGGTGCCTTTTTCACTGTTTGATTTTTCGTTCCCTCCCACACAATGGACACTGTATCAAATATCTGCACAGAACTGCAACTCAATGTCTCAAACTTCCTTGCCTTCTATGGAGGATGGGCTGACTTCGTGTGGGACGCAAGCCAATCTGACAATCCCATACTGGGCATTTCAACTCAGTACTCAGAGACAAGACAAACAGCCAGAAAGCAAGAAGCTAAAGGGCTGTTGGTCATGGCTCTCTATGCTGCTCTGGAAGCCTCTGAAGTGAGGTTCCAAGCCCCTGAACTGCAAATATTCTCTCTTAAACAGGAGATGAGTTTGCAGGAAACAGAATGTGTGAGACGTGAGCAGGATTTGGAGTCTGAACTCCAAACTCTGCAAAATGAAAACAATTCCCTTTTGCATCATTCCACCCAGGTAGGTGAGCAAGAACTTTGTATGTTGAAGCAGGAGTGTGAAAGTTTGAGACAGGATAAGAGTTAGGCTTTGCAGATGAATGACTTAAGTAGAATGAATGAGCAATTGAGAGAGGAGTTGGGAGAGGTCCAGAATGAGATAAACCAGGTACGTAATGACTTACTTAGAAGTGGCTATTAGGGACAATCGCGAATTGAGCGCTGCATATAGAGTGTTGCAGAAACAGGTTCAGGATAAGGTAGATATGAAAGTTGCAAATGTGAATCATGCTGAATGTGAATCCAAAATGGTGAAAATGCGCCATCAGCGAGAGGTTTTGGCTGACATGTTAAGGCGATAGGAGGCGTATCCCCTGCTTCAACTATGTCATCTGAAGGGGAGGTGACAGATGATATCTCACAATACAGTGCCCAGTCACACCCTTACTATGGCCCAGAGTCCCCATCCCACCATCTACAACATGGCGGACCCCTATCACACCCAACCCATGTCATACATCACCGACGTCATGAAGCACATCATGGGTGATGCCAACATAGAGACCCCCATGATGGGGGGAGTAGGCCAAAGCCTAGTCCTGATGGCTCCACTGGTAGTCATTATTAATGTGGAAGACTGGCAGGAGATAGAAATGATGATTGAACATGCAACAGGCAATGTACCCATGTCTGAGAGAAACAAACGGGTCCTTAAAACCCAAATTAGGCAGCTTCTGCATGAGGCTGGCACTCAGGAGGGAATGGTTCATACGACAGCTGAGGCCGCAGCTCGGGCAGCTTTTGATGGCGTCTGGGGCAATCTACCTCTGCCTGATCGGCCCAATGATCCCCTACAAATGGCCTACTCTGTCCAGCAAATAGCTGACAGTATTGGTCAGATAAGCCTGTCCGTCAACCTCAGCTGTCACTTGGAAAAGGTGAGTGCTAAATGTGAAATGCTTAGTCTCGCTGCAGACTAGCAGGTCCAGATCCTACACCAGACCATTGATCCTGGACTGTGGGCTAAACTCCCTGATGCCATCTGCCAAGGCGGCCATGCCACCTTTGACAAGGTCGCAGCTGAACTAATTTCAGCACACAGCCCAGGTGTAATAGGAGTGATGCTTGCATATCTTGTAAAACAGAATGCAAAAGAAAGTCCAGCGACTTATCACCAGAGGCTCTGGATGGCCTACCGAGCAGGGAAGCACCTTGTACAGTAAGCTGCAGATGTAGACCTTATTGAGTATAAGACCCTGTTCCTTAGGAACCTGATCCCTGCAGTGAGAGAGAAGGTAGAGCCAACCACTTGTCCCACCATGGAGAGGTTTTCCGACATTCTTCGGAAAACTGAGAGAGTTTATTAACTCTACGTCCGTGATCTGGGCTACAGTTCCAAAATGGTAGCCACCGTGGAGACTACTCTGGAGGCCACGATGCACTACATGGTGGAAGGGCAGGTCCATGAGAAAAAGGCCCCTCCCCACAGACAATCAACACCCCCAGCAGGCCCAACAACTACAGAAACAGCAGCAACAACAACAATGGGGTGGGAACTGGAATTATCATAAGAATAAGAAACACCATAAGAACAACAAGGATAAACAACAAAGACCAGGCCCTTCCTATAGGGAGATAGCCAAAGAGAATCAGAAGTTTTGAGAACTTCTGGAGCAAGTGTGCTCTGTAACGGGTGCTGTTTCCGTTCAGGCCCTTGCAGCCATACAACCAGGAGCCCAGGCCTCAACAGGCCATGGAGATACCAGAAGTACAGGACCTCAGGCCCATATAGCCCTGAACCCAGAAGCGGCTCCCTATATTGCATCAGTACAGCATGGTGAGGTGATTCAAAGGAGCAAGGACCAACTACTCCATGCTTCCGTAGGTACAGATTGACAATTACAGGCCCCAGTCCGTATTGTAAAAAAACTGGTCTTTAATGCAAACGGAAGGCCCTGCACTGAGGCCAAGGTCGGGGGCCACCTATTGACAGTACTACTGGATACAGGTGCGGCTGTGTCTGTATTACATGATGACCACCCAGAGACATCCCCTTGGTCCACTGGATGGAGGACCAACATGTCAGGAGTATATGGCACTAGGTTGCCTGCATACCATTCTCTACCACTACATGTAGAGTTGGGACATCTGAAGGCCTATCACACCTTCCAGCTAATGGTATTGCATGACCATCCTATTATAATCAGAATTGACTTTCTAGCACCACATGGCTTTGTGTTGGATCTAGCCAATATGTTACTGATACAGATTCAGGGTCAGTATCATACCATCACGATTCCTGATTCACATGTGGTGGCAACAATATCTGCCAGTAATAAAGAGTATGACGTCATAGATTTGTTCAAGCTCCTCCCCATTTTACAAAGGCATTTGGAGGCATTTGCCACCAGTAAGCATGACTGTGGCAGAATGCACACTGTGATAGAAGTGACAGGCCCAGCACATGAGAAGCAAAGGCAATATCCTTTTCCACCAGAGGCCTCGCCTTCTCTTAGGGAAATAATAAAATCACTCCTCAAACAAGGTGTGATCAGGACATGTGTCTCTACCACCAACTCCCCAGTGTGGCCTGTGAAGAAACCCACAGGTGCGTGGAGACTTACTATTGACTACAGGAGACTGAACCAGGTCACCCCCAGTTGTGTTCCAACTGTGGCATCAGCACCTGATGTGCTGCGACTCTTGACCCCTGACCAAAAATGGTTCAGTGCCCTGGACTTCTTCAATGGTTTCTGGTCATTGCCATGGACCCCCAAAAGTCAATATAAGTTTGCTTTCACCTTTGAGGGTAGACAGTACACGTGAACCTGCTTACCACAGGGATTCCATAACAGCCCGTCCCTGTTCCATCTCCATATGATGGATGCACTTGAGGGTTTCTCTACCCCCCAGTGTCTCTTGCAGTATGTGGATGACCTGTTGTTGGCAACAGCCACACAGGAACAACACTTGGATCTTTTGGATGAACTACTGACTCTCATTCAGAAAGCAGGCCTCAAATGCAATTTAGCAAAAGCACAACTATGTCAGAAAGAGGTACTCTTTCTGGGCTTGAGAATAACTGATCAAGGCCGAAGCCCTACCTGGAAGAAGACACAAGGACTTCAAGATCTGCCATTACTCACTAGTGTGGTCACTCTTAGGAGATTTCTAGGTACGGTAAACTATTCCAGAGATTTTATTCGTGATTTTGCTCAGAAGGCTGCTCCTCTGCATGAATTACTGAAAAAATGACATTTCCTTGAATTGGAATCCCAATCTCACTCAAGCTGTGACATCACTGAAACACGCTTTGCCATTCCATCTGGAATGTGCCACCTCTGACATAGCCATGTCAGCAGTGCTGGCCCAGAAAGATCATGGCACTTTGAGACCCATTGCATATGCATCGCAGCTCTTGACCCCAGTGGAACAGAAGTACAGCCTTTGTGAAAGGAACCTTCTAGTTACCTACTGCGCCGTCAAGCACTTCTTGTATATCATTGGGTATTCTCCACTAATTATCAACACAAACCACACCCCAACTACCTTTCTGCTATTAGACATAGAGAAGGATGGGCCAGTCTCTAATACCAGGCTGACACACTGGTCACTTCTTCACCAAGATAGGGACATCCGGGTCCACACAACCAAAATGCCATCCATGCTGGCACATGGCCTCCTTTTTCAAGGAGAACCCCATGACTGTACATTACAACTACCTGATCTTCCAGATCCAGGTCCTTTCTTCCCTGCTACACCACAAATACTTGAGAGCACCTCATTGTGTCATATCTTTACAGATGGTTCAGCTTCCTATTACCAGGGAGAACAAATTGCAGGGATGGGTATTCTAGTGATTTATCTGTATGGTAACACTGTTAAAATCTCTAAGCATTGCAGTGTGGCATCATCACAATATGCCGAGATGGCAGTAGTGGCCTGTGCATTCGAGTTAATTCAGCATGGGACCAAGGATACCATCATCTTCACAGATTCTAACTGGGTTTGTTGTTCTGTTACAGAATTTTTCCCTTTCTGGCAGAAGAACTCCTTCCTCTCATCTGATGGCACTTCAGTGAAACACAAAGAACTGGTAATATACATACATTCATTCACTGGCACAGAAGTTTGCACACAAACTCTATGTACACAAAGTTAAAGCTCACTCCATACATGACCCCTTTCATGCCTTCAATGATACTATGGACACCCTTGCCAAGTAAGGGGGCTGAGGGGGGACACCTGGATGATGGATCACCCAGAAGCCAGGGCAGCTGTACACATTGCAGCAATCAAAAAGAAACCCGAACCATTTTCCCCCTTGGACCTGTCAGCAGTCCGGCATGCTGACTCTGAACTCAAGGATGTGTTCAGATTTCTTGACAAGAGCACTGAACAAAACCTACCTACCCACAACCCATACCAGAGGCATGAAGGTAAGTTACACTTATTCCCTGATGACAAGCTCATCTGGTATCAGCCAGATGATGCCCCTACCAAATTGTGGGTAGTCCCCAGACACCTTGGGTCTGAATTTCTGCACCAAGTGCATGACACCCCTACTGGTGGACAGCAGGGAGTAGAAAACACCCTCCAAAGACTCAAGACCACCACCTGGTGGCCTGGTATCGCCAAGGATATCAAACAGTACATAGACAATTGTCATGTTTGTGCATAAAACAATCCAATCCCCACCAAATGAAATGCCAAACTAATACCACAGAGGCAATCTGTCCCTTAGCATGCCATACATATTGACTTTATTGGCCCATTGACCAATACCAGCAGAAATAACAAATATGCCCTCGTGGTGACTGATCCTTTCTTTAATTGGGCGGAAGCTTTCCCTACTAAGACATGTACTGTTAAAACCACTGCCAAAATCCTGACAGAACAGATTTTTTCCAGGTGAGGCCTACCTCTCAAGGTAGACTCCGAGAAAGGAACCAGTTTTGCAGGTAAGTTGATGAAAGAAGCACTTGAACTCCTTGGGGTTCACCAAAAATTTCACATACCTTATCACCCACAATCTTCAGGTCAAGTAGAAAGAGCCAACAGATGGATTAAGCAAATGCTTTCCAAATTCATTGAGGACAATCCCAAGACCTGGAATTCCCTATTGCCATTACTCCTTATGGCAATCAGAGGCACAACCTCAGCCACCACCCAGCTGACACCATTTGAGGTGATGGCTGGCAGACAAATAAGATTATCTGAACACTTGTTATTTCACCTGCATACCCCCACAGCAGACAGTGTTTCTGTAGACCAATATGTGGAAAAACTCAGACAAGACCTCATACACACACACTTGTATGCTGCTAACTGCATGGGCAAGGCCCAGCAACAGTTCAAAATACAGTTTGACAAACATGCACAAGAAGTGGATTGGCAAGTTGGAGATCAGATAACGGTTCTCAGATTTGCACATCCCACACACTCCTTCTTCAATAAGTGGGAAGACCCCTACCCCATTGTCAACAAGCTCAGTCCGGCAGTCTATCGGGTTAGACTAATGCACAACAACAAACTGACTGACAAATGGTTACATGCAAACCAGCTGAAACTGTATAAGGAGAATAATTACTTTTCCTCACCCCATTGGGTGGAATAGTACTAACTTACTAATATATGGTTTTCCTTTTCAGGTATTCTGACAAGATGGCTATCTTGTTCCACTTTCTCCTCATCTCAGGAGTTATCCGCTGCGTCCAAGCCATGGCAAAGCTCTTCCTTCTTCCTCATCTTGATTCTCCAACATGTGTCCCAGAGGGAGTTTCTATCAATATACCTGACAATTTTATTACTGTCCAGGAAGGTTCTGATGCCTACCTCACTGCCTCGGTTGTTGCTCCTGATAAATCTACCCTACCAATTGAGTGGCAAACCACGTTGCAAGGACAAATTCTCCCTGTGGCCAAGATTTCCAAAAGAACTTTCCATGGCTGGCCCAATGCCAAATGTTCCCCTAATGGTTCACTGTCCTTGTTCCAGACTGCTCTCAGACATTCTGGTTTATACAATATCACTGCCTTAATTGTTCCCTCATATTGTGGTTCCTCGTCTAAAGACTCTGCTAGGAAATTCTGTGCTGTACACAACATGGCCTCTGCTGCCATGTACCTTTCTGTGTTACCCCCAACTGATAAACAGCTTTTGGAATGTCCAGAACATACCCCTGGTCCCCATAGTGGTCTAACAGCCACTGCCTTACCTGGTACACTTATTAATAATTTACAATTTATGCACATACCTGTTTTGTTCAATTTAACGTACTGGAATATGAAAGAATTTGGTATGTGTCATACTACTAACACTTCAACACTTTACAGTACTTTATTGTTTGATAGTCTAGCAGCTTTTCAGATTCATACTCAAGACCCTATTGCCGGGGTTCACACCACCAAGCATAGAGGCAATTTCAGGTGAAAACCTAATCCTGATAATCAAAGTCACAAACGTACTACCCATGAGGTTGACAGCTCTGATGTCACTGGTGCCACGGGCACCATCACAGGTCTTTTTTGGTACAGCTATGTCTATTTGGAACAAGGCCGACATTGCTGCTATCAAATCACATTTGGCTAAATTCCAAACTGGTTTGGTAAATGATATAATACCCCCATTATTGCATGGTGTGTATGGCCTTAGTCAGGAAGAAAGATACACTGTATACAATATGCCTGATATAGCTTAAGCGTTTACAGACTCTTAAGATAAGATTAATGCTCTCATTGCACAAAATAACAAAGAAGCAGATAGACAATACATTGCCTGTGAAATCTTGTGCTCCACCAATGGCTCATACATTATCACTACCATCAATAATCTTTTCCATGATCTGGAATCCGGAAAGATCCCTGATATCATTCATGACAGATGTATCTCTAAATGGTATTGTCCATGGTGTAAAACCTCTAGCTGTATTGCAATGTGTATGCAACAAACTCTGACCATTCCACTTTCCACAGCTAGGAATTTGGGTTTTGTGACCAGGCACCCTAATACTGGTCCATGTTTTACTTCTAAGAAATGTTCTATTAAGGATGTCATGTTTGTTTCCTTTATTGTCTCTTTACTATGTTTTGATCCCACTACAGTTCTATTTGACAAACGTATTTATTTATTTAGTTAGTTAGTTAATTAATTAGTTAGTTATTTGAGTTTTGGTGACCAGGTTGGCCCACTGAGACAATGGAGTCCCTTTTTCAGGGGTGACCCAGAATTAGTTATATACAGTGGTGTATATAATATTACATAAGATACAGGGAGCAGGTCCAGAGGAAAGCAACAGCATTAGTTAGATACATTAGTTGTTATTACCTAGGTATACACTAAGGACTTGTTCAAAGCTTGGACAGATGTTCATCACAGACAATATAAAACATATTAAGGACATTCCAAAAAGTTGGCTACTTACAATGAAAAAAGTGCTGGTGCAGAGGTATTCACACAGTAAGTACACAATAGTTACAATTAGGAAAGCTTGAGCATAAATGAAAAATTCAGGAATAGGATCTAATGATTAATTAATTCGACGTTTACTGTGGCAAGGTGTGGAGGCACAAGAGATGGGTTTTGTAACTAGAAAGAGGATTTAGTGTAGCTAAATTAGAATACAGAAAAAAACTCACAAGGTGCAAAAACAAGAGCTGAACAACACCAACCTCGTAAATCATTGCCATGCAATCAGCGGAGATATTACTCAATTAGAAAAAAAGAGGAGGAATGTGGCAAACATATTATAGCTACTCCCGTGACCGGAGAGCCAGCCTATAGTATTTAGAACTGAGCCCCAACTTCTCTAATATACTATGACAGTAAGGGGCCGACTCTCCTCCGCAGCGAGTTTAATCCAGTTCTCTCCAGCTTGCTAGCTATGGAGTAAACAGAAAAGAGATATCATTAGACACAACAAATTTAAAGAGAAGATAGTTATATAAAATAAATAAAACCAAGAAGATGCTGAAATAAGAAAATTATTTAGCCTAAAGGAGAAAAGAAGAAAAATCTACAGAAAGACAGGGAAGGATAAAGAAATCAGGAGGCACAAGGACCTGAACAGGGGGACAGAAAAGAATGGGAAAGTAGGCAGGAAAAAAAGGAGAGGAGGGAGCAACTGTACTAAGTAATTTAGATTGAAAACTATAGAAAACACAGTAAGGAAACTATTACGCCAGTGCCCACTCCATAAGTCTTAGTTGTACCTCCATATTTATAAAGAGAGGGGCAAATCGCTTTTTGGCACTTAGTTTACAAAGACTGAAATGTACTGCTTTAAAGAAATAAAGCAATTTTCAATTATGCCCCTTGAGGCAGAAAGCCTGTAGCTTAGCCTTGATTTCTGTTAGGGCCTATTCAGATCTTTGCTTTTTACTGTGGGAGGAGGCTTTAGTTCCCTGGTCTTTCTGTAAGGCCATTTTTATGCTTGCTTGCATGCATGTGCAAGAAACATAGTGCCACCATACGAGAATTCCTAGGTGCACCTCCCCCGCTTCCAGTGCCTTGGTCCCTTTTGCAGTTGCGGCTGCACCACACCAATGAATGTCTGAGCTGTCTATGACAGCGTTCAGATGCAGTGGCATGTAGTTCTGAGGGAAAACACTGCCAGAATCAGTGGTAGTAACGTGTAGGCAATTTGCAGTGCCTACATGTACGTATTCACTGCATCTGAACTGTCATAGACAGTTCACCGTAGCCCCCCCACCTACGTAGTACACTGGGAGCCCACCCCAGTGGGATAAGTATAGCTTCCTCCTCCCGTGTACACTGTATGACAGATGGGGGTGCCCAATCCCCAGTCAGCTCCACTGCCCCCCGAAACAGACCTCCAGGTGCCATGCTGGGAGCCCACCCCAGCGTGGCAAACATCGGTTTGGCCAACAGGGTGCCCAACTCCCTGTTGGCTCCACTGCCGCCCCCTAAAATGGGGGCCTAGCTGCCACCAGGGAGCTCACCCCAGCAGCAAAGTCCTAGTCTTCATTGCAGAAGGAAAAAAAAAATAAATTGTAAAAAAAGTGGTTCCTCATTGACTGACTTCCCTCCCTTCTGCAACCCCTACCCACTCTCCGCGAACCCAACTCCCCATCCCCATACTTATCTCTGGAGCCCAGCGTGACAATCTTCGGTGGACCGGGAACACGTCTGCACTCTTCAAAGCCAACCGCAAACTGAAGAAATGGCGGTAAGCTGTATAATGACATAAATGTTTTGTTTTTCAACTTTGGTGCATATCTTGGCCATTTTGGGGAATTTTTTCACCAAATTTTCAACATGGGGTTTTTGGGACCCCACCTCATTAACTCAGTCACTGTCATTTTGTTATTTGGTCCCAAAAGGTGATTTCACAGTCAGTGCACGGAACCACCTTTCGGGAATGAGTAACAAAACAACTTTCATGAGGTAGCCCCCCCCCAAAACCCTAAGTTGAAAATTTGGTGAAATAATTCCCAAAAATGACTGTGTTACGAGCGTGCATTGCGCAGTTCCTATGCACGCTCATAAGTTCACAAATTTTTAATATTTTCACTCTAGATTTTCAGCATTGCCATTTTACCACACCACCTTAGGAGCAGTACAGCTGTCATTTTTCACATCTCTCCCAAAATGTGTTTTCACGCATGTAGCGCACAATGATGCAGTCGGTGTGCGAAATCAATGTTCAGGACAGATTGAGAAAATCACAGTGACACTGTTCAAGAGCAGAGATCTTAAAATGGCTATGTTAAAAATTTAGTGACAAAAGTCCATAAAATGAATGTGTTACGAGTGAGCATTGCATAGTTTCCACTACCCTCATAAGTTCATGAATTTGTAATATTTTCAGTCCAGATTTTCAACACTGGAATTTTTTCACACCTCCTTATGAACAGTACAGCTGTCATTTTTCACACCCTGGCCAAAATGTGTTTTCGCACTTCTGGCACAGAAATGCGTGGTTGCTGTGGGAAATCACTGTTCGGGACAGATTAAGAAAATCACAGTAACACTGTTCATGAGCGGAGGTCCCAAAATGTCTGTGTTAACAATCTTCTGTAAAAAATCCCCAAACTAATTACATCACAGGTGTGCATTGTGCAGTTTCTGCACATGCTTGTGACTTCACCAGTTTTTTTATATTTTCACAGCAGATTTTCAACATTGCCATTTTTTACACCTCCCCATGAACAGTACAGCTGTAATTTTTCACATCCTGTTCAAAATGTATTTTTGCACCTGTGGTGTCAAATGGCATAGTCACTGTGCAAAATCAGCTTTTGATTAACAAACTGATATTGTCACTGTTCATAAGGTGGGGGTCACAAAAAACACAAGTTGAAAATTTGGAGTGAACATACCAATGAACTCCTGAGGCGTTAGGGTTTCTGACCATAACGCCCCACCCTGTCGAGACTGACAGGCATCAGGGGTGTGACTTGGGATTGTTGCCTGTAAAGCTCATAATATTCCACTCCCACCCACACCTTGCAGCTAGTGAGAGGCATCGAGGTGTGCCTTGGACTCTTTATCCCCAAAGTTTGCCCCATTCTCCTATACTGTACCCATCTCATCATATTTCCTGATGGAATGGGGTGACCCTAAGGCCCAAAGATCCCAAGGCACACTGTGACACTTGTCAGTGTCTGCAGGGTAGGGTGTGGTGATGCCTGATGACCCAAAGGTACACCCCAATGCCTGTCAGTCTCTGCAGGGTGGTGGTGGGGTTGACTTCAGTTAAATGCTTCACTGCCTTTCCTATTATGAATCTTTCTCACTCCTACACTACCAATACCAATGCCAGCAAGCAAACATTTGACATTGACAAATGCTTGTTTTCTCAGGCATTTGAGTAGTACATCTGCTCCTCGAGGAAATCATATTTTCTTGCCCACAGTTCTTGGTGGGCTGATTCAGGGTCCTGGAAGGTTCTAAAACCATCCAGGAAATGAATGCGTAAACAGGCTGGATACAGGGTTGTAAATGTTATCTTGTGAGTTTTTAGCAACTGAAGAATGGGATCATAGACATGGCACTTAACTAGCAAAGCTGGAGAGTAATCAGTATCTAGATAGATTCAATTTCCTTTATAAGATAGGATTCCCTTACGCCAAACCATGAGAAGCACTTCTTATTTAGTAGCAAAGTTAACAAACTAGGCGACTACAGAACATGGAACATGCATCTGGTGTAGTAGGTTTAGCCAACAGGGCTCTATGTGCTTCTTCAATTGTTAAGGGTGAAAGATCCTCAATATCTAAAAGAGATAATAAGAAGCCCTGTAAGAAGGTCAGCATGTCCCGGCTCTCTTTCTCTTCTCTTCAGGTAACTTATAGAGTTAACACACGACGAGTGTTGATAAGAGCACGCCTGGTGTGTACTAAGGCACGAGGCGCTTATGCCGAGTGCCTTATGCCCCTAGGCGTGTTTCTTATCAGCACGTAACTCACACCGGAGTGTGTTATTGCGCTTATAAATGGGCAACAGTAAAGTGAATCAGCATTTGTACTTTTTAAAGTTTTTTTTTATTGATATTTGAATTCATACTACAACAACATATTCTAGGGAAAAAAATTGTCCCTTTTTGTTATTATATCATTACCATTAGCATAGTTACATTGCCATTAGGATAGTATGTTTGAACGTTTTAACATGTATTTTAAAGTCATTAACAATTTTGTTTGGTTTTTAGTTATGGTAAGCAAGAGGAAACATTTTGGTTTTGATTAAGGAATCAAACAGTAAACAGTGTCTTAAAAGGAATCAAACAGTAAACAGTGCCTTACTGTACATATTGTAGTCCATTTTATTGTACATTTGTACTGGAGACGTTCACTGCTTCGTTTTGTTGCCGTTGTTTTGGATGCATTCTTGAGGTTTGTTCCGATTTTTTCTTGCGATGCGATTAAGTACTTAAACTGAAGTGAAGAACTTTAAAGGTTTAAAAGTTAACTGTGTAAAATAGCTTTTCTTTTTATTTTGTTGAATCTGCTCGTTCATGTGGTGCTGCTTCCTGTTAAGGTGATGAACTTTACGTTGTGCATCACGCAGTTTTGTGCGAATGCTCAGCGTTTAGTTGTTGCGTTGAATTGCTGTATTACGCTTGTTCCTGGAAGTTTTCTTCGGGGGTTTGATTCTCGTCGGTAGCGGAAGTTGCTTTCTTTCCGGTTATGGCAGCAATTTCGGAGGTGGAGGAAGGTAGATCGTTTTTGTTGGAGAAGTTTTCATTTTCGGTGGATGACTTGCTTTTATTGGTGTGTGGTTTAGTTTTTTGGGACAGTATGTGGATCCATCGCTGACGGTCTTCGGGGGTGGCAGCCCAATAGGAGCGGAGGCTTGATTCCGATTTGTGCCCGGTAACAGACATGATCTGTCGGGCTTCTAGGCCTGCTAGTGAAAGCAGTTGTACAGCTGTGGCTCTTACGGAATGATTGGTGTACCTGCATGACAGGGAGGCTTGTTTACTGATTTGTGGCATTAAGTTAGACAGGTAGTTGATACTGAGAGGTTCTCTAGTGTACCAAGTGCTTACTGTTTCTGCCATGCTGTCAGATATTTTTCTTGGGTGGCAGTAAAAAGCTGGAGGGTTAGGAGGAAGTTGTTGGAGGTATTTTTTGAAGGATTTCACAGGGCATAGAGGATTGTTTGGCAAGGTGTATATGTAGCCACGATATTGTTGCTTAGTGGGTTCATTTTTTTTGTGGTTCTTTGTATATTCGTTGAATGTTAGAGTGATGTATTCTGTACCTTGTTCATCTGTTTTTATTTCGAAGTGCTCTGGCTTTAGTTGTCGAAGCCTTCTCTGCCTCTCCGACATGCAAAGTTGTATGTCCAGCCATACTTTATTGAGTAGTCCTCTGGGTGTATCTGGAGATAGAGCAGAGAGGTTTTAGGATTTCTAAGTCATTTTCTGATATGGCAGGGTGGTGTTGTGCTCGATCTTTGCCTCTCTTCTATACTTTTTAGTACAGCTGAAAAATGTTGTTTGCTGGGTTTATGTCAGGATGGTTGTGAAGGTTTATATTTCTGCTTAGAGGTGGATTGTTCAGGTGTCTGTTAAGGCCAGCTTGTAGCTGTATGAAAGGCTTGATAGGCTGTATTCTGTGCCATCTGTTTGGCGGATTTCTGCATAAAATTTTCTTAGTATTTGATTGAGGTCAGTAGGTGTTATTGTTTTAAGATCTATTGGTAATGCTTTTGAGTGAGCCCAGCTTTCAAAAACTGACAGTGCCCATTGTGTAGCTTTTTGAGTATTCTTCTCATCCTTTTCTTTTTCCAGTTGTTGTAGTTCATCGTCTGTAATTTCTTTGTAATGTTTTACATTTTTTTCTTTTCGTTTTCTTTTTGTAGCATTTTGGGTCCCAATCGTTTGTTCTGTGCTGCTTGCTGAAGATTCTGTGGTGGGAGTTTGGGCTGCGAGGGTGAAGGAGTTGCCAGCTGTGCCAGTCGTCGAGGTGGATGTTTCCGGTGGAGCTGTCAGAGGCGCTGTCATTTGAGGAAGCTGCTGCTGTTCGTTTTCTTCGAAACTGGTGAGTATTTCTTGTATATCGATGTAGAAATTAGCGGGATTGTTTTCACACATCTTCCGACGGCTTCTGGTATAGTTGGTTTGAATTCCGTTTTGAAATGTAGTATACGTTGCGGTCTGTCCTTTTACCGGCGTTTGGCTTGGCGGTCTGACGAGAGTAAATTTAGCGCTGCGGTACCAGTGAGCTCTGCCAGTCAGCGTTGTTGTTTTCACTTGGCAGAGCTCACTGATTTGTTTAGGTCATCAGGCTTGTTGCTGGGTGGTAGTGCCGGTTGGCTACAATATCGTCTGATAAGGACACAGCTCAGATGATGTTGTAGCCAATCAGTGCTTTGGGATTTACAAGCCCATTTTATAAATTCTAATATTGTTACGTCTGGAGTGGTTCTCCAAATCATCACAGTGTTCCATTAAGTCTTGCTGATCCTGTAAGACTTTGAGCATCACCCACTCCAAGTGATCTACCCAGGAGTAGGTATTTGTTGCATTTTCCTCCTAGTCCCCTACTTTATTCTGAAAGGGTGCCATCGAAGATGTAAGTTCAAGCTGCGTTGCCTGAAATTTGGCTCTAAATTCTTGCAGTTCATCAAGAATGGCAGCATTAGAGGGTTGTGCAGTATCTGCCACAGAGTTTCCAGGTCTGCTGACCGGGGAGAGCAAGTTGTGTCCATAGTGTCTAAATCCTCTAATAAAATTAGTTTGTCATCATCTTCCTTCTGCCTCCCATTGATTAAAGAAAGCCACAGTTAAAAATGATTCTCTTGAAAAAATATTTATCAGAGACTGAAGTCTATTTTGTCTGGTGGGAACAGAGCTCATTAGTCACCCTGCCATTTTGGATCTGTACATCACCAAAATTCTGTTTTAACAGTTTTTCTTTTGTCAAATACAGCAATGCCAGCTAGGATGCATTGCAGCAATCTTGCAGTATATCAAAAAATAATTCAGTATAATACAGGGAACAGAATAATTCAATGACAATTAAGCCCTTTTGTCATGTAGTGTTTTGTGACATGTCATTTACTGCAAGTTATTGTATTATATTGTGGCTGCCCCTTCTGTATTTTAAAAAAAATAAACCAAGTTGGGTATATCTTTTTCTTTCAGGGTTGATGTCTACGGCCCAAGGTCTTGTGACACTTTGAATCCATCAATATCCCCAGCATCTACTAAGCTTAAGTTAATAGATGCTGCAGCAAATGGTTCACATTTTTGCCCCAGACACCTTTTGGGACTCCAATGATTCTAAGGTTATCACACCTAACTCGACACTCCATGTCATCCATTTTGTCTAGTAAGAGCTCTATCTCATTTTTTAATTGGGCAATCAGAGTGCCCCAATCTTCTTTTTAGTCTAACTGCCTTCGTCTTCAAAAACTTTGAGGGTGATATTCTCCATCTGCCCTTTCAGTGAGGCCATGGTTGATTTGATTCCTGTTATCTCCTATAAAACTCTCTCACTCATTTGAATTTCCCAAGGCCCTCATTTACGGGACTGTGCACACCAGAAGCCATCATCTGAGTGACCTGTGCTTTTTCCAATGAGTTTGACAGGACAATCCTATTAACTTTATTAGAAAAAGAAAGACTTTGTTACACAAAAATCAGCTAAAATGCTGCAATTTTTGTCCCAGAAAAACAGCTATGCAGAAAGGATTATTTTAAGTGCAATAGCTGAACCAAGTGGCTCAGGTGATCATCTTGAGCATGGCCCAAATAGAAGTCTGTATTGTTATTTTTAAACAGCATTTTGTTAAAGAAAATCACTTTGAGTTGTCTTATTTTCATTGTTGAAGTGCTACTTCACCTTACAAAACTAAGTGCCATGGAACTTTGCCAGTGACTTTTCCTGAAGAAGTGCCACTACATCAATTTTGCTGGGCAAAGTTAACAATTCTCCTGGCCCTTCATGCTACATGAAGTTTGGAAACTATGCATAGTGTTTTGCACAGTGAAGTTTCTGGACTTTGTACAGACCTAATCACAATCTACTCAGCCAGAAATCTTAGCATTATCTGCAAGGCAGCATATCATGACCTGTATTCCTATGCCTATGTTGAAGTTAAAGATCTTAAAGAGGACCCCAAGACCAATCCATGTGGCACCCTACTAGTGACCCACATGATCCCTGAGAATTCCCCACTTATTACCACTCTCTGGGTTCTGTCACTTAAACTATTTCCCATCCATGTAGTGAATGTGTTCCTTACTCCGGGTTCCTGTCTCTTCTTAACTAACCATCCATGTGGGACAAAATGGATGGCTTTACTGATGACAAGGTATAGTACTGTATGTCCACTCCCAGCCCTTTATCCGTTGCCTTTGCATCCCAATTGAATTGCACTACTTATTGTTAAAATCTGTTTATAATTGTCATTTTGTAATATGTACAATGGTTGTAATGTTTTTGTTTGTAGCTGTACTTTCATTGTTTTTAGTCCGAGTTGAGCTTGAAAAGGGTCCTTTGGTCCAGTGTCCTTACCCAGTTAACAAAGAATAAATGAGAACGAAATGAAAGAGTTCAATTAGGTTTATCTGACATGATCTCCCTCTTGTGAACCTATGCCATCTTTTTGTCATGCAAACAGTTTGCCTCCAGAAAACTTACTATCCTTTTGCTTTTTATAGTCTCTAGCAATTTACTCACAATAGATGTGAGGCTGGCAGATCTTGAGTTCTCTAGTTTATTACTTATTCTGTTCTTATGCAGGGGAGCTACATTCACTGTCCTCCTGTCCCTCGGTACTATCCTGATCTCTAGTAAGCTACAGAATGGCTCAGCTAGTAGTTCAGCTTGGACCTGCCCCATTTCCTTAAGCACTACATTATGTAGCCTGCCTGGGACCATGGATTTATCCTCTTTCAGTGGGCTTAAATCCTCCAGTCCTCTTGGGAATGTAGCCCATCTTGGACCATTGACCTGTCCTCTTTTAATCTGCTTAAGACCTCTAGTACCTTTTTTACTGAAATGTGATCCATTGGACAGGCCCAACAGGGGTAACAGAGGACACAGGGGTAACCCTAGTGACAGCTGCGGCCAGATGACCTGGCATGCCATCCCTCACTCTTCTCTGCTGCCAGCATGCCTGCATAGCTACCACCACCCCGAGTATGCCTGAGATGACGAGCAAGATCTGCTGCATGGGTTGGCTAAGCATCTGATATGGTGGTGTCTGCACTGGATGCTGGACATCTATAGCAAGGGTCAGGCCAGGTGCCCAGTGCAATGGCCTAAGAGACCATGCCCACCTACAGTGCGCATGTGCACGATAGGGATTATGCCATCAAGCATGAAGTGTGCATTGCTGGCCCTGTGCAGCTTGCACTGTGCTGATCAATCATGCTGTTCGTGCATCTTGGGTGATCTTGTGTGATTGACACCATGCCAGCACTGTGTGTATGTGCACTGCAGGCCCGAGCACTGCGCATGCATGGGCATTGCTCCTCCACTTGCTCCAGTGCAATACCATTGTGCGTGGTACAATATCTCAATATTCAGATGCCACATGCAAATTAGCTCATCAGCCAATGTGTGGCGCAGTGGGGTGCATTAGCATATCATTACCATTGCGCACAGACTCATTTGCATGCATGGTGCTACCTAACAGCATAGGCCATGTACCAGTATTGTACCCTTCATAGGTGTGGTGGATACTGCAGCAGCACACTGGGGGCAGACAGCACTGCAGAGTGGGATGGACCAGGGTGCTGCTGCCAGGGTCTTGGTGGGTATGCGCTGTCACCTGTGTGGAGCATGCCAAGGTTAGCCCTCTGCCATGCTGTGCTGCACCCCTTGCCTGTACCTAGCACCCACACCACCAAGCACACCCTGCCCACCCCATCCCTAGGATTGTGCTGCCCATTGCACCCTGCCTGTGCCATGCACACCCACTGGGTGGCCTGTAGGGTCATCCCTGCAGTCATATCTGTGGCACGGTGCAAGGCTGTGCCAGTTGAAGGCATCCTGTGCACTCCCAGGGTGTGTGGTGCAGGCATCAGTGTGCGGCCCATGGCATCGCACACCACCTGGCAGGTAATACTTGGGTATCCCTTCTGGTTGATATGTGCCAGTCTCACAGTTCCAGGTGGCATGCAGATGCCCATGTGAGTGCAGGCACTGGCCCCACTCATGCCAGGCATGCATGCCACCCTGTGGCCATCCTGCAGCGGTGCTGTATACTCCACCTGTGTGCTGGGGAGATGGCTGCATTCCATGGCATATGGCATCACAGCAGTGGGTACCTGTGAAGGGAGGTGGGCTGTGGCAACCTGGATGATGCCTGTGGTGTCCCCTGTTGGTCTTTGGCCAGTTCTCATGGAGAGCAGGCAGAGGAAGGCGGTCACCATCGTCTCCACGGACATGGCGTGGCTCTGTCTGGTGACTGCCTGCAGCTCTGCACTACACAGCTCACAGAGCTGCCTCAGCATGGTCCTGTTCAGGTGGTACTGGCCCACGATCTCAGTGTCACTCTTTGTCCTCAACAGTGCAGCGGGCAAGGTACCTCCTATGTCAGGCATGCCACCTCTGGGCCTTTCGTTGGCCATGTAGCTGTTCCTTCTGCCACCTCACACCCCTCCTTACTACCCCATCAGGATGGTGCACTTTCCATGTCTCCTGCTGTCCACTGTCCCCCTGGGTGGTTGGCTGCAGGCTGTGTGCCACCCCAGTACACAGGCTGTGTGTGTGTGTGTGTGTGTCTCTCTCTCTCTGCCACTTTCTCCATCTCCCATGCAACCTCTCTGTCCCCATCCCTCCATGTCTGGTCATGTGTCTGTCTGTCTGTCTCTCTATATCTCTCCCTTTCACTCCCTTTTTTGGCGCAACTGCTGTCTGTGTATCTTTGCCCTGTTTTACTAGGAACAAGTCTGGTCAGAGCAACTATGATTTTGCTCCACACTTGCACCATGGTTTCATGGTTGAATATGCCACTGTGCTGGATATTCATGGGACCTCCCCCTGCACTTATGCCTGCATACATTATAGTTGCGCATTGGCACAATGGATTTTGGGCTGCGCAGTGGCTCCCGCTGAATATGGCTCCTTGGCACAATTCTGCACTTGTGCTGGTGCGACTTGGTTGCACCATGCACAACTGCTCTTAATATCTCAGCCACTCAATATAACCACATGAAATTCACTCCAGTCTGTCAACATGGCCAGTACCGCAGGAACGGGAGAACTGGTAGATATTGTGGAGCAAGAAATGAAATAATTTGCTTTAAAAAACAACACAAGTTCACAATTGTGAAAGAATCAATAGTTTGTACAGAAGTGTCATTGTAAAGAAGTCAAAATGCCTGTTACTCTATTTCATATGATCACTGTGTACCTTCCTCTTGAGTACTATATCTAATACTATGCAATTACACTCCCATCTCTGCTTCCTCACCAAAAAAATGTATGCCAATTTCAAAATCTGCAGTGAAAGGGTTTCATAATTTTACAACAATACTGTTGATCATTTAACTTTCCAGTCCCATACCTGCATACATTGTTATGGGCAAGACCCCAGTGTAAATATGCTATTTCATTAGATTTAAACCATGGTGTTAAAAAAGGTAGAGTAATATTACTAACATTTGTCATTTTTTTTAATTCTTATAATGCTACCCTGGCAGACTAACATGGTATGATGGATTACTGTAAATGTATGAGGTTTCTTTTTGTCAATAAGTATATGGAGAGGGGTAAATGTAACATACAGCAGGAAGCCACCATAAGGGATTTTGCTTGAAAGGTAACAGAACAGTGTCAGTAACAGTTTAGAGTAAGCAAGATTGAGTTGCAGTTGATTTATATAAGACTGCAGCTCAGCACACGCTTCAAGCAATGAGGGCTTAGAGGTGTACAGCACCGTGTCATCTGCAAAGAAGTGAAGCTTGGACTTGTGGATGTTTTTGCCCATGGAATTGATGTAAATAGTAAACAGTAGTAGCCCAAGTATAGACCCTTGTGGAACTCCTCTTGTAATCAGCACCGGATCTGAGAGGAACCCATTCACTTTGATCCATCATAGCCTACCTGTAAGGTAGCTGGAGAACCAGTTTATAGAAGGACCATTCGAGCCCAGAGACCTAAGGCAGAGAAAAAGAGGTTTGTGGTCCACTGTGTCAAATGCATTGCTAAGGTCTACAAACATGGCACCTGTGACTTGCTTGGCTTCAACAGCAGTGAACCAGTCATTGGTCACTTTGGTCACGGCTGAAACAGTGCTATGTTTCTTCCTAAAACCAGGCTGCAGAGGACTGAATAAATAAGAGCTCTCCAAGAACTCCTATAGTTGAGTATTTATTAATTTCTCAAGAATTTTGGACAAGACTGGCAGGATGGAGATGGGTCTATAATTATTGAGACTGCTTCAGTCACCTGACTTAAATAATGGCAGGATGTAAGTTGTTTTCCTGAAGGTGGGAACAGTGGCTGAGGAAATAGATAGAATAAAAATATGCAAAATTGGTGCCGATAACAGATGACTCCGAGCTTTTAGAATTTGGCTTTAATCCCATTAGCACAAGTGCTTTTCTTAGACTTTAATTTGCTCCAGAGGTCTTCGACTTGCTTATAAGTTGCTGGGGAAAGCTGAGAGGAGTCCTGGGGGCTCAGGGGCTGGGGGTTGTCTGAGGGGGAAGAGCTGCCAGTCAACCAAGCAGTTGGTGATGAGTCAAATGCCAGACCTGCTGTGACAAAGTGGGCATTACATTTTTCTAGGCCTTGATCAGTAACTATGATACCATCCAGTTATTTTTGGTGGTAAGGATGGGGGTGTTTTATAACCTTCAACTGCTTTGAGCATCTGCCATATTTTGGAAGAGTTGCCTTTGGCCTCCTCTAGAGTTTCTACATAATAGTTAGCCTTGGCAGATCTGATTAACTTAGTGCATTCCTTGAAGCTCTGAATGCCTGCCAGTCTGCAATAGTTTTAGTTTGTCTCGTGCAAGCCCAAGTTTGTCAAGACGTGTGAGGGTGACTTTAGGCTCTGGAGTGAACCGGGGTGCAACACCTTCCTCCTCCTCCTATGTTTTATAAGTGAAATGTGCTTGTTGGCTAAGTTTGCAATGGCAGCATTCAGGATGGTGATAGGCTACTACATCTACTGAGGTGGTCAGGTAGACTTTTTGCCAGTTGACACATTTTAGGTCAGCTAGGAAGTTGTCAATTTTAAACTTGTAACAGCTTCTTCTCCTGATGAATTTAGAACAAGAGGGGCATTTTTCATGACTACAGATACGTACCACAATATTGTGGTCACACAAGTCATTAGATGCTCCTTACATAGATTAGTAAGTACAAAAGTAAGTGAAAAGTGAATAAGGAACCATTAAGAAAGAACAGCACTGTCTGCATCATTGATATAAAGTCATTAACCACACATTAATCAAGTGTTTTAATGCCATTTTAATGTGGACCAAAAAAGTCCCACAATTAATTATAGTCCCTTTTGAGTATGATTTAATGAAAGAAAAGACAGACCTGATTGATTATTGTGTAACAGAGTCACGCTGCACAATTTCTAATACAATCCAATGTGCAGTTGCAGAACAGGAGGACTGAGGCTTTCTCTGTACTTGCTGCTTACAAAAGCATGTTCATAATGAAATGCAGGACAATTTTGTCAAACCATTGTTTCAGTCTGTGACATGTAGAAAAGAGTCAATATTAAAATGATCACGTAATTACATGTTTTTTAGCCCATAATTGCTAAATCCAGAAAGCCTTTCTCTTAACATTCACATTTTCAAGGTCCTCTTCCTGTATTCCCAATGGTACTTTTTCAAGCCCACCAAATTAAAATCTATGCTGTGTTGGATCCCAAGTTGTTACCATATGCTTTGGCAAAACAGGCTGGAAATTATTCAGCTCCAAGCATGACACTGGCACAGTCTTTGTAGACCTAACTAAGGCATTTGACCTTGATAATCACCCCCCTGCTCATAGCTAAACTTCACCACATCGGACTGGATAATAACTCCCTTGCATGGTTTTCAAATTACCTAGCAAATCATTCTCAATGTGTCAAATGGGCAAACACACTATACCCTCTAGCACCAATCACTGATGGGGTACTGCAAGGGTTCATACTTGGTCCCCTACTATTTTCTATATTCATCAATGATCTGCCTCTTAACTGTGGTGGTGCTTCAGTACAACTCTGCGAGGATGATGCAATACTCTACAGATCTTCCAAGGATATCTGCACCCTGACCGCAAATCTTGAGCTAGACTTCCATGTCCTAGAATCTTGGTTCTTAAATAACCAACTGGTACTCAATGGGAAATGACACAAAACTATGCTCTTTTGTCACACCTCCTTCAAAACCCCATATGACACACTCTTCCTCTTAAAAACCTCCATGGGTAGTTCACTGGAAAATGTCTCCATTCAAATACCTGGGACTCATGCTTGATGAGAACCTAGTGCTTGAAGCACACATAAACAACACCATCAAAACCACTAATCAAAAACTTGGTCTGCTGTACAGCTCAGCGCCCTACCTCTCAAAGCATGCCAGAGTGACCACTGCCTCTGCCACCCTACTCCCTGGTCTATTCTATGCGGCACCTGTCATCTACTCGGTTAAGGCTCAGTTATTGAACAAACTAAAAAAGACATACCATTGGATAGCTTGCTTTGCCGCCTCGGCCCCTGTCCATACTCACCACTGCCTTGTACTCAACAAACTAAGTTGGTCAACCTTTGACAATGAATTTGACTTCCCTGCATACTGTACCACCTTTAAGTTGATTCATCAGGCCTCCCTCCTAGTCTGATCGGTCTGCTATCCCTAAAACCTACCCCTTGTGTACTAAGATCTTCTGGCTTACCATTACTGGAGCTCCTGAAGGCCAAGCTAGAGATAGGCCAAAGATCCTATGCCATCACTGCCCCCAGAATTTGGAACAATTTGCTCCACCCTCTATTTTCCTGTAAAACTATTAACCAATTCAAAACTCTACAAGGATGAGTTCCTCAAACCCCCACCCCAAAGCAGAGGTAACTGTTATTAACAAGTAAGGCCACATTTGACTAATGTTACACATTTCTCTCAATCTCCTCAATGGTCACAAACAGCCTCCCTTCTCTCCTAGCTCAAAGACAATCTGTTCTCCCCACTTCTCACTCCTCCTCTACCTAGAATTACATCTGACTATAACCTGAACCCCATGTATCTAAATAAATGCAGTTGAATCTGAATATTCTTTGCTATCTTGCTGTTTAAATGGTTGACATCTGCTATGTGAATGGCATAAATGTCCCTGCACATGGTCTAAAATCTTAATCTGCCTCCTGCCTTCCCTGGCTACCTGCAAACTGCCTGTAATCCTGAATCCTTCGGTTATTGCCTACTCGGGTACTATTATTATTTACCTTTGCTTAACTGTATATTGTGACTCACTGTACTATTCTATGTGAATTATTGTGTTATGTTTTATTCTTGGAATGCTTTATTCCTCGGGTCGTCACTGAAAAAGGGACTTTGTCTCAGTTGACCTACCCGGTCATCAAAATTCAAATAAATAAACAAATAATGTTTTTGTTCTATGTAGCCTTTTCTTACTGAGCCCCTTAGTGCAGAAATTAAGGAGAAAGTCAATTATTTGTAACTTTTGTGTGAAAAATTTGTTTATGGGGCTACATGAACATGGAAGGGCAATGTGCAGTATAATTACAATTGTAAAATGCAACTCCTTACTAAATGTTACAAAAATAGTGTAGTGATAATGTTTGATCACATTGGGTGCTATGCAACAACGAGCAGGTAATATGTGCTGGAGGCACATTATTGGCCCATGGAGCTCTGCACCCATGGACAGGTGCACACCCAGACCGGGTCCCACACTGAATACCTTATGCAGCTGGGCCCGCGTTGGCAATGCACCCCTCAGATGACTGATGGCCACTGGCTGTGGGGGTGAGAGGTGGGTATGCTGCCAACTCATCCACGATGGGGCACCAAAGTGGTGTGCCTGGAGGTGGGGGGTGGACTGTACCCCTCCATATGCCCCATGGGGCTTGTGCCAGGTGGGACAGCATTGCAGTTGGGGGCACCATATGTGAGCCTATATCCTTGCACCCCTAGGTCACTGTGAGGGGGTATGCCTCATAGGGGCTGCACACCTGTGTGTTGGGCCAGGCAGTGCCTGATGGACATGGGGGGCAAGGCTGCCGTGGTCCTGGGGGTAGGTGGCCCTTCCACTGATGGGTGCAGGGTGCATGTATCATGCTTATGGCAAGGTTCTCCCTAGCATAGCCTGCACACCCATCTGCACCCCCGAGGCCAGCACTATGCACCTTGATGCATGGCGCACAGTGCTGGCACACCCCTTGCCCACCCCCAGTGCGTTGCTCTTTGCATGGCCAGGGGATCAGGTGTGTATCTGCTGCATGCACCCCATAGTGCATCCTGCATGGGAGGCACATAGAGTGAGGAGTGGTTACACGCCCCAGATACGTGCATGTAGCCACTCCACCCCATTAGTGCATAGGGCCCATTTTATGTAGCTCCTGATCCTTAAATACAAAAGCCTCTCTCCTTAAAATCAAATTTTCAAGGTCTCTTCCTGGTTTCCAGCCCAAAAAGTTGCATTCTTTCCTGTTTTAGTTATGCTACAAAGGATGAGGTAAATATTATTGAAAATAATAATAAAATTAAAAAAAACAGGAAAAAGAAAACATATTATTTCAACATATCCTAAACAGCAGTACCCAAATTCATAGAGTATTATAGAAAACATTCCTGTAATATTTACTTTTTGTTTGTTTTATTGTTGTAGCACCTAATTGTTAAATTCAAAATGCCTTTCTCCTTGAATTCAAATTGTAGAGGTCCCCTGCTGTATCCCTAGTGTTATTTTTTGTAGCCCACAAAATGACAGCATTTTGTGTTTAGGGTCTAGAAGCTAGAAAAAAGCTGTGATTAACCATTACAGAAATACAGAAATTGATGGCAGATAAGGACTGCTAGGCCCATCCAGTCTGCCCATTTTCCCTGCCTACTGTAAAAATCCACAGATCCTACTTGATCTCCAGCTTTACCTCCTCATTCCTATTGCTAGGACTTCCCTATGCCTGTCTCATGCATGCTTGAATCTCCACTACTGTGTTTCCCCCCACCAATTCTGCAGGGAGTCAATTCCATGCATCCATCACCCTTTCTGTGAAGAAATACTTCTTCACGCTACCCCTTAGTCTACCCCCCCCTCCAGCCTCATGTCATGCCCCCTCGTTCCTGGATATCTCCTTTTCTGAAAGATGCTACACTCCGGTATACTATTGATACCTTTTAGATATTTGTACATTTCTATCATATCTCACCTTTCTCTCCTCTCCTCTCCTCTAGGGTATACACTATGAGGTCTCCCAGTCTCTCCTCAAATGACTTTTGGTGTAGGCCCTGCAAAATTGTTGTTGCCTTTCTTTGAACTGCCTCTTCCCTGTCTATATCCTTACAAAGATGTAGCCTCCAGAACTGGACACAGTATTCCAAATGAGGCCTCATCAATGATCCTTACAGTGACATCACCTCTTCCATCTATCTGCTGCTGATATCTCTTCCTATGCACACCAGCATCCCACTGGCTCTCCCCACAGCCTTGGCACATATCACATTATTACTATAGTACTTTTTATGTTCATCATGCCTGCAAGCACAGACAAACATGTTGATATGAGATTTGCTAGAGAGGGGTGTGAGGGGTGCTAGCCCAATGGAGAGTGGTGCTTTAGGGGCTGGTCTGAGGCAGGTGAATCAGCAGGCAATGTCCCGATGACACTGGTTTTGTGAGGGGGCTGGTCTCTGCAAGTTTTTCAAAGGACAAAGCTGATGCAGTAGCAGCACTGTTCTTTCCTTTGAAGTACAGGCAGACTGATCAGTCAGGCAAGTGGACAATCCTCCCGCTCCCACACACTGCGTGCTGTCCTCCCCGCTCCTGTCCCAGCCCCCGGGAACAAATAAACCCCCCTCCTCCCACTGTCTGCTGTCCACCCCACACCCTCCGGTTCTTTTTCCCATGCCCTGACATCGGGGTGCCCAATCCCCACGTTAGCATGTTCCAATCCCACCACCACTATTGTGGCACACTGAGAGCCCACCCCAGTGTTCCAAAATAATGTTTTTTTTTTTTATGTTTCCAACACTGTGATGCCCACTCCCAGTGTCAGATGTCCCCCACCCAAACCCATCTATTTCCTTTGTCAACATTGAGGTGCCCAATCCCTGTGTCGGCATGTCCCCCCCACCACCACCACCACTATCGTGGTACACTGGGAGCCCACTCCAGTGTGCCTAAATGAATTTAAATATTTTTTTCCCCTAAAATAAAGAAAACCGTCCCCCGCTGTGTTTTTGCTTTAGACCTGTAAAAAAGAAAACGGTCCTTCAGCATCTCCCAGTCCCCCCCTCCCTGGTCCCTCCCCTCCCTCTGTGCACCCACCTCCCTGCACCACCCCCATTCCCCGTACTTACCTCTGGAGGTCAGCACTGTCATCTTCTCCACACCGGGACATATTTCTGCAGTCTTCAAAGATGAACGGCAAACTGAAGACTCAAAGCTAAGCTGTAGAATGCGAGTTAATGGAGGGCATTCATCTTAGGTTGATATCTCGGGCTGTTTCAGGAAGTTTTGCACTAAATTTTCAACATAGGGTTCCTGGGACCCCACCTAGTGATTACTGGCACTATAATTTTGTTTCTTTGTCCCAAAAGGTGATTTTATGGTTGTTGCACTGAATCACCTTTTGGGACTGATTAACGAAATGACAGTGCCACTGTTCATGAGGTGGGGTCCCAAAAAGCCCATGTTCCAAATTTGGTGAAAAAATTCCAAAAAATGACTTTGTTAGGAGTGTGCATTGTGCAGTTTCTACACGCGCTCGTAACTTTGCCAAGTTTTAATATTTTCACTCCAGATTTTCAACATTGCCATTTTTCCACACCTCCTTATGAACAGTATAGCTGTCATTTTTCACATCCTGCCCAAAATGTGTTTTCACATCTGTGTCGCAGAATGGCATGGTTACTGTGCACAATCAACTTTCGGGATGGATTAACAAAGTCACAGTGCCACTGTTCATGAGGGGAGGTCCCAAAATGCCCATGTTGAAAATTTAGTGAAACAATTCCAAAAATGATCATGTTAAGGGCATGTGTTGTGCAGTTTCTATGCAGACTTGTAAATTTTCCAAATTTTCAGATTTTCACTCCAGATTTTCAACATTACCATTTTTTCACACCTCCTCATGAACAGTACAGCTGTCATTTTTCACTTCCTGCCCAAAATGTGTTTTCACACCTGTGGAGCTGAATGGCGCAGTACCTATGCAAAATCATCTTTTGGGATTGAGTAGCGAAATGATAGTGCCATTGTTCATGAGGTGGGGTCCCAAAATGCCCATGTTGAAAATTTTGAGTGAAAATGCCAACAAACACCTGGGGTGTTAGGGTTTCCAACAATACCCCCCCACCCTGTAGATGCTCATAGGCATCTGGTGTGTGCCTTGCAGTAATTGGCCATAATGCTCACACCATTCCACTCCCACTCCCACCCTGCAGCCTGTGACAGGCATTGGGGTGTGCCTTAGAGTCTTTGGCCCTAACGTTCACCCCATTCTCCTATACTGCACCCATCTCAACTTATTTCATTATGGAATGGAGTGAGCATTAGGGCTGAAGATGCCAAGGCACACCATGATGCCTGCCAGTGTCTGCAAAGTGGAGGTGGAATGACATGAGCATTGTGGCCACTGACCCAAAGGGACACCCACAACATCTGTCAGTCTCTGTAGGGTGGGGTTGGGGTGTTAAGGTTGGAAACCCTAATGCCTTATTAAGGAAGTCAATCAGGGAGGGACGGTTGACTTCACCTGCCTTGATTTCAGCAAAGCCTTTGACAACATCCAACACAGAAGGCTAATTAACAAGATGGGTTATATGGCCACATGGCACAAGCTGATAAACTGGGTTAGAAACTGGCTGACGAACAGGAGGCAGATGATGGTGGTAATGGGATCCAATCCAGGGAGAGTGGGGTGACCAGCTGGGTACCTCAGGGATCAGTCCTGGAACCAGTCCTGTACAATGTTATCATTACAGATATTTTGGAAAGGCTAGAATAAAAGGTCTGTCTGCTTGTTTGCAGATGACATGAAAATCTGCAAAAAAGTGAATACTCCAGAAGGGGTGGCGAAAATGAGCAGGGACATGGAGAGGCCTCAAAAATGGTCTGAAGAGTGACAACTGAGGTTCAATGCAAAGAAGCACAAATAATGCACCTGAGAAGAGGGAAACCTGGGGAGAGTTACAGGATGGGGGGAGGTGCTGATGATCGCCAAGGAAGAAAGGGACCTAGAAGTTATCAGTTCTGATGGCTTGAAGGTGTCAAAGCAAAGCACAAATGTTGCAAGGATGACCAGTGGCATGCTGGAGTACATAGGCAGACGTATCACTTGCAGAAGGCGTGAGGTGGTGATGACATTGTATAATGCACTAGTGAGGCCTCACCTACAGTACTGTGTGCAGCTCTGGAGGCTGCATATGTGCAAGGATATTGACAAGGTGGAGGCAGTCCACAGAAAGGCAATCAAGATGGTAAATGGCTTGCAACACAGAACATATCAGAGGAGATTAAAAGGACCTCAGTATGTATGTATTGGAGTAAAGGAGGAAGCGGGGGAACATGATTGACACGTTCAAGTACCTCAAGGGCATAAACAAGGTGCAGAGGTGGACAGCTTCCAATGCATCTAACGTTTGGCATTGATGCTTGTTTTTTATCCCGAAAAAAAGAAAGCCGTCCATCACTGTCTACTGTGTAACCCCCCCTCCCCAAACAGTATACAGACACTGGGGGTGCCCAATCTCCCAGTGTCCTCATCTGATCATCCATTGTTGTCCACTGTGTAACCCCTCCCCAAACAGTATACAGACACAGTGGTGCCCTAAGCCCCAGTGTCCTCATCTGTCCGTCCATTGTTGTCTGCTGTGTAACCCCCCCAAACAGTATACAGATACTGGGGTGCCCAATTCCCCCAGTGTCCTCATCTGTTCAGCAAACTCCCTAAAAAAAAAGAAAACAGTCCCTCATAATTTTTTTTCCCTGTAAAAACATTGTTGTCCATTGCTCTGTTACCCAACCTAACACACCCTCCCACTCAGGCCCCCCCCCCATACTTACCCACCGGAGATCAGTTGCAGTAATCTTCCTTGGACTGCAGGCACATCTTCACTCTTCAAAGCCCGACCGCGAACTGAGGTAAGCGCTTCAGTGTATTTCAGTGGGATTTTCAGCCTCAATGTATTTCAGTTGGGTTTTCAACTTAGCGGCATAACCTGGCCATTTTTAAATATTTTTGCCCCAAATTTTCAACATATGTTTTTTGGGACCCCATCTCGTGAACAACTTCACTGAAGCAATTTCAAACATCCCTTCCCCCCTCCCATGGCACCAGTGCATATGACGAATATTCGTCATTGACAAATGCTTATTAAATATTTATTTGAAAAAGGGTCTGAGAAATGGAGCTTTGATTGGCTGCAAGCATTCTAACAGCCTTATGTTAATCTTTTATTAACATACATGTAGAGCTTAACCATATGCCGAACAAGATTTATCACTGTTTTAAAACATTTTTTATTATAATAGCAATAAGCCACTCCCAGGGATTGTGTTAATGGTCAGTTAATCACCCTCTAGGGGCATGTGGCACTTAGCTACACCTCGTGGCACAGTACACCCCTAGAAGGGGATTAACAGACCATTAACATAACTCTTGGTCATGCCTTATTGCTTAAGTAAGGACATGTATTTTGCAAAGGTAAGAATGATACACATTGCCATTCTATGTTCATATAGCCCTGTAAACTAATTTTTCGCAGAACATTTAGAAAGAATTGATTTCTATACTAATTTCTGAACTAAGGGGCTTAGTAAGAAAAGGCTGTCATAAAAGAAAGATATTTGATATTTGTGTATAATGTTCAGAGCTGCATAATTTCCAGCCTCACAGGCTTCAGCTAATGACAAGTCACAGAGGTGAAGATGAAGTAATACGCTTATGAAGCAACTTAATGGCTTTAATGATACAATGAGAACTGCAGCAGGAACAGAGCTGCTAATAAACTTGTTTCTTTACCGTCATAGCTATCCCTACTTCCATCATAACCGTAATAGCCTTTTCCCTCTCTCCATCTTATCTTTAACCCTCACACAGAGATTTGTGGCCTGAATTACCCATTTTTATTTTTTTAATTCCGCATTGACTTCTGTCACTTTTACCCCTATAGTTTCCCCTACAACTGCTCACTAATTTTTCGCATAATTAACCCATCTAATGTCCAGATCTTTAGTCTGGGTCTGATTCATATTTGCCTTTAGTTTCACATCATATCAAACTGTCTGATAGCAATTAGTTGCCAGTGGGTCCAGCACCGTGTCCTCCTCCACCCTATCCTTACTGATAAGCACTAAGTCTATGATGGCTGCCCCCTAGTTAGATCCATCACTTTCTGTGCTAGGAAACCATCCTGTAAAACTTAATGTCCAGCCTTTCGGATTTGATCCCTCCTGAGCCTTTACCTAAGACTGCATTTGGTCATATGCCAAAACATTTACTTGCTCATGTGATCATAGGGTTCACACCCTTCAGTGTTTTGGACCTGCATCACACTGCTAATAAATATGCCCACCAGTCTTCCTCAGTTGATTTTCAGTTTTCTAAACAGGATTCATCAATATTTATATTTGTACTAATACTACTACTATCAACTCAACCATCCATTCCTACATTATCTATTATTTTATCTTCTATTGGACAAATGTTCCTGTGCATACCTGCTACAGTCAAATGCTTTTTGGTGCACGCCCAAGCAACAGGGCAAATTCCCAGCTCCTCAGCATCCAAGCTGTACCCCTCAGGGAAAAGTACCAATGTCAAAACCTCTGGGCCTGAGCTTGACCCCTCAAGGGCCATCTCTACCCTGCACACCACCCTGTCCCTCAGGTGCTCAGCTTCTTTCCTATATCCATGGAACTTGCATACAGAAACCCAGACTAAACTATATTGCCCGGCTTCATCTCTGACCCGGAGGCCTTATAAAACTAAAAAAATACTTAACTCAGTGAGATTGTTCCCCATCTCCCGGGCCCCTACTATAAATGAAGCTTTTGATTATTTCATCTGCTTTTAATGAAGCATGTGACATCTATGCCCTACTAGCAAATGTGCAATCCAAGAAACGTAATGCCCCCTGGGTCACACCTGCACTGCTCCAACAGCTAAAGTACAGCGATGATCTCTGGCATGAAGCAGTCGCATCTGGCACGCAGACGGACAGGCAAGCCTATAAAGCGACTTGTGACAGATGCACTTGGGCCATAAAACAGGCCAAATTGGGCCACTACAAAATGATCTTTGCCTCCTCCTGGGGGAATGCTTGGTTGTTCTGGGACAATATCAAGGAACTCAATGGCAAATCTCAGCTTCCCCCTCCCCACTAACTATCAACAATGTCCCTACCACTGATCCGCTGGCCATCACTAACTGCCTCAACTCAACATTCTCTGACCTTAGTGCAGTACTCCCAAATAACTTCTTTGACCCCACTCCTGCAACCCCGCCCCCTAACACCCAGCATCCCTCTTCCATCTCAGGGTGATCTCTACGAATGAGGCAAGGCCTTATCTCATTAAATCACTCAGTGGCTCTTGCTATTGCAAAGATTCTTTTGATATGAGAATCCTACTTCGAGTACTAGATACAGTCCTCTCCCCACTGACTGACCTCATTAACTGCTCCCTAAGTCTGGGGCAGTTCCCGGCAGCCTGGAAGACTGCCACAGTCACGCCAGTACTGAAGAGTGGTGACAGCACCTTCCCCAATAACTACCATCCCATATCCATTCTCTCACCACTCTTGAAAGCCCTTGAAAAATTATAGCCATCCAACTCGCTGAGTACCTGCTTGCTCACAACCTACTTTGCAGGGAGCAGCATGGCTTCAGGTCTGGGCACAGTACAACTACGGCTCTCACTGAGTTCTCTAATTTCATTCGCTCTGCCCTGGATAGAAAACACCTAGCTGGAGCAGTCTTCATCGACCTGTCAAAGGCCTTTGATACAGTCTCCCACTCCTTACTCTTATGCACACTCCACCACAGAGGTCCATCCCAACGACCTGTCTCATGGTTTACCAGTTACCTCACAGCTAGATCACAAAATAAAAAAACACCCTCTCAACCACCCTGCCAGTTCACTCTGGGGTGCCCCAGGGCTCCATCCTTGACCCTCTATTCAGCATCTATCTAAACACCTTTCCCAATTCCTTCTCCGGCAACCTACTACTCTATGTGGATAATGCGGTTCTTTTTGCTATGCCCCCAGATCCCACAATATTGCAGTCCTCCCTCCAACATGCATTTAACCAGATTGAAAACTGGTTCATAGACCAAAGACTTGTGGTCAATGTAAAAAAGGCAAAGACCATGCTCTTTGCCCGCCGACAGAATAAGGCCAAGAATGCGCAGCTAACAATCCTCTCTCACTCTCTCCTTCCTCTAGAACAGGTCCATACATATAAATACCTGGGCCTTACATTTGATTCCCGCCTCTCCTTCCATTCACACATTAACACTCTATCATCAGCCATAAATGTCCGTATAGGCTTATTGTATTGGCACAAGGATTGCCTACCTCCAGAAGCCCTTAATCTGGCTGTTACTTCCTCAGTCCTCTCCTTAGTCGATTATGGGTTCACTATCTACTTGGCTGCTGACCACGGAGCTATTAACAAAATCTACCTAGCCATAAACAAAGCATGCAGACTCCTCTCTGGGGCAGACAAGCGTACCCATACTTGTCCCTATATACGCTGACAAATCTCCTCACCCTGGATGAAAGGCTATTTTATCAAACATGTATCCTCACAAAGAAAATACACCTGGGGCTTACCCCCTTGGGGGTTTTTGCCTCTCTCCTATCTTCCCACACCTCAGTGAACACCCACACTGCCAACTGACAGGTGTGGTCCTTCCTGAGGGTTAGAACCACCTTAGCCCAAAGGTCATTCCCACACAGGAGCACCAGTCTGGCACAACAAACTCCCCTCTGATGTCTCCTCCATCTCCAAATTAGGACCTTTCAAGTCAGCTCTCAAAGAGCACATTCTTGCTTCACTGTGCTGCCAATGTACCACCTAGTGCCGGGTCATCTATCTATCATCTTACAGGACCACCCACCACTGAGCTCCTACCGATAGGGCTACCAAATATTACCTATTAACAATGCCTCCTTTGGCTGCACTCACAAGATATCTGTCTAATTCTCTATTTTGCTGTAAATATAAAACCTGTTACTCCCTCCCTTTATCAGCAAACTTATTGTTCACTTGAAAACTGTAAAATACAGCTCACGGTAACACGTTCAATGCAATGTATAGCTGATCTTAATTCTGCAATATTGTATAGCTGAAAAAACTGTAACCTTTAGCTGCCATTCTATGTCTATCTGTATTAAGTGTTTGTATTTGTTTTTTCTGATGAGGAGCCTTTGTAAATGAATCCCTGACTCAAAGGTTGTAATCCTAAAGTCTGTTAAATAAATAAACAAATAAATAAATAAAAACAGAGAAGTGCTTTGGGACTGCCATTTCTAAAGCAGCAGTTCCAAATATCCTGTCCTTTCCTTTGGGGTAATTAATAATCCTGCCCTTTTTTCAGCATCCAGACATAGCTTTCAAGCACCTCTCAAAGATAAAACCATTACTGCAGAGGTTCTTTTGGTTGCTGGGCCACACCCTGAAACACCTTCTTAAGGGTAAAAGTCTCAGTGAGGCAGAAAGAGAAGACAGCATTTGACCTCACTCCTCCACACCCATATCTCCCACTCTTTCCTATCACTGACAAGGCCTCTGGCTGCATTAATCCCCCTGATCGTTTAGTTAACTTCTAACCTTCTCAGTTTGCTTCTTACTTAGAATCTTTTGCAATCCTGAAGTGTTTGTCCCAACCTGATTATACTATTTATAGTGCTAAGCTTATACTAACAAGGCCTCAGCTGCACTGTTGACTTGTTCACTTTCCTAACCTCTCTCGTTTTGAATAACGTAATTACTTGTTACTTGGACCTACCTCAAAACTTTTGTCCTCGTTTCCTGATTGTATCATTCCTAGCACTACAATTATGCCTATTGTACCACATTATGTTTTATTTCTTTATTGTGCTCGTATTTTACTGTATGTTATGTTTGTTACTTTTTTGATGTGGAACCTTTGTAAATGAGCTCACAACTCAAAGGTATTGTCAATCCAACATTTAAATAAATAAATAAATAAATTTAACATGTGCTTCATTGAAGGCAGGCTGGTTCATTAGCATAGTTGGGTTTAAAAGTATATTTAACTCTGTTTATCTGCAGTTAAAGTTTTTTTTATAACAGTGTAATTAAAGCAAAACAATGTCAGGAGGGATGGCAACTCAAGGCTTTGGATCCCAACAGGTTTCCTCCACAAACAGGATTTCTCTCCTATATCCTGAAGGTCACAATATAAATAGTTACAGTATATAAATAGTTTTGTACATATAAAAATTCTGCTGTGAGTTGCTGTTGGATGGTGGTTCCTTCATATCTATTATTTTATCATCTCTACTTTTCATCACCATTCATTCCCTTGCTTCTTACAGAAAGTCATGCCTCAGTTAGCGAACATTTCAATCTAGCCTTGAGCTTTTGTCTTTTGGGGTACATCCTTAAGGTACCTTTAGCCAAAAGGAACCTTTTTGCAAAAGCACATCTTGGGGTGGACCTATCCTCAAGAGGATTCATGTACAGTACCTTACTTGAACCCCAATGGTGGTAGTCTCAGTCCAGGACAGAGAGTGCTAAGTGCCGCAACAATGTTGCATAAGCATTCAAATATATTTTGGTAATGTATCATCAGGCACCAGTATTTTAGCAGAATGACATCCTATGTTACAAACGCACGTTTGCATCAACCCATACATAGTCACTCGCCGATCCAGTGAACTCCAACTTTTGGCATACAGAATACCCCAGAACATGAGGCACCATAGTGACTAAAGCAAAATGCAAACAGACAGTGATGATTCAGGGACCTTTTGCAACCAATGAAAACAATTCCAATAATGTGTCCACATGCAAACAACAGTAACTATCCCCATCCCCAACTTGAAACAAGACAGCAGAATCCAGGAGGTATTTAGCTGCAGCACCATCAGTACTGTGTATCTCATCACATGCTCCAGATACCCCAGCACAAACCTCTAAGTGAAAGACACAAGGCAAGCACTCAGAAAGAGAATCTGCACCAGAACAGCATCATACACAAAGTCGCAGACACATTAGTGAGTGAGCATTACTTCAGCTTTGGACACACTGTAATTTGGAAGACATGAAAGTTATAGTCATTAAGGAAAACTTTAGATCACGTGCAAACCAATGGGCCTGGGCACTCATGCATAGCTTCTAGTACACTAGACTCTGGTTTCAACAGAGGCAAAGGCATCATGTTGTACTAGCAAATTTAAAAGTTAAATATTGAGCCCATCTAAGAACATTTCTCCTGTGTCTTATTATTTAAACAAATAGCGAAACAAGACCTCTGTGTCACAAAAGGTAATGTGATGTTAACTGTCTCTGAAAACCTACTGTTCAGCCTTTGTCTGATATAAAATCACATTATAAAAACTTGTTTATGTCCCTACAGCTTTAACCTACAGAAGCAAAAAATTACATTCCTGTCTTTTGAATTAAACCCTATAAAAGGAGTTTCATCTTTTAATGTGTAATATGCCTCATGAAGAGGCAGTAGTAGGGCCTCATAAGCATGCAGTCTGATAAAAAACAAAGCAGTTTTTTATTTTTCTCTAATTTTATCTATACTAATTTTTTTCTCTAATTTAATCTATACTCATATACATTATTACTATCAATAAACCTCATTAGTACTATTGCAATATGTAATATTGGATTTCATGTTTGGTTACACAGCATTTTTGCTCTGTATAATTATTTTTTTATTTTTTTATTTATTATGTTTCTTGTTGCCACCAGCCACCCAGTACCTGCACCTGGTCATGGACCCTCGCTCCCACCTCCATATCAGATGTGCCCCTTTGATACCCCCTGGCTTGTCCCCCCGGGCGGGGGTTACAGCACCCCTCCCTCAAAGGCACCGCAATGATGGGATAGATTGAAGGGGCTGTCCTGGAGCCTAATTGAAGCTGAGGGCAGGCATCTTCAAGGGCGGCCAGTGGTGTTATTTTCTCCCCAGTCATTCAGGGGTGGGGATGTGCAATGATGGCCAGTGTCGCCCCACCCCTGAGCTTGCTAGTGGTGCTGGGAAGAGTGGTATGCCCAACCACTGTTAGGTGTCCATGTTACACCAAACACTGTATCCCCTCCCCCTGGAGAAGGACAGCAGTTGTCAGATACTCAATCCTCTGATGGCCCAGGTCTGTTGCCAAACCCAGGTCACCTGTGTCACAAGCAGAAATCCAACCGCTGCACCAGCTGGCAGGCCGCTCTGTATAATTATGTTGCAATACTCCTCCCCATTTTCCTTTCCCCTGGGTATCACATGAAAATGAGCCTTGGCTCAATATGCCTATCCCAGTCACCAATTTAAAATAAAAAGTAAGCCCGATTTGCCCATGTATTGTGGGATTAAGACATATAGAATGAAGGTGCAGTTCATGTGCAGGCTCTGCATACACTTCCCCAAAAACACAGAAGTCATCAGTGATTAGACATACTGTACAGTACATGATTAGCCATACAGACATACATTTTCTGGCAAGGCACTTCAGTGCTAAGGAGATCATTCATGCATGTGTTTTGGAATCAAACCCTAAGTTTGCAAAAATGTGCATTTCAAAAATTTCCAGGAATTTTAAGATTAGTGCTAAAACAATTATGTTTGCACTAATAAGGTAATTCATTTCTGCGTTACAACATTAAAATTGGTGAGCATATTCATGTGCTCATGACCTTTGGTTTAAAACATGATGCAGTTTACATACAGTAAATATGATGGCTATGCATTTTAAACATGCACTAAACTGCCTTAGGGGAATTCACATGTCATTTTTAATATTTCAGATGACAGTCTGTCTCTGCACATTACATATTTCACTTGTTAACAATCCACTGGTTTGTTTGACAGGCAGCTTGCACTATTCACTTCAGCTTGCCCAACCCCCAGGATGCTCCATCTCAGACCCTTTAAATTCCTGAAACAGATGTTGCACTACAAAATATTTTCTCAGCTGTATGGGAAAAAAATCATATAGCTAAAGACATCTGTGATGGGAATAATCAGCATCAGTGAAGCACTTATTTTCTTTTTTCACATGGGAGCGCTGCACAAAAATTCCAAACTATGAGTCCCCTTCCTGTCCCTCACATTTGTTAATAAATTCCAGCCCTAGTGTGGAGATTTCAAAACCTTCGAATGTGCAGTACACATTACAGCATCAAACTGTGGCTTTATTTAAGAGTTAATACATCTCATTATGTATCTTTACAGTCTACTTACAGGTTTGAAACAATTGTAGGCATTGTATTTTATAGGGTACCATTAGAAGTAAGTTTGTGCTTAACAGCTTTGCACTTCTCCTCATAAAAATAAAAACTTACCCACAATAACCCAGCTGAGAGGCAACATGTAAGTCTTCACTGGTGTCCTGCTTCCACATAATTTATAACTAGGTGGACAGAAGCACTGGGAAGTTAGAAGGTCACACAGCTGGAAAATGGAAGGGTCAATGGATTTGTAATGGGTTCGGTAGCCTTTCACCTGTATGTCACTGGTTGAAATCCAGCACAGGTCACTAGTGGCCAAAAACCATTATGACCTACAGGCTGTTCAGTAATCAATAAGAAATGAGATGTGGTGGTCTCAGTCCAATATTCGGTGAGTAAGTGACCACATCACAAAACTATTGACACATTTAACACTACAGTAATTACCACATTTGCTGGCAGTATCACAGGAAAGGCCAAGGACTGAATGGACATGGTGCCTGAATTAACTGCACCCTCGTCTAACTGATGATCACTTCACGACAGGGTTGAGAAACACTGGCAGGGCAGTATTAGGAGACTTGCACTGTGGTTGCCCCTGCTGTACCTGCCATGTGGTTAAACTGAGGGCTTCATTTTCTAGTCCTGCCAATGTGGAATCTATCAAAAGCTCTGAGAAAATTCACACAGAGAAAAAAAGGATATAAAAAAGAAGGTTATGCTGGAAGAAGTGACTCTGGTGTGATTTTGACCTGGGACTTCTGTTCACAGTTTTGCACCATAACCATTACATTATACTGTCACTTGTTAATTCATGGGAGAAAAAAAAAAACTGCAATTTCCGCCTAAACTGCACCCATATGTTAGATCACTTGCAAAGTGATCTAACAGTTAGGCACATGGTTATTGTAATTTGCAACAAATATGGTGGCAGCCACTTGCATCACAAAACTGATGCAAGCACCATGTTTTTAATGCAAGCTGCTGCACATTGCAGACACTGCTAGAAAACCCAAGTACCTTTGAAAATAAGGAAATACATTTTTTGTGACTCCTAGACTATGCTAATGGACTGGCAATTCTGCCTGAGTGTTTGGCATCCTCTGAAATTAATATCTTGCACGTAGCCTCTATTTACTTTGACATTTGCCATCCTTCATAATAGGTATTCATAACCATAATCACACAAGCACATAACTGACTAATAAAAGACCAGTATGGAACAACGCTTTAGTTAGATGAAGAAAAGAGACAAGAGTAGACTACCACAGAAAATAAAATCATGTAGACAGACAAATACAATATAACGTTGTCCAGCACATGGTACATGACAATACAAACACTACTGATTACTCTAGTAGATTTGCAACACCTTGCATGAAAATTGTGCCCACCCCTTCCATTTACAGTTTAATACATGGTGCCAGAATTAAGCTCTCAGCTGCAGATGTCTAATATATCTAATTATCTGAGGCACTGCAAACTGCAAGGCTACATACTGTTCTTTCTGGCATTTAAAGGTGTGAGATTATACTCATATTAGGAAAAGGCACATTCTGACACCTATTAATATAACATACTTTAAATAATTTTAAACACTTTAAATATTGTGTGATTCATTTAGTGCTTGTAGTCAGCACTGGAGACCAAAGTTTTCTTTTTTAACTGCAATACGCACAGCATGGGTAGTAACTGCAGCTCAAACATTCCCGTGTTCTATGTGCCTCAATCTTGTCATGAAGGCCAGAACTCCCCATAACATGTGAGAGGGTAATTCATCCTTCAGGCCTGTTTAAGGAGTGATCCACAAAACGTCAAGTGGCTTCTATGGCTGTGTACCACAAATGTGTAGTACTTACATCCAAAGTCAGAGGTGTTAGGCAAATGCTTATATACAAAACACAGTGCTGTGAGTGAGGGGATTGCTCATACTATAGGGCTACACTTGCTGCATTCACACCAGCATCTGGGGCATTTCTGATAATACACACACAGTATACCCATGCCATTGCCTATCCATAGCAGTAGATGAGCATGTTCACATGTAGTACACTGGACCTCACACTGTGTGAGCTAGGAGACTGAAGTAAAGTCAACAAGGCCTGAATGCAAATGTGCATACTAGCATATACTAACCAAAATGAATATACCCTGTATATGGAAAACTACTGCATCCCAGTACCCCTAACACATTACACAGCCCATGTACGTGTGTGTAATTTATTACAGTGGTGCAGTAGCACCACTATGGTTAGGACTGAGCAGGGATTTCTATTTTAAACTTCAAAACCTGCACTTTAATTGCTTTGCAACTGTTCAATGGATTTTCACTAAATTTTGCATGTGCCGTCTCTGGGGCTAGATCTCTTGAGATACTAAGTTTTGTTCTGGTTCTATGTGGTGATTCCGAGATATGGCTAGTGAAAAAAAACAGGGTTTTTTTTCTATTTTGTTTTTTGTCAATTTCTAGTGCCCAGAAGGTTTGGAATTTTGGTCTGAAATTTTCTGGGTAGAGAGGGCTTGTACCACTGTGGTACTATTTGCTGGTTTAGTGAAAAAATATTAAAGCAAATATTAAACCATAGTTATTATATTTTAAAATTTCAGTTCAGAGCATGTTCAGTATGATCTTTTGGATAGCTGCTTGAAATAAAAAAGGAATTTGGTTCATATGAAAAAATGATCCTTTTTCATATGGAGAAATCCATTTTTGTGAGGAAAAATCCTTTTTCATATGGCCACTATCTTGTTTCTGTTTAAAAAAAAATTCAAAACTGACAAAAATGACATCCTGTACACAAACCAACCCATGTATCTTGCTCATTGGGACTCCGTTAGGGTGAATTCTGTGCTTAGTTTGTGGATAAATGACCCAGAAATGACTTTTTTAGACATTTAAAAATCGTTTTTCATGAGCCGATTTTCTTTCTTCATATGGCCATACAAAAAAGGAATTGGCTCATATGAAAAAGGATCCCTTTATACAAAAAGTAATTTGGACTTAGTTTTCTTTTCTATTTTTTTTTTTTTTTTGTATAAAGGAAGTTTTTTCTATTTTTTTTTTCTGTTTAAAGGTCTCCTTTTTGGTATCCTTTTTTCATTCATACAAAAATGATGCCTTCTTAAGAAAAAATAATTTGGACTTAGTTTTTTTTCCAATCCTATTTTCATATGAGGGGATCCTTTTTCTTATGCTTTTTTCATTCATACAAATAAGGATTCCCTCATATGAAAAAAGATTTTACAATTTTTTTTTTCCAATTCTTTTTGTTACATGAGGAGATCTTTTTTCGTATGCTTTTCTTGTTCAAACAAAAAAGGATTCCCTCATACAAAAAACTATTCAGAACTTAGTTTTTTTTCTAATTCTTTATTCATATGAAGGGATCCTTTTTCATATGGGTGTTTCCTTAATGCAAAAAAAGGATCCCTTCATAAAAAAAAGGTTTTGGACTTAGCTTTTTCACACATTTGTACTTTAATAAGCTATAACTCCCTCAGAATTTGGACTTAAGAAACAGTTTATATGTCAAACAAATGATATTAATGAGTACTACAAGAATAATGCACAATCCCCCAAAAATATTTAGAGGCCACATAAAAAAAATAAAAAAATTAAAATCCCCATAGGATAACATTGAAAGTTTAACAAGCTGTACAATGAAGAAAACAAAATGCTGTTTTGGCAGAAATGGAGGTGCAGGGCTGGGAGGGCCCTGTGCTTCCACACCAACATAGATGTATCCATCAATGGCTATCCCATTTATCAAAAGCCATTAAAATGGCTTATGTCACACACACTACACAGACTGCTCTTCACCCAAATGTTCTCATACCTTGAGTCATAAACACAGAGGAGTGAACAGTGCCTGGAGTTCTCTCTCTCTCTCTTTCTCTTTCTACTACAAGACCCAGTCTGAGTTGTGGAACAAATACCTGTTCTGCTCTTGTCTGCTCGAACCAGGGGAAAGAAAGCTATTTTTAAACTGCTAAACTCCTCAGCTACTTACGGAGGACAGAAAGTTAGTTTGCTGATAAGCAATTAGAGTTTTAGTCAGAGAAAAAAAATCAAGCAGGGCTTTTACTTATGGAGCTGTTCAGCCAGCAGTGGGGCACTTGCTCCCTTTATCTCTCTCTCTCTCTCTTGCTCTCTCACCAATGTCAGTGTCCTAGTGTGTTTACAGGAAAACAGCATCAGTAGGTAGAGAGTGAGAGAGGGGAGAGAGAAAGTAAACTATTTTTTTAACTGGTAAGCTCCTTCCCTACTTATGGAGGAAAGAAAGTTACTTTGCTAATAAGCAATTAGAGTTTTAGTCAGAGAATAAACAGTAAATAGAGCTTTTACTCGTAGTGCTGTTCAGCTGCCAATAGGGCACTTGCTCCCACTCTCTTTCTCTTTCTCTTTCTCTTTCTCTTTCTCTTTCTCTTTCTCTCTGTCATCAATGTCAGTGTCCTACTGCATTTACAGGAAAACAGCATCAGTAAGTAGAATGTGTGAGAGAGTAAGCTATATTTAACTGGTAAGCTCCTTGGCTACTTATGGAGGACAGAAAGTTAGTTTGCTGATAAGCAATTACTATACAGTCTTAGTTGGGAAACAAACAGCAAACAGGGATTTCACTCAATCATGGAGAGAGGTGTCAGCAACTTCCAGAATTATCTTTTTTACATCTCCCTGCCTGAGTACTGTCCCATCACAAGTTAAGCCTATCACTTGTATGCTAAATGCAGAATAATACAGTACAGGAATTTGGATTCAGATACAAGTCAAGAGGTATAAATAGACATTCACACATAACTAGGTGTGAAAAGGGATTAGCAGTTTAGCAGGGGGACAAGTCTGGGCAAGTCTTGTCAGAAATCATCCCATTTAGGCAGCAGGGGCATCCCATTTAAACAGTTATGACTCCCATAGGCTAACGTGTGTACTTAGTCGGTGCCCGGAGAGATGTGCCAATAAAGCAGATGTCCCAATTATACATATCCTGATTAAGTGGCTTCTACTGTTTAATGCACCAGTTAGGGTTCCAGCTAATGCCACAAAAGTAGGGTAATGTGATGTTAGGTTTTCAACCCTACCTTACCACCCCCACCCCAAAGTTCAAGGCACAGCTCCAAGCCAGTGCTTCATAGTGATATACTCTCAAAGGTAGATAATTATGTCTTGTCCATGTTGCCAATACAATCTGTTGTAGCTTTCTTCATGTAGGGCCCTATAAACCCTACATAAAGAAAATAGATTACATCTGACATTGTTTGGTCAGGGAACAGGGTCAGCATAATGGCTTACAATCCCAAGGATGGCCCCACCACTGATTTGCCAAGCCTCTGGAGACCCAAAGCCCTATTTTTTTTCCTTTTGCTGCTTGAGGGAGTGGAGAGTTATGGTTGGAAATGCTAATTCTACATTTACCTACTTTTGTGGCACTAACTGGAACCCTAACAGGTGCATTCACTAAGTGATTTTGCAGATAATTTCCTTTCTTTTTGAGATAGTAGAACTGTATCCTCATTCATACAGGTCCCTTCGGGACCTGTGTGAACAGATGCAGATGTGCATAGACCCTTGAGCCATGCACCAAGGGAAGACTCTGTCTGAAGTTCTGTGCAATGACAGAGGTCAATAATTCATAGAGCTGTCTGGTGTGCTGCAAAAGCCAGGGCTGTATGGTCCATGTGCTTCCATGTGACTGCATATACATATGCACAAGGCAAAGAGTCCATCTGTCAGCCAATGCACAGGGTCTTCTACCATCCATTGGTGCAGAAGGGCAGGACCATATGCCTAGAGGAGAGTTGTCTTCACTATATGGTACCCAGGCCCATGCAAGCAACCAAGCAGCTTTCATTCTCTGGTTTGGGGGTGTCACATAACAGTCCCATCCTCCCACCTTCACCCCACAGAGCTGAGTCAAGGACCTCACCCTACAACTCAGCTCACCAGCGTGGGATCATAAAGCATACCCACTGAGGTAAAGACTGGCATCACACAGAAAGTTTCTTAATAATTATATATTTTTTTTATTTTGACCCCACATTTTCAAGATAGTCATTCTATGACTCCCCTTATAAACGTGACATGTGGCATTTATAATATATTGTCTGAAATGTCATTTCACACCACAAGTGTGAAAACACATCTCATCCAGGGTTTAGAAAATTACATCTGTCATGTTTATGATGTGGTGTGGTGTGGGAAAATTGCTATTTTTAATGTTTGGAGTTAAAATACTGAAGATTAATGAAGTTATAAGTGAATGTCGAAATATTGCAATGTTCACTCATAACCTGGGAATGTTACCATATTTGTACACAAAATTTTCAGCATAGACTTTATATAATCCCACCTCATCAGCCCCATAGATGAACACTTTCTAATCCCTGCTAAAATGTCATTTCATGCCATAGGTGCAAAAGCACTTTTTTGGCCAGGATTTGAAAAAACAACAGCTGTTATATTTATGAGATGGTGTAAAAAATGCTTAAGCTGAAAATTTGGAGTCAAAATATTGAAACTTACCAAAGTTATGAGCAAGCATGCAAATATTTCAACATACACTCATAACTTTGTCATTTTTACATATCTTGACACCAAATTTTTAACATAACATTCTCATAATCCCACCTCATGGGCAAGGGCAGTGACATTTTTCAAATCCTACCTGAAAAGTGATTTCACAGAACTGCAAATCACCTTTTGGGTAAGATTTGCATAATTCCACTGTGATTGGTCATAAGGTGGAGCCCCAAAAAAGCCATGTTGAAAATTTGGTGTACAAATATTCAAAACTGACAAAGTTAGGATTAAAAGTTCAAACCCAGCTAAAATACATTAAGCAACACTTATCTGATTTTCTCATATCACAGTCACCAGTTCCAGCAGAAAGATGTGTCTTCAATCAGGGAGTGGATCTACACCATGGGGCATGTTCAGGTGAGTGAGGGTGGGTGATGGGTGGAGTGGGGTGTGGAGTGATGGGTACTGAGTGGGAGGTCAGGGAGGGATGGATGAGGGTCAGATCAGTGAGGGACAGTTTTCTTTTTCACAGGTTTAAAAATAATGCAGGATGGCTTTCTCTATTGCAGATCACTTTTCAACACTGGGGATTGGACAACCCAGTGTTTGGCTATTATTTGGTGAATGGGGCACGTGACGTGGAGGAGAGGGGGCCAAGAGAAGTGATACTGGGGGTCAGCACTCAGCTCCTCTGATATGAAATATAAAATTACATAAATACTGAGAAGACTGGTATGTGACCTGAAGGGGACAGTCCTCCACATTAGAGATCAAAATGAAAACGGTAACTCAACACTTCAAAGTGAAAAAGCCTCTTACATCAATGCTCATTCTTATATTATCAAAAATTATAATAAGGGGTCTCATTTTGCAAAAACCTGATTGGCTGTGAGTGTTCTAATAGAGTTGCATTAACCCATGTTACACTGCCATCTGCAACTGTGCCCAGTATAGTACTTTGAATTTTTTAAAGTGAAGTCCCAGCTGTTCAGATCCCATTTCAGTTTGTTTTAAATGGCAGACCCGCTCCAGGATCCCCCTCTCACAGTGTTAAAAAAGAAAGGAATGAATTGTTACTTCAGTCCCCATTCATGTCACCAGTCAGTAACATTATAAAAAGTTCACTTTGGCATTTTGTATTTTATGCCGTGCTGCCTCAGCCGTTCACATTAGCTGTTTAGATCTTCCTTTCATTGTGCAACTACTTCTCAGATCTCCCTTTCCAGTACTATGAAAGAAAGCCTACTGAATTGCTGCCTCAGCCCTCATCCGTGTCAGTAACATTTAAAAATAATTATACAGTGGCAAGAAATAATCCTGGCTCCTTATTGGTCAGTTGGCCATCACAGCAGGGATGTTATCCTGGCATAACATCCCTGCTGATTTTATCATAGAGCTTATTGACCAGCAGCAGCATCTTTTCTTAAAAAAATATTTTAAAACACTAAATAAAATTAATTAAAATGATTTTTTTCCGTATAAAACAATAAGACATTGTATAATAGGAATAATGCCCTTCAGAGTGGGTGTTATGCTGGGATAACGTCCCTTCTCGGGTGTTGGATGCCCTCGGCCGGTGGCCTCAGGCCCAACCACCCGAGGTGGGATGTTATCCCAGCATAACACCCACCCTGTCAGGCATTATTTCTTTAGTTTACAGGTACTCTGAGTATAGGTTTCAGTGGTAACCAGCCCACAACCCGAAGTAACCACTTACTATTTCAGACTCATGGTTGGACTTACAAGAGCTCTCCAGTTTCATGACAAACAAAATCAAATAGATTTGTTAAAGTATACATTTTAAAATTAATAGGCCTAAATAAGGAGAGCTCTTGTGTTCAATGTTATTTCAAGTGCTGGTGCCTTTGTTTAAAGCTATCCAAGGCAACATGTCATAGCAGCCTCCATGACAAGATGTGCTGTGATTATCCAACATTCCTGATTCACCCAGACACAGTGACAGGCACTCTGCACAACATTGTATAGCAGACAAGGTAATAAACCGAAGCAGAAGGACTATTTTACATAAAAACTAAGAATCTGCTACATGATCACAGACCAAAAAAAACAGATATTTAATCCACTGCCCAGTTAATATAATAGCAATAACATACTCCCAGGGGTTAGATTAACATACATTATACCATGGACGTCCTAAAATAGCCAATCAGAGTAGCAGGCTGGCACCTTACCTGCATTGTAAATCCACTGATAATCACAGCAAAAGGTGCCAGCCTGCCACTATCACATGCCACCTTAACAGTAAATCCCTCCGATACCCAAGACAAGCTGAAAGAGCTGCCATGTTGTGTCTCGCTTACCTTATGCTACCAGACATTCTCTTTCTCTACTGTCCAGAAAATTCAAAACATTCACATTTTTTTTAAATACTTCATCAAGCCACACTTAAGGCCAAACATATAAAAATACCCTCAACTGCTTCCACGTGGTTCACCTGACAGCCTTCTTAAATGCCGGCTCCACTCCATACCTCCAGTCCTTTGCCACAATCCATTGGAGCACCGTAAATAATTTAGTCCTCCACTGAGCACAAAACAATTCTGCACTGCATAAAAATGTTTTTAATTAAGCACATATCCATTCTGGCTCTAGGGTTACATACAAAAATGTACTTTCTGATGACTACAAAACCCCAGAAACAAACGTTGGAGGATGGCACCCCATTACCGCTCCAACCAGACAAACTCTCATTACCCGCACTACCGTAAAAGAACAACAATTAACTCACCGTAGGTAGGATCTTTCTTCAATAAAAAATAAATATGTAAATAAAAAAAATCTCTGTGTCTTTGAGGGAGCTGCATTAGGACAACCTTGGCAACAGAAGTTCAAGAATGGATCCCACTACACAATGCTTGCAGGAACGGTTTCTAAAAGAAAAACAAAACTAGGCACTGCAGAATGTTTCTTCAATGCAAAACAATAACACATTACAGTGTGTGTTTCATAGTGGCGGCAAGAGGGGGGAGAGGAGATGCATCAGCACTAGCTGCCCAGCATGTCTCAGACACACACACACACACACGCACACACACACACGTGCACACACACATGTTCGGCCCAGCAACAGAGGACTATAAAACCTAGTGGAAGCATACCACAGCTTAAAATCAATAAAAACTGCTTTTGTCTAACACTTTTTACTATTTCTTTCTAATCCTTCACTTTTACCACATTGTATAATCACAATAAGCCACTCGGTGGAAGTGGGTAATCAGGGGATTTAACCACTCAGCTGCGCCTCGTGGGCAAACCACACCAGCTGTGGTAAATCCCCTGATAACCCACACCCCCTCATGGCTTATTGCTCTATTAATCACCCAATGGGGGCAAAACAGCACTCGGCTGCACCTCATGCCATATCATGACCCAAGGAGGTGATCAACAGACTGTCAAACTAACCTCGGTCATACATTATTGCTTAAGCGGCATTACTCCTAAAATCATTACAATTACTAACAATATCTAAAGTATAACATTAATGCCGAACAGTAAAAAGAATATTGGTATGGACATGATGGTATTGATATTTAAGGGGAAAGATTCTGAGTCCATTGAGAAAATGCGAACCTATTCACGCAGTTTGCTTTACAATATTTTACTATGGAATTTTTTTTTTGTTCAATTGGTTCACACTAAAAAAAAGTACTGTACACCAAATGGAAGTATTCATGCAAGATACAGGATTCTATGTTGGCACTAACTATAGTCTTCAGAGCCTTTTACAAACAGTTGGTGAAAACATTGACTTAGACTTGAAGAATGTGCCTTATGATTTGGCCCCCATTTTATCTCAAATAAGAGCACTATTCAGCCACCCATCATATTCTTGCAGCACGAGTTGATTCAGTATCACTACATTGTACTGCAACCACTTTCCCGGAAGCCCTACACCAGAAGCCCAATGCACAAAATCCCAACAGTGGGATTTTGCCTCCCACGGAGTTTGTTATATTAATTAAGTGGGGGTGGGGGGCTGTTCTGTGTAGCAAGAATGAATCCATATGTTGCGGCTGATCATCACTTTGAATGAACAATAAAATGGGATAAATGCACAAACAAAATTATGCCAGGACACTGCTTTGACTGAAGCAGGATTCCAGCTGCAGCTTCGGAACTGAAGAAAATCCTGCTTTTTTTGTGCCATGAGAAACAGGTGGTGAGCAACCAAAAATTATCTTGCAGCATGGAATTTTTCCTGGCATATCAGAATGCTATCCAAAAAACCCTACTGTGCATACTCGTAACACCAAAAAACAAAACTTTTAATAATTTTAGTTATGGAACTGTTAAAAATTTTTTCACAAAACTTTCCAAAGTCACTACTTTGGTACAGCATGCCTCTATGCTAAAAGGTTTGGAACAAAATTCCATTCTGTGTAGGCTATACATGAGAGCGAAACCAAAAAAACATGTTACAGCAACTATAGGAAAAAAAATAGATGTCTGCATGAAAATGACATATGCAGATCTCAGAAATTGCACAAGCTACAATCATGAAACTTTTCACATATTAGACATTGCATGCTAGACAATGCATGCAAAATTTCAGCTACTTTTGTCAAACGCTCCTAAGGCTATTAAGTTGCAAATTGAGGGGTTTAACAAGGAATCTGTCGCTCAGCCTTAATTATACTGGTGCCACCATGCCAGTATAATATTTATGCTATGTACCCAAAAGCCGTTACATAAATGTAATTTGAGCTACTATGTGCATAAATTATGTTTCTGTACACAGTAGACTCATTATCTGCATTTAAATACATAGTAGACACGTCATAATACATTTATACACTTAGGCCCAGATATTCAAAATGTGACCAAAAAGTGTGCAACAGCAGGAGCAAGTGCAAGTCCATTGCGCCCATGCGCAAGAGGCGCGATATTCAAAAACTGCGCAGGCCAGGATGCACCTACAGCCGACGACTGAATTTCGCACCACCTGCACCATAGTGCAACTAGGGAGGTGAAACTGAGCATATCTGATGCGCCATAGTGCAACAAGGGATGCTCAGCTGAGCAGCCCAGATGTGCCATAGCACAACCAGAAATGCCCCCCCAGCAGCAGGGCGGCAATGCAACAGCACAACCAGGGATGCAGGGGCCCACCACCCATGCCACAGATGGGCAGAGGAACACACAGCAGAACAGACATCGTCCCTCCACACCGCATGCACTGCACAACTGGGGGAGGGCTGGAATAACCACTGGCCCATGGAGACCAGCAACCAACCCACAGCTGGGCCATGGTGCCCCATCACACCCCCTGGAAAGCTGTGACCGGCATACAAGGAGGGCTGACCACCCCATGCCACACCATCCCACCAATGCAGAGCACACCCTGCACCGTAACCCCCAGACACCCTTCCCAGGAGCAGCGTCCACCAGGGCAGGATACCCCATGCATGCCACCACCCCCACTGTGACAATGCAACCCTGTGCACCACAGAACCATGCAAGGCAGCCCCACCATGAGCACCTATCAGCGGGTGGCAGCACACAGCGATGCAATGACTGCATACACAGTGCCACCATGCACATCCCCCCCGAGGTACAGCTGAGAGACCGACCCTGCGTCGGCACATGATGTACCCCACACATGACAGGGCATGCCCCGGACCCCACCACCAGTGGTACAGCACCCTGCACACCCTCCCAAGGACACATCCTGATCCAGCACTGGCCACAACAGCCAGTGCAGACACCCACAGAGGTGCATGGAAGCATGCACCACACCGGATGCCACACAGTGCATGGACAAACACCCACCCATACCCAAGGGCACAACAACACAGGGATGCAGTAGCGGGGCAACCAAGCCCCCAGCATGAGCCCATGGAAACCATGTACACACGGCCAGCACTTCTCCATGGCACAGGAGTGCCAGCCACCATGTGCAGGCACTGTGGAGCTGTATGCCACCAGCATTTGCCCGGAGCACAAGTGACAGTGGTGCACATCCCTTGCAATGCACACAAGCCACAGCATGGAGATGGGACAACAACAGAGGAGGCCACAGTGTCACCCAAGGCAGACATGCATCACACCAGTGACAGGAGGCAACCCGGCATTGTGATGGGTACAATGGCTGTCCTACATGGACAGCCACCACTGACATGCCAGAGGACCGTGCAGGTCACAGACATGCAAGGGTGTCAGCTGCATAGGCCATGGACGGGCTGACAGGTGCACCATGGACACAGAGCATGCACCATGGACCACTGCACACAGTCATTCAGTGCACAGGGAACAACATACACACCACAGACAGTGACTGATAGCTACTCCCACACCATAGTCACTTCCCCATGGACACACACACATGCACATGACTGCACCACCCCTGACGCCTTGCACACCACTGCAGCTGAGCACCTATAACCCACTGCAAAACAGAGACCACCACATTAGGTATATCAAAGCAAATGTATTGTAAAAAACACACAAAACTATTTACAGATATATACAAAAGGTTGGGGGGAGGGCCACAAACAAAGTGGGGGGGGTAGTAAGGGCAGGGTGAACAAATGGTAGAGGGAAGGAGGGGTGTGAGGGTGGGTCCAGGGGGTAAGGAAAATCAGGGTAGGGAAAATCAGGGGCATTAGGATGCTCATCAGGAGCCCTGCTCCTCGTTCTAGCTGCTCCTCCCGCCATGCCACTGTCTGACTCCCACACGGTCAATCCTTTCCAATTTTTGTCTGATGGCTTGCAACTGCCATCCACCTAGACAAAGGAGCAGAGTCAATAGGTGTGAATGCACAGCCCCATGCAGCCCACCCACTGTGCATGGCATACAGCCATGGGACATGCCTCTGTGATGGTGTGTGACCACCCACAGTGATCGCGTCCACAAGACCTGTCCACCCAGGTGCACACAGCCATGCGGACCACTGCACACACCCACCGGTCAAGTCCTGCACAGCACCACCGTGGCTGTTCAGTGATATGGCTATGTGGTGCAAAGGCAGTGGCACAGCCAGGTACCCAGTGCAGGCATGGACCACCATTAATGCACTCCCAGACATGCAGTGCCACTGGACAGTGCTGACTGTAACAAGTTGCGTGCATGGCAGTGGTGTCAATGGAAGGTGGCCATGCCCCTCTGCCCACCCTGTTACACAGCATTCAATAGTAATCATGGATGTAAGGCACTCACCATCATCAGGGCGGTCCCTCTGCCTCTGTGAACCTTCGCCCCTCCCGGACTGATGGTCCTCCTGCTGGCACCTCCTCTCCCTTGCCAGACATCGCTCATCTGGGCCTAAGGTGCAAACATGGAGAGAGGAACATCAGTACAATCCTGTAGCAAAGTCCCCCTGCCCCCATGTGTGTGCAATCCCACACAGCCAGACCCACCCACCCCACACCCTGATAACACCACCATGGCCAACACCAGACAGTCCCCCCCATGTTCTGGACACATGCAACCGTGATACCCATATGGAAGATAAAAGTGTATGGATGTTGCCCCTTCCTGGCCATGGCACCGTGCTCCTCATGGCACGTGCCCACAGGTGGGAAAGCAGGTCCGTGTCCCTCCGCCTCAGGTCCCCATATCTTGTGGTGGCACTGCTCTGCTATCCGCCCCATAACGGTGGCGTCCTCTAGGGCGTCGGCCACTTCCTGCCACACCTGACTCCTGGACCTGTCCAGGGGTGCCTCACCAAACAGTGAGCCAACAAGTGGCTCCACAGTGGCAACCAAGTATGCCATCTCTACCTGGCTCCACTGGGCAGCTATCCTCCGCGCCATCTCTATTGCTCAGTTGAGTCAAAATGGCGCTCTGCAGCATGGGTCCACCACGTGCAGATGCTGCGCAGTGCAGTGCTGAAATTCCCTATCGTGCTGTCACCGAACAGCACGATAGTGGTGCACCCATGCCTGACGCATGGAGCCTAGGGGGCAAAGGTCGGGCATAGGGTCAAGGGTCTCTGGTGCATGGAAAGCCACACAGCGTGATTGGAACCCAATGTATCTAGCACCATTGGGTGCCTGTGTGCCACCTCCTGTAGTGACCTACCACACTGTTGCCCCAGTGTGCCTATGATGCCCCAGTGCCACAGCGCCATATACGTGAACAGCGCTGTAGCACCACTGGCACAATGGTGGCCATGCCCTACATTGCCTCCCGCACACAGCATGTCAACAGCGCAACAGGCACCTGCATCATCAACCAGGGCATGCGCAGTTAGGTGTGTACTGCGCATGTCACAGAACTGTGCCCTTGGCTCATCACGTTCAACACAATTGTGCAAAAGCGCGATATTCAGCCGTCATATTCAAATCAGCTAATCAGCTATTCAATGGCGCAGTCACTGCATTTGCATCCACTTAAAGATGCACCTCGCCTCATTTGCATGGGTTGCACTATAAAAGTGCGACATTGGGCTGCACTGGCCATAGTCGGTTACTGCAGTACTGGTGAGTTGCATGCTGTTTGGGAGTGTGGACTGTGGATTTTGGGACATGCATGGGACTGCACAGTCACAGGTAACACCTGTCATTCTCACAGGCTGAATCATGACCGAGTGAGTTGTGGAGGAAGAGGAACAGAGTTGTGGGAGGAGAAGGAGGCCAAATTTCATGAAGGCCAAGACGGATGCCCTGTTTGAGGCCTACCTAGACCAGGAGCTGCTTCTCAGTGGATGCCAGGGAACACCACAGGCTCGTGCTGCTGCATGGGATGAGGTGGTGTGTGCTGTAAACCTGCATGGCAGCCACCAGTGCTCCATGCAGGAGTGCAAGAAGAAGATGGGCACAGACTGGAGGAGGATTAAAGAGAAGGTGGCTGCCATCAGGGCAGCATGATCTGCGACAGGTGGGGGACAGCCGCAGGTGCTATGCCTGACCCCACAGGAGGAGAGGTTTGCTGGCAGCATGCAGCGTTGCACCATTGAGGGTGTTCTGGGTGGTGGATTCCAGATGGGTGGTAGCCTGTCACTGCGTGGTAGGTCATGGTCTGTCTATGGGGGGGACAGGGTAGGTCACATGCAGTAATGCAACTCTGTTTTCCCTTACAGCTCCTAAGCATCTGCATGGGTCAGCAGTGATGGGCCTCTCCACTGAGGCCAGTCAGATGGAGATGGAGGAGGGCCCATCCACCTCCACAGGAATATGCATCTCAGTGCAACGGTGGGCCCACCTGGATGTCCAGACTGATATTGTTGGAGCAAGTGCAGAGGAGGCCCGGCCCATGTCCCAGCATGCCAGCGTCCATGGATGCCAGCATGCTGGGACTTGGGCTGGTGCCGGGTCCATCACCAATGATGATGTCGCTAACGTCATGGGCAGTGACACGTGTGTGCCACAGGATGGCCACACAGCAGGTAACATCATGGCCATGGCCATGGGTGGTGCCGCCGTAGAGGCCTGCATGTCATCACAGTCTCAGCCTGTGCCTGTCAGCACCGGTGGGGCAGCACTGGTGTGTGTACAGGACAATGGGACTGTTGCAGCCACTGTGGCAGCACCAATGAGCCCTGGGGAATGGCAGCCAGAGGGGCAGCATCAGCAGTCGGCCAATGGGCATGGGGGTACAGTGTCAGGGGCCGGTGTCAGTGCACCACTTGTGGACATGCCCAGGCCTGGTCCTGGTGTGCAGCACCCACCCTCAAGGGGTACTGAGCATCAGGGCTGCGCACACCCTGAGGGACAGCATGCCAATCAGGCAGACGACCTCTTGGATGAGCACACCTGCATACTGCAAGCATCAGTCAATCAGCAGATGTGGCTTGTGACATCGGTAGATGCACTGAGTGTGGTTTTGGAGTGGGCAGAGAAGTGTTGCAGCAGAGAAATCACTCTGCTGCTGGCAGGGATGGACTGGATGTGGGAGGATGTGACCGCTGCCATTGACAGGCTGACACATACAATCACAGCTGCCATGGCCACAAGGGGCACCCAGTTATTTGCCCATGCGGCGCAGATACTGCGCAGTGCAATGTCCACCCCCTGTTTCCGGCGTCATGCGACACCATCCTTGTCGACACCGGGTTCAGCTGTGGGCATCCTGAGCACGCTTGGCACAGGCATGTTTGGTGTGCTGCAGACCCCTGCGTGAGCATGGTCGCGTTCACACAGTGGAACCCTTGGGGGACCATCGGTGCCACCCCATGAGGCCAGTGGTCAGCCTATCACTGCTGGCAGGTCTCGGCAGGGCTGCCCATGCATCCGTGGTGGCTGGGGAACTGTGGCGCATGACTGACCTGTCTCCCATCGTGGCAACTGTCTGATGCTTCCCTGTGTGCATTGTGTCATTCAGCGGGCAATGCACAGGTGGGTACCCAGCCCTGCATGCAGACACACAGTATATCTGCACACCCTCCTGGCTGCTGTCTGCAGTTGCATGTGCATGATGATGCCTGTATTGTGCTGTATGCCAATGTGCAATGGTACCCAGCATCTGACACTTGCACAATGACAGGCAGTGGGCGTGGTGGTCTATGGACATGTGTGTGGCTAGGGGTGGCATTCTGGGTCAGTGTTCCTCCTACTCTTTGTGCATGTCTGGTGAGTTGTGTGTGTGCGTGTGTCTGTCTGTCCATGTGCCATGTTAGACCTCACCCATCCCTGGTGGTGTGTGTATGGTTCCATGCCTGGCCACTTCCCTTGATGGCATGCACCTCTGGTGTGTGTCCATGCAAGTTTGTGGGTTGTGCCTTTTCCACTGGTGGTTGCACATGGCCCCATGACTTACCTGGGTTGGCTGAAGTGCTCCTCCGTGATGGTGTCCTGGTGCAGCTGTGCCAGCCGGAGCAGTCGGAGGTCCCGCCACCCAAGGGGGAGCTGCCCATCACCATTGTCACCAGTGTCCTCATCATCCCCATCGCTGTTTTCCTCTTCAACCTGTATGGCTATCCCACATTCATTGGCCATGTTGTGCAGAATGCAACAGGCCAGAAATAGCCCGCAGGCCTTTGAGGGGCTGTACTGTGGGGCACTGCCAGAGCTGTCCAGGCAATGGAAATGCGTCTTCAGCATCCCGAACACCCGCTCGATGACATTACATGTGGTGGTGTATGCCTCATTGTAGTGTTGCTGCAATGGGGTTGCAGGCCGCCGGTATGGTGTGAGCAGCCAGGGATGGAGTGGGTATCAATTGTCACCTGTGTGTAGAGGGTGGAGGTTAGTTTGGTGATCAGCATCACCCTGACCCGGGCCATGTAGCCCACTGCCCATGTCACCTCTGACCGTGCCCTCCCAAGCCCTATGTTTGTCCATGTGGTTTGCATACTCACCCACTAGGTGGTCAATGGGGATGTCCCCACTCTCAAATCTGTGGCACAGTGCCAACTGGTGCCAGATGAAGGCATCATGTGCTCCCCCAGGTGCGTGGCACAGACATTGATTATGCACCCCCGGCATCACACACCACCTGGCAGTTGATGCTTGCATAGCCCATGCGATTCATGTATGCAGCCCCCTTGGGGCCAGGTGGTATGCAGATGGCCACATGGGTGCAGTCTATTGCCCCTAGCACACCAGGCATATGTGCTACCCTGTGGAACTCCTGTATGTTTGCTGTACACTCTGCCAGTGTGCTGGGGAAATGGATGTATTCCGCAGCATGTGGCAGCAGTGCACTGAGGAACTGGGTGAGGTGGCATGATGCGGCCGACTGGGTTATGCCTGTGGTGTCCCCTGTTGATCTCTGGAATGTACCCATGGCAAGCAAGCACATGCAAGCTGTCACTTTAGTCTCCACTGACAGAACATGACTCCGTCGTGTGGGTGCCTGCATCACATCACTGCACAGCTCACAGAGCCACCTCAGAATTGCCCGACCAGGCTGGGTACTGGCCCATGATCTCCTGTGATCACTATACAGTCAAGCTCATGCTGGCTCCCTCGGTACTGCCTGTTGGGGTATACCACCAACGGGCCCTTCCATGGCTGCACCCCCTGCTGCCCGCCTCTCAGCCTCTTCATTACTGCCTCCATCTAGATGGTGGCACTGGCCATGTCCCTGGCTTGTGTTCACCCCCCCCGGCAGCTGTTTCTGTGTCCCCCCCTGCTGTCCTGGCTGCTACTTCCCCTGCACCGGGAACACCTGATTGTGCTGGCCTCAGTGCTGTGTGGCACTTCCCCCTTCTGCACTGTGGCTTCCCACACCTTCCCTGAGCATGTGGGTTCCAGGTGCCCTTTCACTGTCCTGCCCTGTGTGTGTGTGTGTGTGTGTGTGTGTGTGTTGCCTGTGTGGCTGGCTATAGTTCAACAACTTTAGGCTTTCCTGTAGTGTTCTTGTGCCTCTCCCTTGTTCCTTTTTATTTTGGCTCATTTCTGCTATGGCACAACTTCTGCTTGCTCCCCTATTGCGCATGGCGCATGTTGTTGAATATCGCACTGCGTCATTTATGCATGGCTCCTCCCCCCTCAGTTGCACATACATTCATTATCATTGCGCTATTGCTTAGCATGATTTGGGGGGCTCAACTGCCTCCCACTGAATATTGCAGAATGGCACATTTTTGGACTTGCATTAGCGCAACCCTTTTGAATATCTGGGCCATAGTAGACATGTCATAATGCATGTCTACTCCCGCCTGCACTACTTTCACAGTTTGCATCTAGCAATCTCAGTTACACACTCACACACAGACTTCTATTTTAGCAGCACCAGCAACCTCCTTACTTTGCTATGAAACTGTCATATCAGGACACACACTGAGAAGAAACACAATTCAGTTTTTTTTTAACTTTCCAAATAATGCAACTAGCAGCTGCATGATTCATCCTTTCCCCCAGCCCTTCTCCACAACTAACATCACCCTCACAACCACTCCTGCTCCAGTTCCATTGACTACCTTGTCCACTCCAATCCCACTGGCTACCTTTCCTGCTCTGGTTCCGCTGACTACTTCTCCTGCTTTGGTACTCTTGCATTTTGTCCAGCTGGAATGCAAATTAAAATAAATGTTACATTTTTTTCTAGTAGCTGATTTCATCCCATCTATATTCCTCCTACCCAGCTGCAGACTGCTCTCCCAAGCTTACATACTTATGCTCCACTAAATATATAAAATATTTTAAATAAAAGTAAAAAAGAAAATGATAAATCCAATTAATCATGAGCTCTTTGTAGTACAAAAAACAAATGCACTCTGCTGAGAACATTTTAGTTCAGCTGCTCTCCAAAACCCATAGCCATTTTTCTTACTTTTTTCTGAAAGCTGCTAGCTTAGCCAATTAGTGGCTGTGCTCTAACATCGATATGCCATCATGACATGGTGTCCCTAACCATGGCCTAGCAACTAACCTCAGAAAGACACTTAGTCTGGGCAGACCACAAAAAAAAAACACACATTTGTAAAAAGTTTTATTTTCCACAATACTTTAACACAAGAAATAAAACATGGAGTCCCTCACCTATTTTATAAAGGAAATATGCAATGGGGACCTTTTGGGATAAGTCATTTATTTGCACTTGAGTTGTTTGAACTTGATCACATCACTCATGGCTGATGCCACTTATGAGGTTACCCAAATTCAAACAACTCTTGTGCAAATAAATGATTTATGCCACAGACCCCCACTGAATGTACTCTATCTATCTATCTATCTAGATGTACTGCTGTAATTTTGGTATCATGGATTTGTAACTGTGGCTGCGGAAGTGCAGGCCCCACATGATCCTGGACTTTTGCAGCCAGAAGTGTGTGTGTGTGTTGAAGTGTGCTTCTATATCCATGGCTGCAGAAACACTTGACCCTGATCATGGATCACAAAAGTGGTAACAGGGAGGAAGCTGGCAATTATAGGTCAATTAGCCTGACACCAGTGGTGGGAAAACGAATGTAATCACTGCTGAAGGAAAGGATAATAAAATATCTTGAATCCAATGCATTAAAGGACCGAGGCAGCATAGATTCATGAATGGGAGATCATGTCAAATGAATTTGACAGATTTTGTTGAGTGGATAACCAAGAAATTAAATCAGGGTAGAGCAATGGACATGGTCTGCCTAGACTTCAGTAAGGCTTTTGACTCCATTCCACATAGAAGACTAGTACGTAAGCTGGGTAGCTTAGGAGTGGGTACAAAGTTGGCACACTGGGTAAAAAACTGGTTAGAGGTTAGGCAACAGAGGGTGGTAGTAAACAGAATTCACTCAGAGGAGGGGATGGTGACCAGAAGGGTACCTGAGGGATCAGTGCTGGGACTGGTCCTCTTTAATGTTTTCATAAGTGACATTAGGGATGAGCTAGAGGGGAAGGTCTACCTCTTTGCAGATGACACAAAAATCTGCAAAAGGATAGATACTCCAGGAGGGGTGGAAAGGATTAACAGATACCAGAGAAAATTAATGGCATGGTAAAGAGAATGGCAGTTGGGTTTCAATGTGAAAAAGTTAAATATAGTGCACTTAGGGCACAGGAATCCAAAGGCAGAGTATAAAATGGATGGAGTGTTATTAATGACAACTAACCAGAAGAAAGTCCTGAGGATTATCATATCAGATGGCCTAAAGATGGCCAGGTTGTGCAGCAAGGCAGTTTGGATGGTTAATGGGATCCTGGGGTGCATAGGGAGGGGTATCACCAGCAGAAAGAGGGAGGTGGTATTGTCTCTGTATAGATCACTGTTAAGACCCCCCTAGAATACTGTGTCCAATTCTAGAGCACACATCTATGGAAGGACACAGGCAGAGTGGAGGTGGTCCACAGGAGGGCAACTAAAATGGTGCAGGGTCTGCATAAAATTCCCCTACAAGAAGAAACTAAGGGAACTTAATATACACACTCTGCAAAAAAGGCGGGAGAGGGGGATGTGATAGAGACTTTGACTACCTCACTGGGGTAAATAAGGTACAGGAGGACAGTATTTTACTAAGAAAAGGTGCTCAACAACAAAGGAACATGCTTCGAAACTGGAAGGAGTAGGTTCAGGAGAGATGTGAGGAAGTGTTTCTTCACAGAATCATGGATTCTTGGAACAACTTACCAATGGAGGTGGTGGGGCAGAAACAGTGGTGGGGCTCAAGAATGCATAGGATAGGTATAAGAAAATCTTAGTGGAAAGAAAGGAAGGGAGGGAGAATGAGCTGGAGTGCAAGTAGGTTATGACGTGATACTGTAGGTAGGGAAAAATGGGCAGACTGGGTGGGCCTAGCAGCCCTTCTCTGCCAACAAATTCTATGTTTTATGGATGTCTTTTATGTCATCTTGAAACAGTTGTATGTTGTTTGTCTTACTTGATGGCTGTCTGTAGTTGCTTGTGTGGTCTTGTCCTTTTGCTTCTGGTCAACAAACTGAAATTACAACAGTTTATCTGCAGCCACAGATACTCCACACATTCACAGTGCAAGAAATGCAAAGCTGCCCCAGCACTTCCGCAACCACAGAAAAACATTTACACTACATGACATACACGAGATGTACACTGCTATGGCCTGAGCCTCTGTAGCCACAGATAGTACTTCTGAAGTCACAGATACACAATGACAGTGCAAGACATATTCAGTCACTTCTGGTATGGAAGACAAAACATGTGAGGAGAGGCTGGTGGGCCCATGATGTGCTCACATTGGAGAAAAGAAGGCTGAGAGGGGACATGGTCTCAAGTTTCTGTATACTCAAGGGTATCATCAATATTAAACCGACAGAAATGGTTGATCTGGTGTCCTCCAACAGGATATGAGGACACACCCCTGAACTTCAGAGGTAGTAAATAGGTGCATTAAGAAGCATTACTCCAATTGGGTGTTGAAGCTATGGACTAACCTGCCAATGGAGACAGTGTACATAAAGACAGTACAGGTTTTCAAGGTAAGCCTCAAAAATGTCTGCCGATCAAGGTATTCCCTGGATACCCTAAAGAGTTGAGTGCATATCAATATTTTATTTATTTATTTTAACATCAGTTTAACAACCTTTGAGCAGGAGGCTCATTTACAAAGGTACCTTGTCACAAGGAGGACAAAGGCATACATACATAAGACAATATACTTCTTGTTATCTGCTTAAAGGAGTACTACAGTTAGTGTCTGCAAAAACATAACATTGTGCAGAGTGTTTGATTGTGTGTATTGTCCTATTATGTCCTTCCTTTTGTCTGCTATTGGTAGTTTTTTCTAAACTGACAGCTAATGTTATGGTAGTTTTATGGCCTCTGGATAGTTCAATTTTAGCATAGTTTATTGCTCTTCTTGTTCCTACAATGCCTGCTTTTCCCTGTGACAGTGATTATCTGGGACCATGTACTGAGCAAGCACTGGTTTAGAGTCAATTGTACTAACTTTCCTTATCCAGTGAGCACTAGTGGCTATAATTACAGTTTAAATAAATACCCGAGGGTTCATTGAATGGATTATTCTATAAGAAAACAGCTGAAGTCTTTACTAATTGTACAATTGATAATTTGGGGTGACTTTTGTGCTTTTTGTGGCTGAGTGTAGTTTGATAAAATGAAAAGTTTTCAAAGCAAAACATTTACTCCTGCTGGATATATATGACACATAATGTAAATAGAAAAAAAAAACTATTGAATTAGAGATATTAAGGGAGACCAGAACATCAGACTCCTGTCTCTAGTTCTTGCTGAAGTAGTGGTCCCTGAAGCATCACTGTCACATACAATACGATGCAGTGTATAAAAGAGAAATAAACTTTGCTAAGATGGAGATCCCAAGGGACAATAAAATTGCTATATGACTAGCAGGCTAATTTAGACAAAAAAAATCTTAATAGCAAACAAAGGGAAAGACACACCAGGACTACACACACAAATCAAAACACTCTGCACAACTTATGGTTTTGCAAATGTTGACTGTAGTTCTCTTTTAAGATGCAGTGAGCAGATATAATGAGTCTTTTAACATATGTTTTTGCAAACTGTGGCTGTAGTACTCCTTTAAGAAGCAGTAGACAGACATAATGAGTTTCTTCCATATATTAATCCATCCTTAAATTAAAATGTTACTATGTGAGATTCATAAATAAAAAGATTAAAATGTCATTATTGATAGCTTGCATTTGCTGCATCCATTTATACAATTTATATAGCCATACAGCATAAAGCAGTTATTTACAAGGCACTATTAAAGCGTAACTGATAGTCCCCAAATACTTGTACAGCATTTGATTTATATACAAATGGAGGGTCTCAGCAGACAGCAATATGCTCCAAACATTATATTGTTGCCTGCTAAAATTCAGCTGCAGTTCAACTGCTCCTGCATTACAAGGGAAGTATGTTCTTCATTTTCACCCCCTTCAATTACTCAGCCCCACATCTCTCCCAGATGGAAATGGTGCTGTTACACAAAGAAGGTTCTGTCTAACATTTTAATTGTAAACTCATACTTTAAAAGTGAAGTTCTTAACATTTCATCATGCTAAAGCAAAATTAAACTTGCACAAGTAAAGGCACTAGTTTACCTGATGTTCAAAGCTATTATCTCCATATTTAATGTGTCACACATGTGAGTCCACTGTTTCACATTTTCCTTTATTGATAATTCCTAATATTTTGAGTCAGTGTCTCACATTTTCTTGTATTTGCCAATCTCCAGGATTTCATTTACAATAGGATTAGACTGAGGTATGTGGTATCTATGGTACCATCAGGGTACATCCCTATAGTACAGTAGACATCACATAACTATCAGCAGAATTCATCACGTAACTATCAGTATATATATAGTCAGTAAAATAGCTGTGCTGTTAGCCGTACAGTGCCCCCCACTCACTGCCCTGGGGCTCTGTCTGCATGTATCTGCTACTACATCACAGCCGGGACCCCATTAAGCCTTATCCACATCAGTTAGCAAGCAATCTCTGGGACAAGTCATCCCCTTTTATGTTCCTGAATGTCCAACCAATGTGGTGCACAGTCATGATGGAGCTCGCCCAGCTTGTTTGGTATGTTTACTGCTGCTCTTACTTTACATCACCGACATAGTTTCTTAATGTATACCATTTTCAGAGTTTATGGCCCTTCTACTAACACACCAACAGTTTTCTCCAAAGGTCTTGCAGGTGTGGGGGGCGGCACAGTAAGCCACATTGGGGGGGTGCATTTTTAAAGGCTTTTGTTTAACAAAACCTATACATAGTTGTCATGGGTGAAAACTACACATAGTGGCACACTGCAGACATATTTCATTGCTGAAGTGTCACTGCGCATAGCCTTTGCTGGCCGGAATTGAGGCCAACAATCATAATTCCCCTTCCCCTCCAAAAATAGTCCAAGTCAGAATCCAGGCAGAGTTACATTCAATTACACATTAAAATCTTCCCCTCTCCACACATGGTACACACAGTAGGATGAAATATAAGGTTCCCCAAAAATGCTCAAACATTTCACCACTCTTGTCATAAGGGCTGTGTGAAATGCAAAATATTGCCATTGGAAATGCTACAAGATGGCAATTCTGCTTCTGAAATCCCCTGCAGAATTTCTTTTTAAATTCTCTGAAATTTCAAAAAGCATTTCTGTGCAAACTGTAAAATAATTTTCCACAGATCATGTAAACTGCAGAATCATTTTCCATGGATTGTGGAAAAAGAGTCCGTGGTTTATATAAACTGGGGAATATCTTTCCTTAAAAAACAATTTGCATGTGGGATGTCGAAATTCCACAAATGATGCAAATAAGTGGAATTTTCTAAAATTCCACAGAATTCTGTTCCATTGGATATTCAACATTCCACACAGTCCTACTTGTCACCTCTCCCATACTTGTTTATCTTAAGACACTGACTGCTAGGGGTCCCAGAGAGTCCAATCTACTGCTGTTGCATGTGGTTCCAATGGAAGTGGGACTTACAAACTGAAAGAGGCACCAAGGTCAAGCTTCAGAAAATCCTATCTATTCTGATTGCATTTCACAAAAACCCCCCCACAGCAACTCCTCAACCTCCACCTTGCCATATTCCATTGTCCACACCAAATTATCATCCTGAGTCTGAGTCAGCTGTGCAAAACTGATGGATTGTACTGCCAAAAGTAAAGATTCTTCTTCGTGGTTCCTTCTCTAGCTTCCATCAAACAGCCCAGTAACCATCACAGTTCTCTTAGAGAGAGATCTGGTTAAACAAATGTGGAGGTGGCTGATCTAAACGTAACCCTGGGTAGCTACCAGATACCTTACTCAGCATAGTGTTGGGCATACTGGCTGACAGTTCAGGTTTTGTCCAGGTTAGCACCTCCTCAGTTTTACCCAGGTCACTTGGGGATAACTGTGGATGTTGGGCTGTGCGATTGATGTTGCAACATGAGAAAGGAAGATCTTCTACTGTTGGTAGCTACTAACCAGTCTCGCTCAGCTGAGTTGAACTAAGAATGGGAGTCAGAACTGGGTCTGGGTTACTAGTGGAGGTGACTTGGTGGAGGGGCAATGGGGGTTGGTTGGGTGCATGATGGCTTGCTGGAAAGGGGTTCAATTAGTGGGCATGGGGTCATAATGTAGTATGACATAGCGCAGCAATGTACTGCACTGTAATTACAGTAGATACATTGCTGCCAATCAGACATACTGCTGAAGCACATTTTACTAAAGAAGATAGTGACTTCTTTGTTTTCTGCAGGGACACTCACTGTTATTGGGGGCTGCACCCCTTAACCCTCCTATTAATATAATCAACTCTGGGGGGTCAACACAGGGATGGGAAAAAACACCACTGGGGGAGAAAAAAAAAGAAACCACGGTTTCGCAAAAGTCTGGGAACAGGATTCAAGCCCTGGTCCACAGACGCAGAGCACCCCAGCACTGCCGCAGCTCATCCCATTGAATCACAGCAGCAGCTTGGTTGACCACCTCCCCAACAGAGGTCTTGACCTCTGCATCACTCATCCTCCATACCCATGTGCAACATGGTACAAAACCATTTGCAACATATGTGCCTTGCAGGGTTTTTTACCCTGTTGCGCTAGTACACTGCACTATATGTTCTGTGTGGTATTCCATGCATGGTTCTGTATAGAAACATAGAAACATAGAAACATAGAATTTGATGGCAGATAAGGACCGCTTGGCCCACCCAGTCTGCCCATTTCCCTACCTACTGGATAAGCTGCAGATCCTAGTTAACCAGCAGCCTACTTCTTCCTACCCCAACCCCCCAGAACTGCCTTATGACTATCCCATGCATGCTTGAATTCCACCACTGATTTTGACTCCACAACCTCCTTCGGAAGGCCGCTCCATGCATCCACAACCCTCTCTGTAAAAATACTTCCTTAAATTACCTCTGAGCCGCTCTATTTTCAAATTGTGCCCTCTTGTTCTTGCACACCTCTTTTTGAAAGATGCTACCCTCTTGGACTTTGTTGATTCCCTGAGGTACTTGAACGTTTTATCATGTCCCCTCTCCTTCTTTCCTCGAGGCTATACATATTAAGCTCCTTAAGTCTCTCTTCATATGTCTTCCGGTGCAGACCCTGCACCATTTTAGTTGCCTCCTCTGGACAGCTTCCATCCTGTCTATGTCTTTGCGGAGATTGGGTCTCCAGAACTGCACACAATACTCCAGATGTGGTCTCACCAGCTGTCTGTACAGAGGGATAATAACTTCCTGTTTTCTACTGGTGATGCCTCTCCCTATGCATCCCAGTATCCCCCCAGCCCTCCTTGCTGCCCTCTCACATTGCTTGCCCGTCTTTAGGTCATCTGATATGACTACCCCCAGGTCCTTTCCATTTTTGTTGTTGTTAGTATCTCACCCCCATTGTGTACTCTTCCCTGGTTTTGTTTCCCAGATGCATTACCTTGCACTCTTAGCATTGAATCTAAGCTGCCATACATTTGACCATTCCTCTAACCTTGCCAAGTCCCTTCTCATCCTTTCCACCCCACCCTGTGCATCAACTCTGTTGCAGATCTTAGTGTCATCTGCAAAGAGACATATTTTCCTTCCAGTCCTTCTGCAATGTCGCTTATAAAGACATTGAAGAGGACCGGTCCTACACTGAACCTCATGTACCCCACTAGTAACCCCCCTTTCTTCAGAGTGGACTCCATTTACTATTACTCTCTGTGTCCTATTCTCCAGCCAATTCTTTACCCAGGCTGTCATCTTGGGACCCACTCCCAGGCTGGCTAACTTGCATATTAATCTTTTGTGCGGGACTGTGTCAAATGCCTTGCTAAAGTCTAGGTAGGCCATGTCCACAGCCCCTCCCTGATCTACTACTTTGGTCACCCAGTCAAAGAAATCTATCAGATTCGTCTGGCATGACCTTCCTGCTGTGAATCCATGCTGCCTAGGGTCCCTGCCCCTCTGGCCTCTAGATACTGACAATTCTTTCCTTTAGAAGTGATTCCATCATTTTCCTATCACTGAGGTTAAACTAACAGGTCTATAGTTTCCTGCTTCTGCCTTGCTCCCACTTTTGTGAAGGGAATCACATCTGCCCTCCTCCAGTCCTCGGGTACCACCCCATCCTCCCATGATTTGTTAAAAGGGTAGTCAGTGGTGTCACTAGTTCTACCCTTAGTTCTTTAGAATTCTGGGATGAATCCCATCAGGCCCCATTGCTTTGTCCACCTTCAGTTTTAGAGTTCTTTCAGAACCCTTTGTTCTGTAAATGGGCCGTATCAACTTCTGTATCCAGAGTGTTACTACTGTTTGTTTTATGTACCTCCCCTCTTCCTTTGTAAATACTGAGCAAAAATATTTGTTTAGTATCTCTGCCTTTTCACAGTCTCCTCTGCCCACCCTCCCTCCCTCCCTTTATTAAGCCTCACTATCCCTCCCTTGGTCTTCCTTCGCTCCCTGATGTACCTATAAAAGGTTTTATCCCTTCTTAACTGAGTTGGCTATCTTTTCCTCGGTTTGGGCCTTTGCAGTTCTGACTGCCTTCCCAGCCTCCTTTTGCTTTAACTGATACAGTTCTCTGTCCTGCTCCTTCATGATTCCTTGTACTTCCTGAATGCTTTCTTTTCTCTTGAACCTTCACTGCCACTTCCTTTGAGAACCATAGTGGTTTCTTACATCGTCTTGTTTTGTTTATTTGCTTCACACAAAGGCTCGTTACCTCTGTGATGGCAGTTTTATTATTCCCATTGTTCTTCCACCCCTCCTTCCTGCCCATTTGCTAGTGTCTCCTTAGGCACTCACCCATTTTGGCAAAGTCAGCCCTCCTAAAGTCCAGTACTTTTGTCTTTGTATGGCTTGACTCTATTGCTCTGTTTATTGTGAACCATACTGTTCGATGGTCGCTAGTTCCCAGATGGCTACCCACTCTACATCTGTAATCCTCTCACCATCTCCATTTGAGAGAATCAAGTCTATATTGCTCCCTCTCGAGTGGGCTCCAGTACTAGTTGTCTCAAGCATGCTCTGTAGGGCATCTAGAATAACTGCACTCTTTCAAGTGGCAGCTGCAACTGCACTCAGTTAACATCTGGCATATTCAGATCACCCATCAGCAATATCTCCCCTTTTTCTGCCATTCTAAGTATACTTTCTATCATTTCCTGTCCATTTCTCCCTGAGAAGGGTCTGTATACAACCCTGCGTGTATTGTGGTGCCATTGCCTGTCTCCAAATTTACCCACAGTGCTTCTTATCCTCCCTGTGTACCTTTTTGTTCTGTTGCTTTTATTCCTTCCCTTATGTAAAGAACTACTCCTCCTCCTCTTTTACCCTTCCTGTCCCTCCTGTACACAGTGTATCCTGGTATGTTTATGTCCCAGTCATGGTTTTGTGTGTACCATGTTTCTGTGACTGCCACGATATCCAGATATTCTTCCTCCATCAAGGCCACTAATTCAGGAAGCTTGTTACCAAGACTATGGACATTAGTACTCATTGCTCTCCATTTTTTGATGGCTTTACCTTCCAGTGCAGCATCCCCCACTGACCGTTCTACCTCTGTCTTTTTCTCATTTAGTACCCTGTTTTGTAGGGAGAGGCTGGGATTTTCCTGCTGCTTGTCAGTGCCTCCCTTGACTAGTTTAAAAGCTTGTCAATGAAGCATTTAAACCAATTGCTCAAAAGACTTGTTCCTTCCTGGACAGATGCAGACCATCCTGCCAGTATAGGCTGGTGTCCTCCAGATGGAACCCCAGTCCCCAATGAAGCAAACCCCTGTGCTCCACACCATTTTTTCAACCATTCATTAAACTGCATGGTGCCACCACCCTCGCTCCCCATGCTTTTGACAGGCAGCACCTCTGAGAAGGAAACTGTGTGTGCTACTGCTCTTAGGTCCCTCCCCAACTCTGCAATGTCCTCCTGCACTGCTCTAATCTCATGATGAGCCAAGTCATTTGTCCCTAGGTGGACAATTACGTCCAGCTCGGAATCCCTTGCAGCTGTTCTCGTGATCCTGAGGATGCCTCCTGTCCCTCCAAGCCATGGCACCAGGCAGGCACCTTACTTCATTTTTCTCATCTCCCCAGTTCTATACCCCTATTAATTGAGTCCCCACCAGGAGCTGCTTCCTTCCTTTGGTGTCCTCTGCCTCCTTTCTGTGGGCCTCCCTGTGACAGTTATCATCAGTCTTCTGTGAGTCACCCATAGGGGAGCTATGCTCCCAGAATGGTGTATGGATTGTGGAGTGGAACAATTGACTGGGTGTGCCTCTGTTCCACTCTCCTCACCCTCCCTGAGCCCACTGTGGTCCAACTGCTGTGCTTTCTTCGAACCTCTGAGGTAGTGGTGGTGGCGCCAGTGCTCCTGGATGGGGAGGTTCCTTCTACTGTCCAGTGTGGCCTGGGGAAGGTTTCCTTACTACTGTCCAGTGTGGCCTGAAGACAGGCAACTTCCTCCCTCAGGGCAGATAGTTGTCTGCAAATAGGGCAGCATCTCAGCCTCCAGAAAGACTCCTGGAAGACCCCTGCCCCACAGCCATTACATTGCACTATTCCCCATGTTTATCTAGTTTTTATTGTATTTGTATGTGTGCAAGTGCGTGATTTGATTATATAGAAATATATATATATATTATACAACGTGTATGCTTATATTATCAGTGCAGTGTGCTAGAGAGGATATGACAGTGAAATGCACCTTGCACTCGAGGAAATGATGTCAGAACCTCAGGTATAAAGGAACTATTTCCAGGGTGGGTGGGGTGAGGGTGGAAGGGTTGGCCTAAACTGTGTCCTCACAAAACAATCTACTAAAAGCTCTCACCCACCACTGTGATGAGTGCCTTCCTGTCAGCAAGATACCCTACACAACAATTTGACAGAGAAAGTACCCTGCTATTCAAACAGAGAAAAATCCAGACATCCAAGAGAGAGAGAGTTTAGTTACAGATAATTCGTCCAAAATAGTATATTCCATGCAGCTTCTCAGTTGTTCCCAGCACTCCTGTACACAACCTGGAAGAAGATGGACTTCTGGCTCATACAGGAGCACACCACTAGTTTATAGTAATTGAATAATGCTGACAAATGGTCTAGCTAGACAAATGGCTATGATGCTGAGCTCTGACTTGTGAAGACAATTACCCCACCTCAGGCTATGTTTGGCATCCAGTTTCAACCTGCAGCTTTTGCTATTTTGAATCACAGAGCCCCACCAAAAGTTGCAAAATATATTGATGCAGATTCACACAGAATTCAAGTAATCAGTCCAGTTAGCCACAAGGAAAATCAAATATGCAGAAGATAAGCAGTTTTAAAACCCCTTCTGAATTAAAAACTAAAACAAATACCAAGCTCTGCCACTTTAAAATTGAGGAAAACCTCTCTCAGATGTAAGCAAGAGAGAGAGAGTTTAGTTACAGATAATTCATCCAAAATAGTATATTCCACGCAGCTTCTCAGTTGTTACCAGCACTCCTGTACACAACCTGGAAGAAGATGGACTTCGGGCTCATACAGGAGCACACCACTAGTTTATAGTAATTGAATAATGCTGACAAATGGTCTAGCTAGACAAATGGCTATGATGCTGAGCTGATGATGTATATGACATATTGACCCAGTAGGAAATTGGTGTCATGCAATTGAAAAGACAATGAGTACATTCTTAAGCCAGACCCTTAGTGCCTTCCATAGTCCACAAATCCAACAGGAACCAACAGGCAGCAGCAGCACATCATACTGTCAAGGACCCCAAGAAGATAGTAGCTTAAAGAAAGGCAGTGTGATGGGGAGATAAGTTTAGCAAAAGGTCTTTTTCATGTCTTTACATGTGGCTGTACTGTGTGCACCAAGTGGGGGAGGATATCATTTGTATTCTGGTGGATTATTATATTCCAGTTCTAACTCCAGTGCTTTAACTAGCTTCACAGTGGAATTGGAAGTTCCAAAAATCTGTGAAATGCACAACAGAATGGAATTGGCCACTTGTGAGCAATCCTAATCTAAACCTATACAGAGATGGTGAAATGTGACATCTTTTCATGGGTTTAGATAAATGGTGAAATGAGCCATTTGGAAAAACCTGGCAGAAGAAATTAATACAAAATAGACACTTTGTTCTCAATAATATAATCTCCTAACTCCTTCATCCAGACAATGTCTGTTGCTGTCTATGAATTTATGAAAATTATTTCCAGTAACCATATCCCTTTAGCGTCTTCAAATGGCAGCAGCTCTAATCATGCCTGCAGAGATAGTGCTGCATATATGGTGGTGGGGGGGGTACTTTTTTGTAATTAATCTGCTCAAAACCATGATTTGTAAAGAACCTTTTGTACTGTTGGGCTGCTGCTCAAACTTGAGCATGTATGAGACAAGCACTCTCTCACACTGTTCATACCCAAATCCCACTGTTCCTGGTACTGGGTCATCTCAGTATCTGTCCACACCCCCACGCTGATGTAGTTTAATCTGTCTATACTCACACTGGGGTGTACTAGGTGATATGTGCTGCTGGCAATTGAATTTAGGGGTCTGCAAGAGGAGAAATCCTCCTCACTGCCCCTGATGCAGCCCCTGCTGTTGCTGTCACCATAACTGGACACTTCCACCCCCTTCTTCACAGACTGACAAATCTTCAGCAGGTTGTTGGCAGATGGCGGCTCACAATGCAGAGCAAAGGGGCTTAGGAGAGAGAGGAGACTGAATCTTGCGTGCATAGGGCTGTGAACAGAGGGTTGGTGGGTGGGAGTGCTTGCAAAGGGAGTGAGCACATGGAATTTGCATCAAGGAACAGGAAAGGAGGGTTGCTGGACAGGACTACACACAAGGAGGGAGGGAGGAAGCAGGTGGACTTTGCAACAAGGACTGGGAACAGAGGGTTGGTGGGTGGAAGCACTTGCAGAGGGAGAAAGCAGGTGTAATTTGCAACAGGGACTGCCAACACCACCCCATAGAAATCCTCTGGGCAGTCTGCACACTATGGTACAAGCCACCTATAATAGACACATGTGTGTTGGGCTGTTTGTCCATTATGTGAAGCTTTCCATGCAAAGCAAATAGTGAGTTTAATGTTCCCTGACTGACTCATCTGTATCCAGCTGAAATGCAGGCGCCTGTATTAATGTACTGTGCCTTTTTTATGCAGGCTATCTCCATTGCAGACCCTCTCTACCCTGTCTTTTCTTTACAATATCCTCAACTGATAGACATAAATGCCAGTTGCTGTAAAAGCAAATTCAGCATTCAGTGTTCACTTACTTGATCCGGTTCGCATGCTGGTCTCTCTCTTTGTCAGCATTCTGGTTCATTTTCTGTCTGCCAGTTTAGTCTGGACTCCAAAAAAAAATCACCCTCAATAAAGCAGAGAAGTAAAAAAACAAACAAACAAAAAAAAATGATCCAATATTACAGCAGAGTTTTTATAAAAGCAAATTCTGGCATCCAGTGTTCACTCACTCCCTTGCTCACTACTGCCCCCATTCTGGTTTCTCTCTTTGACAACATTCCACTCCATCTTTAGTCTGCTAGTTCAGCTTGAACTTTAAAAAAATTCACACTGAATAAAGCAGAGAAGTAAAACAAAATCCATAGTTAAGCAACATTGCTGTAAAGAAAATGTCATTGTTTAGTGCTCACTCACTTTCTTGCTCACTCCCTCTCTCACCAACTCAGCATTCCAGCTCACTTCAACATTTGCAGGCTGACTCCACAGAATACCCTCTATCCATGTATTTTCTTTACCCAGGACTAACATAAACACCCACTTCTGACTGCAGAAGCAAATCAACAATCATAATATTAAGGAATATATCAGAGAACTGATAACTTGTGACACCTCCTTTGTTGTTTGTCTTGTGGTACACTTACAATTTAATTTATGTTGATAAAATGGTTTGTCCTCTCAAGCAGAGAATTCAGGAACACATCCGGTCTATTATCAGTAAGCAGAACACCACAGTTGGGGTGCACTTTGTAATGTCACATATATTGAAACTTGAAGATCTAAAATGCATGGGCTTAAAATGGGTACTGCACCCCAGGCAGGAAGGTGACAGAGAAAACCAACTACTCAGGAAAGAGAGCAGCTGAATATTTAAACTTGATAGTGTCAGACCCAAGGGATTAAATGAGCAGTGGGATCTTAAGCCATTACTTAAATTATATTTTGGCTTTCACATTCTGGCTATGTTACCCTTTCCTGAACAGCATCTCATTTTTCTCTTCTTCTCTCTTTCTATGTTCTTTTACATTTACATGAAGCTGAAATCTTGTGCCTGTGGATCCCCTGGGATGCCTCCCCTTCCCCAAAGCTCAAGTTTGCAATTGCACTCGAAGTGTGAGTGAAGTGTTTTTTTTTTTTGCAGTTGCCATGATAAGCAAATATGGGTGATCACAGCATTCTCCTTTCTTTCAGTAATTTTTCACTCATATTGCAAGACTCTGTTCTTAATTAGACAATGCAGGGTCTCAACACATATAGAGTTAGCTTGTCTCGATACAGCCTGTAATATTTAAATAGAAGTGCTGCTTTAGTTAGAGTGTATGATGCATTCTTTATGGTGTTTTCATTCATGCTTGTAATTGTTTTATCTGATTTGATCATGTGCTGTACATATGTATGTCTGTTTATGAATATTAATGAGGTATCTGTATATAAGGCAGTACTTGTTTTCTCATCAGACATACACCCTGAGGAAGATTCACAAGAGTCAAAGCGCTGGGTTTTTTTTTGTAGTAGCAGTGTGTATGTTCCGCTGGACACTTGTTTTTTGATTAAATAAAATGTTTTTTATTTTCTGAAGTTTACAGTGTGGTGTCCATTTTGTCACTCTAGTATGCAGCACCTCCTTGAGGTGGAAGGGTTTCCAGAGACCAGATAGGGTCAACAGAGGCAGAATATGTAGGAAACATCAGGGCAGTTTGGATGGGTCAAGTGGTCCTTTTCTGTCAACAAATTCTATGTTTCTATGGTATTCTGACAGCAAACAATCTAGTGCTGTGGTGATCAGAATGTACATGACATAGTAATGGATACTAGTGTAAGGCTTTTGGATTGTCCCATTCAATGCCCTCACCCTAACCACACTTTCACAAATCTTAATATCTGTCATACACATTGAAGCTCGGTATCTGAATGTTTCTTTTGGTTTTTTCTCAGTGAACATATATGTCTCGTTTTTTTCCTTATTAATCTCTTCAACCCTTGTCATTTTAATGGGTGGCAGTCTTTTTTCTTTTGTTTGTGCTTACCTTCTAACTTTCAGATGTGGACATTCATATTTTTGATGTCAGTCACATGCTGAGTCTGTATAAATCAGGGCTGTGCAATAATCAAGTAGATGTGTTAAAATATGTCCTCCTTTCACCTAACTCCATTTACAGTAATGCTGGACCAGAGACAGAGGACTCCATACAGTCCATCATTTCTGCCTGTACCACAGCATATCAATCACCCCCTCCTCCTACCTCTCTGAGTCTATGTAGGGCTCTCAAAAATAAAGGCAATGGGACAGAGAGTGGCTCAGTTGTCTCAGCAAACTGGTTGGGCTGAGGCTTTGAATTTAGCTTTGCTGCTATGCTGTGCTGGATGATTGTGTGGGGACAGACAGCATATGTGCCTAGAGGTCATAACAGCATGGTTGAGTTATTAGTTCCTGGATGAAGTGAAGGTTTGGGGGGGTTAGGGATGCTATTGTAGCTGGGTACCACTGAGGCACCATCTGACCATAGTATAGAACCCTCACACATTTAAATTTCAAAAATCAGCTTTGCTTGTTGTATTGTTTTGATGGCATAGTGAAAACTTTGTGTGTTGGACTTGCCATGCACACTGAGATATTGAGATAAGGCTATTTAGACTGTGAAAGGAAAGCACACTTGTCAGCAATCACCATTCACAATAATGTTGGAATATACACAGAAGACACAATATAGGTAATCATGTCTGAGCTCTCCATGGCAGATTGATCATTTCCCCCCATCTGAGTCTCTGTAGTGCTTCCAAAACTATGGGTATATCAGCTGGGTTGAGGCTCTTATTTCAGTGTTGGTGCTACACTGTGATGCATACATGTGCATTAATGGACAGCCTATGGGCTGCAAGAGCACAGCACCATGGCTGAGAAATTGATCTTCAAATGGAGTGAAAGGCATTAATGCAGCAAGGTAAAACTGCGGCATCAGCTGGCCATAGTATAGCACCATCACACAGCTGAATATCAAATAGCAAATTTACTTGCTGGTTCAGAGTGATGGCATCATTAACACTTTGGGTGTTGGACTATCCATGTACACTGATACATTCAGATGAGGATATTTAGACGATTAGACTGTTATAGGACTAAACAACTGTGAACATTAAATATTGACTAATATATGGGCTGGTGTGTATAACATAGAGAATAAAGTATGGGTCTGGGTGTGTAATGAGAATTTACACTCACCCGAGGGGTTTGATGCTACATAAACCCCGACAGTGAAGCTCAAGGGGTTTATGTGAAGCATCTAACCCCAAGGGTGTGTGTAAATTTGAGTTTACACACACCCAGACCCATATTTTATTTTATATAATTGCTGAGTTTCCTTTTTTCACCTCAGCAATTATATAAAATAAAGAGCTGCCAGTGTATCCTAGGTTCGGTTGCGTTTTTGTCTGGTGCCGAGATTTGCCTTTCTTTAAACTTTTGTTTTTACTTTGTGCAGGTCTTTGAATGTTTTCACGGTATATGGGGAAAATATGAAAGAAAACGACTTACCGACGAGTTCTTCTGGAGGTTCTGTTTCGACAACACGGAAGCAGTGAGTGGTTTGGAATGGTCATGCTTCTGCATGAGCATGCGCACAGCAAGGGAAACTGTGCTCTTGTCTGCTGTTCTAAACACTCCTTTATAATGGCAAATTACGCCACGGTTTCCCTATGGGAAAAAGGGGAAGATGGTTGTTATAAGAATTTTACACACACACACGTGAGGTGTTATAAGCCACAGAAACCCAAAGAGCAAGGCTCAAGGGGTTTCTCTAGTCATGCAACACTGAGGGTGTGTGTAAAATTCGAGTTACTGCACCACCCCATGTTTTATTTTATATGATTGTTGGATCATGTTTTTTCACCACAGCAGTTATATAAAATACATGTCACTACCTGAGGGCTAGTAGATGTAATGTTAGACTGCTGAGTACGTTGAAAGAGTAAATGTTGAGCACGTTGAAAGAGCTATTTATTTAAAAACTCTGAAAATGTAAAACCTGAGGCAGTAAAATAGAAGGCAAACATTCATAAACTTTAAAACTGTTAAAGGATCAAACTCCTAAACAATCTGAGAAAAAACCTTCAGTTTCTATGTAATTGATGGAATCATGGAGATGCTTATAATGTGACCCGCGGGGAGTGGGGAGAGAGAGAGGGAGGTGGTTGTCATTTTATTTAGTTATTTTTTGTTAGGTATACTAATGATTTTTGGCAGAATGTGGTGCTCCATTAGGCAGTTTCTTACGTGACAAGGTATGTGGTTTCATTACAGTTGAGGTCTTGTGGAACATTGTGGATCGTGAGATGCTGTGTGGATCGTGAGATGCTGTGTGGCTCATGCTTTTCTCATAGTGAAAGTGGCGCATGTTTGCCGTTATAACCAGTTAGTTATAATGGTAAACTACAACAAGCTTTTCCTAAGGGAAAAAACATGACCCAGTTATTACAAAACATACTTATACTAAAAACAGAACCTGTGTTCCAGCTCTGTTGCACATATCACACACACACACACACACACACACACACACACACACACACACACACACCAGCACTGGTAGAGCAATTGCATCTCAAAACAGAACAACTGGTAAAAGATCCCCATAGGGGTTCAAGTAACTGTTACAAGCTATGTCATGTAATGAAATGCCACAGTGGTCCCAAGCAGCACAGTAGTCCCCATACTGTGTCCATACAATAGGAATGTGCTAGACACAGTTCAGAGATGGCAGCAGGTACAATCTAGTACTGGATCACTCACCCTGTTTAAATATTTAATTTGTTGCAGATTTCATTTTCTTTTATTCTACATATGTCTGAGCATAATAAACATAGGAAGTAAAATCTTGCCAGCCCAGTGGCTCTGAGGCTTGAGGTGCTGGACGCCACACCTTGCACCATGCTGATGACCCAGGTTCGGGAGTGGACTCGGGCCATCAGGGGTTGGCAGGGGAGGAAAGGATTGAGCATCCAGAGGACAGCTCTCTTTTCCTGGGAGGGAGGGGGGATGTTGGTCTTGCCGTCTGGTGACCACTAGTGGGAACTGGGGTATACAGCAGTCGAGTCCTGGCAAAATGCAGGAGATGGCCTTGGCGTGCATCTGCGGGCATGAATGGGAGCGCTACACGCTGCCTGGAGTACATTGCACTGCTGGGAAAAATGGGGGTCACTAACAAAGAAAATCCTCCCTATTGGTAGGTAAAGGGGCCCATGTGCCGCACCATGTCCAACACTGGGCCAAGGTGTCTCTGGTCTCCCTCATGCATCCACCAGACACTTAGATAGAGTGCTGGTTGGAGTTGGTGGTCTTTGCTCCCAGAGGATTCAGATTGGGGGGGGTTCAGGACATGGCATGGAGAGTGCCTGAACTGGGAGAGCACCAGAGATTCAGACAGATGGGATAAGCAAGTAAGCACCACCGCCTAGCTGGAAAGAGTCCAGTGTGGATAAGGTGCATAAACAAAGTGTACAAAAAAAAAAAGCAAGTAAAATCATTGTATTTAACATTACTTTTCTGTTTCAGGCTCACTATGTCCTAAACTAATGTGATCAAACTAAGACTGGTTCATCCTTCCACTGGGCTGCTACAGATGAGGCACACTGATGAGTCCTGTATAGAACAAAGCACATGTCTGTGTCTTCTGTTTGCACCCTTTCCAGAGTGTATGATAGGCCTTTTGGCACCATACATTCTTATTAAATGCAGAACCAAACCAAATTTGTTCATGGTGATTTGCATATATTTCCCATGATGCTTTGAAATATGGAGATATGTGCAATTTAATATCTCTTTAAAACCTAGATTTCTTGCCAATGCCTTTTCCAGGGAACCCTTGCCTCATTGTTTTGTGTTGAGGTTCTTTGTCTTTTAGATGAATTCTTTTGAAACATACTCATTTGTATTGGGTTAGTCAGAGAAAAAACAGGTTACTGACATATGTGTGATTGTCTCTGTGTGTTTGTTTTATGGGGGACTGTATTTAGCATCACTTTTTCTGGCATTCATAGGATGTCCATTATTTATTTATTTTTGCCTGGAAACATCTTCAGTGCATTATGGCATTTAATGACTGGTATGAAATTATACTAGCAAGTATGTTTTTTAGTTTCATAAACAGCAACAGCGTACCCATGCATACATTACTGAATTGTGGTTCACTTAATGGAAAAGATAGTGGCTAAATGAACAGGGTAAAATAGACTATTTGAAACAAACATACACACACAAAAGTTATCTTTTTTCAAAATATGCTATCAAACCTATAACAGCACTCTTACAGCTCTGTTGATACCTTTTTTTGACATGCAAAAATATGTTTCTGAAGGTAAAATCACATCACTAGTATACTGCAAAATATAAGCAGCGTGAAATATACGATAAGTGCTAAAAAATTATGTTTAATGTGTTTGGCAGCTGTAAGTAGCTCTTCTCAGACTGGAAAGAATGGATAAAACATTTAAAGATTATGTGGTAAGAGTTAGTACACAAAAAAAAACAATAATTACAATTCACAACAAATGTGACAGAAGGCACCAGTATGCAATCAATATCTTGAGCGCCAGCTGGAAACATGATTAAAACATTATGCAATAAATCTGTTTATTTTTGGCCGATCTCTAGAGATGTGCAAAGCAGAGAAAAATTTACTTTGACAGAACTTTGTGAAGTTAACCAAATTCACAAAGTTCAAAATGCTGATTTTACAATATTTTTGCCAGGCAAAGTGGCATTTTTTTCCACAAAGTGACCAACCGTTGCTCATAAAGTTGCCATTTCATGGAAAAAGTATTTGTTTTTTTTATTTTGTTTATTTAAAATCTGGTAAATTCATGGGCCAAGGACCCATTTTCATGGACGACAAGAACATCATACAAATGTACAACCACAAAGATCAAAAGCTAATAAATAATATACAGAAATCATTGAATATACAGCCAAACTAAGAAAATACATCAACACATGAAACTGGTTAATAAGGCATTTACATTGATGCCTAGAAAATAAATGTTTTCACAAGGCATATCTAAAGCTATTAACAGAGACACTGAGACAATCTAAAAAAGTCAAAAGAGAATTAAAAAATGATGGTAAATTGTAAAACTTTTTTTTATCCAGCTGAAGTCTTCATTCTAGGAATCACGAATTGAAAGTGCATAGAAGAATGAGTTGAAACAGAACTAATAGTTTTTTAAAGATAGAGTGAAAGGAAATAGAGAACTTATCTGAAATTACTTTTTTTAGCAAGGATCACGAATTGAAATTGGTACCTCAGGTCAAGTGGAAGCCATCCAACATGTTTTAACAGGTCACAATGATGAGTCCGATAAGGCAAAGGAGAAGCAAATTGAGCTATCTGATTCAATAGAGTTTTAACCCTGGCTAACAGCCCCTCCCCAGCAGAATAAAGAGAATAATGGATAGGTTTGTATCTATTACCAGGGAGTAATACCATTGAGAGGTTTTGGACACATGAACCTCAAGAACGAAGCTCAAGAGGTTCCAATGTGTCCAGAACCTCAAGATGGTAGGACTCCCTGCTAATTGACAGAAACCTATCCATTATTTTTTTTAATATATGGAGCCAAAATTAAATTTTTTTTGCTAACGGGCGGTCAGCCAGTTCACTGAAGGGCTGACTTGGTTCTGGCTGACCGCCGCACTGCCTCGTGCTGTCTGTCCCATTTAGCTCCCTTCGTCTCACTAGTCTGTGACGCTATCCACTCCCACCCGCTTTTCTGCAATACTGAGTCCTACCTGTTTTTTTTATTAGGGGACAGCAGGATCAACCATACAAATCCTTGGTAATGGTAAAATGTGAAAAAATATGGAGAAAGGCCGAGGACCAAGTTCGGTCTTGGAAAGTGACAGCCTGGTCGCCATGTTTTTAAAACTGTTGTGCCTGCCCACATAGAAAAAGCACCAATCAGGTGGCACATTTTGGGAGATGTGTGGGTACTGACAAGTGCATGTGCTGTTGTGATTTGGTGGTAATACTATCATTGAGGTCCTGAACGATAGTATTATCACTCCTGAAGTGTAGTATTATCACGTCAGGAGTGATAATATTACTGCAAATTTTTTGTATGCTTTTGTAGCATATTAAAATCCAAATCTATATACAGTATTAAAATATAATAATTAACTGTAATCAATCACTGGAAGAAGAAAGCTTTGTGACAGGAGCTTCCCAGTGGATGGAATTAATAATGGATTTAATCTGTATTATGCACCTAACATTTGGTGAACTATTTTAATCATTTGAGTTATATGTTGATCATAAGTCATATAGGCATCCAGGTAAAGATCAAGATATTTAAAAGTCCTAACCTGTTCTATCTCCACACCCTTAAGAGTATGTCGAGAAAGGACAGGCTCAGACAGCAGTTTTTTTTCTATGATTTTAGAAGACCATAGATTTGTTCTTTTTTCTTTTAAGACCAATTTATTTGAGAGGAATGAATTTTGGATTTCTGTGAAATCAGCAGCCAAATTTTCACATACATAATGAAAACTGCCACCACTTGTGAGGATCACTGCATCGTCTACATAAAGAAACATATGTGTGTTACTACATACAGAGGGTAAGGTGTTCAAAAAAAAAGACTAGCTAAAAGTGGACCCAAAATAGAATCCTGTGGAACACCCAGTGATACTGGGGATGGGGAAGAGAAAGAATCTTTAATTTTACGGATTGAGTTTGACCAAGCAGATAATTCTGACACCAGCTGACAACATCCCACAACATTTATTTATTTATTTGAATTTTGGTGACCAGATAAGCCCCCTGAGATTAGTGTCCCTTTTTCAGGGGCAACCCAGGGGAAGGGGTTGCAAAGGGAAAAGACAGCTAAAACAGAATTATAAAGATCACAGATAACACAGTAAGTGTACGCAGACACTATTTATGGGGCATAAAACAACCAGAGCAAAAATTGGTTATAAAATAACACATTACTTCTACAAAATACTAATGGGAGAAGGGGTAAGTGGATAATCATAATAGTAGGTATGAGTAATATAATACAGTATATACATATACACAATGTGGTAGAGTCAGGAGAGACAAGAAGAGAGAAGAGATAGTGTTGTTGACTAAGTCAAGTCTGAAAAGGGGCAGATAAAATCAGCTTATGATTAACAAGGTCGAAGGTCCACAAAAACATCCACTGCAAAGAGACCCTTACCTAGAGCCTCATGGACTGCATTTGTGAACCCCACCAAGAGAGTCGACGTGCTATGTCTCAGCCAGAATCCATGTTGTGCAGGCATCAAAACATAGTACCTGAGTACCTCACCTGAAAAAACATTGCTAAGTCAGTGAAGTTCAAAGTTGGTGATGCCAATAGGAACTTCGTGAAGCTTCACAAATTTGAAATTTTGCAACTTTGTGGCAACTTTGTTGATGAAGTTTTACTTCATTGCATCTCTACTGATCTCCCCGCAGAGTTTTAGAATCATTTTCTTTGGTGTCCAGTGGTCCCCTGTCCTTTCTCTCCCCACTAGTAGTGCACAAATACCCCAGGCACAAGTGGTTCCCCCACCTGTTCTAATCCCCCCCCCACCCACTTGCTCAGCCCACCACTATCACCGCAGCCCCTCACCTACAGTATCTGTGTGCACACACACACACACACACACACACACACACACACACACACACACACACACACACACACACTATGGTGTCTGGCACAAACACTCCACTCACCACTGTGGCCAGCTCCTAACTGGCAGGTTGTGGCCATGCTGTCTAATGTAAAAACAGTTGGCCAGGGCAGTGCATGTGTGCAGTACTGCTGGCAGGGAGACTGGAGGGTAGGCAAGTGACAATGGACACCAGGGAAAATGTTTATTAAGCTCAGCAGGGAGACAGGGAGCAGTATGCCATGCAATATTTGTTTTGTGAGAATACCATGCAGACTCTGAAAGTATTGTACATATTATTAATTGCAATTCAGTATGCCATGTAATGGCAGCTGTTCACTCCCTGTCAGTGGCAAAACTGAAGGGAATTAAGATGTGTGCTTGACACAACTAATGCAAGTGTTAGTGCAGCTACAAACCCATGCCTCAGCACATTTTAATCATACATGCATTATAAATCAATGGACTGGATTATGATTTGAGGGACTGTATACATAAAAGCATATCTTATCAACAAACTCTCTCATACTTTAAGAGAGGTAAAGAGGTGAAATAAGCCATATGAAAATTGAATATTATGGATGACATAATGCATGGTGTACTATTATATAACACAGGGTGTGCCACTCTTGTTTTGACCTTTGTGTCAGGGTACTCCTATGGTACATTGGCCTCCCTGACTGTTGCACAGATATGCTCCGTGTGCCCCTGCTGTATGTGGCCTATGTCTACATGCATCCTACTGCATACTATGTGGTGTCCGTAGCTTGTAGCTAACATTTATGGTTATGTTACACAGGGCCGTGGGGATGGCTGGATTTGGTCACTACACAGGCTTTCGTGCACAGTGCTAAGTTAGGCCATAGCTACAACAGTGGGATGTAGCTTTGTCTAAGCTCTGGCTCAGCTATCCATTTGGGTTGCCATAGCTCTGCACAATGATTGGACATGGCCCTGCATAGTTCTGTCCATCCACACCATGCATGTATGGCTGTTGGTGCACAGTACTGCTATATAGGCATGTGTAATGTTAGAGGTTTATGGTACTGTGCCATGTGTTCTGCTGCATGCTATTGATAATGTCTGCTTTTTCCCTTTCCACAAACACCAAGACCCATCATGGAGATGCCAGAGACATTCAGCACTGACAGGGCTGCAAGGAGCACCACAGGGAACAGGGGTTGTTGGGACATGACAGGGACCAGCATGGCCTTCCAGCCAAGGGAAGTTCCTCAGACATGTGTGCACATAAACACATATTTTGTGTTTCATTCTCTGGGTTTCATGTCTACACTATCGTACATGCTTCTTATGTGGGAAGGAGTTGTCCTTGTGTCTCAGCAGCCTGCATGCATGAATATTGGGGCAGCACCCATGCAGTTGTGATTGTGGACAATAACTATTCCCTTGGGGATTTATCCCTACACTGACACTGTGGTGTTCTGTGCATTTCACTGTTGTGCATGTCCCTGTGGCTGGTATGCTGCCTTGTGTTGTGTACTGTGCCTTGGCATGCATTACACTATGGGGTGGCATGTACCCTGAGCTACCAACTTGGTGCACCAGGGCTCTTGTGGTCATAGCCCAAGGCAGTATGCCTGTCATTGTCACTCAGGTCTGTTGTGCATATCTGTCTGATGGTGGTTGTCACCAGCCATTGTTGCACTGGTACACCACTGTGACAAGTCATGTGCCAATACAGTGCCCATGGCACTATGAACTCATCTGTGCCAGCACCTGTGCCCTATACAGAGGGTGTCCTGCCATTGAATCTCAATAGAGCTGGGATGATATGGCATGGGGTCAACATTTAGGACATTGGTGTGCATTGCATGTACCTTATATCTGTGACTGGCATTATGATGCATAGTTGGTTGTGCCTCAGCAACACAATGATGTCCAGAGTATGCTTCTTACACAGTATATGGGCAGGGCCTGGAATACAATTGGGAAAAACATGATCTTCACAGGTCCTCATACTACACTGACTGCACATGAGTGCAAACCCTGTACCTAGGGTGAGACCAGCATATTCTGAGATGGTGGGGAGCCTCCTGGAAGCTCTTTATCTCACATGTGTGTTGTATAGAACACATAGAGTGTGTAAGGTGCACACCTGCATACAACAGCACTGGACTTGCATGTCATCCCAGCTGCTAAACACATTGCTGCATGACAGTTCTGTCTATATACAAATGTGCTGTGGGTAACAAGTATGTGCCTGGCCTACTCTTGTGGCTGATCAGGGTGGTTTATGGATGTCTGTTGTCCTGCACACTTGTGTTGGCCTGCGCACTGGATGCCTGATGTACAGTGCACTGGGTGTGTGGGTGCTGCTCCATGATGCTTGAGCCATTACACAGCCTATGATGCTCCAGCTTGGCACTGTTGGTGCTTCTGTTGCATTTCCAAATCTGACATACCAGCTGGTGTTGCATGTCTCTTACACAGCTAAGACATGATCCATTGTAACATAGAATACTCATTGTATGTGCAGTACTCTACTGTTGGGGTCAATTATGTTGACTCTGTTATGCCACACATATTTCACTGTTTCTCCTTTTCCATCTATGTGTGACAGGGTAGCCTGTATGTCAGCTGATGGTACGTCTGTTATGCATGATATGCTACTCCTGTGTCCCTTATCCTGTCTGCACAGCTGGCTGAGTTTGGTGTATTTCTTTTCATAGGTGTCCAGAGGGATGCATGAGCCAACAGGAGTTGTAGCGATGCCACCCTTACTGAGGGCTCAAACAAACTACTCAGAAGGCAGGTCTGCCTGCTCAGGATGATACTACAGGAGGTGGAGAACTGCAGATGCATGGTGAATGAAAACACATGTGCCACTGAAGGACTGCCAGCAGCATTGGCATGGAAACTGTGCCAGCAGCCACCACCATCACCACTTCCACCTACAACCCTTGAGGGGCAGGAGGACCATGGACTCTTGCAGAGAGGTGTGTGCCCTTTTATTGCTATACATGGGCAGTTGCCCTTTTCTTTTGTTTTCTCTCCTACCCCATTTACTATGGGTGATTGCCCTTTTTCTGTTGTTTGCTCTCCTCCTTATTGCTATGGACAGTTGCCCCATCATGCCATTTCCTTTTTATATTCTTATTTGTATTGTTATTGCTGTTGTTATTTTTGCTGTTGCATTTTTTTACAGTCTGTTGCCCTTTAATGTAGTAAAGTTTATTTTTGATATCTATGGTGCTATGGTGTGTGTCTTCAATTGGGGCCTTCCTTGGACCCACAGCTTTCCCCTGTGTTCAGTGCTCTGTTTAGTGCTACATTCAGTGCTGTGTGAGTGCACTGCACTGTGCTGGTGCTATTTGTGCTGCGGCTGTGCAAAGCATTTGTGCTGCACCTATCTGACCTTATATTCAATTTAGCATTGGGCAATTCATCTGAATGTCCCAGTGTCAGCCTACGTGTGCTGGCACTAAGGTGGCACTAGCGCAGTGCAGCAGCAAATGGCTAACTATGGGTCCCATGGATTATTATAAGACAAAACAATTACTTTTATTTTAAAAGAGAGAAGTTAAAGGTCTGACAAGGGAGCTAGAAAAAAATGAAAAGTTTCTGCAACTGGGTTAACAGCAAACTGAAAGTCAAGGCAAACAAAAAGATTACTTAAGCTATAACATTGTATATGGAGTGACTGGGTTGGGAACTAGAAAAAAAGAAAAGCATCTGCAACAAGAAGACAAAGAAAACAAGGGGGGAGGAGGATAGGTGAAAGTAAGTCAAATTAAAAATGTTTTGCTAAAAGAAGTTAGCAAAGATTATTTTAAAAGGCATGTTTTGGGGCTGGCAGTAAGAAATTTAAGTGCCCTGATGTGAAGAGTAGTCTCTGCCAGTCAGTGACGAGTCGACTGAATCCTCCCTCTTTGAGGTGACTTTTTTTTAAACTGACACAGTGACAAGTCAAAGAAACTCAAGTGAGAGTGCCCTAGTCCAGGGACCATAGGTTTTGTGCTTATGAAGGGACAAGGGAGGTATTTTATCCCAATTTAATTACTGCATGCAACCCTAAGTAAGAGCTTCTCAGAATATATTAATGCCCTAGTGTGGGCTTAAGGTACAGTGGGCTCTGCTAGTCAATAATGGCTGGAGAGTTTCTCTTTGTGGAGACTTTTTTTCAGCCCAGCTAGTAACAATATAAATATATTTATTATGATATATGTGTAGGTATTTTGCCAGATGCCTTCAGTGATCACTGCATAATATTTCGCATCTGGAATATCTAGCTCCCTCCCACCTCTCCCAAGTACATCTGGTCCAGGTACCTCCAGTCAGTGAACAAAGAAGCTCTACTGTGTGACCTGGCCGCAACTGACTGGTCCCCCATGCTGTCTACCCCGGACATTGATTTGGCCCTCTTCCTTATCCACTTTTATCTCTGTCTGGGACAAGCATGCTCCCATCAGGAAATCCACAGTTAAATCCTCTATCATAGATATATGCAAGTCCCATGATCATACCTGGGCTAGGTATAAATTATTTCACTCTCTGTTGGACCTCAGCTCTTACAGAGTGCTTAGGAATTCTTACATAAAAGCCATTCCTAACACCAGGTCCCTCTGTTTTAAAGCCATCCTCCAGAATATTTTTAACTCCCCTGCCAAATCCTATAAGGTGATTCACTCTCTATTTGGCAGCCCCCCCACAACCCAGTCATCTATCCTGGTCCTCATGGTTACTGGTTGATCAGAATCTGATCCTCCATCTGTTGCTGCTCACTTCCATGAATTTCTCACCCCTTGTGCTTTCCCCTTGCCCCTCATCCTGGTTCCTCTCCTCTTCTATCCTCTCCTCTCCTCCTTCCCTCTCTTACCTCTGGGGTTTGATTTTCCACCTGTCACTTCCCAGGAAACACTGCTTGCCCTTTCCTCACTGAATCTGTCCAAATCTAGTCTAGATGGTTTGGACCCCAAACATCTTCATCTTTCAACTCCTGTTATCGCCTCCCCTATTACTCACCTCCCAAACCTCTCCTTTACCCTTTGCGCCGTACCTCAGTATTGGAAGATTGTCAAGTTTCTCCCCCTCCACAAAGGTGGTGATCCTTCCACCGCTGGCAACCTCAGCCCTATCTTCCTCCTTCCCTCTCTTGCAAACTGTGAGAGAAACTAGTTTGCTCATAGTTTGCAAACTTCCTCCACTTCTTTAACTTCCTCTCACCCTTCCAGTCTGGTTTAAGGAAGTACCACTCACCATCTCTTCCCTGCTTCAGGTTACTGACTCCATCCTCTCTACTATGGATCATGGCACATCACAGCAGCCATTTTTATTGAGTTGGCCATAGCTTTTGAGTCAGTGTCCCATTCACTCCTCCTGGACAAGCTGAACTCTGCTGATCTCTGAACTCCCACTTTCAACTGGTTCCATTCCTATATCTCTGGCTGTCAACAGCTAGTACAAGGAGGCACCCTGTCCCCTCTCTTCCCTATACAGGCTGAGGTCCCACAGGGCTCCATTCAGGGACCAATCCTATATTCCATCTTCTTAAATGACTGTCTGCTTGTGCCAACTTGCATATTCACATGTATGCATATGGTACACATCTCTTCACTTCCTGTCTCTTGACTGCATCTGTGGAAGTCTTGCTCTAGCAAAACTTTCACAGTGTTCTGTGTTGGTTCATTCCATCCAACATAGGATCAACACTAAAAAGCAGTGTCAATTAGCTTTGGTACTGGCCAATAGCTGGACAGGCTCTCCCCCCTCTCCATTTCCTCCGCGTTGGATGGCATCCCCCCTTGAAGTAGTTCCAACCTTCAAGTATCTTGGCATGTAGTTAGATAGCAGGCTTTACTACTCTGCCCACATTGATGGCATCCCTGTCAAACTCTACCCCAGAACTTGATGCCCTTTACCACAGTAAGAACTGCCCTTCTCCTCAAGTTCAACAGGAGCTGCTCTCCAAAATGGCTCTCCCTGTTTTTGACTATGCGGATATGGTCTATGGCACCACCCCCTCCACTTCCCTTGCCAGACTGGACAATCTCCACAATGCCTTCTGCAGCTTTGCTACCAGCTCACAATCTTGTACCAACAGTATCATTGTTCCCTATACTACTCCTTATCCATTCTCCATCTTCCTCACATCATCAGTCCAACTGTGCTTCCCTCATCTCTAAATACTGGGTTGGGTTCCTCACCTCATACGTATCCTCACTTCCCTCCCCATCCCCTGCTCTTTCTACTCCCCATGCTCTAGGGACCCTCACACCTCCCCCCCATCCTCACTCCTCATTGGGAAATCTGCATAAAGAAGTTAAAGTTATATATGGAGTGACTGGGACAACACTCAGGCAAGAAACCTTTTCTTCCCCCTTAACTACATGGATTTGACTATTTCATGCATAGTTTAATTAGACTGTTTCGCTTCTCCCCTCAAGACAAGGTCAGTCTCCACTCATTCAGGCACTAAGCACTTTCAGATTGTGTCCAATTGCACAGCAGATTTGTGTGCTAATTTATTTGTCCTCTGAAATGTGCAATGATCTTGCTTTCATGTTTGTTCTGCACTCTACTATTGCACTTTCTTGTCATTGCCATTCTGAACACATCATCTGACTTGCTGTAATCTTTGTAATTGTGTTCTCCCCTTCCCGCTCCATTGGGTTACACCTGGAAACAAGTATCAGCTCAGTGTGCCTCCCCCAGTAACCATTTGTTAAAATACATAAATAAAATAAAGAAACACAAGTGAGAGTGCCCTAGTCCAGGTGGATACAAACTTCTAAGAAAGATCAAGGAAAGGGTAAAGGGAAAAAAAGAGTCATGGGGGAGGAGGAGGAGAACTGTTGAAAAAATGTCACAATAAAATAAAAAATCAACAAACCACCTGCTCTGTAGTAGCACACACATCACACCAAGCACAAAATCCACCATCTCCATCTCAGAACTTTGAGTCCTCCTTACAGTCATGAAGCACTTCCAGAAATGAGGGAATACAATCTAAGAACGCAAAGAGCACAACAAAAAAAATCCAGTAAAAGACAAGAGTAATCTGTGGCACCTGCATCTAAGAGAAGCAGGGTTAGTATTAGAGCAGGTATTTATTGCATTAAAAAAAAAAAACTAGTTGCAGGTACCACTCACAGTGGGACTGAAAGAATGTCCACTCATGCTACAAACATTTTTCATGTTGATGATTCAAAAAGAACTATTAGCAGGTGATACTGATGATGACCATGAGAATGATAAACAGGAGCCTGAAAATAGCCCCACAGTAACTACTGAAAATGAAAAAAAAATGCTGTTTGTAATATTGAATATGAAAATGAATCACTTAGTCAGAGTAATTTCCAAACTCAGTTGAGAACAATCCAGTTCTGAAGGAGACACTGGTGGAACAAGGTGTAAAACCACGTGTGCCTGGCACAAATACTATTTTTATTTAGTTTTTGTTCACCGGGTTGTTGTGCTAGCCATAGAGATGACTATTTTCAGACACGACCTGGGAGGTTGCAGACATTAAACAGTACAATACGACTTCCAGTGATGCAATAAACCTAATGGCGACTTATCTTCATTACTCCCGAGCCCCGGGTCAACAAAAATAGTTATTGAACGCCATCAAGCCTCTACTACATACGAATCTGATCCCTTTCAGACTGGTAGACACTGGTTAGAATGGGGAAAACCAAAAAGAAGGACTTTGCCACTCCAAATAAATGCTTTGCAGCATCTACAGCAGAGGAGCGGCCTGTGAACCCCTCACCACCATGGTCTTCTGTAGCAATGGCCTCAGGCAATGAAAATTCAGAGTACGAATCCATGTCCATGGTCACCAAGGCAGATGGGCAGCATATGCCGAGCATTCTTCATTGGATTGACTCCAAGTTTTCTAGCCTACAAACAGATTTTAAAAAGCCTGAGCCTCGGCTATGAAAACCCATCTAGATACTCTACAAAATGAACATATAGCATTTGGGTGCTCCCTTTCTTTTCTTCATGGGAGGGAACATGAGCTCACACACAGGGCAGAGGATGCAGAGGCAAGAGCCAGGGGCAATAATATCCAAATCTTCAGAATTCCTGAGGGCAGTGAGCAAGCCGATGTGGTGGAGTACTTGGAGTCATGGCTGCAACAAGAACTAGCCTTACCAGAAAACTGAGTTTGTCATTGAGAGAGAGATGACAGGGCGGTGGCCCCAAAACCTAAACCAGGGGCTCCCCCTAGGTCCATCATGGTGAAATTTCTTAAATTCTCCACTAAGAAGAAAATATTGCGATTAGTTTGGGATAAGAGAGATTTAAATCTAGACTACCAAAAGGTGTTCTTTGACCAGGACTTCCCCCTGAGCATGATGGCCAAGCATAAAAAAGTTTAAGTGGTTAAAGCCCTGCAGGAGAAGGGGTTGAGGGCCTATCTCCGCTGCCCTCTCGGCTGTGGCTACATGATGGGGAAGAGTGTGCAGATCTATGATAAACTTCTGCAGGCAACCCCAGTGTTGGAAAGGCTGGGTTTCCTGGTTCTGGATACCAGCCAAGAGCAAGCAGAATTTGAAATTGAAAACCTTTTTGGGGGATAGCTCCAGGAGGACGGTGTCCCCAGGGAAGAAGGAATGATTCTCTCCTACCTCTACATGCTGATGTAGCTCGATGGATTCTCCCTCGACAACTCCTTCCTTGAACCTGCAAGATTCTGTGAGGAAGCACTGGCTGGCTTCATTCTGAGGACTTTCCAGATGTCTGGGTCTTTGATTTTTTGGTCTCTGAAAGGCGATCTTGCTGTGATCCGGATTGTATCCTGAGACTGGGTTCTTTGCAATGAGAAGAAACTTTAGGGACCTGATACTCATTTCTGGACAGCAGCTAGTGGAATATACGCTCTTCCTTATGCACCTCTAAATGGCTGCACCTCTCGGTGGGGCCGCTTATCATCCGCACAGGCTGTGAGATGCTTGCCTACAGAATGAACGCTCCCAGTTTTTGAACTCCACGTTGGGGACTGTTGCGAGTTTTTGAACTCCACATTGGAGACTGCTGCAAGTTATTGGCTTAATATACTAACTTCTACTGTTACCATTAAAACTGACATTTTTTGTTAATTATGGCTTAAGGGAAAGCAGACTTTATAATTTGATTGGAGAGCATAATCTTTTTTCTGTAATGGTGGGAGTGGAGATATGCTCATAGCTACAAGTTGAATTTTAATGGTTTTGGGGCCTCTCCTAACAACTTTCCTTTCTCCTGTCAGTAAATGAGGCTCAGGCTGAGGTGGGAGTAAGGACCAATATAGGAAGGTTTTCTGTGAGCTCCCTCAGGTTCTTGCTCCGCAATTATGGGTATTAAGTTTGGAATTATTTTACTTAACAACTACATAAGATCTACAAGTTTATGGGGTCTAAGGCCAGAATTCAGTCAGTCCCCCATCATTTTCACTAGCCTTGGTCTAGTTCTTGACTGATGCTTTATGGGTTTGCTTGCCATACTTGACATCTCGCAACCCATGTAGACACTTTGGAATTAGTCAGACAGGAGATGAGTAGCCCATTTGGCAGGCTTGTTTACATATAAGACTCTCTTTCACTAACTGGGGGCTAGATCCCACAAATTTTCTTGTGTTCAATAAGATGGCAGGGTTTCAGGTTAAATATTTGGACCCACGTCCAATGGGTGGGGGCTTTGGATCTGCCTCAGTGGAAGTCTTCTTGCTAGAAGGGAAGGGGTAGCGCAGCCGGCTCTGCAGGGCGGTTTACCCTTTGCACAGAGAGTGCTATTATTCTTCTGCTCTTTTTGGAGGGCTTCATGTCTTCAGTGACTGATCTGCAGCTACAGGAGGTCACCCAGGTACAGCTTTATTAACTTTGTACGCTAGGGCGGTTTACCCATGTTTCCACCAGACTCCTTTGGACAGTTTCCTACAGTTGTGGTTACCTTGCATCTCCAGTTGAAATTGCTGGCTAACTTAAATGTTTCTGGATAGTATGTTTTCTTTGTCTGTCATTTTTTTTTATTTTAGAATTAACAAGTTTTACATGGGCTCTGGGAATAGACAATGAAAGGGGAGGATGGGGTGGGGGAATAGATTTTTCATTTTCTCTTTTTCACGATGGGATGATTTAATATTTGCACAGTGAATGTGAACGGTACACAATGGGGGGTGAGATACTAACAACAACAAAAATGGAAAGGGACCTGGGGGTAGTCATATCAGATGACCTAAAGGTGGGCAAGCAATGTGAGAGGGCAGCAAGGAGGGCTGGGGGAATACTGGGATGCATAGGGAGAGGCATCACCAGTAGAAAACAAGAAGTTATTATCCCTCTGTACAGACAGCTGGTGAGACCACATCTGGAGTACTGCATGCAGTTCTGGAGACCCAATCTCCGCAAAGACATAGACAGGATGGAAGCTGTCCAGAGGAGGGCAACTAAAATGGTGCAGGGTCTGCACCAGAAGACATATGAAGAGACTTAAGGAGCTTAATATGTATAGCCTCGAGGAAAGGAGGGAGAGGGGGGACATGATAGAAACTTTCAAGTACCTCAAGGGAATCAACAAAGTCCAAGAGGGTAGCATCTTTCAACAAATGAGGTGTGCAAGAACAAGGGGGCACAATTTGAAGATAGAAGGGGCCGGCTCAGAGGTAATTTAAGGAAGTATTTTTTCACAGAGAGGGTTGTGGATGTATGAAATGGCCTTCCAGAGGAGGTTGTGGAGTCAAAAACAGTGGTGGAATTCAAGCATGCATGGGACAGTCATAAGGCAATTCTAGGGGGTGGGGGTAGGAAGAAGTAGGCTGCTGGTTAACTAGGATCTGCAGCTTATCCATCAGGTAGGGAAATGGGCAGACTGGGTGGGCCAAGCGGTCCTTATCTGCCATCAAATTCTATGTTTCTATGTTTCTATGTATTAACAATGTTACTAAACGGGCCAGAATTTTGAAAGAATTGAAAGATTTAAAGTGTGATATAGCATGTTTACAAGAAACCAAGCTTACTCAGCTGGAGCATACTAAGTTATGGAGATTCTGGGTTGGTATGTTTTTTTCAGACTCCCACCCCTCATCTGCAAAAGCTAGTACAGTTATTCTATTAAAGCAGGGTCTCCCTTTTCAAACCCGCTCAGTCTTACAAGAAGGTAGTGGTAGATGGGTTTTATTATCGGGCGAGTTTCGTGGACACCTCATTCACATTCTGTCAGTATATGCCCCACCCCTCCATCTGGGTCTTTTTTTAGAGAGCTATTCTCAGTTATTGTGAACCAGGACCCTGGACATCTCCTTGTGGTAGGTGATTGAAATTGCATAGAAAATTGCAAGTTAGACAGGAACCCACCCAGCACCAGAAGTATAGGGGGTGTTTCAAACTGCTGCGAACCCTCTTTGGTGAGTCAGGACTGGTGGATCTGTGGCACTGGCAACATCCCTCAGCTAGGGATTATACTATTTATGTCCCAGCTGCAAATGCTTATTTGACACTGGACAGGATATAGTTCTGGCAATCAGAGGCTCATGAGTTTGGAGAAGTTCAGATACACCCAGTCTCTTTTTCTGATCATGCTGTCCAGAGGGTGGCAGTCTGGGGGTCAAGGTCCCCTGCTGGTTCTTGGAGGTTGGACCCTGGCCTATTATTAGATAAGACCCTGGTAGCTAAATTGAAGGAGGATATCAAGTGGTATTTGGAAGAGAATAGAGTAACAGTCACCCCGATAACATTTATTTGGGATGCTCTCAAGGCGGCCCTGTGGGGCAAGTTTATCAGTCATGCTGCCTATCGGAATAAGGTTCATAAAGGTAAACTATCTCAGGCCTTAGCCTCTATAGCTTCATTGGAGATGGAGCATAAATTGACCCGGGATCCCACCACTTACCAAAAATTACAAGAAGCTAGGGAGGTATATAATCAGTTAATGATACACTGTACGATCAACTCCCTATGCTACACAAATCAAAGATATTACGAGGAAGGGGATACGGCAGGCAGGCTATTGGCTATGTGCAGGGCCCCGTGTTTACTCTGGCAAAGTGAATCTACATTCTGCGGCAGGACCTCATGCATTCTGCGGCAGAACAACTGCTGATTCTGCAGCCATTCTACAGCAGATAAATTGTGGCTAAACAGAATACCTTCAAAGGGACTAAGTCTTAGTTAACCCTTTGACTGCCTTCATGCAACCACTCTGCTACACTGAAAGTGGAACAGCAGGCCATTTAACAGTGTGTATTCTTCTTATCGCAAATATTAAACTGCAGTAACCCAAACCAGGCACAGCCATGGGCATCAGTGTTCTTTTTTAATGAATATTCCCTCCCACCCTGAATTTTAAGGCTCATCTGTTCTTCTTCTGGAATTGGTGGCCTTTGCCATTCTCCTAGGTTATAATTAGAGGAGGACATACACACTTAGTTAAAACTACACAGAAGACAAAACCTGCTTTGATTTCTTCTGGTTTATATTTAGAGTTAGCAGATAAAACGAGAGACTCCAACTTTAAAACCCTTTTTTTTCTGATTTTGATCAATGTTCTTTTAGATTATGTTTTAAAACTAGGAATATCCCAACTGCCTTGCAATAGACATGTTGAGTGCAGTGTGCAAATCTGTGTATTGGGGGTGGGTGGGAATTGTCTCCCTATAACAGTGAAGGAGAGTGTAACTTGTAGTGTCTGTAGGATTTGTTGACTCCTGATTTTTCTTTTGAGGGACACACTAAAAAAAATGCAAGCAAGTCATTCTAATTAAGCTGTAGTAACCTTGGTTAGCATGTTCTTTTCTCGCAGCTCAGGGGGTTGTGGTGTTCTTTAGGCAGCGACCCTCATTTCACTTATGTATTGTATAGCAGCAATCAAACTCTCCATTCTGATTTTTTTCCGTACTGCTTGCTCCAGTTCTAGTATATCCTGGTCCCCAGTTCTGCTGCAGCTGAGCAACCTGACCGTCCTTAAGAATTGAGCTTGATGTCACCACTTAGGATGCAGGTTCAAATCTACCAGGAAATTTCTCTCACACTTGCAGGTACAGAACTGCGGCACGCAAATCAAAACTGTGATTGATGTCCACCAGTGGGGACTGAGTCCTTCGCTCAGTCTGTTGCCAGCTCTATGTTTCAGCAATCAGCTCCTCCTCCTCCTCTGATACCTATCACCACACAGAGATTGATTCCACCTCCATGGGCACCACTGAATCATCTCACTTCTTGACTGCAGCTTGCCTTCCAGTTCTTCCTTCTAAATTCATATTCCAAGGATTCAGCATGCACCATGAGCAGTCTCACAATGAAAAATGAACATGACTGAGCTACCTAGACCTTCACAGCAGCAAATCATAACCGCCATAGACCTAATCAAGCTCCGCTACTCTTGCATCAGTCCCCCCTCCCCACAATACTGGCTGGATGGAGTTATATAACAAGAGCCAGCATGAGTCAAGATGCCATGCAGCCACTAGCTTTTTGGCTTTGTAGTGGATGGCATCAATTTGCTGCCACTTCTAATGAGCATGTATGCCATGGCATACTTAACATAGCAATAGCTATGACCGTGCCTTGTGTAATCGCATAGCATAACTAGCAATTCTGCGACTGTGTAGCTGGTTTTCCCGATTTCTGTGGCAAGCACTGATTTCTGTGGCCAGCCATGATTTCTGAGACCACTGCTGCAACCACAGAATCACAGAAAACATGGGGCTCTGGCTATGTGCCTTAGAAAGCAAGAACTAGGTAGGTATATCCCTAAAATCAGAGATATGAAGGGTACCGGAGAAATCCTGGTTAAACCTTCTGTGATAGCAGGGGCATTTGCAGACTTTTATTCCCAATTATACAGACAAGAGAGGGGTTCTGAGCATAATCAGAGCATAGATTCATTTTTGGAGATGGTGGAATGCCTGGCTCTCTTTGCGGAGCAAATTGCTAGCCTGGAGCGCCCGTTCACAGAGGAAGAACTAAGGTCCATGATAGCATCCCTCAGCTCAGGGAAAGCGCCAGATGGTTTTATTGCTGAATTTTATAAAGCATTCAGTAAGGAGATAGTTCCAATTTTGCTAGCTGTTTGTAATGAGGCCCACGAACAAGGTGCAGTCCCTGGTCCTGGGGGGAGGCTACTATCTCAGTCCTACCTAAAGCTGGTAAGGATCCAGTGGAGTGTGCCAGTTACCGGCCTATTTCCCTGTTAAATATGGATGCCAAAATCTTTGCTAAACTCATTGGGGAAAGACTTAAAGGGATAGTCTCGGACCTGGCGCACCCTGACCAAACTGGGTTTGTTCCTGGCCAGCACATTCAGGACAATATCCAGCTGTTACTTAATGTGTTGTCCTCTGGGTCATGCCACCCCTCCCCCCCCCGGGACTCAGGCCTATAATTTCATCAGATGCCAAAAAGGCATTTGACCGCTTGGACTGGATATTCCTGAATAAAACACTAACAAAGTTTGGATATATGAGCAAATTTCGGGACTGGATATTTAACCTGTATAGTGATCCTGGTGCCATGGTCAGAGTGAATGGGGTGTTCTCCAATAGGTTCAGCATTGAACGTGGGACTAGACTGCAGTGCCCACTGTCTCCTCTGCTGTTCGCATTAAGTATGGAGCTCTTGGCAGCTTCAGTTAGACAGTCGCAATCCTACAGGGGTATCCAGGTGGCCAGGTCAGAGGTCTGGATTTCCTTCAATGCTAATGATGCATTATTATATTTGGCTGATCCAGCGAATTCAGTTCCCTAAGTGTTATCCCTTATACAAGAGTTTGAGGCCATTTCGGGGTTCTGGGTAAACGAATCTAAGACGGAGATGCTCTGCATCTCCAAATCAGAACCTGGGGGTCTCCCTGCCATTGGGGGCATTCTGTTGGGTGAGGGAGAGTTTCCGTTACTTAGGAGTCTGGATCCCTGAAAACCTACATAAGTTATATGGAGCCAATTACTTTAAACTGCTTAAAGCGATCCAGGGTGACTATAATAGACTGAAGGAGCTCCCTCTCTCTCTCTCTCACTCTCTCACTCTCTCTCACGCGGGATGCATAGAAGCGGTAAGGATGAATGTTTTTCCCTACCTTCTTTTTCTGTTTTCATCTCTCCCTCTGAAGCCCCCTTTCGGCTTCTGGAGGAGCCTGCAATCAGGCACTTCTAAATTTATATGGAATCATAAACCCCCCCAGGGCCAAATGTCAGGTTTTGAGGAGGGTTAAGCAGGCTGGGAGATTAGGTCTTCTCAATTTTACAAATTATTACTGAGCAGCGCAGTTCCAGGTATTGAGCCCATTATGGCTTGGTGCAGACTGACCACTTTGGACGGAGTTCGAGAAACCCAGTACACCAGGGGCCCAACTAGCTGATATAGTCTTTTTGGACCAGGTTGGTCTTTCGAAATGTGGGGTAGTAAACCCCTGGGCAGTGGTTCTAAAGCAGGTGTGGATCTGGGTTGCCAAGCATTGGGGATTCCTCCTGGCTGACTCCATGGACTTCTATCAGAGCCTGTGTGGACTTCCCCCCACTGCAAACTGATTTGGGTTTTGGCAGGTGGGAAACAGTAGGTCTTAGTAGTAAAGGTCAATTGTATAGTTCGCACTTTAAAGGTTTCTTATAGTTAGTTCAGGAGTTTGGGCTTCCGACCAGAGACCATTTTAAATTCTTACAAATACGGCATTTTCATATGAGTAAGGGTTTGACCACTTCGGCGTCTCTGACCCCTAATCCCCTAGTAGAGTTTCTTCTTCCAATACTCTTTAGCAGGGAAAAAACTTGCCTGGTCTCCCGAGTGTTAACTTTCTTTACTTCAAATGAACCAGATCTTTTGAGTTGGCTAGAGTCCACATAGGAGGGGGAACTGGGGTGTCAGTTAGGAGCTGAGGACTGGCAGTGGATATGGATAAGGATACACTCCACCTCATCCTCCCCCTCATGGTGAGAATTTCGCTGGAAATTTAATATGAGATTGTTTCATGCCCCAGTCATCACTCAGCATTATGGTTCATCTGCTTCAGATGTGGCGAGTAGGGCATTCGTGCTCATGTTTTCTGGGGTTGTCCCCAGATCAAAGGATTTTGGGGTCAGATAGCTTGGGAGTCTGAGAAGATATTCCAGATGCAACTTCCCTCAGATACCAAGGATTGCTTTGGGTCCCCCCACCACAACTAACCACCAAGGCCTAGAAGCTCCTATTTTATATTTTATTAGCAGCCAACCAAAAGAGTATCACAAAAAAATTGGTTGGAAAAGAATCCCCAATCTATTGATCTTTGGTATTCCATCTGTTTAACAAATTCAATTAAGGGAGAAGTTGACTGCTCAGCTAAGATTCCAGATGGAAAAATTAAAGGGCAGATGGTTACCTTTTTTCTATTACCAAGCGGAGAAGGAACATAAAACAGTGCTGGAAATAACGGCTCAGTTTACCTAAAGGGGCGGGTCTCTTTATATTTATATTTACTTTTATGTTTACATTTTTGCTGGATAAATAGCTCTATAAGTTAATTTAATCTCTGACCCTTACTCTCATATAATTAATTCTCCATGTATCCATTGACTATCTATCTTAGAGTCCCCATAGGTGTCACCTCACCCCCCCCCCATCCACATTCTGGGTGGTTTTAGTTTACTTATATTTAAAGAACCATTTCTAGCCCTGAGCCCCAGGTTTTGGTTTTGTTTTTCTTTCCCTTTTTGTCAGATAGTGTTTGTCAGTCTCTATTGTCATTGTCATTATTATAAGTTACCGTCCATCTTTTTACAAGTATCTATTGATGTTTTGATTTTAGTTTGTGAGCTGTACTATTTCTGTTGTTGTGTTTTGGAAAATCAATAAAATTACTATTTCCACAAAAAAAAAAATTAAACAGTACAATACAGGCAGTGGTCAGATATGACTTTAAATAGTACCTGGCAATGGTACAGTTAAACATAAATACAATCAGCAGTTGGATTAAATGCAGCAGGATACAGATGTGATAAACATAAATACAAATATCAAACAGTGAATTAACCATTGCTGACAAGATACTAGTAAAGGACAAGGGTATGTACCATTAGGCCTGTCAGATTCATAGTTACATAAGTGCTTTAGTTAGCGAACAATTAGAAAATTAGAAAACTCATTAGTAACACCAAAAGTGACCAATGAACAGAGTGATCAGAGATGATAAGGGGCCAAATAGGTAGGGGGAAAAAAGAGACAGTAGCAGAGAAATTAGGGGGAATTGAAGCACGTGCAATGGGCATGTTTACATAAGTGGGACTGATAGGCTTTCCTAAAACAGGGATGGCTGGGCACAGCCTGAACCCCTAGGGGAAGAGAGTTCCAGAGTTTTGGAGCAGCATGAGAGAAGGCACAGGTACCCTTTGAGGTTTTGCATCTACGCACTTGGAGTAGGGATTTATCGGAGGACCTAAAGCCATAGGAGGAGGTAGAAGGAAGAAGAAGGGAGGAAAGAGATGAAGGGACATTAGTTCTGATAATGCTATCCACCAGTGTGCCATAAGAGAGCCATAGATAGTTTGAAGGGGAAAGCCAGTTCAAATCAGCATAGAGCTGGCAAGGATGTTTTAGTCATGGCGATGCAGAAGTATAGCGACAAAAGGAGTTATATGTAGTGTCTCATCTGAGTCAGGATGGCTTTGAAGCATTAATATAAGTTGCTGCTCTGTAAGTCATAGAGGGTAGTAGAATACCTCTAGTAATAGCCAGTCTGGCAGAGGGCATTACGATATGACTGGTTTTATAAACAATACCAATTTTGGAGTTTACAGCCTTACAGGTGGTCATGATGTGTCAATCCAGGCTGAGGGAACCATCAAGCAGGACTCCAAGATTTTTAAAGGAGCTGACCATCTTTAGTAGTGAACCATCAAGGCAGGAGACACTGAGCTGAATTTGAGCTGACCTAAGTTTAGCTGCCATTCCAAAGACCATTGACTGAGTTTTTTCCACATTAGACAATAGCTTGCACCTGGTGAGCCAGGTCTGAACTTCATGAAAGGCAGAAGAAAGGTTGAGGTTTATCTCAGACATGCTCTTTGAGCTGTAGTACATAACAAAGTTGTCTGCATAGAGGAGAGATGAACTAAGAGGGCTACATCCATGGTGTGGAATAAATTTCATCTTGACTGCAATTATGTGTGTCATGCTGTATGTGTACTGTGTAAAACAGTTGTCAGCAGAGGTAGGAAAGTTAGTAATCTTGGCACGTCAGTGATGAAAGGGCATTTACTCCAGTCACATCCAAACCTGAGAACAAAGATAAAGGTCACAGTGGGGAGATTAGAAGGTGAGGCAGAGGAGCAGCATGCCCATATGAGTGGTTACACAGTCAAAGATCCCCCATCTCATAGAATTGGCTTATACAGATATTTTGTAAATTATCAGAAAGAACCAGAAGGTGGTGCATCATAGTCCAGCTCACAAAGTAGTAACTTCTCTTTCTCTGGTCTTCAGAGTCCTCCTAGTTCTCCAGGTTGGATTAGATCAGTCAAAAGACAGCTTTCACCCCCTTCATCTTCAAGTACTTCAGTTCTTCAAAGACAGTTAAGCATGAGAGAATCATTTGAAATGTCTTTTAAATATGATGCAGGTCATCCAGTGGCATCCAGTGGTACAACAGTTAACCAAGGCAACTGCAATAATGATAGCTCTGGATTTGCATTCCTTCTCATGTGTAGAGGCTGCTGATCTTCATCAGTTGATAGACATTACAGTGCCCTCTACCAGGTGCTATCTTGATTCTTTTGTACCTGAAAAGCAATACCAAATATGTACCATGAAATGCATCAACATTTTAACAATGTTTTAGTGTAGGCTTTTGTCCCAAAAACACATATTACAAGTTACAATTCATATCTGGACAAGTAAGCAAACTGCTGACTGAGTGACAGTGGCTGCCCATTGGGTTTCTTTTGCACACTCCTCTGCTTCAGTCTTCAGACCCACCTGCAGTGGCAACATGAGGCAACCTTTTAAAAAAACAGGCTACCCTGTGGATCACTGCATTGGAGAAAGACCATTCAGGCTCAAACATTTTAGGAACTAAACAGATGTTTTCAGAAATGTCTGTCCCCTTACAGCCTATCAGCTGGCTATTGGTTTTCTAACAATGGTAGTAACATTCTGAAGGCAACATACTGTAGTGCACTCACACATGTCCCTTGTTTTGCACATACCCTGAACTTAGAAGTGCATGATTTTCTCAAGGAAGACCAAAATATACAGAATATGCTTGCTGTTGCCCGAAAAATATGTGGTCATTTTAGTCACTCTGCAAAGGCTTGCAAAATCTTGCAAGCCCTTAAAAAGGAAAACAGTCTCCCATACCATCAGTTAACACAAGAAGACATTACACAGTAGAACTCAGTGTTCTAGGGGTTTCCGATATTTCTTGAATGGCGTATAGCAGTATACCAGTTTACAATGGAGCACCAGCTAGAAAAGGGAGATATGGCACTATGTTCTACACAGTGGTTACTCATGACAATCCTCTGCCTTATACCACTGCCATTTGAGGAAGTCACATGAGAAGTCAGTGCACATAGTATCACTCTAAATCAAATACTCCCACTAATACTGTATGTGTGGTGAGGAAGAAATTAGAAATACAGAGATATAGTTTTCAAAGGAAACTTAAAGAGAAAGGTGTTCTTCATCTTCAGCTGGTACTGCTGCATCAGCATCAGCTGTTAATCTTATAGACCACTTATCTCTAATACAGGAAATGGATCCTAGAATTGAGAAGATGTAAAAGTCAGAATATTATATCCTAGCTACAACACTGGACCATCAGTTTGAACACAACCTAGTATCTTTCCTTTCATATGGTACTGACCTTAACAAATACAGATACATTCTGATTTTCAAAGTTGCTGCTGAACTGGAATGCCAGACTGATGTGGAAAAGGATGAGTGACTCACCACTTCTCCTGACCAACACCAAGTATATATAAACTCTGGCCAGAGCCAATAGGGGTGCATGCAAGGGATTTGGGGGTAATAATATCGAAAATTACCAAAGTTATGAACCTGCATTAGCAAAATGTAACATAGGCTCATAAGTTTGTTTTGTTAATATTGTTACTCCAAATTTTCAACATAGACTTATTATGGCCCTGCCTCATGAAAATGAGCAGAGAAACTGTTCAAATCCTAGCCTTAAGGTGATTTCATACAGAGATGACAAAATCACCTTTTGGGATGTGAAAAAAATATTTTGGCCAGGATTTGAAAAATAACAGCTGTCACACTAATGAGGTGCTGTAATGATTTGGCAATGTTGTGAATCTGGGGGAAAATTATTGAAAATTATCAAAGTTATGAGCCTACATTCAGAAAAGTCAACATAAGCTCATTACTTGGTTGTTTTTTTTTTTAATATTTTTACACCAAATTTTCAACATAGCCTTCTTATGACCTCACTTCATGAACAAGGGCAGAGAAAATGTTCAACTCCTGTCCAAAAGGTGATTTCATGCAAGAACTGTGGAATCACCTTTTGGGATGTAAAAAAAAAAATTTGACCAGGATTTATTCATTATTTATTTATTTAGCTTTTGTTAACCAGGTAAGTACACTAGACAAGCAATTTGCCTATTTTCAGATACAACCCGGGAGAGTACAGGAAATTACATACTTACACACTTGAAAAATAACAGATGTCACACTCATGAGGTGCTGCAAAGATATGATTATGTTGTGAATTTTGGGGAAAAATATTGAAAATATTGAAAAATTACCAAATTTCCGAGCCTGTAAGGGTTTACAAAAAAAAAATTCTGCTGTCAAAATTTGGCGAAAGTCAGAGTTTTGCTTTTGCAAAAGTTCAAAAATCATTGTATCAACTTTCGTCTCATAAACAAGGGCAGAGAAAAGGTTCAACTCCTGCCTGAAAGGTGATTTCATACAAGGACCGTAAAATTACCTTTCAGGATGTAAAAAAACATTTTGGAAATGATTTGAAAATGACAGATGTCTTACTCAGGAGGTGTTGTAAAGATATGACTGTGTTATGAATTTGGGGAAAACATATTTAAAATTACCAATGTTATGATCCTGCATTCACAGAATTCAATGCAGGCTCATAACATTGTTGTTTTTCAATATTTGTACACCACATTTTCAACATGGCCTTCTTATGACCCCACCTCATGAACAAGGGCAGAGAACCTTTTCAACTCCTGCCTGAAATGTGATTTTGCACAGGGACTGCAAAATTACCTTTTGGGACAGATCTGCCTAATGGCTGTGCAATTGTTCAATAGGTGGGGTCTCAAAAAAGGCAAGTTGAAAATTTGGGCCAAAAGTATGCAAACATGCCCAAGTTACGCCACTAACTTCAAACCCCCATTGAAATACATTGAACTGCCTACCTGATTTCCCCAGTTCATGGTCCAGCTTTAAAGAGTAAAGACGTGTCTGCAGTCCAGAAAGGATTATGGGACTGGATCCCTGATCAGTAAGTAAGGGCTTGGTTGGAGTGTGGGGTGGTGGATGCTGAGTGGGAGGGTTGGTGGGGCAGTCTAATGGCCACAAAAGATATTGATGGATGTTTTTCTTTTTACAGGTCTAAAAACAAAAAAAAAAAAAAGAGAATTCTTGCACTAGGGATTGGGCTTCCTCCCTTTTCAGTATTACTTTTCCTGGGAGTGTGGAGTTGGGTGGGGAGTGCTGAGAGGGATGGTCTGGTGAGCAATTAAAAAAATAATAAATTAAAAAAATGCTCATGCACAGTAGTGGATAGGGGTCACACAAAAAAAGGGCGATCATGACACTGGGGGATTGGGCACCCTCAATGTCACTGTTATGTTGTTTCTGGGGGTGCTGAGAGGAGGGTTGGGTGGGGATATTTAACTTAATTTTTTAAATGGCAGTGTCAGATTGCAACACTGTGGATTAGGCACCCTCAGTGTCACTCTTATATGTCTGGGAGGGGCGTGGGGTGGTGGGTGCTGAGAGGAGGGTTGGGTAGGGGGATATATATATATATATATATATATATGATTTAAAGGGAAAAAATGGTAGATAACAGAGGAACATGGCACACTCTGCCATGTCCAAGATGGCCACCGCACTCCACAGCACATGGGTGACTACTAGTGAATGCACAGTACAGTGCAGCACCCATCTTGGACATGATGGAGTGTGCCATGTTCCACTGTGACCCACTGATTTTTTTTGTTTAAAATTATACATATCCCTCCACCGACCCTCCCTCTCAGCACCTACCACCCCACACCTCCCCCAGAAACATAAGAGTGACACTGAGGGTGCTCAATTCCCCAGTGTCACGATCAGTTTAAAAATAATGCAGTGCCACTGGGGACAACAAGCAGAGTGCTCCACAGATGCAGAGGCAATTGTGGTGCAACTCCAACATGTTGCTTGGTCAGAAGAAGTGCACTGAGTCCTTTTCTGAAAGCAAGAGATCTGCAGAGCTCCACCCACTGCAGCCCTTAAAAGCATGCTATCCCTAGCACCACATCTAGAAACTCAAAATACGGTATGCATCTCAAACTAGTGATGCAGCTCTACAAGATAATTATTTTAATGATGCTGAACAGGAAAATAATAACATTTGGGCAAACCTCCAGCTCATCATTAAAACAAAGAAACAAAAAATGAAACCTTCTACTCCCCACCAGTACACAATTTTGCCATCTGAGTCAGCCTCAGCTAAGGTAAAAGACTACTTAAGAGATCCTAAAACAACTACACATCAGGGGTAATCTTTTCACATACTGGGATGGGAAAATAAAACTTTGAGCAGCATTAACTGAAGTTGCTACTATGTACAGTGTAGTTGTTCTCCAGCTAGTGTGTATTCTGACAGTATATTTAGTTTTGCTGGGAGTAATTTTTTATTTATTTATTTTATTAATTTATTACTAGGAATACAAATACCTTTGAACCAGAGGTTATTTTACAAAGGTTCCGCATTAGCAAGGGGTGCAAAACAAAACAGTAGTAAAATACAATACTAGTTCAGGAAATTAGCATAGTAGTACAAATCTTGAGGCAAATAACGATGTACAATTAACAATGAACAGATATATATATATATATATATATATATATATATATATATATAGCAAGACACAGATACAAAGAAAAACATCCTAGGGGTGAGGGGAGAGGAGCAAGAGGTGGAGAATAAAGAGAGTGGGGGTAAGGCAGTCAAGGATTTGACATTGTCATAAGCATTACAAAGAGAATAAAGTAAGTGCTAGGTGGCCTGGGTGGGGGAGTAACAAGAGACAGGGTGATAAAGAGGGTGAGTGAGGGAGGAAGAGGACTAACAGAGGATGGGGTAGAGGACAGAGGGGTAGCAGAAGTATAGAAGATGGGGACGAGATAGGGGGAATGAGGAGGGACGGGTTCTAGTGAGGGGAAGAGGTAGGAGGGGAGAGGAGAAAAAATGAGTGAGAGTGGTAGAAGGGAGATGCATTTGAGGGGCAGGAGGGGGATGGTGTGTGACAGGTGGTAGGGCTGGTTAGTAGGGGGTAGGAGAGTGGGGGGTGAGAGGGGCTGGAGAAAAGGTGGGAAGGGTGGCAAGGGAGGAGAGATGGGCATGGGGGGTGAAGCTGAGCCTGATGCCTAGGCAGAGCAGTCACAACTGCTAAGGTCAATGAGGTGCTGGCGGAGTTTACGTTTGAACCGTCCAAGCTTGTTCTTAACTGAAATATCAGGGGAAGGCTATTTAACAGTGAGGGGGCCCTGGTATGGAATGAACGTTGAACCTGGTTGGTACGGCAGAATGGAATGATAAACATGGGTTGGAGTGATCTGCACATAAAACGTGCATTGGCTGCCGGTATCATTAAAGTATGTGTTGCAGGGGGTGTGAAGTTAAGGCAGATTTTCTTAGCCAGTAGGTAGAACTGGTAGGCAAATCTACTATTTAAATTGATCCAGTTTGATTACTTGCAGAGATCACAGGTATGCATACACTTCCCCGCACCTGTGACAAGTCTACAGCATTTGATAAGGGCCTTCCTGATTCATTTTAAGGTGGTATCAACGGTGGCCCCATAGAAGACTAGCTCATAATCAATGACGGATAGGACAGAGGTAGTTATAGCTGCATGCATAGCTTTGTTGGTAAGACAGTGACGATGGCAGTATAGGACCCCAATCCTTGAATTAACTGATTTTGAGATGCGTTAAACATGCTAGTTGAAGGACATCATGCTGTCAAGGGTAATACCAAGGTATTTAAACTCCTGCACTTGCTCTACTGGATGCTGTAGCTCATTATGGATAGTGAGGTTTATAGATCTGAATTTGCTATGTGAGCTATGGAACAACATGGACTTTGGTTTTTTGTAATTCATCAACAGTTTATGTTGAACAAGCCAGGTTTCAGCTAGGCTGAAGTTCGTCTCTAGGACCTGGGAGAGTGGGATGGGGTCAGTATGGGTGGAAAAAGAGGACTGCATCATCAGCATAGAGTATTAAGTTATTAATTCAAGCTGCAGGAATATTATTGATGAAAAGGCTGAATAGTAGAGGGCCAAGGATGGAACCCTGGGGGACCCCAGAGCAGACAGGGAGGGCACATGAGAGAGAGTCAGCAATTTTTACTTTTTGACTCATCGCGGAAAGGTAGCTTTCAAACCATTTGGTTACATCATTTGATAGGCCAAAGGTGGAGAGTGAGTGCAGTAGGAAATGGTGGTTCATGGTGTCAAAGGCCTTGGTCAGATCAATGAACACCGCACCCAGTAAGTGGCCAGTGTCAAGCGCCTTATGAATATGGTTGGTGAAATCAAACAGGGTGGTGGTGGTCCTATGGACTTTTCTAAAGCCATGTTGATGCAGGCAGAGTAAGTTATATTTGTCGCGGAGCTCAGACAATTGGACAGCTATAATTCATTCAAGCACCTTGGAGAGCAGGGGGAAGATAGAGATGGGTCGGTAATTGGGGAGAAGGGACCTGTCACCACTTTTATGAATGGTTGTGACAACTGCAGATTTCCAGAGCTGGGGGAATTGTTTAAGGGAGAGTGAGAGATTCAGAAGTTTAGTGAAAGGTTGTAGGACGATGTCAAGGGACAGAGAGAGGAGTTTGAGGTCAAGGGTGTCGCTGCTGAAACCAGACTAGCTTAGCACTTTATTAAAGTATTTTTTAGCTTTAGACATGGACACTCTCTTAAAGTGGAAAGGTGGGGTATTACTGTGGAGATTAGGTTTACTGTTGGGGCAGTGCAGGGCTGAGTCTTCAAAGAGGTTTAGAGCAAGGACACTGCTAAGATCAGTGAATTCGAGATTAAAGGAGTCCACTATTTCTTTGTGGTCCTGTATAGTGGAGCCATTTACCTCAAGCATAGTGGGGGAGGATTTTTGGGTTTTCCCATAAGGCTCTTGATGTTCTCCCAAAACGTTTTACTATTTCCCCAGGAGTTTGTAAGTTCCTGTCTGTAGTAAGCTTGTTTGGCTTTGCGTATCGCTATTGTAGAGCTGTATATCAGCTTTATAGAGCTGCATATCGTGCAGTTTCCCTGAGTCCATGGCTCGATGTCAGAGATTATCTCAGTTCCGCATCATAGAGGTGAGTTCGGAGTTAATCCAGTGATTAGCGGAGGATTTTATTTTCCTTTTATGTGGGGGGGGGGGGCAAAATTGTTACAAACTTCATTAAACTGGGAAATGAAGAAGTCAAGGGCTTGGTCAACTTTGCTCATGGAGTCAAGGGGTGCCCAGTCAACCATTGACAGGGTGGCAAGGAATTGTGGAAGCTTTCCTTTTCTTAAAGCTGTTTTATAAGAGAAAGAGGTCTTAGGTTTAGGTGTCTTGTTTGACCAGTGGCAGATAACAGGGGAGTGATCACTAACAGCATCTGGTAGAACTTCCATATTAGCGATTCTGTTAGGATGAAAGGTGAGGATCAGATCAAGCAAGGAGCTACTGCCAGTCTTATAATTAAATCTGGTTGAGGAAGTGACCAATTGAGTGATACCTAAGGCAGCAATGGCATCCTTATATGGGTCGGCTTCTGGTGCCAGCCAGTTAACATTTAGGTCATCCTTTAGAATTGTCTTGCCACAGTAGGTGCTGGTGTCAAGGAAGTCAGTGATCAGTTGGAAGCCTGTTGTATGTTCATGTGGAGGGTTGCATATCAATGCAGCTGTGAGGGATTTACACTGCTGGCCAATAATTATTTTAACTGTCAGGATTTGAGAGGGTATGCATCTCCTGTGGCGAAACTCCTACAGCAACATATGTCGCTGCCGACAGCAGCGACATGTCACTGTAGGAGTTGCACCCAGGACCCGGCAACACTTTTCCCCATCCTGCACCTCCTCCCAGAACCAACTCCAACTCGGAGTTGGTATCCTTAGTAACGGGGTGCAGGGGGCAGAGACCCCTGCTTTGGGGGTTTGGGTGGCAAAGCCCCCCCCAAAGAAAAAACAGATCCTGCTGTGCACAGCTCCCTGCCCACTTCAAATTGCAGTCAACAGGGAGCCTGGCACTGCGATGCCAGTCGATGAGTACGTTGTCAACTTGGCATCATAGATCCATGTGAGAGCTGATAGCAGAGGGAGGTAGTGGGATGACTAGCCCTTTAAGTGTATCTCTCAAATAAATGGTGCAGCCACCTCCTCACTAGGCAGTTCTGTCGAGTTAGAATAGGGCATAGCATGGAATGGATACAGTGTTGTCAGGGACCTTAGGAGGGAGCCATGTTTCATTGAGGGCTATAATATCCAGCCTATGTTGTAACACCCAGACATGGAGTGCATCGAGCTTAGCTGACAGGCTGCAGATGTTAATAGATGCCAGCTTGAGGGAGCCTTGTTTATTGTGCTGTGCATGTGACATTGTGGGAGGACCAGAGTTTGGGTGAACATTCCAGGTGAGGAGCAGGAGGAGAAGTGCAATCCTAGCGAGATAGTGAGCAAAGAGCTTGACAATCGTAAGCCATCTTCTTCTCTAGGATTTTTTAGTTGGAGTTTAACTGCAGGACTTGAGAAACTGTAGGAGAAGGGGTACTGGGGGGGAGGAGATTATTAGGGCTATTAATGAGGGCGGCTAGCATGGGAGCACTGTAGTGTGTTTTGGAATGTGGTAGGGTACACCAAGGGATATACCCCAACATAGATTGGTGATGATGGTAAAGGAGGGAGGTACAAGTGCTAGGGGAATTAAGGGGAATGAAAAAGAGAAGCAGAAGCAGTGGTAAAAAAGTGTTTAGGGGCACATTGAAAGGGCTACATGTAACCAAGTGCACAGGGTATAGACAATGCACAGAACTTACAAAATAGGGGTTGGAAGGGATTAAAAACAGGGCTGAGTAATAGACAAAGGGGAGCGTTCACAAAGCACCAGGAATACTGTTAGTACTATCTTCTAAATGGCCATGGATTATACAGGAGTAGTTGAACCAATAGGGTGGGCCAAGCAGGGAGGAGGGAGGAAGGGGCAAGAGTATATTTAAAGGAAGCCTGGATGGAGGTCGGGGGGGAAGGAGAAAACCCTCAGCTAGTTAAGGCAGCAGGAAAAAATTCAGTTCTTGTAGCCCTGGAGCGAGCTGAAAAGGCACTCCAATGGGAAAGGCCATGAAGCCAAGCAGACCAATTGGAAGCTGCTAGCAAAATTGCTGCTCCAATTGGATGGCAGCAGCAGAGAGGTGGCTCAGATTCAATTCTAGTGGTAGTACCTGATTGCAGTGTCTGGGCAGTGACTTCAGGAGGATGGGCAGGAGATGAAGCTCATGGCGGGCGGCAGCCAAGGTTGTGGCCATTCTGCGCTGCAGAGAAAGATGGTGCACTGCTCAGGGTGAGGATCCCTCTTGGAGCAAGGGGAGAGGAAAAGTTAATTTTTAGGTCTGGAAGAGGAGTGGAGATGGGGCGGGGGCCTGGCGGCAGACCGTCAGCAGGGGGGTGGGGGTACTACTGAATAACAAAAGGTCCAAGGAGGGAAGCTACAATAGGGGCAGAATAGGTAGAGAACTAAAGGGGGATTAAGGAGGAATGGGCAAGAGGAGGTAAGAACAGGGAAGGAGGTGGGATGAGTGTTCGAGGTCAAGTGAGCTCGGTAGTGAGAGACAAGTGTAAAAAGGACAGAAAAGAGAGATTAGCATGGACTCAGGGGAGCTAGCTTGAACAGGTCTGGAATTTAGCAGGGAAGGGCAAAACAAAGCAGTCACAGAATGAGGGTAGTCAACAATACACAAGACCTATGGCTAGCGCTAAGCAGATTAGTTTTAACAACAGTGCAGTTTACGGCTAGTGCAAAGCAGATAAATTAATCAACAGTGCAGTTACAGGCAAGCAGTAAATGTTTTCAGTGAGTTAAAAGACAACAGCCTGTTTCAGAATATTACTAGTTTTCTAACAAACATAAAAAAAAAAACAGCCAGATAAGGCAGCAGGAAAAAATTCAGTTCTTGTAGCCCTGGAATGAGCTGAAAAGGCGCTCCAATAGGAAGCGCTGTGCAGCTGAGCAGACCAATTGGACGTTACTAGCAAAATTACCACTCCAATTGGATGGCAGTAGCAGAGAGGTGGCTCAGATTTAATTTTAGCAGTTGTACCTGATTGCAGTGTCTGGTCAGTGACTCCAAGAGGACAGGTAGGGGATGAAGATCATGGCAGGCGGTGGCCAAGGTTGTGGCCATTCCGCACCGCAGAGGAAGCTGGTGCACCGCTCAGACCAAGGATCCCTGATTGCAGTGTTTGGGTAGTGGCTCCAGGAGGATGGGCAGGGGATGAAGATTGTGGCTGGCAGCGGCCAAGGTTGTGGCAGTTCCACACTGCAGAGGAAGCCAGTGCAACACTCAGGGTTAGGATCCCTGGTTGCAGTGTCTGGGCAGCGACTCCAGGAGGATGGGCAGGGGATGAAGATCATGGTGGGCGGAGGCCGAGGTTGTGGCCATTCCACACCACAGTGGAAACCAGTGCACTGCTCAGGGTGAGGATCCCTGATTGCAGTGTCCAGATAGCAGCTCCAGGAGGGCAGGCAGGGGATGAAGATTGTGATAGGAGGCAGCCAAGGTTGTGGCCATTCCATGCAGCAGAGGAAGCCAGTGCACTGCTCAGGGCAAGTATCCCTGATTGTAGTGTCTGGGTTGTAGCTTCAGGAGGATGGGCAGGGGATGAAGATTGTGGTGGGTGGTGGCCGAGGTTGTGGTCGTTCCGCGCCACCGAGGAAGCCGGTGCGCCACTCAAGGTGAGGATCCCTAGTGGGCTAGTACTGTAACCAGAGAGCTAGACCATCACCACCAGACAATTTACAGAAGTTGACATTTATTCAAGTCAGTCTGGAGTTGTTTGCTGGCTACTCATACTCATTACTACCAATGCATGATTCCTCTCAAACTAACAGTGACACTGATTAAATTTTATATGAAAAACTCCAGCTACCTGACATAATATGACACATAGAGGTGTTGTGAATTTAAACCTCACTGGCAAAGAGTCCGGGAAGTTCACATTTACAAAGCTTCATGAAGTTTCAGTGGACCCTAGGAACTTTGACGTCTCTGAAATTATGAACACTGTACCCCAAATTGGATATTTGTTTCAGTGAAGTGGCCACATTGCAAGCAGATTTTGGTAAGTTTGCTGAAAAAATGGCAACTTTGCCCTCAAAAACTTCATCAATTTGGAAGACTTCACACCGCACAAATTCTATGGAATCTGTGAATTAATTTGCAAAGTGAATTTTGCCATGATCATCCTGGAAAGGAAAAAGGAGGCTGGGTACTACTCCTTATCAAAAACTGTCTCACAGCCATGACTATCTCTACTAGCCCACTGGAAGTGAATGGACCAGAATGGATTATTACAGAATTGACCCTTGGTACTAGTAAGAAAACGTATCTAGGATGTGCCTACAATCCTCCAAAGGAGGGCTTGACTGGTCTCATGCAAATCATTAATGGGATTAGCAGACTATCCCCTGCTAAGGATCTCATTATGGTTGGAGACTTCAATCTGAACTGGCTCAGCAATCATCAGTCTGAGTATGCTGAAATACTCATGCAATTAAGCCTCACTCAGATTATCCCATTTTACACAAGACATAACCATAGGTCCTCCAACTACACACTCCTTGATTGCATCCTCACCAGTCGGGAGGATAGAATATCATCAGCAGGAGTTATATCTGATTCTATCAATAACCACTCCCCCACCTTCTGCACCAGGACAGGTAGGAGGTCCCATCCCCCACCAAAGACAATTTCTTTCAGGTATTTCTCCAAGCTGGACACCAACAAACTCAGGGCAGACATCATGGCAGTGGACTGGCTGACATTTTACTCCCTGACCGACGTGGATTCTGCCCTTAATTTCCTCACAGCCACCTTGTCCTCCATACAGGACAGACACTTTCTGTCACTACCCATAGAATCACGGCCAGTAACTCTAAATGGCTTTCCAGGGAGCTACTCAATAAAATGAAGCAGAGGGATGTATTGTAGGCCCTATCAAATCAGCTCCCTATCCCACAACCTGGAGCATTTACCAGAGACAATGAAACCTATGCAAACAGGAGTCTGAGCTCCTCAATACCTCCTTCCACAGAAAGCAACAGACTAATAGCTTCAGAGACCCCCAAAAGTTTTGGTCCTCCATCTACTGTCTCATTAAATCAGACACCAAACAGAGTACCATAAAACTGCTCACAGACACTGGACTCCTAACCAAACCTGCTCATATAACCGATGCCTTAAACCTTAAGTTCAGCAAACCTTCAGGCCTACATGGCCAAACTCCCACCCAAGGCCACCTCCATCACCCAAACACCAGGGAACCCAAGAAGCTGGACTGCCCCACTTTCTATTTTAAAGTCAGCTCCCCAGCGTAAGTTTATTGCCTCATCAAGGCCCTCCCTAGATCTAGCAGTGCAGGGAGTGATGGCCTCTCTCCATTGTTTCTTAGGCAATCTCCCACCTACATCATAATACCTCTGTCCCTTCTCTTTAATATGCCTTTGGCTACCTCATCCTTCCCCCAACTCTGGAAACAGGCCAGAGTAGTTCTTATATTCCAGTCTGGGGAGCCCAAGCTTATGGACAACTATAGACCTGTCTCCATACATTCGCATCTCAGCAAAATCCTTGAGAAGACTGTCTTCCTGCAAATATCAGACCACATCACCAAGTACAAGTTACTCTACTCACTTCAGCATAGCTTCTGCGAGGGTTTTAGCGACACCTCAGCCACTGTCTGCTTCACAGACCATGAGTCGGATTTTCAAAGGGCCCTTAGATCAACATAAGGTGTGTCAAACAACCACCTTATGTCAGAGCCAGGTGTGCCGAATACTGTGAGCTATATTTTGCAAGAAAAGCTTCTCTGTAGTAAAGTCCCCCCGACTGACACAAGAGGTCCACTACATCAAAACAAATGATGCAAGGGGCAAGAATGACACAAACTGTGTCAAAAAAGGTGCAAGTTGAGTCAAAGAAATGGTTCAAATTGAGTCAAAAAAATATTTCAAGGAACAAAAATGGCACAAGTTGAGTCAACAAAATGGTGCAAGCTGAGTAAAAAAAATGATGCAAGGGACGAAAAGGATGCAAGCTGACTGAAAAAATACAGTGGAAGAAATGGCCAAAACTAAGCCCCCCAACGTTCTAAACCAGTTCTGCAGGGTATTATTAGCTCTTAAAAGTACCATAGTCATGTCTACCCACCTGCTGTGGGCATCTTTGGATGCTCTAGTTTCCATTAGACCAGCTCTGGCTGGTCTAACAGTGACATGCATCTTATGAAGAAGGACAGGACTCACATTCTTTGAAAATCCCAAATAAGGGGATGATGCATCATTTCGGTGACACGGGCATCCCTTCTAACATGGCAAAGGCATTTTTTCCACGCAAGCATGGCACAAGCAAGTCTGAAGCATGCAGAGCTGTTTTTGACGCAAGCATCATTTGAAAATCAGGATTGCTGGAAGTTTTGGTGCATCCTGCTCCTTGCTTCAGTTGCTTTTGACTCAAGCACACTGTGTCATTCTCTGGCCTTTAAAAATCCACCTCCATGTACTTGGGTCAGCCGATGAAGGGATGCTCATGGGGACAATCTTCACCGACCTCACTAAGACATTCAATCTCATTGACCACACTCTTCTCCTATACAAACTTAACTCCTATGGCTTTTCCTCAGGCACCTCTGAGTGATTTCGACACTACCTTTCCAGTACCTCCTGAAGGGTTAGTTTTAGTGGAATAACCTCTGCTCCCCTAGGGGTATGTAGCATATGTTGCAGAGTCCCCCAGGGGTCCATTCTGGGCCCCATTCTCTTCTCCCTGTTCATGAACAAACTACTTGATGTCAATCCAGACTGCCAGAAAATCATATACACGGATGATCTAATACTCTTCAGGAGCACCCGCAGTCCTCAAGCTCTATCCCTATCACTCTCTTAAATTTCCACTCACGCACAAGTTGGTTCACAGCCAACAGACTCCTGGTCAACACGAAGAAAGTGAAGACCATGCTTTTAGGGTCCAAACATAAGCTAGATAAAAGCTCCGGGACTCAGGAGCACTCCCAGGACATCCCTGCCCTTGACAGAACCATCCTGGAACAAGTATCCAGTTACAAGTACCTAGGAGTCATTTTAGACTCCCCCTTCACATTCCAAGAGCATGTAGGAATGACGGTATGAAAAATCAACAAACAGGTCCATGTTTGTTATCATCTGAGACACTTCCTCACCCCCAAGGCTTGCCTGGCAATTGGGGGGCTATACTTCTCCCTCTTCTAGACTACAGCTCCCCAATCATATCTCAAACCTCTGCTCATCAACTCAACCACCTCAATACTGCCTACAACAATATCTGTTGATTCATACTCCTAACTCCATTTTCTACCCACATCTGCTCCATAAACACCTCACTTGGGTGGCTGTCCCTGTAGGTCCATCATGACCTCAATAAGGGCACACTAGTCCACAAATCCCTTAATGCAGGGGCTGCATCCCCACTAGCCAGATTTCTTAATTTTAAACAAGGCACTAGGGACTTGAGGTCATCCTCTCTATTTAACCTCCCCCACTCCTCCACAGATATGGGACAGACAGCTTTTTCCATCACTGTACCAAAACTCTGGAATATCCTTCCTGCCCCACTCCTCTCTATGGGCTCCACATCTGCTTTCATGTCCAACCTAAGAAGTTTTCTGATATTAACATCAGCCTGCAAATGCCATTCTTAATCTCAGGACACTTACTCCCCGATTTTTGCCTATCCTGATTATCCAACTGCAATCTACCTACTAGCAAGTTATCACTCTGTATCTCTAGACAGTTCTGCATAGCCTATTATTGATCCTACTGTATCTTTGTTTATTATGAATGTGCTAGATCCCTGGATGTTTATTTGCCCATCAATTCCTGCTAATGCTATTTTGTGTTACTGTATATTTTTCTGTTATCTTACCCTCTAAATAAATGCACTGTACGTTACTCAGTATTCTTGTATAGTTACTCACATGTTAACACTCTGATGCACTGCATTGTAGTTTATATGTCAGCACTTGGTTGCGCTGTGTGGTCTGTCTACTCATGTCTTGTTGCTTTTTTGTAACTATATACACCATCTTTATGGCCCGGGTTGTGCCTGAAAATGGTCATTTGGATCAGTGCACCCACCCGGTCAACAAATAAATAAACAAATAAATAAATAAAATAAAACACCAAATGCTGGCAAAGCAAAGTCGTAACACAAAGCAACATTAAACTGCAAACTTCTCTACTAAGGGTGAGTGAGTGGGTGGGTTGAAACATAGAAACATAGAATCATAGAATTTGACGGCAGATAAGGACCACTTGGACCATCCAGTCTGCCTATTTCCCTACCTAATGGATAAACTGCAGATCCTAGTTAACCAACAGCCTACTTCTTCCTATCCCCACCCCCTAGAATTGCCTTATGATTGTCCCATGCATTCTTGAATTCCACCACTGTTTTTGACTCCACAACCTCCTCCGGAAGGCTGTTCCATGCGTCCATAGCCCTCTCTGTGAAAAAATACTTCCTTACATTACCTCTGAGCTGCCTCCCCATCTTCAAATTGTGCCCCCTTGTTCTTGCACACCTCTTTTTCTGAAAGATGCTGCCCTCTTGGACTTTGTTGATTCCCTAGAGGTACTTGAAAGTTTCTATCATTTGCCCCTCTCCCTCCTTTCCTTGAGGCTATACATATTAAGCTCCATAAGTCATTCTTCATATGTCTTCCAGTGCAGACTCTGTACCATTTTAGTTGCCCTCCTCTGGACTGCCTCCATCCTGTTTATGTCTTTGTGGAGACTGTGTCTCCAGAACTGCACACAGTACTCCAGATAGGATCTCACCAGCTGTCTGTACAGAGGGATAACAACTTCCTGTTTCCTACTGGTGATGCCTCTCCCTGTGCATCCCAGTAACCCCCCAGCCCTCCTTACTGCCATCTCGCATTGCTTGCCCAACTTTAGGTCATTTGATATGACTACACCCAGGTCCCTTTCCATTTTTGTTGTTGTTAGTATCTCACCCCCCCACTGTGTACTCTTCCCCTGGGTTTTTGTTTCCCAGGTGCATTACCTTGCACTTTTTAGCATTGAATCTAAGCTGCCATACATTTGACCATTCCTCCAGCCCTGTCAAGTCCCTTCTCATCCTTTCCACCCCACCTTGTGTATCAACTCTGTTGCAGATCTTTGTGTCATCTGCAAAGAGACATACTTTTCCTTCCAGTCCCTCTGCAATGTCACTTATAAAGACATTGAAGAGGACCGGCCCTAGTACTGAACCCTGTGCTACCCCACTAGTAACACCCCCTTTCTTCAGAGTTGACTCTGTTTACTATTAACCTCTGTGTCCTGTTCTCCAGCTAATTCTTTACCCAGGCTACCATCTTGGGACCCACTCCCAGGCTGGCTAACTAGTATATTAATCTTTTGTGTGGGACTGTGTCAAATGCCTTGATAAAGTCTAGGTAGGCCATGTCCACAGCCCCTCCCTGATCTACTACTTTGGTCACCCAGTCAAAGAACTCTATTAGATTTGTCTGACATGACCTTCCTGCTGTGAATCCATGCTGCCTGGGGTCCTGTGCCCCTCCTGCCTCTAGGTACTCGACAATTCTTTCCTTCAGAAGTAATTCCATCATTTTCCCTATTTTCCATCATATTCCCTTTCCTCATACAAGCTATTGTCCATCACTGTCAGTCAAATTAGTTGTATCATTTTCAATTTAACCGACAACTACACTTGAAAGAGAACTATCTGTAAGCAAAATATAGGAAACTGACTTGTTCCTTGCTGTGGTGCAAGGGGATAGATGTCTATCTAACTCTGAACTGTTTTACTGCTCAGATCTGGAAACTTTCACTTGTGTTTTTTACTTGAACTAGACACTCTCACTTGTGTTTCTTAATTTGGCTCTGCTAACTGTACAGTAGCTTAAATTCAAATGCAGTAGGTGAACCTCCCATATGGCTTCCATTATTGTTTTCATAAAAAATAATTTAAATAGGGGGACTAAATAATGGTATTTCTTTGGTAGAAACCCTCCATTCTGAAATCTTGGCTATGCCCCTGGTGAAGGATACAAAAATCCAAGTTCACTTTGTAATTCTGCATTTTCTTGTTCTTTTTTACACCTAAACCAATATTTCAATAAAAGTAATACAAATCAAAATCCTCAGACAAATCCACATATAATTAAATATTTGTCAATGCAAAATTGTCATCGCTTGCATTACTGTTGTAGCACGTCTTGCTTGCACAAATTTTTACTGTATATTTAATCAGGACAGACCAAAAGACATGTAATAGCTAATCTGCAGTGGTGTCCTGCTTTTTTTTACACATTTTTAGATTGTATTTACCCAGACTACGCCAGCTGAGAGATGATAATTTTCAGTGGGCTCCCACATTTTGACCCCAAATTTTCAACGGTCTTTTATGACCTGACATCAATAACAGTAAAGTTATGAGTAAACATTCGAACAATTCAATATTTCTTCATAACTTAATATTTTTTCCTCATTTTGAGCCCACATTTTCAACATAGTCTTTTTAATACCACTCCTTGTGAACATGATAGGTGTCATTTATAAAGCAGTGGCAGAGACATCATTTTGCGTCACGAGTGTGAAAACACATTTTGGCCAGGATTGGAAAAATGACAACTGTCATGTTCATGAGGTGATGTGAAAAATGGCTGTGTTGAAAATTTGGGGTAAAAATGTTGAAAATGACTGAAGATATGAGTGTGTGTTGAAAAATGTCAACATATGCTCATAACTTTGTTGCTTTTTAATATTATTACCCCAAACTTTCAACATTGCCGTCTTATGACCTTACCTAATGAACAAGGGTGGAAAAAATTTTCAAATGCTGCCCAAAAGGTGATTTCATGCAGCAAGTGTGAAAACACATTTTTTTTCCATGATTTGAAAAATGACAACTATCACACTCATGATATGGTGTGAAAAAAATGTCTGTGTTGAAAATGTGGAATCAAAATATTGAAAATTACCAAAGTTATGAGTGTGAGTTAACAAATTTCAATGTATGCTCATAATTCTGTTGTTTTTTTAATGTTTTTACCCTAAGATTTCAACATAGTCTTCATATGGCCCCGCATCATGAACAACAGTGGACAACATTTTTCAAATCCTGCCTGTAAGGCAACAACAACAACAGTGAAACCTCCTTTCAGGACAGATTTGCATATGCCACAGCTCATGAGGTGGGGTCCCAGAAGAGTCATGTTAAAAATTCAGGGGAAAAATATTCAAAAACTACCATGTTATGAGGACAAGTGCAAAACCCATTGAAATTCATTGAGCTGCATACCTAATTTCCACAGTTCACAGTCCAGCATTGAAGAGTAAAGATGTGTCTCCAGTCCAAAGATGATTATGGTGTTAGACCCCCTGGTAGATAGATAAGTAAGGGATGGGGTGTAGGGTGATGGGTGCTGAGTGGGAGGGTTGGGGTGGGGAGGGTAATGGTGACAGTGGTAGCAACAAACTTTGATGGACAGTTTTCTTTTTTACAGGGTATATAAAACAAAAAGACTTTGAGGGACAGTCTTCTTTCTTTCAGGTGCTGACACTGGGGATTGGGCATCCTAGTGTTGGTGCTAGGGTTGGTGCTACCAGTAGAGACCTTCCCAGTGTCACACAATGAAAATGCCCCCCCCCTCACTGTTGTAGGGGATAGTAGCTGGCACTGGGGATAGGGCACCCTGGTGTTGGAAACTTAACAAGCAAAGGAACACTTTTCTTACATTTGGCTACACCTGGGGTGGGCTCCTCAGTGTCACAGAGTGAAAAAGGTCAGGGTGGAGGATTGTAGCCAGATCTGGGGATTGGGCACATCTGTACTGGAAACTTAACAGCAAAGGGGTGGGAGGGATTGAGGGATAGTGTTATTATGTTTGGCAGCACCAGGGGTGGGCTCCTCAGTGTCACACAGTGAAATCAGGCATGATGGGTATAGTACCTGGTACCAGGGACTGGGCACTCCAGTGTCAGAAAATTAAGAAGGCCAGGGTGAGAGGGATTAAGAGATGGTTTTCTTTATTTCAGATTATGCTGTGGGGAACCACAGCAGGCTAATCATGATGGGATCAGTTCTGCTTGCTGGGCAACATTATGCAGATCAAAGGAAAGAGCCTCTCCATGACTGGCCCAGCTATCTCCTTTGAACTAGACAATGTTTCCACCCAGCAAGGTCAGAACGGTGTCATGTCAAAAGGGCAAAACAAAAACAGTGAGTAAAAAACAGTGAGTACTTGGTTTGCTGGCCAAGGCACCTAGCTTCACCTGAGCTCTTTCCTTCTAAGACTGCTTGAAAGGCAGAGTAGAGAAACTTACCAGAGCAAGGGAGAAGGATTAAGACTTAGTTTGGCTAAGCAGATTTACTGTGTGGTGGTGTTTTGATTTTTTACTCACAGGGATTGCTACTGTTTGTGGCTAACATTTCATTGCTTTATTTTTTTCTGATTCAAATTGTTGTTGCTGGTATACCTTCTTCTGCATTATTACAAGGTGTGCCTACAGGTGTGCTAACAGATTACCTGTAATCTTCTGATTCAAATTGTCTTTTGCAAGGTATATCTTCTGTTACTGCTTTATTTTTCTCTGGAGCAAAGTGTTTCTTACAGGGTATATCTTCTCTGAAATTATTACAGGTGGTGCTTTACAGGTTTACAGTTTTATCTAACATTAGGATAAGCTTTCAGGGTTACTCCATTTGTTGTTGACTGATTGTTTCACTCTTACCTCCTTGTTCTTTTCGTCCGTGGTTCTTCTTTTTAGGCAGGAAGGGCCCAGCCACCCACCCCATCCCCAGCACCCCACGCTACACTCCTTTTATAGGGTACCACAGTTGTGACATTTCTGTGGCAGAGCAGGAAGGCGGATCAGTGGGGCTCCACAAGGTGATCTCATTTACAGGGGCACTAGTAATTTAACTTGTTATAACAAGTTAAACAAAGCACAATTAAACCATTACTTGCATTTTTTTTCCTTTTTTTTCCTTCTAATTACTCTGACTAGGTTACAACCCAGCAACTTATTTGGAATGGATTTCATTAACTGCAGGTACTGTGGAACAATTTTCAGAAGGACAGTCTTACAGGATTTAGGACACTGTCCTACATGCTGGGCCTTTGGAGATCTTCGGTCTCAGTCCGGGCAGCATGGGCAGAGATTGCACCTCAAATTTCATATTGAAGAGGAAATACATTATAAGAACCACCCGCCATTTCCCCCAGCATCCAACAGAAAACCTCGATCACGAGAGGGTAGTTGGTCCAGGAGGTTGGCAGGTGGTTAGGAGGAGCAAATCAGGTGCCCCATCACTCTCTGCTCTCCAACACATTACCTCCAAAACCATATAAACGCTACAAACAGGTATCTGCCTCTATCTCTGAAATCAAATAAAGAGGCAGAAGACACTGCAGAGCAGGACACTGCGCACAGGAGCTAGCACAACAATACTCACCCAAATCAGGAACCAAAACTAAACAAGCACAAAGGAAATCCAAAAACTTCGATCATAGGAGACTCCATGATTGGGAGTTGATACCCATCTCCAGCCAGGGGTGATGGTCAGATGTCTCAGGTACATCAGCATGGAGAGACACTGACCGCATTGCTAAAATTGTTCACAAAGCAGAGAAAACATTGATGTCCTAGTACACATAGGGACTAATGATCTCGCCAGCCGGTCAGTTGTGGAGACCAAGGAACACCTGACTAAGCTGGGTGACAAACTATCATCTATTTGTCCGGCATCTCCTTCTCTGAGATCCTGCCAGTCTGGGAGAAGGAATGATGGACTGGAAGGTCAGAGAAGGAGAGATAGGGGAGCTAAACGTGGCTCAAGGACTGGTGCCAGGAAAAAGGACACAGATTTGTAGGGAACTGGCAACAGTTCTGGGAGCGAAAGTTCTTTAAATTTGATGGACTGCATCTGACTAAAGAGGGAGTCAGTGCATTAGGGCAGAAGTTTGACGTCTTTGCAGAATATTTAAACTAGCAAATGGGGGAGGGTGCAGCACCCATCGTCGAATGGGAAGAACACCTCCCCTCAGCTAGTGTCAAACAGGAATTCAGCGTGTTTGCCATTCATTTGCATCACCAGGTAAGAAAAAGGTTTGTCTCCCCTACGATGCACAGGGTAATGCCAAACTTCACCCAACAACTAACACACCAAAATCTGGCCAATGGAAAATCATGTAACAAATGCTCACAGCCTGGGAAATAAGATCCCAGACCTGCAGGCAATAATGTCAGAGGCTAAACTGGACATAGTAGTACTAGTGAGACGTGGTTTACCAGTAACCACACTTGGGAGACTTCAGTACCTGGCTATGTATTGTTCAGAAGACCGAGGTGCAGAGATGGCCTCTGTATGTTAATGAAAATATCAAAGCTACAGAAATTCAGAATACACATAAGGAGCCAAAGAACTGTGGGTCACCCTGAAAACAGGAAATGGGACAGCTATAAGAACTGGGGTTGTCACAGGCCCCCAGACCAGAGGGAGGACATAGACACATTACTGTTAGAAGACATACAAAACATGACAGCTAAAGGGAGGTTCTGATAATGGGAGACTTCAACATGCCAGATATAGATTGGTCAATACCAGTGGGAACATCTGCCAGAACTAGACTCATAGTGGATTCCTGCAGGAGGCCTCAAACAACTGGTACAGCAACCCACAAGAGACAGGGCTATCCTAGATCTAGTACTGACTAACAAAGAAGGGATCACAGATCTCCAGGTAGAAGGTCACCTGGGGTCCAGTGACCATCACATGGTATGGTTCAATTTGGCTACTTACATCTAAATCATCCCATTCCAAGGCAAAATATGGGACTTCAGAGGAGCTGACTTTGATAAGATGGCCAACAGAGTTAAGCTAGCCCTGGCAAAAAGAAACACAGGTGAGGAGGTACAGGCAAGAAGCGGTTAAGGATACAATACTTCGAAGCAACATCCCATTGTGTTAGACAGAAAGGAAGTGCAAAAGAAGAAGAAACCACTTTGGTTCTCAAATACAGTAGCAGAAAAGGTCAGAGCCAAAGGCTGGCCTTCAGAAAATATAAGGGAACACAGCGGGATGAAGATAGGAGGCATACCAAACTGCCCTAAGGGAAGCAGGTAAGGCAGTAAGGAGGCAAAGTCCCAAACTGGAAACACTAGCACCTAAAGAAAAGAAAGTGACAAGACTTTCTATAGATACATTAGTGAAAAGAGAAAGTCCAGAGGGGTGTGCTAAGCTTAATGGAGAAAAGGGAGCATGTGAGGAGGAGGACCCTGTAAAGGCATCTATCCTAAATAGATACTTTGCTCAGTATTTACTGAAGAGAAGGTAGGGCAGGGCCCTACAGCTCAGCATCATGGACACAGGGGAGGGAGGTGAGCACTACTCCCTTCACAAAAGAAAGGGTCCTACAAGAGCTGCTAAGCTCAGGGTGGATAAGGCAATGGGACCTGATGGCATACATCCCAGGGTACTTAAGGAGCTAAAGGAGGAACTAGCAGAGCCATTAGCAGAATTGTTTAGTGAGTCTCTGAGCACAGGAGAGGTCCCAGAAGACTGGAGAAGGGCTTTATGTGATCCCGCTCCACAAGAGTGGTAGAGGAGGAGGCGGGGAACTACAGACCAGTCAGTCTTACCTCAGTAGTGGGCAAGATTATGGAGGCACTCCTTAAGGAAAGGATAGTGCAACACCTGGAATCCATAGGGCACAGGATCCAAGACAGCATGGGTTTACAAAGGAAGGTCCGTCAAACTAATTTCATAGATTTCTTTGACTGGGTAACCAGAGTGGTGGACCAAGGGGAGCAGTTGATGTCGCCTACCTTGACTTCAGCAAAGCTTTTGACACTGTTCCACATAGAAGATTGATAAATAAGCTAGGTAGGCTCGGGTGGGTCAGAAGTTGGTCAACTGGGTGGCAAACTGGTTGACTGGCAGAAAACAGAGAGTGGTGGTAAATGGTATACAGTCAGAAGAGATGCAAGTCACAAGTGGGGTACCTCAGGGATCAGTCCTGGGGGCCAGTCCTATTCAACATCTTCATTAGTGACCTCGCAGATGGACTAGAGGGTAAGGCTTGTCTGTTTGCAGATGACACCAAGATCTGCAACAGAGTAGATGATCCAGATGGGGTGGGCAGAATGAGAAGAGATCTGGATAAACTAGCAAAATGGTCAGAAGAGTGGCAACTGGGATTTAATGCAAAGAAGTGCAAAATCATGCACATAGGGAAGAGAAACCCTGAAGCCACTTATAGGCTGGGAGGGGAGTTGCTAGCAGTCACAAAGGAAGAAAGAGACTTGGGCATCATCATCACTGATGACCTAAAATCATCCAAGCAGACCTCTAAAGCAGTAGGTAAGGCTAGTGGGGTGTTAGGGTGTATTAGTAGGGGAGTATCTGAAGTCGTAAGAGGGAGGTAATAATCCCTCTGTACAAGACATTGGTTAGGCCCCATCTGGAGTACTGTGTGCAGTATTGGAGGCCACACCTTCACAAGGACATTAACCAAATTGAGGCAGTCCAGAGAAGGGCAACCAAAATGGTGCAGGGACTGCATCAGAAGACATATGAGGACAGATTAACGGAGCTCAATATGTATACCCTTGAGCAAAGGAGGGAGAGAGGTGATATGATCGAGACATTTAAACACCTTAAGGGCATAAACAAGGTGAAAGAGTCTAACATGTTTAAATATAAGAAAATTGCAGGACAAGAGGACACAGCATGAGATTAGAGGAGGCCGATTAAGGGGAATGTGAGAAATTCTTTTTACAGAAAGAGGTGGTAGATGCATGGAATAGCTTACCACAAGAAGTGGTGGCTATGAATACAGTGCAGGGCTTCAAACAGGCATGGGATAGGCATAGGAGCAATACAAATGACTATGAATAGATAGGTCACTGACAGAGCAAAGGCCGATGGCACATTTATAGAGTAGAAAAAGAAATGGGCAGACTGGATGGGCCTTAAGTCTATATCTGCCGTCAACTTCTATGTTTCTATGTTTCTATGAGTATAACAGTGCTTGTCCTTTGAGCAACCTGGTATTTACAGCGCTTGACATTTCAGTGACCAAAGACTTTCTCCCTCTCCCTTAGTTGCACCCCCCTGGAGTTAGGAATAGTAAATCTATCCCCCAATTGTATCCCCCACACCGAGTTCCATCCCCCTCCTGAACCTGGGACAGTGAATCCTATTGGGGGTCCACCCCCAGATCTACTCAGCCCTAGTTATGTATTTTTTTTAATCACAGAAAAGTTTTTATTATTAGTTTCAAACAAGAAGTAAACAGACACAGTATTAGTCAGGATACATTACAAACCCTAGTTATCCATTTCAAAGGAAGCCCAATCACAACATTCCATCATGCTTCACATTTTGAAGGCACATTCTTTCTAGTATTTGTGAGTCAGTATGCATGCAGATGTTGACACCTCTGAAAGAACAGGGGAGTTATGTGCATTTTACTAGTGATATCTGGTGCAGTAATGCAAACTAATGTTTTCTAAGTCTTATTGCCCATCAGGTTGTGTCTACATCAAAGCAGAATTACTACCATTCCTGCACTATCTCAGTCACAACCAGCCCCTGCAGGAGTTGTATTGAAGCAAACAACCTCACAGAAGCACACCAGCAGAGGAACAGCCTTACTTAAAGTGGTTGTAATGGAGGGGAAGCACTGTGAGGAAAACATCTTGCAGTTCATCCGATCACTGTTGGACACCTGTGTATTACAGTACCCTCATTATATGAAAGTGGAAAAGTTTATAATGGGTGGTGGGAGCAAACCACTGAAGGCTGTGAATGACGAGGATTTCTACCATACACCTTGTTTTGCACCTGTACTGAATCTGTTTGCAAGTCTTGTGCTTGACAAACATGCACAGCTTACCTTGCAACTGTATAAATTTTCAGCATATGTGTAACCCAAATGTATAAACAACTATTGTCTGTACAGTATAGTGTTGTTTAAATCCCAGTAATATTACAATTCTGTTTGAACTGATTTTAGAATGTACTTTGCAACTGTATAAATTTATCCGCTGAACTATTTCTTGATTGTAGCTGCCCTACTCCCTTCCCCCTGGACACACTTGGAAACAAGCTCCGGCTCAGACTGCCTCTTCCTGTTAACAACTTCAAATAAATAAATAAATGCACAGCTTAAAGAAATACTTGACACTACATGGAAACTCACTAGACATTTCCATTGTTCCACATAACACACTGATCTCCTCTACCAGTACCAGCAGATGAACAGTTTCACAGCATTGCTTAATTAAAGACATTGATTTAGGGTGGAACTCCATCTTTTAAATAATGGAGAGATGAGTGGAAATGCTATGTAAGTGAGGGTTCTGGGCTTCAGGAGGGCTGACTTTGGCAAGATGGGAGAGTGCCTTAGAAAAGCACTAGCAAACAGGTTAGAAGGAGGGGTGGAGCAACAATGGGAAAATATCAAAACTGCCATCATAGAGGCAACAAGCCTTTGTGTGAGGCAAATAAAAGAATTAAAACAAAAGAAAAATCCACTCTGGTTCTTAAAAGAGGTGGCGGTGAAGGTTAGGGAGAAAAAGATAGCATTTAGGAAGTATGAGGAAACATAGAAGGAGCAGGACAGAGAACTGTACCAGTTAAGTCAGAAGAAAGCAGGGAGGGTAGTCAGAATAGCAAAGGCACAAACTGAGGAAAAGATAGCTAACTTGGTTAAGAAGGGGGATAAAACATTTTATAGGTATATCAGGGAGCGTAGAAAGACAAAGGGAGGGATAGTGAGGCTGAATAGAATGGATGTTGGGTGGGCAGAGAGTGACAGTGATAAAGCAGGATACTGAATGAATACTTCTGTTCAGTATTCACAATGGAAAAGCAGGGGAGATACCTAATCCAGTCAATAGAAGCACTCTGGATGATTGATCCCAGTCCTTTCACAGAAGAAAGGGTTCTGAAAGAACTCCTAAAACTGAAGGTAGACAAAGCAATGGGGCCAGATGGAATTCACCCCAGAATTCTAAAATAATTAAGCAGAGAACTAGTGACACCACTGACTACGCTTTTTAACAAATCATGGGAGGATGGTATGGTACCTGAGGACTGGAAGAAGGCAGATGTGATTCCCCTTCACAAAAAGTGTGACCAAGACGGAGACAGGAAACTATAGACCTGTCAGTTTGACCTCTGTGGTAGGGAAAGTTATGGAATCACTTCTAAAGGAAAGAATTGTTGAGTACCTAGAGTCCAGTGGGGCACAGAACCCAAGGCAGCATGGGTTCACAGTGGGAAGGTCACGTCAGACAAATTTAATTGATTTCTTTGACTGGTTGACCAAAGTAGTAGACCAGGGAGGGGCTCTGGACATGGCCTACCTAGACTTTAGCAAGGCATTTGACAAGAGTCCCACACAAAAGATTAGTAGTCAAATTAACCAGCCTTGGAGTGGGTCCCAAGGTGGTAGCCTGGATAAAACATTGGCTGAACAACAGGACACAGAAGGTAATTGTAAATGGAGTCCACTCTGAAGAAAGAGGGGTTACTAGTGGGGTACCGCAGGGTTCAGTACTAGGTCCAGTCCTTTTTAATGTCTTTATAAGTGACATTGCAGAGGGACTGGAAGGAAAAGTATGCCTCTTTGCAGATGACACAAAGATCTGCAACAGGGTTGATACACAAGGAGGTGTGGAAAGGATGAGAAGGGACTTGGCAAGGTTGGAGGAATGGTCAGAAGTCTGGCAGCTTGATTCAATGCAAAGAAGTGCAAGTAATGCACCTGGAAAATAAAAACCCAGGAAGATTACACAATGGGGGTAGTAACAACAACAAAAATGGAAAGAGACCTAGGGGTAATCATATCAGATGACCTTAAGGTTGGCAAGCAATGCGAGAAGGCGGTAGGGAGGGCTGGGGGGATACTGGGATGAATAGGGAGAGGTATCACCAGCAGAAAACAGGAAGTTGTTATCCCCCTGTACAGACAGTTGGTGAGACCCCATCTGGTGTACTGCATCCAGTTCTGGAGACCCCATCTCTGCAAGGACATAGACAGGATGGAGGAAGTTCAGAGGAGGGCAACTAAAATGGTGCAGGGTCTGCAAGAGAAGCCATACGAGGAGAGACTAAAGGAGCTTAATATGTATACCCTTGAGGAAAGGAGGGAGAGGGGGGACATGATAGAAACGTTCACGTACCTCAGTGGAATCAACAAAATTCAAGAGGGTAGCATCTTTCAGAAAAAGAGATGTGCAAGAACAAGGAGACACAATTTGAAGATAGAGATCGGACGGCTCAGGGGCAATGTGAAGAAGTATTTTTTCACAGAGAGGGTGGTGGATGCATGGAACAGCCTTCCTGAGGAGGTTGTGGGGTCTAAAACTGTGGGAGAATTCAAGAATGCATAGGACAGACATAAGGCAATTTTTGTGGGGGGTGGGAAGAAATAGGCTGTTGGTTAAATAGGATCTGCAGCTTATCCTGTAGGCAGGGAAATGGGCAGACTAGGTGGGTCAAGCAGTCCTTATCTGCCATCAAAGTCTATGTTTCTATGTTCTAGGCTATAAAATTCAGTGATGTGGCCTGTGGAGGATATCTGTCCCGGGGCAGTGGTGCGAGCTGCAAAAGCTTGCTTCACGTTTAAGACCTTATGAACAGATCACCAAAGATGTCAGTGCTGAACCAGGAACCCCTAGCATGGTTCTTCCATTGGTGAGTCAACTTGAATGACACACATTCCATTAGTTGAGATCTTCTATAATAGCATAACAAAACAAAGCTAGTGGTCCTGGTCACCCAGGTGATGCCATTGATGGTGGTGGTGAGAATGATGGTGATAATTATGGTGGTAGAGAAGCTGTTTGTACTACTACTGCTTCATCTGAGTCATCTCAGCAGCAGAACAACTAGGGTACAACACTTAGTAAGGCAGTGGCAGCTATATTTCTGACATAAATTGCAGATTGATTTGAAAGCATTTGATCAGGTATACATTTTGGCATGACAACACAACTGGATCCCAGATACAATGCTATGTGTAGTTTCTGGATGCATTGGCTATATTAAGTAGAAATAGTTTTGCACACCAGAAATGGAACAACACTGACAATGTGTCAAGAAACAACCAAAAATCAATCTCATCCTACTCACATTGCTCCTTTTCGGTTAAAGTTGCAGGCTTCTGGTGCCAGACATCAGCATGATAACTTGAAATGACTTGGATAGTGAGGATCGGTAGACACCATAGGATGTTTGGAAACTTTTTGGCATTTTGAAGGAAAGCACTGACATCTCATCAGAATACATGGTGAAGGCTTATCTGGCAGAGCCACTGTCTAGCCAATGTATTGATTCCATCAAATTCTGACAACAGTAGAATGTCATTTTTTCTGCATTGGCTGAACAGGCTTTGTATTTCTTGGATGTCCTTCAACACTGGGTGCTTCAGAGAGATGTTTTAGCACAACTGGTACTATTGCCTCACCTCATTACTCCAGGCTAGATTCTGTGAATATTGAATTGTTAGCCTTTCTAAAAAGCAGCTTACCAAGGAACAACTTCAGCTATATATTTGATTATTCACATATCCAACAAGTCACCTCTATTGCTATTCCCACTTACATGCCTCTTGCTGACGTGTCTCCCTGGACTCCGACTGCAACACCAAATTCTAGTTCAGCATTCCTAGCTATGCTGGCAGTGCAAGAACTATGGCACTCACTTCCACTTCAAGTCATCCTGAAGACAATAAACTTTCACAATGTCTTCACCAGCAAGCTTGATGTGATCAGGTGTGATGAGCTGCAAACACATAGCCATTATCAGTTAAATAAGGCAATCATGTCACTGAACCCACCATTAAGGGAAAGCTACGATGACCTTAATGCCAAATGAGTCATCCGTGATGGCCTCACAGAAATGAACAACTTCCGTATTTGTGTGAAGTTGTGACATCATGTAGTTCATGTACTACAAGTGTGGCTATCAGAGGGCATCAGCTATCTTAACTGTTAATACATTTCACTTATTATAAAAACCTAAAAAAAAAAAATAAAAAAAAAAAACTACAAACAGAAAAACTCTATATACATACATGGTAAACATTGGGATGGTAAATGTAATACCCATAACTTATTGCATCTTAATTTGTGTTTATGATCTTGGACATATAACTTTTGTTGGGGGATATTATACATTTTAAAAATAAAATAGGGCTGTGAGAAGGTGGTAGTTGGCAGGGGGGCAAACATAGACAGAGGTTACGGGGGTAAGCACTGAGCTCAGTAATGAATTCTAACAGTTACTGTGGCTCAGAACTGGGACACAGCAGTCATACTCATTGCAGACTGTGTCATACCACCACAAACACACCAGTCCTCAGCAGTAGTATGCAGACACCATCTACAACAAGTAAGCTATAGAAATTAATATCCATTGCCATCCTCTAGGCTTTTCCTCCTTATTTTCAGTCTATTTTAAGTCATGCCAATTATTGAATTGTGAGTCAGAGTGGTTTGATTGAATTTTCAGGTCCTAACTGGAAGCCAAAGAAAAGATGCCTGTCTTCTCTCACCCTTGCATGAGTATACACACACACACACACACACACACACACACACACACGCACTCATTAGGGAATCTTTGGAATAGCTCACCAGCTACATATTAAACAGGTGGTGCTGGGCTTACTATCAGTGGAACTGAGGGGTAAAGAAGCCAAATACCTTTGGAGGGTCTAGTTGGTGTCACCCAATAAATCTAGCACACATAGCTGGCTTTGTGAGTCCCCAACCATGATACTTCAGTGTGAACTAGTAGAGAAGGAAATAAATGGAAAAGTTACATTCACTCTAAATCACTGCAGTGTTAAATTCTATAACATGTGGATTTGTTGGTTGGTTTATAAAGAGGGAAGGATAGAAGAGGTGGATTTGCAGGACCAGGGGAATACATAAGGGACAATATTCATCATTCCACAAATGAATATGAGGGAGTGAACTATGGATAGGCCCCCTCCCTCCCCTTTTCAAATGTTCTTTCCTTGTCCCTTCTCTTTTCTGGTAGCCCCTTTTAAGCTACACTAAGAGGTGAGGCTTGATAGAGTGGCCACCAGACTCAGTAAGTAGCCTCTGATAAATATTCATGTATAGTATTTCTGTGATGTACTACAGTATAAGAATGTGATACAGTAATATTCAATATAATGGCAGTTTTTATTGCCAATAAACAAAGTTAGTCAACTCTTTCCTTTTTGACTACACTGTTAGACGGTAACCCGTGAAGTGGGCACATGAGGAAGGGTGCCATCCATTACAGTGACACGTTCCTCGCTCAATCCACTCATGGTGACCGACGGGTAGGGTGACTGGATGAGGGGGTGGATGAACTAGATGACAGGATGTCGCTGTACATACGCGTGGGGGGGTGGGAGCAAGCGCAGCGAGTGTGGGCAGGGGGGTGGAGAGGCTGTAGGGGGTGGCTCTGTGGTCATCGGTTGAGCTGTGGCATGGTGTCGGGGATTGGGCAATGGCTGGGGTGGCTGAGGTACTGGGTTCGAGTCTGGGAGCTGGTGTGATTTTTATTGCACTCGGCCTGAACCTTTTTATTTTTACTACTTTCACCACCCCGGACATACACCCCCCTGGAGTTGAGAATCTTTAAGTGGGGGGGTGCAGGGGCAAAGCCCACCCACAGAAAGTAGTAAAAATATGTGCTGGCACCATTGTGCTGGTGCACCAGGGTTGTCAGAGAGCCGAAAATTTGACTGAGCAATAACGGTGATCACCTTTAGGCATTCTCATTATCACATAGACCCTCTTAGACACTTCTTGTTTCAGCTTGCATTTCTTAATTTCCAATTTGTCTAGGAGAAAAAAGAAGGAAGAGGATATTAGCCCAGGAAGAAAAAGGTGTGCAGTACAATAAAGTACAGTGAAAAGCTGCTTTGCTTCAGTACTTCAGCAGTGTCAGCTCCTCGCTCCTTGCATTGAGCATGCAAGCTTAAGCCCAGGCTTTATCCTGACATGCAGAGTTAACTTGGCTTGATTCCAAAATTTAAATGATGATGGTTGGCTGACTTCTATAGTGTTAAGTATGGAGTAGTGGCTAAGGAATTAAAACAGTTTTTACTCTCATCTATCACTTGGACAGAAGATTAATAAGGTTGAAGTAAAACCTATATATTGTAGTTGCCACCACATGTAATGGATTGTGCTTTCCCTTTCCATAAAGCCAGCTGTCATAAAACATTCTCCTGTACATTATTTTTATTATTAATTAAATTTTATTGATGCTCATAATGTGAAACATCACTGTCCTCCACAGAAATACGATTTACAACCAGCTAAAATGTTAAAAGTACTCTAGTTGTCATACTCAAAGATGTAGACAGTATGAAGCATATGCATCTAGTGATAAGCAGTCTACAATGTCAAAAGTAGGTCAGTCACACTTCACTTATTTTCCTTTGATATTTTTCACAGGCTATGGTCTAGCCAAGAAAGTCTAACAAATCATAAGAGGGCGAGAGAAAAGGGGACGCTGAACTTGTTAATTATCTTCATGTGAGACAGTACTGTTTTTAAACATTGGATTCATTAAACTTGCTTTTGATGCTGTTCTACTTAGATTTAAGTCCTGCTGAATAAATCCTGACTGAAAAAAAAAAAAAATTACTATAAGGCTATTTTTCCATGAAGAATAACATTAATTCTGTTCAATAAAAGATGGGCTCAGGGAAATAATTTCACCATGCACAATTAAGAAATAAAACTGGCAAAATCAGTAATCTAGTGGACTGTCCATAACATTTACATTTCGTCTTCAAAATAGTATTTTGCCTGTTGAATGAATTTTTTCAGATGGATAGTTTGTCCATTAAAGTAATGCTACAATATATAGGAGATATATAATAGCGTGACTTGAAAAATGCAGTTTATAAATAAATAATAAATAAATAAAACATTATTTATTAAGCGCCTTTCAAGCACCAAGGAGCTGTACAAATGAATGTTAAAACCAAAAATACACATATTAAATCTATATTCTCAGCAACATCAATTCATAAAAGCCATACTCCACAAAAGTGTCTTAAAATCCCGCTTAAAGGATTCCATGATCGTGCATTCCCTAAGCCGACGAGGCAGAGAATTCAGAGGGTTGGGGCCCTAAACACAAAGCCCTGGCCCCAGAAGACTTCAATGTAACCCTTGGAACCTCTATCAACCTCGTCAGCTGAGCAGGCTGTACAGGGCGGTAAGGAATCAGAAGCTCTTTCAAGTAGTCAGGGCCCAGTCCATGCAGGGCTTTGAAGGTCAAAAGACCTACTTTAAAGGTGATCCACCACTGTATAGGTAGCCAGTGCAGATCGCACAGCACAGGGGTAATATGTGTCCTTCTAGATGCCCCTGTCAACAACCTTGCAGCAGAGTTCTGCACTAGCTGCAAGCGGTGGATATCAACCCCAGGAAGTCCCAAGTACAGTGAGTTGCAGTAGTCAAGGCGTGGGGTCACAAGGCATGACCAACACAGGTAAATCGCTGGGCCGGAACAGGTGCTTCCTAGCATATTTTCCTAAGATGGTAAAATGCAGTCTTAGCGACTGCTGACACCTGATGACAAAGAGTCAGCCCGTCATCAAGTACCACTCCCAAGTTATGCACCTGTTCAGAGGTAGGGATCTGATCCCCCCCCAGCAATAAGCCAGAGGGTTGGCCAGATCCCAACTCCCCTGCCCCGTGACCCAGGTCCACAACCATACCCTCAGTCTTACCGGCATTCAACTTTAATCAGCTTGCATTCATCCAGTCATGAATTTCAGTGAGGCAGCTATTAAATACTGAGAGAGCACTAACCTGGTTGGGGGCAAAAGACAGGTAGAGCTGGATATCATCAGCATAACAGTGACACCTCAGCCCATACCATCTTACAGTGTCTCCGAGGGGCAGCATGTACACTGCAAACAACATGGGGGAAAGCACCGAGCCCTGAGGGATACCACACTGCAGAGGGAAAGGGTCAGAGGAATAAATCCCTGACACAACTCTCTGTGTTCTCTCAGATAGAAAATATGAAAACCATCTGAGCACTGTACTAGACAGTCCACAGATGGACTCCAGACGCTCGAGCAAAACCCCATGGTCTACAGTGTCTAAAGCTGAAGAGAGATCAAGGAGAACCAAGATAGAATAGTTTCTCTGATCTCTCACCATCAAGAGATCATTGAGCACCTGAACCAGAGCAGTCTTGGTACTATGCCTCTTACAAAAACCAGACTGGAGAGGTTTGTAGATACTATGGATAGTCAAATGGTCCTCCAGCTGGTTTGCCACTACCTTCTCAATAACTTTCCCAATAAAGGGAAGGTTAGAGATAGGTCTGTAGTTGGCAAAAATATCTGGGTCCCGAGAAGCCTTCTTCAAAAGAGGAGTCACCACAGCTTCCTTTAGGGAACTGGGAAACTCCCCTAATTCTAAGGAGCACCAGATTATTTGAGCCAGAAATGGGCCCACAATCTCAACACAACCCAAAATCAGGGATGTAGGACCCGGATCTAAACTACAGCTCATAGGGCACATCCCCTGGATGCTCTGCATAATATCCTCGAACTTCGGCAGATCAAAGGAACATCAGGATGCCTAGGATTCCATGGTCAGATGCCAACCAACAGCTTCCTCCTTAGAGTGTGTCAGACGGATCTCTGATCTGATGTCGGCAACCTTATTCGCAAAGAATTGAGCGATCTCATCACACTCCTTTTGTAAAAAGGCTCGACGGAGCTGGAGACAGGCTGGGTTGCACAGCCTGTCCACAGTTCTGAAGAGCTGAGCTGGTTGATTCTGAGCGACAGATATCTCCCTGGACAGGAATTCTGCCTTCTTACGGGACATCTCTGATTGGTAGAGCCGATAATGCTCCTCCAAACTAAGGCAGTCGACTTCTAGAGCAGATTTCCACCAACAACATTCTAACCGTAGTCCCACATGTCACGACTCCCTCAAGGACCCATCAAACCATGGGGTCTGAGGGCAGAGAGAGTGGGGACAAACACAGATAGGAGCAATTGAGTCCAGGGCTGAGGAAATGGCCTGATTATAAGCCAAGACCATAGATTCTGGACCCAAGCTGGTGACTGGAAACTCTGAGAGGTTCAATACCACCATCAGGTCTTCAGGGCTCACATCCCATAAAGGGCGGTATCGAACCATCTCCACAGCAGCAGACCTATGAAGGGGAGCACAAAAATTAAATCCCACGGTGTAGTGATCAGACCAACTGACAGGTTCCACCACTAAATCAGAGGCCTCAATCCTCAGGAAAAAAACGAAATCCAAAGAATGACCATGATTTATTTTATAACTCTCATGAATAGTGAAGCCACAAGTGAGTTATGAAAGCTGTGCCCCTCACATATGGTGATCAACTGTGTATTTTGAGTCAAGCCACTGTGTATTCAAGTTTTACAACATCACTTTCAAAGCTGTTATAACTTTTGAATCAGCTGTTGGTTTGAAGATGTGACTGTTTTCCTTGTGGTCAGCAGCTGGCTTCAGGGCAGGACATAGCTACAGTATTATAATGTCATCAACACCATAACATCTACTCTTTGATTGGCTCTTACGTTGAGGATAGTCATTGTGATATATCTAAAATACAGATACATGTTTATTTGGAAGTTTGATAGCATGATAAACAAATTTATCAGGAAAAATGTATTACCATTGGTGTTGTATAATGGGAATTATGTCCACAAAATGATGCATTCCTAGGTTAACCTGTTCCATACAATAATGTTCCATGTTTGTTCTGCTTGTGTCCTGGTTTCTGTGTCACTGCATTTTGTTGACATTGTTTGAAAACCAAAAATGCTTTTCATCCATCTAATATTTGAGGCCAATTGTTTGAAGTTATTTTTTACTTCAAAGGATGCAAGCTTTAAAAATACAGTATGTACTCTAGGTCTGCTGGCAAGTTAGTGTCGTGCTTGTGCAATATTATGATTGATTACATTAAGGCTGAGATTTCCTAGCAAGAGGTATCTTAGGAAATGTCTCCTAAGGAAGAGGGACGAGGACCAGGTGAGAACAGTGGAGCAAAAAAGTAACTCTCTAAAGGATGATTGTGCTTGCACACTTTATTAGCACAGGATAGGGACACAGGAGGGGATGCCAGCAGCCCACTGACCCATGAGCATAGTCTAGACAATTCATTGGATCTAGGGGCATCTTAGTGAAGTCTATGTATCTATGTGCCTGTGAAATCTCAGCCTCAGCTCAGACAGTCTAATCAAACATTATGATATTCGTATTGTGATGTTTGGCATGGAAAGGAAAAATTCACAGTGGATGAAACCTCTAGGGAACCAAGTCCTTAGGTCATCATGCCTTCTGACAGCTATGATATTTGAAGTCTTTAGGTCATTTTCCCCTTCTGACAGCTATGGTATCTATTAATTATATTTAACTTGAAGTCATATTTCAGACCTCATACATGTTGCTGCATATTAGAACTATAGTAAGGAGGACTGAGAAGCAAACTGACAATTCTTTGATTTTTGGTAGAACTGAAGGAAAAGTTAAGGGAGTGGCAGAATCTGGAGGAGTCTATTAAACTCTTATTCCATCCTTCTAAAGAGATGAGTGTTCCTGAGGGTGTCTCAGAGCTGAATTTGCAACATCCAAATGAACAGAAGTTGAAGGTCACACCCTTGGAGGAGCAGAGGTATTGCTTCCCAGATGGAGAGTACACTGAGCCTTCTGTGAGAAAAGAGTTGCTGCTGTAACATAATTCCTGACCTCTTACCAGCTAGGAAGCTTATACCAAGGTAGGTGTCCCAGATGTGCAGTCATATAACCAAAGGTGCTGAAGTGCAAGAGGGCCCACCCCCAACTGAATGATTCAGGAAGTTAATCCCACTACATGATGGGAAACAGGTAGAAACTGAGCATAGCAGTAGGCAGGTATGGTGGAAAATTCATTGCCAAATGATAAGCAAGCTCCAAATGCTTTCTGGGATTGAGGTATAATGGTTGTCACAGAGCTGTAGTCATATGAATAAAGGAACCCCTGTGGAAGGTTCCACCCATGAAGGCTATTCTTGGGCTACAGGACAACTCAAGCTAGACCTAATGAATACAGTATCAATGGGAAATCTGACTGCACTAGTCCCTGTTTATCAAGGCCCTAACTATTTGCCATATTCACTATAGGCCCTAAAGTAAGCCCAGTAGGCATGGTGGTTGTGCTATGAGAAAAAGAAGTGCTTAGCTGTGAAAGGAAAGGAACGCTGAAAAGAAAGGAGCACATTGCATAGTTAACATTGAAGACTCGACTGAGGGATCATATCTGACCTTTGAGTGGTTATGCTTATTGAAGCAGAGCCCTTGAAGGGCACAGCTCTGCCCCTGAGAGAAGTCAGAGCCTTGCCCTGGGGCTGCAGCTCAGTTATTTTGCTGTATAGCAGAGGTTGTGTGCCAAGTGATCATTAAGTGTGGTTGGCAGAGTGTATGCTGAGTAGTGGGGCAAGAGTCCAGTAAATGTGGTGAGGTGGCCCAGAATGTAGGATCATGGCTGACTGAAGGAAGGGCAATGCATGCAGGGAATGAGCCTGTTAAATACTGAGGCATTAATGCAGTAGATGTGTGGGCATTAGCACAAAAACAAGTAGTGATATAGACTTGAGAAGAAGTAGGGCAGTATAAAAGTAATGGGCGTACCTGTATGCCCCATAAAAGGTGGAGGGCAAGCCCAACAGTAGTTAGGGAGAACCTAAAGAAACCATGAATTGAGCACAGCTACAGCAACAAAAGTGACAGACCCTCAACCACTCACCAAGAAAAAGTCAATAAAGTGGAGGCATGGGCTAGCATGCAAGCAACAGCCTTGAACAGGGCTGAGTCACTTGCACTGTGCAGAGTTGTTTCAAGCAACAGAGGCAGTTGGACTGCTAGGCTGATACAGGAAGCATGGTGCCTAGGTCCAGCATAGATGGCCCACAGCGTGCAACTGGCTACTGTGGTCAACCAGCAGAGGGAGTCAGCAGCTGAGACAGCAGAAGCTTTCATTCACCAGGACTACAGCAAAGGTGAAGAGAGTTAGACCACAGCAGGGTATGTCATACCACACACGGCACCAGCAGGAGCCAAGGAGTAGAAAAGGCTGAGTCTGATGGAGATAGTGGCATCAGTAGGAGGAAAATGGTCTGCAGTGAGTGAGCCCCAAGGACAAAGAAGAATGCTGGGATGCCAATCCTGCAACCATGCAGTGGCTGCTAGATAAAGGGAGAGGCTGGGTAGGAGGATGAACCAGCAGCCCCATGGCTGCATTGAGAAAGCAACTATCTGAAGGACACTTGAGGACACACTATTTAACAACACAGGGAGGGGGCAGAGGTCACCTACAGCCCAACCAAACCTTGGATATGTGTGTGTGTATATATATATATATATATCCCTGACAATTTAATCTGTAAAAGAATTATTTTAATATGACAAAATGCATCCACAGTGCCTACTGCTTTTTATTCAGAGACAGTATTCTGCTGTTAATCCAAATACTTTTCTTCAACAGCCAATATGGAAAAAAATATATATTTAACACATATAGCCAAAAAAGCATTGTAAATATACAATAATTGGCCCCATTTTGGTATGCTTTAAATATATGAAATACTGAAAAAAATATATGGGGCCAGATATTCAGAGGTGCACCCAGAACATGAGCAATGGATTGCATGGTGCACTGCAGTTGCCCCACAGAAAACAGATGCCATATTCAAAAGATGCACCATAGACATGCGCAGGTGCAAACCACACTGAATATAGCAGAGATGCGCCATTGCGCAACCAGACATGCACCAGAGCAACCAGGACTGTGCAGGAGCATGGCAGAAAGCAGCAAGAAGCATGCTGAGCAAGCAGCACAGTCAAAGGGGTACTCAGGCAGGACAGCACAAGAGCAGAGTGCTATGCCAGCCCTGGCAGTCCCAAGTCACAAGGGGACCATGACCTTGGTGCACAGCACAGGCACACAGCCATGGGGCCACAGTGACAGTAGGACACACAACAGAAACACACAGACCACCATCCACCCACCCAGATGAAAAGGAATCCGGCAGGCCCATGACACTGCACCACCACAACCCTGACAGGCAACACTGCATGGGACAAAGCCACAGGCATGCTGTGAGGGCACTAGGCACGTACAGCGCACAGAGGTACAAGAGACACACAGGCACTGGGGAACAGGGCCACAAACTACGCCACCAAGCAGGGACACAGGGCCCAGCACTGCACCACACACCAGCATCAGTAAGGGCAACAGTGCAGGTAGAGGGCAGGCCAGCACAGGAAAACAAGGACATGAGGCAGTGGACTGCACACAGGCCAGATGCACAGCCACAGCCCAAGGGTCCGTGCCACAGAGGTACATGGCACACAGCAGCAACTGCACATGGGAACACACCAGAAAGGACACAACAGTGGTACAGAATGGGCATACCCAAGAGTAGCACAGAACAATGTAGGTACAGTGCAGCACTGCCCAGGCAAAGGAGAAGCAGACACAGAGGTATATGAACAGAAAGCTTTACTACATAACAAAGAACAGTGGTGTGCCAGCAGAGCAAACAACAGAAACAGCAGTAAGTGATTGGGAAGGGGGTCCAAAGTGGCCAACAAAGGGAATGGGAATGGGAGCAAGGACACAGGAACAGACAGAACAGGAAACATCAGGAGGGAAGTTGACATCCAGGGCACAGTGGTGGGAGGGGACAGGGTTAGTGTCTCAGATGCCACTGCAACTCCCTCAGCTGGTGCACCTCCTGAATCAACACCCGGGTAGCGCCAAGATGTCGCCTGCAGACATGTATGAAGACATTCATCCATGAGATGTGCTGCCACACAAGTCCATGGAGCACATAGAGCCCACAGCCCAAGGCCTGCTGGTGCCTTCTGGCCTGAGGCCTGGCCTGTCCTACAAGAGGAGAAACAAAACAGGCAAAGAGTGACCGACCACAAGGAGCCCAAGCCCACCCATTGGTGTGCACAGGACAGCTGCTATGCCTAAAGGTGAACAGAACTGGAACTGGCATGTGCACAGTGGACAGCAGCAGCCGACACCACTGCACCTCATGGGCTGACTGTGTGGTTGCCTGTGACAGTCCTGCCCCCACATCAGTGCAGTGGACTACACAGTACTGGTGCAAGGGGCCCCCCAGGCAGTAGAGTAGTCCCCCTGCAGCAGTTGCACACCATGGGACAAGCACACACATCCACCCTACCAGGAATGGTGATGGGCCACCACCACACACAGGCCAGGTGCAAGGCCAACACCTCTTTGTAACATGGCACAGGCAGTGGGGCCAGGAACTGCCCAACGCAGTGGCCACACATGGTGTCACTGCCCCTTGCCATACCACACAGCACACCCCAGTGCAAGCAATGACCCACACACCATGCCACATACACTCACCTGCCTGCCCAGGCACCGGAACAGCTGCGGCACCACCATCACCATTGTGCCTGTCTCTGTTGGCAGTCACCCTGGCCCTCCTGCGGTCCTCCGGTCCTATGGATAGAACAGAGAGAGAGACACTGGACATGAGTGGCACGCCATGCACAGACCTACCCACCACTGACACAGTGCCCAGTACTGGCACAGCATGGGCAGGTGCACAGGCCCATGTGTGGGGAATGGTGTACGGTCCAACATCAATATGCACAGCACAGGCATGCAGTGCAGCAATGGAGGACATGCACCAGCCACCAGCACTGCCCCCCATGCAGTCGCACATGCAGTGCACAACACAGCACAGGATGTGGGCAATGGTAGCATGCACAGTGCTATGGGACACCTACCTGGTTGTGGCACAGACCCCCAGCACGCCCTCTCCTGCAGCCATTGAAGCATGCCAAGATCCCTCCTGTGGAGGTCCCCATATCTGCGCCTGCACTGCTCAGCTGTGCGTGGCACCCCAGTCCGCCACTCCAGGCCAGTGGCCACCTTTTTCCACACCTGGGACCTAGGCTCCTGGAGCTCTGCCATGCCATACAACAGGTCCTCCAGTGGCAGGACCAGGGTCACCAGATTCGCCATCTCAGCATTGGACCAGTTCCCTGCCGGTGCACATGCTGACCCAACAATGCCACGACTGACATCTGCCGCACTGTGCCTGACCGCATGTACCTGCACAGCCAGTGTGTGGAGCAATGCAGTGCCTGATGCACAACTGGGTGTCCCATACCATCGCCGCACAGCATAGATTTGTGCAATTGACGTGCGCAGCTAATGCCTATCGCACAGCACCACACATGTGCAGAGCAGCACTATTTGGTGGGAATATGAGGTCAGGGTCATGACCCCATGTACACACACTGCATGACCCCAGTGCGCATTGGCAGGCAATGTGCAGTAGGATGTATGGTGCATGAGGCATGGTTGCGCAATATGACCTGACAGCACAGAACATCAGCATGTGCGGTGTGCGCACATATCTGCATGTGGAATGGAGGCACGTTGTGCACCACACACAGGTGCGCGTTAGGCTACACATGCTGTAGTGCCGCTCACGGTGCATATGGCAGTTGCACTGACACGCACCATGCATGTGCAGGAGATGCACCAGTGACCCTCTCCAGTACATTATGATTGCACAGAGTGCAACCTTGCAGTATTCAGCTGGTGTATGCAAATAGGTTCATAAGCCAATGCCTGGTGCAGTCGGGCACATTTGCATTCCATTTCAGTTGCGCTGCTGCTCATTTGCATAAGTTGAGCCATAAAAATGCCACAATACTGCACTGGGCACTGACAGGTATTGCAGCCATTTTGGTAAGGAGCACCACATGTTGAGATGTATCTGGGTATGATATCTGTGCTGCAGTGATCCAGGCTGGCCTGCCAGTCCACTAGTCATGCCATTGTGTTACCTTCCACTGGTAGCATCATGTCAGAAACAGATGGAGCTGAAGAGCAGGGGCCTGCATGGAAGCACAGGCCCAACTTCATGAAAGATGAGCAGCAGGCTCTGTTCGAGGCCTACCTCGACAGGGAGGAATTGCTCAATGGGGCTATGAGCACCCTGCAGAAACGTGCCATGGGGTGGAATGAGGTGGCATCATATGTCAACGCCCATGGCAGACATCAGAGGAGTGCACAGGAGTGCAAAAAGAAGATGGGTACAGACAGGTGATGCATTAAGGAGAAGGTGGCCACCATCAGGGCATCCCGCAGCAGAATGGATGGGGGCCCAGGAGCTGCCTTGTACTCACAGTGGGGAGGAGATGGTGGCAGTGACCATCAGCCATGCTGCCATTGAGGGCATACTGGCAGGCAGTTTCCAGATGGGTGGCAGCCCCTCACAGCACTAGGAGTCAGTGGGAGCCATGTGTATGTGTGGGGAGGTGCCGCCCGGCAGCATGCAGGCATGGCAGCAGCAGTTCCGTGGGCCCCCTGCATGTGTGGCGTGCAGCAGCACAGGACATACATGTGCCCACTGTGCATGGCATTGTCCACCTTTGTGTGGTGCTGAAGCTGCAGGGGAACCATATCTCGACAGTGGCCCCGGCCCCAGGGTGTGCAGCACCACTGGCCAGATCCTCGGTGCCACTTGCCTGGTAGACCCGGGGCATAGCAGGACTCACAGGGGTGCAGGCAGCTGCATGGCACACCACTGGCAGGGTAGGCCTTGGAGATGAGTGGCTCAGGCATGCTGGCCATCAAGTATTGTGGCATCGTGTGCACATCCACCGCACATGGCTGGCCTGGCATGTGCACTGTCCATAGCGTGTCCACCATAATGTATACTGTATCACGTGCATATACTGTTTCTTGATGGCACTGCATTGGTGGGCATACTCCCCACACAATGTTTGCAGCTTGGAGTGCACATTGCCATCCTCATCATGTATACCACTGTTGTGTCTTCCAGCGCCATCATGCCTCAGGGGTGGGATGCAGGACACAGCCGACGACGCTGGACCCAATGAGGATGAGCCATCTGCATCCACTGGCATCAGAGCCATGGACCATCAGTGACATGGCAGTGTGGAGCTGCTGGACATCCTAGGGCTTGGCAATGATGACCCCTGGTGGACCTACTGCTCACAGAGGAACTACCCATACTCACACTGGGTACACATGTGAGTGGAGTGTCGGACACAGATGATGATCTGACACTGATCCTGGGTGGCATGGGACTAGACACACCACCCAGGGTACAGGCCTGCACACTGGTGGCAGTCACCACTGGAGGCAGTAAAGAACCTGCAGAGCTGCTCCCTGTCCATGGCCACGCGGTGGTGAGTGGTGCCGCTGCTGGCCATGGGAGGGGTTGGTTCCACAGACACAGGAGCCACAGACACATTCCAGCAGGTGGCTGATCAGCAGCGGTGGACAGCAGTGGCCACCATGCAGCACACACAGAGGCTGACAATGGGGTGCTCCCACATTCCCTACCCCCTGTGCGGAGTCCCCCTAGTAGGGGATGCTGCCAGGCATGCCGTCACACCCCCAGTGGGTCAACATCAGCTACAGGATGTGCATGGTGCTGACAGGCTGGATGAGCATACCAGGCTGCTGTGGTCCTCTGTGGACAGCCAAGCAATGCTCAGGGCCCAGTTACATGCACTGCAGGTGGAGTTGCACCACCACCAGTCTGAGCATGTAGACATTGGACGTGTACAGCTGATTGATAAGATCTGACAGCTGCAGGAGGCTATGACCGCACCATTGGACCGCATTGCTGGTGCCATGACAGCCGGATTTGCATCACTGGTGTCCAGTGGGTGTGGTGGGGTGTGTAGGACTCCATGTAGTGCAACACTGACACTGCGGACCCAGTGTCTGGCAACCCCAGCATGGCTGTCACTGGGCTCTGACATGGCCATCCCAGACACTCCCGGCAGTAATCTCTTTGCCAGCCTGTTCACACCAGTGAGGACCCAGTTGCATTCCCATGCCTCTACCCCTGTGAGTGTGTTGAGTACACCTCCAGTGGCTGTTGAGCAGCCTGTGGCTGCCACACAGCCTGATCATGGCTGCCCATGTGGCCGTGATGGCCGTGCATCTGCACGGTAGGCCTGCTGGTCATGCTGTCCCATCCTGCTGCCCACTGCTGCTGCCTTGTGCACACTTGTCTGTGCACATACGTGTGCTTGTGGTGGCATGTATGAGTGGCGTATGGCATGGCCTCCATGTGTGCATGCTGTGCTGCAGGGCCTCGTGGCGTGGGCATGATGAAGTCAGCACTGTGCCGGCCTTGCCAGTGTACCAGTGCCTTCAGTCTGATCCATGCCAAATGCAGCTGCACGTGTGTGTGTGTGTGCAGCCTACCACCACGGCTGCCGCATCTGACTGTGCCAACTGCATGGCCCACTGTGCCCAGCTGTGCACCTTATGATGTTGCCTTTGCTGCATATGTACGTCGTGTAGCAGCCAGCTCTGTGTCCAACCCAGTGCCCGCATGCGTGTGCGCATGCGCACATGCAAGTGCACTGTGCTGTGGGTGTGTAGCTGTGTGTCTGTGCTGTTCCTGTGCTTGCTGTGTGTGCCATTGTCCCTGCATGCCTCCCCTGTGTGGCCATGCACCTCAGGGTGTGTATGAGTGTCTGTTCTGTGCATGCACTGCTGTTGTGGCCGTTACTCTCCTGCAGTTACCAAAGTGTTTCTGTACGATTGTTGCCCTGTACATCCTGGCACGTACGAACATCCTGTAGTTCCTCCTCTGCATGGGTGGCTGCACACCCCCATCTAGGCCGTCTTCCCAATCCTTATCACTGCAGTCACCCTCTTCCACCTGGACAGCTATCCCATGGTCAATGGCCATGTTGTGCAGCATGCAGCATGCTAGGAATAGTCCACAGGTTTTTGCAGGGCTGTACTGTAGAGCACCACCGGACCTGTCTAGGCAACAGAAACACATCTTGAGCATGCCAAAGACTCGCTCAATTATGTTGCATGTCACAATGTGGGCCTTGTTGTATCTGTCCTCTGCAGGGTTGGATGGGTACCAGATGGGAGTTAGCAGCCAGGGGTGCAGAGGGTATGCACTGTCACCTGTGTGGGTAAGACATTCAGGTTAGCTTGTTGCATTGCTTGTCACCCTCCCCTCACGCCTGCCCCCTACCGGCCCCTGCTGCATGTAGTATGGGCCTCTGCCCCCTGCACAGCTGCCCCCACACCCAATTTCATGCCATACTCACCTACAAGATGACCTGTGAGGATCTCCCCATACACAAACCTCTGGCACAGGATGGAGCTGTGCCAGATGAACGCATCATGTGTACTCCGAGGATGGGTGGCGCAGACATTGATGATGCACCCTGTGGCACTGCATACCACCTGGCAGTTGACCGATGGATACACCTTTCTATTCATATAGATGGCACCCTCTGGGCCAGGTGGTGTGCGTATGGTCATGTGGGTGCAGTCTATCACCCCAATCACACCTTGCATGCATGCCACCCTGTGGAAGTCCTGCATGTTTGCTGTATGCTCTGCCTGTGTGCTTGGGAATTGAATGAACTCCAAGGTGTGTGGCAGCAGGGCACTGAGGAACTGTGTGAGGAGGCGGGATGTGGCTGATTGGGTTATTCCAGTGGTTACCTCCATTGGTTTTTAGAAGGTACCTGTGGCGAGCAGGCACATTGCTGCTGTCACCTTGGTCTCCACTGTCATAGTGTGGCTCCTCCTGGTGGGTGCCTGCAACTCATCATAGCACAGCTCACTGAGCTGCCTCAGAATTGCCCTGTTCAGCTGGTACCAGTCCACGATCTCCACATCTCCTTAATCCTCAAAGGTGAGGCAGGAATGGTACCGTCTGCATGTGGCATACAACCGATGGGCCCTTCCTTGGCCACGTTGCTGTTCCTCCCTCCTCCTCACACCCCTCATGTCTGCCTCCATCAAGAATGGCCCAACATCCATCTCTGTCAGGTTATGTGCCTTGCACATCTGCTGTGTGTGTGTTTGAGCCTCCTTTTATAGGCTCAATTCTGTGTGGATCATTCTGGGAGTTGTTCCTGACTTGCGTCATGCCGTTCCACTGAATATGTCATTGCACAGCTTATTCATGGGTATGCCCCCTTGTATTGTGCCGCATACACTACTGTTGCTCAACTGTGCAATGCATTTTGTGTGGCACATTCACATTGTTTGAATATGGAGCTGGGACGCATGTCTGTAGTTGAGCATACGCAACTCAGTTGCACATTGAGCAACTCCTCTGAATATCTGTCCTTTTGTGTATATATATATATATATATATGAGACATGCATAGACAATATACGGACCATATATGCAACTAAGTGTTCTATTAAGAATGCATTTTCCATATGTTGCCCATTCACATATCATATATACAGCTTTTATTTTCCTACTATTTCATATATATAAAACATTCCAATTGGGGCCAATTTTTTGTATATTTAAAATGCATATTTGGCCATATATGGAAAATATATATTTTTTCCATATGGGAGAATCCTCCATAAAATGGTTCTTGCATTTCATTGTTTCATCAAAAGAATGTTGTTTTCCTGTTTCCTGAAGTGCAGCCTGCAGAATGATTTCACCAAAAAATCTTTTTGTTGTTGTGCAAAATGCATTTCTCCAACAGAATGGATGTCTCACTTTATTAACATGCATTTCATCCATAGAATGATGTTAATTTAGTTGAAAACTAGTAGTAAACCTACCCTTGATGCAACTAAGTAATAGCAACTTCATAGCTGACGAGCTGCCATTAAGCCTGACTGAAGCTCAAGTTAAGCTTCTGCACTTGATCACCTAGAGGTTAAACTAGCCATGAAGGTGGCGGGGGGGGATAGGATAAGACTCCTACAAGCTAATCTGTGAAGTCCATTTTCATGAGCTTTAGAAGCAGATGGGGGTTCTACATGATAAGAGGTACAACAAAGTTGGAAAGAGTAAACACATTTAGAGAATGGTCTGCCCATGCATACCTCTCAATTGTCCATGACTATGAAAGTTGTCCCTCATTTTACCCCTCAAAATTGTTCTGTCCCTCATCTGTCCCTCATGGAAAAGGTAGTGCTCACACAGAGAGTGGGCTGCAAACTCAGGGCCCAATTCTAAGAGACCCTGCACCTGATTCTCAATTGGTTAAGGTCACGGCAGCAAAGTCATGTGGCTTGCAGCAACTGTAGCAGTGCACCGAACAGAGGGTGCACCTGGACTGGGTGCTGCAAGCCATGGATGGCTATGTGGCAAAGTCCCCAGACAATCCCAGGGGGACTAGTGGTCCCCCCTCCCAGATGTCCTAGATGCAAAAGGGGTGTAGTATACTTCCCTGGTGGTTTAGTGGAGTCCTGATCCCCAAGTACCCCCATAAAATATATAAAGCCCCCTCCCTGGTGGACTAGTGGACCCCTTCCCCGATGTCGCCATGAAGTATTGATTAATCACAAGACCGTTGTGGTCTAGTGGACCCCCAATCCTCAATGTCTCCATCATGTCTTACTGTATACCTGTATATAATGTATACTGTATTATGGCATAATGGGGATTGGGGCTTTGGGGGGTGGCATTAGATCACCAGGGACTTTGTATGCAGTAAAACCTCAAGGAGGCATATGGGATCTGGGGGGGGGGTCCACTAGACCACTTAGGTCTTATGATTAATAAATACTTCTTGGGGACATCAGGGAAGGGGGGGATCTGGTAGTCCACCAGGGAGAGGGTATTGAGTACTATGTATTTATATGGGGGTACTAAGGGATTGGGGGTCTGCTAGACCACCAGGAACATACACTACACCCTTTTCCTTGGGAACATCAAGGAGGAGAGACCATGGCACACTGCCACTACCAGGTTAACTCTCCCAAATGGTGAAATTTCTAAGTACCCTTAGACTAGCCCTGGCTGGTTTAATGGTACTTAGAAATTTCCCCACTGGGGGAATTTTGTGAATCCTGATTCAGAGTATTTGATAGCCTTCATCTGCTGAAAGTCTCTGGCACCATGCTGCAGCCCAGTGTGTGGCACAAGCCCCGTTAGGTGCAGGCTGCATACGACAGGTGCAGGCTGCCTTTGTGAATCTCTCCCTGGGCATCCTTTGGTGCAAGGGGAATTTTGCATCAATAATTGGGAGGCTAGCCCCTTGCACCAACCTGGAGGCTTTGAGAATTGGGCCCTCAGACTTCAAGGCAGAAATGCATAATATTCTAACATGCTACATAAAAAATAAACTTTGTATAGGTAAAAGCAATGATTTCCACAGTATTCTGAGCTTGTATCTCCATGTTACAGGATGTGTCCCTCATTATGAGGGTCAGTGTCCCTCATTGCCCCTCATTTTGAGTGACAGTGTCCCTTTTTTCAGTGACAAAAGGTTGTGAGGTATGTGCCCATGCATACAGAAAGGGGACTAGCTTGCAGTCAATGACTCAGGCTACAGTTGTTGACATCACTGCCAAATATAGTCATATAGTAGGAGTAGCAGTCTGCCCTACATATGAAGTCACAAACCAAAACAATTTCCTTAGATATGGAGACTAGAACAGTACACTATACTCAAGATGGGGTCGGACCAGTGATCCGCACAGGAACAATTCATTATCTCTTAGTCTGACTGCAAAGTTTCTCTTGCTGCACTCCATGATTGTATTACCTTTGCTAGCTGTTGTTGCTGATCTTTACCCCCAGGTCCTTTTCAGGCTGAGTTTCAACAATATCCATGTTGTTAAGGCACTGTTTTGCTTTTGTATTTTTCCTGCTTGAAAAAATGCTGGCACAAGAATTCCTCCCACTCACAAACACCTGAAAGGATGCTAACACTCACAAATGCAAGAATTAAACAGCTTTGTTTACGTACATCACAATTCAACTTGCTGAAAAAGTGCTGTTCATATAACAAGGTGCCCTAAACCTCGAAGTCTACCACTGAAGTAACTGATGGCATTTTGTTGCCTAAACCAGTACTTTTTTAAGGATAAAGATGCATTGTAAGATGTTTCTTTTTATATCCTTTTGGGTGTGACATCATCACTCTCACTCTAGGGAGTACGAGCTGTGAATGAGCTTGGTACATCCAGCAGATAGACCTCTGTTTGATTCCCACAACCTCCACTTGCATACTGTGTGACTCTGACCACCCCAGTGCTCTAAGGTTGCCCCTGAAAACAGGCACCTGTACCTAGTGGGCCTTACCCAGTTAACAAAGAATGAAATTAATAAAAAAAAATACTGTAGTTAAAGTGACCCATTCTAATTTGATAAATATGTAATTTATTCAAAGCCAAAGTGAATTTCATTTTATTCTTTATACTTGTTAGCTAAAGGGCATCACTGCCTGTTGTCATTAGGAACAAGATCATAAATACAAATACAATACAGTATAACATAAAGAATATATAACATACATTACTGAAAACATGTGCAAATACTCCACTGGAGAAACCATTGTTTTAAATGCACTTTAGACAAGGTCAAAGTGGGTCAACTAACAAGTTATTTTGGCAATAGTTTATAACATCGGGGGGGTCCTATACAAAATTATCTTTGAGTGGAAGAGCTTTTAAAAAAATGAATTATTATAAAGTTGTGTATTCTGAGATCTCATCCCATGGCAATTATAAGTCTTCCTAAACGTGCAAGAAAGAGATAATTAAAATGGAAAACACACTATGCTAGACATTGCACGTATAAGAAACTTTTAAAAAGTCCATGGTGTTCAACTGAAAGCAAACTAATGCTCTATGTAGTCGATAAGTGACTTCCAGAACTCGTGGTGGGATTCAAACAGCAGTTGACAATTTCATTTTAATTTCTGCTGCCATTAGTTTCTTGACATTCAGTTTTTCACCACGGAAACACAAAAGCACACAAGAGAGAATCCTGACTGAAACATAAAAAAGAGATGTGTAATCACATATCGCAGCCATTGTGGCACTGATACAGCTTTTTCACATAACACCAGCTAATGTCAATAACAGCGCTCCCAATGCCAAATGGTACACGTAGATTTCATTAATCTGCAGTGGCACATAATATTCTTAATGCTGTGTATTACAGAATACCAGTGAGAGCAGTATCCATGATTGGTTATACCATCCCCTGCTCTGTCCAGTGTCAGCCGAATAAGAAATGGGGGGGGGGGGTTAGCAGGTTGAGAGGAGATTAAGAAGGGAAGAAAAGGGAGTTATGAGTTGTTTAGGGGCAAAAAAGTGTAAAGATGGAAATACAGGGTACAGTAAGTGCAGTGGGGAGTGGAGAAGCAAAAAAGATAACAGCAGAAAACATTGCAACAGAGCTTGAACAGCTGCAGGAAAGATGATATCTCAGCTCTTTCATTTAGGCATGGTGCCTTCAGTCTTTCCAGTGTATACATCCAAAAGGCTTCCCACATACTGTAAGTAGTGTTGCATCCAGGTCGTCCCTTACTCAGACTTAGGGACACCCATTCTACTCCATGAAGCATCCATGCATAGGTCCCTTGACCTCTTGTGAATTTGATTTGGGCTCCTGGGATGCTTTAGATATTTCCCATCTCTCTGTCCCTGATATGTTCACCCACTCACTGTCTGAGTGGGTATAACATTTTGCCCAAGTAGTAAGTCCCACAGCAACAGTTTGCCACATATACACCAGCTGTTGTGTCCCAAGTGATAAACTGTCAGAATTCATATTGCTTGCCTGTGGTACAGTTTGCAAGCGTCCTGCTTTTTCATGTTCTTTGTGCTCTGTTGCAAATGGTTAGAGAAGTTTACCACATTCATTGTTTGTTGCTGGTGCTGAAATGGTTCCGTTGGTAATCGCCTTGTCTCGTCTTCCCCCGGTATGTTCTTTGTTGTTGTCTCCTGCCTCTGTTCCTTCACTGTGTTGATGATTCATTTCCTTCATCTTCCCTTCTTGATTTCTTCCTCCTGTTTGCAGCGAGAAGTGTATTTTTGGACTCTATCTTGGTGTTTTCTGGATTGGGCTCTTCTCATACTTGAGGAAATCATGAGGTGTCAGCACATGACGGTAAAATTCATTAATGGCTTAGGAGGCAAGAGCTATGAGGAGACACTGCAGACACAGTGCATTCCATTTGTATGCATGTTGGATATATGCACATTTTGAGTGAATGCTTGTTTCCCTTACCCCCAAACTACTTCCATTGTACTTAGTACTATTTCCATCAGTTGTAGACACACAGCATTTTGGTTTTAAGCATTGTTCTCAGTAGTGACGTTGCATTGCTTTCCATGGTCAGAAAAGCTGTGCATAAAGGCAGCTAACTGAGGAATTGCATAAATGAGGCTGCAGAAGTATACTAGTGAAACAGTCGAAAAGGATTAACAGTCTTGAAGGTAAACAAGACCCCGGAGCTTGATGGGGTGTTTTCTAGGGTACTAAGAAAACTGGTATCAGTGCTAGCTGAACTCCCTGCAGAGCTATTCAATATCTCTTTGTAGCAAGGAGTGGTTCCAAGTGCTGGAGAATGGTGGGCAAAATTCCTCTAGACAAGGGAGGGTAAAGGAGCAGGTAGAAATCTATAGACCAGTCAGCCTTACCTCCATGGTAGGGAAACTGATGGCGACACTAGCCATACAGGACCTAGTGGAATACCGGAGAACAATGGCCTTCAGGATATTAAGCAGCTTGTATCTGTGGCAGGGAGGACTTGTCAGACACCCTGATAGTATTTTTTGACTGGGTAACAGGGTAGTTGACAAGGGGCATGCAATAAACTTGCTATTCTATTACTTCAATGAGGCATTTGACTCAGTGCCACACCAAAGGCTGATAAGGAAGATAGAGATCTGAGTACAGCTAGGGAAATAGTAAAGTGGGTTTGGAGTGGTTGGAGAGAAGGCAGCAGAGAATTGTGATACATAGGGTCAGATCACTGGAATGAGAGGTCAACAGTAGAGTACCATTAGGAAATGTCCTAGGCCCAGTCCTCTTCAATTTGTTCATCAGTGACATAGGAGAGGGAATCCAGGGCAGCTTGTGTCTATTTGCAAATTACACTAAACTCTGTGGTAGAGTTGATGGTGTGGAAGGGACAAGGGAACTGTAGATAGACCTTCAAAGGCTAGAAAAGTGGTCCAAAGTTTGACAACTGAAATTCAATGCCAAGAAGTGCAAAGTGAGGCACCTAGGGAACAAAAACTGCAGAACAGTGTATTGGATGGTAGAGGTTCAGCTGAACACAGCATCAGAGCAAAAGGAACCTAGGGGTTTTCATCAATGACTCCCTTAAACAAACCAGCCAGTGTAACAAGGCCTTCAGCAAAGCTAATAGAATGCTAAGGTGCATTGGGAGAGGATTTGACTGTAAGAAGCAGTAGGCATTGTTACCTCTGTTTAGGTCATTGGAATGGCCAGACCTGGAGTGCTGTGCACATTTCTTGAGTTCACACCTAAAAATGAACATTGACAGGCTAGAGATGGTACAACACAGGGTGATCAAGATGATTCAGGGCCAAGAAGTACCTGTATAAGGATCAGCTAAAGGTGCTGAACATATATTCACTTAAAACCAGGTGAGAGAGAGGGGGATGTGAATGAGACCTTCAAGTTCCTGAAATAAATAAACAAGGTGAACTGTGAAGAGATATCTACTGTACCAGGAACAGAGAAGCTTGGACATGGGCTCATGAGTGGAGATTAATGGGGGAAGATTTAAAAAGGATATGAGTAGGTATTATTTTACAGAAAGAGCAATGCAAACCATGGAAGGGTCTACTGGCACAGGTGGTGGGTGCCTGAACCATAAACGGCTTCAAACATAACTGGGATAGAGCTAAGTGTATAGTAGTTACTCAGCAGGATGAGGGAAGCAGAAACAGGGACAACAAAAGTGGGAATAGGGTAAGTGTAATCCTCACAGAGAGAATAGATGCTTGGACATGACAGGGTAATGTGGGCAGACTAGATGGACTGGAAGTCTTTTCTATCTATCTATTGTGCTGTAAAGAACATCAGATAAAAACAGAAACAGTACTTGATTAAGAGGGGCTATTTTTTGATTGTTTTGAGTGCTCCTGGAAGTGAAATGAAATTGGAATTTGCTTCCTACCTCTCCTCTTCTGCTATCTTTGGTCATGCGCAATGAATAATAACAGGGGCTCCTGCTATGTCATTAGCCCTGTTCTGGTTTTTTTTTTGCCCAGATTGACAGTTGATTTTTAGACTGGTATTCTGACCACCAGCAACAAGATGTAATCCTCTTTTACCCTGGCATATGTGTGCCTGACATGGTTGTTAAATTGCCTTTCTGTCATCTAATGGATCAGTAACAAAATAGTCCCACACAAAGAATTTGGATAGGTGGTAGTAACTTGCTGTGGCAGAAGTAGGGGGCTGTAGCCTCCTGACTGCGTTCTCTGGTTGTGTGGTTTCTGCCTGTTTTTTGTTTTGATTTTTGGACATCTTGACGTCAGTGGCCCCCACCATAGCAAAGTCAATGTCATTGTTCACAAGTTTTGGATGTGTATCCCTAAGTTGAGAAGAGGAATCAGATACTTATCATCTGGGTCACACATGTTGAGCTTTGCAGTTTGTTTGCATTGCGGTACCCTAAGGATGTTTGTGGCATCATTATCCTCACTGTCAGTCTCTACTTCTTCTTCACTGGTCTCCTCAGATTAATTTATGTTTTATTGAATTTTAACATTTTAAACATTAGTTATACATTGGCAATATGTAATCAATTTTAACAAAAATATTTAAAAAACAAACAAAGAATATTGCACAAATTACCAAAATCTCCTTGATTGTTGAAACAATATCTAGTGCCCTCCTACTGAGGGGAAGAAAACATTAATATTATTAAGAAGGTCACCAAAGCTGTTAATATGTAAGCGTTAACAGGTCATAATAGAAGAATCATTTATCAATGATAAACAAAAATATGGTTCTATAGTGTTTGGCTCCATAAATATGTGATCATTGCCTTTCTGAAAAATCAGTAGGTAAAAAAAAAAATAATACCTTATATCAAAAATAAACCCTTAGTGGAGTGAAATAAATAAAAATGCAGAAAAAACCCATTTTTATGAATTAATTTAGAAATGTAATCAGTTCTCAGTTGTCAGAACTGTATGTCCAGCCAAACCAAAAAAACAACAAAAAAAAAAAAACCTTTATAATATACTTGCAGGTGTCACAGGCAGATAATCAGTATGTCCAGAAATGTCTGAATTGTCTAGGACAGGGTCTTACATTTCATTAACCTCTTCTTTCATCACAGAGCCTATTTTGGTAACAATAAAAGACTGAACTGTATTTTCTTTTGTGAAATGGTAAACATGTCCTGCTAAAGCGACTTTTAATCTTGAAGGGTCTTGTAGGACAAATTGTTCACTAATCTCCAAGAGGCTGGTTCTAAAGTTTAGGGCACACTTTCTCCTTTATTGTGTCCACCTAGAAGAATCCAGGAAAAACTTCATTTTCATTCAGGCAACTTCAAAATCTTTTTTGACTCTGGCCTTTATAATCAGCTGAATTTTGTTTTCCACTGTTGCTATTGTGGCTATAACTATGGATGTTTCAGAGAAGAGTGTGCCACAGACTTCTATAGTAAATGCTAATGCTGGGTTTTCATTTTGTCTCTGCGGCAATCTAAATGTTTCAGTAACCAACAAGTTCCCACAGAAAGTTCAGATACAAGCAAATGATCTCCTCTGATCTGCCTCATCTCCCCCTTATCCTCGACAACCTTTTACTTCACTGTCTCCCCTCCATATCTGTTGGAATTAACATGGGGCTCACTCTTCCTGCCTTTCCTGTCTAGAATCATAGCAGCCATCTTAGCTGCTGTCATTGCCCAACTTCTGTCTGCAATGCTGAAGGGTGAATGCTGGTATCTAATACATCTGTTGATATCTGATTTTATTTCTCCTCATCCTGATGGCGAGCTTCACTGCCCTGACCTTTACCATCCCTATCCTTTCCTTGAGTCCCCCTCATCATCTACCATTGCTGTCCGCACTAAATAAGTGAAGTGAGCACTAAGGTGCACAACAGGACTGTTGCTTCTCAGCCCTCCACAAAGAATAACTGTCAATCTGGCACAACCAAAAAACCTTTATTTTAATGTAATATTTCTTACTTTAAACCAAAAATGTGCCCTGCCTCGGCATTGAGAGTTCACACCACTACACGGTACAGTAGCAAACTGTTGTCTGTTAAATACAACAAATATTTCTTATATTCTAACAAAATTTCTTTAAAGACATAAACCTATCAGCTCACATTCAAATTCAAAGATATGATAACAAGTGGCCACTTACATTTGTATTTGTAATTTTTGACCAGGAATGGCATACTAAGTTAGTATAGCTTGTTTCCATGTGCATCCTGCTGGGTGGGTTGCATGAACCTGTTTTACTAACTGAGGGTATGTTGCCCATGACACAGGGGAAACTTCCCTGCTCTTTCTGCAGGGGTCTCTGTTGCACCCCAAGAAGGGACGATGGAGGTTCCTGATCTAAAAGAGAGGGGAGGTGGAAGAGAAGGTGCAGCAGGCACCAGTGCAGTATTAACATCAGAGGATATACAGCATTACCAGGAGACAAATATGGACAAAGAGGACCAGGAAGATATCTCCCAAGTTGAACCAACTTGAAAAATGAGCTCCAAAGGAAAAAAAAATGCAAGAACAAATATTTGAAGTGGACAGAAATTACTTTGCTGAGAAAACCCAACTGGGGGGGGTACAAAAGACTGAGAGGGAGCTCATCAGGAATACTGGAGAAAAAGCAAAACATTTTCCACTTTATCACAAATAGGAAGTCCCCAGATTCAAACCACGAACCTACCAAAGAGGAGATTGCACAACGAAGAAGGCAGGACAAAATGGATGCCACAGTCAGTGCTGACATACCCTGGGTGGATTAGAACTATAGAGAGACATCAGATCCCAAACCCCTTAATCAAGATTTCTGGAGCAAGTAATATTTCTGAACATCCAGAGACAGCACACACGACTGAAACCATGATGCCAATACCTGGAGAAACAGCTGCAATAAGGAGCACAATTAATAATTCTGCTCACACAGTTTCAGGTACTCCTTCCTATTCACCAATAGCCAGTACAAGTGAGATTTTTTATGAAGCACTGGCTGACAAAGCACAATCGGGGCAAGTAGGGTTGCAGACAGTAGCACAAGAAAAAATAAATGATGCAGAGGGTGCGGCTGCAATATCGGGAGACAAACTGAGCTACAAAATAACTTTCAAAGCAACTACCTATGCCAGTCATTTTCTTAAACCAGTCGAAGTTGCAAAAAGATGCCATGCTGTCAGACTAAGATACCTAGAGGGCATGCCCCCCAGGTTAGATATTATATGTAGAAAATGTGGGTGAAACAAGCATTGGGATTTTTGCCAGCTGATGTGTATGCACTCATTCATGCCCCAGGGGAGAACACATTTTATATTAGCTTCAGGACTACTTCTCTTTTAGACAGGTTTTGGATAAAATATTGATCTAAAAAAACAAATGCTCTGTGGTAAAAGTTATTCTTTTGACAAAACAGACTTTTAAAATCATAATGGTGCTATGCAGAAACAATGAGTGAATATATCAGATAGTATGTACTGGTTAGAAAAACAATGTCACATACAAGGAACACCAGAACCTCTCATTGATGGCGAAGGATGTCGGAATAGGGGATGGAAGCTAAAAATTAAATTAAAACAAACTGATACAGGCATTCAACACCTACTCAACTGTTTTACCGGTGTAGAGATAAAGGATTTATTTTTTACTAGGGACAACCCAGGTCATGTTACAAACGTGGCTTCCCCAGGCATATTAGTAATAACTGCGAAGTGATAAAATGCACACAGTGTGGTGAACTAGGACATACATGCTTCCACTGTACAGGAACCCCCAAAGTGTAACTTCTGTGAAGAAGAGGGTCACTCTTTTATTGACTCCCTCGAGCAGCCCACAATACAGCTAATGCTGACTACGGGGAACAAGATGTTTACACCAACAAAGCAGCCAGATCTGCCACAGCATATCACCAAATCATATCAATCCACAGAGGATACCTGAAGGTATTGGAAAAGCATAACCAGTTTTAGACACCTCTAACCAGACTGAGGTTGTGATCCCTACACAGCCACCTTCCACAATATTACAAAGCAGAAACTACCCCAAGCACTTCCTGTGAAGCTGGCAGAACTAAACCAGAGCAAATGGATATGCCCCTCTATTCCAGAGGAGGATGACTTTCAGGTAGCACAAAAAAGGAAAAGCAAAAAAAAAAAACAGAGATTGTTCCACAAACTGAACCCATATAGACAAAAAATAAATAAATAAATAAATCTGCCACATTGAAATGGGGAGACACAGACATGGAAGAAGAATCTGATATGGCTTCCATACATTCTTCCCAGAAGGATACAACACCAGATATCGAAGAACAAAACCTCACGGCTAAAAGCAAACCCAAACGGAAGAGATAGGGACAAGATCAGGAGTCAAGATGGTCATCTGAAGTTATAAATCTGGACAATGACTTCTCTCTTTTATTCACTGTCCATAGCATATCTGAATGCAAATAGTATTAAATCTGAAACTCTCTGAACTAGCTCTTTTGGAGCTTACATATGTATAGAAAATACAAAATCACACATGCCCCCACAATGCAAAGCATCATGGGCTGCATATGCAAATCACCACAGAATGTTATGCTGGTCCAACTTTAAGCAGAATTGCATGGTGCCGAAAGGCCTCTCACACAGTTTGCAAAGGGTGCTAACTTTTAAAATCATAATGGTGCTATGCAGAAACAATGAGTGAATATATCAGATAGTATGTACTGGTTAGAAAAACAATGTCACTGTCACATACAAGGAACAACAGAACCTCTCATTGATGGCGAAGGATGTCGAAATAGGGGATGGAAGCTAAAAATTAAATTAAAACAAACTGATACAGGCATTCATATGTCTTCTGTTAGCACCCTTTGCAAACTGTGTGAGAGGCCTTTCGGCACCATGCAATTCTGCTTAAAGTTGGACCAGCATAACATTCTGTGGTGATTTGCATATGCAGCCCATGATGCTTTGCATTGTGGGGGCATGTGTGATTTTGTATTTTCTTGAAACTTGGCTTCCCAGTCAAATGCCCTTTGGGGTAACCCTTGCCTCAGTGTTTGCGCACAGAGGTTCTTTGTCTTTTACATATGTATTCTGTTCATTAAGTCTATTACATGCATCTACTGTTATCTAAATGTTAGCCAATTACTGTACATCTTGAATCATGCATGACTGCTAGTGTCCCACTTTTGCATTGCTCTGTACCATGTTTTAGCTGTATTGTTATGGAACCTTTGAAAAGGAGTCTTTGATGCAAAGGTACTTTCCAAATCCTCAATAAATAAATAAATAAAATAAACATTTTAGAAAAAGAGATGAATTACATTTGCTTTATTTGAAAAATGCAAGTATGATGTTGTTTTCTTTCATGACATGAGACTCCATTCTGTACAAGACATGTAAAAGGCCAGTGCAGCATGGATATGGGAGTCCACTTATTTAACCATCGGGGAGGAGGCTTGCAGTGGGGTGGGAATTTGTATTAATAACCCTTCAGATAAAGTTTCCCATATAGTGGATATATATCCAGGAAGGGCACTCCTCATAGATATTAAACTAAATTTGAAAGATTTCAGACTCATTAACCTGTATGCCCCCCCGAACTAAGGTACTGTACATAGGATAGACTTATTGAAAACTATCCAACCCTATTTATTCACCTCCAGAAATTTCTTGTTTGGAGGCCATTTTAACTGCAGCTGGTTGAGATCACTTTGAGGCTTAAAAATGGATCAAATTTTGTGATACTGCCTTTTTGAATAAGCTTATCAGGTTTAATAGATGCCTTTTTACAAACTGATAAACCAACACAACATACATATTTCAGAGGGACACTATCCACTAGGATAGATTATTGGTTTATTTCTCCTACTTTACCAATCAGAATGACTAAAGTCTCACCAGTAGTTTCGTAAGATCATGGACTGTTGGGCATAACTTTAGCAAATTTTAGAGAAACAACAACAGTCAAAAGATACTGTAGATTTAATTCAAGTTTATTAGAAGACTGAGACATAGAACAAGCAGGTCATCACAGCTGGAAAATATGTACATTTTTTATATGATTCCCCAGCGGTAGTGGGAAGACAGAAAACAAGATTTTAAGGAATACTTTCAAACAGTGGGTAAACTTAAGGAAATAATAAAAAATCAAAACTATAATGAACTACACTAACAGTTATATGAATTAACCTCCTTACAAAAAGAGGGGAGACATAACTATTCTGAACAAATCTTGAAAATTAAAAAAGAGATGATACAACATCAATATAACAGGATGAAATTATTGGACATAGAACCAACATTTGGTACTCATGGCAAACAGTTTCAAGCTAATCCATTTGATTGTTGCACTGCAAGGAGATATAAGAAAACTATTCAGCACATAATATCAAACACAGGAGCTCATGTTAATGATAAAAATGAAATTCTATCTGAAATTGAATCATATATGACACACATGTTTAATCAAGTCAGGTTTAAAAGAAATTCTCATGGAAGACTGGTTCAGACATGGGGCCAGATATTCAAAACTTTTCTCTGGGTGCAAACCGTTTGCTCAGGGTTAGTGCTGGGTTAGCATGGGTTCGCTATATTCAAAAGGTCAAATAACGCATACAAACTGCATTAGCACCGGGCAAAATTATAATGTATACAAGGGGTAAACTGAGGGTGTGTGTGTACATGAATACAGGTGCAATGCTATAGTCAGCGAATAGCGCATCGCAAAGTGTTTTGCATGACTTAGTGCTACACTTTGCACGGTGTGAATTATCGTTCAGGAAAAGGTAGTCTTAACTCTGGGCAAACCAGTTTTGCATAACTTTGTGGCTTTGCACAACTTTTGCGCAGCTTTGCATGACCCTAACCAGTAAGTATGACACATAGAAATAAGCCAGATAGAGAGGAAACATGCTGCTCATGGATGGCATCCTTATGATGTCATCACCTGCCACCAGTCCCATCCATGCCAGGCAGTAAGTGTTGACCTGGCTCCTGGTGGACACCATGGCAGTATGGCCATACAGCACACACCTGCAGACCACCCTTCAGTGCACACCAACAGATGCCAGCACACACATGCAGCAATGTGGGCATGGAGGGTGTTGAGGGCAGGGTGTACAAGTGGCCAGGCTGTGCCACAGACTGGGTGAAGCCACAAGGCTGGGACAAGCCATGCAATGCATGTGGGCCAGTGCTGAGAATACCACAACACCAGTGTGCCTGTCTGATGGTATGTGCTCCCCCCTAGCCACACACCGCACATCTGTACAGACACTACAGCACACACAGCCAGCTGTGTATGCCACTGAAAGCATCCCATGCCAGTGGTGCAGCAACTGTGGGTCGCACAACAGCATAACCATAATATCCACTGTCAGTAAACACCTGCAAGTTGGATCTGTCGCCGTGTACGGTGCAGTGGTTATCACTGCCCTACACACCATAGGCTTTTCTGTGTCCCTCACGCTACTATCCCCTTACTACTGTAGTGTCTGCTGTTCACTGCAGCATGAACTACAGTTTGACAATTGCATGCAGCACCATCACCTGTGCCTGTGTTGTGTAGTCCCATGGGGCACAATATTCTACGCTGTACTGTACAAATGTAGCCTGCAGCTACCACCATGCACTGCCAGACTGACCTACAGGTGGGGCTGTGGGCAGACCCAGCCAGCCCCTGTACTTCCAGACTGATCTACAGGTGGAGCTGTGGGATCCTGCAATAGCGCTGGGCAAACTGCATGCAAATCAGGTCATAATGAGATGCTAATCTGGATGTTTGCCCACAGACTACCTAAGTAGGCTCATTTGCATGTCAGTTTTGAATATAGCAAGGTTTTGCCCTGGGAAAATATGATTGCACTGGGCAAACGACTTAGCTCCGCACTAAACCTGCACAAATGTGTTTGCACCACACAAATGTTTCATGATATCCATGTGTCCCCCTTCCATCAAGGCCACTGGTTCAAGAAGCTGGTTTCCCAGACTATGGGCATTGGTACTCATTGCCCTCCATTTTGGGATGGCCATACCCATTTTAGGCCCATCCCTGTCCTTACTGCCTTTGCCTTTTTCTGGATTTACCCCTGTCCTGCTCCCTATCAACTTCTCTACCTTTGTGTCTACTTCACTAACTACTCTGTTTTGTGGGTGGGTGGGAATTTCCATGTTTATCTTCAGTGCCTCCCACCTTGGCTAGTTTAAATGGTTGACAATGAGACATTTAAACATATCATCTAGGATCCTGGTTCCCTCCCAGACAGATGCAGAACATCATGCCAGTATAAGCCTGTATCCCTCCAGGTAGACCCACAGTCCCCAATGAAGCCAAATCTCTGAGCTTCACATCAGTTTTTCAAACAGTCATTGAATCCCATGGTGCAGAGTACCCTAGCCTCACCCATTCCATAGATAGGAAGCACTTATCTAACACTCCTCTCTAACTCCACAAACTCCTGCTGCCGTACTCTGATCCCATTCCCAGCCAGGTCATTTGTTCCTAGGTGGACAATGACATCCATCTCCCACCCCCATGCAGCTTCTCCATGATTCTGAAGATTCACTTCCTGTCCCTCCAAGCCATGGCACTGGGCAGGCACCTTACCTTCCTTTTCCTTCTCTCCTTCAGTTCTACCCCCCAATGATTGAGTGCCCCACCAGGAGTTGTTTCCATCCCCTGTGGGGTCCTGTGCCACCCTTCTGTGGGTCTCCTTTGTGGAGGTTCCCAGCATCCTCCTTGGTCTCCAGTGCAGGTGCCTCCATAGGGGAACCATGCTCTGCCAGAATGGCAAATGAATTGGGAAGAGGCACAACTGGAGGGATGTGCCTCTGTTCCACCACCCTCACCCTCCCTGAAGCCAATGTGGTCCAACTGCTCTTCTTTCTTGGCAATCTCTGAGGCAGTGGTCATGGCTTGGGTGGTCCCTGGGTGGGGGTGGAGGTTTTCTGAATCCTCACCAGGTCAGCATGGAGATGGGCAACCTCCTCCCTCAGACCAGAGAGGTGCCTGCAAATAGGGTAGTACCACAGCCTCCAGAATATCTCCCAGAAGACTGCCACTCACTAGTCAGTGCATTGCACCACTCCCCACATGTCTGTCTCCCTTCCTGTTTAAGACATTTTCTTTTTTTTTTAGTGTGCGCAAGTGTGTTTACCCCTATTCAGTGTGCTGTGCCTTTGAGGATATGGACAGGTGTATGTCCTTTGAACTTTTGGGGAAGTGATGTCAGAACCCCTGATATAAAGGAAGTGATGCATTTGGGGAGGGTGGGGTGAGGGGCAGGGTGGGTGAGACTAAGCCAATGCCCTCCAGAAACAATCAACTACAGCTCTGACCCACCACCCCGGTGAGTGCCTTCCTTCCTTTCAGACACCTATTTCACAGAGTTTAAATAACAGGTCTAGTCACAAATGACTGCAAATATTCTTCCTGCTAGATTTCCTCCCTGGCAAATAAAAGCTACATTAAGAAAAGTCAACCCCAAAAACAAAGAACCAATACATTGACTTCTACTTACTTACACAGGCCCCAAAATTAAGAATTCACTTCAGTGTACTCTATTAAATCACCTCCATGCTATAAAGAAGCTGGTGGCTGCTCTCTGTCTCAGCTACAGCAGCTTTCAAACTGGAGACCAATTATATGCCTACATACGGATTTTAAAATGTTAACAAATCTCCTGAGTAACAGATTGACCTTGGTATTGGATCAAATAACCCTCCCCCCCACAAATGTGTGTAGTACCAGGTAGGAAAAGTATAGAAATCTTAGTCTTATTAAGGGGGATTATGGAAAAGGAAAAAGAGGAAGAAGTAACTGGGTTTATATTCAGCCTGGATCAAACCAAAGTGTTTGACAGGGTATCACATTCACATTTAAGAGAAGTGTATGAGAGCATGTGGGATACCAGAGCCTTTCATTATATTGGTACAGTTATGTTATAAATATGAATGGTGTCTCCTTACATAAATGGTGGGATAGGCAAGGAACATCCAGTTCAAAACTGAGTACGACAAGGGTGCCCTTTAAGGACACTTCTTTATAATGTTTCATTAGATCCCTTATTACAAAAAAGTAATGCCTCTCCCAACATTACAATAGCACTCTCTGTATCTAGTGATGGCAGAGAAATCAAAACAGTGGCATACACAGATGATATATGTTTAATACTAGCAGATTTACGGGCACTGGCTAAAACTGTACTACAGGAATTTGTAACCAGTACTGGTTCATCAATAAACTTTCAGAAAAGTCAATGTATACAGATAGCCCCCCAGTTCAGAAATTACCGAGGTAATAGGCATACCGGTAACAGACAATGTAAAATGTTAGCCATTTATTTTGGACCAGAGGTCATGGCCTTTAGTAGCTGGGAGAAACAATTGACAATTGCCCAAAATCGGGTAGCCCAGTGGAAAAAGTGGCACATGAGCCAGATGAAGAGGATTTACATGGTAAAAACATATCTGTCAACTATGTTTATTTATCTCACTTCCATTTACCACCCCCAGCAACTAGAAACCAAATTATTCCATTGTTTTTTCCAGTGTAATTGGGGTAGCAGATTGAACCCAATTAAAAGAAAGTTTACCTACGGTATCTGGAGGTGGCAAAAGGTGGCCTCAACATAATAAATCCACTAGTATTTTTTACAGTATATTTATATATACCAATATTAAACTAATATTGATATATCCACAATCTATATGTACCCCATGGGTATTAGATCATATAGGCTCTTTGCCACAAAACTGAAACCTACACACACCAATTCCTAAGCAGAAAAAACTTACAGGATTGTCTCTATACTTCCAGCATTGTTTTGGAAAACAAACTATGTTGAGTTTCAAAACATCAAATATTCACAACTACAAGAAGGAAATTTTCAGACACAATCATAACAGAGTATTTCCAAGAAAAAGCATAATTTGGAAATAAACCAACCAAAGAATTAGAACAAATTGGACATATGCTCATGGACCCACGACACTAGAAAAAATGTGAGATTTCCTGTGGTTAAGCACCCATGGGAAGCTGAATGTAAAAAACAATCTTAAACATATGGAGATGCATGAGAGATACTGCCCAAGGGATTCTTATCAAAGCACCTTAGAAACTATGGAACATTTATATTTTGAATGTCCCTACATTAAAATATTCTGGGCTTTAGTAACTCAAAGGTGGGACTGTTCCCCCTTAGATAAAATTTCCCCAGAGATATTATTTTTAGGAATTTCTCCCCCACATTGGAAGAAACTTAACTGAAGCACAACAATATTAATATTATTATGTTTTAAATATTGCATGTGGCAGATAACATATAAACTAACATTGCAGCAATTAAAGATTTCACAAGAACATTTACAATATTACAATCTATTCATAACAATATACAGGAAATTCAAGACAAAGAGAAAAGGACATGCTCTCCACAAATATATGTAGACTGGTGGAGGGGAACACAGTGGTTATATTATAATGATAAGACAAGAGGAGGAAAAAAAGGGGGGTAGCGAACTACTGTAAAGATAATCCATAGATAATGTGGGTTAAAGAAAGTGTTATTTAGTTATAAATATATTTCTTTATATTACTTTAATGTTTTACCATGAATGTAAATTCCCAATATTTGAGATGGATAATAGGCAGAATGGTGAATGAAGCTAAGAGTACAGTGTATATTTATTTTATGTATTACATTTCTTTTTCCATAATGTATTGTAATTGATTATTATATTTTGTAACTTTTTATGATTTCCAATATTTATTTATTTAAGCATTTTACCAGGAAGGCATACTGAGCAGAGTACTTTATTAATTTATTTAGTTGTTTAACCAGGTATAGCACACTAAGCTGAAAACTTTTTTACAGGAGCAACCTGGGAGCACAAGAAGGTTAAGTGACTTGCTTAGGGTCACACAGTATGCAAGTGGAAGCTGTGGGATTCAAACCCAGGTCTGGTCTGCCGGATGTCACCAGATTTGCAGCTCAGAGTCTTAGACCACTGCGCTATACTGCCTCCTCAAGTACTGCTCGATTACAGATGTGTCCTGGGGAAGGGGAGAACATAGAAAAACAGTTTACACAGTATAGACAAGAAAATACATAGTGGGAGAAATATTAACATTAGGATGTGGTCACATGTCAGTAGTAGCTTGAAAGAGACAAATTGGTAATAAAAAATTCCCCTGCTCTTTGTCAGTAATTGTCATGTGATCTTTTACTTCCACCTAGACAGTGACCAGAGATGGGCAGGCGGGACATTGGTTTAGCATGTCATATGAAGAATGGCACCACACTAGTGCAGTACCCCCTCATACTGCACTGCAGTGTCAGTTATGGATATTACCCAAAGTTTCTGCTGTGGGGCTAAACCCATGACCATCCAATCTTCTGACTCCAGAAGGAAGTGTACTAGCTACTGAACCATTAACACTAATAATCAGTGGTCAGTACAGACCAGTAAAAAAAAAATCTATAGATTGGGCCAGCAATCATGTCTTTCAGGCACTTCCAGCTAGTGCCAATCTACACCTCACACTTCAGAACACCAGTAACCTCTACAGCTACTGGTTGCCCATCCCATGTCCCTTCCATAGGTATGAAGAAGAGGGAAAAAGAAAGCCCAAAAAGCACAGCTGTAATGGGAACTAGGCATGCAATGGGGTGCCCACATAACAGTCTCATTGGTTTCTCTAGCATGCACTTGGAAGTTGGATCAGGAATTTTGGAATATGGCAGCAAATACCATATTATCTACATAGCCTCAGGACAGGGCACATTAGTGTTGCTGTCCACCGCATTCCCTTCTTATGTCTGGCCCTTGGTGGCAATAAGGAGGTGATCACTGGCCAAACTGTCCATTCCTGCAGGTACTGTTTTGAGGGTAGTTGCTGTGCTATGGGAGTAGTGTGTGGGGTCCTAGCTGTAAAATATTGAGAAGTATACTATAGGTTATTTTAAAGTTTATTAACAAAACAGTATTTATGCTACAGTATAGTTAGTGAACATTTCATTTGCAGGGTTATTTTGTGCTATAGTTAAATTATACAGTTACACCCTTCCTGGGTAAGCACTGCAAGATAGTTTAACTCCAGTTTTCTGTGCTATAGTTAAGCATACAGCTACATCCTATCTGAGTGAGAACTACAAGGTAGTTTTAACTCCTGTTATTGTGTGATATAACCAAGCCTGCAGCTACACCCTACCTGGGTGAACAGTACAAGGTAGTTTTGTTTCATCCCTGTGTTTATGTACTACAGAAGAGCCATACAGCTAGATCCCATCCATGTGAGCTCTACAACTTACATTAGATACCTGATTAGTATAGCTCTTTTTTGGGATGGAGTTTAGAGAGGAGGCAGTCAGTTGTGCTGGCTGTGGAGCGCTCTTCTCTTAAGATAAGCTCTGGAGGAGAGGGTACTGCTCCATCTTCAGGACTCTGGTGGAGCTCCATGATCAGCTGGTGGCAACAAGCATAGAAATATCACAGCTATGTCATCAGCTCAACAGGAGCCCACCTCCTCATTCCACCAGAGACCCACTAGTCTGGGGGGGTGGAGAGTGATGGTGAGGGTGGCATGGAGCGGAAGCATGGTTAGCCAAAAGGAGATGCCCAGCCCCTCACCATCCAGAAGGCAAACATATTTGCATCTCTAGAAGAGGTTCAGGACCTAACTCCTCTGGGGGATCTTTGAGACAGTTGATGGGAAAGGGCAAAGCAACATGCTGGCACCCAAAAGGCACACATCTGCCAGGAGAGTCTTAGAAGTGAGAGACTCAATGATTATGGTGGTAAACAGGGTGGCAGAGGAGAGATGGACAGGAGAGGGATAGTCTGGTGCCTTGCTGGGGAATCTGCCATCTGGGAATTAGGCAGGACTGGGAGGATGGTGGAGAGGAAGCAGGGTGGACAGGGTGTGTTGGTACACCTGGGTACCAATGATCTGGCAAAACAATTGGTGGAGATGGGGAAGTGTAACTTCTGTAGACTGGGGGACAGATTGGCAGCACACTCTGCCTCCATGGCCTTTTCTGAAGTCCTCCCTGTGTGGGGTAGGGAGGGGAAGCAGAATAGGATAAGAAGAGAGGTAATAGAGGAGTTTAATGGATGGCTTAAAGGATGGTATAAGGATAAGGGGCACCCGTTTGTGGGGGACTGGTGGAACTTCTGAAGTAGGAAGTTCTTCAAGGACAATGGACTTCATTTGATGAAAGAGGGGCCTGCACCCTGGGATAGAAGTTTGATGTCTATATTGGACATTTAACTGACTGTTGAGGAGACTGGGTCTAGGTGAATCTCAGTGGCAGGGGAGAGAAAGAGTAACCTAGCTCATACTCCCCCACATCTGGGGGTAGTAGCAGCATAGCAGGTACAAAGAAAGCTATGGCCCATGCTGGACTAGGTGAAGGGACTTTGAAGAGAGGGAACACAAAGGGTGCAAGCACCAAGAAAAACAAGGGGATGAGAGGACATGAGAAGTGCAAGTGTGATAGCAAAGCAGGATCAGGGGTCAGATGTCAGGAGCCTAGATAATAATAACAGTGAGCTCCAGATGCTGATGACAGACATTGAGATGGACACTGTGGCCATAACAGAAACATGGGCTTTAGAAAATAATGACTGGAAACTGAAAGTCCCTGGGTACTTAATGTTCAGGAGAGCTAGAGGACTAGGTAGAGGAGGAGTAGCCCTTTATGGCAAGGAGGTAGCCCATGGCGAGGCACCATCCGTGACTAGCGATGCCTTCAGGGTGAAATCCCGAATGGTGATGGGGAGGATAAGGCACCAGATATGGGGTAGGCGAATTGAGCGTCAGGATGTCGCTATATGTACACATGTGTATGGGGAGTGAGCATGGTGAGCATGGGCTGGGAGGGGGCAGAGGGGATGTAGGGGGTGGTGCTTTAGGTCAACATTGTCTTACCTTTCATCAACAAGACCCTACTCTCAGCTACATTTTATGCAGCTTGGTGTTAATTTACCAAATGGGATAATCACGCCAAGGTCTTGTCGAAATATGAGGTCAAATGGATTGTTAGCCTCTAAGGTATGCAGCCCACTGGTCTGAATAATGGTCTTAATTATTGGGTTGGCATTATCCCATTGATGTAAAATAAAGTGTGACTTTTTAAAAAATAATTTCCTAGATGGTTTCTTACACTAAATAAACTTTTAAGTAACTGTTTTGATTATGAAATTTGTTTTTATATTGCATTTGCTTGCGGATGTCTTATTGTACTACTTGTCTATGATATCTCCACTTTGGTTCCACTTTGTTCCTGAGTTTGTCTGTTCATTTACAACTTTTATGTTTTTTGAGTTGCACCTTTATGTGTTTTACTTTAGGTTTCAGAGCATGTTGTGACTTGCATATCTTGCAAACTGTTGTGGCATGGTTCTTGTGACCTCATACTCTTTGAGACACTTGACTTCATTCGGCTATGCCCCATATCTGTGACTGCACTTAAATACCTATATCTTATCTGTGATCTTTCCTAATTTTTTCTTTTTTAACTGTTACCACTTTGGGTGATTAGCACATTTTCTCTATTTTTCATTTGTTTTTTACCTTATGTCAGTATTCAAAGAGGATTCTGGGCATGGATTCTGGATGGATCAAGCATTAATTAATTGTTTCACTTATTTTCCTTTTATATTGTCAACCTTTCCTACCTTGGGGACCCTCTATCATCCTGACACTCACACTTTTAATCAGTGTAGTCTGTGCATGACATCAGGGGTCCAATATTGAGAACTAGGGAAAGCGGAGTGCAAAGGTTTTGCTGCATTTGCCCACGACTCCAAGGATGCTCTAGTCAGTTAGACAGCACATGAACACTTTCCAACTGAAAATAGGGGCATGTCTGCACAGCACTGAGTCAAGTAGCACTGCTCTGACATGGATCCTGGAAGTATAGGGAGCAGCACCACCTGACCCAACAGCACCGGTAGCCCCCAGTGTGATATTATGCTAGCACCTTGCAAATGAGCCCATTGGGCATGCAAGGTATTAATGGGTCATATGCATGCCCATAATGTGCTCATTTGCATGGGAAGCTGTGGCAGATTTACACCGCCCCATGGCTGGCACCACCCACTCTGATCCCCATCCTTTTTGAAATTATACTATCCCCCCCGGTGTCAAGTAGTCCTCCCATCCTCTGAGCCCTGTTGCTAGTAAATTTAGATATTCCTGCTGCCTAGTGGTCTCCCAATCCTCCAGTCCCCATCTCTGGTAAACAAATATTCCCTGATGCCTAGTTGTCCCCCCATTTTCCAATCCCTGCCCCCAGTAAATGTAGATATTCCCTGATGCCTAGTGGTCCCTCCCCCATCCCTGTTCCCGGTAAATGTAGATATTCCCTGGTGCCTAGTGGTCCCTCCCACCATCTGATGCCTGGCCCTGGTAGAATGCAAACCTTCTCTGCTGTACAGTGGCACCCCCCCCATTGCTTGCTGCAGTGATGTACATGAAATGTCTGCCATTTATTACCCCCCCAACACTGCCCACACCAGGTGCACTACCCTTCCAACCTGCTCTTACCTTACCTACCAGCACCATGGGGAGCCAATGCAGTGACCAGCACAGCCCTCCTCTCACCACCATATCTGGCCATAGTATTCAATGACAGGGTGCATGTATCCTGAGTACTGTAAAGGGAGCATGTGTACTGTCTACAATTGACAGTACATGCACTCACTTTACAGTACACAGGACGCGCACACCCTGTCATTGTATATGGTGACTGGCCAAGTAGTGAGATGAGGGCTGTGCCAGTCACTGTATGGGCTCCCCATGGCACCAGCAGCTAAGGTAAAGGGGGGTGACAGGATGGTGTACCCAGTTTGGGTGGTGCGGGGGGCCACTAGATACCAGGGGCTTCATGTACATCACTGTGGTGGGCAATTGGGGGGTGGAGGTGCCACTGGACACCAGGAAAGGTTAGTATTCTACTGGGGCCAGGTATTGGAGGGTGGGAGTGACTAATAGGCACCAGGGAATATCTAAATTTACCATGTACAAGGATCTGAGGGTAGGTGGCACCACTAGGCACCAGGCGCTCTTTTCTTTTTACTGTGGCCAGGGATCAGAGGGTTGGAGGGATGACTAGGCACCAGGGATTTTTTTCATTTTACTGGGACTGGGAATGGGAGGGTGGGGGGACCACTGGACACCAGGGAATCCATTATTTATAATGGGGATAGGGATTAGAGTCCATTGGGACCACTGTACACCAAGAACATTTTGAATTCTAATGAGTCTGGGGACCTTTGCACAGAGAAACTACTGGACATCAGGGATGGGTATGGGGATTGGGGCATGGGAGAACTACTGAACACCAGGGAAACATACTTTTAATGGGGCTGGGGATCGGAAGATGGGGTGCCACTAGACAACAAGGAGCAGTTGTCCTCCCACAACCATCAACATGGTTGTTGGCTGCAGTGGCTCCTCCAGCCACTAGGCATACCTGGAGTAAGTCAGGCTTCTTCTCGGTGGTAACTGTGCAGAGCAAGGTGGCCTACGCTATTCCTTTTATACAGCACTAAGAGGTAAAATATTGCACTGCACTGAAATTCATGTCCCGGCCCCCCCTTTGCCAGTCACTTACATTATTTTTTAGTGCATGTTGTCTTTTTTTTGTTACTATTTTATCCTCCTTGCTTTTACAGCTCTTGAACAGGAGGGAGGCCCAGTCCCATCCCTGACATCCACCAGCCAACGCTGACTGTCTTCTCCCAGGGCTTGTCCCCCCTGGTGAAGTCGGTGGGGGTACCCCAAGCCCCACCAAAGACCAGATCCAGTTCTGGTCAGCACTGTGGCTATTCGGGGGTGGGACCTGTGAGCTCCCTCCATCATCCAGTTTTCTCCCTCAGGGGCGGGCCGTGCAATGACACCAAGGATGGTGCCGCACACGCTCCCATGCTCATCCCGTCAGGCATCTGCTCTGCCTCTGCCTTCTTGTCAGCAGCATCGGTGTGCCAGCCCCCAACCTCTGCTAGGGGCCAGGCATGCACTGACAACTGATCACCCCCCTCCCTGGAGAAGGAAAGCTGTCCCTGGGATGCTTGATCCTTCTCCCTCCTTGCTGACCCCGGCGACCTGCTCACACCACGAACACCGGTCGCCGGCATGGCAGGAGGTAAGGCAGGATGCCTCAGCCCTCCATGCCACTGGGTTGGCCTGGCACTAAGTCTTTTAGCATGTGCAACCGCCCCATTTGAATATTACACTCAGGCGCAAACCCTGGGCAAATGGGGTGCAATCACTTTTGCCCACATGGCACAGTTTTTAATATTTTGCCCCAGGAGTCCTTACTACTATTCTAGCATCCTCAATTAAGCAACACTGAATAATCAACTTATGTGCAGTTTGCTTAAGTGAAATTTCTGATCTGTACCTTTAACATTTGTGTACTTAAGCAGTGAGATGCTGGATGGGTTCCACCCTGATGCAGTGTCATTAGTCAAGACATGAAGTAGCAGGGCCTCATGCAGCTCCCTCACTGAATGGAAGTATACAGTTTTTTAGTATTGTCTTGCATTTGCACTGCTTTGTTGCTTTTTTTCCAGTAGCGTACCTGCAATTGTGCAGTATTATAATGACACATGTGGTGCAGTGCTTTCTCATTAAAATGCCAGCTGGTGAGCCGGCCCGGTGGCACAGAGGGCTGAGGCGCTGGTGCCTTACATCGCACCAAGCTGGTGACCCGGGTTCAGAATGGACTCGTGCGCCAGTGGGTCAACAGGGGAAGGAATAGGATTGAACATCTGGAGGGCTGCTCTCCTCTCCTAGGGTGGGTTGGGGAATGGCATCACTCTGTAATGGCCCCCGGTGGAGACCAGGGGAAGCTCAGTTGCAACACGCATAGGGGAATCGGAGGAAAAAAAACTTAGAAAATGGCGTCTCCTCCTACCTGATGGTGGCCGCCTGGACCAGTGCCTCCCCAAACTCCGCGACAGCTGACCTGGCCGTAGCAGCACCCAGGACCAATGACTTGGCTGATAGGGCCATTTCTCCTCAGAAGAGGAGGACCCACCCAATGAAGGGTCATGTCAGGTTACCTTGAAGTGGCTGCAATGTGGGTTCAAGGTCAGTGGTGGTGTTGGGAGAAGGTGAGAGTCCTTGGCAATTGGCCTGAAGGAGAGGTGGGTGAGAGTTGCAGGGGAGATAAACAGATAAAGCAAAAAAAAAAAAGTGTCAGCTGGTGGCATTGTACAGGAACAGTATTATACATATTTGTGCTGCCGTAAGCACTTAAACTTGCAGGCTATAGCAGACAGCTGGCAAAGTTTAAGAAGACAGGTAAGTTAAAAGTGATAGCCTTGACTATTCTCAACTGCTCTTCACTACAGATAGTGCTTAACATTATGATATTGTGTAAAACACAGAGACATAATTGAAGGTCACGTGATGGCAGCCTAGGGAGTAGCAGCGTCTTTTGGGAGCTCCGTTTTCGCCCGTCGATTCAGTCAAAACTTCATTCAGAGGGGCCAAGTATCACTGGAAAAATATCCAGATACAACAATCGCAATTGGCAGAAGGTAGTCAGATAAGCATCGGATGGAAGCTTATATGAGAAAAGCATTACCGCGACGGTCTCCTCCACTCACGCTGGAAAAAGAGAAGGCCGCAAAACGGCCTAGGCAACAAACTCCGACTGTCCTAAAAATGGCAGCAGTGCCGACCGCACTCTCTGAGGAAAGATTCCTCAAAGTCATGCAGCCGTTACAAGTAGCAATTGCTACCATCACAGAGGACATGCAAGAAATCAAAAACTCTGTGGACTCTCTAACGAGGAGAGTTGGGGACTCGGAGGTCAGATTAACATCTTTGGAGAAAAGGCAGGATAAGACTGACCTAGGATCCACTGTAATGGGACATAGGATGAAAAAGCTAGAGGATAAAATAGAGGACTTGGAGGGGCGCAGCAGGCGAAACAACTTGGTGGTTATTGGAATACCTGAAAAAGAAGAAGGGAGTGCCCCGATTGTTTTTGCACAACAGTTTTGTGCCAAAATAGCTGGCCCCCCCCCAAATGGAGGTGAATATATAATCAAGCGAGCCCACCGAGCCCTACGTCCACCTCGACTCCGGGTCAATCTCAGGCCTTTGATTTCAAAGTACTAAACTATATGGCTAAGCAGCATATCTTATCTAAAATAAAAGAAGCTTGTGAAGTGACATGGGAAGGCAAAAAACTGCGGGTCGTACAGGATCTTCCTTACTCGGTAAGGTTGAGAAGGCAGGAGTTGCATCCACTAGTGTCCAAACTAATTGCTGCATCTAAACAATTTAGGGTAAAATATCCCGCAATTTTGGTGGTGAAGAATGAGGACAAGTGGATTTCATACGATTCTCCATCGCAAGCGCTGTCAGGTTTGAAGCAACTTTTCCCGGACTTATTTAAGTGAATATGATGCGATTCAGTATTGAGAGATGGTCGTATGTAGTGGATTTGGACTAACTTGTTGGTAGCTCCATCATGTTGTACATCTGCTGTTGGGGAGATTGAAGTGGTGCTGTTTTTGTTACGGCTAATGGGGACAGCGACCCTTGCCGAGTGGAGCAGGAACTTTCAAGCTGCAACGGCTGTATTGTGCTCGCCGGGTAATGTAATGGACCAAGCTGTGCATATGGTAGGGAAGGAAGAACCTACACCAGTATAAATCGAGGAGCAGCAGTTATTTTGCTTGGTCTTGACTATTTGAGAGCTGCATATTAGTTTGTGGACCAGCGTAATCGGCACTCCATGCGTATTTCGTCACAAATTCATAATGGAATGCGTCTTGGAGCTAAAATAACTGAAGAATACTCAGTAATGCTCTTCATAAAAGTCAGATTACGCTAATTAAATGCCTATAATGTGCATGCCAGTTGTTTAAGTTAACTAGTGCTAGTTATAGAAGAACTAAAGTGCCATAACTGTTGATATAGTGATAGGTCCAGTATAACAATGCAGAGAATTGAATATCTGATCTCTGGTTTTCTTTAGGAAAGCACTAAGTTTTGTAAAGTGCTTGACAAATGAACGCCTTAGTATATATGGGGCATGGTCTTAACAAATATATTTTGTGGGAAGTAGCGTTTATAACCACTGCTTTTTTATAATATGTTATTTTGATTGCCTAGTTTCTAGTTCTGCAAATGTTTAATTGTTGAAATTAGCAGTGTAGATTTGTTCTGGCATTTTGCTGTCAAATACAATTGGTGATCGGGTGGGGGGCGTCCGGGACATTGCTGTTTGACTTAGGACTGTTTTTTGTAAAATCATGTGGCATATAATGTTTGGAGTTGCAGTGTATGGGAACTGGGGGTGTTTTGTTCAGGATAGTTAGAGATTAAAGAGATGGGAAGTTTTGGATGGGGAAGGGGGCAGACTGCGCTGGGTCCATTTTTAGTTGATGATGGCATCTATTATTCCATATTGGTATGCCTCTCAATAGTCTGGAGCATAAAATGAGGGGGGCATTCTACAAGGGTAAGCTTGCTCATTACTCCTGGGTACTCACTGAGTTTTGCTTAAAGTATGAGTGACAACTACCATGTTATGAGTTGGAATATTAAAGGGCCAAAAGATACGGTTAAAAGACATGATATTAAAGCACCTGCAGCTGTTACGAGCGCAAATAGCTTTTTTACAGGAAACACATCTTAGAAGGGAGGATGTGCTCCTTTTTAGGAAGTTATGGGTTGGCCAGGTTTTTGGAGCGGGTGCTTCAAACAAAGGAGGGGTAGCGATATTACTGGCCAGGAAGGTGCCGTTTAAACTGACTAAGGAAATATGGGACCCTGAGGGAAGATATATAGTTATACATGGATCCTTGGAATCCAGCTCGGTCATTTTTGGATCGGTTTATGGTCCAAATAATGACTCTCCCTCTTTTTTTGTAAATCTATTAAATGTAACTGTAAACCCCCCTAAACTTATGATATGAGGAGGGGATTGGAATTTGGTTCTACAGACGGAGTTAGATAGATCCGATCGAATATGAAAGGGCCTATCTCCAGCTCAAAGAGCACTGAAAGAATTTATAGACACGGCTGCATTAGTGGACATTTGGCGAGTGTTTAACCCCACCGAAAGACAATATACTTTTTTCTCTGCGGTACACAAAACACACTCTAGAATTGATTATTTGCTTATAAGTTCACAGGCGGTCCCAGGGGTTACTCGTGTAGGAATTGCAACAAGGGTTATATCCGATCATGCACCGGTTGATATGGAGTTTTGTCTAGGGGCTGGGGTTAGACGCTCTCCACGATGGTGACTGAATAGCCAGCTATTAAAAGATCCTGTCTCCTCTGAATATATCATGGAATATATTAGTTTATTTCTCACCCTCAATTTAGGGATGGTGGAGAAATATGACCTAGTTTGGGCTGCCCTAAAATGTTCTGTGAGAGGTGAATTTATTAAAATGGCTTCTAATAGGGCTAAGCGTCAGAGGGTCCAAATGGAGGAGTTCCTAACTAGCATCAAAAGTATAGAAGATACCCTCTCCCGCACCTCTTCAGAGGAGTCGTGGTCCAGATTATATCAATTGCAGGCACAATATGTAGGTCTACAAGCGCAGAGGGCTGAGTTATCGTTACATAGGGCCAAGCTCCAATATCTAGATATAGGAGAAAAAGCAAGCAGACATCTGGCGATGCGTCTCCGTCAAGTGGAGACTTCGCAATTTATTACTGAAATCCACTCTGAGGAAGACGGCAAAGTTGTTACTGATTCTCAAAAATGGTGGAAATGTTTGGATCTTTTACGGTTTATATTCAGCAACCCGGCTTCTTCTTCTGCAGATTCAGATCCGAATGTTCACTCTTAGATTCAGGACTTTCGCAAAGGTTATCATGAGGGTACTGTGTGTTTGAGCGTCCGATTGCTTTAGGGGAAATACAGGAAGCAATCCAACAGTTACCTTTGACAAGTCTCCGGTCCAGACGGGTTGCCTAGCAATTTTTACAAAGCATACCAAAGTGTCTTGGCACCCATATTGAAGGACTCTTTTGTTATTGGTTTGACAAGGAATGTCAGAGCCCAGTTTTTGAAGCTGTGATCTCTAATATTAAAACCAGGAAAGGACCCTCAGAATCTCAGTAGTTACCTACCCATTTCACTATTAAACACCGATATAAAAATTTTGGCCAAAGTTTTGGCAAATAGGCTTGCTAAAATTATAGATAAATTGATAGGAAATGAGCAAGTTGGGTTTATGGCTGGAAGGTCACCCCAAGATCATATAAGAAAACTAATGCATCTTATTGTGGTAGCCAGAGATTCTGATATTCCAATGGTGCTAACTTCGCTCGATGCCGAAAAGGCATTCAACAGAGTATCCTGGGATTTTCTTTTTGACACTTTAACTTCTTTTGGTTTCCTGGGAGACTTTGTCAGATGGGTCAAAGTACTGTATTCCTGTCCCACGGCCAGAGTGAAGTGCAATGGGCTATTATCTTCTCCATTTAAACTAGCTCGAGGCACCAGACAGGGATGCCCTCTGTCCCCCTTACTTTTTAACATATACCTAGAACCATTGCTCCTTAGATTAGCGGCCAATGTTAAGATTACCGGAATCCAAGTTGGTGATGTCAGATATGCATTTTCAGTTTATAGACGATATCTTATTACATTTGGAGAACCCCAAAGTTTCAATTCCCGCAGTTTTAGAGGAAATTGAGGAGTATTCTAAAATGTCCCATTATACGTTAAATCGGGAAAAAATGAAAGTAATCCCCTTGAATCATAGAGTTAATAAGGCAGAGTTGGTCCCCCTAGGCCTGGCATGGGAAACAAATTCTATAGTTTACCTAGGAATAAAGATTTTTAGGGATCCTATCGTTATTCGGAGAAACAACATAGATAGCCTTATGAAAATAATCTCTAAAGATCTTGAGAGGTGGCAATGCCTCCCTATTTCACTATGGGGCAGGTTAAATATAATTAAAATGAACCTCTTACCTAGGATTCTATATCTATTGAGTATGCTGGGTATGTATCTTCCTAAAATATGGTTCTCTAAGTTAAGAAAAATGCTAAGTTCCTTTCTGTGGAATAAAAAGAAGGTACGTAGGGCCTACCTCAATTTAACAGTGCCCAAAGTGAGGGGAGGACTGGCAGCTCCTTCTTTCTTTGTGTATTACATTGCTCAACATTTAAGTAAGCTATATTATTGGCAGAAAGAAGTGGACACACTACATATCTCCCTCTGTGGGTAGATATTGAAGAGTATTTGGCATCTCAGGAAGGTGCTCGCTGCATGCCTTGCTGTACGCCTCCGCCACATATCCCCAAAAACCTTAGAAATAACCCTATGGGTTGGTCAATAAAAGCCTCGCATCAGGCCCAAGCTTATCTGGTGGTTAGGTGGAGCCAATCCTCTGACCAACAGATTGTGAACAACCCACATTTTAAAATTGGTGGTGTGCCGATAGCCGATGTTTTTTGGTCTCGGTTGAGACAGTGTAAAGTCTCGGAGTTATGGAGAGATGGAGAGATGGTCACTCCGGTTCAATTGTGTGGCTCTGATAGTGCTGGGAATAAAGAATCCTTTAAATATTTACAAGTTAGTAAGGCCCTATCCAAGTTTCATAAGCTCTCTCCATTAATAGACATAGGGGAAAAGGGTCCCGTTGCGCTCCTCCAGATTGCTTCTCAGCCGCACAAAGTCTTAACTCTATACAAAGCTTTGCAAGGTTGGGATAATAGATCACCCTCGGCGTTTGCTTCTATTGGGTAAGGAACTAGGTCTCCTGAGGATGTTAATGTGTGGAAAAACTTTGGATTTCTCTATATAAGCTTGTCAAGCAGGACAGACTCAGATTAGTACATTACAATATCATGCATAATTTGTACTTGACACCATCCAAGCTGTGTAGAATTGGACTGTCGCAAGTACCAACGTGTAATAGATGCAAGATGGATGTGGGGTCCCTTTATCATAGACTATGGTTGTGTCCACACATTAAAGTATTTTGGCAGGCTATCAACAACTCCTTGGACCCTATCCTTGGTTTGAGGGAGCTGTTTACTCCGGAAGTGTGCCTAGTGAATTCTTTCCCGGTAGGTACTCCAGATAGTAGGAAAGCACATATGGCTTTGGTAGCAGCAACTGCCAAACTAACTATAGTAAGACATTGGATGGACGAGAAAGCGCCCCTAGTAGTGGAATGGTACAGAGAGTGTGTTTTGGCTTTGCAGTTAGAGAGGCATATAGCACTTATGCGAAGCAGAGGCAAAACTTTTACCTCTCGGTGGGGAAGTTTAGAGGCCATCATGGCGGTATGGGAATCACAATGTAAGTAGGATTGCAGTATTTAACTATATTTACAATGTTGATAATAATGCGCAGTCTGCGATGTGGGTGGGGGGAAGGGGGTGGGTTTTCTTTTCTTTCCTCTTTTTTCTTCCTTTTTCTTCCTTTTATGTTTTCTTTTCTTTGATGTAAAAGATGCACCTAATATTCTCAAGTGTATATGTTTGCTTGATATTGATATTGTATATTGCTGCTGAAATCAATAAAGAGTCTAAATTAAAACAAAAAAAAAAGAGACATAATTGAAGGTAAAAACAGAAGTCCTTATTCTCACTACAGTAACTATGATCACGATTTTCCTGTTACCACAGTGTCATTTACCTAGATAAAACACTCTGTGTAAGATTTAACAGTTAACCACTTGACAAATAGGAGTAATTACCATTGGATTTCAATGGATTCTGCAAGGCTTTCGACACTGTCTCTCATCCCCTACTTCTTGCCAAGCTCTCTGCAGCAGGGCTGTCTGAGTCTGCCACAAACTGGTTCTGTGCCTATCTGGTAGGTAGGTCTCAGTCTGGTCAAATCGCTGACTCCCTGTCCCACCGCCTCCTCCCCATCAAGACAGGTGTCTCCCAGGGTTCTGTACTTGGTCCACTTCTCTTCTTCATCTTCCCAAATGACTTTCATGCCACCTGCTCCTCCTCCTCCTCCTGTATCTACATGTATGCAGATGATACAGTCCTGTATACCTCCAGATCCTCCACCTTTGTTGTGGCTACATTTTTAGCATGACTTTGATATTGTTCAGCACTGGCTACGCTCACACCAACTTTTCCTAAATGCAAAGAAGACAGTGTCCATGACCTTTGGAACAAGGCAGAGACTCTCTTGGCTCCCTTCCCTCCCCACTTTCCATACTCTTCATAGGACAAAACTGAAGGATACCTCCTCCTTTAGGGATCTTGATGTCTGGTTAGATCAGCACCTTGACTTCTCTGGACCTGTGAATGCTATCATCGAAAAACTGCACCCCTAGTTAGGTGCTTTGTATAGAAACTGTAATTGTTTCCCACTGCCAGCTCTTTCGGCCTTTGTCCAGAAAATGATCCTTTCAGTTTTTGACTATGGTAATGTAGTCATCAGTGCCACCCCCAAAATTTCTATTGCCATACTGGACACCTTCTATCACTTCTTCTGCCACTTTGCCCTTAACTGTCCTCCTCGTACTCACCATTGTAATGTCTATTAATCTCTATCTTTCCTCTCTCCTTTGATGACAGACACTGTTCTCACTGCAGCTCCTTCACCTCTAAACTCTGATTTGGTTTCCTTCCCTCCTAACTTGCTTCCGGTTTGTCTACGCCACCCCCCCCCCAAAGGAGATACGGTTCTCACACCATGGCTATCCCTCCCAGATCCTCTACTGCCAGCCAGTCTGCATTTTCTCACTGTCTCCCAAAAATGTGGAAGTCCCTTCCACAAGTAATCCACCACGACAGCTCCCCTTCTGCCCTCTCATCCCTCTACGTAACTTCTCTCTACTACTTGTTAATTGCCTTTAACTCCCTCCCTCACTCTTCTGACTCCTAGCACACTGCACTTCCATTGAATTCACTTTCTGTGTGATTTATTTGTTTATATAGTGTAATATTTTCTGTTGTATATACTAATTGCTTTGATATTACTGAATTGTTTCTTTTCTGTATACTGTTGTATTCCTATCCCTCTTCCCCATGGATGCACCTGGGAAATGAGCAATTTTGCTCAGTGTGCTTTTCCTGGTGAAACTTTTAAATAAATAAAGAAATAAATAAAATATCCTGTAAGATTTCCTAGCACAGACATTGATACTGCACTTGATCCTTGCTAATGGCATTGTAGGGAATGTTTAGGTCTCCTTATGCTTATTGGACCCCACCTACTTCTACAGTATCTTAACTCCGGAGCTCTGTGCAACGGTTCTGAACTACACAGACCTTAGAGTAGTGTGCACTGTATTACAGGCATGGGAGAATCTGATGCTAGTGCTCCACTGTAGGTTAAAGTAAGAAAGAATAACTTGCTGTTCTTACTTATCAATTTGATTCTTTGGCTTTAAGAACACCTCTAACCCTGAAGGGGAATTAATGATGTGGAAAATGGAAGTTTACTCACCTGGTAAAGGTAATTATAGGAGTACCTTGTACAACACTCCAGCATCATCACTATTGCGTACACAGGTGTCCTCTAATAGGTTGATGCACAACTGAAACTATCCTGTCTCTGTCCCTTCGCTCTGCATGTTCCTCATTACAAAACTTCCCAAGCCATTCCTCCTGTCATTTTCTAGAGGACAACAACTGGAGAGGCTATTGGAGAGAAACATTACAAGTAGCACAGACAGTATTTTTGAACGCAGTGGAGACCATGGATCTAGATTCAATGGACTTTATTTTTAACACAAGAAATAATGGGGTCAGAATTGACTAGATGATACATATTAACAAGCATTTGTCAATGCTGAATGTTTGCTTGCTGGTATTAGCATTGGAAATGCATGAGTTAGACAGATGCAGAATAGGAATGGCAGTGAAGTATTGAACTTCACGTGAACCCCACCTCCATCCTGTAGAGATGGACAGGATTTGGGGTAAGTTTTTGGGTCGTCACCCATGGTGGTCAAACCGTGTCACCTCACCCTATTCTGCAGACACCAACACGTGTTGAGGTGTGCCTTAGGGTATTTGGCTTTACAGTCACCCCATTCCATAAGGACATATGGTGAAATGGGTGCAGCACAGGAGAATGGGGTGAAATCCTGGGCCGAAGAGTCCAAGGTATACCTCAATGCCTGTCAGTGGCTGGGGGTGGAGGTGGGATGGCATGAGCAGTACAGTCATCAATCCAAAGGCACACTCCGATGCCTGTCCATCTGTACAGGGTAGGAAGTTATGGTTAGAAACCCTAATGCCTCGGGCGTTTGTTGGTATTTACAGTAAAAATTTTCAACATGGCCTTTTTGTGACCCCACCTCATGAACGCATTTGGGACCTCTTGTCATGAAGAGTGGCAGTGTGATTTTGTCAATGTGTCCCGAACACTGCCTTTCAACAGTGACTGTGCCATTCTGCGCCACATGTATGGAAACACAGATCAGGCAGGATGTGAAGAATGACAGCTGTACCATCCATAGGGAGGTGTGAAGAGATGGCAATGTTGAAAATCTGTAGTAGGAATATTAAAAATGCTCACACTTCCGAGCATACGTGGAAACTGTGCAATGCATGCGAGTAACACAGTCATTTTATGGACTTTCGTCAACAGATTTTCAACATAGGCATTTTACAACCTGTGCTCATGAACAGCGTCACTGTGATTTTCTTAATGTGTCCCGAACATTGATTTCCCACAGCAACCACGGTATTCTGCGCCAGAACTGCAAAAACACATTTTGACCAGAATGTGAAAAATGACAACTGGACTGTTCATAAGGAGGTGCAGAAAAATGGCAATGTTGAAAATCTGGAGTGAAAATATTACAAATGTGCAAAGTTATGAGCGTGCGTGGAAACTGCACAATGCACGCTCGTAACACAGTCATTTTATGGACTTTCATCACCAAATTTTTAATATAGGCATTTTAGGACCTCTGCTAATAAACAGTGTCACTGTGATTTTCTTAATGTGTCCTGAACAGCAATTTCCAACAACAACTGCACTATTCTGCTCCGGAAGTGAGAAAACACATTTCGGCCAGGATGTGAAAAATGACAGCTGTACTGTTCATAAGGAGGTGCGGAAAAATGGCAATGTTGAAAATAAGGAGTGAAAATATTGTAAATGTGCGAAGTCATGAGCGTGCGTGGAAACTGCATAATGCACACTCATAACACAGTCATTTTATGGACTTTTGTCACCAGATTTTCAACATAGGCATTTTAGGACCTCAGCTAATGAACATTATGAAATGGGTAGAAAGAATGCTGAATTTTGATTGGCCAAGAGCTGCTTTCAACTGGGCCGTTATCCCAACACAACGGCCCAGCTGAAAGTATTATGTTTAAAAATGCATGACATTTTCTAAAAATGACTCATTTCATAATCACAATAAGGCACTCCATGAGGTGTGTTATGGTGGGCTAACGGCCCTTCTCAGGTAGTGGAAGACCTCGGCTACATCTCGTGCTTCAACCCACCTTGAGGTGGGCCTTTATCCCACCATAACGCACTCCTTGTCATGCCTTATTGCTTAAGTGTCACTGTGATTTTCCTAATGTGTCCTGAACACGGATTTCCCACAGCGACTGAGCTAGTCTGCGCCAGAAGTGCAAAAGCACATTTCAGCTGGTATGTGACAAATAAAAGCTATACTGTTCATAAGGAGGTGCAGACAAATGGCAATGTTGACAATCTGGAGTGAAAATATTGCAAATGTGTGAAGTTATGAGCGTGCATGGAAACTGCGCAATGCACACTCGTAACACAGTCATTTTATGGACTTTTCTCACCAAATTTTCAACATAGGCATTGTAGGACCTCTGCTAATGAACAGTGTCACTGTGATTTTCATAATGTGTCCTGAACATGGATTTCCCACAGCGACCGTGCTATTCTGAGCCGGAAGTGTGAAAACACATTTTGGCCAAGATGTGAAAAATGACAGCTGTTCTGTTCATAAGGAGGTGTGTAAAAATGGCAGTGTTGAAAATCTGGAGTATAAATATTGCAAATTCGCAAAGTTATGAGCATGCATAGCAACTGCGCAATGCACGCTCATAACACAGTCATTTTATGGACTTTTGTCACCAAATTTTTTAACATAGGCATTTTAGGACATCTGCTAATGAACAGCATCACTGTCATTTTCATAATGTGTCCTGAACATGGATTTCCCACAGCAACGGCGCTGTTCACGAACTGCGAGAAACACAGTTCAGCCAGGATATGTGAAAATGACAGCTGTTCTGTTCATAAGGAGGTGCATAAAAATGGCAATGTTGAAAATCTGGAGTGAAAATATTGCAAATTCATGATTACTGGCGTGTGTAACAACTGCGCAACGCACACTCATAAAACAGTCATTTTTTTGATTTTTCCCACCAAATTTGCAACATAGACTTTTTGAGAGCCCACCTCATGAACACTGGCACTGTCATTTTAGTTACTCGGTCCTGAAAGGTGATTCCACGCAGTGACTGCGAAATCACCTTTTGGGACCGAATAATGCCATGACAGTGTCTGAATTAATGAGGAGGTGTCCCAAAAAACCCATGTTGAAAATGTGGTGCCAAAATTCAAAAAAATGCCTGAGATATGCATTAAAGTTGAAAAAACCCTATCTATGTCATTATACAGCTTACAGGCATTTCCTCAGTTCGCAGTCGGCTTTGAAGAGTGCAGACGTGTTCACGGTTCACCGAAGATCGTCGCACTGGGCTCTGGAGGTAAGTATGGGGTGAGGGGGGTGTGGGGAGGCAGGGTGTGCAGAGAGTGGTCACGGGTTACGGAGGAGCCACCGGATTCGGCGAGGCTCCATTTTTTGTTTTACAGAGAAAAAAAAAAGCATTGCGGGACTTTTTTTTTACAGGGACATTTAACAGGACATTTGGCATGCTGGGGTGGGCTCCCAGTATGCCAACCTAGTGTTTTTGTTGGGGGGGTGACTGTAGCCAATGGGGGATTGGGCACCCCCTCTGCACAAACATATGTTTGGTGTGTGTGTGGGGGGGGACATTATGCTGATGGGGAGTGGGCTCCCATCAGCACATTAATTGTGGACGGGGACAATATTATGCAGACAGGTGAGCCCCCATCAGCAAATGAAACTCAGATGGGGACTGAAGCCGGCGGGTATTGGGGCCCCCATTGGCAAACAAAAACTGTTTGGGGGGCACATGCTGCCGAGGGGGGATTGGGCACCCCCTCAGCACTGGGGGCTGCATAATACTGTTTGTAAACACGGCGGCAAGCCACCCACCATGTTCACAAACAGTATTGCGCTATCTAACGTTCTGCCCTGCAATGAAGGGTTGCTCCCTCATTGCAGCAGAATGACTGATGCTGCAATGATGAGGCGGCCCCTGATTGCTGCGGTGAAAACGTTTGTACTTGGTGGCACTTTTGGAGACCAGTATCTTCAGCACACTGTGCCTCCATTGGACCACCAGTGCCATGCCCCCAAATGCAGTGCCTCCCTTGGCTGTAACAGTGCCGTGCCTCCACAACCTGCTTCTCTCCTAAGCTGTCGCATAATGTTTCTTGCACATGCGCGCAAGCAAACATAAAAATAACATCCCATAAATTCTTTGCAGGGAATACTACTGGGCAGATAAACTTTTCCCTAAACATATTAACAACCCTTGCCTATATTCTACAGAAAACAGATTCCTCTTTGCCAAGTGAGCTGTGAAGTGCTGTAAAAGAAGCGCCTATAATTACCTTTACCAGGAAAGTAAACTTCTGTTATCTATCGCACCCTTTTGCAGCACTCCAAAGTCATCATTACAGGGTGATTAAGAAGCAGTGACTGCCTGCAGGGTGGGGTGAGGAGGAAGCGATGGAGGGGGATGTGGCAAAGATGATGCTTGATGGACCTTACATCCAAAGGAGACTTTATCACTGTCCCAAGTGTCTAGACTGTAGTGTCTCAAGAAGGTGTGCTCTTCCATCGCCATTTGCATTACTGGAGTGGACCAAGTAGCCACTGCAAAAATGTCTGCTTTGGAAGCCGCACCGCTTTCAGGTCAGGAGGTAGCCATCATCCTGGTAGAAGGATCCTTAATCTGGAGGAGGCATGGCAGATGGCAATGCCTGTAGGCCACCATAATAGTAACCTTTAATTACCTGGTGATGGTTGAGCAAGAAGTGGGGTCTTTCTGTCTGTGTTTCTGAATGAGGAAGAACATCCTCTCAGACTTCCTGAATCAAGCTGTTCTATCCTGGTAAACCCTGAAGACATGGGACACATCCAGATTTGACAAGTCATTACCCTGATTAATAACCTGTGAGCCAAGGTTAGGTCGAAAAAATCCTAAAACAAATGAAAAGGAGATGCCACTTTTAGGATAACAGATGGGACCAGAGTACCACCCTGTCCATGTGGAACACCAGGAATTGTTCTGCACATAACAAGGCCTGAATCTCACTGGTTTTATGTGCTGAGAATATAGCAACAAGGTGAACTGTCAAGTAATACTTACAAGCAACAAGAAAGAAATGGCTTGAATGGTTCCTTAGTGAGAGAGTCCAGAACCTGGTTCAGATCCTCCAGGGCTATGGCAAACCTTGGTTTGGGTCTGATACTGGCAGTGGCTTTCAGAAAGGTTCAAACTTGTGGGTGTGCCCCGGGAAGGACTCCTTAAGCCTGTCTCTTCATTGCCTCTAATGCAGCTTTCTGAATCAATGAACTAGTGCCTGTTGTAGTTGTGATTGGTAGACAGCCTCCTTGATTGTAACACAGTGCTGACCACCTTGTGGGAAAGTCTAGACTACAACAGTTTTTTCCTCTGAGCAGCCATGCCATCAGCTTGAGAGAGTCTGGTGCTAGGTGCAGAATCGGTCGCTGGAACAGAAGATCCAGTTGATTCGGGAGCAGGAATGGCTTGTCTATCACCATTTGTATTATTGAAGTGTACCAAGTTCTCCTGGGCCAGTTTGGGGCTATTAGGACCACAGAGGTGCTGGACTCCAGAATTTTGAATACCATTCGGCCTACCAATGAGATTGGTGGGAATACATATGCTCTTTTGAACTTTTACGCAAGCAATTATACTAGACAGGGTGGGTGGTAATCGGCAATACCGGACCACCCAGGGGTGTAATGAGGCCCAACACTATAAGCAGAGGGCCTTATAGCCCCTGGAAGGTCTGGCATTGTCCATACTGCCCACCCTGGAGGGTATTATTGCACTTAGAAAATGGGCTATGTGTAAAGTTATTTTGTAATATTTTAAGTATATAAAAAAATAGTAAAAAGAAGACTAAAATGAAATTATAGTTGCTGTGTTAGTAAAGTAGTCCCTCTACTGGTATCCTTAGCAATACTTACCAGTAGAGGGCAGTGCAGCATTTCATAGCTGTTCTACTGTCTTCTTACTGTTGTAAACTTCGTGTCCCTCCTTGGTACTTGAACCCCCCCGCTTTTCTTCATTCAATTTTATTTTTGTGCATTTTGTTATTTCAGTACTTAGGATCGGATGAGAGAAATTATCTGGTCAAGGAGCGGGAATCGCTCTCTAAGCAGAAGAGCGGGTGGGTCGGGCAGTGTCAGACAACGGCCATGAGACTAGGGTGAGGACTGCAGACTTGTATGTTGTAAAGTAATTGCAGATGGGGAAATGTTCATTTGTGTTTGTTCCCTACTGTAGATTTCAGTCAGCAGAGGAGTTTGTGACAGCTGACCGAACAGGACGCCGACCGAATGGCATTGCAACTAAGGACAGCTAGTTTTATGAGGTGCCCGGTGTTGCTCCTATATGGAGAGGTGCATATTGCAGTTTTAAAAAAAGCCGCTTTGGGGAAAGAATTGAAAACTTGATTTTTTTATGTGTGTTCTGTGCCAGAACAATGGATGACAAATAGGTGCTAGAAATGGTCTCCAAAGAATACTCCATTGAATTCAATCAAATTCAAAGAAACAGCACATACTGTATGTTTAATCCTACATCTCTTGTACAGGTCTCCACTCCCACAGGTATGGGCACTGCTGAACCAACTGTTAACAGGCAGCACCATAGTACCAGCTCTGCCTCACGAGTGAGGAGTCAGGGTATTCTCAACATTTCTTTTTGGTTCCCAAAAATATGGGTGACCTGCGCCTCATACTGGATTTGAAGTTCATAAATCAATTTGACACAGAAAGTTCAAGATGGAGACACTGTTCACCACTATAGCGGCTGTCAGATGTGGCGATCTGTTAATGTCAACAGACCTGAAGGATGCCTATCTCCACATTCCAATACACCCAGCTCATCACAGGTTTCTGAGGTTCTGCATTTTGAATTTCCAATACCAAAGCCAACCCTTTGGTCTTGACTCTACTCTTCCTGCATTACAAAAGTAAATGTCAACCACTGCAGCAAAACTCAGGAAGGAGGGAATCCATCTCATCCCATACCTGGATGACTGTCTGAAAAGAACACGGTCCAAGGAAGCAGCAGAGAAGGTCACAAAGAGGACACAGTAGGTCCTATCCCAACATGGATGGATCATCAACAGAGTCAAAAGCAATCTCAATTCGTCTGCCATGTTAGAACGCTTGGGAGCAGTTTTCAATACCACCAGAGGAATGACTCACCCATTAGACAGCCACATCCACAACATACATGGCCACTGCAATTTAATTCTTTCATGCCATCAACCTACCATATGGAACTTGATGCAGCTACTCAGGCTCATGGCATCATGCATAGACTTGCACAGCTGGGCCAGACATCATATGAGACCAGTCCAACATTTCTTACAGGATAATTGGAGCCACACTGCTCAGATTTATCACAATAGGCTTGTCCTATCCTAGCCAGGCAAGCAGTCCATTCTGTGTTGGACTCAGGATGACAGTCTCCAAAAAAGGGTAATATTGGACAAACAAATCTCCAAAACCATAGAAACAGATGCCAGTCTGCAAGGGTGGAGGTAGGGGCGGTACTGAGATCTTTCACAGTGCAAGGCAAATGGACACCATTGGAGGCAGGGTTACCAACCAATGTGCTAGAATCGAGGGCAGTCAGGCTTACATTGATCGATTTCCATTCTCAGGTAGAAGGCCACAGTGTGAGAATAAGAACAGATAACAGGGTCACGATGGCCTACTTAAACAAACAAGAAAGCACAATAATCAAACAGATGGCCAGAGAGTCGATCATCCTTTTGAGATGGGCCCAAGACCAATCTACAGAACCTATCGGCAATCCATCTGGCTGGAGAGCTCAACACTCAGGTAGATTGACTCAGTCAGCAGGCAATCAGCCCAGGAGAATACAGTCTAAATCGACAAGTGTTTCTGGCAGTCCACAACTGGTGGGGACCATTTATTTTTTCTTTTTATTTGCTGCACTTTATCTCCCCGCTGATGGACTGAGGTCCCCATCGGCCCTACCCCATTCTGAGCCCCATCATCTACCAACCCTGGGACTTACTTTACCTGGTTAATGGCCCTGGCTTGCCCCCCCCAGTGTGGGGCCTTTGGGAGGGGGCACTTCCTTCCATCAGACAACAGGATGTTACGGGGGGGGTGCCATGGCTCAGTGGTGTAGGACCTGCGCATGAGGCAGATGCCTGCTCGGCCTGCATTTTTCATTTTCACACCCTGGGAGACAGGATGCAATGACATCAGAGGCATGCTCAACAACATCTGCTCCACCTCCCCCATAGATATGAGCACTGACTGTCAGACCCATGTTCTCCACCAGGGGTCAGACGAGTGTCAGGAACTTCACTGACCCTCGCCCCCAGAGGAGGAGAGCAGTATGTGGAATGCTCAGTCTTCCTTCCCGTGGCTGGTCCTCTGACACCCAGCCTCACTTCCAAACCCAGGTCATCGGTATCACAAGTGGTAGCGTTACCACTGTGACAGTGGGCTGGCCAGGTGAGGACCATCTATAGACCTCATGGCCACAAAAGAAAACAAACAAGTGCAAAGGTTTTACACCAGGCACAAAGAACCAGAAGCGGTGGGAACAGATGCTCTACCATCCCCTTAGAAAATGGGCTTGGAAATATAAGAAATCTGGCAGGATTACGGTGTCTCCCATTCCTTAGACAGCAGTTCTTCCAGAGCCTTGTACAGTAGGAAGAACTTGTGCAACTTCTTTCTCTCCCTGACAAGGGAGTCTACTCTCTGTTCCTTGGGAGGTTTGAGTTCTTCAAACTTAAGTGCTTTACAAACAACCCTTATTGTCTCTGGGATGGTATAAAAAGGGCACAGTTAAGCAACCAGGTCTCTCCTTGGCTCCTCTTCCTCCACATCCAAGTACTCTCCCTAGGACAGAGACTCACCATTGGAATTGATGAGCTGGCCATCACACTCCATTCTGGGCTTCTTGGACTTTGATGTCTTGCTGTTAGAGTCTCTCGGTCACTTAGGTTTATCTAAGGCCTCTATTCATTTCAACAATTTGTGAAAAATGTCAACCATCAATCCCTGTGATATGGTTGGTGCATTGTCCTCCGCATTGTCCTCTGCTGAGCTGCTGCAGGCCATGTTGTCATCTTATGAATTGGCATCCACCAAAGAAAGTGAGCAGAGGTCTCCCGACTTACTTGAGAGCAGGCAATTTGAGCACTTTCTGCAAATTCTCTTGGAATGACCCATGATGTAGCTCTGCCTCAGTGATCTGAAAATCTGAGGGGGAAAAGTGGCTCAGTCTCTGCTTAAAGACTGTATGTGAGCAGACACAAACAGATGAAGAAAACAGGGCCAACACATGTTGTCAAACAAGAGTTGCTGGAGAGACTCACAGATAGGGAGTTAGTTCACCGGGCAGTGAAGCAGTGAAGAAAACAAGAGGAAATAGGGACAACGAGGAGTCCAAACCAACTCCCAGAACCACACTTACTGCCAGAGTCACACACCACAATGCTGCTGAAGTCATACACCAAAAGTTTGCTGAAAATGCAATAGAATAAACTACCCTATATGAAATGGCCATCATATCTGAAGCTCCCCCCTCCACATACAAAATGGCTGCTGCTTGGACTGTTACTCATTTCAAACACCAAGGCAAAGTCCCAGGCAACATAGCTTCCAAGATCGGCGATCTCACAAGATCTCTCTACTTGAACACAACCTGTAACACAAACAACACCCTTTTTCTAAGATGGCCACTGAGATTTTCTCAACTCTCATGATTTCAGCTTTGTCTTGATAGGGGCCAAGAGACTGTAGGGGAAGCATTTGGTATGACATGGCCACCGAGAGATAGGATGTCTTGCATGAGCTTAGCAGCCTTAATGGGAGCACACTGGAGACTGAAGCCAAGGGAGTAATAGTCTTCAAGGAAGGTCAGTGACTCTCACTAAAGGAGTGCTTAGTGGTGCTATGTCTGGAAGGGTCCCTTTTGATGCTTGGAAAGGTGGGGACAATAGAATGGAGGAATGCTGCCAACTGCAGAGTGGAAATCTCGTCCCTCATGAGAATTTGGGCATGGTCATTGCACGTATTTTTCTGCTCCTACAGCATTCAAAAGGGTGCACTCACACTATGGTATATGCTTTCCCAAGTTACAAGAACAAAGGGAAAACCACTGCTGCTACCAAAGTTGGATAGGCATTTCAGCAGTGTGACAGGACTGAGAGGGAGCAGCGGTAATAGCAGGCTCCCACTCGAGTGATGTTGCATTCTTTGTAAACACATGTCTGTCCCCTGAACATGGCTACAAGAGAAAGGAGGAGGGTGCTATACCTGGGATAATCCACAGAAGAGTGGAGGCATCGGGTTAAAAAACAACTCAGATGACTCCCTTTAAATTTGTATATCTCCAAAACCCAGTGGTTGGTTGCATAATAGTAAAATCCACAATGCTCCCATGTAAATCCCATGCATAAGCCAGAGGAAGTGGCACAGTTCCAGTTCCTAACCCAACAGGGGAAAAAAGTCCCAAACAACATTAAACAAACCAGGAAAACATTGTTGCAAACCAGGATCAGACCCCAAATGTTAAGTAAAAATTCAACAGAATGGGCAATCATCCTTAGGAGGTGGAAGCTACTACACCACACAGGCAGCATGATGATAGCCAAAAGGGTTAAACAATAAAACAAAACAGACACATACACAATCATAATATGTTCACATAATTGCAAAAACGAGCTTTCCAAAGTGAGAGAACAGAAAATAAACAGTTAAAACTCAACTAAAACTGCAAGTAACTGCCACAGAGCCAAATGACTTATGACCAACCTGGAAAGATGCGCAACCAAAATTGGGGAACATCCACAGGGAAAGGACAGACCCAGGATTGGATTCAAAGTTTCAGTTGTGCATCAGCCTATCTAAGGACAGCTGTGTACCCAATAGCAATGACTTCAGAGTTCTGTACAAGGGTGTAACAGATAATAAATGGGTCTTTGGTAGTGAGGGAGCATAAAGTAGACTTGTGAAATGGAGTCACATATGGTCCATAACAAAAAGTAATGCCTAACCAGGCCTGTTGCCCATGGAGGCCCAATTTAATGAGTCCCAGGTCTTGCCTGAAAATAGGCAACTATCTGCCCTGTGCACCCTACCTGGTTAACAAAAACTAAATAAATAATCTAAAATATTGTGAGGATATGATTCCCTCATAATGAACTGCCAGATCTACAATTATGTATATGTACATGTCAAATTAAACTCTGTGGCTTGGGATGGCTTCACAGAATATCGTAAGATATGTTAAAGTCAGCTATGAATCCAGAGACAGTTAGTGTCATGAGCATTTGTGGGTCTTTGGTTTGAGATCACAAAAATATACCTGCAAGAAATTACACAGTTTCCATAGAACTATAGGAAAACACTAGTAAAGCCATATGATTTGCACCCTTCTGATTAATTATGTCCTTTTTAAGCTGGATAGGGAGAAGTCATGTTGCGCACACTGAAAGTAGTACAGGAGTAGAGGTAGGCAATGTTAGGGTGTATGATATTAGTGGAGTAATGGTATCTGCACAAAATTATTCTGAACTACTAATACTGGGAATTGAGTTGGCAGTATAGCCTAGAGGTCAGAATAAAGGCTGTGAATAAGCTTGGTACATCCAGCAGACCTGGGTTTGATTCCGACAACCTCCACTTGCATACTGTGTGACTCTGAACAAGTCACTTAACCACCCCAGTGCTCCCAGTTGCCCCTGAAAATACTGTAGGTGCTTCTGCCTTGTGGGTCTTACCTAGTCACCAAAAAGAACTGTGTAATGAAAGGAAGATCCACTGGGTGGAGGAGCTGTATTTGGCACTGGAGTTGTAGAAGATCTATTGGACTTGGGTCAAGGAGACAAGGTCTGGTGCAGACAATGAACTGGTGGTCCAGGGGAGAGGCAAGACAGGCAAGCCCAAATTTTTGAGGGTCTAGTTGGGATGGATCAGGAGTTGCTGGGAGCATTGCTCAATGGGGCCAACACTGTTTCCAGATTTGTCACCTTAGATTTTACTTGAAGGTGTTCTTTCAATTTATTTATAGGGGTAAGAGTCTGAGAAAGAGGAACATACATACTGTAGTATTTGGATTAGATATAAGGGCAACTGTTTACAAATGAAATAGCTGCTTCTTTGTTATTGGAAACACTGTTAAAGGAAATATTGGTAGGGCATTTTGAATACACTGGGCAGAAAGACTGAAGGCAGCATGGATTCATGTGGGGAGGTCATACCAGATTAATCTGATTGAGTCTTAGGGTGACCAGGAAAATAGATTGAGGTGACAGTGGACATGGTCTATCTGGACTTTAGCAAGGCCTAAGACACTATGCTGCATAGGAGACTGATTAAGAAGTTAAGCAGCCTAGGAGTGGGATCCAAAGTGGTTAATTTGGTTAGAAACTGGTTAACAGATAGGCGACAGAGGATGGTGGTAAATGGCACTCACTCTAATGATGAGGGTGACTAGCAGAGTGCACTTGCGCTCAGCACTGGGACTGGTCCTCTTCAGTGTCTTCATAAGTGAAATTGCAGGTGAACTAGAAGGGAAGTTATGCTTTTTTGCAGATGCTACAAAAAATAGGGTGGACAAAAAGAAAGGAGTGGAAAGAATGCTTGGGGATCTTGGCAAACTAGAGGAGTGGTCAAGAGCATGGCAGTTGGGATCCAATGCCAAAAAGTGCAAAATCATGCACATAGGGAAAGGACTCAAAAAAACTGAGTATCGGATAGGGGTTACTGTCAGTCACTAAGCAGGAAAGAGACCTTGGGTTTATCATATCTGATGACCTCAACGTCACAGGGCAGTTTGAGAAAGCAGAGGGTAGGGGTAGTTGAATGCTGGGATGCATAGGGAGAGTCATCTCCAGGAAGAGGAGGGAGGTAGTGTTCCCACTATATTGCTCACTGGTGAGAACCCACCTGGAGTACTGTCCCTAGTTCTGTTGGCCACACCTCAGAAAGGACATGGACAGGGCGAAGGCAGTCCAGGGAAAGGCAATTAAAATGGTGCAGATGTTGCATCAAAAGTGCTACTAGAAGACTGAGGGATCTCAACATGTACACACTGGAAGACAGGCGAGCAGGAGGGGACATGATGGAGACCTACATGTACCTAATAGATTTTAGCAGGGTACAGGAGGGGAGTCTCTTTCAAATCAGAAAGAGCACTAGAACCAGAGGGCACGTGATGAAGCTGAAGGTGGGAGATTAGGAGGGATTTGAGGGAAGCATTACTTTACTAAATGAGTGGTGGATGCCTCGAATAGACTGTGGGAAGTGGTTGAGAAGAAAAAAGTAGGAGTCTTTAAGCAGGCATGCCATAGATATAGGGGACATAGGGAAATATTAGGAAATGGGCAGGGAGGAGAGAGGGTTACCGGAGACCAGCAAGGGTCTGTGGAAGAAGACTAGACAGGGACCATCTGGGCAGACTGGGTGGGACAAGCTGTCTTTTACTGCTGACAAATTTGTTGTTTCCATTGTGTGTGTGTGTAAAAGAGAAGGGATTTTGTCAGACATAAGGTTCAAATAGGAGTTTGGGTGGGGACTGATCCTTGTGTTTTGGATTGTCTATTTTTGGAGGGCTTTCTTTGCCTTAATTTTAATACTATGTTGGGTAGACCAGATTTGACCTCTTTGACACCTGTATCACATTTTCAGACTCTCCTGAGTAATGAGATGTGAGTGATCTGAGTAAGTATGGATCCAAAGTTGAGTAGTACTGGAGATGACCAAATGAGGGGGGAAATGTTCCAGTAATGAAAGCTAACAGCAGGCTGTAAAGGAATAGATATTGCAGGTTTAGGAATGAAGTGTATATATATATATATATATATATATATATATATATATATATATATATATATATATATATATATATCAAATAATTAGTAAATGAATGCATGAATGAATTAATGCATGTGTGAATGAATGAATTACTGATTGAATGATTATGAGGGAACTGAATCACAGTGTAGGTACTTGTTAATGCTGTGGGTATTAGGCCAGTAGTTCAAATGCAAGACTTTTGCAGCCCTGAATTGCACAACCTGGTGTACATGCTGAATTGTGTACTTAACTGGTGCATGTTGTTGAAATACTGCAGGGAACCCATGGAATGCTCTTAGCATTTGGGCCCTGTTGGAAACCATGGGAATGGATAAGAAAGTGATTGACAGAGCCATGTCTTGGTGGAAGCAGTACTAGAGGAAGCACCCATCAGAAAGCAGCTCAGCATTAGTGTAATCAGAGCAGGAAGCTGGATGGTTCTTTTAAGGAGCTGTTTAGCAGATTGGTAGGAAGGAAAATGCTAAAGCTAAGACTTAGGCCATGACCTACTGGGGAACAGGACACTACAGATTCAGACATAGATAGCAGTAGCAACGTCTTAAGGATGCTAGGAGCAAGTTAAGTCTAGAAGGCTAAAGGGAGAAGTGGTTGAGCAATACCACAAGCCAATCATGGGATTCACTAGAGCCCTGTGATGAGTGAGGCTCCTGGTTAAGTAGTGCAAAAGGAGAAGATACTTAGCTACCCTGCCAAACGTGAGACATAACCTCTTTATTTCTGTGATTAGGGTATACTATATTTAGTAGCAGTCCAAATCACCTTCCCAGAGGATGAATAAAATAAGAAAACAATTCAGTGGGCAGGATGCATTTTGTCAGAAGCATATATTTGCTGGGTTACCATTACTGATTCATCACAGATCATTTGTACGAAAAAGTGTTTTATGGTAAAAATAGCCCTGCAAACAAAATGCAAAGTTGCATATCTATAATACTGAAAAAAACAAAATAAAATAAAAAATCAAGGAAGGTCATTCTGTAAACAAAATCAAAGTAGATGTAAAATACTTGGGGCCAGATATTTAAGCAATAAATCATGAGAAGGTGTGGGTGATGCTGAGTTTACCCACGCCTGGCGTGGTTCGGTCATGAGTCCGCAGGCTGAGTGATCAAACCTCGATAGGCGTGGGTAAATACCAGCATCACTCACACACTGAAGTGGTTTATTGCGATTACACAATGTCCCCAATTGTTTTACACTGAAAAAAAAATTAAAGAAAAAGTTTTTTTCCCTATTTTATTTTATTTTTGGTGAATTTATTGCTGCACCACAAAAAATAGTGCTGTGTTGCTAGGGGACTGGCAGTATATCCTAGAAATTAGAGTAACAAGCTGTACATGGACTTGGTACATACAACATACCTGGGTTTCATTCTTTTATTCCAAGAAACAAGTTCACTGTGTCACAGCTCTGTGTTGTTTCAGGAGCCGGGACAGTCTTTTGAAGTTGGTGTAAGGCATCCATTTGAAGCAGGGAACACTGGCTCCATTTTGGCCCAGGCTGCGCATGTGCACCAGCCTGAAGTATGACAATTGAACTGTACTGGGAGCTGATTTTTTTCTTTTATTTCATTTGTGCATAACGTTTAAAAATTACAGAGGTTGGGACAGGCATACAGAAACTGGGCACATAACAGCAGCGTTACGGAGGTGGGACTCGAGTTGTTACGGGATGGCTGAATGACTGGAACGGAGGGTGGACAAAGCGAGTGTCAGAGGAGCCAGAAATGGGAAGGAGTAACTGTCATTTTTTTTTTTAATTCATTTGACAAATACAGAGGATGGCACTGGGATACTGAAAATGGGTACATGAAGGTAGCACGAGGGGTGTTACAGGATGACTGAGTGACCGGAATGTAGGTTGGACAGAGTGAGTATCAGAGGAGCCGGAAACAGGAAAGAGCAACTGTCATTTGTTAAAGTATTTATTTTTAACTTTTTGTCCATTGGCTTGTTTTGGGAACCAATTTTTAATGAAAACGGCAGCTGCTACTCTCCCTGGTAGGGCAGGTAGCTGCATAGTGATTAATTTCAATCGCAAATAGGCCAATAGATGTGCAGAGATCAAATCGGCGTGTTCAGGCAGGGAGACTGAGTCAAGTGGATCGGGAGAGGTTTCAGGTGTGGGTTTTGGCAGCCTGAGGAGCAATATTTGGGTGTGATAATGAGGCAGTGTGTGGTTTTACAGTGCCTTGTCAGGCTTTTTTTTTCCTGCTCATTTCGGGCTGTATGATGCCGGTTCAACAACAGTTTCGTCAACTGGCATCACAGTGACCGAATTTATGTCGACCGCAACTTGCAGTCGATATAAATCCTGAAGGACTCCCAGTATCTTTTTCTATAGGAGGCTTGGCCCCTGAACCCCCCATGCAGGGGGCTCTGCCCCCCTCACCCCCCATTCAAAATATAATCAACTACGAGTTTGAGTGGATTCAGGAAGGGGATACAGGACTGTGAGACAGTGTGCCCGGGTCTCTGGCACACCAATACAGTGAACTGTTGATGATGTCAGCATCGACATAGTTCACTGTATTGGCGTTGCTGTCAGGGAGGTATACCCTCATTTTGGAAGGCTTTACAATGGGTTTGGAGTGTGCAGTGTTCTTTTGAATCTCCTGCTGCAGTGGCGCGGTTAAGCGGGGAGTAAAGATGCCAGATCAAATTGCTTGAGTTGGGATTGGTGATGCGGCTGACTGGCACTTTTGCCATGGGTAATGCCAGGACTTACCACAGCTGAAAGGTGCCCATCAGCCAATTAGGCTGCTAGATTCTTGGAGCCCATTGTATAATCAAAACATTGCGCTTGGCGCAAACTGTTTGCACCAGGATTGCACCCCGTTTGCATGGGTCCCCTATATTCAAAAGACCAAATAGCACCAGAGCAACAGGTTCATGCCAGCACTAACAGATAATATATGTGTGGGGCAAATTGAGGGGCAGGGACATGAAAAGGGTGCAATGATATATTCAGTGCCACAGTGCCATGTCCATAAAAAGGCAGTCTTAACCCTGGGCAAAACAAGAAGGGGAGCGTGGCCACAGCAGTAAAAGGCAACATGACTGTAGGCAACATCTGCATCATGGTGTACCTGATGGCTGCAGTCATTGAGGAAGATAAGAGGGAAGAAGGCCACCCTGGGCCACTCCGTCGGCCAAGAAGGCTATATGCTGCAAGCAGAATGTATTGGCCCTGAGTGTCCTTTGAGACACTCACAGATGACCACATTATGGGATGATATTGACTCAGTAGTGCCCTGCTGAGGCAGCTCTTTGAGCTCCTGCATGAGCATCTGCAGTCTACCACCCGGTGCAGCTATGCCATGTCAGTAGAGGAAACGTTGACAGCTGCGATGTGTTTCCTAGCCACCGGGACCTTCCAGACACTGGTTGGGGACACCATTGGTGTGCCGCAGTCTGCCACCTTGTGCCTCCTGCCCAATTCCTGGATGCTCTGCTGCCACATTCTGGCAAATTCATTGTATTCCCCAGCATGGCAGTGGAGGGCAGAGAAACAATGCAGCAATTCTATCGGGATGCGCACCTACCAGTGGCAATTGGTGCCACTGACTGCACTCACATTGCCATCCAGACACCCCCTGGTGAAGTGGGAGAAACGCTTCTGAACAGTAAGGGGTACTGCTCCATTGATTCTAAGTAGTGTGCGATGCAACTGTGTGCATCATCAATGTCCTAGAATAGTGCTCCGGCAGTACCCATGATGCCTTCATCTGGCATCAGTCACAGTTTTGGCAGACATTTGATGGCAGCCAAATACCAAGTGGACACCTTGTTTACTAGGTTTACTAGTTTGGAAAGGACATAAGAAGAATCTAGGCCCATCAAGAATGTCCCCCATAAAAGTGGGTTAAAGTTACACCAACATATGCTTATGTAACCCCCCCCTACAAATAGGGGTTCACGAAAAGTCTTCCTCCAGCTTGCCTAAATGTTCACTGCCAGGCTGGTGTCCTGCATTTTAGCAGTTTAAATGTGATTGCCAGAGAGTGCCTGTATAGCCTCTGTGTACTGTCTCTTTAAGAGCTGCCTGGATTGCAGTCATAAGTAATCTGAGAGGGAGCTTTGTTGAAAGATGCAACTATTTGCTGAAAATTTTTAGAGTGTTAATGATAATGTAGTTTGTCTAACCTGCCTTCTTTGCAGCAATGGCTGTTTTGTTTATCTCCACTATCTTGGTCCTGGACTGCGAATTGGACCAATCAGTACTGGTGGGACCTAAAATGGAGCCGGACTACAGGAGCTGTCTGGAGTCAAAATCTGTAGGAATTGTAGTTTTGGGCTTTTTGCACCTTTTTGCACCTGAAGGGGGCCTTTGTTGTGACTGACAGGAGGATCAGCCAACCAAACCTTTTGGATCTTGGGAATTTCCCAGGCTGCTGCAGCTAGTTTCAGTTTTGAGCTGAGAAGTGAAGAAGTAACAGCTCAAGTGATTTTTGAGCAGCAGTTCTGTGTAGTTTTGCATGGGAAAACTGTGAAAGGGCTGAGTTTTGGCCTGCCTGTCTGCCTGCTGTCCCTGAGAGGGAAAATAGAGTTTATTCGGACTGAATCAGAGTTGTGAGGACTATTTGAGCCACTGGACTGTGACCAGGCTTTATCCTGAAGAAGACCAAAGATCTGCTGAATGGGATCGGCCTGTCAGGATTTCCAGCTGCTTTTGAATCCCCGGTTTGCACAGAGACTTTGCGATCGTGACCGGAGAGCGGTTTGCCTGGTACAGTAGAATTTACTTACATGTAAATGTGCTGTATATTGAAAGTGGGTCGTGATTTGGTTCCCCACTGTGTGAACTGTGTTCTGCTTGCTGGAAGCTTTATCCAGCCTAATCAGACTGAATCTGCGTCCATCTCCATTTGGCCTGGGCCGTGCCACGCTGGCTCTGCCAGACTTCTCCACTGCACAGAGAAAGCCACCAATGAGACACCTGCCTGGGGATCAGCCCCCTGCTCCACGCTTGAACAGGAACGACACCTCGGTGAATAGTATGGGCCCTGCTTCTCCTGACACTCCAGATTAACCACCTGCTGTCTCAATTTTCGCCTAGCCTGTGTCCAGTCTTGGGTATCGTGAGTAATCATCAGGGTAGCTCCCTGCAACAACAGACTAATCTAAAAGTGTGTCATCTGATTGTCTTGTTGTTTTCTTTTCTCGAACTGAGCCCTCCAGCTCCAGATTACAAATAGTGTGTGTTGTGCATGTTGTTTTCTTCCACCACAGGGCCCCAACCAGCTGCAAAGTTCTTGGCTAGTCCATCATTCTCCATCTGGGTACCCAGAGTGTGTGACTGTTTATGGACCCTGAAGTGCATGCATAACTGTTTGATTGACAGAGCCCTTAAGCAAATTAACCTGATTACGCCCCTCCCTTGTTCAAGCCCCTTAAATAAATCAGATCTAACTCTTTTTTGCATTTATCCTGACTGTGGTTCCAGTTTGTGCAAGAGTACTGTACTGCTGTTCTTTGCTGTGTATAACCTTGTTTTACAGGGGGTCCCCAGGGCCGGGCCAGAGGAAAGCCCTGGTGGTAAGTGCAAACAGTGTGGGTACTGTGAAAGTGATTATTGTGTATTGTTCCAGTCATTAATAAGGAAAGAGGGGGGTTACAGTGTCCCAGAGGGCTGTGCCCAGGTTAGCTTGACCACTACCAACCCTGACCTCCAGGTGGAGGCACCCGTTTTAGAACTCAGGCCCCTTAACCTGCTACTAGCCAAGCAGGCAGGGGTAGTAGCCCTTGGGATAGTGCCAACTAGGGGTTACACTTATTATAATAGTATTCATCAAGTGCTTTTTTAAAGCTATTAAAGTTGTTAATAGCAACTATATGCAAGGGGGGTCTGTTCCATGCTTTGGTAGTTCCTACAGTGTAATAATTGTCTCTTTTGTTAGTTCTGGCATGAGGTATCACTAACTTTCTATTGTGGGATCTCATGTTACTCCAGGTAGTACTATAGTGCAGTTGTTGGTGAGAATCTGCAGCAGACACAACCACAGCCCCGCCCCATAATGGTGGGACAGCCACAAAACAGCACACACAAGAGGTATAGAAGGGAGTGTGGGGATGTGAGGGTGTACAGGTACATAGGATGACCTACACAGTGGGGGCTGCCAAGTGGACAGGTTGAGCAACACAGTATATAGCTGCTAACGTGGTAAGGTTTCCTACAGGAGACAGTGCCTATCTCTTGTGACCCTGGCTCCTCACCCCAGTCCTTCGGCCAGCAAATGTGGCCGAGGAGACATACAATGAGGCACATATTGCAACACAGAGCATCATTGCATATCTTTGGCATGCTTAAGATACGATTCAGATGTCTGGACCATTCTGGTGATGACCTGCAATATACCCCTCAGAAGGCATGTTGCATATTCCTAGCCTGTTATATGTTGTACATCATGGTACTCAACCATGGAATAAGCCTGCCAGAATCTGAGGAACATGCTGACAGTGACATGGAGCCAGAGGTGCATGGGATAGTTGAGCAGCTCGATAGACGAGACACACGCATGGTCAGGAACATTGCCAGAACATCATTGGAACACTGACAGGGATGTGCAAGTGAGTGAAAACAACATGGACAACAGACATGCTTGAAATAGTGTATTTACATAATATGTACAAACAAACAACTGTGATAGGATGCACACAACAGAAAACAAAAAAAAGTATGCCAGAGTGGTGATAGGGGTGGTGTGTGGGCACTGTCGTTGAGGCACAGGTCAGGAAGCATAGGGAAAACCAGGAGCAGTTGTAATATTCCACGAAACCATTTATTTGTAGTTGCAGTAACATAAAAAACATAAACTTGTTCAGAATAACTATGTACAGAAGCAAAACATAAATCTTTCTTGTAAAAATCTTTTGTTCTTCCAAAACAAAAAAACTCTCTGCGATTGCAGCTTAGCTATTTTATAAGGCTTTTCAACCCCCATCCTTAGCAAGCATCCTGTTCTAGCAAAATATTTTGTTCTCATCAATTTTGGGCAGGATCTGCTAGAACAGTGAGCTTCCTGAAGTCCCCACAGCAGCTGCAAAAGGCTGAGACATTTGTACTCAAGTAACCTCTACTTTTCTACAGTCATCTCAAATCATAAATATATATATACATTTCAACAGTAACACCATATTTTCTAAACAAAAGTGATCCCATTATCAGTTTCATTTCCATATATTGATTTGCACATATTCTTATATTACCAGATGTAGATATGCAAGGTGGGGGGGGGGATCAGACAGCAAAAGACAACAGAGAGACAGTGAGAGGCAAAGAATTGCGAGACTGTTCGGGTTGATCAAGTCCGAGGTTTCACAGGAAAATTGGGTTGCGCAACCAGACAGAGAAAAGACAGAAAAAGGAAAGATCCTTGCATTTAAACAGATTCTCCATAACAAATGGGACAGGGTCCTATTCACAGACACACACAACAGAGTGCATGGGGAAGGCGCAGGTGAAGAAGGGGAATGTAAGGGGCAACACACAACATCATCACCTGATCCCGCCATGGTTCTGGAAAGAAGCCCCACCACGAGGCTGCATAGGTAGGGTCATTTGGACTGAGGAGCTTTTGGGCAGCATTTGAAGGGATAGTGACATCCTGTGACAGACACGCTCATGTCTTGAGCTGGGTGAAGCCAAATACATGCATCACCCAGTGGTATTGGGAGTGCCTATGGATGACACGATCGCAGCAGTGATGGCATACCCAGACCTGCCACTTTGTGCTATTGACTCATGCTGGCAGATAGTATCCGCATGCTGATGGTGTGTACCAGTGTGGCATTGCTGCCCAGCCTGCCCAGTCTTCCTCACCATGGCAGTGAGCTCCAACACAGCCCAGTGAGATCACCAAACACCTGGTGGAGGGCATCCAGGAAATGTGCCTTATGCTCCTCAGCACACTGTTCTGCACGCAGGTAGGCATGCAGGGTCTTCTGGAGATGGACAAGTTCCTGCTGCATTTCCATCCAGAATGCATGCAGTTCCCATTGTGTGGCAGACTGGGTATCCACTGCAAACCAGAGGAGCTGCAGGGCCTCTGAGCTATCCTGTCTCTGGGGGCAAGGGGGCAAGGTCACCAGGGGCAGTGGGTGGTTGTAGGCATAGGTGACATATGGGGTGTGTGCGCCCCACACCCTGTGTGGATATTGGTGGCAGTGCCTCACTGGCTGTAGGGCCATGCATGTTGCAAGAGTGGTTAGGTGGGGTGATATGCTGGGTGCTGACAAACATCTGTGGTGTGGGCCGTGTGGCGTGAGAGCTGGTGGGTGTGGTGATCACACCTGTGGCAGTGGTGGTGGTGGTGGCAGTTGTGGAAAAGGAGGCATGATCCTCCAGGGACCCTGCAAGCACAGATGGCACTGTGTGCCTGGTGGGTGACTGTGTTGTGGCCATGATGGCCCCCGGTGTCCACCCCTTCCTGGTTGGGAGTGTCAAAGGACACCTCTGATGGTGAGAACCCCCCAATGCAATAATGTCAGCTAAATAGTCCCCATGGGGAATATAGGTGTCCTCGTCAGTGTCACACAGGTCGTCAAAGAAGGTTTCCAAGGACATCCCCTCCTCTTCTTATGCCACCTGCCGCTGAACACCTGATGTGGACGGTCCAGTTTCCTCCTCAAGGTCAACCTCTTCAGTGGTGCCATTACCCCTGCACTGTGGACAGAGAAGAACATTGTCAGTGAGTTGTGCAGTACACAGTGGTCCAGTGCTGGCACATGCATACCCAACCATTGCTAAGTTGCCCAGTGCCAACACTGAACAGGTGACTACAGCCTATACAACCACACATCCTGGGTGCATGCACACCTATGGGTGGAATGTGGATCCTAAAGGCATGCACACACCTAACACCAATGTATGCCACACACCCCACACACATGTGAAGACCATCACCCACAGGGATTGCATAGGTAATGCACACAGAGACGCATGCAGCAGCATGCAACACAGCACATGGAAGGAAAACGTGCTGCTGTGATGCACACCAAGTGCATAGGTACAGGGCATTTACATGCAGAATACAAGAAGATTGTGTTAGTATTACACATGCTGCAAGGCTAGTAATGCAGTGCATACAGCGGCAGACAGTGCCATACTGCACACAGGCCATCCCAGTGCATACATGTGTGTACTGGCCAGGGCTGCATTGCTCTACAACACAAGCAGGGCTGCTCATATACTTATGCATACCCATGCACACCATGCTAGTACATAGCCAAGTACTCACGTGTCCTGTGGGATGCCACCTATCTCTTGCACCCACTGCCATTAACACCTTCCATGTCCACAGTCCAGAGTGTTGATGCCACCACCTCCACCATAGGGCCAACAGGTCTTGCATCCTCTGCCAGCCGTGGCCCACCACCCATGCCGAGTAGTGCATGGTGGCATGTTGCAAGGTCATCATTTACATGCCGCTATAGATCATGCCACCATTTGCAGACAGCATCCATTGTGCATCCCCTGCCAGCAACAGCATTCACCTCCACTGTGATCTCACCCAACGAGACCCATACTGTGGCATTGGTGGTCTTGCAGCGCCACATGTTGTGCTCCCTGGCCTTGAATTCATCAGCCAGGGCCTTTGACTCCTCCCCAGAGAACTTGTGGCTTCAGAGGCAATCACGGCTGCCAGAGGCACCTGTGTGGGAATGAAAATGATCCAGAAGTCAGTGGCTGTTCTGTGAGTGGTGTGTGTGTGTGTGTGTGTGTGTGTATGTCTATGTATGTGAGACACACCACAACATATGGACCGCACCTTGGAATCGGTTGTGGCCATGCATCACAGGGATGTAGGTGTTGTGACCACACCCCCTGCTGTCCCTGCCCATCAATGGCCCCCACATGTCTGTCTTTGAGCGGTGGCTACTTGACGGTGTATAAGTGCCACATACAATCCAGCTTCAGCCTGCATAGTGCAGACTGCAACAGGTACTGTGTTGCGTGGCTACACCATCAGGTGTGGGACATCTTTTAGACACAGGGACCTGCGATGATGGCAGAGTGCCCACTGTGCCCAGGTCAATGCACAGCCCAACATAGGGTACACATCCACATGATGGTGTCTTAGAGATCTGATGTGTGAACAGTAAGTCTGTGTTGTGTGTTGTGTCTGTTCATCCCACCCCCAGGAACATCCAGCATACCTGTAGATGCACATGGGCATCTGTCTATGTGTCACAATGTGTGACTCAGGTGCAACTGTCACAGTATACACATGTGAACATATGAATCTGCCTGCAGAAACAGGCCTTATGGTCTATCAAGTTCGTCTGCTCGAATGTGCAGCTAACACTCTTATATTGCAGCTGCCCCACCCTCTTCTCCTCCCTCACCTTTACCCCCCTCATACCCAGTCCCATGCACTTTTAAAACTGCCCACTGTGCTACAGTATATCACCTCCTCGGGTAGAGTGTTCCATTTCTCCACCACCCTCTCTGTGAAAAAATGGCTCCTCATCTCTCTCTGATATCTTCCACTCTCCAGCCTGAGACCATGCACTCTGGTGTCCCTTCCTCTCCACAGCTTAAATATCCCTTCTGTGCTCATTTTGTTAATCCCCTTCAAATATTTGAAGGTTTCAATCATATCCCCCCGATCCCTCCTCTTCTCCAGGGTGTACATATTCAACTCAGTCAGCCTGTCCTCATAGGTTTGGCCCCCCAGCACCTGGATAATTTTAGTAGCTCTATGCTGCACCCCCTCCAGCAATCTGATATCCTTCTTCAGAAAGGGATGCCAAAACTGCACGCAGTACTCCAAATGTGGCCTGACTAGTGACCTGTACAGCGGCAGGATCACATCCCTATTTTTAGATGAGATTCCTCTTGCAATACACCCCAGCATCTTGTTTGGCCTTAGCTGCCACCTTCCTGCACTGAGCTGAGTTGTTCATGTTACCCATTATGATCACCCCTAGGTTCTTCTCCTCCTCCTCCTCTGTGACCTCTGTCTGAACCCCTCCTAACTGGTAGCTCCTCTCTGGGTTCCTTGCTCCAAAGTGCATAACCTTTCAATTCTTCTCATTGAAACTCAATTGCCACTTTTCCGACCACGCCTCAAGTTTGATCAGGTCCTCCTGTAGCCCCTGCCACCCCTCTATGTTGTCCACCACCGCCCTTATCTTGGTATCATCTGCAAACAGACTGATCTTGCTCCTAATGCTATGTGAGATATCCGACATGAATAACCCAAACATCACTGGACCCAGAACTGAGCCCTGTGGCACTTCGCTTGTCACCATCCTTGGGGAAGAGAGTGCCCCCCCACCACCACTCCTTTGCTGCCTCCCCTTCAGCCAGTTCACAATCTAGTTTACCACCTTTGTCCCTGCCCCTACATATTGCAACTTACCCCTCAGCCTCCCATGCGGCACTGAATCAAGTGCCTTACCAAAGTCTAAGTACATCACATCCACTGCATGGCCTTTATCCAGTTCTCTTGTTACCCAGTCACAGTATTCAATTAGGTTGGTCTGGCAGGATCTTTCAGAGACAGATTCATGCTGCTAACTGTCCTGGAGTCCATTTTCCTCCACAAAGGTCACCAGCCTCTCTTTCAGGATTAATTCCATACATTTTCCTACAATGGATGTGAGGCTTACAGGTCTGTAATTGCCTGGATCATCCTTTGGGACACTCTTGTGGAGGGGCACCATGTGAGCCATCCTCCAATCCTGTGGTACACAACCTGTGTCCACAGAGGTATTGAACAGGTCCACCAGTGGCCCCACTAATACCCCCGCCAGTTCTTTCAGAACCCTGGGATGAATGCCATACGGACCTGGTGCCTTATCCACCCTTAGTGCCTTCAGACTCTCCAGCATCCTGCCCTCCATAACTACTACATCTGTCACCCCTTCCCCCTTTGCCCACCTTCCCCATCCCCTGAGATAGCTGTCCCTCCTTCTCCTTCATGAACACAGAACAGAAGTACTCATTTAGTGCTTCTGCCTGTTCTACCCCCTTCTTCACCCACTCCCCGTCCTTCCTAATCCTCATTATCTGGTTTCTGCAGTGCTTCTCTCCCTTATGTATCTGAAAAAGTCTTTCTTTCCTTCCCTGATGCCCTGTGTTAGCCTCAGCTCCCTGAAAGTCTTGGCTGCTCTGACCAATCTGGTTACCTCCTTGGACTTCTTTGCACACAATTCCCTACCTTCACCCCCATCCAGACTGTTTGAACCTCAAAACAAAGCTTCTTTTTTGCCCTTACCCCTTCCAAAACCTCCTTGTTCAGCCAACTTGGCTTCTTAGCCCTAGTCTTCTTGCTCAGTGTCTTGGTACATGACCCAGTAGCCTCAATCAGCCCAAGTCTGATAATATCCCATTTTTTATTTGCATCCATATCGGGCCTAATTCCCACCAGGTACCTTTCCAGAATTTCCCCCATCTTGATAAAGTCTGCCCACCTGAAGTCAACCACCCTGGTTCCTGTACCTACAGTCTCCCTGCTCATGCTGAGTGTGAACCACACCAATTGATGGTCACACCCAGCTAGCGGGTCCTCCACCCTCAGATCCCTTACAGCCTCCCCATTAGTTAGCACTAGGTTCAGAGTGTTTTCCAACTGAGTTGTTCCACTGACCACCTGCACCAGGAAGCTATCCTGGAATGCATCCAGTAGCACCTGCTCCCTTGCGCTTGAGGTGGCTGGGGTTCCTCGATCCAATCCTGATAGATTGAAGTCCCCCACGATTACTGTGTTCCCTTTCCTGCATATCCTTCTAATCTGCTCAGCTAACTTCTTGTCCAAATGATCTGTCTGAACTGGTGGTCTGTACACCACCCCCATCTGCAGTATTCTACTTTCATAATCAAGGAACTGCATCCATAATGCCTCTGTTTTACCCTCCTTCCCCTCATCCCTTGTACACCTTATCCCTTCTCTAATGTAAATTGTCATTTCTCCCCCTCTCCCCATTCCTCTGTCTTTTCTATATATCCTATACCCAGGGATCATAAGATCCCAGTCCTGGTATTGTGTGGACCAGGTCTCCATTACGGCAGCAATGTCCACCATCTCAGCAGCCAAGAGAGCCATTAACTCAGCTGTTTTGTTCCCCAGGCTCCTTGCATTCAGGGAGACCATCCTCCACTCAGTTCCCTTCCTTACCTTAACCCATTTCCCCTCATCCTGATTCACCCCCCGTGGCCCTACCCTGGTACCAACCCTGTTAGCAAGGGGGGTTAGCTTGTGTGGCTCCCCTATCTAGCAGCCCTGCATACCTGCTGTACACTCACCTCCCCCCATACCTACTTTAAATCCACCCTGGATGCTATGTACTCCCTCAGTCTTTGTTTCAAGACTCCCTGACCAACATTACTCAAATGCAATCTGTCCTTCGCATACAGATCACCGTTGTCCCAGGTGTTTCCCCAACCTCCTACCTGCCCATATCCTTGGGTTTGACATCACTGTCTCAGCCAAGAGTTAAATTCCTCTATCCTTTCTTTCCTCGACGTGCTTTCCCTTGGTACTGGAAGCACTTTCGAGAAGGCCACTGAACTCTCTACCTCCAAACACAACTTCTCCAGTTCCAGTTCCATGTGCAAGACAGCACAACAGTGCAGCACATTAGTCTGCACCTGCATGCTGGGCCTGGTGCATGTGTGACAGCATCATTCGGTAGTACCTGACACAATGCACTTCACATACGTTCACCATTCAATACTGTAGCCCCAGGTCATTTTACTAGATTTCATACACTGTTGCAGATCATGATAGCAGTGGATTGCCTGAAGAACACCTACCTGTTCCTGTGGAACTCGACTCCTGGGACATGTTGAGGCTTACTGTGTAAAGTGCAGATGTCAGCCTACTGCTTGCAGTTCCAGTGAGCTGTGCAGGTGGTACTGTGTCCCCACTGAAATAATCCAGGAAATTCACACAAGGTAATGCATGCAAATTAGGCCATAATCAAGACCCCAAATTTTCTGCAATTCTGTGGCTGCAGTCACCCGCGGAATTAACCGCGGATTTTGCGGCTGCCCACAGAATACCAGCTGATGGTGGAATTTTCAGTGGCAGACCATGGATGTTACTTAGCCATGAGCACTGGGTAGCCACATAGACTTCTGATCCTTTGACAAGAGGGTATATTTCATCACCCTTACCACCCGGCCAAAAATAAAAACATCCAGACCCATCCATAAAAACAGAATAAAAACGCTTGTGAGCTAGTGGCATTTCCATCACTACTGTATAAAGTACAATCAGTCATCACCCTGCTCCACATTTCCTTGTATATATCACAGGTTGGAACATTAATAGCTAGCTGTGTGTATGCTAGAATGATGGGATGGGATGGCATGCTAATTATACATCATTATTGCTTTTCTATACATTATTTATTGTACATAAGTCTGGATAAGTAGGTTGAGATGGGGTCTATCAGAGCTACAGTACCACATGGATGATTGTTACAGAATTCTCAATCAAGAGTGTATGATTTTTTGGAGGGGCCAACATTAAAACAGGCATTAAAACATAAATAATATTACATTGATCAATCCATATCCTCCCTGACACCAAAATTCAAGGCATACTGGCAGTGAGAACACGAAGTAATAAGAATGGTAAGCGGGAGTTTTCAATAAAGATAACATTCAATGAAAATAAGAAATAGAGCACAATGGACTTCAATCATAATATCCAAAATTAGCATGTTCACTGGTTGTTCTGCTTATAAAATAAACTAACATTACAGTTCTATCGATTCAGCTTGCGCTGAACAAACCTACAGTGTCCATAATAAAAGTGAGGCTAATCTAGAGCTTAGGACCTCATTATTTATATCTACTGGAACATAATGTTATCTATCTATAAATTTGGTAAATGTCTATATCCAACATCAATTTGAGTGTGGTGTGGGGAGGGGGGATTGTTCAACTAGAAGAGGTACACTAAGCCAAAGCTTAATTTCAGGTTCGACCTGAAGCACAAAGAAGTTACTTGACTTGCTCCTGATCACACAGTATGCAAGTGGAGGATGTGGGATCCAAACCAATGTCTCCAGATTTGCAGCTCAGAGTCTTAAACCACTGTGCTATACTGACTGAAGGAAATGGATGTAAGACATTAAGCTTTAGAGAAAATCCTGACATCCGATTTAATTTCTATGCCTGTTTGGAGCTAATGTAGGACATCCAACCATCAGATGCCCCCCCACCCTTACTACCACATACCCACTACTGCATGTAACTGACAACACTGGCAGTACAGGTAATTTCAGTGTCCTCAATACTTGTTAAGTGCTTATTGATGCAGTCTCTGACACTTACACTACTTTAAAAAAACTGAAAATGAATTAGTAAATTAAGTAATTTATGTTTGACTATTCTTATGGATAAGGGGTAGACAGCATCATTGTAATGGACCAGGGACATGTTACTGTATGTGAAGTAAACAGAACACCTCAGAAAACATCCCTTATGTGCTGAGCAGGTCATTGATCACTAGTTAGGAAATACACTTGAAATAAAATCAGTACGGCACCCAATACTGTCTAACACAGCAGTTAATTCAAATACCACAGTACATGTAAAAGAGGGAAATGAAATCAGAATCAGCATCTGCACCGTCAAGTCGCATATCTACAACAAAATTAATCATATTGATGTAATTAACTCTACGGAAAAATGCTGAAAATTACTGGCTCAGCATAATTGACCAAAGACAACGATAGTTAGCATGTGACAGGAGTCCAGAATAGAATGTAATTACATTATTTATTTTTTATTTATTTAGTTTTTGTTTGCTGGGTAAGTGCACTAGACAAATTCTGCCTATTTTCAGGCACGACCCGTGGGAGGAGGATACAGATGAATGCCAACTGACCTTGAACCAGATTAAGCTGTTGGTGGTATTTTTAGTGAATGAGGGAAATTTGGCCAGGACACCAGGAAAGTCCCTACTCTGAGGAGGCAGAGGTGCTGTGTGGCTGGTGGATGCTCTGCTCAGTGGTGTTTGGAGCTTTGCACTAGGAGGGACGTGTGGGGGCTGAGGCTGGTCTCCTCCTTGGCTCCTTTACAACGGAATTATGCAGAGATCTGGTGAAGGAATAGTGGAAACGGAGCAGCTGGTGGCTCTCAATATGGAAACAGGAGCACAGTTCTTACCGGAGGACGAGGTTCCCCAGGTTTTATCACAGAAATCAAGTTTGGAATTGGAGGAGGTTGAATCGTTGGAGGTGCTGCATCAACAGGCTGTAGAAGCAGAACAACATTATCGGGCAGCGAGGTTACGTTTTTTGGTGGCGCAAGGTGGTAGGATGGAATTGGAGGTTGCACAGGAAGAGGAACAATGAAAGGAAGAAGGAGCAATGGAGGCACAAGTCATCGCAGAGGAACAGAGGAGAAGGTGAATCAGCAGGTCCCAGTAGATGGTGTGAATACTACTACCGAAGAAGAGTTTCACGCTATGAGTGCACAGGGATTTGAAGAAATGGAATGGACTCATCTGGGGAGGAGATGGAGATCAACTCAGTCAGTTCCAGGTAAAACTTAACTGCCATACAACAGAGTGGAGTATCTTCTGAGACTGTTTTGTGTGGGTCTGCTTTAAAGACTCTCCTGTCTCTTTAGTGGGAGGAGAGAAATGTAGTGAGGAAAGGACCTTCCACTAGATGACTCTTCAAAGGCTCTAGACAGTGTAATTGTGGGGAAAGAACCAAAGGACTGGGTGGCGACGGCCTTGCAAGCAGGTTGGGTGAAGAACCCCTCTGAGAAGGGTGGGATGCAAATTTTGGTAAAGATGGTGTTGCTACTTCTCCTACTATGTTGCAGATACCCCCGTATGGCTCCCCACTATTAAATAGTATGGCTACTCCTTTTATACCCCAGGACAGCCTCCCTGAATCTACTGTAGAATTGTCCTTCAGGAAGATACTCATCCCTTGTTACAAGTCATTAGAGACCAGGAAAAGAAAGTACACTGGAGCAAGATTCGGTACAAGATAAGGCTGATAAAGTATGGCATGGAAAAGTGACTGAACATTTATTTCCGAATACTGCTGGGCCTTTGCTGGAGCCTGCAGAAGAAGGAATGCAGTTAGGTTAAAATTTAGGGTAATACTGAAGAAATTCGGACAGAAGATTTGTGGGTCGTGTACTATTAAAAATAGCATGAAGTTCTTTGCTTATGAAATTTACGCTTTGATACATGTTCCGGGGATGTGATTTTGATGTTAGTTTACACATCCTGGGGTTTAGAAACGGTTTGGAACAGTACCGTCTGTTAAAGCTCTTTCCCTTGTGGAAGCCTTTTTAGCAATACCACTTACTAAACCATTGACTAAAAATTACAGTTCTTTTTGAAATGAGGGGTAAATGTTGCAGATATTTCGTACTGGTTGCGGCAACATTGTACTGTTAAAGGTTTGCCTGAACCCATACTGGATGAAAGCAATTATGGACAGGGGATGGACTTATCTTGTGGTATTACATCTAGTAAATGGTCAAACTAGTCATCTACCAAACTGTTTCTTTTTGGGTAGAGATAGGGGGGTGGTGTTTTACCCAGGTCAGCCAAGAGCTTGTTTCAAATGTGGTGATGTGGGGCATTTGAGTAATGTCTGTGATAAACAAAAATGTGGTTTATGTGGGGAATTGGGGCATGTGGGGGCTCATTGTCGGCAACCTTTGAGGTGTAATTTATGTGAGGAACAGGGTCACTCTTTTCGGACCTGCTCCTGGGCCTCACATAACAATGTGGATTGCTCAGTTAGAGCAGAACAGGATCATTCGTAGCTGCTGCTCAAAGGAGCAATTAAAGTGGTGGCTTTATTATCACAAGGGCGGCTACTACTCATTCATCAAACAAAGTGTCAGGGTTACCGAGTGAGGCTGACGATACTGTAGTAATGAATGCTCAGGTTGTAGTGAGTGATGGTGAAACAGTGGTGCGGGTCAGTGATGGGGCAATAGTCACAGAGGAGGAGGGGACTATGGTTCTGGTAGGGGAAAAGACGGTCGTCTTGGGTGACAAAGTCATGTCTATGCCCCCCCCACAGTACATTCTGAGCTAGGCTTCCAAAGAGTGACTAGATCAAAGGCGGGGAAAATACTTTCAGCTGCCTTGATCCAGACGGAAACATTGGGGGAGGTAGCAGTACAGAACTCATATGCTCCATTGCTTGAGGATGATATGGAGGAGGATGGGTGTGAGTCGGACCTTTCCTCAGTGGCATCCTCTCAGGCTGAGGGTGTTGCTGAGCCTGGCCCTTCTGAGAAAGTGAAATCGAGGAAAAGGAAAAAGAAAAGATGATTGCAGGTGTTTCTGTGTTCATTTTGTTGATGGCTATTTCCTTTTGTACTGTTAATGTTAATAGTATAAAAGCATATGGGAAGAGGCACAATACCTTTTGAGCCTCAGTATTGGAGGTGGGAGTTGTTTTTACAAGATACTGGTTGAACTCTCTAGCTGAGGTGACAACTGCACAGAAGGAATGGAGGGTGGGTGTCTCATATTGGTCAGTCGGTGAAGAGCAGTGCTCTGGTGTGGGCATTTTGTTTAAGAGTCAGGTTAAGGTGTTGCATGTTTATGATTTAGTACCGGGAGGGTTATGATTCTGGATGTATTATTGCAAAATGAGGTTTTCGGTTGATAAATATATATGCTCCTCAACTGAAAGCTGATAGGTCTATTTTGTTTAGGTATGTGGAGCCTTATTTACATACGTCCAAGATAGTTCTATGGGGGGGGATTTTAATTGTGGTCTTTCCCATAGGGATTGGGGAAGAGCTACAAAAAAAGTCTTCTGTGATACCAATGCCCTCTTGGCTATTATGGAGCATAATGATATACAGGATGTTTATAATATTTTACAGCGGGAACCGGTTCATACCTTCCATAAGGGGCATTTGTGTACTAGAATTGATTTTTGGCTAGTATCAGAAAGAATTACATGTCAGTCAGTGGATGTAGTACCTTTGGAAACCTCAGACCATCTGATGGTGGTTTTGCAGTTGGGAAATCGGCAGAATTTGTTAGTTGGGAGGGTTATTGGAAAATGAATACTTAAAGTTACAGAAACAGTTGTAGAACATACTATAAAATTGATCTTTGCACGACAGATGATTTGTTATTTGTATGAGAGTCCGATAGAATGGTGGGAAGATATAAAGAGGGATGTGCAAGAATGGTATGGTGCATACACAAAGAGACAGGCTAGGAAAAGTATATTGCTTATTTAGGCTACGAGCAAAATATTTGCAAGCGTTATCACAAAGTGAGATGGGGACCTTAAGGTAAAAAGGTTGCAGGAAATAAAATCTCAAATGAAGAAATATTTGCAAGACTCTGTACGAGTAATGGCTATCGACAAAATATAAGACTCAAGGTACAAAGAAGAGGTAAACCCTTATGAGAAGGGAAGACAAGGGTGTCAAAAGGTGTTAATGACAGGTCTGAGAGATGGACAGGGTAAGGTGAAAGAGAACATCCAAGATATCTTGTTTTGGTTCAGCAATATATGGTAGATAAGTTTCAGACTGTTAGGAAGGAAAGTAAGTTTCCTTTACTGGCCTAGATATTCAGGACTGAACAGGAAGAGAAGGACAGGTTGGTTGCCCTATTTCAGGAATGGAAATTAAATGCGGCCATCCTCAATTGACCTCTAAATCCACGCCTGGAAGGATGGATTGCCGAATGATTTTATAAACAATTTGTTGAATTTCTGGTTCCTTGTTTAGAAATATTGTACAATGCTATTTAGGAAGAGGCAGCTTGCCCCCTCGATGCAATTGGGATTAATGTTTTCTTTATAAGAAAGGAGATCAGTATGATATTAAAAGTGGAGGCCTTTAACGCTGCTTAATTCAGATTATAAGATTCTTGCTAAAATATTAAATCAAAGACTGGCAGTTGTAGCAAGTAAGCTGATTATTCAGGAGCAAACTTATGCGGTCCCAGGAAGGAAGGTAATACAGAATCTGACTTTCATTAGAGAATTATAGAGCAGGGGTTAGGGAAGGGTTTAAGTGGATATTTAATAGCGGTAGATCAGAAACTGCATTTGATTCTATTCAACAGAATTATCTTTGGAGTGTATTACAACATTATGGAATTCCATGAAATTTATAGAACTTGGGAAAGTGTTGTACAGGAAGCACAAGCAGTGCCCTTGGTGAATGGTTTTTGGGACACCAATTTTTTTAAAAAGTGGGTCAAGCAGGGTTGCCAATGAGCCCCTTGTTATATGTCTTTGGTTTAGACCCTTTGTTAAGGAAGATTGAGCAGGCCAGAGACATTAAGGCAATAGAATCTGTGGCAGGATTTGCCTTTCAAAAATTTCAGCTTATCGGACGATTGTATTTTACTGTGGCAGATGTTAGATCAGGGCTAAAGTTTTGTCAGTATTGCATGAGGCCTATACCACAACTGGTATTAGGATAAATATGAGTAAAAGTGTTGTTTTACCTTTAGGGATAGCAAAATTATTGATGATTTTCCGATTCTGATGACAACAGACCAAGTAAAGATTTTGGGCCTATTTTTGGTAATAAAGAGTCTGAGATCGTAATTGGAATGATGTTTATGATAAAGCAAAGCTTAAGGTACAGACGTGGTTAACTTGGAAAATGTCCAGGAAAAGAAAGTGTATCTCATAAGAGCATACATTGCTCTTATGTTTTATATATGTCTCATATTTTCCTCTACCGTTTAGTATGCATACCAAACTTTTGGGTTTATTTTTCAGTTTTATGGGGCAGTAGGTTGAATCCAGTGAAGAGGATTCATACATACAGAAAGCGGAAAGAAGGGGTTTGAATATGTTGCATCCTATAGTGTATTTATTTGGTAATTTCTTTTTAGCTCTATCATTCCTTATTTTATAAACTATGGGAATAGGGCAAATTAGCATGCAGCTTTGGGAGGATCTTTTAGAAGCATGGGGGAGAGGAGATGGCATCCTGTAGAGCGATTACTTCGAGTTATGACAACACTCTTGATACATTAGAACTTGGAAGATAGAACTAGCGTGGTGTAGGGATAAAGGGAAGAAAATGTTTTACAAAATCATAGTGGATAAATGGTATCGAGAGGACCTGGTGTTTATGGTACCTCCTTTTATTAAGATTTCCTTTTTGTTGGAAGGTATGACTAACCCTCGAATACCTTTAAAGATGCAAGATTTTGCTTGGCTTTGTGGTCATCAGAAATTGCAAGTAAAGAGCAATCAGAAACATAAGCAAATAACAGAAAGGGGGTGTGGAGAGCCTATGTGGCAGGGATTGTGGAGACAATGCAGCATCTTTTCTTTGATTGTTCCCATATGCAGGGCTTTTGGAAGCAGGTTATCGATTTTATGGGGGAGCAGTTATTGGTATTAATAAATTATGATGTTTTGATTTTAGGGCAAATCCCAGCCACCTGGGCAAAATGGACTAACAGTACAATCCAGATTATTTTGGTATGTATAAAATGGTCTATTTGGCAAGCAAGATGTCTTAGATTTCTGAAAGGTAAGGTAGTTCAACAACAGGATGTTTTCTTCCAAATACAGAAAGAATTGGATGCTGTTTATGAATATGAAAAGTTCTTTAGGACAAGACTTATCAGTAAAGCTCTGGAGGAATGTTGATTGGGTGGGATAGAGGGATGTCTGTTACAATTGTATAGGATTTATTCTTTGTTATGGGACACTGTATGTTTATTTTTTCTTTGTGTTTCGAATATTGTTTTTTGTGACTTTCTGTATTGAATGAAGATATTGTTTATTTAATCTGGATTTTGTTTTTGAATATTGAATAAAAATTTCCCCTACTCTTTTCGATAAGTGCCATGGGATCTTTAACATCTACCTGAACTACCACCAATCCAGGCAGATGGGACCTCGGTTTAACGTCTCATCTGAAAGACGGCACCTCAGAAGTGCAGCACCCCTCTCATGCTGCATTACAGTATCAGTACTGGGATATTAACCCAAGTGCCAGATGTGGAAACTGAACCCACAGCCCTCTGATCTCCCTGCCTCAGAGGAGAGTGTGCTACCTACTGAGCCACTGACATCACTAAATTAAATTACCTCAGGGGATTCCATTACTGTAGATTTTATTCAATCTGCCTGCTATACTAACTAGTCTTTTAAATGTTTACTTGTTCCTTCAGCTAACAGTAATAGAGGTATTTTACACCAACTACACAGTCATTTCAAGTGGAGACTGCAGTGTGTAAAGATTGACAGCAAGCAGGTAAGCACTGTCACGAGAAACTTACCACATGTGCTTTCAGCTGCTCATCCGTGGTCATGCTTGTGAATGACCATAACTGTTATAAACATAGTAACATGCTCATAACATGTTCTCATTTGAACAATGTTGAAATCCATTCATTCTTGGTGGCTGCACTGCAGTCAGTACGGAGATTTCAACGCAATCTAAATATTGCCTAAAACAAGGAAGAGAAGATGTTTCTTTTTTCAAACATACTTTTCTTTCACTAATTCATTTGAGATAAAGTGTTTATACATGAGATAGTTAAAATAAAACTGCAACAAGCCCAGTCGGAGAAGTACCTTTTAATACAGTGTCCCTTTAAGGAAAAAAAACTAAAAACTGAGGTACTTGGGCTGCACTGTAATTTTTAGTCCATTTCTGCCAATATCACCGACAGCCACCCTGGTCCCTGCTCTCCGGTGGGCAAGATATTTTCTTTAATGTAACAAAATAAAAAAATTGCTCCTCATCGAGGACAAAATACAACTATCACCCACCGTCCTATCAGGGACCAACCCGGTGGTTGTCCGTGACATGGGCAGAAACAGACTAAAAATTACAGTACTGCCCAAGTACCTCTGCTTTTTGTTAATTTTTTTTTGTTTTGTGAATTGATTTTTTTTGCAAACAAAATAGGTCACAGAAAACATCTTGCACACTGGAGTTGCCAAGTTCCCTCCTACCTACCTCTCTGTATATTTAGCTATCTATGTATCATAATTTCATAAAATTCATAAAAATAGTGGATTCTGAATGCTGATATGTGACCCTGCTTAGTGAACCCATTGATTGCAACCCTGCTCAGTGAATAGATAGATAGATACATAGATAGATAGATAGATAGATACAGACAGATGTATATACAGTATGTGTGGCATAACAAGTGTGTATCTATCCTACATATATATGTGTCTATCTGTCTGTCTGTGTCTATGTATCTGTCTGTCTAATCTATCTATCTATCTATCTATCTATCTATCTATCTATCTATCTATCTGTCTACAGGTATCTATCTATCTATCTGTCTATTGATGTGCTGGTCTGTCTGTCTAGCTAAATGAATCAACTGAGCAACCATTGTGATGTAAAAATAAATGTATATAATAAAATATGTATGAAACATAAGAACATGGTTATTTTGGGGGTTATGTGAATAAATGTCAAATTCCAGCAAATAACATTCCATGTTGTTGCTTTGCAAGGTTTATCTGGTGTTCTAGGCAATGCAGTGTTAATATTATGAGGCATGCATGAGATGTCATGACTCCTGAAGATATGTGAAGGTGGTGTGCAGTGAATCTGACATCTTTAATTTCACATTACAAATAAAACAAAGAAGGCACATACTCAGTTGTGAAAAGGATTTATTAGCAGCTGAATACATTTCTTGTGTGTGATCAAACTACTATGAAGAAAAACAAAAACAAAGGCCCGGATATTCAAAAGGGTTGCGCCATGCACAACAGGGTTGCGCATGTCATGAAGTCCCAAAATGCCATTTGCGATATTCAGAAGGAGCAGTTGTACCACGAAAACATGCTGAGCAACAGCACAATGAAAATGAAGGCATGTGCAACCGAGGTGGTGGATCCATGCATAAAGAGCGCAATGCAATATTCAAAGCTATGCCGAGCGCGCAATAGCGGCACAGCCGAAATTGCGAGACTAGCCGGAAATGAGCCAAAAAAAAAGGCTCAAGGAAGGGCGCAAGAACGCTACAAGGCTGCCAAGTGGGGAGAGAGAGAGAGAGAGAGAGACAGACAGACAGACAACAGACAGGCTAGGGGCAGGCAAGGAAAGCGTGGGCCATAGCCGTAGAGGCCAGCGGGGGGCCCGGTGCAGGGAAGTAGCAGTGAGGACAGCGGGGGTAACATACAACAGCAGCCGGGGGTCAGAAGCCAGGGAGATGGACAGTGCCAGCTTCCACATGGAAGCTGTAATGAGAGGTTAGAATGCATGCAGGGGCGTGGCGTGGAAAGGCCCGTCGTGAGTATGCCCAACAGGCGATACCGTGCCGCATCAGCTTTGAGCTGTACACAGATGTAGAGATCGTGGGCTGGTACCGCCTGAACAGGACAATACTGAGATGGCTCTGTGAGCTGTGCAGTGATGTGATGCAGGCACCCTCACGCCAGTCACGCTCTGTCGATGGAGACCAAGGTGACAGCCTGCATGTGCCTGCTCGCCACGGGCACCTTCCAGAGGCTGACAGGGACACCACAGGCATCACACAGTCGGCACATCACGCATCCTCACCCAATTCCTCAGCGCACTGCTGCCACATGCTGCAGTACATCCATTTCCCCAGCACCGCGGCAGGCGTACAGCAAACATGCAGGAGTTCCACAGGGTAGCACGCTTGCCTGGCATGCTAGGGGCCATAGACTGCACCCATGTGGCCATTCGCACACCACCTGGCCCCGATGGGGTCGCATATAGGAACAGAAAGGGATTCTCCAGTGTCAACTGCCAGGTGGTGTGTGATGCCACTGGGCGCATAATCAATGTCTGTGCCACACACCCTGGTGGAGCACATGATGCCTTCATATGGTATCAGTTCACACTGTGCCATCAATTCGAGAGTGGGGACATCCCCACAGGACATCTAGTGGGTGAGTACACATGTATGGAATGCAAACTCGGGGCAAGGGTGGGAATGCCACAGGTGCCATGGTAGTGGCACACAGGGATATGGGCAATATGGACCTGAACATGAGACTGATCTCCACTATCTCCACACAGGTGACAGCGGATACCCACTCCGTCCCTGGCTGCTCACACCGTACCGGCGCCCATGACCCCATCGCAGCAACGCTATAATGAGGCACATGTTTCCACATGCAACATCATAGAGCGGGTGTTTGGGATGCTCAAGGCACGCTTCCGATGCCTAGACACCTCCGGCGGTGCCCTACAGTACAGCCCCCAAAAGACCTGTGGGATATTCCTGGCCTGTTGCATCCTGCACAACATGGCCAAAGACTATGGGATAGCCGTACAGGTTGAAGAGGGGGACAGCGATGGGGATGCCAGTGGCGCCAGTGTTGATGGTGATGAGCAGCCCCCAGGACGGCAGGACCCCCGACTGATCCGGCAGGCCCAGCTGCACCGGGACACCATCACAGAGGAGCACTATGCAGAACACAGGTAAGTCAAGGGGACATGTGCAACCAACACTGTCCATGCGCAAACCACAGGCACACAGGGTAACACACCAGGGGTGCATGACGGCTAGGGGAGTGGAAGGGTCCAGGCATACAAACACACCATCAGGGAGGGGTGAGCACTCATATGAACACACACACACCAGGCACAGAGCATACATGGGCAGATGCACAGCACAGCAGAACCGACATTGCTAACACACAGCACCACTGACCACCCCCACCACCTGTACTGTCCAAGTACGTGTGTCAGATGCTGGGCACCCTTGCACCTTGGTGTACAGTACAATGCAGGCATCATCATGCACATGCACCTGTGGACAGCAGTTGGGAGGGTGTGCAGGTGGTCCGTGTATCGGCGTGGTGAACAGAGTACCCAGCAGTGCACTGCCCACCATGACACATATTGCACACATGGCAGCACCAGACAGGGCCCGCACTGGGAGACAGCTCAGTCATGTAGCACTGTCCCACGGCCACTGCAGATGCGTGGGCAGCCCCACCATGACCCAACAGAACTGGCAGGCTGAGCAGGGGCCACATGGGGTGGCACTGTTGCACCACCAGGGGTCCCACTGCTCGAACGTGACCTTGCCCGCACAGGGGTCTGCAGCATGCTGAACAAACCTGCACCAGGGGTGCTCGGGATGGCCACAGCAGAACCCGGCATCGACAGGCCTGGTGTCACACAACGCCGGGAATGTGGAGTGGAGAGTGAACTGTGTGGGGTGTGCAGTACAGGGGGCACCTGACTGTGTGCCCAATGCATCCACGACAGAGACCACTGCCTGGGTCAGCCTGTCAATGGCGGCAGTCACATCCATCCGCATACGAACCAGCTCTGCACGGTCCATAGCTCACTCCCTGCTGTGCCGCTCCACAGCCACAGACAGTGCCTCCACGGACATTGCAACCCACCTCTGCAGCTGTACTGATTCCTGCAGCAGGCGGGTGTGCTCGTCCAATGGGTACTGTGCCCCAACGGCATCCTGTCCCCCAGGGTGTGGAAGGTCCTGATGCACAACACCCCTTGAGGGTGGGCGCTGTTCGCCAGGACCAGGAATGGGCGGATCAAAGGGCGGCGGACATGTGCCACCGCTTGACACTGTACCCCCAGACCTGGTGGGTGACTGCTGCTGCTGCCCCTCCAACCGCTGTGTGCCAGGGTCCACTCGTTCCACCGCTGTGCTAGCAACAGTGCCAGACACCTGCATGGCCACCGGTGCTGCCCCACCGGTGCTGACAGGCACAGCCTGGGACTGTGCCAGCATGCTGGTACACAAGTTGGAACCAGAAAGGCCCAGGACGCGTGCTGGCCTGCTGTGTGTCCGTCATGGGACACACACCTGTCACTGCCCATTTCAGTCCTTGCATCATCAATGGTGCAGTGTGTGCTACAGCCATAGTCAGAGCGTGCTGGCATGCTTGCATGCCAGACTGCTGAGACACAGGCTGTGCACCCCCTGCACCCGAATCACCGACACCAGAGTTGGCGGCCCAGCATGCATGCTGCTGCAGTGCCTGCTGGCTGGTGATAGAGGTGGATGGACCCTCCTCCATGTCCAGCAGGTCATCATCACTGCCTGGACCCACCACCACCGTCTCCTGAAGGCGAACAGGATCTGTAACAGAAAAAGAGTACATGTGAGTGCATGTGAACAACCTTCCCCCCAACCCCCCCCAACACCACCACCATGTCATACCGTGCAGTGATGGGCTTCCACCTGTCTGGAATCCACCTCCTGGTACGCTCTCAATAGCACTCCGCTGCATTGATGCAACCAGTGTCTCCTCAGCCGGGGTCAGCTCCAACACCACTGGCGGGCCCCCGCTAGTGCCAGCACGTGCCGCCCTGAAGGCTGCCACCTTCTCCTTCAACCTCCTGCGGTCTGTCCCCATCTTCTTCTTGCATTCCTGCACGGAGCGCTGGTGGCTTCTGTGCAGGTTCACGGCCCGAGCTATCCCCTCCCATGCAGCTGCACGGGACTGAGGGGTGCCCCTCCGTCCACTCAGTACTGGCTCCTCATCCAGGTAGGCCTGGAAGAAGGCCTCTGTCTCTGCTGGGGTAAAGTTGGGCCTCCTCCTACGCCCACCATCCACACCCTCACCTTGGCTCTGCTCGGTCATGGCGATCTGTATGGGGAAGTGGACACCTGTCACTGTGCAGTCTACAGCATTTTCCCATGACCATTGTCCAGAACATCACACAGCATGCAACTCACCTCTCACCTGCAGTAACCGAATCTGGCCAGCGCAGCCCAATGTCGCACATTTATAGCGCAATGCATACAAATTAGGAGTGGAGCAACTATAATGACATGCAAATCGCGCCACTGCGCCTTTGAATGGGTGATCAGATGATTTGCATGTGTTGGCTGAATATCGCGAATTTGCGCTTTGCGCAATACGGTTGAGTCGGCTGAGCCAATGGCGCAGATCTGTGACTGTGTGGTACACTGCATTGCGCATGCCCAGATAGCTACCGCAGGCATCTGCCGTGCTGCTGACGTGCTGTGCGCGATCGGCAATTCAGGCCATGGCCACCATTGTGCCAGTGGCGCTACAGCACTGGGCACTATATGGCGTTGTGGCACTACTGCGCAATAGTCCACTGTGGCACTGGTACGCAGCTGGTCAGTCGTGCAGGATGCATATACATCAGATGGCGCCAGCGTGGCCTTGGCGCCATTGCCTATGACCTTGTGTCCGACCTTGCCCCTGGTGCTGTTCGCCGCCATGTACGGGTTTCATTGGCGCTGTCTGGTGACAGCGCCTGCGTGAAGTGACGACGCTGTTCGAACAGCGTGATTGGAACCTGTGGTGGTCTATTGCGCAACATCTCCACGTGGGGTTACGGCGCAGCGGGACGCCATATTGCCTGCTGTAAAGTTGGTACCATGGCTCACAGAAGAGCAGTACAGTGGAGCCCTGTCGAAGTGGCCAACTTGGTGGCCCTAGTGGAGCCCCACTATGGAGCAATTTATGGTGAGGCGCCCCTCACCATTTCCAGGACGCAGGTGTGGCAGCAAGTGGCCACTGACCTGGTGGGGGTCACTGGACAGTGCCGGTCAGCTGAGCAGTGCCGGCACCGGTACAGTGACCTCCGCCGGAGGGATCCTGATCTTCTCGATCGGCTGCGGTCATGTGCCAGGAGGGGCATGGTGCCTAGGCCAGGTGGGTGTACCATCTATGCACCTGTATTCTCTGTAGGGGTGTGAGTGTGTTTTGGTGGCTGTGCATAGGTGATGGCTCTGCCATGGTTGGCTGTGTCAGTGTGTGCAGGTGTGAGATGCATGGGTCTAGCTGTGTGGGCAGGCACTCTCACTGGGGCAGGAGGCAGTCTGCTTTGGAGTCACACTGATGTTTGTCTCAACATATGTCTCCCACAGGCCGGGATGTGAGGATGCAGACATGGGGTGAGGAGGGCCGTGCCAGGGCCCCGGTGCCGGTGGGTGTTGCGCCCCAGCAGCAGCAGCAGCAGCAGCGGCAGACCCAGCTGCTTGAGGAGTGTGAGTATCATTACTTCATGGATGCTATTGCATGCTGGGGGGGGCAAGACCACCAGCCATGCACAACACAACCATGCAGGAAAGGGGAGGTCATAATTCCACTATACAAGACACTAGTGAGGCCCCACCTGGAGTACAGTGTACAGTTCTGGAGACCATACCTACATAAGGACATAGACAGGGTAGAGAAGGTTCACAGGAGGGCAACAAAGATGGTGCATGGATTGCATCACAAGTCCGATGAAGACAGGTTGAAGGAACTGAACATGTACTCCCTGGAGCAGAGGAGGGAGAGAGGGGATATGATAGAGACATACAAGTATCTTACAGGGAGGAACAGGGTGCAGGAAAACACTATTTTTAAGCGAAAAAGATGTTCCAGGACTAGAGGGCATGGGATGAAGTTGGAGGGAGGATGATTCAGAGAAACATGAGAAAGAATTTCTTCACAGAACGGGTGGTGGACAAGTGGAACACCCTGCCAGAGGAAGTGGTGGGGGCTGAAACAATCACGGGATTTAAGAATGCATGGGATAGACATAAAGGAATTCTGGAGGTCAGAGGTAAGGTGCAACAGACTTATAGGAAAACAAAGTGAACTTACAAGCTCAAATGGGCAGACTGAGTGGGCCATAGGCCCTTATCTGCTGACACTGTGTATGTATCTATGTATGTATGCACGACACAGGTGACATGCATCACTGTCCAGTATCACAGCACATCTGTGTATGCGTCACTGGTGGTCCATGCATGCACTGGGCACATAGCTGTGTAACTGGCATCGCACCATGTTGCCACGTCACTTGACAGCCTTGTTTGTGCTGTGATGGACATGGGCAGTGTGTGTGTGCAGTGGTGCACATAGCTGGTGCTGCCTGTTTGTGATGGCCTTGTGCATGTTCACTGTGGGTGGGTGCATGCCATCACAGGTGCGGGACATTGGGCTATATGGCTTGCAGGTTGGGTGGTGTTCAGGGTTGTGGTCAGTCACAGCCATTGACTGTGTTCCCATTTTCCTAGGCCTCACAGTTCTCCAGAGGATCCATCGTGACATACGGGGGCCTGACACAAGTCTCCCTGGATAACCAGGCCATCCTGAATTCCATACGGAGACATGGCCAGCGGAGGAGGCATCGCAGGGAACAGCGGAACCAGGCACAGGACGACCAGCCTGCTGGGCCTTAGGCCACATTACCATTCCCACTTCACCCATCCCTACCACCCTGCCTTCCCTCTCCAAGTTGTTCATGCCTACCCCTTGACCACCCCTACCTTGTACCCATCCCCCCCCCCTTGTAAATAGTTCTGGTTTATTGTTTTGTAATTTACTCTTTGAAAATTTGAAAATACATTTATATTTTGATATGAATACTGTGTTTGACTCTGATTTGCAGCTGGCTATGGGTGCTCAGTTGCAGTGGTGTACATGCCATCTGGGGTGGTATGGTCCTGGGTGTGTGTGTGTGTGTGTGTGTGTGTGTGTGTGTGTGTGTGCGCGCGTGTGTGTGCATAGGGAGGTATCTCCGGCATGGCAGTGACTTTCTGTTGGTCTTGCCGTCTGCTGCCACCCACTGCTGGGTGCACAGGGTGTGCCTGGCTTGTATGCTTCTCTGCTGCACGGGGTTGACGTGTGCTGGGGGGGATGCATGGTTTCCTGCAGTGCCAGTCACTGCACATGGGTGGTGTCTTGGGATCACGGTGCAGGGTGTGCTGTGCGTACGGGGGGCTGATGTGCACTGTGGTTGTCAACCCCCTGTGTGTGGCACTCTCAGCCTGCCAGTGGTTGTGCTGGGGTGTCATGGCTCTGCTGTGCTTTGTTGGCTTGTTCCCATGGGCCAGTATATCATCCGTCACACCCCTAGTGATGCTGTGCTTGGGGTGTGCAGGTGTCTTGTTGGTTCTGCAGTGTGTTCCTGTGCCCATGTGTGGCATGGCTGGCGTTGGGCCCCAGCCTGCCTCCCTGGATGTGCAGTTCCATTGCTCTGGGGGCTCTGCTTGCGCTATGGCACCTCTGGACTGCTCAGCTGGGCTGCCCTGGTTGCGCTATAGTGCAACATTTCTGCTCAGCTTCTCCTTCCTGGTTGCGCTATGGCGCAGTATGTGCGATATTCAGATGTTGGTTGCTTGCGCAATTTGTTCTGCTCCATGTTTGAATATCGCACCTGTTGTGCATATGCGCAATTGGTTTGTGCTTGCTCCTGCTGTTGCGCACATTTTGGGCGCAGTTTGAATATCCAGGCCAAAGACTAAAAATAAGGGAAATAGTATGACAGCTTTTGGCAGCAGAATTGCTGCAGAAATAACTGTCTGCTGCTGCAGACGTTCTGTGGCAAACTGGAACCCTACTGCAGAACTTTGCTTCGAAGTGCCACAGAAAAATAGGGGCCTTGACCATAATGACATGCTAATGTGGTGATTTGTACCCCATCTGCCTAAGTAGGCTCATTTGCATAGCACCTCTGAATATTGCAGTCAACAGCGCTGGGCAAACAGGCTTGAGCTGGGCAAATGATTAACGCCACGGTGTAGCGTTTACTGCCTTGTGTGGCACAAACCACATTAGTGCAGCTTATAGAATGCATACGTGATGATAGGGAATGGGAATTTTTTAGTTGTGCTACCTGTTGTATGCGAGGCTTGGCGTCCATCTGTTTATTAAACTTATGTCTGTTTCAATGCCAACTACAGTGTGCTGAGTTCTGCCTTTTTTGAATTTCAAGTTCCAACTCGAGCACCTGTTTATACGGAGGAGCTGTCTTTGCCGTGTATTTATATATATACGTGATGATATCATTGCCGGGAAGGTCATGTAAGGGTCACACATGCTCAGTTATGCCATTCTATGAGGGCACGGTGCTGTAGTATATTGCACAATGCAGTATCTTGCTAGTGCTGTGCTATGTTACGTGCATTTTCAATTGTGTTCAGGACAGCATTCTATGCACATTGGTGTCAGGGTGTTGCCTCCCACAGTGCAAAAACAACCATGGTGGACAGGAGAAGGCTCAGGGAAGTGGTTCAGAGGGACCAGAGGTGGGGGAGGTGGAGCTGGCCAGCATGGTTCAGCTGATGCAGGCCAGGGAGCACCTGCTGTTTCAAGAGGTGCCCGAGGGGGATAGCCCATGGCATGAGGTGTAGTCATCTGATGTGTGCCAACTTATTGCCTGCACAGGCATATAATGCACTGAGGATCAACGCAGGCACTGATACATGGACCTGCAGCACAGGGAGTGACAGAGGCTGGACAGGTTCCAGCGCATGGTGCATGATGGCACTGTACCTGTGCCAGGTAAGTGGACATGTTTCTCATAGCCCAGCTTTATGTGTGTCAAGGTGTGTGGGTAGGCATGTACACAGTACACATGTGGGTACACATGTATAGGACAGGTCACTGCACATGTTTGGCATGCTGCAGGTCATTCACATGTATTGCTATGTGTACACTGTTACAAAACCACTCAGCAGGCCAGGCCCTCTACTCCCAAAGTGCCAACCTCTGAGCGCAGTCTTGTGACCAGCGTAACAGTGGAATGGACAAGGTAACCCTCTTGTCTGTTTTTGTGAGTTCAGATCAACCTTTGGTCTCAAGTTCTGGAGGGATTCAAATTGTGAACCTCTTGCTAGCATACCCAATGCACAGGCTCAGATATTTCTGTCTTTGGGGGGCCAGATATCTTTGCCTATGGGCACCTAACCAGGTATACAGAGATGAACCCTTAAAAACTTTAATAAAGACCTCAAATTTAAAACGCTTCTCTTTCCAGTTTGGTGCTACCATTCAAACTTATGTTTAGTATCTGCAATAACCATATACTTTTCTTACAACTAAAAAGAAGTCAAAGACAGACCAAGTAAGTTCTAAAAAGAATTTTACTAAAATAGTTAAAAATATGTAAAACGCAAAATATAGAACTCTTATACCACAAGACATACACATATTTTAAAAGAACAAGGTTTAAACAGTGCAAATTCCTACTTACAGTACTTAGATTTGAAATCTTTCTAAATATCTGTTTACAAGTGCCCCAAAGATCTTTCCTCAGTCAGTCTAGGTAAAAGTGTGTAAGTAAAACAGAGTATTCCTTAAACAACTGTATGGGACACCCCATTTTTGTGTGAGGTCAGCTAGCGCCTCCTTTGTCAGATATGTATAAAAACATATATATCTTATACAAAAGTATTACATTCTGCAACTTCAGCATAATTCATTGTCCTTCAAATGACACTTCTTTTGATCTCATAATAAGCTTCCTCCTTCCAGGACATGAAAGCATCTTTATGATTTCGCACTTCTATGTAATAACCTGGGTTTTCTTTCCAACGTCATAAAATGGATATGTTCTAGCAACTATGGTTGCAATTAACTCAGACAGACAGGATCCTTAATTAAGGCCTTACATGTAACACATGTTCTCTAAAAACTGAGTGTGTGTGAACTCACATGCTGTCAGCATTTTTTTATGGCTTTCATCTTTTAGCTAAAATCTGGGGGGGATGAGTGAGGTCATTCTAAGAGCATCAGATTTTTTTAGCAGAGACATTCAGTCATACATTTTATATAAAAAAAAAAGATACAGCACTCAGAGCTGGCTGTCTACATCACATACACCACTATGGGTACAGTGGTGCCCATGTGTGAGTCAACAGTGCCTGTGTATGTAGTAGTACATGTGATGTGCACAGTGTCATCTTGTGATGGGTATCAGTGTGCTTTGTCATTGTTAGCATAGCACATGTTGCACAAGTGCACATAGACAGTATGTCACAGTGGTTATGCAGTTGGATGGTGTGTATACCACACTGATATGTCCGGCCACACCTCTGTACATTGACATGGTTAGTTTTGGGGGCCTATTGGCCACACACAGTGCAGATGTGTGTGTAGGTTGCAGACACACTGCTGCCTGTGTTCCCAGCATGGTAGCAATGGACACTTCCTGTGGTTGGACATGGTGCACACTGTGTGACTGGGCCAGGACTGTTGCTGACCACTGCCACATATGTCGATATCATTCACCCAGTGTGGGTGAACATTCGCCTGTGAGTGACAGAGGGCTGCTGGCCACATTCCCTGAGCACACTGCGGTGTGTCCATGTGCTCCACAGGCCACATGACGTTGGGCCCTGCTATGTCCAGTGGTTGGCTGACACACATGTCTGTCACAGTACTGGGCACTGTAGTGGCACTGTCTGTGTGGGTTTTGCTTCTCCAGTTCACATCAAATGGGCTAGCATGTGTGTTCTACATGGACTACTGCAGTACAATGTACCAACACTGCACATGTGTCCCAAATGTCATATGCTGAGTGGGAAGGGATGCAGTACACTGCTTGACAGTTGCACACAGTGTAACTGGCACTATTTAGGGGGGGATTATTGATGTCCATTATGGTACTGGCACTATTCTGTCCTCTTCACTCTGCAGACCACACCACCAGGGAACAGCAGCGAGGGCACAACCGGGGGACCATGGCTCATGGCCAGTAGGCCAGGGGCAGCAGAGATGGGCGGCAGGATGCCGTACGTGAATACGCTCCTTTGTGGTTTACATATGTTTACATATCTTGCCTGGTGGGGCATGTGTGGTAACCCCTTTACAGAACAGTGTCACCACCACATGTGCTTTTGCCCTGTGTCATGTCACTGGTCTCAGGGGTACATGGCCATGGGGTGCCTATGGTGCTGTGCTGCTGGGCATGGCATCGAACACACCTACTGCAGCCCATGGTACAGTGCACCCGGCCACTGCCTAGCCTTGCCACACAGCCTGTGGGCCTGTACTGTGACAGCACATGGCTGCTCACAGTCCTGCACTGCTGCATCATGGTGTGTCATGTATGCCCGCACCATGCAGCGGTTGTACTCTGCACATAGCACTCACCTACCATTCCTCGCTTATTGTACAGTTGCTTGTAGCTGTCTCCTCCTGTGTCATGTGGTGTACTTCTCCAGTACATCTGTTGTGGGTGTGTCTGCATTATATACATTGTATGGCGGCTGTGTGGTGTATGGTATTCATGACTGTGTCATGATGGGTGGGTGTATTGTCTGGTTCCTGTGGTTGTGTGTATGCCCACAGCATGCATACACTGCATGATGAACCTTTGGCCTGGACATGGTCTCTCTGGACGATGTGTGCTCACAGTGGTGTGGGCATGTGTGCGCCATCCGTGTCAGGCATGCATACTGGTCACATTGCATTGTGCTGTTCTGGTGTGCCACCATGACAGAGCTGAGCTGCACACTGCAGCCACAGACCCATTGTCTGCCTGGGTTGGGGGGGTTGTTGCTACTGATGTATGGCTCCATGGTGTGTCATGGCCTAGAGCACTGTGTTCATTACATGACCACACAACACACTTGTGTCATGGACAGTGTGTTCCTGTCCAGGGGAGTGTGGGAACACTTGCACAGTGTCTGCTACACAACCCTGTGGATTGCCAGGGCAGGCTGCAGTATGTTGCCATGTGGACAGTGGTTGTAGGGTTTCTGATAGTGATGTTACAATGCTTCATGGGTCTTCATTCTGTTCCATTGGGCAGCATGTCCCAGTCATTCTGTTGCTACAGTTTGTTTGATATTGTGATAGGGCTGACTGGGTTTTACCTCAGGGAGGCTGTGTGGCAGTAGTGTGACAGGGGCTACATTGGGTATGCATGAGGCATCGTCCCATCGGTGGTGGTGGTAGCAATGGCCTTATGGGCCTTTACGTCTTCATGGGATGGGCTTATGTGTACAATGGGGTTATGTACTGCCACATACTGGCTCATGTCAGATGGCATGTGCACTGTTTCCATTGTTGGGTACATGGGCATAATAGTTGGGACATGCTGTCCTTCTCTGGGGCCACATCCTGTGTTCTGCATTGCTCCACAGTGTCAGTACACCATTCTTACATGGGCATCTTTCCCCCCATAGGTCGTCATCACAGTTCTGCATGGGCCAGATGGCCAGAGGAGGGAAAGGGATGGGACAACCTGCTGTGGTGTATCATGAGGCAGCAGCAAATGATGCTGGAGCAACAGGACATCTTGGTGAGCCATTCCAGTTGGACTGTGGAGCTACTGGAGCAGCTGGTTCAGGGGCAGCACCTAGCTGCCGACCCATAACCCCCCATTCCCTTGTTTTTCCCCCATTCCTACCCTCCTTTGTTTCTCTTGTTGAGTTACCTGTTTTGCTGTACATTGTTTATATTGCTGTTTTCACAATATATATTTTTGATTGTTATACTCATGTTTCCTGTGTCTTTCTTGATTACCTGGAGTCGGTTTCACTGCTGTGTCGTGTTGCACCTACAGACCATCTAATTCACCCTGGTGGCTGCCATCCTGGCCTCTCATGTGGCGCTAGTTTCCCCAACATTCTCCCTATGGTGTGTGTGGCTCCACATCTGGCTGTACATTGTTGTGGGCATGGTAGGTTTGTCCTACAGTTGGCTGACACATTCTCTTCTCCATGTGTACCCTGCATGGCCTGTATCTGTGCCAGACAACATCTGGCTTATGACTGTCCATGAACATGGTCTGGTCCCTGTTCCTTGGGTGAACCCCATAGGCATTGCTTGGCTGGGGGGTGGGGCCTTGTGCTGTGGGCCTCTGTGTGGCTTTGTCCATGTGGCCATGGATAATGTCCATCCCCCTGCATCCTCCCACTGTGTGTCATGTAGTGTGCTGTCCCCTGCTCTGTGTCAGGGATTCATGTCCCCTTCCCCTGTACACAGTGAGTACTGGTTGGAGTCATACTGGCACACCAGCATGATTGGTCCTTTTGTGCAGGACACATCCCCACTGTCCAGTCTCTGCTCTTTTTCCACAGTTCACATCCATACAGTGTTGCTACATTTTGGGTTTCATCTCTCTTGGCATTGATTTTAGTGTATCTGTTACTATTATTTGTGATGTACACTGTTTTTTGTTCAGGTTTTCACATTTTATGCACCACTTCTTTGCTGGGGCTTCCGTGGCCACATGGTTCTCCTGTGCCTGACTCCACCTCTGTGTGCACTGTGCTGATGTTGCTGTTTGCACTGCCCAGTTGTTATATTCAGAGCTGTCTTCTTTGCCAGGCTATCTTTGCACTGCACTCCCAGCCATGTTTGCCCAGCTTCATTTACCCACTATATTCAACTGTGTTTACCCTTGGGCTATTCCTCTGAATATTGCATGCAGTTGGATGTGGGTTAATTTTGCCCACCGGGCAGTGCAAATTCTGCCCACGGGCAAAGTTTTGAATATTGGGCCCATGGAAGCCATAATATACTATACAGTTAATATAGATAATGTGGTGAAACAAATATATTACAAAATGTCCTTTCTGTAGGTAGAAATCATAAGATGCATATACATGACACCCCAAGAGCTGCATTGAATACAAATATTTCATCATCATAATCTTCCTGGATAATGTTAAGTAAAGGCTTGTTCTGTTGAAACAAGATGCTCCCATTTCAAAAGGCTCATGCTAGATGCACAATCCTAAAATCCATTTGAGGTTTTGATGGTTAAACTTGTATAACATACAATCTTTTTTTTTCTTGGAGGCAAAATAAATCTAAAATTACTTTTTTTCTGAAAACATATCTCAGATGGAAGGTTTGGCATTTAGAACTTTTACCTTCTTTTTTTCTTTTAAAATTGGCACAAATGTTTTCCATTGCAACAGAACCAAGCCACATGTTGGATCTGCTATTAACAGATTAATGACTTTGAGAGTACATTACACTGAAAAGGTCAGCCTGCGTTCATGTCCAGTTTGCTGATGTGAAGCTGTGAGTCTGCATGCTGAAACTAGAATTCTGCTTGCCATGCACTGTTTGAAAAAAATAATTAAGTGCTCTATCAAACACAGTTTGTGAACTGTGTGGAGTAAAATGTCCAAATTGTTTAATATGGCAAAATTGGCATGTCAAGCATACGTTATGCTGGAAAGGGCCCAAAGAAGAAATAAACGTTCTCTGGTAATTCATTCACCGGATAAAACACATCACTTTTGGTGTGAACAGCTCTATTTATTTATTTATTTATTTAATTCTAGGATAACAAGTACCTTTGAGCCAAGGCTCTTTTACAAAGGTTCCGCATCAGTAAGAGACAATATACCGTACATTACAAGGTAAATGCAATATACAGTACATTATAAGTTAAATGCATCTGATTTCTTTTTTTCTACAATTTCAAGATACAACATGGACAGCAAAAATGTTCTCTAACTTAGGGTTTGCAACAGCTAAATGGTTTTGTATTATTATCTGCCAAGTTCTGCTAACAAAGTACTGCCATGTACTTCAATTATTTATTTATGGAAAACTGGTAACTAGGAATGGCATGCTGAGCCAAGGCTCATTTCCAGGTGCAGCCTGGGGGAAGGGGTACAGGGAAAACAAATAGAGCCTGATTTAAATCCCACTGCTACGCACTCCCCTCTTGACCCTTTGGCCCAGATATTCAAAAGAGTTACACCATGCGCAATAGGGTTGCGCCTGCGCAAGTCCGAAAATGCGCCATTCTGCGATATTCAGCAGGAGGCAGTTGCGCCCCCCAAATCACGTTGAGCAACAGCGCAATGATAATGAATGTATGCGCAACTGAAGGGGGAGGAACCATGCATAAATGGCGCAGTGCGATATTCAGCAACATGCGCCATGCGCAATAGGGGAGCAAGTGGAAGTTGTGCCATAGCGGAAATGAGCCAAAATAAAAAGGAGCAAGGGAGAGGCGCAAGAACGCTATAGGGAAGGCACATGAGGCTGAACCCTAGCATGAGAAACTGGGCAGCAGGGACACAAAGGGCAGGCCAGGGAAAGGGCACCTGGAACCCACAGGCTCAGGGGAAGGTGTCGGGAGCCACAGTGCAGAAGGGGGAAGTACTTGCCACACAGCAGTGAGGCCAGCACAGTCAGGTGTTCCCGGTGCAGGGGAAGTAGCAGCCAGGACAGTGTGGGGAATACAGAAACAGTTGCCGGGGGGGGTGAAAAAAAGCCAGGGACATGGCCAGTGCCACCATCCAGATGGAGGCAGTATTGAGGGGGGTGAGAAGGTGGGTAGCAGGGGGGCGTGGCCGTGGAAGGGCCCATAGGTGGTATGCCCCCAACAGGCAGTACAGAGCCCGCACCAGCTTCGAGCTGTATAGTGATACTGAGATCATGGGTTGGTACCGCCTGAATCAGGCAATTCTGAGGTGGCTCTGTGAGCTGTGTAGTGATGTGATGCAGGCACCCACACGACGGAGCCATGCTCTGTCAGTGGAGACGAAAGTGACAGCTTGCATGTGCTTGCTTGCCATGGGTACCTTCCAGAGACCAACTGGGGACACCACAGTCATAACCCAGTCAGCCACATCATGCCACCTCACCCAATTCCTCAGCGCACTGCTGCCACATGCTGCGGAATACATCCATTTCCCCAGCACACCGGCGGAGCGCACAGCAAACATACAGGAGTTCCACAGGGTAGCAAGTATATCTGGCGTGCTAGGGGCAATAGACTGCACCCATGTGGCCATCTGCACACCAAGGGGGCCGCATATATAAACTGCAAGGGCTATGCAAGCATCAACTGCCAGGTGGTGTGCGATGCCAGGGGGCGCATAATCAATGTCTGTGCCATGCACCCTGGGGGAGCACATGATGCCTTCATCTGGCACCAGTCAGCACTGTGCCACAGATTCGAGAGTGGGGATATCCCCACTGGTCACCTAGTGGGTGATTATGCAAACCACATGGACAATCACAGGGCCTGGGGGGGCATGGTCAGAGGTGACATGGGTAGTGGCCTACATGGCCCGGGGCAGGGTAATGCTGATCACCAAACTAACCTCCACCCTCTACACACAGGTGACAGTGGATACCCACTCCATCCCTGGCTGCTCTCACCCTACTGGTGGCCTGCGACCCCATCGCAGCAACGCTACAATGAGGCACATGCCACCACACGTAATGTCATCGAGCGGGTGTTCAGGATGCTGAAGGCACGTTTCTGTTGCCTGGACACCTCCGGCAGTGCCCTACAGTACAGCTCCTCAAAGACCTGCGGGCTATTCCTGGCCTGTTACATTCTGTACAACATGGCCAATGAATGTAGGATAGCTGTACAGGTCAAAGAGGGGGACAGCGATGGGGACGATGAGGACGCCGGTGACACTGGTGATGGGCATCCCCCGCTTGGGTGACGGGACCCCCAACTATTCCGGCTGGCACAGCTGCACCGGGACACCATCACGGAGGAGCACTTCAGCCAACCTAGGTAAGTCATGGGGCCATGTGCAACCACCAGTGGCTAAGGCACAACCCACAAACACGCATGGACACACACCAGGGGTGCATGCCGTCAAAGGAACTGGCCGGGCATGGAACCACACACACACACCACCAGGGATGGGTGAGGTCTAACATGCCACATGGACACACACACACACACACACACACCACACACACACACACACACACACAAATGCAGCAGACATGCACAAAGGGTAGGAGGCACACTGACCCAGAACACCACCCCTAGCCACACACATGTCCACAGACCACCACACCCACTGCCTGTCATTGTGCGTGTGTCAGATGTTGATCACCATTGTGCATTGGTGTACAGCACAATGCAGACATCATCATGCACACGCAACTATGGACAGCAGCCAGAAGGGTGTGCAGATGGACTGTGTGTCCGGTGTGCAGGTTCAGGTACCCACCCGTGCATTGCCCGCTGAATGACACAATGCACACAGGGCAGCACCAGACAGTAGCCGCATTGGGAGAGAGGTCAATCATGTGCCACAGTGCCCAGGCCACCACGGATGCGTGGGAGGCCCCGCCGAGACCCGCCAGCACTGACAGGCTGACCACTGGCCTCATGGGGTGGCACCAATGGTCCCCCAGGGGTTCCACTGCGTGAACGCGACCGTGCTCGCGCAGGGGTCTGCAGCACACCAAACATGCCTGCGCCAGGCGTGCTCAGGATGCCCACAGCTGAACCCGGTGTTGACAAAGATGGTGCCGCACGATGCCGGGAATGGGGGGGTGGACAGTGCACTGCGTGGTGTCTGCGATGCATGGGCAAATGACTGTGTGCCCATTGTGGCCATGACAGCAGTGAATGCCTGTGTCTACCTGTCAACGGCAGTGGTCACATCCTTCCGCAACCGGTCCATCCCTGCCAGGATCAGAGCAGTGTCTCTGCTGCGACACTCCTCTGCCCACTCCAGAGCCGCACGCAGTGCATCCATGAATGTCACAAGCTGCATCTGCTGGTTGACCGATGCTTGCAGTATGTGGGTGTGCTCATCCAAGAGGTCATCTGCCTCCTTGGCATCCTGTCCCTCAGGGTGTGCATGGCCCTGATGCTCAGCACCCCTTGAGGGTGGGCACTGCACACCAGGACCAGGTCTGGGCATGTCCACAGGCGGTGCACTGACTCTGCCCCGGCACTGTACCCCCAAGCCCATTGGCTGACTGCTGATGCTGCCGCTCCTCAGGGCTCACTGGTGCCGCCGCAGTGGCCGCAACAGTCCCACTGTCCTGTACACACACCAGTGTTGCCCCACTGGTGCTGACAGGCACAGGCTGGGACTGTGATGACACGCAGACCTCCACAGTGGCACCACCCACAGCCATGGCTGCAATGTTACCTGCTGTGTGGCCATCCTGTGGCACACACGTGTCACTGCCTATGGTGTTAGCGACTTCATCATCGGTGACGGACTCAGCACCAGCCCGAGTCACAACATGCTGGCATCCGTGGACACTGGCATGCTGGGACACGGGCAGAGCCTCCTCCGCACCTGTTCCAACAACATCAGTCTGGACAGCCAGGTGGCCCACTGTCGCACTGAGCCGCGTATACCTGTGGAGGTGGATGGTCCCTCCTCCATCTCCATCTGACTGGCCTCAGTGGACAGGCCCACCACCGCTGAACCATGCAGACACTCAGGATCTGCAAGGGAAGACAAAGTCGCATTACTGCATGTGACCTACCCTGCTCCCCCCAATAGACAGACCATGACCTACCATGCAGTGACAGGCTACCACCAGTCTGGAAGCCACCACCCGGAACACCCTCAATGGCACAACGCTGCATGCTGCCAGCAACCTCCTCCTCCTGTGGGGTCAGGCATAGCACCTCCGGCTGTCCACCACCTGTTGCAGCTCATGCTGCCCTGATGGCAGCCACCTTCTCCTTTATCCTCCTCCTGTCTGTGCCCATCTTCTTCTTGCACTCCTGCATGGAGTGCTGGTGGCTGCCATGCAGGTTCACTGCACGCACCACTTCCTCCCATGCAGCAGCACGGGCCTGTGGTGTTCCCTGCCATCCACTGAGAAGTGGCTCCTGGTCCAGGTAGGCCTCAAACAGGGCATCCGTCTCAGCCTTGGTGAAATTAGGCCTCCTCCTCCTCCTCCCACCACTCTGTTCCTCCTCTCCCACAACTCGCTCAGTCATGATTTAGCCTGTGAGAATGAAAGTTGTTACCTGTGACTGTGCAGTCCCATGCATGTCCCAAAATCCACAGTCCACACTCCCAAACAGCATGCAACTCACCAATAGACTGCAGTAACTGACTATGGCCAGTGCAGCCCAATGTCACACTTTTATAGCGCAACCCATGCAAATGAGGTGAGGCACAACTTTAAGTGGATGCAAAATTGCAGTGCTGCGCCATTGAATGGCTGATTAGCTGATTTGCATATGACAGCTGAATATCGCGCTGTTGTGCTTTGCGCAATTGTGTTGAACTTGCTGAGCCAAGGGCACAGTTCTGTGACATGTGCAGTACAGACCTCACTGCGCATGCCTGGGTTGCTGATGCAGGTGCCTGCCACGCTGCTGACGTGCTGTGCATGGGAGGCAATGCAGGGCATGGCCACCATTGTGCCAGTGGTGCTACAGCGATGTTCACCTATATGACGCTGTGGCACTGGGGCATCGTAGGCACACTGAGGCAACAGCACGGTAGGCTGCTACTGGAGGTAGCACACAGGCACCCGATCACGCTACATGCATTGGGTTCCAGTGGCACTGTGCCTGTCCGTGCACCAGAGACCCTTGACACTGTGCCCAACCTTTGCTCCTAGGTGCCATGCCTCAGGCATGGGTGCACCACTATCGCGCTGTTCGGTGACAGTGTGATAGGGAATGGCAGCACTGTACCGCGCAGCATCTGCACATGGTGGAACCATGCTGCAGAGTGCCATTTTGAACCTACTGAGCCAGAAAGATGACACGGAGGAGAGCTGCCCAGTGGACCCAAGTTGAAATGGCAAACCTGGTTGCCATTGTTTAGCCACTTTTTGGCCCACTGTTTGGGGAGGCACCCCTAGACAGGTCTAGGAGCCAGGTGTGGCAGGAGGTGGCTGACGCCCTGGAGGAGTCCTCAGGAATGGGGCGGATGGTGGAGCAGTGCCACCACAGGTATGGGGACCTGAGGTGGAGGGATCCTACCTGCTTGCCCACCTGCGGGCACGTGCCTGGAGGGGCATGGTGCCACGGCCAGGTAGGTGTAATGTCCACATACTTTTATCTTCCATATGGGTATCATGGTTGCATGTGTCCGGAACATGGGGGGACCATCGGTGTTGGCTGTGGTGGTGTTATCAGGGTGTGGGGTGGGTGGGTCTAGCTGGGTGGGATTGCACACACATGGGGTTAGGGGGACTTTGCTACAGGATTATACTGATGTTCCTCTCTCCATGTTTGCACCTTAGGGTCAGAAGAGAGATGGCTGGTGAGGGAGCAGAGGTGCCAGCAGGAGGACAGGACCAATAGGAGGGGCAAAGGTCCACAGCACCAGAGGGACCGGCCTGATGATGGTGAGTGCCATACCTCCATGATTACTATTGCATGCTGTGTAACAGGGCGGGCAGTGGGGCATGGCCACCATCCATTGACACCACTGCCATGCACGCAACTTGTTACAGTCAGCACTGTCCAGTGGCATTGCATGTCTGGGAGTGCGTCAATGGTGGTCCATGCGTGCACTGGGTACATGGCTGTCCCACTGCCATCGCACCACATAGCCATGTCACTAAGCAGCCACGGTGGTGCTGTGCAGGACTTGGCTGGTGGGTGTGTGCAGCGGTCTGCATGGCTGTATGTGCCTGGGTGGGCAGGTCTTGTGGATGTGATCACTGTGGGTGGTCACACATCATCACAGAGGCATGTCCCTCGGCCATATGCCATGCACAGTGGGTGGGCAGTATGGGGCTGTGCATTCACACCTATTGACTGTGATCCCTTGTCCTAGGTGTCCGCCAGCTGCAGGCAATCTGGGAGGCACTGCAGGAAATACTCACCATGGCCAGGGCATCACTGGACATCCTGCAAAGGACTGAGCAGCTGGGGGTCCAGCAGAGACATGGGAGGCGGAGCAGCCAGAGCGGGGAGTGGGGCTCCCACTGACCATCTATATGCCCCTGATTTCCCCAACCCCCTGGACCCACTCTCACATCCCTCCTTTCCTGTCCCATTTGTTCACCCCTGCCCCTTACCCACCCCCACCTTGTTTGTGGCCTTCCCCCCACACATTTGTACATAGTTGTAAATAGTTTTGTTTCATGTTTTTGATTACAATTCTTTTGATATGAATACTGTGGTGGTCTCTAATTTGCAGCGGGCTATAGGTGCTCAGCTGCAGTGGTGTGCATGGCGTCAGGGGTGGTGCAGTCATGGGTATGTGTGTGTCCGTGGGGAAGTGACTATGGTGTGGGAGTAGCTATCAGTCAGTGTCTGTGGTGTGTGTGTTTTTCCCTGTGCACTGGATGACTGTGTGCAGTGGTCCATGGTGCATGCTCTGTGTCCATGGTGCACCTGTCAGCCCATCCATGGCCTGTGCAGTTGATACCCTTGCATGTCTGTGACCTGCACGGTCTGCTGGCATGTCAGTGGTGGCTGCCCATGCAGGGCAGCTACTGTACCCGTCACAATGCTGGGTTGCCTCTTGTCACTGGTGTGGTGCATGTCTGCCTCGGGTGACACTGTGACCTCCGTGGTTGTTGTCCCACCTCCATGCTGTGGCTTGTGTGTGTTGCAGGGGATATGCACCACTGTCTGTGACTTGCTCTCTGGGAAAATGATGGTGGCATACAGGACCACAGTGCCTGTGCAGGGTGGCTGGCACTCCTGTGCCATGGAGGTCTGCTGGCCATGTGTAAACAGTTTCCAGGGGCCCACACTGGGGGCTTGGTTGCCCCTCTACTGCGTCCCTGTGTTGGTGTGCCCTTGGGTATGGGGGGTGTTTGTCCATGCACTGTGTTGCATCCGGTGTGGTGCATGCTTCCATGCACCACTGTGGGTGTCTGTGCTGGCTGTTGTGGCCAGTGCTGGGTCAGGGTGTGTCCTTGGGAGGGTGTGCAAGGTGCTGTACCACTGGTGGTGGGGTCCGGGGCATGCCCTGTCACGTGTGGGGTACCTCGTGTGCCGATGCATGGTCAGTCTCTCAGCTGTACCTCAGGGGGGCTGTGCATGGTGGCACTGTGTATGCCATCATTGCATCGCTGTGTGCTGCCACCCGCTGATGGGTGCTTGTGGTGGGGCTGCCTTGCATGGTTCTGTGGTGCACAGGGTTGCATTGTCACAGTGGGGGTGGTGGCATGCATGGGGTATCCTGCAGTGGTGGACGCTGCTCCTGGGCAGGGTGTCTGGCGGTCATGGTGCAGGGTGTGCTCTGCATTGGGAGATGGTGTGGCACGGGGTGGTCGGCCCTCCTTGTGTGCTGGTCACAGCTTGCCAGGGGGTGTGATGGGGCACCATGGCCCAGCTGTGGGTTGTTTGCTTGTCTCCATGGGCCACTGGTTATTCCAGCCCTCCGCCAGTTGTACAGTGCATGGGGTGTGGGGGGATGATGTCTGTTCTGTTGTGTGTTCCTCTGCCCATCTGTGGCATGGGTGGTGGCCCCCTGCATCCCTGGTTGTGCAGTTGCATTGCTGTCCTGCTGCTGGGGGGCAACCCTGGTTGCACTATGGCGCCTCTGGAATGCTCAGCTGAACATCTCTTGTTGTGCTATGGCGCATCAGATATGCTCAGCTTCCCCTCCCTAGTTGCGCTATGGTGCAGGTGGTGCGATATTCAGTTGTCAGCTGTAGGTGCATCTTGGCCAGCTCAGTTTTTGAATATCGCGCCTCTTGCACATGGGTGCAATGAACTTGCACTTGCTCCTGCTATTGCGCACTTTTTGGGCACAGTTTGAATATCTGGGCCTTTATGTCCTTTTGAAGGTAGGGCCTCCAGAACAGTACACAGTATTTGAGGTGAGGTCTCACCAATGACCCGTATAGGGGCATTATGACCTCCCTCCCTCCTTCTGCTGGTGATCCCTCTACCTATGTAACCCAGCATCCTGCTAGCTTTCTCCACTTCTCCCCGCCTTGCCACACTGCTTAGCCACCTTCAGATCATCAGAAATAGTTATCCTCAGGTCTCTTTCCTGTCTTGTGACTGTTGATCCACCCCCAATGGTACATAGCTGCAGGGTTCCTGTGATCCAGATGCATTATTTTGCACTTCTCTGCATTAAAGCCCAGTTGCCAGACCCTTGACCACTCCTCCAACTTGCTAAGATTCTCCCTCATTTGTTCCAGATCCCCTTGGTGTGTCCACTCTGTTGCAGATTTTGTTATCATCTGCAAACAGACACATCTTCCCTACCAGCCCCTCTGCTATTTTGCTGATAAATATATTGAAGAGCACTGGATCTAGCACCGACCCCTCTGGCAACCCACTGGTCACTTTGCCTTCCCCTGAGAGCACACCATTTACCACCATCCTCTGACTTCTATCCTCTAGCTTGTTTCTCACCCATCTAACTACCTTTGGTCCCACCTTCAGGCCATTTAGTTTGTTCACCAGCCTTCTGTGTGGGATTGTGTTGAAGGCTTTGCTGAAGTCCAGGTAGACCACATCCACTGCCTCCCCCCTCCCCGATCCACTACCTTGGTCCCAAAGAGCATGACCAAGTTAGTCTTTCAGGACCTCCTCCCTGTGAATCCATGCTGTCTTGGATCCTGTAGACCGCTGGCCTCCAAATACTCCACCAACCTTTCCTTCAGCTGGGACTCCACAACCTTGCCAACTACTGAGGTCAGGCTGATGGGTCTATAGTTTTCTTCCTCCTCTGTGCTTCCACTTTTGTGCAGTGGGACCACTTCAGTCCTCCTCCAGTCTCCCTAAACCTGCCCTGTCTCCAAAGACAGGTTGAAAAGGGCAGTCAGGGGTGCAGCCAGCTCCTTCCTGAGTTCCTCCAGCACCCTGGGGTGTAATCTGTCAGGGCCCATAGCCTTATCCACTTTAAGTAGTGATAATTCCCTCAGGACTCTACCTACCATAAAAATGGCTTGTGTCCATCACCAATACCTGTGCACCCTTTTCTTCTAACCCACTCTCAGCTGTGACTAGATCCCACAACATAGTCATCATTAAAAAAGGTCCTAAAAACAGCTTTTTGCATTCTGCTATATTAGTCTGCTGGTCTACCCACATGCTGTATAATACTGAACTGCTGTTCAGCATCATGTCATCTCTCCCTCACTCCACACTCACAAATACACAAAAAAGGCTTTTTTTAAGAATTCACCCTACCCCCGATTTATTGTCAATTAGAAAATGAAACTGATGCTGCCAGCTTAATCTGCTTCATGGCAACCTCTCCCCACTTGGCAGGATGTCAACCTCACTTCTCCCTATGGATCCTGCCCCCCACCTAATTAAATGAAAAAACAGATCTGATAATTACCTAATACTGTGCTAACTAAAAAGTCACTGAGTTTGCCACATTTCAGAATTGTCCTCCTCGAGCATTCCAATTTTTCAGAGGCAGTCACGTGCACACTTTAAAACAGCAGTGCACACTGCACTAACCAAAACTCCTCCTTTTGGTCCTGCTACCTCCATTCTAAAAAAAAACACTAGCATATACCAAGAGAAGACCAGCACTGAGAAAGAGATGGGAACTAAACACAAAACAGAGTGATGATGGGGGGGGCACATCTACAACAGAGACTAAAAAGGCAAGCACAGCATGGGAAGGGGGAGCAACATGTTGCCGTAGCACCACTTACTAGACACAATACCAACTACAGACTTTTTATTAATACATATTCCTCCACATACACTCTGCTTGTGTCAATTTACATTACAAAAAATTTGTAAAGCAAATTATTTAACACTGTTTTATATTAGGTTTATGCTAAAAGGTTTCCAATTCATAATAGCAATAATACATTCCAGGGTATGGCATATTATGCAATATTGTCACTTCTCAAGTACATGAGACGCTCACAATTCACCTGAGGTATGACAATATCCCACGATATATCACACTATTGTGTATTATTACTTAAATAACACATTGCTGAATTGGGTAAATAAAGGCAAAGTAAAGTAATGTTAATGCTGGAGGTAATATTCATGAACATAAGTCATGCTCTCTCTCTAGATTCAGGTGGAATTAGTAAATCAAGTAGATTTATTAAACAAAGATTTTAATATCAAAACACTGGGCTTCAAATTCTGGTAGAATGCATTCAGTTACAAACCTTGACAGATCTGAGTAGTTATAAGTTAGGTCCTTTAAACCTAAGTTTCCTGTGTGCAATGACTTTCAGACTCATTAAACAGCACACCATGATCATGTAACTGCTATTCTTCCTAATTGAAAACTGAGCCGGTATTCTTTTCTTCTTCAAAAAGCAAGTAGCTGTTTTTCTTTCTTTGTATGAACTACCCCCACAGAAGAGGGGTAACATCTGTGGCATGAAAGCACAACTCTGAGTGCAAATCTGGCTAATGGTAGTTAAAAAAAAAGCCATCTCTTTGATGTCACTAGAGGACTGCGCTCCAGGTATCATATAAGTGAACATTTTATTTTCCAGCAAGGAACAGAGTACTAGGTAATGACAATGTTCCCTTATGGGTTGAAGGGAAGTAAAGTTCATACTATACTCTGAAGCGCACTGACATTAATAACTGTCAAGTGAAAGAAAATCTGCTGTGTGGTATTTTCTGAAATTTGTAATTATATAACTAGAACACAATGAAGTTTTCAACACAAGTTTGGGTAGGTTTCCAAACTACTGTATGTGTAATGTACTCTATGTGATGGTATAGACATGCTGGAAGTTTTTTTTTTTTTTTGTATAAGTACTGTTCAACCTGATAAATTTGGACAGGCAAAGTTGAATCTGAGGTTCTACCTTCTCTATCTGAACTATATAAAGGGTCAGAAAAGGCATAGCATGTAACACTTGTTTTTTATGTGAGAGCTTTCATATTAGTCACTTACTAATTATCATATAGTTAGCCAGCCTGCTGGTGTTGCAGTAGAGCTGCCGCTTGAGGCGTCGATGACCCAGGTTAGGGAGTGAAGTTGGGTTGTTGGAGGGTCAGCTAGTGGGAAGGAGGAGGAGGAGGATCAAGCTTCTTCGGGACTGCTCTCCTCCTCCAGGAAGGGGGGCTGCTGTGCCCAGTGTATTATGGACCCCAAGTGGTGTCGGGGGGTCAGGTACCCAGAGACAGCAAGGTAAGGGGTGTGAGGAGCAGTGGTTGTTGACTTTCTGCATGCAAGAGTTTATGTGAGCATGTTCAGGTGGCATTGCACATTTGCCCTCCCTTGAGAACATAACAGGAGGAAAAAACATGGCTGGCCAGCATGACAGGACAGACACCTCACAGGCTCTGCATCCAGCTCTTTGGTGTGCCTCCCATCCAAGGTTCCATTTTCCAGCTGAGGGGGGACTGCCTATGTGGGGGGGCAGCCATGGGAAGATGGGAGTTGGGAGGTAAGTCCATATGGGGCTGGGGTTTCAGAGTTGGGAAGGGGCAGTAACTCCAAAATTTCCAACGTAGAGATAGGGGCTACTAGCGCCCTACACTGAGATTTGGAGAGGCAAGATAACTGGGCCTCTGCTAGATAGGAGGAGAGAGTAGAGACAGAAGGTGGACTGGACATTTCTCTGTATAAATGCTTGTAATAACTGACCAACTCTGAGACAATCACCTGATGGGAAGATTTCAGAGCTCCGTCTATTCTAGAGCGAATGGGAGGGATAAATCGGGCAGACTCCATTTGCTTAATTCTGAGGGCCAACAATTTTCCTGCCTTTTCCCAGTGATCTATATAGGAGGCCCTTGTGCACAAGATAGCGAATTCTGCTTTTTATTGAGTACGCTTATATAGGAATCCCTCAATTTTGCAAGATTTTGTTTGGTTTCATCAGATGGGTTTGATTGTAAATTAATCTCTAATGCTCTGATCTGGGCTAACACTGCCTTCTGTTTCACCTCCCATCCCCTTTTCCATGCAGAGGCCATCCCAATTAGGATGTCCCGAAGGTATACTTTGAAGGCACACCATAGTATGTCCAGCATAGTATCCTGTGTAGAATTCAGATCAAAAAATTGTTTAATTTGCTCCTTAATATGGTCTCTACTCTTAGAGTCCTTGAGCAGCTGATCATTCAGTTTCCACCTAGATTGGCTCTTGGGCAAAGAGGTGAGAGCCAACTTGCAAAGCACCAAGGAGTGATCAGAGGGCGGGCCTCGTTGAATAGTAGAGAATGTTACTCCTGGTAACAATGCATGAGATAGTAGCAGGTAATCAATGCGGGATGAAGACCTGTGAACAGAGGATATAAAAGTGTATTTCCTATTTTCGGGATGTAAAACCCTCCATATATTGCATAATCCAAGCCTATCCATTAGTTCGTGTACTGCCCGCTGTGCCAGGGAAAGTAACCCTGAGAGTGAACCAGTACAATCTTTACCCGGGTCCATCACTAAATTCCAATCCCCCCCTAAAATTATTGTGGAGGGTAATAAGGAGAGAATATTATTGAGGAGTCTCGTAAAGAAGAGAGGGTCATCCCTGTTAGGGCTATAAATGCTACCTAACACAAGATCCATGGAGTACATATAACCCTTAACTAAAATAAATCTACCATATGGGTCTTTAATTTCCTGTATGACCTTGAATGGAAAACTCCTATTAATAAGGATTAAAACCCCACAACTGTTAGAAGTTCCTTGGGCTGAAAAGACCTCCCTATCTGCATCCGTGTCATCTGAATGGCTTCCGAGTCCAGTAAATGAGATTCTTGGATAAAAGCGATATTAGTGTGTAGAATATCCAAATGCTTCAAAACCTTATACTGTTTTTTTTTTTTTACGGACCCCTTTAACATTCCATGTTGAAAAACAAAGCTCATTAGCCATCATACAGTTTGAATAAGTGAAAACAGTGCATAATGTCGAGAACTACAGTGAAACAATCAGTCAACCTGCCTTCAGCGGACTGTGCCCCCGACCCTCCCCACCTCCCCATAATCCCCAAACCTCCACCCTGCTGAAAACATCACCTAAACTACCCAAAAAACAGACAACCCCAATGCATAATACCCTTAAAACCCTCCCCTCCCTCCTTTTCCTGTGCTTCGTTAAGCAGCTCTCCACCAAAATCGCCTTTCCCCTCCTACCCTCCCCCTTCCATTACATCCCTGTTAGACCTATACGTAAAGGAACAGAGGAACAAGGCTGGTTTGGTAAAAATATATAATTCAAAAAAGTTATCAACCTAAACTAGCTATGAGATCCCTATCAAACCACTAGGTTTATCCCGAGTGAACTTCGTTATTCCTACCCCTAGTTCTGTAAAATCCAACCTTAGAGAACCCTCCTAATACTATGTGCCACTTTTTTATTTTACCTCCCATCATTTTACCTCCCAACAAAACCACGTTGTCATAATGGATTAATAAACAACCCCCATGCTTGTACAGCAGAAAATTCCCTTCCTGTGATTATTAACGAGGAAAAAAGAAGTAATGAATGGGTCTACATTAATTCTGGCAGCACGTAAGGCAAGGGTGCTCCTACCAGTACTACAGCATTGCGCACACCCGGCGAAAGCGCACCACTTGTGGCTATCTGAAGGGAAGATATACCAGAGAAGACAAGCTTCTCCCCGATACAGCTGCTGTTTTAACAGCAACTGACCATGTCCCCGCTGCTGCAAGATCGGCACTGTTAAAGAATCGCATATACGAGGGAAGCCCTTCAGCTTTATAATGAGAGCTACTAATATCAGAGCAACACTCCCCTCGTGTGGCTGTCGAGTGCAACAGCGTCTACTCCTTCCCCCCGTGTGTACATACTAAGACCCCAAAATGAGATGAGTGAGAACTGGGAGAGCAGGGGAGGCACCAGCAGGGAAAAGTGACACATAACCCCCCGATTACCGCAAACGCACCCCCCGACAAACAATACCAGCCACCCGCCGACCCAATACACCCATTAACATCCTGGTATAGCCTCGTGCATGCCAACATCTGAGAAGGAGCCCCCACTCATAAACCATCTGAAAAAGAGATGAAGGAGGGAGGAGCTTGTCCTATAGGGACTAACACTAGTGGCGCTATCCATAAGCAAAGCCCAACTCAGACCTAACATGGGGCTTTGCTTTTACCCATAGGGCATCCTAATGGGAGACTAGAATCAAGAGTGCCCTACAAACCCACCGAGACTTGCCCATCACCCAGGTTGGAACCCCTGAACAATGCAGGCAACCATACCCATATGCCCCTAGGCAATGATGCCCCATCTAGACCCCATGCTAACCCTACAACAAACCTGGAATATACATTAATAACTAGAACTATAGAATTATGACTATATTCAAATTCTAGCCCTCAATGAAGGAGTAATAACGAAAAGTCCGGTCTGGATTAGAGGATAGTGCCCAACTCTGAACATCTCAGGCCCAGCCTCCCTAGGAAAATTCCATGCATTCCATCACCACTCCTGTTTCCAGAATGAACCCCAAAAATAAAACCCTAGGCATATTCAAGTGTCCTTGAAAAGATCCGGCATGGCTTTCTTAAGGCCTGCGGTTGCTGAATCCAAATCCTCATAGGTATGCCACAGTCCCAATAACTGCACCTGCAGCTTGGAAGGGTACAGCATCTTGAATTTAAGACCAGCTGCGATTAGCTTCATGACTACAGGGTGGAAAGTGGCTCTGCGCTGTCTGACTGAGAGCGGTAAGTCTTGGGCAATTCTGATTTTCACTCCTTCCCATTGCAGCTCTTGAATGGACCTCAATTTAACAAAAAAATGCTGCTTCTCCAAATAATTTAGGAAGCGGAAAATTAGAGGTTGAGGGTGAGCCCTCATCGAAGGTTTAGGTCACAGTGCTCTGTGGGCCCGCTCTATAATACAGTGGGAGCCATAAGGAGAGGGCCCGATAATCTTTTCGATAAACTTCTTGACAAATAAAACAGAATCTTGTCCTTCTTCCGACTCGGGGAGCCCAATGATCACCGCGTTATTCCTGCGGCTGTGACCTTCAAGATCCTTCAATTTCTGTTCCATTCTGCTGATTTTTTGCTTAATTAGGACCACTTCAGGATCTTGCTTATCCACCCTTCTCTCCAATGAGGTAAGTCGAGCCTCAGTATCCGATGTTCTCAGTGCTATATCCTCGATAGCCTGGGAAATGGTTTTAATTTCACTTGTGAGGCTTTTCAGCTCATCCTTAAATGTGCAAAATTCGGCCAGGAAACCAGTGAGCGTTAAAGGCTCTTGCTCCGGATTAGGGTGCGATGTTGTCTGCGCGGTCACCGCAGCATTGGCTCGCGGCTTTTTAGGGGCCTTCTCTGGGGTGGCAGGGGGTGTATGTTTGGGCTGTAGTTTTTTCATATCAACTTACATTCTTCCCAAACCACTCCAGCACAGCTCTGCAGTACTTCCCACACCACCTAGGAACCTTGATTGGGCTCTCAACGTAGGTTAACTTGAGAAAATATGTAAAAATAGCGGCAGCGGGCAGGAGAGGCTGAAAAAGGCGTCTTCTTAGGCTCGCTGCATCATGTGACCCCGCCACCTCCTGATTCTAAAACTGGATATCCAACCCCAGTGTCTGATATGTTCAACTGTTAAAAAAGGGAGGTTTCCACTCCATCCCATACACTAGCACTCATCCCTTCCTCTCCTGCCCCACCCCACCACAGAGATCAGCATGACCCCTTTCCTCCAGTCCATGAGCACCTCTACCCACCCTTCTCACCACACACGTCACCCAAAATAAAAAGAATAGGAGATGGCAACTGCCACATCCTCATCTCTGCAGCCTGCCACCAACTGAAAAACAACATTTATTTGTTTATTTTATTTATTACAGTTTCAGATTACAACCTTTGTGCCAAGGGGCTCTTTTTTTAAAGTTTACAAGCCAAATAGACATGACAATACATTGAATACAATAGGTACAGGTTGACAATGATTATTAATACAATGACAGCATTTGAACACACAGTAAGATTACACTGATTGTTTATACAGGGAGATTACAGTGCAGGTTTCAATTTTAAAGTGCTAGTAAGGTTACAGCAGCACTACAATAGTGAGGTGAGACAATTAAGCATATACAAAGTATGCATTAGTTACAGAAGGTAGGGTGTGGTGGTCCATACACAGGCAGAGGAGGCATTGTCAAGGGTTAACCAGGGGGACGCAGTTTTTTAAGAGGGGACAGTGTTTAAGCAGGTCAACGTACTTGTGCAATGTACAGTTGGCATTGCTCTAAACTCAGTGCTGTCTTTCCAGGTAGAGGCAAACATTTACACATCTGTACTCGAAGAGAGGGTGCTGAAGTTAAGGCAGTGCTAATGCTGCATTGCATGATCATTCAAAGCCAGGGAAACACAATGCCATAGATTCTGCAAAGCTCAGTGGAATCTTTTTTACTCTGACTTCACATTTTTCTTTTCCTGACTTTTGTGGCATTAAGGGTCAGTGCTAACTGATGCCTAAATGTGCTTTATTTTTGCAACAAATACTGTATATCATGAGGAGAGGGGGCAGATGTAGCAGAGCAAAGTTGTTTTATATCATAAAACCTGATTTCAAACTGGAATGCATGTCACAGGAAATCTTCATTCAGGCCCCATTTTGTCATGGTGCCCAGTCTCAAAATCTGAAACATAGAAACATAGAAACATAGAAGTTGACAGCAGATAAGGACCGCAAGGCCCATCCAGTCTGCCCATTTCTTTTTCTACCTTATAAATGTGCCATCGGCCTTTGCTCTGTCAGTGGCCTATCTATTCATAGTCATTTGTATTGCTCCCTTATGCCTATCCCATGCCTGTTTGAAGCCCTGCACTGTATTCATAGCCACCACTTCCTGTGGTAAGCCATTCCATGCATCCACCACCCTTTCTGTGAAAAAGAATTTCCTCACATTCCCCCTTAATCGGCCTCCCTCTAATCTCATGCTGTGTCCTCTTGTCCTGCTATTTTTCTTATATTTAAACATGTTAGACTCTTTCACCTTGTTTATTCCCTTAAGGTGTTTGAATGCCTCGATCATATCACCTCTCTCCCTCCTTTGCTCAAGGGTATACATATTGAGCTCCGTTAATCTGTCCTCATATGTCTTCTGATGCAGTCCCTGCACCATTTTGGTTGCCCTTCTCTGGACTGCCTCAATTTGGTTAATGTCCTTGTGAAGGTGTGGCCTCCAATACTGCACGCAGTACTCCAGATGGGGCCTAACCAGTGTCTTGTACAGAGGATTATTACCTCCTCACGACTTGTAATACCCCTACTAATACACCTAACACCCCCTAGCCTTACCTACTGCTTTAGAGGTCTGCTTGGATGATTTTAGGTCATCAGTGATGATGATGCCCAAGTCCCTTTCTTCCTTTGTGACTGCTAGCAACTCCTCCCAGCCTATAGGTGGCTTCGGGTTTCTCTTCCCTATGTGCATGATTTTGCACTTCTTTGCATTAAATCCCAGTTGCCACTCTTCTGACCATTCTGCTAGTTTATCCAGATCTCTTCTCATTCTGCCCACCCCATCTGGATCATCTACTCTGTTGCAGATCTTGGTGTCATCTGCAAACAGACAAGCCTTACCCTCTAGTCCATCTGCAAGGTCACTAATGAAGATGTTGAAGAGGACTAGCCCCAGGACTGATCCCTGAGGTACCCCACTTGTGACTTTCATCTCTTCTGACTGTATACCATTTACCACCACTCTGTTTTCTGTCCATCAACCAGTTTGCCACCCAGTTGACCAACTTCTGACCCACCCCGAGCCTACCCAGCTTATTTATCAATCTTCTATGTGGAACAGTGTCAAAGCTTTGCTGAAGTCAAGGTGAGCGACATCAACTGCTCCCCTTGGTCCACCACTCTGGTTACCCAGTCAAAGAAATCTATGAGATTAGTTTGACAGGACCTTCCTTTGTAAACCCATGCTGTCTTGGATCCTGTGCCCCTATGGATTCCAGGTGTTGCACTATCCTTTCATAAGGGTCCTCCATAATCTTGCCCACTACTGAGGTAAGACTGACTGGTCTGTAGTTCCCGCCTCCTCCCTGCTACCACTCTTGTGGAGCGGGATCACATAAGCCCTTCTCCAGTCTTCTGGGACCTCTCCTGTGCTCAGAGACTCACTAAACAATTCTGCTAATGGCTCTGCTAGTTCCTCCTTTAGCTCCTTAAGTACCCTGGGATGTATGCCATCAGGTCCCATTGCCTTATCCACCCTGAGCTTAGCAAGCTCTTGTAGGACCCTTTCTTTTGTGAAGGGAGTAGTGCTCACCTCCATCCCCCTGTGTCCATGATGCTGAGCTGTGGGCCCTGCCCTACCTTCTCTTCAGTAAATACTGTGCAAAAGTATCTATTTAGAATAGATGCCTTTACAGGGTCCTCCTCCTCACATGTTCCTTTTCTCCATTAAGCTTAATACCCCTCTGGACTTTCTCCTTTCACTAATGTATCTATAGAAAGTCTTGTCACCTTCTTTACTGTTCGTGCTAGTGTTTCCTCAGTTTGGGACTTTGCCTGCCTTACTGCCTTACCTGCTTCCCTTAGGGCAGTTTGGTATGCCTCCTATCTTCATCCCGCTGTGTTCCCTTATATTTCCTGAAGGCCAGCCTTTTGGCTCTGACCTTTTCTGCTACTGTATTTGAGAACCAAAGTGGTTTCCTTCTTCTTTTGCACTTCCTTTTCTGTCTGACACAATGGGATGTTGCTTCAAGTATTGCATCCTTAATGCTTGCCCACTTTGCCTGTACCCGCTGACCTGTGTTTCTTTTTGCCAGGGCTAGTTTTACTCTGTTGGCCATCTTATCAAAGTCAGCTCCTCTAAAGTCCCATATTTTTGCCTTGGAATGGGATGATTTAGTTGTAGTGGCCAAATTGAACCATACCATGTGATAGTCACTGGCCCCTAGGTGACCTTCTACCTGGAATCTGTGATCCCTTCTTTGTTAGTCAGTACTAGATCTAGGATAGCCCTGTCTCTTGTGGGTTGCTGTACCAGTTGTTTGAGGCCCTCCCTGCAGGAATCCACTATGAGTCTAGTTCTGGCAGATGTTCCTGCTGGTATTGACCAATCTGTATCCGCATGTTGAAGTCTCCCATTATCAGAACCTCCTTTAGCTGTCATGTTTTGTATATCTTCTAACAGTAATGTGTCTATGTCCTCCCTCTGGTCTGGGGGCCTGTAGACAACCCCAGTTCTTATGGCTGTCCCATTTCCTGTTTCCAGTGTGACCCACAGTTCTTCTGGCTCCTTATGTGTATTCTGAATTTCTGTATCTTTGATATTTTCATTAACATACAGGGCCACTCCTCCCCTTTTGCACATAGATCTCTTCTGAACAATACATAGCCAGGTAGTGAAGTCTTCCAAGTGTGGTTACTGGTAAACCACGTCTCACTAATTGCTACTATGTCCAGTTTAGCCTCTGACATTATTGCCTGCAGGTCTGGGATCTTATTTCCCAGGCTATGAGCATTGTGTACATGATTTTCCATTGGCCAGATTTTGGTGTGTTAGTTGTTGGGTGAAGTTTGGCATTACCCTGTGCATCGTATGGGGAGACAAACCTTTTCTTACCTGGTGATGCAAATGAACAGCAAACATGCTGAATTCCTGTTTGACCACTAGCTGAGGGAGGGGTGTTCTTCCCATTCGACATATAGGTGCTGCACCCTCCATTGCTAGTTTAAATATTCTGCAAAGGCGTCAAACTTCTGCCCCAATGCACTGACTCCTCTTTAGTCAGATGCAGTCCATCAAATTTAAAGAACTTTCGCTCCCAGAACTGTTGCCAGTTCCCTACAAATATGTGTCCTTTTTCCTGGCACCAGCCCTTGAGCCACATGTTTGGCTCCCCTATCTCCCCTTCTCTGACCTTCCGTCCATCTGCACCCCTCTCCCAGACTGGCAGGATCTCAGAGAAGGAGATGCCGGATGAAATAGATGATAGTTTGTCACCCAGCCTAGTCAGGTGTTCCTTGGTCTCCACTACTGACTGGCTGGCGAGATCATTAGTCCCTATGTGTACTAGGACATCAATGTTTTCTCCTGCTTTGTGAACAATTTAGCAATATGGTCAGTGTCTCTCCATGCTGATGTACCTGGGAGACATCTGACCATCACCCTGGAGATGGGTATCAACTCCCGAATCATGGAGTCTCCTATGATCAGAAGTTTTTGGATTTCCTTTGTGCTTGTTTGGTTCCTGATTTGGGTGAGTTTTGTTGTGCTAGCTCTTGTGCCGCAGTGTCCTGCTCTGCAGTGTCTTCTGCCTCTTTATTTGATTTCAGAGATAGAGGCAGATACCTGTTTGTAGTGTTTATATGGTTTTGGAGTAATGTTGGAGAGCAGAGAGTGATGGGGCACCTGATTTGCTCCTCCTAACCACCTGCCAACCTCCTGGACCAACTACCCTCTGCAGTCGAGGTTTTTCTGTTGGATGCTGGAGAAATGGCAGGTGGTTCTTATAATGTATTTCCTCTTCAATATGAAATTTGAGGTGTGCAATCTCTGCCCATGCTGCCCGGAGCTGAGCCCTAAGATCTCCAAAGGCCCAGCATGTAGGACAGTGTCCTAAATCCTGTAAGACTGTTCTTCTGAAAATTGTTCCACTGTACCTGCAGTTAATGAAATCCATTCCAAATAAGTTGCTGGGTTTGTAACCTAGTCAGATTAATTAGAAGGAAAAAAAAGGAAAAAAATGCAAGTAATGGTTTAATTGTGCTTTGTTTAACTTGTTATAACAAGTTAAATTACTAGTGCCCTGTAAATGAGATCACCTTGTGGAGCCCCACTGATCCGCCCTTCCTGCTCTGCCACAGGAAATGTCACAACTGTGGTACCCTATAAAAGGAGTGTAGCATGGGTGGTTGGGGATGGGGTGGTGGCTGGGTCCTTCCCTGCCTAAAAAGAAGAACCACGGACGAAAGAACAAGGAGATAAGAGCAGAAACAATCAGTCAACAACAAATGCAGTAACCCTGAAAGCTTATCCTAATGTTAGATAAAACTGTAAAACCTGTAAAGCACCACCTGTAATAATTTCAGAGAAGATATACGCTGTAAGAAACACTTTGCCCCAGAGAAAAATAAAGCAGTAACAGAAGATATACCTTGCAAAGACAATTTGAATCAGAAGATTACAGCAGTAATCTGTTAGACACACCTGTAGGCACACCTTGTAATAATGCAGAAGAAGGTATACCAGCAACAACAATTTGAATCAGAGAAAAATAAAGCAATGAAATGTTAGCAACAAACAGTAGCAATCCCTGTGAGTAAAAAATAAAAACACCACCACACAGTAAATCTGCTTAGCCAAACTAAGACTTAATCCTTTTCCCTTGCTCTGGTAAGTTTCTCTACTCTGCCTTTCAAGCATTCTTACAAGGAAAGAGCTCAGGTGAAGCTAGGTGCCTTGGCCAGCAAACCAAGTCTTCTACCTCCAAGATATCAACTAACCTGACTTTTTAACCCTTCTTTCTGTTGGAAATTACTGACAGTTTGCCAGCTCCGCCCCCACATACACACCTAATCCTTTGGAAGAGCTGTGGGAGGAAAAGCAATTAGCTCCTTCAATGTGAGAAGGAGACTGAAACACCTCTGAGACAACAAACCTTTTCAACAAACAAGAATAAAATAAAACACAGTGTCAAACAGTAATTTTGCTTAGCCCAATGATAAAAAAGTCACAAAAATGTAAGCTCCACCTGTAATACAGTAATTTCAGAGAAGATATACCCTGTAAGAAACACTTTGCTCCAGAGGAAAATAAAGCAGTAACAGAAGATATACCTTGCAAAAGACAATTTGAATCAGAAGATTACAGCAGTAATCTGTTAGCACACACCTTTAGGCACACCTTGTAATAATGCAGAAGAAGGTATACCAGCAACAACAATTTGAATCAGAGAAAAAATAAAGCAATGAAATGTTAGCAACAAACAGTAGCAATCCCTGTGAGTAAAAAATAAAAACACCACCACACAGTAAATCTGCTTAGCCAAACTAAGTCTTAATCCTTTTTCCTTGCTCTGGTAAGTTTCTCTACTCTGCCTTTCAAGCAGTCTTACAAGGAAAGAGCTCAGGTGAAGCTAGGTGCCTTGGCCAGCAAACCAAGTCTTCTACCTCCAAAACATCTGTCTCTTGGCAGCTTTAGCTTATGAGTCTTAGTGTTATCAATGATGCAGACTGCTCCACTACCCTCCTTAGTGCATGCACATGCCTTTAGAATCAGATGACTGTAGAAGCAAAGGAGGAATTGGGCTGTGTGGGTTAGGAAAGGGTTACAATTACATTAGTCAGGATTTTTTTTTTTCAATTTCTGTATGCCCCTTCCTCTTTGGTTCCTCATATGTTTCAGGCACTGCAGGTAGCACTCCTCTGAGACTCCCCAGTTGCTGCCACTCATCTCCATGGAGCTTTCGCTATGCACCCCAGGAGAGGTCAGGGTGGGGAGGAGCCCCTGAAATTTGTTGTTTTGTCAGCCAGGCACAGTGAACTGGTGAGTGATGGAGGTCCAGGGAGCTCCATCATCAGAGAGGATCCGGGGCCATTTTATCCCTTCATTTTCTCCCCCCAAAGATGTTACATACGTGGATGTCAATGCAGGGTCCACCCTCGCCCATGCACATGTCCTCCCATGGATGCCAGCAACGTCCTTATCCTCCCATCTGCCTGCTGCACTTCCACCCATTGTCACCCAGGTGGCAGTGTTACTGCGGAGGACAGAACTATCCCTTCCTGGAGGAGGTGAACTTTCATTGGGATGCTCAAATCTCCTCCCCCTGGCCAACCCCTGATGACACAGAGCTTGTTCCCGAACTCAGGTTAAAAACATCATGAGCAGTAGTGCTACTGCTACACTGACAGGCTGGCTATTAGTCAGAATTAATGGCATGCTTTTCAAGACAATATGCACCCATGAAGGGGTGCCTGTGTGGGCTTGTGGTGTGCAGAGGTTCAGCTCTACACAAGTGGAGACTTTTGTACATCCACAGCTCTGGATGCATGCCCCTCCCCACCTAATTGTGAACCATGCACAAAGCCATGCAGGCGGCTGGATTGGGGGCAAGCAAGATGGCAGAGATGTGCAAGCACACAATCCATAGAAGTACAGTGCAGTGCAATTCACAATCAACTTATTATGCAGTCATTTTGCAGCCCATTCATTTTATGGGACTGCAATGAGTTGTCAACTAGTTGGTTTGATTTTTCTCTTTGAGCTGTAGAATGTGGCTCTTAACTGAATGCATAGTCAGTCAGCTCATTCAAATCTCAGCAGAAACCAACTAACAACCAGCTGTCAGTGATGAAGAGATTTCCTGTGCAGAGCATTAACAGCTCAAATGTTAACTGGCTGTTAACTGGTTACAAAGTAAGTTTAATGTACTGTAACATTGTGGGACAGAGAATCTGTGGAGCGGGAGTGGAATGTGTGACCTGAGGGGCAGCCATAGAGCTTACAGTGTCACCCTAAGCATGGTTGCAGTAAGTTTTATGGGGCTTGATCAGCGGCCTCTCCACTTACCCCTGAAATTCAGAGTCTCTAATTAGGACTGGGAGTTGTACTGGCACAGTCCAGTATCAAACAAAAAATATACAGTTCCTGACAGGGGTACAGCAGTCTTGGGAGGACTACCATATCCCACCAGCTCCTGCTCTATGCGTGGCTTGGGATCCACTATGGAGCTGGACTGAACATCCAGGTGGATGCACAGTGTCAAGCATTGCAGCTGCCCCTGACCTTCCCACTGGTTTTCACACTGCAGTCCGGAAATGGATCCTGGGGGACAGGGGATATGAATTCCTGCAGAAGCAAGCACCCCAAATATGTGTGGTTCATGCATATTAATTCATTTTTATGTTCACCTTTGCACTTGAGCAAAGTGAACATATTGTTTTGAGAGTGGGTTTTGAGAGGTGTGTCACTGTCAGTCTAGTGCAAGGTAGTCTGCAAGGGGCTCCTCAGTGTCACACTGATCATCAGCCAGGCTGATCATGACACTGTTCTGGCTTACAGAGCAGAAACTTTGTGTACAGTATTTCACTGTTTTGAAGCCACAGCTTCTATTACATTCTTTTGTTTTTTGCCACGGCTTCTAAAAGGGGGTGGACTCTAAATGGGGGTAAGATCTTTGGAATCAATCCTGTTTTGGACGTTGGATCGCTTGGGACTCCTTTCAATGCTGCAGCTACAAATCGGAGGCAGCTTCTATTAACTTCATTTTTTTTTCATGCGACTTTTATTCGGGGGTGGCTTCTAAATGTTGGCGGCTTCAAAATGGTGAAATACGGTAGTTCAAAGGAGAGAGCTGGCCCAGTCATAGGTGGGCTCTTTCCTTTGATCTGCATAAGGGCCACCCAGCAAGCAGAGCTGATCACTGTCATGATTAGTGTTCTGTGCTCCTCACCCCATCCCTTCCAAGGAAGAAACAGTTCCTCCAACACTCTGGAGCAACCATATTGCACTGTCACAAAAAAACACATAAGAATACATAAAAAAGGAAAATTTTGATCTTCATCCCTTATATTGTTGTCTTGGTGCCCAATCAACAAGATGCAATTGCAGTTCTCATATTTTTCTCAGTAATGAGACCTTCCTTCAAAGTTATTAGGTGTTTTGCATAGCAAAGCCCCAAACATTAATTGCTGTGCACACAATTAGTATATCTGAGTTAAAGCCTTCTCTTCTGATAGAAAATACTGCTGCCATTGTGTTCACAAGGAGCTCAGACTTTATGATACTTTGGTGAAGACTTACCCGAGCGTGCAGGCTCCTGCATGACTTTGGACTTCCTTGACGATTGTCTGAAAGCAGCATCCTGTGAAGCAACACACATCTGCAGAAGTCATACAGAAAAACTGGGCAACTTGTAGTGTGGAATGAAAACCTCTAGTGTCTTGACAAAGCTTCTGTTATTAGGAGTGAAACCCTGAGTGTTTTCTGTTACTCTGTTCCTTTCTGCTGAATAAAAAGTTTATGCACTTCACAACTCCAGCACTGAGAGTCTTATTCCACACTGCAAGCTGCCCAGTTTTTCTGTATGAGTGCCTAGCCTGCTTATGAGATGCACTGCAACCTCTGAACTGCCTTTCCCCTCTCACATTAACACATCTGCAGAAGTTAAGAATCATCAGCTCTGCTTCGGGACCAGCAGGCAAAGTGTAAAGATGGGCTTCATTGTTAGATGATGGTAATGTGCCGAAGAGAAAAGATTTTATGGCTGCATATTTGGAAGCTGTGGAAGAAAGGAACATGTTTGCCCTGTCCAGGTCTCCAGAATGAGTCTTACATGTAGAGTAGTGAATTTTGGCTTCATCACATTTAGGGGCACCAGCCATCAATTTTCCAGTACCAGTTTATGTTATGCCATTCTGCCTAGTGTTTTTCTGGCAACTGGCAAAACCAGTCAAGTGACTGCTGCATGATTCGTGGCTGAGCCAGGTGATGCAAGAGAGAGGGCAGGCAGGAAAGGTGGCAGCAGAGGTAAGGGGGTATCTCCACCACAGAAAACATGTGAGGGTATTCTTAGTGCAACAGGTTTAATGGGTACTGCAAGGTAAGAGAGCCGATAGGTGGGCAGACTAATGAAACCTGAGATCATCAACAGAAAACACTGCCAGCTTGATGTAACTGGAATACTAGTTCAAGTCACAGGGTGTGTGCTTCAGACTGATGCATGCCTGCTTGGGAGAGGACGCTTGCCTGCTGTCACAAGTGGGAGTTGCTGCAATACAGCTTGTGGCAGTCAGCACCATGCAATGCAATAACAGGATATATATTACACAAATAGGAGGTTGCACTGGGATGGGGAGCTTAAAGATACACATGTAATGCAACCAAAACAAAATCTAGCACTCACCACCTTAGGAAAAAAGACACTGCTCCCAAATACATATAGAAAAAAATTTGCCAATTTTATTGAGGTGCCAGAGATAAAAACATGTCTTAATGTGTTTCATAATAAATCATTTATCAAAAGAGAGCTATTCTGAAATGCATTAAGGTGTGTTTTTTTTTTTATCTCTGGCACCTCAGTAAAAATTTACACGTTTTTTCTATATGCATTTGGGAGCAGCATCTTTTTAGTGCTGCAGTGGGCATAGCCCTGCAGACCTCTTGCTATCAGAAAAGGACTCAGTGCATTCCTTCTGACTGAACAGCATGTTGGAGTTGCAACACAGTTGCTTCCACATCTGTGAAGCACTCCGTACTCTATCTGCATTGGCAGTCTCACTGCACTATTTTTATCTGTCGGCAGTCACGGCGGAAAACTCAACACTCTGCTTTGTCTAAAATGGCTTCCAAACTGTACTGCACATGTGCGACTACTAGAGCATGTGCAGTAGTAAGCGGTTGCCATCTTGGACATGGTGGAGTGTGGTGTATTCTGCCATGACCACTGATTTTTTTTTTATTATGGTTATCCCCCACCACCCTCCTCACAGCACCCATCACCCCATACCCAAAAAAGCATAACAATGACACTGGGGTGCCCAATCTTCCAATGTCACAATTGTGTTCTGCTGTGACCTGTTTTTTTTTTTAAATATATATTTTCCCCCCCTCCGCCTGACCATCCCTCTTAGCACCCACCACTGCATCCCACCCCTTGAAACATAACAATAATACTGGAGGTGCCCAGTCCCCCAGTGTCACGACCACCATGACCTGTTTTTTTTTAATATATATTTATTCTCCCCCCTCCTGACCCTCACTTTCAGCACTCTCCCAAAGAAACATAACAGTGACACTGGGGGTGCCCAATCCCCAGCACCTCCAGTGTCATGATTGGGAATCATCTGTGATGTTTTTTTTCTACCTGTAAAAAGAAAACCATCTATTGATGTCTTTTGCAGACTCTTCTGACCCCCCACCTGACCCTCCCACTCAGCACCCAGCACCCCACAAAGCCCTTACTTACCCATCGGGGTCCAACATTGTAATCCTCTCGGGACGTCAGACACATCTTCACTCTTCAAAGCCGGACCACAAACTGAAGAAACAGGTATGCGGTTCAATGTGTTTCAATGGGGGGTTGAACTTAGTTACATAACTTGGGCATTTTTGCATATTTTTAGCCCATATTTTCAACATGCCTTTTATGGGACCCCACCTCATTAACAATTGCACTGACATTAGGCAAATGTGTCCCAAAATGTGATTTTACAGTCCCTGTGCAAAATCACCTTTTGGGCAGGAGTTGAAAATTTTCTCTGCCCTTGTTCATGAGGTGAGTTATTAAAAATGCTATGGTGAAAATGTGGTGTAAAAATATTAAAAAACAATAAAGTAATGAGCCTACATTGAATTTTGTGAATGCAGGCTTGTAACTTTTGTAATTTTCAATATTTTGTACCCCACATTTACAACATAGCCATATCTTTACAGTGCCTCATGAATGTGACAGCTGTCATTTTTCAAATCCTTGCCAAAATGTTTTTTTGCATCCTGAAAGTTGATTTTGCAGTTCCTGCACAAAACCACTTTTAGGCCAGAGGCTGAACATTTTCGCTGTCCTTCTTCATGAGGCAGGGTCATAAAAGGCTATGTTAAAAATTTGGTGTAAATATTTAAAAAAATAATTCAGTATGTTTATCCCAAATTTCTTATCTGCAGCCCTATTGGCTGTGGCCAGAATTTGTTTCCTAAGGAGGTGGCCTAATATCCTGCATAGGGCCCTGTCCCAAGCAAAATTGGATCAAGCACCCCAGAATGGATATCAAAGGAGGCTGCGGTGGTCTGCTTTTGGCCCATTTATCAGCCAGCTGGACAGCAAACAGGTTGACATGGAATGGCAAACCACAAAATAAAATAGGTCCGGTAGGAGAGGATGAAACAAACACCGTGTGGAGGGACAGATAACTGGTGTGGTTCCCAGGAAGTACAGCAGAGACTCAAGACTTTTGTCTGCAAGTTCTGATTCAAATGGAGAGCAAGCACCAAAAAGAGCAGGCACCCAAGCAGTCTCCCTCTCTAAGACACCACTGCCATGCACACCAGGCAAAGGAACCAAATACAATCCATTTGCTGGCCATCCTGAGGATATCCACTCCTGGGTGGAAAGGGCTGCTGAACTGGAATCCTGTTTTATTTTTGCTGATCAGGAGTGGAGTGGTAACTCCTCTCAAGTTGGCTGACAACAACTGGGTAAATGTGAAGCTATAAGGGACGACTTTTCTGATACCACGCATACATCCCTTTGCAGGGTTTGTATGAACTGCCTCAGTAATGGATTTACCATGCTTGCATTGCTATAGCTCACAGCTTTGGTGGGGGGAAGGATGTGTATATGTATGGGGATGCTATTTTCCACCTCTGAGTGAATGGGTTGTGGTCAGCTGAGGTGGGATACTTACAACTGATATTAACTACGGTTTATGCAATACTGTTAGCAGTGCTGGCTAATTAACTGTGGTGGTACCTCCCTCCCTGCCCTGTCATCTCTGGTCACTCGCAGGCTGACCGCACTATGAGTGTTTGCACTGCATTTGTCTTTTCTTTCCCTTTTGGTTCTGACACTGGCCTGCAGGGTAGGGAGGGGGAACTGCCTTCCCCAAGAAGAGGGAATTTCTCAATGGCATGTATGGTAGAGCCCAGACTGAGCTTCCCTGCTTAGTAGCAGCCTCCCCCTCCCTCTAGCTGACTGCACACTGAAACCAGCTATTGCCAGGGGGAAGCTCTGCTCATGCAAAAGGGGAGTTTGCGCTTTTGTGCAGACAAGCTGCACGGAGGTGGAAACAGACTAAGTAGAGGGATGTTTCTGTATTTTTACTGGGGTTGTAAATATGAAGTTTCTGTGTATATACAATAAGAGAATGCTGGGATATATAATATGCAGAGTTAACTGATAAAAGCTACTGAAATATAGGTAATGCAGACTGTTTAACCAAAGCTCTTGCCTCCGCAATACCTGCTTTGCCATAGGTGCTAGCAGGCTACTACATGCTGCATGAGCAAGCATGGCATTCATTACTCTAGCACTGACCTCTGAGAAGGGAAAGATGACTTACCAATGGGAGAGAATCCCTTACTGGCATATGTGGATGCACCTGAACTGGGTCCCCTCACTTGCTGGCAGGCATTTCCTCCATATTGAACACTGCACATTGGACTCTGAAATTGCTATGGGGCAACCTCCCCCTTCGCAGAAGGGAGACACACACATTTGAGCAAATGAGCTGCACGGTGGTGCAAACTCTGCTACACACATATAGAGCTTAGGCTCCCCACTTGGTCCCGCATTCTTATCCCTCCTCCCAAAAACACACCCTTGCAGTTATCCCCCCATTGCCCCCTCCACCATACTCCACATTGTCACCTGCCTCAATACCCCAGCCAGATAGATTTCTATAATGATCCTAAACTTATAGATCTCCCTTTTTAATGAAGGTAGCACCCAGGGGAAAGAGTGGCCATTTCAAGGGTCTCCGCTCCTGCACAGATCAAGATTGAGCCACTCACACAAAATAACTTTTTGTTATTCACGGACTCTTGGTCCAAAGGTTTACTACCATTTGTATATCTGCTTTCAGCAAGTTAATCCTTTTATGTTTCACTTGTTGTTCCTTTCATTGTTTAATGTTTTGCTTCATGTTACTGATGTTCTAGTAGCTAGAAATGCTTTTGTCTCTGGTCGAATACAGACCACTGACCGCATGGGTAGGAGCAGGTGGAGGAGCCAAATTAGGTCTACACCTACTCCTCTGTCTCATAACACAGTCATTCGGCATTATTTATGCTTGACAGGAAGACATGGCCTTAATTGGACATTATACCCTCTGACGTGCACCCTATATTTCCTTGAGTTGTTTCTGTAGCTGCAGGTCCCATAAAGTGGGTGCTTTGGAATGTCAAAGGTCTCCATAAGCTGGCTAAATGGAGGAAAATTCTAGATCATCTCTGGAGAGAAGAAGCCAGTATAGTCTTCCTACAGGAGATGCACTGGCCCCCTGGTGGTGTCAAATAAGCTTAAAATGGTCTGGAAAGCTCAGGTCGATGGCAGCTCATACACCACCAAAAGCAGAGGTGTAGTGATACTTTTACATAAGAATATTGCCTTTCAAGCCACAATGACTATTAGTGACCCTGAAGGCAGGTATGTCATCATCCAGGGCACCCTAGATAATCAGGGTGTGACCATGTGTAACATAAATGGCTCTAATTCTACTGAGCCTGATTTCTTTACTAGCCTGGCAGAGATCCTGCTAACTTATTGCAAAGGTTCCCTTGTCTAGGAAGTGGATGCGAATGTCACTCTAGATGACTTTCTAGACAGGAGTATTGCTCTGATAGGCCAGAGATCACCAGCTTCACAGGCTTTTGGTGACCTGGCAGATGACCTAGGGCTTGCAGATATCTGGCATCTGGTGCACCATCGTGACAGGGACTACACCTTTTTTTCAAATCTACAGTACATCGTACTTACTCTTGCATAGATCTGTGGTTGATACTGCACCACTGGGTACAAGAAGTTCTCCAAGCTTCCACCTGCACCATTATTATATCAGACCACACTCTGGTGTCCTTTACCTGTCTCTCTGTGGTCCCAGACACTTCTGCCACAAAGCAATGGAGGTTTAACACCTCCCTACTATGAGATCCTGCATTTTGTTCACTACTCAAGAAGGAGATTCCAGCCTTCCTGGATATTAACCACCCCAGGGACACCCCAGCAGCTACAAGGTGGAATGCCCTCAAGTTTTGTATTTGAGGTTGTTGTATTAGCTATGCCTCCCACATCAGTAAAAAATAAATTTACATCTACCTCAACAGGCTGAGTTTGTCCTTTTCAGGCTCCACCAAATGTTTTGGGAGTCTGGGGAACGATCCAAGAAACTGCTTGCCCACCAACTTCAGAAACAGCAAAAGATGCCTAAAATTTCAGGGATCACTAACATGACTGGGGAAGGTCCGTAGAAGAACACAAGACATGAATTCAGTGTTCCGGAAGTTTTATGAGACCCTCTCTGGGTAAGAAGTGAACCCTACTCTGGAGGAATTGATTTCCTTTATATCCGCACTGGGCCTGCCCAAAATTTCCTCAGAGATCCATGAGAAGCTGGATAAGCCTTTCACCTTGAGGTATCTGTGTTGAGGAGTTGAGGGATAACAGATGGACCAGACACAGAACTTCAGGTTCAATGCACAATCTTTGTGTGATGTTTATTTAAAATACAGGGGATAACCTTGAGCAATGACATATCCCTTCTTTAGTATATCAGTTAGCAGCAACTGAATATGTATGTCCTTCCTCTGCGCTTAGTCAGCACCACTGATTTACTGATCTATCCCTTCAGTGAAAATTATTTCATTCCCTATGTTGGTCTTGTGTGTTTGGGTGATGGGGAGCTCAAAAAAGAAAAAAAAACAAAGAAGCCAAAAATAAAGAACCTCAGTGCAGAAGCACTGAAGCAAGGGTTATCCCAGAAAGCATTGACAATAAAGCCAAGTTTCAAAGAAACACAACATCACACATACCCCCATAATGCAAAGCATCATGGGATGTATATGCAAATCACCATGAAATTTTAGGCTGCTTCAGTTTAAAGCAGAAATGCATGGTACCAAAGGGCCTCTCAAACAATCTGTAATTCACATGCATTTGGATAACACAATGGGGGTTTCTGCTATCTATACCCCATAACGTAATTTCTATAATACACTCACCTAGTACTTTTTACCTTTATCAAAAACACCTAGTGCCATGGTATTTTCAACTTTTACAGATTTCATACACATAATGTATATACATCAAGGTATTTTATGACATAGTGCTACTGCACACTAAATCCAACAACGAGGAACACAGCCTGTTGTTATACATCAGCTTGGAGGTCACCACAATAACTTGCCTGTACAAGGATCTGAGAGGGAAAAGGAAAATTAAAGAGGATACTATAGCATAGTCAAGAAAGGGAAGGGGGCATCCATAGGTGGCCAACCTTATGGACTAGAAATTGTAAAGGATAGATAGGCTAAGAAATAGAAGAATTGTTGCAACGGATTAAAAAAAAGGTCGGTCCTCAAGAGCAGCAGGATCTCCCTTTCACATATCCCCCATCTTAAGAGGGAAGCAGTTATCTCAGACTGCTTACCACTAGGGCTGTGCAGGCTTGAAATATTATTTCCTGAATACCATGAATAATGCACTATTTGTTATTCGGATCCCGAATAACGAGTAATGCACTATTCGTCCCCTATTCGGGAAGCACCTAAAAAAAGCTAAGAGCCCCACCCCACCCCACCCTCCTCTCTAGCCCAGATCCAGCAATTATAGAAAAATCCCTTCCCTCATCCTCAGACAGCACCCACACCCTGTTCTTCCCCAAGCACATTTTGACAGGTTATATTGTAATACCCCAAAGTTGTAGTCCCCCTGCAATTCCCTGTATTCCCCAATCTCCCCAGTGCACCCCAGTAAAGGTAACTAGAACACAGACTCAAGAAATAATGCTAGCCAGCATGTGGCAAATGTAAACAATGTGCCTAGATAGGATGCTGTGCTGAACTGCACATGCACTGCATTCTAATACAGGAATCCAGAACCTAGAGTGTTGGTTTCCAAAAAATAAAAGGTGTTAGGGGAGATGCTGGTGGCTGTTGACGAGAGAGGATGCAGAAAGCATGGCAAGATAAGAAAATGCTTACCTGGTAGGTTGAAACTGTCCCTGAGGGCTTGTCTGCATGCCACATCTGCCTCCAGCTGCTGAAGACTGCACCTGAAGCTGTGTCACGCAGTTGGTGGTGCCATCGGAGTACCACAAGCAGAAAAAGCGATCCATTTTCCACAAAAATGGCTTGGAGCCCCATTTTATTATTTTGTTTTTATTTTAAATAGTTTCTCTAGTCCCCCCTCAGTAGCAGGATTGAAAAGCTGCATCCAGGAAGAGTTTTGGTCATTGTGAAGACCTGGCAAGGCCCCGAGCTGCCCAAGTCATGCCTGCCTCCTTCTGAAAGGTTCCTCCCTCTACAGCAACACCTCCCACCTCCAGATCCTGTCTGCTTTACCCTGGGCTCATGCGGTGAGTTGGCGGCAGCACCACCTGCTGGCCACCAGAAGATTTAATAAAATTATTTATTAATTCTTTAAAGTGCTCAGGCACCTAAGTAATGGCTGAGTGCCATTGAGGGGGATCCTATGTAATAAATTAATATTCAGGGTGCAGCGACGCCCTCAGGGAGGGTCAGTACAGAAAGGCCACAGAAGGGTCCATGAATATTCATTAGGGGGGCTGAATAAGGTGGGGCAGGGAAGAAAAAGTAACAGCAAGGCCCCAGTCAGGCCTAATATTTAAAGGGGCCTAGCCATTCCGAGCCATATTGGCCCAAGTTGTTAAAGGGGCCCAGCCATACAGGCCCAAACCTAAAAGAGTAAATTAGGCCCAAATGAGGATTTAAAGGGGCACCTTAGGCCCAGTGCACTTAAAGGGGGCCCAGCAGCAAGGCTCAGAGATTGTAAAGGGGCCCAGCCTTGAAAGGCCCAGCGATTTAAAGGGGTCCAGCCAAGTTAGGCCCACCATTGCTGTTAAAGAGGGCGACTAAGCCCAGATCTTAGAGGGGCAAGATAGGCACACAGGTGTTAAAGGGGCCTGGTCAAAAGGAAGACCCACAGCCATTTAAAGGGGCCCAGAGCAAAAGGGTGGTCCAGGTCTTAAAGGGGCAAGTAAGCCCAATGGAATCAAGAGGGCACAGTCAGGGGTTATAGGGACCCAGCAGCACAATAGACCCCAGGTGTCACAGGGACACAGCAACTCCATAGGCCTACAGCCACTTAAAGGGGCAACACAAGGTCCAGGACCTGTAGCTAGCAATATAGACTTCAGATGTTATAGGAACCTAGCTAGCCATGAAGGCCCACAAGTGTCAAAGGGGCCTGGTCAGACATCGGAGCCTATATCCTTTCAGAGAGCCTATCCTGTAGTATATCCACAGTAACAGGAGAACCTGATTTGGCTAAGAGGGACCCTTCATAGTTAGGTCCCCTGAATGCTAGGGTTCACCCAGAAGAATAAAAGTGCCTATTTATTTACTGTGGTCAGGACATTGAGACTGTGCAGCTGACCACTACAGTAGGAACTGTGACATTTATTGCATTGCTATTCACCCTATGAACAGTATTAAGTGCCAGAACAGTCTTTGCATTGCTTTATGCCAGCATTTAGGTGCTGGGAAAGTACCTGAATCAGTCTTCAGCAATCTCCAGAGTCACTTCACCCCTGTGCATCCCTATCAGTCTTCATCAGTTCTGCAGGAATCCTCTTCCAGTGTATCCTGGAAGCAGCCAACAGCAACTCCATGAAGAACTGTGCTGCAGTTGTCTCAAGTTGCATCGCCCTGTTTATTATTTTCCTCTGACAGTTCCCCAAGTATGACTTGGCTCAGTGCAGAATCTGCCATCCATTTTCTTATTTTGACATCCACATCTGAGTACCATCCCAATCATCAGTTCTGGTTCTCTGAGTGACGCTCTGTTTGTTGTTTTCAGTGCATCCTTGGCTCGTCCAACCTTGTAGCCTGAAACGTTATCGCATTTTGATGCACGGTTTGTTGTTTTACGTGTGCTCTTGGCTCGTCTGGCCTTGGAGCCCAGAAGACCATTGTACCCTGATGTCCAGAGACTTCCTTATCCAGACTTCTGTATCCAGTGGAGTCTGCTTAATCCTTCTCATCCAGCAGTCCAGAAGTGGGTTCTGGCAGGGTGATCTTCTTCTTCGTCTTCCTCATCCAGCAGTCCAGAAGCGGGATGTGGCAGGGTGATCTTCTTCTTCATCTTCCTCATCTGGCAGTCCAGAGGTGGGCTGTGGCAAGGTGATCTTTTTCATAATCCTTCACCTGGCAGTCCAGAAGCGGATTGTGACCAGGTGGTTTGCAACATTTTTCCCCTTTCCAGGCAGTCCAGAAATGGAATGTGGCAGACTTTGTGTGTTCCCATTCCAGTGGCCCTCAGTGGGTTCTAAGCTGAAGAAATCTTGATCCTGTGCTTATATTCCAGTGACCCATGAGAGGTGGGGTGTGGCCGAGAACTCATGATCTGTTAAAAGAATCCTCTCTGTATCCTTTAGTTTTCCAAAAAGGTTCTCAGAATTGCACTGGACAGCTAGTTGAGTTGGTTTACATTTTCTTCTCCTTGACAGAGAAAATCTGAATGTGCACGAACTGCCATCTGCCATATGTATAGACTTGCTATAGTATGTAGAGTGACTGATAGTGTGGAGTACTCCAGGTAACAGTTAGAAGTGCACCTCAGGGTTGATTTAGAAAGTCTGAACAGGTATTAGAAATAGGATGCTCTTACAGCGTAGCTGTTACAGTCAGTTGATCCTTTTGTGAACTGTGCTACACAGTCACCCTCTTACAGGGATTAGAAATAGCATGCTCTTACAGCATAGCTGTTACAGCTAATTCCTTTTACAGTTCTCCTCATACAGGAGATTAGAGTCTTAGCATAAGGCCTCAGGGCACTAGTAAGAAATCAGAAGTAGTATTTAATGTTGTTATACCCCCTTTTCTCCTGTTCCCTACCCTGTGGTCCATTGCTTAATAAACTGGTTCCTGTCTCAAATTGTGCCTTCTGCCTCTCCAGTTTAGTGAAAGTAACAACAGGTAGCCAAATAAGAAAAGAACTGCCTTATCACCTAGTGGATGTTCTTTGAAAGTCTGATTTCTAATATTTGGACAATCGAAGCACTCATTATCGTCATCATCTCTCTCTCTACTACTACTTCTACTATGTACCGGCTCACTTCAATATATGTTAAAAAGAAAAAGAAAACATACTTCAATGGGCAACCGGCACAACCCACCCACCTCCACAACTGGCCACCAAGTTTCAAGACTGTGTCCCCCCATATCCCCTGGTAGGTAGCAGCAGCCCCCGCCTCTCCCCGCACCCTGCACCTAACAGTAACTTAAAACAAAAGGCAACCAGCAGAGCCCGTCCTCCTCCACAGCCTGCTGCCTTCATGTGAATGAAGCCACTTGTGCATGCATTTACTGGCATAGTAAAACCAACTGATCACCTGATCAGCTGGTTTTACTATGTAAACAGCATGCACAAGTAATTTCATTCACAAGAAGAGCAACTGGCCGTGGAAGGAAGGTGAGCTGTGCTGGTACTTATTATCTAACTTACCATTAGGTGCACGGTGTAGAGGGAGGTGGGGGCTGCTGTTAGCTACTGGCTGTGTGTGTGTGAGGGGGGCACAGTCTTGAACCTCGGCGGCCTGGGCCGGAGGCAGGTGGGTTGTGTCGGTTGCCCATTGAAGTATGTTTTCTTTTTCATTTTAACATATATAACCTGTCAAAATGTGGTTGGGGAGAGGAGGGGCTTGGGTGCTGTCTAAGGGTGGAAGGGAAGGGGGATTCTCTTTATAATTGCTGGATCTAGGCTTGGGATGAGGGTTGGGGAGGCATTGCCTTTTTTTTTATAATTTTACAAAAAGACACACATACCGAATATTAGGCCAAATATTCGGATTCACGGGCTCCGAATACTGAATATTCAGCCAAATATTTGATAAATGCCCTACTTACCAGAGGAAGGGATAGAGCTTCCACCCATCCATCTTCAGAAGTTCCATCTCAGGGTCCCTATTAACGATAAACATTCCATCATAAACATAGTAGATATCATCATTCGTTACCCTGAGATGTTAACACATTTCTCAACAGAGACTAACGGTACCTTCCCTGCACTATCTCCTTTTAGGGAGGGTCCATCATATTTCATTGACATCAATTCCTGCTCCATATCTAGGCATGAAACCAGCATTTACATGTTCTGTCCCTGCCCTGTGGGACATAGTAAATCGATAGGGCTGAAGAGCTAAGTACCACCGCATTATACAGTGAATTTTTTTTTCTCTCTTTTGGTGCAACCAGCAAAGGGGGTTATGATCAGTTACAACCTTAAATTCAGCCCCCACAAGTAATATTTTAGAGACTCAATAGCCCACTTCAGAGCTAAGCATTCTTTCTCTATGGTAGTATATCTTCCTTCCCTCTCAAGTAGCTTCCTGCTGATATACATGATTGAATGTTCTTCCCCATCTATTTTCTGAGATAAGACTGCCCCAATACCATTTGCTGATGCATCAGTTTGAACCTCAAACACTTGGTTTAAGTAAGGGCTTTTCAATACAGAAGCTGTACGTAGAATGGCCTTCATATTGCTAAAAGCCTCATCACAAATAGGGGTCCACTGAACCTTATTCAGGCATCTCTTTTTAGTGAGATCAGTCAAAGGACTGCAATGCCTGAGAAATTAGGAATAAATCTCCAGTAATAACCAGCCAGGCCTAGGAAAGATCTGCCATGTTTTTTTGTGGTAGGTATTGGACTGTTTGCTCCTGCTGTAACCTTCTCTACCTCTGGCTTCACTTGTCCGTTGCCTAAAATGAACCCTAGGTATCTTGTCTTGGTCTTTGCTAGGGCACACTTAGCAGGGTTAATGATCACTCCTGACTCCTTTTTTTCTTTCTGTATTATTTCTTTTTCCCCTTACATGCTCCACATCAGCCACTCCTTGAGGCTTGCCAAGGCTTCCTCTGATCCATCTGCCCTCCAAGCCTCCATTCTCAGATGGCAGCCATTCCCAGGGTAACCCAGCATAACCCTTCACCGGATGGGTACCCTCCTCCGAGGGGGAAGGAGCCAGCTTAGGGGGAGGGCAGACTAGTGCAACACTTGGTCCCGGGGTGCTGCTGAGGCAGAAGGTTCAGCAGGACATAGATGGCATCAGAGAGCTGGGCAGCCATCATCTGGCTGAACGTGGAGTGGTATTTCTGCTTTTCTAGTATTGTTCCCTCCTGTGTGCATCTGCAGTGCTCCTGGTCTCCACCAGAGGCTGCTGCAGTGCAACGCTGTCCCACTACCCACCCCAGGAGAGGTGAGTAGTCCTATGGATGTTCAATTCTCTCCTGCCCCTGCCAGTCCCCTGGTGTCCCAAGCCTGTTCCTCAATCCGGGTCGCCGGCTTGGTTCGAGGTAAGGCACCAGCACCTCAACCCTCTGCGCCACCAGGCCAGCATGCTCCTGACTCCTTTATTGCTTGCAATACCTGGGACAAATACCTAAAATGGGTTTCCCAGTCAGGGCTGAATATGACCACATCATCCAAATAAGCCACAGTGTAGTCAGTGTGTGGTCTTAGTATGTGGTCCATGAAACGCTGAAAAGTGGCTGCAGCCCCATGTTGTCTGAACGGCATTGTGACAAACTGGTATAAACTGACTGGGGTGCTAAATGCAGCTTTATCTTGTGAATCAGGTGACCAGGTGATTTGCCAGTATCCCTTAGTAAGGTCAAGGGTGGAGATATACTGTGCATTGCTTAGCCTGCCAATATTGTCATCTAGTCGGGACATTGGATAGCCATCAAATAGTGATGCATTGTTAAACTGTCTAAAATCTAGGAATAGACATAGCCTGCCCTCTTTCTTGTTTACTATTACCATGGGTGAAGACCATGCACTCTTTGAGGGCACAATTATGCCCAACTGCTCCATTTTTTTGACTTCCTGAATCCCCTCATTCCTCATCTTCATGGGCAACCTGTAGGGCTTTTGGTGTATGGGCTTGTCTTATGTGGCAGTTATGGTGTGCACAATTCCTTTGGCCCTCCCTGGGATGTTTGTGAATATGGGCTCAAATTCTTGTAATACCCCCCTGCAAATCTTTCTGTTGATGATGCTCCAATTTAGGATTTATCTGGATCTCCCACAACTGTCTTGACTGCTCTAGCCTTTTATAGCCAACCGCCAGCTCTGACTCCCTAACTTCAGGATGGATATGGGGGGCAGGTTAGGCTTCTCACACCATTTCTTAAGGAGGTTCACATGGTACATTTTTTTGGGGGGGTCTCTTTACTGGCATATTAAGCTCATAATCCACTGCTCCTGTTTGCCTCAAAATGGTGAAGGGGCCATGCTATTTCATGAGTAGTTTGTTCTCTGTGGAGGGAAGAAGTAACAACACTTTGTCCCCTGAATGAAATGTTTTAGTCTTCAAACCCTGGACATATCTTTCTTTCTGCAAGTCTTGTTTCTGCTCTAAGCTCTGGTGTGCCAAGTTGATATACCTTGTGGCATGTGGACAGCTGGTTCTGATTTCAATATGATATTTTTTCTGCAATATTAAATATGTAAGGGAGTGACTGTCAGGAGGAAATACTGTCTTGCTGAAATTGACACATCAACCCCCCCAGGGATAAGTTTAAAGGACAGAAGGTAGCTTAAACTGCAGATATCTGAAATGCAATTACTTTGTTAAGTTTTCTTTGAAGCCCAGGAAATAAAATATCCATTTATGATGTCATCAGGGAAATCCTTTGATGTGCACTAGGTGTCATGAAAGAAGGAGAATGTGCATGTGTTGGGGTATCTCCAAAGATAGCCAGTAAAATACATCAAAGAGACTTTGATGTCTGGGTGAAGCAGGTCCCAGACTAAATTAGGAAGTCCAATATGAACTTGCTTGGGGTTATCCAGTGAACTACAACAAAGAGGCGTTGATGTACAGTATGTGTGAAGCAGACCACAGACCAGTTTTGGCAAGTCACATTTATGTCACCTATTATTTTTTAAATATCTTAGTAGGACATCCTGTGTTATAAAATGTAAATTTTAATACACCAAGGTGGAGTTAGGTGACCTCAGAAAGAAGGCCTGCTCAAGACTGCTTTTAAAAATACTAAGCAGACCTTACACAGAGACATTATTTCTGACTGAGAAAAGAGGAACAACAAAGCACTGAAAGATTAAGAAGTAAGGAGACCTTAGATAAGACCAGTCTGAGTGTATGTGTTGTAGGAATTTGCACTTTTAAACCTGTTTTGTTTTTAAAATTGTATGTGTTGGGATATCTTGTTCTGTATTTTACTGTTTTCCTATTTTACCTATTTTAAAGTAAAGATATATATCTTAAAAACAGAAACTGCCTGGTGTGCCTTGAAACTTCTATTTTATAAGTGAAGGTTAGATGGTTATAGTTGACACTGTGCATGAGCTTATTGTGGTACCAAACTGGGAAACAGATAAGCATTCTCTAGGTCTTGCATAGAGTTCTAAAGGTTCATTTTGAAATACCTGGTTAGGTGCCCATAGGCAAAAATATCTGCCCCCCCTGAATACAGAATTATCTGAGCCTGACAATTGGGTATGCTAACAACAGGTTATCAGTTTGAATCCCTCCAGAACTTGGGACAAAGGTGACTCAAACCCACAAAACAGACAAGAGGGTTACCTTGTTCTGTTCACTGTTCACAATTCTACACTCAGAGGTTGGTACTTTGGGAGTAGAGGGCTGACCTGCTGAGTGGGTTTGTGACATACCTCACCAGGCGTTTGTGTAACTGAGTCATGTACTCTGACATTAAGATGGCCCACCTCCTTCCTTTCTTCCCAGTGTTCTTTAACCACATCCAATTGCCCCCCTCATGTCCCTCCCATACAATAATAAAAAAGGAGAGAAATCAGTGGATGCTTGAGGGATTTCTCTGTAAATGAAGAGTAAGTAGGAGAGGTACCTATCCCAGTCCCTACCCTCTTCTATTACACACTTCCTCAACATTCTCTTTAATGTCTGATTAAACCTCTCTATGAGGCCATCAGTCTGTGGGTGGTATGGGGATGTACGCACTGCTACCACGCCCAGCAGATGGTACAATTATTTTAGCAGGTGTGCATTAAAATTACTCCTCTGATCAGTAAGTATTTCCTGGGGGGGATTTCCATGCAGCTGAACACCTTTACTAGCTCCTCTGATATCCTCGGGGTGGTGACAATTCTCATTGGGATAGCTTCTGGGTAGTGGGTAGCATAATTACATACAGTATGACTAGCACAAATCGGTTTCCCTTGGAGCTCTTTTCCAGGGGCCCACTACATCCATGGCTATCATGTCAAAGGGGTTAGTCACAATGCAGATGGGTTTGTAGTGGTACTCTATCCCTTTTTTCTGCCTGAGCTACTTTCTGACACTCAGCACATGTTTTACAACATATACCGTTGCCGCAGTGACTCCCTGATTGTGAAGACCACCACAGCGACAGGAATCGGGCAAAATCCACCAGTCGCTGTGGTGGTCTGTATGACGATCGGGACTGCCTCGCTGGGTGTTTGCCCACCCGGTCCAACTCCGACATGGAACTAGAATCCTAGAGACCAGGGGGTGTGGGAGGTTTGGGGGGCACAGCCCCCCGCTGGATACATGGAGGCATCCCCGACACTGCAATGCTGACAGTCAGCACTGCGGCTGTCGATGTCAGGGATGTCTCCATGATGACTGTCACTACAGCATGGGTGAACTGTTTTACAATACTCAGCTATGGTCTCACGGATAGAGGGCCAATAAACCTTGGTAATATTCTTTTCAGGGTGCTGTCTCTGCTTGCATGACCTGCTACAGGGATGTCATGTGCCAGATACATGATTTGGGAGTGGAAATTTTCTGGAACCATTAGCTGGTCTACTGTCTTTCCAGTTCTGGGGTTAATACATTCCCTGTACAATATTTTCTGTTTCACAACAAACTAAGTGGCACCTTTTTCCACTCCCTTCCCCACCTGTGAAAAAAAAGGGTGACGTGAAGGGTCTGCTTTTTGCTCATGCTGCATATCACATTTAAAAGTGTGTCCCAAGTCTGGCTGTACACCAGCATGAGTATCAATCCAGTCCTTCCTTAGCTTCCTCCTCTCCACCTAAGTTTCATGATCCTTGCCAGGATCCTCAAAAACATCAACATCAAATGGGAACACAGATGGTAAATGTCCTAGCTTCACTTGAGCTCTGGTGGTTACGGCAACTACAGCAGAGTACTGGGTGGCATGACAATGTATAAATGAAGCAAAGTCTCGGTGGTCATGCCTGATAACAACTGGCATAGGCAGGCGAGGTACCAACCCCACTTCTACCTCATGTGTCTTACCTTGAACAGTCATTTGTATGGTGGCTGCATGGTAGCAATGGGTATCACCATGCACACAGATGACTGCTGTATTTGGCCCTTTATTATTCCCAGTCACCAGATCTGCTCACACAAGAGTCTGGCAACTCCATGAATCAATCAGTCCCATCATCCACTGTGATCCAATCTGCACAGTAGCCATAAAGTGACCTGAGTTCACTAAGGCTAGGTGAGCTGTCTCTTTCTTTATATTAGGACAGTTTCTTACATAATGTCCCTTCTTTTAGCACCCACGACATACAATCTCTGCTGCAGAAATTTGCCATCCTCTCTCTGCTTTCCAGTCTTGTTTCACTAGGGCTGGATTTGACCATTGATAAGTAAAAGGGTTCCTTACCCAATTGCTGGTGGTTGCAGCTACTGATGTCCCTTGGAACCCTTTGGGTCTGGATGGTAGGACTATTAGGAACAGAGATGCTCGAAAATCCGGTGAAATCATGAATTTCGGCATGCAAATCTTTTGTGAAATTCACACATTCCACAGAACATTTTGTGGGTGCGAAATGTGGAATTTCACCTTCGAATGACAGAATTTCACCCGTGAGTAGCAAAATTTTGCTGTTCATATGCAAAATTTTGCATTTCACTGGTGGAATTTTGCATCTGCTAAATATTTCACGAAATGTCTAAATTTCGTGAAATATTTCACATAATGAAATTTGTGGATTTCGCCCATTTCTAGCCAGGAAGTCTTCCACTAACATAATGGTTTTATCAGCAGAATCAGGCTTATGCTTCCAAACCCAAAGTTGTACATCCTGGAGTAAAACTTTAATAAGCTGTTCAATAATCATCACCTCCAGAAGTTGGTCTTTGCTCTTGTTATCCAGCTGCAACTATTTGTAGCAGAACTCCTTGAGATGGGCATAAGTGTCTTGGGGGTATCCAGTGACTGCACTTTTAAGAAACCTAAACCTCTGGTGATAGGTGTCAGTGTTTATGTCTTAGCACCTGAGGATCTCCTGCTTCACACAGTCATAGTCCTCTAACTCTCAGGAGTCCATGTGGCTAAAAACCAACTGGGCACTGCCTGTAATGTGCAGTGCCAATCAAACAACCCACTGTTCCCTTGGCCATGAGCATGGTTGTGCGATCCTTTCAGAAGTTGTGAAGTACGCTTCAATGTCATCACTTTCTGATAGTTTGGACAGTTTAATGTATTTTGGGCTATTGGTTCTTTCAGTTTGTTCTGCATCAATGACATGCAAGACCGTCATGGTATCCATCCATTTGTCATCTTGCCTTCTCCGCTCAATGTCTCTATCTCTTTCCATCTACACCTGTTTTATGCAGAGCCATTTCAACAACTCCTCTACATACTCAGGTGGAGCATCTTCTAGAGGAGGTAGTTTCCTCACTTCTTTCTCATCCCCTTGTATCTCTTTTTTGTCTTCAGGCTTGGTCTTCCTTCAAGCTCCCAGGTCTAGTCCAGGCAGTAGCTTCTCTTGCAGTCTATCGGCCATGGTTCTGCTCAGAACTCCACAGACTTTCTTCTCCAGGTTCTCCTCTGGCAACTCCTGGTGAATTGGTGCACCTGAGATATCAGAGCGATATCAGCTTGGAAACATTCCCCTAGACCATTCCAGACATTTCCAGCAAGTTATTCCACTTCCCACACCAAGTCTGTGGAGGGGTTGTGGGATAACAGATGGACCAGACACAGAACTTCAGGTTCAACACACAATCTCTGTGTGATGCTTATTTAAAACACAGGGGATAACCTTAAGCAATGGCATATCCCTTCTTCAATACATCAGTCTGCAATAACAAACGTTGCATGTCCTTCCTCTGCACTTAGTTAGAATCTACTGATCTCTTTAGTGAAAATTATTTCATTCCCTATGTTGGTCTTGCATGTTTGGGTGATCAGGAGCTCAAAAAAAGAAAAATCCCAAAACAAGCTAAAGACAAAGAACTTCAGTGCACAAGCACTGAAGCAAGGGTTACCCCAGAGAGCACTGGTAATAAAACCAAGTTTCAAAGAAACACAACATCACACATACCCCCATAATGCAAAGCATCATGGGATGTGTATGCAAATCACCATGACATTTTAGGCTGCTTCAGCTTAAAGCAGGAATGCATGGTACCCAAGGGCCTCTCAGACTACAATATCTGTTACATGCGTTTAAACAACACAGTGTTTTTTTCTGATATCTCTACCCTGGTAACTTAATTTCTATAATACAGTCACCTAGTACTTTTTACCTTTATCAAAAATACCTAGTGTCATGGTATTTTTAACATTAATAAGTTTCATACACATAATGTATATACATTAAGGTTTTTATGACATAGTGCTATTGCATATTAAATCCAACAATGAGGAACACAGCCCATTGTTTTACATCGGCTCGGACATCACCACAATGATCTCCCTGTACAAGGACCTGAGATGGAAAAGAAAAATTAAAGAGGACACTAGAGCATAGTCAAGAAAGGGGAGAGGGTGGCACCCATAAGTGGCCAACCTAATGGACTAGAAATTGTAAAGAATAGATTAGGCTAAGAAACAGAAGAACTGTTGCAACAGATTTAAAAAAAGGTCAGTCCACAAGAGTGGCAGGATATCCCTGCCACAAGTTGGATGAGGCAATTACCTCGATGCCACCTGGAAAAGCCTCAGGGAATCATGGTCTCCTGGCAGAATTTCTCAGGCACTTTAAACAAATTCTCCTGGATCCCCTGAAGGCCACCATAAATGAGGCCACCCAGACAGGATGCCTTCCTGCCTCTATGCACACGGCAGTAATCTCTTTTATCCTTAAACCCAGGAAAGACCCCCTCCAATATGGTAGCTACTGGCCAATCTCAGTAATCACAGCAGATTGCAAGGCATTCACCAAGATGATAGCAGCTAGGCTCCATGGAATCATCCTGGATATAATTAATGGAGACCAGATTGGCTTTGTCCCACTGCCACGCAGTACAGACAACATGAGAGGTCTACTTAATCTGATGTGGCAGGCATCTCATTTCCATCTCTTGGCAGTGCTACTATCTCTCATTGCTGAAAAGGGTACCGGGTCAATATGTTGCAGATAAAATCATGCAAGGATAATCATGCAGTCTAAAGCGTGTAATGAAATACAGTGATGGGGCATAATAGCAGTAGCACACTATCGCTACCCCGTCACTCACTCTGAGGATGGATTGAAGACACCACAGGTGCTATGCCTGGTCGTGTCACTCCTGTGATGGAGTGGCTAAGGCACATGCACCTGCCACAGTAAAAAACAAGGGATCAGGGTTTGAATCCCTGTCTCCCAACATGATTTTTTATTTCCACAAAAAAATAAGGTCCCCCGCTCCAAGTTTCCCCTTTTTCCCCTGGTCCACCCCCCCTTGGAGTTAGATACCTAAGTCAGAGGGGTGCATGGTGAAGCCCCCCACATCAGGGGGTGCAGGTGGTGGAGCCCCCAGCAAAAACAAAGATTTCCTTATGTGTCCCACTGGTGTGAACCTTTGGGTTGTGGTTGGTGTTTTCTTCTGACCTTATTTTGCTGCATACTGTAATGTCTGTGGCATTGTTGTGTTGCACAGTTTTGTCCATGACATAATGACCCTGTGCACTGAAAAGGCATTTGATAGGGTGGAGTGGCCATACCTGTTCCATGTCTTACAGGTATTTGGTTTCGGGAAGACATTCCTTAAGTACATCTTTACCCTTTATAATGGGACATCGGCCTTGGTGCTTACTAATTCAGTAGCCTCACCACCATTTTCATTAGCGAGAGGGACATGGCAGGGTTTCCTTCTCTTACCCGTTTTATTCATCCTTGCTTTGGAACCCCTACTACAGGCCATCCATAATCACCCAGTTATCCATGGCATATAGATGGGAGAGGAGCATAAAGCTTTAACCTACGCAGATGACATTCTGCTGACACAAAGCCAGAAGAATTGGTCCCTCCTGTACTGTTTCTTCTACAGTGGTTGACTCTTTGTCCAGTTGCAAGGCAAATGTTGCCAAATTGTTGATCCTGCCATGACTGCTGGAGACTAGACATGTATTGGACTTCCCATGGGGACTCCAGGAGGCATAAGGATCTTCAAAGTATCTCAGAATAAATTTTACCTGAGATCTCAGAGCTCTGGGTGGGCTTAATCTCCTACTCCCCCATACTGGCTTCTCTGACTAAGTACAGAGCCAGATGGAGTTGCCTCTCTCTGTCACACTGGGGGAAAACTCAGGCATTTAAAATGATGGTGGCTGCCAGAATTCAGTATATTCTTGATAATCTTCCTTTAAGGATTAGATCTGAGCTGATTCAACAAGTGCATCAAATAGGAATATGGGTGATTGAACATAAGATGACATTTAATAATAGTAATTGTAGCATCATGTATTTTGGAAAGAAAAACAGGTTAGCGAAATATTTTCTAAAAGGTGAGGAACTTAAAAGTACTGACAGTGAAAAAGACTTGGGAGTATTTATTACAAATGATCATCATTTAAACAACTCAGTGTGGATGCTGCCAAAAGTGCAAACAAAATGATGAACTGTATACTCAGGAACATCTGAAGCAGGGCAGAGTTCTGTATTACACTTTATGGGTCATTGTTTAAGCCTCAAATGGAGCACTGCACTCAGTTCTGGAGTTCATACCATAGGGGAGATATTAGATGGTTGAAGGGTGTCTAGAGGAAAGCAACTAAGAATATAACAAAGCTTAAAGCAGCAGTGCAATGAAATTGGGAGACAAATATGACCCTAACTTTATTCACTATGAAAGATTCCAGGCATTTTCTAGTTTTATGTGGCGGTACAATTTTCTAATTCCACCCACATTTATGAATTTTATAAATGTTTCAATTGATTTTTTTCTGGAGAAAAAAGATGGCCACCACATTTTGCATAGAAATAGCATTGTAGATCTGGCAAGAGTTATGGTAGACTAAAACAGTGAAAAGCTCATGCTGATCAGTACAGGTGGCACCTAGACAAGTATGTTTAACAGGTATGCTAATATTTTTCTTAATTGTAGCTGCAGTAGAACTTTTGGGAAAAACATTTTTCATTGCACTGCTGCTTTAAACATCCTTCTTATGAAGAGAGCCTTCAAGAATTGGGGTTATACATCTTAGAATACCATCATCTTAGGGGTGACTTACAGTATGTCGTATATGCAGCCTTCAAAAACAGGGACATTTGGAAATGTTTTGGATTGGAAGAAAGGATATCAAATAGAAACAATACAGCACATACAGTAGTTATCAATTAAGGGGTGAAATGTATAAAATAAACAAAAGACCCCCCTGAGGAAGACTCACAAGGCTGATTCGCTACGTAGGGGTGTCGGTCCTGGTTACTGACATGCTCATTTAATGTTAAATAAATACTAATCCATTTAAGCCCATCTGAGTGGTGTGTGCCCAGTTGTTTCTTTTTTTAATATGAATTCATTGCTACTGAAGCACATTTAGAATAGCTGATGTGCATTCACCTCATATTTTCTTTGAGCTGGAATGGAAAGGCTTTGGGTTCAATGGAGCAAATAATTGGGTATTAACCTACAGCAGAATGAGTGGGATGCTTGTTGGAAGAGCTTAAAAACCATGCTAAGAGACACCTGCAATTGTTTCACCCAATCCAAGATCTTGCATAGGTGGCATAGAACCCTGCCAAAACTGCACAAATGGGGGACTGACACCATCAGACACCTGTTGGAGGTGCTTCTCCACAATAGATGATATTTCTGACATGTTTTGGTCCTGCCTGAAGTTCCAAATGTTTTGGTCCAAAGTCCAGCAAGTTTTGCAGGACCATTGTGGGTACAGGTCTTACCCTCACACCCACCTTAGCCATACTTGGACTCACGCACAATGTGGAGGTGGGACAGCAGACCCCAGCTGCAAGAATGCATTGGCTCCAAAGAGCTTTGGTTACTGCAAATAGAATTATACTTAGGCATTGGAGGGATGTCACCCCACCAGCACTGATATAATGGCTCCTAGAACTTGGCAAGGTAGCCTGCTTTGAGAAAGTTCTATATTCCACCAATCAACAACTCAACTTTTTAAATAAAATATGGGGCCCATATCTAGCTTCTTCCTACTGTGCAGTCCCCCTAGCCCAAGGATGTTATATGCTTCCCCAATGCACATCCTAGAGGCTTCAGAATAAATATGGGGATCATGTAACCAATGGATTGAGTCTCCAAGTTTCCCTGAATGACCTTGTCCTCTGCCTTCTCCCAACCTCCCATGTCAGTGCTCTTATTTTTAGTACAAGGCAATATAATTATGTGGTTAATTATTCTCTGTTTAATTTAACTGTTAACTACAGACTGCAATACTGTATTATTTTTTTGAACAACTATGTCTTCAGCCTGTTTGACTGTATTGGTTTCTGATGTTATAGATACTAATCATACCATGTTCAGGTCATGCTTCAAGGGACTTTCCCCAAGCCAGGATTATAATTAATCTAACAGTGGTCACTGTTATGTTGATTTACTGAAACGCAGTAACGTTTAAATATTAGAAAAAAAGAGGAGGCATAGACAAAGAGACTTTTTCTTGATCCCTAATTCTGGGACACACTTGGACTTTATGTACAGTACTGTATGATGGACTTTGTACGACTTTGTTCCTTCTGCACCAGTAGCCCTCAGTAGAGTAAAACATTTGTCTGTTTACCATCTTGTGACACAATAAAACCTATTACTTAACACTAGATAAAGGAGAAGACATTCCTTTGTGCTTGCTGTGGTTTACTGGGGCCACCATCATGACTGTGCAAGTCCCTGGTGTCATGGATCACTCCAGTTACTGGATTAAATAGAAATGGGTTGTGTAACACCTCTTTGAGAACCAATGCAGGTGGCAACCCCTAGCCCGGGAAGGGGGGGTCAGCAGCAAGGCAGGTTGGCATCAGGTAAGGGATACATCTGTAAAATTAATACAGTACAGTAAAAACATATAAAAGGATTTAAAAGACTAAAAATAAATTAAATTGTACAAAAAGAGTACAATAAGGGCATTATTCATCCCTCTCAGATACCCATAGCATATGTGGTATTCAAGTTAATAGTTCTGCCAATCACTTCTGTAATGAAGGTCCTTCACTCACAGATTGTTTGTTCTCTTTGCTTTTCAGGAATTCTGTATGTGTGCCTGTCTGGTGTTCCATGATGCCAGTGATTTCAGACTTTGCTCAAAATTATAAAACCATATGCTGTTGTGTTGCTCTTTTGTCTGCATGTAGAGTGGTATCTTCACCAGCATACTACAAACTTATTCTATGTATGGCACAGCTATCATGGGCTCATCATCTTTTTCCTCTTCATTTGGCATGCTGTTCCATGAATTTACTGTGGAGCAGATCATGATCTCGGTAAGCTCATTGATTGTGGGATTTGCTGAATGCCATGAACGTGGTGAACTCTTTTGGCAGTATTCCTGTAGGCGCAGTCTCGCTGTTGTCTGAGTCAGTGATTGGCTTATTACTGATACTGGCTTTTTAAAAACAAATGTGTATGGTTTTGCTCTTAACTGTGACCAAGCTGAGTGAACCAAATGAGACACCCAGAAATGAACTTGTTTAAGTGGTCTGGTCTTGTGTCTATGAAACATTGCCTGACAAAATCATTGCCATGATCTGAACTTGAGTGGCATACTGTGTGTGCTCTGACTTTACAAGCAAAGGGTCAGAGGTTTGATTCCAGCCACAAACAGAATTTTCTGGGCAGACTGGGTGGGCCTAGTGGTCCTTTTCTGCTAACTAATTCTACGTTTCTATCTTTATTCTGTAATGCTGCTTAAGGTTAATAATAATACAGAGCAGTGCAGTTGGGGGTGAAATATACTGGACATTTATACACCAGCAAAGCAGTTTTATGCCACTAGAGGAGCATCATTTTATTGCTAGAACACAATCAGTCATGGAACATCTCAGCCATCATCCACACGTTGGCATTGTTGGTGCACTGTACTGACAACACGTCTAAGCTGATGCTTCAAAACTGCATGCCTGCTTTGACTTGCCAACAATCAGCAATAGCATATTTTCGGTCCTGATACTGTTCATGTACACCATGACTGATATCCTATCCTTGGCTTTCTTATGAGCAGCCAGTTTCTCTTTTTTTTCAAAGAGAGGGTACCATCATGTAGTACAAAACCAAAAGTGTTGTCTCATCTGCATTAACAATATCCTGTAAGGGAAATGCTGAAAGGAGGTTCCATGTCACAGAATAGCAATCGTCATCACAGCGAGTATACATTGCTCTAAAAAAAACAAAAAGTGATGTACACTTTCAGGGAGACAACACCTCTGAACTTGGAAAAGGTTGTTCTGTGGGGGGCTGTGCCCCTCCCACACACCCCAATATTAAGGACTACTAACTCCAGGGGGGTGCATATCGGGGAAGGGGAGAAACTTTGAAAAACAATTATGGAGAAAAACAAAATATAATAGTTTATCCCTCTCCAGCCCTAAACCCTGCACCCTCCCCACTGTAGCCAGCCACCCTCACCACTCCACCACAGTACCAGCTCAGCAGTCTCATGCCGCACTACCCCTTACGTACCCTCCCTCCCTTCTGGTTTCCCTCCTGTTCTTCCCTTCACCCTATTCTTCACCCATCGCTACCCTTGGAGAGTAGCCCACATAACAGGATCTGAAAGTGATTCACTCATATTTGAATCGCTCACTTTCAGTCACCATTATGATGGTATATCCAGAAAGGATTCTAAAGAGTACATCTCTGATCCAAATATCAGATACAACCTGGTCAGATTCAGCTTTATCCCATGAATGAGTTTATACTTAGTGTTGTTATGCTCATTCCAGTGTGACAGTTAGCCTGCAGATGGTTCAAACTGTATGTCCATGGTTACCACCAAACTTTTTTTTCTAGCAAGCTGTTCTCTGACAGCAGTGCTGCCTGATATTTTGCATCAATGAACCTCTCGAGAAATGCATCCTTTACTCCAATGTCCCTGCTGTCCCATCTTCTTTTTTTGCCTTTAGTCAAACCTACACTCCAGTGAGTGAGGATTCCACTAGAGTACATCAATTGAAAACTTGACCTCAAACTCTTTCCTGGTGATTCCCAGCAGGATGGATATGGCCAGCAACTGGACTTTTTGTTCACAGGTGAGTTCAGTGTGCTTGACATTCTCCATGGCAATTATTTTGCTGCATAGTAAGAGATATGCAACATATTGCTAATAAGAGTAGAGGAAGCAGGGCAGACAGGAACAGGAACTAACAAATATTACCTTCTGCTTCTGTACTGAGATCTCATCACTTCATTGGTATGCATGAGATCCCTGCTCTTGCTTGCCTGTCTGTGCCCCCTGCCCTTTCTCCCACTAGATCAACTTTATTCATGAATCTCTGGTTGTGCCACTTTTTTCTGTTTTCTGTGCCATCTCTGCATCTGGATGAATGCTGCTGACTGCACACAATACTTAATATAGCCGGGACAAGTGTCAGTGAATAAGGAATATTTATATAATTAACTGAAGTAGGACTGACACAACATAAACATTTATTTTTAAAACTGTATTATGTACTGAGAGAACAGACAAATGGTGGAGAGAATGAGACAAGCACAAGTACAAGTACAATTTACCTAGATATGCAAAGAATGAGAATGTAAACTAAAATATTTGATTAAGGTTGGGCTGTCAGAACTGTCATTGCAGCATGTCAGATCCCTATCAAGGAATTGTACCAATTCAAGACTATAGTACAAGTAATTACACTGTTTTGCATCAGAATAGATGAAAAAAGCAATAGAAGCAGAGCACAACCCAGTTTAACCTGTTACAAAACACTAGATTAATTCCTGAAATCTCATTAACTTTGCTCTTACACTTAGAGCTATTGCAGCTTGTTCATGGTAACAGTGAGTAAGTGACTCTGGTGAGATTTGAACCAGAATGTGCTGTTTCCCAAGGCTATGATCTTACCACTAGACCCCAATACCATCCCTCTGTCATACTGTAAGGCTGCTTAGTGAAACATAAAGCAGACAGTAGTGGAACTGGGAGGGAAACTGGGGGAACTTAGTTCCAAGAGTAAAATTAAAAGTCTGACACTCAGGCAATGTTCCTGGAGAAAAATGAGGAATGACTGCTTCCATGTAAAATGCACACCCTAAAGGCATAAAACTGACTACATAAAGTATGAAAATGTATCATGCAGTGTAATAAATAAACATATCCTCAGACCATTGATAGGGGTGTTCTATACTAGATCAAAGGTGATGTGTTTACTCAGTGAATTCTTTCCATTTCCAGCAATGAAAGCAGACTTTTTGTTAGCTGACTGCTGCATGTGGCCAAAACCAGAAAATATGAACTTTGTTGTTTTAACCCATGTGAGGGAAAAAGTCAGCAGGGTGCTGACCACAACAGAGCTGTAATGCAATGCTATAGATTGCATTGGAATCTATACCATTGCATACCAACTGCTTGACCTCCTCTCCATTTCAAGTAGTTCCCAGAGGGTAGCCAAATCCATGCTCCCAAAACTTGTTCGCTGTTGTTCAGTAAATGTTAGATTTTTCACACCACAATGATGCAAGTAAATTACAAGTAAGCCATGGATTATTTTATATCAACAGGCTAATGATTGGCCAACATACTGGATCTGACCGGAGTTTGTTTGTTTAGTGACAAGCACCTTGAAAGGTTGTTAACGCACACTAGACCAGGATATCAATAAGCAAATTAGCCATTTAAGGCAAAGTTAGCAGCTGCTTGACTGCTGTTGGCAGATGCTTACAGTAAAGCATCAATTCACAGGTCAAGTACAGCTGAAAGTGACTTTAATGTGATATACATCAGAAAATCACTGTGCACACATGTGATTTATTTAACATGGTGAGAACAGGTGAAAAATCAGGACCGAAGGAAAATGTGCACATAAATTATCTCACATGTGTACACATTCGAATGACATACAAGTGGGATCAAAAGTACTTAAGTTATTCAGAAATTAATATTGTGGCCTTGCACACCTCTGGCAGGAATACAGTGAGTTACAAAAATGAATATTTAAGTAACTGACAATGTACTAGTTGCATCAGTATATAAAGTGAGTACAGTATGATGCCTCTCTTGGTGGTAGGTTCAAGAGGGATGTGAGAAAGTTTTACATTACAGAAGGGGTGGTTGAGCCTTGGAACAGTCTACCAGCTGATGTGGTGGTTAGTGCCAAAACCATGAATAGTTTCAAACATGGCTGGTACAGAGGGCAGGGTTTAGTGCTTGCTCAGGATGGTGACAGTAGGGAGGAGAGCAGGGGGTGTAGTGAGATCTAAGACCCTCTATGGACAATAGGTTCCAGGGTTTGACAGGGTGCTGCAGGCAAACTGGATGGACCATTGGCCTCTTTCTGCCATCATTGTCTGGTTTCTATATTTCCAAAGCAATCACATTGTTGCCAACAGTAGTGAAACAACCATTAAAGCTACTGTGCTACATGTGTTTGGAAAAAAAATGTGTTTTAGGTTTCTAGTATGAACTCTGCTCCTTCCACCTACAGTACCTGCACAGAAGTAGTTTATAGCTGCTGCTGTTTGTGCAGGCCAATCATGCGAGGTAGGATGTTGAAGTCCAACTATCACTTTATGGACAATAAAATGACTGTTCTGAGCTCTTAGTCATCTCATTGAATAAAAATGACAACTGAGAGTTTGCTGTAGAATAAACTGTTTGTAACTCTGAGTTGTGATTAGATTGATGGTCTACATGTAGTATAATTAAGCAATAATGCATACCAGAGTGTGTACTGTGCTGGGATACTGTCATGTCTCAGGTGGTTGGGTACGAGTTCCCAGGCGGAGTGCATCAAACACTCTAGAAATGGCATTATCCCCACAACATATACCTCTGGAGTGCATTATTGCTATTGTGCAATACTTATTTTTAAGAAAAAGGGTGAGAAATTTGTTTTTATACATTTTTATTTTTTTTTAAGGGCAGGTACAGCTATTAAAAAATGCACTATTTTTGTTTTGTCCTGTAGGTGGTGCTGCTGCTACATGGTTCACCCCTTTCTCTCTCCTCCCTCCCTCTTTCTCTCTCTCTCTCTCTCTCTCACTCAGTGTGTGTGTGTCTCTCTCTCTCTGTCTATGAGCCAACATCACCCACTTCTAGTGTCTCTGTCTTTCTGTTGTTGATTTCAAAAGTGTGTGTGCGTCTCTCACATCCCCCGCCTTTCTGCTTCTCCTTCTGTCCGGTAACCAGATTTTAGTTGTATGCACAGTGAGCGACTGTGGTTGGTAACTAAAGCTGACAACTGCATATTGTACTTTAAAAGCACCGCCTACATTCTCACTGTGAGATAAGATGTAAAGCTGCATTGTATTGGGGTTTCTGAGTTAAAAAGCTGGACAGAATTTATTAAAAGGGAGAGTTTTTTGGGGGGAGGGGAGCACATTGTGTGACATGGTAGGATGGAAGTATTACATTTGAAAGGTTAGGAAGTATTATATGTGACTTGTTTAGAAATGTTATATGGTCATGTGTGTGCCAGAACTAGATACACTGATGTTGTGCTGGGATAACATTACTGTCTCTAGGGCTCACTGATCAATAACATTCCTGGAAATTTTCCTGCTATGGTATAGTCCATAAGTAGATACTTATCACAGCAATGTTTAAGCAATAAGGTATGTCTGAGGGTTATATTAATGGCCTGTTAATCACACCCTGGGGGTATAATGTAGCACAAATCGAAGCAAACTGCAGTCACTGCATGAAATCACCTTTTGGGACTGAATAACAAACTTTTACCAGTAGTGTTCATGAGGTGGGGTCCCAAAAAGGACATGTTGAAAATTTGGTAAAAAAAATTCCTAAAAATGGGCAAGTTACGAGTGTTCATTAAACTTTTTCTGCATGCGCACATAAGTTTGGAAACGTTTAATAATTTGAACCCAAATTTTCAACATAGTCATTTTTTCACACCACCTCATGAACAGTATAGCTGTCATTTTTGACATCCTGTCTGAAATGTGTTTTCACATCTGTGGTGCAGAATGGCATTTTGGCAGGGATTTGAAAATGTTCACCTACTGGGTTTATGAGGAGGGGTCATAAGAAGACTATGTTGAAAGTTTGGGTTCAAAATATTAAAAGACAAAGAATTTATTAAGTAAAATTGTTTGCAGGGGTATCCATTGCACCACTAAGGAACACGCTGCCTTACCGTGCCAGTGACCCAAGTTTAATGGGACAAGGCTGATGTGCAAGGTGCTGCAGTATGCAGCCCCAGACCCAGCCTGAGAAGGGAGCAGTGTTTTGGCACAGACGCTACACCCTGTGGTGGGTCAGGGCACCTAAGCCACAAGATATCGACCTGCATGCCTGGGTCTGCTGGGTCCATGCACTGGGTCAGGACTCTCTCCAATATTGTTTTTGTTTCATTTTGCACTGGTCCCTTAGGGACCTTTGCAAATAAGGATACAATTCCACTCTCAGAAAAAGAAAGGAAATTCTTTGCAAAAACTCTGTTAGTGCAGACATGCAGACATTATGATTGTAGAATGTAAGTGCACAAAGAAGGGAAATGTAAAACTTTAGGGACTTGAATCTCTGGAGTACTGGTGAATAAATGGTGGGGTCTTACTTGGGGTTGTCAACCCTAATGCCCACCCCCTTTCCCCAGCCTATAGCTTCCTGTCTGAAGCACAAAATACAGCTCCAGTGTAGTACCTCATAGTGATACAGTATGGCCAACATAATCTGTCAGAGCTTTCTTCATGCAGGGCTCATAGGTCCCTGCATGAAGACATCCCATTTGACCTTGTCTGATCAGGGTAGGGGTGGGCATTAGGGTTGACAACCCCAAGTAAGACCCCACCACTGATTTGCCAATTCTACAACCCAAATATCTACATTAACATAGTTTCTTGCAATGAATTTTAAATATATGCATATTTCTGGTACAAGCAGATAGTGGTATAGATGTATGCACCTGCCACAAGGGTTCATAACTTCCGTCCAGCTCAAAGGTCTTTTCTTTGACCCTTTGGGCCTTTCAAAATACATTAATGGTGATTTGCATAGGTTCCAGCTCCAGCTAGTCCTTTATCTCAGCGGGAGTATTATGTTGTTAAGCAAATGCCTAGGTTAATAACAGCATATCTTTCACACTAATGCTGCCTAATGAGGCATAAAAGACTCGCACTGAGCACATGAGAGATTAAGTCCCAAAGCTGTCAAGTACTGGGATAGTGGCTGTTTGACCATTTTAAAGAACGATTGTGTTATCATTTAGTAAACTAAATCTTATATTAAGAAATACAAAATCACACATATCCCAATAATTCAACCTAGTCTTGAAGGGTTCCTATATTATGAAATACAAAATCACACATACCCCGATGATTCAACCAAGTCTTGAAGAATTCCACTTCTCCTGGAAGAGAGCAACAGTACTAATGCAACCTCTACGTCTGTTGTTCTTGGGCTTCTTGAAGACCAGAGACTGAACTGTTATGAATTTTTAGAGTGTACTAGTTGGCAATGGAACCTTGTGGCAAGCTATCACGTACAGTACATTGAGGTTAACAATCATTCAACCCATGCAGTTTAGGTAAACAGAACAGACATTGTCTTCCCATCCTCAGCTGCCCAGTGCTGCCATAGATGAGTCTGGACCATTGAATAATCCAGTACTGTATTGCCCCACAGCTTCATTTACAATATTTACAACCTGTTTTAAGCATATACATTCAATTCCAGCAGACATAGCATACATACATAGCCTCACAAATGTTTCTTGTTAACATTTCATTAACCTAAAAAATACAAATGTTCACAACAGTTCCCTTGGTGACAAACTTTATTGTCCCTTGAGAGAAGAAATTCCAGCAGGGGGTGGAGAAATCGGGATTCTACGCATTGGCTGTGATGCGGACCAAAGCGCCTTGTAAATGGCAAGACCTAATTAGAACCAAACATCCTTTACCTTATCTTGGTAAAGACCAAGGATTGTTGTAGCCCTGATCTGAACCAGTGTCAGTCCGTGGCCATTCATGTTCACCAGCTGGGCTTTCCCAGATCAGCTGCTGACCCCCTGCTAAAAACTGACCTCTGTTCCCTGCTGGTCCCACCTGTCTCTCTCTCTCTCTCTCTCTCTCTCTCTCACCCCACCTGCAGGGACTTTTAGCCTAGTCTTACAGGGTGGGAGGGTGGGAAAAGCCTGCTCCTAGGGGCTGCTGCAACAAAGAAAGTTTTTCTTCCAGGTTGCAGCCATCTACAGTATATGGAAGCCTGACTCCTCCACACAACTTCAGACGCCCCCTGACTGAGTCCTGCCTTCCTGTTCTATTATTGGTTGGAGGGCTGAGCTGCTCCTGTTAAGCCCTGATCCCAGGGCTGTCAGCCAACTGGGTGTCAAGTGATAATGATGATGTCAGACACCAAACCCACTGCTGTGCCACAGCTGTCCCAGCAGTCTTGGGAAAAATGGGAGGGGGACATTTCTGAAGACTCCAGGCTCTTCCCTTGATACCTGACCTGCCTCCTGGAGGGAGGAAAGGGGCAGACTTCTGAGGTTGGAGTTGACTGCTGCAAGTCTATCTGACCAGACTCATATTCCCAGTTCTTTCTTCTACCTATCCCCTGGTCTCTTTGCCCTGCATCACCTCCAAGCTGCAGATGGGGAAGGGGAAGTGAAAGAGTCCCACTCGTTCAATATGATGCTGACAACGTGGCACTGGCCTGAGTGTTGGCTGCCCTTGTAGCAAATAAATGGTCATGGGCTTTAGTCTGTGAAAACATTTGTTTGCTGGTTCTCAGAGTAAGAAATGTGAGTAAGATCAGCAGGTGGGCACAGAAGATGAGATCCTAGAAGGAAAATGCTTAGATTAACATATATCTAATCTTTGGTATGATCTCTGTGGGCACAAAGGATGTTAGAAAAGGGGTCACAAGAAGGCAGTAAGATAGACAGTCAGAAACAGAGACAGTCAGTTCAGAGGAAAGTGATAAACTGTCAGTTAAGACACTGCATGATGGTACCATCTCATCAGTAAAGAGCTCAAAAATGGGACCTATGTCCAGTAGCAGGCAAGGAATGCATTAGAGGCAGGTACCTGGCCTGTGCCTAACCACAAACCCAGAGAGTCACACACAGCTCACCATTCACAGTTGCTGGCCATCAGTCTGCAGTCTCACTCCACTGGTGCAGAGGAGTACAGTGGGGACAGGGGCTGGGGTGCAAGCAGGGTGGCAGACATCAGCTGGATGCCTGCTGCCAGACTGGATCCCTTGCTCCATGTGGAGCAGGGAATTGTGCGACATGGTGGGTCTCTTCAGCCCATAAAGGGATAGAATTCTAGGCATGTGCCCTGATGGTCGGCCCCAGCCTTCCCTGCTCAGAGGGAAGGGGAGATTGGCAAGCAGGGGTCACTCGTCCCACCATGACTGGCCATGGAAGACCATTGGGGTGCATATCAGCTAGCCCATGGCTCTTCATTCAGCACTCTTCCCCTTGGTGAATGGGGTGGAGTGCAGCAGCGCCTGATCACTCCCCTGGTTCGTCCATACATGCAGGGGTGCTAAAGGACAGGGGATCCTGTGCGCAAGGGGCACTTGCCCCTTTGATGAATGCTGTGGGGATCCAATGGGACCCTTGTTGTGTGGCTGATAGACACAGCCTATGCGGTGTTTAGGCTTGCTGCATTGGCCCCACTGTGTATAAATAATAGCTGGAATCAACCTCTGCAAAAAAAAATTAGTAAAATAAATTATTTTCCTACAATGTCTTATGTGGAAAGAATTCTAGACTCCAGGCAGTGATACCACTACTGAAAATATGACAACTGAGGACAGGCTGGCACAGTCAGAGGAGAGAAATTCTGTTACAGACTTGGGCAACTGTAATGTGGGTGGAGGGTTTGTACATAAGCTGGCATATGTACAACAGGTCAAAGTGGAAACTCTGTGACTACAGGCACATGGTAATTGTCTTAGGAGGGTGGCAGCGGAATTCTGTGAAACATTGCAAAAGACTTTGGAAGGAGCATTACCATCACAAACCTCCTATGGGGTCCCTAGTTTAGGCCTGCTGCTGTCCCCTGCAAAGCTGCATTAAGAAATATTGCCCAGAGGGCCAAGTAGAGTCAAGGGGAAAAGCTGAGTGAGAGGAGGAGTATAGAGAGCTGAGAGCTGAGACCTGTTGGGTGGTCTGGTGGACTGTGTGGCTGGAAGTACCTATGATATGGGGTATGGCAATAGCCCTGGGTTCAGAAAGGTCTGTGCTGCTCTGCTGGCACCAGTCCTTGGGTGCCAAATGCTGGGAGTGAGATTTGACTGAAGCCAAGTGGCTTAGGGAATACTTTGGCCAATCACGAGGTGGTCTCAAAGGCAGTGCATGTAGGTATCCCCTGTTGGTGACAGTCTCCATGATCTGCCAGAGCATGTGACAATGTAAGGGAACTAACTAGTCTGCTCTACAGTGCTGGAGGTCACTATCTGGGACTTCGTAAGTGGAAAACAGGACCAGACTCTGGGAAATTGGTACACACACCCATGGGTAAATACTCATGGCATTCAGAGTGCTTAATAGAAGGAATCTAGAGTTCCAGAGGAAATAAGATGGTGCCAGTGAAACATATTTGTCCCAGTCCCACCTCATAAGAATGCCTGGAGAGCTGAAATGATCCACTGGAGAGAGGCCAGTAAAAATGATGAGTTTGTGAGCTGCTGTTTCTGGGTAAGGTCTGATGTGCCTCAATTAAGGATGATCTGATGCTGCACTGGCATTTGGTTCACGTGTCGAAATCTGGTGTTTTGGCAACTGGGAAAGCAGGTCTAAAGGATTCTGGCTTTCCGTTAGAAGACGGGAACATCAATGACATGACAAAGTACAGTTAACATGGAGCAAACACTGAGTATGTCCAGGTTGTTGGCAAGCCATATAGCCTGCAGCAGCCAGTTAGTGAGGCTAGAGATCAAGAACTTCTGATTCAGTTTAGTGCCGCTCTCTTTCACGGGGGAAAGATATGGCTACTGAAAGGAGCCTCTTCTACTGTATGTGAAAAAGAGTGACTTTTCATCAGAAATTATCATTCCATTTAGCTAATTCATAACAATTGATCTGTAGTTTCAGGCTGGAAAGTGGAGCAGGGGGAAGAAGCGCACACCTGACCACCAAAGGTGCTGCTGTCCACGTGAATACGTATAGAAAGCACACACACCAAGCACCTAGCTAAGATGCAATTATTTTATTAGTGCAAAATGTGTGAAGGAATGCTGGTCAACTTCAGCTAGTTTCAGGCAGGCAGGCTAGTAAAACTGCTACAGAAGAGAGAGAGTGCACAGTGTGATCTTGCAGTGGTAGCTGCAGGCCCTGGTGCAGGAGCAGGCAGGTTCATGGATTTTAGTAGAATGAAAAAGGTGCGGGGGAATGGATTTTGTGAAGATTTATTTGGCAGCTATTTTTTTTTTTTAGCTGAGCGCTGGTGGTAGCAGGCAAAGAAATCCGTCCTTTTTATTTTGTCCCCTTGCAGCAGGGTCAGGGCAGAGTCAATTTAGGGAAAGGTGAAGGGGGGAGTTTGAAGGATTTATGTGTCAAATAATTTGATTGCTTATGGTGTGTGTTGTGGGGCACTGAAACCTATATTTATTTTTGGGAGGGGCTGCCTGTGTGTAAGCTGCTTCATTGCTGCAGATCTCTCAGTGAGGGTGAAGAGAACTCGAAACGGTGTCAGTGGGTGACGAATGGGCATGTGTGTGCATATGCTGTTGATGTAGAAGCCATGAGGAAATGAACTGGAGTAGAAAAGGATGCAGAGGGGAGGAAAATGCAGGGAAAGGTTCCAGTGTACCATTTCTACCAAGAACCAGTTCTGTAAGTGGTGGTGGTGGAGAAGGAGTCAGGACAGTGACTGGGAATTATAGTGATGGGGCAGGAACCATGCAAGAGAGAAAAGCTAGGGCTGGGCATGTGACAGTCAGTCCAAAGAAACCATGGTTTATCATTAGTCATCAGGAGTCAACTAGTTCCACACCTACTGAAAGAAGCAGCTTTTCCAGCCAGTCCCAGTTGTTCAGTTCATCTAGTAACAGAAAGTAAGTAAGCTTTCATTTCTTAATCGCCCAATCGCAGAGGATCTGGGTATTTTACAAAAGAGGTGTAAAAAATAGGATCATACATTTACAACAAGGGTCAAGCAGAATAAATAAAATTCAATAAAACAAACAGGCAACTCAGAAATGAGTGCAAGAAAGCCATTAGATCTGCTAAGAGTGAATTTTGCAAATCAGCTCTGCTAAACTCAGCCAGGGACCCTAGAAATTTTTGGCGGAATATTAAAAACACAGTAAGCGGCACTTCTAAAGGCGGTGTCTCTGACATGATTATAGATGGATCTAATTGTAATAATGCCCTAACTCTTGCTAATGCCTTCAATTCTCACTTTTCAGATCTGTCGACCTATACCTCCCTATTCCCTGCTCTGTCACATGATAAACAAGCAGTGCCACTTAGCTCCCAGTCTGAGCCTGCCTCTCATCCTCCATTTTATTTTAAGGCCATGACCATCAGGGAGACACAGAGACTTCTTTCTGGTGTCTCCTTGCACTATAGTGCTGGTCACGACAATATGAGCCTAAACTCCCCTGCTTTGGTGCCCTTTTCAATGCCTCATGCATCTTGCACATCTTCAACATGTCACTCACCTTGGGACTTATCCCTGACCTCTGGAAGGTGGCTAGGGTTATCCCAGTCTTTAAACAAGCTTTTCCCAAAAGCCTTGAAAACTACCAGCCTATAGCCATCTTATTAGCTGTTAGCAAACTTCTTGAAAAAAGTTGTTGCAACTCTACTTACGGAATACATCCAGGCTCATGAGGTGTTGTCACCAGCACAACATGGCTTCCGCAAGGAGCACAGCACCTCCTCTGCCCTTGCTAAAGTTACCTCAGAGATCAGGTTGCCATGGATCAAGGCAAGCTCACTGGTATTATCTTCATAGACATTTCCAAGGCCTTCAACCTGGTTGATCATGCACCCCTATGCTCGCAACTTTGGTCACTTGGCATGTCTGCCCCTGTCCTTGGGTGGTTTTCCAACTACCTCCAAGGAAGACAGCAACTCACGACTTTCAATAAGGCCCTCTCAGAACCCACCCCAGTTAAATCTGGAGTTCCCCAGGGGTCTGTCCTAGGGCCAATTCTTTTCAATATAAGTGTTAATAACCTCCCAACTGTAACATCTCACAGCAGTGCCACATTATACGCAGAAGACCTTGCGATCCTTACCCATTCCCATGACATTAGTGACATTAACAGTCAACTTAGTGGTGATTTTAGTAGTAGTATCAAATCCTGGCTTAGGGCTAACAAACTCGTCTTCAACCTCAAAAAAACACTGACCATGATGTTTGGATCCTAGGCAAAAATAAAAGTGGACCCTACTCCCCTGTGTATTACTGGGACTGATGGATCCTCCGTTAAGGTTGTTAATTCCATCAGGTACCTGGGAGTCACCCTTGACCAGCAGCTTGATCTTACCTAGCATATCCAAAACATATGTAGGGCAGTAAACAGCAAATTAGGCATGGCTTACAGAGCAAAGAACAACCTCACACTTGCTGCTTGCCTTGCCCTGTCAAGAGGTATGTTCCTCCTCACAATCTGTTATGGGCTCATCACGTTTGCACGAATGGCTAAGTCCCACCTCTCTAAATGGGACATAGCCTATAACAAAATTTGCCGCTTCACACTTGTAGCCCCTCGTCTCACCCACCACTGTGACCTGTACAACAAAGTAACCTGGCTCTCCCCAGGCAACTATTGGAGCTTCATCCTAGGATGTTTCACGGACAGTGTCATTAGAACCACCACCCCTCCGGAACTGGCGGAACTCCTCAAACCTGCTTCCTCCTCATACTCTCTTAGGTCTCATGGATCGGCTGTTCTTCTGGTTCCTGCTACCCACACACAAATGGGCAACAGAGCATTTGGTAATTCTGCACCCAGAATATGGAACTCCCTGCCAGGTCCATTCTCCCCCCTCCCACACCTGTTTCCAAAACTCCCTCTTGGATTACTTGCAGCTCTCCTCAGCATGCAATTGCACTTAATTTCACTAATGACCTCTCCTTCCTGCAGGACACTTGTCTCTGACCATTTTTTCTTGCCTCGTACATTTGTACCGTATGTATTTTTTGAATTGTCTTCCAGTCATGAATCCTTGAAATGCCTGAATATTGTTCACATGAACCTACGTACAATCCTTATAACCTTGAAATGTATGTTGTCTACTTGAAGCTATGTACAACTATTCCGAGTTCAAAATTCTCTATATTTCTTTGTACTCTCCCGGGTCGCACCCGAAAATAGGCATCTGTTTTTTTGTCTAGTGTGCTTACCTGGTTAAGAAAAGCTAAATAATTAATTAAATAAATAATATAAACAATAAAACACTAAGAAGGGCTGTAGCTAAATTCCAAATGCTTCTTTAAAAAGATGTGCTTTCAGACCCCTCTTGAAAGCCTTCACCAACAGGGTCTCCCTTAAAGACTTTGAGAGCGAGTTCCAAAGGGCTGGGCTGGCCACCTTAAACCCACGGTCTCCCAAGGTTTTCAGCCTGGCCCTTGGAAATGCCAGGAGGCCATCGGTGGAAGAACTGAGTGAGCACCCTGAGCAGACAGGTGGCAGGAGGTCACTCAAGTAGCCAGGGTCCAATCCATATAGGGCTTTATAGGTGTGCAAGCTTACCTTGAAGGTAATCCTCAATCTGACCTGCAGGCAGTGCAGTTCACGCAGGACCGGGGTCACATTGCAGGACCTGGGAAGGCCTGTCAACAACCTGGCTGCTGCACTCTGCACCAACTGTAGTTGACAGAGATTCCTTCCACTGTCCCCAAAGTAAAGAGCATTACAGTAATCGAGCCTTCATGTGACAAAGGCATATACCAGCAATGGCAGGTCACCAGGTGGAATTAGGGGTTTAATACGAGCAACATTCCTTAGATGATAAAACCCACTCCAGACAACAGATGACACCTGAGCTTCAAGTTTCAATCCATTGTCAAGGATAATGCCTAGATTCCTCACGCTAGTGGAAGCTACCAGCGTGGTAGGGCCCAGGAACAACCCTGTTCCTGACACAGCAGCAACCACATCATGCCGGTAAGCAGGCTCAGTCACTAGTACCTGTCTTATCCAGGTTAAGTCTCAGCCAGTTAGAAGATATCCAGTCCTGAATCTCGGCTAGGTAGTTGTTAAGCACCTCCATGGTATTACATGTCCCAGGAGCAAAGGACATATACAGCAAGGTGTCATCTGCATAACAGTGAAAACTCAGACTATAATGACTAATGACCTCCTCAGGGGTAGCATGTACACTGCGAACACCATCTGTGACAAGATTGAACCCTGAGGAACTCCACAGGGCATAAGCTTCAGACAGAAGGAGAAATTTTACATCACTGCCCATTGCACCCTGCCGATGAGAAAGGACTCAGACCAGTCGATAATAGTATCGGTGAGTCCACAAAACACTCTAGGGTGATCAAGTAGCACAATGTGGTCTATGGTGTCAAACACTGAGGAGAGATTGAGGAGAATGAGAATTGATCAGTCTCCTCTATTTCTCACCCTGAGATCATTTTGCACCCTGACCAATGCTGTTTCGATGCTATGCCTAGACCTAAACCCAGATTGGAGAAGCTTGTAGATGTCAAAGGCCGTGAGGCGTGCCTCGAGCTGCAGAGCCACCACTTTCTCAACAACCTTGCCCAGAAATGGGAGGTTGGAGACAGGTCGATAATTAGCCAAGACATCAGGGTTGAATTATGGTTTCTTCAAAAGGGGCCTTACCAATGCCTTTTTCAAGGCATCAGGGAAGAACCCCTCTGAGAGCAAGTACCGGACAATCTTGGTGAACACTGGATCAACAAATTCCACACATCTCCCTTAGGAAGCAGGTCGCGCCTGGATCCAATTCACAAAAAGTGGGTCACAGCTTTGAAATTACCTCTACGACCCTAGCCACCCCCATCAGCACAGACAATAAGAGTGCCTCTGCCCACACAAGGTGCATCACTGCAAGGCTGGCCTTGCCCCACTGGCGAGATCCCCGACTGAATGAAGGACACACTGTCAGAAAAGAACTGAGCAAACTCCTCACACAAAGTGACTGAAAATGCTCTTTTCAGCTGCATACAGGATAAACTAGAGTGTCCACAGTCTGAAAGATCAAGGCTGGTCTGTTCGTCCCTGCAGCAATCTCCCTGGACAGGAACTCTTCCTTCTTACGGTTGATTGCCCTTTGAAATTCACTGTAGTGAAATCTCAAAGCCAGTCTGTCCTCCTTGGACCGAGTCTTCCACCAGCAACACTCCAACTTCTGACCTTAGGACTTCATCTCCTTGAGAGCCCCATCAAACCATGGGGATTTCAAGTGAGAAGACCTGGGTCATATACAGACTAGTGCAATGGTATCAAGCACCTTGGAGACAGCACAATTATAGGTCAGCACTACCTTGTCCATGCCTGCCACACATGCAATACTCACACCAGAAACATCCACTACTGCCAACAGTCCCTCTGGGGACAATCCCCTCAATGGGCAGCAATGGATCATCTCAGCAGGGGAGGGACTATTGGGGGGCCCCAAACAAGAACTCCACCATGCATTGATCAGACCAAGAGACCAGATCAATTCTGAGATCAGTGACCTCAAGTCTCAGTGAGAATACTAAGTCCAAGGTGTGGCCATGGTGATGAGCCACAGAAGTAACCACTTGTGTGAGGCTCAGTGATGTCATCAACTGGAGGAAGTTTTGACCAAAATGCAAAAGTTCATCATCAACACAGGCATTGAAGTCACCCAGAATCAACCATCTGGGTGACTCCAACACCCTGTTGGTGACGAAATCCGTGACTTCCTGTGGGAATTCCCCCCCTCAAGCCCTGGAGGGCGATATACGAGGAGGATCCTACAACCTGCACCTGGACCCCTAAGCACAGCCACACATTCATGCATTAACGAAACCCCCTTGAGCACACCAGAAGCATACAGATCTCCCCCTTTTCCTCCTCTAAGTTCTTTGAGGCCCCCTATTCAGGGGAATGTAAGTGACCCATCCCAATCTGTAAAGGCAAGCTGTACTCTTGTACAAACAGCACAATACCAGTTACTAGTGCCAGTGGCACCAGAACCACCACAGCCACCTTAGTTCCATGGGCATTTATAATTACCTGTAAGTCTTGAGGCATTATATGATGTCCTCCTCTGCCCCGGCCCCCCATATCAGGCATTGGCAGAGGTAACATCACCACGCTTTGTTCTGCTGCTCAGTCACTATGTAAGGAAGGTGACAGTGAGTCTTGGTCTGGCACTGATAATACAGTTATAATGCCACCTGTGGAAAAAGTGGAACTGATTAGGTTAGGACAAGGTATACCAACCCCCTAATTTTATAAAACAAGCCAGTAGTGCCACTAACACAGCAGTTTATAGTGAAAGAACATACCAGTGAGAAGGTTATATAAGTGAGCTGTCAGAGCAAGGGAGCATGAGAGTGAGGTGCATAGGAGGGGAAATCAGAAGCACAGGAAGAGGAGCAGGCAAAATTCCTCTTCCTTTTCCTCTGTATACTGGTGATGTTGCTGGTGCTTAATACCAGCCACTCCCATAGCCATTCTCTCCCTCTCTGGCTAACTTAGCACCCTTAATTTCTCACCTTGTTATAGAATTCTTTTGTCTCCTTCCTTAGCCTGCCTCACAAACTCTGAAGCCTTTATTCTGTTGGTACATACTGTATAAGCTGATTTCTCCCCCTCTCTTCTTTTCTCTTCAGGATTCCCTGAGGGGGACTCCATCTTCTGCACTAGTGGTCTGGTGCTGAGCGCAGCCATCTGCAGGGTGCACCCAACCTGCCTTCAAGAGCAAGATTTCAGGTACACTTCAGGAAAGCAGCTCCAGTACAGCTTGCTAGCCGTGAACCCAGTTGGTGGATGGTGCCTGAAATTATAGGCAGATTCAGCACTCCATCTCTACTTGACTGGCTTCAGCTCCTAGAGATTTGAACTGCTTGGCACAGTCCCCTGGAGCTCATCTGTCTGCTGCCTAAATTTTTGCCTGCCCACCCTCCCCCACCTCCTGCCTTTATTAAATAGAACCTAACTCTGTCTCTCCCCTCTCTGTTCCCTCCCTGCCTGTATCCCATTGGTCCCTCCTAGGTTGCAGTCATGCTGACTCTGTGCTCTTTTCTCCTCTATACCTCCCACTCCCCTGTCTTTTCAACACTTTCTCTTGCATTCTGGGCTTTGCACAGCCACACTTGAAATCTCTCTCTAATCATGTCTACCTCCATCAATATGCTGTTTTCTTTTGCTATCCTTGCCTCACTACTTCACCTTTCCTACCTCCCTGGAGCCTGCCACCCCTCTCCCCCCCATCTACCAGCTAGACACCCAATATTGCCACCTAGGTACTTTGCACTGTGAGCATCACTCTCCCTCAAGGACATCTGACACCTTTAATTGGCTGCACCGCATCTCCCACAGATACAGGCAATGGTCACTCCTATATCCCCTCATCACGTATGATGTTGCTCTGGGGCAAGCACCTGAGATGCCAGACCAGTAATAACAAACCGCTAATATGTAATCTCACCTGCAAGAAACTCCGTCTGTGCACCCTGAAGATTCTCCTACTTCTCCTTCTGATACCAGGAGATGTGCACCCTAACCCAGGCCCTTCTACTACCACCAGTGCTGGCAGTACAAAATCTACTGGGGGCCCGACCATCGCCACTATTAATATCTGTAGTCTGATCCCTGAGCTTGACACCATCCAAGTCTTTGTAAACCAGCACAGACCTGATATTCTAGCAATTGTTGAAACGTGGCTGTCGCCAAAAATCTGAGACTCAGCAATTCCACTGCCAGGATATAACATCTACAGACTAGATTGTGTGTCCAAAAGAGGTGGAGGTTGTGCAATCTACACCAAAGACTATCTCATAGGTTGCCCCATCTCTACTCCTCTCCATGACTCCACTGCTCAGATCTTACCTATTAAGCTACTTTTAGGAGCACACAACAAAACCCTCACAGTAATCACAGTCTACATCCCCCCAAAGAACAAGGGAAGAGCTTCACAACTGTTCTGGACTTCATTAAATCCCAACCAGTAGGTGCGGAGACAATTACACTAGGTGATTTCAATATTAATTGGCTCTCATCAGATGCTGCTATATCTCGGGATGCCATATCATCAGCAAACCTCTCACAAATGGTTCTCTACACCACCAGAAATAACTATTTGTTTTTTTTTTTTGTTTTGTTTTGTTTTTAGTTGTTTAACCAGGTGAGACACACTAAGCTGAAAGCTTTTTTACAGGTGCAACCTGGGAGCACAGGGAAGTTAAGTGACTTGCTCAGGGTCACACAGTCTGCAGGTGGAAGCTGTGAGATTCAAACCCAAGTCTGGTTTGCTGAATGTCACCAGATTTACAGCTCAGAGCCTTAAACCACTGCACTATACTGCCTCGCATAAAACAGGCACTAGTATCTTACTGGACTGGGTCCTTACCAGTCATCCCTCTCATATCGCCAGCACCTCTGTCCTTCCTGACTCACTAAGTGACCACTCACCCATTATATGTGAATGGTCAAATAAATTCCAAAAGCCCCCACCCAAAGTCATCACTAGCAGAGTGCTCCCACGTGGACAGCTAAGACACCTTAAATCCTACCTCAGTGGGTTTGATTGGTCTCCCATTTTCCTCTCAACAGATGTTAACACAGCTCTTGACCTCTTTATCTCTTCCTTCAACGTGGCCTGTGACACCTATGCCCAGCTTAAAAAATGAAAAGTCAAAGCACTCTGCAACCTGTGGCTAACTGGAGAGCTACTTGCCCAGCTAAAGACTTGGGACCACCTTTGGGCCCTGGCTAGAGATTCTGGTGCCCAGCATGACATACAGAACTACAGATGTGCCCACAATAACTGCACTAAATCCATACAACTGCTGAAAAATGCCTACTACAAAAAAGCTCTCTCAAACTCCTGGGGAAAGGGGTCAGATTTCTGGAAGAATATCAAAGAAGTTACAGGGAAACAAACTAAATCCTCCCCAACCATGCTAAAGGTTGATGAGGCCATCACCCTGGATCCTCTGGTCATTGCAAACACCTTTAAGGGTGCATTTACTGATCTCAGCAGCATCCTTCCCCCAGATTTTTTTCTTGACACTATCCACGCTATCCGCGATGATCCTCCTACCACTCTCCCACCCTTCCACTTCAAAGAAATGAACCTACATGATGCCCGAACACACATTACCAAAGCAATTTCAAAGTCAAGAACAAGTGGAGACTTGCTGGATCTAAAACTCCTAACCCTCACTATGTATGAGGTTCTAGTCCCATTAACACACATTCTCAATCTCTCCCTTAGCACTGGTCAGTTCCCTGACAAATGGAAGGTGGCTACAGTTACTCCAGTCCACAAAAGCGGGGATAAGGCCTGCCATGCGAACTATCGACCGATTTTGATACTACCACCTCTCTCCAAGGCACTCCAAAGCATAGTATCCAACCAACTCATGGACTACCTGACCAAACACAATCTCTTATGCCCACAACAACATGGCTTCAGAAAAGGTCATAGCACCTCTTCTGCATTACTGGAGTTCACTGGAGCACTGCACGGCACATTGGATATGGGTCACTTAACTGGGGCAGTATTTGTAGATCTGACCAAGGCCTTCAACACAGTCCAACACCGTCTGCTGATCCAACAACTCTAGCATGTAGGACTCTCTCCTGACACTGTCTCATGGTTCAACAGCTATCTGCAAAACAGATCTCAATGAGTCAAAATTGCTGGGACACTCTCGGACCTCAGACCGGTCTGATCTGGAGTCCCTCAGGGATCCATCCTGGGTCCATTACTCTTCAACCTTTTTCTTAACACGCTCCTGAAATATTGCACTGAACAGATTATCCTCTATGCTGATGCCACTGTTATCTTCTCCTCCCACAAGAACCCTGTGCTCCTGCAGACCAATCTTCAGCAAGGCTTTGCTGCAGTGGAAAACTGGTTCATTCATCATAAGCTTGTCCTCAATCACAAAAAAAAACAAAGTAATGCTCTTTAACAGCTCTCAAAACAGGCATAGATCTCACCCCCTAGCTATCTCTACCAGCAATGGCAACACCCTTGAGCAAGTGCAGTCATTCAGATACCTAGGGTTATCCCAGGACTCAAATTTCTCATATGGAGCACACATAGACAATCTTACCAAATCAGCAAATATGCACCTAGGCCTACTTTACCGACATAGACAACACCTTACTGCAGAAGCACTGAAGATTGCCATTCAAAGCTCGGTAGTCTCCATCATTGATTATGGTCTTATAATCTATGGCTCTGCCTCTGCCACTGTCCTGAGATGAATTTCAACATCACTTAACAAGGCCTGCAGGCTTATCTCTGGTGCTCATCATCTTACTCATACATGTGACCTGTATGCCCGATCTGGCTGGCTTCAACTTTCAAATCGCTTAAAATACCAAACCTGCATTATGGCAAAGAAAGTAACCATGGGCCTCGCTGCACTGGGAGTCCAAGTACTGCTTAGTTCTAGACTAAAGCCACGTAACACCAGGGGCTCTGAATACCAGCTCCTTCAGGTTCCCCACCGTCGCACCTCTCGAGGCCAAAGATCCTTTGCCTTCAGAGCACCTAGCTGGTTAAATGCACTCAATCCTGACATCTCCTCCACTACCACCCTTGGCTCATTCAAACATAAACTCTGCCTCCACCTTACTAACTCAAGCTGCTGTGAATGCTACCTATAATCTCCTCAGCCCTCTAGTTTTTGTTCCCTCCAACTATCACCTACCACATCTCCAACCCCTCCTTTCCCTCTATGTTACTTTTTTTATTTCTTCTTTCTTTTCACCACTCCTGACTCTCCCCCTTCACCTCCACCTCTTCTGAGCCCTCAGTGATCTTTCCCTTTTTGTTGACTAGTTTCAGCCTGCTCCCAGTTGATGACCATGCCCTTTGACTGCAATTCCTGCCCTCTCCAACTTCGCTCCTCATGTTTATCTTCATCTTCCACCCTCCCTCCCTCCTACTTATCCCTCTGTTACTCTGTGTTCCCATGTATACATTCTACTTATTCTAGCTATTGTACTAATCTACCATTGTAGCCTAATATGCCAACCTATTTATTGTTTTGTTCCTATTTCTGTAACTTGTATTGTATTTGTTCTCTGTCGCGGAACCTTTGTAAAAGAGCCTGGCTCAAACGTACTTGTAATCCTATTTGTAATAAAATAAAATAAAAAAATGGAAGGGGGGAATGAAGAATCACATGAGATCAAGATGGAGGGGCATGGGGAAAGGAAATAAGAATTTAAAAAGGGGGAGAAGCAGGTAGACGTCACAAGAGAGGTGAAGGACACGTAGGAGAGGAGGAGAAAGAGGCAAAGATAGTTGAAAGTGTGCTGTCAGTTCACCAGCAAATTCTGATGATGACTGAGGAGTGGACATCCTCATAGAAAATGGCCAAATTAAAATAAAATGCAAAAGAAAAAAGCAAGAAAGCCAATTGGTCAGGCAAGGAAATCTAAAGGTATTTGAAACAAAAAAGAGCAGCTCCACACACTTTCATGCCCACTCTCTAACAGTATCCAAAAATTGCAAAAAGAAAGACTGGCACTGGCACCCACAAGCTCTTTTCAATTGCTTTAATATATACCTAAGAAATAGATCAACATACAGTGTGCAGTCGAGAAGGAGGTTACATCCAACTGAAGCCCCAACAGGTTTTGTGCATGTGTACCTCCTCAGGAAGGCTGGTCACACATTGAAATCCACAATGTATACAAAATTCAAAATTGTTAAAATAACACATGCCCATAAGTGACATTGCAAGACCCACATTAAAATCAACACTAATGTGCCTGTCAGTAATTCATAAAGCAATATAATCTAATATGTATTATGTAATACTATATATTGGCTCTTGCCATACAATTCATCAGTTCACAGCATGTTCACATATTTTTCACCACTGTTTTGCAATAATAGTGTGGAATAACCAAAGAAGGATTATGAAATATATCAGAGTACAGGGGAGAGGTTGATTGTGTAAGGAGAGGGAGAATAAAAGTATCCAATACCAGGGGCATGCTTCGCTGTAGATGTTGTATGTATTATAACTTTGTTTTGAAAACTAACACAATTTTAAGTGTTAACATCCCCAAAGTATTTTCCAGCAGACAGTTTAGTAATTGCTCCACAGTGGGAGTGATGCATATGGCAGTGTGTAAATGTAACCCATTTTATGTTGGAAAACCCTCCAGAATGTTCAAATTGCATATTGAAAAGTATATAATTTGTATCAGAAATAAGGACAAAACACATGCACTCTCCAAGCATATTCAAGAACATTCTAATAATGGAGAATATTCTTTTTTTTTAATAAAACATATGTTTATTGAACATTCATCAGGAGTACAAAGCATCAAGAATATTTTACAATACAGACACTAGTAAGGGGCATATGGAAAAGTAGAAAGTTACTTCTACCCTCAAAGTGCACTATACTTAGTTCTAAACATAGTCTGTGTAAAATTGTTGAGACATAGCAAGTTCTATAGTGTGTGGCACTCATCCTTGTAGATGTCCTTTTCACTCTATGGATTGCATGCTGACATAAATGCCCCTGCCACAAGAAGGGGCTGCTGACTCTTCCTGGGCGATACAGCAAAATATAACCTTCTCATGCATTTTCTCAAATATGGACTTATTAGTTGTTCTCTTCCCCCTCACCACAATCCAATCTCTTTATCTAATGCTCAGAGCACATACAGTATGTTACTTCTTCACCATCAGATACACAATACCCACATATGCTTCATACGTACATTGACCTTTTTTCTACTTGTATCTGTTTACTGAGTCATTAGGTATATATGATATAATCCCTGTGAGAGACCCACAGTCTCTCCAATTTAGACCTAATCACTCCCAGATTTACTTGACCGACACAAGTGAAAGACATTCATCCCAGTCTGAACCCCATCCTGCCTTTGTAAGTGAGTCAGTTCTAATTCCCTTAAAAGTTCATGAATTTCTAATAACTCATCCCTAGTGTCCAGTATCTTGTTGCCCTGTGTCTCCTCTGTACCATGTGAATGGATCTGCAATTTTTTACCCCTCCATGGGGGGGGGGATGGGGGAAAAACTGTTCTCCCAACATTACAAAAAAAACAAAAAACAATACTAATACCTACCACAACCCCCATTCCCTTTTAACCTGGGCAAAAGAATAAATGGTGGCAAAAAATGTGTGGAGACCCTCCTTTGGAGTAAATGGATTCTATTGTATTGAAATTCTAGAGGCATTCCCGATGATCTAAGATCAAGATTCCTTCTACTTCTTCTATTAGATGTTCATAGGGGAGCCATCTCGCTACAAATTTTTCTTATTTCAGCTGAAGCTGAGCTGTAATCTGTTCCACTAATTTAATTTTTTTAGGTTCTTGATCCAATCGTGGTGAACATTGCTTTTTGTTTCATGGGCTTGAGAAGGTCACAATTGGTAAAAGGGGAGGGAACCATAAAAACCTGATTTTATGCAAAGAAGCATTTTGGATTTACCAAGTTGGGGTGCTGAAATACACTGGACTGAATGATTCATTTAACATTGTACCCTTCCTCAAAAAAAGAAACCCCCCAAAATTGTTTCTGGTGAGCATATTATGTAACCTTTTTGTCCTTCTGATATTCATCGGATTAATAGCCATAATATTGCTTGGTATTTTCTGTCTAGGAATCATGCAATAGTGTAACCCACTTTTGCAATAGGGAATAGCTTTCTTTTTGGCTGAGCATATTATGTGACTTCTTTGGCTTCCTGTCAGTTCTTAGAACATTTATGTTTAACATGACTGATAAAATAGAATTCCTGATGCAAGTATATTAGTTGCAATCTGTGATATTATTTTACTACTCCTTTTTTATGAATATAGGTTTTTGATGAGTATATAGGTTTTCAATGGGCATACAGTGCGAATGCAATCCACTTGACCTTCTGGTATTTATCTTATTAATGCTGTATAGAAATAGGTGACTCTTTCTTAGTTGCCCTCATATGTAACTTCATGGGAAATATGTCACTGGATACCATTATTCTGCCTCTCCATGCACAATCAACCTCTCCCTGGTATTCTGATATATATTTAATAATCAGTCTTAGACTATTCCACACTGTTACTGCAAAACAGTGGTGAAAAAGATGTGGACATGCTGTGAACTTCTGAATTGTATGGTGAGAGCCGGTATATAGAATTACATAATACATATTAGATTGTGCTGTTATATGAATTGCTGACAAGCACATTAATGTTGATTTTAATTTAGGTCTTGCACTGTCACTTATGGGCACGTGCTGCTTTAACAATTTTGTATAAATTGTGGGGTTCAGCATATGACCGGGTTCCCTGAAGAAGCACGCATGTGCAAAACCTGTTGGAGCATCAGCTGGATGTAACCTACTACTCGATTACACACTGGGAGTGGATCTATTTCTTTTTTTTTTTTTTTTATCATGTAACACTTTACTCACTTCCGGTGTGGAGCGGGCCGCAACAACCGCCAGCCACTGGCACCCACGCCCTGGATCAGGTCTGGCATACACTACTGCACCTGACTCACACAGGCCCTGATGAAATTAACAGGACACCCCCTTCTGGGGGGCCTGTGACCAGGAACCAGGCAGCCAAGCCTCTCGTGTCTGGGGCGTGGGGCTCGGCCATGAGCAGCTGTGGTTGACCCGTGATTTTCCACCTTTTACTTCCACAGTGGGAGCGGGACATGCAATGATGCCTGATGCACCTATGTGCAGGTGTCCACTGTGCTCCCTCCCCTTTGTATACTCACCACTGACAGTGTGCCTAACCTCTGCAAGGCACTGCTGCAGAATGACATATGCCTCAAACCCACCCCAGAGGTAGGAGAGCAGTCGAGGGATGCTCAATCCTACCTCTCCCTGCCAGCTCCTGCCAGCCCAAGTCCATTTCCGAACCTGGTCACTGGCGTGGTGCGAGGTGTAACATCCAGCGCCTCAACCCTCAGCATCACCAGGCCATGGATCTATTTCTTAGGTATTTATTAAGGCAATTAACAAGAGCTTGCCTGTATCAGTGCCAGTCTTTATTTTTGCAATTTAATGAAATCTAAAGCCCAGGCTGACTCCTAGAACTCAGATAATCAGCCACATGGTAACCCTAGTACTGCTACAGCCAGTGGCTTCCTGTCTGGGCATCCAGCCTAGCCACATAATTACACCATCACAAAAACAAAATCAGCTCTCAGTAACCACCTATTTTCCCAAAGAACCCTAGCACTTCAGTTGTGCGACTAAAACCACAAAATCTGGTCTGATCCACCGTGGCTGCATAATGAAGTTAATGGAGTTGAGTGGAATTGTTAAGGAGGCAAGGAGAAAAAAACTACAGCTGCAAATGCCATTAACTTGATAAGGGTGTTTCATGGGCTTAAACATAAACATGAATTACATTTAGTAAGACCTGTGATACCATTCCACGTATGACTTGCAAACAAGTTGGGCAGCCAGGGAGTGGGTCACAAAGTCATAAACTGGGTTAGGAACTGGTTGAATGATGGAAGATAGAAAGTCATGGTAAATGATGTTCAGACAAAGGAAGGGAGTGTGACCAGCAGGGTGCCACAGGGATCAGTCCTGGGCCTAGTCATATTTTATGTCTTCACAAATTAAATTGCAGAGGGGCTGGAGGGAAAAGTGTGCTTGTTTGTGAATGACGCTAAGATCTGCAACAGGATGGACTCTTTGGGAAGAGTGGAAAAAATGAGGAGGAACCTAGGAAAGCTAGAGGAATGGTCCAAAATGTTGCAGCTGAGATTTCATGAAAAAAGAGCAACATCATGTATCTGGGTTGTAGGAACCCAGGGAAGGATTACCCGGGGCTGATAGTCATCAAAATAGAAAGGGATTTTGGGATAATCATATTGGATGATCTAAAGATGGCTAAACAATGTACCAAAATTGTGAGGAGAGCAGTGGAATGCTGTGGTGCATAGGGAGCGGTATTACCAGCAGAAGGAAGGAGGTGGTGATGCCACTGTGTAGATCACTGGTGAGGCCTCATTTGGAATATGGTGTCCAGTTCTGGAAGCCACATTTCTGTCATGCAACTTTAAATCACGAATGGGTTAAATTGTTCTATTTTAGATTTCTATCCCTTTCCCTTTTCCCTACTGCTCCCAGTAGTTAGCCTTATGGAACGCAACCAGAACATAGCTTGGCTAGCATGATGAATGCACCTACACAAGCTGCTTCTCAGTCTACAGTACTGTCTTTTTAAAATGTTAACTTCCTGCTCTAACTCATGTTACGCCTTCATTGCTGGGGCTTGCCAGGCCTTAATTAGGTCCGACTACCTCACTATAATACTTACTTTTATTTCTTTTGGGCAATTTCTGAGCTATGCGCCATCATTAAGTTTCTGGTACTGTTCTCACTAATATATACAGAACCTTGAAGCCTGAATATTATAAATCTATTATACCCATTATTATATTACTAAGGTGCCTATGCATACCTATTTATAATAAGCTTCTTACTTTAAATACACTAATGCCTATGCAATTCGGTTTCTTTAAACACTGATGCCCTACACACCCATATTTTATTGGGATTTCTACATATGGGCATCTTTTGTTATTGATCATCCTCGACATATAACTTCTTTTTTTTTTTTTTTGAAATTCTCATTTTTATTTAGTTTCAAAAAACAATAACAGTAACATCAGACTATCAGACAACAGGAATGATACAAAACTGTAACAATGACCAAGAATAGATCATGACATGGTAAACATGGGATAAACAAACCCCCATCCCTCCACCCCCAAGAAGGTGTCACCACTGAGAAGGACAAGGGAAACCTAGAAGGTGTATAGGTGAGGGAGGGAGAGCGTTCAAACCTGAGAGGGAATTAGAATTCAATCTGGCCTACAAGTCCAGAAAAAAAAAAAAAGCGCATCGTTGACAGTTGATTCATGAATGAATAAAGGGTGCATCAGGGGATCATAAAGGAAGGGTCCTCAGGCATCAAATAACGCCAGTAAGCCTAACTCTACCAATCAGTGTAAGTATAGGGCATGAGTTTACCCCACTTTTTCTGGAAGGATGAGGAGAGAGTCTGAGCTGGCGATCAACTTCTCAACTTTGAAACACAAAGACATTTCTTCAAGCCAGTCCATGTACGAGTTCTAGATTGTCTGACCAGTGGCGAGCACTAATCTCTTAACCGCCATCGAGATGAGAGCAATATGATATCTCCTCTCTGACGGAAATGCCAGAATAAATGCCCAGAATACAGATCTCTAATGTAAATAAATCTTGCAGGCCTAAATGGGGTCTAAGTTGTCCCGAATAGCCTTCAAAGTGGGGCTACTTTGGAACAATACCAGAAAATATGAGGGGTACTACCCAGGTCCTCACCGCATCTGAGACAGTTAGGGGAGCTGGAATGAGCGAATTTCGATTTTTTAACAGGCGTAATATACATGTTATTGACTATAAAATATTGAATAAGCCTATTCTTATCCAGAGTATTATATTTGTGCAAATCCTGCCAAACCTGGTTCCATGTAAAAGAGGGGTCTGAGGGGGAGTGGAGTCCAAGATTTGGAACCAGCCAAGGGGTCGGGGAAATTGACCTTCATAAGATGTAGATATAATTTAGATACCCCATGAGGTCTGGCCGCATAATCCTTAACCACCCTGAGAAGGGGCTTGACAACCGAGACAGACACAGTGTTGCCAAATTCCTTATTGACAAGGTGTTTCAACTGGTGTAGCTTAAAAATCAAATGGGGGGGGATCCTTAAGACTAGAAGGAGGTCATCTATTAACCCAGGGCCCCCTTGCACATACAGATCTTCCATTGAAAGTCCCTGAATTTGGGGAAGCCACTTCGGAGGTAACAATTTAGTACCTATTTTAATATTAGGATTGGAAAGCAGCGGTTGCCCAGGATCCTTTGCTTGTCGGATTTTGACAGTTGTATAAAATTGGTTCAGCACCCTCACAGAAACGCCCACTGCCGAGTCCTGAAGACATTGGGGCAGAGATGAAAAATGGCAGTAAAACAGGCTAGAGGGGGTCTATGTTGCATTGCTTAAGAAGGTCTAAATCAAAACTTAACCATAGAGGTGAGGATTCCACCTCCCTGCTCCCCAGCCACTTACCAGCTTTAACTAGATGGCTAGCCCAGTAGTAATATTCAAAGTTAGGGAGACGGAGGCCTCCCATATCTTTAGGTAGGCAAAGTTTATGGAAGGCTCGTCTGGGAGATTTGTAATTCCAGATGAAATGAGTCAGGATTGAGTGGACTCTCTTAAAGAAGGTTTTGGGTAGCCAAATATCCAAGAGACTCAGGGGATAAAACAAGCGAGGCAATATATTCATTTTGATTATACTGATTCGGCCCCTACTGATAGTGGAAGCTTGTCCCATCTTTGCAGATCGGAGGAATTTTGTCCATTAGATCATCTAGGTTTAATTTCCTGATCAGGTTTGGATCATGGGCCAAATAAATACCTAGATATTTGAGATGAGATGATGCCCATTTCATACCAAAGTGAGACATACTAGATTGAGAGGTGTGGACATTAAGGGGGAAAATTTCTGACTTGGCCAGATTAAGTTTATAGTTGGATACAGCACTAAATTGCTCTATTATATTTAGGGCTACTCGTAGAGAATTTGCCGGGTAAGCCAGCTCTAATAGAATATCATCTGCAAAGACAGATATTGTTGAGGTTTGTCAAGAAATTGCACAGCCTTGGACCCCGGGAGCAGCCTTAAGATTGAGCAGCAGGGGCTCTAGGTAAAGGTTGAAAAGATAAGGCGAGAGAGGGCAGCCCTGACGTGTGCCAGAAAAAAAAGCCGAATACGGGATGAGAAAACTCCATTACAGTAAATTTTAGCGAGGGATCTTTGTACAAAACCTTTATCCACTGGGCCAATTTCTCCGGGAACCCAAATCTGGCCAAGCACTCCATAAGAAATCCCAATTGACACGGTCAAATGCCTTCTCAGCATCTAAAGCCGCCAGTGCCATGGGAACCTGAGAGGCCTGGGCTGCATGGAAAACATAGGAAAGAACTCTCATATGGTCCGCAGCTGACTTACCCTGCACAAAATCTACCTGTTCTCTGCTCAAAAGTGATTGCCAAACCTGTTTAATGTGCAAGGCCAGAATTTTAGACAAGATTTTGATGTCACAATTGAGCAGTGAAATGGGTCTGTAGTTAGTCGGATCCAGAGAGGGTTTCTCCGTTTTGGGAATCAAATTATGATGGCTTCTAACAGGGTTGGGTCCATTGGGCCCGAGACGAGAAGATAGTTATAAAAATCTAGAAGTGTCGGAGCCAATTCCTTGTAAAAGGCCTTGTAAAAATTGGAAGGTAAGCCATCTGGGCCGGGGGCTTTATCTGATTGAAGATTGTGAATGACATCCTCAATCTCTTTCAGGGATAGAGGAGCAGAAAGGAAAGATGCTTGGTCATCGGAGAGGCAAGGTGGGGAAATTGGGTTAAAGAAAGCCTCAATAGCGGGGAGGGAGGGAGGGACTGAGATAGCCCCATAAAGATTTTGGTAAAATAGTCTAAAAACCTCGACAATGTCTCTGGGCCCTGTCTTGATGGAGCCGTCCTGTGCCACTATAGCTGGAACCAACCTTGAGTTTTCTACTTCCTTGAGTTTTAGGGCCAAAAGCCTACTTGGCTTCTCCCCGACATATAACTTCTTAACTTCACTTTACTGACAAGGTTATGTGTATTACTATGCTATGGAGGACATCTTTATGGCTCATATTATATTTTTGAATCTAACTTCACTTTGCTGTTAAATTCTGGTTCTGGACATTGGTCCTGTACTGAGACTGGGGCTATTCTTGGAATTTTATTGAACCCCATTTTATTCTGCTTGCATTATCCAGTTTGGGGGGTTGCTGTGGTTCTGTCAGCAGGATCGGGAAACCAGAGAGGAGCAGTGCCGGTTGCTTGGACCTGGAGGGCAGGCGTGACCTGCAGACTTTGCTCTGTATTGGACTGTGCGCCGTGTTTGGGGTGCTGCTACAGTTTTTGGACTGGTGGGACTGAAGAGGAGACTACTGGTTTTTGAGTTGAACATCTGTATAGCCCAGAAAGTGAGCTCAGAAAAGTGAACCAGGAAGTTATTCCATCGGAGGAGGATAAGCTTTGAGGAGTCACACTGGGAGATAAGTACTTTGTGATTGCTGGACAGTAGTGTCTATGAACTGCTTCAAGGAACTGCTGGCATGTTATGTTGGTGAGTTTATTTTTTAATTAATGGACTTGTGATGCTTCACTGAAGTGAGGACGATCTGGGCATTTAGTATTCCACTTCATACTGGTCCTTTGAGGGGTGCCTGTGTGTGCATTGGGGCCGCTACAGGGGGTGCCGATGCACATCTAATGAAGAGTGGATGTGCTATCGGCGGCCTATAGGTCTCTTGGGGAGCCTTCTTATTAGCGGGCTCCAGCTGGGGTCCAAGGTCGTGGCTCCATAGCGCAGGGTATTTCCCTCGTGGGGTGAGTGGTGGAGGGTTTTTTTCTTTCTGCCCTGACTTTCCGATAGCAAGTTTTGATTTCTAAATAAATATTTTATTGAGAATTGAATTGCTGCATATAAATTGAATTTTTACCTCAGAGGTAGTGAGAGAACCTCTGTGGTTTTAATGACTGATTGAAAGATCCTCCTATTGGTAGTGAGAGTGCCTTTTGGATATTCATTTGCGGACTGCTTTTCAGGACTTGGGCCCCCATAGACTTATTGACTGTGGGCCTAAGAAATCTCTGGGATCCTTTTAGAGGTACCAGCGGCTGGTGAGAGCAGTGTCAGGGCTTCTTGAGGATTATATTGTGGACTTTCCTTGGGAAATTGACTGCCGAAAGATTTTGAAAATTTTGAATAGAAAGTGACTGTGCCATTCTGAATATTGGCATTTTTATTCAATTTGTAGTTTTTTGAATTTCTTTTGTAAATTTTATTTAGAGTTTTGATTTAGGGGATTGTTTTGGGGGTTTTGGTGTTTGATTTGTGTGTATGTGTGTTTTGAGTGTGTGTGTGTGTTTGGTTTTTGATTGAGATTACGTAATTGGGGAGGATGTGTCTGGGAATGCACGTAAACTTAGGTCAGGCCAGGATAGTGTATGGGGCGTCTCGGCTGTTTGATCTTTGGCCCTTTTTCAGTCCTTCCTGTATCAGATACTATAGCTAGGCACTGTAGGGAGGTTGGAATTGGGAGGAGCCATAGGACTCGATCGGGGCTGGGTGCCCCATGCACTATGGGTGGTAGGATCAAGGTGGTGGGGTGTAGAAGGTGCCCTGGGATTAGACCAGACTTGGGAAGAGGCCTGACGTGTTTAGTTCCTGTCACCAGGGTTGCCATTAGATTGAGGGGGCAGGTAGCCAGTAGGGCTGCATTGTCCACTAATCCCCTGAGGGCGGTGCCAGATTGGTCAGAAACAAGACTGCAATTATAGTGGACTTGGTTTCTTTGGCCGATCTGGTTTGCATTATGGAAACCTGGATTGGTGATGATGCTGGCCCAGTTTTAGAGGCTGCCATCCCGTCTGGGTATACTGTAGTGCACTGCCCCAGAGTGGAACGCAGGGGTGGGGGGGTAGCCATTTGTTTTAGATCTGAGCTGGGCTTCACCGTGCACCCAGTGAGAACACCATGTTCTTTTGAGTGTGTGGCCATCCATGGGGGACCAGGCACAGGTTGCTTGGTCCTCCTGATTTATCGCCCTGCTGGGGCGTCGGGAGATTTCCTTCATGAAGTGGCCGATTTCATCGTCGGTGAAACATTGGAGGCCCCCAGATGTTTAGTGCTGGGGGACTTCAATGTTTGGGTTGAGGATGAATCATCTCAGCTGGGCTATAATTTCCTCCAGATGATGTCCTCTTTGAGCTTCGTGCAGGGAGTATCTTCCGTGACTCATCAGGGTGGCCACATGCTGGATTTGGTGTTCTCGCTGGGGCTTGAGAGAAATGGTCTCAGTGTTGATAGGGTCGTTTGGTCCGATCATTGCACGGTGAAGTTCCGGTTTGGGGCTCCCCCCCCAGTAGTTTTCCCCCTGCAGAGATGGTCAGCTACTGCCCTTTGAGGGGGGTTACCCCCGAGGGGTTTTTGGCAGTGGCTGACCTTTCTAGAGTGGACAATGCATGCGGGGGGGTGTGCACAGTAGTGGATGCCTATAATAGGGTGCCTTCTGGTGCACTTGACTCCCTCGCACCAGTCCTTTCACGACCCAGGTCTTCTCACTTGAGGTCCCCTTGGTTTGATGGGGAGCTCAAGGAGATGAAGACTCTGGGTCGGAGATTAGAGGACTGCTGGCGGAAGTCTGGCCTGGAGGTGGACAAACTGGCCCTGCGTATGCACTATGGTGCATACCAGGGGGCAATCAACTGTAAGAAGGCAGAATTCCTGTCCAGGGAGATTGCTGCTGGGAGGAACAGACCAACTGTGCTCTTTCGGACTGTGGACAGGCTTCTTCATCCTGCCTGTCTACAGCCGAAGGTAGCTTTCTTGAATGCACTGTGTGATGGATTTGCTCGGTTCTTCTCGGGCAGGGTGTCTGCCATCAGGCGGGGGGTTCTGCCAGTGGACCAGAATCTGGTCGACAGTGGTCGCCATGGACTTCCGAAGAGCACTTCATCTGTTTGGGGTGAGTTTAGACTGGTGGAGGTGGCTGAGGTCATTGAGATTGCTTCTAGGCTTTGGCACACCTTTTGTGAACTGGACCCGGTGCCAACTCGTTTCTTAATGAGATGTGTTGACTCGGTTGGCCCGGTGTTTGCCTTGATTGTCCGGTGCTCCTTGTCGGAGAGGGTCTTTCCTGATGTCTTGAAGGAGGCATTGGTGAGGCCCCTTCTGAAAAAAACATCGTTGGACCCTGACGTCAAGGCAAATTACCGTCCTATCTCCAATCTTCCACTTTTAGGTAAGATTGTTGAGAAGGTGGTGGCGTTTCAGCTTGAGGAGCATCTCGTGGCCCATAATCTTTATGAACTATTCCAGTCGGGGTTTCGTGCAAGGCACAGCACGGAAACTGCACTAGTTCGGGTTCACAATGACCTCCTTAGGGCTAGAGACCGAGGAGAGGGGACAATCCTTGTTCTCCTCGATCTATCAGTTCAGCATTTGACATGGTGGCTCATCAAGTGTTACTTGACCGCCTGAGGAAATTCTGTGGAGTTACTGGCTCTGTCATCTGCTGGTTTGAGTCTTTTTTATCGAACAGGAGGCAGAGGGTAGTGATGGGGAATTTCTCTTCTTCCCCTCACCACCTGTTGTGCGGAGTTCCCCAGGGTTCGGTCTTGTTACCGATGTTATTTGCCATGTACATGCTACCCCTGGGAGAGCTCATTAGGAAGTACAGCTTGGGTTTTCATTGCTATGCTGATGATACCCAGCTGTACTTTTCCTTTGCCCGGGAACATCTTGTGCAGTAGAAGTGCTTAACAGCTGCTTTGCTGAAATCTATGACTAGATGGCCTCCAGTTGGTTGCGACTTAACCCCTGTAAGACGGAGGTACTGGTGGTGGAGTCGAACAGAGGACGTGATAGGTTGGCCTCTGGTGCAGAGACAGGACTTTGCCTTGGCTCTGTACCATTGAAGGCCTCCTCTAAGGTGCGTGATCTGGGTGTTATTCTTGACAGCGGTTTGACACTTGAATTTCAGGTGTCTTCCATTGTATGTACTAGTTTTTATCATCTGAGGAATATCGCCAGGATCAAGCCCTTAGTTCCACCCCTGGACCTCCCCACTTTGGTACATGCCTTTGTGACGTCCAGGCTTGACTACTGTTATGCAATCTATCTCGGGGTCTCTGGGGGTACCCTCCGCCAACTGCAGTTGGTGCAGAATGCGGCGGTGAGGTTGTTGATAGGACAATCTAAATACTGTCACATAACCCCGGTGCTACATCATCTGCACTGGCTGCCGGTTAGGTGGAGGGTCCTCTTTAAGGTGGGTTTGCTCACCTTTAAGGCCCTACATGGCCTGGGCCCTGGCTACCTGAATTACCTTCTTACACCTGCTGTCTCGGTCAGTTCCCTGAGTTCCTCTTCTCGGGACCTCCTTGCAATTCCAAGGACGAGGTTAAGAACTGCAGGCGACAGAGCATTTAGTGTCGCCGCTCCCGTCCTGTGGAATTCGCTTCCTATAGTTGTTAGGGAGGCCCCGTCTGTTGAGGTTTTTAAGGCCCGACTAAAGACATTTTTATTTGATCAGGCATTCTCTGACTATGTTTTATAGTTTATATTGTTTAATTCTTAATAAGGAAACAAATTGTGTAGTAAAATAAGGTTTTAATTGTTTGGAGTTGTATATTTTATTGATTGTATGGTGGTGTGTTGTATTTATTTGATTAATGTACGGCACCCAGAGCCTCCGGGATGGGCATCTTTTTAAATAAAATTTGCCTTGCCTTGCCTTGTCATTTCTGTATTGCCTGAACTTATGTTTTAGATATATTATAATCCAGGTTTAATTCAAGTTCATGCTACATTATCTATCTGGGAATTAACAACAGTTTAATGACTTATTTGCGTATTTTGGTATGATGTTTATGGTTTTACCCAGGGAACCACTATGTTTGTCTTAGTACTAGTCATATACAATTTACAGAATTAGTTACACAAGTTTGTATCTTGGGTTTAAGACTTTCACTCTTTCCCAAAATTTACTTACTTTACTACACGCCTTGTAGTGTAGCTAGAGAGTCTCAGTGTTTCCATTTTTTTTTTCACCGACTCTTATCTCTCTTTACTACTTAAAGAATTTATGTGTTTTATCTCAACTTATGCGTTATGTTTAGCAATAATGTTTATTATCTTTATTATCTCAGTACTCTCTCTTCTATTCCATTTCTTTATGAGACACAATGGATACATACATTCAAAATTTTAAAATGTATTCATTTTAACTGTCCTGCTTGCATTTATATATCTTTTTTCTTTTCCACATGAGCTGACGACATCCTATAAATTACTCAATATGAGTCCCTTATCCTATACTTATAATTTCTTACCTCTTTTATTATCAACATGTGTGACCTAATTTTACATTCATGGAACGTGAAGGGACTCAATTCACCTTGTGAACTGTCAAATACTTTTATTTCTCAAGAAACATAACTCATATTGCTTTCTTACAAGAAACAAAACTCTTACTAGAGGATGTTGATGGACTCAAGAAGGACTGAGTTGGTCAAAGATATGCATCTTCTTCCTCTTCCAAAAAGCATGGGGTTGCTATTTTATTGCACAAATCTCTTAAATGGTCCCTTATTAAATCCATCTCAGACCAGGATGGAAGATGGGTAATAGCCCTCTTAAATTCACCTGCAGGTCCCCTCATGTTAGTCAATGTCTATGCCCCTAACTCCGACTCACCCGAATTTTTTCAGAATTTAGCCCAACAAATCATGAACAATAATACCAATAACCCCCCTATACTGCTGGGCGGAGACCTTAACTTAGCTCTGGAGGCACAGATAGACAGAAGTAACTCATCATGTGATTCTCACCCCAGAAATATCACTGCACTTTTAATGTTAATGAAAGATGTAGGCATCTCTGATATTTGGAGACTTCATCACCCCAGACAGCACAACTATACCTTTTATTCTCCATTGCACAAGTCTTACAGCAGAATTCTTTATTGGCTTACATCTCCTCACATCACTGACAAAACTTTTGATTCAGCCATTTTACCAATCACTGTATCTGATCACTCTCCTATAAAGTTACACCTACTTTGGGGCCCTCCCCCTCTAAATCTCCCTCCTGGCATCTAGATCCATTTTTTTGCATGACCCAGAGTTTCTACCATGGGTCAAATCCCAGATTCAAGATTTTCTTTACTTTAACAATAATCCCGGTGTCTCCCATGATACTATTTGGGAAGCACTAAAAGCCACGATCAGAGGTAAAATCATTAGTTTTTCGGTACACAGAAAAAAAGCAGAGAACATCAATTAGCCAAATTAGAAAAATCCCTCAAAGCAAAAGCGACTCGCTATTATAAAATGAGTAATCCAGACCATAACTCACAACTATACCTCAAAATCCTACAGTTAAGAACTAAAATCAGTGTTTTAATATCTAGGAAAGCTGAACTTGCCCTCTTAAGACTTAAACATTGTTACTGGGAACAAGGTGATAAATGTGGGAAACTGCTTTCTTATCAGCTCAGAAACCAACAAATGGAGAGACACATTGCTGGTCTAATAGACCCATCAGAGCAAATCCACACAGACAATCCCTCAATTAACCGTATTATGTGTTCCTTTTACCAACAATTATATTCTCAACAAGCCCCTCCACAATCCATTCATATACAGCAATTCCTAGAAAATCTGCATTTACCGCACCTCTCTCAACAGGATATGGCCATGCTACATGAACCCTGTACCTTAAATGAGATTCAAACAGCATTAACCTCACTTAAAACTGGAAAATTACCGGGGAGTGACAGATTTCCTGTAGACTTCTATAAGTCTTTAGCTGACACACTCTGTCCTTTACTTTTCAATGTTTTCTTGGAAGCAACCTCACAAGGTAAGTTCCTCACTCCATGACTGAAGCCATTATCACTGTTCTACCCAAAAAGAATAAAGTCCCCTCCCTACCCTCTAGTTATAGACCAATTTCACTACTTAATACTGACAGGAAAATCTTTGCAAAGCTATTAACTCTCCGATTAGAGACATTACTCTCCAAACTCATCCACTCCTCTCAAGCTGGATTTATTAAGAATAGAACAGGTTCTGATCATCTTCGCTCTTTATTTAATCTAATGCACAAAGCCAAAACACTTCAATCACTTGCTGCAGTAATTGCCATTGACTTTGAAAAGGCATTCAGTTCTCTTAATTGGAATTATTTATACCACGTATTATCTCATTTTGGGGTAACTAACAAATTCTGTGCTTGGATTCAACTGTTATACACATTACCCTCTGCTCGAGTTCTTACCAATTCTATTCTAGCCTCCCCTTTTCGTTTTGCAAGAGGCACTAGACAAGGATGCCCCCATCCCCTTCTTTGTTTATTCTTGCTATGGAACATCTATCAGCCTCTCTTCATCAACCCTCCACAATTAAAGGCATCCCTATTGGCAGTCCCCTTTATTCTTCTCTTTCTTATGCTGATGACCTTCTCATATTACTAGAAACCTTGAAACTTCTGGATAACCCCTAATTAAGCTACTTAACACATTGACCTCAATTTCTGGCCTGGCTTTAAATCTCAATAAATCTGAAACATTACCACTTAATCACCTTTGTAAACCTTTCATGAATACACCATTAGGCCTTCGTTGGGCTCCACAAGGTCTCTCTTATCTTGGAATTCGATTTTCTTCAAAACTAGACAAGGTATGGGACACCAATATCTCACCTCTGCTAGCAAGTATTAAAGCTACTTTTGAGCAATGGAGTCTTCTTAACCTCTCTTTAAATGGGAAAACTTCTGTCATTAAAATGTCAATAGCCCCCAAAATGTTATACCTTTTTTTAAATATTCCTTTAATCCTTCCATCCAAATTTTTTGCCAAACTAGACAATTTAATTGGCAATTTTATCTGGGAAGGTAAAATTCCCAGATTTAGCCATAACAAACTCTGATCCCATTGGTCTAAAGGTGGTTTCGGTCTCCCATGGTTTCAAGCATACCTCTGGTCCTTCCATGTAGCCCAAACTATTACATGGTTTAACAAACCCAATGATAAATCCCCGTTATGGCTTGCTATGGAAACTTCTCTTTGTCCCGGCAATGTTGCCACTTCTTTCATCTATAATCCTCTCTCCCCAAACCTAAAATCCCATCCCACTATAGCGTCATCCATGTTTTATTGGAAAAGGATTCATAAATATCTTAAAAGAAATCCAACCCCCCTTGCTTGCACCCCTTTGTGGGGTAACCGTAATATAACTCTAGATAACCATCCTATTTTCTGCCAAAACTGGAAAAATAAAGGCATATTTTTTATGTAAGACATACTAGAACCCCAGACTCTTAAGCTAAAATCCTTCTCAGACCTGCGTAACCTATGGAACCTCTCACATCAAGACTTCTGGAAATACTTTCAACTACGTACAGCATGTAACCTATACTTCCCGCTTATTTCCCATCAATCTCTACATAATAATCATATCTCCAGTTGGATCAAGATATCGTCCAATCTAAATAGAATCATCTATAAAACAGTTAGGGATATGCTCCCTGACCAGTCCACTAATGTGAAAAATCAATGGAGTAGGCTTCTAAATTACAATATATCTAAAGAACAATGGCGCAGGTGTTGGCTTTCCTGTCACAAATTTTTCAAAGTTCTCTTATACAAACTAAAATTCTTCATTTGTGGTACAGGACCCCTGTGGTATTACAAAAAATGGGCTTAGTGAATAATAACAACTGTTGGCTCTGTAATTCTTCTAATGGTGACCTACTACATATTTTATGGAATTGCACCCCTCTTACGTAATTTCTGGCATCGTATTCATTCCTTTGCTAAAAGAGTGCTTGGTCTACCCTTCCCATTAGACCCCAAACACTGTTTACTTGGCATCTTTAATTTTCGTTCTTATAAAATATCATGTTCTTGTAATAGATGGCTGTACGTATTGTTTCTTCAAGTTAAATGTTTTATACTTATGCATTGGAGATCTAATATAATCCCCACTCTTTTGGATATTCTTAAACAGCTATCTCATTATGCTACCCTTGACCGTATGACACAAATTTCCATTCACCAACTCTCCCTTTATAACGAATGTTGGCAGGACTTTTTTAAATATCTGGAAACATCTAAGTCTATTGTTAATTAATGTAAGGTTAGACACAAGTTATATTCACCTTACAGTAATTCTTCATTGTTCTTCCACTGTGGTCTCATTTCTTGTCCTTCTTGTTTTCTTTCTCTATATATCTTCACTTTGCTCTTTCTCTTTCTCTCTCTTTACTCTCTCTTTCCCATCACTCTCCTATATGTTTTTTCTTATATTTTGCATTCTTCTGTTCTCTACATATTCTCAGCATATTGTCATATACCAATAGTATAATAACATATAATCATGATTTGTATTTTCTTTTTTATTCTATATCTCAATTTATTATAGGTTGTATTGGTTTGCATTATTTCTCTATAATTCATGATTCTTTACCTCAACCTAATACATGTTGTCAGACAATATGCTGTTCCATCTTTATCATTATAACTACATGATGTATATGGAGAATACTGTGTTTTGTTTGAATAGCCTAATAATAACAATAAAACATTTAGCTGCAAAAAAATAAAATGTTAACTTCTCATTGAAAATATGGCATAATCTTTCCATCCATGTTATTGCTAGACATACTGTAACTAGCTTGGCTTGAGGAAGGGTGAACATAGTCAGGACCCCTTAGCAATTGAGATGCATATGCACCAAATAAGTCCAGATGTGCTAACTTACCCTACAACTGTTAAGTGTCATAGTCTGCATAATACAGAAGACTTACAGTGATGAATCTTCATATAATTTGGCTGGTTTGGGTTCTGATGTAACTGCACAATTGCTTGCTGTTGCTTTTGTCTGCAGTTCCATTTTCTTCTTGAAATGGTTACTTTTGCATTTATGTTTATTTTAAAATATTTAATTTTCTGGCCATGTGGTTATGTCATGGACCATAACTGATCTCCTGCCTTAACACCTCCCCCCCCCTTGTGCGCCAGCCCTGTTACCAAGGTCCTCCTATGTGTATCCCATGCATGTTTGAAATCTGTAACCATTTTGATACTCGTTACCTCTGCTGGCAGGCTGTTCCACATGTCCCCCACCCTCCCTCTAAAGAAGTATTTCCTTGTATCCCTCGGACATGCCACTTAGTCATTTCAAATAACAAAAATGTAGTTTCACATTTTTACTATGAGGGAAGCAAGAATAATCAACCAGCATGGTTAGCAAATACATTGATTGACACCTGTGAATGAGTGGGGAGGGGGAGTTTTTTCTAACATTCCTGGTAGTTTTATGCTCCCTGGAACCTGCTATTCTGTTTTTCTGTTTTTTTTTTTATTGCATCTTGTCCCAGACAATCTTCCCAGAGTGCAGTTTGCTCTATTGTTTAATAGCTCCTGGTGGAGGCCAGTGTCTTGTTACATTGTCTTTTGTTTCAAATTAACCACAGACGATTGGCAGCCAAGAGGAGTCACACTTGAGTCTTAGGGTATGTGCAGTATAATTAATATGTTTTCTAAATATTAGTACTTTATCCAGCTGTGTGTGTGTGTGTGTGTGTGTGTGTGTGTGTGTGTGTGTGTGTGTGTGTGTGTGTTGATTCAATTGCTTGTGTCTTGAATTTCAGCATTTTAGTGGAAACATTGCACTCTGATTTTCTTATTCTAAATTATTTGCAGTATGTTGTCTGTATTTATATTCTGTTGGCATTCCTGGAAATGTACAGGAGCAGGGGACTGAGTTGTGACTTGGTTTGAATAAGGAACACAAATATTCATTACATTGCTTTGCCTCCTCCACTGGATTTTTTACTGTATACTGTATGTGTGTGTGTGTGTGTACTTTTGATTTAATTGCTTGTGTCTTGCATGGAAGACAGTGCTTGTAGACAAATCTAATCATTTTGCAGCTGTGTTCTGCTGTGTGTGTTCCTCTGAGGCTGTTCTTGCAACCTAAGAAAGGTAGAAATGATGAGGTATCTCATCCCTGTTCCTGGATGCAAGTTCCCTCCTCCTTGGGAACACCTGCCTGCCCATAGTGGGTGGCACCTGCTTGCCCTCCTCCCCCAACCTGTCCATCTAGGTGTCCTGGCCATGCCCCTAGATAAAGTCCTGCCTCCTTTGATGTCTTGCAGCGAGGGAACATGAGCCAGAGGAAAAATAGTGCTCTCTAAACCCCATACACACACAGGCAGCGTAGTAATGAGGCTTCAGTAGAGGACATGATTTTTAACACTCTACCATGTTGTTTGGAAGGTAATTATGCAGGTAGTCCTTTTCTCAAAGCTCCACCTACTGCAGCTGTAAAAACAGAGTTATTTAGCAGTATGTGGTAACCAGACTTAGGAAGGTGGTTCATCTCTTCTTTCCAAGGAGAGGCAAGCACAATAGTTCCAGGTGTAAACAGACAGATTTTATTGTGACAGCCACTTGTTACTCTGGAAAAATAACTGGTTATTTAATTGCAGTGTACAAGGCACTTACAATGATTGTCATGCACTGAACAATTCTATCTAAGGAGGGCTACTATATATGGATAAGATGCAGTCGATATACAGGAGGCAGTCATATATCTATTTATGCAATAGGAGTGGACACCAAAACAGTTAAATATGTATAAATCGTGTTTATTTCACTGGTGTTAAATAAATTGTGGAATCAGTTTATTTAACACCTTAACGTCAATCATCCATGATTTATTTAACACCCTGATGTCAATCACAGTACCCAGCACCCTCCCCCTCTGCCAGCCAGTCCACACTACTTCCTGCTCATAGACTGCTTCTTACTCCCCAAGCAACTACCCTGTTCTCCAAACCATTTTTAAGCAGCCTTTCCACTAGCCACAACCCAAACACAAAACAGCATTTTTCTCCCAAAGAAAATGCTTACTGCTCCTTCCAGCAAAGCTGTATTTTTCTTTCATCTCAAAACAGTGGCTGTACTCATTTACTGACACTGCCATCAAAACAGCTCCTCACAAAGTTCATGGCTCCAGCTCACTCACAGTGCTTAAACTTGAAGTTAGTAGCTATTTACTCACAGATGTCACACTTCTATGTAAACAAAAACAACCTAATGACTTTTTCTCTGTTTCTCTCTTTTATCTCCTCTATTTTTTTCCAGCTGTACTTACTCCACATCTCGCTGCTGTCTCACACAAGCTGCCCGTCACACTGCAACGGCACTGAACTCTATCTTCACACTCAAAACGCCACAGAAGTTGGCAAATGAAACACACTGCCACACCAACCACCGAATGCAGGATCAACCAGATAAATCCCATTAAATTTAAAACACTGCATAAAAAAGCATGTTCTCCATATCGGAGAAACAAAACTGTCATGTACCACCTTCTCCATATTGCAAAAACAAAGCCGCCATTTATTTTTTTCAAACTCCTGCCCACATAAACAAAACAGCCAATCACAAAGTACGTCTCAGCAATCATGCCATGTCCTAAACCTGAGTCTCTAGCAACCACGCTAGCAACCAACCAGACTAAAGGTGCAATGCCACTTTTTCTTAAAATAAACTCTAAAAGTGACAACATTTTTTAAAAATAATAAAATAACAACTAATAACCACAACCCATGTGGTCCTTCCCTATTGCATAAATGAAATATACAACAGGGAGCTGTAGAATACATGATTTATTTTCACTCATACTATTTGACCTTGGGCAAATCATTCGTGGCTTATGCCACTCATGAGGTTACCCAAGGTCAAACAGTACTTGTGAAAATAAATCATGTATTCCACAGCTCCCTGTTGCATATCCCATGTATATATATATATATATATATATATATATATATATCTACAGTATATATAGCTGTAGATATGCAATGTAATACTTGAAAAGGGTCAGCTAGTGCCCCACGTATGCAGACGCTACCATTAGTAGTTCATCCAACCTAAACAACTTGCCAAAAAGGGTAACTAGTGGTATACCAGTCTATGATGCTACAGTCCAGTAGGAGGAACAGTCTTTCCAGTGAGAAGCAAGTGGTGGCTAGAAAGCTTGGAGAATGGTCAGTACAGTACCTTATCGACCAATCGGTCTTGTTGGCTGGCAGGAGAAGTAGAAGCAGCAAGATGAATAGGATGAAGGAGATGAAGAGGATGAATAATGAAGGCTGTTCCGGAAGCTGAAGAGGCAGGCGATGAAGGGATGGGAGCTAGTCGAAGGGATGTCTGTCTGCTGCAGTGGAGGGGCCTCAGGAAGATAGCTGATGGGTTGCTGCCCAGCTGAAGAAGGGAGCTATGGCCATCTAGAGAAAAAAAAAATGGGGCAACTTCTTAACCACCGTACCGCAGTGGGGACCTTACTACCTTGAGCTCCGGGGGCTTCTAGGCTGACTTTATCAGGGAACTAACTGTTGCTACTCTGGCTACTGCATCTTCAATGTCTTCCGAGGTCATGAGCGGTTGGGCAGAAGACACTGGGAGCTTGGCCACCCAGAAGGGAAGGTGGACTCTGAACTCAAGGGTGCAGGCAATTGCAGTCCCTCATAGGGCAAACAGTTTAGGAGAGGAGACTACCATAGCTGGGCAGCCCGTCCACTTCCACAAGGCAACAGCTCAGGGTGAGAGGAAGGGGATTGATGCAGGTGACCACAGTTGATTGTGGGGCAGACAATTCAGGTCCCAGATGCAGAAAAGTTTGAGAACCAAAATGGTTGAGTTGCAGGGCAAGCAAGTCCAACCCAGATGCAAATAACAATTTTCAGTGGGTGCAGGGCAGGCATTTCAAGCCCTGCTGTACTTCAGTTCAGGCCTGAGTCAAACAGGCCAGCCTCCCAGGGCAAATTGCATGCCAGAGTACAATCCCAGGTGAGACACAGACATTGGCAATTACAAGAATAATCTTTTAGTACAAGGTGCTGTACCCACCTATGGCCAGGGTCCAGGTGGCAGGCACTACAGCTTAGGCCTGGTTGTGCCCTCAGTCCGCAGGTGCACCAGCTGATGGCAAGCAGTCCAGGGGGAATGGGATAGCCAATTGGGGGTGTTTGAGGCCCCCAGGGACAAGACAAGAATTTCCAGCGTGGCTTGTCCCAAAATAGGGGTGCTGGCCCTTTATGTTCCCGAGGGATTCCCTCTATAGGCCCGCTAGAGGCTAGCTGGCTCCAGCCCACCCCTCCTGAATATGTATGAGGGCTGCAGTCTGGCTGCAAAGTATGCCCAGCGTAGCTCCACCTCCCAATCCACAAAAGGTGAAGGTTTGAGTTGCTGTGCCCCACCCCTAATAAATATTAATTTGGGCTGCCAACCAACTGTGCAGTAGGCCTGGGCAGCCCTGCCCCTCCTGCACCTAACTATGAGGTCTTTGTGGTTGACCCACCCCACCCTGTGCTCTCAGTGCAATTTGGGCTGATGACCCCGTCTCTTTGGCCCACACTGTCTTAGGGGTGCTGATTTGGCACCAAGTGTATTTATTTTGGGGGCTCATGCTCCACAGCACCCCTTGTTACCTCCCTTTGTGGTGTGGGAGCTTTGACCACTTGTCTCACTCTTTTATTCTGCCCCTCTCTCCTTTTCCAGGTGCCTGCAGTGCTAAATAAGTAATGTTGGGCTTACCAGCCCACTCATCACCTGGCCTAGATCCTCTCCAGTTACAAACGTTTTGGTGATGTTTGTGGTGGTGGCCAGGGAGCAACGCTCCCACCTGGTGTCTTGTTTGCCCCTGTGCAGCCATGGGATGGAATCTTTGAGTCCCACCTGGACTCACTTCACGGCTACACATAGTGGTCTGACTGCACTGATGCTTCTTCCCTCACAAATGCAGTGTGGTGCTGGATGCAGGAGGGCAGAGAAGCAGGCAGATGCTCCACAGGCTACCAGGGACTTTACCTCCATGGTGGGGGGCAGACTCTGCAGGGCTGGGCGGGTGGACAAATCACCAGGAACCACAGCTGGACACCAGGGGGTTGGGAATTAAAACAACAAAAATCCCAAACAGAATCATCGACAGCAAATAAACAAAAAAATGTTAAAAATGAAGCCACAGAGTGGTGACCAAAAATATGGCATTCCAGGAGGAAAATTGACCCCCGACCACACAGCAGGCCTAGGAGGACAGACTGGGGGAAGGGGGAGAAATCAAACAGTCTACCACCGCAATACCCAGAAAGGGGAAAAAGAGGATAAAATAAGATAAAACAGAAGGGGATCCCAAACCAAAGTGCAATGGACCCCAGCAACCAAAGGAAAAACCGCACAGAAAAAAAGAAACCCAACCACAATCCAAGGATCGCAGGACAAGCCTCCAGCCCTGTAGCTGGCCAAGGATAAGGGAAATTATAAAAGCAGCTGCGGAGAGGAGGGAGCACACAAGGGCAAAAAAAAAAACAAATATGGGTGAACCAACCCAAGCCAACCAAGCACAGGCAGCCAAGCCACCACACAACAAAACCAAACAAAAGGAACAACGCACAGAGCAAATGACTGGTGGGAGCTCACCCTAAGAAACTGGCTGCTGCTGAACATAAGGAGGCTGCTTGACCTGCCAAGGAGCTGGAAGATGACTGCCTGCTGTAGCTGGAGACCCCAAGGAACACTGGCTACAGAGGAGCAGCAACCAAGGAGACATTGACCCAAGCTTCAGGTAAGCTTTCAGGCATCTATACTCATGCTCTCCACTCTGTCAGCTACCCAGTTCGACAACTGCCCTCTGGCTAGCAGGGAAGACCCTTTGTAGTTTAGGGGAAGTCCTGGCTTTGAGCTAGATGATTGGGTCCCTGGGGCTTGGAGTAGCTCCCTTGAGCTAATTTATGGCCCCTTTAGGTATTGGCTGGAGACCTGACATGGACAGGACAAAGGAGCCAGCATGGGAAGGCTCCAGGGAAGGGAAAGGGAGATGGGGATAGGAACAGGACAGGAAGGCAGTATAGTGCAGTGGTTTAAGGCTCTGGGCTACAAATCTGGTGACATCCAGCAGACTAGACCTGGGTTTGAACCCCACAGCTTCCACTTGCATACTGTGTGACCCTGAGCAAGTCACTTAACTTACCTGTGCTCCCAGGTCACACCTGTAAAAAAGCTTCCAGCTTAGTGTGCTAGTCCTGGTTAAATAACTAACAAAAAAAAAAGTGGTCCGCAAGCCAGCTTGCTGTGGGTTGGGGGATAATCCTTTTCCTCCTTGATATTTCCCTGGTCTGCTTGCCTGGCAAACTTTGGGGCACAACTATTTTAGTGATGACCCCAATAATTCACTAGGAATCATGTTGCAATCTGTGTGACAGAAAGATAAGCAGGGGTCATTCTACTTGGCCAATGGGAACCAGTGTTCTTGTTGATCATCTAAAGCATGATCCTTGCATCTTCCTAACAGTCACCTCTACTGTATCACTGATTCCCACCTAGGCCACACGGTACAGCGGCTGCGTGGACATTTGAGCATGGGTGGTGGGATAAGATGGTTTGTTCAAGTAATGCAGCCACCATGGTAGCCACAGCAGCCAACTGATGCACCCCCAGTTACTGGCACTGCTTCAAATACTCCACTCTAACAACCACCAACAAAACAAATTACACTTCTCGAGTCATTACATGCTGGCACTAAACTGCCCCTAGTCAACCAACCTCTGTCTGACTCTCACAACTGATTTGAGGAAATGATGGCCCTAGATCATCAGCTATTTTTCACTGCAAATGACACAGATCTTCAAAGGCTATTGCATGGACTAAGGCCAAAATGTTAAATTATTTTATTTATTTATTTATTTGTTTGTAATGTCCTGTACCTTGGGTTATCTGGGGGCAACCTCCGCAGCCTGCAGCTGGTGCAGAATGTGGTGGCAAGATTATTGACTGGGGTGAGACGAAGTGATCATATCACCTGGTCCTCGGCAGACTGCACTGGCTGCCAGTCAGGTGGAGAATTGTCTTCAAGGTAGGGCTCCTGACCTATAAATCTCTACATGAAAGGGGACCTGTCTATCTGCAAGATCTTCTTGTCCCCTACCATCCGCCTGGGCACTCCGTTCTGCCGGGGGGGGGGCCTCCTTGGAGTTCCCAGAGTGAGGCTGCGGCATTCTGGAGATAGGGCATTTTCGGTGGCCATGCCCACTCTGTGGAATTCCTTGCCTGATTATTTAAGGGAGGCCTCCTCAGTAGAAGCCTTTAAGAAAGCATTAAAAACTTATCTGTTCCAGCAGGCTTTTAATGACTGATTGGTTTTAATGGGAAGGATATAATTTTAGTTTGTGTTTAATGCTGCTGCCTATATATATTTTTTGTTATTGAATTGTTTGTGCAGCACTCAAAGTCTATGGAAAAGGGCACATTATAAATAAAATATCTATCTATCTATCTATCTATCTATCTATCTATCTATCTATCTATCTATCTATCTATCTATCTACTTAATACAATATTCCGTCATGCTTTATGTTTTTCAGGCACGATCTCCCTAGTTTGTACAAGTCAGTATAAACACAAATATTAACACTTCTAAATAAAGTGGGGGGGTTATGTGCATTTTACTAGTGACATCCGGAGGAGCATGAAAACCAAAGTTCCCTAAGTCTCACTACCCATTTAGTTGTGTCTGCATCAAGCAACACCACCAACAGTCCCACCCACCTCCTCCTCCACTTGTCCTTGAATGAGTTATATTGAAGCAGACAGCTTCACAGTAGCATGCCAATAGAGGAACTGCCTTACTTAATGTGTTAGTCATGGATGGGAAGCACAATGGAGAAAATATTCTGTGGTTAATCAGATCACTGCTAGACATTTGAATATACTGTACTCTCACGAGCTGAAGGTCAAGATGTTCATGATGGACAGTGGAAGTAACTTGCTGTAGGCCGTGAATGATGCAGATTTCTGCTGTGCTCCTTGCTTTGCATATTCATTGAATCTTGTGGTCCTCTGTATTTGGCAAACATGCACAACAGAAAGAATTACTTGATACTATATTAGACATCACTAGATACTGTACGTCCACTGCTTGCCCAAATACACTGAGCTCCTCTGCCAGTACCAGTAAAAGTACAATGTTCTGCAGCACCAAAGATGTCAGTGCTGAAACAACCACCCTTTCCTTGGTGAGGCTACTTCAATGATACACATGCTGTTATCTGACATGTACAACAACTCAGCAAAGCAAGACTACTAGTCCTTATCTGAACCTGCAGCTGTGGCTGCCTCCACTAACACTCTTCCTGTGCCTCAAGGGCACCCTTGGCACTCTTATCTCACGTCTAAACCTACTCATCTGACGTGACCTATCCTAAGCACTTCAGGTCACCACCCTACCTCACAACCTTTGCCACCTCTACCTCACTCATTCTGTATACTCCCCCCACTCCCTACCCACCCTCTAGCATCCTTACCACTATCCTTCTACTATCATCTCCTCTCATGCAACCCAGTAGGGTGCCCTAACTTTGGCTCAGGCAAATTAAATGCTGCCTGTGACCCTAAATTTGATGTGTTCACAATAGGAACTCTGTCTAAAAATGTACTACTGTATTACTGTACCTTACTGTTACTCTGTCTAAAACATGTACTACTGTTTTGATGTACCTTTGTCCTTGTAACTGCAGTGGAACCCATAAATGAGCAACTTCTCATGGGTGTAATTTAAGAACTCAATAAATACATTTAAAAAGAAATACTAGTGGTGGTCATGGTCACCAAGGTGGTGGCATTCATGATGGTGGTGAGAATGACAGCAATGACTACGGTGATGGAGAACATGGTGGTGATATCTAGCTTTAATTGGAATCAGATTCTCAGAATTTAATATAATTGGATTCTGGTGAGGTTTTTTTGGGGGGTGGGGGAGTTAGGATTTTCAGATACTGAGGGCAAAAATGTTTGAATCTGAAAAAAGGGTGAAATCAGAATCAGATTCCTCGTCCTTTTTTTTTTTTTGAAACTTTATTCTGCAGGTCAGCAGACAGACACATATGGACACTGATATGCAAGTAACACAATGTTAAAGATCCATACATATCTGGGCAACACAGAGGTTATGTGCTCTAGTACTGGTATGAATTAAAAGCGGTCACAGAAAGACAATAGCATTGTGGCACAGATACTGTAACATTAAATTATATATCAGGTGATACATTAGAAATACTAGTAGTCAACGAGCTACTCCTATGCAGTTAATAACCTTCTCCTCTTCCTTAGAGAAATCTGTCCTTCACCCTACAGGGGGGATTATACCATCTATCCATGCGAGGCAAGTTTGTCACTCCGTTGAAAGGCCATAGTGACATCCCAGGTCAACCTTTGTCTAAAAGCTACTAGGGGCTACCTAAGTGTATATATTGCACCACCCTTTCCTGTTGTTGCACTGTATGCTCAGAAACCAGGTCTTTGATAGTGCCCACTCTAGTGGGCCCCATACCCTTAGAAACACAATCCTTTCTATTATTTGCCTAATACTGAGTATGTTCTAATTTCATGCAGTGCAACAGCTTGTTTGCCCATTTGGAGGTTGTAGGTACTGATTCTGCTCCTCAGTGACTGACCAGGACTTGTTTCCCCACCACCATTGTGAGAGACCCCCCAGAGAGTGGTTTAGACCTCTACCCCCTCTGGACCTCCCTGGCAACCCTAGCAGCAATTCACCTATGCTAATTTCCTGGTCATCATCCAAAACTCTCTGCATTAGGCCAGTGATACTGCACCAGAATACCATGGTTCTTGGGTAGCTCCATACCATATGTGAGAAAGTGCCTGGAGACACTTCACATTGCTGGCAAAGGTCTGAGGTAGAGGGATCTATCCTGTTAGACAGCACTGGGGTGAAATACGTTCTATGTAGTATGTTATAGTGTATTGTCCTTAGTCTGTTATTTACTGAGCATGCCATGCCCCTACGGAGGATCATTCTCCATTCCGCTGCTGTCAAGGCTCCTTCCCCCATATCCCTATCCCATTTGTCCTTAAGTTTGTCTAGGGTCAAGGGTAGACTGTCTAGAAAGGTTGTATAACACTCAGTGAGTGGTTTAAGATTCCCCTTGCCTTGTGTGCCTCACACCACTGCCTCCAGCGGGGATCTACACAGTGGAGGTGGGATCAGCTCGCCCCCCAGCTCGGATTTGACAGCAAATGGTGTCTAACCTGGAGGTATGAAAAAAACTGGGATGGGTGCAGGCCGTAACTTCTGGATAAAGATTGGTAAGAGTGAATATTGCCCTGGTCGACTAACTGGGAGATACAATGTAGTCCCATCTTTTCCCATTCTTTTAATGCCTGAGCCACCGGTCCGGGGCCCTCTACTCCTCCCATAATACTTGTGCTATAGATGCACCCTGGAAAATAGTGGCGGAATGGCCCAGAATTTGGTGGACTGCTAGCTACTCTCTTACTGTAGTTCTGGTAAATCGATTAGCTGTGTATTTGACAATTTTCCTTTTCAGAGATGCCGCAAAATAGGAATAGGTCAAAGGGGCATTACTGGTGAAGACCTCCATCCCTGTCCATATTCTACATCCAGGAGCATACTGTAGTAGATCTACTATGGGGGAAATCTGGGCTGCTACATAGTACAGGTATAGATTTGGAAGGCCCCCCCCCCAGTAATCGGCCTCCATAGAATTTCCTGTCTAGTTTGAGGTACCTTCCCCCTCCAGAGCAAGCTAGTTATAGCCCCCCTCAGTGACTTAAAATAGTATTTGGGGACCCAAATTGGAAGGGTTTGAAACAGATATAGGCTTTGCAGCAATATGTACATTTTTACCACATTAACTCGCCCTGTTAGGGTAAGAGGCAAGCCTCTCCACCTATCACACTCCCTTTGTATTAACTTCAGCAGTGGTTTGCAATTTATCTCACATACAGTATGCTGAACAATTTCCTAGGAAGGTGTATTCCCAAATATTTGAGAGACACCACCAGGGTAAGAGTGAAGTTCTGAATGGAGAGGGAGGATTCAGTCCCACCCAAGGGCAGCCACTCACACTTTGACCAGTTAATTTTATGCCAGGATAAGGGACCATACTCCTCAAATAATGCAAAGAGGGCTGGAATAGATATCCCCTGGGTCATTCAGGAACAACAAACTATCATCCACAAACAAGGAGATCACCTGGTTCTGGCCACCTTTAGTATAGCCTTGTATCTGTGGATGATTACGTATAGCTGAGGCCAGCACCTCCATTGTTAGAACATACAGCAATGGTGACATGGGACAACCCTTCTTGTGCTCCTAGTAAGAGGAAAGGGGGTAGACAGGTTCTCATTCATAAGAATTTGGGCCGGGGGGATGCATAGAGTGTCCATATCCATAAGCATAACCTAGGTCCCAGGCTGAATCACTTTAGGGTGACAAACATGAAGGTCCACTCCACCCTATCAAAGGCCTTCTCCGTATCAAGCGCCAGGAGGCCCCGATTGCTATCACCTCCCCTACCAGACCATCCACGCATGATATTCAGTGTTCTGCAGATATTGTGCTTTGCTTGTCTACCCTTGACAAAACCACATTGATCCTGATGAATCAGTGTTGTTAGTATACCCTCCAGTCTAGTAGCTATTAATTTGGCTATGATTTTGTAATCTGTATTTAGGTGGGAAATAGGGCTGTAAGAGCCACAGTTAGAAGGATCCTTGCCAGACTTCGGGAGGACTGTGATGGTAGTAAGTTGCAGGGACTGAGGGAGCACTCCACCCTCCAGTGTCTTCTGCATCATTACTATGAGGATGTTATGGATGTCATTCCAAAATATTTTGTAGAAATCCATGGGTATACCATCCGGCCTCAGGGCCCTGCCCATGTTGGAGGACCATATAGCCTGTTTTAGTTCTGATAGGGTAATGGGGCTATCAAGCTCCTCACTCACTCTTATCAGGGTCCAGTGGCATCAGAGAAACACCCTTAAGGAAGCTATCTGGATCCGCATCGCTAGGGGCTTTAGAAGTGTATAAAGACTCATAGAAGGTCCTAAATATCTCATTAATTTTGATTGGATATGAGGTCTGCACCCCCCAGCTATCCTCCATAGTTAGGATCACTCTTTCTGCCACCTGTTTTTTCACCTTCCACACTAGCTATTTACCTGCTCTGTCCCCTTCAAAATAATTCCCTGCCCTGGCTTTTATGATATCCCTTTCAATAGGGTGGGCCGATAATTGGGTTAGTTTCCCTTTCAAGACCTTCAGCAATCACTCCTTGTCCTTCTTTCTGCCCACCATCTTCTCTCTTTCCAAGGCCTGGATTTTCTCCATGAGAGCCTCTTCCTCTCTCAGCATCTCCCTGCTTAGAAGAGAGGCGAATGCTATTGTGGCCCCTCTAAGGTATGTCTTTAGCACTTCCCACATGGTATAAGCTGAGGTGTCCCCTGCCCTATTATGTGTCAGAAACTATGGATATATGCCTTGTAGGCCTGAGATGTCAACAGGGTGGGATCCATCCTCCACTGTCTGCTTGCAGGGGGTGACTGGCTCATGTTTAATGAGAATTCCAGTGGTGCATGGTCAGAGATGCATGTTGGACCATACTCAGCTGATGTTAGACATCTAAGTATATTTGGGGAAACTAAAAAGTAATCTAGTCTAGTGTATACTTTGTGCATGTGTGAGTAATAGGACCATTCCTCGTGATGTGAGTGGGTGTGCCTCCAAACCTCTTGCAGCTCCCTCTTGCTAGCCATGTTCCGGAGTGCCACTGAGCTCCTCAGAGGGGCCTCCCCAACCCCCCCTGAGTGGTCCAGACCTCGGTCCCAATATGTGTTGAAATCTTCTCCCGTAATTATATTGTCCTGAAAGGGTGCTACTACCACTGCCAAGTGATGAAATAATTCTGGATCATCTATATTTGGGCCATACACTGAAACCAGCGTTAGTCTATTCCCTTTGATAGTAACATCCCCGATTAAATATCTAGCCACCCCCCTCTCTCTGGATGTAAAGGGTGAGACCAAGAGAGTACCCCCCCCAGGAGCTCGACAGTCTGCTTGCCTCCTACTTTGTTAAGTGAATTTCTTTTAGGAAACTAATGTCACCTTTTTGTTTCTTTAAGTAGCTCCAGACTCTTTTTCTTATGACCATTGTTTTCAGGCCCTTAACATTCCAGATTATACATTTTAACGAACCCATTTTGAAACATTTAGGTATATGTTACTTGGTATTACTCTGTAATTTAAGGTGGAAGAAGGCCCAAGGCCCATCGAGACCACCTTCTCTGAACTTGCAGGGTGTATGTTATGACCCATAGTCTAATAAATATTTATCAAGTAAACGTTTAAACATTTCAGCGGAGCAGCTGTTAACCAGATAGTTGGGTAGTGTATTCCAGAGTTCACTCACCCTGATGGTAAAAAAAATTACTTCTTTTATTGGTTTTCACCTTTGAAGTCAGAAGTTGTTTGCTATGACATCTGAATCCAACAGGTTTTGGAGCAAATGTGAGATTGCATTGCTTCATAAGTGGGTCCCTTAAAATATTGAATAGCATGAGTAAATTGCCCCTGATTCTGTGAGATTTTAATTTGTTCAAGTTTAGAAGCATTTAATCTGTCAAAGTAGGACAAACTACTAATAGGGGTAACCGTCTTAGTGGCCGTCCTTTGTACAGAGTCAATTAGTCTAGAATCTTTAACTAAGTAAGGTGCCCAGAGAGAGGCTGCATAATCCACACATGTTCTAACATAGGTTGTATATAATGGAAGAATGCAGGCCTTGCTTCTGCTGACAAAAGATTTCTTAATTGAGTTTAGGATTATATTGGCTCTGAATGCTACTATTCTACACAGTTCTTTATTGATAATGACACCAAGGTCTACTTCTAATCTACTGCTTTAATTTGGCACCCATTTTGATAGTAAGTAGTATTGGGATTCCTTTTTCCGAAGTATATTACTGAACATTTCTCTATATTAAATTCCACTTTATTTAGTCTGGCCCAATTATCAATTAGATTAAGATCTTGTTGGATAAGGGCAGATATAGTGCTCAAATCCACTTCCGAACTGAGTTTGTTGTCATCAGCAAATTTCACCATCTGGCAGTGGGTACATAAGTTTTTGTCACTAATAAATATTCCAAAAAGAACTGGTCCCAGTACTGATCCTTGGGGTACACCACTCGTGACCTCAATTTCTTTTGATAATGTATCTGAGACACTGACTTATTGAGTTCTACTGGTAAGCCATGCAGAGACCCATCTAACTAGATAAGGGTTTAGGCCAATTTTGGACATTTTGAGTATAAGTTGTGCATGGGGTACCTTATTGAAAGCTTTCTTTAGGTCAAGTAGCAGGACATCCACTGGAATTCCCTTGTCCAGGCTTCTACTTACTGAGTCTTTGAATGATACTAAATTACTGGTATAAGATCTTCCCTTAATGAAGCCATGCTGATTTGGGTCACCCAAGTTCTTATTAAATATCTCCAATTCAAGCCTAGATTTTAATAATTTATCCATGCCTTTGCAAATAATTGAGGTCAGACTAATGGGTCTGTAGTTGTTAGTCTTGCTTTTCCTTTTTTACGTTCGCTTGCACGTATGCGCAAGGAACATCTTGGGAGAATAGCAAACTTTGGAGGTGTGACTCTCCTGTGCAATCCACTGCTCCGTTGAGCAGGCATGGTGGTCCTGCACCAATGGATGTGGGTGCTGTGTATGACAGCGGTGGTGTTCAGTTCAAAGAAAACCACCGCTGTTGCTGTCCTGGCCATTCTGCACGATTACCCCCCCAAAGCTTTGGTGCCACACTGGGAGCCCACCCCAGCATGGCAAATCTTGTTTTTGGCCGATGGGGGTGCCCAATCCCCCATTGGCTCCACGTCCCCTAAACAGCTTTTTCTGCTGCCATGCTGGGGAGCCACCGGCGTGTAAACGTCCCCAGCGTCATCTGAAGTAAAACCCAAAACCTGTAAATAAGAAAACGTTCTATCGCTGTCTCCCCACCCTCCCACAACCCGCACTCCACCCACTGGCGCGACCTACCTCCCACACCACCCTCACCCCATACTTACCTCTGGAGCTTGGCGCGATGATCATCGGTGGACCGGGAACATGTCTGCACTCTTCAAAGCTGACCGTGAACTGAGGAAATGCCGGTTAGCTGTATAATGGGCTAGATGGGTTTTTTTCAACTTTGTTGCTTATCTCAGGCATTTTTTGGAATTTTTGCACCAACTTTTCAACATGGGGTCTTTGGGACCCCTTCTCATGAATGATGTCACTGTCATGGCATTATTCGGGCCCGTAGGGTGATTTCGCATTCACTGTGTGAAATCATCTTTTGGGCCTGATTAATGAAACGACACTGCCAGCGTTCATAAGGTGGGCTCTCAAAAAGCCTATTTTGAAAATTTGGTGGAAAAATTCTAAAATGACTGCTTTACGAGCTGCAAGGCTAGTAGTTCCTACGCAGGTCAAGTTCGCAAATTTTCAATATTTACCCAGATTTTCAACATTGCCATTTTACCACACCTTCTTATGAGCAGTACAGCTGTCATTTTACACATCCTGCCCAAAATGTGTTTCCGCCCACGTAGCGCACAATGGCACAGTCGGTGTGCGAACTCAATGTATGAGACACATTAAGAAAATCACAGTGACACTGTGCATGAGCAGAGGTCTTAAAATGGCTATGTTGAAATTTGGTGAAAAAATTCCTAAAAATGACTGTTTTATGACCGTGCGTTGTGCAGTTCCTACGCACGCTCGTAAGTTCGCGAATTTTCAATATTTGCATTCCAAAGACTTCCAAATACCTAAACAGCACATAGAAGCAAGCAACATTCAGCATTGACAAATGCTTGTACTTCTTTGTCACTGATTTTTTTAAGCCATGTCCAAGTGCCAAATACCACTGCAAATACCTGCAAGCGAACGTTCGGCATTGACAAATGCTTGTTATATATAGGTACCACAATAGCCTTCCTCCAATCTGAAAGGATTTTACCAGTTTAAAGGGATTTATTAAACAAGATGGAGAGATGGGTTATTAACTCATCAGCTGTGTCCTTTACAAATCTAGCATTAATAAAATCTGACCCTGGGGAGGATTTATTCTTAACTTCCTTTAGACCTATGTTTACTTCATTTTCTGTAATAACCTGAAACATATCCTCTGGTTTGATTTTTGGGGCAGGGATTGGATCTGACTTAGAAATGACTAAACCACAATATGTATTAAATGCATTCGCTATGTCAATTGGCTCATTTAATTCTTTATTATTCCCACACATAGGCCCAAGTGTAGAACTGATTTTTTTGTTGTTCCTGATGTAAGCAAAGAAGGCTTTAGGATCTTTGTTCATGGATAACCTGAATTAAATTTTGCTTCTTTCTTGCCTAATTATTTGTTTCGTTGTTTTTAATTCCAGTTTATACTTTTCTTTATTTTTATTTTTATTTTTTTAGTTGTTTTTTTAACCAGGTATAGCACACTAAGCTGAAAGCTTTTTTACAGGGGCGACCTGGGAGCACAAGGAGGTTAAGTGACTTGCTCAAGGTCACACAGTATGCAATACTTTTCTTTATTATAGTCACTGGGATCATTTTTTTTATTTAGTGTATGTCTTTTCCTTCCTTTTGATATGCTTCTGAACTTTTTTAGTCAACCACAGAGGAATTTTACCCCTGGTATTAGTAAATGTTTTTAATGGGATAAGCATGTCTACTAATCTGTTAATTTTTTTTTTTTTTGCAGTTAGTCTTTTTATTGGAAGATTTCAGACTTAATACAGAACTTTAACCATCAGGCCAAATGGCTGACAAAGTGGCTACTAATCTGTTAATTAAAGATTTCATGGTGGTCAAGCATTCATCCACTTTATTGCTAGCTAGGACATAATTCCAATCTATAAATTTTAACACTTTTCTTATGTCCCTATAGTTCCCTCTGTTGTAATGATATTTAGCTTGAAGCATATTTGAAACAGTGTATTGTTTGTGTGTACAAAGCATAATATTGATGTGATCACTATTTCCTAGTTTGGGGGGGGGTTAGTGATGCTAGATATCTATGTTGGAATATTTGTGAGTATAACATCAAGGATATTATTTCCTCTTGTAGGTTCTGATACTAGTTGTTCAAAGCCAGATTCCATTGTCATATCCAGAAACATTGATTCCTGATGTGTTAATGCCTTAAGAGAGGGCCAGTCAATACCAGGGAGATTTAAGTCACCCAGGGCAAATAAGTTATTGTGTTCCAATAATTCACAAATGATAGATTTTAGTTCTAGGTCATAATTGTTGCCTGCAGAAGTGGATCTATAAAAATTGCCAATGATAAAATCACCACCATTTGGGTATTTTATGCAGACATGTACTCCTTCCATCATTTCAGTATTAACTATTAACTAGTATTAACATAGGAGGCAGTATAGCGCAGTGGTCTATGGCTCTGAGCTGCAAATCTGGTGACATCCAGCAGACAAGACCTGGGTTTGAATCCCACAGCTTCCACTTGCATACTGTGTGACCCTCCGCAAGTCACTTAACCTCCTTGTGCTCCCAGGTCGCTCCTGTAAAAAAGCTTTCAGCTTAGTGTGCTATACCTGGTTAAACAACTAACAAAACAAAAACTACATACTCAGTGAATTCTATCCTGTCTGAAACATAGAAACAGACTCCTCCACCTTTTTTATTAATTCTATTCTTATTATACAATGAAAATCCTGTGATGTTATTAGATCATTTGGAACTGTTATCCTACCATGTTTCACACACAGCAACTATGTCTAAATTGTGTTGTTGAATAGTACTCTGTAATTCATTATTTTTAACCATATTTAAACTTCAGCTTTAGTAGTAAGGACCCTTAATTCTTTGAAGTGAAGATTTATGAAAGTTTCCCACTAGCCCTATCACTGTTAGTTTAAATTAGTGTTAATAAATGTAAAGATTTATTTACCTAGTAAAGAGTTCCTTCTTTTGCCTAAACAGAGCCCATCCCAGCAATACAGGCTATCATTGCCTTCAAACTGTTCCCAGTGGGTAAGGCAAGGGATTGATTCATACATAGAAATATAGAATTTGATGGCAAATAAGGACCGCTTGGCCTACCTAGTCTGCCCATTTCTGTAACTAATGTATAAGCTGCAGATCCTAGTTAACCAACAGCCTACTTCCTCCTACCCCCCCACTAGAATTGCTTTATGTCTGTCCCATGAATTCTTGAATTCCCCTACTGTTTTTGACTCCATGACCCCCTCAGGAAGACTATTCCATGCTTCCACAACCCTCTCCATGAAAAAATACTTCCTTACATTACCTCTAAGCCATCCCCCCTTATCTTCAAATTGTGCCCCCCTGTTCTTGCACATCTCTTTTTCTGAGTGATGCTACCCTCTTGGACTTTGTTGATTCCTTTGAGGTACTTGAAAGTTTCTATCATGTCCCCCTCTCCCTCCTTTCCTCGAGGGTATACATATTAAGCTTCTTTAGTCTCTCTTTGTATGTCTTCTGGTGCAGACCCTGCACCATTTGGTTGCCCTCCTCTGGACAGCCTCCACTCTGTCTATGTCTTTGCTGAGATGGGGTCTCCAGAACTGCATGCAGTACTCCAGATGGGATCTCACAAACTGTCTGTACAGAGGGATAACAACTTCTTGTTTTCTACTGGTGATGCCTCTCCCCTGTACATCCCAGTATCCCCCCAGCACTCCTAACTGCCTTCTCACATTGCTTGCCCACCTTTAGGTCATCTGATATAACTACCCCCAGGTTCCTTTCCATTTCTGTCATTGTCAGTATGTCACTCCTCATTGTGTACTCTTCCCCTGGGTTTTTGTTTCTCAGATGCATTACTTTGCACATCTTTGTTTTGAATCTAAGCTGCCATACATTTGACCATTCCTCCAACCTTGCCAAGTCCCTTCTCATCCTTTCCATCCCACCTTGTGTATCAACCCTGTTGCAGATCTTTGTGTCATCTGCAAAGAGACATACTTTTCCTTCCAGTCCCTCAACAATGTCACTTATAAAGACATTAAAAGGACGGATCAGTACTGAACCCTTCAGTACCCCACTAGTAACCCCACTTCTTCACTGTGGACTCCATTTACTATTACTCTTTGCATCCTGTTGTCCAGTCAATGTTTTACCTAGGCTACCACCCTGGGACCCACTCCCAGGCTGGCTAATTATTAATCTTTTGTGTGGGACTGTGTCAAATGCTTTGCTAAAGTCTAGGTAGACCATGTCCATATCCCCTCCCTGGTCTACTACTTTGGTCACCCAGTCAAAGAAATTGATTAGAATCGTCTGACATGACCTTTCTGCTGTGAAATCATGCTGCCTTGGGTCCTATGCACCACTAGCCTCTAGGCACTCAACAATTCTTTCCTTCAGAAGTGATTCCATCATTTTCCCTACCACTGAAGTCAAATTGACAGGTCTGTAGTTTCCTGCCTCTGTCCTGCTCCAACTTTTGTGAAGTTGAATCACATCCACCCTCCTCCAGTCCACAGGTACCACACCATCCTCCCATGATTTGTTAAAAAGGATAGTCAGTGGTGTTGCTAGTTCTCCCCTTAGTTCTTTTAGAATTCTGGGGTGAATCCCATAAGGCCCCATTGCTTTGTTCACCTTCAGTTTTAGGAGTTATTTCAGAATCCTTTATTCTGTGAAAGGACTGATATTGACCCCCCATCCAGTGTGCTTCTATTGACTGGATTAGGTACCTCCCCCTCTTCTTTTGTAAATACTAAGTAGAAGTTTTCATTCAGTATCCCTGCTTTTTTACTGTCCATCTCTGCCCACCCATCCTCCTCTTTATTTAGCCTCAGTATCCCACTCTTTGTCTTTCTTAGCTCCATAATGTACATATAAAAGGTTTTGTCTGCCTTCTTAACCAAATTGGCTATCTTTTCCTCAGTTTGGGCCTTTGCTACTCTGACTGCCTTCATCACTTCCTTCTGCTTTAACTGGTACAGTTCTCTGTCCTGCTCCTTCTGTGTTTCCTTATACTTCCTGAATGCTATCTTTTTCTCCCCTAACCTTCTCCGTCACCTCTTTTGAAAACCATAGTGTTTTTTTTCTTTCATTTTGATTTCTTTATTTGCTTCACACAAAGGCTTGTTGCCTCTGTGATGGCAGTTTTGATGTTTCCCCATTGTTGTTCCACCCCTCCTTCTTGCCTGTTTGCTAGTGCTTTTCTGAGGCAGTCTCCCATTTTGAGAAAATCAGTGCTCCTAAAGTCCAGTACCTTCACTTTTGCATGGCTTGATTCTACAGCTGAGTTGATCATGAACCACACTGTTTGGTGGTCACTTGTTCCCAGATGACTGCTCACTTCTAGATCTGAGATTCTCTCTCCATCTCCATTTGAGAGCACCAGGTCTAAGACTGCTCCCTCCTGAGTGGATTCCAACTCTTCTAGATCTGAGATCCTCTCTCCATCCCCATTTGAGATTACCAGGTCTAAGATTGCTCTCTCTTGAGTTGGTTCCACTGTCTGAGGCATACCCCCTGTAGGGCACCAAGAATGGCCCTGCTCTTGGATGCAGCTGCAGCAAAGGTGCTCCAGTTAACAACTGGCATATTCAGGTCTCCCATCAGCAGTATCTCCCCTTTCTCTGTCATCCTAAGGATGACATCTATCATTTCCTTGTCCATTTCCTCCCCTGAAATGGGGGTCTGTATACAGCCCCTGTGCGGATTGTGGTGCCATTTCCATTCTCCAGGGTGACCCACAGTGCCTCCTCTCCCCCCTGTTTACCCTTTAGTTCCATTGCTTTGATCCCTTCCCTTACATAGAGAGCTACTCCTCTTCCTCTTCTACCCTCCCTGTCCCTTCTGTAGATTGTGTACCCTCTTATGTTGACATCCCAGTCATGGTTCTCTGTGTGCCATGTTTCTGTGACTGCTACTATATCCAGGCATCCCTCTTCCATCAAGGCCACCAGTTCATGGAGCTTGTTACCTAAACTATGGGTATTGGTACTAATTACCCTCCATTTTTTGATGGCCTTACCCCTTTTTGTCCCATCCCTGTCTTTACTGCCTTTGTCTTTTTCTCCATTTACCCCTGCCCTTCTCCCTATCAACTTCTCTATCTTGGAGTTAACCTCACTAACTACCTTGATTTTTTGGGGTGGGGGTGGGGAATAGGATTTCCCTTCTGATTATTTCAAGTTCCATTTCCTTAGCCAATTGTTAAATGATTTAATTTTAGTTGTTCTTGTCTGCTTGCCCTTGGGACTGGGAGGATTTAAGAAATGCAGACCTCACAACCTGACTGTTTAATGTTCTTTACTGGAGATATGAAATCTGTCTTCATGTCCTCAGTACTGGTGTTGTTAATGTTGTTTGTTCCTACATGGACTACAACCAGGGGGTTTTGACCTGCACACAGAAGAATGTTCCTTGACATAAGTTCAATGTTATTAATTTTAGCCCCCCTAAAACTAGAACAGGTGCGGTTAGCTTTGTCCTCATTACAGATTATACAATTAGTATACTTCATGATGGAATCTCCTAAGACTAGTACCTGTCTAGGGGGATCAGGGTGTGAAGGATTAGCAAGATGATTTGTTGCCATATTTTCATCAATATTAGGAGTAGATACTCACTGTACTATGTCTACTGCTTTTCCACTAGACGATGAAGTCGATGGTGTATCAGGGAGTTCTTCTTGTGTACTACCCCCTTGCACTGTTGTGTTATTCCTTTCTGTAGTGATTTATTTGTATCAGGATCAAGATTACTAAACACGTCAAAGCTATTCTGCTGTGGAATGGTGAAATTTGTGCCTCTCCTACCCTTTTTAAGTGGGCTTTTATTTACAACGGGTGACCAATCAGGATCATCATCAATGTCCATCTGTCCGTCACGCTATAATGAAGAGCCACTGGGGTTGTTAGATAGCATCATTAACACAGCATCAATTGTCTAAATGAACACACTCTTGGTTTGTTTAGTTTGTACTGCAGAATATATTTTTAGCTTGGATTCTAGTTCCATTAGTTTGAATTTAAGTAAATCTATTTCCTGGCATTGATTGCACTTTATGCCATCAAATTCTACTTTATTATTGACTGAGAAACTGTTTCAAATGATACATGTCATAGCCTCTTCCCCTGAGCTCAGAGTAACAAATCTTTCATTAATATTCATTGGGGGATTATCAAAACAAATGTTTATTTGTAAAAACCCTGTACAAAGTGACCACCTACCTAGATAACACACAAGGTTAGGCCACAACTAATGACATTACCTTTTCACATGGGAAGTGTTTGTGGCCCCTTATACACTCTATCCACATGAGACACACTAGACATGTGCTATGACGCGTGTATCTCTGTGCGTGGTGACAGTGCACCCCACCCGAGCTTGCCCTGCATGCTCCGGGATTGCTGTTTATGGTCCGTGACTGGGAGGTTTTCCCAAGTCACATGACTCTCGTTCATCCAAGCACAGCATCAGAAAAAAGTTTTAAAAATGTATAAAATACAAAAGCAAACCCTGTTAGTATAGAAGATATAAGGCACTAGAAAAAACCCTGCCCTCAGTCAATAAGGTGGAGTAAGTAACAAGCTGTAGTTCGTTTTGAGCAACAGTCGAACTACAGATCCCAATGCACTTCCTGGTTTGGGACCTGGTTACTAGGTGTCCACTTTTAACCCCCTCTCAGAATAAACACACTATAAACAGCACCAAAACCACGCTTCAGAACTCTGCCAGTACTGTCTCACTGCAGAATGTAGTCTCACAGCATGTGAACAGAGAGAGTTTTTGTTCTTGGAACATCCCACTTGTTCGGGGCTTGCTGTTTACAGACTGTGTCCCAGAGGTTTCCCCAAGTCATGTGACCCTCGCTCGTCCAAGCACAGCATCAGAAAATAGTTTTAAAAATGTCTAAAATACAAAAGTAAGCCCTCTTAGTATAGAAGATATAAGGCACTAGCAAAACCCCCTGCCCTCAGTCAATAAGGGGGAGTAAGTAACAAACTGTAGCTTGTTTTGAGCAACGGTCAAACTACAAATCACAATGCACTTCCTGGTTTGGGATCTGGTTACTAGGTGTCCACTTCTTACCCCTCTCAGAATAAACACACTATAAACAGCACCAAAACCACGCTTTAAACCTCTGCCAGTACTGTCTCACTGCAGAATGCAGTCTCACAACATGTGGACAGAGCGAGTTTTTGTTTTTGGAACCACAAACAACTGGGATCCTGGATTAAAGAAAGGCCTTGCTTGCGGCACTGAGTGCTGCCCGCTGCTTTTTTGTTTTAACCATCCTACTTAACATTAGACAACAAACTTCAGAAACCTGATCCACTAATCTATGATAACTTGCAGAACTCCCCTTGTTAAACTGCCCCTCTCTTAACTTGTCTCTTGCCCCTCCCCTTGCAAGCCCAACTACTAAATACCCTAACATTAACTGCATATAACCAAGTCACCTTCTCTTTCCCTCCCTCCAAAACATTTTTCCCAAACCAAAGACCATAAACAACAATGTGTAACAACTCTGATACTCCCCTTCCCCCATTCCCCACCCTTCTACACTTCTTAACTCCTCCCCCATGTCCATCTATCTTTCGTGGATGAGCCGTGGGTTCCATCCAACCTAATACGCTTTAGATTCATGTTTAATCTTGGTTACATTTCAATGGTGCCTAATTGTTGAGTAGAGATGGCACAGCGGGGGGGGGAGTCCCCCTACTCCTCAGAGACCCCCTTCCCAAAGAACAAGGATCTGCATCACCCCTGATGGCCAATATTTGTAGCCAGACACTCAAACAGGGTGGCCATCCCCTCATGGAGAAGCACAGCAATCCCAGGTCCTCCTGATCAAGGACTCCTTTTCACTCCTACCTGCCCTTCATATGTGTCTTGTAGTTTGTCTTGAATTGCTCAGACTGCTCTGTATAGTCCTAGGGATATCCCTTGTTGAGATTATGTCTAGACACAGTAAAATTGGGTCTATATTTGATGGAGCCTGCCTCCCCCCAGCAACCACCACAAGCTTCAGTTTTCTTTACAAATGACAAAACACAAAAATTATATGTTTACAGAGTAATGTAGTCGCCATTTCAAAGTTATCACCTGTTTCAGGGCTATACACCCGATCACTTAATGGATTGGTGCTTCTTCATAATCAACCTCAAAAGCCAAAATGTATATGTAGCAGAATGGTTAGACAAATCCCCATCTTAGGGTTGAGTCATAATAGAGCACCACCAAGTGTTCAACCCATGGTTCTTTAGACCAAGAAGTTATTTTCCTCCTTCTTACATTGAGGCAAAATAAAAAGTTTGTTAACAAATAAGGAGTAGCACTGTTTGTGCAGTGTAGAAACTTAAAGTTATTTGTCCTGAGGAACCCCTCTTTACTACCTCAAGTAAAAGAAAGTCCCGCATGGGATAATCAATGAGGCAGTTGCAATTGGTAGCAGATAAGGAACCAATCTCCAGCAGCTCCTCAGTCTCGCGGTACAATTTTGCAACTGCTGCTCCAAAAAGAAGTGAAATGTGTCTGATAGTAAGTTGAAGTCCTATTCCAGTCAGGGTGGAAGGTGTTTCTGTGTAGTGCCAGTGATTCAGACAAGGACGGGCTTGCTAGGCCCAGCTATCACAGGCTGGAAATGAATCCATTATTGGTCGCGCATACCACAGCCCCCTCCCCCCAAAGCCCCAGCACCACTTCAATTATGAACACCTAAGACAAATTAGTACAGTACCTGGAGGAATAGATCAGGTGTCACTAGAGCGGGTGCTGTGTTCCTGAGTGTCCTGCTCCTGCAGCTGCAGAACGTAGACCGTAACCACCTCAGGGTTAGTGAAAGATCTGGACTTTTGATTATGTGAGTGCACTATTAATCTTTCTGGGTACACCATTGCAAAGGGGCAGTTAATCTCATGCAATTTTTTCTTCACTACCATAAAGGCCTGGCGCTCTACCTGAAGCCTCCTGGAGTAGTCTGGAAAAATGCTCCCTTTCTCTCCTCTCACCATAATAGCTCCCATTTTCATCACTACATTCAGCACCACCTGTCTGTCCTGGTACCGCAGGAATATAACTATCAAGTGCTGTAGATGCTCTGTAGGGCCCGGGAGCCTGCCAGGGGATCGATAGGCTCTTTGAATTTCCAAGGAAGAGATCTCAGTCATTTTTTGTTGTTTTCATGAGCCGTGGGCCCATAAAAGCTCCGCAGTTTGCTCCCTCAGTGCCCTCGGGAAGGCCACTACCCAAACATTACACCACCTTTCATGGTTTTCATGATCGTCCAGTGTGGCCTTCAAGCATTCAATTTCTTTAAGGGCAGCCTGAAGGGAGGATTCAATTCTCATTGGGGAATCTTCTTGTACACTGGTACAGTTCTCTAATTCGTCCAGCCTTCCGGAGTGGTTTTCTACTGTTTCCCCCAGCATGTTGACTGTTTGTTGCAGGTGAGTGAGCTGGCCCCCTATGTTCTCTAACCCTGCCTGCATTTGATGAGTCAAACCAAATTTTAAAGCTTGAATTTATTTATTTATTTATTTAGCTTTTGTTGACCAGGTAGATACACTAGACAAGTTATTTGCCTATTTTCAGGTACGACCCGGGAGAGTACAAGGAAAAATACAGGTTCAAACAGGGTACATAACAACAAGAGGGGCAATGTACAGAGTAACAAAAGAGCCTGGTTAACATAGATAGTCTACAGTAAGCAGTAATAGGTAAAATATATATGTACATACAGAATAAAATAGGCTAAGTCATTCAATAGCAACAGCAGTAATTACAGTGTGTGAGTGACCCTTTTTTTAGAGCCACAGAAACAAATAATTCCTGAGCAGATAAACAAACAAATCACATATTTCCCAGAGTTAAAGGAGAGTTTAATTAGCTGTTCAGTGGAGCCTGGGGCCATTTGTTGTGAGTCCGTTGCAAATGCATTGTTTTGCATCTCGGCCTGAGCTCCTTGAGGGGCAGCTTGTACCTGATGTGACTCCGGGCTTTTTTCCTTGTTAGCATTAGCGGGCTGAAAGTTCAAATGTGCCTGCTTCTTTTTCAATTTTTAATAGTAACCATATAGAACCAGCAGTTCTTGTTGATGAGTTAGGTGTTTGGCACTGTATATCTGTATACGGCACTGATATTCAGTGGATGGACCTGGAGCTCTGTATTCAGTTGACCATTCTTCTCCTCGGCTTGGCCACACCCAGATTCCACATCCTACTATTGAATCCTTTCTTAATCTGGTACACACAATAAAATAGGTCTCCCTTCCCTCACCCTTGTTTCTCCTGTCTTGCTTGTGTGACTGCTGCTGCTGCTTACTAAACTGTGGGACTCATTGAAAGCATAAAAGATGGGTTGGTTTCAGTTCCAGCTTTGAGTCTAGGCTCCAGGGCATCTAATTAATTCCTTATGGTCTACTGAAGAAAGAAAGTGAGACCTCCTCCCCCCCTCACCTGAAACCAAAGTTGCCTATGGCCCGCTGTGCCCCTGGCCGCACATGCCGTCCACCACCAAGTTATTCTGTGCCACCCTCCACCAACTAGCTGGCTTAGTCCCATACTGAGCCTCAAAAGTACTGCTCCATTGAAGTTCTCCAGCAAATTTGTGAGCCAGATCCACCTCTTATATAAGAACCCTACCTCTGCTACCATCACAAATGGTGTTGTCTCATCATTTTTTGAGGTTACACGAGGTACAAGACAAGGATGCCCCTTATCGCCATTATTATTTAACTTAACTATGGACCCCTTGGTGAGACTGCCTAACTCAAATTCTGAAACAGAAGGTATTGTAACCAGGGGTAAAGAGATGAAAGTCTCTGCTTATGCAAATGACATACTTATTGCTCTGTCTAGACCTGCAGACTCTATTCCTGGTATTATTAAGATCATAAAAGAATTTGAAAAAATGATAGGCTTCAAGCTAAATATTACAAAAACATTCTTTCTTCCATTCAACAGATATTGCAGTAGAGAGGACATTGTTTGGTTTGGTTTCACATGGGCTATGGAGAACATAAACTTTCTTGGTATTAAAATATATAGAAATGTACCTAAAACTGTTTCTAAAAACTTTGCCAACCTAAAAGCAGAAATACTGGCCTCTCTAGGTAAATGGAATAAGTTGCCTTTAAGAATCTGGGGTTGCCTAGATGCTATAAAAATGAATATTTTACCCAGAATTTTATATTACTTTATCATGATACCAGCACATATAAATAAAAGGTCAAAAGAGGTTCTTAACTCGCATATCTCTAGGTTTATCTTGGGATACAAGAAGATTAAATTAGCATACCATAAATTAACAAGACACAAGTCGGGATTTTGGGCTAGGCATAGTACAGAAACAGTGCTTGTTTGGGTGCAGAATGATCTCCTCAAGGCAAGAGATCAGGGGGATAAGACAATTCTTGTTCTCCATGATCTCTCTTCAGCATTTGACACTGTGGACCATTGTGTGTTTCTTGACCGCCTTAGGGAGCTCTAAGGACTCACTGGTATTGTCATCGACTGGTTTGAGTCCTTTTTTACCAACAGGAGGCAACGGGTTGTGATGGGGAATTCTTCATCTATATCCAGCCTCCTTTTTTGTGGAGTTCCTCAAGGATCGGTACTGGCCCCAATGTTGTTCACAGTATATATGCTGCCCCTGGGAAGGATCATTAGGAAGTACAGCTTGGGGTTTCCATTGTTATGCCAATGACACCTAGCTATATTTGTTCTTTGCCCCAGGAACATCCAACGCAGTGAATGTACTAAACATCTGCCTGGCTGAGATCAACGACTGGATGGCCTCCAGCTGGTTGCGACTGAACCCTGATAAGACGGAGGTATTGGTAGCGGAGTCAAACAGAGTGCATGATAGGATGGCCTCTGACACAGCAACTGGACTTGATCTAGGAACAGTGTCATTGAAGGCCTCCTCTTGGGTGCGAAATCTTGGAGTGATTCTGGACAGGAATTTAACTATGGAGGCACAAATATCCTCCATGGTTCATTCCTGTTTTTTTCTTCTCAGAAATATTGCCAAGATTAAGCCCCTTGTTCTGCCTCTGGACCTCCCTACCTTGATGCATGCCTTAGTCACATCTAGGCTTGACTACTGCAATGCGCTTTACCTCAGGGTCACAGGGAGATCTCTCCACAGGCTGCAGCTGGTGCAAAACACAGCTGCCTGGTTACTTACTGGGCAGCATAAATTTTGCCACATTACACCGGTACTGCGTGAATTGCACTGGCTGCCAGTCAGGTGGAGAATCCTCTTAAGGGTGGGTCTTCTCACCTATAAGGCCCTACACAGCAGGGCCCTGGTTATCTGTAGGATCTTCTGGTATCTGCTCCCTCTACCCACCCTCTCCATTCCTCTAGTGGAGGCCTCCTGGCCATTCCTAGAATGAGTCTAAAATCTGCTGGCTATATAGCTTTCAGTGACGCAGCTCCCATTCTTTGGAATTCTTTGTCAGTTTAGGTCAGGGGAGCACTCACTGTAGATATATTTAAGGCTCACCTGAAGGCCCTCCTATTTTCCCAAGCTTTTATGGGATAAAACCATGAATTGTAGTAAGAACCTGATATTATTTGCTGAGTTATCTATTTTATTTTTATTTTGTTTAAAAATTGTGATGTTTTATTTTATCTTGATGCTGTTTTATCTATTTTGTACAGTGCTCAGAGCCTCCGGGATTCGGCGTCTTTTAAATAAATTTTACCTTGCCTTCCACAAAGAAAATGGGGGCCTCAAAGCACCTGCCATATTCTTTTATTATTTTGTAGCCAGGCTTTCTCAACTGCATTTTTGGTTATCTCCTAAAATCCAAGATGATTATGTACCAGAATGAAAGGAAACTGAAGCTGATTTGTGTAGAACTGTAGGCGTGAACCTAGAGAATTTGCTTTTTGCCAAAAAGTGTAAAGTTCAAAGTTACAAGGTTATTTCTGATTCTTTCAAATACTAGGGCACATTAAACGATTACTTAAAATAGACCTTCCCAATTCCAAAATACAGTCCCTGTGGGAGAACAGTAATTTAATGGTGAATGGTGCAAGCATTTTTAATTGGGATGGATGCAGAAAGCTATACACAAAATTCAGGATATTTTAGAGACAGTTGCCTTAATGACTTATAACACTTTAGTCATCAAATGTGGCATTCAGGCAGAAGAGGAGAATTACTATCAAATAATCAGAGAGGCATTAGTAGCCTTAACTATTCTTGAGATGGAATCCAATGATACAACTGAACAGTTTCCTGGTGTATTACATTTATCACCATCTATCTCCATAGTATATCATTTCCTTTTGTTACATTCCAGACCCATTCAGGAGGACCCAATGAGATGGTGGGGCAGAGAACTTGGGGTAAGTACAGATGAATGGAACTGGAATTACATATGGAATTTCTCACTTAAAACTTTTAGAACTAGTAATCTTAGATTACTACAGTTTAAAACACTTCATAATCTGAATTTAATGCTGGTATATATGAACAAGATGGGTATTAGGGTGGATGCTGTTTGTACCAAATGCAAATCAGGGAAGGGTACACTACTCCATGTTTTTCCAGTGTCCAGGAATACAAACATTATGGGATGAGGTTAGAGAAGTACTTCAGAATATTTCTTCTCTACATGATTCTCTTAGCCCTGAGATATGCATTATTGGACATTTCGATGAACATAAAACTTGGACCAGTGAACTGAGACACTCATTACTTCTCTTGGAGCCTCTGTTAGGAATGTATTACTCGAGTACTGGTTGGGGGACAGGAACCCTCCTCTTATTGAATGGAAATCCCAGTTCCTAGAATTAATCAGATCTGAAAGGATGGCATTATATATGAAAGGAATGGGACATACTGTAAGTTTGATAGCAGATATGGTACTGTTTATAGTTTTTTGGGAGGGGTACTCTTGGGACAGAGAAGGAATATTTCCTCATCTCTCTATTGACATAATAGCAGGTCTTGTGTGTTTTAATTTGCTTTGTGTCTATATACAGTACTTTGAAATATCTAATCTGGCTGTTCAGACACAGTATGATGGAGTTTCTATCTCTGATTTTCTATCTCTCCTCTTCCCCCCTTTTTTTTCTCTTTTTTCTTCTTCTATCCTTTCATCTTCATCTTCCCTTTCTAAAATCATATTATTCTAATACCTTTACACTCTCTGGGTGGGATATTCAAAGGGGATGCATATGGTGCAATACTGTTGCACCATGCGCAACCCACTGATGAGCCCTGGCACGATGTTCAAAGGGATAGGTTGTGCAGTGCAACCCCCGATGTGCCGGGGCATACCAGTAATGTCTGCGGCACAAGTGCGGGGGGCGTGCCCATGTATATGCGGCGCAGCCTGATATTCAGCCTGGGATGTGCATCACATATGCCGGCACAAACCCACCTTGCGCCGCATGGGGGGGGCAAAGATGTGCCTGTAAAAACAGGAACATGTCGGGTGACACCCACAGGTGGACCGCTGTATTTCTGGGTAAAACATGGCAGCCACCTGCTCTGGGTGGCCACCCGACCTCCCAGGACACAGTCCAGGCATCGTGCCCCCCCTCGCCCGATCACGGGCATATACATATTATAGCCCTGATGGTCCAGTGGGGATCGTATCTCCTGCTCAATCGTGGGCATGTGTGATTAAACACTACCCTTGGTGTTCCAGTGGACCCAATCCCCTGCCAGACTGTGAGCATAAGTGATTAAAAACTATCTCTGGTGGTCCAGTGGACCTGATCTCCTACCCGATCGCAGACAAATGTAAAAAAATACCCTGGTGGTCCAGCAGTGCTCCTCCACGCCATCTGCCCACTGAGCCCCGCCACCCTGCACCCTCCTGATCAGCAGTGGGTGGGCGGCAGCACCCCATCACAAGCCGCTAGGCTGCTCGCCGACTGACAGCATACAGTACGGCTGTATGCCTACCGGTCCACCACATGGGCCAATGGGCGTGCAGATCATACTGTACTACACAGTCCCGATTTGTGAATGGTACACTATCAGTCGGTTGGGGTGAGGGGTACCGCTGGACCACCAGGGTTCTTTTTTATGTTTGCCCATTATTAGGCAGCAGATATGGTCCACTGGACCACCAGGGATAGTTTTTAATCACCTATGCCCACGATCGGGCAGGGGATCAGGTCCAATAGACCACCAGGGATAGTGTTTTATCACTTATGCCCATAATCTGGCAGGAGCTAGGGTCCACTGGACCACAAAGGATATGTATTTACTATGCCCATGATCGGGAGATGGGGCGTGCTGCCTGCCGAGGGGCAGGGGGCATCGGTCCCTGACAGCTGCAGCCTGGCAGGGTGCCAGGTGCAAGCCGCTTGGGATCGGTGCATCACATGCAACTGGGGCCATAATGACATGCAAATGGCCCCATTTGCACCTTGCATACATAATGGCCTCATTTGCATGCTCACAACTGAATATCACTCTTGCTGCACCTATCACAACCGCACTTGCACTGGTGCAGCCCCCTGCTCCCCTGCTGCCACTTGCGCTGGCGCAGTACCACTGCACCATGTGCAGTGCATGTACCCTCAGTGCCATATTCAATGGTGCTGAGCCATGGTGCAGCACCATTGAATATCACCCGGGCCATGCCCTGGCGCATCCCAGTTGTGCTGCACCCAGGCTTGCACCCCTGCCTAGCGCAGTCTGAATATCCCACCCTCTATATTCTTCTTTCTCCTAATATGCATGTACATATATTCTTCCACTAATAAGATAATAATAAAACTGGGTAAAATGTCATTACTGAGGATCAGATGATAGTAAATAATTTAACAATTGTACTGTGCTATACAATTTATTCTTACTAGTTTATTTATTTATCTTTCTTGTAATAAGCAGTTTTTTAAATCATTAATCTGTTGCATTGTGTTGCTAGCATTTAACTATTTACCTATCATACCCCTTATGGGCTAAGTTACTTGGTGTGCAACTTTCTTGCAATTTATTAATGTTTGATTGTATGATTATTTACATTATAAAACTATATATTTTTTAAGACTTTAATTTCTCTTTTCTCCCTTCATTTGGTGTATTTTCATATGTACTATATTTTTTCTTATGTATTTCAATAAAAATTTTATTGATAAAAAATGCACAGATTTTTGAAATACAGAGTTCTGCTAAAATATACAAGCAACCCCTGGCCTGGCCATCAATGTCCCTCTTTGACCTGGGGAAAAAAGCAAGTTAGGTGAATGATCAGAACAATACCAGGGGTAAAACAACCATGCCAGATGCCATTCTTAGGAAAGCATCTACTAGTTACCTAGGCTTTTGTTCCAGTTGGCGGTCTCACTTTTTCCCCAGATTATGCATGGACAGTGATGGCCAAGCCAGGAGTTGCTTGCATGTTTTAGCTAGAGTTAAAATCATTGCACTTAATGGAGTAGCAAATTGAGAGGCTTTGGAGAGTACTGAGCTGGCTAGTTGGGGCTGGTATAGTGGGCACTGGGCAAGAACTGGTCAAATCTACAGCAGCTGATGTATGTGATCAGGGTGTGGCAGTGCCACTGGGGGATTCAGTTGCTTTGGGGGGGGCTTAGTTACTTCACTTGACCTTGAGGAAATAATTAGATGCCCTGGAGCTTGGACCCAAAGCTGGCACTGGTTCCAACTCATGCCTTAAGCTTCCAGTAAGTGACCAGTGCCCCAGGCAGCAGCAACTACAGGTAAGACAGATGACAAACAAGGGTGGGAAGGAGTGAGGCCTTTGTTCCCTTAGTCCTTCTTTTACTGTATGCACCTAGTAGGGAGAGGTTTCACTAGGTGTCAGATGCAGAATTGGAATCAGAGGTGGAATCAGAATTTCCAATAGAAACATAGAATTTGATGGCAGATAAGGACCACTTGGCCCACCTAGTCACCCATTTCCCTACCTGATGGATAAGCTACAGATTCTAGTTAATCAACAGCTTACTTCCTCCTACCCCCCACTAGAATTGCCTTATGTCTGTCCCATGCATTCTTGAATTATCCCACTGTTCCTGACTCCACAACCTCCTCAGGAAGGCTGTGCCAATAGATGCAAAAGAAATAGATTAGAGTAGACTAAATCTGATGACCACTAGTATCAACACCACTACCTCATCTGAGACATCTCAGCAGCAGCAAAAGCAATATGCAGTACTCAGTAAGGACGTAGCAGAGATGTTTCTGACATAGTAGCAGACAGATCTGAAAGCATTAGATCAGGCACACAATTTGGCATGACAACACGACTGGATCCCTGGTATAAAGATGTGTTTATTCCCCCTGAATACATTGACTAAGCAAGTAGAAACTGCATACACCTCAAAGGGATCAGTGCAATCAAAGTTAAGAAACAACCAAGAATCAGCATCCTCCAGCTCGTACTGCTCCTCATCCTCTTTGCTTGGCTTTTCAAGCTTCCAGAGCTAGAAGTCAGCATGACAACATGGAAATGTATTGGATAGTGATGATCCAGAGACAACAGTGGGCATTTGGGAGTTTTTTGACACTGACAGATGGCCCCGCTCAGATATTTTGGTTGATGGTGTCGTGGAAAAAATATATTCTTCTTACACTTTACCTTAAAATCAGGCTCTGGAACACTGCATGTAGTAAAAAGAAAAGTTTAATACATATGCATATGGGAGCCTCCTTCCAATAACATGCAAGGCTCCCTGAGTTTCATTAGTCAATCACTTTTATACACTTATTATCAAGGCATTGTTAGGCGACTCTTATCTTGAAAATTACCAACATTGCAGTATTAACCAATCATGAATAAGAAAACATGTTGATTCCAATGTAACAGAAAAGCATACTGATACCACCATCTGGGTACATTTCCACTGTTTATTTCATCTCTTTCCAATACTTCTTGATACATATGCCTGGGTCAGTCTGACCTGAGGAAACAGTGAGTTTCACTCACACCGTAAGTAACGCTACAGCATGCCCACATGCTGTTATCTTATATTCTGCCTGAGCTTGTTATGCAGGCTGGTACAACCAGTTCTGCCCAGTTTTATCTTGCTTTCTGTTCCTACAAATGTACCTCAAGTAACCTCAGTATTATTCTATAACAAAATGAAAAACCAGAAATTTACAGACTGATACCAGAAATTTCTACTAACATTCATTATGACTTTGTTACAGCATGGCCTACAAAGCAAGCATATTTTCAGGGCATATAATAGCAAATAGAGTTATAGTTTTATGAACTCAAAAATTTCTACTACATTCTCTCCCCTTTTGATACTTTGTATCAACTAACCACCCCCCTTTTTATCTATATGATTTAAAACTTGTTGCCAGCATACAGATAGTTATGGCATTTATAAAAAACATGCTGTTCTGGAGTTGATACAGAGGTAGTTACAGATGGAGCACAAATGGTGAGTTTGTAAACACAATACAGAACTGAGGGATGTCAACACCACAACTGAAATATGTGAAAAAATGCTAACATGTGATACTATATATAACACAATATAACATAACAATTTTGTCGATGAAAAAAGAGTTCATGGAATCCACTTTGAGAGTGAATAAGGTAGATGCTACCTTGTGTTGAGGTGTGGCACACCCTTGTAGCTTGATTGAAGAATTTATTGATAATGTCTCTTGACAGATAAGTCCTTATAAAACATAACAGTCCATGAAATTAACAGTTCATAAGTTCATATAAGTATTCACAGGTTGATGTAGTTACAGTACAGATGAAATGTCATTTGCAGAATGGTGGTAACCCCACAAGGCATATGGGGCAATGCAGACAGTAATTTAAAAACAAAACACCACCATAGTAGAAAAGTCAGTGTTCACATTGATGGCTGCTGGATGGCTGATTGGCAGACACACTGGCCAGGGGTGCATTAGATTATGCATTGAGTTCATTGAGTTCTTTTAATGGAGCCACACACACACACACTTGCATGGCATTTGTGTCGTGATAGTTGATTACACTCCGGCACAAAGATTAACAGTCCATAAAAAGGTAACAATTGACAATAAACCATTAAGAACACAGTCCATAACAGAGCAATAGGGTTGTAGAAAGTACCAGCCATGTTTGGAACAAGCGGCAGTGTAGAAAATGGATGTATTGCTTGAAGGTCAATTGAAGCAGAATCTTCTCGCTGGAGTTGGGGAGTGCCCCTTCCCCAGACTTAACTTCATAGTAAGCAGAAACAATAAGCTTGATTGCAGAGTCTGAACTGACTGGACCTTCTTCAGTTGATTTAAAGTTCTACAAATAGGTGTAATTTTGCTGAAAACATTACACTTGCAGAGGTAAATAATAACCAGATTCATGCAATAGTCCTTATTAGGAACCAGTCAGGCACAAAGATGGTGATAACATTAAAACTGTGGCAGTTGTTTTTCTTTTTTAAGGAAAAAGATGAAGGTCTTGGCAACTTAGATGAAAGTATTACTGCTGTTGAACGTGGAGATCTTATGTGTGCCACACCTTGGAAACCTGCAAACTTGCAAAGTGTGTTAGACACTGAATTAAAAAAACACATAAACAATCTTTTAAACCATTGACTTTTTGTTTTGTAAAGAGTGGTGTGACAGAGCCTAAATTCTGGCAATTAGAAAGAGAAAAAATAAAAATTGGACATTAACCGCACACCTGGGGGTGCAAGCCAAGGTTCAATTATACCATTTGACCATCTGTAAATCATGACAGTGTTATGGTTACCTCCTGCTTTTAAATTACAGAAGCAGTTATGACAGTGATGAACATTATTTCCCTGTCTGTTGCAAGCAGGCCTGACTTATAAAATCTTGTAATGTTACAATACATAGATACATAGATACATAGACAGTGTCAGCAGATAAGGGCCTATGGCCCACCCAGTCTGCCCATTTGAGCTTGTAAGTTCAGTTTGTTTTTCTAGAAGTCTGTTTTCCCTTACCCCTGACCTCTAGAATTCCTTTATGTCCATCCCATGCATTCTTAAATCCCGTGATTGTTTCAGCCCCCACCACTTCCTCTGGCAGGGTGTTTCACTTGTCCACCACCTGTTCTGTGAAGAAATTCTTTCTCATGTTTCCTCTGAATCGTCCTCCCTCCAACTTTATCCCATGATCTCTAGTCCTAGAACATCTTTTTCACTTAAAAATAGTGTTTTCCTGCACTCTGTTTCTCCCTGTAAGATACTTGTATGTCTCTTATCATATCCCCTCTCTTCCTCAGTAAAGACTGAGCAAAAATACCTGTTTAATATGTCAGCTTTACTGTTGTCATCCTCCACACGACTCCCATCCTCCCCCTTTAGTCTCACTATCCCTCCCTTTGTCTTTCTTTTTTCACTTATGTACCTGTAAAAGGTTTTGTCCCCTTTAACCACTGATTTTGCAATGTGTTCTTCTGTCTGAGCTTTGGCTTCCCTGCCTCCCTTTGTTTCTCCTGGTACTTCTCCCTATCCCCTTCTGCCTGTGTCTTTTTGTATTGCCTGAATGCTATCTTTTTGGCATTCACTTTCTTTGCTACCTCTTTGGAAAACCATAATGGTCTCCTCTTCCTTTTCCTCTTGCTAACCTGCTTAATGCAGTTACATGCTTCAAACATATTGTTCATAACAATATGCCTTTTACACAATGCAATTAGTGGGACAAATACATATGTTGTTGGCCTATGCCAATTTAATAACAGTGCCTATTGCACCTGTGACAAGTGAAAAGGTCTACCTTCTTTACCCTGTATAGTGAAATACTCCAAAGTACTGAGTGGGGTAAGGCTTGAAGCATAGGTTTGGAGTACAATCTAAATTTTGCATATTATAATTGGTAAAATTTAAAATGACAAAACCTGCATAGAGTACACTCATTCTTCAGGGGTACCTGTGAGCAATAAGACAAATGGAGCATTAATTTTACTTTTGGTTTTGCTTTGGAACATATTGTAGGGGTGGATCAGCAATGCTGGTCCCAGTATTTAGGTTTGGTTATGAGCATTAAAAACGTTATACATGTGGAGCACTTTCCTGAATACACACATGATACAGTGTACAAAGATGTATATCAAAACATTATAACATAAACATGAAACATAAACATGTTTGTAATAGAACAATTTTAGTATTGAGCATAATGCATAAAATACATTTTAAACAACACATATAGACTGTAATCAAAAGAATGAATATGTGTGGACATACATACACAACTTCACTCTCCAGCGTAACTGATTATTTGCTGAGGGCAGAAACCCTTGTACCAATAATAGGTGTGAGATTTAACTGTTTGCACTAGAAAAAGCAGAAGGGCTTGGGCTGGGTTATGCTGTCAAAATACTTTGGGTCTTTTTAAAACCTGTAAATAAGAAACAATTATTGGCAAATACACATTTTCTTATTTACCCCTTTGGGGGAACAGTGATGTACCTTGCAACCTTTGTGGGTACTACACTGGAAGGGAGGAAGGGTAGCTTACCCCCCCCAAGCTCCTACTGGTGGAAGAGACAACTCAAGTGAAAGAGACAGCTCAATACTGTAGCAATAAAAGGTTAGCTGTGGATGGTGACATGATCCCACCTACTACACTTTAAATTATAACAAGATAATATTACAATTAGTTTAGTAAGTTTCATACCTTACTATAAAGATGGGAACCTTTTCTCTCTAGAAAAAGAGAAGAAACACAGACAAACAACAAAACAAACACACACCAGTTTAAAAATAAAACAAGATTATTTTCATAGGATAAAAGAAGCCAAGCGTCCCTGTTCTCTCATCCTAAGCATGACAAAATGTCAGCTGAGTTTATAAAAATCCAGATTGATGGTAATACCGTACGTACGTATCTCTTAGAATGCATTTTAAAAGACAAAAAAATGATTACACCATGGTCACACATAAAAACCAAAACCATTGTTTTTAACTGTAGATGGTAAACTCTCAAAAACAGCTGTAATAGTCCTTTTTTCAAAAGCGTACTGTACATATATATAATAAAAATATGGGGAAATGATGAATAATTCTCCCCTTCCAGCTGGAGTATTGCCTGTGTTGGCTGCAAGTCAGAAGCAGTGAGATGAGAAGAAAAGTTTGTTCCTCTTCACTTAGAATACTAGTTTTGCAATAAAAAGTCAAATTACATGGTTCACTCTTGGTGTGCTTTCATGAAAACATACATTTTGTGTGAAAAGTTGTGCTTTAGGTATGGAATACACATCAAGTTTGAACTGGTAGTAACATAAAATGTTGAAACACAAGAAGGTCAAATAACGTGCAAAAGGTCACAGTTTGCATGCAAGGGTCGTTCAAACCCAGTTATTTTTGTAGTGTCCTTGAACACTACTGATATTAAAATATTCACAATAAAACTGCTGGCCAAGACAGTACACGCCACATACACATACACAAAAAGAAATACTTAACACAAAATAAGACTGACATTGTTTCACACCAATTTGCTGAGGTAATGCCCATAGTTTCATTAGAAAACTGTACGTGTTTTAGATATATGTGCTGCCTCCTGCCTGTCTTGTAACACTGACAATTTTTAAATCAACACATTTATACATATCGCTATGCCAAATCTTTCCAGAACAAAACACTTTTTAAACACATTTTAACTCCGTTAAAACGCAGCCCAACATACCATCTGTAAGTGAACACATCTAGTATAGCATGGTTACACCTTCTGGGGCATAGCCAATATGGCACTCTGCCATTTTGCAAAAGTTTCTGGTTTTAACTAGAAGTATGATAAAGCCATTTATAGCTGTTAACACATTACATTTTCACCCAGCAGTGGCTTGGCACGCTGCTTTGCAACCAACAAATCTTTTCTGCACATTGCAGTCTATGACGTCATATCTCTTCACCTTCAACACTACCTGCTCCGACCAACAACTACATACAAAAGTTCTTCACTGACCCTATCTAGGCAGCACAAATGTTTCATTAAAAATAAAACCAATTAAAACAGTCAGATACGAGGCAAAGAAGCTTTCTCTTTCTTTTTTTTTTTACTGTAACATGTTGTGCACTGAAGGCAGTCAATCCTATCTCGCAACCTTGACAACAGAACATAATTACAGAACACAGATATAAGCTAGAAAATATGCACGAGAAAGATGGAGCATTACCTTGTTTAGTATATGTATTACAGAAATAAAACAGACAAACATAAAACAACTTTGAATAAAAAATTCAGACTTACCCGGTGCCAAGGTATTTTTCTTCTTCTTTTCCGATACACTAGTCTGAGTAAGAAAACTGACTGCAGGACCTTCATGATAATTTCCAAACACTGCAGCTATTAACCCTTTCAAAGGTTTTAACCCTTTCAAAGGTTTTCTTTTGGCTATTTTAGTAACCTGCCAAACCAAGTCTTTTTCCAGAGCTCTGGTTTGCAGTTTAAAAACACAACAAAAAATCTCTAACAGTACTAGATTGAGATCCATCTGGTAGAGGTCCCCAGTACTTGGGTTTGGAATCAAATGTTTCAGCCTCTATAGGAGGCAAGGGAACTTGTAATTGATACAAAAAACTTGAAACTACACAGATAGGCAACATGGGGAGGGGGAGGATTTTCAAATCATCCCGTCTGTAGTCACCTACTGTGTGTACATCTATAGTAGTTTATTTTCTTTTTTCTAAATGTTGCTTATCTAACGTTACTTAATCAGCCGCTGCTTTTCTACTAAAAACAGCCTGAACTGTGAAAGCCATCATTGACTCTAACAGTATATACTTGTAGCAAGCACAAATTACAAGGGCAAAGGGCAGTTGCCCTTGCTTGTTTGAGAGACTTTTTCAAAAAAAACAACCACCGGGAGTTACTCTTGCCTGCCTTATTCCTAAAGGGTGCTCAACCCACCTAAGGGTTCTGTTGCTGGGGTGCTCAACCTACTTAAAGGTTCTTTGCTGTCCCCCTTTACATCAAAGCAGACTCAAACGTCCCTGTTAACTTGTTTACCGGTTTACTTTATGGCTCTAGTCCCTTTGCCACTATTTCAGGCTCAGACTTCAGTCCCTTTTGCCACTATTTCAGGCTCAGACTTCTAGCTACTTTTGTCACTATTTCAGACTCAAGCTATCCTGATATCAGTTACAACTTATACAAGCAATTTTTCTTTTTTTTTTTTTTTTTTTATTACATGCAACAGCCTGAGTGCAGGTACTTACAGTGATCAGCGCTGTCTGGGTCGAAGAGAATCTCTCTGCGATCAGGGCGGTCCCACCCTGGCTCCCTTGCTGTAGGTACTCTTACCAGAAGTCTTGGGATTCGTCCCCACCAGGACTACTCCGGGTCCAGTCCGGTAAGATCCTGCCGACACGCCAAATTGTCGTGGAAAAAATATATTCTTCTTACACTTTACCTTAAAATCAGGCTCTGGAACACTGCATGTAGTAAAAAGAAAAGTTTAATACATATGCATATGGGAGCCTCCTTCCAATAACATGCAAGGCTCCCTGAGTTTCATTAGTCAATCACTTTTATACACTTATTATCAAGGCGTTGTTAGGCATACTCTTATCTTGAAAATTACCAACATTGCAGTATTAACCAATCATGAATAAGAAAAACATGTTGATTCCAATGTAACAGAAAAGCATACTGATACCACCATCTGGGGTACATTTCCACTGTTTATTTCATCTCTTTCTCAATACTTCTTGATACATATGCCTGGGTCAGTCTGACCTGAGTGAAACAGTGAGTTTCACTCACACTGTGAGCAAGACAGCATGCCCACATGCTGTTATCTTATATTCTGCCTGAGCTTGTTATGCAGGCTGGTACAACCAGTTCTGCCCAGTTTTATCTTGCTTTCTGTTCCTACAAATGTACCTCAAGTAACCTCAGTATTATTCTATAACAAAATGAAAAACCAGAAATTTACAGAATGATACCAGAAATTTCTACTAACATTCATTATGATTTTGTTACAGCATGGCCTACAAAGCAAGCATATTTTCAGGGCATATAATAGCAAATAGAGTTATAGTTTTATGAACTCAAAAATTTCTACTACAATGGCACAGACATCTCACCAGAGTACTATATGTGATGGAGGCTAGAAGAAACTGGCTAGCCAAAGTAGTGATACTATCACATTCTGAAAAGACAAGAAGGCCATTTGGCCTGCACTGACTAAACTGATTTTGTATTTTCTTGGCTGGTCTACAACATCAGTTGCATTGGAAAGATATTTCAGCATAGCTGGTGATACTTCCTCACCCCATTGCTCCAAGCCAGATCCTGACAATATGTAATTGTTGGCATTATTGAAACTCAACTTACTGTACCAAGGATTATCAACTATCCAGTTGTATATTCCCTGTCCAACAGGTCATACCTACGGTTATTCCCACTCATATGACTCTTGCTGGCAAGTCTCTCCAGACTCCTTCTGGCACTGACCACACCACAGTCTGGCTCACCAATCCCAGCAGCACTAGCATTGCAAGCACCATGACACACACCTCCACCTCAAGTCCTTCTGAAGACAGTACAGCTTTAATAATGTCAACAGCAGCAGGATTTATGTGCTCACATGTGATGTACAAATAAGACCTATCATCCAGGTCACTCAACACACCATCAAGAGATGGTACTATCATTACAGGTACCCCAACACTAAAGGAGTCATCAGTGATGGCCAAGCACAGATGTGCAACTTCCCCAGTCTCATGCCCTCACGTAGTCCGTTGACTTGAAGTTTAGGTGCCAGTGGGCAGCAGATGTCTTAATTGTTACTTCAGTTCAATCAAAATTAACAACTTAAAAAAATTCAAAATGTGAAAAAACAACCAAATAAAAAAAACCTCTACATCCATGCATAATAAACCATTTGGGAAGATAAATATAATTATCCAAAGTCATATCCTTTTAAGTTGTGTTTAAATTCTTGGATGTAAAACTTTGGGGGGGTTATAAATTTTGAAATTAGTGGTTGGCCCGCCAGTGCAGCAGTTAGATTTCCATTCACGACACCAGCGACCTGGGTTTGGGAATGGACCAGGTGAGTTGGAGGGCCAGCTGGGGGAGAAGGATTGAGCATTCCTGGGACCACCAGGGATATAGGTGTTATTTTATTTTACAAATGCCCGTGAACGGGCTGACAGTGGTCCACTGGACCACCAGGGATATAGGTGTTATTTTATTTTACAAATGCCATGATCAGGCTGACAGTGGTCCACTGGACCAGCAGGGATATAGGTGTTATTTTATTTTATAAATGCCCACGATCGGGCTGTGGGGCACATTGCCATGCTGCGCAGGGGGTGTTGGTCCCTGATGGCTGCTGCCTAGCAGGGTGCCAGGCCCAAGTCACCAGGGATCAGCAGACCTGCATGCAAATGGGGCCATAATGACATGCAAATGGCCCCATTTGCACCTTGCATACATTATGGCCCCATTTGCATGTGCACTTTTGAATATTGCGGTTGCTGCAAATAGCGCAATGGAACTTGTGCTAGCTCATCCCCCGCTCTACTCTGGCCACTTGCACTGGTGCAGTGCCACTGTGCCATGTGCACTGCGGGTGACCAGGGTGTGATATTCAACTATGCTGTGCCATGGCGCAGCTCCGTTGAATATCGCCCAGTCAACACTCCTGTGCAGCCAAGTTGCGCTGTGCCCAGGCTTGCGCCACAGCCTGACACAGTTTGAATATCCGAGCTTCTGTGTTCTAGACCACCATAAGCTGGTGGTTTTTGATTCCTTACTACCCTTGGAATCTTCCTGTCTTGCCAGTATTTTGTGAGTAAAACAGTAAGCATATTGTATCTTATATTCTTTCTGTGTAAGATTTCTAAATATCTCTGCTCATCATTTCTCTTTGCATGGCCACTTGTATTGCCAAAAATATTTTGGTACCCCTCTATGGATCCTGTTATTCTGCATCCCTCCTCTTCTGAGATAGACAGGCAATCATTGCTCTCAGCAGCATGTGCCATATTGTCTCTAACTTTCCAACTTGTTGCTCAAAGAAAAAAAACAAGCTGGTGCTAGTGGAAAAGTGCTTGGTCATCAGTAATGGTGACCATAAATAAAAAGGAAGGGGGCATACAGATCTGTATTGATTTTAGGAAACAATCAAGTGTCAGTATTTGACTCCTGTCCCATGCCCTAGATAGACAATTTGGTTGACAGGGTGGCAAGTGCCAAGTGTATCAGCACCCTTCAACTCACAAAGGATTACTGGCAAATGCCCCAAGCCAAAATATCCAGAGATAAGACTGCATTTTCAACACTTATTTGGATTTTATCAGTTCTCCATTGGATTACATGGGGCATCCGCTATATTCCAGTGGTAAATGGAGTTCATTTTATTTCCCCACATGGATTCTTGTCTTTCTTATTTGGATGCTGTCATTCATACAGTACTGAATGACAAAGTCATCTAACATACTATTCTTAAGAGGAGTTTTCCAGTCTATTGAAAAAACAGGACTGACAATCAAATGTACTGAATGTGCACTGAGCATGCAAGAAACCAAATATTTGGAGTATCTGCTGGGAAATGAAGAGGTGAAGCTTGAGGCATCCAAAATTGAGGCTGTGGCCAACAGCCCATTCCTCATGACAAAGAAGAATATCATATCTTTCCTACAGTGTACTTGATATTATTAGGGATTTGTTCCCCATTTTGCTGAGTTAGCTACTGTACTCCCCTTACTGAGCTCACAAAAGAGAGATACACAAATAATGTGAAGTAGTCCTCACAATGTGAAGATGCATTTTGAGGGATTCATATCACTTTACATTCAGCCACAGTCCCAAAAGGTCCAGATTTTGAAAGGCAGTTTCTGTTGCAGATGGATGCATCTAAGGTAGGCATACATGCAGTCTTGAGATAGAATTTAGATCCCATGCTGTATATCACCAGTAGACTCTGTGACAGAGAGAATAAATATTCCATTACTGAAAAATGCTTGGCAGCCAATGGGCAATAGATGCTTTGAATTTGTATCTGTTATGTGCTGTATTTGTACTGATGGCAGTTCACAACCCTCTTTGTTGTAGCACCAAATGTGGAATAAAAACCCAAGAAGCACTTAAGGGTACCAAGCATTGCAGCCATTCCAATTCAATGTGATCCACAGAGCGGAAACACAGCATGTAAATATAGATTTTCTGTCAAGACATGGCGCAGGGGTTGAAAGTTCCAAACCCTGATTAAAAATTATCTACGCATAATGGAAATGTTCCTGAAAATTGTATTACAGAAAAGGGATGCTCCCTATTCCAAAAATAATATATTTTATAAGAAGCTAATAGGTGAGATAAAAGGAGATTAAAAAAATCCATATTATAGAGGAAAGAGAAAAAAACATCTTCCCTCTTGATGAAGAGGGTGTGTGACAAGTTCAGGTCCTATTCCCATTTTCTTTATAAGCAAATATAAACTTGGTAAAAACATGTTCAGTTCTGTCCTGCCTTACCCTTTACATGTCTTGTCATTTCTGTCCTTTCAAAAGTTGATTGCAGAACCATATTGCCAGGTGAACTAGAGCTGACCCCTCCTGTTGTTAGACAACCCTCCTGCATCCTTACTCCTGCTCCTGTACTTCAGTTTCTTGATTCTCATACTGTCTATATTTTTCTTTCTTTTTCTTTTCTTCCCTTTTCCTCTATAACACAGAACGTGGTGATCCTCCTATAAAATTTGACTTACAGGGTCTATAATTGCAATCTTAGTAGTTGTTAAAATGAATGTGAACTGCTCCTCATGTTGTTAAAAGGAGACTTTCGTCCCCCAAACTGCTGTAGACATTTGTTAAACAAAAAAAATAACTCTTAAGACAGGAAGGAGTAAATTCTTACAAACATGAGCTAATATTTTTCTATGCTTATTTGTTTATCTCAGGAATCTCAGGGAGGACACCTGGCTGTGTGGGGCTGTGCTGTGCAGAGAACAAAAGATCTCAAGGAAGTCAGATCCTAAAAACAATAAAAAGCCATTGGAAGGCTGCAGAAAGTGGAAACTCTAAACACACTATGAACTCTCTGAGAACAAGCATTTGTCAATGCCTAATGTTTTCTTGGTAGCATTGGCATTGGTAGTGCAGGAGTTAGAGATGCATAATAGGAATGGCAGTGAAGTATGTAACTGACACCAACCTCACTCTGCCCTGCAGAGACCGACAGGCATTGAGGCATTGAGGCCTTTGGGTCATCGGCCATAATGCTTATGCTATTTCACCTCACCACAGCCTGCAGACTCTGACAGGTGTTACGTTGTGCCTTGAGGTTGTCGGGCCTTACGCTCACCCCATTCCATAAGGAAATATGTTGAGATGGGTGCACTGTAGGAGAATGGTGTGAACTTTGGGGCCGAAGAGTCCAAGGCACACCTTGATGCCTGTCACTGGCTGCAGGATGTGGGTGGAGGTGGAATGGCATAAGCATTACAGCCGACAATCCAAAGTCACACCCCTGAGACTTGTCAGTCTCTACAGGGTGGGACGTTATGGTTAGAAACCCTAACGTCCCTGGCATTTGTTGGTATTTGGACTCCAAATTTTCAACATTGGCTTTCTGTGACCCCACCTCATGAAAGCATTTGGGACCTCTGCTCATGAACAGTGGCACTGTGATTTTGTTAATCTGTCCCAAAAGTTGATTTCCCACAGTGACAGTGCCATTCTGTGCCAGATGTGCGAAAACACATTTCAGGCAGGATGTGAAAAATTACAGCTGCACCATTCATAAGGTGGTGTGAAGAAATGGCAATGTTGAAAATCTGGAGTGAAAATATAAAAAAATTCTCGAAGTTACAAGCATGCATGGAAACTGCACAATGCCTGATCGTAACTCAGTTATTTTGTGGAATTTTTTCACCAGATTTTCAACATTGACATTTTGAGACCTCCGCTCATGAACAGTGTCACTGTGATTTTCTTAATCTGTCCCAAACATTGATTACCCGCAGCGGCTGTGCCATTATGAGCCACATGTGGGAAAACACATTTTGGGCAGGATGTAAAGAATGACAGCTGTATTGTTCATAAGAAGGTGTGAAAAAATGGCAATGTTGAAAATCTGGAGTAAAAATATAAAAAATTCTTGAACTTACAAGTGTGCATGGAAACTGCTCAATGCACACGTGTAACACAATAATTTTTTGGAATTTTTTCACCAAATTTGTAGCATAGGCTTTTTGGGAGCCCACTTCATGAACAGTGGCACTGTCATTTCATTAATTAGTCCCGAAAGGTGATTCCATGCAGTGACTGTGAAATCACCTTCCGGGACCAAATAACAAAATGACAGTGACTGAGTTCATGAGGTGGGGTCCCAAGAACCCCATGTTGAAAATTTGGATCCAAAAGTTACAGAAATGGCCAAGATATCCACCTATGTTGAAACCCCCCCATTGATCCCATTATACAGCTTACTGTGATTTTCTTCAGTTCGCGGTCGGTTTTTGAAGAGTTCAGATGTCTCCCTCTCCACCGAAGATCATTGCACTGGGCTCCAGAGGTAACTATGGGGTGAGTGGGGGTGCAGGGAGGTGGGGTGTGCAGAGGATGGGTGTGGATTGGTGAAGGGGCACTCCAGATGTAACAACAGACCGTTTTCTTTTTTTTAGGAATGGACATCACGGCAAGGTTTTCTTTATTTACAGGTGAAATAAACCAACTTTTGGGCAGACTGGGGTGAGCTCACAGTGTGCTCCAAGACTTTGGGGGGGTTCTGTTGGCCACACTGGAGTGGGGTCCCCGTGTGGCACACAATGAGGGTGGGGTGGTGCGGGGCAGAAACATGCTGATGCGGTCAGCTTCGGGTGATAGTGGAGACTACTGGATCATGATGCACACTGGGGTGGGCTCCTAGTGTGCCACACAATCTTTGGGGGCTATAAACATGCCCCATAGTTGGCTTTCTATGGCTTGTGAGAGGCAGACGGTGACAGCCACTGCCATGTTTATTGAAATGTTTCAGCAGGTAAGGCACACCCTGCACTGACGGGGTGCTCCCTCATTGAGGTAGCGCAATTCTTTCAAGTTGGTGACACACTTCTCAACTGCTGTCATAGACAGCGTGCTTATTCATTGGTGCCACACAGACCAGCCCAAGAAAATAGTGATGCCATTGACCACAACACTGCCACACATCCACAACCTGCTACTCCAGCAAGCTGCCACAAAATGTTGCTTGCACTGCTCATGCAAGACAACATAAAAATGGGCAGACTGCTTGAGACATTGAGTGCAAGAAAGACCTTACCTAGTCACACAGGTTAACCTGAAACTTCACAGGTTTCTTCTTACTGCTTAGAAAGGGGGTCTTCAATTTATGATACAAATAAAAACTTTTAAAGCAAATATGGAGTGCAAAAGACATTGCTGAACCTATTATTTATAACTGCTCTAAAGCAGCTACCAATTCAGTTTTCCAAATGTATCTGCCATCTGACAGTTTACATTGTTAATTTTATTATTGCACTTTTAATAAAATGGTGCTATTTACACCTTGTACTTTTTCCATGATCTGCCTGTACATTCTGACTCAATCCTCTACCACAGTAATGTATGGAGGTTGGCTCCATAATGAGGTGTCCCATGGGGTGAAAGTGATGGGTTAGTTTTGCTTGTATGTGACATGTTGTATTCTCATGCCCTATGAAGATAGTGGTATGAAAAGTTCTGGGTTGTGCATCCGCCACTATATTCCTTGCAACATTTGCTGGCACACTTACCTATCAACCACCAAGTGATGAAGGCTAAGTGCAGAGGCAAAATTCAGCAACTGGAGTCTGATAGGAGTGTGGCAGTCTCCAGTGTCAGGCTATTAGAAGTAACATCCTGCTATCAACTCATCTATGAGCTACACCAGCACTCAACTTGAATGAGTGTTTCTCTGCCCCCTCTCCAAGTGACGTCATGTCTGTGCTCCATATACTGTGTGCAGCCCTAAGAATTATGCATGTAAATCTCAAGAACTTTATGACTGTGACTACAAAAGGCTTTGAAAGACTGCTTCTATGCTGTGCCTGTGAGAGGTGTTAATAACATCTTACCTCTATCACCTCATGCTTCTTTGAGTCTGCTTGCAGCATAGAGATCCTGACTGCTACCCTGCAGTCCTATCACAGTGGTGGCAGCACTGTGAGAGGCCGGAACTAGCTGCTACAAAAGTCACACCTTTACCTGACATGGTGCTGTCATAGAAAACACAAAGGGGAAGAGTTGCCGGGTTGTTTGGGAGGCCAAACACTGTTCTATATAGTGTATGGTGAACCAAAACAGGATCACTTACATTTTTTGGCCAGCATCTGTCACCGGAGATCTGCACTCCTGGTCTCTCCAGCCCACTGGCCAGCTCGCGTGCAAGAGTTGCCAATCCCCCCATCCTATGAACAGCACTGGTGGGGGTGGTTGCATTGTGACATCCTCACTAATGCAGAACAAAAAGTCATTCTGCATTAGTGAGGATGTCAGGACTGAAGCAGAATGACTGTTTGTGATGTATGAATTTCCATACACAACCGCATTCCACCATACACTATATACAGGTGAGTTGCTATATGAACAGGTTATACAATACATACTTGAGGCATGGTTGTGCTATAGAACAGGATTTAGGTATAGGTATACATAGTATAATAACTATCTAACATAAGAATTCATAGTACATAGATGAGGAGGCAGTAGTCAAATACTATGAAATTAGAAGGGACACATGCAGTCCTTCAGTGTTCAGACATGGGGCTCGATTCTCAAAGCCCTGTGATAGATTGAAGGTGCCTGCACCAAACATAAAAGGCACAAGTGGCACCTTGTGTCAGACACTGCCCTCCAAGCTCTTCACAAAGGCAGTCTGCAACAACCACAGGCTGCCTGCCCCAAACAGGGCTTGCACTGCTGGTGCACCCTAAACTGGGCTGTGACAAGGTACTATGGGGCATGAGGCAGTTGCAAGCTGCCACATCCCCAATAGTGCCATTCACATAACTCTCTCAGAGGGAGAAATTCTAAATACCCTTAGACCAGTCGGGGCTGGTCTAAGGGTACTTAGAATATTCCCCTCTGGGAGAGGTGCTTGTTAGCGGCAATGTGCCATGGTCCCCGCTCCCTGATGTTGCCGGTAAAGAACAAATTTCAATATACCCGCTGTGTCCTGGTGTACTAGGAGCTCCCCCCAAACCCTGATGTTGCCAGAACTCATAATAAATATAATTTCCTACTACTCCCTCCTTCCTTTCCTTACACTCCACGATGCCAGTATATTCTGAGTAATAGTTCTCTGCCTTGGTGATATAGTTTCACCTCAGTAGGTAGTACCATCACCACCCTTCCAGCCTAATCTCTGAGCCAGTGATCAGCACAGTCCACATCATTACCTCTGCAGCTAACTGCTGATAGAACTGTCAATGGGCATACTCAATGTGTATGTGATCAGTTTGCACACATTACTGTACATTACTGTACAATCTACTGACAACCAGTCGCAGTCGGGCAGTGGGGGGTGAGGGCTGTGCTGGTCACCGCCTGATTCAGGATGGGGCAGGAGGGGTGGCAGGCACTACCTGCTGGGGTGGGGGGTGGGGACCACCATACCACCAGGGCAAGGGGAACTATTACTTCATATTAGTACTGGCACCATCGGGGTTTGGGGAGGGGGGCATGAGAAATAATATTTATTATGAGTTGTGGCAACATTGGGAGTCAGGGAGGGGGCACACTAGTCCACCAAGGCACGGGGGATATTTAACATCCTCTCATGGGCACTATTGGGGATCATGGAGGGGGGTCGCTACACCACCAGAGTCTAGAGATGTGCATGGCTGCCCTGCAGCTTGTGGCAAACACTCCTGGTGTACTGTCTGTTTGGCATCTGGCCATGGTTGCCACAAGCTACGGGACCCTGCCAAATAGAGAATCGGGCACAGGGTCCCTGGTGCACTGGGCTTCAGCACAAGCTGCTGTTCACCACAGCTTGTGCAGATCCTAGCCTGCTTTGAGAATCGAGCCCATGATCTTTCAGTTCTTTAGAAAATGAGGCAAAATCTGTGTTCTGATTGGGACAGGGATAGTGTTATAAATAGAGGGGGCACAAAAACTAAAGGATTTTTGGCCCATGCTTGTAGACATGCATGGGACAAAATAAGCAATGATTTTGGGTTGATCTTGAATTGAAATTCAGTGCAACTGGTTGAAGCAGGCATGCCAGGCTCACAGGCTGCTGCTTGTCTAGCAGCATGAAACTAAAGTTTGCCAGAGCCAGCTTGGATTTCATTTCAAAGGTAGGCCACCCTAATCCTTCTAGAACTGAGTAGCGATGTACCGTGTTGACCAACAAACTTTGAGATTTTATGATATAGAACTTTCTTTGTGTCAAGATGGACTTTAGGAGCTGCATCAACAAATAAGGAGCCATAGTCTAATAAGGAAAGCAGATGATGTCTTGCAATATTTAGCCTGGCGTCATATGCCAGAAGTTTATTTATAGAATAGAGCTGACATAGTTTTTGATGGACTTTGCACATTATTTTTTTTATATGGCAGCCAAAAGTTGGGTTTTAGTCTATATGAAACCCGAGGTATTTAAAAACATCAACCATCTTGAGGAATTTACACCTGTAAGTTGACACTGATAGTTTATTAGCATTTACCCTTGTTCTTGAGGTTGACCCCAGTAACATTGCTTGTGTTTTTGTTACATTAATGATCCTCTATTTTCCTCAAGCCACCTGTGCAGAGAGCTTAATTAGATGTTTAGGTGTTTATTGAGGTAGTATTTTATTAGACTGAAACTCAGAATCCTGACATGCAGGATCTGGAGTCCAGGAGACTGACAGCACTGTGTGCCCAACAGCAGGAATCCCAAAACTTGAACCAGACAGATAACTTGTTGGGATTTTAAGGGAACACGGTTTGGTGTGTTTCGGTGTGATGGTCTATATTACCAGTGCTCTCAGGTAGTGCTGTGTGTGAGTGGTTTACTGTTGGGGACCACAGGTTGCCATATGCTAAATTGTGCGCTTTCAGCTGATTCACCATATCCCCGAGGTACATCATACTCAGAGGATGTATATTTAAACACCGGTGGGTGCGGGGGGAAATGCACTCCTCATTCAGCATGAGAGTCAATAATTAGCTTGATTATGTACCCGATCTGTGGTTTTGTCTGGTACATTAGGGTTGGGATGTGATTATCGTTGGTATTTTGTGTGTCAGTAGTGTGGATTTGGTAATAAGTTGTTCGGGATTTCGAGTGTTGGGAAAATGTAGCATATCCATTTTAAGAGATAAGACCTTCGCAAGAAACACTGAGGCAAGGTTAGTAACCTCACTCAGTTTCATGACAGAGGTTCTTTGTCTTTTAAATTGTTTTTTATTTAATGGGTTCACCACTAATATATCCAAGGCACACTGCCTTAAGGGTAGCTGGTCCATTCCACTAGGGTGTCAAATAGACGAGGCATACTGATGAGTCCTGGTAGGACGAAACACGTGTCTATGTCTTCTGTTAGCACCCTTTGCAAACTGTGTGAGAGGCCTTTCGGCACCATGCAATTCTGCTTAAAGTTGGACCAGCATAACATTCTGTGGTGATTTGCATATGCAGCCCGTGATGCTTTGCATTGTGGGGGCATGTGTGATTTTGTATATCCATTTTTAGATGACTGCAGTCTCCTTTGGCTGGTTAAAAAGCATTGCATCGTTTGCATAAAGTAGCATATTAATATGGGTGCAGATTGTGGGGGCATCATTTATGAAAAGTGAGAATAACAGAGGTCCTAGTATGGAACCTTGTGGCATCCCCTCAAGTGACCATCCTTTTATTTAACAATGCTGATCGCAATTTAACCCAATGCATTCTCTTATCTAGGTAATTAGTGAACCAGCTAGCTATAGGGGGCTCAAAGTCCAGTTTTTTAGTTTGGTAATTAATAAACTACAGTCTACCAGGTCAAATGCTTTTATGAGGGCCACGAACACTGCACCTGTCATCAGTCCTTTATTCATGGTTCTATATACAGTGTCTGTGAAGCCCACCAAGGCAGTATCTGTTCTATGATTATGACGAAACCCATGCAGCTCTTCTCTCATTAAGTGAACTAATAGACTCTTAAAGCTGGTTTATATAGTAACCATTACTTGAATAATGTGTTTGTTACCACTACGAAGTGTTTTATATTTAATTATTTAAATAATGATTGCATGTGTTCTTTTCATTTACCTATTGTAAGATTATACCATGGCTGTAAAGGGGTTTTGTTTGGACCTGCTTTATATTTTTTCTCTGTTGTTGTTTGACAATTTTATAGTGGCTGACACAGCTAGGGACAGCTCCTGGTCTAATACTTCAGCTAAACATTCATTTCCAATGTTATGAGTTGACTTCTTCCCAAACTCAAATTCCGGGCAGTGTTAATGAATACAATGGATGTAACTTTTTAATTTTTTGTTGTGTTATTATTTAGGAACATGATTTGTCTAGATACTATTCTTAAAGATCAACTGCAGATATAAACATAATATAAACTTTACTCCTTTTCCTGAACATAAGGACAACCAGGTCTTATATATTACATGTGAAATGAAGCAATTGCCATTTGTCATGTACTTATACTATTTTAATGCTTTCCTATTTGATAGTTTCACAGAAAATCCCTCAGACATTTTTAGATCAGCTGGCAGAATCTTGAGTGAGTGCTCATTCCATTCAAGCAATAATGATGTAATTTTCCTGGCAGCTCAGTAGACACACACACACACACACACACATAATACACACGCACACACACACACACACACAGACACACACACACACACACGCACACACACTCTTAGTCCCACATACACAGACACACACACAAACACACACACATAAATGTACAATGGCAACAACCAATGTTTACTTACAATATTCAGAAGGTCCTTTGTCTACTGAATTTTATCAGTACAGCATTTCAGATAAATATTTAGTTACTTTCACAGATTATTCAGTAATGTTTAGGGAACAGTACTTTGAAATAAGAAGAAAGCTGGTGGGCTTCTTTCAGGGCAGGAAGAGAACAAAGGAAACAAAAATGTTTATCTTAAGAGCCTGTCATGTTGATTTTTTTTTTGGGGGGGTGATACTGAGCACCAAGTGTTGATCAGCTTAGAGAAATTGACAGATATCTGATCATCGTGTTTTACTGGAACACTTTGACTAATACAGGCCAACACCAGAAAACTGAAAGCAAAGACTGATTTTTGAATGTCATAACATAATGTACTGAGCTACCAGGACATTGAGGAAAATGATGTAATTGTTGCCTGAATGGAATCAACACTCACCCAAGGTTCCGCCAGCTAGTCTGAAAATGCCTGTGAGATTTTTTGTGAAATTTTCAAAAAAGACAGGCAGTAAAATGGCACCTGAACATGAGAAATGACTGTTCTTGCACATTACTTACAATTTATACAGATAGGGTTGCCACCTATCCAGTTTTTGACTGGATAATCCATTTTTTAAGGTCCTTATCTGGTTATCCGGTTTTGATTAAATGCAGTCTGGTTTTTGGGCCATTTTGAGTGCTCATATACTCTTAAAACTTATGTATCAAATCAGTCACTGTTTTGGCTGCATTACATGTCCAGGTTACAAGATTCTGATGTCATTCAGACCTGCCTTTGTCTGTAAAACTAGTCTGTCTGGGAGGTGTAAAGTATTGCCATTAAGATCATTAACAGTAAATGAACCTAATCTTTTCCACTCTGAATTTCAAGTATGGTCTTTTACTGCCATGACAGAAAATAGCTTGTACCCATTTATGTGCTCTCATGTGTTTCTTTTTATTTGTCCTATATTCTAGTATGTTTTAGAGCCATTTTTGTTAAATTAATAATTTAACTTTTATTGCCTTTATCACTACATTTGCTTTAATTTGTTGTGTTACCTGAACATTCCACGATATTAGCTACACTTTTCTAGGTCATTCAAATAAACAGCATGACATAGTGTGTTTGAACTTGTGGAATGTCTTAGAAATATAAAAAGAAACAGCAGTAGCCGTTGAGGTAAATGGGAACAGAGTGCAGTGTTAAGAGTACCACAAGCACCAATAATTAAATTATCAAAAAAATGGCCAAAACATCAGAATACATGACTGGCATGGAAAGGAAAATGGGAGAGTGTTTAACAGAGGCTTCAGCAATAAGCTATGAATGAGCTTGGCACATTCAGTAGACCTGAGTTTGATTCCCACAGCCTCCACTTGCATACTGTGTGACCCTGAGCAAGTCACTTAACCTTCCTGTGCTCCTGGGTCACTCCTGTAAAATGGGCTATGTGCCCTATGGGAGTTAACCTGGGTGCCAAAGAATAAAACTAAATAATTGAATAAATAAATCAAATACATAACAGTCTAAAAATGATTTCCTGTCACTAGCAATGTCTATTCAAACATTACAAATGGCTTTGGAGGAGAAGCGATATACTCACCAGGCATAAAAATAGGGTGGAGCCACAGGCAGAGTTTGAGGTGTGGTTTAGCATCCTGTTTTTACCTCATTCAAAGGTGGTGACCCAATATACAGAGTGGTTGTTCTCATGGTGAGCAAATAAAATATATTAAAAGCATTTTAAAAACACTGCAATTGATCTTTAAGGCTCCATTACTTATTGCCTGATTTTTAAACTGCTGCTTGCAGGTGATATTGAAAGGAATCCATGCCCTCCTTTCTACTCCTGTCTAGCTGAGCATATTAAGTCTGTGCATGGATAATTAGAAATAGTTCACCCTAACACTTGAAGCATAGTCTCAAAGATGCAGGAATTAGAAGCATGGGTTGCCTGACACCATCCAGATATTTTGGCAGTCAGTAAGAGTTGGTTTCAACCATCAATTTGGGAGGAGGGGAGAAGGTGACCTTTTAAAATCTGAGACGCCCCAAAAAAGCAAAAAACAGGGTGCAATGACAATTGAGTGAAACAAAAAAACTGCAGCTTGGTTGTAGGGCATTAAAATCATTTATTAAATAAAAAAAAAAAACATCAAGTCATCCCAGAGGGGTCTGCAGATACTCATGGAGTGAGTTGCTGCTTTTAAATTAATAAAATATACTGCTATCCTACAACCAAGTTGCTGGCTTTCTGTGCCACTCTAGTGTCCATGCAGCCCCACTGTTTGCTTTTATTTGACCATCAATTCACAATAATGAAATTGCTATTCCTAAGTACTGCATGTCTAGGAAGGAGAGAGTGACTAAACATTTTGGTGGGCTTATGTTCTTTATAAAGGACACTATTGCGGCTAACGAATACATTTCTCAAAATCCTCCTGATAGAAACCGTGAACAACTCACTATACAAATGAAGACGGGAGAATGTATAAACTTGAGAATATGCTGTATAATCTCCCAAAGTCTAATGAGAAAGGGCTACATGATTTTGTAAATTTGGTATCACAGAATGGTAACAGTGAATTAATAACTTTGGGTGGTTTTAATTTGAACTGGACTAGAAATGACATTCTCAGTTACAAAACTATCCTTTTGGACACTAATATGGAGCAGTTAGCTGAAACACTGACATATTTAAACTTAAAAACTAACAATCATATAGCTGTCAACTGGCTACTCTCAGACAGGACAGACCACTTGATTTCTGTTGGGTTACTGGCTGACACTATTAGTGACCATCATCCCATTTTCACATTCTGAATTTAGGAACTATTCAAAATTAAATGTATCTAACTTCGGAGAAGTTTATTGGAAATTGATTGGACTTACTTAAAGCTGTTCCCTGAGTGTTTTGATCAACATTCATTCCTGCTTTGTTAGAAGAAGGGTGAGTGGAAGAAATTCTCACTGGCTGAAATTAAAATAAATTAAACTAATGAAAGAGTGATCTGGGCCTGGATTAATACAGGAAAAAAAAATCTGTCTCAAGCATTACATTTTAATTATACACTAGGAAATCAATGTACAAAAAAATAAAAACTGAAAAATCCAGTTTCTTTACATTTCAACAAATTCAGAATCTGACTGTTGCAAAGAAATTTAGGGAATCTATCAAATCCTTTCTCATATCTCTGTCAGGTGAGAAGCAAAGTATGAACAGAGGTGGGGAGATGCTATCTTGTCCTTTATCCATCGGTAATGAGTTTCACACTCTGTTCACTAGCCTTGAAAAAATACCATTCTGAATTGCCGGGCCACTTCAAGGCTCCCATCAGTGTAACTGCTCTGAATGGGCTTCACTTGTATTAGAGAAATGTTAGTCAGCAGGAAGTTTTAAAATAAAAACAAACACATAAGCCATACTGTAGGCTGTGACGGGCTATCTCCTAAACTATTGGTAATTGCTGCAAATGAAATTGCTTACCCTATCAGCTTAATTTTTTATTTGTCTTTCTCTTTGGGGTAAGTACCTGATTTATGAAAAATCCAAAGTTATTGCTCTCCACAAAGCCAGTTCTCTCTTTCAGATTTTGGAAACTACAGACCAATATCCATTCTCTCTGCCCTCTTAAAAATCCAAGAGAAATTAGTCTATACTTAACTGAGTACATTGAGAATTATGGTCTTATGTCGAACAATCAACATGGATTTAGGAGGGGGTATGGGACACAGATTGCCTTGGTTAAGTTCATGGAGGCAGTACATAGAGCCATGGAAGATGGTCACCTTACTGGTGCTGTAGTTGTGGACCTGACCAAGACATTCAACCTTGTTGACCACCCATTTCTAATTAGCCACGTAGAACATTTGGTGTGGGGAAATCCTTGTTGGCTTGGTTTACTGACTATTTGAATGAGAGATACTGTATTAGTGTGTTAAATTTGATTGCTGCACTTACAGTAAACATAATGTCCTATATGGGGTCCCTAAAGAATCCATACTGAACCCTATACCTTTTTTCTTTCCTCTCCCCTCCTGGTGGGCAGTTCCTCCATCTGGACCAATCCTTCCCCAGCCCTGTCACCTGGCTTTCTGTGGACTTCCCAGCTTCTCCACCATCTGCCAAATGGCTTTCACCCCATGGTGGGGTGAGGCAGGATCACCAGTTGCCACAACCCAGGATCCCCTTCACGGAGAGGCTTCCACATCACCAAGGTGCAGGGCCAGTGTAGAGTTAATGCTTCACCCTGCTCCAGCCTGGCCATTTTTTCTGTTTTCTCCCCTCCCTAGAGATGCCAGCCTTGGGGAATGATGCAAGTATTCATGCAAAAGTGGTGCATGTCTTGTGTGGTATCTCCCCTTCCTCTAAGCTGCTTCTCGGTGTACTGCCACCTGTGGTCATACAGGAGGCAATCATGCACTGGAGCTGGCTACCCTCCCCTCTCCCCAGAGGAGGAGAGCATCCTGTGGGATGCTCAATCCTCCTGCTTCTGGCCAGCCCTGATGACTCAAGTTCACTTTCAAACTTGAGTAACTGGCGTCACACATGGTAGTGCTACCTTTGTGCTGATTGGCTGAATCTATATATTTTCTTTATCAACCAACTGTTCAGTGTTTTCCATGATAAAAGAGCTTTTACTGTACACAGACAATGCTGTCATAGTCTGTCATGGGGTGTCAGCTACTAATTTCAACATGGTGCTTACCAGTGAACTCAGGAAAGTACAGGTATGGTTGTATGCAAAAAATTTGATTTCCAGTGATCTGTTAAATAAGCCTGTCAGGGGTGCAGCCAGTACCTCCCTGAGCTCCTTCAGCACCCATGGATGCACCCCAACTGGTCCCATTGCTTTGTCCACCTTCAGATTTGTGAGTAACTTCAGGACTCTCTCCTCCGAAAAAAGACTAGTGTCCACCTCCCCTCTTCAAGGCTCCTCTTACTTTTTTAGTCGTTCCCCTTTCACTTCCTCTGTAAACATTGCATAGATATATTTGTTCAAGATGTCTGTCTTTTCTGGGTCCCCTGACTGCACAGTCCCCCCTTCCTATTTAACCTTACAATCCCTCCCAAAAGTTACTCAGTGAACATGTGGCAGTTTTGGGATTCAAACCCAGGTTAACTCGTTCTTCTGGTTCAAAGCTCAGTGATCTAACCTCTAGGCTATATTGCCTACATGGTGGTGGAACTGAGTTCCTGTGAGCTCCAGCACAAATGTAACCCCTGGCCATTACAAGGGTCAACATACGTGAATTGCCATGGGTCAGCCTCACCTTGGGAAATCCGCTTTCTTGATCATGGTATCTCCACTGCAAGGTAAGCATGATGTTTGGAGCTGCTCCAAGGATAATAGAAAAACCTGCTAGTAACATAAAAGTTCTTGCCTTAGATGGTTCTCCACTCGAACATGTCCAACTTTTTAAATATCTTGAGATCACGTTGGCTCCAACTGTAAGTTTTGAACCTCACATCGCTATTACTACTTTATTTATTTGTTTTTTGGTAATCGAGTAAGTACACTAGACAACAGTGTGCCTATTAGTATCAGGCATGACCCAGGAGAGTACATTTCACAAGAACAAATAATTTACATTAACATTGCCATAATTGTCAGGTACAACCTGGGAGAGTACATTTCACAAGAACAAGAACAAATAACAATTTACATTAAAAATCCAAGAGTCCCTCTAAGATTGATATCCTTTTACAGGGTACAACATTACATAACATCCAATACCCGACTGGCTTTAGCAACCCAAGATGTGTTGCCTATTTTGAATTATACATCCATAGTTATAGGTTTAGCCCCCTCAGGCGCTTTAACTAAAAAATCTGTTCTGTTGCAAAAAATAGGAAAATTCTCTCTAATGGCACCTAACAACACACATCATTGCAATCTACTTAGTAGATTTGATTGTCTTCTTGTTTCTTTAAACTTAACATTTTTGTCAATTTCATACATAAATTAAGGAAAACTGAAACCCCAAATTGCTTAACTAGTGAATTATTGGATTACAAGTCCAACTTTGCCTCATCCTCTTCATTACGTTCCTCACTTCTACACCTCCCACTAGTTTGTATTTTAGCTGGACAGTGTACTCTAGCATACTCGGCAGCTATTACCTGGCATGAAATTCATGGTCATATTAAGTGTCTGCAATCATTAAGCATGCCCTCAGTTGCTATGCTTTAGCATTGCAAAAGTTCTAATTCATGCATGTGTTTTTTTAATATAAATGCACTCTATGCATGCTTTTTTTCACTGTTTTTATCCACCTTACTAACTCCGTGCTCCACTCAATCAGATCCCCTCATGCCTAGCTGCATCTCCCCCCTTAGTGCCCCAGGAGTCTGCCCCTAGAGTGCAACCAGTTGCTTGTGAGATCCTTAATACCCCCCCCGGATAACCCTCCCCAGGTAGGGCAAGAGAAGGCCCACTTTTACCTTCCTCGAACCATGGTGGAGCAGATGATGCACACTGGAGTCTGCCCCTGTAGCCAACTGGAGGATGCACCTGTCAGCTTCTGGAGAGGTTGTCACCTAGGAGTGACGGAGTTGATTTTCTCATTTTTCTGGTGCCCCTTCAGTTGCCAGTGCTCAAGAAGAGCCAATTGGGAGTGTGCATTGAGATGCAACTCTTCCCCAGGGCTCTCGGCTGATGTCTGCCCCACTCATTTCTTTGTCCCCAACTGCACTGCCAAGCCCGGGTTCACCTGGGAGATGCACAAACAAAGAAAAGGGCTTCACCACGCTGACACATAACAGATGTTGCTGCAGTACAAATCGAGGCAGCAAACCTCCAAGACGACAGATCCAAAGAATAGTACTGCGCAAAGAACCACAGTGCACTGCTGTAAGCTGGTTTGAAGTAATTTTACTAAGTTCTCAAAGTGCACACAAGATTACAAAAATGCAGGAGTTCAGTATAACAGCCCCTAGCTAGGGGCTGTTATACTGAACTCCTATGTTTTGTAATCTTGTGTACAAGTTGAGAATTTAGTAAAATTACTTCAAATCAGCTTACAATAGTGCGCTGTTGTTCCTTGCACAGTACTATTCTTTGGATCACCCAAGAGATGGCAGTATAGCAGTGGGACTAGCACAGAACCCTCACCTCTAGGCGCTCAATCCCTCTCTCCCCCTGCCGACCCTCGGCGGCCTGAGTCCGCTCCTGAAACTTGGTTGCCAGCGTGGTGCGAGGTGTGACTTCCAGCGCCTCAACCCTCAGCGCCTCTGGGCCGGCCACTTTATGTATGCTTAATGTGTTATACTAGACATGAAATATTGTATTTCTAATAATTTTTTACTGTTTTACCCTGGGTCAAGCCTGAAAACTGAATTTGTATTCCAGCATACTTACCTAATAACAAAAAGAAAATGAAATCAAACTAAATCAATGGGCTAAGCTGCATATGAATATATGACTTGTTGCCTTAACCACCGACATATTGCCCTCTCACTCTCACACCTGATTGGTAGCAAGCAGTGTTTATGCTGTGACCATACAACCATAGTTCATTGTGTGTCACAGATGTGTGGATCTCTGTACCACATGATGGCAGCTAGGGAACATACAGAACACCATGACTACTACATTCTGGCCTGTTATGTCCCAAATAATGTCTGAGTAAATGTGGCAACACTCCCATTGATTAGAGGATGGTGTGCTACACCATAAGCAGAAGTAAGACGTGGAATACCTTGTTCAGTGGATGGTTGTGCTGATGTCATGGTATCAACAGTCCAATCTGACCTCTGTTCCTGCTTCATTCCCCTTGAACTCCCTTTCTTCCCTTAAACAGCAACATCTCTATTTTGTGGTCCTAACCTTTCCATCAGCACTTACTGCTTGCTGTCATAGCCTATATCACACAAGCCTGCAACGCACCCTTAATCAGCAATGCTCACCTGCAACACTCCCTGAACTGGAGCATTCCTTGCCCCTCAGCTTCCCTGCACAGACCCAAGGGACAGAAGCCTACAATGCTCCCCTGTAATCAGAGCTGGATTAACAAGTTGTGGTGCCCTGGGCAATTTAGAATTGTGGGGCCCCCTGTGACTTAACCAATAGGCCAGGGGTTCGGTCCCTGAAAGCTGAACAATTTTTGATGCCTTAAAATGAATTTGGAGGGGTTTCCATCTACTCTGAATGCCATTATTGGGGTGGAAGGTAACTCCCACATGATCACACAGCAACACCTTGCAATATGGTTTTTACTACTACTACTCCTTCATATGATAGGCTCCATGGTCAGAGTCAGACACAGTATTAAGGCTGTAGTCTCACCCTCAAAAAACTATCCATTTCTCTTCTTTAGTAAAGAAGGGAAACATATCATTTTAGAGGGCGAGACTAGAGCCTTAACAGTGTGTCTGACCATGGAGCCAGCCAGGCAGGAGCCTATCACATTTAGAATTAATTTGTTCCAACCCTCTGGGACTGCATTTGAAACCATCTCAGTGTGCTCCAGTGCAGCCTGCTACAATCTCTAAACAGCATATTGCTTAGGTGAGCAAGAACAAGATTAAAGGTACCACTGGATCTTCAGCTCGCATGGACTCTCCTTCCATCTTTCCAAGTAAAGCAGTTACATGCTGCCAATATGGCAGATTCGGCTCCTAACCATTCTACCTGACTACCTCCCACCCAGGACACCAGTCTGATGCTCCAATACATCTGATTCAGCTTCCACCAGCTTTTCACTACTCCTTTCTGTCTACCAAGGACTGCAGTTTGATGTTGAAAAGTTGCTGAATAAGCCCCTACTGCTTTCCCTCTTGCCCACCCTGGACAGCCTGCCATTTAAATGTGTTAGCCATCCTTAGATCAGTGGGTTGGTGTACCTGGTGTTGTGTTGGACAGCAGGTAGTGGTGGGTGCTGCTGTGAGGGACAAGGAAGGTAACCCAGATGCAAACCTGCTGCAGCTACTGTGAATGTTTGCTGAGGTCACAGTACTGACCACAGTCAGCAAGAGACCTGAGTAACTGTGGCTGCCTTACAAAACTTCACTGACTGGTGACATGATGACAAAGCACTGGGGGAAGAAGTGAGAGAAGCTGGCTGGTGCAATCAGATGCCAAATTTCTCCCACTCCCTTTTCCTATAGTATGATCCTCTTCTCATATCATTTTATTTAAAACTTCTTTAAATAACAAACAAACATAGAAACATCAATCTATCGATCAGTCAAAATCTTTATGCATCCAGGCGGGCACCATTGAGCAGGGCTCATTTACAAGATGGACCTGGTCATACAAAAATCATAGTACTGTAACATGGTAAAACATAATGCAATATTTTACAAAGAATATAAAATATACATATGTACATCAACATTTGAGTGAGAGGGCCTTTACAACAGATAGGCTCATAACTGGGTACAGCTGGAATGTTCACTTTAAAGGAGAGAGAAAGGCAAGAAGAGGGATACCAGCTTAGGAAGAAATGATGGGGTTGGAATAGTTAACTGGCATACTTCAGGGAAGGGGGTGGAACTTGGCCATGGCTAAAGAGAGGCAGAGAAGCTGGTATTTTGGTAGGGAGAGAGAGGCAGGGGCAGAGGCAGGGCAGGAGGCAGGATGGGCAGAAGGGAAACTGGAAAATAGGTGAATTAGCGATGTGGGAAACATTTGCAGGATTCCTTCATGGAGCGGTCATAGAGCAACCTGAAAATATTCAGGCTAACAGGACAGCTCAGCTTCAAGTTTTTTTGCACATTGTTCCACAAGGAAGGCAACGAGAAACTTATGGTAGCTCTGCTAAAACGAGATTTGGCCTTAGGTAATTGCAAGGCAATTAGGGAATAGCTTCTTAGAGCATAGGCACCTATCACACTCAGGGGAATACAATCAGAGAAGTATAGGGGGAGCTCGTTGGTAACTGCTCTGAAAGCCCATAGAGCGGCATTTCTATTTCTCTTATAATGAAGGGAAGTCCAGCCCACCACAGTGCACAAGAAGCAATGGTGTGTGGAAAGTGGAAGGCCCGTTGTGAACCTGATTGCTCTGTGATATAGGGTGTCCAACTTAGCCAGGGCAGAGGCAGTACAATGGAACTGGAGCACTTCTCAGCCCTCAGCTTCCCTGCACAGGTGCAAGGGACACAAGCCTGCAACACTTCCTTAACTGTAGCACTCCTCAGCCCTCAGCTTCCCTGTACAGATGCAAGAAACACAAGCCTGCAATGCTCCCTGAACTGGAGAACTCCTTGGCCCTCAGCTTCCCAGCACAGATGCTAGGTACATCCTTCCGAGGGATGGAACTTTAATTTTAATCTGTGTTGGCCTGTCACTGCTTTGAAGCAACTACCCTGTCATCCCCTCACCATCCCACCCTGGTCCTGCACTACCTTTATAGGTAATTTCCTGTCACATGTCAATTCACATGACTACATCTGCCAGACTCTATCTCGCTACTTTCTCTTAAGCAAGTTATACTAACCATCCACATGGAATCACTGCTGAGTGCTCCTCATTCCCCTTATACTACCTCACTAGAAGTTTCCTATCACAGTCTATTCCTACATTTCCTATCTATATCCCTGCATATATTCACTTACCCCTCCCCCATTCCATCCAACCTGCTTCCCCCTGGCATTGAACCCCTAGCCTCTTCAAACAGAGGCGTTAACCCTACCATTGCACCACTGTAGCTCTCCCTTTACTTAATGCTTCTTATGTGTCTGTTATTCATTCTTGTAAACTCCCTTCTCCACCTATTATTCTGTTGTATAGCCCCCACTTGTCACCACCTGTTTACGTAGAGGAGACCACCTCCTTTGCTCCTTTCAGCCACCCACTATTGGTTCCCATATGGCCACTGTCACCACTTCTGACCTTTCTTATAGAATCCCTATGGCCACTGGCTCTGCCCTCCCCCTCCCTTTCCTAATCCTCCTTCTCTCTATCTTCCTGCCCCCTCTGTCCTTCCCCCACCCATCTCCAACATCTTCCACTCTGCCTTCTGTCCACTCTGTAACTTATCTGCACCCACTGTTTTCACTTCTCTCCAAAGTACCAGCACCCTAACTACTCTTCCCTCCTTCTCATATTAATCCACCCATGGCTACTCAGCTGCTCCCTCATAAACTTAGCAGTCATCCGCCAACTGTACTCCCCAAACCTCCATTGCGTGCCCCCTTCAAGGCTATCATATCAAGCATAAGCGTCATGCCCCCCCCCACCTGCACCTTTAAGTCCTTCACTACTACTAGCTGGTGACATTGAACCTAATCCTGGCCACACTGGCCCTACCACCGCCACCTCGCAGACCCTCCTCAAAGGTTTGTGGCTCTTCTGCTTAAATGCATGCAGCCTTCTCCCCAATCTGAACAAACTAAAAGTGTAGGTCACTCAGTACTCCTCTGACATACTATGTATGTCATAAATTTACTTGGCTGTCCTCCTGTATTCCTGACTCCCAGTTGGCCTGTCCCGATTTTAATGTCTACCAGCCAAACTGTGGGAAAAGAGGTGGTGGGGTGGCTATTTACTCCCTCAACTACTTAAAGTGCACTATCTCTCACTGTGAAGCAATATCTTCCTCCCATGAATTTCTTCTAGCCAACCTTGCTTTTCCATCATCATTTCCCCTTTTTGTGGGGGTTCTATACACCTCCCCTAAACTTCCTCCTTCATCCTTTGTCTCCTGCATCACTGCATCCTCCACCCTTGCTAATACTGATGAACTCATCCTTCTTGGCAACTTTAATCTTGGCTGGTTCTCTCCCTCTTCCCTTAATTCATGTCAGCAGATTGAAGCATTAAACCACACATAGCTGATAAAAGAACCTGCTCATCCCAACCCTCAATCTAAGTCCCATTCCCTACTTGACTGACTGCTACCCACCCCCATTGCATCTACTCTGCTGGCAATCTTCCAGATGTGCTCAGCAGCCACTGCCCAACCTTCTGCGTTAGGAAGACTCATCCCCCCACTCCTCCCAAATACATTCAGTATCATCCTCTCAAATCCCTCAACATCAGTAAACTCCTTCATGACCTTGCATCAGCAATTGGTCACCAGTCCTTTCCTCCATCTTGGCCAACTCAGCCCTCACTCACTTCACAACTACCTTCCTAAAAATTTGGGACACCCACACCCCACTACAAACTATTAGAGTTAAATGTTGCCACGATCCCTGGATCACCCCTGATATCTTGACCAAGTGCAGAGCTCATGATCTCTCCTGGGACCATTTTAAATTCTTAGGTAACCAGGTTGACCTACAGGCCTTCTGTGCACACTGCAACAGCTGTACCATCAGTATCCGATGTGCTAAATCTGATTTCTTTAAATCACGCTTACAATCCTCAAATATTACTCCATTCTCATTCTGGCAGGATCTCCACTCGTTCCTGCACCCCCCCAAATCCCCCCTCCCTCAATCTGAGAGACAAGTTCACTTATCTCTGATCCTTACCTTGTTGATGAAACCCTCAACAAGTTTTTTACATCTTGTGCCATCCCACAGCAGCCCCCCCATCCCGTTCCTGTACCCTTCAAGCCCCCTCACAATTATCCGGGTTTAAACTATGACCAATGTCTCCCACAGAAGTCATAAGTGCTCTCACTTCACTCAACCCCTCTAAGTCAAGCCCTGATGGCTTGCACCCTAGGCTCCTCAAAATCTCAGCCCCCTCTATGGTCACCCTACTAAGCTTCATCCTAAATTTTTCACTCTCCTCAGCTACTGTACCCAAAGCTTGGAAGTCCGCTACAGTCCTCCCTCTTTTCAAAGGTGGTAACCCCTATACCCAGAGAAATTACAGCTCTATTTCCCTTTTCCCCTGCCTTGCCAAAGACCAAAAATCTCTAATCTTCTCCAGGCTTAATGAATTTCTTCTTCCGTCCAACACTCTTGCCTTGTTCCAATCTGGACTCAAAAAATTTCACTCAACCACATCCTCCCTTCTGCACTTTACTGAAGTCATTCACACTGCCATGGATCATGGCCAGATCACCTAGACTATCTTCATTGACCTTACAAAGGCCTGTGACTCTGTTTCACACCCCCTCCTACTTAATAAACTAAGCTCTGCTGGCCTATCCCCTGACTCAGTCTCCTGGTTCAGTTTCTATCTAACTGGCCACTCCCAATCAGTCTCAATCAACAATGTCTTATCTTCCTCCCTCCCTCCCTATTCTTGCAGGTGTCCCCCCAGGGTTTAATCCTTGGGCCTGTTCTTTTTTTCATCTTTATTAATGATCTTCCCTTGGCTTGTACCCATGCCAAGATTCACATGTACGCAGACGATACCATCCTTTTCCTGTCTGGCCCATCCGCACAGGCTGTCCGACCCCCCCTTCAAAGTGATCTCACAGTGGTCACAGTCCAGTTCAATGCCAATTGCTTAAAACTTAACATGAAAAAAAAGTTGCCATGACCTTTGGCTCTAAACAAAAACTTGCCAAGACTCCCATTCTACCTGTCTTCTCCTTCCCAGCCAGTACTCCAATAGACAATGTCCCTACCTACAAGTATCTTGAAGTCTGGCTCGATCCCTCCCCTGACTTCTTCTCCCACTTCAGTGCATTGCACTCCAAATTATGCCCCAAACTCAGGGTCCTCTACCTTCACAAGACTAGCCTGTCAGACATGACCTGTTGGTTAAATGGATCCTCCCAGCTTTGGATTATGCTGACATAGTTTTCAGTGCTGCCCCATTCACTTCCCTCACCAGACTCAATGTTCTGTTTCATGCCTTCTGTAGGTTTGCCTCAAACTCTCCCTATCTTACTCACCACTGTAATCTATACTCCTCCCTTTCCCTCCAATCCCTCACTCAGAGACTTTTCTCACACTATACCACCTTCATCTCCAAGTTCTGGTTTGGAACTCTTCCACCCTATCTTACCTCTCTTCTTACTCCCACTAACCTCTCACCCTACAATTCATGAACAAACTGCGCCAGCACCTTTTCCTTCCCATGTGTATGTACCTCAACTGGTAAACTCTTCTTCTCCTATAGAATTCCTTCCCTCTGGAATAGCATTCCTCCCCCAAATCCATCTCTCCCCCTCCTATCATACCCTTAGGTTCCTACTCAGGCCAACTTCTACCACTGCCTGTACCTTTTCTCCCCGTAGAGCCCATTCAGCCTAGTTTAATGTTTCTACTCCTCTTACTGCAACTCACTGTATATATCACTGTATATATTCATATATATATTGTATGTATTTATTTTAAATTCTTCATGTGTTCAGCTGTTGTTTTGTACATTCACTGCATTTGGATATTCCTCTGTTGTTTATTGTTGTATACCTTTGTACGTCCTCCCCTGGATCACACCTGGAAAAAAGCTTCTGCTCATGGTGCCTTTCCTGGTTAACAACTTTTAAATAAATAAATAAATAAAATATCTTGCAATACCCTACTTCTTCGTCTCTCCCCTGCCTTTCTACTTACCTCTCTCCCACCCAATGCTTCCTAGGGTACTCCCTTCTCCCCCCTCCATGAGGCATTATCTTACTACAGATTAGCACTTTACTCTCCCAAATGTATCTTATAAGCTCCCTCCATTGTACTGTGTTATCTTGTAGTTAGTCCCAATACGTTGTTATTGCTGTATACTGCATGTTACTGCTGTTTAATACTTATCCCAATGTACTGTACCTTACTATTGTATTTTACTGTCTGCAATGTTCATGTGTTATCGCATAATGTACAATTCATGTACAGTGGAGCCCACTTATAAGAACATCGGTTAGTGGAACATCCCGGTTATAAGAACATTACTCTGATGTCCCGATTTTCCCCCATGTATTCCTATGCAGTGATAGCCTGCTTATAGTAACATTCAGCCCGGTTAAAAGAACATATATTTTCAGCCTCTGTGCCTGATCTGATAGCTGTCAGTGACTGAAACAAACTGTGTTACTGACTTAGCTCATCCCTCTCAGCTCAGGCGATTAATGTGGTTAACACATTTCCTGGTATGCGGCTAGGTGTTAATAGGGAATGATTAACTGCAGCATTCTGAGCATTCTTGCATTTGTTCACCTTATAAATGTGCTGCCTATCTACTGATTCCTAATCCCTTTCATCCTGTGGCAGTAATGGTGAAAAAGTCATGGCTAAACAGGCTAACACCCCTCTGAAAGGAAAGCAGAGAACAGCGCTTGCCTTATCGCAGAAGCTATCTATAATTGAATGCCTTAGCAGCCCTTCATCCAGACGGAGTGACATAGTGAAGGAGTTTGGTGTGAATGTTTGTACAATTTCAAAAATCATCAGCAATAAGGACCAGCTGATTGCTGACTTTGAGCAAGGGTTGAACAAGGACAGTAAACGCAAAAGAACTGGCAAGGATAAGCTAGTTGAAAATGCTTTGCTTAGGTGGTTCAGCGCTTGTTGCACAGTAGATGCACCTATCAGTGGTCCTATTCTGCTAAGTAAGGCACAACAACTAGCTGACGGAATGGGTCTCAGCTTCACAGCCACAAACGGATGGCTCTGCTGATGGAAAGAACGCCATGGGATACAGTTCAAAAGATGCCATAGTGAAAAACAAGGTGCTGATACAGAAGGAGCATTGTCCTGGAAAGACACTGTGCTGCCAATGATTCTAAATGATTTTTGGGAAAGTGACATTTTTAATGCAGATGAAACGGGAATCTATTTCCGTGCTGTTCCTGATGGGACTCTAGCTTTCCGCACGGATACTGCAGCAGGGGGCAAGAAAAGTAAAGAAAGAATCTCTGCTTTAGTCTGCACCAACATGACTGGAGATGAGAAATTACCACTGCTCTTAATTGGCAAATCCAAAAAGCCACGATTTTTTTTGAGGGATAGATGTCAGTTCCTTACCAGTTGAATATGAAGCAAATTCAAATGCCTGGATGACCGGGCAGATTTTTACTGAGTGGGCAACTCGCCTTAATGCCAGAATGAGGAGAAAGAAATGAAAAATCTGTCTAATCCTTGATAACTGTAGTGCCCACCCCAGTCTAACTCTGAGTCACATTCGTTTTGTTTTTTTGCCTCCTAACACAACAGCACTTATCCAACCGATGGACCAAGGTGTCATTAAAAATCTAAAGCAGCACTATCATAAGAAAGTGGTTGAAAAACTGTTGGTGGCAACTGATGGAGGTAGGGCAACCAGGGCGAGTGATCTTGCTCGTGAAATTAACATCCTCGACTGTATACAGATGATCGATGCAGCCTGGAAGAAGTTGAAACAAGAAACAGTCCAGAATTGTTTTTTAAAAGCGGGGTTTATTGTGTGTACTCCTGTGGCACCTACAGAGCAAGAGGCCAGTGTTGAAGAGACAGTGGATGCACCAGGGCTCACTCGGGAGGAATTTGACACCTATGTTCGGTGTGACGATGGGATCGAAACTACAGGCTCAATCACCGAGACGGAAATAACCCATGACATCCTCACAATGAAAGAAGAGCCATCGGATGATGAGGACTCAACAGATGTGGATGTCCTTGATACATCTGCAAATATTGATATTAAATCTTGCATGGCACAGATATGGCAGTACATTTTGAGTGAACCATCAGCAGATCTGGCATCTTTTTGTGCTCTAGACTCATATCTAGATGAGTTAACTCTAAAAAATGCCAGACAGCTAAACATAAATGATTATTTTAGCAAATAAAGTTTTATATCAGTATTCCGGTACTGTATTGCGTGTTTATTTCTAACAGCATCACGACATCTTGTTGCAGGAATAGAAAATTGCATGTGATTTTATCGCTATAACGGTAGCCCGTCTATAAGAACAGCCTGCTTATAAGAACAATTTTCTTTGGCAAATAGGGTGTTCTTATAAGCAGGCTCCACTGTATTTTATTGTACTGCTTTCTCTGTACAGACTGTACAGTACCTGTTTTTAACTCTCCCAGGTTGTGCCTGAAAATAGACATTTATTATGTCTAATGCACCTACCCGGTTATTAAAAACAAACAAACAAATAAATAAATAAGTAAATAAATAAATAGGCATTGACACATTCACTGCTCTTCTGTTTACAGGGTGGAAATAGGGCCATAATGAGGGGATCAAGTGAGGTGCTCTAGGGTGGACAGATGATGAGTGGGAAACATCTGCTATAGAGACTCATACAGACACCTTTGGGTCATTGTTGACACCTCTGCAAGTATTTTATATGTTGTAGCTATATTGTGTTACTTGGTAAACACTGTGCATTGGCATGAACAGTATGATGCATCTTGTGTTGTACCTTTTTTATCTTAAAGTAATTGGCACTGTGTGTGGCCTCTTACACTTGTGACTCAGGAGTAGGAGCTGGAGTGCCTCTGGACATGTCATCCCCTGCTGCCCCCAGATACTTGTCATGTGTTACCTATTTTTTTCCCATTCTAAACCCTGTTAAATTAAATGGTTCTTTGTTTATGAGACTGCTACTAGTGGTGTCTGCTGTTCCCTCTAAAGTATTCAGTGTAGTGTACTGCTGATATCACTCTGTGTAAGTGCACCCCCTGATATGGCCAGTCCTGTGTTGTGTGGCACTCAGTCCAGTGCACTGCTGAATGTCTCTTGTGCTTGTTGCACTGTACTGTATGTCAATGGCTAGGCAGGAAAATCACAGCCAGAGGTCACAAATGTCACCAGTGTGCCTAACCAGTAGCACTAACACCTTGCAAGCACTAGGTTTGTAAGCCACTTAATTTGACTACTGCACAGTACATTCCTAACCCTCCTGCACCTTGTAGGTGGCACAGCTTACCCTCCTGCCTTGTGCATATGGGTGACAACCAGTTATGCACCAAAACTGGAATGCTGCAGGAATAGATATAATTCCATTGTACCAAATGTACCAGCTGAATTGCCAGCTGGCATGTCCCCTCGCCCTCTGGACTGTTCACACCAAACCCTGAATACCCACACCAAGCTGAGCAGAATGGAATGAGAATCATTTTGGCAGGTCATAACAAGCATCCCTGCGTTAAGTGTGAACTGTACAGATGGTAGGGGAACATTTCAGCTGCTGGTCCAGATGGTGGATTTGGTACACTAAAATAATATCTATTCCAGCAGCATTCCGGCAACATTTCTTTTTTTTGCTTGGCTCTAGTCAGTGGAATCACAGAGCACAATCAGTAGCAAACTCATCCAAGAGTTTTCAAAACTTGTTGGTGCTCTGAGACACTGTCCCACCAAATAAGTGATTTTATCAGCAGTATGAGAACCCTGGCTGGACAAACCAGAGTATAGGGATGTTATATTGTAGTTGGCTACAGCAATAAATAATGTGCAATGCAGTTTACAGAGACATGTCTTTGGTAGGTAGGTTCTTTGTAGACATAACTAACAGTAATAGGGATATGTGGAAAACGCTTAACCTGTATATATTTTTAATAGTTTTATCCAAAGCAGCATTTTACCTTTAGATTCTAATACTGAAACAGAGTTTTGTTCTATTTTTTTTATTTAAAATTTTGTCCAGGAGAGAATGTGCCAAGCTGTGAACAGCATATTTACAGATGTGTCCTGAGGAAAGGAAACATGGGAGCAGCAGAACAAAATACAAAAGTATATTAATAGAAACACAGAAGCATAGATCATTACCGGTTACGGGAATGCACCTCCGTGGAGATATTTAAGAAGGAATTGAAAACTCATTTGTGAAGAATGGCCTTCTTGGAAAGTTAAAGTGTACTGCAATATGTTTGAAATTTTATTGTACTTTACTATGTCTTTATGATGTATTTTATAATGTTTGTGGTCTTTGATGTTTTGTATGGAATGTTGAAGTTTTAATCAATTTGTTCAGTGCCTTGAGATAGCGAAAGGCGCTATATAAATAAAATTATTATTATTATTATTACAGGCAGACAAATAACATAGGTCCATCTAGTCTGCTCTGCACCTACCTACTGCCAATCCAACCTTTTGCTGAGCAAGGTAGTCTGAGGCCCCTATAAGTAGCTCCGTTTTATAGGTTTACCCCCTCCCACCTCCCTTGCATCCACTGCTATCAGCCCCTTATTCCTACATATGAACATATGAAATTGTCAGCAGATACAGGCCTTATGGTCTGTCTAGTCTGCTTGAGTGTGTACCTGTCTCTGTGACAGTTCTGGTCCCACCCCACTGTGAATCTTTTCACTGTCTCTGCTATGGCTACTCCTTATGGTAAGCTATTCCACTTAGCCACCATCCTTTCCATGGAGAAATACTTATTTGCATCTTTCCTAAATCTGCCATGGCAATTTGTATCTATGCCACCTACTGCAGGTCGCTTCACAGCATTTGCTGACAGTGCATCCTGTTGGTCTTCTTGAGGTACTATTTAAATATTTCTATCATATCTCTCCTTTCTTTTCTGGCCTCAAGAAAGTACATGTCACTCTGCTCCACCTCTCAACGTAGGACCATCCCTACATGCCTCCTACTGGGGAAGCCTCTGCAAACACATTCCAGCATTGTGCTGGTCTTTTACTATATGCCTTATTGCACCTGGCTGGTGCCTTGAGATTTTCTCTGGTGATTATCCCAAGGCCTCTTTCCTCCATTGTTTCACCCACTCTGATGTCTCCAGCTGATATTCTCTTTTGGAGTCCTTGTTGCCAATATGAACAACCATGCAGTTTTTCACATTAAATTTGAATTGCCAGATTTCAACCATTGTTTCAGCCTCTGCAGATCCCTTATATTTATTTATTTATTTATTTCAGTCTCAGATTTACAACCTTTGAGCTGGGAGCTCATTTACAAAGGTACCAGGTCAGAAAATACAGAACAGATACTAATCAATAGACAATATACATCATATACAAAAATGTCATTACTAGACAACAGACAAATTCGTAACTAAACAACTGACAATTTCAAAACTAAACAACTGACAATATACATCATTTGCAAAGATTTTGCAAAGTCTGACAGAAATATTATACACATGAGGAGGAGACAGGTAGAGATTATGGTTATGAACAGACTCATAGAGGCAGGGATTGGATCATATTGTCTTTAGGAAGGGAGTGGGTAGAGAAGGGAGAGGGTTGGAAGGAAGTGGGGGATAGGTTGGGTAGAGTGGGATTAAGAACAGGGAGAAGAGAGTAGCAGGGAGGAAGGGGAATAGTAGAAGAGGGTTCAAGGGAAAGAATGAGAAATAGAGGTAAATGGAAGATAAGGGGTAGACTAGGTGTCAAGGGAGAGTAAGTACTATTAGGGTAGGGTAACCATATAGGGAGTGGGAGCCTGCAATATATGAGCAGATGCTGGTCATTAGCAGTTGTTATAGTGAGTAGGTACTCTTCTTTAGGCCAGTGAGGTGGGAGCATAAGTTGGCCTTGAATGATCCTAATTTCATCGCAGCAAGAAGGTTGTTAGGGAGGGAGATGAGTAGATGTGGGGCACAGAATCCAAAGGATCGCTGGCCTTGCACTGTACATCAGAAAGACACCTTAAAAGGTTTCTGTTTTGTGCCTCTGGTCAGTCTAGATGGAACTGCAGGGCAGAGCATGGATTGAACCCCAACAGGGGCCTGGCCCAGGGATGCCTTTTTTAGCTAGGAGGCAGATTAGACAACAAGTTTGGAGTTCGAGTTCCAGCCAACCCATGAGCGAGTACAAATCGCATGTGTGGGTGAGGCATGGGAATCTGAAGAGAAGTCTATATGCTTTATTTAGGGTCAGAGCTATTCTTTTTAGTGCTGTGTCTGTGGCTACACTGTAGACAGCAAGCCCATAGTCTATGATGGAGAAGACAGAGCTATTTATGATAAGTCTGAGTGCCTCCTCCAACAGGCAATGCCTATGTTTGTATAGTTGCCCGATCACTCTGTTAGCTCTCCTGGAGACCTGGTCTATGTGTAAGGAGTAAGATAAAGTGCTGTCTAGGGTGACTCCCAGGTATTTGAAGTTGTAGACCATTTTGAGAGTTTCATTTTGTTTGTTCCAGATGTCCAGGTTAGATGATTTGTACTTGCTGTGAGAAGAGGCAAAGAGCATTGTTTTAGTTTTTTTTTGTAATTTAGCAAGAGTCATACATTACTGAACCATGTCTTCCACCAACTTGAAGTTAAGCTGCAGACGTTCTTGAAGGGTGTTGAGGTCTGGGTGGCTGGTGTAGATGACTGCGTCATCCGCATATAGGAGGATTCTGTCATGACATACTTGTTGGAGGGTGTTCAAAAAGAGACTAAATAGTAAAGGTCTGAAGAGTACTAGTCCAAGGACTGAACCTTGTGATGCTCCACTCATCTAACTATTGACTTTACAATTCCCTTCTCACCTCCCGCATACCCACTGGGCCACATATCTTTGTGTCATCCACACATCACTGCAGGCCATTTTCTTTTTCAACAGGTGTTGGGCATGCTGGTGTGGGCTCCCAATGTGTCCTATTTGTTTGGGGGGGGTCATGTTAACCACACTGGGGTAGGCTCCCATTGTGGCACCTAACTGGGGTGAGGCAGAAAAATGCTGATGAGATGGGGGGAGTTAAACATGCAGACAGGGGGATTGGGCCTCCCATCAGCAAGCATGTCTGTGTTTGGGTGTATGATGCTGAGGGGGATTGGGCACCCCCACAGCAGACAAAAACAGTAAAGGGGGCACATATTCTGACAGGGGGATTGAGCACCCCCAAAGTCAACTTCCTGGGGACTGTGATAGGTAGACGGCGACAGCTGTTGCCCGCCATGTTTATTGAAATGTTACACCAGGCAAGGTATGTCCTGCAATGACGGATTACTCCCTCATTGCAGCTGCAAAATTGTTTCAAGTTGGTGGCATGCTTTGCAACTGCTGTCATAGACAGCGTGCAATTTCATTTGTGCCACAGAGCCCAGCCTGAAAAAGCAGTGGCACCATTGGCCACAACATGACCGCACCACCAAAACCTGCTTTTCCATGCTACCACAATATGTTGCTTGTTCATGCACAAGACAACATAAAAAGAAAAGAAAAAATGGGAAACAAGAATATGGGGCTACTAAAGACCCCTCTAGAGGTGTGTGGAAAAAAGAATTCTGCCAGCGGAATTTAGGCAAAAGTCAGATTTTCGCTTCTGAGGAAGTTCAGAAACATTTTGCCAACATTCACAAAAATTCTGCTGAAAGCTGTGGAATAAATGCAAGAAATGTGGGTTAATGTATTAAACTGTGGGAAAAAACTTCTCAGAACTGATCAGTGTCAGTGTTCAGTTCTGCGGCTTGTGTATTAAGCTGCGGGAAAAAAAAACGCAGAAGTAATGCAGGAGACTTTGTTTCTACATGTCATTTAAAAAGTCCACAGTTTGTAATTAAATGCTGCAGTACTAGGCAGAAATCCACAGTTATTTGTTGAAAGTTTGGAATTCCGTCACAGGTGAAAGAGTGGACAATTCAGTGTAATTTTTGAAATTGCGCCAAACTTCCACGGCAGCAGAAATCCGCACTTTTGCCCACCCCTAGATCCCTTTCAAGGGGTCATTTCCATAGAAAACACTAAGCCTGAATCTTCTCAGGAGGAAATGAATCAGGGGGGCTTGGCAAGCTCAGATAACAGCAAAAAAGTAATTAGTAGTGCTGATGCTTTGATAGAGAACAACTTGCCTATAAAACCTCCCCTGCATTCAGATTTAAATATCAATGTGGATACGCTGACTAATGTACTTGCCTCCGTTGATAAAGAACTCAAGGCTGTTAGAAAAGATTTAAAAATACAACATAAACAGCAGGACTCTGAGGGTCAGGTTGAGGCTGAGGAGGTGCAAACAACTGCCCCAGTGGTTACACAGCATAGTAAGGTAGATCAGGTAACATATGATTTAGACACACATGCAATTATGTGCCTATATGGTTTGAACTGGGATTGGTCTAAAGGGCAAAACAGTAACAAAGAAAAGATTGTGCATCTTTTGAAGGCAGCCACTGCAGATGATATTTGGAAAATAATTTCATTCAACTATAGAAAGACAGGGATGAGAATAATTTGGAGTGTATATATATTTTTTTGTACTTCTGCCCGCATAGCTAATCATATTTGGACGAATAATGAAGCATTGGGAAAGTTTGGATGTTCTATTGATTTTATCAATAGAGACGGGCATAATTACAGGCAAAAATTAGGGATGCAAAACATTCTCAAATTACAATCTTTGGCTTAAAGGCAGCCTGGAAAGAAAATGAGGGTAAGCTAAAAAATGTACTATATAACTTGTTTGTTCATTTCTTGACAGTTTCTGCTACAAGAGTTAATATTTTAAGGGCCCATAGATGATCCTCAGTTAATGGATCAGGTCAAGCTGATGTTCTACTACAAGGTTCTGAAGCCGCTGAACTAATTCTTTAAAAAGGTACTATTTTGGATGAGCAGGGTATGCATATTGTGGCTAGTACTATTCTGGGTGCTGGTCAAAATAACCTGCCAGATTCAGAGATAAAAGAGTTCAGGAAGGAAAATAGCAGAATAGTAGCCCTATTTGGTCTGAGTAGTTCACCTATTGAAAATAGGTCTAAACTAAAGTTAATATTAAGTTTGCTGATGCTGACTGGCTGGAGGTTATTTGTAGGCATCAGATTGTCTGTTTACAAGAAACTTGGCATGTAAATAATTCTGATGTTACACTCAATGGCTACTGCTGTTATCCTGTACCAGGAAATAGCTCAGCTGAACTGGGTAGACTGTCAGGAGGTCTGGTGACCCAGACAAAAATTACAGAGCAGTTGTCTGTGTATTCCATTTCTAATACTTCATTTACCCAGGCCTTTTTATTACAATCACCAGATATGTGCTGTTGTTTAATTAATGTATATATCCCTCCAAAAAATTCAAAATATTATAATGTAACCATGTGGGAGGAATTGGACTCCTTCATACATAATTGCTGGCCAACCACAGCATATCAGAACATATTATTATGTGGTGATTACAATGCAAGAATAGAGAAATTTGATGGATATGCGGATAGTGATGTGCGTGGATGGCTACATGGAGATGTAAGACTTTTTAATAGGTTAGTTTTGGACCTTAAAACTAATATTGTGGGTAGTAAACTGAACAAAATTTTAATCCCTTATAACTTGGCCCCCCTTAATGGTAGGATTTTGGGTGATAAACATGGTAACTTCATGTATTTTAATAGTAGAGGTGCTTCTACTGTGGACTATTGTTTTTGGAATGGACCTATGCATACTAACATATTAAGATGCCAGCAGAGTAAGCCCAAAGGTCAAGCTAGTCTGCTCAAAGATCAGCACCTGGTAGATGCATCCTTCACTGCCCTCCCCTCCTTCACCTCCTCCCACATTGGGTGTGCACTTCCAGGTCTGGCAGGGCCTCCTTCTCCGTAGATGTTAGAAGTGAAAATTGACCATCTTCCTCTTATCTTGAAGTGGCACTCCTCTTGTCAAGCTAACATAAATAATCTAGGGAATTTTGAAATTAGAAGTTCAAATAATGGCCCGGTGGTGCTGAAGATTGAGGCTCTGGATGCCACACCTCATGCCACGCAGGTGACCCAGGTTCAGGAGTGAGCCTGGGTTGTCGGGGGTCAGCAGGAGATGGAAGAGACTGAGCATCTAGAGGACTGCTTTCTTTTTCTGGGGAGGGTCTGTGGAGTGTTCACTCATGGAGCGACCTCTGGCGGTGGCTGGAGGTAGCCAAACGTAGTGATGCAGGCATATGCCTGGGGGTGGAGCCACGGCAGTAGGTTGCCTTCTCAGCTGGGCTCCACAAGGGTTCAAGTAACAAAATACCCCCCTTCCTCCCACTGATAGGCAATGGCGCCTCCCACCCATGGTCCACACTCCTGGAGTTGGATTCAGCCCTCTCTGCTAGCCCCGTCCCCTCTGGTCAGGTGCTCAATACTATATGAAAGAGTGCCCAGGGCGGGGCCGACCCTTCCCTGGAGGGCAGACTAGGGGGATGCTCGGTGCTGGAGAAGAGGTAGTCGGATCACGCAGAGAGGTAGAGACTATGGCTAAAGGAGGACGTTGGAGAGAGTTCAGTGGAATAGGTAGGGGAGCAAAATAAATAGAGTTCTAAAAAAAGAAAGAAGAAGTTCAAATAAAATTAGATGGAATGATATTCATCAAGAGCAAGTATCCTTGACAGTAGAAGCAATGTATAATAGGTTTGATGCTATGCAAGTGAAAGATAGGACACGTTTATCGATGAGTACAATGGTAGCTGATTGCTTGGAAAAAAATAAGAGATATTTTGACATATTCTATCAAGAAAGGAAATGGACAACAACTAATAGATACATAGTTTGATAAAGATTGTCAGAATCAGAAAAAGGGCTTAAGACAGCTAATTAAAGTTACAAAAATGAACAAGAACAAGAAAACGTTGAAATCCTTAAATAAAGCTAGAGAAGAATACAAGGTTTACCTAAAAGGAAAAGAGGGACTACCAACTAAACAAATGGGATCTTATGCTGGAAGCAATCCATAAGAATGGTTGCCAGTCATTCTGGCTATTGGTTGCCAGGGGTACGAATAATAGCAAATATCAACTTGATACATTTATAACAGTTGAACAGTAGAAAAAACACTATACTAATCGTTTTTTATGACCCTGATGCTACTAATTCTGTACAACCTTGGGAAGAAGATATTAACTGGTCATCATTTTAAAAAATTATACATAGCGAATTTTTTTTTGCAATAGTCATGTTAAAAAAGAAAAAAACACCTGGTCCAGACTCAGTCTCTTCTGAGATATATTTAGTAGCCCCATCAGTATGGTCCAAAGTGTTAACTGTCTTCTTTAATTTGTGTATTACGAATAACAACTTTCCAATTTTTTGGAAAGGTGCGACTATGTTTCCATCTACAAAAAAGGTGATAAAGCTGATCTGTCTATGTATCAACCCATTTCACTATTGGATATACAAAGTACGTTTTCTCAAAAATTATGTTGGACAGATTGATGGAACAATTAAAACAACTGGGAAGTCTGTCTGAGCTAGAGGCAGGTTTCAGAGCTGGGTATTCTATGACCAATAATTGTTTTATAATTCCGCATCTCATTGAGAAGTATGTTACTTTAAGAAAACCAAAATTATATACCGTGTTTATATATTTCAGTAGCGTGTTCAATAACACATCATGCACTAAATTGTGGTTAACTATGTTTCAAATGGGTATTCAACCCTCCTTGATTAATATCATCATGGAGCTGTACAGTTATACATGGGCACAGGTCAGGCTAGGTGTAGATGTACAACTTTCCTCCAAGATTCAAACTAATAAAAGTGAAGGGGCATGGCCTGGCTCAGCTCAAGACAGCAGCTTGAATCTGTCTCTCTAAAGGGTTACCAGACATCTACTTCATCTCCTACCATTCAGACCTCTATATTGTGCCAACTCCGGGGATCTAACCCAGCTTGCATTCCTGCACAACCCCTGTAAGTTATTTCGGCCTTTTGTATAAGTTTAATGCTTGGTCATCTCACTCTGGCATCCGGCTCAGCCTCAGCAGGCCTGGAACCATGGCTGAGCTTCCATCTCACTCCAACTCGCTTGCTAGCGTAGAAGCAATGTTTCAGAAACTTGCGTCAGATATGAATGATTTAAAAATCTCTACTCAACAAAATGCTGCCACCTTGAAATTGTTTGACCTACGACTCTCTACCACTGAAACTATATCCACTCAGAATGAAAGCTCAATTCATGACCTACAGTATGTGCCACAATAACAGACCAAGACTGCACCATTAAAAGTTTACAGACTAAGCTGGATGACATCGAGAATCGGGACTGCAGGAACAATCTGCGTTTCTTCGGTTTCCCAGGGGGTGCCGAACTTGGAGATACGACTGCTCTACTGCTGCACGTTCTACTTGCCATGCTCAAACTTCCTCCAGAGTAAATTCTAACCGTTGAGCGCTCTCACTGTGCTTTGAGCCCTAGACCAGGCCATGATCAAAGTCCAAGACCAATAGTGGCCAGATTCCTCAGTTTCTCTCACACTGAAGTAATTCTCAGGAAAGCCAGAGAAATAGGTAACCTCCAATGGCAAAGAATTCAAGATTTTGATTTACAGAGACTTCTCAAAGAAACTCTCTACAAAAAGATGTGCTTATAACCCCTTGAAACAAATACTCCACTGGAGGGGCATAAGGTTTGCCCTGAGATACCCCGCTGTTATGTGCCTCGTCTTGGGAAACACTTTCAAAGATTTTAATACTCCTGAAGCTCTTGCCACATTTCTGAACATTACTCAAAATGAATCTACCTTGGCTCAAACTATCAGTGAAGCTGTGTCCGTCGGCCCTGCTGGGCCAATCCGGAGCGAGCTCTTGCTGCTCCTCCAAAGATCCTTCCAGATCCTCCCCCCCCCAAGACCTGAATGCCTATGTCAGCTCTTATATCCCCCTTAGCAACAAATTTGCCCTCCTCACTTACACTTACACTCTTCACAAAAATAACAATAATAATAATAATAATAAATTGTATATCGCATAAGCGCCTTTCGGGCCATCAAGGCACTTTACAAAAAGATAAAAACAGTCATATTGAAACAATAAATGTAATAATAAAATAAATAACATACAAATAAAATAAATAACAGTGGATCAGAGTTATATGAGCCATCATAAGCGAGACTTCATAAAAAGGTTTTCAATGCCTGTTTAAACCCTCCCCGTATGGTCGTGCACTCCCAGAGCTGATGGGGTAGAGAATTCCAAGGGGTTGGGGCCATGTGCATGAATGCATGGGCCCCAGAAGATTTCAGAGACACCCTTGGAATCTCTAGTAACCCCTCATCAGCCGAACGCAACTGTCGCACTGGATGGTAAGTAGTCAGGGCCCAGTCCATGTAGGGCTTTATAAGTCAGTAAACCAACTTTAAAGGTGATCCACCACCTAATCGGCAGCCAGTGCAGATAGCGCAGCATGGGAGTAATATGGGTTACTTGAGAAACCCCAGTTAACAATCATGCTGCTGCATTCTGCACGAGCTGCAGGCAGTGGATTTCAACCCCAGAAAACCCTAAGTACAGGGAGTTACAATAATCAAGGCATGCGGTAACAAAAGCATGGACCAATATAGGCAAGACCCCAGATGGAACCAGGTGCTTAATCCTGGAGATATTCCTAAAATGATAAAAGGAAGACTTGACAATGGCCGACACCTGAGATCATAAAGTCATCCCGTCATCAAGCACTACCCCCATGTTTCGCACCTGTTCAGAGGACAGGATCTGAGAGCCCCAGGAGAAAATGTCCAGAGGGCTGATCAGCCCTAAACCCCTCTATCTGGTGACCCTGGTCCACTACCGTCACCTCCGTCTTTCCGGCGTTCAACTTTAACCAGCTCGAGTTCATCCAGTCCTGGATTTCAGCAAGGCAGGTATTAAGTATCGAGACATCTCTATCCTGGTCGGGGGAGAAAGACAGGTAGAGCTGGGTATCATCAGCATAGCAGTGAAACCTCAGCCCATACCATCTTACAATGTCTCCGAGGGGCAGCATATACTGCAAACAACATGGGGGACAGCACTGAACCCTGAGGGACCCTACATGGCAGGGAAAAAGGGTCCGAGGAAAAAATCCCAGATACCACTCTCTGACTCCTGCCAGTGACAAAAGATGTAAACCACCTAAGGACCATACCTGACAGTCCACAGATGGACCTCAGATGTCCAAGCAATCCAGATTTTTTACATTTCATTTATTTACAACCAACCTAGCCCAAGAAGATCTGCACCAAGAGGACACTGAATCTCAGCCCACTAACTTAATTGCAACAATATAGGGTAACATCTTGGCTGATTATTCCTGGGCCAAGGTGGTCACAAGCTCTCCTCTTAAATCTCTCAAACTGCTAAAGAAAAAACACAAAGGGAAGTAAAAAAATGTAATCCCCTCAGCTTCTACTGGGGCTGTCAAGCCGAATGTTACTTGAAAGCATCTTAAACTCTCTGAGCAATCTATACTCATCTTGGTGACTCGTTTAAGTCCCAGGGTTCTGTGTTCCACAGACCAGTGTTTTTTCTTAATGTCCCATGATGCACAACCTTTATAGCCCTAATGCTATTGCTCCCATCAGGTTGTGACACAGTAATGCTGTACATCACACGGTTGATGTAAATTAACTTCTTTCTGCCTATAGTGCCTATCAATGGACCCTCAATACATCACCTCATATCTGTAGGCAACATCATTTATTTTAAGCATATGAGTATATTTATTTGTTTTGTTACTAGCAACTATTTTCTACTCAAATTACTGCTATTATGATGCATTGGAAGTAGTATTATTACGCTCCTATTAATTCACCTACTTTAAAGCAATTTTTTAAAATAAGACTTAAGGTTTACATTTCTTCCAACTCCTCAGTCTAATTAGAACTAATTTTGCCTCTCTTAGCTCCTAATTTACCTCCCTTTTAACTTTCCTACATTATACATATACTTCACTGTATATGTAACAGTTTTATTCCCCCCTTTTATGAGTAATGCTGGCTATTTTCGAGACACTGGTGCACTATATAATTCTCATCATAAAAAATATATAATATAACCTTTCCCCTTCCACTATACCCTATCTGCTCGAAGCCTATACTTTGAAGGAATTCCCCTTCTAGGATACCCTTCCTGTAAACTGGGGCTCACGGGCCTATTATATAGACCCAGTCACTCCACCATATACTTTCAAGCAGGGAATGTTCGAGCATAGAGCGCCAACTTTTCAGAATTAGACACACTTTATTGGCACCAGACCTCCTCGAAGCCAGATTTTTTACATTTCATTTATTTACAACCTACCTTGTTCATTCGCATTATTATTATATTATTACATTTGCAATTCTGATGCAGTTTAATTATCCCTGCTCTAGTGATTCTCCCGATGCATCAAAAACAAAGGTTTTTTTGTTAATGCAGCTGCCTCAGATTTCATTTTCCTTCATATTTTTTTTGGCTAAAATACCATCAGGCTACTCTGATTTATACTTAGGCAATACTGGTCCCTAGTATATACAACACAAATTATTCTCTGTAATAGGTTGGCACACCTATTCACTACTGAACCTATGTACCTAATTAATCTGGTTTGGTAACTCCCTTTAATTCCTTTTTCATAAAGGCTTTCTGCATAACTATAGATGAAGTTATGACTCTGGTTTTTCCTTGGAATAATTATTCCCCTGTCTAAGAGTCATTTGTACAATAGTCTCTGCTACTGGTTCCATAAGGTTTGTACCTTAGGAATATTGCGAAACCCACACTGTAGTTGGTACTCCTATGGCCCACTTACCATTATTCACACCCAGTTGTGTGGTGAGAGAGTCTGGCAGTATTTAGGTACTGACTCTTATCTCCTTACACATTACAAGAATTTTGATAGTTATGGTATTAATATATAGAGCATTATTTGTTAATGGTTTTCAAGTTTTTTCCTACACAATGTTATATTAGAGAGATACAATGGTCAATAACATCTTGCACCTCTTACTCCATACATTTAAGTGATCCTGTCCTCCTCTACATATTTAAACCCTCTCTATTTTGTCACTGTGATGTTCTCTACTTTACTCTCATGAGTCCCTCACTCCATTTGAAATTGCTATACTCCCTATTCTAGCACCATGAATGACCTACTACTATATACTTGGAAAGTGAAGGGACTCAATTCTCCTTGTAAAAGTAAACAAATTCTTTCACACCTTAAAAAACATGAAACACACATTGCTTTCCTACAAGAAACCAAATTTATAGCAGAGGACATCAGCAGACTCAAAAGAGATTGGGTCAGTCAAATCTATGAGTCATCATTTTCTTCTAAAAAATGGTGGTGGGGGGGTGGCTATATTGATTCATAAAAATCTCAACTGGCCCCTTATAAAAACTATTAGTGATACAGAAGGCAGATGGGTATTAGCTATACTAAACATGGCATCTGGCCCTCTTATGTTTATTAATGTATATGCCTCCAATTCTGATACCCCAGAATTTTTTCATAACTTCGTTCAACAAATATTGTCTAATAATATGAATAATACCCCCATAATATTAGCAGGCAATTTTAATCTGCCCTGGAAGCTCAATCTGGATAGAAGTAATATATCCTTGGACGCTCAGCCAAGAAGTATTAATGTTCTATCACTATTAATAAAAACTTTGGTCTATCTGACATTTGGAGACTTTATCATCCCCGTGAAAATGACTTTACTTTCTGTTCATCTCTCCACAAAACTTATAGTCAAATTGATTACTGGCTTGCATCACCCTCTATAATCAAAAAGGCAATTGAGTACTCTCTTCTTCTAATTGTGATTTTGGATCACTCCCCTGTTAAACTGCACCTTCTATGGGGCCCATCACCCTCTAAATCTACCTCCTGACATTTTGATCCATTATTATTAAGAGACCCTGAATTTCTACCATGGGTAAAATCGCAAATGCAATATTTTCTTTCTTTTAATGATCCTTCTGATACCTCTATGAGTACTTTCTGGGAAGCTTTAAAGGCCACAATTCTTGGGAAAATAATTAGTTATGCAGCTCATAGGAAAAAATCAAGAGAACAACAACTGGCAGAGCTAGAAAAGTTACTTAAAGCTAAAGAGAATTTATATTTTAAAATCTAACAAACCTAATCCTAATTCCTCCCTTCATCTTGAAATTCTGCAGATAAGAATAAAAATCAACAAACTTATTTCCTGCAAAACTGAACTAGCTTTGTTTAAACTTAAACATAATTACTGGGAACAAGGTGACAAATGTTGAAAGCTACTATCATACCAACTCAAAGCTCAACAAATGGAAAAGCGCATTGCAAGCCTCAAGGACCCACACTGTCCTTACCAATAATTCCTCTATCAACCTTATTACAAGATCTTTTTATCAAAAGCTATACTCAAACCCCAACCCTTCACCCAGTTCACATATACATTTCCTAAACAATTTGCAGAACCCACACCTTTCTATTCAAGAACAGAATATCTTAGATGAACCTTTTAGCCTTCAAGAAATTCAAAAAGCTCTATCTTCTTTAAAATCTGTTAAATCTCTTGGGAGAGATGGATTTTCTGTAGTCTTTTACAAATTGCTTTCTGATACACTTTGTCCGCTGCTCTTTAAAGTCTTCCTGGAAGCAACCAAAAAAGGTAAACTCCCCCCAGCTAAGACTGAAGCAATCATCACTGTAATTCCCCAAAAAGACAAAGACCCCTCTCTTCCTGCTAGCTATAGGCCAATTTCATTGTCTAACACTGACAGGAAAATTTTTGCTAAACTTCTAACATTTGTTTAGAACCCATAGGGCCAGATATTCAAAACTTTGCACTGGGCAAAAACCATTTGTGCAGGTTTATCGCGGGATTAGCATGGGTCTGCTATATTCTAATGCATGGGTCTGCTATATAGTAATGACTCACTTGATCCCTGCCTTTTACGTCAGGTCCTGGATCAGGTCCTCTCACCTATTACGTGCATTTTCAACAAATCACTCTGTCTCAGACAATTCCCCTCTGCCTGGAAGATTGCCACAGTTACCCCTGTCCATAAAGGTGGTGACAGGACTCTTCCGGGTAACTACCGACCCATCTCAATCCTTTCCTCCCTCTCTAAGGCGTTAGAGAAAATTGTGGCACTCCCAAGTCTCTGACTACCTCTGTAAATTACAATGTTCTCTGCCCTGAACAACAGGGTTCAGAGCAGGTCATAGTACCAATACAGCACTCCTGGAATTTCCCAACTTCCTCCATGCCTCCTTGGACTCTGGTGCCCTGGCTGGTGCTATATTCATTGACCTGTCTAAAGCATTCAATACGGTTTCGCATCCTCTTTTGCTCTCCACCCTTGACCTAATAGGCTTTGCCTCAGGACCTGTTTCCTGGTGCACCAGCTATCTCTCTGCCCACTTCCAATGTGTGAAAGTCAACGGTACTCTCTCTGAAACATGCCCCATTCACTCTGGGGTGCCGCAGGGCTCAATTCTTGGACCCCTACTATTCTCACTCTTTCTTAACTCCCTACCCAGCAGTTGTACAGGTAAGATGCTTCTCTACGCTGATGATGCTGTTCTCGTTGCCTCCCACAATGACCCCATGCTGCTAATGCTGCTACAGAACTCCCTCCAACTAGTCCTTGACTCTGCAGCTACCTGGTTCACTGAGCACCGACTTGTTATCAACCTTAAGAAAACAAAAACGATGCTCTTCTCCCACCCCCAAAATAAGTACAGCAAGTTTCCCTTAGCTGTCCACTCCACACCCAATCTCGTCATTGACCAGGTGCAGTCCTATAAATATCTTGGTATAACCTTTGACCCTGCACTTTCATTCCACGGACATATATCTGCCCTAAATTCTGTCGCCAACTCATGGCTAGGCATTCTTTACCTGCACAAGAAATGCCTCCCTCCTGATGCCCTCCGCCTGGCTGTCACCTCCTCTGTCATGTCTCTCATTGACTATGGCCTTCCGGTCTATGGCTCAGCAGATCAGACTGCCCTCAACAAGGTTCGCCCACAGTTAATAAGGCCTGCAGACTTATCACTGGTGCTCCCAGACTCACTCACACATGTGAGCTGTACACCTGGCTACCCTACTCAACCTGGAAGAGCGACTCATGTATCAGACATGCCAGCTCACCTTTAAAGCCCCTGCGTGGCCTATCCCCATAGGCCTATCCAACTCCATTCGCCATACTGCACTGACCCTGATCATGCAGCCTGGGCCAAGAGCTATCCTAGTTATTCGAGAGCCAGGACCTCTCAAGGTCAGAGGGCATTCCCCTACTGTGCTCCCCACTGGTATAACATCCCTCCCTGCCAGTGTCTCAAACTCACTAACCTTAGCTTGCTTTAAGCCCAGGCTCAGAAACTTCCTGCTTAGCTCTCGAAATGCAACTGCCACTAGCCTAGTGTAAAAAATATATATATAAATAATACTCTGTTTGACAATGCTCACTGAGCGGCTCCCCTTCCTTTCCTACTAATTCCTCCTCCCTATCTCCCTCCCTTCTACTCCCACCAGCTCTCCCCAACCATAAGTTTTGCACCTTTTGTTATCTTTTGCTTCGTTGGAGATTGTATTCTATTGTAACAAAATTGTAATTGAACTGTAACTTTTTTGTTTGTAAGTACTGTGTCCCTTGTACTACTGTTCTGATGTCCTCTTTGTGACGAGGTACCTTTGTAAATGAGCCTCTGGCTCAAAGGTTTCTAAACTGATGTTTAACTAAATAAATAAATATTCAAAAGGCCAAATAACACGGGCAAACTGCATTAGCACCAGGCAAAATCATAATGTATGCAAGGGGCAAACTGACATGAATACAGGTGCAATGCTATATTCAGCGACTAGTGCTGCATTAAGTGGTTTTGCGTGACTTAGCATAACACTTAGCGTGTTGCACATTACCACCCAGGAAAAGCTTATCGTAACCCTGGGCAATTAGCTTTGCATGACACTATGGTTTTGCACGGTGTTTGCATGGGTTTTGCACAGGTTTTGCGCAACCCTAACAAATAAATATGACACATAGACAAAGCCAAATATAGAGGAAGCATGCTGCTAACTGATGGCATCACAATGATGCCATCATCTGCCTCCAGTCCCAGCCATGCCAGGCAGTAAGTGGTGACCCTGCCACCAGTGGACAGCATGGCAGTGTGGCCATACAGCACACACCTGCAGACCACACTTCTGTGTACACCAACGGATGCCAGTGCACACATACAGCACTGTGGGCATGGAAGATGTTGAGGGGAGAGTGTATGGGTGGCCAGGCTGTGCCACAGACCAGATGTGGCCACAAGGCTGTGACACATCATGCAGTGCACATGGGCCAGTATTGGGAATATCCCAACACCAGTGTGCCTTTTGGATAATATGTGCCCCCCTGGCCACATGCCACACAGCTGTACAACTGCCACAGCACACAAAGCCAGACATGTACATGTCACTGTGAGCATCCCATGGCAGAGGTGCAGCATCTGTGGGTCACACAACAGCGTAATAGTAATGTCCACTGTCAGTAAACACCTGCAGGTTGAGCCTCTCACTGTGTAGAGTGCAGTCATCATCACTGCCCTACACACCATAGGCATTGCTGTGTCCACACACTACTGGCCCCCTTGCTACTGTAGTGTCTGCTGTGCACTGTAGCATGACATACAGTGTGACAGTTGCATGCAGCACCACCATTATTTGTGCCTATGCTGTGTTGTCCCAGTACAGCTGCAGGCAGCAGCACATGTGGAAGTAGTGTTCAGAACTGTATAATATTCCCCAAGTTGTTTGTGCAGCGCTAACACGTTTGCTCAGGTTTAGGGTAGGGCTAAACAGTTAGCCCGGTGCAAACTACATGTAAATCAGGGCATAGTGAGATGCTAATCTGGATGTTTGCCCACAGACTACCTAAGTAGGCTCATTTGCATGTCACTTTTGAATATGGCAAAGTTTAGCGCTGGGCAAATGTGTTTGCACCGGGCTAATGGTTTAGCCCTGCGCTAAACCTGCACAAACTTGTTAGCGCTGCACAAACAGTTCAGGGAATATTTTACAGTTTTGCACATTGTACTTTCACATATGCTGCTGCCTGCAGCTCTACTGGGTCCACGCATTTGCTGGTGCACACATTGGCCACATGGTTCACCTCTACCTATCTTCACATCACTGTGCACTGTGTTGCTGTTGTGGTTTGCACTTCCTGGTTGCCATATTCAGAGCTGTCTTATTCCAGGGCTAAGTTTGCCCTGCACTCCCAGCCCAGTTTGCCCGGCCTCATTCCCATGCTATATTCAGAAGCTGTTTGCCCTGGGCTATTCCTTTTGAATATGGCTTGCTTTGTACTTCGGGCTAAGTTTGCCCGCCGGGCAGTGCTAATTTAGCCCTGGGGCAAAGTTTTGAATATCTGGCCCATAGTTTCAAAACTAGTCCATCATTCTCAAGCTGGTTTCATCAAAAATAGGTCTGATGCAGATCATCTGCGTTCCCTATTTAATTTACTTCATAAAGCCAAATCTCTTAAATTGCCTGCAGCTGCTATAGCCATTGATTTCAAAAGCCTTCAATTCTTTGAATTGGAATTATTTATATCAGGTCCTATCTCATTTTGGTTTTACCCAAAATTTCTGCTCTTGGATCAAACTATTATATACTTTACCCTCGTCAAAAATTCTCACCAACTCTACAGTTTCTTTACTTTTTCAACTAGCAGGAGGCACCAGACAGGGTTGTCACCTATCGCCATCATTGTTCATCCCTGCCATGGAACCCTTAACTGCATGTTTATGCCAATCTAATACTAATAAAGGTATTACTATTGGCAATTCTTGTTATACATCTCTTTCTTATGCAGACAACCTCTTAATCTTTTTAGAAAACCTTAAAGAGGCAGGACAGTCATTAATTACTCTACTCAACAAATTTACTGTGATTTCTGGTCTAGCTCTAAATTATAACAAATCTGAAACTCTTCCCCTAAACCACCATTGCAAGTCCTTTATGAATACATCTCTAGGTTTTCGATGGACACCTCAAGGCCTTACATACCTTGGTATTAAAATCACCCACAACCTAGATAAAATATGGGATGTTAACTTTACCCCTCTACTAGCTAGTATTAAAACCACTTTAGAAAGATGGAAACTACTTAATCTTTCATTTGATGGGAAAATAGCCGCTATCAAAATGACCATTTCACCCAAGATACTTTATCTCTTCTCCAATATTCCCTTAATTGTTCCTTCTACTTTCCTGACAAAACTCGACAAACTAATCAGCAATTTAATTTGAGAGGGCAAAACTTCAAGATTTAGTCGCATTAAACTTTGTACACACTGGAGGGGTGGCATTGGTCTCCTTTGGTTTCAAGCCTATTTATGGGCTTTTAGCGCTGCACAAACCATTAAATGGTTCTGCAAACCATCACCCCAAACTCCATATGGGTTGTAATGGAATCATCTCTATGTCCTGGTGAGGTTCCCACCTCCTATATCTATAATGCTCTTCCCCCTAAATTAAAATCTCTTCCCACTATTTCTACTTTCATTTTCTATTGGAAACTAATTCATAAATATCTAAAATCTAATCCAACCCCTCTCATCTATGCTCCTGTATGGAGTAATCGGGCCTTATCCCTTGAGAATCAACCTATTTTCTGCAGTACCTGGAAAAATAGAGGTATATTTTTCATGGGTGACATTCTTGAACAGAATTCCCTAAATATAAAATCTTTTTTAGGTCTTCAGATACATTGGGATCTTCCAAAGCACGACTTTTGGAAATACTTACAACTTCAGGCTGCTTGTAACTCCTTCTTCTGCTATGTGCACATACATTCCCTACACAACCAGCATATTTCTCACTGGATCAATATGACATCCAATCTGAATAGTATTATTTACAAAGATATTTGAGATAATTTACCAGATCAATCTACAAGTGCAAAAAACAAATGAAGTGCTCTCTTCAATTACAACATCCTCACTGACGCACAGTGGCACAGCTGTTGGCGCATATGCCATAGCACATTTAAAGATGTTCAAAGCTCTCTAATACATATTAAAATTCTACACTTGTGGTATAGAACCCCTTCTGTGTTACAGCAAATGGGTTTATTGAACAATAATAACTGTTGGCACTGCAACCCACCCAGTAGTGACTTGCTCCATATTTTATGGTCCTGTGCACCTATAAACAAGCTATGGCACAAAACTCACCATTTTGCCCCAACCCTGTTTAGTATTTATATCAATCGGCTTCTTTTACAACTTATGGATTCCATTTCAGATTCTCCACTTATTAATAATTATTCATGTTCAGCTTTGGCTTACACTGATGATCTGACTACAATATCACTGTCACAGTCAGGTCTTCAAAAAAGCTCACAATATTGCATAAGTTTTCTCAGGAATATAACTTAAAACCCAATGCAACCAAGAGCCATGTGGTAATCTTTGGCTTAAACAACACTAAAAAAATGTGGTTGGGGGTAGTAGAAAACTTAAAACTGTAAACTCTTACATATCTTTGGGCCTGGTTTTATCTAATGACGGTTTTTGGAGAAAACATGTAAATGCTCAGGTGATCAAATTAAAACAAACATCTACTGCTTTAAACAAATCCAACTTCAGTTATGGTGGAAATTCAGTTATACCTATGTTAAAAGCCATAGAAGCTAAATATGTACCTCTAGCATTGTACCAGTGTGAAATATGGGGAAATGTTAATTTAAGGCCTATGGAAGTTCTACTGAACAGGTTACTATTATATTTATTTATTTATTGGGATCTCGGATAACACCTTGAGTTAAAAGCTCATTTACAAAGGTTCCACGTCATAAGGCAATAGGCAAGGTATGTAAACATTACAAAACAGATAGGGGTATATACAGCAGGCAAGTACATTATGGTACATACAGATACAGATTTAAGCAAGTACAGTTAAAATACAGCAGGTAGGAGAGGTCAACTTTATTGCAACAGTACTAAGAGCATTCCTAAGGTGGACAAGCAATTTATAGAGGTAGCTGAGCTTTAGAGCATGCGGGTAGAGTTATGGAGGGTCAGAAGGGGTGGTGACCAAAGGAGGGGGAGGACAGAATAGATAAGAGCAGGGGAAGGGTGGGTGCAGAGACAAAGAGGGTGACAGAATAAGTGGGTTGAGTATTCAGAGGGGTGGGATTGGATAGGAATCTGCCCAGGGTTACTGTATGTAGGTGATAGGGCAGGGCTGGGTAATGTGGGGGAAGAGAGGGGATAAAGGAAGGGTTTTAAGTGTGGGGGTAAGGTGAGGGGAACTGGGGAGGGGGTCAACATTAGGGGATTAGTATTTGTGAAGAGAAAGCAGGAAGGTGGGGGGATAAAGAGGGGACATGGGGGTAAGTGCTCAGTGGGATCACACCAGGCAGGGGAGGAAGTGGGGGGATGGGTGCTATGCAGGACAGATAATCTACCAATAATGATAGGATTATGCACAGGTGATGCAGTCGCAATTACTAAGGGTGGCCAGGTACTGCAGCAGCTTGGCCGTAAATGGACATAGTTTCATTTCCTCAATCAGCTCAGAGTTAAGTGCATTTAGCCAGCAGAGGGCCCTGTATTCAAAGGACTGTTGCCCTAGTGAGGTCCAGAAGAATGGGATAATGAAGGCAGCTCTACTCGATCCCCTAGTTAGTCTGGAGGAAGTGGAGTTTCTTAGCAGTTGCCTCACTCCAGGAGGAGCAAGACCTAGGGTGGATTTTTTCGCTAATAGACAGACTTGGTACTGAATTCTGCTATTCAGGTTTAACCAACCAGTGCTTGAGTATAGTTCACAAGTGTGAGTTAAATGGTCCACACCCAGGAGTAGTCTGCAGGCTTTGTTTAGGACAATCTTGATTCACCTAAGTGCTGTATCAGTAACGGCTCTGTAGACTACCAGTCCATAATCTATGATAGAGAGCACGGAGCTGTTAACTGCAAGCTTGATGGCACTTTTGGTGAGGCACTGCCTATGCCGGTAGAGCTGACCTAGTCTGGCACTAGCTGCCTTGGCTACATGGTCTACAGTATGTGCTGGCTGTAGGAGAGATAGCTGTCAAGGTAGACACCAAGGTACTTAAAGGTGGTGACCATTCTGAGTGTATCAAACTTGTTATTGCAGATATTGAGGTGATGGGACTTATGATGGTTTTGATGGGAGGCAAACAACATCGTTTTAGTCTTAGTGTAGTTGAGCAAGAGCTTAGACTGAAGGAACCATTTTTCCACAGCAGTAAAGTCATCTTGCATGCCTTTTTCCAGCTCTTCCAGAGTAAAGTGACATGTGTAGAGAACAACATCATCTGCCTATAGAAGGATCTTATTTTGGCAGACTTTGGGGAGTTCATTTAGAAACAGGCTGAACAGCAGGGGGCCCAAAATGGAACCTTGGGGCACCTCTGTGTTGACATGCTGATGGTCGGATAGAACGTCATGAATCTTGACTTGCTGGGTCCTGTTAGAAAGGTAACTCTGGAACCAGCCTAGAGAGAAACATAGGATATACCAATGTTAGAGAATTGTGTGAGAAGCAAGTCATGGTTGACTGTGTTGTAGGCCTTGGTGAGGTCGATGAAAGTGGCCACCACCAAGAGCCCTTGGTCAAGTGCTTCATGGACATGACCAGTAAACTCAACCAATGCTGTTGAAGTACTATGTGCCTTCCGAAAGCCATGTTGTTGCTGGCATTGAAGGTTGTACTTATCAAGGTACATACCTAACTGATCATATACTATCCTTTCTAGTGCCTTGGGGGGGCAGAATTGAGATTGGCCTATAGTTGGCCAGGCGGGTTCTGTCCCCGCTTTTAAAGACTGGGGTGACCACCACAGCCTTCCAGCATTGAGGGAAAATGCCAGTGGTTAGTGAGAGATTTAGGATCCAGGTTAGAGGGAGAGTACCACATCCAAGGTGAGAGTCACAATCTTTATGTCAAGTGAGCCCCCATTGGATCTAGTGTTCCCGAGAACATTTTCCAAGTACTTTTTGCCTCAGTTGTAGAGATTACCTTCAGGTAGAAGGGAGGTGCTGTGTGTGTTGGAGGGATTTCAGAACAATTAATGGTGGAGCTAGGCACAGGTTGGAGATAGTCTGGAGGAAGGACCCCACTAAGGTCTGTGAAGGCCTTGTTGAAGCCATCTGCAATAGTTTTGGGATCCTGGGTAATCACACCCTCGAAGTTGATTTGTGATGGTGGTGATTTACTTGCTCAACATTGTGAGTTAGTACCTCCACTCCTACAACTCTAGTCAGAGCAGAACTTGGTATTACTAGTCTAGAGTCTAGGCATGCATAAAGGCACCTGAATTACTGGATTAAAGTAACTAGAATGAATTTCTCCAGGCTTCCTTTTCAGTGTCTGGTAGAAAAAAACAAATGGTGTAATGTTGGCTGTGCGCAATCATGCTGACCTCTCGGATCTACCAAGATTTGTCACGATTATTGTTTACAATTTCTAAAACAGTATGCTGTGAATGGCATTACTACAAGTATGAAATATAAGTCATATTGTCTCGAGAGAATAAGTAGTTGTGATAAGTATATGGATATAAGAAGCATAGCAGATTTGAAAATTGTACCCTGGCTGGTACAGAAGGATAATGTTTATACATATAGATGTTACTTAGATGTCTTAGATCACACTCTGAGAAAACTGTATACAAAATATAGATGAGAGCTGTTTAAAAGTAACATTCTTAAAGCTAGATATGAGAAAAATAGTGATAAAGAGGCAACAATTTGTGCTTGTAATTTTCAAGAAATTGAAGACCTATATCATGTAATCTTTTCCTGTTGTTGGTATAATATTCCTAGGTCTAGATGGCTTCATCCACCTTGGGCAGAAACTGCTACTTCTGATAAACATCGATTGCTTATTATTATGTTTACAACTGAGGATGTACAAATCATTAACAAAGTTGCACTTTACCTCAGTGTAATTTCAAAAATTCATATGAAGTATGAATAATGTATTTTGCAGATTGTAAGAAGGATAAAGATTTTTAAATTGTGAGCTGAGTTTTTATATTTATAACAAATTGTGTATGAGATTGTGTTTATTGTCTGCTTGTTCCTTTGTAAAGGTCTTATGACCGAACAAATAAAAATAAACTAAACATTAAACTTACAAAGTTGTGTCCCTCAGATGATATTGAAGCATAATTGACAACTTTTGAAAGGGTTGCCACAGTCTGCCAGTGGCCAAAGCAGCAATGGGCAATCAGACTGGTACCTAACCTGGCAAGTAAAGATATGGTACTGCACAGTCGGAAAACTATGACCTGGTGAAAGGCAAAATCCTGAAAAGGTATATCATCTCAGGAGAGACATACAGGCAAAGATTCTGGTCCCTGAACTATAACTCAGTCGACAAGCCTTGTGAAGCCTTCATCCATCTCAGAGAGCTCCTTATGAAATGGCTCCAACCGGAGGGTAGAACAGTCCCACAGATCATTGATACATTTGTAATGGAGCAGTTCATTAACATCCTGCCCACAGATGTACAGCTTTGGGTAAAAGAACACCAACCAGAAAGTGTGGAAAAAGCTGTTTCTTTGGCTGAAGACTACCAAATGGCCAGACAGATGCCTCAGCAGGGTTGGGCAGAAAGGAAGTAGGAAATGAATCGGGAACACAAGAGAAAAATATCAGGAAAGGGGGGAAGATGCAGGGGACCAAAAACAGGAAGAGTGAGAGGTCAGGCAGTGAAACTTGAAAGGTCATGGTGACAAATGCATGCAGCCTGGGAAATAAAGTCCCGGACATGGAGGCCTTAATAACTGAAGGAGATCTGGACATAGTAGCAATAACTGAATCCTGGTACACAGCTGATCATGAGTGGGAAATCAATGCACCAGGATATGTTCCATTCAGGAGGGATAGGGAGGGCAAAAAGGAAGTGGGAGTAGCCCTGTATGTCAGAGAGGGTATAATGGCAACACAGGTACTGGGTTGGCAGAGGAAGGGCGAGGCACTGTAGGTCACCCTTCAACCTGGAAATGGCACAGCAATATGCACAGGGGTGATATACAGGCCTTCAGGACAGGGTGAGGAACTGGACAGGGAGCTAGTAGAGGAAATACATGAAATGCAATGAAAGGTGAAATTCTACTGATGGGGGATTTCAATATGCCAGACATTAACTGAAACACCAGTGTAGCTGCTTCAGCCAGAAGCAGAGGCCTCCTTCATTCACTCCAGGAGGCTGGACTCAGGCAGCTTGTGCTTGATCCCACCAGAGACAGGACAATCCTGGATCTAGTAATGACCAATGGAGATCAAATCACAGATGTCCAGGTAGAAGGGCAACTGGGAATTCAATGATCACAACCTTGAGTGGTTCAGCATAGGGACAGAGACTCACTCAAGTCATACTAGGACAAAGGTTTTGGATTTCAAAACTGATGACTTTGCTGAAATAGGGAGGGGTATCAAAAGGGCACTGGAGAGAACGGGGGCAGGAGAGGGAGTGGGAAGTACAGTGGAAGTGTCTAAAGGAAGCCTTACTGGAAGTAACAAACCAATGCATCAGATTGGTATCCAAAGGCAAGAGAAGGAGAAAGCCACTGTGGTTCTTGAGAGGTGGAGGTAAAGATCAGGGCAAAAAGGAAAAGGTTAAGGAAATATAAGGAGACACAAAGGGAGGAGGACAGGGAGGAGTACCTAGAGTGTCTAAGGGAAGCAGGAAAGGCAGTAAGGAAAGGCATGGACTGAGGAAGGTTTAGTACAGTCAGGTAAGAAAGGGGACAAGACATTGCTCATGTACATCAGTGAAAGGAAGAAAAACAAGGGGGATTGCAAGGCTCAAGGGAGAGGGAGGGGCATGCAAGGAGGGTGACAAGGAAAAGGAAGAAACACTGAATAAATATTTCTGTTCAGTACTCACAGAAGAAGGGAAGGGATAAGGGTCACAGCAGTACAGCAGTTACCAAGGGGGTGAAGAGGTGGACAATAGTCCATTCACAGGGGAAAGAGTCCTGCAGGAGCTCACTAAATTGAAGGTGGACAAAGCGATGGGACCAGATGACAGACACCCAAGGATATTAAGAGAACTACAAAGGGAGACAGCAGAACCTCTGGCAGCCATGTTCACCATGTCATTCAACACAGAGGTGGTATGAAAGGATTGGAGGAAGGCACATGTGGTTCCTCCACACAAATCCGGCAGCAGGGAGGAGGTGGGGAACTATAGGCTGGTCAGTCTCACCTCAGTAGTGGGGAAGATAATGGAGACATTGCTTAAAGAAAGGATAATGGGGCATCTAGAAGCCATCAGAGCCCAGGACCATAGACAACATGTATTCACAGTGGGCAGGTCATGTCAGACAAATCTGGTTGATTTTTTTTTGACTGGGTGACAAATGAAGTAAATCAGGGGTGGGGGGCAGTGGACTGCCGCTACTCTTGATTTCAAGCAAGCCTATGACACCGTCTCACATAGCAGGCTGTTAAACAAGCTGGGTAGGGTGAACATGGGAGACAGGGTGGTAAACTGGATTAGAAACTGGCTATCAGACAGGAGGGACAGGAGGCAGAGGATGGTGGTAAATGGGGTGCAGTCTGCGGAGAGGGGGGTGACCAGTGGGGTGTCTCAGGGATTGGTCCTGGGGCCAGTCCTGTTCAATGTCTTTATTAGCGACATTGCAGAAGCACTGGAGGGAAAGGTCTGCCTGTTTGCAGATGACACCAAGATCTGTAACAGAGTGGATACTCCAGAGGAGGTGGAGAAAATGAGGAGGGACCTGGGGAAGCTTGAAAAATGATCTGAGGACCGGCAACTGAAGTTTAATAAAAAAAATGGAAAATTATGCAACTGGGACACAGAAACCCTGGGGAAAGCTACAGGATGGGGGGGGGGAGTTGCTGACAGTCACAAATGTGGGAAGGGACCTGGGGGTTATTATTTCAGGCAACTTGAAAATGTCAAAGCAGAGTGCTAAGGCAGCTGGGAGGGCCAGTGGCATGCTGGGGAGCATAGGGTATCACCAGGAGAATGAGGGAGGTAGTGATACCATTATACAAAACCATGGGCAGGGTCAGGCCTTACATGGAGTATTGTGTGCAGTTGTGGAGGCCATACCTTTGTAAAGACATTAACAGGCTGGAGATGATCCAGAGAAGGGTGACTAAGATGGTACGGGCTTGCAACACAAGACTTATAATGAGAGATTAAGGGACCTCAATATGTACTCACTGGAAGAGAGGAGGGAAAGAGGGGTCATGATAGAAACATTCAAGTACCTCAAGGGTATAAACAAGGTGCAGGGGGAGACATTTTCTAGTATAGGAGGAGCACATGAATGAGGGGGAATGACATGAAATTGGAAGGTGGGAGGTTAAGAGGGAATGTAAGGAAGTTCTTCGCAGAGAGGGTGGTGGGCACATGGAATGGTCTGCCTCAGGAGGTGGTGGGAGTGAGCACTGTAGATGGATTCAAGCATGCTTGGGACAGGCATAGGGGAACAATAAAGGTACAGCAGCAGTTGAGTTGGAAACAGTAATCCAGTATAAGGGCTGCCGGGCAGACTAGATAGGCCAACCAGTCCTTATCTGCCAACAATTTCTATGTTTCTATGTTTATGTAACAGCCAAGCAACGGTAAGGCACTCTTTTTCCCATTTATACTCCAAGCCTGGTAAGAACTCTGGAGGGGTAACAAATCTGCACCTAAAGATTTTATTTGCTTTAACTGTAATAAGCCAGGTCATATTGCAAGAAACTGCTGTAGTAAGGAGAGCGACACTGGGGCAGATTTGTCCTAAGCAAATTGGGGCCAGTACTTAGCAGATGTAAAGGTGGGAGATAAGATTGTGAAGGGACTTATAGATTCAGGAAGCAGACAGACTCTAGTGCATATTGAAGTGCTGGGAAAACAATGTCCAAAAGGACCAATTACTGGTGTCGTCTGCATCCACGTGGGCACTCGATACTATCCCACCAGCCAAGTGACTCTGACTATTAATGGTGTGTCGCACCAAATGAAAGTAGGGGTAGTACCTAAATTACCTGTACCTGTGATTATTGGAAATTACTTTTCAGGATTTACTAAGTTAATTAAAGAGGGAGTAAATCCGGATGTTTCAACAGCTATGGAGACAAGAGCTCAGGCAAAGAAAATCTTAGATGGTGGGGACTCTTTTCCTTTTGCTGATTTTGATTCGGACTTGTTTGAGCTTAGTTCCAAGATCTGGAAGTCCAGGAAAGGAAGACGACACCTGAAGAAACAGTGGTAGCAACTAAAGATTGATGGACATAAGGGGTTAACATATGAAAATACTGAAACTAAACTGATCACTGATTGTGATTTTCTTTCAGAACAAGCTAACAATGGGTGTTTACTCACCTGGTAAAGGTGATTGTGTTGGTTGGCATCCATGGCACTCCAGACATTACCTCATGGGTTACAGCCCACCTGATAGGCTAATGATGCACATGACCCAGATCAGATTTCCAGTATATCCAGGTCCCAGGAACCCCTGCTCTCCAGTTTGAATTTTCCATAGCTGAAAGGAAGGATGTTAGTACGAGAAACAATACACACAATAGAGACTAGAAGGATGAGGTCTGCTACGACATGGTGACAATAACAATGGCCAGAGGCCTAAGTTTATTCCCTATTATGTACACACTACCTCCAACCGTGGTTCGACTGATTGTTAGCATAGGAATTGAACCCTGACGGGCTGGTGTAAGGACCTCCTGATCTTACTGGTTGGACACTCCGATCATTCCCGAGGGTGGGCCTTGGAGTTCCATGGATGCCAACCAACACAATCACCTTTAGCAGGTGAGTAAACACCCATTGTGATTGGTTGGCATCCCATGGCACTCCAGACATTACCTCATGGGAGATAAGAAGCAGTTTAGACCTCCGGGAGGGATTCGGAAGGATCGGGGGGTCCGGGAGATGGGGCCGCTGCCAGGACATGGGCTGCGAAGGCTGGTCTGAAGTCCTGGAGTTGTTCCAGTCTGTAGTGCCTGGCGAAGGTATGTAAGGAGCTCCAGATAGCCGCCCTGCAGATGTCCTCGGATGACACTGATGCTCTCTCCGCCCAGGAGGTGGATACCGCTCTGGTGGAGTGGGCCTAATTCCTGGGATGGTGTCAATTCGCCGCCGGTAAGCGTGGCGAACGACCTTCTGATCCACCCCGCGATGGTTGTTTTGGATGCTGCGGCCCTGTCTTTGGCCTTTCGCGATGATGAAGAGTCTCTCCGTCTTACGGATGGCCTGAGTTCTGGTCAGGTAGATAGAAAGGGCTGAACCCACGTCTAGTGGGTCGGGGGCGCCGCATTCGGCTGGAGGGGCTGTGCGAGGCAGGGTGGGAAGATCTATGGGTTGTTCTCTGTGGAACCTCGTCGGAACCTTTGGCTGGAAAGCCGGTACCGTCTGGAGCCTAACCCCTTTGGGGGTGAAGATGGTGTAGGGTGGAGCGCAAGACAGGGCGCCGAGCTTCGCCTATCCGTCTGGCCGAACAGATGGCCACCAGGAAGGCAGTCTTCAGTCCTGCCCAGAACAGATCTGAGTCTGCGAGTGGTTCATACGGTGCCATTATTAGGGAGTCCAAGACTAGTGGTAGGTCCCATGGTGCAACGTTAGGTCTGGTCCTGGGCCGCATGAGGTCTACCGCCCGCAAGAAGCGGATGGCATCTGGATGGGCCCCGGGCGGGTGCCCTTCAACTAGGCCTCTGGCCGCTCCGATGGCCGCTAATTGCACCCTTAGGGAGGAAGGTGTCAGTCCCTTATCCACCGCCTGCTGCAGGAACAGCAAGATAGTGGGGAGGTTTGCCTGTTCCGGTACTGAGCCTCGTTGGTGGCACCACTGTGTGAAGATGGCCCATTGTCTCTCGTAGGTGGAAGTAGTGGAGGCTCGTCAAGATCGTAGGAGCGTGCCTATGACCGACTCGTGATACCCGGTAGTGGTTAGTCGTTCCCTCTCAGGAGCCAGGCCGTGAGCTTTAGGGTTCGAGGGGACGGGTGCAATACGGGGCCCTGCGTCAGCATGTCCGGACGGGATGGGATCTGGAGGCTGGCTCGGGACATTTCTGTGATTGCCGTGAACCAAGCTCTGCGGGGCCAGTATGGGGCCACCAAGATGATGGAAGTCCTGGATGTTCGGATTTTTTTCAGAACCTGTGTGATGAGAGGAATTGGGGGGAAAACATACGCATAGTCCTGAGACCATACCTGGGAGAGGGCGTCCGTGCCTTGGGAGAGCGCGTCTCTGAACCGGGAGAAATAGTGGTCCACCTGAGCGTTGTCTCTTGATGCCATTAGGTCCATTGACACTGGGCCCCATGCCTCCTGGATCACCTGGAACAGATCCGGGTGCAAGCACCATTCTCCGGGGTGGATCTGCTGTCAGCTGAGCCAATCTGCCCTTACGTTCAGTTTTCCCGCTAGGTGTACTGCCCCCAGGTGTGATAGGTGCGTTTGTGCCCAGTTCATCACCTTTGCGGTCTCTCGTGACATGGTCCTGCTCCTGGTACCCCCCTGCTTTTCTGTGTAAGCCACTGTCACGCGGTTGTCGGACTTGATTAGGACCGACTTTCCTTGGATGATGTGTCGGAATGCCCTCAGGGCGTGGAACACCGCTCTCATTTCCAGGACATTGATTGAAAGCTGTGACTCTGCTGGGGACCAGGGGCCCTGTGCTGATTCGTCCCCCAGACAGGCTCCCCAGCTGGAGAGACTCGCGTCCATCTCGATGGGGATCGGGTGCGGTGCCTCCAGGGGAACCCCCCTTGTCAGATTCCCCGGGGTGACCCACCAGTCCAGAGATGATCTTACTTCTGTGGGTAACCGGACCGTGCAGCACAGGTTGCACTCGTTGGGTGCTCCGCGCACCAGAATGTAGTTTTGGAGTGGACGCATGTGCCACCTGGCCCAGGGGATGAGGTCAATGCAGGAGGACATGCATCCCAGGAGTCTCGCCACCTTCTCCACCTTGATGTGTGGATGTGACCTTAACTGTGCGGCCAGGCTGTGGAGGCTGTGGATCCATGCTGGTGCCGGCTTCGCCCAACCCTCTGCTGAGTTGATGATAGCTCCGAGGTGTTAGATCTGTTGGGTCGGGCGGAGATGGCTCTTCTCTCTGTTCACCACCCAGCCGTGGTCCTCGAGTGCTCGCAAAGTGAGCTCTGTGTGAGCACGCGCCTGACCCTCAGATCGAGCGCGTATGAGCCAGTCATCTAGATACGGCACTATGTCTAGCCCCTGCTCCCTGAGTCTGGCTACCAGGGTGATGGATACCTTGGTGAAGACTCTGGGGGCTGATGACAGGCCGAACGGGAGCGCCCAGTATTGAAAGTGGTGTCCCAGGATGTGAAAACGGAGGAATCTTCTGTGACTCTTGATGATGGGGATGTGTAGGTAGGCGTCCTTGAGATCGATGGATGTCAGGAAGTCGCCTACCCTGATGCCCTGGAGGGTGGATCGAACAGTCTCCATTTTGAACCGACGTGTGATCACGTAATGGTTCAGGCTCTTGAGGTCCAGGATGGGCCTTAGCTCCCCCGACTTCTTGGGAACCAGGAAGAAGATGGAGTACATGCCTTCCCCCTGCTCCTGGACCAGAATGGGTTGAATGGCCCTGTTCTGGATGAGATCTGCCAGAATACCCTGTACCTGGTGAGGTGAGGCTCTTCATCTGGAGACCGGGGATGAGACGAAGCGAGGGGGGACCGAAGGATGGTACAACTCTATGGTGTACCCCTTCGAGACCACGTCCCGGACCCACCTGTCTGACATGGTGGACGCCCAGCGGTGAGCGAATAGGGTTAGCCGTTGTCCGACAGGGGGGTACGGGATTCGTTGGGGGGGGCTCGGTGAGTCGGAGTCACTGTTTTCCTCTGAATCCCCTTCCTTGACCTCCGGACTTTTGTCCCCGGGGTCGGAAAGGGGAAGACTTGTAACTGCTGAAGGCGTGCGTGCGTGGGTAGGATGGTGATGCTCTACCCCGAAAGGAGTGGTTCTGGGGTAGGAATCCCTATGAGTTTGGGTCTTGGGCCCAGGATGAAACCTCCGTCTAGCGGAAGGTAGGTGTGAGGTCTTGACCGGTTTCTTAGGAGGTCCCTACCCTCTTCTTTCTGTTTTAAGTAATTCTGGAGACCCTCCCGAAAACATGAGTCCCTTAAGGGTAAGTTCTGCAAAAGAGTCTTGGATTCTGAATCGGCGTCCCAGAGCTTGAGCCATAGAGCTCTGCGGGCCAATTGTGATTGCGGCCGCTCTGGCCTGGAGGCTTAGGGAGTCCACTGCCATGTCTGCCAGGTATTTGGCTGCATCGAGGGTGCAGTCTAAAAGTTCAGCCTCCCTGGACTTTGGACTTGCCTGTTCCTGAAGTTCCTCCAGCCAGCGTATCTGGGCGCGAGAGGTATAGATGGCTGCCATCATCGCCTTGGCCATGGTGCCCTCAATTTCGAAGGTCCTCTTTAACATGTCCTCGATTCTTTTGTCTGTGGGGTCCTTGAGGGCAATGGTGCCACATGGTAGCACCGTCTTCTTACTCAAGGCCGCCACCTGTGGATCGATAGAGGGCGCCTTGCACCAGGCGTCTGATTTGTCACCTTGGACCGGATACATTTTGTGTAAGTTCCTTCGGTTTGGCATTCTGCCCGGGTCTGTGGATTGCCATTCCGTGTGGATCAGTTCCTCAATGGCTGGGCAGACTGGAAAGGTCTCCGGTGTGGTGGTCCTTAGCTGGATCATTGGGTCCAGCTTCGATTCCGTCTTCTCCACTTCTTGTTCATCTGTGGATAGGCCCATGGTGGCCTTGATGGCCTTCATAAGGCTGGGGGATTGTGTCGAACGCGCACAGTTTTGATGTCAGCGAGGGAGCTGCCTGCTGGTCGGTGTCCTCCATATTGGACTCCACGCCATGCTCCTCCTCCTCATCCTCGAATTCCTCCTCTTTGTCCCTATCTTCCAGATTGCCATCAATGGGAATGCTGGGAAGAGGGTCCTCTGGGGCTGGTGGGTCCTCTGGAAGGTCTCTCGGGTGGATGAGCTCTGTGCTGGGTGGCCGAGGTCTGTTTTGGGTAAGTGCCTCCAGCTTCTCCATGATCTTCAGCATGAAGTTCTGCTGACTCTCCATCATGGCGACCGCCGCTTGTTGGTTCTGTATCAATAGGGAGCCCGGATCCACCCAGGTTGAAGTGCTGGGGCCTGGGAGGGGAAGGAGTCGTGGTTCTATCCATCGAAGACAGGTCATCGTCCAAGAGGCAGGCAGCGCAGAGAGGGCCTGGGGTTTGAGGGAGGAGGGAGGCATTGCACGCGGTACATTTCTTCACTTTGACCATCTGAAAGATAAAGAGAAGGTCTGAGCGAGGAAAGAGACTTCGGAAGCTGTCCCCTAGGCCCCCGTGGTGCCAGGCTGCGTGGTTGGGCTCCGAGAGGGCATGGAAGGAAGTGGGAAGGCCAACGCCGCTGCTCTTCTGAGCGGCTCCGGGGAAGGGAAGCTGTGCCCTAAGCTGTTCCCTAAGCCCCGTGGCAAGACGGGGAATGCTTGGCTCCAAGGTCCTGGAGGCCGAGTCTGGCAGGTCAGAGTCGAAAGGAGGAGGAGGAGGGTGAGGCACGTCCGGGTGCTCCTCCTAGTCAAGGGCGGATGCACCCGCAGAGAGAGAGGCCCGGCGGTGCTCGGGGATGGAACTGCGCCTCCGATTGGGCACGCGAGGGGATTCCAGGTCCTACGACCGAGCAGCCACAGAGGCACGACCCAGAGTCGTGACTGCTTGGGCGCTGGGGAGTCTCGGCCACCTTGGAAGGCCTCAGAGGGAGGGGGGTGGTGGCTTGGGATAACCTCGAGTCACTGGGAGAAGAGGCGACTCATGCGGTATTAGGGTCTGCCAATGCTCGTGGAGGGTTAAATCACGGAATCGCAGGGAGAAGAGGTGACTCGCGCTAAGTTTTACAGGGAGGTTGGGGAGTAATCATGACGTTGGGGAAGAGGCGATCATGGTTTGGTGGGCCACGCGAAAGTGGTGGGCTTGGGTTTTCTGCTGAGTCGCTGGGAGAAAGTGACTCACGGTTTGTGGGCCACAGCCCTAGAAGGCGTGGGAGGCTCGAGAGCAGCAGTCGTGGGTGAAGGAAGCGACTCGCGGGTTAGGTCAGGCGTGCCTGGGGTTGTTTAACCACGGAGTCATGGTGGAAGAGGTGACTCGCGGGGCTGGTGGGCCAGGCATGGGCCTGGGCTGAATATTGACTTGGGGACGCACCACAGCAGTGCTGCAGAGCTGCGGAGTCGCGGGGGCACGAGGTGACTCGCGGTGGGGATTAAGGGCTCGGGCCTGCAGGATGAGCCCACAGGACCGCGTGGATTCTGCACAGAAGGCACGCTGCCTGAGAGGCCAGTAATAGGCCATGGAGACAACAAAAACAGTACTGCAATTTTTGAACCGATTTAAAGCATAAACATGGAAGGCTCTTGGTAAGAGAAATAACAAATACAGTTCCTACCTTAGAATTTTAAGGAGCAGACAGGGGTTCTCTGGATGCTTCTTGCCTAATCAGATGCACAAATTACAACTGGAGAGCAGGGGGTTCCTGGGACCTGGATATACTGGAAATCTGATCTGGGTCATGTGCATCATTAGCCTATCAGGTGGGCTGTAACCCATGAGGTAATGTCTGGAGTGCCATGGGATGCCAACCAATCACAATGTTTCTTTACAGGGTTACTTTAAGCAGCTGGGGGTGAAACCAAAACAGGGTGAACCTATGTTTAACAAGCATTTGTCAATGCCGAATGTTATCTTGCTGGCATTGGCATTGGTAGTGCAGGAGTTAGAGAGATGCATAATAGTAATGGTAGTGAAGTAGTGAACTGACGCCTACTCCACCCCCACCCTGCAGAGACTGACAGACATTGGTGTGTGCCTTTGGGTAGTCGGCCATAAACGTATATGCCATTTCACATCACCCTACCCTGCAGACACAAAGAAGTGTTGCGGTATGCCTTGGGATCATCGGGCCTTATGATCATCCCATTCCATAAGGATATACGCTGAGATGGGTGCAGTATAGGAGAATAGGGTGAACTTTGGGGCCAAAGAGTCCAAGGCACACCTCGATCCCTGTCACTGACTGCAGGGTGGGGGTGGAATGGTGTGAGCATTACAGCCGACAATCCCAAGTCACACCTCTGATGCCTATCAGTCTCTACAGGGTGGGGCATTAAGGTTGGAAATGCTAATGCCCAGGGTGTTTGTTGGTATCTTCATTCCAAATTTTCAGCATGGACTTTTTGTGACCCCACCTCATGAACAGTGGCACTATCAGTTCGTTAGACGAAAGGTGATTTTGCACAGTGACCGTGCCATTTGTTACCACAGATGCAAAACCACATTTCGGGCAGGATGTGAAAAATGACAGCTGTACTGTTCATGAGGAGGTGTAAAAAAATGGCAATGTTGAAAATCTGGAGTGAAAACATGAAAAATTGGTGAAGTCACGAGCGTGCGTAGAAACTGCGTAATGCACACCCATAACGCAATTATTTTGGGGATTTTTTTAGCCAGATTTTCAACATAGGCATTTTGGGACATCTGCTCATGAACAATGTCACTGTGATTTTCATAATCTGTCCCGAACTTTGATTTCCCACAGCGACCGTGCCATTGTGCACTACATGTGCAAAAACACATTTCAGGCAGGATGTGAAAAATGACAGTTGTACTGTTTATAAGGAGGTTTAAAAAAATGCCAATGTTGAAAATCTGGAATGAAAATATGAAAAATTGGGGAAGTCACGGGCGTTCTTAGACACTGCGGAACGCATACCCATAACATAATTATTTGTTTGTTTTTTTTAACCATGTTTTCAACATATTCATTTTGGGACCTCTGCTCATGAACAGTGTCACTGTGATTTTGTCAATCTGTCTTGAACATTGATTTCCCACAGCGACCACGCCATTGTGTGTCACATGTGCAAAAACACATTTCGGGCAGGATGTGAAAAATGACAGCTATACTGTTCATAAGGAGGTGGGAAAAAATGGCAATGTTGAAAATCTGGGGTGAAAATACTAAAAATTGTCAAAGTTATGAATGTGCAAGGAAACTGCACAAAGCACGCTCATAACACAGTCATTTTTTGGAATTTTTTCAACAAATTTGCAAGATAGTTTTTTTGGGACCTCATCTCATGGACAGTGGCACTGTCATTTTGTTACTCAATCCTAAAAGGTGATTCCATGCAGTGACCAAATAACGAGATGACAGTGCATGTGTTCATGTGGTGGGGTCCCAAGAACCCCATGTTGAAAATCTGTATCCAAAATTCCAAAAAATGGCTGAAATATCCACCTAACTTGAACCCCCCCCCATTTATGCCATTATACAGCTTTCTGGCATTTCTTCAGTTTGCGGTCGGCTTTGAAGAGTTCAGATGTGTTCCTGCTCCACCGAAGATCGCAGATCCGGACCTCCGGAGGTAAGTATGGGGCAAGGGGGGTGTGTGCGGAGGTGGGATGCACTGATGGTGGGTGTGGGTTGGGGAAGGGGGTGCCATGGACAATGGATGGTTTTCTTTTTTCAGGTATGAAAAAATAAATGCACACTGCACCACAGGACAGTTTTCTTTCTTTACAGGTGAAAGAAAACACATTTTGGACACACTGGGGTGGGCTCCCAGTGTGCCCCATGACTTCCGGGGGTGCCTGATGTTGGCATCACTGGGGTGGGCTCCCAGTGTGCCACACAATGGGGGTGGGGCGGGGCCCAGGGGCAGGAACATGCCGACCCTGTCGGCTTACTGTGAGCGGCAGCACACTGGGGTGGTCTCCCAGTGTGCTACACAATGTGGGGGGGAGGCCGTACATGCTGACACGAGGATTGCACTCCCGATGTTGGCTTCCTTTGGGGATTGTGTGTCGGCAGCTCCACCGCGATGTTTATTGAAATGTTTCACAAGGAAAGGCACATCGGGAGGCATGTCATCTGTTCCGCTGTATGACAAGCTTGTCTCTGATTGTAGTGGCTCTTTTCTAATAAGTTGTGTCCACTTTACATAATTCTTGTGTTAGCGCTAGCATGCTGGCTTATTGGGGAATGATGGGTGCACCTACTAAAGCATGCCCTTCATTCGCCAACACTGACACACCTCTGAAATGTGCTACTAGCACAAGATATTGCTTGTGTGTGCTCACAGGCCAACATAAAAAATGTAATGGGCTGCTCTACAGAGTTTGGGTTAAACCTCAGACACAGGACCAGATAGAACAATTGGTTATACCACAAAAGTGTAGATCTGAGTTGTTACAGATAGCACATGATAGTCCTATGGCTGGTTACCCGGGGAGGGATTGCACCCTTGCCAGATTGCTGTACAGATTTTATTGGCCTGGAATTCACAAAGATGTTGCTACCTATTGCAGTTCTTGTGCTGAGTGTCAGAAAATAGCCCCAGTCATTAAAAAAGACAAGGTGCCCCCGGTGCTCCTACCCTTGATAGATGTGCCTTTTGAAAGAGTTGCTATGGATGTGGTTAGCCCCTTAGAGAAAAGTAAAAAGGGTAATTGATTAATTTTGGTAATATGTGACTATGCTACTCAATACCCAGAAACAGTTCCAGTGTATACTGTCACAGCCCCAAAAGTGGCAGCAGAGTTTGCCAAACATTTCAGCAAGGTAGGCATACCAAAAGAGATTATTACTGATCTGGGCAGTAATTTTGGTGCTGCATTACTGAAGGAGCTGTACCAACTACTAGGTATCACTGCCATAAGAACCTCCCTCATCACCCTCAGACAGATGGTCTTGAGCATTTTAATCAAACCCTAAAACACATGTTAAAAAGGTTTGTAAAAGGGGAAGAGAAGGACTGAGACCAGTACTTACCTTACCTGCTTTTTGCTTACAGAGAAGTGTCACAGGCATCAACAGGTTTTTCACCATTTGAGATGCTGTATGGTAGACAACCTAGAGGGCCATTAGATGTAATAAAAGAAACATGAGAAGATAACCCTCATCAGAAACAATATATTACATCTTATATGTGTGCCCTAAGAAAGAAGCTGGCAAAATATGTTGAAATCACCCATAGTAATCAGGAAGAGGTCCCAAACCAGCATAAGGTGCATTATGACCATCGGGTAAAAGAAAAAGTTTTAGAGCCAGATGAAAAGGTCTTGCTACTGTAACCCACTACAGAAAATAAACTTTTTATGAAGTGACAAGGGCCTTATAAAGTGCTTAGACATACTGGCACAGTTAACTATGAAATTGAGGCCCATGACAGGAAAAAATCCTACAAAGATATACCATGCTAACCTCCTCAAGAAATGGGTTGAAAAATACCAAAAGCTGTTTTGCTGGTTTTACCAGAAACTGATAAAGAAGATATTCATACAGCTTATGACAGACTGGAACAAACTGTAACTGCTGATGCTGTAAAGGTGAATGTTTCCTTAACCTCCGAACAAACCACAGAAATCTGTAACTCGCTAAAGACATTTAACAGCACTTTTACCACAGTACCAGGCTGAGCAAAAGGGGTCGAGTAAGTAAAACTGACAAGGAATGCTCACCCTATTAGACAAAAGGAATACAGATTGCCAGAGCGGGTAAGAGTAGATGTTGTTAAGGAAATATAAAAAATGAAAGAACTGGGTATCATAGAAGAGTTAAGAAGTGCATGGTCATCACCAATGGTGACTGTAAGTAAAAAAGAAGGGGGTGTAAGAATAGGCCTTGATTTTAGGAAACTTAAGTGTCAGAATTTGATAGTTATCCTTTGCCCAGAGTAAATGATTTGGTGGACAGACTGGGAACTGTTAAGTATATCAGTACCCTTGATCTCACCAAGGGTTACTGCCCCCCCCAGCTAAAGAATCCAAAGAAAAAAACTGCATTTGTCACTCCTATAGGATTCTATCAGTTCACCACCATGCCATTTGGTTTAATGGCCAACCCGCTACATTCCAACAGTACATGGATGTAATTTTATCCCCTCACACTGGTTATTGTGCTGTGTACCTTGATGATTGCAGGCGGTATAGTGTAGTGGATTAAGGCTCTGAGCTGCAAACCTGGAGACCTGGTTTTGAATCCCACAGCCTCCATTTGCATACCGTGTGACCCTGAGCAAGTCACTTAACTTCCTTATGCTCCCAGGTCACACCTGGAAACTAGCTTCAGCTTAGTGTGCCTCTCCTGGTTAAAAACATTTCCCCTTCCCCCCCCCAATGCCCTGGTGTGCAATCCAAACCGGAAAAGCCACCTGGAACACCTATGAGCAGTTATCCAATTGATCAAAAAGCAGGTCTGACAGTCCTACCAAGTGTGCATTGGGCATACAGGAAACCATATTTTTGGACTATGTTTCAGGAAATGGAGAAGTCAAGCCAAAGGTTTCCAAGATAAAAGCTATAGCTAACAGCTCTGTCCCCCAAACCAAGAAATATGTCAGGTCATTTTGTAGGGCTGGTTGGTTATTATCGGAGATTTGTTCCCAGCTTTGCTGATTTATCTATTTCCCCCACTGAACTCACAAAGAAACAGTCCCGAATAATGTGAAATGGAGAGTGTGACCAGGTGTTTGGGGCCATTAAGGCTGAATTATGTTCAGTCCCTGTTTTAAGAAGCCCAAACTTTGAGAAACAATTTCTGTTACAGACTGATGCATCAGAGGTAGGCCTAGGTGCAGTCTTGAGTCAGCATGTAAATGGGAAAGAACATCCTATTCTATACATAAGTAGGAAGTTGCACGGCAAAGAAAAAAGGTACTCCACCATTGAAAAGGAGTGCCTTGCAGCAAAGTGGGCCATGAAGTCCCTTAAGTTTTGCTTACTAGGAGCTGACTTTGTACTTGTAACAGATCACAATCCTCTCTGTTGGCTTAACCAAATGAAGGATAAAAATTCTAGAATCACACAATGGTACTTGGCACTATAGCCATTTAAATTTAAAGTGGTGCACAAATCTGGGAAAGAGAATGTCAATGCTGATTTTCTGTCAATATATTGATCAGGAATTGAGAATTCTGAAGGTTGAAAAAATGTGAGTTGAAACTTCTCTGTTTGCTATGCTGCATATGCACTGACCTGTAAAAGTTATAAGCTAATGCTAGAAGATAATTAAAATAAAGTTTTGGAAACCTGTTTTAGTAAAACAGGTTCCCTCTTAAAAAGGGTGGTATGTGACAGGGTTATATAAGACCCTGTTCTATTTATTATATCGAAAGAGTTGATTGCAATAGTCTGTTCTATTCTCTTCTTTTCTGTCTCTTGCCTGTCTGGTTGCTCAACCAAATTTTCTTGTGAGACCTAGGAACTGATCACTCCAGTGGTTTTGCAATTCTCCACGTCTCTCTATCTCTCTGCCTTCCCTTGCTATTTCTGTCTTTTTTTCCCCTTGCATATCTGCGAGTAAAAAAATATATGTGAATCTTTATGAGGAAATGTCACTGATACTGGGATCCCTTTGTTTAAAACTGTATATAGTTATACTGTTGAAATGATTGCAAAAATTGGAATTCAAGGGGTTAGCCTGAGATGCTGGTTTGAAAAATATTTTCAGAGCTGTCAACAAGAGGTCAGTTCTGGGTCACAATGTTCTTTTTGCTGCACCTGCTGAAACTGACAAGAACATTGTGTGAGAAGCAGAATGTTCTCTTAACGAACTCCCTGCAAAGACTTATTATAAAAAGAGCTGCAATGTTTGGCAAGAGGGAAGAGCCAGAGACTGAGAGATTGAGACTGAAAATTGAGAAGAAAAACTCATAAGAACTCTGCTTTCTATGTTTGTACTGCCATTGTAAACAGTTATACCGAATAATTTTTATTTTGCTGTTATTAATAATAAAACACTACTTGTGAATTTTGAAACTGCTCCTGGTTTTCCTGTGCTTTCTGACCTGTGCCTCGATGACACACTGTTTAAGGAAGCAGTCCTAAAAGGTGTCTACCAGTGTCTGATACCCTGTAATCCCTACCATGGGTACTGTATTTCCCAGTCAGCATCCAGTAGGTTGAGGTCACCCATTGTGACAACATTTCCATGCTTGACAGCCTTCCTTATTTCTTTCCCCTTCTAAAAAAAACCTGTTCCCTCTCTTGTCTGGTTTGGGGGCCTGTAGGCAACCCCAACCTAATGTCCTTTCCTCCCTCAACTACCAACTGTGTCAACAATTATTCCAGCCCCTTGCATAGCTGGATTTCCCCTCCACTGTATTCCATATCTGATACATAGTATGACCCCTCCACATTCTTTATCCCTACCATAGCCTTTGATTGTGAGGTCTCATTCATGGTTAGGTATAACTCATGTTTCCATTACAGTTATAATGACTGTTTGGTTCTCCATAGCCAATGCTTTTAAGTCCAAAATTTTGGTTGCCTATGCTCCTCACATTTATGGTCTGGCCTGTCCTTTTCTCCTCCACTTACTATTTGTTGTTACCCCCTTCTGCCCCTCTGGTTGTTGCCTACAATTTTTTCTTGCTTTGTCTTATTCTCCTTGTTGGATAAGTACAAGCTAGGTGCCCTACACTTGTTACTGTGTCTTGGTGTCCCCTAACTCCAGCATCTCCTGAGCCTAGTTTAACTGCCTAGTGATGAGGGCATAAAACATTACAGACAAGACAGTGAATGTCAGTTATCTAGATAGATAGATAGTTAGATAGATAGACAGACAGACAGATTGATTTTTATTTGTTTGGCGACCAATCCCGAAGCTCTGGGCACCATACAATCAAAACTGACAAAATGGTAGAACATTCAAATTGTGTAAACAATCAAAAAGTAAATAAAATGGAATAATTTTAAGTTTTAGTATAGGCCAAGCTGAAAAGGTGAGTCTTCAGGCACCTCTGAAATGCCTCTACCATAGGTGCCTCCCTTAAAGATCTTGGCAGCGAGTTCCAGAGGATTGGGCAGGCCACCTCGAATGAACGATCACCCAATGTTTTCAGCCTGGTCCTCAGAACCACCAGGAGACCCATGTTGGAGGACCAAAAGAAGCAGGCCAGGATGGCAGGACTCAGGAGGTCTAACAGGTAGCCAGGTCCCAATTCATAAAGGGACTTAGAGGTGAGCAAGCCCACCTTGAAGAGAATCCTCCACCTGACCAGCAGCCAGTGCAGATCCCGCAGGTCTGAGATCACATGACAGGACTCTGACAGCCCCGTCAGCAGCCTGGCCACTGCATTCTGCTCTAGCTGCAGCTGGTGGAGGTTCCCTCCAGTGACCCTGCAGTAGAGAGCATTACAGTAGTCGAATCTGGACATTACAAAGGCATGCACCAGTGATGGCAGGTTTTCTGGTGGAATTAGGGGTTTAATCTGGAAGATGTTCCTCAGATGGTAAAAACCACTTCTGATGACAGTCGACACCTGAGCTACAAATGTCAGCTTGTCGTTGAGGACAAAGCCCAGATTTCTCACCCTAGAGGATGCTATCAATGGGGTCGACCACAGGACCAAACCTGTCGTCGCCCCGGAAGCATCCCCAATATGCCCGCAACCCGGTTCAATTACCAGTATCTCCATCTTGTCTGAGTTAAGTCTCAGCTAGTTAGAGTTCATCCAATCCTGGATCTCAGCAAGGCATTTATTCAGCACTTCAACAGCACCAATTGTCCCCAGTACAAAGGTCATGTACATCTGAGTATCATCTGCAAATCAGTGAAAACACAGACTGTACTGTCTAATGAGCCTCCCAAGGGGGTAGCATGTATACCGCGAACAGCATCAGTGACAGGATCGAGCCTTGTGGAACTCCACAGGTCAGGAGCATTGGGGAGGAGGAGAAATTCCCCATTTCTACCCTTTGCCTCCTGCCCAAGAGAAAGGACTCAAACCAGTTGATGACAGTACCAGTGAGTCCACAATACTCTCTAAGGTGATCCAGCAACATGATGTGGTCCACAGTATCAAATGCTGATGACAGATCAAGGAGAATGAGATCTGACCACTCCCCTCGATCACTTACCCTGAGGTGGTCACTATGTACCTGGACTAGTGCTGTCTCTGTACTGTGCCTCATACTAAACCTGGACTGGAATGGCTCATAGATGTCAAAGGCGTCTAGGTGTTCCTCGATCTGCAGAGCCACTATCTTCTTGAAAACCTTCCCTAAAAATGGGAGGTTGGAGATAGATCTTTAATTTGTCAGGACATCGGGGTCGAGAGATTTTTTTTCAGAAGGAGCTTCACCAATGCCTCCTTCAAGGTGTCAGGGAAGACCCCATCATAAAGCAAACACCTGACAATCCCAGTGAACACTGGACCAATGATCTCAATGCAGCCCACTAAGAGAATCATTGGGCCAAGGTCCAGTTCACAACAAGTGGACCACAGCTTCAAAATCACCTTGGAGATCTTGGCCTCCTCCACTGAACGAAACTCCACACAGACAATAGAAGTGCCCCTGCTCCACCCAGACCCCACCCTACAGGACTGATCTAGACCCACTGGCAAAATCCTGGCCCGAATGGAGGACACTCTGTCAGAGAAGAACAAAGCAAACTCTTCACAAAGTGCTACTGAAAAGGCTCTTTTGGCTGTAGACAGACTGGATGAAGAAGCCTGTCCACAAGCCAAAAGAGCTCAGCTGGTATATTCTTCCCTGTAGCAATCTCCCTGGACAGGAACTCTGCCTTCTTATGGTTGATTGCCCTTTGAAAATCAACATAGTGATTCCTCAAAGCCAGTCTTTCCTCCACTGACTGAGTCCTATGCCAGCAATGCTCCAACCTCTGACCCATGAACTTCATCACCTTAAGAGCCCCACTGTACCATGGGTGTCTTAAGCAAGAAGACATGAGCAGTATACAAACTGGTGCAATAGCATAAAGTGTCCTGGTGACAGCCCTATTATAAGCTGCCACCCCTTCACCCAAGCCAGTCGCACAAGCAGCACTTACACTGGACAAATCAACTACCACCATCAGTCCCTCTGGGAACATTCCCCTCAAAGGATGATAGCTGATCATCTTAACAGGGGAGGGACCATGGGGGGGCTCCCAAATGAGAATTTCACCATACAGTGACCGGACCAAGCGACCCGATGAATCCCGAGGTCAGTGACCTCAATACCCAGTGAGAATACCATCTCCAAGGTGTTGCTGTGATGATGGGTTGCAACAACAACTGCCTCTGCAAGGTTCAGTGATGTCATCAGCTGGAGGAGGTCAGAACCAAGTTGCGAGGATTCATCATTGATCCAGGCATTGATGTCCACCAGAATAAGCCATCTGGGGGACTCCCAACACCCTGTCTGCACTGAGGTCTGCAACCTCCTGCGGAAATTCTCCACCTGACCCCGGAGGCTGGTAAACCAGGAGAACTCTGCAAGCTACACCTGGACCCCCATGCACTGTCACACATTCATATGATGAGGTAGAACCCACTGGGTGTACGGAGAAATTCAGGCTGGATCTAAAACAGATGGCCACACCCTCACCCCTGTGATCCCTTCTCGGGCAATGTACCACAGAGTACCAGGCAGGGACTGATGCCTCCAAAATTGGACCTGTCTCGTCCCCCAACCAGGTCTCCATGATGCATGCCAGGTCGACCGACAAAATCAAGTCTGACATAATTGCGGTCTTGTTTCTCATCTACCTGGTATAGCATAACACTGTCCGAAGGGGATCAGTAAAGGCTGTAGGCCGTCTAGCTGCTTGCCCACATGGTTCAGTGGGAACCTTATGAACGGAATCTGTTTATGATCCACTGTCAAGATCCATCCTCCCAGTCGTCCTGTCTCCTGTCAAAGGAAATCTATACATGGATTTTATGTTACTACTGTAAGCTGTATTTGCATGAAAAAACAAAAGAAAGTGGCATCTCTTACCAGCTTAACACAATTTTCAGATTAAAACATGAACTGAACTGGCTTCCAGTATTGTGAATTTCAATTGTTTGCTCTTAATGGATTGGAAACATCCTTGCACTTTCAGCATCTGCTGTACATTTCATTAGAGTCATTCTACTCATATAAGTGATTGAAGTGGCCTCTTATGTCTTCTTATGCCTCCTTTGTTCTTTTAGACACATCCCATCTCTCTAGGTGACAGAGTAGCCATTTGCATTCATGATCCACTTGTGGCCAATAAATTAAGGCAGCAGAATGAGATACATCCTTGACAGGCAGAGATCAGCTGCAATTACTGTACACTTGGAGATGTGGGCTGTATCAGTATTGTTGACTGCTGCATCCTCACTGCTGCCGAAGATATTTAATTTGGCTTTACATTTTGTTTACCCAGGAAAGCTCAGCTGAGATGCAGTATCTCATTCCAAGTGGGTCCATCTTTTACTCCTTTCTGCAGATGGGTGTACTGGAGCAAAAGGGAAGTTTAGTGAATTGTCGAAGGTCACACAGTGAGAATAAAAGGTTAGGCAATTAGTATAATGGCTGCCATTAGTTATGTTATGAACAGGATATTCCTGAGTTTGCTCACTGTGTTCTGAATCTGATCAACCTCATAGAGGACAATGGAAAATCTTAAGTTTTATCTTGGCAAGAGAAAATATGTTAAGTGAATTAAGATTAGCAAGTTAAAACAATTTGGTTAGGTAGGATTAATTTATGTGTGTGTATTAAAAAAGGCAGCAGATGCTTACAATAGAACCCTACTGCATGATATTCCAACTTCAGTGACAGGCTGAAGAGCACCATGGAGAGATGACTCTGTTATGCAGCTATGAGGGTGGTGGTCCCTGGTAAGGATGATACGATTCTGAATTTGTATTTGGTGAATGTGCTAAACTTCTTAACCTTTACCTCTGTTTTGTCGAGTCAGATGTTTGGTTCTCCTTAAGAATACTTCAACTTTTGGTTTATTTAACCAGGATAGCTCAGTTTATCTGCAGCATCTCATTTCCAGTGAGGTCGTGCTTGTAACTCATTTCCACACTTTGGTGTACTTGAGCACTGGGAGGTTAATAGGTCAAACAGTAAGTACTTTAGCTCCAGAGGGGTTTGAATTTGTGATCTTCTGGTTCCTGAACTGGTGCTTTATCCACCAGGCCACATTGCCTCCATCTGGACCTATGAGAAGGTGCCAGTAACTACCTACATTCTGAATGTCATTTAAAAAGCTATGTAGAGGTTATGTTATCCAGTGTTTTCATGTCTTTCGTGTTCTAGGTTTCTTTTCTTCTGGATAATTTAATTCATTAGCCTGACTTGATTTTAGTTTGATCCCTGTATTTTCATAATTTGTTTACCCAAGATAGTCAAACTGAGATGTAACAACTCATTTTTAGTGGGGTCTAGTTTTGGCTCAATTCTACAGATGGGTAAACTAAAGCACAGGGAGGCCAGGGGACTTTATACAGGTCACAAAGAATGTCAGTGGCTACACAGTGGTTCTGTCTTTGTCCCCTGGTTCACAGATCAGTGCACTGATCACTAAACTGCTCTTCCTTCATGTTCTCTTAATCTCTGTAGGAGATGGAGCTATCATTTTGTTGCCATATCTTTTTTCAGCTGAAATTGTGAGGCTTTTTTGTCATGACTTTGGTAGCTCAAAAAGAAGCTAATGTGTAGTGGTGTGTGAAGTTGTCAAAATTAATTTCACAAAAAAATCTGTGAATTTTAGCAAATTTGCAAAGCTAAGGATCCCAATTGACATTGTTTTTCGCCTGGGGAATAGGCCAAAATAGCATGGTGAATGGCCAATTCATAGGTATATCCAAATGCAAATTATATGCTGCACCCCCTCCTCAAACCCAAAAATGATAAAAATGCCCCCTCTCCAACCCAAAAATGATAAAAGTCATGATACCCCCTCCCACCCCCTACTAGCAACCTCTTCCTCCTTCCCCATCGTGGCAAAATGCTGCTCTGTGCTTGAAAAATTATCCCTCCCCATACACAAACATACTCCACTCACCTCCACCCACTTAAGTCCCACATTTTTTTAAGCAGCATAGACCCAGTCCCTCAGACCCCACCAACCCCCCATTTGGCCCCCACAATCCTCCCTCCACCCAAGCACCCACAAACCAACCTGGAATAAAGACAACAGTAGCCTGGTACAGAGCATTTGCTCTGTTCTGTGTCCATGAAAGAATGAATGGTAACGTCTTTGCTCCTAGTAAAACCTAATTGGTTGAATTTTCAGCCAATCGGTTTTTACTAGGAGCAAAGGCGTCACTACTCATTTATTCCTGCCATTATGAGATGGATCCTGAACAGAGCAGACCATCTGCACAAGTAGACTGTTTTCTTTATTCCAAGCTGATTTTGTGGGTACTGGTGGCGGAGGATGGTGCGGGGACCAGAGGTGTATTGGGTAGAGGTCAGGGACTGGCTGTGCTACTTAATAGAGACAGTTGGACTCTGGTGGGAGGAGGCTGGCGGAGTGTGTTTGGCATGGGTGGGGGGAAGGGATTACTTTTTCAAGCAAAGAACAGCATTTTGCTGGGGTGGGGGGAATGCCAGCAGGGGAGTGGGGTGTCATGGTTTTTATCTTTTCTGGGTGAAGAAAGGGGATGGATTTTACAGTACACTGGGTAGAGGGAGGTTTTGTTAAGGATTATAATTAAAAAAAGATCCACCCATGACGTTGGTGTGTCAGCCACAGAATTTGAAAACTTTCTGAATCATAAATATCTACAGATTTGCACCATCTCCATGAGCATATTAAAAATTTAGAACATCTCTGCTAATGTTATCTTTCAACATAGAGGCATCATTGCTACTCAAAATGCAGGCAACCCTGGTTTGGGAATGAGCATTACTGGGACTTCAGAGGGTTGCCCAGAGAGAGGAGGACTGAACACATCCCAGAGTATGGTCACCTTCTCCTCTGAGGTGGGAGATTGTTGAGCTTGTGCCACCTGTTATTCCACAATTGGAGGTGCATCTGGTGGTCTGTCTAGTGGGAGGGAATGCTTAGACCTAACTCAATATACTGGCAGAATCTGCCTACACACACCTTGGAGTCTTTTGATCCAGTATCCCTGTGAGAGGGCAAGTGAAAAGCAAAGGAAAATGCCAAGAGAGAGATGAGCAGGGTAATGATCTAGGGTTCTCTGAGAACCTGCAGGACTGCACCCACTGCCATTTGGCTTGTTGCTCAAATCCAGCCGGTCTTCCCCACATTTCTAACCCTTTCACAGAGGCTGCAGACTGTGGCAGAGATAGGCATGACAGGGTTGGAGGTCACCACAAGTGATGTGGATGGAGGCAGCGCGGCTGAGGAAAGAGGAACAATTCAGATTAAACAAGCATTTATCAATGCCAAATGTTCACCACTTGCATTGCTGTTGTACCGGGTGTTGCATTTACACATTTTTACTAAGTATTTGCCAGGATAGATGAGAAGACATGCAATATTTCATTTTAATGATGTCCTGCTTTTACACATTTTTAGATTGTATTTACCCAGGATAGGCCAGCTGAGAGGCAATATTCTAATTTTCAGTGGGCTCCCACATTATGACCCCAAATTTCCAACAGTCATTTTATGACCTGATGTTAACAACAATAAAGTTATGAGTAAATATTGGAACAGTTCAACATTTCTTCATAACTTAGTTTTTTTTTCACATTTTGACCTTAAATGTTCAGCACAGTCTTTTTATAATCACTCCTTGTGAATATGACATGTGGCATTTGTACAATAGTGGCTGAAACATCACTGTGAGCCACAAGTGTGAAAGCACATTTTGGCCAGGATTTAAAAAATGACAACTGTCATGTTCATGAAGTGGTGCGGAAAAATGGCTATGTTGAAAATTTGTGGTCAAAATATTGAAAATTGCCAAAGTTTTGAGTGTGCATTGAAAAATGTCTACATACACTCATAACTTTGTTTTCTTAAATATTTGTACTCCATTGTTTTTTTAATATTTGCACCCCAAATTTTAAACACATCCTTCTTATGAGTCCACCTCATGAACAAGGGTGGAGAAAATCTTCAAATCCTGGCCAAAAAGTGATTTTGCAATACAAGTGTGAAAACACATTTTGGCCAGGATTTGAAAACTGATGGCTGTCGCATTCATGAGGTGCTGGAAAAAAATTGCTATGTTGAAAATTTGGGGTCAGAATATTGAAAACTACCAATGTTCTATGTACATAGCTCAATACTTGATGTACTTAGAATTGAATGGCATGGTTGGTGCTTGGAACATTAGGGCTAAAACAGTATGTAGGACAGTGCTTGCCGGATGTGGGAGCAGGATGGTATGGTTAGTGCTTAGATACGTTAGCACTGGATATGGACATAGGTCAGTGGTTGTAGTACATGGGAAACTGGATCGGATCTGATTGGTGCTTAGATACTTTGAATTGCATGAGCTATAGTAGCTGATAGAACTTGATGTTTTGGCTTTTCTCTATATCCCACCTTAGGCCGGATGCTTAGTTGAGGGTGGAATGGAAGGCCCAAAAAGAAAAGTAATAGCTAGATGATTACCTCCTCCAACTCCAGAGAGTGTGACTAGTAGCACACAGGAGAGGAAAAAGACCCTTAGGGGGAAACCTCTAAGGACCCATGGCTACTGACTTACCCGTCCTCTGGGCATACTAAAGGAGAGTAATCCTAATAAACTAAAGGAATAAGCCACTGAATAATCCAAATCTCAAATCTTGACTGAAGAGTAGATCTTGAGGTGAATGCTATTAGAACTTGAAGTTGAAGTACGGATGATGTGTCCATGAAGAAAGCCAGTAGCACTTCCAGTTAGCAAATCCTAGTTCAAATCCACAGGTGTATAGGTTGAGTGTGATTCATAAAGACATTTGGTCCATTGTTGGGAGCAAGGAGTGGAATCACATCTAGGAATAGCTGGAGTAAGTGAAGTGGATAATCCTGGAGTTTAAAGGAGAAAAGTAATTTCAGGGGACTGGATGATAAGCGAGGCAGAAGATGATTAGTGTCCTTTTAATCAAAATATAGAAGCAGAAGCAGGATCTTCAGTGGAGAGGATCTGAGGCAGACGGTAGTTAACTATAATAGCATGTATGGTTGGCAAGTAAACATGAGTCCGAGAGGGATGGCAGCAATAGACAAAACTAGCCCCCATGTGGGCTAGGAGGAGTGCTTGACCTCCACATGGGTCAGCCAGAGGTATGAGTGGTGAATGAGAATCGAGCTAGGCCTGCACGTAGGCTAGCAGGACTGGCTGAACCTCCATGTAGGTCAGCCTAGGGGAAGTAGGAACACGAGCCAAGCTAGGCCTCCATGTAAGCTAGCATGACAGGCTGGACCTCCACGTAGGTCAACCTAAGAAATGGTAGTTAATAATGAATATCGACCTAGACCTCCATGTAAGCTAGCAAGAACAGGCTGGACCTCCACGTAGGTCAGCCTGAAGGGGTTAAGAAAGGCTAAACCTCCACATAGGTCTGTCCGGAAAAGAAGGGAACTGTCCAGCTGTAACATTGCTAGTAAACTGTTAAACTGGGGTGGCAGGAGGAAGGAAAATCTGCAGCAAGGATCCAAGGAAGCAATCAGCCTTATCACATATGGAGGCTGTCCAAACCTAGAGGAAGAGGGAATATGTTTGAAACATGAATAGATATCCAGGGTGTTGAAGGGGAGGCTGTAAGCAACAGGATTATAGTGGAGTGGCCCTGGAAGTAAGCTGGCACTGTGATGATCCACAGAACTGACAAGAACATTGCAGAGCAGGGGACTGGTATGGAATCAATAGCCTGAGGGAATGGCTGTGAAATACAGTACTGATGGGAGGTACAAATAAAGCCACAGAATATGACAGATAGAAATACTGCAGGTCAGGAAAGATTGAAGGCTCACTAGTAGGCGGGCTGCACTGGTGAGGAGGAGCTGGGATTTGGTAAATGTGGTATCCTCGATATGATAAGGTGAAGGTTATGGTTTGATGCACAGGCTGAAGGCAAAAACTGAGGCAGGGGCAGAGTCTTGCTGACTTGCACTTCTTTGGTGGGATTACCAGGTGCAAGTACGTGAAAAACAAGGTAGTATTGTCTTTCTGGCTGGTCAGACAGGCAGAAGCATTCCCAGTATAGACAACAGGCTGTATTAGATGAAGCAAATCTGGGGCTATCAACTGAAGAACAAAGGCTTGGGGCACTGCAAGCCTGATGGTTAGACCTTGCAGAGGGCAGATGGCAGGGAGCAATAAGCAATGATGCCATAAGCAAGAGTTGATCTGGATATAGTTCGGTAAGGCAGGGAAGTTGTGCAGTAAGGCAGGATAGTTCAGTAGGGCAGAATAACAACAGTCAGACTTGCACGGGGTCAGTAGGCTGTAGGGATAGTCAGACCTGCACGTAGGCCAGCACACTATAGTAACAATGGAGGGAAATGAACATAAATGGGAGAAGGAGCACTATGAGAGAGGAGCAAGCAAGCCAGCCAGGTGCACAGGGTAAATGGATAAGCAGCAGTATTGTGAAGGACTACATAAATCAGATGGGATGGTGGAAGGCAAGCTGAAGAAGGAGAAGGGAAGCAGGGTTGAAAGTAGACCTGTATGGACCACCACGCTTGCATGGAGTCATAGGGCGCCAGCTGCATACCTCGCAATCATTAAACTCTGAGAAGTGTATACAGACACTCAATGTGGGACAATGTAGACTCTGACCTTTATAAATGGGGACACACATCAAAGGATAGACCGCCAGATCAGAACACTGAGGAACCAGTGCCTCTATATGTGCAAAGTTAATACTTGATTTAGAATCATCCTACACTAAGAATATAGTCCTTTAATGGCTAAGGTTACAATACCATAAATGAGGGCAATACTGTCCAGTGGGATGAATGAAGGAGAAAGGAATTCCTGAGGGTTAAAATGATGACTGTCCTGGAAATGAGGGACAGTTGAGAGGTGTGCATGGTAGCCATCATTTGCGAAGCAAATTCAGGGTGGAAAAGGCACCTAGAGCACATAACTGAACTGGCATCATATTAGGCCCCAATACAGAAAAGAAAAGATTAAAGTCAGATTAATCAGGTCTCCCAATGATGTTGTCACTTCCGTGGCTGTGCTCTAGGAGAGCTGACAGAAATAAAAGGCATTCTTGAAAATGAACTGGGTGGCCATTGTAATTATGCACAATGGGCAGTCACTAACAAGGAAACACCACATCTTATCAGAATTGAGCAATGACAGGCCCCCTTTGTGCACACAAATGCAGCTCTATTCCCTCAGTAGGATGCTATCCAGAAGGGGACTACTGGAGATGGCAGGACAGAAAATCCATGCGGGCCCGTTGTCCGAGTAGGAGAGGAACGAAATGGTATCCAATGAAATACAGCATCCAGGCGGCTCACAACCACAGCAATAGGCATGACAGGAGTGCAGCAGGAACGAGCTACAACACAATGGTGAGCAAAAGGGGAGCAGTGAGGAAGTCTGGTGAATGCATCGAACATGGCGGATTGCGTGGCTGCATGGAGCAAACTGCTGCTTGTAGGGGAATGGATGAGCAGAAGGGCAGAAAATGAGATGGGTTATGAGGAGAGTGGCAGAGAAAGCAGACCAGGGCAGCGTGAAGTGGCAGCTGGGGAAAGAACGAGCACAGCGCAGGCAAGGAGCAAGCAACTGCAGGGAAGAGCACCCAAAAAAGAAAAGGTACAAGGGAAAACAAGGCAAACAGAAAGGGAGGGGGGCAACACAACAAGGCAGGCAGGCAGTAGGAGCCAAATGAGAGGGAAATGGAATGCTGTGAAAGCAAGGACAAAAAGTCAGCAACGGCACCAGAGCGGAGCAGCAGAGCACAAGGGAGCACAAAAGGGGGAGCAGGAGGAAAAAGAAACAAGTGAAGCACAGAGGGACACAGACAGAGAGCCTGGGAAATAAAGAGCAGCCGCAACCGGTAGCACATGCCAGAGAGTGTAACTCATTCTAAGCAGAGCAGGCGTTACCTGGAGGCTTATAAAGGATATGGGGGAGAAGCTATATCCCCTCCCATAGAACCACATGCTACAGCCTTTCAACTATGAGCGTGTGTTGAAAAATGTCAACATATGCGCATAACTTTTTGTTTTTATATTTTAACCCCACATTTTCAATGTAGCCTTCTTATGATCCGACACGGCCTTCTTATGATCCCACCTCATGAACAAAGGTGAAGAAAATGTTCAAATTCTACACAAAAGGTGATTTTGCACCACAAGTGCGAGAACACATATTGGCAAGGATAAGAAAAATGACAGCTCTCACATTCATGATGTAATGTGGAGAAATAGTTACACTGAAAATTTTGGGTCAAAATATTGAAAATTACCAATGTTATGAGCGTGCATTTACAAATTTCAACCTATGCTCATAACTTTGTGGTTTTGTAATATTCTAACCCCAGATTTTCAACATAGCCTTAGTATGACCCCCCATCATGAACAAGGGTGAAGAACATTTGCAAATCCTGCCAGGAAGGTGATTTAGTGTCACAAGTGCAAAAAAACATTTTGGCCAAAATGAGAAAAATGACATCTGTCACATTCATGAGGTGGTGTGAAAAAAATAGCTATTTTGAAAATGTGGGGTCAAAATATTGAAAATTACCAAATGTACGAGTGTCTTTTGAAAAATGTCCACGTATACTCTTAACTTTGCTGTTTTTAATATTTTTACTCCAAATTTTCGACATAGCCTTCTTATGACCCCTCCTTATGAATAAGGGTGGATACAATTCTTAAATCCTGCCTGAAAGGAGATTTTACACAGTGACTGCAAAAATCTCCTTTCAGCATGGACTTGTGTAATTTCATTGCCATTGCTCATGAGGTGGGGTCCCAAAAAAGTCATGTTGAAGGCTTGGGGAAAGAAATATTCAAAAATGACCAAGTTATGAGGGCAAGTTCAAAACCCACTGAAATACATAGAACTGCATACCTGATTTCCTCAGTTTGTAGACCAGAGCTGAAGAGTAAAGATGTATCTCCACTCCTGATAAGATTATGGTGTCGGACCCCAAGTAAGTAAGCAAGTAAGAGGTGGGGGGTGGGTGCTGAGTGAGAGGGTCAGGTGGGGAGGTAATGAAGGCACTGGCAACAGACATCGATGGATGGTTTTCTTTTGCACAGAGTGTATAAAATTAAAAAAAACTACAAGGGATGTTTTTATTTTAGGTAATGACACTGGAGATTGTGCATCACAGTGTCAGTGTTATGTTTGCTGGCACCGGAGGTAGGCTCCCTGGTGTCACACAATGAAAACAGGTAGGGTGGGAGTTGTAACTGGCACCACGGAATGGGCACCCTGGTGTTGGAAACTTAACAAGGAAGGGGTAGGAAGGACTGAGGGACAGCTTTTCTTATTTTTGGCAGCACTGGAGGTGGGCTCCCTGGTGTCGCACAGTAAAAATTGGCAGGGTGGGTGTAGACTGTCCCAGTCCCAACCAAACACATGAAAACCTTTCTGTTTTGGGATGGGAGGGGGACTGGATGTTGGGGGCAGGCAACTTAATTGTCGAGGAAAAAAGCACAATGGATGTGATATATCTGCCACAACAATTAAAAAATAAAGTAAATGTTCTCTGTTTTCACTGCAGCGCCACCCCCTACAGGATTCAAGTAAGCTGGGAGAGAATAGGGGTGTGGCCACACCCACTACCCCCAAATCCACCACTGCATGCCAGCTGCTGTCCCCTAGTCTAGATAAGAGGAGGGAGGTGAGCTTCCTCCAAGGAGATCACAGGGAATCTGGAGCGGACTGGTCTGCCCCCACTTGTTATTCTGCCCTTGAGTAGGATCGAATGCAATTCAATGGCACAGCTCTACATCTGACTGAACAGCAGCCAGTCTCACAGTATGGAAAAGGATAAAGAAAGGAACGAGCGACCGTTGTAAGCACTGCTCCTCTGACTTGGCAATAGCATGTGTGCAAACTGTGGGTCAGCTGATAAGGAACCATCATTTTATAAATGAAATTGCGAAAAACTTGCATCTGCTCTGAGACATCATGCTGTGCAAATATCGATGGCTGATGCTACCAATCAGCTGAAACAGCCAATTCTGCCGACCCATGCAGCAGCAGCAGTTGCTGGCAGTTTTGGTCTTGTTGGTTTATGGTTAGTCAGAAACGGACACTGATTGAATATGGGAGCAAGCTGAACTGCTCAGTCGATTGCAGGGTAGTGTTATGTAAATCAAAGGGGCCAGCCACTTCATGATATCTGCTGCGGGCTCCTTTGAAATACACAAAGTTTCTGCCCCATAACCAGAGAATGGTGTCATGATCAGACTTGCTGATCATTGAGCTGTCACTGTCGAGCCCCTTCTAGACTGAGCTGCATTGGACCCGACGTGACACACTTCTGAAATGTCATTCCTTCTGGCAAAATGTTTCTTACGCAAGCACAAGGAAACATAAAAAGTAGATGCAAACAGAAAAACACAGCACAACATATAAGCTTTGGTCAATACCCTAATGTTTACTTGAGTGTTTTAGTAGTGAAATAGCTAGTGTCAGTCAGTGAGGTAAAGAAATAAATGTTAACGAGTTGAAGCGCAGTGTGTAGGGTGGGTAAGAGTGCCATGGAGGTGGGCAAATCATTGTGTTCTGTAGAGAGCCGAGAGTGCAGCAGGCTGGGTTAGACCTGAGGCTTGCACCAAGACAGGCAGTGTAGATATGGAAAGCTGGTGCTGAGATGCAACATCTCACTTCCAGTAGGATCCTGCTTCCACTCATTTCTGCAGCTGCATAGTATGGAAAACTGGGAGGTTAAGTGACTTGCTTAGGGTAAGACATTGAGTATTTGGCTCCAGCAGGGTTTGAACCTCCAATTTCCAGTTCTCAGTAGTGCTCTTACCACCCGGTCTAACCACTAGAGGGAACACACTTCTGCTGTACTCCTGGGGATGGGTGGCTCCATATACAGCTCATTGTGCAATACCTTAAGATGGCACGGTAGAGGTTCTACTTGCATGGGTGACCCCACTCCTGGCAGTCATGAGTGTGTCCCCACACATTGTCAGGGTGGGGACCAGGACTAAAAGGAGTGACAAGAGTAACCTATGGCCAGAGTGTCACCAATAACCTCTGAGTGAATATTGGAAAAATGACCCACTCACTACAGCATTTGAATGTTAGAAATGTCTTTTATTTTTTGACATATCTTGCACCAGAAAAGGTGTGAGTACTGGGTTCGCCCATGCCACACCAACATCTGCTTCAGCTATGTAAATTATAGCACAAGCAATACACCAATACTAGCCACCGTACTTGACAATTCTCCATCGGGCAGTAGGAGCGGTGTCCCTTATGGGGTGTTTTGCCCCCCCCCCCACTTATTTGAATAACCAACTCTGGGTTGCAGTCCTGTGGAAAGAAGGTTGAATCATGGATTGCCCTTCAGGAGGCGATATAGCATAGTGGGTTAAGGCTCTGAGCTGCAGATCTGGAGACCTGGGTTTGAATCCCACAGCTGCCTAGGTGCATACTGTGTGATCCTGAGTAAGTCACTTAACTTCCTTGTGCTCCCAGGTCCCATCTGGAAATATGCTTCAGCTTGGTGTGCTACTCCTGGTTAAACAATGGTTCCTTTCCCTTATTGCCTGATGCCAAGAAACCATGGTAACCCAGACAGCCTGCACCAACATCCTGGTGACATCATCACTGTGCCAGAAATCAGTCAGCATATTAATGGACTACCTGAGTACTGCACTGTATGGGAGCCCAAGCTTCAAAGTAAAATCTCTTCTTCAGGGCATGCAACTACTAAAGAATAATGATGAATTAAAACTAGAATACATATAACACATAATTCAAAGTTCAGAAAACAATAGAAAGTGCTTGATACACCAAGTGGATTCTAATAATTTCCCCTTAAAGAGTAACAAGTCAGTAAGAAATACTTTCAGATTAATATTCAACTTTATAAATCCATTGTGTACCTTTAAGAAAATTTTCAAGGCTTATGTTATAGTAACTATTTTATAGTCAGTGTCAGTGGTTCAGCAGGTTGCACACTCACCTCTGAAGCCAGGAGAGTGGAAGGTTGCAGGTTCAAGTCCCACACCAGGCACTTGGGGTAAAAATGCCAATACTAACACTGTAGTGCATCATGAGGGAGATGCTGCACTCCTGAGGTGCCATCTTTCAGATGAGATGTTAAACTGAGCTCCCATGTGCCTGTTCTGTTGGTTGTCCAGGTGGATGTTAAGGATCCCACGGCACTTCTTGAAAAGAGAAGGGGCATTTTATTAACAGAAGCATCTGGTAATACATTCAAACAATATCAAAAAAAATATACAAAATCATAATGGAAAAAGAACAAAAATATCAAAAAAAAACAAACAAATGAAAACCCAACCATAGGATATGAGACAGGGGAACAGAAAAAGACAGTTTATCCCTTATATAACATTTCAACAAATTATCACTAACCAAATTTGTAATAATTGCAGGGGAAATCTCCTGCTGCCAAATCGTAAAAGTCTGCCACAAATATTATTTGCACAAAGCAAAACAGGCCTGAAAGGACCAATTTGAAAAACACGTCCAGACTATTGGGTAAATACCCCAAACCACCCCTTCATGAGTAACTGAAAAAAAAAAAAGAGAGAGCAGCACTTGGTGCCCAGATGAGTCCAAAAGGACATACTATTGGGATATTCAAATAAAACATAGGACTGAGTCTCTGGGATCCCAGAGCAGGACTGTCTTGCACTTGTGATTTATGCCAACATGGGTGAATAAAAAGGTCAAATAATCAATAAAGGATTTATAAAATTCAGGGGATAAACTGTCAGAACTGGGGGCAGTGTTGGAGGGCAAGCCCTTAGCAGCCTCAATAACTTCGGACAATGACACCGGTTGGGTCAGCAACTAATGGGAACTATGAGGTAGGGGAGGAATAGGAAAACCACTCAGGTGGACACTGTCAGGGGCAGAAAGTGGGACAAATTTACTGTGGACATGTTCATGCACAATGTCCATACTGCCCTCAAAAGTGTCAGTAGGTAAATCAGATGCAGAGGGGTGCAGGGCCCACATATATGTGCTCTGTAGCCTGGAGACACATGCCTTAAATGGAATCCAGAGACTGTCTACCACCCTGGGTACCAAATTTGGATTCCTTGTCCAAAGAAAGGACCCTGCCATACTGATATGATAACATTTGTGATTTCAGAGAATTGATTTCTGAAGTAAAGTCTCTACCAGTGTCATACATGAGAGAAATAAGCTTCTGCATCCTATACCTCAAATTCAAAAAAGTTAAATATTGCGAGGTGTGGCAGAATCACGCCTCCCTTCGGAAAAAAGATCTAAAGGCATGTGTAGAGTCCTCCTACCAAAGATCAAAGTTATCACAGGCACAGAGAACAGACCAGAGAGCTTGAAACTCAGCCAGCCAGTGGGATCATGCCTCCTGGTTATCCAATAAAAAAGCATTAAGTCTCCAAGCCCGTGTGCCAGGAGCCAAGGAAGACCCCACTCTACATGTACATCCAGCAGCCATATGGCCAGAGGTTGCAATGGGGGTAACAGACAATTTACAGACCTGAAATCCCCTGGAAAAAATCAAAAACTCAATTTGAGTCAATAACCGGCCCTTCCTAAAAGTGACAGAGGGGGGTCCAGACAGTACCTCCTAGCTATCTTGTATTCGTGCAGTCGTGACCATAGCATTCAAAAAAGTCGAGTCACAATATGCCTTGGGTGGGGTGCTCCCCTCCATCAGATTGGCTCATTCCACAATAGAAAAATCTCCACCTAGAAGGACCAGTCTAGTGGTAAAAGGAAAAGACTGTATGATACAAAAAAGCTGAACCCTCTCCACCTTAGATTTGGGGGGCATATGCATTTCTGACCCATAGGGAAAGAGCACCAAAGTTAAATCAAAAAGAAATGTCCTTCCAGGAGATAGGTCAAGAAGTCTGTTAACCGTAAAATCGAAACCTCTGAGAAATATCTTCACCTTATCACACACATCAAGTCCCAAAGGCAATAAAGAAGTACCTTGCTGCCAAGAGTTCCAAACAGTGGAAAGCTCATGTGCCAGTTTAATCTGAGTGCCCTGTAGGAAAAAGATGTCACCAGGTAAAGCTGAAATACAGCAAAGGTAAGCAACCATTTCCTATAATATTTTATGCTTTTAACATGGAAAGAGAGGAAGGATAGTGTACAATGTATAAGGGAAGAAAGAAATTAGGTAGGGAAGATAGGGAGGTACCGGGTCAATATAGCGCATCAATTACTGCACTGCAGAAAGCGCTAAAGTCAGTACAGCGACAGGGATTTTTCAGTGATCAGGAATAACTGCTACCCCTGTCATTGTACGGTCTAATAGCGGAGTGTGAAAGAGGCTGCCGGTGCAGTGCCTGATTGAGCCACTCCAGTGTTGGAGTGGCTAGGGCACCTGCACCCCATGGTGTAGGGTACCTGGGGCTGCAATTCAGTTCCTCCCAGGTCCCATAGTGTTACAGATTTTTCTTTCTTAAAAAACTGAATTTTTCCACCTCCAGTGTTTCGCCCCATCCCCAAAGTCCACTCTCCCTGAGTCAATTACATTTATTCTGTGGGGTGTGGGGGAGAAGCCCCCATGTTGGGGAGTGCGGTGATGCCCACCACAAAAAAAAAGACCATCCAGACAGCGAAGCAGAGTATCCTTCATGACCGGATCAGAGTCGCTGGGAGAGTCAGCCCAGAAGAAGCATGAAAAAGACTCGAACTCAGATCCTGAGGAAACCAATCAGGCAGCTCCTGGGTTTGCGAGCAAACAGCTACAAGAAGAAGACGGCCTGCTACAGAGGGAAATAATCGATTCCTGGGCAGACACAGGGAGCCAAGTTTACCCATAGGGCTCAGAACCGGACGTACCCCTGCCAGAAGCCGCTGTGTTCTGAATCACCCCACCGAACCACAGCTTGACAAGAACGGAGATATGAGGCACCTGAGCATGATCCATGGACCAGCAGACATATGCCGTGGACTCTTGGTCTCTCAGAACATTCAATGTGATTTCCAGGGACTGTTGTCTTTTGATCTTGACAGACCCACTGGCAGCAGCTAATGTGAGTACCTGAATTTCCATACACTCCCCCCTCTCCCATTCGATGTCCTCCCTGGCTCGCCTGCACCTCCCTTCACCCTCTTTCCTAGCCCCCCATTATTAGATACTTATGCTCTAAAGGGGGCCTCTAGTGCCCACTACTCCCTTACCAGGACATGCCAAGTCCCCCCCCCCATTAACCTCCTTTATGCCTACATTGGCTCCTGGCTGAACTGGTCCACCACTGCTTCTCTCAACCCAGTCAAAGCCCCCCAGTCTCCAGCTGGAGAAGAGCAGCTTGTTACAGTTAGGGCTTGGTTCAGGGGTTAGTAGGGACCTGGAAGGCACTGCAGAAAACTGTATATACTGTGGAGTGGTAGCATCTGACAGGGATGGGAAAATGGAAAGGCACGGCTCTGTTCTGGTTTACTTCTGTGTGGGTTGGGGATGTGGTCTGAGTCCAGCTGCTTGTAAATTGTGCACCCCTATCTCACGGCGAGCTCCCAGCATGCTGACTGCTGACACCCAGGCTGTTAGGCCACTGGTGCCAGGGGCCAACCCTACAGGACCTCGTAAAGAGGCTTGGGAGTGCTCTTGTTGGGGTTATCTTGTGAAGAGGGCTCCTCGCGGATCATACTGACATACCGGGGCTATGCAATGTTTGGATGAGTGTCAGGTGCATACGTGAGCCGATGTCCTCACCTTCAGCTGCTAAAGCCTTCCAGGGAGAAACACTGGGGACCTCCCAGCCCCCCAGGCAAGCAACATTTCCATGGTCTTGCAATCCATCAGATGCAGCTCATAGCACTTTGTCCTGCTGCGGTATTGGTTGTGGCTAATTTGGTAGTTGGTCCCGGGCACAAAATGTACTTAGCTGCTACAATGTATGCCTATGCCCTAGATGCTTGCAAGAAGCTGCTTGCCAACCTGCACAACAGCCATGAGGTGCAGGTGAACAAGGGGCATTCACAAACTTGTGAGAGGAGAGGACTCCTCCCACCCCCCACCCCCGCCACAGGGAACCGCAGGGGATCTCCACAGACCAACCACACTAACACCTGCTCTCAGGAGCCATGAGCTGGTGGCAGGAGAATAAAGGTGCAATGTCTTTTTTTTTTTTCTTTTTCTTTGCAGCTCTAGAGGATGACATGGCCATACTGGGAACTACATAGAAACCGCTGCCCACAGGGTCAAGCAGTATGACTTACTTTCTCCTGCACATAATATGCTCAGAAGACCCTGCCGAAACACAATGCTGCCCACCACCACAACAATTTCAAGCCTGTGTTGCTGGCTACCCCATCCATACCTAGATTGCCCAGGGACAACTCGAGCGGATTGGGCCAACAGATTTTTTCCTTCTCACCTCTCTCCCTTATGCTACAAACTCCTCTGATGGGGTCACCTTCAGGGCGAAGTGACTATATACACAAATTAGGGGACAGCTATCTGAAAAGGAGGACACTCTCCTAAGTACCCCCCCTTGCAGCAGAGTGACCCCCCCCACCATGGGGGATAGGACTGAACTAAAGGTGCGGAAGGCTGTGACCCAGACAGATTCCCGCCATTCCACCTCTGCCCCTTCCCACCTCTCCCCGGCCTGAATTTACCCCCCCCAACTTTGGACTTTAACCACAGATACACCCTGAAACATAAAGGGTAAGAACAACCGTACTCATCTCGATTTCTGGATAGGCACAAGGCAAAGGCGGGTTGTTTTCGTCAAATGGGAAGAACCTCCGATCTCGCCATGTACATGGTTACTGGGAATAGTATCAGGGCAGTTTACCCCGTGCTGGACCTCTCAGTTACCAAAAAGGGAAAAAAGTCTGAAAAAGTTGATTCATATGGTTTATGCACTGTGTTACTTATCTATGTTGTGTTCTATTATGCAAGATTTTATTCCCCTGAGTTTAAAGGGATTTTCCTGGACTCTCTAGCAGAGGGATCTTTACCCCCTTAGTCTGGGAGGCACCAGGTAGTAAGACAGACAGTTAGGCAGCAGAACGAGATATGGCACACCCGCCAAGGAGCGGAAAAAGATTCTCAGTTATGGGACAGAAGCCCAAAGTCAGTACACAGGGGACGACACACTCTCTGGCACACCAGAAACTCAACAGCTGGCTCATCTGGGCTCACAGGATCACACCAACTCAGTTGGGGACAAACCTGAGAAGGTGCACCTACCCCAGACACAAGGCCCCAGGGAACTGGACAGGTCCACCAACCCATGGGTATAGGAACCCACACCTCTCTCCCAAACCTACAAACCAGCCTCCTGCCCACCACACTAATCCAAATGGCTAGTTCTGAGGTTAAATGAGTGTCATGGAATGTAAAAGGGATAAAAACCCTGGTTAAAAAAGGAAACTCCTAGATCAGCTCTGGAAAGAGGAGACAGGAATAGCCGTCCTACAGGAAACCCTAAAGGGGAAACCCAGAAGCTTAAGTAGGGATGGATAGCACAGGTTTTTGGAGCCTCCTTCAGCTCCAAAAGCAGAGGAGTAACAATCTTAGTAAATAAACAAATCCCCTTCAAACCACATCTAACCAAGAGTGACCCCAAGGAGAGATTCGTAATAGTGCAAGGGGAACTATGGGGTGTTGATGTCACTCTATGTAATGTATACAGGCCTAATGACTCAGATGCCTCATTCTACATGACCCTCTCCCAGTCCCTACAAGAAACACAGAGGGGCCAATTGGTAGTGGAGGGGGGGGCAGGGGATATGAACACCACCACAGATGACTTTTTTGACAGAAGCCAAGCCCCTCCAGGCCTGCTGACCAGGGCTACAGAAGGTCTTAGAATGCTGGCACAGGAACTTAATTTGGTGGACAATTGGTGACTGGTTAACCCCACAGGGAGGAACTTCTCTTACTATTCACCCACACTCAAAATGCATTCCAGAATAGACATGTGACTTACACCTGTTGCATGGACCACCCACTTACTAAAGCTGACATAGCTTCCATTCTAATCTCCAACTATGCCCCCGTATCATTCTCCTGGCTACCTCCCACAGGGCCTCAGGGGAGTAGAGGCAAATGGAGACTAAATACTTTTCTGCTGTGCGACCTCCAGGTCTGTGCCAAACTGAAAGGGGAGATTCAGGACTTCCTGATTAACAACAAGCCAGGAGACACCACAACGGCCATTAGTTGGGACACCCTTAAGGCCTTTATTAGGGGCTGGTGCATCAGTCACGACTCATATTTATGCAAACAAAGGGATATTATCCTAGGAGATTCAAAAACTGAACTGGCCATCCTAGAGAAACAGTTTTACACTACTCCTAGCCCCTCAGACAAAATCAGAGCCTCAGTTATAGGCCCGAGATGCAAAATTAATATCTACCTACACCAAAAGGCAGACTATGCCCTGTTCCACCTGAAACAAACATTTTGGGAAGCTGCTGAAAAACCTGGCTGCCTCTTAGCTTACCAACTAAAACAAGAGGCAGGAGCATTCCAGAATTCTTGCAGTTAAGAAGAAGAATGGGACCCTAACTAGGGCAGGAAGAAGAGATGAACACGGAATTCCTAATTTTCAATAGCTCCCTATACTCCTCTGAAATGCAGCCAGCCGAAGGAGCAACCCAGAAGTTCCTCACTAGCCTCAGCCTCCTAAAACTTACCCAGGAAAAGTTGGAGTGGCTGGACAGGCCTTTAAGCATGATAGAGCTAGAACAGGCCTTAGCCTCCACAACCCCAGGGAAGGCCCTGGGGGAGACGGTCTACCAGTTGAATTCATGGGGTCCTTACAAGAGGTCATTTTGCCTCCATTAATGGAGGCACTGGAAGAAGCAACAAAAATGGGCATCCTTCCTCCATCCATGAGACTGGCACAGATCTCACTAATTCCTAAGCCAGGGAAAGACCCAACCAACTGTGGGAGCTACCGGTCAATCTTTTTGATCAAAGCTGACTGTAAGCTGTGGGTGAAAGCCAGGGCTACCAGACTGAAGGACCTCATCACATCACTGTTAGACCATGACCAAGTAGGCTTTGTCCCGGGCCGCAGAGGAACAGACAACACAAGGAGACTGGTGAACCTCCTATGGAAACCCAGGAAGACCTGCCCCCCCAGTCACCCTTGTTTCACTGGACACAGAGAAGGCATTTGATAGGGTGAAGTGGGGGCTCCTCAAAAAAAAACACTGGAAGTCTTTAACATAGGCCCAGTCTTCAGAGCACGGGTCCAAGTTCTCTACTCCAGGGTCTTTGCACAGGTCATCACAAATGGGCGTGCATCCATGCCCTTTCAACTACACAGGGGCACCAGACAGAGGTGCCCACTCCTCCCCACTCCTTTTCATACTAGCCTTGGAACCATTGCTCCATGCTATTAGGAACTATAAAAACATACAGGGAGTGGTAATGTGGGAGATGATAAGGCACTAACACATGCAGATGACATCATGCTCACCCTCAGGAACCCCGGGACTTCTATCTCAGCCCTGCTTAAACTGATAGACATGTACAGCAGTCTATCAGGGTACAAGTTAAACATAGCCAAATCCCAATTCATAGCCTCAAACCCCTCAATTAGATCAGAACCTGACTATCCTTGGGGTCTACTTCATGCCCCACAGGACATCGCATACCTGGGGGTTAAATTTCAATGGAACCTTCAAAAGTTAGCAAAAAGCAATACACTACCCCTGTTAGTTGAACTGGTTAAAGACACAAGGAGATGGGAACTGCTACACCTCTCCCACTGGGGCAGGGTGCAAGCTTTTGAAATGATGGCAGCCCCAAAATTTCAATATTCACTAGATAATTTCCCTATATGCATAGATCCAAAGATAAATAAGCAACTACACTCCAGGATTACTTCATTATTCTGGGGCAAGGGACCAAAATGTTGGGGGAAACCCGGACACCCCTACTTAAAGGAGGCCTGAAACTCCCTGACTTTCAGTTCCAAATCATGGCCCATCTCATCCTCCAAATGGCAAGGACAAACCCAGATACAGAGACCCCCATGGTGGGCGGAATGTGAAACCTCAGTACTGGACCAATCTTTGCTGTTAGCAGTGCAGTTCCTAGGTATCCCTAGAGGCTGACAGGTACCACCCACCATTGCAGGTACAGTGGCAGCTTGGAAGGCCCACTGTAAATTAAGCTGGTGGGACCTGAACCGGGCTAAGTACTACCTGTTGAGGCTGAAACTCAAACCTAACCATTGGGGACAAACCAATGGTGGACAAGATTTGGGCCAGTAAGGGTCTTAACTACCTCAGAGACTGCCAACACAGCTAGCCACCTGCCATGCTGAACTTCCTACAAGTCAAGGTTAGATATGGCCTCCCCAAGCACCACTTCTGGAGATATCTCCATGTTAGGCACCCAATAACTAGCACCTTAGGCCCTCATATCTGGAGTAAAAAGTACAATAGTTTAGATCTCCTCCTTTGGCCAGACAAAGGACCCCCCCCCCCGAAGCAGCACTATATAAGGTCACATCCTAAACTTACTCCCAGACGGATCAATCAGACTCAGGTAGAAGTGATCCAAAGAATTGGACCTACCCATCACTGCTTAAATGTGGAAAACATGCTGGAACTCAGTAAAGAATCCCACCAGGGACACCCAAAATAGGTTTATCCAATTCATGATGTTACACAGATGGCATAGAACCCCACAACAGCTATCTGACTGGGGTATTTCTCCTACAGACAAATGCTGGAGATGCCTCTCAGCCTGTGGCACAATTTGCCCCCTTCTATCCCCATTCTGGGATTTCATTCAGGACACTATATGCAATATACTGACAATCCAAACTCCTCTATCTGTGCTGCTGGTGATGCTAAACTATTACCTACCCCCAGCCATAGGACTGGGCCTTCCACAAGGGGAAAGAAGATGGCTATTAGGAGCAATGACCACAGCTCAAAGGATCATACTCAGAAACTGGAAGGACACACAGCCTCCAGACCCTAAGGAATGGATACTGGAACTGGGGAAACTGGCCAGCTATGAAATGGTCCACCACATTATCCTGAATAAGCTTCCCAGTACCAGGCCACATGGGGAGGGTTTCTTGCATCCCCCTTGTGCACACTACCAGAATCTAGTGTGCCCCCTCTGCCACCTGCTTAGATTTGGAAAGGGATACTGGAGCATGCTAACCCACAGGGTAATTCCACATCTCAAAAGTGGACTGCCACCGGAATGACCATCACACATTAGAAATCACTGCTAATCACTCTTAGAAACTTAACTAGAATCCCCTTCCCATAGGTAGTGGGTAGTATCAGGGGCAGTGTGGTAACTCTATAAGATAATATGGTGCACAAATGTAATTTCCTTCAACACTGATTCCATCACATTCCCTACCACTGAGGTCAAACTGAGAGGTCTACAGTTTCCCACTTCTACCTTGCTCCCACTTTTGTAAAGGGGTATCATGTTTGCTTTCCTCCAGTCCTCTGGTACAACTCCCTCCTCCAGTGATTTGTTGAAAAGGGCTGTCAGTGGTGTCACTAGCACCTCTCTGAGTTCTTTTAGTATTCTGGATGTATCCCGTCTGGACTCTGGCCCCATTGCTTTGTCCTCTTTCAGTTTCAAGGGAGGGCACCACCTACTAGGACACTTTGGGATCAGTAGGAGAGGTAGGATTTAAACCAGTTTACAAATGAGGTGGAGCGTCCAGCAGAACTGAGCTTGTTAAGTAAGAGGGGATGTGAGACAGAATCAAACTTCTTGGCTAGGTCTATGAAGATGGCTGCAATGATATGGCCTTTGTCCATGCTGGAGAGGATAGAGTTAGTGACTCGAGAGAGAGAAGTGACAGTTGAGTGGCTGGCTCTAAAACCAGATTGGAAAGGGGAAAGAATAAGTGGAGTTTAGAAAATCAGTAAGGCACGATAAGACAAGGGATTCCTGCAGCTTGGCCAAAGAGGGAAGAAGAGATATGGGATAATAGTTACCTGCTGTATGGGGTTCCCCCACCTTTGTGGTGAGGTATAACATTTACAGTCTTCCAGGCCTGAGGGACTGAAAAAAGGATGAAAGAACAGTTCAGGAGATGGGTAAGAGGGAGTGAGATAGTTGGTGCGGAGATGTATAGAAGAAAAGGGTCAAGGCTGTCAGTACTGGTCCTATTGGGGTTGAGAGATAAGAGGGCTTGGTAAATGTCAAGGCTGGGGACAGGAGGAAAGGTGCAGCCATGGGAAGAAATGGTTAGGAGAAAGAAGGAGGGGAGGGGGGGCTAGAGTGGAGTACACATGTGGTGAAGAAGGAGTTAAGTCTGGAGGCCACTGAGGTTGGGTCAGAGACAGGTGCACTATCAATAATAATATAGGAGTGGAGAATTGGGCAGGTGGGTCAAGAAGAAATGAAGTGTGCACCAGAAATTGGCAGGGGAGTTTTTATTCAGCTAAAGCACAGAGTGGAAGCATGTGGCTTTGGCAGTCCTAATAGCTTTGGTGCAGGCGTTTCTTTGGGTCCTGTAGTAGTGAAGGTCAAGCAGGGCATGTGAAGTTCTGTGTCGGGCCCAAGCTAGGTCACGAGATTTGCACAGGTGGATGATATCAAAGGAGATCCAGGATTGGGTGCGATGCTTTACTCTATGCCTCCTAAGCAGGGCATGATGATTGCAGACTTTAAGATGGAGGTGAGTGAAGAGGGAGAGGGTTTAGTCAATATTGGGTGCAGAGTACATTAGTGACCAATCTGCAGAGTGAAGGTCATGGAGGAGTGTGTCTCAGTCAAGGGACCTGTAAGAGTGAATCCACCGGTTTCTCCACTAATTTTTATAAAACTTTAGTAGAAGAACTTACCCCGATATTGCAGAGAACCCTCCAGGGCTCCCAGCTCAGACGTCGAGCGAGACTCGGTCTCCCGGGCAGATGGCACTTCCATAGCCGCCGCCCGAGACCACAAACCCGGACACTCGCACCAGAAAGAGAACCCTCCAGGGCTCCCAGCTCAAACGCCAAGTGAGACTCGGTCTCCTGGGCAGACGGCATTTCACAGCCATCGCCCAAGACCACAAGCCTGAACACTCGCACCAGAAAGCAGAGAACCCTCCAGGGCTCCCAGCTCAGATGCTGAGCGAGACTAGGTCTCCCGGGCGGATGGCACTTCCATAGCTGCTGCTAGAGACCACAAGCCCAGACACTTGCACCAGAAAGGTATGGCAAAAGCTGCTAGCTAACTGGAACACAAGCACCTTTTCCAGCCTCGCCCTGATTGGTCCCTTGCCCGATACTGTTTTTGCCTCTGTAAAATTTCCTAGAAAAAGCTGTAATTGTTGTTTGTAGCCTAATTTAAACTGTTTTGAAACTGCTGTTAGCCTGCTAGCATTTGTTTACTGTGCCCCAATATTATTCCCTGAAGTGATCACAGCCCTTTCTCTGTGGTGTTCCCTGACTGCAGACTGCTGGGCGCCAACCTAAATCGACCCCTTTGTCATGCAGATTTGCTCCTGTAGCTGGACTGTGTGGTCTTTTGTCTCCGGTCAGTACTTAATCTTCTCCTGTCTCCTCTCTCCTCAGCAGAGAACCCTCCAGGGCTCCCAGCTCAGACACCAAGCAAGACTTGGTCTCCCGGGTGGACATCACTTCCATAGCTGCCACCCGAGACCAAAAGCCCAGACACTCGCACCAGAAAGGTACAACAAAAGCCGCCAGCCAACCAGAACGCGAGCACCTTTTCCAGCCTCGCCCTGATTGGTCCCTTGCTCGATACTGTTTTTGCCTCTATAAACTCTCCTAGAAAAAGCTGTAATTGCTGTTTGTAGCCTAATTTAAACTGTTTAGTAACTGCTGTTATTCTGCTGGCATTTGTTTACTGTGCCCAATATTATTCCCTGAAGTGATCACAGCCCTTTCTCAGCGGTGTTCCCTGACTGCAGATTGCTGGGCGCCAAGCTAAATCGGCTCCTTTGTCATGCAGATTTGCTCCTGTAGCTGGACTGTGTGGCCTTTTGTCTCCGGTCAGTATTTAATCTTCTCCTGTCTCCTCTCTCCTCAGCAGAGAACCCGCCAGGGCTCCCAGTTCAGATGCCGAGCTAGACTCGGTCTCCTGGCGAATGGCACTTCCATAGCCACCGCCCGAGACCACAAGCCCAGACACTCTTATCAGAAAGGTACAGCAAAAGCCGTAGTTTTTCACCTGCCCACCCATCCCCCATCACTTATTAACTACGCTTGCGCCCAGCCCTCAGCACCCCCATGCCCCCTAGCCTCTTTCCTAGGACCTATAGGCTCCCCAGTCCCCCCTCATTACCCGCCTCTGGACAGTCACACCTTGCTTTTTTTTTTTATATACTTTCTTCTTTTTATCCCTCCTTACTGCCCGTTAGCACCCACCCTTTCGGACCTGACCATTCCCAGTGGACCCTCCCCACAGAGTCTGCCCCTAGAATGTCAGGTACACTTCATTATCTGCCGTACCTTCCTCCTCCTAGAGTGCCTGCACACATTGGAATCTGCCCACGGGAGGTGAACTGGGAGATTAGGTCGGTCGTCATCTAGGCGGCTAGTGGGGTATTTCCACATTTACTCCCCTGTTATGTCCCACTACCCCTGAGAAGAAAAAGAAGAAGAATCAGCATTTATATAGCATGTTTCATACACAGTATCCCAAAGCGCTTTACAAGCAATGCTAGACCTGTAGTGAAGTGACTGAATGTGTGGTGGCAGCCGTATTGCACATCATCACCCACACACAGCCTGGATAATTGCATGAACTGGTTTTATGGGAAGGGGAATGTTGGCCAGGACAACAGGAATGTTCCCAGCTCTTTGTGAAGAGTGCCCTGGGTTCTTTTACTTCCACCTGGACACCCACCAGGACAACACCAGGATGGGCAGAAGGGATCTTGGGTTAACATCTCATCTGAAGGACGGCACACCCCAGCAGTACAGCACCCCCAAATACTGCACTCGGATGCCAGCGATTTTTAGGTGCAAGTCCAATCCTGGTGTGGGACGAAAACCCACAACCTTCTGGTCCATAGGCGGATGTGCTACCAACTGAGCCACGCTGACACCAGGACGTCGGCACACAGGACTTAACGCCCAGGCAAGCAGCGTGCTGATGCACGCTGCCGCCAAGTGCCCACAACGTCTTTCTCTCCCCTCCCTGATTCCGAAGAACTGCCTTGTGCCCTGATGTCCATGCTTCCACAGACACTGGTGCATCGGGTGCGGAAAGCACCCCTAGGAACCCACCTCTGGAGAAGGGGAACATCCGTTGGGATGCTCAATCCTCCTCCACCCGTCCGACCCCCGGCAGCCCGAGTCCGTTTCCCAACCTGGGTCACTGGCATGGTGCAAGGTGTGGTGTCCCAGTGCCTCAACCCTCAGTGCCACTGGGCCACAGCATACTTTTGATAGGTTCCTGTCTGATCCCAGTCTCCTTAACATCGACACTTCCTGGTGCTGCCTGCCTTACAAAAATTCCTGTGAATCACAAAATACTCAGTGACCGTGGTACTCTGCCCTTGGGCTCCTGACCCACACTGATAGCAGCTTAGGCTACAAACTCTTGGTTTATGTCCCTGGTCTAGTCTGACAGCAAATCAATAAATTAATTAATAAGTAAACATCGATGTCTTCCTTATCCCTACTCTGTTAAATCCCTGAGGTAGCAGTGTTGGTTGCTTATCAAGCTTATAAGGTAAGGGTCGGAGGCTTCAGCTTCATCTGCCATTCTTAAGACTCAACCATGAGGGTGCCCCTTTGGCTCCGCGTTCTGTTTCTTCTCCTACTTATGCCCTATATAGAGCCCAAGCCCACCCATTCGGCTAATAGGGGACACTATATTCCTCCAGTTGGCCGCCGTACATATCGCTTCTCTACATATAGTTCTCTTTGTGCCCTCAGGCTTCCCTACTTGCAGCCTCTTATTAGAACCACGTACAGAAGTGGGACTGATGTAGAACCCACACCACAGACTATACTCACCATTTCATCAAGCAATCACCCCCCCCTTTTATCTCCCAGTCTGGGTATTGGTGTCTGGGGCGCTAGGACGGTCCAAGCCTAATTATGGGTACCTATTTACCCAGCCTGATACATGCAGCAGACTCCCATGGTCTTGAATTTTTAAAATATCTCTTGCAATCCTAAGGAAGCTTCTCCTTCTCCTTCTATTGTGCTCTGGAGATGTTGAGCTTAATCCTGGTCCAGCAAAAACTCTCACCTCTCCCTCGGACCTAGCAAACCTGAAAGGTATGTAATTCTTCCACATGAATGTATGCAGCCTGTTAAGAAAGTTCACATTTATCCAGGTCTGGGTATTTCATACCAAACCAGATGTATTAGTGATCTCTGAATCTTGGCTCAGACTCTCTATGACTGATAGGGAAATTAACATCCCTGAATACTCCTTATTCAGAGCCGACAGGCCAACTGGGGGGGGGGGGCATATATGTTAAGAACAAATACACAGTTACATGCCTAGAATCGTCCTCTGTTGCTAACCAATTCGAATGCTTGGACTTAAAGATGGAGATATCCTGACCCTGTGCTTTATGTCATAGTTGCTACAGACCTCCCTCTGCTGGTTCCCAGATCCTTACCTACCTAACCAACGTTATTGAGCTTGGCCCCCCTGAAGCAATTATCCTTGGGGACTTAAACTTTGACTGGTTGTCCCATGCCACTGCACCCCTTAAGGAGTTTTGCGATACTCATGGCCTAACTCAACTTATTGGAGAACCTACGTGCCCTATCAAAAAGTCCCCTGTCAACAGTATGCTGCTGGATGTCATTCTAGTAAACAAACCACACCTATTCTCCCATGCAGGAGTTTTTTTCACAGACATTAGTGATCACTATATTATTGCTAGCATAAGGTTGGTTCAGAACCCACCTTCCATGTCAAGGTTCACCATTAAGAGGGCCAGGCACCACTTTGATCTGCCTGCCTACCTTGATGAGCTAAAATTCTCAGTGCATTGGCAGGATTTTTACCTTGCCAACTCATTACAGTTGGCTTACGAGATTTTCTCCGAATTATGACTGTGGCTTTAAATAAGTATGCCCCGCTCGTAAAAACTAGGGTAAGGGGAAGAACCTGTCACTGATTCACACCTGAACTCAAATCAGTTTTACTGAATAGGGACAAGCTTTGGAAAAAAGCATGAACTACAAAAAATCTGATGGACTGGTGTAACTTCAGGAAAGCTAGGAATGAGTGCAACAAGTTGATAAGAGATGCTGAGGCCTCCTACTTCCGCTCGGAACTGGACTCTGCTTCCAGGAGCTCTTCCAAATTTCGGAAATCCATTAAGGATATGTCTGGTCACACCCTGGTTAATTCCCTGCCTGCAAAGATCATTTCTGGCAGTGTCACCATCTGCAACAAAATGGAAATCATGGATGCTTTTAACAACCACTTTACCACTGCAGGCCTTGCTTTTAACAACTCACCTGCAAGTTCCCTACACTCCCAACTGGATGCCCAAATCTCGAAACCTCCTCTAACCAACTCAGTCTTCTCCCTCCAGCATACTTCCTTGAAGAAGGTCGAAGAACTCCTACTAAAGTTGGACGATAAGAAAAGCGCAGGTGCTGACTCTTGGGATCCTTACTTTCTAAAAGTTGCCTTCCATGTCTTGTCCGCACCTATTACCCACCTATTCAATCTTTCTCTATCCCACGGTACCCTCCCATCCTTATGGAAAACAGTTCATGTTATCCCTTTGTTCAAATCTGGGGACCCTTATGATCTAAACAATTACAGACCAATTTCATTACTACCCACGCAGTCCAAATTACTAGAAAAAATTGTAAACAAGCAAATGAAAACATACGTAGATTCTATGAGCCTTCTAAATCCTATGCAATCTGGCTTTAGAGCACAGCACAGCACTATCATGGCCCTAGCTAAAGTTACCAACGATTGGCACCGAGACCTGGAAAATAAGAAATTTGTCTGTGCTGTATTCTTAGACCTGAGCAAGGCCTTTGACACTGCTGACCACGACCTGCTCCTCTCCTCCCTTAAGGCCATAGGACTGGTTCCACTGTCCCTTCACTGGTTTGCCGATTACCTTTCTGACCAGTAGCAGCAAGTAAAGTCAGATGGTGAACTATACCCCCCTCAAACCTCTACAAAGAGGGGTCCCCCAGGGTTCAATCCTGGGTCCACTACTGTTTGCAAACTATGTGAACAACATTGATATTAAGATAACCAAGACCAGTATTCATCTCTTCACAGATGACACGGTCCTCTACCTTAGTCACTCCTCATCCGAAACAGCCTGTAAAGACTTACAATCGGAATTCAACATTCTCCAGAGCCAACTCCTTAAGAAAAAACTGTTATTAAACGTTAAGAAAACTAAGGCTATGCTGTTTTCTCCCTTTCTACTGGATGCAAACCCAGCCACTGCCAGCACTGTCCCACAGATTAACACAATCCTGAGTGAAAACCTAGAATGTGTTAGCATGTTCAAGTACTTAGGGATTTGGCTTGATTATAAACTGTCTTTTACGGACCACATCGAACACCTCCTAAAGAAATTAAGACAGGCTTAGTCTCTTTTTTAGGATTAACAACTACCTCACCAGCAATGCCAAATGATGGCTGGTTCAATCCGTATTTCTCTCCTTGGTTGATTATGCTGACTTCCTTTATAGCCACTGCCCTGCATTGCACCTTGCTAAACTGGATACGTTGCATCACAGGGCACTGAGATTCATTACTGGTCTACCTCAAACCACACATCACTGTACTCTCTATACAGCCATGGGGTGGCCTACCCTTCATTTCAAGAGAAACAGAAATGCTTTAATCTGGACTTTCAAAGCCATCATCAAGAAACTTCCCCCATATATCTCCAATTGCCTCCCACTCTGTGAACCTGGAGCCTATGCACTGAGAAGCTCATCCTTTATTTACTTGAAGGTACCCAGGCTGAAAACACATATCAGGAGAATGGATATAAGTTTTGTGCTGCCATCTTTGTGGAATACTTTATAAAAAACACTGAAGTTTAGCTCCCCGATCAGCATATCCTCCTTCAAGACCTTATATGACCTCTTAGTTAAAGAAATCTGTAATTGCTTACACTACCCTAAAAACCTGCACACTGGCTGGCTGGGGTTTTTATGCCCACCCGCTATGTTACGCCTACCAGAGTTCTCCTGCCCTGAGCACCCTCACCTACACTGGTCCTTTTATGTCAAAACCCCTATCCCAGACCTTGTTGCCCCCTCCACCCTATCCTTCCCTGTATCTCCAGCCCACCTGGCCCTCCAGTGGACATGCTTGACTCTCCGAAACACTAATATTATATATCACCCCCCAGTCCACGGAAAGGCCATAACTTCCCTGTACCCGAGGTAGTCTTTTAGTTGAACCTTCCTGTATATGTTCACTCACTAATGCCTTATTTATTTCTTGTACTGTATCACTATGTTCCTTGTATCATTTGTATTTGCACATATTGTACGTTGTTTGGATTGTACCGTTATAATTTGTATACCTATGTATTAGGTCCATCTTGCAAATGAGCTTGCTCAACGGTGATCGCCTGAATAAATAAAGATTTTGATTGATTGATTGATATTGGTAGACGTTTTTAGATTTCTTCATTCTCAAGGTATCACTGATCTATCTCTCACACAAGTTCATATAACTCTTCTTCTAAAACCCAGGAAAGATGAGTTTCTTCCTTCTAGTTATCACCTCACTTCCCTTATTAATACTGATTTTAACATTTTAGCAAAAATTCTGGCTCACAGACTGGAAGGTGTATGGTCCAGTTTAATTGGACCTGAACAAGTTGGATTCATGCAGGGCCATATTTCTAGCGATTATATCCACAAATTATTTCATTTAATCTCAGCCTCCAGGTAGACCAGGACTCCTGCGTCCCTGGTCTCCCTGGACACCAAGACGGCTTTCGATCAGGTTTCTTGGCCATATTTATTTGAGGTACTTTGGCCTAATAACATTCCAGATGATTTTATTCAGTAAGTGTGACTTCTTTATGATAACTCATTAGCCACACTATTATGCAATGGGGTTCTCTCTAAGTCTTTCGCTATTACCTCGGACACCAGACAAGGATGCCCCATGTCGCCTTTACTTTTTAATTTATATTTAGAGCCTTTAATTTTAAGGTTAAAGAGAAATCCTCAAGTCCAGGGAATTTGACTCCAACAAGTGGAATACAAACTCTCTGTTTAAGCAGATGATATTTTATTATATTTGTCATACCTAGAGACTTCTCTTCCTGCTGCATTAGCAAAGATTGATTCCTTTGGGAAAATTGCAGCTTATAAATTAAACTTTAGTACTGTAAAACATGTGTTTTGCCATTAAACTCTTTTGTTACTAAACAACATATTATCAATTTAGGGCTCCAATGATATTACGATATCTGGGTATCCTTATTTCAAGACACTGATTTAAAAAAAATAAATTTAGGTCCCTAATTACATTTCATTAAACAAGATCTACATAAATGGATGGCTCTTCCTTTATCCTTATGGGGATGGATAAATGCAGTCAAAATTAGCATCTTACCTCGTATTCTGTACCCCCTGGGGATGTAAAAAAAAGTATTTTGCCATGAGATTGGTTCCAAAAATTACAGACACTTCTCAATTCATTTTTATGATATGGCTAATTGATTAGGAGAACTTATTTTCAATTAATTTCCAAAAACAACAGAGTAGTCCTCATCTCCCCAAGTTGTACTTGGGGACATACTACCCAAGGGAAAGCACATGATTTCTATGAATCACAATGGTTAGGCCTTGAAAGAGCCTTGTATAGGGGTTTCAATATTTAACTTTTGGCTTTATTATATCTTTCTCCTTTAGCTCTCCCTAAGTCCATGAAAATGACTCTCACATATATTGGTCTTTACATGGTCATGCACAAACTATGTGAATATTTTCATATCTTAGCTTCACATAGTTTACATCAACCAATACTATTTAATCACAGTTTTACAATTGCCTACCGCTCTATACCTGTAAATTGTCTTCCCCTTGGAGAGGCCACCACTGTGGCTATGTGTTCTTCTTCTGATTACCTATTCCATTTTTATTCCTTTCAATCTTGAAAGGAATTTTATGCCAAGCACTTTTTTAAATACCTGCAATTATCTCAGGCAATGTTATCCCATTTAGGCTCTCCACCATGGACTGCATCAAATCAGCATAATTTTGAGGAACTGATTCAAGCTGCAGGTTCTCATCATGCGGTCTCCCAATTACATAACATATTCCAAACCCTTGACCCACTTAAATCCTAAGGAATTTGCTATTATTGGCGAAATAGTCTAATCTGGACTGGACCCCTTCGGATTGGCAAAAGGTTTGGTCAGAAACATATAAATTCATGAAACAGGATTGCTACAGACTGCTTCAATTTAAAATTTTACATGATCTTTACTCCACAGAGTCTTTGTAAAATGGTCAGACAAGACCAAGCAATCTGTTCCAGGTACAAACACGAGGCTGGATCCCTATTTCATATCTTATGGATTTATGAGAAGGCTACACCCTTCTGGATGACTATTAAGTCCCATTTTGACATGTCTTTTGATTTGGCAGAGGTCTTTACTCCTGAAGTTTGTTTATTGGGCTTTTATAAGGGCATTAAGGATGCAATACTTGAAGCAACATCCCATTGTGTTAGTGAGAAAAGGAAGTGCAAAAGAAGAAGAAAACCACTTTGGTTCTCAAACACAGTAGCAGAAAAAGTCAGAGCCAAAAGACTGGCCTTCAGGAAATGTAAGGGAATGAAGCAGGATGAAGATAGAGAGGCATACCAAACTTCCCTAAGGGAAGCAGGGAAGGCAGTAAGGCAGGCAAATGCCCAAACTGAGGAAACACTAGCACGAACAGTAAAAGAAGGTGACAAGACTTTCTATAGATACATTAGTGAAAGGAGAAAGTCCAAAGGGGGTATTGCTAAGATCAAAGGGGATAAGGGGGCATGTGAGGAGGAGGACCTTGTAAAAGCATCTATCCTAAATAGATACTTCTGCTCAGTATTTACTGAAGAGAAGGTAGGGCAGGGCCCACAGCTCTGCACCATGGACACGGGGGGGAGGAGGTGTGCACTAGTCTCTTCACAAAAGAAAGGGTCCTACAAGAGTTTGATAAGCTCAGGGTGGATAAGGCAATGAGGCCTGATGGCATACATCCCACGGTAATAAAGGATTTAAGGGTGGAACTAGCAGAGCCATTATCAGAACTGTTTAGTGAGTCTCTGAGCACAGAAGAGGTCCCAGAAGACTGGAGAAGGGCTCATGTGATCCCGCTCCACAAGAGTGGTAGCAGGAAGGAGGCAGGGAACTACAGATCTGTCAGTCTCACCTCAGTAGTGGGCAAGATTATGGAGACACTCCTTAAGGAAAGGATAGTGCAACACCTGGAATCCATAGGAGCACAGGATCCAAGACAGCATGGGTTTACAAAAGGAAGGTCCTGTCAAACTAATCTCATAGATTTCTTTGACTGGGTAACCAGAGTGGTGGACCAAGGGGGAGCAGTTGATGTTGACTACCTTGACTTCAGCAAAGCTTTTGATACTGTTCCACATAGAAGATTAACAAGCTGGGTAGGCTCGGGGTGGGTCAGACGTTGGTCAACTGGGTGGCTAACCGGCTGACGGGCAGAAAACAGAGAGTGGTGGTAAACGGTACACAGTCAGAAGAGATGCAAGTCACAAGTGGGGTACCTCAGGGATCAGTCCTGGGGCCAGTTCTCTTCAATATCTTCATCAGTGACATTGCAGATGGACTAGAGGGTAAGGTTTGTCTGTTTGCAGATGACACCAAGATCTGCAACAAAGTAGATGATCCAGATGGTGTGGGCAGAATGAGAAGAGATCTGAATAAACTGGCAAAATGGTCAGAAGAGTGGCACTGGGATTTAATGCAAAGAAGTGCAAGATCATGCACACAGGGAAGAGAAACCCTGAAGCCACCTATAGGCTGGGAGGGGAGTTGTTGGCAGTCACAAGGGAAGAAAGAGACTTGGGCATCATCATCACTGATGACCTGAAATCATCCAAGCAGAACTCTAAAGCAGCAGAAAAAGGCTAGAGGGATGTTGGGGTGTATTAGTAGGGGTATCACAAGTCAGAAGAGGGAGGTAATAATCCCTCTTTACAAGACACTAGTTAGGCCCTACCTGGAGTACTGCATGCAGTATTGGAGGCCACACCTTCACAAGGACATTAACCAAATTGAGGCAGTCCAGAGAAGGGCAACCAAAATGGTGCAGGGACTGCATCAGAAAACATATGAGGACAGATTAACTGAACTCAATATGTATACCTTAGAACAAAGGAGGGAGAGAGGTGATATAATTGAAACATTCAAACACCTTAAGGGCATTAGCAAGGTGAAAGAGTCTAACATGTTTCAATATAAGAAAAATAGCAGGACAAGAGGACACAGCATGAGATTAGAGGAAGGCCGATTAAGGGGTAATGTGAGGAAGTTCTTTTTCACAGAAAGGGTGGTGGATGCATGGAATGGCCTACCTCAGGAAGTGGTGTATATGAATACAGTGCAGGATATCAAAAAGGCATGGGATAGGTATATACAGATGAGTATGAATAGATAGACCATTGACAGAGCAGAGGCCTATGGCACATTCATAAGGTAGAAAAAGAAATGGGCAGACTGGATGAGCCTTGTGGTCCTTATCTGCCATCAACTTCTATGTTTCTATGCATCTCGCCAGGATATAAAAAGGGCATTATTGCCCTAGTCTCCTAGCTGTGAAGATAGTTCTTTTTCGGCATTGGCTTGATGACCTAATCCCATCCTGGTCAGAATGGCATGCCAAAATCCTCAGCACCTTGAATGAGGAATTGCATATAGCTAATGTAAGGCATAGACATTAATCTTTTATAGAGAAATTGTTTCTACTATATGCCTGGTTAATTATTATTTAGATACTTGTTCTTTCTTTTTTTTTCGTACAAGTATCTTGCTGAGGAATTGGTCATTATTTTTTCTTTTAAGACCAAATGTTATTCTTTTTGTACTGGTTTTGCTTTTTCCTTATTGGACTTTAACTGCATCTTGGTTTTACATGGGTTTATTGTAGGAGCAACACTCAATAGGAGGGTGATGTAGGAGTGAGGGTTCTTCTTTGGTATTTATCAGGTTTGTATGTTTCAAGGTTCTTGACTGTTTGTTCCATTGGATGGTGTGTATTGGTTTGTCCTTTGTTTATTTATCATTTTTTGAAAATCAATAAAGTATCTAAATTAAAAATAAATAAATAAATAACTCTCCCACATAGATCTTACTGCTGCATACATATTGACATTTACACAGCATTTATAGTGGAATGTGTTGTTGTATTATACTGTACGTATCCATTTAAAATAAAAGTGACAGATGGATGCATTCTATTTATTAATTTAGGTACCTTCCACCCTGAGGAATGTATTTTTTACACCCCAAAATGATGGTAGGTTAAGGGTGATGCTATTATGTGTATTGTATATCACTAGAATAAATGGATGCTTGAATATAATACAGTGGGTGAGTGGTTACATTATTTCCTATATTTCTAGTTGTACTGATGGCTACCATATAACTGACTACTCCCTGATGTGAGTTTCTTTAATGGCTATGGAGGATCTGGGCACACCCTTTATGGGAAACATTTTATGCCACTAGAGGCCCATAATTCACATATTTTTTCATCAGTATAGTATCTGTTTCTTCTGGCAAAAACTATGCAAAGTGCCTAATGTGCTACCAAATTGGCAGTTGGCACAGGTTCACTACATGAAGTTGAGCAATTCACCAGTGCTAAATACATTGCAGGACTGTCTGCTAGTGCAGCTGGTCAGGAAACCCACAAGGCAAATTATTTTTCTCGATGTGGTGCTCACCAACTTAGAAATGATAGGTGGGGTGAGGGTTGAAGAACCTCTGGGGCCCAGTGACCATAATATCACATGGTATGAAGTGGCTCCGGGCACCAGTATACCATTGTCAAGGGCCCCTCCCCTGACACACCGCTGTGACCTCTACACTCGCCTTGAGTGGCTCCCTCCTGACAAGCACCGCATCTTCGTAGTAGGGAACTTCATTGACAACATCGTTAGATCAGCCACCCCTGCTGCCCTTGCCCTTCCCCTCAACCCTGACGCCACTACCTATCACCTTAGGTCAAGGGCGGCACTCAATCACCCGGTTCCGAGGACGCACACCCTTGCGGGTGATAGGGCTTTCACCAACTATGCCTCCAAATTATGGAATTTCATTCCCAACCCTTACTCAGTCCACCCCCTCCCATCCAGGATTTAAAGCTTCCCTTTGGAACTTCCTGAAGGGCTCCTCCTCCTGTCCATGCACCTCGTAGCCCCCTCACACTACGTGTGCATGGGTGGTCTCTGCGCCCTCAGGGCCCACTGCACTAACTCTCCTGACAACTGGTCAAGCTATGACTAAATGGAGTACCATAACTAGTATCACCTGCTCTCCCATTGTATGTAAATTTGACTCACTCACTGTTTGTGTATGCTGTAGCTCTTAATTCTCCCAGGTTATCTGTAACCTCCCCGGGCTCATGTGTTTCTTACTGGTTGTCATTCTTCTACATAACCTGATATCTCATTGTATGCAAAAGTTGATTTGTCACTGTACCTGTATATTCAAGTTTGTAACTCTCCCGGATCGCACCTGAAAATAGGCACTTGGCTGTCTAGTGTGACTTACCCAGTAAACAAAAGCAAATAAATAAATAAATAAAGGGCTGTGTTCTTGGATTTTAGAAAATTAGACTTTGGCCAGATGAGGGAACAGGTCAAGGGTAAGCTGTGGGAATTGGATGCAATCTGGGCTTGGAGGAGAGGTGGGAAGTAATTAAAAAGTCCACGAAGCAATTAATGAGTAGTTCCCCTTCATTAATCCATAAATCAGTAGGTGAGGGCAGGTTAGCAAAAGTGACAATCCACAAGAGTAAGAATTACTGGCCACTCCTGAAACAAGTGTTATCAATGTATATTCATTTTACTAATTATAACAGTCCAATCCTCATTTAGCCCAACATTTCACCATTAGTTAAGTATTAAACTAACTTGGTTTTTAATCAATGCAGGATGCTAAAAAGAGATGTATGATTAAGAAGGGAACAGCATGATGCCTAAACACACAAGCTTACTAACATAGGTGGGTGTTGTGAGCTCTGTTGTACCATGTGTTTTAGTTGATATCAATATCTAAATCATGTTTAGTAATATTAGTAATGAATGGCAAAGTGATTTACTTAAAATGCAGCACATAAAAAACAATAAGTTATGCAAATGTTTGTTTCCTGTGGCACTGCTGTTATGATGATGATGATACCTAGTGGCAGACTGGTGTAACAACAGAAGTTGTAAATATAAAATGTGAAATGAGATTCTAGCTGTATTGGTCCTTGGAAAACAAGAGACACTGGAAGGTTTGATACCTTTTATTGGACCAGCAAGTATCTTGCACAAAGATGGAATTATACATAAGCTTTCAGGGTCTCACACGTCCCTTCTTCAGGTGAATAGTAAAACTGAGCAACATTACCAGTATTTATATCTACTGTGGAGCAATTAAAAAAAATTAAAAATAATTACTTAAAGGGTAGGAGGGCAGGAAGTGTAGTTAGAAAGTGATAAAAAGGACACAGTAACAATGAAGTATAGAAATAAAAGTCTATGTAAGTTGCAAAGTAAACAAAAATGTGTGAGAAGAACGGGAAGGGGGCAAATAATAGGAACAGGACAGCTGACAGTGTCACAGTTCATGAGGTAGGACCCCCAAAACCCTATGTTGAAAATTTGGTGAAAAAAATTCCCAAAAATGATTGTTTTATGAGCATGTGTTGTGCAGTTCCTACACACGCTTGTAACTTCAAGCATTTTTGATATTTTCACTCCAGATTTTCAACATTGCCATTTTACCACACCTTCTTATGAACAGTATAGCTGTCATTTTTCACATCTTGCCTGAAATGTGTTTTTGCACATGTAGTGCACAATGGCATGGTCGGTGTGCGAAATCAATGTTCAGGACAGATTAAGAATATCACATTGACACTGTTCATGAGGTAGGTCCCCAAAAACCCTATGTTGAAAATTTAATGAAAATATTCCCCAAAATGACTGTTTTAAGAGCATGTGTTTCGCAATTCCTATGCACGCTTGTAACTTCCCATATTTTTACTATATTCACTCCAGATTTTTAACATTGCCATTTTACCACACCTCCTTATGAACATTACAACTGTCATTTTTCACATCTCACCCAAAATGTGTGTTCACACATCTAGCGCACAGTGGTGTGGTTGGTGTGTGAAATCAATCTTCGGGACAGATTAAGAAAATATCACAGTGGTACTGTTCATGAGCACAGGTCTTAAACTGGCAATGTTGAAAATGTGGTGACAGAACTCCATAAAATGACTGTGTTATGAGCGCGCATTGTGCAATTTTATGCACCCTTGTAAGTTCATGAACTTGTAATCTTTTCAGTCCAGATTTTCAACTTTGGCATTTTTCCACAATTCCTTATGAACAGTACAGCTGTCATTTTTCACACCCTGGCCAAAATGTGTTTTTGCACTTCCGGCGCAGAATAGCACGGTCGCTGTGGGAAATCAGTGGTTGGGATAGATTAAGAAAATCACTGTGACACTGTTCATGAGCAGAAGTCCCTAAAATGCCTATGTTGAAAATCTGCAGTAAAAAATCCCAAAACTAATTACATTATGGCTGTGCGTTGCGCAGTTTCTATGCATACTCGTGACTTCACCAGTTTTTTTTATATTTTCACTCCAGATTTTCAGCATTGCCATTTTTTACACCTCCTCATGAACAGTACAGCTGTCATTTTTCACATCCTGTTCAAAATGTGTTTTCACACCTGTGGCACCAAATGGCGCAGTCGCTGTGCAAAATCACCTTTTGGCTAACAAACTGATAGTGTCACTGTTCATGTGGTGGGTTCACAAAAAGCCCATGTTGAAAACTTGGAGTAAAAATACCAAGAAATGCCCAGGGTGCTAGGGTGTTTGACCATAACACCCTACCCTGTAGAGACTGACAGGCATCAGGGGTGCGACTTGGGATTGTCGACAGTAATGCTCATGCCATTCCACCCCCACCCTGTAGCCAGTGGCAGGCATCGAGGTGTGCCTTGGAACCTTTGGCCCCAGAGTTTACCCATTCACCTATACTGCACCCATTTCAGTGTGTTTCTTTATGGAATGAGGTGAGTATAAAGCCCGAACACTTCAAAGCACACCTTGACACTTGTAAGTGTCTGCAGGGTAGGGTGAGGTGAAATGTCATGACCGTTATGAGCGATGACCCAAAGGCACACCCCAATGCCTGTCCATTTCTGCAGGGTGGGGGTGGAGCTGGCATCAGTTCAATACTTCACTGCCTTTCCTATATTGCATCTGTCTAACTCCTGCACTTCCACTGCTAATGACAGCAAGCAACACTTGGCATTGATAAATGCTTGTTTTTGAGTTGTACTGGTGGGCATCTAGTGACATACTAAACCACACTGATTTGTATTCTCTAGTCCCAAGGGGATCCTCCAGCCTGATATCCATGTTGATGTCTATGTTTCACAGCATTAATTAAGAATTACCCTTTCCCCAGTACTTTCCTTAATCAACTGACTATGAAGCACTCCTGCATGGCATCAAGTACACCATCTGCTGTTACAGCCTGTAGGTATTTCATTTTGTTGCAAATAATGCTGGCATTCATGCAGCTCATAGTACTTTCTAGGAGTCTGTTTTCCTATTCTTTTTCATGGTTGTGACTTCACCCTCAACACCCTCGACCATTTCCTTTGTTCCCAAGTTCTGCTTTCTCACTATTTTTGTCTGCCCTGTCTGTTGTTACAAGTAGGAAGAATACCAGATACAGTAGGCCTACTATATCTACAGTAAAGCATTGGCTTATCCCAGCACCATACCCCCCCCCACATACACATACATAGAGTATTACATGAGAAATATATATCACATGTCTGACTCGGGGCACTAGTTCCCTTTGTCTTTGGATGGATTACATCCCTCCAGTCTCACAAGTAGTGGAAGCCCTCTTCCACACACTGTTTGCTAAACCATTTATTAAATTCTTAAGAGCTTATGCAATAATATGCATTATCATGGATGCTACCGCTAGTTAACTGTGTATTTAAGAAATGCATATTAAGGCAGCTATCTTTACTTTATTGAAAATCAATTGTTTAATAAGCATGCAGAACTATTTTTATAGCTATGCATTTTCTATTTAAGATGTAGTGATATTTTGATGGTCTACCTGTACTACCCTTTGCTGCCACTATCAGGATACATAATCAGTGTTTTTGAGTTGTACCTATGTTTCAGTATAAGAAATTACACTGCCTGGTTTCCAATGACTACTGACAATTTACTAGTGGTTGCTAATATAAATGATTGTTTCACATCAATTTAACCATCTACTTATCTTTAATAAACACTAACAAATATTTTAATAGATATGCTTTGGCCATTTAAAATGTAGTGATGTCCTGATGGTATACATTTACTAACCTTTGTTGCTATGTGGGAGGCAATAGTTCATGCTGAATCCATTCTACTTTTATCCTGGCTTTGAGAAATCCAGTAGCCAGTTTCCATCATCAGGCATTACTAACATTTTAGTGACCGATGCATATCTATTAAAATATTACTGTTGGCTTACTGAACATTAATTTATCATTCAATATACTAGCAACTATTGCCTTAATATAAGTTTGTTAAATGCATATTGGTTGTTTCTATGTTAAAAGCATAGTACTGCTTATTGAGTCCTTTTAATATCTTATTAAGTAGCAATAACTTGTTTACTATATGATTATTAACTACTATTTTGACCAGTTAATTAAAGGTGGTACTGAATATGTTCTATGGTAGCACAGATTATATTTTTAAATTACAGTGCTACCCATTCAGGATTGTTGTCATTATGCTATGCATCATTGTTCTAGAAAAACTAACATTTTTAGAAATAAGACAGTATCTTTATTATGCAATATTGACTGGTAATAGGAGCCATCCTGGTGGTCAGCACTGTACTGTGCAGTATGAACTGTATGTATATATTTTTAAAATAGGTACGAGAAATCCTATTATGGTATGTGGTTGGTGGAATCCAGTCTGTGGTTATTACAAATAAGAAATTATTTTCTTTCATCTTGTGGCACTTTTTAACCATTACATAAGAATAGTAACTAAATTCTTAGAAGGTTGAAAGTCTTGTGCCTGTGCCATTATTAACTACAGTATATGCCCTGTTGTGTGCTCTTGCTTACATAATGGTTTTATTTACAGTTTGTAATTGTTTTTTGAAACTGAGAAATACACATGGTGAAAACTCATTTCCAGGTGCATCCTATAAGGTAAATTACATTAACCTGATTTTCTGATAGGGGGAATGTTAGCCAGCACATTTACTCTTATGATAAGTGCCATGAGTTATCTTTTTTCTTTTCATAGAGGTTTTCATCCCAGGACCCAAGTGGATCAGCTCTGGTGGCTATCAGCCCTGTCACTACCTTCCCCACTCGGTGCCTCACCAGCCTGATTGTTTCTCTCCCTGTAAGACGGAGCAGTGGACTGGGTGCATGGTAGCAGGGGTGGGCAGGCAGGAATTCACAAAGCTGGAGCCTTGTCTTTTCCTTCTTCTACCTGTTTTCCCCAATGGGCTTGCATGTACATGCACATGTGTGGAGGTGTGTGCATGCTGCAGAGCCCTGCAGCCCTCTCTTTCACTGCCCTCTTCAACCTGCACTACCACCTGGCTTCCTCTGGGTGGCAGTCTTTCGGTGGAGAGTGCAGGTCCTCCCAACCCCTGGAAAAGGAGTGCAGCTGTCAGGCACTCAGTCCTTTCCCTTTTTGGCCGCCCCCCCAGCATTTCAGGCTCACCACTGAATGGTGTGGCAGGAGGTAAGGCTCCAGCATCTCAGCCTTTCATGCCATTGGGCTGGCTATGCCATGAGTTTTCTAACTCTCACATGGACAGCTACCAGAGCAGAAGATACATCACCAGTGATTACCATTTAATCTAAAATACAGTACCCCGATAGTGCAGAACCTCCACTGCAGGTTTGTGTATTAATTCAAGTTTCAGGTGTGGGACTTGAACCCATAACCTTTGGCTCTGTTGGTCCTCAGAGCCAGGTGTACAGCCTGCTGAGCCACTGACTCATTAAAAGGGATTGTCAGTGCTGATGTTCCTCTACATTACCTGGATGGTTCAAATAAGCCTCACACATATATTCAATGCAGTCATCCTATCTGAGCTAAGCTTTTAATGTACTATCATTGCCCTTTAATGCGCACACACACAACACAATTTGATTGCAGGGAATCAATGACTTTTCAGAACATATGGCCATTAAGCAGGTAACTCTTCCATCATAGACACTCCAAATCATAACTGTTCTCCAGAAGAAACAACCCACACCAGGCTAATGCTTCCACTCGTTACCATGGTAACCTTCGTCTCTGTTTGAGCTGACATTTTTATGTTACAGAAATAGTAACAGTTAAAGAGCATAACACAAAAAGCAATCAGTGCCCTCTTACACACTTTTCTACACTCAGTGACCTCAAAGTATGCATGCCAGTCAAGTATTTTGCATAAGTCTGATTAAACCACACTGTAAGCTATGGAATCATAAAAGTGACAGAGTAGGATTTTTAATAAAGCTACATATAAGAGGATTTCTTTGAAATCTCACTAGAGCTGGGTCTTTTCTATTCCTAGTAAATTACTTTTGAAATGGACACATCACACTGCATGTTTTTCTGCTCCAGTGACTCTGTGTATAGTCTTCTCATTTCTAAAGTGCTATCATTGCTTTTAATTCAGCTAAAGGCCATCCTGAGAAGGTAAGCAGATCATTTTGTTGACAAAACCTTTACTCAGTAATACCATACCTTTAGTTTAGAGGCTAGGATATTGGTCTCAAATGTATGTGTGTGTGTGTGTGTGTGTACGTCTGCATGCAGCTATAGTAGAGACAGATAGTGAGATAGATAGATAGATAGACAGACAGACAGACATCTTGGCATGTCTGCTGTTACAGTTTGCTAAAGTTAGGGCCAACAACCCTCTATGGCAAGTCCCCCACAAATATTGTGCATACTGTGGAAAAGAAACTGCAACCTAAGCAGAGAAGCATTGTATAATAACTACTATATAAGATGATATGTGAATGTTTTTTGTACGGAATGTATTATGAAGGATACTAAGTAAAACAAACAATTGCTGAAATGTCATCATATGAATCATACAGTATGTGCAATTTGAAAAGTAAAATCTAATCATAAATTATAATAGGTACTATATCAGTCTATCTCAGACTAAACCTTTCAGACATGCATGATTTAATTGATGATACAATGGATCTGTTCAGAGCATTGCAGCTGTAAAGAACTACATATCATTTTGCTTTCACTTTCAGCCCACAATTAGCAGTATTTGTTTGTCAGCAAATAATGTCATCATATCAGTGATTGGTAATGCACTTCTGGCAAATGGGCCAGCAAGTCAAAACTTTCTGAGCTCACCTTGGGAGGAGACTATACCCCTCCAAAGTTCAGTTTTAGGGTAGTTGAACAGGGAACTCAATTCCCTAAGTTATACCAGAATGGAGTTAATCTATTCTAGTATAATTAAAGCAACTGAGTGCCTTGTGGTAGGTTTAAGGAACTGAGTGCCTCTTGGTGGGTTTAAATAATGTAAAATTGAACATTGTAATAGTTTATTCTCTTCCCACAGTGAAAACAAAAAGTTTTGACTTGCTAGCCCAGACCGTGATGAAAAAGCTGGTGGACAGGAGCTGTTTCTGTTTGGGGACTACTATATAGCATGGAGTTAGGTCAGGTAAGTCTACGTCCACCACTCTGGCAGACTTTGTAAGTGAGGTTGCTGGGGCAGTGGATGTGGGAAGATCATGGAAGTGGGGTTTGTGGACCTCTGAAAAGCATTTGACATGGTGGATCACAAGATCCTCCAAAACAATCTAAAAAGAATAGGGATCCGTATACAGACAAGTAAGCAGTTTGGGTCTCATCTAACAAATCAAAAACAATCTGTGTCAATAAATAATACTTTGAGATGGGGTATCTGTCCAGATTGCTCCTCAGGGTTCAATATCAGGTCCCCTATTGTTTTTAATCTACATTAATAACCTTTCTGGACAAATACTCTACTCAACAATAAAGTTGTATGCTGATGATACAGTATTTCAAAAGCAATCAACCACGCGTATATGGAACAAAAGCTTCAAACTGACTTCAGTGCTTTACAGTATTGATTTATCAATGCCAAGCCAAAACAGTTCTGAATAAAAAAAAGACACAATCTATGGCCTTCCACAAAAAAAGTATTTCATGAGATAAAAAAACAGGTCACATAAATGTAAAAACATTGGATAGAGGGTATATTAAATCTGCATTAAAAACTCATTTATTTATTTTGGTGTTCCCTGATTTTATTTGATCTGCTGCAGCTGTTTTTATAAGAGTAGTCATTTTCATGGATTTTATGGCTATGTACTAGTGCTATGGTCTTGGAATAGCACTATTTTATAAATAAATATTGACTGACTGATTGATAAATATCAGGGTGGAAACTGATGATTCTTTATTCTTCAATGCACACATGAAAGCCACTGTAAAAAGTCAACAGCAGATTTGGGGCAGTGTGCAAAAGTGCTCACGCAATACCAAAAAAGGCAAGAGCCACACTGTACTCAACTACTGCTACCTATATTAGAATACGGGAGTGTAGTATACCAATTTGCCAGCAAATATTTATTGGAAAGACTAGATATTATGTATAGCAAACTGGCTAGGGTTGTATTAAGTTGCCCATACAACACAAACCACTGCAAAGCACTCAATGAGCTGAATTGGGAGTCTACAGCAAGAAGAGAGAAACTAAGGGCTGTAACAGTGTACAACATGTTTAAAGGAATCATCAAAGAACATCAAGAGTTATTAGAAAATGTTCCAAACCAAAGATATTCAATGAGAAAAAAATGAAAAACACAGGACTGTCAGTACCAAAGGCGAGAACCAATTATGGAAAAGGGCCAAGGATTGTTATGTCCCAAAGATCTGGATAAACTAACGCCAAAAACTAGGGAAACAAAAACTTAAAACAGTTAATAAATTAGCCCAAGAAAATGTTTACGCAGATACATGTGACAGTACATTAAGTTTTCTAAATGTGACTAAATTGACATGAAAGTGATTGAAAAGGTTAAACTTTATAAACATAAAATAACAAAGTAAGATTGACTATTACAAAATTGTTAAATTAATTGAAGGACGACCTGACTCCCAGTAAACATTTTGTACCACTACATGAGTTGGTCATTCCTTGCCAGTCGACTGGACAGTTGTTTAAAATATTGACTGTGTTTAAGCTAAAATAGAAGAAGCCAAGTGTATAAAAATTAATTTGACTGATAGCTAACATATATCCTTACTAGTCCCAGTAACACTGTTGTATTCTTCTTATTTTGTTGTTTATATTGCAGGTAAAGTAAACTGGCAGACTGGATTGGCCTAGCGATCCTTATCTGCCATCAATTTGTATGTTTCTATGTCTCTATGTATTAACAGCTAATTTAAATTGTAACGTGTGACAACTGATTAATTGTTACATGTTGAAACTTAGAACTTCACTGTATACAGGACATCTTTGAAAGTAGGGCCCCTGATTCATAAAGTTTTTTATTCTGTCAAAAATAAAGATTTTACTACTACTGCAAAATATTAGTCAAGCCATTTTTGTATTGAATTTTATTTCATTCCTCAGCTGAAATAGGTGGTTATAAAGTTTTTAAAGTACCTGCACTCCTGATGCATGACCATTTAAAAAAATCACCATCTTGGTGTGGTGCTGCACTGTTTACTATTAGAAACATGCTAATAGCCAGTCCAGTGGTGCAGAGGGCTGAGACACTGGCAGCATCTCACCTCTCACCACACTGATGACCCAATATCGGAAGTGGGACTGGGTTGCCAGTGGTCAGCTGGGGGGGGGAGGGTAGGACCGGGAAAAAATTGAGCATCCACCTGGCAGCTCTCCTCTCCTGGACTAGGGTGGTGAGCCACCCAGGCTCTTGGCTGCCACCAGGTGGAGGTCTGGAGCTCAGTTAGCTGACAAAAGTTAGGTGGGTAGAAGGGGCCGGCGGGTTTGGAGTGCATGCATGACTCCACGCTCATATATCTTCCATGTTTATTGTAGCTTCAGGGGGGACAAAAATGGAAGAGGACCAGGCAACATGAAGCCCTTCCTGAGGTGCTGTGCCCCACCCTGTTGCTCCAATGGGGGGCATCTGGATGAGAGTCTCCTGGGGAAGGACAGCCTTCTCTCCTTTGATACCACCACAGGGGAAATCTGGGGTGGACGTAACACCCCAGAAGGAGAGAGGCAGCAGCCTGGCATTTGGCACTCAGGGATAGGGCTGAACAGCCATCTGATCAACCAGGAGAATCAAACTTTTATTTAAAAAAAAAAGGAAAAAAGAAACAGGTGCTAGCAGCATGTTGATACATCCGAGGTATGGACCTGGTATGTGCAGTCACAAAAGCAGCCTCAAAAGAAGAGATCTTTAAAAGTTGCTAGTGGCAGACATCATTATTGACTCAAGTCATTAAATACAAAATTAACGATAATTGCTTGTTAAAAAAAACAAAAATAATTAAAAATATACTGGTGATGAATTTAAGAATATCAGAAAAACATTACTGATACAAAAGACTATATGACAATTTTTTTCCCTAACATATTAAGGTATGATCAGCAAAGGTGTCGGAGATATTAACAAAATGAGTGGCCGAGGTGTGCTTGGCTACATGCTACATAACATCTTGGACATCACCTGACCCAAAAAAGAGGTTGGCTGGGCTAACACATGCATTGGGGGGGGGGACAGAGTGACATGGAGTAATCAGGGGCCACATACACAGAAGACATGTCATGCTCTTGGAACACCCCTTAACCCTACCATATGTGGTGGTGGAAGACCACATGTGGACACAACACAGTTCAATGAATACAAAAGGGATCTGCATGGGTGGTGGTACAGATGTATAGTCATCACAACACAGCTTTTGTTGGTAATAGCTGGGTTGGAGGGGGGACTGGGGTCCTCTAGGGAGGATTTAGGGATTTTTATTGGCCCAGCCAAACTGGAGGCCTCCACTAAGTTGAAAAATCTGGGCATCCTTCTGCATGGAGAGCTAACACTTGAGGCTGAGGTGCTGGTGACTATCTGGAATGGGTTTTACCATTTCCGAAATATCACCTGAATTAGATCGCTAATCCCCCTGGACAACTTGGCAACACTACCATATGCGTTTGTTGCCTCAAGGCTCTACTACTGTAACGCTGTCTACCGTGGGGTCAGGGGAGGTGCCATGCAGTGCCTGCAGCTGTTGCATAACACTACAGCTTGGCTATTGATGGGTCTCTCGAGATCTTGCCATGTTATGCCAGTGCTGCTCAAACTGCACTGGCTGCCAAGTATGCTTGTGCATCTCTTTCAAAATAGGTTTATTTACCTAAAAAGCCCTGCATGGACTGGGTAGGGGCTACCTGAGGGAGCATCTGCATCCCTATACCCTGGATGTTCCCTTTGATCAGTAGTGGACGGCTTTCTAGAGGTCCCCAGAGTGAGACTTAAGTCCTCAGGGGATCGGACCTTTGAGGTGGTCACACCAATCCAATGAAACTCTCTGCCGGGGTACCTGAGGAAGTCTCCCTCCCTTGAAATATTCAGAAAGAAACTTAAGTCTTTTTTCTTCTTCTTTTTTTTGTTTTGCAAACCTTTGGGGACTTAAACCAGGATTAGTCAAGAGTAGGAGTTTTATTGTGAAAGTTTAAGAAGGTATATTTATTTATTAGTGTTTTAATGTTATATGTATTCATTAGGTATGTTTGTGGATTCTGTGTAACTGGTGACTACCTGTTGTATATTTTGTAAAGGAACCCTGAGCCTTTGGTGAAGGGTGCCTTAAAGAAATAAAATCTACTACTACTACTACTAATACTAATACTGGAATCACTGTGAAAGTCAGCTGCACAACCCGCTGCCAATCCGATACATGGGTAAAACGGCACAACAATGCATGACAGCATACAGTGGCAGCCAGCACCATCTGTAACAGTATTGTGCCATGGCATCTTATATCAGGTTTGCATTGTTGTCTCTTTTTACATTTATTTCTGATAATGGAACTGGAACTTCTAGAGTATCCTGCCCCAGCCACCAGATGTCACAGTATAGCATGTATACTGTGCATTCCCCCTAATCACTTGCTGAATGGGCTGTCTCTTGGAACAAATTAAATACTCGTCTGCTGTGAGGTGTAAAATAGAGTGCTGTTACAGTATTGTATTTGAATGCTCACATTTCTGAGCATGGGTGAACAATATGCAAATACTGAAGAGACAAGGTTTCAACACTACAAAATGATTAATCTGCTACACCAACGACCATGGTTCAGGAATTAGCCTTGGTTGATTGGGCCAGCTGGAGGAAGGGATGAGGGTCTCTGACCTCTGTGCAATACTTTCACCTGACTGACCACAGGGGGAAGTACAGCTGAGGGTGCCATGGGAGGGAGGAGATGCAGGCTGGGATGGGCATGGAGTACACCATGTGCATATGCACCATGACAACCCTAGCATGCCCACATCTTAGGGGCTCAAGAGAGAACAGAAGAATGATGCCTAAGCCAAGCAGGATGACTCCACGCTCCTCGACTGTGGCATCACTCCCTCCAAGAAACTGGCTTGAGTCACCTTGAGGGGCCCTGTCCTCCCGCAGGACCCTGATGAAAGAGCTACCACTCCCCTTTGGGCTTAAGCCATGGAGACATATGGAAGGAGATTTGGTAAGATGTGGTAAGTCCCAGAGAAGGTGGTCAATTGAGCTTTGGGGGACTTAGGTGGTAGAAGGGGTAGGCTGGGGAGAAGGGGGTAAAAATAGGGATTATAAAAAACATACACAGTATACTAATCTGGTACAGTAGCACAAATCTGGTGGATTATGTGCAAGGCCACTGATTTATGGTGATTAAAACAATGAAATTCCGTTTTCAAGACTTCAAATTCCGGAAATTGCACTGGTGATTGTTACTCAAATTTTCGTATTTTACTGGGATTCTGCTGACATTCTTTTAGTATGTGCATAAATAATCAGAAAAAGAGAAAGTTTAATATACAGAGCATTAAATAAAGCAAACTGTAAATAGTACAGGAAGGAATTATAAGAAAAAATACAAGTTTTGTACATTTACGGATCTGGTATAAAATGTCAAATTCCATGAAGTCCTTGTTTTTACCAGTGTTCAGGCAGTCCAGATTCCAGAATTTTACCAGGTTTTCCAGTAAAAAATGAAAACCAGTGGTCTTGATTATGTGCAATTGCATCCTGATGATGCCAGTTGTGAATGTTTTGTTGAAAATTAATAAATCTCTTTAAACTATTCACTCCTGTGTAGTTAATTTATAGTTATGAACACATCTATACCTCTGATCATTAGCTCACTCTGGCCTTTTATTATCTTATGGTCCAGGTTTTGCTACCTGTAGTACAAAATTCCTGTCATTTTAAAGGAGAAATGCTCTTAACCTGATAGTAATTTTTACGTTCACTTGTGTGCATGCGCAAGGAACGTCTTGCAACAGTACGACTTTTGGAGGTATGTGACCCTCCTCACGAATGCAGTGCTCAGTGTAGCAGACATGACCCTACTGGACCAATACATGCTGAGCTGTGTATGACAGCAGTTTGGTTATGTTGGTCTTCACTTCTAAGAAAAGGTCCGCTGCAATCAGAGGTGGTAGCGTGTATGTAATTAGCATACAGACGTCAGCTGAACTGCTGTAATGCACAGCTTGGCATGAAATCCCTCCTGCTTCCTCCCTCTGCTAATGCCCTCCCCCTCCCTCATTACTGTTCTCCCTGGCACCCACATCGTGTTCCGAGGGGGGTGCCCAATCTCCCTTGGCTCATGTGCCCCCCCAGCACACTGTGCGGATGATGGGGGTGCCTAATCCCCTGTCGGCTGCAGCCCCCCAACAAACAATCAGTTGGCACACTGGGAGCCACCCCAGCAATCGCATGCTCCCCCCCACACACACACACACACATTGTATGGCCAGCGAGGGTGCCCAATCCCCACCTGCTCCAGTCCCCCCAACAAACATAGGTGGCACGCTGGAAGCCCACCCCAGCGTACTCAAATGCATCCTTTTTTATTCCCGTGAAACAAGAAAACAGTCCCTCAGTGAGTGCTTGCCCCCAACCAACCGCGCCCACCCTCTGCTCACCCACCTCCCACCCCCCACCCTATGTTTACCTCCGGAGTCCGGCGTGACAATCTTCGGTGGACTGGGAACACATCTGCACTCTTCAAAGCCGACCATGAACAGAGGAAATGTCAGTAAAACGTAAAATGTCATAAATAGGGTTTTTCCAACTTAGGTGGATAGCTCGGCCATTTTTTCGACTTTTGGCACCAAATTTTCAACATGGGGTTCTTAATACCCCTTCTCATGAATTCAGTCACTGTCATGGCATTATTCAGCTCCAAAAGGTAATTTTGCAGTCACTGAGCAGAATCACCTTTCAGGACCGATTAACAAAATGTCAGTGTCAGTGTTCATGAAGTGGGCTCTCAAAAAGCCTATGTTGCAAATTTGGTGAAAAAATTCCCCAAAATGACTGTTTTATGAGCGTGCGTTGCACAGTTTCCACGCAGAAGCATAAGTTCATGAATTTGTAATATTTTCACTACAGATTTTCAGCATAGGCATATTTCCACACATCCTTATGAACAGTGCAGTCATCATTTTTCACATCCTGACCGAAATGTGTTTTCGCACTTCTGGCTCAAAATAGCATGGTTGCTGTTGGAAATCTATGTTTGCTACAGAGTAATACAATCATAGTGACACTGTTCATGAGCAGAGGTTCTAAAATGCCTATGTTGAAAATTTGGTGACAAAAGTCCATAAAATGGCTGTGTTACGAGCATGCATTGCGCAGTTTCTACACACACTCATAAGTTAATGAATTTGTAATACTTCCACTCCAGATTTTCAACACTGGCATTTTCCCACATCTCCTTATGACCAGTACAGCTGTAATTTTTCACATCCTGGCCAAAATGTGTTTTCTCACTTCCAGCGTAGAATAGCGCGGTCGCTGTAGAAAATCAGTGTTTGGTACAGAGTAAGAAAATCACTGTGACACTGTTCATGAGCAGACATACTAAAATGCCTATGTTGAAAATTTGGTGAAATAATTCCAAAAAATAACTGTTTTACAAGCGTATGTTGCGCAATTTCCACGCGCACTTGTAACTTCACAAATTTGTAATATTTTACTCTAGATTTTCAACATTTGCATTTTTCCACACTTCCTTATGAACAGTATAGCTGTCATTTTTCACATCTTGGCTGAAATGTGTTTTCACACTTCTGGCGCAGAATAGTGCGGCTGCTGTGGGAAATCAGTGTTCGGTACACAGAAAAAAAATCATAGTGACAGTGTTCATCACCAGAGGTGACAAAATGCCTATGTTGAAAATTTGGTGAAATAATTTGACTGAATGACTATGTTATAAGCACGCATTTCTCAGTTTCCACACAGGCTCGTACCAATGAGCACGACCAGGGTGTTAGGGTTCCAAAGACAGACACTTAAGAAATATGAGGGTGAAATGCTGATCAGATGCAAGAGGAGTTGCAGAAAGGTACTCTGTTGGGATATGGATGCTGAAGGGACATGGATAAAACTGGGGAAGGGGGGCCTGCATAAATGCCAAACACCAATGCAAATACCTGCAAGTGAACATTCAGCATTGACAAATGCTTGTTTTCCAGCTGAAGCTGTCTTTAAATACTGGTTTCAATGCTGTTATTGTCCATTTGTAAGGGCCTATTAGTAAACTTAGTTGTGTTTCTGATCTACACACTAGTGTTAAGAATGCTGAATAGCTCCCTCTCCTTTACCCATCACATAGACAATGTTGTAAAGACAGCTAATGCCAGAATTGGTCTCCTCTACAGACACAGACAAAATATGACCCCTCTAGCCTTGTCTTTGGCTATCGATAGCTCTATAATCTCTTTTATAGACTATGGGATAATTGTGTACAGTGCTGCAACAGATACAGTCCTAAAAAGGGTCAGAACTACCCTCAACAAGTCTTGTAGGCTCGCCCTTGGGGCACACAGTCTCATTCATATGAAACTTTACTCTATATCTTAAGTGGCCTAATCTTCAGGGTCTAATACCAGACCTGTCTGTTCGGGAAAAAAGGCTCTCCACATTTTAATCCTCAACCCATTACAGACCTCCTTAAACCCACGTATAACTCACTCCAGATCAGAGGAAATTCACAAAATGATCTACATATCCTTTTCCTTTACACGGCACTTGCACGGAGACGCTATGCTTACAAGGCACTCCACTGGCTCGATGAATTACTCCCAGAAGTAATAAATGTGCCTAAGCTTGGAACGTACAAGAAATCCCTGCTCAAATGCCTGACAGTACTCAGCTCCTGTGACTGCAGGTTCTAACCCTCCGACACCCCCCTTCTGTCTCTCCACTCCCTGACCACTCTGCCCCCCATCCATTTTTACCCTTTTTCAGTCATCCCCCCATATCCTCTTACTCCCCTCATGTTTCCTTCTCTTCCAAACCCTCACCTCTCATCACTACTCATTCCACCCCTATAATTCTATAATTGCTTCCACTATCACCATCCCCTTCAAACACCCCTTGCTCACCCTCCCAATAATCACTGACAAAGACACCTCTGTCTGCATAATGTTTTCTAACCCCCAGCCCTCCCCACCTTTACCTGTTGCCATAGTTAGCCCTGGCTGCTCCACCATCTACCCTCTCCACCTCTCCTCACCACACTAGTCTGGTGGTCCCTGCACTCATAGCTTATCAACACTGTCATAAATACTGTCTGTACTTCATTGCATGAACTAATGCACTTGCTTCTTGTAAATGGTACCATTTCTTTTTGCATAGCTTTTTCCTCTTCGTAACCCTAAGATTTCACCAACGATTGTAAATGATGTGTTGTATTTGACTATGTTTCTACCTTACATTTTTTATTCTGTATGTACCAATTGTTTGAACCTTACCTGACTGCAACCTTTGTAAAAGAGCTTTTAGCTCAAAGGTGTTGCTCCTAGATGACAAATAAATAAATAACATTTTAGAACTGTTTGATGTAGTTTGTCCCTCTCAGCCACAGAGTTCCATAGTAAAATCAGAAGACAGGAAGGTCACGAGTGGGGCCCCAAAGGGATCTGTCCTGGGTCCTGTTCTTTTCAACATGTTCATCAGTGACATTGGTGAGGGAATCCAGTGCAGATTGTTTCTCTTCATTAATCTCTATGGGAGGCTGGATAGTGACAATGGAATAAAGGAAATGCACAGAGACTTGCAGAAGCTGGTGGGGTGGTCACAAGGTTTGGCAGTTGAAATTCAGTGGCAAAAAGTGCAAGATTATGCACCTAGGGAATGAGACCCCAGTATGTAGTACTGGATGGGAGGGGTGAGACTTAGTACATAGCTGAGGAACAAGATCCTGGAGTTATCATCAGCACTCCCTTAAGCAATCAAGGTAGTGCAAAAAGGCTTATACCAAGGCAAGCAGGATGTTTGTATGTAGGGGTACTGATAGCAGAAAAAGAAAGGTAATACTTCAGCTGTATAGCTCCTTGGTGAGGCCACACCTGCAGTACTTTGACCAGTTCTGGAGTCCTTACCTCAGGAAGCATAGGAATAGGCTGGATATGGTGCAGTACAGGGTGACAAAAACGATTCACGCCCAGCAGGGCAGATCCTATGAGAAGTGCCTCAAGGGCCTAAACATGTACTAGCTGGAGACCAGAAGGGAGAGAGGAGATATGCTAGAGACCTTCAAATTCCTAAAAAGAATTAACAGGGTAAACTGCGGGGAGCTGTTTACTTTGAATACAAGTTCACAGTCACGTGGTCAGGAGTGGAAGCTAACAAAAGGGAGGTTCATGAGGGACATGAGGAAGTATTATTTTGCAGAAAGGGTGGTGGAGCTGTAGAACAGGCTGCCAGCCGAGGTGATGAGTGTAAAATCATTAGTGGTTTTAAGCACGTCTGGGACAGAATGAAGGGTATAGTGGTTGCTCTGGGCATCAAAAAGGGCAAGGAGAATGGGGGTAGGATGGGAAGGGCTAGGATCCTTGAGGAACAGTAGGTCCCAGGGATAAACAGGAAACAACTGTGTTAGACTGGCTGGACAGCAGAAACAATCGCGGAACTCACCCCAGCACAAACTTAAGTACTTCACATGTATGCCTCCTAATGCTCTAAAAATAAGCCTCTCAACTACCATGTCAGTTCTGTAACCAGTAAATTATCTAAGTGTATATAAAAATTGTTTCTTTTTATTGTTTTATATTGTCTTGTGTCTCTCCACCCCCTGTAACCACCGTGGAGCCATTGTATAAATATTGTCTGAACTGAAACCTGTATATAATTGCTCATTCCGTCTGTCATCCTCGTACTTTGTTCTCCCTCCACCCCCTGAAATCGAAGCGGAGCCTTTGCAAAGGAGTCTATGACTCAAAGGATTGTAATTCCGAATATACAGTAAATAAAATAAATAAATAAATAAAATAACTGCTGTCCACAGATGAAGTATGCTTGAAAATACAGTAGTTTACTTAAGGAGAAGACAAACCAGTATACCTCTCGGACTGACGTTTCAACCTAACGGTCTTTGTCAAAGTGTGCTCCCCCTGTTGGTTCAAGATTTATACATGTGAACATCAATTAATTCAAATGCATCTTAAAGTGGCAGTGTTTAATCCAGAATAAAAGCTTGATTAAGTGTGTACACTCTCTCTCTCTCTATATATATATAAATATACATATATCTATCTATATATATATATATATATATATATATATATATACACACACACACACACACACAATAGGTGACAGTGGTAAATGAGGGAGATAAAACAGTGTATCATCCAATGCAGTGTGATATTTTTATCCTCTGTTCTACTGTGATGATATCAGCCATTTACACACAGGTCACAAAAGGTCATCACTCTAGGCAGCTTTCTCCTCAGCATGCAAGAAACACCTGTACTGTTACCATAGACACAAATGCAGAACTACTTCAAAGGTCTCACTGCTGCCTACAGCTAACTCAGTCAGCATTACAAAACACACCTATCTCCCCTGCCCCCAAGTTTCAGCTCATTATTGTGACAGCAGCCAGAATTCTAAACAGCACAGCTTCACAAAACAGTCTAAACTACTGCTTGCAGCTAACTCAACTACCACTGAAACACACTCTCACTTGTTCCTCAAACTCTGATTCTCACCCATTAAAATTATTGTGATCCTATCAGCTTGACTACAGCCAGAATCCTAAAGAGCACAATTTCACAGACCACTCTGCACTCTGCCTGCAGCTAACTTAATTACCACTGAAAGCAGTATCAGCTGTTCTGGCACTCTGCCTCTCAGCTCATTACAATTACTGTGATGCTGTCAGCTTCACTGCAACCAGACTTCTAAACAATACAGTCTCACAAAAGTATGTTTCTCACTCCTACCTAAAACTAACTCATTTAGCATTGCAAAACACACTCATGTGTCTCCCAGAGTTTATAACACTGCCAGCCCATTCAGAAAAGCTCACACACAGAATGAGAAAACACATAAACAGGAACAGAACACAAGAGAGCATAACAAAACTTCTAAAACTCTTGGTCCTATTGTATATATCGAATATATGATTGTCAGATCGTGTGCTTTGGCAAATATTGTCACTCCTGAATCGTGAGCTCTGGATATCTCATGAGTGCCATATCCAGAGCTCACTCTGCAGGAGTGACAATATTTGCCATATCACACTCATGACCATCATGTATCCCCTATATACATATATATATATAAATATATTATAGTGGCACGGTAGTGCCACTATAGTTAGGGTTGAGGAGCCATTTACATGTTAAACCCAAAATTTTGCACCTTAATAATTTTGCAACCATTTGACGGATTTGCCTGAAATTTGGAATATACAATCAAGACCCAAACACCTTGGGATCTGCCAAGCTTTGTACTGGTTGGATAAAGGGCTGCTGAGTTATTAAGCATGATCTGCGTGTGCATTTACGCTTTTTCTGGAATTCTACGGTCGCACCTACAGGTTGCACGGTTTGTGCGACAGACCCAAAATCTTCAGGGAACATGCGGCCAGGGTCCCCGATGTGTCTTTTGAAGATTTTGTGAAAAAATATTAAACGGTTCAAAAGTTATTCAAAAAACAATTTCCCATTATAAGTCAATGGGAAAAGTTAAAAAGCTCAACAGTGTCGCAAATGCACTTTTTACTGTCGCAAATGGCCCTTTTACTGGCGCAAATCCGCTATTTTGTTGTCAGCTAGTGATCAGAAAAATGCTTGGCATTTAAAATTGAGACCCTCTAGCAACCTAATTCTTTTTGTATTCACCTAGTCGGGCCCTGAGGATGCTAGCCATGTCTTTATTTTGGGGTAAAACGCCCCAGAAATATGTTTTTCAGATTTCTGGAAAAAGTACTTTCACAAAGTAGTGTCACACTCACAAAAGTGTTGCAAATTTTTGTGAAAGCTTTCGCAAATCATGACACTACTTTGCGACACTATGCCCAAAATAACAGTAATTCTTTGGCACCCTGCTGCAAAAGAAGGGTTTGGAATTTTGGGCTGAAATTTGGAGGGAACGCAGCTGACACCTCACAAATGTGCCTTTCAGTGTTTCATTGACAAAATATTACACAGCAGCAAAGTTACAGTACTCCAAAGTTGACACTTTTTCCCATAGGATAACATTATGGCGTACGACGCATTGTAGCAATCGTTTGGCGCCCTGCTGCAAAATAACGGTTTGGTCTTTTGGGCTGAGATTTGTAGGGATCACAGCCAACATCCCACAGATGTGCCTTTCAGTGGTTTGGTGAAAAAATATTACAGGGAGGCAAAGTTATGGCAGTCCGAACTTCTGTTTTTTTCCCATAGGATAACATTACGGCATTTGCCACGCCTTTCAGGGCCCATATCTCGAAAACGGTGCGAGATACGGACTTTTTGTCGAAAAATTTCTTAGCTCTCTATCAGGGACTAAGTACAAAACTAGCCAGGAAAGTGATAATTCATATGACTTTTACATTTTTTTCTATGTCATACGGTTACTGAGATATAAGCAATTTACTATTCCAAGTCCTCATTTTTGTGTTCCGAGAGTCATTATTTTGCATATATTCTTTGTACTCATTGTCTTTCTCTATACAGCTTTTGGAGAAAACCAGCCTGTGTGTTTACATTACTGTTACCATTACTGTTTCTGCTTGTGGTTCTGTACCCGTTTCACTTACTGTTCACGTTTACGCCACCATGTGTGTTACCCTTTGCGTTTTCATTTGCGGTTGCGTTTGCGTTGTTTTTAACATTTCTGTCTACAGTACTGTTTCTCTTTCTGTTTCACTTTGCATCACCATGAGCATTACGATTTGCATTTGCGGGCACAATGTTACTATGTGACAAGGCATCCACGTGGCAGGAGGCGGCGGGGCCAGCAGAGCCTAAGCTCCAACCGCCAACATTCACTATTTCCGTTATCATTCTCAAAGAAGGAAAATTAGAGGCAAACAACTCTGTGTAATGTATCAGTTAGGGTTGTTCCCACAGCGACACTTGAGGAAGTTTGATGTTAGGGTTGAAACCCCTTTGCACCCTCAGCCCACCCCCAACTGGAATCAGGGTGCGCGATTGGTCATCGGTCCTAACTGTCACCCCATTCTCCTATTCCTCAGCTTCTTTCCACATGTGATGGGGTGACAGTTAGGGCTGACGACCCCAATGCGCACCCTAATTCCAGTTGGGCGGTGGGCTGGAGGGGTGCAAAGGGGGTTTCAATCCTAGCATCAAATTTCCTCACTTTTGTCACTGTGGAACAGCCCTAATTGATGCATTAAATGGAGCTTTTTGCCCTAATCTATATATATATCTATATATATATATATATATATATATATATATATATATATATATTCTTACACATGCTAATAACCAAACGCAGTGAGGGTGTGCATAGCCTTCTTGGTCCACCAGCATGGCTTACAAGACCTACCACCCTTGTGCTTCACTCTAGCACAGATCCTGGTAGCCTCCTTTAGCCCCCGCTTTATGATCTCCCACCTGACTTCCACGTCCAAACCTGGTTTTATCTCCCACAAATACCCCTTGAGAATTTCCCCCATGTTATACCTTATTTCATGTGATCAAAAATGGTTCTAATTCTATGTGATCACTCAAGCCCTTTTCGGTTATACAAGCCCCCAGTCTGTGGATCCAATAGTTCTCCCTTCTGCTTAAGGCTAGTTCTCTTCTAGGGCCAAGGCACACTTGTTCAATCCCAATAAACTTGACTTCATGCTTATAGGCATTTTGCACGATCATCATATGTGTAGCCCACACATATTCTTGGTTGCCATTCTCAATAGCCCTCACATGCTCTCCTATCCTTTCCTTCAGTTTCCTTTTTGTGCATCCAACATAATAGGCATCTCACTTGCACTGAGCATAGTATGCCACACACATGGCGTCACAGTTAATAAACTGCTCGATTTTACAGAAAGGGTGGCGCAGCTGTGGAACAGGCTGCCAGTCGAGATAGTGAGTGTAAAATCATTAGTGGTTTTAGGTACGTCTGGGACAGAATGAAGGGTATAGGGGTTGCTCTGGGCATCAGAAAGGGGGAGGAGAATGGGGGAAGGATGGGGAGGGCTAAGATCATTGAGGAACAGTAGGTCCCAAGGCTAAACAGGGAACAACTGGAGTAGACTGGCGGGATCTTTGGCCTTTTTCTACCATTATTGTTTATGTTTCTATAGTAGAGCATGGCCACATTTTGCCAATAATGGAAGAGCCAAGAGAGGGACATAAACTACATACACAGTTCTGAACTGTTTCTTACTACCTGTGTATGAGTCAGATACATCCACTAGGAAAACTATAAAACCTTTAGAGATGAAACAGCAAGGGAATCATGACCAGTATTCAAAAATCAGCTTTTACTGGACAGCAAAGGCTTATAAGATCAGAGCAGTTCTTCTTTAAAACAGCCAAATTTGTTGGTTGGCAAAAAATGTCACCTTATTTTTTAGCAAAAGTCACCTTTTTTTTACTAGTTTTATAATTATTTACTCAAGTCATTAAGTTTAGCTACCACTCTCACTTTTTTAAAAATCCCTCCCTTCAAGGTAACCTTTTGACTTTACACTCTGGATTCATTAGGAGAGTGTTAGACGACTGTATATAATGATTGTTTTCCCACTCACAAGTATTACAGCATTAAAATCATCACCCAAACCCACCATAAAACAACAGTGGGATGCATGACCAGGTAGCACTCATTCAAATGTATTAAAATAAGACACAGTGAAGAAAAATACATTTCTTCAAAAATATTTGTATTTTTTTTTATACTTTCATACTTTCTGTTATTATTCATTTGAGTATTATTATTAGTTTTTGGGAAAAAAAGAGGTAGTCCTTATAAGGCAGCAGAATGTTATTTGGCCCACGAAACACAGACACACTTCCTCTGGTTACGTCTGGCTACGGGGTGCCGCCATCCAATCTCAGGGTTTGATTTTCTCTATCTGGCAGTGTGAGGTGCAGTTTGTGTGCTGCCCACTCATACTCTGCCGCCTCTCCCTCTTATGTGAATTTCCCACTTGAACATTTCCAAATGAACCACTGGAAATAAAGGCATGAAAAGAGTGAGAGTATATATGATGCTCTAGTACTTCATCTTGTCTATTAATGGCATGACCACTCTTTTGTTCATATCAGAATAGTAAGCTGTGGCACACATGTATAAGCAGTTGTAGTTTGTGAGCCCTATAAATTGTCTTATCACAGAAAGTACTAAGTAATGTTAGCACAGTGGTGATACATCATATCAAGTATACAATACTTCACTTGAACTATTGTTCTGTTGTGTACAAGCACCACATTGCAAACAATCATTACAATGCCAGTATAAAGTAATTTGATCTGTCTAAGGCCTCATAATATGCCTCAAACACCATTTTGTGAACTACTATAACAGGCAATGCTGTGTGCAAAACTATATTGTAGTAACTGTTACTTGTTAGGATCAGTAGATCAAAAGTTTCTGACCCACCTGTTTGGGTCATGGTAGTCTCTGCCTTCCAGTCAGAAGGCAGAAGGCAGGGCACCTGTCAACACAGTATATGAAAGAGTGAGTGGGGGTATGGTTTTCCTGGTCTTACCCATTTCTCAAGTTAATGACAATGCCAAATCTTCACCCAACAACTAACACACCGAAATCTGGCCAATGGAAAATCATGTACACAAATGCTCACAGCCTGGGAAATAAGATCCCAGACCTGCAGGCAATAATGTCAGAGGCTAAACTGGACATAGTAGCAATTAATGAGATGTGGTTTACCAGTAACCACACTTGGGAGACTTCAGTACCTGGCTATGTATTGTTCAGAAAAGACCGTGGTGCAAAAAGGGGGGGTGGAGTGGCCCTGTATGTCAATGAAAATATCAAAGCTACAGAAATTCAGAATACACATAAAGAGCCAGAAGAACTGTGGGTCACACTGGAAACAGGAAATGGGACAGCCGTAAGAACCGGGGTTGTCTACAGGCCCCAGACCAGGGGAAGGACATAGACATTACTGTTAGAAGATATACATAACATGACAGCTAAAGGGGAGGTTCTGATAATGGGAGACTTCAACATGCCAGATACAGATTGGTCAATACCAGCAGGAACATCTGCCAGAACTAGACACATGGTGGATTCCCTGCAGGGGGAGGGCCTCAAACAACTGGTACAACAACCCACAAGAGACAGGGCTATCCTAGATCTAGTACTGACTAACAGGGAAGGGATCACAGATCTCCAGGTAGAATGTCACCTGGGGGCCAGTGACCATCACATGGTATGGTTCAATTTGGCTACTACATCTAAATCATCCCATTCCAAGGCAAAGATATGGGACTTCAGAGGAGCTGACTTTGATAAGATGGCCAACAGAGTTAAGCTAGCCCTGGCAAAAAGAAACACAGGTGAGGGATACAGACAAAGTGGGCAAGCATTAAGGATGCAATACTTGAAGCAACATCCCATTGTGTTAGACAGAAAAGGAAGTGCAAAAGAAGAAGGAAACCACTTTGGTTCTCAAATACAGTAGCAGAAAAGGACAGAGCCAAAAGGCTGGCCTTCAGGAAATATAAGCGAACACAGCGGGATGAAGATATGGAGGCATACCAAACTGCCCTAAGGGAAGCAGGGAAGGCAGTAAGGCAGGCAAAGTCCCAAACTGAGGAAACACTAGCACGAACAGTAAAAGAAAGTGACAAGACTTTCTATAGATACATTAGTGAAAGGAGAAAGTCCAGAGGGGGTATTGCTAAGCTCAATGGAGAAAAGGGAACATGTGAGGAGGAGGACCCTGTAAAAGCATCTATCCTAAATAGATACTTTTGCTCAGTATTTACTGAAGAGAAGGTAGGGCAGGGCCAACAGCTCAGCACCATGGACACAGGGGGGAGGGAGGTGAGCACTACTCCCTTCACAAAAGAAAGGGTCCTGCAAGAGCTCGCTAAGCTCAGGGTGGATAAGGCAATGGGACCTGATGGCATACATCCCAGGGTACTTAAGGAGCTAAGGATGGAACTAGCAGAGCCATTAGCAGAACTGTTTAGTGAGTCTCTGAGCACAGGAGATGTCCCAGAAGACTGGAAAAGGGCTCATGTGATCCCGCTCCACAAAAGTGATAGCAGGGAGGAGGCAGGGAACCACAGACCAGTCAGTCTTACCTCAGTAGTGGGCAAGATTATGGAGGCACTCCTTAAGGAAAGGATAGTGCAACACCTGGAATCCATAGGGGCACAGGATCCAAGACAGCATGGGTTTACAAAAGGAAGGTCCTGTCAAACTAATCTCATAGATTTATTTGGCTGGGTAACCAGAGTGGTGGACCAAGGGGGAGCAGTTGATGTTGCCTACCTTGACTTCAGCAAGGCTTTTGACACTGTTCCATAGAGAAGATTGATAAATAAGCTGGGTAGGCTCAGGGTGGGTCAGAAGTTAGTCAACTGGGTGGCAAACTGGTTGACGGGCAGAAAACAGAGAGTGGTGGTAAATGGTATACAGTCAGAAGAGATGCAAGTCACAAGTGGGGTACCTCAGGGATCAGTCCTGGGGCCAGTCCTCTTCAATATCTTCATTAGTGACCTTGCAGATGGACTAGAGGGTAAGGCTTGTCTGTTTGCAGATGACACCAAGATCTGCAACAGAGCAGATGATCCAGATGGGGTGGGCAGAATAAGAAGAGATCTGGATAAACTAGCAAAATGGTCAGAAGAGTGGCAACTGGGATTTAATGCAAATAAGTGCAAGATCATGCACATAGGGAAGAGAAACCCCTGAAGCCACCTATAGCTGGGGGGGGGGGAGTTGCTGGCAGTCACAAAGGAAGAAAGAGACTTGGGCATCATCACTGATGACCTGAAATCATCCAAGCAGACCTCTAAAGCAGTAGGTAAGGCTAGGGGGATGTTAGGGTGTATAAGCAGAGGTATCACAAGTCGTAAGAGAGAGGTAATAATCCCTCTTTACAAGACACTGGTTAGGCCCCATCTAGAGTACTGTGTGCAGTACTGGAGGCCACACCTTCACAAGGACATTAACCAAATTGAGGCAGCCCAGAGAAGGGCAACCAAAATGGTGCAGGGACTGCTTCAGAAGACATATGAGGACAGATTAACTGAGCTCAATATGTATACCCTTGAGCAAAGAAGGGAGAGAGGTGATATGATCGAGACATTCAAACACCTTAAGGGCATTACCAAGGTGAAAGAGTCTAACATGTTTAAATATAAGAAAAATAGCAGAACAAGAGGACACAGCATGAGATTAGAGGGAGGCCGATTAAGGAGGAATGTGAGGAAATACTTTTTCACAGAAAGGGTGGTGGATGCCAGAAACGGCCTACCTCAGGAAGTGGTGGCTATGAATACAGTGCAGGGCTTCAAACAGGCATGGGATAGGCATAAGGGAGCAATACAGATGAGTATGAATAGATAGACCACTGACAGAGCAAAGGCCAATGGCACATTTATAAGGTAGAAAAAGAAATGGGCAGACTGGATGGGCCTTGCGGTCCTTATCTGCCATCAACTTCTATGTTTCTATGAGAAGAGACATATGGAAGGCCCAGGACACCAGGAGCATGTCGTCTATCCTTTGAGGAGTTCCTGGCACCATTTAAACACAATGCGACTACAGTGCCAGGTTTTGTAATTTAAAGCAGCAGTGCATAGTAGTGGAGAACATTTGGACCTATAGGTCTGTATTCTATTTTAGATTGCCCCTTATCTATGTGATATTCTTTTTCCCAGTTTTGAGTCTGCTCTGCTTTTTACAGTTGAAAGAATAAAAGGAGCTTTCCCTTTAATATGGCTCAGACCAGGTTTTCATCAGTACTCTCTCTTGTTTTTGAACACCCATTCTTTTATTTTTCGTTGTAACTATGGTGAATTAGCTTGCAGTAGACACATTTTCCTATTAGTAGGACAAGTGGTGAACTGAAACAGCTGAGAATATTGATGAAAACTATGTTGAGCCATTTTAAAAGGAGTGCTCCTTTTAAACTAGAAAAAGGTGAAAAAGCACACTCAACATAGGAAATGATGGGCATCATATGAGATAAGGAGCAATCTAAAATAGAATACAAGAGTACAGGTCAACATTTTCATAGCTACCATACACAGCTGTTTTAAAGTGCACAGTATGTAAACATGCTTAATCTGGTTCAAGGTCAGTTGGCATTTCATCTGTATCCCCCTCCCCCGGGTCGTGCCTGAAAATAGGCAGGATTTGTCTAGTGCACTTACCCAGTCAACAAAAGCTAAATTAATTAAATAAATAAAATGCTAGGCTGTCTGGGAATGGGTCCCAAGGTAGTAAACTGGTTTAGAATTTGGTTGAGGGAATGAACACAAATTAAAGGCTCAATAATACCAGAAGAAATAGATATGGCAAAAGAACTTAATGAATATTTTCTGACTGTCTTTAAACCGAAAGAAACTACTATGAAGAAGCATCCTAGCAGCTATGACAATATAGAGATGTCTGAACAAGTAGTAGAAAGCATAACATATAATTTCAAATCAGATTCTTCTGCTGGACCCGACGGTATTGCACCTAAGTTCATAAAGGAGTTGATAAAACAACTTACTGGACCATTGACAGTGTTATTTAATACATCTATCAATAATAGAATGGCACTGGACCCATGGAAAATCGCCAATGTTATACCAATTCATAAAGGTGGAACTAAGGAAATAGTTGCGAACCATAGGCCTATAAGCCTGACTTCCATTATAGGTAAAATGATAGAAAGATTGTTATGTATAAGGATTGTGGAACATACAGTAGTACTAAAGAGGGCCTTTCAGATATCACACAACATGGCTTCACTCCTGGGAGATTGTGTCTTACCAATCTCATTTGTTTGTTTGAGCCTGAGAGTTTGGAATTGGATAATGGAATGCCAGTTGATGTGATTTATTTGGATTTCGCTAAGGCTTTCGACTTGGTCTCATACAAAATATTAATTGATAAACTACTTAAAATAAATGTAGACATTATATTATTAATTGGATCACTTTCTGGCTTGAAAACAGGAAGCAGAGAGTTGTCTTAAGAGGGCATGAATCTGAATGGGGTACAGTTATGAGTGGTGTGCAGCAAGGAACGGTACTGGGCCCTTTGTTGTTTAATATTCTGATCTCAAGTTTGCAGATGTCAAAAGAAGTGTGGTTAAATAAATATGCAGATGACTGCAAATTAGGATGCATTGTCAACAACAGGGAATCAGGTAAGAGGTTACAAGATAACTTAAATAAAATTTGTACATGGGCAGTCAAAAATATTATGACATTTAATGAGAAAAAGTGTAAAGTGATGCACTTTGGAAAAAATAACATGGGTGCAACATACACAATGAATGATGTCATTCTAGAGGTTATAACAAAAGAAAAAGACTTAGGAGTAACAATTTCAAATGATCTTACATTTGATCAACATACCAGTAAAATAGTTAAAAAAATGTTACTCCATACTAGGATGTATTAGGAGACATATTAAGAGTAAAATAACCTGAGGTTATTATGCCTCTATATACAAGCCTGGTTAGACCTCATTTGGAATACTGTGCTCCATTCTGTGACCCTACATCAGCAGGAAGTCTAAGTATGATTGAAAAGGTTCAATGTAGGGTAACAGAAAGAGTTCAGGATATGAAAGACAAGGGCTATGAGGATAGATTGAAGGCATTGAAACTGTACTCTGTGGAGTACAGATTATTAAGAGGAATCCTCATTTACATCTATATTACACTTAATAAAGTAATTTCACTCGATACCATTTGTCTTGAAAAACAGTTACAGGTAGGCACTACTAGATCACATAAAGTTAAGATACAATGTACCCATAGTAAGTCACTAAGACGGCAAAGGTTCTTTACACAATGAATGCCGTTAATATGGAACTCTTTGTCTAGTTATATTGTAATGAGTGATAGTATTGAACAATTTAAAAATAGTCAGGATTCAGAGTTTAAGATTTCTTAGCGGAAAGTCTACATAGCATACTGAATTGTTGTGTTTTAATCCAGTGCAGTTGCCATTTTAATTTCTCCTTTAGTCCCCCCCCCCCTCCACTGTTTTACAAATCTCAGTTACCGGGGTCACGTGATGCAGTGGTGCTGAGTGGCTGCCTGTTTTGGAGCTCCCGTTTCTCCCTGCTCAAACCTTATCTCTTGACACGCTAAAACCACCAATCAGCCACCAAACGCTGTCTAAACATCATTGCTACTCCAGGAATCGATTTTGGAGAGAATTGGAGGTGTCTTTTGCCCACTGGAACATCGCGATGTCAGAAGTAGAAATGAAGGCCTCAGGAGCTAGACACACTCCACCTACGACTCCGGAGAAAGCCTCAAAGAAAGCCAAAAACTCTGGATGTAATCCTTCTTTAACCAGCAAAGCTTTAAATACTGGAGGTCTTAATGTTGCAGGAGGTACAACTTTGACTGAGGAACGTTTTTTGGAGGAACTTTCACCTTTTAAAACCACACTGCAAGAGATCTCCAAAGAAATTAAATCTATGAGACAAGATTATGCAGACCTTTCAAGACGGATGGGAGATTCAGAAGCCAGAGTGGGCTCAATGGAAAGATGGCAACTGAAAATAGACCCTGAGATAATAAGACTACGTCAGCAAATACAAAAATTACAATTAAAAACCGAAGATCTGGAAGGACGTAGCAGAAGGAATAATGTTCTGATTTTGGGTCTTCCAGAGCTAGAAGAGGGGAGTGACACTGTTAAATTTGTTCAGCAATTCCTAAATAAGGTCATGGGTCCTTCTCCTGTCCACCAGCAATATCATGTGGAGCGTGCTCACCGATCTCTTCGACCCAGACCTCCCCCGAATGCCCCTCCCAGGCCTCTGATTATCAAGTTTTTGAGCTATCTGGATAGACAGCACGTTTTGGATAAAGTTAAAAAGCTGGAAGCAGTCTTATGGAATGGTACCAAGTTGAGGATTGCCCAGGATTTACCTAGAGAGGTCCGTTTGAAACGTTCTGCCTTCCACCCAACAGTAAGCAAATTGATAGCTGCTGGGAAACCTTTTCGTATGATCTATCCTGCTAAGCTTTCTGTGCAAGTTGGTGACATCTGGCATTCCTATGAAAACACAGAAGACGCCCTAGCTGACCTGTCCACGTTGCTGCCGGACCTATTCAAGGGACTACCAGTGAAATGACTGTACCATATCTGTGTCCAGGCTGCAGAAACAGAAGTTAAAAATTTTAATTTTGCTGTTTTTTGTATGTTTTTGGGTTAATTTGATCTAGTTTTGGTACTTACAGGGCAGTCGCTAAGTTTTCAGGGGGTTGTTGGTGACCCTAGGTCCGATTGCCTCTGCGTTTGGTGGGGATTTCTCCGGGACCCTCGTGGCGCTGGGTTGAGTGGTTTTAGGCCGTGAGGCCTAGTCGGCCTGCCTCTGGTGTTTCTTTTGGGTCCTGGCCTCTCGAAGCAGTAGTGGGAACTAATGGGAGGGGTGCGGTTTCTGGAGGACCTATTTGCAGTAGGACCGTTTTTGGTCTGTCGGCTTTTTGGTCCCTGTGCAATTTCCCCCTTCATTTCCTGACTTCTAGAGGACCACATCGAGAGGTTTGGGACATTGGAATCCCCTCAGGTAAGGCTGTTATCGCCTTCCTTCTTTTATCTGGTGAGAGGGTGATTAAGGATACTTAACTCACGAGGTAGGATCTTACAAAGGGGCGGGCGTATGGGCAGATCGCAGTTTGTGCCATGCCTTGCTGCCAGGATGGGAAATATGGGATACTCATCGGATGCCTTACTACTGGGATTTATTTTCTATTCTTCTGGAAACAGTGATGTGGTGGGCTATTATCTCTGGATTTGGGGCCTGGGGGTTTGGCCAGTAGATGGATCAGGAGGAGGTATCCTGGGAGGAAAGGGGTTTGAATGCAATCAATACTGTGCTTGCTGTTATGTCAATAGACTTGTGGGTTTGGGTATTTAGGGTAAGTTGGGATATGGGGTGGTGGGAGGGTGATGGGGTTATTGCTCATGTTACTGTTAATGTTTGGAAATGCCTATATGTGGACTGGTGGTTATTTTGCTTGTGAGATAAGGATATGGGGGGAGGGGGTGATTGGTTGGGGTTCTATAATAATTGTCTGGAGACACTGCTACTTAACCTTGCTGTATGTTCTGATTTGCAATTTATTGATAGAGATAGGCAGCTTATCAATGTCAATAGTTTTGAGGCATTGTCTTTAATTAGAGGTATGTTATTGAGGGTGTTAGGGGTGGGTTAGAGGATGTCGTCATGGTGAGAGGCAGAGGAGAAGGCTTGATTCCGTGGATGCCGTATTATTCTTAGTCCTAAAATATGGCGGGCAGTACTGTTAAAATAATTAGCTGGAATGTGAGAGGATTAGAGATGGTAAAAGAGGGCGCGTATTTTGATTAACTGTTCGGTGCTGGGGGCTGATATATTATGTCTGCAGGAGACACATATTACTGTACCCGAAAGTAATCTGTTGCGAGTTAGGGGCTTTTCCCAAGTGTTTGTGGCTGGAGACTCGTCGGAAGCCAGGGGGGTAGCGGTTATGATAAAGAAAGGTATCCCATTCAACCCAGGGAAAGTGGTCAGGGATGTGGAAGGTAGATATGTTTTGATGGCTGGACACCTTTATAATTCCCCTATGGTCTTAGGCTCGGTTTATGGTCCAGTGGGGGGAAATGTGTCCTTTAATATGCAGTTGGTTGACAAACTCAGTTCCCTTCTGCCTTCCCCTCTGATTCTAGGAGGGGATTGGAATGTAGCTCCAACTCAGGAATTGGATAAAATCTTTAGGCCACTAAGATCGCTGTCTCAGCCACAATTGGCGATGAAAGATTTGGGTAGCATGTTGGGCTTGGTAGATCCTTGGAGAATTCTCCATCCCCTTAGCAAAAGTTATACCTTCTTCTCGTCCCGGCATAATTCTTGGTCGCGGATAGATTACTTTCTAATATCTACCTCTCTTGTGGACAAGATCTCCATGGCAGGCACTGAGCCTATTGTAATTTCGGATCATGCGCTAGTCTGGTTAAAATTCTCTCCTCAAACCATAATTTCTCGGGATACGGTCTGGAAACTCAATACCCAAATATTAAAGGAAGAGAAGTTTCTTGCTCAAATTAGAGTCAGTATTAATAGTTTTCTAGAAACAAATAGGGGTTCAGTGACCAGGGTAGATATTCTTTGGTGCTCTTTAAAATGTTTTTGAGGGGGGAACTTATCAAGATTTCCTCTGGGAGAAAAAGGATTAGATTGCAGACTCTTATTGAACTTTCCAATCAAATTAAGACAGCAGAAAGTAGGCTGGCCACCTCTAACTCGTTAAGCAATGTAGAGCGTCTTCATAAGCTCAAAAATGAATACGAGGGTTTGGTCCGAGAGAAGACGGAGTTTGCATTATTGAAGACGAAAGCTAGATATCTGGATCAGGGCGAAAAACCGAGTAAGCTTTTAGCATTGAAATTGAAGGAGGTAGAAAGCTCTAGGTTGATCCCTGCTTTAGTGGACCAGGGGAAGTTGTTAGAACAGATCCCAGGGACATAGCAGCAATTTTAAGGATTATTATCAGAGTTTGTATTGCCGGATGCTCCTCCTTCCCTTCACTTGGTTTAGAACATTTTTTCAGCCATTAACACTCCTTGCCTCTCTGAGGATCAAGTGGCCTATCTCTCTTCTCCTTTGTCTCTAATGGAGGTGGAACAGGCAATACATAGTTTGTCGTTGGATAAAACCCCGCCCGGATGGGTTCCCAGCTAATTTTATAAAGCCTTTTGCCAAGAGTTATCCCTTTGCTCCTGGAGTTTTATAACTATTTACTGTCAGCAGACGCTCTGGATCCCTCCCTATTGGATGCCATTATAATATTGATTCCTAAGACAGATGAACCCTCCCAGAACCCAACCAATTACAGACCGATTTCACTTCTTAACTGTGATATGAAAATTTTATCTAAGATTCTAGCCTCACGTATCAAGCAAGTGTGGTCACCACTACTGAGTACTGAACAAGTAGGATTTGTGCAGGGGAGATCTGTGATGGATCACATTAGATCGCTTTCTCATATATTCAGGGTAGCCCAAACTTCTCGAATTCCGATGGCACTGGTATCCCTGGATGCGGAGAAAGCGTTCGATCGAGTTAATTGGGATTTTCTTTGGTATACCATGTCCAGATTTGGCTTTCCGAGTGAGTTTATAAAATGGATCAGAGCTTTATATAGGTCTCCCACGGCCAGGGTGTATTGCAATGGGGTCTTCTCGTCCCCCATACAGCTTCATTCTGGAACCCGACAGGTTGCCCATTATCACCGTTTTATTTAATCTCTACTTAGAACCCTTGCTAGTCAGTATTAATGCGACCTCAGAAATCCAGGGTTGTTCTCTTTTAGGTCGAACCTCTAAGATTTCAGTCTATGCAGATGATATTTTGTTACAATTGGCTAATCCGGTTGATTCCCTACCTGTGGTGATGAAGGTAATTGCAAAATATGGGGAGTTGTCTAACTATAAACTGAATCTGGCAAAGACTGAAATTTTTCCACTCAATTCACATCTTACCCGGGCTTCTATATCCCACTTAGGCATGAAGTGGACCCACTCACATTTGAGATACCTTGAGTTTATTTGTGCTGGACCCTCTCTGGTCAGGAAGCTTAATCTAGATGACTTGTTGGAAAGAATTAAGTCGGACCTACAAAGATGGAAACTGCCATTACCAGTGGGAGCACGAATTAGTATTATTAAAATGAACATTCTTCCTCGGCTGTTTTATCCTCTGAACCTCACGGATATATGGCTTCCTAAGGTTTTTTTCCAAAAAATTCATACGATGTTAACTGATTTTATTTGGAACCACAAATCCCCGAGACGGGCCTTCAACAAATTGTGCCTTCCTAAAGAAATGGGTGGTCTTAGGTTGCCAAATTTTGAATTTTATTATTGGTCCAGTCACCTTATTAAGGCAGGTAAATGGTTAGGATCTAGAAGGGCTTACCACCCAATATGGTTGGATTTAGATTTAGATCTTATGGCCAGACATAATATTAATCCTTGCAGACTTTTTTACTGTGGTTTCACATCCCTCCCCAAGAAGTTCAGGACTCCCAGTTGGAATCACAGTTAAGGTGCTTAACCAACTCTTTTCCTCTATTAGAATTCGTAGCAACAAAGATGTTGGGCAGCCATTGACGGTAATCCTAATATTCGGGTTGGAGGCAGAATGTTAGGTTCTAGATGGTTACCTTCTATCCAGGAGCTTTGTGTGGAAGATTTCTATGTGCAAGGTAAATTAGGTTTAATCACGGACCTGTTACTTGTTTTGAATATTCCTGCAAATGCCTTGTTTAAATTATATCAATTAAAACATCTGGTGGATAGTGGGTTTGGTCCAATAGTCTCTCCCTCAAGAATTAAACCATTATTGGAGGAAGTCAAGGGCTGCGGGGTAAACCACACAGGGTGTCTAAGTTGTACACCTGCCTCGTGAAACTTGCTTACCCAATCCCCTTAACGGGATCTAAAGCCTGGGAGTCAGTTTCTTCTAACTCCCCGGTTCCATGGGGTCAAATATGGAGGGATGTGTATATTTATAATACTCTAGATAGGAACAGAATGACCCAATATTTTATACTCAACAATATGTATTTTACGCCTATGAGGAAGTCTAAATTTGATCCTACTGTTTCCTCGAGGTGTTTCAGGTGTGGAGAGGAAAAGGGGGACCTTCTCATATTTTCTGGTATTGCCCTAAGTGGCTCCTCTTTGGAAGTCAATTGAAGATAATTTGGACCCCTTGTTAGGCTTAGGTAACCACCTCACGTTAGAGTCCTGTATTATAGGGGATTACACAGCTATTAGGGTCAGAGAAAGGAAGTATTACATAGCGCTATTGCTTTGGCGGTTAAAATGCTGGTCCTCGGCACTGGACAGATAGTCTTGAGATCTCCTATCAGGACTGGGTGGAAGAGATTTCCCAATGTTTCAAAGTGGAGAAACTGATTGCTGGTTTCCGATCCTCCCCAAAGACCTTTCAGAAGAAATGGGGTAAGTTGTATGCCCTGTACCTTCATTGATTTGGTCTTTTCGGATAGGTATTGAATTGGTGCGAGGGACTATAACTTTGAGATCTGAATTTTTTTCAGTATTGTGGAGGCCCCTCCGAGGATAATCGTATACCCTCTCACTTTTGGATGTTGTTGCCAATAAGTTCCGGATGTGGTTTTTGCTTAGAGTCCGAGGGCAACTAACTATCGTAGCTAACTCTCCATATCGCGTCTTTAGTGACGACATCCTCATGGGGGAGGGAGGATAGGGGATTTGGGTTATCTAGTTGTTTTTTATTTCTTGTTTCCTGCTGGATTAGTATTTTTATTTTCTTTGTCCAAGGGTATGATCTTCTTGATTGAGATTTTAAGGAATGTAATGTGTTTGGTTCAGTTGTTACTGTCTTTATTACTGTATCTATATTGAAAAATGTTAATAAAAAGAGAATTTCAAAAAAAAAAAAAAATCTCAGTTACCGAGTTGGTGCACCACAAGACACCACTCATAGACATTAAGCCAGTGAAATAATTTGGGCTGCCTCTATTCAAACACTCTGGAACTAGTAAATACATTTGTTTTTCTCTCCCTCTTGCAGCTAAACCCTGCACTTACAGGGTTCCTGTATCCCAGCAAGTGCAGTCCTCAGTTTCAGTGCACCAAGCTGTGCTGTACAGCTTCTCCTATACTGATTTTTTCACTGTGCTTCTACCGGCAGTCTTTTTTTGTATTGTATTTAACCTGTCACCTCAGTTGCTGTGTCTATCTTTATTAATGTACCGAATTTAGAGTCAGGATTCAGAGTTTAAGATTTCTTAGCTGAAAGTCTACATAGCATACTGAACTGCTGTGTTTAATCCAGTGCAGTTACCATTTTAATTTCTCCCTTAGTTGCCCCCCCCCCACTATTTTACAAATCTCAGTTACAGAGCTGGTGGCTATCTGTCTGCTTCTCGACCCAGTATTTGTCACTCTTTTAGTAAATTGCAGCTCTTTTGTCTCTGTGCTAATCTTAGTTTCATTCCCACCCTTTTGGAGTGCTATAAATCCCTGTTCTGTCCCCTTTTTCAGCAGGCATCCTTGTAGCTCACTGGGCTACCTACCGCACCCGCGGTTCATCTCATGCATGCCTGGACACCACTCTGTGCCTCTCTCAGCACCAAGAAGACTGCTGACACCAGCCCCCTGGAATCAAGCATCAGGTACAGCCTATACAGAGCTCCAGCCTCACTGGCTGCTGCTCCAGCTGCCAAATTTTTTGAAAACCAGCACCTTTCCCTGGAAAACTTCTCATTGGCTGCCCACCCCCTCCCCTTCCCAGGCCACCCTTAAATACAATTAAGCTCCTCCCTCCCCTACCCCATCTTGCCCCATTGGCTCCCAGTACTAGTGCTCTGAGCTTAAAGTTTTCTGTCTCCCAACCCCCTTTGTTGATCTTTGTTGATCCTGCCCTCCTCTTAAAGGCATCTTCACTATAAGACACTTTCTCCTTAAAGCCCTGCTTTCTGTTTCCCTGTCTGTGGTTTTACAGCTCTAGATAGTACATTTTCATTAGCTATTGTAATAAATCCAAGAGATGGCTTCCACAGCCCCCCCTTTCCTCATTGGCTATATCCTCCTTCTGACAGTGGAGCCAATTTTGGACCCAAGGAAAGACTCATCCTGCCCGAATACTCCTTTAGGTCTGGAAATAAACCCAACATTGTCTGCCACCCAGTTAACTCCCTTAAAAGGCAGTAATCCTTATACATTTCCAACCCTTCACACCTCTTTCTGCCCAATATTCTCTAAGCAGACCCCCCTTACCCTCTCTGCTAGGGTAGTATTATCTGTTCTGATCAACCTCCACTGCCCACCAAACTCCCGCACCACTGCCCTTGATAGTGTCCAAGGCAAACAACGAAACAAAGCCTTCCTAAGCAATGGGCAGGATCATACACTTGACTTATCCTTCTCCAAAATAATGTGGAATGCAATCCAACTTCCAGCCTTAACTACAAGGTGTTCTGAGACCACCTCTGGCAATCCTACTATGTCACCCCTCTGCCATCTCTCAAGAAACATTTAAAGCTACAAGCTCTTAGAATTGCCTGGCTACTCCTTCCACTCTCGGGGAACATTCACCCAAACTCCGGACCTAGTATTAGTGTCTCAATACCACCAACAGACCACAAGGCTGGTGCAATAACTATTGCATTTCCTAACATATGCAGCCTGCTAGCAAAATTTGATGTTCTCCAGGCATGGATGGCCCAACATAAACCAGATGTCATCTCAGTCATGTAGACCTGGCTCACTCCTAGAACCCCTGACTCTGCTATCCCACTTGAGGGCTACACAACTTTCAGGGTGGACAGGTGAGAGAAATGAGGGAGAGAATGTGTCATTTATGTTAATGAATCAATTCAGTGCAAGGCACTCCTCATCTCACCCCAGGGTGAAAGATTACAAATTCTCTCCATCCAGGTTCAACTTGGATCCTAGGGAAAGTGTTTAACTATAATCTCGGTGTAAATACCCCCTAAAGATTAAGAAGCTAGTTTCAAACTAGCACTTGATTATTTATCTAGTAATCGCCATCAATCTGAAATCATAATGTTAGGGGACTTTAATATAAATTGGTTATCCTCAGATGCTGCACCTTACCAGGATGCAATAACGGCCATAGATATGGTTCAACTCATCCAATCCCCCACTTGTATAAACTATCTCACCAGTTCAAGTACTCTCATAGACTGGGTACTAACCAACAGGCCACAAAGAATAACTAGAACCACTGTGCTAGCCGACTGTATCAGTGACCACTTGCCAGTCTTATGTTCCTGGACAAACAAGATCCTGAACCCCCCACAAAAACAATAACCTCCAGAATTATAAAAGCTGGAAATCTTGCCTCACTAAAATCCTACCTCGGCCAGCTAGACTGGGGGGGAGGGTCTATGCTGCTGCTGACGTCAATGCTGCTCTTGAGTGCTTTATTGACAAGTTTAACATGGCCTGCAACATCTTTGCCCCTCTAAAAATTTGGAAAAACAAAGGAACCAGCAAATCATGGATCACACCATAGCTCCTTATGCTCATGGGGGTCAAGGATAACCTGTGTCATAGGGCTAAGAGCACTGGGTCCCCCTCTGACATACAGAAATACAAAGCAGTAGATAATAAGTGCACTCAAGCCATCGCCTTCCAAAAAGATCTCACTTTAAAAGTGAACTGGACAACTCTTGGTGCAACAGCCGCAGTTTCTGGGACAATATAAAAATCCTAACAGGCAGAGCAAGTAAATCACCACCATCACAAATAAACTTTGAGGGTGCAATTACCCAGGATCCCAGAACTATAGCAGATGGCTTCAACAAAGCCTTCACAGACCTTAGTGGGGTCCTTCCTCCAGACTATCTCCGACCTGTGTCTAGCTCTGCCATTAATTGTTCTGAAATCCCTCCAACACACACACAGCACCTCCCTTCTACCTAAAGTTAATCTCTAGAACTGAGGCAAAAAAATACTTGGAAAAAGTTCTCGGAAACACTAGATCCAGTGGGGACTTGCTTGACCTAAAGATTGTCGCTCTCACCCTGGATGTGTTACTCTCCCCTCTAACCTGGATCCTAAATCTCTCACTAACCACTGGCATTTTCCCTCAATGCTGGAAAGCTGCAGTGGTCACCCAGGTCTTTAAAAGCAGGGACAGAACCTGCCTGGCTAACTACAGGCCAATCTCAATTCTGCCCCCCCCTCCAAGGCACTAGCGAGGATAGTATATGATCAGTTAGGTACATACCTTGATAAGTACAACCTTCAATGCCAGGAATAGCATGGCTTTCAGAAGACACATAGTACTTCAACAGGATTGGTTGAGTTTACTGGTCATATCCATGAAACACTTGACCGAGGGCTCTTGGTGGGGGCCACTTTCATCGACCTCATCAAGGCCTTCGACATGGTCAACCACGACTTGCTTCTCACACAACCCTCTAACATTGGTGTATTCTTTGTCTCTCTAGGCTGGTTCCAGAGTTACCTCTATAACAGGATCCAGCAGGTCAAGATTCTTGACGTTCTATCTGACCATCAGCATGTCAACACAGGGGTGCTCCAAGGTTCCATTGTGGGCCCCCTGCTGTTCAGCCTGTTTCCCAAAATTTGCCAGAATAAGATCCTTCTATATGCAGATAATGCTGTTCTCTACACATGTCACTCTACTCTGGAAGAGCTGGAAGAGGGCATGCAAGATGACTTTACTGCTGTGGAAAAATGGTTCCTTCAGTCTAAGCTCTTGCTCAAGTACACTAAGACTAAAACAATGTTGTTTGCCTCCCATCAAAACTGTCATAAGTCCCATCACCTCAATATCTACAATAACAAGTTTGAGACACTCAGCTGTCTCCTACAGTCAGCACATAGACCATGTTGCCAAGGCAGCTAGTGCCAGACTAGGTCAGCTCTACCAGCATAGGCAGTGCATCACCGAAAGTGCCAACAAGCTTGCAGTTAACAGCTCTGTGCTGGGTCTGTTCACAAGAAAGGGGTACAAAGTGTGACATAGAGGTAATTTTTTCAACCTCACAGTAGAATAATTTTGATAAGCTTTTCTGAACACTCTTACCCAAAGTTGAAAAAGTAACTATGTAGTGAGATAACTGCCTAACAGAAACTTGAGGGGGACACCAAACAGTGTGGCAAGTGCAACATTGGACACGAAACAGTGTGTCGCGTGCAACATTGGACACCAAAAGAGTGTGGCACGTGCAACACTGGTCACCAAACAGTGTTCTTCTCAGCATCATATCTTTATAATATTAAAACCATTTAACACCAAACATTGCATAACTAACATATTTACGTTTGACCATTTTAAAGTGTTCCAAGGTGCAATTCCGCCAACCCCTAAAATCTTCTATTCAAGTATTGTTATTTTTCCATTGTCTTATGCTGTGTTGCCCTGGTCCCCTGGTTCTGCCCAAACAGAGACATACACGAAGCACTGCAGAGAAATGGTTGCTGTCATGCATTTATTTGAAAAATAAAACATTAACAAGTCTGCGTGATGTGGGCAGTCAGGTAGTCTTGATTGGTATTCTACTCCGTAACTCTGTGCTTCCACATAAGTTACAAGTCTTCAGCCATGCTCAGTTGGATTTTTCATTCAGAAATGTTAAGATAATACTTGCTTCAAATTCTGTGTTAATTCCAACGTTGTTGCAGTTTTTCATGTTTCTTGACAATGGTTTTTAGGTCATCTGGTGATATATCGAATTTTCCTTGTCCTTGCACTGTTACTGGTCCGTAAAAATCGTCTTCCTTTTATGGCATCAATGTCTGGATGCGTGGCCAACAGAATTTGCCATCCCTGCTTGTTGCAAAAATTTACATTTGAATTCTTGTTTCATTTCATCAAATTATGTTACTTGTCCAATGTAAAATGTGTTAGAGTAATAGACAGCATAAAACTGGCTTGTCTGTATGTGGTCATAGTTCTTTTGTTTTCTGTTAGATGCGCTGGCAACAGATGTATTGGCTGTTGTGCTGGCTGTGCTGGAAACAGATTTGGTTGTGCTGGCTGCAGCATGTTCACTAATCTGGTTCACAACAGTAGACGCACTGGTTATCACTGGAGGTGTGATATCAGAAATGGGAGTGAGTGTGCTGGTGATTGCATTGTAGACAGGAAATGGCAGTGTAGTGGGCCCAGGATTCTTAATATCCGAAGGGGGAGAGGGTGTGCGAATGATTACACTGGAGACCGGAATAGGCAATGTAGGGGGCCCTGAAGTTTCTTTTTCCTTCACTGAAGACACATAGCCAGGTGCAGTCTGAATAATCTTCTTCCATCCATTGACATATCTTACATTTTCACAGTGACCATCCTCCTTTCTGCATGGTCCACAGAAACAGCTGTAGTCTCGGACTTCAACACCATCTGCCGCTGGTCGGACACTCTGAATCTTCTATGTGCCAGCTATTGTTTTTACTTCTGGTCCTGCATTTTGCTAATTTTCCATCACCGACCCAGAAGAATGTTCTGTGGTAATGAGTGCAACCTTCAATGGCAGGCTCTTTGTTAAATTCCTCTTGCAGTACTGAAAGAGGTGTGCAGCATTTGAAATGATAGCCTGCCGGGACTGCACAGCTAGGCTTGCACGTGACTTCACCACCGCACTCTCACCATCAGAGGGTCCTTTTCCATGCCTGGATCCAAAAAATGCATGCTCTATTGGGAATCCATGTAGTGATGGAGACAATGATATGTTCTGGAAGGTCCATTTTGATTTGTACTGACTCCCACACCCATCAGTAAAGTGTACCTGTCTCTCAATATTGATGCCACGGATGTTTCTGAGGTAGGAATTGGACATGTTCACGAAATGCAGAACTGCGTGGTGGTCATGTTTGAGATCACTAGATATGAAGACAAGTGACTCTGTAACTAAGTCTGTACATCTTTCACACCTGTAGTATGTCACTACAGGGTGAACAGTTGCTTGCTCATGGTGCCAGTGGCATGACTGAATTTCATCCTGGTACTTGCATGTAGTTCTCTGCAAAGTCTAGAACCATCAACACCCAGCTGTCGGGAAGGTTATCTTTGAGTGATTTGAATTGGTGTTGTTGCCAGGATGCTACGTGTAGATGTCGACCCAAAACTGGAGGTCCCTTCAAGACTTCAACCAGACATCGAAATGTGGCCACTTTTCTCTTCATGACTTTTCTTGTTTGTTTACTTTCTGATCCATTTATGACCCTGGAAATGGTCACACTGTCCCACTGCTGCCATTTCACCTCCTCAGTTCCATGTGCCTGTAAAGTTCTTCCAGTGATTTGTCAATAGCAGAAGTGCTACACATTTTGCAATTTTTTTCAATGCAGGACTTTTTAAAAAATTTCTCACCTTCCTTCTTTGGGCACATTGTCAGCTCTACTGCTTCATAAATATTGGAAATTGTGCACTCCATTTATTCTGCTCAACAAATCACTTTATTGCTAACAGCTTTAGTTTCCCATTGGTGCAATACTCGCATAGACACTGGTCCAGTTTTTGATCCTGTGCGAGTTTAATATTATCAGGACGGAGACTGCTGAATTTAGTTAGTCCAATTTTCTCATCTGGGTTCTGCTCATGGAATTCTTGGTGCAGCCTTTTCAGAGTTTTGTCTAAGAATGATCTTGCTTTTCTGGTTCGCTTAGAAAATGCCTTCTTATGTGGAAGCATTGTTGCTGATATATTGAAAAAATCATCTACTTTCTTCTGCAGCTCCTCAGATATTCCCAACTTGTGCCTAGTGCTCCTCTTAACTTGTGCGCTCTTTGATACCTTCATCATTCTTCTCCAACTGATCCCCAGGCACGTGCTTGCTCTTCGTAGTAGGCGGTACTTTTTCAGAACGAGAAACGTGCTGATGAATTCTTTTTTCAGTTCTTTGTCTGCCTTCCTGTTGCACTGTTTAAACAAATGTAATTTTTGTTGAAGGACTTCCACTAACTTGTTGTCCAGTTTGGTGCGACATCCGAACCTTGAGAGGGCAGCCTGTTTTTTTGGGGTGGCCAAGGAGATAACTTTTGAGATTGTTGCAGCAAACCTGGTTGGGGACCTGGGCAGCCCTTCACGTGCTCTCTGCACAGCCTTTCTAATTGCGCTTTCTGATCTTGGGTCCATCACTGGTGTTGTGCTTTCGTCCAAAGCAATCGATGTCAAGGTTGTACTGGTAATGAAGGGTGTTCCCATTTCTGTTTCCGTTGTGCTGGATGGTATGCTCACTTGCATTTCCATAGAGTTTGTGGTGTTAGTGACTGTGGTCAAAGAATTGGTGGTCCGCATCTTCTTTACTTCATGGTATCCTTGTCGCTTTTTCATTGATTCTTCTGCGTTTTGTGAGGTCATCATCATGCGTTGTTCTTTTTCTCTCTCTCAATATTCTCTTTTCTGTTCTGCTGTTTGTTTAGTTGTTTTAGTTACGGAAGGGTTTACAGTTTCTGGTGTCATGTCCCTCTTCCTTTTCCTGGCTTCCTGCATTCGCAGCCGACTTTTCTCTCTAGCAAGTGTTCGTTGTTCTTCAGTCATTTTCTCTCTGTGCTTCCATGCACGTCCTTTAGCTTTTTCTTTATATTCCTGGATGCGCTGTGGATCCTTTCTTAAGTTATTCCTGTAACACCGACTTCTTTCTTTTACTGTGAGTGGTACAGAACAATTCTTCAAAGCCCCACGAAGCAAGTCAGCAGCAGACACACATGGTGTTTGACGTCTTCTTGTTTCACTTTGATCCATCTTTTTCTTTCCAAAACTATTCAAGATTAAAAAAGAAATGATGCCATAATTTAAAAAAAAAAAGAATATATTAAAACAATTCACTCACATAAAACAACAAGGAGGGCACAGGGCAAAATAGTACCACTGCACGAGGTAGAGTAGAGCAGCACACATGGTGACGCCACACGAGGTATAGTAGAGCAGCACACATGGTGGCCACCGCAGTAGGTAGAGTAGAGCAGCACACATGGTGACGCCGCATGAGGTAGAGTAGAGCAGCACACATGGTGATGCCGCACGAGGTAGAGTAGAGAGCAGCACACATGTGATGACGCCTGCATGAGGTAGAGTAGAGCAGCACACATGGTGACGCCAAGACAGAGAGAGTAGAGCAGCACACATGGATGCCGCATACAGGTAGAGTAGAGCAGCACACATGGTGACGCCGCACGAGAGTAGAGCAGCACACATGGTGACGCCAAGACGAGGTAGAGTAGGCAGCACACATGGTGACGCCGCACGAGGTAGAGTAGAGCAGCACACATGGTGATGCCGCACGAGGTAGAGTAGAGCAGCACACATGGTGACGCCGCACGAGGTAGAGTAGAGCAGCACACATGGTGACGCCGCACGAGGTAGAGTAGAGCAGCACACATGGTGATGCCGCACGAGGTAGAGTAGAGCAGCACACATGGTGACGCCGCACGAGGTAGAGTAGAGCAGCACACATGGTGATGCCGCACGAGGTAGAGTAGAGCAGCACTTGGCTTGCAAACAAATTTGAGGCCCGCCTGCACTTGCCTGCAAACAAAATGGAGGCCCGCCTGCACTTGCCTGCAAACAAAATGGAGGCCCACCTGCACTTGCCTGCAAACAAAATGGAGGCCTGCCTGCACTTGCCTGCAAACAAAATGGAGGCCCGCCTGCACTTTCCTTGCAAACAAAATGGAGGCCCGCCTGCACTTGCCTGCAAACAAAATGGAGGCCCACCTGCACTTGCCTGCAAACAGAATGGAGGCCCGCCTGCACTTGCCTGCAAACAAAATGAAAGTGAGGAAAACAGTGTCGTAGTGCCAGCGGAGGGGTAGAGGAATGCTGTGTGCGTCCGATGAAGTGATATGTCTGGTTAGTGGGGGGAGGCAGCAATGTGGGGTTGTTGGTAAGTGGTGGGGGGAAGCCGGTTGGGTGCACTAGGGACATGAAGGTCTCACTTTAAAAATGAAGGTCTCGCTTTAAACAAAAAAGCCATCACAAAATAATTCAGCATGAATAATACAGACAAAGCATCATTTCAACACACTAGCCCCAGTCGATGCATATTTCCAGGCATGCTTCTCAGCCCTCACCCTTCCTCCACCCCCACCTCCCTCCCCTTACACATGCCTGAAAAAATGCATCTCCTGGGCCCCCCCCAACCACATCCCTCGAGTCAAACAAAAAGCCAGCAATCACAGTTCAGCACAGAATTTAGCGTTCCAGGTGTGCAAATCCAACACTTACCGAGCCATGGTGCTCAAGATGGCTGAGAGGGCCTCTGTGAACAAGCACACCTGGAAAGCATTATTGCCTGTGCACTTTAAACCCCCAGAGTCTCACTTTAAATAAAAACAAACAAACAAAAAGGTCCACATATCATCACAAGGCAGCAATCACAAAATCCAGCATTATGCGTCAACACAGCAGCCCCAGACGATGCATCTTTCCAGGAGTGCTTCTCGGCCTACACCCTTCCACCCAACCCAACCCCCAATCCAAGAAAGCATGGCACTCCTAAAATGGCCGAGCCCTAGCAGGCCTGGAAAATGCATCTCCTGGGCCCCCAACCACATGCCTCGAGGCAAAAAAAAAACAGCAATCACAAAATTCAGCACAAGCCCCAGTCGATGCATATTTCCAGGCATGCTTCTCAACCCTCACCCTTCCTCCACCCCACCTCCCTCCCCTTACACATGCCTGAAAAATGCATCTCCTGGCCCCCCAACCACATCCTCGAGTCAGACAAAAGCCAGCAATCACAGTTCAGCACAGAATTTAGCGTTCCAGGTGTGAAAATCCAACATTTACCGAGCCATGTTGCTCAAGATGGCTGAGAGGGCCTCTGTGAACAAGCACACCTGGAAAGCATTATTGCCTGTGCACTTTAAACCCCCAGCATCTCACTTTAAATAAAAACAAACAAACAAAAAGGTCCACATATCATCACAAGGCAGCAATCACACAATCCGGCATTATGCGTCAACACAGCATCTCCTGGGCTCCCCCCCCCAAACCACATGCCTCGAGGCAAAAAAAAAAATACCAGCAATCACAAAATTCAGCACAAGCCCCAGTCGATGCATATTTCCAGGCAGCGTCTCACTTTAAATAAAAACAAACATCCCTCGAGTCGAACAAAAAGCCAGCACAACATCACAAGGCAGCTTTAAACCTCCAGCGTCACTGTAAAAAAAAAAACACATTCCTCGAGGCAAACAAAAAGCGTTTCACCTTACGCAGGCTGGACAAATGACCATCAACCCCAGCCAGCTAGGTTAACAGAATTAGTACTAACCATCCAGGTGCAGTAAACCAACAGGGAGCAGTGCATTTTAACCCACCCCCAAACGAACCACCACACTCACAGATCACAGAATAACTCTAGGGACTGGTTAAATTGCCAAATTAGTTCAAGTTCTAGGACTTTCTGTTCTGCCTCGAGAGAGAATGGCAGCCTAATTTACCCTGTCTGGGAGCTGCTAATTTAGAGATGAGGCAGCATTTTTGTTAAAACGGAGAAGTGGTGCACTCCTCATCTGCACAACAACCCACACACACTGCCATTCTGAAGGATTCCGATAAAAACTCACAGTCTGTTCTGAGCGTCTCCTGCCACTACCGATTGAACAGGCCCATTAGGAGAAAATCCACATCATCTACACAGCGCCCACGTAGCGATTTAAAGTTAAAACTAGGCACTCGGCACTTACTATAAAATCACTCACCTGAGCAACAACCGTGATGCAGCTAACAGGCCCAAAACTCCTCGTGGCGCAGTGCACACAGAAGGCGAGGAGGACACGGCTTCAACAGCAACGAGTGCAAATTGAGAAAAGGGCTGAAGGCATGCAGTGCACATGCTTTATAGCCCGACGGAACTGGTTTGCTACTGACGGTGCATCCGTGCCTGGGATATCCGTAGCTGGATGGGTCGGTCGGGGTGGCGATCACACATCTGGGGAATAAGGACACCAATGGAGTGCCATCAATAAATCTTTTCTGGAGAGTGCAGACCACGGAATGGGGAAAGTACTTGCCAGCAGTGTATGTTCTGCCAGTGCTTAGCAACAGGGATGCTATAAGGCACTGAATTGTAACAAAAACATTTGTGGGGCATATTTAGCATAGTCCATAAAGAGGACACCGCTTGTTGCATGCGCCACAGCAATTTGTCCAGGCAAGTAACGCTTTCTGCAGGTGTTTAAATCGGGGCCAAAGCATACAGAAGTAATAAAGACACACACACAAAGTTTCAAAGACATTTTATTAAAAATAAGTAAGGCACAGGCTGCATATAATCAGCAGCAGATGCTGTGATGCTGAATGTCACAATATGCAGCTAAACAATGTGTCTTTTCCTACATGGCCGGCTAAAAACTAAACTAATGACTACAGCTAGGGCTTTGAAACTATGTAATCTATCTATGGATATGCCCTTCTGTAAAAAGCATACATTATTACTGCAGTTGCAATCTAGAATTTTCTGAAATAAGGGTTTAAACTAGATGACATCATTGGTAACCCCTTCTTGTGAACAGACCCTTCTCTCTGTCATAGATTATAGACTGGTAGTCTACGGGGCCGGTACCGATACAGCACTTAGGTGAATCAAGATTGTCTTAAACAAAGCCTGCAGACTAGTGCTGGCAGTGGACCGTTTAACTCACACTTGTGAACTATACTCAAGCACTGGTTGGTCAAACTCGAATAGCAGAATTCAGTACCAAGTCTGTCTGTTAGCTAAAAAATCCACCCTAGGTCTTGCTCCTCCTGGAGTGAGGCAACTGCTAAGAAACTCCACCTTCTTCAGGCTAACTAGGGGGTTGAGTAAAGCTGCCTTCATTATCCCATCCTGCCGGACCTCACTAGGGCAATGGTTCTTCGAATACAGGGCCCCCTGTTGGCTAAATTCCCTTAACTCTGAGCTGATTGAGGAAACAAAACTATGACCATTTAAGGCCAAGCTGCTGCAGTACCTGGCCACTCTTAGTAACTGTGATTGCATCACCTGTGCCTAATCCTACTGTTATTGATTGCTTATCTGTCCTGCATAGCACCCATCTCCCCCCCACTTCCTCCCCTGCCTGGTGTGACCCCACTGAGCACTTACCTCCACGTCCCCTCTTAATCCCCCACTGCCTTCCTGCTTTCTCTTCACCTCACCCCCCCTTAAAACACTTTCCTTTATCCCTCTCTCCCCCCACAATACCCAGCCCTGCCCTATCAGCTTCTTATGTAACCCTGGGTAGATTCCTATCCAATCTCACCCCTCTGACTACTCAACTCCCTTATTCTGTCACCCCCTTTTTCTCTTCTCCACCCTCCCCCGCTCTCATCTATTCTGTCCTCCCTCTCTTTTGGTCACCACCACTTCTGACCCTCCATAACTCTACCTACACAGTCTAAAGCTCAGCTACCACTAAAAATTGCTTCTCCACCTTAGGTATGCTCTTAGTACTTTTGCTATAAAGTTGACCTCTCCTACCTAATGTATTTTAACTGTACTTGCCTGAATCTGTATCTGTATGTACCATAATGTACTTGCGTGCTGTATATACCCCTATCTGTTTTGTAATGACTGCGTACCTTGTCTATTGCCTTATGACGTGGAACCTTTGTAAACGAGCATTTAACTCAAAGGTGTTATCCGAGATACCAATAAATAAATAAATAAATAAACTTGGACCAGTATATGGGTAACAGGAAATATAACTACCACCAATGATTTGGTGGTGAGTCCATTCTGGGCCTTGGCCTCCAGGATTTGTAATTAGACTATGAAACTATGAAACTATGGTGGTTAATGGAGCTCAATCTGAGGAAACGAGGGTGACCAGCAGGGTGCCACAGGGATCTGTTCTGGGGCCAGTACTATTTAACATCTTCATAAGTGACATTGCAAAGGGGCTGGAAGTAAAGGTATGCCTCTTTGTAGATGATACTAAGACCTACAACAGGGTAGACTCTCCAGGAGGGGTGGAAAACATGAGGAAGGACCTAGGTAAACTAGAGGAATGCTCAAAAGTGTGGCAGCTAAGACTCAATGCACAGAAGTGCAAAATCATGCAATTGGGGTACAGGAATCCAGGGGAGGCTTACACGATGGAGGGAGATACTGATGGACACCAAACAGGAAAGGGATCTGGGGGTAATCATATCAGACTACCTAAAGGTGGCCAAACAATGTACCAAGGCTGTGGGGAGAGCCAGTGAGGTACTGGGGTGCATAGGGAGAGGTATCACAAGCAGAAGAAAGGAGGTGGCAATGCCACTGTACAAATCATTGGTGAGACCCCATCTGGAGTACTGTGTCCAGTTCTGGAGACTGCATCTCTGTTAGGACATAGACAGGGTAGAGGCAGCCCAGAGAAGGGTAACAAAAATGGTGCATGGCCTGCACTAAAAGTCATATGAGGAGAGACTGGAGGACCTCAATATGTATACCATGGAGGAGAGGGGGATATGTTAAAGACCTTCAAATATCTCAAGGGCATAAATAAGATACAGAATGGTAGCATATTTCAGAAAAAGATATATTCTAGAACAAGGGGTCATGACATGAGGTTGGAAGGGTAGACTAAGGATTAACATGAGGAAGTATTTCTTCACAGAAAGGGTGATGGGTGTCTGGAACAGCCATCCAGCAGAGGCGGTGTTGGCTAACTCAGTAGAGGCATTCGAAAATGCATGGGATAGACATAGTGGAATCCAAGTGACAGGAACTAAAGTAAAGCCGAATATCGAGTAGGGGCTGTGATTTTAGCAGCAGGTAGGGAAAATGGGCAGACAGGGTGGGTGTAGTGGGCCTTATCTGCCATCAGTTTCTATGTTTCTATGAACTCACACAGTCATGATATTAAAACAATCATTTGTCAATGCTGAATGTTTGCTTGCTGGCATTGGCATTGGTAGTGTAGGAGTTACAGAGCTGCATAATAGGAATGGCAGTGAAGTATTGAACTGAAGCCAACCCCATCACCACCCTGCAGATAGTGACAGGCATTGGGGTGTGCCTTTGGGTCATCAGGCATAACGGCCATGCCATTTCACCACACTCTACCGTGCAGACACCGACAAGTGTCACGGTGTGCCTTGGGGTCTTTGGCCCTTATGCGCACCCCATTCCATCAGGAAATATTGTCAGATGGGTGCGGTAGAGGAGAATGGGGTGAAATTTGGGGCTGAAGAGTCCAAGGCACACCTTGATGCTTCTCAGTGGCTGTAGGGTGTGGGTGGGGGTGGAATGGTATGAGCATTACAGGCAAGAATCGCAAGTCACACCCCTAATGCCTGTCATTCTCTACAGGGTGGGGTGTTATGGTCGGAAACCCTAATGCCTCAGGCATTCGTTAGTATTTTCACTCCAAATTTTCAACATGGGTTTTTTTGTGACCCCCCACCTCATGAACAGTGGTAATATCAGTTTGTTAGCCGAAAGCTGCTTTTGTACAGTGAGTCTGGCATTTGTCACCACAGGTGCAAAAACACATTCTGAACAGGATGTGAAAAATGACAGCTGTACTGTTCATGGAGAGGTGTAAAAAATGGCAATATTGAAAATCTGCAGTGAAAATATTAAAAAACTGGTGAAGTCATGAGCATGTATAGAAACTGTGCAACGTGCACCCGTAATGTAATTAGTTTGGGAATTGTTTACAGCAGATTGTCAACACAGGCATTTTGGGACCTCCGGTCATGAACAGTGTCACTGTGATTTTCTTTATCTGTCCCAAACAATGATTTCCCACAGCGACCACGCATTTCTGTGCTGAAAGTGTGAAAACACATTTCAGCCATGTGAAAAATGACAGCTGTACTGTTCATAAGGAAGTGTGGAAAATGCCACTGGTGAAAATCTGGACTGAAAATATTACAAATTCATGAACTTATGAGGGTGCGTGGAAACTGCGAAATGCTCACTCGTAACACAGTCATTTTTAGGAATTTTTTCACCAAATTTTCAAAATAGCCATTTTAAGACTTCTGCTCATGAACAGTGTCACTGTGATTTTCTTAATATGTCCCATACATTGATTTCAACACCAAATGCACCATTGTGCGCTACATGGGCAGAAACATGTTTTGGGCTAGATGTGAAAAATGAAAGCTGTACTGCTCATAAGGAGGTGTGATAAATGGCAGTGTTGAAAATCTGAAGTGAAAATATTGAAAATTTGCAAACTTCTGAGCTGCATGAGGATCAGCGCAACAAACGCTCATAAAACAGTCATTTTTGGGAATTTTTTCACCAGATTTTTAATATAGCCATTTTAACACTTCTGCTCATGAACAGTATGACTGTGATTTTCTTAATGTGTCCCATACATTGAGTTCACACACCGACTGTGCCATTGTATGCTACATCGCGAAAACACATTTTGATAGAAGTGAGAAATGACAGCTATACTGCTCATAAGGAGGTGTGGTAAAATGGCAATGTTGAAAATCTGGAGTGAAAATATTGAAAATTTGCGAACTTACGAAAGGTGCTTAGGAAACAGTGCAACGATGCTCGTGAAAATAGTCATTTGCGGATTTTTTCAACAAATTTTTAACATAGCTATTTTAACACCTCTACTCATGAACAGTGTCACTGTGATTTTCTTAATGTCCTGAACATTGATTTCGCGACAATCGATCAAGTGCATTGTGCGCTACGCTGGAAACATATTTTGGTGAGATGTGAAAATGACAGCTATACTACTCATAAGGAGATGTGGTCAAATGGCAATGTTGAAAATCCAGAGTGAAAATATTGAAAATTTGTGAACCTACGAGCCGCAAGGAGAACAGCACAACGCACGCCAGAAACAAATCATTTTTAGAATTTTTCACCAAATTAAAATATGCTTTTTGAGAGCCCACCTTTTGAACACTGGCACTGTCATTTCATTAATCGGTCCTGAAAGGTGATTTCATGCAGTGACCGCGAAATCACTTTTCGGGCCTGATTAACCTGATGACAGTTACAGAATTCATGAGGAGGTGTCCCAAAAACCCCATGTTGAAAATTTGGTGCCAAAATTTCAAAAAATGCCTGAGATATGCAACAAAGTTGAAAAAACCCTATTCATTACATTATACAGCTTACTGGCATTTCCTCAGTTCGCAGTCGGCTTTGAAGAGTGCAGACGTGTTCCTGGTCCACCGAAGATCGTCGCGCCAAGCTCCGGAGGCAAGTATGAGGTGAGGTGGGGTGTGGGGAGGCAGGTGTGCAGAGGGTGGGCACGGGTGGGGAGGGGCAGGAGACTCAGCTGGACTGTTTTGTGTTTTCAGGTTGTTTTTTTTAATTATGACGCTGGACATTTGTCATGCTGGGGTGAGCTCCCAGCATGGCAATTACACTACACAGTACATTTGCCATGCTGGGGTGGGATCCCAGCATGGCAGCTGGAAAGCTTTGGGGTAGTGAGCCGACGGGATTGGGCACCCCCGTCAGCCATTCTGACTTTGCCACGCTGGGGTGGGCTCTCAGCGTGGCACCTCGTAACCTCTTTGGGGACTGTGGAGCCGACTGGGGATTGGGGCACCCCAGTCAGCCAAACACATTGTTGCCATCGCTTGGGGTCTTCAGCCGTGGCACCTGAAGACTGTTTGGGAGGGGAGAGCACTTCAGTGAGCACTTCCTATTTGATCGTGCTCACTGAAGCAGCTCTCTCCCTTTCAACTGTAAGCCACTCCATTCTTGAGTGCTGTCATAGACAGCTGCAGCATGCATTGGGCAACTGTGGCCACGCCTGCAAACACACGGAGAGAATTGGAAGAGGGGGTGACACACCTCCAGAAACTCGGATGATGGCACTATGTTTCTTGCACATGTGTGCAAGCAAACATAATGAAGAAGATTGAAAAAACAGTGGGACAACATTTCTCTCAGTCTGATCATTCCATCTCTGACCTCTCTGTCCTGGTTCTCAGAGGACATTTCAAAAATACACAACAGAGGCCAACATTTGAAGTCAAACTTATTTTTCTTTTGAATATGGTGGGCGATGGCATGAATCAGGACACTAGTTTCATGACCCATTACCCTATTTGAAATGCTCCTGTTTTATTCTTGTTCAGGTACAACACACGGACAGATATCTGTTTTACTTATATCTAATATGCTTATGTATAAAATGGTTCTACCTAATCTATATGACTGTGTAATTTACACATGCAGAACTGCTATTTTGTAGCAGAAAATGTTGTTTTTATACAGGCATATGTTGATACATTGACGCCATTTGGGCAACAAAGTCATATTTACTAGGTGGTAATGTTTAAGGTTATAATTTAAATATTCACAAATAATACTGACAAATGAACACAAAGTTACAGACAGAACATGTTTAAATGGTGCAAGCTTAAATATTCACAAATAATATTTACAAATGAACACATAATCCTATCACTGTCTTAATCCCTATCTACTGACCTTCCCCAACCCCCTTGCAGGGTACCCCTTCTAGCATTTAAGTCACACCTCCTCCTTCTCTCTCCTCCCCCTTTAAATCCCTACAGCCTTATCCCCCTTTCTATCTAGCCCCACAGTCCCCTTGCAGGGTTCTCCACATCCTAAAGGGGTCCTTCTGAGACACTGTCTTATCCCCTTTTCTCTGGTCCCACCAGTCCCCTTGCAGAGTTCTTGCATCCTGAAGGGGTCTCCAAGGACATGACTCTTCCCTCACCCCACCTGACCCCTTCCTCTCCTTTCCCACTTTTCTTTCATGTAAGCACTTGTTTAGTTATTAACCTGGCACTTATTATTGTCCACTCTTTCTTCCTATTATGTGCAGCACTGTTGTAACACTGTTTTTAACACCTGCCTTACAACTGTATGTTAATGTTGATCTTCTAACTTGAATGTTTAATGTCTCATTCCTATTGCACCCCTTCTCCCCAGGTCACACCGGGAGATGAGTGACTTGTTATTCAGTGTGCCTTCCTAGTAAAACATTTAAATAAATAAATAAATAGCTACAGACAGAAACATGTTTACACAGTGCCAGCATTGAAAATGTGGTAAAAAGCACATGAAGGCTCATTTTATGCAATTGCATGTTTCTAATTCCAATAAGTGCTTACACACACACACACACACACACACACACACACACACACCCAGTTTCTCTTTAGTAAGTCTTTAACATTAGATAATTTACAGACCTTGTACAGCTACATAGCATTCCTGTTGTGATATTTGATCTTCACACTACTAGATTTTCAAGGATGTTTTCATATATCTGGTTGTGTCACCCAGCTTATTATTTCTCTAATCTGCAACATTCATGTGTAGAATGAAAGTGAGATCTTTGTAAGAAAACCTGCCATTCCTTTTCTGATGAATAACTCTGTAGGTTCGAAAGCTTGGATTGTTTTCTGTAAATCTCTGTGGGTCTAATAAAAGGTATCAAAATCACCTATTGTGTGCATTTCACAGTTCTTAAAGTGAGGTTAACACATGCAAGGTAAACTAGCCTCATATTTTTGGAGTATTCCATACTATTCTGTAGCTTTCTAAAATTTGGATTCGCCCTTACTTGAACATTCTGTTAATGCAGAACTCTTCTTACAGTCTGCTCACAAAGTTATCTCAAGATCCATGCAGATGGATCGTTAAAAACTGCATTAAGCAATAAATCTTCAAATAACTGTATTGTACAGCAGTTCTTTAGACAGTCAGTAATTTGCACACACATCTGATGTCTGGCAATATCCCACCTTTGGCCCAGTCTGTCTTCATAGTTTTGCCCATCAGTAAGAAGGTGGAAGTATGGGGACAGCATAGTGTCATCTGCCAGAAGTGGTGAGGCAAAGCTTGCATATTCTGTCTGTTGAACTGGTATCTCTGTTAGTGTTGAAGACAGAAGACATTATTGATCTTGTAAGAAATGACATGGACAAGATGTCAGTGCTGATGAAAGTCCTAAAGTAATATAAAGTAAGTAGTGTACAGTTTATATAGATTTAGATTGTATGTGATGACAGATAATGGCCACTAGGACCATCTAATCCGCCCATTGTTTTCTAACCTTCATTTTTGCTGCAGAACCTTCTTGATCTATGGCATCATCACTCCTCTTCATTTCCTTACCTCTATAATACCTTTGTGCCTGTCCCAGGTGTTTTTGAACCCCATCACAATTTTCATCCTCACTACCTCAGGTGGAAGATTGTTCCAGGCATCCACTCCAGCTTCGTATCATGGCCCTTTATTCTAGAACACCTTTTTCTCAGAAAGATACACTCCTCCTGTATCTTATTATACCCCTGGATGTATTTAAAGGATTCTATCATATCGTCTCTCTCCTTCCTTCCCTCCAGTGTGTACATATTTAGCTCCTTTAGCCTATCCTCACAAGGCATTTGATGCAGACCATGAACCATTTTAGTTGTTCTCCTTTGGGCTGCTTCCACTCTGTCAATGTTCTTCTGGAGATATGGTCTCCAGAAGTGAACACAATACTCAAGGTGGGGTCTTGCCAGAGATCTATATAGGGGCAGCACCACCTCTATCTATCTGCTGGTGATAACACTTCCTATGCACTCCAGCATTCCACTTGCCCTTTATGCCTTGTCTCACTTCCTGACCACCTTTAGGTCATCCAAATGATTACCCCTAGATCTTTTTTCTGCTTAATCTTTGTCAGTGTTTACCTGCCCATCTTGTAGTTTATCCCAGAATTTCTGTGTCCAAGATGCATTATTTTGCATTTTTTTTGCTTTAAAACCTAGCTCCCAGACTCTTGACCACTCTTCCATTCTTTTCAGATCACTGCCCATCCTTTTCACTCCTTCTTGAGTGTCCACTCTGTTACATATCTTGGTGTTATCTGCAAAACGGAAAACCTTCCTTCCCAGCTCCTTTGATATGTCACTTATAAAGATATTCAAGAGGACTGGTCCCAATACAGATCCCTGAGGTACCCCACTGATCACCCCCTTCCTCAGAGAGCACTCCATTTACCACCACCTTCTGTGTCCCAACCAGTTTATTACCCAAGTTACTACCTTATAACCCACCCTCAAGCCTCCTAATTTGCTCACTGGTTTCCTGTGTGGAACAGAGTAGAAAACCTTTCTAAAATCCAGGAAGGCCACATTGACTGCTCCTCCCTGATCTAGCTCCTTGGTCACCCGGTTAAGGAAATCCATGAGATTTGTTAGGCATGACCTTTCCACTGTGAACCCATGCTGCCTTGGCTCCTGCAAACTATTGGAAACAAGATATTCCACAATCCTTTCTTTCAATAGTGTTTCCATTACTTACCTAGCACCAATGTCAGGCTGACAGGCCTATAATTACCTGCCTCCCAATTGCTAACCACTTTAGTGAACTGGGACTACATCTGCCCTTCTCCAGTCTTCTGGGACCATGCCAGTCTCCAGTGATCCATTAAAAAGGTCTGTTAGAGGTGCAGCTAGTACATCCCCTAGCTCCCTCAGTACCCTTGGATGTACCCCACCTGGTGCAATAGCTGTGTCTACCTTCAGGTTACAGAGTGCTTTCCAGACTCTGTATACAGAAAATGGACTAATGTCCATTTCTCTCTCATCAAAGCTCGCGATGCCTTTCCATGGTCCATTTCTTCCAACTTCTCCAGTGAATACTGAACAAAAGCATTTATTTAAGATGTTTGCTTCTTCTTGATCCTCCTCTATACAGTCATCCTTTCCCTCAATAACTGTACCATTCCTCACTTTGTCTTCATTTTTTCACTAATATACCTAAAAAGTGTCTTGTCCCTTTCTGACATCCCCATAGCTATTCTTTCCTCAGTTTGTGCCTTTGCTCTCCTTATAGCATTGCCTGCCTCATTCTGATTTCCTTTATACACCTCCCTATCTCCTTCTCTCTGGGTCTCCTTGCACCTTCTGAATGCTACTGCTTTAGCCCTTAACTTTTCTGCTACCTCTTTCGAGAACCATAGTGGTCTCCTCTTTCTTTATTTTTACTTACTTTCTTTACACGGAGGTTTGTTGCCCTCACTATGCACTCTTTGTTATCACAAAAAGACTACAGCACTGTATGTCACACAATGAAAATAAATAAACTTACCACTGAAAACAATACCCTCCTGTCATGGGTTGTGCTCCCCTTATACACCCACCCAGCTCTGGCTTGTGGTAGGAGAAGATGCATGGTACCGGGTCAATATATTGCTACAGAAAGAACTCTACAAAAACTCACCGTGGGAAGCATGGAAACATTTACAGTGACAGGGGTATAACAGCGGTAGGGAATTACCACTATCCCTGTCATTGTCCATGAAGTAGAAGAAGGGCTGAAGAAGCCTGTGCTGCTGTGGGTGACCTGTGATAAGAGCGAGTCAATATGAGTGAGGAAATATGAGAGAGACATTTATAGTGATTCCGTATTGAGCGAGCTAATAGAGCGTAATAGCAATGTATTGCAAGGGATGAGCAAGGCAGGGACTTCAGAAGTGAGTTATGTAGGCAGGAAATTGTGGGAGCAGAATTGAGCCAGCAGCATGGCGTAGAGGAGTGCTGCCTGTGAGTGTGGTTGTTCCAGGTCCAGGTCCAACTATAGGATTTTTATTTGTGCCTTGGGTTGGACTTAACTTTTTTCCCTTAGTGTCAAATCCCCCCTCAGAATTGAATATTTAATAGTTGGGGGGTGTAGGGGCTAAGCCCCCCACATAAAAAGTTATTTAAAATTTTCCTCCATTGATAGAGTTAGCACCAGTTGGTGTTTCTGTGAGGTGCCATTGTTTCGATCATCATTTTGCTGTTTGGCAATCTGTAGTCACCCTTATGCTACTCACTCTTGTGCAGTAGCTCTTATTTCATGGTACCACTGCTATGCCTGGCCAAGCCACTCCTATGGTGGAGTGGCTAGGGTACCAGCAAACAGCAGCGAAGGAGACCTTGGACCACGGTTTGGTTCTCCCTAGGTCTCCCAATGTTGCACCTTTTTTTAAAACAAAAATGAAGTTTGCCCCAACCGGACTTTAAACCCATCCCCAAAGTCCACCCCTCCCGGAGTTGGTTATTTAAAGTCCAGAGGGTGTGGTGGGGGAAGCTCCTCACATTAGGGGGTGCGAGGGGTGAAGACCCCTCAAAATAGACAAAGTCCCATTGTAATGAATGGGGTGTGTACACACTAGTTGTAAGGTCAGTGTTTTGACCAACCTTATTTCAGCACACGCTGTTTTGGTTGTGGCATTTATTGTCGGGTGTTTTTTTCTGCTAGATAATGACCCTGTGCGAGGTGCGTTCACTTGAAGATGGTACTACCTAAGCAGCAACCATGTTTTTCCAAATCAAGAAAAACTGTGTCCACAGAACAGCACGGTACCATATGTGACAGACTGTGCACATGCACTTGTCCAAATTATGAGAGTCGAATGAAACAGGCCAAATAAAAACAGGTTGAATAATAAAATAAACAGTAAAAATCCCAATACTGTACTTACTCACAGCACCTCAAAGGAAAAGGCAAAAAGCATTTATATTGAAAAAATAATAAATCTTTATTGTTATTTTCTTGTGGACGGTGGGATGGATGGGGGTTGGGATGGGGACTCAAGGTGCAGGTGACATCGGATGGCACTAGGTGATCACCACCTTCCCTTAGTTATTGACCGGAAATACACAACTGTACAAGATGTCACTTAGAATTGGTAAAAACAATAGTGGCATGTATTGTACAGTGCTCTACTGTTCAGTACTTGTCCTGACCCACTTGTACATTGCATTCACCTGGTACCTGATGACCACTTACTCCCAGTCACTGGGATCAACATACACATTGGCCCATTGAGTTAAGGGCTAGTGGTAACAAGTTCTATTGTCCATATGGGGCATTTGGCATCCTGTATCCACTACTGTTCCCCCTTCCCCAGTTCCACCTAAGTCAGGGGGATCATCAATCTGTAGGCATCCTGGAATAATACAGCTTGAGCGATGTGTTTTTCATTGTAGTCCTATGGTACAAAGTAGAAATCCTCCTAATGCTGATGCTCTCTCAGTAAATAGCACACTATGGACTACTTACCCTTCTGTATGACATTCTTTACTGGTAACGGGGGGGGTGCAGTAAACATTCACCCCTGCTCACACAGGAGTGCCACAATTAAGTGGCTTGGTAGCATGGTTTCCATTATAGCTTTGATTATCTACCATATATCTATCATATGGTTGCCACATAGCAGACACAAAGGTCACTTCACCATGTATAGAGGCCAGTAAAGTATACAAGTCTATATTTGGAAGTATGCATTTTGATAATTTTTTTTTTGAAATTTGAATTTTATTGCTTTAAGAATATAAAAAAGGGAAAACAGTATCCAAGTATATCTGGAAAAACATTTCTACAATAAATCAGAATATAAACAAATAAACAACAAAAATAGAAACAAAATTCCCATCCCCCCCAGAGACATGTCCAAAAAATATACAAAAAGCATCCACCCAACCCCACCAAAGAAAACCCACACAAGATCCGCAGCAACATAAACCGTGACAACTTAAAAGAAACCCTCCCCAAAACCACCCATCCCTCCAACCCAAACCCCATCCCCTCCAGGGTGCACCCACCATGCATCGCTACAATAATAGAATAAACATCAACTAACAGTAAGTCAAAATCATAATAGCAAACAGACATAGGTATAGCTACATCAGAAAACAAACTGATTATATTTGAACTAACGGAAGAAATAGAGACAAAAGTGCATGTGGACATAGGGACTCAGGTCATAATAAAGGAGACCCAATTTACATCAGACATAGAGCCTGTAGTTTACCCCATCTCCTGTGAAACAGATCCAACCACCCTCTAAGACTAGCAACTAGTTTTTCGGACTGGAAATACGATAATAATTCAGTTAACCAATTGGCAAATGATAGGACCAATTAGTCAGTCAATGTCTTAACACCATTTTTTAACAGCCATAGCCACCATGGCCATGTGATATCTTAGCTCAGCACTGTCAACCCGGAAAAATCCCAAAGACACACACCTCAGGACTGAAAAGCCAGACAGACCTAATAAAGGATCAAGATAGTTTTAATTCTAGCAACCACAGCGAGCCACTTTAGGACAGTCCCAGAATATATGAACAATATTGCCATCCCCATGCAAACACCTGAAACAGCTAGGATGAGAAACCTTCCCAAACTGAGATAGCTTAGCTGGGGTGTAATACAAATTATTAACAATGTAGTACTGGGTTAGCTGAAACCTGTCTTGGGTATGGTATCTATGAAGATCATTCCAAACCCCAAGCCAGTCAAAAGAATTCCCGGGCAGAAGATGAGTCCAAACTTCCGAACCAACAGCCCCATCAGGTAAGTTATAGTCCAGAAGAAAGGAGTATATCGAAGAGACAGAATAAGACTGAGAAGCAAGTCTAACCACTTCAGAAAGAAAAGGAGAGACCACTGACTCCCAAGGGGAAGAGCCAAATCTCCGATTGATTAAGTGCCTCAGTTGGTAAACCTTAAAAATAGACCTATTAGGTATGCGAAACTTCTCGAGACTATCACCAGAGGAGAGAAGGGAATTAATATTTTTTTTTAAAAGTATCTTTATTGTATTTTGCATAAACATACAAACACTCATACATACCAACCCGGGAGCCCGGGTGCCCACCCCTATAACTGAGTAGGCGAACTATGTACAAGAAACAATATACAATCACAGCTGCAGAGAACCGCCCGCCTCTATCCAGACATGAAAAACCAGGACTCCACTCCCCGCCTTGAGGGGGAAAGAACAAAAAAGTAGTAGCTTGGGACTGGATATTAACGACAAACAAGAACCCCAAAGTGTAAAGACTAGGATTAGTCCACCAATCCCATAGTTCCCAAAACCCCTCTAGTCCAGTGGAGGGTGTTCCTGCAGCTGTGTCCCAGGAAAGAGAGAGAGCCCCAAAAAATAAAAATAAAAATCCCTTGCTTGGCAGTCCAGGTCCTATCTTATTAATGTACAATGTTACAGGAAAATAAAAAAAGGGAGAAGAAAAATTAGTTCTAAAACCTACAGGTCTCTAGATCTAGAGATAGAAAACTAGAGTATTCCCAATATAAACAACCAGTCATAAAAATATTAAAATATAAAACCCACCGCTTCAATAAGCTACACTTGAGACAGACAGACCCGATGGCAAGGAGGCTAGAGCTGGGTCGAGTAGACAGCCTCTAAAATTCGCCACCTCTTATCGTAAATTCCTTTTTTCCCATTCCGAGACAAGTGGCGCTTAATCCTCCCTAGTACCCTCATAAGATCCGCTAGCCAGCGGTCATATGAATAAATGCATTCACTTTTCCAGTGCCTCAACACATAAGCTTTAACCAGGGCGGACATCAGGGCAATATGATACTTAATCTGCGAACCTGGGATCTGAGTCAAATCCCCCAAAATACAGACCTCCGGTGCAATGTAATCTACATAATTTAGAAGGGGGTCCATATTCTGCTTAATTAAAACCCAAATTGGGTATATCCTAGGGCAGTCCCAAAATATATGTAATGTATCCCCGGAATTCAAACCACACCTGAAACATAGATCTATCTGTCCAAGCTTCCTAGCACAGAGTTTGGCGGGGGTGAAATACAAATTAGAAAAAATGAAAAATTGCATAGTTCTGAATTTGGGTATAGATATGTAGGCCACACTTTTCCATATTGTCTCCCAGTCCGGCTTCCGTAGGGTATCCTTCTTCTCCCAGTAGGCCACGTCTTGAGACTTCTTTGCTGAGGAAATCGAGAAGCACCTTATACATTGTTGACAGAGGCTTGGCGCAATTAATTCCCTTAAGATTATCCCAAGTGAATGGAGTCCTTCTTGACTACTATTTTCCCTTTGCATTCTTCTGTAACATTTTGGTAATCTGTAACTTCTTAAAGAAATTAATACCACTACATTGAGGCGGAAACATGACTTTATCGTCTAGAATCAAGTCTGACCAAACACAATTAGCTAACTGTGGAGCCCAGGAGACCCTAATAAAGTCGGCCACCAATAGCCATGTTCGGATTACCTAAAATAGGTTGACCTCACAGCTCTTCTGAAGCTTCTACTAAGTGGGGACAAAAGAGCCCACCAAGCCATGACTGTCTTAACTATTGGGGAATCTCACTCACATCAGGAGGATCCCGGATTAGTAAAGAGCAAAGACTCAGGAGAAATACCCTTATCTCTTAAAATTTGCTATTCAATATGTAGCCAAGTTGGCGATAGCCCTCTCCCTCCTGAGTACTATTCCATCGTGTCATTATCGATAATTGCCCAGCAACATAGTATAGGAAGATATCTGGAATTCCAAGCCCCTGAAGTAGAGGGTAATCGTAAAACCACATGTTTCCTCCTCGAGGCTTGGAATTCCATGACAAGTTGGAGAAAAGTTTTTATTCTAATAAACCAAGACTTGGAAATATTATGGGGACAAATATATAGGATATAAAAATCTAGGTAATAGATTCATTTTAATTAATCCTATTCTAGCTGTCGAATTTAAGGGAAGTTTGTTCCACCTATCCAAATCAGCCCTAGCTGCTGCGAATATTTTGTCCAGGTTTGCTTCAGCACCTTGCTGGAAATTAGAAGTAACCCGAATCCCCAAATAGTCAATACCATCTGGAGCCCATTTTAGGTGAAGATGGTCAAAATTCCTTAAATACATGTGTGGTTAGGGGAGAACCTGGGTCTTGGTTAAATTTAACTTATAGTTTGAAACTACCGAAAATCTTTTTATAATCTCCAGAACCCTATCAAAACTCTTCACCGGGTCGCATAGATGCAGCAGAATATCATCTGCAAAAACCGAAAACTTTAGTTCCCTACCCATAACCTCAATCCCCCGTATTTCAGGGTCTGATTGAATCACTCTCAAAAGAGGCTCCAGATAAATATTAAATAAAATTGGGGAGAGGGGGCAACCCTGCCTGGTCCCATTATCCAGATGGAATTCCTTTGACAAAAAACCATTACATAGGACCCTGGCCGTGGTATAGCATAAAGATTCCTAATACCCTAGAAGGCCCTCCGAAGCCCATCCTCTCCATGGTGGCAAATAGAAAGGGATGGAGACCGGTCAAAGGCCTTCGGCATCAAGGAGAAAAGGGCCATATCCAGACAAGAGGTAGAGGCCTCCACAAGGATATGGTGAAGCTTACTAAAGCATCATGAGCCCCTGCCCGGCATAAAACCAACCTGGTCTTGGCTAATAATCCGAGGAGCTATTTTAAAATTCTATTAGCCAATATTTTAGTTAACAATTTGATGTCCTGGTTCAGAGGGCAATAGGTCTTGTAACTACCTGGTGATTCTCGGGCTTATCTGGTTTAGGAATAAGTGTAATATAAGCCTGATATAACGGCAAATGGGGATTCCTCAGACAAAATACCAGAGAAAAGCTCATGGAGTAAAGGTAAAGACTCTTCAGATGGGTTTTGTAAAACCCAGCTGAAAGACCGTCTGGACCTGGAGTCTTGCCCCTAGGCATAGTGTTAATTGCATCACATATTTCAGCCTCCGTTATAGGTGTTACCAGGGTCTGGGCCTGTTCTTGGTCCAGTCTAGGTAATGCAATACTCTCCAGAAATTCCCACGCACCTTCCTCAGTGCTGTCTGATGCCCCCTGATATAAATCTATGAAATAGTCGGCAAAAGCATCTGCCATATCCTGAGGGTCTGTGATCAGGTCCCCCCGGTATTCCAGGTATGGTATGGTACGAGCTGCTTCCCACTCTCTAACCCGGCTTGCAAGAAGCCTGCTGGGCAGGTCCCCTGCAAAAGGTATTCAGCATGAAGCCTTTTCAGTCCAAGCCTCCAATTTGACGACATAATATCCTACTAGCTCGTCCCTCAGTTCACAAAGTTCTCTATCCACCTCCTCACCAGATCCCTCAAGTGGGGTGAGTGAGTTAATAGCACCCTCAATGAATTCCTCCCTTGCTTTCCTCAACTTATTCCTCCTAATGGAAAGGGTCTGGGCTATACTGGAATATAGGACTTTACAAGTAGGCCATGCTAAGTTCTTATTGTCCAGGGTAGGGATCTGGGTTGCAATAATATCTTTAAGAGTTTCCTCCAAATGAGATAACATGTTGTCTTCTAAATAAAGGGATTCATCCAATCTCCACCTGAACGGTTTTGTCGGAACAGACTCAATATCCAACACATCTGTAATGGAGAATGGTCAGACAAAATTCTACTGTGAGTAAACAGCTTCTAACCCTCGTAAGGCCTCCTGATTAACCAAGAAAAAATCGATCGTGTTTGAGTTTATGCACCCCTGAATAGAAGGTCATTATACCATTTCCTTGTTTAAACTTCAAAGGGGTCTTCAGTGCTGCCACCTCTAGAAATCTGGCCAAGGATACCTGTGCTCTAGAAGGCGGTTTTTAGAGGGGTTCCTATCCACCAAGTTACTAAAGCAAGATTCCAATCCCCTGCCATAATTAGGGGGTGAGCTGAGAAGCTGATGAGGTCTAATTCAAGGGAGGAAAAAAATTCAGGGTTAGGGGGGTTGGCCCGTATACAGAAGCTATTGTTATTAGCCTCCCATAATAGTACCCGTGACAAAAACTCCCCGCGCATCCTCCCAGGTTTTATATTGCACATGAGTAAACGGACAGCTCTTTGCAATCAAGATAGCAACACCCCCTGAGGCTTTGGCATGCCCCTCTCCAAAAACTTGACCTACCCAAAGCCTTCTCAAAAGCAATAACTCTTCTTTAAGAGGTGTGTCTCCTGCAGCAAAGCTATATGAGCCCCTATCTGTGAAATAAATTTCAGAATCAATAACCTCTTTTCCTCCCTCTAAGGCCTTTGACATTCCAGGATAAAATGTTAACCGTAAACATATTCATGTATTACACCCCATACCTCCCAGCCCCGGCTGCCCGCTAAGAAAAAAAAACAAAACATTCAAAATCTGCAGTTTGGACTCTCTCTCTTCCCCTCCCCAAACCCCACCCTTTTATCACTACCCCGATCCACTGATTGTCCTCCTAACCATTGTCGAGAACGAGATGAGCCAGCCACTGAGCGCATTCTCTGGACCCTCCAGCCTCTAAATAACCAAAAACAAGTATCTATTCCCTTTACCCAGCAAATCAAAATTTTTATTTGTAAGCTCCTTCCTCCCTCTCATACTTCTTCTGAGGTCCCAACTTATAACTCCACCTTCATTAAGGCTTTATATCAATAGTCTCAATCACCACAATCCTCAGGTGAAATTGTGTTGTATCTTTAGTAGGAATCCTTATTCCAAAGTGTCATAACTAGGGAAAACAGAGTTCAGCCACATCCACGGACTTGTCCCGAGCCGTGAATTCAGGTTGCCGCCCTGAACAGATCTGGAAGTTCAGCTTTCAGCCCCTCCGCAGCTTCCTCGCTGTCAAAACCTCCGGTCCCTGCTTGCAACTTGACCACCAGAGTAGCAGGATGTTGCATCCAAATTTCACACCTGCTAAATAGAGCTTCTTTTTAATATCAATATATTCTTTCTGTTTTTCACATTATGGCAGGTGTCTGGTCCTGAAAAAGCCAAATTGCAGCTCCATTCAGTGCAAGTTTTTAAGTGCTCTCGCTCTCATAGAGCATTAGGTCTTCTCCTAAAATTCAAGAAGCGATTATGATAACCTGGGTCGAGCCCTGGGGGTCTCTCAGAGACCGATGTGCCCTCTCAATATTATATGCCTCCATAAGGAGTAGGGCCCAGGATCTTTAACAGCAGTCCCTGAATAAAAGTGATACAGTCCGCACCTCGGAGTGCTCTGGCAGACCAGCCAGAATTAAATTATTCCTTCTGCTGCACGATTCTTGATCGTCTACTCTTTCCTCCAATTTTTTCACTTGTCTCCTTAGGGTCACCAACTCCTGCTCGTGTGTAGATGTTTTTCTATCTTGAGAGGCAGCTCTAGCTTCCAGATCCCCTACTCTCTGTGCCAAAACGTTAAGAGTAGGCTTAATAGTAGCAAAATCAGTTACCAGCCCTCGTAGGAGTGATTTAATTTCTTCTAAATTGTCCTGAGGGTTCTGGCCTTTCTCCTCCACACCCATGCATGCTTCCTGGTCTTCTGGTGTTGGCGAGAGGGGTTTCGAGTGTTTGGAGGGCGGCGCTCGTGCGTCAGCGAGTTCGGGGCTTCCTGGATCCATCCTCGGTACTGCAGCACAGGAGGGTACACTCGCGCAGCTAAAGCGGAAAAAAGAACCGAGCGGATTTTCAGTAAGTTCAAAGTAAACAGCTGCCAGTTCCAAAACAATTTATCAGCCCGTTAGCGATAGTCGGGGATTTTAAATTGATCTAGAGGTTGAGTCGGCCCGGGAGAAGCGCTCTGCACGTCTGCTCGGCACTAGCACATCACGTCGGGATCGAGAAGGGAATTAATATTAAAGAAGTTTCCCAGACTAGCCTCCCTAATTTGTGGCAGCCAGTCTGGACCAATCCATGAGTTGCCTAACTTAATATTAGGATTAGCAACAACCGGCTGCCCCAAATCCGACATGGGGGAAACATGGAAATGCCTCAGTCATTGCCAAAAGACTGCAATAGCAGTCCTTATGACATTATCCGGGATCCACTTAGCAAGCAATTTCGGGGGTAGGTAAAAGACATCATGCTTATCAAATTTGATAGCAGCGAGGGAAAGACGCTCTAATTGAAGCCAGATAGGACAAGATACATCCGGTTCGACAAAGAGCCATCTTCCCAGCTTAGAGAGGTGCGCAGCCCAGTAATACAACAGGAGATTGGGCAGTCTGAGACCTCCTCTATCTTTAGAAAGAGATAGTTTACCATAAGAGTGCCTAACTTCCCTCTTGGACCAGATGAACTGAGAGAAGAGCGTGTGAAACTGCTGAATATAGGAGACAGATAGCCTAAGATTTACCAAATTCAGTGGATAGAACACTCTGGGAAGGACATTCATCTTAATCACATTTATCCGACCCCAGAGTGACATGGGGAGGGCTGACCAACGTTGGAGATCCTGTGCAACTGAGTCCCTGAGCCGGTCCAGATTTAACTCCTTCAAGAGGGAAGAGTCAGTGGAAAAAAAGATCCCTAAATATTTAATGTATCTAGGGGCCCACTTCATGCCAAAGGAGGAAAACTCAGCCTTGTTGGCGTGAACATTAAGAGGGAAAATTTCCGATTTGGAAACATTCAACCTGTAACCCGAAAAGACCCCAAACCTCTGGATCAGCCCTAGCACCTCCCTAAGAGACTCAACTGGATCCACCAGATGTAGAAGGATGTCATCAGCATATGCTGAGAGGACCAGTTCTTTTTGGTACAAAGTAATTCCTCTGATCAGGGCCGAAGCCTTAATCCTTCTGAGTAAAGGTTCCAAATACAAATTGAACAAGAGAGGCGAGATTGAGCAACCCTGTCTGGTACCTGCATAAAGACGGAAGAGAGAAGAAAATACCCCATTACAATATACTCTGGCAGAAGGACAACTGTAAAACACCCGGATTCTATTAACAAAGGCAGACTGGAAGCCCATCTTCTCGAGCACAGCCCAAAGCAACCCCCAGTCCACACGATCAAAAGCCTTTTTGGCATCAAGAGAAACCAAAATCGCAGGGTGCGAAAGGGATTGAGCATACTGCGAAATATGCGAAAGGGTCCTCAGATGATCAGCTGAGGATCTACCGGGCACAAATCCAGCATGCTCAGGACTCAGCAGTTCAGACCATACCTTCTTAATACGGTCAGCCAGAATCCTAGCAAGGATCTTCATATCATAATTCTGAAGTGATATGGGTCTGTAACTAGCTGGATCCATGAGAACCTTGTCAGGCTTAGGAATTAAGACAATGGTTGCCTCAAAAGCGATGGGTCTACTTCCGAGGCTAGAGCCAGATAGTCATACAGCTCGAGGAGGAGGGTACCAAGTCCTTAGTGAAAGTCTTATAAAAATTGGCTGGGAACCCATCAGGCCCAGTGCAGTCCGGAGTGAAAGAAATAGCCCTCAACTTCCTCCTCTGAAATGGGGGCAGACAAAGTAGCCCGCTGAGCCTCAGATAAGCAGGGAATGTCAATCTCACCTAAATAGTTGTCTAAGTCAGAAACAGAATACGACCTCTCCAGCTCGCTGTACAAATCCGAATAGAATTCCTTGAAGACGTGGGCAATTTTCCGGGGCGCAGTGACAGCTTCCCCAGAAGGAGAGACCAGAGAAGGAATAAGCCTAGAACTCTCAAGTACCCGGAGACGCTGTGCCAAGAGCTTACTAGACTTTTCTCCCTGGTCAATATACTTTGTTTGGGTCTTAATAAGAGCATATTCAGTTTTCTCCATTAAGAGATCCATATATTCATCCTTGACTGCCAAAAGCTGCTTAAGATCAGTCAAGGAGGAAGTTGAGAGGTATTTAGCCTCCAGATCCCAAATTCTACCCATCAAAACTAAGGAGTCAGCAAGTCCCCTTTTCTTTCTGAAGGAAGCTGTCTTGATAAACTCACCCCTTAAAAAACATTTAAGAGTAGACCAGACCAGATCAAATCTAGGAACAGAGTTGAGGTTCTCTGCCAAAAATATTGATATCAAGGAACTTATATTAGATACAGTCTGCGAGTCCTTTAAGAGCTGTGTGTTCAGCCTCCAAACCAAATCCCGTGAGTATTCAGGGTTAAGGGAGAGCTTAATCCAGACAACCGCATGGTCAGAAAGAATAATTGGGTCAATACCAGCTAGACCAAAACTTGAGAGAAAAGAAACACTAATCAAAATCATGTCCAGATGAGATTTGGTAGCATGAGATTGAGAGAGAAAAGTATAGGCCTGAAGAGCTGGGTTAGCAAGTCTCCAGGGATCGCACAAACCTAGCAGTGCTCTTAAATCTGAAAAAGCTCTATGGGCTGGAGAAGGTGGGCGCTTATCTTGGGGGTCTCTGTCCAAAGTCAACGAGCAAGGAAGGTTCCAATCTCCTCCTAGTATAAATAGAGCCGGGAGGAAACTAATCAATTTCTCTGTAAGAGACCTAAAAAAACTGGAATCTCCTCCGACTGGACCGTATATAGATCCTAGAACAACACTCTCACGTTAAGAACCCTTGAACCAAGACAAATCTCCCCTCCACATCCGCCACCGTCTTCTTTACAGTAAATAAGACCTGTTTTTTAATAAGAACTGCGACCCCCCTACTATAACAGGAGTTACCAGCCAGATAAGAATAAGAGAAACCTGACCGAGATAGTAAATTAACATCAGACTGACTGAGGTGTGTCTCCTGGAGAAAGAGAATGTCAACTTGCATTAGTGAACAGTGTCGAAACATCTGGAGATGTTTGACCTGGTCCCGGAGTCCACGTACATTCCAAGAGGCAATTTTCAGAGACATTTTAGTATTTTAAAGTACTGTAGACAAGTTAGAAATAACCAAGTAATCATATAACTATAGAAAAAGGTAGGGTGCACCCCCAACATTATATAAATTCACTGTACTTAAATCCAAGAAGGACCAACCCCAAAACAAACCCACCCCCACTATCGTAAACCATAAACACCCTTGAAAAAATAAGACTCGAGCCCCAACAAGGAGAGACAGTCAGCAACCCACCTGACCCCCGACCAAAATCAGTCTCCCAGGTGTCCTGTATAAACCAATCTGTGATAAATTCCAACCCCCACCCCTAACTCTGATCCTAAAAATGTCTTTAGTAACCAATCCAACCCCGACCCTAAGTCCCACAAACCAGCAAAAGGTACAAAACCAAAAAAACTATGTACAGGGAAGACCAGAATGAACATAGTATCCAAGCACAATAAATCAGTTCTAGCCTCCAAATTCCATTAGAACCCCTAATCCCAGGTGAATAATGTAGACAACCTACCCAGTGCCAAGAGAATACCCATACCCCAAAACCTATAACCCAAGTCAGTGTCATCACCCAGGAGGGGTTAGCCAACCCCCCAATCTCAGGCTCGCAATAAGGCATCCAGCAAGCAGGCATCCAAAGGCCAGGGACCCCCAATCGCCACTTAACAGCGATATAAATGCCATCCTGAAGAAAAATAGAGGGTAGCGAGGCCTGCAATAGCAGGCAGTATCCAACCCTCCAGATACAAACAGCAACAAAGGAATCGTCAGGATACGCACCAAACCCACCCAGCCAGTTACGAACAGCACAATTTCAGTCATCGGAAGACCATTTCAAAGGAAAACAAATCGGCTTACCCTCGACAGGATTATCCATTTGAGAAGGGTATTCGGATGGGAGAACTCACGTCGCGGTCATTTCAGCATTGGGCGTTGTTTCCAGGGGTTCAGTAAGCAGAAGGACTGAAAAGTCCTCCCGAGTCCCTAGAAGCGCCAGCCCAAAACTTAGTTCCACCCTTCTAACCGGGAGCATGACCACGAGGACTCAACCCATCCCCGTAATGACCACCCATCCGACCCTGCAGCCGAAAAAACGGACAAGGTAAGAAAAGGACCTTAAGGGAGGGAGGGAAAAGGGCAGAAGGAAAGAAAAAAAAAAGGGGGGGCAACCAACCAGGGGAAGAATCGGAGGGGCTATCTCACAAGGGGAGGGGGAAACGAGCAACCAAATCCCCTAAAAAACTAGGCCTTTCCCTCGGCCTACCCCTAATTGCACAGCACCAGCAACAATATTGAAAGCAGGTATAGGCAGCACAAACAATAACAATTAGCAGGCAAATGTGAGTCCTTCATCCAGGTTTTTGAATAAGTCCGGTAGCTTGAGGCGAAGCCACCAGGGCCAAGTCCGTGATGTAGCTGTAGACAGAGCCTCCAATTGTAATCTTCAACGTTGCAGGATAAGCCATTTTAAAGGGGATTGAAGCAGGAATCAACTTGGACACAACCTGATGAAAGGCAGCCCTCTTCTCCCTTGTCTCCTTCGGGAGGTCTTGAGCAACTCGTAGTTTAGATGAGCCCCACAGGATCTCCTTATGCTCGCTTGCCTTAAGAAAAACATGCTGGCATTCCACATAACTTAAAAATTTAACAATTATGGGCCATGGAGTGGAACCTGGTGGGGGTCTGGGCCTCAAGGACTGGTGGGCACGCTCCAGATGGTATAAGGAGCTTATAGGTGAGGGCCCAACTACCTTCACTAAGAACTTTTGGAGGAAAGCAAGAAGGTCAGGCCCCTCCTCCATTTCAGGCAGACCAAAAATGAGCAGATTGTTTCTGCGGTTACGTCCTTCAAGGTCTTCAGCTTTATTTTGCAGCTTCTTAATTTGCTGTCTCAGATCGTCCACCGTACCCTCCGATCTGTCTTGCCTTTTCTCCACAGAGAATACCCTGGCCTCGACATCTTCAACCCCGGTAGAGACTGACGACAGATCCGATCGTAGCGACTTCATCTCAGCTGCAAGATCCTTCAGGATATCTTTAATAGGGCTGAGTTCATGCATAAACTTATCCTCGGTTAAGGAAGGGCCATTGATGCTTTGTCCTCGGACCGTTCAGGGCTTACCGGTCTTGATTTCTTCCTTTTTTAGCTGCTTTGTTCGGAGAGGCAGGAGGGTGTGTTTAACAGGGCCTGCTTCATATCGGCCTCCATCTCCCCTCAAAATCACGCTAACCCCAGGACCAACAAGAGGAACAGCAACTGCTCAGGTTAGTGAATCTCCTCCGGTAGCAATTTGGGCAATTAGCGATCGCGATTTAACGAAAAAAAGCGCTAAAACGGCGATGAGAGGGGGGAGCTCCAAGCCCATGCAGCCGTCTAGACAGACGCCATCACGTGACCCCATGCATTTTGATAATTTAGACAGTCAAACTGAGAAAATGTGTAACATTTGTCCTTATAGTCTGAAACACATCTTAAAACATGCTCAGAGTATAACTTTGTTAACAGCACATTTTCTCAGTGGTTAAATCAGACATTCTTAGGTAAGGGAACTCATACATCTAGATTTCTAAGAGGTGGAACTGTTATTTTTAGGTGGTGGAACTCTCCAGTTATTGTCACTGTAGAAAGATGACAGAGGTGCAGCAACTCTCATACAATATTTTAAGAGGTGATGTACAATAACTGAGTTCCTTTGTTCTTCTTTCCAATTTATTCCCTCTTCCCTTCCCTTCCTTCCCTTCCCTTCCCTTCCTTCCCTTCCTCCCTCCTCTCTCTCCTCTCTCCCTCTCCCTCTCCTCTCCTTGTCTTTTCTCTTCTCAGTCTCATTCCGTCTTGTGTGTGCCCCTCTGCCCAAACCTTATAGCAGATGCTTGGCTGTCTTACATTGACTTTCAGGTCTCAACCCTTCACTTATCCTCTCCCTACATCATTATATTACCTACTAGAGTTTCAAATTTCAGCCCTCACCACCCTGACTTACAGTACTGTAACTGATGACCACAAACTGAACAACAGTGCCATCCCTTGCTCACTGATAGTGATGTGGTGGTATGGCATCTGTCCACTGGCACACAAGTCACAGTGTTAGGTCTGCAATATGCACCCACAAGTGCTAGTAACATGTCTGGCCCTTTAAGGTCATGACATTTACAGTGCAAGGTCAATAATTTGGAGGAGGAACTGTGATCTGTTCTTCACTGAGTGACAGAGAGAGAGATAGATAGATAGATAGATAGATAGATAGATAGACAGACAGACAGACAGACATACAGACAGGTAGATATTTTTATAGCGCTCCTTCACGGAGGCTCAGAGCGCTGCCCAAATTCATAACAAAAGTTAGAAAAATATCAGCAAGCACATTGCAGAGTAGATAAATAACCACAATAAAATAAAAACAAAACAAAACAATAGTACATCACAGATCTGCTGTATCTATCAATACGATAAGTAGCACAACATTTCACCTGTGTAGGCCAAAGGCCTGACCAAACAGAAAAGTTTTTAGGCCTTTTTTAAAGGTTTCCACCTAGGGTGCCTCCCTGAGACAATTAGGCAGTGAATTCCACAGGACTGGCTCGGCATCTGAAAAAGCCCTGTTACCTGACTACTATAGCCTAGCCCTGGGAACCACTAGGGGGCAACCCTCAGAGGAATGGAGAGAGCAAGTCGGGCAATGAGGAACCAGGAAGTCTTGCAGGTAGTCCAGTGCTTGGCTGTGTAAGGCTTTATAAGTCAGTAACCTGACCTTGAAGACAGTCCTCCACCTAATCAGCAGCCAGTGCAGTCCATGGAGCACAGGCATAATATGCTCAAATCTTAATGCACTGCTCAGTAGCATGGCTCCTGCATTATGCACCACCTGAAGATGGTGGAGATTGCCTCCAGATAGCCCAAGGTAGAGAGAATTGCAATAATCTAACCTACTGTAGATGTGACGAAAGTGTGCACTAGGGTCTCAAGGTCCTCAGATGGTATCAGGGCTCGGATCAGAACAATGTTCTAAAACCCACTTTAGACAATGGCTGACACCTGAGCATCAAGTGTCAAACAGTCGTCAAGGACACACCCAGATTCCTAACCTGAGAAGAGGGGATCAAAGGGCTATCCCCCATCTTCAAGACAGGATCATTCCTCAATCCTTCTCCATGCCGTCGATGACCAGGATCAACCACCAGTACTTCCATCTTATCTGGGTTGAGTCACAGCCAGTTACGAGTCATTCAATTCAGGATCTTGGCAAGGCAGGTCCTAAATACAGAGGACACCATCTGGTTTCCAGGTGTGCAGGACAAGTACAGCTGGGTGGTGCACCCTTTCAGGTCAACATCCAGATGGTGAAACACAAAAAAAGACCATTACGGAGACATTCACTGTAATGGTCCTTTTTTGGTGCTTCACTCTCTGTCAGTGTTCCACACCCCCTGGACCAACTCCGACCTGGAGTTGAGAATGCCAAAGCTTGGGGGTGGGGGCAGAGCACCCAGTGTGGGGGGCACAGTCCCCCACAGAAAACACTCGCTACATGGGCGACACAATACTGACGTCAGTATTGTGCCATCGCTTTGGGGGAGGTCGGCATTTTCACTGTCGACCTCCCCTGGTGCTTCCAAGCTGGGTATCATCTGCATAGCAGTGAAAACCCAGCCCATACCACCTGATAATGTCTCCCAACAGCAGCATGTACACCATGAACAACAGAAGCACCAGGACCGAGCCTTGTGGAACTCCACAGTGCAGAGGCATAAAGTTAGATGAGGATAACCCCATTGTCACCCTTTGCACTCTGCCCATGAGGTAGGGTCTAAACCAGCTGATGACAATGCCAGTTAGTCCACACCAGTTCTGCAGGTGGTCAAATAGCATCTCATGGTCCACAGTGTCAAACGCTGCAGAGAGATCAAGGAGAACAAGGATAGTCCACTCTTCCCTATCTCTCGCTATTAGGAGATCACTAAGCACCTTCAATAGGGCAGTCTCCATACTATGCCCAGGCCTGAATCCAGATTGGAAGCACTCAAAAGTGGCCAAGAAAGTGAGATGAGCATCAAACTGAGAAGCCACCACTTTTTCTAAAACCTTCCCTAAGAATCGGAGATTTGAGACTGGTCTGTAGTTGGTGAGACAGTCCGGGTCCAGTGAGGGTTTCTTCAAAAAGGGCCTAACCAAGGCCTCTTTCAAGGTCACAGGGAAGACTCTGCTCCTCAAAGAACATTGGATGATCTTAGCCACCACAGGTCCAATCAGGTCCACACATCCAACAAAAAGTCGGGTTGGACCTGGGTCTAGGTCACAATGGTTATGTCGCAGCTTCAGAACTATCTCCACCACCTCCTCCACTCCCACTGGATCAAACACATCCCAGGCAGGAGGCATGCCCTGACACATCTCTGCCTCGATCCCGCAGGCTCCATGAGCAGCAATGGAGATCTCAGTCCTGATAGAGGACACTTTGTCAGCAAATAATAGAGCAAACTCGTTGCACTGAAGAAATGTGGGCAACACCAAAAAGTGCAGGTTCAAGCCCCAGACATTTGAGGCAACACAGTTCCTCCCTGACACCTTCAACAGGGCAGGCTTTGGGAGCTGGAATGATCTAAGCAACTACTGCTAGGTTGTGGAGCTAATCAGGGTAAGTAGATATGGATATATTCCTGTGGCATATATGTGTAGTGTGAATTATTTTAGGTGTTTCTGAGTGTTCACTATTCACTGTATATGAAAAGGAAATCCCTGTGTCCTGATTGGCTGAGACTGGTTCTAGCCATGGCAGTAAGTGAGCACCACCAATGGTTACAAACAAGTCCCTGGCAACCAGGGCAACTCACAGAATCCATAAGACACTTGCTTCCTAATTTTCATCACAAACATGGCTACAACCTTTACTCATATACAATAAACTCCAGCTAGGCCCTAAACATTTTATTTTATGTATTTATTCATACTCAGATTACAACACTTTTGAGCACAGAGGGGCTCATTTACAAAGGTTCTATGTCAGTGTGGAAGGGGGTAACAAAACAGACAGAGGAGAATACATTTCAAAACACAGTACATGACATAATAATGTGACACAGTTATTAGCATTTCAGTTACAGCAGTATTTACAAGGAAGGTTAAATGAAACAGAGATTGCAGTTCAATTACAGTAGAGTTTACAGTGAGGGTCAATAGACACAGAGAATGAGAGGTGTAAAGAAAAAACTGAGATAGAGAGTAGTGGTAGTACAGGAAGGGGGAAATGGTTGCACCCATGTGGCGTTGTCGCGAGGAAGACACGAGGTGGGTGGGAAGAAGAGTGTGCTAGAAAAAAGATGTGTCAGGAAGGCAGGGGGCAGGGGAGTGCCAGCTGTGAGGTGGTAATTGGCATGGAGTACAGGTTATAGGAGGCATTCACATGCACTTTCATTCATGATATGCTGTTTCAGAAGGCTCTTAAATTGGGCAAGGTGTGGGATGTTAAACATGAAAGTCCATTAAATTAAATAATGTAAGTAAATAATGCAATGTTATTTTCACTCAGGTGCCCCTCCTTACATACATATACAAATTTTAAAAATCAACTATTATTCAGAGTTTCCTTTGCTGGTGTTTCTTTGATGACCATGAAAAATTCCCCCTCCTATTGCTACCGGTTTGTCAGAAAACTCCCTACTCCTTACCTGGCAACAGATAGCACTGAGGTTCTGGCTCCGCTCAAGACTTGTGTGTGTCTGTGTGTGTATGCCAGTGGAACTCTGAAGAATTTTTAATTCATGTATTCTATGTTACCATTTCATGTGTGTGTGGGGGGGGGGGGCGCAGTCTACTATTGGAATAATGCAGAGCTTTGAATTCTTCTATTCCGTAGTAAACAATCACACAACATATTGAATGTGAAGAAAGACAGATGACTGACAGATTAAAAACATCAGTGGAGAGACTATTTTACATTATTTAGTGACATTTTATTATATTTTTTGTGGCTTTGAAAACTTTTAGTGTTCTTTTTTTAACAGTTGCCTATGGGCCCATTTTATACAAGTAATAAGGCACTCCAGGGGCATTGGTAGTACTAGGTTTCCCCCATGGTCAGGGGTATGAAGGCACTAAGCTTTGGCTCATGCCTCATTACACCCCTGACCATGGGGGAAACATAGTACCACAAATGCCCGGTCGTTCCATATTGATTAAATGTCATTACATGGCAACTTATACCATGCATGTTCCCTAGTCCTCAGCTAAGGATGTGGCCAGGCAGTGCAGGACAGGGAGGGAAGGAGGAATACTGCCAACCAGAAGTGGGAGGGGAGGAGGAAGAAAGGGGCGGATGGGTTAAAAGTCACAGTACCAGACTGGTATTAGAGTAAACCAAAGTTGAACAGTGAAGTGGGGGCCCTGCATGAAGAGGCAGCAGTAGGGTTTGGAATACAGCTGTCTAGATGGAGTGGACAGGTGCTCCAAGCCTAGACTTAAAACATGCACAGGATATCATGATGTCAATAGTTTTCCATGTGAGTGCCACATCCAGGAAATTGGAACAGACACTTATGGCCACTGACCACACATTAACCCATGTTCCCATGTGGGAAACAATGTGTCCATGGTGTACGTGTCTTGATAACTGGGACAAGCAGTCACAAAGCCATGTTTTTTCATAAAAAAACATTATTTTATATTTGAAACTATTTGGATTTGTCTCTGGTTACTTCAGTGCCGTGTATGTACCTGCTTGTATGTTGTGATTGTTGTAGCTGGTGTGCGTAAAGCATGTTTGTTAAAAAGAGCTGCTATCACTACTGCAGCCCCTATCCAGATACACATGTACAGCTGCATATCTAGTGCTGTGTTTTGGCATCCATACACACAAATTGTTGATAGGTCAGGCCATTCACCCAGACAGCATTCCTCACTGTTGATGTATAGCTGTGTATGCAGGTCACTTCCACACAATGCAAACTGTACATAGTGGATACGTATTCTGCCAAACAATGTGGTTTTTCCATAAAGGGCTGACACACTTACATGATGTGGCAATGTAAGGAACCTGGACCGTTTCTTATGTATTGGGCAGGCCCTTCACAAATATTGCTGCTTTATGATTTTAACCTTCTAGGTTTGGCTGCAGCAGACAGAATAACTCTTTTTGGTTTTTCATATAATGTTTTGCCCCCCCCCCGCTGCCACTTGTTCCTGTCATCAGGCCCTAAATCGAGGGTCCCCCAGTCCCATCAACCACTCCCCCCGCTGTCATGCTAGCAGGGATCCACATGGATGCAGGATCCAGGAGTCCACCAGGGGCAGTCACATATAGCGATGGGGGTACATAGGCTTTTTCCAGGTTTTCTCCCTTATCCCCCCACTGGGGTGTGCATGTAGACACATGCATGTGGAGACATATGCACACCATGGCATCCCATAGCCCTCTCTACTACTTCCCTCTTAGATTCGCACTACCACCTGACCTCCACCAGATGTCAGTCATTCAGCTGAGCATTCAGGTCGCCTCCCCTTCCCCCGGAAAGGACAGCAGAGATTGGGCACTCAATTCTTTTCCTTCCTGGCTGACCCCCAGCAACCTGCACTTGCCACCAAATGCAGGTCACCGGTATGGCAGGAGGGAAGGTGCCAGTGCCTCATCCCTCCATGCCACTGGGCTGGCCAAACAGAGTAATTCTCAATAAGTGTCAGCTTTAGAGATGCCAGCATTAAGAAAGCAGCATTTCTATAAAAATCACAAACAAAGCAAGGCATAAAAGCTTGCAGTTTTCTTTTTTAACATCTAAATATTGGGGTAAGTAGAAAATGTAAGCATGCAGTGCTCTACTTTTGTATAAATATTTACTGGTTCTAAAGACCTCTGTGCATAGAAAGATGTTTTTATATGAAATGATAGGCATTCCAAACAATTCAGAACAGTAATATTGTATTGTACTTAGAGGTTTCTGCTGATCCAAGGCTGTTGTAATAAATTCTTGAGAATCTGTCCCTATTCATCAGTATTTTTCTTTGAAGATTTCTGGGCCATCTACTAGATTTCATTGAGAATGTCAAAGTGATGCGGGATGTGATGACCTCTTGTTTCATAGCACATTGGGAGTTGCAAAAATATGTGGGAATAGGAAGGAGCAAAATAATTGTTAAGCACAAACAGTGAAGGCTGTAATCCTGTCAACTCGATGCATAAGCAAGCCAAAGCATGCAATGTAGTGTGTACTGCCCTTGTTTGAAAGGTCTTTTACAAGTACAACGAATTTCTGTAGAAACAAAATGTTTTATTTTTTTAGTTTCAGTACCTGGTAATCGATTAGTAGTAGCAGTGAGTGTTAGTATTAGCTGCCTACAATCATGCAAAAACATTCACTCAGGAAGATTACATTTCAGAGCACTTTCAGAGACTGCCATCTTAGATATATTCTAAGGCCTCTGGGGAACACTTTATGCACATTCTGTATGCATAAATCTACCTTTAGCCTGCATTGTTTCCATGGAAACGGGGAATGCTCCCCTTCAGGAATCAAAACCAGCTCTCTATTGACAGTAGCAATGGTAAATATTCTCAAGATGATATTTTATAAAAAAAATTTCAGCTTCACGGGAAACAAAATGTATGCTGAATTCAAAATGACATATTCTGCTTAATAAAGATGCTCTTTTTTATTTCATGCTTCTGAATGGGCTTTATTAATTTTATGTACCTGCAAAGCATATAAACACTTTGCCAACCTCCAACCTGACAAAAAATCTACTAGACAAGTAAAGTGTACTTCAGGAGGTTCAGTGCATTCTTTATACAGAGTGTGGTCCTTATGTGAGCTGCCAGATACATGTAATTATTTTGTTTATTACCCTATAGAACAGCAGTTTCCTATCAGGACATAGGGTACAAGCAAGACATCTGGGATTGGAAAGTGATTTTGTATGACATCAGGATTACAATAACTGCTGTTAGTGGATGGAATTTGGTGCAGCATTACAAAAGTGTGAATTTTTGGAGCCAAGAACATTTGTTTTGTGTTCTATACATGTTCTCCTGAAGAGGGTGCAATTGATCCTTCTACATGCACATGATGGAAATTATCTAATCCTGCTCATTTTCCTTATGACTATCTCGCCCCAAGATTAAACCTGCTGTGTCATAATACAGCCCTGTCAGGGTTTTGGACCACCCACCTGGCCAGGAGGAAATGAAAAAGTGAAAACCTTTCCAGTACTGCTTGTTTGGTTTGCTGGGATTGTGCAGGTGTTCCCTCTTAAATACTTGATATCTGTTGGTAACAATGTTTTCAACTTTCTGATGTTACAGTGAAGAAAATGACATGGGGGTGTCAGCTGTAGTGACTATGCACCTTTTTATTTCGTTCACTTTGTGAGGGAATTTGTTCCATTGTTATTCCTGCACTGAACTGCGCAGGAATCAGTCATGGCAGCAAAAACAGGTCCACTTTCCTTATTGTAATCCACAATTGTTACAGTTCAGGGGGCAGCCGTGCTGTCACCATCACAAATTGATTTAACCATCAATTGTAGCAGCCATTTAAGCCACTAGAAGTCCTGGCCAAGTTGATGAATTGCAGTGGAATGCAAAATGAGCCTCTAGCTCTGTTTCCCACCATCTAATATCAAAGGCCATTGTTTTGTTCTAAAAAGGAGGGTCATGAGTTCAGACTGGAGTTCAACAATAGGCACAGCCAAAAGAGTGAGCCCCATTCAGGCTGCTCTTCCCAGTTACAGACTGTTTTCCTGATTTCATTCCGAAGTCTTTGCATCTTATTAATGCATTGCATTATTGCCATACTTCCAAATGTCAATAGGGCTATTGAAAGATACATGTAAAATAAATATGTGGAAGAATTTGAAGCATTTGGCTTCTGGGAATGATACTGACCCACAGGGTTTTGTTATCTGTCTTTGGTGGATTCTCCCTCCCCCTCTTAATTCATGACAGACACATTATTGATCCTATTCGGGGTTGTTTTAAACCCAGTGGCTGTTTCTAGTAACTAAACAGAGGTAATCTAACCCCATTTATTGTATACATGCACCCACTCTTTTTTGAAACTTAGTTTGGACACTAATGCATTGTTTCTAGAAATACAGTATCATATTGCTAATTGGTATTTTTGTTAATGTTTTTAAGCCTTCCACAAATGCATAACTCCACTTTGATACACTTGCATTGTACTAAATACAGTGTATAATATTATTCCAAGCATTCTTAAACACACTGATTTTGTTGCTACATTGACTTGCTAGGGTTACTGAAAGTTTATCAAGCAGTTAACAATTTTAGTTTCTTACAAATTCAGTCAGATAAATACACTAATTACAAATGGTAAGTTGATACTTTTAATTTTGCTACCTTTATTAAAATCCCTTAAAAAGTAAATTATAATTTCAACAGAAAATATGTAGATACAATATTTGAAGATCAACATCCTATAAACACGTGGTAATGTTTTGCTTCATTATTTGTGACATGGAAAGGATTATATATTGTTTTCATCTGTACTTTCAGTTTCTCTTGAATATGTTTCCCTAGCTTGTGTATTGCTGTATTTTTTTCTTACTGTATCTCCACCATTTTCTTTGCCTAGCTACTGTAGACCTTGGTCATTCCTGAGAATGATCCCATGGACCAGTGTATTTACCCGGTCAACAAATACATAAATAAATACATATTTTAAATAAGTTACATTAATAAAAACTGACAGAGTGTCCTGTGAGTCAGTCTCAGCTCTTACAACCAATATGTTACTCAAATATTCAAGTATGAAGACAGTCACACATTTTGATTACCCCCAATATGGAAGTCTTCTGGCAACTAAGAAAACAAACATTTGTCAATGCTGAATGTTTGTTTGCTTTTATTTGCTGTGTAGTTGTTGGGCGCAGATAGTGTACACTGTCACCCTCAGAGCCTCCCACATGTGCCCTGTCACTGACACAGGGCAGCACAGAAACCTCACAGATATAGGCACCATCATTACCCCAGACCCACATAATATATGGGGTCGTGGTGATTAGCCAGACAGAGTGAGTGAGTGTGTGTGTGCGTGTGTACTGTTCGTGATCAAATTGTGTGTGGTTGGTAGTGGGTGGTGGTGGTGGTGTGGTGAGAACAAAGAAAGGAAATATTGACAGTCCCTGTGCTCTCCTGTTTTTTTTTCCACCACTACACCTTACCATTTACTGAGCACAGGTAATCTGGTCATGAACTACACACACTCCCTCTCTCTGGCTCATCAACATGGCAATGCACTGACCTCACAAAGCCAACACTGCCAGTCTCCACACCCCACCTAAGTGAACGTGTCCAACTCCCACACAACATTGCCACTCCCCCACCCATGGTGAGGAATAGTGACTGAAGTGGTACATTTCCTTTGAAAATGTGAGTGTTGGTTTACATTTGTTGTGCACCATTCCATTTTCACAGTGTGTTATGTTAAAAATAATTTTAAAAAAGCATTAAAAAGCAGTTCCAAAGGAGACAGTTGAGATTAAAATACAGGGCTGATTCAATCTGATGTGTTTAAATCACATTTTGTTTCCTTCAGTGTGTGTCTGTATTTGTCTTTTTTTTATACAGTTTTATCAGGATTGCCCAGCTGAGATGCAACATCTCATTTTCAGTGGGGTCCTTATTCTACTCATTTCTGCAGCTTGATTGTCTGTAACATTGGAAGTTTAAGACACTTAAGTCACACCATGATAATTCTGCAAGCAAACACTAGCACTATTTAGTACACTATTTAGCAGCACTGCCAATTTCTTTCTGAAAATAGTTGATTTTAAATAAGAAGCTATCAATGGCACTAAACAGTGTTTTCATCAGAATAGAGTGGGCACTAATCCCTGCGATCCCACTAATCCCCAACCAAGCAAACCTGGACATCTCCCCCAAAATACACTGTCAACTGTCCCAAAAAGGGAATAACCTGATTCCTGCCCCTGTGGTTAGACAGACAGCCCCTGCAGAAATGCACACAGTCCCTTCAGAAAACAGACTGCCCCTGTGGAAACACTGCTGTTGCCCCTCCCCAAGCCAAGCTAACAGAGCCAGCATCCCCCACCCCCAAAAGAGATGGCCCCTGTATCAATATAGCCAGTCCCCTACCCACCAGCAAAATCAGCACCCCCCAAAAAAAAACAAGCACAGCACCAGAACAGCCAGCTTCCCCACATCAACACAGCCAGCTCCCATATAACACAGCCAGTTCCACCCAAAATAACACAACCAGCTCCCACATAACAAACACAGCTCTCCCAGTGCACCATCACAGGCAGTCCCCGACCTTGCCAAGATGGTCAAGCCTCAAACAAAGAAGAAACTCATGGGCTCAGATGAAACTTGCACAGTGTCAGGGCCTTACATTCTGTGTCTGCATCCCCTCCACCACCACTAAGTCAAGGACGCAACTAAAGTTGCACAATGACACACAAGTAGCAGCAGAAATAGTAACAGCCCCACTCTGCCCAATAGCTGTGTACAGTACCTGGGGCCTTATCTTCTGAGTACCCCTATATATGCTGTGAGACTTAGGTGCTGTTACAGCACACCCCCTCCACTGTCCACTGGCATCATAGAGTGGTTGGTAGAGTGGCAACTGTCCCTGGACCATACAGAAAACTCAGGGGAACACAGAAGGTAACACCCTCCCCTCATTCTGAGTTACTTGGGGCTCAAACCAACTCTCACAGTGGCAGGTAGGGACCACCTGGATCATAAACCAAACTTAGGGTTCACAGAAGTTAAGGCCTCACCCTCATCCACACTTGTATTTTCAGATCCCCCTCACAACATGAGTAGCTCACACCCCCCCAAGCTAGCTCTCTTTCTACATGCCCAGCTGCCCCTCAAATAGACACTCAAATGCAAGCCCAGAGGCTGATACCCACATATGCATGTCCAGCTACCCCACCTAAAACACATGCCCAGCTCCCCAGTCAACAAGCATTTTTGGCCTTCCAGCTGAGCAAAGCAAAACCAACAAGCATTTGCCAATGCAGAATATTTGCCACTTGCAGTGCTGTTGTATCAGGTCTTGCTTGTACACATTTTTACAATATATTTACCCAAGATAGACCAGATGACATGGAATATCTCATTTTCAGCAGTGTCTGCTCTTACACATTCTTAGATTTTATTTACCCAGGATAGGTCAGCTGAGAGACAATGTCTAATTGTCAGTGGACTTCCACATTTTGACCCCAGAATTTAAAACATCAACTTTTTATAATCTGACATCATGATAAAGGCAGGTGGAATTTTGAAAATCCCATCAGAAAGGTGATCTCACAGTGCAATTGTGAAAATGTGTTTCAGAGGGGATTTGAAAAATAACACCAGTCATGTTCATGAGGTGGGGTAAAACAAGGTTTATGTCAAACATTAGAGACCAAGATCAGACAATTACAGTTGAGTAAACATTGGAACAATTCTACATTTCTTTATAACTTAGTTGTTTTTTCACATATTAACCCAAAACTTTAAATCTAGTCTTTTTATGTCTCTTCCTTCTGAACATGACCAGTGTCATTTTTAAAATACTGGCTGAAATGTCATTTTGCATCACAAGTGTGAAAACATATTTTGGCCAGGATTTGGCCTGTCATGCGGTGGTGTGAAAAAATGGCTATATTGAACATTTGAGGTGAAAATATCGAAAATTATCAATATTATGAGCAAATGTTGAAAAATTTCAATGTACATTCATAATTTTGTTGTTTCTTAATATTGTGGCCCCAAATTTTCAAGTCTTCTTTTGACCCCACCTCATGAACCCATAAGGATAACATTTTCAAATCCTGCCTGAAAGCTGATTTCATGGAGTGACTGCAAAATCACTGTTCAGGCTGGATTTGAAGAATTTCACCTATCTTGTTCATGAGGTGAGGCCCAAAAAGGCCATTTTGAAAATTTGGGGGAGAAATATTAAAAGAATTGCCACGTTACGAGTACAAGTTCAAAATGCCTTGAAATACATTGACCGCATATCTGATTTCCTCAGTTCCCAATCTGGCATTGAAGAGTGAAGACTTGACTCTGGTCCAGCGAGGATTATGGCACTGGACCCCTGATAGGTAGGTAAGGGGGGGGTGGCTGCAGAGTGGGTGGTTAGATGGAGGGAGGGTAATGGTGGCAGAGTGGCGGCGACACCAGCACTCATCAATGGACCATTTTTGACAGGGATTAAAAAAAAAAGAGTAAGAGGGATGGTTTTCTTTATTTTAGGTGTCAACACTGGGGGTTGGGCACCCCAGTGTTGGTGTCATGTTTTGTGGCACTGAGAGGGGGCTTAACGGTTTTGCACAGTGGAAATGGGTGGGAAGAGAGGTAATAGCTGAGAATGAGGGATAGTTTCTCAATATTTTGACCTCAGATTTTAAACACAGTTTTCTTATGACCCACCTCATGAAACCGTAAGCATAACATTTTCAAATCCTGCCTGAAAGCTGATTTCTTGGAGCAACTGCAAAATCACCTTTCAGGCTGGATTTGAAGAGTTTCACCTATCTTGTTCATGAGGTGAGCTTCAAAAAGGCCATTTTGAGAATTTGGGGTACAATTTTTTAAAAAATGGTCAAGTTATGAGTATAAGTTCAAAACGCATTTAAATACATTGCCCACATATCTGATTTCCTCATTTCTCGGTGTGGTGGTAAAGGGTGAAGACCTGTGTCTTGTCCAGAGTGGATTATGGCCCTGGACCCCTAGTAGATAGGTACAGGATGGGGGGAGTGTTGTGTGCTGAGTAGTTGGTTGGGTGGGGTGAGGGTAATGGTGGTGGAGTGGCGGCGGCATCAACACACATCAATGGACTGTTTTTGACAGGGATTACAATTTTTTTTTAAATACTAAGAGGGATGGTTTTCTTTATTTCAGGTATTGACACTGGGAATTGGACACCCCAGTGTTGGTGTCATATTTCGTGGCACAAGGGGTGGGCTCCCAGGTTTTGCACAGTGGAAACAGGCAGGGTGGGAGGTATTAGCTGAGAATGGGAATTGGGTGCCTTGCTGTCAGAAATTTCAGACGGAGCATAGGAAGCAGTGGGGTGTGGGAAGGATACTTAGCAGTGAGAGGGAGTTAATTTCATGGACTGGGCATGGTAAGTGATGGTGAGGTGTGAGGGATGCTTGGCAGTGGGAGTGAGTCCATTTCATGGAGCGAGTTTGGGAATCAACAGGGATGTGGGAGGGATACTGGGCAGTGAGAAGGAGTTAATTTTGGACTGGGGCACCAGAAGTGATTGGGAGGTGGGAAGGACACTTGACTGTGGGAGGTTACATTGGGCAGGCTGATTGGGATGTTGCTGAGCTGGCTGCTGGGCAAGAGATGAAAAGTAGAGCCACTCTGGATTGGAGCAGCTCTTTCCTTTCAACTAGGAGCAGTTTCTGCCCAGCAAGCCGAGAATGGTGTCATGACCAGCCTCACTGATAATTGGGCTGTCACAGTCGAGTCCACTGCAGTCTGAGCTGCACTGGATCTGACAGTGAAACACCTCAGAAAAGCCTTATTGTAGCAAGATGTTTGCTTGTTCTGCATGCAAAAGCAAACATAAAAATCATGGAACTATACAAAACCTACTATGATTGATAGTTGAGAATGTGTAATCAAAGATTTTATGGAAGCAGCCATAGTACTTTAATAACTGAAACCATCCAGTTAATTAAAATGAAAACTATCCCACTTATTCCACAGATTTAAAACATAGCAAAATAATACAATAAATCCCTTCCAAGGGACCTCCAGTACATTTGTATTGACAGTGATAAAGCACCCGTCAAATGCTCGAAATGTTGAGCCATGATTTCAAGTCTGCTGTCTACATTTTAACCTGTTTTTGTAATTTATGCACAAAATAAAAAACATTACTTATATTGAATTATGAGTGATGATACCATTTTTAGCATAGACGTTGAGTGCTGGGGTTCTTTGCTCCTGAATTTTGCTGGTGGTTACTTCATCAGCACCAAGAGTTCCACAGAAATGCTTTTTATAATGTCTTGCACATGTGCAAGCAACATTTTGTGGTAGTAGGAGAAATGCAGTGGTGTGTCGGTGTTGGTAAATGTAGGGCACGCTTTAATAGGTGCGTCCCTCATTCTTCAATTAGCCAGCATGCTAGCAGTGACAAGAATTATGCAAAGTGCCACCAACTTGAAACAAATGTGCCACTGCAATCGGAGACAAGCTCTTCATGCAGTGGCACAGATGATACGCTTCCCCTATGTGCCTTGCCTGTTGAAACATTGCAATAAACATGGCAGTGGCTCCTGCTATCTGCCTCTCACAATCCCCAGAAAGCCACCTTTGGAGGACCCAATCCCCCCATTGGCATGCCCCCTCCCCAGTTCAATTTGTTTGCCGATGGGGGTGCCCAGTCCCTGACAGTATAATGTCCCCCAGTTTCATTTGTTTGCTGACGGGAGGTGCCCAATCCATGTCGGCATCATGTTCCTCCCCCAACACAGACATGCTTTCTTTATGATGGGGTGCCCAATCCCCATCAGCTTCAGGCCCCCTCAAAATAAAACAGATGGCACACTGGGAGCCCACCCCAGTGTGCCCAAATGTATGTTTTTGTAAAACCTGGGGAAAAATAAACCTTCCTCCGACATTTTTTTTATTTGTCCTTGTAAACAAGAAAATGGTCCCTCATCATCAGGTCACCCCTCCTCCCCCAACTTGCACCTACCCTCTGCGCACCCCACCTCCCCACACCCCCACCCCATACTTACCTCTGGAGGTCCAGAGCAGCGATCTTCGATGGAGAGGGAGACGTCTGAACTCTTCAAAAGCTGACCGCAAACTGAAGAAAATCACAGAACACTGTATAAAGGCATTGGGGGGGGGTTCAACTAAGGTGTATATCGCAGCCATTTTTTTGACTTTTGGCTCCAAATTTTTGACATGGGATTCTTGAGACCCCACCTCATGAACACATGCACTGTCATTTCATTGTCACTTTGCAGTATAACCTTTCAGGACTGGTTAATGAAATGGCAGTGCCACTGTTCATGACGTGGGGTCCCAAAAAGCCTATGTTACAAATTTGGTGAAAACATTCCGAACAATGACTGTGTTATGAGCTTGCATTGAGCAGTCTCCACGCACACTCATAACTTCAGCAATTTCTAATATTTTCATTCCAGATTTTCAGTATTGCCAGTTTTTCACACCTCCTTATGAACAGTACAGCTGTCATTTTTCACATCCTGCCTGAAATGTGTTTTCGCACATGTGACACACAATGGCATGGTCATTGTGGGAAATCAATGTTCGGGACAGAATAACAAAATCACAGTGACACTGTTCATGACTGGAGGTCCCAAAATGCCTATGTTGAAAATCTGGTGAAAAACTTCTCACTCCAAAAAAGCGTTATGGGTGTGCATTGCGCAGTTTTTACGCACACTCGTGACTTAACAAATTTTTCATATTTTCACTCCAGATTTTCAACATTGCCATTTTTTTACATCTCTTCATGAACAGTACAGCTGTCATGTTTCACATCCTGCCCAAGATGTGTTTTCACACCTGTGCAAAAATCACCTTTCAGCTAACAAACTGATACTGCCACTGTTCATGAGGTGGGGTCACAAAAAGCCCATGCTGAACATTTGGAGTGAAAATACCAACACACCTGGGGCTTTTGGGTTTCTGACCATAACACTCCACCATGTAGAGACTGACAGGTGTCAGGGGTGTGACTTGGGATTGTCAGATGTAATGCTCATGCCATTCCACCCCAACCCCCACCCTGCAGCCACTGACAGGCATCAAGGTGGGCCTTGGCCTCTTCAGCCCCACAGCTCACCCCATTCTCCTGTCATGCTCCATCTCAGTGTATTTCCTTATGGAATTGGGTAAGTGTAAGGCCAAAAGACCCCAAGGCACACTGCAACACTTGTCGGTGTCTTCAGGGTAGGGTGAGGTGAAATGGGATGAGCGTTATGGCTGATGACCCAAAGCCACACCCCAATGCCTGTCAGTCTCTGAAGGGTGGGGGTGGGGTAGGCATCAGTTCACTACTTCACTACCATTCCTATTATGCATCTCTCTAACTCCTATAATATCAATGCCAATGCCAGCAAGACAACATTCGGCATTGACAAATGATTGTTTGATTTTGTATTGACATATGTACAGTATATATTAATTGTATTTGGCTTTTATCATTGCAATAATGCAAACAATTGAATACAAAAGATATAAAAAATCCTTGAAAATGAAAGGGATATCGTCTTATGGAGGGTTGGATCATATCAACAAATCAAAGAATAAGAAGTTGCACACAGAATTAGTGAATAAGAAAAGGAGTCCACTAGCCTATTTACATAAGATACATGCTTAATAGAACTACAAGTTCACGTCTTCTGGAGAATTGAGCACCTCAGATTTTCAGTATTAGAGTCTTTCAGACTTTTGTAATCCTTTGGAGACAAATATGTACTTTTGGTTTTACTGGTTTGACTGGTGCAAACAAGTCAAACCAGATGAACTGACAAAGGCAGTGAATATGCCCTACACATTTACTCGATATCACATTCATATGCAGTGTATAGTTTAAAAATCTTGTGGGGGTGGGGAGTTACTGAAATATGACAGGAGTCTCCAGACCTTGGGAACAGTGGCTGTGCTAGTGTTCACAATGCCAGTGACATGAGTTCATGCTCTGAACCTGGATTATTGAAGAGCTGGTGGGAGAAAGGAAGAATGCATTCCTTCTCCAGGGAGAATTAAAGCCAGGTTCTGCTATGGCACTGCCACCTGGATGACCAAAGATGGAAGGGCTGGTGGGCAAGGCCAGCCTTAGGGTATGGGATGCCCTAGGTGAACTTGCAAATGGCACCCCCACCTTGCAGGTTGGTTGCATTGATTTATCTGGGGGGCTCTCTTAGTGAGTAGTACAGGTATGTTTCTCACATAGCATGGGAAAAGTTTTGTAAAAAGCTGGTGGTATGGGGGCCACTAGGCCCCCAGCAGCTCAAGGTTTTAGGTGCTCTGAGGTGGATTTTAAGGCTTACATTGAAGATAAAACATAAACTAATCTGGCTAAAACTCCATGCCAAGCTCAGTTGACTTGGACTTCTTCTCCAGTCTCCATTTTTGCCTTGCATTGGAAAACACAGCTGCTCTGCTCAGTGCTGCTGCCAAAGTTAAATGAGATTACCTGCTCCAACTGCTTTGTGCATGCACTATGGTAAGGAGAATGGTTAGGCACGGGAGGTGGTGGGTGCAGTGGAGAAGGGGGTGCACAGCAGAGAAACTGAATGCTGGACTGCTGCTGTCCGTTATGCTATTGGCAACTACACAAAATTAAACAGAGAGCAACAGATAATGACCCAGCACACCGGTGCAGTGGCAAGGCATCTGCTTGTGATGCCGACACCCTGGATTTGGGAATGGACGTCGGAGTCAGAGGGCCAGCTGGGCAGAGAAGAATTGAGTATCTGAATGATGGCTCTCCTTCTCTGGGGGGAGGGGGAAGCATCCAACCCACTAGCAGAGGCCAGAAGACCCACAGAAAGCTGGTGCTAACTATGTGGGAGGCAGGATGGACGTTGATGCCATTGTACATCCCATCTCCTGGGGATAGCAGCATCAAAAAAGCCAGCCCCCAGGTGTGACGCCCTGCTCTGCTGCCATCTTTGCTGCCACCAGTGTCCATTGGGGTGCCTACCCCATGGCGCCTCCCTTAGGGTTAAGCCTGGGAATGGGGGGATGGTAGGTAGGGGCTGAACTCCAACTGGAATTGGGGACTGGGCCTAAAAAAAAAAAGACTGCAGCAAATATCCAATGTGGGCAATAATAGCTGTTAACAGGCAGGCCAGGAAGGATGGGAGACATATCTGACTAGTAGGCTGGCACCCCCACACAAACAAACCCACCAAATTTGGCCACCTCAATTTTTCCACCCAGATCACTCAAAGACAAAAAAATATATATACATATATAAAAAGAAAAAACTCTGTTTCACAGTGCCCTCTACTGAATGGCACCCTAGGCAGCCACATAGTTTGCCTATCCTTAAGACCAGCCCTGCTGGTGGGGTAGGAGGGGAGAGTGGATGCCAAACAGCTTGGTGTGGTGACAAGCAAGAGGCATGCACTGGGGTCCTAGTATGCAGATGTCTGCAGGGATTGTAAAAAAGGGGAAGAAATTCCCTTTTCAGCAGCATGACATCTGGTACACTTGGGCCTTCTGCAGCCCACTGTACCCCATGCTACCCTTCAGTGCTTTGGTGAGGGGGAACCTGTCCTAATACAGACCACCCTGGGGGGTATGGGTTTGGAAAGTGAGGACCACACAGGGTGATTTTTTGAGTGGTTGACAAAGGAAGTAAATCAGAGGGGGGGGCTGTGGACCTCACATACCTTGATTTCAGCAAGGCCTTCGACACTGTCCCACACAAAAGGCTGGTTAACAGGATAGGTAGTCTGGGCATGGGGCATAAGGTGGTAAACTGGGTTAGAAACTGGCTAACAGACAGGAGGCAGAGGGTGGTGGTAAATGGGATCTAATTTGGGTAGAGGGGGGTGAACAGCAGGGTACCTCAGGAATCAGTCCTTGGTCCAGTCCTATTTAATGTCTTCATTAGTGACATTGCAGAAGGGCTGGAGGGAAAGGTCTGCCTGTTTGCAGATGACACCAAGATCTGCAACACAGTGTATATTCCAGATGGGGTGGAGAAAATAAGGAGGGACCTGGGGAAGCTTGAAAAATGGTCTGAGATTTGGCAATTGAGGTTTAATTCAAAGAGGTGCAAAATAATGTACCTGGGATGAAGGAAACCTGGAGAAAGCTACGGGTGGGGGGGTGCTGATAATCACCAAGGAAGAGAGGGACTGGGGGGGGGTTATCATTTCAGATGAGCTAAAGATGTCTAAGCAGAGTACAAAAGCTGCAGGGAGGACCAGTGGCATGCTGGAGTGCATAGGCAGAGGTATCACTAGCAGAAGGCAGAGGTGGTGATGCCATTGTATAATGCACTAGTGAGGCCTCACCTAGACTACTGTGTGCAGTTCTGGAGGCTGCACCTTCATAAGGACATTGACAGGGTGGAGGCGATACAGAGAAGGGTGACTAAGATGGTACAGGGCTTGTACCAGAAAACATATGAGGAGAGATTAAAGGACCTCAATATGTACTCACTGGAGGAGATGAGGGATCAGAGGGACATGATAGAAACATTCAAGTACCTTAAATGCATAAACAAGATGCAGGGGGGAACATCTTCCAATATAGGAAGAGTACAAGAATGAGGGGGCAGGATATGAAATTGGAAGGTAGCAGGTTAAGTGGAAATGGGAGGAGGTTTTTCTTCATGGAGCAGGTGGTGGATGTGATGGGAATCACCGTCTGCCAGTTATGTGTATATAATTTTGATATAAATATGTTTTTGAATTCTGCTTGTGAAACATGGCAGTCAGCACAAGGCCTCATGGGACATTGGATTTGTAAAAGAAAAAAATGTTCTGGCCTTGCTTGCTGTTACAGCTAGCTTGTAAAAGCTGACTTCCTGGGACTATAATAAAACCAAGGTTGTAAACCAACCACTGCTTTGAATCCAGGCAGCTTGTCATAAAATATTGCCTTTTACAATGTAGAATGAGGGAAGCAGTTTCTGATAGGTACCTGTGAAAATTCACCCAACTATGAAAGGTGTTTTTATGATGTTTTGCTAAGAGATCAAAAGAGAATGCTGTCATAAACTATGTTTTGGTGAAGATGAGATTGCCTTGTTATAATTAAAAATACTGCAGTATTTTCAGATTCCAATTAAGTAGTAACCTGACCTGTTTGCCTATGCAGTTGCATGTTACAAATTAATTACAGGACTAAAAGTGACCTCATGTGCTGTGACATCTCAAGGAGGGTGAGACTTCAACTCTGATTTTGCCAAGCTGGCTGAAGAGATGGATGTACACTCTTGTTCTGAACTTGGGAGGGACACTCTTTTCTGGACTTCTAAGAGTCATTTTGGTATTTTGGACACATCTGCCAAGATAGGTAATGTTAGCCTAAACCATCTGCTAACTGAAAGACTGAGGTAGCAATTAGTTATACAGTGCAAGGTGCTTTGGTTATTACTGTCCATTTATTTTCTGACTGTACCCTTAATATATATATGTTCTGTGTTTTATATTTTATTTACTATTTTAAATTTTAGTAAACTTTTTTCTCCTTAAAACGCTGCCTGAGGCATGCTTAGTTGGGTGTGAATGGTGGAACAGTCTTAATATTCTAACAGAACTGTTAAATGCTTATTGTGTCACCTTATGCAGCCACACTAACAAGGATCTGTGTAAAGATCCAGCAAGGTAAGAAAATACCAGCGTCTCAATTGAGTCGGCAGGGGGTTGTGAACCAGGTTGGTTGTATGCCCGCTGGGTCGAGTATTGCGCTGTTTCCCCTGAAAAGAGTGTGATATTTGGACCTGCTATCTGAGTGTGCTAGGTAAAAAGGATTCATAATTAACCCCAGGACTCAAGACTGGTAGTTGCTCAGACCCAAAACAAACAGAAGAGTGTCCCTGTTTGTCCCCTATTCATGAATCACACTTCAATCTTGGGCACTATGGGAGCAGAGGGCCTGACCCCAGAGTGGATTTGTGATAGATCTGGTGCACAGTGGTGCGATCTAAAAGATTTGTTTGCATACTGTGCAATTATTTGGTGGCACGGGTATTAACAGTCCAGTTTGTCAGATTGATAAACTGTAACAATTCACATACAAACAAGGCAGAGATTTTAAAAGAAATATACAATTTTGGTTATAGTCTAAAGTTCCCTACCTGTTTTAGTTTTTTTCAGGTACCAAGCTAGTGTACCCATAGATTAGGGAAGAAGTTGGCCTCCACCTGCAGAGAATACACAGTGGAATACCTGAGGCAGTTGTGCCAGGAAAGAGGAATCTGGTGCAAGGGGTGAACCAAACAGCACCTTGTGGAGGCTCTTGTGGCAGCTGATGCACAAATGACTGCCCAGGACCTCAAGTCACAGTCGGTGACTGAAAAGGACCAGACCGTGGGCATGGAGGGGCCAAGGTCTACAGCCATGTCCAGTCCTAGGGAAGATGACAGCGGGATCAGAGTGAACCTAGGACTACAGCAGCAGGGGAATATCACCACCATGCTGGAACCAGAAGGGATCAGGCTGCAACTAGCTTTGAGAAGAATGGAGCTGGAATTAAAACATAGGAAGTTCCAGATGGAGCTGGAGATGCAGGAAAAAGAAAACCAGCTTTGAAGAGAGGCCAAGGAAAGAGAGCAACAGCTTCAGCGATTGGCCAAGTAAGAAGAGAGAGAACGACAGAGGGAATTCTAACTTGCAAAATTAAAGTTCCAAATACCAGCACCAGAGGAGGTAAGTGGCAGGGGTGAACCTGGACCTCCCGGACTGGGGTACAAATTAACTTCTAAATTGACAGCTGAATTTAAAGAGGGGATGATATGGATGCATTTTTAAATTAATTTAAAAAGGTATGTATTTAGCCAAAAATTCCACAAGAGTCCTGGAGCTTCTAACTATCCCCGCTGCTTACCAGTAAACCCTTTGACACCTTGGATCACATGGGCAATCAGGACTGTAATGTTTATGAGAAACTTAAAACTGCATTACTTACAAAAGTATGAATTGACACCTGAAGAATATAGGTTAAGTTCCATAAGCATAGGAGAAGCCCCGACATGAGCTACAAGGAACTAGTCATAAAGCAATGTCAGTTTTTGAAGCGTTGGTGGGAGGGGGGTCAAAGCAGACTCTGTACAGAAAATTGAGGATGTGGTACTTTTGGAGCAATTCTTTTTGGCTTACCCAGCAGAGCTGAAAACCTGTCTAGAGGATAGAGATTCAAAAACAGTGCAGGAAGCTGCAGAGCCATCAGACTGCTATGCCAGGAGCAGGCCTACTCTGAAAGCGAGTGGGCCGGGTGTGGCAGCAGAGAAAGGAAAAAGCACACCATCAGGGCAGCTAAAACCTTCACTGTCTACCCAGAAAGTGGGCAGCCCCAAGGCACAAAGAAAGGATTTGCCTGATAAAAGAAATGATTGTTGGTTTTGCAAACAACCTGGGCATAGTGCAAGACAGTGTCCTAAAAAGGCACAAAGTGGGCAAAGTGGTGCTGGGAAAGAGTTTTTTTGTGTGTGTATCCCTGAAAACATGCCAGTAAAGATGAGGGAGCACATACACCCAGTCACTGTGAATGGGGTGCAGACCCATGGTTTGAGAGACATGGGGGCATCTCTTACTTTGGTAAAAGGGGAGTTGGTTGATCCTGGACAGCTTATACCTAATCAGTTCATGACTGTATGGGTATTCACTGGGGAGGAGAAAACTCTGCCACTTGCTAGTGTTCTCCAGGACAGGGGTGAGACAGGATAGACTGTGCAAAACATTGCAGTGGCAGAAAATCTTGCCCTGGATGTGATTATAGGGAACAATCTCCAAAAGGGAGTGGTGTGTGCAGTTACCTGCAATCAGATGGCAAAGGCCAATTGTGGTTCCCTGAACCCCACAGAAGTCCCTGTGGAAAACACTGGGATGCTTGTTCCCCAGCCTGTGTCTCCTGACATGGAGAGTAGTGAAATGGAGGTAGAACATCCCCAGGTAGCTGTTAACAAAACAGCTACAGAAGGTTACTCTGAGGAGGAAGGGGTAACCAGTGGTCAAATGGTTAGGGATGGCAGTGACCCTATGGGTTCTGACACTATGGACCCTAGTTTAGAACTGAAGGGTACATATCCAATAAACTGGTAGAGTTGGGATGTGTTTTTGCTTCTTCTGAGACTTTGCCAGTTCCGCAAACAACATTTCAACAAAATTGCACTCTAAAAGAAATAAACAACTGGCTTAGAAAATGGTGTCTTAAACAAAATATTAAATGTATAACACATTGGGAGGAGTTTATTGGAAATAATGAAGTATACAGTAATGATGGGTTACATTTAAACAAAATAGGGTCACAAATTCTTAGTTCCCAGTTTAACAATTATATAAATACAGTTTTAAACTGATTCCCGGGGGAAGGAGGTTTTAGTTAATTCTCCATCTCATCCATCAGCTTTCATGTATTTGAGTAATTATAATAACAAGAGCCATAGATCTAACATAGTTCCAACAATGAAATTGAAAAAAAAAAAAAAAGAAAAACCGCAGCAAAAGATCATCCAACTCTGGTTTACATAACCATAATATTTCTGTAAACCATATAAACAATATACAATATAATTGTCATGACAGTATACAAAATATAAAACTATTGTTATTGAACGCTCACAGCTTAACAAATAAAATAGATGAGTTAAGTTATAGTCTTTGGAGTAAAAAAATTGGTATCTGTTGTATCACTGAAACATAGTTTTTAGACAAGGATTGGAACACAGACATCCCAGGTTTTTCAAAGTTGTTAAAGAACAGACAATATAACAGAGGTGGCGGATTAGCACTATATGTAGGTAACAAATATACATGTCATGAGATAACTCTTGAAGACACAACAGTAGAAATATTAAGGGCAAAGATCATGCTCGGCCTAGATACTTTAACAATTGGCTTGTGCTATAGGTCTTCAAGTTTGAAATTTGACGAGAATCTAACTTTATTTAAATCAGCTAGAAAAAATATCTGTTGATAGCAATTTAATGTTATTGGATGACTTCAATTTCCCAAATATCAATTGGGAAACACTTAATACCAACAATCCCATTGAGAAAAAGTTCCTAGAAACAACATTTAAATTAGGCCTAGATCAACTGGTGTACCATCCTACAAGGAACAATAATATTCTGGATCTCATTTTTACTAACAATCCCCACCTATGTTCCTCCCCAGTTATACTACCGCCTTTGGGAAACAGTGATCACAATATGATTTTATATGACATTGTACAAATTTTTTAAAGAAATAAAGGGATAAGTAAATTCAAAAATTACTATAAAGCTGATTATGTTAGCATCGAACAGTATTTATCAGCTTGGAATTGGCAAGATGAACTAACAGACCAGAATATAGAAAATATCTGGGAAAAAATTAAAAGTAAAATAGACTACTGCTTCGATATATGGGGTTTCCTACAGAGTGAAATACAATATAAGTACTAAACATAGAATACCTCCCTGGTGGTCTAAAGATATAAAATGATTTATAAATAAAAAACATAGGGCCTATAAGAAATTTTGCAAGACAAAAAAGATTCTGACTGGGTCAAGTTTAAATCTATTGCAAAATTAACTAAATACAAAATAAGAACAGCAAAACAAAAACTGGGAATCAATTTAGCTATAAATATCAAAGACAATAAAAAAAAGTTTTACAATTACATCAGTTCCCTTAAACAAAATTCTACTGGGATTGGACCGTTAATATCAAATGACAATGTTATTAATAATGAACAGGAAATGGCATCTGAAATTAATCAATACTTTACAAGTATTTTTAGTCCCAAAGAACCCACTACCTTTAATTTGCAGCCGTCAGTTAATTTCATTCAATATTTTTCTGAACAAGATACTGTCAAGGCAATAAATCAAATAAAAAGTAATTCATCTCCAGGACCAGATGGAATAAGTCCACAATTCTTAAAAGAACTTTCAAATGAACTTACTGGTCCACTCACTTACTTATTTAATGTATCGGTGAATTGTGGTACTGTATTACAATCTTGGCGGGTAGCTAACATAACACCAATTCATAAGAGTGGCAACAAACAATTAACATCAAATTACAGGCCTATTAGCCTAACATCACTTATTAGCAAAATCATCGAATGCCTGATTCAAAATAAAATCTCCAATCATATCAATAACACCGGCTGTATAGATACATCACAACGTGGTTTTACATCGGGTGGGTCATGCTCGACTAATCTGCTTAGTTTTTTTGAACCAGTTAGTGATGCCCTGGACAGTGCCATCCCAGTAGATATCATATTCATGGACTTTGAAAAGGCATTCAACACTGTGTCCCATGAAATTTTGATTAAACAACTTCTTAAAATAAATCTGGATAACAATATAATCAAATGGATTGAATCATGGCTATCCAAAAGACAACAAAGGGTAGTTATTCGTGGGCATGAGTCTGAGTGGAGCCCAGTTACTAGTGGAGTTCCACAGGGATCTGTGTTAGGCCCTCTCTTATTTAACATTCTGATCTCCAGTGTGCATACATCCAAGGAAGTCTGGATCCACAAGTACACTGATGACTGCAAAACCGGATGCCTAGTAAATGATAATACATCTGCCAAGATCCTACAAGATAATTTAAACAATTTAGCCACTTGGGCTATTGAAAATAAAATGAATTTTAACATTAAGAAATGCAAAGTGATGCATATGGGTAATAACAACCAGGGATTAAATTATTCAATACAAAATATAAATCTAGTGGAAACAATGGAATAAAAAGATTTGGGAGTAACAATTTCCAATAACTTAAAATTTAACTCACACACTAATACAACTGTTAAAAAATGCCATATGATTCTCAGTAATATCTTGAGACACATTAAAAGTAAGAAGTCATCCGTTATTCTATCATTATATTCCTGTTTTGTACACTCACACTTAGACTACTGTTCTTCTTTTTGTGCATCAACCTCCATAGGCCATTTGGGTATGGTAGAAAGGGTCCAAAGTAGAGCCACTAAAAAAATTGATAATCTATCACACATGGAATACGGGTCTAGACTTAAAACATTACAACTGTACTCTTTGTAATACAGAATGTTGAGAGGTGACCTAATTTATGCTTTTAATGACTATCATAATGAATACTTTCTAAACACAATTGGATTAGAAAAGAATCCAAAACTTAATTATACCAGATCACATAATCTTAAATTCAAAACATCATTATGCAAAACAAATAAACGCTTCATGTTTTTTACTCAGAGAATCCCTCTGATTTGGAATTCACTTCCTCAAGACTTTGTTAACAGCAACAATCTTCTGCAGTTTAAAATAAGGCTTGATACATATATGGGTGATAGAAAATTTTCTTTCCACCACGGAAAAGTGGAGACGAGTTCACTTATGGGCATCTGCCCCTTGAACTTGTAAACATCTATGAATCTATGAATCCCATGCCTTGGAAAAATTTGCAGATTTTGCAGCTGCTCAGAAGACTGATCCTAGTTTAGAGAGGCTGAGGGCTTGTGCAGAATTTGAAGGGACACAGGAAGGTGACATGAGACATAAAGTGTATTGGGACAATATACTTTTGTATAAGCAGGATGTAAGGACAGAGGGAGGGGTGATGGGCAAGCAGCTTGTCATTCCCCAGGAGTACCATGAGTGATTGCTCAAGATTGCTCATGATATCCCCATGTCTGGACATCTGGGAATCTCACACACTATGCAGCAATTGGCCCAGAATTTCTGTTGGCCCAACTTCACCCAGCAGGTGAAGGAATATTTCAGGTCCTGTCACTGGTGCCAAGATATAGGGAAAGCAGGCAGTGAAAGCAAAGCTGCCCTAATTCCCTTGCCCCTAGAGGAGGAGCCATTCCAGAGGGTAGGAATGGATATTGTGGGACCTTTGAGTACCCCAAGCTCCTCCGGGAAGAGATATATCTTGACTGTGGTAGAGTATGCCACCCAGTACCCAGAGGCAGTCACTCTATCCTCACTGAGGACAGACAAAGTGGAAGATGCCTTGCTAGGGATTTTCTCCCATGTCAGGTTCCCGCAGGAGGTTATCACCGATTGAGGGGGCTCATTCATGTTGGACCTGATGAAGTGTTTGTGGGAGAAGTGTGGGGTGGTGCAGAGACACATGACACCTTATCGCCAGTAAGCCAATGGGCTTGTGGAAAGGTTTAATGATACCCTTAAATTGATGCTGCAAGTGTTTGCTGAACAGCATGGGAGGGACTGGGAGAAATACCTGCCCCACCTGTTGTTTGCATGCAAAGAGGTGCCCCCCAAGAGTTAACAGGGTTTTTCCACTTCAAACTCTTATATGGACGCACGGTGCATGGGTCACTAGACTTGATTCAGGAGGACTGGGAAGGCAAGCACGCCTCCCAGGGAACTCCTATAGTGGATTATGTCCTTAAATTTTAGGAAAAACTGAAGGAGCTTATGGGAACAGCCCAGAGCAACCTGGCAGCTGCCCAACAGAAGCAAAAGGTATGGTACGACCGCAGAGCCAGAGCTCGCTCATACACTGTGGGTCAGGAAATCATGGTCCTAATACCAGTCAGGAAAGATAAACTGCAGGCAAAGTGGTCAGGACCACACAAAGTAGTCAAACAGGTGAATGACATAAATTACATTGCAGAACTGACTGACAGAAGACATACCCAAAGGATGTACCATGTCAACATGATGAAACCATATGCAATAGGGCTGACATGGAATTTGCAGTGTGTAGTCCTGGGAAGGGGACAGATAAGGAAGACCCCTTTCTGGACTTGCTGGAGGAAAGCAAGTGGAAGTCCTCTGTGGAGGCAATCAAATTGTCACCCCAGCTGACCCCAGAACAGATCCAGGAAGTAAGGGAGATTTTAGCAGACTTTGCCCCATTGTTTATTGCCAAGTCTGGACTAACCCCCTTGGTGACACACAATGTAGACACGGGGATGCAAGCGCCCATACAGCGGGCAGCATATCAGGTATCTGAGGCCATTCTAAAGGACATTAGGAGGCAGGTGGAGGAAATGCTGAATTTAGAAGTAATCCAGAAATCCCACGCCCCTGGGCCTCACCAGTAGTCCTTGTTCCCAAGCCGGATGGCTCTACTCGTTTTTGTGTGGACTATCATGGACTCAGCGCAGTCATGAAGTTGGATGCCCACCCAATGCCACAGATGAATGAACTACTGGACAAGTTGGGAGGGGTGACATACCTTACCACTATTGACCTGATGAAAGGGTATTGGCAAGTGGAGTTAACTGCCAGAGCTAGGGAGAAGTTGGCCTTCATCACTCTGATAGGGTTATTTGAGTTCAAGGTAATGCTTTTCGGAATGAAGAATGCCTCTGCCACCTTCCAAAGGTTGGTGAACCAGGTGTTACATGGTACTGAAGAGTACGCTGTGACATTCCTGGATGATACTGCTATCTTCAGTGCCAGCTGGAAGGAACACCTGTCCCACCATAAGGAAGTTTTGCGCAGGATTAGGAGGGCTGGGTTTACTGTGAAAGCTGAAAAGTGCCAGGTGCCATGGCTGAGGTGGCATACCTAGGGATTGTAGTAGGGCGGGGGACAGCTCCATTCTAATCAAGCCAAGGTTGAGTCAATAGAGGCATGGCCCAGACCTGAAACACAGAAGCAGGTCCGGAGTTTTCTAGGGACTGCAGGGTACTATAAAAAGTTTGTACTAAACTACAGTGCCCTGGCAGCTCCCTTATCTGGCCTGCTAAAGAAAAGAATGTCAAAAAGGGTGAACTGGCACCCAGCCTGTGAATGATCCTTTACATGACTAAAGGATGCACTGTGTGGTGCTCCTGTGTTAGCCAGTCCAGACTACAGTAAACTATGTGTAGTGCAGACAGGTGCCTCAGACATGGGTATTGGGGCAGTACTTAGTCAGACTTCTAACCAAGGGAAGGATCACCCACTAGTGTACCTCAGTAAGAAATTACTCCCTAGGGAACAGGCTTATTCTTCAGTGGAGAAGGAGTGCCTTACACTGGTGTGGGCACTGAAGAAATTGGAGCCATACCTGTAAAGGAGGCACTTTGAGGTACAGATGGATCATAACCCCCTGGTTTGGCTATCCCAAATGGGTAACACAAATGGCAGGCTTCTAAGATGGAGTCTTGTCTTAAAGGGCTACAATATGACTATCACCCACAGAGCTGGGTCAGCAAATGCGAATGCAGATGGGTATCCCAACATTTAGAGCAGTGAACTGAATTTAAGGAACATATCCCCTGCCTAGATATGGATCCCCCCAAATTCAGTCAAGGAGGGAGGGGTGTGACGGGAATTGTCGTCTGCCAGTTATGTGTATATAATTCAGATGTAAATATATGTTTTTGAAATCTGCTTGTAAAACATGGCAGTCAGCACAAGGCCTCATGGGACATTGGATTTGTAAAAGAAAAAAATGTTCTGACCTTGCTTGCTATCACAGCTGACTTGTAAAAGCTGACTTCCTGGGACTATAATCAAACCAAGGTCATAAACCAATCACTGCTTTGAAACCAGGCAGCTTCTTGTAAAATATTGCCTTTTACGGCATATTAAGAGGGAAGCAGTTTCTGATAGATACCTGTGAAAACACCCAGCTATGAGAGGTGTTTTTATGATGTTTTGCTGAGAGATGAAAAAGGAATGCTGTCATAAACTATGCTTTGATGAAGAAGAGATTGTCTTGTTATAATTAAAAATATTGCTGTATTTGCAGATTCCAATTAAGTAGTAACCTGACCTATTTGCCTATGCAGCTGCATGTTACAAATTAATTACAGGACTAAAAGTGACCTCATGTCCTGTGACATCACAAGGAGTGTGGGACTTTAACTCTGATATTGTCAATCTGGCTGAAGGGACTGATGCACACACTTGTTCTGAACTTGGAAAGCACACTATTGTTCTGAACATGGAAGGAACACTCTTTTCTGGACTTCTAAGAGTCATTTTGGCATTTTGGACACATCTGCCAAGACAGGTAACTTTAGCCTAAACCATCTGCTAACTGACAGACTAAGGTAGCAATTAGTTATTCAGTGAAGGCACTTTGGTTATAATGGTCTATTTAGTTTCTGACTGTTCCCTTAATGTATATATGTTCTGTGTTTTGTATTTTATTTACTATTTTAAATTTTAGTAAACTTTGTTTCTCCTTAACACGCTGCCCGAGACATGCTCAGTTGCGTGTGAATGGCGTAACAGTCTTAATATTCTAACACAGCTGTTAAATGCTTATTGTGTCACCTTATGCAGCCACACTAACAAGGATCTGTGTAAAGATCCAGCAAGGTAAGAAAATACCAGCGTCTCAATTGAGTTGGCAAGGGGTTGTGAAGCAGGTTGGTTATATGCCCGCTGGGTCAAGTACTACACTGCTTTCCCCAAAGAGAGTGTAATATTTGGACCTGTTATCTGGGTGTGCTACCTAAAAAGGGTTCATAATTGACCCCAGCACTCAAGACCTCTAGTTGCTCGGACCCAAAACAAACAGGAGGGTGTCCCTGTTTGTCCCCTGTTCACGAATCACACTTCAAGCTTGGGCACGGAAAGAGAAGAGGGCCTGACCCCTGGAGTTGATTTGTGACAGTGGACAGATGGAATAATCTGCCATAGGAGTTGGTTGGAGCGAGCCCAGTAGAGGGATTTATCCATGCCTGGAACAGGCATAAGGGAACCTTAGAAGTGGGAGGGAGTGGTAAAAAGCCACTGACGAGATAGGGTCAGAGTCCGCAAACAAGTTTAGATGGGCAGACTGGATGGGCCTAGTGGTCCTTATCTGCTGACAATTTCTATGTTTCGATGTTTCTATGGGACTAGGTGGTCATCTGGGGCAGATGGGGAACAGGAGTAGGATGGAAAAGGGACATAAAAATGGCAGAGGCCACAAATCCAGTAGGTAAAAGAGTGAACCAGAGGTGGGTTTGAGGGGGTGGAGTCAACTGGTCTAGCCTGTTGCTTAGTTAACATTTTCCTGTTTATTCAGTGGGTGGAATGTTGATCAGAAGAAGGGAATACAAAACATTTATATTTTCGGGCCATAGGGTGGGCTAAAGAAGGAGATTTCCTCAATAGATTTGTCAGTTACAGGCATAGTGGCGCGTGCGTGTGTGTGTGTGTGTGTGTGTGTGTGTGTGTGGTGTGGTGTGTCTGCACGTGCGCGTACATGTGCATGTATGGTAAAAAGCACGATGAGTGGAAAATGATTGTGGATGGCTACATGGTACAAGCTGGCTAAAGAACTTGCCCTGGACACCTGGGGATGGCTGGGAGGCTATTTGTTTTATTTTTTGTATATTTATTTATTTTTTAATAGTTTATGTTTCTGTCCTTGCATAACCAAACCAGTTTGGACTATAATTAACTTTACCTAGTTTAAAAATTGATGTTTGCAAGGTCAATCTTTGTGAGACTTGTGCAGATCTAATACATATTTGGGAAGGAAAGATGCTCAGTAGTCCATTAAGTTCCTTCCTCCCACCAGCTCAGTAGGAATACCTTGTCACCCTATTTTATTCACAGTACCTGTGCTTGCTGACTCTGAGCTTGAAGGTCATTACAATATCACTAGATATCACATCCTATGGCAGTCCATTCCCAGTGTTCAAAGGCAAAAGGGACAATGCAATACAGCAGACTAAGGGCTTGATCCAAAAAAAGGACCCATGCACACAGAGGGGTGCACACCAATGACTGGAGTGTGGACAGGTCCTGCTCCACACATGAGGAGACCTCAGCTCATCTCTAGTTCTGGCTATACATAGATACATAGACACTGTCGGCAGATAAGGGCCTATGGCCCACCCAGTCTGCCTATTTAAGTTTCTAAGTTCAGTTTATGTTTTCCAAGATGTCTGTTGCCCCTAACCCCTGACCTCCAGAATTCCTTTATGTCTATCCCATGCATTCTTAAATCCCGTGATTGTTTCAGCCCCCACCACTTCCTCTGGCAGGGTGTTCCACTTGTCCACCACCCTTCTGTGAAGAAATTCTTCCTCACGCTTCCTCTGAATCGCCTCCCTCCAACTTCATCCCATGCCCTCTAGTCCTGGAACATCTTTTTCGCTTAAAAATAGTGCATTCCTGCACCCTGTTCCTCCCTGTAAGATACTTGTATGACTCTATCATATCTCCTCTCTCCCTCCTCTCCCTCCTCTCCTCCAGGGAGTACATGTTCAGTGCCTTCAACCTGTCCTCATAGGACTTGTGATGCAATCCATGCACCATCTTTGTTGCCCTCCTCTGAACCTTCTCTACCCTGTCTATGTCCTTACGTAGGTAAAGTCTCCAGAACTGCACAGTGTACTCCAGGTGCGGCCTCACTAGTGTCTTGTGTAGTGGAATTATGACCTCCTCTTTCCTGCTGTGATGCCCTGCCTATGCATCCCAGCATCCTATTTGCTTTACCTGCTGCCTTGTCACACTGTTTCCCTGCCTTGAGGTCATCAGAGATGATTACCCCAAGATCCCTTTCCTGCTTGGTGCATGCTATATCCTCACCCCCAACTGATATATTGTGCCAGGGTTTTGTGCCCATATGCATTATCTTGCACTTCCTTGCACTGAATTTCAACTGCCAAACCCTGACCATTCTTCAAGTTTCTGCAGGTCCTTCTCATTCTGTCTACACCCTCTGGTGTGTCTACTCTGTTACAGAGCTTTGTGTCATCAGCGAACAGTGAAATTCTTCCTTCTAGGTCCTGCACAATGTCACTGATGAAGATATTGAATAGTACCGGTCCCAGCACTGATCCCATTTATGTGCCATTTCTGTAAATAATATCCAGCCATGCCCACTGCTACATGCACGACCAGATCTGGGGTTGTGGTGTGCTTGTGCCTGATCCTGATGCACCAATAGGTACTGCATAGGACCTGTGCAGGGGGCAATAACTACAAAACCTGAGGGACTGCCCATATCATCTATGTGCCTCCCTCAGACTGTCTGCAGAATACTCTCTAGGGCCTGCCTGGCCCCCACACTACCAGTTTCCAACACTTTGTGGAGGCTTGGGGGCTGTGTGGTCTGCAAGAGCTGAACAGACACACCAGTGTAGATTGTCGCTGTCCAAATGTTGATAAGGCAGTCTGTGGAAGACTGACATGGATTGCCATGTCCTGTGATCTCCTGCTCCATGAGGAGTAGGGGATCCATTGCAGTGTCAACCTGGGCATTCAGTTGGATGCTCAGCATTCGAGATGGAACCTCCCCAGTGCCATCCACTGCACCTGCACCAGGCTCCACATATGTGGGGTGTGGGGGCACAGGGCAGTGGATCTGGTCCTTCTTTTGCAACAGTTTGCACAGAGATGATACCAGAGCATATTCTTGCTGCCTTTGTGGATTAAGCCCTAAGTCAGTAACATGGAGCATGAAACATCTAATAAGGCCCAAACAATGGCTTGGTGCAGAACTTTTCAATCTGTGCACAGCACAGCATACAAACCCATGTGCTTTGGCTCTTACAAATGAAGCTTAAACAAGGAATAGGGAGACCCCATACTAGCCAGACTTACATGGCAAACATTTAAAGTTAAAGGGCCTGATTCTCTATGTGTCCAGAATGACACAAGGGGCTTGCATCATAAAGAATGACACAAAGAGAGGCTTCTGCATGGAAATGCTTTGAGAGTAATTCACAAACACAGCCTGTGGCAACCACAGGCTGCATATGTGAAGGGGGTCCTGGGCTGACCATGCAACATGAAAAGGGATGTGGCATGGCACAAGGATCTGTGCACCAGAACAATGCCACAACATCCCCATTTCTGGAATTCAAGAATGTGTATGGTGCCACCAGAAACAAACATCCACTATACCCACCTTAGCTGGTCTAACTTATTGTATGCCACCCGCAGAGCCCTCCCTGGTCTGGCGGGTACATGCGGGTGTGCACGTGTCCACACAAAGGGTGGTCGCACAGGGATTTCCATAGGTATATTACAGTTACATATATAAATGTATATACAGTTATATAGGCGCTGTGTTAGGGGTACATGTATTGCACGATACAGATTCATTCTGGTCAGTCTGTCCCTAGTGGAACCAGGACGACCACGTGTATGTTATCATATATATCACATAACATTGTATGTTACAGTCTATACTACTACTATTTCTTTGCAATGTGAATGTGCCATGTGTGTCACGGCCCTCATGCTGGCTGCCAGCAGACCTGCAAATCGTGGGCTGTATCTAGACAGAGCACTGTGCAACCTTCTGTGCTCGCACCAGTACACATGTGCCTGCTACTTGTATAGCCTTCTACTCCTTTCACGGGTGCCACCCAATCACCCCACAGCTTGCAGCATTCAGCACAGGTGCACTATCCATATGGCGCATGGCCACTCATGCAGCAAGCTGCAGGACCTTGCTACTGAGTCACTGCCTGATAGAGAATTGTACACAGGGTCTCCAGTCCTCAAACCATTGATGCAAGCTGCCTTTCGCAGCAGCTTGCATCAGTCTACAGGCTTTTTGAGAATCGAGCTCAAAGTATCTGGCTAAGGTACATCACTTAAACATTATTAATTATTAATCTTAAATGTTTTACCAGGAAAGACATACTGAGCTTGTGACAACTGGTTTACAGACGTGTTCTAGGATATTTTGTAAACAGTTTAATAAAGTAACAACCAAGCTGTTAGCACATCATCAGATGAGGGGTTCCTATAGTTCATCATACAGATGCCAAAAGGCAAAGGGAAAAAAGTGTCTAAAACCATAAGGTTTTGTTACAGTGAGAAGCTCACTGGCTCATCAATGTACTGTTTACTTATTTTACACTCCATGTTAATGACTTAGACTGCTGGAGTGTACTCTCCCCAGAGGCTCCACCATTTGGTCCCAGTGAGTATGTTGCTTGGTTTTGGCCCTGGTAATTGCTGATGCTTCATGAGAAGCCTTTGCTCATGCTACATCCCGAACACCTTCTGGCTTTAGCTGCAGGCAGATTATTAGCTCACTTGACTGATTACACAATGGATTTTCAGTTGGTTTTGTATGCAAGCTCAACAGCAGAAGTTACATAGACAACATACAATAGGTACGTAGAAATACCCCTCTCCATGCACCTCATTATCCCACAACCCTACTCATACTGTAGCTTTGTCACACTGCCCTTCCACTCTGAAGTCATCAAATATGATAACCCCAAGGTCTCTCTCCTGTTTAGTGACTGTTTGTACCTCCACCCCATCCTTTACTTAGCTCCTGGGTTCATATACGCTAAGTGCATGATTTTGCCCTTTTTGGCAATGAACCCCAACTGCCATACACTTGACCACACCTCAGGTTTCCCAAGATCCCTGCACATGTTTCTACTACATTTACTGACTACCTCACTGCATATTTTTGTATTATCTGCAAAAAGGCATGCATTCCCTTCTTATTTATTGGCAATGTCACTTGTTAAGACATTAAAGATGTCCAGTTCCAGTATTAAACCATGCGGCACCCCACTGATCACGCTCCCATCATTAGAATGGGTGCCATTTACCACTACTTTCTGTCTCTTATCCATTAACTAGTTTCTAACCCAGTTCACCACTTTGAATCCCATCCCAAGGCTGCTCAGTTTCTTTATCAGCTCCTTGTGTGGCACAGTGTTGAGGGCCTTTGCTGAAGTCCAGATAAGCCATGTCCACTGCCTTCCACTGATCTAGTTCCCTGGTCACCCTGTCAAAGAAACATAGACTTTGATGGCAGATAAGGACTGCTCAGCCCACCTAGTCTGCCCATTTCCCTACCTATTGGGTAAGCTGCAGATCCAAGTTAACCAACAGCCTATTTCTTCCTAACCCCTACCAGAATTGCCTTATGTCTGTTCCATGCATTCTTGAATTCCCCCACTGTTTTTGACTCCACGACCTCCTCAGGAAAGCCGTTTCATGCATCCACCACCATCTCTGTGAAAAAATACTTCCTCAAATTGCCCCTGAGCACTCCCCCCTGTCTTCAAATTGTGTCCCCTTGTTCTTACACATCTCTTTTTCAGAAAGATGCTACCCTCTTGGACCTTGTTGATTCCACTGAGGTACATGAAAGTTTATATCATGCCCTCCTTTCCTCAAGGGTATACATATTAAGCTCCTTTAGTCTCTCTTTGTATGGCTTCTGTTGCAGACCCTGCACCATTTTAGTTGCCCTCCTCTGGACTGCCTCCATCCTGTCTATGTCCTTGCAGAGATGGGGTCTCCAGAACTGCACACAGTACTCCATATGGGGACTCACCAACTATCTGTACAGAGGGATAACAACTTCCTGTTTTCTACTGGTGATGCCTCTCCCTATACATCCCAGTATCCCCCAGCCATCCTTACTGCCTTCTCACATTGCTTGCTTACCTTTAGGTATGACTACCTCCAGGTCCTTTTCCATTTTTGTTGTTGTTAATACCTCCCCACTCATTGTGTACTCTTCCCATGGGTTTCTATTTCCCAGGTGCATTACTTTGTACTTCTTTGCATTGAATCTAAGCTGCCATACTTTTGACCATTCCTCCAGCCTTGCCAAGTCCCTTCTCATCCTTTCCACCCCCCCATGTATCAACCCTGTTGCAGATCTTTGTGTCGTCTGCAAAGAGGCATACCTTTCCTTCCACTCCCTCTGCAATGTCACTTATAAAGACATTAAAAAGGACCAGACCCAGTACTGAACCCTGTGGTACCCCTTTCTTTGGAGTGGACTCCATTTACTATTACCCTCTGTGTCCCGTTGTCCAGCACAATTTTTTTACCCAGGCTACCACCCTGGACCCACTCCTAGGATGGCTAATTTGTTTTTTAATCTTTTGTGTGAGACTGTGCCAAATGCCTTGCTAAAGTCTAGGTAGGCCATGTCCACAGCCCCTCCCTGGTCTACTACTTTGGTCACCCAGTCAGATCTATTAGATTCATCTGACATGACCTTCCTGCTGTGAATCCATGCTGTCTTCGGTCCTGTGCCCTCCCCGGCCTCTAGGTACTCAACAGTTCTTACTTTCAGAAGTGATTCCATCATTTTCCCTACCACTGAGGTGAAGCCAACAGGTCTGTAGTTCCCTGCCTCTGCTTTGCTCCCACTTTTGTGAAGCACTCTTCCAGTCCTTAGGTACCACACAGTATTCTCCCATGATTTTTTAAAAAGGGTAGTCAATGGTGTCACTAGTTTTCCCCTTAGTTCTTTTAGAATCCTGGGGTGAATCCCATCAGGCCCCATTGCTTTGTCCACCTTCAGTTTTAGGAGTACTTTCAGAACCCTTTCTTCTGTGAAAGGACTGGTAATGACCCCTCTATCCAGAGTGCTTCTATTCATTGGATTAGGTACCTCTCCTCCTCTTCTTTTATGTGCTGGCAGTATAGCCTAGAGGTTAGAGGAACGAGGTGTGAACGAGCTTGATACATACAGCAGACCAGACCTGAATCTGAGTCTCACAACCTCCACTTGCATACTGTGTGACTCTGAGCAAGTCACTTAACCACCCAGTGCTCCCAGGTTGCCCCTGAAAACAGACACTTGTGCTTAGTGGGCCTTATCCGGTTACCAAAGACTGAAAAAAACAAACAAAAAAAAAGCATTTGTCAATGCCGAATGTTGTCATGCTTGCATCGTCAGTGGCAGTGGCTGAGCTAGAGATGCATAGTGCTGTGATTTTGTTAATGTGTCCCAAAAGGTGATTTTCCACAGCAAGCACGCCATTGTGCGCCACAGCTGTGGAAATGCGTTTTGGGCAGGCTGTGAAAAATGGCAGCTGGACTGTTGATAAGGAGGTGTGCACAAATGCCAGTAGTGAAAATGTGGCATAAAGATATTGCATATTTACGAAGTTACAAGGGTGAGTGAAAACTGCTCAATGCACGTTTGCAACACAGTCATTTTATGGACTTTCTGCACCAAATTTTCAACTATTTAGGACCTCTGCTCATAAATAGTGTCACAGTAATTTCCTCAAACAGTCCCCAAAACTGATTTCGCACAGTGACCGTGCAGTTCTGCTCCAGACATGCAAAAACACATTTCAGCCAGTTGTACTGTTCATAAGGAGGCATGGAAAAATGCCAGTGACGAACTGCTGGAGTAAAACTATTACAAATTCACAAAGTCACGAGCGTACATGCAAACTGCGCAACGCACGCTCTTAAAACTCATTTTATTGACTTTCGTCCCCAAATTTTCAACATAGGTATTTTAGGACATCTGCTAATGAACAGTGACACTGTCATTTTCATAACGTGTCTCGAACACAGACTTTCCACAGCAACTGCGCTATTCTGCACCAGAACAGCGAAAAAAAATTTTGGTCAGGATGTGAAAAATGACAGCTGTACTGTTCTTTAGGAGGTGCAGAACAATGGCACTGTTGAAAATCTGGAGTGAAAATATTATAAGTTTGCGAACTTATGAGTGTGCGTGCAAACTGCACAACGTACGCTCGAAACACAGTCATTTTATGGAATATTGTTACCAAATTTTCAACACAGGCATTTTAGGACCTCTGCTCATAAACAATGTCACTGTCATTTTTGTAATGAGTCCCGAACACTGATGTCCCACAGCGACCGCGCTATTCTGTGCCAGAAGTGTGAAAACACATTTTGGACAGGATGTGAAAAATGACAGCTGTACGGTTCACAAGGAGGTGTGATAAAATGCCAATGTTGAGAATCTGGCATGAAAATATTGCGAATTCGCTAACTTATGAGCGTGCGTAGCAACTGTGCAATGCACGCTCGTAAAACAGTCATTTTTTTGATTTTTTCCACCAGAATTGCAACATAGGTTTTTTGAGGGCCCCCCCTCAAGAACAGTGGCGCTGCCATTTCGTTACTCGGTCCCGAAAGGTGATTCAGCGCAGTGACTGAGAAATCACCTTTCGGGATCGAATAACACCATGACAGTGCAAGAATTCATGAGGAGGGGTCCCAAAAACCCCATGTGGAAAATTTGGGACCAAAATTCCCAAAAATGACTGCGATATATAACAAAGTTGAAAAAACCCTATTTATGCCATTATACAGCTTACCGGCATTTCCTCAGTTTGCGGTTGGCTTTGAAGAGTGCAGACGTGTTCCCAGTCCACTGAAGATCGTTGGGCCGGACTCCAGAGGTAAGTATGGAGTGAGGGGTGTGTGAGGGAGGCAGGGTGCGCAGATGGTGGAGTGCGGGTGGGGGCAGGAGACTACGAGGAATCGTTTTGTTTGCAGATAAAAATAAATAGAACGTCGCGGGACAGTTTTTTCTTGTAGAGTTTGGCATGCTGGGTGGGCTCCTGCATGCCATCTAACTGTTTGGGGGTCTGTAGCGGCGGAGGATTGGGCACCCTCGTCAGCACACAACACAAGGGGAGAATTTATGCGGTGGGGATTAGGCACCCCATCGGCACACAAAGAAAGCAGGGGAGAGCCTAGGGGATATGGCACCCCTGGCATTTAACAATGGCAGGGTTCTTTATGCCAATGGGAGTGGGCTCTCATCAGCACACAAGGAGAGGGGAGGTAAGAGCCAAGGGGAATTGGCCACTCCCCTCACCATATAACAAATGGTGGGGGTGCTTTATGCCTACGGGGAGTGGGCTTCCCTGTCGGCACATACAGATGGGCGGGTAAACTGACAGGGGGATTGGGCACCCTCAAAGTCATCAGTTTGGCAGGCACTGTGCTGCCATGCTCATAATGTCAGTGAGCACTTCAAGGGAAAGTCCGCTGCTTCTGACGAGCTTTGTTTGGAATGCGGTGGAACTTTTCTTAGATGTGATCACCACATTATGTATGCATGGTGTGGTGCCAGCATGCAGGCTGACTGGGGAATGAGGGACGCACCTACTTGTGCATGCCCTGCATTCGCCCAACAGTGACTGTGCCTCCAAATCTGCACTACCGCAAGATGTTGGCTGTGCAAGCACACCAACATAATAATAAGCAGAAATATTCATTCAGTATTCCTGCTTTTTCACTGTCCCTCTCAGCCCACTCACCTTCCCCCTTATTAAGCATCACTATCACTCCCATGGTCTTTCTTCACTCCCTAATGTACCTATAAAAGGTTTTATCCCCCTTCTTAACTGAGTTGGCTATCTTTTCCTCAGTTTGGACCTTTGCTTTTCTGGCTGCCTTTCCTGCTTCCTTCTGCTTTAATTGGCACAGTTCTCTGTCCTACTCCTTCTGTGTTTCCTTATACTTCCTGAATACTATCTTTTTCTCTCTAACCTTCCCCACCACCTCTTTTGAAAACCATAGTGATTCTTTCTTTCATTTTGGTTTGTTTATTTGCTTCACTCAAAGGCTTGTTGCCTCTGTGATGGCAGTTTTGATGTTTTGCAATTGTTCCACCACCCCTCCTTCTTGACTGTTTGCTAGTGCTTTTCTGAAGCACTCTCCCATTTTGACAAAGTCAGCCCTCCTAATGTCCAGTACCCTCACTTTTGTATGGCTTGACTCTGTGGCTGTATTTATTGTGAACCACACTGTTTGGAGGTCACTTGTTCCCAGATTGCTACCCACTTCTAGATCTGAGATCCTCTCTCCATCCCTGTTTGAGAGAACCAGGTCTAAGATTGCAACCTCCTGAGTGGGTTCAAGAATGACTCTGCTCTTGGATTTGCCTGCACCAAAGGTGCTCCAGTTAACATCTGGCATATTCCGGTCCCCCATCAACAATATCACCCCTTTTTCTGCCATCCTAAGGATGCCTTCTATAATTTCCTTGTCCATTTCCTCCCCCTTAGATGGGGGGTCTGTATACAACCCCTGTGTGGATTGTGGTGCCATTTCCAGTCTCCAGGGTGTCCCACGGTGCCTCCTCTCCTCTGTTTATCCTTTAGTTCTCTTGGCTGCTTTGATCCCTTCCCTTACATAGAGAGCTACTCTTCCTCCTCTTCTATCCTCCCTGTCCCTCCTGTAGATTGTGTACCTTGGTATGTTGACATCCCAGCCATGATCCTCTGTGTACCATGTCTCTGTGACTGCCACGATATCCAGACATCCCTCTTCCATCAAGGCCACCAGTTCAAGGAGCTTGTTAACTAGACTACGGGTATAGGTACTCATTACCCTCCATTTTTTTGATGGCCTTACCCCTTTTTTCCCCATCCTTGTCCTTACTGCCTTTACCTTTTTCTCCATTTACCCTACCTTTCTCCTTATCAACTTCCTATCTTGCTGTTTACCTCACTAACTACCTTGATTTTGGGGGGGGGGCTAGGATTTCCCTGTTCCTTTTCAGTGCCTCCCCCATGGCTAGTTTAAATACTTGCTAACTTATGAGCGTGCGTAGCAACTGTGGAATGCATGCTCGTAAAACAGTCATTTTTTTGATTTTTTTCCACCAGATTTGCAACATAGGCTTTTTGAGAGCCCCCCTCAAGAACAGTGGCACTGCCATTTCGTTACTCGGTCCCGAAAGGTGATTCAGCGCACTGACTGAAATCACCTTCAGGACTGAATAACTACCATGACAGTGCAAGAATTCATGAGGAGGGGTCCCAAAAACCCCATGTAGAAAATTTGGGGCCAAAATTCCCAAAAATGACTGCGATATATAACAAAGTTGAAAAAACCCTATTTATGCCATTATACAGCTTACCGGCATTTCCTCAGTTTGCGGTCAGCTTTGAAGAGTGCAGACGTGTTCCCAGTCCACTGAAGATCATCGCGCTGGACTCCGGAGGTAAGTATGGAGTGAGGGGTGTGTGGGGAGGCAGGGTGCGCCAGATGGTGGGTGCGGGTGGGGCAGGGAGACTCACGAGGATCGTTTTGTTTTGCAGATAAAAAAATAAATAGAACGTCACGGGACAGTTTTTTTCTTGTAGGGGATTTGGCATGCTGGGTTGGGTTCCCTGCATGCCATCTAACTGTTTGGGGGAGTCTGTAGCCGACGGAGGATTGGGCACCCTCGTCAGCACACAACACAAGGGGGGAGGGAATTTATGCCGGTGGGGATTGGGCACCCCATCGGCGACAAAGAAAGCCGGGTGGTGAGCCTAGGGGATATGGCACCCCTTGGCATTTAACAATGGCGGGTTCTATGCCAATGGGAGTGGACTCCCATCAGCACACAAGGAAAGGGAGGTAAGAGCCAAGGGGAACTGGCCACTCCCCTCACCATATAACAAATGGTGGGGGTGCTTTATGCCTACAGGGAGTGGGCTTCCCTGCCAGCACATACAGAGGGGCGGGATAAACTGACAGGGGGATTGGACACCCCCAAAGTCATCACTTTGGCAGGCACTGTGCTGGCATGCTCATAATGTCACTGAGCACGTCAAGGGAAAGTCCGCTGCTTCTGACGAGCTTTGTTTGGATTGCGGTGGAACTTTTCTTAGATGTGATCACCACATTATGTATGCATGGTGTGGTGCCAGCATGCAGGCTGACTGGGGAATGAGGGACGCACCTACTTGTGCATGCCCTGCATTGGCCCAACAGTGACCATGCCTCCAAATCTGCACTACCGCAAGATGTTGGCTGCTCAAGCACGCCAACATAATAATGAGCAGTAATATTCATTCAGTATTCCTGCTTTTTCACTGTCCCTCTCAGCCCACTCACCTTCCCCTTTATTAAGCATCATTATCACTCCCATGGGCTTTGTTCACTCCCTAATGTACCTATAAAAGGTTTTATCCCCCTTCTTAACTGAGTTGGCTATCTTTTCCTCAGTTTGGACCTTTGCTTTTCTGACTGCCTTTCCTGCTTCCTTCTGCTTTAATTGGCACAGTTCTCTGTCCTACTCCTTCTGTGTTTCCTTATACTTCCTGAATGCTATCTTTTTCTCTCTAACCTTTCCCACCACCTCTTTTGAAAACCATAGTGTTTCTTTCTTTCATTTTGGTTTGTTTATTTACTTCATTCAAAGGCTTGTTGCCTCTGTGATGGCAGTTTTGATGTTTCGCAATTGTTCCACCACCTCTCCTTCTTGACTGTTTGCTAGTGCTTTTCTGAAGCACTCTCCCATTTTGACAAAGTCAGCCCTCCTAATGTCCAGTACCCTCACTTTTGTATGGCTTGACTCTGTGGCTGTATTTATCGTGAACCACACTGTTTGGAGGTCACTTGTTCCCAGATTGCTACCCACTTCTAGATCTGAGATCCTCTCTCCATCCCTGTTTGAGAGAACCAGGTCTAAGATTGCAACCTCCTGAGTGGGTTCCAACACTAGCTGTCTGAGACATGTCCCCTGTAGGGCATCAAGAATGACCCTGCTCTTGGATTTGCCTGCACCAAAGGTGCTCCAGTTAACATCTGGCATATTCCGGTCCCCCATCAACAATATATCCCCTTTTTCTGCCATCCTAAGGATGCCTTCTATAATTTCCTTGTCCATTTCCTCCCCCTTAGATGGGGGATCTGTATACAACCCCTGTGTGGATTGTGGTGCCATTTCCAGTTTCCAGGGTGTCCCACGGTGCCTCCTCTCCTCTGTTTATCCTTTAGTTTTCTTGGTTGCTTTGATTCCTTCCCTTACATAGAGAGCTACTCTTCCTCGTCCTCTACCCTCCCTGTCCCTCCTGTAGATTGTGCACCTTGGTATGTTGACATCCCAGCCATGATCCTCTGTGTACCATGTTTCTGTGACTGCCACGATATACAGACATCCCTCTTCCATCAAGGCCACCAGTTCAAGGAGCTTGTTACCTAGACTACGGGTATAGGTACTCATTACCCTCCATTTTTTTGATGGCCTTACCCCTTTTTTCCCCATCCTTGTCCTTACTGCCTTTACCTTTTTCTCCATTTACCCTACCTTTCTCCTTATCGACTTCTCTATCTTGCTTGTTTACCTCACTAACTACCCTGATTTTTGGGGGGAGGCTAGGATTTCCCTGTTCCTTTTCAGTGCCTCCCCCCATGGCTAGTTTAAATGCTTGCCAATGAAGCATTTAAACTTATCACCTCAGATCCTGGTTCCTGTCCTGGAAAGATGCAAACCATCATGCCAGTATAGGCCTGCATCCCTCCAGGTGGACTCCCCAGTCCCCAATGAAGCCAAAACCCTGAGCTCTGCACCAGTTTTTCAACCACTGATTGAATCCCATGGTGCAGAGCACCCTAGCCTCACCCATGCCATAGACAGGCAGCACCTCTAAGAAGCTTATGATGCATGCTACTTGTCTAAGGCCCCTCCCCAACTCCACAAATTCCTCCTGCACTGCTCTGATCCCTTTCCCAGCCTGGTCATTTGTCTCCAGGTGGACAATGATATCCAGCAACCTCCCCTATGCAGCTGCTTCAGCAATCCTGATGATTCGCTCCCTGTTCCTCCAAGTCATGGTGCCAGGCAAGCACCTTACCTCCCTCTCCACCACTTCCCTCAGTTCTACCCTCCTAACAATAGAGTCTCCCACCAGAAGTTGTTTCCTTCTCCTGTGGGGTCCCAAGCCTCCCTCCTTCCCTCCTGTGGGTCTCCTTTGTAGAGGTTCCCAGCATCCTCCTTGGTCTCCATTGCGGGTGCCTCCATAGAGGAAGCAGACTCTGCCAGAATGGCATATGAATTGTGAAGAAGTACAACTGGAGGGATGCACCTCTGCTCTGCCACCCTTACCCTCCCTGAGCCGACTGTGGTCAAACTGTTCCTCTTTCTTGGCAACCTCTGAAGCAGCGGCGGTGACCCTGGTGGTCCCTGGGTGGGAGAGGAGGTCCCCCAAATCCTGGCCAACTCTGCCTGGAGGTGAGCAACCTCCTCCCTCAGCCCAGAGAGGTGCCTGCAGATGGGACAACACTGCATCCTCCAGAACATATCCCGGAAAACTGCCGCTCCACAGCCACTGCACTGCACCACTCCCATGATATCTTATTTGTGGACCCTCAACTGTTGTTTTGTATGCTTCCTCTTTCCTCTCTCTATTTTTTTTTTTATTTTATATCTTTTTTTTTTCTCCGTACTTTTCTACTGCCTCTGTACCTTGAAAGCTCCTGCTTTTCCTCTTGCTCAAATAAATCTGTCAGGTTAATTTGGCATGACCCCCCCACACACACACACACGCACACCATGAACCCTGCCTGTAGTCTTGCAGCCCATTGGATTCTCGATATTCTGCCAGTATTTCCTTTAACAGGGTTTCCATTAATTTACCCACCACTGAAGTAAGTCTGACCAACCTATAGTTGCTAGCCTCCTCCCTGCTGCTTCTGTTATATAGAGTGACTGTATCAGGTCCTTTTCAGTCCTCCAGAACCCCTCTTTTTACAAGTGAGCTGTTGAATAAGGCTGTCAGTAGTGCAGCTAGCACTTCCACAAGTTCTTGTATAACCCTTTGATGTATTCCATTTGGTCCTTTAGCTTTATCCACCTTCAGAACTGCAAGACCCTTCCAGGTTCTTTCCTCTAGCACTGGACTTATGTCCACCTCTTCCCCCCCCCCATTCTTGCTGCTCCATGGTGGTCCATCCCACCTCCTTCCACTGAGAAGACTGAGCAGAAATACGTGTTTAGGATGTTTGCTTTTTCTCTGGTCCTCTTCTGCATAGTCTTCCCCACCACCATTCTAATTCTCACTGTCACTAACCTTGCTTCCATCTTCTGAGTTATGTATCTAAACAAGCATTTGTCAATGCCGAATGTTTGCTTGCTGGCATTGGCAGTGGTAGTGTAGAAGTTACAGAGCTGCGTAATAGGAATGGCAGTGAAGTACTGAACTGAAGCCAACCCCACCACCACCCTGCAGAGAGTGACAGGCATTGGGGTGTGCGTTTGGGTCATCAGGCATAACGGCCACACCATTTCACCACACCTTACCCTGCAGAGACTGACAAGTGTCAAAGGTGTTCCTTGAGATCTTTGGCCCTTATAGCACCCATTTCATTAGGAAATATGGTGAGATGGGTGCGATATAGGAAGAATAAAGTGAAGTTTACTTGTTGTGAAAGGTCAAGGTATACCTTGATGCCTCTAAGCTGACTGCAGGGTGTGGAATGGTATGAGCATCACAGGCAAGAATCCCAAGTCCACCCGATGCCTGTCATTCTCTATAGGGTTGGGCGTTATAGTTGAAAACCCTAATACCTCAGGCATTCGTTGGTATTTTCCTCCAAATTTTCAACATGTTTGTTTTGTGACCCCACCTCATGAACAGGGGAAATATCAGTTTGTTAGCTGAAAGCTGCTTATGCACAGCGACTACGGCATTTAGCACCACAGGTGCAAAACATTCGAACAGGATGTAAAAAATGACAGCTGTACTCTTTCATGGGGAGGTGTAAAAAATGGCTATGTTGCAAATCTGTAGTAAAAATATTTAAAAAAATGGTGACATCACAGTATACATAGAAACTGTGCAACGCACACCGTAACTATAGTTAGGTTGGGGATTTCTTACAGCAGATTGTCAACTCAGGCATTTTGGTGCCTCGGATCATGAACAGTGTCACTGTGATTTTCTTTATCTGTGGCGAACAATGATTTCCCAAGCGACCACGCATCTCTGCACTGAAAGTGTGAAACACACTTCCAGCCATGTTGTGAAAATGACAGCTGTACTGTTCATAAGGAAGTGTGGAAAAATGTCACTGGTGAAAATCTGGACTGAAATATTACAAAGTCATGAAGCAACGAGGGTGCGTGGAAACTGTGCAATGCTCACTCTTAACACAGTCATTTTATGGACTTTTGTCACCAAATTTCTTAACATAGCCATTTTAAGACCTCTGCTCATGAACAGTGTAACTGTGATTTTCTTAATATGTCCTAAACATTGCTTTACTTCAACAGCACCATTGTGCGCCATATGCGAAAACACATTTTGGGCGACATATGAAAAATTGCAGCTGTACTGTTCATAAGGAAGTTTAATAAAATGGCAATGTTGAAAATCTGGAGTGAAAATATTAAATTTGCAAACTTACGAGCATGCTTAGGAACTGTGCAACGGACGCTCGTAAAAGTCATTTTTATGAATTTTTTCACCAAATTTTCAACATAGCCATTTTAAGACCTCTGCTCATGAACAGTGTCACTGTGATTTTCTTAATTTATCCCGTACATTGATTTTGCGCACAGACTGCGCCATTGTGCACTACATGGGCGGAAACATGTTTTGGGTGAGATGTGAAAAATGACGTCTGTACTACTCATAAGAAGGTGTGGCAAAATGGCAATGTTGGAAATCTGAGTCAAAATATTGAAATAGTCGAACCTATGGCGTACATAGGAACTGCTACATACATTAAGTAAAACAGTCATTTTTGGAATTTTTCACCAAATTTTCAGCATAGCCATTTTAAGACCTTTGCTCATGAACAGTGTCACTGTGATTTTCTTAATTTATCCTGTATACTGATTTTGGCGCACAGACTGGCGCCATTGTGCGCCATCATGGGCAGAAACACGTTTTTGGGTGAGATGTGAAAATGGCAGCTGTACTACTCATAAGAAAGTGTGGTAAAATGGCAATATTGAAAATCTGGGTGAAAATATTGAAAATTCACGACCTTACGGCGTCACGTAGGAACTGCAATGCCGCTAAATAAAAACAATCATTTTAGGACTTTTTGCACAATTTTCAACATAACCATTTTAAGATGTCTGCTCATGAACAGTGTCACTGTGATTTTCTTAATTTGTCCCGTACATTGATTTCACATACCAACTGCACCATTGTACGCTACATGGGCGGAAACACATTTTGGGTGAGATGTGAAAAATGACAGCTGTACTTCTCATAAGAAGGTGTGTTAAAATGGCAATGTTGAAAATCTGGAGTGAAAATATTGAAAATTTGTGAACTTACGAGCCTGCGTAGGAACTGCGCAATGCATGCTCGTAAAACAGTCATTTTGGAATTTTGACACCAAATTTTCAACATGGGGTTTTTGGGACCCCTTCATGAATGATGTCATTGTCATGGTGTTATTCAGGCCCGAAGGGTGATTTGTGCAGTGACTGTGCAGTGACTGAAATCACCTTTGGGCTAAATAACTCTGCATGACAGTGACATCATTCATGAAGGGTCTAAACTCATATTGAAAATGGTGGAAAATTCAAACAAGCCTGAGATATGCAACAAAGTTGAAACCCCTATCTATCATTATACAGCTTACGGCATTTCCTCAGTTTGTGTGCGGCTTTGAAGAGTGCAGGCGTGTTCCAGTCCGCTTGAAGAGCATCGCGCGAGGTCGGAGGTAAGTGTGCTGAGGGGGTGTGGGGGCTGGGTGCACAGTGGGTGGGTGCAGGTTGTGGGAGAGGTGGGAGACTACGATGGACGTTTTTCTTTACAGGTTGAAAAAAAGAAAAAATGATGATGCGGGACGTTTGCCACGCTGGGTGGGCTCCCAGCGTGGTGCACAAAATAGTTGTGGTGGGGGCATTCAGTGGACGAGAGTTGGGCACCCCAGTTGGCCTAAGGATACATTGCCACGCTGGGGTGGGCTCCCAGCATAGCACTTATTACTGGGGGTGGGGAGGACTGTGGAGCCGACGGGGCATTGGGCACCCTATCGGCTATATTATTCGGTTGCCATGCTGGGGTGGGCACCCAGCGTGGCATTTTGGAAGCCTTTGGGGAGGCGCAGCACAGCCGATGGGGATTGGGTACCCCGTCGGCTATACAGTGCTTGCGGGGGGGCGCACACGCCTGCGTGGGTGAGTGTGTGTGTGTGTGTGTGTGGGGGGGGAGCTGCGCATGAGCAGGCAATATCTTATCACCGCTCACTCAAGCGTAGCTCCCCCTTTCAACTGTATGCCACTGCATTTTGGAGCGTGTCATAGACAGCTCCAGAATGCATTGGCTTGCAGGGGCCGCGCCTGCCAGCACACTGACTGAATTGGAGGAGGAGGAGGTGACACACCTCCAAAATCTCCGATGATGGCACTATGTTTCTTGCACATGCGTGCAAGCAAACATAAAAAGGCGTATCTCCCTTACTGACCCCTTTGGTGAGTCTTTCCTCTGTCGGAGCCTTTACTGCCCTCACTGGCTTGCCTGCTTCCCTCTGCTTTACTAGGTATCCCCTTCCCCATCCTCTTCCCTCTGTGTTTCCTTGTACCTCCTGTATGCCACCCTTTTTTCCTTCGCCATATTTGCCACTTTGTTATAGAACCATAACAGTCTCCTTTTCTTTTTGATTTAACTCATTTTCTTCATACAGAGGTTTGTCACTTTAATTATATCCATTGTTCTTTTTTCCCCACTGTGCCTCCACCCCTTCCTGGAAATCCTCCCCTTCGAAGCAGTTTCTGTGGTAGTACCCCATTTCTTTAAAATCTACCCTTCTAAAGTCCATGCCCCCTTGTTCTCATGTCATTTGCCTCTGTTTCTGTCTTAATGTTAAATCATACTTTACTATGATCACTGGGACCTATGGGACTGCCCACTGTAATGTCTGCAGCGCTATCCCTGTTTGTAAGCCCCCAGGTCCAGCACTGTCCCATTCCTACTGGGTTCTTTGACTAGCTGTGCAAAAAAAGCCCCTTGTAGGGAGTCAAGGATGGCCCTGCTCTTTACTAGAGCTGTAGCTGGAAGACTCCACTCTATATCTGGCAGATTGAAATCCCCAACTAGCAGCCTCACCCCCTTTGTTGTCATTCTGTTAATGGCTTCCCCCAAGTGCATTATCCAACTCCTCTCCCTGTGCTGGAGGTCTGCTCCAGTATGGACAGTGACCCTGGACCGTGTCTCTAGGGTGACCTACAGCAGCTCCAGCCATCCCTTATCTCCATAGTGCCCCAGGACCTCCATGGCCTTGATTCCCCTTTCTCACACATAAAACATCCCCCCCTCCCTGAGCTATCTCTCCTGAGCATAGAGTAGTCTGGTATGGCAATGTCACAATCATGGTGCCCAGTACACCTCAGCTCTTTTATGGCCACTAAATCAAGGTCAGCCTCCACCATGATAGCTTCGAGGTCTGGAATTTTGTTTCCAAGATTCTAACAACAGATGGGTGTTAAAGCAACAATCATGCATAACCAGGAAGTGATTTTCAAAACTGTATTATTTGGCTGTACCTGTGCAGCCATAAATTAATTCTGGTCTCCATATCTGCAGAAGTTAATTTCTTGTGATCTGTACTTTCAGAGATATTTTTTTACATTTTTTTTATTTATTGAACTCTAGGATTACAAATACCTTTGAGCAAGAACTGCTCGATAACAAAGGTTCCACATCAAAGGATGGAAGGTTAACATACAAACAAAGGTAAACATTAATACAGAGTCTCAATAAACAAAATGCTATACTGCAAGCGAAGAGACAGCAAAAGGATAGTAAGGCCAGATGAGCACCCAGTAGGGGTGGGGAGGTGGGTGGGGGTCAGGAAGGAGTGGACAGGCTGAAGGGCCATTGTCTGGGGGGAGTTGGTATGAGAAGTGTAAGGTAGAAGGGACAGAGGTCTGAAGTGCTAAAAGATGGGAGGGTATGGGTGAGGTAGGGGAGGAATGGGGGAGGGGTAAGGTGAGAAGGAGGAAAGTGGAGGAGAAGGATAATTGGCCAGAGGGAGTTTAGAGCCACACGATGCCAGGTGTGAGTGTAGAGGTTGACCAATTAGGAGAAGCAGTCACATTGGCTGGTAGTAGAGAGGTGAAGTCGTAGTTGCCTTTTAAATGGGCCGAGCTTAGTAGCCAAAAAGGATTCCTTGTTGAGTGAATTAAACCACTGGGGGGGCCCTGTGGGCAAATAACCTTTGGCCCATAGTGATCTAGCATCTGGAGACCTGGAAGGTTTGACTTAGCATACTTTGAGCCCAAGAAGAACCTTTCTGGTTAAGAGAAAGGCCTGGTATTTGATTCTGCTGATGAAAGGGAGCCACCCAGACTGTGCGTACAAGTCACAAGTATGTGTTAGGTGGGCAGCACCGGTAAGAAGTCTGCATACTTTGTTGAGCGCTACAGATATCCTGCAGAGGGCTGTAGGAGAAGCGGCACTGTAGATGATGAGTCCATAGTCTATGGTGGAGGTGACAGAACTGTAGATAGCAAGTCTAAAGGCCTCTGTGATCATACAGTGTTTGTGCCTGTGGAGCAGGCCAATCCATATGTTAGCAGCCTTTGCAATGTTGTCTATATGCTGAGCGTAGGAGAGGGAACAACCTAGAGTAACGCCGAGGTATTTTAACTGAGGAACCTGCTCCAGTGTAACCCCAGAATGGTTAGTGATGATGAAAGGTAGAGAGGTTTGCTCCTTGCATTGCAGAAAGGCATAACATTTGTCTTGCTGTAGTTCATGATAAGTTTGTGTGAGCTGAACCATTCCTCAATGCGTTTGAAGTCATGCTGTAGCTGCCCTTCTAGATGGTTGGTATTGCGATGGCTACAAAACAGGACTGCATCATCTGCGTAGAGAAGTATTTTCTGATGGCAGATGCTAAGGAGGCCATTCAGGAAGAGACTAAAGAGTAGGGTTCTGAGGATGGACCCCTGCGGTACTCCTGAGAGGACCAGTTTCTTATCAGAGGTGACATCAGCAATCTTAACTTGCTGGACCCTTCCCTCAAGGTAGCTTGTTATCCAGAGCAGGTCATCCTTGGAGAGCCCAATAGCTGACAGTTGCCTGAGTAGGAGTGGATGACTGATGGCATCAAATGCCTTCGTAAGGTCAATGAATATTGCACCCACACAGTTTCCTTGGTCAAGGGTGGTATGGATGAATCCTGTAAATTCCAGTAGTGCAGTGGTAGTGCTGTGCCCTTTTCTAAATCCATGTTGTTCAGGGCACTGGATATCATATTTTACCAGATACTCAGTTAGCTGGTCTGATACAATTCATTCCAGGGCTTTAGATGGGGGTGGAGATGGGTCTGTAGTTGGTATGCAGTGACCTATCACCGCTTTTGTGTACAGGTGTAATGGTTGCCTGTTTCCAGAGAGATGGGAACTGGGTCAGCTTTAGAGAGAGGTTGAAGGTCTTTGTCAAGGGTTCAAGGATATTAAATAATTTGTACCATTCTTATGCATCCAGAGCAAATATGGCTGGTGCCATATTTATAGCCATACTCCCCATTCATGTTTCAGCATGTCCTTCTTTACTTCTCAGTGACCCTGTGCTGTGCATTCCAGCTCTGCCATTGTAGTAAACGACCTTATGCTTACATTTGCCATGAAGTATCAGTGGTTAGTTTTCATATTTTCACTGTTTCTCTGTATGTTCACAAGTTTTTTTTCCCTTTTACCTACTGCTGTTTGTCAAGGAATTCTTGATCGCAGTATGTGATAACTTCATAGCACTGAAACATGGGACTAAAACACCTTGCTTCAGTTATGTATTTCAGTGCTGTATTCTATGCCAGTGGTTACCATGATTTTTCAAATTTTATATTCCCTGGTGTCCATTCACCCCACAATCACAGATAAATGTGCTATACATAACATCAAGCAATAGGCTGCCATGAATCAGCCCTGAGATAGTCCAGACTTCACAAATGCACACTTTTGCTGGGTGGAGGCAATACTTAGCATCTGGAGGGAATATTGTTGGCCTTCTTATGCTGTTTAAAAACAGTGGCAAACAAATTACAGGCAGTTTTGAGTTTTGGTGCCAGTGGCCAAGAAGTTATAAGATGACAGAAAGATGGAGTAGTACAGAGTGAAAGCAGATGGATATGTTTAACTTTGCCTTGTCTTACATTTCCTTTACCCAAGATTATCTAACTGAAGTGCAACATCTCATTTCTCTGTCGATGGTTGGTAGTTCTTTGTCTACCCATTTTCATGGCTGTGATGTCAGTGTTGTGCACAGGGAGGTCAAGTGAAATCCTCAAGGTCATGCAGCAAGCCCCGTGGATGAGGTAGGATTCAAACCTGTTATCTAAAGCTTTGCAATTCAGTTCAGTAACCACTATACCATTGTCCTCTTATTCCTGATGCTGCCCCATTCTGCCCCCCCAGTTAACCAAATTTGGTAGACTCTTCTACCCCACCCCCACATAACTTTGTATTGGGTTAAACCTGGCAGATTTGAATTCATATATGCACCCAGTATTCTCACACTGCAGCCAGGTTGTTGTGGGTGGAGGGTTTGCCCAGGTGTCCCGTTACTAGCTCACTCCCCCAAATGGCTCCTTCAACAACAGAACAGCCACTCTGGACCATGAACCATAACTTGCTCACCATAAGCCCCATGGCCACTGTGGACCATGTCCCACAGGCTTCAAAAATTATGATTAAATAAAATTTATTATGGCACATGGGGTATAGAAATAAGGCAGTACTATGCTGATCTCTTGATGTGCCAAGTTTCAGCCTGATCGGATGTGCAGATTCCGATATCCTGATAGTGAAAAAAGTTTAAAAATTGCAGTTTTGTGCTGTTTATTTATTTATTTATTTATTAAGTGTCACTGTCTAGCACCTAGATGGTTTGGAATTTTGGTCTGAAATTTTCAGGGTAGTAATGGGCTTGGCCCACGGATGTGCCTGTCACTGGTTTGGTGGAAAAATATTAATCTGTTTTAATAGGGAACAGTCAACCTGTTGAGCAAGAAGTTTAAACTTAGCCAAAAGTATACAAAGCACTCCATTAGAGCCACAGCTGTTCATCTAGTATCTATTGTACTGCTGTACTGCAGGCATGGGGAATTATGGCAGTCAAGGGGGCACATCACAGAGGCTAGCTTGGTAAGCTATTGGAGTGTCTCTGCCAAAGACCTGAAGAAGTGGAGCGGAATCCTAGCACATATTTGAAAGAAAATCAGCAAATGGGATCTTCCATCAAGAATCAAGAAATGAAGCCTACAAGCAAGAAACAGAAGCTGGAGCCTGAAAATAAGTTAATGGACAATGAACATGAAACACCATCAAGAAGAAATACAGTGCTAGAAAACATGCATTTCAAGCTCATAAACCCTGTATTCTATGGTAAGGTGCTGTTTCAAAAAGTAAACCTAAAATGTTCCACATTGTAGGGAGTTCTTTTTTCTGCTTTTATTTTGACCACCTCAAAAACAGTTTTGACCATCCTAAGCAGTGTAGTTAGGGACTATTTTTTTCTCCCTTTTGTAAGAAATTCTTTAGTCTTTATTTAAATAAATGTTACAACATTTTACAATCGCAAACTACTTGTTGGTGTAATTTTTTTCCTAATCATAACCCATTTTATAAACGTAATAAGACACTCCAGGGAATTGGATGTTCTGTGACAACCTCATGTATAAGTGCAGGAGGACACTCGGCCTTTGGCCTCGTGCCTCACCATGCTCCTGGGTGTGCAATAATCATAGAACAACCAACACCATCTGGTGTCTTATTGTTTACTTATATGTACTAGCTAAGAAAGTCCAACAACAGTGGTGGTGCTAGAAGAAGTCATGATGGTGCTAAATGTAATGCATAGCAGCACACCAATGCTGCATATCATGACCACCCGCAGAATATGAAGCAGAGGGACGTTTATTGCCATTGCGCTACTGAACATGTTGTAGATCAGGTTTGCAACAGTGACACATGGGAAGTGTTCAGCATGAGCAAACAAGCAAAGCCAGTAACAAAATATCATTTTTACAGTTGAAAACAGACTGTGTAACAAAGAAAGGCAGGTAAGTGATTATTGGGAGGAGGGTATGTACATAGCATTGAAAACCGAGGCACAAGTTAACTAGTACTGCTGCTTATATTGGAAGTAACCTTCCAGAACCCTCTGCATGGAAAGATCACACAATAGGTCTCAATCAAGGAGAAGAAACAAGCAATCTACTACTTTATCATAATTAAGAGACCCTGACACTGGTGGTTCCAGTCCCTCATCTACCAACTTGGTCTGTGACATTTCTGTCAAAGCACCATAGCCACAACTCAAAAACAGCACAGCCTGAAAAAAATGAAAAGGTGATACTGAAAGACAAGATATGAGAGAAGGGCATAGGCTGTTGCAAAGATTTTAACTAAGACACAACTGAGGAACACCAAATTGAAATAAGTAACATTTCAAGTATCCCATTAAAAGATACACAAATTCTGGTCCTTAGCAAGGGATTCACCTTCATTCCCAATCCCAAGGTCAACTGTCTTGACATCTATTTTGACTTACATTTTTTTCAAAAGCTTAATCTCAAAAAACCTTTTCATACAAACCCAAAAATAAATGGGAATTGGAAGCACGACATTCCATTGCTATGCTGACACCATAGGATTCTGACCTCTTGGCATTCAGTCTTCTGGATGATCACGATCCAAAACCTGAAGAGGTTAGAGAAGGAACTAATCAGGAATTATCACTGGAAGTTAAAGAATGCTACATTAGCAGTATATCTGCCCCAGATAAATTCATACAAACTGACTTTCTGCCCATCTGCCTACCCCTGTTCTGTTATGATAATTTATCAGAAATTGATCCTTAATCAGGTGGACACTTTAATGTCATCAAACTAAGCCTCTTATAAGATGACTGTGGCAATAATTATGAAAATTGTGATAAGGGAACTCAAGGAAATGACCACAATAGAAATCAAACTTGCAAAGGGGGCGGGGGGAGTGAGATAGTGGTAATGGAGAAATGGGCTAGCTTTTAAGATGATATGCCTGCATCTGTTAGGAGATGGATACAGTAGAACCACTTTGGCTTATCGGGTATAATGAAGCAAGTGAAAGCCAACTGTAAGGGGGAGGGGAGACTTGCTTGGCTATTTGTAGGGGATCCATGGCAGTTGCAGTGCTGGGTAAATGGGAATGGAGAGGGTGGGGGAGAATCAGATGGACATTCCTATTCTATGCTTATGGCTCTGCAGTGCTGCTACGGGCAATGAGGTGTTTTGTGAATTAGTTTAATGGTTAGTGTGTTGGGGTTGTTGTTACATGGTAATCTGTAGCTGTAGGACATTGACACACCAAGCACTAGTGCTGTGGTGACTACACATAGAAACATAGAAACATAGAATCCGATGGCAGATAAGGACTGCTTAGCCCACCTAGTCTGCCCATTTCCCTACCTAATGGATAAGCTGCAGATCCTAGTTAACCAACAGCCTACTTCCTCCTACCGCCCATTAGAATTGCCTTATGTCTTTCCCATGCATTCTTGAATTCCACCACTGTTTTTGACTCTACGACCTCCTCAGGAAGGTTGTTCCATTCATCTACAACCCTCTCTGTGAAGAAATACTTCCTCACATTACCTCTGAGCTGTCCCCCCCTCTATCTTCAAATTGTGCCCACTTGTTCTTGCACATCTCTTTTTCTGAAAGATGCTACCCTCTTGGACTTTGTTGATTCCCTTGAGGCATTTGAAAGTTTCTATCATGTCCTCCCTCTCTCTCCTTTCCTCGAGGCTATACATCTTAAGCTCCTTTAGTCTTTCTTCATACGTCTTCTGGTGCAGACCCATTTTGGTTGCCCTCCTCCGGACAGCCTCCACCCTGTCTATGTCTTTGTGGAGATGGGATCTCCAGAACTGTACACAGTACTCGGTGCTTGGTCTTACCAACTGTCTGTACAGAGGGCCAACAACTTCCTGTTTTCTACTGGTGATGCCTCTCCCTATGCCTCCCAGTATCCTCCCAGCCCTCCATACTGCCTTCTCACATTGCTGGCCCACATTTAGGTCATCTGATATGACTACTCCAGGTCCTTTTCCATTTTTGTTGTTGTCAGTATCTCACCCCCCACTGTGTACTCTTCCCCTAGGTTTTTGTTTCCCAGATGCATTACTTTACACTTCTTTGTATTGAATCTAAGCTGCCATACATTTGACCATTCCTCCAACCTTGCCAAGTCCCTTTTCATCCTTTCCACCCCACCTTGCATATCAACCCTGTTGCAGATCTTTGTGTCATCTGCAAAGAGACATACTTTTCCCTTCCACTCCCTCTGCAATGTCACTTATAAAGACATTAAAAAGGACTGGCCCCAGTACTGAACCCTGCGGTACGCCACTAGTAACCCCCTTCTTCACTGTGGACTCCATTTACTATTACCTTCTGTGTCCTGTTGTCCAGCCAGTGTTTTACCCAGGCTACCACCTGGGACCCACTCCCAGGATGGCTAATTTGTTTATTAATCTTTTGTGCGGGACTGTGTCAAATGCCTTGTTAAAGTCTAGGTAGGCCATGTCCACAGGCCCTCCCTGGTCTACTACTTTTGTCACCCAGTCAAAGAAATCAATTAGATTTGGCTGACATGACCTTCCTGCTGTGAATCCATGCTGCCTTAGGTCCTGTATCCCACTGGCCTCTAGGTACTCAACAATTCTTTCCTTCAGAAGTGGTTCCATCATTTTCCCAACCACTGAGGTCAAACTGACAGGTCTGTAGGTTCCTGCCTGTGTCTTGCTTCCACTTTTTTGAAGAAGAATCATATCCTCCCTCCTCCAGTCCTCAGGTACCACACCATCCTCCCATGACTTATTAAAAAGGGTAGTCAGTGGTGTTACTAGTTCTTCCCTTAGTTCTTTTAGAATTCTGGGGTGAATCCCATCAGGCTTGTCACGGGTTGTGGGTAGAGATGGACTGATCAGGCAGTGAGGCAGATGTTGTTCAAAACAAAATAATATTTATTCTTCAAAGCAGAACAATAATAGGCAAAAGAAATTAACTTAGGCAACAAAATAAAAGGACACAAATCAAAATCCAGGCTATATACATACATCAACTAGAAAAAGCTATCTCAGCAGTGTCCAACTGTCTGCTATCTCATCTCATCATATAGTAGGGCTTTGTGTCCATGTGATGGGCTAGCTCCACCCATCTGTACACATTTTTCCTTTAAAGTCATTATTTACAATATATTTTTCAACAAACAAGACATTATATACATTCTTTGATCCTAATGTACGTTTTAAGGCAGTCAAATCACAATAACAGTTTTGAGCACCAAGTTCTTTGTACTGTTGCCCTAAGCACCACTCCAGGGCACTTCATGTATAAATATAGCAGGGGAAAGGCCGGCCTGCTCTATAGAGAGAGATGGAGCTGTATCTTCAAGCTCGGCTACATTCTGAAAAACAGCACTAACAGGTAAGCTTTTGCTTTGTAATTCCCTGTTTCCACATTTTAGCTCAGGAGTGTGACTTAATGCTTATGTATACTGTTTCTTGCTTATTTTTCTGCTTTTAGGGAGCTGTGCTCCAAACAATGTTTTTAAAGGAGAAAAATGGTGCTCCTAACTGCCACTTTGCACCCAAGAAAAATAGCTTGAGAAGCTGCACTGCTAGGGAAAGGATAACAACAAACCTCAGGCTCCAGGCAGTGGTTTCTCTTCAATTTAGAGCCCAGGCTGCTTGCTATTGGAGCAAAAGGGCTTTGTCTAGCTGTTGCATTATTTTGGAGGTACCAAAAGCCATTGTTTCACTGCTTACAGGCTTTTAGGGTACCTGGGGGAACATACAGGCTGCAAGCAGCAGTATTTTGCTTCTCCTGGACTAGGCCTTCAGTTTAAACTGCAGTAACAATATATTTATACTGTTTTACAGCCATGGCATATATCGGTGCATTTCAGGGCAAGTTTTTCAGAGGCATTTTGAAATAGGAGTTGGGACAGTAACTCCATGCTATGCCTTTGTTTTCTGGCTAACTTTAACAGTGGCAAAACCCAGGGATGTGAACATAGAACATACAGAGACAAACAGACAAATAACAAAGTGGGTGGCCAGACCAACAAAACAAAACATTTAACACAGTACAACATTTAACACAGGACACTCACAACCCAGGTATGCTATCTTTACATTCTTAGCATACTGCATTCAGAAAAAGAAATGGGGGGTAGACCCTTTCACATTCTCCTCCCCACCCAAGACAAAACATGTGAGGTTTTTAAACTAGCATGGTTTTGTTCATTTACACGAAGTACATCCTTATACTAGGTGTTTTCTTATTAAATGCATTCTTAAGTCTTACTACATACAATCTTACTTGGTACACCTGATATCAGATCTCTCACAGGGAGAGATGGAGCCATAGCCCACCTTCACCAGGGCTCCACCTCGGGGACCCTATTACAAAACATTATCAAGTGGAAAGAGTTTCCTCTTTGCTGCATGCTAGTTAATTTCCCCCCGAGGTCTGATAACAGGTGTTCATTTTTATTTTCACTTGTCCCATATCTGGACATACAGTCCGCATTACAGTGTGCGTTACGTTTCCTATGCTTAATGGTAAACCTGTAAGGTTGTAGGGAAAGGCATCATCTCATTATGCAGGGGTGCCTGTCCTTCATGACATGGAGCCAGCATAATGGATTGTGGTCCATCAACCATTCAAATTCAACACCCCATAAATAAAAACAGAGTATCCAGATCCTCTTGCTAGGTCAATCTCCCCTCCTCCCCCTCCACCACTGCCCCAGCTTAGAGTCATCCACAAAGAGACTCATTTCACACCCGATACCTTCCCTGGTATCAAAGATGTAGGTGTTAAACAGTTGTGGCCCCAGGACTGATCCCTGTGAGACCCCACTTATGACCTCCCTAGGAGACGAGACCTTCCCTCTGACCACTACCCACTGAGTGTGACAGGAAAGCCAATTTCCAATCCACCTAACCATCAATGGGCCTACCCCCATCCTCCCCATCTTCTCCCTTAGGCCAATGTGAGAGACTGAATCAAAGCCTTGCTGAAGTCCAAGAATAGTACATCCACTGGTCTCCCCCTGTCAAGTGCTGATGTCACCCACTCATAGAACTCTACAAGGTTTGTTTGACATGATCTACCTGGCACAAACCCATGCTGCCGGTCATCCAGGTAACTAATCTCCTCCAAGAAACCTCCCAGCCTTTCCATAAGTATGCTCTCCATTACCTTTCCCACCACCGACATCAAACTGATAGGTCTATAGTTTCCTGGCTCTTCTCTCGATCCCCCTTTATGGATGGGCACAACATGCACCTGCTTCCAATCCCTTGGCACCCTCCCTGTCTGGAGCGACAAGTTAAAGAGATCTGCCAATGACACAGCCAAAACATCCACCAACTCCCTCAGTACTCTGGGATGAATAGCATCAGGCCCAGGAGATTTATCCTTTTTTAGGGACTGGAGGGCTTCCTACACCCAACTGATAGGAATATCAGTATTTGTTCCCCCCACATTCAGCAGAACCAGCCTGATATCTTTTCCCTGGCCTACCTCCCCCAGCGGCTTGTTCTTCAGCAGGTACCCCAATAGTCAGGTCTGCTGTGCCTTCTGTGTCCTTCAACCTCTTTTTTTGGGAAGTTCCCCAGCCTCCTCCCTAGTGAACAATGAGGCAAAGTACTCATTCAGTACCTCTGCCTGCTCTCCAGCCCCTTCCTCCCACCCCCAGCTGTCCTCAACCTACTGAGCTGGCCCTTGACCTTCCTCCACTCACCAATATATCTAAAGAACCCCTTTTCCCCACCCCATATCCACTGTGCCAGCCTCTGCTCTTTCCATGCCTTTGTCCCCCTCATCACTCTGGTGACTTTCCTGGTTGCAAGGCGATAGTTCTTTCTATCCCTCTCTCCTCTCATTTTTTTGTACATACTGTAGGCAGCCTTCTTCTCCCTTACCACCTCCTGGATCTCCTTGGTCCACCAGCATGGTTTACGAGACCTACCGCCCTTGCGCTTCACTCTTGCATAGGTCCTAGTGGCCTTCTGTAGCCCCCACTTTATGGTCTTCCACCTGCCTTCCACATCCAAACCTAGTTTTATCTCCCACAAATGCCCCTTGAGAATTTCCCCCATGTTCTGAAAGTCTGCCCCCCCTAAAATCAACTGTCATATACTGACACACACTAGTACAAAACAGTTAGAAAGACTGCCTTTCTCATGTGAATCTCACACCACCACAGATACACCCCTCCCCCCAAGCACACTTCAACAGTGTCTGTCAGTACACAGGCTGAATGTTTTAAATTAACATTCAAAATGCACAGAAAAACAATCAACACTTGATGATCTGCACACAGGAGGGTTTCCTACAGTTGATGTATTAAATTTGGACCAAAATAATTGGATCAAAAGTGATTTTTTGAAGCTTTCTCGATGGTTTGATTCTTTGAGATCTGAGAGCAAACTGTCTCCAGCTTTCCACAATACACACTATGCAGAACTGAGGCTGTGCAAGACAATATAGAGCCCATGTGACCTGCCATCCCATAAATCAATGCAAAATTCACCTCACATAGCAATAAACAGGTGAAGCAAAGTGAAGTCCATTCAAATCAATCGCACTTTGCATTAAAATTAAGGGGAAGACTGTAATACATGGCAAAGTAACATGTAGTGCATTGAAAACAACACACTTCATGTACAAATGTGCAGGCAGAGTAATTCGCTTCACATTGTGGAGCACTACGCGGATTGAGGAACAATACGTGAAGTGCTCTATGTAGCAAAGCAGGAGCACTTTGCCCACATCTATGTATCTCTGCTCCTTCCAAAACACTGGTGCTGGTATTGCTGCCCTGCTATAAAAATGCCAAACACTAGACTGACGATGCCCCTCCGCCCCCATACTCAGTTATTACTATTTCCTTAATCCCCACCACACAGAGATGCTGCTGTTGCTGCTACCTCCCCCAAAAAATAGAGTAGTATTGCCCCCATTGGTGACAGTCGCAGCTTGTCTAGATGGCTTTACCATTGTTTTCATAATTTATATGGTCTTGTATGGTTTACTACAATTTGATAATTGTGTATTGTTCATTTTAAAAATGCCATATTGCTAACTCAAATTACTATTGTGTCATAATCCTATGACAGTCCCAAGAGTGTTGTATAATTTCAGTTTTAAGCAGCCTTTGTGCTGTAAAAAACTTTTAATGAAGGGCTTGCCCACCTTAGCCATGCAAGTTCCACACAGTGTTGTTTCTCATCAATTTGTGCATTCTGGTGAAACAAAGTTTAGAAGACTAGGTTTGCTGGCAAAGGCACCTCACTTTACCTGAACTCTTTTCTTCTAGGTTTGCTTGTAAGGACAGAGCAAGGAACAACATTATCAGAGCAAGGAAAATGATTAAAGCTTCTTTTCTGGCTAGGCAGATTTACTGTGTGTTACTATTTTCTTTTGTGCTTACAGTTTTTGTTACTGTTTTTTGCTTACATTTTACTGTTTTATTGTTCTCTGATTCAGATTGTTTTGCAGGGTATACTTTCTGCTACATTGTTACAGGGTGTGCCTACAGGTTTGTTACTGTTTTATGCCTACAGATTATTGCTTTATTTTCTCTGATTCAAATTGTTTCTTTGAAGGGTATATTTTCTGTGCAATTGTTCAAGGTTGGGCTTACAGGTTTTAGTTACTGTGGTGTGCCTGTAGGTGTTACAGTTTACTGCTTTATTTTTTCTCTGATTGAATTTGTTTTTTTGCAGGGTATATTTTCTGCTAAATTGTTACAGGGTGTGCTTGCAGGTTGATACTGTGTTGTGCTTATAGATTACTGCTTTATTTTTCTCTGTTTCAAGGTTTTTTTGCAAGGTCCATTTTCTGTTCAATTGTTGTGACAGTTGTGCTTACAGGTTGTTATATTTTGTGCTTAGAGATTGCAGTACTACTTTATTTTTCTCTGATTCAAAGTGTATTCTGCAAGGTATATCTTCTGTTAAATTGTTCTGCAGGTTGTGCTTACAGGTTTTGTTACTTTTTGTGCTTACAGATTACTGCTTTATTTTTCTCTGTAGCAAAGTATATTTTTCAGGGTATATCTTCTGTTAAATTGTACTGGTGGTGCTTACAGGTTTTGTTACTTTTTGTGCTGACAGGTTTTACAGTTTTATTTATCATTAGGCTATGCTTTCAGGGCTAATTACAGGAGCACCTATGAGATACAGACTGAGGGACAGTGTCTGCATTTGTTGTTGGTTGATTGTTTCTGCTCTTACCTTCTTGTTTCTTTCATCTGTGGTTCTTCTGTTTTGGCAGGAGAAGGGCCCAGCCACCCGCCCCCATCCCCAACCACTGCATGCTACACTCCTTTTATAGAGCAGCACAGTTGTGACATTTTCTTCAACAAAGCAGGAAGGGGAGGATTGGAGGGGTATCCACACACTGACTTCACTTAAAGGGGCACAAGGAGGGGAACCAGGATCCTAGGTGATAGGTTTAAATACTTCATTGGCAAGCATTTAAACTAGCCAAGGGGGAAGGCACTGAAAAGGACTAGAGAAATCCTAGCACACCCCCACCAGGGTGGTTAGTGAGGTAAACACCAAGATAGAGAAGTTGATAGGGAGAAGGAAAGAGGTAAATGGAGAAAAAGGCAAAGGTAGTAAGGACAGGGATGGGGCAAAAAGGGGTAAGGCTATCAAATAATGGAGGGTAATGAGTACCAGTGCTCATAGTCTAGGTAACAAGCTCCCTGAACTGATGGCCTTGATGTAAGAGGGGATGCCTGACTATCATGGCAGTCACAGAAACATGGTACACAGAGAACCATGACTGGGATGTCAACATACCAGGGTACACAATCTACAGGAGGGACAGGGAGGGAGGGAGGAAGAGGAGGAGGAGTAGTCACTCTCTATGAAAGGGAAGGGATCAAAGCAACAGAACAAAAGGGTAAACCGGGAGGATAGGAGGCACTGTGAGTCACCCTGGAGACTGGAAATGGCACCCTAATCTGCACAGAGGTTGTATACAGACCCCCATCTCAGGGGGAGGAAATGGACAAAGAAATATTAGAAGGCATCCTTAGGATGGTAGGGAAAGGGGAGATATTGTTGATGGGGGACCTGAATATGCCAGATGTTAACTGGAGCACCTTTGCTGCAGCCACATCCAAGAGTAGGGCCATTCTTGATGCCCTACAGGGGCATGCCTCAGACAGCTAGTATTGGAACCCACTCAGGAGAGAGCAGTCTTAGACTTAGTACTCTCAAATGGAGACGGAGAGAGGATCTCAGATCTAGAAGTGAGTAGCCATCTGGGAACAAGTGACCACCAAACAGTGTGCTTCACGATAAACTCAACTGCAGAGTCAAGCCATACAAAAGTGAGGGTACTGGACTTTAGGATGGCTGACTTTGTCAAAAAGGGAGAGTGCCTCAGACAAGCACTAGCAAACATGCAAGAAGGAGTGGCGCAACAATGGAGAAGCATCAAAACTGCCATCACAGAGGAAAAAACCTTTGTGTGAAGCGGACAAACAAATTAAAATGAAAGAAAAAATCGCTATGGTTCTCAAAAGAGGTGGCAGGGAAGGTTAGGGAGAAAAAGATAGCATTCAGGAAGTATAAGGAAACACAAAAGGAGCAGGACAGAGAACTGTACCAGTTAAAACAGAAGGAAGCGGGGAAGGCAGTCCGAATAGCAAAGGACCAAACCGAGGAAAAGATAGCCAACTCAGTTAAGAAGGGGGATGAAACCTTTTATAGGTACATTAGGGAGTGAAGAAAGACAAAGGAAGGGATAGTGAGGCTGAATAAAGGGGAGAGTGGGTGGGCAGAGAGAGACAGTGAAAAAGCAGGGATACTGAACGAATACTTCTGCTCAGTATTCACAAAAGAAGAGGAGCTGTAGGTACCTAATCCAATCAATAGAAGCACTCTGGATAGGGGGGTTGATACCAGTCTTTTCACAGAAGAAAGGGTTCTGAAACAACTCCTAAACCTGAAGGTAGACAAAGCAATGGGACCTGCCAGGATTCACCCCAGAATTCTAAAAAGAACTAAGGGGAGTACTAGTGACACCACTGACTACCGTTTTTAACAAATTATGGGAGGGTGGTGTGGTACCTGAGGACTGAAGGAGAGTGGATGAGATTCCCCTTCACAAAAGTGGGAGCAAGACAGAGGCAGGAAACTACAGACCTGCCAGTTTGGCCTCAGTGGTAGGGAAAATGATGGAATCACTTCTGAAGGAAAGAACTGTTGAGTATCTAGAGGCCAGTGGGGCACAGGACTCAAAGCAGCATGGATTCAAAGCAGGAAGATCATGTCAGATGAATCTAATCGATTTCTTTAACTGGGTGACCAAAGTAGTAGATCAGGGAGGGGCTGTGGACATGGCCTACTTAGATTTTAACAAGGCCTTTGACACAGTCCCGCACAAAAGATTAATAAACAAATTAGCCAGCCTGGGAGTGGGTACCAGGGTGGTAGCCTACGTAAAACATTGGCTGGACAACAGGACACAGAAGGTAATAGTAAACAGAGTCCACTCAGAAAAAAAGAGAGGTTACTAGTGGGGTACTGCAGGGTTGAGTACTGGGTCCAGTCCTTTTAATGTCTTTATAAGTGACATTGCAGAGGGACTGGAAGAAAAAGTATGCCTTTTGCAGACGACACAAAGATCTGCAACAGGGTTGATACACAAGGGGGGGGGAGGATGAAAAAGGCCTGGCAAGGTTGGAGGAATGGTCAGAAGTATGGCAGCTTAGATTCAGTGCAAAGAAGTGCAAAGTAATGCACCTGGCAAACAAAAACCCAAGGGAAGAATACACAATGGGGGGGTTGTAACAACAACAAAAATGGAAAGGGACCTGGGGGTAGTCATATCAGAAGACTTAAAGGTTAGCAAGCAATGTGAGAAGACAGTAGGGATATCTGGGGGGATACTGGGATGTATAGGGAGAGGCATCACCAGTAGAAAACAGGAAGTTGTTATCCCTCTGCACACACAGTTGGTGAGACCCCATCTGGAGTACTGTGTGTAGTTCTGGAGACCCCATCTCTGCAAGGACATAGACAAAGACGGAGGCAGTCCAGAGGAGGACAACTAAAATGGTGCAGGGATCCAGCCCGCCAGCGCAGCGGTTGGATTTCCATCTGCGACACCAGCGACCTGGGTTTGGGAACAGACTAGCATTGCTGGAGGGCTGGCCGGGGAGAGAAGGCTGGAGCGTCTAGTGATGGCTCACCTTCTCCGGGGGGAGGGTGGGGTTGTGGCCCGGCGCTTGCTTGCCCCTAGTGAAGGCTGGGTGCATGGTGCGATGTCAGGCCTTGATGTCCAGGGGGAGTGGCGGATGTCTGCGCGAGCCATGACATCTGTGGCATGCCACTTCTCAGGGATAAAACGGGAAAAATAGTGACTTGGTCAGGTCTGATGACAGCCTCCCGGACCTTCACCACGGAACTCCCGGACCCCTATCGCCACCTCAGCAGCACCCAGGAGCATTTGGAGAGCCATACAGGCTCTTCCCCTGCGAAGGTAAGGGACCCACCCAATGAAGGGATGCATCAAGGTGTCCTGGGCTGGTTGCGATATGAGGTGGTGGGGTTGGGGGTTGCCGAGTGGGGTACATGTGGGGCCTGAAGGAGACACCAGGCTAAGGTGCGGGGGGAGCAAAAAGAAATAATGCAAAAAAAAAAATGGTGCAGGGTCTGCAACAGAGGCCGTATGAAGAGAGACTAAAGGAGTTTAATATGTATACCCTTGAGGAAAAGAGGGAGAGGGGAAATGATAGAAACTTTTAAGCACCTCAAGGGAATCAACAAAGTCCAAGAGGGTAGCATCTTTCAGAAAAAGAGATGTGCAAGAACAAGGGGACACAATTTGAAGATAGAGGGGGGGATGGCTCAGGGGCAATATGAGGAAGAATTTTTTCACAGAGAGGGTGGTGGACACATGGAATGACCGTCCTGAGGAGGTCGTGGGGTCAAAAATAGTGGGGGAATTCAAGAATGCATGGGAAAGACACAGGGCAATTCTTGTGGGTGGGTATGAAGAAAGAGGCTGTTGGTTAACTAGAATCTGCAGCTTATCCAGTAGGTAGGGAAATAGGCAGACTAGGTGGGCCAAGTGGTTTTTATCTACCGTCAAAGTCTGTGTTTCTATGTTTCTATGTAACTTGTTATAAAAAGTTATACACAAACAAACAAACAAATAAAAAACATTTTTTGCTTTCAGTTTCCTTCTAATTATTAGGACCAGGTTATAAACTCGGCATTTCAACTGGAATGGATATTATTAACTGTAGGTACTTTGGGACACTTTTCAAAAAGGCAGTTATACAGGATTTAGGGTGCTGTCCTACATGCTGGGCCATCGGAGATCTAAAGTCTCAGCTCCAGGCAGCATGGGCAGAGATTGTGTGCCTCAAATCTCATATTCAGGAGGAAATGTATTACAAGAACCACCTGCCATTTCCGTAACAGTCAACTAAAGCACCTCAACTGCAGAGGGGTAGTTGGCCTGGGAGGTTGGCAGGTGGTTAGGAGGGGCAAATCAGGTTCCCTATCACTCAGTGTTCACCAGCATATCACCTCCACAAACCATATAAAAACTACAAACAGGAATCTGTCTCTGTCTCCGAAATCAAACAAAGGGGCAGAGGACACTGCAGAGCAGGACACTGCAGCACAAGAGCTGGCACTACAAAACTTGCCCATAATAGGGACCAAAACAAAAAAGGCAAAAAGGAAATCCAAAACACTTCTGATCATAGGAAACTCCATTATTCGGGGAGTTGATACAGTATCTACCTCCGGCCCAGGGGTAAGGCTCAGATGTCTCCCAGGTACTTCAGCATGGACAGACACTGACTGCATTGCTAAAACTGTGCAGGAAGCAGGAGAAAATATTGATGTCCTGGTACACATAGGAACTAATGATCTCACCAGCCGGTCAGTTGTGGAAACCAAGGAACACCTGACCAGGCTGGGAGACAAACTGTCATCCATTTCATCCAGCATCTCCTTCTCTGAAGTCATGCCAGTCTGGGAGAGGGGAGCCGATGGACGGAATGTCAGAAAAGGGGAGATAGGGGAGCTAAACATGTGGCTCAAGGGCTGGTGCCAGGAAAAAGGACACAAATTTGAAGGTAACTGGCAACAGTTTTGGGAGTGAAAGTTCTTTAAATTCGATGGACTGAATCTGATTAAGGAGGGAGTCAGTGCATTGGGGCAGAAGTTTGATGTCTTTGCAGAATATTTAAACTAGCAAAGGGGGAGAGGGGTGCAGCACCCGATACATCGAATGGGAAGAGCACCCTTCCCCCCTAAGCTAAGGATCAAACAAGAGTTAATCATGTTTGTAGTTCGTTTGCATCACCACGTGAGGAAAAAGGTCTGGCTCCCTATATGACGTGCAGGAGAAAAGACGGACCTTGACCCACAACGAATGCACCGAAACCTGGCTAACAGAAAATCATGTACGCAAATGCCATCAGTCTAGGAAACAAGATCCCAGACCTGGAGGCAAAAGTAGATATACTAGCCATTAGCGAGACATGGTTCACCAGTAACCACACTTGGGAGACTATTGTACCCGGCTATGTACTGTTCAGAAAAGACCGAGGTGAAAAAAGGGGGGTGGGGGTGGCCTTTTATGTCAATGAAAATATTAAAGCTACAGAAATTCAGAATACACATAAGGAGCCAGAAGAACTGTGGATCACCCTGGAAACAGGAAATGGGACAGTCATATGAACTGGGATTGTTTACAGGCCTCCAGACCAGGGGGAGGACATAGACACATTACTGTTAGACGATATGCAAAATATGACAGCTAAAGGGGAGGTTCTGCTAATGGGAGACTTCAACATGCCAGATACAGACTGGTCAATACATCTGCCAGAACTAGGCACATAGTGGATTCCATGCAGGAGGAAGGGTCTCAAACAATTGGTACAACAACCCACAAGAGACAGGGCTATCCTGGATCTAGAACTGACTAACAGGGAAAGGATCACAGATCTCCAGGTAGAATACCACCTGAGGGCCAGTGACCACCACATGGTATGGTTCAATTTGGCCACTAGAATTAAATCATCCCATTCCAAGACAAAAATATGGGACTTCGGAAGGGCTAACTTTGATAAGATGGCTAACAGAGTTAAGCTAGCCTTGGCAAGAAGAAATACAGGTGAGGGGGTAGAGGCAAAGTGGGCAAGCATTAAGGTTGCAATGCTTGAAGCAACATTCCATTGTGTTAGGGAGAAAAGAAGAGAAAAAGAAAGAGGAAACCACTTTGGTTCTCAAAAACACTAGCAGAAAAGGTCAGAGCCAAAAGGTTGGCCTTCAGAAAATATAAGGGAATGCAGCGGGACAAAGATAAGGAGGCATACCAAACCTCCCTAAGGCAAACAGGGAAGGCAGTAAGGCAGGCAAAGGCCCAAACCAAGGAAACACTAGCATGAACAGTAAAAGAAGGGGACAAGACTTTCTACAGATACATTAGTGAAAGGAAAAAGTCCAGAGGGGGTATTGCTAAGATCAAAGGGGATAAGGGGGAGTGTGTAGAGGAGGACCAAGGAAAAGCATCTATCTAAAATAGATACTTCTGCTCAGTATTTACTGAGGAGAAGGTAGGGCAGAGCCCACAGATCAGCACCATGGACACAGGGAGGAGGGAGGTGTGCACAAGTCCCTTCACAAAAGAAAGGGTCCTACAAGAGCTTGCTAAGCTCAGGATGGATAAGGCAATGGGACCTGATGGCATACATCCCAGGGTACTAAGGGAGCTAAGGATGGAACTAGCAGAGCCATTATCAGAACTGTTTAGTGAGTCTCTGAGCACAGGAGAGGTCCCAGAAAACTGGAGAAGGGCTCATGTGATCCCGCTCCATAAGAGTGGCAGCAGGGAGGAGGCAGGGAACTACAGACCAGTCAATCTTACATCTGTAGTGGGCAAGATTATGGAGGCACTCCTTAAGAAAAGGATAGTGCAATACCTGGAATCCATAGGAGCACAGAATCCAAGATAGCATAGGTTTACAACAGGAAGGTCCTGTCAAACTAATCTCACAGATTTCTTTCACTGGGTAACCAGAGTGGTGGATCAAGGGAGTGCAGTTGATGTCGCCCACCTTGACTTCATCAAAGCTTTTGATACTGTTCCACATAGACGATTTATTAATAAGCTAGGTAGGCTCAGGGTGGGTCAGAAGTTGGTCAGCTGGGTGGTAAACTGGTTGGAGGGCAGAAAACAGAGTGGTGGTAAATGGTATACAGTCAGAAGAGATGCAAGTCACAAGTGGGGTACCTCAGAGATCAGTCCTGGGGCCAGTCCTCTTCAATATCTTCATCAGTGACATTGCAGATGGACTGGAGGGTAAGGTTTGCCTGTTTGCAGATGACACCAAGATCTGCAACAGAGTGGATTATCCAGATGAGGTGGGCAGAATGAGGAGAGATCTGGAAAAACTGGCAAAATGGTCTGAAGAGTGGCAACTGGGGTTTAATGCAAAGAAGTGCAAGATCATGCATATAGGGAAGAGAAACCCTGAAGCTACCTATAGGTTGGGAGGGGAGTTGCTGGCAATCGCAATGGAAGAAAGAGACTTGCGCATCATCATCACAGATCACCTGAAATCGTCCAAGCAGACCACTAAAGCAGTAGGTAAGGCTAGAGGGATGCTGGCATGTATTAGTAGGGGAATCACAAGTCTTAAGAGGGAGGTAATAATCCTTCTTTACAAGACATGGGTTAGGCCCCATCTGGAGTACTGCGTGCAGTACTGGAGGCCGCACCTGCACAAGGACATTAATAAAATGGAGGCAGTCCAGAGAAGAGCAACCAAAATGGTGCAGGTACCACATCAGAAAATATATGAGGACAGAATAACAGAGCTCAATATGTATGCCCTAGAGCAAAGGAGAGAGAGAGAGAGAGGTGATATGATCGAAGCATTCAAATATCTTAAGAGCATTAACAAGGTGAAAGAGTCTAACATGTTTCAATATAAGAAAAATAGCAGGACAAGAGGACACCACATGAGATTAGAGGGAGACTGATTAAGGGGTAATGTGAAGAAGTTATTTTTCACAGGAAGGGTGGTGGATGCATGTAACAGCATACCTCTGGAAGTGGTGGATATGAATACAGTGCAGGGCTTCAAACAGGCATGGGACAGGCATAAGGGAGCAATACAGATGAGTATGAATAAATAGGCCATTGACAGAGTAAAGGCCTATGGCACATTCATAACGTAGAAAAAATGAGCAGACTGGATGGGCCTTGCAGTCCTTATCTGCCATCAACTTCTATGATTTTGATTGTTTTGCCATTTTCAATGACTGAATGAAATAAGACACATTATTCGTAAATGTCATAATATTTTTGCACATGAAATATAAAGTAGAAACACACCACACCCAGCATACTCTGCCACCTACAGAGAAATAAAAAACACAATGAAAAAAAAATTTGGTCCAGTCAACAGCATAGCACCGTTGCGCACTTGCAGCTTTTTTTGCAATGCAAGATTGCGGCAGCATCCAGTGAAACAGACAGGAGGCCTGTGCTGGTGGAGAAATGTTATAGCCATGACAGGGTGTGTTGGAGTGGGACTAGGCAGAAGGAAGGATATATGGGTGAATGAGCAGGCAATTCACATGAGCATATGGGCATTGTGCAAGTGAGGGGGCAAATGGACATATGGGCAAGTGAGCAGAAAGATGGACTTTCCTGAAAGTGAGCAAGTGAACAACAGGCAGTGACTGAGCAAGTGAGAAGACAGGTGGCAATGAGAAAAACTTCAAATCAGGTTTGTCACAAATATTGCGAGTTTGTGCACATATTGTGGTGAAATGGGAAGAGGGGGGAGGGTGACAAATGTTGGATGGCCTAGATGGCAACATGGCTAGACACATCAGTCTCACATTATGAGGTAGCAGGGAGGGATTTTGCCCCTTAGAACTGCACTATCCCACTTCTGCCCTACAACTGAGAAGATGCTGCTACTGCATAGACAAAGTGCTGTAAACCCAGTCTTTAAAACAGCAAAGTTGTTCTGTTGGTGTGCACTGGGCCCTGGCATTGATTGTGGTGGCCCCCACTGTCTCATTGAGATCCCAACTAAATAAACAGATGAATTGTTGTGCTCGGTTTAAATGAATGAACTACATACTGCTATAATATTTTTCTGTTATTATGCATTTTGTTGACCGATGTTACAGTGACAGATTATGTTGACCGCAATTGCAGTTGGCATAAATCCGTCTGAGAACACTATGTTTTCTTTGGGTGTCTTTGCCCCCTAACCTCCCATGTGGGGGCCTCTGCCTTCCCCGCACCCCCTGTACTTAATATAATCAATTCTGATTCAGGGAGTGGGTGCAAGACCTCAAGAAAGCAATGCCAGGGTCGTATGGTGACAGTACAGCGACCTGTCACTGTGTCGCTGTACTGTACATTTGATTGGCATATGCAGCACAACTAATGTGTGTGGGGGGTCAGCAAAGAGGAGCCAAAATGGTTCTGGTATAAATTTTTTATCTACCTATTTACAGGTAATACTGAGGGCCTGTCAGCATGGATTGGGAGAGGGGGCAGGGTTTATATACTGTGACAGGGTGCAATTCAGCAGATGGGGTAGAAATGAGTGTACTGAGTTGGAGTGGATGTCTGCTGATGTGGGCAGGGATGCTTTTATACTGGGGCAATACTGGGCTTTTCTGCATAGAGGGGGTAGGGGTTTACATATAAGTGCAGGACTGGCATCATCACTGACAAATGGGAGGGACTGGGAGGTTGCATTCTGAGTTATAGTCAGGGAAGGAGATGTGTTTAATCAGTATAGGCAGATTAGAGAAGTATGGAAATAAATGCATGTTTTTTGATGGGGCTGGCAACTGTCTCTTGATCTGTGAGTCAATCCAGGAGCATCGAGTACAAGGGAAGCTTCTTCAGCAGAGAAAAATGAGAGAGAGAGCAAAGAAAATAGGCAAAATAGAGTCAGAAGCACAGACCAACACACTCATGTTATCAAAATACTTTATTTTATATTTTTTGGGGTGAGGTAGCAACTGTTTTCAAGGTATTTACATTAATTCCCTAAAGGTTCTGATTTAAATCAGAACTAATCAGAACTTGTCAGGAATTTGGTCAGGATCCTGATCCTGATAATAAGGGTCCGGACCTTTTCGGGTCCTCCCATCCTTACCTGGCACCAGTCCTTTAGTCTTTCTACTCCTGAAATAAGCAAACTACTATGTGTACCACTCGTCTCTAAGTATTTCCTCTCCTACAATTTTATTTATTTAATTATTTAAAAAGATTTACCAGCTTGTTTCCACATGCATCGGGGAGGGAGAAGTACAATGTAATTACAAAACACATTGTTCAGAAATTGCAATAATATGGAAATATGCATAACAAAATAAGAATAACCTATTTATAGGCAATGCTTCTGAGCAGGAATTATGCAATAGAATAAACTGCAGCAGAAGAACAGGAAAACCTACATTCAGTGTGCAACAATGAAATAATAAGAGAGGTGAGGTAGTGGCAGAAAGCTGGGGGGGGGGGCTGTACTAGTGACAGTGAAGAGAGGAGGTGGAGGGTAGCAGACCAAAGTAAAAGGGCAGGATTTTCAAAGCGTGGCATGGGGCTTGTAGTAAGCCCTGTGCCACAACACTTAGATTTTGGCAGTGTGCCAACCTTGTTGCCACAACTGCTCACAATTTTACAATCTCAGGTGCAGTTGTGACAGTTGTCATAATTTATGTTAGATTGCAGCAAATATCTGGTGTAAGCTCCGTAAAAAAGTCCCCCAGGATTGCCACAAGTTAGACCAGAAAAAGTTGGTCTAACTTGTGTCAACTATTGCACTGGATAGAAAATCCCATTAAATCGCTGCAAGCCCCATGTGCCATATTGTGGGTGCACCCAGTCTTGCAGTGATCTAAGGATTTTGAAAATCCTGCCCCAAAACTCAGCATCAAGAACAAGTGCAGGAGTGAGTAGTGGAATCACAAAGGAAATATTTCAGAGTGTGAATGGAAGGAGCAGATTGAATGGAAGATGGAGACAGACCAAGAGTTAAGGGGAGCAGGAAGAGAAAGCAGCTTGACCAGCACAGGATTTCACTGGGTAGACAGCAAGAGACAGAGTTGTGAAGGGAGTAAGAGGCTGTAGGGGTGGAGAGTGAAGTGAAGCAAGATAAGAGGGGAGGATGACAAACCAAAATTTGGAGATAAGGGAGTTACAGAGGGCAAGTCACCTGGCATCAAGGGAAGGGAGAGGGAGGTGTACAAAGAACAGTGGTGAGTGTTCAGGAGTTTGTCTAGGGCAAATTGACAGAAGGATTAAAAGAGGGAGTATAGCCTAGTTAAGGTGAAAGGGAGCAACACTATAAACAACACCACTATAGTTGAAAATGGGTACATAGATACATAGATACATAGACAGTGTCGGCAGATAAGGGCCTGTGGCCCACCCAGTCTGCCCATTTGAGCTTACATAGATACATAGATACATAGACAGTGTCGGCAGATAAGGGCCTATGGCCCACCCAGTCTGCTCATTTGAGCTTGTAAGTTCAGTTTATGTTTTCCTAGAAGTCTGTTGCCCCTTACCCCTGACCTCCAGAATTCCTTTATGTCTATCCCATGCATTCTTAAATCCCGTGATTGTTTCAGCCCCACCACTTCCTCTGGCAGTGTTTCCACTTGTCCACCACCCATTCTGTGAAGAAATTCTTCCTCATGTTTCCTCTGAATCATCCTCCCTCCAACTTCATCCTATGCCCTCTAGTCCTGGTACATCTTTTTCGCTTAAAAATAGTGTATTCCTGCACCCTGTTCCTCCCTGTGAGATACTTGTATGTCTGTATCATATCCCCTCTCTCCCTCCTCTCCTCCAGGGAGTACATGTTCAGTTCCTTCAACCTGTCTTCATAGGCCTTGTGATGCAATCCATGTACCATCTTTGTTGCCCTCCTCTGAACCTTCTCTACCCTGTCAATGTCCTTACGTAGGTATGGTCTCCAGAACTGTACACTGTACTCCAGGTGGGGCCTCACTAGTGTCTTGTATAGTGGAATTATGACCTCCCTTTTCCTGCTGCTGATGCCCCTGCCTATACATCCCAGCATCCTATTTGCTTTACCTGCTGCCTTGTCACTGTTTCCTACCTGAGGTCATCAGAGATGATAACCCCAAGATCCCTTTCCTGTTTGGTGCATGCTATATCCTCACCCCCCAACTGATATATTGTGCCAGGGTTTTTGTGCCCCATATGCATTATCTTGCACTTCTTTGCATTGAATTTCAACTGCCAAACCCCTGACCATTCTTCAAGTTTCTGCAGGTCCCTTCACATTCTGTCTACACCCTCTGGTGGGTCTACTCTGTTACAGAGCTTTGTGTCATCAGCGAACAGTGAAATTCTGCCTGCTAGGTCCTGCACAATGTCACTGATGAAGATGTTGAATAGGACCGGTCCCAGCACTGATCCCTGTGATACCCTACTGGTCACTCTTCTTTCTGTGGAGTGACAGCCATTTACCACCACCCTCTGTGTCCTGCCACCCAGCCAGTTACCTACCCACCACACTACTGTCCTGCCCACACCCATATTCCCCAGTTTGTGTAATAGTCTTCTATGTGGCACAGTGTCAAAGGCCTTGCTGAAGTCCAGATAGGCCATGTCCACTGCCCTCCCCCTGATCCACCTCCCTAGTCACCCAGTCAAAAAAATTCAACGAGGTTGGTCTGACATGACCGCCCCCTGGTGAAACCCAGGTGCCTTGGGTCCTGTAGTCCATTGACAACCAGATGTTCCACCAGTCTCTCCTTCAGTAGTGCTTCCATGATCTTCCCCACTACCGAGGTGAGGCTGACTGGTCTGTAATTTCCCGCTTCCTCTTTGTTCCCACTTTTGTATAAGGGGACTACATCTGCTGTCCTCCAGTCTTTGGGTACCTCTCCTGTTTCCAGTGATCGGCTAAACAGGATAGCCAGAGGCTCAGCCACCACCTCTCTTAGCTCTTTAAGGACCCTGGGGTAGTATCATCTTTGAGAGGATCTATCTGCAGGCAGGAAATGGGATGCTCCTCTTATTCCTATAAAGTGAACCAGGTTTGGGATAGAGCTTTCAGTTGATTGCATCCACATGAAAAAAGAAATCAAAGTGATTAGCCAGCCAAAACCCTGAGGTATTTGAAGGAGGAAACATCTTCAATTGATGTACCATCAAGGGTATGGAATTCGTGGGAGAGAGGTGAGTCAAGCAAGCTTCTGCTTGATAATTATTCCCAACACAAGTTCCCAAGTGTTTCGCTATGAAATATGTCATGTAGTATGCCATCCCCCGTCTGCATGTGTTTCCTCTCCTGAAAAAGGCTGATGATGATGATGATGACAACTACCTCTAGGCCACTCTAGACACTTCAATTACCATGTTCATGCCTCTTTGCAGATTACATTAAAATCTGCAATAGGGTAGACACTCCAGGTGTGTGTGTGTGTGTGTGTGTGTGTGAAAAATGAATAGAGATCTAAGAAAGCTAAAGGAGTGGTCAAGGGTATGGCAGTTTCAATATAAAGAAGTGCAAAATCATGTACTTACGGCACAGAAAACCAGGGATGGAGTACAAAATGGGAGGAGTGGTATTAATGACCACCAAACAGGAAAGAGACTTGGGGCTAATCATCTCTGATGACTTAAATGTGGCCAGACAGTGTGACAAGGCAGTGGGGAGAGTTAGTGGGATGCTAGAGTGCATAGGGAGGGGTATCACCAGCCAAAAGAGGGAGGTGGTGTTACCACTGTATAGATCACTGGTGAAACATCACCTACTGTATAGTGTGGTGTACACTTCTGGAGAACACATCTCTGGAAGGACATAGAGTGGTGGCAGTCCAGAGGCGGGTGAATAAAATGCTGCAGAGTGTGCAACAAAAGCCCTATGAGGAGAGACTAAAGGACTTCAATATATATACCCTGAACAAAAGGAGGGAGAGGGGGGATATGATAGGGAATTTCAAAGACCTCACGGGTAAAAATAAGGTTCAAGAAAGAAGCATTTTTAAGAAAAATGATGCTCAAGAACAAGGGGTCATGCTCTGGAGCTGGAGGGGGGTAGACTCACAGGAGATGTGAGGAAGTACTTTTTCACAGAAAGAGTGGTGGATGCCTGGAACAGCCTCCCAGCAGAGGTGGTGGGGGCAAAAAGATAATGGAATTCAAGAATGCATGGGATAGGCAAAAGGGAACTTTAATGGTAGGGAAAGGGGGGAGCTGGAGATCAAGTAGGGTCTGCCATGAAGCAGTAGGTAGGGGAAATGGGCAGACTAGGTGGGACAAGCGGCCCTTATCTGCCATCAAATTCTATGTTTTTGTGTTTCACTAGACACAGAACTGCGATAATGAATGTTGGATATTTACAATGGAACCTCCAGATCTAGATATGTGTGCTCTTGAAGTAATCCAGTGTGTCCTAATGGCAAAGGTATGTACTCACCTTTTATTATGGGGTGGACAGTGGGGTTGGAGGGAGGAAGGTGTACCTTAGCATTATCGAACTCTGTCTCTAACCATGTTTGCCCTGTTTTCTTTGTCTTTCTTTTTTTTTTATTTTTTCTTTTCAGCTATTTATCACCTGGGTGATTGAATCCCATTGTTTTGTAGTTCTGATCTGGACCTGGTTAATGGAGAATATCTATTAATGATGCAAAACAGATTTTATATCCAAAAGGAGGATTAGTATGACAACACAGAAAGAAAAAGTGTTACTGTGCATAATAATGACTAATTAATAAGGGGGATGACAAACCACTTCTGAATGTTACTGATCTGCGGGTAACACAGTGTGTCCTGCCAGTGTACCTGTAGGTACTGTAAGTACTAAACTTTTTGTTTGGGGGTGTTGGATGGGGAGTGAGAGGGAGGAGGGTGTGGTAATTGGGTACTGTATCAGTGAACACTGTCTCTAACCATTATATGCTTCTGTTGTTTTTTATCTTTTCAGGTATCATATCACAAGGATGACTGAATTCTGTTCCTACCTAGTTACAGCCTACATCTGGTTAATGGAGGGTATTTATTAATTATGCAGAATGGGTATCACATCCAAACATTTGGATTAATATGACATTAGAGGATAAGAAATTCTTACTGTGGATGACAATGACCAACCAATACATTAATAAGGAGGATGACCCAACCAGATCTGAATGCTTGCTCTCTTCAAGTATAGTAACACAGTTTGTCTGACTGGTAAGGGTATGTATTTAGCTTGTTTATTTCAAAGGGATAAAGGTGGACAAGGATGGTCTCTTCATGCTCCGCGGTGGTTATAACATGAGGGGACACAATCTTAAGCTGGGGGAGAGTGGGTTAGGAGGGAAGTCAGGATGCACTTCTTCATGGAGATGGTGGTAAGCAGTTGTAATGTACTGCCTGAGGAGGTGGTCTCACTGAAGACAGTGGGCAGCTTCAAGAGAGGCTAGGATAGACATATGGAGAAGGTAAGGGTCAAGGGTGGGAGGAGTGGGAAGGGGGGGCAGGGTCAGTAGCTCAGGATCTGGACCCTGCAATACGAGTAGACTAGATAAAACAAATGGACTTCTTCTGCTGACTTCTTCGTATGTTTGTACTTTTGGAGGAGTGGACAGTGAGGTGGAAGAGAGGAGGTTGGGTACTGTATTATCAGGGAACTCTTTCTTTAGCAATTTTTTGCCCATTTGTTTTTGTTGTTTTTTTTTAGTTATTTTATCACCCGGGTGATTTAATCCTGTTTCTGCATAGTTCCAGCATGGATCTGGTAAATGGAGGATAGTAAAGATCCAGAATGGGTTTCATATTCTAAAATGAGGATTAATATGATGTGACGGGAGGAGACAGTATTACTGTAGACGGAAATTACTAACTACTTAATAAGATGGATGATGCAGTCAGCTCTAAATGTTTGTGATCCTAGAGTTACATACTACATCCTACTCACAAAGGTAAGTACTCAACCTTTTATTTTGGTGGGAGTAAACAATGGGTGTGGGAGGGAGAAGAGTGGGTACTGTAGTTTCAGGAAACACTGTCTCTAACACATTTTGTTCCTGTTTTTTCTTGTCTTTTTCAAGTATTTTCTCACATGGGTGATTGAAACCTGTCGCTGTATTGTTAACTTCTGGCCTGATCTGGTTAATGGCAGATATTTATTAATGATGTTGACTGGCTTTCATATATGATTCTCTTTATCTCCCCCAGCTCTGGAACTCTCTCAGGCCTTGACTCATCCCCTCACTCTACCACCTACTGTGACCACCACCTGCCTCAAAGTCATTGCTTCCTCCCACAGGGCCCTCCCGGCTCAAGCCCCACCAGGAGATGTTGGGGGGAAGAGGTGGCGGTCCAGCATTGGGCGTGTGGTGGGCGACACTGCAGGCCGTTGCCTATCCAGGCCAGAGGGGTGTTTTTCTTCTCCTTATCTGGAGAGCTCCATGCCCTCCCCCCCCATTGTGGTGCAACCTGACATCATAGCGCACGGCAACCTTGCCGACGTCAGCCATGCAACTGTGCTGACTGTGTTCTGCAGTGCCCACGATCTCCACTGGGGGCCACTGGAACACCGACTGAGCCCCATCCCTCCCCCCAGGAGAAGAGAGCAGCCCAGCAGGCACTCGATCCTCACCCTCCCCTACCGACCCCCAGCACCCAAGCTTGCTCTCGAACTCGGGTCACCGGCATGGCGCGAGGTGTGGTGTCCAGCACCTCAACCCTCAGTGCCACTGGGATGGCCAGATTGGCTTTCATATAAAAAAATGATGATAACTATTACATGACAATAACAGAAAGTATTACTGTGGATGGCAATGACCAATTAGTTAATAAGAGGGATGACCCAACCCAATCCAGAGTTTTGTGATCTTCATGTAATACAGTGTGTACTTCTGGCAAATGCAAGTATTCAACTTTTTATTTTTGGCAGGTGGGCAGTGAAGTTGGAATGAGAAGGGTAGGGGACAGTATCAGCAAACACTGTCTTCAACCCATTTTTTTGTTCTTGCTTTTTATGCTCTTTTCAGGTGCTTTATGTCATATCCAAAAACAAGCATTTGTCAATGCCAAATGTTTGCTTGCTGGCATTGGCAGTGGTAGTGTAGAAGTTACAGAGCAGCGTAATAGGAATGGCAGTGAAGTATTGAACTGAAGCCAACCCTACCACCACCCTGCAGAGAGTGACAGGCATTGGGGTGTGCATTTGGTTCGTCAGGCATAACGGCCATGCCATTTCACCACACCCCACCCTGCAGACACTGACAAGTGTCACGGTGTTCCTTGGGGTCTTTGGCCCTTATGCGCACCCCATTTCATTAGGAAATATGGTGAGATGGGTGCAATATAGGAGAATGGGGTGAAGTTTGGGGCCGAAGAGTCCAAGGCATACCTCGATGCCTCTCACTGACTGCAGGGTGTGGAATGGTATGAGCATCACAGGCAAGAATCCCAAGTCACACCCCTGATGCCTGTCATTCTCTACAGGGTTGGGCATTATGGTTGGAAACCCTAATACCTCAGGCATTCATTGGTATTTTCACCCAAATTTTCAACATGTTTTTTTGTGACCCTACCTCATGAACAGGAGAATATCAGTTTGTTAGCAAGCTGCTTATGCACAGTGACTACGGCATTTAGCACCACAGGTGCAAAAACATTCGAACAGGATGTAAAATGACAGCTGTACTGTTCATGGGGGAGGTGTAAAAATGGCAATGTTGCAAATCTGTAGTAAAAATATTTAAAAATGGTGAAGTCACGAGTGTACATAGAAACTGTGCAACACACCGTAATATAATTAGGTTGGGGATTTTTTACAGTAGATTGTCAACTCAGGCATTTTGGTGCCTCCGATCATGAACAGTGTCACTGTGATTTTCTTTATCTGTGCTGAACAATGATTTCCCACAGCAACCACGCATCTCTGCGCTGAAAGTGTGAAAACACACTTCAGCCATGTTGTGAAAAATGACAGCTGTACTGTTCATAAGAAAGTGTGGAAAAATGCCACTGGTGAAAATCTGGACTGAAAATATTACAAAGTCATGAACTAACGAGGGTGCGTGGAAACTGCGCAATGCTCACTTGTAACACAGTCATTTTATGGACTTTTTTCACCAAATTTTCAACATAGCCATTTTAAGACCTCTGCTCATGAAGTGTAACTGTGATTTTCTTAATCTGTCCTAAACATTGCTTTCGCACACCAACAGCACCATTGTGCGCTGCATGTGCGAAAACACATTTTGGGTGACATATGAAAAATTGCAGCTGTACTGTTCATAAGGAAGTGTAATAACATAGCAATGTTGAAAATCTGGAGTGAAAATATTAAATTTGCAAACTTACGAGCATGCATATGAACTGTGCAACGCACGCTCGTAAAACAGTCATTTTAAGGAATTTTTTCACCAAATTTTCAACATAGCCATTTTAAGACCTCTGCTCATGAACAGTGTCACTGTGATTTTCTTAATTTGTCCTGTACATTGATTTCGCACACCGACTGCGCCATTGTGCGCTACATGGGCGGAAACACGTTTTGGGTGAGATGTGAAAAATGACAGCTGTACTACTCATAAGAAGGTGGTAAAATGGCAATGTTGAAAATCTGGAGTGAAAATATTGAAAATTCGTGAACTTACGACCGTGCGTAGGAACTGTACAACGCATGCTCGTAAAACAGTCATTTTTTTGGAATTTTTTCACCAAATTTTCAACATAGCCATTTTGAGACCTTTGCTCATGAACAGTGTCACTGTGATTTTCTTAATGTATCTCGTACATTGATCTCACACAATCGACTGCGCCATTGTGCACTACATGGGGTGAAGACATTTTGGGTGAGATGTAGAAAAATGGCAGCTGTACTGCTCATAAGAAGGTGTGGTAAAATGGCAATGTTGAAAATCTGGAGAAAATATTGAAAATTCGCGACCTTAACTGGCGTCGCATGAAGACTGCACTAATGCACGTCGTAACACAGTCATTTTAGAATTTTTCACCAAATTTTCAACATAGCCATTTAAGACCTCTGCTCATGAACAGTGTCACTGTGATTTTCTTAATTTGTCCTGTACATTGATTTTACTTTACGACTGCGCCATTGTACTACATGGAAGAACACTTTTTGGATGAGATGTGAAAATGACAGCTCTACTACTCATAAGAAGGTGTGGTAAAATGGCAATGTTGAAAATCTGGGTGAAAATATTGAAAATCTGTGACACGACTCCTGCGTAGGAACTGCTAATGCCTTCATTAAACAGTCATTTTTGAAGTTTGGCACCAAATTTTCAACATGGGGATTCTGGGACCCCTTCTCATGAATGATGTCACTGTCATGGTGTTATTCAGGCCCAAAGGGTGATTTCACGCAGTGACTGCGCAGTGACTGTGAGATCACCCTTTGGGCCCGAATAACGCCATGTCAGTGACATCATTCATGAGAAGGGTCCCAAAAACCCCATGTTGAAAATTTGGTGCAAAAATTCCAAAAAATGCCTGAGATATGCAACAAAGTTGAAAACCCCCTATCTAGCCCATTATACCGCCTACGGGCATTTCCTCAGTTCACGGTCGGCTTTGAGGACTGCAGGCGTGTTTCCGGTCCAAAGATCATCGCACCGAGGTCCAGAGGTAAGTATGGGGTGAGGGGTGTGGGGAGGCTGGAGTGCGCAGTGGGTGGGTGCGGATTGTGGGAGGGGGGCCAGGGAGACTACGTGGGACCGTTTTTTCTTTTCAGGTTAAAAAACAAAAAAAAGGACGATGCGGGACATTTGCCACACTGAGGTGGGCTCCCAGCGTGGCACAAGGAAGGTTGGGGGGGTGTTCAGCTGACGGGTGGATTAGGCACCCCCGTCGGCCTAAGCATCGATTGCCACGCTGGGGTGGGCTCCCAGCATGGCACTTAGTACTGGGGGTGAGAACAGTGGAGCAGGCGGGGGTTAGGTGCCCCGTCGGCTATATCATTAGTTGCCACACACTGGGATGGGCGCCAGCGTGGCATTTTGGAAGGCTTTGGGGGAGGTGGGAGACACATCATAGCCGGCCAGTTGGGCACCCCGTCAGGCTATACACTGCGTCGCGTGGGTCGAGGCGCGCGGCGTGTGTGTGGGGAGCTGCGCGCGGGCAGGTGATATCTTATCGCTGCTCACTCAAGCGTAGCTACCCCTTTGAACTGTATGCCACTGCATTTTGGAGCTTGTCATAGACAGCTCCAGTATGCATTGGCTTTCAGGGGCTGCGCCTGCCAACACACTGACTGAATTGGAGGAGGAGGTGACACACCTCCGAAATCTCTGATGATGGCACTATGTTTCTTGCACATGCGTGCAAGCAAACATAATTAGGAATAATATGAAGGGTCAGAAGGAGAAATTATTGCTGTGGATGACTCAACCAGATCCAAATGTTTCTTGATTTTCTTTGAGAAACACACTCTCCTATAGGATGAACTGCTCATGTCGCAACATGTAACTCCAGCTCTGCTGAAAGGCTGCTCCATATGGTCAGCCCCCTCTGGGAGAATGATCTCCTAAAGTTACACTTCAATTTAGCACATTTCAGCTTTAGGGTATCATCCCACTGGAGGTCAGCAGATAAAACCTCTCCATCTGTTTCAACCTGTTGATGTCTTGGAGTAGGGGAACACTGAGATTATGGTTTCACTCAGCCTTCTTGTCTCCAAGGTGAACATTTTGAAGGTTATAAGCCTTTCCTCATAGCTACTGCCTCCATACTCTGATCATTAATAGCTCTGTGTTGCACCCTCTTGACTGCCTCAGGACCTCTAGCCATCTTCTTTATTTTTAGACAATATAAGCACCACATAGAACAAAATGTCTAAATATGTATTTCAAAATAATTAAATGTTGTTTACCCTCATTACACACATACAAAGAATTGTTTGTGGCCATATTTGCCCTTGTACAAACAAACACGATTGCTGATTTGTTACCTTGTATTGGCCCAAAGATAAATTTTTAGAACACAAGCTTTCAGACTACGCAGAGCCCTTCTTACTTCGTCTGAAAAAGGGCTCTGTGTAGTCTGAAAGCTTGTGTTCTGTAAACTTCTTGTAGGCCCCATGAAAGGTATCAAATCAGCTACATTGTTCATCTGTTTACACATATGCAGTATCCAAATGTAAAAACAAAAGGAAGATCTGCTTACTCTCAAAAAGCAGCTGATGCCTTTGGGAAAACTTCAAAAAACATAACATTTAGACATAGTTCAGCTGTTCTTTCATATATCTCCTATAGACTGCTACAGATTTCTCCTCTTTGTTATTTATTTCTGAAGAAATTCACACAGAAACAAGATCTGTAGCCCTTAGAGTTCATCTGCCTCTATAAGTGATTCCCTACTTGAAATGATGATGCTCTGTTGTGACATCTCTGTCTATTGCCATGGGAATAACTGTGATGTCACAAGCAGAGTATTATGACATCATGTTGGGAAGAAGCAATAGGAGCTGATGAAGCCTCAGGAGAAAAAAATACTGCTTTTATGCATATCACCTCCATAATAAATAATGGGGATAAGAAACACAAAGTTAATGAGGAATATAAAGCTGCCTTGTGTCCAAATATTACAATTTTCAAAGTTCTTCTTGAGGTGTCAGTGTTTTTTTTTTCTGGTTGCAAGGGAAATCCTCAGATGCTTGCCCTGCCACAGATCAGACTGAGGCATTGGCCCCATATGAGGCCTCCTCTTTTAACTCTATATGTGTAAATGGACAGAGGATTATTAGAGCATTGATAGCTATATAAGGTGGAAGGGGAGAAGGGAGTAATTTAACAAATGATCTTAATAAATGTGGGTAGAGGAGGCAAGGCAATTTTATTTGTTTGGTGCCATACTAAAAACTCAGTTCACCTCACATTAGTAAAACACATAAAACAGATGAAGTACAATTACATCAAAAATACAGAGACAGAAATAAATGGAGCAAATAAGTACACTGATAAAATAAATTTTGTTTTACTCTGGGTAGGCTTCACTAAGAAAGAATGTTTTCAATGAGGCCCTAAAAGCCTCCATAATGCAGGCAGAATGAATGCTAGGATGGAGTGAATTCCACAGCACAGGGGCAGCAATCCCAAAAGCCCTATCCTTTCATTGCTTAAAAACAATGATGTGGGACCAAGAGCAAGCTCACTTTGGTGGAGCAGAGAAGATGAGCGGTGAAGATGGATACAGAAACAGACAATGATTGCAGAAAAAGACTGTCAGTCTGTCCAGGCTGTCCTGTTATACCCCATGCTACCCTGGGACATAAAGTCCAGATGTGGTTTATGCCCTCTCTTCTCCCTTACCCTCTACATTACTGCTACCCCACTGCATATCTATTGATCTCTTAACTTTGCCCCAGTAATAATTGAAACCATCAATGGTTGTTATGCCCACCACATCAGTCAGTAGGCTTTTTCATGTCTAAACTACTCTGTAAAGTAACATTTTCTCACATCCTTCTTGAATCTCTCCCTTTCAGTTTCCACTCATGTCCCTGTGCTTTTGACTTGCCACTTTTGCCAGATTGCTCTTGACAGTTTATCTTATTCACTCCTTTCAGGAACATGAAAGTCTCTATTATATCTCCCATCTCCCATCTGGCCTCAAACGAGTACACATTGAATGCCCTAAGCCATTCTTTTTAGAATCTGCCCTGCAGGACCTAATATATTCTGATTATTCTATGCTGCATTCTCCAGCCTGTCTTTGTTTTTCCTTTGGTGGGGACTCCAGAACTGTGTACAGTATTCCAAATGTGGCCTTGTCAGCATACTAGAGAGAGGAAACATTACCTCCTTCCTCTTGCTATCGAAACCTCTCCCAATACAACCCAACATTCTGGTCATCTTGCTGTAGGTCTTGTTGCACTTGCCAGCTTGTTTTAGGAAGTTGCTTATGATAACTCCCGGATTCCTTTCCTCATAAGTAGTATCCAGTTTAATCCCTCCAGTACAATATTTCATCCTGGAGTTCTTATTCCTTATGTGCATCACCTTGCACTTTTTGGCACTGAATATTAACTGTGTAATTTCAGACCACCTTTCTAACCTTTGCAGGTCCCTTCCCCCTTCTCACCATCTACCCTGCCACAGAGCATAGTGTTATGTACAAACAGATATATCCTACTCTGTATTTCTTCTCCTATATTGCTTATAAACTAATTGTAAAGGACTGGTTCAGGGCTGACCCGTGAAGTGCCCTGCTTGTGACTACATTCTCCCCTGACTTGACCTCGTTACCATTCCACTCTGCTGTCTTCCCCCCCCCAGCCAACTTCACACATCTTACTAGGTCCATCGCTGCACCTAGATCATCTAACTTCTTCATCAACCTGCTTTGTGGCACTGAGTTGAATGCCTTGCTGAAGCTGAAGTATTATAAACTCACTAATTGTTCCTTATATACTGCCTTAGACACCCTGCCAAATAATACTATTAAACTAATCTGACAAGACCTCCCACCACAAACCCATGCTGCTTACTATCCTGGAGCCCTTTTCTCTCCAGATAGTCCACTAGGTCCTCCTTGACTAATGCCTTGACCAGTTTATCTACAATAAAGGTAAGGCTGACAGCCCTGTAGTTACACGTTTGCTCTTTGTCAACTCCCTTGTGAAGCAGAACTACATCCACTACCCTCCAATTTTTTGAAATTATCCCTGACTGTAGTGAGTTACTGAATAACCTTGACAGGGTTCAACTATTTGCAATACTAGTTCCCTGGACACTATTGGGTGCAGTCCATGTGCCCCTGGGGCCTTATCTACTTTCAGGACCATACTTTGTTTTCTGACCCTTTTTTCCTGTGAGTACTACCTGTACCATTTCTGAGATCCCCCTTGCAGCACCCTTTATACCACTTTCTGGCAAGGTTCCACTATCCTCCACTTAATACAGAGCAGATGTAGTCATTAAGTATGACTGCCTTCTGTGTGTCCTCCACAATTACTCTGCCCTTTCTGTCAGTCATACATGTCCTCCTCACATCTTACTTTTTTCCCTAATGTGTCTAAAAATGTGCTTCCCTCCCTTGACTCACTCCAGAATATACAATACAGTGTCTGGTTTTGCATCCCTAATGATCTTCTTGGCTTCCTTCATCTTTGCTTGGTATTCACTCTGTTCATCGCCTCCCATTACCCTTTGTATCTGATGAAGGCTGGTTTTAGGTCCTCACTGCCTCCCAGACTGTTTTGGAAAACCAGATTGGTCTGTTGTGCCTGTTACTCTTGGTAAACATTCTCAAGCATGACTTAGGTGTCTCAAGAATGGTCCTTTTAATTACTCCCCACCGCTCCTCCTGATTTAATATATTTCATTCAACTTATCCTGGACTAATTCCCTCATCTGGTTAAAGTCTGCTCATCTGAAATCCAGAATCTTAACGCTTGACAAGAGAATACTGGTAACCATTGCCAGTTTGAACCATATGGTATTATGTTCAGTGGACCCCAGTGGCTCCCCAACCTGCACTCCACCTACCAACCTGCACTCCATCTAAATTTTCCATGGACAGCTCTTCTCCTCAGCAGGTGGAGGGCTGCAGTTCCACGGTAAGTCAGTGACACCCAGTGGAGGCTGTGTGTGCAACAACTGGGGCCACTCTTCAGTGAGTAGATGACAGCGGACATCTGTAGGCCAATTGTAGAAGTGTGTCCAACCTGCACTGACGTTACTGCATGTCTGCTCTTCCAAGGAACTTATTGGGAAAACCACTGAGCCGGCAGCACTAAGACAACCCCAGACCTCTGCCTGAATGACACCCCAGGCGCATGCCTAGGCTGGGGAATCTGGTTGATCTCAGTCTCTCTCTCTCATCCCCCATGAGGGTGAGCCACACCACAGAGGGAAAGCTATGGGCCTATCCAGTCTGGGCAGCCTGGAGTGGATGCTGGGTGTAAAGCCCTGGTGCTGAGAGGAGGTGAATCTTCCACCAGTTCCAGGAGCAAAAACAGTTAAAGAAAAAAGGTGCATCTCTTCACAGATGTCACTAAGCTCTGTGGTAGAGTAGACAGGGAAAAGGGGATTAGGAAGTTTCATAGGGACCTACAAAGCCTAAAGAGGTGGTCCAAGATGTAGCAGTTAAAATTCAATGCCAAAAACTGCAGGACAGACTACTTGATGGGAGGGGTAAAGCTGGGCACTACATTGGAGGAAAGGGACTTAGGAGTCATAATTAGTGGCTCCTTAAAAAAATCAAGCCAGTGTAACAAGGCCTACAGTAAGGCAAATAGGATACAGGTGTGTATGGGAAGGAATATTGACAGCAGAAAAAACGAGGTATTACTACCTCTCTATAGGTCACTGGTGGGGCTGCACCTGAGTACTGTGCCCAGTCCTGGGTCCTCACCTGAGGAAAGTTAAGCACATGCTGGAGACAGTGCAACATAGGATGAAAAAAATGATTCAGGGCCAGCAAGGCAGATCCTATGAGGACTGACTCAAGTCATTGAGCATGTATTTATTGAAGAACAGACAAGAGAGGGGTGATATGACTTATACCTTCAAATTCTTGAATGTAATGAATAGGGTAAACTGCAAGGAACTATTTAGCATGAGAAGTGGATTAAGAACACAGGAGCATGAGTGGAAACTGTGGAGTAGAGTTTCAAGAGGGATATGAGAAAGTTAACATTTTACAGAAAGGGTGGTTGAGCTGTGGAACAGTCTTTCAGCTGATGTTTTGGGCATCAAACCATTAATAGTGTTGAGCACAGCAGGGAGAGAGTAAAGGGCTCAGTGGTTTCTCTATGTGGACACAATAGGGCTTGGAGCATGGGGCTGGATAGTGTGGGCTAGAACCCGGTATGTACAATACATCCCAGGTTTTATAGGGTGCTAGGGGCAGACTAACTAGACAATTGGTCTTTTCCTGTTATTGTTATCTATGTTTCTAACAAACCTTGGTGTAGTCACATCTTCCCTTACATGGGGTGATGATGCAGTCAATGCCCATAAAAATAATTTGTCTTGGGTCATGTTATAATAGGTAATGGAATTTTGACCAATTAAGTGTTAGGCTTGGCATAGATAACTGGTTTTATATGTCCCTTAATGTGCATCTTCGGGGGTTGATTTGTGTAGCCAACATAGATGAGAGGAGACAAGTATAGCAGACTACAGTACATAGACTACAAGCAAAGTAAAGTGGATTATTAATTGTCTGAAGTCTACATTCATTCATTACTGACAGAGCACCTATTGCAGCACACATTGAAACAAATAATATTGTAGGTGGTGGAAACCAGGCATGGGAAGGGTATCACCGGCAGAAAAGAGGGAAGTGGTGTTGCTTCTATATAGATCACTGGTAAAATCCCACCTAAAGTACTGTGTCCAATTCTGGAGACCAAATCTCTGGAAGGACATGGAAAGAGTTGAGGCAGTCCAAAGAAGGGCAACTAAAATGGTGCAGGGTCTGCACCAAAAGCCTTATGAAAGCAGACTAAGGGACCCCATTATGTATACCCTGGAACAGAGGAGGGAGAGGGAAGACATGATAGAGACCTTTATATGATGGAGACCTGTATATACCTCATGGGGGTAAAATAGGTACAGGATGGGAGTATTTTTCAGAATCAAATGTGTTCAAGAACAAGGGGACATGCTGTGAAATTGGAGGGGTGTAGATTCAGGAAAGATGTGAGAAAGTACTTCTTCACAGAAAGAGTGGTGGATTCCTGGAATAGCCTTCCAGTGGAGGCGGTGGTGCGGAAAACAGTGGCGGAATTCAATACTACATGGGATAAGCACAAGAGAATCATAGTGGAAAGGAATGGGGTGAGGACAAAGAGCTGCAGATTAGGAACGGTCTGCAGTAATAGTGTAGGGAGGAATAAATGGGCAGACTAGATGGGCCAAGCTGTCCTTATCTGCTGTCAAGTTCTGTGTTTCTATGTCAGGCGAACATTGATGGTGTTGGGGGGGGCGTAAAAAGAATTTTGGTGAGCTGATTGGTGAGCTGATCACCCAAATGTTTATCCTTTTGGTAAGCAATACATAGGGAAGGCCCAATCACAAGTAAAAGAGTTGTGGTACTGTGCAAGATATGCCAATAATTCTTGGCTATGTCCAGAGCATGAGGTGCCACCCTGTGAAACTTAGTAATGAAATTCATTGAATAGCCAGATGTAGTTCTGTGTTCGGGTGTAAACATGGTGTACCTTGCACAGTTACTAGTATTTAAATATGCAGATTCAAGAACAGTCAGCAAATAACCTCCAGAGAAAAAAGCATTTTATTAGATCATTTGTTTGTTTATCAAAAGTTCTAATGAGGTGCAATTTCAGGTAGGTGGGGTAAACCATGTCTTAAATGATAAGGCTAGGTATTAACAGCCTTAGGGAGGGACGTCACCTGCATTGCTTCTAAACCCCTTTTGAGTGAACTATTATATCTGCATTGTCTGTAAGCCGTATGTCCAGAAAAATAAATGCTATTTTGAGCAGTGAGGAATTTTCCAATTCTGCTTCTCTAAGAATTCCACAGAATTTAGGAAATTCCAACTAATTCTGAAAAATTTCATTGGAAGTGGAATTCCAAAATTCCTAAAGTGCTATTTAAACCACATAGTAGTTTGCAGTTTATATAAACTGCATAGTAGTGTTCAAAAATTTACATAATGTGAAGAATACTAATCCACCTTTAATATTTAAAGACTTTAGAATTATGTGGCACTTACAGAAAATTTCCAAAAACAATTCAGAAGCAGAATTATCCATAGCTCTAATGTTAGTACGGTCACAGCAACAAGTAAAATGTAGACTAAATTAATGTTGGTCCAAACATTCCACAAATGATAAGGCTGACTAGCTGGATTCATGCCATATGACCAAAATGTTGTGACTACATCTTCTCCACTAAATAAGATTTTGAAGAAAGGGGTATGATGCTGCATTGTAAGTATGGCCCTCCTCTTACCATTCCAAGCAAAGCTTTAAGCAGGAGAAGGCTATAGTGGTATGCGTTGCTGCACCTCATGTTGGCAAATAAAATTTGCCATAAAAAAGAAAGCAGTTATAGGACACAATGCCATTGAATGCCTCCAAAAGGAAATATGATGGTGGTACTGTGAATGAGCATCAGTCTATTTACTAAGAAAATGCTGAAATGCCCGTAATCTGTGGTTCTGATCAATGGAAGTATACACAGTAGTACTAACTATGAGAGATTGTTTTTTTCTGTGTATATTCTAGCCTGTATGTAACTATTATGATGGATTATGTTAACCTGCTTACTGCTGTCATCCTCCCTGGGATCCCAATGAAAATGGGTAGCACACCACCACAATGACAATTCCACAGCGAAGAGCATCACAGGGACAAATCTCATCAGGTTGCTGTGATAGTCCGCTGTACACTGGCATTGTGACTCTTGGTGTTACACCCGCATCCTGAACCAACTCTGACTCAGAGTTGTTTATTTAGAGATGGAGGGTGCAGAGGGCAAAGCCCCCACAAAAAAAAAAAACACTCCATTCATGACGGGAACAATGCTGATAGTCAGCATTGTTCCCGTTGTTGTTCAGGATGTTGACAACATTGCTGTCGATATTCTGAATGAGATGCAGCACCTCATGGGTTATCCTGGTTGGAGTATTTTCCAAGAAAGAAAGAAAGAGTGAAGTGACATCTATTGGCCACAGCAAAAAATTAGGAACAGAGACAATCCCCTACCACCTCTGAATCTAGCCAGGCTGTCCATCATGTCCCATAAATATGATGACAAAACTTTTACCATGCCCAATAGACAACAATCTAAAAACATGGACAGTTTATCTATGATAGGTCCATTGCCACACATGATGGGCCATCCTGGAGGAGGGGGTTGTGATTGCTGGTTCCTTGTTGATTTTAGATCAAATATATAGGTCTGGGTTTTCAAGGAGTTGCAGCATGATATTGCGCTACTTGAGACATGACTGTTAGAATACAGACAACACAGTCTGCCTCATATCACAAGTGCTGCAGGTTTTGTTCCATGCATTCTTCCGTTTTGTGCTGTAGAGTTAGAAAAAATGTTTCAAATGTGTCAAAACATTTTAAAAAAAGGATGCACAGATATACGAGATCCAGCAGAGCTGCCATGCAGTCAACACACATTTTGTTTGCTTTCTTCAGATTTCTTAATACAATGATGATCTAAAATGAAAGGAAAACCTCTAACTGACCCTAAAGGAAACAGAAGAAAAAATTACTCACCTTAGTAATTATGTTTCTTCTAATGGAGTCTTGCTGTATTCTGACTATTGCAGTTAGACCCAGCACTCGAATTGCCCCTGAGAGAAGAGGGTTAATTTTCTATGCAGAGCATAGAACGTTGAGCTTGAGCTTGGTTCAAACCTCTGTCTACTGCACTCTGAAGCACAACCATCAGATTCTTACGGGCTAATACTAACGAACTACTATGTGGAAATTGTAACATTTTTGCTAGCCAAATGGCAACCAAATATTTTGGATCCCCAAAAGGCTCAAGTCAAGAAATCCAAAATCAAAAACCAGGTAGTGAAAAACTTAAGACTGTTAAATTAATAATATAACCCACTCCCCCTTTCTAAAAGGAGGGAGTGTCCAAATGCACCCCTGGGGTATAACACTGCACTTGCCAGCCCACTTCCCAAAAACAGGTTCTGAGAGGGAAGGCAGGGAGGGAGGTCAGAATACAGCAACATTCCATTAGAAGAAACATAATTATTAAGGTGAGTAATTTCTTCTTCAAACCACATGAAGTCTCGCTGTATCCTGACTATTGCAGACTACCAGGCAGTACCTCCGTGGAGGAGGGAATCAAACCTACCTTGGGAATAGGCTCTGCAGTACTGCTGTACCAAACAGATCATCACTCCTAGCCTGGATGTCCAGGGAGTAATGTTTGGTAAATGTACGGACTGTTTTCCTGGTGACTGCTTTACATATCTCTAGCAAAGGAATATCCCTGGCTGCAGCCAGGGAAGTAGCTGTACCTCTAGTCAAATGAGCCCTCAGACCTGAGGGAGGTATTTTGCTCAGCTTCTCATAGCAGAATTGAATACAAGGGACAAATACCTGACAATAGTTCTCTTAGTGGCAAGTTTGCCCTTTCCCACTTTCCCATAAGTGAGAAACAGCTGGAGGGAGTCAAACCTGTGAGCCTTAGTATGCTCAATGTAGTAACTAAGGGCTCTTTTAACATCCAAACTGTGTAAACTTCTTTCTCCTGAAGAAGAGTGATCAGTGAAGAACACAGTCAGAGACATAGACTGGTTCAGATGAAAATCTGAAACCACTTTAGGTAAAAACCTCCTGCTAGTTCTAAGGACCACCTTATCTCTATGGAATGAGATAAAATCAGGCTCCACTGACAGAGCTTGCAATTCACTGATACGCCTGGCAGAGGTAATAGCTACCAGGAACACAGTTTTCCAAGTCAAGTACTTAAGCTCTGCTGAAGACAAAGACTCAAAAGGGGGTTGCATAAGCTGAGCAATGCAAACATTAAGATCCCAAACAGGGGTAGGATCCCTAAAAGGGGGATTGGTATAAAGCAATCCCTTGAAAAATTTACAGAATACAGGATGAGGTGACAGTGAGGAAGGCTTTCTCACTGACAGAAAAGCAGAAACCGCTGACAAATGTACTTTGACAGTAGCTGGTCTGAGGCCTAGGCCATTAAGATGAACCATATAATCCAGAACTGTAGACAATTCAGCAGTGTCTGGGGATATATGCTTCTTGGAACACCAAATGCTGAATCTTTTCCATTTGGAGTTATAAATTTTTCTGGTGGCAGGCTTTCGAGAGATTTTAAGAATATCCAGAACCCCTTGGGACAGATGCAAATGTGCATACTCTAACTCTTCAAGAGCCATGCCTGGAGATTGAGAGACCGAAGATTGGGGTACCAAATCCTCCCCTGAGAGGAAGTTAACAGGTTGTAATTCCTGGGAAGAGACAGGGGAAGATGGACTGCTGGGGACAGCAACAGGGTGTACCAAGGCTGCCTGGCCCAGTCTGGAGCAATCAGAATCACTTTTCAGGGTTGTGACCTTATCTTGACCAGAACCTTGAACAGTAGAGGAAAGGGAGGGAAGGCATATAGAAATTTCCCCTCCTAGTTCAAAATCAGAGCATCCAGAGGGACTGAGCCCAAGACTGGGGGTCTGCAACAAAACAGAGGAAGTTGGTGATTGTCTGGGCTGCAAAGAGATCTATCTCTGGAGTGCTCCAACTTGAAAAAATCACTTTCAACACAGGAGGGTCCAGGGACCATTCGTGATGGTCCTGGGAGATCCTGCTTAATGCATCTGCTAGCACATTGTCCTTCCCTGGAAGGTGGCCTGCTATCAGAGAGGTCCGCAGAGAATTAGCTAGGGACTACAATTTCATGGCTTCCATGCACAAGGCCGTGGACTGAGTGCCTCCCTGCTTGTTGTTGTACCACATAGTGGTGGTGTTGTCTGTCCTGACCTGAACCACCTTGTTCTGCATTGACTGACAGAAAGCTTACAGGGCCAGAAAGACCACCCTGAGTTCCAAGAGACTGACATGAAGAAAGGATTCCTGAGGGGGACCACAGTCCCTGGGCTGTGAGAGCCCCCCAGATGGATTCCCCACCCCAATAGAGAAGCATCCGTGGTTAGGACCACAGAGTGAGACTTAGTGATGAATGGGACTCCTTGTCTGAGGTTGCCCTTATCCTACCACAATTGGAGAGCCTGGATCAGAGTCTGAGTCACTGGAATGAGTTTGGTTAGAGAATCTTTCTTCTGAGACCAAAAAGCCCTCAGGTGAAACTGAATGTCCCTCATCTGAAATCTGGCCCCTTGGACCACTGCTGTAGAAGCTGCCATGTGGCCCAGAAGCTGAAGGAAGTGTCTTGCTGGCTGAGAGCCCAGAAGGTGGAATGAAGAAGCCAGCTCTGCAATAGCCCTTGCCCTTTCCAGGGGAAGAAAATCTCTTGCTTTGACTGTATCCAACTCTGCACCTATGAAGGTGAGGAGCTGTACAGGCTCGAGAACTGACTTGGGAAGATTGAGAAGGAATCCTAGGGAAGTGAGCACTTGTTGAGTCACTTGCAGGTCTGACTTGACTTGGTCTAGGGACTGACCCACAATGAACCAGTCATCCAGGTATGGAAATATGGAAATATTCTTCCTTCTTAAAAAGGCCACTACTACTGCTAGGCATTTTGTGAATACCCTTGGAGCTGATGTCAGGCCGAAGGGCATAGCTTTGAACTGATAATGGCCTGAAGGCAATTCGAACCTGAGGTACTTTCTGTGGGAGCACCTGATGGGAATATGATAGTAGGCATCTTTTAAGTCCAGGGAGGCTAGCCAGTCCCCTGGCCTTAGAGAGAGAAGGATTATTCCCAGAGTCACCATTTTGAATTTTGGTTTTAAAAGATGTTTGTTCAGGTATCTTAAGTCTAGGATGGGTTGCCACTCCCCCGTCTTTTTTGGGGTAAGGAAGTATCTGGAGTAAAGACCTTTGCCCCTGTGCAATGTAGGAACTCTGTCAACAGCTTTTAGTGCCAGTAGAGACTAAATCTCTGCCTCTAGGGCAATGGTTTCAGAGATGCTTGCAGGTGGAAAAAGATCTCGCCCTCCGCTTTGGAAATTTCTTGAAGCTGAGAATCAGACCCTGGCTTGCCACCTCCAGGACCCACCTGTCTGAGGTAACAGACATCCAGTCCTGGACAAAGTAAGCCAGCCTGCCTCCTACAGGAATGGGGGAGTCGACCCGGGCTGACACATCAGGGTGTCTGCTTGGCAGGAGCCCTAGGTTGAGGGGTGGATGCAGCCCTGCTCATTCCCCTTCTGCCTCTCCCTCTGAAGAACCCTCTCTGAGGAAAGGGAGAAGAGGCCTCTGCCTGGTAGAAAGGCCTATGAAAAGGCCTGCCCTGCCCCTAGCTTGCTGCCCTTGAGGAGTTGCCTGCCTTTCCTTGGCCTGTGCACTCCTATAGGTGGTGCTATACTCATCCATCTTTTTCATGTAATTCTCTATCTGCTCCCCAAACACAGAATTACTCACCACAGGGAAATCCTTGGCCCTAGCCTGGATGTCCTTTGAGAGGCTAGTACATCTGAGCGAAAGCCATTCTCTGAAGAGCCACAGATGCAGCCATGACTCTAGATGACACATCACTGGAGTCCACAGCAGCATGGAACTGTACCTTAGATGCCTCAATCCCATCAGCAGCCACCCCCCTCCAGCTCCGAGGCTAGCTGTGCAGAGGCCTGCTTAGCCATTACCAGTACAGTGTCCCACCTGGACTTCTGGTACCTGGCTACATAGGCCATATAATTATCCTGCCTGAGTCCCAAGGCAGATGCCATGTACTGTTTCTTTGCCATGGCATCCAGCTTCCTAGAGTCTTTATCTGGGGGGTGTGAAGTCAAGGGTATATTAACCTTATCACAGGCTGCTGCTTGCACAACCCCAACATGGTTGCATTGTTGATTCAAGTACTCTGTACCTGAACCTGATACGGTGTACCTTTTGTCCATCCTTCTGTCAACAGAAGGTACAGAATTTGGAGTTTTTAAAATTATTTGTGTCTATTTCCCAAAAGACTTATGAAGGGGAATAGACAGTCTCTTGGACTCTGGGATGTCCATCACCTCCACATAATCAGGTTCCTCTTGTTCCTCTACGGCCTCTTCCACAGGGAGCTGGAGGGTTTCTGCCACTTTCCTGTAAAACATGTAGTGGGAAGGTGACTCAGAAAGCCTTGGAGGGGAAATATCAGAAGGCCTGTCTGGGGAGATGTCCGGTTCAATGGGCTCATCCAGACCTTCCACACCATCGTCATCATCATCATCATAATCTTCATCCCCCTCCAAATCCGGTTCATAAAAACCTTCAGAGGCATAACCTTGAACCGGAGGAACCGACCGAATTGAGCACCTGCCAGAAGGCGCCGTATCAGACGAAACCAGGCAAAGCAATTCTACAATCCTTATCGCTTTGGCAATCTCTTCAGCAGTCGGAAAATGGGTCTCTGGATCCAAACTGGCCGATTTTTCTTTTCTTTGTCTTTTTGTAGGAACCTATCCCTCAGGATTGGCTCTCCTGTTGCCTGAAGAAATATCGCCCTGGTCAGAGGGCACTCCCTTGGGTTTGGTCAGAACCAAACCAGGCTGGCCATCCAGGTCAGCAGACTTCTCGGCCTCCTTATCCCTAAGCCTACCTACTCTTTTTTCCAGGGTAGACTTAGGGAAATTTTTACAGATTTGGCAGTCTGAATTGAGGTGGTCAAACCCCAGACAATAAACACAGGTGGTGTGGGGATCAGCCTTAGCAAAGACCTCCCCACACACACTGCAGTGTTGAAACCCAGTGGGCCCGGTTTTTCTTTTGGGTTTCTCAGACATAGCCATCCTAACCACAAACTTACCCTTTTTTATGGCAAACAACCAGGCAAGACACCCTTATTGGTGTCTAACCATGTCACAGGTATTGGAAAAAAACACAAGAAAATGCGTTTTTTTAACCGATAAGGACCGGTAACCACACTCTAAGTTTAGAAACAAAGGCAGAATATGTAATTCACTAAACGGCCGGTTCAGCCGAACCGGTCGAAAAAATTAATTTTTACAATTTCCACAAGTTACTATGTCTAGTTCACTACCTAGTACTTACTGTACCACAGACAGAGATCTGAACCGAAACTTGCGAAAAAATAATCAGTAAAAACTGAGGACTTTAACCGACTTCCAAACTGTAAGCAAAGGAGAAATCTCCGGAGTGACCGTTCAAGTTAGGCGGAGTAAAGAATCTGACGGTTGTGCTGCAGAGTGCAGCAGATGGAGGTTTGAACTGAGCTAGAGCTCAACGTTCTATGTTCTGCATAGAAAATTAACCCTCTTCTCTCCAGGGCAGTTCGAGTGCTGGGGCTAACTGCAATAGTCAGAATACAGCAAGACTTCATGTGGTTTGAAACATAAGTACATTCCTTTTCATCTAAGGCTGGAACATCTAAAACTGACCTATGGAAAAATACTTGTTAAATGTTTATGGCCTGGGGAAGCTGACCATGCTGCAGATGCTGCAGCAGTGACTAGCAAAACAATGCAGCCTGTGAGCATTGAAATTCAGCAGTCAACTCACCCAATGGTAACTTCTTTGTCAAGAACTCCACAGATTCATTTGCCCTCTCATCTTACAGAAAAATAGGGCAAGATTTCACAAATTATTGAGGAGTGGGGGTCAAAGCCCATGCCAACATACATTTTTCTATTGTACAATGTTGACCACAAGCAAAATTGCCCTTTGACCAATGTTTAAAGCTGGGTCATAGCTATGTCCAGTGTTCAAAACTCTGACATAGTCGTGTCCAATTTGCAAAGTTCAAGTATAAATGAGCCTGGACATCATTTTCAGATGGACAGTAACCTGGTCTATCATTTGTATCTATTCCTAGCATTTGTTGTTCAAATAAAAATGGATATAAAGTACCATAAAACATCTAGTGATTCTGGCGATACAGTAGGCTCAGTTTTCAAAGGGACAATTAGACCAATGCAAGCTGTGGCAAATGGCAGCTTGCATTGACGCCTGATGTGCCAGGGACCCTGCACCAGATTTTGGTACATGAGGGGTCCCAGAGCTGAACATCCTCCCCACAAAAATAATTTCTGCAACTGCTCGTATGCATCAAATACATGGCACATGACAGTGGGCTGATGGAAGCCATGACACGAATGACTGGCACAGCACCCAGAAGGTAAGTACCAGCAAACTGACCCATGTCCTGCCATATCTGCTGCATATAGGAAACCCACTGATGCCCCAGACCATGCAGTGTCCTGTGTGTGCTATAGCCCCGACAAGAACTACACATGCACATGCAGTCAGCTTTGCCACTCCCCACCCAAAACCATGGCAGCGTATGTCCCCACACCATGTGCTGAGGGGAGAGGTCCAATAATCATGCACCGAGCATCCTGCAGAGGCATGTGTTAGCTGTTTGTGGAACAGTGTCATCTGCTATGAGACTGTAAGCAATGCCAGAGGATATGAGACTACAGAATGTGGTACTCATTGCAGTCCCAGCACATCAACGGCAAATGGTGTGGCACCAGAGCAGGACGGACCACAGTGTGACAGGGTACCCACTGGCAATGCAGTATGATTAGGCAAGAGGGCCTTTGATGCTGCAAGAAGTGGGAGTGTTGTAGGTGGCTCCACATTTGTCAGGTCAGATGTTCCCAACACCAGCTATAAGTGCCATTGACACTACATGATTGGCTACTGAGGCTAAGCACAATGTGCATCTGTGGGATCAGACATGGATGTGTGGGCATAGAATAGCATGCAAGGGTATGCACCATGCATGTGACAGCCACAACTGTAGCAGACCTTATGAATGGCACCCACTCTCCCTGGTGACTCTGTTCATGTCTTTGGCATCTCTGCCCTGGGAACGCTCATGGTCACAGCACTTCCCTTGCCAGATGGGGCCAAGTTTTGTGAACCCTGACAAATGGCTCAGGGCGACAATTCTCCAACAATCCATGGCTGCTCATATCACACAAGAGTGTGCAAGCATCCGTACCTACCAGGTTTATATTTTGTGCGAGGAGACCAAGCATGTTCAGCAGGTTGGCTGCCTGACATGGACTGCTTTGCTTGCTCTATGCTCTGTTAGACCAGCCCAGGCTGGTCTAAGCACCAGCAAGATCTGCCTGCATTGAGAATCCCAGAGTAGGGGATAGTGCAACCAGTGTCCAGTGCAAGGTCCTCTCCACCATGGTGCAGCCCTGTGGGTGGCTCACATCTGACACAAATTAGTATGGCACAGGTGGCCCCCCTGTTGATGAAGGCACCCTTCCAAAATTGTGATTGATGCACAGTGTGGAGCAGGGTACCCCTTGCATCAATGCTGTTTGTTGTAATCACTGTACTTCAGTCTTGGCCTTGAAAATCAAGCCCAGAAAGTCCCCTTCATGGCCCTGATATTAAAAATGGAGTGCAAGGGCAGTGCAAATGTACGTGCTGTGCTTGTGCTAGTATCTGACCCCATTCCTGCTATAATCAGTCAGATAGTGGAATGGTGCTATCTGACTGAATATCAGCCTGTGTTGGTGCAGAACTAAGTAAAACTGTGCTGCTCTGACACAGACCTTGGCTGTATCCAGCCCACAGACAGACGGTGCTCCAGGATCAGATAGCACCTGGAGCTATGTTGGCTATTTTCAGCCACACCATACAAATAAGCCCATAGGACATGCAAGGTGCTAAGGGGCCATTTGCATGCTCATTATGGGCTCATTTGCATGGTGAGAGGTGGCCCTTTAGTGCTCATCCTGTGGGTGCCTGACACATCTCTGGTGTCCAGCCATCCATCAGCACCCCCTGCCCCAAACACCCCGTCTGTGATTGCTGGCAATGTCCCTGGTGTCTAGTAGCACCCCAAACCCTGAACAGCCATCCCATATTAGAAACACATCTCCCTGGGTTCTAATGGCATCCCTGCCCTCACAACACCCCCCCCACATTCATAAGACAACTCCCTAGTGTCTAGTGGTGTCCCCACCACCAAACACCTTCCCCCCAATTCATAGGACATGTCTCTGGTGTCTAGTAGTATCCCCAAACCCCCTGAATATATATCCTGTGACTGCTGGCAATGTTCCAGGTGCCTTGTGAAACCCTCCACCCCTGAACACCTGTCCTGTGACTGCTGCAATGTCCTTGGTGTCTAGTGGAACTCCCCCAAAGGACCTCCAGAAATCTTGCACTCTGCTGAAATATCACACCAAATGCCTGATACCTTCTTTAGTGCTTTATTGTAAAATCAATGGATTAGGTGTAAATGGACAGACAGACATCCACTCCTGGCCCTGGCACTTCAGGTAGTGAAACCCTTCGACATGAAGCATGGCTAACCTGGAGACATGTGTTCACTTATAAATCACTCATTCATGAATACATACAGAAATAGATTAGTTGCTGTATTGGTCCTTGTAAGAACAAATCTGAAAGCAAATAGTTTGATATCTTTTATTGGACCAACATAGATGTTACAAAAATAAAACAATGTCCCCAAGCTTTCAGACCAACCAAGTCCTTCCTCGGAGACTTAACTCATTCATTCATTCATTCATTCATTCATTCATTCATTCATTTATGGTTAAACAACTCTGCTTGTGAAAACCAAGCTTGTTCTATTTTTAAAACATTGAATGAAACATTTAAACTGTGGCATTTTAAAATCTAATCGCTGTCTTAGAAACTGTATTACTTCACTTTGTGCCCTTTTGATTAGAGCCCTGCACCAGGAAGCAGGAAGAGTGAGCCTGTAGTTCTCCTCGTTACACGAAGAACTACAGACTCAGTTTTGGCATATTTTTAATATTTTTGGGGTCAGTTTATTTTAGTAGTGCTCACTACAAGCTACTTTCTAGCAGCAGAAACTAATTTGGGGCTAAAATTTAGTGTTTTTTAACGCTGAGGAACTCAGGGATTACGTGACCTATTTGAGCAGCTCCCGGGTCACCTGCCTGATTAAAAGAAGCCTTGATATGAGCAGGGAGAGTAATAGCAGGGCAGAGCATTTAACATGCATTAAGATGCGTGCAAAGACACGTGCGTCAGCGAGTGTTAGGTGTGTTTGGCAAGGAAGCGTGGAAACTGGGAAATTTCTCATCCAAGTAAGAAACTGCAAAATCTAAGGATAGTTTACTCAAAGTTGAGAATAGATTTAAGTTTTTACTGTGTACTGGTTTAAATATATCATGAGTTTTCACTATGGCTGAATTTATTAAAACCACAGCTGGGGAAATTGGCATCAAATGCCCTGTTTGTAACATGTATTCATTTTCAGCTGATATATTAAATAAACAACCTAGCTATAAATGCATTATTAATGAAGAACTTCAACAAGAAATTGATACATTTGGAAACAGATTACACTGCTTAGAAGCTAGCCAAAAGACTATGACACATAGATTCCAATCAAATAGTCAGGAACAAATACAATCTTTGACAGGGACTAGTTGTAATATGGGAAATTCAATAAATAATGATCTGATTAATTTTCAAGCAAACAATTTTATTCCTATAACTGAACCTTTAATACAGATGTTAGACACAAATCCACTAACAGAGCCACTACATATCAATAAAAAAGGCCAAGAGAAAATGAAGTAAGCAATTTAGATTGCGACTGGGTGACTGTTAATTCTAGGGCAGCAAAAAAAGGACGAAGGGCGAAAGCTTACACACTGCCCCTGTCAAACCAGTACTCAATATTAAGTACCCTCGATGTAAATGGGATTGACTCAAACCCCTTGAGTGCTGACAAATTGCTCTATGGCTCTTCTGACTTACAAAATACTGTCAGTTTAGTTAACTCTATGAACCATAGTTCGCCTCCTAATAATGAATCTAATCCAACAATCCCAGAAAGGGACTTGAACTCTCAACCTCTGTTTGTTTTGGGGGATTCTATGGTTAAGTTTCTCGAAAGACAAATTTGTAATCCTGATAAAGAATTTAGAACGATATCTTCTTTTAGAGGTGCAAAAATAGGTGATATCACTTCAATGTTGGATAATATATTAGCAAATACACACAATCCCAAGGTTATAATACATGCTGGGGCTAACAATGTATTAAGAGAACCATTAACCAAAATCAAACAAGATTTTGTTTCAATGACAAATAAATTGGTTGAATTAAATTGTAATATTACCTTTTCTGAAATGTTACTGATACCTAAAGCTTCTGAATTTAATCAAAATAAAATCAAAGCATTAAAAAGTTGGCTGAGAAGATGGTGTTTGAAACAAGAGATAGGGTATATAATGCATTGGGAAGATTTTATTTTTAGGGAAGAACTATTTTCAAAGGATGGGCTACATCCAAGCAGGAGAGGTAATGCCCTATTAGGGAAACAGATACTGTCTCACATTCAAAATTCTTTAAACTAATCCCTGGGGATCCTATTGTTTTGGATTCTCTCAATACTAAAAAGATTTTTGGTGATAAAAAATTGGGCAATATAGCTATTTTTAAAGCCAAAGATTCTGTAACTGTAAATAATCTCGATGTAAATAAGCCAGTAACTACCAAAATGAATATATTACTCTTAAATGCAAGAAGTCTCTTTAATAAAATAGAGGAACTATCTGATTTTTTACATACTAATAATATCGACATATGTGGAGTGACTGAAACATGGTTTAAAGATGACTATTTGGCAACTGAAATAGTAGGTTATTCTAAGTTTGAAAAAGTCACTCGAACACTAGAGGAGGCAGAATAGTATTATACATAAACAACAAACTGAAAAGCTACCAAATAAACAACCTAAATAGGGATAGTATAAGTGAACTAATCAGGATTAAAATAAAATTTACAATGGATCACACTATCACTGTGGGACTTGGACATAGATCACCAAACATAAGTAAAGAAGAAAATCAATTATTTCTAACTAACATAGAGGACAATTTGCTATATAAAGACTGTCTACTTTTGGGGGATTTTAACTTCCTGAATATTGATTGAAATAACTTAAAAGGTAGTTCAATAATAGACTGTGCTTTTTTTGACCTTATAACTATAAACAACTTGAACCAATTGGTTAAATCACCTACAAGAGGCAATAACATACTAGATTTGATCTTCTCTAATATAGAAAATTCAGATTCAAAAATCACTATTAAACATCCACTTGCTAACAGCGATCATAATATGATCCTTACAATAATGAATCTAACTTACTCTTCTGAAACCTCAGGCTGTACAATAGTAAGAGACTTTAAAAACGTTAATTATACAAAAATAAAACAATATTTAGAGAAATGGAATTGGGCTTCTGAACTTATTGAAAATAACATTAATCTAGTCTATAATAAATTTGTGTCAAAAATACAAACAAGCATTAAATTATGTGTACCTGTTAGAAGGAAATATATATAAAAAAAACCGAAGATCTCCTTTATGGTGGAATACCAATATAAAGAAAATCTTGGCAAAAAAGCAACGGTTATATAAAAAATTTAAGAAAAATAAAAACAGCTCTAACTGGGACAGGTATAAACAAGTTGCAAATAAAAGTAAGAATATGATAATAAAGCAAAAAAGGCATCTAGAAGAGACACTTGCAAATTCTGTTAAAGATAATAAAAAATCATTTTATAATTATATCGGTTCATTAAAAAAAAACAGTCCTTCTGTAGGACCATTACAGTCCTCAGTTGGGATAATAACTGATGAGACAGAAATTGAAAATACCTTGAATAACTATTTTATAAATGTCTTTAAACCAAATTGTGTGGAGTCTGTATGTGATAAATCTATGAAAATTTCCTTTAATCCTATATCTGAGAATGAAGTGTTAGAAGCAATAAATATTTTGAAGAATAGCGGAACACCTGGCCCAGACGGCATCCCTCCATTATTCATAATTAATTTAAAGGAATTATTGGTAGGACCACTGACATTAATATTTAATTTGTCAATGAGTACAGGGCAAATGGTGCCACTATGGAATAGAGCTATAGTTATATCTATACACAAAGATGGTAGTAAAAGTGCTTAGCAAAACTATAGGCCCATAAGTTTAACAGATGGAATCTGTAAATTGCTTGAAAGTATATTAAAGAATAGAATATCAAACTATTTAGTTGATAAAAAAACCATATTGATGTTTACCAGCATGTTTTGTTAAGAACAGATCTTGTCAGACAAATCTCTTGTATTTTTTGGAGCAGTTAGGGAAGCCTTGGACAATGGCCTATCAGTGGATATAATTTTTTTTGACTTTTCCAAGGCATTTGACTCAGTATCACATCAAATACTTATATCAGAATTGGAGAAATTGAATATCCACCCTGTAATTATTAGATGGATACATGCTTGGCTATCAAATAGGTCACAACAGGTATCAGTGAAGGGCCATATGTCAGCATGGGGTCCCGTTACTAGCAGTGTTCCTCAGGGCTTGGTATTGGGCCCAACCCTTTTTAATATACTTTTTATTTTTATTTTTTTTATTTTATTTAAACAGCAGTTTGGAAAACCTTTGAGCCATAGGCTCATTTACAAAGGTACCTTGTCACAGTAAGACAAACGAAAATACACAGTATAACAGTACAACACATAAGTATAACAGTAACTTAAGACATAGATACAAACAAGCTGGTACAGGTAGGATTGATGCACACAATACCAGAGTTATGTTGTCCTTAGCAGCTTAGTAATAAGCTTTGTCATAAGTATTGAGTATGCTTTGACTGAGCGAGTTACAGCATCGGTGTTAATAAGGTGGTTACGTAATGAAGTTTTGAAGCACGATATAGTTGGAGCTTCGGAGATGGAGGGGGGCAGTGTGTTGAACCAGGAGGGGGCCCTAAAGCTGAAGGTTCTTTGGCCGTGAGAGGTCCTAGCTCTAGGGATAACAAGAGAGGTTTTCCCAGAGGTCCGAGTATGAACTAGTGGAACAGAGCGGCGTATGGTGGTGGTCAATCCTGGTGGGGCTAGCCCAAGGAGGGTCTTTTTTGTAAGGGTACAGGTCAGATATTTGAGGCACTCATCAAGATCAAGTACCAGCGCTTTAGCGTACAGTAGACAGGTGTGTGTCAGCCTAGGTGCTCCAGTAATTAACCTGCAGGCCTTATTCAGAGTAGTGCGAATTTTATGGAGTGCGGTCTGATCAGCAGCACCATACACCGGCAGTCCATAGTCCACTAGGGACAGGATAGAGGAGGTGACATGGAGTCAAGAGCCTCTGGGGAGGCAGTGTTTATACCGTGTAAGATGCCCAATCGGATATTAGTGGCAGTGGCTAGGGCAGCGATGTGTCCATGGAAGGATAGGGAGGGGTCAAATGGATCCCTAGGTATTTATAGGAGCAAACTTGTTCGAGGGAAAGAGGACCCAGAGTGAATGAGGAGTTTGAAGTTGCAGGACTTGTTTTGGGGATGAGTGAAGAACATGGTTTTTGTTTTTTAAGATTTATCACCAATCTATGTTCCTTGAACCAGCCCTCGGTTTCAGTGAAGGACTTCTGCAGTGAGTCCTGGAGCGCAATAGGGTTTACTTGAGGCAAAGATGACTGCATCATCAGCTGCATAATTGAATGAGTTTACCGAGCAAGAGCGTGGAAGGGTGTTAAGGTAAAGGGAGAATAGTAAGGGCCCAGAATGGAGCCCTGGGGAACCCCAGAAAAGATGGGACAGATGTCTGAGTAGGTCCCATTAATTTTTACATGCTGTGAGTGGTCAGATAGATAACTGGTGCACCAGGAGATAGGCCCAGCAGCAAAACCAGAGAGACTAAGGGCATCAAGAAGGAGGGGTGGGAGACAGTGTTGAAAGCTTTGAGGTCAATGAAGACAGCACCAGCCAGAGAACCAGTGTCTAAGGAGGAGTGGAGAAAGTTGGAGAACTCTAGGAGGGCTGTGTTGGCACTGTGGCCCTGCCTAGCCATGCTGCTCAGGACAAAGGACATTGTAGGTGGAGAGGTAGTCAGAGATTTGAGAGGCCACCACTTTTTCCAAGGCCTGGAGAGAGAGAGAGAATGGAGATCAGTCGATAGTTTCCAGCCACAGTCCTATCACCACCTTTAAAGACAGGGGTGACAGTGGCAACTTTCAGGCAGTTGGAACCTTCCCCAGGCAAAGAGAGTGGTTGATGAGGCATGTGATCGGGTAAGGACTGTGTCTGAGACCAGCCATAGGATACACGGATCCAGGGTGTCACTGCCTGTACTATTACTCTTGAGGGCAGTGACAAGGTGCGCCTAAGTTCTTGGGCAGAAACATGGGGAGGAGAAAATAAGGCAAGAAAAGATTTACGGCAGGTGCTGGGGAGAAGGGTCAAAAAATTTGTAGGAGGATAGGGCTAAGGTCAGTGAATGAGGTGTTGAGGTGGTTGGCTATGAGGGCTGGGTCTGAGGAGATCACACCATTAATGTTGATCTGGGTGGGTGGGGGGAGTGTGCAGTCCCATTTAACTATTTAATGTTATCCCAGAAGGTTCTGGGGTTCCCCCATGAGGCAGTGAGTGAGGACCGATAGTGCTCAGACTTGGCCTTTCTGATGGCCCGAGTGCACTTGTTTCGGGTGGCAGCATATAACCGCCTGTCATTGGGCCGGCCAGTCTCAATGGCACGGTGCCATAGGTTGTCCCTATGTTTGAGCTGGTGGATCAAAGCTGGGGTTACCCAGGGGGCATTCTGCCTTTTAGAACGGCGGGTCAACATTGGGGCAAAGATATCACAGGCATTATTAAAAGTTTGGGTAAAGAAGGAGAGAGCTGTGTCGATGTCAGGAGTTGCCTGTATAGGAGACCAGTCAATTTGGGACAGAAGTTCCTTAAGTTTTATCAGTTCACCAGATATTAGACGCCGCCGGCATGTGAACTGTGCTATGGGTTTGGGGACTGAGGATGACCAGTGGAATAGAATGGGGGAGTGATCACTGAGAGAGTCTGGGAGGACTTGTACATTGGGGATCCGATTAGGGGCGGTTGGTGAGTACCACATCAAGCAGGGTACTGGAGCCTCTTGGGGTTAGTCCTGGTAGGGTGGGTAACTAGTTGTGTTAGGTCTATTGCAGAAAAGGAGTCTCGGTAGAGGAGGAGGAGGGCTGAACCAGTTGACATTTAAGTCACCCACCAGAATTTGATCTAGTGGAAGGAGGTAGAGAGGTAAGGTATTCTGTAAGAGAGGCAATGGCCTGCGTTTTCCCTGGGGGCACGTATGCAGTAGTCAGATAAAGGGTCCCTTTAAAGGGTCAGGGGTTAGTTTCAGCGTAAGCGCCTGGGCCCTGGAGTCAAGGATGGGAGCGGGCAGGCTAGTATGTGAGATTCTTGACATAACAGCGAGCCGCCACCCCGCCTCCCAACACAGTCGGACCGAAAAGGTGAAACCAGGAAGGGAGACTAGGAGTCAGGGAGGATTTCGACAGCCAAGTCTCAACCAGGGTGATGACATCAGGGTTAATTGATGTGACCAGGCATTGTAGTGAGTCAAACCTTTTTAGGAGGCTACAGATATTCATGGAGACCATGCATAGGCCTGTGGTGCAAGTTGGGGAGCTCCTGGGAACCGGGCCAGGGTTTGGATGAATGTTCCCCGACAGGAGTAGCAGCATGACTAACACCCTGGCTGGGAGATGGTGAGAGGTTTTCCTACGATTGACATGGGGGTGAGGGAGGCTAAGGGAGCAGGGGTGGGCAGGGAGGCACAGGAAGGGAAAGCAAGAATAAGAAGACACCCAGATGTGCTTGAGGTGAAGAGAAAGCTAGGGGGAGGGCAGGGAGGACGGGGACACACAGAGGTCCCAAGGGGCAGGAGAGCAGGTTCAGGAGCAAGGGAGGGAGGGTGCTAGGCACAGTGCGGACTAGCAGATGGGTAAGTGGGTAAGTGCACTGCTAGTGGGGATAGGCACAGGCAGAGCATGAGGCAGGGCCAATACATTGTGGTGAGCAAGATCCCAGGAAGTAGTGCTGACAGGTAGGAGTAGGAAGCAGTGAGGGACATAGGTCCCTCTAGTGGCCAGCAGGTATAACCTGCAAATGGGAAGTAAGGGGAGATAGGTCTGGGCAACAGGATGTGATGTCACCGGATGTGATGTCATGGGTGGATCCTAAAATTGACAGCCGCCTGGGTGGGAGGGTGGTTGGAGCCGGTGGGCAGACGGCGCTTATGCCGCCGGGCTAGCACCCTCTGCAGGCGGCGTCCAGACTAAGAGAAGAGGCCTCTTTACCTCGAAGTTATCAGGCTGGAGATTCGGCTCCTCAGCTACTCAGGTGAGCTGCTTGTGTTGCTTCAGTTGCTTGATTGTCCCGAGTGCCTAGCTTGGGGGGGGGGAGCTGCCTCGAAAGTTATCAGGCTGGAGATTCGGCTTCCTCAGCTACTCAGGTGAGCTGCTTGTGTTGCTTCAGTTGCTTGATTGTCCCGAGTACTTATTTCATCCATGTGTCCTTTAAACAGCTCTTACTGGCTAGTTAAATTTGCGGATGACTGTAAAATAGGTAGCATCACTAATAACGCAAATTCCGCTAAGGAAATGCAAAATAATCTAACATACTTAGTAGAATGGTCCAAGAAAAAGGGACTTCTGTTTAATGAATCTAAATGTAAGGTCATGCATTTAGGTAAACATAACCCATGTTTTACATATACTATTAATAACATAAATCTGGAAACAACAGAACAAGAAAAGGATTTAGGGGTAACACTTTTTAATGACTTTACATTTAATATACACACAATTACTGCTGTTAAAAAAGGTAACAAAATATTAAATTGTATATTAAGGAATATCAAAAGTAGAGACGTTAGAGTTCTGCTGCCATTATACACTGGTCTCATTAGATCTCATTTGGAATATTGCTCTTCAGTCACTGCTCCGTATATAATTAAAAAGAAGAAATTAATTGAAAATATCCAAAGAAGAACAAAAAAGGAAATAATATCCATTCAAAATATGGATTACGAAACTAGATTAAAAAAAGTAGGCCTTTATTCTATGGACTATAGGAGGCTTCGAGGAGAGCTATGCCTGACATATAAAGCTTTTCAGAGTGATATAATGTTAGAAACAATAGGATTACAGAAAAATATCACTACTATAAATACCAGATCGCACATACTCAAACTTAAAGATACAAATAACAACACTGTTAAAAGAAACAATTGGTACACTCAAAGGGTAATATATATAAGGAATAACCTTCCAGTTAACGTAGTACTTAGTAATACAATGACATCATTTAAAACCAATTTAGATAATTATATGGGACATTTGAAATATGGTTTCCACCCATGATTTGTGTGGCGAGTTCATAAAAGGTAGAAATACCTACTGAACTTGTATAAATCCTATGACTCTATGAATAAATATGAGTTGTTTGTAGTTGTTTGCACACAAAAAACAAATATAGCAATAAGCTCAATTTTAAATTAAGGAAAAAAGAAATGAATGACTAAGTTACTAAATTCATGATACTTGTTTATAAAGAACCATGTTGTATCTTTAATTACACTTTATGCTTAATACATTACAACATGAATTTAGAAAAAAGATATCTGTGAAACAGAATGAGGTAAGTTAAAACAGCGATAACATTTTTTGGCAGTCTTCCAAGGCAATGGCAGGCTGCACATTGAGATTTTCTAAGTATAGAGATGGAAAAAATGGATTGCTGTAGTGTCTCAAGGCCTGAATCCTAAGCAAATGGCCATTTGTGAGGTGTAGAGGAGAGGGAACAGATACAAATGTCCTATGAGAGAAAAACAAAGAAACAACATTAAAATGCAACCTTTACAACATTCACATTAGAAATCCATTAAGCATAAATTTCCTCTAATATTAACAAGATTTCATATAAAACAAATAATTGGTCAAGAAATCATACTAAACAGCTTAAACTTGCTCTAGTTTTATAATATTTTATGTTAACTCAGCTCTAAAGCTAACAAATTATTTGTTTGTAATATGATGGTTGACCATTCGAAGGCATTCATTACCATTAAAGGGTTGTAATTCAATTAAAATGTAACTTTAAATCTTTTTTTCTGACTGGACACGTATTATTGGCTACAAACAAATGAAAGATATTTGAAATTGCTACCTCAGTTTTACTTTTCACTTTATTAAATAATGTTTGATATCTCATTGATCATTCAATCCCTAAAGTTTTACACTGTTAAGTGTAAAAATCCAAAACAATTCCTTTTGCAGGAGTTGGATTTTCCTATTACCTCCTTTCTCCAGAGGAGCCACATGTTCTATGCTCATAAACCTCATATCAGTGGCATCCGAGTTATGCCTTTGTGAGAAATGGGTACGAACAAGGGTATCCTCTCTCCAATTTTCAATGGATTGAACATGTTCTTGTATCCTCTTTTTGAGTGGTCTTATTGTGCAATTTTTGTATAAAAAACTGCAGGAACACCATAATGCATACACTACAAATGGTGGTGTATCACAAGTGACACACTCCCTGACATTTACAAGAGTATTAGGTTTTCTGGGATGTTTAAACTGTTTCTGGAGGTGAGCAAATCTGCAGATGATACAATGATGACATTTAAAGAAGCCCCTTGTTCTCTTTGGTAGCCACGATTGTACATTTTCAGTGTTAATCTGTTTGCTAATCTGTTTGTGATCTACAACTGTTTGGGACTGATTTAGTGAAACTCCCCAACCCCCTGAACACCATCCCCTTACTTCTGGCACTGTTCCTGAGGTCTAGTGGCACCCCACCCCCGAACAGCTGCCTCATATTAGTGACACATCTCCCTAGTGTCTAGTGACACCAGCCCAGAACACCTACCCACATTCATAAGGCATACCCAAGGTGTCCTGTGGCACCCACCCCCCCAAAACACCTACCCCACATTCATAGGACATATCCCTGATGTCTAGTGGCAACCCCAACCCTCAAACACTCATCCCACGACTGCTGTCAATGTCCCTGTTGTTTAGTGTCACCTTTCACCACCAAATACCTAGGCCTGTAGCTGCTGGTAATGTCGCTGGAGTCTAGAAGCACCCTCCACCCCATCCCCTGAACAGCCATCCCATATTAGCAACACATCTCCCTGGTGTCAAGTGGCACCCTTCCCCCCCATACAGCCATCTCATAGTAGTATCACATCTCCCTGGTGTCTAGTGGTGGCACCCCATCCCCAAATCACTTCCCCACATTCATAGGACATTACAGGGATGTCTAGTGGCACCCCCATCACTGAACACCAATCCCATGACTGCTCTCAATGTTCCTGGAGTCTAGTGGCGCCCCATCCTCCAAACAGCTGTCCCATATTAGTCACACATCTCCCTGGTGTCTAGTGGCACCCCCACCCCTGAACACCAACCCTGCATTTGTAAGATATATCCCTGGTGTTTAGTGGCATTCCCACACCCTGAACACCCATCCAGCATTCATAGGGCACACACAGTACCTGGTGTCTAGTGGCACCCCACACCATATACATCCAACCCATGTTGTTAAAAATATCCCTGTTATCCAGTGGTGCCCCTTCCCCACCCTCTAAATGCCTGTGGACAAATGGACCGGCACACACTGGTGGCCCAACATCCACCCACCCACCCTGCTCCCACACAGAACACCACCCAGCCAACCCCCCAACACACTTACTGGTGTGTCTGGGGACATGCCTGGAATCCTGATATGGTAACTGGCACAGCTCTCCTCTCACTACAACTGGCCACCACGTGAGCTGACATTAAGTGCAGGGATTTGGCTTCATTGGGGACTGGGGGCTCCACCTGGAGGGATGCAGGCCTATATTGGTGCGATGGTCTGCATGTATCCAGGAGGGGAACCAGGATCCTAGGTGATAGATTTAAATGCTTCATTGGCAAGCATTTAAACTAGCCAAGGGGGGAGGCACAGAAAAGGAGAAGGGAAATCCTAGCCCCCCCCAAAAAATCAGGGTAGTTAGTGAGGTAAACGCCAAGACAGAGCAGTCAATAGAGAGAAGGGCAGGGGTAAATGGAGAAAAAGACAAAGGCAGTAAGGACAGGGATGGGGCAAAAAGAAATAAGGTCATAAGAAAACAAGCATTTGTCAGTGCTGAATGTTGTCTCACTGGAATTGGCATTGGCAGATAGAGACACATAATAGGAATGGCAGTGAAGTATTGAAGTGACGCCAACCCCACCCCCACCCTGTACAGAGAGACAGGCATTGGTGTGTGCCTTTGGGTTGTCGACTGTAACGCTCATACCATTGTACCTCATCCTACCCTGTAGACACTGACTAGTGGTGTGGTGTGCTTTGGGGTCTCTGGGCATTATAGTTAGCCAATTCCATAAGAAAATATGCTGAGGTGGGTGCAGTATAGGAGAATGGGGTGAACTTTGCGGCCGAACAGTGCAAGGCACACCACAATGCCTGTCACTGGCTGCAGTGTGGGTGGGGGTGGAATAGTGTGAGCATTACAGCCGATGATCCCAAGTCACACCCCTGACGCCTGTCAGTCTCTACAGAGTGGGGTGCTACAGTTGGAAACCGTAACACCCTATGCGTCTGTTGGTATTTTCACTCCAAATTTTCAACATGGGCTTTTTGTGAGCCCATCTCATGAAAAGCCGCACTATCAGTTTGTTAGCTGAAAGGTGGTTTTGCACAGTGGCTATGCCATTTGGTGACACAGAGGTGAAAACACATTTTGGGGAGTATGTGGAAAATGACAAATGTATTGTTCATAAGGAGATGTAAGAAAATGGCAACGTTGAAAATCTGGAGTGAAAATATGAAAAATTGATGAAGTTAAGAGCATGCATAGAAACTGTGCAACACATGCCCGTAATCCAATTATTTTGGGGAATTTTTTAAACCACATGTTTAACATAGGCATTTTGGGACATCCCCTCATGAACAGTGGCATTGTGATTTTGTTAATTTGTCCGAAATGTTGATTTCGCACAGTGACCACGCCATTGTGTGCCACAGGTGCGAAAACACATTTAGGGCAGGATGTGAAAAATGACAGCTGTACTGTTCATAAGGAGGTGTGAAAAAATGCCAGTGTTGAAAATGTGGCATGAAAATTTTGCAAATTTGAGAAGTTACAAGGCGCGTGGAAACTGCACAACGATACTTGTAAACACAGTCACTTTATGGAATTTAGTCACCAAATTTTCAACAAAGGGATTTTAGGAGTTCTTCTCATGAACAGTGTCACCGTCATTTCCTCAAACTGTCCCAAAAACTGATTTCGCACAGCGACCATGCTATTCTGCGCTGGACGTGTGAAAACACATTTTGGCCATGATATGTAAAATGACAGCTGTACTGTTCATAAGGAGGTGTGGAAAAATACCAATGTTGAAAATCTGGAGTGAAAATATTATAAATTCACAAAGTTATGAGCATGCGCGGAAACTGTGCAACACATGTCTCGAAACAGCCATTTTTACCAAATTTGCAACACAGGCTTTTTAAGAGACCCCTTCATGAACAGTGGCACTGTCATTTCTTTAATTGGTCCCAAAAGGTGATTCCGTGCAGTGACCGTGAAATCACCTTTAAGGACCGAATAATGCCATGAGAGTGCCTGAATTCGTGAGGAGGGGTCCCAATAACCCAATGTTGACAATTTGGTGCCAAAATTCCCAAAAATGGCTGAGATATGCACCAAAGTTGAAAAAAACCCTATTTATGCCATTATGCAGCTTACCAGCATTTCTTCAGTTCCCGGTCGGCTTTGAAGAGTGCAGATGTGTTCCCGGTCCACCGAAGATTGTCCCGCCGGACTCCGGAGGTAAGTATGGGGTGTGGGGAGGCAGGGTGTGCAGAGGGTGGGCGCGGGTTGTGGGAGGGGGCAGGGAGACCGCAAGGGACCATTTTCTTTTTCACAGGTTTACACACACGCACAAAAAAAAACATTGCGGGACGGTTTTTGTTCTGCAGGGATTTAGCTCACTGGGGTGGGCTCCCAGTGTGCCACCAAGTTTTTGGGAGGGATGCTGTAGCCAACAGGGATTTGGCACCCCGTTGGCACATACTGAAGGGACAAGCCGAGGGGTATTGGGCACTCCCTCGGCACACAACAAAAGTGAGGGGGGAGACATTATGCCAACAGGGAGTGGGCTCCCCCATCGGCAAAATAAATGGGATGGGGACAAATGCCAATGGGGATTGGGGCCCCCCATCGGCAAAGAAAAACTGTTTTGGGACACATGATACCGAGGGAGATTGGGCACCCCCTCGGCATACATTTTAAATGGCAGGACGGTCATTATGCCGGTGGGGAGTGGGCTTCCCCACTGGCATTGTGACAGGAGGCAGCGGCAGTCACTGCTGCTATGTTGTGTGCTCGTCGGGAGGCATGTTGTGTTCGCTGTCATTGCAGTGCACCTTTTCTTAGATCTGGTGGCCACATTAGGGAGTCATGATGTCAGCGCCTGCTGCTGGCTGATTGGGGAATGAGGGATGCATTTACTGATGTGTGTCCTGCATTTGCCCAACAGTGACTGCGCCTCCAAATCTGCTACTACCGCAAGATGTTGGCTGGCACGCAAGAGCAAGTCAACATAAAAATGGAGGGTAATGAGTACCAATTCCCGTAGTCTTGGTGAAAAGCTCCCCGAAATGGTGTCCTTGATGGAAGCGGGATGTCTGAATATCGTGGCAGTCACAGAAACATGGTACACAGAGAACCATGACTGGGATGTCAACATACCAGGGTACACAATGTACAGGAGGGACAGGGAGGGAAGAGGAGGAGGAGAAGGAGCTCCGTGTAAGGGAAGGGATCAAAGCAACAGAATAAAAGGGTAAACAGGGAGGAGAGGAGGCACTGTGGGTCCCCCTGGAGACCAGAAATGGCACCACAATCTGCACAGGGGTTGTATACAGACCCCCGTCTCAGGGGGAGGAAATGGACAAGGAAATGATAGAAGGCATCCTTAGGATGGCAGAGAAAGGGGAGATATTGCTGATGGGGGACCTGAATATGCCAGATGTTAACTGGAGTACCTTTGCTGCAGCCGCATCCAAGAGCAGGGCCATTCTTGATGCCCTACAGGGGGCATGCCTCAGACAGCAAGTTTTGGAACCCACTCGGGAGGGAGCAATCTTAGACCTGGTACTCTCAAATGGGGACAGAGAGAGGATCTCCGATCTTGAAAGAGGTAGCCATCTGGGAACAAGCGACCACTAAACAGTGTGGTTCACGATAAACTTAGCTGCAGAGTCAAGCCATATAAAAGTGAAGGTACTGAATTTCAGGAGAGTTGATTTTGTCAAAATGGGAGAGTGCCTCAGAAAAGCACTAGCAAACAGGCAAGAAGGTGAGGTGGAACAACAATGCGGAAACATCAAAACCACCATCACAGAGGCAACAAGCCTTTGTGCGAAGCAAATAAACAAATCAAAATGAAAGGAAAAAAACTCTATGGTTCTCAAAAGAAGTGGTGGGGAAGGTTAGGGAGAAAAAGATAGCATTCAGAAAGTATAAGGAAACACAGAAGGAACAGGACAGAGAACTATACCAGTTAAAGCAGAAGGAAACGGAGAAGGCAGTCAGAATAGCAAAGGCCCAAACCGAGGAAAAGATTGCCAACTCAGTTAAGAAGGGGGATAAAACCTTTTATAGGTACATTAGGGAGCAAAGAAAGACTAAGGCAGGGATACTGGGGGCTGAATAAAGAGGAAGGTGGTTGGGCAGAGAGCAACAGTGAAAAAGCAAGGATGCTGAATGAATACTTCTGCTCAGTATTCACAACGGAAGAGTAGGGGGAGATTGCTAATCCAGTCAATAGAAGCACCCTGGTTAATATTAGTCCTTTCACAGAAGAAAGGGTTCTGAAAGAACTCTTGAAACTGAAGGTGGATAAAGCAATGAGGCCTTGTTTAAAGTGATATGACATCAGCACTGAAATATATCACCAGATGTTTAGAACATATAAGTTTCATGTAACAGACTCTCCTCAAGACGCCTATACGTAGCTGAGAGACCTCTGCATAAAATAGCTACAACCAGCCATGAGAACTGTAGACCAAATCTTGGAGTCTATCATCTTAGAACAGTTCATTGGAATACTGCCTCAATACGTCCAGATCTGGGTCAAAGAACACCGACCAGAGTCCTCTGATGTGGCCATACGGTTGGCAGAAAATTATATTACTGCAAGACCACATAATGAGAAAGGACCTCAACAATCTCCAGTAAGAACCCCTTCTGTTACTTCTACAGACATAAGGGCTATAACCCTGATATAATATGTCGAAACTGTGGTGGCAAGGGGCACATTGTATGCTTTTGTTTGAAAAAGAAAATTGAGCAAGTACCACTTGCTCTTGCCAAATGGGGACAATATTTCGTTCCAGTGCAAATTGGGGAAAAACTGGTGAGCGGCCTACTTAACTCGGGGAATAGATAAACTCTTTTTCAAGCTGACGTACTAGATACGAAACCTTCTCCAAGAGGCTCTTGTACAGGAGTAACCTGTATTCATTGTGACACTCATCACTACCCTTTACTGGATAGTGTGCTACAAATTAATTGACACTCTCAAACCATGAAAGTCGGGGTAGTACCACATTTGCCTGTTTCCATCATCATTGGTCATGATCATCCCCAGTTTGAACAGTTGTTATCAGACAATTTGTATGCTGTTACCTGGGCACAAGCACAGAAAGAAAAGACATGGGAACTGTTATACCCTTTTGAGCAGGACATTTATGGAGCCCCTGGAAAAGAGAAGAAGTCCAGAGACCAGAAGAGAAAAGAAAAACATTTATGGACTCAGTCTAATACTAGATACATTAAATCTGATACTAAAGACATTAAAGCTGATGTTAAAGTGTTAGATGATGTAGAAAATGTGAAAGAAAGTGGGTCTGGGAAGTTTAAAGAGTTACAGAAGGCAGATGTAACCTTAATACCTTTCTTTTCACAGGTTGGAGTTTCTAGTGACTCCGCACAAGCTGAATTTCTCATAAAGAATGATCTGTTATATACAGTATAGATTAATCCCAGAAACAGGGGAAAGGGTGGATCAATTGGTGCCTAAACAGTATAGACAAAAGTTACTGGAAATGGCTCATGATATTCCCCTGGAGGGACATTTGGGGAGGGACCGTACCTTGAGTCACTTGCTCTGTAGATATTTTTGGCCTGGCATTCATGAAGAAGTGTCCGAATATTGTAGAAGCTGTAGTGAATGCCAGGGTGTAGCCAAAATTGGATGCAGTGACAAGGTACCCCTTCAGTCTATGCCTCTGTTCACAACACGGTTTGAGAGGACAGCAATGGATGTTATTGGACCTTTACCAAAAAGTGCTAAGGGTAACCATTTTATTCTTGTAGTTTGCGATTACTCAACTAAATACCTTGAAGCTGTCCCTCTTAGAACTGTTACAGCTCCTAGGATTGCTGAAGAACTTGGTAAGATATTTAGTAGAATGGGTATCCCTAGAAAAATCCTTACAGATAGAGGGAGCAATTTTTGTGCCAGCCTGTTGAAACATTTGTATCAGGTCCTTGGTATTGAAGCCATTTACACGACACCTTACCATCCTCAAACCTACAGCCTGGTTGAACGTTTCAACCAAATAATGAAGAAAATGCTTCAGAAATTTGTACAGGAAGAAAGTTCTAAATGGGATGTATACCTACCCTATCTAATGTTTGCTTATCGAGATGTACCACAGGTCTCTACCGGGTTTCTCACCCTTTGAATTACTGTTTGGGGAAAACCCTAGAGGTCCTCTGGATGTAATCAAAGAGGAGTGGCAAGAAGGTACAGCAGAGAAAGGGATCAAGTCCAGTGGATTATTGGCATCAGTTGCAGATCCGGTTAGCTAAATATGTCCAGAAAGCACATAAAATCAATCAGGACCAGCAAGTCATACAGAAAGAGCATTACGATAAGGGTACCAGGTTTAAAGAATTTTCAGAGGGAGAAAAAGTATTATTACTCTTGCCATCCTCTGAAAATAGGTTGTATATGAAATGGCAGGGCCCTTATGTAATCTCTAGACGTGTGGGTTCAGTGACATATGAGGTAATCACTCCTGAAAAGAAAAATCACAAACGCATCTACGATGCCAATTTATTGGAGCCCTGGGTGGAGCGGGCATCCCCCCTATGCAGTTATGTATATCCAGAACCTCAAGATAGTGAACTTAATATAGCGTACCAACGTCTGGAAGGTGTAGGGGAGCTCTCAGATGTAAAGATCAACTTTGAGTTGATGCCAAACCAACACGATGGCTCCACAATGTGTTAAACACTTTTAAAAGCACTTTTACTGGAACACCAGGAAGGGTAAAGGCTGCAGAGCATCATATTATTGTGAATCAGGAACACCCATAAGACAAAAGCCCGACAGACTCTCTGAAAGAATTAGAGAGGATGTCATCAAGGAGGTTCAGAAGATGCAAGCGTTAGGCATTATTGAACCCTCCCATAGTGAGTGCAGTTTCCCAATGGTTGTAGTAGGAAAGAAGGAAGGAGGTGTAAGGATCTGTTTGGATTCTAGGCGTCTGAACACTGTCTCTAAGTTTGACAGTTACTTGATGCCTAGAACTGACGACATCTTGGGTCACTTAGGAAATGCCCAGTACATCAATACCCTGGATTTAAAGAAGGGGTACTGGCAAATTCCTCTAAATCCAGATGCCCGTGAGAAGGCAGCGTTTAGTACACCCCTTGGCCTCTTCCAGTTTACCATGATGCCATTTGGACTTCACGGTGCACCCACAACTTTTCAGAGGGTCATGGACCATATCTTGACTCCCCATGCCAAATACAGCACCGCGTACCTTGACAATGTCGGCGATTTTAGCGCCACATGGGAAGACCACATGCGTCATCTTATGAAAGTGTTAACTGCCATCAAAGATGCTGGTCTTATGATCAACCCATCTAAGTGTTCGTTGGCTATGGAGAAAACAAGATACCTAGGTTTTCAAATAGGTAAAGGTTTGTTAAGGCCGGATATAGGAAAGGTGGATGCTGTGGCCAATAGCCCCAGACCAAAAATGATAAAAGATGTGCGTTCATTCTTGGGTCTGGCTGGCTATTACCATCGCTTCCAACCCAACTTTGCCATGGTAGCAGCCCCTTTAACTGACCTTATGAAAAAGAACAAACTTGACAAAGTTGTTTGGTCCCCAGAATGAGAGGAAGCTTTCCAAAACCTCAAAACTGGGTTGTGTTCATCCCCAGTTCTACGCACTCCTGATTTTACACACCATTTCATTGTCCCCAGAACCCCTCCAAATAAGGACATGGACAACTTAAGTGTGGTTGCTTAGTTTGGCTATACTTTTACTTGTTTGTCAAATCTTTGTTTCATATACATTGACATCAAATGGCACATTTTGTTTACATTTCAATCTCTCATCTGTTCTTATTACATTTATATACATTACGTACATCTCATTTCTTACCAACTGATACATTCTAATTTCTTCTTTTCCTCTTCTGCCCCCCAGATGTACATCCTGTGGAGGCTCTCTTCCGCTCATACTGTCAAGGGGTATGAGCGTACACACCGTACCCCTGCCTCTTGGTTCTCAATGCTGTATCCTTTACTTGTTTTCCCTTTTTCCTCCCTTTCTTTCCTGTCCTTCTCCTCCTTTTTCCACTAGTCCACCTCCACCTTGCGATGGACGGTGGACTCCCCTATGTCGCCCCCTGCCCTTCCCGTAAGTTTCCACCTTCCCCACCTACTTTCACCCCTCTGCCATAGCCAGCCCTCAAAGGCATTCCCTATCTCAGCATTAAATAATGCTAAACCTAAACCTGACAGGTGTATCCCATCCCCCTTATAAAATTTGTCCACCCATTCTAGGATCCCATGCTGGATGACCATACCCCCATGCCCTCGAATAACCTGCTCACATGCCCATTCATGTGATTCCGTGCCCTGTCCATACCTTTGTGGCACTCGCCCTGCCTCCATACCCTTATGGGCGTAATGTCAGACCATGCCAATGTGACCTCTGGCCACCACTCTCTTATCTTTTCCATATCATCTTTTATTTGGTAAAAAGTGTCCAGCCAGGGCCTTGTACCCAGGTCGTTGCCTCCCAGATGTATCACTATTAAATCTGGCTGCTTATGCTCCTTCCTGACCCCCCTAAGCTCTGACAACAATTGCACCCACTTCATTCCCCTCCGACCTTTTCACACCAGCTGGATGGTGTCGCTGTCCAGACACAACTGTTTTCCCCCTTGTCTCCTGGCTGCCCACTTCTCCGCCCAGTGTATGAAAGAGTGCCCGCAGATGCACACCTCGAGCCTCTGGAAATTCCCTATTTAAGCAAAGTAACATTGATTAGTCTTTCATCCTGTTTATGTCCCTTCCACCCCCCATTTTCCCCTTTTCTTGCTTGTATTCCTATACCTGCTAATGGAGAGAAAGAAAACATCGTTATTGTGGTAATTTCTGTATATATTTCTTATAACAATCCGATAACCACCTGCCCCTCTCCTTAATCTCTCTGGGCCTGCTGCCTTGCTCCACCATGGTGGATACTGCTCCAATCCGAAACGAGTGAGAGGAGTATCCTTCCCCCAGTTCTCCCAGGAATCTTAGGCCTTTGTGCAACGCTGCTGACACCTGATACCCTGACACCAGCCTGCCATTCCCATGTATGACCAGCGCCGTGCCCCCCATCCTAGGGCGCTCTGCCACGTACTCGTGCAGAGCCCTTACAGGGCAAATCCTTGGATTTGGGTGTTTTCTCAACCACACACTCCTGCCTTGCCCTTGCTGATCTGTCTTTGATCTCCTTAAAAGAATGGCAATCGTCTCCCCTTCTATTCTATATCCCCCTATTGCAAACCTTCTCCTATCCTCTTGCTATGCCCCACCACTTCACTCACCCGAAAAGCCCCTCCATACATGGTAGTGTATAGGCCTCTAAATAGCACTGCTTCACTACTAGAGCTGCATACCTGGTGTATTATGTCCATAAATTGTCCCATCACTGTTACTGATATTGGTTTTCTGCCATCCTGCTTCTTGTCTTGGCCCCTGGTCCATCCCTGCATCATCCTGCGAGTCAGGTTGCTTTTCGTCAGGTCCTCCCAACCCCTCAGGCTACAGATCTGCCCTATTGCTGCCAGGTGCACCCCCATGTTTGCATGCGCCATGTTTTGTTGCCTCCCGGCTACTATAAATCGAGCTACTTGTTCCCCTGTCACTGTCCCACTTACCCGCCCGCCGTATTGTTCCAGGAATTTTTGAAAAGCCCTCCACGATGTTTCATAAGCTCTGTGGGTCCTGGGGCCCAGAAGCTGTGGAACAGTGTTTTGGCTACCCCAATCCAGTCATCCATACGTACGTCGGGATGGCAGTCCCCCTGATGTCTGCTCCCGGTGCGTCGGTCCGAAATTTGTCCATCTGCAATCGGGAGAGGTAGTCAGCAATCACGTTGTCCACACTATCAATATGCTTGGCCCTGAATGACATATTCAGGGTCAAGCCTAAACATACCATCCTGCCAAGCACTCTCATGACCCTCTCAGTCCTGGTTCTCTGCTTGTTCAGGACTTCCACCACCACCTTGTTATCGTTCCAGAACATTACTTTTTTATTCCTTAACTGATTCCCCCAAGCCACCATGGCCACCCATATGGGAAACAGTTCCAGAAAAGTGATGTCCCTTGTCACACCCTCCTTTACTCATTCTTCTGGCCACTCAGCCACAAACCATTTTCCTTGGAAATAGCCCCCCATCCCCCTACCACCTGCTGCATCTGTATACAGCTGCAGATCGGTATTGTACAACCAATCGTCCTGCCAAAACGTCTGCCCGTTGTACTCTTGCAGGAAATGTTCCCATATCAACATATCCTTCCTCATCCCTCTATTCAGATCTACCCAATGATGGGGCTGTGTTACACCCTGTGTTGTCCATGCCAGGCGCCGTGTAAACGTGCATCCTGGGGCAATGGCCCTACATGCAATGGCCCTACATGCAAAATTTAGGTGCCTCAGCACTTGTTGTGCCTGTTGTAGCTGCACCCTCCTTCAGCCCCCATCTTCCCCAACAATTCTCTTAATGTCTGCACCTTTTTCTTTGGTAAATGGTACAGCTCCTTTTCCATATCCAGCTCCAGTCCTAGGAATTCCATTGTCCTGCTGGGCCCCTCCATTTTGTCTTCTGCTAAAGGAACTCCCAATTCTTGGCATAGTTCTTTGAAATCCCTTAACAGGTCCCTGGTCTCATTTTTGCCATCCCCTATAAACAAAAAATTGTCTAAGTAGTGCACCACAGCCTGGTGCCCATACCATTTCTGAAATGCCCATTGCAGCCATGTGCTGAACATTTCAAATATGGCGCATGCTATGGAGCACCTCAGCGGCATGGCTTTGTCGAAATAGTACTGCCCCAATACTTGGAATCCCAGTAGGTCCCAGTCTGCTGACCAAACTGGCAGCAAGCGGAAAGCAGACTCTATATCTGTTTTTGCCAGCCATGCTGTCTCCTTAGCCCTGATGAGTCGCACTGCATCCTTAAGTGTAGCGTAAGTGATCCTACTGTCATCCTCTCCTATCGCATCATTGACTGACCTTCCCTCTGGGTAAGACAGGTGATGTATCACCCGGAACTCCCCCGCCTGTTTCTTGAGCACCAATCCCAGCAGGGAAATCCTTAACTTTGGCAACAGAGGGGCTGGAAATGGCCCCTCCACCCTGCCTGCTGTCAGCTCCTTTTGGATCTTTTGTACCAGTGTGGCCTCCATACCACGTGTGGATTTGAGGTTCCTTGTCCTCATTACTTCCCTCTTCCTCTGGTACTGTAAACTAAAACCTGAAGTGAAACCTCTCCGTAACTTCCTGGCCACTTCCTTATCCAGGTAGTCCCATAGCCATCTTTCCATTGCCTCTACTCTTATTGGTGTCCGGGCCAGCCTGAATACTCCCCTACCTTTTTCCTCAATTGGCCTGATGCCGGGTTTGATAACCGTGCCCCTTCCCCCCTAGTTGCCCGTCCTCTGTTGTTGCCCCTCTCCCATTGCTGACCCCTAAAGGAACCTGGACTGGCCTGAAAGAGCTGCTGGTAAGAGTTCTCCTGGTTGCTGCTCCCCTTCTCCCAACTGTATCTGCACTTTGATGCTGGGTGATGCCCCCCACACTTAAAACAGACATACCAAAACCGGCAGTTGGGCCTCGAGCAAAAAGCCCTGCTGTATCCCCAACAGGCTTTCGTCTCCGCCCCTCCCCATCTGTCACCTTCTGCCTCCTTTTCTGTTGGCCCCGTGTATATTTCTAACCATAAATCTATCTGCCTGGCATCCCACTTTACGTCCCAGAAATTCGCCATGCGCTTCCTAAATTTCTCATCGTATCTCAACCAGCTGTGCCCCCCCCTTCTTATACACATTCTTAATGATGAGGGAATAAGTGAGGAGCGCGGGTCGCTAACTCTGGTCTTTTTTCTATGGCTAAGGCCATAAAATAGGTGAACCCCGTGGACCAGTTGTCCCATGTTTTACCTTTTCCTGCTTTTTCCTCCTCACCTTTCCCCAGCAGCACCACTGCCACTGCCATATCCTTCTTTTCGAAACTATCTTTCTCCTCATACTTGTCCATGGCATCGATGTTTGCCAGGGCAAATATGTCCACATACTACCCCTTCCAAATTTTTCTTTTCACCGCTGTGGGGACATGATCGGCTAACCATACCCCTGGGGCCCCTAACTCCCGTCTCTCTATGGGCATCGTGGCTGGACACCCCATCCCCCTGCAGCCCCCGTGCCCTTTATTTTAACTAACGCCTTCTCCAGCTGCCCCAGTCCATTCTTCCCATGTTCTTAAGCATTTGCTCCACATATTCTTTCACACTACTTTCTATTGTCACCACCTGATTACCTGTATTGCCCGGCTTGTCGGTCCCTGGCTGGGGCACTCCAAATGGACCTGGTATAGTTGTCGGCAACTGTGTTGGCCACTCTGGCTCTGGCAGGGGCAGCGGCACCAAGGGCGTGGGAGGCTCCGGCACTGGTACTGGCCTGGGGTGCGGTTCAGGGATTGGGTCACTGGGAGGTGGGCTCCAAGGGGCTGGCTCAGGCATCTCCTTTCTGGGCTATGGGCCCCTGTGCCACCTGGGCCCCCTTTTACTCCTATTTTTGTTCCTTCCTCTGTCTCCCCTTTCATTTCATGCCTCCCTCCCCCTCATCCGGTTCCGCTACCTCCAAGAGCTGGTTGGCTTTTTCAACCAGGTCCATCACTGCTCAGTAGCAGTTCTCTTTATTGGGCTTGACTCTCTTGGGTGCCATCCTAGTCACTCAGTGGTACCTGCTGAAGAAAGAATTTCACAACTGTTATTTCATGCCAGGCTCAACTCGGCCCCCGCATCATCCCCTTGCCAGCTTGTGCCTCCCCAGCCCGTCTCTGGTGGTTCCCATCTGAGCAGAGGCCTCCTTCAGCCCCCCTGTCATGGCTGCTTATGTTTGTCACCAAAAATGGCCCCCCCCACCTGATTTGGGGGGGAAGGGGGCCCCGCAGAGGTTCGGCCTTTCTGTCCTGCATCGGCCAGCCTCCTTTTTTTTTTTTGTTCACCTACACCTTGCCCCTTGTTGTGGGCCACTGCATGCCTTCCTCCATGTGCTTTGGACCGCACCCGGCACTGCCTCCCACAAACCCCTCTTGCACTTGCCTTCTGGCCCTCCCCAACCAAGCACTGCACCACGTGGCCGGGCTGCCCCACGTTGTCCTCCACCACTTTGGGGCTCACCTCCTGCCCATTGGCCGATCTCTTGCCTGCCCTTAAACAAGCATCATTTTGTGCAAAAAACACCCTGCCCTTCCCTTCTTCCCCCCCCCGTCCTCTGCGCCACTTTGCGCTGCTGCGATATGGCCTGTCATGCCCACATGGTCACGAGGCCCACACTGGGGACCCATTTCAGTGTTCCCCTTTTCGCCAAACAAATCCTTTTCCCTCTCATGCGCCACTTCACCCCCTCGGTCCTCTATGGAAGGCAGTAAATAACCAAATGGCTGCTGCACCCCACTTTTTGTAAAACTAACCTCCCCAATAATACTAGACTTGTTGTGACAACCAAATGCCTGTTTAAATCCCAGCATGTCCCAGCTGGGTAACAGATGGACCCTCCCTGTGGATCCACAGCCTGATGATGAATTAACAAAATTAACTAGCTTAGGACACTGCGCGCCTAAATATACAGTGAAATCACCAAAAGGAAACCAGCGACCTAATGACTTGTCCCATCTGGTCTATACCACGTGGCGATGATGTCAGATGCCATCCCATGTGGTAGGCCTCCCTTTTTGCCCCTTCTGCCCCGGCAACTCCATTGTCCTAATTTTGTCACCCGCCCTACTAATGGCAGGCTTGTCCTCTCTCTTGTCCACAAGAAGCATCACAAGAAAAAAAACCTTCCACTTTCTCTTCCTCGCCTTTTTCTCTTCCGCCTGTCCCCCTTTCGCCGATTCGTAGACCCCGATCCTTCTTGCATTTTTCTCCCTCCAGCCCCAAACCCCGTGTCAGTTGACCAGACTCCTTAAACTGTGCTCCATGAACTGTGCCCCATACATGCTGCCCCAAGTGGCCCCTCTGCTGGAGGGGCATCTGGATCATGGGATCCCCCAAACAGCCGTACCATCAAAACCTTTCAATGACAATATCGGGGACGTTTCCAAAAGGCTTAAAGCCAGATTAGGTTTCTTCTTTAGAAATAGGCCCCTCTTCTCCCTTGAAACTCGAAATAAGCTCGTCCAGGCCACTTTTCTCCCCCTTCTTGACTATGGCGATGTAATTTACTCCTCTACTACTCTCGCAAACATAAGTAAATTGGACATCCTTTACCACCGTGCGTTACAGTTTATTACCAACTCCCCTTACCGTTTGCACCACTGTGACCTATATGCAGCTGTTGGATCGACATCTCTCACTACTAGATGCCTGCTCCATGTTGGTCTTTGGACCCTTAAGCTGCTCCTGCACAAATTACCGAGTTATCTTTCATCTCTTGTTAGTATTTTGCATAGTGCATACTCTCTAAGGAAATCTGATTTCATTCTGCTGGACATACCTAGGACACGGACCTCCTTTGGTAAACGTGCTATTGGGCATGCCCTTCCATCTATTTGGAACCAACTACAAACCATGCTGAAACTAACTAGTACAGTTTCAATTAACTTCTATAAAGTGCTAAGTGCTACTAAGATAAAAGATATCTGCAACTGTCATTGAGCCTCTTCTCATCCCTATGTGTGCCATACACATTCTGTATAAGACCTTAATTGCCCTTATGCATGCTAATTATTTATTGTTCGCACTATCATTTAATCCAAGACACTATTTCATTCTCCGGCTTCTGACTTTATAACTGCTACCGTTACTGCAGCAATCCCACTCCTGCTCCCCTTCCCCGTCCTACTCTTGGCTCTGTCTAAGTATATATTACTCCTCTCACCCTACCAAGCCTTGAATACCTCCCTTACCCTTTATTTTCTGTTGCTGCTCAATCTACTAAAATGTATGTATTGCAAATACCAGTTACCATGCCTTGCATTGTTAGTATACTACCTGGAAATGTTATCACTTCGTACCACTTGTTTGCTCACCACCTATTGTCATCCAATGTGGTATCCTCGTATGTAATATCTTGCTTGTATTATGTGTTCACATGCATTCATGTTATATTATTGTCTATTGATTATTTTTATTTATGTATGTTCCTTATCAGTGTACTTGTCACAGGACCTCCTTGTGAATGAGCTTGCTCAACGGAGTTTTCCTGCAGTAAACTTGAACTTGAACTTGAAACTGCTCTTTTTCCTGCTAATTGCAGCCTGCCTACTTCTCTCTCATGCGACCCCAACTCTTACCCTTCCCCCCATGCTGCCATTTCCTCAACGGAGTCGGCTGGGTAAAACTGTATCCTGCCTCGCAATTAAATCCTGCTTGCGTTCCGCCCATCCCCTTGGCAGATTTCTCCACACGGCCATCGCGGACCACCCTTTCCAGCTGCTGTGCTGTTTCTGGCTGGCCTAGCTGCTCTTTACTTGCTCCTGCTGTACAGCTTTAGTCACCTATCTGTCAGTTTTTAGATTCAGCTCCCCACTATCTCACTCGCGTTCACTCCACAGCCATGCTTCCCACAGTAAATGCTGCTATTTAAAATTATGTACCTCTTCCTCTGCCTATCACCATTTATGATTTCCCCTTAGCCCTGCTTACCACAGTAAATGCAGTCAATTCAAAATTGATTACCTCTTCCTCTGCCTATTCCATGCAGTCCCGCATAATTAAAGGGGCCTTACCTTGTTCCTCAGTTCTTCTGCTTACTCACTTGCCAATTACCACGCTAGTCCATGTGCTATTAATGTAATACTTTTAATGGTATCTCCCCTTAAATAACTCAGAAACCTATATCACAAAAGCCCAATGGCTCAAAAATCTCACACCAAACTGATGTGCTTCTTGAAAACTTCCTAAGAGCAAATTGTGAGCTCCCTTCTGCTTTGCAGCCACTTATGAAGGACCCCCCTTTTGCCCCTCCCCTTGGCTTTTGGTCCACTCCTCTTCATTGGGGACTGGGGTTCCACCTGGAGGGACACCAGCCTATACTGGTAGGATGGTCTGCATCTATCCAGGAAGGGAACAAGTCTTTTGAGCAATCGGTTTAAATGCTTCATTGGCAAGCTTTTAAACTAGTCAAAGGGGGAGGCACTGACAAGCAGCAGGAAAATCCCAGCCTCTCCCTACAAAACAGGGTACTAAATGAGAAAAAGACTGAGGTAGAACGGTCAGTGGGGGATGCTGCAACAGAAGGTAAAGCCATCAAAAAATGGAGAGCAATGAGTACTAATGCCCATAGTCTGGGTAACAAGCTTCCTGAATTAGTGGCCTTGATGGAGGAGGAACATCTGGATATCGTGGCAGTCACAGAAACATGGTACACACAAACCATGACTGGGACATAAACATACCAGGATACACTGTCTACAGGAGGGACAGGGAGGGTAAAGAGGAGGAGGAGTAGTTCTTTACATAAGGAAGGAATAAAAGCAACAGAACAAAGGGTAAACAGGGAGGAGAAGAAGCACTGTGGTAATTGGAGACAGGCAATGGCACCACAATACGCACAGGGTTGTATACAGACTCCCCTCTCAGGGGAGGAAATGGACAGGGAAATGATAGAAAGTATACTTAGAATGGCAGAAAAGGGAGATATTGCTGATGGGTGATCTGAATATGCCAGATGTTAACTGGAGTGCAGTTGCAGCTGCCACTTCAAGAGTGCAGTTATTCTAGATGCCCCACAGGGGCATGCCTTCACAACTAGTACTGGAGCCCACTCGAGAGGGAGCAATATTAGACTTGATTCTCTCAAATGGAGATGGAGAGAGGATCACAGATGTAGAAGTGGGTAGCCATCTGGGAACTAGCGACCATCGAACAGTATTGTTCACAATAAACACGGCAATAGAGTCAAGCCATACAAAGACAAAAGTATTGGACTTTAGGAGGGCTGACTTTGCCAAAATGGGTGAGTGCCTAAGGAATGCACTAGCAAATGGGCAGGAAGGAGGGGTGGAAGAACAATGGGGAATAATAAAAACTGCCATCATGGAGGTAACGAGCCTTTGTGTGAAGCAAATAAACAAAGCAAGACGATGTAAGAAACCACTATGATTCTCAAAGGAAGTGGCAGTGAAGGTTCAAGAGAAAAAGAAAGCATTCAGGAAGTACAAGGAATCGCAGAAGGAGCAGGACAGAGAACTGTATCAGTTAAAGCAAAAGGAGGCAGGGAAGGCAATCAGAACAGCAAAGGCCCAAACCGAGGAAAAGATAGCCAACTCAGTTAAGAAGGGGATAAAACCTTTATAAGGTACCATCAGGGAGCAAAGAAAGACCAAGTGAGGGATAGTGAGGCTTAATAAAGGGAGGGAGGGTGGGCAGAGGGAGACTGTGAAAAGGCAGAGATACTAAACAAATTTTTGCTCAGTATTTACAAATGAAGAGGGAGGTACATAAAACAAACAGTAGTAACACTCTGGATACAGAAGTTGATACCAGCCATTTACAGAAGAAAGGGTTCTGAAAGAACTCTTAAAACTGAAGGTGGACAAAGCAATGGGGCCTGATGGGATTCATCCCAGAATTCCAAAAGAGCTAAGGGTAGAACTAGTGACACCACTGACTACCCTTTTTAACAAATCATGGGAGGATGTGGTGGTACCCCAGGACTGGAGGAGGGCAGATGTGATTCCCCTTCACAAAAGTGGGAGCAAGGCAGAAGCAGGAAACTACAGACCTGTTAGTTTAACCTCAGTGATAGGGAAAATGATGGAATCACTTCTGAAGGAAAGAATTGTCAAGTATCTAGAGGCCAGAGGGGTACAGGACCCTAGGCAGCAAAGATTCACAGCGGGAAGGTCATGAAAGACAAATCTGATAGATTTCTTTGACTGGGTGACCAAAGTAGTAGATCAGGGAGGGGCTGTGGACATGGCCTACCTAGACTTTAGCAAGGCATTTGACACAGTCCCACACAAAAGATTAATATATGAGTTAGCCAGCCTGGGAGTGGGTCCCAAGATGACAGCCTGGGTAAAGAATTGGCTGGGGAATAGGACACAGAGAGTAATAGTAAATGGAGTTCACTCAGAAGAAAGGAGGGTTACTAGTGGGGTACCGCAGGGTTCAGTATTAGGACCGGTCCTCTTCAATGTCTTTATAAGCGACATTGCAGAAGGACTGGAAGGAAAAGTATGTCTCTTTGCAGATGACACTAAGATCTGCAACAGAGTTGATGCACAGGGTGGGGTGGAAAGGATGAGAAGGGACTTGGCAAGGTTAGAGGAATGGTCAAATGTATGGCAGCTTAGATTCAATGCTAAGAAGTGCAAGGTAATGCACCTGGGAAACAAAACCCAGGGAAGAGTACACAATGGGGGTGAGATACTAACAACAACAAAATGGAAAGGGACCTGGGGTAGTCATATCAGATGACCTAAAGGTGGGCAAGCAATGTGAGGGTAGCAAGGAGGGCTGTGGGGTTACTGGGATGCATAGGGAGAGGCATCACCAGTAGAAAACAGGAAGTTATTATCCTCTGTACAGACAGCTGGTGAGACCCCATCTGGAGTACTGTGTGCAGTTCTGGAGACCCAATCTCCGAAAGACATAGACAGGATGGAAGCTGTCCAGAGGAGGCAACTAAAATGGTGCAGGGTCTGCACCGGAAGACATATGAAGAGAGACTTAAGGAGCTTAATATGTATAGCCTCGAGGAAAGGAGGGAGAGGGGGGACATGATAGAAACTTTCAAGTACCTCAAGGGAATCAACAAAGTCCAAGAGGGTAGCATCTTTCAAAAAAAGAGGTGTGCAAGAACAAGAGGGCACAATTTGAAGATAGAGGGGGGGCTCAGAGGTAATTTAAGGAAGTATTTTTTCACAGAGAGGGTTGTGGATGCATGGAACGGCCTTCCGGAGGAGGTTGTGGAGTCAAAATCAGTGGTGGAATTCAAGCATGCATGGGACAGTCATAAGGCAATTCTGGGGGTTGGGGGTAAGAAGAAGTAGGCTGCTGGTTAACTAGGATCTGCAGCTTATCCAGTAGCTAGGGAAATGGGCAGACTGGGTGGGCCAAGCGGTCCTTATCTGCTGTCAAATTCTGTTTCTATGTTTCTATGTTTCCTCAGCTGCCACCTCATCGGTTCCCACCACTCCCCTTTTTCCTCCCCTTTCGTGACCTCCCTAGCCCCTCCCCCTATGACACCTGTCACTCTCTGAGCCCCACCCTCCTTTTCTCCTTCCTGACCCCCTGTTTTCTGAGCTTCTGAGCTTCCCGCACTTATTCATCAAGGCCTTGGGACAATGGGGTCTACCCTTTTACAGGGGCAACCCTCTTTGTTCAGACGGATGCTTCCAACTGTGGCACAGGTGCTGTACTTGCCCAGATAATAGATAGAGAGGAGCATCCTGTTGTTTATGTAAGCAGAAAACTTCATGAATGAAAAAAAAGGTATTCAACAATTGAAAAGGAGTTTCTAGCTGTCAGGTGGGCCATAGAAGCACTCTGGATACATGGTCCTGCTCCTGGAAATTGAAAATTAACTCCTCCAAGTGCAAGGTGCTACACCTAGGGAGGGAAAACCCCAACTATGTGTACACGCAGGGGGTATGAGTTGCAGGCCACGGCAGGGGACAGAGACCTATGATTCTTGGTGGATGTTAACATGAATAATTCAGAGCAGTGCAGGGGGACTGCAGTCAGGGTAAATAGGATGCTGGGATGCATCACTAGAGGGATTACCTCAAGGAACAGGGAGGTGATTTTGCCACTGTACAACAGCCAGGTTAGACCACATCTTGAGAACTGTGTGCAGTTCTGGAGGCTGCACCTAAGGAGGGGACATTCAACTCCTGGAGAGAGTTCAGAGGAAAGCAACCAGAATGATCGGGGGCCTGGGGGATATGACATATGATGAATGACTAGGGGATCTCAACCTGTTCTCGCTGGATGAGAGGAGGGACTGGGGAGTCATGATTGAGGTCTTCAAGTACCTCAAGGTAGTAAATAAGGTAAGCAGAGATAGGATCTTTCGACTGAAGGAGGGTGGAATCACCAGGGGACACAGCTGGAAGATTGAGGGTGGAAGGATTAGGGGGGAAAGGAGGAGGAGGTACTTCACTGGGAGAGTGGTGGAACCGTTGAATGCGCTGCCCGTGGAGCTGGTACAGGCAGCTACGGTGGAGGGATTCAAGAGAGGGTGGGACAGGTATAGGCAAGAGGTGAAGCAGAGGCTGGTTTGCCTGAGGGGGGCAGGACTTGGGGATGGAGTAACAGTGGAAGGAGACAGATAGAGGGCTACGGTACCCAATCAGGGTGCTGAAGAACGAGCAGACTCGATAGACCAATAGGCCTACTCTGCTGGCGTCTATTATGTTAGTATTTGTGTGTTTATGTACACACAGTAATACTTAAAGTAATTTTTGATAATTATTATCTGTTTGTTGTGGTACAGTGCATATTTTCATTCTGTTTAAAATATTTGGTTATATAGTGTACTGCACTGTTAAATTTTCTGCGCATTACCTGTAGTGTGTGAGTGTGTGTGCGTGCCATCAAGTCAGACATATTTTACTGTGCCAGACAGTAATCACAGCACTCTTAATCAGTTACCCATCTGTGATATTTTTTACTGCTTAATTCTATCTTGAACTGCTACTGCAGCACCCCGCTCAACTGGCAAAGGTGTAATTTTTTGTTCCCAGTTTTTGATTTGTGTGACCACTGGTTAATGTGTTTTTGTGCCTGTACAGCTGCATCTCTTTACAGTGTGCAATCTGCGTCTGTGTGTTTGCATCTGTTTAGTGCCCAATCAGTATCTGTCAGCCACAATTGTTGTTTTTTGGCTTCCCATCCACCCCAAATTTCAGAAATCTCAATTTGTTGTGAATTTTCTGTGTAATCCCCAAAAATTGCCTGCAAAGAGATGAGCATGCAAAGATGCTTCTGGGCATGGCACTCCTGCCAGAGGCAAGAGTGGCTGTGGGTATGGTAGTAGTAGGTGGCAGAAGTGCATAGTTGATGCCAGTAAAGGGATTTCTCTGACTATGTTTTTCACAGTGCAATCAGTAGCTTCAATCATGGTTGGAGATGCTGTTGTCCCCCCCTTGGTGGTAGTGAAATAGCTGATGGCATGAGTATTGCCCCAAGTTCAACCCATGCCAACAAGTTAACTGGTTTCCCAAATATTATGGAGTCTAAAGCCGTGACCGTGAGTCGGAGTGTAATAGATGTCACACTCCCCATCGTCCCCATCCCCGTCCCCACATTGGTTGAACATGATTCTGATACTGATAAAGAATCATTGCAATCTCATGTTTCCCGTGCTATTGATGAGATCGTGCCTGTGCCATCCAATCTTTCAAATGCTGGAGAAAAAATATTGTATGATCATAATGATGTTGTGGTTGGTACTTGTTCTCCACAGGACAGCATCCAAGCTGACATTGTGGATGCAGATGAGGAATATGATGATGATTTTAGTGACCCCAGTTGGGAATCGAGAAAAAAGAAATTAAAGGTGGCTGTGTGTAAACAGTCTCAGTCTGTCGGTGTTAAATCACTCACTCTTCAAAGTTGTGAAGTGGCAGTTTCTGTTGATGATGATGACCCAGTAGTAGTCATCATAGAGAGTGATAGGCCGGTAGAGCCCAAGTGTGGCCAGCAACAGAAATCATGTAGTACACCCCTAGTGGTAGGCGAATTGGGCTCCATCCACTCCACGAAGTAGCCTATGGAGTTACAGGCAGATTCGCTGGAGCGGATTTCCAATGCGGCCGGAGTACTTCGTTAAAATGAGGAAATGTAAATTGTATTAGAAACAGCTACTTAATGCTACTACACCTCCACTGGTCACTTCTCTTTCAATTTTTTTTTCTATTTTCTTTTTCTACACCTTCTAACCGTCCGTAGCCTGCAACCTCAGCCTACTCATGCTTCCACCCCACATTGGCCTTAGGGCCCTTCTGATACTCCCATGGCTTACCCCCACGGTGGGGCTGCGCACTGGGGCCACATGCCGCAGACGTCGGATTAGGTCAGGGAGGGCTGGCCTGGGGGGGCTAATTGAAGCTATGGTAGGCTTCATTAATGGCTCTCGGCGGCTTCCCCATTTTCCTTTTTCTGGGAGGCGGGGACGTGCAATGACGCGAAGCGTCCTGCCCCGCCTCCAATATGAACTGTTGATGTCGGCAGCTGAGCGACTTCCCGGCCTCCACCAGGGGTCGTGCAGGCTCCGATCATGTCCCCGTCCCTCCCCCCGGAGAAGGAGAGCAGTCCGTAGGATGCTCTATCCTTCCCCCTGCCCCCTCGAGCGATCCGGGTCCATTCCCGAACCCGGTCGCCGGGCGTCAAGAGGAAATCCCACCGCCACACGGTGGGTCGACTTCTTTCAATTTTAAGGTGAAGTACATTGGTGGCAGTTCACTTCACCACTTCGCCTTTGTTTTTGAGCTCTGAAAGTGGATTTTGCAGTGATTCATGGGAGTTCAGGTCACATGGGCTCTATATTGATCTGCACAGTCTCAGTTCAGGGTAGTATGAGTAGGAAGGAGTAGGAGACAGTGTGCTCTAATAGCTGTCTGTAGGAATCTTTTAAAAGCTGTTCAAAAAGCATTTTTGCTTTATTTGGGGGGATCCAACTGTAGTTCATCGATTGTAGGAAACCCTCCTGTGCTCACATCATTGAGCACTTTTGTTTGTGTGTGGATTTTGAATGTTAATTTACAACATTGAGTGTGTGTGGTGAAAGACAGTGAAGTGTGCTGTGTGGAGGAGGGGCGTATCTGTGTGTAGGTAGATTTAAGTTGGAGAACTAGTGATTTCTTTGTGTTTTGGTTATATTTTTGTTAAATAACTGACTGTGTTACTGTACACATAGTAAAATTGTCAGTAATAGTAAAAATTTTCTTGCTGTTTGTTTTGTGAATGTGGTGCAGCATTTCATAAGGTCAGGTTGTTTAAATTTAATTTACATTACGTGGCAGTACACTAAACTTTTGCATTTGCATCGCATTCCACATTCAGCATTGTACACAAACTGTTCTGTGTTGTGTGTGCAGTGTTGCATGCATCAAATATAATACACCTTTTAAAATTTGTGACACAGACTAGTGTAAGTCCAACTAAGCACAGCAGTGTGAACCTGCTATCCACTGCAGCTGCCTGATTTTGTACTGCGATCGTGTTCTCTGTTCTTAGTTTTGCTGCTTGTAGTGCCGTAAAAATCAGCACTGTCTATATTCAGTGCTCCCCCCCCATGTTGAAAAGGTATTTTTTACCAGACTGGATTGTTTTTGTGACCCCATCAGTACCACTGGTTACTGAAGTTGTTTTAATTCCATGACAGTGTCACAACACAGTAGTTTCTTATCTGTTGCTGAAGCCACAGTTGTTTATTTTGCTTCACATCCAGCCAGCATCTCTCCAGTCAGAAAGTGAACGTATCAAAATCTGAATTTGGTAATAATATTTGTGGTTGATCCCCCAAAATGCCTGCAAAGAGACATGCAAGTAAAGCTGTTTCTGGCCATGGCAATGTTGGCAGTAAGAGGGTCTGTGAGCATGGTAGTAGTACGCGGACGGAGAAGTACATTGCTGATGTGAGGAAAGGTATTTCTCCTGCAATGTTTTTTACAGTCCAATCAGTAGCTTCACTGATAGTTGGAGGAGATGATGTTTTCCCAGCCGGTGGTGTTAGTGTTACTGGTGTTAGTGGTGGTGGAGGTAGTATTAGCTTTGTTGCATCAGGTTCTAATTCCAACCAGTGTACCGTATCCAAACATATTGAGTGTGAAGCAGTGCAAGTGAATGACAGCGTAGATGACGTCATACTTCTCAGTAACATCCCATTAATTGAACCTGATTCTGATGATCATGTCAACGATAACATACAATGTGATATTCATCCACCGTGGCACGTAACGTCAGTCATTTTCCATGTAGTGATTCACAGTGTGTGGTGAACAAATATCAGGTGATGGTGGTGTAGATGCTGATGATGAATGTGATGATGCTGATGATGATGATGTTGCTGTTGTTGCAACATGCAGTCCACATGTTAGCATCCAAGCAGAAGGGGTGGATGTGTGTGACAGTGACGTTGATGAATATGATGATGATGTAATTGACCCCAGTTGGGAACCAGAGAAAAAGAAATTAAAAGTGATTGTGTCTGAATTTGTTTGCAGGAATCCCCTCCCTGTAAAAACTTGTGATTTACTGGTTTTAGTTGATGATGATGATGATGACCCAGTGCTCAATATGATAGGTAGTCATGGTGGTCAGCAGCAGTCCAGATGTGCAGTGCCAAAAACATCACGTGCCCCCCACTTCAGTGCTTAAAATAACAGACTTAAATAAGCCACATCATCATGGACATGTTAAAAGCAGAGCTTCACACTCCCTTGTTTGGGATTTTTTTTTGTTCAAGATGCAAATGATGATTCAGTTGCAATCTGCCAGGTTTGCCATGTGCGTGTAAGTCGAGGTAAAAAGGGGAGCCATCTTGGGACAGGAGGACAGCATACGCATCTTAAGAATAGGCACTTGGCTCTGTGGACCTAGCACAAGCTGGCAGCTAATATCAGACTGGGGTGTTCACCCATATCACCAGCAATCATAGCCAGCATGTTATCCCCTTCCATGACTGTTAAGCCCAGTAGGAAATTAATCATGTGCAGTAGTGCGGTAATAAGAGCAGAGGATTACTACAGGCATGATGAGGTGGAGGACCATAATGACTTTGAAATGTTGTCCAGTGCTGGTGAGAGTAGCAGTTTTTGTGGTGGTGGTGGTGGTGAATGCAGTATGTCTAGTGCAAGTGGTACATCAACCCCGGTTGGCAAATCTGGAAAAATAACATCATTTCTGGGTTTGTCATCATCACATGTGTAACTATCTTCATCAAATGTCCACACTCCACCCCTGCCAATGCCATTCGTCACAGAGCACAACCATTTGTGACCAACAACACACCCTGTGTAAAAAATTTCAGTCAGCCCACATTACAGAGTGTTTTTGCGCATAAGCTGAAGTACCCCCGATCATACAGTGTCACGTGAACTTAATTCTGCTGTAGCAGAAATGCTGGCAATTGATCTTTTGCCCTTCTCCTTTGTGGAGAATTCTGGGTTCCAGCGGTTTGCCGCCCGTGCCTGTCCAAAATGGAAAGTCCCATCCAGGACATACTTTTCTACCCGTGCTGTTCCCGAGTTGTTCCGCACTTCTCAGACTCAGTAAGACATGCCCTTCAACATTCCTCCTCTCCATTCATCCATTTAAGTATGGATATGTGGACAAGTGGCAAAACAGCAGGGAGTTCATATCTGTGTATAACTGCACACTGGGCGCAGGTGTCGGGGTTGTTTGTGATGTTGGTAGTGTGAATAATCAGTGCAGTAAGGTGGAATTTCACAGTAGCAATCTTCCTGGAATTCGCCAGCATGCAACAATTGGTATGCATAGTGTGACCTGTTCACACACTGGTGAATCTATGTTGGACATGGTACTGACTGAAACTGACAGATGGCTAAACCCTATGTCCCTGAGAGCTGTGTTCATAGCAAGTGACAATGGGTCAAATGTGGTGAAATGCATCACGAATGGTGTTTTTTTTCGTGTTCCATTCGTGGCCCATTGTTTAAATCTTGTGGTTCAGGAGCTTCTGCAGCACCCTGACATAAAGGAAATGCTGACCATTGCACGACGTATCTGCTCTCACTTTTCAAGATCTGGAAAGGCCCGTGACCAACTGCGGCAGTTGCAGATACAAAACAGCCTGCCTCAGCACCGCTTGAAGCTGGAAGTTGTCACCGATGGAACTCCACATTATACATGGCAGAGAGGTTGTATGAACAATACAAAGCCATCTCAGAATATCTTATTATGCACACTAGCCGTGATAGTTCTGGGGCCTCCATGTCTATGATGACTGAACAGTGGCGCTCATGGACTCTGTAATAACAATTTTGCGCCTTTGAACATGCCACACAGGCAGTGAGTGGAGAGTCTGCCTCCATTAGCCAATCAATTCCACTGCTGCGGGTGCTGAGGCAGACATTGGTGAATGTATAGCATAGCCTTGATGTTGCTGGAGATGGTGGTAGCAGTATGTTGCTGCAACACATGCTGACAGTATTCGTCCAGAATCTTCACATTGTGAGCATTCAGCATAGTGACAACTTTGCCATGGCAACAATGCTGTACCCACGATACAAATGTGGAATTGCATCAGTACTGGAAGGAGGGCCTGAACAGGTAAAAAATATCACTGGTCAACTGGTTCGCTTGGTTCATGGAAACAGAAGTCACGTGCCAAGGCTTGCAAACCTCAGCAGCATAATCCAGCTGAAGGTGTAGCTGGAGAACCAGCAAGCATATCATGCAAGGGTAAAGGGACTGTAGTTCCAGGTGGTCTGTCATCCAAAGTGGGTGGCTTCAACCCACTTTGGGAGGCTTTGTCCCAAGTGGGTATTTGTGAAATAAATGATTCCAGAGAACAGGCTGATGCATCAACAATTGGTCTTTATGCGGCACAGAGAATGGTTGAGTCATATGTGTCTGAAAACAGGCATCTGACAATAAGTGAAGATCCTTTTTTGTACTGGAGTGGAAAGGTCAGTGAATGGCCAGAGCTGACTGCAGTGGCACTGAAGTACTTCACATGCCCACCCTCCAGTGTAAGTGTTGAGAGGGTATTCAGCTCAGCAGGTGCAATAGTCAGGGATCGTCGGACAAACCTGTCTCCTACAAATGTTGGTTTGCTAATATTCATTCAAATGAATGAGAGGCACATACCAGCACAGACTGCAACCTTGGTATTCATACCCCGGCCTAGTCATGGTGGTCTTGCTGATGTGGAAATGGAGCATCCTAGTGGCACTGGCAGTGGCTGCCTGAAATGGCCCACCACTGATGTAGATGATGACACAATGGAGAAAGAATTTCCCAGTGGTCAGACTTCAGACGTCGATGACTGTGAGGACAGTTTTCTTTATGAGGATGATGATGTGGTTAATGGTGGCAGGTTTAACTGCAGTATTTAAAAGGCAGTGTGCCCCCCCACCCCAGACCACCACCATCACCGGGACTGATGTTATGCAAGTCTGCCACCATGAGTCTGTCTGCCCCCAAGGACCACCACCACCACTGGGACTGATGTTATGCAAGTCTGCCACCATGAGTCTGTCTGCCCGCAAGGACCTCCACCACCACCGGGACTGATGTTATGCAAGTCTGCCACCATGAGTCTGTCTGTCCCCCATGGACCACCACCACCACCACCACCACCGGGACTGATGTTATACAAGTCTGCCACTATGAGTCTGTCTGCCCCCCACGGACCACCACTACCACCACCACTGGGACTGATGTTATGCAAGTCTGCCACCATGAGTCTGTCTGCCCACCCCGGACCACCACCACCACTGGGACTGATGTTATGCAAGTCTGCCACCATGAGTATGTCTGCCCCCCACAGACCACCACCACCACCACCACTGGGACTGATGTTATGCAAGCCTGCCAACATGAGTCTGTCTGCCCCCCATGGATCACCAACACCACTGGGACTGATGTTATGCAAGTCTGCCACCATGAGTCTGTCTGCCCCCCACGGACTACCACCACCACCACCGGGACTGATGTTATGCAAGTCTGCCACCATGAGTCTGTCTGCCCCTCCTCGGACCACCACCACTACCAGGACTAATGCTATGCAAGTCTGCCACCACCATGAGTCTGTCTGCCCCCACAGACCACCAGTCCACCAGTGCACCACCACCACCAGCTTCTTAATATTTAAACCATGACGTGAGTATGTGCACTCATGTTTGTTATGCTGCCTCACTTCCTGAAGTTGTATGTTTTGTTTTCTGTAGCTTTTCAGAGTTGCAGTGGCAAAACACATACAGTACACTTCTTTTGTTTCTTTTACAGGAGAACAAAAACAGGCTCCATCACTAATACTCGTTGGGAAAGATGCTGTAGCTATACTGCACAAAGAGGAACCAATGTAATGTCCATGTGAAATCCATTCTGGTAAGTATGAAGATTTTATTTCATCCATTTCATTGCTTTGTAAAGACTGCTGCAAATATTGCACACAACAGGTTGTCTTAGTAGTTGACAACATGTGTCTCTGACATGTAACTTGACAATAAGGATTGAGATTGGAGAACCAGGGAGGGACACATAACAATGAAGTTGTAACTTGTAAGAAGTCATTCATTTCTTTTTTTAGGAAACTTTGAGATGCTTTGTTGTTCTGTCAAAGTGGCCTTATCCAAAAAAGTTCAACATCAGGCACACCCTTCCCCCGAGTTTGGGCACACATGCAACAAGCAGAAGTCATTTCATTAGATGACCATAACCATCATTAACAACCGGACTCCAGAAGGATGCTGAAGAAATCTGTGAAGAAGTAAAAAAATAAGAAACCATTACAGACAAAACTGAAACCATGATTCCACCCCCCAAAAAAGAAATACTTACCTTCATGTGCTTGAGAGTTATCCGTTTCCATTTAATTGCAAAAAATTCTCATTGAGCACTGGAACGTTCACACCAACTGTTTATGAGTCACCTGTGTGATGCTGAACAATAGCATGAGTACATGTCCAGTTCAAGTTCAACCCCTCTCATCATCACCTACAAAATACACAACTATATATCTATATATATCTACTCACCAAGGCTACTATTAGTGTACATCCAAAGGGCACCTTTCAATCCAGTTGAGATGATCACATTTCATTTGGTGGAATCATCTCGCACAACACATTGGACCAGCAACACGAACCTCACAGTCATCATTTTATCCTGGGGTATGTGTTGAAACAGTGACTGAGTGCGCCATTAATTCTGGGGGACTTTGTATGTGCTGAAACAGTCTCTTTTCACTTCGTTACCACTTGTCAATTTTCTGCACACAAGAAGGATGCATTGTGGGCCTGCAGAAAATATATGGGGACTCTGTGCCACCACTGCACACATGACTGAGTGCTCCATTAATTCTAGGGGACTTTGTATGTGCTGAAAAAGTCTCTTTTCACTTCGTTACCGCTTGTCAATTTTCTGCACACAAGGAGGATGCATTGTGGGCCTGCAGAAAAAATATGGGGACTCTGTGCCACTTTTGTGTGTTCTGTGATTGTTGCTGTGAGCTCATAGTCATGATGTCATAGTGACATTTTTACAATTAAAGCAGCATTGTAAGAATGTCCTCACAGTTCTGAACTGTACTTTTTTATGCTACTTTAAATTGCCAAAGCAACCACTACTTACGTCTGAGTAGTCAGTGACTTGAATGATACGATTCTTCTCACAATTTATGTCTGGTTCTCTTACTCCTACTTTTTTTCATGTATGAAAACAAAATGAGCACATCTTCCAATATTGTTCTGACCAGCTTTGTATTTATTTGCAGCTGCTTTTCAATAACTATTGTTCCGTGGTGTCATATAAAACACTGACTGATGCATAACTGTTAGTTAACAACAGAAGTGATGTATGACAACTACTTGAAGTGATGGAGAAAAGCAGAGGAAAACAATGACAAAGACCTGGTCACACTCACTGTCAGTAGCACCAATTTAAAAGGAATGCTCCTTTCATTATTTCACAAATGAAAAAAGGTAGTACAGCACACTCAACTACTGCAAATTATTGTATCATTCCAGTCAGTCAGGATGTAAGTAAAGGAAGTTGTAACATAGCATTAAAAGATATAGGTCAGAGTTATCAACAGATTGTTGCGCTGCTGCTTTACAGACAGTCACCACATTACATAGTTATGGTAATGCACATAAACTAATATGTGGGGGCATTACTACCACTGGAATATTTCTTGCTCCACAGAGTGCAATATATGTCTGTGAAAACTACCCATAATTTCATTACAGTGAGTCACATGATGGAGGAATTAACAATCTGAAAAGCAACCCACATTGTGCCACACTTTCACAGCAACGTTAAGATGTGATGGCAGGGGGAGCGCAGGTGCATGCTCCACTATACTGAATGTCCAGCAGCTATCCCAAGCAATGTTTCCTAACGTTATAAGGTTCATTTTGTGGTGAAATGTGGGATGTTTCCACTAACAAGGCTCTTCTTACTGTAAACGTGGCCACACATTTCACAACAAACTGACGATTAACATAAAGAAACATTCACAAACCTGCACAATCGGATATTCACTGTAAGGAGCACGCACACGTGCTCTCCCTGCCATCGCGTCCTAATGTTTCTGAGAAGGAGGTAGAATGTGGGCAGATTTTTAGAATGGGAATGCCTCCGTAATGTGACTCACTGTAATACATTTATGCCTGGTTTTCAAAAAAATGTATTACACTATGTGGTGCAAGAAAGATTCCCCTGGAAGGGAAAATGTGTATGATTTAATAATAACAAACAAAAAACACACAAGTCTCCACAGCATCAGCACAAGCACTCTCCCCACACTTTCTATCATCTTGCTGCTTATGCTTCTGATTGCCTTTCACCTGCAATCTTTGATGCCCATATATCCAAACAAAATCTTGCATTTTAAGGGGAACCCAGGGATCTATCATACTTTCTAAAAGTAAATTTGTTTTGATCGTGGATGAAACCTGAAAAAATGGGTCCTCCTGATACCATTTATCCAGAATACTCTTATAAAACAGTTTCTTCCCTTTTCCTATGCACCACTTCAATTCAATCTGCCAAGTTCGTATATAGCGTAAAGCGGTTTGCACATAATTTGGAAGTAACTTATCCATAGGATGCCATTTTCCTCTACCCCATGCTTCCAAAAAAGGCTTTCCCCACAACTGCATACAGACTTGCCCCATCCCTGCTGTCTGGAACAACAAGGGGCAAACAGAACTAAAAAAGAAATTCCCAAAAAAATAAACCAGAGGATGAATCATATTTAAACCTCCCTCTTTCCTCACCCTATAAGTATGAACCCTTTTAACTGGGTTCAATCTACTTCCCCACAAAAAAATGTAAAAATAAACCCATAACTTTTGTATGCATCTTATAAGAATGAGGGAATACATGTGAAACATATGAAAAAATAGGCGCTATATATGCCCTTAATAAAAAAAAAACACTTTTTCTTAGACATCTTCATGACAACCAAGACAAAACTTTAAGTTGTGCTTTGTCATAAACAGTATTCCAATTATGCTCTTCTGATCCCTTAGTTCCAAAAAATAAACCTAAAACTTTAATATCATCTGTAGTCATTAAAATTGGAAAACCGTCTACCTTCCCTATACCCCCAACACCAAAACAATACTCTTTCCCATATTAAGTTTGATTCCTGTAACATCATAAACCTCTTGCAACATTTTTAATATTCGAGCACCAGACTCCCCATCTGCTACTGTAAAAGTGCAATCGTACGCATAAGCAGAAATTTTTTGAAAAACGTATCCATTATGATTTGTAATAGCTCTAATATTTTCATTCTTTTCAATCAGCCTTAATAAAGGATCCAGACCAAAAACACATAACAGGGGGCTCATTGGACAACCCTGCTTTACCCCATTCTTTACAAAAATTGGCACCCCTAAACAACCATTCATCAACGGAATAACTTGGGCCTCAGTATACGATACTTTAATTAAATCTAGGAATGCTTTAGGAATCCCATAGTGTTGTAAAACCATCCAAATGTACTCCTGTCTTACTGCATCAAAAGCAGTTTCCTGATCTACTGACATTAGGTAACCTGCTAACTTATTTTCTAGACTTTGTTCCACAGTCCCTAACAAAAGTCAGATTCTGAATAATATTCCTGCCTGGTATTGTGCAGGTCTGTTCCGGGACAATTAACTTCTGCGCAACTTTTGCCAACTGGGTAGTAAGTATTTTTGCCAATATTTTATAGTCCACATTTAACAGAGTTAATGGTCATCAATTTTTTAAGTCTTGGGAGTCTCCTTTTTTATATAAAAAAATCATGACCTCCCAAATGGTATTATATAATAATTCTAACCATGGACCCAATTTATCTACAAAGGCCTTATAAAAATCATTTGGTATGCCATCATAACCTGGAGTAGTCTTAGCTGACAGCTGAGAAATAGCTTCCTTAATTTCCAATTCTGTAATAGGCAAGACCAATCTTTCTATCTCTAAATCATTTAAAGAAGGTATATTTAAGTCAGCAAAAAAAAGATTCCTGCTGTCCTTTAGTTTCCTTTTGAAAAGTTACCACATGCTGCTGAACAATAAGCATCAACTCCTGATTTTGCACCTTCAGATTACCTTGTTCATCTTTTAGTGCAGTCATAACCAACCTTTGTACACCCTGCATACTTAAATCATACGGATTTACTTCCTCCCTTGAACCTACAGTTTGATATTTCTGCTGAAATGCCACCTTCTTAGTTTCTTGCAAATATTGACACATCTGCTCCTCAAGGCTCTGCAAACACTTTGAGACATTGTTTGTTCTATCTGTCGCCTGCGTCAAAACTTGCATATATTTTGCTCTAAGCCCTAAATATTTAATGTATTTATCCTTAGTCTTCTTTTTTGTAAGAGATACATATAAGCTTTGCAAGTCCCTTTTTGTATCCTCCCACCAATCTATGGGACTAACATATAGAAAACAAACATCTGCCCTTAATGCAAATAAATCTTTTATAGATTCTTGTATTAAAATATCCTGCAATACCGTAATGTTCATTTTCCAATAACCCCTTCCTGTTAATAACTTCTGTCTGTCCCCTAACAACAGTTTAACTGCTAAATGATCTGAAGTTTCTAATGGCAACAAAGTTACTTCTTGACAGGTAAAGCACGCTGATACAAACCAAAAATCTATCCTAGTAGATAGCCTTCCTTTATAAAAGGTATGCTTTGGTTCCTGATGTAAGACTTCATAAACATCCTTTAAACTATTCCTACGTAAGACCGCCAACAAAGTGTTGGAATCACTATAAATCTTCTTTGTAGCCTTCCCCCAGTCTCTATGTGACAGCCTACAATTAAAATCACCTCCCCATAGAATTAATTTGGAGGTATGCAAATATGGCTTTACTTTTTTAAATAAAATAGACCTATCTGCCTTAGTCTGGGGGTCATATACATTAATAATCCTAAAAACCTCTTCCTTCAATATTACATCAATGACCATAGCTCTTCCAGGTTGTACATCAAAAACAAGTAAAATTTCAACTAATACCCCAGAAAAAGGAAAACCTATTCTAGAACACAATTCCTCTCCTATAGACCAACAGGAGACACCCCATCTCCATTCCCTCTGTGCAGCCTGTACTTCTAACAAAGTGTGCAGCCTAGTATCTTGCACCAATATTATTTGTCCACCCCCCCCGTACTAAGGCTTAAAAAGGTATTCTGCCTTTTCTCATGGGACTTAATACTTATTGACATTCACTGTGAGCAATGACGTAGCAAAAAGCATAACAAACCCAATAAAAGAAAAGATAAAAAAAATAAATCTAACCTAATCATTTCTTTTTTTTTCCTTTTCCTGGTCTTAGGCTTGTCAGGGAGGCCTGTCTCTGAAGTACCTTCCACCTGGAAGGAGGCTACTGAGGAAAAATCAGACTCAAACCCATCCTCCTCCACCTCCTGCTCAAATAACAAAGCATAAGAATTTTGTACTGTAACCCCTTCTATGTCCTTAGATGTCACCTGAGAACCTGCTGGAAGCTTACCTGCTTTAGATCTGGTCACTCTCTGGAAAACTGCCTCTTGTTGCATGGGGGGGCCATAGAAACTCCTTCTTCCATTGTCTCAACACACTGTTCCACACTATCTACAGTTTCCTTCCCCTTCCCATCTTCTAACTGACAAGGGAGACTTGTTGCACCTTCAGTTTCCTCTGACCTTAAGTCACTTTCTGACTCTTGTACTACCCCATCAACTGACTCCACTAAATTATCTTTTCCTACCTTCTTCTCCTGATTACCTGACCTATCTAATTTCCTTGGGACCCGTTGAGGCAGGGGATTCCTATCAGGAACAGTATTGAGCAATTCCATCATACGCATTTTTTCCTTCTGAGCTGTGGCAACATAAACATCTTGTTCAGCTCTATTGGCCACATAAACATTGTCACGTGACGCCCAGGAGCAAGTTCGAAATGAGCGCCCCGTTCATCACATAAATTACAACGCAAAGGCTGCCGACAATGAGCCCCAACTTGACCCAACTCCCCACACAAACCACATTTTTGCTTATTGCAGACATTACTAAGATGCCCAACATCTCCACATTTAAAACAAGCCCGTGGTTGTCCAGGATAGAAAATTACTCCCCTATCCCGGCCCAGAAAAAAACAATCAGGTAGATGACTGGTCTGACCATTTTCAAGTTTTAAGACTACTTGGTATTTTCATCCTCCAGTCCATAACTGCTCCTCATCCAAAATAGGTTCCAGAAATCCTTTAACAGTGCAATGCTGTTGCAACCAGTAGGTTATATCTGCAATATTCACCCCCTCATTCCTAAATAACACAGTAATTTTCTTTGTAAGGGGCTTTGTTAAAGGAATTGCCAGGAAAGGCCTCCATAAAGGAGAGAGTTTCAAAAGACGATACTGCTTCCAAAATCTTTCCAGGCCTGCAGGATGCTTAAAGCTATCAAAAATGTAGTCTCCCGGAACATGAATTAGGGCATATATTTCATATGCATAATATTTCATACTGTCTTTTAACAAAGTTCTTCCAACAAAATGTCTATCAGGTACAGTAGAAACATCACCCCTATATTTCAGCCTTACAGCATTTCTTCTCACTGCAGGCTCTAACAACGGGCCCCCTCTCAGATGGAAACAAATGCTCATTTACCTTACCATGCCACACATTGGCAGGGGCTGAGGCCACAGGAGCTAGGGTTGGGTGAACATTAGAATCATGGCCTTGTTGCTTTAAGTCAGAGTTTTTAATCAGTTCTTCTGTAGAAGAATTATTATTCTCTGCTTCTTGCTCTCTAATTACTTATAATAGAGGGTGGGACTCATCCTGCTGCTGCTGCACCAACATTTTCCCTGAAAGTAAGCATTGCCCTGGAGGTATTGAAGAGACTAAAGCAGTATCAGGTGGGGTGTATCGCTGAGATGCCAGAAAAGACAGACTGAGAAGCATGTATAAAATCTGTACCATGCACATTTGCGTCCCACCCAGTACTTGCAGGATTTTTAACCCATCCTGCAGCTTGCAAAGCTGTTGACACCCAGTTCCCAGGGCTCTGGACTGTCTGCTGCACATTTTTTCCCTGTAAGTGAGCAACAGTAACATGAACCTGCAGCTTTCTGCTTTTTCCAACCCCTTCCTTTAGAGAATGCTTTGCACCACCCGACAAGGACCCTATAGTGAAGGTTACCTCTGGCAAGTCTATTGGAGCAGGGGTTCCTGATGCTGGAACAAAGTCCTTGGCCTGCCCATTAAGTACTACTTCACTCCGTGACATATTCCCCCCTACTTCCAATGTCAGATTCTTTATTTCGATCCCCCATATCTAGTACTGCTTCTGAGCTGAAAGAGGTGCTTACCAGACACTCTGCAGCAGAATCCTCCTCCGTAGATATCACCGAAACTCCTGTGGAGCCCACAACTGCTGCTGCTGTCTCTGTGTCCATTACTTCGTCCTGTCCCTCTGGTTCCTCTGTAACACTGTCTTTCACCCGGCGTTCGGGTACCTCCTGCAAATGCTCCCTTGCTTCTCGATACGAGTGTTCTGCTGACTCCAACTGTGCATGTAGCACTTCCGCGGTATCACCGTCTGCAGACTGGGCTGTAACTTGCTCTTCCTGGGCTCCCATCTCCAAATTTTCTGGTAAGCCTTCTACTGCTGTAGTCACAATCAACTCTGCTGTCTCCATACCATCCATATCCAATAAACATCCTCCGTTTTCAGTCTCCATACAAGGCAAGGAGAGCCAAGGAGGAAACCAGCTCCTCAGCCTCCTGCATATCCAACTCCCTCGAGACTCTAGACGCCACTGAGCAGAAACCAACACTCAGCCACAAAGTGCCCTCTGTCTCTGAGAGTAAGGGAATTTCCCTGGTGTCCTGGCCAAATTTCCCTCATTCACTAAAAATGCCACCTACAGCTTAATCGGGTTCAAGGTCAGTTGGCATTCGTCTGTATCCCCCTCCCCCAGGTCGTGCCTGAAAATAGGCAGGCTTTGTCTAGTGCACTTACCCGGTCAACAAAACTAAATAAATAAATAAATGCAAAGGAGAAAGTGAAACTGCTTCTCTGACTCACTTCCTTCCTGCCTGGCTAAAGCATGTGACTTACAGTACTGCAGGCCACATGATGTGCCTATTTTCTTCTCATGTCACCTTACTTCACGTTAAGGTATGATGAGAATGCAAAGTGGTAATGATAAAGTGAAGTGAGCACTTTACAGGGTCCACTTCACATTGTGCTCCATGAACGTGAAGTGTCCACTTTGTGTCCACTTCGCTGGTGGATTTATAATTCGCTGCATCTCTATACACCTACCATGTCATTGTCTAAAAAACTGATGTCCAATCTGCAGCATCAGGAGCCTGTGAAAACTAAAAGTAGAGGATCTAGATCTCTCATTTGGGATTTCTTTGTACAAGATCCAAGTGATGAAGCAGTGGCAATCTGCCAGCTTTACCAAGCATATGTCAGACGTGGTAAAAAGGGTAGTCATTTGGGCACCAGGGGCCAGCATACATTTGAAGCATGTGGCACTGTGGACTCGACACCAGAGGGGAATAATGCCATAGTGGGGCGTTCACTCTCATCCAGCTTATTAAGCATGTTATCCCCTTCCATGACTGTAAGTAGCCCAGTAGCCATGTCTGCAGTAGTGGTGAAATAACAGTTGAGGATTACTACAGGCATGAAGAGGATGATGATTCTGAATTGTTGTCAAGTGGTGGTCAGAGTAGCAGCAACAGTGGTGGTGGTCTATGCTGCAGTATTTCTAGTCCAACATCAACCCCTGTGCTTAAAACGGGTAAAATAACATCGTTTTTGGACTTTATCAGTGTCACCTGTGCACCCCTCTTCCATCACATGGCAAAAGCACCACACCCATGGCCATTCACAGAGCAGAGCCATTTGGCACACCATGTGCAAATTGGGTAACAACTCAGCCCACGCTGCAGAGTCTTTTTGCCCGGAACATGAAATACCCACTCAATCATACAGTGTCATGGGAATTGAATGCTGCTGTAGTGGAAATGCTGGCAATTGACCTGTTGCCCTTCTCCTTTGTGGAGAATTCTGGATTCCAGCATTTTGAAGCATGCGCCTGTCCCAAATGGAAAGTCCCATGAGGACATACTTTTCCACCCGTGCTGTCTCGGAGTTATACCACATTGTGACAGAGTCTGTGAGACATGCCCCTCAACATTCCTCCTCACCATTTATCCACTTAAGTATGACTATGTGGACAAGTGGCAAAATGGCAGGCAGTTCATATTTGTGTATTACTGTACATTGGGTGCAGGTACCAGGGTTGTCTGTGCTGGCAGTATTGGAAATCAGTGTAGTAAAGCAGACTGTCATGGTAGCAACCTTCCTGGAATTCGACAGCATGCAACACTTGCAATGCACAGTGTGGCCAGTTCCCACACTGGAGAACACATGCTTGACTTGCTACTGATCAAAATTGATGAGTGGCTGCACCCCCTGTCTCTGAAAGCTTGCTTTATAGCCAGTGACAATGGCTCAAATGTGATGAAATGTATAATCAATGGTGGCTTTGCTTGGGTTTCTTGCATGGCCCACTGTTTAAATCTCATGATCCAGGAGTTTCTGCAGCACCCTGACATCAAAGAAATGTTGACAGTTGCATGCCACATCTGTGCACACTTTCACACTCTAGAAAGGCCTGTGACCAACTTCGGCAGTTTCAGATTCAAAACAGCCTCCCTCAGCACCACCTCAAGCTGGAAGTTGTCACGTGTTGGAAGTCAGCTCTTTACATGCCAGAGAGGTTGTATGAACAATACAAAGCCATCTCAGAACACCTAGTCATGCACACTAGCCGTGACACTTCCGGGGCCTCGATGTCTATGACAATAGGAGAATGGCGCCTCATGGACTCAGTGATATCAATTTTGATGCTCTTTGAACATGCCACACAGGCAGTGAGTGGCGACACTGCCTCCATAAGCCAAGCCGTTCCACTGCTATGGGTGCTGAGGCAGACTTTGTTGAATCTGCTGTGTAGCCTCGATGTGTCCAGAGATTGTTCAAGCAGTGCGTTACTTAAACACATGCTGAAAGTATTGGACCACAATCGCCACATTGCAAGTGTTCTGCAAAGTGCCAAATTTGGAATAGCAACAATGCCAGACCCACGCTACAAATGTGGAATTGCATTCTTACTGGAGGAAGGGCCTGAACAGGTTAAAAATCTCAGTGGACAACTGGTGCGATTGGTTCATGGGGCACAGAAGTCACAAGCCAAGTTCAGCAACCCACAACATGACAAGGCTGAAGGTCACTGTGGACTACTAGACACATCCAGTAAGGCAGCTGCAGGTTCAGGTGTGATGTCAGCAAAACCGGTTGCCATTAATCCACTTTGGGGTGACTTGTTCCAAGTGGAAATCTGTGACATCTATGAATCCAGTGAATAGGAGGATGAGTCAGCAGCAGGACTGAGTGCAGCACAGAGAATGGTTGACTGATATTTGTCTGAAAAAAAGGCATCTGTCAGTAATTGACAATCCACTGCTGTACTGGAATGGAAAGGTAAGTGAATGGCCAGAGCAGACTTCAGTGGCACTGAAGTACCTGACCAGCACACCCTCCAGTGTAAGTGTCTAGAAGGTATTCAGTTCTGCGGGGGGCAATAGTTTGTGACCGTTGTACCAACCTCTTGCCAATAAATGTCAGCATACTGACTTTCATAAAAATGAATGAAGGTCACATACCACCTTGAACTACCACATCTGTGTTCCTACCCCATCACATTGATGGTTGTGCTGATGATGTGGAAGAAGCAGACCATCCTGGTGGCAGCATCAAACGGCTGACCATTGAGGTTGATGAGGCAATCATGGACAAAGAATTCCCTACTGGGCAAAATTCCAACCTTGATGACTGTGAGGGCAGCTTCCTGTTTGAGGAGGATTAGGTGGATGTTGCTGGTTTTTAAGTTAATGGTTTGAAAGGCTTTCACATTTTATGAATGGTACATTTTTTGGTTTTCATAAAATAAAACCAATGTTCTTAACTCAGTCTCATTCCATAATTCAAATTTGCACAAATAATGCCCCATCACAATCATTCCATTTTACCTTTCCCTTGGTATACCTTCTGATTCCAGTTAAAAAGCAGGTATCCACTGTCAGGTATCCAGCCCCGCTCACACATATATAATAGCCAAGCTGCTCCACTATTGAGGGGTGTAATAAAAATTCCATGCACTTCCCTCCAGTTAAAAGATTATAGCACCCTGAATGTGCTCCTCCACAAAAACAGAGCCGTACCTGATACACCCCCAGGGATGAATCCCTAGACCCCTTTTGTGATGTCATCAGAAAATGAAGGCTGTGTGTGTGCTCCATAGATCTGTATTGGCTCAATATTTTCAGTGACTTTTAGTGCTATTTAGAATTGCCACTTGGAAAAATGAAAGTGGCCACTCCAGTAAACAATGTCTGTTACTACAGCGGCTGCTTTTATTTTTATACATGACATCTCTTAATAGTACTAAAAGTCACAGAAATATCGCATACATACAGGTTAATGCAATGCATACTCAGTATTCATTTTCTGACATCACAATAGGGGGCTGGAGGTACATCTCTGGGGGCATGTCAGGCATGGCTGTTTTTATAGGGTTGCACATTTGGAGTGCTATAATGTTTTAACTGGAGGGAAGTGCATGGAATTTTTAATACCCATCAATAGTGGAGTAGGTTGGCTATTATATATGTGTGAGGTGGGCTGGGTACCTAACAGTAGGTAGCTGCTCTTTAACAGAATGTGTGCTGTCATTAGCAAAGAAAGTCAGCCTCTTAAACGCAACTGTCCATTTGTAGTAGGCGGTAGCCACTTAAATCCTGCCATTTAAAGATATCTTCCTCCTGAGTGACAATGAAAGACTGTAACACACCATGTCCAGCCACTCGGCCATCTGTCTGAAAGTGAGCAAGAATGTGTTCCTGTGCCCATGACCAGAAGTAACCTACAGCCAGCCAAAGCCACCAATCTGTCTAATAGGGAGAGAGAGAATGTGTTTCTACACCCATGACCATAAATAACCCGCAGCCAGCCAAAGCCACCAGTCACTATGTCAGTGAGAGGGAATGCTTTCCTGTGACCAGGACCTGCCAGAAGGATCCCAGATCTAGCCACAATCACCATGCTTCTTATTATTAGTACTTTATAGTGAGTATGTACTAATTTGTTATACTATGGAATGTCCTTGATCTGTGTGAATGCTTCCTTTACAATTTTAGAGATGCACTTGAGAAACATATACAGTCAACTTTTTTTTCTTTTTTTACAGGTTTCCAGTTTCAAACAGTGTAACAGATTGGAGGATAGGACTTGGAGTACTGCAATACTCTCTACAACCACCTATAGGATATCAGTTGCAGGTAAGTATGTCAATCTTATTTCATCACTTCTTTAAGGTATTTCATTTTTTCAAGCCAGTGTAAATAAATTATACAAAGTAGGTGACATATACGGCAGATAATATATTTTTCATGCACATCAGTCACTGGCTTCCTTCAGCATGCCATGGGGTTGAACAAAGTTTTATCAAGGTCATGACAAGATGTCTTGGAATGTAACTTAAGTTAAGACACTGGGCCAGTGCATGTCACACTCACTAAACTTGTTATTGGTCTTGGTGTGGTTTACTAATAGCTTGGTATCTGTTAAGCAGGATATAACAGAGAGTAACTGCAAAACTTAGTTAGAACAGAATGTGTTAGTGCAATGAAATAAGAATTATTTATTCATCTGTTTACAGGTAACATTTTGGTGCTGTGTGCTGGCTCTACGATGCCGGTTCGACAACTCTTTTGTCGACCTGCATCTCTCCGACAGGAATCATGTTGACCACAGGTTGTGGTTTACATGATTCCTGTGTGTTTCCCGATCTGTTTTATTTATCAGAGGGCTTCACTCCCTGAACCCCTCATGTGGGGGGCTCTGCCCCAACCCCCTATCTTTAGGATTATCAACTCCAGTTGGAGTTGATTCAAGGTGGGGGTGCAGGACCAGGAGACAGTGTGCCCCTGTCTCGGGCACACCAACACAGTGACCAGTCAGCAAAGTGTCAATTTTGCCAATAGGGTTGTAGTTCACTCTGTTGTTTTCACCATACATGGGGCATACTTTGTGGGCTGCCATCAGTGCTTTCTTCATCTGGAGTCTGGCATTTTCAGGACACTGTGACAGCAGCCATTTCTGGGGCCACACTTATGCAGAGTGGGTGCATGCAAATAGCAGTACGTCCCTAAATAATTGAGAATTTTCTGAACATTTTATCATGTTATTTCTCTTCATCTGGAGTCTGGCATTTTCGGGACATTTTGACAGCAGCCAAAAAATTGTAAGAACACTGGCCAAAAACAATTTAAAGAAAATAAACTAAAAAAAAATGGTGTCCTTCCCTTCCTTATAGTCCTACTTAATAATCTCTGTTTACCAACAGAAAATATTGTTTGGGGCTCAGTAATGTTTTCTTCCTGTGGTGGGGTGTTTGTGGAAAAGCAGCAGTGAGCAGTTCAATAATCTGCTAAACAACATGTGCACACTGTTAGATGCCCGCTGCCCAGCTCCACTCATGAAAATATATGATAGCTGACTTGGTCCACTGTTCATGGTATAAATAATATATAGCATATATATTATTTGTACTGTTAGCAACTGTTAATAGTACAAATAATATATACCGTATATATTATTTGTACAATCATCAGCAGTGGACCAAGTCATCTATAATATATGTTTTCAGGGGGCTGGGCAGTGGACACCTGACAGTGCGCATGTGCTGTTTAGCAGATTATTGCACTGCTCACTGCTACTTTTCCACAAACACCCCATGACAGGAAGAAAACATTACTGAGACCCAAAAAACATTTCTTGTTGGTAAACAGAGATTATTAAGTAGGAATATAAGGAAGGCAAGGACACCATTTTTAGGTTATTTTCTTTAAACTGTTTTGGGGCACTGTTCTTACAATTTTTTGGGGATAGACAAGGTTATGAGAAATAAAGACAGAATGCAAACTTAAAATTATAGACCAAACAGTGAACAATGGCGGGGGGGGGGGGAGAGGGTACTAACAACAATAAAAATGGAAAGTGACCTGTATCAGATAACCTAAAGGTAGGAAATAAATGAGAGAAGGCAGTAAGGAGCGCTGGGGGTATACTGGGATGCACTGGAGAGGCATTCCCTTAAAATCAAGTACAAAACCAGAATGTCTTATCTCTCTCTACAGATATTTGGTGAGACCTCATCTGGAGTAAAGCATGCAGTTATGGAGATCATATCTCTGCAAGGACATAGACAGGATGGAGGCTGTTCAAAGGAGGGCAACTAAAATGTTGCAGGGTATGCACCAGAAGCCAGATGAAGAGATACTAAAGGACATTACGTATAACTGCAAGGAAAGGGGGGGCATGATAGAAACTATCAAATACCAAAAGGGAATCAACAACATACAAGAGGGTAGCATCATCTAGAAAAAGAGAGGTACACAAAGAAGAGGACAATATTTGATGACAGAGGGGGGCAGATCAGGGGCAACATCAGGAACTATTTTGTCACAGAGAGGGTGGTGGGCACAAGGCCAAACTAAGACTAATGATCAACATTATGCTGGGTCAGCAGCAATTGAAGCATCCCCATAATTTGTACCTGATGGCCCTCAATTTGTTCCTTATGCTGCTCAACGTTGTCAAGATGATGGTTAACAGCCTCCAACTCACTCCACATCAGGCCCAAATCAGCCTGTGTGGTAGGTAGTTGGACAGGGTTGCCACTGTCACCTGCTGCAGGTTGTGGTGGTGGAGCAGTCACTGGATCCATGGCCTTCCCCTGACTCACACCACCATGTGCAGGTGGACACTGTGGTGCCACCTCTTGCCCAGCAGGGCCAGCAGGCACATTCCTGTCCTGTTCTGCAACCTTGTCCTGCCACTGTACATGGTAGTGATTGTACAGGTGGGTGCACTGACCACCTGTGCCCAGCTGAGTTCCTTTGGGACCACGGCGCACCACCACTCCATACATATTGCATTTAACTACACTGCTGTCCCCAGGCAGTGTAGTGAAGAACTCCAACACTAATGAGGTGCAGGGAGGACTGGGCACAGGCAGTGGGGCCCCAGGTGTAATTGAAGTTGGCGGCTGCTGCACCTGCACAGTTGGTGCTGGGGGTGCGGAAACCTGCTGCTGCTGATGCAACTGTTGTGGCTTCTCCTCCATGACTTCCTGCTAATGAGCCACTGATGCAGGGGCCATAGCAGGTGGTGGCACTGGGGGGGGGGCACTGGTAGGTTCTGTGATGTATACAGCCAGCTCTGAGTGCTGTATCATTTTTTTTAATAAAATGTATTACTAACTGTCTCTGCTGAAAAATCTGGTGCTCTTAGAATGACCTCACTCATCACCCCCCCCCCAGGTTTCAGCTGAAAGATGCAAGCCATAAGAATAATGCTGACAACATGTGAGTTCACACACACTCAGTTTTTAGAGACCATGTGCTACATGTAAGGCCTTAATTAAGGATCCTCTCTGTCTGAGTTAATTACAACCATAGTTGCTAGAATGTATCCATTTTATGATGTTGGAAGAAAAACCCAGGTTATTACATAGAAATGCGAAATCATAAAGATGCTTTCATGTCCTGGAAGGAGGAAGCTTATTATGAGATCAAAAGAAGTGTCATTTGAAGGACATGAATTACGCTGAAGTTGCAGAATGTAATACTTTTGTATGAGATATATAGTTTTTATACATAATCTGACAGAAGAAAAGCTATCTGACCTCACACAAAAATGGGTTGTCCCATACACTTGTTTAAGGAATACTCTGTTTTACTTACACACTTTTACCTAGACTCTGACTGAGGAAAGATCTTTGGAGCACTTGTAAACAGATATTTAGAAAGATTTCAAATCTAAGTACTGTAAGTAGGAATTTGCACTGCTTAAACCTTGTTTCTTTTAAACAATTTGTATGTCTGGTGGTATAAGAGTTCTATATTTTGTGTTTTACATATTTTTAAATATTTTAGTAAAATTTTTTTTAGAACTTACTTGGTCTGTCTTTGACTTCTTTTTAGTTGTGAGAAAAGTATATGGTTATTTCAGATACTTAACATAAGCTTGAATGGTGGTACCAAACTGGAAAGAGAAGCATTTTAAATCTGAGGTCTTTATTAAAGTTTTTAAGGGTTCATCTCTGTATACCAGGTTAGATGCCCATAGGCAAGGATATATGGCCCTCTGAAGACAGATATATCTGAGCCTGTGCATTGGGTACGCTAACAAGAGGTTCACAGTTTGAATCCCTCCAAGACTTTAGACCAAAGGTTGATCTGAATTCACAAAAACAGACAAGAGGGTTACCTTGTCTGTTACACTGTTCACAAGGCTCCACTCAGAGGTTGGCACTTTGGAAGTAGAGGGCCTGACCTGCTGAGTGGGTTTGTGACAGATTGGTTGGCAGCGGTGGCAACATTTTGGTATCACAAGCTTTTATTGTTCTGTGTCAGCTGAGACCATCAGCTCTCTTGCAAAGAAAGAAAAAAAGACAGAGTTTTATTTTAAAAAGGAAACAGAACTATATCACTTGGCTTACAGTCGAGTTCCTACCCATTTTATTTTTTTTTCTCTAAAGTGCAGTCAGAGTAGCCATAGTCAGGGAAGAAGAAGATGGCTTCCGACTACAGCAGGCACACTGTAGATTACTTGAAGTAGTTTTGCGAGGACAGGGGAGTCCCGTTTGAGGTGACAGCCAAAAAGCAGAACCTCATAGAGGCCCTGATGGTAGCAGATACCCAGAGCACCGAGTCACTGACTGTGACTGAAAAGGACAGCAGGGCCACTGTCAGTGAAGGGCCACAGCAGCAGGGGATGGTCACCAGTATCCTGAATCCAGAGGTACTCAAACTGCAAATTGAGTTGTGCTGGATGGAACTGGAGGCAGAGCGAGAACAGAGGGAGGCAGACCATGAGGAGCATGAGCGCCAGCAAGCTGCAGAGGAGAAGAGAGAATGAGAACACCGAGACACAGACCGTGAGGAGCAGGAGTGCCAGAGGCAACACGAACTGGAGACGATACGACTCTGACCAGCGGCACCAGAGCAGGTAAGTGGCTTGGGTTTAACTGGGACTGCAGGACTAGGTTATAAATTGAACTCAAAATTAATAGCTGAGTTTAAGGAAGGGGAGGACATGGATGCCTTTTTAAATTCTTTTGAAAAAGTTTGTATTCAGGCTAAAATTTCTAGCGAGTCCTGGAGCTTCCAGCTATCTCTGCCACTTACCGGGAAAGCTCGGGATGCATTGGGTCAAATGGACAATGAGGACAGCAATGATTACAGCAAGCTAAAAGCTGCACTGTTAAAAAAGTTTGACTTAACTGCTGAATCATACAGAGCTAAATTCCGTAAGCTCAGGAGAAGCCCTGATATGAGCTACAAGGAGCTAGCCATGAAACAACGTCAGTTTTTAAAATGCTGGTGGGAAGGAATTGTGGCAAACGCTGTTGACAAAATTGAAAATGTGATTTTATTAGAACAGTTTTATTGGGCTTGCCCATCTGAGCTAAAAACCTGGCTAGAGGACTGAGATCCAAAAACAGTGCAAGAGGCTGCTGAACTCTCAGACCGCTATGCCAAGAGCAGACCTGCTCTGAGAGTGAATGGGGTGGGTGTGGCAGCACAGAAAGGGAAAAGTGTGCCTTCAGGGCAGCTAAAACCCTCACTGCCTCCACTGAAACCAGTTAGCCCCAGGTTTCAAAGAAAAGATTTCTTTGAAGTAAGAAATGCCTGTTGGTTGCGTAAAGAGACTGGGCATATTGCCAGACAGTGTCCCAAAAAAGTGAGCAATAATACATAACAGGGTGCTAGAAAAGAAGTGGGTTGTTTGTGTGTCCTTGGAAGCATGCCAGTGAACATGAGGGAACACATGCACCCAGTCATGGTGAATGGGGTAGAGAGGAAGGGGTTAAGGGACACAGGGACATCCCTGACATTAGTGAAAGGGAATGTGGTACAACCTGGTCAGCTTATACCCAATAAATACATTACTGTCCAAGGATTCATGGGTGAAGAGAAAACATTGACACTGGCTAGTGTTCTCCTAGACTGGGGTGAAACAGGGGGAACTGTGCAACAGGTGGCTGTAGCCAAAACATTAGCAGTGGATGTGATCCTGGGTAACAATCTCCAACAGGGGATGGTATGTGCAGTTACCCATAGCCAAGCAGCAAGGGAAAATTGTACTTCCCTGAACCCCACAGATGCCATTGTGGAAACCACTGAGAGGCTGGTTCCCCAGCCTGTGTCTCCAGATGGGGAGACTGATGAAAAGGGGGTAGAAATTTCCCTGGTAGCAAGTGACCTCACAGCTATGGAAGATTACTCTGAAGAGGAAGGGGTGACCCATTGTCCGAGGGTTGGGATTGACAGTGATCCTGAGGGCCATGATGCTAGTGCTAGGGACCCTAGTTTAGCAACTGAAGGGGACCTGTCCCATACCTTGGGAATGTGTGAGGGGTTTGCAGCTGCTCAGAGGAGTGACCCTAGTTTAGAGAAGCTGAGGGCTTGGGCAGACTCTGACGAAACACAGGGAGGTGACGGCAGACATAAGGTTTAGTGGGAAAATGGACTTATGTATACTCAGGCAGTACAGACAGAGAGAGGGATGCTAGGCAGGCAGCTTGTTGTTCCCCAGGGGTATCGTGAGCAGTTGTTCAAAATTGCGCATGATATTCCCTTGTCTGGTCATCTGGGAATTGCGCGCGCAATGCAGTGGTTAGCCCAGAATTTCTACTGGCCTAACTTCACCCAGCAGGTGAAAAAGTATTGCAGGTCTTGTCACCGGTGCCAAGAAATAGGGAAAGTGGGCAAGAAAACCCAAGCAGCCCTAATTCCATTGCCTATAGTAGAGCCGCCATTCCAGAGGGTGGGAATGGATATTGTGGGACCTTTAAATACCTCCAGCTCCTCACTGAAGAGATTCATCCTGACTGTGGTGGATTATGCCACCCGGTACCCAGAGGCAGTCACCCTATCCTTACTGAGGACGGACAAAGTGGCAAATGCCTTACTTAGGATTTTCTCCCATGTTCGGTTTCCGCAGGAGGTAATCACCAATCGAAGGGGTTCCTTCATGTCGGACCTGATGAAAAGTTTATGGGAGAAGTATGGGGTGGTGCAGAGATGCATGACACCGTATCACCCATAAGCCAATAGACTTGTGGAACGATTCAATGGTACCCTGAAGTCAATGCTCTGGGCGTTTGCTGAACAGCATGGGAGGGACTGGGAGAAATACCTTCTCTACCTGTTGTTTGCATACAGGGAGGTGCCACAAGAGTTGACAGGATTTTCCCCCTTCAAACTCTTATATGGATGCTGGGTATGTGGGCCCCTAGATTTGATCTGGGAGGACTGGGAAGGCAAGCACACCACCCAGAGAACTCCCATTGTGGATTATGTCCTTAGGTTTAGGGAAAGGCTGAAGGAGCTTATGGGGACAGCCCAGAGCAACCTGGCAGCTGCCCAACAGAAACAAAAGGTGTGGTATGACCACCGAGCCAGAGCTCGTTCTTACATGGTGGGTCAGGAAGTCATGGTCCTTATTCCAGTCCAGAAAGACAAGCTGCAAGCTGATTGGGCAGGACCGTACAAAGTGGTTAGGAAGGTAAATGACGTGAACTACATTGTGGAGTTACTTGACAGAAGACAGACTGAAGGGATGTACCATGTCAACATGATGAAGCCATATGCAAATAGGACTGACATGGTGTTTGCAGTATGTAGTCATCGGTGGGATGGATGAAGGAGACCACCTTCTGGACTTGCTGGAGGAAAGCAAGTAGAAGTCCTCTGTGGAGGCAGTAAAATGGTCTCCCCAGCTGGCCCTGGACCAGGTCCAGAAAGTAAGGGAGGTTTTAGCAGACTTTGCCCCCTTGTTACGCGCCAAGCCTGGACTAACCCCATTAGCGACACATGATGTGGCGACAGGGACACAGATGCCCATACAGCGAGTAGCATATCAGGTGTCAGAGGCTGTCCAAAAGGACATTAGGAGGGAAGTGGAGGAGATGCTGGACTTAGGGGTAATCCAGAGATCCCACAGCCCCTGGGCCTCACCCGTAGTCATTGTACCTAAGCCAGATGGCTCTATGTGTTTCTGTGTGGACTGTCGTGGACTGAATGCAGTCATGAAGTCAGACACCCACCCGATGCCCCAGACGGATGAACTCCTGGACAAGTTAGGAGGGGCCACCTACCTTACAACTATTGACCTGACCAAGGAGTATTGGCAGGTGGAATTGACAGACAGAGCTAGGGAGAGGTCGGCCTTCATCCCTCTGATAGGCTTATTTGAGTTTAAAGTAATGCCTTCCGGAATGAAGAACACCCCGGCCACTTTCCAAAGGTTGGTGAATCAGGTGTTAAATGGTGCTGAGGAGTACGCCATGGCATACCTGGATGACATTGCCATCTTTAGTACCAGCTGGGAGAAACACCTATCCCACCTTAGGAAAGTGCTGGGCAGGATACAGAGGGCCGGGCTCACTGTCAAAGCCGAGAAGTGCCAGGTGACCATAGGAAAAGTGGCATAAATCAGGCATGTGGTAGGCTGGGAACAACTCCATCCTAACCAAATAAAGATAGAGGTGATCCAGGCGTGGCCCAGACCAGAAACCCAGAAGCAGGTCAGAAGCTTTCTAGGGACAGCAGATTACTACAGGAAATTTATACCCAATTACAGTGCCCTGGCTGCTCCCCTGTCTGACCTGACAAAGAAAAAGATGCCAAAGAAAATTACCTGGGGACCAGCCTGCGAAGAAGTCTTTACCAGGCTAAAGGAGGCACTGTGCAGTGCTCCTGTTTTGACAAGCCCTGATTATAGCAAAACCTTTATAGTTCAGACGGACACCTCAGACGTGGGTATTGGGGCAGTACTGAGCCAGACATCCAGCCAAGGGACAGATCACCCAATAGTGTACCTGAGCAGAAAGCTGCTTCCCAGGGAGCAAGCGTACTCCATGGTGGAAAAGGAGTGTCTTTCCATAGTGTGGGCCCTAAAGAAATTAGAGCCATACTTGTATGGGCAGCATGTTGTGGTGCAGACTGACCACAACCCCCTGGTTTGGCTGACACAGATGGGAAAGAACAATGGCAGATTACTAAGATGGAGTCTTGCTTTACAAGGGTATGATCTAAAAATCATGCATAGGGCTGGAGCGAAGAACCAGAACTCAGATGGGCTGTCTGGGGTCTATGATGAGTAAACTGATTTGGGAAGCTCATCCCATGTAGGGGACAGACCCCCAAATTCAGTCTAGGTGGGGAGGAATGTGATGTAGATAGCCAGCTCTGAGTGCTGTACCATTTTCCTTTTTAATAAAATGTATTACTAACCGTCTCTGCTGAAAAATCTGGTGCTTTTAGAATGACCTCACTCATCAACCCTCGCAGGTTTCAGCTGAAAGATGCAAGCCATAAGAAAAATGCTGACAGCATGTGAGTTCACACACACTCAGTTTTTAGAGACCATGTGTTACATGTAAGACCTTAATTAAGGATCCTGTCTGTCTGAGTTAATTACAACCATAATTGCTAGAACTTATCCATTTTATGACGTTGGAAGGAAAACCCAGGTTATTACATAGAAGTGCAAAATAATAAAGATGCTTTCATGTCCTGGAAGGAGGAAGCTTATTATGAGATCAAAAGAAGTGTCATTTGAAGGACATGAATTATGCTGAATTTGCAGAATGTAATACTTTTGTATAAGATATATATTTTTTATACATAATCTGACAGAAGAGGAGCTAGCTGACCTCACACAAAAATGAGTTGTCCCATACACTTGTTTAAGGAATACTCTGTTTTACTTACACACTTTTACCTAGACTATGACTGAGGAAAGATCTTTGGAGCACTTGTAAACAGATATTTATAAAGATTTCAAATCTAAGTACTGTAAGTAGGAATTTGTGCTGTTTAAACCTTGTTTCTTTTAAAAGATTTGTATGTCTGGTGGTATAAGAGTTCTGTATTTTGTGTTTTACATATTTTCAAATATTTTAGTAAAATTCTTTTTAGAACTTACTTGGTCTGTCTTTGACTTCTTTTTAATTGTAAGAAAAGTATATGGTTATTGCAGATACTAAACATAAGCTTGAATGGTGGTACCAAACTGGAAAGAGAAGCATTTTAAATCTGAGGTCTTTATTAAAGTTTTTAAGGGTTCATCTCTGTATACCTGGTTAGGTGCCCGTAGGCAAGGGTTTCTGGCCCCCTAAAGACATATATATCTGAGCCGGTGCATTGGGTACGCTAGCAAGAGGTTCACAGTTTGAATCCCTCCAAAATTTGAGACCAAAGGTTGATCTGAACTCACAAAAACAGACAAGAGGGTTACCTTGTCTGTTACACTGTTTCTAAGACTGCACTCAGAGGTTGGCACTTTGGGAGTAGAGGTCCTGACCTGCTGAGTGGGTTTGTGACAGGTGCCACTGGAGGTGGTGCTTCCATGGCACCAAGTCCACTAACTCATGCTTTGTGGGGGGTACACTAATCAAGATGGTGCTCCGGGTCAAATGCAGCCTGCCACCATGTGTGCGTACACCTCTCTCCCTCTCCCCCTCCATTCTGGTCTCTCTGTAACACACACACACACACACACACACACACACACACACACACACACACACACACTTAGCAATTAACACATACTACACTGAAATAATGCACAAAACACAAATCCAGACAACAAATATGCTTTTAAAATGCAAAAAAAAAATCAGCTAATTATCACGAAAATTTAAAGGTTTATAGTAGCTTTTGGATATTGTCTCCTCCCTCTCTCTCTCCCCCCCCCCCCAACCAACAGGGTTGTAGTTCTCTTTCTCCTGCAAGGAAAATGTAAAACTCACTTTCTTGCATGATTCACTTCCTGCCTGAAGCATGTAACCTGCAGACTCTGAGACTGTGTGAGCCATGTGATGTGTGGGCTGTAACTTCTCACTCTGCTTTTAAAATGAAGTAAGGTGAAGTGAGCAATGCAAAGTCATTATCATCATTCATAATTACAAGGTGAAGTCCGAAGTGATGGTTTCCTATGGGTGCTTTGCATAGCTGTGGAGCAACGTGAAGTGGACTACTTTGCCCCGACTATGCTGGTGGATTTAAACTTTGCTGCATCTCTAGAGATACAGCATTAGCTAGGTGTGGGCACCACCAGTCCAGTGTGGGTGGAAAGCAGCAAAACCAGCACCACTTTGTGTGGGGGTTACATTTAAATAACTACCTGAATGTGGAGCTTCACCAGATTTGTAGAGTGTGAAACAATTTCAGCCCCATGGGAGGAGTACACAGCAATAGCAACACTTCCAACCAGTATGTGTGTGTGGAAGTGAAACATTGCTATAACTTGATGTGGGCATTACCAGATTTGGAGACTTTGGAGCAACTCCAGCCCTATGGGAGAGAGTATAACATTAACTGGGTGGGGGGCTCACTGTTCCTAATGATAACAAAACAATGGTATTGTCAATATAATGATTTAGTCATTGGCCAGCCCTCACTGTTCAGGAAGGAAAGAAAAAAAGGTAAGGAAGGAAGGGGTAGAATTGTACATAAAAGAGGGAGTAGAGGAAATGGAAATGAACATCCTGGTGGTCTTGGAAGAGCTGGACACCCAAGTCCACAACATAGTGTCTAATAAGTTACTTATCATTGCAGAATTTTTTATATTTTATTTTTTTCAATTTAATAAACTTTATTAAAGATAAACAAGAAAAGCTACAAACCGTTGCACAAATCTGATACCAATATCTGCAAAAATACATCTGAAGCAACAAACATGGGAATACTTAATTATATAAAGTAAAAGCAACAACAAGAAAAACCCTCCCACCACTCCCCCTCCCACAACAAATCTGTCCCCTTCCCCCATTCCACCCATGCAGGCAGCAGAAGTGTTAAGTGTAAAACAAGCATTTGTCAATGCCGAATGTTGCTTGCTTCTATGTGCTGTTTAGGTATTTGGAAGTCATTGGAGTGCAAATATTTAAAATTTGCGAACTACAGCGTGCGTAGGAACGCTGCATAGCATACTTTCTCAAACAGTCATTGTTGAAATTTTTCACGAAATGTTCAACATAGCCATTTTAAGACCTCTGGTCATGAACAGTGTCAGTGTATTTTGTTAATGTGTCCCATACATTGAGTTTGCACAATCGTACTCCATTGTGCGCTATGGGCGGAAACACGTTTTGGGCAGGTATGAAAAATGACAGCTGTACTGCTCATAAGGAGGTGTGGTAAAATGGCAATGTTGAAAATCTGGAGTGGAAATATTGAAAATTCGCAAACCTACGAGCGTGCGTAGGAACTGTGCAACGCACACTCGTAAAACAGTCATTTTTAGGAATTTTTTCACCAAATTTTCAACATAGCCATTTTAAGACCTCTGCTCATGAACAGTGTCACTGTGATTTTCTTAATTTGTCCTGTACATTGATTTCGCACACCAACTGCGCCATTCTGCGCTACAAGGGCGGAAACACATTTTGGGTGAGATGCGAAAAATGACAGCTGTACTACTCATAAGAAGGTGTGGTAAAATGGCAATGTTGAAAATCTGGAGTGAAAATATTGAAATTTTTGAACTTACGAGCTCATGAGGAACCGCGCAACGACGCTGAAATGAATATTTTTTGAATTTGGACGTTTTCAACATGGAGTTTTTAGCTTATGAATGATGTCATTGTTATGAGTAAGCCTGTCGCGGGTGATTTCACAGTCACCGCGCCAAATCACCTTCGGGCCTGAATAACGCCATGACAGTGACATCATTCATGAGAAGGGGTCCTAAAAGCCCCATGTTGAAAAATTGGTGCAAAATTCCCAAAATGCCTGAGATATGCACAAAGTTGAACCCTCCTATCTAGCCCATTATACAGCTTACCGGCATTTCCCAGTTCAAGGGGTCGGCTTTGAAGAGTGCAGACTGTTCCCTGGTCCACCAAGATCGTCGCATCAGAGTCCAGAGGTAAGTATGGGGTGGGAGGGTGTTGGGAGGCTGGGTGCACAGTGGGTGGGTGCGGGTTGTGGGAGGGGGTGTCGGGAGACGCGCAGCGGGACCGTTTTGGTTTTACAGGTTTAAAACAAAAAAAAGAAGTCGTGGGACTGTTTGCCACACTGGGGTGGGCTCCCAGCGTGGCACAAGGATGGGGCCGTTCAGCCGATGGGGATTGGGCACCCCGTCGTGAAGACTGATTGCCACGCTGGGTGGCTCCCAGCGTGGCGCCAGCTACGTGGGGACTACAGCAGCTCAGCCGGGCGGGGACTGGGCACCGTCAGCTACACAGGGCCGATGCGGGGTGAAACGCCTACATGTGGGGGAGCTACGCTTATCGGTGTTCACTGAAGCGGCGCTCCCCTTCCAATCATAGTCACTGCATTTTGAGCGTGTCATAGACAGCTCCAAAATGCATTGGCTTACAGGGGCCACGCCTGCCAGCTCACTGACTGAATTGGAGGAGGAGGTGACACACCTCCGAAATCTCCGATGATGGCACTATGTTTCTTGCACATGCGTGCAAGCTACATAAAAAAGGGAGATGCTATACAACTCTAAGGATCCAGGTATCTACTGAGTTATATGATAACTTTAAAGCACTGTCCAATAGCTCTGCATTCCTATGACACACTGTATTGGGAGAGAGGAATAGAGGAAAGAGATGAAATCCTCAACTACCCAGCACTTAAATAAACAAATTCTGGTCAGATCCACCACGACTGCATAGTGAAGTTAGTGAAGTTGTGTGGAATTGTTAAGGAGGTATGGAGAAACAACACAATGATTTGTAAGTAGTAAGATTTGTTTAGTTTCTGTTCTAAGGAAGGCATACACATTATTAGGAAAATATATGGAGGTGTAAATTTTAATAGAAGGAACAGGAAGCTTACAAAAGAACCCCACAGCAAATGCCACAGATGTATGTGTTATCCCAGATGATATTAGCCAGACAGCCACATTATAAAGAAAACACAATTGCACATACCCCAATGATGCAGAGCATCAAGGGAAACATATGCAAATCCCCATGATGGTACAGAAGGTGGCAGTACATGAAAAAGTAATGGCTTGCATATGTTCAGCCTTGGGGGATTATTTACAGGTTTGTTTGTTTTTTAAGAGAAACAGGGTTTTTATTCATGAGGTGATGTAAGTTATATTTAAGCAATGTGTTGATGTCAGGAAGTCAGGTGTAATGATGATGGGCTGTTAGAGAAAATGTGATATTAACTTTCAGAGGGGGTCGCTTTTGTTAAGGGCAAGGTAGTTATGCTTGTGATAATGGGAATATTAGGAGAATATGAGGTCTACGCAGAAGTGGAGTACAAATATGTATAGTTTCATAAGTATGTGCTCAGAATGCAGGCAAATGTGATATGCAGGTTTGTTTTAGAAATAGGTAAAAATAGCGATACATGAAATTAATAGAAAGATAGTTAATTACATAGACATATAGATGGAGAGAGAAAGAGACAGACACAGACAGGCAGAATAAGAATGGCAGTGAAGTACTGGACTTATTTGCTGCATATGCATCTCAATTGCTAAGGGGTCCTGACCATGTTCACCCTTCCTCAAGCCAAGCTAACTACAGTATGTCTAGCAATAACATGGATGGACAAATTATGCCATATTTTCAACAAGAAGTTAGCATTTTAAAAATACATTGCTGTAGACTGAGAAACAGCTTGTGTAGGTGCATTTCTCATGCTAGATATGTTCTGATTGTGTTCCATAAGGCTAACCAGTGGGAGAAGTAGGGGAAAGGGATATAAATCTAAAATAGAACCATTTAACCCATTTGTGATTTAAAGTTGCATGACAGAAATGCGACTTCCAGAACTGGACACCATATTTATTTATTTATTTATTTATTTGCTTTTTGTTTACCGGGTAAGCGCACTAGACAGCCAAGTGCCTATTTTCAGGCGCGACCGTGGGAGGGTTATAATGGAACAATACATGAACATCAGGCATACAGGCATAAACAGGGTTAGCATACATTAGGTTCAAGCACATGATAAATCATATGAATAGGGTACATAGATTAAGGCACTTTTGTATCATACGAATAAGGTACGTAGTTGAGGTACTTAGATCACATTTGACCGAGCACAATGAGTGGAAATCATCAGTGAGGTAGCATGGATAACTACATAAGTTGGCATCAGCCGAGTACAGGAAATAGCCTACATTATCCCAAATGAGGCCTCACCAGTGATCTACACAGTGGCATCACCACCTCCTTCCTTCTGCTGGTAATACCGTTCCCTATGCACCACAGCATTCTACTGGCTTTCCTTACAGCTTTGGTGCATTGTTTAGTCGTCTTTGGGTCATCCAGTATGATTACCATAAAATTCCTTTCCATTTTGATGACCATCAGCCCCCGTAATCATTCCCTGGGTTCCTGCAACCCTTCCTTATTCAGCAGGCAGTTAGCGCCTCTGTACTTTTTTGCTGCATATGCATCTCAATTGCTAAGGGGTCCTGACCATGTTCACCCTTCCTCAAGCCAAGCTAGCTGCAGTATGTCTAGCAATAACATGAATGGAAAGATTATGCATAACCAGTGGGAGAAGTAGGGGAAAGGGATAAAAATCTAAAATAGAACCATGTAACTCATTTGTGATTTAAAGTTGCATGACAGAAATGCGGCTTCCAGAACTGGACACCATATTCCAAATGAGGCCTCACCAGTGAGCTACACAGTGGCATCACCAACTCCTTCCTTCTGCTGGTAATACCTCTCCTTATGCACCACAGCATTCTACTGGCTCTCCTCACAGCTTTAGTACATTCTTTAGCCACCTTTAAGTCATCCAATATGATTACCCCAAAATCCCTTTCCATTTTGATGACCATCAGCCCCCCCCCCATAATCATTCCCTGGGTTTCTGCAACCCTTTCTTATTCAGTAGGCAGTTAGCACATCTGGTCTTATTTGCTGCATACGCATCTCAATTGCTAAGGGGTCCTGACCATGTTCACCCTTCCTCAAGCCAAGCTAGCTGCAGTATGTCTAGCAATAACATGAATAGAAATATTATGCATATGAAAACTTATTAATTATGCTGTACATACCCTAAGACTCAAAGTGTGTCTCTTATGGCTGCCATGATGTCTGTAGCTAATTTGAAACAAAAGACAATGTGTCAAGACACTGGCCTCCACCAGAGCTATTAGACAATAGAGCAAACAGCAGTCTGGGAAGATTGCCTGGGACATGATGCAATAATAAAAAAAAATGAATAGCAGGTTCCAGGGAATGTAACACCACTAGGAATGTTAGAAAAAAAACCTCCCCACTCATTCACAGGTGTCAATCAAAGTATTTGTTAACCATGCTGGTTCATCTTCTTGCTTTCCTCATAGTAAAAATGTGAAACTACAATTGTGTTATTTTAGTCTGCATGTTTTTTGTTTGTTTTTTGTTACAAATGTGAAGTATCTTTTTAATAAAGTATAAAAATATGTATGTGTGAGTTATTTACTTTAGAGAATATTTATTATTTGAAAAAGTGTGATACACTAAATGTGTAGTGCAGTGAACCATTGTAATCTGGAATCAAATGTGCAGCTGAAATAGTCACTGCCATCCTATTGCTTTCATGTCATACCACACACAGAAGAAAAAGTGACTTCAAAGTAGTTTGCAGTTTCTAGGCTGCAGCTTCATACCATACACTTCATTTATAAAAAAAAAAAAAAAAAAAATCTTGTCACAGAGCAACATCAGCACTAACTGCTAATAGAATGCTGATACCTACATTTACAGTTTAGCAAATACATAAAGTCTTCATTAATTATAGCATTGATGATCTGGGCAGTTTCTGTACTTTTATGGTTGTGTATAGTTTGATAAAATTAAAAGTTTTAAAATTGAAGCACTCCTGCTAGTTAGACCTGACACATAGAAAACAAAAATAGTGAATTAGAGCTGTCTAGTAGCTGTTTTCTTACAGAAACCCCAGTTAGCTAGCTCTCGGGTATTACGCAAAGGGGGGGTGTCGAGTAGCATTGTTGAGAGGCAAACACTAACTTGTATTACAAATAGATGAGCTCCATGATGTTTCTAGGCTAGTCTATATAAAACATTCCAATTCTGCGTATTTCATTTTATGGTATACTCTAACAACCTATAAGGTGATTTTTTGCTACTTTGAACTAGTGCAAAAACTGAAAGAGATTGAGAGGAACAGCCAGATGAGTGCAGGCACAACCACTGTAACAAGTGACATGATTAAAACACACACATGCACATACACACATACACCAGAACATAGCTGGACAAGGTACCAATACTGTATCTAAAACAATTATTGATTAAACTCACCCAAAGCAGTGTATCTCCTCTGTAAGCAGTAGTATTCTCTCTGTGGCTGAGCTGTGAAGCATTGTTGAGTGGCAAACATTAATTTGTGTTACAAATAGACAAGCTCCATGATGTTTCCAGGTTAGTTTATATAAAACATTCCAATTCTGCATATTTCATTTTATGGTATACTCTAACAACCTATAAGGTGATTTTTTGCTACTTAGAACTGGTGCAAAAACTGAAAGGGATTGAAAGGAATAGACAAATGAGTGCAGATGCAACTTCTGTAACAAGTGACATGATTAATACACACACACACACCCACCCCAGAACAAAGCTGGATAAGGTACCAATACTGTATCTAAAAAAATTATTGAATAAACTCACCCAAAATCTTGCAGTGTATCTCCTCTGTAAGCAGTAGTATTTTCTCTGTGGCTGAGCTGTACCAGACCCTATAACAAGACACTGGCTTCCTACAGGTGCAATTAGATATCACATCAAAGAGCACTCTGGGAAGACTGTCTGGGACAAGAGGCCATAAAAGAAACCAGAATGGCAACCTCCAGGGGCAATAAAACAGCCATGGAAAGTTTGAAAAAAAACTCTCACAGCCAGTGGAAAAAAAATAAACAAAATAGGAAGAGGTTAGAATAAAGAAAAAAAGGATAAAACATATATTTTTCTGATTTAACATGGGGTTTTCCTTTAATTACTTCCTCAGGCAGCCCTGATAATCATTTGTTCCAACATGATAGATCCACCTCATGCCCCTCCCACATGAATCAAAAAAAAGGTGGGAGTAGATCTTTAGGAACTTCTCAGGTGGAGGTGGGGGTGAATTTTACTCCCCCCAAAAAACTAATGCTGCCTCCCACTACTCAGGTTTCTGTTCTTGTACCCCCCATTTAAGAAAGAAAATAGTACCCTGCAACCATTGACTAACATGAAAACATATTTATTTGAGGTCGGAAAACATTTCTTGGAGGAAGGTAAGGTGGAGGAGACTATTTACACCTTCAGTCAGTTCCACGGACAGAAAACATGACATCACTCCTTTTGTACATGCAAAACATCTGCAGGCTCCACCTACTGCAGCCGTAATAATGGAACCCAAAAAGCCTGAAATTTCAGCCAAGCTTAGTTGGTGACAGCTATGGCCTTTTCTGGATTAAGAAAATGGCAGGCACCTTGAATCCATTCAACCCTGGAGGGCAACTGAAAATTCTTCCAATGTCTCAGCAATAGCAGTTTGGTCACCCAGCAATACAGGCCATGTATAGTTTGTCTGACTTAGAATGAATCACAGCATAGTTACCAAGGAGACATAACTCCACTGCAAAGTAGAGGGTATGACAAAAGATAAAGGCCAATGCTTACATGGTGAGCATAAAGGCTACCACTTCCGGGCATGACCAAATCATATATATTAACGTCCCCTCCTCTTGGGAGCATCTAGGACAAGTTGGAGCCAATATCCTGCCCATTTTATGTAGTCTCAAAACGGTAAAATAAAGGTTATGGAGGATATTAAACTGAAGCAAGTGAAGCCTGCCTTGTTTCATGAAAGAATACACATTCCTCCAAATAATAGACCAAATATCTGAGGCATAGTTAAGATTCAATGCTTGTTTCCAGTACAGTGTAGAAGAAGGGACATTAGACTATAATAATAAGTCTATCTCTTTATAAATTTTAGAGTTTGATAGGGCAACAAATATCAGACCCACCTCTTGATGCCAAGGAGGAGAACCTAGGAAGCCTGACACACAATGCCACAACTGTGCAAATCGCAACACTGGAGAATTTATTATTACTGTGCTTAATGGTGTTATATATTGTATATTGTAGTCATGGATTCAGAAAGGGCAGATCTTGCTTGACAAATGTAATTGACCTTTTTGAGAAGGGGAACCAAGCATTGGTTGATGGTAAACCAGTTGACATGGTTAATTTGGAATTTAAGCACAGTATTCGACACCTTGCCCAATGCAGAACTAAACAAAAGCCTTATGGATATACACTTAAACAGAAAAATTATAAATTACATAAAATCATGGCCAAGTGAAAGATCACATACAGTAAGAATAAATGGATCTGAGTCAGAGAGACAAGGTGATCAGTAGTGTAGAAATATTACCACCAGGGAAGGGAAGTGATATTGTCCATGTATATGGCAATGGTGTTGCCTCATTTTGAGTACTGTGGTAAATTATGGTGATCACAAAACAAAGGAAATATAATAACATTATAGAGGGTACAGAGAAGGACAACAAAATTAAGGATGTGACGTGTCTAACCTATATTATGAGATTAGGTAGTTTAGGAGTATAGAGGCTGGAAATGAGGGGACTTGGAGGAGATCTTATACTGGTGTATACAGCACTTACAAAAGATGATGTTAGGCTTTGTGTCCACCATGAATTTAAAAACTCTGAAAAGATTGCAAGAGGTCAGAACTGTCAATTAAAATGGGACATTTTAAAACTGAGAGAAGAGGATGGTTTACCCAGAGGATGGTGTACTTTTGAAATAGATTACCATAAACAGTAGTGATGAGTGATAATCTAAATATATTCAAGCACAGCTTAGACAAACATCTTCAGGAGGGAGAGGTACACGTCTACTACCATTAAAATGATAGAGAATACGCTAGATGGGCTTATGCTTACTCTTGTCCATACTTGTTCCTATGCTGCTGTATAGCTGTGCTGCTGATGTTTGTATATTATAGTTGTGAGGTGTCCAGAGCCTTTAGGATTAGGCACCACATAAACAAAGTTACTACTGCTAATACTACTAATGGGTACTAAAATCAACAGGGAATGGGGAAAAAAAATATTATTATGATGGTCTACAGACCACCAGTCTAGGACCAGGAGCAGATAAAGAACTAGTGGAGAAGCTGAAGAGGGTGACCAAATCTGGAGGATTTGTAGCTGAGGACTTTAATATGCAGGATGTTGATAGGAAATTTCCAACATGGGAATTACTAGGAACCTACTCCTGCTAAATGTATGCTAGGAAGCATTCCTTGTACTGCTGATCCAGGACATAACAAGGTAAGGGTCCCTGCCCGATCTGGTACTCACTTATAGTAAGAAGATCCAAATGTGGTTGTCCAGGATTGGCTAGGATCTAGTGAGCACAAGACAGTGATGTTGGAGGTCCAAATGAGGACCACAACAGGGGCATGGAATAAAAGTAATGGCATATTTTGACAGGATGAGGTGCCTGATGGAAGAAAGCACTTAAGGTATAATGCAGATAAAAAGAGTGGAGGAAAATGTCATGCATTTGAAAAAGGATTATAGGAGGCAGCAGCAAGCTCCATTGGGAGGGTAACAAAGGTCAAAAGATCAAGACGCCCAATGTGGTTCACAACAGAAGTAAAGTATACATAGCCAAGAGAAGAGATATCATATTAGAGATATTAATCTTATATTAAAGGGGCATTACTAGCAGAAAGAGGGAGGTAATAATGCCCCTTTACAAAGCCATGGTGAGGTCGCACCAGGAGTATGGGTTTCAGTTCTGGAGGCTTCATCTCTTCAAGGATATACTGTATAGCAGGTATTATTATCACTCAGAAAAGTTTAGCGCTATTAGCGGGATGGAAAAACACGCTAAATTTAAAAGCCTGCTAATATTATTTAACATCCGCAGAACATCACTTCACAGATGCAAACAGAAGCTCAAAGAAATCACATATAGTAACATGAATTTTTGTATTTCTCTAGTTATTCGTTTTATTCATTGTATCTCACTTAAAAAAAAATGTAACCCCATCAAAAAAAAAATCAAAGTAGCATCTCTTTCTGTGCACTGTTCTTAGCTCTGCTGAGCTCTGCTTCATTCAGCAAGATCGATGTTCTGGTACATCTTCATTTACCAGTACTCTGTTAAGCAAAAAAAAAAAAAAATTCTCAGGTTTGATCCCTAACTACAGTAGTATCCTAACTACAGCACTGTATTACTTTACTTTGGTGGTGATTTGTACTTACATTGGTCAGGCTGTTTTCGTGCGCTTCCTTGATGCCGGCTTGCTCAAATCCTCGAATGTTATCCTCCTGACGTTGTTTCAGGCTGTTGAAGCTGTTCTCCAGCCATCGTGAGTGATGCTCTTTCAGGTTAAGGAGTCTGAGGTCGGCTGATAGGTTGTCAGCACCCCCTGCAACAAGACGATCTGAGACTAAACCTGCATACCTACACGTAAACTCCTTTAGAAAACCCTTAAAAATCTTATTAACAGAAATATCGAGCGGCTGCAGAAGGTCAGTACACGATGCTGGCACATATACCGGTATGATTTGATTGTCCTCCAGATGTTTGATAACTCCCTCAGTGGTGTGTGCTCGGTAAAGATCGAGCACAAGTAGAGACTTCTGTTCTTTAGGCAGCTCCATCATTTGGATATGTTCGTGTATATAGGGGATGATAACACGGTCTATGAAATGTATTGTAGTCTCAACATTCCCCCAATGATTATCTGAGTGAGTGACATCCCACTCACAAGGGAATTTGTGTTTTGGATGGCACATTTCAGTTCATCCCTTGTATATCAGTTGTGGAGGCAGCATTTCACCAGACAGGGAGCAGGCAAGAATGACCGAGATCTGTCTCTTGTCTCCTGAGCCGGTGATGGACACTTGCTTGGCCCCCATCACTTCCATGGTCCATTCAGAGACAGAAATCATATTGACCCCTGTCTCATCCAAGTTAATGACTAGCTGTGGCAGAATAAGCTCTTGTGCGCTAGCTGTGGCTATAAGAGACAGAAACGACGCCTTCAAAGCTGAGAAATCACTCGGTGTTTTTCGCCCCGCTTTAGTTCTCTTGTGCTTACTGTAGCCCATTCGATACAAGAACCCCCATGCCCACTTGCTTGTTAGTGTTAAATGCCCCCCATTCTCTGTTAACAAATTTGGTGAGTTAGCCTTCACTATACCCACTGCAATAGCTTGGATCACACCAGAATTGACCACAGCCCCTTCAGTGCACAGTGTCTTAATGATGTTCTTTAGCTGCCCTTCTAACTCTCCCTCTAGATGGGTTGGATGACCACGTGGCTTAGGAGAGAGAACATTTGGCATAGTAGTGGGGTCTGGAGTTTGTTGCAGCTGCCGCATGTACTCAGACTTAAAGTTCCTGACCGAGCTTTCATTTATTGTTTTTCCAGCTGTGGCGAGGTAGTGCCGGACTGTGGCCATCATCCCATGCTCAACAGCATACTGATCGAGCTTGTATCGGGTCTCAGGTGTATAGGATGCATAAGATGAGTGGCTTATTTTTGCAGGAGGAGGAGAAACAGAAGAAAGCTCTCTGGTGACCACCACTGCCACACTTAAGTCCATGCCAGTACACTCTGCCAACTCTGCACTGGACACAGTAGGGACTTGAATGGGATATTTTCTTTTTACTTGTGAGGATTGCATCCACTTTAGCAGCGACATTTTCTCTAAACGTAGTTACAGGTACTGACACCTGAGTAAGGGAAGGGTGTGTAAGGAAGGGTGTGTACTTATCACTGTGTGAGTAAGCCGCTACTAATGGTAATTAGTCAAGCAATTAGGCTATAGGGGAAGACTGGGAACCTCTGTAACTGCTGGCATAGAGAGCGCTAAATATATTGGGCACTAAAATGTCCTGGCATAGCCACGACGCTAAATATATCAGCCACTAATAATACATGCTATACAGTAGATATGTTGGAGAGGGTTCAGAGAAGGGTCACCAAGCTGATGCAGGGTATGCAGGGAAATTCATATGAACAGAGGTGTAAGGAGCTGCATCTGTACACGATGGAGACAAGGAGGGAAAGGGGGGACATGATTGAAACTTTTAAATATGTAAAGGGTCTCAATAAAATGGGAGAAGAGTGTTTACTTAAGAGGAATGAGGGGGCCAAAACTAGAGAGCACAGCCTCAGAATGCAAGGAAAAAGACACAGGGGCAATATGAGAGGGCATTGGAACAGACTACCAGACAGAGTGGTGGGGGCCCAATTGGTGGAAGAATTCAAGAGGTCATGGAACAAGCATATGGGGTCGAGTATCGGAGGAGGGCAGGGGCTGGCAGGCTGTTCTGCCTAGGACCTTGGTCACCAACGGATTAAAGATGTGTGGAGAATGGCAGATCCTCTCAAAACTGGTACCCTGTAGGGCCTTAATCATGTTGGAAGCATCATCAGTCACACTAACACCAACCAGCAGCCTACTGCTCTCAGTCCATGGACTCAGCCTCTTCTGCAAGAAAGACAGTATATTAACAACCCAGTATTCCTTCTCGATCATGGCAAAATTGAGCAGTGTGGTTCTGCACTGAAACTCACCAGATAAGGGCTGAGACAATCCAACAATTTCTAACCCACCACGTCCATCACTATTTCTTCTCCAACACCCAGCTGTGCAATCAAGCTTGGATGTAGGAAGGCATATGCCAAGTAAGCCATGGCTTACAAGTTGATTTGAGAGGGGGCAGCATTCTGTGCCCCGACTATTGATTTTGGTTACTCCTATTGTCTGATATCCACCTCTGATGCATAAAACCAAGTACTACTGTATTTTTTTTTTTTGCTCTTTTTATACAGTTCCTGAAGTGTAGTATGAGGTGTACAAGGAGGCTGGCTAACAAATGTGGGCATTTCTACAATGGGAGGTAGGTGACAAAAAGGCAGTAAAGGGTTCTGTACAAACTTTATTTTTCTAGCTACACCCCTGTTGTCAAGGACATATGGGCATTGTTGGAATTAATGCTGCTTCATAGCCTTACTTCCCAGCCCTAGAATATAACTCTATGTTACTATATAATTTAGCAGATAGTGTTATGAATAAATATAAAACAACTTTTAACGTGTAGGTTTGTGATATGAATGCCTAAACTAACCCATCACTGTGATCTATACATGGTTATGGGTGTGTTTCCCCCTCTGCAAGTAATTTACCAAAAACTATGATTTTTGTCACAAAGAATGTTAGTTGTTGATACCCCAAAAGTACTTAGTAGAAGGTTTCAGCCCTCAGATAGCTCAGAACCCTTGCATAAACTTTCAGTAAGACAATATCTAGAAACAATGGCAGACTCAATTTGCAGAACATCCCTTTTCTGATTTTGGACCAAGGTTATTAAATAGAACTGTTGAAATGGGATTTGATCCATTTAATAAGTATACTATTTTTAAGCAAGCAAACAACTACATATGAATTTCATTTGGAATTGTAATGGGATGTAATAGCAAATATTTATCCTTTTGATGTAGAGTAGTAACTTAAGGTGTGAGTTCTGTTTTACATTTGGTACTTACTGTAAATGATATTGATGTAATGTGTACTGAGGTTTTGTTTCTTATTCTTGTATCCAGATTTTTCCCCAGGCATGGCTGAAAACAGGTTACCATATCCACTCCACCTTACTGGTAAAGCAAATAAAATAAAAATAAATACATGCATACTATATATATATTTTATTAGCACCTGTACAATAATTCTAAATATTTCTCAGCAGCATAAATATCAGTTCAGTTTATTCCTAATATTGTTCAGTTTATTCCTAAACAAACTGCCATCTGTATGCCCAGGCTGAATGCTCCTATACGCAGACAACGTGGTCCTATTCAACAGCAACCCTAATCCCAAATAACTGGCAGTGGATCTCCAAAAGGGGTTCTCAGCCACTGAAAAATGGTTTATGGATCACAGACTAGTCATGAACTGCGAAAAAACTAAGACTATGATGTTCACCAGCACACAGAGCAAGCATAAGGCCTCCTCCCTTGCAATCAGGAATGCCAATGGGGGCCCACTGGAACATGTCCAGCAGTTCAGGTACCTGGGCATCACACTCGACTCTACACTTTCATACACCCAACACATCAACACAGCAAGGGTGATTAATACAAATGAATATGGATCCTATACAGGCATAGACACTGCCTAACACATGAGGCATTGAACCTGGACATCAACAGCTCGCTAGGCTCCCTCGTCGACTATGGCCTGGCAATCTATGGGTTTGTGACAGACACAGCCCTAAACTGCATCACCACTGCACTAAGCAAGGTGGGCTGACTGCTCATAGGTGTGGAAAGACTAAAGCACACCTGTGAGCTCTACACTCTGGCAGGTTGGCTACAACTGATGGACAGAATAAACTACCAAACCTGCCTCATCACCAAGAAATACTCCCTCAATCAACTACCCGCAGGGGTCCAGAACCTTCTAACTCCACACTCAAGCACCCGACCCACAAGGAACTCCTCCACTCAGACCTACAAAGTTCCCAGATGCTGCATGGCCATGGCACAATGTGCCTTTTTTTATCGTGCTCCACTATGGACAAATACCTTACCTCCTGATGTTATCAATGTCAGAGAAACAGAACTGTGTGACAGAAACCTGACATTTCTGAGGTCAGCACTTCACCCGAACATTTTCCACAAAGGGATCTTTGAACATAGAAAATTCTAAAATAAATCTCCTTTATTAATATCCATTGAAAGCAACCATAACTGCAACCATGAAAAGACATAGATTACCAACTTTTCCACTAAAAAAGATCTCATTGTTAAAGTGCAGAGTGTTTAAAGTGCTAAGTGTCTCACCCACTGTAAGGAATTTGTGGTGCCTGAGCCCCTGTTTTGTGCAAAAATGCCTTGTAGACCTCTTATATAGCTGTAGAACTCATGTGTAGGCATTCACCAGTTTATCGATGCCTTCATGCTCCAAACATTATCCAATATCATGGGCTACGCCAGAAAAGGTTCCTCAGCTTCCAGCTGCAAAAGGATGACCACAGGTACGGTCGATACATAAGCGCACCTGGAAGTGGTGAGCCCTGGTAAAGTGTAGCCTGTTTTCTCGCTGTGACACAGTGTTTTTTTGGAGGTTTTCTTCTTTTTTGCTCATTCTCCTTTTGAGGCTAGAAGCTGAGGAACCTTTTCTGGCATAGCCTGCAATATTGGATAATGTTTGGAGCATGACGGCATCAATACACTGGTAAATGCTTACCATGAGTTCTGCATCTGTACAATATGAGAGGGCTATGAGGCATTTTTGCACAAAACAGGGGCTCAGGCACCACAAATTCCTTGCAGTGGGTGAGACACGTTGCACTTTAAACACACTGCACTTTAATAATTAGATCTTTTTTAGTGGAAAAGTTGATAATCTATATATTTTCATGGTTGCAATTATGGTTGCTTTCAATGGATATTAATAAAGGAGATTTATTTTTGAATTTTCTATGTTCAAAGATCCCTTTGTGTAAAATGTTCTGATGATGTGCTGACCTCAAAACTGTCAGGTTTCTGACACAGTTTATTTCTAAATTTCTTTCAGCTCTGAGGTAATTTGTGTACCCCGCTCCCCCTGTGTGCTTTCTAAAAAGTATAAGAGCCACCCTACTCTCACCCAGAGAGGTTTTGTTTCTTTGGTTATGAATGTCCATCTATTGGATCATTCAAATGCTGACTTCGGCAGCACCTAGTAAAATCTAGTAAATGTGATTGCTACCATTAGCACGTACCTGGAGCATCTACCATCTACCTGCACTTACCTCCTGACAACTCCTTGGGTTGAGGGACGCCAATCCCAGCACTTTTGGTTACACCTACCCCCCCCAATCATGATATTGCTCCCACTTCCCTAACCCCCTAAGATGTTCCCAACTACCTTACTTCTTCCACCCATGTTCGCAATCCCTCCTCCTTCTCACCTCTGAGAGCTTCCAAGTAGAGTGTTAACCTCTGATGCCGGCTAGCTGCTATACTGCCTAAGCTGTATAATGCTGTTGTACCCTGTGACTTACTTGTACCATATGTAACCCTGTCATCTGTATTGTACTGTCTATGTAACTGACGTGGAACCTATAAATGAGCATCTGCTCACTGGTGTAATCTAATACCTCAATAAATAAATAAAAAATAAATAAAAACATACATAAAAATATGTCAATGTTGCAATTGAATGTATCACCAATAGCCTGTACTGTCTTGTGCACATCAGTGTAAATCAGCACACTAATTAGGGAAAAGATGCTCTGGGAAGGTGTAAGGGGTGTAGATACTGTTACAGACATAGTGGCCTGGTATCTTCTACGACTGAAAATGTCTGAAGGTGTACAGACATCATTTCCCCGATTAATTGGGTTACTTGTTGTACTGTGGGGTGTGCAGCATTATACTCAGTTCGGACATAAAATGCCTACATAATGAGGATGGTGCCAAAGTCAAAGGATGTGCCATTGTGGGCCAACCTGTACCTAGGGGAAGGAAAATGGAATGACAGGCCATCAGAGCCACCACTGGAAGACAAAGGTACAGTATGATTAGCTAGCTCAAAAAATGAAAGAAAAGGAAGATGATGGGGGAATTGTTAGGCTGCTGGAGGGAGGAGGGTAATAGAGGGTAACAAGCAGAAGGCAACCATTCTTAAGGACTACTTCTGCTCAGTATTGACAGTGAAGGAGTGTGCGCCTCTGCCAGAAAGTGGTATAAAAGTGGCAAGGTCAGTCCCAGAAATTGATCAAGCAATACATAAAGGCAAAAGGGTTAGAAAAGAACTTGCAGCCCTGAAAATAGATAAGTCTCCAGGGCTGAATGAGATGAATGTGCAGGTGCTCAGGAACTGGCAGTCATAATTGGTTAAAGCACTAGTATGGCTGTTCAATAGCTCAGTACAGACAGGGGTTGATCTGAGAAACAGAAGAACAGCAGATGTGGTGCCTATCCACGAGGGAGGTGACAAGGAAGAATTTCAGACTTACAGACCAGTTATTCTTACCTCCATTGTAGGTAAATTGATGGAGACACTAGACACAGATGCCATAATGGACAACCAAGAAAGAAATGGGCTCCACAATAGTAAGTAGAATGGATGTGTGGCAGGGATTTTTTTTTTTGTAAACTTTGTTTATTCTCACTGTGTGCTGTGGGGATGTACCACTTATCTGCCCTTGTGACCACACTTCAACACCCCACTCAGTATCCCTCCCAGCTGCCCACATCAGGAGGCTCTTGACTTACCTGTCATGGTGAGGCTTCCCTGGGGGCTGAGGGGGTGATTAAAATGTTCTTGAATCCCTGACGAGTCAGCTGAGTGTCAATTGGGCGAGGGAGCTGAGGCGATCAAGCTTCATTAAGCTGCATGCACAATAGTTTCTGCTTCTTGGCTCTTACCCTAGTGGAGTGGAGGAAATGGATGTCAACTTGTGTCAGGAGTACTCCCACCTCTGATGTAAAGATGTCTTCTGCTGCACCAATCACACCCTAACCGCAGGTTCCAGGCAAACTTACCCCCAGCAATCGCTAAGGATTGGACTATCCCTCAGATGCTCATCTTCCTCCCCTCACCTGGCCTTCCAATGACCCTGAGTTCACTTCTAAACCCAGGACATCAGCATCACAAGTTGTAGCTTTATGGTTGTACTGGTGGGACGTCTGGCAGGAAGGTCTTGTCAGACCAACCGGATCGTGTTCCTTGACTGAGTAATAAGGGCCATGGATAAGGGACAAGCAGTAGATTTACTCAACTTTGACTTCAGCAAGGCATTTGACTCGATAACATTCAGAAGTTCACTTAAGAAATTAGAGGATATCAGAGCATCAAAGGACCTACCATAGTTAGATGGATGGGAAGTCAGTTGCGGGGGAAAACAGCAGAAGATGATGGTAAATGGAGTCAAATCAGGGAAAAGGGAGGTCATGAATGGCTTAGCACAGGGATCTGTCCTGGGACCAGTCCTTTTCAATTCAATGCCACAACGTGTATGTTGTGGAGATGTGTACAGTGAACAAGAACCCCAAGAGGGCACACTGGATGGGAGGGGTTTATCTGTACACTACTTCAGGAGAAAGGACCTTGGAGTCATCATAAGTGATTCCCTAAAACAAGCTAGCCAATGCAACAAGGCCTACAGAAAGGCAACCAGAATGTTGGGATGTATTGGATAGAGTCTTTACAGCAGGAGGAGAGAGATAACACTACCACTCAATTAATCATGGGTGAGACTCCTTTTGGAATGATGTGCCTAGTTGTGGAGTCCTCACCTGAGGAAAGGCAGGCACAGGCATAGCTTAACCAAAATGATTCAGTGTCAACTGGGCAGATCATATGAGAATCAGCTAAGGCTACTGAAAATGTACTTGCAGGAGATCAGAAGGGAAAGGGGCAACATGATAGAGACCTTCAAGTTCCTGAAAGGAATAAATAAGGTAAACTGACAAACTATTCAACAGAAATGGGGGATCAAAAACATGGGGATATTAGTGGAAGCTGGCAGGAGGATTTAAGTGAGATGAGTGAAAGCTTTATTTTATGGAGAAAGTGGTACAGTTATGGAACAGGCTACAGCCTACTAACACCGGAGGTGGAGGACCCAAAAACAGTGATGGGTTGAAGTACAGTTGGGACAGAGTAAAGGGCTTAACAGTTACTCAGGGAGGTAGCAATAAGGCTGGGAGAAGGGGAGACAAGGGTGAAAACCCTGTCTAGACAATATGTTATCGGATAGGGTAGGGTAAAACTAGGAAAACTGGATAGTCCAATGGGCTTTTCTGCCAATATTGTCTATGTTTCTCACTGTGCACCCATGGACAGTCAACGGGTGTGTGGAATAAAGATGAGAAAGTATCTGATTTACTCCTGCCACATGGTGGATCAGACATTGGGATATCAGAACAGGAGAGAGAATGATTGATACAGCACTGGGAGGAACCACTGTTCTGGATAAACCCTACAGCATACTGCAAGTTTCATGTGCAAGTGGTTAATCATCGCTATGGTCGTCAGATTAGACAACTTATTCCCATGGCTTGTGATGGCCTGACACAAAAACACACTGCATCTTGGTTGTATCATCCTTCACCAGGCTTAAGTGCAAGCACACATCACTTCTGTATCCATGCACATGTGATGTGCAAGCCCAATATTTGAACAACAGCAACCACTTCTTGAACCACCCCTTACCCTTTTTTTTTTTTAGTTGTTTAACCAGGAGTAGCACACTAAGCTGAAAGCTTTTTTACAAGAGCGACCTGGGAGCACAGGGAAGTTAAGTGACTTGCTCAGGGTCACACAGTATGCAAGTGGAAGCTGTGGGATCCAAACCCAGGTCTGGTCTGCTGGATGTCACCAGATTTGCAGTTCATAGCCTTAAACCACTGTGCTATACTGCCCCTGTCAGTCCTGAGTACTGTCCCCTGTTGGTCAGCAAACAGCAAGTGTCTAGCTAGCAGTTCCTTGTAGCACTATGAGTTTTAGGTCTTTTGTGTGAAAGGATGAGGCAAACTGTGAGAGGATAATAAGGGTGAATTTATGTATTTATTTACAAATTGGTGACCAGAAAAGGCACACATTGAGCCAAGGCTCATTTCAGGTATACTCAGGAAAGGGTAGAGACTGAATACAATTCAAGAGGTAACTGCAAAACAATCAAGCGTACAAAATGAGCAATAGTGCAAACAAATAGGAATAATGAACAAATAATGAGGGAAGGCAATTGATCGATTTGATTGGTGGCAGAACAGCACAAATACAGGGATTGAGCAGAGAGGTACTAGGAGCAAGAGCAGGAGGGAACAAAAGGATCCCTGAGAAGTTGTTTAAGAGCAGGGTAAGATGGAGGGAGGCAGAGGTGGGTAGGAAGGTTATTCCAGATAGAGGGAAAACAGACAGAGAATGCATTCTGATCCATGAAGGTATTGCAACTAGGGGTAATAATGGTTCCAGAGTCAAAATAGCAAAACAAGTAAGTTGACCTGTGGAGGTGGGTTATGGAATAAAATGAGAGCCAACTACTCAAAGGAGTTTCATTTTATTCCTGATGTACTGGGCAAAGTATGCTATTTTTCTTTGGGGAGGCTGAAGATTATTTCAATATTTGAGAAGATTCAAGTTTTTTTCCAGAGATTGTGGGAGGCTCACTGTGACAAAGTCTGAGAACTAATAGCACTATCTGAACCTTGAGTTTTGGAATAGAAAAAAAGCTTGGCATGCCTAGTACACCTGAAGCTTATCTCACCATTTCCTGGACCACTTGGGGCTGATGAACAAGAGATTTGATCGAGCTAGATGATGCACGGTTGTAGGATGACTGATCTCTAGACATGATTTTATATACAGCAGCTACAGCCTGTGGCTATAATTAGCAGCAATGCTAAACTAGTACAGTAGTGCAGGAAAATAGGTAAAGTATGTATGAGTGTAAAATGTGTTGGTCGTCTTCTCATAATAAACATTTTGGTGCTTGGCAGAAGAAGAGTGTGATTAGGGTGCAGCTAGGGTGTGGGATGGGAAGGGACATATTGAATATTTTTAAAAGTGCATACAGATCCTATATTAAAAGATAGTGACTGGGCACAGAGGTGAGCAGGTTGTGCTGGTCACCTGTAATATATAACAAAATGTTGGCTGCTGGGGGGGGAGGAAGGTGGAATTGGTCTGCTGATATGGGGTGGGGGGATGGGGGTTACATCTTACTGGGTTTTGAGCTGGGAAGGAGGTGGAAGGCTTTTCTTTTTCTTTTCTTTTTTTTTTTGTGTGTAGGGCTCCTGAATAACGAATACTAGAATATCTGAATATTTGGCAGCCAAATACTGAATATTCTGAAAAAAAGTATTCACACACCCTTAATGACAGATGAAGTCAGCCGACAATCTCTTTGTTCATACAGAGCACCCAGCCCAGAACTGGATGAAACTAAACAAATTCTCTCAATTCAGTAATATAAACTGTACCTACTGAGAGAATGGTAGCAGTTTACAAAACAAAATAAAAACAAATACGTGTATACAGCCATGCAGTTTCACAATAGACCCTATGCACAATTGGAGCGGAGGGGCTACACGCACATATCTGGGGTGTGTAGCCACTGTGCACCCTATACAGCCCCACATGGGATGTACCAAGCGGTGCATGCAGTGCCTACGTGCCTATCCCTTGGCCACATGGAGAGCAATGCAGCGAGGGTGGGCAGGGAGCAGGCCAACATTATGCACCATGCACTACAGCATGTAGTGATGGCCATGGGGTTACGGAGGAGGGCACAGCTTATGGCACAGGAGACCATGCTGTAACCCACTATGCACCCCCTCACAGGTGCCCCACCAGTCACGGTGGACTCAGGTGACCATCCCCCATGCTGCCCCAGCCCACTAGGATGACTGCAAGGGCTGGGACATCTGGACAGGTGAGAATCCATACAGTACCACCACCTCCAAGGGCAAGGCATCCCATTCCCCGCTATTCTGGCAGATCCCCCATAACACCTGGTGGTGTCTGGGACCCGGCAGCCTGAGAGGTAGCCATTGTCCCCTCCCACCCCTGTGGCACTGGCATGGCAGGGGAGGTTGTTAGTGCAGTGGTGGGTGGGGGACACTACTCAAGGATGTGGTGGTGGGGTACTGGGGGGGACTGTGGCCTGGCACAGAAGAAGCTTCTTTGTGCACCAGTGGGGTAGGGGGGGTTCATGGATCGCCAGAGGTGATCAGGGGTGCTGGGTGTGTTGTCAGGGTCTTAGGGTGTGCAGTAGCAGGATCAGGGGTCATCTGTGCTGGGGGTGGCCTGTGGGATGGGAGCACGGACAACAGCTGGGAGCCTGTCCGTGCTCTGGGAGGGCGCCATGCTATTTGGGCTGGTGGGTGTGTCCACTGGACATTGGGGCCATTCTGTGTGGGTCTGGGTGCTTTCAGATGGTATTCATGCATCTGGACCTGTGCAGTAGCACAAGAGATCCACTGTGGGACCCATTCTGGGCATCCTATTGAAGAGGTGGTAGCCGTTAGCTAATAACAGCCAGTGCACACCTGTCTGCAGGTGTGGTGCTGTGCGGGTGGGTTATACGTGTGTTTGTGCATAACTTGTGCCCATTGGTGCATAGGGTCCAATGAAAATACTATGCATGCACAGGCAAGACATGCACCATGAGCTCCAGGAGGGGAGTCAGCTGATACCGTCTTCAGTCATACAGGGAATCAAGCCTGGAACCAGATGACAAACAGGAACATTTTAGTAAGTCAAGCATGACTCACAAAAAAAAAACTGCTGAAGATTTTAAAACACGAAAAAAGGTTTGCACACAGCCACGTGCACACCGGATGCTATCTCTCCTAAAAGAGTACCACATGCATACAGACATGGCCTGTATGCTGAGCAGTGAGAGGGGGAAGTCAGCCAGCACCAAACGTCCTCCACAGTTATCCAGAAAACTAAACCCAGAACCAGATAAAAAATAAAAACAAAACACAAAAATGGGTCACACTTTAAGTGTCAGTTTCAAGGCAACCATGGGGTAGGTAATCATTTATTACATGCAAAAGGGTTGGTTACACTATAGTGTCACATTGTTGCATGTAACTGCATGACATGACAGTGTAGTTATACTGTAACTTCAGTGTAGTTAGGGAAATTTAAAGAGTTACCAAAAATTTGTTCTTCCCCAAAAAAAAAAAATATCACACTTAAGCAGTGTGGAAGTGAAAGCATTGGGGGAGTGGGTAGTTAGCAAATATACTTCCCTGTTACTGAGCACAGCAATGTGGTCCCCCAAAAGTGCAGTCAGAAAAGTCAAGCCTGATTATTGCTGACAAAAAAAAAATGCCTGTACATATGTCACCAAAAAAAAGAAAGGAAAAGAAAAATCACACTAGAGCTGTGTAAAACTGAAAGCAGCTGAGGGAGGGGTGTAAGCTGGCACATAGTTCTCCAGGTCTTTGATACATAGCCCAGCAACATGGTCCAAAAGCAAGAGCTGAACTGGGCAGGACCCCACAGGAACTCAATTTCACCAGCTTTAAAAATTGTATGACAGTTCCAACACCTCTGTCATCTTTCTCTATTAACTACTGTAGTAGAGTCCCACCACTTAGAAATGACACTCCCACCACCAAGAAATATAGATGTGAGAGTTCTCTACCTAAACATTTCCAAACTGAACCACTATCAAAAAGCCAAACATGCAATCAGAAAAGCAAAGTCTGATTTTTCTGATGCTGATAAGGTTTCAATACTGACCACAAAAGGCCTGTGGAGCACACAATTGTTTTTGGCAAGACCAGGTCTTAGAAGTTTGGAGAGCTAGCTCTCTGAAATGACTGCCTCTGCCAATTCAGAGTGAAGAGATCACTCAGTGTTCTGGCCGTGCCTTCCAGAATAGCCTCTGATTGGGTCAACCAAGCTCTGCAAGGCTTTGAAATCCTACCAACTAGTGCTTTTCAAATAGGGGCCAAATAGTGGATTATTCTGCAGTCCATCTGAGTATTTAGGAAGCCTATTATTCATACTATTCCGACAGTGCATAGCCCTAAAAACTATACACTTATGGTAGACAGAAATATGCACCTTGGTGGAGTCAATCAGAACTGAATTATAGCTACCCATTTTATAAACTCATTTGCAGTACATATATACAGTATATATATATATATATAAACTCATTTGCAGTATATATAGCATATGCAATGAGGCTACTGGAAATATCATTAATATTTCCCCCAAGTGCAGTTTGACCTTATTTTGTAATTTTTTGGTTTGGTTTTTGTTTTGTTTTATATATATATATATATATATATATATATATATATATATATATATATATATATATTTTCATCCATTTCCCCAGCTGTTTCTTTTTATTTTCCTCTTCATAGCAGATTGGGATACTTGTGTGGTAGCTAGGGTCTCTACCTACATCTGTTGGCAGTGTGCGATGTGATAGGCTGCTTCCTTTGTGTGGGCGGACTAAACAGTTTTTTAACATGGCAGCAGTAGTTCAAGTGAGCTTTTAGTTGTTTGCTGTCATATTATTTATTGTTTTAAATGTTTAATATCTTGTTGATCCTGCTTTCTAGTATGTTCAGTCATTCTGGCATGACAGGAGGATGTTTCCATTCAGAGAAACTGTTGTTCAGCAGATGAGTTTGTTCCCGATCGGCAGAACAAAGGGAAGCTGCTATGGAGTTGATGCTGAAGGTGAAAGGGATGGCTGCAGTGTTTTGGACTTTGATCTAAGCATTATTAATTGGGGATTTATTATTTTTTTTGTAAGAAAAAAAAACAAGTCGCTCGTAAAGGAAGAATTCTCAGTGTGAATGCCAGTTTCACACTGATGAGGTTGGGAGTTGCAGCCAGCTCATGGGAGTGCTTGGATATCTGTTGAGGGGTATTTAAGTGTCCTTTATGCCCCATGTGTGGTAAAGTGCAGATGCCTTTCGGTGACCTACTGTTGAGATAAATAACCTACCGTGAGGATAAATGCAAAATCCTCACTGTAGGTCAGACCAACTTAGAAATATGGGTAATATTTGCCAAAATGTATCCTCACAGGCAGGGGTCTACCTTAACTTTTTTTTTGCACTAGCCAGCCGGGCTAGTGAACCAGAGATTGCACTAGCCCGCAAAAGTTTGCACTAGCCCACAGTCAGTGTGGTTTACAGTGATTTGTTAAACAAAAGGCAAATAAAATTGAAATGTATCAAGCACATGTCTGAATTTATTTGAAACCTAAATTACAAATGAACTTTGTTTGTGAAATAAAATACTATATGTATTTATATATATATATATATATATATATATATATATAAACACTCAGTGAAGGTAGTGTCTTAATGTAATTGTCTTAAAGTTCCTGATATGAAAGTCAAGCGATCTTTAAATGCTGCTGGATTGTGTGTTGTCAGGGGAGTGTGGCTCACTCTCAAGCACACTTGTATCACTATCACAGTCGCTATCAGCTCAGACAGACCACAGGGACAAGGCTGAAAAGAACAGCAGAGGTCAGAATGCTGGTTTAACCTCCCTTTGTTCCTGGGCTGTAGCCTGTTAGTCTCTTGTTTAATTAGTGCCGCAATCTCTCACTGTTCTGACCACACCGTGGTGTGAATGCTGGCAAATCTAGCAATGTTGTTTTATTTTTTGGAGGGGGGGCAGAATCAGGGGTCTCTCTTTGTACCATTACTGCCTGTGGAGATAGAGACCAGCTGTTACAGTTAGGACGGAGGAGCCCATTTTCTCACTGGCACATATTTGCTGCTGCTGCTGCTTCAGAGTTTTGGAAGCAACTTCTCAGAATGATGGTGACCACAGGGTGACAGAGTCAGGACAAGGTGTCTTACTGTTTCAATTGTGCTGTGTCCTGACTCCTGAATGCTGCAGGGTGTTGACTGTTCACTTTGGGGGGTGCTCCAGACGCGTTTTTCCTATGGAGGAGCCCATTTTCTCCCGCACGCATATTATCTGATGCCACTATTGCTTTGAAGCTTCTCAGATGGTGACCACAGCACAGGGTGACAGGGACAAGGCTGAAACAAATGGAACAGCAGAGATGAGGTCAGAGTGCATTACTAGCTAAGCTAACTTTATTTCAGCTTCAGCAGTCTGTCTTGATTTACTTCCAACCCAACGTTATGGTGCAAATGCTGCCCTACCACTAGTGTTGACTTAAATATTGAGCTGCTTGTCTTTAATTATGTACAGTCTGTGGTCTCACTTTTCAGACCATGTTGTGTCCTGAATGCTGCTGCTGGGGGGGGGGGGTTGAGAGGGAGGCTCCTTTGTGGCAGTCAATTGTTCGATCCCATTCTTTTTTTGGTTTTTGCTTTACTTCTTTGTGGTCTCACTGCTTCGACCATGCTGCTGGTGTTTTTTTCTTTGCAACCGCATGAGCAACACACAGCACAACAGGCAGAGAATGGAACTGCAGCTTTCCACCAGAGGAACTGCACTAGCCCAACCGAGCAAGTGACAGAGATCCTGCACTAGCCCATGGCAATCTGCACTAGTACCTGGGCTAGTAAATGAATGTTAAGATTGACCCTTGCTCACAGACATTACATAAATACATATGCTCTCTATCTCTATATATATATATACTGTATATATATTTGTACACAGCTACATACCTTCATACATCCGTACGTAAGCATGCAGCTTTATGAAGAAACAATTTTTAGCCATTGGGTTTCTCCCTCACATCCACTCAGAGAGAATACAGCCTTATTTTCTCTTTGAAGAACTTATGAGGACTGAACATGAAGATTTTTAAAATATCAGCTGTTACCATCTGCTTTGGGAGTTTGTTCCAGGTGTCCACCACTTATTCTGTGAATGTGACTTTTTGTAACTCTAAAGTCTGCACAAGAAAAATAATGCATTACTTTTTCCATACATTTTCTAAAGTTGGTTTAAGGCAGCTACTGTGCATTACTAATTTTTTAATCCCTTTTTGTGGCTGTGGGTGGTGCCTAAAGCCATCTTGATGTCTGTAGCTAGAAAATAGAGGAACATGGAACACATTTTTAGGCATTTCAATGTATCATTCCACAAATTAAAAAACACTATGCCAAATGAAATGAAATACTCCCTTCTTTCTGTTTAGAATGTTGGAGACAAAACTAAAGCTGCTTATCTGATGGCCATTAGGAAACTGAAACAGCTTTCTTTCTGTTTAGAATGTTGGAAACATCACTAAAGCTGCTTATCAGATGACCACTAGGAAACTGAAACAGCTTGTTAAATATTGGTAGCCTATTAAATTGGAGATTTGTTTACCCCCTTTGAAATGCAACAACTTGCACATTTAAATACCTAGTATTTAAACATTTTCTTGCTACTAGCCTCAGTTGGGCAACTTTTGTCTTTCAAGAAAGATTCATACCTCATAAATGTCACCCTTTCCCTGAACAAATGTAAAAAAGATTTACAGTATTTTCTTAACCTCTTGAGACACTATCTGATAAGCACTGTCTCAGACATATGCAAGGTCTTCTGTGAACTATCGGGGTTAATTATATAGCAATCAGGCATTTTTTGCTATACTTTTTGGAAAAAAAATGGATTGAGCTACAGCAAACACACACACACACACACACACACACACTGTACACACCATCCTCATGAACCTCAGCAGTCAAAATAAATACTGCAATCTAATATATTATAAAAATATAAAGAAACTGTTTGTTTATGTTAGTGAACACAGTGAATTTCAGTTTAAAGTAGATTTCCTTTAAAGAGCTAGAGACTAAAACTAATATTAGATTTTAAAAGCAGCCAGCCATTACCTTTTATATCTGAGAACAGATCCAGAAGGAAATGAATTGATATATTTTATTAGACCAACATAGATGTCAAAAAAAAAAGGATGTTGCATCTATGTCGGTCCAATTAAAGGTATCAAATCATTTGCTTCTGAATCTGTTCATACAAGGACCAATACGGCAAAGACTAAATCTGTATGTCTTTTATATCTTAGGTACTTTTTCTTTTCTCCTTGTTTAAGTAGAAGATTGTTTACCTAATGTTAGTAGGTGTGATGTGTGGAACAGCCCTTAGCCTGGCAGATAACATAACTTTCTCTATTGCCCAACACTATATCATTAGCATTGTAACCTCTGACTGTGACATCACTGCTGCTTAGGAACAGCAAGTGAGTGACTGCCAGGTCATTCACCTGTGATGTTACAGTCAGTGAGATCACAATGCTGATGATGTAGTGTGGGGCTATAGAGAAAGCTATGCCAGCTGCCAGGCTAACAGCTGTTCCACTCATCCAGCACAATATTACCACATAGAATACTTTCTGATAAGTAAAAGAAAAAAGAAAATTACTTCAGAAATAAAATATTACAACTGATTACTTCTTAAAATGTGTATTATTTTCCTGTATGCCAGTTTGGGCTCCACTAACTCTTTAAATATTTCTTATCCTATATTTTGTATCCTGGATATCGTTGGAGAGATGATGAATCTCATTGTCATTGTGATCTTCATTTTAAACATTTTTGCACTGTATTTATTCAGGATGTCACAGATTTGATGCAATATCTTGTTTCAGTGAGGTAATGATTTTACTATTTTTATAATGTATTTATTCTAGCCTAGTCTAGATGTAAAATATTGTTTTCAGTGTTCTGATTTTATGCAATTCTGCATAGTATTGTGTAGATGTAGAGCCCCACTGAAAACAGGATGCCATGTCTTTTGTAAACTATCCAGGCTTAACATATAGCAATATGCAGGCATATTCTAGAAAAACAAGGTGTAAAAATGTGTAAAAGGAAGACCACATTGAAACTGCCTCTCAGCAGATCTGCATTGTGCAAATTCTTTAGACATAATGGCCCAGATATTCAAACTGCACCCAAAAAGTGCGCAATAGCAGGAGCAAGCTCAAGTCCATTGCGTCCATGTGCAAGAGGTGTGATATTCAAAAAGTGAGCCAGCCAAACTCCACCTACAGCCGATGACTGAATATTGCACCACCTGCGCTATAGCACAACTAGGGAGGGGAAGCTGAGCAGATCTGATGCGCCATAGCCCAACAAGGGATGTTCAGCTGAGCAGTCCAGAGGTGCCATAGTGCAATCAGGGATGCCCCCCAGCAGCAGAGCAATGCAACTGCACAACCAGGGAGATAGGGGCCCACCACCCATGCCACAGGTGGGCACAGGAACACGCAGCAGAACAGACATTGTCCCCCCACACCCCATGCACTGCACAACTGGGGGAGGGCTGGAATAACCACTGGCCCATGGAGACAAGCAACCAACCCACAGCTGGGCCATTGCACCCCATAACACCCCCCAGCAAGCTGTAACTGGCACACAAGGAGGGCTGACCACCCCGTGCCACGCCATCCGCCCAATGCAGAGCACACCCTGCACTGTGACCCCTAGACACCCTGCCCAGGAGCAGCGACCAGTACTGCAGGAAATCCCATGCATGCCACCACCCCCACTGTGACACTGCAACCGTGTGCACCACAGAACTATGCAAGGCAGCCCCACCATGAGTATCCATCAGTGGGTGGCAGCACACAGCGATGCAACAATGGCATACACAGTGCCACCATGCACAGTCCCACCGAGGTACTGCTGAGAGACCAACCATGCATCGACACATGAGGTACCCCACACAGGACAGGGCTTGCCCCGGGCACCACCACCAGTGGTACAGCACCCTGCACAGTATCCCAATGACACACCCAGACCCAGCACTGGGCACAACAGCCAGCACAGACACCCACAGTGGTGTGTGGAAGCATGCACCACACCAGATGCCACACAGTGCATGGACAAACACCCACCCATACCCAAGGGCACAACAACACAGGGACGCAGTGGTGGGGCAACCAAGCCCCCAGCATGAGCCCATGTAAACTGTGTACACACAACCCACAGTCCTCCATGGCACTGGATTACCAGCCACCCTGCACAGTCAATGTGGACCTGTAGGCCACCAGCATTTCCCAGAGCACAAGTCACAGACAGTGGTGCACATCCCCTGCAACACACACAAGGCACAGCATGGAGGTGGGACAACAACTGTGGAGGAAACAGTGTCACCTGAGGCAGACATGCACCACACCAGTGACAGGAGGCAACCCAGCAGTGTGACGGGTACAGTGGCTGACCTGCATGGACTGCCACCACTGACATGCCAATGGACCATGCAGGTCACAGACATGCATGTGTGTCAGCTGTGCAGGCCATGGATGGGATGATTGGGGCACCATGGACACAGAGCACACACCATGGACCACTGCACACAGTCATCCAGTGCACAGGGAACAACACACACACACCACAGACAGTGACTGATAGCTACCCCCACACCATAGTCACCTCCACACGGACACACACACATACCCATGACCGCACCACCCCTGACGCCATGCACAGCACTGCAGCTGAGCACCTGTAGCCCATTGCAAATCAGAGACCACCACAGTATTCATATCAAAATAACTGTATTGAAACAAAATACAAAAGTTAATTATCTACAAAATATATACACGGTGGGGGGAGGGCAACAAACAAGGTGGGGGTGGGTAAGGGGCAGGGGTGGACAAATGGGACAGGAAAGGAGGGGTGTGAGGGTGGGTCCAAGGGGGTAGGGGATTTCAGGGGCAGAGGAACGTCTAGCGGGAGCGCCGCTCCCCACTCTGGCTCCATCTCTTTCGGTTCCTCAGCAGACCCCGGTGTCATTGATCCTGCGGAGGATGTAGAGTGACATCCTTGCCACCTGCAGGATCTCCTGAAGCACCTCCCTGATCTCTCGGAGCTGGCATGTACCTAGGACAAGGGAGCACAGTCAATAGGTGTGAATGCACAGCCCCATACAGCCCGCCAACTGTGCATTGCATACAGCTGTGGGACATACCTCTGTGATGGTGTGTGGCCACCCACAGTGATCACATCCACATGACCTGTCCACCCAGATGCATACAGCCATGCAGGACACTGCACACACCCACCGACCAAGTCACGCACAGCACCACTGTGGCTGTTTAGTGACATGGCTATGTGGTGCAAAGGCAGTGGCATAGCCATGTACCCAGTGCATGCATGGACCACCATCGATGCACTCCCAGACATGCATTGCCACTGGACAGTGCTGACTGTAACAAGTTGCATGCATGGCAGTGGTGTCGATGGATGGTGGCCATGCCACGCTGCCCACCCTGTTACACAGCATGCAATAGTAATCATATTGGAGGTATGGCACTCACCATCATCAGGGCAGTCCATTGGGCGGTGTGGACCCTCGCCCCACCTGGCTTCCCTCAGTTCTTCATTCCGGCGCAGATCATGGGCAAGGTGCCGTTCCTCCAGGCCTGTGGTGCAAACATGGAGAAAGGAACATCAGTACAATCCTGTAGCAAAGCCCCCCTGCCCCCAGGTGTGTGCCCTCCCACCCAGCGAGACCCACCCATCCCACACCCTGATAACACCACCAGAGCCAACCCCGGATGGTCCCTCCCCCATGTGCTGGACACATACAACTGTGATACCCGTATGGAAGATAAAAGTGTGTTGACGTAACACCTACCTGGCTGTGGCACCATGCCCCTCCTGGCATGTGCCCACATGTGAGCTAGCAGCTCCGGCTCCCTCTGCTGCAGGTCCCCATGCCTGTGGCGGCACTGATCTGTGCTTCTCCCCCATCCAGTGGCCTTCTCAAGTGCAGTGGCCACCTCCTTCCACACCTGGCTCCAGGACCTGTCCAGGGGTGCCTCCCCAAACAGTGGCCCATGGTGTGGCTCCACAATGGCCACTAGGTTGGCCAGCTCTATTGCTGACCACTGAGCTGCCCTCCTGCGTGCCATGCTCTCTGCTCAATTTGCCAATATGGCGCTCTGCAGTGCAGCTTCCCATGTGCAGATGCTGTGCGGTACAGTGCTGCCATTCCCTATTGCGCTGTCACCAAACAGCACAATAGAGGTGCACCCATGCCTGATGCATGGTGTCTAGGGGGCAAAGGTGGAGCACAGGGTCAAGGGTCTCTGCTGCATGGACACATACAGCGCCATTGGAACCCGATGCGTGTAGCATGAGTGGCTGCCTGTGTGCTACTGCCAGTAGCGGCCACTGCGCAGTTGCTCCACTGCACCTATGACGGCCTAGTGCCACAGCATCATGTAGGTGACCATCGCTATAGTGCCACTGGCACAATGGTGGCCATGCCCTACATTGCTTACCACACACAGCACATCAGCAGCACAGTAGACGCCTGCGTCAGCAACCCGGGCATGCGCAGTGAGGTGTGTACTATGCATGTCACAGAACTGTGCCATTGGCTAAGCACGTTCTACACAATTGCACAAAGCGCAAAAGCACAATATTCATCTGTCATATGCAGATCATCTAATCAGCCATTCAATGGTGCAGCACTGCAATTTGCGTCCACTTAAAGTTGCGCCTTGCCTCATTTGCATGGGTTGCGCTATAACAGTGCGACATTGGGCTGCACTACTGGCCATAATCGGTTACTGCAGTCTATTGGTGAGTTGTATGCTGTTTGGGAGTGTGGACTGTGGATTTAGGGACATGCATGGGACTGCACAGTCACAGGTAACAACTGCCATTCTTACAGGCTAAATAATGACCGAGCAAGTTGTGGAAGAGGAGGAACACAGTGGTGGGAGGAGGAGAAGGCCTAATTTTACCAAGGCCGAGACCGAAGCCCTGTTTGATGCCTACCTGGATCAGGAGCCACTTCTCAGTGGACGGCAGGGAATACCTCAAGCCCATGCTGCTGCATGAGAGGAGGTGGCATGTGCTGTGAACCTGCATGGCAGCCACCAGCGCACTGTGCAGGAGTGCAAGAAAAAGATGGGCATGGACAGGAGGAGGATAAAGGAGAAGGTGGCTGCCATCAAGGCAGCATGAGCTGCAACAGGTGGGGGACAGCCACAGGTGGTACACCTGACCCCACAGGAGGAGAGGATTGCTGGAAGCATGCAGCGCAGTGCCATTGAGGGTATTCCGGGTGGTAGCTTCCAGACGGGTGGTGGCCCATCACTGCATGGTAAGTCATGGTCTGTCTATGGGGGGGCAGGGTAGGTCACATGCAGTAACGCGACTTTGCTTTCCCTTACAGATCCTGAGCATCTGCATGGGTCAGCGGTTTTGGGCATGTCCACTGAGGACAGTCAGCTGGAGATGGAGGAGGGCACATCCACCTCAACAGGTGTACGTGGCTCAGTGCGACAGTGGGGATGCCTGGCTGTCCACACTGATGTTGTTGTAACAGGTGCAGAGGAAGCCCTGCCTAAGTCCCAGCATGCCGGCATCCATGCTGTGCCCTGGGGCCAGTGCCAAGTCCATCACTGATGATGATGTCACTAACGGCATGGGCAGTGACACGTATGTGCCATGGGATGGCCACACAGCAGTACACATCATGGCCATGGCTGTGAGTGGTGCAGCTGTGGAAGTCTGCATGTCAGAACAGTCCCAGCCTGTGCCTGTCAGCACCAGTGGGGCAGCACTGGTGTTTGTTCAGGACAGTGGGACTGTTGCGGCCACTGTGGCAGCACCACTGAGCCCTGGGGAGTGGCAGCCAGAGGGGCAGCATCAGCAGTCAGCCAATGGGCTTGGGGGTACAGGGTCCAGCGTGGGCATCTGTGCACTGCCTGTGGACATGCCCAGACCTGGTCCTGGTGCACAGCGCCAACCCTCAAGGGGTGCTGAGCATCAGGGTTGTGCACACCCTGAGGGACAGGATGACGAGGAGGCAGATGACCTCTTGGATGAGCACACCCACCTACTGCAAGCATCAGTCCAGCAGCAGATGTGGCTTGCGACATCGGTGGATGCACTGCGTGCGGCTCTGGAGTGAGCAGAGGAGCATCGCAGCAGAGACACCACTCTGATCCTGGCAGGGATGGACCGGTTGCGGGAGGATGTGACCGCTGCCATTGACAGGCATGCACAGTCAATCAGTGCCATCATGGCCACAATGGGCAGACAGTCATGTGCCCATGCATCGCGGACACCACTCAGTGCACTGTCCACCCCTGTTCCCAGCATCGTGCAACACCCTCCCTGTTGACACTGGGTTCAGCTGTGGAGATCCCGAGCATGCCTGGCACAGGCATGTTCGGTGTGCTGCAGACCCCTGCATGAGCACAGTCGCGTTCACACTGTGGAATCCCTGGGGGACCATCGGTGCCACCCCATGAGGCCAGTGGTCAGACTGTCAGTGCTGGCAGGTCTCGGTGGGGCCGCCCATGCATCCATGGTGGCCAGGGCACTGTGTCATGTGACTGACCTGTCTCCCAATGCAGCGACTGTCTAGTGCTGCCTGTGTGCATTGTGTCTTTTAGTGGGCAGTGCACAGGTGGTTACCCGGCCCTGCACGCGGACACACAGTCCATCTGCACACCCTCCCAGCTGCTGTCTGCAGTTGCATGTGCATGATGATGCCTGCATTGCACTGTACACCAATGTGCAATGGTGCTCAGCATCTGACACACACACATGGACAGGCAGTGGGCGTGGTGGTCTGTGGACATGTGTGTGGCTAGGGGTGGCATTCTGGGTCGGTGTGCCTCCTACCATTTGTGCAAGTTTGGTGCGTTGTGTGTGTGTGCATGTGTGTGTGTGTCCGTCTGCATGGCATGACAGTCCTCACCCATCCCTGGTGTGTGTATGGTTTCATGCCCTGCCACTTCCCTTGATGGCATGCACCCCGGTGTGTGTCCATGCATGCTTGTGGGTTGTGCCTTAGCCACCGTTGGCTGCACATCACCCCGTGACTTACCTGGGTTGGTTGAAGTGCTCCTCCATGATGGTGTCCCGGTGCAGCTGTGCCAGCCGGAGCAGTCGGGGGTCCCGTCGGCCAAGGGGGGGCTGCCCATCACCATCATCACTGGCGTCCTCATCGTCCCCATCACTGTCCCCCTCTTTGACCTGTACGGCTATCTCACATTCATTGGCCATGTTGTGCAGGATGCAACAGGCCAGGAATAGCCCGCAGGCCTTTGAGGGGCTGTACTGTAGGGCACCGCCGGAGGTGTCCAGGCAATGGAAACGTGCCTTCAGCATCCCGAACACCCACTCTATGACATTACATATGGTGGCGTGTGCCTCATTGTAGCGTTGCTGCGATGGGGTTGTGAGCCGCCGGTATGTGTGAGTAGCCAGGGACGGAGTGGGTATCCACTGTCACCTGTGTGTAGAGGGTGGAGGTTATTTTGGTGATCAGCATTGCTCTGCCCCGGGCCATGTAGGCCAATACCCATGTCACCTCTGGCCATGCCCCCCCAGGCCCTATGATTGTCTGTGTGGTTTGCATACTCATCCACTAGGTGTCCAGTGGGGATCTCCCCACTCTTGAATCTGTGGCACAGTGCTGACTGGTGCCAGATGAAGGCATTGTGTGCTCCCCCAGGGTGCATGGCACAGACATTAATTATTTGCCCCCTGGCATCGCACACCACCTGGCAGTTGATGCTGGAATAGCCCTTGCGATTGATATATGTGTTCCCCTTGTGGCCAGGTGGTGTGTATATGGCCACATGGGTGTAGTCTATTTCTCCTAGCATGCCAGGCATACATGCTACCCTGTGGAACTCCTGTATGTTTGCTGTGCCGGTGTGCTGGGGAAATGGATTTACTCTGCAGCATGTGGCAGCAGTGTGCTGAGGAATTGGGTGAGGTGGCATGATGTGGCAGACTGGGTTATTCCTGTGGTGTCCCCAGTTGGTCACTGGAAGGTACCAGTGGCGAGCAAGCACATGCAAGCTGTCACTTTAGTCCCCACTGACAGGGCATGGCTCCATCATGTGGGGGCCTGCATCACATCACTGCACACCTCACAGAGCCACCTCAGAATTGCCCTATTCCGGCAGTACCAGCCCACAATCCCTTACCATTCACACCACTGTGACTTATATGCAGCTGTTGGTTGGACATCCCTTACTACTAGACACCTGCTCTATGCAGAGCTATGGACCCTTAAACTGCTCCTGCAGAAATTGCCATGCTATCTCTCTTCCCTTATTAGTATCTCACATAGTGCATACTCGTTAAGAAAATCTGACTTTATTATGCTTGACATACCAAGGACGTGGACCTCCTTTGGTAAACGTGCTATTGCATATGCCCTTCCCTCCATTAGGAACCAATTACAAACCGTACTGAAACTAACTAGCACAGTTTCAACAAACTTCTACAAATCGGTAAGTTCAGCCAAAATAAAAGACACCTGTAACTGTCATTAAGTCTCTTTCTTCTCCATGTGTGCCATATTTATCCACTGGTAAGGTATAATTGCTTTGTCATATTAACTGCTTTCCCTTCCCCTTCTACTCCTGGCTTTATCTATGCTTACACTCAACTGCTACTCCATCAAATCACTCCTCCCTCCCATATCAGTTGTAGTCTGTTGTTTGTTCTAGCTGCCAAAATATATGTATTGCACACACCAGTCATCATGTTTCATTTATCAGTATGCAACCTATAAGTCGCTTCCCTGTCTCATATTAATGTTTACCACCTGCGGTCACCCTATGTGGTACCCTTGTATATATATCCAGCCTGTATCATGTAACGTGCATTTCATGTATATACTGTTATTACCTATCTATGTTTGTACTTTAAGTGTTTATGTCACAGGACCTCCTTGTGAATGATCTTGCTCAATGGAGTTGTCCTGCAATAAACTTGAACTTTAACTGGAATCTCAGTATCACTGTACAGCTTGAAGCTGGTGCGGGCTCAGTACTGCCTATTGGGGCATACCACCGACGGGCCTTTCCACGGCCACACCCTCCTGCTGCCTGCCTTCTCACCCCCCCATAATGGCCTGCATCTGGAAGGTGGCACTGGCCATGTCCCTGGCTTGTGTTCACCCCCCCACAGCAGCTGTTACTGTATTCTTCCCACTGTCCTCACTGCTACTTCCCCTGCACCAGGAACACCTGCCTGTGGTGGCCTCTGTGCTGTGTGGCACTTCCCCCTTCTGCACTGGCTGTGGCTCCCCACACCTTCCCTGTGCCTCTGTGTTCAGGGTTTCCTTTCCCTGGCCTGCCTTGTGTGTCCCTCCTGCCCTGTCTGTGTGGCTAGAGTTCAGCCTCATGTGCCTTCCCTGTAGCATTTTTGCACCTCTCCCATGCTCCTTTTTATTTTGGCTAATTTCCACTATGACGCAACTTCCGCTTGCTCCCCTATTGCGCATGGCACAATTTGTTGAATATCGCACTGTGCCTTTTATGCATGGTTCCTCCCCCTTCAGTTGCACATGCCTTCATTATCATTGCACTGTTGCTCAGCATGATTTAGGGGGCACAACTGCCTCCTGCTGAATATCGCAGAATGGCACAATTTCGGACTTGCGCAGGCGCAACCCTATTGCGCATGGCTCAACTCTTTTGAATATCTGGGCCAATGGGTAAAAGCATCCCAAAAGTTCTCCACAGCCATATCGGCTCTGACCCATTTTTGTTCTGTAAATTACTGTGACATTTTCCAGAAGCTGACAAATCTTCCATACATTTCCATGCATTTAAGGAACACTGAGGAATTCCTTAAGGTTCCTTATGTATTTGTTAATATCTTAAACCAAAAAGCTATAGTGAAGGTTCACTCACTGAATGTTTAATTGCTTAAAACAGTTCTTTACTGACCAGAAATATTTGTTTTTGCACTCTGCGTGTAGGTCATTAATGTTTTGTGGATTCCCTATATCCACTTCATCAGGGTGCCATGCACTTATAAATCACTACCTAAAATTACACAAAAACAACCAAACTAGTTTGTTATCTCTTCTGAGTTCTGGACTTTATATATTATACATAGTAGGCATTTCATAGTTCAGCAGATATAGTCTTATTGCCAAGGACCAGTCTATGAACAATCTATTCAGATAGATACAGTAGATAGATAGATAGATAGATAGATAGATAGATAGATAGATAGATAGATAGATAGATAGATATGCTTTATTTATAAAGCTCCCCTTTCCAGGGACTCGGAGCACTGTACATTAATAACAGAATACAAACAGTAGATCATCTGGGAGTCAACAATAATTTAAAAGATCTATTTATACCTTAAAAACAACAATAAATAAATTAATAATTACAAGCCTGCTGGAACAAATAGGTCTTGAGGCCTTTTTTCAAATGCATTTATATTACAAACCTGGTCACAGATAAATATGGGATATGCAACAGGCTGTGTCAGATAAATAATTTATCAAAACAAGTTGTGTTGATCCCATTGACTTCATGATGGGGAAGCAAAGTGTAACCATAAGTGATGTTACAATAAGGTCAACACACAGAGTTTGGAGAAATTATTTATCTGATGATGTCCTGTTACATGTGCAATTTATGCACAGTGAGTGTATGCCTTGTTTTCTAATCCAAATTGCAAAGATGTCTTTTTCTTGTTTCTGATATATTTTGTCTTCATCCATTGGATGTTCTTCTGAACTTGTGACAGCTTCAAACACTTGGCATTAGGATTGCCTTCGATTGGCTAATATGCCATGGGAAATGTTAGTTCAATGGATGCACTGAGAGATGTGAGGCTAGAATGGGATTTTAAAGATACACGTATGAGCCAGTGGTTAAAGCACCAGGACGGTATTCTAGGGGCTAGGGTTTACTTTCCATTAGAACACATTATTTCTTTCTCAATACAATTTGTGATCTAAATTACTTAATAGTGGCTAATACTTCACCCAAAAATATCTAATCATTATGTCAGTTGTTTCTAGTTGCAGGATTCACAGTACCAAAGAAAAGGAGTGTGTCCAGGAAGAGTCAGGTCAATGTGAGCCTATAGTTCAGTGATTAGAGCACCAGGATTGTACTCTAAAGGCCTGGGTTCAATTCCCAGTAGGTAGCATTATTTTCTTCTCACTACCATCTGTGATCTAAATTGCTTACCAGTGGCTAATACTGCATTAAAAATACCCAGTTGTCATCTCAATTGTTCCTAATTGCAGGATTTGCAATAGCAGAGAAAGGAAGTGTTTCCTGGAATAGTCAAGTCAAACCATGTGAGCCTATTGCTTAGTGGTTAGAGCACCAGGATGGTATTCTGAGGGTCTGGATTAAATGCCCCATAGGTCACATTATTTCTTTCTCACTACAATTAAGGTTAAACTGAAATGTTGAGAATAAATTATTGTCTTTCAGCATGGTTAACAATGTTTATCCAATGCTCTAGACACACACGCTCTAATAGCATAAATGGATTTATGTTAAAAAGCTGTTTCTAGCCAGCCCATCAGCACAGTGATTGGATTTCCACTTGCAATGCCAGTGACCCAGATTCAGGAAGGGACCCAGATTGCTTGAGATACAGCAAGGGGAGAAGGCTTGAGCATCTGACAACTGGTCACCTTCTCTGAGGGGAAGGGTGGGGATGCGGTCCAGTGCCTGCTGACTCCCAATAGAGACTGGGGGTATCACAGCATGCTGTTCGACTGACTAGGGGGCATAGTGGACATCAATGTATGCCTAGATATCATGGCACACCACGCCCCTGGGGAGAAAAGGGGAAAAAAACTCCTCCATTCAACTGGATGACAGCCATCCAGTCCCTCCACCACCATGAATGTCCTGGTCAGGCCCCAGAAAACACCTCATCAGCACCCAAGGGGCCAAGTAGTTAGTTGTGCTGGATGGCTCCCACTGGCACCTTTCTCTGCAGAGGCAGAGAACCCATCTGGTGAAGGGTTACACTGGGTTACCCTGAGGGTGGCTGCCATTTGGTGTGGTGGATGGTGGCAGTGGGTGGAGACACAAGTGAGCAGTGGGGTGAGACTATAGATGGCTCAAAAGGAGAGACTGATGGAGAGAAATGTGAGGTGGCAAAAAACAAACTGTTTCCACTCAGTGTCTAGCTAGTATAGCACAAGGAACTTGATCAGGAATGTCCTTGAGCTACCTTTCTGCAGAATTCTGCTGGGTAAGCATTCCTTTGCCATTAGGGCTGCTATTTGGCTAAATGAGCTGCTGTGTTGCCATGTTAAGCAAATGCTAAGCAATGTTGTTTGGTCATTTAAGGACTGTATTTCAACAGTGAATTTGGCATTGAACTACTTCCTTACTGAATTAAACTAAATTCATGACAGGTTTGCATCAGTGAAGAAAATAAGGACAAAGGATAAGGGATTTACATTGGTTGTCAAGGGTATTTAAACTATTGTCTTTACGCTCAGTTACTTCATTGCCTTGGTTTAAAGCACCATTCAAAAATTATTTACTGTCATTTGACATATATAATTATAATATGTGATGGTGTATGTTGAACTTGTTTTATATTTTGTATTGTCTATGGTCTGGGTTGGTCCGGAAGTAGGGCTTTAGCCCAGTGTCCTAACCCAGATAACACATTTAAAATCAATAAAAATATATAGAGAATTAATGAGGGATAGGGATAACATTGGTTTACATGTAAAAAAAATAAGATTAGAAAGGGAAAAAATATCCTATAAACATTTACAGAACAGATGCAGGTTAGTAGTTTGGAAAGCTAAGGCTATTTCAAGCAAAAGCAAAGTGAGGAGGTAGTAAACCCAAGACAATTCAGTGATAGCATTAATCAAATATTGGGCAGGGATAGAAATGTGGTACCCAAAAGCATTGCAAAGTAATGGGGGTATTGGTAGAATTATTTGATATAGCAAGTGAGTTCAATATTTTTTAGCTCATTATCAAAGCAAATAAATTCCAGCTCCTTGTCTAGGGATGAAATAAAGATGTGGGGAGAGGCAAGGGATTTGGAAAAGAATTAGAATTTAACCAGGTCACTAATCAGGAAGTAATCAGATACATAAATAAAATGAAAATAAAAACCAGAAAGGGTAGTGATGATCTAAATATTAAGCTTTTAAAAGTAGCTGTAAGCGAAGCAGCAGTCCCTATCATGAGCATATTCAGTTTATCTTTATGTACAAAAGAGATTCCAGAGCCTAGGAAGCAAACAATTGTGGTCCTGCTGCATAAAGGGAAACTATTCAATCTATCACTGTGTACACAAGAGGTTCCAGAGCCTTAGAAGCAAGCAATGATGATCCATGTACATAAAAATATGATGTTACACTCATGAGTAATTGTGGGCCAATCTCAGTACTGTCCTCACTGCCCAAGGTACAGTAGAGGATTGTGTATGACCAATTAATGGGCTACAGTATAATGAGGATTTGGGTATTTTAACTGATGTACTACATAAATGTTGTAAGAGACGCAGTACTATGACTGCCTTATTGGAGTATACAGACTTTCTAGGTGGTGCGTTGGACAGTAGAAACATGGCTAGGGAGGTCTAGATTGTTTTATCCAAAGCTTTTAAATCAGTTGATTGCCAAATGCTTGCAGTGAGATTATTTGAAATTGGACTGCCAAGAGATGTGTGTAATTGTTGTCAAAATTATTTGATGAATAGAATGCAAAAGTAAAACTAGACAATGTCTTGTCAACACTGACATTTATCAGTATTAGAGTTCCGAAGGGGTCCAAATTAGGAGCATTGGTTTTTAGTCTTTTTTTTTTTTGGTAATAGATTGCCTTCTACTTGCCAGGACTGTAGAGTCATCCTTTATGCTGAAGATGCAGTCCTGGCAATCAGTGCTAAAACTGTTGCTGCTTTTACAGGACCACTTCAAAAGGAGATTGCAAGAGTCCAACATTGGCTTCTAAAGAGTAAACTAGTAATAAATGTTAAAAAGATAAAATAAATGAGCTTTTATAGCTCCAAAAAGTTTGAAAAGTGTGATCAATTGAAAATTAAAACAAAAACAGGTGAGGTACTTAAACAGGTGCAGTCTTTTAAATATCTTGGTGTCCATCTGGAAGATGCATTGTCATATGCCATACACATAGATGATGTAATAGAAAAAATCAATATAAGATTGGGCTCATTATATAGAAATAAAAATTATTTTAATCATAAATGTGGAAATTAGTTGCTGAGAGTCTGATGTTTTCTGTTATTGATTATGGATTGGTGAGGGCCTGCTGTTCTCTGTTATTGATTATGGATGGCTGAGCATCTGCTGCTCTCTGTTGTTGATTATGGATGTCTGAGTGACTGATGTTCTCTGTTATTGATTATGGGTTGCTGAGAGTCTGATTCTCTCTGTTATTGATTATGGATGGCTGAGCATCTGATGCAGTCTGTTATTAGCTTTGGATGGCGTAGAGTCTGATGCTCTCTGTTATTAGTTATGGATGGCTTAGTGTTTGCTGCTCTCTGTTATTGATTATGAATGGCTGAGTGTCTGATACCCTCTGTTATTGATTATGGATGGCCAAGAATCTGATTCTCTCAGTTATTAATTGATTAAGTATGGTTGAGAGTCTGATGCTGTTATTGATTATGGATGGTTGAGGATCTGATGCTCTCTGTTACTGGTTATGGTCTGCCCATCTATGCTACAGCTATGGACAGTGAACTGTCTGGACTGAGTACAGCATATAATCTCACATGTAGTTTTGTACTGTATGCAAAGAGAGATGTTCACCACTGTGTTCTTTATCAACACATTGGTTAGCTTTCCTTCAATTTTTGAATCAACTATTTAGACATTTGGTGCTAAAAAATCATTAAAGGTCAACACACTTGTAAAGTGAATATTGTTCAAATTCATATAATACCAGATCCACACAAAACTTGCAACTAGAGAAATCTAGCTGCAAAACAAAATTGGGTCAGAAAAGCTTGACAGTCCTTTCCATTAAATGTGGAGAATAGCTGCCAAATTGGGCAGTTCAGAACTGGCTTGAAATTGCATTTGAATGACCTTGCTAAGTGTGACAGTTTTAAGTAGTAACAGTATTGTGCAGCAATGTTATATGATGAGGTATTGTTTTGTAGACCATACAGTGAATGTTTTATTGCATACTGTACTATAAAATGACTGGGTCACCTTTGAAAACAGGCATTTGATGCCTAAAGGTTATTCCCTATTAATAAAACTGAAAAATCTAATTCAAATTGAAAGCAGCAAACCCTCCCTGAAGTGATGGTTCTTCCATGCTGTCACTTGGTTTCTGCCAGGTGACATAAAAGTATGGAACAACCTGCCCCCAAGAATTAAGAACAGGCCATAGATTGCTGTGTCCTCTTTATCTAGATCGGCCTCGCATGCAATTCAAGTACAAGTCTAAACTGGGATCACTAGGGCAAAAAATGGTAGTGCCACTGTCTTGGTTCCTGGGCAGCTACATTTACATTGTATTGAGATATAACAATGCTTTAAAAAATGGATTTTAAGTACAATAGCACTAAATAATAGATCCAAACAAACCTGTATGCCTATTAAAACTCAAACTGAATTCTTGACAATAATTTGTTTTCACTTTCTGTTGGCATCACAGTACAGCATTGGTAAGAGATTAGGAAGGTCTGGACTCCCTTCTCTTTCCATCTCTTTCACCCAGAGTTCCTCCCCTTTCAAAAACTTGAAACCTTAAAGTAAGCAAATGAACTCTCTCCAAGACATGAAGATACTCAGCCAGTTTTATATAAAGGCAAATCATTGATTTAGTATATGATAAGAAAGGATCTTGTTTTTTTAGTTGGATCAAGTGTTTATGTTGATGGGTTAATGTGCAATTTTATATGACAAAGAAGTAAACATTACTCAGTATACTGAAAAATAAAATCAAGTATTTTCACTTATTGAATAAGCACAGCTTTTTGTGCTTAAATCAGTAGCATAAAGAATACAAACCCTACCATTTGACCTAAAGAACAAAATGCTTCATCGAATTGCCCTAAGAAGCAGAAATTATGCACATCAGAATATTTAGCTGGTTTATGCTCCAGAATGCAAATGAAACACTCTTTTACTCTCACTTTATTTCCCTAGTGAAGCTATAGCATTCAACCCCTTTATTCTACTTTAGCTCCTTTTTAGTTGCTATGGAAACTTGAGCACAATTCAGCCTTTGGATGAGGCTGCCGTTGCAGGTGGTTTGTTTCTGTAAAAGGCATGTCAGAACTATAGCTGCTTCAAACAAACTACACTAACATGGCATGCATTTATATTCTGTTCAATACAGACTTAGTCTGGAATCATGTGCTGCATTCTTTCTTCATAAGCTGCTCACGCTTTGCTGCCTAAATGATAGCTTTGCTTAAATGAAAACATCAATTTTAGTATATGGAATTAAATGAAGTATCTAAGTTCAGGCAGTATTTTCATCAAAGATTAATGTTTACTGTATCATCATCTTTCTTATTATTATAATACCACCACTAATAATAATATCAATAATGTACTTGAAGCTAAATAAAAAGTCAATTATAGAGAAAATAGTAAAAGAAACCAAAAATGATGACACGCTCAGTATTTACTGGTTGTTCTGGATGCATGCAATTACATTTTTGACTCAGACAGGCACACTGAGTTAAAGTGATAATTTTCTAGTGAAACCAGGTAGTTGGGTGCAAAGCATTCAGAGACTACTGAAGCACAAAGGCAAAAGTGCAATAATGCAGACATATAAAATTGCAATTAAGTAGACATGATACAATAAATTATACAATGGCAAGAACATGTCCTGCACTCTGATTGGTCATTGTCCACCTTCACAAGTAATTTTATCTGAGCATAACATCACTGTATGAAGGTCCAGCACCAACATTACATAAGAAAAGACATACAAATCACTGCACTCTTTCCCATCTCCCCATTGTCATTTTTCATACAAATTGAGCCAAAAAGCCAAGAAACTGCAATTTCTGCTTACACACCTTTTTTGTTTTTAATATTTATATTTATGCCCCCATCCACCTCCTCACAGACTCCTTCCAGATGCCAAGGCTCCTGTGCTGCTGTTATCTCACCTTATCTGTAAGCCAATGGTCAGGCCTTCCCTCATGGAGCCATGGCTATATCCCCCAAGTGTGAACAAAGTGGGCAGTGAATCCTAGAAATCCTCAGTTTCATCAGGAAGCCAGAGATTAGGACCAGCAGGCAGGTGACATCTGGGTTTGTGCCAGGCACTCCTTTATCTCCATGTGCAGGGGCCATTTTTGTTAAGTTACATCCACCCCACAGATGTTGGCACACTCAAGAGGCACAATGGTCACACATGCATGCAGATGTGTGGTGATGTACACAGGTCTGGCTGACTTCTATCCCTCCCCTGGCATCCTTTACCAACACTGCCACCTGTGGTCACTCAATGGGCAGTGTAACAGTGGGGAAGGCCACCCTTCCTTCTCAGAGGAGGTGAGTTTCCAATGGGATGCTTAGCCATCCTCCCCACAGTTGGCCCCCGATGACCCAGAGCATGGTCCCAACTTGGGTCAACGGCATCATGAGTGGAAGCACTACTGTTAAGCTTATAGCCCAGCCTTGCTTACACAGCTTCTGGAAGCCATATGCAATCAACTCAAAGTGCTAAAACCAAAACTGCAAATGATTATTTTTCAAACTGTCGCTATGACTGGCGTCATTAACTACTGAACACATGCATGCTCACTTCACACTCTACCACTCCATCATGGATGGCTTTTGTTTAATTCCCATTTTCTCAGTCCCAGGGTACAAAAGTACATTTATTTTTAAAAACGCCTGCAGTGCTGGCTCAGTGGCACTGATGGTTGAGGCACTGGATGCCACACCTCACACCACACTGGTGAATCTGGGTCCAGAACAGAGTTGGCATGCTCTGGGGCCAGAGGAGAAAGGAAGGATTGAGCATCCACAGACAGCTCACCTTCATCAGGGAGGGGGGGATAATGTAGTGCGCTGCTTGCCTGACACCCAGCAGCACCTGGGTACCAGCACATGCACACTACCAGAATGGGGATGGATCCCACATCCAGCACATTAGGCTGTCTCTGTGGAAGCAGAGCTCAGTCACTCCACCCATTGCATGTTCGTGGGCTTGGGGAGAAAAGACAGTGGAAACTGGAGTTGGCTGCTCCATGGTCGCCCAAACGCACCCCTGCAACAGCCTCCCTGACTTCTGGATTGTGTTCTAGGGGAGGAGAAAAGTCAATGCTCCTCACTCCAGCCCCACCACTGGGAGTAATCTGTAGGGGATCTATGACTATGGGGTAAGGCTGGATCAGGGAAGGACAGGCTTGGAGGATGAGCCCTCCAAGAGAGGGCTGGAGCTGCCTGCCAGCTTTGCGGAGATGGAAGTAAGTGGAAATAATAATAAAAAAACAGCTGCTCTGCATGGCTTGCAGCTTTATTGGGATGATTTACCAGATCCTTTTGTGAGAACCATTGTGAAGTCCACACCTGCTTGAATATTTCTAGCTCAAACCAAAAGCCTTTCTGCAGTCTCTGTTCAGCATGAAATCCATTCCTTTGTTACAATTATTGTTGAAACAAAATTATCTGGGAAATGTGTGTGGGGGTATGTCTGTATACTGGGATACAAAGAAAGAGAGAGAGGTCAGGGGGGCTCAGAAAAAAACCCTGAGAGAAGCAGATACAGCCTCAGAATGCCACCTACTGGCCAGCAGCTGTAACAAAGATTTTTTTATATACATGCATGTATACCTACCCATACAAAAAAGCTGAACATCAATGTCAAAATTGTCATTTAAAAAAAAAAAAAAATTTAATAAACAGGAAACTGTAAGATAGCAATAATGCTCTCCAGGCTGTGTGTCATGCTTAGTAATATTACTTCTTGGGTGTTGGATGCACTCGGTCTTGTGCCCAGCCACTAGAGGCATGATGTTACTCAACCATGACACACAGCCTATTGTGCATTATTACTTAATTAATCATGGATGTAGGTGCCAATTATACATATTAGGAACATTAAACATAGATTAGGAGCAATATGAGGGAAAGACCAAATGCTAGAGACAGCAGCAAGAAGTGAACATCATTTATATGTTTGTATGTACAGTTATTGAGTCTTGTATGGTTATAAACATGCATTCTTGAGTTCTTAGGGTGAGAGAACTGCAAAGCAGTTCTAGTACACAAAGGACTTGAGAAGAGGCTGTTATAACCATAATAGACACAGGACATGTACATATAAACATATTACAAATGATGTTAAAAACTTTGTTTATAAAAAAAAACTGGAATTTGAATTTAAAATCATAGTGTTTTGCATTGCAGAATATTACAGAATTCCCTTTGTGGGAAATTGGGAAGAGTGAGATAAGAGCAGAAGGCAGGTGAGAGGTTGTTCCTGACGAATGCATAGCAGGAGAAGAAAAATTGCCTGAAGAAGGTTTTACACGATGTAACAGAGAAGGATCAAAAGTCAAAGGAAGGAAGGAAGGGAGTTACAGAGACACCTGCCAGGTTATAGTGCATTACCTTGAAAGTATTACCACAAAGGACTGCCGTATGCTGCAGAGAATAATACAAGTCAGTGGCAACATAAATTCTTAGTGGAGCTTTCTGCTTGAAGGGTTCTTATCTGATTCTGGTGACATTGGACTTTGAAAAGCTCCTCAGCTAACAACAAACTGGTGAAATGTGATTCCTCAGATTTAAACTGCAGTTATGGTTTAAATGAGTACTTTAAATCAATGAGTATTCTTTCTGGTTTTTTTATGTATGATCTGGGCGTTACTAGTATTATATAATTTTCTAAATAACTATCATAAGCTTCTGAAGAAGGCCTTGGTTGGTCTGAAAGCTTAGGCACCTTGTTCTTTTTGTAACATCTGTTATTCCATTAAAAGGTGTCAAACCATTTGCTTCTGGATCTGTTCTTACAAGGATCAATATGGCAACTAAACTAAATCTGTATGTAGCTAGAAGAGATTAACCACAGTCCTCTCTCTCTCTCTCTCTCTGATTTCCTGCACCCTTTGAAGAGGACCTAGGGTGTGCCTCTTGGTGAGTGTTCCCAGAGGAAGAAGGGTCCTGCTTTCATAGCTATCTAATCTATTTGAGGAAAGAACAGTCTTAGTGAATGTTTATTTCATGTTAGCTGGCAGATAGAAATATAGATCCCAGTGTGAAACTAGATTGTGAGCTTATCCTAAGTAATCTATCTCTTCACACTGTTTTATTTTCCTTTCCTGTACATCTGCATATCTTTTTTGTTTACTGTAAATATCCTGTTTGCAATATCTTGCAGCATTATAATAGTAAATATCTATTTTCATAGTATCAGTGGCTGAGCATCCTTGTTGCAAAGGTAATGTTAATATTTCAGGTGGACAAAGTGAAAATTCTCTGTTTAAAATCTGCCATCCAAAGTGCACTCTATCAAATATTACCGTGTCTGACATTCCAAGTCCCTGGGTAGAACAGAGGTATTTTCCTGGTACAACCAGATGGTGGCACCATGAGAAGTGATTCACACAAAATTCACTAGAAGCTGATACAGCCCAAAGGAATTTTTTTCACAGACTAGTGGCAGAGCATTGGGATACATGCACACATTTATATCCAGAATTTGTGGGCAGTGTGCTTTCCTGGTGGAACTAGGAACTCTGAGAGAGGTAAAAGTCTTACTGGCACACAGAGAAACATAGATTACTAGTAGAAAAGTTACATTGACAGTCACAAAAGAGGATATACAAAATGCTCACATCTTTACTATTGTTTTTATTTCTAGAAACACAGCTTAGTGCAGTGTAGTTAGCAAGCAGGATTTGCTCAGCATATGGCAAATTCCATGTGCCTCAGCTCTGTGAGCTGAGCAAAAGGAGAGGGATTCTTTATGAGAGCCTGACTAGATAGGAGCTCATAGAAACACTAAAGAAGCATGGCCAAATGCATGAGTAACAGGTGGTCACTGAGGAGTTTGACCCAATGCAGTTGGAGCAGACGGTCACCGACAAAGATGACCTGTTCACAGGGAAATGGGGTACACCATGGTGGCTGAATGTCACATGGACACTGTGACCCAAGTACTGCTGAAGCAGTTCCCTACAGGGTACCAGAAGGGATTAAGCATACCATGTGGGAGAAGCTCAGAGAGATGCGGAGTCTCACAGTAATCCAGAAATCCAGTAGCATCTGGGCATCGCCTGTGGTCCTGATCCCCAAGAAGGATGGTACTGCAAGGTCCTGCATCAACCACTGGAGGCTCAAGAGCTGCACAGGGCCAGATGCCTACCCTGTGCCCAGAATGGATGAGCCCTTAGAATGGCTTATGGGAGCCCAGCACCTGACCACAATAAACTTGACAAAGGGCTACTGACAGAAACATAGAAACAGAATTTGTCAGTAGATGAGGTCTGCTTGGCCCATCCAGTCTGCCCATTTCTTCCTACCTACACAATTACATCAGACAGTGCCCAATCTATAGCTCTTTCTCCCTTCCCCCTTCCTTCCTTTCCACTATTATTCTTTTGTGCTTATCCCATGCATTTTTGAACCCCAGCACTGTTTTTTCTCCCACCACCTCCACTGGAAGGCTGTTCAGGAATCCACCACTCTTTCTGTGAAGAAGTGCTTCCTCACATCTCTCCTGAATCTACCCCCTCCAGCTTCATTGCATGTCCCCTTGTTCTTGAGCACATTTTCTTCTGAAAAAAAAAAAACTCCCTTCATGTACCTTACTTACCCCATGAGTTATTTAAAGGTCTCTATTATATCTCTCCTCTCCCTCCTCTGTTCCATGGTGTACATATTGAGGTCCTTTAGTCTCTCCTAATTGGGCTTTTGATGTAGATCTAGCACCATTTTAGTTGCTCTCCTCTGGATGGTCTCCACTCTATGTCCTTCCAGAGATGTGGTCTCCAGAACTGAATGCAATACTCTAAGTGAGATCTTACCAGCGATCTATAGAAAGGCAACATCACTTCCCTATTTCTGCTAGTGATACCCCTCCCTGTGCAGCCCAGCATCCCATTCACCCTCCATACTGACTTGTCACACTGCCTAGCCATCTTTAAGTCATCCAATATGATTACTCTGGGGTTTCTTTCCTGCTTGTGGTTGTCAGTACTACTCCACCCATTTCGTACTCTGCCCTGGGATTCTGTACCCTAACTGCATTATTTTGCACTTTTTCACACTGATACCCAGCTGCCATACTCTTGACCACTCTTCTAATTTTCTCACATCTCTTCTCATCCTTTTTACACACACGCCCCCTGAAGTGTCCACCCATTGCAGATTTTGATGTCATCCATAAAGAGGCAGACCTTCCCTTCCCACTCCTTTGCAATGTCACTTATGAAGACTTTAAAAAGGACTGGTCCCAGCACTGATCCCTGAGGCACCCCACTAGTCACCCTCCCTTCCTTGGAGTGAACTCTGTTTACCATGGCATGGGGTCATACTACCATATGACAAAACAGTGAGGCTAAAAATGCCACAGCCAAACAGTGCCAAATACGAACAGAATTGGGGAAAACACCAACCTGTTTGCGACAGCGCGCCTTTTGAAAACAATGGGTGTTTACTTTTTTGGGGGAGGGGGCTTCGCTCCCACCACACCCAACCCCGGAACATAGATAACTAACTTAGGGGGGCAGACTTTGGGGATGGAGGAGAAACTCAGGAGGGGGGAATGGATTAAAAAAAATACCAGCAGAAGCTGCAGCAGGGGAGACCTGGAGGGAACTGAACCATGGCCCCATGTCTCCCAGTTGTGCCTTGTGCTGGTGTCCTAGCCACTCCACCACAGGAGCGTCTCGACCAGTCACCCAGCACGTGGCAACCTCTCCTCTCTCCACATCATCGTGCAGTGACGGGGTAGTGTATATCCCTATTGCTATTCTACCCCATCATTGTAAATTGAAGCACTGTACATACAGTGTGGTTAATACCGTGCTGTTTTACATGTGTAGTATTGACCCTGTATCACTTACCACCACCCTCTGTCACCTATTCCCTAAACAGTTTCTTATCTGGTTTACCACCTTTGGATCCACTGTCAAGCTACCCAGCTTGTTTACTAGCCTCCTTTGTGGAACAGTGTTGAATGCCTTACTGACATTTAGGTAGACCTCATCCACTGCTCTACCCTGATCTAGTTACTTGGTCACCCAGTCAAAGAAATCTATCAGATTCACCTGACATGACTTCCCCCTTGTGAGACATTGTGTTTTGTAACCCACTGGATTCAAGATATTCCACAATCCTTTTCTTCAGCAGTGATTCCATTAACTTTCCCACCACTGATGTCAGGCTGACTGGCCTATAATTGCCAGCCTCCTCTCTGCTGCCACTTTGGTGTAGTGGGACTACATCTACCCTTCTCCAGTCCTCCAGAACTGCTCCAGTTTAAAGAGAGCTATTAAATAGAACTAGCAGAGGTGCAGCCAGTATTTCCCTGAGCTCCATCAATACCCTTGAATGCACCCCATCTGGCCACATTGCTTTGTTCACCTTCAGATTAGCAATCCCCTTCAGGACTCTCTCCTCTAAAAAAGGACTAGTGTCCACCTCCCTCCCTCCAAAGCTTTTGTTACTTTTTTGTGCCCCCCCTTCTCCTTCTTCTGTGAACACTGAACAAAAATATTTGTTTAGGATTTCTGCCTTTTCCTGGTCCCCTCTGCACAGTCCCCCTCTTCTCTTTTTAACCTTACAATCTCACCCCTGGTGTTCCTCTTTTCACTTACATTTCTAAAAAATGTCTTGTCCCCTTTCGTTGCCACCTGGGCTATTCGGGTACCACTAACCCCTGCAGCCAGGGAAAGGTTGATCTCTGTCACCCCATTTGGCCAATTCAAATTCTAAATAATGGCATTTGAGAAGAAGAATGCCCCTGCAACCTCCCAATAACTTGTGGCTCACATTCTGTCTGGGGTAGGTGACTTTGCACTGGCTTACATGGATGATATAGTCATTTGCAGCCAGATATGGGAGGATCACACCAAACTGTGTGGGAGGTGTTCCACCCTACTCAAGGCTGCAGGGATGAAAGTTAAAGTGAAGAAATGCCAAATAGGTATGGCAGAGGTGTCCTACCTTTGGCATTTGGTGAACAATGGATGCATCCCTTCATAGCATGCAAAAGGCAATGCCAACAAGGCCTAGCCCATCCCTACCACAAATAGACAGATAAGAGCATTTCTGAGGACATCCAGGTACTACAGAAGGTTTGCTCCTTACTATAGTGTTGTGGCCAAGTCCATGACAGACCTGACAAAAAGGAAACTGCCATAGAAAGTTCTCTGACAGAGGGCTGTGAATCCACTTTCCAGAAGTGGAAGGAGTCATTATGTGGGTCACCCATGCTGGCTAGCTCCAATTATGCCCTAAAGTTCATTGTGCACATGGATGCCTCAGGCCATGGGTTGGGCACTAGCCAGGTTACATCAAAGGAGGAGGAGCACCCTGTAGTGTATCTGAGCTGTATGCTGCTGCCTAGGGATTGAGAGGGAGTGTCTCGGGATGGTGTGGGCACTTCAGAAATTGCAGCCTTATTTGCATGGGTGGGAGTTCACTCTGGTGCTGGATCATAATCCTCTGTCCTGGCTCCAGAGAACTAGTGGGTAAAATACAAAATTACTACACAGGAGTTTGGTATTGCAGTCATATAACATGACTATCCAGCACTGCAGTGGTTCACAAAATGCCAGTGGGGATGGGTTGTCTAGGCAGGGCTAAGTGCATGGCATGATACTTTAGACACTTCTCAGTCCTTACATGAATGGCAGTGTCTCTTGATGGGGGTCACTCAAAAAAACATGACTTCATTTTCTGGGGTGGGGAGATGTGATGGGGCTGCGTCAATGTTAATGTAATCTCTTTTTGTTATTGTATTTTCATTTCTGCTTATTCTCATATACGTTCTTTCTATGATTGGAAAGGCATAGGGCAAACAAAATGGAGCTCAGGTCACATATTCCAGCAACCATCCTGGGGAATCTACAGGGGAAAACAGTTGCCATGAGTGAGAGTGTCACTTTTACAACATAGGCATACCGAGTAGCTAGAAAGTAAACAAAGTAATAACCATAAGACAAGAGCTGTCATAACCATTTAGAGATGGGTTTCAGAGGTGTGATCATGCAGTGAGGATGTTGCTTGGTGGGAAAAGTCAATTTAACCTGTCAGCTATAATCATAATCACACACACACACACACACACACACACACACACACACACACACACACACACATGCACGCACACTGCACTTATGTGGGTGGGGAATATTAGAGCTGGCTGTCAGACTAGGGAGGTCCTATTCCACAGCTCTGAGTACAAAATAGAAGAGAATAACCCAAACTATAACTTCCTGTACCCCTTGAAGAGAACCAGGGGTCTGTCTCTTGGTGAGTGTCAAAAAAGCTTGATGAACTCCACTATATGCCAAATCAAAATTCCTTCTTTATTGTGTAACTCCACACATCAAAAATAGGGGTGACAGTATCATGGCGTCATCACTTCCTCAGGCCCAACTATGTTTCTGTGTTTAAAAATATACATAATGCAAAACAACATTTTGGGATATACTGCAGCCTTACTTTTGTTGTATCCTGGCTTATGCTGCTGTATGTAATTTTCCTTACTAGCACACCTATGGGGTATTCATTGGTCACACCAAAAGAAGACTGAAGGACAGAGTTGGGGACCACATGAAGGCGATCAATAATGGGAGTACAGATTATGTTCGAGCTTGCCATGTCTGTAAGCATTGGATCCCACTTCCCACAACCTATTCTTCATGGGAATTGAAAATGGTGTCCTGGATAAGAGAATCGGGGAATGGGATCTACTACTGGCTAAAAGAGAGTGTGACAAAACCTCATTTGGGGTATATCAGCTTCTAGGGAGTTTTGTCTGAACCACTTCTCCTGATGCCTCCTCCTGGTTATACCAGGAAAATATCTCTGTCCTTCCCAGGAACTTGGAATGTCAAACACAGTAATATTTGATATAGTGCACTTTAAATGGCAGACTTTAAATAGAGCATTTTCACTTTGCCCAGCTGACATATTAAAATTACCATTGCAATAATCATGCTTAGCCACTGGTGCTATAAAAATAGATGTTTACTACTGGATGCTACAAGATATTACAAACAGGATATGTAACAAAAATATATACACATTTACAGGAAAGGAAAATAAAAGAGTTTGAACAGCTAGATTACTTATAGAATAAACTCACAATCTAGTCCTGCATGAGGATCTTTTCATACATGCCTGCTAACTTGAAAGAAACATTCACTAAGACTGTTCTTTCCTCATCCAGATAAAAATGCTAGCTATGAAAGCGGAACCCTCCTTCCTCCGGTGACACTCACTAAGAATGCTTAAAAAAGGTTGGATCAGGTTACCTGAAATGTACTGATTATTTATTGACACTGGGCCATCCAAATAATACCAATCCAATGCAAGAAAAAAGCTGGATGAACTCCACTGTATGTCAGTTCATTCTTTATTATACAACTCCACATGTTAAAAAATAGGGGTGAAGGTTTTGTGGCATTGCCACTTCCACAGGCCCAACTGTGTTTCTCAGTTTAAAAAATATACAGACAGCAATAATCAATATTCTGTATTAAATCCATTTAAGAACACCTTTCAAGTGACCCCCTTCACCATATATACTCACTCTTTTAACTCTTTTTCACTGTGGTATTATTCTTCACTTTCACCCACCTGATAATCATAATCGTGGAATATGGACTGTACCCTGTTCTCTCTTCAAATCACCATTTTATCTATATTGTACTATTATTCCCCCTTTGAACCTGTTTTGCATTCCATTAAATTCCTACAATAAAGCAATCTGCAAATTACCTTATTTTTTAAATTTCAGTGGTCCTGCAATATAGCATCCCTCGCTATAATGAATCTCAGTTGTAATGAACTGTTGGCTTGGAGCCCACTGTCAGCTGTCCTTTCCCATTCACACATTTTTTGTGGTTTGCAGTTCGTGGTTTGGGGTCACGTCTTGTTAAACCCCCAGAAAAATTCAATCAATCAAATCAATCAAAGCAACAATCAATTCCTATGTGTTTGCTGTGTTTCCAGCAAACTTCACTATGCACTAAATCAAACCAATAATGAATTCTCGTGCACCTCAATCAAAGCTGTAGTGAATGACAGCATGTTTCATGTGAGTCTTAAATTGAATCAACTGGTTCCCATTCACTCACTTCACCCTTGCATGACAAGAGACATTTACAGAAGTTGGTTCCACAAAGATTTTGTGCCCAGTGTGCGTTAATAAATACAGAGAAAAGGGAAAACTCCAAAAGCACTTTGATTGCTGGATCAGAGCCCTGTGCATTCTCCCGCTGATGAAATGCATTCCAGAGATGGAAAAATCACACAGTTTTTAGGAAGACAGCCCTATACCTCATCTCTTCAGCTGTTACAGTTATAAAAAGATGATTTCTTTGGTAAAGTCAGAGCAAACACTAAACTAAACCATTCAATCTGCTTTAGACTCATTTTTTGGAAAAAAAAAGTAAAAAAATTCACTGAATTACAGTACAGTATTGTTTTTAATCACTTCAATTCAATTCAATATTTTATTGTTCGACTCATATTACGTCGAACAATAAATATTACAAACAATACATACAAAACACAAATACGAAACATCTCATATTTACTGTTTAATACCTTAAAACAATAGCATTCGTATAACTATCGTTAAGTGTACATCTTCCTAGTGATTTGATGCAATATCAACCCTGATGAATATGAAGCTTTTGACTTTCAATTACTTTCAATAGGGAGGCCACAGGAATTAAGATATCTCTAGTACTTGCTTTTAAAATATGTGTTGTCAGGTGTAATGATTCGTACTCCAGATCCCCTGTAATATTCTGTATAAATGTTTTCCTATATTCATTATATAGATGGCGTAGTGTGAGTAGATGTACCAGATTATCCTGCCCATACACACATTTACATAATCCATCTACTTCCTCTTTAGTTTTTACATACCTATTTCTATTACACTGCAGGGTCTGCAAGAGAAGCCATACGAGGAGACACTAAAGGAGCTTAATATGTATACCCTTGAGGAAAGGAGGGAGAGATGGGACATGATAGAAATGTTTAAGTACCTCAGTGGAATCAACAAAGTCCAAGAGGGTAGCTCTTTCAGAAAAAGAGATGTGCAAGAACAAGGGGACACAATCTGAAGATGGAAGGGGGACAGCTCAGGAGCAATGTGAGGAAGTATGTTTTCACAGAGAGGGTGGTGGACACATGGAACAGCCTTCCTGAGGAAGTTGTGGGGTCTAAAACTGTGGGAGAATTCAAGAATGCATGGGACAGACATAAGGCAATTTTTTTGGGGGGGAGTAGAAAGAAATAGGCTGTTGGATAAATATGATCTGCAGCTTATCCTCTAGTTAGGGAAATGGGCAGACTAGGTGGGCCAAGCGGTCCTTATCTGCCATCAAAGTCTATGTTTCTATGTTTCTGACTAGTAAAACATTCAAATCCAAAGCATGTGTAAATCAGTCTTAGACCGGGATTTGTCAATATATGCAGATATTTCTCCATTCTGTGATTTCTTTTATTGTATTTTAACCAATTACATACCTTATGTTGTCTGCACTTTTCCAAATCCTGTTGCACAAAGACATCTCTTATTCTATTTTTAACTTTCATATTTAAATATCCATTTGGAGATCTAAGAGATTCTGGGATGCATGTTAATAAGCCATATGGTCTAATGTATTTTTCTACCATCCTCATACTTGGGAAAAATATTTTCCTGCTTGAATGCAAACTTGCCTCATTGAGGCACAATCTTGGATATCTGTAGGCTTCCATACCAAATACTTTCAACCAATAAATTATTAATCTTTGTATGATTTGATGTTCTATCTGAACCTGTCCTAATTCTGCCCTAACCATTGCTGACGGTGTACTAGATGGTAAGCCTAATATCTTTTTATATAATTTGTTTAAACAAGGTTTAATCATTATTTGGGAATGACTACCTCATATCTCTGCACCATGCAGTATCTAATTTTTTATTTTAGCATTTATAACATCAATATTTCCTTTTACTAATGTTCCCCCATATTTATAGGAGAATGTATTTATAGTAGGAGTAAATTTTCTTACTTGATTCTGTATTTCTGAAATAGGTTTCCTCCATGTACCCTCTTGCAAAAACATTTTTCCCAAGTAACAGAATTCCTTTACTACTTCTATTTTATTTTTATCATGCACTTGTATTTATTTCCTCCAAAAATCAATACGTTAGTTTTTTTCATTATTAATTTCTAACTCTGCTTGAGAGCATTCTTGTTGAAATGTATTTAATATTCTTTTCATACCCTAATAACTGGTTAATAATAGAGAGACTGTCTGCATATGCCAAATATGGGAATCTTCTGTCTCCTATCATGGGCATGTGAAATTCTGATTCACATAGTGTATTGAGGACAGTATCGCAAAAATATTAAACAAGACAGGTGATAACGTGCTGCCTGTTTTACTCCTGTATTGGTCTCAAACCAATTACTAATTTCTCCCTTTGTGTTGTATCTGATACTGGAGAAATTATTCTGGTACAATATTTTGATTATATTTAACATTGCTCTTTCCTTCCCTTTTTGTTCTAATCGTTTCCAAAATGAACCCCTATTAACCCAATCGAAGGCTGATTTTAAATCAATAAAAGTGCAATATAATTTTTGTTTCCTTAACTATCTTATACTTATGTACTAAATTTGCTAGTGTAAAACATTGATCGATTGTTCCACAACCCATTCTAAACCCTGCTTGGCCTTCATCCAATATTCCTTCTTTTTTACCCATGCCCCAATTCTATTGTTCAAGATTTTTGTGAATATCTTGGCAGTACTGTCAACTAAGCTTATTGATCTGTAACATTCCAGATTATCTTTTTCTTCTTTTTTTAAAAATTGGCATTATAATACTTAGATGACAGCTATTAGGTATTCTCCCACTGTCCCATGTCTGATTAAATAATTTATTTAATACTGGGATCCACAGAGTCTTGGTCTTCCAGATCACCTCTATTGGTACACCATCTGGCCCTGGTGTTTTATGTTTATTAAAGGTATTTACTGCTTGTTCTACTTCCTTTTCTATTATCCTTACTTCGGGTCCTATCCAATTACCTATTAGGCTATTAAAAACGTTTTTGTAGATATTGATAATCTCTTGTATAAAATAATCTACTGAAATGTTTCATCCATATATCTGGTTCTATATAATTTTCCTGTTCATTTCCGTCACTACTCATTCCTTTGTTTACTAATCTCCAAAAGGTCTTACTATCTTTTGTTTTAACCACCCTCTCCAGATCTGGCCATCATTTCTGTATATATTTTGGTCTGTTATTTTTTTAAATTTCTATGTATTCTTTCCTTAATTTATTCAAGACTCTGTTGTTTTTTAGAGTAGGATTATTTTTCAAACTCCTAAGCTGATTATTTAATGCTTGCTTTGCCTTTTTACCATTTCCATTATAATATATGTATCCTTCTCTTTTGTAAATGTTGATCTTTTTATTTATTAATACGGAGCTTGACCCTAATATTGCACCAAAAAGAATGAGTAGGGTATCACCCTCTATTTGTTCTTCCAATTCTGCAAGAATCCATTGGCTTTCTAATAATTGTATAAATTTGTCACTCTCAATTATGCCCCATCCTATGCAGTTTTTGTTTTTGATTTCCATTGGGGCCATACACACCATTCTATTTTTTGTAACCATATAATTTATTTTAAGTTATAGAGTGAGGTGTTGACTTTCTGGCCTGAGTCGTATGTCTGTCTTTAAACAAAAAATTAACAACTGAAAATTCACCCAAATATAATCTATTACTGAAGACCCATTCCTTCCATAAAAGTAAATTTGCCTTTTGTGTCTCCCGTTATCCTTCCATTTAATAATGCTAAATTATTATTTATAAATTTACTATGTACTTCTATTCCTTTATTACCCACTTTTTGATATGTGGAATTTCTCTCTCCCTTTAGCTGTGTCAGATCTTCCTGATCAATATATAACTTAATATCTTTGGCTACCCCTGGCAGTCTACCTAGCCTTATATTCATATCACCTGTAATCACAATTTTTGCCTTGGGATAATCTTGTTGGATCTCTCTTATTATAGAATCTGTATGATTTAACCAGTCAGTATTACTGATGTTGTTTGATTCTGGTGGTGCATAAATATTAATGATAAATAAATCATCTATATTCTCTCCAGTAATTTTAATTATCAGAATGTTATCACTACCTGTTCTTATTTCTTCTGTTTGTATTTTATTTTCTAATTTACATAAAAATGCCAGCCCCCCTGTATTTCTCCCATATTTTTTTCTTTTTTATTGCACTTTTCCAATATGCTTTAAAATTATTTAAATAAATAGCCCCAACAATCCATGTCTCTTGGATGCAGATTAAATTAAATTTATTAAGATAACCTACTACTTCTGGGTCTCTCAGTTTGTCTTCTAGTCCAGAAATATTCCATGATATTAATACTGCAGATTTATCTAAGGAATAACTCTTTGTCTCTGTTGTTTCTTGCATATTATTTATATCTGTTGTTTCTTGTATTTTATATAGCTTCCCTTCTTTTATATCTTTTTTGATGGTCACAGATCAGTATTGTTCAAGATTTCATATTTGTTTGAAGTCTCAATAATATATTCCCATTCATCACTTTTTTCTTCTCCTGATATAGGTTTTGACTTCCTTGTATCATCATGCTCTTCATATACATATATACCCATTTCATCCAACAGTCTTTGTTTAGCCAACAATGTATCCAGTATGCAGTATCATTCAATCATATTGTACCTTGTCCATTGTTTTCCCATCTAATAACCCTTGTAATTTCATGGCTGCACATATGGTAATTAAGGATTGTATTCAAAGTGTCCAGTACAATTCCTCGATTATTTTTGTTTTCCCTGTCTTTTTGTATTAGGCCAAATATGGAGACTATTATTTCTTTCTTACTTGTCCCCTCTCTCTTGTTTTTATAATGTTCTGGGAACAAATTATCCAATGTAGTGACTTCACCCATTTCTATACTCAGTCCATCTATTTAATTTTTTTTAATTAATCAATGCCTTAGCCAAAAAGAATTGGTCCATTACCATCAGCACCAATTCTGAATTTGCTATTGGACTGATAACACTCATAAAGTCTAACAAGTGTGCACATCCTATTATGGACAAGAATAATGTCTTAATCATTGTCAACAAGTTGTCATTTGTTTCATTGGGAATAAGTGCAACTTTGTATAATGGTAAATCATAGTCTGTACTTTTTGTTTTGTACTTAAACAGACCAAACTCTTCTTCTATTTTATTTCTCTCATTAGCCTTTTTTCTTTAATATGTCATTTTTACCATAATTACTTTGTTCTTTCTCTTTTTCTTTATAATCTTTTGCTACTTTTTGTTCATGCACCAAAGAGAGTTCCTCATCTATATTATACCCAGCTAATCCTCCTTCCATCACCCTCAGGGACTCCCGTTTTCTTTTAGATCTTCTTTTTCCTTTACATTTTATTTTCAATCCATTCTCTTTCCTATTTTCAATATCCCTTCCTCTTGTTTTTCCTCTCTGTTTGTTTTTGTTTATTTTGTCCTCTTTACTTCTTACCTTATTCTCAGCAGTATCACATTCCCCACTATCCGTCATATCTTTAACTTAGAATGAACCTTTTTTCTTTCTATTCCTCTACTGTTTTTGTTTTCTTTGTGTTCCCCCATTCTTTTTATCTTTCTTCCTGTTCACCCCTTTTAGTCTCCTCTGTTTGTTCATCCTTTACCTTTCTTTCTTTCTTTCTGTACTGATTGTTGTTTATGTTTCACTTCTTGTTGTAATCCTTTTTCCCATAATGTTGTATTTTCTGCTCTTATTTCCTTTATCACACTATCTTGTCTCCAGCTTGCATCTGGGAGCATTATTAATTCTGATTCAGTTTCAAAATCTCTTGACTCTTCTATACTTATCCCAGATTTCTTTTAATCACTTTAACAACAATTGATTTTTTCCTGTGTGCAATATACATTATGTGTGTGTGTGTTTATGAGTGCAATAAAATCTGTGCATAATGCAGTGTACATCTGAGAAGAATGTAATTCAATGACAATTAAGCCCTTTTGCTAAGCACTTTTTTGTGACATGTCTCTTACTATAAGTTATTGCATTGCATCTTTGCTTGCTCCACTGTAGGTAGTGATGCACTTGATGAACCTATAAATGCCCATCAGTTTGCCATTCAAAGAATTTAGAAAAGTATTGCCTTCTTTTATGAAAGCACAATACCTGCAATGAATGCATTTGTGGCAGCCCATTGGTGGTGGTGACAGGCACATTGTGTGTTGTTTTTAAGGTTGTAAACTGTGTGTCTACTATAGACCATCCTTGGCGGTCTGGCAAAAAAAAAAGGCTCCAGATGTTCCTCCTTTGCAGGATGTTCTAATTTTCCTGATGATCCACTTTACCCCCCCAAGATTGTACATTAAAGGTAGTCACAAAACTGAACACATCCTCACTACCCATCTCATGCACCTTAGGCTGTAGCAGAGAAGATGAGTATGCTCTGACATCTCTCTGGCTGTACCAATATCACCTCTGTTGTACTCTCTGACAATACAGCTATCTTCAAGGACCACAGCATTTTCCTAATACATCTCTAGGAAGCTGAAGTTCTGATAATTCCATAGGAACTGACTGGTGGGGATAAACTTGATGGACATAATAGGAGTCATACTAAGAATGTATAGAAACACAGAAGGCTGAAGCCCATGAGGAGCTTCCTTAAGACCCAATTGTCCCTTAATTATGATTCATTATATATTTGTCTAGATGTTTTGTTTTTTTAATTCCAGTTTTGTTTTACTCAAAAGTACATTTTCAGGAAGCTTGTTTTATGACTCCACCATGCTCTGGGTAAAGAAATGCTTCCTGGCAGAACTTCTAAATAATTGTCATTTTAGCTGTGGTGCATGTATTCTTGTTTGTTATGGCTTTGCTTTAAGGAAATATTTAATTTAGTCATTATGTGTGCACCGTGAATGATGTTGTGTAGTACCAGGAGGTCACCTCTTAGACACCTTATCAGAATAAGAATGTTCGTTCATGCCTTTTATACTTTTTGTAATTCTCCACTGGATTTTCTCTAGCTTACTGTACCTTCATATTTGCTTGGCATGGATTCCACAGTTGGCTAGCATAATCCAGGTGAAGACATACATAAGATATATACAGTGTATAGTGGAACGCTGTTCTCCACCAAGATCCATCACTAGAATGAACTTGCTCTGCTGCAGTAGTGATGTGAAAATGTTGTTGTGCTGCACCCAGTACATCACTAAAGCAGCAGAACAAAATGGAATAGGTTCATGAGCCGTAAGTGTCTTGAGACATGACTGCCATTGTCTGTCCTGTCACCTCAATGAATGAGTCACTGTGCAAGGTGTGCAATACTGTCAGATGAAACAGCTCAAAAATATAGTTTGTCTTTATTTGATGCCTCAGAATCACTTTGATTTATGTTTCTGAAATGATCTGTGATACTCCCAGATGATCGGATGCTTGTTGTAACCTTCACAGTTTGGTAAATTAAAAAACAAATTAAACTCTTCTGTCATTGTGTGTTTTTATTTTCAGCTATCTTAACCTGAAGTGACTGCCCATACACTATAAAAGACTGTGTACAAGCAGTCATACACAAACACTGATAGTCTTGTATCTCAAGGTATCCTTGGTAACAGAGGACATCGCAAGCTGCACTCTTGAGGTCTTCTGTTACCAAGGACACTTCTCGATACAAGAATATCCTTTTTGTGTATGACTGCTCATACACAATCCTCTATATAATGGGATAACTTCTGGCTCCCTGCTGTTTATGTACTTTTTTATTGACCACTATATCTTACTGGCTCTTGAGATTACTGATGTACATTGTCTATTGAACTCTAAGGTGTTAGAAATAACCCCAGATCCATTTCCTCAGTCACATAACGTAGTATTACATAGAATATACTTATTTTGTTTATTGTTTTTACGCAAGCGCATAACACTGCATTTGTTTAGATAGAAGGCCATTTCCCATTTGTACAGGAAAGCACCAATCCTGTCAAGATCTTTGTGTTTTGACTCAGCTTCCAAGGAGTTACTACCAGGTCCACCTAGTTTGCAATCATTCACATACTTGGAGCTCCAGTTTTGTACATCCATAGGCATATCAGATATGGAAAAGGAAATTATAATTTATTTATTTATTTTATTTAGTTTTTGTTGACTTGGTAAGTGCACTAGACAAATTCTTCCTATTTTCAGGCACAACCTGGGGAAGGGGGATATGGATGAATGCCAACTGATCTTGAACCAGATTAAGCTGTTGGTGGTATGTTTAGTGAATGGAGGGAAATCTGGCCAGGGTACCGGGGAAATTCCCCCACTCACCTGTAGGAGAATACCTGTCATCCTGGTCTTTGGCCAAGATGCCTGCCGTGGAGGAGCCAGAGGAGTTAATGGATGCTGAGGAGGCTGGGGAGAAGGTCTCAACCCCTGCCTCGCCTTTGTTAGAGACTGAACAGAATCAAACCGATGCCAAAAGACAAAACAACAGTAAAAAGCCATTTGGAAAATGTCAGAAATCAGGTGCCTTTTAAAATGTCTGGACAGAAGGCAGTAGTAAGCCAAAAAGACAAGCAAGAGGAGTCATGTATGGGTGAAATGTCAGTTGCAAGTATTGCACAGTTGTTAAGAAGTGAAGAAGAAAGACATGGACAAAGACATGTACAATTAAAAAAAGCACTTGAACAAGCACAAAGTATGAGTGCAAATGCAGGTATTATTCTGGGTCAAAGAAATAAGCAAACCATTTCTGTACTGGAGCGTCAGACGGAAGAAACTGTCCAAATACAAACAGAGCCTCTTGTTTCCGAAATCAAATTGCAGCAAAATATGATGAGGGGGCTCCGGGAATGGCAGTCACAGACTGAAGGTCTGGTCTAAGACACCTGTCAAAAGAAGTAAATGCAGGAGACAGCTGGTCAGTGGATGCAGAGTTGAAGAAAACAGGATGGATTTGTTCTACAACCGGACCTACACTGATTGCTACTTTGCCAAGTCATTCATGAGAGGTACTCACTAATTCTTTACCATCAGAGCACATGGATCACATATTATTACCAGGACAAGAAAGGAATAGAACTGTAGACACTCCAATGCATTTATCCAATGAACTAAGACTAACAGGACATCCAGTGTTACAGTTGCCTAGTTCTGAGATACATCAAACTGTAACAAGTAATAACTTGACATCTACTTCATTAGCTTCACTGGAGAGGCCCCCAGGAGCACCATTACAACAAATAAACAGAACTGCATCTAGGCCTTATGCCTCTTTGTTCTGTCAACCTATTTTACTAGCTAAGAGACATTATGCAGTTAGGTTATTGTATAAGGGGGGTTTAGAATCATTAGAGTATTTGTGGCTAAGACTTTACTAAAAAAACTCAATGAAGTTCTTTGCCAACAAAATATATGCTTTGATACATATCTCTGGTGAGACAACTTTTGACATTAGTTTTAAGTTGAACTCAGGACTACAAAGATTTTGGGCACAGTTTCATGTTTTAAAACAAACACCTTTATTGGCTCCATTTGAGGCTATACCATTAACAAAACCGGCATACAAAAATATCACAGTGTTATTTAGAAATGAAGGGGTGGGGGGGTACTAGTGAGCTGCTAACCGGAGAGATGCACCATTTTGCCGCTCCACTAAGACAGACAAAAATAAAGAAATAAAATAATCAGATACCTTGATTTCTCAGGTAGTAGGGCACGTACAGGTGTCCAAAAGTGCCATGGAGGAATATCTGACTCCAAATCCTGCTAAGAGCCAGAGGTTGGCTAGTAAATGTGGCAAAAAGGTGGCGATGGCTCTGGCAGCTGAAAACTTGGTTCTAGTCTCCCTGTCAGCAGCAGAAGTAATGGCACTGGGCAGAAAGGTTACGGGGCAGGTGATTCCAGTGTTGGAGCCCAGACTCATAAAACTAGAAAGCAAACTTGTCTCGAAACTCCAGGAGGTTCTTGAGCAGCAAACTATTCAGGCAAACAAACTAACCGAGGCTGAAGATCAAATCTCTAATTTGGAGGATCAGCTGGCATCAGTACCAGGACAAGTCAGGTCACTGCAAAAAGAACTTGAAGATTTCAAGGAGGCATTCGATTACCAGGAAAATGATCAATGTCTGAGGGGACTTCCTGAGGTGAAGGAGGGTGCAAACGTTCTGGACTTTTGTGCCATGACCTTCTGGAATTATTAGGCCTACAACCTAAAAATGGGTGAATGAAGCTGGAGAGGGCCCATCCGGCTGCAATGCCCAGACTCCCATCTGATCAACCCCTGAGGCAGGTCATTATGAGGTTCCATAATTTTCAAGACCACAGGGCAATTTTAAGATACTATAGAGAGAAGGGGAATCTAGAATATGACAGGATTTGTTTGTTCCTATCTCAAGATTATTCAGCTCGATTGCTTCAATGGAGGAAAAAATTCAACAGCTTAATGGCACAAATGAGAAGTATGAAAGTAGAGAACTTCTTGACTTACCCTTCGACTTTGAAGGTAGGCATGAAGGGGCAACATTCTCATTTTGGGAAGTTGCTAAAGCTGAGCAGTTTGTTAAGACCTTGCAATCCAAAGTGGGCTGAAGACTAACAGGCTGAGTAACCCCTTTTTCTCTGCTTTACTACTTGTGAGACTGTTTTAAGTATGGCCTTGTTGGGACTTGCTGTTTGAAAGTTGTTGTGGATTCAGTGTGCCTTTACTCGTGCATCTGATACCAGAAGGATATGATGGGTGAAAACCCTTGATGCAGGAGCACTGGACGATAGCCTGAGTAGGCCCTATACCTCTTAAAAAGTGGACAGAATATCATGTTGAACTGTCTCCTCATTTAGACTTGCGGGCCTTTGGTCTGCTGCCTCGATGAAAAGAGGGGCACTTTTTTATTCTTTTTTCTTTTTCATTTGATTAATTGGGGGGGCAGTAAGGGGAAGGGCAACTTGTTGGGTTTGGGCTGTGATTTGGCTGTGCCTATGCCCCTCACCAGCTCACTCTCCTCCTTGATGGCAAATTGGGCTAGAGGAGTCCCATGCTGAAAATAATGGATTGAGAGCAACAGACAGCTACAAACCTTTGGGGGTGAGCTTCACTGCTAAAAGGGGATGGTCCCCTGAGACCGCTCTCGATTCTTTGCTGGGTTGCTCTATGGAGACATGTATTAAGGGAGGCAGAGGACTGGTGATGAAGGGCAAGCACACTGGACTCGGGAATTAAAGGATTACTGATGGGCTTGTAGCAGGATAATAACATTGTTGTAGGGCATCCTTAAGAGTGCAGGAATGACACATTTCATCTGGAGGGGATATGAGATCTGATAGTGAATTCAGCTGTTGAGGGGGTGACAGGGCAAACATGTCATAAATGAGGAATTATTCAACACTTTTGCTGTTTTGGCAGCTAGTATCACAATGTTTTATGCAGGAAGGGAGGAGGACTGAGGGGCTGGTGGGGAGAATGCCTAAAAGTGTGAGAAGGAATAGAATTAGTAGAAGAGGGAGGTATGGGAGGAGCAGGAGAATTGTGGGGAAGTGACTACGATGGATATTAGTAAAACAAGTGACATGTGGAGAAGGGGAGGAGATGGCTAAAGGGGAGTATGGTTGGGGGAAGAAAAGGTAGGGATTATCAATGTTTATGTGTACATAGTTACTGTTCTAACTGTTTGTGTTCTAAGTGTTTGGGTGCAATAGATTCTTTTAATGTACATGACAAGATACAGGCTCTTAAGATGTGCTTTGATCAGCAACCTGGGTCCCAAAGTTCTATGCAGGAGTGCTTACATACTTATTTATGTGGTGAGAAAAGAGTAGAAGAGGATGCTCTGCAATATGCCTAAGGCACAACATTTTAATGTGGTCTCTTGGAATGTAAGAGGGATTGTAAATCCAGTGAAAAGGACATCCTTGCTCGAAGCTCTGAAGCGGGTCGGGACGCATGTGGCATTGCTCCAAGAAACCCATCTGACAGAAGTGGAGCATGCTAAATTGGTTTGTAAATTGGGTGGGAAAGTGTTATTAGGCATCCTACTCATCGCTCAAAAGGGAGGTGGCCATTTTCGTTCATAAAACGATCCCATTGGAAATAACAAAAGTGGTAAGGGATCAGAAAGAGGGCAGATATGTCTTCATATTAGGGGAATTATTTGGTGAAAAAGTTACATATGAAAGAATATATGCCCCAGCGGTCCCCGATCCTTTGATTTATATGTGTCTGCTGGATTTGCTCACCAAGGAGCAGTTCCCAGGTTTGCTGTTAGGAGGAGACTTTAACTGGACAATGGATCCTCATATGGATCATGTGGACTGTCATGGGAGAGCATCAGAGACCACGAGGCAGTGGCAGATTGGTATTGCAGACATAGACTTGGTAGACGGGTGGCGCTCAATGAATCCGGGGCAAGGGAATATACATTTTTCTCAAATCCACACAAAAGTTGATCATGTATTGATTACATTTTTATGCTCAGGACCTGGGGAGGAAGGGTACAAGATGTATCGCATAGCCCTATACACATCTCCGATCATGCAATGGCAATCCTCAAACTAACTTCTAGGGTCAGACAGGAGAGGCCACCCCCCAAGGAAATTCCCCACATATATCATTAAAAACCAGGATTTTCAGGAACATTTGGAAGAGCAGTGGAAGGTTTATGTGGAGACAAATGCTGAAGGGGATATGACCAAAATGATTTTCTGGGATGCAGAAAAGGCATATATGAGGGGCATGATTACTGAATATATGGCCAGACTCAAAAAAAGAAGCAGGAGCAAAGAAGAGAACTAGAATAGCAGTTGAAGGATTTACAAAAAAGGGTAGCAGGAGGGGAGCTGGGCAGGGCAGAGCAACTATTGAAAACAACCAGGGAGACATTGAATGCCCTCCTGAAAGAAGAGGCAGGGCTGTCCTGGTTCTACTGCAGAAGACAGGTATTTGAATGGAGTAACCAACCAAGGCCTTTACTTGTGTGACTTATGAAAGGGGGACACTGCTCAGTAAGGATTACAGGGGTTAAGAATGTACAAGGGACCCTATGTATGGACACGGAAGGGATCAGGGAATGTTTTAGAAGGTTTCGTAGCCCATTATTCAGTGCACAGCATGTAGGGAAGGGGAGCCAGATAAAGGATTTCTTGAATACAGTACCATTGATGAGTGTCACACCCTCCCAAAAAGAGATGTTAAATTGACCATTAACACCCAGGGAGGTAGGGGAGGCCATACAAAATTTGCAGAGGGGTAAAGCCAGTGGACCTGATGGGTTACTGACAGAATAATATTATTAATTATTAAGGGGACAACTGACAAAGGTATTGTGTTATGTGTTTGGGAAGCCAGAGGGAGAGAAGCTAACCTTGCCCCCCACTTGCTCTGATGCAACCATATGTCTAGTCCTTAGTCAGGTAAAGATGAATATGATTGTGCATCCTATAGGCCCATTTCATTGCTTAATCATGACCTAAAAATACTAGCAAAGGTGTTTGCCATTAGGTTGGAGGGCATCCTACTGGACTTGGTTTGCTCAGACCAGACCGGGTTCATCAAGGGGCGGCAGTCATATCATAATATGCATCATCTCCTTAATGTGGTCTGGAAGGCATCTCGGGGAGAGGACAGTGTGGGTATTGTGTCTATGGATGCTGAAAAAGCATTTGATAGAGTCGAGTGGGAATACCTTTTTGAGGTTATGGCCCAGTCTGGTCTGGGTGAATAATATATTGTGTGGGTGCAGGCTATATATGCTAACCCTAGGGCTAGGATATTGGTGAATGGGGCACTGTCAGATCAGTTTCACCTTGGGTGCGGTACATGACAGGGGTGCCCTCTCTCTCCATTTCTATTTGCATTAGCTATAGAACTACTGGCAGTGGCAATCCATTTGCAGGACGACATCCAGAGGATCAAGGGAGAGAGGGGAACACAACACAAAATCATGCTCTATGTGGATGATATGCTTCTCTTTGTCCAAAACCCTTGGGTTTCAATGCCCCCTCTGCTGTCACTGATCAGGGAATTTGCAGAGTTTGTTGGATATAAAACCAACCTAGGAAAGTCTGAATTACTCTACTTCCAGAGACTAGGACAGAAAACAGAGCAATTGGGTTTGAAGGTTGTTCAGACTAGCTTTACTTATCTTGGGGTTAAGGTGGGGCTTTTTTTGTGCTTTATATAGGTTGTACTATTCCCTATTGATCAAAGTGATAGAAGCAGACCTGAGATGCTAGGCACAGATCCCTATTTCCTGTCTCGGGTGAGTTAACCTTATTAAAATGAACATACTCCCTAAGAGCATCTACCAGGTGCAAATGCTCCACATAGGGCTAACAAGGGGGGACCTGAAGTGACTGAAGGGTGCTTTCTCAAACTTTATAAGGTGAGGAAAAAGGCCACAGATGAGTCTCCAGAGGCTGAAGGTGGAGAGGAATAGGGGTTGGGTCAATTTTCCAGACTTGGGAAATTATTATTTAGCAATACAACAATGATACCTGGCGGATTGGGTTTACCAGCCGCAGGTGGCTATCTGGGTGGATTTAGAGCAAAAGGGAAATGTTGGCAGGCTCATGGCATACCTTCACTCTGGGGGACCCAAAGCCTTTAAAATGGCTGGGTATGGTAACTCTTTGGTCAGAGCAGTGTTGGAGGCCTGGGTACAACTCAAGAGGAGAAGGGATGCCCATCAGGGGGAAACAGTATTGCTACTAATTGTGGGGAACCTTTTCTTTTTACCGAGGATTGAAGATGGAGGATTTAGGGGGTTGGAGAAAAAAGGCTTTCATATTAGAGGCAATTTACTGATACGGGGGAAATGTGCACATTTGTGCAAATGCAAAATAGTCTGAATTTGGGGAGCCAACACCAATTCCGATACTAGCAGGCCAGGGCTTTAGTGAATAGCCTAGGCAGGGAGGACACCAAACAAGTATGTCTAGACCCAGTGGAGACCCTAGTGTACCAAGTTAAGATGGATCCCAAGGGGTTTATTGGGAAGGCGGCAAAATATGGCAAACAACAAATTCCAGACCTAACTAAAAAAACAAAGACACTGTGGGAGAGGGACTTAGGTAGGTTTATCTCAGATAAGAACTGGGGGGTGGTACTCCCAATGCACTCTGGAATTATGGTATGTAACAAATTTAAGGAGACTTTATTACCCTCCAGTTATAGTACACAATGCCCACCCATCGATTTCCCCTTTGTGTGGAAGGTGCGGACTGGAAAGAGGTACCTGTATACATTGTTTTTGGACCTGTCCAATTTTTACATTTTTTTGGGAGGAGGTGGTCTCAGAGGTGGCAAACATGGTGGGGAGGACTCTGGAAAGAGCCCCTTTACCTTGTCTATTTGGAGCGAAGGAGGAGGAGGGGGTGAGTAGGTGCCTCTCCCTAGATGGATAAGAACTCTATATGTGTTGGCCCACCATTGTATACAAAATACATGGGTCTCCCAGAACAAATCTACAATACAGCAGCGGCATGTCTTGACACTGAAAACCCTAGTGCTGGAAGACTTACTATGGTAATCCAGGAAAGGAAGGAAGGGTTTACTCAGAGTTGGTCTCCATTCCTATCTTCATTAAGCCCCACGAAGAACATGGCACTGGGGGAGGATTGGGTGGGTAAGGATTTTAAGGATCAGAAGATCTGAGAACTCCGACAAATTATTGATGGTGTGAGTTGGGGACTTTAGTGTCCTAGGGACCTCAGGTAGGCCAAATGTCTAATATGTTTACTAGAAGAGCCAAATAATTAATCATATTCGTATATCTAAAGTGATGAAATGTACACCTTGTTCTCTTTTTGTTTATGTCCTTTCTTTGCACCTGATTGTTTTTACCATGTATGTAGTAGTGTGATTTCCTTTTTTTTGTCTGTTGTGTACTGTGTTAACTTGACTTTGAAAATGCTAAATAAAGACATTATACAAAAAAAAAATGAAGGGATGAGCGTAACTGATTTATCATATTGGTTGAAACAGAGATGTTCAGTTTTGGGGTCACCAGAAGCCATATTCAATTCTGAACATACATGGACGGGGGATTGGAAGGTTAAAGTCATGCTGCATACTAATGATTCTGGGCTTTGTCATTTGGCAAACTGTTTTTTCCTGTGGAGGGACCGAGGTGTACTCTTTTATGCAGGCCAGCCAAAGGCATGCTACAAATGTGGCTCCACATCTCATTTAAGTAGCATCTGTGATCAAATGAAATGTACACTATGCCAGGAAGTAGACCACACTAGTGGGAATTGCCTAAATAAACCAAACTGTAGTCTGTGGGATGGCGCAGGCATACCTATCAAAATTGTACCTGGGCAACCCACAATCAGGCAAATTCCTCAGATGATGTAGAGCAAAGATTAATGATTGTTACTGCACAAAAGGAATCCTTTCCCCACCTCCTAGACAGGTTACAACATCTAGAGATTACACACTCCCACAAGACTCGGTTGCAGGTTCAGCCACTGTGCGGTTAGAGAAGAACTCCCCCAGCTGAGATGGTAGAGGAGGATAGCAACCCCTCTATGGAAGGTATAGCTTCTGCAGCTAGTGAACCAATAAGCATGCCCCCCAAATGAGTAAAAGAATGACCAGAAGGAATCAGGCCTCTGAGCAACCTGCTTCCAAAATCTCTAGAACATCAGAATTACCTCTGCAAAATAGGTATGAGGCTATCCAAGTGACCTCAGAGCACTCTGATGCAGACTCGGAGGACTCTTCCCTCTGGTCATCGCAAGTAGATCCTCAATCAGAGCAAGAAGAACAAAAGAAAAAGCCAAAAGAGCAACAAAGAAGGTCCAGGAGAACAAGAAAGAACCCCCTTGAGGAACCTAAATAGGTGTAGCTAGTAACCCCACACCCTTAACAGAATGGAATTTGCACCACTTATTATAGGTTCCCTCAATGTTAATAGCATAAAGCGTAGTAGAAAGAAAAGCATGGTGTTGTCTTATTTACTGACTAGCTGTCTAAATGTAATTTTTCTGCAAGATACTACATTACATACTATTTCAGAAATAGGACATACCATTAAAATGTGGCATGTAGGCCCAGCCTACTGGTCTCTTGGTACAGATACTTGCTCAGGGGTTAGGATTTTGTTTAGATCTGATATCCAAATGCATCTAATCAAGCTGGTAGATTTAATACCAGGCAGAGTCTTGGTATTGGATACTAAAATGTCAAATGTTTATTATAGATTTATTAATATTTATGCTCAGCAAACCAAAGCAGACAAAATTAGCTTATTAAAAATGATACAACCATACCTAACGTCCTCTCAAACAGTAATATTAGGGGGAGATTTTAATTGCATGTTGGACAAACAGGACAGGGGGAAACAAACAACAACAAACAAAATCTTTTGTGACGATCTACCCTAAAAAAATATTATATCCACTGCAAACTTGAAAGATGCTTATACATCCTTTTATAAGACTTTTTAGCCGACATTTCAGAAAGGACATCTAGCGACAAGAATAGACTTATTTTTGATATCCGAATCCTTAAATATTTCCTCAATACAGGTCAGGGAAATTGAATTTTCCAACCACAAACTTTTAAAATTACACCTAGGTTCTTCTCAAGTAGTCTCTCAAGGCCCAGGGATCTGGAAATTCAATTTGTCCCTGTTTACTAAAATGGAGATAGTGCAAAATGTCCAGTACTTCATGGAAGTAAAAAAATCTATTATGGAAATGTATGACAACCCTGTCCTTTGGTGGGAGGATGTTAAAATTGATATTAGAATATTTTTACAAAAACCGAGTAAAAGTAATAGGGATACAGCATATATACAATATTTAAGACAGAGACAGCAACTACAGAGGGTGCAATCACTAGCCCAAATGTCAATACATGATTTTAGCACACAAATTAAAGTGTTAAAACAAGAAATGCAAGCATTTCATCTTAGGCAACAAAAAGTCTACAAAAACAACGTTTTGGCACACAAGGCAAGATGGAAGTGATTTGCCCCTTTATGCATTGTAAGGATATGATAAAGCACAAGCAGATTGACTCCCTTCGAGACATAGATGGGAGTATATTCTCAGATAGAAGTAATATCATAAGAATAGTGGCACAGCATGCTAAGGAACTTTTCTCCCAAAAAATACAGAGACATGCAAATTGACTGAATTTCTATCTAAAACACATATCCTGGTTTGTCCCTCCTTCCTAAAGGAAGAGCTTACTAAAGATATTTCAGCAACTGAAGCGGAAGCAGCAATTAAATCACTACACAATAATAAATCACCTGGAATAGACAGTCTAAGCCCTGAACTATACAAAGTAATAGGCCCTTCCGTAGCTACTGAATAGTGTTGGCCTTTACATATATGTTAACACATGAATCAGTTCCACTTTGCTTGGCAAAAGGATTATTAATATCCCTGATTAATAAGGGGCAAACAAGCGATATAACTAACTGGAGACCTATCAGTCTCCTGAATACGGATTTTAAATGTTATCTAAAATATTACGTAACAGGCTATTACAAGCTGCAATTCATCTTATTTCCCCAGTACAATTTTGTTCCATCCCAGAAAGGAAAATGAATGACCAATTAATATTGCTAAGGGAGCTAATTGAAAGAGACAACAATGGAGGCTTGGAAGGATTCCTTCTATCCTTAGATCAAAACAAGCCTTTGATACAGTGGAGCATTGCTATTTATGGGAAGTTCTTGCTTATTATGGAATTCCAAATTCCTTTATTAAATGGCTTCAAGCATTATATAAAACAGCAATGGTAGTCCCACAAGTTAATGGGTAGAAAGGGCCAATGGTTTAAATACAGAGAGGAATGTGGCAAGGCTGCCATCTCAGCACACTATTATACGTTTTTAGTATTGACCCCCTTTAGCGAGCATTAAATTCCACTACACGTCTGGCACACATTGAAGTAGATAACTACACTATTCCCTATATAGCACAGCAATATGCTGATGATGTCATGGTATTAGTAAGAAACACAGAATCAGTGAGACAAGTGGTTGAAATGTGTCAAAGGTTTGGATTGGTATCAGGAACTTCTCTTAAGATCAGTAAATGTGTAGGAAGGCAACTTGGGAACCCAGAACATCCACTATCTGAAATAGAGGGCATTACCTTTACTCATGAACCTATGAAGATTTTAGGGGTACTGTTGGTGCAGGAGAGTTAGACATTCTTAATTGGGACTCGAAAATCAAACAAGCTCAGAGATTAGTGCAGAGCTGGAATAACTGGCAAATGAATAAAACAAAAAGGGTTCACTTAGTAGAAACATTTCTTCTGCCAATTTTTTACATATTAGTTTTCTGTTTCCACCCCTCCTCCAAGTAATGGGGGTCACACTATACAGTGTTTTCTTCCAAGCAATATGGGAGAGCAGGCTAAACCCCTTAAAACAGAATATTCTGTAGCTCCCAAAAAATTAAGGAGGCAAAAGAATGATAAATCCCATAGTAATGTATTACTGTATATACATAGTAACCAATTTTAGTCCCATATTAACTCAGGTAAAAAAGGATTGGACACCTTTTTTTGAGCTCACATGTAATACTTGGTTCCACCAGTGGAAATCAGATTCACTTAGACAAATTAAAAAAATCTAATGCTAGTCCACCATATGTAAGGTAAGTTTTTGTGAAAAATAAAAGCTGGCAGTTATCAGCTGGTATGGTCATTAGTCAACATAGGAAGTTCCTGTATAAACAGGTTGTACAAAGAAGTTTACAGAACAGGTCACTTTTCCAAACTGCCCAGCACAGCTACTACCTGGGCTGCTAGCATACCTGAACTGTCCCAGAGCACCTGAGAAAATTTGGGATGTACATTGGCTGTGTTGCCATAATACTGTAGAAACACAGACAGTTATCAGAAAGAATGTGTTCTAGACCATACTGCCAACAGCAATTAGAGACAATATCCCATTTGTTCTTTGTACATACATTTCTAACTTCCGGGGTCTTCTTGCGCAAAAATGGGATATGCCCAACTTAACCACAGTAACACTAGAAATATTATTGTATGGGTATCTCAATTAATCTTGGAGGGCATGGGACACATCCACATTGCATCTGGGCCCAGATATTCAAAAAGGTTGCGCATGGTGCAACAGTGTTGCGCCATGCGCAACCCACTGATGTGCCCCGGGCCGACATCTGTGGGAAAAGCGCCAAGATAAATCCCGGCGCACCGAGCGCATCAGTAATGTATGCAGGCACAGGTGGAGGCCCCATGCATAACCTGCACAGCCTGATATTCAGCCTGGGATGTGCAGAGCCATGCATGCAACCCCTACTTGTGCCAGCACAAAGTTAAGCCAAAAAAAGGAACAACTGATGGCCACCACAGGTGAGCTGCCACATTGCAGGGTGCAACACGGCTGCCGCCTGTGGATAGCCCTGAAAGTCCTGCTGCACCTAGGGCGGCACCCCCCATGCCCAATTGCAGGCATTTGTTAAAAAATGAAGTCCCCGTCCAATATCCCTGGTGGTCCAGTGTACCGCTGTGTGCCCGATCGCAGGCATCCGCTATAATAAACCTACCCCCATCCAATATCCATGGTGGTCCAGTGGACCAAATGCTGCCCGATCGCATGCATCTGTTTAAATGAAACCCCCATCCAATATCCCTGGTGGTCCAGTGGACTGAATGCTGCCTGATTGCGGGCATCTGTTTCTCAGAAAATGTCCTATTACCCTGGTGGTCTAGGGTACCCGCCTCCCCACCTGCCACTGAGTCCCACCACCCAACTCCACCCCCAGTCAGCGGTGGACAGCAGCACCCACCGCCTGCCGCCCTGCCGCCTGCCGACTGACACCTCAGTAGGGCTGCATGCCCATTGGTTCACAGTATGAGCCAATGGGTGTGCACTCCTATTCACACATTCCAGATATGTGATCATTCCATATCTGGAATGTGTAGTATGAGAGTTGCACACCCATTGACTCACGCTAGAACCAATGGGTGTGCAGCCCACCAGGTGTCATTTGGCGGGTGGTGGGGCGACAGGTGGGTGGTGATGCGCCCACCAGCTGACTGGGGGAGCTGGTGGGGACTCAGTGGGCAGGTGGGGAGGGGGGTACCCTAGACCACCAGGGTAATAGGACTTTTTATGTGAAACAGATGCCCGCGATCGGGCAGCATTCGGTCCACTGGACCACCAGGGATATTGGACGGGGAGGGTTTAATTAAACATATGCCTGCAATCGGGCAGCATTTGGTCCACTGGACCACCAGGGATATTGGACGTGTTTTTTTTTATTATAACGGATGCCCGCGATTGGGCACATAGTGGTCCACTGGGCCACCAGGGATATTTGACTGGGACTTCATTTTTTAACAAATGCCCACAATCGGGCTGCAGGGGGCATCAGTCCACAGTAGCTGCTGCCTGGCAGGGCACCAGGTGCAAGTCACTGGGGATCGGCACACCTGCATGCTAATGAAATGCAAATGGGTCCATAATGACATGCAAATGGCCCCATGTGCGCCTTGCATAAATTATGGCACTATTTGCATGTCACCTTTTGAATATCACAGGTGTGGTGAATGGTGCAATGGCACTTGCGCTAGCATATCTCCATGCTCCACTCTGGCCACTTGCGCTGGTGCTGTGCCACTGCGCCATGCACAGTGGGGGGTGGCCAGGGTGCCATATTCAAAGCTGCTGGGCCATGGCGCAGCTCCTTCGAATATCGCCCAGGCCACACCCCAGTGCATCCAAGCTGAGCTGCGCCCAAGCTTCCACCACAGCCTGGCACAGTTTGAATATCTGGGCCATGATCTTTATAGTAGTAACTTGGTACATTTGGAATGCAAGATGCTGGTTTACATTACAACAAAAAAATGTAATGCATACTGAGTTAATGGAAAAAAATACATGGGAATTGAAATTTATTTACCAAATGAGGTCAAAGAGAAATCAAGTAGTTGGATATATCAAACCTGGAGGAATCTCCCGTGGATTACAGACTCAGATACTCTTATTACATGATTGATATGCCCCTCCCTTTTTTGGTATGTTGTTTTTTCTTCTTTCTGCTTTCTAGCAAAAAATGTCTTTAAAATGTTTCAGCCAAGGAAGTTACCTGGGTTAGGAATTATGGGGAACATTATCCTTGTATAAGTACTGTATTATCTTTATTTCTGTAAATTCATTTATTTGTTGTTTATAGTTATTATGATTTGGTCTGATTATTTGTATGTGAGATTTCAATAAACATCAAATACCCCTACTGTCAGTAGGGGGAATTTCTGTCCAGCTATTGGTCAGCAAGATGGCCGACCAAGGAGCTAGGTGTGCAGAAGCAGAGGAAGATATGGTAGACTCGGACTATCAGGATGCTATGTGTGAAGAAAGTAAAGGTACTGTGCTGCCTGGTATGGTGGACATTGATATGGAAACATCTGAACACATAGATTTATCTAAGCCTATGGAAGCACCTATGACTAATACTACACCAGTTAACCCAGAAATTCTGGCTTTTGAGACCCAAACAGCTGCAGCTCTTGCTACTAAACAGCACCTGGAAAAGAAATTAAAGGCCACAAGTGGACAGCAGGAACCTCTGTCCTCACAGAAAATAATGGAAATAAAATGTCAATGCAAAAACCTTTTGCAACTTTTGAAAACTGAGGAAGATGCCTTACATGACCTGGAAAACACTGAGGGTAATAATCCATTTGCATCGATGGACGTCCCACTCAAAGCAGCGACAGTGTTCATCTCCAGGACGTAGTTAAAACTCCAATAAGGCTGATCAGCCACGGACTCCGAAACAAGATTTGCATGCTGTGGGTTGGAAAAAATATGCATTCAGCACAACATGGTTTTCTGACACCGTCCCAACTGCAAAAGACATTCAAAAACTGTCGGTCAAATCAACGCTTAAAAATACTCCAGCCCCTTTAATGAAACTGGTATGTTACTTGGACTCTGATCACAACGTAACCATAGAAACTTTAAATGGTGGCAAGACAACAACTGCACCCAATGCTCAAGCAGCTTCAGGTCTGCAAGGCTCACTACCACAAACTGTTCCATCGTCAGCCCAATCAGAACTCGAGACACAGCAGAATTCACATGAACAAGAAGCAAGTCATGATGCCTCTCATAATGTTAACACAAAACTGTCTGATTCCATGCACTCTATAGAGGTTAAAAAATCCCCAGGTATTGTACCTGCCCAAACTGAAACTGATTCTGCACTCACTTCCACTTCATGGGCAGACATTATGGATAAGAACCCTTTACCAGAAGTATCAAAACTAAAAGCACTCCTTCCCCTCCACAAACCACCGATGGTGACAAGCAGCACACCCAAGGACCATCATCTAGAACCTTTAAATTGTTGGATTTGTTTTCAAATCTAGGGGAGCCTGTTAAATGGAAAAATGCTGTGCACTTAAAATATGGAGGTGGTCTGGAAGTGTCACCTGACAGACCATATATGGCTAGAAAACCTTTGAAAGAAACAGTGCATTTTACAGCTACAGAAGTATCTACTTTGATCCATACCTCTGGTGACACTCAGTTTGATATCAGTTTCAGAACCTCTGTATTGTTCAATAGATTTTGGCTGAAATATAATTCCATTAAACATTCTCCAGTATGGTCCCCCTTCATAGTTATACCTCTAACTAAACCTACATGGAAGATTGTCAATATTTTATTTAAGAACAAGGGGTGGTTGACATTTCTGATATTTTGCATTGGGTCAAATGGAGAGTGGAAGCAGTTGAGACACCACAGCCCATTATGGACTCTTAGAAAATATGGACGGGGGCTGGTGCATTAAAGTAAAACTAAAAAATTGGAATCCAACATTTACCCAGTAGTTTTTATATTGGCATGGACAGGGGTTATTGCTTTTACCCCAGGCAGCTCAAGTCTTGCCAAAGATGTGGCTCTCTCTCCCACTTAAGCAATGCATGTGATGTCAAAGTTTATGATTTCTCTCTGGAAACAGGACATTCAAACCATTATTGCCCCAACCTGGTTCATTGCAATTTATGCAATGAAAAATGCCACTCTTATAGAATGTGTCCTTGGGTGGCCCACAATAAAGGCTTCTTCTATGATCAGAAAGACATGGTTCTAGAGGCTTAGCAGCAGAAAGAGAAGTTCCAACATCTCATTACCACTCCTGCACAAATTAACACTTCTGAGCCAGTACAGAACATACCCTTACAATCTCTGCCAGTGCCTATGTCACCAAACATACCAGAAGTCTCACCAGAGATACAAACTACTGCGGAAAATCCCCCGCCAATAGACATGCATGATATGCCCCCCGCAGTTCCTCTGGATGATTTCATCCTCGTAGGTGGCAAAAGAAAGCAGGATAAACAACAACCTAAATCTAAAATATCAAGGAGAGACTCTATTAAAACTAGAAATAGCTATACAGCTCTACATAGTAATACTGAAAACGAAGGAGAAGAGTATGATTTGTCATCAAAAGCTTCTTCTCATAAAGAAGTGTCTAATGGAGAAGAAGCACCTGCTCAGAAAGGAAAACTTTTCAAATGAACTCGAAAGAAAAGATCTTAGTTTGCATCCCTTAATCTGGCACTTTCTAATTTAAATTTTACCTCCTAGAATGTAAATAGTATCAGGAATGTAAAATGTAGGCACTCAATGTTTTCATCCTTGCACCTATCTGATGCCCATTTTCTTTTTTTGCAGGATACTAGACTCAGGACAATACATAATATTATACAGGTGCAAAATTCCTGGCAATGGGATACATCCTTTTAATCATTGGGTGTGGACTCCTGCTCTGGGTTGGGTATTTTAGTTAAATCTCTTAACATAAAGGTTACCAGAATTATGGATATAGAGCCTGGGAGACTATTATTCCTAGATATTCTTTCAGGAGATATGCCCATGAGATTAGGCACCATTTATGCCCATTAGACAAAGAATGACAGGACTGCACTGTTTAAATTAATGCAGCCTTATTTACGCACGGTGAAATTAGCCATTCTGGGAGGTGATTTTAACTGCCCTTTAAATTTCCAAAATAAAACAGATCACACAAATAAACTATTCTGTGACACAAATGCTTTAAAATTAATTCTTCAAACAGCAGGCATACAGGACTCCTTTAGACAAATTCATCCTAAGGGATGCCATACTTATTTTAGAAATTCAATATCTACTAGAATCGACTTTGTTTTCTTTTCTGGCCGTGGTAAAATACAGAGAGCTAACACTATTGCTAATGCACTCTCTGATAATGCAGAATTACATGTGTCCCTGAATATTTCTGATACAAGAAATTAGGTACAGGTTATTGGAAGCTTAATACTTCCTTATTGAGCGATGACTTAATATGCCGAAAGTGTATTAATTTATTGCAAGCAAGACTTTCATTTACTGTTTATTATGACATCCTATTAGAGTGGTGGATGGACATGAAACAAGAACTTAAAATGTTTTTTTCTTATATCGAGCAAAAAAAAAGTAAACAGGATTACTTACAATATGTTCAGTTAAGAGCTCAACTTTTCAAACTTATTACATTACAAGCTACCACAAAACAAACCTACAAGACCCAGACAGACCTTATTAGGTCTAAAACGAAGTTGTACTTATATGACAGAGCCAAAACTTTGTTGACAAACAAATATTTTGAACTCATTTAAAAAAGGGATCTGTTGACATTTTTAAATATAATCAGGAAATGAATACAACAAAAATTATTGAAAGTATTAAAAATGGGCAGGGTACCTTATTATAACAGAGTGACCAAATTTTGCAATATGTGGAAACAACTTATGAACAATTTTTCTCACCTGCCATTCCCGCCACTACAGATGATTGATTTTTTCGAGATTTGTCATTAACTATTTTATTACAAACTGAGGCCACCTCTTTAATTCGGCCCATTAACATCTGCAAATTTGCTGAGGCTATTCAAGCTCTTCCATCGCATAATGTCCCTGGACTTGATGGCATCAGTTCAGAATTTTATAAGAAATTCAAACACATACTAACAATACATCTCTCTGAATGATTTAAAGAAATCTTAGAGTCTGGTTGTGTTTCTAGTGATTGGCTTCAGGCCAGTATGATTCTTTTATAAAAAAAAGGGTGAGACTTCAGATCTGAATAATTGGCGACCAATCTCCTTATTAAATTCAGATCAGAAAATTTTAACTAAAATATTAACTAGACATCTTAATGCTATCACCCCCAAAATAATCTCTACTTCCCAAACATGCTCGATTCCAAATAGGAATACAACTGACAATCTTATTCAGATCAGATAAATCATTCGTAAAAGCACTGTTAGTGGGTCACCAGGTTTTTTGCTTTCAGACGATCGGGAGAAAGCCTTTGATCGAATTTCATATGACTCCCTTTGTCAAGCTTTAAGACATCACGGTATTCCAGAAGAATTTATCTCTTGGATTCGAATGATGTATCAAAATACCACATTTAAATTAATGATTAATGGGTTTCAGGGCAACACTATATGTCAAATGCATGGGGTCTGGCAAGGGTGCCCCTTAATTCCTGTTTTATACATTTTAGCCTTAGATATATTGCTTCAAAAAATGTATATGTCTCTAGATATCATATAGATCCCATCATCTAATACATCTCCCCATGTTAAAGTTTTGGCATACACCGATGACCTCTGCATATTTCTAGCTGATTTTCAATCTGGATATAGTTTACAACTACTCTTAAGGGAATTCTCCAAAGTATCAAATGCTAAAATTAATATTCAAAAAAAAAGGCACTACAGTTGGGTCCAGACACTCAGCAACATACCACAGTAGCTGGTATACCTATTGTACAAGAAGGTCTCAAACTTTTGGATGTCTTTTTTGGGGTACCTGAGGTAGAAAAAACAAATTGGAATATTAAAATTAACAAGGGTTTTAGTCATATTGAGAAATGGAAAAAATATGCAAACCTCAAAACAAAAATAGGTACTTTTGATTAAAATCTTATTGCTGCCCTTAGTTTTATATATTAGTGCAATTGTTCCTCTCCTATGGGAATTGGAAACAAGATTATACAGCCTTTTTCTAAGCCTTCTGGGGTAGCAGGCAGAACCCTGTGAAAAGGAATTTCACTTATTTACTTTGTGAAAATGGTGATTTGGGCATGGTAAACCCAGTGGCCTTCCTTGCCACCAACTTTATTTTTTGTAATATTAGACCCATTTTGGAAGCTCATGCTAAGAATTGGCAGACCTGGCTCTGCATGGATTTGCATCACTTACTTGTAGTATTGAAAAATGGGATAAAATATTTTCAAACTGTCTGGCGTAAGGAATCTATACCATCATATATGATAATTATTTAAAAAAAAAATCAAACAATGAAATACCACCAAAGAAGAAGTTGTTCTATTTAGAAAAAAAAAAGTTTTATAAAAACCTTCTAGACAGGAATTTTTGGTAACCTTTGATATTTCCATTGGGCTCTCAGGAAAACTCAGAATGTACTCTAAAATTACTAACTGACCCAAGACTATCTGCACATGTGGGAAACAACCTGGCGAACTTGCCATGGCAGACTGGGAGTCAGAAATACACATAAACATAAACAGCTGAGTGATAGGTTTTGCCCTAGGGATATCTGTAACACCCTTTTAGAAACACAGTCACACTTATTTCTAGAATGCCCTTACATCATCACTTTCTGGAAGTTACTTGCACAGAAACATAGAAACATAGAAACATAGAATTTGACGGCAGATAAGGACCGCTTGGCTCACCCAGTCTGCCCATTTCCCTACCTACTGGATAAGCTGCAGATCCTAGTTAACCAGCAGCCTACTTCTTCCTACCCCCACCCCCTAGAACTGCCTTATGACTATCCCATGCATGCTTGAGTTCCACCACTGATTTTGACTCCACAACCTCCTCCGGAAGGCCGTGCCATGCATCCACAACCCTCTCTGTGAAAAAATACTTCCTTAAATTACCTCTGAGCTGCCCCCCATCTTCAAATTGTGCCCTCTTGTTCTTGCACACCTCTTTTTTTGAAAGATGCTACCCTCTTGGACTTTGTTGATTCCCTTGAGGTACTTGAAAGTTTCTATCATGTCCCCCCTCTCCCTCCTTTCCTTGAGGCTATACATATTAAGGTCCTTAAGTCTCTCTTCATATGTCTTCCGTGAAGACCCTGCACCATTTTAGTTGCCCTCCTCTGGACAGCTTCCATCCTATGTCTTTAAGTGGAGATTAGGTCTCCAGAACTGCACACAGTACTCCAGATGGGGTCTCACCAGCTGTCTGTACAGAGGATAATAACTTCCAGTTTTCTACTGGTGATGCCTCTCCCTATGCATCCCAGTATCCCCCAGCCCTCCTTGCTGCCCTCTCACATTGCTTGCCCATCTTTAGGTCATCTGATATGACTACCCCAGGTCCCTCTCCATTTTTGTTGTTGTTAGTATCTCACCCCCATTATGTACTCTTCCCTGGTTTTTGTTTCCAAGTGCATTACCTTGCACTTCTTAGCATTGAATCTAAGCTGCCATACATTTGACCATTCCTCTAACCTTGCCAAGTCCCTTCTCATCCTTTCCACACCACCTCTGTGCATCAACTCTGTTGCAGATCTTAGTGTCATCTGCAAAGAGACATATTTTTCCTTCCAGTCCTTCTGCAATGTCGCTTATAAAGACATTGAAGAGGACCGTCCTAATACTGAACTCCTGCGTACCCCACTAGTAACCCTCCTTTCTTCTGAGTGGACTCCATTTACTATTACTCTCTGTGTCCTATTCTCCAGCCAATTCCTTTACCCAGGCTGTCATCTTGGGACCCATACCCAGGCTGGCTAACTTGTATATTAATCTTTTGTGGGACTGTGTCAAATGCCTTGTTAAAGTCTAGGTAGGCCATGTCCACAGCCCTCCCTGATCTACTACTTTGGTCACCCAGTCAAAGAAATCTATCAGATTCATCTGGCATGACCTTCCCACTGTGAATCCATGCTGCCTAGGGTCCTGTGCCCTCTGGCCTCTAGATACTCGACAATTCTTTCCTTTAGAAGTCATTCCATCATTTTCCTATCACTGAGGTTAAACTAACAGGTCTATAGTTTCCTGCTTCTGCCTTGCTCCCACTTTTGTGAAGGGAATCACATCTGCCCTCCTCCAGTCCTCGGTACCACCCCATCCTCCCATGATTTGTTAAAAGGGTAGTCAGTGGTGTCACTAGTTCCACCCTTAGTTCTTTTAGAATTCTGGGATGAATCCCATCAGGCCCCTTGCTTTGTCCACCTTCAGTTTTAAGAGTTCTTTTGAAACCCTTTCTTCTGTAAATGGGCGGTATCAACTTCTGTATCCAGAGTGTTACTACTGTTTGTTTTATGTATCTCCTCTTCCTTTGTAAATACTGAGCAAAATATTTGTTTAGTATCTCTGCCTTTCACAGTCTCCCTCTGCCCACCCTCCCACCCTTTATTAAGCCTCACTATCCCTCCCTTGGTCTTCCTTTGCTCCTGATGTACCTATAAAAGGTTTTATCCCCTTCTTAACTGAGTTGGCTATCTTTTCCTCGGTTTGGGCCTTTGCTGTTCTGACTGCCTTCCCAGCTTCCTTTGCTTTAACTGATACAGTTCTCTGTCCTGCTCCTTCGCATTCCTTGTACTTCCTGAATGCTTTCTTTTCTCTTGAACCTTCCTGCCACTTCCTTTGAGAACCATAGTGGTTTCTTACATCATCTTGTTTTGTTTATTTGCTTCACACAAGGCTCATTACCTCTGTGATGGCAGTTTTTATCATTCCCCATTGTTCTTCCACCCCTCCTTCCTGCCCATTTGCTAGTGCATTCCTTAGGCACTCACCCATTTTGGCAAAGTCAGCCCTCCTAAAGTCCAGTACTTTTGTCTTTGTATGGCTTGACTCTATTGCTGTGTTTATTGTGAACCATACTGTTCGATGGTCGCTAATTCCAAGATGGCTACCCACTTCTACATCTGTAATCCTCTCTCCATCTCCATTTGAGAGAATCAAGTCTAATATTGCTCCCTCTTGAGTGGGCTCCAGTACTAGTTGTCTAAGGCATGGCCCCTGTAGAGCATCTAGAATAACTGCACTCTTCGAAGTGGCAGCTGCAACTGCACTCCAGTTAACAAAACAGACTTGGCATAGGGCTGAATATGGTAAAATGGACTATGATACCCTGGTCTTAGGGATATATACAGTACATGCCCATGGTTAAAATATCATTCTAGCACACTTGGTGTTATTACTGGAATTTTGAAGTATTATCTTTGGTTAGCAAGATGCAAATGGGTACTTCAACAGATATTATGAACACAGAAAGAAGTTATCAATTTTGTGCAAATTCAAGTACAAAACTTGCACGCTTATGAACAGAAATTGGACTCTCTATGGAAGAATTGTGAAAATTGGTGGTTTAACCCTCCTTGAATTCTTCTTGTATATATTGCCATATTTCTGTTTCTCCTTTATGTTTATTTGTTTATTTTTCATGTATTTAACTTGCACTTTTTAATGTTAATCTACTTTTATGTTATTTTCATTTATTACCTTGTATAAGTCTGTATGTCTTAAATAAAAACACCCTACTCTTTTCCGAGAAGTGACATAGGATCTTTAACACCCACCTGAATTACCACCAGAACAGGCAGATGGGACCTCGGTTTAATGTCTCATCTAAAAGATGGCACCTCAGGAGTGCAGCACCCCCCCTCCATGCTGCACTACAGTGTCAGTATTGGGATTTAACCTAAGTTCCTGGTGTGGGGATAGAACCCACAGCCTTCTGATCTCCCAGCCTCAGAGGTGAGTGTGCTACCTGCTGAGCCACTGACACTGATCTAGAACCCAGGACAGATCTCTGCATAACTCCACTTGTAACATCCCCATTAGCAGAGATTAGGTCATTTATTGAAACTACCTGAGTATGATTAGTAAGCCACTGTAGTACCCAATTTATTATTTTAACATTTATGTTAAAACAAATCATCTTGTCTATGATGGCCCAGTGTGGCACACAGTCAAAGGCTTTGTGAAAATTGATGCATGTGACATCTACTGGAATGCCACAATCAAGAGCCCTAACAACTTTTCATAAAAACAGAGCAAGTTAGTTAAGCATGGCCTGCCTGCTTTAAACCCATGCTGCTGTAGGTCATCTCCATTTGAGCTACTAAGATGCATTTTTATTTTGTCAGTTATAATGGAGTCTAAAATGTCCCTCTGTGCCTTTCTTTAGCTTTTGTTTTATCACTCACTTGCCACCTCCCCTCCCTGCAAATAATCTTACAGCTCTTCCTTCGCTTCTTTTCTACAGTTGCCAAGCAAAAGAAAGGGCTCAGGGTCTTAGTGTGGTGGCAATTGCTCCCAAGGCACCACCTACCCTAGCTACAGCACTACGGGGACTGCTCCTCGCTAAGGTATGAATCCAGCAGCAGCATTTTGAGTCTTTGGCACCTTACATCAGGTCTCCTCTGATTTGCCCACTGTACCCAGGAGTGCCTCCTGATTGGCGCTAGCCACCATTTAAGCGGGACCTTGCCTTTCTCTCTCTCTGAGCTGGGAAAAGTCTTTTCTTGGCTTTCTAATTATAAATTTGTCCCAGACTGCCCACCCCAACCCCAACCTCTATTAAATACACCATAACCCAGCCCTCTTTTAAGACATTGTATGCAAAACAAGGGTATGGTGGGTAATGGATCAATGTTCTTATTGGAACTTCTTCAGCCCCCCCAAGAGGCTCTGAATACAACTGTACAAAATGGAGAGGGGGGGGCCCTTGACAAATTCAAAAACAAGTTCTCTGTGATGTAATTTCTTTTTTATTGTGTACAGTCCCTTACGTTTCACCCACAAAATGGGCTTGTTCATGGGGATATAGACTTGTAGATACTGTTTTCTCTATTTTTCTGTAAATTAATTAAAACACACTGTTATTAATATATGCTCATATAAATTTACAATATGCTTATTTAAGGTAACTTCAAAATATTAGCAATCCTCATACCTTAGTAAAAGTGCAGGCTGTTACTGTAGTAGTAATAGGTTTTTAAAACAAGCCAAAGATAGCATTCAATGCGCTGCAAAAATAAAATAAATAAATATAAATATAGCATTCACAGTAGCAGTCTTGTTACTCACAGTTTATAAAGACACATTGTTTGTAACTAAAGCACTTTTCCTACCTTATTCAATGTGCTCTATTTGGTGCTGGGAATCTGCTTTTAAGCATTATATCATTTCTGCAAAAGCCACAATAGTAAAGTTTTAACTCTCTTAAACTATTTATGATGTTAAATACAGTTTTATAACTTTCTTTAGGACATATCTTATTAAGTATTATTGTAGTTGAAAATGTGAGTTTTACTTACTTACTCAATTGCTTTTTAGAAAAGGTTTCCTCCATTATTTCAACCCTCTGTACCTAAAAGATGGCTGCTGTTGTTTGTTACTGCTCAAGAGCTCTTATATTCCTCTTGTGCCTGTTTTGCTGAAATCGCGATGGACGTCAATAGCGTGACGTCCTGATCGGCGCGCTACCAGATACATGTGGAACAGACTGCTATTGCAGTCAGATAGCTGACTCTATTTTTTAGAGCCAAGGATTCAGCAAAACAGGCACTCAAAGACTGCCACTGTGACTTGCTAATTATTTAATGCATTACCTACTAGTAGTGGTATGTATTAAGATGATGCATCTATATTAGTGGTTCCACTTAATAAATAGGTAATATTTTTTATACAAACAGGCATTCACATAAAAATGAACCTAAGATTACATAAAGAATAAACTGTAAATTCTATGACCATCATGTTCATGGATCTCAAGGAAAGCTATAGGACAAAGACATTGTGGAACATGCTTTTTGCTATGTATTAATATGTACACCTATAAATTGTAAGGAATTATAACAATGAATACTATACATTGTATCAAATCTTTTGATGATGGGAGGTCAAAAAGGTCAACTACTTTCAAACGATGATTTTGAAAACATCTTCCCATGTTTTTTTTATAATAAATGATGTCAATATAAATCTCAAATATGTTAAATAGCATTTATATGATTTAAAAATACTATTATAGGAAAGTTTTTGATAAGTGCAAAAGGTCAAAAGGTCAATTAACAAAAATAATGTATAAATGAAGTATTTTCTATTAAACATTATATAATATTGCTCCATTGTTTATATTCTAAATAATGCTTTATACTGATGGATGACCTCTCCATAACAGAGGAGGATCTGAAATAGTTGACCCTTCGCTACTATCTTTATCATAAATTTAAAGACTTTATTCTTTATGTAATCTTAGGTTCATTTTTTATGTGAATGCCTGTTTGTATAAAAAAATATTACCTATTTATTAAGTGGAACCTCTAATATAGATGCATCATCTTAATACATACCACTACTAGTAGGTAATGCATTAAATAATTAGCAAGTCACAGTGGCAGTCTTTGAGTGCCTGTTTTGCTGAAAATCCTTGGGTCTAAAAATAGATTCAGCTATTTGACTGCAATAGCAATCTGTTCGCGCATGCGCGGTAGCGCAATCGTGATGTCATCGCGTTTTGACGTCCTATCGCGGGATTTCAGCAAAACAGGCACAAGAGGAATATAAGAGCTCTTGAGCAGTAACAAACAACAGCAGCAATCTTTTAGGTACAGAGGGGTTGAAATAATAGAGGAAACCTTTTCTAAAAAAGCAATTGAGTAAGTAACTAAAACTCACATTTTCAACTACAATAATACTTAGTATGATATGTCCTTAAAGAAAGTTATAAAACTGTATTTAACATCATAAATAGTTTAAGAGAGTTAAAAACTTTACTATTATGGCTTTTTGCAGAAATGAATTTAGTGCTTAAAAGCAGATTCCCCAGTACCAAATAGAGCACATTGAATAAGGTAGGAAAAGTGCTTTTAGTTACAAAGTAGCACAAGTTCTTTATGAACTGTGAGTAACAAGACTGCTACTGTGAATGCTATATTTATATTTATTTTTATTTTTATTTTTGCAGAGCATTGAATGCTATCTTTGGCTTGTTTAAAACAACCTATTACTACTACAGTAACAGCCTGCACTTTTACTAAGGTATGAGGGATTGCTAATATTTTGAAGTTACCTTAAATAAGCATATTGTAAATTTATATGAGCATATATTAATAACAGTGTGTTTTAATTAATTTACAGAAAAATAGAGAAACCAGTATCTACAAGTCTATATCCCCGTGAACAAGCCCATTTTGTGGGTGAAACATAGGGGACTGTACACAATGAAAAAGAGATTACATCACAGAGAACTTGTTTTTGAATTTGTCAAGGGCCCCCCCCTCCATTTTGTACAACTCTTTTAAGATATCCTCTCCTATAGTCCACCCCACAAAGCACCTTTCTCCTTCTTAAATAAAGCAAACAAATAAGACCACTCCAATTCTTCCCTTTGCATCTTAATTAACAGTTGTAACTGGGAGGTGCCCTGCAGCACGGGCTCTTCCTATTCTCTCAGGATGGGCACGGTGTATCCACTACTGTGCTTCTTAATCTGGCATACCTTATGCAACCTTGGAGGATTGGGAAGTGATATACCCCATCTCCAATCCTCTGAAATATCATTAGATTTCTCCCTACCAGCTCATTGGTTGATAACTGGTAGCCACCCTGAGTTTAAAATAGGGGTACTAGCACCCTTGCCACTACAGCTCTGACTGCTGCTTCAAACTAAGGTGCATATCCCCATGCTCCTGAGTACATCACTCTTAATGACAGGTTTCGGCTCCCCTCAGCAACCTCCCCTGACAGTCAGCGCTAAATCCAGTACTCTAATATCTAGAAATAATCTCCTCAAAGCACTTCTATTATGCCAAATAATGCTACTTCTCTTCATATCAGGGAATATAAGTCCCGACCCTGGCCCTGCACAAGGTGGGCCAAAAAACACCACAAGGGCTGGGACTCTTTCCCTGGCAAGTCTAAATATCTGCAGTCTCCTCAATAAGCTTGATTCCCTCACTGCCTGGGTAACACAGCACAACCCCGACATTCTATCAATAGTTGAGACATGGCTATCTCCTAAGATCCCTGACTCAGCAATCTCTATCCCTGGATATGCTGTTTTTAGGCTTGATAGGCTCTCTAAGAAAGGTGGAGGGGGTGCCATTTACCTAAAAGACTCCCTAATTGGGCATGACGTGAGTTTACTCCACTCTGGAAATTATTTTCAGGCCCTCATCTTGAAGATTTTACTTGGGGTGCACAACAAAACTTTGTTAGTAGCATCAGTCTACATTCTCCCTAAGCTAGCTAACACTAGCTTAGACCCCCTACTGGACACTATCCACTTCTTGGATCATAGTTCAGAGACAATTTTGCTAGGGGACATTAATGTAAACTGGTCCTCTCCTAGTGCTAACAAATATAAAGATGCCCTGTCAGTGACAATTTTCTCACAAATGGTACACTCTCCCACAAGACTGAACTATAGGACAGGTACTGCCACACTTCTGGACTGGGTGCTAACTAACTGCCCTGACCATATCACAAAAACCAAAGTACTCCCAGACTCTATCAGTGATCATTCTCTGGTCCTCTGCTCCTGGACCAACAAATTCGCTAAGCCCCCTCCCAAAACAATTAATTGCAGGAAACTTATCCCAGGTCACCTTGGGCCCCTGAAAGTTCTCCTATGGGAACACAACTTGACGCCAATAGACCTAGCACTTGACATTGACTCTGCTCTTGAGTACTTTACCCTCAATTTTAACTCTGCCTGTGATATTCATGCCCCATTCAAGAAACGCAAGATCAAGGGCATATACAGTCCATGGATGAACCCTGATCTCATTGAACAAATGAAGGCCCAGGACCAACTCTGGCATTGAGCTCAGGCATCTGGCACCCAAGCTGAAGTCCAGGCATACAAAGCAACAAGAAATGCCTGCACCAAAGCAATTTGCTCCAAGAAGGCCTTCTACTACAGGAATGCTCTCACAAACACTTGGAATGATGGAAATAAGTTCTGGGCAAACATCACCAAAATGACAGGGAAAGACCCCAAATCACAGCCCATTATACTCATTGTAAATGGTATTCTCACCACTAATCACACCGCCGTGGCAAACACCTCCAATACGGCCTTCACCCACCTGAGTCATATTATCTCTCAATCTTTTTTTGATCCCTCACCAGATGTCCTAAAATCCGGCAAAGAAAGTGCTAAATGGGGGCAACCACCTTTCCACTTTAAATATATCTCTCAGGCCTGAGCCAAAAAGTACTTTCTCAAAGTTCTTGGAAAGTCTAGAGCAAGTTCTGGCTCATTAGACCTCAAACTTCTTGCTCTCACTATTGATGAAGTTCTGTCACCACTCACCAAAATTCTAAACAGGTCCCTCTTGCTCTCGGAATTCCCCCAAAAATGGAAATCCGCAGTAGTGTCACCAGTCCACAAAAGCAGTGATAAGACCACTACTAGCAACTACCGTCCCATCTCCATTCTTCCCCCACTCTCTAAAGCACTTGAGAGAATAGTTGCTGATCAGCTTACTGACATCTAGAGAAATATGACCTTCATGCCCTGAGCATCATGGTTTTCATAAGAGGCACAGCTCCATCACCGCCCTCCTAGATCTCACCTCATATACCCACACTGCTTTGGACCAGGGACACCTTGTTGGTGCCACTTTCATCGACTTGACAAAGGCATTTGATACTGTCAACCACTCGCTACTGATTGAACAACTGTCCTGCCTAGGACTCTCTACTGACACTACAAAGTGGTTTCAAAGCTACCTTAGTGATTGCACCCAACGGGTCAAAATTGGTGACACCCTCTCCACCCCCAACTGGTCCAATCTGGTGTCCCTCAGGGATCAATTCTGGGTCCCTTGCTGTGCAGTATCTTTCTTAACAATCTACCTCCTCCTGTCAGGATAGAATTCTTCTCTATGCAGATGATGGTATTATATTTACATCACACTCCGACCCATCTCATCTTCAGCGACAGCTACAATCAAGCTTTACAGTTTTGAGAAATGATTTCACTCCTACAAACTCATCCTCAACTACAAAAAAAACCAAAAAAACATGATGTTCCATGGCTCGCACAACAAACATAAAAATACAGGCCTAGATGTCATTAACAATGCTGGAGAGAAACTTGAACAAGTTCAGCTATTCAAATACCTGGCTGTGAGCCTCGATTCCACCCTAGCCTACTCTGAACACATAAACAACATTTGCAAAACAATTGATACCCAGATTGGAATGTTGAACCAATATAGGAGCTGCCTTATGATCGAAGCACTAAAGACCACAATCCAGAGCTCAATCACCTCTCTAATTGATTATGGCCTAGTGATCTATGGCTCAGCCACTGACACTGCACTCAGACATATTTGCTTAGGGCTAAACAATGCCTGCCACCTTCTGACAGGAGCACCTCACCTTTTGCACACCTGTAATCTCTATGAACAAGCTAACTGGCTACAAGTATCTGGCAGGCTGATGTACCAAAGCTGCATCTTTGCCAGAAAGGCCACTCTGAACTTGCTACCCCCTGGAGTTTCCACCTTGCTGGCCTCTCATGGTAGCTCACACCATACCAGAAGCTCTACCTCTCTTTCCTTCTCTGTCCCCCACAGTTGGACCTTTCAAGGGCAGTGCTCTTTTATATTTAGAGCCCCAGCATGGTACAACTCCCATCCTCCTAATGTTACTATCAACACTTCTCTGAGCTTCTTCAAGCGAGATCTTTGCCAACACCTTGTTGCTATTGCCTCCTGTGATTGCTGACCCTAGCCTTGCTATCACAAATCCTACCCACATGCCAAAAATCTACATGTCCCACCCACCCCTTCACCCTTCTCATCCTTTGAACCCCCCTCACTCCCCCTTTACCTTGTCTTTCTCAACATTCCTCCCTTATTCTCCCTGTCTTAGCTTTCTCATCTCCTCTGCCTCTACTCCAGTTTTCTACTTAGTCTCCTTTTCCAATCAACCTAATTGTTCCCTGTTTTATCTTGACTAAGTAGCCTTAGTTCCCTATGCTTGACAAAGCCTCTAACTGCTAAAGTTGTCACAGTCTCATTGTATGTATATTGCCTCTGTGTTGTCTCATTCTATGTACACTGCCGCTATGTTGTATCTCAATGTCTGATGTGCACCCTTTGTAAAAGAGCCTTGGCTCAAAGGTGTTATCTGAAATCTAAATAAATAAATAATAATAAAAAATTTACCAGGCACTGATGTTAGACTGATTGGCCAATAATTTTTGAATAACAGTCTTCTTGCCCTTTTTGAATATAGGTATCTCCTCACCTTTCTCCAACCATTTAGCACTTTTTCAGTACTGATAGAGTTATGAAACAATATTGGCAAACGTTTTAGAACACTTTTACTTAATATTTTGAGCATACCTGTTGAAGTTTTATCTGGATTGCGAGAACTATAATCTGTTAATTTTTTTAATTGTTTTCTTTTATTTCAGTTTCCTGAATTATAATTTCTACAGCAGTGTTGTCATTTTAACTGGATAACTGACCATTGTGTTTTGTAAACACCATACAAAAATAATTGTTGAATGAATTGGCCAATATTCCAGGGTCAGAAAAAGTTACACCCTCCTGGTTTATTGGGGCAGCTGTATTCCTGAACCTTCTTAATGAGTTAATATATCCGTAAAGTTGTTTAGAGTTTCCCTTTTTGGCCTGCTGGGCTAACTCCAATTCCAATGGTATAGCAAGGATGGCAGGAATGGGAAGGAAGTAGGGTGTTCCTATCTATAGACTTGCAAAGAAAGCCTGTATCCACACCCTGATTCTCATTTTTGGCAATATAAACATCCAAGAATCATATGCTCTTTAGATTGCAAGTAAAAGCAAAACTGGGGTTTTTGCTGCTCTCCTCCAGGAAACAGACAAAAGTCTTTAAGTTCTTCCATAATCCCCATCACACCATCAAGGTACAGTATCATCAGTATAACACTGCTATAATGATATATTGGGTAAATACCTGTTAACTTCTTTGCTATATACCACATTCTATTCCAAAAGATCCAAGTACAGACTAACATTGCTAGAAGTAAAAGTAGCTCCAATGGCTTTGCTACTAACCTGTAGATTAAAATCAGCCAAGAAGGAACAGGTCTTACACTGTAGTTTAAATCTTGGTAACTTGGCCAAGAAATCAGTAGGAGGTGTAGCCTCCAAACCTCTAAGGTCCAGATAGTACCTCAAAGCAGTTAAACCATTCTCATAGTGTATATTGGTGTAGAGAGATTCAACATTGAGACTGACAAAAAGGTGGTCACCCTCTGTGTGGAGGTCTTCAAAAATACCCACTATCTCAGCAGAGTGCTATTTATTTATATTTAGAAACATATGTTGTAATAGTTAGGTTAGGTTCAATGACAGTTGTACTTTGTGCTAATGTTACGTGTATGAAATGTGAATGGTTATTGTACTAATGTTATATGCATGAAATGTGAATTGTTATTGTACCATGTAAGTATTTATGTACAGGACAACTATGAAAATAGGTCTTCAGATATAAAGTTATATCCTGTCTAAAAATAAAAATTTTAACAACAGTCCCTAATATAGGAACAAAGTCCCTGCACAAGTGTCCTGATATGCTAGTTCAAAAACTGGAAGAGTATCTCAGTTACAAAGTCAATCCCCCAGATGATGGGTATACCTGGTGGTGGAGATCAAGGTCTTATGTACCTTAGGTAGTGTATATATAGTCAGCCTGCTGGGATGGGGTACTGTTAGGAAGGCTAGGGCATCCTTATCTATAATCTTGTCTGTTGCTGCCTCATTGAGATATTGGTCAGTGGCCATTTTAAAGTGTAATGTAGGATCACTGGAGACAGAGCTGTAAAAGTCAGGGGTACACAATTGTGTGATGACCTCTCTATCATAATCACCCATATCCAGTACCTGTACACTGCCACCTATGTAGGCCTACTTTAAGGTTGCAGCTTGATTTGACTCATGTGCTGTAAGTGTCTGGAACTCAGCTGAGATTATGTTAACATAAGTAGGAGTAAAAGGAGCACTGGCAAGTTTAGCTAAATCTTTCTTGTAGGCTTTAACAAAACCACCACATTAACGTACCTCAGTGGTATGAATGGTACTTTCACCAGAAATGTCTTTTGGCTAAAGGGATACTATCCAAATCCTGTGCATTACTAATCTGGCTTGTTTCATCAGGTTCTTCTTGGGATGATAGTGTACTGCTCAATGTCACTGATGGTGAATGACATATATTTAAATGGAAGCACTTAAGATTTAGTAATGTGCCAAATTTTTGTAGAGCCATGTAATTCCCAAAATGATTGAAGCTTGCTGCTGGGACAAACTTTAAACCTCTGTTAAAACAGATAATTTCAGGTCCAACAAAATGGAATTGGAGAGGCTGATGACACTGATGTTCTCCACTAGCTGTTGTTGCTGTCCTTCTGTGCTTCGTAAAACCACTTGTATGGTTTACTCTTCAGTTACTGGAATTTGCCCTGGTACCAGGATCAAACCTCTCTTCCTACCATGCCTCCCATGTCTTGTCCACCTGCCTGATTGGCAAACTGTATCAATCATGGGCTGTGGTATGGGAGTGTTTGATAGCTGAGTCCTGGTAGGACAACATTGTCTGAAAAACAGCTGAATCAGATTTGTCTCCAGTACGCTCTGTATTAGAGGCTGTTGAGTTACTGGGCTGACATAGGAAAGATTGAGGTACCCCTTTTTGTTGCTTTGGCTGTTTCTTGCTCTTCCAAGAAAAAACACAATCATCCAGGTAGCCTTGCTAGTCCTTGACAAACTTCTTGTGATTGCATGATTGTGTTTTTTTTAAACTTTATTGTTTCTTGTATTTCTGCCTTGAGAGTATTGAATTCTGCAGAATCAGAAAACACTGCCATAGAGTGTGCCTTCATTATTAACCCCTCTGCAATGCAAGATTGAACATTCACTGAGTTGACCATGACAAGCTTAATCAAATGGAGGGAAGAATCATGAAGTTCCTCCTTCCAAGGGTAAAAAAACTCAGCTCGTTCCCAACCAAAGGTGAGGAATTTTAGAATTTGGAGCCCCATTGAAACTCTGCTGACCAGGAGATACTTTTCCAGCATCACCTGCTGCCACACAAGTCACTGAGCTTTGTGAGTAGTTTCTTCATACTCTTCAAAAGTTTCTTTTTCTGTTGTAGGGCATTTAGGTGGTGCAGGATTAATGGGAGTGTCCGATGACAGGCTACCCATAGCTGCTGTGTAGTTCCTGAATCCTGGATTTGTTAACATTGTATTATTACTAATGGACCCACTCAAAACCTGTGTGCCTGCAGTCATGGCTGGGACTATGGACATGATGCCATGGCTCTTTTGGATGAGAAGCAAGCTGGAAACTGGCATTGGTCTCTGTTCTGTTTCATGTTTGGATTATGGGGCTACACACAAAGGGTCACTGCATCAAGACACCCGGTGCCACCAGTAACTGAATGAATACTCAAAAGCACAAAAGACACACTCAGAAGATCACCTCAGCACACACTGATGAATACTGAGTATTTTATATTTTAAAGTGTCATCACAGTTGAGACAATGCACTTAACGTCTTGCATCAGCACGCTTTATCAAAACTGTGAGTGGGTGCCACCTCCATGCTGCCTTAAGTAGAGTGCAATTAAAGATGCAGCTCTAGAAATTGTTCAATAAAGGAGCAAATGTGAATGCGAAAAGAGGCAGTTAAAAAAGGACTACAAAAATACTGTATACAATGTATTATTACAATAGATCAAAAATGTTGCCAAACATTCTAGATTATGCAAACAACAGAAACAGGTGCATAATATTCAGTCTCAGATGGATCTGAAAGATACTATGCTAATTACAACTAACATTGATACATATTAAAGAAAAGGCAAAGTCTCAAATCTATCATTTAGGCCTGGAAAGACTGTGGCTTGGAGTTTAGAAATCCAGTCCTCTCTACTAGCCAACAGTAGATCCATGCCCCCGCACCTCTTACTCAAGACAAGTTTTTCAATTTCTATGAAGGACAGTTGTGAAAAAGGGATCCAATGCTTCTAGAACATGGCAAACTAGAACATAGTCCCTGTTGCCATTGCTGATCACCCTTATGTGGTTCCCAACTCTGCCCTTCAGTTTTCTTTTGCTGTGGCCAATGTAGAATACTCCACAAGCACAGCTATTGAGGTGAACATCAAAGGTAGTGAACAACTGATAAACCTATAAATCTTCATCATCTTACCATTTAAGGGATTGGGGAAAGTGTTACCCGCTTTTATGACAGCACAATACCTGCATTGACTGAAATGCACTCAGTGTTGTAAATACCTTTAATGTACAGTCAGTGGAGGTAGAGCGGATCATTAGAAAAAATTGAAACATTCTGAAGTGTGAGGAAAAACTGGAGACTTTTGTTGCCAGACCACCTAGGATGGCCTATCATGCAGCTGCAAACCTTGGAGACGGGTTGACATACAGATTGCAGCATTACAAACAGCACACAGCATGCCTGCCACCTCCACCAAAGGTCTGCCACGGATGCAGTCATTGTAAGCACTTTACTGTCATAAAAGAGGGCAACACTTTCCTCAATACTTTAAATTGTAAACTGATGAACATTTATAAATTCTTCAGTAGTGACTCTGCCTATCTAGTTTACCTTTCCAGCTGTGCTTGTGGAGTATTCTACATTGGTCACACCAAAAGAAGACTGAAGGACAGAGTTGGGGGTGATTAACAATGGCAGTAGGGACTATGTTCTAGCTTGTTAAGTTCTGGAAGCATTAGATCCCACTTGCCACAGTCTGACCTTTATGGGATTCAAAAAAGTTGTCTTGGATAAGAGGGGTGGGGACATGGATCTACTACTGGTTAAATAAAAGAATTTCTGGATTTTTAAATGCCAAGCCACAGTATTTCCATACCTAAATGATAGCATTGAGCTTTTTCCTTTTCTTTATTATGTACTGATATTTGTTGTAATAAGCGTAGCTGTTTTCTAACACTAATTTTGTGTTTTTGTATCATTCAGATCTATCTGTGACTGTGCTTAAAATAAATGACACCCTTGTAGCCAACCCAGGTGTCATATATGCTGAATTTAACTCCTACTATCTCCTAATATCTCCTGTGCCACTGAGCTACTGAAATCCCTTCCTTCCTACCCTCACTCCTCTTCTCTCTCTCTCCAATGGTACCTCTCCTCCCCCCTCCTCCCACCCCTCTCCTACTTCGATACAGTCTCTCCAAATGACATGCTACAAGCCCTCCTCACTATTAACCCCTCAAAAGGCTCCTCCCCAGATGGCCTAGATCCCAAACCTCTCTCTCTCTCTCTCTCTCTCTCTCTGCCTCAGCCATTGCTTACCCCCTTTCTGTAATTCTAAACCTCTCATTTTCTACTGACTCAGTCCCTACCCCATAGAAACATGCTGTGGTTCTCCCTCTTCTCAAAGCCAGTGACCAATCTTCCCTTGGAAATCACCACCCTATCTCTCTCCTCCCTTCCCTAGCTAAATTACAAGAACATCTTGTTCTGTCCCAGCTCACCTCATTTCTAACTGACACCTCCTACTTCACCCTTTTCCAGTCTGGCTTAAGGAAAATTCAGTCCACCACTACCTCCCTACTTTGATTCACTGACTGTCCTTACTGGGATGGACAATGGCCAAATTACCTCAGCAATCTTTGTCAACCTCACCAAGGCTTTTGACACTGTTTCCCACTCCCTCCTCTTTGGCTCCCTCTCAACAGCTGGCCTGTCTCCTTCAGCCACTACCTGGTTCAAGGCCTACCTCACTGGTAGAACCCAATCAATCAGGTTCTCTGATGTCATTTTCCTTCCCCTCCCAATTAATACTGGAGTCCCTCAAGGCTCAGTGTTAGTGCCCCCATTATTCTCCATCTTCCTAAATGACCTTCCATCTGTCTGCTCCTCTGTGACCGCCATACACATATATGATGATGATACAGTCCTGTATGCATCTGGCTCTTGCCCAGCTGAGGTTATATCCAACTTACAGCAAGACTTTGACAAGGTTCGGCTCTGGTTTGCTAACCATCAACTTTTTCTCAATGCCAAGAAGACTGTCTCCATGACATTTGGCACAAGGCAGAGACTCTCTAGGTTTCCCCTCCCTGCCCACTTTTCACACCCTTGATGGGACTTTACTTGAGGACACATCCTCCTTCAGGTACCTAGGAGTTTGGCTGGATCAACACCTAAACTTCTCTAGACATATTGAAGCCAACCAAAAATAACTGCACCCCAAGCTTGGTGCCCTGTTCATGAACCGTAGTTGATTCCCCTCTATGGTTATGCATGAAATTGTTCAGAAGATGATCCTGCCCATCTTCAACTACTGTGATGTAGTCTATGGTGCTGTTCCCATGTCCTCCTTGGCCAGATTGGATACCCTCTTCAATTCCTTCTGTCATTTTGTCCTTGATGCTCCCTCTCACAGCCACCACTGTGATCTCTATCATGCCCATCCTTCCCCTCTCTTACAAACAGGTGACTCTCCCACTGCGCTAAATTCACCTCCAAGCACTGGCTGAGTGAACTCCCTTCCTACCTCTCCCACTCATTTATAACACCCCCACTCCCTCTCACTCCCTTAGATCATCTAACTCCCATACTCTGGTGGTCCCCTGCAGAGCCACCCTCATCGGCCAATCCGGTTACTCTCACCACCTCCCAAAAATATGGAATTCCCTCTCACCTCAAATTCATCACTCGTCCTCCTACTACTCCATCAGCTCTGCCCTTAAAAACATTCTTGCACCTAGCTGTTCCTGCTACAGTCCTCCCTAACTCCCCCTCTAATCCCAACAAACCCTACCCCTCTCAGCACCCATGCAATGCCCCTGCTGCAGCTCCATCCCCACCCACAAAAAAACTAGCATTCCTTCCCTTCAGACCTTCCATTATTCTCTTACTGTGATTTCTCTATCATTGAAATTTGTACCAAGGGCTAGTCCCTACCTATCCTTGCATCATTAACCCAACTCTTCCCTCCACTTCTCCACATTCTGTAGGGCTGGGATCCCGGCCTCTCTTCTCTCTCACCTTCACCTTCTTTTCTGTCATTCTGAAGCCTAATCCCCCTTGCTGTCTACAACCTGCTTCCCTCCAACTGGACTCTACCTCTTGCTGCCATAACCTGCTCCCTTCCTTTCATACTTGACCCCTGCCTTGTGCAGGTAGGTTCCTCAGCATAATGGAGGGCTCAGGCCCCAGCAGCCATCCCCTTCCACCACCACCCTGCTTCTCTGCCTACCGACATACCTGCCTCTCTCTCACCTTCCCTTCTTCCCCTTTTGTAGCCCTAGCTATGGCTGACTCCTAATCTCTACTGCACTAGTAGTTAACTTGTGCTTCTTTTATACCTTAGCCAACCTGTTCTGCCATATTTGCTCCTCACTAACTTCCCTAGATCAAACTACAATTCTATTCAGCCATTTTCTAGCTACACAGTTATCTGTCATTTAGTGTATGCCTAAATGTTATTTTGTGTTGTTGTATCTATGTAGTTCAAAAGCATTGGCGTACTATCTATCTAGTTCAAAACTGTTAGCATCCTACTATTTCACTACTCCTGTACAGTCTTCTCAAATTATTTGAATGTAATGTACTGTAAATTTATATTGTGTACCAAATCTCTGTAAACTATCCTTATATTCCCCTCCCCCCAGGTCACACCAGGAGACGAGCAACTTGTTGCTCAGCATGCCTTCCTGGTGAAACATTTCAAAACATAAATAAATAAATATTATGCCTCTTTTGCTGTTAACATAAATCTGGAGTACTTGGCACATTGTTTGATGCATTGTAAGAATGTATTGTGTAGTTCTGTAATCCTGTTTTAACTTTCTCTTTGTACAGTCATGTTTGCTTTTTAATTAAATAAAATTTCTGGAGCTGCACATTTAATTGTGCTCGATTTAAGGCAACATGTAGGTGGTGCCCACTCAGACTTTCGATAAAGCGCTCCAGTGTGAGATGTTAAGTGCATTGTTTTACCTGTGATGGCACTTTAAGATAAAATATTCATCATCCATCTGTGTGTGCTGAGGCAGACTGCGGTGTGCATGGTTTCTTGCTTTTGGTCATGCTGATATCTTTAATTTCTTGTGAAGTGTCCATGATGCAAGTGGTACTGTACAGTATTAAGACATGTATTTTCCATTTGTGTTTTACAGACTAATCGCAACAAGGAAATCTGCACCTGAGCACTTTTGGAGCCCTAAGATGCTGCTAATGCTACTGTTGTACATAATCTTCACCATGTCCCACTAACCCCTTTCTATCCTGACCCTGCTTTGTTGAATAAAAATCATTTATATTTGTCACACAGTTCTTTATTTCTTTCTGTTTATTTATGCAGTTTTGTTTATTTCACTCCATGTGATGTGTTCAGTATGAAATGGCTGCAATGGTAGCTGCTGATGTGAAAGCCTTTGGGTACTTACACACAAGGCCCTAGCTATAATATTTTGGTCCTTTACCTTTTACCAGTGGTTCTATTTGTTCACCCCTGCATATGAGCCCTGTACTTCATCCTGCCTGTACTCCTTCTGTACTCCTTCTACCTCCACCCTTAGCCCCTACATGCCCCTCAACCTCCATCCCCTATACCCATGGAATTTGGACCAGGATCTATCCCCTACCTCCTTACCTCCTAATCTACCAGCCTCCTCCGCTTCAACTCTATTCCTTCCCCAACTGATACCTGCTACCCCACTCTCCACGCTCTATCTCTTCCCCATGCAGTCAGGTTTTCTCTGTGTACAGGTGTGGCTGGCACTAACTGACCATTCCCTTTCCCCTTCATGCCTCCTTGTTTTTACTCTTAAGTTTCACTGCCCTCAGCCTGCTTCCCTCTTGTCGTGCTTGACCACTGCCTTGTGCAGGCAGGGTCCCCAGCACACTGGAGGGGATAGCCCATCCCTCCCCCCCCTTTTCCTCCCTTTCTTTCACACCCCCATTGCTCCTGCCTCTACTTTTCAACCCCCAATCCCCCCCAACTAACCCTAGTTTGGACTACCCCAAATCTCAAAGCACTTATACTCAAACTCAAACCTGCACTGCTGTTAACCTGTAATTCTTGTTGTCTGTGTCTTTCCTGACCTTGTCCTCATTCAATTCTTCTGATCCCACTCAGCCATTTTTTTCTAATGACAAAACTATGCCTCACCATGAGTTGCTAAATGCAAGTTGTGTTACTGTACATATCTAGCTCTAACTGTTGCCCCAAATCCATCTAAAATACTAAAATCACTAAAATACCACCAACAGCTTAATCTGGTTCAAGGTCAGTTGGCATTCATCTGTATCCCCCTCCCCCGGGTCGTGCCTGAAAATAGGCAGGATTTGTCTAGTGCACTTACCCGGTCAACAAAAGCTAAAATAAAATAAAAATAAAAATAAAATAAAAATAAATAAATAAATAAAATCTAGTCCATACATGTTAGAATTCCTCCTTTCAATATTTTTGAATTGACCACTCACTGTATTGTATATAATCAAATTGTATTCCTATAGCGTTTACCAAATCTCTGTATACAATTGAATGCATACAATATTCAAGTTGTGTCTGTATACTGTGTACCAAAACTTTGTTTACTATCCTCATGTTCCCTTCCCCCCATGTCACCAAGGAAATGAGCAACTTGTTGCTCGGTGTACCTTCTTGGTGAAACATTTCAATAAATTAAATAAAAATAAATAAATAGCTACCTACATTACGAACACTATACCAGGTGTCCAAGGGAATTACAAACTATCAAACACACCCTTTCCAGACAACTTCTGTTTCTCCAACACCATTGCCCAACCATTTAGACCACCTGACACATTGAGCCTTCTCTACTCTAATGTAGACTGCTTACTTACGTGCCATCATACATGGGTTCACAGACGTTCTAATCGTACATACAGGACTCTCAAGTGACTGCACCTTATCACCTCAATCATGTGGTTATATCTGCTGCTAATCTGTGCAGGTGACATTGAACCTAATCCTGGACCTGCGCCTCTCAATCACTGTCTTACCACCCCCAAGTGGCAAAGAGCCAAAGGGCTCAAACTAATACACGTAAACATTAGAAGCCTGCTTTGTAACAAAGCTGAGCTTACTGCCTGGGTATCCCACTACCAGCCAGATATTTTATGTATCTCAGAAAATTGGTTCAAACCATCCATACCTGACAGTCAATGTAACTTAGCAGGCTACAGCTTCATTAGAAATGACAGGTACCCTCCTAAGAGGGGAGGTGGCACAATGATCTACTACAAATCCCACCTAAATTTCTCCACACTCACACATCCTGCAATGCCCTCTATTGCCCTTGAGTTGTACCATGGAGTACTAACTCTGGGCTCCTCTAAGAAATTCCATATCTTCTGTACATACCTGCCCCCTCCCATCAAGCACCCATGGGCATAACCTGCTCATAGATACTGTCGGTCCTGTTGTGCACAGCAGTGACTTCATTATCCTTGGAGACTTCAATATTAATTGGACCTCTCACTCTGCAGCTGAAATTGGCCCTCCTATTACACAAACTCCTACTCACTCAAATCACCTCTCAGCCCACTAGGTTTTCCAACAGTGGTAACACCTCCACTCTCATAGACTGGATCCTAGTTCCAGACACTGACAAGATTGGTTGCTTAGGTGTTATACCTGATTCCCTTAGCAATCATTCACCTCTATACTGCCTATGGCATACTGCCATGCCCAATGTCCCACTTCATATCATCCATTTCAGGGACTTCTCTCATTTTCATCCTTCCCAGTTCAATGCTGTCCTGGCCAGCCAAAACTGGGCCCCTCTATGGACCACCTCAGATGTCAACATGGTCCTGTCTATTTCAATTACATATTTTTAATGCTTCAGAGCAAACTTGCCCCTGTCACAACTCGGAGAGCTCAGGGGACAAACACCACATGGCTTACTCATCCTCTTCTGTCCCTTATGAAAGAAAGATATAAATGTTGGGCCACTTTCAAAGCTTCCAATGCCCAATCTAATTAGGCTGCCTACAAAAGCCACAGAAACAAATGCTAGCATGCCATAAGGTGGAGTAAAAGTAGCTACTACAAGTCCCTCTTTGCTTCTACCCAAAAATGTCCTCGTCATTAGTGGAGCCATCTCATGCAAGCCTTTGGCTACCAAGTCCCTGCCATCTCTCCAGACTTCAAAACTAATGGGGTACACTGCAACAACCCACATACTGTACCATCCCTAATGTCTTCAACAACCTCTTCACTGATCTCTCCTCTACCCTCAACCTACTAGACAAAAGCCAGGGCACCTCCTTCACTACCACCACCTCCGTCCAGCCATCACCCCCCCTTCTTATTTAAAAAAGTCTCACCTTTAAATGTCCTAAAACTACTAAGGAATATCCCTGAATTGTAGTCAGCGGGTCCTGATGGCCTTGAGCCAAGACTTCTGAAACTAGTAGCAAATGAGCTTGCAACTCCTCTTGCAAGGATCCTTAATCTCTCCCTCTCTATTGCTACTGTCCCCCTCTGCCCAGAAGCAGGCCAATATAGTCCTGGTGTTTAAACAAGCATTTGTCAATGCCGAATGTTGTCTTGCTGGCATTGGCATTAGTAGTGCAGGAGTTAGAGAGATACACAATAGGAATGGCAGTGAAGTATTAAACTGACACCAACCCCACCCCCACCCTGCAGAGACTGATAGGCATTGGAGTGTGCCTATGGGTCATTGGCCATAACGCTCACACCATTTCACCTCACCCTACCCTGCAGACACTGACAAGAGTCGCTGTGTGCCTTGGGGTCTTTGGACCTTATGCTCACCCCATTCCATAAGGAAATATGCTGAGATGGGTGCTGAATAGGAGAATGGGGTGAACTCCGGGGCCAAAGACTCCAAGGCACACCTCGATACCTGTCAGTCTCTACAGGGTGGGGTGTTTCAGTTGGAAACCCTAACATCCCAGGCGTTTGTTGGTATTTTCACTCCAAATTTTCAACATGGGATTTTTGTGATCCCACCTCATGAGCAGTGGCACTATCAGTTCATTAGCTGAAAGGTGATTATGCACAGCGACTGTGCCATTTGGTACCACAGGTGTGACAACACATTTCAGGCAGGATGTGAAAAATGACAGCTGTACTGTGACAATGTTGAAAATCTGGAGTAAAAATATACAAAATTGGTGAAGTCATGAGTGTGCTTAGAAACTGCTCAATGCACGCCCATAACGCAATTATTTGGGGGATTTTTTAACCAAATTTTTTAACGTAGGCATTTTGGGACTCTGCTCATGAACAGTGGCACTGTGATTTTGTTAATCTGTCCAGAAAGTTGAGTTCCCACAGCGACCATGCCATTGTGCACCAGATGTGTGAAAACACATTTCCAGCAGGATGTGAAAAATGACAGCTGTACTGTTTATAAGGAGGTGTGAAAAAAAGGCAATATTGAAAATCTGGAGGGAAAATATTAAAAATTGTCGAAGTTACGATCGTGCATTGAAACTGCACAAGACATGCTCGCAACGCAGTCATTTTTGGAATTTTTTCACCAGATTTGCAACACAGGCTTTTTGGGACCCCACCTCATGAACAGTGGCACTGTCATTTTGTTAATCAGTCCTGAAAGGTGATTCCACGCAGTGACTGTGAAATCACCTTTCAGGACCCGAATAACGAGACAACAGAGCATGTGTTCATAAGGTGGGGTCCCAAGAACCCTATGTTGAAAATTTGGAGTCAAAATTCAAAACAATATCTGAGATATCCACCTAAAATAACCACCCCCCATTGATGCCATTACAGTATATAGCTTACTGGCATTTCTTCATTTTGCAGTTCTGCTTTGAAGAATCCAGATGCGTCCCACTCCATAGATGATCGCAGTGCCAGACCTCTGGAGGTAAGTATAGGATGAGAGGGTGTGGGGAGGGGGGTACACAGAAGGTGGGTGCAGGTTGGGGGAGGGGCACCAGGGACTATGAGGGACCATTTTCTTTTTTACAGGGAAAGCAAAAAATGGACATCGAAGGATGGTTTTCTTTCTTTACAGGTGAACTAAAAAAAAATGTTGGGCACACTGGGGTGTGCTTTCAGTGTGCCCCATGACTTTCAGGGGGGAGATTTTTTTCACACTGGGGTGGGCTCCCAGTGTGCCCCATGAGTTTTTTGGGGGGGATGTTGGGCAACACTGGAGTGGGCTCCCACTGTGCCCCATGAGTTTCAGGGGGGATGTTGGGCACACTGGGGTGGGCTCCCAGTGTGCCCCATGAGATTGGGCCCTGTCAGCAAAGAAAGTGTGTGTATGGGGGGGAACTGATGCTGATGGGGATTGGGCCCCATAGGCAAAGAAAGTGTGTGGGGTGGGGGAACATGCCAACACAGGGGATTGGCCACCCCCAATGTCAGTATGGGGATTGTGTGTGGTGGATGGTAGGAGCCACCATGTTTATTGAAAAGTTTCACCAGGAAAGGCACGTTGGTGAGGCGTGTCATCTGCTGCTGCATGATGAGTTTGTCTCTCATTGCAGAGGCAGATCTCTTTCAACTTGGTGGTACTTTCCATAATTTCTTCATAAGAACTATCATGCTTGTTAAATTGGGGGATGAGGGACACACCTACTAAAGAGTGCCTTGCATTCACCAACACTGACACAGCTGTCAATGTGGTAGTACCGCAAGATGTTGCTTGCACCAACATAAAATGGTAGCTGTAAAATCCTATCAAACTATCATCCAATTGCCATTTTACCGGCCCTAAGCAAATTACTGGAAAAAATCATCTCCTCCCACCTAACTGTGTACCTCGATAATTATAACTTACTCTGTCCAGCACAACATGGCTTCTAGAAATGTCACAGCACCACCACTGCCATGCTGACATTAACAGATGCCATCTATGCATCTCTAGATAAGGATAAATACACTGGTGCTGTGTTTATTGACTTGACAATAGCTTTTGACATTGTCAATCACCAGTTACTACTCCATAAGCTAAGCTCCCTAGGAATCTCCATGCATGTTCTCCCCTGGTTTGCCAGCTATCTAGATGACAGAACACAGAGAGTTAAGATAGACAACACATACTCCCTGGGTGCCCCACAAGGATCAATTCTTGGTCCACTGTTATTCTCTCTCTGCACATTAATTCCATATACCAGTGTTTCAACAACAGCACCCACTCCTTTACACTGATGATCTTGTCTTCATCAGCCATTCCCCTGACATAAACATTATCAATAACACACTTTCCACTGATCTCCATGTAGTCCATTCTTGGATGGCAGAGAATAAACTACTAATTAACTTGTCCAAGACTCAAGTGATGCTCTTTGGATCACCCTTCCAGCTACGTACAAACAACACCCCTCTGCCTATAGCCTGCATAAATGGCACCTTCTTAGAAACAGTCACTTCCTTTACGTACCTAGGTTTCACCCTGGACCAATCTCTGGACTTTGCCTCACATATCTCCTCCATATATAAGGCCACAAACTCCAGTCTTTGTGCCACATACATAGCCAGAAAAAACATATCTCCTGCTGCCAAGTATACTATAGCACGTACCCTACTGCTACCAAGGCTCACATATGGCCTCCCTGTCTTTGCTAATGCCTCCAACTCCAAAATGCGTAAATGGGTGGTGGGATATAATAATATATGTCGCTTTGCTCTAAGCTGTCACCGCCTCATCCACCACTGCCTGTTGTCCTCTCCCTCCATTATAATGGACAAATGCTGGGGAAACTTGTCTACAGCTTACTGAATACAAACAAACCCTTCTCCCTTGCTTCATGCCTTGTGACTAGTAAAAGTCACTACTCCCTCAGATTGTCTGACACCACTAAACTCACCATCCCCCAGTCCCGCATCTGCTTTGGTCAAATGTCCTTCTCATCTACAGCCTCCAAACTCTGGAACAGCTTTCCCCTTCCTCTGCAGTCAGCCCATTCTGCAGCCTCCTTCAACTACCAACTATGATCTCATCTTTCACAGCCCCACAAATGCACTTGCTCCATCCACCATACTTGTACCATTCCTTCCTAGGTACTCCTCTCTGTCACTAGTCCCCCAGCAATGTCAGACTACTAGAGAATCTAGTTTAAACTGCACTAGGTCTAGGCATGATTGTTCTTGTGAAGCTACAAATTATTGTATTTTGCCTCCTGATATTGTACTCTTTACCTGAGCCTTGTATTGTGACTTTTACAACTTTCTTTCATATACTTGTTACCCATACTAAGACTCATTTACTGCTCCTCTGATTGTATATTATCTATCTTTTGATATCCTGTCTGTAACTGCATTGTTAATTGTGTACCTCATGCTATTGTAACCTCCTGGATCATGCCTGAAAATAGGAAACTTTCCTGCCTAGAGCACCCTACCTGGTTACCAAAAACGAAATAAAAAACTAAAATAAAATATTGTTTATGGTAGCCTATTCATATTTGAGCAAGTGCAACGCCTAATTCCCTTTATGTCTTCCAGATATGCAACAACGGGCAGCATCACTGCATCCTGGTTTCTAGCTTCCCCACTCTAATCCTGTGTAAATCAATTTATTTTTGACAGTACCTGAATACTGTGTTTATATACATTTTTTGGCATTTTTGTTTGAATTTAGTGAAAGAAAAGACAGACGTATAGTCATGCCAGTATCACATGTTTAGTGATCATAAGTTTATTTACAGAAATTTGAATCAGTTTTATTTGCATTAAGTGTAGACAAGTACTTTGCATTTCCCAATTATTTACTTTTATTGTCCCTCGTGTAGTGCATGGTAACTGTCCTCATTTCAAAATGTCTGCTCACAACCTACATTACCTCCTCCCAAATGTTTGGTGACAGCACCCTTCCCCACACCCCCACTACCATCCCATGTGAAACTGTGCTCCCATGCCAGTATTGGTAAATTGATGGGATGTGTCGGAATACCAGGGTGACTTGATGGTTTAACTTACCAGCAGCCTGGTTAACCAGTTTTAGGTCTCTGACATCACTCAGTGGTAAATCTTCATAACATTAAGACTGCATGGCACCTTTTGACTTTCAGAGGAAGTTCACGAGGACCTCAGGGGTAAGCCTGCAGCATCATAATGAGAAGAGATTAGATTTACTGCCAACGTGTAATAGGACTTGGGGGAGTACGTGGGCACTTTTTTGTAGTTTTGTCAGGAAAGGGAAGAGGGACATTCATACACGTGGACAGGCTGGGTATGTCCTTATTTGTTTTTTTCTGAGATGAGCATTGGGAAGATTAATTAAGTTGTTTTTTTTTGGGGGGGGGGGACAAGTCCATGTAAATGCACTGTACATCTTTTTACAAACTTAGTTTTTTTAATTGTATATTTTGTGAAACAATTAAGTCCAAAAAAGCATGAATGGTACATGTGCATGGACTTAGTGTTTTCACTTCAGTTCACTTTTATACATAATTTTACAATTTTGCAATATTTTTCACTGAATTTCCAACAGTCTGCAAGTTAGTATCCTCCCTCCTGACTGCATAGTGTAAGTGGCAACTTTAAAATCCTACCAGGACTTGACACATGATTTTCAGTGGTTAAATTGGCAGGAGCCAACCGAAGCTTAATTTCACCACCTCTTACAAAATAATATGAGAGTTACTGCACCTGTTATCTTTCTGCATTGAGAGTCCCACCACCTAGAAATGACTGTTCCCCTACTACAAATCTAGATGTTAAGAGTCCCCCTCACCTAACCATTTCCAATTTACTCACAGGAGTTTTTTTGGCTGTGGGATCTCAACAGCAGCACTGAACAGATGGCAGAGCATCAAACAGTATACTGCATGAAGGATTTGAGCACATCTCATGACCACCATTAAAGACTACAATTAATGACTCGCAATAGCCTTTAGATGTGGGCAAAAAATAAGAATCTGCTTCCTCCACCATCATCACCTCATGCAACTGATGGCAATTGTCAGTCTGGTCTTTTACCACACTACTGTTTCAATAACAGGCAAAGAACAAATACTGCAGCTCTGTTATTGTGAAAAACACAAGCTTGCTATATAATTGTCACAAGAAAAAAAATCAGTATTAAAAACTTCAATATTGTCTTTAAATTGTGACATTCCTAGCAGCATAGCTATGTAAAATGCCTTTGCTTTCTTTCTGTTTATTAGTCACAACCTCTGCCAAATTCTTAAAAATTAGCCACAAAGCAGCAGTGCACATAATCGGTAATTAATAATCTATGTTTATGAGTACTACAAAGTACTGTACCAGTATGTGTTACAGTGAAAATGTTGTCATGTGATTTTTTTTTATTCTGTTTTGCATTTCTACTTTTTTGCCGCCTGGCACAATGATGTGCTATTTTTTTTTCTCATCGATTACCATTAATTTCCTTTTAATGACTAAAGTGCTAGTGTAGTTCCAAGGAGCAGCTGGGAAACTATAGACATGTCACCCTTACCTCTATGTATGTTAACTGATGGAGACAGTAGTCAAAGAGGACCTACTGAAATACCTGGAGAAAAATGGGCTTCAGGATAGTAAGCAGCAAGGGTTTGTGGCGGGAGGTCTTGTCAGAGCAACCTGATAGCATTCTTTGGTCACAGTTTATTTTAAGCACCAATTTCAATGTAAGAGAACAACAAAAATGCTCCTCTCCACAGTATGACTGTGCCTAGTCAATAATGTACAAAGCAAGAAAAAGACCAGCACCAGTCTCAGCCTAATAGTTTACTTTTATTGTGGAAAAAAGGCAAAGTACCTACAGTGCCAGGGTATACTCATGTACTTAACAGTGGCAGCACAGAAGGGAGGCCAAGACAGGAACCTCAGACTAGTTTCTACCAGAGGTCTAATCACAGGGAGGGTTCCAGAGACTGCTACTGTCTGCACTTAAATAGTAGGGGCTGGATTCACAAAGCCCATTTTACAAAGTTTTCCTCCGCAACTGCTGCTGTGGACCGGAATCACCCGCAGCTGCGGTGGTTCCGATTCACAGCCGCAGCAGTTGCAGAGGGAGTTATGGCTGCTTCCAGCAACCGTAGCCCATTCCCCCAGCTGCGGCTGTCACCCTGACAACCCCATCCACAGGCAGCAGTAGATCATGGAGCTGTTCATAATCCGGCTCCACCTTTGTGAATACCAGCAGCTGCAGGTAACTTGCGGATCTGCAAGTCTCTACCAACTTGAGCCGCATTTTACCCACAGCTGTGGGTATTTCTGGGCGTCTGTGAATCCTGCCCTAAATCTCTTAAAGTGACAGTTGAAAGTGCAAGGTGCAAGTGCAGTAATGACAACAGAAGTAGTATAATTTATTAACATGAGTAATGTGTAAGTGAAGTAACAGCAATGGTAGTAGTATAAATTATTAATATAAGGTAAAACTGATAAAAGGATTAAAGCCAAATGTAGACAATTATACTATTCAATACCAATCAAGTAGTTCATAGTCCTAAATTAATTGTGGTTGTTCTGTTTCCAGGATGAATATTGAGTCAGAAATATCTCATTAGCTTAAAGGAAAACTTCACCCTCATATCATTTAAATTTTGTTTCCATGTCAACAGACAACTCCTTTTCTGTAGTTATTAGGGCTATGTGTGTTAGCTTTAGTTTGTTTTCACTGCTCGTGGTAGCCCCCTGTGATTGCCCTGGGAGTCTTCATTTCATGGCTGCTGAAATCTCATTGTCCATGAGAGCTGAATTAACATATGCAAACATTATGTCAGCTCAATCATTTATATCATGTATCTCTATGCTGCAAGAACAAATATCCGGAAAAAACTTTCTGGAAACACATAAACTGAATGGAGTTTAAAGGGAAAAACCCTGCATTACAAATCAGATCATTTGCAAATCTCACTAAAGGTAAATGTAGTATTTCACACCTTCTTGCAGCTTCTTTCTTTGAAGATTAATTAAGCAGACAGGCATACTGGAATGTTTAAATGTTGATTAGGCATCATGTTCTCATCTATTAATGCAGCTCTTAGGGACAATGAGATTATATCATATCACCAAATGGGGCCTCCCAGGACAGTTACTGAGCCTAGTATGAACTGTGAAAACAGACTAAGGCAGTTGCATGCATCTCTAATAGCTACATGAAAATATTTGTCTGTTGACATGGAAACACATACAATTTAGAAGATATGAGGGTGTAGTTTTCCTTTAAGTGAGAAAAAAAACAAAAAACAAAAACATTAGCAGCACACAAAGCTCAGTTTCATTACTGGAAGCATTTTCATGTCATTTTCAGAAAAGATGCATATTCAACCCTCTCATTATATCCTGGCATGTGGAGCACCCAAACCCCAACTGTACTACCCACAGAGCTTCTCTCCTAAGTGTCAGATAGTCAAACATTCACTTTCTTTAAACACATGTACTGTACAGTATTTGTTTTTTAGTTTGTTTTCACTGTTCACAACAACCCCGGTAACTGGGGTCTCCACTTTCTGGTTGTTGAAATCTCATTGTCACTAAGTGCCACATTAACATATCAGAACATGATGTGTCAGCACCCTTTGGACTCCACAGTATTCCTGTCTGCTTACTTAGAATTCAACAGTCAAGTTGCAGGAAGGTGTGAAATACCATATTTACTTTCAGTTAGCTTTACAAACTGTCTTAGATGTAATGCAGGGTTGCTTTTTGCTTTTAAACTGCATTCAGTCTCTGCGTTTCTAGAGAGTTTTTTCAGGTTATGTGTACTTTAAGAATAGAGATACATGGTGTAAATGGATCCTGTGGCATCATGTTATCATATACTAATGCAGCTGTAAGGGACACTGAGATTTCAGCAACTAGAAAATTAAGATCCCCAGGCCAGTTACAGGGGCTGGTGTGAACAGCGAAAACAAACTAAAGCAAACACATATATCCCCCAACAGCTACATGAAAACAGTTATCTGTTGACAAGGAAACAAATAACATTTACATGATATGAGGGTGTACTACTCCTTTAGGTCCACTCATCTGAAATCACATACCTTTGTTTGGCTGCTGTTGTTTTTTTTTAATTTCTTTTTATTGGTTTATGAGATCATCTTATACACTTTCTGCATGAAAAGGCTAACAAAAACCCCAAAATAGAATTATACAAATGACATTCTTGCCACAGGAGACATTATCTTATCTGGCTATATCACATTTGGGGGTTTAAACACTTAGGGCCCAATATTCAAAAGTTTGCACTGGCACAAATCCTAGTTTGTGCGTGCAAACCAGGCTTTGCGTGGATTTCCTATACAGTATTCAAAAGCCTGGTTAGCATGGCAAACAGGGTTTCTGCCTGGGCAAACTGTGCAGGGGGGCACAATGCAAATGGAGGAGTGGGAACCTGAATATCGGCACAGTCTGATATTCAGAGCATTTGTGCCATGCAAGGACATTTTGAATGGATCTCCTGCATGGTGCAAATACTGCCAACTTAGACCAGAACTTACTGCAGCAAAATCCTAGCAGTTGGTGTAGGAAGTGCAGCAGCATCCCCAACACAGTAGTCCTTGGTGTATAGTGGTCCTTCCCCCTACCTGCACCCATGTCCGATGATGGCAGTTATAATCCCTGGTGCCTAGCGGCACCAACCCCACCCACACACATGCCCATTGGTAAGGGACAGCTTCCCTGGTGTCCAGTGGTCCCCCCCCACCAATGCCATGCCCAATGAATAAAATAATAACCTCCCCTATGTCCAGTGATCCCTCCCCCTACCCGATGGCCACCTGAAATTAAATATAAATTTCTCAGCCAGCCTGGTGACACTAAGGGTTGAGGTGCTAGACACCATGCCTCACCCCATGCCGGTGACCCGAGTTTAGCAGCAAGCTCAGGCTGCTGGGGTTGGCAGGGGGAGGGCTGGAAGATGATAGTAGCAGCCACTTGCCTGATCTCAACTCTCAGATTGGGGAGGTTTGTTTCCTAGCTCTCAACTGACACCCAGTGGAGGCTGGGTGTCAGAGCATAGGTGTTGGGGGAAGACGTGTTACTTCAGGAGGGTGGAAGGAGCACTTGGGTTCCAGAAACACATAAGGGCCTCCACAAACATGTGCACACCTTGTATGCCACTGCTCCAGTTGGAACAGGAGAAAACCACAGGAGAATACTATGTCTTTCTGTAGCCATGTGTGATGGTCCCAAATGCACCTGGACCCTGCTCCTTGTGAATCCTCACTGGAAAAGATGGTGGGGGAGAGGATGAGAGGTGTGGGGGCTGAAGGGGGCCAAATGAAAGCATAGATGGCCATGGAGGAGCAAAAAGTTGGATAAAAAATATAAATTTCTCTGGATTACAGTTGTCCTTTCCCCCACCTGATGGCCATCCAATATTTAATATAAATTTCCCTGGTGTTCAGTGGTGCCCCCACCCAATGCCATGCTCGATGAATAAAATAAGGAGATTTCCCTTATGTCCAGTGTTCCTTCCTGCCACCTGATGGCTGCCCATTATTAAATATAGATTTCATTGGTATCCAGTGGTCCTCCCCCACCAAATGCAGTGTCTGAAGAATAAAATAAGAATCTTCCTGGTGTCCAGGGGTCCCTCACCCCATCCAATATTAAATATAAATTACCCTGGTGTCCAGTGGTCCCTCCCCCCACCCAAACCCTGTCCCAGTACTGAGAAAAGCCCTCCTCAGTTTGTCAGTTCTCCCCCTCCCATGGTGATCACCAGCCCTCCCCTGTCATGCAGCATGCCTTTTGTAAGTAAGTCCCCCCCACAACAAAGTTCCTGCCCCATTCCCCAACAGTGATTTGTGGCCTTCCCACAGCCCATCCCTTGGTGGTGATAAATGGCTCCCATCCCACCCATGGCACTGACAAGCCACCCCCTTGGTCCCCCATATATGACTATTGGTGCTGCAGTCAGTGGACGGCAAAGCAATACAACCCTCTCCACACCACCTCAGCAGCTTGCCATCTGACAAGAGCAGGAAGTGCATTGCTTATTTATAGGGCACATGCCCTATTTATAAGCAGCATGCTTCCTGCTACTGTCAGACGGTAGGTGGCTGAGGTGGTGTGTGGAGAGTCGTGTCACTTGCCGTCCACTGACTGCAGCACCAATAGTCAGGTAAGGGGGACCAATGGTGTGGGTTGTCGGTGCTGCAGGTGGGGGGCCACTAATCACCACTAAGGGAAGGGCTGTGGGGGTTGCAGATCACTGTTTGGGAATGTGGCTGGGGCTTTGCTGTGGTGGGGGAATTACTTGCAAAAGGCATGCCACATGGCAGTGGTGGGCTGGTGATCATCATGTGGGGGGGAGGGGATTGACAAACCGGTGTGGCTTTGCTCAGTACAGGGACAGGAATCAGGGAAGGGACCACTGGATGCCAGGGTAATTTGTATTTAATATCGGTTGCAGGGAGGGACTACCGGCCACTAAGGATAATTATATTTACTACTGGGTGAACATCATGTGGGGGAGGGACCACTGGACACTGGGGTAAGTTATACTTAATAGCAGGTGACCATTGGGTGGTGGGGATGTACCACTGGACATGGGGTATATTTATATTTAATATCAGGTGGACATCAGGTGGGAGAGGGACCATTGGATGCTAGGAATATTTATTTTTAATATCGGGTGGACATCGTGTGGGGGGAGGGACCACTGGACACTGGGGTAATTTATATTTAATACCAGGTGATCATTGGGTGGTGGGGATGTACCATTGTACATGGGGTATATTTATATTTAATATCGGGTGGACATCGGGAGGAGAAGGAACCACCGGACACAAGGGATATTTATATTTAATATCAAGCAGACACCAGGTAGTGGGTGGGACAATTGGATACCAGAGAACTTTATATTTAATATCAAGTGGACATCGGGTAGGGGGTGGGACCACTGGACACCAGGGAAGCTGTTCCTTATCATCGAGCATGGGTGCAGGTGGGGGAAGGGACTGCTAGCACCAAGGATAGCTACTCAGGCACTGAGCAACTGGAGGAGGCAGTGCCATGCAAACCAGCCAAGCTACCCATGTAAATGAGTTCAAAATGGGCATGCAAATGGACCCTTAGTGCCTTGCATGCCCAAGGGGCTCATTTGCATGGGTCTATTTGAATATGGCAAATTGCACTTGGGCGCTGTCCATTGTGGTGCCGTATTTCAGAAGCCATGTTGGGGCAGTGCTAAGTAGCTTAGCATTGAGCCAATATGGCCCCATATTCAATAGAAGTGCGCCGGTGACTATTCCACTCAATATAGCATCTTCAGGCATCCGGGCTATAGCAAGGCAGAGCTCAAATCTTTGCACATTTTTGAATATTGGGCCTTAAAATCTGCTGCTACCACAATGCCTGTACTATGTACTCAAACCAGCAATTAGCATACAAGTGATAGATCCATATAGAAATGGACAGACACATATTTTAAGCAAGACATTGTTTCACCTGTACAGTCACAATCTCTAATTAATACATAAAAATAGTTATTTTTAGTGTGAAAACCCAACTATCCCCCAGGGATCTTGCAATACGGCATTTTAATTAAAGTTCAACATTTTTCTGATTACATCAAGAATTTCAGCTACTTAACTGTACCTCAGTAGTTTAGCATCAAAAATATATAATTTATGCATTCACAGTGTGCAAGATATTACAAAACATCAAAACTTGCCCCTGCAACAGAAATTGGGTCATTTAATAAAGGCGCTATACTGTTAGCAACAAGTTAAAGGGATACTGTCAACCCTTTTTACATCATATTATTTCTAGTTGAAAACCCACATTTTATTATTGCTTACTTTCTCTGAAATTCATTGGTGCTGCTGGTTGTTTTATCTTCTTCCTTTCTGAGTAGAACTGAAGTGATTGGCAACAGTATAAGTATACTCAGCCTTGGTTTGTTTCAAATCCATGATCAACTCTTATTCCATACTTTCTGAACATTAGGAACCCCCCCAAACAATTCAGCTGTTCATGACGCAGTAGTCTCACCTCCTCCCACTGACACATGAGTGGCTAGACTGTGTTGGGGGAGGGGGGCCCAAGTCCAGGAAAGACACAGCAGCAGTTATCAAGGAATGTAAACTAACATGTTTTTGTGTGGTAAAAGATACATAAATACTGTTGGCAGATAACGGCCACCAGGCCCATCCAGTCTGTCCATTTAAACTACCTAACGAAGCAGCCAGTGACCCTATCTGGTCACTGGCTTTAGCTTTTTCTTCCTGTTTCTGATATTCCTTTATACCTGTCCCATGATTATTTGAAGTCTGCCACCGTACAAGCAGCCACCACCTCCTAGGGTATGCTATTCCATACATCCACCACCCCATCTGTAATAGAGACATAGATACACCAGTGTGTTAGACAGTCTATTTTTCACTTTTAGAAAGGAAAAAAATGAATCAGAATCAAACTACCAGATGCAATAGCAATCTTTACATAATGTAAGCAATCATAAAATATGATTTTTAAACTAGGGACAATTTCAGGCCTGACGGAGTTGACAGTGTCCCTTTAATTATGCACTGTGCCAGTTTCAGAGTCTTATTAAAAGATACCCCCGCCCCAAAGCTTTCAATTTAGTCTCTATGCAAGGATCGGTGAATGGTGTGGTGTGCCAGATGGAGGAGAGAGAAAGACCCACTGAGCTACTGAGCTAGTGCTGTAAAGCATGTTCAATTTGAAGCTTCAGTTAGTGTTTCGAGAAGCCATGCAGGGAGTCCAAAAATACAACATCCTCAACGAAAGTTAATGCAGTGTTTTTATACCCCATTAAGGCATTATTGAGTCTTTTTCAGCCTACCACTCTAGACTCATGGTTTGTCAACCCCTCATACCCCTGACACTGAAAGCACTTTGACTTATAGACTTCTATTCCCCACTGAGAAATCAGTCTGAGTCCTCCTCCTTAGCAATCACATTCTGCTTCTCAATGCCCATGTTGGTTTTCTCCACATGCAGTCCAGTGTCTTTTGGGTCGCTAAGTAAGTATTGTTTTCCAGAGTAAATGACCTTGAGTTTGACAGGGTACTGAAGATTATCTGACACTTCAAACGACTGCAAGGCTGCCCTAGTTCCATTGAACACTTTGCAATGTTCCGTTGTCGTGAAGCTGAGGTCCGGAAAAATAGAAAGCTTTTCACCTGAGTCCAGTGATATCAGGCCCACACAATGTGTAGCCTAAAGCACACTATCCCTTTCATGTGGCCCAGCTGAATTAATTAATTGAGTTCATTGCAGTTCCTTGCTTTCATGCTCTTTTCTTGGCATGATCTGATATGCTCATTATATCGCTGGGGCCAGCTCCAGGTGGAACTGTTCACCAAGCCAATACCCTATGAACCCCACAGGATCTTCCCCCTCTGTTGCTTCTGGCATGACAAGAATGTGCAAGTTTTTTGCTTGAGTAACATTTTCTAGGGCTTTAAGTCTGTACTGCAAAGTTTTATTTTCTCTTAATAAACCTATTGTAGACATGGTTTCTTTGCCTCACTGCATTTACTTTATTTATCAATAACATTTTTATTAAAAAGAATAAAGAAATCATCATTACAGTACATCAAATAATTGACAATCAATCATACATAAGATAGATGATTATCAGATCAAGACATCACAAATAACAAGAATTTTACTATCACATAGTGTATATTAACATTTACGCTCCTCACCAATGCTGCATCTCATTGCCTCTACCACCCCTTTCTTGCATGCTTCCCATTTCTTGCCCACTTCTCCAATCCCTTCTATTACCCAAAGCTGTCCATCAATAATTCCCTCATCCTCCCAAAGTCCACTCATCTGAAGTCCCATACCTTTGTTTGGCTGCTATTCCTGCTGGTTTCTTTTCTTTTCTGAAATTTCTTTTTGTTTGTTTATAAGATAACACAACAGAATTATACAAACAATATTCTTGCCATTTGACAGATTATCTTATCCAGAGCTACCATATTTGGGGGTTTAGCACACATAATACATTCTGCTATGTTATTTACTCAAACCAGCAATTACCATACAAGTAACAGATCCATAGAAAAATGGATAGATACATAGTATAAGCAGGCTTTGTTTCACCTATATGGACACAAACTCTAATACAGAAAACAATTGTTTTTGGTGTGCAAACCTCACTAAACCCTCAGGGATCTTGCAATATGACATTTTAACTAAAGTTCAATGTTTTTCTGATGACATCCAGAATGTCAAGTGCTTAACTGTACAGTATCTCACTAATTTAGTAGTCCTAGCAGCTTTATTTATAAGGCTCCCTTCCACAAAGGCTCAGGGCACAGTACAGAGTGGAAGACAATAAATAGATAAAAACAATCATAGATAGATAATACATTAAAGTGTATGTACGCATCAGCAAAGGATGAAATAAAGTGTCTTTACTCTGCAATGGCCTGGTTAAACAGGAACATTTTCATTCCCCTTTTAAAGGCCTCCAACCAGGGGGCCTCCATCAATCCCCTGGGTAGTGCATTCCATAACAGAGGGACTACCACCTCAAACATACAATCTCCAGAGGACTTAGGCTGGGCCCTCAGGACTGAAATGAGGCCCTCCTCAGAAGAGCAGAGGGGTCGCAAGGACTGGACAGCATACAGGAGCTCTGACAGGTAGACAGGGTCAAAGCCATGTAGGGCATGATAGGTTAGAAGACCAACCTATAAGGTAACTCACCACTTCAGACAGCCAGTGCAGATCATGCAATACCAGGGTCACATGGCTAGACATCAAAAAGCCTGTCAGCAACCAGACAGCTGCATTCTTCATGAGCTGCAAACATCGTAGGGTACCTCCACTAAACCTGAAGTTAAAGCATGTTACAGTAATCGAGCCTAGATGTCACAAACACATGCACTATAGTTGGCAGATCTTCAGGGACTTAATTCAGTTGATATTTCTCAGAAGGTAAAAGCCTCTGTTAACTACAGCTGACACCTGAACCTCCAGTGTCAGCCATTCATCAAAGTTACCCCCAGATTTTTCACTTTGGCAGAGGCCAACAGCCTTGACAACCCAAGCTGCAGCCCCATCTCTCCATGACTACCTAAGCATCAAAAAACACAGAATTCTTGCATTCAAGATACATAACATATTACAGAGCACATAAATTCCTCCCTGCAGCAGAAACTTGGCATTTAATAAAGGTATATACCACCAAGTTAATTACAGAAAACTGTGCCAGTTTGGAAGTCTTACTGAAAGATTCCCGCCCCTCAAAAAGCTTTTACTTCAATCTTTGTCTAAGGATCGGCAAATGGTGTGGTGTGCCATGTCGTCGAGGCATAGGTCAGGAAACACAGGAAAACCAGGAGCAGTTTCAAAATCCACATGGTATTTTATTTTTATCAATAACAGTAAAATAAAAATACATTTTTTTTCAGTATAACTATTTACAAAGGCAGTACAAACAGAGAAAACAAAGTCCTTCTTCTGAGTGTTTCTTCACAATTTCAAGTTTCAGTCTGTAAGTCTCTGTCTCTCTCTATTTTGCAAAAACATTGCCTCTCTTTTTATAAGTCTTTGCCGCCTCTGCTCGTTAACAGGCATCCTGTTTTTCATAAAATGTTGTTGTCAGTTTCTTGCAGGTGCAGCAAAAAATACAGAGTGATCAAGAACAGACATCTTGTTGACCGCTCTGGAGAGATTGTGCTAACTAGTATCTCAGGTTAACTCCTTGAGTTCCAAATAGCTTTTTGCAATCATTTCAATAGCATAACTATACATGTTTTCAAACATAGGGATCCCAGTTTTACACAGAGATTCATAAATATATTTTTTATAATTGCAGATATGTAAGGGGTAAGAAAATACAGAAATAGCAAGGGACGGCAGAGAGAAAGCAAGAGGTGAAGAACTGCAAAACCGTCAAAGTAATCAGTTCCTAGGTCTCACAAGAAAATTTGGCTGCGCAACCAAACAGACAAGAGACAGAAAAGGAGAGGATAGAACAGACCCTTGTATTTAAACTCTTTCTGCATAACAAATGGAGCAGGGCCTTATCCAGCCCTATCAGATGCCAAATGGAGGAGAGAAGAAGATCCACTGAACTGCTGGGCTGGTGCCATGAGGCAGGCACCACTTGAAGCTACAGTTAGTGTTTGAGGGGGCCATGTGGGGAGTCCAAAATAACAACACCTACATAAAATGTTAATATGCAATGTTGTTATGCCCCAATAGGTCATTATTGAGTCTATTTCAGCCTGCAACACCAGATTCAGGGTCTGTCAACCCCTCATACCCCTGGCACTGACGGTTCTTACAGGCTTCTATTCCCAGCTGAGAAATCAATTCAAGTCCAAGTCCTCACCAATCATATTGTACACCCAAAGCTCACTTAAATTTTGTCCACAAGCACTCCAGTGTCCTTTGGATCACTAAATAAGCACTGTTTGCCAGCATAAACTACCTTGAGTTTGGCTGAGTACTGAAGATTATGTGAGACTCCAAATGATTACTGTGTGATGTTCCCTATTGCTGTGCAATGTTCCTTTGTCATGAAGCTTAGGTTGGGGAAAACAGAATTTTTTCACTCAAGTCCACTGATATCAGACTGGCATGCTGTACAGCCTAAAACACACTACTACTCCTTTTGTGTGACCCAACTGAATTAATTGAGTTCTTTGCACTTCCTTACTATCATGCCTTTTTCTTGGCATGATTTGGAATGCTCAGTACACAAATGGGGCCATATCCAGGTGAAATTGTTCACCTAGCCAAGATGCTGTGAACACAGCAGAATCAGTCCCTTCTGTCATTTCTGGCATGCCAAGACTGTGCAGCTTTTCTGCCTGTGTAACACTTTCTAGGGCTTCAAGTCTGTACCACAGAGTATTTATCCTGTAGTGGTCCACATTGTCAATGAGTAGTTAATGTCGCGCACTATGCCAACTGCCAATAATTATTTGCAGTATATATTTCTGCTATATATTGGTTTATGGGATCTCTGTGTATGCCTATGCCAGTGTTAATTAAAGGCATAGAGAAAAGCCTAGATTTTTTTTCAAAAGGGGTGACCTTTTGACTCGAAGGCCACCTGCATACCAGGAAGGGAGATTTTTATTCCCAGGTTCTTTTGACAGAGATGTGCCAAAAAGCCATTTGCCTGCCATAAACATGCACTGCAGAAGCAGATTGCTTTTCATCTCAGGAATTATGATAGGATATCACATTTTATGAGGGAGCATTCTAGTAGTATTATGTGAAATTCTAACATGACACTGTGAATTAGCTTACAAGATGCTATATTGATACATTAAAGTTTTAACAGTGACTGTCCTGTTACTAGTTAATTATGGAGGCAGAATTTGTGTTGAAGCTCAGTGACATCACCAGGTGGCCAGGAAATTGTGGGTCACTGTTAGGAAAATAAACCTGGTTTCCTTATGACTGGAAATCTGATGACACTGCAAATTTCAGAAAAATATTTAAACTCTCCAACACAGAGCACTGTTGACCTGGGTGATGTCATCATCACCAGTGTCAGAGACGAGCACATCCATGGCTGATAGGAGTGCCTCAGCTGAGAAGGAGATGGCTTTATCATTAACATCACCGTCATCCCCCCATAATGTGTTTGGGTCCACAGGGGTTGCCACCACACTGGCCGACACCATGGTCAGAGATCAGGTGTCCTGCAGTTCATGCGGCTGCCCCATGGAGCTGTGCCTGCCTCGGGATGTGATGTTGCTGTGGAAACAAAAGGGGAGAGCATGGTTATGTCTGCATGGCCATGGCAACATAGTCATAACATACAAAGGTAGGTGCACATGCATGTGACAGTTGTGCAGGTGTCAATACACAGCTGTGACAGTGTAAGCAGGACAGACATGGCAGACATTCTAGGACACACATATAGGGGGTGTGCTCTTGCACCATGGGTGCTTCCAGAATATGACAGTGTGAACACACACACACACCAACTGTTGCCCACCCCCCTTTACACCTGTACACATCCCCTCCCAGTGCAGCCCCAGAACAAATACACAGACTGTGTCAGATGACCCCTGTAACTCGTACATAGGATGTACACATACTGTATCAATCCCCTACACCACAGAGGTAGTAACAGACACAGCACCCAACTGCCTGCGGCACATCACAGACACACATGGGAATGCTATGTTAAAAGATTGGCATATAAACCATATACACCTGTGTTCAGTGAGTATGCCAGCCCACATCCCCAGCATGCACACCCATACAGTGTCTGCAGCTCTGTGGCAACAGAGTGCAACACAGACTGGATGACATGCCACACACAGAATGTGAACCCCACATGCAGAACTGCACATGACCTGTCTTAGGCATACTCACATTGCTGAGACAACCGAGCTTCAATGTCATACCCACCACTGGGAATGACCTCCACAGCCACATGGCTGAGGGCAGTGGCATTCTGTGCCTCCTGTGCTGTCACGGTGGGAATAGTGGAGGGTCTGCCACTGGTTTCCCAAAGGGTAGCACAGGCCTTGGCCAGTAGCTCCTCATTGCAGTGATGGATACCATTAATATGCTTCATGCACTCCTGGGAGGTATGGTTGTACACCCCTGTGCATTTACAGCCTCTGCCAACTCCCTCAAGCCCTGTTCCCGTACTTGGGGGGTGTCCAAATTCTCCTACTTAGGCACTCCTGTCTCTGAACGTAGGCCTCAGTGAGGGCCTTCAGCTTGTCCAGGATGAAATTTGGGCAACATCTCGGTTTTATGGTCTCGGAATCCATACTGGTGCCTGTGGAACCAACATACAGGGATAGACCCAGTTACAACAGCAGTGGCACGTGGTAAAAAAGCATGCAGAGTGCTAGGACAGACACTCAGAATGAAAACAAACACCTACCTTGAAGGCTGCAGTACCTCTCAGTCACCTGTTCAGAGGGGTGGCACAGGGCTGCCCATATTGCACAGTGCATGCAAATGAGCTGCATGCATTCCAGTAATGAGATGAAAATGTGTGCATAGGGCACCGACTGTGCAGTGAGGCTATTTGCATATCCTGGTTGAATATTGCAAAGATGTGCTGAGCGCATCCTGTTTTGTACCACTCATTTCCGTGTGCTCCACAGAATCCCATGACGCATTTCCACAGGTGGATGCTTGATAGCCACAACATGTCACTGCATCATGTGGTTTCACATCATTGACGTCAGCAATGTTGCATTGCACACATGCACATGTGCGACAGGTGTCAGTGGCTCATGGACCATGACATGCATAATACGGATGGCTGGGGTCATGGAAGTGGATGCCCTTCACAAGATGATGTTGTGGTGCAGCGATGCATGTGTGGGTACAGAGGGCATGACCTATGTTTCCTGCACATCAAGCTGCTACCATGCATGTGTGGAAATGTGCCATGGAAGCTCTCTCATGCATTGCAATGGCACACACGCCTGCAGCACGAGGCTGACCATGTGTTCCCAATCGCACAATGGGCACAGGTCAGAGGCCTGCAAAAATGTGCAGAACTGACTTCTATAGCTGCACCATCCATAGCTATGGCACATTCCAGCCGTAGAACAGTCACCAGTCCAGGCTCCCAGAGAGGGGAGGAGATGGAGATGGCCAACCTTGTGGGCCTGGTCATCCCCAGGGAAGGCCTGCTCTTCAGACAAGAGGAACTGGAGGTGGCCAGGTTGCAGGTGTGGACTGACATTGCCAGCCACCTCGCCAGGTGGATTGACATCCCCCAGATGGGGGAACAGTGCCACCACAGGCACAGGGACCTGGGACAGAGGGACAGGGCACAGCTGGAAAGACTTGGTGCCATGGAGCACCCGGGAACTGTGCACCCCTTTTTGTTGACACCCCAATGGCAAAACAGGAAAAAAGACCATTATGGCGGCATTCACGGTAATGGTCCTTTTTTCTGTGTTTCGCCTTCCCAGTGTTCTGCCCCCTCCCTGGACCAACTCTGACCTGGAGTTGGAATCCTAAGAAGTCCGGGGTGTAGGGCAGAGCCCCCCACTGAAAACACCCATAGAACAGGTGGCACAATACCTGTGTCGGTATTGTGCCATCAGGGTGGGGGAGGTCGGCATTGTCGCTGTCGACAAAACTTGGTGCTTCCACCAGGGAACAGTGCCATGCTCAGGTATGTTGGCCATGTGACTGTGTGCCATTATGGCTGTTGTAATTACAGGTGTGTGTCTGTAGCAGACACTGTCCAGTGTGGGCAGTGGTATGCGATCCATGGTGGACATCGGATTCAGTACACTATGATGCATTATGGATTTATGGTATACTATGTTTGCCACTGTCTGGGCCCAGCCCCAATAGGGTGTATGTGCACAGTACACAAGCCCATGACCGTACCACTGTGGGAAACATCTACCAACAGTGTCGGCACATGGCCACCTACATCTGTGCCACACAATCAAGTGTGGGATGCGCATGTGGTTGCCAGTTTGCAGCCATGTGTGTTCATTGCAGGCTGCACGTGCATGCACACCAGGCACCGTGTCCGTCTCTTGCACTGGTTGCCCATGAAGCACACTGATGGTGCACACTGTGCTTGTTGCCAGCCATGGCACCCATACCCATGGGCCATGGTCCACGGAACAAATGCCATGTACCGGGCACACATGGATTGCGGCTGAGGGCCTGCTGTATGATGTTGCATTGCTACTATGATGCAACCATGTACGCCATGTATCATCATCCAGTGCTGTAGTGTGTGGACCCTGGTGATGGGGAGGAGCACTGTGCAGTTCTATATCATGCCTCTGTGGTTGTACACTGCATGCCAGCTGCTGGTGTGAGTTGGTGCATTTGCTCATGGGTGTTTGGTTGTTGTTTGCATACCTGCTTTGTTTATGGGTGTAGTGGGGGGGTGACAGGTGTGTTACTGCATGGAGCTGATTATTCCTTTGTCATTGTGTTTCCACTGCAGACAAGGAAGTGGTCTGGTGGGCATGACATGATGCCCAGAGGCATGAGGAGGACCAGGGGAGGCAGGCCAGGCAGCAGAGCATGGTAAGGCAGTCGCCCCACAGGCATCAGGTGAGTATGCATGTGTTATTGTATGTTATTGTATGTGCTGTGATCATCATGTCCAGTGTAGCCACTGTGTGTAACCCACTGTGGTCACTGGAACAACATGTATGTGCACATGGCCAACATGTGCATGTGATGCAACTGCCACGTCCATCACTGCCATCCACACCCTGATATCCAACATGTAGGTCCATGTGTACTATCATGCCACAATGATGTGCACATGTTTGGCCAGATGTGTGGCACATGACATGTCCGCAGCAGCTGTGTGGCACATAGCCCTGTCATGCCACCACCCTCTGCACAGCTCTATTGCACAAAGTGCATGCAGGCACATGGCATAAGCCATGTGCCACACACTGTGTCCTATTGCTGCTTGATGAGCACTGTGATGGGCCCATGTATACAGCTGCCCATGGATGTGTGGCTGTTGGGTTCATGGGGGAATCCGCTCAGCCCATTGTAGTCCATGGCGTGTGGTTTGTGCATGCACATGTGATGCATGCAATGCACAAATGTGGTGGGAGTGGTGTGCTGTTGGCTGAGTATGCATCGCTGACAGACCCAGTGGACCATGCAATGTACTGTGTGTCTGGACACAGTCATAGGCCACATCCATCACCCACGCAGTGTACGCCACGGGCCTTTGGACATTTTATGCCCAGTGCTGCAAGTACCCCTGTTTTGTGGTCACTGGCATGTGTGTGCCCCTGCACTGCTCAACATTTCCCCTGTGCTGTGCAACATACAATTGCATTACACTGCTGACATCCAGTGGTCAACATCCCCCCTGTCACCCTCGCATACCCCATGTCACATATTGCTCCAGTGCTGTGCCCTCCTACTTTGCCACTGTGGTGCGATATGGTTCCGGTATGGCACTGTACAGTGCCCAGTTCCACCACTGCAGGCCATTGATATGCCATAGCCATGCCCTGTATGGGGGGTGGGGCATATCCCTTCCTGGTGTGGACTGTGGCATGCAAATGGCAGTGATGGGCAGCTGTAGCGGTCTCGTATTGGACACCGCATGCGGTGGTGCCTCTCCACACAGCACTGGCCCTCCTGTCACTTCCACCATTGTCTGTGGCTGTGTGATGGTGTTGTCCGGTGTTCACCATTGGCTGTTGCCTGCCATCCATTCATACTGGCTCATGCCACCATGTCAGTGTGTGACCTGTATGTGCTGCACAGCTATGGGTGTTACACCCTTTGGCCCTCCTCGACAACACCGCACATGCGGCTTTCTGTGTACATGCCACCATCTATTGTGAAGGGTGTGGGCAGTGACGGGATGGCCAACTATGTTGCTGGGCTATATCCATATGTGCCCCTTCAATTGGGCACCTGGCCAACACTTGGCCTATGTAACTGTGAGATTTTCCAATCCCTGTAATGCTCATCCTATTGTGTATGTGGGGCCCTGGCAGTAGTTGCGTGATGTTGGCACAGTGCTAGGGTGTCACATTGTTGTTACATATAGCTCTGTGTGTGTTCTCCTGGGCCATCAGCCATTGTAGTACACAGTGTGCCCCTTTGCCAACATTCCAGGTGTACCCCCTGTACTCCAATACGGCCCTGGGTGTTGTCTTAACATGCAGCCATGCCCACTGGCACAGCGTTTGGCCTTTGCATTGCCCACCTCAATCCACAGTGTGTGATAGCATGTTGTGGACCCTGTGTGCTGGCTGTGCCTGGGGATGAGAGTCGACCACTTGGCACCCCCTCTGTAATGGGGTCCTGGGCATGCACCTTGTTTGCATGTGGGCCCCTCTGTCCCATGCAGTCTGTGCATGGGTGTTGCCATGTGTTGCATCACATGATTTAATTGGGGGCACTCTGTGTGTTTGGCAGGCCTCCATGGCACATCAGAAACAGTGTTTTGATACATACCCATGCCAACACCCATTGCCATGGCCCTGCCAGTGTGCTTCATGGGTCGTGTCCCTGACATCTGCATGTCCAGTGGTCATGTGCAGGGCTGTCCCCACCATGTCTGTGTGCCATACACCTGTAGTCTGCTGGCATGCTGTTGCCAATGTCCACACATGTTTGTCCATCTGTGTGGCTGTACCCAGGCCTGCATGTCTCTGGGTGTTGCCCTGGGGCATGGTGGTGTCATTAGGTCCACATCTGGGTACACATCACATGCCGTCCATTTATGCCTGCATGTGAGGCCCACTGTGGACAGTCTCGTATGTCTGTGGTGTTGCCTCCAATACACATGTGCCAGTGTTCAGCAACCTGTGGCCATATCACACATGCCTCTGCATGTGGCCATTGTGCCATGGTGGGGGCCACAGTGAATCTGGCACATGGCCATGTGGCACACATCCACATTTCCCAGTGCCATGGCATCCACATGTCCTGCATTGCCATTGTCTGATGCCACACCCACATCTCATGTGGTGTGCTTTGTGACATACATGTCCACAGCACAACAGCTGTCACTGCCTGTGCACCGCACCTCACATATGCATGTCTAAACATCCCCATCATTGGGGGGAGGGCTTTCTGTCCAGGTATGGCAGACCGTTGGCACTGAAGCTGTGTTTTATTTTTCTGTTTCGACCCCTAGGATGTGTTGTGATGCCAAGGATGAGTGGCAATTTGTGGAGGCACTAGGGACATCTAGACTGAAGGAGGACCATGACACTCACCCAGGGGCTTCTCTGATGGATACTGGACAGGCCGGGGGATGTCCTGCAAGCCACCCAAACCATGGGGTGGACTATGTCCATCATTCCTGCACATATGGGTGTGCTTAAAGTTTGGCCGGCATGGCTCCATGCCTCTGTGGCACACTAAATGCTCCATGGCCCTTCCCACCCCACAATCTCACCCAGGACCCTTACTTTGTATATAGTTGCTCCCCTACCTCCCTTGTTCTCCCTTTCCCCATGTTTTCCATGTAAATAGATGTAAATAGTTCTCTTAATATTGCTGTTGTTGCTTGTTCTTGAGTTTTCTGCTTGTACATTTGTGTTGACTTCTCTTTGTTTTGATGTTGGTCCCCATTTTATACCATTCAGTAAATCTGATTACTTTCTCACATGGCTATGTATGAGATATTCTTCCATTGGGATTGTTGTTATGTGTATGGCACATTTGCCATGCATCCATGAGTCCACTGGTGCACAGGTGGGTGCATGCCTTCACCTCATCCACTGCTCCCTGTCCCCGGAGGGAGGCCCACACTGTGTATGTCCCTGTGTTTCCATACACAGGTAGCACGGGGTTCCTGTGGCGTGCCCATCCTTGTGTTCCTTCCAGCTGGTTCCCTGTGGTGGCACTGTGCTCCTCTGTTGTGGTGGCATTGGCCACTGCTTGCAACCCTGTGTGCCCATGTGGCTGTGTCCTGCATGGTCAGTGCATGTGTCTCTGTCAGTGTGGGCCCCATGTGTGCTCCTGCTACATGCCATTGTGGTGGTGTGCTGGTGGCACACAGGGCCAGTCTTCTCACAGGCACGTCTTCAGCAGTGTCACTCTGTTTCAGACTTCAGCCCTGTCCATTGGTCATGGACACTGCTGTGGTCTCCTATCCATGTGTGGCAGACATGGCTGGTGTGGATCGCCTTCCACATGGTTGGCCACATCTGTAAAGTGCACTGTGATGGGCACTAGCTGCCCCTGCATTGGGGCCTTTTGGCGACTGTGGTGTGCCACTGTGTCTCCACTTTCCCCTGGGCTACTGCTCTGTTGCAGCACCACCTTTCACACATGCACCCATTCATTATGCTCCATGCACTGCTTGTTCATCAGTTCCTGCCTATTGTGCGTGATTCCCTATATTCAAATGTGCCCTGCTGCAACACACATCTTCTGCTGTGTGACCGTGCATGTTTGGGATATTCAGCCAGATGTGTGATCACATTTTACAGTGCATTTTCTGAATATACCATTTTTTTGTGCTGGTACATCTGAGATACATGGAACATGCACTTGTGCGATGCAGCCAGCCACTCTTGAATATGGGGCCCTTGGCTTCCCCCAGGTTTTGCAACAATTTGGCCTATCTGCCCTTCTTTATACATAGTGCCACCCATACTACTAAGGTTTATACTACTACTAGTAAGTGTCAAGGAGCTAAGGAAGTGGTATGTCCCTGTGAGCTCCTGCCATTCACCCATAATAGCACAAACTATTCACTGCTAGTATACACAGTGAAGCCCGCCAGGATGAAGCACAGTGTTACAGGTTTCCTGCATGACAAAATGGATTAACTTCCATTGAAACTGCATTGTTTGCTGCAGTAAGTCTACTGCAGAATTCTGCAGAGTTGGACTTCATCCTGGTGGGTTTCACTGTATCAAGTCTATTTTTAAACTGCTTTTTGTACTTTATAACTATTATCTCTAGACGTACTTCATTCCATGGATTGGTTACTCTCTGTGAAAAAGGCTTTTCTCTTATTTGTGAAGAATCTGTTGGATCTAAGCTGCAGAGAGTGACCCCTGGTACCTAGATTATCATTTTTAAATCTGAGGTTTAGTTCATTTATCAGATAGCTATCCGGCATGATTTCATAACATAATAGTAAGTCACCTTAAATTCTTCTTGTTTCTAGGGGCATAAGGTTTAGCTTCTGAAGACGCTCACTATATGACAATGTCTTTATACTATAGATCATTTTGGTTGCTTGTCTTTGAATTTTTTCCAACCCATCGGCTGTCCCCTTTGTAATATAGCCCCATGCCTGGCTGCCATAATCCAGAACTGGTCATAGATATGACCTCTATAATTGCATTATCACTCTAATTTCTACTTCTGAAACTTCTTTTGATTGACCAGAGTAGTCATTTAGCCTTATTAATTTGTGTGTTACAATGTGTGTCATAAGCCAATTTCCCTGTTATTGTTATGCCAAAATCTTTTTCTTCTGTTGTTTTTCTTAGGGGAAGTCCATTCCGAAAATATATGTTTTCCTTGTTGTGATGCTCTTAATGCATTACACAACACTTTTCAGCATTAAAGCCCCCATGCATTTGATCATTTTGATATGTACTCATAGAAACATACATAGAAGTTGACGGCAAATAAGGATTGCAAGGCCCATCCAGTCCAGTTCATTTTGGATTGCGTTGATATCCTCTTATATACAGTATTTGTCATCCGCATATTTACTTGGACAGCTTGTTGATTGTCTGCCCATATCAGATATAAATATCTGAAACAACAAATGTCCCAGAACTGAGCCCTGCAGCACACCGCTTGTCTCCCCTTTTGGATCAGACAGATATCCTTTTATATTAACTATCTGACTTCTCACACTTAGCCAGCTTTGAATCCAGTCTATAATTTAATGATCTACCTGCATATCTATCAGTTTTTTTATTATGGGTTTCATGTGCCCCTTTGTCAAAGGCCTTCACAAAGTCCAAGAAAATGCAATTCACCAATGCCCCCCCATCAAGTGGTGCTGATATTTTCTTATAAAACACAAAAGGTTTGTTATGCACGACCTCCCTACTGTGAAACCATGCTGCTGACCATCTATATAATCATTTTTTTCAACACTGATTTATCCAATCTTTTAGTATAGATTTCATAATCTTTCCCAGTACTGAAGTGAGGTTTATAGGTCTGTAATTTACAAAGTTTGTTCTGCTTCCTTTTTTATGAATGGGAACAACTATGGCTGATAAGCAATCTGCAGGAATTTCATTTTTTGATAGTGCTGTCATGAACAATAGTCTTAGTGGTGTAGCAATTTGTGGTGCTAATAATTTCATCATTTTGGAAGATATTTAATTATTTATTTACTTTTGTTAACCGGGTTAGCACACTAGACAGCCATGTGCCTATTTTCAGGTGCTACCCGGGAGAGTTACAGGTGAAAAACATCATACATAAACAGTTGAGGAATAGAAAGAAATACATAGGAAAAACAGGCATTTCAGGGGTGGCTCTGAGGCAGGGTGTTGTGAAAATTCATACATAGACAGTTGCGGATTTGAGAAAAATACATAGGAAATAAACAGGCATGACAAGGCTAGCTCTAGAGCACGGTTGGCAAAAGTTCACACATGGACAGTTGAGGAAACCAGAAAAATACCTAACATAACAAGCATTTCAAGGCTGGCTCTAGGACAAGGTTGGCACAGTGCATAAACAATAGGCTGGGACATAAAGGATATAAATTAGGAGGTGAACAGTGGAGTAGACAGAAGCAGAGACAATGGTAAGTGCCTGCAAGGGGGGGTGCCCATTGGCAGGGGGTCATAACCAGGTTACTGGGCTGGAACTGGAGAAGAAGTGCAAGTAGGGCTGAGGCTGAGGATGAGGATGAGGATGAGGCCCCCACCTAACCGGGCTAGAGGGAGGAAAGGGGCAATGGAGCAGGCTACGAGGAGCAGGGACAGGGCGAAGAAGGTTTCAGGAAGTTCCAGAGGGAAACTTTAAAGCTTGGATGGGAGTAGGAGGCCCTGACTAGTTCAGGGAGTGAGTTCCAGAGTTTGGGGGTGTATATGTGGAAGGACCAATCCCCGCAAGGGTGCGGGTCCTAGGAACCAGACATTCTTGGTTTGTCCCAGATCTTAGGTGGTAGGATGGGGGACCTGGATTGAGGGGAAGGACTAGGGCTGGAGGGGAGCCGGAGTGGATAATGTTGTCATTGAAATTACCCAGAACGAAGGAGTGGTGCTTCTCCGGGGGAAGCCACTCTAGGTGGTTGTAAAGATCACAACAGTGGGAGGTGAGGGAGGCGAGAGCCATGAAGCAGCAAACGTTGTTGTAGACCATGTCCCATTTTGGTAGGCTGGTTTTGGGAACTGGGGCAAAAGTTACGAGACCGTAGCAGAGTGAGGGGAGGAGGACCCCCCCTGGCGAGGAGCAGGTGGGCGGCATGGGTGAGGCAGTTATTGCCTCGATAAGCTAGGCCAAGCTTACAATAAGTGGCCTTGCAAACATTATGGATATGTAAGGTAAGGTCCAGTTGCGGGTCCAGGGTGATGCCCAGGTACTTGGCGGAGGTTACCGTCTCAAGGGGTGAGCCATCAGCCCTGAGGATCAGCAGAGGAGCAGGGCAGGATTTTATTTTGTTCAAGGACCCAAACAGCATGGCTTGGGTTTTTTTGAGATTGAGGGTGAGCCTGTGGTCCCCCAGCCAAGTATGGATGCATTCAAAGTCAGTGTTCAGTTGGGATTTTATTGTGGAGATGTCCAGAGAGCTGGCCAGGAGGATGAGGTCATCTGCGTACAGGGTGGAGTGGGCATGGGTTGTGACAGATGGTAGGTCATTGATAAATAGTGAGAATAGGGTCGGACCAAGGACGGATCCTTGCGGGACCCCACAGAGGACTGGTGAAAGTTTGGAGAAGGGCCGATTGAAGTTGGTGTATTGCTGTCAGTTGGAGAGGTAGTTTAGGAACCAAGCGTGGGTGGAAGAGGAGAACCCAAGGGATTGGAGCTTGGAGCTGAGGAGGGAGTGATCAACCCTGTCAAAAGCTTTTGAAAGGTCCATGACAATGGCCCCAGTGAGATTGCCTTTGTCAGCACCTGCCCTGATCAGTGAAGTGACAACAGCAAGGGCGGTGGACGTGCTGTGCCCTTTCCTGAAGCCATGCTGAGCAGGAGAGAGGATGTTGAAGTCCTGGATGTATTGGGAGAGCTGGGAGGCAACGGCTTTCTCGAGCAGTTTACTGGTGGCGGACAGTATGACAATGGGGTGGTAGTTCTGAGGATCTTTGGGATTCCTCTGTTTTAAGACAGGAATGACCTTGGCCACTTTCCACAGGTCGGGAATGATCCCAGTGTTAATGGAGGAATTGAATAGGTGCGAGACGGGTCTGGCAAGGAGGTGGGCCCCCAGTCTGAGCAGTTTCGGCTCAAGGCTGTCATGTCCTGCTCCGCTGTGGGGAAAGAGGCCTGAGAGCAGCTTCTGGGTCTCCCTTAGATGACAATTGTCTCCAGTTGGAATGGGGGCGGGGGTGGAGACCGGGAGAGGGAGCAAGGGGACAGGCGACTGGGGCTGGGGAGGGAAGGGGGGCAGTTTGGAAAACAAGGAGTTGAAGGTGTTTGCAATGGTGTGGGGGTTATTGCAGCTGACCCCACCAACAAGCAGGTCAGTGACCTTTGCTTTAACTGATCCCCCAATAGCATTTTTAGTATTTTTCCAGAAACTCCTTGGGTTGCTGGGGGAGGAGAGTAAGACAACTTTGCAGAACTCGCTTTTTACTGAGCAGATGGCTCTTTTGCAGGTGTTTCTGAGGTGCCTATAAGCCATTAGATCATTATTGTTATGGGAGGCCTTGTAGGTTGCCCAACATTTGTCCCTGGCCTTCATTAGGGAGAGTAGGCCCCCATTTAGCCATTTGGTGATGGTGCCCCTCACCCTTCTCCTAGTGAGGGGGGCATGTTTATTCTGAAGGGGGATCAGCTTGGCTAGGAATAGATCCAAAGCTCATGAAGGATCATTGGAGATAGTGACCCCTGTCCAGTCAACAGCTAGGAGGTCAGACAGGAAGTCATGGGTATTAAATTTGGAGTAGTCCCTCAGTTCAATCACTTTGCTAGGGATTTTAGGCTGAGAGATGCCCCAGACACAGTAGATAGGAGAATGGTCAGAGATGACATCTGGGAGAGTGCCTGAGGATATGATATTGGCAGGCCTGTTTGACAGGATCCAGTCAATAAGGGATCCTGAGTTCCCTCGACTGGAGAGCCTGGTGGGTCTGGTTATGACTTGGCTTAGTGTAAGGCCGAGAGCAGAGGTTAGTACAAATTGCGGTTGGTCCCCAACCAGTTGAGGTTGAAGTCACCTATTACTAGGGTTTCGCTGGGACCCACTTTATTGCCGATTCAGTCAAGCAGGGAGGAGAGACCAGGCAGACCATTCTTGTGTGGGATGTAGGTGCATACCAGGTGAATCTTCTTAGAGTGACCCAGAAGGAGGAGAGCGTGCAGGAACTCACACGCTGGCGGGTTGGTAGGAGAGTGGTCAATGGGGGACAAGTTTAGGTGTGCCTTGTAGTAGAGGATCACCCTGCCGCCCTTCTTCTTGCCCAGTCTGTCACGTCTGAAGTGGTTATAGCCTGGGAGGGTGCACTGGGCATCAGGTATATGGGTTTAAGCCAGGTTTCAGAGAGGCCCAAGATATCTGGCTTGTGGAGGGCGACCGATGCTGTGAGGTCAGTTAGGTTGCGTAGAAGGCTACACATGTTCAGGTGGGCAATTTGAGGCCTTTTGAGGGAGGCAGGGGGTTAGGAGGCGGAGGGGGGTAGCAGATTGGGTGGGGCATAACCTAGGTGGGTCCTATGAGCAGCAGGGGAACTTTAAGACTGAGGAATAGAACACCTTACAGTGGACCAGGGTGGAGGGAGAGATCCAGAGAGACGAGCTGGAAGTTTGGGGGTTAGACCATAAAGGGATTCAGCCACTATGTATGGGTGCCTACCTTGCGAGAGCCATGCAGGGAGAGCAGAGAGTGGAGCACAGGGTGATTAGGTAGAACAAGGGGGAAAGAGGAGAAACCAAAAAATGAATGAAGGAGGCTGAGCTAGATTTAGATGGGTTACAAGTGGGAGAAAGTGAGCTAGGCTGATAGTGCGGCCACTAGTGTTGATAGAATATAACCTGCAGATGGCATCAGCACCACATGGCTCACCACAGCCTATTTAACAGAGTGCCAACCAAGGGTGGTGGTGGGAGTGGTGGGGAGCTGAACGTGCAGCGTTCGGCAGGGCTAGTGCTCCTGCACCACTATGGAGAGAGGCTCTGGCTGTTTGAAATTGGCGCCAAGGCTACCGCACCACAGGAGGGAGGGAGTCCAAGGTGGAAGGCACCAAGCGGGCCGGTTTCCAGCGTGGTCTTGAGAAAGAAATGTGCCGCTGCTCCACAGCTTCCAAGAAGAGGGCTGTAATTTGCTTCCATGAAGAGGGCTGTAATTACCTGGGCAACAGAGATTCGGGAGGTGTCCTGCAGGGCTGCTGGGGAAGAGCCGCTACCGAGCCCTCACGACCACCAGGACATCTGTGGAAACAAGGAAAACGCAAGGCATTAAGTAAGGTAAGGCAGGGGGGAGATTGCAGAACAAAGGAGAAAAGCAGATGGGGGGGTTGAGCTTGTGGGGGCGGGGGCCGCTTCTGCTGTTCAGGCAGACACCAGGCAGGGTTGAATTTCTGGTACAAACAGGTTAGCATACAATTTTAACTTTTAACACACTACATGTCAGTAAAAAGACAATCAAAGGTAATTCATGAGGCTTACAAAATGGCAAAGGGGAATTTCGAGTCAGTCTTTGCTCCTACACCCTCTGGAGGCTCTGGCTGTTTTGAAATTGGCGCCAAGGCTACCCACACAGGAGGAGGAGTCCAAGGTGGAAGGCCAATCTGACCGGTTTCTAGCACGGTCTTGAGAAAGAAATGTGCCGCTGGTCTACAGCTTCCAAGAAGAGGGCTGTAACTTGCTTCCACGAAGAGGGCTGTAATTACCTGGGCAACAGAGATTCAGGAGGTGTCCTGCAGGGCTGCTGAGGGAGGGCTGCTACTGAGCCCTCATGATCACTGGGACATCTGGGCAACAGAGATTCAGGAGGTGTCCTGCAGGGCTGCTGGGGGAGGGCCGCTACCGAGCCCTCACGACCACCAGGACGTAAAATGGCAAAGGGGAATTTTGAGTCAGCCTTTGTCCTGCACCGCTATGGAGAGGCTCTGGCTGTGTGAAATTGGTGCCAAGGCTACCGCGCCACAGGAGGGAGGGAGTCCAAGGTGGAAGGCACCAAGCGGGCCGGTTTCCAGCGCAGTCTCGAGAAAGAAATGTGCCGCTGGTCCACAGCTTCCAAGAAGAGGGCTGTAATTTGCTTCCATGAAGAGGGCTGTAATTACCTGGGCAACAGAGATTCAGGAGGTGTCCTGCAGGGCTGCTGGGGGAGGGTCGCTACCGAGCCCTCATGACCACCGGGACATCTGGGTGACAGAGATTCGGGAGGTGTCCTGCAGGGCTGCTGGGGGAGGGCCGCTACCGAGCCCTCATGACCACTGGGACGTCTGGGTGACAGAGATTCGGGAAGTGTCCTGCAGGGGCTGCTGGGGGAGGACCGCTACCAAGCCCTCATGACCACCGGGGACGTCTGGGTGACAGAGATTTGGGAGATGTCCTGCAGGGCTGCTGGGGAAGGGCCGCTACCAAGCCCTCATGACCACCGGGATGTCTGGGTGACAGAGATTCGGGAGGTGTCCTGCAGGGCTGCTGGGGGAGGGCCGCTACCAAGCCCTCACAACCACCGGGACGTAAAATGGCAAAGGGGAATTTCGAGTCAGTCTTTGCTCCTGCACTGCTACGGAGAGGCTCTGGCTGTTTGAAATTGGCACCAAGGCTACCGCGCCACAGGAGGGAGGGAGTCCAAGGCGAAAGGCACCAAGCGGGCCGGTTTCCAGCGCGGTCTCAAGAAAGAAATGTGCTGCTGGTCCACAGCTTCCAAGAAGAGGGCTGTAATTACCTGGGTGACAGAGATTCAGGAGGTGTCCTGCAGGGCTGCTGGGGGAGGGCTGCTACCGAGCTCTCATGACCACCGGGATGTCTGAGCAACAGAGATTCAGGAGGTGTCCTGCAGGGCTGCTGGGGGAGGGCCGCTACCGAGCCCTCATGACCACTGGGACGTCTGTGCTATGTTATCTGATACTGATGAGTGTGTACATTTCAGGACTTGAATTTTGTTGTTTATAAATTCTAAAGTAATCTCTTCCATTGTGGAAATGTGTGCTGGTATATCTCCTGTGTATGATTCATTTGCTGAGAAAACAGTCCCAAAGTATGTGTTAAATATGTCAGCCATTTCCTTCAGGTCTTCAATATGTTGATTATTTGAAATTATTGAGCATAGTCCACTATTTGTTCATCTTAATGGACATATCCATAGAACCTTTTCATGTTATCCTTGTTTGAATTACTTGCTAGTCTTATTTCCATTTTCTGTTAACTTTTTCTTATTTTATGTTTGCATTGATTTAAATGCATGTGAAAGGGCTGACTGGATTGTTTTTGGGCCTAGTTGCTTTCCGGACCTCTTCAGGAGAGTGTGGTGGTAGAGGGCATTATCACGCTCATTTCCTGAAGAAAATTCATGGATTTCTGCTGAAGTCTTGGCCGAGTGAACCTGGGTACTGTTCCATTCCACCTACTGGTTTTTCAAACATTCACTATTTGCCGGAGTTGCCACTTCCATGCTGGCCTGCGACTCTACCCCCGATGGATTACCATTGAGGGGAGGTAGGACTGAATGATATCTGTGCCAGACTCTTCAACAACTGGTAACTTCATATGTCCTGGAACACCCTAAGCTTGTGTGAGCAGCTGAGGTGGTGTTCCAGGGAGTTATTATTCATTTGCACTCAAAGCTCAACGAATCTGTTTTACTTCAGTTAAAGGTCTGGCCTTTAGGTGGAGGTCTGTGAGAGGACCCTCCATCTATGATTTAGTAGGCTGTGAAGGATTTTTTGGTTTACTGTTGCTGTATACAATTTGAGTGTAATCTGACCAACAAGTTTGGGTCTTATAACGTAGGGATTCTGGGCTATGCTCTTTTGACCTGAATTGCTGTCTGCTCCTTTTTCCTGTCTTTTTGGGGTGGTTGTGGGTATTTGGGTATTTGGTGTGGGGTTTATGTTTTAGTGTGTGTTTGTGTTGGGTGACTGTTTAGGATTGTTATTTGTATTAGTGGTCTTCTTGTGCTGCATGATTGGTGATTTGGGAGTGGTTATGGTTTATTGTTTGTTTGGCTGATTGATACGTGTCTGGGCATGCCTGGTGACCTGGTGCAGGCTAGGTTTGTGTATGGGGTGTCCCAGCTCTGTGACTTGTGGCCTTTCACCACCATCCCAGTATCTAACACCACAGCATGTTAATGCTGGGAGGTCAAGCTTGGGAGGTGCCGTGTGGGTCAGAGCTGGCGGGAACCCTGTGCACAGCTGAGCGGGGCAGGATAGAGGTGGTGGAGTGTAGAAGGTGCCCTGGGATTCAACGGATCCTAGAGAGACACCAGATGTGTTTGGTTCCCATCCCCAGGGTTCCCATGAGATGGAGTGGGCAGGTAGCCAAAAGGGCTGTACTGTCCACCAGTCTCCTGAGGGCAGTGCTTTGCAATGCCAGGTTGATCAGAAATAAGACCACAATTGTTGTGGATCTGGTTTCTTCAGTTGACTTGGCATGCATTATGGAGACCTGGTTGGGGGGCAGTGTCAGCCTGGTCTTAGAGGGCGCCATCCTCCCCCGGGTACTCCATTGTGCACTGCCCCAGAGTGGAATGCAGGGGTGGGGGTGTGGCCATCTGTTTTAGAGCTGAGCTGGGCTTCACCATGCACACAGTGAGAACACCGAGTTCTTTAGAATGTGTGGCCATCTGTGGTGGTCCGGGCATAGGTTGCAGGATTCTCCCGATTTACCGCCCTCCTAGGATGGCAGGAGAGTTCCTGCAAGAAGTGGCTGATTTCATCATTGGTGAAACATTGGAGGCTCCCAGGTGTTTGATCCTGGGGGACTTCAATGTTTGGGCTGACAACGAGTCATCTAGGTTGGGTTGCACTTCCTCCAGATGATGGCATCTCTGGGCCTGTCGCAAGTGGTTACTACTGTGATTCACCAGGGTGGTCACTTGTTGGACTTGGTCTTCTCACTGGGGCTTGAAATTGATAACCTCAAGACTGACCATTTCACTTGGTCCGATCATTGCACAGTGGAGGTCTTGCTCAGGGCCCCCCTGAGATCCCTACTCCTGCAGAGATGTTAAGCTACCTCCCTTTGAGGGGTTTGACCCCGGAGGGTTTTCTGGTGGTAGTGGACCTATCTAGTGTGGGCATTCCATGAAGGGGGGGTGTGGGTGAAGCAGTTGCTGCCTATAATAGGTCGATGGCTGGGGCACTTGTCTCCCTTGTACTGGTCCATGTACGACCCAGATCTTCTCACTTGAGGTCCCCATGGTTTTATGGGGAGCTCAAGGCATTGAAGATCAAGGGTCAGAGGTTGGAGCACTGCTGGAAGAGGACTGCACTGGAGGTGGACAGACTGGCCCTACGTACACACTACGGTGTATACCAGGGGGCAATTAACCATAAGAAGGCAGTGTTCCTGTCCAGGGAGATTGCTGCTGGGATGAACCGACCAGCTCTGCTTTTTTGGACTGTGGACAGGCTGCTACATCTGGCCTGTTTACAGCCAAAAAAAGCATTTTCTGAGACTTTGTGTAATGAGTTTGCTAGTTTCTTCTCAGACAGAGTGTCTGCCATCAGGCAGGGTGTTCTGCCAGTGAGCCATAGTATGGCTGACAGCGGTTGCCTGGATTGTTGAGGTGGTACTCTGCCTGGTTGGGGGAGTTTAACTAGTGGAGGTGGCTGATGTCATTGAGGTGTCCTTGAGGCTGAAGCACACATATTGCAAACTGGAGCCGATGCCGACTCATTTCTTAATGGGATGTGTTGACACTGTTGGCCTGGTGTTCGTCTTGATTGTCCAGTGCTCCTTGTCAAAGGGGATCTTCCCAGATGCCTTGAAGGAGGCACTGGTGATATCCCTTCTGAAGAAACCATTGCTGGATCCTGACATCAAGGAGAATTACTGACCTGTCTCCAACCTGCCATTTCTGGGAAAGTTTATTGAGAAGACTGTGGCGCAGCAGCTGGGAGCACACCTCATGGCATTTGATATCTATGAGCCATTCCAGTCTGGATTTCATGCTGGGAACTGTATGTAAACCACATTAGTTCAGGTGCATAATGATCTCCTCAGGTTGAGAGATCGAGGAGAGGGGACAATTCTCATTCTCCTCAATCTCTCCTCAGCTTTTGACACGGTGGACCATTGTGTGTTGCATGACCACTTGAGAGAATTTTGTGGACTCACTTGCACTGTCATCTACTGGTTTGAGTCCTATCTGACAAACCAGAGGCAAAGGGTGGTGATGGGGAATTTCTTCTCCTCCCCATGCCTTCTGTCTTGTGGAGTACCTCAGGATTCGGTCACCAATGTTGTTTGCCGTGTATATGCTACCTCTTGGTGGGATCATTAGGAAGTACAGCTTGGAGTTCATTGATATGCCGATGATACTCAGCTGTACTTATCCTTAGGAGGTAACATTTGTAATAATGTCAGTGTTATGGTAGAGAATCTTATTAGTGGGGTGCCAGTTCTTCTTAAATGTAGATTATATCCAGGAGGAGAAAGAAGCTGCAGTACAGTCATATATAGTAATACTGCATAAGGGCACCATGCCAGGAAAGATAGATATATTAGTAGGTTGGCATGGGCAAATACAGGCTACTTTATTGGTTAAACATACTGAGACCACCTTGATGAAATGGGTATGTATCATTAGTAAAGTTTTAAGTGGTTGGGTTGGAATTCTCTATTGGTAAGTTCTAGTATAAGAAAAAAATATGAAGTAGGGGAAGACAAATAAATCCCAAAATGTATAGATTGAGTAAATTGATAGTAATTATGGGATTAATGATGAGTGGGGATGTTTATCTACTGTAAATCCTGGGCCTGCATTTGATTTAAATAATGATTGCACTATAGAAATGTTAAATGAAAAGGGGTTGAGGATTGTGCATATTAATATCTGTAGCTTGTTTAAAAAAAATGATTACTTGAGAGATTGGGTAATGTGATACAAACCTGATATAATAGTAATTACTGAGTCATGGTTGCATATAAAAATTCAAGACAATGATATAGCATTAGAACATTTTAATGTGTGGAGAAAAGATAGATCTAAAAGGGGGGGAGGTGGAGTAGTAATTTATGCTAGAAATTGGATTGATATTAAGGAAATAGATAGCTTGGATGACTGGACTGAAGCAGAAATCCTCCCGTTGGAAGTAAAATTTCCACACCCTAAATCTATATTATTGCTTGGTATATACCGTCCACCCAAAAGCAATTTTGTGTTTTTTAATGAAATGCAAGACATACTGAAGAACTATCTAAATCCACATGAATTAATGGTAATTGGGGATTTAAATGTTGATTGGGGAACAATAGATGCTCATCATAGATTAATTGATCTGGCCACAACTTTGAATTTAACACAACTTATAAAAGAAGTAACTAGGTTAAATGTAAACAACCCTGGTAATTCAACTATTCTGGACCTTATATTTACTTCAAATCCTAAAATGTATGTAAAGTGTGGGGTTTTGCTAGATACAATGTCTGATCACCAGATAATTTTTTGTATAAGAAATCAGAAAATTAGAAAAGAACCTAAGAACATTATACATACCAGGGTATATAAACATTTTGATTATGTTAAATTTATGCAGGAATTAGAAGGGTGCTCCAAACGTAAAGCACACTTGCTCGATAGGAGTACCTGCCAATGCCTTAGGACCTGACCATTTGTCACTGCCTCTCCTACCTATGAAGGCATGCATTATTGTTACCCTTACCCCATCTATCTAATCCCTCTGGAAGGCACCCTGACTCTAGGCAAATTAGCCAATGCCCGTGCACTTCCAGGCTCTACAAATTTATGCATGCTGGCGCTTGTAAATATCTAATCTACATGTTCCTATGGTCTGTATGTTCCTTACCTCCTACCTGATTGTAACCCTATGGAAATTTGTCTGTCTAACATCATGTCACTTTTCAATTTGTACTGTTCCGTTTACGTGTATGTAACTTTCCTCCAGGTCGCCCCTGAAAAAGAGACCTCCGGGGCCCAGCGGGCTCACCCAGTCAACAAAATTCAATAAATAAATAAATAAATAATCGGGAAAGGTTAAAGATAATTCCTAATGCGGGGGATGCATGGGATATGTTCCAAAAGGATTTTGTACAAATCTGTAATAAACATGCCCCAATAAAAACTAGGTTGATCAAATCAAATAATGCACAATGGTATAATTCTGAATTGTTTCAAATTAAAAGAGCTAGAGATAAGGCATGGGAAAAAAAGCTAAATTAACAAAAGGAAATCAGGAGTGGATTAAGTATAAACAATTAAGAAATTTGTATACCAAAAAAAAACTAGGAAGGCTAGACAGGTTTACTGTAACAAACAATTATCCAAAGAAATGATGGAGAATACAAGGGGCATTTTGTAGTACGATAAATAAGTTACATAAGGGTCAGAATATGGGTTATCCTAATCAATCTTTGATTAATGGAAGTAAACTGGACTTAGGAAATGAAGTGGTAAATGAGTTTAATACATGTTTCACTAATATGGGTGCAAATGCATTAAAATCTGGGTGGAATAATATGAATCAGGTTTTACAAAGTAACATAAAGTCAGACAAATCAGGTAAGGAAAATGTACAATTTGATGAATAAGTGGAATCTGAATTTGTCCCAATAATAAGAGGGGAAGTTAGGGAATTCTTATTTAAAATTAACATAAAGAAAGCTGAAGGTATGGATGGGATTCCTAATATTCTATTAAAGTTTGCAGCCCCCATTGTAGATCAGCCTATGGCAAATTGATTCAATATGTCTCTTTCATCTGCAGAATTACCCTTAATTTGAAAACAGTAAGGATTGTGCCAGTTTATAAATCAGGATCTAGGATGCTCATGGAAAATTATAGATCAATTTCCCTGTTACCAACAATACCAAAAATTTTGGAAAAGATTGTGACGAAACAAATACAGGCATTTTTAAAAGAAAAAAAATGTCCTTAATAAATATCAATTGGGTTGTAGACCAGAGCATGGAACCACCACAGCTCTATTGAAGGTCACAGGAGATATTGTGGAGGGTATGGACAAGGGGATGCCAGTGGGGGACATTTTTGTTGATCTTTCAAAGGATTTAAACACCTTGGACCATGGCATCCTTCTGTCCAGATTGAAAACCTGTGGTATATCCGAGATGGTGGTAAATTGGTTTAGAAGCTACTTGGATTCAAGACAGCAACAAGTAACCATCAGGAGTGGTCTTTGAGTATAAGGAGGACCATCTTAGGTGTACCGCAGGGATCGATACTAGGTCCCATTTTGTATAATCTATACATGAACGATTTAAGGTTTGCACAGCAGGGGGTACAGTATTTTATTTATGCCGATGACACAATTATTTATGTAACTGGTTCATCAGTAGTATCTATTCAATTGGTATTACAACAAGTTTTTGATTATCTACAAGATTTTTTGTTGAGTTCTAAATTTGTTTTAAATGAAAAAAAATCCCAGGTAATGGTATTTCACAAGGGAAATGGGGTTTATTTGAAACTATTTGGATTGCAAATTAAGACTTATACTGGGGGTATTTTGCAGCAAGTTGATAAATATAGATATTTGGGGATTTATTTAGATAAAAAACTTAAATGGGACAGTCATATTGAGAATATATTAACAAAAGTAGGAAAGAGTTTAAGGTCCCTGTATAGAATTAGAAATTGCATGTCCCTAGAGGTTAGAAAACTTCTAGTGGTCTTACCCATGTTAGAATACAGGAATATGGTTTATATAGGTGCATCAAAAGAGCAGCTATGAAAGCTGGATGTTATGTATAGCAAACTAGCAAGATTTATATTAGGCATGCCAAAGATGACACATAGACTAGAAATGTATAGGGACTTGGACTGGTTTACTCTGTCTCAAAGGAGAGTCCTAAGTACAGTTACATTTATGATAAAATGCATATCGGGGAAAGTACCGGGGTATGTTGTTGAGAGTATTGAACTAAAGATCCCAATAAGAGGACTGTGATCTGCAAATAGTTTAGAATGTAAGGTAGCAAAAAGAAGAATGGTCTGGTGAACTAATCACTTTACAAGTATTGGACCCCATGTGTGGAATAATTTACCTGGGAAGCTAAGACTTTTGAACAGAGAATTCCAGTTAAATTCAATAAAGGATTGGTTCGTTGAGCATATAAATAGTGAAGGGGACTTAGTTTAGATGACAGAATGGAAAATGGAACATTTAGAATCCTGAAAATCTGCACTTTGGATATATGTTGTATATATTGGCTGTATTGTATGTTAAGTCTGTGTGAAGATATATGAAAATGTAGTTGTCTTTGTAAATGTTATTATGTTTAGTTTTAGAGTGATATGTTGTATTTAATGTTTTTGATATGATCAATGTATAACTAATGTAAGAGTAATTGGATCTGGCACTTTGGACCTCACTGTGAATGAACTTCTGCTCAGTGGAGTTATCCATATTCATTATTTTATGAATAACAATTTTACCTACCTACCTATCTACCTTTTCCCCTGGGACATCCAATGCGGCGGAAGTACCGAACAACTGCCTGGCCGAGATTAATGACTGGATGGCCTCTAGCTGGTTGTGACTGAACCCTGATAAGATGAAAGTAGTGGTGGTGGAGTCAAACAGGAGGCGTGAAAGGATGGCATCTGGGGCAGATAATGGAATAGTTCTAGGGTCTGTCCCATTGAAGGCCTCTTCCAGTGAGTGCAATCTCAGCGTTGTTCTGAACAGTGTATTGACATTAGACTATCAGGTGTCGTCCATTGCCAGGGCAAGTTTCTTCCATCTTAGGAACATTGCTAGGATCAAACACCTGGTTCTTCCACTGGACCACCCCACCTTGGTACATGCTTTCATGACATCTAGGCTTGACTACTGTAATGCACTCTACCTCAGGGTCTCTGAAGGCACACTCCGTTGACTACAGCTGGTGCACAATTAGCTGCCAGGTTGTTGACGGGACAGTCTAAACACTGTCATGTCACCCCGGTGCTGCATGAACTGCACTGGTTGCTGGTTTGATGGAGCGTGCTTTTCAAGGTGGGCTTGCTCAACTTTAAGGCCCTACATAGATGGGGCCCTGGCTAACTGTTGGACCTTCTAACACCCACTGCCCCATTACGCTCCCTTCAATCTTCCTTGAGGGTCCTCCTCGTGATTCTCAGGACAGAGCTTTTAGTGTCGCCAGCCCCGTCCTGTGGAATTCACTCCCTTCATCACAAAGGGAAGCCCCTTCAGTTGAACCATTTAAAGCCTGCCTTAAAACATATCTATTTAGCTGGGCATTCCCAGAAACTGTATGGTATTTCAAATATCAGCCATATTAGATTAATTGAGGGGTCCTTTATTTAAATACTGATTTTGAACTCTCATTGTTATGTTTGCTTGAGCGCATGCACAAGAAACATTTTGTGTCAGCTTAGGAGAGAAGCGGGGTTTTGGAGGTGTGGCATTGTGGCGGCCAACGCTCCCACTGCCTTTTGAGGCTTGGCCCGCTTCCCTCAGTGCAGTGGCACACAACTTCTGACACTAGTTCAGCCAGCGTGCCACCAACTTGAACCAAATCCGCCACTGCAATGAGGGAACAACCCATCATTGCAGGGTGATGCCTTACCTGGTGTAACATTTCAAGTAACATGGTGATGGCTATCATTGTCCACCTCAGAGTCCCCATGTAAGCTGACTCAGGGGCTCCCAATCCCCCATCAGCATGCCCCCTTCCAGTTCATTTGCTGATGGGGTAGCCCAATCCCCATTAGCATGATGTACTCTCCTATTTGTTCTGTGCCCAGGGGGTGCCCAATCCCCCTTGACTCATGCCCTCCCCTTCCCATCCAGCACACTGTATGGCTGACAGGGGTGCCCAATCCCAGTCGGTTCCAGTCCCCCCCCCAACAAACACCCAGATGGAAAGCTGGGAGCTCACCCCTGAGTGCCAAAAGTGTCCTGTGTTGTTTCTTTTTTAATCCTGTAAAAGTCCCATGCCCCTCCCCAATCTGCACTCACCCTCTGTGCACCCCACCTCCCCACACACCCCCTCACCCCATACTTACCTACGGAGCCTGGCTCTATGATCTTGGGTGGGCCGAGAACACGTCTGCACTCTTCAAAGTCGACTGTGAAATGAAGGAATGCCGGTAAGCTGTATAATGGCATAAATGTTTTTTTTTCAGCTTTGATGTATATCTCGGCCATTTTTGTGAATTTTGGCACCACATTTTCAACATGGGGCTCTTGGGACCTCACCTGATGAATTCAGTCACTGTCATCTTGTTATTCGGTCCCAAAAGGTGATTTTGTGGTCACTGCATGGTATCACCTTTTGGGCCTGAGTAACAAAACGTCAATGTCACTGTTTATGAGGTGGGCTCTCAAAAAGCCTATGTTGCAAATTTGGTGAAAAAAATTCTAAAAAATGACTGCATTATGAGCGTGCGTTGCACAGTTTCTACACATGCTCGTAATGTCATGAATGTGTAACATTTTCACTCCAGATTTTCAACATTGGCATTTCTCCACACCTCCTTATGAACAGTGAAGCTTTCATTTTTCACATCCTGGCCAAAATGTGGTTTCACACTTCCTGCACAGAATAGCGCGGTTGCCATGGGAAATCAGTATTTGGGACAGATTAAGAAAATCACAGTAACGCTGTTCATGAGCAGAAGTCCTAAAATGCCTATGTTGAAAATTTGGTGACTAACATCCATAAAATGACTGTGTTACAAGCGTGCATTGCTCAGTTTCCACGCACCCTGGTAACTTCACAAATTTGTAATATTTTCACTCCAGATTTTCAGCATTGGCATTTTTTTCCACACTTCCTTATGAACAGTATAGCTGTCATTTTTCATATCCTGCCTGAAATATGCATTTGCACATCTGGTGCACAATGGTGTGGTTGCTGTGGGAAATCAATGTTCCAGACAGATTAAGAAAATCATAGTGACAGTGTTCATGAGCAGATGGCACAAAATGCCTATGTTGAACATTTGGTGAAAAAATTCCACTAAATGACTGTGGTACAAGCATATATTGCTCAGTTTCCACGAATGCCAAGAACTTTGAGCATTTTTAAAATTTTCACTACAGATTTTCAACATTGGCATCTCTTCACACCTCCCTATGAATAGTACAGCTGTCATTCTTCACATCCTGCCTGATCTGTGTTTCTGCACATCTGGCACAGAATGGCACAGTGGCTGTGGGAACTGAAAGTTCGGGACACATTAACAAAATCACACTGCCACTGTTCATGAGAAGAGGTCCCAAATGCTTTCATGAGGTGGGGGTCACAAAAAGGCCATGTTGAAAATTTGCAGTGCAAATACCAACAAACGCTCAGGACATTAGGGTTTCTAACCATAACGTCCCACCCTGTACAGACTGACAAGCATCAGGGGTGTGCCTTTGGATCACTGACTGTAATGCTCATGCCAATCTACCCCCACCCCCACCCTGAAGCTAGTGACAGGCATTGAGGTGGGCCTTGGACTCTTCAGCCCAAGACTTCACCCCATTCTCCTATACTGCACCCAATTCAGAGTATGTCCTTATGACATGGGGTGACTGTAAAGCTGAACAGCCCAAGGCACACCTCAACTCTTGTTGGTGTCTGCAAGGATAGGGTAAGGTTAAATGCCATGAGCATTATGGGCAGTGACCCAGAGGCACACCCCAATGCCTGTCCATCTCTGCAGAGTGGAGGTGGGGTTGGCCTGAGTTCAGTACTTCACTGCCACTGCTATTCTGCATCTGTCTAACTCCTGGACGTCCAATGCTAATATCAGCAAGAAAACATTCGGCATTGACAAATGCTTGTATTATAGTGTGTTTTAACTATTGATTGAACTAATTTTATGATGTATTAATTGTCTGTATGCTACTATAAAGTGCCCAGAGCCTCTGGGACTGGGTGCCAGAAAAATAAAATTTGCCTTGCCTAAAGCTTTTTTATATGTTTCCCAATTTTGTTCTGTTTTATTCTTGTAATATGCGTTATAGAGTTTACGTTTTTTCTTTATTAGTTTTTTTAGACTCTTTGTGAGCCATTGCAGTTTTACACCTCTGTTGTTATATTTTTTAATTTTCTTTATATGTCTACCACATACTTGGAAAATCTTTTTTTTAATAATGTCCCACATTTCGCTAGCATTTTTATTCCTTAGAACCTTTTCCCATTTTATTGTGGCTACATCTTCCTGGATGTATTTTTGGTTTGCTGTGTTAAGGTTGTAAATCTCCCTACATCCTTTATTTATTGTGGTATATTCCTCAGTAACGAATTATACTATATTGTGGTCACTATTTCCATGTGGTGCATGGACCTCACTATTCGTAATATTTATATCATCTGTACTCAGATTTATATCTAATATATTTTCTCCTCTTGTTGGTGTTATGTGATTTTTATAGGTCTAATTGATGTACAGTTTTAAAAAAAGCAACACTACTTAATTTTGTAGCTTCCATTTTGTTCCTGTTAATGTCATTATAGTTCAAATCTCCTACAAACACTACACTGCCCAGTTCACATGGCTTTTCAAGTTCTTCAATAATTTTGCCTGATATCTCATTTTTTCTATTTGGTGATCTATAGCAAAGACCTAGTATAATATTTTTATCCTTATCGGTTTGTATTTTGATCCATATATTTTCTGTTTTACTGTCTGGTCTTTAAATTTTTTCTAAAATAAGTTTGGCCTTTGAAAGGTTTGAAATATATCCTGCCACTCCTCCTCCTCTTTTTATTGTTCTAGTTAAATTATATAATAGATATCCCTGGATTTCTGCTCCCCACTCTTCATTCTCTGTCCACCACATCTCTATCATACAGGCTATGTCAGCATTGCCACTCAGTTTTAATAAATCGTCTTGTTCTTCCTTTTTATTTTTAAGACTCCTAGCATTTACTTAGAGACAGTTTATTCCTTTAGGGATTATGGTTTTATTTTTGTTGTTTTTATTCATGAACGAACCTTTGTTTACATTCTGCTCTTTCCTTCCCCCCTCGGATATTAGTTTAAATGTACCAATGATATATTCCCAGAACTGCTCAAGTATAGACCGTCCTTTGCATATAAGTGTTTCTTTTTATAGAAGGCATCCCAAGAATTTATGAATGTAATTCCTTCATTTGAGCATCAGTTTCCCAGTCTAGTATTAATTCCCAGCCCTTCCTTTTTCTCAACCACTCCTTGATAATGTATAACCTACAACAGTGATGTCCCTGCTGTGTTCATCGTAGCCCACATTGACAAGCATTATGTCCAGGTATATTTTCATCACCTGAACCTGCAGCTCTGGGAGTATATTCCCCAGGTATTTCCTGTATTTGCACACTCTACCTGTAACACTTTGTTCTCCAGTTTTCCTGTTCCTTTCCCCATCTGTTTACAATTTTCATTTTTGGAGGTCAGTGGGGTTTATTTGTGTTGTGTTGTTGTCTCTGAACCCAAGTGAGCTTCCCCATACCTCATTGAAACTTTACTTGATGTGTCATTTGAAAGTTTATTGGTTCAAAACCTAACAGTACACACTCCCTAAACATAGTTATTGGGTTTTATACCTCAGAAAACTAACTTCATGACACATTAAACAAGCATTTATCAATGCCGAATGTTTGCTTGCTGGCATTGGCATTGGTAGTGTAGGAGTTAGAGAGCTGCATAATAGGAATGGCAGTGAAGTACTGAACTGAAGCCAACCCTGCCACCACCCTGCAGAGACTGACAGGCACTGGGGTGTGCCTTTGGGTTGCCAGGCATAATGGCCAAACCATTTCACCACACCCTACCCTGCAGACACTGACAAGTGTCACAGTGTGCCTTGGGGTCTTTGGCCCATGTGCTTATTCCATTCCATTAGGAAATATGGTGAGATGGGTGCTGTATAGGAGAATGGGGTGAACTTTGGGACTGAAGAGTCCAAGGCACACCTCGGTGCCTCTCACTGGCTGCAGGGCGTGGAATGGTATGAGCATTACAGGCGAGAATCCCAAGTCACACCCCTGATGCCTGTCAATCTCTACAGGGTGGGACGTTATGGTCGGAAACCCTAAAGCCTCAGGTGTTTATTGGCATTTTCACTCCAAATTTTCAACATGGGTTTTTTTGTGACCCCCACCTCATGAACAGTGGCAATATCAGTTTGTTAGCCAAAAGCTGATTTTGCATTGCGACTATGCCATTTGGCACCACAGGTGTGAAAACACATTTCAAACAGGATGTGAAAAATGACAGCTGTACTGTTCATGGGAAGGTGCAAAAAATGGCAATGATGAAAATCTGCAGTGAAAATATTAAAAAAAACTGGTGAAGTCACGAGCATGTGTAGAAACTGTGCAATACACACCTGTAATGCAATTAGTTTGGGGATATTTTACAGCAGATTGTCAACACAGGCATTTTGGAACCTCAGCTCATGAACAGTGTCACTGTGATTTTCTTAATCTGTCCTGAACAGTGATTTCTTACAGTGACCATGCATTTCTGCACTGGAAGTGTGAAAACACATTTCGGCCATGGTGTGAAAAATAACAGCTGTACTGTTCCTAAGGAAGTGTGGAAAAATGCAAGTGGTGAAAATCTGGACTGAAAATATTAGAAATCCATGAACTTACGAGGGTGCATGGAAACTGTGCAATGGTCGCTCTTAACACAGTCATTTTATGGACTTTTTTCACCAAATTTTTCACATTGCCATTGTAACACCTCTGCTCACGAACAGTGTCACTGTGATTTTCTTAATCTGTCCTGCACATTGATTTCATACACCAACTGCTCCATTGTGTGCTACATGCGCAGAAACACATTTTGGGTGAAATGTGAAAAATGACAGCTGTACTGCTCATAAGGAGGTGTGGTAAAATGGCAATGTTGAAAATCTGGAGTGAAAATATTGAAAATTCACGAATGTACAAGCATGCATAGGAACAGCACAACGCATGCTTGTAAAACAGTCATTTTTAGGAATTTATTCACCAAATTTTCAACATAGGGGTTTTGAGGGCCTAGCTCATGAAATGTGACACTGTCATTTTGTAAATTGGTCCTGAAAGGTGGTTCCACACAGTGACTGCAAAATCACCTTTCAGGGCTGATTAACAAAATGACAGTGACAGAATTCGTGAGGTGGGGTCCCAAAAACCCCATGTTGAAAATTTGGTGAAAAAATGTCCAAAAATGCCTGAGATATGCATCAAAGTTGAAAAAAACCCTATTTATTACATTATACAGCTTACCGGCATTTCCTCAGTTCATGGTCAGCTTTGAAGAGTGCAGATGTGTTTCCGGTCCACCAAAGATCATCTCACCGAACTCCAGAGGTAAGTATGGGGTGAGGGTGTGTGTGTGTGGGGAGGCAGGATGTGCAGAGGGTGGGCGCAGGTGGGGGAAGGGGGTCAGGACAGTCAGATAGGGAAGGTTTCTTCTTGCTGCTTTTTTTTTCTTGGACAACGCGGGACTTGTGCCACGCTGGGGTGGGCTCCCAGCGTGGCAGCTGGAAGGCTGTTTGGGGGGGCAGTGGAGCCAACGGGGGATCATGCACCCCCATCAGCCATATGAACTGTTGCTACACTGGGGTGGGCTCCCAATGTGGCACCCGGTTGCCTGTTGGGGAGGAAACATTGGAGCAGAAGGGGATTGAGCATCCCTGTCAGCCATACAAGCTGTTGCCACACTGGGGTGGGCTCCCAGTGTGGCACCTGGAACTCTGTTGGGGGTGGAACACAGCAGAGCTGAGGGAGGATTGGGCACCCCTGTCGGCCATACAGTGTGTGCATGGGGGGGTGCATTAGCATGCAATATATGTGCATGTGTGTGTATGTGGGGGGGCACATGTGCACGCAGTATCTTCTCGCTGCTCACCGAAGTGGAGTTCTCCCTTTGAACTGTACAGCACTGCATTTTCAACTGCTGTCATAGACAGCTGCAGCATTCATTGGTGAACTGTGGCCGTGCCTGCAAGCACTCTGACTGCACTGGAAGACAAGGTGCCACACCTACGAAAACTCAGATGATGGCACTATGTTTCTTGCATATGTGTGCAAGCAAACATAAAAATGTGATAAATTGTACTGAATTGCAAGATTATTTAAACAATGCCATCAACTAGTAAGATGCTGTAAAGCCCTACTTATTTTGGAGTTCCTATGTCATTTTGCTTTGCTCATGACCCTTAAAGATCACGTACAATGAAATTTTCTGAATTTAAACTGGCAGCACCATACATTAAATATTGTTATAAAACAGTTCCTGCCTGGTGTTTTATATAAACAGCTACCATTTCATGCCATTTTTTGGCATTGTTGTGAGCTCTGCTTCACCCACAGTGTTAAAGGCTGAGACTTGCTGTTCCCTATGGTAATCAGCATGTCTCTGCCCGGTGATGCCATTTGCTGTCATATATGAAGAAATATGGGAGATTGTCACACTGAAAAGACTATCTTTTGTCTGATTCTATACCTATTGCAAGAAATGGAAAGCCAGTAAGTCAATTTGTATTCTGGTTTCATTACATTCAATGCCAGTACTTCATGAAATGGTTTAACTCAGTCACTACAGACCTAATTACCTGTAGCACTGATGCAGTAATTTATATGGCAATTTTCAAATGCTCTGCCTTTTATCTGGGCAAAACAATAAACCCACTTAAAAAAAAGATTTGGGGGAAGCATCTTGCAGTCACTGAAAAAAAAGACATACTGTACTGTAGCAAAAATACAATAGCTATCCACATTGTGAAATTTCTTTTTCAGGGTATTGAAAGAGTGGCACTGGGACCCCATAGAGGTGACTTAAATAAACCTTTATGCTGAGAAGCCTTTTTGCAACATAAATTGGAAGCCTTGGAGAAACCTGGACTTAATGAACATTTCCAGTTAGTCTCATTTTTACGACTGCAGGGGCGGAGCCTGCAGATGTCTTGCTTCTAAGAAAGCACTCACCAGATCCAGAACCGAACAAACAACAGTAGTGGAGTTGAAGCATGATACCTCTACCAGTTGAAGCCCTCCGCCACTACTTTAATGAGGTTCTTCTGTATTTTGTGTCCCTATATGCCAACTCTCTTTTGCTGCCGAAGTCAGTGGTCAGTCCATTTTTCTCTTGATTTTCAGTGTCACACTATGGCAATCTGGTCAACATCACTAGCAGGAAATAAAGGAAAAAAGAAATTATGCAACAGCTCTTACACAGAAACATAGACACATAGAATTTGACGGCAGATAAGGACTGCTTGGCCCACCCAGTCTGCTCATTTCCCTACCAAATGGATAAGCTGCAGATCTTAGTTAACCAACCTACTTTCTCCTACCCCCAACCCCTAGAATTGCCTTACGTCTGTCCCATGCATTCTTGAATCCCCCCACTGTTTTTGACTCCACAGCCTCCACAGGAAGACTGTTCCATGCATCCACAACCCACTCCATGACAAAATACTTCCTCATATTACCTCTGAGCCATCCCCGTTCTATCTTCAAATTGTACCCCCTTGTTCTTGCACATCTCTTTTTCTGAAAGATACTGCCCTCTTGGATTTTGTTGATTCCCTTGAGGTACTTGAAAGTTTCTGTCCTGTACCCCCATCCCTCCTTTCCTCGAGGATATACATATTAAGCTGCTTAAGTCTCTCTTCATACTGTATGTCTTATGGTGCAGACTCTGCACTATTTAGTTGCCCTCCTCTGAACTGCTTCCATCCTGTCTATGTCCTTGTGGAATTTGGATCTCCAGAACTGCATGCAGTACTCCAGATGGGGTCTCACCAGCTGTCTCTACAGAGGGAATAACAACTTCTTGTTTTCTACTGGTGATGCCTCTCCCTGTACATCCCAGTATTCCCCCGGCCCTCCTTACTACCCTTTCACATTGCTTGCCCACCTTTAGGTCATCTGATATGACTACCCCCAGGTCCCTTTCCATTTTTGCTATTGTTAGTATCTCACCCCACATAATGTACTCTTCCTTGGGTTTTTGTTTCCTAGGTGCATTACTTTGCACTTCTTAGCATTGAATCTAAGCTGCCATGCATTTGACCATTCCTCCAACCTTGCCAAATCCCTTCTTATCCTTTCCACATCACCTTGTGTATCAACCCTGTTGCAGATCTTTGTGTCATCTGCAAAGAGACATACTTTCCTTCCAGTCCCTCTGCAATGTCACTTATAAAGACATTGAAGTGGACCGGTCCTATAACCAAACCCTGCAGTACCCCACTAGTAACACCCCTTTCTTCAGAGTGGACTCTGTTTACTATTACCCTCTGTGTCCTGTTCTCTATCCAATTTTTTACCCAGGCTATCATCTTGGGACCCACTCCCAGGCTGGCTAACTTGTATATTAATCTTTTGTGTGGGACTGTGCCAAATGCCTTGCTAAAGTATAGGTAGGCCATGTCCACAGCCCCTCCCAGGTCTACTACTTTGGTCAACCAGTCAAAGAAATCTATTAGATCCATCTGACATGACCTTTCTGCTGTGAATCCATGCTGTTTTGGGTCCTGTGCCCTTCTGGCCTCTAGGAACTCAACAATTCTTTCCTTCAGAAGTGATTCCATCATTTTCCCTATCACTGAGGTCAAACTAACAGGTCTGTAGTTTCCTGCCTCTGCCCTGCTTCCACTTTCGTGAAGTGGAATCACATCTGCCCTCCTCCAGTCCTCAGTTACCACCCCATCCTCCTGGGTAGTCAGTGGTGTCACTAGTTCTACCCTTAGTTCTTTTAGAATTCTGGGATGAATCCCATCAGGCCCCACTGCTTTGATCACAAGTTTTAAGAGTTCTTTCAGAACTCTTTCTTCTGTGAATGGGCTGGTGCCAGCCCCCTTATCCAGAGTGTTTCTATTGTTTGGTTTAGGTACTTCCCCTTCTTCACTTGTGAATACTGAGCAAAAAATATTTATTTGGTATCTCTGCCTTTTCACAGTCACCCTCTGCCCACCCCTTCCTCTTTATTAAGCCTCACTATCCCTCCCTTGGTCTTCCTTCACTTTCTGATATACCTATAAAAGGTTTTATCCCCCTTCTTAACTGAGCTGACTATCTTTTCCTCAGTTTGGGCCTTTGCCGTTCTGACTGCCTTCCCTCTGCTTTAACTGATACAGTTCTATGTCTTGCTCCTTCTGTGATTCCTTGTACTTCCTTAATGCTATATTTTTCTCCCTAACCTTCCCTGCCATCTCTTTGAGAATCACAGTGTTTTTTTACAGCGTTTTGTTTTGTTTATTTGCTTCACACAAAGGCTTAATGAAGGCAGGTTTTATTATTCCCCATTGTTCTTCCACCCCTCCTTCCTGCCCATTTTCTAGTACATTCCTTAGGCATTCACCCATTTTGGCAAAGTCAACTCTGCTAAAATCCAGGACCTTTGTCTTTGTATGGTTTGACTCTATTGCTGTGTTTATCGTGAACCATGCAGTTCAATGGTCGCTTGTTCCCAGATGGCTTCCCATTTCTACATCTGTGATCCTCTCTCCATCTCCATTTGAGAGTAGCAGGTCTAAGATTGCTCCCTCTTGAGTGGGTTCTAATACTAGTTGTCTAAGGCATGCCCCCTGCAGGGCATCTAGAACAACCTCGCTCTTTGATGTGGCTGCAGCAAACGCACTCCAGTTAACATCTGGCATATTCAGATCTCCCATCAACAATATCTCCCTTTTTTTCTGCCATTCTAAGGATACCTTCTATCATTTCCATGTCCTTTTCCTCCCCCTGAGATGGGGGTCTGTATACAACCCCTGTGTGGATTGTGGTGCCATTGCCTGTCTCCAAGTTGACACACAGTGCTTCCTCTCTTCCCTGTTTACCATTTTGTTCTGTTGCTTTGATTCCTTCCCTTATGTAGAGATCAACTCCACCTCCTCTTTTACCCTCCATGTCTGTCCTGTAGATAGCGTACCCTGGTATGTTTACATCCCAGTCATGGTTCTGTGTGTACCATGTTTCTGTGACTGCCACGATATCCAGATGTTCCTCTTCCATCAAGGCCACTAGTTCAGGAAGCTTGTTACCCAGACTACAGGGATTGGTACTCATTACTCTCCTTTTCTTGATGGCTTTTCCTCTTGTAGCCCCATCCCTTCCCTTACTGACTTTGCTTTCTCCATTTACACCAGTCCTGCTCCATACTGACCTATCTACCTTGATCTTTACCTCATTTAGTACCCTAAACTATAGCAGGTTGTAATTAAGGTAACAGGAATGTTGTGATCCTTTTGTCAAAGCCATGTACATTGTAATCAGAGGTCGGACTGAGCTGTGGTAAACCCACAGATATCCCACAGCCACATGTGGAAGCAAGGGTTATAAGGGCTCCAGCTCCTGCCCTCCCCACACTAATTGGAGGTCGGACTGAGCTACAATAAAGCTGCAGACATCCCAGATGTATACTGTTCCTGGCCACATGTTCTCTAGCATTTTTACTCTGCACACTTACTGTATTTGTTTCTAGAATGGATTTTACTGCTGGAAACAGCTGCACAAATATTATTGGTGAACAACAGCTGATAGTACATGACTAGGCAAGTCTTGTACCATTTTAGCCTGATTTCAGCTGTTTTGCTCCATTACCTCAATTACAACCTGCTGTTGTTTAACATTAGTCCTGTCACAGTTCATATTAAATCCTGATCAGTATATTCTTATGCATGCTTTGCTCCATTTTATCCTGAATTCTGATGTTTTTTTATTCCGCCATTTTTTTAATGTTACCTAATTATAGCCTGTTAGCATTACTTCTGCCACAGTTCATTAGACTAGACTTCTAAACTCTGTAATATTTAGATCAGTTTGCATTCTTAGACAGTGTGCATAGTTCATTGACTGCCTGCAATATTGCTTGTTTCTAATTGAGGTTACTTACGAAGTATAGCATTTGTATCACACTCCATGCATCTGTGACAAATGTGCATAGAACAGTAGCAAAGCTGCAAATGTTGATGATGTTTTTATCTTAAGTCAGCCTGGATCCGAGCAGGAACAAATCATCATAGTTGTTAAAAATTGTTTTATGCAGTATGGTAAGCTAACAAATGGAAGAGTAAGAGGTGGTGTCACATAACACATTCTGCTAGTGTTACAATTCTTTTCCTTTGTGCCTCTCTACATATTTAATAATAAGATTTCCACCCAGTTGACAGTTACCAAGATCGTCATAACAGCAATCTAGCCTAGTGGTTGCAATATTGCTGCAGCACTGTATTATTATTTATGTTTATTTTTTCCCTTACAAGTTTTCAGTATAGACAACTTGCTCTTAGCACTAAATATGCAGGCTGTCACAACAGGAAAGCATCATAGTGCCATCAGTATGCTATATGGCACCATCTCCTGACTGTTCATTTCATCATCTCCCAGTGCCGAGTTAAACAACTTATAACAGCCAGGGGGGGCTGTTACAGAAGAAAAAAATGTCCAGTTTAAAGAAATAAATAGTTGCTTCTCAGGGAAGTCAGCATAGGGTATATTGGAAACTGTATTCAAAGAATAGTCTTGTGGCTGTTTAAAAAAAAAGAGACAGGTGACAAACAACAGACTAAACTGGTTAAATGCTTTTTTTCCCTTTAAATCTCACTCTTTCCTGAAACAAGGCAAAGCTCTCGCATACACATAAATAACATGAAATGGAAATGAAGAAATTTTGCCAGGAATATTAGCTAAGGAGTCTGGTTTCAGTCAGTTACCGCAGCTTCTTGCAGACAAGGGGAAGCACTGAGGCCTAGTGCCATTCTTTCTGCTGTAATATTGGCTGGATGAACTTTACGACTTTTAATCTTTTTTTTTCTGCAGAGTGCTACCAGTATTGTGGTTGTTTCTGTATTACAGCCTGCATAGTCATGTTACAAGTTCGCTTCTGCCTTTGTTCTTTACTTACAATTGCTTTCCCAGTCTTAGCAGTCATTTCTATACCATAGCCTGTTGTGTTACACTCTGCAGAAATAAATAAATAAATGAATAATTAAAAGATGCAAAATAGTAAAGTTACATCCAACCATTCAGTTCAGCTGTACCAAAGCAAGTCAGTTTTAACAGCCCACATTGTTAAAAAATAAGCTCAGAGTTAAAATGCACTGGAATTGATCAAAACACCCAAAATGCGGACATTCATACTATAAGTATGAATGCTAAAAAGTGATAGATATACAGAAAACCGAGGCCCATGTGAGTATATCTCCAGCAAGCTGATACATAGACAGTGTTGGCAGATAAGGGCCTATGGCCCACTCAGTCTGCCCATTTGAGCTTGTAAGTTCAGTTTATGTTTTCCTAGAAATCTGTTGCCCCTTACCCCTGACCTCCAGAATTCCTTTATGTCTATCCCATGCATTCTTAAATCTCATGATTGTTTCAGCCCCCACCACTTTGTCTGGCAGGGTGTTCCACTTGTTCACCACCAGTTCTGTGAAGAAATTCTTCCTCACGTTTCCTGTGAATCGTACTCCCTCCAACTTCATCCCATGCCCTCTAGTCCTGGAACATCTTTTTCGCTTAAAAATAGTGTATTCCTGCACCCTGTTCCTCCCTGTAAAATACTTGTATGTCTCTATCATATCCGCTCTCTCCCTCCTCTCCTCCAAGGAGTACATGCTCAGTTCCTTCAACCTGTCCTCATAGGACTTGTGATGCAATCCATGTACCATCTCTGTTGCCCTCCTCCTGATACTTCACCCATGTTTCAGTAAATATTTGTCAAAGTTTTACTTGAAGTTTTCGTAACTAGTAGAGTTGATTACAATTGTAGGAAGTGAATTCTATACTGGGATTATTCTTTGGGTGTAGAAAAAATGCCTGTTATCCATTTTTGGATAGGTTAGTGACAATTGGTGTTTATGACTTCTCAGATTACAGTCCTGTTGGCTGTAAGACATTCCTACGTCAGCCATAAATGTTGGGTCTTTTGATAGTGTGTTCATAAATAAAAGATCACCCCTTGATCTCCTCTGTTTCAGTGAATACAGATCTAATTCTCCCAGCCTCACATCATAACTCTTATTTTGCATGTTAGTAATCATCTTGGTTACTCCTCATTGAATGCCCTCCAGTCTATTCACATCTCTTCTTATATACGGGCTCCATAATGGTGAGCAATAATCCATGTGAGGCCTTATGTAGGCTGTATAGATTAGTAGGATACAACCCCAATCTCTACTTGTGAATGATCTCTTTAAATTTCCTGTTAATCTGTTAACCCTATTGATAACATGGTTACAATGACTTTGAAATGATAGGTCAGATTTTATAATAATTCCCAGGTCTTTTTCTTCTAAGACTGGTTTAAGAGCGCAACCATTAAGTGTATACTGGTTGTGTTTGTTCTTGTTTCCCAGATGCATTATGATACATTTGCTGGTATTGTATGTCATGTTGTTTTGTAATGCCCAATCCTCATGTTTTTTTTATATGGCCCAGCGATCCTTTCCCCCTTAGAGCTCTATCCTGGTACAATGCCCTCTCACTGGCCATCACAACAATCACCAATCTAGGTCCTTTTAAAGTTGCCTTAAGGGTCCATATCCTCTCCTCATGTCAATGCCAGTGCAACTGGTAACCTGTGGATCCTGTACCATGCTGCTAGGACACAGACTGCCCTCAGCCTGGCAGTGGAGATCCCTCACTATTTCTAACCTACAGGCTTCTCACCTTCCTTGGTTACCATATAGTTGCACTGGACTATGAATGCATTGTATTATGTATAAGACAAGGCCTCCCTGAGGTGGCTTACTACCAACTCATATCATGCATTGCTTTAGCTACCAATTGTATAGATCTTAACTGCTCATTAGGTAAGTATGTTGCTAGCTCTGCCCTGTTTTAGCTTCCAAATGTATAGGCATTAGGCAGTGCTCATTGTACTTATACTCTGTATGATTGCTCACCCACATTTATTCTATGTATGTACTGTATGAATGTCTATGTTTTATTCTGATGTGGAGCCTTTGGAAATGTGTATATGACTCAAAGGGTTGTAATTCAGATTTCCCAAATAAATAAATAAATTAATATATCATTTTTGAAAATTAATATATTTTCATCTGTTTTGACTTTTGCTCAGCCAATTAACTATTGTCTGTGAATTTAATGGCAAACTACTGTTTTTTGTCAAGTCAGATATGAAGATAGAGAACAGTGTTGGTTCCAAGACTGATCACTGTGGCACGTCACTGATGACTGGACTTGATTTAGATGAGTGTCCCCTAACACAGACTTCTTGTGTATGGTTATTAAACCATTCATCCACCCAGTTTGTAATTATTCAATTTATTCCCAGTTCCTCATTTTCATTATCAATGTTTCATGAGGCACATTGTCAAATGCCTTGCAAAGATCCAGATAGATGATATCCATTGGATTTTTGTCCTCAAGGAGCTTATTCACCTTTTCATAAAAAACAAGGTTACTTGTTAAACATGATCTTCGATTTTTAAAGCCATGCCGTGAGTGGTCTATTAGGTTCTTTAATTTTATGTCCTCCTCGAGTTTATCTTTAAAATTTAAATATCTTACCAAGTACACTAGTGAGGCTTATTGGTCTATAACTTGAAGTTTTGCACTGATTTCCATTTTTAAAAATAGGGGTGACAACAGCTGTTTTCCAATCGTTAGGTATTGTGTTAAAAAATAATGATAAATTGAAGATTTTGTATAGTAGTTCCACTAATCATTCTCTGATTTCTTTTAGGAGTCTGGGATATAGTTTATCAGGGCCCAGAGATTTGTTAATAGTAATGCGCTCTAATTTATTTAAACTGTCTTTCTTTGTAAGTTCTGTTAAATCCTCAGTTTTGGGACTTCTGATACTATTGTTTTGTTTTTGGGGGTTAAACACTGTGCAAAAATATTTATTACATTTTTCTGCTATTTTTTGAGGTGCTGTTATTTCTTTTGAGCCGACAGTCAATGGGTCAATGGCTTTTATAGCTTGTTTTTTTATTATTTTTATAGGAGTAAAAGCTTTTCCCACCATCCTTCCTATAAGCAAGTCTAAATTCTAGTTTCTTCTTTTTTGCTCTTATGTGTTGCTTATATTTTTTTAATTGACTTGTATTTGTATTTATTGTAGTCATTATTGTCTCTTGTAAGTATTCTGTATGTTCTTCTTTTCTTAACTAGTAGCTTTAGTATATTAGGTGTTACCCACAGTGGTATTTTACCCCTCTTATTATATGTAATTTTGTTTGGTACATTTTTAGTTTCAAGTTCTATGATTTTATTTTTAACTGTGGTCCACAGTTCCTCGGTGGATGAAGACCCATTGTCCCATTGCCAGTTATAGAGGTTTAACTTCAATTGGACAAAATTAGCTTTATTGTAATTTTTGAATGTAATTTTCCCTGAGTCAGGTTTATAATGTATGCGTGTTGCAAAGGTTATAGTTTTGTGATCACTATTTTGTATGGGATCTCTGATTTGAATTTTTTTCTACTTGATCGGAAATATCAGGGAGTAATAAGTCCACAATATTATGATACCTAGTTGGTGCTGTAATTAGTTGTTTTAGGCCATTAGCACTACATACCTCTAGAAATAAATTCTCAAGATTATTACTGCATGTTCCATCTTTCCAGTTGATTACTGGGAGATTAAAGTCCCCTAATCATATAGTTTATAATCTGATTTATTACTGATGTTATTTAAGATTTATTTATGTATCGATGGGTTCATGTCAGGTGGCCTGTAACATCTTCCTAAAAGTAATTTCTGTTGTTTGTCTCTTACTATTTCAACCCAAAGTAATGAATTTGACATTTCCTCTGGCAGATCATTAAGCAATTTATATTTAATATCATTTTTGATAAATAGTGTCACACCTGACCCTTTTTTGTTGTTCTGTTTTTGTTTACAGTAATATAACCTGGTATGTTTATATTCCAGTTGGAGGTTCCCTCCATGACATTGAATAAGTAATCCCCATGTACTGGAACTTGAATAACATCAGTATAAAAAGCAACTAAGCAACAACAGGGTTTGTAAGAATCCTCAATGTCAATTTCCATTCACATGCAAATGTAAATTATATTAGCAATATATTGTTCCATTAATATAGAAATAAATCAGTAAGCAGAAAGGGACAAAAAAGAACGACAAGTTCAGACTAAAAGCAACATAGATGGTTTAAATTACAGATAGTAGTGCCACTGCATGAGACAAGTACACCAACCAGCATTGAGATCTGCTGTAAAGAGACATCAGAACAGTAACTGTATGCCATCTGTCTGTTGTACTGTGTGCCAGTCCTCATCCTTCTGTAAAAAACATCTTTCAGGACCATGTTAAAACATTTTTTTTGCCAAGTAGTATCAGCTGTGAGAGGGAGACAACAGTGCCCATGCAACAGAGGGAGGAGGGGCAGGATATTATTTAAACTTCACACTGCCATTGTGTGAGGTTTGGGATTAGATTGCTTGATTGCTTGCAGTATAGAAATTGTTACTGTTGCTGTATGTTTGACAGCTGCTGGAAATGGTGAGTTTATTTCATATTGGAGTTTGGAAGGAAGTTCAATATCCTGTTGGGAGGTCTTTGCTCTTGAGCTAATTATTATTAAGCTGATTTCAGCTTGATTCATAATGGGTGGGTATTCATTTTGGAAAACAAAGGGGGTCTTATGTGAGATTATTCTGGAGCTCATAGCATTGGAATGGAGTTTGATGCAGCTAGACACAGATAGAAATTAAAGTTTTGGGAGATATCAGCATCTGCCATGTTATACAGTAAGTTTAACTTTTGTTTTTCAAATAGTTTACAGAATTCTACCAGACTGATATATATAAATATTATAATATATATATTATATAAATATTAAGCACTTTGGTATATTAGGCTCTATATCACCTGAACATATTTTTGTATAATGGAGTCCTAGCTGAAACCATCAGTAGAGAGTAAATGTTATCAGATTGATGGTTATAAATTATTATGCAAGGAAAGGAGTGGTAAAAAGAAGAGGAGAGGAATATTAATTTACTGTAAAGAAAGCTTAGATGTGTTTGAATACCCCATAAATTGGTGCTCTCAATCCGAGTGTGAAAAACTCAAATTTTATATAGTTCTTGGTGGCTGCTATAAGCTTAAAATTTGCACAATTTATAATCCTCCCAAAACAGCTAGCAGGGGTCTAGCTGATTTATTATAGTTTTTAGGTTCTGAAAGTAGATCTGGAGACCTTTTGGTCCTTGGTGATTTTAACATAAATTGGTCTCCTGATGACAACCCAGCACTTGAATCACTCATAACTAATGCAGGGTTTGTGCAGGTAGTTTCTACCTTTACTAGAATGAATTTGATAAGCAATAAGCATACTACTATAGATTGGATTCTCACTAATAATTTTCCCAATATAGCAGCTGAGGGTACTCTTCCTGATGTTGTGAGGGATCATCTTGTGGTGTTTTTTGTATGGAGGTGTAGTATATCAAAGCCTCCACCTAGATGTATAATGTTTAGGAAATTTCCATCATTAATCTCAGATGATCTGGCTGAAGATTTAAACAACATAGATTGGACTTACTTAGATGCAATCCCTGAGGTAAATTGTGCTGTGGACTATTTTAATAAAACTTTAGCTGATATACACAATACAGTGGTAGCCACAGACATTGGCAGCTATTTCCAGGTATTTATCAAAATTTTTGAGGAGTTTTTCTCTGCTGCTCCTACTGTTTAAATGCATAAAACATCAGGTATTTCTAGAAATATCACATAAATTTCAGGAAATAGCTGGCAGTGTCAGTGGCTGCTACTGTAGGTTTTTTCCTTTAAAGACTTGTAGGGTCAGAGGTATAGTAAATAAATGGTTAACACCAGATAACACCAGATTTATTCAAATGTATGAAAGAGAGAGATTCTGCATGGAGGCTTTACAAAAAGCTAAATACAGATCAAAATCGCATTAATTATCGGTGATTATGCAATCTATGTAAGGCCAAAATAAGATTGTCTAAGTTAGAGTTTTATCAGACTAAACAGCAGAATAATTTGAATAACGCTAAGCAATTCTGGCCTGCTATTAAAGAGTTGACATCCCAAAGGTTAGTGTTGCACCAAATCAGATGAATGTTGATAGGACTTTTCCATTTGATTTGTCTATTATAGCTGAAGCTTTTATGACAAAATTTACTGATTTTCTACTTGTATCAATCATTTTTTTCCTTCACATTCTCAGGATCATTTGTGTTTAAAAGAAAATCCTTTTTCTTTTTATTGTCAGCAAATTAAACCTAGTGAAGTCTTGAGATAATGAAAATGGTTGTCTGTAAATAAAAGCTCTGGGCCAGGCAAGCTTGAGGTAAGGTTTCTAAAACTTGTAGCTGAGTATATATATATATATGTTCCATTAACAAAAAATTATAATTTATCTCTGATTATGGGTGAATTTCCATCTTCTTGGAAAAGTACAATTATAACATCTGTGTACAAGGGTGGATTAGTAAGTGAGTTGGATGGCTATCGCCCCATCTTTCTGCTTCATGTTCTGGGAAAATGCTTGAAAAAACTGTGAATCATCAGATGGTGGAGTACCTTGACTCTGCGGGCCTCTGATCCCCAGTGCAACATGGTTTTCATAAACATCATGGTACGGAAACGGCCTTGGCCAGATTCACAGATTATGTTGGTAGAGCATTGGATAGTGGTCAGCTATTTGGAGCTGTGTTTGTGGATCTGTCCAGGGCTTTTGACTTGGTAGACCATTGCTTGTTGCTCAGTGGGTTGGAGGACCTCGGAATCAGGAACTCCCCATTGAGATGGTTTGGCAGTTATTTAACTCAGCATCCACTGCAAGTTAGCTATCAGGGAGTTTTGCATGTTAGATGTAATTGCTGGCTTGTCTTTCTTTGCCACAAAAAGAGAAAAAAGAGTCTATGACACATGCTTGCCAATAACTTTTTTATTGAACAAAACTTGATGATTTGCATACTGTGGCAGAATTAAGAAGAAATGCAAGCTTCAACAGTAATAGGAAATGCTTTCAAACAAAACATCTTTTTAAAGAGAATGTCTTTTTTTTTCTTTAAAGTTCAGTTAGTTTGAAACTGAAAGGTGAATGAGCAAGGTGAAAATGTGGTTTAACTGTTAAACTTTTTCTGAAGAAGTGATGGTTAAGTTCGTTGTACCTTTACAGATAGTTGCAGTAAAGTGTCTTTTATAGTCCAGAAAGGGTGGTTTTCATCATTTCTTCAAGGGCTTCTTTTATTTTTTCTCCGAGTCTGTTATGGCAGTGATATGCAAATTAGCCTCATTAGGTATGCATTCTTTTGGTCTATTGCCTAGATAATATTATAATTGTGGGGTAACATGAGGGATCCTTCTGGTTTCTATGGAGATGAGTGAGAGAGAGACAGGGAGAAAGCCGGTTAGGAATGGAGTAAGGGAGTGTGTGTCTTTTTCAGGACAAGGAGTTTGAGGTACTGCATTAAAATATAAGTTTTTTAACAGAGTTTTCTTGTTTTGGGTTAGTGTTTGTCAGTGGGTGGTCGAGCAGGAGCGTGGGTTACTTACTGTTGTCATCTGACTCCAATGAGGACAGTTGCAGGACTCTGTGAAACTTCTTTGGTGGTGGCCAATGGTATACATTTATGGTCACTCCCTTATGGAAGGCTCAGTGTGCTCTGAACAGTGTCTGCATCGTTAAGATGCTGGCAGTTTCCGTTATGCAGAGATTTGAGGTATTTTTTTGCTGGTGCCCTGGATTTGTTGAGGAAGTTGATGGCTGCTGCACTTGGGTGGAGTTGGTAAGGAGGTCACTTATATCTCTTTGCCTGGACTCCGACAAAACATAGTAGTTATTAATTGATTGCAGGTTTTTGTGTCCCGAAATCTGTTGAACCCCCATTGGCAAAACATGTACATCTACTAGTTTTTCCATGCTTGTTTTTCTCATTGAATGGTTTATTATGCTTTTACTTTTGGGCAGACCTGAGTGAAGTTTCATCTGCGTCATCATGCAATGGAGCTTGTTCATGCCTATGGACACGCTCCTATACCGTAGGCCATTTGCTTTATGATTTATATTTGGGGCTATGTAGAATGGCACCTCAGGAGACAAAACAGGCTGAGGTCTATGTGTTTTATACAGTCTGTAGGCTTGAATAGTGTCCATCTCTGGATTGTCTTTGTTTTTCTAGATTTGTGGTTTTATGGGTTTAATGTCCGTGGGCTTGTCACCAGGTCTTGTCTTGGTTTGATGCTCATTATATTGAATATAGTGGTTGCCCTGGGCATCTGTCCCTTCATCTATGTCTGACCAGTGCAAGCCATACTGCTTTTTAGTGCATAGAGAATAGTGGATCCCTATACTAAAGAACAGGAAAATTAGCACGGATGTGGGGTTGTCCATTCCTAATGTGCCTGTTGAGTAAAGCAGTTCTATTTCTTGTTCCGCAAGTGCTTCTGCTTTTCTAGGTCTGTTTCCCTTTCCCATTTTCTTAAGTTGTTTTTGTTTTGCTACCATTGTTCTTTTAATCTTGATGAAGTCAGTTTGAAGACTCTTGAAGATGGAGTGAGGGTACAGTACTTCATTTGTACTAAATGTCTGTCAGTACTAGCCACTATTCCGCTTATTGTCCCTGGTTCATAGTCACAACCATCTTGACGTTTCAGGCAGAAAATGAAATTTGCAATTTTATTGTCTAGATCCTGAAGTGGCAACTCAGTAAAATTAACTGTTGTACCTGTTTCTTGAAGAAAGGTAGTAAAAAGGCATAGGTTGCTTTGTGTTTTTAAAAATGTGTTTCTGCTTTCTTGCTGACTGACATTTTGCCTTTCTTCTATGTGTTCCAGCTGAAACCTGCCTGACATTTTGGTAAGTATGTTTAGAAGCTTGACTACAGTACTGACAGGTGATTTGAAAAGAAAAAAAAGGCATTTAGTTCCCATTCATTTTACAGGCATAATGGAGCTGTAACAGCTGTTTCTGAGGGGATTTTGTGGTACGGACTGTGCGCTAAGGTATAGCATGAGGTAGGAGAAGGAGCAGGTGGCACATGTTCACAGTTATAACCCATGGGTTAAAGCAGCAAATTATAACCTGTTCCTTCTATGGGAACAAAGACAAGCCAGTTATTACAATATCTTTACATACTTTTTTCTATTATAAATGTTCTAATGCATTTGGCAAATGATTTTCTGCATTTGGTCCTCTCATGTCATGCCATCATGTCCTGGGAACTTTGTATTTTCTTAGAGGAATATCAGTCAGTGTTCTTATATAGATGTTCCATAGAAATGCTGATACAAGGATAGTCCCAATTTCTCTGCTGCTAGAAAACTGACTTACTGTACCTTTGATTCCCTGTCAAGCATCTTTATATCAGACATTACATTGAGGTAGCCCACCACTTAAGATTATTAAATGAAAGAAATGCTGCAGGACTCCAGTTAGCAGCAGGCTAATATCACCCCCTCTGCCTTATTTTTAGCTCATGTGTAAGATCAAGTGAACAAGTATTTCCATTTATATATCTTCAGGTTTGATGTTACAGTATGAACCATATTATAGTAATTAGGCTTCATGATCATGTTCTAACAGTCTAGCTTTTCATATGCTAAGAAAATAAATGATTTAATAGCTACTATGTATTGTAATTAAAATAGGAGAGTGGGTGACGTGATGGATCTGGATGAGTCTCTTTCTGTTACCATGGAGACAAGATCTCCTAGAGTAGTCACTTAGCGGCCCATGATCATTGTTAGACGTATTTAGTGTTCTTTAATTAAACTGTGAAAACAACCAAAGGGTCATTTGAAGCTCAGGTCAGTATCATAAAGACAAGATGTTCTGTATATTGTAAAAATCATTCTGTTACTATTTTAAAACCTCCAGATAAGGCTTACAGTTCAAGCTTGCTGTTCTATGTGTGGTATATTAATAAAGGTTAACAAGAACATTACCTAATAGCATGTAACATATAAACAGCATGCAGAAGCTGCTAGCAAAAGGCCATTAATTATTTTGAAAATCTTTGTCTTTGCACATTCACAGATTAAGACAAAACACTGCATATATTTGATAATGAAAGAGGGCATTTTGTGTTGATGGCAGTACTCTGTCCCTATCTCTCTCTCCCTACAAAAGAAGACAGTATTAAAACACATTTACCATCTTTAGAAATATATTGGTGTGTTTATTATAACATTCCCAAAGTGATCATTTATTTGATTGATCTTGGATTAAGTTTTGCTGTGGTACCTTCTGTACAACCAGCATAATGATCTGGCATAGTCAAATATAGGACAACTAATTTCTTTACACAGAAAACAGTAGGATAAGAAAAACAGTAAAAACAACCGCAGGGAATTTTTCTAGGCATTCTTTTTCAGACAGTAAATGGGGTCTTGTTTAGTAAACATGTTTACATGTGATCCCTGGCCCTGTGGTGCTGATTGGGGGTTTGCTATGGGCTAGTGATGCCACATATTTAGTGACACTTAGGGGTGGCTCAGCAAGGTGCCACTGGCAGAGTGGGTGACAGCACACTGCCTGGTAACCTCCCCCCAAGGCAGTAACTTGCATGAAAGCTTAGTCCAGGGTTGTGGGATGATTCTAAATACAGGGTAAAATCCCTTCTGATTGGTGTAGGGTAATGGGGCCAGCTAATAACCTCATATGATCACTGGAACTCTGAAAGGCCATTCCCTCCCCTGATGCTGGCAATTCTGAAATGCCTTGTTCTCCCTTTGACTAGGATGTGATCACTCTGAAAGAAGGCAATGAGAGCCCAGTCATGGGTGATAAACTGTGGGCATGTGAGGGTGCCATGTGGGTTACATACTGAGTTTTTTATTGGCATGACTAGGAGAATTCCTTGAGTGAGTAGAAGCAGAGAAGGCTTCTACCAGATGATAAGCACAACAGAGGAAATAAAAAGTTAACACAATAAATGTTTTTTTTACCTGTGCATACTGCAACAACAAGTACTATAAATCCTTTTTGATAAGTTCTGTGCAAAATTGCTTTTATCACCAGCAGAAGTAAGCAGAATCATCAGTCATCTGAATGTAGAGTTTATTTGTTATTTTATATTTTATTTATCTGGGATAACCTAGCTAAGATACAATATCTTGTTTTCAGTAGGGCTAGCTTTTAACCATTTTATGGAAAGATAGACTGATGCACTGATAGGTTAAGTGACTTGCTCCATATTGTACAGTGACTAAGTTGCTGTGGTGGGACTTGAACTGGTATCTTCTAGCTTTCAAATCTGTGTGCTAGCCTCAAGACCATGCATTCTCATATATTTCCATGGAAAAGGTGAAATTCTATTTGTCATAATTCTATAGTTTTCTTAATATGTAATTATGTTCTACTGGTGGAATCCCTACTTTCCAATTCAGAAATAGGGAGGTGGGATGGGTTCATTACATGACTGAGTTGTGACTAGATCAACTATTACAGTGTACTTAGTATCCCTGGGTGACAGCAAGTACTCTAGTGGGCACCATTCTCTCCGTATGCATGAAGATATGTCAGTGGTATAGGGTGGTAGTGGCAGCAGTGGGGGTACAGCAACTGAGCATCTTGACTTTGACCAGTTGGCCCTCATCATGGACCAGAGTCAGAGTCATGACAGGAGAGCTATTTAAATTATATAAAAAAAATCCAACAAGCTTTTTCCCAGGACTAGGAATGGTGTGCTAGGTAAAGGCCAAACCGAGGCACTGACAAAGAATCCTCGCATACTCTCACCAAAGAACCAAACCCAAATATAAATATAGTTAAAGTGTACTATGTGCAGATTATTACTCACACATATTGTGCATCTCAATACAAGGTATTCAGAGTGCTAGTAGCCTCCTGTAGCCCTTGCTAGACCACAAAATGGCACACAGTCCACTTCAAATACTATATATTCATGTCTGCTTTTACTTCTTGTACTATTTAAATTATGAACACACATGGACCATTTAGGAAGCTCCTGGTAATGAAAGATATGGTGTTCAGGAACTAGCAGGATGCTAAGTATGTAAACTATGTTCTTTTGGCTCTGGACCTGTTGTCTCCCCCATCAGGACAAGGAGATACAGATAAGACCACCTTAGCCCTTGGACAGCATAATATGGGATGGGGTGGGTTGCTTTGGGGGGAGATAAAAATAGGTGTGAGCTGGAGAGGGATTGGCAGTGATCAGATATAAAGATTTGAATGTGCGGGTGATCAGGGAGGGGGTGGAAGATGGGCACTAACTAATGAATGTGGGGTGGATATGGAGCCCTGGCCTTCTGGGGAGGGGGAAAGACCATTGTTCTATTTTAGGAGAGTTGTCTGACTAGCATCAGAAATATAACTATAATGGTTGATATTTGTTCCTCAGATATGAATAATGAATAAACTATTATGTGTGATACTACTGAGCTAGTGGTGAGACTTTGAATCACTCTCAAGGGTAACTTAAGGGTAACTTTGCAAAGCTTATCATGCAAGACTTTCAAACTTTGGAGAGTGGTTTCAGCAGTTGTGCAGAACACAGCTCTATATCCCAGAAGGGGAGCAGGAATCACCTGGTTATTTTCTTTCTTGCATAAAAATCAAGGCAGTTGGCCACCTGGTTAACTGCTTTCTTGCATAAGGATGAAGACAGCTCCTCCCACTGTCGAGGCCATCTGACCTGAGTCCACCATGTCGATGATGTGATCAGCATGCACGTGACAGCCATACCTGCAAGAATTTGAAGGACTGAATCGACCCACGTTATCTGTCTGCTTGCAATACCTTCTTCCCCTGGACCAGCAGGAGACAGACAGAGCCTGGCAAATGGAAACATCGAAACAGAGAATTTGTCAGCAGATAAAAACTGTTTGGCCCACCCAGTCTGATCATTTTGTCCTTTCCTATACTGTCACCACAGACCCTATATGATCTCTGGCTATTCCCCCTTCCCCTTCCTACAGAGATTCCTTTGTACCCAACCCATGCATGCTTGAAGCTCACCTCTGTTCTCCACCCCCACTACCTCTGCTGGAAGGCTGTTCCAGGCATCCACCACTCTTTCATTGAATAAGTACTTTCTCATGTTCCTCCTACATTTTCCCCATCATCTTCATTGCATACCCTCTTGTTCTCATGCATCTTTTTTTCAGAAAAATTCACCCCTCCTGTACCTTATTCACTCTGGTGAGGTACTTATAGGTCTTTATGATGTCCCCCATCTCCCTTCTCTCTTCCAGGATGTGCATGTTGAGACTCCTTAGTCTCTTCCCATAGGGCTCACCATTTTAGTTGCCCTTCTCTGGAAGTCTCTACCCTGTTTATGTCCCTCCTGTGATATGGTCTCCAGAACTAGACACAGTACTCCAGGTAAAGTCTCACCACTGACTGAACCAGAGACTGAACCACCTCGCTCTCCTTCTACTGGTGATTCTCCTCCCTATGCACCCCAGCATCCTCTTGGCCCCGCCTATTGCCTTGTCACACTGCCTCACCATCTTGAGATCATCAAATATGATAAACCTAAAGTCCCTTTACTGCTTAGTAACCATCAATACCTCTTCCTCATTTTATACATCTCATCTTGGTTTCTGTACCCTAGAGGTCATGATTTTTCACTTTTTTGGGTTGAAATCCAGCGGCCAAATTGACAACTCCTCTAGTTTTCTTCTGTTTATATTTATTATCTTCAACACATCCAGCAGCATCTACATTATTGCAGATTTTGATGTAATCTGCAAAGAGGCATAACTTCCCTTCCAGCTGTTCTGCAATGTTGCTTTTTAAGGGTTCTATGACATCAGGGCACTGGCGGTAGTGTCATTACAGTGCCAAGTTTTAATTCAGTCAACCATTTTTTTTTTGCGAGGACTGCATCTCTTACAACCCCCCTTACTAATTATTCTAACTCTGCGGGGGAGGGGCGGTCCTTGGGGAGGAGGCGACAAATCAAAAATCGGTGCTGTTATGCCCTGATGCTCTAATACCAGTGCCTCAATGCTGTGATACACTTATACAGACATTGAAGATGTCTGGTCCAAGCACTGAGCCCTAAGGTAACCTCACTGATCATTTTCCTCTCATTAGACTGAGTGCTGTTTACCACAACCCTCTGTCACCTATTAGTCCACCAATACAGCACCTAGTTTACCACCTTAGGTTCAACCCCCACACTGCCCAGTTTCCTTTAAAGCCTCCTATGTGGTATGGTGTCAGAGGCCTTGCTGAATTCTAAGTAAGGCTTCTTCCACCACCCCACCCTGACCTACTTCCCTGGTCACCCAGTCGAAGACGTTGATGGAGTTCATCTGACATGACCTTTTTTTTTTAATTTGTTAACCAGGTTGGGACACTGGACAAGTCCTTTTTAGTTCCAACCCAGGACATAAAACAATCAACATTAATGACAAATAATAAAATACATTAACAATCACACTTAAAATGCTGCAACAAAAATAACTTTAACTTATATTTAAAACTGCCAAAAGACAAAGCATGACCGAAGAGTAACAGGCAGCATATTCCAGAGGGATGGGACTGGCCCCCAGTGAATCTGTGCTGCTTTAGATCTTGTAACCCACCAGACTCAAGATACTGTAATGGACTTTCTTTTAAAAATGTAAACATAACTTCCCCTCCACTAGCATTAGAGTAACCGTTCTATAGACGTCAGCCTCCTCTCTGCTGCCACTTTTATGAAGCTGGATTACATCTACCTTCCCCCAATCCTCTGAAACCACTCCTTTTTCCAGTGAGTTGTTGAATAGGGCTGTTAGAGGTACAGTAGGTACCTCCCTGAGCTCCCTCATCATCTTTGGATGTACCCAGTCCAGCCCCATAGCCTTATTTACTTTCAGATTCACAAGTCCTCTCAAAACTGTTTCCTCTGTGAATGTACTTGTGTCTACCTTCCTCCCCAAGTGTTCTTGCTGCTTCTATGTGGTCTGCACCCCTCTCCCTCCACTGTGAAGACTGAGCAGAAATATCTGTTCAGGATATCTGCTTTTCTCTGATCCTCCTCTGCACAGTCTCCTCTTGCCCAGCTTAACCTCACAATCCCTCCCCTTGTCTTCCTCTTTTCACTTATGTATCTTAAAAAGGTATTGTCCCCTTTAGTTACCTCTTTTGCTATCCTTTCTCAGTTTGAACCTTTGCACCTCTCACTGTTTTCCTTACTTTCCTCTGCTTTTCCTGGTACAAGTCCTAATTGTCTTACCTCTGCATCGCCTTGTACCATCTGAATGTTACCCTTTTATCCTTTACCTTTATAACCACTTGCCTCAAGAACCACAGTGGTCTCTTTTTCCCCTCCTCCTTTTGCTCACTTCTTTTATGCAGAGGTGTGTTGTCATTACCATGCCATCCTTTAATTTTGCCCACTGTTCCTCCACAACATAGACAATCCCCCACAGCTAGGTCATAACTGAGGAAGTCACCCATTTTGTTAAAATCTGCCCCTCCTGTATTCCAGGACCCTCATCATTGTGTGGGTCATCTCTGCCACTGCCCTTATGCTAAACCACACCATACAGTGACCTCCGGTCCCCAGGTGGCATCCCACCTTGACATAAGCACTACTGCCCCTGTTTGTGAGCACCAGGTCCAGCAGTGCCCCATCTTGAGTGATCTGTCTGACCAGTCAGCTGGGAAATGCCCCCTGCAAGGAGTCTAGGATGGCCCTGTTTCTAGTCAAGGTTGTGGCTGGGATGCTTCAATCTACAGTACATCCAGCAGATTGAATTCTCACACCAGGAGCACCTCCCCCTTTTCTGCCATCATGCTGATGGCTTCCTCCAGTGCCTTATCCAATTCTTCCCTCTGTGCTGGAGGTCTGTATTTCACCGAAGTGTGAATAGTGGATCCAGCATTTGTCTTCAGAGTGACCTTCAGCACCTCCAACTCATCCATTACTCCTAGGTTCCCTTACTTTTCTGTTGCTCTGATTCCCTTTCTCACATATAGCACAATCCCTCTACCCTTCCTCCCCTATTTATCCTTCCTGCCTTCCTAAACTGAGTTTAGCTGAACGTGAACAGTTATAATTGAGAAACACTCACATACCAATCTGTAGTTTGCCAGTTTTTTTCATTACATCTAGCTCAGCACTCACAACAGGACTTGTAGTTTGAAGACCAACAGCAGAAACCTGTTCCTGGTCTTCAAACTAGGAGTTATGTTGTCATTGTTGAGCAAGATGCAGTAAAAAAAAAACTGAAAAACTACAGATTGGTATGTGAGTGTTTCTCATTTATAACTATCCCTATTCATCCCAAACAAATCCTTGGGAAAGACACCAGGATTCACTGAGTGCACTGCAACCTTCCCCCATGCTACCCTTGAATTGATAAGTTTTGCCTGATATGGCCATGTCCAAGTCTTGGCTCCCTGTACACCACAACTCAGTAATGTCCTCAAGATCCAAGTCTGCCTCCCTCTGCCATAATGGCCTCCTGGTCTAGAATTTTGTTTCCAAGTCTCCTTGCATTGACACACATTGCTCCCACTATGCCTGCTATCCCTTTTCTGCCTTTTAGCCACTTAAAACTTCCCTCACTCCCCCTCCCCCCTCACTACTCTCTGCTCACTTTGCTTTCTCAACACCTCCCTTTTCCTCCTCTTCTTTTCCTGTCCCCTTGTTGCCTGCAAAGCTTCTGTTTCCTTTATCTTGTACCCTGGGGGAGTTTTCTTCCTCAGGCCCTCTCTTGATGTTACTTCAATCTGTGTGTGGGGAGGGTAGGGAGTAGTTTATGCATCCCTTTGTATTTCCACCTTCCCCCTCAGCTAGTTTTAATGTTCCTCAAAGTAACATCTAAATCTTCCAACAAGGACTGTGTGGTGCCCTTCCAGACAGATGCAGGCCATCATGACTGTTTAGACCCATAACCTTTCAGGCCAAACACCAGTCTAGAATGAAGCTGTATAGCAACAAGGAGGCAGTATAGCGCAGTGGTTTAAGGCTCTGAGCTGCAAATCTGGAGACCTGGGTTTGAATCCCACAGTCCCCACTTGCATACTGTATGACCCTGAGCAAGTCACTTAACTTCCTTTTGCTCCCAGGTTGCACCTGTAAACAAGCTTTTAGCTTAGTGTGTCTTTCCTGGTAAAACAAAGGTAAAAAAAAGAACCTCTCCTCCCTGCACTGTTCTTTCAACCAATTGTTGAAGCTCCTGGTGTGGAGTACCTTATCCTCCCCATGGTCGTAGACAGGTAGCACCTTGGCAAATACCACTGTTTATGCTACTTGCCTTAGAGCCCTCACTAGTTCACTGAACTCTCCCTGTATAGCCCTATCCCACACTTGGTCATTTAACCCCAGATGGACAATGACATCCAGCTCCCTAGACTATTCTGTCACCCCAGTGATCCTCTGGCTCCACTGTCCATCCCTCTGAGCCAAACACCCAGGTAGGTACCTAACCTCCCTCTCTCTACAGCTTCCTTCTCCCAACTCTACCCCCGCAACAACTGAGTCCCCCACTACAGGCTTCTTTCTCCTCTGCTGGGCCTCACATCTTCTCTTCCCTTCCCTTCCCTTCACTAGGGGTGCCTCCTCACACAGTCCCATCCTGCCAGAATGGCGAAGGAATTATGTAGTGGCACATGCTGAGGAATGTGTTCCTGACCCATGATCTCCACCCTCCAGCCAGACCATCTGTGTTCAGGCAACCTTGGAGGCAATGGTGGCAGACTTAGTAACCCCTGTGTGGGGCAACAGGTCCTCTGGATCCTAACCTGCTTGACACACAGACCACAACCTCAGTCCAGAGAGGTATGTGTGGATGGGGTAGCACCTCAGTCTCCAGAATGACTTCCAGAAAACTGCAGCTCCACAACCATTGCACTGCACCACTCCCATGTCTGCTAAGATGAGTCATCCCTTTCTGTTTTCTGAAAGTAAGTTACCCCTACTGTCCCTTACTTTTACTTGCTCCTTTCCAGCTACATGCTCTGTTAGATTCTACTTTAACACCTTACCCTAGATAGGGTGTTACATTACTTCATTTCTCTTAAAATGGTTGCTGTTTCAAGGTAATGTTCTCCCTGTACCCTACTGCCTTTTTATTCCTCCCTTTTGCTAATTTCCTCCATTGTACTACCTGAAATAATACTTTACTCTACCTCAGATAGGGTGCTTCCTTTAATCACACCTCTAGCTATTATCTGACTGATTTTATCCCTGCAATTACCACTACCCCACCACCTGTATCTACATATTACCTTGTTAGTCCAGTAGAGGCCCCTACTTATCTACGGTTGCCTGCAGACACCTGCGGATACCAAAGAAGCCAGTCTCAAATCCCAAATTAGCAGCACAACCCAATCACTTTCGTAAACTCTAAATTGCTTTTCTGACTGGGTGCTACTGGTTACAGCATACATAAGTTAAAACAAAAGACCCAGTGCCCCCCCCAAAATAATTGGCAAGTCAATAAATTGTTATAATATGCTTTCTGCCTCAAATAGCCACTCACTTAGTATATCCCAAATTGGAATGGGTGTCTGTTAGTTTTTCAAATCCTCCCATTGGCTGAGGCCCTACTCTAAAATGCAACTGCCAGAGTTGATGCCTTTTAAAATATGGTGCACTGCCTTACTTCCTCACTTTGAAGAAGTACACACCCCAGCTAATGTACTTGCACTGCAGTATTGGCTTACTTTAAAAAAGGTACAGGCCCCAGCCAATCTACTCATAACTGGTGAAGAGCCAGCTAATAGAGACAGTGACATAGCTCCCAAACATGATAAAATCCAGAATTAACAAAGGGCAGCGAGGCAGTCTATTAGTTTTTCAAATCAATGAGCCAGTAAGGCAGCGGACCATATTTGAAAAGGGAGTAATTCTGGCAGTTGCATTTTAGAGTAGGACCTTAGGGCCTCAGCCGATGGAAAGTAGTCCGCCTTATCGACTGGTGGTTGAGCTTGCTTTCACACCAGAGCTCTGATCTGAAAAACTAAGAGCCCCCCACTCCCCTTTGGAATGTAGCCATTTTAGGGAGAAAACATATTGTAACAATTTATTGACTTATAAATGATTTTTTTTTGGGGGTGCACTGGGTCTTTTGTTTTAACTTATGTATGCCATAACCAGTAGCACTTGAATGAGAAAAGCAATTCAGTTTGTGAAATTGGTTGCGTTGAGTTGCTAATTTGGGATTTATTCATGTTTGGGAGATATGTGGCTGTCTTCATTAGCTGGCTCCCACCACTTACTACTAGATTGGCTGGGGACTGTACCTTATTTAAAGTAAGCCAGTAGAGCAGGTACATTGATTCTGGGCCGTACTATTTTCAAAGTGAGTCAATAAGGCAGTGCACCATATTTTAAAAGAGAGCAACTCTGGCAGTCGCATTTTAGAGTATGGCCTCAGCAGATGGATGGTCTACCTTGCTGAATGATGTCTGAGCTTGCCTTCACACCAAAGCTCTGATGTGAAAAGCTAAGAGACTCCCGCTCCCATTTGGGATGCAAAAAGTGAGTAGCCATTTGAGGCAGAAAACATTGTAACAATTTATTGACTTGCCAACTTGTGTGTGTGTGTGTGTGTGTGTAGGAGGGGTGCACTGTTTTTGTTTTTTGTTTTAATGAAGCCAGTCACCTGTTCCACTCGTGCTCTGTTTCACTCATGACCTAGGACATGAGCAGCATGGGACACACTAGGATGGCATCCTTAAATACTGTATCTCCTTGGTGCCTCATTATTGGTCGTCTGTCGGGTTCAGGTCTGCCCACTTCCTTCATTGTTCTCAGCCTTTACCCTGTGTACTTGCCTAAAAAAAAATATAAAAAGAACACAGAAATCAGATACAATAATCAAGTTATACAGCTCAAACCCTTATTTTCCCTCTTCTTGTGCTGGTCTCAAATGCACATTGAATCACCCAACCTCTTCATTTTTAGAAGTCTCCTTGGTGAGTGTCTGGTTTCCCTGCTGTCCAGCTGTACATTGTAACATAGTAAATTTAAGTTCAAAGGGACCCTAGGTCAATATTGTCTCTCCCACAACTTCATAAGCACATATGAAAAAGAAAGTATTATGTGTAAACTTATAATAATTCATAGGGTTCCCACACTTTACTATGCAGGTTACCCATCACCCTGGTGTTTATTACTTTTCCAGGCTTACTCAAACTTGTACTGTTTTCAAATCCACTCTGAGCTGGGAGGCTATTTTCATGTTTATTAGGTACATAGAAACAGAGAAAATGATGGCAGAAAACGACCTATGGAGCATACAGTGTGTCCGAGTCCCTATTTAGCCTTGGGACCTACTGTCCCTCCAAAGTCCTAGCCCTAGGCCTCCTCAACCCCCCCCCATTCTCGTCCCTGTTTCTGCCACCCTGAACAAGCACTATACCCTTCATTCTGTCCCAACTGTGCTTGAAACCAGCAATGTTTTTTGTACTTACCACTTCAGGTGATAAGACTATTCCATGGTTTCACTCTTGACGTCCTCTGCAATACACAGCTGTGTGTTTGTTTTTGCTTCCCTAACCACCATCTTTGCTTACTCTGTTTTCAGTAAATATTCTCCCCAGTCTTCCTCCCCCTGCTTTTCTTTATACTTATAGGAGGCCTTTTTTTGGCCCTCACCACTTCTTTCACCCTTACTGAGAACCATAACAGTCTCTTAAACCTGTCCTTCTGGTTACCATTCTCACGCATAAGTGAAATGCCTCAAGAATGGCCTTTTAATTGCCCACATCTCTCTGATACCCCACCTGTGCTGTCCAACCTGTTGAAGTCCATCTTTCCAAAATCAAAGACTTCAGCTCTTGATTGTGGTTTTCTGCATCCAAGGGCCAGTTGTAACCAAAAGGAGTTAAGGTCGCTGTTCCCCAGAGGCTCCCTTATTCTCACAGCTCCTACCACCTCTAAGTTGGTAAGTACCACATCTAGAATTGCAGTCTGCATGATGGGTTCCTTAATTATCTGTACCAGCAGACAGTCATGGAAGGCATGCAGCAAGACATGATTTTTGGTACTCCTGGCCTATGGAATGTCCCAATCAATGTCTGGTAGGTTGAGATCATTAGCAACCACTACTTCTTCTTTTGTCACTCCTCTTTCATGCCTTTCCTGAGATCTCTGTCCACCATCACCCCTTATCCCAGAGGACTATAGATCACTCCCAAGCACATTTCTTGACTGAGGTTATAGTGAGTTGCACCCACAGTGGCTTGAGCTGTCCTTACTGTCCCTGGTGCATGCATCTTCCACCACCATGATGCCATACTTGACAAAAATGGCTATTCCTACCCTCTATCCTTCCTGATCAATGAGTACCGAGGGACCATCAATTCCCAGTCATTCCCACTAACCTTTGGAAGACAAATTGCCTCCTGATGTTACCCCAAAATTTACCTCTTATCTTCAGGGAATGTCCATGTATCCCACTGAAGGATGCCATGGCCAGGTTATCAAAGATCATGTATCTGGAAAGCAACACAACTCTCATCTAGGCACCAGGCAACACATGTTATTAACCTAAATGTCTAAATTGTATCTGTGTTGGACATTAACAATCTGTTCAACAAAGTGGTCCATAGTAGAGAAGCTTGGATACTCTTTTAGACGTTTTCCAGATGGAACAGGATTCCTTGATTTTGAGCCAGTTTGGTTAAAGTTACTGTTGTGAGCCACACACCAGGGTAAAATGGATTTTCAAATTATTCAGTGGGTGCATTAAGTGCTACCTAATGTTACCTCTGAAACTGCCACCTCTAAGCTTCAGGGCATGTCTCCATGTCTTGCTGGATGACATCGGATAAAATATCTCTGTCTGTCTGATCTTGAGAATGCACTTGAGCATGTGCAATATAGGGATCACATCCTCTCTCAACCTTCTTTTCTCAAAAATGAACATGTTTAGGGTCACCATCCTTTCCTCACTGCATTTGTCTTTTGGATACCCAATCATTTTGTGGCCCCATATTGCACCCTTTTGACTACAATGTACTTTTTGTGTTGAAGAAGCCAGAACTGTATAAACTATTTCAAGTGGAGCTGACCAGAACCTTGTAAAGAAGAATGATTACATCCCCAGTACTACTGATACCACTCTCCCCCCAATACATCATAAAATTCTGCTGACCCTCTCCACAACATTTATGTACTGCTTTATATGCTTTGTCCCCTTATCTGTTATGACATGTCCTTTTTCTCTTTCACAGTGCTTAGGTCTATCTCTGTTTTTCCTCCCCAAATGTAGCACCTTCAGTTTGGCTACAGTCAGTCTAAGATTCCTGAACTCCAGCTAAATACCTGGCTTCTTCATGGCATCCTGAGGTTTGTACTCATCCTCAAGGTGGTTTATTATCTTGACCAGCTTAGTGTCCTTGGCTAACTTAGGCAACCTGCTTGAGACCCCATATTCAGGATCGCTGATGAAAATTTAAAACAGCAGTGGCCCTAGCATAGCTTTGTGAGGTTTGTCACTGAATGTCACTTTTGGCTTCCACCAATTACAACAATCTGCTTCCCATCCCTAGCCACCAAAGCAGTTAACAATTTACATTGTGCAAATATCTGCTTGGTATTGGATCGAGCAGAGAAGAGACTAATGAAAAGAACAGGGTGAGTTCAAAGAACCAAGGAACCTACTGCGCACCACCATACATGGGCCCAAATCAAACATTTTTCTCTTCCTTCTCTGTGTGCATGTGGATACTCCTACTTCTTCTAGGCAACTCCACTAAACCATTCATAAACAACACTGGCAATTAACATTTTAGCTCTCTTATGAGTACTGTGCTACTCCTGTTACTGGCCAACCAGTGACTGCTTGCCTGCCCTGACCTGTGTCATCACCATTGTGTGAACTCACACGACATTTTATTGTAAACAATGATGTGTGACAGTATGTACCTTCTGGGTACTTTATTGTCTAATTCAATTCCCTAATAATCAGTTTTGCTTATTTGTAGCCAACATGGCTAACAGAAATGAACTCAGAAACCAGGATATAATTAATTCTGAATTGTCTCAAAATTATCTTGGAAATATTCTCTAGAGCAGATTGCAGCAGTAGTAACTGTAGTAGTATATTTTATTGTTATGGGACTCTTCCTCTGAGGATCAGGGTGCCACACAATACAAAAACACAACAAAATGAATTTGATAAATACAGTAAATACGAAACACAACTAAAGAAACACAACATAACTAAAGAGGAACCATGACAGCAAAGAAGAAAGAAAAATAGTGACAAGAACAGTTCAGGTGAAATCCAATGCTTCTTGAAAAACGTGGATTTTAATGCCCCTTTTAAAGACCACCACCAATGGGGCCTCTTTGAGGGCTTTTGGGAGTATGCTTTAAATAACGTGGGCCACAACAGAAAATACTCTGTCCCTCAGTTACTTCAGACAAGCCCTCAATGTCTCCAATAGATCCATATCAGAGGAGTGAAGAGGGTGGCAGGGTAAGTAGGGAGATTGAAGTTCAATCAGGTAACCTGGGACCTCTCTGTACAAGCCTATATAGGTTAGTAGCGCAACCTTAAATGTGATCCACCACCACTCCTGCAGTCAGTGCAGTTTGTGGAGCATGAGGCCTGTTAAGGACTGCCAGTAAACTAGCTGCAGCATTCTGCACCAACTGCAGGCGATGCTTCAGAACTCCATTTACCCCGAGGTACTGAGTGTTCTAGCGGTTCAGTCTGGATGTCACAAAGGCATGCACCAGTGGTGCAAGGTCTTCTGATGTGATTAGGGATTTAACCCACCTGCAGTCTTGGGGTTATTTTGACCCCATACATTTAGAAAAATGTAAAAAATAACGGGCAAACCAATGCCTCTTCTTTCCTTATCTATTTTAAAAATATAATGAGGTCCACCTTTCTACATTTGTTTTATCATCATACTTGTAGTAATTTTTGTATAGCAGAAAAAAATTACTAAAAATTTATTGGGGTCATTTTGACCACAGATTACATATACAGCAATTGCTTCATCAGTTAGATTGTTTTTATTGTAATATATTTATATTTTTAAATATGTTTACACTTTTTATGTTCATATTTTAAAATAAAGTCATTTTAAAATCATTCAAGTGCATTTTTTGAAATATGACATATATGGGGTCATTTTGACCCCAAAACTGTTATTGTTAAGTGCATTTTGGGAACTTATGAGGGTTAACTAAGACTTATATTGTTTTTATTGAAATATGTTTATATTTTTCAAATATGTTTGCAATTGTTATGTTCCAATTTTGCAATAAAGTATTCTAAAATTGATAACAATTTATTTTAAGTGTCCTTAAGTATGCTGTAATTACTGTATATCTACAATGTAACTGCTATGTAAGTACTATGTAGTTACATGTAACTACAATGTAGTGGGTAATTAGTTTCACATTTGCGTATTATATAGTGACACACATTTCTATGAAGAAACTACACTGTTACTGCACTGTAAGTACTATGTAGTTGTTAATTACTTTCACATTTCACTGGTGTGTAGTTGTACAAGTTGCATGAAGTAGTAGTTACACGTGCAACCACAACTTTTCTCTTTTGGCACAAATTGATTTATGCTGGAATTGTAACTACATGTAACAACTGTTGCAAAGTGCAACAGAAAAATAGATTTATGCTGGAAGTGTAAGTACACATGTAACATCTGTTGCAAAGTGTGACATACATAGTTGTATTTGTCAGAAAGAATTGATTTGAGAAGGAGGAAAGGAGCAACAGTAACTACTAATGCTACTGTTTAATTGTGTGTAACTACAGTACAGTACTATTGATCTTCCCTGTGTCAATCTTCACTATTTATCACTGTCCTGGTGACAGCCAGAGGCACAGCACCCAGCATGATTTTTTTTATAGGGGGAGGAGCCAGTGCCAGAGGCAGTGCCGCCCTTGAGGCCGTTGCATTACATGAAGCTCACGGGTCAACCAGCAATGGCTGCCAACTCCTCCTCCACCCCAGTTCTGCTTCTCCCACCATCAAGAGTGCAACACCTCACACCTGCTGGAAAAATTTCATCTGCGACATTGTGGCCTACTTAGTTGTTTCAATGTCATTGTCGACACCATTTTTGCTCCATTCTAGTTCCGCCATGTGCTAGTAACTTGGCACAGCTCTCTGCAGGAATCCAGTAAGATCTTTTCTTTTTCTTTCTTGGAACAGTGCTGAGTCTGTTTCTTCTTACTATTTTAGTTACCGCAAGTCATGTTGGGTTTGTTTGGGATCAAAAAGTGCTCTTCCAAGGCAGGCTGGCCTCCTATGCGCTGGTGTCCCTGCACTGGCAGATGTTCGTCATTTTATTTATTTATTTTATTTATGACTTTGATAATGATATTGATCATGGACCAGCATGACCAATACCTCACCTGCCTGGGTCTGTCTCATGATATTGTTAGTGACGCTTGCTTCTCCATGGACTGCGAAGTACTGGAGCACTGTTCTTGGAAAGTCAGCTGTGATTCACTGACTTTTGGAGGGCAGTGTTGTATGAGGGACTCCAAGCACAATTCTCTCGACCCTTCCTTTGGATCCCCTCCTGATTCTATACAGACCTGTGAGGAGGGGGCCTCCTCTTCTTCTAGCATTGCAAGGGAAGATGTCTTTTCTGCAGTGCTGGATGATTGGTCTGTGCATCTTGGGGGCTGGGCTGGGAGCAACACACAGGCAGTCAACTCATCAGAGGTGCAGGCTCCCCCATTGTCACAGCCCACGTCTGCTAGGCCCAGCAAGGGTGGCTCCTCAGTGCCACCAACCAGTGCCATTCTGTATCCTGGGGCCATTTGCGGTTTTGGTGATTGGCACTGAGAGTGATGCTGGGGCCTCCTGCTTCACCGCAAGTGGCATCATGGGTGGGAAAACCTCTAGGGCTGCTCATCTGGAGGTCTTCTAGATCTCCTTCTCTCCAGAGCCAGATGCTTGGGAGACTGATCTGGACTGGCTGCCCAACTCTTCAGAGTTGGAGGGTCCTCCAGTGCCCAATAACTTTGTGCCTCCCAGGCATCCCTTCCCTTGGCACCAGCAATTATGATCAGTACTGGCTTCCATGCCAATGATGTTGTCAGGAGTGTGCCTGACAATAGTGACCCTCCATCTGAGGGGATGGTGGTTTGGGTCTTGGGGGCCAGACAGCTGTCAGTTCCAGTGCTGTTCCCCCCAGGCCAGAAAAGGGACTCACTCTTCTGTGACCTCCCTCAGGAGGCCTGTGGGATTGAAGCAGTCTCTAGCTTTGGGAGTAAGGAAGAGGATGACCTTAGAATCAACAGGGTTGAGGGGGCAGGATGTGGGGCACTGACCTTGCCCTGGAGACCCTTGGGTGTTCAGGGATGGTCACAGTGCTGAGCCCTTGTTCACTCCCTCATCCCCTTCAAGGGCGGCCTTTTTCTGGGCTGGGTTGGGGTCTGCCCTTATGGTTCTTTGCAGCCCCAGTCTCTTCACAGGGGAGTTTCCTATTCAGGGATCAGTCCTGACCACTTCAAGCTGGTTGAGCAGCCAGTAACTGCACAGACCAGTGGATCCCCATGAGGTCAAAGGTCACCAGTGAGGTGCCCTAGTCTTGGCAGAGGTCACTCAGATAGGGTGAAGTGTGTCTCCCTATTGCCTCTGCAGCCCCCCCTCATTTCCCAGGGCACATGGGTCCTTCAGAGCCCTTGACCTGGGAGAAGTTCAAAGCCACAGCTGCCGACTTCCTTGGGTATGTCAGGGCTATGGATGAGCAGGTCTTTTGCATGTCTAGCCCACAGCAGCCAGACTAGGACTATTCAGATTCATCAGGCTACTCATCTTCCTCCTTCAAGGAAGAGGATACCTCTGTCCATCTGTCCTCAGATGTTGATCAGATAGAATATCAGCACTTCCTATCAAGGCTGGTCAGTGATCTGCACCTATCCCACATCGCAAGATGGAATACTGAGTGGATGATGTGCATCTTCCCTAGCAAATTCAGTGCAGACCACCTGGTCATCCTTTCCTGGCTGATTTCCTTCCAGGAAGCAATGATCCAAACCTGGCAGTGCCCATCTTTCCCAACTTCAGCCCCTATGGGCTGCCAGCATAGGTATTGTACACACCAGGGGTCTCCAGGGGCCTTGTCTCATCCCACTTCAGCAGTGAGGGTACAGGATACTCCTTCTGGGCAAAGACACCTGGTGTGCAACTGGCACCTGGGTGTGGACTCTGTGGAGTTTGACCGCTGGAGATGGATAGTGTTCTCTTTGGCTAGCTCATCAGGCACACCACGCTGCATACAACAGGCATCTGTGGTCAATATTAGATCAGGTGCTGACATTGCTACCTGATATGAAGGCAACAAGACAGGCCATTGCCCTCTCTGAGCAGGGCCTGGAGCTCACAAGGCACCAGGCAAGGGCATCTTATGATGCCAATGAGGTAGCTTCAAGGCTAACAGTGACAGCAATCTGCATTAGGCAGACAACGTGGCTTTGTCTATCAAGGTTGTCACCCTTGGCACGGTGTAGGGTGCTGCCTCTGCTCTCCAGGGGATGCACCTTTTCTCCCACATGGCAAGGTGGAAACTACAGGGGTGACTTCTGTCTCCCAGGCAATGGGAGACACCACCTCACCCTGACCAGTCGCAGGCCTAACTAGCCTGTAATGCATCTCCTCCTTTCATGGTCCTCCCCCCCAAGAGACTGAGAGACTCACATCCTTCAAGGAAGTGCTGGTCCCCTTTCAGAGTCTCAGTACTCACCAAGACAGTGATGAATGGTGAAGACTGACACAGAGAAAATATGAAAATTACATATCTATCATAATTATTGATCTTCTTGTATATCTTCACCATTCGTCACTGGCACCTTCCCTTCTGGGCCTCAGTCCCTGGGCAATGCCCCCTCCCTGCTTGCCCTCTCCCTCCTTGAGGCCAATTGTGGGCTGGGTCCTACTTGTACCTCCAGGTCCTCCATTACCTTCCTAAGTGACAGAGGGCCCACCCTTGGAAGGAGGGCAAGTAGGGTTTCTTGCCTTGGCCTTAGAGGCTCCTGGTAGGTCTTCCCATCTCAGCCAGGGGGTTCCTCCTGGACATGGTCTGGTCCTGTGATGGGGGTCTCCCCTAGGTGGGGTAGAGAGGAGACAGACCACGGGGACTCTCTTTCTCCCTCCTTATATAATTTTTCCTCCTTCCCCCTCATACTTTTTGATGGGGGTAGGACTTGTCTTGGACAGGATTTCCCCTAACCCTGTGGGATCTCCCTCTTGGGACAATGGTAACCAGAGGGGTTCTTCTTTACCTGTGAATAAACTGTTCTGTTGTACAATGCTGAACAGTCATAAGACTGACTGATTGTACATCATGTATATTGCTCCTGCACTTTAGCTGTTACTCTATTCTTGCACTTAGTTGTACCTAGCTGTACTCAATATATTCAATGCATTTTATTTCCTTTGCCTTTCTTTGTTATTATAAGTGTATTGTCTGTATTACCTATGTACCATCTTTCTAGCCCGGGCCATGCTTGAAAATAGTCCATTGGATCGGTGCACCTAGAAACATACACACATAGGAAATTTGCCAGCAGATACAAGCCACATGGTCTATCAAGTTTGCTCGAATGCGCAGCTAGCACACCTACCTTGTAGTTGCCCTTCCTCTTCACAAGAACCTCCCATCTCAGACTGTCCTGTCCCCTTTGGAAACCCCCACTGTCTTCAGGATACCAGCTCCTCTGGCAGAGAGTTCCATTTTGCCACAGCCCCCTTCATGAAGAAGTGCCTCCTTATTTCCCTCCTATATCTACCCCTCCAATCTAAGACCATGACCTCTTGTGTCCCTCCCCTTGCTTAACTTAAATATCCCTTCTGTTCCTGTCTTGCTAATCCCTTTTAAGTACTTGAAGGTCTCAATCATATCCCCCCAATCTCTTCTCTCCTACAGAGAGTACATATTCAAGTCATGCAGCTTCTCCTCATATGCCTTTACTCCTGTCCCTGTATCATCTTAGTTGCTTTGTGCTGTACCCCTTCCAGTAGTCTGATATCCTTCTTTAGATATGGGCACCAGTACTGCACACAGTACTCCAGCTGTGGTCTGACCAGTGACCTGTAGAGAGGCAGGATCACCACCCTGTTCCTGGAGGAGATTCTTATCCCAATATACCACATCATCCTGTTAGCCTCTGCTGCTGCATTCCTGTGGTTGCCCACCTGACAGCGACAGTTTGACAGTGAGGTCTCCTGCAGCGACTGCAGCACCATGCTGCTGTAGGGAACCCACTGGAACCTGGCACTGTCTGTCAGGGGTCCTACACCCCGGCAAATCAGCTCTGACTCAGAGTTGATAATCCTTAAGTTGGGGGGTGCCAGGGGTGCAGCCCCCACAGTGGGGGGTTCAGGGGCAAAGCCCTCTGAAGAAAACACATCTAGCCTCTGGAAACCAGCAGCCGACTGCAAAATATGGTCGATCTGCTGATTTCACTGTCGGGGTGTTCGACGAATATTTTGTCAAACACCCATTGTAGATCTGTATTCCTGCACTGCCCTGAGGTGTTCATTTTCCCATTTGCAACTACCCCTAGATCTTTTTTCTTCTCGGTTGTACCTAGCTGTACTCAATCCAGCTGAAAGCTCCTCCTTGGGTTCTTCGCTCCAAAGTGCATCACCTTGCACTTTTTAATATTGAACCCCAGCTGCAACTCTTCCGATCACTCCTCCAGTTTAATCAGGTCATTCAGAAGTTCCTGCCATCCCTCATTGTCACTCACCACCTCCCCAACTTGGTATCATCAGCGAAGAGGCTGATCTTATTCCTGAAGCCATGCAAGATGTCCACTATGAATATGTAACCCCCCTGCAAATGGGGGTTCCCAAAAGACTTCCAGGAGCTTGCTTGAATGCTCCAAGCCTGAATGGTGTTTGGCGTTTAAGCCATTTATCAGTGAGTGTTTTTAGAGCCTCTGGTACTGTCTCTTTAAGAGCTGTCTGCTTGCAGACATAATTAGTTTGTATGGGGGGACTGTGTGCTTCTCTGTTTGAGTACCACACGAGCTGCTGCCAATTCACTCCATTTTTGCAGTCACTAGAGTGCAAAGGAACCTATCTGAAAGATGTAACTGTTTGCCAGAAATCATTTACAGTAATAATGAAATTACAGTTTGTCTAACCTGCTTTCTTTGCAGTCAGAACTGTGTCTGCCTAGTTCCCCATTCTGGTTTTGAACTGCTGAACTGGACCAATCAGTGTGGTAAGCTAGCTTTAAAATGGTGCCTTGGACGAATCAGAACTTGGACTCATAATCTGAGCCAGCCACAAGAGGATTGTATGGGCAGTGACTCTGGGAGATGTAGTTTAGACTTGGCGCTTTTTGGACCAACAGCAGCAGTCTATTGTGAGTGACAGCCAATCCAGTCAAGAACTGGGAGGAACTCAAAGGAAGTGCCCGGTTTTGTCTGTTGGAGTTTCAGTTTAGCTCTGGGAGTGAAGGGAAGAAACCCTGTGCTCCTTCAGTGCACAGTTTCAGTCAAAACATGTGTAAGGCCCAGAGTTCTGGTCTGCAGCTTGTGTAACTGCTTGTTAGGACTGAATCCATCCTGGAAAAGAATCAAAGGATCTCTGAAGAGTAGAAACCAGGCTCACCCTGTAGAGACTGGAGAAATTGTTGAATTGCACTTCGGTCTGTCAGGAACTGAATCTGCTGTGTGTTCTCCGGGTATTGTGCAGTAATTACATCGGATAGAGAAGCAGCCTGGTCCTGGTATAGTACTTTTTTACCATATAGAATGTGTGAAGAGTCTCGTGGAGCTCAAGAGCAGCCCCTGCTGACATTGAAGGACCCTATCTTGTTTGGAGGTCGTGAGTACTAATTCAGGTCGCCCTGTTGAATTGCCACATTAAATCCAAATGGAATCACTGTACTGCTGACTGTTTAAACTAATTTTTCTTTCACTGTGTGAAAGGGCCCTACCAGCTGCCGGTTTGGACTAGCCACTAGGGCTTGGGTACCCAGGGACAGTAACTGGTAGGAATAGGCCTGTGCACAGAGCCATAGGTAGATAGTAAAGTGATAAGCTAATTAACCTGATTTCCCTGTCCTTGTTATATCCCCCTAAATAAATCAGAGCTGCTTGTTTCAGCAAAGTTATACTGCCTGAGGTATTTGTCTATGTTAAAGTACTGTACTGTGATTGTTGCACTGTATCTTATTTCACAGGAGGTCCCAGTGCGGAACTAGTCCTGGGGTAAGTGTATACTGTGAAGGTAATTCTGATATATGTGTGGGCCACTAGTGGGAAGAAAGGTTGCAGTGTCCCAGAGGGCTGTGACCAAGTAAGTTTAACTATTGCAAATCCTGACCTCTGGGTGGAGGCACCAGCCATTGGATCCAGGCCCCTCAACCTGTTAGTGGCAAATCAGGCAGGGGTAGTAGCCCCTGGGATAGCGCCATCTAGGGGTTACAAATATACCAAATAACACTGGCCCAGGTACTGATTCTGTGGCACCCTGCTTGTAACTGCCCTTGGAGATGAGAACTCCCCCCAACCACTACGCTCTTCTGTCTTCCCTGAAGCCATTTTTTGATCCAGTTAAGCATCTTAGTCACAACCCCTATATACCTCAATTTCCCCCCATCCTCCCATGCAGCACAGAATCAAAGACCTTGCTGAAGTCCTAAAATTTGACATCCACCACATAACCTTTGTCCAGCTGCTTCAGTACCCAGTCATAGTACTCAACTAGGTTAGTCTGACAGGACCTTCCCAAGACAAACCTATGCTGATGACTGTCCTGGAGTCCATTATCCTCCAGAAATGTCACCAGCCTCTCCTTCAGGATTGTCTCCATCAGCTTCCCCTTGATGGATGTCAGGTTTACGGGTCTGCAATTGCCTGGGTAATCCTTTGGGTCACATTTATGAAGGGGTACCACATTGTCCATCCTCCAGTCCTGTGGCATTCACCTTCTATCCAGGGAGGCATGGAATAGGTCTGACAGTGGCCCTGCCAGTACCTCTGCCAGTTCCCTCAGCACCCTGGGATGTATGCTGTTTGGTCCTGGTGCCTTATCCACCCTCAGAGCCATCAGACCTTCTAATACCTGCCCTCAGTGATAATCCCATCTGTCACCCCTCCCCTGCCCACCCTCCCACTTCCTGTAGAAGTTGCCTCGCCTTCTCCCTCATGAATATGGAACAGAAGCACTCATTTAGTGCTTCTGCCTGTTCTGTTCCTTTCTCTGCCCATCCCAGTCCTTCTTAATCTGCACTATTTGATCTTTTCAGCTCCTTCTTTCACTAATTTGTTAGAAGAAGTCCTTTTTCTGTCTTTGATTGCCTGAGCCAGCCTCAGTTCTCTGGAGGACTTGGCTGCTCTAACACCCTTGGTAACTTCTCTAGACTTCATCACGTACTCATCCCTATCTTTCCCCCTCCCTGAATTCTTGTATGTATGGAATGCTGCTTTTTTTCCCTCACCTTATTTAAAACATCCTTACTCATTTAGCATGACTTCTTGGATCTTCCCTTCTTGCTCTGCACTTTGAAACAGGTCCCAACAGCCTCCACAAGCCCCAATGTAGTTTTTTTTTTCCCATTTCTGGTTTGTATTCCATTGAGATTGAATTACTGACAGGTAATCCCTTAAGATTCACCTATCCTACTGAAGTCAGCCTTTGTGAAGTCAACCACCCTCATCCCTGTACCAACTGCCTCCCTGCCCATGTTGAGTGTGAACCACACAGATTGGAGGTCACTCCCTGCCAGTGGGTCCACCACCCCCACCTCCCTTACAGCCTCTCTGGTAAACAAATATCTGCTGTGTGGAGTAATAGTGGGTAGTATCAGATACACATGCAGGGATTCTTCTTAGTTGTTACATGCAAGTCTTCACCACCATGCCCAAACCCTCATGGTACTGTATAATCAGGGGCTGTGGTAGTATGGTGCGAATGATGGTGCCATGGCTGCCACCTCATTCAGCTAGTGGGAAGGGCATGTAATGGCATATAATGTCTAAGGAGGCATCCCGGCATGTGTATCTGGCATCACCCACCATAACTCTACAGAGCAGATCGGTGATATTTATTTGTTTGTTTGTCTTTTTGCTTGTTTACCAGGTCTTTGCACTGATTCAGTAGACCATTTTCAGGCATGACCCAGGCCATAAAGATGGTACATAGGTAATACAGGCAATACTGTACACTTACATTAACAGGGAAAGGTACAGGAAATAGATTACATTGAATATATTGAGTACAGCTGGGTACAATTAAGTGCAAGAATACAGTTGAAACACAATAGAGTAGCAACTAAAGTGTGGGTGCAATATATGTGATGTACAATCAGACTTACGATGACTGTTCAGCATTGTACAATGGGACAGTTTAGTCTTTGGTAAATAAGAATTAGGACTGTCATCGAAGGGTAGCCCATGCACAACCCCCAGCCACCCACCTGGGCAGCAGCAGGACAGGGGTGTGAGTGCGGTAGAGGTGTTGGTCAGTCTTACAGAAGCAGCACATTTAAAGTTATGTAAGTGTACAATACTCCCTGTGAAACTAGTTAACAACTGCATAGTGCAGTTACTGTATAGTTATACAGTAGTTACAGTGTAGTTAGTGACACTTAAAATCATCCTTCGGAAATCACTCCCTCATGAAGCTACTGCAGTATAGCATAATGGTTAAAACACTGTCCTCAAACCTGGTGAACTGGGTCTGAATCCCAGAACCACCACTTGTATACTGTGTGAACAAAACTAAAAAAGAACTAAAAATAAACATGCAATCTAACACTGTAAATTGCATACAACAAAAAATCATTGATTTACATAATTACTTATTGACTTGTAACAGTGTTGTAGTTGTTAAGGAATGTGCTGCTTCTGTGGCATTGTTTCCGCAGTTAATGACTAACTTAACTTGTTCCAGATCCTTTCCCCCAAGAAAGAGACACATACTCAATATTGTCTTTTGTCTGCTCAGTCAGCAATACCTTTATTAAACATTCCCATATGTGCAAATATACACCAAACACATACAATACTGAGTTCCTTTTTCATTTTTCCCATCCAACAACTTTTGTTTAAAATCCACCTCTTTCTCCTTTTTGTCCTCTCGTCATTCCGATTCTGGTTCATTTTATTCTTAATTTTTCTTTCTCACCCCAGGTGTTGAAACCTAGGAGAGGGCTTAGCTGATCCTTCTAATCAAGGTGTAAACCCAAGTGATCTTATCATTTTCCTTTCGGGCAGTTCCATTTCCTGCCCCCTTTCTTTTTAAACTTACCAGGGTGCCCATACCCATTCACCTTCTCTTCTTCCCACTTTTGTTTTTCCTGTGTCACCCTCCCCCCTTTTCCTTCGTAAATATTTTTCTCGTTTTTCCACTAGCCTGCCTCCACCTTGCATTGGATGGCAGGCTTCCCCCACTTCTGTCTCCTCCATTAAACCACCTTTTTCAACCACTTGTCTATGCCCCTTCCCAGTTCGGAGACTAATATGTGGTTGCCCAATGTGGATAAGTGAACTCCATCTGGCCTGTATAGCCCCAGAATCTTCCCCACCACTTTGTCATGCCATACACTGTGTCCCCCATTGAGCAATAAGCACTTTCCCATCCTCTTGTTCATTCCTCTCCTCACTTTCTCCATAGCCCTATGTTGTCTGGCTTGTCTTCCCACCCTCCTTGGCACCATCCCCAACCACATGATTGTGACCCTTGGCCACCATCTTTTCAAAATCTTTATGCCCTCTTGTACACTATTAAAAATATCCAACCATGGGCCATGCCCTAAATCATTTCCCCCCAGGTGTACTATAAGGAGATCTGGGTCTTTATTGTTCCTCTTCATTTCCATTAGCAATGGAAGCAGCTGTCTCCATCTCATCCCTCATATTCCTTTCCAAATGATCCATACTGCTCTGTGGTCCAAACCCAGTTGCTTTCCGCCTGGGACCTGTGCCGCCTCCCTTTCCACCCAATAAAGGTAGGAATGTCTCACAATCCAAATGTCCTTCCTGCATCTTGCATCTATAACACAAAATGAGAGAATTTGAATGGCTCATTCTTCTTCCTCCCCCATCATTGCTATCCCCCCCTTATTGCTCTTGTTAGGAAAGAAACAAAATTGACATGGTTAGTGCACTGTATTTCTGATGTATTTCTTATAGCAATCTGATGTCCAATGCCCCAGGGCTTTTATGGCATTCCCCTACACTCCTGGGCTGCCACTTCTGAGGCTGCCCCAATCCGAAATGAGTGGGATAAAAATCTATCCGGGTTCTCCCCTAATTTTTTGACAGTCCATTTCAGTACCCCAGACACCTGGCTGCCCTTTACACCTCTCCTATCCTCATGTATAAAAAACAGAGTCCCTTGCCTTGACCTAATCCTCTGGTATTCCCTTGTCAGCTGCCACAGGCACATACCAGTGTTTTTTGTGGGCTCAAGGGCTACCCTGCAACCCTTTCCTGTTTGGTTCATCTTTGATCTTGATATGTACAACCAAAGGGTCTCCCCTTCCCAATGCATGTCTTCATCTTGTAATCCTCTGCCCATGGTGGGTTTTGCTGGCCCCACCATCTCGGCTACTTGGAAGGCTCCGCTATGCAGGATTGCAAACAAAGCTTTGAATAGCACTTTCTCATATGTAGTATAACAAATCTCTGGCAATGTTGCCATTACCTTTTCCAGCAATTGTTCTGATATCGGCTCTCTCTTATCTTGTCCTACCCATCTCATTCTCTGCAACCCCATCATCATTTTCTTTATAAGCATGCCCTTGCATGGCTCGCCCCACCCCTCCATCATGCTCACCCAGCCTATCGCTGCCAGATGCGCCCCCATGGTGGCATGGGCCAGGCCTTCCTGCCAACTCACCACCACAAACCTTCCCACTTGTTCCTCTGTGACTGCCCCACTTACCTCCATGGTGTGTCGTGCTCTGAACACCTGGAAACCCTTCCATGAACTTTTGTAAGCTTTTATAGTGTTGTCCACCCAGGAATTGTGAAAGAGGTATTCTGCTCCATCCAACCAATTTCCCACAACTCATCTGGGATTTTCTCTCCCACTGGGGCTGCTCTGGGTGCTAGGGCCTGGAACCTCTCCATCTGTAGGCAGGAGAGTCTGTCAGCTGTGGTGTTCCTCTCACCCTCAATGTGTTTAGCCCTAAAGCTCATATTGAGCTTCAATCCTTGCAGAACCAACTGTTGTAAGATTTGTAGCACTACCCATGATTTTGCCCCTCTGTTGTTCAGAACCTTGACCACCGCTGTGTTGTCGCACCAGAACATAACCAGTTGTTTTTTTAACCACTTTCCCCATATCTGTGTTGTCACCCAAATTGGGAATATCTCCAATAATGTAATATCCTTGGTTAGTTCCCTCTTCATCCATTCCTGTGGCCATGGCTCCGACACCCAGCTCTCACAAAATTATGCTCCCACTCTGTGCCCTTCTGAAGCATCCATATACAGTTCCAAGTCTGTATAAAAAAGCCATTCTTCTTGTAAAATGGCTATCCCATTATATGTACTGAGAAATTGTTCCCACACCCTGAAGTCATCCTTGATCTCTGCGCAAAGGTACACCCAATGGTGCAGTCTTGACCAGCTGGACATGGCCCTGGCCAGGCGACATGTAAAGGCTTGCACTGGCCCAATTGCCCTGCATGAGAAATTCAGGTGACCCATCAGTTGTTGCACTAGGAGTAATGCCACTCTCTTCTTCTGGTCTACCTCCCTTAACAACCTCCTCAGCTTAACCACTTGTCAGCTTGGCAAATGAAAACCCCTTTGACCTGCATCCACCTCTATCCCCCAAAATTCCAGACACCTGTTGGGGCCTTCTGTCTTCTCTTCCACCAATGGAATCCTTATCTCATTACTTAATTCCTGGAAATCCTTCAACCTCTCCTGTACCCCGTCTTTCCCCTCGCCTATGAACAGGAAATCATCCAATTAGTGAACTACTATACTGTCTCCATACCTTTCTTTAAATACCCACTGCAACCAGGTGCTAAACCTCTCAAAAGTTGCGCATGCTACCGAACACCCCATCGACATAGCTTTATCAAAACAGTATTCCCCATTCATCTGGAAACCCAATAATTCCCAATCCTCCTTACAGACCTGTAGCAGTCAAGAGGTGGACTTAATGTCTGTCTTCACCAACCATGCTGTTTTTCACACTTTGATAATGCCCACCACCTCCTCTAAGGTCCCATAGGATACCCTGCTATCTTCTTCCACCATAAAATCATTGACTGACCCATTTTCTGGATAGGATAGATGGTGTATTACCTGGTACTCACCTTCTTGTTTTTGTGGTACTAACTCCAAAGGGGAGACCTGGAAATGTGGAAATGGGGGCTCCTTGAAGGGCCCTTTGATCCCCCCTGCTTGTTTTTCTTGCCCAATCTTCCCCTTTAGTAGCTCTTCCTTCCCCTGTATTGATTTTAAATTTTTGGCCCATGTTCAAAATCTCTCCCCTTGTAATGTAGGCTAAAGCCTCTTTGAAAACCTTCTATCAATTCAAAACTGGCTGCTTCGTCTGGGTACCCCACAATCAAATGTTCTATGATTTTCCCCTTAATTTTTTTTTGTCAAAGGGAAACCTCGTCCCTCCCACTCATTTTCTCCCTTGGTGGTATCCTCTTCCCTGGTGTACCCACTTCCTCACCCAGCACTGTCCCAATGTGTCCCCCTCTGTCCACCTGGTCCAGCCCAAAAGGAATAGTTCCCATGTGCCCCTCCTATGTTACCGTCACTGTACGACCTACATCGAGATGCTGGGTGGCTACCCCCACATTTTGAACATGCGTGTCTAAATTTGCAATGGGGGAAGGAACAATGCACATTATTGTACCCCCAACAACATTTTTGGTATCGCGCACCCCCTTTTTGCCATTCCCCATCTACCCCCCCACCACTGTCATGGTCTTCCACCACAAATCATTGTGTCTGGAACGCCATCGGCAGTCCTCCCCCTAACTAGCCATCCAGGTCCTGAATTTTTCATCGAACTGCAACCAGTTCATGCCCCTCATCATTTTATATGCATTTCTGATAATTAAAGCATATGCCAACAGGGATATCCCTAATTCTGACTTTTTCTCCTGCGCTATAACACTGTAGTATGTAAAACCTAAGGTCCATGCTTCCCATGTTTTCCCTTTGTATGTTGGCCCTTTTTGCTCCTCCCCTTTTTACACTAGCACCACTGATGCTGCTAGTTCTCTTTTGCTATAACTCCTTCTCTTCATACAACTTTACTGTCTTTTTATCTACCAGGGCAAAAATGTCCACAAATTCCACTTTCCATATTTTTTCCTTCATTGCCGTTGGCACATGATCCCCTATCCATACACCTCCCCCTTGTTTTTTCTGTTCTCCCGATTCTTTTTCCTTCTCAGCTATCTGCTCTTTTTCTTTCTTACCTTTTTCCAACTCATCTAACACATTCTGCAATTTTTTAATACCATTGCCCCCCATTCCCAACAACAATTGCTTTACATACTCCTTCATACTGCTTTCAAGTGTCAACACCGTACCTGGTTCTTTCTGCAGCTCCTGTGTTGGTCCTGAGGCCAGCCTGTCTCCTGGTTCTAGCCAGTCCTGTGGTGAAGTTATCAGGTCCCGCGCACTAGGCCTAAGTGTTGGCCCAGCTGGCCCCCCCAGTTGTGGCATTATAGGTGATGGAGGTTCCGCTGGGGGTGAGATGGAAACCAGTCCTGGTTGTGTTGTCATGCCATGCCCTGCATTGGGGTCTAGACCCGGTATCAGTCCCACTGAGCATGCTGGAGGTACTGGGTAATGGGTCATATAGGTTGCAAGCCATCACTCAGGAGAATTTGATCTGGGATGTTTAGGAACTGGGGCCCCTGGTCCTTTCCCTTTCTTACCTGCCTTCCCCTTACAAATCCCTTTTACTCCCTTTTTCTGTGGTGGCCCATCCCCCCGCTCCATGTCATCCACAGCATCCAGAACCTTGTGGGCCATATGCAACAGCTCCATAATTACTCTCATTGCATCCGCCTTCATCGCTTTGGATCCTCTTGTGTCCATTCTGCACCTACTAGATGAGATAAATCGCATTGTCATCTTTTTCTCTTTATCATCATATGCTCATTTTTCTTTGTAAACAGCCACTGCATCCTCCATACTTGGCAATATTTATCCGAAGCTCCTGATAACCCCTCTTATGTATGTATTTGTTTTTATTATTTATTTATATATATATCTATATATCTCTCTCTCTCTCTATATATATATATATATATATATATTTTTTTTTTATTTGTTAATTGCCACCTATGGCCCTTGTATCTCCACTACTGTTTCCTCCTTCCAGCTGCCATCCTGCCATGGCCCAAGATGGCAGCCGCCATGTGCACCCCATAACAAGTTCTAAAATGGCAGATGCTATGTGTATCCATTCGCTGATAAAATGGTGGACCCTCATGCACCTAAATGATCCTGCCAATTGGGCCTTTGGCCTGTTCTGTCCGCTCCACCTGCCACAACTCCTGTGCTTGCATCCCACACCCTTTACCCTCCTCGTGTCCACCCATTTCTTAATATGATCTGTGAAAGCAGCTATGCTAGGGTCCCAGATATATTCCCTATCCCAAGGATTAGTGATAAAAGTAATGAAAAATTGGATCCGCATAAAAGACCCGGTGGTGACTGCTTAAGTCCACCTTCTTTACAAAGGATATGAAATGGGTTAGTAGGCCATTGCATCCTATATCTTTTTGTCTTTCCAATCCGAGGAACCCTACAGCCGCTCGTGCTTTCACCTTGTCCAGTGAAATTTTCTTGCTTTTTTCCAGCGACGCGCACCTGCCCCCCCATTTTCTCTGTGCCCCGCATTCCACGTTTAACCAGCAATGCTATGATCTCCCTGCTTTTCACCTTGTCCCACCCACCGTTGTGTTACAAACCGGTGCTCTTTTGCCCTGCCCCATACAAACATAATTCTCCATGCATGGCCTGCACCTCCATTTCCTTTTTTTTTTAAAACACCTTGTCGTTGCCAATTCCTCCTGGTGCACCATGACCCTCTATGGGCCATACCCTCCATTCTCATAACTTTTCTGTAGGTTTCCCCACGGTCTCCTCAGACAGTCCGAGTCTCCAACCCTACAAGCTCCCATGTGGTCTCCCCCACACAGAGCTCAATACCACTAGGCCACATCGCTACCGCTCGCCTCCCAGTGACTCAACCCAGAACGGTGCCTTCCACAACCACTGAACCTGTCCTACGGGCCTCTGCACTTCACATTTTGTTGCAGGTTCACAAGTGGTCTTCTCAAATCATCCGCGCTCACCACGCAGTCTCCCCCAGATCAGGCCACACCTCAAAAGCTCGCCATGTGGTGACTCATCTTAGATTCCCATGGCAAATTCCTTTAACTACTAGTCCTATCCTATGGGCCTCTCCTTATGTCCAGACACCAACAAAATTCTCTCACTCTTCTACTGTTTCATTTTTTTTAACAACTAGCACAAACTTTTACTCATCAACAACTACCCACATACTACTAAGAGCCATTCTGTAGGTGAAACCAGCTTCCTTACAGACAACCCGAAACTACTTGCCACAATTCAACTTAAAACAATACATAACAATCAAAATCGATAACCCAGTGACTCATTACCTCGATTTTCTAACAGGAACTCTCCGACTGATGTGCTAGACCAAAAATAGAAATTTCTTCCAGCCTGGCAAAAAGTGGCAGAGCTACCCTGTAAGCCTATTTGAACCCCAGCTTGCTCCACCATTGACTCTGCCCCTTTTCCTTCCCATTCATCCTTCCTTACTCCCCTTTTCTGATGTAATTTTGGCACCCCTGTTCCTCTGAGACTTCTCCCCTTCTGACCTCTCTACTCCCTCCCCCCATCCCTATGATCTCCCTTCCCCCCTTTTTAACTCTTTCTGGGTCCTTGGCCTGGAACAAAGGGGGTTGCCTTTTATGACAACCCTTCATGTATATGCAAAGTAAGTACACAGAAACTGACACTTAAAATAAAGCAAATGAAGAATGGTGTAACTACTGTACACTTACATTGAATGTCAATGCTGTAGTTCTGATGTATGCTTTCCTTCAGAAATCAGTTCCCCATACACTTACTGCTTAATAAACTTGCAATCTAATATTCTTAATTGCTATACAACTACATTGGTTACTTAAACAATAAAAATAATTTACATAATTACTTATTGGCTTGTAACAATGCTGTAGTTACTAAGAAATATGCTGCTTCTGTGGCATCGACCCACATCTCTTCAGTACTCACACTCCTGGCCTGCAACAGCCCATGTGGGTGGTTGGGATGGGGTGTGGCTACATGCCATGCACTTTACCACTGATCTGCTGAGTGGAGTGGTGGAGGGTGGTGAAGGATACACAGGTAGGGACCATTCCTGGTGTGTGGTTACACAAACTGCATGATGTGGTAGTTATACATGCAACCACAACTGTCTCTCTTTTGGCACAAATTGATTTATGCTGCAAGTGTAACTACATATGTAACAGCTGCTACAAATTGCAGCAAAAAGAAATGATTTATTCTGGAAGTGTAACTACAGATGTAACAGCTGTTGCAACAGTAATTGTGGTAACCACCAATTCATGCAAATTTTGTAACTACAGTAAACCACAACTGTGAAACTAGTTAACTACTACTACATTATAGTTACATGTAACTACACCAAAGTTACATAGTAGTTACAATGTAGTTATATAGTAGTTCCACTGTAGTTAAGGAGACTTAAAATAAAATGTAACCTTAAAAATCATTCTAGTTTGTTTTTTTGAAGTATGACATATGTGGGGTAATTTTGACCCCATGACCTTTTATTGCTAAGTGCATTTTGGGATCTTAGAGGGTTAATTGGTACTGCCCACATGTTGAAATATGTTCTATCTATTGTTGTGAGACTGTGTTGGTGCTGCTATTGAACAAGTGCAGCAATTTAAATATTATGGTGTGTTACTTTGATCCTAAGCTAACCTTGTCTTTGTAGATGAAATCCATGAGTCAGACTATTAATCAGAAATTGAGTGTTCTTTATAAATTTAAAATCTATTTTTCTTTTTAAACTCAAAAATCTATTGCTTTTAGCTCCCTCCTCCCTCATTTTGATTATGTGTCCAATCTTTATTTTGACTTACAAAATGGGCAAAAAATTCTTGAATACTGATTGGCTGAAAGCCCTTTCCAGCCGTGTCCTTATCAGGACATAATGTTACAATGGGCAGTACTTGTGCCAACTAAGATGCAATACATGGGGAAATCAGTGCATGCCACTGCTGACCTGCTGCAGCTCCTCAACTAACAATCAATGGCAATACAGCAGCGGGAAACCAGTGGGAGCAACACAAAACTGTTCAGTACTACAAGTAGCTGATATGAAACCCCCTACTCCCCACAGACACACACAAAGTTTACAGTGAGTCCACACATGATACCACCAGAATAGATCATTTAAAAATCTAAGTAGCCTGCTGCAGTTCAGGCTGAAGCACAAGCACGATCTCCAAACCCATTCTCTTCACATAGCTGCTCTTCCATTATGTCTGTATCCATCTGTATTCTCTGAAGGCTCCCCCCTCCCCATGAAACAACAGACCAAAAGAAGTAAATAAAAAAAAAAATAATAAAAAAAAAACAATCTCCAATGGCACCACAAATTAGGAAATGGCTCCTTATGGCGGCTTCAAAGGGATATGCTTGATGTCAGTCAAGCAGCACTTAGCAGCAAAATAAAACAGCCAAACTGAAAGAGACAAAGATAAAAGAAAAAAAAAAAGATTTGTCGATGTTGGCAGGTGGGGGGGGGGAGAAATGTTACACAACTCTAGATCAGGTGGGGTCCTTCAAATACTTAGGGATACAACTTGGTCCTAATCTCTCCTATGGACTTCATGTAGATAATGTAGCTAGAGCTGCTAATATACAGCTTGGTCTCCTCTACAGACACAGACCATACCTCATGCCAGAAGCTTTGAAGGTTGCAGTCCTGAGCTCTGTGATCTCTGTAATAGACTATGGTCTCATCATTTACTGCTCGGCCACAACCACAACCCTTAGACACCTCTCAACTGCCTTAAATAAGGCATGTCGGCTCATCACTGGTGCTCACCGTCTCACCCACACATGTGACCTGTACACTCAGACCGGCTGGCTCCAACTATCAAATCACATAAAGTTTCTCACCTGCTCCATGGCGAAAAAAATCTACATTTGCCTTGCACCTTCTGGGGTCTCAACTCTGTTACAACACCGAATTAAGAAATGGTGCCTTAGGAGATCCACGCTACAGCTACTGAAAGTCCCCCACTGTCACACTTCACAGGGACAGCGCTCTTTTGCTTATCGAGCACCACTCTGGTTCAATGGCCTCAGACCCACCATCTCCTCTGCCCCAACAATTGGTATGTTTAAAACTAGGCTCCGGGACTATCTCACTACCAACAGCTCCTGTGACTGCCCAACTTAACCTTGTTTCTCCACTTCACTTCCTGCTCTAGTGGTCCCCTTCTCCCCTCCTCACTGGATTCTACCCTCACATCTTGGTATACCCAGAGCTGCACTTTTCACCCTCTCCCCACCCTTCCTACATTCCTTCCCCCAATCCCTCTTCCCTCCCCTATGACTCTGGCACTTCTTATCTGTTGTCTATTTTCTCTGACAAATGCCGCTGGCTGCCTTGTTACAATGCTACCCTTGAATTGTATTAATCTGTACTCTGTTTGCAATATCCACATTGTTGTAATGTCTGTCTTGATGTTCCCTATAATTTGTATTTCTCTGACATGGAACCTTTGTAAAAGAGCCAAGGCTCAAAGGTATTTATAATCTTAGACTTAATAAATAAAGCAATAATAAATAAAGTAAACAACACCTGAAGTCAGAAATGTTATAAGAAAATTGAGTCAGCAGTCAGTAAATCTTCACATGCATAAACAAAGTAATAAATGAGAAAAAAATAAAAATGTTAAATGTATATGGCTTGTGCAGGTGGGGGGGGTTACATACTCTGTATGATATTTTTTACTTTCTGCCTCAGGAATACATAGAAAGTCCTCTGCTGGCAATAAACACTTATTGTAATAGAGGGACTGCTTTTTACTATTTGACCTATTGAAACCTCCATTTTTATATTTCTGCTTTTCTTTTTTTCTCTTTTCTTTTATTTTAAATAATTACTTAGGGGTCCATTTAAAAGTGCAATAAGACACTCCGAGGCATAGGTTATGGCCTGATAAGAGCACTTCCCAGGTGCTAAAGGCACTCGGTGCAAATGCCTCATACCTTATAATGCACCTGGGGCATGTTCTTATCAACCATAACCCACACCTCATCATGCATTATTGCTTGCTTGGCTTGTAAGGAGAATAATCCTGATTCTATAACTTACAACAATATGTGTTGCTTTGTTTTGTCTGCCCCATATGAACTCACCTCTGTGATCTTTACTCCAACGTAGGCTGGTTATCACCCACAGTAGATCAAGAATTAAGTATTTTTTTGGATGTATGATTTTTAAGTTAGTTTTTCCTCATACTTTTTTCCATTGTCTGATTTAATTTATATCTGATCTGTTTCTTCTAAATTAAGGTCAGATAGGGCAAGGTACTTAAGACCATTTCCATAAGTCTAAGGCTGGCACTTGTGCTTTTTCCATGGCAGCACCTTTACACTGGAATGGACTACCTGAAGCATTAAGATCTTCCATTTCTTTTCAACATTTTAAACATAATTTTAAACAACGTCTGCAGTATCAGGATCTTTGTAATTGTTCTGTTTATTAATTGATGTGTTTGTGTTGTTTGTTTCATTTGTATTTTGTATTAGACTTACAGGTCAGACCTGAAAAAAGACCATTGGTCCTGTGTCCCTATCTGGCAAGCAAATTTAAATAAATAAATAATTTGGCTGATGTTTTATAGATGGTGAATGCTGCTCCTAATTATGGCGGACACCTAAACCTCAAATGTCAGTCTGTCATCTAAAATGACCCCCAGATTTTTCATCTTACTGTAAGACAGGAGCCTCAGCCCTGTTGTCTCTTTGGCCACCTCCTAACCCTTCCTGCAGTCTCGATCAAACAAACACTAGTGCCTGGCATGGTGGGCAGTACTGGTTTATACTAAACTGCCCAGTAGCATAATGAGGCCTCATGTCACAGGCAGAGGGCCTTATAACTCCTGGAAGGTCCAGTATATCCCTATACTGCCCACCCTGTTGGGTATTATTGTGCTTAGAAAATTGTCTACTTGTGGCATTTTTATGTAAGAAGAAAACTTGTAAAAAAATACAAAATTAAATTATATAAATGATTGTATAGTACAGCAAAGAAAGGCACCTCTACTGGTTTTGCACCAACATGCATCTTCAGTCATCCTCCTGAAGATGCACATTGGTGTAAAACAGGTAGAGGCAGTGTCCTGAGCTGTTGAGTGATTTATTATTTTCTACTTCTCAAATAAAACCTTGGATCACTTTGCACTGTGGTAACTTTGTTTGCTCTACTTTTGTATTTTTCACTGCTGGCATACAGAGCAGGACTGGAGTCAGAACTGACTTGGTAGAATAAAAGTAAATTATTTTTTTTGGGTAAAAATAATCTCTCCACTGGCATATTTGCTAGTAGAGGGCATTGAACTCTTTCCCAGTTGCTTGTCTGCACAGAGGTTTTTCCCTCCCACACACGCAGAGCTGTTCCTTCCCTGGAGAGACTTTCTTGTCTCCCTCCAGACACACACAGCTGCTGTGGTTCACTTTTCCTTTTTACTGACAGAGCTCTGTTACCCCCCCCCCTTCACCAGGTGCTTTGTTGGGGTAGCTCTGAAGTGCTGAGGATTGCAGTGGGATTGGGAAGGTGTCAGAAGTCACCCAAGTAGTAGTTGACTTTTTTTTAACAGTGCTAAACAGATGACGCGACTGTCCCTTCTTTTCGTAGTGCCAGGCTTAGTTGGAGCTGTGTGAGAGGATTGGGCAGGCTTTTAGGTAAGTGGCACAGTCGGATGAGAGGAACAGTACTTATTTCAATGCTGCTCCCGGAAATGGATTCACGTTGCTGCACTGTGGCTGCAATGAGAGTGGGTGAGTGGATTACAGCAATCAGGGATTTGCAAGAGTAGTGCATGACTGTCAGTGTCAGTAATGGGTGTGAATATGCTAGCTCATTACTTAAAAAAAGGATTGCTTATTTAACGTGATGTTTTTGGGGTTCTAGTGAAGAAGCTGGTGTATTTAATGGTGCAGCTAGGGCAGTGGTTTTACTTTCACATAAATGGCACTTACAATGAGAAGTGCTTTCTTCTCGCTTAGCAAATGGGGTAAAAATGGCAGCTGGCCAGCTTGAAAATTCAGGGTGGCTCAAGGATATGCCAGGCACCTGCTGGATCAGGTCACTGTATAGATAACTGTGCACACTAAAACCAAGCATCAGAGACAGCACAGGTGGGAATAGCGACAGGGGTGCAAAACCACTAATGGATCTACATGCAGTTGTGCACCTGGTCTTTTTTCCCTTGCAGAGGAAAAGTCATCTGCTTGGAGGAGGGTCCACTGAACAGCTGCCATGGCTCGATAGGATGAGCCATCGGCAGCAACAGAGACAGTGCATCTTCAGACTGGGTATTGAATTCCAGTCCCAGATGCACGTAGTTGTTCTTTTATTCACACTTTGTGTGAATTAAGTGTCCACCCCCTCCCAGAGTTGATTAATTTTGTGGGGGGGTTCAGGTGTTGTATCCTCCGTATCAGTGGTATGGGGGGAAGAGCCCCCTGCAAAACACAGACATATGCCACTGGCAATATATCACGCTGTATTGGCAGTGTGGTATATTGCTTTGGCATGATGTCTTGTGACATTGTGACCCCATGCCTACCAGGCATTGCTGAAAAATAAATGCATGCCTGGATGGGTCTTTCAACGAATCATCATGCAGTATTTTTTCAAGCTCATTTTCTAATCACCAATACCTCTGTCTTGCCTGGGTTAAGTCTCGGTCAGCTAGATGATACCCTAATCTTGAATCTTAGCCAGGCAGTTGTTAAGCATGTTCACCCAATCCTCTGTGCCAGGCACAAAGGACAGGTACAATTAAGTATCATCTGCCTAGCAGTGAAAACTCACTGTCTCACTGTCTAATGATCCCATCCAGGGGTGGCATGTATACTGCAAAGAACATGGGTGATAGGGCCAACCTCTGAGGTACTCCACAGGGAAAGGCATATGTGTGAAGAGAAACTGCCCAACACCATCCTCTGTGACCTGTCCCTAAGGAACTAAAACCAGCTGATGACTGAAATGTTGAGCCACCATGCTCTTTCAGTCTGTTCAGCAGCAACCCATGTTATACTATATCAGACTCTGAGGAGAGATCAAGGAGAATGAAAATTGACCATACTCCTATGTCTCTCACACTTAGAGGTCATTACAGTATATTTTGGGACTAATGTGGTATGGTGCTATAAGTAGACCTAAATCTAGACTGGAGGACCTCAGAGATATCAAAGGTTATGATGTATGCCTAAAGCTTCAACACCATAATTGTCTCAATTATCTTACCCAAAAAGGGAAGATTAGAGATTGGTCTATATTTTCAGTGACCTCAGGGTCCAAGGAGGGCTTCAGAAGGGATCTCACTAATATGTTTTTCAATGCAGTTTGGCAGACCCCCTCTGACAAGTAGCACCAGATGATCCCCACAAACACTTGACCCAACTGCTCCATGTAGCTCACTAATAGCCCCATTGACCTGAGTCCAGCTCACAAAAGGTGCATTGTAGCTCTAAGATCACTCCATACACTTCTTCCACTGTAACTGGTCTTAACTCCTCCCAAGCAAGACAGAGCCTCTGGAATGACAAGACTCAATACTACCAGGTTGCCACAGTCCACTTAGAGAACTTCTGGGTCAAATGTAAGGCACTTTGTCCTAGGAGAGCCAAGAGAACTCCTCATATTGAGCCAATTACAAAGCTTTAAGGCTCTAGACAGGCTGGATATAACAACCTGTCTACAGTCTTGAAGAGCTGAGCTGGTCAAGTCTTCCAAGCAACAGTCATCCTGGTCATAAATGATACCTTTGTCAGGGTAATTGCCCTTTGATACTACGCATAGTGGATATTCAGAGTCAGTTTGTCCTGCAGATCCCTGGCTTTCCTTGAATGACATTTTAACTGCTGTCCTGTGTCCTCCAGCTGCCTGTGTTTGCCATCAAACCATGGCCAGCCTTGGTGCAAGACCATGTGACATACTGAATACTGAATGTTTTTTATTGATCGACTTCAAGTCATTACAATATTACAGAGGAAAAAGACACATAAATCAGACATTAGATAAAAACTTCACATTACATACATAAAAACAGTGCATGGGATAAATATCATAATAAATATCAAGCATCATTATAGAAAATATCAATTGAATTGTATCAGCAAAAATCAATTCACGATTTTCTAAATTAACTTGTCACTTCACAGTATGATTTTAATTTATAATTTTGAAACTATATGCTCTGAGCTAACCACAGTCTTTATATTAAATTTCCACTGAAAAACCATTTGATGATATAAGTAGATAAATAAACTCATGTGAGTCCTTCACATTATCTAGCAGGGGTAGATCATTAAAATCAAGAGGAAAATACAGGAATATTCCCATTTTCCAAGTACTGGGCCCTCCTTCAGAGCACACCTGTTATCAATTACACATAACACATTTCAGATATTATCTAGGATCGACTTTAATTTGTATTCTCAATGCACTTTACCAGGACTCCACCCATGTCGACCCACTCCATGTTGACAATGTCTCTTTGAGTCCCTTTTACCACAAGGTACTACTACACGATTGTAGGTTCTGATTTATAATTCACCCTGGCTGCATAGCCTGAGGATGTTCCATTTAAACTAATTATGGACCGAGTTTACATCACTTTGGAATCTAGGGTCCTGAGAAATCATTATGTCAACAAAATGTGGGGTATCATATGTTCTGTCCCAGTGTACACATCTAGGCTACCAGTACTTGTTAGCTCCAGAATTCCCATACATAGTGAATGTCCTTGTTACCGGTAAAATTATTGAACCACTCTGGAATGACTAAACAAACTCTAAAGAATAGGAGAAATGTCTAACAGGGCCTATCAAAAACAATCACCAAGTGTTCTGATTATCCTGAAACATATTAATTATTTTAGCCTCACTAGCAAGGAAACTCAATCAGGTCCTGAAAGCACATACAATATTTCAACAACAATATGCTCATTTACATAGTTATAAATAATACATGCCCTCAGTATCATCAAATTACCCCAATCAAAAGAGCACCCTCAAAGAATGGGGCTTTAGACACTCTTAATTAACTGATAAAAGTGTTTAACAGCTGCTAAATATATGCTTAACAGGCTATTGCCTGCTAAAATCCCACCACCTGTATTAAATGTCCAAAATGGCATCTCCCTAGTTAGGGTAGCGCGTTAAAATACATATGACCAGACAAGCCAATAACATTTTTTATAGAAATATAATACAACCAATAGAACATAGAAAAAGTTGTCATTCCATCCTAAGTACAGTGTCCCAAAAAAGAAGAATTCTTGCAGAAGTTCATACATTATATAAAGTACAGACCCACTTTTAAACATATGCCAAGTTATATGTTTTCCATCAAGATTATGCACTGATGTGAGTTTCTTCCCCAAACCAAATTACATTGTTCAGTATCACAGAGTTTTGCAAAAAAGCCACTAGAATTCAAGTATGGTAGAAAATCAGCTGTGGAAAATTTGAAACATTGAAGGACAAATCAGAGTTAAGACTCCAGATTAAGAGTTCTGGGACCATAAGTGATCCTATAAACAGAGCCAACGTTGAATTGTTTCAGAATAATTTGACAGACACAAATTAATTTTGCTATCTTTCAGTTCAAAACCCAACAATACCTGCCTTTTATACACTACCAAAAATGCATAAAAACCCCATCACACCCCCAGCAAGCCCGATAGTGTCAGGCATAGGTTGACTCACAGAACCAATCTCAAGGTATGTTGACAGCTACCTGAACCCCAAAGTGGAGAAAACCAGGAGTCACCTTAAGGATACAACACACATGTTACAGATTTTAGAAAACGTGCACATAGAAATGGAGTTGCTGTTAGTCATCTTAGATATAAATGCATTGTACACAAACATTCCCAGGGAGAGGAGACTACAAGCACTTGAGTACTACTTGTTAAATTACTCTAATTTAACACAGCCAAAGATCAACATGATTGTAGAACTTGTCAGCATAGTGCTTAGTAACAACGTTTTTCTATTTGAGGACAGGTTGTTTAAACAAACAAAAGGAATGGTCATGGGTGTCGCATTGGCACCCAGGTTAGCCAATTTATTTCTCAGTGAGTGTGAAGACCGGACAATCTACAATGAAAATAACAACTAATACCATAACAAAATCAACATCTACAGATATTTTATTGATGATATTTTCTGGTATGGAGGGAACTGAAGAAGAATTGATAGACTTTGTCAAATATCTTGAGGACTCAACCCCGAATCTGAGATTCACAGTAACATCCAGTAAACAGTTAACTTTCTGGATCTGACAGTCATCAAGAATATTGATGGCACTGTCTCCACTGACCTTTTCACCAAGCCAGCTGACAGAAATAGTTTGTTGCAGGCAGATAGCTGTCACCCAGCACATTTTATTTACAACCTCCCTAAAGGACAATACTAAAGAGTTAAAAGAATTTTTTCCAACATACAATCACATGAACAATTCTTCCAGGAACTCCCTGAAACGTTCTTTGAAAGACACTACAGATTTAGTTTAGTTTAGTTGCTGCATTGGTCCTTGTAAGAACAGATCCAGAAGCAAATGGTTTGATACCATTTATTGAACCAACTTAGATGTTACAAAAAGAACAAAGGGCCCAATTCTAGAAGGGTGGTGCAAGTCACCACCAAATGTAACTTGTGCCACCCACAACTGCAATAATGACCCTGCACCCTATTCTAGAAAGGGCAGGGTCACCACAGCTAAGACCTGTAATTTGCGACATGTGGCTAGGTACACCGAACAGAGGGTGCACCTGGCAAGCATGCTGCATGCCGCAACACAGGTTGCAAGTACCCCCCCTGCCAGGCATGTTTCAGTAAGTGCCCCACAGGACTGCCAACACACCCTACCTCCAAACCTGTCAATAACTGCCCTGCAGGGCTTTCAACACCCCCAGCCACCCAAATCCCCCATTGAGATACACCCCACAGGACCGTGCTGTCATCCCCCCTCCCATGCCCGAACCCTGAGTCGCCAGTTGCACATACAGCAAATACCCTGCCCTGGCAGTCTAGTGGCCCCCACCCAGCCATGCAAGCCCACCCAACATCCCTCAACCCATCCCCAGCCAGTGACTGGCACAGCCCACCTCTCACCACCATGGCCAGCCATAAACTGAGTTCATTATCAGTGTGTACTGTAAAGACACTCTCAGAAATTAATTTCTGAGTGTGTCTTTACAGTACGGGCTCATACTGAACTTAGTAGGTGGCTGGCCATGGTGGTGAGAGGTGGGATGTGCCAGTCACTGGCTGGGGATTGGTGGGGGGCCACTAGGCTGCCAGGGCAGGGTATTTGCATCATTTGCAGCTGGCAACTCAGGGTCAGGCACGGGAGGGTGGATGACAGCGCAGCCTTGTGGGGCATATCTCAAAGGGGGATTTGGGGGCTGGGGTGTGGGTAGCCCTGTGGGGCATTATTTGTACACTTCAATGCAGTTGCTGTGGGTAGCCCTGTGGGGCACTAAGTGTACTCTTTGGGGCAGTTGCTGTAGGTAGCCCTTCAAGGCGATTACTTATACACTGCTGGCAGTTTGTGTGGATAGCCCTGTGGGGCACCCACTGGGGTATGCTGGGCATGGGGCAGATGCCAACTGTGGCATGACTGCAGGTGGGTCTATAGGACCCCCAGACGGTGTCCGTAAGTTACACCATCTAAAGGCTGGTGTAACTTGCATTGTCGGTTCTACTCCACGGGTTCTTGTAGAATCCTGACATTGGGGACTTGTTGCTGCCCTTCTGGAATGGGGAGCAACTGCTGCTGTAAACCCCTAGCACCATAGTCACAGGGGGTTTATGGCACAACTGCTGGCATAACAGCTGTTCAGCGCATGTGGTCTGCGACATGTCACAGGCCACTTTATAGAATTGCGCATGTCACACTTGCTGATGTAAGTTGCTACATGCACCATTCTACTTAGCGCAAGTGCTGTTACAGCAGGTGTAACTTTTCTAGAACCAGGCCCTAAGTGCCTAAGCTTTCAGACCAACCAAGTCCTTTCTCAGAAACTTATGACAGTTATTTAGAAAATTCCATACTATTAACACCCAGATGATACATAAAAAAGACAGAAAACATTTTCATTGGTTTAAAATGCCCATCAAACAGTAACAGCAGCTTAAATCAGAGGAATCACATTTCACCAGTTTGTTATAAACTAAGGAATCTTTCAAGGTCAAATGTCATCAAAATGAGATAAGGACACTTCAAACACAAAGCTACACTAACATAAATTATGAAGGTTTCAGTGTGCTTTGTGAATCTAGACTAAAGAAAAGCAAAAACTTTAGATTCAATACTAACTTAAGCACATGTTAAAATGTGATATTAATGTATGTTAAAACAAGCAAAAATATACTGTATAACAGAAATGTTCTATATATGCAATAAAGAGGGCTTAAAGTAGAGTTTCCCTAGTGTGAGCAATTGTTTTTCATATTTATACAATACACAACCTATCTGGAGACATTTCACCACTTGTACACTCAACTAGTTATTATATTCCATAATGTTCCACAATACCATAGTGTTGAGAGACACTACAAGGAGAGAGACCTAGAGACAGCTAGATAACATGCAAACAGTGTTACAAGAGAGTCACTATTACTCCCAAAAAAGAAAATGGAAAAAAAACACAAACAACCCTGACTTAGGTTGCAAACTATGGGGTGGAGCAAGAGAAAGAGTGAACATAGTCAAGCAAAATATCAAAACTCTGAGTATTATTATAGGGCTGAGAGAAATAGTAAACTAGCCCTTACGTGTATCCTATAGAAGAGGTAGTAATTTAAGAGATAAGTTAGTTCATAGTTACCAGCCTGCAAAAACTCCCATTATACACAAAGATAAGAGGGGAAACAAATCTTGTGGATTCGGCCACTCTTGCCAGTATATGAAAAAATAAAAATGTTTTTTAAATCCTACAACTGGAGAAGCAGAACCCACAAGAGACAAGATCAATTGCAATACTGAAAGAGTAATCTATTTATTAGAATGCTCATGTGGATGCGTTTACGTGAGGAGAACAAAAAGGAAATTTAAGTTTCAGATCAATGAACATCTTTTAGCCTTGAAGCTTTGAAGAAGTCATGGCACTTACCCAGGGCATATATAGAAAACCAAATGTAGAGTCCAACCAAGTTGTAAGGTTCAAATAAGGACTTTTTCTTCATTAAATAAACCATTTTAACAGCAAAACCACCCCTCCTATGCCAGGTGGTGTTTCTGTTACAACCTGGTTGGACTCTTCATTTCATTTTCTATAGAATGCCCTGGATAAGTGCCATGACTTCTTCAAAGCCACATGTATATATGTTGTCACTGAGTACCCCAGGTCACCTTGACGCGGCTCTCTTTTGTTTTTTGTTGAACATCTTTTAGCCATTAAAAATAAAAACGTTAGCTATGCAATAGCAGTCCATATCCATAATAATCTGACTACCACACACAAGATTATAGCCACAGGTATTTAAACAATTGACCAAAATGTACGAGGAAGGGACCTGGGCAATTTGCTCAACTGTAGCTAACAAAAATGGATCTACAGATTGGGATACTTGAAATTACCAGGTTTAAATGGGAAGTTCGAAATCTCTCCTTTTTCGTTCAGAAAGAAATAGCCCCCCCCCCAAAATCTGGTAATAAGTCTGGTAAAGAGTATGACATGGTTCAAAAATATTAATACAAATATAGAACAGAGATCCAGGAGGAACAAAATGGGGGAGAGATACTGAGGGTTAAGCTGGAAAGGAAAATGGGGCCAGCCAACTGCACAGGTGTGGTCTATAGACCACCAGCCCAGGAGGAAGAAACAGATAGGGAGCTGATGCTAGCCATCCAAAGGATGGCAGACAAGGGTGAGGTAGTACTGGTTGGAGACTTCAATATTCCAGACGTGGACAGGAGCATTCCAGCAGCAGCAGCATCAACTAGGAGCAGATTTATCCTGGACTCCCTTCAGAGTGCCTTCTCAAAGCAACTGGTCATGGAACCAACTCGGCTCAAGGCAATACTGGACCTTGTGCTCACAAACAGGGACAGTGTGATGGGGGTAACAGTTGGGGAGCACCTGGGGAACAGTGACCACCAGTCATTGTGGTTTGAAATCACAGAAAGAGCAGAACCAAACCGCACAAAAACATGTATCCTGGATTTTAGAGGGGCAGACTTTGGGAAAATGGGGAGATACTTGAAAGAAGCATTAAGGGGAATGGGGCAGGAATCAGAGGTTGAGGAACAGTGGGCAGTATTTAAAATGGGGATTACAAGACCAACAAAATTATGCATTAAACAGGTTAGCAAGAGGAAAAGGAAGAGGAGACCATTATGGTTTTCCAAAGAGGTAGCAAAGAAAGTGAAAGCCAAAAATATTACATTCAGGCAATACAAAAAGACACAAGCAGAAGGGGATAGGGAGAAGTACCAGGAGAAGCAAAGGGAGGCAGGGAGGTCAGTAAGGGAAGCCAAAGCTCAAACAGAAGAACACATTGCAAAATCAGTGGGTAGAGTGGACAAAACCTTTTACAGGTACATAAGTGAAAAAAAGAAAGGCAAAAGGAGGGATAGTGAGACTGAAGGGGGAGGATGGGGGCCACATGGAGGATGACAACAGTAAAGCTGACATACTGAACAGGTATTTCTGCCCAGTCTTTACTGAGGAAGAGGAGGGTAATGGGTCTGACGGGAGCACATGGGGTGAGAATGGTGCAGAAATGGATACAAGTCCCTTTACACAAGAAAGGGCCCTGAAGGAACTGGAAGTAATAAGAGTTGATAAAGCAATGGGCCAGATGGGGTGCACCCAGGGGAGGTGGTGGCTGAACCTCTGGCTATCCTGTTTAGCCGATCACTGGAAACAGGGGAGGTACCCAAAGACTGGAGGACAGCAGATGTAGGCCCCTTATACAAAAGTGGGAACAAAGAGGTAGCGGGGAACTACAGACCAGTCAGCCTCACCTCGGTAGTGGGGAAGATCATGGAAGCACTACTGAAGGAGAGATTGGGGGAACATCTGGTTGTCAATGGACTACAGGACCCAAGGCACCTGGGTTTCACCAGGGCAAGGTCATGTCAGACCAACCTCATTGAATTTTTTGACTGGGTGACTAGGGAGGTGGATCGGGGAGGGCAGTGGACATGGCCTATCTGGACTTCAGCAAGGTCTTTGACACTGTGCCACATAGAAGACTATTACACAAACTGGGGAACATGGGTGTGGGCAGGACAGTAGTGTGGTGGGTAGGTAACTGGCTGGGTGGCAGGACACAGAAGGTGGTGGTAAATGGCTGTCACTCCACAGAAGGAAGAGTGACCAGTGGGGTACCACAGGGATCAGTGCTGGGACAGGTCCTATTCAACATCTTCATCAGTGACATTGTGCAGGACCTAGAAGGCAGAATTTCACTGTTTGCTGATGACACAAAGCTCTATAACAGAGTAGACACACCAGAGGGTGTAGACAGAATGAGAAGGGACCTGCCAAAACTTGAAGAATGGTCAGGGGTTTGGCAGTTGAAATTCAATGCAAAGAAGTGCAAGATAATGCATATGGGGCACAAAAACCCTGGCACAATATATCAGTTGAGGGGTGAGGATATAGCATGCACCAAGCAGGAAAGGGATCTTGGGGTTATCATCTCTGATGACCTCAAGGTAGGGAAACAGTGTGACAAGGAAGCAGGTAAAGCAAATAGGATGCTGGGATGCATAGGCAGGACATCACCAGCAGGAAAAGTGAGGTCATAATTCCACTATATAAGACACTAGTGAGGCCCCACCTGGAGTACAGTGTACAGTTCTGGAGACCTTACCTATGTAAGGACATAGACAGGGTAGAGAAGGTTCAGAGGAGGGCAGCTAAGATGGTACATGGATTGAATCACAAGTCCTATGAGGACAGGTTGAAGGAACTGTATATGTACTCCCTGAAGGAGAGGAGAGGAGGGAGAGAGGGGATATGATAGAGACATACAAGTATCTTACAGGGAGGAACAGGGTGCAGGAATACACTATTTTTAAGCAAAAAAGATGTTCCAGGACTAGAGGGCATTGGATGAAGTTGGAGGGAGGATGATTCAGAGGAAACGTGAGGAATAATTTCTTCACAGAACGGGTGGTGGACAAGTGGAACACCCTGCCAGAGGAAGTGGTAGGGGCTGAAATAATCACAGGATTTAAGAATGCATGGGATAGACATAAAGGAATTCTGGAGGTTAGCGGTAAGGGGCAACAGACTTCTATGAAAACGTAAACTGAATTTATAAGCTCAAATGGGCAGACGGGGAGGGCCATAGGCCCTTGTCTGCCGACACTGTCTATGTATCTATGTATCTAACTATTGCAAATATAACAGTAAATAAGTTGCCTCTTAATCCTCTGCTCTCTTTGTTGTTTGAGGAATCCCTCATGGTACGGAAACCTCGACAAATGAGGATTTCTTTTTTGAGAATTAAACCTTACAGCCCACAGAAAGTTAAGAAAATGCTGCTGTCTGTAATAAAAATGGACTAGTTCTAGTAACTAATTTTGTATAAAAAGTCTTTTGATGAATCAATGTTATGTCACTGACAGCATAAAATCACAACCTACACATGACTTTTAATTAACAGTATTTCTCACTTAGTATTGGTTTAAATTGCACATATAATTGAGTTTGTATGTATATAGGCACCTACAACTTCTTTTGCAATTAGCTCTAAGAAAGCTTTGAGAGGAGGGCGATACGTAAGCCAGCAATGCAGCACAGCACTGCAGTCCTAACACTGTTGGAATCTTTTTGGATATGGAGTAAAGATAAGAAAATACTGAACTAAAGCTTCTTTCTTTCTTGGTGACACTTATGATTGGTGAGTGCCCTGCTCCCTGCTTTTACTGAAACTTTAAACTTAAACAGCAGCACCATAATCCCTGTGCCTTACTTCGCCTGCTTTAGAGTTGAAGTTGGCCAAGTCAGATCTCTTGTTTGGGCAATTACAGAGTAAAAAACAAAACAGTTAAAGAATACCTCTTAAGGAGTTTTACCCCATATCCAGCCTCCACAGTCACTGAGCAGCATCCTTGCACAATACAATGGGACTCTTTTACATTACCAAATAAAGGAAAAAAGGGTCTTTTTTTCCCTGTGGGTGAAAATATAGTTTCTGGTCAGTCACCCATGTGTTCATATTCACTGTTATCAGCCATAAGAACACTGTTAGCTTTTTATTAAAATATACCCTATATTCTTTCTCCTGTGGTGGGGTGCTCCATTGGAAGCTAAATTACTTACTCTAACTTCTTCTTCCTTCTAGGGGTCTGCCAGCTTTGAAACCCTTTTTCCGCCAACAAAAGATCAAAGTTTTCTAGCATTTCTGGAACTCTGAATTTTTCAGCATCATTCTCAAGCTCATGCAGAATAGAAACCTGTCAGAACAAACAAAGAAAAACATTCCTCTGAGTGCAATAACTTCGAGGAGAAAAGCCAACCACCAATAACCCCAGCCCCAAGGCAATGCCAGCATACCTTTTTAAACTGTAATGTAATTTTATTAGCATTACAGTTCCATCATAATCCCAGGCATCCTCCTTTCTTCTTGGGAATCGTCCAGGTCCAAGCTCAAACACAGAAGCTGTTTAGAAAGCCAACTTGATAATGCCACATGTTAAATGCCACACATTAAATGCAGACTGTCTAACCTGGAGCTTATCAGAACACCAACTACTTAACTTGTTTTAGCTTTATGATAAATTCTGAAAACCTCTATCAAACTTGGCAGTAAAAGTATTTTGCACACATATGGCCAAGCAGTCAGAAAACCATCATTAAAAATCTTAACAGTGCCTTAGAGTAAAAAAAGTTTTGCCAAAGCAGCGGGACAAGACTGAACGGAATGGAGCAGCCTTTGGCCATCTTGTTGCTGTGCTCCCACCCCATGTGACATACATAGTACTGTGCAATGGCACTGCATGAGTCACAAATTACCCTATTATAAGCCTTCACTGCCTCTTCAGTCTCCATCTCACAGGTTGCCAGCATAGCATATATGTCCAGTGCAGCCTGATGTTTTACTGAATTCAGTCCTCTTAAAGGGTGGTACTGAGTCATCTCCTGGGGGGGCTCAAATGTGGGCCTTGTAAAAGAGCTTCACTGTGCAATGATTTGACAGACTGACTGAATCAGACTTGAGGTTATAAACTTGAGCCCAAAGAAAAGATCATGTCCAAGGCATGATCATGTTGACGTGTTACAGAAGTAACTACTGGTACAAGCGCCAGCAAATTCATCAACTGGAGGTAAAAAATGAAGATTAAGTAAGTAAGGAAAGTCAAGAATAGGTAATGAATGAAAAATAGTTCAAAATAACCTTAAGTGGTCTCCTGATGGAGTGAAGTATTTGGATATGTTTACTTCGGGTCTACTCCAAGACATGTGCTCTCGGAATCTTTCAGACGTCTTATAGGAGATTAAGATTGACTTTCACAGGTGTAAAAAGCTTCAGTTATCCCCTCTTGTCAAAACTGCCACCATCAAATGATGGTGTTTCCGTGGTTATTTTATAAATAGTGTAATCTACCCCTGCACGGAGTCATAATGTCACAAGACATTATGCCACATGCATATACTATGCTGCCAATACAGCACGATTTTTGGCATGTGCCCCCAATCCCCCCAACTAAAATACCTAACTTGGGGGTTGGGGAGGGTAAAGTAAATATCACACAAAGTGTGAAAAAAAAACAAAATTTCTATGCATCTGGAACCAGGAATCGAACCCAGTCCCAAATGCTGTGCTTGTATCCCTTTCTGCCAGTGGTTCATTTTGTTGTGCCATGGCAGCTGCTTGGCAGAAGTTCATCCCAACAGAAGTCTTATCATCTGCCTGGGACAGAGAGGGGGTGCAGTACCACACATAGAACCATTCAAGGTATTGCACTATCTTGTTGTCATGTACCATACTGTTTCTTTTTCAGGGTTTTGTCATATGCTATTAAGCATATGACATATTGATCTGGGAGGATTTACCACTCACTATCCCAATGGGTTTTTGAGTTAAAATGGATAGGATGATATTTGACTTCCTCTGGAATGGTACTCCTCCTAGTTTTAGTAGAAGATCCTTCATGCTCTTGGGATCTCAGGAGGATGGAATTTGCCTTGGTTGTGGGCCTAACATGTATGTCATGGGGTAAAACAGACTTTGAATTGGATATTCCCCTACTCTTCTAAGTCACCCCTTTGGGTGGAGATTGAGCAAACTTTGTTAGGTCAGGTCCTTTGGCAGTCTTATTGAAATCCTCTAGTCAGGCTTCTCGGCTAGTATCTCTTCAGGTGTGGAGACGCTTGGATGGGATACTACATTTTTGGTGTTTTTTGAGCCATTGTGGTATAATCCTGCTATTTTGGTGAGGAATAGTCATATATGTATTGAAGTATGTGGGTGGCTAAGGGTCTTAGGACTGTTGGGGATTTAGTGGAACAGGAGCCTGGTTCTGTGGTTTCATTTCATGATCTACAGGCCAAATTTAAAATTCAATCTAGGGATATGTGGAGGTATTTTCAGCTCAGACTTGCTCTGTTGGGACAGTTTTTTCAAGCCTTTTAGTCTTATTGAGTCTGATTTGATGAAATGATTGCTTAAATGGTTTAAAACCCAAAGGGGGCATGTTAGCTTGTTGTATAAAGAACTGTTGAGGGTCTATTTACTGGATTGGGAGCCATCTAGGATAAAATCGGGGGAGGATATGCAGGTGGAATTGGATCCAGAAGTTTGGCATCAGTGCTGGTACACAGCACATAAGGCTTCTCCTGACCCCAAACGTCAACTTATTCAGAAGAAGGTGTTATGTACATGGCATTGCACTGCAGTTCATTTAGTGAAGTTAGGACTCTTAGGTTCAGATTTATGTTGGCAATGCCAGAAAGGTTCTGGGTTGATATTCCACATTGTATGGGATTGTCCTCTGTTAATGGCATGGTGGGCAGGAATTATTACGAGTTTGGAAGGCATCCTAAAAATTCACATTCCAGATTACTAGCCCTATCCTACTGGCTTCTCCTTGCACCCAGAAACCAACGGAATTCTCTCACTCTTCTACTGTTTTATTTTTTTTAAAACAACTAGCACAAATTTTTTCTCATCAACAACCACCCTCATACTACTAAAAGCCATTCTGTAGGTGAAATCAGCTTCCTTACAGACAACCCGAAACTACCCTCCACAATTCAACTGAAAACAATACATAACAATTGAAGTCGATAACCCAGTTACTCATTACCTCAATTCTCTAACAGGAACTCTCCGACTGATGTGCCAGACCAAAAATAGAAATTTCTTCCAGCCTGGCAAAAAGTGGCAGAGCTACCCTGTAAGCCTATTTGAACCCCAGCTTGCTCCACCATTGACTCTGCCCCTTTTCCTTCCCATTCATCCTTTCTCACTCCCCTTTTCTGATGTAATTTTCCCACTCCCTGTTCCTCTGAGACACCTCTCCCTTCTGATCTCACTATCCCTTCCCCCCATCCCTATGACCTCCCCCCTTTCCAGCTCTTTCTGGGTCCTTGGCATGGAACAAAGGGGATTGCCTTTTATGACAACCCTTCATGCATTTGCAAAGTAAGTACACAGAAACTGACACTTAAAATAAAGCATATGAAGAACAGTGTAACTACTGTACACTTACTTTGAATGTCAGTGCTGTAGTTCTGATGCATGCTTTCCGTCAGAAATCAGTTCCACATACACTTACTGCTTAATAAACATGCAATCTAATATTCTTAATTGCTATACAACTACACTGGTTACTTATATAATAAAAATAATTTACATAATTATTTATTGGCTTGTAACAATGCTGTAGTTACAAAGAAATGTGCTGCTTCTGTGGCATTGACCCACATCTCTTCTGTACTCACACTCCTGGCCTGCTACAGCACATGTGGGTGGTTGGGGTGGGGCATGGCTACATGGCATGCATTTTACCACTGATCTGCTGTGTGGTGTGGTGGCGGGTGGCGAAGTATACACAGATAGGGACCCTTCCTGGTGTGTAGTTATACAAACTGCATGATGTGGTAGTTACACATGCAACCACAACTGTCTCTCTTTTGGCACAAATTGATTTATGCTGGAAGTGTAACTACGCATGTAACAGCTGCTGCAAAGTGTGACAGAAAAATTGGTTTATTCTGGAAGTGTAATTACACATGTAACAGCTGTTGCAACAGTAATTGTGGTAACTACCAGTTCATGCAAATTTTGTAACTACAGTAAACCACAACTGTGAAACTAGTTAACTACTACATTATAGTTACATGTAACTACACCAAAGTTACATAGTAGTTACATTGTAGTTATACAGTAGTTTCACTGTAGTTAAGGAGACTTAAAATAAAATGTAACCTTAAAAATCATTCTAGTTTGTTTTTTTGAAGTATGACATATGTGGGGTAAATTTGACCCCATGACCTTTTATTGTTAAGTGCATTTTGGGATCTTAGGAGGGTTAATTGGTACTGCCCACATGTTGAAATATGATCTATCTATTGTTGTGAGACTGTGTTGGTGCTGCTATTGAACAAGTGCAGCAATTTAAATATCATGGTGTGTTACTCTGAAACTAAGCTAACCTTGTCTTTGTAGGTGAAATCCATAAGTCAGACTATTAATCAGAAATTGAGTATTCTTTATAAATGTAAAATCTATTTTCCTTTTTAAACTCAAAAATCTATTGCTTTTAGCTCCCTCCTCCCTCATTTTGATTATGTGTCGAATCTTTATTTTGACTTATAAAATGGGCAAAACAATTCTTGAATACTGATTGGCTGGAAGCCCTTTCCAGCCGTGTCCTTATCGGGACATAATGTTACAATGGGCACTACTTGTGCCAACTAAGATGCAGTACATGGGGAAATCAGTGCGTGCCACTGCTGACCTGCTGCAGCTCCTCAACTAACAATCAATGGCAATATAGAAGCGAGAAACAAGTGGGAGCAACACAAAACTGTTCAGTACTACAAGTAGCTGCTATGAAACCCCTATTCCCCACAGACACACACAAAGTTTACAGTGAGTCCACACATGATACCACCAGAATAGATCATTTAAAAATCTAAGTAGCCTGCTGCAGTTCAGGCTGAAGCAAGAGCACGATCTCCAAACCCATTTTCTTCACATAGCTGCTCCTCCATTATGTCTTTCTCTGTATTCTCTGAAGGCTCCCCCCTCCCCATGAAACAACGGACCAAAAGAAGTAAATAAAAAAAAATAATAAAAAAAAACAATCTCCAAAGTTACCACAAATTAGGAAATGGCTCCTTATGGCGGCTTCAAAGGGATACGCTTGATGTCAGTCAAACAGCACTTAGTAGCAAAACAAAACAGCCAAACTGAAAGAGACAAAGATAAAAGAAAAAAAAAGGATTTGTCGATGTTGGCGCGTGGGGGGGGGATAAATGTTACATAACTCTAGATCAGGTGGGGTCCTTCAAATATTTAGGGATACAACTTGGTCCTAATCTCTCCTATGGACTTCATGTAGATAATGTAGCTAGAGCTGCTAATATACAGCTTGGTCTCCTCTACAGACACAGACCACACCTCACGCCAGAAGCTTTGAAGGTTGCAGTCCTGAGCTCTGTGATCTCTGTAATAGACTATAGTCTCATCATTTACTGCTCGTCCACAACCACAACCCTTAGACACCTCTCAACTGCCTTAAATAAGGCATGTTGGCTCATCACTGGTGCTCACCGTCTCACCCACACATGTGACCTGTACACTCAGACCGGCTGGCTCCAACTATCAAACCACATAAAGTTTCTCACCTGCTCCATGGTGAAAAAAATCTACCTTGGCCTTGCACCTTCTGGGGTCTCAACTCTGTTACAACACCAAATTAACAAATGGTGCCTTAGGAGATCCACGCTACAGCTACTGAAAGTCCCCCACTGTCACACTTCACAGGGACAGTGCTCTTTTGCTTATCGAGCACCACTCTGGTTCAATGGCCTCAGACCCACCATCTCCTCTGCCCCAACAATTGGTATGTTTAAAACTAGGCTCCGGGACTATCTCACTGCCAACAGCTCCTGTGACTGCCCAACTTAACCTTGTTTCTCCACCTCCCTTCCTGCTCTAGTGGTCCCCCTCTCCCCTCCTCACTGGATTCTACCCTCACATCTTGGTATACCCAGAGCTGCACTTTTCACCCCTCTCCCACCCTTCCTACATTCCTTCCCCCAATCCCTCTTCCCTCCCCTATGACTCTGGCACTTCTTATTTGTTGTCTATTTTCTCTGACAAATGCCGCTGGCTGCCTTGTTACAATGCTACCCTTGAATTGTATTAATCTGTACTCTGTTTGAAATGTCCACATTGTTGTAATGTCTGTCTTGATGTTCCCTATAATTTGTATTTCTCTGATGTGGGACCTTTGTAAAAGAGCCAAGGCTCAGAGGTATTTGTAATCCTAGACTTAATAAATAAATCAATAATAAATAAAATAAACAACACCTGAAGTCAGAAATGCTATAAGAAAATTGAGTCAGCAGTCAGTAACTCTTCACATGCATAAACAAAGTAATAAATGAGAAAAAAAGAAAAATGTTAAATGTATACGGCTTGTGCAGGGGGGGGTTACATACTCTGTAAGATATTTTTTACTTTCTGCCTCAGGAATTCATAGAAAGACCTCTGCTGGCAATAAACAATTACTGTAATAGGGGGACTATTTTTTACTATTTGACCTATTGAAACCTCCATTTTTATATTTCTGCTTTTCTTTTTTTCTCTTTTCTTTTTATTTTAAATAATTACTTAGGGGTCCATTTTAGAAGTGCAATAAGACACTCCGAGGCATAGGTTATGGCCTGATAAGAGCACTTCCCAGGTGCTAAAGGCACTCGGTGCAAATGCCTCATACCTTATAATGCACCTGGGGCATGTTCTTAACAACCATAACCCACACCTCATCATGCAATATTGCTTGCTTGGCTTGTAAGGAGCATAATCCTCATTCTATAACTTACAACAATATGTGTTGCTTTGTTTTGTCTGCCCCATATGAACTCATTTCTGTGTTCTTTACTCCAACTTAGGCTGGTTGTCACCCACAGTATATCAAGAACTGAGTATTTTTTTGGATGTATGATTTTTAAGTCAATTTTTCCTCATACTTTTTTCCATTGTCTGATTTAATTTCTACCAGATCTGTTTCTTCTAGATTAAGGTCAGATAAGGGCAAGGTACTTAAGACCATTTCTTGTAAGTCTAAGGCTGGCACTTTTGCTTTTTCCATTGCAGCACCTTTACACTGGAATGGACTACCTAAAGCATTAAGATCTTCCATTTCTTTTCAACATTTTAAACATAATTTTAAACAACATCTGCAGGATCAGGATGTTTGTAATTGTTCTGTTTATTAATTGATGTTTTTGTGTTGTTTGTTTCATTTGTATTTTGTATTAGACTTACAGGTCAGACCTGAAAAAAGACCATTGGTCCTGTGTCCCTATCTGGCAAGCAAATTTAAATAAATAAATAATTTGGCTGATGTTTTATAGATGGTGAATGCTGCCCCTAATTATGGCAGACACGTAAACCTCAAATGTCAGTCTGTCATCTAAAATGACCCCCAGATTTTTCATCTTACTGGAAGACCAGAGTCTCAGCCCTGTTGTCTCTTTGGCCACCTCCTAACCCTTCCTGCAGTCTCGATCAAACAAGCACTAGTGCCTGGCATGGTGGGAGGTACTGGGATATACCAAACTGCCCAGTAGCATAATGAGGCCTGATGCTACAGGCAGAGGGCCTTATAACTCTTGGAAGGTCCAGTATATCCCTATGCCGCCCACCCTGTTGGGTATTATTGTGCTTAGAAAATTGTCTACTTGTGGCATTTTTATGTAAGAAGAAAACTTGTAAAAAAATACAAATGAAATTATATAAATGATTGTATAGTAGAGCAAAGAAAGGCACCTATACTGGTTTTGCACCAACATGCATCTTCAGTCATCCTCCTGAAGACGTACATTGGTGTAAAACTGGTAGAGGCAGTGTCCTGAGCTGTTGAGCGATTTATTATTTTCTACTTCACAAATAAAGCCTTGAATCACTTTGCACTGCGGTAACTTTGTTTTTTCTACTTTTATATGTTTTACTACTGGCATACAGAGCAGGACTGGAGTCAGAACTGACTTTGTAGTATAAATGTAAAGTTGTTTTTTTTTGTAAAATAATCTCTCCACTGGCATATTTGCTAGTAGAGGGCATTGAACTCTTTCCCAGTTGCTTGTCTGCACAGAGTTTTTTCCCTCCCACACACGCAGAGCTGTTGCTTCCCTGGAGAGACTTTCTTGTCTCCCTCCAGAACCACACAGCTGCTGTGGTTCATTTTTTCTTTTTACTGACAAAGCTCTGTTACCCCCTTCACCTGGTGCTTTGTTCGGGTAGCTCTGAAGTGCTGAGGACTGTAGTGGGATTGGGAAGGTGTCAGAAGTCACCCAAGTAGTAGGTGACTTTTTTTTAACAGTGTTGAACAGATGACGTGACTGTCCCTTCTTTTAATAGTGCCCGTCTGAGTTGGAGTTGTGTGACAGGATTGGGCAGGCTTTTAGGTAAGTGGCACAGTTAGATGAGAGGAGCAGTACTTATTTCAATGCTGCTCACAGAAGTGGATTCACACTGCTGCACTGTGGCTGCAATGAGAGTGGGTGAGTGGATTACAGCTATTAAGGAGTTGCAAGAGTAGTGCATGACTGCTAATGTCAGTAATGGGTGTGAATATGCTGGCTGTTTACTTAAAAAAAGGATTGCTTATTTAGTGTGATGTTTTAGGGGTTCTAGTGAAGAAGCTGGTGTATTTAATGGTGCAGCTAGGGCAGCGATTTTACTTTTACATAAATGGCACTTACAATGAGAAGTGCTTTCTTCTCGCTTAGCAAATAGGGTAAAAATAGCAGCAGGCCAGCTTGAAAATTCAGGGTGGCTCAAGGATATGCCAGGCACCTGCTGGATCAGGTCACTGTATAGATAACTGTGCACACTAAAACCACGCATCAGAGACAGCGCAGGTGGGAATAGCGACAGGGTGCAAAACCGCTCATGGATCTATATGCGGTTGTGCACCCGGTCTTTTTTCCCTTGCAGAGGATAAGTCATCTACTTGGAGGAGGATCCACTGAGCAGCTGCCATGGCTCAATGGGATGAGCCATGGGCAGCAACGGAGACAGTGCATCTTCAGACTGAATATTGAATTCCGGTCCCAGATGCACGTAGTTGTTCTTTTATTCACACTTTGTGTGAATTAAGTCTCCACCTCCTCCCAGAGTTAATTATTTTTGAGGGAGGGTTCAGGTGTTGTATCCTCTGTATCAGTGGTATGGGGGGCAGAGCCCCCCGCTAAACACAGACGTATGCCACTGGCAATATATCACGCTATATTGGCAGTGTGGTATATAGCTTTGGCATGATGTCTTGCGACATTATGACCCCATGCCTACCAGGCATTGCTGAAAAATAAATGCATGCCTCGATGGGTCTTTCAACGAATCAGCATGCAGTATTTTTTAAAGCTCATTTTCTAATCACTAATACCTCTGTCTTGCCTGGGTTAAGTCTCAGTCAGCTAGATGATACCTAATCTTGAATCTTAGCCAGGCAGTTGTTAAGCATGTTCACCCCATCCTCTGTGTCAGGCACAAAAGACAGGTACAATTAAGTATCATCTGCCTAGCAGTGAAAACTCACTGTCTCACTGTCTAATGATCCCATCCAGGGGTGGCATGTATACTGCAAAGAACATGGGTGATAGGGCCAACCTCTGAGGTACTCCACAGGGAAAGGCATAATGTGTGAAGAGAAACTGCCCAACACCATCCTCTGTGACCTGTCCCTAAGGAAGGACTTAAACCAGCTGATGACTGAAATGTTGTGCCCACCATACTCTTTCAGTCTGTTCAGCAGCAACCCATGTTATACTATATCAGACTCTGAGGAGAGATCAAGGAGAATGAAAATTGACCATACTCCTATGTCTCTCACACTTAGAGGTCATTACAGTATATTTTGGGACTAATGTGGTATGGTGCTATAAGTAGACCTAAATCTAGACTGGAAGACCTCAGAGATATCAAAGGTCATGATGTATGCCTAAAGCTTCAACACCATAATTGTCTCAATTATCTTACCCAAAAAGGGAAGATTAGAGACTGGACTATATTTTCAGTGACCTCAGGGTCCAAGGAGGGCTTCAGAAGGGATCTCACCAATACATTTTTCAATGCAGTTTGGAAGACCCCCTCTGACAAGTAGCACCAGATGATCCCCACAAACACTTGACCCAACTGCTCCATGTAGCTCACTAATAGCCCCATTGACCTGAGTCCAGCTCACAAAAGGTGCATTGTAGCTCTAAGATCACTTCATACACTTCTTCCACTGTAACTGGTCTTAACTCCTCCCAAGCAAGACAGAGCCTCTGGAATGACTAAACTCAATACTACCAGGTTGCCACAGCCCACTTAGAGAACTTCTGGGTCAAATGTAAGGCACTTTGTCCTAGGAGAGCCAAGAGAACTCCTCACATTTAGCCAATTACAATGCTTTAAGGCTCTAGACAGGCTGGATATTACAACCTGTCTACAGTCTTGAGGAGCTGAGCTGGTCGAGTCTTCTGAGCAACAGTCATCCTGGACATAAATGATGCCTTTGTCTGGGTAATTGCCCTTTGATACTACGCATAGTGGATATTCAGAGTCAGTTTGTCCTGCAGAACCCTGGCTTTCCTTGAATGACATTTTAACTGCTGTCCTCTATCCTCCAGCTGCCTGTGTTTGCCATCAAACAATGGCCAGCCTCGATGCAAGACCATGTGACATACTGAATACTGAATGTTTGTTTATTGATCGACCTTAAGTCATTACAATATTACAGAGGGAAAAAGACACATAAGTCAGACGTTAGATAATAACTTCACATTACATATATAAAAATAGTGCATGGGGTAAATAGCATAATAAATATCGAGCATCATTATAGAAAATATCAATTGAGTTGTAGCAGCAAAAATCAATTCAGGATTTTCTAAATTAATTTGTCACTTCACAGTATGATTTTAATTTATAATTTCTAAACTATGTGCTCTGAGCTAACCACAGTCTTTATATTAAATTTCCAATGAAGAACCATTTAGTGATATAAGTTGATAAATAAACTCATTTGAGTTCTTCACATTATCTAGCAGGGTTAGATCATTAAAATCAAGAGAAAAATACAGGAATATTCCCATTTTCCAAGTACTGGGCCCTCCTTCAGAGCACACTTGTTATCAATTACACATAACACAATTCAGATATTATCTAGGAACGACTTTAATTTGTATTGTCAATGCACTTTACCAGGACTCCACCCATGTCAACCCACTCCATGTTGACAATGTCTCTTTGAATCCCTTTTACCACAAGGTACCACTACACCATTGTAGGTTCTGATTTATAATCCATCCTGGCTGCATAGCCTGAGGATGTTCCATTTAAACTAATTATGGACAGAGTTTACATCACTTTGGAATCTAGGGTCTTGAGAAATCATTATGCCAACAAAATGTGGGGTATCATGGGTTCCATCCCAGTCTACACATCTGGGCTACCAGTACTTGTTAGCCCCAGAATTCCCAAACATAGTGAACATCCTTGTTACTGGTAAAATTATTGAACCACTCTGGAATGACCAAACAAACTCTAAACAATAGGAGAAATGTCTAACAGGGCCTATCAAAAACAATCACCAAGTGTTCTGATTATCCTGAAACAATCACCAAGTGTTCTGATTATACTGAAACATATTAATTATTTTAGCCTCAGGAGCAAGGAAACTCAATCAGGTCCTGAAAGCACATACAATATTTCAACTACTATATGCTCATTTACATAGTTATAAATAATACATGCCCTCAGTATCATCAAATTACCCCAATCAAAATAGCACCCTCAAAGAATGGGGCTTTAGACACTTAATTAACTAATAAAAGTGTTTAACAGCTACTAAATATGTGCTTAACAGGCTATTGCCTGCTAAAATCCCACCACCTGTATTAAATGTCCAAAATGGCATCTCCCTAGTTAGGGCAGCTCAGCATTAAAATATATATGACCAGACAAGCCAATAACATTTTTTATAGAAATATAATACAACCAATAGGACATAGAAAAAGTTGTCATTCCATCCTAAGTACAGTGTCCCAAAAAGAAGAATTCTTGCAGAAGTTCATACATTATATAAAGTACAGACCCACTTTTAAACATATGCCAAGTTATATATTTTCCATCAAGATTATGCACTGATGTGAGTTTCTTCCCCAAACCAAATTACATTGTTCAGTATCACAGAGTTTTGCAAAAAGCCACTAGAATTCAAGTATGGTAGAAAATCAGCTGTGGAAAAATTGAAACATTGAAGGACAAATCAGAGTTAAGACTCCAGATTAAGAGTTCTGGGACCATAAGTGATCCTATAAACAGAGCCAAAGTTGAATTGTTTCAGAATAATTTGATAGACACAAATGAATTTTGCTATCTTTCAGTTCAAAACCAACAATACCTGCCTTTATACACTACCAAAATGCATAAAACCCCATCACACCCCAGCAAGCCCGATAGTGTCAGGCATAGGTTGACTCACAGAACCAATCTCAAGGTATGTTGACAGCTACCTGAACCCCAAAGTGGAGAAAAGCAGGAGTCACCTTAAGGATACAACACACATGTTACAGATTTTAGAAAACATGCACATAGAAAGGGAGTTGCTGTTAGTCACCTTAGATGTAAATGCATTGTACACAAACATTCCCAGGGAGGGGAAACTACAAGCACTTGAGTACTACTTGTTAAATTACTCTAATTTAACACAGCCAAAGATCAACATGATTGTAGAACTTGCCAGCATAGTGCTTAGTAACAACATTTTTCTATTTGAGGACAGGTTGTTTAAACAAACAAAAGGAATGGTCATGGGTGTCGCATTGGCACCCAGGTTAGTCAATTTATTTCTCAGTGAGTGTGAAGACCGGACAATCTACAATGAAAATAACAACTAATACCATAACAAAATCAACATCTACAGATATTTTATTGATGGTGTTTTTCTGGTATGGAGGGGAACTGAAGAATTGATAGACTTGGTCAAATGTATTGAGGACTCAAACCCAAATCTGAGATTCACAGTAACATCCAGTAAACAGTTAACTTTCTGGATCTGACAGTCATCAAGAATATTGATGGCACTGTCTCCACTGACCTTTTCACCAAGCCAGCTGACAGAAATAGTTTGTTGCAGGCAGATAGCTGTCACCCACCACATTTTATTTACAACCTCCCTAAAGGACAATACTAAAGAGTTAAAAGAAATTGTTCCAACATACAATCACATGCACAATGCTCCCAGGAACTCCCTGAAAAGTTCTTTGAAAGACACTACAGATTTAGTTTAGTTGCCATATTGGTCCTTGTAAGAACGGATCCAGAAGCAAATGGTTTGATACCATTTATTGAACCAACTTAAATGGGCCCGATTCTAGAAAGGTGCTGCAAGTCGCCGCCAAATGCAACTTGCGCCACTCACAACTGCAAAAATGACCCTGCACCCTATTCTAGAAGGGGCAGGGTCACCAAAGCTAAGACCTGTGATTTGTGACATGCGGCTAGGTATGCTGAACAGAGGGTGCACCTGGCAAGCATGCTGCATGCTGCAACACAGGTTGCAAGTACCCCCCCTGCCAGGCATGTTGCAGTAGGTGCCCCACAGGGCTGCCAACACACCCTTCCCCTGAACCTGTCAATAACTGCCCCACAGGGCTTCCTACACCCCCAGCCCCCCAAATCCCCATTGAGATACACCCCACAGGACCGTGCTGTCATCCCCCCTCCCATGCCCGAACCCTGAGTCGCCAGTTGCACATACAGCAAATACCTTGCCCTGGCAGTCTAGTGGCCCCCACCCAGCCATGCAAGCACACCCAGCACCCCTCAACCCATCCCCAGCAAGTGACTGGCACAGCCCACCTCTCACCACCATGGCCAGCCATCGACTGAGTTCATTAAGGTGTGTGTACTGTAAAGACTCTCTCAGAAATTAATTTCTGGTGTGTCTTTCAAGTGCGAACTCATACTGAACTCAGTGGGTATCTAATACTGTGAAATGAGCTGAGAGAGATAAGTGAGAGATGTGGATGAGCTGGCATGGCTGGAGTGATGAGCCACTAGGCTGCTAGGAGCAAGGTATTTGCATCATTTTAGCTGGTAACTCAGGGTCAGGAACAGGAGGGGGGTGACAGAGCAGCCTTGCGGGGCATATCTCAATGGGGAATTTGGCAGTTGGGGTGTGGGTAGCCCTGTGGGGAATTATTTGTACACTTCAATGCAGTTGCTGTGGGTAGCCCTGTGGGGTATTAAGTGTACACTTTGCGGCAGTTGCTGTAGGTGTCCCTTCGAGGCATTACTTATACACTGTGGGAAAGTTGGTGTGGGTAGCCTTTTTGGGCACCCACTGGGGTATGCTGGGCATGGGTCAGAGGCCAACTGTGGCATGACTGCAGGTGGGTCTACAGGACCCCAAGGGGGTGTCAGTAAGTTACACCAGCTAAAGGCTGGTGTAACTTGCATTGCTGGTTCTCCTCCAGGGGTTCTTGTAGAATCTCGACATTGGGGACTTTGTTGCTGTCCTTCTGGAATGGGGAGCAACTGCTGCTGTAAACCCCCTAGCACCATAGTCACAGGGGGTTTATGGCACAACTGCCGGCATAACATCTGTTCAGTGCATGAGGTCTGAGACATGTCGTAGGCCACTTTATAGAATCACGCATGTCACACCTGCTGGTGTAAGTTGCTACATGCACCATTCTACTTGGCACAAGTGCTGTTACACCAGGTGTAACTTTTCCAGAATCAGACCCTAAGTGCCTAAGCTTTCAGACCAACCAAGTCCTTCCACAGAAACTTATGACAGTTATTTAGAAAATTCCATACTATTAACACCCAGATGATACATAAAAAAGACAGAAAACATTTTCATTGGTTTAAAATACTCATCAAACAGTAACAGTAGCTTAAATCGGAGGAATCACATTTCTCCAGTTTGTTTTAAACTAAGGAGTCTTTCAAGGTCAAATGTCATCAAAATGAGATAAGGACACTTCAAGCACAAAGCTACACTAACTTAAATTATGAATGTCTCTGTGTGCTTTGTGAATCTAGACTAATGAAAAGCAAAAACTTTAGATTCAATACTAACTTAAGCACATGTTAAAATGTGATATTAATGTATGTTAAAACAAGCAAAAAATATACTGTATTACATAAATGTTCTATATATGCAATAAAGAGGGTTTAAAGTAGAGTTTCCCTAGTGTGAGCAATTGTTTTTCATATTTACATAATACACAACCTATCTGGAGACATTTCGCCAGTTGTACACTCAACTAGTTACTATATTCTGTAATGTTCCACAATTCCATAGTGTTGAAAGACACTACAAGGAGAGAGACCTAGAGACAGCTAGATAACATGCAAACAATCACTATTACTCCCAAAAAAGAAAATGAAAAAAAACACAAACAACCCTGACTTTGGTTGCAAACTATGGGGTGGAGCAAGAGAAAGAGTGAACATAGTCAAGCAAAATATCCCAACTCTGAGAAGTATTATAGGGCTGAGAAAAATAGTAAACTAGCCCTTACATGTATCCTATAGAAGAGGTTGTAATTTAAGGGACAAGTTAGTTCATAGCTACCAGCCTGCAAAAAATTCCATTATACACAAAGATAAAAGGGGAAACAAATCTTGTGGATTCGGCCACTCATGCCAGTATATGAAAAAATAAAAAAAGTTTTTTAAATCCTACAACTGGAGAAGCAGAACCCACAAGAGACAAGATCAATTGGAATACTGAAAGAGTAATCTATTTATTAGAATGCTCATGCAGATGCGTTTGCTTGAGGAGAACAAAAAGGAAATTTCAGTTTCAGATCAATGAACATCTTTTAGCCTTGAAGCTTTGAAGAAGTCATGGCACTTACCCGGGGCATATATAGAAAACCAAATGTAGAGTCCAACCAAGTTATAAGGTTCAAATAAGGACTTTTTCTTCATTAAATAAACCATTTTAACAGCAAAACCACCCCTCCTATGCCAGGTGGTGTTTCTGTTACAACCTGGTTGGACTCTTCATTTGGTTTTCTATATAATGCTCTGGGTAAGTGCCGTGATTTCTTCAAAGCCACATGTATATACAGTATGTTGTCACTGAGTACCCCAGGTCACCTTGACGTGGCTCTCTTTTGTTCTTTGTTGAATATCTTTTAGCCATTAAAAATAAAAACTTTGGCTATGCAATAGCAGTCCATATCCATAATAATCTGACTACCACACACAAGATTACAGCCACAGGTATTTAAACAATTGACCAAAAAGTACGAGGAAGGGACCTGGGCAATTTGCTCAACTGTAGATAACAGAAATAGATCTACAGATTGGGATCCTTAAAATTACCAGGTTTAAATGGGAAGTTCGAAATCTCTCCTTTTTGTTCAGAAAGAAATACCACCCCCACCAACATCTGGTAATAAGTCTGGTAAAGAGTATGACATGGTGCAAAAATATTAATACAAATATAGAACAGAGATCCAGGAGGAACAAAATGGGGGAGAGATACTGTGGATTAAGCTGGAAAGGAAAATGGGGCCAGTCATCTGCACAGGTGTGGTCTATAGACCACCAGCCCAGGAGGAAGAAACAGATAGGGAGCTGATGCTAGCCATCCAAAGGATGGCAGACAAGGTTGAGGTAGTACTGGTAGGAGACTTCAATATTCCAGACGTGGACAGGAGCATCCCAGCAGCAGCATCAACTAGGAGTAGATTTATCCTGGACTCCCTTCAGGTGCCTTCTCAAAGCAACTGGTCATGGAACCAACTCGGCTCAAGGCAATACTGGACCTTGTGCTCACAAACAGGGACAGTGTGATGGGGGTAACAGTGGGGAGCACCTGGGGAACAGTGACCACCAGTCATTGTGGTTTGAAATCACAGAAAGAGCAGAACCAAACCACACAAAAACATGTATCCTGGATTTTAGAGGGACAGACTTTGGGAAAATGGGGAGATACTTGAAAGAGGCATTAAGGGGAATAGGGCAGGATCAGGGGTTGAGGAGCAGTGGACAGTATTTAAAATGGGGATTACAAGAGCAACAAAATTATGCATTAAACAGGTTAGCAAGAGGAAAAGGAAGAGGAGACCATTATGGTTTTCCAAAGAGGTAGCAAAGAAAGTGAAAGCCAAAAAGATTACATTCAGGCAATACAAAAAGACACAAGCAGAAGGGGATAGGGAGAAGTACCAGGAGAAGCAAAGTGAGGCAGGGAGGACAGTAAGGGAAGCCAAAGCTCAAAAAGAAGAACACATTGCAAAATCAGTGGGTAGATGGGACAAAACCTTTTACAGGTACCTAAGTGAAAAAAAGAAAGGCAAAGAGAGGGATAGTGAGACTGAAGGGGGAGGATGGGGGCCTCATGGAGGATGACAACAGTAAAGCTGACATATTGAACAGGTATTTCTGCTCAGTCTTTACTGAGGAAGAGGAGGGTAATGGGTCTGAAGGGAGTACAAGGGGTGAGAATGGTGCAGAAATGGATACAAGTCCCTTTACACAGGAAAGGGCACTGAAGGAACTGGAAGTAATAAGAGTTGATAAAGCAATGGAGCCAGATGGGGTGCACCCCAGGGTCCTTAAAGAACTAAGAGAGGTGGTGGCTGAACCTCTGGCTATCCTGTTTGCTGATCACGGAAACAGGGAGGTACCCAAAGACTGGAGGAGAGCAGATGTAGTCCCTTATACAAAGTGGGAACAAAGAGGAAGCAGGGAACTACAGACCAGTCAGCCTCACCTCAGTAGTGGGGAAGATCATGGAAGCACTACTGAAGGAGAGATTGGGGAACATCTGGTTGTCAATGGACTACAGGACCCAAGGCACCAGGGTTTCACCAGGTGGAGGTCATGTCAGACCAACCTCGTTGAATTTTTTGACTGGGTGACTAGGGAGGTGGCTCAGGGGAGGACAATGGACATGGCCTATCTGGACTTCAGCAAGGCCTTTGACACTGTGCCATATAGAAGACTATTACACAAACTGGGGAATATGGGTGTGGGCAGGACAGTAGTGTGGTGGGTAGATAATTGACTGGGCAGCAGGACACAGAGGGTGGTGGTAAATGGCTGTCACTCCACAGAAGGAAGAGTGACTAGTGGGGTACCACAGGGATCAGAGCTGGGACAGGTCCTATTCAACATCTTCATCAGTGACATTGTGCAGGACCTAGAAGGCAGAATTTCACTGTTTGCTGATGACACAAAGCTCTGTAACAGAGTAGACACACCCAGAGGGTGTAGACAGAATGAGAAGGTACCTGCCAAAACTTGAAGAATGGTCAGGGGGTTTGGCAGTTGAAATTCAATGCAAAGAAATACAAGATAATGCATATGGGGCACAAAAACCCTGGCACAATATATCAGTTGAGGGGTGAGGATATAGCATGCACCAAGCAGGAAAGGAATCTTGGGGTTATCATCTCTGATTACCTCAAAGTAGGGAAACAGTGTGACAAGGCAGCAGGTAAAGCAAATAGGATGCTGGGATGCATAGGCAGGACATCACCAGCGGGAAAAGGGAGGTCATAATTCCACTATACAAGACACTAGTGAGGCCCCACCTGGAGTACAGCGTACAGTTCTGGAGACCTTACCTATGTAAGGACATAGACAGGGTAGAGAAGGTTCAGAGGAGGGCAACTAAGATGGTACATGGATTGCATCACAAGTCCTATGAGAACAGGTTGAAGGAACTGAATATGTACTCCCTGGAGGAGAGGAGGGAGAGAGGGGATATGATAGAGACATACAAGTATCTTACAAGTAGGAAGAGGGTGCAGGAATACACTATTTTTAAGTGAAAAAGATATTCCAGGACTAGAGGGCATTGGATGAAGTTGGAGGGAGGATGATTCAGAGGAAACGTGAGGAAGAATTTCTTCACAGAACGGGTGGTGGACAAGTGGAACACCCTGCCAGAGGAAGTGGTGGGGGCTGAAATAATCAGAGGATTTAAGAATGCATGGGATAGACATAAAGGAATTCTGGAGGTTAGGAGTAAGGGGCAACATACTTCTATGAAAACATAAACTGAATTTATAAGCTCAAATGGGCAGACGGGGTGGGCCATAGGCCCTTATCTGCTGACACTGTCTATGTATCTATGTATCTAACTATTGCAAATATAACAGTAAATAAGTTGCCTCTTAATCCTCTGCTCTCTTTGTTGTTTGAGGAATCCCTCATGATACGGAAGCCTCGACAAATGAGGATTTCTTTTTTGAGAATTAAACCTTACTGCCCGCAGTTAGTTAAGAAAATGATGCTGTATGTAATAAAAATGGACTAGTTCTAATAACTAGTTTTGCATAAAAAGTTTTTTGATGAATGTTGTCACTGACTGCATAAAATCACAACCTTCACATGACTTTTAATTAATATTATTTCTCACTTAGTATTGGTTTAAATTGCACGTGATTGAGTTTGTATGTATATAGGCACCTACAACTTCTTTTGCAATTAGCTCTAAGAAAGCTTTGAGAGGAGGGCGATTCGTAAGCCAGCAATGCAGCACAGCACTGCATTCCTAACATTGTTGGAACCTTTTTGGATATGGAATAAAGATATGAAGAAACTGCATTGAAGCTTCTTTCTTTCTTGGGGACACTTATGATTGGTGAGTGCCCTGCTCCCTGCTTTTACTGAAACTTTAAACTTAAACAGCAGCACCATAATCCCTGTGCCTTACTTCGCCTGCTTTAGAGTTGAAGTTGGCCAAGTCAGATCTCTTGTTTGGGCAATTACAGAGTAAAAAACAAAACAGTTAAAGAATACCTCTTAAGGGGTTTTACCCCATATCCAGCCTCCACAGTCACTGAGCAGCATCCTTGCACAATACAATGGGACTCTTTTACATTACCAAATAAAGGAAGAAAGAGTCTTTTTTTCCCTGCGGGTGAAAATATTGTTTCTGGTCAGACACCACAGTCACCCATGTGTTCATATTCACTCTTATCAGCCATAAGAACACTGTTAGCTTTTTATTAAAACATACCCCTATATTCTTTCTCCTGTGGTGGGGTGCTCCATTGGAAGCTAAATTACTTACTCTAACTTCTCCTTCCTTCTAGGGGTCTGCCAGCTTTGAAACCCCTTTTCCGCCAACAAAAGATCAAAGTTTTCTAGCATTTCTGGAACTCTGAATTTTTCAGCATCATTCTCAAGCTCATGCAGAATAGAAACCTGTCAGAACAAACAAAAAAAACATTCCTCTGAGTGCAATAACTTCGAGGAGAAAAGCCAACCACCAATAACCCCAGCCCCAAGGCAATGCCAGCATACCTTTTTAAACTGTAATGTAATTTTATTAGCATTACAGTTCCATCATAATCCCAGGCATCCTCTTTTCTTCTTGGGAATCGTCCAGGTCCAAGCTCAAACACAGAAGCTGTTTAGAAAGCCAACTTGATAATGCCACATGTTAAATGCCGCACATTAAATGCAGTCGGTCTAACCTGGAGCTTATCAGAACCCCAACTACTTAACTTGTTTTAGCTTTATGATAAATTCTGAAAACCTCTATCAAACTTGGCAGTAAAAGTATTTTACACACATATGGCCAAGCAGTCAAAAAACCATCATTAAAAATCTTAACAGTGAGTGTAAGAGTTGTGAAAGAACTCTTAAAACTGAAGGTGGACAAAGCAATGGGGCCTGATGGGATTCATCCCAGAATTTTAAAAGAACTAAGGGTAGAACTAGTGACACCACTGACTACCCTCTTCAAAAAATCATGGGAGGATGGGGTGGTACCCGAGGACTGGAGGAGGGCAGATGTGATTCCCCTTCACAAAAGTGGGGGCAAGGCAGAAGCAGGAAACTATAGACCTGTTAGTTTAACCTCAGTGATAGGAAAATGATGGAATCACTTCTAAAGGAAAGAATTGTCGAGTATCTAGAGGCCAGAGGGCACAGGACCCTAGGCAGCATGGATTCACAGCGGGAAGGTCATGCCAGATGAATCTGATAGATTTCTTTGACTGGGTGACCAAAGTAGTAGATCAGGGAGGGGCTGTGGACATGGCCTACCTAGACTTTAGCAAGGCATTTGACACAGTCCCACACAAAGATTAATATACAAGTTAGCCAGCCTGGGAGTGGGTCCCAAGATGACAGCCTGGGTAAAGAAATTGGCTGGAGAATAGGACACAGAGACTAATAGTAAATGGAGTCCACTCAGAAGAAAGGAGGTTACTAGCGGGTACTGAGGTTCAGTATTAGGGACCAGTCCTCTTCAATGTTTTTATAGCGACATTGCAGAAGGACTGGAAGGAAAAATATGTCTCTTTGCAGATGACACTAAGATCTGCAACAGAGTTGATTCACAGGGTGGGGTGGAAAGGATGAGAAGGGACTTGGCAAGGTTAGAGGAATGGTCAAATGTATGGCAGCTTAGATTCAATGCTAAGGATGCAAGGTAATGCACCTGGGAAACAAAAACCAGGGAAGAGTACACAATGGGGGGTGAGATACTAACAACAACAAAAATGGAAAGGGACCTGGGGGTAGTCATATCAGATGACCTAAAGGTGGGCAAGCAATGTGAGAGGGCAGCAAGGAGGGCTGGGGGGATACTGGGATGCATAGGGAGAGGCATCACCAGTAGAAAACAGGAAGTTATTATCCCTCTGTACAGACAGCTGGTGAGACCCCATCCGGAGTACTGTGTGCAGTTCTGGAGACTCAATCTCTGCAAAGACATAGACAGGATGGAAGCTGTCCAGAGGAGGGCAACTAAAATGGTGCAGGGTCTGCACCGGAAGACATATGAAGAGAGACTTAAGGAGCTTAATATGTATAGCCTCGAGGAAAGGAGGGAGAGGGGACATGATAGAAACTTTCAAATACCTCAAGGGAATCAACAAAGTCCAAGAGGGTAGCATCTTTCAAAAAAGAGGTGTGCAAGAACAAGAGGGCACAATTTGAAGATAGAGGCGGCTCCGAGGTAATTTAAGAGTATTTTTCACAGAGAGGGTTGTGGATGCATGGAATGGCCTTCCGGAGGAGGTTGTGGAGTCAAAATCAGTGGTGGAATTCAAGCATGCATGGGATAGTCATAAGGCAATTCTGGGGGGTGGGGGTAGGAAGAAGTAGGCTGCTGGTTAACTAGGATCTGCAGCTTATCCAGTAGGTAGGGAAATGGGCAGACTGGGTGGGCCAAGCGGTCCTTATCTGCCGTCAAATTCTATGTTTCTATGTTTCAGTGCCTTAGAGTAAAAAAAGTTTTGCCAAAGCAGTCGGACAAGACTGAACGGAATGGAGCAGCCTGTGGCTAACTTGCTGCTGTGCTCCCACCCCATGTGACATACATAGAACTGTGCAATGGCACTGCATGAGTCACAGATTACCCTATTATAAGCCTTCACTGCCTCTTCAGTCTCCATCTCACAGGTTGCCAGCATAGCATATATGTCCAGTGCAGCCTGATGTTTTACTGAATTCAGTCCTCTTAAAGGGTGGTACTGAGTCATCTCCTGGGGGGGTTCAAATGTGGGCCTTGTAAAAGAGCTTCTCTGTGCAATGATTTGACAGACTGACTGAGTCAGTCTTGAGGTTATAAACTTGAGCCCCAAGAAAAGATCATGTCCAAGGCATGATCATGTTGATGTGTTACAGAAGTAACTACTTGTACAAGGGCCAGCAAATTCATCAACTGGAGGTAATCAGACAGGAAAAAGACCTCAAAAATTAGCAAAAAATGAAGATTAAGTAAGTAAGGAAAGTAAGATTAGGTAATGAATGAAAAAGAGTTCAAAATAACCTTAAGTGGTCTCCTGATGGAGTGAAGTATTTGGATATGTTTATTTTGGGTCAACTCCAAGACATGTGCTCTCAGAATCTTTCAGATGTCTTATAGGAGATTAAGATTGACTTTCACAGGTGGAAAAAGCTTTGGTCATCCCTTCCTGACAAAATTGCCACTTCAAATGATGGTGTTTCCGTGGTTATTTTATAAATTTTGTAATTTACCCCTGCACGTAGTCATAATGTCACAAGACATTATGCCTCATGCATATACCATGCTGCCAATACAGCATGATTGTTTGCATGTACCCCCAAACCCCCCAACTAAAATACCTAACTTGGGGGATGAGGGTTTAAAGTAAATATCGCACGAAGTATGAAAAAAATGAAAATTGCTGTGCATCTAGAACTGGGACTCGAACCCAGTCCCAAATGCTCTGCTTGTATCCCTTGCTGCCAGTGGCTCATTTTGTTGAGCCATGGCAGCTGCTTGGCAGAGGCACATCCCAACAGAGGTCTTATTGTCTGCCTGGGACAGTGAGAGGGTTCAGTACCACACACACAGGACCATTCAAGGTATTGCACCCTCTTGTTGTCATGTACCATACTGTTTCTTTTTCAGGGTTTTGTCATATGCTATTAAGCATATGACATATTTACCCGGTAGGATTTACCACTCACTATCCCAATGGGTTTTGGGCTAAAATGGACAGGATGATATTTGACTTCCTCTGGAATAGTACTCCGCCTCGTTTTAGTAGAAGGATCCTTCATGCTCTTGGGATCTCAGGAGGATGGGATTTGCCTAGGTTGTGGGCCTAACATATATGTCATGAGGTAAAACAGACTTTGAATTGGATATTCCTTTCCTCTTCTAAGTCACCCCTTTGGGTGGGGATTGAGCAAACTTTGTTAGGTCAGGTCCATTGTCAGTCTTATTGAAATCCTCTAGTCAGGCTTCTTGGGTAGGGACGTTACCTATGCTATTCTCTCTTCAGATGTGGAGGCGCATGGATGGGATACTACCTTTTTGGTGGTTTTTGAGCCATTGTGGTATAATCCTGCTATTTTGGTGGGGAATAGTCATATATGTATTGAAGTATGTGGGTGACTAAAGGTCTTAGGACTGTAAGGGATTTAGTGGACCAGGAGCCTGGTTCTCTGGTTTCATTTCATGATCTACAGGCCAAATTTAAAATTCCATCTAGGGATCTGTGGAGGTATTTTCATCTCTGACCTGCTCTGTTGGGACAGTTTTTTCAAGCCTTTTAGTGTTATTGAGACCGATTGGATGAAATGATTGCTTAAATGGTTTAAAACCCCAAGGGGCCATGTTAGCTTACTGTGTAAAAAACTGTTGAGGGTCTATTTACTGGATTGGGAGCCATCTAGGATAAAATGGGGGGAGGATGTGCAGGTGGAATTGGATCCAGAAGTTTGGCATCGGTGCTGATACACAGCATATAAAGCTTCTCCTGGCCCCAAACATCAACTTATTCAGAAGAAGGTGTTATGTACATGGCATTGCACTGCAGTTCATTTAGTGAAGTTAGGACTCTTAGGTTCAGATTTATGTTGGCAATACCAGAAATGTTCTGGGTCAATATTCCACATTGCATGGGATTGTCCTCGGTTAATGGCATGGTGGGAAGAGATTATTATGTGTTTGAAAGACATCCTAAAAATTCACATTCCAAATTTCCCAATTTTTTAGATCCTAGGGAATCCAGTGTTATTAGATGCAAGTGCTTTAGTTTAAAAAGAGGTGTTATTCATTGCGGCATTGGAAGCAAAGAGACTGTTGCTTCTGAATTGGAGGTGTACTACGGTACTCCCCTTTACAGGTGCAAACAGATGTTCTCTAAGGCCACTTCTTATTATTGGGTGATTTTTAGGAAGAGGAATGCTCTTCCTCAATTTCATAGGGTGTAGGATAAGTGGTTGATATGTGCAGAACTACAGAACAGGGATTTGGCAGGGATTGCCTAAGATCTGTAACAGTTGGGGGGTTATAATCTCTTTTTGGTACTTTAGAAGGTATATGACTAGAGGGGAGGGATCCAGCATGTTCTGTGTATTTGATTATTGGTTACATTTTTCTTGTCACTAGATGTTGTATAAGATTGTGCACAATATTATATGGCACTCCGATATGTGTTTTATAGATTATGTGTTTGTGCCTGTTATTGTTTTTGTGCATTGTGAGTTTAACTTTTTGGATTTAGTGATTTGTGTTGTGTGTTGTTATTTTCAATAAAATGTTTATCAACAAAAGAAAGAGTTCAAAATAAACTTTTTTTTAAGTTTAAACTACCTGGTTTTCTCTCACATGCTCTGAGCTGAAGCTCACTCACACGTTTTATATGTGTAATGCAGAGACACTGAAAGCAATGAGTCATCTTCTGCCTGCTTGAAATGTCCCTTGTGACCTGCAGAAACTCTGCCATGTGATTGAGCCTTTTTTTCATAACTTCACCTTTACAACCATAAGGCAAAGTTACAAGGTGAAGTCAGCACAGGTGAATTTACGCTGAAAGGAGAAAACTTTGTGAAATCATCCAGAGACAGAGTTGCTGGCTTCACCATAACTTTGGCTACAGATTTGAATTTGGCAACACCTCTAATCCAAGGGTACTAAAGAAGCTCAGGAAGGTACTGGCTGCAGCTCTGACAGCCCTATTTATTAAGTTACTAGATACAGGGGTGATCCCAGATGTCTGCAGAAGGGCAGATGTAGTCCCACTCCATAAGATCAGCAGCAGGAAAGAGGCTGGCAACTACATGCTGGTCAGTCTGATATCAGTAGTGGATAAACTAATGGAGTCACTTCTGAAGGAAACAATGGTAGATTACCTTGCATCTGGCAGTTTATAAGATGCAAGACAGCATGGATTCAGGGGAGGAAGATCATGTTAGACAAACCTGTTAGTTTCTTTGATTGGGTGACCACAGAAACAGATCAGAGGGAGTGGTAGACATGGGGACATGGCCTACTTAGACTTCAGCTATGCCTATAATATGATACCACACAAGAGGCTCATAAAAAAACTGTGAAGCTTGGGGTGGGAACCAAGGCAGTACATTGGGTATGTAATTGGATGAAGGATAAGTGACAGATGGTGGTGGTTAACAACACTCACATGGAGGAAGGAAGAGTGACCAGTGAGGTTCCTCAAGGTTCAGTACTGGGTCCAGTTCTCTTTACTGTTTTTATAGCTGATATTGCAGAAGAACTGGAAAGGAAGGCATGCCTCTTTGCAGATGACATCAAGAGCTGCAATAGGTTGAACAATCTGGAGTAGGTGGAGAGAATGAATGGAGACTGGAAACGTCTCAAGAAATGTTTAAGGTTATGGCAGCTGAATTACAATTCAAAAAAGTGTAAAATCATGCACTTTATGTTCAGAAATCCAGAGGCAGAGTATAGAAGGGGTGGTACAGATGGTAATTAAAAATGAAAGGAACCTGGGATAAAAATAACTGATGACCTTAAGGTGGAAAGGCAATGCAACAAAGCTGTAGGGAAAGCCAGTGGGATGCTGGGTTGAATGGAGGGGTATCACCAGCAGAAAGAGGGAGGTGATTTTGCCACTGTATCAGTCATTGGTGAGATCACACCTGGCGTACTGGTCCAGTTCTGAAAAGCACACCTCAGAAAGGACGTAGACAGGTAGAGGCCATCCAAAAAAGGGCAATAAAAATGTTGCAGGGGCTGCACCAAATGTCCTATGAGGAGAGACTGAGGGATTTAAACCTGTACATCCTAGAATGGAGGTTAAAGAGAGGGACATGATAGAGACCCTTAAATGAGTCACGGGGTGAATAAGGAACACAAATGGAGCATTGTTCAGAAAAGAAGGAAATAAGGAGACACTGAGGTATCTAAACATGTGCACCCTGGAAGAGACCACACTTGGCGTACTGGTCTAGATCTGAAAAACACACCTCAGAAAAAAGGTAGAAAGGTAGAGGCCATTCAAACAGGGGCAATAAAAATGGTGCAGAGGCTGCACCAAATGTTCTATGAGGAGAGACTGAGGGATCTAAACATATACACCCTGGAAGAGAGGAGAGAAGGGGACATGATAGAGACCTTTAAATAACTCACAGGGTGAATGAGGTACACAAAGGGAGCATTTTTCAGAAAAGAAGGAAAGAAGTTGTAGGGGTATTTGGGTAGGGAAAGGGGTTTGCTTTTTTATAATGGTCATCTCAAAGCTTGCTATCAATATAGGGCAAGACTGCATCAGAGTAATGCTTGTGTTTCCATAAGGTGGATTGTACTATGAACTGGGGTCTACTTGCAGTCAATACCCTGATCAAGTGAGGTGTAACCTCTGCGATGACAAAGATCATCTCTACAGATCTTGTCCATGGGCATCAGATAATAGGGCTGATGTTACTGATCAAGCAGAGCAACACTATTGTGTAAATGTGGCCCCAAAACCTTGTACCGGAAAAGAATCATCTATGCCCAGATGAAGCCACCCATCTCAACAACTGCCATCTATCGGTGTGGCTCCCGATATGAGAATACCTGCCACTTTGATGGAGGGGGTTGAGGAAGGGGTATAAGGTTCAATGGAAGCCTGTTTTGACCTGATATCCCTGTTGCCTCAGAACGGGAAGCAGAAGCTAATGTGTTCTCAGACATAAAAACTTAAATTATAGATATTCCCTTGGAGAACCCTTTAATGGTTTGATGACCAATAAACACTCTGATGCTGTTATGCCACCCTGCACTACCACAGAGACTGAAGTATTTAAAATGATCACTAGACAACATAAAAAGAAGTATCCACCAAAACTGAAGATGACCAGTACTGGATAATAAATATGATGTTTTGTCCTCACAGAAAGAGTGGGGAGAATCAGAAGAAGGGTCAGATGAATCTTCAGTTGTCTCATCTCTGCCAGATCCTTTCTCTAGTGCTAAGGATCCAGGGCCAGAAACTAGGGTGTCAAAAAAAAGAAAAAGAAAAAAGCACGAGGCAGACTTGTGCAAGAACAAGGAGTGGGAAACTGACATTATGATGCTTTTGACTTCACAAATTTTTCTTTTTCCTTCTGATGAATCAAGGCTTTAGTGTTACCTCTCAATGCAAATAGTATCTATATAGAGGATTGTCTATGCCGAGGCATTTACAATAGGATATTCTCCATTGAGAGGTCTCCTTGGCAGTGTTAGGCCTCGAGAGCGAAACTCAAGAGGTCATCCATTGCCATGGAGACTTCAGGATCAGAGAATATCCTTGTCTGTGAATGATTCCCTATCGACAATCATTTATAGTATATGGTGAGTCTAGACAAGTTTTTAGCAGTATGAGAAGTACCTTCTTGGTGCGGTTTATTCAAGTGCTGCTTGTTTCCTTCATTTCTCGTCCATTGTCATTACCGTGGCCCAACATCATGCATGTGCGAATGTGTTCAATCTTGTGCTGCACCGGTGACGTACTCAGTGCAGCACAAGATTGTGATGCACTTAGTGACGCACAACACTGTTCTGAACATCGATTTCCATGCTCAACAGCATTCCACAATACACTACAACACTGTTAATAGATTGATCACCATCTCAATTTTGAGATTTTTATATTGATAATGTCTTCCTTCAGGATACCAGATTGCATACTTACATACACTGAATTAAACAAATAGGGCTCAGAAATTATGGGCAAAAGGGCCATCCTACTGGTGCCTGGGTGGGGGGGAGACAAATATTAAAGAGTAGGCATCCTTTTTTCAGACTATTCTGTGGTGTTGAATAGATTGATCTAGTCCTAGAAGGATTTTGATTTTGGATGTATCCTTTAAAGATCTTGAACTTTGGTGCATTAATCTGTATTGCCCTCAAACAAAAACAGCAAGGAGTGATACATTTAGATTGATCAGGCCTTTTCTTTATACCAATAAAGGGATTATATTTTTTGGGGGGGGACTTCAATTGTAATTAGATCATGCCTAGTAAGGGAGGTGATAAGTATATTGTGATGCTCACTACCTTACTTGGATGATTTCCACTGCACTATTAGTGGATGTCGCTATGTCAACACCTGCAGCCCAGGAAAATACTTTTCTTAAATGTTACATTTCACAGATAATTGATTTTCTATTTGTTTCTCTTTGGTTGGAGGTTACTACATTTCAGATCTGCCCTGTAGAGACATCAGACCATAAGGCTATCCAAGCGGTGATTGTCTCAACCTTTGTGCCCTAAAACAAAGCTCCCCTTCAGAGGTTGAATTGTTCTTTTACCAGATAAGTAGTTCAATGTAAAATCAGGGAGTTATTGCAGAAAGTAGCACAAAACATAAACTTTTATGAATGCGTTATAGAGTGGTGGGTGGCAGTAAAATTGGCTATTAAACAGATAAGTATTTATTTTATTTATTTAGTTTTTGTTGACTGGGAATGGAGGACTAGACAATTCTGCTTATTATCAGCCTTGTCCTGCGGGAGGGGGATAGAGATGGATGCCAACTGACACTGAACCAGATTAAGCTGTTGGTGGTATTTTTAGAGAATGGGGGAAATTTGGCCAGGACACTGGGAAATTCTGCTACTCTCTGGTAGGGGGAGCTGCTGTCACCCAAGATGGTGGACCAGGTGCCTGCTGAGCAGGGAGCGTTGTAGGAGGCTGGGGATCAGTCCTCTGACCCAACTGGTAGGTGCAAAAAGGACATTGAAATGAGTGGTGGTTGATGATACTGAAAGAACTTCTGGAATTTCTGAAAAGATGGACAGTGATTTGGAGTTGCTGAGGGCTGAAAAGCTTTTGGATTCAGAATTTTTGAAGAAGTCTGCTTTACAAAAACTCTTAGTGGAAGATGAACAGCAGTACTGCAGAAAAAGGGCTGAACTGAGACAGAAACAAGAAAGAGATAAAGTGGTATCGAAACAAAGATTTACCATGGATACATCTGTTAAACACGGCAGCACCCCTGCAGAAGTGATAGCACTAAATACCAAGTTTGATAAACAGCTGATGGAGGATAGTACAGCGGTGTCAGTCAACAGTGAGGCATTTGAAGATATTGACCTTTCTGATATACCCGGTTCTAGTAGTTGGACCCCAGAAAAGCGCTGAAAGGTGCCGGTTGGATGTTTATCGACATTACATGGATAGCAGATCCAGATTGGTCCCCGTGGCAGCGGACAATGGAATTGCCAATGGAAAGGTGCCAAATTACAACCACTGCTCAGGTACACAGTTCTTTAGTTTCTTCTGTTAATGTTGCCATTATGAAAATGTCTGAACAAGCAGATAGTACATGGGAGCCTGATGGTCAAAATATAAGGGGAAATAAGTCTAAGTCTATCTCTGAAGTTGCCACTAGCACAAACATGGAGGTTATGAGGGTTGAACCCTCAGATATGGGGCAGAAGACACAGGCTTCTCTGATCTTACACATAGACAATGGTAATTTAGCTGTAGGTAATGCTATAGAGCACAGCTGAGAAACATGGGGACTTATTCCAGCACCCTTTATCTCTAAACCTCACAGCTCACTCCCCTCTCAATAAGAAAGACCCTGTTTTTCAGACCTTTTTGATAAAACAGAGCCTGCTCCTAAGTGAAATGCCATCAGATTGTGGTATAAAGAATGATTAGAGACACAGCCTGATAGAACGTACGTGGGCAAAAAACTTATCAAAGAATCTTTAAGGATTTCTCCAGCTGATGTTTTTAACTTTTATGCATATTTCTGTGGAAGATAACTATGATATTAGCTTCTGCTCTTCTCAGCTTCTAGAAAAATTCTGGTGAAAATACAATGCTGTAAAATTTCCCCCTTTGTGCCACTTTCCTTGCAATTCCTTTGACTAAACTACTGGTGAAAGTAATAATTATTATGTTCCAAAAATGAAGGCGTCCACGAGAAGATATTACATATTCACTTTCACAAAGATGGAAGGTATTAAGCTCCCCTAAGGCCATCCAGGACTCAGAGGAGTTTTAGACTGGGGGATGGCGATATAAAGTAAAACTTAAACAAACTGAGGAAGGGATCCAACATACACCTAATAGTTTCTTTTTGGGCAAAGACAGAGGAGTTGTTTTTTACCCTGGACAACCCAGGCTTTGTTATAAATGTGGCTTCAGAGTGTACTTGGCTAATGCATGTGATCAGCCTAAATGTAACATATGTGGGTAGTTTGGACGTATCAGTCATCATTGCACTAATGGACCAACATACAATCTTTGTGATAAATTTGAACATACATTCCAACATTGCCCTTGGGCAGCTAACAATAAATCAAATGAACTTAATCAGGATGAACTGATTCGGAAGACACAGCAGTCAGTGGATACACATGAAATTATGAAGCCCCCTCCCAAAACACTGGACAAAGTCAAACTGCACAAATAAACACTAGATAAACCAGATTAGGACAGATCTACATTATCACAAGAAGAGGCTGTCAGGAAAGAACTTAACAACTCAACTACAGAAAACTTGAAGGAGGTTAACCCTCTGTTATGTCCAGTACAATACTTTGGAAGATGCTTAAATGGAAGGCCTGTCTCACATGCCCCACCCAAGACCTGGGTGACACTACAGCCCAGACAGAGATCTGCTAGGTTGTCTGCAGAAAAAGCTGAAATTCAAATTGATCTGGATAACCCCTTTGAGGCATTGGCACCAACAAACTGGAATGACTTAGAGTCAGAAGAGATTGACTCTGATACATCAAATACTGTGCCTGACACTCCCAATGTAAAGATAAAGGGAACAGCAACAAAGAAAAAGAAAGGGCGGAAGAAATGATTTACAGTTTTCTACAGCCTTATACTGCAAAGATTACCTCTTGGGCATTGGCCACACTAAATGTTCACAGCATTCATAATGGATCCAAAAGGAAAAGTTTGTTTCACCTTCTTAGAACTCTAGCCTTTGATATTATTTTTCTACAGGAAACTTGGATTAAATCTATAGGAGAAATTAAACAGCGTTGAAAATACTGGATTTGGGGTCCATCCCTCTGGTCTTATAGCCAGGAGATGGCAGATGAGGTGAGAATATTATTTACTGGTGCTAGGTTCAATCTATGCATGCCAATTGATTTCTTCCCAGGATGTGTCCTTATTCTAGGTGGGACATGGAACTCATGTCCCATCCATCTCATCACCACCTATAATCCTCAAACAAAAGCTGAAAGGGTAAAAACACTGGATGTGATACAACCTTTTCTTGCTACAGCCAGAATAGTGTTATTCTGGGGAGGATTTTAATTGCAGCCTTCAGCTAGACAAGAAAAAAGGATTGGGAAAGAAAATTTATTGTGATGAATTTGCTTTTCAGAAATGTATTCTTGCAGCTGAACTAACCAACTGTTTTTCTTCCCTACATGCAGGTCTGAACTTTACCTTTCAAAAGGGAGTCTTATTTATTCAAATTGATTGATGAGTATGAATAGACAGGCCATTGACAGAGTACATGCCTATGGCACATTCATAAGGTAAAAACAATGGGCACACTGGATGGGCCTTTCGGTCCTTATTTGCCATCAACTTCTACATTTCTATGTTTCTAAAAGATTCAATATATAATTGGAAAACTGAAGTGCAACACAGCACCTGGCAGAGATGGACTGATTATTGAATTTTATAAATGCTTACAATCAGAATTGTCACAAATTCTTAGCATGGTGTTTAATGACTTGCTGCACAAACAAAACTTAACTACAATTTTGCTGAAGGAATTATTATATTTCTGTATAAAAAAGATGATAAAACTCTTACAAAATTGGAGGCCCATCTTTTTACTCAACACAGATTTTAAAATATTGGGTCCGATTCTAAGACGAATGGCGTAACTTGCACGTGTGGTTGCAAGTTACGTCCTTCACCCCTATGCCAGAGACCCCACATCACATTTCTAGAGCAGCAGGGTCCTGGCACTTGCAACATGTGGGATACACCATGAGTGGGCTATTGGCCCATGTATGGCATATTGCAGCTGCATGTTGCAACTCTTGGGAGGTGACAAGTGGCCCCCTCAAAGCCCCCAAGCCTTGGACCACCTCAGCAAACACCAGTGGGCAAGGGGGGAGGACACATGGCACAGGCATCCAGGGTAGTGCAGCAGAAATGGCATCCCGGGGGTCTGAGATGATTAGGGGTGGGGGGCAGGTGTATTTGAGAGGGCTAGGGGAACAGCATGGAACTGTTGCTGTGGTGTTGCATGGTGGCATCCAAATGGTGCCAGCCACCAGATGCCACTTTGGAGAGCTCTGAGCTGTTGCAATTCCATTAAGCCACTGCATGTTTTGGAATTGCAACTGCGGGTTACAACAGTCACCCTCCTAGAACTGAGCTAAGTTGCTGTCGTAACCCGCACTTGCACCAGGCTTTGTGGGCTGCGGCATAGTGGGTGGCATAACGCATGAATGTCATAGCCCGCAGCTGCCATGGCACATCTCACAACCTGGAATAGGGGTTGGTGTATCCCCTGACGTAAATAGCGAGATACACCAAGGGGTTCCGTGTATCTTGCATTACGCCTGCATATCCCCTCCTGGAATCGACCCCTTATCTCTATTATTACAAGTTAGGTTACAGAAATGTGCAGAAAATAAAATCCATATATCCCAAATATGTGCAATACCAAATAGGAAAATACACCACAGTAATTTTTTAACCAGAGATATTATAGAATATTGTAAGAAACAGAATGTAACAGGATATATAGCATCCTTAGATCAAAATAAGGCTTTTGTTAAAGTTAACCATTCTAATCTATTTCAAGTCTTGCAGGCATATAGTGTACATCTAGAGCTTATCCAGTGGATTAAGGCCTTAAATAAGGTGGATAATATTTTCTATGACATTACTGGCTTTCCTCAAATTAACGGTATGTTCAGGGGTTAGACAGGGATACCCCTTAATCCACTTATTATATACTTTTGCTATCGACCCTCTGATTAGGAACATCTACCTAAATAGTCTTATTCTTGGTATAACAGGTAATTCCCTAGAGGACTCTTGTAAAATGTTAGCTGATGTAGATGACCTGTGTGTTTTAGCATCTGCAAAGGAGAGTATTACTACAACTTTACAAGACACAGACACATTTATTATAATCTCTGGTGCCTTATTGAACCTTGATAAAAGTAAAATCCTGCCAATTGGGAAGATGTAATGTCCATTACCAGATAGTATTGCAGGTATTCAGGTTACTATGAACCCTATGAAAATTCTAGGAATTACCTTTGAGGTTGAAAAGCCAGAAATATATCATTGTGATTCAACCTTAAGTGAAAGAAAAGTTGAAATGTGGAAAAACTATAAACTGTTTAAGTTCAAAAGATTTCACTTTATTAAACAGATTCTCAACCCTTGCCTCCTATACAGTATGTTAGCACGATATTCCCATTAGTAGACTGAATCCGATTAAATGGGAGTTTACATATTTAGAGAAAATAAAAGGAGGTTTAGGTATAATCAATCCCATTATCTTTTTTCATGATTTATTTATATCAAACAACATTAATCTAGTTTTACAGCCAGATTGTAGTTTAATGAAAACCTTGATACAAACTGTGAATCTTATTTGGTTGACAAAATGGATAGAACATACAGTGAAATACATTAAAAATCTAGCCTCCCCAGAATTTATGAAGTCCACAATTCAAAACATTTACAAATGGAATTTATCAAAATCAATTATTATGTCTACAACTAGAAGACTATTTTACATAAAAATTCTCAAAGAAACTGGACCACAAGAACCAATTTTTAAGGACTGTCCTCCACATAAAATCCAAACAGCCATACATCAGCTTCAGAATGCAAGAGTTTCAAGGAGAGTATGGGACATCCTTTTGGTTATGTACTTATGGAAGACACCCAATTCTATTAAAAGGAAACAACGAATATAAATCTATTAATGAAAGGTATTGTTCCTATATAGAATGTGGACAAATGGAAGAAACTATGATGCATTTTTTACTGGAATGTGTTTTTGTTAAACAGATGTGGTATTTTTAGGCGCTCACATGGAAATTTCCCTGGCTAACTTGATACGTGTATGGCATGATAGCTCTAGGAGATTTTCCTGAGTCTTTAAGAAACTATAATAGACATTGACTGCATGTTTTGCTTGCATTAAATGTTATTTGTGGCAAGTGAGATGTCAGTTTGTCTTACATCAACAAAGAACAACATATATGATCATAGCTCAAGAATGTGAAATTCTGTTAAAGAATGTTTACATTAAGCACCTACAAGCACCCCCAAGAGACCGAGTGGAAATGTGGTGGAAAGGTTTCTCTTTCATAGTAAAATAGAAATAATTACTGGGAGAGAAGCGAATTTGTTAACAAGTTGTACAAAGTAACTATGTGAATTCTTTATTGTATGTATTGATTTTCTGTAATACTTGTAATACTTATATGTCCAAAATAAAAAAAAAAACTACTCTTTTCAAGAAGTGCCATGGGATCTTTAACATCCACCTGAACAGGGAGATGGGACCTAAGTTTAACATCTCATCTGAAAGACCACACCCCCTCATGCTGCACTACAGTGTCAGTATTAGAATTTTAACTCAAGTGCCTGTTGTGGGGATAGAAACCATAGCCTTCTGATCTTCCAGCCTCAGAGACAAGTGTGCAGTCTGCTGAGCCACTGACACTGTTTGGCCCCAATGAAGCAAAGGAAGAGTATGGTTAATATCTCACATTAAGGAGGCAGATACAGAATTTAATGTCATTGACAGTGGGTACTAAACATGACTGCTCAGTTCAAGTTGCTCAGGTTAAAAAAGATATGTCTCAGTTTCAGTATAATCAAATTACCTCATTTATACAGGAACAGAAATTTGGGATGCAGGAATGTATAGTTCTAGTAAGTCCTTTTGATGACTGTCAGAACAGGATATCAAAAAGAGTAATTGATAAACTGAGAGACTCCTCAGGGATATATTATGATACCCCTAGTGGAATACTCTCAATGGTTGAAAAGTATCTTGATACTTCTGGGAAGAAGGTTGCTACATCTGGGCATTTGGAGACCTTTTTAGCCCCTTTACAGATCCCTGGTTTGATGGAAGCTATAAAAACAAGATTAGTAGCAACAAATGAGGAGCTGAAGGTTGAGGAGGCTATTAAATCTTTAAATTCACTTACTGCCCTGGAGAGTGATGGTATTACAATGGAATAGTATGGTGTTCCGGCAAGAGATGCTGGGTATAGCAGATATACAAACCATTGTATATGGTTGTGTCTTATCAGAAAAATAAATTGCTGGGTCCACTTTTCTACAGGATATTATGACATTTTTTCATAAAAAATAGGAAGGACCTCAGAAATCAGAGGCCTCTGAGTTCACTGAATATGAATTTCAAAATGTTGTTACAAATTTTGGGGAAAATGCTCTCAGTAGCAGCATCCACTCTGATCCTTCCTACACATACATGTGCTGTTTCAGGTAGAAAAATTCATAAATATTTTATCTTACTGCTTGAGCAATAGTAGAAGAAAAGGGCAGACTTGATGGTGCCAGGGGTCTTCTCCTGGCTTTGGAATTGGAGAAGGTCTTTGACAGAGCTACTGTAGTCATGATTATCTCTTTGTGTATTGCTGAGATATGGTGTGGCACCTCTTTTCATTTCTTGACTGAAACTGCTGTATTCTTATTGTACCATATTTATTGTTGGTAATGGTCTTAAAGGACATGAAGTAATATTGAAGTCAAGAGTTCCTCAAGGGTGTCCCATGGGCCCGATACTATATTTGTTTATGCTGGGTCCTATTCTGAGTCTTGTGCAGCAAGATCCTTGGATACTGGGGGAGGATACAATGATTGAGGACCTGACATATAAATCAAATGCACATGAAGATGATGTCTGCTTACTGGTGAGGGATGTGGCATCTGGTAGTAAATCCCAGGCACATTTTGATAGGCTTATCCATATATTGGATATAAACTGAATAATGGAAAGAGTTTTGGTAATGTCTTAGATACAGGGGATATATCAGTTCTCTTCAAATTGCAGGGACATTGTCATTAAACCAGGCCCTATACAGATGTTAGGCCAATGGTCTGAGCAACAGACCAGGCTGCTTTTTAATTGGGATATGAGGGCCAAAAGTGTAGAGGCACAGGTAAATACTGTAGATAATGTCAATGGTCAATGACAAAGGCTAAAGGCACTTTTGTGATAAAAACATTTTTGATACTGATGGTTTTGTACACCAGTTGTATTTTTCCACCTCCCATTGGGTTGCAGGATAGGATTTCTAGCTCTTCTCTCTAACTATTATTTGGGTGTGGGATAGACTTGATTAAAAAGGGACATTCATATAGGGAACCAAGGGGGGGGGGGTTATTATGATAAACCATGCTGTGTTTTAACTGTAATCTTAACTTTTAAAATGTGCCCGTTAACAGGAAGATTATCTGCAGGTTTAGAATTATTTCGGGGAAGTATAAGGATCTTTGATACAAACGTGGGAACTATGAACACTGTGCAATATTATAGGCCCTAAATTGCCCAAGTCCCCTTATATGATCCTGTGTTTTCAGAAGATAAAATGTTGGGGGATTACTTTTCAGTTTGTGAAGGAAAACTCTGGGAAATTACTATTTACACATCTTGGAAAAGTACATTTTCATCTCCCTGCTGTTTGATCCTTTACAAAGAGTGGCTGCTGATGTTATAACTAAATAATTAACTGGTGATAGAATTCCACAGAAAATGTGGGATGTTAAATGTAAAGGGAATGCTAAGCACAAGTGTGTAGAAGAGAGAGATTGTCTGAGACAGGCCTGGCACCAGGAAGTGGAAACCATGACACAACCCTGTTTCTCCTGGTCACACATTAAACATGTTTGGCCATATTTTGCCAAAAAGCTGGTGATTTTGGAATTTAAGGATATTTCTTATGCTGGTTTAATTTTAGACGAACCAGGTGCCACTTGGAACAAATTGACTTACAGCACAATATTGCTTTTTTATATATACACAGTAGCTTTATATCCCTCCGGAGCCCTGGCAGGTGGCTTTGGCCCTCCTAATGGAGGGATTCCCTCCACCCCCACACTCGCTGACCCTGGTTGTTCCCCCATGGATTATCCCCCCACGGCAGAGCCAGGAAGGAAGTGGCCTGCTGCACCTCCCCCTTCCCCAGGGAACCAATCCAGAAGCTGGGGATGGCCCTAGGAAGCGGTGGTCCATCACAGAGCCTGCCAGTCTCTTTTTCCTCCATTTTTCTCCCATCCCCCTCCCTACCAATGTGAGGAAGATGGAGCATGCCTCCCGAGCTGTACTGCCTTCCAGCCACCACCAGAAGGCAGTCAACGAGTGGGACAACAAGTTCCCCCCACAACCTAGGAGAGCAGTCCTCTAGATGCTCAATCCTTTCTCCCCCCCTGCCAACCCCCAGTATCCCAGGCTCATTCCTGTACCTGGGTCACTGGCATGGTGCAAGGTGCAGCAACCAGAGCCTCAGTCTCCAGCACCACCGGGCTGGCTTAGCACAATATTGCTTTTGTTTGCATACCTGAAATGGTGCTTCTAATAAGCTAGATGCAAATTTGTATTGCAAGAAAAAATATCATTATCATCAGTATTACTGAGTAATGTATGAAATGAATTCATTGGCATCAGAGAATATGAATTTAGAATGTTACCTAGATCCAAATGTAAGGAACTTTGCAAATGTATTACCTGGTTGGAATGAGGACCACAGGGCAATGGATCAGGATACCTGTGGTGAAAGGTTTGCTTTCCTATTTTTTTCCTTACTTTGGTTTGAGGGAAATGGAATATTGTTTTGTAATATTTATGTTTGGACAGATGTAGATTCATTGTGAATTTCTAAATTGTATTACAGTTTTCTGATTTGTGTGATATTTGTTGATATTCTCTTTAATAAAAATATGCCCCTTCTCTTGTGAAAAGTGCCTTGGGTTCATTTACTTCCACAGGACAGCACCAGAGATGGGTATAAAGGACTTCAGTTTAATGTCTCCTCTGAAAGATGGAACACCTCAGTGGTACAGCACCCTTCTAGTACTGTGCTCAGGTGCCAGCATTTAAGGTACAAGACCAGTCTCATTGTGGGTCAAAAACCCATAACATTCTGGCCTAGAGGTGAATGTGCTACCAACTGAGCCACACTGATGTGAGGAAGTACATCTTCAGTGAGAGAGTTGAGGATCCCAGAAAAATCTTCCTGCAGGGGTGGTGGGGGTGAAAATAGTGTTGGGCTTCAAACATGCATAGGATAGGTATAAAGGAAAACTGGTATCAAAGCAGGTGAGGGAGGCATAGACCCGGTGGAGTCCACAGTGGCAGAATAGGCAGTGAAAAGAGAGGCCAATTAAGTGTGCCAAGCAGACCTTATCTGCAGACAAATTCTATGTTTCTATGTATCTAAACAGTCAAAGCTTTCAGGACCTAAGTGAAAGCTAAACTGAAGTTGGCTCTGGCCCAATTCTCCTTTCCTTAAAGAGCCACCGATGCCCAAAGAACTTTGAAAAACACAATACTTGGACACAATACAGTTTTATATTTCTCATTAGCTTTGTATTTCTTATCCCCATTATTTATTATTGAAGTCATATGCATGAAAACAGGGTTTTTATTCCTTGGGGGTGCAGCAGCTCCTAGTGCTTCTTCCCAACCTGATGTCTTAATACTCTGCTTGTGACATCACAGTTATTCCCGTGGCAACAGACTGGAATGTCATAACAGAGCATCATAATTTCAAGTACGGAATAAGCTGTAGAGGCATATGAACTCTAAGGGATCCAGATATTGTTTCTGTGGCAACTTCTTTTGTAATAAATAGTGGAGAGAAGAAATATATAGAAATCTATGGAAGATACATGAAATAACAGGTGAACTGTGTCTATATATTATGTTTTTTAAAGATTTCCCAAAGGTGCCAGCTGCTCTTTAATGTGTTAACTATGTAGTGTGGTATGGGTACATGTATGCTGCATGCTATCATATGCACTTTTCTTTAATAGGTGAATCCCAGGAACCTCAGCGGAGGCAAGTGGATCTTGCCACAGAAGATGCAGAAGCAGGTGATATGCCACCAGATCCTCCTATTGCGGGCTATCCTGGCAGAAATACATGGCAATAGTGCCACCATAAGGGCACAGTCTGCTGGCATTGATGCCCCAATGGCTGCATTATCATTGCAGGGGCCAGCACTGGGAGCCATGCCAGTGGATGTGAAGAAGGGGGCTCATGAGTATTTCAGTAGTCGGACTTATTGTTCCTAGTGTTTCTTTGTTTAGTTTAGTTTTTTTACCAACTGTTGTAGGTGGTTAAGATGTGACTTGTGTGGGTTGGTGTTTTGCGGAAAAAAAGTTACATCCTTGTTATGTTTCATTGTGCTTGCACAAGAAACATCTTGTGGTCGAATGACATTTGAGAGATGTGTAAGGGACAAGCCCAATGCAGAGTACTCTACAGTGGGCTTGACCCTGACAGACCAATGACCCCATAAGCAGAGAGTGATGCTGGTTGGAATTTCTCAGTATGGAAGTGTCTGCACTTGAAAGGAATGAAGTGCTCCAATGAGAGCACTTCATTCCTTTCATTTAAATAATGCTGTCCATCCTGCTCCCTCTGTTCTCGGCATCATGCAATGAAACCTTCCCACTCCATCCCACTGCATGCTGTCCGCCCCGCTCCCTCCTTTCCCCATGCTGACATTTGGGTGCCCAATCCCCCATATTGGTATTATCTAAACTCCACCCCCAGACACTTGGGAGCCCACTCTCAGTATCCAGAAATAAACATTTATTTTCCTTGTTAAAAACAAAACTTTCCCCCATGTGACCAATGTGGTAGACCAGGGAGGGGCAGTGGACATGGCCTGCCTAGACTTTAGCAAGGCATTTGACACAGTCCTACACAAAAGATTAATATACAAGTTAGCCAGCTTTGGAGTGGGTCCCAGGGTAGTTGCCTGGGTTAAAAATTGGCTGGACATCAGGATACAGAGGGTAATAGTAAATGGAGTTTACTCTGAAGAAAGGGGGGTTACTAGTCGGATTCCTCACAGTTCAGTACTGGAAGCGGTCCTCTTTAATGTCTTTATAAGTGACATTGCAGAGGGACTGTAAGGAAAAGTATGTCTCTTTGCAGATGACACAAAGATCTGCAACAGGGATGATACAGAAGGTGGAGTGGAGAGGATGCAAAGGGACATGGCAAGGTTAAAGGAATGGTGAAATATATGGCAGCTTAGATTCAGTACAAAGAAGTGCAAAGTAATGCACCTGGGAACCAAAAATCCAGGGAACGAGTACACAACAAGGGGTGAGATAATAATAACAACAGAAATGGAAAGGGACCTGGGGGAAGTCACATCAATATGACCTTAAGGTGGGCAAGCAGCATTCACCCATTCACAGGCATTCAGGGGAGTGCAACAGAAATGGCCCCCTGGGGTCCAAGATGATCGGGGTGGGGGGCAGGGGTGTGTTTGAGGGGCTAGGGGAACATCATGGCACCATTGCCGTTGTGTTGCATGATGGCATCCAATGGTGCCAGACATTGGATGCCACTTAGGACAGCTCTGAGCTGTCACAATTCCGTTAAGCCACTGCGTGTCTTGGAATTGCAACTGCGGGTTACGACAGCCGCCCTCCTAGAATTGAGCTACGTTAGTGTCATGATCTGCATTTGCACCAGGCTTTGAGGACTGCGACATAGTGGGTGGTGTAACCCATGAATGTCATAGCCCATAGCTGCCATGGCACATCTAGTAACCTGGAATAGGGGCTGGTGTATCCCCTGGTGTAAATAGCGAGATACACCGAGGGGTTCGGTGTATCTTGCATTATGCTCATGATCTTCTTGGAATCGGGCCCCCTTATCTCTATTATTACAAGTTAGGTTACAGAAATATGCAGAAACTAAAATCCATATATCCCAAATATGTACATTACCAAATAGGAAAATACAGCACAGTCATTTTTCAATCAGGGATATTATAGAATATTGTAAGAAACAGAATGTAACAGGATATATAGCATCCATAGATCAAAATAAAGCTTTTGTTAAAGTTAACCATTTCTATCTGTTTCAAGTCTTGCAGGCATGTAGTGTACATCCAGAGCATATCCAATGGATTAAGGCCTTATACAAGGTGGTTAATATGTTCTATGACATTACTGGCTTTCCTTAAATAAACGGTATGTTCAGTTGTTAGACAGGGATGCCCCTTAATCCGCTTATAATTACCGGGTAGCGCTTTTTCCCATAGGGAAACCCGGTTATAATTTGCCATTATAGCCAGCTCAGCTGGTTATAATGGCAAACAAGTGCCAGGTTTCCCTTGGAACAGCCATCCCTCTGTTGCTGTTCTCTGACTTTCACGTTCCGTGAAGCAATCCCATGGCACAGCACACTTCATGGTCCCTCATATTTGGCGGTAATGTACTTTTTTATAAAAAAAAAACTCTTTTTCTGAACTAAACCACTTGAAAACAGAAGCAAAATAAAAGAAAAACCTGTGCCGTGTTTTCCCATCAGCCCAACATTGCAGCCGAGTCCATGCCACAAACTGGCCCTGCCTCTCGAAACCCGGAAGGACACTGCAACCGCTGCTAGGCGGTAAGTTTATATTCAAATAAAAATCAAAGTTTCTACACATTTTTAAATAAAATATCCACTTCCTTTTCCTCCAACAAGTGCAGCAGTATAACTAGGAAGACCGCAGACCGCGCAAAATCTAGACTGGTCCGCAGCTTCCTGAACACTAATCTGTTAGCTTATTTTATTTTTTATAATTGCTGACATGAAAAAGTGCACTCCTGCAATTATTAAAAAATAAAATATGGGGTGGTGTGTTTAAAACTCGATTTTACACACACCCTTGCTGTGGGATGCTTTTTATAAACCCCTCGGGCTTCGCCCTCGGGGTTTATGTAGCATCCCATGACTCAGGTGTGTGTAAAATCTCATTAAACACACGACCCCCATATATTATTCTCAATATTATATACTTTTGCTATTGACCATCTGATTAGGAACATCTACCTACTGTAAATAGTCTTATTCCTGGTATAACAGGTAATTCCCTAGAGGACCCTTGTAAAATGGTAGCTGATGCAGATGACCTGTGTGTTTTAGCATCTGCAAAGGAGAGTATTACTACAACTTTACAGAAAATAGACAAATTTACTATAATCTCTGGTGCCTTGTTGAACCTTGATAAAAGTAAAATCCTGCCTACTGGGAAGATGCAAAGTCCATTACCAAATAGTATTGCAGGTATTCAGGCTTCTATGAACCATATGACAGTTCTAGGAATTATCTTTGAGGTTGAAAACCCAGAAATATATCATTGTGATTCAGCCTTAAGAGAAATAAAGCTGACATGTGGGAAAAACTGTAAACTGTCTAAGTTCTGAAAGAAAAGTTGAAATGTGAAAAACTGTAAACTGTCTAAGTTCAAAAGAATTCACTTTATTAAACAGATTCTCAACCCTTGTCTCCTATACAGTATGTTAGCATGATATTCCCATTAGTAGACCGAATCCAATTAAATGGGAGTTTACATATTTAGAGAAACTAAAAGAAGGTTTGGGTATGATAAATCCCATTGTCTTTTTTCATGTATTATTTATATCAAACTACATTAATCTAGTTTTACAGCCAGAATGTAGTTTAATGAAAACCTGGATACAAACTGTGAATCTTATTTGGTTGACAAAATGGATGGACCATGCAGTGAAATATACTAAAAATCTAGCCTCCCCAGAATTTATGAAGTCCACAATTCAAAAAATTTGCAAATGGAATTTATCAAAATCAGTTATTATGTCTACAACTAGAAGACAATTTTACATAAAAATTCTCAAAGAAACTGGACCACAAGAACCAATTTTTAAGGACTGTCCTCCACATTAAATCCAAACAGCCATACACCAGCTTCAGAATGCAAGAGTTTCAAGGAGAGTATGGGACATCCTTTTGGTTATGTACTTATAGAAGACACCCATTTCTAGTAAAAGGGAACAACAAACATAAATCTATTAATGAAAGGTATTGTTCCTATATAGAATGTGGACAAACGGAAGAAACTATGATGCACTTTTTACTGGAATGTGTTTTTGATAAACAGATGTGGTCTTTTTTGGTGCTCAGATGGAAATTCCCCTGGCTAAGTCGATACATCTATGGCATGATAGCTCTAGGAGATTTTCCTGAGTCTTTAAGAAACTATAATAGACATTGACTGCATGTTTTGCTTGCATTAAATGTTATTTGTGGCAGGTGAGATGTCAGTTTGTCTTACATCAACAAAGAACAACATATATGATCATTGCTCAAGAATGTGAAATTCTGTTAAAGAATGTTTACATTAAGCACCTACAAGCACCCCCAAGAGACCGAGTGGAAATGTGGTGGAAAGGTTTCTCTTTCATAGTTAAATAGAAATAATTACTGGGAGAGAAGCGAATTTGTTAACAAGTTGTGCAAAGTGACTATGTGAATTCTTTATTGTATGTATTGATTTTCTGTAATACTTGTATCACTTATATGTCCCAAATAAAAAAAAAAATAAAAAAAAACCTACTCTTTTCAAGAAGTGCCATGGGATCTTTAACATCCACATGACCTACCACAAGAAGAGGGAGATGGGACCTCAGTTTAACATCTCATCTGAAAGACAGCACCCCCCATCATGCTGCACTACAGTGTCAGTATTAAAATTTTAACCCAAATGCCTGTTGTGGGGATAGAACCCACAGCCTTCTAATCTTCCAGCCTCAGAGGTGAGGGTGCAACCTGCTGAGCCACTGACACTGTTTGGCCTTGAAGAAGAAAAGGAAGACTATGGTCAATATCTCACATTAAGGAGGCAGTTACAGAATTTAATGTCATTGACAGTGGGTACTAAACATGACTGCTCAGTTCAAGTTGCTCAGGTTAAAAAAGATATGTCTCAGTTTCAGTATAACCGAATTACTTAATTTATACAGGAACAGAAATTTGGGATGCAGGAATGTATGGTTCTAGTAAGTCCTTTTGATGACTGTCAGAACAGGATATCAAAAAGAGTAATTGATAAACTGAGAGACTCCTCAGGGATATATTATGATACCCCTAGTTTAATACTCTCAACGGTTGAAAAGTATGTTAATGATACTTTTGGGAAAAAGGTTGCTACATCTGGGAATCTGGAAACCTTTTTAGCCCCTTTACAGATCCCTGATTTGTTGGAAGCTATAAAAACAAGATTAGTAGCAAAAAATAAGGAGCTGAAGGTTGAAGAAGCTATTAAATCTTTAAATTCACATACTGCCCTGGAGAGTGATGGTATTACAAGGGAATAGTATAGTGTTCCGGCAAGAGATGCTGGGTATAGTGGATATACAAACCATTGTATATGGCTGTGTCTTATCAGAAAAATGCATTGCTGGGTCCACTTTTCTACAGGGTATTATGCAATTTTTGCATAAAAAATAGGAATGACCTCAGAAACTGGAGGTCTCTGAGATTACTGAATATGAATTTCAAAATGTTGTTACAAATTTTGGGGAAAATGCTCTCAGTAGCAGCATCCACTCTGATCCTTCCTACACATACATGTGCTGTTACAGGTAGAAAAATTCATGAACATTTCATCTTACTGCTTGAGCAATAGTAGAAGAGAAGGGCAGACTTGGTGGTGTGAGGGGTCTTCTCCTGGCTTTGGGCTTGGAGAAGGTCTTTGACAGAGCTACTGTAGTCATGATTATCTCTTTGCTGTATTGCTAAGATATGGTGTGGCCCCTCTTTTCATTTCTTGACTGAAACTGCTGTATTCTTATTGTACCATCTTTATTGTTGGTAATGGTCTTAAAGGACACGAAGTAATATTGAAGTCAAGTGTTTCTCAAGGGTGTCCCATGGGCCCGGTATTATATTTGTTTATGCTGGGTCCTGTTCTGAGTCTTGTGCAGCAAGATCCTTGGATACTGGGGGAGGATACAATGATTGATGATCTGACATATAAATCAAATGCACATGCAGATGATGTCTGCTTACTGGTGAGGGATGTGGCATCTGGTACTAAATCCCAGGCATACTAACATACTAAAATGCCAGCAGAATAGGCCTAACGGTCTTTCGTGTCTGCTCGTTTGGTCAGTCCCCAACCTGGGTGCTGACCTTGCCGTCCCCCTCGCCTTCTCTGGCTTCTCCCTTCCCAGTTCTGGATATTCTTGCTGCATTGGATTTTGCTTCCAGAACCCTTCCCTGTACCTGCCCCACCTTCTTGAACCCTCCACTGTCTCTGCCTCCACCAGCCCCTAGGCAGTGCATTCCATAGCTCCACCACCCTCTCAGTGAAGTAGCACCTCCTCCTTTCTCCCTGAATCTTCCCCTCAGCTTCCAGCCATGCCCTCTAGTGCCCTTCCTCCTTCCTTGAGCACCCGGCATGTTCCTCCCCTATTTACCTCTCATGTACCTAAAGACCTCTATCATGTCCCCATGGTCCCTTCTCTCTTCCAATGTGTACATATTTAGCTCTTCGAGCCTCTCCTCATAGTCCTGTCCCCAAGCCCCAAATCATTTTGGTTGCCCTCCTCTGGACCCTCTCCAGGAGGTTAATGCCCGCTTTAAGTGTGGCCTCCAAAACTGCACACAGTACTCATGGTGCGTGCCTCACCAAGCAGTTATACAGAGGAGTATCACTTCCCTCCTTCTGGAGGTGATCCCCTAGCGATGCATCCCAGCATCCTGTTGGCCTTGGCTGCTGCCTCCTACAAGTCTCAGAGTTGTTCATCTTGACATCCACCACCACCCCCAGGTCCCTCTCAGCCATCGAGACTTGTAGCATTTCCCCAGGGTGTACACTTGACCTGGGTTTCTGGCCCCCAGGTGGAGTACCTTGCATTTCCCTGCATTGAACCTCAGCTTCCACTTTCTAGACCATCTTTCCAGAGCCTCCAGGTCCCCCTGTAGGGCCACCCTCCCCTCCTCCCCATCCACCACCACCCCCAGTTTCGAGTCATCTGCAAAGAGACTCATCTCACTCCTGATTCCTGTCCTTATGTCCGTCGTGAGGTGTTGAACAGAAGGGGCCCAGGACTGATCCTGTGGGACCCCACTAATGACCCTCCTTGGGGATGAGACTATCCCCAACTATGACCCTCTGGGTCCGGTCCTGGAGCCAATTGCCTATCCATCTGATCATCTGGTTCCCCACCCCCATTTCTCCCAGCTTATCCAACAGGCCCATGTGAGGAACAGAGTCAAATGCCTTGCTGAAGTCTAGAAAGAGGGCATCCACTGGTCTACCCAGGTCCAAGGCACTTGTCACCCAGTCATAGAACTCCACCAGGTTTGTCTGACACCTTTTCCCCGGGATGAATCCATGCTGTCTATTGTCCAGGCACCCTGACTTATCCAGGTCCCCCCCCAGCCTCTCCTTGACAATGCCCTCCATCACCTTGCCCACCACCGAGGTCAGGCTGTCAGGCCTGTAGTTCCCTGCCACCTCCCTTGATCCTCCCTTGTGGATAGGCACTATATGCGCCACCTTCCAGTCTTGGGGCACCCACCCTGTCCTCAGAGAGATGGTGAAAAGCTCTGCCATGGGTTTTGCCAGGACATATGCAAGTTCCTTCAGCACTCTGGGATGTAATTTATCTGGCCCTGGTGCTTTCTCCGTCTTAAGGGAGCTGAGGCTTCCTCCTCTCTGCTGTGATTTCCACTTCGGTACCCCTTCTCCTGCTTAGCCCTCCCCCACCTGCCAGTGATGCCTCCCCTCTCCCAGACCTGCCGATCGGTAAGGGCCCCCCTCCTCAGTATCTCTGTCTCCTCCCATGTATGATGCAGCACCCCCATTTTCCTGGTGAAAACTGAGGTGAAGTACTCATTTAGTACCTCAGCCTGCTCCCCCGGGTCTTGTGCCCATCTCTCCCCTGATTTAATCCTGCTAATCTGCCCCTTCACCCTTCGTTTTTCCCCAATGTATCGAAAGAACCCCTTGTTCCCTCTCCTAATTTCCCTGGCCAGGTTCTGCTCCTTCCTTGCCTTAGCTGCCCTCACCACTCTAGTGGCCCTTCTAGCCATCAGCTCGTACTCCCCTCAATCCCTTTCACTCCTTGAGCACTTGAATTTCTTATAGGCTGCTTTCTTTCCCCGCACCACCTCCTGGACCTCCCTGGTCCACCAACAGGGTTTTTGGGCCCTACCGCATTTTCGTCTTACTCTTGCACAGGTGCTGGTAGCATCCTGCACCCCTCTCCTGATGATTTCCCACCTACTATCAGCGTCCATGTCTGACCCAATCCCATCCAAATGCTCCTTAAGGATCCTTCCCATTACCTTAAAATCCGCCCCCCTGAAGTCGGTTACTTCCGTCTTTGTGCAGCCTTCTACCCCTCCTAGGTCCAGGCAGAACCAGACCGTGGCATGGTCACTCCCCGCCAATGGGTCCCTTACCTCCAGGCCCCCAATCTGGTCACTGTCTTCCAGGACCACATCCAGTACCCGTGCCTCCCTGGTCGGTTCCCTCACTTGCTGAGTTAGGAACGCGTCTTGAAAGACATCCAACAACCTCTGTTCCCTGGTCACAGAGGATGTCATAGTCTCCCAGTCTGTTCCTGGCATGTTTAAGTCCCCCAACACCACCACCGTTCATCTGACCAGTCTGCAGTGTCTCCTAACATCTGCCACCAGACTGTCCTCCAGCTCCTCCACCAGGGCAGGGGGTCTGTACACCACTCCTATTTTTACCCTCTTGCCCTCCCTTGTTATCAAGGTGACCCAAATCGCCTCCATGGTTCCCTCCGCCTCCTCTACCCCCCTATGCCAATGCAGTTTTTGACTATCATTGCTACCCCTCCTCCCCTTCCCTCCCCTGTCCTTCCTGAACATAGTGTATCCCTCCAGGTTCAGGTCCCAGTCATGTCTTGCAGTGGCCCAAGTCTCAGTGACCGCTGCACATCCACTGCCCTCAGTTAGCATCGCCTGGAGCTCAGGCATTTTATTGCCCAAGCTCCTGGCATTTAGCAGGACTACCTTCCACCTTTCCCTATAGTTCCATTTCCCCTGCTCGTGTTCCCATGGGGATTCTGTTTTCCCCTGGTCTGCACTTTGCCAGTTGGCCTTTTCTGCAATCCTCCTGGTCCCCAGGGGGGTGGAGACAGAGTCCTTCCTTTATCGGCACCCCCTTGACAGCCTTTTCTCCCATCCCACCCCTTTCACAAGTTTAAACCCCACTTTTCACCAATGAACCCCTCTATTTTCAACATAAGGATTCCCCTCCCCTCCAAATTGAGATGTAGTCTATCTCTAGCATACAGCTCCTTATCCTCCCAGGTCTCCCCCCAATCCCCCATCAACCCATACCCTCTGGCCTCACACCACCCCTGAGCCACTGGTTTATCTCCCTACTTTTCCTTTTGTGTTCCCCACTAGCCCTTGGCACTGGCAGGATTTCTGAGAAGGAACTGTGCATCCTATGTCATGACAGACCCTGGCAGGCTCCATGAATCATGCCTGTATCTCAGCTCGCTATTTCTCTCAATGTCATTTGTACGCAGGTGGACCAGTATGTCTGGGAACCCCACAATCCTTTGCCAGCTGATATACCTCGTGCTTAGCCCTGTGCACCGTTAGTCCAGGAAGCATCTTGTTCTAACTGGCCAGGCTCTCCTCCCTATCCCATTTGATACCCCTGATCATAGAATCCCCCAGCAGGAGCACTCTGACCACTCCTTTTCCTCCATTCCCCCTTCCATGTCCCTCATCCTTTCTACAGGCCCTCCACCCAGCCGCTCGTGTTCCTCCCCTTTCTGGGTGCCACATGCCACCCCTCCTTATTTACCATGGCCACCCCTCCCTCCAATCCTATGCTCTCCTCCTCCTGAGTATCCTTCTGTTCCTTGCCATTCCCCCTCACTGCTCCAACTGGTCCTTCTCCCCATCTGCTAAACTAGCCTGGCTCATCCTCCCTTCCTTCCTGTCTCCATTTAGTTCCTCCTTTCTAGTCGTGCTCCCCTGGCCTAAACCCTCAGCTCCCTTTACTGAATCCTCCTTGTACTTCTGGTCCTTCTCCTTTACCTTTCCTCCCAACTGGTCCTTCTCCTTGCGCTTTCCTCCCTCTTCCCCCTGCCCCTCCTGCTCTGATTCACTGCTCCCCCCATTCTCCTGCATTCCAGGTCCCCCCTGTTCTTCCTGCTATCTGGCCCCTGCCTCCTGCCTCCCACTCCCTTTCCATCTCTAACTACCCCTGTCATGGCTACATCACCCCTCATCCTTGAGCAGAAGAAGAGATTGAAGTGGTTACTGAGTGTAAGGTCTGATCCACCTCCCCGCCTTGCTTCCTTCTGTCCAGCCCTGGCCATCTGCCTACTTCCTGAGAATGTTGTCCCTCCGTCCCCCTTTGTGAGGGCCCCAGTTACCTGCCTGCTTCCTTGGTAGTGTCCTTTGCACCCCTCTGCCAGGTTCCTATGTGACCCTGAGTATTCTCCTGCACTCCTTTCCCTATGCCCCCACCCCCGTGCTTGGTGCAACCCTGTGGAGATTCCCCCCCCTTCCCCAACCATACCACCCCCCTTCCCCAGCTTTCCTAATCCCCGAACCTCCTCCCTAAGCTGTGCTAGCTGGTAGCACACTGGACAACCACCGAACTTCAAGCCCAGTCCAGTATCATGGCTGCTCCACACCTGTGCACCCCACCACCCTCCCAAAGATGCTGGCCCTAATGATGTGTGGTTCCATCCCCTTCCAAATAGGTTTCCTTGGGTGAGCCACCAGGTTCCCCCTAGTCCAAGATACCCTACTGCCTAATCAGGTCACCCACTAATCTTACAGACAGTCCCACTGTACACCAGTAACCCTGTTACTAGGTGCAGTACAACACGTTAAACTTATAAGGAAATGAACAACTCCAGCTCCTCTCCCAGCCTTTAAATCCTACCCCCAGTGGCTAGAACTACATGAGCTGCACCTGCAGCCTTTTCCTCCAATTGCAGGGCAGGTGTTCCCTAAAATTTGCAGACTTCTGGGGAGGAGGGGGGGAGGGTGGTCTTGGGCAGACACCTGACTCGAGAGAGAGTGTATCAGCCCTGTGTCTTCCCTCCAAGCCCAGCAGCCAAAGAACCAGGCCCAAGCAAATCCCACCAAATAGGTTTTAAATCAGAAGAAATAGGCCTCTACCAGCGCAGCCTGTTACACAGTGAAACCTCCACAAAATGAGCCCTTTACAGCCACCAAATCAGTTTACAAACATCCAGCAGCACCCCAAACAATACCCTGCTAGCCCCTTAGAAGTAAGAAAGAAAAGAACCAACCTACCAAGTAAAATCCACAAGAACCCTGTGAAAACAACAGCAGCAGCTACTGTCCTGGAACACAACTGATCCTGTTCCCTTCCAGTTCTTTCTGAGAAGACAAAGCAGCTAACACCTTAATCTGATTCAGCTCTGCCTCCAGTCAATTGGCTGAGTGAGACCTGGCCAGACCATTAACACCCTTCCCCCACTATGCAGTAACCTTTACAGCTAATGGAGTCAGCACAAGGAATCAAAATTTAAGTCAAAGCCCCCAAAATATGTTTGATGCCAAAGGAAACAGGACTCCAATTTAATCAGCTTCACTAACAACACATCAAAATAGGCTTGAAATTAACAGATATAGGTCTCCAATTCAAATAACCATCTCCAAACAAATCCCACCAAATAGGTTTTAAATCAGAAGAAATAGGCCTCTACCAGCGCAGCCTGTTACACAGTGAAACCTCCACAAAATGAGCCCCCCTTACAGCCACCAAATCAGTTTACAAACATCCAGCAGCACCCCAAACAATACCCTGCTAGCCCCTTAGAAGTAAGAAAGAAAAGAACCAACCTACCAAGTAAAATCCACAAGAACCCTGTGAAAACAACAGCAGCAGCTACTGTCCTGGAACACAACTGATCCTGTCCCCTTCCAGTTCTTTCTGATGTTTTGATAGGTTTGTCCATATATTGGATATAAACTGAATAATGGAAAGAGTTATGGTATGGTCATAGATACAGGGGATATATCAGTTCTCTTCAAATTGCAGGGACATTGTCATTAAATCAGACCCTATACAGATGTTAGGCCAATGGTCTGAGCAATAGACCAGGCTGCTTTTAATTGGGATATGAGGGCCAAAAGTCCGGAGGCACAGGTACAGTAAATATGTAATATCAATGGTCAATGACAAAGGCTAAAGGCATTTTTGCGATAAAAACATTTTTGATACTGATGGTTTTGTACATCAGTTGTATTTTTCCACCTCCCACTGGGTTGCAGGCTAGGATTTCTAGTACTTCTCTCAAACTATTTTCAGGGTGTAGGACAGACTCAATTAAAAAGGGACATTCATTTAGGCAGCTGAAGGAGGAGGAGCTAATATGATAAACCCTGCTGTGTTTTAACTGTATTCTTAAGCTTTAAAATGTGCCCCTGTTAACAGGAAGATTATCTGCAGGGTTAGAATTATTTCGGGAAGTATGAGGATCTTTGATACAAATGTGGGAACTATGAATACTGTGCAACATTATAGGCCCTACTTTGCCCAAGTCCCCTTATATGATCCTGTGTTTTCAGAAGATAAAATGCTAGGGGCTTACTTTTCAGTTTGTGAAGGAAAACTCTGGGAAATTACTATATACACATCTTAAAGAAGTATATTTTTATCTCCCTACTGTTTGATCCTTTACAAAGAGTGGCTGCTGATGTTATTACTAAATAATTCACTGGTGATAAAATTCCACAGAAAATGAGGAATGTTAAATGTAAAGGGAATGCTAAGCACAAGTGCGTATAAGAGAGAGATTGTCTGAGACAGGCCTGGCACCAGGAAGTGGAAACCATGACACAACCCTGTTTCTTTCGGTCTCACATTAAACATGTTTGGCCATATTTTGCCAACAAGCTGGTGATTTCAGATTTTAAGGATATTTCTTATGCTGGATTAATTTTAGACGAGCCAGGTGCCACTTGGAACAAATTGACTTATAGCATAATGTTGCTTTATATATATATATATATATATATATATATATATATATACATACAGTAGCTTTTTATCCCTCCGGAGCCCTGGCAGGTGGCTTTGGCCCTCCTGATGGAAGAACTCTCTCTCCAGTCCCTCCAGCCCCACACTGGCTGACCCTGGTAGTTCCCCCATGGATTATCCCCCCATGGCGGGGCCAGGAAGGAGGTGGCCCGCTACACCTCCCCCTCCCTTGGCGAACCAATCCAGAAGCTGGGGATGGCTCTAGGGAGCGGTGGTCCATCACGAAGCCTGCCAGGTTCTTTTTCCTCCATTTTTCTCCCATCCCCCTCCTACCAATGTGAAGATGATGGAGCATGCCTCCCAACCTGTACTGCCCTCCAGCCTCTACCAGAAGGCAGTCAATGAGCAGGATTACAAGTCTCCCTCCCCCCAAACAGAGCAGAGCAGTCCTCTGGATGCTCAATCCTTTCTCCCCCCTGCCAACCCCTAGTATCTCAGGCTCATTCCTGAACCTGAGTCACCAGCATGGCGCAAGGTGCAGCAACCAGAGCCTCAGCCTCCAGCACCACCGGGCTGTCTTAGCACAATATTGCTTTTGTTTGCATGCCTGAAATAGTGTGTCTAATAGGCTAGATGCCAATTTGTATTGCAAAAAAAGATATCATTATCATCAGTGTTATTGAGTAATGTATGAAATGAATTTATTGCCTTCAGAGAATATGAATTTAAAATGTTACCTAGAGCCAAATATAAGGAACTTCACACATGTATTACCTGGTTGGAATGAGGGCCACAGGACAGTGGAACAGGATACTTGTGGTGAAAGGGTTGCTTTCCTATTTTTTTTCCTTACTTTGTTTGAGGAAAAAGGAATATTTTTTATATTATTTATGTTTGGGCAGATGTAGATTCATTGTGATGTTCTGAATTGTATTACAGTTTTCTGATTTGTATGACATTTGTTGATCTTCTCTTTAATAAAAAATGCCCCTTCTCTTGCGAAAAGTGCTTTGGGTTCATTTACTTCCACCTGAAAACCCACCAGGACAGTTCCACAGATGAGTATAAAGGACCTCGGTTCAATGCCTCATCTGAAAGATGGAACACCTCAACAGTACAGCACCCTTCTAGTACTGTACCCTGGTGCCAGCATTTAAGGTATGAGACCAGTCTCATTGTGGGTCAAGAATCCATGACCTCCTCGCCTAGAGGTGAATGTGCTACCAACTGAGCCACACTGATGTGAGTAAGTACATCTTCAGTGAGAGAGTTGAGGATGCCAGGAAAAATTTACCTGCAGGGGTGGTGGGGGTGAAAATAGTGTTGAGCTTCAAACATGCATGGGGTAGGTATAAAGGAAAACTGGTATCAAAGCGGGGGGGGAGGGCATAGACCAGGTGGAGTCTGTGGTGGCAGAATAGGCAGTGAAAATAGAGACCAATTAAGTGTGCCAAGCAGTCCTTATCTGCAGACAAATTCTATGTTTCTATGTATCTAAACAGTCAAAGCTTTCTGGACCTTAGTGAAAGGTAAACTGAAGTTGGCTCTGGCCCAATTCTCCTTTCCTTGAAGAGCCACCGATGCCCAAAGAACTTTGAAAAACACAATACTTGGACACAATGTAGTTTTATATTTCTCATTAGCTTTGTATTTCTTATCCCCATTATTTATTATTGAAGTCATATGCATGAAAACAGGGTTTTTATTCCTTGGGGTGCAGCAGCTCCTATTGCTTCTTCCCAACCTGATGTGATAATACTCTGCTTGTGACATCACAGTTATTCCTATGGCAATGGACTGGAATGTCATAACAGAGCATCATAATTTCAAGTACAGAATAAGCTGTAGAGGCATATGAACTCTAAGGGATCCAGATATTGTTTCTGTGGCAACTTCTTTTGTAATAAATAGTGGAGAGAAGAAATATATAGAAATCTATGGAAGATACATGAAATAACAGGTGAACTGTGTCTATATATTATGTTTTTTAAAGATTTCCCAAAGGTGCCAGCTGCTCTTTAATGTGTTCACTATGTAGTGTGCTATCCCAGGAATCTCAATGAAGGTAAGTGGATCTTGCCACAGATGATGCAGAAGCAGGTGATATGCCACCAGGTCCTCCTATTGTGGGCTGTCCTGGCAGAAATACATGGCAATAGTGCCACCATAAGGGCACAGTCTGTTGGCATTGATGCCCCAATGACAGCATTATCATTGCAGGGGCCAGCACTGGGAGCCATGTCAGTGGATGTGAAGAAGGGGGTTCATGACTAATTCAGTAGTTGGAGTAATTGTTCCTAGGGTTTCTTTGTTTAGTTTAGTTTTTCTACTAAGTGCTGTAGGTGGGTAAGATGTGACCTGTGTGGGATGATGTTTTATGGAAAAAAAGTTTTGTCCTTGTTATGTTTCATTGTGCTTGCCCAAGAAACATCTTGTGGTAGAATGACATTTGAGAGATGTGTTAGGGATGAGTCCAATGCAAAGCACTATACAGTAGGCTCGACCTTGACAGACCAATGACCACATAAGCAGAGAGTGATGGTGGTTGGAATTTCTCAATGGGGAAGTGGCCACACTTGAAAGGAATGAAGCGCTCCAATTAGAGTGCTTCATTCCTTTCATGTACATAATGCTGTCACCCTGCTCCCTCTGTTCTCGGCATCATGCAATGAAACTCCACCACTCCATCCCACTGCATGTTGTCCACCGCACTCCCTCCATTCCCCATGCTGACATCTGGGTGCCCAATCCCCCATGTTGGTATTATCTAAACTCCACCCCAAGACACTGGGGAGCCCACTCTCAGTATCCAGAAATAAGCATTTCTTTTCCTTGTTAAAAGCAAAACTTTCCCCCATGTATTTTTTAAAAGTCTGTGAAAAAGAAAACAGTCTCTCATTGTCTCCCCACACCCTTCCCCGATCCTGACCCTCTCTCTGCGTACCAACCTCCCTTTACCCCCCCTTAACCCATACTTACCCTCCAAGGTCAGCAGCTGCAATCTTCTGAGGACCGGGACACATCTGCACTTTTCAAAATGGAACTGTGAACTGAGGAATCAAGGTAAGCTCTGTATAATGGCTTATAAGGGGGTTTCAACTCATGTTGATTTTTCAGCCATTTTAAGGAATTTTGACCCCAAATTTTCAACAGGGAGTTCTTGGGACCCACCTCATGAACACTGTCACTGTCATTTTGTTACTCGGTCTGGAAAGGTGATTTTGTGGTCGTTGCGCGGAATCACCTTTCCGGACCAATTAACAAAATTACAGTGCCAGTGTTCATGAGAAGAGGTCCCAAAAAGCCCATGTTGAAAATTTGGTGCAAAAATTCCCCAAAATGGCTGACATTCAATATTTTCTGCACACATATGCAATTTTGGTCATTTTCAATATTTTCACTCCAGATTTTCTATATAGCCATTTTAACACACCACCTCATGAACAGTACAGTTGTGATGTTTCACATCCTGCACATAATGTGTTTTCACACCTGAGGCATGGAATGCCATTTTCCCTCAAATTTGAAAATTTTCACCTACAGGGTTCATGAGGTGGGGTGATATGAAGACTATGCTCAACATTTGGGGTCAAAATATGAAAAAATTACAAAGTTATGGCCATTCATTGCAATTTCGGTATGCATGCTCGTAACTGTGGAAATCTTAAATATTTGCACCCCACATTTTTTTTTATTGATACCCCTACTCCATGGCCCTCTCTAGCTGGATGGAGACCCAGCCCAATCCCCTGACAGCCATTAGCCGATGCAGACCAGCTACCCCCAGGGCTTACCCCCCCATCAGGGGCAGTGAGGGGGCCCACCTCCACCAAGACCAGATCCAGTACAGGGGTCGGTGCCATAGCTATTTGAGGGCAAGACCTGCAATTTCCCTCCATCATCCACCATGTGCTTTTTTTTTCCAGGTTTCTCCCTTCAGGGGCGGAAAGTGCAAGGACACCAGTGATGGTACTGTGTACGCTCCATGCATGCACCGCATCAGACATCTGCCCTGCCACTGATCCAATGTCTATAGCATCAGTGTGCCCGTCCCCAGCCACCGCTATGGGCCAGGCATGCACTGACAACTGGTTACCCCCTCCCTGGAAAAGGTGAACTATCCCTGGAATCCTGGAATGTTTGATCCTTCTCCTCCCCTGCTGACCCCCAGTGCATGGCATGAGGTGTGGCATCTAGTGCCTCAACCCTCAGTACCACTGGGACAGCAATGCACCCCGCATTTTTAACATAGCCTTCTTATTAATTGAGCTTCTGTATTCAAATGCTGTCCAAACTATGACAGCTTGTCAAAACATACTTCAGGCAGGCTTTTCCTCCCACCAGAAGTTCAACTAACACAATACACCCCGCCACATAAACCATGCAAGGAAACATTCGGCATTGACAACTGCTTGTTTTTTCTTGCATGGATTTTGTCTTACAAGTCACATCCTTGGTTTGGTCTGCTTCAGTTCTTCCATTCTATTGACAAATATGTATTTCTTACAACTGCATTTGTGTGCTTTTTTGTGATTTCAGCCTGACTTTTGTGTTGGTGCGTGCACTTATTTGTGTGGTATCAGTACACCACACTGTATCCATCATCGTCTCCAAATTGGTGTTTTTGTTCTGTTCACTTACAGTGGTCATTGCTATATTCTGGTTTGGCACATGGCATGTTCCCTGTGCACATGCTGTTCTTCATGCTGGCCTTTTGGTGCCACTGTACATCTGATTTTGTGCTTCACTGTACTCTTTGTCCTCTGGGCATTGTTTAACAGTTTGATGTAACATTTTAGTGTGTGTTTTGTGTTTTACTGTGCTGTTTGTGCTATATGTGTGGTTTGGTGTTGTGGAGATACTGCATATGGTACTCATATTTTAGTGCTTGCATTGTCACACTGTAATAATATTGTCTTCATACAGTCATGTGCAATTTCAATATGCTAAAACACTTTAATGTGCTGAACAGTGCACTATTGACCATGAAGTCTAATGTTTTTTTTTTATTTGTCAAAATCTAGATTTTTCCAAAGCTTTTGATTGTCAACCATGAACATTTGTTATTTAAACTCTCCTCTTGCATCCTTGATGATTACTTACTAAACTGGATATGGAACTATGGGATGTATTTGAGCAATAGAAACCAACTTGTGTCTGTAACAGGATTTCAAATCCCAGCTTGTCCCTATGGAGAGGGGTGTAGCACAAGAGCTCATTCTTAGGTCCCTTCCTTTTTCTCTAACAATTTTTATGTTGCTTGCACGCGTGTGCAAGAAACATAGTGCCATCAACGGAGATTTCGGAGGTGTGTCACCTCCTCCTCCAATTCAGTCAGCGAGCTGGTAGGAGCGGCCCCTGTAAGCCAATGCATTTTGGAGCTGTCTATGACACGCTCCAAAATGCAGTGGCATACTGATTAAAGGGGAGCTACGCTTCAGTAAGCAGAGATAAGAAAGCGTAGCTCCCCCACACGCAGGAATGCGCACCCCGCATGTACTGTGTAGCTGACAAGTGCCCAATCCCGTCGGCTGAGCTGCCTCTCCCCAGTTGTAGGTGCCATGCTGGGGCCCACCCCAGCATGGCAATCAGTCCATAGGCCGACGGGGTGCCCAATCCCCTGTCAGCTGAATGCGCCCAACATCCTTGTGCCATGCTGGGAGCCCACCCCAGCGGCAAGCAATCCCACGACATCTTTTTTTATTTTCACCTGAAAAATGAAAAGCAGTCCAGCAAGGAGGCGTCTCCGACCCCTCCACAACCCGCACCCCACCCACTCGCACCTCAGCCTCCCACCCCCCTCTCACCCCATACTTACCTCCAGACTCTGGCGCGATGATCTTGATGGACGGGAACACGTCTGCACTCTTCAAAGCCGACCGCGAACTAAGGAAATGCCAGTAAGCTGTATAATGGCCTAATAGGGGTTTCAACTTTGTTGCATATCTCAGGCATTTTGGAATTTTGCACCAAATTTTCAACATGGGGTTTTGGGACCCTTCTCATGAATGATGTACTGTCATGGCGTTATTCGGGCCCGAAGGGTGATTTCGCGCAGTGACTGTGCAGTGACTGCGAAATCACCCTTCAGGCCTGAATACCACCATGACAGTGACATCATTCATGAGAAGGGGTCCCAAAAACCCCATGTTGAAAATTTGGTGCAAAATTCCAAAAAATGACTGTTTTATAAGCGTGCGTTGCACAGTTCCTACGCAGGCTCATAAGTTCATGAAATTTCAATATTTTCACTCCAGATTTTCAACATTGCCATTTTACCACACCTTCTTATGAGTAGTACAGCTGTCATTTTTCACATCTCACCCATAATGTGTTTCTGCCCATGTAGCGCAGAATGGCGCAGTCGGTGTGTGAAATCAATGTATGGGACAAATTAAGAAAATCACAGTGACACTGTTCATGAGCAGAGGTCTTAAAATGGCTATGTTGAAAATTTGGTGAAAAAATTCCTAAAAATGACTGTTTTACGAGCATGCGTTGCGCAGTTCCTATGCAGGCTCATAAGTTCGCAAATTTTCAATATTTTCACTCCAGATTTTCAACATTGCCATTTTACCACACCTCCTTATGAGCAGTATAGCTGTCATTTTTCACATCCTGCCCAAAACGTGCTTCTGCCCATCTAGCGCACAATGGCGCAGACGGTGTGCAAACTCAATGTATGGGACACATTAACAAAATCACAGTGACACTGTTCATGAGCAGAGGTCTTAAAATGGCTATGTTGAAAATTTGGTGAAAAAAATTCCTACAAATGATTCTGTTTATCGAGCGTGCAGTATTACAGTCTTCTACGACGCCGTAAGTTCAAGTAAATTTTCAATATTTGCACTCCAATGACTTCCAAATACCTAAACAGCACATAGAAGCAAGCAACATTCGGCATTGACAAATGCTTGTTTTAAACATCTTAGTGAAGTAAAAGCCCACATGTACTATACAGATTATACTGTCATTTACATGGAATGAAGGAAAATTCTGGATATACTGTATATCAATAATTACAGGGTAATTTTTGTTTACTTTCACACAGCCTATAAACTAATTAGAATGGTGAAAAAACTCAAACTGTGCTATTTAGCTGTCAACAACGGCTAAAGCAGATCTTAAATTCCTTGTGCCAGGTTTGCAAAAGAGGAAACACTGTTCATGTGCATCAACAATAGTTGCAAAAAGGAGGGTATTCTAGCACAACAGCAGTTTTTTCCTCATGCGTGTAATTTTCATAAAGGTTTCTTTTTTGCTACTTTTTTCCACATTTATGGTAGTTTGCACATATTCTTTACTAGATCTGCACAAAAAATATTAAATGTAGTTTTACCAGACACTGCACTGTTTGTGTACCAGTGCAAAACAAATGCACCCTGTGCACAAACACGCTGCCGGTGTGAAGATATTTCCCCTCTCCAGTGAGTTGGGCAAGAGGACTTAGTTCATGATACATGCCAAGCCCTTTAAAAAAATGGACCTCTTCCTTTAACAACCTTTTGAAAATGATACTTTGCAGAGCTCTCCAGCATGGGTGGTGTGTGTGTGTGTGTGTGTGTGTGTGTGCGTGTGTGTTTGGGGGGGGGTGGAGATTGCTAAGGATCTGGTGGAAGCCATCCAAAAGGTGGCAAATAACGAGGAGGTGCTGCTGGTGGGGGAGACTTCAATCAGCTAGGTGTAGATTGGAGCATCCCAGCTGCAGCTTCAGCTAAGAGCGGGCACGTCCTAGACTCCCTGTAGGGGGCATTCCTCAGGCAGCTAGGAAAGGAGCCCACTTGCAAGGGGGCAATACTGGACCTTGTACTCACCAACAGAGACAGTGTTGCAGACGTCACAGTAGGTGGCCACCTGGGGACCATTGACAACTGTACAGTATGGTTAAATATAAGAACTGTGGCAGAAATGAACCACACAAAGGTGAGGGTCTTGGACTTCAGGAGGGCTGATTTTACAAAGATGGAGAAATGCCTTAGAAATGCCCTGGCAGGAGGAGAAGATTTGAGTGAACTGGAGAAACAGTGGGCAAAACTAAAAATGATGACAGCGAGTGCAGGAAACCACTGAATCAGACAAGCAAGTAAAACCAAGAGGAAAAAGAGACCACTGTGGTTCTCAAAAGAGGTGGCTGGGAAGGTAAGGGCAAAAAGGTTAGCATTCAGGAGGTATATAGAGACACTGAGGGAGGAGGACAGGAAGGTGTATCAGGAGGAGCAGAGGGAGGCAGGGAAAGCAGTCAAGAGCACAAAAGTGCAAACAGAGTGGAAAATAGCTTAAGCAGTAAAGAAAGGGGACAGGACATTTTTCAGGTATGTAAGCAAAAAGAGAAAGACCAGGAAGTGATTGCAAGACGAAGGAGGGAAGACTACGAGTGTGTGGAAGGGGACAAGGAAAAACCAGACATCCTGAATGAATATTTTTGTTCAGTGTTCATGGAGGAAAGGGAAGAAGAAGGGCCACACATAAGTGTCAGGAGCATTGTAGGAAGGGAGGTGGACACTAGCCCATTTACAGAGGAGAGAGTTCTGAAGGCACTCACAAATCTGAAAGTGGACGAGGCAATGGGGCTTGACAGGATACTCCCAAAGATATTGAGGGAGCTCAGAGAGGAGCTGGCTGCACCTCTGACATGCCTATTAAATCACTCACTGGAGACAGGATTGGTACCAGAGGACTGGAGTGGTGTAGATGTAGTCCAGCTTCACAAAAGTGGGAGCAGAAAGGAGGCTGACAATTACAGGCAAGTCGGTCTGACTTCAGCAGTGGGGAAATTAATGGAATCACTACTGAAGGAAAGAATTGTAGATTATTTTTTTGTTTATTTAAACGTTTAGTAACTGGGAGAGGCACACTGAGCTGAGGCTTCTTTCCAGGTGCGACCCAGTGGAGAGGTACAGAGGAGGCTAAATACATACATACATACATACATACATCATACATTACATAATGGTGTTCAGGCAGGTGACAATGGTGCCTGGGTAAGAAAGCAAGTACAATAAGTGCAAGTCGCAGGCAGGTTACAGCGCTACCTGGGAAGTATCAAGCACAAGATGTGAGAACCGTATATAAACAATATATACAGCACTGGTACAGGATTTCAAAGGCAGGTTACTGGCATTTCATAGGCAATGTCATACAGTAGGCAGAGGGTGAACAACGACAGTTTCAAAGCACAGGAAAGGTAACTTGTTTGATAGATTTAGAACTTGTATAGAAGACCTAACATAGAGGATCCCGGTAACGGAAATTAGTCAAGTTGGTGGCAGGTGCAAGAGGGTGGGGGGAGCAGCAGAGGGTGTTTAAAGAGATTTGGTGAAGATAGCCATCTGAGCATGGTAGTTAGGGAGTTCCACATATAGGGGAAGTGGAAGGAGAAAGCTGACTTGCCAGAGTATGAGTGAGAGTGTGGAAAGGCAAAAGAATAATGGTCTCATGTGCAGAGATGTTAGGATGTGTATGGAGAGGGAGATAGGAGGGAGGCAAGGAGGAGAGATGCCGAACAAGAATTAGGATGAGATGATGGAGGTGTGGTGGTTTTGGCAGGAGGATAGAGAGGTGAGTGATAGGGAAGAGTAGAGGATGTAGTGGTGGGTCCTGAGGGAGGCACTTAAGGTGAAATGACAAAACACCTTGAAAAGGATGTCCAGCCTGGAGCAGGTGGATACGGAGGCAGATCTGTAGATGTCAGCATAGTCAAAGAGTGGAAGGATGGTTTTAGTGAGGATTATCTGGTGAACTGGGAGAAAGTGAAAGTCTTTATTTCTGAAGAACTCACCAAGTTAGGGCTGAGCTTTGAATGACATAGTTTACATGTGTTGAGAAGTTGAGGTGGCTGTCTAGCCAGACTTCTAGATACTTAAAGGCTGGGACTGTATCCAGCGTGGTGCCATCTGGGGTGAAGAAAGAAGGGGGTGAGGTGAGCTTGGCTATTTTTTTTGGTAAGTGCCGAATATCATAGAGACTGTTTAATGGTATTTACCTTGAGCTGGGTGGTTTCAAATTAATTTAAGATGTGAGTAAAATCAGTTTGCAGCTGGGCATTCACCTCTGGGGCAGAGGGGCCAGAAGTATAGAGGATAGTGTCGGCAGCATAGAGGTGAATTTTGGAGGAAGACCATACGAGAGGAGATCATTAAAAAAGATGGAAAAGAGGATGGGACAAAGAATAGAGCTTTGTGGTACCCCTGCTAGAATTGGGAGGAGGGGGAGATTACAATAGTACATCAGCTACCTGGACACATTGGGCGTGACAAGATAGGTAGAAATTTAACCATTTGACTGAGGGGGGAGAGAGTACAGCAAGTCAGAAGGCTGTGGATTCTATCTCCACACCAGGCACTTAGGTTAAATTCCAATACTGACACTGTAGTGCAGAATGAGGGGGGTACTGCACTCCTGAGGTGCCATCTTTCAGATGAGATGTTAAACTGGGGTCCCATCTGCCTGTTTTGGTGGTAGTTCAGGTGGATGTTAAAGATCCCATGGCATTTTTCAAAAAGAATAGGGGAGTTTTTTACTTAAAATCAAAACCAAACATTTTTCCACATTATACATTCACATTTTTGTTTCATATTACATATCTGTAAGCATACTGTACATTTTCCTGAAGAAAAAAAGAGAACATTTTAAATGAAGTATTTCTCTACTTTATGCAAAAACATTTTCCTTTTTTCCTTTACTTTCCTCCTTACCCTACCCAATCTATATTTTTCCACATTTTCTCTTTATGAGCATCTCCAAAGGTTTTTATTTCATAGTTATACATGGCATCTAATTCTGCTTGTATCTTGAAAATGACATCTTCCAGGATCAATTTTTATCCTTGTAATAGTCTTTGATACCTTGCTTGCCATATTGTCCATTTTATGCATGCAAAAAAATGACATATATTGTTCTTCCCCCATTTTCCCCATTCTCTCGAAAGTTGTCCATATATCAATTATTTAACCTATAAAGAAAGGAAAAACAAAATGTTATAAAATGAGAATACAAATTTGTAATAATATTTAATAAACAATTAGGAAGAAGAAAAAGGGGAAGGTTGGGGAAGGGAGGGTAGAAGGGAGGAGGGAAGAAGGGAGGGGAAGTGTGAGGAGGGGAAGGGGAAGGAGGAAGGAGAGAGGGAAGGAAGGGTGGCAGTGGTTTTGGTGGTGGAAAGAGGGAGTGGGAAGACAGGGATTGAAAAGGGGAGAAGGGGAAAGGGGAGGGAAGAAGGGGGAAGGGAGGAGAAAGGGGAAATGGGGAAGAGAAGAAGGAAGAGGAAGAAGGAAAAAATGTCAATACATTATTATATCATCTGGTTATAGGAAAGTGGTTACCTCCTATTTAGACAGGGTAATAAATCAATCTTATCATTCAAACCTGGGGCCATATTTTATAATATTTTGTTTTCCCTTTCTTTATAGGTTAAATTGATCTTTAATAATTCTTAAGACAGAGCATCACCTTGCATTTCCCGGAGGCTGGGAGCAGATCTCCTGTCTAGTATATTATAGTATTTCTATGATATTAGTTAATTGTAGCTGCTGTATAATATGTTTTTAATACTGTACATTTATAGGGTAATTCAATAATTTAAGAATTTAAATATAAGTGGCTATTAACTTAGAGCATTGGTGTGCTAATTATTTAGGATTTTGTTGCTATAGAGATTCACCAATATAGATGTTTTCATGGTGTGGAATCGATTTAATTCCTGTATCATTAGTATCACTAAGATAACATATGTTCTGGTTACTGTGGCTTTAAATTCTTTCCCTATATGTACTAGTTTTTTTCCACTATGTACCACCCCCTGATGACATGCGGATAGCATGAAACCGGTTGGGATTACTTGCTGTTTCGAGCCCATGGCTGATTGTGGTGTCTGCTCTTTTTCATTTTAATAAATATTCCTGTTTGATGCCAAGTGGAGGAGTGCTGACTTTGTTGTTTCTATATTCTTGTTATTTGAGCACCCTCTTTCGACAGTTCAGGCTGTTTTTGCTTGGATTATTTCAGTGTCATTTTGAACTAGCTCACTGTGTCTTGGCATTCGGGCATTTCTGACTACAGACCTAGCCATTTAATTGGAGTTACCATACCCAGCTTTACATGACCTTTTCAGCCTTAAGACACGGTAACAGTGGAAGTTCTCTCTTTTTTTGAGATAAAATTATTTACTCACTGTTTACATCTGACTACAGGCTTGTAGTGGAGTTTAAATCTTTTTTCTGGAATGAGTTCAAATGTACTCGGGGATATTTCACTAGGTAACTCTACGGGTTCATATGCAGCATTTGCTTTTACAGTAGCGGGAGAAGCAGATTTATTCTGCAACTTGGAAATGGGACTATGTCATGAGAATACTAATACTGACACTAATGATATGATACCAATAATAATAAATATTAAGAAAGCATTTATCGACCTAGAGCTAGCCATTTTAAGGGGTCGCAGACATCATTGGGGCAAAACCACATTAGAAGCATATCTTAAAGTTGGTAGATCACCCCGGGGGCTAAGAGTTCTAAATAAGCCAGGTTATGGTTGGAACAGGGTCGATTTTATTTCTGATTAGAAAGTTTCATTGTAGCTTGGGACTAATGCGTTGATGAATAGTGTCATAAGAGATTATGAGGCACAAAGAGAAGAGGTCATTACAGATATTAAGAATAAGGAGGAAATTGTATTACAATTTAAAGACCATTCTGATTTTAGTAATTTTGAGAATAAACTACAAACTAACATACAAAGAGAGGAAAACAAGATTCGGAAGATTAAATTACATAAATTCGAACTGGACAGGCTTGACTATTTGCATGATAGAGTCTGGGACTGGAATAGAAATAAGAACAAAAACAGACCCCAATATTCTAAACTACAAGGGCAAGAAAGAAATACAGATCTGAGACAAGGAAGAGTTTAGTCTGAAGTGCAGCCAAAATCCATACTACGAAATAGGAGTGACTCTCCAAATTATAACACCTCTGCAAGTGAATCTGAACAGGAAGATTTTTTAGAAGGGGACTTGGAACACTTTGATACATGGTGGACTGTACAATTCCAGGAACCAGCTCTGAAACAGAGGAATCTAAGGGGCAAGCCTTTAGCCCAACTATCGATTCCAACAGGAAACCTACAAGGAGGGGCAGAAGGAAACACAGGAGTCAGAACAAGGGGCAGAAGGGGCAAATAACACCTACTAATATCATCATCAATATCTCTGATGTCATCATCAATGAGGATCAACTTTTGGTTTTGCAAAAGGGTTTATCGCTTGTACAGTACCAACTCAGGATTCCAAACAGTTTGAACTTTATCTGGATCTGCATCGTTTCACTAGAAATTTAAATCTTAAAGCTTTTTTTACAAGGAAAAATATGTGTTTGGGACCAACTTGCGTTGGTGGTATTTGTGATATATCACCACCAACAGCAGAGGTAAGGACATTTAAACCTCCTTCTACTTTCATGCCACCTTATTGCGATGCAATTACAGTTTTTGAGTCCATTTGTGAAAGACAATTTAAAACACTTTTGGATAGAAATATTCCACCTGACTTTATCAATATCTCTAAAGCAGAGACAGAAGCTCTTAAAAGCTTGGAATCAAATGTTGATTTAACTATTAAACCAGCAGATAAAGGTGGTTCAGTGGTGGTAATGAAAATATCAAATTATATTGCTGAAATCAAAAAACAACTGAGTGATGTGACTTTTTACCAACCACTGATCTTGGACCCTACAGAACTATTCAAAAAAGAAATTGATGTTTTTCTTTTCCAATCTGAATGTGAAGGTCTAATTGAACATGGGGAAATGTAATTTCTGTTTGTTACTAATCCCATTAGAGCTAGCATTTATACACTGCCTAAAATCCATAAGAATTTGTGGGACCCCCCCAGGATGTCCTATTGGTATTGGCTCATTGGTTGAGCCATTGTCCAAATATGTGGATTTTCACATTAAGGACTATGTAACAGCTTTGCCATCTTATAGTAGGGACACTGGTAAGTTCCTAGAGATTTTGGACAATATACAGGTTGAATCTGAATGGTACGTTGTGTCCATGGACATTAATTCATTGTACACCAATATACCCCATGAGGGTGGTTTACAGGCGTTAGATTATTGGTGGTCACTGGATTCAACATTAGAACATGGTAAGAAGAATTTCCTTTTGGAATGTGCTGAACATGTTCTTACTAAGAACTATTTTATTTTTCAAGATTCATACAATTTACAGATTAAAGGAATGGCAATGGGTGAAACTTTTGCATTTAATTATGCCAATCTGTATCTAGGCAAATGGGAAAAGTGTACAATCTATGACAGTCAGTCTAATCCATTTTATGACATGACAGACATCTGGCGTCACTTTATTGATGATATCTTTATGGTGTGGCATGGCACACTCGAGGAATTATATGCATTTGTTCAATACTTGGAAAATAATAATGAGAATTTAACATTCTCATTACAACATGATCTCCAGTCTGTTTCCTTTTTGGATGTTAATGTCTTCAAGGAAAAAGATGGTTGCCTTGGTACAAAACTCTATAGAAAGGAAACAGACAGGAACTCTTTATTATTAGCCTCAAGTTGCCACCCACACCATATGGTAGCCAATATACCTAAGGCACAAATGTTGAGAGTAAGACGGAATTGTAGTAGTGATGTTGATTTCCTTACCCTTGGTATGGATATGTGTGATAGGTTTTTGGAGAAGTGTTACTCCTATCATGCTACACAGGAAGCATTCAGAGAGGTAGGCTGTACTGACAGATTGGATCTTTTAAAACCAAAAGTAGAACAACCAAAAGACAACAGAATTAATTTTATCACAACTTATACTAGACATTCAAAATCAATTGCTAGTATTATAAATACTAACTGGAACATTTTACAAGGAGAACCACTGTTGTCAGAAGTCACCCGGAATTAACCTAGAATGGTGTTTAAAAGAGGCCCTAATTTGCAGGACAGGTTAGTTCACAGTTACACTGGATCATCAACTATGAAGAACCACACCAGTAGGCCACCCCTTACTAGGGGTATGCATAGTTGTGGTAATTGCAAATTTTGTAACCACATACTTAAGTGCAGTACCTTCACTAGTTGTAATGGGACTAAGACCTATGAGATTAGGGATTTCATTACATGTAGTACACAGAATGTGGTCTATCTGGCCACTTGTAATTGTGGGCCGTTCTATGTTGGTAAAACAACCAGAGCCTTGAAAGTATGAATGGGTGAACATTTTCATTCAGTTGCTAATAATGATACCAGGAGTGCACTTTCAATTCATTGTAATATGAATAAAATGAATGTTCGGGCACATTTATTTAAATTCTGTGGACTTGAAGTTGTTTGACTTGGCCCTAGAGGGGGTGATTTGGATGCCAAATTGAAATATAGAGAATCCTGCTGGATCATTCCTTGGGAGCCCTTATGGCCCCAGGTTTGAATGACAAGATTGATTTATTACCCTGTCTAAATAGGAGGTAACCACTTTCCTATGACCAGATGATATAATAATGTATTGAAATTGTTTCCTTCTTCCTTCTTCCTTCTTCCCCTTCCCTTCCCTCCCTTCCCCTCTTCCTCCCCTTCCTTCTCCCTTTTCACTCCCTGTCTTCCCACCCTCTTTCCACCACCAAAACCACTACCAAACCCTTCCCTTTCCCCTTCCTCCTTCACCCTCCCCTCCTCACACTTCCCCTCCCTTCTTCCCTCCTCCTTCCCCTTTCTTCCCCAACCTTCCCCCTTTTTCTTCTTAATTGTTTATTAAATATTATTACGAATTTGTATTCTCATTTTATAGTATTTTGTTTTTCCTTTCTTTATAGATTAAATTGATCTTTAATAATCCTTAAGACACAGAGCATCACATTGCATTTCCTGGAGGCTGGGAGCAGATCTCCTGTCTAGTATAGTATAGTATTTCTATGACATTAGTTAATTGTAGCTGCTGTATGTTTTTAATATTGTACATTTATAGGGTAATTCAAGAATGTAACAATTTTAATATAAGTGGCTACTAACTTAGAGCATTGGTATGCTAATTAATTAGGATTTTGTTGCTATAGAGATTCACCAATATAGATGTTTTCATGGTGTGGAATCGATTTAATTCCTGTATCATTAGTATCACTAAGATAACATATGTTCTGGTTACTGTGGCTTTAAATTCTTTCGCTATATGTACTAGTTTGTTTCCACTATGTACCACCCCTGATGACATGCAGACCGCACGAAACTGGTTGGGATTACTTGCTGTTTCGAGCCCACAGCTGATTGTGGCATCTGCTCTTTTTCATTTTAATAAATATGCCTGTTTGACGCCAAGTGGAGGAGTGCTGAGTTTGTTGTTTCTATATCCCCATGATTTAACAGCAGCCTCTGAACTTGTTGGGCAGGGCTGGGAAGAAGGACCCCTAGGTTCCCCCACCATTCTTCACTGTGGGCACAAGCTGGCTGCTGTATACCTGCTTGTCCTTTTCCCAGGGCTACCTGGCCTGAGTCTCTATTCCCCAGTTACCCAACAGAAACCCCCTGACCATATGCTGCCGGGCCTGGGCAGGCAACATGATATTTACACTGCGGTGCTGCCCCCTTCCTATTTCCTGCATCTGACTGATTTCCTTAATTCCAGACATGGAGACCCTATGATCGCACCCCAAGAGGGGACTGTTGGTCCTTGTGTTACTCACTAAACCGCTTTACTCATTGTACATTGTCAACCAACTATTACAGTAATTGTACTCCTCTAAAAGTCTAAATCCCATTTCCTTTCCTATTCCATGAAACCCAACTGTAAATGATTGACCTGCCCCTGCCAAAAGTTTAGGCTTTTCCCCTTCTTTTACACCATTCTGCTGCCTTGCACCTGCCCTATTATACAAGGAACACAGTGCCCAGCACTCAGTTCCCTTTGGACTGTAAGAGCATGTGGCTAACACAGGGTAGATGTCTAAAGGCGGTCCAGTGGGCCAAACACCACTGTGGCAAGCTATTCAATCACCTTTCTTTCTTCCTCTTCTTCCCCTTTTTACTAGGTGAACTCCTGGGTGCCATCTTGGTAACGGTGTGGACTGAGACTGCTTCTCTCTCCTTCAGTTGCTTCTTCTTGTCCACATAGCCCTTTATCATTCCCCCTTCCCCTCCTCCCCCTCCCTTTTTCCCCTCTGCCATCCACCTCTGGCAGTCTAACAACCTCCTGCCGGACTCCTTACTGTCATCCACCTTTGACAGCCCATCCAAGCCACCCCCAAAACCCTCTCCCAGTTCTCCTGTTGACAGGTGGGTGGGAGGCAATGAAATTTCAGCAAAAGATGCTGAAAAGCCCTAATACTGTGCTCTGTGGCATACCCCACCAAGCCTTTAATTATTTATTTATTTAGACAGCAGTTTGGAAAACCTTTGAGCCATAGGCTCATTTACAAAGGTACCTTGTCACAGTAAGACAAACGAAAATACACAGTATAACAGTATAACACAGTATAACAGTGCTTTACTGGGCACGATGTCCCATCTGAGTGAGCCTTAATGGCTATGACACCCCAAGCGTTGGACCTTCATTATTCGTTAATTGATAATTTGAAATGGTCTAGCCTGTCCGTGGAAAGGATAACTAAATTTGTTCTGCTAATCTGCCAGAAGCACTGGATCACTTTTGCAAATGTCTTTGTGCAACGGAAATCATTGTGATAGCTGGTCTCATTTTGGCTCTCCTGCCAGCTACCTAGCAGTTCTGTCTCTAAGGAGTAAATAAAGGACCCCCCTTTTTTTTTTTTTACTTTGACCTGTTGCTTCAGGCCACCTATATATCCCATGCCCATGGGACCCTAGCTTCTGACCCTTCCCCTGGATGTTTTTTTGTCATTCTTCCCTTTGCCTACCTCACCTCCCACATTGAAAGGATTATTGTCCATTATTGCTTGTTTCCTGAGTGGTGCCAAAAGTATCCACTAACCACCATTTATTTGTTTATTTATTTATTTATTTTTGACTGTTCTGTCTGGTTTTCTCCAAACCTGTGTGTTGAAACCCCCCACCCTGTTTAACAACCCCCTCACATCTATCCTGCCAGGCTTCTGTTGCATTGACCCAACCTTTCCTTTCATCCAATGCCTACTGACCACCTGACACATTTTTACTTTCACTGTTCCATCTTACCACCAACCCCCCCACTCACATACCCCTACTTTCACTGAACTGGGTCAGATTCTTATGTTAGTGAGACATGGTAGCAAATCTTGCCACTAATCTCCCTGCTTTTCCATTTGCATAGAAACAGTACAGTGTTAAATGCCAAAATGACCTGCCTGGGGAAGGATGCTCTGTGGTGATTGCCCTATGTTACTTTTAGTAGCATAACCTGAAATACAATTTCCTATGTGGGCCCTGTGACAGTATTCAGGTTCAGCAGCCCATGAGAAGCCTGGTAACCTTCAATTATCAGGTCAGGTACAAAAACTGTAGTAGGAACATCAAAACATATGGAGGCTTCCATGTACCCCCAAAAAAAAAAACACTCATTCCTGGCTCTATACTTCTCTCTGGCTTAATTCCCTTCCTGATACCCTGCCATCTGAACCCCCGATTCTCCTCCTGGTGCTTACCAACCATTCCCCACACCATGTAGAGGTACACTCTGCTGTGCGCCCACTTTCCTGTGTTGTGAGGCCAGCCCTGCCCGTGCTTTGAGGTATGGGTTCATTGATGGCCGCTGCCCTGTTGTCTGGGGGTTGCTGAGGGAGCAGAAAAGCAATGTCACCTCTACGGAGGGCTATGGAGTCAGAGGGGTGGTTGGGGTGTTGGGGCAGACCAGGGCACTGGTTCTGTGACCAGTGTCGGTGGTGGCCCGGGCCTGATGCTCCCTGACTGTATAAGACTTAGGCCCCCCTCTGCCCCCCCACCTAATGCACCTGTTTTTCAGCACCCTTTCCTCTGTGGCCCCATCTGGCATTCATCCATGCTCATCCAGGGCCTTGGTTGCCCCCTCACCACCACAGTCCATCAAGGCTCTGTGATCTTCATCTTCAATGGTAATCCTTCCTTGGGCAGCCTGTTGTGCGGCTGTGCTACTTGACACTGAAATTAAACAGAAACTGTTTACTTTTTAAACATCAGACTTTCTCCTTCAGATGCCACCCCAAAACCCTTGCCCCTGGTTCTTTTTTATGTGTGCTAACCCTGTCCCCTGATGAAATTCCTAAATAAAGTGTCTTCTGTTTTGTCTGACTTTTTTTTTTTTTACTGCAATGGAAAACCCCCATATTTGTTGCCCCCCTTGGTCTATTGTGTACTTTTAAAACAGCCCCTAACCACATGGACAGCCCACTGCAATAGGTCTTGTACTACTTGGAAGCCTCAGTGAGTACTTTACAAAAATTCTAACCCTCCTGTCTCCTTCCTCGTACAAATTAACCAAATTCTGCCAACCCACCATATACTGCTGTACTATGTTGGTCTCCCCTCCCGAATTTATAGCAGTTTGCATAGCATTATTGTATCTATTTTTATTATTATTATATTATCGTTCCTATGCACTAGGCCTGCCCCATCCCAGTTGCACCATCCCCCTTCCAGCCACATGCCATCTTAAAATGGTGGCTGCCATGTGGCCGACCATGTCTCTGAAATGGCAGCCAGGCCAGGGGATCATGGCCTACCTCCCCATTGGGTGCTCTCCTCCTGCTGCCTTAACTGAAACATCTAGTGTTTATGTCTTCTGCCCGTTCCCATCCCTGCCCCCCCTTTTCTTCTTTTGTGCCTTTGGCTATGTATGGTACTATGTCAATTGTACTGCTTGCTCCAACTAGATAGCATCACAGGCTTGAATCTAGTCTCCCAGTGTATAGCATGCAGAAATTCCATCTGTTCAAACCTGCTATTGTTGTACATCCTAGTATCTATTCCCCTGATGTATGGGCGCTTTAATAATATTCTCTATTACCAACATCAGACTGCCAAAACAAAATTTTATTTCCAGCAAAGCATGAACCCTGTCCCTTCATACCAATGTCTACCACCCCGTCCACTGCAGCATTGTCTCCACAGTATCCTACAATCAGTTCCCTTCCTGAGTCTCAATTCTTATCTCCCACCGGGAGCTAGGTCTTCCCTTATCTAAGATGGCAACCACCTTGTGGTCACCTGCCCTTTTTAAAATGGCTTCCACCAAACCAAAGCTCCCCCACATGGTGGTCGTCAAGCCTCTGGGTCCCTCCTACCCTCACTCGGTGGGTCGGAGGGCTGGCCACCTCCCAGGATTGCTGTACCTATTATCCTCCCGGTGGAAAGATAAACCACTAATTGCATTTTTTTTTTATTTAATGCTGCCTCCCATATGGATACCCAGTACAATCCCTTTGTCCCTTGGAGTCCCCAACGCAGTCAGCGTGCCCCTAGCCCAGCATCTGCTACTCTTTGAAACACTTTCACCCTCTAGGACTTGCACCTATAGCTCTGTGTGGTACTGCATTTCAAATCCAAATGGTAAGCTACCAGCTGCAGTTCAGACCTGGGAAACTCTTCTCCCTGCTAATACCCCTGTCCGGTGATCTGCTCCCTGGCCTTTTCTCTCTAACGACCCACATGGAACCAGCCTCTACCTCTACCTCTGCCCTCTTCTCAAATGCTCGCTGAGGGTTTAAGCACCCAAGCTAGTGCCACAGCTACCTGCACAGCAGTGCTTACGTTTCTTTCTACTGGCTGTATCCCTTAAAATTCAGATCTTGCTAAGCCTCCCCACTCACACCATCTACCCCATAGGCAGCTATCCAACCCATTACCCCCACTACCATTTCATGGGTCCTAATAATCCTCATGTGAACTTTAACATACCAACTCTCCCTGCTGTTGCAGGCACAGTGCTGCTACCAGCAACATCGCATTAAATTTCTGCCCCACGGTTTGCATTCCCAAACCTCTGGCTACTGTGTTACTATGCTTGAGCCCTACACAGCTCCCAGTCACCTCCTTCTAACCCGATGGTATTCCTGACTACAGCTCTGCCGCATGGCCCAGGATGAACTAACAAAACCCTTACCAACCATGTCGACCGTGACTCACATACAAGGCATAGCCTGATCAAATCTTCTCAATACTATTTCAGACAACCTGATATGTTTTCAAAACTGTTCTCACTTCCAAAACATGCCATTAATACCACACCAAACCTGCTTCACCTCAATGCTTACATTCATTATCTTTATCCAGTATGGCCAGCGCTACTGTTGCATAGCCCACCAATGCCATATATCTTATATATGTATTCTTTTACTTACCTCCTATAGCAAAACAACCGACTCACCAACAAAATCACCATAGTTATCCAAAACCACCTGCCTGGATCAAAAAGCTACTGAAAATGATCTCTCATTGGCTCAAAAGCTAAAGAAAATTAAAATCAGCTGCCAACTGACTGCAAAATTGTGAGCTTCCTCTGCCTTGCCTGCCTCTTGTAAATCCCCCTTTGCTCACCCCTCTCTCTTTTCCCTTACCCAATCAACTTCCCTTCTCCTTTTGAGATGTCATGAGGCTCCGCCCCTTCTGAAGTCCCCTTGTCCATCTCTCTCCTTGACTGGCAAGTCCTCAGCTCAGCTCCCCATCCCCAACCCTCCCTTCCCTGCCTCTTTTCCTTTGCCTACATCCGTTCCATTGTCCAGGGCCAGGGACAACTGAGTCTGTCTTTTTAGGAGGCAAACCTATTTATACTGAGTTTAATAGCTACATGATCTGATACTTCTAGAGGAATTATGTTTATCGATTGTATATTTGTACCTTTTGGTAAAAATTAGAACTCTATCCATGTGGAAATCTTCCCTTTATAATATGTACAAGCCTTTTCTTTTTATTTTATATGCATCCTCTAAGTTAGTTCTTTTAAGTATTTCATTTAATTTGTGTCACAAAAAAATTTCTTTGTTTTTCTACCCAATCCTTTGCTGCTAGCCCATAGTTACCCCCCCCCCCCCAATATTACTGTTTTGGAGGTGTGTAAGAAGAGCTCTATTTTCTGCATGAGGTTGTTTCTTTCAGTTTTTACTTGTGAATTGTATATATTAATCAGTCTTAGATATACATTTTTATACTATACCTCCACCATAAGTGCTCTTCCTGGGCATAGGTCTATCAGTTTCCCTATACTATATTCTGAACTGGAAAACAGTATGCCTACCCCTGTACACTGTTCTTCTCCTACTGACCATAATAATGGTCCCACTCTCCATTCCCCTTTCTGCCTGTTGTATTTCTAGCAAAGTGTGTACCCTAGTATCTTGAATATAGATTATATCCCATTTTAATTCTTTTAGTATTGAAAAGGTAGTTAGCCTTATCTCTATTTTAAATACTGTTTCTATTACATGTAATACATTGTAGTTCTGCCATGTTGATAAAAGCAAAGAGAAGGGCATACTCAAACAAACTTTCACACATGCTTTATCTTGGCTTTCCATTTTTTGGAAAGCTGAGTGTCTGTTGATTTATACTCAGAAGATTTGCCCTGTATTGATGATGCTATTGAGGAAATGTCTGATTCCCCTTCTGAATCTGCTGATTCTTTTTCTTGAAAGGTTTGGTAGTGTACTTGTTTTGTAATATTAGTGTCATATCATCTTGTTTTTTTTTTTGTTTTGTTTTTTGGTGGTTTGTGCAATTTTGTTGATCTTGTAACCATCTGAAATAGAGGACCTGGTTGTGCACTTGGTGGTGGCATAGCTTGCCTTTCATTTCATAGTAATTCCGAATCAGGGTTTGCTTCTTTATCTTCTTTTTGTTCTCCCACAAGTAATAGTTCTTGGTTAGTCTCCATATTGGTTTCCTTTTTTGGGGTGGAGGGGGTGGAGGAGAACTCTTAGGGCTGGATATTCAAACTGCGCCTTTCTGTGGCGCAAGCCCTTGCGCTGCTCAAAAAAGTTGCGCAGGGGTGTGGCCGGGGCTATATTCAACGGAGTTGCGCTATTGAGCAACTCCTTTGAATATTGCCCCCAGCCACAGCCACTGTGCATGGCGCAGTGGAACTTGCGCCACCGCCAAGTGGTCAGAGTGGAAGCATTCAAGATGCGGTGGTGCAAGTTTCATTGCGCCATGCGCCAATTTCCGATATTCAAAAGGTGACATGCAAATGGGGCCATAATTCATGCAAAGATGCATGGGGCCATTGCATCTAATTCTGACCGATTGCATGCCATTGCATGCAGGTGCGCCCGATCGCGATGACTGCCTGGCGCCTACCAGGCAGCAGCCATCGGGGACCGGCGCCTCCTGCAACCCGATCACGGGCATGATGTAACCCCTCGACTGGCCCTGATCACGGGCAGACGGAGCTCAACCCCCAAATACCAGTATCCCCGTGGTCCAGTGGATCGTGAAGCCTGATCGTTGGCATAAGGTCAAACAACTCACCCTCAAAGTCCAATTTCCTGGTCCAGTGGCCCCTCACCCCACCCACCCCAGCCCACCACCCGCTCCCCATCAGCCGGTGGTGGCAGCATCCGCCTGCCGCCCGCTGCCAGCCGACTGACAGCTTTTGGGGCTGCCGCCCAGTGGTTCAGAGCAGAGCAGACGGCGTGCACGCCGCCTGCTATAGAGCTAAGTTCAGATATGTGAATGAATTCATTCATTCACATATCTGGACTGCCTTAGCAGACGGGCTGCACGCCGATTGGCCTCTTGCTCTGAACCATCGGGCTGCAGCCCCACCGAGCTGTCAGTCAGTGGGCGGCGGGCTGGCAGGCGGGTGCTGCCACCCGCTGCCTGACGGGGAGGGTGGTAGGGTTCCATGGGTGGATGGGGTGGGGCCACTGGACCACCAGGGAAATTGGACTTTGGGTGGGTGGGTTTGACTCTTATGCCCGCTACCAGGCTTCGTGGGTCCACTGACCACCAGGGATATTGGTATTTGGGGTTGAATCTCGCCCCGCCCGCGATCGGCTAGTCGGGGTGAACTCCATTCTGCCCACGATCGGGCTGTCGGGAGAGTTCATTTACAGAATGCCTGCGATCGGGCTAGTGGGAGGGTGTGTTCTGCCCGTGATTGGGCTAAGGGGGGGTTACTATTATGCCCGTGATCGGGCTGCAGTGGGGGTACAGGGAACATGTGGAGGGCCACCCACAGGAGGCAGCTGCTGTGTTGTGCCCTGCAATGCGGCAGCTTACCTGTGGGTGGCCCTCGACTTGATCCTTTTTTTTTTGGCTCACAGTTGTGCAGGTGCAGGTAGGGGGTTGTGCCTGCACAACTCTGCACAGCTGGCTGAATATCGGGCTGTGCAGTTTATGCATGGTTCCTCCCCCTCCAGTTGAGCATGCCTTCATTAGCATTGCGCTGTTGCTCAGCATGACTTGGGGGGCGCAACTGCCTCCTGCTGAATATGGCAGAATGGCGCATTTCAGACTTGCGCAGGTGCAACCCTATTGCGCATGGCGCAACCCTTTTGAATATCCAGCCCTTAGTGTTTTGTTTAGTTTTGGGTATTGTTCCTTCCTCTTTCTCTTGTTTTCTTTAGCCAGTCTATCCCTTTGAGCCAAGGCTACATATGCATTTTGTTCTGCTTTTTCCATAGGGTCTGGACTATTCTGTGTAGCTCATGGACGGTTTGTACAGTTTTGGCCATTTTCTTCACACAGACTGCATTTGATTTTGTTCCAGCATGATGCTCCAAAGTGACCTATTTCACCAAATAAGCCACATTTTACTTTGTCATATACATTGCTTAAGTGCCACCTACCTCCACATCTGTAGCATGCCCTTGGCTGTCCCACATAGAAAGCCACACCTCTATCTCTGCCCAGAAAGAAACAATTTGGCACGCGCTGTATTTCTCCATTTTCTTGCCTTAGTGTCACTTTAAATCTCCAGCTACCTGTCCATAAATCCTCTGCATCAAGTATCGGCTCTGGAAGACTGTTTAATTCACATTTGTGTTTAAGTCAGAAGTATATATTGGCTACACTGATTCCTTCATTTTCAAAAAGGACAGACACTATTTTGTGCACAGGTTTTGTTAGTGGTATGGCAATGAAAGGTCTCCATAATGGTGTCATTTTTAACTGGTGATATTGTTTCGAAAATCATTCTAACCCAGAGGGGTGTTTAAAACATAAGTCAAATACAGTGTCTCCCAGCGTGTGTATTAGGGCATAGATCTCATATGCATAAAAGTGCATGCTGTCTTTAATTAGATTTCTTCCCACAAACAGTATGTCTGGAACTTCAGTTATTTCTCCTCTATATTTGAGCCTGACAGTGCTCCTTCTTTTTGCTGGCTCACTGGATAGCATTAAATGCTCTGGGAACAGTTTTTCTCTGGCATTGTGCAACCATGCAGCTTCTGCTTTTGCTTTTTGTTTCTCTTGTTCTCTGTCACTCACACTTTTTTCTACCTGTGTGTTTTATTCCTCCATTTCAAAGAAAGACTGTATTTCTTCATTTTCCTCTTTACTCATTTCTTCCTCTTGTATTTGTCCCTCCCCTTCATTTTCCTTTTTGTCAATTTCTATATTATCCTCCTCAAGGTTTTCATTATGTGACTGGCCCGGGTTTGCTGCGATTTGCTCATTATTTTCCATTTCTAGCATCTCATCTTCACCCCTTTGTATCTGGCCTTTTTGTTCCACTTTTTCTTGATTATTTGGGTCCCAACCTTTATCTGTCTTTACCCAACCTGCTCCTTGTAAGGCCTCCTTAACCCACTCCGGGGTGTCTGGAAATGGAATTGGTTCTGAATCTTTAGCAGTTACATCTTCCCCATTTCCTTTTGTTTCATTTGTCAAACACAAATTTTCTGCTACTTGCTGCTCTTTTTCTTGATTTTCTACTTTTGAATGCTGGGTTCCCTCTATTTTTTTGTGCCCTTTTTAGGCCAAGGCATTTAAAGCCTGTTTGTGCCATTCCTTTCAGGGCACTTTTCCCTTTAACTAATTCTTTCTTTTTCTCCTTCCTTTTCCCTTCACAATATACATTTTCCCCACATTAACTGTTGACGACTCACCATTCTGGACAGCTGGGGAATGCTTTGATGCTTTCACATCAGCAGCCTTTGATGTTGAGGCCTGGGCATTGTCTGCTTGCTCTGTTTTGGTTTCCTTACAGTAGATGCGGTTGCCATTTTAACTCTTTTTCCACATTCATTCAAAGCTGCTTTGCAATTTCTTATGTTCACTTTCATGTCTGTGCTCTTCTTCAAGCAATTTAAGGATAAGTTCTTCTTTTTCAAAAAATTCTGGAATTTCAGTACCTTACACTTCTGTTTCCATTTCTTTCACTGTGCCATTGTCCTTTCACTCTCATTTCTACAGTTTTAGCTCCTTTTCATTTTCTGTAGCTAGTTGAAAAGTCTCTTCCATTTCCTCCTCCTCAGATACAAAGTCTACCATCAAACTGGGCTCCTCCATCCTGCCTACAGGAAGTGACAGCACCCCTGCAGGCAGAGTAGGGGGAGTTTATTAGGTTAATTAATCAGACAAGTCCATACAACAAAGGAGAAAAAAGTAAGATAAAAAAAAAAGAAAACAAAGTTACACAAACTTCCAGTCCATGTTGTTCTATATGTAACTAAATAATATAAAGTTGTATAAGCGATTCACATATTCCATTCATGTTATAGGAGCATCTGAATTGGTAATCCATGGTAGGTTTCTCCAGTGTGCTTCCAGAACTTGTCTTGGGTATTTTTGGAATTCCTCTTGATAAATATACTTCAGTTCTTTTGAAATATTCCTTATTATACCTTCTATAGGTGTATTCTTTTGCTGCAACATAAACCCACACCTTGCTGCCCAAATATACCATTTAATTACTAAACATATTATGTTCAGTGTACTTTCATGATAATGCTTCCATCTGTTAGAAAAATTACCAAACATTAATTCTTCATATGTTATGGTTGCAAAAATAGATACAGACAATTGCTCAGCCAAACCTAGTCCAAAACACCAGAATAAAGGAACAAGTAAAAAACAAGCATTTGTCAATGCCGAATGTTTGCTTGCTGGCATTGGTAGTGTAGAAGTTACAGAGCTGCGTAATAGGAATGGCAGTGAAGTATTGAACTGAAGCCAACCCCACCACCACCCTGCAGAGAGTGACAGGCATTGGGGTGTGCATTTGGGTCGTCAGGCATAATGGCCACGCCATTTCATCACACCCCACTCTGCAGAGACTGACAAGTGTCACGTGTTCCTTGGGGTCTTTGGCCCTTATGCGCACCCCATTTCATTAGGAAATATGGTGAGATGGGTGCGATATAGGAGAATGGGGTGAAGTTTGGGTCCGAAGAGTCCAAGGCATACCTCGATGCCTCTCAGTGACTGCAGGGTGTGGAATGGTATGAGCATCACAGGCAAGAATCCCAAGTCACACCCTGATTCCTGTCATTCTCTATAGGGTTGGGCGATTTAGTTGAAAAGCCTAATACCTCAGGCATTCATTGGTATGTTAACTCCAAATTTTCAACATGTTTGTTTTGTGACCCCACCTCATGAACAGGGGGAATATCAGTTTGGTAGCCAAAGCTGCTTATGCACAGTGACTACGCATTTAGCACCACAGGTGCAAAAATATTCGAACAGGATGTAAAAATGACAGCTGTACTCTTTCATGGGAGGTGTAAAATGGCTATGTTGCAAATGTGTAGTAAAAATATTTAAAAAATGGTGAAGTCACGAAGATTACATAGAAACTGTGCAACGACACCTGTTATATAATTAAGTTGGGATTTTTATAGCAGATTGTCAACTCAGGCATTTTGGTGCCTCCGATCATGAACAGTGTCACTGTGATTTTCTTTATCTGTGCCGAACAATGATTTCCCACAGCGACCACCATCTCTGCACTGAAAGTGTGAAACACACTCGCCATGTTGTGAAAAATGGCAGCTGTACTGTTATAAGGAAGTGTTGAAAAATGCCACTAGTGAAAATCTGGACTGAAAATATTACAAAGTCATGAACTAACGAGGATGCGTGGAAACTGCACAATGCTCACTTGTAACACAGTCATTTTATGGACTTTTGTCACCAAATTTTTAACATAGCAATTTTAAGACCTCTGCTCATGAACAGTGTAACTGCTTTCGCACACCAACAGCACCATTGTGCGCTGCATGGGCAGAAACACATTTTGGTCAGGATGTGAAAAATGACAGCTGTACTGCTCATAAGGAGGTGTGGAAAAATGGCAATATTGGAAATCTGGAGTGGAAATATTGAAAATTCACAAACCTACGAGCGTGCGTGGGAACTGTGCAACGCACACTCGTAAAACAGTCATTTTTAGGAATTCTGTCACCAAATTTTAAACATTGCCATTTTAAGATCTTTGCTCATGAACAGTGACACTGTGATTTTCTTAATGTGTCCCATACACTGAGTTCGCACAATGACTGCGCCATTGTGCGCTACATGGGCAGAAACACATTTTGGGTGAGATGTGAAAAATGACAGCTGTACTACTCATAAGAAGGTGTGGAAAAATGGCAATGTTGAAAATCTGGAGTGGAAATATTTAAAATTCGCAAACCTATGAGCGTGCGTAGGAACTGCGCAATGCACGCTCGTAAAACAGTCATTTTTAGGATTTTTTTCACCAAATTTTCAACATAGCCATTTCAAGACCTCTGCTCATGAACAGTGTCACTGTGATTTTCTTAATTTGTCCCGTACATTGATTTCGCACACTGACTGCGCCATTCTACGCTACATGGGAAACACATTTTGGGTGAGATGTGAAAAATGACAGCTGTACTACTCATAAGAAGGTGTGGTGAAATGGCAATGTTGAAAATCTGGAGTGAAAATATTGAAATTTCGCGAACTTACGAGCCTGCGTAGGAACTGCGCAACGCACGCTTGTTAAACAGTCATTTTTTGGAATTTTGCACCAAATTTTCAACATGGGGGTTTTGGGCTCCCTTCTCATGAATGATTCACTGTCATGGTGGTATTCAGGCCCAAAGGGTGATTTCGCAGTCACTGCACAGTCACTGCACGAAATCACCCTCGGACCGAATAACGCCATGACAGTGATATCATTCATGAGAAGGTCCCAAAACCCCATGTTGGTTGGTGCAAAATTCCCAAAAATAGCTGAGATATGCAAAAGTTGAAACCCCTATCTAGCCCATTATACAGCTTACCGCATTTCCTCAGTTCGCAGTCGGCTTTGAAGAGTGCAGACGTTCCAGATCCACCGAAGATCATCACGCGGAGTCCAGAAGTAAGTATGGGGTGGCGGGGGTGTGGGGAGACTGGGTGCGCAGTGGGTGGGTGCGGGTTGTGGAGGGTCGGGAGGCGCACCGCTGGACCGTTTTTCTTACAGGTAAAAAAAAAAAAAGATGTTGTGGACCGTTGCCCACGCTGGGGTGGGCTCCCAGTGTGGCACAGGACTTTGGGGCGTTCAGCCGGCGGAGTTAGGCACCCCGTCGGCAAAAAATAAAAAAAAATCGCAGGACCGTTTGCCACGCTGGGGTGGGCTCCCAGCGTAGCACAAGGACTTGGGGAGGGGGGCGTTCAGCCGACGGGGATTGGGCACCCCCATCGGCAACATGACTGATTGCCACGTTGGGGTGGGCTCCAAGCGTGGCATCAACTACTGGGAGGGGGAGAGACAGATGCAGCTCAGCCGGCGAGGATTGGGCACCCGTCGGCTATACACTGCATGTAGGGCGCCTGCGCCTGCAGCTGGGGGGGGAGCTGCGCGTGAACAGCTTCTTATCGCTGCTCACTCAAGCGTAGCTCCCCCTTTCAACTGTATGCCACTGCATTTTGGAGCGTGTCATAGACAGCTCCAAAATGCATAGGCTTACAGGGGCCGCGCCTGCCAGCTCGCTGCCTGAATTAGAGGAGGAGGTGACACACCTCCGAAATCTCCGATGATGGCACTATGTTTCTTGCACATGTGTGCAAGCAAACATAACAAAGGTTCTATAGTTTCCTCATGCATACTACAACCCTATCTTATACAGTACCTATCTGATATTTGCTTATATCTTTGATTGCTTTTAACATTTACTTTCTTATGACAACTGAGCCAATGAAAATCCCATAATGTTTCCGGGATTCTGTTATTATTTAATAATGCCAAATGCATACTTTGTAGATTTGCAGGTCTAAATGGAAATGTAACTAATTCTTTAAAACAGGTTCCAATAATTTGTTTATACAGTTGTTTTTGACTGGTTGTAATCATCATCTGACTACTGAGTTTCCAACTCCTCCATTTAAGAAAGATTTCCCTATAAAACAGTTGGAGTGTGGAATCCTGCTTAAAAAAGGAAACAGTAGATGCCTCCCAGTTTTGAAACAATGGTTTAAAAGTATCATACAAATATGGGGCCCATAGTTCATCTTGATTCACCAATAGTGGTCTGATATTAGAGTAAAAAAACATACAATAATAAAAAAAAAACTCTGAGGCCGGGAAATCAGAGGGCTGTGGGTTCAGTTCCCACATCTGGCACTTGGGTTAATAGCCCAATACTGACACTGTAGTACAGCGTGAGGGAGGTGCTGCACTTCTAAGGTGGTGTCTTTCGGATGAGACATTAAACTGAGGTTCCATCTGCCTGGATTGGTGGTAGTTCATGGGGATGATAAGGATCCCATGGCACTTATAGAAAAAGAGTAGGGGAAATTTTTATTATAAAACAAAAACAAAAAGAAACAAAGACCATATACATCAAAACAGAAAACATAATCATCAGGGACAAAAAATAAGCAGGATAACAGGAAAAGAAGGAAACTAGATAAATCAACACATGTCTCATATAATACAAAAAAATTACCTATCCCACCCATTCCACACCCTTCCAAAGGTCCTGACAGAATGCAACCTCCAGAGTACGATATTCATACTGATAAATTTTGTCCAATTCCATTTGTACCTGACATAGCATATCCCACACATTAATTTCCTTCAATTGTAAAACTCGGAGACATCTGGAATGCCAGATCACCCATTTTAAACAGGCTAAAATTACCCATACCATACTCCTATTCTATTTAGTACATCCCGCATCTAACTGCCCCAAAACCAAAACATCATAAGACATATGAGAAAACAGATGTTCCCCCCATAAGGCACTCAAAGAATCCCAAAAACCCAACATATAAGTGCAGTCAAAAAACAAATGATGCATAGTCTCAAGTTTTTCCACACAGTGTTCTGCAAGACAAAACCTGTCCTGTATCATTTTATGTTTCTGATTGCCCTTGACGTTCAACTTCTGATGTCCACACAACCAAATAACATCTTGCATTTTTTTAGGAACTCATGGTTCAATAATACTAGCTATGAGAAGTTGACAGTTCATCTTAGGAGGAATAGCAAATATTGGATTTTCTAGATAACAATGAGTCACAACTGTATTATAAAAAAAGCCATTTATTTGAATCCACAAACCAATGCAAGGCAATTTTCCATAGCTGGACATATTTCAGCATGGTCTGAATATAGACAGGTAAACTTTTATCTGAAGCATGCCATTTCCCTCTTCCCCAGGCAGTCAAGAATTGAGTTTCCCAGTGTTTCATTCCAACAACCCCCAAAGTAATTTCATCTAGGAGCAGTGGGCAAATGTTACTATAGAAAAAATTACTAAATAAGCAGACCAATGGTTGTATCATTCCCATCCCTCCCTCTTTCCTAGTTCTATATGTATGCGCTCTCTTGACCAGATTTAACCAACTACCCCATAAAAATAAAAAGAAAAGCCCCATAATCTTAGTATGCATATGAAAAGGTACCAGATAAACATAAGATACATATAAAAAAACAGGCAAAATCTATGCTTTCAACAAATAAATAAGTTTTTTTCTTGTCATCTTCCAGGATTTCCAGGACTCAACTTTCCTATGTGCAATATCATACACTTGATCCCAATTCATCTGTTCAGCACAGAGTGACCCAAACCATAAACCTAAAATCTTTATTTCACCTTGGGCAACCGGAATTGGAAACTGTAGAGGAACTATTGCATTGCCCAAAACAAACAAAGTACTTTTACTCACATTAATTTTAATCCCTGTAACAGCACGCATCATAGTTAAAACATCAAGCACAACTCTCCCCGAGTGTTCATCATGTACCAAGATTGTACAGTCATCTGCATACGCTGACACTTTAGGATACTGCATACCAAAAACATTACAAATTGGTTTAATATTCTCTGACTGTTAAATGAATCTCAAAATAGGGTCAATAGCAAGCACGTATAAGAGGGGACTTAAGAGATACCCCTGCCTGACCCCATTCCATAACTGAACTGGGGTCCCTAAATGAACATTAATCAATGGTATCATTAATGCCTTAACATATAAACATGGTACACACAAAACCATGACTGGGACATAAACATATCAGGATACACTATCTACAGGAGGGACAGGGAGGGTAAAAGAGGAGGAGGAGTAGCTCTTTACATAAGGGAAGGAATCAAAGCAACAGAACAAAAGGGTAAACAGGGAGGAGAAGAAGCACTGTGGGTAAATTTGGAGACCGGCAATGGCACCACAATCTGCACAGGGGTTGTATACAGACCCCCTTCTCAGGGGGAGGAAATGGACAAGGAAATGATAGAAAGTATACTTAGAATGGCAGAAAAAGGGGAGATATTGCTGATGGGTGATCTGAATATGCCAGATGTTAACTGGAGTGCAGTTGCAGCAGCCACTTCTAAGAGTGGGTTATTCTAGATGCCCTACAGGGGCATGCCTTAGACAACTAGTATTGGAGCCCACTCGAGAGGGAGCAATCTTAGACCTGGTTCTCTCAAATGGAGATGAAGAGGATCACAGATGTAGAAGTGGGTAGCCATCTGGGAACTAGCGACCATCCGAACAGTATGGTTCACAATATACACAGCAATAGAGTCAAGCCATACGAAAGACAAAGGTGCTGGATTTTGTGAGGGCTGACTTTTGTCAAAATGGTGAGTGCGCTTGGGAATGCACTAGCAAATGGGCAGGAAGGAGGGTGGAAGAACAATGGGGAATAATAAAAACTGCCATCACAGAGGTAACAAGCCTTTGTGTAAAGCAAATAAACAAAACGAAACAAAGTAAGAAACCACTATGGTTCTCAAAGGAAGTGGCAGTGAAGGTTCAAGAGAAAAAGAAAGCATTCAGGGAGTACAAGAAATCACAGAAGGAACAGGACAGAGAACTGTATCAGTTAAAGCAAAAGGAAGCTGTGAAGGCAGTCAGAACAGCAAAGGCCCAAACCAAGGAAAAGATAGCCAACTCAGTTAAGAAGGGGGATAAAACCTTTTATAGGTACATCAGGGAACGAAGGAAGACCAAGGGAGGATAGTGAGGCTTAATAAAGGGAGGAGGGTGGGCAGAGGGTGACTGTGAAAGGCAGAGATACTAAACAAATATTTTTGCTCAGTATTTACAAAGGAAGAGGGGGAGGTACCTAAAACAAACAGTAGAAACACTCTGGATACAGAACTTGATACCAGCCCATTTACAGAAGAAAGGGTTCTGAAAGAACTCTTAAAACTGAAGGTGGACAAGCAATGGGGCCTGATGGGATTCATCCCAGAATTCTAAAAGAACTAAGGGTAGAACTAGTGACACCACTGACTACCCTGTTTAACAAATCATGGGAGGATGGGGTGGTACCCGAGGACTGGAGGAGGGAAGATGTGATTCCGCTTCACAAAAGTGGGAGCAAGGCAGAAGCAGGAAACTACAGACCTGTTAGTTTAACCTCAGTGGTAGGGAAAATGATGGAATCTCTTCTGAAGGAAAGAATTGTTGAGTATCTAGAGGCCAGAGGGGCACAGAACCCAAGGCAGCATGGATTCACAGCAGGAAGGTCATGCCAGACAAATCTGATAGATTTCTTTGACTGGGTGACCGAAGTAGTTGATCAGGGAGGGGCTGTGGACACGGCCTACCTAGACTTTAGCAGGCATTTGACACAGTCCCACACAAATGATTAATATACAAGTTAGCCAGCCTGGGAGTGGGTCCCAAGATGACAGCCTGGGTAAAAAATGGCTGGAGAATAGGACACAGAGTAATAGTAAATGGAGTCCACTCTGAAAAAGGGGTTAGTAGTGGGGTACCGCAGGGTTCAGTATTAGGACCAGTCCTCTTCAATGTCTTTATAAGCGACATTGCAGAGGGACTGGAAGGAAAAATATGTCTCTTTGCAGATGATACAAAGATCTGCCACAGAGTTGATGCACAAGGTGGGGTGGAAAGGATGAGAAGGGACTTGGCAAGGTTAGAGGAATGGTCAAATGTATGGCAGCTTAGATTCAATGCTAAGAAGTGCAAGGTAATGCACCTGGGAAACAAAACCCAGGGAAGAGTACACAATGGGGGTGAGATACTAACAACAACAAAATGGAAAGGGACCTGGGGGTAGTCATATCAGATGACCTAAAGTTGGGCAAGCAATGTGAGAGGGCAGCAAGGAGGGCTGGGGGGATACTGGGATGCATAGGGAGAGGCATCACCAGTAGAAAACAAGAAGTTATTATCCCTCTGTACAGACAGCTGGTGAGACCCCATCTGGAGTACTGCGTGCAGTTCTGGAGACCCAATCTCCGCAAAGACATAGACAGGATGGAAGCTGTCCAGAGGAGGGCAACTAAAATGGTGCAGGGTCTGCACCAGAATACATATGAAGAGAGACTTAAGGAGCTTTATATGTATAGCCTCGAGGAAAGGAGGGAGGGGGGACATGATAGAAACTTTCAAGTACCTCAAGGGAATCAACAAAGTCCAAGAGGGTAGCATCTTTCAAAAAAAGAGGTGTGCAAGGACAAGGGGCACAATTTGAAGATAGAAGAGGGCGACTCAGAGGTAATTTAAGGAAGTATTTTTTCACAGAGAGGTTGTGGATGTATGGAATGGCCTTTCAGAGGAGGTTGTGGAGTCAAAAACAGTGGTGGAATTCAAGCATGCATGGGACAGTCATAAGGCAATTCTAGGGGTTGGGGGTAGGAAGAAGTACGCTGCTGGTTAACTAGGATCTGCAGCTTATCCATCAGGTAGGGAAATGGGCAGACTGGGTGGGCCAAGCGGTCCTTATCTGCCATCAAATTCTATGTTTCTATGTTTCTATACACCCACAAAATCAGTGGACATACCATAGTGCAACAATGTTTTCCAAAGATGACTATGTTGTACCGCATCAAATGCTTTCTCCTGGTCTAGAGACAGCAAATAACCATTCAATTGCATATTCATACCCTGTTCCACAATTTCCCAAAGGAAAATCAAATTTTGATATATGGACCTGCCTGGTATAGCACAGGATTGACAGGACAATATTACATGAGGTGCAACCCTGGCCAACCGGGACATCAAGATTTTAGCAAGTATTTTATAATCTGAATTTAGTAAACTCAGGGGCCTCCAATTTTGAATTTTTCGTGCATCACCTTTTTTATACAAAAAGGTCATGACACCGACTTGCATACTTGGGGTCAAATTCCCCCAAAAAAAAATTCCTGATACACTGACTGAAGAATCTTTAAAAGTTGTAATTTAAGTAACTTGTAAAATTCATTAGGGAGACCGTCTAAACCAGGAGTCATATTAGTCTATAAACGATCTATAGCCTGACAGTTCTCTGCTTCCGAGATAGGATTCATTAAAGCCTCTACCTCACTAAAGGGAATCCCTGGCAATATCCTAGAAGTTAACAAGACAGACTGCTGAGCATCACCATCCATCTGATAAGTAGACCGTAATTATTCTGTAAGCACTCTATTGATACCATAATGCGTGGTATGCAAAGTCTCATCCTGTCCAAACAGGGCACCCATTGTCAACTTCTATACTCTTTGGAGCTCCAAATTATAAGGATTAACACAGTCTTTTTTCCCTTTTGTAACAAATGTTTGACAGTAAGCTTTCTCAAGTTCCCTTTGAGTGTGATAAGCACACATTTGATCTCTCAGAATTTGAAGTTGTGCCTGCAAATCCGTACCAGTCTCCCACATCTGAGTCAAAAGTTTTAAATACTTCGCTCTCAGTGATAGATAATCCAGATATTTAGAAGTTGCTAAGGAGCCGGAAGTTTTCTGAAAAAAAAATGTCTAACATCCTTTTTGAAAACTTCCCACCAGTCACCCCAGGTGTCATATAAAAACGAACATCAAGCCTATTCTGCAAAATATCACATAGGTCCTTTTTCACTATGTCACTCTGTAAAATAGAAGTATTCAATTTCCAATAACACTGTCCAAAAGTAATATTATAAACTAGATCAATTTCAGCATGAACCTGAAGATGATCAGAAGTTTCTAACAGCAAAATCTTAATATCAGTACAATTTATCCTTTTAGAAGTAAACAAAAAATCTATATGGGTGGATAGCTTCCCTTTATAAAATGTATGTACAGGTGTCCTTTCCATTATGTCATAAATATCACAAAAGCCAGCATTACTCAAGATAATTAATAGAGCATTCATGTCACGAAACACTTTTGTCGTCTTTCTACCCCAATCCCTAGGAGTCAAGCCACGATTAAAGTCCCCCCCCACAAAATCAACTTAGAAGTATACAGGAATGGCATAACCAGGTGAAACAAGGCCACTCTTTCTGCCTTAGTTTGGGGTGCGAATATATTAATCAGCCTGTATGTAACACCTCCAAGAACAATATCCACCAATAGCACCCTACCTGGAGAAAGATCCAATACTTCCAGTACTCGAAAAGATAGCTTGGAAAATAAAATACCCACCCCAGAACACATAACTTCCCCCACTGACCACAACGAAGGCCCCCACCTCCAATCCTTTTTTGCACATTCCAACTCAGAAACAGTATGCAATCTACGATAGTATCCTGAAGGAAAACAATCTGACCAGTTCTATCATGTAAGCTTGCAAAAGTAATAGTACGTTTATTGGGACTAAGAATACTATTAACATTAATAGTAATAATAGAAATAGATGCATGCATCAAAAAGTAAAATAAAGGAGCATGACAGAAGTCACTTCATTTTCTTTTCTTCCTCTTCTTTGGTTTGCAATTCCCAACTTTCCCTGTTCCATCTGGGGGGTCTAAGGACATGGAAGACACTGAGGAACCATCAGACTCACCCTCCCCTTCCTCACCAGGTACATCTGTAAGAATGTCAAAAAAATGATGAACCTAAATGTCAGTGCCCACACAAATGCTCTTTGAGGTCGCTTTAGAATGGGTGACTCTTTGAAACGGTATATCCCCCTGAACTTCAGGAGGAGGCATAACCACAGTAGAATCCTCCACAACAATATCACCAGATGTTTTCATCTGCACTGCCATTGACGCATTCTGAGACTGCTCACATGCTACAGGGTCACAATCTGGAACCCTAGAAGTAGTGTCACTCATTATGGCTTGGAAGGAGTCCAGAGCAGGCTGTATAGAATCAGGGGGACTGCCAAAACCATCCCCTTCCACAACCGAAGGAGCAGGTGAGGACGTCAGAACTGGTTGTGGATCTACTTTTCCCAACTGCTCCATAAGAGTACAGGCTTTCAGTTTGTCCTTTTGTGTAGATGTCACATAGGCCTCGTGTTCCACCCGAATAGACTGGTCCAGGTTATTATGTGAAGCCCAAACACAGTGACGGAAAGTATGTCCAATTTCCTCACATAAATTTCATTTTTTTAGGCTGTCTACAGTGCGGCCCAATATGGCCCAATTCCCCAGATAATCCACATTTTAACTTTTCACAAACATTACTGAGATGCCCAAGCTCACCACATTTATAACATGGTCTCGGTTGTCCTGGATAAAAAAATCATGCCTCTGTCTCGTCCCCCAAAAAAAACAATTAGATAAATGCTTAATTACCCCTTGGTCCTGTTGCAGTGCAACTTTATATTTCCAGCCCCCTGTCCAGAGGCGTTCTTCATCCAGAATGGGATCAGGAAAATCATTAACCTTACAATGTTGATTCAGCCAATAGGTTATGTCCACAACATTCACTCTTTCATTTCTAAATAGAATTGTGATTGTTTTGGTCATAGGTTTGGTCAGGGGGATAGCCAGAAAAGGACGCCATATTGGACCATTTTTTAGAAGATTATATTGCTTCCAAAATTGCTCTAGGCCATTGGGATGTTTAAAGCTTATATTATAAATTGTGTCCCCAGGCATATGAATAAGTACATAAATTTCATTTGCAAACAATTTCATACTATTTTTTAACAAAGCCCGTCCAACAAACAAATGATCAGGTGCAGTAGAGGCATCACCCTGAAAATGCAACCTAACTGCATTATGTCTCATAGCCAGTTCAGAGACATTTCTAACAGGGGAGGAAAACAATTTAGCACCTGCCCCAGGATGCCAACCCCCTGGGTTTGGGGGTACAGGAGCTATGGGGGTAGAAACAGACACCAAGTCTTTAGAGACAGGAAGTGCAGTTTGTACAGGTTAAATATCAATTTCAGAGTAAGATGCAACTGACTGTCATGGGACTGGAGCAAGAAGTGCGGGAGCAGCAAGAGTGTCAGAGTCCCTTTCCATTTCCCGAATATCAGGTATGATATCCATTGGGGAAGTGACATTAAATGAGGCATCAACATTAACATGCTGACCAGGAGTTATCTGGGAAGAGGTCAAAACTAAAGGCACACCAGTAGGCCCAACAGGGTCTTTTGTTTCATCCACTAAGAGATATTTGCATCCCAACCTGAATCAGTTGCATTTCTAACCCACCCAGCCGCCTTTAAGGAATGAGAGACCCAGTCCACCGGGGACCGAAAGGTTGTACTGACAAGGGGACTGCCGAAGAGGGTAAGAGGGGTACAAACCCTTCCACATTAATCCCACCCATCTTTCCACAAGATTTGAGCAGCTTTTTAGGGCTTTTAAGTGGTAGCCCCATAGAGGAAACCCCAATATGAAAGAAAACCGTAGGACAGTTTATAGCAGTTCCTTTGGAATTCCCAGAGAAAAGCTCCACAGCATGGCTACTCTGTTCAGTCCGATTCCCCACATTCAAACCAGTTGATTCTGTTTGCTGAGGAGTCAGAGATGTAAAAACCCCATCCACAGTGTCATTAGCTGAAATATCTCCATCAGTAAATACCTGATCAGCCAAATTTGGCTGTGTTGAATCCTCCGTTCGATCAGTAGCATCCCCCATTACCGTTTCAGGAAGCAGAGCAACGCCGTCCCCTCGCAGTATACCCACAACAGCAGCATGGGTGGAATCATCCCTCACTTTCTCCAGTCGTAGACAGACATGTAGCCGAGACTCCAGTTCCTTCTTCTGTGCAGCAAATCTGCACTCTTCGGCTACCAGCAGTTAGCGGATGTCCTCTGCCATTTCAGCAGATACAGAAGAAAGCCGTACATCCTGTGACTCTCCATTTCCAGGTAGGGATACCTCACCCGAGGCAACCCCAAAGGCAGCAATAACAGAAATGGCCTCACTAGAAATCAAGACCGGGGGCAAGGCCTGTTTTCTGGCTCATAGCACATCCGTCCTCATCAGAGTCTCAGGCAGACTGGCCATCACAGCACCAGCACAGCGCCATCATCCAAAGAGTTGGGGAATTTTTATTAAGAAAGGAAAACATAACACCATGTACGTAAGTAACAACATAAAAAATGCAATAGGGATATCCAGAGAATTAGTACAGCTACAGAATACACAAAGAAAAAAGAAGCAATAACATTATGTGCAGAAAAATAAACACATCCAGAACAACATCAGTGTATCATTCACTAATTTAAGCTAGAAAATTAATATGATTCCATAGCAATTGAAAATGTTCTTTTGATAAATTCTGATGCTCCAATTCCATAATCTTGGAGAGCACTGTTTCTATTGTCAATATGACAGTGTGAGGGGGGGTCCGTATTTGCTGTAAAACAAATTGACATCTTGATTGCCGCAGATAATATTTACACATGGAAAAAATAACTCTCAAAGTACTTTTATGAAATCTCCCCCAAATTCCAGTAAAATCACCCAATATCAAGGTCTGATATGTAATCCTACTTAGAAAGGGCCATTGCCATTTAAATGATAAAGTTTTCCAGATTAAACGAGTATCTTCATATTCAAAAAAAAGTGTGACATTGTTTCTTCAATCTGAATACATGATGGTTTAGGACAGAACCTATCCTGAAAAGATTTGTGTTTCAAATTACCACGTACATTCAGCCTGCCGTGGCAACACAACCAGGTAACATCCCACATATGTTGCAGAATCCTTTTATCAAGAAGCTGTAGGCAAACTTCATATGTGAAGGGGTACATTCCGGAAAAAGAACTATTGGTTTTGTAATATCCAGAAACAGTTGGTAAATCTGTTTTCTGGTAAGATTTAAGACTGAGGATTTTTGCAATTTCCAGTGTCTCAGTCTACGAAAACTATCAGTTGCATAGGAAGGGATAGAAAGATGTTGTGAATGTTTAGGAGGAAAAGCATCCCAGTTATTCATAACCATCTGCATGGCACTGCTTACCCACATGTCCCAAGTATGTGTCATATACCGTACACAGCTAAATATACTATGAAGAAAGAAGGAAAGAAAAAAAAACAATAGGATTAATCATCCCAAGACCTCCTTGCTTAATAGGTAGATATGTGACATCTCTTTTAATAGGGTTAAGTCGACTACCTCATAGCATTTGAAAGAAAACATTATATATTCATGTCTCTAACTGTTGAGGTGGAGCATACACATAACTTAACTACAAAACAATAGGGAGCAAAAACTTCTTAATTATTAGGACCCTTTTTTTCCCCCAATTTCCATGTTTTCCAAAGTCGTCCCTTGTCTTCACTAATGACCAGACGTTTCTCCCAATTAAACAGTACCACGTCTGGAACATTAAACCACACCACCATTTTTTGTGGATCTGTGCTCGTCTTAATACCCCCCACCTCCGGGATATCTATAGAGTCAGTATCCAAAGGTATAGAAATACTTTTCTGTAAATTTAAGGTCCCCCCGGAAATTTCTGAGAAGTCCTGAAAAATCTGAACAATTCTATCTCCTGAATCTTTATTCCATACAAACAGCACTACATCATCTGTATATGCAAATATTTTAACAAGACACAAAGTGGAACATGGGGCTAAACCAATAATCTGAGAGTCCCATTTAATTTACCTAATGATAGGGTCCAAAACAAATGTATATAGTAAGGGGCTTAACGGACAACCCTGTCTGATTCCGACATTCTGAGGGAGATGATCCCCCATATACGCATTAATCAGAGGTGTGAATTTAGCAATGGAAAATAAATGTTGAAGCCAATTTAAAAATATGTTAGGAATACCATACAATTTCAAAACCTGAAACAGGAAAGCGTGATGTACCTTGTCAAAAGCTTTCACTTGATCTAAGGACATTACAAAACCAGAAAGCTGACATGTCTGTTTAGCCTCAAAGATCTCTCTCAATAGGAAGAGATTAGGTGGAATAGTTCGTCCAGGAATGGCAAAGGACTGTGAGACTTCTATGACATCTTGCACCATCTTTTGCAATTTACCACTGAGAATCTTAGCTAAAATCTTATAATCCATATTAAGGAGATGTAAAGGTCTCCAATTATGCAGGGAACATGTATCTTCCTTTTTAAATATAAATTTCAGGATTGATAAACCAAAATCTGGGGCTCCGTCCATTTCCTGTAGCACACCATTATATACCCTTGCCAGAACTTCTGATAAATCAGTAGTAAATATCTTATAAAATTCATGAGTAATGCCATCCGAACCCAGGGCTACCCCCAATTTAAGCTGGGAAATGGCAAGAGTAACCTCTTCCTGGGTAATCAGGGATACAGAGTCTAAAGCATTATGTGCAGATACCTGAGGGACAGGTGCTATAAAAACATCCAACAATGATTTCTGAAGAATAGGGGTTGTACCAAACTGAGCCAGTAAATGTGATCTAGTAATAGAAAGCATACCTGTGATGGATGGGTCTATATCACCAGCATAACCATATAGCCCAGTCATCACTGTAGCATGTAACCGTTCTTTACAGGCTAAAAAGGGGTTTGCAGATGGGGAATTCGAAGTACCAAATCTCATTGTTAATTCTAAAGTGTGTGCTCTGTCATATTGGTGGGAAAACATGCAATTCTGCAGCGTTTTAGTCTGGGATGTATAATCAATATGAGAAGAAACTGAGTATGATAAAAGTTTATATAACTGATCTCTATACCCTAAATATTTAATATATTTTTCTCTAGCTCGACATATGCCCTGTTTCTTGAAAAAAGATCTCAGTTCAAGTTTCGTATCCTCCACCAGAGCCACATGGAATCATACAAACAAAGAACAGATATCCTTGCTTGAAAAAGTGCCCGAATTTGTGACATTACAGTGTGGTGTGAAAGTAAAGAATTATTAAGTCTCCATAATGAGTTCTGTGTTAAAAGAACAGTAGAAGAAGAGCCGAGAGAAAAGGTTCCCATTAGCAGATGATGATCCGAGCATTCACTAGGCTGGATAAGAACTTGGAGTGGAATGCAAAACTTTGAGGCAAAAAGATTATCTATTCTAGTATTATAAACAGATCTATGATACGTATACCCAGCATAAGAGTTCAGGGTTCGATACGCATCAGTTAGTCCAGCATCTTTGATTAAGGTTTTCAGGGCAAGAGAATCACAATAAACCTTTTTACCAACTGCCGTCCTATAAGAAATATCCACAGAACAATTGAAATCACCTCCCCATAGAATATGTTTCTGCGTACAAAGAAAGGGCTTAATTAAATCAAATAAACTAATTCCAGCAGCTTTTGATTGCAGAGCATTGATGTTAATTATACAAAAAAAAAAGGTCCTGGAATTTACAATCTGATATTAAGGCCCTACCTGGAAAAATATCTATAAGTCATGTAATGGAAAAGGCTGTAGATTTAAACAAAATAGCTACCCCATCTGCCACTTCCTCACCAAATGTCCAGTAAGAAGGCCCCCAGATCCAACTCCGTTGAACCTGCCTAATTTCAAAAATGGACTTCAATCTCGTTTCTTGTAGTAAGATAATGTCGGTACGTAACGAAGCCACAAAATGAAAGAAGGCAGTCTGTTTTTTGTAGTTCTTAATACTACAAATATTGAAGGAAGAGATCCGTAAGTGGGCCAGGGTACAAAAACAAATCAGCCACTCCCATCCGTAGCAGTCATATTCTTACGTTTTCTACCCCTTTTTCTTTTTATCTTTTTTTTATGTGCTACATCCTGAGGTCTGACTTCCAGAACATCCATGTCAGAAGGCAAGATAGAAGCCTCTGAATCTCCATCTTTGTCCTCCCTTCCCCCACACAATAAGTCAAAAGCATTAGAAGTCGATATGTCACAAACTTTTTGAGATTTTCCTAGCTGCAGCCCTAGTCACTCATCTAGATTGTAAAAAAACTCCATATCTCCCTTGGGCTAATCTGGAATCTGCAAGGTATCAGTAATGGGAACCACCAATACTGGGCATACCTCCTCTTGCACCTGTGTGTCCATAGCTGCACAAGGGGGGGGTTGAATTTCTTCATGTGGTATAGCCTCAGAAACTGCAATATGCAGTGAAGCAGCGGGGGTCAGCAGAAAGAACAGGAACATCTCGTTGCTGTAGCAATTTGTCCTGTGCCTTCTGCACTAACTTGTCTGAATTCCAACCCTCAGTCCTGTTTCGACTAGCCCAGGGACATTGGTGATAAGCATGTCCCTTCTCGTCACAGAGGTTGCATTGAAAAACGTCGTCGCAATTCATACTAGGGTGACCATAACCTCCACAAAGACTGCATTTCAATAAATCACATGTGCTACTCAAATCAGTATGAGCTCCACATTTGTAGCATGCCCTTGGCTGACCACCATAAAAACAAACACCCCTATCCTTGCCAAGAAAGAACCTATTCGGGAGATGTACTACTTCAGAGTTAACTTGAAAAAGTTTAACTCTGAACTTCCAACCTCCAGTCCACAGACCTTCAGAATCAATAATAGCTTCAGGAGGGGATAGGACGGTACATCTGTTCTGCAACCAATGATATATGTCACCAATGCTGATCCCTTCATTACAAAACATGATAGTAACATTTCTCACTGCTGGTTTCATTAGTGAGATAACATAGAAAGGTGTCCATAATGGGGTCCGTTTCAGAGTACTATATCTTTGCCAAAATTTGTCCAACCCTATATTAGTTTTAAAACTAATATCAAAAGTTTCCTCCCCAGAGATATGTATCAGAGTATAAATGTCTGCTGCTTGAAAATGCATAGAACCCTTAAATAAAGTTCTAGTGACATAATATCATCAGGAAATTCATCTAGTCCTCCTCTATAACATATGCAGACAGCATTATGTTGGGGGGCCTGTTCCAACTTATTTTTAAATATGTCAGAAAGAACAGATCCCCTATTAGGAGCCCTAGAAGCATAGGAAGGTCCCTCTCCTGGGTCATCTAAAATAGGGAATTGCTGAACAACGCCAGGGGAGACAGCTGCGACAATGAGGCAGAGCCCAAAGTACTCTCCTGTGAGGTTACACTAGGGGAAGTTCTCTCCAAAATGGAGGAAACTGAAGGAGGTAGGGGATCCATCAAACCACTGCTATCAATTCTACCTAGAGGTGCGGTATGACATGAAAAAGGAATTTTAGAGGGCAATGCGACATTAGGGTGTCTGTCCAAAACACTTTCCGTATTCCCCACCCCACAACCCTCCAATTCTCTAGTAGAATGAATAATGCCCTCAGGTTTAATACACTGTAAATTATTTGCAGGCAATTCAGTGTCGACAATATCCCCCCAATCCCTTTTGTGGGCAACAGAAAGTACTTGGTCAGTTGACAAAAGTCCCTTTGAAGATGGTACCTCGGTGGAGCTCGTGTAGGACGTTGCAGGCCTGTTCAGGGAATATAAAACTCCATGCTCACTTTCATTCCACGATAAATCTGGTGTCCAAGTCCCAGAAGCTGTTCAGGTCCATCCAGCGTGTTCAAGTGCTTTCATCGCAGTCCAAGTCTTCTCCAATGTAGCATCAAAAGGAGTAAGTCCAAACCGACTACGAACGAGTTGTGATGTGGAAACTGCACTATCTTTCGGCAAGGCATGTTGTAAATCCCCCAAAAGCGGCTCCAATGCCGCAAATGCAGTCTCAGTCCCCAGACAGGAAGTATCAGGGGGAAGAACACTGGAAACACCTCCGGTAGTCAGTAAGTCTGGTTCTGTGTTAGACAACACAGATCGGGATTGCTTGTCTTGTGATAAAGGAAACTGTGCATTAGGTGAGCATCCAAACTGGTCACTCTGAGTAGAATCTACACAAGTTGGCTCCAAAATTACTGCTGTAGAAACTAGAACTGCCGCAGATGGCAGAGCCAAGTTCTGCTCTATGACTGCCGCCGACTCAGACACATTGCACACTGAGTCCTCCATCCTGCAGACCAGAGGTCCCCCTACCGTCAGAGTAGGGGAATTTCCCCAGTGTCCTGGCCAAATTTCTCCCATACACTGAAATACCACCTACAGCTTAATCTGGTTCAATTTCAGTTGCTTACCATCTGTATCCCTCCTCCTCCCAGTCACCCCGAAATAGGGACTTCTTGGCCCAGTGGTTTACCGGGTCAACAAAATTCAATAACTAAATAAATAAATAAAAAACAATTAGATTAACCATATTCAGCCCCCCCCCCCAGTTTATGTGGTAAATAAGTTATATTTCTTTTCACAGGATTAAGCCTACTACCCCAGACTGCTCTAAAAAATATACTTAATGCATTAGCTTCCATCCTTTTATGGGGTGGAAAGACTTTGCATACACATACAAATTGTGCAGTGTTTTAATTAATACAATGCACATCTTTTTGCTGAGTTTCCACTAGTGGCTTCTACTGCCAATTTAGGTTCCCAATTTCAAATGTCTAAGTCCCCCCTTCCCCCAATATAGTCCTAGAATTTTAATATAATCTATAGAAACAGGAATACCAGCTATCTGTTTTAACTCTTGTCTTTGCATACGTAGCTGTAAGCAATGACATTTTGCTTTGTTTAAACATGCCCCAGACACTTTAGAATAAGAATCGCATTCTTCTATAGTCATTGCAACTGAAGATTCCTCAGGTAATAAAAGACAAAGATCATCTGCATAAGCAAGACATTTATATGGAGCCTGAAATGTATTGATTTGCAAGGACTTGATATCTGGATGAGCATTTATTCTCCTGAGTAAAGAAGCAATACAAAATACATAAAGAAGTGGGCTGAGGGGACAGCCCTGTCTGAACCCCCAATAGGGATCAAAGGTCCTTTATCACTATTTATCACTGATGTTACCATTGCCATTCTATATAATGCCTGTACCCAATTAATAAACACCCTAGGGATCCTGTAATAATGCAATACTTCCCATATGTTTGTGTGACTAACAGAGTCAAATACTTTATGTTACTCTAGAGAACAAAGAAAGCCTGATACTTCATTTTTATTACTTCTAGCATTGATTTCCCTTAACAACAATAAATGATCAAGAGTATTAGTACTCATATTAGAACTTGCCTGAGCCGGACTGATCACATTTCTGCTATATGCATGAGTCTAATATTTATAATGTTTTCAAGTATTTCAAAATCAGAGTTCAATAAACATATAGGTCTCCAATTATCCAAAAGTTGCTTATTGCCAGCTTTATGGATATGAGTTAATAGCCCTAGAAGAAGAGTATTATTCAGTACAAAGGTAAACACCTGAGCCAGTTCCTCTGATAATGTTTCTCCTATATGTTTATATATTTCTGTAGTTAAACCATCTATACCTGGGGATTTTTAACAGGCAATGTCCTAATATCTTCACATACTTCTCCTGCAGTTATGTCCCTGATGATCTCTTGCCTGAGGATTGCTGGATATTTAGGTATGTCAAGGTTATGCAAAAAAAGTTTTAAGTCATTAATATTTATTTTTTCCTCAGAAAAAAGTTTTAATGCTTGGGCTGACACAATTCTATTTATGTGTTTTTTATTGTGATATACTTGTCTGGTAGAATCCTGCAGACAGTCTATATTTTTATGCTGTGCTCTTAATTTACAGGTGTCATAAGGACATAATGACATAGCAGTTCCTTGTAAACTGAAATTCTGCTGAAATTGTAAAGTTTCTGCTTTTTGTTATGATATTGTGCCATTTCCATTTTAATTTGTGTAATTTGCTCCTTTAATTATGTATAGAAGTGTGTGATAATTATAGTAATTTCTGAAGCTGTTTTCTATTCTGTAAGTATTTATAATACTGTATATTCCTATTTTTCTTACTCAATTGTATTAGCAAGGCTATGAGTTCTTGTTTCACCTCTTCCCACCATAAAATAGGGGTGTCATACATAAAAAAAAACATTTTGTTTGCAGATATAAAATATTGAATTTGTCCCCAAAATAGTTCATCTGACAATAAGGATGAATTGCATTTCCACTTGCCTCTACCTGTCTTGGCTATAGCCCCTATATGTAAGAAAAGTAATGAATGGTCTGAATATTCTACCCCCATGGTTGTTGCATTCAAAATCTGAAGGTTTTTAGAAATAAAGAAAAAATCCTATTCTTGTAGAAAACATCATTCTGTGAAACGTAGGTATTACTTTTCCTAAGTGGGTAAACATGGCATCCGATAAGTCTGTAGTTTTGATAACATTTGCTAAACATTGCACTGTTAAAGGTTAATGTCATCATGAAAAGAAAGACAGAGTAAAGTTAACAAGTTTTTTACCAGTCATACTATTCATTTTTTCTTTATCCTGGGAAACAAGAGCCCAGGGGAAGAATACACAATGGGGGAGGTAGTAACAACAACAAAAAAGGAAAGGGACCTGGGAGTAATAATATCAGATGACCTTAAGGTTAGCAAGCAATGTGAGAAGGCAGTAGGGAGGGCTGGGGGTATACTGGGATGCATAGGGAGAGGCATCAGCAGCAGAAAACAGGAAGTTGTTATCCCTCTGTACAGACAGTTGGTGAGACCCCATCTGGAGTACTGCGTCCAGTTCTGGAGACCCCATCTCCGCTAGGACATAGACAGAATAGAGGCAGTCAGAGAGGCAGCTAAAATGGTGCAGGGTCTGCAAGAGAAGCCATATGAGGAGAGACTAAAGGAGCTTAATATATATACCCTTGAGGAAAGAAGGAGAGGGGGACATGATAGAAACTTTTAAGTACCTCAGTGGAATCAACGAAGTCCAAGAGGTAGCATCTTTCAGAAAAGAGACATGCAAGAACAAGGGACACAATTTAAAGATGGGGGTGGTTCAGGGCAATGTGAGAGTATTATTTCACAGAGAGGGTAGTGGATGCATGGAACAGCCTTCCTGAGGAGGTTGTGGGGTCTAAAACTGTGGGAGAATTTAAGAATGCATGGGACAGGCATAAGGCAATTCTTGTGGGGGGTAGGAAGAAATAGGCTGTTGGTTAACTAGGACCTGCGGCCTATCCTGTAGGTAGGGAAATGGGCAGACTAGATGGGCCAAGCGGTCCTTATCTGCCGTCAAAGTCTATGTTTCTATGTTTCTATCCCACCTCTAGTACCCGGTCTAGTTTTATACTTCACATTAGGCTTTTGTTTTCTTCCCTTGTTTGTGAGTTGTTGTTTTGTAGGAGGTACTTCCTCCATCCCTGTAACCATTTCTCCCAGAGATACCTGAGAGGAAGAATCTGATAACCATTCTGAGTCACTATCACCTCTAGGAAGGGTTTGATACCTATTCTGTAAGGGAATAGTGTGGGTTTTTGCTAGTTTAGATGCAGGAATGGCTTTGTTTGATCTTTTGTGTGTAAGAGCACCTTTTCTATTAACATATGCTACTGGGGGTGCCATTTCTCCTACTGGTGCAGCTACGGGGTCAACTGCCATCTCTGTGTTTTGTTCTACTGGGGTGGTCTGATCTGAGGGGGGGGGGGTCCCTTCTTGCCATAGAGTCCATATGGCTTTCTGTGATCAAAAACTCAGGGGAAACATGAGTTGCTACTGGAGAAGGGGGAATCATGGTTTTTGCTTGCTGCTGTTGAGCTGTAGCAATCAGCAACCTCTGCTCCTTACTATCTGCTCCTGGATTCACATTATGTGCAGCCCAAGTGCAACTTTGGAAAGACTGCCCTTTCTCCTCACACAGACTATACACAAGATCATTTTAAGCATTGGTTACTAACATGTCCTAATTCACTGCATAATGAACATTTCACTTTGTCACATATACTACTAATGTGTCCTTCTGATCCACACTTATAGCAGGCTTTTGACTGTCCTGCATAAAATAACACCCCACGATCATGCCCCCACCAAAAGAGTTTGGTAAATATTGCAGGCCTTCTCCAACAGAATGTAGCATCACTTCATATTTCCATCCCCCAGTCCAATATTGCTCACTAACAAAAATTGCCGTTGGTCCTTCCAAATTAGTACACCTTTGTTTAACCAAGTAATTTAAATCTGCCACACTCACACCTTCATTTTAAAAAAGCACAGTTATATGTTTGATTGCAGGCCTAGTGAGTGGTATGGCCTCAAAGAGGGCCCACAAAGGAGTGTTTTTTAAGTCATGATATTTCCTCCAGAATCTTTCCAGGCTACTTGAAGTTTTGAAGCTGATGTCATAAATATGTTCCCCTGAGACGTGGATGAGGGCACATACTTCTGTAGCAAAAAATTTCAGAGAATCCTTAAGCAAGGTTTTACCAATATAGACTCTGTCTGGTACACTGTCTAAGCCTCCTTTATACAATAAACATACAGCGTTCTGCCTTTTAGCAAGCGCTACTGGCAAATGGAAGAGTGAGGCAAAAGATCTATGGGGAACAGTAGGTTTTATATTCAAAGGTGCATCAGGAATGTGCTGTACATTAAGTCTTAATTCTGGCTGTTCTGATAGCTCTAATGCTGGCATAAGATGTAGAGGAGAGAAGTTACCTTCTGGCAGTACGTCTCTCTGTTGCTGTTGCGAAGGCATCGTAATGGGAGACGATCCAGAAACCCACTGCTGATTATCTGCCATTTTTTCCCATCCAGCAGCCCATAGCACCCCTCAACTGTCCACTCTTCTGTCTTAGGACTAGTTGTTTGTGGATTGACATTCTGTAGGGGCCTTGACTACTCAGAATCAGTGTGTTGAGTGTTGTAGGCTGGCTCGGCAGCCAAGGCTTTTGATGACGCCATGTCAGCACCTTGAACCAGCTGTGTGTCAGTGTCTGTCTTTTGACCTGTCACAGAGTTCTCTCCTTTGCTCCTGTTTCGAGCTGTACTTGCATTGGAGACTTCAATTCATTTTGGTCCAATAAAAGCTCCGATCCTGACATATCCTCTTCAGCCCAGGTAGTTACCTTCTGTATTCCAGTCTCATTTTTTTGGGACCACACTTAGCTAGGAGGGCTTCCTGATATGCTATAACTCCCAACAGCTGTCTCTTATGACTTTCCAGATGTAAAAACTCATCATCTTCTAAATATTGATCTGTTTTCTGCAAAGTTACATTTTTCTCTACATTTTCCATATGGAGGCCAGCTGCCTGCTGCGTCCCAAGAATCTGAGAAGCAGGTGGTGGAACGCTCCCTCCTGTCTCCTCCACTTCCATCTCCTTCTCCAGGTTCACACCAACTGCCACCATAATGACTGGCAGCAGCTCCCTTTACCTACAGAGTAGGGGAGTTTTTATTAGAATGAAAACATATTAAGCTACACACAATAAAGTTAAATAGTGTTAACAAAAAAAGGAGTCTGAAACCAAGAAAGAAAGAAAAATTCAGAAATCAAGTACAGTAAATAAACGTAATGATTAGATATAAACAAATTAACTATTTAAATTTAAGAAATTTGTAAAAAACCTTTCCACCGAGTAACCTCAACAGATGTAAATAATTGTTTGTCTTTTAAATATATTTTCATTAATTCCTGAACAACTATCTGACAATAACCTTCATAAGTCATGTTATTTTGATAAGTCACCCATTGACATCTTGCCTGCCATAGATAAAATCTGAGGCAGCTTAAAAAAGTAGTCAGGGTATCTTGATGGCAATGTACTAAGCCAAAGGGATAGATACCTAAAACTAAAATATCATAGGTAAAATATTTTAACAACGGTAAATTCCATTTCTTTCCTAAAAAAAAACCACAACTATTTTGCATAGGAACAATCTAATAAAAAATGTTCCATCATTTCTTCTAAATTAATACACTCAAGATATGGACAATTTCTTTCAATTTTAGCTTTATATTTCACGTTACCCCTAACATTTAATCTGCCATACATTAGTAACCACTGTGTTTCCCACATATGGGGGGGAGCCTTTTGTTATTCAATTGAGCCATAACAAAAGAATTCTTAAAAGTAGGGCAATTTTTAAAACTAGGTTCAATAGGGTAGATTTTGGTACAGATCAAATTATATAATGTGCACACTGAATTCTTCTGTATCAGTACCTTAGTAATTTGCCATTTATATAGTTTTTGAACCACAGACCTGAAATAAAGAGGAATGAGGCCATGTGTATTCAATTGTGGGGCAAAAGAAAAAAGTGGTTACCCCTGTTTGAGAGTTTAGTGTCTTTTGAAATATCATGTGAGAAACTTCAGACTCATTTGGTTTAGAATTAGTAGGAGATTTAAAAACAAATCCAGTTGCTTTGGTAAGCTGGGTTCGCAATGTGGTAGGAACGCTGTGTGGAGTAAAACTTTCAGCCACTCCCCGCCCATCTGAGTTTACAGGTAACAGCGGCGATATCCTCAAAATACATTTATTTGTTCCATCCTGGATAACTGAAGGCTTTAGGCACTCGCTTGCTGAAGTGATAGAACTGCCAGCCTGGAAAAGACACATTATCCTTAGTAGGAGTAGCAGTATTAGGTGATGAAACCGAAATTGAGTCACCCGGCCCAAGCGGGGCCTTTGATGTTAGTGTGTCATCCATAAGTTTGACATTCAGGTCGGAGTGTTTGAAAGGGGATGCGTCATCTACCTTCTCAGATGATCCAAGAAAGGGCCTTTCCATGTATTCCAATGGCTTGGGCTGCCATGATAATTGTAGAAGCAAAGCTTGTGAAGTCAAAGGAGATTTTATCTTAGATGTACCATCATTATCATTAATTTTACTCAGATCCTCTGTAGACAAAAATAGCTCAGGAATTTCTTCTTCAGAATCAGCATTTGAACATGAAAGTTGAACAGCCTCAGGCTGAGTTACAGTGGGAAAGGAGGCCTGCTCTCCCACCTGTGGAATATCCTCTTCCTCTGGAGTCTCACACCAAGTGGCCATCTTGCAAGCAGACAGCAAGTCCCTCTACTGATGAATAGGGGAGTTTCCCCAGTGCCCTGGCCAAATTTCCCTCCCATTCACTAAAAATACCACCAGCAGCTTAATCTGGTTCAATGTCAGTTGGCATTAATCCGTATCCACCTCCCACGGGTCATGCCTGAAAATAGGCAGAATTTGTCTAGTGAACTTACCCAGTCAACAAAAACTAAATTACTATAAATAAATAAATAAAGTTCAAATTTGATGAGTAGGAGAGAATGGGAGACCAACTCAAAGGCCTTGGCTATGTCTACGAAAATTGCTGAGGTAAGGTGGCCTTGATCCATGCCTGTTAGAATAGCGTCTATGACCCAGAGGTAGGGATGGGCGAAGTGCCTAAACTACACTACACATAATATTACATGAATTTTGTCCCCTTAGTGTAATTTTTTGCAGAGGCATAATGCAGAATTTTGCCTGTGGAAAGGCAAAATTTCACCCTGGAAGGCAAAATTTCACCTCTAGAGGCAGAATGGGCCTTTTAGATGTGAAATTTTGCTTTCCAAAGTCACCTTGTCGAAAATGGTTTAAATTCATGTAGTGCACAGTAAAATCTACTTTGCACAATTTTGCCAATGAATTTTAAATTCGCTGCATGTCTACCCAGAGGAGGGAGGAGACAGATGAGTGTTTTTTCCAGAAGCCTGCTTGGTAGGGAGACAGGAAGTCAAAGGAAGTGAGGTAGTGGGTGAGCCTGGTAAGGACAAGGGACTCTTGGAGCTTGGCTAAAACAGGGAGGAATGAGATAGAGCGATAGTTACCTGGTGAGGAGCGATCACCACCTTTGTGGAGGGGGATCACATTAGCAGATTTTCAGGCCTTGGGAACTGCACCAAGTGTGAAAGAGAGGTTAAGCAGGTGGGAAAGTGGATTGGCAATAGCAGAGGCTGTAATCTGAAGTAGGAGAGAGTTGGAGTCCATCTGGGCTGGATTTGTGAGGTTTCAGTGATTTAAAGGTATGAAGCACCTTTTGAGCAGTGATAGGGGAGAAATGAAATGTATTTGGAATACTGTAGGAGTAGTTTGCAGAGAAGAGGGAAGTTAGCAGGGGTATTGGGGCTGGAGGGGTGTGCAGTGGAATGGGGGTTAGTAGAGGTGGAGGGTAGAGTGCAGGTTGTGAAGAATTTGTTTAAAGAGCAGGTAATGGTGAAAGGGTCAAAGACTAGTTTATTTTCAATGAGGAGAGAGGGTGAGGAGCAATTTGATGGGGAGGTTTAGGAGGAAAGAGAGAATTTGCCAAAATGTATGAGGAGAGTCAAGGTTTTCCTGTAATGTGTAATTAATATCTTACTGACAGTGACATCACAGATGACTGGTCTGGCAGCTACTGAGTGGTTGTTCCCCAGCAGTAGTGATGTCACAGTCAGTGAGATCTCAGTGCTGAATACATAAAGGGGAAAGCAAGCTAGACATGTCAGCTGCCAGGCAGAGTGTTGTCTAACACATCACACCTATTAACATCAGGCAAATAATCTTCTAATTAATCAAATGGAAAAGAAAAAACTTACCTCTGATATAAAAGGTAAAGGTTGACTGCTTTTAAAAATTACTATTAGTTTTAGGCAGCACACAATCTCTTTAATTCATTGTTACGTTATGAAAGCTGCCATTCTAGACATTTGGTTGAAAACATACCTGCGGGACACTTTATGAGAGTAAAACATAATTTCAGTACCCATGAGAATTATGTTTAAGCTTGTAACATGTTCTGTGATTGCTTTAGAGAAAGAGGTTATAATATATGTATAACAAAGGTACAAATAGGGTGGATAATATTGATAGGGAGGTTTTATTGTGAATAAAGAGAATAATCACAGTGAGGAACGAGGGTCTGGAATTAGTTTCATTACTACTTATAACTCACTGGTTTCTGAATTGCAGGTAAGCATAGAGAAAAACTGGAATATCCTGCAAACAGAGGTTTGTTGAAGAGGAAAGAGAATTAAAGATACTGGTACATAGTCATCTGGCCTCTTATCCAGTGGACCTTGATGGACCACTTTTGTCAAAAGGGAATTATAAGAGTGGTAACTAAGTTCTGTGGAAATATTGTTATGTTGACCCAATTACAAAGAAAAAAGAAAAAGGAACATGACTTTATCTCTTGTAGTAAAGTACATAAAATTTGGTAAATCTGGCTATCTATAACTGCCATGCTTTTTATGTGGGCAAGACCATTAGGGCATTTAAAAGATGCATAAGTGAACATTTAAGGGCTATTGAGAGAAGAGACATTGAAAATGCATGGGCCTTCTTACTGGAGCCTATTCACAAAGAAATGTGCAAGAGGCACGTATTGGGGCACCCAGCTCCTCACCTGGGGGATTTCCATGTGGGTACCATATTCACAAACACCGGCCATAGCCCAGCTACCTTACAAAGCCCCACTCCCCCAGTGCACAGGTCCACTGGGGGCAGGCGGGTGCGGAGCATGGATCCTGGTGAGCAGCCAATTGGCTGCCCAGGCAGGGACCCACAGTGGATCCCTTGCACGCAGCTGGTGCCATGATGCCTGCTGGCATGCAGAGCATCGACCAAGCCATTGTGGGTGTTCACCCCACCTACCCAACCCCAGCCTCCAGATGTGCCCCAATGGCAGGGGCTGCATTGCTGGGGGTGCCGATGCCCCTCACCTTGCCCTCCATGTCTGGAGGCAGCCTCCTCGAGGGGCATGTAGCCAGCCTCAGTAGTTTACAGCTGCCTTCAGGGTGCAGAATAAGAGCCCTCCATGTGCAGCACTCCATGTGGCTGTGCATGCCATGGAGTACTGGCTTACCCCCCGCCCAGCCCCTGTGCAGAACTCCATGACTGGCTATGGGATTGGGTGCATGGGGGGGGCACATCCTGTTCCTGCATGCATTGTAAAATAACATCTACCACTTTGCACTATGTGCTGGTTTCAGAACTTTTATCATTGCACATAGTAGAATGAAGTGGGTTGGTTGTCCCTAGATGTAGAAATGTATGATGATCTTGCCTGCCTAATTAACATGCTTCTTCAAATCAACTCCCCTAGATTACTATCTGAATTCATGTACTACAGGCTTGATACCTGTGGCATAAGGTTAAATGGGAATTCCTTACGTAAAGTACCTCGAACACTCACCAACATGGGGCTGAAGGCTTTTCCTCCTATGTGCATGGAAATGTCTTGCCTGTACCTCTAGGACAATTTAAAATGCATACCTACTGTGATTTAAAATAGAAATAAAATAATGTATTTATGTTTCTGTGTTATTTAAAATTGTTCGTCCTGTTATTGTATCTCCGACAAGATCAGTTAAGTTGTTTTACTGCAACTATATAATGTCATCCCTTCTGTAACTGTTATTCTCATCTGGGTAAAGCATGAAAATAGGTCATGTAAGCATTAAGCTATGACAAAGGAGGGTTCTACTGGGGAATCAATGCCTGATTGGGGGGATTGGGGCATGATACCATAGGCTGAGTGCCTCCAACAACCCAACCAGGCATTAATTCCCCAGTAGAACCCTTCTTTGGAGTGGCTCAATGTGCTTGTAACAATGTAAGCATTTCCAGAAATAAGCAAGCAATAAGACACAATGAGGTGTGGGTTATCTCCTGATAAAAGCACGCCCAGGTGCGTTGTTAGGCATGAGGCACTTGTGCCGAGTGCCTTATGCACCTGGGCGTGCTCTTATCAGGAGATAACCCACACCTCGGAGTGTCTTATTGTGCTTATAAAATGGGTCCCTCAAATAAGTATTTAAGAGCAAAAAAAAGAAAAAAAATATAGAAAAAAAAGTTAAAAGTGAGGTTTGGTGTAGAAATAGTAAAAAAAAATAGTCCCCCTATTGGTCACATATTGATGGTTAAGTATAGGATGCTGCCTCCCCATGCAGATAGCTTTCTCCCCCCTCCCCTCCCAATTTGGTGCTTGATTTATTTTGTTAGATAATTCACTGTGTGTGTGTGTGTGTGTGTGTGTGCGCGCGCAGAGCCGGCTGCTGAGAAATGACTTCCAGTTTTGCGGTCGGCTTAGGAGATTGTGATGCATTTTTAACACCATGGTGTTTTTTAATGTGGCTTTGGGTGGGAATGAGAGGCACAGACTTCATGGGAGATATGGGGTAGCTGAGAAAATGCTAAAAAAATAAGTTGATGTGCATGGGAGCGAAACGCTGACAAACGACTTCCGGTTTTGCGTTGGGTTTGGAGATGGCTTTTAATGTGACTTTGAGAGGCATAGACTTCATCGGCAGACATGGGGCAGATGAGAAAATAATAAAAAATAAGTTGCTGTGCTGGTGATCAGTGTGGGATCAAAATACTGGTAAATGACTTCTGGTTTTGCGTGGGGCTCGGAGATTGTGGTCGAGTTCTCACATCACGGTGATGTTTTGGAAGTGAGTTTGAAAGATCAATAGAGTTCATGTGCAGACATGAGGGAACATAGAAAACAATTGCTAAGGTACGATTTAAGCTTGTTGTAGGTGTGTGGCTTGTTTATCTTTTGTGTGTGTGTGTGTGCTGTCCTGGTGAGTGGACGTTTTGCAGTGTTCTGATGCAAGCTGTGTCAGCGTCTATGTGTGTTTTTGGGTACAGCTGGCAAAGCTCACTTATTTATTTGTATTGTGGGGCTCAAGAGTGGTAACAAGTGCTGGTTGACTACTATTTCTTCTGATAAGAACACGACTCAGAAGATGTAATAGCCAATCAGATTGCTGAGTTTTACAGACCCATTTTATGAGCAGATTTATTATTTGTACTGCTAACTTGTAATGCAAAAAAAGAAACAAATACAGTTATTATATTTCTTATATTTAACAGTGAATTGATAGTAGACATTCTGCTGAATGTAACCTGTCTTACATATATTGTGGGTGCAGGAAGGCATTACTTTACAACATTTTAATTTAAGTGTATGGTGTTATTATTGCCAAATATACTTTTATCATTTTTATTATTATGGTACTTTTTCTCCTAACTTATGTTTGGATCAGTGCTAGATACTTCAAGTTTCACCTATGTGTTTTACAAGTTATGGGTTGTACTGCATGATGGGAGCATGCTAGGGAACATCTTCATGTTTTGCTCCTGCAGTTCACCTGGCAGGCCAATAGATGGCTGTGGTTGCTGATAACTATAATATTGTGAGTAGAAACTGAATGACTTTCAACCAGTAATTCTATACATATTAGCTTTACATTTACTAATATGGTACTTTTTCTCCTAATTTATAGTCAGATTGGTGCTACATACTTTGATTTTCATCTGCGTGTATGACAAGATGGGCTGCACTGCATGATGGGACCATGCTAGGGTACATTTTCATGCTTTGTTCCTGCAGTTCCTTTTGCAGACCAACAGATGGCAGTGAAACAGTGCAAGAAGCACAGCACTGTTTTACAGCCATCTGTTGGGCAGCCATGGGAAGTGCACTTGAACAAAGAATTTACTCTGGTTCACAGAGCAACATGGCATTACTAGGGAATTAATGCCTGGTTGCTCCTTGGTCAGCTGTTGCTATTGCTCCAATGAAAAGTACTTATCTGTGTATAACATGTATTGACATGTCACAAGCCAGTCTAATGCACTTACCTGGTTCACAGAAATGTGCATATATAGATAAAAAATGACTTTTTTCTAATAAACTAAATTGGTTTATTCAGGCACATAATTAGCCATTCTAATGCCTGATAAATTTAGACTGATTAATCTTTCAGTCTGGATAGTTAATATCCAAGCAGTATGTTTCATCATGTGAAGTCTGTCCTGAGTGGGTAACTCCAGTGAGTTCATGATTTCTGATGAAAATTGTCAGTTCATCTAGTCACCTAAGAAACAGCAAGGATATCATGACTCTTCTAAAAAGCTACTGTTTATTTGTTTTTTCTCTTATCTCCCTGATTACATTTACATGAATGTTATAGCCATGGTACTAGTGGGGATACAAGCATTATCATTATCATTATAACTTTGATTATTCAGTACTTCTACTATATGATAAGAAGCGTGGACTGATCAGTTAGAGGCTGTGGAACTCTCATGTCACCAGCATTCCATGCTGACATCACAGCTACAGGTATGAGCTGTGCTACTGTCCCTAATAGGAGTACATATCATCCACTTGTTATGACTTCCCAGTGACAACCTTGGAGCTAACAGAAAAAAGACATTAAAGTAAGTCAAAAAGAATTTATTTTTAATGTTTCAATTGTAACAGTATATCTATTGTCACATGGACTTGTAAATTAAATGCACTGTATGTACAGTATTGCTGACATACATTTGTTGTTGGCTCTGCCACAGCTGGATGTGGGGCCACGTGTGTTGCTACTGTTGGGCCTGACAAGAGGACAGCATTTGATTCTGGCTGCATGTCCAGCTGTGACTGTTCATCCTCATCATTTGTGTCTGGGGGGGGACCACTTCAGTGGAGGTAGGTCAGAAAATACTATATTTGGACACCTGCTGAATACTACACAATGGCATTTGTTACAGTACCATATCCGCCTTCCATTGTATCCAGGCCACTGTCCTTGCCATTAATGGAGTTCTAGCTAAAAGTGTATTCCACAATGTCAACTGGATTCAGCTCATAATGTCTTCATCCCTCCCCTGTGCCCAGCTAGACCTCACAGAAGAAGGAAGAAGCCTTTTTCCTTACTATGTCACCAAAATCACACTACTTGTGCTTTACAGCATGGAAGGTGTGAGTGTACAGCATGTGTATGTGTGTGTGTGTGTGTATGTGTGTGTGTGTGGAGGGGTTATACCACTTGTATTGACAGTTGCCTGAATACCCTCCTACGTCACCTTCATAGGGACCAGCAATCCATCTAAAGCTCCAGAACCATACAGGTTCTGATAGTTATGGTAGACCTTCATGGCAATTGTTGCAGTTTCCTCCACACTGAAGTACAATATGCATGGCTATCTGTACATCAGGTGGTCATGTCTATGCTGTTCCCGCTGTCCCCACGCTCTGGGGTCAACCACGAATGCTGGGTACACCAGTTCTTGGTTGCTCTAGGTTGGGTTCCTTGCTGGCTGTGCAGATGTGGGCCTTACCTGACTATCCCTAGCAGACATTTTCACTTTGTTCCATGTAAAGCATTCTGCTTCCTTATACAGTGGAGTCAAGGGGCATTTCATGGGTGTGTCTATAACTGATACTGTCTTACTCCACACTGATTTATGCAACATTGCACACCAGATAGTCCAGCACTCACAACTGTGGATCAGATGATGAGCATAGCTGTTCGGCATCATAGTTTTTCACACTATTTATATGAACCTTTTTTTGTATATAGCCAACCTGTGTAGTTTAGACCCTTAATCATTTAATCAGTAATTCACCATGAAGACATGGAGGTCAAATTGAGAAATATATTGTTTTTGGTTAAACATGCACAAAACAGTTATAAAGTCACAACAGTATCATGATTTGTGCATGAGGAAATAGAAGCAAAACTTAAGCCAGACAATATCTCAGTTCATCATTGCAGTGGGAGCGCTACCACTCAGGATGCCAGCAACCCAAATTTGGGGACAAGGTTGGATCATCAGAGGTTGGCTGGTGGGGGAAAGACTGAACAACCCAGGTGTTGCTCTCCTTTGTGGTGGGCAGGTTATCACCCTCGCTGCAATACTGTCACCTGGGTGACCACAAGTAACACTGCAGCTGAGGATGCTGTGGGAAGAAAGGACATAGGCTGAGGGTCCAGGTCGGCAGCACGCTTCAGTCTGCACATGCGCCTTGGACTTCTCATGTGTGCCGAAATTTTGGTGGCTGGGGAGGAAACCAGGAAAGACCACATTGTCCTGATGGATGATGGCCTCAGTGAACTGAAGAGGCACTGGCTCAGAAACACTCAACTGCCAACCTGACAAGGATCACTCAGGTAAGGGGAACCTCTTCTCTTCCCTGCCCCTGGGGAGGAAACCACAGCAAAATGGAAGTGGGTTGCTGTAGGGGTTCAGAGTTCAGCAGAGCCAAGCACCTATGGGACCCTAAAGGAGGCTAAGACAGTGGTGCAGAAGGGGGCTATAAACAGAGAATAAAAAAAGTCACACAATGGCTTAGCTACCATAAAAAACAATAAAAGACTTGTATGTATTTAAAGGAACTTCTTAGTAAACATTACTTCTACAGGATAAATGAATGAATGCAACTGCTTTTCAGAAAGCATTTATTCCAAATAATAATTAATTAACATAATGCAATGAGCTTACTGCTTCTCTAAAACAATCAACATGCACAAAGCTCTTGCGGGCCTACAGAGTAATTTTTATCTCATAATGCCACTGCCATGAAACAGATTAAAGTCAGTTTCTAGGAGCACGTGCTCTAGATCTACTCTGCTTTTCTATTTATCTCTAGCAAAGCAAATCAAGGTTTCTTTTCATTGTGTTTCATTGTGCCGATTATCAAACCAAGTTCCTGGGGAACTCAATCAATTCTTTAATTGGGTTTTAAAAAATGAGTTGTGTGAATCTCTCGGATTTCAACTATTCTTGCTGTAAATGTTGAACTCATTAACATTCTACAAGTTCAGTCTGATTAGGTTTGAACCCCTCTCCCCAGAAAAGGTCAATAAAACAGTTTAAAGTGGTCATCTAGTTTTCTGCAAACCACTGACAGCAACAGCAAGACTCAGTTCAGTTTATTTTATATTTTTTTTATTTTTTTTATTTAGACATTTGTTAACCGGGTAAGCAAAATGAGCCAAGGCCCTTTTTCAAAAGTGACCTGGGACCGTATATACAGTCAAGATGTTACATACACATACACATAATACAAAATATACAAAATAATCAATTAAAACAATCACATTTTAAGGACTCAATGTAGAATTGTTTAAGTGCCACTTTAAAAGTAGTGTAACTTGGTTGTGAATGGATATTGGATGGCAAGCCATTCTAATATAATGGGGTAGAAAATGAAAGAGCAGATCTTCCCATATTAGTTAACCTCTTTGTTTGTTACAGTAGCTTCTACCAGAACAGACATACTGTACGAGCACATGCGTTTAATTCAACTACTAGGTACCTAAAATGTGGTATTTAAGTAATACAAAAGATTAATAAAATAAAAAGTAGGCAAGTTAAGTTTATATCACATACAGTATCAGCTAACCCATACAATTCAATGTGGAAACTTAGACCATGATAAAATGTTAATCAGCGTTGGTCTTGATGTTTTGAAGAAAATCCTTCTTTAAAATTGCCAGTTAGGGATGACAGTCTAGCCTAGAGGTAGAAAAACAAGCTGTGAATAAGCTTATTACATCCAGCAGACCTGGGACTGATTACCACAACCTCCACTTACAAACTAAGTGACCCTAAACAAGTCGCTTAACTTTGCCAGTGCTCCCGAGTGAACCCTGTAAACAGGCCCTGTACCTAGTGGGCCTTACCCCAGTTACCAAAGAATTTTAAAAAATGGTAGCTTGATGTGCAAAAGTATCACCCACTCTAACACCTTAGGATCCTGGCATTTAGGAAGAAAAAACTGTAGATACTGGGTTATGGTATAGACACTAACAGATTAGAATTGGAACTAGCAGATTCTGTCTAATATTTTCATAAACTGGTCAACCTAGAGGTATGCAAGTAATAAACAGTGTTTCCAAAATGCCCTTATTTCTTAAAAAAACAAGTAATAGGCACTATTTGTGGCTATTTGGGTGTTACTATATGGTGAAAGTTTAATATCTTACATTACTTCCTGTCCAGTGAGTCGCCATTTTGAAAGCTAAATGAAGTCAGCCTATGTGATCCAGTAGTTACAGGAGCATAGAAACATAGAAACTGAAAGGCAGATAAGGACGATTAGGCCCACCCAGTCTGCCCATCTTCCCTACTTGTTGCAAAAAACACAGACCCTACTTGATCTCTGGCTCTGTTCTCTTTCCTGTCACTAGTGTTCCCCTATGCCTATCCCATGCATTTTTGAATTATACTACTGAATTTACCCCGACCACCTCTGCTAGCAAGCTGTTCCATACACCCACCGCCCTTTCTGTAAAGAAATACTTTCTCAAGTTACCCCTTAGTCTACCCCTTGGACTCCTTGTTCTAGAACATCTCTTTTTCTGAAAATATGCTACCCTCCTGTACCATATCGCGGCCCTTGAGATATTTAAAGGTCTCTATCATATCCCCCCTCCTCTAGGGTATACATATTTAAGTCCTCCAGTCTTCCTCATCTGACTTGTGGTGCAGGACCTGCACCATTTTATACTTTACAGAGATGAGGCCTCCAGAACTGGTCACAGTACTCTAGATGAGATCTCACTAGTGATTTGTACAGAGGCATCACCGCCTCCTTTCTTGTGCTAGTGATACTTGTCCCTGTACACCCCAGCACCTCACTGGCTCTCACTACAGCTCTGACACATTGTTTGGCCCCCTTTAACTCATCTGATATGATTACCCCAGATCCCATTCCTGCTTGGTGGCCGTCAGTATCTCTTCCCAATTATGTAAGCCTCCCCTGGGTTCCTGTGCCCCAAATGCATGATTTTGCACTTTTTTGCATCAAATATTAGCTGCCACACTCTTGACCATTCCTCTAGTTTACTTAGGTCCCTCCTCATTTTTCCACCCCTCCTGGAGTGTCTACCCTATTGCAGATCTGTTTTTTTTTTTTGTGCCTTACTTGCCTTCTGGCCTGCCTCTCCCTCCGACTGCTCATGACTCCCCCAACCCCCTCGCTCTGACCCCCTTCCACTCACCACATATTGCAGCCATCCCAGGGGTGGCCCAGTGTATCCCTTCACCAGATGGGTCCCTCTCCTCTGAGGGGAAAGGCTCCAGGAGGGGAAACCAGCGCGCTAGTCAATCAGTCCCCTTGTGCTGCTGAGGTGGATTCCGGGGCGTCAGGGCACTCGAGTCAGCAGGAGCCAGCAGCCATCATCCGGCAAACCAGGAGGCTAGGGTTTCTGCTTTTCTTCCCAGGGGGGTGGCATGCCATGGATGTCTAGACCAAGCTGACATTCACCATGCCCCTTATGCAGTGGGGCTCGCTTAAGCTGTTGCTCTCCCGGCCTCCGCCAGGAGGCAGCAGACAGTGAGCCACGTCCCCTCTCCCCGGAGAAGGTGAGCAGTCGCAGGATGCTCAAGCCTTCGCCTCCTGGCCGGCTCTCCAGCGACCCGAGTCTGTTCCCAAACCCAGGTCACTGGCGTCACAAGTGGAAATCCAACTGCTGCGCCGATGAGCCTGCCTCCTGTTGCAGATCTTAATGTCATCTACAAGGAAGCATACTTTTCCTTCCAGCCATTCTGCAATGTCACTTATGAAGACTTTGAAAAGGACTAGCCCCAGAACTGATGTCTGTGGCAGAAGCTGCTGTGAAGGGAGATTAACATGTTTGCTTTGTGCTCTGCTGTGAAAACCTACCTGTATGAAGAAGCACAGTTCAGGACAGTTTTTGTGCACTCTTTCAATGACAACTCAATAATTTTTCTCAGATTTGTGTGTTATAATTACATCAGAGTAACCTTGCTTGTCAGGGGAATTGCTATAGTATTTTTTCTGAAGCAAGATGCCCTTTCTGTGTGCATGCCCATGGCTGTATATGTGTGTGTGTGTGTGTGTGTGTGTGTGCACGTGTGTGTGTGTGTGTGTGTGTGTGTGTATGCATATAAGAACAGAACCTAATTGCAAAAGGTTATAAATAAAAGTTAATACACATTACTTAGTGACATTTTTTTAGTTTTTTGTGCATTTTACTAGAACATTTTGTGAAAGGGTGTTTTTATTTTCCTTTCACAGAACTGGGTTAGGAAAGATGACCCACTCACCACACTAGTTTGATCATTTCTGAATTTACTAGTATTTACTGGCTTGAAATGATAGCGCCATATCAGCCTGCTATTGTTTAAGCCAATGTTTCAAAGCCTTGCCTGTTCATCAAGGCAGATAGCAGTAAACTGTTAAATATATAATAATTAATTTATAACTTGCAGACTATTTACCACATTGTAAAAAAGTCTGTTAAATTATCACAGTATTATTTCAACTTGATGCATCAACAATATCATGTTCTTTGTAGTAAACTGCTAAAGATAGCATAATCATAATTTACATCAAACATCCTATTCAGAAAATCATTCTAAAAGATATAATAATATTGAGCCCGATTTTAAAATGATTGGGACTGATGCAAGAGGCTAGCATGAAGTGGAAATTTGCAAAGTGCTCCTTGCACCACTCCAGATTTTCTAAGGCAGCCTGTGCCACTGGGGAGAGTGCCGATGCCGACCAGGCACCTGTGCACCATAGTGGAAGGGGGCTTGCACAAGGGCGGGTCTGCTATAGCCACAAAGTTAGTATTTTGCAAACCCCCCCAATGGGTACATGGACCCTGCAGTAATACCAGCCCAGAGCTGGTCTAAGCTGCCATATGTCACTCCTGGAGCTGTCACTGGGTGGGGAGTGACCATGGGCCCCCTTGTGAAGGCACCCTCACAACCCCCCACACCTGCCATACCACCATTGGAGCAGCCAGTGTTCCATGGCAGGTAGGAGACCATCGACCCCTCTCCATGGGTGATAGAGGTGTGGCTGCCCCCCACATTGTCCAGTGGTGGCCATACACAGGGCCTGTCATGGGCCATTTTGGCCCACCTGACTTGTCACACCCTGGTGGCATTTTCCATCTAGCATGACCCACCAGCCCCCTGGAAAACCTGCCAGCAGTTTGCCATCATTGGCACCCTCTACCACAAGCTTGTGCTGCAGATTGCGGCACTCCCCTTCTGTGCTCCATTTGGGTGGTGCACAGGTTGGCTTATAGCAACTCAGGGACTTTGGCGCTGGGACCCCTTTTCTTTAAATATCCGGTGCAGGGTCCCTGGTGCATCCAAGTTTGCTGCAGGTAGTGGTTCACTGCACACTGCGCCTTTCTGAGTTGGCATTATAAAATCAAGCCAATTTTATTTAAAATATAATACAGCAACTATGAGAAAAATGAGTAGATATTTGTGTATGAACTTGTAAATAGAAACAGGACCTGCTGAAAGTTTTTTCATAATAATATTTATTATCGATAATTCTTATTATTACAGACTGATGCCAAGTAATTAACATTTATTGCACAAACTGCAAGCCTATCCCACATAAGGTATATCTAATCCCTTAGTTTTGACATATAGAGGTGTTTTTACTAAAATAAATTATGAACACGTACTGCAAGTTCATCCACCTACTAGAAGGATTTTCTGAACAGGATGTTTGATGTCAACAATGATTATGCTATCTTTACCTGTTTACTACCTAGAACATTAAATTGTCTGTGCATCAAGTTGAAATAACACTGTGATAATTTAACAGATTTTTTAAGTAGTGGTAAATAGTCTGTAAGTTATGAATCCTTACTGGTTTACTGCTGTCTTCCCAGATGAAGAACCAAGGTCTCAAAATGTTGGCTAAAATAATAGCAGACTGATGTGGTGCTATCATTTAAAGTCACTAAATAAATTTAGAAAATATCAAACAAGTGTGGTAAGTGGGTAATTTCTCCTAACCAGTTTCTGCACATGATAGGTTGTTAGGAACGGACTCCTCCATATGTTTTGTTTTCAGCAGGGGTGTCAGCCTGGGTTATCACATGTTTATTTTACTTTATTCAAACTTTTGCCTGAAACATTCAGAATCAACAGTCAGGCTGATCATTATTAACTTGCTCAGCTCAGTGCTGCTGTATTAATAAACAAAATAACATTTCCTGTGTAAAACTCTGGCTTGGTTTCCTCTTCTGCAGTTGTAGAGAGAAGTCAGCTGACTCCCATCACTTTCAGTGGGCTGTGTTTTTTTTTTCCTGTGTGTGCACATGGCTGTGTGTTTAAAACTGAACTTCATAAAAGTTAAAACCTTTTATCATCAGAAAAATCGTCACTGTGTTAAGTGACATTTTTATAGTGTTTCCTAATTCTTGAAATTTCTGGAGGAGCTACAGGGGGCATTGCTGAGACAGCTCATAGATGAACCTACATCCCAGTGGCATCATCTAGTAGGAGTAGAGAGATTCTGGAGGAGCTGCAGGGAACATTGCTGACACAGCTCATAGATCAACCTACATCCCAGTGGCATCATCTAGTTGGAGTAGGGAGGTTCTGGAGGAGCTGCAGAGCACATTGCTGAGGCTGCTTATAGATGAACCTACATCCCAGTGGCATCATCTAGTAGGAGTAGGGAGGATTTGGAGGAGACCTTTTTTCAGACATTTTTGTGCTGCATTCAGTAAGATTTGAGTATTGCTGAACTGACCACCTTACTGCTGCAACTGTATTATTAATAATTATCAATTGGCACCATGGTGCCGAGCGATGGGTGTTCACTCGGCACATTGGCATACCTGGGTTTGCATCCTGAGCCTGGGACATCAGGAGCAGAGGCCAACAGGGAGGGGGTTCAGAGCATCCTTCAGATGCTTCCCTCCCAGATGGGGTAGGCTATGTCCAGTGCTGTCATTGTGGCTTCAGGTGGTGGTAGTGATGATGTTCTAGCCAGCATGGGTGACCATGTGCCGCTGGATATTCCCTCCCCAGGATGCAGCTGCAGCACATGCTAATATTGGAGGGGCAGGACCAGAAAATTGAAAAATGGGCCTGCACCATCCCCGCCAGATGAAGGCTGCCTGCCCACCATGCTGCGTTCCCCAGACTGCACCACCTCCACCCTCCGTGCCTGCTCTGGGGTAGCATTCATACTTCTCCTGCTCCCCGTTACTCCTGCTGGGGAGTGGGGGCCCTTCCAGTAGGGTTAAAGCTGAACCCCCTGGTAGCAGGATGCATGGGATGTGACCAGCAGAGCATGGCAGCTAGGGTGAGACTGGCAAGCAGAAGAGGTGATGTGTGAGCCCGAAGGAGTGGCTGTTTGGGGGCCCGGGGGTAAGGAGAATAAAAAAAAAAAATAATAATAAAATGGAAAGTGATTTTGCCTACTTTGGTTGGTCTTTAGCCATGTGTTAGAAGTGTCTAATGCATGGCTAAAACTAGTCTTAAATAACTGGACACAGTAAATCAGAAATATCCCTGAGCCTTCACAGAATTTAAAAAGTAACAGTAACCTTTTTTTCTGTCACTTAGTGAGACGGCAGCTCAATTAGCTTACAAATCCCTGTTACCCTGTCTGTGACATACAATACCACATCATAAATCTAAAAATTCACAGTTTGAAAAAAAAAACACAGCAAAGCTTTCACATTGCCAGTCTCACTCCTTACTTCTCTTTTTTAGAGTAGTGCGAGTCAATGCCGACGGCGGTTGTGGCAACCATCATCGCCCACACTCTGTCTCTCTTAATCAATGTATCAGTGTAAGTTCTGTATTTTTAAGCACAGATTGTAAAAATGTAAGGTAGCACTCACATGTATATAGGTAAATAAAATTCAGTATTTCACAAATGTTACTCAGCCCCAACGCCAGGCCGTCCGCTGCTCATCAGCTCAGCCGATCTGTGACTATTTCCAGTTTCTCTCGCATGCTTCATCACACAAAAAAAAATAAATATGCACAAAGCTTTGCAATTAAATCAAAATAAACAAAAACAAACAAAAAAAATAACATTGTGTGTGTGTACATGTGTGTGTACAGCTCTGACAGCACTGGACCTGTGGCAACTCAAAAACTACAGCTAAGGCAGCCTAAAATAAGCAAAACACCTACACTCAAAAGAAAATGCCTCAAAGTCATGCAGGTGGAGGAACTATTTTATGTAAAATGTATGCAAAGATATTATTTTTTTTATTATTTTATCCTATTATTTAAAATTTTTTCTCAGATATAAACCATATAGATGCATTATATGAGTGGAATAAACCACTCCGGGGTGTGGGTTAAACAGATCTAATGCATGGCTAGGGGGCTGAACGCATTCAGCATGCGACCTTGAGCCTCACTATGCCTTCTAGCCATGTGTTAGAGCTGTCTAATGCACACCTCATTGTGAGTTATTGCTTGCATAAACTTTTAGTGTGTAAAATGGGTGTTTACTCACCTGGTAAAGGTGATTGTGTTGGTTGGCATCCATGGCACTCCAGACATTACCTCAAGGGTTACAGTCCACCTGATAGGCTAGTGATGCACATGTCCCAGATCAGATTTCCAGTATATCCAGGTCCCAGAAACCCCTGCTCTCCAGTTTGAATCTTCCATAGCTGAAATAAGGTTAGTTAGTACAAGAGAGAGTAAAAACATACATTACGGATACAGCCAGTATACACAGAGGAGCCCTACCACGACGTGGTGTAAAGAAAGGCCAGCGGCCTGTATTTATTTCCTATTATTTACAGTCTAATCTCGAACCGGGGTTTGACTAGATATGATAGTGGAACAAAGAAAAAACTTCACTTTTTCTCCCCCTAGGGTGCTTGGTGAGGACCCCTTTTCTTGTCCCTGGGCCGGTCGCTCCGATCACTCCTGAGGGAGGGCCTTGGAGTGCCATGGATGCCAACCAACACAATCACCTTTACCAGGTGAGTAAACACCCATTGTGATTGATTGGCATCCATGGCACTCAGGCTGACACCTCATGGGAGATAGAAAGCAGTTAGCACTCAGCGAATTGGGATACGAGTGAAGTCGGTGGCGGGTATAGAGGCTGCTGCCCAGAACCTGGGTTCTGCGAAGGAGGGCGGATGGCCTGGGCTGTTCAGTCTGTAGTGTCTGGCGAATGTGTGTAGGGAGCTCAGGTGGCGCTCTACAAATGTCTTCCGAGGATACAGAGGCTCTCTCCGCCCATGAGGTGGCAACCGCTCTGGTGGAGTGGGCCTTGATCCCCTGCGGTGGTGTCGTCAGGTTTGCCGTGTAAGCATTCTGGATGACACGTCTTAGCCATCCGGCGATTGTGGTTTTGGAGGCTGCAAAATCCTGCCTCTGCCCTTTCGAGATGACGAATAGCCTTTCTGTCTTGCGGATGTGGCAGGTTCTGGCCAAGTAGACCGAGAGAACCGACCCAACGTCCAGGTGATGTGGGGCCCCGCCCTGGCCCTGTGTGGGGTCGCGTGGGAAGGTGGGCAGCTCTATGGGCTGCTCTCTGTGGGAAATTGGTCGAGACCTTGGTTGGAAGAGCTGGCACTGTTCTCAGGCTGACCCCCTGCGGGCTGAAGACCGTATATGGCTCAGCGCAAGATAGGGCGCCCAGCTCTCCGATTCTTCTGGCCGAGCAGATGGCCACCAGGAAGGCGGTCTTGAGGCCAACCCAGAAGAGGTCTGCCTCTAGGAGAGGTTCATATGGAGCCTATTTGAGGGATCCCAGTACCAGGGGGAGGTCCCACGGGGTGATGACTGGTCTTGACCTCGGTCGGAGGAGCTCCACCGCCCTCAAGAAATGTATGGCATCCGGGTGCGCACCTGGCGGATACCCCTCCATGAGGCCTATAGCCGCCCCAATGGCCGACAGTTGTACCCTGAGGGATGAGGGGGCCAGACCTTTGTCCACTCCTTGCTGGAGGAATAGTAGTATGGTGGCCAGATCGGACTGTTCGGGCACTGACCCTCTTCCTTGACACCACTGCGAGAAGATGGCCCATTGTCTCTCATATGTGGACATGGTGGAAGCCCGTCTGGAGTGAAGTAGTGTACCGATGACCGACTCGTGATACCCCGTTGCCCTCAGTCTCCTCCTCTCAGGAGCCAAGCCGTGAGCTTTAGGGTCCGCGGAGACGGGTGGAGGACCGGCCCCTGAGTCAGCATGTCCGGGTGATAGGGTATCCGGAAGCTGGCTAGCGACATCTCTCTGACTGTCGCGAACCAGGACCTGCGCGGCCAATAGGGGGCCACCAGGATGATCCTGATGCCTGACTCCCGGACCTTGGTCAGGACTTGTGGAATTAGGGGTAGTGGCGGGAAAACGTGAGCGTATTCCCGCCTCCAGGTTTGCGACAGAGCGTCCGTTCCCTGGGAAAGGGCGTCCCTGAACCGCGAGTAGTACCTGTCGACTTGGGCGTTGTCCCGTGATGCCATGAGGTCCATGGACACTGGCCCCCATGTCGCCTGGATCGTTTGGAATAGAGTCAGGTGCAACTTCCATTCTCCCGGGTGAACGTGTTGTCTGCTGAGCCAATCTGCTCGGACATTCAGTTTTCCTGCGAGGTGGACTGCGGCCAGGTGTGAGAGGTGTGTCTGTGCCCAGTTGAGCACCATTGCCATTTCCCTCATCATGGCTCTGCTCCTGGTTCCCCCTTGCTTTGCGATGTAAGCTACCATCACCCGGTTGTCGGACCGTATCAGGACCGAGCGACCCAGTATTAGACGCCTGAACGCCCTCAGGGCGTGGGACACGGCTCTCATCTCCAGGATGTTGATGGAGAGTTGCGTCTCCGCTGGAGACCATACTCCCTGTGCCATTGTGTCCCCCAGGCAAGCACCCCAGCCGGAAAGACTGGCGTCTGTCTCTATGGGGACTGGGCAAGGGAATTCCAGTGGGACTCCCCTGGATAGGTTCCTTTCTGTTGTCCACCATGCCAGGGAAGATCTTACCACTGGAGGCAGTGGCACCACGCACTGGAGGTTGTGTTCGTTCGGTGCCCCCCGAGACAGGGCGTAGTTCTGGGGTGGGCGCATCGCCACCTGGCCCAGGAGCGCGCGGTCGATGCAGGGAGGCCATGCAACCCAGCAGTTGGGATATTTTTCCCATCGTGGTGTGGCTACGTGCCTTCATCTCGTGCGCCAGCTCCCTTAGGTTGTGGACTCGGCTCGAGGCGGCTTTGCCCAGCCTTTGGCCGAGTTGATGAGGCCCCCAGATGTTCGATCTGTTGGGTGGGGCCAGAGGTGGCTCTTCTCGATTGACCACCAAGCCGTGGTCCTCGAGGGCCTGTAAGGGCGAGTTCTGTGTGCTCGCGCTTGGTCCTCCGAGGCCGGGCCTGGATGAGCCAGTCGTCCAGGTACGGGATAATGTCAATCCCTGTTCCCTGAGTCTGGCCACCAGGGTTATTGAAACCTTGGTGAAGACTCTCGGGGCTGATGACAGTCCAAAGGGAAGTGCCTTGTACTGGAAGTGGTGGCCTAGGATGTGAAAGCGAAGGAACTGCCTGTGTTTTCTGATAATGGGGATGTGGAGGTAGGCGTCCTTCAGGTCGATGGACGTCCTGAAGTCGCCTACCCTGATGCATTGAAGGGTGGATCGAATGGTCTCCATTTTGAACCGGAGTGGGACCACGTGTCGGTTCAGCTGCTTCAGGTCTAGGATTGGTCTGAGCTCCCCAATTTCTTGGGTACCAGGAAGAAAATGGAGTACATTCCCATTCCCTGTTCTGGTACCGGGATGGGCTGAATGGCCCTGTTCCGGATCAGTTCTGCTAGAATCTGCTGGACCTGATAAGGAGAGGCTCTCCTCCTGGACACGGGAGACGACACAAATCTGTGGGGAATATGAGTGTGGGATAGCTCGATGGCGTATCCCTTGGACACTACGTCTCGTACCTATCTGTCCGAAGTGGTGGACATCCAGCGGTGGGCAAACAGGGCTAGCCTTTGTCCAACCGGTGGGTACGGGGCCTGACCGTGAGTTTGCGGTGGGCAGTCACTGTTTTCCCGTGAAGCCTCTACTTCGACTTCCGGATCTTTGTTCCCGGGATCTGAAGGAGGTGGACTGGTAGTTCTGAAGGAAGGGGCCGCAGGAGCTAGAGGAAGAGCCTCTACCTCGAAAGGAGTGGCCCTGAAGAATGGTGTCCCTGCAGGGTTGGCCAAGCTTGTTCCCACCCCGAAACCTCCGCCTAGAAGAAGGCAGGTAAGAGAGCTTGGGCCTGTTCCTGAGGAGGTCCCTACCCTCTTCCTTTTGCTTTAGGTATTCCTGTAGCCGCTCCCCAAAGACATGCTTTCCCTGAGAGGTAAATTTTGTAATAAAGTCTTAGATTCCATATCAAGCGTCCCAGAGTTTCAACAGAGCACTCTACGGGCCCGATTGATGATGGCGTGGCCCTCGCCTGAAGGCAGGCGCGAGTCCACCGCCATATCAGCCAGATATTTGGCTGCATCCAAGGTGCACTCCAGTAGCTCTGCCTCCCTAGATTGAGGTGGCCTGCTCCTGGAGCTCCTCGAGCCAGCGGATCTGTGCCCGAGTTGTGTAGATGGCGGTGGTCATTGCCTTGGCAGTGGCTCCCTCGATCTCGAAGGCCTTCTTGAGCATATCCTCGATCTTCTTATCTGTTGGGTCCTTGAGGGCTATGGTGCCGCACGGAAGCACAGTTTTCCTGCTCAGTGCCGCCACTTGAGGGTCAATGGTGGGTGCCTTGCACCAAATGTCCGATTTCTCACCCTGTACAGGGTACATTCTGTCCAGATTTCTCCGGTTCGGCATCCTGCCTGGTTCGGGGGACTGCCATTCTGTGCTAAAGATGTCCTCAATAGCTGGACATACTGGGAAAGTCTCTGGGGTTGTGGGTCTAAGCTGGATCATTGGATCGAGCTTCGACTCAGGTTTACTTTCTTCGGGGTCCTCGGTGCCTAACCCCATGGTGGCCTTGATCATCCTCATGAGGCCCGGGATAGTGTCGAACGAACATAGTTTAGAGGTCAGGGAGGGCGCTGCCTGTAGTTCCATCTCCTCTGTGTCCGATTCCGTGCCATCTTCCTCCTCTTCTCCTCCTGCATCATCTCTCTCCCCGTCCTCGAGTGTGCCGTCGTGTGGGGCGACCGGGCGGGTGTCCTCAGGGATGGGCAGTTCCTCTGGTAGGCCCCTTGTCTTGCCGGATTCAGGCTGGGAGGCCTTGCCCTGTTCTGGGTAAGGGCTTCCAGTTTCTCCATGATCTTGAGCATGAAGTTTTGTTGGCTCTCCATCATGGCCACTGCCGCTTGTTGGTTCTGGATCAAGAGGGAGCCTGGGTCCATCCACGTCGAGTTGCTGGGTCCCAGATTGTTGGGGGCCAGAGGTGGTGTCCTCTCCAGTGAAGAGAGGACATCGTCCAGGAGGCAGGCAGCACATAGGGGCCCTGGGGTTTGGGGGAGGAGATTGGCGCTGCTCACGGAACACTTCTTGGCCTTTACCATCTGAAATTAGAGAAAGGTACACTTAAAAGACGACCACACCTTGACCCCCTCTCTCTCTCTCTCTCCCTCATTATTCTCCTTTTTTTTTTTTTAATATATATAGGGAGGACTGGGGGAGCGCCTGGGTGGAGGGGTGCTGTGGGAGGACCCCTACAACAACAGGCGGAGAAATGGTGCCTGAGGCCCGCTATGGGAGGGGGCTGAGGAAGCCCTGGTGAGAGACCAGAAGGAACCACCTACTGGGGTCGCTGTGGGAGGGACCAGTGGAGGTCTTTTTTTTTTTTTTTTTTTTAGAGACCAGGTCTGATCCCCCCACGTTCTGAGACCGGGGTCTGAGGATTTCTTTCTCTAGAAAATGATTTTGGGGGGGGCCTTAGCTGCAAACATCCAGGTGAAAAAACGGCCCATGAAAAAACCCAAGGCCCCACGAGGCTAAACAGTCTGGAGACCGGGAACAGAACCCTGGTCCCCGGGACAGTCCACCACCCCAGCTTGTCGTGGTTTCAGCCCACTACAGGAGCAGCTCAGAAGAGCACCACACAGTTTGCTACTGTCCTGTTCCTCTGGGGAGATCAGAAGCGGAGCCTTGGTAGGCGAGCGGCCCTCCCCCTTCTCCCCAGCGAGAGAGACGTGCTCCCAGCTACGTGGGCTCGTTGCTCGATAGCAGGGGCCCCCACCTCCCGAGATTTGCCGAATGGCGTACGGAGAGGCAGCTCCCCCTCCCAGAAGGGCCTGCAAGTGGGAGGGGAAGGAACAGCTGGCGGGGAGGTCGGGAGGCGAACAGGCGGTCTGGGCAGGCGCCGCGCGAGGCGGCGTGGAGATAAGGCCCCAAATGAGGGCCTACTGAGGCCGGCGCGAACTCGCCTTCCCCTACCTAGCCTCGCAGGAGGGCAGGCATGACGCAGGAGCAGAGGCTGCCTGCAAGGAACTGCACAGCTGGGGAGGAGCGGAGGCTCTGCAGCCTGCCCAGCATGCGCGACCGATAAGGGTGGAAGAAGGAGGGTGGGCAGGCCTACCTGCCTGCCGCGACTCCCCTGGATTCGGGCCGACGACTGAGCCGGTCGGAAGGGCCAGCAAGCACCAACGCTGTACAGCGCCACCACGAATAGCGTGGGGCGAGTCGAGGAGCCAGGGGGGAGCAAGGGGGGTTGCACCAGGGCCAGCAGACTACTCTGCCCTGAGAACAGACTCAAAGGGAACCATGCTGAAGCCATGTGGCCACCAGAAGGCTACCACACAGCCCTGCTAATCCTCCAAAAAGGGAGCAAGGCAGCAGGGAGATCAGCTCCAGCCACACAATAGAAAAAAAAACATACAAGGCATTTAAGAAATTTGTTTCAAGCCAAACAGAGCAGGCAGGATAATTTAACAAACAGAAAAACTAGTTCCTACCTTGCTAGAGCAGACAGGGATTCCTGGTGTGCTTCTTGCCTATTCAGATGCACGATTCAAAACTGGAGAGCAAGGGGTTTCTGGGACCTGGATATACTGGAAATCTGATCTGGGTCATGTGCATCACTAGCCTATCAGGTGGGCTGTAACCCATGAGGTAATGTCTGGAGTGCCATGGATGCCAACCAATCACAATCTGGGTTTGGGTCCCACTTGTGAAACTGAGGAGGGCAACTAGCTGATTCGCTCTCCACCACTTCTGGGTATTTGCTGTTAATTTCTGTGTGTAAAACCGAACCAAATTGTAAAAAGTTTTAACAAAGAACCACAACACTGTGTTAAGAGACATTAATCTAGTGTTTCATACCATAACATTTTGTAAAATCCCTTTTTCAGATTTTTTGTTGTGTGCTACATTCACTAGTCATGCTTGACTACTACTGTACTGCGTTGCACAGTTCGCTACTGCTGCTGCATTAATAATTGTCGCTGCCTTCTTGTGTGGAACTTGGGCTCAGGTTCCATTTCAGAAAGTTCTGGGGCAGTTGGCTGACTCCCACCACTTTCGAGTGGCTGCTATTTTCTGTGTGTGTGCAGGTGGCTGTATTTGTTTGCATATGTAATATCCTTATCAGTAAGTTTATCTGAATTTGCACTGTTGTTTTCCTAGTAGTGTCCTGTGACCTCCTTTTTCAGTTGTCTGGCAATACAATAGCAGGTACAGGAAGTAGGAAATGTACTTGGTCCAGCCCCAGCAAACCTACAGTTAAATACCATAGGATGGGGTGGAGGTACTGTCTGTCACTAAGCAGGAAAGGGACCTTGGGGTTATCATAAATGATGACCTCTAAGTGGCAGGGCAGTGTGACAAAGTAGTGGGTAGGGCTAGTTGGATGCTGGGATGCTTTGGGAAAGGTCTCTCCAGCAGGATGAGGGAGGTGGTGTTGCCCCTATATCACTCACTGATGAGATCCCACCTGGAGTATTGTGTCCAGTTCGGGATAATGCACATCAGGGAGGACATAGTCAGGATGGAGGCAGTCCAGAGAAAGGCAACTAAAATGGTGGCGGGATCTTTGAGGAGAGACTGAGGTATCTCAATATGTGCACCCTGGAAGACAGGAGAGTGAGAGGCAAAATGATAGAGACCTAGAAGTACCTCACAAGGGTGAACAAAGTGCAGGACAGGAGTCTCTTTCAAATGAGAAAGAGCACCAGAACCAGAAATTTATTAATTTTATTCAGTTAGCTTTTGTTTACCAGGTAGGTACACTAGACAAGTTATATGCCTATTTTCAGGTACGACCTGGGAGAGTACAATGAAAAATGCAGGTTCAAACAGGGTACATAGCAACTAGAGGAGCAATGTACAGAGTAACAAAAGAACTCGGTTAACATAGATAGTCTACAGTAAGCAGTAATAGGTAAAATATATATATATATATATATATATATATATATATACACACACACACATACAGAATAAAATAGGCTAAGTCATTCAATAGCAATAGCAGTAATTGCAGTGTGTGAGTGACCCTTTTATCAGAGCCACACAAACAAATAATTCCTGAGCAGATAAACAAACAAATCACATGCTTCCCAGAGTTAAAGGACAATAGGCAACATAATTAGAGCCTGCAAGGAGTATCCCAGAGTTGGGTGAGACCAATTGAGAGACCTGGTTAAGGTGGCCTCGGACACCCATACACAGAGGCCAGTTTCAAGTGTTCCCACAGGAATTCCAGAGGCTCCAGTGGGAGGGGGAGGAATGAACGTGGTCAGGAAGGGAGTTCCATAGCATCGGAGCACACGTAGCAAAGTCCCTATCCCCCATTTGAGTATGAGTATAAGGAACATTGAGCACCCCATGACACTGAGACCTGAGAGAGTAGGAGGAGGATTCAACAAGCTTGAGAAGCTGTGCCAGCCCCAGAGGGGTGCCGGTTCTGAGCACCTTTCCTACAAAGCAGCCCAACCCAAAGTTCAAGTGAAAGCCAGCCCAGTTTGTCATATAATTTACAATGATGGGTGAGGCATGGGGCTGCCAGGGCAAAGCAACAGATGTTGTTGTAGGTTGTGTTCCACTGAGCAAGGTGGACCTTGGAGGTGCTAGCGAATAGGAGAAGACCATAGCTAAGCGAAGGGAGCAACACACCTCTGGCCAATGCCAAGCGAGCAGCAGATGCCAGATTGTTCTTTGCCCTGTAGGCAAGACCCAGTTTTCGGCTCTGCAAACATTTAGGATGTGACACCCCAGGTTGAGTTGGGGGTCAAGTGGCACCCCAAGGTATTTTATAGAAGCTGTGGTTAGGAGGGGCACACGGACCACACCACTGACACACAGAGGGGCAGGGGAGGTCTTGATCTTGGCTAATGACCCAAAAAGCATGGCCTGGATTTTTTTTAGGTTGAGGATCAGCTTGTGAGACATTACCCAGGACTGAATATTCTTAAAGTCCTCACTCAACTGAAAGTTGAGAACCCCAATGTCCCGGGAATGTGCAAGGATGACTAGATCATCTGCATAAAGGGTGGTGCTACAGTTGGAAGCAGCAGCAGGGAGGTTGTTAACAAATACAGAGAAGAGAAGGGGCCCCAGAACTGATCCCTGGGGGACACCAGAGGTCACTGGAGTGGGGTCAGAGAGGACCTTGTTGAATTTGGTCTGTTGTAGTCTGCCCTGGAGGTAGTTTCTAAGCCAACTCAAGGCAGGAGGGGACAAGCCAAGGGACCACATCTGTGAGCAAAGTAATGTGTGGTCCACAAGGTCGAAGGCCTTGGATAAGTCAATGAAAATTGCCCCAGTGAGTTTGCCCTGATCCATGGCCGCCCTGATGCTAGTTGAGACAGAGACAATGGGCATGGGTGTTCCATACCCTTTTTGATAGCCGTGCTGTGCAGGGGACAGCAACTTATGGGTCTGAATGTTCTCCGTGAGTTGTTCGGTCACAACTTTCTCCAGCAGTTTGCTAATAGCAAAGAGGATGGCAATTGGACTGTAGTTGTCCAGGACTTTAGGGTTACCCTGCTTTGGAATGGGGACAATCCTCACCACTTTCCAAATGCCAGGATAACACCAGTGGCAAGGGACAAGTTGAAGATATGTGCCACTGGGAAGACAATGAGGGGTGCACCCAGCTTCAGAAGCTTGGGCTCCATGTTATCTTGGCCAGCGCAAGAGTGTGGGGAAAGACCAGAGAGAAGTCTCTGCATCTCCATGACAGACACAGTCCTGAGATAAAATAATGGGCGAGAGGAGTGTATCTCCTGAGGAATGGAGGCCGAGGGGCCACTGGTATTCTCTACAACAGGCAAAAGTGAGGTAAGCGCAGACAAGTTTGAAAAGTGGGAATTAAAAGCATTTGTAATCGTAAGTGGGTTATTACAACTTGACCCTCCAATGATCATATCAGATTCCCCAGAGTTGGAGGAGCCACTGACTAAGTTTTTTATGTTCCTCCATAACCTTCGTGGGTCCCTAGCTGAGCTAAGCAGGGCGGATTTACAGTATTCACTTTTTGCCACCCTGATGGCTTTTTTGCACTCATTTCTGAGCTTCCTATACTGTTGGAAGATGGACTGATCCAATGTACCTTTGAAGTGAGCCCAACACTTGTCTCTTGCCCGCATGAGGGCTAAGAGGCTCCCGTGCAACCATATTGTGGCAGACCCCCCTTACTCTCTGCCTAATAAGGGGGTCAAGCTTGTCATGCAGGGCACCAAAAACAGTGAGAAACTGGGTGACAGCAGTGGAGGGGTCATGGGCACTAAGTGCCCCTGACCAGTCAGTGATCCTCAGATCCTCACGAAATGACCCCAGATCAAACCTAGAAAAATCCCTAACATGAATGATTTTGTGGGGAATTTTTGGTGTAAGGACTTTCCACACACAAAACACCAGGGTGGGATCTGAGATGGAGTCAGGTAGGGTTCCGGCAGAGCTGATTCTTTCAGGACGATTTGATAGTACTCAGTCTAGTAGGGAGCTAGCACCACCATTTGCAGACCATCTAGTGGTCTCCTGGATAAGCTGAGTCAGGGCAAGACTTGCAAGCAGAGGTTCATACTGCTTGGAATTACCTCCATTTCAGTTTAAGTTTACATCTCCCAGGATCAGAAGTTCATTATCCCCAACATAAGGACCAATGGTATCCAGGAGGTGGGGTAAGCCCAGGCAGACCACCCTTGGGGGGATTGTATGTGCATACAACATGCAGCTTCTTTGTATTTCCTAGTTACAACACAGTGTGCAGCAACTCACAGGAAGACAGGGAGGACTGCTGATGAGTTACCGCCAACACTCTGAGATGACTCTTATAGTAAATTATAATACCACCCCTTCCCCTGCTTTTTTCCCAGCTGATCCTGTCTAATAAACTCTTAGCCAGGAAGCACACAGGCAGAGTCAGGTATTGAGGGTTTCAGCCAGGACTCTGTAATGCCAAGTATGTCAGGCTTACAGTGCGTGGTCCATGCAGAACGTTCATCAAGGTTGGGCAGTAGACTGTGAATGTTAAGATGAGCAATTTTGATCCCCTTGCTCAACTTCCAACCCACTGGGAGTGAAAAGGCCTGATAGGTGGGACCTGGCTTTAGCTCAATGTCACCAGCAAGGGCCAGTATCACCAGGAAGAGCCAGAGGAAATACCTTATGGGGGATGGGGTACCTCTGGGCAAGGGCATATGGGCAGGTTGTCTTCTCACCATGGCAATACACAGAAGACATCTGAGGTCAAGGCAGCAGGTAGGACAGGGGGGCAGTCTATCATGAGCTAGGAGGTTAGAGAAGGTGAAATCAAACACCTCATGGGGGACAGTCATACCCCAATGGTCCCCAGACAACCGACAAGAGTCAATGACCATTAAGGAGAGAAAAAGGCCAGAGAGGAGACCAATGTAGAGGACAGCACAAGGTGAGGAAGGCATAGCACCTTCTCTAGTAGGACTTGGAGTCCCCATTCCAGAGTTGAGCTCAGCAGTGGTCAGTGACACCCAACTCAAAGTGACAGCAAGGACCAGTGGGGTAACATGAGAGGAGGCTGGCCAGAGTGCAATAATGCTCTAGTTCAGCTAGTAGGGACAGGGTCTGCCTGAGAGTGAATAAGCATTCAGTATAGACAGTCAAACAGTTACCCAGAAGTTACTGTAAAAAACGCTAACCCCGAAAATTACAGACAGGTTGGTATGTGCTTGCAGCAAACCAAGAGAATGCTAACTTTTACCGTTGATAGACCAGCAAACACCCAAAGCAATATCCCAGGGTAATACAAGAGAGTAGGCAGGAGTATGCAATAGACAATGGTACATGAAAAGTAAGCAGCACGATGCAACAGTCCCCATGCAATGTGAGAGATTAAAAGCTTGTGAAAAAATGTCAGAAAACAGATTTTCCGGCCACACCCATCCTGCTAATAGGGTCCATAGTCAGTGAAGGGAGGAGCTCACAAGCATTTAAGGGGAGGACGAAACTTGAAGAAAAAATTTCCGACTCTTCCAGCAAGAGCCCGACGGTAGAGTGCAGTGCCAAGTCCGTTGCCGAATTGGGGAAGGAGGGGTTCCCAGCAAGGACCAGTCCACACCTCCAACCCCCGATGCCCAAAGTCCAACTGCCATGACTGGGGCTGTAGCGCTATTTAAACTGCACCAGCATTTTAAAGTTGGCGCCTTTTTCTTGTTTGAAAATCCCTCTCTCGCCAAGGTCCGACTCTTCCAGCAAGAGCCCCATGGGAGAGTGCAGCGCCAAGTCCGTTGCTGAATTGGGGAAGGAGGGTGTCCCAGCGAGGACCAGTCTACACCTCCAACCTTGGATGCCCAAAATCTAACCCGAAATCATGCAATGAAGCTGGGGTGGGGGGGTGTAGGAGGGATTTGAGGAAGTACTACTTCACTGAAAAAGTGGTGGATGCCTGGAACAGATGGCCAGTGTAAGTGATGGAGGAGAACACAGTAGGAGGATTCAAGTATGTGCATGACAGACATAGGGGAATATTAAGAAATGGGCAGGGATGAGGGAGGGTCACAGGAAACGATTCAGAGTGTGTGGAACAGACCTGGTAGGAACTATGTGGGCAGTCTTGGTGGGCCAAGAGGTTATTTTCTGCTGACAAAGGTTCTAATGACACTGTCACCTCAGCCTTACCCACCATGCTATGACCTTCCCATTTACAATTACAACTAGCACCTCAGCTACTGGTACCTCTGTGGCCTGGGCAGCCACTCCAGCCACTGTAACCCAGGACACTCCTGCCCCTACTCTGTGACCCTGGTGGCCAGTACTGCTACTGTGACATTACTTTTATCACTGTGCCTAGCCAGTACCTTAACTATTGTGACTGTGTCCACCCCTACTGTGAGCCCTCCTGCTTCTCAGCCTGTTTACTGCCTGCCTGGGAGCTGATAGTGAGGATGAGGATGACTCGTCGGGGCTGGGTATGTCCCACCATCACAGGATTTGTTGAGTGACACAGAATCTGATGAGGCAAACCTAAACAGCTTTGAGGATGAGGTGAACTATGGGCATTACCTTGAGTGCCATAAGGTACTGTAGGAAAGTCAGGTGACAAAAAAACCTTGATCTCTAGGGATTACGGTAGTGTCAACAGAAAGAAGCATATGTGTCTTCCCCCACCCCTTGAAAAGGTGTCACGCTAAACCTCAGCAATTTATTCGGGAGACTCCATCCCAGTCTGAACAGTACAGTGGGTAGGTTCAGGGGAACTATTTTTGGTGACAGGGAAAAACTCACAGCCGGTTGAAATAGCAAAGTCTAGTGTGAGTAAAACAAATGGGGGTGCCAGTGGTGGTGCAACAAAGGTAAGTGGCATCCACAGCATTAAGAGTGTGGTGTGGCTGTATTTTACATTGGTAAAACGTATAACAGAAACATATAGCACAAAGACAGTGTGACTTTGTGCAACAGTACTACTGCATAAACAGGGAGAAATTGCTATCATACTTAACAACCACATTATTACTGAACCACCTGAAGTTAATACAGCCCTCTGTTTGTAGAGTTTCATCAGGGTCTGTGCCTATGGTTCCTTCAGACACATCCCATGCTGATGATGCAGGCACTAGAGTCAGTGGTGTTGGTGGTAATGCTAGAGACCATTCTGCCTCTGAGAGAAATTATTGCAGCAGCACTTCTTCCCCCTCATCACCAGTGAGTCCTGCTACCCCAAGAAATAATTGTCAAGTGATTTCACCAGATCCAGTCAGGATGTTCCCACACCTTCTGGTAAGCATGCAGCACAAACATACCTCTATCCATGGTGAATGCCAATGATGGAAGTCTTTTGAGTAAGAACAAAGCACCAGACTTCCCATCACACAGCTCAGCACATCACACAGCTAATTGACAAAATGATGGTGCTTGATCATCAGCCATTCTTAGATGTGGAAGAAGATGGCTTCTGCCGACTTCCCCACTACTTGCAGCCATAGTACCAGATCTCATCACATTCCACATTTTCCAGGACTGTGAGGATCTATAATGGTGTGAAAAAGGCAATTGATGCACTACTTTCACAGACTGTGGGGGGTCAACTTCATGTCAGATATATGTACCAGTAATATATTAATACATGCTTATCTCTCCTTGACCAGAGATTGCTGTGTGCAAATGCCTGTTGCTGTTTTTGCTAATTCCCCCTTCTCATGCTGTGACTCCTTTGTTCTTCCCAATCTGAAATTCACTGCTGATCTGCTTTGCATAATATGAGCCTAATGGAGAAAGAACAACACTCAGCTGACATCCTGGCATTCATTTCTTGCATTCGTGGACAGTTGGCACCAATCTGAATGTTGTTTTTTTTGTCATCGGTAATGGAACAAACATGGTAAAAGCAGTAAGCAATTTGAAATTTGCAAGCATTAGTTGTTTTGCCCACATGTGAAATCTAATGATCACATGCATGCTACATAACAGTGCTGAGGATAGCAAAACTGTATCAAAATCATGGAAACATATATGATGACAGCAGAAAGAAGCAGATAGTCCATCTCATGTGCCAATATTATCCTATCAGACCCAGGGACTTGTTTTCCCTGTGGGGCCTTTGGTTACCATAGTCTCCCTGTTGTTCTCTTTGTTTACACATCCCTTGTCCTCTGAGCAGCTACTATAACCTTCACTCTATCCCAGCTGTATTTAAAGCTACTACCTCAGCCGGCAAACCATTCCATGGCTCAGCCACTCTTTCTGTAAGATAATAACACGGTGATTACTAACTAAAATAAAATTAAGGTGCAACCCCTGGGTACTTTGACTGAAATAACAGACAGGAAGAAAACTCCAGGCATCGTCAGATTTTTGTTTTGGGAGACTCTATGATAAAACATATTGACCGCATTATCTGTAACCCAGATAAAATAAATCGTACTTGTAGTAGTTACAGGGGGGCCAGAATTTCGGACCTGACAAAAATGATTAATACGATTTTAAACAAGCATTTGTCAATGCTGAATGTTTGCTTGCTGGTATTAGCATTGGAAATGCAGGAGTTAGACAGATGCAGAGTAGGAATGGCAGTGAAGTATTGAACTTCACGCCAACCCCACCTCCACCCTGCTGAGATGGACAGGCATTGGGGCATGCCCTTGGGTTGTCGCCCATAACGTTCACGCCATTTCACCTCACCCTATCCTGCAGACACTGACAAGTATTATTTATTTTTATTTTATTTGAGTTTAGGTAACTGGGTAAGTCCACTGAGACAATTACAGTCCCTTTTCCGGGGTCGACCCGGGGTTGAGAGTCATCCACAAAGGTACAAGAATACAGTTCTCATGTTACAGTGATGTCTTTAGGCAGAAAACATGCCAATAAAAATGTTATAAGTACACAGTCAATTGACAACAGATTTGACAAGCTATACATGAAGTTGAGCGCCCTATGGGCTATATACAGAGCAGTTATAGTACAGTGTTGAGGTGTGCCTTGGGGTGTTTGGCTTTACAGTCACCCCACTCTATAAGGGGATATGCTGAAATGGGTGCAGTATAGAATGGGGTGAACTGTGGGGCCGAAGAGTCCAAGGCACAGCTCAAAGTCTGTCAGTGTGGGGGGGGCGGTGGGGTTGGAATGGCATGAGAATTAAAGTCAGCAATCCAAATGCACACCCCTGATGCCTGTCAGTTTGTACAGGGTGGGACGTTATGGTTAGAAACCATAATGCCTCGGGCATGTGTTGGTATTTGCAGTACATATTTTCAACATGGCCATTTTGTTGCCCCCCACCTCATGAAAGCATTTGGGACCTCTTCTCATGAACAGTGGCACTGTGATTTTGTCAATGTGTCCCAAAATTTGAGTTTCCACAGCGACTGTGCCATTGTGCGCGAGATGTACGAAAACACAGATCGGGCAGGATGTGAAGAATGACAGCTATACCATTCATAGGGAGGTGTGAAGAGATGGCAATGTTGAAAATCTGTAGTGAAAGTATTAAAAAAGCTCAAACTTCCTAGCTTACGCGGGAACTGGACAACGCATGCGCGTAACACAGTCATTTAGTGGAATTATTTCACCAAATTTTCAACGTAGGCATTTTGTGACCTCTGCTCATGAACACTGTCACTATGATTTTCTTAATCTGTCCCGAACATTGATTTCCCACAGCAATCGTGGTATTCTGTGCCAGATGTGTAAATGCATATTTCGGGCAGGATGTGAAAAATGACAGCTGTACTGTTCATAAGGAGGTCTGAAAAAATGCAAATGTTGAAAACCTGGAGTGAAAATACTACGTATTTGTGAAGTTGGAAACTGCATCATGCACGCTTGTAACTCAGTCATTTTATGGGCATTTTTCACCAAATTTTCAACATAGGCACTTTTGGACCTCTGCTCACGAACAGAGTCGCTGTGATTTTACATACGAACACACATACAAACATATGAACATACGAATCTGCCAGCAGAACACACCACTCAGTCTATGCAAGGCTGCCCAAGTGTGCAGCTAGCACCATAGATTCCAGCTGCCCCAGCTTCCTCCCCCTCAGTTTCTCCCCTGCTTATCCCAGCCCTTGCCCCCGACTCTTCCTCTTGCTTTATCCCACTCCTCCTTAAACCTATTGATGTCCTACATGTTACCACCCCCTCTGGCAGTGCATTCCAACTAGACACCACCTTCTCAGAGAAGTAGTGCCTCCTCATTTCCCTCTTAAAACGTCCTCCTTTCAACATTAGTCCATGCCTCCTCATCTCTCTTCCACTCCTCAGTTTAAACACTCCCTCAGTGCTAAGTTTATTTACCCCCTCAGGTATTTAAACACTTCAATCATATTCCTCTATCCCTCCTCTCCTCCAGTGTATACATATTCAGCTGCTTCAGCCAAACTTCATATTCCTTTCCTTCCATCCCCTTTAACATTTTTGTTGCCCTCCTTTGCACATCCTCCAGTAACTTTATATCTCTCCTCAAGTATGGCCTCCAGTATTGCACATAGTACTCTAGGTGCGGTCTGACCAATGATCTGTAGAGAGGTAGTATTACACCCCTGTGTCTGAATGAGAACCCCTTGCAATGCACCCCAGCATCCTGTTTGCCTTTGCTGCTGCTCTCATGCAGTGGGATGAGTTGTTCATGCTCCCAGTTACCAACACCCCTAGGTCCTTCTCCTTCTCTCTGATCCCCAACCAATAGTTCCTCTTCTGGTTCTTAGCCTTAAAATGCATCACTTTACACTTCTTTGCACTGAATCCTAGCTGCCACTGCACCGACCATATCTCGAGTTTGGTTAGGTCCCCCTGCAGTTTTTACCATCCATCCTCTTCATCCAACACTGCCCCCAATTTGGTATAATGAGTGAAGAGACTAACCCTTCTCCCCACTCGGTGTGCTATATCAGAGATAAAGAGCCCAAACAGCACCGGGCCGAGCACTGACCCCTGCTTCACCCTGCTTGTCACTGCTTTGGGTGCCGAGAGCTCCCCCACCTCCACCACCCTCTGCACCCTCCCCTGTAACCAGTTCTCTATCCATTTAGTCAGCTTTTTTCCCACCCCCACTGCCGTCAGCTTCCCCATCCCCCAGTCTCCCATAAGGCACTGTATCAAAGGCCTTACTGAAGTCCAAGTACAAGACATGTACTGCATGGCCCCTGTCCAACTCCCTTGTCACCCAGTCACAATACTCTATTAGACTGGTTTGACAAAACCTCCCTGAGACGAACCCATGTTGTCGTCCATCTTGAAGGCCATTACTATCTAGGAATGCCACCAGCCTCTCCTTCAGTATTGCCTCCATAAACTTACCCACTATGGACATGAGACTTGCCGGCCGATAATTTCCTGGCTCCTCCCTAGGCCCACTCTTGTGTATGGGCACCACATCGGCCACCCTCCAGTCTTGGGGCACACATTTTGTTTCAAGGGAGGTGTTGAACAGATCTGCCAGTGGCTCAGCCAACAGCTCCGCCATCTCCCTCAGCACCCTGGGGTGGAAAGCATCTGGACTTGGTGCCTTGTCCACCCTTACTGCTCTCAGCCTCTCTAGCACCCTACTTCCTGTGATCACTTTGTCTGTCACCTCCTCCCCCCCTTTCCCCACCCCCAGCCCATTCTGGTAGTGGGCCATCCCTCTCCTTGGTGAAAACGAAGCAGAAGTACTCATTTAGAATTTCCACTTGCTGCTTCGTCTTTTCCACTCAATCTCCTCACCACTTTATCCTCTCAATATGTTCCTTGCAATTCCTCTTTTCCCTGACATACCTAAACAAGTCATTTTCCCCTCCCTTTATGCCCTGTGTGGAACTTAATTGCCTGGAGGCCTTAGCTTTTTTCACCCTCCTGGCAACCTCCCTTGTCCAACTCCCAAAAGCCTCCTTATCCTCTCCGTTCCCTGTTCTCCTGTACTTCTAGTATACAGCTGTCTTTGCCCTCACCCCTTGCAACACTTCCTGGTTCAGCCAGCATAGTTTCTTGCCTCTGCTCTTCTTACTCTTGGTCCTGGTGCAGGCTGCTGTGGCCTTTGTTAGCCCAGTCTTTATGACTCTTCACTTTTGTTCTGCATCCATCCCCGGCCTTATATCCTGGAGTCTCCCTTGCAGTATTGCTCCCATCCCCCCAAAGTCCACCCTAGTAAAGCCCACCACCTTATTCCCCTTGCCTCCTGTCTCCCTGCCCAGTGTGACAACTAGACACACTGTTTGGTGCTAGTGGGTCCTCCACCCTTACCTCCCTCACCACCTCCCCATTTGCCAGTACTAGGTCCAGAGTTCTACCAATCCTTGTAGGCCCACTTACCAATTGCGTCAGAAGGCCATCCTGGAATGCATCAAGGCGCACCTGCTCCCTGGTACTGCTAGTGGCTGGGGTGCTCCAGTCAACCCGTGGTAGGTTAAAATTCCCCACTATCACCACACTCTCCCTTCTACACATCCTCCTTATCTGCTCTGCCAACACCCCATCCAGTTATCCGGATTGGGCTGGTGGTATATACACCAATCCCAGACTCAGCTTTTTGCCCTTGGAGTCCAGTAGCTGCACCCAAAGCTCCTCTGTCCTCTCCTTTTCTCCCTCATCCCTTATACTTTAATCCTTCCAACACATACGGTGAAGCCCCCTCTTCCAACCCCCGTCCCTGCTGTATAACCTGTATTCTGGGATTGCCAAGCCCCAATCATGGTACTCTGTGGCCCAAGTCTCTGTCACTGCAGCAATGTCCTCCCTCCCCTCTGAAAGGAGTGCCTGAAGCTCAGCAATTTTGTTCCCCAGGCTTCTTGCATTGAGATAGACCACCTTCCACCCAAACCCTCCTTCTCCTTACTCTTCTCCTCCTTGGCCTGTGTCCTTCCTCCCAGTAGTCCGCACCCTTTCTTTTTATTATTCTTACTGAGTGGTGGTGCCTTCTGTATTACAGTCAGACCACTCTCCCAACCCCCTCCCAGGGTTACTGCACCTCTGCCTTTACCTACTGTATATCTGGGGGGGTGAGCTCATTAGGCTCCCCTGTCCAGACCTTTCTTCTAACCTCAGTTTTTTGGCCACTCTCCCACTAGTTTAAATCCACCTTAGTAGAGATATACCCCTCTAATCCTGCCTTTAATATTCCCTTCCCCTTCCTGCTCAAGTGTACCCTGTCCCCTGTGTACAAGTCACTATTTCCCCAGACCCTTCCCCAGTTAGTCACTAACCCATAATTTTTGGTGTGGCACCACTCCCTCAGCCCCTCACTGAACTCCTCAATCCTACCCTTCCTCCCCATGCTTGCACATGGTACCAGGAGTACATCCGAGAATGCCACCAACTCCCCCACTCTCTCACACTGCCTGCCCAACTACTTAAGCCTCCCCCTCACTACTTCCACAGTCTCCCCCACCAAGTCGTTTGTACCCACATGCAACAGTAAATGAGGTTTCTTCTCCCCTTCGCTGCACACTTGAATAGTGCCTGCCCTGCCCCTCCTGCAATCAACCTGGGGATAGCTTCAACCCAAATACGGCTGTGCCCTTCCCCCCTTCCACCCCATCTCACCCCTTTCAGTATAGAATCCCCTAGGACGAGAACCCCCCATCCCTTAGCCCCTTTCCCTTCTAATGCCCCTTCCACCATCCCAGTATTCAATCTTCCCTGCCCCTTACCCCCACCAGCTGCACCCTCTGTGACTTCTGTATCTGTATCCCTTACTTCTGCCTCACCCCTTTCTCTGCCTTATTCCTCCCATCCCCCTTGAACCCATTCCCAGCCTGACAACTTCCTACTGGGCTTCCCATGTCGACCTCCCTTCTTCCCCTGCTGATTTCCAACCCCTCTCCTATCCCAACTGTTGTCGATTTAAAGCCTCCATTCCCTTCTACCCCGATAGTGATGCCCTGCCCATCCTTCTAGCTTCCCATAGCCTTGTCTCCTCCAGTCACCATCCCCTCCTTCCTTACTAGCCCCCCCTTCTACCATTTCATCCTTGCTATCTCTTCCCCTAGCTGTTGCCATCCCTCTTATGCCCTGATTGTCCTCCCCCCTTCAGTATGTTCCTGCTCCCCCTTTCTATCTCATAGCAGAGGCTCAAATCTATTCCTAGTTGATACCCCTTGTACATCTCTTCCCCCTATCAGATTCTCCCTCCTACTTGTACCCCTTCAAGCCACCCCTGGTCCCATCCCTGGTCCCTCCCTACCTGCAGCTATCTGCTCTCTCTCCATGTACTCCTCGTGGTCTCTTCTTCCCTTAACAGGAGGCCCCCCCCTCGCCTTGGGCACCCCCTCCATTCTCCTCTCTTTTCTGCTAGTGCCTCTGATACTGGGGTTGGTTTCAGTCCCTGGTTGTTTTTCCTCTGTCCCCCCTTGCCATCCCCTATTCCCCTCCCAGCCAGGATGTCTACCATACTCATCTGCCCTGCCACTTAGACTCCTCCCTAACCTCCACAGTTTCTCCCTCAAACTAGCCAGTTATCTACAGACCATACATCCCCTCCATCCTCCAAGCCCAGTCCAGCATCATGGCTGATCCACACCCTGTACACCCCATCACCCTTCCAAAGATGCCCACCCTATTGACATGTGGCACCTGTCCCATTTTGGCCCCCATCTTATGTTATGGGCTCTTACTCCAAGGTTCTGTACCCTACTACAACTGATCAGCCCCTATTTACTCAAATTTATGTCCCCCCCAAACCAATCCCCCTACTGGCCCCTTGCCAACTGGGGTAATTCAGTCTCAAATCTCATCCGTTAGATACTGTATTACTGTAGCAATCCTAAAGCCTCCTTGTCAGTTTTTCACCCCTCAGCTACCATACTTTTTGTTCTCAGCTCTCATATATTTTCACTTAGCCCAGTTAGAAATCCTATTGCACTCCAAGTATTACTCAGCTCAGTTAGAGAAATAAACAGAACAAATAAATATGTATTATTACAGCAATCATAGCAGTATAGCTCAGTACTTAGCTCAGTTACAGAAATAAACAGAACAACTAAATCTGTATTATTACAGCACTTCTCAAAGTACCCAGCCATTGCTTTGTCTCCATCCCAGAGACCCTGCTGTAATATAGGAGCACAGAGGACCCTGAGCGGGAGGGTGGGAAACTCTAAAGTCCCGGCACAGCTCCATTGAGGTGGCTCACTCCCCCCTCTCACTTGCTCATTCTGTTTCTCCTGGCGCTGCAGGCTGCCCTTTTGTACTGGGCTCCTGCCTGTGTTGGTGCCTTTTCTACCTACAAAGAAATCCGCAGCAGTCCCGACAGAACTCTGTTGAGCTCGCTCACTCCCCTCTCACTTGCTCGTTCTGTTTCTCCCAGCACTGCAGGCTGCCCTTTTTTACTGGGCTCCTGCCTGCATTGGCACCTTTTTCTGCCCACAAAGAAATCCTCAGCAGTCCCAACAGAGCTCCGCTGAGCTCGCTCACTCCTCCTCTCTCACTCGCTCATTCCGTTTCTCCTGGTGCTGCAGGCTACCCTTTTGTACTGGGCTCCTGCCTGTGTTGGCACCTTTTTCTGCCCACAAAGAAATCTGCAGCAGTCCTGACAGAGCTCAGTTGAGCTTGTTCACTCCCCCTCTCTCACTCACTCGATCTTAATCTGTCCCACACACTGATTTCCCACAGTGACCACACTATTCTGCGCCCGAAGTGCAAAAACACATTTCAGCCAGGATGTGAAAAATGACAGCTGTACTGTTCATAAGGAGGTGTGGAAAAATGCCAGTGTTGAAAATCTGGTGTGAAAATATTAGAAATTTGCGAAGTTACAAGGGTACATGGAAACTGGTCATTGCACACTTGTAACACAGTCATTTTATGGACTTTCAACACCAGATTTTCAACATAGGCATTTGTTGGACCACTGCTCATGAACAGTATCACTGTCATTTTCTCAACCTATCCTGAAAACTGATTTCCCACAGTGACTGCGCTATTTTGTGCTGGAAGTGCGAAAACACATTTTGGCCATAATGGGTAAAATGACAGCTATACTGTTCATAAGGAGGTGTGGAAAAATGCCAATGTTGAAAATCTGGAGTGAAAATATTACAAATTCACGAAGTTACGAGCATGCGTGGAAAGTGCGTAAAACTGCAGCTAAGTAAAACAGTAATTTTTATTTTTTCACCAGATTTGCAACATAGAACTTTAAACTCACCTCACGAACAGTTTCTCTGCCATTTCTTAATCGGTCCCAAAAGGTGATTCCGTGCAGCGACCGCAAAATCACCTTTCAGGACCGAATAATGCCATGGCAGTGGCTGAATTGATGAGGAGGGGTCCCAATAACTTAATGTTGAAAATTTAATGCCAAAATTCCCAAAAATGCCCGAGACATGCACCAAAGTTGAAAAAAAACAATTTATGCCATTATACAGTTTACCGGCATTTCTTCAGTTCACGGTCGGCTTTGAAGAGTGCAGATGTGTTCCCGGTCCACCGAAGGTTGTCGCACTGTGCTCCGGAGGTAAGTATGGGGGGGTACTGGGAGGCAGGGTGAGCAGAGTGTGGGTGAGAGTTGGGGAAGGGGCCACCAGACTCAATGAGGGACCTTTTCTGTTTTACAGGTTTAAAGAAAAAAAAACAGAAACGGAAAACTTTGCGGGATTTTTTTTAAACTTGGACATTTGGCATGCTGGGGTGGGCTCCCAGTGTGCCATCTGAGTGTTTTGGGGAGCTGTAGCTGATGGAGGATTGGGCACCCCCATTGGCACACAACAAATTTGGGGGGTACATTATACTGATGGGGATTGGGCTCCCCCATCAGCAAATTTACCGGGAAGGGTGGGACTGAAGCTGATGGGGATTAGGGCCCCCATCGGCAAAGAAATACTGTTGGGGGAGCATGATGCCTAGGGGGATTGGGCACCCCCTCAGCACACAACAAATGGGGGAAGGGTTACACTATGCCTACAGGGAGTGGGCTCCCCAGTCAGCAAATGTATTGGTCAGGGGCATGCAGATGGCAAGGTACCGCCCTGCAATGATGGGTCGCTCCTCATTGCAGTGAAATGGCTGATGCTGCAATGACAAGGTGGCCCCTGATTGCAGTGGTGAAAATGTTTCAACTTAGTGGCACTTCTGCAGAAGCAGTATCATCAGGACACTGGGCCTGCATTGGTCCACCAGTGCCAAGCCTCCAAATGCAGTGCCCCCATTGGCTGCTACAGTGCAGCACCTCCACAACCTGCTTCTATCCTAAGCTGCTGCATAATGTTTCTTGTGCATGCGTGCAAGCAAACATAAAAATGCAGGCGATAGGCCACTAGTGGTCCTACAAATTGGCAAAATAACATAAACACTACCAGTATAGAAGAAATAAAAAAGGAGTTTTCCATACTGGGTGAATTTCCAGTGGCCAAAGGATGTGATATTACACGTTCTGAGATTCTCCATGTACCTAGGGCCACAACATCAGTGACCGTAAAAATTAAGAAAATAAACAACTGGCTTAGAGAATGGTGTCTCGTCTGAGGGTTTACATGCTTAGCACATTGGAAACATTTTGAAAATCGACCCCACTTGTATTGTTGGGATGGCTTGCACTTTAGTAAAAGAGGAAGTAACCTGTTAGGTAAAACAATTATAGCTTGATTGAAAAAAAACATTTAAACTAGATAGAAGGGGGGAGGATTCAAAATGTGGTATCCAAGTTAAAGATACTATGCACTCTCATTCAGTGCATAATAAACAGTCAAAACTATTTTATAACTTTTTATTAACCAATGCTAGAAGTCTTAATGTTATGAAAAAAAGTGAATTGGAAACATTCATACACCAGTATGATATTCATGTGGCTGCAATAACTGAAACATGGTGGAATAATTCATCTGATTGGATAAGGGATATACCTGGTTTCAAGTTATATAACAAAGATAGGAAACATAGGATAGGGGGTGGCGTATGTACATATGTTTCAAATTCAATTTCCTCTCACACAGTGGAACAATTTAAACAGTCTACAAACAATGTTGATACAATATGGGTTAAACTGACACTTCTGGTCAACCTTCAGTTCTGTTAGGAAATTGTTATAGGCCCCCAGGATCATGTGCAGATGACACCATTGCTCTGTGTCAAGAGATGGCTCAAGCATCAGAACAGGGGAATACAATTATTATGGGAGATTTCAACTTCCCTGGGATTGATTGGGTAAATTTAAAAGCAAAATCTGAACAGGAGTCTATCTTCCTGGCTATGACTATAAATTGTGGCCTAGAACCGATGGTTTGTGAACCAACAAGAGGTAGCAATACCTTAGATTTAATATTAACCAATGTTAATAATATCTTAAACAATGTCTCCACTTTACCACCACTAGGAAACAGTGACCACAACATGATTACTTGCTCATTAAAGCAACATAATATTAATTACACAAAAATAAATGCCAGAATAAGAAACTGTAATACAGTCAATTTAAACCGTATTGTTAATCATCTCCATAGTATTGACTGGGATCAATTACTTCATAATTTAGAGACAGAGGAAGCATGGATAAGTTTCAAGGACACTGTAACTTCTATAGTAGATAAACATGTTCCATTAAAAAATAAATACAACAAAGGGGGTAAAGTGCCCAATTGGGTGACTTCATGAATTAGAAAACAGTTAAAGTTTAAGCTTAAAGCATATAGGAAGTTCAAACTAAATCCATCATCATTAAATAAGAAAAATTACATCAAAGCACAAAAATTACTAAAAAATATGATCAAAAGGGCAAGATATAGAACTGAATTCAAAATGGAGTCCCGTGATGCGGAGAGCCGACTAGCAGTCTGACTTTACAGCTCCAGTCTCCTGACCCATTTTAATTCATTAATCAGGAGTTATACAGGCAACTGGAGTAAAAAAACCCTTTTCCTAAGCTATCAGAACTATTTGGGACTTGCTCGGATAAGGTTCAGAGGAATATGGAGGTGGAAATGCAGAGATCTCAACCTAAACATACTCAACCTTAGTCTCCGGCTAAGGCCTTGAAGAAATCCATGGCCTCTACATCTGTTGGATCCCCAAGATCTGAGCAGCCTAACCCAGAGGATGAACCATTAACTCTTGCATGGTTCCTAGCTGCATTCAAACCATTTAGAGAGGAAATGCACTCAGTCACAGAGGAACTGAAATCTATTACCTCGGCCCTGGATGCAATTTCGGTGAGAACAGGGGATTGTGATACTAGAATTACCTAGCGGGACAGAAAAGTGGAGAAAAGAGAACCAGAGTTTGCTGTACTAAGACAGAAATTTCACAAGTTTGAGAGCAAGCTGGAAGATCTGGAGGGCCACAGCAGGTGGAATAACACTGTTGTCATTGGCCTACTGGAGAAAGAAGAGGGCCCTGATATAATTTTGTTTACACAAAGACTTACTGAAACTGGCAGGCCTCCCCTCCATTTGGGGTGAATTATACTATCGAGAGGGCACATCGTGCTTTGAGAGCAATACCCCCCCATGGGGCTCCTCCATGACCATTTATATTTTGTTTCCTAAACTACCAAGAATGGCAGCATTTCTTTTTTTAAAATCAAAGAAATTCAGGAAATTAAATGGGAGGGCACCACACTGAGAGTTGCACAAGACCTGCCACTAACAGTCCATCAGAGAAGAGCTACATTTCACCCACTAGTATCTAAGCTGATCGCCGCTGGCATCCATTTTTTCATGGGATACTCCACCAGGCTTCAAGTCCTCCTATCTGGCACCTGGGTCACCTATGAAGATGCAACGGGCGCAAGCACTGCTTTGAAGGATGCCTTGCTGAATTTATTCTCAGAAGGCTGAAGGGAAAGGATCCTCAATTAATTCCTGCTGTTTGGAAAAAGCTTAAAGTTGTGCAGTCCTATGTTGGGATACATTCTCTTTGATTTAATGGTGAAAACAGTGTGTTGGAACATCCGTTTAAGCATCTGCACTCTCTGAGTGTTCTGAATGGAATTTATCTGTCTGGACACTTCACGCTTCTTTTCTAAATTTGGGCCGAGTGCCTACCTGTTAAGTTCCAGGATCTGGCATTTTCTGCAATATGGTGTATGGCCGGTTGCTCTGAACTGGTCGTCGGCCATGGATTTGGTGGCTTACGTTGGGGCATGCGGAGCTCGCACATTCAAGCAGTTGGCACACATTCCTCAAGATGTTTTTCTCGTAACCTACCACTTGAGGGACCTTGAACTCTTAACTGGTTTGACTGTCTCTCATTTGACTAATAGACTAAATGGAGTTTCTCACATAGCCATTATGTCTATTTATGTATTTTGTTGGGCTCTTCATTGTGTTCATCTAGTTCTGGTTTGCACATATACAAGCACCCTTCAGTTGGGAGCGAGTCGGGGGGGGGGTTCTCCCCATGTTTCTCAAATAGTTGGTGGTATTGTTTGCTGTTCTTTATAAATGGGGCTCTAAATGACTTGTAGGATTATTTTAGAGGGAGAGCCTTTGTGGTACTCAGCCATTTATTTACTCAGCTCAGTTAGCTTCCATACCCGATGCCCCTAATTGGGAAAAATGTTCTTATCATTTTCATCTCATATTAATCTCTCAATATTTGGGGCACTGCGCATAGGCTTTATTTGTCAGGTTCTATAAAAATGTTTAAACTGCATCCCACAGGGTCCTGAATTTAAAGCCATGAAGATTACTATTTGCACAATTGCCTAACAGGAAGAGTTTTTGCGGGGTTAAGGGGGGCTGGGGTTGGGGGTAGTGCAGCGGATTCTACGCAAGCATGGACCATAAGAAATTTTGGTTGGTGGGGAGGAAGGTTGGGTTATTTTTCTGCTTTCTATGGGCAACATCTCATCTGTCAATTTCTACTGAGGGGGATTTATCGGAAGGGGGAGTTTGGGTAGTACTGGATTTTTTACGTTTTGTAATCTCAACTCAGTCTAAGTCCTGTTACATTGTGCCTTGTTTCATTGTTTGTCTGGGGGGGATGGGATCACATTGGAGGGGAGGGTCAACCTTGCCTGTTTGATGGGACTTCAGTAATAGAAGTTACTTTAGAATGCTCAGTGTCATACCTGAATCTATTAGGTGTCTGATGCCTGGACTTAGAGTAAGGGTCCAATTAGGATAACAGTGACATGGGGAGTAACATTCAATGGATTACCTGGAACATTAAAGGGTCATGGAATAAAGTAAAGAGATATAAAATTCTAAAACATTTACAATTATATAAAGGGGATATTATTTGTCTACAAGAGACCCATATGCTGGACTCAGAACTAATCTGCTTAGGAGGCAATTTATTGGTCAGATTTTTATGGCTGGTTATAATACAGCTAGCAGAGGGGTAGCTATCCTAATCTCAAGATCCACTCCCTTCATTTGTGAACACTGTATTAAAGACCCAAATGGATGTTACATTATCCTACAGGGTCTGCTGGGTCAAACAAAAATAGTTATTGGTAGTGTATATGGCCCTAATTCAGATTCACCTGGGTTTTTTTTCTGAACTGCTGAATGTTCTAACCCTCTTTGCTAACCTGCCCATAATATTAGGTGGAGATTGGAACCTACCCTTCTTCCCTGATCTGGATAAGGAAGGAAAGCGATATAGAAGTCTGAGTCTGGCTCAAAGAGCAATTCGGGATCTTTCAAATCAGATGGGTTTGTGTGACCCCTGAAGGGTTTTGCAACCCACAACTAGGGAATTCACTTTCAGATCAGAAGTGCATAATTCTAGATCGAGAATTGATTACTTTCTTATGATCCACTCCCTTCTTCGTGGCTTGTCAGCATATGCAATTGAACCGGGTGTGATTTCAGATCACTTCTTGGTCAAATGCTCTTTTGATCTTACCCCCAGTTTTCCCAAACAAACTATTTGGAAATTAAATAATCAGTTACTTAAGTCAGATCTAGTTAAAGACGCCATTACTCAGAGAATAGACCCGTTTCGGAGAGAAAACTTTAATCCTGTAGGGAAGGGAGATATAGAATGTGGAGCTTTGAAGTGTGTTTTGAGGGGATAATTTATAAAATTAGCCATGGAGAAAAAGAGAAAATGAGAACATAAGCAAAATATCTTTTGGAACAAATACGGGTCATAGAAAGAAATCTTTCTTTGGTCACCGAGGAAGGGGTCAACAGAAACTAATTGGTCTTAGGAACCAATATAATGATCTTTTGAGGGAGAAAGCTGAGTATGCCATCCTTAAATCCAAGGCACTCTATCAGGACTAGGGGAAGAAATCAAGTTGTTTGTTAGCTTTGAGGTTGAAGGCTGCGGAGTCTTCTAAAATTATTCAAACTATTATATCGCATACTGATGGCTCTGCTAAATTCCTCTCCCAAGATATAATTCTAGAATTCGAACATTACTACAAAACACTCTACAGTCTGATGGTACCCCAACCCAGGAAAGAAGAAGTAGAAGCATATTTATCTTCAACCCAGCTTCCAACAATCCCAGAAGACATGAAAAATGGATTGATCTCCCCTATCTCAGATTCTGAAATCTTAACGACAATAAAATCCTTATCTCCGGATAAAGCCCAGGGACCAGATGGATTCTCCCTGAATTTTTATAAATGTTTTGCTGAACATCTGACCCCAAATCTGAAGAGGCTATTCTCAAGCATATTAGAATCTGATGAGCTTGATAGACACTTGTTTGAAGCACTTATCATTGTCATTCCTAAACCTGAGAAAGAACTAGATAAAGTTAGCGGTTATCGCCCAGTTTCCTTAATTATGATCTTAAAATCCTTGTCAAAATTTTAGCAACCCAATTTAGCAAAAGTTATGCCTCTTATCATCCATTAGGATTAGGTAGGTTTTATGGCAGGTAGAAATTCATCGGACTGCTTCCACAAGTTATCCCACGTCTTCTCTGTGTCTGGGGATGTGGACCCATGTGGTCTGATGTCCCTGGACACAGAGAAGGCATTTGATAGAGTAAATTGGTGGTTTCTATTTTTGACCATGAATAGATTCAGGTGCTCTCCTGCTTTCACTAAATGGATCATCTCCCTGTATAAAAATCCCACTGCTAGACTGTATTACAATAGTCTCTTTTCCTCTACTTTTCCTCTTCTCTCTGGCACCAGACAGGGCTGCCCATTGTCACCCCTGTTGTTCAATATATACTTGGAATCTCTTCTGTGTCATCTTCGATCTGAATTCAGAGTTCAGAGAGTGATTATAGGTTCTCAGGAATTTAAGGTCTCTGCATATGCAGATGACGTCCTTCTTCACTTAATGCAGCCCAAGGAATCATTTTCTGCTGCTTTACATAGAATAGAGAATTACAGTAAATTGTCAAACTATAAGATTAATGTGGAGAAAACCACAGTATTTCCTCTTAACTCTAAATTACAGAAGCAGGTGGCAACAGATCTTAGACTACGATGAAGCCCAAGCACATTAAAATATTTAGGGGTATTGTTATCCAAAAGTGAATCCAGAATTGTTCAACTGAATTTTGACTCCTTACTCCAGACAATTAAGCAGGACTTGTCTAGATAGGATAAGCTTCCGCTCTCCCTTTGGGGTAGTGTAAATCTCAAAATGAATGCCCTGCCTAGGTTGTTTTATCCTATTAGTATGCTCAATATCTGGATTTCATTGAAGTGGTTCAAAAAACACACACAATGATCTCTGATTTTGTTTGGTTAGGTAAAGTGCCCCACAGAGCTTATCATAAATTAGCCACCCCCAGAACCAGGGAAGGCCTGAGGTTACCGCATTTAGATTTATATTATTGGGTGAGTAATGCTAGTAAATATTTAAAATGGTTAATTAAATCAGCAGAAATGGCCTCTTTGCCTTATGTCCCTTCTTAGGTTATGCTGGAAATTGAGTTAATCAGGAGGTCTGGAATTGATCCCATCTCCCTGTTATATTCCTCTTGCCAAGCTCTCCCAAAATGTTTAACATCTCTTCCCATTCTCACCTCTATCAGGATTCATTCGCAATTATGTTCATTTTTACGGTGCACTGTGTGGAGAGACCCATGTGAACCCTTATGTAGAAATACTAAAGTGAAAGTGTGTGGTAAAATGATCCCTGAAAACTGGATCTCCTCATTGGCAGGCATGAGGATTGCTAATCTGATAGATGATGGGCTTCCCTTGCAGGTTCAGTCAATTCTTAACAGGTACAATGTGGGACATAATTATATTTTCAAAGTATATCAGATTAGACATTTAATTATTCATATTCAAGAGAATATGAGGCAAAGTAAACTACCAGAAAGGTATTTTGAGATGCTTGCCCATGGGGTTTGGACTCAACATGCAATTTCTGGTTTATATGGCTCTTTATTTGACCAAGCCTATTCTGCTCTTGTTGGGATACCTCATTACTGGGCAGATCATTTTCCAGACTTATCCAGAAATTGGCAAACAATATGGCAGAATACTTACCGTTACATTACTCAGGATAGGTTAAGATTGATGAGTTTCAATGTTTGAATAATATATATTGGACCCCAGCCAAATTATACAAAATTGGTAGAACAGCTAACTCTTTATGCAACAGATGCCATCGGGAGGAAGGTACTCTACTTCACATGTCATGGGAGTGCCCTCCAGTAAGGGATCTATGGGAGAGCATCAGGGCTAGAGCAGTCTCACCCCTGGGTCTAGAACACTGTTTTACCACCGAGATTTGTTTATTAGGGGACTATAAAAGTTTGGAAGTGAAGGCTCATAGGTGTTATATGGCCATTATTTTCTCCTCCCTTAAGAAAGTAATATTACGACATTGGCTGGATGACCTCCCCTTAATTTACACAGAATGGCTGAACGAGCTGTTATCTAATTTGAACATCAAAAAAATGGGGGACGAGTTTATCAAATTGTCCAGTAAGATGGGAAGAATTTCACACCTTTTATCTGCTCCAAACTGGATCCCTCCCATGGAATGATACAGTGTAAAAGGTTAGCTGGGGAGCAGCATCCCTATAGGAGCCGTGTATATCATTTATTTTTGTCTGGAGACTTCACTCAGCTAAACAGGCAAGGCTGGAGAAGGGTGGGGAGGGGTTAGGCAGGAGGGTGAGTGTCTCGTAGTAGTTGGTGGGGTGGGGGTCAGAGTGTGTTTGTATTTTAACTGAAGAAGTTTGTACGGTTACACTTTGTTATCACCTCTGATCTGGTATTGTTAAAATCAATAAACTTAAATTAAAAAAAGAACTGAATTCAAACTTGCACACAGCAAGAACATCCAACTATTACATTCATACATTAACTCAAATAAATTGACAACTCAGATTTTAGAATCTATTTGCCATAATAGCAATGTCATAAGTTAAACTGGGGTCCCATCTGCCTGGATTGGTGGTAGTTCAGGTGGATGTTAAAGATCCCATGGCACTTATCGAAAAGAGTAGGGGAATTTCCCCGGTGTCCTGGCCAAATTTCCCTCATTCACTAAAAAATACCACCAACAGCTTAATCTGGTTCAAGGTCAGTTGGCATTCATCTGTATCACCCTCCCCCGGGTCGTGCCTGAAAATAGGCAGGATTTGTCTAGTGCACTTACCCGGTCAACAAAAACTAAATAAAAAATAAAATAAAAAAAAATAGCAGATTGTTTCAATGATTATTTCTGTTCAGTATTTGCACCAAAGGTGGCTAGGTCAGATATTAATTTTCATGTTAATAACAGTGTCTATAAATTGTCTGTTGCCGAGGTGGAACAAGAACTGCAGAAAGTCAAAACACACACACACACACACATAGTCCCAGCTCTGACAATATATATCCTAAATTACTCAAGGCTGCATCACATATATTGGCACACTCCTTGGCAATTATCTTTAATAAATCATTAGAAAGCAGGATTGTACCATTCGACTGGAGATCTGCTAATGTGATGCCCATATTTAAAAAGGGAGATAAGGCCAAACTTGAAAATTATAGGCTGATTAGCCTTACTTCAATCCCGACTAGAAAGTGAAGTTATAAACCTTGATATTGCAGATACTCTACAGCATGGATTTAAGCGAGGAGTGTCATGTACAACAAATCTGGTGACCTTCTATGAGAAGGTCAGCCAGAGCCTTGACAGGGGATGTCCCTCTGATGTTATACTTCTGGATTTGTTCCAAAGCCTTTGATAAGGCCCCACATATGACCCTAGTTAATAAACCTCTAACACTAGGTTTTAGCCCTCTACTGGTGCATTGGATAAACAACTGGTTAAAAGGTTACGTGCAGAATGTCAAAATAAATGAGTCAGTAACAAATACAAAAGAGGTAACCAGTGGTGTCCCACAAGGCTCAGTATTGGGCCCAACACTATTTAGTATATTTATTAGTGACTTACAAAATGATGTTGAAAGCAATTTAGCAAAATTCGCAGATGATTTAAAACTAAGTGGTGAGGTGGATACCTTTAATAAACATTTGACAATGGTAAATTACCTAAATAAGGTAATGGAATGGTCAATACGAAATGGGATGCAGTTTAACATTAATAAATGTGTTGTAATTCACTGCGGTATTAAAAATGACTATAATTATATCATAAGTAACCACATTCTGCATAAGGCAACATCTGAAATAAAATTAATAATACACTTACATCCTCAGACCACTGTAGATTAGTAACAACCAAAGCTAGGGGTCTTGTTAGAAAAATAAAATGTTCATTCATCTGTAGATCAGAAAAGTGTATCATCCCTATATATAACAGTTACATTATGCCAGTACTTGATTATGGATCTCCAGTTTGGTCTCCATATCTAATAAAAGACATAAACATGACTGAAGGCATGCAACGATCAGTAACAAAATTAATTCCACACAAAAAGAGATTATCCTATGTAGATCACCCATTCTTCCTAGCTAGCGGAGTGAAAAGGCACAATTTTAATAGCATAGCTGCCTGTAATCTAACTATCTAGACTGTTTATTGCCTAATATGCCTAGAAAGTGTTAAAATCTTCTCAAAAAAGCTGTTTTGTCTTGCTAAAGTTACCTAAGGATAGAGTGATTACAGCCCTTTCATTGTCTTAGTACTGCAACCAGACTCCCAGGTGCCAAGGAAATCATCCCTATTCAGGTGGAAATTTGTTTGTCACTGGCTTGTGAGACTCTTTTGTCCTCCCCAGTACTAAATTTCCTCCTCTCTCCTTCCCTCCTCAGCTGCCGAGACCCTCCCAGGTCTCCCAACCCTTCTGCTGCTCGAACTGCGGCCACCAGGTGGTCGGCGCTGCAGAGGCCAATGCCCGAGACCTCAAGGCCAGATTCAGCTTGCCGAGAGGTATGGCAAAGCTGCAAATTTTCACCCACCCGCTCATCCCACCAGCACATTCCTATATAGATGTCTTGCCCGGCCCCTTATTGTTATTGGCTCCCTTCTGTCTATACTAAGCCTCACCATGTGGGGACTTTTACAGCTATGTCTATTGCCTCTCCTATTTGGAATCCCGGTCGGCCTATACCTACCCAACAGACCAATACCTTGCATGGATTATAATCCTTTCCTGTGCCTTACATCCTCTGGCACCTTAAAGCCTACCTGCTCCTGTATGACCACGGACATTCAACTGCACCTTTACATATGGCATCCTAGTGCAGGTAGCACAAGTTCAATACACTCATCTTAGCGCACGACCCCCACCATGCAACACTCCTGCACCACCAGGCTATATTCACTCAGAGTACTAATAGCAGCAATTACTGGTGGCACCTTCTGCATTGGGAACATCGTATCACCCAAAGCTACTAAATACTACAAATGGAACAAGACTAAGACTCAAAAGCTATCCTCTGCCACCCTCAGAAAAATACTCCTACTCCTCCTCCTATGCTCAGGCAATGTAGAACTGAACCCTGGCCCACCGGCGACAATCCCTTCACCCTTAGATCTGCCCTTGCTAAAGGGCATGAGCTTTTTGCACATTAATGTATGTAGCCTGCTCAAAAAGCTAACACTGACCAAAGCATGGGTATCCCATACATCCCCATTTATACTAGTGATCTCTGAATCCTGGCTGAGAACAACTACTGATACGGAAGTAAACATCCCTAATTATGCCTTATTCAGAGCAGATAGGCACACTAGAGGAGGTGGTGTGGCCATATATGTCAAAGATAAATTCTCAGTATCCTGTACAGCTGCATTCTCCATTCCCAATGAATATGAGAGCCTTACTGTCAAAGTGGAAATCACCCAGACATGTGTTCTCCAGCTTATAGGATGCTACAGATCCCCCTCTGCTAGCTTAAAGCTCTTAACCTATCTAAGCGATGTCTTAGAACAAGGATCGCTTGAAACCATCATTCTCAGCGACTTTAACCTTGACTGGATGTCCAAAGCAACTGCACCGCTAGTTTCTTTTTGTGATGACCATGGACTAACCCAGCTCATCAATGATCTAACACGCCCAAATACAAAAACTCCTGCTAAGAGTACCATTCTGGATGTATTGCTTGTAAGCAAACACCACCTTTTCTCCCATGCTGGCACCTTCTTCTCGGATGTCAGTGGACATTGTTTCATCGGAGGGATAAGATCTACCAGCAAGCTTCCTGCTCCTTCTAACTTTTGCCAGAAGAGATCAAGATGAAATTTTAATATAGCTGCCTACATTGCTGACCTGAATTTCTCCTTGCAGTGGCAGGAGTTTTACCTTGCTAAATCAGTTACCACCGCCTATGACATCTTTTATGATATACTATCAGGGGCTCTCAACAAACATGCCCCCCTGACCAAAGTCCACACAAAGATCAAAACCAACAAATGGTTCACCCCCAAGGTTTGATCACTGTTGTTCGAAAGAGACAAACTATAGAAAAGGGGCATGAAAATCAAATCTGCCTAACAACTGGAACCTATTCAGAAAGGTGTGTAACATATGTGCCAAATCTATTAAAGATGCAAAAGCTTCCTTTTACCGCACAGAACTCGACGCTTCTTCCAAGAACCCATACAAATTCTGGAGCACTATCAAGAATCTGATGGGTCACCCTACAAGTAACTCCCTCCCAAAGTTATCTCAGGAAATAAAATCATTAATGACAGGGCAGAGATCTTAGAGTCCTTCAAAAACCACTTTGCAACTGCAGGTCTGGCGTTTGATAACTCCCCAGCCTGTAAGATACACTCTACTTCAAACTATGCCCATCAAATACCTCCAGCTACCACCAACCTCTTCAAGCTACAACCCACTTCGCTAAAAGAAGTTGAAGACCTTTTACTATGGATGGACACTACAAAAAGTGCAGGTGCTGACTTGTTGGACCCCTACTTTATAAAAATCACATACCATTTCCTCGCCATACCCATCACTCACGTATTCAATTTGTACCTCTCACAGGGCACCCTACCGCCTGTCTGGAAGACCGCCCATGTCATACCACTTTTTAAATCAGGTGAGCTAGGGGACCTCAACAATTATAGATCCATTTCTCTACTCCCAGTGCTATCTAAATTATTGGAGAAAATCATGAATGCACAGCTAAGGAATTACCTCGAAGTAACAAATCTATTGAACCCGATGCAGTCAGGATTCAAAGCCGAACATAGCACTATTACAGCATTGTCCAAAGTTACCGATACATGGATGAGATCCCTCTACACAAGGAACTTTACCTGTGCAGTCTTCTTGGACCTAAGCAAAGCTTTTGACACTATTGATGACAGCCTTCTACTCACCTCGCTTCAAACCATAGGAGTGGACTCTACCTTGCTGCTCTGGTTCACTGACTACCTCTCAGGATATCTCCAGCCAGTTAAAGCAGAAGGTGAGCTGTCCCCCTTAAACTGCTCCTACAAGGGTTCCCTCAGGGATCTATACTAGGTCCACTCTTATTGGCAATATATATAAATGATATAGACTACTATATAAAAAATGCCAATACCCACTTGTTTGCAGATGATACCATCCTATAAATCAGCCGACCCACACCACAGGCTGCCTGTAATGACCTCCAAAATGAGTTCAACCTTTTGCAAAGTCAATTAATCCACAAAAAACTACTATTGAACGCTAAAAAACAAAAGCATTGCTCTTTTCGCCGCTTGCTCACTCACTTAGCCCTACAGACAGTGGACCTACTCTGGAAATCATTACAATACTAGGCAAAAAAATAGAATTCGTAACCAAATTTAAACATCTGGGAGTATGGATTGATAACAGACTCTCCTTTACAGAACACATCCGAAGACTTGTTGAAAAAACTCCATCAAAGGCTTGGACTTTTCTTCAGACTAAGCTACTTCCTCACCATAGATGCCAAAGCAAGACTGGTCCAATCTACTTTCCTATCTCTGGTGGACTATGCGGATTTCTTGTACAGCCAGTGTCCCACCTCCCAGCTAGCCAAACTCGACACACTGTACCACTGTGCACTAAGGTTTATCACAGGTCTCCCAAATTCTACTCATCACTGCATCCTGTATGATACTGTGGGATAGACATCCCTTAAACTTAGGCACCACAAAAATGCTGCTCTCCAGACTTACCATGCCCTCACAAACAAACTACCCCAATATATTTCTGATTGCCTACCCCTATGCACAATAAGAAAATATGCGCTCCGAAGCCATTCCTTCATCTCCCTCGCAATACCAAGAGTAAACTTGCATTTCAGTAGAGCAGTAATTAGCTTAACTCTCCCTGCCTCTGGAATAACTTACAAAAGACTTAAATTAGACGCCCTTGTCCCTCTGCACATCTTTAAGGCATTATACTCGTGTGCAGTAAGCGGAGTCTGCAACTGCTTTGCTCATCCTCAAATAGCTCCTAAACCACTCGTGGCTCGCCCTCAGGTCTGAACCATGACCACAGCCACCTCAAAATTATGATGGCTGTTACCGTCCTATCATCTGTATGTTGAGAAAATCTCCAACTTGTGCTTTAACGCCATACCCACTTACTCCACACTCCATACCCTGCCCCTCTTAAACACGCTGCCGTATTTCTCTCAGATAGCCATGGCTTCTAGCGCTCATAGGGTCTGTTATCCTTACTTGCTGTTGTGAAATTATCCCTTGCCTCCTAGCACCAGCCGGCGTACAGCTCTAAGCATACATGGGGTCTGTAGTACTCTAATGCTGTTATGCAATTATCTTTTACTGACCAGACTTATATATTTATGTGTATCTGTATATAAATTCAGCTTTGGGGCTTTGCCCATACTGTGTACTGTAACTAATGTATGTCGTTTGCTTAACCTGTATTCATGTTTTAAACACGTCCACCTTGAAAAAGAGCTCTGCTCAATGGTGACCGCCTGTATAAATAAAGATTGATTGATTGATTGAAAGAAACTGGTTTGTTTTCTCTCCAACAAAGACATCAGAGAGGAGATCAATTGCTTCTATACAAAGTATTACAATCTCCAGAATTAATTAGTCAATGTGGTGTTGTTTTTAACAATACTAGAAGTTGTCTCAGATCCCATTGCAAGAAACTTGTTGTACCTAGGGCTGTAACATCCACAAGGGGCAATTATTTTACAATAAGGACTATAATGTCTTGGAATAGGCTACCTAAGGAGGCAGTTGAAGCAATCAGTTTCTTGGAATTCAAAAGCACTTTGTACAGAATATTTTATTCAAAGTACCAGATGATTTAAGCTCACCCACATGTGTGGGAGACAATCTAAATGGGCTACAAGCTCCCTTTTGTCCAGCTACTGTATCCTAGTAGTAATTCTAGTAGTGATACTTTCTTACATGCTTTATAAACCTTCCCCCATTAATCTTCACTCACAATCTCGTGTCCTAGCTTCTCTGTTCCTGGTAAATGGATCTTCACAGTTCACCTTTTTCATTCCTTTCAGGAACTTGAATGTTTCTATGATGAAGTCTTCTTTTAATGTCACAGCCTGGATAGACAGCCAGAGAACAGTGCTCCTGAACTCTCATTGCCTATAACCCTTTTGCAAGTTGATTAAATGCAGCATTTTAGCTAAAATGGCAGGATGGGGTAATAAGGGTGACTGCTGTTCCAGATCCAGACAGAATCTCCTGAGATGGGGCCAGGATGCTGAAGGATTGGAACTGAGAACTATGGAGGGCAGCTGGAGTCCTTTACCCACCAGTCTCAGAGGCCAAGACTATGGCAGCAACAGCAAAACCCAGAAAGTCACCCAAAGCCGTTTTGAAATCCTTCTAGCTGACATTAAGACTTTTAAAGACAACAAGAAGGAAGACTCTAAAAGGCTCAATGCAAAGCTGCTGAAGGTGTTAAAATGGGTAGAGACACCATATGAGAGAGTAAGTCTGGTAAAGAATGGCATCATTCAACTTACCGGAGCAGTTGAATCCCTCCTACAATATGTGGCTGCCCACCACGGCAAATGAATTGACCTGGAAGGCCATTCTCGCCAGTACAATCTCTGGCTGTACAGGGTCATGGAGGGTGCTGAGACAGAACATGTGATGGTCTTCCTGGTTGAACATTTGTAACATAGAACTAGCCAAATGCTAGCAGTATGCACAGTCTGTCAGCACCCTGTTAAAGAAACAAATGGGAAACATATATTTCTTAATCAATCCTTAATTATTTCATCAACTTACAGACAGTGTGGGACATGCAAGACCAAATGTGTTGTACAAAAGTAACTCATTAAGCAACTTTGAAGTCCTCTTGGCTCAAGTTACCTTTTCCCAATTCTCAATTTTTCAATAGTGACTTGCTCCATATCCATGATTTTTTCTTTAGATTACAGTTTACAGATCATCCCACCAGAGCAGAATTGCAAGGAAAGGGCTGATGTGTGCACGCTCCTACATGCACTGAGTCACAGCTGATATTTTGGCATCCTAACCACACCTTCTTCTGAGCTACACTTCCCTTTCTTCCCATCTGTTTTAAAGTTTTTTGGTCATCATGGCAACAGGGTCAGCTCTTACCTTGCAATCCTGCTCTGATGAAATGATCTACAAAGTGTAAGCTAAAGAAAAAATCATGAAATGCATTTTATCTTGCATGTCCCACACTGTCTGTACATTTGTGAAATAAGTAACGGACTGGGTAAGAAATACATGTCTCTCATTTGTTCCTTTAACAAAGTGCTGATTAACTGTACATACTGCTTGCCTTTGGCTAGTTCTATGACACAAATTGTCTGGAAATACCCTGCTATTTAGCATCAGTTATCAACCCTAGTAGTGTAACAGGAGTTAATTTGAACAGAACCAACTCTGTTTTATTGGACTTCTTCATGGCTGTGCTATGAGATGTACTTGCATTCCCATCATACCAGCCTGTATCTCTCCAGCAGGTGCATTGGACCCTACAGCTTAATCCAGCTGACCCACCCCATGTCAGTGATAATGTTAATGAAGTTCTCAAGTTTTGGGGCCTGGCAGAAAAAAAGACATAATGTATCTGGGGGCCTGATTGCTATTGGATCATAATTACCCTCCCAAGAATCAAAACAATCCATGGTCTAGGCAGAACTGATACATTTTTTGAAAGAGAAGAAGATTCGCTTCCACACACCTATCTTTTCCAAGCTGAGAGTATTATGGGTAGAGGGCACAGCAGTGTGTATAACTCACCTGTTAAAGCCAGGAAGGCATCCTTGGGTAAATGCTTGAGCAGCCCCTCTCCGTAGATCAGTACAGGTCAGAAGCGGTGCTCCACATCTGTGCAGTGGCAAACAGTCCTAGCACAGAAATCCTGAATGGGAGGCCAACTAGCAGCACCACCAACCATGCAGCAGATCAGGAAATGTCTACAGGGTTCCCTAACCTAAACCAACAGATGAAACATAGCCTGAACAAACCACTTGACTCAGACTGCAAGTATTTTTGTGAATTCAGTGTACCGAACACTCTCACTATGCATTTGTTGGTCTGAAATGAGACATACTTGTTGCTGACATAAATATCCCTTTCATTATAAATATCCTCTTTACGATTTCTGTATAATACTGTGCATAGACCCACTGACACTGGGCTACTTTAAAATGAATTCCCTACTTATAACTCTATACTTCATTGAATGGACCCAGTGAGCAGAGACTTTCTTTCAGAGTTTTTAGGACTGCAGAGGGCATAGCCCACCAGACCTCTTGCTATGGGAAAAGGACTCCCACATTCCTTGCGACCCAACAACATGTTGGAATGTCAACACAATTGCTATTGCATCTGTGAAGCCCTCCGCTCATTGTCTTTGGTGGAAGTCACACTGCACTATTTTTCTGCTCACTACCTCCTACCTCCCAGTGCACTTATTTGGCTGGTGGACTGTATGCTTATGCGGGAGGACTGGTTTGTTGAAAGCTACAGAGTAAGTTGGGCAAATAAAAAAAAATAAAACAAATGGCTCAGCTGATCAGATATTAATATATATAGCTAAGTCCATGCTGCTGCTCCATGGGGAATCTGTGGGACACTCGCCAAGGCTATAGGGACCGGTTTCTCCTGAACCATCCATGCAAAATAATTGATCTTGGCAGTGACAGTGCCAACCAGCAGGCTTCATAATATGGCTGGGCTTGAATTCTGTCTGTATTTTCACCAGGTAGCCATTTTATTTGTAAATATATTATTTTATTTAGTTTATTTATTTATGCCCCTTTGGGCTTCTGCTGCTCAATGCTGCTCTGTTGAACTGTCTGTGGGCTCTTCTAGTCCACATTCTCTCTTTTTTGTCTCCATTTCCATCCCCCCCCCATTCACATATTCTGCCCCTTTTGAGTTTCCACATAGCCACAGAGAAGATCTTTTGCTACTCTTCTCCTCTCAGGGAGCATTTTGTCCTTGTCTGCATAATATTTCCTCCTAATACTGTTATATTTAGTGCAAAGTAGCTGAAGCAGGTGTCCTCTAGTGTTTACCTTATCTTGTTTGAAGTGAAAGCCAATTTCAGCAAATAAATAAGGGTTGTTTATAATATCCCACATGAGGAGCAGATCCTCTGTTAACCTTTTTATGTTTGATTGCATGCATGTGCAAGAAACATAGTGCCACCATATGAGTTTTCGTAGGTGTGCCACCCCCACTTCCAATGCCCTGCTCCTTTTTGCAGGCATGGCAGGACCACAACAGTGAATGTCCTAGCTGTCTATGACAGCCATTCAGATGTAGTGCCGTACAGTTCTGAGAAAACCACCGCTACAATCAGTGGTGGTAACATGTAGACAATTTGCATACTGCCATCGGCAAGCAATTTGCATAGTGCTGTTGGCAGTATGCAAATTGCCTACACATCAGCACTGCATCAGAACTGTCATAGACAGTTTGTTTCTGATCCCCATCGATCCAGTGCCCCCCCCTGAACACCTAGGTAGCACTCTGGGAGCCCACCCCAGCATGCTCATGCACTCCCCTCCACCTCCGCACTGTATGACTGATGGGGGTGTCCAATCCCATTAGCTCCGCTGCCCCCCAAAAGCAAACTCCTAGGTGCCACGCTGGGTGCCCACCCCAGACTGACAAAGGTCAGTGACCCACGGGGGTGCCCAATCCCCTGTTGGCTCCACTGCCCCACAACAAACTTCCAGGTGCCACACTGGGAGCCCACCCCAGTGTTGCAAAAGTCGCACATTGACTTTATAAAAAAAAAAAAACACTTAGAACAAAGGAAAACGGTCCCCTGTTGACTGTCTTGTCCCTTCCCCCAACCCGCACCCACCATCTGCATCCCCCAGCTCTCCACACACCCTCACCCCATACTTACCTCCGGAGGGTGGCACGATGATCTTCAGTGGACCGGGAACACGTTTGCACTCTTCAAAGCTGACCGTGAACTGAAGAAATGTCGGTAAGCTGTATAATGGCATAAATGTTTGGTTTTCAACTTTGGTGCATATCTTGGCCATTTTGGAGATTATTTCACCAAATTTTCAAAATGGGGTTCTTGGTACCCCACCTCATGAACTCAGCCACTGTCATTTTGTTATCCGGTCCCGAAAGGTGATTTCATGGTAACTGCACAGAACCACCTTTCGGGACTGAGTAATGAAATGACAGTGTCGCAGTTCATGAGGTAGGCCCCCCAAAACCCTATGTTGAACATTTGGTGAATAAATTCCCCAAAATGACTGTTTTATGAGCATACATTGCGCATTTCCTATGCATGCTCGTAACCTCGAGAATTTTTACTATTTTCACTCCAGATTTTCAACATTGCCATTTTACCACACCTCCTTATAAGCAGTACAGCTGTCATTTTTCACATCTTGCCCAAAATATGTTTTCGTGCATATGAACATACGAACACACGAAATTTGCCAGCAGATAAAGGCCTAGAGGTCTATCAAGTCTGCTTGAATGTACAGCAAGCACCCCTTATTCTGAAGCTGCCCCTCCCTTCTTCATGGGTTGCATTATGCATGTAATGCACAATGGCATGGTTGGTGTGTAAAATCAAAGTTTGGGACAGATTAAGAAAATCACAGTGATGCTGTTCATGAGCAGAGGTCTTAAAATGGCTATGTTGAAAATTTGGTGACAAAAGTCCATAAAATGACTGTGTTACGAGCGTGCATTGTGCAGTTTCCACACACACTCGTAAGTTCACAAATTTGTAATATTTTCAGTCCAGATTTTCAACAGTGGCATTTTTCTACACCTCCTTATGAACAGTACAGCTGTCATTTTTCACACCATGGCCAAAATGTGTTTTTGCACTTCTGGCGCAGAAATGCACGGTTGCTGTGGGAAATCAGTGTTCGGGACAGATTAAGAAAATCACAGTAACACTGTTCATGTGTGGAGGTCCCAAAATGCCTGTGTTGACAATCTGCTGTAAAAAAAAATAATTACATCACAGGTGTGCGTTGCGCAGTTTCTACGAACACTCGTGACTTCACCAGTTTTTTTATATTTTCACTCCAGATTTTCAACATTGCCATTTTATACACCTCCCCATGAATTGTACAGCTGTCATTTTTCACATCCCATTCAAAATGTGTTTTCACACCTGTGGTGTCATATGGTGTAATCGCTGTGCAAAATCAGCTTTCGGCTAACAAACTTATATTGCCACTGTTCATGAGGTGGGGTCACAAAAAACCCATGTTGAAAATTTGGAGTGAAAATACCAATGAACGCCCGGGGCATTAGGGTTTCCAACCATAGCACCCCACCCTGTAGAGACTGACGGGAATCAGTGGTGTGACTTGGGATTGTTGCCTGTAATGCTCATGCCATTCTACCCCCACCCACACCCTGTAGCCAGTGACAGGCATCAAGGTGTGCCTTGAACTCTTTGGCCCCAAAGTTCACCCCATTCTCCTATACTGCACCCATCTCACCGTAGTTCCTTATGGAATGGGGTGAGCGTAAGGCCCAAAGACCCCAAGGCACATCGTGACACTTGTCGGTGTCAGCAGGGTAGGGTGTGGTGAAATGGCATGGACGTTATAGTCGATGACCCAAAGGTACACCCCAATGCCTGTCAGTCTCTGCAGGTTGGTGGTGGGGTTGGCTTCAGGTCAACACTAACTGCCATTCCTATTATGTATCTCTGTAACTCCTACACTACCAATGCCAATGCCAGCAAGCACACATTCGGCATTGACAAATGCTAGTTGTTCTAGTGACATGAGGTTTAACCTGCACAATCTATCGGTATAATGTAACTTTTTTAAGCCTTTGACTTGCCTAGTCATTTTTCTTTGCATTCTTTCTAATTGGTATATGTCATTCCTTTGACATAGGAAGCAAAATGGTGAACAATAATCTAAGTGAGGATGGACATTTGATCTGTAAAGTGGTTCTTGGACCTCAGGGACTCTGGATCTAATATTATTTTTGATGGTCCACCAAACTTTATAGGCTTTACTAGTTATCTCATTCATGTGTTTTGAGCTGGCTAAATCATTTGCTATATAGATCCCTAGACCTTTTTCAAGTGCTGTTGTCTTAAACTGCTTCCAGCAGTTATCCAGCACAGAGTAAGCCAGAGGGAATAGAGATCTTGACTGTAAGATATCTGAACTTGGAAGCTCAAGGCCAACTGTCAGTGCCCTACTGGCACGAGAAAAAGTTACATTTCAAAAGTTGTTGTGGTTTCTTGTCACTGATTTGAAATATTTACCTGTCCCCAGATTCAGCAGGACACTGGAGTCACTGTTTCAACACTTGTGCTGTCAGCAGACTAGGGAATCCATTGATAATGGGTAAGGCCAGTAGGCAACTCCTCTCATATAATGTAAACAGGCTATCCAACCCCACTAAATAAAGCAAAGTTATGTCTCATTTGAAAAAATTGAAAGCTGATGTTCTGTTATTGCAGGAGACATACTTGTCTTGTGCAAAGTGTGAGAAAATGAAGCAGTTTGGCTACCACAGGATGGTTGCTGCCTCCTCCAAAGCTGGGTGTAAGAAAGGATGGTGGTACTGGTGCCTGTTATGGAAACCTTTGATGTAATTAATCAACAGCCAGATAAAGAGGGGAGCTATGCTATGCTAAAGGGGAGGTACAATGGAGTAGTTCTTACCCTGTAGACTGTACTGTAAATGCTCCACAGGTACTGAATATGCTTTGTTTAAAAAAATATTCCTGTTGCTTTCTGACTGGAGGTGAGGGTTCTATTATTTGTGGGTTGACCTGAATGTAACCTGCTTGCCTCACCTAGACAGCTCTTCTCAAATGCCAAACAAAGAACATCAAGGGCCTGATTCTCAAAGTCCTGGAGATGGCGCAAGGTGCCTGCGTCGAACACAAATGGTGCAAGTGGCAGCTTGCACCTGAAACTGTCTTTGGCGATATTCTCAAAGACAGCCTGCACCAACCACAGGCTGCCTGCCCCAAATGGGACTTGCACCTCCCCTTCTCCCAAAAATGGCCTGCGACCTGGTGCTAGGGGGCATGTGGCAGGCTCAAGTTGCCACATCCCCTAATGTGGAATTCACAGAACCCACCCAGAGGGAGAAATTCTAAGTACCCTTAGACCAGCCAGGGCTGGTCTAAGGGTACTTGGAGTATCTCCTCTGGGAGAATAGCCTGTTTGCAGAAATGTGCCATGGTTCTCCCTCCCTGATCCCAAATGTCCCAGGTAAAATTACTGGTCCAGTGACCCCCCATCCCCGAACCCATGATCTTGCCTGACATTAAATATATGTTTAAATCCCTGATCCCTGGTGGTATAGTGACAGCCCTCCCTGAACCCTGATGTCCCTGGTAATAATATTACACAGAACTCCCCATTCACTGGTGGTCCAGTGGCCCCCTTCCCCCACCCCAGCACATTGTGCCTACCACCCCCCTATGACATGACAGAGCTGGGGACCAGCACATCCTTCCTTACACGTCAGTATCCTGCCCATGACTGAATTGTCACTGAGGCATGAGGTGGGCTGTGCCAGTCCCTGTCTCTGTCATGGAATGGGGGGGAGCAGGGTGGTGGGTGCATCCTGCTGGGGTGGGGGAGGGGGACACTGGACAACCAATGAATGGGGAGTTCTGTATAGTACTGTGGCCAGGGACATTGGGTTCAGGAGGGGCACTGCTCCACTCAGAGATCAGTGATTTTAATATATTTAATGTTTGGGTGATCGTGGTTCTGGACGGGAGAGGGTGGGTGGGGCACTAGCCCACCAGGGACTAGAGTGGTGCATGACCATCCTGGGCTTTCAGCTAACCCTTCCAGTGCATCCTCTGTTTCTCACTGCCACAGTTGCCACAAACTGGGATTTTGCCGCCGGGACCCTGCTGGATAGAGAATGGGGTGCAGGGTCTCTGGTGCACTGGCCTTCGGCACAAGCTGCTGTTTGCTGCAGCTTGTGCCACTAGATGGCTTTTAGAATCAAGTCCCAAGTAGCTAACCAAGTTTGGAAACTACTCATTGAACTTGGTTATTTAGCTGTGTCGCGGCGCCTTAATGGCCAGAGCCACTATTATAAATATTATTCAGCTCTGCACAGAATATACTCTGGACTGGATTATTTCCTTGTTTGAAGAGAGCTGGATGGGAAATCTAGGTCTTTTGGACTACACATCCATATATATGAAATTGGGCATGATTAAGAAAAACTCATTCTAAAGAGTGAATACCTCCTTTTTACAAGACAAGGAACTCAGTACTAGCATCCCAAAATTTATAGAACAAGCGGTGGGGGGAAATAATACCACTGTGTGTCCACTGGGATCTTGTGGGATTTGGTGAAGGCTCTCCTGAGAGGAAAATTTATAAAATACTCCACAATGGGAAAGAAACAAATGGAGGCCCATCAGTTGGAGCTGGGGGGGTCAGATTCATGACTTGAAGGCTCAACAGATGCTTAAATTAGATAGAAGCAGTGGCAGTATGCTTTAGAACCTCAAAAAATAACTAGGGGATATATTAGAATACCATGCTGAGCAAAAAAAGTTGTTCTTAAGAAATTGATTTTATGAAGGGGGCCCCAGATCCCTTAGGCTTCTAGCAGGGCATCTTGGAACACAGATAGCCAAAGCACAAATTAATATTATAACACATATCACAACAGAATTTTGGATAGGAACAATACAAGAAATTTCAGAGGTCTTTAAGGGTTTTTAAAAATCTCTTTACAGATCTGAGGTGGGTCTCAAAGGAGGATGTGAAGGCCTTCCTAAACAAACTGGCTCCGGCCCTCCCCAAGTCAATGCAGAACAAAATGAAGCCCTCACATCCCCAGTCACTGATGCACCAATCCAGAGGGAAATTACCCATCTTATAGCATGAAACCCAGTGCAGACAGCTTCAGGTGAGAAATTTACAAACAATTTAAAGATGAGGGTCTCAATTTTTAAAATCCAAATGTGATGAAAGGTGCCTGCATCAAACAGAATTGACGCAAAGGGCACCTTGCATCAGAACTTGCAAAGTTTCTGATTCTCGAAGGCTGACTGCAGCAAACTGGAGATCCCATGCAGCAGACTGGTCATGTGCCAGGCCTGCACCAATGTCAGGGGTGTTCAGGGTGTTAAAGGGATTGCGGCAGATGCAGGCTGCAACTTCCCCTTCAATGGCATTCTGACAGCCAGTGGGATCAGCTAAGACTAAAACCACCCAACAGGTGGTGTAACAGCCCTTGTGCCACCCCCACAGACAGTGCTGGGTGGGAGCAGGAGCTGACCTGGAGCCTGGACAATGGAGTAGCTGTCCAATAAGCATGGCAGAGGAGAGCAGCCATGCAGCCAGATGCAGACTGCACCAGAGACATTGCCACCAAGTCCCTTGACATGTGCCTGGACTGCCAAGTGGACCTGAAACAGGCACACTTGGCAATAGCACTGTGGACATCCTGGGCATGGCACCGTGCCTCCCCATCTGCTGCCTGTCCCACTCTAGCAATGCAGCCCACATCGGCTCTGCAGGCAGCCTGCATCTCCCTGTGCTGTGTGGCAGGGTTGGTGGTACATGCCGCACTCTCTGCCAAACTTCTCCCATGTGCCAAATGTGTGGTGCACAGCAGTGGCTGCTGCAACCTGTGGGTGTTTGCCACCAAGACCACTCCTGTATCATAACCAGGGAAGCCCGCTGAGTATGGGAATTGGGCACAGAGTCCCAGGTGCACTGAGGATCATTGCAAACTGCAATTGGTTAGCTTGCAATGATCTTTGAGATTATGCACTGCTTTTGTGGCCACTATTGGTGGATGGGGACTGTTCCCTCTTTAATGTCTTTATTGGTGACATTGCAGAGGGGCTAGAAGCAAAGGTATGCCTTTTTGCAGATGACATGAAGATCTGCAGTAGGGTACACACTCTGGGGGTATGTATGAAAAAAAAGAATAGGGATATAAGAAAGCTTGAGGAGTGGTCAGGAGTGTGACAACTAAGTTTCAATGCAAACAAGTGCAAGATCATGCACCTGAAACACAGAAACCTAGGGGCAGAGTACAACATGTGGGGAGTGGTACTGGCAACCACCAAACAGGAAAGGGACCTGGAGTAATCATATCTGATGTCCTAATAGTGGGCAAACAGTGTGACAAGGCATTGGGGAGAGCCAGTGGAATACTAGGGTGCATAGGCAGTGGTATCACCAGCAGAAAGAGGGAAGTGGTGATACTGCTGTATAAATCACTGGTGAAACCACACCTAGAGTACTGTGTCCAGTTCTGGAGACCACACCTGCAGAAGGACAGAGACACAGTAGAGGCAATCCAGATTAGGGCAACTAAAATGGTGCAGGGTCCACATCAGAAGCCCTATGGCAAGAGATTAAAGGACCTCAAAATGTACATCCTGGAGGGAAGAATGGAAAGGGGGGATATGATAAAGACTTTCAAATACCAGTCACAGGTATAAATAAGGAAGAAGAAGGAAGGCTTTTTCAGAGAAAAAGATGCTCAAGAACAATTGGTTATGCTATGAGGTTGGAGGGGGGTAGGTTCAGGGAGACGTAAGGAAGTATTTCTTCACAGAAAGAGTGGTGGATGCCTGGAACAGCCTCACAGTGGAGGTGGTGGGGGCAAAAACTGTAGTGGTATTCAAGAAGGCACGGGATAGGCATAAGTAAACCTTAGTGGTAAGGAAAGGGAGATAAGCCGGATATCAAGTACGGTCTGCAGTGTCACAATAGGTAGGGAAAATAGGCAGACTAGAGGGGTCATGCAGTCCTCATCTGCTGTCAGTTTCTAGGTTTCTATGTTTGTACTGGTCACAGACAGTGATATCAGTGATTTCAAATCCTGGCAAGGACCATGCTTCTACTGTGGTTCAGACAGACCTATGTCTTTTTTTCAATATAGACTACAAGCTTCTGATGTTACACTTAACTAGAAGATTGGAATCTATCATACCACAACTTATAAATTTGGATCAAACAGGCTTTGTCCCAGGATGTCAGACACAGGATAATATTCATCAGACAGTATGTATAATAAACCACCTGAATCAAGAAAAAACTCAAGCTTTCTCATGAGTTTAGACACAGAGAAAGCATTTGATAAAGTATCCTGGTCATACTGTATCAGCTATTCAGTGTCTAGCTGATGGTACCACTGGCACAGTGCTATTAACAGAGTATCCCACCCATCCACCCCTCACTATCCTGCCCAGGTTCTGTGACCATATTTATACTCTCTATCCTTACTGATAATTGAAACTGTAAGGGATGCACCTGCCCCCAATAATCCAGGGTACCTGCTTAGCACATTGGATTGATGGAATTCCCATACATGATTAACCCCAATGCAGCTATTGTATAGTTTAACTGATCAAGAGAAGTCCCAGTCACTGCTAGAGTATTGTTAGTGTGTTGCAACTAAGCGGCCTGAACTAGTTGTAACACCTTTCGCAGCGGTTCACATCCACTATCATTATACTGATTATAGCTGAGTCCAAAAACAATCAACAGCAGAATTCCATTTACCTAGTATATACTACCATTCACCACTTACTTGTTCCCTAGATTACCCTCTATATTTCAACATTAACTTTGTTAGCTATGTACTAACTACACCCGCATGCCTAATATCACTGTTAAGTTACAGCAGGATTCATCCTCATTTATTCATAACAAGAAATACTCTGGTTTTACATGGTTGCCTATGGGTTCATCATTTGAAAGAAATTAGTCAGTTTTAAATCTCGGAGTCATCTACAAATTTGGATAAGCTGAATTTCGATACTAAACCCCTTGGATCCCAAGATTAGTTGGTGTACCCTGTAGCACTTCTGGGGAGGTTATTCCATGAACTATATCAGGATACCTTCCAAATTTAAACTTGTGTACTGCCAGATTTATCATTACTCTCAACACTGTGTACTCTAACACCATGGCATGGATTATAACTGGCCCATTACTATCCCTATGTCTTACCCTGGCATTTCCCACATGGGACTACAGCCAGTCTATTCCACAGGACAACTATTAGGCATATGTGGTAGCCACCATGCTTTTTAGCATCAACCTCACCAAGCCAAACTTAGGTACCACTTGTACCATCGATGGCTTTGTAGCACCTTGTGCCCTGCCTGCTATAAAAACTTTTTCCTTATATCCACTTCTAATATTATACGATCACAGACTAAAAATCATTCATACCAATTCACTGGGTTGTACCTGGGCACCCAGTCATAAAAGGAAGATGCCCCATTTCAGAATATATATTTCCAAAAGGTTAGTCTCATTACTCTTAATTTGTTCCAGTTGATCTGAAGTTAACCCTTGTCCACCCTGTACTAATTACTCCCCTACAGAATTTACACAGTTTAAGGGCCAAGAATTCCTACACCTAAACATCTGTAGACTACTAACAAAACTCGACAGAGTAAAAGCTTGGATGGCACAGACAAACCCCAATATCTTCATACTTACAGAAATTTGGTTAAATGGATGGGTATCCCACAGCCAAATAACCATACCCACATACAATATATTTTGCTTGGATAGGCCAACTAGAGGGGGCAGTATTGTTATCTATGTTTGCAACAAATTCAAGTGGCTGAAATTAGCTCCCTCCAAATCAATGTAGAAAAACAAATATATGTGCGGTACACTTTATTGACTAACAAAATTATTTTTAAGACTAACTTTCGAGAGATAAAACCCTCTTCCTCAGGTCAAAGTGAAAACAGCAGAGCAGTATGACAGATATAAAGGTTGGATGTGGATTCAAAACCTAGACTAGCAGTTTACAGATCAAAGCATTGCAGTCAAGTTGCACCTCTTACAAACAGGAAGACTAATTTTCACTAGAGTGTGTTGGTTGGAGAGATCAACTTGTAAGATCACAGGGCTGCCTAATTTTACTCTGACTCTGGACCATTAATTAACATTTCTAAAAAGTCCAGACAGAAATAAAATACAGTCTGACATAATTCCATCTTCCACCCAAAACATACAAAAAAATCTGTAATCTACAATTAGGTGATTCGATGCCATCAAATCTGCTAGGATGACAGAACAAGAGACAGACAGCTCTCCACACTTTAGAATTCCCTAATTCAGCAGGGCCACTCTCCAAGATAAATTGATAGAGAATTTGAATGGGCCATACAAATACCACAAGACAATCTGCTGGAATATAGGCAAAAGCATCAAACTGACCGCATACCCTTAGTGGTCACTTACAGCCCCATGCTATACTCCTTTCAGCAAATTATTAAAGAACTGTAACCCATGCTGAGAAAAGATGAAACACTGAAGGACATCTTCCCTGAACCACCTGTCACTGCCTATAAGCAGCCCCCCAGCCTCTTGAACATAATAATTCATAACAAACTCCCAGTGGACCATAATAAGCAAGAAACAAGAGGGACAACACCATACAACATGGCAAGATGTTCAAGTTCAAGTTCAAGTTTATTGCAGGAAAACTCCATTGAGCAAGCTCATTCACAAGGAGGTCCTGTGACATAAACACTTAAAGTACAAACACAGATAGGTAATAACAGTATATACATGAAATACACATTACATGATGCAGGCTGGATATACATACAAGGGTACCACATAGGGTGACCGCAGGTGGTAAACATTGATATGAGACAGGGAAGCGACTTATAGGTCGTATACTGATAAATGAAACATGATGACTGGTGTGATTTGATTTAATCAAATCAAATCAAATCAAATATACAGTATTTTGGCAGCTAGGACAAACAACAGTCTACAACTGATATGGGAGGGAGGAGAGATTTGATAGAGTAGCAGTGGAGCGTAAGCAAAGATAAAGCCAGGAGTAGAAGGGGAAGGGAAAGCAGTTAATATGACAAATCAATTATACCTTACCAGTGGATAAATATGGCACACATGGTGAAGGAAGAGACTTAATGACAGTTACAGGTGTCTTTTATTTTGGCTGAACTTAGCGATTTTAGAAGTTTATTGAAACTGTGCTAGTTAGTTTCAGTACGGTTTGTAATGGTTCCAAATGGAGGGAAGGGCATATGCAATAGCATCGCTTACTAAAGGAAGTCCACGTCCTGGTATGTCAAGCATAATAAAGTCAGATTTTCTCAACGAGTATGCGCTATGTGAGATACTAATAAGGGAAGAGAGATAGCTTGGCAATTTCTGCAGGAGCAGTTTAAGAGTCCATAGCCCAGCATGGAGCAGGCGCCTAGTAGTAAGGGATGTCCAACCAACAGCTGCATATAAGTCACAGTGGTGCGAATGGTAAGGGAGTTGGTAATGAACTGTAACGATGGTGATAAAGGATGTCCAGTTTACTTAGATTTGCAAGAGTGGTGGAGGAATAGATTACATCGCCATAGTCGAGAGTAGGGGAGAAAAGTGGCCTGTACAAGCTTGTTTCGAGTTTCAAGGGGAAAAGGGCCTATTTCTGTAGAAGAAACCTAACCTTGCTTTTTAACTTTCTAGAGACATCTTCGATGTGGTCACTGAAAGATAATTTATTGTCGATCCAGATACCTAGATATTTAAATTTGGTTACAACTTCCAGAGGCTCGCTTAGCGTGGTGACAATGAAGTCTTGGGCAAGAGTATTGGGGGCCTGAGACAGCACTGCGGAGAATATCATCGCTTTAGTCTTCTTGGCATTGAGCAGAAGCTTTTTTTAATTAAATTATGCTCAAGTTGTGCGTAAGTCCGCTTAGCACTCCCTTAACTTCAGATAACGATGAGCCAGAAGTATACAACACAGTATCATCTGCAAAAAGTGCAGATTGGACGTAGATATGTTAGCATCTAAGTCATTGATGTACAGAGAAAACAAGATAGGGCCTAAGATGGATCCTTGGGGACTCCTCTTGCAACTGGCAAGGCAGCAGAAAAAGCCTTCCGCCTTTACTTTTGGAATCTTCCAGTTAGGTAGCTAGAGAACCACTGGGTGGTATGGTATGTCACCCAACTTTGCAAGGCAATTGACTAATAGTTTGTGATCAACAGTATCAAAAGCTTTGCTGAGGTCCAAAACACTGCACCAGTTACCTTCTTAGCATCTATAGCAGAGATCCAATCATTGGTTACTTTTGCTAGTGCAGTGATTGTGCTATGATTAGCCCGAAGCCAGATTGAGCTGGGTTAATGAGAGAGAAGGTTTCAAGTGAGATTTTAACTGAATATGGATCAGTTTTATGAGAACTTTAGAAAGGATAGGCAATATGGAGATAGACCTATAGTTGTTTACATCGCATGGGTCACCAGATTTAAATAGAGGGAGGATATGTGCTGATTTCCAGCAGGACGGCACAGCAGCAGATGTAATGGAAAGATTGAAGATGTGGAGAATTGGGGCAGTGAGATGGGCATAGCCTGATCTTAGGAAAAAGGGTTCCAAGCCATCATCCCTCGCACTTTTTTTGGTGTCTAAGTTAAGAAGAGAATCTTCTACTTCTTTATAAGTTATCTCGCGCAGTTGGAAGGGACTGGGTCCAGAACTAGATGTGGCGGGAGGGGTATGCTGGCTCACCGCAGCACCAGCATAAGGTGATGAGTCAAAGCTAATCCAGCTGTGGCAAAGTGGGAGTTAAGTTCCTCCAGGATTAGGGACTTGTTTTCCACAATCTTGCCACTTCATCGACTATCTTTGTTGGGACAGAGGGGCCATGGGCCGTCCTTCGATAGCTTTGATAGTCTTCCATATTTTATGAGGGTTACCTTTAGCTTGTTCGAGAGTAGAAATATAATAGTTAGCTTTAGCAGAGCAAAGTTTTTCAACAGTTATTCCTGGCTGTTCTAAAGGCCTGCCAATCCGAAGATTCTTTGAATGTCTAGCTTTAGCCCAGAGCTTATCTCGAGCTATAAGGGCTGCCTTGAGATTTGAGGTGAACCAGGGATTGAATTGATCTGCACTTACTTTGATGAAAGGGCATGCTTATTTATTATTGTAGTGAGTTTGTCATTAAGGATGCAAGCTGCCTTGTTGACATCTTTGGCTAGGTAAAGATCTTGCCATCTGATCATGCTCAGGTCAGATAGGAAGTTTACTGCACTGAATTTGTGAAAGGATCTTTTGTTATAAAGATGGGTTGCGGCTGGCCTTAATTTGAGATCTTATGCAAGCAACAATTCCATGATCGCTCATGTCGTTGTGAAACACTGCCAAATGAGATATTTGTGTGGATGGGTGGTTAGTACCACATCTAGAATGGAACTGTTGGCAGTATTTAGAGTGTTGTTCCTAGTAGGTTCTCTGACTAATTGCCCAAGACCTAGCTCGTCACAAGGGATTTGAGACCATGTGATTTAGGGTGACAGCGAGTCCATATTTAGATCTCCTAGAAATATTGTTTCAGTTTTTGCATCTGCGAACATGGATTTCAAAAGATTAAGGACTTCATCACCACCAGACGGGGGTCTGTAGCCACCTAGGATAGTGATACATTCCGAGGAGGGGAGATGAAGGCTCAGCGAAACTAACTCAAATTCCTTGGCTAGAGATTTGCAACTAATATTGGTGACCAAGTACTTAGATTTGGCATAGATAACCACACCCCCGCCTCTAGACTCTCTATCTGCTCTAAATAAATTGTAGCCCTGCAGTGATATTTGTTGATCAGTGTTCGTCTTTTTTAACCATGACTCAGTAATTATGATAAGGTCTGGGTTAACGTGTGCAGCCCAGGCTTGCAGCTGTACAAGTTTTTAGGCGGGCTTAAAATGTTGACCATCATCATTTGAGACCTGTGGCCTCAGCAAAATCGATAGGCGAGGTAAGTTGTGGGGGACCAGGGTTGAGCTCACATTTCCGAACAGAGAAGAAGCAGAAGTATAACTTTCTTTAAGGAGCTTATAAGAATGGAAACTGCTTTTTATTTCTTTGCGCAACTCATATCGTGTCGCGCAAGAGGCAGCGCCACTGTAATGACAGTTGATTGTGATCAATGTAAGTGCTTGGGTAGACATAGGTGAGGACAGTAGCAAAGGGGTGTAGGCTAACCGGGGAATAGGCTAAAGAGGCGCGGAGAATGACAGAGTGTCTGCAGTAGACTGTTATAACATTAGGTATGGATAAGGTACATTGAGAACTGAATTGCATTGAGGTACTTGAATTGCACTGTATTGCTGAAAACTCTGCACCTTAGGAGCAATAAAACACAATAAGGAGAGCCATGGTCCCAGATTGAGTGGTCTCGTGATTTGTATTAGTAATATTTTCTAGGCAAGAATTTGCCCACCAAGGTACCCATTTAAAACATAGATGAGAAAATACAGCAGAAAGGGGAACAAGGAGATCAGGAACAGCTTAGTTAGTGGCCATCCACCTTTCAGACTCAAGTCCCCTTGTAGCAGAACTGGGAAAGAAGTAGAATGATAACGCAGGCTATGTTGCCCACAAAAGAATATGGTGATTATGTAGAAGACCAAGAACTCTCTAGTGGCAGGTCTGTATAACCTGCTAATGGAAAACTAGCCACATAAAAAAAAAAAAAAAAAAAAAAAAGGTAGTTAGATTCTATCGGAGCCAAGGCAGAGTGCTTGGATGGGGGCTGCAGGAATAGCAGTCAGACAGAAGAGGTGAAGCAATTTAAAAACAGTAGAAATTACAATCCAGCTAATACAGTAGAAAACTCCTAATAACACAGTAGAAATGTGCTTAGGTTCTATGGAAAGTCTAACAAAGTGCCAGGTGTCTATAGCAGGGGAAAACTCCTGCCAGTCAGAGTGGGTTTGCTGGAAGCACCCGTGTTCTGATTGGCTGCGCTGTCCCGTACCTTCCAAGGAGCTGCAGGCGGGTGTCCTGGTCTTGGTCGGTGGCTGACTGGGTGCCGGCCGACCGTGGGTGAGCTGGAACTGCCCTGTTCAGGGACAAGCAGCTTCCAAGGAGCTGCAGGCGGGTGTCCTGGTCTTGGTCGGTGGCTGGCTGGGTGCCGGCCGGACTGTGGGTGAGCTGGAACTGCCCTGTTCAGGGACAAGCAGCTTCCAAGGAGCTGCAGGCGGGTGTCCTGGTCTTGACCGGCTGACTGCGCCGGCCGACCGTGGGTGAGCTGGAACTGCCCTGTTCAGGGACAAGCAGCTTCTAAGGAGCTGCAGGCGGGTGTCCTGGTCTTGGTCGGTGGCTGGCTGGGTGCCGGCCGACCGTGGGTGAGCTGGAACTGCCCTGTTCAGGGACAAGCAGCTTCCAAGGAGCTGCAGGCGGGTGTCCTGGTCTTGGTCGGTGGCTGACTGGGTGCCGGCCGACTGTGGGTGAGCTGGAACTGCCCTGTTCAGGGACAAGCAGCTGATGTAAGACCTGCACCCACATAGATTGAGCTCATGTGACCTCTATACTAATGATAGTGCTTAAGTTGTTTATCTGCTGTACAGCTATATCAATTTTTTATCTATTTTGTTTTTTTTGTTAACTATTTGTGCAACTCTGTACCTTTGTCTGTTCTGTAAATGTAAATGTTTTGACGCGGAACCTTTGTAAAAGAGCCTTGGCTCAAAGGTATTAATTCCTAGATTTTACAATAAACAATAAACATATGCACACAGACCACCATCAAGACAAGCCAGAACAACATAATACAAATTAATGGATCCTACACATGTCAATCCAGTAATGTGGTGCACCTAATTCAGTGTAAGAAGTGCACTAATGGATGCTACATTGGGGAAACTAGTAAACCACTGAAAACCAGGTTGAATCTCCACCGTCACACAATAGTTAACTAGGTTATCAGCACTCTAGTAGGAAACTATTTTTCGTAAACAGATCACTCCCTCCTGGATTTGTCTGTCTTGATACTAAGAGGTAACTTCAAAAACATACAGGACAGAAGGACGAGGGAACTGAAATAATAATAAACAATTTAAATCTAACATTTCTGGACTGAATCAGGACATTGGATTCATGACACATTATGGTCAACTGTAATTCTCTTTTTATTGTGGCCTAAATCATGACATTATTTTTCATTCTTTGGTTCTGTATTTCTCATTATTGTTTTTTTCTTAGTTCCTGTCTTATCTGGGTTTTTTTTTTCCTGTACTTTAATTCCTCCATGCCTCTCCTACAAACTCTTCAGCTCAGCCTGTCAACTCCCTGATGGTTTTCACACTTATTGTTTACTCTACCTCACACTCTGTTTTATCTGGACCTTTGTTCTTTTGTTTCCTCTAATGTCTTGACTTCCATGCATTTCTTAGGCATCTCCTGTCCATTCTACCCTTACAAGCCTACCTCTGATCTCAGATCTTTTTTTATCTATGTTCCTGTCTGGTCCTTTGTTTTTTCCCCTTCTAGCTTCCTTTCATCTCCTACTGACTAGTCTCCTCTCCCCATTTTCTCTCACTCATTTCTTTACTTTGCATCTTATATAGACTTTTTATCTTGAATCCCCTTCTATCTCTTTCCTGCTTCAATTCCTGCTATTTTTTAATTGCTCCTCAGTAGCTATATATACCGCTTCTGTTGCTCAGTTGTGCTATTCACCTGAAGAAGGAACTGTGAGGCCACGAAAGCTTGTTTATAATTCCATCTTTGTACAAGACACTTGTTGGTCCAATAAAAGGTGTCATACCTTCCATCATTTCCTAAATTCCTCACCTTGAAACCAAAGTTATCTGAAGTTGAATCTATTAATGTAATAGGTTGCTACAGACCACTGAAATCAGGCCTTGGTCTATTGTCCCATATTTTAGCCCTAGTTAATTCACATTCCAATGAGTTCATATTATTAGGGTATCTCAGCCTAGACTCGCACTTCAAAAAAGCAGTTCAACTCAGAAGCCTCGGCGATGAATTGAGCCTATCTCAACTATCATATGAACCAACAAAGCCAAATCCCCAAAACCCCCAAAATGCCACTACACTGGATCTAATTCTTACCAACAGACCTTATAAAATCACACGTATCTTTATAATAACATTAGTGACCATAATATGGTATCATCTATCAGGGGCTATAATAAACAGAAACATAAATCAAACATTTTCACAAGAAGAAAGATTTCAAAACTGAATATCACAGTGTTCATAACAGACCTAGATAATCTAAACTGGCAACAGTTTTACCTTGCTTCTACTCTGCATGAAGCTATCACCCATTTCAACCGTATGCTAATGGGCGTGATAAATAAGCATGCACCCTTACTTAAATGCAGGGTAAAAAAATTGCCATGTCCCTGGTTTACTGGTGATATAAAAAGGGCACTAAGAGAGAGGGAAAACTCTGGTACTTAGCCAGGGCAACAAAAAATATACTTATTGGGTCTCTTTCAAATGAATGAGAAACAAATGCACACCGCTTATAAGGGAAACCAAAGAGACATTTTTCATTAATGTCCCAGAAAAGTCCAAAAGTAATCCAGCAAAATTATGGAAGACTGTAAAAGCAATGGAAGTAAACCCTTCCTCTTTCACTCTGCCATTTAAACTTAAAATTTAAGACAAAATATTAAATGACAGACAACTTATTCTGGAATAATTCAATACATACTTCATCAAGGCTGGTTTTGCATTTGAGAATTTTGCTGCATCTACCTAACCCCACCATGATAATTCTGTAACAGCAAACAAACCAGCCCACTAGTTTACTTTTTTTTCCAATCACGAGAAGCATCTGGAAAATTGCATCCACAATTTTTTTGCGAAATCTGCAATTTTCACCATTCTCTGCAAAAATTGACATGTTCTGCAATTTCTTGCAATTTCTGAGTTTTTACTTTGAACATTGTAAAACATTAAACTTTTCAATAAAAGGCTGTCAAATATATTGACAATTTTGCATGCAGACTTAAGTTTGGTTGAAACAATGCAGTGCAAGGTAGGGGAGGGTTTTATATGGCACTGGTTTCTTAGAATCTTGCCTGGTTTGGTTTCAAAATCCATTGGTCAAGTACAAGTACACTTATACACTTAACATTTGATTTGTGTTGAAACACTCTATCAGAAAAGTTATTGTTGCCACAGAGACTGAAACAGCAGGTGGGAGAAAATGTTCAAATTATCTCATTCACCTAAATGGGGTGCTAACTATGAAGCCTTTTTGTAAGTGGTAGGGCATGATTTTTTTCTTGTGAACATACTTTCATTCTGACTACTTTTGATTCAGACAGCTGAGGATTTTGGATGGCCCTGCTGATTATAAACCTGAATACGCTAGTTGGTAACAGTGATCCCATGCTTGGCAATCTGCTGTACAACCTAGATGATCACAAGCACAGACTACAAAAAAAATCAGACTAAAGTCTGAAAACAAGCTTATAAAACACAGAAAATGTATCTGAACATTTATCTTTAATGAAACAAAATCATTGCAGCCAGAGTAAAACAAAGGTAAATCACAAGGCACCCTGACAACTGTATGATGCAGTAAAAAAAAAATATTTATATATATATACACACACACACACACATATATATATATATATATATATATATATATATATATATATATATATATATAGGTACCAATATGCTACTCGAGAGGCAAAGTGTGACATTCAAGTTCCAAAATTTTTTTGGGTCAATTGTCATAACCATATCATATTTACATTGGGTACATGTGGTAGTATTGCAGTCTGCAATATAAAGATAGTTTATAGTTCAGAGGTCCCAAAAAATGAGATTAAAAGTTACCACAAGGCCAACATAATGTGAGTAACATCATGTCCTTGACAGCAAATTTGCCATATTATTAAACATATATTTTTTTGATATTACTATGTCTATGGTATCTATTTAGGTAGCATAATATTTAATGTCTCATTGTTTTATCATAAACTTAACTTGTTGGTAATTATGCCATAATATGTTTCCTGATCACAGTATGCCCAAATCTGGACATGTTCAAGTTTAGCTACCACAGTCATGTTCTTGATTTTTTTAGCCCATTGTTTTTTTGCACAACTATATTACCCTCATATGAAAAGACAGAAACCACTGAATTTTTCAGAAAGTGAATTATACTTTATTTATAAGGGTTTTTTTCCACAGGATGTCACGTGAGTAACACAGACTCCATAGGACATCACGTAAGTAACATAGACATGACACAAGAAGTCACATGAGTAACATGGACACCAGAACAACAGTAGTATTAGTATCATACCAAGTGTCTCACTAAGTCATACCAAAAGTTATTGCTAATGTTCAACCAAAACATTTTTGTCTTACTATGGATATTTGGTATAACATTTTTTGAACATTTTGAAGATTGTACTGTAGTCACAATATTATATTGACTTAAAATATTCACAAATGTTTTATGTTACACAGTATAGTACAGTGTAGTATGGACTGAATCTCACCAGGTCTGTCTATTACATATACCAGCTGGTCCCAAGCCTACAGTAAGAGAGAGGGAACCCAACCTATGTCTCTAATAGATGAATGGGGGTGTTTGGGAGTAATGCATTCCCTTGCTGCTGGTGATATTCAAGGCTAAAGGCAAAACCCCAGAAGTGTATTAATGACTTATAACATGGGGAAGATAAAGACAGGTGAGTGGTAAACAGCCATCAGGTGGCCATTGATTACGCCACAATACACAATAGCTACTGGTGAACCACCCCATCCAAAGATCAGGCTGTGTTTCTGTTCAGAGCTTATTATAGTGCCAAAATTGCAGTCTGTGGAGCAGCCATTACAATCCCTGCTTAGTGAGCTAGATTCAAGGCATGTCATGTAGTCTCAGGCAGAGCAGCAACAGTGGCTGCAGTGTTCCAAGTTTGTAGTCTTGCTTCTTACCCACCCACACACCCTAGGGATCATCGCAGCAAAACCAGATTTCTTGTCTGTCTCAATCTCTCTATGATGAGGACAGCACAGAGAACAGGTGCCAGCCCAGCAGCCATTAAAACAACCCAAGTGAGTGATTGGAAGTGCGGCATATGGCATTTTCTTGTTCTATGTGGGACATCCAAGGGGACAGAGAGAGACGCACCATAACATTTTATTCAACAGCAGTACCTCTGTTCTCTGTGGACATGTCCTGTGCCACAATGGTTGCCCTCACTGTGCCCCCCCCATTAGATCACAGAAAGATATTAAGAATGTCGGGAGTGCCTGTCTGTGTATGGTACCAAGGAATCAGACAGCAAACAGTACTTGTCCATGCATTACATTGTCTGTGATCACACAAACCCCAGACTATGGGACACGTACTCAGTGTACCAGATGGGTTCAGCCTGAGGCTTGTTTTTCCTCTGTATCCCATGTGCAGTACACAGAAGTACCACACAGCAACATCCACTCCTCATGGACAAAAGGAACATCTACAGCATGTGTGTCTGCTGCTCTGCCACTGTCAGTGTCACTTTACAAGGTGACAGTGAGAGAGACAGTGAGAGACCCACTGCAATGCAGGAGCAGCAAACATCATCTGTGGGAGTGAGCAGCAAATTGCCAGCAGTCCCCTGATTCCACTGCTGACTGTCTCTATCTTAACTCTGTGCCATTGGGAGGGAGAGAGAGAGAGAGAGAGGGAAAGATGCACAGCAAGGGGAGCCAGCAGGAGCCAGGGACAGCTTTAAATTAAACTTGACTTAGTGAACATGTCTCTTTTGCTGTCTCTGTGCCAGTGAGATTCAAGTGCCAACGTGATAAGCTTGTCCCCAGAGTGAAGTATGTGGTCCCAATGGTCATTTTTCTGTCACACAGCCACATTGACAGGTACATCCCATAGCTGTGGTATTAAAGTCAGATGGAACAGTTTGAAGAGAGGGATACCCTCTCCTCCAATGATGTCATGCTCTAAAAGTGAGCTTTATGCTGGTAGACAGAGAAACAGAGTGCCAGCAAGACCTCCCTACTCTGAGTCCCATTAGTTGCCATTTCTTAATTGGTAGAATACAGTCTGCTAGACTGTGTGACTGCACTGCTGTGGAAAATGTTTACTTGCTTGCCATGCATTAATGTAACCACAGACGGAGATATAGAGCAGCTAAGCCAGTGGAGGTACAGACACCTTGTCTGTACCAGAAGAGGCAGCTTCATGTTTTGAACTTCAGAGCTACTGTACTGTCTCAGAAAGCATTTCACGCATGACAAATGTCAGAGAAAGCATAGCAACACATTCTTTCTAACATTTGTATGTGCATGACAGCAGTTTAGTTGGGAATATTTTTCTAGGCATCAGAATACAATAATTTGTTTGTCTTTTTTAAAAGAAGAAAAAACATTTATGCTGCTTTCTCCTTGTTTTGTAGTGCACCCTCTATTATAAGTGTACTAGCCCACTCCAGGGTGTGTAGTTATTGGGGATTAATCAACACCCTGGGTGTTGTGAGGACACTCAGCCAGCAGCCTCATGCCTCACAATGCACTCAGGGTATTGATTAATCCCTAATAACTGCACATCCTGGAGTGGGTTACTGCCTAGTAGTAGAACTATGCCCTTGAGTGGGTTGCTTCAATCTTAAAATGTTTTTTAAGAAATGAAAATGAAATGAAAAACAGACTTCAGGTGCAGGATCTTCAAAAGCTTGCCCGTGTGCAAAGCCTAATTTTTGTGCACAAACCCAGATTTGCGCAGATGTCATATTCCAAAGCTCTTTCATCATGGGCAAACAAAGTTTGTGCCGAGGAGATTTTCTGAGGTTGGCACAATACAAATAAAAGGTCAAGGACCTGAAATCTGGTGAAGTCCTGTAATCACAGTGTGCCAGGTCATTTTGCATGGTCCCCTTGTATAGCGCAGATATATACAATTATCCCTGTTACTAATGGTGCCATCCCCCTGATCACAGCCACAACTGAAGACACAGCCCTTCCTGTTGTCAAATGGTCCCTTCCATGGTTGCCTCACTCACAGTGTCCACAGCATGGTCCTGCAGGTGCATATGGCAACCAGCACATTTTTTTGGGGTGGGGTGCAATTTTAGGCTTCTTCGGCTACTATAGTGAATGTCGGTAACTGTTTATTTATTTGTTTTTGTTAACCAGGTAAGCACACTAGACAACGAGTGCCTATTTTCAGGTGCAACCCGGGAGGTTACAGTACAGAGAAACAATAGTACATATACAGGGTGACATACAGGCCCGCAACTACAAGTAGGCCAGAATGGAGTACAGTACACTGCACATTGAATAGACAAAGAACGATCTCACCCACACACAGGTGAGGCCAGAGAAACAGCATAAGGACAATAGTACATGTACAGAGCAACAAACTAGAATACAACTACAGGCTCAAAAATAAAAGTTCACATTGAAGCAGTAGGTGGGGAGGGGTCGGTAGCAAGGTTAGCAGTGGGCAGTATAGGGCTGGAACCAGGGGGAACCACTAAGGCAGAGGCGAGCACAGCAGCTGGGGTGAACTGACCAATCCAGTGACAGGCCCCAGTAGGCAGGTCTGGAGATGGCGAGGGGACCCCATGCTAGACCCCAGCCTATCATGCAGCACATGGCATACCAAATTATTACTGTGATTCACTGCAAGAGCAAAGTAAGCCTACAAGTGCACCCAAAACCTGAATGCAAAAAAACAAAAACAGAACAAAGGGTAACACTTTGGAAGTCATTGACAGCAATCATCCCAGTAAGGAAAAAACAGTATTTTACTTCACTTGTACTGCCATGGAAGCCATTTTAGGCATACCATGTAGAACATGGCCCAGTTACTGAGATACTCTGCAACAGCAGACAAATGAATCTAAAGTGCACAAAAACAATGAACAGGGTTGATGTTGGTGGCAACTGCAACCCGGTTACCATCAGTTACAGTCATTTTACATCCATTTTGGTGTTTGTGCCCATTTAGGCTCATTTTGTTGTTGCAGTGAATCTCACTAATTGTTTAATGTGCCATGATAGACTCTCAGCCTAACATGCAGCACATGGCACACTTAATGATTACTGAGAGTCACTGCAACTGCAAAAGGAGCCAAAAGTGTACAAAATGACACAAGTGATGCAAAATTATTAAAAACAATGGTGCCACTTTGGCAGTCACTGCTAGAAAACTCTACAGGGGAAAAAAAACAGTATTTTACATCACTTGTACTACCACTGAAGCCATGTTAAGTCTACATGCAATACATGCCCAAACAATTACTGAAATACACTGCAACAGCTAAACAAGCCTAAACGTACAAAAAACAATGAAAATTATGTAAAATTACTGCACTAGAGGGTGACTGGGTGGCAGCACCATGTGTATCTCTCCTAGTAAGAGAACATTTCTTTACATCACATTTACTCCCACATATGCTATCCTAGGCCACAGGGCACACCAAACAGTTACTTTTACTTCCCATATTTTATATTCCCTAGTAGACATTAACACACACTGAAACTCAGAATCATGGTATACAATATGATTTTTATTTTGTTTCTTTTTTTTTCTCTTTGCTTCTTTAAACTCCATTTAATCTTTGTGCCATTATGCTCCTACTGCCTTTCTATTAAAGCCCCTTGTAAGCACGTTTATGTTTTAAGCCCATGACCAGCCCAACACCACCACCAGACTTTACTCATGAGCAATATTTTAAGTGTACTGTATAACATGTCCTATTTCAGTTTCATGTCAGTTTAGTATCATTGAATGGTACTGTACTGTACATAGGACAGAAAAAAAAACAATGTGCTGGATTATAAGACCTCCTTCCAACCCACAGGACCATAGAGGACTACACAGAGAAAAAAAATATGATATTAACCAGGATTTTTTTTAAGTTTAGCAGATAAGGAGGTAGTTTAAAAGTAGTTCTGGTGTTCTGATGCCTCCCACACAACATAAGCCCCTAAAGAGATCAGGTCTACACAAACTGAGCACCTGCAGAGACCAGGTCCTATTCATTTACTCCCCCAGTACTGCATGTATTTTTTTTCTTATTACAAAACTCTCCAAACAGTATTTTTGGTGTTCTGATGTCTAATACCAAATGAGCCCCAGCACTAACCAGGTCCAATTGATATACTCCCCAAAACTGCAGTTTTTTTTCCCCAGAACAGAACAAACTATTTAGCAGCAGTAACATTAAAGGAGCCCCTGATAGAGAATAGGATCACACAAAATGCTCCCCTGCAGGGACCAGGCTATACAAAATGATCCCCATGTAGAGACTTGGTCTATAGAATAGGTATACATGTATAACCATTTAATCTAGGAAACATGCAGTTGTTCAACTTTAAAATGCTTTATAGTCAACTCTCTCTGCCCCTACCCCACCCTTCAACCCCCGAGTCCAGCATCTTGGGACCATGAGGCAAGGTCCAACCACATGTCTCTGTGTTTCCCAAAATGCAAATGTGTACCTTTACAATCTGCAGATGTTTGACACACTGGGGAACAAAAGAGCAGCTGAGGTGCACAAAGAATAGCCTACTATAGTGCCTGTAATGTGCATAACTCCAAACTTCAGAAGGACAACACATCTTGTCCAGAATGTAGGTGGCAGTAAAAAGAATGCAGAACCACCAGTATCGTGGCTTTAAAGAGCCAAGGGATGATGACTGATGGTGTCAGCATGCATTTCTGATTCTCAACATTCTGGGCCAGTGGAGGAACCAATAGTAAAGTGGGTCACAAAAGGACATGAAAATAACATGCTATGGGAAAAGGGAATTTTCTAAATAAAAGAGTTATAACAAACTGCAAGGTTTTAGCAGCATGTCATTAACAAAAAGAAGGTCACCAGACACAATAATGCTTTTGGACCACAGTCCATGCAAACTAAAGGCACAGTTTGCGTAGGATGAGGTACTAGATGGACACCACATGCTATGAACATTACAGCAGTATAAAATGATTGAATAAAAGGCAAAAACTTTTATTCTGTACAGGGAGTTCATGGGGGAGGCTAAAATGAAGTAATTAGATAACACATTAACAACAGTTGGGTTTCTAGGGCACAATAAAGAGCTGTATTGAAATATTTAAATTGGGACTGGAAGCAATGTCACAAAATGGAGCCCTATTTGAAAGGGTAAATAGATGTTTGTGATAAAACTGAAAGAACACAGTGGAACCAAACTGGGTCATGTTATGTTTAATATCTTTCCTACTGTGGCACTACAAATTAGGGGTGTGATGTGAACCTTTTAACAATTCAGTAAAAAGTTACTGGGTGTCAATGTGCAGTAGGTATGAGTTTCTTGAATACTGTATTCATGCATATATATATGTATATAGATATATAGATATTATGGTAACACGGTAGTGCTACCATAGTTAGAGTTAAGAAGCCATTTACATGTTAAACCTAAAATTTTTCACTTTAATAACTTTGTAACCATTTGACAGATTTGCCTGAAATTTGGAATACACAATCAAGACCCACACACCTTGGGATCTGCCAAGTTTTGTACTGGTCAGGTATATGGCTATGAAGTTATTAGGCATGCTCTGCACATGTGTTTACGCTTTTTTGGAATTCTACGGTCACGCCTACAGGTCGCATGGTTTGTGCGACTGGTCCAAAATCTTCAGGGCACATGTGGCCAGGGTCCCCAATGTGCCTTTCGAAGATTTCATGAAAAAATATTAAATGGTTCAAAAGTTATTCAAAAAACAAGTTCCCATTACAAGTCAATGGGAAAAGTTAACAAAAAATTCGACAGTGTCACAAATGCAGTTTTAACTTTCGCAAATGGCCCTTTTACTGTCGCAAATCTGCCATTTTGTTTTCAGTTGGTGATCAGAAAAATGCTTGGCATTTAAATGTGGGACCCTCTATCAACCTAATTCATTTTGTATTCACGTAGTCGGACCCTAAGGATGCTAGTCATGTCTTTATTTTGGGGTAAAACACCTCAGAAATATGTTTTTCACATTTCTGGAAAAAGTACTTTTGCCAAGTACTTTCACACTTGCGACATTGTCGAATGAGTTTGCAAAAGCTTTCACAAATTGCGACAGTACTTTTCCAGGCTGTGGGAAAATGACAGCAATTCTTTGGCACCCCGCTGCAAAAGAACAGTTTGGAGTTTGGGGCTGAAATTTGGAGGGAACGCAGCTGACATCCCACAGATGTGCCTTTCAGTGTTTCATTGAAAAAATATTACATGGCGGCAAAGTTACCATACTCCAAAGTTGACGCTTTTTCCCATAGGATAACATTACGGCATATGACACATTGCAGCAATCGTTTGGCACCCTGCTGCAAAATAACGGTTTGGTCTTTTGAGCTGAAATTTTCAGGGAAGACAGCCAACATCCCACAGATGTGCCTTTCAGTGGTTTGGTGAAAACATATATTACAGGGAGGCAATGATATTGCACTCTGAACTTCTGTTTTTGTTCCCATGGGATAACATTACGGCTTTCGCCGCGCCTTTTAGGGCCCATATCTCGGAAACGGTGCGAGATACGGACTTTTAATTAGAAAAGTTCTTAGCCCCCTAGTACAAAACTAGCTAGGAAAGTGATAATTCATATGACTTTTAAATTTTGTTTCTATGTCGTACGGTTCCTGAGATATAAGCAATTTACTATTCCAAGTCCTCATTTTCTGTTCCTAGAGTCATTATTTTGCATACATTCTTTGTACTCACTGTCTTTCTCTATGCAGCTTTTGGGGAAAATCAGCCTGTGTGCTTACATTACTATTACCATTACCATTTCCGCTATGTTCTGTTCCCGTTTCACTTACCGTTCATGTCTACGCCACCATGTGCTTTACCCTTTGCATTTTCATTTGCAGTTGCATTTGCGTTGTTTTTAACATTTCTGTCTACAGTACTGTTTCTCTTTCTGTTTCGCTTTGTGCCACCATGCACATTATGATTTGCGTTTGCGGGCACAATGTTACTATGTGACAAGACATCACATGACGGGAGTGCGGGGCCCAAGCACCCCACACTTCAGCTGCCGCATTACATTCACTATTTCTCGTTATCATTCTCAAAAAGAAGGAAATCAGAGGCAAAAAACTCTGTTTAATGCATCAGTTAGGGTTGTTACACAGTGACAAAAGTGAGGAAATTCGATGTTTGGGTTGAAACCACCTTTGCACCCCTCCAGCCCACCCCCCCAACCGGAATCGGTTGCGCGTTGGGGTCATCGGTCCTAACTCTCACCCCATTCTCCTATTCCTCAGCTTCTTTCCACATGTGATGGGGTGAGAGTTAGGGCCGATGACCCCAACATGCACCCCGATTCCGGTTGGGGGGCTGAAGGGGTGCAAAGGTGGTTTCAACCCTAACATTGAATTTCCTCACTTTTGTCGCTGTGGAACAACCCTAACTGATGCGTTAAACAGAGTTTTTTGCTTCTAATAAATACATATATATGTTTTTTTTTTCTTTGGTAACTGATTGGGAAGGCTCACGAGGCACAAGTACCTGTTTTCAGTGGTAACCTAGGAGCACTGGGGAGGTTAAGTGACTTGCTCAGAGGAGGTTGTAGGAATCAAACCCAGGTCTGTTGGATGTACCCAACTACAGGGAAAATTATGAACATTAAATACTTTAAGAGCAGAGTTGGGGTAAAAAAGGATAAAGCCAACATTAAATGGAGGGAAATGAGTACCAATGCCCGTAGTCTGGCAAACAAGCTTCCAGAGCTAGTAGCCCTGATGGAAGTGGAACATTTGGATATTGTGGCAGTCACAGAAACACGGTACACGGAGAACCATGACTGGGATGTCAACATACCAGGGTACACAATCTACAGAAGGGACAGGGAGGGTAAAAGAGGAGGTGGAGTAGCTCTCTACATAAGGGAAGGGATCAAAGTAACAGAACTAAAAGGTAAAGGGGGAGTACAAGAGGAACTCTGGGTCACATTGGAGACAGGGAATGGCATCACAATCCGCACAGGGGTTGTATACAGACCCCCGTCTCAAGGGGAGGAAATGGACAAGAAAATGATAGAGGGCATTCTCAAAATGGCTGGAAAAGGGGAGATACTGTTGATGGGGGACCTGAATATGCCAGATGTTAACTGGGCAACATGGACTGCAGCCACATCCAAGAGCAGGGTCATTCTCGATGCCCTACAGGGAGCATGCCTTAGACAGCTAGTGGTGGAACCCACTCGGGAGGGAGCAATATTAGACCTGGTACTCTCAAATGGAGAGAGGATCACAAACTTAGAAGTCAGGAGACACCTGGGAACAAGCGACCACTGCACAGTGTGCTTCACAATAAACACAACCATGGAGACAAGCCATACAAATACAAGGATACTGGACTTCAGAAGGGCTGACTTTGGCAACATGGGTGAATACCTGAGGAATGCATTAGCAAATGGCCAGAAAGGAGGGGTGGAAGAACAATGGAGAAAAATCAAAACTGCCATCATGGAGGCAACAAGCCTTTGTGTGAAACAAATAAAGAAAACAAAGCGGAATAAAAAACCACTATGGCTCTCAAAAGAAGTGTCAGGGAAGCTTAAGGAGAAAAAGGCTGCATTCTAAAAGTATAAGGAATCACAGACAGAGCACGACAGGGAACTGTATCAATTAAAGCAGAAAGAAGTGGGGAAGGCAGTCAGAAAAGCAAAGGCCCAAACCGAGGAAAGGATAGCCAACTCAGTTAAGAAGGGGGATAAAACCTTTTATAGGTACATTAGGGAACATAGAAAGGTTAAGGGAGGGATAGGGAAGATTAATAAAGGAGAGGGGAGGTGGGCAGAGGGAGAGAGTGAAAAGGCAGAGATAATGAATGATACTTTTGCTCAGTATTCACAAAAGAAGAAGAGGAGGAGTTACCTAAACCAAACAGTAGAAGCACTCTGGATAGTGGGGTTGATACCAGTCCATTTAAAGAAGAAAGAGTACTGAAAGAACTTCTAAAACTCAAGGTGGACAAAACAATGGGGCCTGACGGGATTCACCCAGAATCCTAAAAAGAGCTAAGGGAGGACCTAGTGACACCACTAACCACACTTTTAACAAATCATGGGAAGATGGGGTGGTACTTGAGGACTGGAGGAGGGCAGATGTGATTCCTTCACAAAAGTGGGAGCAAGGCAGAAGCAGGAAACTACAGACCTGTTAGTTTGACCTCAGTGGTGGGGAAATGATGGAATCACTTTGAAAGAAAGAATTGTTGAGTACCTAGGAGCAGGGCACTGGACCCAAAGCAGCATGGATTCACAGCAGGAAGGTCAAGTCAGACAAATCTAATCGATTTCTTTGACTGGGTGACCAAAGTAATAGACCAGGGAGGGGCTGTGGATATGGCCTACCTAGACTTTTAGCAAGGCATTTGACACAGTCTCACACAAAAGATTAATAATCAGTTAGTCAGCCTGGGAGTGGGTCCCAGGGTGGTAGCCTGGGTAGAAAACTGGCTGCACAACAGGACACAGAAGGTAATAGTGAATGGAACACATTCTGAAGAAAGGGGGGTTACTAGTGGAGTACCTCAGGGCTCAGTACTGGGTCCAGTCCTCTTTAACGTCTTTATAGGTGACATTGCAGAGGGTCTGGAAGGAAAGGTATGCCTCTTTGCGGATGACACAAAGATCTGTAACAGAGTTGATACACAAGGGGGGGTAGATAGGATGAGAAGGGACTTGACAAGGTTGGAGGAATGGTCAGACATATGGCAACTTAGATTCAATGCAAAGAAGTGCAAAGTAATGCACCTGGGAAATAAAAATCCAGGAGAAGAGTACACAATAGCAGGGGAGGTACTAACAACAACAATAATGGAAAGGGATCTGGGTGTAGTCATATCAGATGACCTAAAGGTGGGTATGCATTGAGAAGTCAGTAGGGAAAGCCAGGGGGATACTGGGATGCATAGGAGGGCATCACAAGTAGAAAAGGAAGTGGTTATCCCTCTATACAGACAGTTGGTGAGACCCCATCTGAGTACTGCTGCAGTTTTGGAGACCCTCATCTACGCAAGGACATAGACAGGATGGAAGCAGTCCAGAGGAGGGCAACTAAAATGGTGCAGGGTCTACATCAGAAACCATATGAAGAGAGACTGAGAGAGCTTAATATGTATACCCTTGATGAAAAGGGACAGGGGGACATGATAGAAACGTTCAATACCTCAAGAGAATCAACAAAGTCCAGGAGGGTAGCATCTTTCAGAAAAGAGAGATGTGTAAGAACAAGGGGCACAATTTAAAGTTAGAGGGACGGCTCAGGGTAATGAGGAAATTCTTTTTCACGGAGAGAGAGTGGTGGACGATGGGAACCGCCTTTCCTGGAGAGGTTGTGGGGTCTAAAACAGTGGAGGAATTCAAACATGCTTGGGACAGACATAAGGCAATTATAATGGGGGGTTGCAGGAAATAGGCTGTTGGTAAACTAGAATCTACAGCTTATCCAGTAGGTAGGGAAATGAGCAGACTGGGTGGGCCAAGTGGTCCTTATCTGCCATCAAAGTCTATGTTTCTATGTTTCTATGTTTAACAACATTTTACTAAAACTCAAATATTCTGCTTTATTTTTTTTGCACCAAAGTGGGTGAATAGTTGTCATAGCACTGTAAATAGCTGTTGATCAGGCTCCATTATTCTACATCAAGAAAGAGACACAGTTTGTTAATTCCAGATTTATTTAATACTGATTTGCTGTGTCTCACTAAGTAGAATTTATTTAGCATTTTATGAGGCAGTTGTTTTTAAATTTTGGAAGATAGGCAACACATCTGTCAGTTTAGTATTCATTTTAGGAACATAAGCTTTTCTTCATGTTTAAAACAAATTCAAGTGGCAGTGTATTCATTTAGCAGTTGATGCTAATATATGCTGAAGAAAACAGTAAAAGGTTTACTGTGAAGCACTCGGTGTGAATAGTAGAACTTCTGCAATTTCTCCACAATTTTTGCAAAAAATCTCTGCAATTTTGGGTATCTTTTTCTGCAATTTTCCAGTGGCCCATCCAATCACATACAAAGAGGTGAAAGACATACTACTTGGCCGTGACACCAAAAACAGTATGGGAGCAGATGGCATCAATCTGCTATGCCTAAAAACTGGATATAAACAATTCACAACACCCATCCCCCACCTGTTAAGTCTATCTTTGGCACAAGGTGACTTACCTCTAATATGGAAAACAGCCAATATTATACCACTGTTCAAGTCTGGTGATGCATGCACGTTATCTAATTACAGACCAAGATCAGCACTACCGGTGTTGGCTAAATTCCTAAAAAAGTGAATCCACTTTCAGTTACGGGACTATTTAGAGAAGTACAACCTCATCATGCCATTGCAGTCAGGTTTCAGGCCCAATCATAGTACAACCATGGCATTGGCAAAAGTCACAAATTATTGTCTTACAGCTGTAGATCAAAAATATACTAATGGAGCAGTTTTCTTAGATCTAAGCAAGACATTTGATACTGTAGACTACAGCATACTACTACAGAAATTGCAAAGTGCTGGGGTTGACAAAGTTGCCGGATTGTGGTTCAAATACTGCCTCACAGGCAGACAACAACAAGTCAAAGCAGAGGTCTCATTCTCTTCATGTGCACCTACCCAAAAGGGAGTACCACATGGTTCTATCTTTGGGCCCCTCCTATTTACAGTCTATATGAATGACTTAAGCAGAAACATTACCAAAGCATCTATTCACCTCTTCGCAGATGATATGGTCTTGTACACCTCCAAGCCTACCCTTCCAGAAGTGCTCTCAGAACTACAACTGGAGTTCAATCATTGCAATTAAACCTCAACCAAAACAAACTCCTCCTCAATGTGAAAAACAATAAAGTTATACAAAACAGAATTTAGGATTGCCCACTCTAAAGATAACAACTAATCCCTGTATGCCTATATAAACAATAAAATTAGTACATCTAGAAATACTGGGCCTCACACACAGAAGGGAAATATCATTATTGATGATGCCACATCAGCAAACCTTTTTAATTCATACTTCTGCTCAGTTTACGCAGAAAATGGTAAAGCCAATGATTTTCTAAAGAGGTCATTTCCAAATTTGCTTTGTCTTTCAGTCAAGGAAGTAAAGACAGCATTAGGAGAAATTAGAAGTAGCACAAGGCCAGGACCTGATAGCATCCTCCCCAGGCTCCTGAGACAATTGGCTGAATATCTGGCACACCTACTGGTGGTCATTTTTAATAGATCCTTAGACTGAGGGGAAGTACCTACTGACCGGCGTATGGTAGTAGTAGTAGTTTCCATTTTCAAAAAGGGTAGCAGGGGCAAGGTGGAAAATTATAGGCCTAGCCTATAAGCCTAAAATCATTATGCTGTAAGGTTATGGAAAAACTGGTCAGAAAGCATCTTGAGTCAGAAATACACACCATAGTGCTAACTGATGTTAACCAGCATGGATTTAGAAAATCCTTCTCTTGCACCACTAACATGGTGTTCTTTCATGAACATTTTCACTTTGGACTTTATATAGATACACTAGTTGATATTATTTTGTTGAACTTAAGTAAGGCGTTCAACACTGTGCTCCATAACACTCTGGTAATTAAACTACTGTCCTTGGGTTTTAATTCAGTATTGGTAAAATCAATGGAAAGCTGGTTGTTAAATCATGTTCAACAAATAAGGATCAATGGGCAACTGTCTGTGAAGGGATGTGTTAGTAGTGGATTTCCACAGGGATCAGTTTTGGGCCCAACTCTCTTTAACAGCTTCATATGTGATATGAACACTAATATTAAGATCTTTATTGCTAGTTTGTAGATGACGCAACGCTGGAAGGTGAGGTAGATACACTTACCAAACATCATTTGTTTACTAAGGACCTCTACTCTATAGAGAAATGGGCAAATGACAATAATATGTTAATTAACATTGATAAGTTTTGTCATCCATTTTGGGAAAAACAACCAAAAGTATCAATAATTTTCACACTGGCTGTGCTTGCACACCCAACCTTTTGTGGCAATGATAGGGGATTTTGGGAAGGGGCTGTCACTGCTAAGCCCATTGCAGTTCATAAAAGCAAGGGCTCTGCAGTCTACACCAATGACCATGGGCTGTGGTCCTGACATCACTCTCGGCTTGGTGGGATGAAACGTTATGTATTTCAATGGACTGAAGCCACTTAGGGGTGGGCAAAAGTTGTAAATTCCACTGTCGTGGAATTTCTGGGAAAATTTGGAAATTTTGCGGAATTTTCTGAATTTCTGCCATTGTTAAGATCGGAATCTTTCAAATGTGTTTGGTAGATTTTCACCATTTTCCACAGAATATTTTGGCTGAACTGTGGAAAAATACACATGAACTGCAGAATAACAGTTCTGAGGATTTTTTTCCCCACAATTTGATGAATTATTCTGCAATTCATGTAATTATTCCGCAGTTCAGTAACCAGTTCTGTGGGCTCATTTATCTGCAGTTTAATATGATAATCCACAATTTATACATTTATTCTGCTGTTCTAAGTCAGAATTTCCATGAAAGTTGCTAATTTGATTTCTATACTTTTGCGGAAGTGAAAATCCAACTTTCAAGGAAATTCTGCCGGCAGACTTTTTTTTTTTGCACATCTCTAAAGCCATTCCAATCAGAGAGGGCTTCGGTCCTTTGATTTCCATGAAGCTGTCAGCAAACAGCTGTGCTGCTTTCAAAGGAGCCTGTCAGTCTAAAACACGTCCATCGATGTCTGTTTCTGCCTCACATATCTGCCCCCATCCAATCCTCCTTCTCAGCACCCACTGCCCCCCCATATATAACACCAACACTGGAGGTGCCCAATTCTCCCGATGTTGCCACCTCTTAGTTTTTTTCTTTCTTTTAATAATATATTGCCTGTAATAAAGAAAATCATCCCTCAATGTTGTGGCTGGTGCCCCTGTAACTGTGCCACACCTGACACTCCCTCTGATCACCCCCAGACAAACATAACACTGACACTGGGGATGCTCAATCCCCTAGTGTCATCCCTCATAGTTTTTTTCTTTTTAACTGTTTCCCCCCACCAGATCTTCCTTCTTAGCACCCACAACCCCCCCTTAACATATCACTGACACTGGGGGTGCCCAATACCCCAGTGTCATCACCTGCATTATAGAAAACCATCCCACATCAGTTTTTGTTTGTTTTTTGTTGACCCTGTAAAACAGAAAACTGTCAATTGTCTGTTACACTGTTAACTCCCCATCCCACCCTCCCACTCAGCACACACCACCCCACCCTCCACCAAGCCTTTACTTACCCAGCGGGGGTCTGATGCAGTTATCTTCTTCAGACCACAGATACATCTTCACTCTTCAATGCTGGACCACGAACTGAAGAAGTCAGGTATGCCATTCAGTGCATTTCAATGGGGATTTTGATCTTAGTAGCATAACCTGGGGCATTTTTCAATATTTTTGCCCCAAATTTTTAACATACCTTTTTTGAGACACCACCTCATGAACAATCCAAGAGACATTAGGTAAATCAAATGTTATTTCATGGTCATTGCCCAAAATCATCTTTTGGGCAGGAGGTGAAAATGTTCTCCACCCTTGTTCATGAGGTGATGTCATAAGAAGGCTATGTTTCTTCATAGCACATCATGAATATGACAGCTGTCATTTTTCAAATCCTGGCCAAAATATATTTTCACATCATGAAAGGTGATTTTTCAGTTGCTGCATGAAATCACCTTTTGGGCAGGAGTTGACAATTGTCTCCACTATTGTTCATGAGGTGGGATTATAAGAAGGCTATGTTGAACATTCGGGGCAGAAATGTTAAAAAAACAATAGTCATGAGCCTGTGTTGAAATATTATGAACTCAGGCTCATAACTTTGCTAATTTTCAATATTTTGACCCTGAACTTTCAACATAGTTATTTCGTCACAGCATTTCATGAATGTGACATATGTAATTTTTCAAATCCTGGCCAAAATGTGTTTTTGCATCCCAAAAGGTGATTTCACAATCACTGCATTAAATCACCTTTCAGGCAGGATTTGAAAAAATGTCCTCACTATTGTTCATGAGGTGGGGTTATAAGAAGGCTTTGGTGAAAATTTGGCTAAATATATTAAAAAACAACAAAGTTATGAGCCTACATTGAAGTTTGCGAACACAGCCTTGTAACTTTGGTAACTTTCAATATTTTGACCCCAATTTTTCAACATAGCCATTTCTTCACATAACCTCATGAATGTGACAGCTGTCATTTTTCAAATCCTGGCCAAAATGTGTTTTTGTACCAGTGGCATGAAATGACTTTTTTGCCAGGAACTTGAAAATTTTGACCTACTGCATTCATTAGGTGGGCTAATAGGAAGGCTATGCTGAAGATTTGGTGTAAAAATATTGTAACATGCCCAGGTTATAACTGAACATTATACCATTTCAATGTTCACTCCTAATTTCACTCGAGCAAACTTAGATAGACCGGGTGGTCTGTTTCTGCTGGCATATTCGTATGTTCACTCATTTTCAATATTTTGACTCCAGTCTTTCAACATAGCATTTTTCCACACCACACCATAAATGTGACATGTGTCATTTTTAAAATCCTTGATGAGATGTGTTTTCACATCTCTGGTGTGAAATGACATTTTGGGCAATATACTATAAATGTCATATATCATGTCTATACATAGAAACATAGAAATTGTCAGCAGATAAGGACGGCAAGGCCCATTCAGTCTGCCTGTAAGCCCTATACATTGTATGTGGCCACCGACCCTATGTGATCAATGTCTTTTCATCACTCCTTCCCCTTTCAAGGTTCCCTTGTGCCTGACCCAGGCATGCTTAAACCCCTACACTGTGCACACCTCCACTACCAAATCCTAAAGTAAGTATCTTCAAAATTTGGGGTCACAACTGCAAAACAACAAATTGTTTAACAAGAAGTCAATGTTTGGCATTGACAAATCCTTGTTATACAATAGACCTATCCCAATTTTGATGAGTGAAAGACACCTTGGAGTAACTATTGATAATAAACTGGATGCTTCAGATCAGTGTAAAAAAACACACACTAGGATTGCTAATGGAATGATGAAAAAACTCCAACACACCTTTGTAAACAGATGTGAAGAGTGCACAATACCCTTATACAGGACTTATGTAAGGCCATATTGGGATCATTGCTCCTCCTTTTTCCCTATTTTTGGAGGGGGGGCATTGATTTGATTGAAAGTGTACAGAGTTGAGCTACCAAAATGTTACCAAGGTTCAAAAAGAAAACATATCAGGAAAGACTGAGGAAAATGGGTATATTCACTTTAGAGGACAGCAGGCAAAGGGTGGATTTATTGCTTATGTTCAAAATACTCATAATATTCACTAGAGTGTATGCCTCAATGTGGCATACACATTACTTCCAGATCTACTTCACTGAAGTCAAATAATAAACAACTAATAGTCCTGTGGGCAAATATGACAAAAAGGGACCATCTCTTTACAATTCAAAAAGCAAAAGCTTGGAATAGATTACCACAAGATCTAGCTGATAAAAAACCATATTAGGATTTACGAAAGGCATAGATAAACTCTCTTACTCTAAATATAAATTTTATTTAAATTGCCCACTTACGTGGGAGACAATCTCGATGGGCATACATTGCCTACTTTTGTCTATAAAACCTAGCAAACCTAGTAAATCTAGTAATTTTTTTCAAGCACCAATAAGGTAAAGCCACAGCCCCACACACAACTACCCTATTAGGCGATTTGCTTAAAGTAGAACAGACTAGCATCAAATACCTCAGCCTATGTATGGATTACAAATTGTCCTTCAAAGTGCACATAGAGGCACTGTATAAAAAGTTATAAAGCAGGTTAGGATTTTTCTGAAGAAATAAGAGTTCCTTCCCACAATGTGCCATGAAATGACTGGTGCAAACTATGTTCCTAACTCTCCTAGATTATGATGCTTTAATCTACAGCCAGTGCTCTACAACTCAATTGCATAAGATGGCTGTCCTTTATCACAGGGCCCTTAGATTTATTACTGATATGGCATGGAGGACACATCATTGCAATTTATGTGAGCCAGTCGGATGGTCTTCTCTAGCTACTAGAAGGCTGCAAAATGTATACAACTGGGCCTTTAAAGTACTCACTGAAGAGGTCCCAAACTATATCTTAATGTTGTTTAAAAAGACAGATGGCATTTATTCCCTAAGGAAAAATCATTATGTGCTGTTTCAGACTCCAAAGGTTTTCACCCATTATGGCAAAATGGCAATAAGTTGTGTCATCCCAACTACATGGAATATGTTACAAAAATCTCTTAAGATCACTAGTTTGGTCAGCCACCATATGTTTACCTCATTGTTTGAAAACCTTTGCAAAAAAAAATGTATGTGTTACAGTGTTGTTACCTGACAGCCCACTTTTGCATATGATTTGAATGCAAGACTGTAACTGTATCATTTTCAAAAGATGTTCTAGAGTTTTTCTGAATTTTAATTTTCTCCCAGAGATATTAGTCTGCTTTGTTATGGTATACCCCTTATTTTCTTTTTATTATAAATGCCTGGAACTGTATTTCTCATAAAACTATTAATTATTGGACTATATGTCTATGTATGTATCATGATTATTGTGCTGTATTCTGTCTTTCTCAGGACCTCCTTGAAAATGAGCTTGCTCAGTGGAGCCTTATCCTGGTAAAATAAATAAAGTAAACTAAAACGTAAACTAAAGGGGTCCTTGCCTTCTTTGGTTTTGCAGACCTTTTCATAAACACACTATCCACTATTTACAACTCCCTTACTGCCTATGTAAGAGCAAATTGACACATTTCGGGTAAATTCACCATGGAGAGAGGAACACGTCAAGGCTTACCACTATCCCTGATCCTGTTTGCTTTGTATATTGAACCCTTCACTCACGGAGTTAGTCTTAATCCCAAAATAAGAGGCATCTCATTGATGGAGGTAGAACACAAAATTGCTCTACACACAGATGATATCCTGCTTTAATAGGAGATCTGGAAATCTCTTTCACAGAGGTGATGTATGAAATACAGACCTTCTCCTGGTACTCAGGGTACACCCTTAACTATACCAAGATGGATGTCTTTGTCTTTTTCCCACTAGATCTTCATCTCCCTCAGACAGTATCATCCTATGAAGTGGGACCTTGCCAAGCTTAAATAGTTAGGAAATATTCCGGGACTCTGCTCCAGTACCCTTTTTGAAGATAACTACTTACCCCTGCTCAGAGAACTGACAGCAGATCTTAAAAGATGGATGGTGTTGCCACTCCCATATTACTTTATGGTGCAATCAGTCAAAATGAATGTACTGTATTTGTATTTATTTCAGTGCATCACATATTCAGTACCCCTGCAAGTATTCCAATGCTGGCAAAAGCAATTGCCTTTTTTTCTCTGGCAGAGTTCGAGACCCAGGGTTTATCACACCACATTATACCTCCCTAAGTGTAAAGAAGGCTGCATGGTTCTGTTTCTAATTGGTTTCTGGCTAGCAGCTTAAATGAGTGTAGCACTACTGAGGGGGAATAAGCACAACAAGGCTCACTGGAAAACTATTGATCCAGCAAAGAAGACTTTGGCCCACATCAGGCTGTAACACTTGATCCAGAACATTGTAAATGTAGATCATCTTCTGCCTTACTAGAGGGCTGGAGGAAAGGTGCCCTGGAAACCCCCTGTAAGCACTACCTGTGACTTGATAAATGTTCGGCATGGGGCAACTCATTTGTACCAGCAAAAATTGACCCATGGTTCTATAGAGAGACTGAAATGGGAGTGCATACCATAGGCTAACTTATACAAGATAGCATTGTTTGTTCTTTTGCACACTGTATACAGCAGTATGGGTGGAGAAGCACTGACAGGTTCTGTTACTTCCAAATAAGAGACTTTGTGAATAAACACATTAAAACTGATATGGATACACCTCAGAAAAAACACCCAACTGCAGTTTACTCCCAACATGAGAATCTAGCATTGGGAAGGGAGCCATTATGACAGTATACTCTAAATACCTACAAGACCTAGGGTGTAGTCCTGAGTATCTAAAGGTAAAATGGGAACAGGATTTAAGTATCCCACTCATTGACTCTCAGTGGGACAATGTACGGGAGGTAGTGTGAAGCACATCTTCATCTCACAGATGGAAAGAATTTGTGTGGAAGGTTCTTGTCAGATACTTTTATTAATTCAGTTACAAGCGAAATGGGACCCTAACAACCCTCCAACGCGTTATCCCCAGCCATGCATGCACATGTATTTTGGCATTGCCTAGAATTAAATAATTTCGAGGAAGACACTCAGAGAAGCATAATATATATTTTTGTCCCCCTTACAGAGTAAAACCTTCTGCTGGGGATCAAACCTAAAGGTCCTAACTCATTATTACCTGGCTGGCCATTTTTGTGTCAGGTAAACAATGCATAGTTCGGACTTCATATGAAGCTTTTGGTGGTAATGAGTTAACGGAAGGGAAAGGATATTCCTATGCAATATCCTGACAGCAGCTGCTGCTAAGACTATCACTAGCAAGTTGCTCCTGCTGGACCCCTTCACACACACACACACACACACACACACACACACACGCACACGCACACAGACTGGGTGGAGGTGGTCTCCCAGGTGCAAACCATAGAAAGAGTCACCCTTGTTGTGCAATGTAGAATGCTGGCATACACAAATTGATGGACCCAGTGGGAAATATTTTGATTGGAAAAGGATGAACTAACCCCACATGTACCATCAGGGGTGAGACCCTTCTATCCTGACTTCTTAGCACCCCACTTTAACATGAAGCAAGTAACTCATAAGCTGTACACTGCCTGGATATTGTGGTAAATGAAATTCAGTGACACATGTTTATTGTTTTAATAATGCTTTTATTGTTCAGCCATTGTATTAAATTGAGGACATCTGTTACCCAAGAGATATAATTAATTGTGTAATGCAATAACATATCTGTTCTGCATAATATGGCTGGTACTGTAAACTGTCTTTGCCAGCTGCAACTTTTCAATAAAAAGTAAGAAACACCAGGAAAGTACTCGCAGGACTCTGAGATGCTGGATAAATGTATTTAGAGCAAATAAGGGTGACAGTTAGTAGCCCCACAACTTTGACCAAGAGATCTTAATCAGGGGCATTTCAAACAGTGTCTTGCTAATATGGCAAACAATTAAAGTGACAATAACAAATTCAAGTGAGTTACAAAATACAAAAAGTAGCATAGAAACATAGAATTTGACGGCAAATAAGGACCGCTTGGCCCACCCAGTCTGCCCATTTCCCTACCTGATGGATAAGCTGCAGATCCTAGTTAACCAGCAGCCTACTTCTTCCTACCCCCACCCCCTAGAATTGCCTTATGACTGTCCCATGCATGCTTGAATTCCACCACTGTTTTTGACTCCACAACCTCCTCTGGAAGGTTGTTCCATACATCCACAACCCTCTCTGTGAAAAAATACTTCCTTAAATTACCTCTGAGCCACCCCCCTTCTATCTTCAAATTGTGCCCCCTTGTTCTTGCACACCTCTTTTTTTGAAAGATGCTACCCTCTTGGACTTTGTTGATTCCCTTGAGGTACTTGAAAGTTTCTATCATGTCCCCCCTCTCCCTCCTTTCCTTGAGGCTATACATATTAAGTTCCTTAAGTCTCTCTTCATATGTCTTCCGGTGCAGACCCTGCACCATTTTAGTTGCCCTCCTCTGGACAGCTTCCATCCTGTCTATGTCTTTATGGAGATTGGGTCTCCAGAACTGCACTCAGTACTCAGATGTGGTCTCACCAGCTGTCTGTACAGAGGGATAATAACTTCTTGTTTTCTGCTGGTGATGCTCTCCCTATGCATCCCAGTATCCCCCCAGCCCTCCTTGCTGCCCTCTCACATTGCTTGCCCACCTTTAGGTCATCTGATATGACTACCCCCAGGTCCCTTTCCATTTTTGTTGTTGTTAGTATCTCACCACCCATTGTGTACTCTTCCCCTGGGTTTTTGTTTCCCAGGTGCATTACCTTGCACTTCTTAGCATTGAATCTAAGCTGCCATACATTTGACCATTCCTCTAACCTTGCCAAGTCCCTTCTCATCCTTTCCACCCCACCTTGTGCATCAACTCTGTTGCAGATCTTTGTGTCATCTGCAAAGAGACATACTTTTCCTTCCAGTCCCTCTGCAATGTCGCTTATAAAGACATTGAAGAGGACCGGTCCTCTTCAAGCAAAACAGAGAAAAGCCAAGTAATATGATTCAAGTGATGTCCTGAATTACATAGTAATAATGAATGATTTATAGGTAGTCCTCAGTTGTAAATTACTAGAGATATTGATGTGGCCACAAGCCTAATGCAGTTTTGCACATAACACTTATTTTCCAATTATCTCTTATTCATTATGTAAAGTGATATCTCTTTTGCAAATATTGTATGTCAATTGTATTTTGTAATAATTTACATTGCTTTTTATTTGTATAAAATTTTAATTGTAATGGTCTATGACCAAACAATAAACAGAATTGAATTAAGCACTATAATTATACGCCCCCTGGGTCTGTGTGGTGGTTGCTTGTGTTTGTCTGTGTCTGTAGCTTAGTTTTTGTGGATTTACATGTTTTTCTGCTTGTGGTAACTATACCATTCTTGCTCACTACATCCGTGAAAGTCTCCTGGACTGGATTTCTGCAAAAAATCATCATCAGGTATCTTTATTTTCATTTTAAAATCAACTTTTTGGAAGCTATCCCAAGCAAAACATAAGTGAAGCAACTACATCTGACAAACTCGGTGACTCTGGGTCCTGCTGGAATCCACATTGTCATCTGACCTGCTCCATGATCTGTATGTGGGCTTTTCAGCAACCTGTTTGAATGACAAAGAAGCATACAGATAAAGGGATTTCACATCCTGCATATGTGCAGGCACAGTTAATCACCTTCAGGAATTTTAACATTTCAGTGACTCTGGACCTCAGCTGTTGATCATTCTTTTGGCTTTTGACTTAACCACCAGGTACCTATCTGCAAGCGACTGGGTGCAACTGACAATCTACAACAAGAATAAGTGGGCATATCGTCCTCTATTACTAACAACTTCCTTGCTCTGGGTCCCTAGATGCCTGCACTGGTCCAAGCCGCATAAGTCTCAGAAGTGTAATTCTATTGACTACGAAGTACCACAACTGTCTCTTAAACTCCTACTCCTCCTCCTCTTGATATCAGGAAGTGTCCACTCAAATCCTGGCCCTGTCTCCTACAGTACAACAAAGCCTGCCAAAATGGAGGGGGGGCTCAAAATTGCTACCTTAAACATCTGCAGTCTCCTCCCAAAACTGGCCTCCTTCAAATCTTTGCCAGCCAACACAACCGGATATCCTTGCCATCATCGAAACTTGGCTGACACCTAATACTCGGATCATGCCATCTCTATACAAGGCTACAAGATATTCAGGCTGGATAGGACCTCAAAAGGGGTGGTGGTGTGCAATCTACATAAAGGACTACCTCACCTGTCTCCCTGGTTCTTACCCCACCACAGAAACCTCAGTGCAACTCCTCCCTATCAAGATACTACTTGGTGCCCAAAACAAAGTCCTCATGATTGCTACTGTCTATATCCCACCAAAAGATCCTGATTCCGGCCTACAGGCTGTCCTCGAGTTGGTAAGTACACAACCTTCTGACATCGAACTCCTTCTCCTTGGGGACTTTAATATAAATTGGCTTGCTCCTGATGCAGGGTCAAACAAAGTTGCTATCCTAGCAGCAAATTTAACACAAGTGGTAAACTCCCCTACCAGGAAAAACTACAAATCAGGGACCAGCACCCTCATTGACTGGATCCTTACCAGCCACCCTACCTGTATAACCAATGTAAGTGTTCTCCCTGACTTGCTCAGTGATCACTCTCCAATAATATGTACCTGGACAAATAAGTTTCTTAAGCTGCCTCCAAAAACCATCTATAGCAGAGTCCTACCTTATGGCAACCTTACTCATCTCAAGACCTGTCTTAGGCAGATAGACTGGTCCTTGATTTACAAAACTCAAGAAGTTGACCTACCCCTTGATTACTTTATTACTACTTTCAACACTGCCTGTGACACCTATGCACCAGTAAAAAAGCGCAAAATCAAAGCACTCACAAATCCCTGGCTCACAGCGAAGCTATTGGCACAACTCAAAAGTAGGGATCACCTCTGGGCCACTGCAAGAGCTACTGGCACTCTGTCGGACATCCAAAAATATAAACAGGCTCACAACCACTGTACTAAACAGATCCACTTGATGAAGAGCTCCTACTTCAAGAATGCCCTCTCCAACTCCTGGGGTGAAGGGAAATCCTTCTGGGACAACATAAGAAATATCATGGGTCAGCAGTCCAAATCCTCTCCTACAATAATGAATGTGGATAGAACCACTACATTAGACCCAGAGATCATTGCAAACACCCTAACTAATACCTTCACGGACCTTAGTGGTGTCCTCTCATCTGATTTTTTCACTGATGCTGACCCTCCAATTTCTACTTCTACTACTGCCTCTCCAACCAAACCACCCTTCCATTTCAAACTAGTAAAGGCACATGAAGTCTATAAATATGTAAAGAAGGCCATTTCTAAGTCCCGAGCAAGCAGCGACACTATTGACCTTAAACTTCTGTCCCTCACTCTGGAGGAAGTACTGCTCCCCCTCACAAAAATTTTCAATCTCTCCCTCTGCTACAGCCAATTCCCTAGGAAATGGAAGGCTGCAGTTGTCACTCCGGTGCACAAAAGTGGTGATAAGTTACTGCCTGGTAACTATCACCCGATATCAATACTACCACCTCTCTCTAAGGCCCTTGAACGCTTGGTGGCGGACCAACTTTCAGACTACCTGGAAAAGCACAACATCCTATGCACTCAGCAGCATGGATTTAGGAAAGGGCACAGCACATCAACTGCCCTACTTGAATTCTCAGGAGCAATCCACAATGCCATGGACAAAGGAAACCTAACTGGAGCAGTCTACATTGACTTAACCAAGGCATCTGATACAGTACACCATGGCCTACTTATCAAACAACTACTATCCCTAGGGCTCTCGCAGGGTCCTGTTGACTGGGTAAAAAATTACCTTGCTCAACGCTCTCAATCTGTAAAAGTAGCTGGAGTCCTCTCAGACTCAAAACCGGTTCGCTCAGGAGTTCCCCAGGGATCCATCTTGGGCCCCCTCCTTTTCAGCCTTTTCCTAAACTCCCTCCCCAAATCCTGCCCTGAACAAATAATCCTCTATGCCGACAATGCCGTGATTCTTGCCACTCATAAAGATCCAAACCTCTTATGCCTCAACCTTCAGCATGCTTTTTCCAAAGTTGAGATGTGGTTCCTTGAACAGAAGCTGGTTCTAAACCACAAAAAAACTAAATCCATGCTCTTCTCTAACCCATAAACAAGCGGCAAGTTCCACTCACCATTAATACATACCTGGGAAATACCCTTGAACAAGTGCCAATTTTCAAATATCTTGGAATCAACTTTGATCAAGGCCTAACCTTTGCAACTCACATTGATAGTACAGCAAAACTATTAATCAGTGAATTGGGATTCTGTATCGAACCCACAGCTCCTTACCTATTCTGCACTGAGGATTGCCATCCAATCCTCTATCATCTCAGTCACTGACTATGGCTTAGTTATATACAGATCTGCCACTACTACAGCACTTAGTGGCATTACAACATCCTAAATAAGGCCTGTTGGCTGCTCACTGGTGCATGTCGGCGTCCCCACACATGTGAACTCTATGCTGACTCAGGTTGGTTGCAACTCTCAAACCGGATAAAGTACCTTACCTGCCTGATGGTGAAAAAATCCACTCTGGGCTTCACTCCACCCTGTATCCAAGACCTGTTATGCCTGAGTGCTAGCACCCATTTTAGCAGAAGATCAGAACACCAGCCTCTCCAAGTCCCCCGATGCCGGACTTCTCAGGGACAAAGATCATTTGCCTATCATGCCCCCAGCTGGCTAAATGCCCTCAGCACTCATATTACTGCCTCCACCTCTCTAGGTATTTTCAAATCAAGGCTGTTCTCTCACCTTGCCACCTCCAGCTCCTGTGACTGCCCTGATTAAACCTCCTATTTTCTCACTACCCACCCTGTTCCGTTATTTGACAAAGACATGTTTGGGAAACCTTTTCTCCTGCTATTGTCTGATCCCCACACCTTTCACTTACCCTCTCTGTTCTGGACTTTTTCCCTGTTTGTTTCTCCTAATCTGGCATGACCTCTTTCTTGTAATAATAATGTGATTATTGATATCTCATGTCCTTTTGCACAAATGATTTGATATGTATTTGTATATGTTTTCTCACTCTTGACACAACACAAATTGTTGTGTTATCTGTGTAACCTTTTTTGTACTGTACCTAATTGACGTGGAACCTTTGTAAAAGAGCCTCTGGCTCAAAGGTAGTAATTCCTAGAACAATAAACTAAGCATAGTAATGAACATGAATAAGCTCACAATTAGCACTCTGTACTGATCAATTTGCCATGCACATATCCCTTGATGTCAAACCCCCATATATATGAAAACAATTAAAATGTATGTGAAACATTAGTTGCGCATGGTACTAAAGGTAATCATATACCACTGAGACATTCAGAGCTAAAAAGTACTGCTGCACTCAATCCTTTAAAAAGCAACATTGAAAGTCATTTGACTAGTGCTGTACCTAGTCTAGTAAGATTAACGAAGGCACAGAAAATCAATAGTCCCAGGCTTGGAGTTATGTAATACCAAAATCCATATTGCAAGTTTGAGTCATTCCACATTTAGCAGAACGATAAAAGAAGGTTAAGGTTACTGGATAGAAGGAAGAAAAAAGATAGAAAAAACATTTACCTTACATTGTGTCCATTACCTTTGGACACAAAAGATAGAAATGTGGAGAATTCTATTTATCCAAATTCTGGCTCAAGTCAGTCCTTATGTGTCAGACTGAAAATCATCAGTTGCTACATGCTGAAAGAATTACCTTTAATACCAAGTGCCTCTAATGATTCATATACATTTTAATTGTTTTCATATGTATGGGGGTGTGGGGGGGGCAGTTGACATCAAAGAATATTTGTGTGGAAAATCGATCATCAATGTAGAGTGCTAATTTAGAGGTTATTCAGTTTCATTACTGTTTAACTCAATGTTTCCCATGAGTCATATTGCATGGCTTTTCCCTGTTTTGCTTTGCTTATGCTACTTTTTGTATTTTGTAATTCATATGAATTAGTTACTGTCACTTTGTTTGCCTTAGAAGCACTTAACAAGACATTGTTTGACACGTATCCCTGATGAAGACCCTTTCATCAAAGCACTGTGGCTGCTAATCAGCATCCTTATTTCCGCAAAATACATTTATTCAGCATCGCCAGAGAGTCCTGCCAAGTGCATTGGGTGTCTTCCACATCTGCTACTATTCATTCTTCCCTTTCTTGGTCTTGTTTCTGTCCCCTCTGTATACGCCATCCCCTCCTCAGATATCTGTCTTTCCCTACCTGCCTAAAAAATGTTGTTGTATTGAGGGTTATATCCCTTATCACTACTATCCAAAGAATTAAGAGTGTTATCAGGGTCTGGGTCATATTTTTGGGGAGATTGTTGTCCCTGGTGAAAAAGTTTCCATTTTGCGTAAGTGTATACCTTGCCCTCGCAGTAGTCTGTGAGGTCCCTCCTAAACATTTAACATTTTTGGGCCTTAATTGTCTCCTCTAAGTCCTCTGTTCCCTTTGTAATCTTCTCAAGTGCACTATTAATTTCTGGAGTGCCATTTTTGTCTGCCAGTTGTTATTCTAATTTTCTAATCTCTGCACACACTTTATCCCCTTCTCTTGTTAAAAAGATATTATTGCTAAAATGAAATCATGTGATGCTTTATTACATATTCCATCCCACTGTTTGTCAAAAAGTGTATCACTGTATCCTAAGTTTGTTTCAAGGGTAATGCACAAACTTCTCTGTACTCTTTTTGTTTAATGTATTTTACAAGGATCTCAGATTGCTACTCCATGTGACTGTCAGGAGGTCTAAACCTCACTCTCAGGTTCTTGACAATAATGGGCATGCAAGGAATCACAGACACGTTGCATAAGAGTAATAAAGCTTGTTTATTACTACCAAAACCATCATCACAGTTGTCCTAAGCAGTTCTTACCAATACAAACTGGGAGCCAATGCTAAGCGTTCCCTATGCCTTGAGGATTCTTCGTGTCTCTTGGGGTCTCCAAGGTAGAAGATGTAATGTCTTACATTATATACTTATGATAATTACCATGGTTACTGTGAGGTAGAAACATTTCTAGTTACAAAGATGAACCCTATTGGCTAAATTAGAGGTGGCTCCACAGTTCAAGATAACATTATACAATTTTGTAGTAGTCATCACTTTGTAAAGACAAAGAAGTACAGTTTGTGCATGGCCATGTAATAATACAAATCATCAGAAGATGGCAATGCCAACTCATATATCATAATCATTACAAGGACACAGATGTCCTAACATCTTGTAAGCAGGAAATACAGGTATATATTAGAAAGTAAAGTGTATAACAATAATATGCATACATATCCTGACATCTACTCTTATACAGTAGATGCCCTTAGCCCTATACTGTATATTAGTATAACATATACTGTACCTAAATACTAGCTGTCTACATTGTACCTCTAGGGGTACCGATTACAGTGCAGGGACCTCATGTAACATTACCTTCCTTCATACATTATTGCTGTACTCTACTAAGTGTACTTTTGGTTGTGTCTGTACTAGCAAATTGTCTTTTTGTTCTCACATTTTTTAGAATTTGTTCTTCATCCGTACAGTAGGTGTGGATGCAGGAAAATTAGTATTAACAGTAACTGAACTTCCCATTCCTCTACAATTTCCATAATGACACCACAGCTAGAATAAATGAACAAGGAGCTAATTCTGGTAATACCAGTCAGAGGACACCACAATAATTGTGATGTCATGAAACTACGGACATGTGTTGACATCATCACACTCACATGGGAACTCCAGTCTGATGGCGCCTGAGTACAAATAAGACTCAAGTAGTGTGGCACACCCCTTTGCCTGATGAGGAGTACAGACCTTGTTTTCTGATGAACTAAGGTAATTTACCATACGTTTTGGATTGAAACCTTTAAATAAGGTAGGAGAAAGACTCTAAAATGACCATACTTATTTATCTTTCCACCCATACAGTGCAGGATCTAGTCAAAAACTGCTAAAACATATGAGCGCAGTGCAATACAGTGCATACAAAATATCATCAGTAAATACAGTGTCGGGAAATAACAGCGAACAACAACCAAGTTCTCATCCACCATACTACCTATGTGACAATGTAAGTGGGGGGCTCTACCCCTAACCCCCATGCAGGGGGGCTTCACCCTCCCGCACCCACCCCCATTATATATAATCAACTCTGAGGGGGCAAACATGGAGGAGGGGATTAAAGTCAAGATGGGGCAGATTTTCTGGTAGGGACAAGCAAGGGTCAGGCGCAACATGAAAACTGGCCCCCCCCAAAATTCTAAATGTCTAAAACATTATTTTTTAAAATGTCATACAAGAAACCATCTAAAAACATACACATGCAGCGCTAAGACTCAGACTGTTTCACCTTAATGTGCACTGCCTGTCTGGACCTGTAACTGTAACCTCTGAACCGTGGGGGCAGTGCGGCTCACCACCTGGCAGCCATGGACTAAGTGAGGTTAGTGAGAGTAAACAGCTACAGATACAGTGCTGTAATGTACTGCACTACTATTCCCCTGTAGCTGTAATTACTCATGCTCTTTTTTCTGCAAATACAGATAGCAAAATCCCTAGCACATCTACTAAATGCTTCCTTTTTCACAGGGGACATACCATATGATTGGACAACTGCCATGGTCAATCCCATATTTAAAAAAGGGAACAGATCTGAGTGAGTGAACAATAGATCAATCAGTCTAAAGTCAATTTGCTGTAAACTAGTGGAAAGCTTTCTAAAAATAAAGATCAAAGAGAACTTGAAGGTTATAGGATACAAGGATGTGAAGGGGTGCAGAAGGATTTGAGGGCCTGTGCAAAGGTAAGGCACAAGCAATGTAGGGCCAGTAAGCCGTGTTGGTGGACCTGGGAGGTGCAGGAGGTGGGGAAGGAGAAAAAGGCTGCCTACACTCACTTAAAGCGCTCAGGGGCTAGGAGAGGGAGACTATGAGTTCCTGGCTAAGAGGGTCACCAGGGTGGTATGGGGACCAATGCGAAGAAGGAGCTTAACCTGGCCAGGGATATCTGCAGGGGGGAAAGGGATTCTATAGATACATAGGGAGAAAAGAAAAGTTAGGGCACAGATCAGCAGGATTAGAACTGGGGGGGATGGGCACAGGAAGCTGGGGAACAAGCAGAGGTGCTAAATGAGTACTTTGCCTCTGTCTTTACTAGGAGAGGTGGGGGATCTTTCCAACCTATGGGAGGGTTGAGGAGCCCACTGAACCAGGAAGTCAGTTGGAGACTGAAGGACTGGATGGGTAGCACCCATGTAGAGTGCTGATTATTGAGCACTGCACTTTTGAGCGACTCAATGATAGCGCTCTACAAGAGATCGAGTGGTGCAACACATCGCTATATCCTGTATAGCAAGTATAGCAAGGAGCTGTACTCGCTATTACAGGATATAGTATTCATTGTGGCCGATTCCCACTAAGCTGCTTGCATAGCCTAATAGTGTACACCACCACTTCAATGCAAACAGACCTGGGTTTGGGTCCGGCTAGAGGCAGAAAATCTTTTTTTTTCCACGTTCCAATAACACGCCCCATAGTCCACACCCCCCTCAGAGTTGATTTTTTAAGTTGGGGGGGTGTGAAAAAAATGATTTCTTTGTGTTTTTGTCAATTATTGTAGCAACCATCGTTATTTGCAACAGTCGGTACAATATCCATCACCCTTTTGACCATGGGCTCAAGTTTGTTCACTCTATGTGATAGGCAGTCTTTCAGACTTGCCTTTATCACATAGAACTACTGGATGATATTAGGACTGGGATGAGTTGTATTTAGAAGGGGAGGAGAGGATGCATGAGGAGGGGGAAGGGAAGGGCAAAATCACAGCAGATAGGGTGAGAGAGGCCTTCCAGTCACTAAAGGCTGAGAAGGTGCCAGGGCCAGATGGGCTGCATCCAAGGGTGCTGAAGGAACTGGCGGATGTGCTGGCAGCTCCACTGGCCTCACTCTTCAACATCTCCCTCATGACAGGGTGGGTGCCTCAAGATTGGAAGGTGGCTCATATGGTGCTTATCCACAAGGGGGAGGTCCAGAGAGGAGATGAGGAATTATAGGCCCATTAGCCTAACATCTGTGGTAGACAGGGTTATGGAGGGCATTATCAAGGAGAGGCTGGGGGACAGCTGGAAAGGTTGGGGTATCTGGATGACAGGCAGTATGGTTTTGTTCCGGGAAGGTCATGCCAGACAAACCTGGTGGAGTTTTATGACTGGGTGATGGGTGCCCTGGACTGACATAGGCTGGTGGACATCCTCTATCTGGATTTCAGTAAGGCATTTGATTTGGTACCCCACAAAGGCCTACTAACAAAGCTGAGGGGGATTGGGTGGGGAAGCACTTGCTCAGGTGGGTGGAAAACTGGCTTACAGGGCAAATACAGCGAGTGGTGGTTGGAGGGATTGTCTTCTCCCCCAGGAGGGTCATTAGTGGGGTTCCTCAGGGTTTGGTCCTGGGGCCACTCCTGTTCAATTCCTATGTCTCGGACATAGGGTGGGGTGTTCAGAGTAGGTTGAGTCTCTTTGTGGATGACTCAAAACTGGGAGCACTGGCAGACGGGCAGGAGGGGAGAGAGACCTTGCAGGGGGATCTGGATACTCTGCGGGGGTGGGTAAAGAAGTGGGGGTTGAAGTTCAATGCAGGGAAATGCAGGGTGCTGCATCTGGGGGTTAGAAACCCAGGACATGCATACACCCTGGGGGGGACAACACTGCAAGTCACATCAGATGAGAGAGAATTAGGGATAGTGGTGGACAGCAAAATGAATAACACAGAGAATTGTCGAAAAGCTGCAGCAAAAGCAAACAGGATACTGGACTGCATAACCAGGGGGATTACCTCCAGGAGGAGAGAGGTAATCCTCCTTCTGTATAATGCCCTGGTCAGGCTGCATCTTGAGTATTGTGTGCAGTTTTGAAGACCCAATCTTAAGAGGGACATAGCGGCATGGAGGGTAGGACCTATGAAGAGAGACTGGATGAACTCAATCTGTATGCATTGGAGAAGAGGAGGGACAGAGGGGACATGATAAAGACTTTCAAGTATGTAAAGGGGATAAATAAGGGTGGAGCCAGGGAAGTGTTCAGGCTTAAGAAGGGGGTAACTACAAGGGGGCATGAGTGGAAGTTGGAAGGGGGAAGTACAGGGGGGAGTGCAGGAGACACTTCTTCACAAAGTGGGTGGTGGAACCATGTGATGCACTGCCCAGGAGTCTGGTGGAAGAGACCACAGTGGAAGGATTCAAGAAGGGTTGGGACAGGTACAGTGGGAAGCTGAGGCCAGAGAGGGCCACCTCTGGTGCTGGGGGTGGAGGAACAAGCTCCCAGTAGGGGGCTAGCTTCCAAGCGGACATGAAAAACAATGGGGCCTATTCTGCTGGCTTTTACTATGATACTATGATGTTAAGCAACATGACTTTCACTAGAATAGGGCTTACATAAAAAAACAGTTATGCTTTTATGAAAATGTTAAAAAAAAGTTGTAACAAAAATATTTCAGTGGATGTACTTTATCTGGATTTCCAAAAGAAATTCGACAAAGTGCCACATAAACAACTAATTGAAAAGATATCTAATATAGGTATAGACACAAAATTGATCAATTGGATTAGCAACTGGTTGATTGGGAGAAAATAGAGGGTTCAAGTGAGGGGATGCTATTCAGAGGAGGGCGATTTGATGAGTGGGGTTCCTCAGGGCTCAGTCCTGGGACCATTGTTATTCACCCTATTTATAAGTGATTTACATCAGAATGTTCATAGCTGGCTAGTAAAGTTTGCAAATGATGTTAAGTTGGGCAGGCCCATGAACACAGTATAAAATGTTATGCAACTCAAATTATACCTGGAGACAATAGAGAAATGGGCACTGGAAAATGGAATGCAGTTTAGCATTGAAAAATGTACTATAATGCATATGGGAAGAGACAACAAGCAATAAATATATCTCCTAAATGGTAAAATACTCAATAAGGTGGTAATAGAAAATGACTTAGGGGTTTTATAGATCAGAATTTGAACACTGTACCAAAGTCATACAAGAGGCAAACTATATGATAAGATATATTGAAAGAACCTTTATGAACCACTCTGCTACTTTTATAATGCCACCTGGACTATGGATCCTCCTTGTGCAGTCCATATTTAAGCCGGGAGGTGGATAGGGTGGAGCGGGTTCAGCGAAGGGTTACAAAGATGGTTAGAGGTTTGAAGAGATATACATTTAAGGAAAGGCATCAACGGCTGGGGCTTTATAGGTTATAGTTTGGAACAAAGAAGGATTAAGGGAGATTTAATGACAATGTACAAGAACATTCATGATGAAGAACTCAAAAAAGAGCTTGGTATGGAAATTCAGTGTAAACCAGTTGGCATAAGAGGCCACATATTACAGATTAAATTGGATATGTAATAAAGAATGTTAGGTATAACTTCTATACACACCGCACTGCTAGACAATGTAACAGACTGCCAGGTTAGATGGTGGTGGAGAGTGAGAACCTGGATACATTCAAACAAAGATTGGATATAGCTATGTTTCAGGATGGGATTGTGTGGACCTGCTAATGCGGGTGGATAGTACTAATGGGTATATCACCTTCTTCCATCCAGCTCTCCAGTACAATGATAATCCAGTCTGAAAGTAGGTCAATATATAAGCAATGATTGTCAGAGCATAAATATTTCATTTAAGTATTGCCGTCCTACTCCCTGGGTCCAAATATTTTAAAAAGCAATTGAGTGGGGAAACAAGAGAATAGTTTTCCACTGAGTTTTGATAAAGTAGATTTGAGTCCTTAGTTGTCATCTCAGATGATACTTCCCTCTATGTTAGGTCTGTCGAACTGAACTCTGGGAGTCTGAGGGTATTGAGGCCAACACTGATAGATCCTGTATCTTTCACATTGTTCTTATTGCACTGGACATCATCTCTTACATATTTGTAGAATTCAGGAAAATGAATAATATACTTACTACAGTGTCTTTCTCAGTAGGGCTGTATGTACACCTGTTACCAGATATTCTGCTGAATATTCAGTATTCAGCAGCCAAATATTCAGATATTTGGGTATTTGATATTCCTGCTTCCTGCTTTAAAAAAACAAAAAACACTCTCCCCTACACTTGTTTATTTTAAGCATCTCCCTCACCCTGACCTAACCAAACACAGAAAAACATTACGCTCATTCTCACCCATTGATCAGCTGATTTTACTATTATAGAGAGCAAGCAAATTTAATTCATTAGACACTTTTAGAAAGAAGAAATAGGGGTGACTACCATCTATTTTATAACATCAATAGTGATAAGGCAATAATGAATGATTGTAACATTATACCCATAGAAAGGGGTCTTAACCTTAAATCACACAAACATGTTGAGCTACTGAGGACAAATCTGGAAAAAAAAGATAATTATTTCACTATTACATCTGTGGCAACATGGAATAAGCTGCCAGCATATCTAGTAAACATTACAAATTTCACATCCTTTGAAAAGCAATGGATACGTTTTTGGGCTATTAATGTTTCTTTGCCACACTGTGAGTGGGGGACAGATTTGATGGGCCTAAGCCTACTTCCATCCTACTGTACCAAGTACCAAGTACCAAGGTGACCGGCCATGGAAGAGGGAAGGTTTTGCTGGCACTCTTTTGAGCAAAGGAAATTAGATGCTGGGGAGAGGACAGTGAATAATGGTACTGTCAAGGAGGGGGAACACATGGGGGTATTTGTTTAGCACAAACAGGCAATTTATTTTATGAAGATGGTGGTCAGCAGTGGAGGTGAGCAGGTTATGCTGGTTGTCCTTCATGGGATTAAACATTAATATTATACAAATATTTTGGATGCTAGGGGAGGAATGTGTGTCTGGGGTGCAGACAGTTGGTGGAGGAATGGTGGTAATTTACCATTGTTGGGCAGGTGGAAAGGGTGGGATGTTTAAAAATAATCAATGGTGGGGAAGGTATTCAGTTGCAGTATAGAAATTCCCAAATAAGAAGTGGTCCATATTTGAGGCGGAATCTCTAATACTTGGGTGCCATACTATTCATGTTATTTGGGAAATGCTATAAGTTTGATATATTTGGGAAATACCATTCAGCTCATGCACAGACCTAGTTCTAAATGATTATTTATAGACTCTTGAAAAAGTTGATGCGAATTATTCTGTTGATTTCCGGAACAATATTATCAGTGAATGTGAAATCAAAGAAGGTTTATCTAAATATGATTTAGTGATTACATTTTTGGGTTGGACGTTTTCAGAATTTCAAGAAAGCCTTTAAATCTTTGTTGCCTAAAGATCAGTTTTAGATTTACCCAAATCCCTCATCATAGGTGCATATGGATTCTAGTAGTATGTTCTTTATTTGATTTTCTATGGTTCTTCATATCATCTAGTTTTGTGGACTTAGACTTCTAGGGCTGGATTTTCGAAAGGAGGCACAGGGCTCGTGTCCATCCCTGCACCATAGGGCTTAGAAATCTGTGGTGTGCCAACCTCCTTTGCTGCAACTGCACCTGAATTTCCATTCTTGGGTTCAGTTGCGACAGTTTCCATGATTTACGGCAGCTTGCGCAAATGCTGTTGCACAAGTACCGTTACTTTGACTCCTGGGGGTGGTGCACACTAGACCACTAAACTGTGGTCTAAGGTGCGGCGATCAGCACAAGGGATGGAAAATCCAGATTGCCAACAGGGGTATGCCACAAGCCCTGTGCGTCATATGTTTGGCTCACCGGGGGCTTGTGGCATTCCTGGAACTTTGAAAATCTACTAGACTCCTTTTGCCCTTTATTATTTTTTGAGTTCTCTTTTTCTTTACCCTTGTTAACCATAATGCAACATGATTTAAGTTGTACCATAATTGGTGCAAAGAATAGGGCAACAATAAGTAACCTGATGCACTTGGTAAGTAACAGTATTACTAATAGTTCTGTTACCACTTTGACTAGTGCATAAGTTCATATAATCAATGAAATGTCTGCAAGAAGATTTACATTACATGAGTTCTGAGGCAGTAAGCTTTATCATGAGTCCTGCAGTGGGTTGTGGAGTCACTGTAAACTACAGTATGGTCAAGTTTCTGAGTTTCTTTACCCTCCTTGTTCTCCTGCCCAATAAATATAGGAATTGTTTTTATGGCTGCATGGGTGGAGCCCTGCAGTAGTTTTGGGATCACAACACTGTAGGAGAAAAGTGAAACCAATGTCTGTGTTCTCCTAAAGTGATGCAGTCTCCTTTCCACAGTGGTAAAGTCGCTTGCAGTCCACAATGTCTCCTCTTCTCCAGCCCTCCATGGATGCAGCTCCCCTCCATAGCGTTCAGTGCCCCCCCGCATTACATTTTGCAACTGTGGAAGTGACAGCCCTGACGCAAACTGTGGATCAATGAGTAGCTCACATGCGCAATTCAGTGGGAGCCATAATCTTCAGCACAGCAAGCTCCAGTGCGGTGACAGCTCTGACTATGGTTTTACTCACTCTCACTGCACAAAGGTAGGAGCATCATTATTGGTGACTGGTTTGGAAGGACACATAGACTACGTGCTTCGGAGCCTGAGGAGAAGACTCCAAAAGCAGGATTACAGAGCGTGTTTTATTTTACTACAGGTATATACTGTTGCCAGAGCATGTAATCTTACCAGTAAAGCTTACTGTTTATTCATCTTGGTTGGTGGGCTGCCCTCTTTCTCTGTTTTCACCCGCAGGTTATAGCCTGAAGGGAAGTGGAGTGAAGGTGCTATGAACCCGTAGAGTTGTACCCCGGTGTTTTCCTTTATGCCTATATAACAGAGACATCAGTCGGAAGATGATCGAGGAGCAAGCCTTTTAAATCGGTCATTCGGCTTTGCCTACTGACTTATAAAGGAAAGTTTTTCAGTCTCAGAATTCTTATCTATTACCCCTACTACATTTTAAACGTAGTGATTATTTGTGTTTGTTCTTGAGCTTTTATCTCTAAATTGAATATTATTTTTAGTACTGTCATTTTATACATATTTTTTTTGTTTCTTTTTCTACAAGTTTATATTTTCCTTTTAAAAATTTTAGTTTTGCGCACTTTAGTCATGTGACATGGTAATACAAAGATATGCACGCTAGTCACGTGAACAAATCACTTTCTTCACTTATGAGATAGCAGCGTTCCTGCTCACACGGCATGGCACTCTGGCTACACACAGCATTTAGATTCATTAAAACAGTTCTTCTGGGCACTAAAAAGTAAGTCAACAAACTTGTGAAAATTTATGACAAATTGTATTGGTTCTATAAATTAAAATTTAGGTAAACCCAGGTAGCACTATAGCATTTTAACTCAATTCAAGTAGACTGTAGTCTTTTGTAAGGCCTGCACTTTTAAATGCTGCTGAAATAACAGTAGTTTTTGTTTTATTTAGTGTATCTCACTAAAAGAAGCCTGCAATTGGTTACATCGGGGCTGAACCAGAGTGGGAATAATAGAAGCAAGCGTATCATCAGGCCAAATCAAGTATGCTCCTTGTGCTTAAATTTTAATCTCATGTTGGTGCTGGTGCTTTACCTCTTGATGTGAATAAGAGACAGTTTGATGGAGCATCAGGTTTTGTGTCTGATTCATAACGGCGTAAGTCCTGAGCATTTGAAAGACGCTATTTAGCGAACTGTCGTTTGGTATCCTGCTCCCTTGCTAGTTATTGCACAAACTTGTTCAAGCGAAGCACTTCACATGTCTTTTTGGGGAAGTTTCCTCTGAAATTGAAATTTTGAAGATCTGGTACTGGACTATTCTTATATTGTACTTTAAAACAACTGTAGACACTTACCAGTTGGGTGTGCTGAACTGCAGTTTGACGATTGTTCTAGACTCTTGTTTATCGTCTTTCATTGTACAAACAGATAATTGTGAAATACAGGCTTTCTAGCCTTGTGTATATAAGAACTTTCAATTGCTGTGTTTAATATAGTATTAGTATTAATATGGTTCTTACTAGGAAACAAGCTTTAATAATGGGGGGGGGGGAGGATTTAATGGCTATGGACCAGAAGGACAGTGGTAATTTGGCTTCGAGTTCACAAAAGGGTAAATCAGAAATAGAGTCCAATCAAGACAACTTTAGGATTGATTTAATGCACACATCATTTAACTTACATTCAACTCCGGTTATAATTTGTTCTAGTTCTGAGCATTCAGAAAAAGGAAATAAAAAAAGCAAAGGTAAAGGCAAAGGTGGAAGTATAAAGAAAAAAGCTAAAGATCTTAGGGGCAAAAATCAAAAGGGAAGAGAAAAGGAAAGTAAAAATAATTTTAGCAAAGATGATGAATCCTTTAAACCTTGCCTAAACAGTAATCCTCCTGAAATAAAAGGGAGAGGAAGGCAATTAAAGCAATCTAATATAAAAGATCACTATAGCCCCTTGACCTCAGTAGAAATTAAGTCATGCATTCCATGCAATGTGCATAAGGAATCATCACATTTAGGAAAAGATAGCTCAATTGTTGATCATAATGAGCATATTGAAATGCAAGCTATGGAACAGGGGTTGGGAATGACACTCAAATGTTTACAGATGATTTAAATTCAGGAGTTCATATTAATTTAGATGCTTCTAAAAGTATAAATGAGCTTTATGCATATACTAATAAACACATGGAGGAGACCCTGGATATTTCGCCAGATTATTTTAAGGAATCTAACCCAGAACCAGATTTTTATTGGCAGAATGATCTAAAACATATAGCTGGTGAACTACAGGAGACCATAAATGGATTAAAACAGTTTACCAGTTTGAACTCTTATAAACAATTTGATAATGGTATAACAGCAAATTTTACTACTGCTATGAGTAAAGAATATTGCACAGCTGCATCTAATTCACATACTGCACATGTGATGATTTTGGATCATTTAGTTGACCTAAAACATGAAATAGATCTTTTAAAAGAAAATATAGCGATAAATGGCTCTAGACTAGATAATGTTTTACATAGACTTGATAAAATACCTCATTTTGAAAGTATACAGTATGTTCATTATCTGTTATTGAACTGGAATGCTCACAAATTTACCCTGCCCAGACTTTTTAGTGATGGATTCCTCTGATATGCCTTCCATAACAGCTGAATCTTTAGCTCTTCCATCAGTAATTAAGAATGTTCAAAGTAGTGAGGGTTTTACTAAAAGCAAAAGGAAATCCAACAAAAATAGGGGTAAAAATAAGAGATTGAGAAAGGAAAAGATAAGTTGTCAGCAAGAAGCAAAGAAGGTACTGGGAACAAAAGATATGTACAACATGAGCATGGAAGAGAATGTTAAGATATAGTAGGGTCAACTGTAAATGGGGGGGGGAGATGGAAGGGAAGCTGGCCTTGGATAAGTATACTTATATAGAAAAAAACAAAGACAGATGTGCACTCAGATTTTGCCCCCAAGAATGATTAGGATTTGGTGTTTGGGGAAAATACTGTCTTAGATTCAGTTTGTAAAAAGGTGGGTGGTCAAAACATAAGTAAAGTAATGAAACAAGATCTGAAGCTAGTTAAAGGGTTGGAGGAATCATTTATGGAAAGTACCACAGATCTTTGTAGCTGTGCAATTTTGGCATTATATGGTTTTAAGATTCTACACAATTGGTCATATGAAGAGTCAAGAGATAAGATTGTGAACCTAATAAGGGCAGTGACTGGTGCTGATTTAACTGCACTTGACATTTTACAAATTTGGAATGATAGGGATGCTTCGAGTTTAGATTGTTTATTTATATTTTGCACAGCTCCTCGAATAGCAAATCAAATCTGGATTAATGAAGTGGGCTTGAGAAAATTTGGATGTAGACTAGAATATATTAACAGGGAACTTTTGAACAAGGAATTTCAAACATTAAACAATGAGTCTTGCCAATTAAGTATTTTTGGTGTAAAATCACCTTTTAGTAAAAGTACAAGAAAACTCAAGAATACACTGTTAAATATATTTGGTCATTCCTAAAAATTCCAGATCCAGAATTTATAATAGAAAAAGTTTACAGCTGGAACAAAGGTACAAGTATGGGACAAGTGGATATTCTTGTTAAAAGTCCAGAGGTAGCAAGGAGCATTCTAGGTAAAGCAACATTACTAGATGATGTAGGATTACATATAATGGAGAGGAAAATATTAAATGAAGGAAGTAAACAAAATAGACATGAAGTAAGTGTCTCAAATCAGGAAAATGTGGCTGATAGAGTTCCTAAGATACTGCATTTCTATGGTCTGGAAAGAATTAAAAATGAGAATAATAATAGTCTAAAGGATCTAATAGTAGACATATTAGAACAACTTTTGAATGTTTCTATAGAAGACCCTAAAGCATTAATTATAACAAGGCAGGGATTTGATCCAGATTGTGATTTAATCATTGTCAAAATAGGCTTTTTAAGCCTATACAATAAGATCATTGAGAATAGGAGAAACTGGATGCCTTAGGCATGCACATAGTTATCACAAATGATTTCTTTCACCAGACCATTCCAATATGTAAATCACCAAAAAGAATAAATCAGGAGAAATTGTTATTTAATGTTACTACTTGTAATAGATTTGATTTGCTGGATACACAATCAAACTGACTGGTGGAAGAAAACTAACAATATTTTGAAACAAAGTCTAATGGCCTCCTATTAATTTCCTGGAATATTGCATTTTTTTTTCTAAATTAATGGATCAAGAATGGTTAGAATTTATACTTAAGTTTAATATTGTTTGTCTACAGGAGACTTGGCACAATAAAGATCAATCAATTTTATTGAATGGTTATCAAACTTTCCAGATCCCCGGAGAAAAAGTTGCTAAAATGGGAAGAACTGTAGGGGGTTTAATTACCTTAATTAAAATAAACTCTGACATTACTGCAGACATTTTATATACTAATAAAAACATAATGGTTATCTATATTAAGATTAAAAAAGGTAAACATTTCTGTTTACTTAACACATATATACCTCCATTTAATTCAAATTCATATTATCCAGCACTTTGGGACCAATTGGAGGACTTTATTCACAAGAGTTGGGCAGTAACTTCTTGTGATAACATATTACTTTGTGGGGACTTTAATGCAAGAATTGGACCTTATGATGGTTACTCTGATAGTAACTTCCATAATTGGTGTCATCTAGAAGCCTCTAACTGGCCCAGGTGTACAAAGGATAATAGACTAAACAAAATGGGTCAGAGACTAATAGAATTATTAGCCTTATATAATTTAGCACCAATTAATGGTAGGTTACATGGAGATAAAGGGGGAAACTTTACTCACTTCTCTGCTAAGGGACCCTCAATCACAGATTATGTGTTCTGGAATGGGAATATGACAGATTGGGAATTTATGGAAATTCCAACTAGGGGTGAAAGTGATCATCTCCCTCTTGTCTTAAAAGCAAAAAACATAAAATGTGTCATAGATGTTCCAAGTAAACCTACACAATTTGTAATCTGTAATAACAAAATTCAATGGCAGGATAAGTTTTCTCCCCTTATTAAACATCTTTTGCAGGATTTATCTATTAAGTTAAACACTGAAATTATGGGATATGGGTGCCTACATCATCTTTTATTTTCAAGTCTTGAAGACATAAAAATTACTCTGTTCCTCAAAGATTATTAAAAGTATTAAGAATAAAAATATGTGGTTTGATGAGGAATGTTGTAAAGAAAAAAAAGAACTAAATAAAAAAATTAGGAAGGTAAGGCAAGATAAGACTTCTCAAAATATCATAGAACTAAATAGATGCCAAGAAAATTACAAGAAGTTTCTCTTATTAAAACAAGGACAATACCAGCAAAGGAATTGGGACTGTATGCTTGAAGCCATTTATAATAAAGATTTTCAGACATACTGGCTATTAGTTGCTAAGGGAACACATAATATTAAACACGAATTAGATACCTATATTACACTGGAAACTTGGGTCTCTTTTTATTCTTCAACATTTTTTTCCCCTAATGCTGAAAATGTAGGAATAGTCTTGGATATTAACATGTAGGTTTTTCAACCTTTTTTACCTGCAGAAGTGTATTTTGTCATTGCAACTTTTAAAAAAAGAAAGGCGCCAGGCCCAGACATGATTCCTTCCAAAGTTTACTTGAGTGCCCCTGCTTTATGGTCTGTAATTCTGAGTAAATATTTTAATTTCTGTGTCCAAAAACTGGTATTTCCAAGTTCCTGGAAGGGAGCAATAATATTTTCAGTCTATAAAAAGGGTGATAAGACAGATCCTCAAATGTATAGACCTATTTCATTATTAGATAATCTAGGGAAAATGTTTTCCAAGTTAATTTTAAATAGATTAAATGAAGAATTATTAGGTTTAGGGGGACTTTCTGAATCACAAGCTGGATTTAGGGCTGGATATAGTACAACTGACAATTGTTTCATAATTAGACATCTTCATGAAAAATATGTTGTAATTAGGAAACAGTCCTTATTTGATGCCTTCATAGATTTTAGTACAGCATTCGACTCAGTTTTAAGGAATGTACTTTGGCTTATAATGAAGGTAAAAGGATTTAAGGGGGAACTGATAGCAATCGTTAGGGAATTATACAGTTCAACATGGGCCCAAGTGAAATCAGGTACTAGGGGACAATTTTCCTCAACTTTCTCTACAAATATGGGAGTCAGACAAGGATGTGTAATTGCACCCCTGCTTTTTCCATTTATATTTACAAGTTATTATTTATTTATTTGCTTTTGGTAACCGGGTGAGTGCACTAGGCATAGAAATGCCTATTTTCAGGCATGACCCAGGAGAGAGACAAAGTAAAATACAAAAAGCACATACATGTGATGCAGCACATGGGATAGGTATAGAAAAAAAACAACATAACACTAAACAATTGATTCAGAAAGTAAATCATCCTGGAAAGGTGGAGACAAATCCAGTATGAGGCAAACAGGGGTAACATTTAGATCAACATACATAAACTTATATTGAAACAGCACAAAGTACACAAGTTTACCAGTGATGCAGCTATAATACAGGATGTACTGGTAAATGCACTTCAAAACACTGTGAGAGAAACAGGCATTGCAAGTGCATGGCATACATAAAATAAAACAATACAGAACAATTTAAGTGCCAGGTTGTGGTTGTGACTTAAATCTTAAATTCTAGTAATACGGATTCTCTTAAGATTAGGGATAAGAGCTGTGGAGTATTGGCCTATGCAGATGACTTAGTCTTGTTCTCCCTTACTGAATCTGGACTGCAAGCTAAATTAAATATGCTTGCAATAACTGCAAATGAGCTTAACTTGTCAATAAATGTTCAAAAAAGCCAGATTCTTCCTTTTGGTTTTAAAGGGAAATAAAAGAAATTTTGGGTGTTAGGTTCTGACAAATTAGAGACTGTAGATAGTTATACATACTTGGGCTTACACCTGACAAGGGACGGGAAATGGAATGAGCAGTTGGAAACAATTTTAGTTAAATTAAAGAGGACAGCAAATTCTTTGTTCATATTTAATAAAAAATATGGTGGAAACATGATTAGGCCTATTTTAATGACAGTTCAAGCCAAATATTAAGCTCAAGCTTTATTCAATGTTGAAATTTGGCATCATAATAAAATTAATATTTTAGATATTTCTGTTAATAAATTGCTGCATGAATCCTTAGGTTTACTCAACTTTGTTCCTGCTGTGATACTGAGGGCTGAGACAGGTTATTATTCTTTGCAGGCAGCAGCTGATGCTAGAAAGGTTAACGTTTGGGTTAGAACTCTTCAACATGGACAAAATAGATTAACGGCCTCATGTTTACATGAAAAATATTCGTGGTCTTCTTTAGGCTATTTAAAATCAAAATGGTTATCCCTGATATTCAAATTATTGCAGAAAGTGGGATTAACCTACTTATATCAGTATAGGGCCAGAGGAATTACTATTAGCCTAAAATATCAGCCCCTCATCACAAAGGCATTTAGAGAATATTATAAGATCTTAGACTTAAATACTATTAAAAAGTTTAAAATGTTTCCATTTTTTAGTATAAATGATCCTTGTCATTATTACAGATATTACCTAGACATTCTTACAGAAGTAGAAAACAGAAAACAGTATACGAGATACAGGTTGGAAGTATTTCCAAATAACATCTTGGAAGCAGTTTATGGGAAAAATACTTCTCTTAGTTCTAGATTCTGTTCTTGTACCTGTTCCACACTGGAAAACCTGAAGCATGTTATGTTTGTATGCAAATTGTATACTATACCAATAGAAAAATGGATTTGGCCTCTTTGTCAATCTATTCAAACAACAGATCAGAGTATCTTACTTATTTTTTTTTTTTTACCACTAATGATGATATTGTAATTAAGACTGTGGCCAAATATTTGGTAAATATTTCTAGAATACATCTTGGTAAAAAAATGAAAAAAAAAGAGGAATTAACATATCTATACTATTAATTGTTTAATTATGGGCAAAATAACGAGGGTGCATGGAAACTGCGCAATGTACGCTCATAACACTATTAAGATGGCGGCCACAATGGGTAGCCATCTGTGAGCTCTTCATTTTGCTAATTTGTTTTGTTTGCTTTTTTTTTGTTTGGCCTGCTAGTTGAGTAGTCGTACTATCATACTATCGTATTAAAACCGCATTATTTGCTGTCCGGTTTTATGCTGACTATTCAATTCAATACAGCTATTTGGAACTTGCCTGCCTGAGTTGTGTTGTGTCCAGCCGTGTCATGTCCAGCCGCTGTGTGGTCCTGTGGTTGGCTGCTGGCTGTGTGCTGGGAGCGGTGTGTGGAGCTGGGTTTCAACTGTCGCTGATGTTGTGGAGGGATTTTGGTTGCTGACGGCCTGGGGTTCTGGCGGCTGCTCGTGTGCTTCAGGGGAACGCTGGATTGTGAGGAGGAACGCTTCGTGGTGGAGTGCTAGTTCCCATTCGGGGAAGGATTATTGCCGAACCAGGAAGAGGAAGCAATCAGTACCACACTGTGACTGGGCTTGTTATAAGGAGGAAGCATCTGTGACAGTGGAAATTGTGGATTATCTTGAATTGAATTGTCCAGATTCCCTGGTCCAGACAGGGTAGTGGGTTTCTCTGCCTACAGAGGGTGGTGGGGTTAGCTTTGCTTCCTTATTGAGAGAGGGGTACCATCGGAGGGTGGTTCAGCCTGTCTCATTGCTGCGAGGGTCAGGTTGAGTCTGGACTTTTGGCCGATGCTTTCTCTGGATGCCTGCAGGATTTTACTGAAGTCGGATCTGTGTGGATTGTGGTGTGGACTGCTACTCTGGTGATGTATACTTGAACTCTTATTATTTTCAGTTCATGATATTCTGGGACATGATTGGAGAACCAAAACCTGAGTTAATTGGTCTAGTCTTGTGAGAGAAGACTGTCTAAAGTTTTTTGGGCTATACTAGTGGTGAGAGCACAAAAAGTGTGGATATCAAGAAGAAAAAGACCTTGAACTCTTGTTTTGGGTTTCCTTTAGTATTGTGGGAAATTGAAATTTTGGGCCAAAATTTTAAGGGTTTTTTTGTGTAGGTGGAAAAATCCTTTTCTGCAGTGGTGAGAGCACTGTGGGTGGGGGTAGATGGATAAGTGCTTCTGATATATTTATGTGCAAGCTCGAACACATTGTTATGAAATGTTTTATGTCTGATATTGGAATATAGTGTTTAGTTTTTTAGAATATTTTGATAGGGTATAATTTTAGTTTGTTTTGTTTTGTTTAGTTATAATAGTTATATTTTGTTATTTGCGTGTTGTATTTCAAATTTTGTTATTTATATATTTTGTTGGGGTTTTGTATTAGTTGTGTTATTATGTGTTGGAATGAAAATAGGACAGTCGGCTATTATTCCCCCTCCAGGCTCAGGGATCTCCGTCCCTTCTCCTGTCCCCCCTGTTGCCGGGAGTCTATAGAAGGTGTAGGGCTCTGGGGATTGTGAGGGGGAGGAGGAGGGTTGGGGCTGGGCCTGGGGGGGATGGAAAGGAGCGGGCGGATAGGGATTGTGAGGTCAAGGAGACACCCTGGGATGAAATGGGCTCAGGAGATGGGTTCTCCCTGTCTTGTGCCCATACCCAAGGGTTCTGGTTACCAGCAGGTAATGCGGTCATCGTTGGAGGCCCATCCTGCACGAGCGGTGTTGTGAAATGCTAGGTCTATTAAAAACAAGATGGCTATTACAGCCGATCTTGTTGGGTCAGCTGACCTGGCATGCATCACCAAGACCTGGCTGGATGAAAATGCTGGGCCAGTATTAGCCGCAGCAGTTCCAGCCAGGTACTCGGTGATACACCGCTCGAGGCAGGATCGTGGGTTGGGGGTGTTGCCATTTGTTTTAAATCAGAATTGGGCCTGGTGGAGGTACCAGTGGGAGTCACCAGATCCTTTGAGTGTGTCTTAGGTGAGGGTGTGGGGTGCAGGATACTTCTTGTATACCATCCACCAGGTGATGGGAATGCTTTCCTGCAGGAAGTCGCAGACTTCATTGTCGACCTGACATTGGGGTCCCCCAGATGGTTGGTTCTGGGGGACTTCAATACCTGGGTCGACGATGAACTCTCATGTTTTAGTCAAGACTTCCTCCAGTTGATATTATCACTGGGCTTCACAGAGGTAGTTTCCTCCTCGACCCATATTGGTGGGCACTCATTGGTTCTGGTGTTCCTTCTGGGGATGGGGATATCTGATTTGGTGGTGGAACCACTCAGATGGTCTGACCATCACTCCATTAGGTTCAATTTTGAGGCCACCCCTATTAGGTCAGCCCCTTCAGAGATGGTCCGGTACCGCCCATTAAGGGGTGTGTCCCCAGATGACCTGATGGCAGTGTTGGACCTATCGGACCTTCCGATAGATTGCTTGGATCCAGGTGACCTAGTACAGGCCTATAATAGGGCGGTTACAGGGGCCCTGGATTCTATTGCACCTGTTCGTGTTTGTCCGCTCACTCTTCGCCCCAGGTCTCCATGGTTTGATGAGACCATGAGGGAGTTGAGGAGGGTAGGACGAAGGCTGGAGAGGCACTGGCGGAAGTCCGGTCTGGATGATGACAGACTTAGTTTGATGGATCATTATACAGCCTATCAATCCGCAATCTCTCGTAAGAAGGCAGAGTTCCTGTCCAGGGAGATAGCGGCTGCACAGAATAGACCAGCCCAGCTCTTTCAGACTGTGGACAGACTGTGCAATCCAGTCTGTCTTCAGCCTGGGAGGGCCTTTTCCACAGAACGGTGTGAGGAGTTTGCTCTTTTCTTTGCAGATAAGGTTGCCAAAATCAGATCGGACGTCCGCTCTTCCCTCTCCAATGGGGGCAGTGATGGTCGGCCGGAGATGTCAAACACCCAGTTTGCATGGTCTGACTTCAGCCTCCCCAAAATCGAGGATATTGTGATGGTCATCCGAGCGCTACGACCAACCAGCTGTGATTTGGACCTTGGCCCCACACGCCTCTTAGTGGATTGTGTGGATAAAATCAGCCTAGTCCTGGCTTTGATAGTCTGGAAGTCTTTGGAGAGGGGGATCTTTCCAGATCCCCTTAAAGAGGCTATAGTTAAGCCTCTTTTAAAGAAGCCCTCCTTAGACCCAGATTGTCTAGAAAATTACAGACCAGTCTCTAACCTACCCTTTGTGGGTAAGGTTATTGAGAAGGTGGTTGCACTGCAATTGGAGGATCATCTGACCGACAACAATATCTACGATGTTCTCCAATCTGGATTTAGGAAAAGGCATAGTACCGAGACAGCACTTGTTCGTGTACTAAATGACCTTCCTAATAGCTGCAGAGATCAGAGGACCCGCTTCTATCTTGGTACTTCTGATCTCTGCAGTATTTGACACTATTGATCATGGGGTGCTGTTGAGTGTCTGTGGTCCATCTGTGGATTATCTGGTATGGTCCTCAGGTAGTTTAGATCTTACCTCAAAGGTAGGACTCAGAGGGTGGTGTCGGGAATTTTTTCCTCGGCATCAGTCTCCCTGCCTTGTGGGGTACCGCAGGGCTCTATTCTAGCGCCTATGTTATTCGCGGTGTATATGCTGCCATTGGGAGCGATTTTAAGATGACACGGCCTGGGTTTTCATTGCTATGCCAATGATACCCAGCTGTGTATGTCTTTTGTGCCCGGCCAGGATGCTGCCTTGTCGGTATTTAATAACTGCCTTGCAGAAATCCAAGATTGGATGAATGGGAGTTGGTTAAGGTTAAACCCCAAGAAAACTGAGGTGTTGGTTGTGGATAAAGGTCGCTGTGAGGCGGGTCTGCCAGCTGGATCGCACTCTGGTTTATGGCTTGCAGGCGTTCCACTGACAACCTCAGATCAGGTGCGGAATCTTGGTGTAATAATTGACCACCACTTGATGCTTAAAGCTCAGGTGTCAGCGGTGGTCAAAATTTCCTTTTTCCATCTGAGGAATTTCACCAGGGTGAAGCACCTGGTTCCTCCAGAAGATCTTCCAAGATTGATCCACGCCTTTGTTACCTCCCGCCTTGACTATTGCAACTCCCTATACCTAGGGCTATCGGGGGTTGAGTTTCGCCGTCTGCAGCTAGTGCAGAATGCAGCGGCAACAGGTTGTTGACTGGTTCTTCTAGATCCAGTCATATAATGCAATAGCCAGCGGACTGCACTGGCTGCCAGTATTTTGGCGAATCACCTTCAAGGTCGGTTTGCTGACCTATAAAGCTCTACATGACCAGGGACCAACTTACCTGAAAGAGCTCCATTGCCCCTACTGTCCCTCCCACCCCCTCCGATCCACTGACGAGGGATTGCTGGAGATTCCCAGAGTCCATTTGAAATCTTCAGGGGCTAGGTCATTTAGCTTTATGGCCCCGATCCTGTGGAATTCTCTACCTCGTCAGGTGCGAAATAGTCCGACTGTCCTGAGCTTTAAAGGAGTCTTGAAGAACCACATTTTTAGTATAGTTTTTAATGATTTATAATAGTTTTAAACTATGTTTATTTATTGTTTTATGATATTGTGCAGGCGCTTTGGATTTGAGAAAAGCACCTTTTTATAAATAAAAGTTGATTGATTGATTGAATTAGGATAGAATGTGCATACTCTGCAAGGATAAGCTTTATGCCTATAGGGAATTGTATTCAGTTTACTGCTGCCCTTGTATTCGCATTATGCACTTTATGGGGATGAAGGAAATGATTTTTATTCTTTGTATTTATACTTATATTATTATTGTTATATATTTATATTTGAGATAAGTTAGTTATTTACTTATTTATTTATAAAGAGAGTACATTTTATAATAGTAACTTTCTTGTATCTTGCTCTTTATAATTCTTGTAACTATTTGTTTATGTTGTCATGGTCTCTGACCGCTCAATAAACTTGAACTTTATTCCTTGATTTGTTTGATTCCTTCCACTGCACAAAAGACCACAGTTGCTCTGGGCAGCCATATCATCTCTGGCCAGAGTTCATTTCTTTAGGCTATGTCTCCTTCCAAGTCCCTTTACAGGCTATTTTTCAGATCCCCATCTGCTTGTTCTTCTTTTGAATTCCTTTGCCACTTATCCTTTTGCCATGACCCAGTGAATGACTTTTGGTGTGACACATGGGAAGAAAAGGTAGGATGTTAGGGCACTAACAGCAAAAAGGATAGATAGTAAATCCCAGGGACTTAAGTAAACTTGAAGGGAAAGAGGAGAAGGGGTAGTCTAAAACTATCAACCACCCAAAAAAGTTTAAACTTATAATGTCAGGAAAACTGTTTCAACGTAATTAAACATGATATATATTAAAGGATGGCTGCATTAAACCATTATGTCATTTTCTCCTGTACATCTGTTTTATTTAAATTCTGGTCCCCCATCCTCATTCTGCTATTTTCTCATCTTTGTTGACATTTTAGTAAATGTTGAGGGTGTTTCTGACAGACACACTGGTGTTAAGGCCTGATACTTAATTTCCCATTCAGCCACAGAGCTATATAACAGAATATGGATGAATAGTGCCAGCAGTGGAAGATCTGAGCAAGGATATAAACTACATCATGCAGTTCTGACGTGGTACTCACCAGAACTGTGAAAATCAGAAACACCCACTGTGTTTATTAAACGTACAGTAAAGATGGAACCATAACAGAATGTTAATCAGTATTTGAAAACCAGCTGGTACATAAAACATAGGTTAAATGCATTTCTTTAAATTCAGAAGTATTTAGAGGCCTCACTGCTGGGGTATATTGGACTACAATCTCTTAATATCTAGTGTTATCAATACTGCATGTTCCATGATAGCTGTGTCTTTTATTACCAGCAACACATCATATTATAGTAAGTGATTTGAGTTTTCCTTCACTGACAGATCACAGTGGGTTATGATGGGAACTTTCTCATCATAGCTTGTTGCAATCAGTTGTGATGTTCCCCAGGGTTTGATTCTGTCCCCCATGTTGTTCACTGTGTACATGCTGCTGCTGGGGCAAGGAATCAGACAGTACAGACTGAGTTTTCATTGCTATGTCGGTGATACTCAGCGTAGATATCCCTTACATCAGACTGGCAAGGGGCAGTAGCTGTGCTGGCACACTGTCTTAAGGAGATCTCTAACTGGCTGACTTGTATTTACTCGGGGAAAAAGATGGGCTGGTGCCACCTGGGGGGAGAAGGTAAAGGGGGATGGAGCACAGATGTGTGGAACGAGTGAGAAAGGGGCTGCTGGCATTGAAGGTAGTTAAGTCCTCAGGATCAGACAGCATATAGCCAAGGGTGCAAAAGAAGCTGGCAGGGATGCTTGTGGGCCATTGGAGGGCCACTTCAATAGGTTCCTGGAGTTGGGTGTGGTGTCAGAATGGAGAATGGCATATGTGGTACCTCTTCACAAGAGTGCACCCAGGGATGACCCAGGGAACTATAGGCTGGTCAGTCTGACCTCAATCATGTGCAAACACATGGAGGCTATACTTAGGGAGAGGCTAGTAAGGTACATGGAAGATAATGCTTTCCAGGATAATAAGTGGCATGGATTTGTGGGAGGAAGATCATGTCAAATGAACCTGATTGACTTCTTTGACTGGGTCACCAGAGCGGTGGATGGGGGCCAGGTGGTGGAAATCATTTACTTGGACTTCAACAAGACCTTCAGTTCAGTACTCCATCTTTTTACCCTGGACTGGTGCCCTCCTGGACTCTTCCCCAATACCCTGTCCTCTGCCTCATTCTGATTTGGCAGCCTGTATGCTACCTCAGCCCCAATGACCCTCCCACTACCTGTGGCCATATGTATTCAGAGGGGCTCAAAAGTGGTACTCGGGTACTCTACTTCAGGTTCCTATTCTTTGTGCCTTTTACATCCTTCTTGACATAAATATCTACCCCCAACCCTGCCTTCACCCTGTCCTTCCTATAGAGGGTGTAGCCAGGAATACAAGTTGAAACTTATATATGGGGTCACCTGTCTGGTCTCTGTCTTCTCCTACTTACTCACATTCTTTAAATGTTTCTTGCTGATGCAGTGCTCCACAGATGCATCCTTCCTGATAGGGTCAACAAGTTGATCAAAGAAATGTCAGATCCGCTTTCCTCCATCTTCATACATGTCCTTGTACTTGAACTGTAAAACTGCATGGACCTGATGGTAATGCTATGGTTTGGGCCATTTTGTATGGGGGTGGTGTTGCCTTGGTGAAAAGGGTGGTGTAGTGTAGTGTAGTGTAGTGTAGTGTAGTGTAGTGTAGTGTAGTGTAGTGCAGTGTGGCCGACTTCAGATAACAGAAAGTGAGCCATGGAACAATTAAATAAAGCTGCATGATGGTGCAACATAGGACTAAGTGGCTGTCAAAGAAGTTTAGACTCAATCCCCAGGATGTTGCAAAGCACACATTTAGATATAAGTAAAGAGCCGCAGCTACAAAAGCTGACCCCGGAAGCTTACAATCAAGACACAAATATCGCAGTTAATGATAGACCTTGGATCAGAGATTCAACAGGAGCAGGTACGGAAATTAAACTGCCCCAGAAGTTCACAATAATGACAAAAACATTGCAGTTATAATAATTACATATCATGGATGATTAAGTTAAGAGGTGCAACTACAGAAATTATGCTGTCCCAGCATTTGCCAATCATGTCAAACAATACAGCAGTTACTGTAATTGTGGGACATGGCTTGTGTCAAGTGAGCACTTATAGAAATCAAGCTGCCTTCAGAATTTAACAGATAGCAAAATTATTGCAGTTAACTATGTGCCAGAGTCAAGAGCAATTATAAAACTCGGACTAGCCCACATAAGCAATCACAACAATGGCTACAGTTAATTATACACCAGAACCACAGCAATGTTGTATGCTTCTGAATAATAGCTAAAATACTTTAAACAGTGATGGCTTTAGGCACTGAATAGCCCATAGACAAATTTGGCATCAGTGACTTCATAACAGATTTACCCTTTTTGGTGGGTCCAGGCAGCCAAAACAAAACAGAGATTTATTAATTTGGTGCCCTCTTCACAATTGGTGCCCCTAAGCCCACACTGACAATCAAAACAAAGATCATATAAATTATACACTAAACCCGAGCACATTTCATGCTTCTGAATGAGAACTACAAGATCTCAAAACAATGGGACTCAAGACAACCATACTGAACTACACACCACATAAATATGCATACCAAAAACAGCATTAAGCTGACTGAAAACACTGGCAAACAACATAAAAAGGACAATGCATATATTGATGGAAAGCATAGCAGGGGCCATACCACTTGAAGGATGATAGGCAGAAAGAAACAACCATTGGAAGATGACTGTGAGCCCAGGACACTATTGGAGTCCTGGACAATTACTATGTTTTTAAATAGAAGCACATTCGGGATGGAGAAAGGGTAGTACCATTATGAGAAAGCCACTTACATTTTTATTAGTCTTTCCATGCTGAAAGAGAGGTCAGTGAGTGCTCTGTTCTTTATAAATACACAGAGAAACATAAACACTGCTTGAAAAGTTTATTGTGGACAACCACACATCAATTACATGCAGGAAGCACCTACAGCCCAATAATGCTCCTGTGCACTAGCAGCCCCTGAAAACACAGTGCAACCTCTTACCCTGCTGTACTTGAATGTGGCATGCTGCCAGAAATCAACTTATTTACTGTATAATCCCCCAACTGTAGACTTGGGTGTGCTCTCCCTCTGGAAACAAGGAACATAGCAGCATCTCATCTCAGCAGTTCAGCAGCAAGCATCCAGACACATTCACCCCAGATACATACTGTATATACTAGAACCAGCTACAATGTTAAACAGTAAGTTGCAGTAAAAGACATGTCACAAAGTACTGCATTGAATTACGCTGTTCCTTCTACTATACAGTACTGCAGCATTTTGTGATGTCGTGCAGCATTGCTGAGTTGCTGTATGCAGTGCCTTTGAATAATAACACAGTACACGCCACTTAATGGGGATGCAGATAATAGGGACAACCTGGTTAATTGGGATGTCCCAACTGTAAGTGATTTTTTCCCTATTACTTCATAAGATGATGACCCCTGTATAATGGGGACTAAACTGAGTGATTAATGGTGGTGGTGATAAGTGTTAAATAGCACTTGATTAAAAGGTCACAGTTTCCAGCAGCAGTTTGAGCTCACTGAAAATGGCTGTAAAAAGTTAAAAATAGTGGGCAGAGGTGCGTGTCAGATGCACGTATCTTGCCTGGGTAGCTCTGTGGCCCCAGACAGGCACAGGGTGTGTGATATTCACTACTGCATGCACCCGGGAGGTATCTGTCTGCGGCACCACCCCCTCGGTGCACAGATGCATGGAGTACATTTCTACGGACCAGGCACGTATCAAATGGGATGCCCGGACCCAATCCACTAACAGATCCCTTGCACCCATGGTACATAGATGTCACCAGAGGGCATGATGTGTGCCATTAGCTTGGGGCAGGTGGGTGCCCCGTTGGCCTCCCCAGCCCTCCTTGTCCTATGGGCTGGGGCAGCATGAGGGGGTTCTGCAGTGCCCCCACACTGGCACTGCAGCTGGTGGCGGTATCCTGGGGGTACACATATCCTTTATAGATGGGAGTTACCCAGCATAATGTGCTCCCCCCAAGCCCAGCATTTTGCACCTTTGTGAATGGCATGGACTGTGTTCTTCCCCCCGCCTGCCCCTGGTGCATTGCTTTCTGTGCAGCCGGTGGAATCAGGTGCATAACTGCCATGTGCACCCTCTGTGAATGCCACATGGGGTCCATGGGACCCTGCTCCATGGCATTCCATTGTAATGATGCCAACGCACCCGGTGTACACGGCACATTGACATTGTGCATAGAGCCCAATGTTTCAGTGGTATGATAAAGTATGTGTGCTGGAGGCACTTGAAAGCCCTGGAACTTCCCTGGCAAGTGTGGTAAAGAAGTTTGGGATCTCAAGCTGCCTTGATCCCTGGCTGGTCAGATCAGCCAGACTAGAGCCACAATCATAGCTGACTGACAAGCAAACAGCAACCCTCTGCAAACAGAATCATTAGGAAAAACACTGATGTTGAAGATGTTGTTTTCTTGTGGTTTTATCAAGAACTTATTAAGGGTGCTAGGTTATCTGGACCTATGCTAAAGACAAAATCCCATGATCTTACTTCCTAACTATATCATGATAGCTCTGAGACTACCAAGGGCAGGTTATACAGGTGGGCAGCACAGCACAACATTGTCTTTAAGTGGGAGCACAGTAACCATTGATAAATTCCTTAATCTGGACCTTCATATCAGTCGCATTTTTCTGTAGTTCCTTAAGGCAGTATGTTTTCGAACAACGAACACAACTTCTGCAAGGATAATTTCCCTTGATGTTCAAATCTGCTAAGAAATTACCTCTTGTGTCTGTAGGTAATGGGTGATCACTTTGTGCAGTTCTGTCCTTTAGATTTTCAGCTTTTTTTTGCCACCACCAGAGGTGGTTCCTTGAACACTCATCCCTCTGCAGTTGTCTGCAGGACTTTCCAATGTCTACATATTATGTTCTTAATTTTCCCAAAACTGTCAGACTATGGAGTGGAAAACACAATTTATTTCTCTTGTAACTAGAAGTTCATTTCTGTCTATTCCATCAGCCCTTGAAAGTGCCTTTTGTATGATCTCTTTACTGTAATTTATTTCTGTGAACCATTTCTCCATGTCCTCTGCTGCTTTTAGATATTATACAATATAGAAACATAGAATCTGTCAGCAGATAAGAACCATATGGCCTACCTAGTCTGCCCATTTCCTTACACACTGCTGCAGCCCCAGATCCTATTTGATCTGTGGCTCTCCTTCTCTGCACATCTCCAGGGTACCCTTATGCCTATCCCATGCACTCTTGAACCACTGTTTTGCACCCACCATCTCTGATGGAAGACTGTTCCATGGCTCCACCACCCTTTCAGTGAAAAAGTACTTCCTAACATTACCCCTGAGCCTTCCACCCTTCAGCCTCATATCTTGCCTCCTTGTTCTTGTGCAGAGTTTTCTCTGAAATATGTTTTCCACCTGTACCCTGTTTATTCCCCTAAGGTACTTGAAAGTCTCTTTCTTATTTCCCCTCTCCCTTCTTTCCTCCAGTGAATAGATATTAAGGTCCTTAAGTCTTTCCTCATAGGGCTTCTGGTGTAGTCCATGTACCATCTTCGTTGCCCTTCTCTGGACTGCTTCCATTTTGTCAATGACCTTTCGGAGATGTTTCCACGGTTTTGTCACTGTGGAAACAACCCTAACTGATGCATTAACAGAGTTTTCTGCAATGAATATAATATATATATATATATATATATATATGTGCAATAGGGGTGGACATAAATGGAGTGTGATCAATCTGTTTATCTCAGTAACTGTGTGGATAAATTTCATTTATCCACACACTTACTCATTTATCCACACAGTTCGTATTTATCCACAGTGCGGACTATATTCTAAGCCCCAACCAACTACATGACAGCCCATTTATCCACACTTTTTTTACGTCCTCTCCACCACCACTATTTCCACCTACTTTCACTTTTACTCTCAGACACAGTAGCTCCTGCATAAGTGTTACTTGTTCCCACAATAAATCTTGGCAACCAAGAAGCAGACCAGCTGACGAGGACCTTCTGTTACCTTCTCCCTCAAGCCACTCCAAAGTAATGAAACATATCGCTGCAGCTCCTAATAAAGCGCCTCCTCAGCTCCCCACCCTGCATGCACACCTCGCTCTACAGCTACTGTTCCACAAGTCTCTCTCAATAGCAAGACTCACCACAAGAACTGTACCTTTCTTTTTTTTTATTTAAAAAGTTTTACGTCTCACCATTTCTCCTTTCCCTTGTATTTCAGGTTTCCTGCTGTCTGTAGTGCTCGCATCGGTCCTCTGTCTCTCCTCCAGATTTCACTCCTTCCCCTGCACCGATTCCAAATAAAACAGCAAAAACAAACTGTAACGCCCATACATACTCCTAGACGCAGGATCAACCAGATACAAAATGCCTTCTAAATTTTAAAATAATGAAAAGAAAAAAAAATGCACAGTGAACAATGTTAATTTCTTGCTAAGCGAGAAAAGGACCCGTCATGTTTTTCAGACTCTCTGGGTCGCCCACAAAGCACTAACAGCCACTAATAAGACATGCTACTGGTGTATAGACATGTACTCCTTAGCAACCTTGCACCCACCCCCAGCAACTTCTTCCAAAACACGCACTAACTCACTGTACACCACAGTATAATCCCTACTGTTTCATCTCCCAAAAAATAACACAAAATAAAAAACTACACAAAAAAGCATACCTATTGCATAAATCAAATATGCAATGTGGACATTGTGGAATACATGATTTATCCACACATGAGCAGTTTGACCTCGGACACCTCACTCGTGGCTACACCAAGGTCAAACTGCTCTTGTGTGGATAAATCATGTATTCATTTCATCCTCATTGCATATCCCATATATGTATATATATATATATATATATATATATATATATATATATATATAGATAGATATAGGCATGACAGTGTAAAAAGGTGGGGGAGAGCAAACAGATACGATAACCCCAGGTCTCTCTCACGCCTTGTGGTGGCTAGAATTTTCCCACCCATCCTGTACTCCACCCTTGGATTGCTGTGATTCAGGTGAATGATCTTGCACTTTTTAGCATTGAAATTCAACTGCCAGACAACACTCCTCTAATAGGCTAAGGTCCTTTCTCATTTTTTCCAACCCGTCCAGTGTGTCCACTCTGAGGCAAATTTTGTGTCATCTGTGAAGAGGCACACCTTTCCCTCCAGACACTCTGCAGTGTCTCTAATGAAGACATTGACTAGGACTGGCCCCAGCGCCGACCCTTGTGGCACCCCACTGGTCACCTCACTCTCTGCAGATTTCATGACTTTTATCACTACCCTCTGAGTCATGTCCCTTAGCCAATTCCCAACCCACGTTACCACTGTAGGACCCACTTCCAGGCTCCCCAATTTATTTAACACTCTTCTGTGTGGGATGGTTCCTTCTGCTCCTCTGTACAGTTCCTTCTTCCTATTAAAAACTGTTCAAATAGGATATTAACTAAAACTTTTTTGGAGTGAAAACTGTTAGCATCCAGGATTAAATTTCTATCTGTTGATTTATGGTACAGCCTGGTGAACAGTTTGCCATTCTGTTTATAAATTTCTATGTCTAAATAACTAATATATTCCTGGTTATGGTTCTTGGTGAAAATCAAATTTTCTGTCCTGCTGTTCAACTATTTGTGAAACCCCTGAAGGTCTAAATATTTTTTTTCTTTCTCATACATATATTTGTTTTCAAACAAATCCATACATTATAAGGGCACGGTTGTGTCCCTATAGTTAGAGTTGGTACAGCACTTCAATGTTAAATCCCAGTTTTTGCACCTTAATAACAACAGCATTTTTTGACAAAATAGCCCAAATATTGAGATGTGTGGTCATTCTGTCAGTGTTGAAAGATCTGAAAAGTTTCATGATTGCATCTTACATGGTGTTTGAATAATAAAGTGGTATAAAACAGTTAAAATTATGTTTTTCCCCCATAGGTTAAGATGGGATTTTTTACTGTCATCTACTGCCCACACAAAAAGAAAAATTAATCTGTAATTTTTATGGATGATGGGTTGCGTGTCAGGAGTGTGCCTTTGGGTGGTTTGGTGAAAAAATACATTACCATTTTAAAATTATAATGACTTTTGTGAGAGCCACAAGACAGGCAGGTAAATGAAAACAGATTGAATGGCAAATAACAGTTTGAACGGTTCATGTACTATTTGATTCTTAGAGAAAATACTGTTCGTGATTTCAGCCATCTTGTTTTTCTAACAATTTTCAAAATAGTGTTGTACATAACTACTTTGATTATGCTGATGTGGTTTACAGTGCTGCTCCTTAATCAGCTTGCTTTAAGTTAGACACTTTGTTTCATGCCTTCTATCGCTTCGACACCAATCTTCCCTACTGCATGTACCACTGCCTCCTCTATCAAGCTGCTGCTGTCCCTGCACTTGCCAACTGATGCCTTGCACACTGTGCCTCCCTCAATGCCAAATACTTGAACAACACCCTTCTCTCTTACCTCTCCTCTCATCTCCCCACCCCTAATCTGGGTTATTCACTGCACTCCCATAATCACCACTCCTTTGCACTACCCCAACCTCACTCACTCTCTGGGAAACTTGCTTTTGCTTATCAACTCCCAGCCCTCTGGAACAGCCTTCCCCTTGCAGTCTTTAGTCTGCCTACCATTTCATCCCTAAAGAGGTACTTTAGACTTTTCCCCCTGCCCCTTGCCTCTCCTCCCCCCTCTCCCCCACCCAAAGCTCCCCAGATCTCTTGCACAAACCCACTCCACTTATCGTAGGTATCTCAGCTTCTACAGTATTACCTGAACTGCTTACCTATCATCAATGCTGTAATTTTGGTACTATAATTATATTTATCCCATATGTCATCTTTATTTCTGTAAATGCCTGTATATTGTAAATGTTTTGCATCTCCTTATCATTGTACCATGCTTATCCCTCTTCCCTGCCCCAGGTCACACCTGGAAATGAGCCTTGGCTCTGTGTGCCCTTCCTGGTTATCAACTTTAAATTAATAAATAAGTAAATAAATAAATACTGCACCGTAAGAGTACAATACCTGTATTTAGGTCTTAGTGCTATTGTATGCTTAGTTACATGTTTGTTTTAATATTATTATCGCTCCATGGCAAATATGTGATTTTTAACTGAAAATCATGTCCCCAGTTATTCCCTAACTACCATTCAATTTGCTATTTACTATTTGAACTTTACTGTTCATATGGTAAATAACCATTTATACTAGTAATAGTTTGAACTTTACTGTTCAAGTAGCAGAATTCCCATTTTCTGGGGGGGGGCTGTAGTCATCCTTCCCCTGTCCCCTATTCTCTGAATGCCCCATCCCCGATGTTTACATTAGTTAGCCCTGGTAGTCTAGTTAGTGGTCCCTCCTCTCCCCTCCATTCTGATTGCCATCGCCATAATATATATATATATATATATATATATATATATATATATATATATTATAGTGGCACACTATAGTTAAGGTTGAGTAGTCACTTCAATGTAAAACCTCAAATGTTGCACATTAATAACTTTGCCACTGTACAAAAGATTTGCCTGAAATTTTGCATGCATTGTCTGGTACAATAGATCTCTGGATCTGGCAAGTTTAGTTATGGTTGGACGTATGGTTGCAGAGCTGCGGAATGCCAAAAAATACAACAAAATGGACTTTCTGCACATTCTTTTGCTCACAACCACAGCCTGCACGGTTTGTCTGTTCAGTCTGAAAACTTCAGGGAACATACAGCCTTGGTCACCAATGTGCCTTTTGAAGATTTGGTGCAAAAATATTAAACTGTTCAAAAGTTATTCAAAAAAACAAATTTCCCATTGTAGTCAATGGGAAAAGTTAACAAAAATCACAAAACTTATGTGAGAGGCTATTTTTACTGTCGCAAATGGCCCTTTTACTTTCATGAGGTGGCCATTTTTTCCAGTTACTGTACAGAAAAATGCCTGGCTTTTAAAATTGGGATCCTCTAGGTAAACACTGATTGTTGTGTCTACCTAGTCGGATCCAGAGGATTCTAGCCATATCTTTTTTATTTTTCTTGGGGGGTTATATCCCCCTAAAATGCATTTTTAAATTTTTTAGAAAAGTACTTTCGCAAAATATTTTCACAAATGTGAAAGTTTCTTGAGGGTTTCCCACAAAACGGTCATGATTTGCGAAAGTATTTTGAGGAAGTATTGCCAAAATAACTGCAAATCTTTGCTAGCCTCCTGCAACAAAACGGTTTGGTCTTTTGGGCTGAAATTTGCAGGGTGGCAAGCCCCAGTCCAACAGATGTGCCTTTTGGTAGTTTGGTGCCAAAACATTACAGGGGACCAAAGTTAAAGCACTCTGAAGTTCAGACATTTTCCTGTAGGATAACATTGCGGCATCTGTGACACCTTTCAAGGCCAGTATCTCGAAAACGGTTAGAGATACAGACTTTTCGTCGCAAAAACTCATAGTCCCCCTTAAAGGGCCCCACGCTCCCACCAACACAAACCATTTACTATTTATATTACACTTTTTCAAAAAGAAGGGAAATTCATTGCAAAAAAATCTGTTAATGTATCAGCTAGGGTTGTTTCCACAGTGCCAAAAGTGTGGAAATGCGATATTAGCGTTACCACCCCACCACCCCACCCCCACACCCTCATCCTCAATCTCCTAACTCCACATTCCCTGCACCCCAACATCGCATATCCACAGTTTTGTCTCTGTGGAAACAACCCTAACTGATGTATTAACAGAGTTTTTTGCAATGAATGTGTATGTGTGTGCATATATATATAAAATAGGGGTGCGGTCATGTCCCTATTGTTAGGGTTGAGTAAGCAGTATAATGTTAAACCCCAAATTCTGCATGTTAATAAGTTTGCAACTGTTCAAAGGAGTTGCATGAAATTTGGAATGCACTGTCCTGTGGGGTAGATCTTTTGCTATGCCAAGTTGTGTTTTAATCAGATTTTGCAGTTTACATGAAGCGAAGTGCAAAAAAAGTGTTTTTCACTTTTTTTGCCCATTTTTACAGATATTTGCCCATCGCACTGCATCCACACTGTTTGGACTTTTGGTCTGAAAGTTTCAGGGTAGAAAGAGGTTGCATGAAACAACAATCCAGCATTAGCTTGGTGAAAAAATATTAATTTTTCCAAAGTTATTTAATTTAGAATTTTCTGGTTCTGAGCATGCTCAGTTCAGTCTTTGGAATATATGTACGTTATGCGAAAGAGGATTTGGCTCACAATCAAGGATTTTGCACCTCACAAATGGGGATTTATAAAATCCCCATTCATGAGGAAAAATTCCCCTTTCACGAGCTGCCATCTTGTTTTTATTTTTTCAGAGAAGCAAAATGTAACTTGCCCCATGTTGTGTGGTAATTGAAGCATAGGTTTTGTTCATGGTAATACCCTCTACAAACCCATGGCTTTGGTTTACTTCATTTTTGTGAAAAAATGGCAGTTTTTAATTTATAAAATCCTTCTTCATCACTCGCTTCCTATCCTTGTTGACGAGGTGAAAAAATCCTTGTTCGCAAGCCGATCTTTCTTCACGAGCTGTCAAAATCCTTGATCACAGTTTCTGGACTAGATGGCCCTATCTTGCAAACAAGGCTTGGCTCACAAACAGGAATTTTTGTCACCTCATGAGAGGGGATCAGTTCACAAATGAGGATTTTGACAGCTCGTGAAAGGGGCTTGATTTTTTAAATCCTCTTTCACCAGCTGTCAAAATCCCTTTTCACAAGCTGTCAAAATCCCTTTTCATGAGCCAATCCCTTTTTGTGAGGTGACAAAATCCTTGTTCATGAGATCAGGAACAGAAGGCCAAATTCTGACGAACAAGGAATTCTCATGAATGGGGATTTTGATAGCTTGAAAATGTGGATTCACCTCACAAACAGGGATTTTGACACCTCATGAACAAGGAATTTAAAAATTTTCCCAGCGTATTGCTAATAAATGGTTTGGTCTTTTGGCTTGAAATTTGCAGGATACAAAGTGGGTGTAACATAGATGTGAATTATGCTGTTTAGGTGCAAATATTTTCATCAGTTCCATAGCTATGGAATTACAAAGTTGAGATATTTCCCATAGGATAACATTGTGGCACCTGCAGTGCCTTTTGGTGTCGATATCTTGGAAACTATTCAAGATATGGATTTTTCACTCTGGGCAGTTGAGCTAAGCATGTGTGGAGGTTTCAAAGTCATGATTACAACTGCAGTGGAATTTTTTTCATAGCTGCTATGGTTACTGAGATATTGTCAAATTAGTGTTACAAGGGTTCCTTTTCAGCCCTATAAGGCTGTTGTACGGCTCCATAGTTATGTATAAGTGGGAGCGCAGGGGCCAGAGGGCCAATGCTCCCAGATACACATATCATTATGCAAAAATGGCCAGCTTGATTGAAGTGTGGGGCCCAGAGGGCCCGCACTCCCACCAACACATTCCAGTTACCAGTTACATTACACTTTCTCAAAAAGTAAGGAACTTCATCACAAAAAATTTGTTAATGCATCAGTTAGAGTTGAAGTGACAAAAGTATGGAAATTAGATGTTAGGGTTGAGCTCCTAACCCCCCAAACTACTACCCCGCCCCCATCCTCCACACACCAACAGGCATCGGAGTGTGCCATGGGGTTGTTAGGACTAACATTCACCCCATTCTCCTATACTGTACCATGTCAGCCTGTTTACACATGGAATGGGGTGAGAGTTGAGCCAAATGACCCCATGGCACACCCCAATGCCTGTTGGTGTGTGGAGGATGGGGGGTGGGGTGGTAGAGTACAGCTAGCAGTTAGCTGTACACTCAAGCAGACTCTATAGACCATGAGGCCTGTTTCTGCTGGCAATTTTGTATGTTCATATTGGTAGTTCAGTGATCCCTTTGCCTCCCCAATTGTCCAATTACCATCCCCAATGTCCCTGGTGGCTAATGGCACCCCCTCCTGCCCCCATCCATTCCTGCAAAAAAAATGATCCTTGATGTTAAATTCTTTGTTTTGTGCTGAAAAAAAACAAAAAAAGTGGTCCCTCAACAATCAACCCCCACCCATACCCCCCATTCAGCAGCCCCCAGTGCACTCCCACAGACCCTTACTCACCTGAACAGATCCCAGGTTCAAGACCCACTCTCCCAATCAAAGACATGTCTTGCTGCTGGAACTGGCAACTGCAGTATGATAAACTGAGGTAAATGCAGTTCAATGTATTCCAATATTCCCACATACCTGATTTCAGTTGCATATTCATTTAGTGTTCCAGCTGGCTTATTGGCTTGTCCCTGTTCATCTAGGTGGTCTGGAAGATTGCTGGAGCAGATTTTGATGATCTGTAGGCCTTGCTTCTGTGAGGTCTTGGCTGCTTCTAGTTAAGCTTGTCTTACCCCAAAGGATTGTCTCTTTTTTTTCATCTGGCTGCCAGTACTTGTTCTATGACACAAAAACTGAGGAAATGTAGGACAATATGTTTAGGGTGCATCTGAGGGAAGAGTTTGGGATCTTTGCCCTGTGTATTCTGTCTATTTGTAAAGGCATGTCTGGTGGCAGCTCAAGGGCTTTGTGGAGCTATTTGTCTACATATGTTACAGTATTGTGTTCCCTCCTCTCCCTCATACAATCTGTGTATGCAAAGGTTTCTTTGTCTTAGCCTATCTTCCAAATCTCTGTTTTTTTCCTCTAGCTATAGAATTTTATAGTAGAGGTCTAGGGTGAGCTTGGCTGTGCAGTCTGCTTTTTCACAGACTACTGTGAGGTCTGTTTGCTTGTCCATTTGCTCAGCTTGGACATGCAGCAGGTCTAATTTAAATCTGTGTAACTGTGACTGAATTTCAGAGCAGAAATCTCAAAACTCTGCAAGTATCAGGACATTTGCTGGGTCTGACATCACTGGCTGTGTTGATTTCTGAGGTGAGTCAGCCCCAATGCTCTCAGTGTCAAAGGATCTGCTTGGTGAGACCAGAGATTCAAGATCAGACTGCTGCTCTGTTGTCTGATTTTATTTATTTATTTATTTTTTATTCTTAGAGCCTCCCACAATCACTGCTGAGTCTTTCTGCTTATTCTAACTGAAAATGAAAAGTGTTGTTAGTGGTATGGCTGCTTTATTTCAGAGTGGTGAATGGAGCTCTTTCCTGTTGCTGTTATGGCATGGCAGGTGGAACTGGAAGTCTTCTGAGCCCTATTCTTCTAACTTCCTACTAGTCATAAATAAAAAAAAAACAATCTAAAACATAATGGTTACAGAGTTCATTATAGTGGTACACAGCAAGATATAGACAGATGGTGAGCGAGAGTCAGTACTGATCTGGCAATCACCTGAATGGTTTTGCCCCCAGGTATCATCTACATGCAAAGATTCAGTATATTATCTAATTAAATGGGGTTTTCTGATTGCTCTAATAAAATGCCAACACAAAGCCACTAGATGAAAGGAATAGTGCTGATATGAGTGGGTTACCTCTGGGCCCCTATTGATTTCCCAGTCCCTCACCGATTTGCACCCCCCCACCCCTACCTCCCACTCAGCACCTACCACCCCACCCTACACAGTACACCACCACACACCCTCAGTCACCTGAACAGGTCCCAGGTTCAAGACCCATTCTCCTGATCAAAGGCACATCTTGCTGCTGGAACCCATGACTGCAATATGAGAAACTAAGGTAGAACTGGAGACCAGAGGGGAGAGGGGAGATATGATAAAGATCTTCAAGTTCCTTAAAGGAATTAACAAAGTGAACTGCAGGAAACTATTTAGCCTGAATACCAATTCGCTATCACATGGACACGAATGGAAATTAACAGGAGGTAGGTTCAGTAGAGATGTGAGAAGTACTTCTTTACAGAAAGGGCAGTGGAGCCTGGGAACAGTATATCAGCTGAAGTGGTGGGTGTGAAAACAATCAGGGGATTCAAGCAGGGCTGGGATGTAATGAAGAGAATAGTGGTTACTGGAGCCAACAGGACCAAGGAAGAGAATAGAAAGAGGACATGGAGGGTTAGTACCCTAGAGAAAGAGTAGGTTCCAGGGATTATGGGGAACTTGGGCAGACTGGATAGACCTGTGGTCTTTTTCTTCCATCATTGTCTATGTTTTTATGTTTGTATGTAAATGCAGTTCAGTGTATTTCAATGGGGGGGTTCAACTTTAATGCATAACTCAACCATGTTTAGATATTTTGACCCCAAATGTTCAGCATGGCCTTTTGGGGACATCAACTCATGGCCAGTATTACTGTCATTATGCAACTCCTGCCCAAAAAAGTGATTTTGTGGTCTTTTAGCAAATTCACCTTTCAGGCAGGATTTTAACGTTTTTCATGACCTTGTCCATGAGGTGGTGCCATGAGAAGGCTACGTTGAAAACTTGGGGTCAAAATATGCACAAATGCCAGTTATGACCATTTATTGCAATTTTGCTATGCACACTCGTAACTTCTGAAATATTACATATTTTGACCCCACATTTTCAACACAGACTTGTTATTACCCCACATTGTGTATGTCACAGCTGTCATTTTTCAAATCCTGATCAAAATGTCTTTTTGCACCTGTAGTGCAGAATGACATTACAATGGTGCAGAATTGCATTTCAGAAGGGATTTGAACATTTTCAGTACTGGGCACATGAGTTAGTCTAATAAGATGTCTAAGCTATCAATTTGGTCACTGTTGTCCTATAAATGGAAGTACTGGGCCCTTCCACAGCTACATACATACATGCATTTATGGAGGGATGGGAGTGCAGGGCAAAAGGGCCCATCACTCCCACTGGCAGGCTATGATTACACTATCTCAAAAAGTAAGGAAATTCATTGCAAAAAAAACTATGTTAATGCATCAGTTAGGGTTTGTATGGAAGTGTCAAAAGCTGGGAAATTCAAAGTTAGAGTTTGACCACTTTTTCCACCTAGTCTGCCATATTACTACCTACTGTAATACCACAGAGCCTACGTGATCTCTGCCCCCCTTTCCTTACCACTAAGTTTCCCTTATGCCTACCCATGCATTCTTGAATCCTGTTACCATTTTTGCAACCACCACCTATGCTGTGAGGATGTTCCATGCATCCACTGGTATCATGCATTCCTAGCCGCAGTGACAAGTGAGTATGTACAGTTTGCAGTTTGTGATCTGCAGCAACAAATATATGAAGGCAGCACATCAGTGCTACTGCATTTGTGTCATCTGGTAACAGCTGTATGTTGTTTGTCTTACCTAATGATGGCTGTCTGTGGTTGCTAGTGTGGTCTTGTCCTTCTGATACATGGGGAGTGGGAGTGGAGAGTTAGGGTTAGAAACTCTATCGTCAAATTTTCCAGCTTTTGATGCTTTAATACCAACCCTACCTGATGCATTAATATAGTTTTTTGCAATGAATATATATTTTAGATATATACTGACGTGGCCATAGTAGACCCCACTGCAGAATCTTTTTTTTGCCAATAGAAACAATTCTCAAAAATGAAAATAATTTTTAGTCAACACTATTTCTGCTAAGCTAACAAAAAATTAATTCAGTAATGTGCCATCCATTCTCTTTTCTTCCAAAATCTCTCTAAGGGTTTTCAACCTCCAATCATGTGGGATAGAGGTCTAAGGGCCACTTTACAGATGACAAATTGGTGATACAGAAGGGAATGTAACAGAATCTTGAGTGTTTCACAGATATTTGAACAACAGGACAGAAACTTTTTTTTCCTCCAGGAACCATAACTGGTAATTTAATAATTATTTAGACATAGATATTTATAAAAAAGAATGGTACATTGTGCCAGACTGTACCATAAATCAACAGAAAACATTTTTTATACTGGATGCTAACAGTTTTCACCCCAGGAGACTTTTGGACAATATCCCAGTTGGACAGTTTTTAAGAGTGAGAAAGAAATGTATGGAGGAGGAATATTTGAAGGCAGCAGAGGACAAGGAAAAATGGTTCACAGAAATAAATTACAGTAAAGAGATCAGACAAAAGACACAGTCAAGGGCTAATGGAATAGACAGAAATTAACTTTTCGTTACAAGAGGAGTAGAAAGACAAAGGGATGTGGAAGTAGGATTGTGGTTTCTGCTCCATATTCTGATAGTTTTGGGAAAATTAAGAACATAATATATAGACACTGGAAAGTCCTGCAGACATGGTGGTAGCAAAAAAGGCTAAAAATCTAAAGGACAAAATTGTACATAGTAATCACCTGATACCTATAGACACAATAGGTAATTTCTTAGCAGGTCTGAACATCAAAGGAAACTAACCTTGCAGAAGATGTGTACATTATTCGAACACACACCACCTTCGGAAATACAGAACAATGGTACTGATATGAAGGTCGAGATTAAGGCATTTATCACTTGTCAAATTACAGGGGTGATATACTGCATCAAGTTCCCATGTGACCTAATATATAAAGGAATGACAGGCAGAGAACAGAAGAAAAAATAGGGACCATGAGAGTGATGTAAGGAATGAATATTTAAATTTCCCTATAGCACGGCATTTTAGAGCAGCAGGGCACACCTTACAGACCCTGACATTTTTTGGCATGGAGAAAGTAACTTTACCATGCAGAAGTGACAACTTAGAACAAAAGTTGCTTATGAATGAGGCCTTTTATATTAATTAGTTTAAATCAATAGAAGAGAGGTATGTGCTAAATGAAGACATAGATTGGTTCCCTTTAATCTAATCCTTATGTGTGCTCTCTTCTAGGTTCACTTTCTATCTTTTCTACAATCCTGAGCAGTTCTGACCTCAAACAGTTTCTTTCTTTGTTTACAGAAGTTCCATTTTCTATATGGGCCCTAATAGCTCTCCTCATATGAGTGAAGGTAGGATTGGGATAGTCCCACTATCCTTACGGTCATTACCAATAGTATAGTTGTTTAATATATTGTCTAAGTTATGGGTTTTTTTTTTCATTTTTCCATGCCACTCCATGCCGTCCCACCCCATTTATTCTATTACTACTGTAGGCTTGTCATGGAGGATGGCTCATCTTAATGACCAGTAACCCCGTTGTGTTAAACAATAGGGGAATTGATATCAGAAATAAGAATTTATTCACCATGAAACATTTTTGTATAGTGTCTGACTTCCTTCCCACCCCTCAATTTTCCATGTGCAGCAGCGGACTTGCTGTGTGGGTTGGGACTATTCTGAGCCCACAACTGCACAAAATCAAAATAATTATTCAGGTTGCTTTTTTACTTTCACAAATCATCTATTTTTGAGGAATCAAGGCTCCCCGCTCAGTGTTTATCTGAGTGTTAGCATTTGTTGGCTCTGAGGCACCATGAGGGATTTCCCTAGTCATGACTCTCTGGCTAGGGTGGAGGGATTTGTGATGCTGCTCTGCTGTTGAGCATAATCACCCCATTGGAACCTGTATAAACAAATTGCACGTGTGTCTCAGTGCTCTTACAAAAGTAAATTTAGAGGAACCAAGAACAGAAATATAGCACTAAGGTACAGAAAGCTTGAACATTTAATTATTTTAAAAATTCACACCACTGGTAACTGACTAGAGCATTGTTTTATGTACCAACCACTATCTTGCTTGATGTTTATTGGAAGCATGGCATATTTAAAGAATTTAAAAGTTGGGGGAAGGAACCAAGTTCATAATCAGAATACAGAACTGATTTCTGAAATTGGGGTAGTGCATTAATAGCAGAAAATAGATTTTTATCTGATGAATTTTGAACATTGAAAACATATGGGACTTTATAGAATATATTTGACTATAACTAAAGTAGAACAAGCCCTTGGTGAATGCATATTTTTTTTTAATTTACAGCATAATGGAATAATGACTATAAACTGATGGAACTTTGAAGTTTAAACACATAAAAAGTATCTTATTTGTTTTCTAATTGTTTTTTTCATTAGGTTTTTTAGTTATTTTTGAACATTGATGACAGGTAGTAGCCTGTATGTTTAAATTAGAATCCATTCCACCACCCACCCGTTTTCACAGTGGAATACTTTCATGATTTTACAAAGTGAATATTAAATCATTAGGTATGAGGTTGGTTCATTGTTCACACAACTGGGTGTTTAGTGTTTATGTTATATTAAGGTCTATAGAATATTGAATATTTAATTTTTTGAATTTGGATTTAGAAACATTACCTTCCACCCTGAAGAAGGAGTGTTGTGGACACTCCAGAACATTGGTGGACCTTGGGGTGTTTGTATGGCATGCAGTAAACTTCTTATTCTCTAACATTAGAGTGGGTGAGTGGTCATTTTTGTCCCTATGCAGTTTTTATGTTCCAGTCATCCACTGCCCCTTTCATGAAGAAGTATTTCCTTATGCCTCTCTTAAACAGAGAATTCTTGGTTGGAGACACCCCACTTAACATTTTTAGCAACCACTGTATGACCTATTGTGTTAGGGAAATGAATACAACCAAATTTCCCACAAGAGTAATCCTAACCAGATCCTTCAAATCATTCAACCTGGAAGAATTCCTTTAGGACCTCTACACAGCTAACTGGGCCCCAACATCTCAACATCCAACCCGTAGGTACCCTTAGCTCAGTTTTTCTCAACTTATATCACAGTCTATGATAACCATGCCCCTATTAGCAGGTCCAGTATCTGGGATCACCATCTGCCTTGGATTGCACTGGATCTCATTGATCTTTCCCAGATACTGTAAGAGATGCAGCATTGACTATATCTAAATCAGCTGTGTTAACTTCAGATGGGCAAACCTTTACCTCTTTCTCCACAGCTACTGCACCAAGCTCATGCACCAAGCCAAGACCACCTATTTACAGAACAAAATGTCACACTCTGGCTTGGAGCTGTAGTAATTCTGTAAAGCAATTCACTGTCTCCTCAAATCGTCCCATCCTACAGCTGGGGACAGTCCAACTCTGGACCTTGCTTATCTGCAGATGAACTAAAATACTTCTTCACAGAAGGTCCCAGAGCAGTCATTCCCTTCCCCCACTGCCAACCAGACTCTTTCTCCTCCCATAGACAACTTCCACCTACAAGCGATCCTAACTGTTGATGTCTGCAAAGAGCTTTCTCCACTAAATACAACCTCCAGTAGGGGGGCTGATGGCATCTTTGCTAAATTTCTATCCATAGGAGACCCTGCCCTAGTTGTCTCTTTGTCAGCATTTACAACTGATCCCTCTGCAATGGCTACATCACCTACAGCTGGAAGCATTCCTTACTTGCCCCTATCTACAAGGGCAGCTCAACTGATTTGTTGACTCTATTGGGACTGATGCATTGCCCAGTATCCTTGCTGCCCATAATCTCCAAGGTACTTCAGAGGATAGTCAGCAGACAACTTTCCAAATTTTGCTCTAGTACAGGTTTCATGACCCCTTATACTGTACATCTTGTTTTGTTCTGATACATTATTTTTATTTATTTAGCTTTTGTTAACCAGGTAAGCACACTAGACAGTCAAGTGCCTATTTTCAGGTACCACCCTGGAGATTACAAGGTACAAGCAAATACAGTTATTACAGGATATCAAGAAAGAAAATAGTCAGACACAGCTTGACTTCCTAGGAGAGCACTCAGCAAGGTATAACATGACAAGGTAGCAATTGACAGTCAGGTATTGCACATAGCAATTTATTTATTTATTTATTGAAATGTTTCACCAGGGGGGCACACTGAACAACAAGTTGCTCATCTCATGGTGTGACCTGGAGGGAAGGGGTTACATAAGGTTGTGAAAGATGTTCAGTTACAATAGTATGTGGGTAGTACAAACAATACAACATTGTAAGATTATGCAATAGTTGGAACACACGGTATTGTACAATGAACAGTAGTGGAACATTGGGTAAATTACAATACATGTCCAAAATCATACAAAAGAACATATAAACATACATAACAGTAATAATGCAACAGAACCATTATAGTGCAGGAGTGTACCAGGAGCAGGCTAGAGGTAGTATGCAAGTGCTGTTGGAGTAAAATGGATGGAGTAGGTTGTGCACACAGGTGACCCAAAAGGGCAGGTGGAGAAGAGAGGGGGAGAGGCAAGAACTGAATATGAGGAGAGGGGGTAGCCATTTTCTGAGTCCCCCTTCAGGATGTTGAGAACCCTTCCGGGGGAAGGTCAAGATCGGAAGGCAGAAACTGGGGATAGGTATTAAGGAGGGTTAAAGCAGGAACAGCTGAGGGAGAGGTAATTGTGTAGGGCAAAGGTAAGGGAGTAGTTGGAGGAGGAGTGTTATATTTCAGGGGGAGGGAATTCCAGATTTTAGGGAAGCAATGGGCAAAACCAGTCTGACTGATGAAGGTGGAGTAGTGGGGGACCGTCAAGGTGCGGGCATCATTAGATCTGAGAGAGTGTGTGGGGGAAGGTGGAGTGAAGAGAGAGGATGAGAGATAAGAGGGGAGCACTCCGAACAAGAATTTGGAGGTTAGTTTGGCACAGTTGAGATGCATCTGTGAGATAGTGGAAGGAAGGTTAGAGAACAATTGAGTTCACAGTGGTGGGAGTGGGAAGAGGAGTCAAGAGGAAAGCAGCAGAAGAAGTTAAAGAAAGTGTCTGACTTTGTCAGGGAAGATTTGGGTGCAGCACCACAGACTACATCACAGTAGTCAAAGATGGGGAGTATCATCTTCTGGACAACTTCACACCTCGCAGTCAGTGGGATGCAACTACGATTCCTATACAGCGCACCAAGCTTGTGGTGCAGTTTCTTCAGGATAGCATCAATATGCACAGAGAAGTTGAGGTGCTGGTCCAGTCAAACCCTCAGGTATCTAAATGAGGAGGTGTCCTCTGGGATGGTCCCATCAAGGGTGTGGAAGGTGGGTAGGGCCGGGAGCCTAGAGAGTCTCTGCCTGGTGCTAAAGGTCATTGAGACTGTCTTCTTGGCATTTAGAAAAACTGGTGAGAAGCAAACCAGAGTTAAACTTGGTTCATAGCAAGATAACATTTAACATAGCATGAACTATAATCTTATAGACACATCAGTCTAACACGAGCTATAATCTCATACAATCTCTCAACCTCCACCTCTTCTTTAGAGTAACCAATCGTATCCACTATAACATTGATGTGGCATGGACACTGGGGCCATATATATATATATATATGTATAGACCTTGCCAAAGACCTCAACACCATGAGTCACCACCTGCTCCTACACAAGCTAGCATCCTCAGGAATTTCTTCTCCAGAGCTCTGCTGGTTCCAATCTTACCTGTCTGAGAAAGCACAGTCAGTCAAATTGAACACAACTACATTACTTTCCCTGCTATTTACCTTATGGGTCCCCCAAGGCTCTGTCCTTGGACCTCTGCTTTTCACAATCTTAATCAATAACCTTCTCGCTGTTCCTTTTGCTTGCAACAAGTACATGTACATAGACAACACCATTATTTATGCATTTGCCCCTTTCACCCCCTTCACTGAGCAGGTCCTGAAACAAGACTTCCTCATGATGCAGAGATGGTTCCAGCTAAATCAGCTAGCTATGAACCTAAAGAAAATAGTCTGTGTGCTGTTCAGCTCCAGACAATGGCTGAGCTCCTCCCCCACTACACTGAACCTATGCTCAGTCCAAGGTGATTGAATGAACTCTGTCTCCTCATACAAATACTTGGGACTCCACCTGAACCATCACCTCATCTACTCTAGCCATGTGGCATATGTAGTAGCCAAGTGCTTCAGAAAGCTTGGAGTACTACACAGGATGAAGAGTTGTCTACCCCTCTACACCAGGAAATAGGTGGTCAAATGCTCTATCCTCTCACTGTTGGACAAAGGGAATGTTATCTACTCAGGAGCCTCCCCTACTACCCTAACCAAATTTACCCCACTGTTCAATGCCCTGTGTAGATTTGTCCTGGCATGTCCTCCCCATATCCACCATTGCTCTATGTACAATGATCTAGGCTGGGCCCCTCACCCTACTTGCTCAGATCAGAGGAAGGAGGCCAGCACCACATCCCACACTGCAGGTGTGACTTAAGATTGGTCTCCTTCAGATTCAGACTCCATTACATTTGGAAAAGCCTCCCTGTCAAGATCACTGCCACTACCACTCCCAACTTCCAACCAGCCAAAACCTTGATCAAGGGGCACTAGAACCCCCCCCCACACACACACAAGTCTCACTGCATCTGCCCATAGACATTCTTATGGCTCAACCCTTCAAAAATGGCATGATTATGTGCCCTTAAAAAAGCAACAGTGGCTCACCATAGTCAAATCTCTCATAGTCATGATTGGATCAGTATGCATAATACCTCTGCTTTTTAAAAACTATGAACACAAATGTGCTGCAAACTTATCTGCACTGTGTACAGTACTTATATATTTTTCTCTGCATCAATATGGTGATTCCATTTTACAGTAAATATATTATTTCTACACTCTGTAAGTATGTATCTCCTTTGTGTTTTTCTGCACTACATGTATTTGTATATATTACCTCTGCTATCCTGTGTTACACTCCCCTCCCCAAGGTCACAACTGGAAATGAGCATGTTTCAAATAAATAAATAAATAAATAATTGCATGGCAACTTTGTTCAAAAATAGTAGCAAAAAGGAATCAAATCAATTCTTAATTGACATGGTCTATTGATAAACTATAGATTCTAGGAATACAGCTATACCGTGGCTATATTTTGAGAAACTAGTCTTTTCTTAAAAAAAACAAAAAACAACAAAGACATGTTAAGTAGTTGTCATTTACAATTATGATTAAATAAGATATTGCCACTATACAGAGCCCTAGCAAGGCCTGCCCTGCAATACTGTATCCCGTTTTAGAGCTCTCCCCTGAGAAAAGACATAAACTGGCTATAGTCAGTACTTGGGTTACTCAAATAATTTGTTTAAAAATGGATAGTTAGGATAATAGTTGTTTTTATAATATTAGAATCTTAAGATATTAGTCCTCAAAATCCAGAATCCTAAGAAGCACCTCAGATTTTAGGATATTGGATTATCAGATGTGACATCCAATATCCTAAATTCTGAAATCTTATCAGTAATTGCTAAAGCTAATAAAGCTGTACTTCCCCACCCTGGCACAACATAATACAAGCCCCTTGTCCCCAGGTCAGAGCTTGAATCCACCACCCAACACATCCACTAGCCCTGACCTCCTTCCACCACCCCCCCATAGCCCCCACATACCTTTTTTGGAGAGGCCAGGTCATGGTGTAGATGAGGCAAGAGCTTGCACTGCCTTAGTCAAGAAACAGATTCCCCATTCCCAACCCCCTTACACATTAAGCCCCCCTGGATAAAAGGCTGAGTAAGCAAACAAAATAAACTCCCCACCTAACACACACACTAGCACACTCCTCCCTCTCAACAGGCCCCCAAATAACCTTTGGGCTGGGTCAGAATGTAGAAGAGGAAAGAGCTGGCACTGCTTCAGTCCTGATCCCCCCACCCTTGCACAGTAAGCTTGCATCCCTGGATAAGAGGCTAACCAAACAAAGTAAACCCCTCACCCAACACACCCATTAGTCCCCAACTCCCTCTTCCCTATAACACCCAAAATACCTTTACAGAGTGTCAGGTCTCATGGACCCCAACAAGTGTGGCACTCATTTCATAAAAAATATATCCCACCAATATTCAAAAGATCCCTCTCCCCCAGCACAAGCCAAATGTCCAGCTCACCTATTACTAAATCAGAATCTCCCACCCAGCATGCCCACTAGCTCCCACCTCCTTCCTCCCCCCATAGCACCAAAAATTCCTCTAATACGAGTTGTGGGGTGGGTGCCACAGAAGATTGGTTGCCTTGTGCTTGTCTTCAATCCAGTATGAATGAAAAGACATCCTACAATAGAAATAACACCTGACTGGCTAATAGTGAGTTATAGGAGCCTTCTCTGCCTTACGTGAGATTGCATATCTTACCAAACATGGCTCCTACCTAAGGGATATAATTTTTATGCATTTTTTAAATTCTGAGGTTAAGCAAACAATTCCTCAATTCACTGTTAAATTCCACAGAACTCTCAAAAAATACATAGTGAGCAATGATGTCACATGGGAGTCTTCTCTTTGGCAGGATTTAAAGGTCTAAGGGTTAGTTGTTCTAGCAACCGTCTCTCCCCTGACACACTCACTTGTTCAACTGACAGTTCCTACTCTGCTGTGCTGTTTTACCATGTATGTTAAAGTAGACAGATCTGCTGCTGTCAGTGTCTTTCTTTTGAAAACCAACAAAATGACATTTCAAAGCACTTTGCGACATTTCATTTTTGTACATTTTCTTTGTGAAATCCCAGGTAATTTTTGTGGCATTTTTCAGCAGTATAATTCTTAGTTTATTGACTGTGGTAACTGTGAGGCACTTATTTCTTTGCATGATTGGGGGTAACAAGAGTGGATATGGGCCTAGTGGTCATGGTAAAGTGTGGACCACGATGAGTGCATCATCAAGCAGTGGTGCTGGCAGGCTTGGAAGTAGTGCTGGCAGCATCTCTTTACTGTCAAATTTTCTCAAGGTGGGGTGCTCAAGCAACTGGGACTGGCATCAGTTTGGTTAATTTTTTTTTCAGGGTAGGAGGTAATATTAAAGCAAAGGTCAGTAATATGAACACAATGCATGCAAACTTGTAATAGATGTGACAGGACTAATGTCAGATGTTTGCATTGTTGGGTGTTTGCTGGGGTGAAAACAATTCTTGCAGCTGTGGTGACTAAAATATGCATCATAACAAGAACAATGAAAGTAGAATTCAGAGTTTGTAGGGTACTCTCAGCCTTTGCGATGAACTCGGCCTAGCTCAACTTATCACCAAACCTACAAGGACTAATTTAAAAAAGCATTTGTCAATGCCAAAAGTTTGCTTCCTGATATTAGCATTGGAAATGCAGGAGTGAGACAGATGCAGAATAGGAATGGCAGTGAAGTATTAAACTTTATGCCAACCCCACCTCCATCCTGTAGAGATGGACAGGCATTGGGGTAAGTGTTTGGGTCATTGCCCATGATGGTCATGCCATGTCACCTCACCCTATTCTGCAGATACCGACACAAGTTGAGGTGTACTTTGGGGTGTTTGACTTTACAGTCACCCCATTCCATAAGGGCATATACTGAAATGGGTGCAGCATAAGAGAATGGGGTGAAGTCTGGGGCTGAAGAGTCCAAGGTACACCTCGATGCCTGTCAGTGGCTGGGGGGTGGGGTGGGATGGCATGAGCAGTACAGTCGGCAATCCAAAGGCACACCCCGATGCCTGTCAGTCTGTACAGGGTGGGACGTTATGGTTAAAAACCCTAACACCCTGGGAGTTTGTTGGTATTTACACTAGAAATTTTCAACATGGCCTTTTTGAGACCCCACCTCATGAAAAGCATTTGAGACCTCTTCTCATGAAGAGTGGCAATGTGATTTTGTCGAGTGCAAATATTGCAAATTCACGAAGTTACGAGCGTGTGTAGCAACTGCACAATGCACGCTCATAAAACAGTCATTTCTTGGATTTTTTTCCACCAGATTAGCAACATAGACTTTTTGAGAGCCTACCTCATGAACACTGGCACTGTTGTTTCGTTAATCGGTCCCAAAAGGTGATTCTGCTTAGTGACCATGAAATCATCTTTTGGGACTGAATAACACCATGACCATGGCTGAATTCATGAGGAGGTATCCCAATAACTCCATGTTGAAAATTTGGTGCCAAATTCCCAAAAATGCATGAGATATGCACCAAAGTTGAAAAAAAACTATGCCATTATACAGCTTACCGGCATTTCTTCAGTTCGTAGTCGGCTTTGAAGAATGCAGAGCGTGTTCCCGTCCACCGGAGATTATCAGCTGGGCTACAGAGGTAAATATGGGGTGAGGGGGTGTGGGGAGGCAGGGTGCACAGGGGTGGGTGCAGGTTGGGGCGGGGCCACTGGACTCAACGAGGGACAGTTTTCTGATTACAGGGAAAAAAAAAAACACTGCAGGATGTATTTTTCCTTAACATGGACATTTGGCATGCTGGGGTAGGCTCCCAGCATGCTACCCAAGTGTTTTTGTTGGGGGGGGGCTGTAGCTGATGGAGGATTGGGCACCCTCATCAGTATATACACTGGGGGGCAAGAGATGAGGGGGATTGGGCTCCCCCCTAGGCACAAACCAATGTTTTTTTGGGTGAGACACTATGCTGACGGGGTTGGGTTCCCCCATCGGCAAATTAAACTGGGAAGGGGGACTGAAGCTGATGGGGATTGGGCCCCTCATCGGCAAACAAACACTGTTTTTGGGGGGGGCACATGATGCTGAGGGAGATTGGGAACCCCCTTGGCAGTGGGGGCTCTGCAATATTCTTTGTGAACATGGCAGCGGCTTGCCTCCGCATTCACAAACAATATTACAGTATGCAACGTTCCACCCTGCAATGATGGGTCACTCCCTCATTGCAGTGGAATGGCTGACACTGCAATGACGAGGTGGCCCCTGATTGCTGCAGCGAAAATGTTACAACTTGGTGGCACTTTTGGAAGCCAGTGTCATCAGTACACTGTGCCTCCATTGGTCCACTAGTGCCAAGCCCCCACATGCAGTGCCTCCGTTGGGTGCCACACTGCCACGCCTCAACAATCTGCTTCTCTCCTAAGCTGCCACATAATGTTTCTTGCGCATGCACGCATGCAAATATAAAAACTATGCAAATAGCTAAATTCTAGACATAATTATGGCAAACTACCCACATAAAATCTTGCATAACGCCATGTTCCACAATGACCTAAGCGACCATGGGATAGTGGTCTGTGTAAGAGTGCATAAAGTGGTCCCATTTTCGCCCAGACTCATAACAAAGTGCTCATTCCATAAACTCAGTCCTAATCACTACCTGTCTGACTTAAGCAGTCTATACTGGTAAAGCCTCTATCTATTACGGTCTATAGATGAGGCTGTCAAGATATTTAACACTCAGTTAACACGGTTGGCAAATAAACATACCCCCTTCATATGAACTACAGTTCATAAGTCATCCAACCTCTGGTTCATGCCTCACCTTAAAGTGACACTTTCCAACTGTGATAAGCTCTGGGCCCTTGCAAGACCCACCAAGTCTCCATCTGATTGGAATATCTTTTGTGCCACAAGGAATGCATGCGTCAAACTTGTACACACTGCCAAATTCAATTTCTACACTGTGTCCCTAGAACATACTAACATACTAAAATGCCAGCAGAATAGGCCTAATGGTCTTTCGTGTCTGCTCGTTTGGTCAGCCCCCACCCTGGGTGCTGACCTTGCTGCCCCCCTCACCTTCTCTGGCTTCTCCCTTCCCAGTTCCGGATATTCTTGCTGCATTGTATTTTGCTTCCAGAACCCTTCCCCTGTACCTGTCCCACCCCCTCTTGAACCCCTCCACTGTCTCTGCCTCCACCAGCCCCCTAGGCAGCGCATTCCATGGCTCCACCACCCTCTCAGTGAAGTAGCACCTCCTCCTTTCTCCCCTGAATCTTCCCCCCTCCAGCTTCCACCCATGCCCTCTAGTGGCCCCTCTCCTTCCTTCGAAGCACCCTGACTGTTCCTCCCCTATTTACCCTCTTCATGTACCTGAAGACCTCTATCATGTCCCCCCAGTCCCTTCTCTCTTCCAATGTGTACATATTTAGCTCTTTGAGCCTCTCCTCATAGGTCCTGTCCCCCAAGCCCCAAATCATTTTGGTTGCCCTCCTCTGGACCCTCTCCAGGAGGTTAATGTCCCTCTTTAAGTGTGGCCTCCAAAACTGCACGCAGTACTCAAGGTGTGGCCTCACCAAGCAGTTATACAGAGGGAATATCACTTCCCTCCTTCTGGAGGTGATCCCCCTAGCGATGCATCCCAGCATCCTATTGGCCTTGGCTTCTGCCCTCCTACAAGTCTCAGAGTTGTTCATCTTGACATCCACCACCACCCCCAGGTCCCTCTCAGCCATTGAGACTTGTAGCATTTCCCCCCCAGGGTGTACACTTGGCCCGGGTTTCTGGCCCCCAGGTGGAGTACCTTGCATTTCCTGCATTGAACCTCAGTTTCCACTTTCTAGACCATCTTTCCAGACCCTCAGGTCCCCTGTGGGAGCTACCTTCCTCCTCCCCATCCACCACTGCCCCAGTTTCAGGTCATCCATAAGAGACTCATCTCACTCCTGATTCCTGTCCTTATGTCTGAGACGTAGGCGTTGAACAGAAGGGGCCCAAGGACTGATCCCTGTGGGACCCCACTAATGACCCTCCTTGGGGATGAGACTATCCCGCCAACTACGACCCTCTGGGTCTGGTTCTGGAGCCAATTGCCTATCCATCTGATCGTCTGGTTCCCCACCCCCATTTCTCCTAGCTTATCTAACAGGCCCACATGAAGAACAGAGTCAAATGCCTTGCTGAAGTCTAGAAAGAGGACGTCCACTGGTCTACCCAGGTCCAAGGCACTCATCACCCAGTCATAGAACTCCACCAGGTTTGTCTGACATGATTTCTCTGGGATGAATCCATGCTGTCTATCGTCCAGGCACCCTAACTTATCCAGGTCCCCCCTAGCCTCTCCTTGACAATGCCCTCCATCACCTTGCCCACCACCGATGTCAGGCTGACAGGCCTAACAAGCCAAAGGAAATTCTGCTATGACATGGCAAACCATTAAGGCTATTAAAGGACAAAAATCTGCTCCATCCATTCCTGGCAAAATCCATGTTAAAGGAGTCTCAATTGATTAACCCTCATGCATTTTTGAACAGCTGAGTACCCACTTTTCCACTGCAGGGCTTGATATTGACTCTTCTCCCTACACTGGGCTAAACTGTTCCCTTCCTGACTCCATTCCCTCCCCAACCCCCTCCTCACCACACCCCTTCCAACTCAGGCCTGTCTCCTTCAAAGAAGTGGAAGACCATCTTAAAAAATTGGAAACAAGAAAAAGTGGTGGTGCTAATGGAATTGAGCCATTCTTTCTCAAACTGGGCCATTACTATCTTGCAGCCCTTACACTTCACATCTTCAATCTGTCAATAGCCTCTGCAACTGTACCATCTTGTTGGAAATCTGTCCATGTTCTTCCCGTATTCAAATCCGGGAATCCCTGAAATGTGAATAATTATAGTCCCATTTCCATCCTTCCTATCCTCTCCAAAATCCTCGAATGATTAATTTTTACCCAGCTGAAGACGCACATCAAAAAATATTCTCTGCTCAACCCTGATCAATCTGGATATAGGAAAAACCACAGTACCATTTCCACACTTACCAAAGTCACTAATGACTGGATTACTGCTCATGATTCCAAACTAGTCACTGGCGCCATCTTCCTTGACCTCAGTAAGGCATTCTATACTGTGGATGTAAATCTCGTCCTGCATAGCAACAGAAACTTAGGAGTCTTGGCAACTTCATTACAATGGTTCATCAGCTATCTCTCTGGTTGTATGCAAAAAGTCAAGGCTGATGGCCTACTTTCTGATCCCCTGACTATCTCATGGGGCATCCCAAAGGGATGAGACCCCATCCTCTTTTCTATATACTGCAATACTCTTAATTATAAAATTGTCAACTCCAAAGTACACTTCTTCACAGATGACACAGACTTGTATATTTCTGAACCAAAGCTGCCGGAAGCCTGCAATGAACTCCAAGATGACTTCATCAAGCTGGAACAAAACCTCATCAATACGAAGCTGCTGCTAAATGTAAAAAAAGACTAAAACCATGTTTTTCAACCCTAGCAATCCTTCCCCACTTCTCACAAAATCTAAACAAGTCATGCCTATTGTCACACCTTAGGTGAACCTTTGGAGGTAGTAGATAAATTTAAATATCTTGGCATATGGCTTGACAACAAACTTACCTTCAACTCTCATATCAACAATCTTACCAATAAGCTCAAATTCAGACTTGGGTTCTTTTTCTGAAACAAGTCCCTTTTCCCATCACATGCTAGAGTAAAGCTTGCACAAGCCACATTTCTACCACTCCGTGACTACAGTGACATTAATTATGTCTGCACCTCTGCTTCCAATTTGCATCAATTAGATGTCTTGTACCATTTCATCACAATTTCATGATTTCATCACCATTTCATCACAAAGGTCCCTGCTTGAACCCATCACTGTGACTTGTATACTTCAATAGGTTGGACCTCCTTAGCAACAAGATGTCTGACCTGCCTAGGTACATGGACACTAAAAATCCTGTCAAACAAACTCCCAGGATATATATCCTCCCTTATCCACATCTCTCATAGCACCTACTCCTTAAGGAACACAGACTTCATCCTCCTTGACATAATTAAGTTACGTATGAACTTTGGCAAAAGGGTCATCTCCTATGCCCTACCCACCACCTGGAATCACCTACAATCCATCCTCAAACTTACCAGTGTTGTCACAATTAACTTTTATAAAGCAGTGACAGCCAGCAACCTTAAAGCCACATGTAACTGTCATTAATACTCTCCCAACTTGTGCTCTTCCTCCACATCCTGACCCCTGTCCCTCCACTCACTCCTCCTCTACCTTGTTCCCTCCCTGTCTCCTATATCTTTTAACCACCCCACCCTCTTCCCCACCCACCCCCTCACATCTCTTTCCAGCTTCATCCATCCTTTATGATAAAATCTGACTTTTTATGACTGGCCTCATCCTTCCTACTTACCCTACTTCCTCTTCTGACCCTTTCCACCCCTCTACTCCTACACAAGTCATTGTTTTTCCATATGCATTTAGCACACCATGATCACTTTGTTCTTGTATCATGTATTACCCCAAGTTTGTTTTTACTGCTCCCATATTCCAGAATTTTTATGCTTTTCTGTACATAATATGTAAGTAATTTAGCAATTCTGTTCTTTCAATTGATGTAGTTGTTTTAATATAAGTTGCTATTACGTACTCTGTCCTACTATTTGTTAAGTATATCCCTTATTTATTGTACATGTCTTTCTGTAAATTGCTGTTATGTGTATAGGACCTCCTTGTGAATGAGCCTGCTCAATGGAGTTTTCCTACAATAAAATAAACTAAATTTATATAGGCCACTGCTTTTTAAATCATGGAGAAATCATCCAGTGCTTCAATGCTGTGTCACAGAATTCCACAAAGAACAGCTGGGACAGTGTCTCTTCCAAGTTTCAGAAGGGTCATATCCCAATTATACCAGTATCTCCACACAATTATTACATTATCCCAGTTGCAGTAGTGTCTATTCCCAGTTATAGCAGCGACTTTCTCTGGTTATACCAATGTTTCAATTACAATAGTGATTTCTGCAAAATATTCAAGTAACTCTTCAATGTTCTTTTCAATATAGAGTTTGGCCCCAGCCAGTTGTCATCTTCCAGGGAAGACACCCTTGATCAGTGATACACCCTGGTCAGGCCTGAGGTAACCCTCAGCTGTCAGGCAGACAGCAATTGTTTTTTTCTCCCATGTGTCTCTTTTTACTTACTGCCTTCTCCCCCTGGTGTGAGAGCAACCTTGCATGGTTCTATGTGAAAACAGCAATGCAATAATAGTGAAACGCATATCAGGAATCAATTTCGCCAAACCCAAAAACTGTAGACACTAACTATGACAATGGTCAGAACAGAGACTACATTAGTAAATTAACTACCCTCATCAGTGGGCAGAGGCAAACACCAAGGACCAACATAACAGATTACTTCTCTCTCTCTCTCTCTCTTACTTTCTGCTGCAGACTTCCTACCTAGACCCAGTAGATCAAAGGCTCCTTCGTAGAACTGACTATCTCTACTCCAATCTGCCCAGTTTGAAATTAGCAAGGTGACTGAGTTACCACTTGACATCATTATTTGCGGGGGCTGTGTCCCCGCACCCCCTACTTTTAAATAACTGCTTCCATTGTGCTCATTGACCACCACAATCACTCTTTTTGTACAGTCACTCTATTTTGCAGGCACTCAAATTGATTCATCCACTGTGATTCACCCTTAATATGGGATACCCCTTGCATTAGTCTGTAATAGCAAATTGGCATGTGTCATCATTTGTTTTAAACAAATCATTTTTTAAACTCTTTATTTTAGTTTATTATTTTATGACTTTAGTTGTGCTTCTGAACTCATAGAAATATATTGCATTTGGTGGTGGCAAAAGGAAGATATATTAACTGACTTAGAAGGAGCTTTGATAGAAAAATGTGCAAAAAAAAGTTATATTTTTGACAGACTTGTTCAACAGCAGGAAAGGGATGATTTTAAACTGAAAAAAGATGTATGCAAACCAATCTACTTTTTGTGTCATGGTACTGACTGCATGGGGTCATTATGTCATGGACAAAATAGCACAAAACAACAATGCTGTAGACATGGAGGCATGTGGCAAAATGAGGTTGGCAGAAAACGCCGACCACAATACAAAAGTGCACACCAGTGTAAAACATAACAAAATCCTTGTTAACCCCAACAACTAAAATAACTAACTCTGAGGAGGGGTGTGGATCCTGGGGAAAAGGGGAAACTCAGAGTGGGAGAACTTAGTTTTCTTTGCAAATAAATAAAAAACAGCATGTTGGGAGACAGGGATTCAAACCCTGATCCCCAGACCTCCATTGCACCAGGTGCTTGTCCCTTAGCCACTCCACCATGGGAGTGGCTTGACCATACACAGCACCTGTGGCATCTTTAGTCCTTCTTCCAGTTCATAGTGAGCGACAGGGGTAGTGGTAGTGTCCTACCACTATTCTACCCCTTTCACTATATTGCATTATGCACTTTAGATTGCATGGCTATCCTTGCGTGATTTTATCCATGACATATTGACCCAGTACCAGTACAGACCAGTAAAGGTAAAAAAAGAATTGGGTCTTCCAACTTAAAACCAGACAGCCTTAACTAGTTGAAACAAAAGTCAAAACTAGAAGACATTCTATTCATATAATTTAAAGTGATAATATACTGCCAAACTATTCAACATTTTAATGAAGACATCAAAACAAATGTGCAGAGCTTAGATATATTCTTCTTAAAATATATTCATGAAGTTATGGGTAAAACAATTTATAATCAAGTTTAGACTTTTTGGAACCGGAGATTCAGAAGGAGTCTGAAACTATAACTTTTGTTTGAAAAGAAATGTTGAGTAAGAAGGAAGTAAAAAGTTTTAAGAAAAGGTGAAACTGATTTTTAAAGCCTTGGGGTTATGAATCCTAATGCTCACCCCATTGTTTTATTCTCTACCCATGTCAGCTTATTAACTGTTGAAATGGGGTTAGCATTAGGGTTCACAACCCCAAGGCACACCCCTCACACCTGTTCCTGCATGCAGGGTGGGCCTTAGGAGTGAAAGCCAAGGGTGTGGGTGGAGTGTTTGGGTTGGAAGCCAATGGTGGGGGCAGGGTCTTATGCTTGGGAACCCTAAGATCACATTTCCCTACTTTTCACACTTCAACCCTAATGGTGCATTAACTAAGTTTTATGCAATGAATTTCCTTACTTTTTTAGATAGTGTAATAGTATTCTTATTTTATGGTGTGAGTGCAGGGTCCTTTGGACACTGCACTCCCATCCCTCCATTGAGATAGTACATTAGTATCCTTGAGACACTATAACAGTATCCTTGTTTTACAGTGGGAGTGCAGGGTCCAAAAGGACCCCGCATTCACATTCCTCCACACTGAGACAATATAGCAGCACCCTTATGTTACGGTGGGAGCACAGGGCCCTTCAGACGCTGCACTCCCATTTGCACAAATTACATAACTTGTGCAAGATACTGTTGTATTTTATGCAAATTATGTAATCTGCACAAAATACAACAGTACCTTTCGAAAGTTATGTAACTTATGCAAACTACAACTTTCGTGCCTGACATAAATTTTCCCATAGGAAATAATGGGAAATTAGAAGTTTAATAACTTTTGAACTGATTAATGTTTTTCTCCAAACCTTCAAAAGGCATATCTGAGAGGCAAAGGCTTTCTATCCTATAAATTTCAGATCACTACCTAAAGCCATTTCTCAGCTACAGGTTGACAAAGAAATGTAAAAAAATCTGGTAAATTTAGGATTTTGTGTTATTAAGGTTCAAAGTTTGGAGTTTAATATAGAAGTTTGCACTCAAACTGTGTCAGTATATATATATATATATATATATATATATATATATATATATAGAGATAGTGCATGAGAACAGTTGACAACAGGGCTATTCTTTCACGAGTTGGCACTATGGCGACAGATTACCGGGCGCGGCTGGAGGTAATCCGTCGTCATAGTGCCAGCGGCGATAGAATAACCTATCCTTAACTGTCCCATGCCCCTTCTTATAGTGTATGGTGGAACATCGTTTTTTGGGAAAAATCACTACAGCATGTTTCTGCTTCAAAACATTTTTACTGAGTTACTAGAAGGAAAAAGAACTTTTACATTTTGAGCGTGTTCATGCTTGACATTTTAACTGTTTAAGAACTTTACATTTTGAACGTTTTAACTAAACATTAGTACTGCCGCCGACATTGCAGCTTTTGCTACGTGTCCTGTCTATGGAGTGAGCCCTAACTGTCAAATGCTGCTCGAGGACACAGTGTGTGACGTTCGCAGTGCAGTAGAAAAAATCGTTCGGCTGCTCAGCGAACGTCACTAGTGTGTGACTACAAGGTTTCGACAACGATGGATTTCAGTGGAGAACGATGTTCCACCATACACTATATATAGATATAAAATTTGCTTGTTATTTACTGGTCCCGCTAGCTTTCTGGGGTCATGTAAACTCACAGGTGACTGTACTTAGTCCTTGGGAGAACAACAGGATCACTGAATAAATGAAAGTAGTAAGAAAAAAATTAAAGTAGTAAAGATCTGATTCACCCTACTCAATATCCAAATGTCTTCCCAAACACACTCTCCCCCTGCCTTGCCCAGTGAAATTCATCATACCCCACCCTACCATCCTCTGGCATCTCCGACCCTCTTCCCACCCCACTCACTTCTAAAAAGAGACATTGATCCATCCCACATTGGACAAGAAGCACAGCCCTCTGCCCACTTCGGTGGACCATTGTCTACTGAATGGAACCAGGTGTACTCCTATAGTAGTGATTACTGTAGGAGTATGCACAGTTTCATTCAGTAGATGGTGGCTGCTTAAGATGGTGGGAAAGCTATACCAGTCACCTACAAATGGATGGAACAATTTGTTTTTTGGGGGTGCGTGGAGTGGGAGGAATATGGTGGATGCCAGAGGGTAATAGGGTGGGGCATTGTAAATTTTACTGGATTGTTTGGTAGTGGAGAGTTGGTTTTGGGGGAGTCATACTGAAAGGATATCATGTGGAGGTATGGGCATTATACTACCATGATTTTTATGTTACTACTGTTTACGATTCTTTGAACTTTGCTGGGACTGGGTGTGTGTGGGTGGTTTAGAGGGTTGGGAGACATGGGAATTGTCTCAGTGGTGATGGTGAGGGAAGAAGGTTAACACTATTGCTTTGTTGGAGGGTGGGGGCTTATGTCCTTTATAGCCTTTGTTTAAGAAGTACGGTATGCCTAATTGCACTTTGCTGGCATGTTTTGCACCTTCTTGACTGCCTCCATGTCCTAAAGCTGTATCCTGGATTGGAATGTGCAAAATCAGACAATATTTCAAGTTTTTGACACTACCTTTGCCACCCCATCCTGCGGGGTAAAAACATCCTTGAAGTCCAGTGATACCGCCTCCCTCATCCCATCCTACCTACAAATAGCAGCCCTCATTGTCTAGTGGCATCATTTTCCCCCTGCTCCACCCCCATTGCGAGTTGCACAGTAGGCCACTCACCTCCTCAGCTGGCCACTAGCCCAGCACTTTATCACAAATATTTAGTGTATTACTATTTCTGAAATATATGCAACACACACATGCCTGCTAACTTCACCCACACACTTCCACTACCTGCCAACTCTATACACACACACTTGCAACCTACCAGTTAAATACAAACCACCAACCCACATCAAATCTCCTTCCCATAGGAGTACATTACCATAACAACACATACACTCAAGAAAATTAACTGTCACTACTTTTGGCTTCACAAAAAAAAAAAATAAGTCCACTACCATTGCACGAGAGATTCAAGTGGTAATGTTTAACACAGACCAAAAACCAAAGAAAGAGCATTATACAGTCAATATGGCTAAACAGTAAATAGAATAATTCAGAGTGGAACAACCTGTAAAGTACAACCTTGTTCTCTGAGAGTCATAGCCATGGTCACTGTCTTGTAATTATTTTAACTGAGCAAATAGAAATTCAGTATTACTGGGCTGGAAGCCCCAAAGCCACTTGGCTGGCCAAGGAGTAGAAACCCCACAAAGCAAAATGCAGCTGTATTCCTCCATTATTTCACATTAGAGGACTCCTCCAAACATTTGTAATCCACACCTGGAGCCATAGACTCAGGGTCCAGAATTTCCAATTAAATGCAATTCACATAGCCATTTTTGGACAGCAGTGAAAACCCTTGTCATTTGTTTTTAACAGAGAAAGAAATGCCATGTTACCAGTTTAGGAGATGAAAAGCTACAGATGAAGTTGCTAACCTTGTAGTATTTCTCTTATAATGTCATAATAGAGCAATCAAAAACACTTTGTTTGCTTGCACATGCAAACACATGGAGCCTTGGATAAACCAGCCACCCAACAATCTCTCACAACATTGCTGAAAGAGCTAGCATACTGCCTAAAACTAATATTCGACTTAAAAAAGCATCTAACCAATACCTTTTATATCAGAGGTACTTTTTCTTTTCCCTTTGTTTAATTAGAAAATAGCTTACCTGATGTTAGTAGGTGTGATGTGTGGAACAGCTCTTAGCCTGGCAGGTGACATATCTTGCTCTACTGCCCCACACTACATCGTCAGCAGTGTGACTTCACTGACTGACATCACTGCTACTTAGGAACAGCAAGTAAGTTACTGCCAGATAGTTCACCTGTGATGTCACTGTCAGATCATAATGCTGATGATGCAGTGTGGGGCAGTAGAGTTAAATATGTGTCAGCTGCCAGGCTAAGAGCTGTTTCACACATCCAGCACAATATTATCATATAGAATACTTTCTGGTGAGCAAAAGGAAATAGAAAAATACTTCAGAAATAAAATGTTATAACTGACTACTACTTAAAATTTGCATCATTTTCCTATCTGGCTGTTTTGGCTTCGCCAGCTCTTTAAAGCCAAACTACCAGTTACTGCAGGAGCTGCTGACAGCAAATGACCCTGAAAACATTTCATTGTTCACACAAATATTTAGAATGGAGATCAGACACTTGTTTGCTGTGAGCCATGGTAGCCTATACATAGCACTGCACTGGAAGACTCAGACACACCAGCCACCATGCCAAATTAAACTTTAAACAAGATGTTATGGTACTGTGTTGAGAAAAGCACAGGAGCCAACAAAATTAATCTTCTCAACCTGCAATGGTCCCCCAATAATTTCATAACAGATAACTTCCAAACACTTAGTTTACTTGTACAAATACACACCAGGAGCCTTGAACACAACAGCTCCCCTGCTGACTCACTTCATTGCTAAAAGCCCAAACAGCTCACACTACCATTTTCCCCCCATTTATTTCATGGTACAGAACCCCCCAAACCATTACATTTTGTGAAAATATTCAAAATGGAGAGCAGGCAGTAATTTCTTGTGAGCCACAGCAACTTTCCTTCATGTATTACTCATCTGGGAACCTCAGACACATCATGTACCCTGCAGCCTTTTACCCCACTGGGGGGCGCAGGCAGATCATCCACTCTGCAGCCTCTTACCCCAGTGGAAGATGTTGAATTCTACTTGCTGTACTTTTAATTCCATTGATAAAACAAATTCTGAAGCAGGTTCTCAGTGTCAGAAAAATGGGTCACAAAGACTGGCAGAGCTTTGGTTTGCAGCGGTGTATGGCAGCAGGAAAAACAAGGCACTGTACAGCAACAAGGTGACTTCTAAGGCATGGGAATCACTAAGAATCCTTGACAAAGCAGGAGTTCTGTTTGGCATTGCCAGTACTTTCAAACTTCTGCCAGTCAGTCAGGAATCTTCTTACATGAATGTTTTTGCATGATAACATGTATTGCAAATTAATGTATTAAACTACATAATGGAATTTCTCAGAATTATCTCTGTTTGTATGAATACAGAAACCTAGTGTTTCTGTTCATGCCTTCTCATATACAGCATTGAAAAATATAATCTGTGGCTTCAACACGTTTTTTTTTCTTACATGCCTATGTAGCTGTTTCCACTTAATGTTGGGATGCTATGGTCTAATGCCCCCCAACCTCATGGAGAAGAACTGTCCGGGGTTGTTATTTGTGTCTATGCACTGGGGAGAAAAAGTTGTCCCCTTCAAGCTGCTGCTAACAGCAATGTCTATTTACACATGTACACATGCAGCTGTTAACTCAGGCTAGTAGTTCAGTCAAGGAGAAATTTAAGTTATTATTTCAACAGACAATACACAGTGGGTGGGTTTAAGCTAAAACGCATACATTTACACGTTCAGGGAGCATATCCCATGCAGTGAACTACTATACATTATTTCTGATGTCGACATTGCTCTTTTTTTGTGTTGGACACTTCTCACAGGATCCCTCCACTAGGGCACCTTGTCTTACACAGAACAAGTTTGCCACAACAATTACAGCACTATAGAGCTTGCAACCAACATGAGTTCTGGTGCAATATTCTTACAACCACCATTGGTACTACACTTAGGCTGCCGATACCTTTCACTGGGAGGCCTAATTAATTGAAGTAACTTTTCACAAGCTTTCTTGCAACATACATCTACACCACACTATAGGCGCTTTTACACACAGGTTTTTAAAATGGAATCAGTGTTATCTGTGTGGCGCCGTTGTACTTTGTTGCGTTCAGGTTCCTTTCTACACACTGCGAGTATTCCGGCAACCCTGTTTCCATTTGTTTCGGCTCCACCAGAGTTTGCTGCTCTACAAATGTTGTTTTCTGCCTTTGCACTGGAATGGCTATTTTACACAGCACGACAAAATGGAAAACAACGGTGCAAACCGCAAAAAGCAGAGATTGAGGTTTGGACGAACGTTCGCCTAGGGACCGAAACAGATGCAATTTACACACAAGGGATGTAACGGAATACTGTTTCCGTAACAGTTATTCTGTTACATAAACCTGTGTGTAAAAGCACCTTATGTGACACACTTTCTTGAACCTGCCTGGTGTTACTCACACACAATACATGATTTACCATGCCAGGCACTTATGTATGACCTCCACCATCAGAGCAGCTCAACAGTTTATTGCTTCTCCTTTGAGTCTCCCATAGCTCCATCTTAAGGTCTAGGATATTTTCCTCCACCACTATGAAACCTGGAGGAGATCTTCTGAAGATCCCTTGAGTGGAGCACACTAGAGCTTGGTGAAAACTCTGTATTTCAAATTTCTGAAATAATTTCATGAAATTTTGCAAATGCCATGACATTTTCTTAAATTCCAATTTTGGCAAAATCCAAATCTAGTGAATGGGTTTGTAAAATGTCCACACTGTTCCATTAAATTTTCTGGCTGAACTGCAGAATTATTCACAAGAACTGCAGAATGGCAGTTCTAAGGAATTCCATTATGCAGTTTAATACCTTAATCTGCAATAAATGTAATCATTCTGTAGTTCAGTGATCAGTTCTGCAAAATTTCTCCCTGCAGTTTAACATATCAATCCACAATCCATACATTCACTCCACAGTTCAGTGACTTACTGAACTGAAGAATTAATGTATGAATTGTGGATTAATGTATTAACCTGCAGAAAGAAATTCCACAGAACTGAGCATGAAAAGTGTTTAGTTCTGCACGATTTCTTTCCGCAGTTTAATACATTAATCAGCAATTCATACATTCATTCCACTGTTCTAAATTGGAATTTCCATGAAAGTTGCCAAAGTGCATTCTGAAATTTTGCAGAAGTGAAATTCTGACTTTTAAGGAAATTCTAATGGGGAAATTTTATTTTCGCACAGATTTAGAGCCCACCAACTCTCCACCTCAAGCTCTCTCTCTCTCTCTTTCTCTTTCTCTTTCTTATTCAATTCCAAGGGATCTCAGGACCCTCAGTTCTCTTTGCACTGTCTTATTCTTCCTTTCTCCTCCAACTTCTACACACACTCAGGTTGATACTCAATATTTCTATCTCCATGTCTCTCTTCTGTTTATCATTTGTGTATTTTTGTTAACCAAATAGATTCCTGAACACAAGTGCCCTTTTTCAGGAATGACCGGGTGTATAGCATTAACAAATACAGTCAATATACTGCAAGACAATACAAGACAATACAATAAGTTACAGTAATAGCACTTTGTCAGTTAAAAATAGAATGCAATCACAGAGTCATCAAATATAACATATGCACTTGCAAGAGTCTGTCAAAATATATCTTTAGAGCATTTTTAAAGCATCCCATGGTCTGAGTCATTCTCATTGGTGGTTACTCTGTTCTTACTCCAGTCTTACTTTTGGCTACTCTGTTCTCAGCACTTTTCACTCTTTAGATATCTCTGTCTTTTTTCACCTTCCTCACTGCCGCTAGCCAAAAGACCCCCCCCCCGGTGAGATGCTGCTGGACAATATCTTTGTTTTTCTCCCTTTCTCTCTGGTGTATGTTTAGAATCCTCTGAGCTGAGGCTCAGAACTCAGCCCAGGCAAAAGCTAGCAGTGACTGGTGCACGTGCCTTTCCACTTTATGAAGGAGTGGGTGGCAGGCAGCTCCCCAGTATATGTATAGCTCTGATATGTGAAGTCATGCACAGTGCAACAGCCTATCAAAGCTGCAGGGGAAACGAGCCTGGAATGTGTCAGAGCTCAGGACTTCTGAGTCACCTATTTACCTGTTTATAACTGGGCTGCACCAGAGGGTCTGGGAGCTGGGAGCTTGTTTACAGTTCACCTACAGTATATGAGAAAATAAAAATCTTCTACCCGAACCAAATAAGTATTGCTTGTTTAACATCTCTGGCAGTAAAGCATACCTCAGCCACTTGGATGATGAATATGAATTTAAAGTTAAATTCTTCCATTTATAGGCCAGCAGCTTTTGCACTTTATAAGGCTCATTCTCAGACATCCAGAAGGATACAACATGGGAGACAGGGAGTTGCTCACCAGAAAGCCCCAGTCAGAACCTTACGCAGATCTGGCTGGGTGCTGAGCATTTTGTGAAGGGGGCTACTTATTTCACTGGAAGAGAATGCGCCAGCCACCAAATATTACAGCTGTGCACTAGCCGATTAGTATTTCCTGAATACCATAATTAGTGGGCTTCCAAAATAGAGATGTGGGAAATCTAGAAACTTCACTTCATGAAATACTTTGCAAAGTTTCCTGACTTCATGTAGTTCTTTGTGTAACAAAACTGGCAAGAACACCACACTCCTCGAAAGGTGTGAAAAAGGCTTTATTGATGAATAATTTAAAAAGCTGCCAAACAGCAATGGAGAATCAATGCTCAGGTTGAACCCTGGTTGGTTTTGTGCTCTAGCACGTCATCAGGGGGATGGATACCAGTCTGAAGTGGCTCAACTCTAAAGAGCTCCATTTAAAGCAACAGTGCATTTAAAGGTCATACATGATTAAAGTGTATTAGTGCTCAGCTCCACAGAGCAAAAATTCAAACTTCAGTGCCGAAAACAATTACCAAAAAAAATGGACTGGTAAACCCATTTCATAAAGTGCAGAAAGGATAATTATAGTACATCACAACATTTAAAATATTATAAATTATCAAAAAACATCTGAAGCTGAATAACCTCTGCTTACAAATCTTGTGGCCATCTTAGAGTCATTCACAATGAAATCAGAATCATCACTACAATTCCTGCATACCCTGAGCATCTGGGACTTGGAAATGATGGACACTATATGGTGTGGATGGCAGCTGGAGGCCAATAGCAATGAGTTCCGGTCTGTCTCCTTTCTGAAGAGGTTAGTGTGCAAATATGTCATCTCTAGAAACTGTATAGATAATGGTAAAAGACATTTTTTTGTTAGAATGTTCAGAACATGTGTTAACTAAGAATCATTTTTTGTTTCAGAATTATCACTACTTGCAACCGAACGGTACTGCTATGGGGGCAACGTCTGCTCCAATTACTGTATGAAAACCTTTATCTTGGACTTTGGAGGAAAAACAACTGTCTATGATGCCAGAGTCAATCCTTTTCACCATAGGAGTGACATCTGGTGACACTTCATAGATGACATATTTATGGTGTGGCGTGGCATGCTGGATGAGTTGCAGGCCTTTATTGCATACCTGGAAGGTAGCAATTCTAATCTCAGATTTTCTGTACAATGCCATCCTGCCTCTGTCTCATTTCTGGATATAAGGATCACCAAAAGAGAGGATGACATGTTGCGCACTAACCTCTTCAGAAAGGAGACAGACTGGAACTCATTGCTATTGGCCTCCAGCTGCCACCCATACCATGTGGCATCTAACATTCCCAAGGCCCAGATGCTCAGGGTATGCAGGAATTGTAGTGATGATTCTCATGGCTGCTAAATTTGTTAGCAGAGGTTACTAAGCTTCAGATGTTAACAGATCATTTAAGGATGCATTGAATATGAATAGATCTGAACTCCTAGAAACCAGGGCCAGGGAACCCCCAAGACCCAGAATGAAATTTGTCACCACTTATACAAGGCAGGCACAGGATATCAAATGTATTATTAAGGTGAATTGGAATATCCAACATAATACTGTTGCTTTAAATGGAGTGATTTATAATTGAGCCACTTCAGACTGGTATCCATCCCCCTGATGACGTGCCAGAGAATGAAACCGGTCGGAGTTCAACCTGAGCATTGGTTCTCCACTGCTGCTTGACAGCATTTTAAATTATTTATCAATAAAGCCTTTTGTACAGCTTCCAAGGAGTGTAGTGTTCTTGCCAGTTTTGTTATTCAATGTTTTGATTCCACACCATCCCTGTGTGGTGGAGTGTTTTTTTCTGCATTTTACTTCTTTGTGTAGCAAAGTGCCTAATTCACTCATGAGTATGCAAAGTGGTGTGACATATTACTTTTTAATAAACTAATAAACAATAGAAACACCCCAACCCTCTGAGACAGGTAGTCAGCCCAACTCCCACCGCACCAGATGATCTTAAATAGAATCCCCCCACCCATCCCCCCTCAAGTCCCTTCATCTCTCCCCATACTCAGAAAAGCTTTAATTATAGCAACTGCCACTACCATTCCCTTCTCTTAACCCACAAAAGAAGGCTCCTTCCACTTCCCCCTTACTGTTCCTCTTTTTTTGTCACATAAACCTCCCTCCCTTTACCCCACTTTTACCAAACAAACCCTCCTCCTCCAAAGGTCCCAAACCTCAGGTTCCAACAGTATAAGCTGTTAAAAAGAAAATTGTCCCCTGTTGGAGCAAACACGTCCTCACTCTTCAAAGATTATGAGTCGAATGCATGGAGAGTGATGTACAGTATATCGTACTAGTAATACCTGATGGGCTAGTTATCAAACATGTATGTAAGAAATGCCATTTTAAATAACAGATTGAACTGTGAAGTATTTACTGAGGATATACAATGCGCTGCTCCAATATGCAATTTATTTGCATGAGTGAGGGTACAAGACTAAAATTTATGAAAGAGGACAAAGGTGCACTCTGGATATGCAAACAGTGCTGAACACAGGCTGCCAGCTCACCAATATGAAAATGAACAGTTCAGTACTCGTGGATACCAAGGTTCATAAAATAAAGTTGTTTTTGTGGCTTTCTGCCCAGACAGCAACCAGCTTCCCCAGCGCTTCAGCTCTAGCACTGGGTCTTCCTCACAGAGAAGGTCTGAGAAATAATAGTTCACATTCAAATTTATACAATTTCAGTTAAAGTGGCACTCACCCAAAATGGCATATAGTAAAGTACAATTAAATAAAAAAGTATTTTTGTTAACAGTTGATGTCACTTAGTAGTTCTTTGCCATGTACAAATTCAGGTAATTTATTTGTTAATTACAGTTGCTATAAAGCATTTAACAATTTATGTATTTTTAATCTTTCATTTTTAAACCAGAATTTGTATAAGTGACTTAAAAGAAAGAGACCTGCGACTTAATCGCTGTAAGTGGGACAACAAGAATGCACCAATTAACTAGGCAAGATACTTTCATTTCTTTGCCAAGTCCACAAAAAAAAAATCAGAATGAAATAACAAAGAAAGACTTCATTTAGAAAATTCAAATTAATAGTAAAATGGTTCAATTGGGGGGGGGGGGAGTTGTGTCCCGCAGAGGCAAAAACAACTCCAGCTTCAAGAGCACTACAGGACATATTTAAGTCATTCCTGCCTCTATAAACATTGTAAAGTTACATTTTGACTTTAATGCTAGGTGAACCCCTTAAAAGGGTTGAATCACTGGGGAAGAAAGCTGCTGTCTGGGCAGACAGCCACAATGAATAACTTTATTTCACAAACCTTGCTATCCACAAGTGCTGAACTGTTCATTCAAGATTATAACTTACAAGTGGCAAAGCCACAAGTGAGTTATAGATGTACCATCCCCTCACAAATGCAAATAAATTGGTTGTTTGGAGTCAGCACATTCCTTAGCCTTGGCTACAGGATGGCACACCCTGCCCTGGAGCTTTCTCCCTACAATGAATCAAGCCTCCTATCCTAAAGCCTCGGCTACAGGATGGCACACCCTGCCTTGGAGCTTTCTCCCTGTAATGAATCAAGCCTCCTATCCTAAAGCCTCGGCTACAGGATGGCACACCCTGCCCTGGAGCTTTCTCCCTACAATGAATTAAGCCTCCTATCCTAAAGCCTTGGCTACAGGAGGGCACACCCTGCCCTGGAGCTTTCTCCCTACAATGAATCAAGCCTCCTATCCTAAAGCCTCGGCTACAGGAGGGCACACCCTGCCCTGGAGCATTCTTCCTATGATGAATTAAGCCTCCTATCCTAAAGCCTCGGCTACAGGATGGCACACCCTGCCCTGGAGCATTCTTCCTATGATGAATTAAGCCTCTTATCCTAAAGGTAATTCTCCAGTCCTAGCAGCGCCTCATAGCTTTTGCCTTCCTTTGTCTGGTGTTTCAAATTTTGGCGCCATTTTCACTTGGATCGCTCCCCGGTCTCAAACTGCCAAAAATGACTGCCTAAAACACACAGAACTCACACCAGTTGCTGCAAAAATTAAACGTTTTACACAAATGTGTGCTCACTGGGTGGGGACCTTGAATCTAAACTCTGTATCTCAGCTACCGGTCACTTACTAGAACGTGGCGCCAAAAATTAGATTTTGAATTTTCCTGTGGCTAATACTGAATTACGTGCTGGATTAGCTTGAAGTGCCTCAACATCTAATTCTAGAAACAAGTTAAGCTGCTGACTTAGCTGTACAGACCAGGAAAACTTAAAAACTGCATTTTTTTTCTGATTGGTAAAATCCCTATTAAACTCCATATATATTCTCTGTCCCTAGGTAGCTGTTCCTCTTAATACTACTGGATGGCTGAACAGTGCAAATAAAGGAACCTGCTGCTAATACAATTTCAGTACCCCTAACCTGCATTTCTGCTACTAAACTCTAAGAAAGCAGCTAAATAAAGTCCAAAGAGCTGCTCTAACTTAAATCACATAGCCAGCAGCTTAGGAGGGAGACTGAGCAGCTAGTCACATACCGAGCACTTTTCTATTCCCCTTGTGAAATAAGTACAAGTACTGCTCTCCTCGCTCTGCAGATTTCAATGTTAGCAGTTGCTGTAATTTAAATTACATCACCAGCAGCTTAGGAGGGAGCCTGAAATTAACTGTAAGAACTGCTCTCCTCACTCTGCATATACAAAATTAGCTGCTGCTGTATAATTTAAATCACATCGCCAGCAGCTTAGGAGGGAGACTAAATTTTACTGCAAGAACTGCTCCGAGCTTGCCGGCTGCTGCTTCCCCGCAGTCGCTAAGAGGCTGCTCCCCACCCACCCCCATCACTCCCACCCTTAGCCGGCACCAGTTATATAGTGTTAGGCATAGTGTAGACCACTCCCAGTAGAAAATTAACTATTTCCTCACTTTACCTTTAGCAGGCTATATTTCTTGACTGCCAGAGGGTGCCTGATATTTGTTTCCATCCTTCTGGCTCCCCAATCATAACTTTGATAGCAAAATACATTTTTTGTTATTTTTCTCAAATCGAGCCTTCCTTCCTACACACCCCACTTTAAATGACCCACTCATTTAAAATCAATATGGCCATAAATCCTTGTACAATATTCCTGCTAGTTTCTTTTTTTCTACCCTCATATGGCTCCATTTATTATACTAGCCACCAACCAGGAACCATCACTACACCTACCTTGATGTCTCAAGGCTGTCCAATATGCGTATGCCACTTCACTTGCCCTGTGACACCTCCCCATTTTTCATCCCTTACAAGTTCATCTACCACTTAGCCTACACTCTGCATAAATCCTCGCTGCTAAACCTCACCCTGTCTACCCCTTTCATCCATCATAAGTTATGGTACCTGTTACTCCTAGCCCTAATGTTAGCTGGGGATATTGAGTTTAACCCATGGCCCGTAAGCAACTTATCCCACATTGATATAACCTGGAATGACACCAAGGGCCTCTGCATTGTACACCTGAATATTAGGAACCTTCTTCATAACATTGCGGAACTCGAGGAGTGGGTTGTTCAGTATCACCCTGATATCTTTTGCCTAACTGAAACATGGCTAAAACCCTCCACCCTCGATCCCCTCTGCTCACAACCAAATTACAATCTAATCAGATAAGACAGGCCCTCAACAAAGCATGGAGGTGGTGTTGCCATTTTCTATAAACGTCTTTTGTTACATCCCACAATGTCTTGCCTACCCCATCTCACTGTGAAGCAATCCAAGCAACCTTACTGCTAGGCTCAAAAAAATTACACATAGTCTGTGCATATAATCCTCCTACTGGTGGTAGCACCAGTCTTGAAGAACTCCTCTCCCAAGTGGACAGTACCTTTGGCCAAAATGAAGTCCTTATACTAGGGGACCTCTACTTAAACTGGACTAGTAAATCAAACCAGTTCTCTCATACCATAGTACAAGGCTATAACCTTCACCAACTAATCACAGACCCAACTAGGGTCATGGCTCCCCTCGGACTAGTATAATTATCGACTGGGTCCTTACAAACTGCCCTGACAGCATAGTCCATGCAGGTACCCTTGCAGATGCAATAAGTGATCACACCCCAGTCTACTGCATCTGGCGCTCTACCAATAAACCTTCTTCTCCTCCAAAACTCATCCCCTTCCACAATTTGGCCAACTTTGACTTAACACAATTTATGCATGATCTCTCACTGATTGACTGGTCATCCATCTACACCTCAGCTAATGCCCAGTTGGCACTAGACTATTTCCTGGCCTGGTCTGGTCTGCTCCAAGACACCCACACTCCCCGTGTCACTCCTCATATTCGTGGAACTCAGACTAAGTGGTTAACCAAAGACCTACTAACCCAAATAAGGGACAGGGACAAAATGTGGTGACGTTTCAAAGCCTCTGGGTTTCAGACTGACTATAACAACTACCGATGTCTGAAAAACACATGCAAAAGAAACATTCAATTAGCTAAAATCTCTTTCTGCAAAGACCTGCTAATGAAAGCTGCAGGGGACTCTAAGAAATTCTGATCAACCATAAAACCCCTCCTTGGAGCTAATCATATGGTCCATTCAAGTGATATGCTGATAAATGGCATACACTGCAATAATCTGATGACTATAGCCAACTCTTTCAATCGCCACTTCTCAGACCTAACCAGATACCTGGCCTCCTTCCCACATGTACACACTGCTTCCCCCTCCAGCGATACTAAACCTCTTCACACATATCCTCCTTTTAGGTTCTGGAGCCTTACAAGAGCAGAAGTTCTAAAACTGCTGCTCTCCGTCCCTGACAGTACCAGCTCAGGGTCTGATGGTCTGGAACCAATGTTCTTAAAAGCTGCTGCCCCTCTCATAGCCTCGCCCCTAACCAAAATCTTTAATCTATCTCTATGCCATGGTATAGTTCCTAGTATCTGGAAAATAGCTAGAGTCACACCCATTCCTAAAAAGGGTGATCCTAAAGAAATCAAGAACTACTGTACCGTCCCATAGCAATTCTGTCTGTGCTTAACAAAATCTTGGAAAAACTAGTGGCCACCCAATCCATAGAATATCTTCAGAAGTATAACCTTCTCTCTTGTTCCAAGCATGGCTTCTGCAAATGCCACATCACTTCCACCTCCCTCCTCAAACTCACAAATGACATCTATGCTTCTATGGACTTGGGCCTTCTGACAGGTGTGGTTTTCATTGATTTAACTAAGGCTTTTGACCTCGTTAACCATTCCCTTCTCCTTGCTAAACTATGCTCCCTAGGCTTCTCCACCGATGTAGTGGCATGGTTCAAAAGCTATCTGACTGACAGAAAGCAGGCAGTAGTTTTCAACTCGGCCATATCTGACCTTTCATCTATACATGTTTGGCGTGCCTAAGGGCTCTATACTTGGCCCCTTGTTTTTCTCAATCTTCATAAATGACAACCCATTGCTTGCACCTACCTGTTCATCTCTGCTCTATGCAGATGACCTATTTATCTACCGTAGTGCAAGAAACATCGCCGACATAAACCACCCTTTGCCTCAGACTTCACAAGTATTCAATCTTGGCTAACAGAGAACAAACTTGTTCTCAATACAAGCAAGACATACTCTATGCTCTTTGGCTTACCTGCCAGACTTAAAGAAAATCAACATGCCCTCAAAATCTCATGTGCGGATGACTCCCCACTGGTTGTCACCAGATCCTTTAAATATCTGGGCATTACTCTTGATGAATCTCTAGATTTTGACCTGCACATAACTACCACCTGTAAATCTGTCAATGCTAAGTTAGGAGGTGCCTACCGTACTAGCTATGCCCTCACCCTCTCGGCTAGACTAGCTGTGGCTCAAGGCTTTCTGCTTCAGGCCCTGGCCTATGGTTCAGTTACAGTACTTACCTATCTGCCTCAAAATCCTCCCTCCATAAATGGGACACCACCTATAATAGCATCTGCCATTACACCTCTGCATCCCCATATTACAAACACCATTGCCAGCTCTATGCTGACCTAAAATGGCCTTGCCCATCCGCCCATCGACTCCAGTCTTATGGCTCATTACTTGACTGCATTACCAGATCAGGCCTCCCCCTATCCCTTGCCTCTCTACTTAGAAACATAGAAACATAGAATCTGACAGCAGATAAGGACCGCTTGGCCCATCTAGTCTGCCCATTTTCCTACCTAACAGACAAGCTGCAGATCCTAGTTAACCAAAAGCTTACTTCCTCCTAGCCCCCACTAGGACTGCCTTATGTCTGTCCCATGCATTCTTGAATTCCCCCACTGTTCTTGACTCCACGACCTCCTCAGGGAGGCTGTTCCATGCATCCACAACCCTCTCTGTGAAAAAATACTTCCTCACATTACCACTGAGCCGTCCCCCTCTATCTTCAAATTGTGCCCCCTTGATCTTGCACATCTCTTTTTCTGAAAGATTCTACCCTCTTGGACTTTGTTGATTCCCTTGAGGTACTTGAAAGTTTCTATCATGTCCCCTCTCTCCTTCTTTCCTCAAGGATATATGTATAACTGTACCAGCTCTCTCCTATGGGCTCCGATCCACTGACCAAGCCTCTCTTCACATCCCTAGATGCAAAAACAATATGGGTACACGTGCTTTCTCATAAATGGCTCCAAAGTACTGGAACTCCATACCTCACACTATTCGTCGAGCTCCCACCCATGCTAGTTTTAAGAAACTTCACCGTGATTATCTGCGTGCTACCATCTCCTGCACTTGCTTTTATCCACCTTAGACCATCCTTTCTCCCTGCCCTCTGTTTTCCTTAGGTAATCTACTTCTCTGACGCCTCTTCCACCTCACTTAATACCCTCCTTACATGTTTCTCTCTCTCATCCCTTACCCTCTTCCTCTGCTTCCCACCACTCTCCCTTTTCCTCTCCTCCCTGTTTTCAATTACCACATAATAGCACTTATTGTATTGTCTGTGTATATTATTTTTCTCACATTGTTTTTCTGATCTTGATTTTACTCTGTCCAAAATGTATTTGACTGTATTATACCAAACAATGTTTCTCAACACCCTAAGTTTGAGTGTATGTGATCCCCCTTCTAACTGTGTTACATATCTCATGTGCTGTGTCACATGTAAGCTCATGTATTTCAGACTGCATTGTCTGGGGTTGTGCCTGAAAATAGGCATTCTTATGCCTAGTGCACCCACCCTGTTACCAAAAGCAAATAAAAATAAAAATGTATGCAACTTGTGTATTTTTGTTTGTTATGTTCAATTTGCTGGGTTGTGTTAGCCACTTTCACCTTTCACTGCATACAAATAGTGTTTGTTTTTAGTTGGGCGATACTGGGCTGGTTAATGGATGCTTGCCCCCTGATCCTCCCTCATGACATTCTTGATTCATCCAGTAAAACTGTTGTGTATATAAATGTTTAATATTTTTTGTTTTAGAGGTTTCTTACTGACCATGATTGGTAATTATATCTTCGTGCTGATCTAATAGCTGTTTCTACATGTGGTCAAGAGATGTGCAACTGCAAGATGAATTATTTAACCTGAAGATAATTACTCTGGCTTTTATTATGTTTGCTTGCACACATGGGCAAGAAACATAGTGCCACCATACAAGTTTTCGTAGGTGTGCCTCCCCCACATCCAATGCCCTGCTCCCTTTTGCAGGTGTGGCTGCACCGTACCAATGAATGTCTGAGCTGTCTATGGCAGTCGTTCAGATGCAGTGGCATACAGTTCTAAGAAAATCACAGCCGCAGGCAATTTGCATACTGCTGTCGGTAGTATGCAAATTGCCTACATAGGCACTGCATCTGAACTGTCATAGACAGTTCTTCCCCCCACTAACACATATGTGCTTGCTGGGATCCCACCCCAGCATGCTCATACACTCCCCCCACACTGTATGGCCGATGGGGAGCCCAATCCCTCCTCGGCTCTGCTGCCTGCCCCCCCCGAGCTGACTTTCATGACCCCTGCCTGATCATGCCTGACATCATGCCAACCTCGATCCTCTGTTGAGCCACTCACTTCCTAGTCTGGCAACAAACAGCACAGTTCTCTCTCACTACCACAACCATCATCCCGCCCGTCCCCGACAGTGCTAGTATCACTCCATTTGCCTCCCTCTGGCGCTGAAATGAAAATCACTGAACTGATTCAGTGGTAAACAATGTAGCACTGTAATGAACAGCACTGGAATGCATAGAGCTGTACTGGCCGGCACTTAAATGAAAAGTGCTGAACTGAGTCGCACCCAAACAACTCTTCCAGGTGCCACGCTGGGAGCCCACCCCAGCATGGCAAACATCTGTCTGCAGCCCCCCTAAAAGACACTTCCAGGTGCCACTCTGGGAGCCCACTACAGTGTGGCAAATGTCTGTCTGCAGCCCCCCCAAAGACACTTCCAGCTGCCACACTGGGAGCCCACCCCAGCGTAGCAAAAGTCCCGCATCGTCTTGTTCAAAGGAAAAAAAAAAACTATAAACAGAAAATGGTCCCTCATTGACTATCTTGCCACCCCTCTCCCAACCCACACTCACCCTCTGTGCACCCACCTCCCCACACCCCCACCTCACCCCCATACTTACCTCTGGAGCCCAGTGCGATGATCTTCGGTGGACCGGGAACAGGTCTACACTCTTCAAAGCTGACCGCAAACTGAAGAAATGCTGTATAATGGCATAAATTGGGTTTTTTCAACTTTGGTGCATATCTTGCCCATTTTGGAGAATTTTTTCACCAAATTTTCAACATAGGGGTTTTTGGGCTCCAATTTCATGAACTCAGTTACTGACATAGAAATAGAAACATAGAATTTGACGGCAGATAAGGTTTCGCTTGGCCCAGACACTGTCATTTTGTTATTCAGTCCATGAGGTGATTTCGCGGTCACTGTGCAGAACCACCTTTTGGGACTGAGTAACAAAATGACAGTGTCACAGTTCATGAGGTAGGCCCCCCAAAACCCTATTTTGAAAATCTGGTGAAAAAATTCCCCAAAATTACTTTTTTACGAGCGAGTGTTGCGCAGTTCCTACGCACTCTCGTAACTTCCTGAATTTTTACTATTTTCACTCCAGATGTTCAGCATTGCCATTTTACCACACCTCCTTATGAGCAGTACAGCTGTCATTTTTCACATCTCTCCCAAAATGTGTTTTCATGCATGTAGCACACACTGGCGCAGTTGGTGTGCAAAATCAATGTTTGGGACAGATTAAGAAAATCACAGTGACACTGTTCATGAGCAGAGGTCTTAAAATGGCCATGTTGAAAATTTGGTGATAAAAGTCCATAAAATAAGTGTGTTACGAGCATGCATTGTGCAGTGTCCACGCACCCTCATAAGTTCACAAATTTGTAATATTTTCACTCCAGATTTTCAACACTGGCATTTTTCCACACCTCCTTATGAACAGTACAGCTGTCATTTTTCACACCCTGTCCAAAATGTGTTTTCGCACTTCCAACACAGAAATTTGTGGTCGCTGTGGGAAATCAGTGTTCAGGACAGATTAAGAAAATCACAGTGACACTGTTCATGAATGGAGGTCCCAAAATGCTTGTGTTGACAATCTGCTTTAAAAAATCCCCAAACTAATTACATTACGGGTGTGCGTTGCGCAGTTTCTACGTACGCTTGTGACTTCACCAGTTTTTTTATATTTTTACTCCAAATGTTCAACATTGTCACTTTTTTACTCCTTCCCATGAACAGTACAGCTGTCATTTTTCACATCCTGTTTGAAATGTGTTTTCACACCAGCGGTGCCAAATGGCATAGTTGCTGTGCAAAGTCAGCTTTCCGCTAACAAACAGATATTGCCACTGTTCATGAGGTGGGGGGTCACAAAAAAACATGTTTAAAATTTGGAGTGAAAATACCAATGAATTCCTTGGATGTTAGGGTTTCCGACCATAACACCCTACCCAGTAGAGACTGACTGGTATCAGGGGTGTGACTTGGGATTGTCACCTGTAATACTCCTGCCATTCCACCCCCACCCACACCCTGCAGCTAGTGACAGGCATTGAAGTGTGCCTTGGACTCTTTGGCCCCAAAGTTCACTCCATTCTCCTATACTGCACCCATCTCACTGTATTTCTTATGGAATGGGGTGAGCATAAGGGCCAAAGACTCCAAGGCACATCATGACACTTGGTGTCTGAAGGGTAGGGTGTGGTGAAATGGCATGGCCGTTATGCCTGACGACCCAAAGGCACACCCCAATGCCTGTCAGTCTCTGCAGAGTGGTGGTGGTGTTGGCTTCAGTTCAATACTTCACTGCCATTCCCATTATGCATCTATCTAACTCCTACGCTACCAATGCCAATGCCAGCAAGCAAACATTCGGCATTGACAAATGCTTGTGTTTTTTTTAGGTGTCAGTTGAGGATTTGCATGAAGATTTGCTTCTGCTCATTACATTAAAAAAAAGATTCTTTTAACAAATGAATAGGCTTCCTAAAAGGGAAAGAGATATCCAGGGGTCAGTCTCAGAATGAAATGCAGGAGAAAAATAGCACATACAGTACCTTTTTTAAAATTTTCTATAGAAGGTTGTGATTAGTTGCTTTTAACAGAGACTTTAGTGTATGATTGGTTCCATTTAGTAGTCTATCAAGCTGATTGACAGGTGACGCTCCTGATGATGTACCCAAGAGAAAAATAAAAGTAGTGATATAGGCAAGTGAAAAATAAATGGCTTCATTCTTCTTTGGGTAATCAGGTCTGAATATACCACATTTATTTGCAGGATTTTCATTCTATATAAGTTGCATACAATTGGTTACAAGACAGGGATTTTTGTACAACTGTGCCATGATGTATAGTTTAATGCACATCCATGCAAATGCTGAGCAATGCACGTAATTCAGTGAAATAGTCTTTGTCCACATATGGCAGTATATGTGGCTCAGTAGGTTACACACTTATCTCTGGGTCCTGAAGATCAGGGTTCTAATATCATACCTAAATCTTGGGCTAATATTCAACACAGAAACTGTAGTGCAGTGCTAAGGAGGTACTGCACTGCTAAGATGCTGTCCTTTAGGTGAGATGTTAAACTGAGGCCCCTTTTGTTCTTTTCTGGTCGCTGTCCAGGTGGAAGTAAAGATCAATGGCACTTATTGAAAATACTAGGGGAGTTCTCTGAGTTCTGTACAGCATTCACTCAATAAAAAATAGTTTCACATACTTGCCAGTATGCCATGGACATGAGCTGTCACCGCTCAGTGTGCCAATCCCAGTAAAGGAAGGAAGGAAGGAAGGAAGGAAGGGAGGAAAGAACTGTATAGGCTCTCTCATTAAGCACAGAGCTGTTCATGTGGTTTTTCCAAAAACGGATTCAGTATAGAGAGAGGGCAAAGATACATACTGTATGTGGCCACTATCCTTAATACCTTTGTAATCCATTCAGCAACTAAGCAATAACACAAGACTGGATGCCTGAGCATGCTGTAAAATATGAAGATGTATACTGTAGCCAACTAGTTCTTTAAGATGTCAAAATATCTGCATTTGTTTATTTTGCAATTAGTAGTGTTACAGTAAGAACAGTTTTAAAGATAGGGTGGTGGGAGGTAGTGGACAGGAAAAACATTGGATAGCACTGATAAAAGCAATTTAGAGATGCATTCTGTATTCAATGTAAGGCTATGCCTAAAGTTCAGTGGCCAAGCAGCCAGCCACTCCCACTTTCTGAGCTATATAAGCAGCAGTTCCTCTAAGCCTTACTGTGAAACATTTTTTCTTTGCCCCACCATCCTCCCCTCCTCCTCCAGCAGCAGCACTCTCTCCTTAGGGGGATTCCTAAAGTACCTTTAACCACAGGAAAACGTCCCATGGCACCTCTAGGGGTGGAACCCTCTCCGAGAGTTCTTTGCCGTCGCACCCCTACAGGGTGGTAATTCCTCTGGAATAGAGAGTGCGAATGCCCAAAACCAAACTAACACAGTTGCACAAGCATAACACTATACTGGCTATGTAGGTCAGTGAATTAGAATAACTGTTTGTTTAATGAATGGATAACAGCTATGGTATAGCTAACAGAATGTTGACCAACTGTTTTATCATTACAGAGATATTGGACACCTCTAAATGCTCTTAAGCCACTCACAGTACCATAATCTTTTTTTATTTTACATATCTAGTTTCAACTGTGTGATGCAAGCAGGCTTGCTGACATGTTTTTAATGTCTCATCCTAACTTTAACATTTCAGAGCTATGAAGCTACAAACAAAAAAAAAAAAAACGGCTGTGCATCTGCTTCTCCTGGTCTCACTGACACCATCCCAGACAGAATAGCCACTGCGCTGCAAATTCAATAATTCATAATGTGTGCTGTGATGTTTGAGTTCTGAGCATTGAAACTGTAGCAGTATGTTTAAAATGTTTAAATTTTAGGTATAAATGCAAAGACCTGAAGTGACCTAAGATTAATTTGAGGAGAGTGAAAGATAATGCAAGGGACTAGCAAACGGGAGAGACAGGGCTCTGATAAAGAACTGGGGCTGGATTCACAAAGCTTTCAGAAGGTGCAAAACCTTCCCTAAGCCCCCAAACTTGCCGTAGCTATGGAAAAAAAGGGGAGCTTGCTCTAAGTGCGATTCACAAAACCCTCCACAGCTGTGGAAAAAACACGATGGATTGTGGAAAAAAGTGCAGCTGTGAAAGTCCCTGAGGAAAAAAAGGTGTGAGATAAGAAAGGCACATCCCCTGAAGGGCTATTCTCGGCCAGGTTTTTTCCGCAGTTGCGGAAAAAATGTTACACACAGTGGAATGAGGTGAAACTCTCCCTCAGCAAACTCAGTAGTGCCCCAACAATTGGAATCAATTAAGGTGGAGGTGAGGCACAGGTAATAAGATCCCAGATAGTATAGTAGTAGCTGATGATACAGCAACACCAGCATACATTGCCATGCCATGGCAACAGGCAACAACCACCAGATCCAGTGCAACCCATGACGGAGCCCCACAGGCAGTAGAGCCTAACCAGCCTGCAGTGAGTGCTACCCTGCAGGCAACAGGAACTCCCCAGGGAGGGACGGCCAGCGGTGACAGTCAGCCACTGTGGTGCCATGGTATTGCTGGTACCTGTGGTGCTGCAGTGGTCCCAGTTGAGGGACTGGTTGCTGGTATCTTTGTGGGTGCTGTCAGCTTCATACTATGGCAGCAATGTTAATGTCTGCTGCTTCAGCTACTTGTTGTATTATTGCTGTGCCTCCTCAGCCATTTCCACAGCTGCAGATCTGCAGCTGTGGATCCACAGCACTTGCAGAACTCCTGCTGCTGCTGGAATTCCGCAGCTGTTGGACTTTTTGCGGAATTCCTTCAGCTACGGGATTTTCTTTAAGAATATTACCAACTGCATTTCAGCAGCACTGCAAGCCTTTTTCCCGCAGCTGCAGGATTTTCACTGTTCTTTGAGAATCCTGCCCCTAGTCTCTAAATATATGTATTTATCCAATTTGGTGCTCTCACATCAACCTGACCTTGTGTCACCTCTGGTTCATTCTGTGTTGTGTTTTGTACCACTTTACCTATGGAACTGCAACCTTCCCTACTTTATTTTACATGTTTTTAATGTAAAGGTAAACTAGGTCCCATCCTAAATAGGAGTTACTTTATAAATGCAAAAAGGAGATGACATCCACTGTGTAACAAAATGTTACAATGCCATTCTTCGTGAATCATTACAGTGGTCTGAAGCAATATATGTGCTGTTAGACACCATGCCTACTGAGTACTTTGGCCCGGATACTCAAACTGCACCAGGCTGTGGTGCAAGCCTGGGCGCAGCTCAACTTGGTTGCGAAGGGGTGTGGCCTGGGTGATAGTCAACAGAGCTGTGCTATGGCGCAGCAGCTTTGAATATCACACCCTGGCCAGCCCCACCGTGCATGACGCAGTGGCACTGTGCCAGCGCAAGTGGCCAGAGTGGAGCATGGAGATGCACTGCGCCAAGTGCCATTGTGCCATGCACAGCACCCATGGATATTCAAAAGAGGACATGCAAATGGGGCCATAATTTATACAAAGGCAAACATGGGGCCATTTGCATGTCATACCCCATTGCAATCCATTAGCATGCAGGTCGCCATTCCCCGCGACATGCCTGGCACTTCCTAGGCAGCAGTCAATGGGGACACGCCCCTGCAGCCCGATCGCAGGCATTTGTGTGAAAAAAACTGCCTATCATCCCTTGGTGGTCCAGTGGACTCTGTGCTGCCGATTGAGGGGCATCTGGTTAAATAACCCCCCCATCCTATATCCCTAGTGGTCCAGTGGACTGCTATGTTCCTGATCGCGGGCATTTGTCTACCAAAAAACATCCTCGTCTAATATCCCTTTTGGTCCAGTGGACCGCACTCTGCCTGATCGGGGGCATCTGTAAAACATACAAAAGTCCTATTACTCTGGTGGTCTAGTGTACCCCCTTCCCCACCCGCCCACTGATCCCCACTGCCCCACTCCCCCCGGTCAGCCGGCATCACCCCACCTGCCTGCCGCCCCACCGCCCACTGACTGACAGCTCAGTAGGGCTGCTGGATGTACCTAACTCATTCACAGCGTGTTACTCTGACCTCTAGGCTATACTGCCAGCCCAAATAACCCCTGCATTTAATGTTTATTTTTTATTTATTTATTTAAGTTTTGGAACTACAGTACCTTTAAGCCAGAGACTCATTTACAAAGGTTTCACATCAAGAGTGTGCAGGGACACATAATACAACAACATATAATAATTCATAAAACATCAAACAACAATTCATGTCAAGTGATACAGAGAGTACAGAGTCACATTTTTTTGTTGTTATAGAGTTAACATTATTAGAGTTTCCAAGCATGTTACAGAGTCAATTACAACAATGGCACCTGCAGATACATTGCAGAAGCATTAAAAGCAGTTGGGTAGGTAGGGGGTGCTGTCAGTAAGGTGACATTGTCAGTAGTGTCAAGCTCTGAATGCATGTGCATCAGAAACAGACCAGGTAGGAAGTAGCTAGGGTGGTGACCAGAGTTAATAACAAGTATGCCAGTGCAGCAAGAGAGAGAGAGAGAGAGATCCTAGGCAGACAATAATGTCTTTGTCACATAAATTAGCGTACGGTAAGGGGGTGGAAAACTGAGTGGTGTTGGGGTAGGGGAAATTAAGAGGAATAGAAAAAGTTGGGTAGGGAGGTAGTAAGAGAAATTAGTGGATTAAAAGGAGAGTAGCAGAGGGAAGGGTGGAGCGGTGGGTGAAGAAAGAAAGGGGTGGAGGCAGGGTGGAAGTGGTGCTTGTGGGCAATTGGGGGACTTAGTCAACAGAGAACTATGAGCAATCACAGGTACTAAGTGTGAGGAAGTGCTGCCTGAGTTTGAGTTTGAAAGGGCCTAACTTGTGTTCAGACAGAATATGGATGGGTAGGCCATTTAGCCAGGTAGGTGCCCTGAACATGAGTGCCCATTGCTCTTGACCTGTCCAGCAGAAAGGGACATGATAGGAAATCTTAGCGATGCTCCTCGTGCTCTGAGGGTTTGAGGCACATATGAGGAGTTTCTGAGAAGAAGGAGGGGAGAGCCTGAGAGTAATTTTTTTGCCATCAGGTGGGATTAGTATGAGATCTTGCTCTTGAGGTTCAGCCAATTGGCATGATCATACAGACTGCATGTGTAGGTATGCCTGTCCACACCAGCAACTAGTTGGCAAGCTTAATTAGGAGCTATTTTGATTCTACTAAGGGCAATGTTGGTTGTGGATCCATTGATAACTAGCCCATAAATTGTTATTTTATTTTTTTATTCAAAATTTTGTTAACTGGGTAAGAAAACTTGAACTAGTCCATTGTCAGGCTCGGCCTGGCAGTAAACAAAAACAAATCACAAAAACAAACAAGAATAACACATTAAACAAAAATTAGACAAAACAGCTACAAACTCCTAAAGACAATAAATCCAACTTAAAATTGTGTTTAAATTGGTCCAATGAACCAGAAGAACTAAGATCAGCCAGTAATGAATTCCAGAATAAGGGGGCAGTAACTGAAAAAGAGAGAGAACCAGGTTTGGAATGATGTGAAATAGTTTCGAGAAGAACAGCATTTGAAGAACGTAAAGTACAAATAGAGGCTCTTATTTTAACCAGGTCCTTAACTGTATAAACAATATTAAAAAAAAAAAACTGATTCAAACACTTGACAGCCAGAGAAGTACGTAATTTTGAAATATAGAGACAGCCATTCCAAACTGGAATATAAATGACAATGATGAGGAATCCAAAATGAAACGACAAACATTATTATAGGTGACTGTCAATATCTTGGTTTCTTTAACTGATAACCTAAAATAAAAACTCGCTACATATTCCAAATGTGGAAGAAGTGTCCTAATTGAAATTGCTCTATGGCTTTCAGGAGTAAAACATTTCCTGAACTTAAAAAGAAGTCCCAACTTTTGATTACTCTTTTTACTGACTGCTTTGATCTGAAGAGAAAAATTAAGACCTGGATCCAACAAGACTCCCAAGTACTTGAATTCGTGAACAAATTCAATTGCTGCTCCCTTATCATTGTGAACCAAAATGATGGGGTTGCTTTTCAAGGAGTGGGAAGTTCCAAAATTCATAATTTGTTTTCTTTAACATTAAGAGTCAAACAATTAACAGAAAACCAGCTACTCACATTTTGAAATTCCTGTTCCAACGATGAGATAATCTGAGAAGTAGTTTTTGCTTGTGAAAAGATGACAAGATCACCTGCATTTAATAAACAATGACTTGATGTAAAAATGGAGGGAAGTGAATTAATAAGCAATGAAAATAATAAGGGGCACAATATTGATCCTTGTGGAACACCTGAATTAACAGGCTTGACAGACGAAGCCTCTGACCACATGGTAATGACCTGAGACCTATCAGTTAGGTAATCTCTACACCAAGCTACAACGTTTTCTGAAAAACTAAGATGTTCCAGTTTAAGACACAATAAAGAGTGATTTATAAGCTCAAATGCCTTGGTCAGATCCACGAAGACTGCCCCCCTTAAAAGGCCCTTTTCAAAGCTCTGGAGGATGGTATTCGTGAACCTGACCAAGGCAGTCTCTGTACCATGTTTTTTTCTAAATCTATATTGTTCCAGGCACAACACACCACAGGATTCTAAATACTCAGAAATTTGATTGGAAACTATTTTTTCAAGTAACTTACTTAAAGGGTTAAGAATAGATATTGGCCTATAATCATCAAGGCTGTCAGAGTGAGATTTTTTAGGGATTGGTACCACCTTTGCAAGTTTCCAGGTTGATGAAAACAGGCCAGAAAATAAACACAAGTTAAAGATTGAGCAGAGTGGGTCTGCAATTTAGAGGGCAATAAACTTTAAAAATCACCCGAGACCTTGATAACAGTCACTAAATTTATTAGGGATAATCTGTAATAACTTATTGAAAGGACAGAACTTGTTACTGCCAGATGGAGGTCATCAGGGGTCATGCAGTGCCTGTGTCTGTAAAGGAGTCCAATTCTGGACTTAACTGCCTTACAGACCAGGTTTATGTATTCATGGTAGGAGAGGGAGCTGTCAAGGGTTATGCCCTAATATTTAAAGTTATTGACCTGTTCAAGTGGTGTACTGTGGCTATTGAGGATGGACAATTGAGTTGATTAGTGTTTGTTATGGGGATTGGTGAATATCATAGTCTTGTTTTTTTGTTGTTGAGAACAGGTTTATGGAGCCCAAACCAGGATTCTACTTCAGTGAAACTATGCTGGAAGAAGATTTCAAGAAGGAGAGGATCATATGAACATACAAACATATGAAACTGCCAGCATAAAAAGGCCATTTGGTCTATCAAGTCTTCTAGATTTTGCAGCTAGCACCCCTACTCTGAGCTGCCCTCCCACCCTACCTCTCCCTCTAATGAACCTCCCTTTTGCCCTATCCCAGCTCCTCTTGAAGCATCCCATTGTTTTACAGGACATCACCTCTGTATCAGGATGGCTTGCCAAATTACTTCCTCTAATGTTTCTCCAGCATCCCTCCCTTGGGCTGCCCTTGTATTAGGCTGTTTGCACTTATGCTTTATTGTTGCAAATGTTGGGTTTGTGTTATCTGTTATATGTTTGTGTTACTTGCTACTAATTGTACATCAAGTTAGCAACTTGTATGTATTCTAGAACAATAGCAATTGTTATTACTCACATTATATACCTTCACATTGAACTCCCATGTACTGTTGTGGTTACACTATGTTGTAGAATTATGTCTCTCCCTAATTATGTTGTATAAGGGACATCTTTACAAATGAGCTTGCTCAGTGGATTCTTATCCCTTCACAATAAACTGAACTGAGAAATAACTGCATCATCCACATAAAGGAAGAAATTGCCTGTACAAACTTGGGGGAGGGCGCTGAGGAAAGGGCTGAAAAGAAGTGGGCCAAGAATTGAGCCTTGAGGGACTCCAGAAAGTATGGGATGTCTGTCTGAGAGTGTGTCACTGATATTTACCTGCTGGGACCTGTCTCCCAGATAACTGGAGAACCAGGATGTGGTTTCATATGAGAGGCCAATGTCAGAGAGTGCATTAAGTAGGAGGGCATGGTTGACACTATCGAAGGCCTTCATTAAGTCAATATAAATTGAGCTTCCAAGGTGACCACGATGTAAAGCTTTTTGTATAGTCGGAAAACTCATAAAGGGCAGAGGAAGTGCTATGCCCCTTCCTGAAGCCATGCTGCTGATAGCATTGCAGAGTGAATTTGGACAAGTACTCAGTTAGTTGGTCTGCTACAATCTTCTCCAGAGCTTTAGATAGAGGAGGAAGGATGGATATTGGGTGGTAACCACCATGGGAGGCCTTGTCACAAACTTTTATGTACAGGGGTCACCACTGCTGCCTTCCAATGTGTGGGGAATTGTCCAAGACAGAGGGACAAGTTTAGCAACTTGGTGAGGAGGGATAAGACAGCATCAAGAGTGAGGTGAAGTAGTTTCATATCCAGTGTGTCACTGCTTAAAAAAGTCTTCCCCAGCACTTGCTGAAGAAACTTTTTGGCGTCTTTGTGTGAGACTACTCTGAAATAGAAAGGGGAGTTGTGTGGAGCATCTGTTATGTGAGCACCTGGTGACTGAGGGAGGCTGGAGAAATTGTTTGGGGGGAGCACCCCACTCATGTCAGTAAAGGCAGAGTTAAAACTATTAGCAATGAGCTGAGGGTCTTGGGCAGTGGTACCATTAACATTTAATATGGCTGGGGGTGATTTGTTGGATTTACCTGTAAGCCCATTAATGTTTTCCCAACACTTTCTGCTACTTCCCCAGGAAGAAGATAGCAGTTTTTTAAAGTGGGCAGCTTTACAGTAGCAAGCAAAAATTCATGAGTGCTGGTTTTTCATGCAGTGTTGTAATGCTGCAAGTCAGTTGGGTTTCCCATGGCCCGAGCTTTCTGCCAGAGGTGGTCCCTTGTGGACATGAGCTTAAGGAGGGCAGGGGTGATCCATGACTTACTGATACCCTTGACTTTCTGTTTGTGAAAAGGTGCAGAAATGTCACAGGCTTTATTGAAGGGGATAATAAAATGAGCCAACGCTTGGTCAATGTTGTTGGCAGAGTTGATAGGTGACCAATCACAATGAAAGAGCTAAGATTGAAACTGCTCTAATAGACCTCTCTTTAGGGACTGCTCCTAAGACAGTTTGGCTGGTAGTTTGGGAGGCTTATTAGCCCAATGACATAGAACAGAGGAGTGGTCACTAAGCGAGTCTGATAGGACCACTATGTCTGAGAATCTGTTAGGATGGTTGGTTAGGATCAGGTCAATAAGAGTGCTATTACCGGTCCTATAGTTGATCCTAGTGGGTGTGGACACTAGTTGGGTTAGGCCTATGGCTGCTACTGCTTCCTTAAAGGGGTCTGCGTTAGATGCCAGCCAGTTGATATTAAAGTCCCAAAGTAAAACTATTTCAGAGCAATTGGGTAGGTTAGCTATGTATTCAATTATCAAATTGAACCCTTTAGATGTGTCCCGCAGAGAAATATATACAGAGAAAACTGTGAGTGACTTACCTTTGATCCCTACTGCCACTTTGACAGCTAGTGCCTGAGTTGTGTTCCCAGAGATTACTTTAGGGAGGGCAAGTCCCTGCAGTATGTTGGATAGGTATATTGCACCCCCACACCCTTTTACCCAGTCTGTCCTCATGGAAAAGTGTTTATCCCTGCATGGTGACAGTGGTGTCGGGTGTTTTGATGGAGAGCCAAGTTCCAACAATGGTAAGTATATCTGGATTATGTTGATTGACCCAGACTTGGTGGAGGTAAATTTTGTGCAAGAAAGTACAGATGTTAACCGAAGCAATCTTATATCCACCCATGCTTCTGGTAGTGAGATGGGGCTGTGGACTGGGCCCCAGATTGGGGTGTATGTTACAGATTGTAACAATGGTATGAGACCTTTTCATATCAGGGAGTACCTTACTAGTTTTAAATTTGATTTTGCCCTCCAGGTTGAAGTCCTCCCTGAAGAAGTTGGGGGTGGTCAGATGGAGAGGTGTGGCACTAGCAGTAGTGAAGGGTTGCTTAAATGGTGATTAGTGTGCACTTTCAGTGAAGAGAGAGTGGGTCTGAGGATAGGGACTGTGCTTAGTGTCCCTGTGGCTAGGAATGTGGACTCTGTTGGTGGTGAAAAGAGGATGAGTGTGGGCTCAAGACTTACAAATGTTGAGGGGTAGGCCAGCATTAGTAGTACTAGTGGCAAAAATAGGTTGGGCTGGGGTCTCATTATGGTTAGTTGCCAGGAGATACTTGAAGATTTGTGGCGGGGGGGGGTAACTGTTGGTAGAGGCAGGGATAATGGTGAATAAAAGAAAGAAGTGTGACAATTAGACAGACTAAATGCACCAGGACTGATAGCGAATGGTTAGGGTACTCAACATCAGTGTAGAGGGTCGGGGGTTCGAGACCTGGGTGAGGAGAGAAGGGAGAGAGGGATATTCTAACAGACTGAGGGAAAAGATCTGAGAGTACAAAGTAAGGATTGGTGGAATGATAGAGTAGGGTGGTTGTAAAGAAAATGACAGTTTGCTAGGTTGGAGATTGCTCAAGACTGACTCCTGCTGGTCAACAAGTATAACCTGCAAATGGACAATTGGGGAGAATTCAGTAAATACACAGGCAGTACATGCTCAGACAAAAACTATCAGTGACACGCTGCTAGATTTAAATTAATTAAGGTAACAGTTACTCAGCTGCACTGGGCAGAGAACTAATTCAATCACTTAAATAATTGTTTTCAACACAGTTCACACTGCAAGATCCCCAAGGAGAGAATGTGTTCTTCAAATACCTGCTGCTCAGGGCTCCTCTGCTGCCAGCTCCTGTGTGGAGTATGGTGGAAGGGAAGGGGCTTCGGAGAGCCTGCTGCTCAGGGCTCCTCTGCTGCCTGCTCCTGTGTGGTGTGTGGTGTGATGTGATTTCATACATAGTGTACAGTATCTGCAGTGCAAATTATGAACATTAAACACTTTAACATTTTACTAACATTTGATTATTTGCTACTGTATCTGCTTATTTTTTCCTGTATCAAAGTGGGTGAATAGTTGAAAGAGCACTGTAAATAGCTGTTGCTCAAGCTTCATTACTCTACATTCAGAAACAAACAAAATTAGTTGATTCTGGATTTATTTAATATTGATTTGCTGTGGCATATGAAATAGGATATATTTAGCACTGTATGAAGCAGATGATTTTAAATTTTGGAAGATAGGCAACACATCTGTCAGTTTGGTATTCATTTTAGGAACATAAGCTTTTCTTCATATTTTTAAACATATTCAGGTGGCAGTGTATTCATTTAGCAGTTTGTGTTGACTAATTTATGCTGCACAAAACAGTTAAAGCTGTATTGTGAAGCACTTAGAGTCTGTAATAGAACTCTGGTAATTTCTTTTTTAATGCATATTTTATTGCACAATATGCAAAATACAACATAGAAAAAACATCATACAACTAACAAACTTGCAAGCATAACTAGGAAGACAAAAGGATAACACAAAGAAATCAAGTCACAATGGATAAAGGGTAAATAAAGACACTATAAGGCAGTCAGCAGTTAAGCTGTATTATCAGAGGAAGGGGAGAGATTGAGCTGTGAGGCCAACACAGCAGGGGCTGAGGTGATCCACCTTGAAAAAAGTTGTTCTGCATACAGTACAAGTCCCATTTGGTCCATCTAGTAAATAAAGCAATGTTAGTACTGACATAAAGTTCAAGTTCAAATACATATATTCCATTGTGGAACCTTTGTAAACGAGCAGTTCCTGCTCAAAGGTATTTGTAATCCTAGATTTCAATAAAATAAAAAAAATAAATAAAAAATTGTACGAATGTCCTTTACTATGTCAATCTAGTCAAGAAACATTGGTAAAACTGATGTTAACCATCTTCTAATGATAGATTTAAAGACTGACACTATGGCTACGCGATGGAGATAGTTATTCTGAGCATTAGACACTTCATTTGGAAGAAAACCAAGGAAACAAATTCATAAGCAAAGGAATAGACGTATCAAAAACACTAGAGGTAGCCAAAGCAACAGAACTCCAAAAGGACTGTAACTTGGGACAAGACCAAAATGAACTGGAATTTCCCTGCAATTCATGCAAAAAAATCTCTACAATTTTGGGAAACATTTCCCGCAGTTTTACAGTGGCCCTGATCATCTACCCAGATATATAGCCTGATTTCCTCCCAGTAGCTCTTCCTCCTCCTTCCAGACTGCCACTAATTGGTTTTCCTGTGGATGTTTTTCTTAATTTTAGTTAAGAAAATGTTGCCTCTCATCATTACTGTTGCAAATAATTTTCAAAGATATTGACAGAAATGACTAATAGTGGCCTCAGCTCTGTGAAACTGTAAGGATTATTTTAAACTGATACAAACCCATGCCAGTAGTAACCATTCTAAATTGTAACACTATTACTTAGTGCTGTGTTAAACAGACTTCCACCAAATGTTGGAAAATTCTGACTAACCACAGAATACCACCAGATGTAGAATATGAGGTTCTGAAATCGGAATTTAAACTGCAGATTAATGAATTGTGGTTTACATAAACTTCAGTTTAGGTTTCTGCAAAACATGGAACTATAATAATCAAAAGTTTGCATACCGTGGGGCCTGCCGGCATGCAGCACATTGCCTTAGATTCATTCCTGCATGACAAAAGGGATTAACTGCCATTGAGATCACCTTGATTCCTGTAGTAACCCTGGATCACAATGTTGTAATATTGTGTTGCATTCTGCTGGCTTCACTGTAATCTTCAGAAATCTAATCCATCGTTTAAATGGATAAAAATCACAAGGGTAGTCCAAATACACTTTCTACAGAACTTGGTATAATTACTGATCCTCCAAATAGAGTAGCCAAATAATTTAATATCTTTTTTCACAAATCTATCTAAATATATACCAACAGATCAGGTATGTTGCCTTAATGACCATAGTGTTCTTCTCTTGGCCTCAGTTAACAAGAATGTGCCTAATTTTTATTTCAAATCATTTACCCCACAAGAAGTTTATAAATATATTTTGAGAATTAACCTTGACCTTTGGTGGGATTTGATAGTTTGGATGACAGACTTGCAAAAACTGGGGCACATATCTTAAGTCACCCATTGTCAAAAATGTTTGATAGTCCACTTTTCTTAAAATAGTTTCTGACTGTTTGGAAAACTGCTACAGTTGTACCTACACAAAAATCTGGTGCCCTTTACAATGTGCTAAATTTTTGTCCAATCTCACTTCTTGCCCCTCTTTCCAAAGTTCTGGAACAAATTGTTTTTGACCAAATTCTGGATTTTCTCGATAAAGAGACTAAAGCAGCTTAATATGTATACCCTCGAGGAAAGGAGGGAGAGGGGGGACATGATAGAAACTTTCAAGTACCTCAAGGGGATTAACAAAGTCCAAGAGGGTAGCATCTTTCAGAAAAAGAGATGTGCAAGAACAAGTGGGCACAATTTGAAGATAGAGGGGTAACAGCTCAGAAGTAATGTTAGAAAGTATTTTTTCACAGAGAGGGTTGTGGATGCATGGAATAGCCTTCCTGAGGAGGTTGTGGAGTCAGGAACAGTGGTAAAATTCAAGAATGCATGAGACAGACATAAGGCAATTCTAGTGGGGTAGGAGGAAGTAAGCTGTTGGTTCACTAGATTCTGCAGCTTATCCATCAGGTAGGGAAATGGTCAGACTAGGTGGGCCAAGCAGTCCTTACCTGCTATCAAATTCTGTGTAATATGAAGCTCTGAATTCTGCCCACCATGGTTTCTGCCCAGGTCACTATACTGTAACTGCCTTGGCGAGCTTCACATAGGTGGTAAATGAAGCCATGAGCAAAGGACATTTTACCATGGCCGTTTTTGTGCACCTCACAAAGACTATTGATTTAGTTAACCATCAACTACTTCTTAAAACTCTCTCTGGACTAGCATTTTTGAGGAACAAGTTGAGCTGGTTCCAGAATTATTGGCACAACAGGTTACAGAAAAGTAAGATTTCCAATGTATTTTCTCCCCTGCTGCAGTAATAGAGGGTGTCCCTCAGGTATCCATTTTGAAGCCCCTCTTGTGTAATTTATTTTTAAATTCTCTCTCTGTTGTATATAAAATGTCTGATACTTTTCTTTCTACTTATGATGTGGTTATTTTTACAAGTGGCCCTAGTCTTACTGACCTGAAAGAAATACTGCAATAAGTTTTCAATTTGGTCCAAGAATGGCTTCTTAATAAGAAATTGGTGTTGAATTCAGCAAAAAAACCAAATTGATGATTTTTCATAATGACAGGTAGAATTTGTCACTGACTCATATTTTGGATTTGGAAGTCATTTAAGGTTGCAAAAACTGCACAAATCTGCAATTTTACAACTCACACATGTTAAATTTGGTAAAAACGTTTTATCAGAGATTCAAAAAATTTCAATCAATCAAAATTTATTTATAAAGCACTTTTCAATAAATCAAAGCGCTAATACATAACAAAAGATAAAACATCAACAATAATAAATAATAACATAAACAATAAAATGTCCATAAAATGACCATAAAATAGTCTATTCAAATGCCAGTGTAAATAAATAACTTTTCAAAGACCTCTTAAATGATTCCACGGACAGGCACTCTCTAATCTGATGAGTTAGAGAATTCCAAAGGATTGGGGCCGTAAAAGAAAAAGCCCTTGCCCCAGATGATTGAAGATGAATCCTGGGAATCTCTAGCAATCCCTCGCCAGTGGAGTGGAGTGGGCGGAGAGAGTGGTAGGGACAAAGGAGATCTTGCAGGTAGCCCAGTCCCTGACCATGTAGGGTCTTATAGGTCAGCAATGCAACCTTGAAGGTGATTCTCCACTGCACTGGCAGCCAGTGCAGTTCGCGCAGCACAGGTGTGATATGGCAAGTTCTTGATAACCCAGTCAACAACTTGGCTGCTGCATTCTGCACCAGCTGCAGGCAATGGAGATCTACCCCCGGCAACCCTAGATATAAAGCACTACAGTAATCAAGGCATGAAGAAACAGAAGCGTGGACCAACACAGGAAGGTCATCATGCAGAACAAGGTGTTTTATCCAGGTGATATTCCTCAGATGGTAAAAGGATGACTTGACAGTGGCCAACACCTGCATCTTCAGTGTCAGCGCACTGTCACAAATAACCAGGGTTCGACCTTAACATTGTTTTACTAGCCCTGAACCTAGTGCAAACTGGCCAGGGCTAGTGCAGCTAACCCTGTACTTGTCCGTCTGGACTAGTGCAGGTTTTTCATGGCTGTTAATGAAGTTGAAAAAGTCCCTACTTTAGCAGACTGTAGTCCTTTTGCTAATCTTCCCAGTGTTCCAGGTGGCCTGGGGTGATTAACAGCTCATTAAGAGCTGCAATTATCTGGCAGTTTAAGAGGGGAATCCAACAAAAGACTCAATGTGAGTCATTATCACTCAATTGTTAGGACATCCAGCTAGTGTGCATGCTTTGATCACTGGCAGAGTGCTGTTAAGTAACTAGCTTCCAGTTTGCTGAACTGGTCTTTGATTTGTCCCACAATATCAAAACCAGTGTGCCTCATTTCCCAACCTTTTGAGTGCCTGTATCCAACACTGCAGTGACAGAATGCTATCATGTATACATGGTCTGCCCAGCCAGGTGGTCTGTCCACGCTATACATTCTCTGGACACCACTGCAGACTAGGCTCTGAAGTGGCCATCCATAGACCCATAGCTGCCATTACTAACTGGTGTATGGTTCACAGCTCCTCTTAATGGATCACACCTGCCAATGCCATCAATGCAGTACCACCCAGCATGTCATTTCATCCTAGAAACAATGCTTTGGAGCATGTATGGTACAAAGCAACATCTTAGTAAAATATATAATTTGAAAGGTTAAAATAGGTATTACTGGTGTGCACAGATCATCCTATACAGAAAGAGGTAGTACAGCATCATGCCTGTATACTGCTCCCCTTTGACTGATGAAAGTATGAAAAGACACTTATGAAAAATCTGTTTTTGTTAGGCCAGAGCATGTTAAATCAATATTTTTGTGCCTGGTATATATAAATAGATATGTCAAAGTTTCTTACATCCCAGCCCCCGTGTTTGTTTAAGAAAACTTGCAGAAATGCAGTTCTGGTTAGTCATAGGGTGGGGGGTGAGAGTGTCTTTCTCTGCCTGATTCTGTACATTGCCCTGCAGGTCAGGTTGGGACTGTGGTGACGTACATTATGATGTTGGCTATTGTGTGTGCAGAGCTAGAACTGCCTGGTTGAACAATTTGCTATTATGGTATTCTCTGGTTTGGCGGGGAGGGGGTGTAGGAAGAGGAAGCATGGGGCACATGGTTAAAAAAAAGCAATGGGGGTACACACTGCGTGTGATTGGACTGCAGTTTTTTTTTTTTTGTTGTTTTTTGCTGGGGCAGAAAGCAATGTGGGACCAGTATAAATATGCAATAATCAGAGTATTTCTTGGCTTGCATTTTTTCCTGTATAACCAATAAAAATTGACCATTATTGTGGGCTAGTGCAACCATCTGCGGGCTAGTGCAATTTTTAATCAACTTGTCCATCTGGCTAGTGCAAAAAAAAGTTAAGGTTGACCCCTGCAAATAATGCTCAGATTTCGCACTTGTTCAGAAGGTCTCAACTGGGTATCCCCTAATAAGAGGCCAGAGGGGACCCCAGGAGTCAACTTCTCTATGTAATGACCCGGGTCCACTACTAACACCTCAGTCTTATCCGGATTTAACTTCAACCAGTTCACACTCATCCAGTCCTGAATCTCAGCGAGGCAGTTGTTAAAAACCAACACTGCATCTCTTTGTTCGGATACAAAGGACATATAGAGCTGAGTATCATCTGCATAGCAGTGAAAACTCAGCCCATAGCACCTTATAATGTTTCCCAACAGCAGCATATACACCGTGAATAACATGGGGGAAGCACAGAGCCTTGTGGCACCCCACAGGACAGAGCAACGGGAGCAGAAGAGAAAATCCCTGAAACTACCCTTTGACTTCTGCTTGTGAGGAAAGAGTGGAACCATCCAAGGACTATCCCTGAAAGTCCACAGAGTAGCCGCAGGCAATCCAGCAACATCCCTTGGTCCACAGTGTCAAACGCTGTAGAGAGATCAAGGAGAACCAAGATCAAACGGCTCTTCCGATCTCTCACTATTAGGAGATCATTAAGTACCCGAACTAATGCAGTCTCGGTACTGTGCCTCTTCCTGAAACCGGACTGGAGAGGATCATAGACTTCATGGGTGGTAAGAAAGTCATCGAGCTGCAACGTGACTACTTTCTCAATAACCTTGCCCAAAGAGGGCGGTTAGAGATCGGTCTGTAGTTAGCGAGGCATTCGGGGTCAAGGGAAGGTTTCTTCAAAAGGGGTGTCATGACAGCCTCCTTCAAAGCCTCCGGGAACACCCCTTGATCCAAACAACTCCAGACTATCCTCACAAGGACTGGTCCGATCACATCCATGCACCCCATAAGGAAGCACATAGGACCAGGATCCAAACTACAGCAAGTCGGTCACAAGCCCTGGACAATCTTCATGATATCCATGATCGCTGGCTGGTCAAAATCCATCCAGGTAGACTGAGGGCATATAACTCCGCATCGGTCACTGCAATGCTCATTTGAACGTATGCTGCAGATCTCCGACCTGATTGATGACACCTTATCATCTAAGAACTGAGCAAACTCATCACACTGTATTTGTGAAAAGGATCTCTGGCCCTGCAGACAGGCTGGATTACACAGTCTGTCAACAGTCTGGAACAGCTGAGCAGGTCGGTTTCTTGATGTAGTCATCTCCCTGGACAGGAACTCTGCCTTCTTATGGGAGATTACTGATTGATAGTCCACATAATGGGCCATCAATGTAAGTCTGTCACTCTCCAGGCCAGATTTCCACCAACAATGCTCCAATCTTCACCCTGCTCTCCTCAACTCCCTCAATGTCCCATCAAACCAAGGGGACCGAGGGCGGAGGGAGAGGGGGTGAACACGGACAGGTGCAATGGAATCCAGTGCCCTCAGCACCATGTTATTATAGTGCACTACTAAGGCATCTGGTTCCATGCACTCCATAGGCCAGATCGATAGGTCCAGTACCACCATCAGACCCTCAGGGGTAACTCCCCTAAAAGGGCAATACTGGACCATCTCCTAAGGGGTGGGTCTCATAAGGGGGGGTCATGAAATTGAACCCTATAGAATGATGGTCAGACCACCCAACTGGTTCCACCACCAGTTCCGTGATCTCCATCCCCAGGGTGAACACCAGATCCAAACAGTGACCCTGAATATGGGTAGCAGTGGTAACCACCTGTGTGAAGCCCAACAAACTCATTAGTTGGAGAAAGTCTTGACCAAACTGCGAAAGTTCTTCATCGACCCAGGCATTGAAGTCCCCCAGGACCAACCACCTGGAGGGCTCCAGCACCATGTCAATAATGAAGTCCGCGACTTCTTGCAGAAAAACGTTCTCGTTACTGGGTGGACGGTAAACGAGCAGGATTCTGCAGCCCACATCTGCCCCCATGATACACTCAAAGGATCTAGGGGACACCACTGGAACCTCTACAAGGCCCAATTCAAATTTAAAACAAATAGCGACCCCCCCACCCCTACGATCCAACCTCGGGTGATGTATTACTGAGTACCCGGCTGGAATGGCTGACTCCAAAATGGGACCAGCATTTTCATCCAGCCAGGTCTCGGTAATACATGTCAGGTCAGATGATTCAACAAGATCAGCAATAATCGCTGTCTTGTTTTTTATAGACCTGGCATTGCATAACAATACCAGGTTGGATGACAGGCCCTGGAGGAGCAGGCTACATGCCCACTCTCAGTGGAGCCCTTGGGTATGGGAACCAGGCAATGCACTCCTCTATCCTGGGCCCATTTCACCCCAGGGCATCTCCCTGTTCTCACCACCCTTATTCGCTCACTCCACTCCTCCCCATAGCCAGGGGACCCCCCCCTCCCTCTCTGCCTCCTCCATGTAATCCCCAAGGCATGGCAATGCCTATATATTTCGGGTTGCAATGGGGGGCTATCGAAAGGGTGCAGGTCCCTCAGCCTAGAGGGGGAATAGTGCTTGTCTGTGGATAATCAGTCCCAACACATAATTATTAACACAAAGTATTTAAGAGACAATCTTAAACAATCCCTATAATATAAATATTATCAACACCAGCACTAATTTAAAATAACTAAAAACAAATAATCCAGTTTCTCTCCCAGGCCAACTCCTTAGAAAAAAATAAAAAGTCTTCAGGCAAATCTGGACAAATTTTATAAATTCTTCAAAAAAAAAGGTTTGTGATAGTTAACAGCAGAAGTCACAATTTCTTCCAGTTTATACGTTTTCTAGAGAAGTGAAAAATCCCTCAGAGCTCTCACCCCTAGGGAATATGTCCCATAGCCTATCTCTCACATAGGCACTTAAACAGAACTCAAATGAGAACTTCTTTGTAGCTATACCATATACTCCAAGAAGTATAAAGTAAAAACCAGTCTGCAGAAAATTAATCCAGCTGCTTAGGAGGGGGTATAATTAATCAGCCGACAGAAAAGAAAGCTCTCCCTATGGTCATCCCCCAAGGTATAATTTAGGGAGACCAGCCTATAGCTGGATCTTGTGTGAGCAGGCTCTCCAGCCTACCCCAACAAAAATCCAGAAACCATGGGTGTCCTAGGCCCATCCTCCAATAGCACTCCCTGGACTCCAATGATGGCTGCTCACCCCAGCAAATCACCCTGGGTTCAGGCCAACGTTTTTACAAAATGGAGAGAATCCCCTTGATTGTCCCCCTAGGAGCTGCTGGGAGGATCGATTAGCAACCGGGGTTCACACGAACAGGCTCTCCAGCCTGCCCACTGTAAAGCCCTGAAGCCACGGGCACCCTGGGGTATTCTGTGTAGATTAAATTAAATTTGGTTAACATCAATTTGGTTACTACTTGCACAAAGCTTTCTGCTTCCCATTATTGATTACAGAATGTTGTTCTGTTATGCTGCAGGTGAGGGTGTGCTGTCCAGGGTTAGGGTTTTGTGTAATCAAATTGCTAGGTCTGTATCCCAACTCCCTGTATGAACAAATCATTACATTCTTTACAATATACATTAATGGCCTCTTTAGACCATCATCATCATCAAAAGCTTTATTTGTGTGGCTAAAAAGCCTTACAATAAAACAACAGTACAAAACATCATAACATGCCAATACATATAAATCAAGAAACATGGCAGCATCATGCATGGCTTAACAATATAGATTACATACATATTTGAAATATTACAATACATCCTAAGCTCCATATAAATGTATATATACAATAGGGGTGAGTGGTAAATGAGTGAGATAAAACAGTGTATCATTCACTGCAGTGTGATATTTTTACCCTCTGCTCTACTGTGATGACATGAGACATTTACACACACAGGTCACAAAAGGTCACTGATATCATCACCCTAGGCAGCTTTCCCCTCAGCATGAAAGAAACACCTGTGTTGTTACCATAGACACAAATGCAGAACTACCTGAGAGGTCTCACTGCTACCTACAGCTAACTCAGTGAGTATTACAAAACACACCTATCCCCCCAACTTCCAGCTCAATACTGTGATGCTCTCAGCTTGATGCAGCCAGAATTCCAAACAGCACAGCTCACAGAATAGTCTAAACTACTGCCTGCAGCTAACTCAACTACCACTGAAACACACTCTCACTTGTTCCTCAAACTCTGATTCTCACCCATTACAATCACTGTAACAATTTCAACTTCACTGCAGCCAGAATCCTAAAGAACACAATTTCACAGAACACTCTGCACTCTGCCTGAAGCTAACTTAATTACCACTGAAAACAGTATCAGCTGTTCTGACACTCTGCCTCTCAGTTCATTACAATTACTGTGATGTGTTTAACTTCACTGCAGCCAGACTGCTAAACAATACAGCTTCACAAAAGTATGTTTCTCATTCCTATCTAAAACTAACTCATTTAGCATTGCAAAACACACTCATGTGTGTCTCAGAGTTTATAACACTGCCAGCTCATTTAGAAAAGCTCACACACAGAATGAGCAAACACATTAACTGGAACAGAACACAAGACAGCATAACAAAACTTCTGAAACTTTTGGCCTTATTGTATATATCGAATACATGATGGGCAGATCGTGTGCTATGGCAAATATTGTCACTCCTGCATCGTGAGCTTGTATATCTCACTCTGCAGGAGTGACAATATTTGCCATATCACACTCATACCCATCATGTATCCCCTATCTACATATGGACAAACTATATTGTGTCCATTTATGTTAGATCTAAATTCTTCTGATTTTATCAGCTGCTAATAGAAACTTCTCTAAACGTTCAATGGACTACGCATTCTTTATATGAAACAGTATATTAGTTAGTAATATTTTATCTGTTGGATACCTATTGTTTAAAAATTGGCTCAATCAGTATGCCCTTTACACTTGATACCATGTACATACCATAATACATGAATACGATTTTCTTCACCCCCTACTACAATCACAGTCTGCCGATGTAAGGCCCTTTAATTTATAACAATAAAGTAGCATCTTGCCCTTAACTTGTTCGAACTTATAGTTCAAGACTATAGCTCTCAGCCTAATATCTGTCAAAATCTCCAAATATGGCTTAAAACTGAAATAATAATTATTTTCTGAGAACCATTTTGAATAATAAGATTGTTTAATTAACTGTAAGTCTATAGATATCCAGTTATTTACAATTTTCTTAGCGATATAAGCTTTGTATTTCAACTAAGTATGATTCCTTGCTCTTTTGCCCTTTAAAGGTCAATCAGTTTGTGTTTTTTTTTATATTTTCATAAAGAGTTTAAATCAAACTCCCGTATCAAATCCTGTATTATGACACTTTTCTTTTTCTTCTAGTGCCATATTAGCAAGTGATGTTTCTTCCTTTGTTGTGAGACCAATCCAATAATTTACTTTTCTAGACTTTATTAGAGCTTCCAAGTTGCTAAGACCAAGTTCTGATGTCAAATAAGATGATGGACAGGAATGGCCCACTCTTAATATTATACGTAGATATTTGTATAAAGGTGCAAGTACATTATTTAGATTTCTTGAATCCCATCTCTCTGACCCATATAGTAGCTGGGAGTCAAATTTTGCTTTTATGACTTGTATCATAGGTTTTATAGTCATCCCACCATATTTTATATTGAAACGTGTAAGCCCTGCTACTGTACCTTTAAGTTTATCAGTTAGAAATTGTAGGTGTTGTGTCCAATTAGAATTTTCTTGAAAGTGGACCCCTAAATATGTATAATCCCTTAACTATTTCAAGTCTCTCCCTACCCATTATCCAGAAGGTAGAATCTTTCCTGGTTCCCTTGGAAAAAATTAAAACCTTTGTTTCATTTATATTAATTTTTAGCTGTAATGCGGATGATTTTTCCACTGCAAAGTTGATGTTTCTTTGTAAACCTGCTTTTGTTACTGAAAATAACACTATGTTGTCTGCATAAGCATGGAGCAGACACTTATAAGACTGTATTTTCAGTACATCAGTAACTTCCTTTTCACTATCTTTTAACATCTGATCAGTATACAATGAAAATAGTAATGGTGCCAAGACATAACCTTGTCTAACACCTCTACTGATTTTAAATGAAGCTGATATTCTCCCTTTATTACCTAACCTTACATTGGCCCAATTGTTTGAATAAAGTTGTGAAATTATCAACACCAAATTCTGACCTATACCTCTCTCAGGTAATGCTATCCATAAAATTTCTCTTGGTATGTGATGAAGAATAATCTATAAAATGGTGTACAGATTTTGTTGCTTTATTTTTACATACTTTTCCATTAAAAGATGTAATACATCAATATTATCTAATGTAGAAAACTGGGGCCTTAATCTGGCTTGATAATCAGTCAGTTCCTCTGTTTTTTCTACTTCTATTTTTAATCTTTCTAGAATAATTCTAGAAAAAATGTTTAAGTTAACATCCAGCAGGCTAATTTGTCTAAACATGGTGGGATCTCTTGTACTACTCTTTTTATGGGTAGGAATGATGGTAGCTCCTTTCCCTGAGTCTGGCAGCATATTCAAACAGATACATTTGTTGTAGTAGATAGTAAGAAACCTACACCATATAGTAGGTGAACAAAGAAAAACCTCAGCGGACATACCATTTGGTCCAGGTGCTTTATGTTGTTTCAGTAATGCCAGGGCATAATACACTTCCTTTAGAGTTATCTTAGAGAAGTTTGAGTTCACTACTGATGATTTCTAATTTTAATTGTCTGTTGCTGAATCAAAATAAATTGAGAAATGGGAGATCCATTTGTCTTCTGTTATGAGTATCTATCTCTGTTTCATAATTATTATTTCCCTTAGCAACAAGAGTCCAAAAAGCTTTACTGTTACTTTGTTGAACTACCATTAACATGTTTCCCCATAGTTTATTGTAATACTCAGCTTTCATATTTTTTCTATTACTATCTTGTATTTTTTCTTTTCCTGATTGAATTTTTGTAAGTCTTGCTTGTTTTGGGTAAATCTATAGACTTTAAGTAGTCTTCTAATTTGTGTTTTCATGTTTTTACAATCTTTGTCAAACCAATTATCATAAACTGTATTGAATTGTTGATTAGGACATTCAAGTACATTTCTGATCTCTATAAACAATTAATTTAAATGTAGTGATAAAATATTTAGACTTTCATTTTGTAAGTTTTTATATTACTGTTGTAAAAAAGACTCCCTAAGTATCACAGAAACTTGGGTCTGGGAGTTTTGCTGCCACACAATTCTTTTGTTCATTCTAATTTCTGATAACATTATAGGCAGAATGGATGCATCAGTAACAGACCCATTTATTGTATTTAGTTCTAAGCTTAATGGGAAATGGTCACTTTCTGATCTTATATAAAAGTGTAGTGATTTTCAAAAAGTTCAAGGGACCAGACCACAATCCATAATCAACTAATAATACTCCCCGAGGGGACACATATGAAAGGTGTTCCTCCAGATCACCTTCTAGTCTACCATTCAGAGGATACAATAAATATTCCAACATATATTCAATTAATGTATTACCATTATTATTTAATATAACATCCTTAGTATTTCTTTTAATAAGGCCTGAATTTAAGTGGGAAAGAGCCAAAATGTCTGTCAGGCCATGAAAGGGGACAATACATGCACTGAAATCTCCTAAGGCAAGTAATGCAGCCCTTGGATTCTTATGTACTAATTTCATGGTGTCATGTCTAAATTGATGACATATTTCCTCTGAAAAATAGTTAGAGTTTTCTGGGGGATATAATAATTAATAAAATATTCTCTCCAACAACCAATTCAAAGACGAAGTAATTAGAATGTAATTGCTTTACTGTCACCTTGTTGAAAATTCCTATTTTAACACATACTGTCATACCTCCTGAATGTCTTTCATACTTTTTTCATTTCATACTCTGTACAGAGTATCATTCATAGCCATTTAAAATGATTTGATCATTCTCACACTGCCATGTTTCTTGTAAACAAATAAGATCATGTTGTTCTAAAAATTTCCTGCATTCAACAGCATTAATACTTGAAGCCCATCCTGCTATATTCCAGGAAATAAAGGAAATGCCTCTCTCTGTGTTACTCAGGTCAGATGCTGTATTTATAGTCCATTCGACAGTCAGTTGTCATCATACCCTGCTATGGCAAATAATCTGTTATGTGTAGGGACTATCACACTGGTAAATTCAATCTCTTTTGTCTGGGGAAAGTCAGTTATTGTTAGATCTTCAGCTTCAATCAGGTTAAGTCCCAGGCAGTCTAGTTTAGCAGCATGTTCCATAATCATTTGAGCTAAACTATTATTAGATACCCAAATATTAATCTGACTGTCCATATGTGGTCTGATAGCTGAAATATAACCATTTTCATCAATTGGTGTCCCCAGAAAATTTACCAGGAGATCTTTTATAGCCTTAGTTAAGTTATCACAATTTTCATTCAAAAGATGGGTCATCCCAGATAACTACAACAGTCGCCTTCTTTTATCTGGATTGGTTCTTTGTTGAATATTGATCTATTGGGAAATGTAAGGATCAATCCCAAATTAAGCCTCTGTTTATCCAAATAAAGTTGGCAACTCTGGGGGACAATAACACTATATATATGAGGGCCGCTTCTATTATAGGGGTACTTTTAACTTCCACTGTATCTTCTTCCATAAGTTCCATGTTCATGTTATCACTAAGATACAGACTTCTACAGATACAGGTCGCTCCTGTAAAAAAGCTTTCAGCTTAGTGTGCTATACCTGGTTAAACAACTAAAAAAAAAAAAAAAGATACTGTAAGATCCCCAGTTCTTTAACCAAGGGATCAAAATTTCCCCATGTTAGTGGCCCACATAACCTAATTAAAGGGTAAATGTTTGGTCATTCCTTTGATGCACTTCCTGATGTGTTTTGACTTATGGGAGAATTGTTAATAGTTTTATTAGTGGGATTCCTCTTTCCGTCTGATTTTTCATGTGTTACAATAGTAGCCACAGACATTGCCAGCTATTTCCAGATATTTTGTGAAATTGTGAAAGAGTTTCTCTCTGCTGCCCCTACTGTGGTAATGCAGAAAGCAGTAGATTTCTCTAAAAATATCACAGACATTTCAGGAAATGGCTGACAATGTCTATGGCTGCTACTAGATACATAGATACATAGACAGTGTCAGCAGATAAGGGCCTATGGCCCACCCAGTCTGCACATTTGAGCTTATAAGTTTACTTTATGTTTTCCTAGAAGTCTGTTGCCCCTTAACCCTGACCTCTATCCCATACATTCTTAAATCCTGTGATTGTTTCAGCCCCCACCATATCTCTCAACCTTTTGTCCCCCAAATGTGGAACATTGCCTTTTAAAATGTTGAGCAAATGAGCAAAATATGGATCACTTCATCAAATCTTTATCTAAGAAGCTCAGAACACTGTTAAAATGTTTGCATTTATGTTCAGAAAGTGTGTTATTAGTTGAATGATATATGTTTTACATGATTTACTAAAGATTTTTGCTTTAAAATGTTGACACTGAATGTGGGACAAGTCCTCACAATGTGGAGCAGGGAGTTTTTGTGAAGTAAAATGAGGAACGTTCCTTGTAATGTGGTACAGTTGAAAGGTATGGCCCCCACCACTTCCTCTGGCAGGGTGTTCCACTTGTCCACCACCTGTTCTGTGAAGAAATTCTTCCTCACGTTTCCTCTCAATCATCCTCCCTCCAACTTCATCCCATGCCCTCTAGTCTTGGAACATCTTTTTCATTTAAAAATAGCGTATTCCTGCACCCTGTTCCTCCTTGTAAGATACTTGTATGTCTCAATTATATCCCCTCTCTCCCTCCTCTCCTCCAGGGAGTACATATTCAATTCCTTCAACCTGTCCTCATAGGACTTGTGATGCAATCCATGTAAAATCTTTGTTGCCCTCCTCTGAACCTTCTCTACCCTGTCTATGTCCTTATGTAATTAAGGTCTCCTGAACTGTACACTGTACTCCAGGTGGGGCCTCACTAGTGTCTTGTATAGTGGAATTATGACCTCCCTTTTCCTGCTGGTGATGCCCCTGCCTATGCATCCCAGCATCCTATTTGCTTTACCTGCTGCCTTGTCACACTGTTTCCCTACCTTGAGGTCATCAGAGATGGTAACCCCAAGATCCCTTTCCTGCTTGGTGCATGCTATATCCTCACCCTCCAACTGATATATTGTGCCAAGATTTTTGTGCACCATATGCATTATCTTGCACTTCTTTGCATTGAATTTCAACTACCAAACTCCTGACCATTCTTCAAGTTTTTGTAGGTCCCTTCTCATTCTGTCTACACCATCTGGAGTGTCTACTCTGTTACAGAGCTTTGTGTCATCGGCAAACAGGGAAAGTCTGCCTTCTAGGTCCTGCGAAATGTCACTGATGAAGATGTTGAATAGGACCGGTCCCAGCACTGATTCCTGTGTACCCCACTGGTCACTCTTTCCTCTGTGAAGTGACAGCCATTTACCACCACCCTCTGTGTCCTGCCACCCAGCCAGTTACCTACCCACTGCACTACTGTCCTGCCCACACCCATATTCCACAGTTTGTGTAATAGTCTTCTGTGTAGCATAGTGTCAAAGGCCTTGCTGAACTCCAGCTAGGCCATGTCCACTGCCCCCCTGATCCACCTCCCAAGTCGCCCAGTCAAAATATTCAGCAAGGTTGGTCTGACATGACCTCCCCCTGGTGAAACCATGCTGCCTTGGGTCCTGTAGTCAACTGACTACCAGATGTTCCACCAATCTCTCCTTCAGTAGTGCTTCCATGATCTTCCCCACTACCAAGGTGAGGTTGACTGGTCTGTAGTTCCCCGCTTCCTCATTGTTCCCACTTTTGTATAAGGGGACTACGTCTCCTATCCTCCAGTCTTTGGGTACCTCCCCTGTTTCCAGTGATCAGCTAAACAGGATTGCCAGAGGTTCAGCCACCACCTCTCTTAGTTCTTTAAGGACCCTGGGGTGCACCCCATCTGGCACCATTGCATTATCAACTCTTATTACTTTCAGTTCCTTCAGGACCCTTTCTTGTGTAAAGGGACTTGTGACCATTTCTGCACCATTCCCACCCCTTGTACTCCCTTCAGACCCATTACCCTCCTCTTCCTCACTAAAGACTGAGCAGAAATACCTATTCAATATGTCAGCTTTACTGCTGTCATCCTCCACATGGCCTCCATTCCCCCCCTTCAGTCTCACTATTCCTCCTTTACCTTTCTTTTCTCACTTACGTACCTGTAAAAGATTTTGTCCCCTCTACCCAATGATTTTGCAATGTGATCTTCTGTCTGAGCTTTGGCTTCCGTTACTGACCTCCCTGACTCCCTTTGCTTCTCCTGGTACTTCTCCCTATTCCCTTCTGTCTGTGTCTTTTTGTATTGCCTGAATGCAATACTTTTGGTTTTCACTTTCTCTGCTACCTCCTTGGAAAACCATAATGGCTTCCTCTTCCTTTTCCCCTTGCTAACCTGCTTAATGCATAATTCTGTTGTTCTTGTAATCCCCATTTTAAATACTGCCCACTGTTCATCAGCCCCTGATTACTGCCCCATTCCCCTTAATGCCCCTTTCAAGCATTTCCCATTTTCCCAAAGTCTGTCCCTAAAATCCAGGATAGGTGTTTTTGTGTGGTTTGGTTCTTCTCCTTCTGTGATTTCAAACCACAATGACTGGTGGTAACTGTTCCCTAGGTGCTCCCCCACTGTTACCCCATCACACTGTCCCTGTTTGTGAGCACAAGGTCCAGTATTGCCTTCTGCTGAGTTGGTTCTATGGCCAGTTACTTGAGGAAGGCACCCTGAAAGGGTGTATGTCCTTTATTTCTTTTTCTATATAATTTTTTAAATCATCACTAGTTGTATGCCCCAGTTGGGTAGTGAGTTTATTCACTGCTTTCCCTGATGTATTCAGTGTTGCAAATATATTCAGTTCTTTAGTAGTTATAAACTCATTTTCCCTAGTTTTACTCTTTTGTGACAACTTTCCTCATTTGATCTGTCGTTTATGTGAGGATCTTGAATAAGAGCTGAATTCTGCTTATCATTCTCAACATTTATTAAACAGCTTAGCTTAGGTTTTCTGATAGTTTTCTTCTTTTTAGCTCTTCTTTTTATTTGTTTAATCACCGGTTATTTGGATGATTTAGGGAATACAACCATGCTGAACCCAGGTCTTTTATCTTCCTCCATATTACCACCCACTTCAGTTTCATGATATAATGGTGTATCTAGGTCCTCATCTTTTAAGGATGTGAGCAAATGATCAATTTCAGATCTGTTTATGGCCACTTCTACCCTGAGGATTCCAATATATTTTTTATTAATTACCATTTGCTCCATGATTATTAAATGGGCATCATAAGGATTTTTCAGTAAGTCAATCAGGTCTTGACTTAGGTAGTTAGGCTTAAAAATATCATTGGAACCAAGGGGTTGGTTCTGGCTAGTGTTAACACTGCAATTAGCACAAAATTTAGCGGCCCTCATAGTTTCTTCCAGTAGTTTTAAATCCTCAATGGCATGGTGCAGATCAATTATAACTTCACCCAATTTAGTGTTTGGGGCACAGTGTTCTGATAGCACACCTGAAACATCAGTAAAGTTGATATATTGGTCTAAACTTATGTTCCATAGTTTAGGTGATTGATCCAAATTAACACTTTTGGCCCTGACATATCCCTGTCCCTGTCTGGATAAATTACTAGCTAAGCTAGCATTAACTTGCTGTAATTTAGAGTTGTTAGAGTTGTTAGAGATAATAGCCACCAAGCTAGATTTGTGTTGTGAAGCCTCACTTGGCACCCTATTAACTGAATTTTCCCCTCTACTAAGATCACTACTACTTGTAACATTATACTGCATTAATTGCATCCTTGGACTGAACTGATCCATATTATGACCATTAATCTCATCTACTTCTATTAATTCAGGTGGAGCACGTCTAGGTGTAGAAGTCCTATTCATATATTGCAGCAAATATTCAGTTATTTTTGACTGTCTACTAGAGTTTTTTTTTTTTATTTGTTGCCAGTTCCTGGTGAAATATCACCATTTTGCAATCTTTGCAGCTGTGTATTCACCATCGTACTACAGGAAGGGTAAACAAATTAACAGTAAACGTTTACTTAAATATGTATATCTAATCAACCCAAATCAAGGGCAGTAATCCAGCCAGAATATACAGTTTACAAAACTACTAATAACAAGCAATTGATCATACTACTATAAAAAACTACAATAGATTTCTATAACAAGAAACTCCTAAAGCTCTATAAAACAGAGTTCAGACAGATGCGGTGCAATACTTCATTTTTCCTTTGGTGAAAGAGAAGAAATGGTCCTTCTTGTACTTGCCACAGACAGACTATTATATCCCCTCGATGCTTAACAAAACAAAACAAGTGACCAATAGTCAATATCCAGATGCTTAGGTCTCTTGAACAAGGAAAAAAGAATCTCACCACTCAGTATGAACTTTTGATAATACTAGTGATCTGTTTAGGTGTTCTGAATGTCTTACATTCCACTCAAGCTCTGTTGATCACTATTCTCACATCAGCTGTCAGGCCTACAAAAGCCATGCAAACATGATCATCAAGTGTGCAGATTTTTCTTACAGTCCTCTCCTCTTGAAGTTTGGCAACATATTTTTTCTCCACTCCAGTACAACTATATGTTTGCCACAGATACCAACGGTCCTGGAGCCTTTCTTCACTGCCTCTTGTGCATATTCCACTTGGAAAAGATCTTCTTTAGACCAGAGGTATAAGGTACATATTGGAACACTAGCAAGGAAAATTGTGTTGCAAAAGTTACTGTTTTTTTCATCAGCTGTTCTCAGAATGCCCTACCTTTTTTTTTTTTTTTTACCAATTATTTTACGAGGTGAGACACACTAAGCTGAAAGCTTGTTTGCAGGTGCAACCTGGGAGCACGAGGAAGTTAAATGACTTGCTCAGGGTCACACAGTATGCAAGTGGGGGCTGTGGGATTCAAACCCAGGTGTCCAGATTTGCAGCTCAGAGCCTTAAACCACTGCACCATACTACTTCACTGTGTACTTATTCAACTGCTAACAATACTTATTTTACAATACCAACAATGAAAGCTTGTTTATGACAAAAATCATTGTTATATCAGTTGTCTCATTTTTGTAACACTTTGCCTAAATTTATCACTGCAGGTTGCACTATGCTGTCGAATTTTAAGACTGCACTGAAAAAAAAATTTGTTTGATACTGATATCTGTCAGTGTACTTGATTCTGTTACTTTTCAGTAATGTGTTATATGGTATACATCATTTGTTAATTTTGTACTACATAATTGTCTTTTGTTAGAATATTTGTTTAACTGTTATTGCTGGTCGCCCATGAAAACAGGCTTCATGCTCTTGAATTTTCCAGACTTTTAATAAACAAAATTATGACTTTGGAAATTCTATGGATTTTATTGAAAAAGTCTTAACAGCATTTCAGAAGTGAAACTACCATTCTACCTGATTTCTGCACAACTCTACTACTGATCTGACATTAAATTAATTGTAACAAGAATAAAAGGCAGGAGAGCAGCTAAACATGACTCAGACCTGTGCCAAACCAAAAACAAGAGCAACTATTTACAAAAAGCCAGGTTCTTCAATTAGGTCTCCATTCAATCCACAAGTGCAGATATCCATTCGGGCAGAGAAAAATGACCATGCACTATTGCTGATTGTTAAATTATACACGTTTCTTTATGATGAAGTAGTCATCCAAAGGTTACAAATCCACAAAGCTGAAGACTGCTAATAGTGGGGTAGCTGGACCCCTCCACAGACAAACAGTCACTGTTTGTTTGGGAAGGGGTACAGCTACACTACTGTTAGTAGTCTTCAATTTTGTGGATTTTTTACCTTTGGATGACTACTTCGTGAAGAATAAAATGTGTTTCATTTAACAATCTGCACCAGTGCATGGTCATTTTTCTCTGCCTGCATGGATATCTGCACTTGTGGATCGAATGGAGACCTAGCTGCCAAACCTGGCCTTTTGTAAGTGCTTTAAATTGATTGTATTATGACTTCCTGACATCAGACTGTTGCTGTTACAGTTTCTGCCAGCCCTTACCCACTCTCTGTATAGGAAGGTAGTGGCAGGTAGGAGTACAGTGGATTGAGTGTGCCTTGCCAGCACATGAGGGACGAAGGTACGGGAGGCAGGAAAGGAGTATAAACAGAGAGTTAAAAAAACAATGGCCTATGTAAAACCTCAGAATTTCCTGCAAAATATGGATTCAACTTTCATTGTCCTGGTAATAATTCATATTTTAGTCACCACTACTGCATCAGTTGAATTCACCTCCAAGAGTACCCAACATCTCCTGTGTCCAGCATTAGTACTGTCACATCTTTCACAGGTTTACCTGAGTTACTCTATAACAGCTTTAATTCATGCCCATTATATTCAGTGATCAGGGCACACCTGACATACTGTACTAACATACTAACATACTATTTGCCAGCAGATTAGGCCTTATGGTCTATCGAGTCTGCTCGAACCTCAGATCCCTAGTTGGGTGCCGAGGCGGTCCGCCCCCGTGTTCCAGAAACCCCTATCATCCATCCCCACCCTCCAGGGACAGGCCATCATCTGATACATCCACTTTCTATGTCTGTCCCACCCTCTGTTGAAGCCCTCCACTGTGGATCTCTGAACCAGCTTGCCAGGCAGTGCATTCCAAGGGTCCACCACCCTCTCAGTGAAAAACCTCCTCCTCTTTTCCCCCCTCACCCTTCCACCTTCCAACTTCAAACCATGCCCTCTGGTGATACCTCCCTGCTTTAGTCTAAAGATCCCTCCACGCTACACTATTTATTCCTTGAGGTACTTGAAGACCTCAATCCTGTCCCCCCGTCTCTCCTCTCCTCTCCTCCAATAAAAACAGGCAGAGCTCCTCAAGTCTGTCCTCCTACGTCAAATACCCTAGCCCTAGTATCATCTTAGTTGCCCTCCTCTGTACCTTCTCCAGGAGCTGCATGTCCCTCTTCAGGTGTGGTCTCCAGTACTATACACAGTACTCAAGGTGTGGTCTAACCAGTCCATTGTACAGCGGCAGAATTACTTCCTTGCTCCTAGAGGTGATCCCCCTTACGATGCATCCCAACATTCTCTTTGCCTTGCTAGCCGCTCTCCTGCACTGCTCAGAGTTATACATAAATGCATCCACCATGACCCTAGGTCTTTTTCCTCATTGAAGCCTCCAGTGCCTCCTCCCAGGGTGTACCTGTGTTTAGGTTTCCCACCCAAGATGTAACACCTTGCACTTGGTGATATTGAAATTTAATTTCCATGTGTGAGCCCAGCTTTCCAGGTTGTCCAGGTCCCTTGCAGGGCCAACCTCCCTCTTCTCCCTCAACTACTGCTCCCATCTTGGAGTCATCAGCGAAGAGACTCATTTCACACAGTATACCCTCCTGATGTCTGATATGTATGCATTAAACAGGATCGGACCCAGGACCCCAGCCTCATGGGTACCTCACCAACCTCTCTAGGGTCTCGAGAGCTCCCCACAGACCACTACCTCTGGGTATCCACCAGCCAGTTTTCAATCCATCTGACCATCAAAGGCCTACTACCAACCCCATCAGTTTCTCCACCAGACCATTGTGGGGACAGAGTCAAACGCCTTGCTGAAGTCCAAGAACAATACATCCACAGGCTTTCCCCTCTCCAGTTCTAATGTTACCCATTCGTAGAACTCCACAAGATTGGTTTGACATGATCTACCTGGCACAAACCCATGTTGCCGACTATCCAGACCTCCCACCTCCTCCAAGTACTCCCCCAATTGTTCCTTTAGTATACTGTCCGATAATTTTCCCACCACCGAGGTCAAACTGATCGGTCTGTAGTTACCTGGTACTTCCCTCGACCCCCCCCTTTATGGATTGGCACCACATGTGCCTCTCGCCAATCCCTAGGTACCCTCCCTGTCTCAAGTGACCTGTTGAAGAGCTCCACCAGGGGTGCAGCCAGTATGTCCGCCAATTCTCATAGTACTCTCGGATGAATATCATCCAGCCCAGGAGATTTGTCTTTCTTTAGGGCCTTGAGGGCTAACCACACCCTTTTGGCGGAGATAGCATCATCTGTCCCCTCCACCTTACTGGCCTTTTTATCCTTATCCTGATGTGACACCCCTGAGGTACCTCTCCTTCCCTCTTGCTCCATTTCTGTTGCTCTCCTGATCCCACTCACTGCCGCTTATCCCCATCGTGCCTTGCTTTGTAGATATCCCATCCCTCCCTAGTGAACACAGAGGCAAAGTACTCGTTAACACCTCTGCCTGGTCCTCGCCCTTCCACCCACCCTCCTTCTGATCTCAATCTGCTGAGATGACCTTTAGTTTTTCTCCGCCTCCCAATGTACCGGAAGAACCCCTTTTCCCCTCCATGTATCCCCTGTGCCAGCCGCTGCTCTTTACTGGACTTTGCCCCCCTCACCATCCGGGTGACTTTTCTAGATGCAAGATGGTACATTTCCTTATCCCTATCCCCTCTTGTCATTTTATATTTTTTGTAGGCCACCTTCTTTTCTCTGACTGCTACCTGAACCTTACTGGACCACCAGCATGGTTTATGTGACCTTGCTCCCTAATGTTTCACCTTAGTGCAGGTCCTGACTGCCTCATGAAGTTCCCATTTTATGACCTCCCATCTCCTTTCCACATTTGTCATTGAAGTAATCCCCTTCAAGTGATCCTTGAGAATATTTCCCATGCCCACAAAGTCTGCCCCCCTGAAGTCCACTGCCAGTGTCCTAGATCTCCCCCATGCTTATTTGAAACCAGACAGTATTGTGGTCGCTCCCAGTCAGGGGATCCTCTACAACCAGGTCCCTTACCAGATCCCCATCTGCCAGAACCATGTCTAGGACATGCCCCTCCCTTGTGGGCTCCATCACATGCTGTGTTAAGAACACATCCTGGAAGCCATCCAGCAGCCTCTGCTCCTTGGCCACCTTAGAGGACATGGTTCCCCAGTTTGTACCTGGCATGTTAAGTTCCCCCATCAACACCACTCCTTCCCCTTTTGGTCCACACTGGGCAATGATGTTGTCCAGCAAGCCATCCTCCAGTACATCACCCATCCGGGGGGCTTATATACTACACCCAGCTTGTTCTTATCTCCTGCTGGGGATCATAAGGTGACCCATAAGTCCTCCATGTTTCCCTCTGCCTCTTCAACCCTAGCAATTTCTATGTCATCTCTAATGAACATAGCCACTCCACCCCCTCTGCCCTCCTTTCTATCCTTCCTAAGCATAGTGTACCCCTGCAAGTTTAGGTCCCAGTCATGGTTTTTGTTGGCCCACGTCTCCGTGACCGCCGCCACATCCACCCCCCCATCGAACAGCATGGCCTGGAACTCTGGCAACTTGTTTCTCAAGCTCCTGGCATTTACTAACACCAACCTCCACCCCTTATCCCTGATCCCTTTAGAACTCCACCCAGGCTCCTTATACTTCCATCCTCCTTGCTCCTCCTGAAACCTTCACCCCTGTCTGTTTCCTCCCCTTGGGTTTGAAGGCTACTCCTTATCTGGAGGAGAGGGTTTGGTCAGCCCTCCTTATCCCTTCCCTCACAAGTTTAAACCCCACCTTTCTTGAATGTAGTCAGCCATCCCCTGTTTAAGGACTTCTTTCCCTAATGGGGCAAGATGAAGCCTGTCCTTGGCATATAGTCCCTTATCCTCCCAAACACCTTTCCAGTTCCCTAACACCCTCAACCCACTCTCTTCACCCCACTTCCTGAGCCAGTCATTAACCTCTGTGATCTTCATTTTTTTCTCCACTGAGGCCTTTGGTACTGGCAATATCTCTGAAAAGGAAATGTTGCATCCATTATCCCGACAGACTCTGGCAAGTTCTTGGAACCTTGCTTGGATTTCCAAAACGCTATTTCCCTCTAGATCATTAGTTCCCAAATGTCCCAGGAAATCTGGTTTCCCTCCACAATCCCTAACCAGTTCGTACACCTTGAACTTTGCTCTGTGCACTGTCAGCCCAGAGATACTCACTACCTTCACCTGGCTATGGCATCCACCCCACTGTACTGGATATCCCTAATCATTGAGTCTCCCAATAAAAGAACCTTAACACTGCCATCATCCTTATGGTTACCTCCACTATGCACTCTCAGCCCCCAACCCCCCTTTATTCATGATCTCAATTCCATGGGAGTCTTCCTGTCTTATTAGAGACCCCCTTGTCGCCCTCCCCTTTCTGCCTCCCTGGTTATTTTGCCTACTTAACTCAGACCCCCTCTGAATAGGTGTCCCCTTTAACCCTCTCTTATCTGAATCATTTATCCTGGCCCTGATGGTTTCCCCTTCCCCCACACCGCCATTCTCCCCTTGTAATAGTACCCCACCTCCAGAGGCTCTCTGTGAGTCCCCTCTGCTAGGGTCCCCATCCTTGGTACTGACCTCGCTGAAGGGCTCCTCCCACCTCCTTGTCTCCCAGTTTTCTCCAGTCATGCTCTCCTCCTCATGTCTGCAATATGTTGCATCTCCCATCTGTTTAACATTTATGTTTCCTCTCCCTCTGGGACTATTTCTATCCTTTCCATTGCCAGTCTGTGATGCCCTATGGGTATCTGACTCCTTCCCCCCAGCCTCTGTATCAGTTTCCTCATTTCCACCAACCCCTTCCTCCCACTCTAGGTTGCTTAGTAGCTCAAATCTATTGTGACACTTATGTCAGCCTCCATCAAGTAACTCGAGTTTCCCCTGACTGCACCTCTAAACTGCCCCTCTTCCTCCCCTCTTGCTCTGTTCTCCTTAGGAGCTCCCTTCCCACAGTCTGCTGTTTTAGGCTTCCCCACAACAGCCCCTCCCTTCTCAATGTCTGCTCTACTAGGCTTCCCCACAACAGCCCCTCCTGACTCTTCCCCCTCCACTCTCTTTGTATTCGGAATGTTCACCCCGTATGCTTTTCCCTTGGTGTCAACATCCCTATCTAAGGGTCCTCTGTCCCTAATATCCCCCCTCCTGCTTGCTGTAACATAACATCCTGTAAATTCAGAGCATTGCCCCAGCCTCCTCTCAGCCCCACCCTTCTGCTGCCCATATCCACACCCCTTATCCTTGGACACCCCCCCATCTCCCCCAGCTTACTTCTTAACCAATATACTTCACTCCTGATACAAGATAGCTGTCTACAGAGTGGGCAGCCTCCCTCTCTCCACGCCCAATTGAGAATTATTGCCATCCCACAGCCTGTGCAGCCTACAACCCTTCTGAAGATGCCTGTCATGGTGGAATATGGCCACCCTATTTGTCCCCCTCTGTTTATAATCGCACACACCCTTTTTCTCAGTCCCTTCCACCTGGAATACAGTTTCTCTCTATACTGACTGCAGTTGTTTACAAACCCAATTTCAACCCCACCAATAAAGTTCTCAAGTCTCACAAACACATACAGTCCAGTGTGTGTCCAGTCCCAATAACAGTGTGTGTATGCAGACGTCAGGTACCGTATGATATCACAGGCCCACCAGTTCCTGTTACTTCAAATTTCAGTCCCAAACAGAAATACACAGCCCTTCAATCCCAACCCCCAGTGGCTTTTCAGTATTTAAAAAAAGCCTACAAAACAAGGTGCGTGGGCGGGCTCTTACCAACACCAGGCAAACATCACATTTAAATTTCACTCTGATTATCACTGCCAAACAAGTGTTCCCAAGCCCCAAATGTTACAATATCACAGCCCAAGTAACAGTTCTAACTCAAAGTAGTAATTTTTAACACACAGAACTAATTTCATGTACAAAACTATTCAAATATTTCAGTTAAAACAGAATATAAACCCAGACCTCTGTCCTTACCAGTCTCCTGCTTAAGTTCCCAAGTGAGCAATGAAAGACAAGGTGATTCTTGTTAATTTCTCCTCCCCCTAACACCAGGCAAACATTACATTTAAATTTCACTCTAATTATCACTGCCAAACAAGTGTTCCCAAGCCCCAAAAGTTACAATATCACAGCCCAAGTAACAGTTCTAACTCAAAGTAGTAATTTTTAACACACAGAACTAATTTCATGTACAAAACTATTCAAATAGTTCAGTTAAAACAGAACATAAACCCAGACCTCTGTCCTTATCTGCCTCCTGCTTATGTTCCCAAGTGAACAATCCAATGTTTATGTTCATGAAATCTTGTTTTCACTGGTGGAACACTAGTGCTGCTATTGTATAGTGATTCACCTAATAAAATTACTAACTTTTTGTTTTTATGGTAATAAGAAACCAACAAAAATAAAAATAAAAACTGAATATTTCTTGATATATAGCATGTGTGTGCTTGGCATAGACATCACTGGTTTTTGGTTTAGAGTTACATCCTGTCAACTTGCCCCCCAAAATAAATCAATAAATAACAATACTGATGCTGGCCACAGCTGCCCCCCACAAAACTGTGGGAATATTTCACACTACACAGAGGGCGTACTAGCACCCTCAACACCCATCACCACCACTGCTCGATGATGAACACATCTTGGTCCCACTTTACCACAGCTACAAGGTCCATTTTCTGCCTAGTCGCTCACCAGCATGCAAACAGGTAAGTGTATCACAATAACTATAGTTAATAAATTAGCAATTATATTTCAGAAAAACAATGCAAAAAATAAGCAGATACTTTACAAAAAAACTTGCAAACATAAGAAGGGCCACAAAGTGCTTTCAAATATCTGTTTTCATTTACAGAAGTAGGTTACAAAGAGCTGCAGATCTTTCTCCTTCAACAACCACTGTAAAACTGCACAGAACAGTAGGAGAAGCAGTGAAGCAGTCCCTTGACAGAGGGAGGTAGAGAGAGAGAGAGAGAGAGACATAGGGATGGTTGCTATAGCAACTCACCCTTCTACCCTTACATTTCCATCTACTGTAGCAGAGGACTATCATATGACCACATTTTTTGCTGAATAATTTTTGAGCATTCTGTGGAATTTAGCAGTGAACAGCAGAGTTGTCTGATGGACTGTGGAATTTTAAAAATACATAAAAATTGATATCACTTTGCTAGGTGGTGGGTTCAGTAAATGTGGCAGTCTCACTTGAGAAAGAAAGGGATTCTATAGCAAATAACTCATTGTTCCTTTTATTCCCACCTAACTGAATACTATCACATAACAGAATATGCTCCTGTGGATTTTACTGCAAACAGAATTCAGCTCTGAACTGCAGAATGGTTTCATGGTAAAGAGGATTTCCACAGTTCAAATAATTTCTGCTGTTCATGTCATTACTCGGCGAAACAAAGCAAAATTTTGCGCTACTGGTAGAAATTCACCCATGGTGAATATTAGTGAAACGTCATGAAAATTGTGGAAGTTTGCTAAATTTTCATTGAAACAGAATCCACAAATTTCACCCAGCCCTAGTAACGTTTAGATGCACTTCACTAGCAGAAACAGCTGGCAGCAGCAGTGCTGGAAGGAAGGGCAGGGGGAGCACTGTCCACGTCCAGCAAGACTCATGGCATTCCACTGTGAGCCTTTGTATTTCAGTTTTTGAAATTAGGTGAAATGAAATAATTGAAGTACCATCAATTACTAAGAAAGCTTTCTCAGGACATCTTAATGAAACTACATCAACCTGTGCTAAGGGGGAAATTACAATCCTTGCCAACTTTAACCTACCTGACATAAATTTGGGAGAACTATCAGCTTTGTGTTCCAACAGTAATGAACATTTAGACATAGCTAAGGAATATAGTTAGAAGCAGCATTTCTGTAAACCTGCAAGAGTAACTAATGTTGTAAATTTCATTTTCTTTTTCATAGAGTTGTTTCCCACCTGTCACCACCTATTTCTGCCATCGGGCCCTTGAGGGGCTACCTGGTGGGCTGTCACATATGGCAACGGGGCACATAGGGTTTTTCCCATTTTTCCCCCTTAACTCTCCTGATATCCCAGTAGACACGGTCATGCATGTGTGTGAAAGCTTGCATGCATGCTGGAAATGGCAATGACCCTGCTCCACCCACCTGGCCTGGTGCCACCCCCACTTGCCTGGCACTACCATCGAACCTCTACTTGGTGACAGCCAAGGGCCAGGAATACTAATCTCCCAAATCCAGAAGAGAACTTCCTGGCAGCTGCTCAATCCTCTTTCAACCCTCCCCACCAGCTGACCCATGGTGGCCCAAGCACATTTTCGAACTCAGGTCACTGGCATGAAGTGAATAGTGACGTCCAGTGCCTCAAACCTTAGCTCCACTGGGCCGGCTCATCGATTTCATTTTTACAGATTTTGAGAGTAATTGTGAATATGAAATAGGCAAACCACTAAGAAGAAATGATCATGGTACAATCTTTTTTTTTTGTATTATATTGTTATTGAGCTTTTAGCAAGATCTCACTTACACAAAGCAAACAATCTTACACATAGATTACAATAATGGTGAATACAGGCAGTTAGCAAATATCACTCCTCTTAAACTCACATGGGGAAATCAGTTATTTATATACAATGAGCAGGTTCATAAGCCTACAGCAGAGGGAGAACCACAGAGGGAAAAAAATGCACCAATCAGTCCATCTATAGGAACCAACCAGTGTGCATGTTAACTAGCCCACAACTCCCCCTGAAGACACAAGATACAACAGCTCCAATTTAAATCAACACAAGGCCCTTTTAATACAGCCAGATACCCCATTCTCACATTTCCAAATCTTGAAAGTCATACTGAGAACATAGCAAAACTTTAACTGGATCCTAGAACCCCTTCAAGAAAAGAGCAACATTATTGTTATATTCTGGGTTGTAAATAAACTATATATAGAAAAAAAAGAAGAGGCAGGCAAGGTTCCATTTATAAGCCCTTCTAACATTAGGAATAGTACAGGCCCACATTTAACAGTTCCGCACAGAGTTCAAAGAAATATAAAAACAGTCTTGCACTGGGACCAGAGAATGCTCAATAACCCCCACACTGCCTATAATACCAACAATTCCTAAAATATATCCCACCCTGAATCGGCTACTGGGTTAAACCTGGATCCTTCTAGGCAATACAATAAGAGAAGATAATACATTACAAATCCTGACAGTACTGCAAGAAAAAGTCATTCTCCTTCTGTCTCAATATCCTTATTCTCCTAACACCCTTCCTGCTCAGTAGTATCCAGGACTTTCTCAGTTTCCCTCGGATATTTAAATAGATAGGTTTTATCTTTCCAGGATACACACTTTTGTGGCCATGTACAAATCTGGGCTTGCCTGAGACAACTTATTGTTACCATCTTGATCACAATTAAGAGGAAAGTAATATCACCGGGGCAACATGATTATGTACATACAGTATATAATATTAGAAATCTCTCCACTGTAAAGGCATGCCTATCAAATTTGGTCACATTAGGAACAAATAATGTTGAAAACTATCTAAAAGTGACAGCTAGCTAATTTCCAAAAATAAAATAAAATTTTTAGTAAATGGTTTTCCAGAAAATAAAACTTTTAACATCTGAAAAAATGGTCTGTATAAATGCTACAAAAATTACCCAGAAAAGGAATCTCATGATATATAACAAATAGCAAGAAACTGTAAAAAAAGAAACATAAAATACAAAGAGGAAGAATGAGATAGATCTGGCCAATAATAAACAAAACCCCAAGGGCTTTTTAGGTCTGCAGTGGGCACAGCCCTGCAGACCTCTTGCTATGAGAAAAGTATTCCTGCATTCCTTCCGAGTTCCGACCGAACAACATGTTAAAGTCATGCCACAGTTGCCTCCTCATTGGAGAAGCACTTCACTCATTGTCTCCAGTGGAAGGAGCACTGCACTATTTTTATGGTGTTGGTGGTCATGGCAGAACATGGCCCACTCCACTGTGCCCAAGATGGCTGCCAAACCATATTGCACATGCGCGACTTCTAGTACTTGCGCAGTGGTGATCAGTGGCCATCTTGGTTATGGCAGAGTATGCCATGTTACACCATGACTGCCAAAAAAAAAAAATAGATTTAAATTATAGCTATCTCCCCACCCAACCCTCCTTCTAAGCACCCACACCCATCCCACCTGAAACATATGACTGACACTAGGGGTGCCCAGTCCCCCAGTGTCGGGAAACATATGAGTGACACTGGGGGTGCCCGATCCCCCAGTGTCAGGATCAGGCATTCTCAGATTTATTTTTTAAATTAATTATATTTACCCCACCCAATCCTCCCTCTCAGCAACCCCTCCCAGGAACATACTGTGACACTGGGAGTGCCCAATCCCCCAGTGTCAGGATCTGCATTCACATTTTTTTTATTTAAAGATGTCCCCCACACGTGACCCTCACTCTCTGCACCCTCCCCACTCAAAAATGTAATAGTTACAATTGAGGTGCCCAATCACCCAGTGCAGGAATCAATCCTTGCTCTTTTTTTAAACCTGTAAAAAAAAAAAAAACATCCATCAATGTATTTTGTGCCGTTACTGTTCCCCCACCTGATCCTCTCACTCAGCACCCACTACCCTGCACCCACAAAGCCCTTACTTACCTATCGGAGGTCCAGTGCCATAATCCTTTCTGGACTACAGACACATTTGCACTCTTCATTTTTTTTGCAATTCAAAGTTTATTAACATTATTTTCTGTTTCACACAAAAGGCAGATATACATATAGAGACATAGGATACATAAGACATTGTTTATACATGAATCTACACCTCTACCCTCCCCTTATCACCCATACCCTTTCCTCCTTCCCTCCATCCCCTATCCCTTCCCTGCTAGAGCAACAACAGTTATAGTATCTGATTTTTCCAAGCATATTGTGAACCTGGATTAGTCTTGAGGCTAAGGTGATTGCATCAAATGTATCACACCCTGTAGCAAATATAGGGCATAGAGGGGATCCCATATGTTTTGTAAACCTGTCCATTGTGTTATTCAAGTTAGCAATGGCTTTCTCAATGTGTAAATTAGCCAAAATTTCAATTATATTATAGGGGATTTCATTATGGGGATTTCCAGCTGATCAAGCCAATGTGGTAATACCAGCTTCTTGACTGACATAGCTATGAGATTCATATGGTATTTATGATTATAGACTCTGATTTCTGATAGATCACCCATCAGACGAATTTCTGGGGTAAACAGGTCCTTAAGGCCTAAGAGAGGATCAAAGAGTTGTTTGATGGTACTTCATAATGGGGAGACTTCAGGGCAAGCCCAAAATATATGGTATAATGTCCCCTTGTCTTGTTTGACATCTAACACAAAATGAGGTACATTTTAATCCCAATTTGGCTAATTTACACAGTGTATAATAAGCATTATGCAAGATATACAATTGTATCAGTCTTAATCTGTCTTGTGTAACTATTTTGTGGCAATTTTGCCAGATAGTTGACCAGTCTATGTTCTGGTCTGGAAAAAAGATTCCCAGAGTGGCCCAAAACTGTCAGGAAATTTCCAGTGATATATTATATTGTACATTTTTGAGACTGCTTTGGGACCTCCTCTGAACTCCAATAATTCCTTACAAAAAGGGATGACTTAAGCTAACTGGGGTTTTTGACCAAAGGATTGTGTTAATAGGTGTTAACAAAAACCACAAAGGAGCTCACACTAGACGGTTGCCAAGTGAGGTCTTAGACCAAACACAAATCCAGGCACTCACCACCACAAAAGAACTTAGCCCAGAAGGAAAAATGTTAAAAAGGTTTATTAAATTGCTTGATGTGTTTCTGGTCCCACTGGACTCTTTATCAAGGTGGTGAGTGCCTGGATTTGTGTTTTTGTTAATAGGTGTTGTAGCTGGATAATCCTAAAAGTGTGCCTGTGTGAGGTACCTAACTTAGCCACGAGTTCTTTAATCAAGAACCATAAATCAGTATTTTTAACAAAATAGGTTATATTCCAACTCTGTAAAATGGGCAACCAAGTTGGGGGGATTGATTTTTCATCTATTTTGAGCTGTAGGTTTCCAACTATTGGCTGACTGAGGTCCTTAATGTGGTCATATTTAAGGTAATGACAAATCTGAGTATGAATCTTCAAGGATATGGAGATTGTAGAATTCTTGAGCTTTAGAGGCAGGAGGCTTTCCTTAATATATAACAGGCCCTCAGGATCTAAACCATATGAGTGTATAAGGGTTATCTCAATTTTGAGCCAAGCCAGGGCAGAATGTAAATTTTCTTGGGATAGCCACCTCAAGTATTTATTAATGTGACTAGCCCAGAAATAGAGTCCCATGTGAGGAAGGCGCAAGCCCCCATTACTCTTGAGAGCAGCCAAGATATAATAGGCTATCCTAGGGGATTTATTACACCAGATAAATTTAGTGAACAGGAATTGTAGTTTCTTGAACCAGGACAAAGGGAGCCAACTGTTAAGCATAGAGAGGGGGTACAAGAGCCATGGGAAGACATTAATTTTGATTAAATTTATTTTACCCCACAGTGAGATAGGAAGTACTGGCCCATCGGTTCAGATCTTGAGAGATTGTATGAACCAGAGAGTCCAGGTTTAATTTACTAATTTGCTTGGGGTTTCTAGATAATTCTATGCCTAGATATCTAAGGGAGTCCTGTTTCCAATTAAGTCCTAAGGGCACTATATCTGCTCTAAATAATTTGTGATTAGGTGAGAAAACTGCTGTTTCACTAACATTTAGTTAGTCATTGAACATTTTGCCAAAGGTATCAATGATGTTTAACATAGGGGGTAGGGATGGACAAGGATTGGAAAGTTGAAGGAGGAGATCATCTGCATAAGCAGATACTTTAATTTCACATGTGTGTCTGGGGATCCCCTGAATAGTCTGGCAGTTTTGCAAATTATGAATTAGTGGTTCCAGGTAAATATTAAATAATAATGGAGACAAGAGGCATCCTTGTCTAGTTCTGGAATGGAGTGTAAAGTTCTCTGAGATCACTCCGTTACCTGAGACTCATGCAGTAGGGGATTTGTATAGTGCCCTGATCCACCCTGTAAAACCTGATGGGAAACCAAAGGCTCCCAAAGCTTGAAACAAATACTCCCAATGCACCCTATCAAAAGCCTTCTCGGCGTCCAGGGAGAGTAAGGCAGCTGGGAAGGGTGCATCCCTGGACACCAAAAAGACATGCAACAGGGTTCTTAAATGATCAGAGGAGGATCTACCCTTCTTTTTGTAATAATTTTTTTATTATTTTCCAAAACGAAGGAAAACAAAACATAGAATCACATTACAGTATACAGTCACAGGTTATGAAGATACATATATATATATATAACCCCTACCCACACTTGTAGGGGTATTGTACCAGTACAGTTATCATGGGAAAGGCAGAAGAATATAACTTAGAAGTAGAGTACATAGACATGACATTTCACCTCATAGAATAGAGATTACTGTGCTTTCAACTGGACTAAGGACTCTACTTATGTAGAGACATAGCATGGAAGTAAGCAGGGTACACCACGGCTTCCACATAACCTCCCAGTATTAATCATATAAAGGGTACTTACTGAAGCCTTGGGGTCGGATCAGAACATTCTCATTGCTGGACATACATGCCCCTACAGAAATAATTTTATAATTGCCACCAGGCGTGTTACTTTTCATGGCATCCGGAGAAATTTGACTAAGAGTGTACATATGTTCTGCAAAAGACCAGACTGATCCTGTAATGAAACCAAAATATCCCAAGCTTAAATCTGTACTCTTAAAATAGACCTTCCACATGTCAGCACTTGTTCAATCAAAGCAGTTATAATTCCAGTACTATCACAACAAACCTAGGCCACGGGGCTACTATACTAGAACCTTGGTTCGAACCCCACCTCGTCAGACTACCTGTTACAACCAGCAGAGGAGACTGAAGGTAATCACCCTATTCCCATTGGTGGAAGGACTTGCACCAGATATCTAAGATATGGATCCCAACAGGCTGCAAATAAGGAGAGTTTGGACTTCTGTAAGTAGGATATCTTATCCAGTTTGGCCAGAGTAGACAAAGACCCCATTATTGCTGCTACTGTGGAACCAATCAAGTCCTCCAATGGCATAATATGGTTTCTTTTAGTTTGTAGTGCCAACAGAGCCAGCCATCTATATCTTAATGGTGACAATCTGGGCATAACCCCGCTTATCCCCAAGATACAAAAAAGGGGGGCAGAAGGGAATGGTCTGTTCGAGAACCCAGGATGCAAGATCTAGAATCTCTTACCGCAGGGGTTGGATCTTGGGGCAGCTCCACAATACATGCGCTAGGTCCCCACCAGGCTGTTGGCATCGCCAGCAATTGTCCTTGTCTATTACTTTAGCTCTATGAAGAATAACAGGAGTTCTATACCAGGAGTGTGCAATTTTATTTTGAATTAGTCTGGATTTGGCGTCTGGGAACCAGGAGTGTGCGTCTACCCAGGCTTTATCCCAAGCCTCAGAGGATATATGGGTCTGCAACATCTTCTCCCATCTATGCCTTTCTGCCTCAGATTGAGATGGGAGAGTATCACGAAGAGTGGCATATATCTGACCAGTGAGGCCCTTGGTACAGGATATCCACTTAACCAACAGCGATGCTTGGGCACGGCCCAAGGAACAAGGTAAAAGCTGCCGGATGGCATCCCTAATCTGGAGATATCTCCAAAAGTCCCCTGCTGGAATACCCCATTGCTGTCTTAGAGACTGAAATGTCTGGATGGTCTTATGGTTAGGGGTTAACAAGTCACCCAGCTTAGTAATACCCAGTGCCACCCATTGTCTCCATATGATTTCGATTCCGCCTATGGTAATGTCTGGATTATGCCAGATAGGCACGTGGGAAAGAGGAAGGGGGGCCAGGTTAAGTTTGCGGTGATAGCTAACCCAGTTTCTCCTAGCTGTATCTATTGTAGGGGAAGTGCGTTCTACCCCAAACTTATTAATCCTAGATTTTTTGGAACTATCCTTCTGTACCAAAAGGGATAAGGGATGACACAACCCCACGATATCTGTCTCTAGCGGCACCCACTGCGGTGAAAGACGGGAGAGAGGACGAACCCAGTTAACCGTTTGTGCTAAGAGGAAGGCTTGGTATTATCCTTCTAACCATGGGAGGTTCTACCCCCCCTGCTGCTAGTGTGATCTTAGTTTAGCTCGACTGAACCTGGGTTTAGATCCCTCCCATAAAAAATCCCCAATTACTTTATCAATACCCTGGAACCATTGTGCGGGTAAGGGAACTGGTAGATGCCTCAGGAGGTAAAATAATTTGGGTGCAGAGATCATGGTCACTGCCGCCACTTTCCCGGCAAGAGTGAGTTTAAGTAACCTCCATCTGTCGAAGTCTGTCTTAATGGAGGAAAGAAGGGGTTGTATATTAGCATTCCAGATTGTTTCTAGGGATGGGGTCAGGAAAATACCCAAACATGTGATCCCACCTGGAGCCCAAATTAACTCGTCCATGGCTATCCCCTACTGAACGCAGTGCTCATTGAGGGGGAGTATCTCTGTCTTATGCCAGTTCAGCCGAAGGCCCGAGTATTTAGAGAATTCTTCTAACAAAGCAAGGAGCGGAGGGATAGCAGTGTATGCATCCTCCAGAAGGAGGAGAAGATCATCAGCATACATAAAACTTATATAGGATATATTCCCCACTGTTAGCCCTTTAGTCTCTGGATGATTATGGATAGCCGCAGCCATGGGTTCCGCCGCCAGTACAAAAAGTAGGGGAGAAAGCGGGCACCCTTGCCTCGTACCTCTGCCCAATGGGAAGGGATGAGAAAGCATCGAGTTTGTGTTAACTCTGGCTGAGGAGGCTTCATATATAGCTTTTATTCTGGCAAGAAAGGTGTCCCCTATCCTGAAGTGAGAAAGAGTCATATATAAATAATCCCACTCCACGGAGTCGAATGCCTTTTCAAAGTCCACCGTAATAGCGGCCATGGGAGTATGAAGAGACCTGGCCAGGGGGATCAAATTCATCAGGGTTCTTAGGTGATCTGAACTGTGCCTGCCAGGTATAAATCCCACTTGTGACGGGTGTATTAAATCAGCCAACATCGGACTGAGTCTATAGGCTAAGATTTTGGCATAAAGTTTACTGTCCAGATTTATAAGTGAAATTGGGCGGTAGTTCCCCATTAGTAGGGTCCTTGCCTTTCTTGGGAATCACAACTATAATTGCCTCCCACATGGAGGGCGGTAAAGTGCCCTTAAGTTCTACCTCCTGAAACACCTGGGTCTAAAGGGGAGAGATAGTGTGGCCCAGGATCTGATAGAATTCTGTAGAGTACCCGTCACTTCGCGGGGATTTACCCTTTTTCAAGTCTTGGATAGCTACTATCAGTTCTTTCTTTGAAATAGGGAGATTTAATAGTTGTGTTTGCTGACTCTGCAACTTAGGCAAGCCTAGGGAGTTTAAGAAACCCTGAGTGTCCCTATTGTGGCCAGCATGGGTGGAACAATATAGCCTTTTATAAAATGAGGACATAATCTCATTAATATCCCTTGGGGAAGTGCATAATGAACCTAGAGTATTTTTTAAGTCTGGGATAAATCTACTAGCCTGTTGTTTCCGTAATTGGTATGCAAGTACTTTACCCCCTTTGTCCCCCCCTTCCCAAAAAGTATGTTTAAGACGTAGAATAGCAGCTTCAGCTTTCCTATTCAGAAGCTGGTTAATTTCAAACCGAATGGTCAAAATGGATTTGCCAGTGGCAGAGTGAATATTAGGGGAGGGCAGCATCTTAAAAATACTTTCAGCTTTAGCCAATTTCCTTTCAATATCAAGCAGTTGTGTTTCCCTTTGTCTGCGTCTAGCAGCCGAGAACCCCATAATGTTACCTTGCATCGTGGCTTTAAAGGCCTCCCAAGTTGTGCAAGCCGAGGTGTCACTTATAGGGTTTTCAGCAAGAAAAAGAGAAGCCTCTTTAATGAGCCAAGGGGTGAACTCGGGGTCCTGTACCAGAAGTGGGTCCAGTCTCCATTGCTTAGTCAGGGGAGCCACTGGATCCCAGTGTAGAAGGAGCTGGACTACAGCATGGTCAGAGATACAGCAGGGAAGAATTGAAACATCCAAAGTTTTAGTAGTCAGGGTAGCTGAGCCAAGCCAGAAATTCAGCCTACTGTATGAGTCGTTTGGAGCTGAGTGAAATGTATAATCTCTTGTTCTGGGATGGAACAATCTCCAGAGATCTACTAGCCCCTGGTCAGGCAACATTTGATGTAGAGCCTTCACACTTCTAGGATGCGCCTCTTTTCCCCCGTCATTCCTATCTAGAAGAGGCATCAGTGTAAGACTGAAATCCCCACCAATAAGTAGCGGGCAATCCGGGGGGTTAAATTCAAGTATTACCTCTGCCAGCTTATGAAAGAAGCGAGGGGCATCCTCATTAGGGGCATATACATTGCAGAGAGTGACTGGGCCAGTGGGAGTATTATAAGTGGCCATAACCCATCTGCCTTCAGAGTCTGAACGTGTCTGGATTAACTTCCAAGGAAGAGACTTATGCACCAAGATCTGAACCCCATGTTTCCTGGTCAGGGCATTAGAAAGCACCTGCTGGCCAACCCAGTCCTTCCCCGTGAGAATGTGGTCTTCCCCAGAAAACTTTGTCTCCTGAAGAAAGGCCACTTGAGAACGTTTACGTTTCAGGTGTGCAAGGACTTTCTTACGTTTTATCAGGGAGTTTAGCCCCCGGAATGTTCCAGGTGTGCATCACAATGTCAGACATTTGGTTAAGGTCACCAAGATAAACCTAGCAAAGAAAGAAATCCTAAGAAAGGGACTAAGTATTTCTATAGGCTAGATATATAAAAATCACTGTACCGGTCTGGGCAAACAAAAAAAAAAAAACAGTAGCAGGCAGGGATTAACTATCTGGACTGCAACAACTATGTACTAACACTATATCTAAAAAACAAATGAACTTATCTACAACTATTAAAGGGAGAGTGGTAGGACTAAACCGACTAGAAGCCTAGCCAATGGTATGTCCTGTCGCTCCTGGGGGGTGAACCAGGTACTTCTCAGAGAGGGGGAGAAGATCCCCGGTTACTGTAGAGTATATACCAGAATATACGAAAACAAGACAAGAGCAAAAGGGCAATAAATCCGCACATACTAGAGCCTTATACGGATCTGCCTACCACCCCCTCTAACGGGGTGGGGGTATAAGTCCTGTGACCGATTCCTTGGACCAGTCTACTGCTCTACTGTTAATGGGGAAATCAGAATTCCCCCATACCAACTTAGTATCCTGAGATATTATTAGAGGACATCCCCCTAAGTTGAGTTTCTAGTGATCACTAAAACATTCATTCTTATACTAAGTATTTGCCAACATTCCCTATGAACTTTTTGCCGAAAACATCAGCAGGGCCTACACATATACAGTTCTATGCACTGCAGAGTCCGAATAGGACTGTCAAGTACGGCCTCAGCATGACACATACCCAGGAACCGATGTGTTGCCTCTGGTATTATTTGAGTGCTGAATAGCACATGTATGATCCAGGACAGGCATTTAACCGCCTCTTACTGGGCCCTCAGGGCAGGATGATGCAAGGGGTGAGATACCATCCCTGACAGAGACAGTGGAATCCAAAATGTGGGGTGAAGAACAGACTGGGAAGGTACGGAGGGACGGAGGTGGGTATCACATACATCCGAGGATTTATCCTATCGCAGGAGGATAGTCGAGTACACCCCGTCCTCGGAGTTATACACCCTAAGATACATGTCTATGTATTCACTTCCCTTTTGGCCCTAGCAATTACCCACAGAGTGAACAACTTTTGGCAGCCAGACCATCTAACTAAACACATTAACCTGTGTAATCCGGTTACAAAAACCTTTGGAAGGAAACCACTGTCCCTGAAATCATCACCCGGACATGGATCAAAGAGGCCGTACCATTTCCCATCCACAAAATTACATCAGTACACTAACAGCAAGTTCAAATACTTACCTAGCAAGTCAACAGTTTAAGCTGAAGAAAAGTCCCAGTGTTCATGAAGTTTTCAATTGCTTTTCCTCCTCTGGTTCTCGATCCATGCAGCGGCCTGGGGGGGAGCCTGGGGCCTGAATATCTGACAAGGTACTCGCTGAAACACTGTCCATACGAGGGGGCCTATCCTTGTGTGATTCCTCCAGGAAACTGCCAACCAGGTGTCCCCCCCCCTCCACTGTCCATTACTTCACATATTTCTGCATCGGGGAGATCACTCAGAATTGCAAATCGGTTGTGTGCAAAGTAGGGACTAACATACTCTATCTGTACTTCAGACTCTGCACCGAGAGGGGCAGGGGCCAGTCTGTTGACACTGTTCTTCCTTTCCTGTGGATGGTCCCATTTGGTATGCGGGGAGGATGGAGGCCTCTTCCGGACTTTCGAGTTTCTAGGTTCTAATCCCACCAGGGGTACAGACTGGGGAAGGGTATCTGGAGGGTCAGCTGCTGAAATGGGAAGTTGCTGGTTGTTTCCAGCCTGACTAGGAGACTGAGAAGTCAAGCTGTTTGGGCAGGTACTGGCAATATAGTCCAGGGCAGCCTCTGGGGATGTAAATTGCTGAGTTGTGCCATTTATTGAAATTTGCAGTGTGGCCGGGTATCTTAAAGTAAAAGAGATCCTTAAAGCATGTAACTTCCTTCGGACTTCAGTGAAAGCTTTACGCCGGGCTGCAAGCTCTTTGGAGTAATCTTGAAAAATCATGATCTTATGGCCCCCAACATGTAGTTGCCCTAGCTCTCTCGCCTTGCCTGTAATTACTTTTTTCGCAAAGTTCAGGATTCGAGTTAAGATGGGGCGAGGTCATTCCCCCTGAGCAGGCCTGGGCTGGGCCGTGCACACTCCATAGTGATCTTGGTGCCCTGGGGGAGCTTCAAAATGTCTGGCAACGCCTGTTGTAAAAATGGCAAGATCCTCCCCTCCTCACAGCCCTCCGGAAAGCCCAGTAGGCGCAAATTATTGCGCCGACTCCTGTTCTCCAAATCATCCACTTTGTCCTGCAACAGATGTATCTTAGCTGCCTGGCCTCTCATAAGAGCCGAGTGACTGAGAAGTAAGTCCTCCTGCGTGTTAGCCTTTTGTTGCGCTGCATCTACTCGCAAATTGATTTGCTGAATTGCAAAAGCTGAATTATTAGCTGCCAGCGTGAGGTTATCTATGCTGGCCATAATCGATGCAAACATCTCCCTAATCGAGGGCTCCTCTTGTTCCTTCGTAGACTGCGCCATCATGTGTGTCACGTAGATTGGGTGGCGGATTCCCTCACTCATAAGGAGCTTCACTGCAGACCACTTAATTCCAAAGTCCCCGATTCGTTGAAGCGTGAATTCGGCAGACTGATCCGTCCTGTTCCCGATAAGAAATCCTCCCCAAAGGTGGTAAATTCCAGGTACTTGGCTCCATGTGAAGAGAGCTGCACAATTATGTCGCCATCTTAGATGAGCGCTAGCCACGCCCCGGATCTACCCTTCTTAAATCTGACCTGTTCTGGTCCTATTAGGGTGTCCATAACTGCACTTGAGGCAATTGGCCAACAGCTTAGTTAGGATTTTAATTTCTTGATTTATTAACGAGATGGGTCAGTAGTTTGTTACACAGTCAGGAGGTTTGTCAGGTTTTGGGATCAGGACAATCAGTGCCTCAAATAGTGTAGGATCTATATCAACTCCAGATAGGATTTGTTGATACAGGGGAAGAAGCATAGGGATTAACTGAGCTTTAAACTTCTTATAAAAATGAGCTATGTAACCATCTATCCCGGGAGTTTTGTTCATTGGCAGATTTCCATACTTTCAGAGAGTTCCATACCCATTATAGGTGACAGCAGTCTATTTTGCCACTTCATTGTAAGCTGGGGTAAGTTGTCCTCCAGTAGATAGGCGCGTATCTGTTGCACCATTGAGGGAGTGTGCATAGGACCATGTAACTCCTTGTAATACGCAGTAAATTCCTTTATGATGTCCTCTGGATGGGTTTTTAAAGATCCATCTGGTAATGAAGTTATCGAGGCTACGTAACGAGAGGACTCCATTTGTTTAATCCTGAATGCCAGGAGACGGCTCACTTTTTCCCCTTGATCGGTATATGATGCCTGGGTTTTCAAAATGGTATAGTCGGATTTATCCCGAAGGATTTCTATATAAGCTGCTCTGAGTTTAATCAATTCTTGCCTGACTGGTTCTGGTGATTGTGGGGAAAGGTCTCATTCTAGGACCCTAATTCGAGACAGTAGGTGGGGCATTCAAGAAGTGGAAACCTTCTTCCTATGGATGGCCATACTAATAATAACACCAGTAAGGTATGCTTTAAAGGACCTCCATAACATATCAGGTCTTCCCAGGGGATCAGAATTATACCCATAAAAACTTTCAATATGTTCCTGTATATGTTTAGTTGAAGAAGGATCCTTTAACCATAAATCATTTAGTTTCCATCTTGAGCCTCTTTTTGGTAGTGATATTATCAGTATCTGGCAAGAGACTATTGATTGATCTGAGGGGGTACCAGGCAGAATCGACATCTCAAGGGTCCCAGGTATTAGAGAATGATACTGGAGTATGTAGTCTATCCTTGATGAGGACAACTGGACTGGGGAAACAAAAGTATACTCCTTGTCTAGGGGATGTAGTACCCTCCAGCTATCACACACTCCAGTCTGATCCATCAGTTCCCTGAGTGCTCTTTGAGCAGAATATAGACCCTTTCTCTGCTGACCTGACCTGTCCATCATTAAGTCATATACCAGGTTAAAATCTCCCCCAATAATCATAGGCATAGAGAGGTATGGTTGCAGAACCTGGGTAAGTTGTGTAAAGAATTCTGGCACATCCTGATTAGGCCTGTACGCACTACCTAATATTATCTCTTTATTGTAAAGCAAGCCCTGAACTAAAATATATCTACCCTGTGGGTCCTTAATCACATTAATTGTGGTGAATGGTATCCTTCTATGTCTGAGGATCATAACCCCACAACTGTTAGTCGTTCCCTCTGCTGCAAAGAACTGGCCAAATTGCTGTCTTTGAAGCTGGGACGCCTCTGAATTTAACACATGAATTGAAGAAACAGGTATGTGGTTCAGTGTATTTTTTTTTTTACCTTTGTTTACCAGGAGAGACAGACTCATTTTATTTATTTATTTATTAAAGATCTTGGAAGACACCTGTGAGCAGTTGCTCGTTGAGAGGTTCCATGTCATGACAATAACTGAGGAGTCACAATCATGGTGGACAGAACACAGATTTGATAGGCATATATATATATATATATATATATATATATATATATATATATATATATACACATTCAAAATACAGTGTACAAACAATACAGTTGGTGGCTCAGAGGCACTGTACAATGTATGTCTGCATCCTTTAAAGTGACAAAGACAGAGAAGGGTGATGATGTGATAGAGGCAAGTGCTAAGAAAGTCAGGAGGGGGGGTTAGGGTAAGGCATGAGTGAGGAGGTGATAGAGTGTGTAGGGGGTTAAGGCAAAGTGCTGCAGAGTAGTCCATTGCTGTTTGCAGGGATTTAGAAGTGACACATACAGAAAGCTTGTTTATAGGTGCGATCTATGAGCACAAGGAAGTTAAGTGACTTGTTTAGAGTCACACAGTATGCAAGTGGGGGTTGTGAGATTCAAACCCAGGTCTCCAGATTTGCAGCTTAGAGCCTTAAACCACTGCACTATACTGCCTCCTGTATTTCAATGTGGTTTTGAACTTAGTGGCATAACTTGGACATTTTTGCATATTTTTGGCCCAAATTTTCAACATGCCATCTTTGGGACCCTATCTCATGAATAATTAAACTGTCATTAGGCAGCTCTGTCCTGAAAGTTGATTCTGTTGCTCCCTGAGCAAAATCACCATTCTAGCAGGAGTTGAACATTTTCTCTGCCCTTGTTCATGAGGTGGGTTCATAAGAAGGCTATGTTGAAAGTTTGGTAAAACATATTAAAAAACAACAAAGTTGCAAGCCTGCATTGAATTTTGTAAATGCAGGCTCATAACTTTGGTAATTTTTAATATTTTACCACAAATTCATGACATAGCCATATCTTTACAGCACCTCAGGAATGTGACAGCTGTCATTTTTCAAAACTTGGCCAAAGTGTTTCTTTACATCCCAAAAGGTAATTGTGTGACCCCTTCGTGAAATCACTTTTTGGGCAGGAATTAAAAAGTTCCTCTTCCCTTGTTCATGTGATGGGGTAATAAGAAGGCTATGTTGTAATTTTGGTGTAAAAATATTAAAAAAACAATAAAACTATGAGCCTACAATAACTTTGCAAATGCGGGCTTGTATCTTTGATCATTTATGATATTTTTACCCCAAATTTACAACACAGCCATTTATATACATCATCTCATTTATTTATTTATTTAGCTTTTGTTGACCGGGTAAGTGCACTAGACAAATCTTGCCTATTTTCAGGCATGACCCGGGGGAGGGGGATACAGATGAATGCCAACTGACCTTGAACCAGTGACAGCTGTCATTTTTCAACTCTGCCCCACAATTTTTATTTATTTATTTGTTGAAATGTTTCACCCGGAGGGCACACTGAGCAACACGTTGCTCATATCCTGGTGTGACCTGGGGAAAGAGGTACAAAAGGAATGAGTTATTTTACATTCAAGCTACAAAGATCAGCATAGCATACAATTAATTAAGGCAGTTGTTACAAACAGTGTTGTATACATATGTCATTTGTGAGAACAATTAATAAGTGCAATGGTAATAAGTGAACAAGTGCTATCGTGAAATAAGGGGTGAAGGAGAGAGAGCGAGAGAGAGGACAAGATTACAGATAGTGCAGACTCATGTCCAGAGAGATCCCTTCAGGATGCAGGGAACCCTGCAAGGGGACAGGGGACTGGAGTAGGGATTAGAGAGGGGGAGAGAGAGAGGGAGTAAGTGTGATTAAAACCTAAGAGGGGAAATAAGGCCTGACCCAAAAAGAGAACCCTTCAGGATGTGATAAACCCTGCAAGGGAGCAGGGAAGTTCAGGTGATTGCAAACCCTCCTGCGGTTAGGTGTTGTAATTATACAGGGAAGTGAGAGGGAGGGATTGAGAAATAACACATGGGAGGGGATGAGGCCTGATCCAAGGAACCCTCCAGGGTGCTGGGGACCCTGCAAGGGGACCTGGAAGGCAAAGTATAGGTAGATGGAGGAAGAAAAGGTGGCAAGCCTAGACACTATAGGACTCCATCAGGATCCTGAGAACCCTGCAAGGGCGTCTATTTGTAAGGGAGAGGCAGGAAAGTGCTTGATAGAGGTCACAGTGGTGTATGCAAGAAGGAGCATCAAGGGCAAAGTGGCAGAAGGAGTTGAAGACAGTGTCCAATCTGGTCAGGGAGGACTTAGGAGCAGCACCATAGACTATGTCGCAGTAGTCAAAAATAGAGAGGATCAACTTCTGGACAAGATCATGCCTAGCCACAGGAGGGATGCAGCTGTGGTTCCTGAACAAGGCACCAAGCTTGGGGTGCAATTTTTTCTGGATGGCTTCAATGTGTCCAGAGAAGTTGAGGTGTTGGTCTAACCAAACACCAAGGTATCTGAAGGACTAGGTATCCTCAAGTAAAGTCCCATCAAGAGTGTGGAAAGTGGACAGGAAGGGAAGCCTAGAGAGTCTCTGCCTTGTGCCAAAGATCATGGAGACTGTCTTCTTGGCATTGAGGAATAATTGATGGTTTTCAAACCAGAGTTGGACCTTGTTGAAGTCATTCTGCTAGCTGGATGTAACCTCAGCTGGGCATGAGCCCGACATATACAGGACAGTATCATCAGCGTACATGTATATGGCACAGGAGGGGAAGCAGACAGATGGCAGGTCATTAAGAAACATGGTGAATAGGAGGGGACCAAGCACGGAGCCCTGAGGGATACCAGTGTAGATCAGAAAGGGTGGTGAGATGGCATCTGCAATCTTAACTGACTGGGTTCTACCAGCAAGGTAGGCCTTAAACCAATTAGTGGCAGAAGTGGTTAGACCAGCAGATGAGAGGGAACTAAGGTGAAGGGATTAGGAAACAGTGCCAAAAGCCTTGGCAAGAGTGACAAATATGGCTGAGATGATTTGGCCATTGTCCATCCTGGAGAGGATGGAGTCAGTGAGCTGACATAGGGAGGTGGTGGTAGAATGTTTTTTCCTGAAACCAGATTGGAATGGGGTAAAGAAGGAGGTATCAGATAGAAAGGATGTAAGTTGAGACAGGACTAGATGTTCTTGTAGTTTGGCTAGGGTAGGGAGTAGGGAGATGGGGCGATAGTTGCTAGGAGATGAAAAATGTATTTGTGTATCCTGAAAGTTGATTTTGCAGTCCCTGAGCAAAATCATCTTTAGGCCAGGAGTGGAACATTTTCTCTGCCTTTCATCATGAGGCAGTGTCTTAACAAGGCTCTGTTGAAAATTTGGTGTAAAAATATAAAAAAAATAATTTAAAAATATTTTTACCCACATTCCTCAACTGCAGCCCTATTGTCTCTGGCTAGATTTTGTTTTATTTACATCAGTTCTGAAAAACACACCAAGCAGCATGTAGGGCAACTAAAAATAAATGAGGACATTGTGCCTGATAATTAGGAAATCACATCAGCATTAAATAAATACTTAGGTTTTTCAAGGGGTGAGATTACAACAATAAATTCTTATCACTTTAAGCATGGTCGTATCATATCAGTAAACAAAGTTAGAAAAATATTACAAGGACTAGATATTAACAGGGCTACCTGGCCAGAAGCACCTAGAGTATAGCAGACCAATTTGAAACCCTACTATCGTATGTCTTTTATTTTACGTCTGTTTTTGCTGCCTATTTCAGCTGGCAGCTTACCTCACTGCCAGGCTCATCCAAACCCATCACCCCACCATCTCCTGGGGTCCTACATCTCCTACATTTCCCTCACAGCTTATCTCCCCATGGTGGGGTGTGCAGGAGAGTAGGGCTGTCATACTGGTCTATAGAGGGTCCTTTTTCTCCCCACCCCATGAAAATTTGGGCTGTCAGCTGGTGTGTGCATGTAGTGTGTGGAGCTCCTCCCAGTTAGTCAGTGCTTTCCCACCCTTGAGTGCACTCATGCCTGCATCCCCACCTGTTGTTATCCAGATGGCAGTCACACAGCAGCAATGGTCTCCCTCTACAGAGGAGGACAGCATCTTCCGAGATGCTTGATTCTTCTGCCCTAGCCAACTTCTAATGACTAAGGTTGGCTACTGAACCCAGGTCATTGATGTCACCAGTGGTAGTGGTACCATTGTGCTGACAGCCTGACTAGGGCTGACATATATCTTTAATAAATTAGAAAACCAAGAAACATTCCAGTAGACTGGAAAATGGTGGATACTGTGCTAATTTGTTTTGTTTTGCTTTGTTGTTGTTTTTTTTTATTCTTTAGTAACTTGGTAAGGCCCACTAGGAGCCCACTAGGCACACATACCTGTTATCAGTGGCAACCCAGGAGCACTGGGGAGCTTAAATGACTTGTTCAGAGTCACACAGTGTGCAAGTGAAGGTTTAGGAAATCAAACTCAGGTTTGCTGGATGTACCACACTCATTTACATTCCATTACTCTATCCTCTAAGTTATATTGCCAGCCCCAAGGAGTAGTAAACAGGTACCTGCGAGTTATAGATCTATAAGAATAACATCCACTATACTGTCGGAAAACTGCTTGAGGGTATCATTAAAAACATGCTCCTGAAAAACGTGGAAGAACTTGATTTCAATGAAAAACTCAGCATGTTTTTTTTCAAGGGTAAATCTTGTGTAGCAAATATTTTACATTTTTATGAGGCAATAAGTAATCCATTAGAAATAGGGACTCAGTTGATATCATCTTTTTTGATTATAGTATGGTCTTTGGTCTGGTACATCAAGGCTTAATTATTAATAAACTAAGTCAGACAGGGACTGACTGACAGATCTCACAATGGATCTCTAGCTGGTTAACTGGAAGATATCAGACAGTAAGGAATAAAGGCTTGGTATCTAGCAAAGAAGTAGTAACCAGTGGGGTGCCACGGGGGCTGTTTTAGGTCCCATGCTTTCAATATTTATATAGCTGACTTGGGGATTGACATAAAGTCATTCAGTTGTAAGTTTTCAGATGACACAAATATTTGTAGAATTGTTAACCCTTGCTGTGCCATGGACCGATATATCAGTCCAGAATTCCTATACATTCTAATTTTGTTGGAGGTCTATGGGTTAATACTGAAGACCAAGCAACAGTACAAGAAGACTTAAATAAGCTGTCAAATTGGGTGACTGTATGGGGAATGATGTTCAGTATCTCAAAATGCAAGGCTATGCACTGCAGAACCAAAAATAAAATGTTTAACTACACACACAGACAGTGAAAAAGATCTAGATATTATAAAAACATCAGATTTGAAACACAAATCACACTATGATTCTGTTTCTAAAAAAACTAATTTTGTTTTAAAAAGCATAAAGTAAACACTTCATGCCCAGGTCTAGTAACATAATGGTCCAACTGCACAGATCCCATATCTGGCCATTAACATATTACTGCTCTCAGTTTTGTGGATGAGTAAACATTACAGACAGACCCAAAATTGAAATAAAACAGAAAAAGTCCACAAAAATAATTAGGGGAATGGAAAAATACAGACTATGAAAACAGGCTAGCTAAACTGGGGTCACAAAGCTTGCACAGATGTACAGTGAGAGGTGACTTATTCTGTTTTATAAAATACAAAATGATGAGAACCATCTGAGAAATTTTAGTTTGGAGTTTAAAGGAGATGTCATTGATACAAAAAGTTATAATCGACAGTTAAGTGGGGACAGTGGGGACAGTTAATCGTTCAAAAACAGACAGAGGAAAAATGTTTTTTAATGCAAAGAATAGTGTGAATCTGGAATGCCCTCCCATCTGAAGTAACAAACATAAATACAGTAATGGCTTTTAAAAGAAAATTAGAGTTGTACATGTATAAAGGTGAATTAAATGATAATTATTGCTAAATTACACGGAAAGCCCAATATGGACATTTTGTTTCTGCTGTCTCTACCTTCCTAATGTGAATTCTAGTACATGCTGGAGTAAAGGATTATACAGATGAGGAGGAAAGGGGAAGGATGTGGAAGATGTAGGACTTAAGGCAGCTGAATAAATGAACAAGTCCTACATGTGTGACACCAAACACTTAGGGAGCAATGACAAGCCCTTGCTTCATTGGACAAGAATGGTCCAAGACTGCCCTGCACTGGTATCCTTTGCAATGAAGCACCTTATCTGTCCTGCATCAATGACCAATCCAGAAAGTGTCCTCAGTGCAGCAGGAGCCACACTCAGGGACTGTAGAACAGACATTTCCACCAAAAATGTTAGCACGTAAACATTTAATTTTTAAAATTTTATTAGGAAAGTCAGAAGTACATGCTTTGAGCTAAAAGCTCCTTTACGAAAGATCCTCATCATACAATAAAAAAAAAATATTATGGTGAATAGCCACCATCCCCTATCAAATAGAGTAGCATTATTAATGAGGGCCGCTCACAGTGAAGGTGATGAAGAGGGCCCTTTGGATTCTGCAGCAGACATTGACGAGTTTCTATAAAAGGAATTCTCATACCTGTATTAATTCTGATTTGGAGGATGGAGAAGGAACATTTCTGTTTGGTGAGGAAGTGGATTAAAAAGTGCATTGATCTCAGTAAATCTAGTTAAGCTTGCATCAACCAATGATTTTTTTCAGTGAAGTTGTGTGACACCATGTATTCCACATTTTTTGTGTGTATTGCAAGTATTGCATACATTGGGAACAGTGTTAAAGACAAAATCTGCCTCTTTATGGATGGCACAAAGCTCTGTAGGAGGGTAGACACAGACAGAAGACTGCATAACATTGGGGAGGCCCTTAAGAGGCTGGTGGGATGGTCAGGTATCTGGCAGATGGGGTTCAAGGTGAAGAGGTGCATGGTCATTTACATCACAAGGAAGATCATGAGGGCTGGGTACAGTCCTGGGCAGTGTCAAGTTAGCTGAATCAGAGGAGGAAAAGGATTTGGGGATAGCCATCTCCAGTGACCTTAAACAAGCTTGCAGTGTAGGAAGGCAGCAGCCAAGGGAAATAGAATGCTAGGCTGTCTTGCTTGAGGGTCCTTGAGAAGAAAGAGGAGGTTGTACTTCCGTTTTACAAATCCTTGTTGTGACCACACCTGGAATATGGTGTGCAATACTTGAGCCCCTGTCTGAAAAGGATATCAACTAGATGAAGAGTGACAAAAATGGTTCAGGGTCAGCAGGGCAGTGGATATGAGGACAGCCTGAGAGATCTCAACATAAACTCACTCACATAGAGGAGGGAGGTAGGGGACATGATTGAAACATTCAAGAACCAGAAAGATATTAACAAGGTGGATATCAGGGAACTTTTCTGTCTCAGTCACAACAAGATCACAAGGAGGCACTGTTTTAGGCTGGTGGGGGAATGATTCAGGAAGGAGATCAGAAGACTTTTCTTTACAGAGATGGTAGAGCCAAGGAGGGATAAACTCCCATCTGAGGTACTCACTCAAAAGACGATGTACATTTCATGAGGGGATAGGGCAGGGTGAAGGGGAGGGCCAATGTTGGTGGGATTCATGGTTCACTGTAATCTCTTGTTCAGGTGTGCTGCAACTCAACAGATTTGATTGATTGTTAGGCCTTTCTTTGCTGGCTATTTCTTATGTCCATACACTTGTATGTGTACTAGTACTTATTGACTTGCAATGACTTATGACACTCAAATGAAATTTTCATCATTGTGCACAGTAGGTAGTACTACTCAGTACTCAAATACAATTTTATCTCCCTGTATGCAGTACTGTTCTGACTTTCAGGCATTAATTGAATACATTTCTATGAATTCAGTTCTGTACTGACTCCCAAGCAGACAGCATTATAATACAATTTTGTCTCCATGTATGCAGCACTACACTAAGTTCCAGGCAACAGAGGGTGACAGTGAAAAAGCAGGGATGCTGAACAAATATTTCTGCTCAGTATTCACAACAGATGAGGAGGGTAAGGTGCCTAAATCAAACAAGGGAGAAACTCTGAATGGGGGCAATACCAGTCCATTCACAGAAGAAAGGGTTTTGAAAGAACTCTTGAAACTGAGGGTGGACAAAGCAATGGGACCTGATGAGATTCACCCAAGAATACTAAAAGAACTAAGGGTAGAACTAGTAACACCACTGACTACTGTCTTTAACAAATCATGGGAGGATGGAGTGGTACCTGAGGACTGGAGGAGGACAAATGTGATTCCACTTCACTAAAGTGGGAGCAGGGCAGAGGCAGGTAACTACAGACCAGTTAGTTTGACTTCAGTGGTAGGGAAAATGATGGAATCACTTCTGAAGGAAAGAATTGTTGAGTACCTAGAGGCCAGTGGGGCACAGGACCCAAAGCAGCATAGTTTCACAGCAGGAAGGCCATGTCAGACGAACCTAATAGATTTCTTTGACTGGGTGACCAAAGTAGTAGAACAGGGAGGGGCTGTGGACATGGCCTTCCTAGACTTTAGCAAGGCATTTGACACAGTCCCACACAAAAGATTAATATACAAGTTAGCCAGCCTGGGAGTGGGTCCCAAGATGACAGCCTGTGTAAAGAATTGGCTGGAGAATAGGACACAGAGAGTAATAGTAAATGGAGTCCACTCTGAAGAAAGGGGGGTTACTAGTGGGCACCGTGAGGTTCAGTATTAGGATCGGGTCCTCATGTCTTTATAAGTGACATTGCAGAGGGACTGAAGGAAAAGTATGTCTCTTTGCAGATGACACAAAGATCTGCAACAGAGTTGATGCACAAGTGGGGTGGAAAGGATGAGAAGGGACTTGGCAAGGTTAGAGGAATGGTCATATGTATGGCAGCTTAGATTCAATGCTAAGAAGTGCATGGTAATGCACCTGGGAAACAAAACCCAGGGAAGAGTAACAATGGGGGTGAGATACTAACAACAACAAAATGGAAAGGACCTAGGGGTAGTCATATCAGATGACCTAAGGTGGGCAAGCAATGAGAGGCAAGGAGGGTTAGGGATACTGGGATGCATAGGGAGAGGCATCACCAGTAGAAAACAGGAAGTTATCCCACTGTACAGACAGCTGGTCAGACCCCATCTGGAGTACTGCATGCAGTTCTGAGACCCAATCTCCACAAAGACATAGACAGGATGGAAGCTGTGCAGAGGAGGGTAATTCAAATGGTGCAGGGTCTGCACCGGAAGACATATGAAGAGAGACTTAAGGAGCTAATATGTATAGCCTCGAGGAAAGGAGGGAGAGGGGGACATGATAGAAACTTTCAAGTACCTCCAAGGAATCAACAAAGTCCAAGAGGGTAGCATCTTCAAAAAAAGAGGTGTGCAAGAACAAGGGACACAATTTGAAGATGGGGGGCGGCTCAGAGGTAATTTAAGGAAGTATTTTTTCACAGAGAGGGTTGTGGATGCATGGAACGGCCTTCCGGAGGAGGTTGTGGAGTCAAAAACAGTGGTGGAATTCAAGCACGCATTGGACAGTCATAAGGCAATTCTAGGGAGTGGGGGTAGGAAGAAGTAGGCTGCTGGTTAACTAGGATCTGCAGCTTATCCATTCGGTAGAGAAATGGGCAGATTGAATGGGCCAAGCGGTCCTTATCTGCCATCAAATTCTATGTTTCTATGTTTCTAAATCCAGATTATAAAGTACTTCCAAAGGTTCTTTCTGTTGCCGAGTGGCGCTCACACTACCTTCCTCCTCTGGTGACGTGTTTCTCTTTTCCTCCTCCCTCTCGGGCTGGTTCCGGTATTACCAACTGCAGGTAAAGTCACAAAGGGGAGCAATGGCACAAGATGTTGTAATGAAAGGCACACTCAGCAGTTTCAAACATAGCAAAAAGTAGGTACAGCACACAGCACACAGTTTGTTTGCTAGCAGCAAGCAGGTGATAGCTGGTAGATGGTAATAGCCACAGCGTACCTGTTCAGGTTTAAAGTAGAGCAGGTCTTTTGTATGGTACTACCCTTCCTCCTCCTCTGCTGATGTGTTCTCCATTCCTCCTCCCTCTCAGGATGGCTCTGGTATTACCGACTGCAGGTAAAGTCACAAAGGGGAGCAGTGGCACAAGATGTTGTAATGAAAGGCACACTCAGCAGTTTCAAATGTAGCAAAAAGCAGGTGCAGCACACAGTTTGTTTGCTAGCAGCACACAGGTGATAGCTGGTAGATCATAGTAGCCACAGCGAACCTGTTCAGGTTTAAAGCAGTGAGAGTCTTTTGTATGGTACTGTCTCTCCTCCTCTGGGGATAGGAAAGAGTACGTAAGGCACAGATCATTTAGGATTTGTGATATATGAAACAGACAGGGAAAATGGGCAGACTAGGTGGGCCAAGCGGTTCTTGTCTGCTGTCAAATTCTATGATTCCATGTTCTATGTTTCTATACCTCATGCACTCTTAGGACTGTATTGCTAACTGTATTATGTAACAAAACATCTATTTTTTTTTTTTATTTAAATGCTTGCAGCATGAGCGGTCAGTGAAAACACCATCACAGTGGCTCAGTGCCTGAGGTACTCTTTCATTAATGAGTACCTCATGTGCAACTGAACGGAGGGCTATGATTGTTTGGGGATGCTCCTGAGATCTATAATGGCTTTTATAACCATTCTTTAAAAAAGCAACTTTCCTCACTGAACACCAAATATCTGAACACCTGAGGCTCGAAAAGCGAGTATTCAGAAAAAGTTATTCACACATCCTTATTAACCTCCAGGCAGTACTCCACGTATGCAATACTATACTAACTTCCAGATAGCACTTAAATATAATTTTATCTTTATGTATGCAGTACTATACTGACTTCCAGGTAGACTATGTAACTCATATACAGTGTGTGTGAATCTGTGTGCTGTGTATTTGTTCTCATCATGTATGCAATGAAGCAGTGCTATGCAATACTGAGCTCTACTCTAACTTAAAAAACAAATCTTTACTATAATAAAACATTTAAAATCACTAGACTTAAACCAATTATGTGTTAAATTCAGCTGTTTTCAAGTTTGTTTTTTGTACTTTTCACTGTTGCTGATTTGCTAAATAGTGTAGTGCTTATTTCATTGAGTCTTTCAAAACATATTTGGCTCTCCTCTGATATTCTTGCAGTTACTGTTGTGACATCACAGTTTGTTGTCATGGTGAGCACTATGATGTCATAAACAACTATGACATTAGCTGTGGACAGCTAATACTTTTTCTACAGATTTTTTTTATAAACTATCAAGATGTGCTGTAAACATTTGAAAGAAAATGAATCTGAAAAAGTATTCTGTAGTAAATTGTAATAAACTATATCAAATTTATAAAAGTACATGCAGAAGTGCAGAGTTGCTGTTCAGTGCTGTTTACAGTTGTCTTATTGCACTGTACTAACCTACCGCACCTATATAAATCATATCCAAACATACTGTATGTGACTCCATGTGCTATGTATTTTATCCTCACTATATATGCACTGCATGCTGTATGCTGGTTGTCCTACTGAATTGTACATACCAAAAGCATATCACGCCTAACACAGTGTGCAGTCACTGACCATGCAAACATACTACCTGTAAAACCTAACACTGTCTAATCCCCTTGTGGGCCACTTATGGCCTTTACCTATTGAACCACACCACCTAATATTGATATCCATCTTCTAAGATATGGCAGCAGCACTCTGTACTGGAATCCCCTCCGGCCACCTACACTTGTTTGGCAACATCTGCTGATGCCTCAAGTTGTGCAACCTCATCTTGTTGGCCAGTGAACAATGACATCTTCATCATCCATATAACCTTTTTCCTAGGATAATGGGGAATTTAGTCAGTTCCACTATTGTTCTTGACTATGAAAGGAACTTTCTGCATACACTAGTGAAGACATTGCCACCACTACAGCAAAGTCTGTTTCCTCTTCCTATGAGCACGTGGCATTCTAGGAACCTTTATCTGCCTGTTGGGCCAAAATTCAAGAATCTTCCCAAGGGCAGGCCATCATTATTCTTGTCAATGTTTGTTCTTTTTCCTTATCTTTTTTTATTTGCTGGTAGCAGAGCTGAGGATCAGACCACTAACAGTGAAGAATAGTGACAAAGCCAACTTACCGATGTTTAAATCTTCTCTGCTTTTTCTCCTCACAAGTGAATCTATGAACTGCTAAGCCCAGTAGCCTCACTAATTCTTTGCTCACTTGTGCATTCACAGGTTTCACTTCAGTCATTGCAGTACAGCCAGTACAGTGGTCCTTCTCCTCCTCCTTGCCACCTGTCGGTTCAAAATCCAGATGCCTTATAAAGGACAGGTCATCATTTCCCTGATGGTAAGTATTATTCCTTGCAACTTCTTTTCTTAGCCTTATTTTATTCTTTGTAGGCTGTCTTCCATTTCTCTTCTCAGGAATATCTAGAAAAAGCTAACCCAGAAAACTGTGTAAATGCTTTCTTCCTTTTGTCTTCATGGGTCTTAACGCCAGCCACTGCAACATAGTGCAGGGATCTTCCTCTTCTTTCTCCTTGCCCCCTTTTAGGCTGAAGCCCAGACCTCTTTTCAAGGGCAGTTGCACATCATGCAAGCCTCAAGCACATCTACTGATGGCAGCAGCACAAAGGATCCTCCTTTTTGTCATCTTCCTCCTCGCTGCCTATTGATCCAAAACCCATCCTAGACTACTTTCCATGGACAGCCTCACATCACTGAAGCCATACGCTTATCTACAAACACTAACAGTAGGCAGAATCCTCCTCATCCTCCTCACCCTCTTTTGGGCCAAATGCCAGACCCGTTTCACAAGGGCAGAGCCACATCTTCCCATCACTCAAGCCTTATACATCTCTCTGGACAGCAGCAGCATGCAAGGTCCTCCTGCTTTTCCTCCTGATCCACTGCCATGCTAGTAAAATAGCTGTTCAATCTCACTGCCTGCAGCAGCATGCAGATATACTCTTTTCCATCACCACACGCAATCAAGAAACACATGAAATAGTGACAAATTGTTCTGAAAACTGGACCTACAACAAATGTGCCAGCCAGTACATTTCCATTCAATTAGTTCATTAACAGTACTCATCATACATTCCTCTAGCTTCTTCTTCTTCAAACAAATTGTGTACTCTGAGGGAAAATAATACTATTTGCTGCAAATCTCTAGCAAAATCTGCCTGCCAATGCTCTTTGTGACGTATTCCTGAAGATTAGGAAAAGTGAAGTCCACGAGGGGAAGCTTTGCAAACTGTGAAGTATGTACTTTGTGAGCGAAGTTTAAATTTGCTGCACCTCTAGTGGTACTGAAAGCCAGGACCAGGGTTTTTCAAGCTTCATTTTGGAAGTAGTGCAATTTTACAGCCAAAGCAAGAAACATGCTGTATGGTGATGAAGCTTCCAAAACTGCTTTTGTCTATATATGCCTAAATAGCCAGCTGACCTAAGATCTTACAATTCAAAAGGGCCCTCAAGGCTAATGTTGCTCAGAACTCAGATTGCCACTGCCTTGGTCTGACCCAAACAACATTTACTCCCTTACCTCCTCACTGCTCACATACCAACTCCCCCTCCCCCCACTGTAGTACTGCCATTACTGCAGTCACTCATGATACAGTGCCTGTCCTAAGGTTGCACAAACAAACTTTACTTCTGCCTGCTGCCTATCAACCAAGACCCCACTGGGTCGTTATACAATATGCATTTATCATTATGTATTCAACTGTATCATTGGCAGGATAGAGCAGTGGTTTAAGGCTCTGAGCTGCAAACCTAGAGACCTGGGTTTGAATCCCACAGCCCCCACTTGCATACTGTGTGACCCTGAGCAAGTCACGTCACTTCCTTGTGCTCCTAGGTTACACCTGTAAACAAACTTCAGCTTAGTGTGTCTCTCCAGGCAAAAAAAAAAAAAATATCTCCCACCTCCTACCCTCCTGACTAGTTGTTTGCATTACTTGTCAGTACTCTGTACTATGCAATTACCTGATCTTTTAACAAATGTGTCAATTATTTTGTATTATATTGTTTCATACTTATCATGTTTACACTATGTAAGTCCCCATAACCTGTAGTCCTGCGACTTGGCTTCACTCAAGCTACCCAAAACTGGATTGTCTCCTGTATTGTCCCAAAATGACATGGAACCTTTGCAAATGAGCAATCTGTGCTCAAAGGTTGTTTCAGAATACTGCAATAAATAAATAAATAAATATATTTTCCATGGTTCTTTCATCCAAAACAGTGCACAACTGAGTCCAGAGTTACTTTTGGATGTAAGTAATGTTAAGCAGCTATGTTTAGTCACAAGAAATTTGTATGTACATGCTTTTTTTTGTATTGTACTGAGTTACGATGTATTTCCTGTGCCTTATACATTGTATCTGTACTCCACTGTTCTGTGTCTGTACTCTCCCAGGTTGTGACTGAAAATAAGCATATTATTGTCTAGCACACATACATAGCTGTCAAAAACTAAATAAATACATATATAAATAAATGGTTGAATATAGGTTCAATGGTTTGACCAAACAAAGTCGATCGGACAGTTTGGAATATTTTTTCTTTTCAAAATCTGGGTGGCTATTATTCCCCAGGAAAAAAAAAATGCATGCCACTGCAATTAAAGGTACAACCCTTATCAGCCTCAGCCAAAAATATACACAAAATAACAAAAAGAGTGCACACGCTACTTCAAATAAATATCACTTATATTCAGGTCTCACCAGGATGCCAAACACCCCAATGTAGGGCCTCCTTTGAGAGTCTTCATCAGGGTGCAGTGCTTGATTGCAGACATGCTACATTTATGCTCCACTACATACTGTACATATCCATTCATGTCTTAAAGATACAGAAACATAGTGTTTGTACACTTCCTAGAGAAATAGTGTATACTATTACTAGAATTTATACACACATCATGTTCCCACTAAAGCAGTGCAAGATTATAACAACTTCATTCACTCAATAATCTTTCTTAAAATATTTAAACTCATCTTATTACCAGCTAAGACAAACCTGTTAATCATTTGGGGGTGCTAACAAAGTTATAATTAAAGTGCCATTTCATACCACCACCCAGATTAAAATAGTTGCGCGCTCACAGTCAGTTAGTTGTTAGTTTGTTATCCCTTTATTTCATAATAGCTGTTGGCTATATATATACTGGAGCTGCTAAAATTCCAGAAATAAAGTGGATGAATAATTGCATGTTAAATATCACTTTCATTCCCTGCTTATTGCAAAAAGCCACACTGCCAGAAGCTTATTGTTCCCTCTTATAATTTAACTATTCATCTCAGGGAAACAACTCAAAAACATTAGTATATATAAATTACATAAAGTGCCAGTGCAGAAGTCATAATGTGCATGATACCAATTCCTAAGACCACCTAACATCCTATGATACTCATGTTATAAAGTGCTATAATTCTTGCTTAGACCCATCCTTTTGAATATCCAAACTCAGGGAATAAATCCAACCATACAAAATATCCCCTGATCGCTTATTTTCAAATACATTTTAATTACACATTCATCAAGTCTTCTGTTCCCCGAATCCAAACTCCTTCACCAAGAATCACTTAATAGTCAGATGAACAACAGATGGCACCAACAAGCCAGAGATCCCACTTACTGTAGTTACTGCAATTCTTAAAATTATTCTTTTTGTATAAACATACTGCTCTACTAATTGCAGAAACCAGATTTGTCATAGAATTTGATTATTATTGCCAACTCCATAGTCCAAAATATTCCATCCACACTTTTAGAGTTTGAATCTAAAATCACGTGACCACCTTGTGGTATCTTTCTGTACAGGAAATCCTTGATAATGATGTTTAAACTTTCAAAAGGATGGACCTAATGTGTCATACTGTAAAGGAAAAATGTGTTGTCCACTGCTGGTATTTAAATTATGGCAATTTTTACATATCAATTGTTTCACTCCACCACTCAAGATATTTTAAAACGTATAATGTACACAATGCATGCACTCAAGTAAATCGGTATGGATTGGCAAAAAGGTTTAGCATTAAATATTATGAGGTATTCTATTTCTTGAATGCTTCAAGGAAAAGTTAATGCATCCTCACCACCGCTTGACAAGAAAGGTTTAAAGGCAATGTCTGAATTCAGACCATTTGGATACAAGGATTTGTAGCTATAGACCCATTCTCTTTCTTTCATTGACAACAGTTTTAACCTGTTTCCTTCTCTCTTATTCTGTGGCACGTGGTCCAAGGCCCTAAATGAGAATGCATTGGTGGTGTACCTGTGGCAAGCTCTTAAATATTCTCCCTTGGCACTTTCCCTATTCCCTTGCTGGAGTGTCCTGATTTATTCTTGAATCCTGTCTTGAGTGCATCTGGTTGTTCTTCCAACATAGAGCTTACCACAGGTGCACCACCCCAGATATAGCTGGTTCAACAATGTATAGTGAATCTGGTACCAAACTCCTCCCCTCTGCTAGGGTGCACAAATATAGGGCCAGTCACTGCATATCTGCAAACATTACAATTGTGGCATATATAAAATCCTGTCCTGTTTCCTGTCTGATTCTGTCTGCCATCCACATAATGCTATTGGTAAGGAGGTCATCAAGGTTTTTTCCTCTTTGATAGGATATCCTGGTTGCATGGCTCACCACTGATCCCAGTTCTGAATTTCTAGTTAATATCTCCCACCTATTTTTAATAATCCTTGTCACATCCTGTGTTTCCAAATTATAATCTAAAACAAAGTTTACCTTCAAGTGGGCATCACTCTTCCTCTTCTTTGGTACCCTGGGCACTTGTTCTGCTTTCTTGTCAGCTTTTTGCGCCATCTTAGCAGAGTAATCTCTCTGCATGAACTTAGTGAGCAACATCTGTGTTTTCCCTTTGTAGGAGCAGTTCTGTTTGATATGCAAGAACTGCCCATAAGGAATGCTGTTGATCAGGCTCCGTGGTGGGCACTCTCTGCCACCAAAAGACTAATATCTGATACAGATTTCCTGACTGGTTTATACATTACTTTGTTGTTGTCTCCCACTTTATATTTTTGTGTCCTGGACCTCCATTTCCTTCTTACTTTTAGTGTGGGTGCATGTGATATTCACTGAGTCACAATTTAGCCACTGCATGAAACCTAGCACATTATCCTCTCCCTCACCCCAGACATGCATAATGTCATCTATAAAATGATTTCATATGATTATGTGTCTGAGTCGGGGGTGGGCATCAGCAAGAATGATCTGGTTCTCCCACTACCCATAAAAATGTTGGCATGTGAGTTGGCCAACGCTGCCCGGTAGCCATCCCTCTCAATTGCTGGTAAACTCTGTGATCAAACAGGACTTAATTGTGAGTTAACACAAATGTTAACAGGTCCAGGATAATCCTCTGTGATATAGTTCTTATAGTGTTGTCTGTTGCCATAAAATCCTTACACACGCTGACACCATGATCATGGATGATGCTGGCATTTAGAGAAGAGATATCTATAGTCACCCAGCAATATTCTTCTTGCCAATTAAATTCCTCATTGCCATTGAATCTCTTATGTAATGGGGACCTTCACTCACCACAATCTCTTTAAGGCAATGGTCCACAAATCTGGAGTGACCCTCTTTGAGTGACCCGATGCCCAACACAATCAGTCACTCAGGATGGTGGATCTTAGGCAGAATATAAAGAGTGGGCATTACAGAATGCCCTGTTATCAAAAACAATGCCTCTTGTTCCAATATAAATCCACACACACATACACACACACACAATCTTTCTACCATTTCATCCAATTCCAATTTAAATGACACATCTGGATTGAATGATAAAGCCTTGTAGCATCTCTTAACTGCAAGTTGTCTCTTAATTTCATGGGCACATTTTTCTGTGTTGTGTATAACTATCATTCCTATGTGTATGAGTGAAGGGGGTGCTATGTAGGGGTGTTTTTCTGTCTGATACTTGAATAAAATAAATGGTATTTATTTGAAGTTGGTGCACAACCAAGAATGAGTATATGGAAAAAAGTGCATGTAACAGTCACTGCAGATATCTTAAGGAACTCCTAAAAAGACTAATACTGCTACTCTTGCTAATATTGGGCAACTTACACCCCAATCCTGGACCACCCCTAGCTACCCCAGGGATCAAAGTAGAACAGGGTCTCTCTCGCTAGCTAACATCAACATTTGTAGCCTTATCAAAAAATTAGATGCCCTCATTGCCTGGACTGCACAGCACAGCCCAGATGTACTATCTGTAGTTGAGACATAGTTGTCTCCAATTATCCCTGACACTGCTGTGGCAATACCTGGGTATACTATCTTTTGGCAAGATTGACTATCCAAAAAAGGGGGCGGCTGTGCCCTTTATCTAAAAGATTCACTGATAGGGCATGCCCTGACCTTACCCATTACTGGTGACGAACTTCAGATTCTTGCTATTAAGGTCATTCTTGGGGCCCATAACAAAGCTCTGATGATAGCTTCTGTATACATCCCACTCAAACTGACAACAGCAAGCCTGAACCCACTCCTTACCTGCATCAGTAGCCTAAAGCTTAACTCAGAAGTTATATTGCTTGGAGATTTTAATGTCAACTGGCTTGCCCCAAGTGCAAGCAACTATAAGGATGCCTTGGTAGCTGCAAACTTTATCCAACTAGTTACCCCACCCTCTAGGATCATCCATAGAACAGGGACCAGTACCTTACTGGACTGGGTACTCTCAAATCACCCTGACCATATTATCCATACTACAGTCCTCCCTGATGCCATTAGTGACCATGCCCCAGACCAGTCCATGTGGTCAAATAAATTCAATAAACCCCCCATGAAAACTGTCAACAGTCAGATGCTAATCAGGGGACACCTTGCACCACTTAAGGCACTCCTGCGACAACAAGACTGGTCCTTGATTGACACTGCCCCAGATGTAGGTGCTGCACTATAATACTTTATCTCAAAGTTCAATGCAGCGTATGATATTCATACCCCCTTTAATAAATGCAAAATTAAAGGCCTTGACAATCCCTTGATTACAGGCAAACTCCTAGACCAACTGAAAGCATGGGACCTTTCATGGGCTTGAGCTAGAGCCTCTGGAAGCCAGGCAGACACTCAGGCATACAGGGCCTCCAGGAATGCCTGTACCAGAGCTATTCACTCTGAAAAAGCCAGCTACTACAAGAGCACCCTATCAAAGTCCTGGTCAGATGGAAGGAAATTCTGGAAAAGCCTCTCGGAAGTTATAGGAAAAGAGTCCAAAGCAACACCTAATATGCTAAAAATTGATGGCAGAAACACCCTGGACCCCACCACAACTGCCAATATTTTCAATCTGGCATTCACTGACCTCAGTCATGTGCTTCCCTCTAACTTCCTTGACACTAACCTTACCATGGCCTTCCAGTATCATGGACTCAGGGTACAAATCATCCACATTTCTATTTCAAAGTAGTTACTGAAAGGGACACGAAGAAATACCTCCTCAAGGTGCTTGGAAAAACCAGATCAAGTGGAGACATACTTGACTTGAAGCTCATCGCCCTCACCCTTGACGATGTCCTGCACTCCCTTACCAAGATTATAAAGTGGTCCATCATGCTCTCCCAGTTCCTGCTCAAGTGGAAGTCCACTCTGGTGATCCCAATACACAAGTCTGGGGCTAGGGCAATATACGGTAACTACAGGCCCATCTCCATCCTACCCCCTTTATCCAAAGCACTTGAAAAATTGTCACAGACCAAATGGTGGAGTACTTGGAGAAATACAACTTGCGATGTCCACAGTAACATGGCTTTCACAAAGGCCATTGCACCACCTCTGCCCGCCTTGAATTTACGGGTCGCATTCATCTAGCACTAGACCAAGGACAACTTGCCCATGCCAACCTTATGGACCTCTCAAAGGCCTTTGATACAGTTAACCATCCATTACTACTGGAACAACTTGGCAACTTAGGGCTTTCTCATGATACTCTAAAATGGTTCAACAGTTATCTCTCCAACTGGTCACAACAAGTTAAAATTGGTGACACCATCTCCTCCAAACTACCTGTCCAGGCTAGTGTTCCCCAAGATTCAATTTTGGGACCCCTTCTTTTCAGCATCTTCCTGAACAAATTCCCTTCTACCTCTGATGAAAACATTATCCTGTATGCTGATGATGCAGTGATTTTCTCTAAGAATTCTGAGCCCTCCCTCTTGTAGAAACAACTGCAGAAAAGTTTCACGCAAGTTGAGGCCTGGTTCATCTCACAGAGCCTAGTGTTAAATTACAAAAAAAAACAAAGACTATGCTATTCCATGGCACACATAGCAAGCATAAACACCAACAGTTAGCTATCAAAAATAGCTCGTGTGTGACCCTGGACCAGACGCAAACTTACAAATACCTTGGTGTGACCCTAGACCCTATGCTGTCCTTCTCCAGTCATATTGATTTGGTTGCAAAATCCATAAATATCCATATTGGCCTTCTCTATAAACATAGACACTGTCTGGCACCTGATGCCCTTAAACTAGCAATACACAGCTCTATTGTCTCCATCATTGATTATGGGCTTGTTATCTATGGAACAGCCACAGCTACAGCAATACGGTGAATTGTTACAGTGCTGAATAAGGCCTGCAGACTCCTTACTTGAGCTCTCCACCTTACGCATACCTGCAACCTCTACGTACAGTCAAACTGGCTGCAACTGCAGGGAAGGATTACATACCAAATGTGCCTAGTAGTAAAAAAGTCATTGATGGGACTAATGCCCCCTGGGGTTCAGTCTCTCCTAAGCACAGACAACTGCTCCCGTAACACAAGAAACTCTGAAAACTATGCACTATCTATCCCCCACTGTCACACCTCCCAAGGCCAGCGGTGTTTTACAGGTAGAGCCCCTCAGATGTTTAACTCCCTGGGCAGCAAACTCACCAAATTAGACAACCTCTGCTCATTCAAACATAAGCCACATCAAACGCTTGTGTCCAGGGCCACCTGTGACTGTTTCTCTTAATTCCCTTGTCAGTCGCTCTGGTTTTCCCCACCTCTCTACTATCCCCACCTCAGCTAGCCCCCACCCCTCCCTCCCACCCTCCTCTTTACACCTGCCTCTCTCCCTAGTCCTGGTCCACCACCCATTCTCTCTTACCCACCTTTACCTCCCTTACCGTCTCCCTTTTCTATCTGCTCACCCCACCCACTGTTGCACAAGTCCCCCAGACCTTGCCTTCCACCCCTTCCCTCTCTTTCTACCTCCCTCCCAGTTATCCCTCTATGCCCACTCTCTCTTCCCATTTTCCTACTCTGTCTGGCACCGCTGGCTACTCCTCTCCTCCCCTTCTTGCAAATTTTACTCCCTCTTACCTTTCACCTTCTCCCCCTCAGCTCCCCCACATGCCTAGCTTACCCTGCTTTATCCTCCAGTCCTAGCCTGTGGCAACTCAATTTTCCACTCCCCCTTTCCCTTTGACAATGCCCTTCTGGCTGCATTACAGTCATGTAAATATTGTTTGCTGTGACTCATCATCCTTATATGTATGCTTTGTATTGTTGTTCTAACTGTTAATTACACTACCTGTAGCTCTTTGTAAGGTGTGCGTTGTGTTTGTAAAATGTTACACTACACTCTTAGATTATGTTTACCCTGTATTGAATTTTGTATTCTAGCTGCTTGCCTGCTAATCTTACTCAATTTGTAATCCCATTCTTTGTATACTGATGTGGAACCTTTGTAAAAGAGCCACTGTCTCAAAGGTATATATTTCAAATTCCAATAAATAAATAAATAAATGTCCCCCTTTTTTTTTATTTTATGCTAAGATTCCCCAGCTTCTCTGAGATATTCCCCTATACTCCTACTTCTTTGAGTAAGAGCATAATGTTCCAGTTTGAAACACACCATACTTTAGATTTGATGTACTGTGCTTAGTTATTTTCCCCTTAAATCCAGAATGAGTAGGCATGCATCCAAACTATGACTCCAAAGAAACTTGCTTCCAGCACCTGCATAAAACTTTTAGTGCATAACAGTCTGCATCAAAATAGGATACACATATCTCCTTCAAGTGAGGGTACAAGTGGGAAAATATTGAGCCCAAGGGATGAACTATTGCCTGGCAATAGTTATATTGCCCAAAGCCAAGCATCCTGAGGGGGTCTAGATTTTCACACTATATAGCAGCCCAATTCTGGTCAATATCAGTTTTGTTAAACCTTGCCTGAGTTATGAGGATAAAAATGGGCAATAACTGAAAAAAAAACAGCTATTGTCTTGTTTTAATGAACTATTGCCTAGTTATAATGAATTATTTTCTGGTTCTTTCTTTAGAATCATGCAACAGTTCTAAATCCTTGTCTGCCATGTGACTCTCTGTGGTCCAATCAGAAACTAGTTTTTTTCTCTATGGTTTAATAATGTAAAATAAGACCAGAGGAAAGTATGTAAGAGGGGAAGATGAGTCACAATTTGTACACAGTTTACATCAGTTTACAGCCAGATTGGAAAGTCCTGCCTCAGACAAATACAGTATTGAAAAAACATATAAACAATAATGGGTGACAAGGCATGTGTCACACTGAGATAACATCACACCTTGGGTCACTGAGTACAATGGCACAGGACGGGTGCATCCAATACCTAAGAAGTGATATCATCCCCAAGAAACATGCCTTGGACTGCACTACTGCAATTATAAAATGGTTTGGTTGTAAAAATAAATGTGAAAAATACAGTTTTAAGAAACATTTTTGTTTAAATTCGAGTTTATCACAACTTTGAGACTCACAACAAAAGTACACCAATGCAATCCACAAATATATACACTATACCATACAATACCATCAAAAATCACAGTGTGCAGTAAGAAAAAAAGAACAAAAAATAGATCATATATAACATACTACTACAACATGAAACAATGGAAAACTCACAATATCTATGGGGGTAACATTCAAAATAAACCCCAATTCAGAACAGGATAAATTCTCAAAGCCTACATAAATCAGCTAATATTGAATTTAGGGGACAAAGAATCAAACACTACAAAGACCTTAACCAAGTGACTCAGTCCATAACTTAGAGGGTGTTCCTCAAATAAGGTGGGCCCCTCAAGGTGAAAGCCAGGATATCAAGAACATTCTGACCCTAAGCTTTCACCCAAAAAATGGAAAAAAAAGGGAGCCAGCAGCTTTTGAACCACTCTAATTGTACTCTTAACTGGGCCATCATCTGCTCCATAATTTGTATTCTACAACAATTCTTAAACCATAAATCCATTGAAGGAAGCGAAGAAGTTAGCCATAACTGAATAAGAACCTTGGTTGCCGCTGCCACCAAAATATAAAATAGGTATTTTTTTTCCCTTTTTCTGAAAGACCCGGATTGGGGATACCCAAAATCCAGACTTAAATACGGCAGGGTAATGACATTCCCAAGATCTGACATGCAGTAAAAGCTACCCATTCCCCAAACTCCCATTCCAAACGGCAATCCCGAAAAATGTGAATAAAAGTCCCTCTCATGCCACTCCTCCAACATAAACCTGATGAATGAAGCCCAAAATGTTTAGCAATTGTTGGGATGGGAAAATATCCCAATACCATCTGCCAACAAAATTCCTCCAAGGATGGGGTGGCTGTCGTACGGTGTACCCCTTTCCATACTGTGACCCACTCCCATTCCTGAATAGGTAAGCCTTTTTCATGTTCCCACTTACTCTTAACACAAATTAACTGATACAGCTCCAAACTGTGGAGCTTACTGTAAATGGTGGACATTTTTTGGGGGGTCGGGGGCAGTGAACCTAAGCAGACATGGAGACTAACACTGACCTCAAATGATATCTACTGTCTGAAAAGCATCCTAACTGGGGCCAGTCCTGCAAATAATGATGAACTTGGAGAGTAACGATAAAGATTCTGGGGTGGGTAAACCAAATTCCCAAGTACATTAGGGAAAGGATTTAAGGATGTCCCCAACAAAAAACGGTTCAAATCTGGTTAGCCCATATCCCTCACATCTCCAAAAACCTAAATCAATTTGAAGGGGTTGAAAATCTAAACAAGTATGGATCAACATTAATTTGCTGGGACCCCCATGCAATTTATAAGTGGAAAAGACCTCCTTCCAGACCTCAACTATTAGTGCCACCCAGAAATTAGATGGCTCTAGTACAAGATCCTGACATGCAAAATCCTGAGGATTGTAAGCCCAACAGCAAAATCCCGATGGCCACAATCCAGACTGCAGGCAGCACAATTCCTGATATTGTCCTGTGGGAGGGTCTGCCCCCACACCCTTCATAAAATATATATAAAAACCTTGGGGTTGCCATAGCAAGGGGAACGTGGCTGTCGGGAGATCCTGCATACTGTCAGGATTGTGGCCATTGGGATTTGGTGTCAGACGTTTGGGTATTGGGAGTTTGTGTGTTGGGATCATGTACAGATACCGGGCTGGATATCCTCAAGGACCGGAGATTACATTTGTCCATGAAAACAACATCTTCCATCCTGGCAGAAGTCAGGGTGCCCTGTTCTAAAGGAACCCTACCAGGGCTTTCTGTACCAGACATGTAGGCAAAAAAACATTGTAATTGGCTGCTCAGTTATATACTCAGAAATCAGGGAATCCCATTCCACCTGCAGTTTTCATGGCAGTGAGAACAGACCATGGAAGTCAAGGTTTCTTCCCTCACCATATCAATTTAGACAAAGTACATCATAACCTGTTACAAAAAGAAGTGGAAACCTGTAATGGAAGAGATGAAAAAAGGAATAGAAATCTGGGAAGGATTTTCATTTGCACAGTCTCTGCCCATCACCACGCTGAAAGGGGCAGTTCCCTCCACCTCCTACAATCAGCTTGAACATCCATAAGGAGCTTAAAATAGTTGATCTGAAACAGGTTAGCAAAATCCCAGGGAATCCATATACCAAGATAATGAAACCCAGAAGTAGCCTGTTTTAAACCACAGAAATTGTGGAGAAGCAAGTCTGACTGAGGTCCCATAAGCAAAACCTCCACCTTAGATTTATTAATTTTAAACCACGACATCTGGCCAAACAAATGAGGCAACTCTAATGCCATGGGCAATGTCTGCATCGGGTCAGAAAGATATAATAAGATGTGATCCGCATACAAAGACACGTGGACAATTTCCCCATTAAGCTAAATACCTTGATAGGCCTTGGACTGCATTAATAAGGCAGCCATGGGCACTAAACTAAGGGCAAAATGGCAAGGGGAAGTGGGCATCCCTGCATAGTACCACACTCTATGGTAAATGGGGGCGATAAAACACCATTTATCCATACCCGGCTTGGGACTTATCATACAAGCTCTGAATCCAATTACAAAACTTCCCTCCAAATTGAAATTTTAATAGGGTGGCCTCAAGAAACATCCAATCCAGGATGATCGATTGCTTTTCAGCATCAATCGACACAACAGCCCTAGAAATTCTGGTAGGGAGTAATTGAGAAGCAGAAAGCACAATCTGTAATCAATAAATTTTATCCTGCATATGCTGCCCTAGAATAAAGCCAGTTTGATCTGAATGAATGAATGAGAAGCGGTATAACCCTCTGTAACTGAAGCTCTATAGCCTTTGTAAAAATGTTAACATCATAATTTAAATGGGAAATAGGGCAGGAGTTACCGCATTTCATAAGGTCCTTCCTTAGCTTTGGAAGAACAATGATTATTGCCTCACTCCAAGAGTCAGGTAAGACCCCAAGCTGATGAGCAGAATTACAAACCTTACTTAATATTGGAACCAAATCATCAATAAATGTTTTGTAAGCCCCTTCTGGGAGCTTACTGTAAGGCCCTTTTAAATATTGGCTGCTTGGTGTCCAGGTCTGCCTGCTGGGGGGTGGAGCTGGACTGGCAATCCCCCTTAAAAGGTGTGGTTTTGGTTAATTTCAGGGGGAGGGAGGAGGTCTGGGAGTGGGAGGTAGGGCTCCTGGGCAAAAGGCAGCAAAATTACATCTGCAGGATGAGCCTCAGGGCTGGGTATGGGGTGATTGCCATCTCGGTCCAACCCTCTGTTCATCTCAGCCTCGGGTGTGTAGTATGGTGGTCGGGCATGGGGCCACTTAGGGAAGTAATGGTTTGGGACCCCCGTAGTAGAAGATGGGTGCTGGGGCCTGGTGGTACAGGGTGTGGCCTACCCCATGATCCCCAGCACGAGGGTAGGTCTTTGGGCATCTCAATGTTTGACTGCTGGTTACCATGGGTTTGGGTGCAGTGCAGTGGTGGCAGCCTGCATCATGGGAGGCAGTGGTGGCAGCCTATCTCTGGTATCCCTGTATGTGAAGCTTGTGCCCAGATCATCAATAACTGTTTTGTAAGCTCTCTCTTGGAGCTTACTGTCAGGTCCCTTTAAATCTGGGATGCCTGGTATCCAGGTAGGCCTGCTGGTGGATGGAGCTGGAGCTGGCAGTCCCCCTTAAAATGTGTGGTTCTGGTGCATTTCAGGGGTAGACCTGGGAGCGGAAGGTAGGGCTCCTGGGCCAAAGGCAGCAAAAGTCCATATGCAGGATGAGGTTCATGGGCTGGATACATGGCTATTGCCATCCCAGTACAACCCTCCATTCATCTTGGCCTTGGGTGTTTAGTGTGGTGGTTGGGCATGAGGTTACATTGGTCCGAAGTGGTTTCGGACCCCCTAGAGTAGGAGATGGGAGTTGTGGCCTTGTGATACAGGGTACAGCCTACTCTTTGATTCCCTGGCACTGGGGTAGGCCTCAGGGCATCTCAATGTTTGGCCGCTGGTTGCTGCGGGTTCAGGTATGGTGGTGTGGTGGTAGCCTGCATTGTGGGAGGCAGTGGTGATAGCCTGCTTCTGGCATCCCCATATGTTAAGCCTGTTTCCAGTGGTGCAGGGTGTTGGCTAATGCAAGGAGTGGTATGGCATTGCGTGGATGTCCCTTGGCCTCTTGGCCTGCAAGATGGGACTACTGTGTGGGAACTGCTTGCCGTGGGGTCACTGTCCCTGTAAATGAGTTGGGATTGGGATGCCCAGGCTGGTGAGGAGAGCACCTCATACATTCCTGAAGTCTAAAGGGATCACAAAGTTTGGCTCAGGTGTGGAGACTGTAGTGTGACAGGGAATTCATGGTGCAGCTACCATCATCAGTTAGTCACAGCTCCCAGAAAATTTGTTTAATCATTTGTGCCATGAAGATCATTGTGGTCTGCACAGAAATGTTCCCAGCTGCTCCATGGAGTTGTGATTTGTTTTAATCCATTAAATAAAATATAATTTTTCTTATATTTTAAACTGCACCTGGATATTGGGTTTATTCTTTAGATGAGAATGCAGTGCTCTAACCAGCTTGCCCCCTAGCTCCTTGGAAAGGAGGATCATCTGCTGCTCCTGAGGACTTTTGGAGCAGCCTGCTGCAATCCCCCAAGTTTGCTTGCTCAGTGGTACCATCATTATCCCTAGTATGAACTTTTATTTGCCTTGGACTGTGTTGCTATGCTGCTAATGTGCCCACTCCCCATTTGTTAATATCAGGCATACCCTAGACATGGGGATGAGGGCTTACATTTTATAGAAATTGGTGATAAATCCATCTTTGCCCAGTGCCATCCCCACCTTCAAGAACAGGATGACTGCTCTAATTTTGTCTTCCATATAGGGAGCCTCTAAACAAGTTCACTGTTTCACCTACAAAACTGTCAGAGTGAACTCTCTTAAAAAAGTGTCTATCTGAACTTTATGATTTGGGCCCTGTTGCTTAGCATACAGATGCATATAATTGGTTTGAAATTCTTGCACTATTTGCAAGGGGTCAGTATCGGAACTGTGGGGGCTTGGTAGTCGGAAACAATTTTTGAGACATCTCTATTAGCCTCCTGTTTCTGCAGTTGAAGGGCTAAAATCCTGCCTGCTTTGTTGCCCCATTCATAATAGATTTGATTAATGAACCTGAGAGAGTTTTCCACCTTATGTAAGGCTAATCGGTTAAGCTCCTCCTGGGCTAGTCGCAGTTGTAGCAAAAGCGAGAGGTCTTGAGACTGTTTATGACACACCTCCAATTGTGCTAATTTATAGTCTAAAGTACCACAATGTTCCCAGTATTGTAAAAGCTTAAAAGTTGCATAAGTTGTCATATGACCACTCAATACTGCTTTAAGCCCATCTCAGATGTATTTTAAACACATTGCCCCCTCCCAAATAAGCCTGAATTACATACCAGATAGTGTGGATAAAAGTCTCCTCATGGAGCAGCCCAACATTCAACTGCCATGAATTACTCCCCCTCAAAGTACAAACTCAATCGTCCTAGAGAGCAAAGCATGATCCTACACTAAAATAACATGCATACAAATACTAAGAAAGGTGTGTGCCCATTTTTTCTGTGTATAAAATCTATCTAACCTACAGTAAACATCAGAGGCAGACAAGTAAAATTTATATTCCTTATCAGTGGGGAATGAAAATGCCACAGCTTTATCAAACCCCTTTTATCACTAAAGTTTTCAAAATACATTTTTAGTTGCTTTTTGAATAGGCATGATGTGCAGGGATAGCATCACTATGGATGGTGAGCACTGACCAGTCAGAGCACAGGAATTTTTCTTGCCATGCTATTTTGTAATAAAAGTTAGGTAAGTTTTTGTAGAAAGATGAAATAGGAGTCTAAGTTAGTAGACATTTCTCTCACTCATGTGGTGAACCCAAGGGTATGGAAAAACAAAAGAGACTGACATTGATGGACTGTATAGTTTGCACCTATCCTCCACATACCTGTGTTCTAGCCTGCCGGCATACTTGTTTGGAGGCTAGTAGCTTGGAGCACGTTTTGCCATGATCAGCATGCATTCCCTTCAATGTAGTAAATGTGATATTGTAACTGTTTATAACTGTTTGCCACCTGTACTTTCTTGCCTTGGGACATGGTTATAAACATGACTATCAATCTCAGATAATTTCTCCCAGTTAGAAAAAATAAAGAATAAAAACATTTAATATTGTATTCCATGAGATTGCTCAAGAACCAAGCAGCCAGGATCTTGTTTTGGGTCTCATAATCTAAACAACAGCACAGCTATAGGGTAAGTGAAAGTCTAGACAACCGCAACCCTGTTGATGTTATCATGTTGGATTTAGCAAACGCGTTTGACAAAGTTCCCAATAATGAGCTTATTTTAAAACTATGTAACATGGGATTTAGTTATCAAATAACTACTTGGATAAATAACTGGTCACAGTCAGCTCGTATAAATGGAAAATTGTCAAAACCAGGCCCAGTTACTAGTGGAGTTCCCCAGGGATCGGTCCTTGGACCGACCCTCTTCAATCTGTTCATATTTGACATCAATTTCAATATCAGTAACACCTTAAAAAAACTTGCTGATGACATAAAATTAGGAGGGATGTTAATACAATCAGTAAGTACGCTTTAACGGTAAAGGATCTTAGGCATATTGAATCCTGGGCAGTAGCAAACAAAATGTCATTCAGCACACACAAATGTATAGTCTTACACATTGGGAGGAACAACCCACTACATCGGTACACAATGTATACTAAAAAGCTAGCTAACCCAAGTTGTAAAAGAAAAAGACCTGGGAATAATTATAAATAATCAACTTACTGCAGCAGACCATCGTAAAAAAGAATTTGTCAACACTGGAGTTCGCCACTGGTACTGCTGTTGAACTGGATCTAAGCTGCAGATCCCCATGCCAGAAGACTAATATGGGCTGGGATGGGGGGGGGGGTAATTACAGGATGACAGCAATAGACATCGATGGACATTTTTCTTTTTTCAGATTTGTTTTTTTTTATTAATTTACAAGTGAGGGTTTTGTTTATTTCAGATGGAGACACTGGGGGATTGGGCACTCCATTGTCAGTGTTACGAGCAGCCCTCAGAAGCTCTGGGGGTTTTAGATGCTCTGTAGTGCATTTTAAGGCTTATATGGAAGATAAAGCAAAGTTCTGTTAGATCTCCCCAACCCCCGACCACAAGGAAAACATACAAATCTGTGGCTGGTTTCAGATACTTAGAGACTGCAGCTGGGCCTGGATGAGAGCAGGACCATTTCCATGATTTTACTATGGAATCTTTTTTTTTTCTTTAAACAGAGAATATGGGAGTCCTCCCTAAGAAATTGTTTAAATGGTAAGTGTTCAAATTTGCAAGTTGTTCCACTTTGAAGGGGTAAACTAAACTCCAGTTTATAGGCAAACATTGTTTAAAAATCAATGCCAGACACAGTTTATTTCATTGTTTGATCTACCCTATATTAATCTGAAATGGTCACTTATTTACTACCCTACTAGCCAAGTGACCATTAATGTTCTTAAATGTTCCATTTTTCACTCAATCAGCAGCCTACTACAGCGAATGTAACCTGACTCTTGTGTTCGTATGTGTGTGTGTGCAGCCAGGAGAGAGAGAGACACACACACACACACACACACACACACACATTAGCAAAGTGAGCAGTTTCTGGCTTCAGCTTCAATCCCTGGAATTTTACATGAAAGATAAAGCTGAGTTCCATTTTGTCTCACCACACTCCTGATTCTAGGGAAAAAACATAATTTTATGGCTGACCTCAGGTATCTAGAGACTGCAGCTGGACCTGTATAACTGACTGTGTGTGTGAGTGTGTGTGTGTGTAAAATGCTGGTGGGGGAGCAGGCAGGTTGAGAGCACATGGTGAGATCAATCAACTGTGCTTGCTGAAAGAGCTGATTTATGACTGTGTCTGTTGGCACATTGTTTTGAAGTCCATTCACTTTCATGCCTAATAGTGTTATGATTAGCTTTGCTAATTATTGGTCAATCCCCTTGTGGAACCTTTTGCATTGGACCACCGTGACACACCTCTCAAAGCCCTATACATAGCAAAATCTATGACTTGTGCTAGCATACATAGTGAATATAAAAAGTAGTCCTTTCTGCAAACAAAATCTTGAACTGTGTAAAAAGATCCTTCACAAATAGAAATGAACACATTATTTTACCATTGTACAAGTCTTACATATACCCCCACCTTAATACTTGCTCCCCATTTTGGAGTCCATACTTAAAACAGGATGTGGAATCATTGGAGAAGGTTCAGAGAAGGACCACAAAGATAATCTCTAGGCTTGCATCTGTTCCATGTAAGGATAGGCTAGTGAAGACGGGACTGGTGAGCTTGAAAGAAAGATGAAAAAGGGGAGATCTGTCACAGTTATATAAATTCCTAAAAAATCAAGAATTAATGACATCTTGTAGCATTCAATATAACAGCAGATCTTTGAATCTGCAAAGCCACAATCAACAACTGAGGTTACCCAAGGCTAACACCACAAAAAGGGATAACTTTCACACTGTAAGAGCTGTAAAGGCATTGGACAATTTGCCCCAACACGTGGTTGATGCTTCATCATTCAAAACATTTAAAACTAGACTTAATTCATTTCTCAGATGGAACACTAATAGGTAAACCAAATATACCCACAATGTCGTGGGAGACATACTTGATGGGTGTAAGCCTTCTTATGTCTTAAGAAACCAAGAACTGAGTAAACCGAGCTAAAAATATATAGAGAATAATGTATGATTGTTAGAGTGTTATGAGACATCTTTATAGCCCCTGAGGTGTGTGATACTACATTGGTTATATGAGCAAAGCTTGAGTAGTTTATAAAAGTATCACACACCAAGGGGGGTGTGAAAATATTGAGAACAACACTAACGTCCATTACTTTATTTTTTATCATTACTGATTTGGAAGAGATGTTTTGGGATGCACTGCAGAGCAGCTTCCAGAGCTGAGCTCAGTATGACATCACAAACAGTAAAGCCCACTTAACTGCATGTCTCTAAAAGCATAATCTACTTTGGTGAATACATTTCTAAAGTCCCAGTTCAATTTGTGTCTGCTCAATGTTAATTTGACCTGTTAAATGGATTTAAGAGTTCAATTAAATGCATAGATCTAGAGCATAGGACAACATTTCTAAAGTCCCAGTTCAATTTTGTCTCCTCAATGTTAGTTTGACCTGTAAATGTATTTAAAAACTCAATTAAATGCATAGATCTAGCGCCATAGGACAGTGATCAATTTATTTAATTTATTGAAAGTTGGTTGCCAGGTAGGCGCACTGGGCCACATGACCATTTTACAGGAACAACTCTGTGACCTTCCACAGCCAAATAGCACACAACCAGAAAGGAAGCAGGTTCTGTATAAAAAGCAGCCAGTGCCAATTTGTCCCACATGTTCATGTCCAGTGAGCGAGTGGAAAATGTAACTGGTGTCATAGGCGTCATCAGGCATCAGCAGAAGAAAGTGGAGAACTGGGGGACTGTGCAAGTCAATTAAGGCAAGTCACCTGTTCACTAATGTGCAACAGTCACTGCTGGGAAGGGCGGAAGATCAAAGTAGGCCAAAACTGGGAACAGGAGCAACACCAATCCAGGGTAACAGTATAAAGAGATTTAAACAAGGCATGGGGAACACACATAGAAACAAATAAAAAAAGGGTAAAACTAGACAAACCCTATCGGGGGAAAGGGTACAAAAATATTTCAATGTAACATAGGGTGAATAGAAATTGGGAATGCTAGGAAAGGTGCAGTGCAGTGGCTATGGGGTGGTAGTTTTCAGACAGACCTTCTGGAGACTGTGGTGCTGTCTCATCTGCACATACCTCTTTGGATTGTGGGAGGAAATCACTAGAATCTCCAGGCCAAGTTGGCTAGGATTAAGGCAACCTCTTCCCCCACTCAGGGGCCACCAAGTATGACTCCATTATCTCTGGAGATTCCAGGGAGAAAGAGCAGCTGGACTGTGGTGGGCTCTTGAAGGGTGGGGGTGGTAGGACAGAGGCACATTTCTGAACTGGTATCACTTCATATTTCATATGCTGCACTGGTGAAGCAGGACTGCTAGGAGAAGGCACCCATGGCAGTGATCACGGAGGATGTGGGGTCCCTTCATAGTGGAGACTGCAAAGATGGTGGTAGAGGACCCCAAAGAAGCAACTTCTGATGGGGGACTCAATTGTGAGAGGGATAGATTGGGGACTAGGAAAGGGGGGGAGAGGCAGGTTAGGTGCCTACCCAGCCCCATGGCCTGGAGGAGTGGGAAATGGAGTGTGAGGATGTCTTGTGTAGAAGGATGGGTGGGAGAGTAGGAAGTCATTGTCCACTTGGGTACTAATGACCTGGCTAGGGACAGGGCTGAGATAGTGCAGTGGGAGTTTAGGGAGCTGGGAGAGGTTTTAGATAGGTAGATCACTCAGTGGCTTTCACTGAGATTCTGCCTGTTTATGACAAGGGACAGGATAGGGATCTCTGTACTAGAAGCTTCAATTCATGGCTGAAGAAAAGGTACATAGAGGAAGGGGTCAACTACATTGGAGAATGGGGACTTACCTGGGAGGATATGGGCCTATACAGAGATGTTGACCTGCATTCATCCAGGAGGGGAACAGCAGTCCTCAGTGGATGGTTTAAATGTTACTCCAATGAACATTTAAACTCATCAAGGGGATGGAAGAAGGAATCAGGAAGTCAGAAACTGCCCCCCCAACAGGCTGAAGTAGAGATTAAAGAAAACCCAAGGGGAAGAGGAATCAACAAGAGATCAATTTAATAAAGGAAGCAGGGTCATAGAGATAAAGGGGTAAAGTTACAAGATAATTTAAAAATGAGGGCAGAAGGGGGAGTGCAAAAACTAAAACTCTGGCCAGAAACGATAGGGCTGCAGCTGAGAAATTTGGGGAACAAAAATTTAAAATTACCAAAGATATGAGCCTGAGTTCATAAAATATAATGTAGGCTTAAAAATGTGTTATTTGTTTTAATATTTTGACACCAAATTTTCAACATAGCCTTGTTATGATCCTGCCTCATGAAGCAGGGGAGAGAAAATGGGAGGCAGTATAGTGCAGTGGTTTAAGGCTCTGAGCTGCAAATCTGGTGACCTGGGTTTGAATCCCACTGCCCCTGCTTGCATATACTGTGTGACCTTGAGCAAGTCACTTAACTTCCCTGTGCTCCCAAGTCACACCTATAAACAAGCTTTCAGCTGAGTGTGCCACTCCTGGTTAAACAATTGAAAAAAAAAAGTTCCACTTCTGTCCTAAAGGTATTTGCACGTAGGGACTGTAAAATCAACTTTAGGGAGGCAAAAACACTTTTGGGTTAGGAGTTCAAAAATGACAGCTGTCACATTCATGAAGTACTGTAAAGAAATGGCTATGTTGAAAATCTGGGGTAAAAACATTGAATGTTACCAAACTTGCGAGCCTGTGTTTGCAAAATTCAACATAGTCTCATAACTTTTTTTCAATATTTTACACCAAATTTATAACACAGTCTTCTTATGACCCTGCCTCATGAACAAGGGCAGGAAAAATGTTCAACTCCTGTCTGAAAGGTGATTTTTTTTGGTAGAAACCAAGAAATCACCTTTCGGGGATGCCAAAAATCATTTTGGCCAGGATTCAAAAAGTGACAACTGTCACATTCATGAGGTGCTGTAAAGATATGGCTATGTTGTAAATTTGGGGTAAAAATATTGAAAATTACCAAAGTTAGGAGCCTGTGTTTGTAAAATTCAATGTAGGCGCGTATCTTTGTTGTTTTTTCAATATTTTTACACCAGATTTTCAAGATATCCTTCTTATGACCCCAGCTCATGAACAAGGGCAGAGAAAATGTTCAACTCCTGCCCAAAAGGTGATTTTGTGCAGTGACCGTGAAATCACCTTTCAGGACAGATTTGCCTAATGCCAGTGCAACTGTTCATGAGGTGAGGTCCCAAAAAAGGCATGTTGAAAATTTGGGCCAAAATTATGCAAAAATGCCCAAGTTATGCTATTAAGTTCAAAACGCCATTGAAATACATTGAACCACATACCTGTTTCTTCAGTTCACAATCCGGCTCTGAAGAGTGAAGACATGCCTGTGGTCCAAAGAGGATTACGTCATAATCTAGTTATTGATAGACTGGATAAGGGTATTCCTGTTGATGTGCTATTCCTTGATTACTCTAAGGCGTTTGATAGATTACCCCACCAGGAGCTAATACAACAAATGAGTAAACTGAACATAAATCCTTATATAGTAGACTGGGTTCAAAATTGGTTACTTGACCGAAATCAGCGTGTGAGCATTAGAGGGGAATTGTCCGATAGCATGGGGGTTATTAGTGGGGTGCCTCAGGGCTCGGTCTTGGGTCCCTGCCTTTTTAATTTATATGTATCAGCACTCCAAATAAAACAGGAATCTGTTTGGATGCAAAGGTTTGCCGATGATTGTAGGGTTGGAGCCGAAGTAAACACTGAATTAAATACTTCTAAACTACAAGATGTAATAGATGACATAGTCACATGGTCTAAAAAATATAAATTGGCACTAAATCTAGATAAATGCTTTATTATGCATTTGGGAATTAGAAACCCTAAATTACCCTACAAAATGGGAACTGTTCCACTCAAAATAACATATGAGGAAAGGGATTTGGGTATAATAGTTTCTGATAATATGACATTTTCAGCTCATTGTCAAAATATAGCTCAGAAAGGAAACAGTATCCTGAATTGCATATTGAGACATATATCATCTAGAAGTAGGGGGGTTATTCTGCCCTTGTATATATCGCTTGTGAGACCGATTATGGAGTATGGAGCGCAGGTGTGGTCACCATTTAAAAAAAAGGATATTTCTCTGTTGGAGGGAGTGCAAAGGAGAGCAACAAGAGTTATCAGTGGTATGCAGGGTAGAGATTACGGGACCAGACTGAGAGATTTGAATTTGTACTCCTTGGAGGAATGTAGAAAACGAGGAGATATGTGCTTGGTATACAGAGCTTGGCAAAACAATGATTTGTGGGACGTTACAGGGCTAATATTTAATAGTTGTACATATAACACTAGATCCCACCCAATGCAATTAACAGCATCTAAATGTAATAAAGTGAGAACAACATGGTGGTTTAACCAAAGGGTGGTAGATGTATGGAATGAACTCCCCTTGGAGATTGTGGCAAGTAGATCTATGGCCGAGTTTAAATTAATATGGGACAGGAATATGTATTAGAATAGAAACTAGATAACTATGGCGAGCATATAGGACGAAAGTCCATTTAGCTCAGTATCTTCCTATGAATCCTATGAATTGGACCCCCAGTGGGTAAGTAAGGGCCTAGTGGGGGTGTGGGTGGTGGATGCTGAGTGGGAGGGTCAGGGTAGAGGACAGTAACAGCCGCAAGAGACATCAATAGACAGTTTTCTTTTTGAAGAAAAAAAATGACCAAGGATTCCTGATTGTGACACTAGGGGATTGGGTACCCCCAGAGTCACTGTTATGTTTCTAGGGGGGGTGCTGAGAGGGACTATCAGGTGGAAGGGAAGAAAAATGTATATATATATTTAAAAAAAAAAGGTCACGGCGGAACACGATCACAACACTGGGGGATTGGGCACCTCCAGTGTCACTGTTATGTTTCTGGGGTGGGTGTGGCATGGTTGGTGCTGAAAGGGAGGGCTGGGTGGGGAGAGGAAAAATATATACAATAAAACACAAAAAGGAGGTCATGGTAGAACATGGCATAGTCCACCATGTCCAAGATGGACGCCAACCTGTACTGCACATGTGCAAGTAGCCATGCATGCGCAATACTGTTTGGTGGACATCTTGGACATGGTGGACTATGCTGTGTTCCACCGCCATGGCCTCCACTAAATAGTGCTGTGAGACTGCTAATGGAGATAGCAGAGTGCTTCACAGACATGGAGGCAACTGTGAAGCAACTCCACACTGTTATTCAGTCAGAAAAATCTCCTTTTCCAATCAACTGCAGGAGGCCTGCAGAGCTCTACCCACTGCAACCCTAAAAAGGAGGTAAACAAGCACAGCAGAAATAAAATCTAAAAGGCCATCTGTGCTAATGCAAGAAGTGTGGGAAATAAGATTCCTGGCCTAGAGACCATCATGCTAGAGGTCAACCTGGATATTGTTGCCACTACCAAGTCATGATGTACTGAAAACCATGACTGGAACATGACCATATGAAACTATACCCTGTAGATGAAGGATCGAGTGGGGGTTGTGGTGCTTTATGTAAAGGACAGCAAAAAACCTACACAGATACAGGGAATACAGGGGTAGGTAGAGGTACTGTGGACTACCTAGGAGATGTGGAATGGAGCCACTATTCACCCTCAAGTGATCTACAGACCTCCAGGAAATGGGGAGGAACTTGGTAAAGTACTGGAAGAAGCCATTGGCAACATGGCAAAAAAGGAGAGGTGTTACTGGTAGGGGACTTCAGCCTGCTAAATGTAGTTTGGAGCCTCAGCTAGAAGCAGAGACATCCTAGAGTGTCTACAGGGGGCATTCTTCAGGCAACTAGTCAGCAAACCAATTTGTGATGGGGCAATACTGGACCTCATACTCACTAACAGGGATAGTGTTGCAGACATCAAGGTGAGAGGCCACTTGGGGACCATTGATCACCATGCAGTGTGGTTCAATATAAGGACAGCTGTGGAACTGAACCACAGAAGGGTGAGGGTCCTGGATCTCAGGAGGGCAATTTTTACAAAGATGAGTGAATGCCTCAGAGATTACCTGGTGGGACGTTGGCCTGCATGGTGTGGAGGAAAGATAAAAGGAGGCATAGTAAAGGCAACAAACCTCTACATCAAACAAGTGAGCAAAGCAAAAACAAAAACAGAACACTATGGTTCTTAAAAGAGGTGGCAGAAAAGGTAAACGCTAAAAGGGTAGCATTCAGAAGGTATAAGGAGATACAGAGGAAAGAGGACAGGGTGATGTATCAAGGGAAACAAAGGGAAGCAAGGAAAGCAATACAGAGCACAAAGGCTCAGGCTGAAGACAGAATAACCCAGGAGGTAGTGAAAGGGGACAAGACAATTTTTAGGTATACCAGTGAAAAGGGGAAGACCAGGGGTGACATTAAAAAGGGAAAGGGGGGACTATGTAAAGGAGGACCAGAAAAAGGGAGACATCCTGAACAAATTCTTTTGTTCAGAGTTCACAGATGAAGGAGAAGGGAAGGGGAGGAGCCACAAAAAGAGTAAGAGAAGCTTGGGGGGTGGGGCTAGTCCTTTGAGTCCTGAAGGGACTTGCTAATCTCAAGGTGTACGAAGCAATAGGCCAGATGGGGTGCATCCAAGGGTTTTGAGGGAGCTCAGGGAAATACTGGCTGCCCATCTGACAGTTTTGTTTTCCAGCCCACTGGAAACAGGAGTAGTTTTGGAGGACTGGAGGAGGGTGGATGTAGTCCTGCTGCACAAAAGTGGTAGCTGGGAGGAGGCTGGCAATTTTAGGTCAGTCAGCCTGACATCAGTGGTGGGAAAGTTAATAGAATCACTGCTAAAGGAAAGGATTGTAGAATATCTTGAATCCAGTGGGTTACAAGACCCAGGGCAGCATGGTTTTCTGCGGGGTGGGGGGGTTCATGTCAAACGAATCTGATAAATTTCTTTGACTGGGTGACAAAGGATTTATATTTGGGTGGAGCGGTGGACAAGACCTATTTAGATTTCAGTAAGGCTTTCAGCATTGTTCCACACAGGAGACTAGTAAGCAAGCTGGGTAGCTTAGGAGAGTGGGTCCAAATATGGTAAACTGGATAAGAAATTGGTTAGGGGATTGGCAACAGAGGGTGGTGGTGAATGGGGTTCACTCCAAGGAAAGGAGGGTGATCAGCTGGATTCCTCAGGGATAAGTGCTGGGTCTGGTCCTATTTATTGTCTTTATAAGTGACATTACAGTTGAACTATAAAAGAAGGTTCTCCTGTTTCCAGATGACACCAAAGTCTGTAATAGGGTGGACACTTGTGGGTGTGGAACGGATAAGCAGAGACCTGAGAAAATCAGAGGAGTGGGCAAGAGCATGGTAGCTGGGTTTCAATGTAAAAAAGTGCAAAATAATGCACTTAGGGCACAGAAACCAGGGGTGGATTACACAATAGGTAAAGTGGTACTGATGACCACCAAGCGGGAAAGAGACCTGGGGATAATCATATCAGATTACCTAAAGGTTGCCAGGCAGTTCAACAAGGAAGTAGTGAAGGCTAGTGAGATGCTGGGGTGAATAGGGATGGTGAGATGCTGGGTTGCATAGGGATGGGTATTACCAGAGGAAAGAGAGAGGTGGTGTTACCTTTGTATAGATCACTGGTAAGACCCCACCTAGAGTACTGTGTCCAGTTCTGGAGACCACATCTCTGCAAGGACATAGACAGAGTGGAAGCAGTCCGGAGGAGGGCAACCAAAATAGTGCATGGTCTGCATCAAAAGCCTTATGAGGAGAGGCTAAAGTACCCTAATATTTACAGTACACCCTGGAACAGAGGAGAGAGAACGGTGATATGATTTAGACCTGTAAGTACCTTAGAGGGTAATTAAGGTACAGGAGGGGAGTATTTTTCAGAAGAAAAGGTGTTCAAGAGCAAGGGGACATGCTATGAAGCTGAAAGGGGTTACAATCAGCAGAGATATGAATAAATTCTTCTTCACAGAAAGAATGGTGGATTCCTGGAACAGCCTTCCAGTGGAGGCAATGGGGGTGAAAACAGTGATGGGGTAAGTGCACGGGATAAGCACAAGGGAATCATACTGGAAAGGAAAGGGGGGGAAGAAAGATCTAGATCAGGTATGGTCTGTGGTAATAGTGTAAATAGGGATAAATGGGCAGACTAGATGGCCCAAGGGGTCCTTACCTGCCATCAAATTCTATGTTTCTATGTTTCAGGTAAGATGTTAAATGCAACCATATATAAATGGTAAACTTATACAAACAAAAAGTATATCTGCACATTAAAACCAAGTAAGAATTAAACACACAGAAATTATATAATTGTAATGACTGGTAGTTCATGACCTAACTGTTTTAGTCATTAACAACTGCTGGAAGGTGTTTAATGCAGTGACAGTGAAGCAGACAATTACTCCAAATCATTTACAATCACTCTCCTGATCAAGACAGTAAAAGTCCCAGTGAGAACCCTCATAAAATAATCCATTTTTAGCAATGTAAATTCAGCCAGTTTTCTTTTTCCAAATTAATATCAAGAGATCTTAAGTGCATAGCCCACTTAAATTCATACTCACAGCTGGCAAATAGGGTATGCATTTAAGATAGCTCCCCTGTATTTACTAAGTTTGACAGCAACTGATTTTACGGTAGTTTGAGATATCAGCCATAACCAGTGATTACAGAGTCAATTAACCCCCCAGGCTAGGATGATGTTGTATGAAGGATCAAACCCTTGCAGCCTTAAGGGAGTGAGATGTACGCTTACTGAATGAGCAACACCAACAAACCAACATTCCAGTTCACTGCAAAGATGTTCTTCATAACATTGGTTGCCAACTTGCTCAAAATTGCAATTAAACTAGGTTGAAGTTTTGTCAGTTGGAGTAAAATGAAGCCTGACAGTCTATTGATTTCTGAGTCATGGCTTCTGAATACAGTAAGATAACACACACTTGGACATTAGTGTGTTGACATACAGTAGTGGTTGATGCATTTCTTTTAATCTTTGTTCATTATACACATCTGTTCAACATTTTGGAACACTGAGAATATGTAAAATAAAACAACTTACAAACAATAAAAAATGCCCATATTTTCCTTCTTCTGCATGGTAGTATTTTTTTTCAAGGAGTGGCATTATTTTCAGCCTCTGAAAGGATTGCATAATAGAAATAGCTGAGCCCATAATTTAAGTAAGCAATAAGATGTGACAGAGTGTGCATTGAAGAGATATAACTGCACACCTAGGGGTGCAGTGAGATGTGAGGCCACAGGTCAAGTGTCTTCTGTCCCTGGAAGAGAGATTAGACCTGTTAAGTACACTCCCTAGACTTTCTTCTTGTGCTGACAAAATGGATAATTTAAATAAAAAAATGTTAGAAATTAAAATAAATATGTTTAAAGTTGTAAAAATGTAATTCTTAATATTGATTTGTGTTGAAATAGTCCTTCTACCTAGCAATTTCTAGTTTGTGGCCTTTTGTCCTGAAGTTGTATCCACTAGTGTAGTTTTATTTACTGATGTAGTTTTGAACCCCTACCCCCACCCACCCACCATATGATGAGTCTAAGTGACATTATTTGCTATATTAGATTAGAAGCTGTAAAAAGGTACAAACTTAGAGAGATATCTTGCCTGACTGCTTCTTCCTCTGCGGTGACTAAGAAAATGAGATGGCTCTGTTATGAGGTGCTGAGACAGAGAGACAGAGACTTGATTGAAACATGTCAACAATACAGTGAAACAGCTTGTCTGAAGTGTTCTAGTTGTTTTTCCTGCCCTTGGTGTAAAATTGGAAAAAAAATGTAAAGTAAGAGTGACACAGAGTGCTCAGCTGAGGCTGAGCATCAGAGAGACTGGGAGAGTTTCAACGCAACCATAATCCTGTGAGCAGTGAGTTTCAGCACAACTGGGAACTTTTTTTTTTGTATCTTCTGTTTCTACTCCCTACCCCTGAAATTCTCTCAGGCTGCTCCTACATGCCTGACATCAATCTACCACCAACCTGATCCTCCTCTCCGCTTGCCCCTCCTCCATCATCCAGCCGGCAGACTCCCCAGCTCTGAGCCCCCTGGGGTGGGGTAGCCCCCACTCTGGCACTCTATCTAGAATTGAGTGTGCTGGCAGAGGTGGTGGAGGAACAGGTGGGGGGACAGAGACAGTGCCCGGTGTCGGGTGTGTAGTAGCTCGGAGGAGAGCCATTGCCTATCTGGGATTGGGGGATTTTTCCTTTGTTTCCACCTAGGAGCATGGGCATGCAATGATGCCCTCACGGCTGTGCCATAAGCATCTGCTGCACCACTACCCTGAACTACTCTTTGTGCAAGCCATGCCTCCGGTCTCCACTGGGGGTCACTACTGCATGGGAGAAACCAATGATCGCTCCCCAGGGAGAGGAGAGCAGTCCATCGGATACTCGATCCTATTCCTTCCCCTGCTAACCCTCAGTGTCCGAGCTCATTCCCGAACTTGGATCACCGGTGTGGTATGAGGTGTGGCATCCAGTGCTTCAGCCTTCAGTGCCACTGGGCCAGCTACAACTGTGATGATGTAAGCAGCTTAGCGACCGAGCAAGTGTTGAGCAGCAGTGACGAGAGAGAGAAGGGAACACACTAATAGTAAGAAAATGGCTGAAGTACTGAAAAACAGAAACAGTACTGTGGGAGGAGTTCTATTTTACGGCTTTAACTTGTATTACAATTAGGTGGGCTGATCAGTTCTTTCATTTTCCTCACTAAGTGAATAAAATGGCAGTGTTCAAAAATGGCTGTTCAGTGTGGCACATCAATTTGTGTTCTAATGCATTCTGACTTTGGAGTACTTGATTTTACCTATGCATTAGACAGATCTAATGCACAGGTAACAACCAGTCAGGATGCAGGATCTTCCCTACCCATTTTAAAAGCATTAATATAGCACAAGGTGTGCATTAGTGCGGGGTAAATGGCAAGCCTTATGAGCTGAGGTCATGGAAAGAAAGTGAAAAAGCTGTGGGTAGATGCCGCCAGTTAGATGTGGAATGCAGTACTGGAAAGGAAAAGAAACTGATGCACACCAGCAACTCTTCTTAGTTTAGTTATAATTAATAAAAATCAGCTGCAGAGGGCACCAAAAAGCTTTTGGATCATATACAGACTGATGCCCCAACATTTCAAAATGCTCTGTTGATTCAACAGTGGGTTGAAGCAACAAAGCACTGCAAAATATTGGGGAGTCAGTCTTTTCGTGTGGGTTGTCCTTTGCTGCTGCTACCTTGATTATGAATTAATTTAGAAGTTACTGGTGTGTGCCACTTTATTTTACTTTCTCATGAAGTTAGACCCAAAATGAATCACAGTGACTTATAAAGCAGAGAATTTCCATTATCCTACAATAACACACTATGTACTGTTTAATTCTTCTCCACGGATATATACTGTAGTTGTGGTGAAACTAAAGAGGTTCAGAACACAGTCATGTAAACACAAAGTGGGTGGTTTGATACCTTTTATTGGAACAACAAGAGATTTACATTTTATAATGTGTACTTTTCCCAGCCACCTGTCTGCAAGCAATTATTATTAAGAAACACAGCGTATATGGCAGTTTCCAGTTAGAAAAGAAATGGCCTTCATTGTTTACCACCTTAAAACACTGTAATGTGTCTTTTATCTATCCCTCTATCTATCTATCTATCTATCTCTCTGCTCTCTATCTGTCTATCTGTCTATCTCGCTATCTCTCTATCTCTCTATCTACAGTATCTGTCTATCTAGATATATATGCTGGACTTGATTGATTGTATATTTATTTTTTTTCTATTTTGTGTGAATATGAGTTTTTATATGATACAAGAGTATAAAGATTGTTTTGAAACTGTCAAACAATAAAACAATACAATTGCCCTAAAAAATGAAATTTGTCTTTTTTATATATGCTAGCCAGCTTTCAAGTATATTTATTTTTTGTCTTGTGTGACTAGGTATTTTTATATCATGTGAGATTGTATAGACTGTTTGTAAACTGATGAACAACAAAACACTGCTACTACTATCTTAAAAGATCCTCAGTTTTTCTGGTTTCTCATTGTAATAGCGTTATAAGAATTGGGTTGTTATTTAGGAGTTTGTGTAATCTGCTAAGGAATATTTTTTGATAGTGACAGCTTAATTTTCTACCATGCTGCAGGTAACCTTGACAACCTGTGACTGGTTTCAGGATTGCCATGGAAACAATCTAAAATTAAACACCTAAGTAGTTTTCAGTATTTATAACCATTATAAACTGACAGATTGCCATGCACACGAAAGAGAATTCAATTTTTTTTATGAATGAATAACATACTGTAGCTATTTTTTATGCTAATGCAAACCTGATGAAAGAAAAAATATTGTTACTGACAGGGAGGGTTCTGTTTAGAAAGCAGGAAATATCTCAGTAAAAGAGAAATAAAGCTGGTGTGCAGCATTACTTGAGGGTAAACTTGGCTTCTGTACAGGGATCTCGGTAATCATTCTGAAACTGTTGACCTATACTGAGGCTCTGAGCTTGTTTAGCCTTCCTGTGTTTGACCTCCTTTCTCCCTTTCTTTCTAACCCCCTTTCTAATCTGTGCCTCAGTAGCAAGTAATACTGTATCTACTGGTGTCTTCTAAAATAAGTATTATTATTATTTTTAATTTTTTTCACAGTCAAACTTAAGTGTTTTCTTGCTGTTCAACTTCATCCCATTATCAGGCTATTTTAAGTATTTCACAGAAGAACACAGGAAGCAAGGTGTGCTGCTGTATTTATTAGGCTGAAGACCACAACAGAAAAAAACAGAAAAATACAGAGTACAGCAAATATTCTGGTAAATGTGGTGTTAATTCAGAGGAGCCAAGTGTTGCAACTAACTACTCCTGCACTTTAAGGAGTTGCAGTAGTTAGTGCTACTGCTTGGCTCACCTGAATAAAAAACACTTTTACCAGAATTCAGGTTGTGAGCTGCATTTTGTTGTTTTCTTTTATAAAATCTTTCACATTGCAAAAATACAATGCTGCCCACTAGAATACAACACAAATGTGTCAGATAACTTCATGACACAAGGGATGAAATGCCATTGAAATTGTCTTGTTTGCTGCACCAACACTGATGTAAATACAACTGCTCCATGGTATGTCTAAAACAAAATCAGACTGTAATGGTGTGTGAGTAATGAATATTTATTTCTGAATACCCCAAATAATGCAGTACTCTGTACTAAAGACCAAGTATCAATTGTTTTGTGCTATTTATTGATACTGGGGAGAAAATACTTAGCAGGATTTCAAAATCATGTCAAGCTACTAGGCCAATCGGAGGTAATTTCTGGAGTGATTAGGTAATCCCCCTTAATCTTGCAAGGTATTTTGATTTCATTTTTCAGGGAAAGTTTTGGACATACAATACCCATTTGCAAAGATATCCAAATCATAAAAAAAAAACACAACAAGTACAAGGTACAGTTGTCAATAAAAACAAATAACAATACATACATTCAGGCAAAACATACACACTGTAGAGACTCAATCAAGTACGAATAACAACAGATACATTCAGGTAAAACATACTGAACCCACTCTAGAGGCTCAAATAAGTTATACTTTAAAACTTTTTTAAACCCAACAATTTTGCAGACTTTCAAGTAGAGGAGGCATATGTCGAGACACAAACTGTGAAATAGCGAGATAATTTTTGTACGCTGGCTTTTTTGACAGACTTTTGCCTGATTGCTTTCAGTGGGTCATTCTTGACACACTGGTCTGTGTAAATTCTGTACCCACACTTAAGTGTATCAGTGACTAAGAGTGGCAGTTAACTGATTTACCCCCCTCCCCAAACACACATACACAACTTTCAGGTGTGTGCTTTTTGTCTCATCTGGTTTCAGGCTCTGGCATCCCCCCTTCAAACAGCTTACTGCATGTGAGTTTCATGTGTGTGTTGTGCATTTTTTTTGTGAGGCCAAGTTCTGCATTTGCATGGTTGTGTGCATTCATTTTTATGTTTGCTTACAAAGTGCAAAGCAATTTTATTGGGATGTGTTTGACTACTTAAGTGTTTCAGGTTGGTAGACAATGAGCAATACAGAAACCAACTTCCCCCTTATCACCTAATGGTGCTGTTGGGCTCTATGCATATATGTCACCATTTCTGCAGATAACTACTGTCTGACAGCAGCGCCTTTCTGACCTCAAAGTGGATTACTGGTAATGTTGCCCACTGGTGGCTCATTTAATAGCTGTCAAGTGAGCTCCTGCAATGTCACCTACCAGTGGCACCTTTCATGGCCACCAAGTAGACTCCAGGTAATTCTGCCCACCCACAGCTCTTTTCATGCCTGCTGAGGGGCCTTTTGGTAATGCTGCCCACCAGCATCTCCTCACTACCTACCAAGAAGGCTCTTGCTTACCTGCTGGTGGCTCCTGTCATGCTCACCAAGTGGGTATTTGGCAGTGCCACCTACAGGTGGTATCTTGCAGGGAAGCCAAGCACATTTTAGTAATGCTGCCCTCTGGTGACTGCTTTCATGCCCAGTGAGTAGGCTCTTAAGCAGCTCAGTAACATGAAGAGCAGAATAGAAGGACAACAACAAAGAATGCATGAGTTGGTGGGAGACTGATAATAAACCGAGATTGTCTACAGCCAAGAGAGAGAAAAAGGGCAACAAGCTTAGTGCTGGAACAGGCTCACAGGGACCTGATTATCAGTCAGCCACCTGATGCAACACAATGGGCCCCAATTAATAATAAACAACCAAGAGAGACAGAGAGTTAGGACTGCAGAGAGAGAGAGAGAGAGAGATACTGTGTGTGTGTGTGTGTGTGTGTGTGTGTGTATATACAAGAGGAGATGGCTAGAGAGTCTGGTGCAAGCTGCAGGCTCACTTGGACATGATTAACATTCACCCACCCACTGTGCATTAGAGTCCCTGATCATCAGTTTGTAGCTGGGAGAGTGGGGGGGGGGTTGTCTGAGAGCTTTGTGTTGGGGTACTACAGTAGCTGCAGCCCTAAATAAGACACATCCACTTGGTGCTGATGCGGTGGGGTAGCCACAACAGTGGGAGCCCCAGTCTCACAACTGCCACCTAGTGCAGTCTCAAGGGGCTCCACAACAACTGGTATCAAGTAAACAATAACCCATGACAGAGTGTGGGGTTATAAGCATTTAATCCATGCCTGGGGTGCATTGTGAGGCACAAGGCCACAGGCTGAGTGTCCTCACTGTGGCCCAGGTAGATTAAATGCCTATGACCCCACACCCTGGAGTGGGTTATTGTGCTTATAACGTGGGTTAAGTAAAGGGTACAGTAAAACTTCCCTAAAGTAAATGTTGTTCAAACGTCACATGCCATATGCTATATCTGTACTAATTGTGCATCATACTAGTCCTGTAACTCCCGGATCGAACCTGAAAAAGGGACCTCCAGTGCCCAGTGGGCCTACCCGGTCATCAAAATTCAATAAATAAATAAATAAATACTGCACCCAAAAAAAGGTTTTACTGCAAGAAAGGGATTGTATCCTTCTGCGTTGTCAAGCAATTCCACTGAAAACATGGAATAAATTTGGTTATCTTGTACAAAGAACTGTGACAATGACAATTTAGATATCAATTTTCATGTTTTCACATCTTGCAGTGTAACATGTTGCCTGTAAATTGCAGAATTGCATACTATCACAGCAAAAGAAAACTCACAGTCCGTTCTTCTGGGGCACCTGCTGAGTGTAGATTAAACTGTGAGTTTAATCCACAGGTGCAACGCTGTTCATACTCACCCGAATGTCTGTTGATAGTGGTTACTGAATTTGTGATGGAGGGAAGAAGCTAGTGAGCTGCATAGTATTACATTTCCTGAAGACTGAGTGTCTGTGGGATGGCTGCTGAGTGTGGACCGAAGTAAGACTTTAATCCACCCTTGCACCACCATCCATAGTTATTGCGCCTTCTGTAGAGACAGTTGGTTTAATTACTGGCAGACAGGCTGGTGTGGCAGGTGGCATACTATCACAGGTAAAGCAGGCATGGTAACTGTATGTGTGACAGCTGCTGAGCTTTTTTTTAAATGTCTGTATGATGCATAGCCTCGTAATCATTCTCACTTACTAGGAGTCATGAAGACAGCTGCTGTGTCACTGCACTGGGAATGGTAACACTCACAGTGATTAGAAGACTAATCTAACTGAAGGTGATCCAGGCAATCAGGATACTATGTGCATATCATGCCCTACTACACGCAGTGTAACTGATACCTTTGGGGAGGGGAGTTGCCCACGGCAGCAGGACACTCACACTGCTGTGTGCATCTCTCTTGCCACTGGGACTCACCTATGTCTCTGGTCATCCTTCACTTACCAGATGCAGAGCTGCGAAACAGCTACTGTCTCATTCACTGAATACTGCCCCAGCATGGCAAAAGTCGGTATGGCCGACGGGGGTGCCCAACATCGTCTTGCTGTAGAAGAAAAAAAAAGCAGTCCCTAGTTGACTGTCTTGCCCCGCTCCCCAACCCGCACCACCCTCTGCGCACCCACCTCCCACCCCCCATACTTACCTCCGAGCCCAGCATGACTATCTTTGGTGGACCGGGAACATGTCTGCACTCTTCAAAGCCGACTGCGAATTGAAGAAATGCCGGCAAGCTGTATGATGGCATAAATGTTTTTTTTCGACTTTGGTGCATATCTCGGCCATTTTGAGGAATTTTTTCACTAAATTTTCAACATGGGGTTCTTGGGGCTCCACCTCATGAACTTTGTCACTGTCATTTTGTTACTCGGTCCCGAAAGGTGATTTTAGGTCACTGCATTAGAACCACCTTTGGGACTGAGTAATGAAATGACGAGTGGCACAGTTCATGGGTGGGCCACCCAAGCCTAAGTTGAAAATTTGGTGAAAATCCATATTTAATATGTAGGCGTCGTATGCGCGGTTCCTACGCGCTCGTAAGTTCACAAATTTTTATATTTTCACTCCAGATTTTCAACATTGCCATTTTACCACACCTCCTTATGAGCAGTATAGCTGTCATTTTTCACATCTTGCCCAAAATGTGTTTTCGTGCATGTAGCGCCCAATGGCGCAGTCGGTGTGCAAAATCAATGTTCGGGACAGATTAAGAAAATCACAGTGACACTGTTCACGAGCAGAGGTCTTAAAATGACTAAGCTAAAAATTTGGTGACAAAAGTCCATAAAATGACTGTGTTATGAGTGAGCATTGTGCAGTTTCCATGCACCCTCGTAAGTTCATGAATTTGTAATATTTTCAGTCCAGATTTTCAACACTGGCATTTTTCCACACCTCCTTATGAACAGTACAGATGTAATTTTTCACACCGTGGCTGAAATGTGTTTTCGTGCTTCTGGCACAGAAATGCGTGGTCACTGTGGGAAATCACTGTTCGGGACAGATTAAGAAAATCACAGTGACACTGTTCATGAGCGGAGGTCCCAAAATGCCTGTGTTGACAATCTGCTGTAAAAAAATCCCAAAATTAATTACATTACGGGTGTGCATTGCGTACTTCCTATGCACGCTCGTAACTTCACCAGTTTTTTTATATTTTCACTGCAGATTTTCAACATTGCCACTTTTTACACCTCCCCATGAACAGTACAGCTGTCATTTTTCACACCCTGTTCGAAATGTTTTTTCACACCTATTGTGCCAAATGGCATAGTCACTCTGCAAAATCAGCTTTTGGCTAACAAACTGATATTGCACTGTTCATACGATGGGGGTCACAAAAAACCCATGTTGAAAATTTGGAGTGAAAATACCAACAAACGCCTTAAGCGTCAGGGTTTCCGACCATAACGCTCCACCCTGTAGAGACTGACAGGTATCAGGGGTGTGACTTGGGTTTGTCGCCTGTAATGCTCATACCATTCCACCCCCACCCACACCCTGCAGCCAGTGAGAGGCATCAAGGTGTGCCTTGGACTCTTCGGGCCTGAAGTTCACCCCATTCTCCTATACTGCACCCATCTCACTGTATTTCTTGATGGAATGGGGTGAGCATAAATCCTAAAGCCCCAAGGCACACCGTGATACTTGTCGGTGTCTGCAGGGTAGGGTGTGGTGAAATGGTGTGGCTGTTATGCCTGATGACCCAAAGGCACACCCCAATGCCTGTCAGTCTCTACAGGGTGGTGGTGGGGCTGGCTTCAGTTAAATACTTCACTGCCATTCCTATTATGCATCTTTCTCACTCCTACACTACCAATGCCAATGCCAGCAAGCAAACATTCAGCATTGACAAATGCTTGTTCTTAAAGCTCTTGCTAGAGCTGTGCAATAATCAAGGTTAGTTGTGGCTGCCACAGTAGCGGCACATCACCAGTGGCCTCTGTCCACATGGAAATCTCCTGTCTGTGTCTCCCAAGCTGTCAGATGAGACACACTATCAGCTGCAGCTGTCTGGTGCTCAGGAACTGCACTGTTCACTATGTGAATCTTGGTGACATGTCTTTCCAGAGGTTGGCCATCTGCGAATTGCAACTTCAGCCACCTACTGAAGGTATGGGAGGCAAGTAATGAAACATAAACTACACTCCGTGAGCTGCTCGCTTACACAAAAAATAACAAAGGCTGCTGGCAAAAGCGAGCAGCTCTGAATCTTTAGATCCATCCACGATGTGATGCAGTCTCTGAAACTGGCGCTAAGTAGATCACGCACAGTAACTGTGAATTAAATAGAGACTTTAATCCACAGTCACCTGTTGCCCTCTAGCCAATTTGGTTGTTTACTTTTGTGAACCATTGTTATAAGCTCTAATAACTGCTGCCTGATTTTGCTTTACAGAGGCTCCACAACAGCAAGTGCACCAATCTCACAACCCACACAATGTTTAAATCTCAGGGTGAATCTCTAAAAGCAGGTGACCCTAATTTCACAGTTGCAAACCTGTATGTCTCTCTGGGGTTCCCAGTTCGTGGGATCCCTGATCCTACAGCTATATTCCATTGCTACTGTCTCAGGGCTCCTCAAAAGTAGGAATCCCCAAAGTGAAAACAAACTCAGTATACTTAGGTGTGTTTTGCTTTTTCAGTGCAGTGCAGACATTGAGGATAGGGTGGGGTAACTTTATTTGGGTTAAAATAACCATTTCATGTGTCAGATCGGGTTAAAATTGTCATTTCAGTGTGCTTTACTTTTTCAGTGCAGTGCAAACATGAAGGATAGGGATAGGGATAGGGTATGGTAAATTTATTTTGGGGTCATTTGGTTTCACATTACTCTTCAGTTTTAAAGAAGTGTATTGTGTGTGTGTGTGTGTGTGTGTGTGTGTGTGTGTGTGTGTGTGTGCAAGCACTCCAGCCTTGCTCATTTTGAGCTAAATGTGTTCAGTCTGTTGTGATCTCACTCCATTTTCCAACATTTTACAGACAGTAAGGAGTGCACCTGAGATATCTGAGTTCATGACATTTGGGACTTCAGTTTCTTCATCTTCATCTTCTTTGTTTCCATCGTCTATGCTTACTTGTGGGCGGAGCCTATCTTTATTGTGGCTGATTTCATCTGCCTTTTGCTAGGCTCCTGGTTGGTATAGCCCAAATGGCAGAGCTTGTCAAATTCATTCTCAGTCTATTAGGTGGCAGTGCTATCTCACTCTCATAAAGGGCTGACTCATAACCTTGAGGCCAGTCACACCAGTGCCCAGAGCCCATTCTTTAAAAATGAGAATCCCAGTACTGGAGCACTGCTGGACAGCACAGTACTTCAGGACCATTTTGAAAATGTGTCTCGGGGGGCAGGGGGTTAGTAATCACAGTACAGTGTGTGCATGGGGTGGGGGGGTTGTAACCAGATACAACGTACTGGTCAATAATTAAAGACCACAGCTATTGCTACTCTATCTGATTGTAATGCTGACTGGGCTCCTGATGTGTTTTGTTACTTGGAACAAGCATACAGAGCAAGTAAGAGACTGAAGTATTGTACGAAGGGGGACCAAGGAAAAGCAGACATCTTGAATAAATACTTTTGTTCAGTATAAACAGAAGAAGGGGAAAGCAAAGGGCCATAGATAAGGGACAGGACACCGAAGGAAGGGAGGTGGACAGTAGTCCATTTCCAGAAGAGAGAGTCCTGAAGTAACTCCCAAATCTGAAAGTGGATAAGGCAATGGGGCCAGATGGGGGCCATCCAAGGAAACTGAGAGAACTCAGGGAGATGCTGGCTACACCTATAACAGTCCTGTTCAATCTCTCACTGGAGATGGGAGTGGTTCCTGGGGACTGGAGGAGAGCAGATATAGTCCTGCTTCACAAAAGTGGTAGTAGGGAGGAGGCTGACAACTACAGGCCAGTCAGCCTAACTTAAGTGGTGGAGAAACTATTGGAAACACTTCTGAAGGAAAGGATAGTAGAATACTTTGAATCCAGTGGCTTACAGGACCTGAGTCATCATGGATTCACAGGCTGAAGGTCTTGTCAAATGAATTGAATACTTTTCTTTGACTGGATGTCCAGGGAATTGGATCATGGAGGAGTGGTGGATGTGGCATACCTAAATTTAAGCAAGGCCTTCAACAGTGTTCCACATAGGAGATTAGTAAGCAAGCTGGGTAGCCTAGGAGTGGGACCAAAGGTGGTAAACTAAGTAAGAAATTGGATAAGGGATAGGAGACAGAGGGTGATGGTAAATGAAGTACCCTCTGAGGAAGAGAGGGTGACCACTAGGGTAAAACAGGGATCGGTACTGGGACCGGTCCTCTTTAATGTCTTTTTTAGTGACATTGGAGAGAACTGGATGGAAAGGTCTGTCTGTTCACAGATGACAATAACATTTGCAAAAGTGCAGGCACTTTGGGGGAGGGAGAATGAGAGGGGATCTGAAAAAGTTGGAGGAGTGATCAAGGATATGGCAACTGGGTTTCAATGCAAAAAAGTGCAAAAGCACATGGGGCACAGAAATCCAGGGGTAGATTACAAATTGGGAGGAGAAGTATCAAAGACCACCAAACAGGAACGAGACCTGGGAGTTATATATGATAACCTAAAAGTGGCTAGGCAGTGTGACAAGGCATTCAGGAGAGCTAGCAGGATGCTGGGGTGCATAGGGATGGGTATCACCAGGAGAAGGAGGGAGGTGGTATTACCCCTGTATAGATCACTGGTGAGGCCTCACCTTGAGTATCGTGTCTAGTTCTGGAGACCTCATCTATTGAAGGACATAGAAAGAGTGGAGGAGGTCCACAGGAAGGCAACCAAAATGGTGCAGGGTCTGCATCAAAAGCACTATGAGGACAGAAGAACTTCATAATGTATACCCTGGAGGAATGAAGGGAGAAGTGGGATATGACAGAAACTTTCAAATACCTCACAGGTATAAATAAGGTTCATGAGGGAAGCATTTTTGAGAGAAAAAGATGCTCAAGGACAACAGGTCAATTTTTAATCCTAGATTTCAATAAAATAAAAAATAAAAAAAATGAAGCTGGAAGGGGGTAAACTCAGAGGAGATGTGAAATACTTCTTCACAGAAAGAAGGTGGATGCCTGGAACAGGCTCCCAGCAAAGGTGGTGGGGTTAAAAAATGTAACGAGGTTCAAGAAAGCTTGGGATATGCATAGGGGAACCTTAGTGTTTTGACGGGGGGATAGGCTGCAGATCAGCTAGGGTCTGCAGTGATACACAGTAGGTAGGAAAAAAAAAGGCAGACTAGGTAAGCCAAGCAATCTTTATCTGCCATCAGATTCTGTGTTTCTATATTTCTGAGTAAACTGTCCTCTGGAGCAGACACCACTGGGTTGAGTGGCTGGATGATAACTCTTCAAGGAGTCGATATAGGCAGTGAAAATTCTATTTTTTGTGGCTATACCGTATATTGTCATTAGACTGCAATTGCTATGCTTCACCACATACAGTACTTAGTTTGTAACCTCAAAGTCAAGTGCTGTGATCATATTTTCTGAATGAGAGCTGTTGCTTCTTCTGTGTTACCAACACTGGCTGTACAGTATGTTTGCAAATTGATTCACCTGTAACAGTAAGCAGGAGTACTGCAATCTCTTAGAAATTCCCTTTGTCAATTTCTGAGCCTCTCTAATAGTGTCTTTGTAAATATCAGCTGATTTACTTGCAGGATTTGGAACCCAGATTTTAAGTGACCCTGCCAGTTCAAGAACACTCCGTCAAAGTACAATACCCTCAACAGGTGTGTGACTACACCCTTCTACTTTACTGTCCTGAAATGAGGGTGGCATGGTCGTGAGAACCTCTCACGTCACGGAGTATATTTTGCTAGCCAGGAGTTTCCTTGCACTCATTTCTATTTTCTCCACCTTGGAAATATTCTGAAGGCACCCTGAGAATCTGCCTCATTTAAAGAAATAAGCAAGCACACATGCAGAAAAAAGTCTGGAGAAGTGGTTGAGTTCTAGTAGAATGTAGGACTGTGCTAATCACAGAGTATACCATATGTAGTAGTAGTAGTACAAGCTAGAAAAGTATTTACTAAGCATAGACACTCATAAATGTCCAAGTACTTGACTTTACTGAAGAACTGATGTCAATATATGCCATACTGAGGGATTTGTCTACCTCCATTCCTTCTGTCCTAGATAGTGATCTCCCACTTCATTTTGCTGCTTTAGTTCTGCTGCAGATCTTACCTGTTGTCTTCAGGTTTAATAACTGTGCATGTGCCAGTAACCAGAGTCACCTTCCACTAGGGTATCTATCAGTGTCTTCAGGGGAACCTAACAAAGGCCATCCATACATCAGGTTCTCTTTCTTGCAGGGAACCCCCTGGTTTCCTGTACCCTCCTCTATTCACTTCACTTCTATGGGCATCACTCATCCTTGGGAACTGTTGTCACTGTGTGTGGTCCCTCCCTCATAGCCACCAGGGTCTCTTTCATTGTCACCCATGAGAACATTGAGTCATGTAGGTATACCAGACCTTGAACACTCACTGAGCCTCAGGATAGCCTGGCACCTGCCACATTCTTCAGTGGGATCCTCCTCCCAGTGCTACCTATGCCCCTAGCCTGAACTCTACAGCTAGCTACCACCCAATCCAAAACCTGGGCACTGACTTTCTCTGATGCAGTGAGGTAAAAGGGTCATAATGAGCATGTTACTATGCCCACCCTCCCAAGGCACTTCAGAGGGCACCCTACTGCTCAAGTGTACCTAGCCACTACCAGCTTTCCTACTGGCAATACCCATTGCTTCAAGAGTGGCACAAAAGTCAAGGGTGTCCTAGCCTATCCCCAGCCTAGTACCCAAAGGGCACCTGCCAGGTGAGGATCACCCATAGGTGTCAATGTTTCCAACTAGCTAGCACCATAACAGTATGCAGCTGCCAAAGGCACCCAACTTTATCTACACAGTTAGCATCTCACCCCATCTGTAGCACTGGGGATAACACTAGAGCAGAACTCCCAACTGATTCACACTGATGAACAACCACCTTCACCTACTGTAAGGAGCAGGTTATTACAAAAGCAGTTGGGGTACTTTTATGTTTGCTTCAAGGTGTTTTAGGGTGGTAGCCAGTGAGGGATACGGAACTGAGTCTCTCATCCTAGCCAGACAATGGTAATGTAGGCCTGTGGGTCCATTTTCAGTGATATACTGTAAGTGACCATTTGTGCATTCATTTATAAGGTATCAGTCTCACTATGAGGCTCATTTATTTTGTTACTTGCATGAGAGTCATTGATTAAGGTGTCAATCTTGCAGAGCGGCAGGGCTGGCTGAACCAGTGCAGTGGTAGTACTAACACCCATGACCCTGATGACCTAGGTTCAGAAATGATCCTGGTGCATCAAAGGGCCAGTAGGGTTAGGAGGATGGAGCATTTGTGGAACAGCTCTTCACTTCCAGAGAGGAAGGGGTGTGGACCCTCGTGAGATTCTGACCCCTGATGATGGCTGGGGGTGAATGAGCCCAGGAAAAACTAAGTGCAGGTATTGTAGGAGTGGTGTTGATTCATTATATACCAAAGCACGCATGACATAGTTCAGGATGTCACTGCATGTATGCTCCTGGGGTATGAAACTCAGAAAAAAAAGCAACCACATGAGTAGATGATGCCACACTATGCCCACCATGTCTGCTGTCGGGCCTCTCCTGCCTGGGACCAGAATACTCCCCCCCTCCGGCCTTCATCTCCACTCTTAGGCCAACCAGATGCAGTGGGATCTCACTGTAACAGTTGCAGGCAACCTCACTTTAGTGGGCAAGCTGAGAGGAAACACCCGAATGGTAAGTTGAATGTGGACCAAAGGACCAGGGATACAGGCAGGAGTCCATGAGAGGATGGGACATGGGCACTCGTGTCAGCTAAAGGAGGTCCTAGTTGGCAGAGGGAGGAGGTATAAAATCAATAACAAATTTTGCTAGTTGGCTAATATGTAGCCAATCTGAAGACCAGTGGTGAATGCAATGGTTTGTTTGTTATGTGGTAAATATTGCCACTTTCATGCCAGTCAGTTTTCAGCTGTGTACCATCTTGTTTTATCTTAGTACCACTGTTATAGCAGCAGGGTCACATACTTCTGCCAGCTGCCATGGGGTCCATCTCAGTCCCCCCAGAGGAGCTACAGTGGGCCATTCTGGTCCCTCCTGTGGTCCCGAGCATGGTGAGTCATTCTTACTGCACCACTGGAGGGGTAGGGCACACGCAGTTGCCTGGCACCATGGCAGTCCATCTTTGTCCCCCCACTGGAACATGTGAGTCATACAGAGCTGCCCACTGCCATGGGGGAATGGGCCAACTTCCATCTGTGGGATATTCATTCTCTGCCATGCAGCATGGTTCTCAGAAATTAAGGGGAACCATCATCCACAGGATGGAGGCTAAGCCCCAGCCACAAGCCCTGGTAGAGCTGCTTGGGTGTGGAGAGAGAAGGTGTTGCAGGGTGGGGTAAGAAACTTAAGTGTCTCACAAATCACCCATTTACTGTTTCCTGATCAAAATGATTAGTTGGAGGGGCTAGTGTGATACAGCAGTGGGAGTTTGCAGGAGCATGTTTCCAGCAGCCAAGCCAAGACTCCATTGGAGAGGGAACCACAGAGACTGAGGCTTCAGAAGCATTCCAAGAGGCACAAGAGCTGCTGCTCACCACGGGCTCCTTTTTGCAGTTGCTAAAAGTAGTTATATTCCTTATTACAGGCCCTGCCACCAAGGGGACTGCAGGAGGGCTCCCCCTTTGCAGGTCTGGTGGCATTACAAAAGTGAAGGTCCAAGAAAAGCTTATCTTGAGACCTTGTACCACCACCACACAGATAGACAGGAGTCTCCTGCCAGACATGAACACACATGAAGATCCATATCCATTTTCCCCATCTGAGGGGCTTATCATCTGCACCACAGATGGGGTTGCAAATCAAGTAATCTGACTTGGGTATGGGGACCACCCCTTGGTCAGTGCAGTTCCTCAGAGGAGATCTGTCTCTGGAGACCAAGAAGCAGATCTGCTGGTGGGAGCACTTGGCTGTCTTCTCCTCAGTGCTGCACGAGCCTGACTCAGACACAGTCAGCATTGTTGTCCCAAACTGTAGGGAGAACCCAGTTGTGCTATACACCATTGGCAAATGGACATGTTCCTTTCTGATCCTGAGCAATATTTATAACAGCAATTCTATAGAAAGGATCCACCCATGCTCGTTCATAATCACTCATTTATGATAGTGCAGAACTCAGTCAAGGGTCTGGCCTGACTCTGTAATGACAACACCACCTACCACTACCTGGCTTTCCACCTCAGCAGGTCATTTATGGGAGATCAGTGTTCCTTTTGGTCCACACTGCATGATCCCCATCGTTGAATACACTATGTTGGCTGTATCCAAGCAACTGGAAGCAAGCTTGGTTGAGAGCTGTGCTCTTCATCTATGAGCAACTGCATATTCCTCGGATCTGGTGGTGGGAGTACTTTCACATCTTCTCCCAACTGTTGTGGGAGGCCTACTCATGCACATCCAACAATCTGAACCAAGACTCGGAAAAAAACTGGGCCATGGTCTACTGTCTTGATTACTGGATCTCTTCCTTTCTGATCAAAGTTTATGGGGAGCAGTACTGGAAGGAGGCATACACCGTCCATCATCTGGTTTGCCCAGTCACTGATGGCAGTGCAGCTCGTGACCTAGGGCATGACCTGGCTCTGGTTCAATGAGAGCATCCACTGCTACTGGGCCAGTTGCCCACACAGATTGCGGAGGTAGGTCATCAGCTTCCTAGAGCTGAATAGTGAGACTGCTAAGAAAGTGAGTGTCAAGGACCTGCTGGGCCAATTATATGGAACACTGCTTGTTGATGGTATGCAAATTCAAACACCAGTACAATTTGTCTAGTGGAAACCATTCAGAGGATAATCCATGGCTGCACCCTGATTATTTACTGTATGGTAAACAACCAAGATCATTTATAGTTTGTGCATGATTTTAAATATGGTTATCAGTAGACAAGCATTGACGGTAAAAGGTATGGGGCAGATAATAACTCACCACAGTCAATACAGTTTGATAATTGTGCAGGTTGACCTTGGTCATCCATGGTTGTTAGTTTCAGAAGTTTCCTGCATTACAAAACACTGCTCATGTGATTTAATTATTTTCTAACAACCTTAATATTCTTTAAAGAATACATAGTAGCCACACGTGCTTTTGATATAGCTTTCATGTACTTACCCTTTGCTGTTGTCGCAGTAATGGAGTCGTTCCTCATTTTTAACCAATAGAATAACCTAGTTTCTATTTATACCACCATAAATTGAAACTCATTTTTGATGTGGTGAGTCCTCATATTAATTCTTTTTAAATTCAAGTTATTTATTTTCTTGTACAAACTATATGTTTTCATCATAAATTACAAAACATGTTATTAATGTGATTATTTACCATATATTAGTTTAAGGTGTTAAGTTCTGCATTCTGATGTAGAAATAAATTATGTACATTTGTTTTTCTATCCCATGTGCTCATGATCATGGACAAGCCATGGCCAAAGATTGCTGAACCATTGTTGAACAGAGTGTCTCAGACACCGGGGGACCGACGTTCAAAATCACACTAAGCAGAGTGCAAAAATTTGAGCCCCACTTTGCGATTGTCCTGGTGTCTGAAGATGCTATATTCAGTGGAATAGCACACCAGCACTATTCAACTGAATACAGGGTCATGATGATCCAGTGCTAAGTCACTTAGTGCTGCCCCGACATAGCTACCGAAGCACGGTGCCACAATAGATAGGGCTATATTTAAAGAGACCCATGTAAATAAGCCCACTGAGTGCGCAACACACTAAAAGGCCATTTGCATGCCCATTATGGGTTCATTTGCATTGGTAGCCAGGAATGTTTGCCCACTGCTGCCTCCTCCCATTGCCTAGACCTAGGGAAGTAGCTATCCCTGGAGCTAGTGATTTCCCCCTCAATCCCACACCAAGTAAACATCATTTTCAAGGTGCTAGTGGTGCCCGCATCCCTCTGATGCTATCCCCATATTTTCTATAGAATGCCCTGGTGCTAGTGGCGCCCTCCCACCTTCCCGTGCCATCCCAGTAATTTCAAAACAATTCCCTGATGTCCAGTGTCCCAACCCCCTGATTATGTTTCCCATACTGACACAACACCTCCCTGGTGTCCCATGGTCCCCCCACATCTGCACCCATGCCCAGTAAATGTTAACATATTCCCTGGTGTTTAATTGTCCCTCTCCCACCCGCACCCATGTCCATTGTTCAATACTTCATTCCCTGGTGTCTGGTTGTCCCTCCCCCCCACCAACAACCATGCCTAATGGTCAATGCATCCATTCCCTGCTGTCTAATGGTACAGCCCCCACTCAGAGCTGTGTTATTTTGGGGGGCATTGCTTGCACCAATGTCAATGGTATGAGGATGGGATCGGACAGAAGGAGCGACCACTGGACACCAGGGAGAATATTCCTTTAGTACTCAGGCAGGGCATCATGTTAGGGGGAATCAATAGACACCAGGAAATGATGTACTGACCATTGAGCATGGACACAAGGGACACTGTTTTTGTGGATTGGGATTGGCTCAGGGGAGCTGCGGTACCACCACTGCCAACTGCTAGGGTTGCATGGGAATAAGTCATGGTCTCCATTGGCTGTATTTACATCGAGCAAGGGGACCACAACAAATTTCCTTGTGCAGCACAAATACTCTGAATATCAGACTGCACCAATATTCAGATCTCTGTCCCTCCATTTGCATTGCACCCACCCTCCACAGTTTGCCCGAGCGCAAACCATGCTTTTGAATATAGGAAATCCGTTCAAAGCCCAGTTTGTACACGCAAACCAGGATTTGCACCTGGGGCAAATATTTGAATATCAGGCCCCATATATTCTGAAAATATATTTGGAAAGTTCATAACACAGAGATCATGCTTGAAGAACTCTATGGCAACATTGTCAAGATCAGTAGCCAAATGGAGCCAAAGCAGTTTGTTAACTAACATGGTCCTGTCACCAGTGTTGTTTGCTGTGTACATGCTGCCCCTGAGAGAGCTCATTAGGAAGACACAGGTTGCGTTTTCATTTCTATGTGGATGATACCCAGCTGTATTTTTCCTTTGTGCCTGGGATATCCAGTGTGGTGGAAGTGCTAAATAAAAGCCTTGCCGAGATCAATGACTGGATGATCTCCAGCTGGTTGCAACTGAATCCCAATAAGACGGAGGTACTGGTTGTGGAGTCAAACAGAGGGCATGATAGGATGGCCTCTGGCACAGATACAGGTTTGTTTCTGAGGTCTGTGCCATTGAAGGCCTCCTCTAGAGTGTTCGATCTTGGTGTGACCTCTGACAGCAGATTGATATTTGAGGCTCAGGTGTCATCTGTTGTCCAGACCAGCTTTTACCATCTGAGGAATATCGCCAGAATCAAGCCCCTAGTTCCACCCCTGGACCTCCCCACCTTGGTACATACCTTCATGACATCAAGGCTTGACTACTGTAATACGCTCTATCTTGGGGTCTCAGGAGGTACCCTTCATAGACTGCAGCTAATGCAGAACGCAGCTGCCAGGTTTTTGACGGGACAGTCTAAATACTGTCACATCACCCCAGTACTGCGTGAACTGCACTAGCTGCTGGTCAGATGGAGGGTCCTCTTTAAGGTGGGTTTGCTCACCTTTAAGACCCTACATAGGTTGGGTCCTGGATACTTGTCTGACCTTCTGACCCCTGCTACCTCAGTCTGCTCCCTCTGCTCCTCTGATAAGGGCCTCCTTGCAATTCCCAGGATGAGGTTGAAATCTGCCAGCAACAGAGCCTTTAGTGTCACCGGCCTCGTCCTGTGGAATTCGCTTCAGCCATCTGTATGGGAGGCCTCTTTGGTTGAAGTGTGTAAAACCCACCTAATGACCCACTTGTTTAGCCAGGCCTTCCCAGACACTCTGTATTAGATCTTTCTTTGGGTTAGTCCATCCTAGCTACAGTCCTTATTTTAGGCTTTATTTATTTTCTTATGTTGTTTATTTAAATAATTATTGTAATTTTACTGTTTTATTTTTAGTATTCGGTACTTGTATGGTGCCCAGAGCATCTGGGATTGGGTTTAGGGCTGTAGCTACAACTAGGGGTGTGCAGGGACTAAACTGTATTTCCCAAATACCATGAACAGTAGGGCTCCCCGAATAGGGGGTTTTCATATTCAAGAACTACTGTTCATTACCAATTAAATTAAAATAAAAAAATACATATACACATCTTCCACACTCTTGATTGGCCTCAACCATGAAACATTTACCCTCGTTCCCCCCTACTTGTTGTTTGCACCATGATCCCACCCTCCTCCCCCCCCCAGCACCCACACAATATTGTGCAACATATTATTTTTCATCCCACAGTGGACAATGACTGGCACAGCCCATCCCCACACCTGGATGCTATGTTTTTAAGAAAAAAATGCTGGTGTGTGTTACAATGGAATATCCTCTCAGAACCATAACACTCCCAAATCCTGGCAGCACCCGTATCCCCTCTCCTCCCTCCTTCAGCACCCAAGTAGTGTGACAAAAAGACAGCTTCTTCTACAGACTACCACATTATCCCTGTAATGGTCAAAAGAACTGATCACATGCCTATCTGGGTTTACTATTACAGAAAGAACACAAGCGCATTCATTCATTAGAAAGCTGCAGATTGTGTAGGAGGTTGAGTTGTGATGGTCATCTTTTCATCACAATGCTTGGGTGCTGGGGAAAGGTTAGGGTAAGGGTGATATTGGATCCTAATATATTTATTTTAGTTTTTATTGATTGGGAAAAGAGGACTAGACAATTCTGCCTATTTTCAGCCTTATCCCAGGGAAGGGGATACAGATGGATGCCAAATGACATTGAACCAGATTAAAGAGCAGCTGCCTACCTGTAATGTAGATGATGGCCCCCACAGCAGTAGTCCCCTGATGCCAGCAGAAATGAAGCCATATAGTGTCCTGCAACCAAAGCATCATGGAAGGAATGTAAATATGAACAGTAAATGGCCATACTCGATCGCCGATCACAAAAACAGGATGTCAGCTGGAATGACCGCAAATCTCACGAGAGCACCGCAAAGACGTCAAAAAGTGAATACGCAAGGTGACATCAGCGGAAAAGGATGGACAGCCAAAAGAATAAAAGGCAGCATGACCAGCGCTGTTGCTGAGCAACCGTGTAGTCACAGCAATGGCAGACCCGGTTATAGCACACTGCATACATGTGTCACCTGCCCAGAAACGCTGCAGCCTGACAGCAAACCTCAAAGTGTCTCAACCCCACCAGAGACACAAGCAAAACTGTAGTGCAGTAGGGAGAAACAGGAGTCCTGCTGAAGGGCACACCAGAAAAGGCCAGTCACACACTGACAGTGCAAGAAACATATCTGGGCAGTGGCCCAGAAAGGGGGCGCAACATCCGTCCACCAGCACACCCACACTCAATTATCTACTAGAATGAAGCACTGCCAAGTTAGAGAACCACACAAACAGCCAGCACACCACTGCAGACATGACAGCAACAGGGTGTGTTGTTCTGGAAGCAAAGCAGAACCACAAAGGGGCAGTGTAGGAAAGCTCCCAGTGTACACCAGCAGCGTAAGGAAACGTGGGCATCGCTTGAGCAATATTGTGGACATCATGCCCACTCCCACACATCCAGAACAGTGCACACCCATGTGTGAGTCGCACTCATGCTGACAACTAACAGCAGCAGCCCACAACCTGGCACCCCACTGTGGACACTGAGCACACTGTACTGTTGTGGAAGCACATTACAGACACACAAGGATACACACCTGTGTACAGCCACAGTACGACACACGTACCGACATGACCAGTGGACAAGGAAGGTCACAGCAAGTGCACAACACCCTGAGTCTCCCAGGCCACCCCACTCCTATGTACACTACACCCAAATGCTGCCAGCAACACACAAAGTGTTGCCATCACACTGCAGACACTGACAACAGGGTATTGCAGTGTGGAAGCATAGGATATGTACAGAACAGGTGTGTAGAAAACCCACATGTGCACAACGCCCAGGCAGGACACCCCACAACTGCACCACATGCTTGTGTGTCCACTGTGTCAAAGCAGTACACCTGGGCATGTCCCCTGTGATACTACCCACAGTGCTGAACAGTTCAGGTACCTGTGGTGTGGATGTGACTGTACAAACAGAGGCATGTATCTGTACAGTGGTCACATTGTGTGAGCCAGTGAAACCAATGGATAGGGATAGTGCCACACCCTCCCTCAGCAAACATCATGGTAAGACATGAGCTAGTACATATAGTGCTACTGTGCCAACACTGCCCCACAGCTCAACAGTATAATAAGCAGGAGCACTGTAGAGGGTCCAGAGGATGGAGTGCAGTGCCACACACATCTGTAGCCCTATGTGTATGTCCCTGAAACAGAGCGCAACTGGCACACTTCCAGCAGTAACCTTGCAAAACCTGAAGTACATGCACTCCCTATGCCCATCTAGCAGGTGGTTGCAAAGCAGTCACACCTGCTGATTGTGCATCCCCCCCCCCCGTACCCTGTACCATGCCGAAACATTGTGTGGTGGGTGGGTGCGGCAACACAAATGCGGACAATGTCAGCCTGCATCACTGGCCCAAAGATGAGCGGCTTCATAAACAGTGGGACACATTTGTGACAACCACACATAAAAAGTGGCCAACCGGTACTAAAACCAGTGTCATATGTGGTGTGCACTTCAATGCGCCAGATGACTTTGTAAACTACAATCAGTGGGCTGCTGGCTACAAATGTAAACTAGATCTAGTGCTGACCGCCGTATCGACTTGGAGGACAAAACTGAGCACCAATGTGAATGATGGCATCCCCACCCTATGTGATGGTACAGCACAGCAATGTAACACGGCTGCATGGAAGACGCTGAATGAACAGGTAAGTGGCAGGTGCCCATGCACCAGTCTGTCTGTTGTGTGACAAATTCTGTGTACAGACATGCTATTCAAACATAGGGAATCTGTCCCTGAGGGTACACCATGTCCAGACAGGAGTACCACAATGTGTGGGGACAGATGGTGTAGTTGAGAGGAACAGAACACACAACCCAGCATACAACAATACCATGGAGGGCACAACAGATACAGATGATGTGACAGCAGTAGACACCACAGTGGCCAAGACATGGTCACAACCTTCTGGATGTCCCAGGGTTGTTGCCAGCACAGTATGCCTCTGGCCACTGGAACACTGCACAGCTGTGACCTACACTGGGCTGACATGGTGTCGACCTGCTGTACAGCAGTGTAACTGTCAAGTCATGGTCACTCACACATGTGGCTGTAAGCCCAAAAGGAATGCAACCACAATGTTAGGAATATCCATTTTATTTTATTTATTTATTTCAATCTAGGATTACAATACCTTTGAGCAGAGGCTCTTTTACAAAGGTTCCACGTCAGCGTGTGCAACAGTCATCATTTTGAGTTACAAACATATAGTCATTGACTTACAGACATGTAATAGCCAGAACAAAGACTTGAGCTATGGGCAAGACAAGGGAAGGGGGAGTGGGTGATGGGGGAAGTGAGGGTAGGAGATCAAGGGGAAGGAAGTGCAGGGAGTAAGGGGGAGTACGGGAGGTGGTTGGGGCAGGGGCAGGAGTGGAGATATGGGGGGGAGGTGGACGAGGGTGGGAGACAGTGCAGCCAGGGGGCCTTATTGAGGGAAAAGTGTTATGGATGTTATGGGTTATGGGTTATGGGTTATGGATAAACCGCAAGAATGTATTCCAGGTACAAAGGCCCAAATGGAGCATAGCACATCAGGTAGGTACCCAACAGGTCATGGCACACTGGATGTGACACACATAGCACCACAGGTGGCAGAGCACCAGACCCAGAAATAGAGATCTGTCCTGATATGAAGCCCACTACACAAGCAGGACAGAGACAGGTGTGCACAACATGGCAGACACAACATGTAGGTCCCTTGTGTGGTGTGAAACACTATGGACGTGTCATGTGTACATGCACATATACCCATCCGGAAGTTATCAAAGTATGGTCTACACTGTTGAGGTGTACCTGGATAGGAGAAACATAACGCATATGGGTGACCTGACATATGTACTATGCACTAGGCAGTGCAGAACGGCACTGTCTTGGTGACAGTGCCATGTGTTGCAGACCAATATCATGTAGTCCCTGTAGTTGTCAATCACTCTTGTGTACAGCAAGCATCCCATGTGTGGGTCTGATGTATCTGGTGGTCAAAGGGTGCAGCAGGGACTCCCCCGTCACCAGTGATGCATCCTGCACACTGGCAGTACAACGTGTGGCAGATCCCACAGTGGAATCACAGCCCACCAAATGCAAGGCTCCACACCCCTTCATAGTGAGCTATGTCAGACACACACGCTACCCATGATAAGGAAGGCAATGCCCCACAGTACCGTGTACATACGTTCAGACATAAGGGAGTGAGAGCCACTGACTCATCATAACAGTGGACATGACTGTGGCAGGGTAACACAAGATCAACAGGGGTGCTGTTCCCTCCCATGTTGCACATGTAGTGCATCACATGCAGCCTGTACATACAACAATGCCACACACGCAACACACGTACTGCAGAACATACACATCTAATTCAATGAGCAGTGTGCATGTCCATACCCCAGCAAACATTGTCAGTAGCCTACATACCAGTCAGCCATCACTGTAATGAGAATGGATGCCAACCATGGCATGGTGAACTGTCCTGAAACCGACATGGTGAGCCATGACACACACCCTCCAGTGCTGGACTGGCCATGTTGTAGAGGGCAGACCCAGTCCATGAGTGGGGCCTGCAGACCACTGCAATGAGGGGATGGTACCCCAGGACAATGTCACATGGTAGTAGTGGTACTGTGCAGTTCAGGTGTGTCACACAAGCATGAGACGGCAATGCAGCATGAACAGCTGTAGATGCAGCGGCCACTGGTGCCCCGGGCTGGAACACATCATGTACTGTGTGACTCAGCAGCGATAATGATACGTGTCACACATTCCGCTATGTACAGATGACACCACATGACACAGTTCAATACATGTCTGTGTGTGGGGGAGGGTGAGCAATGCAGAAGTAGGGATGTGATACCACTGTGGGATCCACCAGAGATGTTCCCATGCCAGTGTGCACATGCCCCCCCCCGGGACTGCTATGTACCACATGTGGCATGTACTATAGGACTACAGTGGTGGCAAAAGCATATCCGGGGGTCACGTGTGTGGGGGTGGCCATATGACATGATGCTGTACATGAATGTATGTGGGGGAGGAGAGGGGTCAAACATGTGTCATGTGCCATGTTGTGTTGTGTTGTGTGTATGAGACAGATGTCACCCATAAGAGTGAAAGGCATGCCAGAGGCATTAGGCAATGCACTGCTCGCAAAGGGAAATGCACGTTTACTGGCATACTGGGACCCTGGCCTCAGATAGCAAGTAATCACTCCTGACTGTGCATAAGGAGTGAACCCATGTTGTGCACATGGAGCCAGTACAAAATCATGAGATGGGCACTGCACGGCTGGGGTAGGTAATGTCTGGCCATGGCACATGTGACCCTCTACACACACATGTAATCACCAGTGGCTGTCGATGACACACGCCATGCCAAATCAGTTGCCCAATGGTACACAGCACCATGGCATGCCATTGTGCAGCTAACAGTAACACCATGAGGCACATAATGTAGTGCCCTCTGTGTAATATTGCATGACTGAATGTGTGTGGCTGCAGTGATGATGAACACTCACTATGTGTCGGATGCAGGGGTCCCACACTGCTATTGTACCCAACAATGAGCAGACTGAAAATAAGTAAGGTCCACAACCATCACTCCAATAACACCGGTGTATGTTGAACAGTGACAGCAAAATGTTACAATGACACCAATGCCAAAACAACTGTTGAAAACATTGCATGACCCTACAGGAATGTCAGATTCACCATCCACAATTATCTTACCAGGAAAGGAATCAGCATGGGCAAATGGCTGTCACGTTCATGGTGGTGAGCAATGTAAATGGGAACAACCCTGTTCCCAGATATGCCCCGCATGACAGTGAGACCACGCAGTGTGAGGTGCCTGTGAGCCAAGATATCCCCAGTGTGTTGGAGTACTGCATGGAGCATACACAAGTGACAATGGCAGCATACTTACACTGAACATCATCATATCACCCAATGATGTCCACACCAACAACAGACAGATGACAACATGTGTCAACCAGTGTCAACTGACAGCACAAAGATATAGTAAAGGTAACACTGGATTCCGTGCTACATAGTGTTAGCAATGCTGTGTAACTAATTGCCATTCTGGGGTCAATTATGTATGTCCTTTCAGTCACATATTGACAACACAAAGGTAACAAGTGTGTCATGGGTGGCAGTAGTTGTCCCATCATAGATACGATACACATGTACATCATCACACATTGCGTCACCAGCGGTGGCAAGGCACAACCCAAGGGAACATTGGCATCCTGCAGGATGTGCAGACCATGTTGACACACTGATGGTACCATATGGGTAAATATGATGTGCATCACAGTGCAGTGGACACAGAATGGCCCACCACAGCCACCATGCATGACAGAGTAGCAGCAAATGCACGCGTCATCACATGTAACCCTTGAATGCAAATGCTGCAATTAACAGGTACAAACTGTGTCCTGATGTTTACAGTGATGTGTAATGCCATATGACCACAGTGGAAAATGGTTATGTGAAGCATTTCACACTGTAGCAGGTGCAACACACATGTCACAGATGTGCTCTGTGGTGAGGACATATAAGTACCACTGTCGCTCATATCTAGCATCCAAAACAGCTGATGGAGGATGAATGACATCCTTGCACACAGAGTCTGCACAAATCCCACCACCCACGACACATGTTCTCACTGTACAATACTCCTCCCCTTCCACATGACAAATGTCTGTGTGTGTCCCAGGCAATAGGGTATACCTCCACTGTACTGGCCCCTGCCACATGATCCAACAAGACAGTTGCAGTGCAACGCCACTCCCAACATGAAGAGTGACATCCTAACGTGTCACCCACCACTGCATGTGCAACATTAGTTTGCTGACTGCAATGCAGCTAAAGCTGCAATACACTACACAAAAAGGTGCAGGACAATATCAGGGGTATCAGAACAGAGATGTCAGTAGATTAAATAGGTACACAAGTGTCCATACAGGGACCCAGCACAAAGGGCACGCCATTCGCCTTTCCAGCGCAGTTCGGTTGGATCACCTGTTGTTGTTATGTCATGTGCCATGTGGTGTGTGAGAGACACTTCATATGAAGTTCCAGGTGTGTCACCTACAGCATTACACTCCCAGGATACAATGTTACTGTCCCTGTGCTATGATGCCATGTACTATACTGTGTTGTGTGTGGACATCTCACACCCTTCCAACACTACAGCTCAGTAACTCAGACTGCATGCCATGGTGTACTGTCAAATCTATAATTGGGAAGTATGTGAGGTATACATGTGTCATATCCATGTCAACAATGGCTGTGTGGCACACAACATGACACATGAAACATAGATAATGTGCACCTGTAAGGAGTCTATCCTAACATGTACAACAAAGTGGAAGCCTTCCCCCACACAACATACAGCCACCACCTTCCGTGGTATATCGTTGCCGCAGCAACTCCCAGATCGCGAAGACCACCACAGTGACAGGAATCGGGCAAAATCCTCCTGTCGCTGTGGTGGTCTGTTTGGTGATCAGGACTGTCTCACTGGGTGTTTGCCCCCCCCCCAGTCCAACTCCGATTCAGAGTTAAAATCCTAGAGACCGGGGATTGTGGGGGTGGAGCCCCCCATATGAGGGAGTTCAGGGGGCGCAGCCCCCCGCTGGATGCACGGAGGCATCCCCGACACTGCAATGCTGACAGTCGGCACTGCGGCTGTCGCTGTTCGGGATGTCTCCATGCTGACTGTCTCTGTGACATGGGTAAACCCCATCCATACCATCCCCCCATAAGTAGGTACATGTATGAGTATGTGTGCAGGCATGAATGTAGTCATGCCAGGAACACTGTACTGCAGCAGTCACCATATGGGCCTGACCTGTCAACATCTCACTGCTGAGCAGTCATGTGTTGCACAGTAGACTGCCACAATGCACACCAGTGTGTGAGGTGACACAAAAGTGGCCCAGGCAGTCCACCTCAGTCACGTGGCTCATCTGGTAGTAATGTCAAGGGAATGCAACATCCACACATGTAACTACATACTCCTTAAGATTATGGTGTCTCTGCAGCACTGTGTACACAGGAGAGATACCGATGTACAGCCAGTGTCACCCTAGCACACATGACAATGCTTGGGGTCAGCCACATGCCATGCAGACCCAACAACGGCACAACATCACACAGACTGCAACATGGATCTGCATCATATCAATGGACAGTTAGCCGTGACAGCATGCATCATGCACACATATCACTCATGCCATATAGGCAAGCAACTGAATACAGATCCACAGTGCCACCCCATGCCAGCCTGACATCAGTACAGTGCTGCAACATACAACAACAAACCAACAAGCATTCTGCCAACCACACCAAATGACCACCCTTCACCCCCCCCATCCAGTTACACATGCAAGAAGCTGGTATGCATACCTGTGGAGCATACTCAGGGAACGCATGTATCGGTCTTGAACACCAATGTCTGATGTGTGGCCCAGCAACCTAGGTCACCTAGGTCTCCAAAGCAGGTACACATCCACATGTCCTCTCTGAATCATAACATGATGGATAAGTCTGCAGCTGAAATGGACAGTATAAACTGTGGTCACATCCAACACAGTTGTAGGTCACCCAGGACTATGTTGCAAGTCACCTGCCCTAGAACATACGTGCAAAGACATAACATGCCCACACTGTCACAATCACTGCATAACCTCACAACACAGCCCATGGCACATGTATCGATCATGTATGAGTGCCTGTTACCACCACCATGTACAGTACAGCAGCATGTGTCAGTTGGAGGCACTGGTATTCCAGGACATTCAAATCTACAAACAGACTCGCAACAACTGTACAAAACAAATACGACAGACGAAGAGTACCTACTACAAGGAATCCCTCACCAACACTTGGGGAGATGGGAGAGCTTTTTGGGACAATATTAGGGAAGTCACAAGGAAGCAGTCCAAATCATCCCCAACCCTACTGACTGCTGACAGAGCCACCACTCTTGACCCAATGGTCATTGCCAATACTCTCAATGCAGCCTTCACCAACCTCAGTGCTGTTTTCCCCCAAGACTTTTTCTCCGAAACTGACTCCTCTGCTCCAAATTCTCTACATACCACCTCAAATCATCCGCCTTTCCACTTCAAAAAAGTCAAGGCAAATGATGTCTGCAAATACATAACAAAGGCTATCTCGAAGTCAGGAGCCAGTGGTGATTCACTGGACCTTAAATTGCTATCCCTCACCCTTGAAGAGGTATTGAGCCCGCTTACCAGAATCTTGAACCTCTCCATCAGTCTCAGTCAGTTCCCAAGCAAATGGAAATCTGCTATTGTCACTCCAGTCTTTAAAAGTGGCGACAAGTCCATATAGGGGAACTACGGGCCGATCTCTATATTACACCCCCCAAGGCCCTTGAGCGCATAGTTGCTGACCAGCTTACTGACTACCTGAAAAAATATAACATCCTATGTACACAGCAACATGGGTACAGGCAAGGGCACAGCACATCAACAGCCCTCATGGAATTCACTGGAGTCCTTCACAACTCGTTGGACAAAGGTCATCTAACCGGAGCTGTATTCATTGACTTGACTAAGGCATTTGACACAGTTCACCATGGCCTGCTTACTAAACAGCTGCTGAATGCCGGGCTCTCCCAGGACTCTACTGCATGGTTTAATAGTTACCTGGACCAGCGCTCACAAAGAGTAAAAATCTCAGGCGTACTTTCTGATTCCAAACCTGTTCGCTCAGGTGTCCCTCAGGGATCCATACTGGGCCCACTACTTTTCAGCCTTTTCCTGAACTCCCTTCCACTATCCTGCCCAGAACAAATTATCCTCTATGCAAATGATGCTGTGCTTCTCACCCCCCATAAGGACCCACAACCCTTACTTCACAAGCTACAGCTTGCTTTCTCTGCTGTTGAAAACTGGTTCGCAAGACATAAACTGGTTCTAAACCACAAAAAGACTAAATCTATGCTTTTCTGCAGCTCGCAAAACAAACACAGGCGATACCCCCTTGATATCAATACAAGCGCTGGTAATAGCCTTAAACAAGTGTCATCTTTTAAATACCTTGCAATCTCGAGGTCACGTGATGCTAGCTTTCTGATCGGCTGCATTGTCTCGGAGCTCCTACCACCCATCAGCCTTATCCTCTCTACACAGCGGTATTAGACAACCAACCTTAACAATTTCTGCATTAATCGATTCATCACTCTCTGCCTATCGGCCCTAGGGCATTTTCTATCTACATCCTGATAACACAAAGAAGGATGGAGGCAGAGAAGAAACAGGCCACGATCAGGCACACACCTCCTACCACGCCTGAAAAACTACCCAAAAAAGTGAGGAACCAGTTCGGCTCCACTCCAGATAAAATGGGCGACAATGCCCCCTCAGCAAACCCTCTCACTGAAGAGAAATTTTTGCAGGAAATTGCACCGTTGAGAGAAGTTCTACAAGATATTACCAATGAGTTGAAATCCATCCGGGGAGACCTTTCCTCTCTTGCAACTAGGGTAACTGATTCGGAAGCCAGAATCCACTCCCAGGAGCAATGGAGAGCCACAACGGAACCTGAAATTGTCGCATTAAAACAGCAAGTGAAGAAATTATAGCTTAAAACGGAAGACCTAGAGGGCCGCAGTAGGCGAAACAACCTCCTTATCCTGGGCCTTCCTGAGCTCGAAGAAGGAGCTGACCCTATTGCCTTTCTTCAGAAATTCTTAATTAAAACTGTTGGCCCATCACCTCTTAATCCCCACTACCACTTGGAAAGAGCCCACAGATCTTTGAGGCCAAGGCCCCCTCTGGATTCTCCCCCACGACCAATGATCATCAAATTTCTCAGTTATTTAGAGAAACAACATGTTCTCACGAAAGCTCTCGAACTGCAAGCAATCATGTGGGGTTCTGCCAAGCTCCGTATTGCCCAAGATCTTCCAATGGAGACCAGACAGAAGAGGACAGCGTTCCACCCCATCGTCCAGAAACTCATCGCGGTGGGTATCCCCTTTAGAATGCTGTACCCTGCCACCCTCAAGGTTACAGTTGATGGCATCTCTACGAACTACGACTCACCGGATACTGCTTCCAGAGATTTGAGCTCTAAGCTCCCTAATCTTTTCAGACCAAAATGACTGCAATACCAGACATTCTACACTCAGTTTCATTACTAATGCTATGTCTTAGCTTGAATATCTTGTTTGTAAGCTTCGGTTACCTTTTGTAAGATGTTTACTCAACGTTCCAGTAGGCGGAGGTCCCTCAGTGGCCTTGGCATAGGTCGGGGTAGGCCGCGGTTCCTCTAGCCCTTGCAACCACCCCGGAACCAATGGGTAGTAGTTCCATTGTTATACCTGTCTGTTTTGGTGATGGACTGTTTTGGTCCTACCGCATAAACGGTCCCTGGGGAAACAATTAATTTAACAGATTGACAAGCCTGGGCCTCCACTTCTCAATCCGAGCAGCCACCCTCCCGTAGCTTGTAGTCGCCCTTATAAGGGGGTAAGTCAACTTTTTGTTCTTCCTACCTTCACAGCGGGTCTGGTGTCACCTCCTACAAGTTCTACCCCAGGGAATCTCTTTCCCTACCACTTCGGTGAGTTTCATCAGATCCTCGCTTCACTCTTTAACATGGTCAAATTGAGGGGGGCTGATGGGGGGTTCCTGGAGACGCTTGGGGCTGCAGAGGGTTGCCTCACGAGCTCACTAAGGTGGGGTATGGAAACCCTGTCTCATCTGCTGGGATCTCTCTGGCCAACTTTGGCTGGCCTGTAGTTGTCTTTCTGTACTCATGTTCCCGGAGACCCCTCACTAAGCCTGGTCATCGAAGCAGGCTGAATACAGGGTTTAGTATTGGGTCCTGGACTTCAGGCTTTTGTCATGAATCTTCCCATTTCCTCGTTGACCATGCCTGGTACCAGGGTGTATATAGTTTGATAGTTTTATATGGGGGTTATAAGTGGGGAGGGGGTTTGGGGGGGCTGAGCTGCCTACTACTATTTCTGTTTCACCTTAAGTTCGATTTTCACAGATGGCTCACTATGCACCAATATTTTGTATTAGATGTCTGGCAGCTTACAGCCAATTTGGGTTTCGGGGTTAGAGTGTGTTCTCTCTATTGGGTTATTGGTACAAGTTCTATTGTCTGTCTATATACCTTATTGTTGTTGAAATGGCTATGAATTCAATCAAACTGGCCTAGTGGAATGTACGTGGGCTCAGGGAAAGAACCAAGAGAACTCAGGTGTTTAATCATTGTGACCTAATCAAGGCCGATATACTCATGCTACAAGAAACCCATTTACTCGATACAGAGGCTAAATGACTGTCCAGATTCGGCTTTTCACAAGTATTTACGGCAAGTGGGTCAGGATCCAGTAGGGGTGTGGCTATTCTTATTAAAAACTACGTTACATTCCTAGCAGATGTAATGGTGACCGACCCAGATGGTAGATTCGTACTGGTCAAAGGCTCCCTCAACAACTGTGAATAGTTCTTGGCTCAATTTATGGTCCAGTAGGTAGCAGTTCTGAATTTTTTATGGCTCTGGCGGAGAAGGTAAGTGCCCTACTCCCTTCACAGCTTATCCTAGGTGGGGACTGGAATGTTCCACCTTCCCACACCCTAGACAAAGCCCCAGATTCCGGTCACCCAGTTACCCCGGTTCAAAGATCCTTAACAGATTTTTTACATATATTAGGGTTATGTGACCCCTGGCGCCTCACTAATCCCTCCTTACGGTCTTTCTCCTTCTTTTCCCAAGCTCATTGCTCCTGGTCTAGAATAGACTACATTTTGATTAGCAAAGCCCTCCTCCCTGGCCTTCTTCAGACCAGCATTGAACCGATCATACTTTCTGACCATGCCATTGTATGGGCAAAGATTTCCCCCGACCCCAACTTTCAGCGAGACACAGTTTGGAAACTTAATAGTCAGCTCCTTAAAGAGCCCCAGACCGTTGCTCACATAAGAACTTTCATCACCAATTTCCTCGAGATCAATATTAACACCACCCCGAGGATTGATATTATCTGGTGCTCCCTGAAATGCTACCTCAGAGGTGAATTAATTAAGTTGGCCTCGACAAGGAAAAAAACTAGGCAAACTCGCGCTTCCCTATTACTGACCAGGATCAAGGAGCTAGAAAGCTCTTACTCCCCCTCCTCCCCCTTGTCATCTCTTGAAGCCCTTTTAAAAGCCAAAAAAGAATACGCTGACCTTCTTAAGGAAAAAGATGAATATAGTCTAGTAAAAACCCAATCTAAATATATTGAGCAAGGTGAAAAGGCGGGTAGGCTCTTGGCCTTAAGACTACGTACGTTGGAGAGCTCCAGATTAATCCTGGCTCTACAATCCCCCGAAGGCCTCACTAAAACTTCCCCCAGAGAAATCACACAGATTTTTGAAGATTTTTATAGAAATCTCTATAAAAGCCCCTCTCCCCCTGTGTCTCTTCTAGACATATCAACCTATCTGGTGGACCTCAACCTCCCCCAACTTTCACCTCCTCATAAAGGCACCCTGACTTCCCCCATTACTCTTTCTGAAATAGAAGATGCTATCTCTTCTATTGCCCCGGATAAAGCACCAGGCCCAGATGGTTACCCCTCAAACTTTTTTCCAAAGAACTTGTCCCCTTATTCCTCAAATTATACTGCTACATGTTTACTGCTGAGACATTGGACCCCACTCTACTCGAGGCTACTATTGTTTTAATCCTCAAGCCCAATAAATCGCCCAAAGATCCGGAGAGCTACCGATCCATTTCTCTTCTAAACTGCGATATGAAGATCCTTTCCAAGATTCTGGCCGAAAGGATCAAGAAAGTCTGGATCCACCTCCTCAGCCCGGAACAAGTTGGATTTGTCCAATCCCGTTCCCCAGCGGATCACCTCAGAACCCTTTCCCACATCTCTTATGCTGCCCAGCTATCCCACTCCCCAATGGCCCTGATCTCCTTAGACGCAGAGAAAGCATTCAACAGAGTCAACTGGTCTTTTCTCTGGGCTACTCTGGCCAAAATGGGCTTTCCACCCGCTTTCCTCAAGTGAATCCAGGTCTTATATAAATATCCTTCGGCCAAGATATACTGCAAAGGTGTTTTCTCCTCACTCTTCCACCTTCACACAGGCACCAGACAAGGATGTCCTCTTTCACCTTTTCTGTTTAACCTATAGCTTGAACCTCTTCTTCTCAAACTTAAGGGTTCTCCATCCATCCAAGGCTGTTTGATACAGCAGCAGGAATTGGTCCTTTCAATTTATGCTGATGATATCTTACTTCATGTTGCCCATCCTGCCATATCACTAGGACATGCACTCCAAATCATAACCCAATACGGCAACCTCTCCCATTATAAGTTGTATCAAAATTGGAAATTTTTCCATTGAACCCCCTTACGCACAAACACGACCTCATTAAGTTTGGTATGAGATGGTCCCCCAAATTACTCAAATACCTGGGCATTCACTTTACGTCAGACCCCTCTTTATTTAGGAAGCTCAACTTGGATGACCTTAAAGCCAATATCCAACTAGATCTACAAAGATGGTCTAATCTCCCCATTTTTCTTTGGGGCAGGATCAATATCATCAAGATGAACGTTCTTACCCGTATCTTTTACCCTCTCAATTTATTAGGTCTCTGGCTACCGCTTTCTTATCTACGCCAATTTCACACAATTTTCTCAAAATTTATTTGGCGGGAAAAAGCAGTCAGACGTTCCTTTCTTAAACTATCCCTTCCTAAAGACAAGGGAGGTCTTTGACTCCCCAATCTAATATTTTACCACTGGGCTGCCCACCTCTCCAAGCTAGGCAAATGGTACTCATCCTCAACGGACGTCCCTCTCCCGATCTGGCTTCAGATTGAGAGGCAAATTCTCTTAGACGCTAAAATAGGTCCCCAAGCAATCTTTTTCACTCCCATTTCGATGCTCACACGTTGGATATCCAATCCAACTATCACTACATCTCTTAAATCCCTTTTTCAGTGTCTCTATTTCCTCAAAATCTCCCCCAAAATGGACCTAGCACAACCCCTAATTCTCAACCCCAATATTAAACTGGGTAACTCATTAATCACCCCCAACTGGCTCCCACAAATCAATGAGACTACGCTAGAGCACTATTATGCCCAGGGCTCCCTCCTCTCATCTCCGAGCATATTAACCAAATTTGATATTCCTAATAATATGATTTTTAAGATATACCAACTGAGACACCTCATTAATACCAATTTTGGATCAGAATCTCACGATTCAAAGGTCAATCCCTTTCTCTCTCAAATTCTCACTCTCGCCCCCAAATCACACTCCATCTCATTTATATACTCCTACCTACTGGACCATAAATTCCCAAACCTGCTTGAGGGCTCCTGCATCTGGCTCTCTCTGCTACCAGACTCAACCCCCAATTGGACCTGCATTTGGAAAGACCTGCACAAATACCACACCCAGGATAGATTTAGACTCACCCAATATTACATACTAAACAACATGTATTACACTCCAACTAAACTGTTCCGCCTTAACAAACTATCTCTCCCCCTCTGCTCCAGATGTTCACAAAATGAGGGGCACTCACTCCATACTTTCTGGCATTGCGCCAAAGTAGCCCCTTTGTGGCGCTCTATCCAGGACAACCTAGATCCTCTACTAGGCCTTGCTAACCTTTTTACGGCTGATATTTGCATTTTAGGCAACTATTCGACCATAGATTGCCAGGAACGTCATATCATATGGCCTTAGTTTCCATGGTAGTCAAAAGGCTGGTCCTCAAACATTGGACGGACCAGCTGACCTTAACCTATGTTGAATGGTTAAAAGACCTATCAATATGCTTTAACATGGAGAGACTCGCAGCTAGTTCTCGCAATCGCATGGACCTGTTTCATAAAAGGTGGGACAAACTGTATGCGCTATATCTACACCACTGACCTCTTGGTTCCTCCTCTGACACCCAACGCTGCCCCCTTTTTCTTCTCCTACTCCTCTTGCCTTCAATTTCATGAACAAGTTATGACCCCAACGTTGATATGACAATAGAACCTAACCTACAACTGTAATACACACTCTGTAAGTGATTTAGGGGGGAGGAGGGTGGACGTGGTATGGGAGGATTGTATGGAGGGTAAGGGAAGGCCGGGGGGCGGAGGGAAGGGGGGGTTTGTGTGTTTTTTCTGTTTTTTTTTATCCCAAAAACCGATATTTGATATCTGTATACACAGTTCTCTTTGTTCATGATTTTCGTTAAAATAAATAAACTTGAATTTCAAAAAAAAAAATAAATACCTTGCAATCTCACTCGACCCTTGCCTATCTTATGGGACCCACATTGATAGTGTTGCCAGAGTTGTAAACTCATGCATTGGAATTCTCTACCGAAATAGACAGCATCTTACCCAGGCAGCACTGAAGATTGCTATCCAGAGCTCTGTGGTCTACGTCATAGACTACAGCCTCATAATCTATGGCTCTGTCTCTACTACCACCCTCAGGTGCATAATGACCTCCCTAAACAAGGTCTGTTGACTGCTTACTGGATCCCACCGACTCACACATGTATGTGAGCTTTACACTCAAATGGGATGGCTTCAACTCGCTAACTGCATAAAGTATCTTACCTGCTTGGTGGCGAAAAAAACTACTTTGGGCCTTACTCCACCTAGTGTCCAAGCCCTCCTGTGCCCAAACGCTAATCCTTGTAACACCAGAGCATCTGAATGTCCCCTTCTAGAGGTCCCCTGATGCAGCACCACTCTGGGCCAAAGATCCTTTGCACACCATGCACCCAGCTGGATGAATGTCCTCAGCACTCACATCACTTCCACCTCCTCAATGGGCATATTCAAATCAAGCCTCCATCATCATCTCACGGCCTCCAGCGCATGTGACTGCCACCCCTAACTTCCCCCTTCCCCATTAAGATCAATCACCCCTCTCCGATGTTCTTTGACAATGCTGTGAGCTGTTCTAGTCTCTTTTCCAGCTGCCACTCCCCATCCTCTCACCCTTCCTCCCTGATTTCTTCTAGGTTTCTGAAATTATTCCTTGTAAGTATTATTCATGTATACTATTTACTGTGATGTCATACCTGAACTGATGAATATTGTTGTATGCTCTCTTTAATGTTGAATGCCCTTGTTTATCATGTTTAACATGTATGTACTCTCCTGACGTGGAACCTTCGTAAAAGAGCCTTGGCTCAAAGGTAGTTGTAATCCTAGATCTAAATAAATAAATGTCCAGCACCCCAGCACTGGTCCCACACCCTGAGACATCAAACACACACGTGCATCACAGTGCAACTGTACCACATGTGATATTCATACCCACATGGGCCATGACATGGTACACCACTGTAGTCAGTATGATACGCATAGATGCGCAGGCGTGCACTAGCCATGGCAATGACAAGTGTTCAGGAAGTGTAACTGGACATGCTATGTACGGCATACTCTGCACCTATTACCAATACACACCTGTGTACAGTAACCATGTCCGATATATACAGCTCCATAGTCAGTGACACAGCCATGACAGTATGTCATCCACGAGACACAGCAGACACTGCTGAGAGTCCACTGTCACAATGCAACAGACATGGTCACCCTCAGTCCACCACTGGCCTCGCATGTGTAATGCCACGTACACCAGGTACTGCTACTGTGATGGTGAAAGGTGTGAATAGCAGCATGTTGGACATGACGAGATGGTGCATCTGTCATGCATGACTGCAACCTGCTGTCCCAACCATTACCAACATGAAAACACACCTGTCAATACCCTTGATTGTGAGCAAAATGCTCTCCATGGGAAATGATCCACAGTCACATAAAGCTGCAGGATACATAACCCACAGAGCTGCATGGTGTACCAGTGCACAGCTACAGCAATGTTGCATAGGTGTGTCACAATATGCTGGACATGAGATGTGGGAGCTGCACAGCAGTCATGCCGTCCTCATTGAACAGCATACTCCCAGCACACAATGTAATACCAGCATTGGTAAGGACTACATGTTGGCAGTACACCACTGATGCATTGGGCACACCAATCTGATGTCTGTCAGTACTATGTCAATGCGTAGCAACAGCTGTGCCATGTGTTCTGACCTGCAGTACACACATGTGCTGGAGACAGGCCCTGCTTATAGGATTACCTCTAAGCACAGTTGATATTGTTGCATGCACAACAACAGACACAATGATCAGGAACACATGGCTGGCCCATACAGTGTACACACTGACATGGCAACAACCCCTCGGGTAGGCGTGGCCTACCTACACGGTCACACGGTGACCATAGACAGCCACCTTGTAGGTGTGAACATGTACAGTAATGTCCCCAACACACCACCCCATGCACTACACACATTGTCACCCTGTATTGCATGTATACAACCAACAGTAACATTCAAAATGCAAGTACACATTGTGTGTATGACCTGTGCATGAGTTACCTAACCACTATGGTACATGGTGCACTCGCAGCCACAGTAGGGGTATTGCCGGTGGCCTATGACCATTGTCCATGTGCCTCCCCAATAATGGGAACTGTATACAGTCTGTGTCATGTGAGGAAGATGTTAATGGGCACAGTGGATATCTAATGACACAGTGACCCACACAACATATGGGAATTCGTAATAGCTTTTGTAACACCATGTGTACGAACCGATCCATAGCTGCAGTGTACATGTAGTGTACATACCTGTTGCACACTAATGACATGTGACACAACAGACATGATGGCCCATACTCCTCCGGAAGGGGGATGTACAGAGTGGTACAGCAGTAGTGTACAGTCATTCATGTTCTACAGTGCCATGTTGGTCAATAGGTCATCTAACACATACTGCTACACTTGTATCATCTAGGTGTCCAGGTAAAGAAACACATGGAGGCAAGGCCATCACCTGCAACCTAATTGGTGGAACACTTACAGACATTCTTGGGGACAAGGGAGCAGCAATGGACAGTCCAGGAAGCATCAGCAGTGACAATGACAGGGACATCGACAATGGCCTTGATAAGACGGATCCAGAGTACATTCCTAGTGATGCCACTGATGATTACACTGACACAGAGGATGGAACTGGTGACCACAGAAACAGGTGTGTTGGCAATCATAGTGGGATGGGACATCAGCACTGACATGGACAGAACAAATGCTGACACTGTCAGTGTGACTCTGCACCATACCAGAGAGAAATAGCAATCCACTGGGTCCTGCCTGTAGGTTGACATCATATCAGTAATGCACATACTACACACAAACGTAGAAAGACCTGAATCTGGCACATGTTGCCATTATAAATAGGTATACTGTTGATGGGCCTATGTGTGATGGTACTGTGGAGTGAGGGCAGGAAATGTAGCATGTAGATGATACAGTAGCAACAAAGGGCATGAATCAGGGGAGAAGGCAACATGATAGCACAACAAGGAGAATAGCATGACTGGTGCAGAAGAGTTACGTACCACATGACATTGGAGCACGGTGTTTGGGGAAACACTACACAAAAGTGTACAACAGCATGTCACACAGAGGGCGTCTGTGTTGTCCGTACACATGTTGTGTAGCCGAAGTGTGCCCCCATTCACCACCATCACACACTGTGAATGCACAGCTGAGCAACTGTCGGGATGCTAGTGACCATTGTGTAGGCAGCACAATGCTGTGTTATGGTGTCTGGAACAGCGGTCAGATATGTATTGGGCATGATCTGTCATGTACGTGTCACCTGTGCGCAGCAAGCTGTGTGTCCCTTGCCCTGATGACCATGTGCTGGGTACATGACACATGTACCTGATACAGCATCCTACATACACATACATGTCTGGGACCAGCACAGCTGTCACTGTTGTGTTACTATGGAGACCAGCAGGGTTGAACCATGCCAGAACATGTTCATGGCACACTTTGTGCGTGCACTTCAGTGATGTACTGGATCATGGATGTCCCTATCCTGGGCTGCATATGTGGTGATCCATCACACAGATGACTACTGCAAGTGCAGGTGATGTGTGTTATGGATATGTGTTCCAGGAAACATCTGCAGCACAGTGCAAGGTGCACACAGCAGGATGCACAGTGCAATGTCACTGCACAGCAGCAGGCATGTGTCCCAATGTCAATGGCAACTTGCATGTTGCCATACCATCAGAAAACAGTGAATGTGATATTGCAGCCTGCTGTACAATGCATGTCTGGTGATATGTGGACACATACTCCAATAGTATTACATCAGCAAGTGCAAGTGTAGGCAGTCAATGACCATATATCTGTGGACACACATGGGGATGCAACACTCTCATGTGCCACTGCCTATCATAACACCATGTAGCCATCCCTGTAATGGGTGACACATACAATGACATGCTACCAGTGACCATTGTTGCTGACCCTGAAAATGTAACATTGTCACCATGGAGTGTTAGGGTACAGCCACAGCAGACCTCTGTATGTCATGCAGTGATGTCATTGCACACCCTAGGTGATATCAACTGTCCGTGCCAGGTTGTGTGCTGGTGTAGCCATGTTGTGGGATGACGATATCCAAGTGTGCAAAGTGAATCATGTCAGAAACATCCCATGATGTGCATCCATAGCTGTACACTGGAGCAAGGCACCCATGATACCCACAGCCACTGTGGTATGCAGACACACAGACCACGTAAGCAGTGCTATAGTAGGGAGGACCTAGGATGACAGTGTACATGTGGGTGCAATGTGTCTGAAAACCTGTGGCCTGCTTTGCCATCTGATTGCCCGTACCCGTGCTGCACAATCAATATGCACCCTGCCCTGCTCATTGGTGATTGCAGCACACCTGGAAATACATGACTCACAATGCAGTTCCATCCTGCCCAGCGTTTGCACACTAAAGGCTGCAGTCATGCAGAGCATGGCCATGTACAAAGGCTGCACATGATATCATCCATCACTGGTGGTTGCAGCATAGCCAAACCATGTAGTGTACATGTTGGAAACATCATGCAGGTCATGTTGTAACAGGTGGTGCAACATCTGTGACATGCTGTGCAATATAGGCCTTCTGTTGTGTATGTGACATATCTGTGTGCCATGACAGGCAACATCTGTTTCTCAGGAGGTGGCTTGTGTGTTGGCTGCTAGTTGTCCACTCCTGACAGAACACTGCATTGGACAGTTGGAATGATGTGTCCATGCTGTACCCTTGGCAGTATGTCATGCACCAGAATATCGTACTGTAGTAATATGCTATGCACATCCGTAACTGGACTGTACACCTGTGAGTCAGGGACTCCCTTGCAAAGGTTCCACATCATAGGTACAGTAAGAGTGACATGGGAATGTCAAATAGTGATGCAATGGGAAACAGACATACAGAACAAGCTACGCAGCAGGGAATCATATTGGCCAGGAATATGCCTATCGTCCTCATAATAACCATTCTTATGAGTCAAGCCAGCAGATGCTGTAGATATTACCTAGGTCAAGGATCAGATTATTTGCAGCCACTAGACACATAAGAGAGAACCATCAGTGTTGCTGGTACCTGTCACAGCACATGATGCCCATGCAGTATGCCAGTAACCTGCCTTTCCCCTCTGAGTGTGTGAATTCACAATGGACCTAGTTAGCAGGGATAGTCGGTGGTGGATAGATGCATGCCACAGGCACCCAATGGAGTCTGTATAGTACAATCCACATTGCAGCACATGTTCATGTACTCTGAACATGTTTCTATTCCTCTGCAACATTAATGAACATGGCACAGATGATACATTGCGGACATATGATGAGCCAAAGTACTTGTACGAGTCCCAACTCCTGAAACTGTTCAAAATGTGTCATGTGTGCCTATCACCAACAGTAAGATGCATTTCATACAACTGTGGAACTGCGATTCGAGTGAGCCAGCAGTGTGCAGACTGTGGACAGGACACACACTGGTCCAGCCAGCCTTGCATCTGACAAATGCCTGCTGGAAACCTGTTGTTCTCTGCAGCCATGCTATTTTCTTGGCAAATGCCAAGTATGATCATCAGGTTATTCAACTTCCTCAATGCACCCACAATTGGCTTCGGCACATATTTCAAACATCAAAGGACATACCTTGAGCCCACCATGTACACAGTTTGGAAGAGCCAACAACAGGAGATGATCACGACACTCAGGAACATGGAAGGAGGCCTGGTACTGGCAGGGGATGGTTGATCAGATAGCCATGGCCACAGTGCAAGGTATGGTGCATTCATGGTCATACAGCAGAGAATCAAGAAGGGTCTGGATATTCAGGTCATTCAGGCATGTTCAGTCAGATGACAAGTCAGGGTAGCAGCTGTGTAGGTGTTGCACAATCAGAATTTGAACAGTGAACAACTAGATGTGCTGTGCTGAGCTGTCAGGATACTGGAGGGAAATCTCACATGCCCTGTCCTGATATGCCATGTCCACACTCTCATGAAGATGTTCCATTGTATCCCATGGATGGATGGCATGACACTCATGCACCCACAGCACTAGGGATGGCCTCAGCAACTCACTTGCGTGCCTGACATCACAACAGTACCTGTTGTCACAGTGGCAGTACAATGATGGTCAGTCCATTATGGCACAGGGCTCATGATATCCCATGACCTGCAACATACATGCAGGTAAGGGTGTATTCAATGCAGCCATGTAATATGACAACATGATGCACCACATGCATCAAACACATGTACCACCTGAATGGGATCCCATGATCCACAAAGCATCCATGATGCACAGCCAACACATGTTTGAACAGACTGCCATCCCACACAGTGTCTTACAGTGCCCTGAATGCAGCCAACACTATGTATGTCTGGCTGACATGTATGGCATGTGTCACCACTGTGTCACTGATGTACAGTAACAGCATATCATCCCCATCAGCTTGCTGGAACTGTACTCACATGTGATAGTTCCCACGCAACAGGTATGCATTGTTAGCCTGTCCTATCTGTGCACCACAATCATTGTGGGCACATAACAACAACAGTAATGTTGACATCTCTGTGATATGATCTGCACCATATTTAGGCAATGTGTATGCAGTCCATTGTTGTGTGCCATAGGCATGTATGCCAATGAGCTATGTATGGGACCATGCAACAGCATATTGCCAGGGAACAGGGTGGATGTCCCATGTCATGTACGGCATTGACATGTCAACATCACATAGCAAGTTGGTACACCCTCCAGGTCTTGTGGGCACCTCACATCACACATGCATTGATTGCTGCACAGACCACCACTATGTAACATTAACTAGTATGTCCAGCAGATGATGTCCTTACACCAGCAATACCATTTGACATGTACAATGTGTTGTGTAGAGTAATGAAGTGAAGAATAGCACATGGTGTGAGCACGAGGGTCTCAGAAGGGTAGTGTCATTCCTAAGGGACGAGAACGAACTGCACATTGATGTGATGATTACGGACCACCATCGTCAGACCCAGAAATGGATACGTGAACACATGAGCAGCACATCCCATTACTTTGATATCTGGCACATAGTCAAAGGTACTACACTGTCCCTTCCATGCCACCAGTGTCAGATGTTGTAGGCTATACTGTCACATCATGTCAACATGTTGCTCATAGTAAACACTGTCAACCTCACTCTGCCCTTCTGTAGGTGTGGCAAAGAAAGTAGACTCTGAATTATTACAGAAGGACTGCTCTGTCATATCTCTGGAAGCAATCTATCATAAATCACCTCTACTGGTCTACAGTGTCAACTGAGCAAGGGGATGGTGAACTGATTGTTGTCAAATGGCAGTTGGTGATGCACAATATCAACAATGTTCATGTCAACCTTCCCATTCCATGTTACCAAAAATGTGCTCATGGTCCCCTCCGCAGACAAGACAGGGACAAGGAGTGACTACTGCACAGTAAGTTGCCTGGCAGGACCACCATAGTGCCGTGCAACATGACATCAGTCAACGGTGTGTTCTTGTGGACAACCCCTGTTACACCAGCCATGCTTCACACCAGGGACTTGGTCAATCTGGTCATTGATGAATGATTGGATTGGATTGGGTGGCCCACATGATGGATGTGTGCCTATTACATAACCTGACACTGAACACTGGACTACGTGTGTGTGTTGGCAGGGTGGATAGTGTGTGTGACGACATGTGTCCCCAACATGTGTTACAGTCAGTGCCCTGACCGATGGGCGGTCACCATGTTCTGCAATGTGGTTACACGTCTGATGGCACATGTGTGTGCTTTTGCACCAACAACACCAGTACACCTGATCTGCAATGCTCACACATACAGGTCTGGAGCACTGTGGACATGGTGATGATGTCCATGTACATCATGTAGTGTGAGGCATGTTTCTGTGGCAACATGCATGGTGACACCATCCTCACTGCCATGCTGTTACCAAATACACACATGGTCCATGTCCATACATGTGCTACATGCATGTGCAATATCCCTGGTCATGTGTTACATGTCTGCTGTTCATGGCAGTAAACATGACTGAGGTCTTGTGTGCAGTCCACATGTGGTGTGGATGGCTCATAGAGGAAAGGTTGCATGACAATGATTGTGTGTGTGTGTGTGTGTGTGTGTATGTGTGTGTGTGTACATCGCAGTAGGACAGGTATGATATGGGTATGTGGCTGGTGGTATGGCCTAGATGGGCTACAGCTATCAACATATTCTATGGCATCAACAGCATGCTGCCAGGAATGCACTTGGTGACTGTTGTGCTTGTTCTAGTGAAGGGTATGTACAACTGTTGTCACTCTGACTACATGCAGAACATCACTGCATGCCAACAATACTATCAAAAACATGTCAGGGGATATCACATGGTCGCAGTCACATGCACAACCATACACACAGTCCAGATGCATGTGCCACAGTTGTCTGGTTTACAGTAGGCCACGGTGTGTATCAGTTGCGGCACACATATGTCAAGCCTGTGGATCCAATGTTGTGAATGCACGTCCTACATTGGGATGGTCGGGACAACTGCTGTGACATTTCTGCCTTCCTATTACAGATAGTAAAGCATCAGTGAAACTGGATGGAATCCTGAACTCCAAAGTGTTACTCAAGGATATAATGAGAATGTCTAGCCTTCATCAGACATCATCTCTTGAGGCATTCCCCAGCCTCATACTACACTATGCCCCAAAGCACACCTGCTTCTCCAACGTGGGGATGCGTACATGGTAAGCATAGTCATCAACATGCAACCATGAAGTCGGTCAAGTGTTAGGCACATGTGAGTGTACTACACACTTCACTGTGTTGGTGCAATGCAAGGTAAGCTGATATCTCACAAAAGGGGACATCGAGGACATCCTGTCATGACTGCTGTGTGATGCTGGTGTGCACACAGTCATCGTGGAACATGTTGACTGCCATGGTGCATACACACAGTGTACTATAGGACAGTTACACATTGCAACCTGCACGTGGCCACAGGCTCCCTGATTGTTATAATGCCCTGGTGTCACATTGTGTGTCTGCATTGTAACAGTTGCTGGGTAGTACAACATTTATGCAGTATTGTAATAGTCAGTGATCCATTGGGAACATGTTAGATCTGCATCGGCAATGTACCTACCATGTCTATGGTAACCATGTTTGCTTACACATCCACAGGGCGTGGAGGAGCAACCCCTGTTGGCAGCAGCTGACTAGGCCCAGGTCAAACACCATGCTGCAAATTGTGAGACTCAGAATGTAATTTCTAGGGGAACATATGTTCCAGAGCTGCACTGTGTGTGATACACATGAACCTGACATGGTGGGGGTGGGTGGACATCTGGCAAGGCCTAGCAACACATAGAGGACAGTGTACTCCACACGGATGCATTGCACATATAGTGACAGACACCATATGTGGGGTTAATAGTGACAGACATCATATGTGGGGTTACTTGGGAGTTAGCTGGGCAATGTTCAGGTATGGATTGCTACATGGTTAGTTTGGTGGTGTACAGCACCCATCAACTGTCAAGTTGCCAGTGTGGGCATGTATGTTGTAATTAGCATGCATCATGAACGCCATCAGTGCCAATGCATCAACATGGCACCCAGCAGATATCATAGGCATTGCAGCACACAGGACAGTGTCCTCTGGCATACATGTGGTATTGTGATGTGAAGCCCACTGGCCAATAGTAGCATCCCATTCCTGTTGTCACAGTCTCTGTAGGACATGATGTGCCATCGACAGGGCATACACCTATGATGCATGACATCACATGCTGGAGCTACATTGTTAGGCACATGTGCGACATGGCATCCCTGTCATCTATGTCACTGTAGTAGGAGTGTGATACCCATGTATACTTGTGAGGCCTGATGTAAATTGTCACACCCATGTTACCTAGTAGAGGCATGGTAAACTAATGATAGTGACTGTGGTGCCAGGATTCCATGCTTCACTATCAACCAGTTCTGTTGTGCAATATCAGTGTAGATTTAATGTCACCCACCACATTGACAGGATTGATTGTACCTACCATTGGTGTCAGGCATAGATATTCAGTGACAGGTGTCCACAGGAAGGCACACTGGACAACAGGTTCCTCATCCCCCTGTGCAACCTGGGTACATGTGTACAATCAATAGTCCAATGGGGTGGTGGCTTCACAGTTCAACATTGTGCATTTACTACCATGTCATATAGTCTGTGATTCCATGGGTATTGGCTGCAGTCACATATCAATTGAACAAATGTCACTCACACTCCATTTGCAGGTTGGTTCTAGCTGCAATGCACTATAATGAAAAAAGTGACAGCATGCAGGCCGTCACAATGGATGGAAGGAAACGTTATTCAATTAGATTCCCAAAATCAAAAAGGGAGGTCACTCCATAAGGAAGGATATGCTCAAGTCAACATATGGTAAAGTGTTGCATTGATCTGTACAGTCTAGTAGTGACACTGTCATGATGTGTGTTTCCCATCATGGCAATATTACAAATGACTGTCTAGTCTGTGCATATATGGGTGGGGAGGGTACATATGGCTAAGCTTCCATAATGTTCACAGGAGATACCTGTATCTGTGCCTCTTGACATGACAGTCATGGCATCAATGATCAGTACATGTGTACATTGTATGTTTCCTGATTTTCAGATTGCTGGATGTTATTGAAGTATGTCTGTGACATTGTCTGCTGAGACCTGTATGTCACAGATCCTCTGTTAATTACAAAGGGGCTTTGCATAGCACCATGGACCATACCTGGTTCTGTGTTGGGTGATGTGTATGGGGATCCACACAGACATGTGTGTCCCTCCCAACTGTGTGACATGGGCATTGCAGTGCTGTGACATGACAGCATTCAAATGCCATATACACATAGCGGATGGGTATGTGACATTGGCACACACACCACTGTGTCACCAAGGTATCACTCAGTGAAAGCAAGGTTGGTTTAGGATGCACATAGTTGTGACATGTAGCAGGGCTACACTGCACCACTACAACCATGCTGAATGTCATGACGATGATTCCTATATGCCTTCCCTGTGGTTGTGTGTAACCTTTGTGACACATATGTACAGTGGCTGCGGTCATATAACTGTCACACATGTGTACATTGTCTGACAGCACTCACCATCCGGAATGCTCCACAGGATGTGTAGTATTCAGTACTGTGCATCCCAATATGTGCATGCAGCTGTACCATGGTAATGCAACTGTATGGTGATGGGTACAAGTTACCATAGTATTACACATCACGTTTGGCTCTGGTGACACTACCACAGATGTACTGCAGTGTAGCACCAACATTGTCACATCTCATATCATATGCTGACCTGTCCTGCTACACACAGTGGCACATGACAGCATCCTGTAATGATCTAGGTCTGCACTGTCAACATCACACGAACATATCTGTGTTGGAGCACCTACATCACCTGGAGACATTGGTGCACACACAATGTCACTGACACTAGCAAACATACCTACACATAGCTTTATGCAATCAGTCCTTCAGCAGCAGGATCGCAGGTGTATTCCGTGACACAACGTCATGTAGTGTGGAACAGTACATGCCACACTGAGCCGCACAAACATCAGGGAGTCAACAAGCAGGGCTGAACAAAGCACAGACAGCTTGCACAGTGTCCGATAGTGACCCTTTTGTACAGCACTCATGCGTGGGAGGACACACATGTGTTACTCACATGCTGCTGCACTGCACAGTAACACCACACCACACTTTCCATGGTGGCCATGCAGGTCAATGTGTGTGTGTGTGTGTGTGTGTGCGGTTGGTATATTGTGTAACATGGTATCATGTACGCATGTCTTGCATGTGTGTCAACGTCAAGAATGTGTTCTGGATATGTATGTCACCTGTACTCAGTGAGTGTCTGTTATTGTGTGTCATTGTCATGGATTGGCAAGTCCTGCTACACAGGGTGCAAACCCGTTACTACCAGATGGCATCCCTCTCCACAGCAGGGCACAATCGTGTGACCCGATACCTGTAATTCAATGACTGTCCAGTCAAGGTGTGCACAGCATGCATCTTTGGTAAGGTGTTCCACAATGGGATAGCCCACTTATGTGCATCATTGGGCACACATAGCACATGTAACATGCACATCACTGTCCTGTTCTCCCCATCCTGAACATCTCATTGCACACTGTTGGTGGCACCATCAGGGTCACTCACTTCCGATGGTCTACCGATGTGTACAACAAACCCTGCAAGGCCTACAGACAGTTCTGTAACAGTAGACATATCACATTGCAATCTGAAATAACACAGCAAGTGGCATACAGAGCATAGCACACAATATGAGCTCCTTTTATTGTCTGCAGTACGTGTCCAACAACACAGTCCTCATTTCTAACTCTATGTATCTATTCCCCCACAGATTTTGTCCACACGTGGAAACAATATCTACTTGTTTCCTACAAGGATGGACTATGTGATGTTGATGGATCCACTGCTGCCATCAGAGCTTCACTTCCAGGACCCTTCTATGCGCTGTTGGACCACCCCATCAAAGCAGAAGCTGTTGCTGGTTTTGTCAGTCACTTCAAAATCTGGACATAAGTTGAACAGTAACTGAGCTAGGAAAACTAGAACCCTCGATACATGTTTTGGTCATCTGGAAATGGTGAACGGATTTCATGCACAGCACATGATGGTAGTGGGACATGGTTGTGGCTGCCTAACCATCCGTAACACCATCACACCAACTGTCAGTATGAGATGTAATGATATCATCTGAAAAAGAAAAATACAACACATGACTGCACTACATTGTACAAGTGGCATCACTGGACATTGATATGCTGATGACTACTGCATGTCTAGCTGACTGTCCTGCAATGTGCACATGGTTACCTTACTGGCATCGTGCATGTGGTGTCATGCACTGTGTCCCCCTAACATGACCCAGTCACACAATTCTCTATTCCCATGGCTGAAATGCTTCTGACCCTTCCTTCCTCTCACCAGCCTCACACAGTGCACACTCTACAGTGCAGTAGATGGGCAACAGTCAAGGATACAACATGTCTACACTGACACATGTGCCACTAATTCATGTGTAGGGACATCATAATGGCTTGAACCTGGATTCTAGGATGCTACATGGCATACTATATACCCAATCCCTGGCTTCATTGTTGACTGTACTCTGTATGTTGCACAGGCACTGGTCACCAACATCACTGATGTGCAGTGCACCTGACATGCACACATGTGGCTTTCCCTATGACATGGTCACATGTATTGTTGTTACCGCTATGGGGCAGTATTGACAATAGCACAGAATTATATGATGGTTCCAGATGGGGCACAGTGATGGGGCTTGCTCACACTGCCACAGAACATGTGTACATGTTGGGCATCACATCAGTACTGTTTCCCAGGCTACGTGACAACTAACACATGCATTGTACCACATAGTTGAGAGTGCACTGTTATCCACATATGGAACAGGATGGATGGTTGCAGTACACATGTCACAATAGGGCATTGGCATGGTCAGCACCTGCCTCATGCATGACATGCATGACATTTTCCTGATAGCCATGGTAACCGGACTGTAGATGGTAGCATGTGTGCCAACCCTTGCCTGTCACCACACTGTATACTGACCCTCGACACATTGCTTTCCTGATACACTGGACATGGATGTTCCATTGTATAACCTTCCCTGCTGGAGTGTGTATGGACAATGACAGCCAGTAGCGGGTACAGTGGTGGGCAATGGGTGCATCTGAGCCTCCATTGTAGGTTACGTTGTTGCTCCTGCAGTGTACTATGTTGCTGAAGTGTGCTTTCCTGATTCTACTACTGTTTATATTCTAGGCTATAGATAACAGTTGTATTGTCTATCACATATTGTGGTGAAAGGGACACTATGTGAGGAATAAGACATGACAAGGTGTGGTTTTTGGCTTGATAAGAGCACGCCCCAGGTGCGTAATGAGGCACGAGGCGCTTGCGCCGAGTGACTTTAGCACCTGGGAAGTGCTCTTATCAAGCCATAAACCACACCTTGGAGTGTCTTATTCCACTTATAAAATGGGCACTGTATTTTTGTAAATAAAAGTAGAAACAGAGTTGTGTGGTTTTTAAGTTGAACATATTTATTTGACAACAGTCTTAAAAATAAGATAAAATAGTTCCTAAGTTGATTCATTAGCAAACACTGAACAGTTACATGACACTGGATTAAAAGTGTTAACTACTTGTTTTAAATAACAGGTCATATAGTGCTTGAGGAGCATAGGATCCATTTCACACAGAGGGAGAGGGTGGTTTCATTGTAAGGGATGTAAGAGCAAGCCGGCAGTTTGTGCTGACTGATGTGGACAATTTTAGTAGGCACGAGTGTCTGCTTCCCCCCCCACACACACAGACACAGACAGACAGACACACACACACACACACACACACACACACACACACACACACACACACACACAGAAAATCAAGCAAAGTACTTTTAGTTTACTTTATTTTTTTTGTTTTACTTTGCGAGTATTTCTTGCTTTTTCTGTTGTTGTGCTCTAGTCCCGTTGCATCTTTCACCCACTCGCTCGCCCGCCCTGTCACAGCACTGAACTCATTGCCGAAAATGACTGTATCTGCCTCCTCATCATTTTAACTACAGCATTTATGATAAATAACACTGACCTCCACTTCACTAACATCATTTCTGTCATGTCTCTTCAAAGAACTTGCTTCCAATCCTGCCAGCGTCCCACGTGCTGTCAGCCTTTTTTCTTTTCCTTGCTATATGATAGACTACGTGGTTAATTTGAATGAGACCAAGTGGGAGCAAGCATGTCGCAGGTCGGCTGCTGTAGACAGCGGTTTTCTTTACTAGCGCTTTGCTGAACTAATTGTGCCATTTGAAAAGAGTATGTTTCGTTTTTTTTAAAAAAGAAAGAAGGCTCTTAATTATTTAAATATTTTATAGTAGAGGTGATTTTCAAGTGATTTAAATGTAACATTGCATAGTGACAGCAGTGGGACGCTGGCTGGATTGGAAGCAAGTTGTTTGAAGAGACGTGACAGAAATTATGTCAGTGTTATTTATCATAAATGCTGTATTTAAAATGATGAGGAGGCAGATACAGTCATTTTCGGCAATGAGTTCAGTGTTGTGACAGGGCGGTCGAGCGAGCGAGCGGGAGATGGAACGTGACTACAGCACAACAGCAGAAAATGTTTTTTGTGAAGTGACATGCATTGATTTGTGGATGCAGTGTGTCCTGCTTGGCATAAGAAGTACCAGCTGCCATGTATATCAGCTGATAAGGACACAGCTACTGGTACCTGTTAGCCAATCAGGTTGTAAGTTTGGTCTTACCCATTTTATAACAGACTATATAAGGGAGACAGGATGCGTTCCATAATGTGCACATCAAGGCTGCACACCACATCAGCACCCCAGTCTAGTATATTGTGCTATGTTATTGTCACCACATTCTGCTGTATGGAATACCTTCACCCTATTGTACAGAATGCTCACAATGTATTATTTAGCTTATTCTGTGGAGTGTCTACATCTGTACTACCTGGACGTGGAGCGTGTCTACATGGGTATCTGACACAATGGGTTGTACATCTGATAGTGTTTGTACATATGTACAGTACATGACTGAATGGAACATCCATTGCATGATCCTGGAACCGCCACTGCTGAGGGCATGCCTATTGAACACTGTATGTGTGACATGATGTGATTTGGGTAACATATTTAATGAGATGGTGGCAGTGTCCCCATTCTGCCCAACAATGGTGTCATGGTAGGCATCAACCGGTATTGCTTTGCAGGATGCATCTGTAGACCATTATGTGCAACACATAGCATTTCGTGGTGATCACCTTGTCATGATAGTGTGACACAGCCATCCGTACTGTGACATACTGTTCCTTGTTGGACTTTGACACTGTGTTGGCACCAATCACTGTCATATGTAGAGTGGCAGCCTTTGTACTGCTGGGTCCTCTGGCCCATCTTGATGCCAGTGCCGCTGACATATGGGGGCCTCAAGGGGGACAATGTGCTGACTGTTGGGTACTTGCACATGCATGTATTGTATGACCCAACCATCTCCCATTCTGCCATATCACACGGTCATTGCCACTGTCATGTGTGATACTGACGCACACTGGGCAGATCAGTTTCCCTAACAGTACACACTTTGCCTCACCACCAGGATGGATTGGTGCAGACCTCTGTCATGTGCATTCCCAACTGACACATGTACATTGCATGTGTTTCGTCTTTGTGTCTTTTTGTTGTGGTGTCATGACATCACAGTACAATTGTTAGATAGGTAACCCACAATTGCTCTATTCACACACTACATCTACGTGTGCCATGGGAACATGTCCAGCTACAGACTCCGTCACCATGCTACCACAGGTTGCAACTGACACACTTCCCACTGTAGTCATGTATTATGACGGGCCACTATTCAGCATGCTGCACCTGTTATGTGTGGTCTAACAGGCACCTTCATGTTTATACAGTTGTGTTCATATGTGTAGTAGGTGCCAGTGACGTGACACACAACAGCGTTATATGTTTTAGTTTGTGCCGCGAGTTATGGGATGTGCACAGCATAGGACAAATCATGTTTGATGTTACTTTGTGTACACATTTACTGTCAACTGCATGTCTCTATGCTGAACATTTTTCCTGTCACAATAAATACGTTTCACTTACTCATGCTGAAATTGCATGTTGTCTTCATCCTGTGGATACTGTTGTCTGAATTGATAGTAGGCAGTCTCAAGCACCCAATGATCTTTGCAGACTCCATGGAAGCCTGGATGCCATGTGATGCAGGACACTGGATCGCCTTCACCTTCCTCATTGTGTTGCTCACTCTTGTGTTGGAACTGTTCCGACTCCCTACAGCATGTGCTCGATATCCCATCATCCATTGGTATGCAGTGTCCACATGTGCACCTGTTAGGTGTGATAAGGGTATGTGTGAGGTTAGGGGCCAACCTTGGCATGGTGTACAGAAGTACTACAGTGAGTGACTTACTTTACACATTGATATGACACATGGCTACCTTAGCCCATTATCCCAGGTGTGTTTCACTGTGTCACGTGGATCCTCCACCTACACAGATGGTGGTTCTCCTGTCTGTATGTTGCTCAGCATCACACCACCAGCTGTAGCATTTGTGCATGCCACATGCAGCCATGTACAGCCAGGGTCTGTCAGCCAGCAGGTACATGTCCTGCACAATGGTGCAGCACTAGTTAGGCCAGCATTGGTGTTGTATCCAAGCTGCAATTGTCTGGGCACAGAGCAGGCAGGGCTGTGTCCACACACAGTGATCGTTGTCCCTTTCACATGCTGTCTGGACATGTATACACTGATGTGTGGTTTGCAGCACTACTGAACTTCCCACAGGAGACTGGACCACTATACACCTCCTCTGTTGCTCCACCAGGGAAAATGCCATATGCTGGCCTGTGGCAACACTCTCAACAGAGGTGAACCACTGCCATTGGGACACTCAGTAAATATCTCCACGGTGGACCTCAGGTTGTAGTACACACACCTGTGTATGTTTCCATGGTGTCACACATGGTTCCACTGACAATTCCACATTGTGCCAGCCTGTCAATCAGCATGTCAGTTACATATGGGGGACTGACACACTATGCAGTGAGTACTGCATTACTGAGTATGTGCATCCAGTGTCATATGCTGACACATCTCTACAGAACCGTGTTGGACAATAGATTATGGTATTGGTTGTCCAGCACTACACACAGAGGGTTGGCATGTCACAATGGCCTCCCTTGCTGCCTTGATTGTGTTTGGGACATATAGGGTTGGTCGCAGCACCTGCTGTGTGGTGGGGATTGCCTTACTGTACACCAGTGGTGGGGGCATAGTCCTGTTGTGCTTCCTAATAACAGTTGTCAGCTGCAGCGGTGCAGATGCAGTGCTACCAACACAGTAGAGGTGTGTCGTGTACATTGTTGGTTGTACTGTGTAAAGATCTGCAGTCTGCTACTATGGGTTTACATCAACAGGTTATGTGTACCTCAGTGCTTGACGAGATACATGGTGCTAAGATATCACATGGGAGTAGGGGATGTCTGTAAATTGGAACACACCATGTCTGGCATGTTTGTGTAGTGTGTTTGCAGCATCATGATACTGACATTCACATCCCTGCTTTACATAGGAGTGTTTTTGTTGTTGTGCAGCGCACTCCACATGCATGGAGCATCTGTGACATGTGGGCGTGGCATGAGGGCAGGAGGGGAGTCAGCTATGGTCCCTTGTGTCCTGATACATATTGTGATCCACAGGTGCATTAGGCATATAGCAGCCTCACAGCTCATGTGTGTGTGTGGCACTGTGTTTGTCCATGACAAATGTCCATCACAGGTGCTGGCAGACCCTGGCTTCACAGGCTCCTTTGACATACTACAGATGCGGTGGCCACATGACCACCAGTTATAGTCACACATTAGAACTCAAAGACTTGGCTAGGAGGGCTCATCCTGTGCTCACTGAAGGTGGGAGGTACAGTGAGGCTATGTTGAGGGTCTTCAGGGACATCAGGGGCATGTATGGGGTACATTTTGGGGGTTGCTGCAACTGACGGAGGTGGGGACGTCAGGGCACTTGGGGAAGACTGGTCAGTGAGAGACTAGGGGGTGAGGTTGGGTAGTACTGCTTCACTGTGAGTGTTGTGTATCCCTGGATTGTGCAAACTCCAGACCTGGTGGCTGATGCACCTGTGGGGGTGGTTCACGAGGGGCTCTGATGGGTGGATGGGGCCACCCATTACTTTATCATGGGTTGGTGGGATGGACTTTGTGGGACTGGATGGCTTTAACAGTGTTGTGCGTGGGCACAGCTCCACGGGCACACTCCACTGCCTCTGGTCAGGCTGTTCTGGCTATGTCATATGTGCATCTGTCACATGGTCTGTGCATGCATGTACACATGTCACGGACACTGCAGTGTGTCCTTTTGTGTGTGGCACAGACAGGGCACTGTGCTGAGTACCAGTGTCATGCTATGTCTGCTGTATTGCACATTTGTGTACTGCCTGCTACAGTCATATTGTATGTGCTCCACTGTATCTTACATCATGGTGTCATGTACGTTTCTTGCAGAACACCATGCCATGCACCACCACAGGACTGTACATTCTTCTTGTGTTAGTTGTCCACAGACTGCAGTCACATCATCACCATGATTTGTCCACACATGTGTGTTTCAGTCAAGTGCCTATTGCATCAGTACACAGTGTGTGCTTTCAGACCACTCTTCTTGGTGTGACCGGTGCCATGGCAAGGTTGGTATACACAGCAACTGGAATGTCATGTATGCACCCAGTTGTCAGCCTCACATGCCGGTTGCACGCTGTGCCAACCCCTAACATCAACAGTGGTATGCACATATGGCTCACATACAGCATTGCCCCATTGTTGCAGCCTTTGCCTGTCAGTTTGTGTACTTGCCACAGTTCTGACCTGTACATATGTCCTTTCATGGCCTGTACCTCATCATCCCTGGTGAAACACAATCAGACATACCCTCACCATCTGCACTGCAGGCAAGGGACTGGCATGCATGCCTGACTCGCTCCCCCCATGCCAAGACCACCACTGCACACAGAACACAGAGCATGTTGCACCACATCCATTCATGTGGACGGGCTCACTGCTTGTTTGCATGCACATGACACTGTTACCTGGTACAGTGTGTTACACTGCAAGTGTATAGGGGCAGGCTGTTCAATACAGTACAGGGTGGTGGAGTGTCACACATGCATCTGTGGCACAAAACATGGTGCATTACCACACCATGGTAGAAATTATGTGTCCCTCACACTGAACACAGTCCAACATTTCAGTGCTGTGTCCAACATGCTACATCGCTGTGGACGTCACTACCATTGCTGTCACATCCGCTACACATACATAACACATTGTCCTGCCTGTTCATTGTGATATTGACATGTATTGTGTCACAGCCATCTCATGGTCATGGTGTGTTGTGGCGATGTATGCCACAGCCAACATGACACTGGCATCACATATGTGGGCACTGCCTTTGGTCATTGGGGTATGGCAGAGGTGTTGTGGGTGTGTACTTGCTTGGGCAGGCAGGTGCCCGCTGTCATCCCCATGTGGTTCCTGTGGGTCTCATGGGGTCTTAGCTGTCTCCGGGTACCATTTGTGAGGCATTGCCATGGCCATGTTGCACTTCCAAAGGTATCTGCGTGGGCAGCTGGTGCCATGTACCGGTGCAGCTTTGCACATGCAGGATTTCATGCAACTGCATTGCCACATCTGTGTCCCCTGGACAAGGGGCATATGTTGTACAACACTTTTGTATATGGGTTGGGCTACTGAGGCCAACATCGCACAGGCCACTGGCTGGTCCATATGTGCAGCTTGGTTCTACCATGCACATTGCAACATATATGGACAGTGTCATTGATGTACGGCAGTCAGGTAGTTTTGGCGGGACCTCCCTTGGGGTACCCATGGGGGCTGTCTGTCCATTGCTGTTTCTGTGTTGGGTAACTCTTTGATACCCCTGTGGTAATTGGTGTGGTTCCAGGCAGGTAGTGTATCCTGCAGCTGTATGGGCACCCCTCAGGGATGCACAATGTCCCCTTGTGCATGTACTGTGTCCATAGTTGTGTACAGACATGTCGTACATGTTCAATTCGCTGCGTCTATGTAGACATCTGTACATATCCTCCAACATACTGTCTGGCACTGCTTTCAGTTTGCTGATGTTGTTGTATTGCTCTTTCTGATGCATGTGCCCGACAACAGCTGACCTACGTTTCAGCCTGTCGTGTGACATTGATGACATGTGCTAAGCATCATCTGGAATCTTGAGACCTGTGGCAATGGCGATTGTTACGTCACACAATACAGACTCAGCACTGCATCACACTTACCAGTCAGTGTTGCATACTCTGTCAGCATTCGGCTCACCCTCATCTTCACTGTTACTGTATCAGACACCTGGACCGGCCTGAGGGCTGGTGGTTCAAAGCGATATGGATGGATCTCTTGTGCGTCTCATGCCTCCTCTGCATTCGATGATATGTCTGATGCATCACTTTTGGTGTCTGACTGTTTATCTTCAGCATGCGATGCAGTATCTTGGCCATCACCTTCGTGTTCTGACTGTTCATGCTCATGTGTTATGTTGATGCTCTCCTGTGTGGATGCATTGTTACCTTCAGTGAATGATTCACCATCCACAGAGGACATTGCTGTATATTCCCTGTAAGAGACATGACTGACACACTGTGACCCCCTCTTGCATGTACATTGTTATTGTGCAGACTATACTTCCCCCATTTACCACTGGGGAACAGTCACATGCACGCATCCAGCACTTGAACAATCACATGCTTACCATCAACTTATGGTTTCACACAGTAACATGCATCATTGTGTCCGCTTCCAGGACATATGCCGCAAGTCACCGCCAATTGCGCCTTGCACCATATGCTGATATGCCAGTGACCATGCACCTGCTTCCATGATAGGCAGGTCCTAGATGGCTACGGCCTGCATCATGTGGCATCCAGGAGGTATGCCACAGAGATGACGCAACTATATAGGGTATCACACGTCACAGTACAGACCTTCAGCAGGCTGCAAGGCTCCACATCCTGGATCCCTGGATGACATGCCCCAACCCCACATCCCCATGCCACACAGCAATGCCAATGTCCCGCGAGGCTATTCAGGCACCCCCACTTCCCTCTACCCCAGTGGCAGCTGGCTGGACACCCAACAGTGGCTCACACAACATGGCAGTCTAATGCCCCCCCCGCAGTGCAGGCCCCTGCCTCGGCCCCAGTTGGCATCTGGCAATACCCACCTGACAACTCCATGGCAGGCCACCAACTGAGCACACTCTGGGTGTGTACTACTGTCTACGGTGCTCACTGCAATGACTGACTGTGCACTTCCTGTATACAGTGGTACACGCTCAAAGGGTACTCAATCTGCATCTGGCCACGGAGATGTGTGGTGTGTTTTTGCATTCTCCAAATGGTGTTGGGGGGTGGACATGCACTATGGTGGGGAGCAGTGGACATCCAGGATATGCAGGGTCTCCGTGGTGTGCACTGTACAGACTGTGCACAGTGCAGCACAGATTGGGGCTCGGGCATGTCCCGGGGGGGATTTACTGTCCTTGCCGGCAGCATTGCCATCCATATGTTGTCCGCCCCATGGGGTTTGTATTGCCCTTCAGGGCTCTGTGGTGTATTTGGACATGGGAGGGAGGGCTAGCCCTGCAGTTCATGCACTGTGACTCAGGGGCATTGGGGCTTGGGGTGTCATTGGCCCACAAAGGGTCTCTAACGCACTGGTGAATGGTTGGGTGTCAGTAGGTTTGGGGTGGAGCCACAGGGTGACACAGGCACACTCTGGCAACACCCAGTGGATGCTACAGTCACTTGGACTGGCTACTGGCTGGTGTAACAGTGCTTATACCACTGTACTCCGGGGGTTGTCTTGGAATGTCACATGTGCTGATCCGTGGTTACACTCTCAGATAGGGCATAGAAACATAGAAACATAGACTTTGGCGGCAGATAAGGACCGCTTTGGACCACCTAGTCTGCCCATTTCCTTATCTACAGGATAAGCTGCAGATCCTAGTTAACTAACAGTCTATTTCTTCCTATCCCCACAAGAATTGGTTTTATGTCTGTCCCATGCATTCTTGAATTCTCCCACAGTTTTAGACCCCACAATCTCCTCAGGAAGGCTGTTCCATGCATCCACTACCCTCTCTGTGAAAAAATACTTCCTCACATTGCCCCTGAACCGCCTCCCCTCTATCTTTAAATTTTGTCCCCTTGTTCTTGCATGTCTCTTTTTCTGAAAGATGCTACCCTCTTGGACTTTATTGATTCCGCTGAGGTACTTGAACATTTCTATCATGTCCCCCCTCTCCCTCCTTTCCTCAAGGGTATATATATTAAGCTCTTTTAGTTTCTCCTCGTATGGCTTCTCTTGCAGACCCTGCACCATTCTAGTTGCCCTCCTCTGGACTGCCTCTATCCTGTCTACGTCCTTGTGGAGATGGGGTCTCCAGAACTGGACGCAGTACTCCAGATGGGGTCTCACCAACTGTCTGTACAGAGGGATAACAACTTCCTGTTTTCTGCTGGTGATGCCTCTCCCTATGCATCGCAGTATACCCCCAGCTCTCCCTACTGCCTTCTCACATTGCTTGCTAACCTTAAGGTCATCTGATATGATTACCCAGGTCCCTTTCCTTTTGTTTCTGTTACACCTACCTCCCCCATTGTGTAATCTTTCCCATGGTTTTTTGTTTCCCAGGTGCATTATTTTGCACTTCTTTGCATTGAATCCTAGCTACCATATTTCCGACCATTCCTCCAACCTTGCCAAGTCCCTTCTCATCCTTTTCCACGCCTCCTGTGTACCAACCCTGTTGCAGATCTTCGTGTGTCATCTGCAAAGAGGTATACTTTTCCTTCCAGTCCTCTGCAATGTCACTTATAAAGACATTAAAAAGGACTGGACCCAGTATGGACCTCTGCGGTACCCCACTAGTAACCCCTCTTTCTTCCAGAGTGGGCTCCATTTACAATTACCTTCTGTGTCCTGTTGTCCAGCCAATGTTTTACCCAGGCTACCACCCTGGGACCCACTCCCAGGCTGATTAATTCTGACCATTACTCTTGTGTGGGACTGTGTCAAATGCCTTACTAAAGTCTAGGTAGGGCATGTCCACAGCCCTCCCTGGTCTACTGCTTTGGTCACCCAGTCAAAAATCAATTAGAGTTGTCTGACATGATCTTCCCACTGTGAATCCATGCTGCCTTGGGTCCTAGCCCCACTGGCCTCTAGGCTACTCAACAATTCTTTCCTCCAGAAGTGATTCCATCACTTTCCCTACCACAGAGGTCAAACTGACAGGTCTGTAGTTTCCTGCCTCTGTCTTGGTCCCACTTTGTGAAGGGGAATCACATCCCCTTCCTCCAGTCCTCTCGAGTACCCACCATCCTCCCATGATTTGTTAAAAAGAGTAGTCAGTGGTTTCACTAGTTCTCCCTTAATTCTTTAGAATTCTGGGTGAATTCCATCAGGTCTCATTGCTTTGTCCACCTTCAGTTTTAGGAGTTCTTTCAGAATCCTTTCTTCGTAGAACGGACTGGATCGCCCCCTATCCAGAGTGCTTCTGTTAATTGGATTAGGCACCTCCTCCTACTCTTTTGTGAATACTGAGGCAGAAATATTCGTTCAGTATCTCTGCTTTTTGACTATCCCCCTCTGCCCACCCACCGTTCATTCTATTCAGCCTCACCATCCCTTCCTTTGTCTTTCTACGCTCCCTGATGTACCTATAAAAGGTTTTATTCCCCTTCTTAACTGAGTTGGCTATCTTTTCCTCAGTTTGGGCCTTTACTATTCTGACTTCCCTCCTGCTTCCTTCTGCCTTAACTGGCACAGCTCTCTGTCCTGCTCCTTCTGTGTTTCCTTATACTCCTGAATGCTATCTTTTTCCTTGACTTTCCCTCGCCACCCTTTGAGAACCATAGTGGCTTTTTCTTTCATTTTGATTTGTTTGATTTGCTTCACACAAAGGTTTGTTCTTTGTGATGGCAGTTTTGATGATTCTCATTGTTGCTCCACCCCTTCTTCTAGCCTGTTTGCTAGTGCTTTTCTGAGGCACTCTCCCCTCTTGCCAAAGTCAGCCCTCCTGAAGTCCAGTACCTTCACTTTTGTATGGCTTGACTCTGTAACTAAGTTTAACGTGAACCACACTGCTTGATGGTCACTTGTTCCCAGATGGCAACCCACTTCTAGATCTGAGATCCTCTCACTGTCCCCATTTGAGAGTACGAGGTCTAAGATTGCTCCCTCATGAGTGGGTTCCGAAACTAGCTGTCTGAGGCATGCTACCTGTAGGGCATCGAGAATGGCCCTGCTCTTGGACGTGGCTGCAGCAAGGGTGCTACAGTTAACATCTGGCATATTCAGGTCTCCCATCAACAGTATCTCCCCTTTCTCTGCCATCCCAAGAATGTCTTCTATCATATCCTTGTCCATTCCCTCCCCCTGACCTGGGGGTCTGTATACAACCCCTGTGCTGATTGTGGTGCCACTTCCAGTCTCCAACGTGACCCACAGTGCCTCTCTCCTCCTGTTTACTCTTTTGTTCAGTTGCTTTTATCGCTTCTTTGTAGAGGCTACTCCTCCTCCCTCTTCTCTCCTCCCGGTCTCTCCTGTAGGTTACGTACTCTGGCATGTTAACAGCCCAGTCATGGTTCTCTGTATCATGTTTCTGTGACTGCTACTCTATCCAGGCATCCTCTTCCATCAAGGCCACCAGTTCAGGAGCTTGTTGCCCAGGCTACAGGCACAGGTACTCATTATCCTCCATTTCCTGATGGCCTTACTCCTTTTGCCCCATCCCTGCCCTTCTTGCCTTTGTCACTTTCTCCATTTACCCTGCCCTTCCCTATCAACATCTCTATGTTGGTGTTTACTGCACTGTGTTGACATACACACCTTGCACCCTGTCACAGGTGGTATATTGGCATACCTATTGGTTATTGCATCGGCTTGGCCGACACTTGCGACATGTTGCAGGCTGCCTCTTGAACTAAAGAGTGATGTCACACATGGTGCTATGTGCTCCTTGCTCCATGTATTGTAGTGCATGTCACATTGTGATATATGTCACCCATTGTGGACTCAGGCCCATTGTGTCATTCACTACAGCATGGTCACACATTGTCTGTTGTACAATTCCTGGAGACAACACATCACAGACATGCTTGGGGGGGTGGGACTGTTGGTGTGTCAGCAACACTATTCAGACCTGTTCCACACATTGTCAGTCAGCATGCCTGATGGCCTGCATGGTCCATGGGACCACTGTGATTGGTCAGGCATCATTTGAACATTGTGCAAAACCATGACATGATTCCATGTGGATGGTGGTACAGGTATTGTTGTTTTTGCAGTTGCATTTCATGTTTGCCAGACATTGTCTGCATACACAGTGGCATGTGTTCTGCCACGGTGTGCTTGCACTGGGATTGTCTGCTCTGCTGTCTCCCTAGGTGTATGGACACAGAGACAATGTAGATTTCATGCACAGGCATGTACGCATCCACATCCACACATACACATTAACAGACTCACCCACAGCCACCCACACCTGGACACACCTGGCTATGCAGATTACACTATGCCATTATACATACATACATCTCATGGGTGACTGCTTCGTGATGGGTCTTGTACTGTCTAATGTCCCACTGTGGGATGCATTGACATTCAGCTGTACACAGGCATTGTCAACACAGTCCACCACATGAACAGCCATACACATGTCCACTACCACACTGCATTGTTATTTCCACAACATAGCAGACCGCTAACATCCAACACATTAATCACAGTGTTGTGCACATGCTTGCTGTGTGGGGTGCTTTCAAGTGTTGCACTCCTTCTCAGTCAGCTATGCACGCTGGGACAGGGCAGCCACCCATCATGTCCCAAAGGTCACACCACAGTGTGTGATGCATCTCTAGCCTCAGTCATTGTGTGCTGCCAGCCATCTAGATTGCTACACTACACTCTATGCAGCAACACACAGAGGGGGACACATCCCATCTCCAGTGTCAGTATTCATGCATGCACATAACAATGGACTGTGTTTCCAATGCAGAACATGACCACCCTGTGCACACATGCAGTGACTACACATACGTCTGACGTCAAATACATGGACATGTTGCAGGCACAGTGAGTTGTCACACCTGTGTTCATTGGACATCACATGCCCACGCCATGTCATGCACACTATGCAGGACTCGACCACTATCCTTAGTTCAGCCTGTGGTGTGGTACCATCACTATGGTGATGCACACCTGTGCAGGGGACCCCATATCCATGCCAGTGTCACACATCCACTGTACCACGTCACATCACAACTCTTGTAGTGCACTCAATGTCATAAGCCAGCATTGCGATGCCCACTGTGACATGCCACACCACGCTTGCAGTGTGGTGTCCTTTCTGCTGGGGTGCTGTGGTGAGACATGTTTTTGTCCACCATTTCAGTCCCAGCTGTCCTATTGTGAGTGGATCCTTCCAATCCTTGCTTTTGGCTATTTTTCACGGTGTTGTCAGGACTGTATATGGTGTTTCAGCGGCGCTACTGCTGCAGCTGTCAATGCTCATGTCCTGGACACTGTGCTTTCCTGTACATACTGACTGCACATGGCAGTTGCACTGGCCCCTATGCCCTGTGCAAACCGTGGCTGTCATCATCCTATGTGCACCCCCTGTCATTGTCTGCCAGGTCTGTGTCCCTGTCTTACTTGATTGTGTGGACCTCTTATTGTACATACCACAGTGTCTGCTCCTGTCTGCTCTTCTGCTGCAGTTCATGCTGCGTCCTCATGGTGCAGACCTAAGTGATGCTATGACGGATGTCCACCTCCCCATTAGATACCTATGTACCCACACCATGTTCACATTGTAGCAGGTTCTGTGTACCTGGTGTGACAGCTCAACATACATTTGGGACATGTACTTACAGCTGATCCGTACACTGCACTGTCATGTCTTCCTACTCCACGGTTACTGTTGTGAGGATTTCCACTCTGCTATTGTTGCTGCAGATGCAGTGGGCCATCTCCAGGGCACTCTGGTGTGCATGGTACTAGTATGGCATACGGTCACATCCAGTGGCTTTCTGCACTGCTCTGGGTCATCAAAATGCAGTCGTTGCACTCACTGTGCTGCAAGACGCCGTGGCACCCCACACCACAGTGTTCCTTGGTGCACTGTTGCACCTTACACTTCAATTCGGTCGCGTCTCGATAGACATCTGTACATATCCTCCAACATACTGTCTGGCACTGATTTCAGTTTGCTGATGTTGTTGTATTACTCTTTCTGATGCATGTGCCTCGACAACAGCTGACCTACGTTTCAGCCTGTCGTGTGACATTGATGACATGTGCTAAGCATCATCTGGAATCTTGAGACCTGTGGCAATGGCGATTGTTACGTCACACAATACAGACTCAGCACTGCATCACACTTACCAGTCAGTGTTGCATACTCTGTCAGCATTCGGCTCACCCTCATCTTCACTGTTACTGTATCAGACACCTGGACCGGCCTGAGGGCTGGTGGTTCAAAGCGATATGGATGGATCTCTTGTGCGTCTCATGCCTCCTCTGCATTCGATGATATGTCTGATGCATCACTTTTGGTGTCTGACTGTTTATCTTCAGCATGCGATGCAGTATCTTGGCCATCACCTTCGTGTTCTGACTGTTCATGCTCATGTGTTATGTTGATGCTCTCCTTGTGTGGATGCATTGTTACCTTCAGTGAATGATTCACCATCCACAGAGGACATTGCTGTATATTCCCTGTAAGAGACATGACTGACACACTGTGACCCCCTCTTGCATGTACATTGTTATTGTGCAGACTATACTTCCCCCATTTACCACTGGGGAACAGTCACATGCACGCATCCAGCACTTGAACAATCACATGCTTACCATCAACTTATGGTTTCACACAGTAACATGCATCATTGTGTCCGCTTCCAGGACATATGCCGCAAGTCACCGCCAATTGCGCCTTGCACCATATGCTGATATGCCAGTGACCATGCACCTGCTTCCATGATAGGCAGGTCCCAGATGGCTACAGCCTGCATCATGTGGCATCCAGGAGGTATGCCACAGAGATGACGCAACTATATAGGGTATCACACGTCACAGTACAGACCTTCAGCAGGCTGCAAGGCTCCACATCCTGGATCCCTGGATGACATGCCCCAACCCCACATCCCCATGCCACACAGCAATGCCAATGGCCCGCGAGGCTATTCAGGCACCCCCACTTCCCTCTACCCCAGTGGCAGCTGGCTGGACACCCAACAGTGGCTCACACAACATGGCAGTCTAATGCCCCCCCCGAAGTGCAGGCCCCTGCCTCGGCCCCAGTTGGCATCTGGCAATACCCACCTGACAACTCCATGGCAGGCCACCAACTGAGCACACTCTGGGTGTGCTACTGTCTCGTGCTCACTGCAATGACTGACTGTGCACTTCCTGTATACAGTGGTACCGCTCAAGAGTACTCAATCTGCATCTAGCCACGGAGATGTGTGGTGTGTTTTGCATTCTCCAAATGGTGTTGGGGGTGGACATGCACTATGGTGAGGGAGCAGTGGACATCCAGGATATGCAGGGTCTCCGTGGTGTGCACTGTACAGACTGTGCACAGTGCAGCACAGATTGGGGCTCGGGCATGTCCCGAGGGGGATTTACTGTCCTTGCCGGCAGCATTGCCATCCATATGTTGTCCGCCCCATGGGGTTTGTATTGCCCTTCAGGGCTCTGTGGTGTATTTGGACATGGGAGGGAGGGCTAGCCCTGCAGTTCATGCACTGTGACTCAGGGGCATTGGGGCTTGGGGTTCATTGGCCACTAAGGGTCTCTACACTGGTGAATGGTTGGGTGTCAGTAGGTTTGGGGGTGGAGCCACAGGGTGACACAGGCACACTCTGGCAACACCCAGTGGATGCTACAGTCACTTGGACTGGCTACTGGCTGGTGTAACAGTGCTTATACCACTGTACTCCGGGGGTTGTCTTGGAATGTCACATGTGCTGATCCGTAAGCCACACTCTCAGTATAGGGCATAGAAACATAGAAACATAGACTTTGGCGGCAGATAAGGACCGCTTGGACCACCTAGTCTGCCCATTTCCTTACCTACAGGATAAGCTGCAGATCCTAGTTAACCAACAGCCTATTTCTTCCTATCCCCCACAAGAATTGCCTTATGTCTGTCCCATGCATTCTTGAATTCTCCCACAGTTTTAGACCCCACAATCTCCTCAGGAAGGCTGTTCCATGCATCCACTACCCCTCTCTGTGAAAAAATACTTCCTCACATTGCCCCTGAACCGCCCCCCTATCTTTAAATTTTGTCCCCTTGTTCTTTGCATGTCTCTTTTTCTGAAGATGCTACCCTCTTGGACTTTATTGATTCCGAGGTACTTGAACATTTCTATCATGTCCCCCTCTCCCTCCTTTCCTCAAGGGTATATATATTAAGCTCTTTAGTTTCTCCTCATATGGCTTCTCTTGCAGACCCTGCACCATTCTAGTTGCCCTCCTCTGGACTGCCTCTATCCTGTCTCGTCCTTGTGGAGATGGGGTCTCCAGAACTGGACGCAGTACTCCAGATGGGGTCTCACCAACTGTCTGTACAGAGGGATAACAACTTCCTGTTTTCTGCTGGTGATGCCTCTCCCTATGCATCGCAGTATACCCCCAGCTCTCCCTACTGCCTTCTCACATTGCTTGCTAACCTTAAGGTCATCTGATATGATTACTCCAGGTCCCTTTCCTTTTTTGTTTCTGTTACTACCTCCCCCATTGTGTAATCTTCCCCATGGTTTTTGTTTCCCAGGTGCATTATTTTGCACTTCTTTGCATTGAATCCTAGCTACCATATTTCCGACCATTCCTCCAACCTTGCCAAGTCCCTTCTCATCCTTTCCACGCCTCCTTGTGTACCAACCCTGTTGCAGATCTTCGTGTCATCTGCAAAGAGGCATACTTTTCCTTCCAGTCCCTCTGCAATGTCACTTATAAAGACATTAAAAAGGACTGGACCCAGTACTGAACCCTGCGGTACCCCACTAGTAACCCCTCTTTCTTCAGAGTGGGCTCATTTACATTACCTTCTGTGTCCTGTTGTCCAGCCAATGTTTGCAGACGCTACCACCCTGGGACCCACTCCCAGGCTGATTAATTTGACTATTAATCTTTTGTGTGGGACTGTGTCAAATGCCTTACTAAAGTCTAGGTAGGCCATGTCCACAGCCCCTCCCTGGTCTACTGCTTTGGTCACCCAGTCAAAAAAATCAATTAGAGTTGTCTGACATGATCTTCCCACTGTGAATCCATGCTGCCTTGGGTCCTGTGCCCCACTGGCCTCTAGGTACTCAACAATTCTTTCCTCCAGAAGTGATTCCATCACTTTCCCTACCACAGAGGTCAAACTGACAGGTCTGTAGTTTCCTGCCTCTGTCTTGGTCCCACTTTTGTGAAGGGGAATCACATCCGCCTTCCTCCAGTCCTCGAGTACCACACCATCCTCCCATGATTTGTTAAAAAGAGTAGTCAGTGGTTTCACTAGTTCTCCCCTTAATTCTTTAGAATTCTGGGGTGAATTCCATCAGGCCCCATTGCTTTGTCCACCTTCAGTTTTAGGAGTTCTTTCAGAATCCTTTCTTCTGTGAACGGACTGGGATCGGCCCCCCTATCCAGAGTGCTTCTGTTAATTGGATTAGGCACCTCCTCCTACTCTTTTGTGAATACTGAGGCAGAAATATTCGTTCAGTATCTCTGCTTTTTGACTATCCCCCTCTGCCCACCCACCGTTCATTCTATTCAGCCTCACCATCCCTTCCTTTGTCTTTCTACGCTCCCTGATGTACCTATAAAAGGTTTTATTCCCCTTCTTAACTGAGTTGGCTATCTTTTCCTCAGTTTGGGCCTTTACTATTCTGACTTCCTCCTGCTTCCTTCTGCCTTAACTGCACAGCCTCTGTCCTGCTCCTTCTGTGTTTCCTTATACTTCCTGAATGCTATCTTTTCTCCTTGACTTTCCCCCACCTCTTTTGAGAACCATAGTGGCTTTTCTTTCATTTTGATTTGTTTATTTGCTTCACACAAGGTTTGTTGCCTTTGTGATGGCAGTTTGATGATTCCCCATTGTTGCTCCACCCCTTCTTCTAGCCTGTTTGCTAGTGCTTTTCTGAGGCACTCTCCCTCTTGCCAAAGTCAGCCTCCTGAAGTCCAGTACCTTCACTTTTGTATGGCTTGACTCTGTAACTAAGTTGCGTGAACCACACTGCTTGATGGTCACTTGTTCCCAGATGGCAACCCACTTCTAGATCTGAGATCCTCTCACTGTCCCCATTTGAGAGTACGAGGTCTAAGATTGCTCCCTCATGAGTGGGTTCCGAAACTAGCTGTCTGAGGCATGCTACCTGTAGGGCATCGAGAATGGCCCTGCTCTTGGATGTGGCTGCAGCAAGGGTGCTACAGTTAACATCTGGCATATTCAGGTCTCCCATCAACAGTATCTCCCCTTTCTCTGCCATCCCAAGAATGTCTTCTATCATATCCTTGTCCATTCCCTCCCCCTGACCTGGGGGTCTGTATACAACCCCTGTGCTGATTGTGGTGCCACTTCCAGTCTCCAACGTGACCCACAGTGCCTCCTCTCCTCCCTGTTTACTCTTTTGTTCAGTTGCTTTTATCCCTTCCTTTACATAGAGAGCTACTCCTCCCCCTCTTCTCTCCTCCCGGTCTCTCCTGTAGGTTACGTACCCTGGCATGTTAACAGCCCAGTCATGGTTCTCTGTGTATCATGTTTCTGTGACTGCTACTCTATCCAGGCATCCCTCTTCCATCAAGGCCACCAGTTCAGGGAGCTTGTTGCCCAGGCTACAGGCATAGGTACTCATTATCCTCCATTTCCTGATGGCCTTACTCCTTTTTGCCCCATCCCTGCCCTTCTTGCCTTTGTCACTTTCTCCATTTACCCCTGCCCTTCTCCCTATCAACATCTCTATGTTGGTGTTTACTGCACCGGTGTTGACATACACACCCTTGCACCCTGTCACAGGTGGTATATGGCATACCTATTGGTGTGGCTCGGCTTTGGCGCACGACACTTGCGACATGTTGCAGGCTGCCTCTTGAACTAAAGAGTGATGTCACACATGGTGCTATGTGCTCCTTGCTCCATGTATTGTAGTGCATGTCACATTGTGATATATGTCACCCATTGTGTCATTCACTACAGCATGGTCACACATTGTCTGTTGTACAATTCCTGGAGACAACACATCACAGACATGCTTGGGGGGGTGGGACTGTTGGTGTGTCAGCAACACTATTCAGACCTGTTCCACACATTGTCAGTCAGCATGCCTGATGGCCTGCATGGTCCATGGGACCACTGTGATTGGTCAGGCATCATTTGAACATTGTGCAAAACCATGACATGATTCCATGTGGATGGTGGTACAGGTATTGTTGTTTTCTGCAGGTGCATTTCATGTTTGCCAGACATTGTCTGCATACACAGTGGCATGTGTTCTGCCACGGTGTGCTTGCACTGGGATTGTCTGCTCTGCTGTCTCCCTAGTGTATGGACACAGACACAATGTAGATTTCCATGCACAGGCATGTACGCATCCACATCCACACATACACATTAACAGACTCACCCCACAGCCACCCACACCTGGACACACCTGGCTATGCAGATTACACTATGCCATTATACATACATACATTCATGGGTGACTGCTTCCGTGATGGGTCTTGTGTACTGTCTAATGTCCCACTGTGGGGATGCATTGACATTCAGCTGTACACAGGCATTGTCACACACAGTCCACCACTGAACAGCCATACACATGTCCACTACCACACTGCATTGTTATTTCCACAACATAGCAGACCGCTAACATCCAACACATTAATCACAGTGTTGTGCACATGCTTGCTGTGTGCAGGGTGTTTCCCTAAGTGTTGCACTCATTCTCAGTCAGCTATGCACGTTGGGACAGGGGCAGCCACCCATCATGTCCCAAAGGTCACACCACAGTGTGTGATGCATCTCTAGCCTCAGTCATTGTGTGCTGCCACACCATCTAGATTGCTACACTACACTCAATGCAGCAACACACAGAGGGGGACACATCCCATCTCCAGTGTCAGTATTCATGCATGCACATAACAATGGACTGTGTTTCCCAATGCAGTAACATGACCACCTGTGCACACATGCAGTGACATTACACATACGTGCGGCAGTCAAATACATGGACATGTTGCAGGCACAGTGAGTTGTCACACCTGTGTTCATTGGACATCACATGCCCACGCCATGTCATGCACACTATGCAGGACTCGACCACTATCCCTAGTTCACGCCTGTGGTGTGGTACCATCACCATGGTGATGCACACCTGTGCAGGGGACCCCATATTCATGCCAGTGTCACACATCCACTGTACTACGTCACATCACAACTCTTGTGCGGCACTCAATGTCATAAGCCAGCATTGCGATGCCCACTGTGGACATGCCACACTACGTTTGCAGTGTGGGTGTCCTTTCTCTGCTGGGGTGCTGTGGCGGAGACATGTTTCTTGTCCACCATTTCAGTCCCAGCTGTCCTATTGTGAGTGGACTCCATCTTCCAACTGCCTTTGCCTATTTTTCACGGTGTTGTCAGGACTGTGTATATGGTGTTTCAGCGTGGCGCTACTGCTGCAGCTGTCAATGCTCATGTCCTGGACACTGTGCTTTTCCTGTACATACGGACTGCACATGGGTCAGTTGCACTGGCCCCTATGCCCTGTGCAAACCGTGGTCATGTCATCATCCTATGTGCACCCCCTGGGTCATTGTCTACAGGGTCTATGTCCCTGTCTTACTTGATATGTGTGGACCTGCGTATTGTACATACCACAGTGTCTGCTCCTACTGTCTGCTCTTCCTGCTGCAGTTCATGCTGCGTCCTCATGGTGCAGACCTAAGTGATGCATGACGGGATGTCCACCTCCCCCATTAGATACCTATGCCACCCACACCATGTTCACATTGTAGCAGGTTCTGTGTACCTGGTGTGACAGCCTACAACATACATTTGGGACATTGCATTTACAGCTGATCCGCACACTGCACTGTCATGTCTTCCCACCCTACGGTTGTCTTGGTGTGGATGCATTTCCACTCTGCTATTGTTGCTGCAGATGCAGTGGGCCATCTCCAGGGCACTCTGGTGTGCATGGCACTAGTATGGCATTACGGTCACATCCAGTGGCTTTCCTGCACTGCTCTGGGTCATCAAAATGCAGTCAGTTGCACTCACTGTGCTGCAAGACGCCGTGGCACCCCCACACCACAGTGTTCCTTGGTGCACTGTTGCACCTTTACACCTGGCCAACCTGTACAGGTGTGCCCTTCCCTGACACACTGTATCTGTACAGTGACAGGCAGTAGCAGATCCAGTGGAGAGGATTGGGTGCAGCTGTGACCCCATTGTAGGCTATGTTTGACCCCATTGTATGTTGTTCCTGTTACATTTTACTTCATTGCTGCAGTGTGGTTTCCTGACTCTACTATTGTTACTTGTCTCAGCTTTCCTTTGTGTTTTCTGTGGTGCTGTGGAACGTCACTGGACAGTCAGTCACACTCACTGTGCTGACATGCTCTGTGACACCTTCAGAGCACGGTGTTATTTTTAGCTTCACTGCAATCCACTCACTTTGCTGCCTTGTGGTCCCATTTCTGCCTCGCTGTTGTGTTCTGAGCCCTCGAATTGTGTGCTCCACTCAGACGTCTGCTTCATTTCCGTGGCGAGTGTACCCTTGTTTCTGATTCACTTGAGTGGCTCTCTTGTTCTGTAGCCCTCTAATTCAGCTCCTCCTTTCTCCCCTTCATGCACCACTGGGACTGGGTACTTCCTGTTAATATTGGGATTCATTTACTGACATCACGCACTGTTGGTTTCCCTCGCTCAGCTGCATTCAGCTTTTCTCATGTACAGTATGGGATTTTCTTCATTTCTGGCATGTTTGGTGCATCTTTCTGTAGTTTGGACTACAGGCCACTGCTTTGGTGCACAGGACCCACTGCATGGCGGGGTGATGTCCAGAGGTAGGTACATACTCTTTAAGCTGTTAGTGGTATCTTTAGTGAATGAGGGAAATTTGGCCAGGACACCAGTGAAATTCCCTTACTGTTTTCAAGAAGTGCCATGGGAACTTTAACATCCACCTTAACTACCACCAGAACAGGCAGATGGGACCTTGGTTTAACATGTCATCTAAAAGACCTCAGGAATGCCGCACCCCCCCATGCTGCACTACAGTGTCAGTATTGGGATTTAACCCAAGTCCCTGGTGTGGGGATAGAATCCACAGCCTTCTGATCTTCCAGCCTCAGAGTCAAGTGTGCAACCTGCTGAGCCACTGACACACACACACATATATATATATATATATATATACTCATTGGCAGTCAATAGGGAAGGGGATACATAATAAGACATTCAAATACCTAAAGGGTATCAATAAGGTGGGTGTCCAGCATTTGTTTAAATGTAGTAAATATTCCATCACAAGAGAGCACAATTACAGATTTTAAGACTGAGGAGTATAAGGTAGCGTTGTAAGAAAAAGACATGTAAAAAATATTTATTCACAGGACGGGTGATGCAGAAGTGTAGTCATTTACCAAATCTTATTTAATTCAGAGACAGTAGCTAGTTTTAACAAACTCTGGCCAGAGACAACACAGCTGCAGCTGCACTCACTGAGCTTATGGCAGAACGGTCCGCCATGCCCAAGATGGCTGCCAGAGCTCAGTATGCATGCACAAGAAGTTGTGCATTCATGGCTTCACTTCTGCAGTTACGATGAAGTGACTGTTCCACTGTGAGCTCAAGGTGCATGTGCGAGTTCACCACAAGTGCGGAAGTGAAGTCGAGCAAGTGTAACTGCTCGGGCATGCGCACTGAGCTCCGACGGCCATCTTCAGCATGGCAGGTGACGGCAAGAAAAGTAGCATGACTGTGGGGGGGCGGGGTGAGTGGAGTGTTTTAGGGTTACAGAATGATCATGCTGCAACTCTAAATTTAATGTTCAGATGGATCCGGTGGGTCATTTTTAAGGCACTCGCAAGATGGCTGCAGGCGCCACCCCTGCAGCCATGAAAATGACTGGGATAAGCATATGGGCATGGTAAATATAAATGATGGGGAGAACAAAGTGAAAGGAGTGGTAGTGCCTTATTATCTGGGTTGATAGTTTATCAGTTAAAGACAAAATTAATGTTACACCGGTAAGGCCCTAGATAGAAATGGAGAGACTGGATGGACATCACCTCTGTTTCTGCCTGTAAACATATATGCATATCTACTGCATGTATGTCCATCCTTATCACATGGAATAGTTTGCAGAAAATATTTCATTACAAACATTGCCCAACAAATGTTTATAAAGAGCATAGCTGATAAACACCTTGGTATAACTAGGATAACAAAAAGAAAAGTTTCTGAAATTGAAAATAATGGAGCTAAGCCTCTTTTAAAAAGATTTGGATATTCAACTTATGATTGTTTTATTAAAGGACTCATAAAGAAGGGGAACAAAATCTGGCCAACAAAAACCACAGCAGTGTAGGTTATGATCTTACCTACAAAATGCTGTGCTCCTTTTTCTTGTAAACACTTTTATTCCTGAGTCACTAGGGTGTGAAGGTCGTAGTAAAATGTAACCCCCCCCCACTCCGGCCACTACTGTAGCTTTATAAGATTGCAGCTATGTGTGTTCATGATGATGTCATGGGAGTGACAGCTCTCCCAAGTGTTAATGTAGGTTATATGGGGACCTTATAATTTACATACGAAAATATCATTAAAAAAAGTGCTTCTGCATCAAATCCTTTATTGTGCAGGTGTGACAACCTTTTCACACCTGCACAGTAAAGGATTTGATGCAGAATTGCTTTTCTAATGATATTTTCATATGTGATTTATAAAGTCCCCATATAGCCTGCATTAACACTTGGGAGCACTGTTGCTTCCATGACATCATCATGTACACATGTAGCCACCATCTTATGAAGCTACAGGAGTGGCAAGTTTAAATACGGAGCAGGGGCTTTGTTTACATTTTACTGCAACCTCCACACCCTAGTGACTCAGGAATAAAAGTGTTTACAAGAAAGAGGAGCACAGCATTTTGTAGGTAAGACACTAACCTACACAGCTGTGGTTTTGTTGCCCAGATTCGGGATCCCCTGTTTATGTTTCCTTTCCTATATAAAGCCCAGCACTGATTAACTCTTGGCTACTGTAAATACTATTTGGGCTGGGATACTGTACTTCCAGCAGTGCACTCCACTCTAAGAGATTTTTGTTGTTCTTCTCAAGAGCATGACTGTATCTGAAAATAGGACTTTCCTGGTGGCAGACCCACTTATCTGAAACTCTCTTCCATTGCACCTAAGGAGTTCACCCTCAGTGTAGGCATTCAAAACGGAGCTAAAATACAATTTATTTTCCTCAGCCTTTGGGTCTAGTTATTGATTACACCTGTAATTCAGCATTTCTTTGTTTATTTTATATATTTATAAAATCTGAATGTTATCTTCTGTTTTTGTCTGTGTTCTGCACTTGCTGAAGCACTCTGAGCCCATGGGCTAGAGTGCTGTATAAATAAAAGTGCCTTGGTGTATCCCTTATCACAGGTATAGTACCTGATATTGGCAAAGTTACTACAGTTGTCCCTGTATATAAGAGAGGTTACCCCATGATTATTCATAACTATTTTCCCATAGCTATCTTATCCATGCTTAGCAAAACGGGCAAAATCTGTTCTGCAAAATGGAAAAAATGGTATTGTCACTGGTGTCTGCAAAGCCAAAATCTGTTTCTACCAGTGTTTTTCTTTGTGAGATTTGTTTAACAATTTGTTTTCTCAGCTAGCATGTATTCTAGCAGTTTTGCTGTCCAGTAATGTGCACCAATACTTGTAGTTCTTAAAAATACTAAACTCGTGCCGCTCTACCTTTCTCTCCCCTGCATTTCTCTCTGAATGCCCTCTACCCTATTTCCCTACTTTCCTTTCTCGCCTTCCTTCTCTTCCTTCAGTCCTTACCTCATGCAAAAGTCATGCCTGGCACTTTGTACAAGTTTATATTATTACGTAAAATGCTGTCTCACTCTGTAAAATGTGCTATGCAAAATGAAACACCGTCTAAAACTGCACTTTTGCATAATGCTACCCCCAAAACTATAAAATGTAAAAATGTAACTCAAATGTATGTTTGCAATCTGTATATATTTGATTCTACTGTATATAGCACTACTGTTATAATGTTTTTGTTGTATTGCTCTGACCATTGTAAATCCCTCTCCCCTCTCCACCAGGTCGCACCTGGAAATGAGCCTTGACTCAGTGTGCCTTTCCCAGTTACCAAATTTTAAATAAATAAATAAAATAATCTCCACCTGTACCTCACTTTGGTTTTGTGTCTTATATGTACACACTGCCCTCACATTGTTATCAATGCCTATTCACCCCAAAGTTGAGTGTGTACATCTTGGTGGCCAGTGTGTGAGTGTGTGTGTGTGTGTGTGTGTGCGCGCGCGTGCATGTGAGTGTGTGTGTGTGTGTGTGTGTAGCTGACCTCATGTTTGGCATCTCAAATTGACTAGCCCTCATATGTGACAACAGCATCACTATGGCCCCTTCTTTCTCAGGGATGACAGCAGCAACAGCACTATGACCCCAATCCCTAAGGGGGAATTGTGACAGCAGCAGGAGAAGCACTATGGCTCACATCCTTCAAGGATGATGGCAGCAGTTCTAGGGCTCCCCTCCCTCAGCAGCATTATGTCCCTCAACCTTCATAGGTGAGGGCTGAAACACTATGGCCCCTATCCCTCAGGGGTGATAGCAGCAGCACTGTGGCTCCTATCTCTCAGGGGTGACAGCAGCAGCACTGTGGCTCCTATCTCTCAGGGGTGACAGCAGCAGCACTGTGGCTCCTATCCCTCAGGGGTGACAGCAGCAAAAGTAGCATAGCCCTATCCTAAGGGATGGCAGTGACAGTGGCGAGGCAGCACTATATACCTCCATCTGCTTGTTGTATTCCCCTCAAGGAGTCAGGGGGCCTTAGCACCTGTGTTCCCTTGAATTTGCTATATATGACCCCATTGTTGTTGTCACGCAACCTGCCACTTTATAATGCCAGAAGGGTTGAGTGGGGTACTGCAATTGTACCCAAGCCAAAAAGCACACTCAAAGACACACAAAATGTAAGGCCCCAGGTACTGTACAATGCCAGTGGGCAGAGTGGTGCTCAATTCTCATCAGAGCTCAGACATGAAAACTGAGAAATCCCCTTTTCATGGAAACCAACTAAAAAAAAGTATTCGCATGTTTGGGAGAGCCATGATTTTCCATTAGAAGGTCCTCCACTGATCACTTTTGGATTTTTTAGGTAGAGGCATTTTTTTCATAGAAACCAGTTTGGGCAGTAAAATGTTAGATAGGACCGAACCAAGGGAGTCCATCTCGACAACTGGCAGTGTGGCTTAACTCACATCTGAGTTCTGACAAGCTAAGAGACACCAACATTTGTAATTTGTAATGTGGGGTGTGGGTACTGAAGAAAAGGGACTGTAGTGCTGTCACTACTGCCATCACACCTGACAGATGGGGGCTGCACTTTTATTATTACTGTCACACCTGAGGAATGGGGGGGCTGTAGTGCTTCTTCCATCAGTCTTCAGGAATGGGGGCTGCAGTGTTGCTGCTGTTGTCACACCGAAGGGATTGAGGCCTTAGTGCTACTGCTCTCACCCCTGAGGGATGGAGGCCATAGTGCTGCTGCTGCTCTCACCCCTGAGGGATGGAGGCCATAGTGCTGCTGCTGCTGTCACACCTGAGGGATGGAGGCCATAGTGCTGCTGCTGCTCTCACCCCTGAGGGATGGAGGCCATAGTGCTGCTGCTGCTGTCACACCTGAGGGATGGAGGCCATAGTGCTGCTGCTGCTGTCACACCTGAGGGATGGAGGCCATAGTGCTGCTGCTGCTCTCACCCCTGAGGGATGGAGGCCATAGTGCTGCTGCTGCTGTCACACCTGAGGGATGGAGGCCATAGTGCTGCTGCTGCTGTCACCCCTAAGGGATGGAGGCCATAGTGCTGCTGCTGCTCTCACCCCTGAGGGATGGAGGCCATAGTGCTGCTGCTGCTGTCACACCTGAGGGATGGAGGCCATAGTGCTGCTGCTGCTCTCACCCCTGAGGGATGGAGGCCATAGTGCTGCTGCTGCTGTCACACCTGAGGGATGGAGGCCATAGTGCTGCTGCTGCTGTCACACCTGAGGGATGGAGGCCATAGTGCTGCTGCTGCTCTCACCCCTGAGGGATGGAGGCCATAGTGCTGCTGCTGCTGTCTCACCTGAGGGATGGAGGCCATAGTGCTGCTGCTGCTGTCACACCTGAGGGATGGAGGCCATAGTGCTGCTGCTGCTCTCACCCCTGAGGGATGGAGGCCATAGTGCTGCTGCTGCTGTCACACCTGAGGGATGGAGGCCATAGTGCTGCTGCTGCTCTCACCCCTGAGGGATGGAGGCCATAGTGCTGCTGCTGCTGTCACACCTGAGGGATGGAGGCCATAGTGCTGCTGCTGCTGTCTCACACCTGAGGGATGGAGGCCATAGTGCTGCTGCTGCTCACCCCTGAGGATGGAGGCCATAGTGCTGCTGCTGCTGTCACACCTGAGGGATGGAGGCCATAGTGCTGCTGCTGCTGTCACACCTGAGGGATGGAGGCCATAGTGCTGCTGCTGCTCTCACCCCTGAGGGATGGAGGCCATAGTGCTGCTGCTGCTGTCACACCTGAGGGATGGCACCACTGTGATGCTGCTGCTGCTGTCACCCCTGAGGGATGGGGTCATAGTGCAGCTGCTGCTGTCACACCTGAGGGATGGTGCCACTGTGATGCTGCTGCTGCTGTCACCCCTGAGGAATGGGGGCCATAGTGCTGATGCTTCTACTACTATCACACTCAAGGGATGGTGGCCATAGTGGTGCTGCTGTCACCCCTGAGGGATGGGGCCATAGTGCTGATGCTTCTACTACTATCACACTCAAGGGATGGTGGCCATAGTGATGCTGCTGTCACCCCTGAGGGATGGGGCTACAGTGCTGATGCTTCTACTACTATCACACTCGAGGGATGGTGGCCATAGTGGTGCTGCTGTCACCCCTGAGGGATGGGGCCATAGTGCTGCTGCTGCTTCTATCACACCTGAGTGATAGGGGCCATAGTGGTGCTGCTGCTGTCACTCCTGAGGGATGGGGCCCACAGTGCTACTGTCATTACTGAGGGATAGGAGACATAGTACTGTTATCACCCTGAGGTATGAGGGCCATAGTGCTCCTATCACACCTGAGGGTTGGGGACTGTAGTGCTACTGCTGCACTTACCCCAGAGGGATGAGGACCATAGTGTTGCTGCTGTCATTACACCTGAGTGATAGGGGCCATAGAGCTATTGTTGCTATCACACCTGAGTGATAAGGGAGATAGTGCTGCTGCTGCCATTACACCTGAGGGTTGGGGGAGGTAGTGCTGCTGCTGCTGCTGCCATCATACCTGAAGTATGGGAGCTGTAGTGCTGCTGCTGCCATTATACCTGAAGTATGGGAGCTGTAGTGCTGCTGCTGCCATTATACCTGAAGCATGGGAGCTATAGTGCTGCTGCCGCCATTATACCTGAAGTATGGGAGCTGTAGTGCTGCTGCTGCCATCATACCTGAAGCGTGGGAGCTGTAGTGCTGCTGCTGCCATCATACCTGAAGTATGGGAGCTGTAGTGCTGCTGCTGCCATTATACCTGAAGTAAGGGAGCTGTAGTGCTGCTGCTGCCATCATACCTGAAGCATGGGAGCTGTAGTGCTGCTGCTGCCATCATACCTGAAGTATGGGAGCTGTAGTGCTACTGCCATCACACCTATGAGCTGGAGTCATAATGTTGCTGCTGCTGCCATCACACCTAAGAGATAGAGACTGTAGTGCTGATGCTGCCATCATCACCCCTGAGAGATGGGGCCATATTGCTGCTACTGCCATCACACCTAAGAGATAGGGACTGTAGTGTTGGTGCTGCCATCATCACCCCCTGAGAGATGGGGCCATATTGCTGATGCTGCCATCACACCTAAGAGACAGGGACTTTAGTGTTGGTGCTGCCATCATCACCCCTGAGAGATGGGGCCATATTGCTGCTGCTGCCATCACCTCTGAGGGATTGTCAGCTATAGCGCTGCTGCCATCACACTTGAGGAATGGGGGTCATAGTGCTGCTGCCATCACCCCTGGAGGGTAAGAGCCATAGTGCTGCCACCATTACTACTGAGGGATGGGAACCATAGTGTTGCTACTACTGTCACACCTGAGAGTTGGGGGTCATAGTGTTGCTGCCATCATAACACCTAAGGGATGGGGGGCTGTAGTGCTACTGCCACCACCGACACTCCTGAGGGATGGGGCCATAATGCTGCTGCTGCCATCACTCCTGAGGGATAGGAGCTATAGTACTGCTTCTGCTGCTGTCAGCCCTGAGAGATGGGGGCCAGTACAGACTTATGCACAATACTGCTGTTACCCTTGAGTGATAAATGCCGTAGTGCTGCTGCTGTTACCGCTGAGGGATAGGGGCCATAGTGCTGCTGCTGATACCCCTGAGTGGTGAGGGCTCTAATTCTGCTGCCTTTACCTCTGTGGGATGGGGGCCATAGTGCTGCTTCTGCTGCTGTCACTGTCACCCCTCAAAGATGGGGAGCTCTTACTGCTTCTGCTGCTGCTGCCAGCCCTGAGAGATGGGGGCTAGTACAGACTAATGCACAGTACTAGACAGGAAAATTGCTAAATTAAATGCTAGCTGAGAAAAAAGTTGTTAAATAAAGCTCACAAAACAAAGCACTGGTAAAAATGGATTCTGGCTTTGTAGACACCAGTTACAATTCTGGTTCTTACATTTGGCAAAACAATTTTGCCCTTTTTCAATCATGGTAAACCAGTGTCCCTACCTTTATTCAGTTCAACATAGTGTCGCTTGCCCCAAAAGTAGACAGTGGGACCATAGTCAATGAGAGATAGTATGGAGCTAGACACAATTAGACAGTTTGCTTCAGCAGTAAGGTTGTTATGATTTCTGAATAAAGGTCTGAGTCTCCTGTTTACTAACAATACCAGACTCTACATGTGAAACAAAGGTGTGGTATTGTCTAATAGTACCATGAGGTATTTAAAAATGTCAACTTGCTCAAACTTTAATCCTTTGGTATTAAATACTTATTTATTTATTATTTATTTAATTTTGTTGACCTGGTAGGCCCACTGAGACTTGAAGTCCCTTTTTCAGGGGTGACCGGCAGTGGGGGGGATAGAGATAGTTACCAACTGAAATTGAACCAGATTAAGCTGTTGGTGATATTTATTTAATGAATAAATAGTGAAATATGACAAAAGGGGGTACCACCTTCTTCAGATGTGGGCTGGTTAAGAGCATGGACTTACTTTTCTTATAGCTGAGGGTCAGATTATTGCCTGAGAAGCAGTCTTCTACAGATTCAAAAGTGCCCTATAAGTCAGAAGCTAATTTGTCTGTATCAGGCTTTTTTAGTTTAGACCCCTACATCATCTGCATAAAGGAGTACATTGACAGACTGACAAGCATCAGGCAAGCAATTCATAAAGAGGCCACATAGTGGTGAGTCTAGAACTGAGGGGCATTCCAACAGATACTTTCTTGTCATCAGAGAATGAGCCCTCCATTTTTACTCACTGTGTACATTTTAACAGTTACCTTCTGAACCAAGCTACCGTGTTCAGAGACAGACAGAGATTAGGTAGCTTACTAAGCAAATGTTTATTATTTGAAAGGTTAAAGGCCTTTGTCAGGTCAATGTAGATAACCCTGACCATTTTTTTTTAATATTGGTAACCGGGTAAGCCCACTGGTCCCTGGAGATCCCTTTTTCAGGGGCGATCTGGGTGAACATTACATATTATAAACAATTCAGTTATACAGACACAGAGTAATTGCATAGATAACAGTGATGATTGTACACATACAAGATATTTAGAGGTATATATGATTGTTCACAGTTGTACAATATAAGCAACCAATTTAGGAGTTGGGAGGGGGAAGGGAGGAGAGTGGGTAGAGGCTGGGGGGAGGGAGACTGAGGCAGGGTTGCCAAGCTGAGCTTGGATGAGGGGTGTCAGGTGCCCTGGCAGAGGCATAGGCTAGGTGCGAACAAGTGGGCCTTGAGTCTGGTGCAGAAAGTATTTGTGGATGGGGCTTTCTGCACCATGGGTGGAAGTTTGTTCCACAGAAGAGGGTCCATATAAGGGAATTACTTTTCACCAGCCGTAGTCCTTAGCCTAGGCACAATGAGAAGGGTTCTCGAGGAGGTCTGGAGGTCCCATGGGTTGTGCTTGGGGGCAATGAGCCCAGCAAGACTGGGAGGAAGGGGATGGACCCATGAGCTTGTGGGCTAGGATGAACAGCTGGTACTGGAGTCGGGCTTCAAGAGAGGGCCATTTTAGAGTTGCTAGGATGTCATGGTGGTGGCTTCTGGAGTGCGCCTGTGTGGCGAATCGAGCCACCTTGTGATACAAGATTAGCAGTCTGGTGGTCTCTAGCTTGCACAAGCTATGCATGACAGGGGCGGCATATGTCATTGAGGGTAATAGCATGCTTTGGGCAATTGAGATCTGGGCTTGGGGGATCAACTGGTTCTTGAGGTGATAAAGGGAACCAAGTTTGCTATGGATGGTTCTGGCCACATGATCAACATGTTTTTTTTTTTTTTAAGGTAAAGCCTTGGTCGATTGTGAGGCCTAGGTATTTGAGGGAGGTCATGACTTCAGTCCCATTGCCAGAGGCTGAGGTAAGCTGAAGGGCTTGTGTTCTGTCTTGGCCAAGGGATCTTGGTCCAAACAGCATGGCCTTGGTTTCGGCAGTGTTAAGGACCATTTTGTTTTCTATCAGCCTATTCTCCAGCACTGTTAAGTTGGATTGGAGGAGGTGGCTGAGGTCCGACAAGTCCATTAGACACCAGGGACAGGGGAGGTGGTTGCTTTTTTTCATTTTGAAGATTGGAACAGGGGTCATGGTTGGGGGAGGAGGAAAATAACTGGGATTGACAGGGAGGGTGGGAGGTTCTTTATTTTAATTCAGCTGGTGATCTGCAGAGGGGTCCACTAGACACCAGGGGCAGGGAGGGATTGCTTTTTCAAGATTGGGGGCTGGGGTCCTAGGGGTGACTTGGAGGGGGTTCTTGAATTCGGCCGGTTATCAGCCGGGGGAGGACCACTAGACACCAGGGATGGGGAGGTGATTGTTTTTTTTTTTAAAGATTGGAGGCTGGGGATAACTCTGAGCAACTGGGGGGAGGGTTCTTGAATTCAGCTGGTGATCGGCTGGGAGAGGGGGGAGACCACTAGACACCAGGGAGGCAGAAAATAACATATAAATGATGGGGCATATGCAGGCAAAATTGCTGGTGAAATTTTGCAGTTTCGTCTCAATTTCACAAAATACTTTGTTGGCAAAATAAAATTTCGTAACATCCCTAGTCACCACCCTTTAATACAGGTGTGACCAGTGTGGATTTCCATTTTTCTGGGAACTGAGAGTGCCACAGGGAAAAGTTACATAGAAACATACAGTACATAGAACATACAATTTCACAGCAGATAAGGACCGCTTGGCCCAACTAGTCTGCCCATTTTTCCCTACCTACAGTGTCACTGCAGACCCTAATCGATCCCTGGCTCTGTCTTAGAAGAGGGGGTACCTAATCCAATCAATAGAAGCCCTCTGGATAAGGGGATCAATCCCAGTACTTTCACAGAAGAAAGACTTAGAAAATAACTCCTAAAACTGATTCATCTGACATGATCTTCCCACTGTGAATCCATGCTGCCTCAGGTCCTGTGCCCCACTGGCATCTAGGTACTCAACAGTTCTTTCCTTCAGAAGTGATTCCATCATTTTCCCTACCACTAAGGTCAAACTGACATGTCTGCAGTTTCCTGCCTCTGTCTTGCTCCTACTTTTGTGAAGGAGAACCCCATCTACCCTCCTCCAGTCCTCAGGTACCACACCATCCTCCCATGATTTACTTTTTCATTGTCCCTCTCTGCCCACCCACCGTTCTCCTTTATTCAGCCTCACTATCCCTCCCTTTGTCTTTCTACACTCCCTAAAATACCCATAAATGTTTTATCCCCCTTCGTAACTGAGCTGGCTATCTTTTCCTCAGTTTGGGCCTTTGCTATTCTGACTGCCTTCCCCACTTCATTCTGCTTTAACTGGTACAGTTCTCTGTCCTGCTCCTTCAGTGTTTCCTTATACTTACAGTGAGCTATACTTAAGGAAGCAGTATAGCATAGTGGTTAAGGGCATTGAGCAGCAAACATGGAGTCCTGGGTTTGAATCCCATAGCCCCCACTTGCATACTGTGTGACCCTGAGCAAGTCACTTAACTTCCTTCTGCTCCCAGGTCACACCTGGAAAACAAGCTTTGGCTTAGTGTGCCTTTCCTGGTTAAACAATGTCCCCCGTGTGACAACATCATCCCCCAAAACGTGAAAATGTGTGTTATTGGGTAGTAGTAGCTTTATATTTAAGGTGCCCCCCACCCTGGTTTTACCCAGCACCTTTTTAATGTATTAATGTATGCCTTTCAGAAACTGACCTGAAGTAAAATTTAGGGTGACCAGGGTCTTGGTCCCTTAGCTGGTTGGATCTACCCCTGTACTATTACAGATTTGTGGTGCAAGATTTGGAGGGATAAAGGAGATTATATCTGTAAAGGCCACATCAAATCTGTTAGCTATCTCTCTTTGGTCTAAGATCTCTTTAACAACAATCCTAAACATTTTAGGAGACTTCTTTTCTTTCTTACCCAGGAGCTCTGAGACATTTTCCCAAAATGTTTTACCAGTATCACCAGGCAATGCCTTTAATCTTTTAACCATATATTACTAAGTTCCTGTTGAACTGTTGTATAGTTCATAATATTCCAATTTCTATCACCAGTGTCACAAAGCCACATTCCTAATTTAGTCTATGAGAAAATCTTACCTAGTAAATGGTTCAAGTTGCAAGTATTGTATTACTTGCTCTATTGACAGCAAAACTGATTTTCATATATGCTGAGCAGTAACCATATAAAACCCAAATTAAAATTATTGTTTTATAAACATTACCTTTTTCTTCTATTATTATCATTTGTATTTTCATAATCACAGTTTTCTTTCTCTAAAAAGCCACACCTGTAAGAAATATTACGCCTCATAAATAAATCAATATATTTAAACAGAAGATGACTGAACCTAAAATAAATGCCTGCCATTCATTTAAAAACACTGTTCCTTATACCTTATCAGGTCATGCTCTTTGCATGACTGCAGGACCGCAATCCTATGTGAGTCTATAAAGATCAGTGTTTTGATCTGCTAAAGGCAAAAAAAAACTACTATAAGGAACTGGTACAGTCTAGCAATAGTGAGACCTCTAAAGGTGAAAGTAGCAATCTTAGTTCAATGGGCTTATACAACTTAGTGAGGAGTTACTCTTGTGCAACTTTGTTGATAGTCTGAAGGTATTTGAATGAATGTGTTGTTTGAGTATCACTGGCGAATACTTTGGCCATTGGCACTTTTTGTCCTATGGGGAACTACCACCCTGGTGGGGTACCATGAAGGCAAAGGAACCCTCTTGAGGAGGGTTCCATCCCTAGAGGTGCCACAGGAACGTAAGTTCTTAAGGTTAAAGGTACCTCAGAAAAGGAGTCCTGAGGAGAAAGGTGCACCACTGGAGGAGGGAAGGATGATGGGGCAAAGAAACAGTGCTTCTCAGTGAGGTTGGAGGGAGCTGATTTAAATAACTCAGGCAGGGGGCATGGCGGGTTGCTCCCACTCATTGAACTGCTGGCATAGACTTTGATGTCAATGGGCTTACGCAACTTAGTGAGGAGTTATGCTTGTGCAACTTTGTTGATAGTCTGAAGGTATTTAAATGAATGTGTTGTTGACTGTCATATGTGAATACTTTGGCTATTTGCACTTTCTGTCCCATGGGGAACTACCACACTGTCAGGGTACAGTGAAGGCAATGGAACATTCTTGAGGAGGGTGCCACCTCTAGAGGTGCTGCAGGAACTTAATTCCTTTAGGCTAAAAGTACCTTAGGAAGGAGCCCCAAAAAGTACTGAGTAGCAAGTGATGACCAGAGAGCTTGAGTAAAGACAGATTGACAGTAACTAGTGATGACTGGTAACAGACAGAGACTGAATTGAGCAATGACTGACAGATGTCAGAACCGACAGTAGAAGAGGCATGACTTCCGTAAGGAGATAGCTAACGGCAAAATGGAAGGATGTCCACCATCCAACCAAAAGTCTCAGCTGAAACCTACCTGGGTAAATGTTATACTAATATAAGTGTACTACATTATGGCTACCTCTTGCAGACACTATTTAACTTTTATGATCTTCATCACAGAGAAGAGGAAAAAAAAACGTGAGGTGGGGAACCTCTGGGGATCCAAAGCCTTGGTCACCTTCCCGCCAGGCTTGGGATAAGTTAGTGATAGCTCAGTTATTGCAACGTACAGACTCAATTTGAGGGAAACAGTTTTGGAGGAAGGGCTGTCACTCTGTCCCTCTAATGGGAAAGCCGTGGAGGTGCCTCGAGTTGATCTCTGCAGCTAAAGGAGGCTCTCTGTGAAGGAGACCCACCCTCCCAAGGTAGAAGGATGACAGCAACAACCACTGAAAGGCAGTCACCTGGCCTCCATGAGGGGAGGCCTAGAGAAGAAGCCAAACCCTTGAGGGCTAAGGCATAGGAGTTGAGCCCTTGAGGGGCCAGGACTTGGAATTGTATGATTCTCACCCTTGAGGAGCAGAGGAAGGGAAGGAAAGGAGGTGGAAACCAGATAATCCATTGGTGGCTATATGGGGAATAGCTTTCAAAGGTGCTGTTGACATGGTCTGCACAGCTAAGGGAGCGCCCGTGGACTTATAGGCCCCATCCTCCAACAGCTGGGGTCTTAAATATTATATCAAGAGGTACTGCCAAGTCGATCTGCATGGATACATCTTCACCTGGAATGTATGACATTCTCACTGAAAGGACAGAAAGAGAAGGATCCTGCCTGAGTTGAAGGACCCACCCTCAAGTTGCAGACTTTAAGGCAGCACAGCAAGACCATCATCTTAAAGGGCAGAGCCCTGGAAGCCTTGCTATGGTTGTGGCTGGCATGCATCTGTGTGCAGCACTAGTGGGAGGCCAATGGCAAAGCCTGACAGCCATGAGCACAAAGTAGAAAAGAAGCATAGGTAAGGCTGAATGGCTGATTGAGACATTAAATGATAACTAGGACACTGAATGAGTCTGAATGATATGAGTTTGGACTGATTAATGAATGCATGCCAACCAGTTCTATAAGGGAGGGTGGTGTGGGTTGCTGATACACTGCAAGTCAGGTAGGCTGAGGCAGTAGAAACAACAAATGAAACTGCTAGGGGAAGCAACAGCATATGGGAACCAAAAACTAGGAAGCAGTAGCTGCTGAAATTAACAACAACAGAACCCAAAAGGGAGTGGCTGCCTGGATAGGAGCCAGGTGTAAACATTTAAGGATTGTAGTTGAACTGAGAGATTGCAAAATGTATGGAAAAAAACATTAAACACTGGAGCTTGAACAGCACAGGTTAAAAGAAAATGACAAAGACAGGACACTATGAAAACTAGAAGGACCAAAAAGAACCAAAACAGAAAGAAAAAGGTACATGAGAAGAGCAGTGCAGCAGGAATAGGGAACTGAGAGAAGCACACACTGCAGCCAGGAAGGTACTGTAGAAAGCATAATACTAACCTAGAAAGGCAGAGAGGCATAAACCAAGCAGAAAGTTCAAAATCATGAAGGGAAAGCGGGAGACAAACACTGGGAGAAAAAAGGAGAGGAGGCAGAGCCCCAGCAGTGCCTCTGGCTGCAGCAAAGATGCACTGCTTCTGAGTGAGGCTGGAGGGAGCTGACTTAAATAGTTCAGGCAGGGGGCATGGCGGGTTGCTCCCACCCATTGAATTGCAGGGATAGCCTTTGAATAACTTATAAAAACTTATCTGGAAACTTGCGCCATCCTCCTGCCAGCACTCTCAAGTACTGGGACTGACTGGAGACAAGCACATGCACGTTTTGTATGTTGGCTTCACGTGTGCAAGCAGCATCTTGTGGCAGCAGCGCATTTCAGAGGTGTGTCAGTGTTGTTGCCAATGCAAGGAACGCTTTAGTGGGTGCGTCCCTCAGCCACCAACTAGCAAGTATGCTACCAATGACAGCAGTTTCAAAGATAGTCACAGAGTTGAAAGAAATCTGCCGCTCCAATGAGGTGCAGTTTCCTCATTGGAGCATCAGATGACAAGACTCCATTAAGTGCCTTTCCTGGTGAAACATTTCAATAAATATGGCAGCTCCTGCCATCCACCATGAAATTTCCAGAAAGTCGACTTCGAGGGTGCCCAATCCCCATGTCAGCAATCCCCCCCACAGTTCAATCAATGGGGATGCCCAATCCCCATCGGCATCATGTCCCCCCCACTTTATTTCTGATGGAGGTGCTCAATCCCTATTGGCATCAGTCTCCCCCATCCCAAACTCATGTGACACACTGGGAACCACCCTAGTGTGCCCAGAAATATTTTTTTAAACTTGTAAATAAAGAAAACATTCCCCCGATGACCTTTTTTTTTGTCCCTGTAAAAAAGAAAACAGTCCCTCGTCGTCCCGCCACCCCCTCCCGCAACCCGCACCCACCCTCTGCGTACCCCACCTCCCTGCACCCCCCTCATCCCACCCCTACCTCTGGAGGTCAGGAGCTGTGATCTTTGGTGGAGTGGAACACGCCTGAACTTTTCAAAAGCCAACCACAAACTGAAGAAAATCACAGTAAGCTTTATAATGGCATCAATGGGGGGTTTCAACTTAGGTGGATATCTCGGCCATTTTTTGGAATTTTGGCTTCACATTTTCAACATGTAGTTCTTTGGACCCCACCTCATGAACATGTGACTGTCATTTTGTTACTTGGTCCTGAAAGGTGATTTCGTAGTCACTGGAGTGTAGCAACTCTTTGGACAGCACTAAGGTGCCCAAAACTATTGCCATTGATGGGTCCACAGCCACCAGGAGGGTGGTAACCAAAGACAGTGAGAATCCCTCAGAACCCATACCCCCACCCTTAACTGACAGTTTTCAGGAGAAACTTGCCAAATTGTTACTGGATGAGGGACGGACCCTCAAGGACTTCAAAAAGTTATTCCCGCCACCTAGGGGTGTTCCTTCCCCAACATCTAGTCCAGTTCAAGTACCTGCCCCTACACCAGCTCCTGTGTCCACAATTAGTCATGACTCTTACCGCAGGCTGTGAGTGTTTTCAGGCACTCTCCCCACACCACAGGGGAAAGAGGATCTAGAGATAGGGATGGACTATACATCCCCCCTGGTTCAAGAGTGGCAGTGTGGGGAAGCAGAAAAATGGAAAAGGATCATTGAAAGTCTAAGGGGCCCTGCATTGGTAGCAATTAGGTTTTTGAGGTCCACAAACTCTGATGCTTCAGCTCAAAATTATTTATCTGCATCGGAAGGTGTATTTGGTAGTACTGAATCTGGGGAAGCTTTAATGTGGAAATTTAAAGCCACCAAACAGTGGAAATGGGAGTGTCTGCCTACTCATTTGGAGAGGGTCTTACAGAGAGCCTACAGAAAAGGTTGGGTATTGGCCAGCGATTTGGATCATGTGAGATTAGATCATATACTACAATGTGCCAAATACTCTAAGTTGCTTATTCTCCAGTCAAAATTCCAAGATCGTAGGGATAATGCCCCTGCTTATTGTGACTTAATAAAAGAACTCAGGGAGGCTGAAGATGAGGAAGAAGATTGGAATTCTTGTGCAGGCACCACTGGAGTAGCCCCGGTGCTGGAAAGGCCCTGTGAATCAGAGACTACTAAAGATACTCCACCATGGGCAGAGCTGTTAAGAGAAATCAGAGAAATGAAAGCTGGTGCCTCTGCCAAGGTCCTTACCATGGACAATGACTATGACCCCCCCCCCAAAATGCGTCTGCTATGGGAGTGGGAGCACACACTCAGGTGCCCTCTGTGGATGATTGCTTAAAGGCTGAACTAAGTGAATTTGTTATGCTGAGAGAATTCTTGGGATGCAGTGCACTGCCTTTGGCATGGGGAAGAGAGAGGGAGGCTGAGTTGAGACCCTCTGCTGTCAGTGCTCCGGTTCCAGTGCTGAATATGTACTCCTCTCTGACCCCTAGCCATGACTGGAGACCCACCTCTAATGTAATGTTACAGGCAAAACAGGCCAAAGGAAGTATATTTTGCCACAACTGTGGGGAAGGTGGTCATATTAAGAGAAATTTCCAGTCCCCCGAAGAGTTAAGAAAGGTGAATGCTAAGCTGTTGAATCAAGTTAAGCAAAGTCATCCTAAACCCTTTGGCAAGCCTTCATCCCAGTTCTTTGTAGGCAAATTTTCTGTTCCTGCCCAGGCAGACCCTTTCCCAAATTGGTCTGAATTGGTAGGTCTTTCCATGGAGACCCAGGTGCACATTGACCGTATTTCAGCCCGAGCCAAGTTGGACAGTGGATCTCAGCACACTGCAATATTTAAAGACTGGTATGATCAGCATCTGTCAGACCACCCTCTACAACCCCTAGATGGACTGCATATATGGGGTTTAAGTGATAAATCTTACCCCTACCTTGGTTTCTTATGAGTGTGGCTATCTTTCCCTTCTACTGTGGCCGGCGTGGATGAGCCCATGGAAACATTGGTGTTGGTTTGCACCTCATCTGGACAATATGATTGAGAGTCCCATGTTGGTGGGCACTAACGCACACATGTTTGACCACCTAGAGCAGATGTGTCAAGAGAATCAGGCTCAGAAACCCGGACAAGCTTTACCCATTCATGCAATTGTACAAAAAGCTTATGAGATGCAGCTGAAGGGCAAAGTGAGTGACAAGGATGTCCAGTGGGGTATGTTTGGAAAAAGGACCCATCACCTCTCGTCATGCCACCTAATTCACAGTGCACTATTAGTGGCAAGGTACAGATCAAGAAAGATGTCAACAACAAGATTCTCATGCTGGATGCCCCAGAAAAGGGTGGGCTGCCTAATGAACTTTTGATTAAACCCAGTGTGCTACCTGTTAGAGCCCATGCCTATACCAAGAGAGTAGTGGTGCAACTTTGCTATGTGATGGACCGAAACATTGAGGTCCTCCGGGGCTGTACCCTGGCTCAGGTATGTTGTGCTGACACTGCGAAGCTGCCAGCCATCCCCAGGTATGTTTGACTTTGGAGAGTCTCCTATCCCTAGTGAATGGAATGTCAGGATCAGCCTTAAGCTAGCAGAGTGGAGCAAAGTATTTTCATTAAAGGAGTGGGATGTCGGTTGCATCACTGGTGCTGAACACCATATTAGACTTCACAACGAGAGGCCCTTCCATGAAAGATCTCGCCAACTGGCACCAGCAGACATCGATGATGTTCGACGCCACCTACAGGAGATGCTAGCAACCGGAATTATACAAGAATTTCATAGCCCGTACACATCTTATATCATGGTGGTCTGAAAGTAGAACAGCTCGGTGAGAACATGTGTGGACTACCAGACACTGAATCAAAAAACTATACCAGACCAATATATCATACCATGCATTCAGGGTGCCCTCGATTGCCATAATGGAAGCCAGTGGTGCTCTGTGTTAGATCTCCGGAGTGGATATTACCAGATCCCGATGGCACCTGAAGATAGAGAAAAGACAGTGTTCATCTGTCCTTTGGGGTTTTATGAATTCCTACATATACCTCAGGGCATTTCAGGAGCACCTGCCACTTTCCAGAGGTTGATGGAGTGAGCTATAGTGGACATGAATCTACTAGAATGCCTTGTTTACCTGGATGATGTCACTGTGTTTGGCAAGACCCTCGAAGAGCATGATACCCATTTGTTTAAGGTTCTAGACTGGTTGGTGGACTTTGGTTTAAAACTGTCTATCGACAAGTGCCAATTCTTCCAGCAATCTATGAAATATGTGGGCCACAGTGTGTCCTCTGAGGGAATTAAAATGGGACAAAGCAAAGTGGAAGATTTGACCACCTGGCCACAGTGTAATCATTTTAAAGAACTGCAAAGATTCTTGGGGTTCTGTGGATACTATCACCAATTTGTGAAAGATTATACTAAAGTCAACCGTCCTTTGTGTAATCTAACTCAAGGGTATCTGCCAACCAATCAAAATTACAAAAAGAGTGTTGTAAGAGAGGAGGAACAGGTCTGTTTCAGAACAAGTGAATCTTTTGGGACAAGGTGGACTAAAGAGTGTGATGTGGCCTTTTACAATATCATTCACCAGCTCACCCATGCCCCTGTACTTGCTTATGCAGATACAACAAAGCCTTATGTGTTAGACACTGATGCCAGCTTAAAGGGGCTTGGAGCTGTGCTTTACCAGGAGTATGAGGAAGGACTATGCCCAGTGACATTTGCCAGCGGGAGCCTGACTCCCTCTGAAAAGAACTACCCAGTACACATACTTGCATTTCTTGTGTTAAAATGAGCCATAGTAGATCAATTTCATGAATACCTTTGTGGTGCAAGGATTCTGGTGAAAAGTGACAATAACTCCCTAACGTATGTTCAAACCTTGGCAAAGTTAGATGCCAATGTGCACCGTTGGTTATCAGCACTTTCAACTTATGACTATTCAGTAGAGTACTACCCAGGCCTGAATCACATTGATGCTCACACCTTCTCTAGAAGGCCTGAATCCAGCTCTGAGTGGGTGAGAATGTCTGAACAATCTGTTAAAGCTCTTTGTGAAAAGTTTGATAAAGATGAACACCCATCCTCTGAAACTGTTGATTGCCTGGTTGATTACTTGGGCCCTCCTAACACCTGTGTTCCATAGCCTATTGCAATCTCACAACACTGGATCTCAGTACTCTGCCTCAACTTACTCTAATATTTAGTGGGCACAATCCCAAGAACCTATGATTAAGCTTGTATTGGACACCATAAATGTGGGAAAAAACGTGCCCAAACTTCACTCCCAAGATCAAAGAACTGCTTTGCTGTTCAGAGAGGGGCCCAGGTTAAAGTTGCACAACAAACTGCTCTTCAGAGAGACTACAAATAGACAAGGTCAAGTTGTCAAACAACAGCTAGTACTATCTACTGCCTTCAAGCATGTGGTTTTACGTGCCCTCCATGACCAAATGGGGCATTTGACTTGTGACAGAACTTCAGACTTAGCCCATGCCAATTTCTACTGGCCCAAAATGGGTGCTGACATTGAAACTCACATAAAAACTTGTAGCCATTGCCAGCAGAGAAAAGCTCAGCCTCAGAGGGCTGCACCCCTGGTAAACATCTTCACCAGTACACCCATAGAACTTGTGTGCATTGACTTTTTGTGTTTAGAACCAGACCAAAAGAACATTGCTAATGTGCTAGTAGTGACTGATCATTGTACTCACTACAATCAAGGACCAAAAGGTATCCACCATAGCCAAAGTACTGATAGAAAAATTCTTTGTCCATTATGGTGCCCCCCCAGAGAATTCATTCTGATCAGGGGTGAGACTTTAAAAGCCGTCTGATTAAAGAAATGCTCTCACTCTGGGGGGTGTGGAAATCCAGAACCACCCCATATCAGCCTCAAGGTGATCCACAGCCTGAAAGATTTAATCAAACATTTACTAGACATGCTGGGCACACTTCACCCCAGAGATAACCCAAGATGGAGCCAGCAAATAAGTACATTAGTTCATGCCTATAACCGTACTCAAAACGATGCAATTGGGTTTGCTCCCTACCACTTGATGTTTGCATGAGAAACAAGGTTACAAGTAGATATCTGTTCTGGAGTATCCCCTGATGGAGTCAAGGCAGAGAACTACCTCCAGTATGTTCAAAAACTCAAAGCTCATCTCAACCATGCCTATCAGTTAGCACACACAATGGCGGCCAAGAGAAACTTAGCAAACAAAGAAAGGCATGACAAATGTGTCAAGGCCCAAGAGCTGCAACCTGGAGATTGAGTCTTGCTGAGAAATTTAGGATTGCATGGAAAACACAAGCTAGCCGACAGGTGGCATCACACCCCATACATTGTTGTCAGCAAGCTGGAGGAACTACCAATGTACAATGTGCATCCAGAGAATGACCCACGAGTTGTAAAGACAATGCACAGAAATTATTTGTTACCAACTGGACAAATCATCTTTGATTCTGCACACCAAGATACTGCCCCACCTGGGCCTGTGACCCGAGCTGCAGCTAGAAAGAGACAGTCAAGCTCTCCTCCTGTTGCTCAGAGTTCAAATCCTTCCAACAGGCATGCTATCTTTGAAACTGATTGCATGTCTGAATCTGATGATAGTGAGTGTGGGGTCACCTATTATCTGTCTTATGAACTGAGCCAGTTGTTTCAAGGAAACCCCTGTGTAATATGGGGGATGAGACTGGATCATCAGGACAGCCTAATCCTCCAGCCTTCTCCACAACTCCTGTGTCCTCTGAAAGTGAGGTGCAAAGTGTGACTTCTGTTATACAGTAGCTGATTCCTTGTGTTTTGTGGAACAAACTGAGCCTCAAGAGGCAAATCCTGACCACGAGAACACAATTGATGACACACAAGATGAAACTAAAATGTCTGAAGTTAATGATTCTGATATTATGATGGACAATAATGCAAATGAAAATGATGATTCTGACATTATCCATGGAATTTCATCCTGATGATGAATCTGGAATTTCAGAACAAGTTAATGTCAGTATTTCATCTGAACCAGAACTCACAGAGCAAGCAAGTGAAACAGTATCCTCCATTTCTGAACAGGCCACCAGTGCAGAGGCACCCTTTTCCTCAGAAGCTAACTTATTTTTGGACAATGAGCTGGGAATGATCTACCCAGCTGCCACTGTTGTAAGGATTGATCCTGTGCCTGCCCCCTCCCAGAAAGTCTAGAAGAGCCACAAAGCCTGTAGTGTGCCTTAGTTATGATTCCCTAGGAAGGCCATCATCCCATGAATGAATTGTAGTTCATAAAGGGGTTTACATTTCTGAAAATTCTCTTCCCAAACTAAGTTACACTGCAGCCTCTAAGCTGATAATAAATCACTCCAATCCCCATGTAGCCCAAGTTTAGCTGATAGGGTCAGGCCCCAAACCATGTGGGTTAGTGTACAGGAGGTTATACCAATAAGAGTTGTGCCAGCAACGTGTTTAACTACTTGAACCTGTTCATGAAAAATAATGTATTCTTATGCAGTATTTTTTGCAAAATGCAAAGGGTATAGTGTTTTCTATATAAAATTGTGTATTATGTATAGAGTTGATGTGGACACCAAGTTTTTCTAGGCAGGGAAGTATGTAACCCCCATAAATTTGGGGTTTACCTTGATGTCTTCCTGGGCTCTTTAAATGCCCACTGCCAGGTTGGTGTTCAGTTTCAGGGTGATTCTGTTTATATATGTGTGAGTGCCATGTTGAGCCTCCATGCCTGTCCCTTTAAGAGACTAGCTAATTTGTGTGTTGTGAATGGTCTGTGCTGGATCCAAGTGATTTAGGGCTTGTGACTGGCCAGCCACTGCTCTGCTTTGCTCCACTCTGCAGTCAATAATAGTGCAGAGGGAGCCTGTATGGGAACTGTACTTGTTTACTGCTTACATGCTGTTATGTTTGAATTAGAGGAGTTTGTTTAACCTGTTTTCTTTGCAGCTTATCTTTCTGAATAGAAGCCACCATGTTAGGTCTGAGACTTCCAGTAATTGGACCAATAGGACTCAGTGGACCTTAAATGGATCCTGGTCCAAGTGTTTGGTGAAAAGAAAAACTGTAGTTTTTAGGTTGGAGCCAAAACTAAATTGGAGGGGGAGCCCTAACTGTGACTGACAGCTTCCTCAGTCAACCTGCATCCTGGGTTACAAGGGAAATCCCCAGTACTGCATGAGACAGTGGATCAGTAAGTGTTAGAGCCTGAAGTGCAAACAGCTCAAGCTTTTGAGCAGCTGTTCCCTAAATGGAGTGTGGGGGGATCAGTGGGAAGAGGCCAAATTTGCCTCCATCACATTTCTCTTGCTTGAAATTGCCAAGAGCAGAAGACAGACATGCTCCAATTTGAGTTTGGAACTGTGGCAGAAAGAGAAAGAAGTTTACCAGTATCACTAGAAAACTAAAATCAAAAAAAGCATTTGGGTTGGATCTAATAGAAAACCATTTTCTCAAGGATGCTATAGAGGTAATTGCCCCGGTTCTAACAAAAATATTTAATTGGAGTTTAGCTGAAGGAATTTTTCCAGAAAATTGGAAGAATGCAAAGATTGTCCCTATATATAAAGGTGCAGGGGATATATTTCAGCCTACTAACTATAGACCTATAGCCCTATTGTCAGGGATATCGGAAATTTTAGAGAGACTAGTACAGACACAGTTAACTGACTTTTTGGAAAAACATTCCTTGTTAACAAAGTATCAATCTGGCTTCCACAAAGGCTTTTCCACGGGCACCGCGCTCACCGACATGATTGACAATATAGCTTCAAAGATGGAAAGTGACTTGGTGGGCACGGTGTTCGTGGATTTATCAAAGGCTTTTGATACAGTGTCACACAGGCTTTTGGGGGAATGACTTGCAGAGATTGGTTTAATTAAGGAATCATATAATTGGTTTACATCTTAAGTAAAAAATAGAACACAGCAAGTAAGCATGAATGGGGTGCTATCTGGTAAAATATCGGTACAGAGAGGAGTCCCACAAGGCTCCATTTTAGGGCCAACATTGTTCATGATTTACATAAATAAATTAGCAGACATAATAAAATGTTAAAATATAAGTCTTTATGCAGATGACACTCTCCTGATTGCAAGTGGAAATACACCTGGAGAATTGGAGATCAAATTACAGGCAGATTTTACCAGACTATGTACATGGTTGTCTGAATCGGGATTAATAGTTAATAGCAAAAAGACAAAACTTACGGTTTTTCGTAAAAATTATCGAATGTTAAACAAAAGTAAAGAAATAGTAATAAAAACACTACTAAATGAAGTATTAGAACAGGTATCAGAATACAGATACTTGGGGGGTATGAATTGATGAAGTCTTAAAATTTGACAAACATATAATAGATACAATATCCAAGGTAAACAAAAGGTTGGGAGTGTTCAGACAGACTAGTTTTTGTATGAATAAAACAATAAAGGAAACTGTAATAAATCAACTTCTTCCACCAGTACTAGAATATGGCAACCGAGTATATGGCCGGGCATCAAAAGGCCTTTTACAAAAAATTGAAACAATGTATAATAGAATGGCTAGATTTATGATGAGAAAGGATTACAAAAAGTCCACCATTGTGATCTACTAGAGGAACTAGGTTGGCTCCTGCAGGAAACCAAAAGGCGGATTGCATGGGCAATGCAGATTTATAAAGTGCTAAATCAGAAACAGCCAGAGTATCTAAGTGATAAATTGGAAATAAAAAATGCATTTTCATTATTTGAGAAATATAAATCTAAGAAATTTTGTTTTTCACAAACTCAAAAATACATATAGTAATTTGCGTTTCCCAGTAATTGTAGATAAAATTTTGAACATGTTAAAACCAGTAATAAATAAACAATACGAAAATGTGAAATCATTCTCAGCAAGCTTAAAGTTAGAACTAAGAGCTAGGTGTGAATGCTATGGTTAGAAACCGGAAACTTAAAATATATTCAGAATAGTGATGTGCAATATATGTATTTGTTAATAGTTAATGTGTATTGTGTTAACTTATTTGTATTGTTAAATGAATGGTTTGTCTGGTCTATCTTGTTGTTTCATGTTGTAACTATATTAGCATTAAATTGCTTAATTTCATATAACAGGAGCATCTTGCAAATAGGACTATGTCCTAATGATGTAAAAATTGTCAACAACTTTCCTGTATAAAAATAAAGGTTTTTACTACTACTACTTGCATTTTGGACCGAAGATTTGCTCCTGTGAAGCTATCGGCCCAGCTTGTGTGTGAGACAAATTTTGGATAGAGAGGTTTGCTCAGTGAAACTGCTGAATTATCAACCAGACTGTATCAGAACTGTACAAAGATAGTATGGCTTATTCTGAATGTGCTGAATGTGTTTCGTGGGTTGAGACCTGCTTGTCCGAGACCCAACCTGTTACACCAGCTGCAAGTTTCACCAGCAAGAAGACAAACAAGCTTTACCAGTCTGCTCATCCTGCCTGAGTCTTTGCCGATCCAGCCCAGACAAATTGCCCTGTACCTGAGACTGTTTCATTGAGAGACCGGCATTGGGGATCCATTCCATGCGCAACAACTCACAGGTTGCAGGCACCTGGAAGGAAGGCTATGAAGAGAAGATGCGTCGTGTCGGCCCTGCTTACCGATGTTCATCAGTGAACACCACGAGGTCTTCATATTGCTTGCCTTTCAGCAGAAACCTGGTAGTGAAAGTACAGTCAGGGTAGTTCCCTGCAACGAGTATTTAAATCATCTGTGGTACCATCTGATTTCATTTGCCTTCTGGGTTTACAAAGGACTGAGCCAACTGGCTCAGATTACAAATAATCATCTTGTAATTGTGCAGGCTAACTGTTTTCTTTCGCTCCTGAAAAAGGGACCCTTGGTCTCAGTGGGCTCACCCGGTAAACAAAATCTAAATCTAAATCTTTCCGTCAAGGGTCCCAACATTAGCAGCAATGCCGGCCTTCCCTGGGCAATGCCTCTAGCTAGCCAAATATTCCATTCTGGGTACCCAGTGTTGTGTGACTGTTGTTTGGGACTAAAAGTGCATGCCAAAACTAAATCAAATCAGATCATTTTATTTATTTATTTATTTCAAGATTCAGACATTACCTTTGAGCAAAAGCTCTTTTACAAAGGTTCCACATCAGGTACAACAAAGTGTGAAAAAATGAGAACAAGAAAACAAAGGAAGGTGGAGCCCCAGTGTAAGCAAATTACAAGGGTGAAACATTATTAACAGAGACATAAGCTATCTGGTAATTGCAAAGAAACATGACAAGGCCAAATACTGTCAGGTACTCAGGTATAATTTACAACATCCAAAGGCTAGGCGCAAAGGTATAATTTTCAGTAGTCAGGGAGCTAGATTCATCTATGTAGTGGAATTGATGTAGAGAGTTGGGGGTGGGGGTTGCGGGATGTGGGCAGCGGCCCTGTGGGGGCTTTGTTAAAAAGGGTGTGGGAGGTGACTTGATCCATGTCTGGATGTGTTTGCCTAGATTCACACCCCTTCCTTGTTCACGAACCCTAAATAAACCTGATTATCTGTTTTCATGTTTAATTTGGCTAGTGTGCATAGTATTACTGAGGTTACAGTGTTGACAGTGTACATCTGTATTGCTAACCTTATTTTACAGGGGTCTCCGGGGAAATTGCTGTAAGTTCAACCCATTATTTATGCTCTCACTACCCTCTGGAACACTACAGAAAAAATGCTAAAACTCACAAGTCTAGTTGGGTTGTTTTCCTTCAAGAACCAATTAAGTCACTCCCTTCAGGAAAAGTGCAGCTTCAATGTTTAATTCACATATTCACACATACACCCCACCCAACCTGCGACAAGTCGCTCTCCTGCTGCACTTATCCTGGCTGCCCTAGCATCTCCTGCCCCACTCCTTGTAAACTCGCTCCTTCTGTCTGATTTCTCACTGTAACCCGTTGTCCTACCCACCCCTTCCTCTCCATCTACCCCTACCTACCCTTGCCCACCTTGCCCTTGACCAATGCCTCGGCCCCCCTACCACTGTATCTGCCTTGGCACATGTCTCTGTTCATGTAGCTTTTTCACCTTTCTCAGCTCCTCCCTGCTTCCTTCCCATCATCTAACCCCTTTCCTCCCTATTTACCCTCTTACCAGCTTTCCCCATATGTCTAGTGTACACCTTTCTCTCTCTCTCTCTCCCTATTTGCCTTCTCCTCTGCACCTATCCCCCCTTCCACCCTTTTCCTCCATAACACTATGTACAGTATATATTGTACAAAATGTTTGCACTTTATTACCTATGTCTACACTGTACATAATGTTCACACTGTATATACCTATGATTGCACTGTACATATTGCACGCTTTGCGCTCTTGCATATTGTTCCTATGTCTGTATCTCATGTCTTCTTGTTTCCCAAAAAATAATAACGTTCTGTATATAATGTTCACCCAGGACCACTTTGTAAATGAGTTTTTCTCAACTGTGTTCTCCTGGTAAAATAAAGATTGACTGATCGATTGAAGTGGTAAGTGTGAAGGGTGTGTGCATATTATTACTGTTTTATACTAACTGTGAAATTACTGCTGTGTTTAGTACTTAGCCACTAGGCAGGTTGGTGGGTGGTTATAGCTTCCAAGAAGGCTATAGTAGGACAGATAGACACCCTCAATTCCATTACTCTGGGTGGAGGCACCTCATTACTGAATCCAGGCCCTTCAACCTTTTCCCAGACATACAGGCAGGGGTAATGACCTTAGGGATAGTGCCGCCTAGGGGTTACAGATAGAATCATAGAAATTAATGGCAGAAAAGGACCACTTGGCCCATCAAGTCTGCCCCATCCCCATTAATCCTCCCTCCCCACTCTTAAGGTGTCCACTCCACCTCCCTTCATCCCATGTGCCTGTCTCTTGAAGCCTGACACAGTCTCGGCCCCCACCACCTCCTCTGGAAGCCTGTTCCAGGCCTCCAGCACCCTCTCAGTGAAGAACTGCCCTCTCACATTACCTCTGTAGTTCCCCCCCCCCGTAGTCTCAGACTGTGCCCTCTTGTTATGGTGCTCACCTTCCTGTGGAATAAATGCCCTGCATTCACTTTGTTGATCCCTTTGACCTATTTAAAGGTCTCTATCATGTCCCCTCTTTCCCTTCTAGTCTCCAATGTGTAAAGCCCCAGTTCCCTACATCTTTGTTCATATGGCTTGTCTTTCATCCCCAGCACCATCTTAGTTGCTCTTCTCTAGACCCTTTCAACCAACTCTATGTCTTTGCGCAGGCATGGCCTCCAGAACTGGACACCGTATTCGAGGTGCAGTCTCACCATGGCTTGGTACAGGGGCATCAGGATCGATATCCTCCTGCTCATTATTCCCCTGCCTATACTTGCCAGCATTCCATATGCCCTCCTCATGGCCCTGGTGCACTGTTTCCCCCACCCCGAGGTCACTGGTGACTGTTATCCCCAAATCCCTCTCCTGCTCCGTAATCCTGACTCCCCCTTCCCCCACAAGTGTGTATCCTGCCCTCAGGTTTCTGTTTCCCATGTGCATTACTGCACACTTCTTTATGTTGACTTTTACTTGCCAGGCATCCACCCACCCTTCCAATGTCTTCAGGTCCTGCCTCATGTCTTCAACAATCGCTGCTGTGTCCACCCTGTTGCAAATTTTCAAATCACCCGCAAATAGGGTGACATGGCCCTTCAGACTGTCATCTATATTGCTTATGTAGATATTGAAAAGGAGTGGTCCCAGTACTGACCCCTTGGGGACCCCACTCATCACCCTCCCTGTCTGGGAACACACCCCATTTGCCACCACCCTCTGGCTTCTGTCTGCCAGGCAGTTTTCCACCCATCTGGCTATTTTGTCACCCACCCCTAAACTTTCCAGCTTGTAGATTAGCCTTCTGTGGGGCACGGTGTCGAAGGTCTTGTTGAAATCCAGATAGGCCATGTCCACCACACCCCCCAGTCTATTACCTGTGTCACCCAGTCAAAGAATTCAATTAAGTTGGACTGGCATTACCTTCCTCTATTAAATCCATGCTGTCTGTCATTCAGCAGTTCATTTACCTTCAGGTATTCCATCACCCTTTCCCTGATGAGTGCCTCCATGACTTTGCACACCACTGCAGTGAGGCTGACCTGTTGATAGTTCTCCTTCAGCTCCCTGCTTCCCCCCTTTTGTATCAGTGCTACAGATGCACCCTTCCTGTCCTCTGGCACCCAACCAGAATCCAGGGACAGGCTGAACAGTTTCTCCAGTGGGGTAGCCAACTCCTCTCTCAGTTTCTGGATCACTTTCCGGTGCAGCCCGTCCGGCTCCATAGCCTTGTCCACCTTCAGCCTGCCTAGCTCCTCCCTAACTCTCTCAGTGCTGAAGGGTCTTGTGTCCATCCCTGTGCTCTCTGCCCTTCCCCTTAGCTCTGGTCCCTAACCCTTACCCTCCTTCATAAACACCAAGCAAAAGTACCTATTAAATTCTTGTGCTTTATCCCAATCCCACTCTTAAAGCTCCCCTCCTTTCCCCTCAGCCTTGCGATCCCTTGGCCTGTCTTCCTCCTATCCCTCACATATTTAAAAAAGCTTTTGTTACTGCCCCTACCTGTTTTGCTATCCTTTCCTCCGTGGCTGCCTTTGCTTTCATAATCACCCTCCCTGCTATCCTTCTAATTTCCCAATAAGCCTCCCTGTCCTCATCCTTCTGGGTTCTCTTGTATTTCCTGAATGCCCTCCTGTTGCCCCTGACCACCTTCGCCACCTCCTTGTTGAACCAAAGTGACCTCCTACTTCTTGTACCCTTGCTTACCTTTCTAACACACATTTGTGTGGCCTCCTTCACCCTGTCTCTAATAGCTCCCCATAGACCTTCAACTTTGTTTATTTCTCCCATGCCATTCAATGACTCCCTCACCATCCACCTCATCCTGCCGAAGTCTGCGTGTCTGAAGTCCAGCACTGTTGTACTGGTTCAGCACACTTCCCTTCCCATTCTTACTCTGAACCTGATGGTCCTATGATCACTGTTTCCCAGCTTTTGCCCACCTCCACCCCTTCCACATTCTCTCTGTTCATCAAGATCATGTCCAGCAGGTTGTTCCCCTGGTTGGATCCCTGACCAACTGCTGAAGGAACACCCCGAAGTGCCTCCAGGATCCCCTTACTTCTGGCCAATGCCACATCTGCAGTGCTCCAATCTATGTCCAGGAGGTTTACGTCCTCCACTAGAAGTGTCTCCCCCTTGAGAGCCACCCTAGCAATGGCCTGAAACATCACCCCGTACTGTTCTTCCCCTTGGGCCGGTGGTCTATAAACAACTCCAAGTCTTAAGGATTCCCCTGTCCTTCTGCCCAGTGTCACTCAGAGGAACTCAGTTTCCCCATCCCCCTCCTGTCCCTCTGTTACCTTTATTTCTTCCCTGATGTATAATGCCACCCCTCTTCTTGTCTCTTCTGTCCTTCATGAACAATCTGAAGCCGGGTATAAATGTCTCCCACGTATGATATTGCGTCCACCAAGTTTCTGTGACTGCAATTATGTCCAGGCTGTCATGCACAATGATGGCCATCAATTCCTTCATCTTATTTGTCAGGCTTCTAGCATTAACCATCAAACCCCTCCACCATCATTCTCCATCCTCTTTCCTCCCCAAGGGTATGCCACAAATGAAATCCACTTCCTTATCTGGGGGGAGCATAGGGTCCCAAGCTCAGCTACTGTACTGCACAGCTGAAATTCCAGCCCCCCCTTATCTAGTTTACATCAAATTCACATCCAAAGAATTCCCTCAACCTGCATTTCAATACAGCTGCCCCCTTTTATTGAGGTGTAGCCTGTCAGGGGTGAAGAGGGTCTTGTCATCCCATGTTGCTACCCAATCCCCCTACTATCCTGTACCCCATCTGCCTACACCACCTCGCTAGCCAGCTATTGAAATCCTTTATTGTTTGTTTGCTCTCTATACTAGCTCTGGGTACTAGCAACATCTCTGAAAAGGCCAGGGATTTGAAGCAGAGATCACCACAGAACCTAGCCAGGGCCTTAAATCTTGTCTGTACCTCCAGGAGGCTGTTCCCTTCCAGATTGTTGGTTCCCAAGTGGAACACCTGATGCAACTCCCTGTCCTGTTCCTTCCCCCATGAGGGAATGTGGTGGATTACATCCTGCGCTGTCATCCCTGGCATGCATTCCACCCAGACTGCACAGTTTCTACCCCCCACTTGATACCCTTAATGATGGAATCCCCAATCAGAAGTGCCTTGCCCCCGTCTTCTTCTGGGTTACCTGTGTTGCTGTCCTCCTATCCTGAGATCTCAGTGCATGTTCTACCTTCCTGTCCCCTATCTTACCCCCTCCCCAAACCCCGCCTTGACCTCTAATCCCCCCCCCCACCTTGGTAGCTCCACCCTCACCTGCTCTGCTAACTCCTATCTCCAACTCTTTCACCCTTTCTTCGAGCCCTCCCCACCCTGTCCCATAGATATGCCATCCTCTGCCAGTGTACTACTACTAGAAAGCCTCAAGTAGGTAGTCTCTTCCAGATTCTTTACTTCTTGAGCATTTTGTCCATTGTGAGCACCTGATCAAATTCCGTTCGTTCATTGCAATCACTCTTAGTCCTTATAAATTGGGCACTGGGGGTGCTTTTAATTAGCCTAGGGTCGTGGAAACTGGTTGTGTGTAGGATCATGTTTTGTCTGTTTCTTTTCTATAAAGCATAGTGTGTAAACCCTCCCCCTTCACCTTTGTAGATTAACAGGTCCAGGAAAGCAATCCTCTCCTCATTCATAGTCATGGTGAAAATCAAGATATGAGGTTCTGCTATTTAAATAGCCATAAATGTCAGACAGAGTATATGTCATCCTTATATATGACAAAATGTCACTAATAAAACATTTCCAGTAAATTATTTTGTCAGAAAATAGAAGCTAGGAGGGGAGAAGCTGAAGAGCAGGGTGAAACAGAAATGGGGCATGATCAAGGAAGAAATATTGCAGTTGTCTAGTCTTTGTATCAGGGAGGTTAGCAAGAGTAAATGGGGAAGGAAACCTCTATGGTTTTCAAGGAACATAGGGGCTGCAGTGTGGGAAAAGAGGGTGGACTTCAAAAAGGATAAGGCAAGTCAGAGTGATGAAGACAGGGAGGTTTACCTTCCTAAAACTGCTGTAGGTGGTCAATGTAGTGAGGACAGGAAAAGCACAGAAACACTGAAACAAAGACAAAAACTGTCCTGCTTTCGCAGCAGCAAGGCATCCATCTGTGGTGCTGACATCCTGGATTCGGGGATGGACTCAGGAGTTGGAGGGCTGGCTGGGCAGAGAAGGATTGAGCATCCTAGGGACTGCTCTCCTTCCCCAGGGGGAGTGAGAAGAGTGTCTGGCACAATGCAGACCTCTGGCAGAGGCTGGGGGTACCACCGTGGCCAGCACCCAGCACCACATACCGGGGGGGGCAGATGCTGGCATCATTGCACATCCTCACCCCAAGGGGAAAATTAGCTGCAAAAAACAAATGCCAGCCGCTAAAGACGGCACCCATTTCCGCCGCCACTCCCACTCAGACCATGGTCTGCCAGTGGAGGTGGCCCACTCCCTCAATCCTGCTCTGGGGGGCAAACCAGGGCTAGAGACCTGTGTTTCCTGGAAGGGGTGCCCACCCGGCAGCTTTGCCTGGGGGTAAGCCTGGGGATGGGGGTGTGCATGAGTAGAATGGGGAACCAGAATCCCCATGGGGGGGCAGAAGCTGGCACAAAAAGAAACAAATTAAGTGTTGGCAGAAAAAAAATTGGTCCTGCCAGTCTGCCCTGTTATATCCTATCCTACCCAGGGGACCTATTGATTAAATGTTTTTTTCCCCTAACCACATCCCCCTTGCTCCCTACCTTAGTGGTATCCCCCTGAATATCTATGAACTTTAACTTGGTGCCAGCCATGTTACTGTTTTTTGTGCCCAAAATCTCTGCTGGTAGGCTGATCCATGGCTCAGTCATTCTATCTGTAAATAAAACTTTCTTATGTTCCTCCTGAATCTTCCTTCAGCTAGCTTCCACTCATGTCTCTGTGTTTTTGATTTGACATTCCTGCTGAATATTTCTTCACTGTTTACCTTGTTCATTCCTTTCAGGAACTTGAAGGTCTTTATTATATTATTCCTTTCCTTCCTGTTTCTAGTGAGTACATGTTCAGAGCCTTTAACAGATCCCCATAGGATCTGCAATGTTGGTCCTGAATCATTTTGTTTCCCCTACACTTCACCATTTCCAGCATGTCTTTGTCTTTCCTTAGGAGGTGACTACAGAACTGGGCACAGTATTCCAGACGTAGCCTCACCAGAGATCTATGATGAAGGTAGTATTACCTCTTTCCTCCTGCTGTTGAACCACCTCCCAATATACCCCAACATTCTGGTTGCTTTGCTGTAGGCCTTGTTGCATTGGCTAGATTGCTTTAGGAAGTCATGTATGATTAGTCCCAAGTCCCCTTTCATCAGAAACTGTGTACAACTTAACCCCTCCAATCCAATATTCGGTCCTGGGGATATTGTTCCCTATGTGCATAACCTTGTACTTTCTGGCACTGAATTTCAACTTCAAAACCTCAGGCCACCTCTCTAGCCTTTGCAGGTCTCCTTGAAACTCACTTGCTCCTTCCTCACTGTGTATCCTGCCACAGAGATTTGTGTCATCTGTGAAGATACAGTTCATACTTGCCCTGTATTCGTTCTCCTATGTCACTCATGAACATTTTGAAAAGAATCAGACCCAGGACAGAACCATGTGGCATCCCATCTCACTCTCCCCTGACATGACCCAACTTATCACCACTCTCTTCTGTCTCCCACCCAGACAGCCACCCACCCATCTAAGTAGGTCCTTCATTGCTCCCAGATCCTCTAACTTTTTCAGCAAACTTCTGCATGGCACTGAGTCAAATGCCTTGCTGAAGTCAACGTACATTAAATCCACTGCTTGTTCCTTATCCACAGCCCTAGTTACCCACTCAAACAAAACTGTCACATTGGTCTGACAAAACATTCCTGCCATAAACCCATTCTGTGTACTATCCTGGAGCCATATTTCTCTCCAGGTAGTCCACTCAGTCCTCTTTGACTAGTGTCTCCATTTATTTACCTGCAGTGGAGGTCAGATTAATGGGGCTGTAATTTCCTGCTTGCTCTTTGTCTCTTCCCTTGTGGGGAAAAGCTATGTTTGCTACCCTATAGTCTTTGGGGACCACCCGTGACTGTAGTGAGCTCTTGAATGGTCCTGCCAGGGGCTCAGCTAGTTCCAGTTCCCCGATCACTCACAGGTGAATCCCATCCAGCCCTGGAACCTTCCCTTTCTCCCATAATTATCACCTTCTCTCATTATGGGATCCCCCTTGCAGCAGCCTTTATGCCATTTTCAGACAAAGGCTTCTATCCTCTACTGTGTACATTTAGCAGAAGTAGTCATTAAGAACAACTGGCATCTACTCACCTTCCTCTATTACCCCGCCCCCCTCTGTCAACCTAACAATTCCTCCTTTCATCTTAATTTTTTCCTAATGTATAAAAAGGACTGTTTATTGCCAAATTGTGGACCACTGTTCCACCTTTTCTTCAGAACACCCCTTTTTATGCAATTAATACTCTCCTTTGCCACTCTTCTGCAGAGTTTTGAATTATCTGCCAAAAGAAATAACTTTACCCTGTAGCCCCACTCTGATGTCTCTTATAGTATATATATATTCAAAAGTATCAGCCTAGGGTAGACCCTATTGCACCACACTTGTGATCCCTTTGGCATCAGAGAACTTTAAATTTTTGGTCACAAGCTTAGTGTTTTTTTTAGTAAGTAGTAGTAAGTAAGTAAGGTTTATTTATATGGTGCACAATCCCAGAGGCTTTGGGCACCTTACACAATGAAAAACTGGCAGGGTAACAACAATAAAACAATGCTCTCACAGGGTTATTAAAATTTTAAAAATATTGACATAACTTAATTATAAATAATTAGTAAATGCTAAAACAATAAAACAAAGTTAAAACATTATGGATAGTTCGGAAAGGCCATTTTAAACAGATGTGTCTTTAGGCCTCTCTTAAATGCCTCCACTGATGGGGCCTCCCTTATAGATCTTGGAAGAGCACTCCAGAGGGCGAGGCCAGCCACCTCGAAAGCATGATTGCCAGAGATATTCAGCCTGGCCTTCAGAACTGCAAGGAGGCCACTGGTGCAGGAGTGAAGGGAATGGACCTGAGCAGTGGGGGTAAGGAGATCCACCAAGCAACCAGTGCTTGATCCATACAGGACCTTATAGGTGAGCAAGCCCACCATGAAGATGACCTTTCACTTGACAGGCAGCCAGTGCATATCACATAGGACCGGGATCACATGACATGACCCAGAAAGGCCCGTCAGCAACCTGCCTGCTGTATTCTGCACCACTGCAGCCGGTGGAGGTTCCCTCCACACAGACCCAGAAGAATAGTGTGTTACAGCAGTCGAGCATGGAAGTGACAAAGGTGTGTACTAGTGATGGCATTAGTTTTTAACACAGTTTTTCCCTTCTTTTCATTTTTTCATTTTTATTAAATGGCTTAGACTATTGAGTATAACTCATTTAAAATGGTGACCCATGGCATTTAACACAAATAATTAACATTAAACAGTTAACATAAGAAAAAAGGAAAAAACATAATAATAATCACATAGACATATTAGAAATATATTCTACAACTGCCTGTGATCATACAGAACACTTCTTTATATTAACCAAAGCAGGCCTTAATTTAAGCTAATGTCTCTAAAATACAGGTTTTAACAGCATTTTGAGAGGATATTTTTGTACTAAACAAACAAAATTTTGAAGGAAGTTTATTCCAATACTTAGAGATTAACTGACTGAAAAAATATTCAGAGCGTTCTTATCTGTCCCTCCAATAAGACTTCCATTAACCTTCATCAGAATGCTACTCCCCAGCAACAGTGTGCCCTCTAGCCATGTTTCTCATTTTCCTTGCTTACTGTAGCCGTGTCACCTTTTCAGATTATTACCTGGGTAGGACCCCACCGTTTATCCACTCATTTGATGAGTGTTAAGCACCTCATATCAGATAAGCTGTTGTGGTCAGTTTGAAGCCCAGGACCAGCCTTGATGAAATTATATACTGGGAAACTCATATTGGCTGTGGGGGCAGGCAAGGCTTCATCCTCCTTTTGGAGGTCTGTAATTTCTCTGTTCTTTGTCGCTCCCCTAACCATGCACAGTCATGATGCCATCATTAAATATCAGATGACTTGCTGGCATATGCATGTGCTACCTAGGCTTGTTCCCAAATCACTGTCACCGACATCATAAGCAATAGCCCTATTACTGAGGCAATTGTCTGGCCTTCTGAGTTCTGCCTGTTAACCAATTCCCAATCATCCTAATTAGCTCTACTCCTAGCCTTTTTTTACTTATGCCTTTTAGTGCCCGCTTCCTCTCCACTCCTCATCTGGACATATTGGCAGCTCAGACGGAGATACCACCATCCTACTGCAGTCTGGCCCTCTGGGCTGGGAAGGGGGCGAGGCTCAATCCTCACCACCAATCAACCCTGGTGTCAGGCCACTGCTGATCTGAGCACCAGCACTGGGCGAGGAAGCAGGGCCATTTTCTTTTTAGTTACTCCCCTCCCCAAGGAAGTCAGCATGCAATGAGGTACATGGAGATGGCACACAGTGAGACATGACATCGCTTCATGCCCCTGCCGACACCCACCCCTCTCACATGGTGCTCCCAGCTGCCCCTCCACCGATGTACACCCAGGTGGCAGTATTGCAGTGAGAGCAGAACCCCACCCTCCCCGGAGGAGGAGAGCATCCCTCAGATGCTTGATCCTCCTCGCCTGAACAATCCTCCAGCAACCTGGGCTCGCTCCCGAACCCCTGTCACCAGCGCCACAAGTGATAGCGTTAGCACTGCACCAGTGAGCCAGCTTCTTCTCCAACTCCTAAGTCCCCTACCTTTTGTTTGAGCCTTGTACAGGGCACCAAACAAAGTCTTTATTGAAGTCAAAGTACAAAATGTCTACTGCCCAGTCCCTATCCACCACCTGTGACACTAAGTTAAAAAAATAAAACACGTCCCTTGATACAATCTTCCCTCATGAACCCATGTTGATTCATTTCCGTAATGCTATTTTATCTGTAGGAAGGCAACTACAGAATTGGATCTGTTCCTATAATTGATTTCTGCAGCTTGCAACTACTGACATCAGGCTAACTGGCCTGTCATTTCCCAGGTTTTCCCTATCTCCACCCTAGTGCAGGAAGGAACATGTTTGCAAACCTTAGTCCACTGGCACCTCTCCTTTTTCAGTGATGCATTAAAATGGTCTGCTAAGACAGCTGCCAGGGTCTACCTTTTTTCCCTTAGTACCTTCATGTGTAACACATCTGACTCTGGGTACATGTTTATATTCAGGCCCTTGGACTGTTGAGAACTCTCTCCTTAGGTACAGTGTACTGTACATCCTATCTCTAATCTGTGGGCTTGGTACCCTTGAGTGTGTTCTTGTTCTTTTGAAAGCAGAACTGATGTACTCGTGTAATATTCTTACCATTGTTTTACCCTCCTCCACACTTGTTCAATCTTTCCTTCTTTCTATACCATCCTTTGTCTGGTAGTTCTCCATTATGTACCTAAAGAACATTGTATAGTTATTTTCTCCCCATTGTCATCTTTAGTGCTGTGTTCAGTTTTGCCCTCCTTATTATGATGTCCTTGCTTTTCTCAAGCTTATTTTTTATGCAGTCCTATTGTGTGTATTTTGTTCCTCCTTGTATGCCCTAAAAGCTTTCTTTTCATCCTGATAGCTTCCCACACCTGCTTCCCTAACCAAAGTGGCTTCTTTCATGTATTAGCCATTTTAACATGTTTTACATGATTCTGGATGGCTCCCATTATTGGCCCTTTATTCACTACCCATTTGTTCTCACCCCTCCCTAGTTTTTGTATGTCCTTCAGTGACATGTTGATTATTATTGTCATTTTGCCAATGTCCGCAATCTTAAAGACAGGAATGACAATGCTGAATTTTGGTTGCTGAGATTCCAAAACATTGTTGAGTTTAATGCTGACATATTCTCTCTGTCCAAATGTGTCCTCATTTGAGATTTGAATGTATCCCTGGTGTGAGATTGCAGGGATGTTCCATGTCAGTGTTGAAGACATTTACTTTATGTTGTATGGCAGCAAAGAAGGCTATAAATGGACCCTGGTTGGATGTTGGGTCCATAACATATAAGGAATGGCTCAGTAAAATTAGGATTTTTTTGCACTATGCGGTATATGAAAAGTTAAAAGCCAGTATAAATAGCAGATCAAACATTTTTTAAGCCAACTTGTACCTCTTTTAACCTTCTTATGTGTTTAGGCCCTCCCTGCCCTCACTTGAGCAGAGATGTACACCATAGAAACATAGACTTTGATGGCAGATAAGGACCGCTTGGACCACCTAGTCTGCCCATTTCCCTACCTAGAGAACAAGCTGCAGATCCTATTTAACCAACAACCTATTTCTTCCTACTCCCCACAAAAATTACCTTATGTCTGTCTGAAACATTCTTGAATTCTCCCACAGTTTTAGACCCCACAACCTCCTCAGGAAGGCTGTTCCATGCGTCCACCACCCTCTCTGTGAAAAAATACTTCCTCACATTGCCCCTGAGCCATCCCCCCTCTATCTTCAAATTGTGTCCCCTTGTTCTTACACATCTCTTTTTCTGAAAGATGCTACCCTCTTGGACTTTGTTGATTCCACTGAGTTACTTAAACTTTTCTATCATGTCCACTCTCTCCCTCCTTTCCTCAAGGGTATACATATTAAGCTCCTTTAGCCTCTCCTCATATGGCTTCTCTTGCAGACCCTGCACCATTTTAGTTGCCCTCCTCTGAACTGCCTCCATCTGGTCTATGTCCTTGTGGAGATGGGGTCTCCAGAACTGGATGCAGTACTCCAGATGGGGTCTCACCAACTGTCTGTACAGGGGGATAACAACTTCCTGTTTTCTGCTGGTGATGCCTCTCCCTATACATCCCAGTATCCCCCCAGCCCTCCCTACCACCTTCTCACATTGCTTGCCAACCTTAAGGTCATCTGATATGATTACCCCCAGGGCCCTTTCCATTTTTGTTGTTTTTACTAACCCCCCATTGTGTAATATTCCCCTGGGGTTTTTTTCCTAGTTGCATTACTTTGCACTTCTTTGCATTACTGTGCACAGAACAGTATTAAGAGTGACATGGGTTCAAATCCCAGCTTAGGCACTTCTTTCTTTTTCTCTTCTGTTTGATTAGTTTCAATATAAATGCACCCAAAGCTCTTGAGAATAAAAATGTAATTATTTGTGCAGCTTCGCATTTTGCATTAGAGAAAGAGTAAAGTGCTTCTGGGAGTTCCAGGTTTCCAGTTGTCTTGGTGGTGCAGTTGATCATGCAGCAAAATTGTTCCCTGTTGATTCTATGATGTTCAACCCAGCCAAATATGTGCATTTTATGTGAATTTCACATACTGAAAAATATTATGCAGAGCTCTAGTCTCTTCTATATAGTGTACTTGTATGTGTATCTGAAGGAGTAGTGGGCTTCCTGTTACATTATAAAAAAAAGCAAGCAAGTTAAACATTTATTTGAAACACATTCATTTCCTGCTTGGTGAGGGCATTTAAACTTTCAGACATTTAAAAGTCTGGGGGTGAGCACAGTCCCATTTGATTCTGTATCCCAAGCAAGGAACTTCTGTTAGGTCATATATACATAGATGTTTACTGACAGAAAAAGACTCATCATGGTTCATTCAGTCAGCCTGGTTCCTGTCTAGGCCTACACTAGTCTTGCACTGGCTAGGCTTCTAAAGAATGAATAATCCCATAGTTTCATCCCATTCTTCCACTTGAACCGACCTCATCTCCTATTTTCTCCAGCTCCTCCCCCATTGACCTCATCAGTCCCACCCTGCTAACATTGACAAGCTCCCCTGGCAGACAGTTCCACTTTATCGCTATCCTCTTGATGAAAAAATATTTTCTCATGTCTCTCCTAAATCCCCCACTCCACCAGTTTATGGTTGTGGCCCCTTGAAAAAGGCCACTTCCTAATCTTAAACAGTTGTGGGCTCTCCAGCCTGGTTATACTCTTCATGTACTTAAAGATTTCAATAATGTTCAATCTCCCTCTCCTGACTTCCAGGAAATACATATTAAGGTCAGTCTTTATTCATATGTCCTTCCCTGCTGGCCATGAGTTACTTTAGTCAAGCTACTCTTGATTGAATCCAGGCACTCCTTGCCCTTTTTCTGGTGAGGGTTCCATTTCTATACACAAGACTCTATGTGCAGCCTCACTATGGACTTGTATGAGTGGGATCCAATTCCAGTCAGTTCCCAAACAGGAGCTCACGTTTAGCACTTAGTTGCAAGAGATGTTGCCATTTCAAAAACACTCACCAATCTACTCGGTAATGGAGCGCATAAGGCAAAGATTGAAGTTCAATTCACTGAGCTTTATTTACACAACCTCATGGCTCATAGCAGCTTTCATTAGGCTTCAGTCATAAGACTGTGTCTTGTATAATTTCAACATTAAGGAGTGTCTTCTAAAAGCCACTCAGTTAATCTCAAACTCACTTTACAAAGAGGGGGCATTTGCATTAATTGTTAATCTTATGTTCCATGTTTCAAAACCACAGCAGAGTAGAAAACATCAAAAACAGTGGTTACCAAAGAAAAAAAATACCAGAACCACATTAGTAACTATTCATATTAGAACATCTTCAATTTCAAAGTTGCTATTTAACCAATATTAGGTGACAAGAAGCACACTACTATGGGGAGTAGAAAAGTAAGGCTTGTATAGTAAGGAAGATTAAGTGGCTCACTGACCTAATCATTTGATTAAGGAGCCCACATTTTGTTACTATGTTATTGGCATTTATTTTAATGATGTGTCAAAATAAAAAATTAAAAAATAACTTAAATATTCAAGAACCTGAGTGGTAACAATGCCTATAATTCTAATTGGAATTGTGCTTATTTAAGATTAAAATTAAAAAAAACAAGAAATACTTTAACATCATCCAAAATAACACAACATTCATCACAATACATTACTACAATTAATTTTAGTATGGTCTAACTTATGTGTCATAAATCCCATTCTTATATATGTTTTTTATTTTTTTTTAATGTTTTGGAACAGGATGATCTCCTTTTCATGAGAATGTCCTTCCTATGCACTCCAATATCCTGCTAGCTTTTCTATGTGACTTGTTACAATGGACTGAGGTCTTGAGGCTGTCATTAATTATAATCCCTATATCATTCTCTTTTGATATCTGCTCCAGCCTTACCCCCTACATCCAATATTTGGACTTCAAATTTTCCCTCCCCAAGTGCATATTTTGGCACTTTTTGAAATAATTTCAGTTAATTATGTCAGTTGTGGGCTGCTCTGAGCCAAATAGGTAGACTGTGACATGGGCGTCAACGATTGAGCACTTGCAATAACAACGACTCAATCCCAGTGCATGCCGATGGGGCTATTGCTGAGGAAGGGTGACTGGATGGGGGAGGTGGGTGCGTATAGCATCAGGACATTGTTATATGTATATGCGTATGGGGAGAAGTGAGTGTGATGGAAGGGAGGGAGGAAGGGTTGGCCTGGCATTGTTGGCATTGGGCTGCCAAGCTGGACTCATAGTGTGGTGGGTGGGTTGCAGCCTAAAGTTGCAAGGGTTCTGGGTTCAGGTCCAGATGCACCTACATTTTTGTGCGCCTGGCCAGAAAATGATTTTTTCTCCAGATTTTGCACCCCCTCCCGACATGCACCCCCCTGGAGTTAAGAATCCTTTAGTAGAGTGGTGTGGGGCAAAGGCCCCCATGGGGGGTGCTGAGGGAACAGTCCCCTACATGAACAGTCACAATCTAAGTCCCCAGTGCCATTTTCTTGTGAGCTGGGAATGTATATTATCAAAATAGATTTTCGGCGATGTACTTTTGCCCTGCCCCCGATCATGATTGCGCTTTCGTGGTTATCACATAAATCCACCAAATAAGAGCACTACACAAAACACTTGAGTACGTGTGCTTCTTTATTTAACAAACCCTGATGTTTCACCAGTTACTGCTTCCTCTGGGGGCACTGAAAGATGTATTTAAAAATCAGTATTAGTATAGTTCATTGTCATCTATTTAATAAACTCTTATATGCTAAATGCATGCTCATTTAATAATCACATGCCAGTACTCTTTTGTAATTCTTAGACAATGTGAAAACCTTTCTCCAGGTTAATACCTGCATACAGTAATATCATGTGTTAAAGAAACAGTTTCTTTAGCATATTTACATAATCACTCTTGAGAATTACCATGTAAAAAGGTTCTCTTGTTTCTCTCCTGCTTTCATGTGGACTAACACAGCAGAACCCTACATTGATCTATAAAATAAGTGAAGACACCATTTTATTTTCCTGATGTGCTGTGTACCATCAGTATTAGCTTCTCCTATTAAGACTACTTTCTTTGCAACTACTGCCTGTACTTGTTTATCTAATAATTCCATTAGTGATCTTTATTTAAGGTATATTATTTAGAGACTTTTGCTCAGAGTTCCTGCTTTATGTCCACTGTGCTAAAAACTGCATGCTATATTTGAAATAAATGCCAGTTTCTGTATTTCTTCTGGCACTATTGGGGTTGCTGATTGCCTGTGTCTCATCCAATTTCAATATGCCTATAGAAGTTATTTTCTTTTAGAATGCTGACTTCACTAATATTCTAGTAATTCAGTTGTTAAAAGTTTTTATACACTTAATCAGCTTTGTGAACTGCATCAGTTGCATTCTCCTAAAGTGATACTGCTAAAAGTGATAGCACTGGTGGGTGTGAGCATACCTGCTGTATGGTAATTCTGTCAGCAAAAGGTACTGACTAGTGTAACCTTTTGTACCTGTGAATACATCTGTGCGATGACATCACAGGTTTCAGGAAGTGTCACATTGTAGTGCTGTTGCCAGGCAACCACAACCTTGCTACGGAGACTTCACTCAAGGGACAGAATATAGTTGGCAGGATGTCCTCTCTGCTATGTTTGAATGAAATGGGTCTAAAGAATTCTAAAGGCATTTGTTGCTGGGTTTGTTAAAGAACTTTCCCAGATATTAAGGTAATACACTTATCTGTATTACTTCAGGTTTATCAACTGATTCCAGGAAAGCCATAGAAAGCCATGATATGAATACTGCCCGTGCCAGCTACAATGAGTTACTGCTGGCCAGCAGTGCTCATTTACATGGAATGCCATGAGAAAAGCACTGTCAAAGAGTTAAATAAGTTACTACATAACTCATGCATGAAAATTGTCTAGCTTTTCAGAAAAGAGAACCAAGCCAGTTATCTGAAAAAGAAATGTATGCTGATATGCCAAACATGACCATGTCTGTCACTAACCCCTAATATATGTTGTGGGACATGGAGGGCCAGTGTATGTCTGGCAGTCAGCTGACTCACCTGTTGGTCTCATCATTGAGCCCCCAGGAACTCTTCAAAGTCACTAATTCAAAAATATACCACATCTCCCTTCTTTCCTCCTTTTTGTTAAAATCACCCTCTCTAGATACTGGGTGTACCCGATTCAGCACCCAGAACCGGAGCTTAGTTCCAGTGTATCTCCTCTCCTTGAAGTCGGTGGCCAAACTAGATATTTCACCCTGCCTGTAGTTAGTACTTTTGTACTCAGAAATCTGTTTTTGAGCTCCCTGATTGTGCAAGAACAACTCAGATTCTTGGTTGGATAGCTCTACTTGTAGATGTTCTGTTACAAATTAGGAAGAGCCTCTGTGAAAAAGTAGGTATGGCTGGGCACATGACACCTTGGCACTGCAACTTGCATTAACGATAGAAAAGCTGCCTTGCTCACAAAGGAGAATGCCAGCAAGTCATTAGCTAGCATTTTCACAATTGCTTTTATTAACTTTTTTACCTCTGATCTGTTAGATTTGTGTTTCTGGAAATGTACAGAAATCCAAACACCACCACAAAGCTTAAAGAGCAGGTCTACGCTCCTACCCTCCACACCAAAACATATGAGGCAGTTTACCAGTCCCCAAATCCACTTTTCCATAAATTTAATTTATTGCTGCCTGTATTTGCAGAAAAATCACTCATAATTTAGTCCATGGAAACCCGTTGCCAAAATGCTCTGACTTCCTTAGTCAGAGACATGCCCCACACTTTCACATTTCATTACGTTGGTAAATGAAGAGCACAGAGGTGTGCTCCATGCACTGCAATGTGGGCACTTGTTACATGAGGTTTTTTTTTGTATCATATGTTTAATCGAGTTTTCTAATAAACAGAAAAACAAATCAATTACACTACAGATAAAACAAAAAAGACATACAGAGATAATTCATCACTTACATACAAGAAGATTCAGTTCCAATTTCTTAACCATAGTGATTTATGTGACCCATTAAAGTAATAAAAACAAAGGAATAGACATAAAAACACTATTCATAACATTTTATTTATTTATGTGTATTTTGGTAACTGGGTAAGCCCACTGAGACCAGAGGTCCCTTTTTCAGGGGTGACCCGGAATTAGTTACAGAGAGAGACACACAATAACATTCTTTACAGAAAAGGACACATTCTAGCATTCTATACAGTACTTACAGTAATTACACAAATGTACATTAGCAAGGGGCGACACAGAATAGTTACAGAGTAAGACACATAATAGCATTCTTTACAGAACAAAGATACATACAAGCACTCTTTACAGTAGTTACAATAATTACTCATAATATACAGCAGCATCCAGTTACAGGGGTAGTAGGCTATTGTTAGCAGTGCATGATGTCAGATTACACATCAGTTTAGTAGGCAGTGTGAGACAGTCACGGTAAAATGTCATATTAGATACATCCAGGAGGAAGGAAGGTTCAAGGCAGTGAGAGCATAAAGGAGAAATGGGCTAGGGAGCTAACGGTTACAGCCACAAAGGCTGAGATTGAGGAGATATACTTTGAGCCTGGACTTGAATTGGCTAATGGTGGATGAGCCAGTCAAGCTAGCTGGTAAGGAGTTCCATAGGTGGGAGGCAGCAAACTTGAAGGAGTGTTTGCCTTGGTTGAAATGACACCGAGGGATGTCAAGTAGGTGATTTGCAGACGATTGTAGAGTTCGGCATTGTATTTTGGTAGAGAGTAGTCCATTAAGATGGGGAGGGGGACCAAGGGTAGAGAACTTGAATGCAAGGAAGGTGACTGGGTAGGCTAGTTTGTGCTGAAGAAAGGGCCAGTTAAGTTCCTTAAGTGCCTCACAATGATGCCTCCTTGGGGAGGAGTTTGTGGTGAAGCGGGCCACTCTGTTATAGAGGACAGTAAGTTTATTGAATTCTGTCTCTCTGAGTGACTGCAGTAGAGGAGCCCCACACAGAATGGAAGGGAGAAGATTGCAGCTGGCAATTGCTCGATGTGCAACATAAGATAGTGAGTTCCCCAGACGATAGAGGAGGCCGAGCTTTTGGTGGATGGCCCTGGTTATGGAGTCGATATGGGGTTGGGGGTCATCTCTTGGTCAAGATGGATCCCAAGGTATTTGAAACTGGTCATGACCTCAACTATTTTCCCTAGGTTTGTGCTGATCTGGAGCAGCTGACTTCTGTCAGAGCCCAGACGTCTGGAGCCAAACAGGACGGCTTTGGTTTTTTCCTCATTTAGCTTCAGGGAGTTTGTGGAGAACCAGGACTCAAGAGTTGAGAGACTATCCTGCAGTTTTGTGGTCATGACACTAGGTTGAGGGTCACTGTAGTAGATGACCATGTCATCCGCATACAGAATGAGTTTGCTGAGGGAACAGTTACTCTCAATATTATAGAGGAAGAGTGAGAAAAGTAGGGGGCCCAGGATTGAGCCCTGGGGCACCCCAGCAGTAACGGGCCTGGGTCCAGACTGTGTACCCTTCCAGTGGACGTTTTGGAAATGTTCACTAAGATAGCTCTTGAACCATGAGAGAGAGTGGTCATCTAGACCTAGGAGCTGGAGTTTAGAGAGGAGGAGATTATGATTGACAAGGTTGAAGGCCCTCGATAGGTCCATGAAGAGGGCACCCATTAGGGAGCCTTGATCCATGGATGCAAGGATGTCAGTTGTGAGCTGGATGAGAGCAGTGTCTGTACCGTGGCCCTTCCTAAAACCATGCTGCACATCAGCCATGAGTAAGTGCTGCTCCAGATAGTCCTGTAGCTGGTTAGAGACTAGTCTTTCCTGGATTTTTCCAAGGGGACTGTGCAGGGAGATAGGTCTGTAGTTTCCCGGCTTGTCACAGGGCCCACTTTTGTAGACGGGGACGATGGTCGCTACCTTCCACATTGTTGGGACTATTCCTTCCCGAAGTTACCTATTTATGAGGAGGGTGACAGGATGGGCGATTGCAAGGGCAGCGTCCCTCAGTAGGTGGGGTTCAAGCAGATCATGGCCCAGGAAGGAGGTAGGATTCATTTTTTGCAGAAGAGGTAGCACCTCGGACTGATTGACCAGCTTTAGGTGGAATTGAGGTCTGGAGTGGACACATGCCCCTCCCGGGAGAGGGGCCGGCCTGAGGAGGGCAGGGAGGTGAGTCCCATTTGGGATAGAGAAGGAGGCACAGAAAGCCTCAGTAACCTTGGATGGATCATTAGTCAGTGAATCACCTACGATTGATGAAGTTACTTGCAATGGATTAGTGTGATCTATATCTATCCAATTAAGCACCATCTATAAGCCTCACCTCCTCCCTCACATCCAGCCTTCTCCCAATGTCAAGTTCTCTGTGGGCGACAGGGCACTGAGGTATGGTTGCCATGTATTATAAAATTGCTCCCCCCTGTAAAATGGACTTAATTATACAGGTTTCTGGTTGGTAATTCTCAGTAATTCAGTAAAGCCACCACACTATTTATTTGCCAAATTAGTTGTACTTTATTATGATAGTATTAATAAGATTAGCCAGAAAAATCCTATTGTAACAATAAAAACACACCCTGACAGGACGAATAGTTCCAATACACAAAAAGAGATGCACTCTGGCATAATTTGTAGACCTAAGGACCAATTAACTGTTGTTTACCCAGTACATGAAAAGAAACCAGAACAACCCTATCTTAACAATAAAAATGCATCCTGTCATGATTAGTAATCCTAGTTTACAAAAGAGAATACATACTAACATTATTTTTTAAACATTAGGTAGCCCACTACTACCTTAGTGTTCCTGTTACAATTTAGTTATAAGACAGCCAATGGGGCAATCCCATTGGGACGTTTCTAACATGCAATCTAGACAGCTAGTAATATTTGCATTACGGGGCTACAGATTTTCAGAGAAAATGGAATTATACTCAACATTCTCTGGGTCTCCAAGCGCTATGGCCAGTCAGACATCACCGACTTCTTTCCTCTCAGAGAGACAGTAGACCTGACAATTAGGCCTGATATTTATACCCAACCTGTTTTCATTAAAAAGGCATAACTGGAATTTCCCAAAAACTACCTCAGCAGATTTAAACCAGACAACATGTCATGTAACAAGTCATAAGACTCGGGTTCAAAAACACATTGGCCGTAAGATGCCTTGGTCATAAGATACTTTTGACACTTTGCCGAGAGATATGGTCATTCTTAAATGGAAAAACAAGTGATCAGGGGATTTTATATTTATCAAAAATACTGGCTTTAAGATACAGAAAACATGCGAGGGGATGTGGCTGTTTTTTAAAAATAAAAGGCTTACAGATAGAAACCAGACAGTGGCCAAATTACGTATCTCATTATTTTTTTATATCAATTCCTTGTAACACATATTTTTAAACACTAGTAATCACAAGGTGAGGAACTTCAGTAGTCAAGGCTAGCCGAGGTTACCAGCAGCTGTGTTCTTATTTTGGCCGTAACCTTCAAAAAGGCATATTTTGGTACACAGTGTTTTCCTGCTGAACAGGATAATTCCAAGTTAGACCTTGGCTTTGTGCTTTTTGAATTATTTTATTTTGCACATTTACAGAGTTTTAACCATTAACCTTTTAAAGTCTTACACATACTGTACATGTATATTAACTGACATGGTGATATCATTCTTTTACTTAGCCACTTGCAGCCTTTGACTAGCTAGCCATAGCAACTCATATGTTGGTTTCATTCAATCATCTATTGGCCATTGTATTTTCTGCAAGCCTTTTACACCTTGCCATGGTCAACTGTATATATACAGGTGGTTATCAACAATTTTATATAACTAAACTTGTATAGACCTGGGCCCTGGGGCCCCTGGGCAAATTCAACACCCCATCCCGCATTACATAAGTAAGTCTTTTCAGGGTGAGAGCTTGCAACACCAGTGCCTTCCATTGTTGTATAGTGGGCTTAACTGTGGACACCTACGTATTCAAAATACAATGTCTGGCTATTACAAGACAGGGTTTTTTTTTATAGTTTTGAGTGCCTATTTTGACAAATGATGGCCATCACTCAACTAATGATTGTTTGTCAAAATCATATCCTACATATCATATCACATCATATCATGCAGTGCACTCAGCACATACACTAGCAGGATGTCTTCACACGCTAGGTGATGTCATGTGCAAGCAGATAAAGGACTGTCCACTAGATATGGGACAGCAAAGTGGTCTATCAGCATCGGCATCTCTATAATAGAAGGCCCCCATCCCCTGCAATTTCCCAGACTCTGTTTTGGGGGTAAGAATTTCAGTCAATAAAGTAGGCCAGTAGAAAAGGACAAAATGTTAAAGTTTAAACATACTGTATAAAAAGATAAGCAAAAAGGAATTTTTTATAAAAAGTAACAACTAGCTTTCATAAATATATGGAAAACCTAGTTCCATTAGAGGTGTGTGAAAAACAACTTCACCAGCAAAATTTCCATGAAAGTCAGAATTTTGCTTCCATGAAAGATTGGAAATCATTCTGGCAACTTTTGCAAAATTCTGTCTTAGAACTGCAGTATTTTTTGTATGTGCGCTGATGTTTTTTATTAACTTGCATAAAAAATGTCACGCAGTCCAAATTGCCCAGTTTCTCCAGAAAGGAGGAATCATTTGTGTATTAATCTGTCTTTATCTGCTGCCAGACTCAATGTGGCATAATTGTGACTCTGCATGTTAGAGAATATAGTGCATGTCATTGTAATCAGTGGAATGGTTCCCAGAAACCCGCAGTTGAGGGGACATTTTCCACATGTTCTGTATTTCCCTCTTATGTGGGTCTGCAGTAAAATAATTCTGCATATCTTAAACAGAAGCCAAATGTGACATGTGGAAGTTTCTGTAAAATGCATTAAAAAAAAATCTGCAAATTGGCAGGTAGAAATCACACGTTTCACTTTTCCTGTTCTGCATGGAGATAGAGAGCAGAGAAAGAGAGAGAGAGAGTTGAGAGACAAGCCAGAATTTGGACAATATATAACTTTTTGAAATTTAATTTTGTTTCCAAAGGAGAATGACTTTTTATTTTCTTTAGAAAAATGGCAGCAGAAGGAGGATTGGGCAGCAGGATCCAGGAGGAGGAAGGAGCCCATCAGCACAGTGGGATCAGAGGGGGCAGCCACAGCAGGACCTGCAACCGCTGGCTACCACCTCCTCTAGCAGAACACAGAAAAAGCTGACACCTGCCTTCTCCCATAAGGAGGTTGTGTTGCTAGGGAAGGAGGTGACTAGCCATGTGTCTCAGCTTTGTGGGCCAGAAAGGCTACCTCTGAAAGAGAGAGATGAAGTGTGGGCATCCATAAAGGCCACTCTTTTTTTTTCTCCTTCCACAGGCACCCCGACTGACCACATTTTTGGGCTTCCAAGGTGTAACCACCGTCACTTCATCTCCTGCTGCCATCCACCACCCCTGTTTGCATCCCTCTAGATAACCCGATGAAACTTTTCATTGGGTGGGTCCCCTCCTTCTTGGGGGGGAGCTCCCTTAGGTGCAACTATGTATCCGGGGTGCTGCGGTGCCATTCTGAACACCTCCGGGGCTTTGTGGTGATGGGGACTGGCGGCCATCATCCAGGCAATCAGGGGGCACTTTTTTCCCATTTTCTGCCCTCCCCACTCCCTTCACCCTTATTGGCCTTGATCGTGATGGCAACCTGAGGCAGAGACATTCAGCGGCATGTTGAGGCTTCACGCCACCTAGCATGTTGCCCAATCCACCTCTGGGTGCCTAAGGCATGCCCACCCCCCCAGTAGGGAAGAGTACAATGGATGCTCTAAACTCCCTCCCTGCTAGTCTCTGCTCCTGACACCCGGGCTTGGGCATGAACCTGGGTCACCAGCATGCCATGCCAACCCTTTCGCTCTGTGCCACAGAGTCAGCTAAAGGCCACTCTTAATGCCGAGGGAAGGGGAGTCTTGTCCCATACTGTGCGGCAAATCAGGCATAAATGGGATGACCTCTAAAGGAGAGATCCACAAGTTCTGGAGGCACTTGATGGAACAGTGACCATCAAGGAACAGAGGAAGAGGAAGAGGAGACCACATGAGGAGACCAGCACAGGCTCTGCAGCAGGCAAAAGGATACAGGTGGAAGAGGACAGTATTACCAGTGAGTATACTAACTTTAGGACCAGATCAAACATCAGCACTAAAGGAAAGGAAAGGGAAGTGGAAATTGTTTAACCAGGAAAGGCACACTAAGCCAAAGCTTGTTTCCAGGTGCAACCTGGGAGCACAAGAAAGTTAAGTGACTTGCTCAGGGTCACGTAATATGCAAATGATGGCTGTGGGATTCAAACCCTGGTCTCCAGATTTGCAGCTCAGATCCTTAAACCACTGCATTATACTGCTCTAGGATGCTCCAAAAAAAGTCTGTTTATGATTAAAATCAAAAGGACTCCAAACAGCAACAACCAGTTGTGTAGCCCTTTACTGGTTTCACATGTACATGTGCATCATCAGGAGGTGCCAACCAATATAAAACACAGGTTTTAAATACAAAAATCTTTTAGCGCAGTACACACACAATTGCAGTGTAAAGTCAAAAGTGCAAGCAAAATAAAGTGCTGATATCAAAGTGCCAGTGCATAAAGATGTCATCCATTGAAGAAATATCACATATTATAACATAAACAGTTAAAATCTCTTAGATCATGTATGCAATCCTGTGTGCTGCATCTTAGGAAAATACAGGTATATTAATATATAGATTAATGAATCATACCAAAATTTATATATATAAAGAAAGAGAAAATCAAACCCCATGAAATGGTTTTGCAGTTCTCATTAATCTTTTTTTTCCTTTTACATCCTGGTGCTTAAGGTACCAATGGATTATTTAGTTCTTACCCTAGAAAAGAAATAGAATATAACACAAAGATTATATTAATGCATTAGAGTGGACATTTGTAGAGCTAAGCACTATCCTATGAAATATAAATATATATATATATATATATATATATATATATATATATATATATATATATTAGACAAAGAACCTCTGTGCACAAACACTGAGGCAAGGTTACCCAAAGGGCATTTGGCTGGGAAGCCAAGTTTCAAGAAAATACAAAGTCACACATGCCCACACAATGCAAAGCATCATGGGCTGCATATGCAAATCACCACAGAATGTTATGCTGGTCCAACTTTAAGCAGAATTGCATGGTGCTGAAAGGCCTCTCACACAGTTTGCAAAGGGTGTTAACAGAAGACATAGACATGTGTTTCGTCCTACTAGGACTCATCAGTATGCCTCATCTGTTTGACACCCCAGTGGACACCCCACTTGAAACTTGGTTTCCCAGCCAAATGCCCTTTGGGGTAACCCTTGCCTCAGTGTTTGTGCACAGAGGTTCTTTGTCTTTTAAATAGTTTTTTATTTTAATGGGTTCACCACAACATATTCAAGGCACACTGCCTTAGGGTAGCTGGTCCACTCCACTGGGGTGTCAAACAGATGAGGCAAACTGATGAGTCCTAGTAGGACGAAACACGTGTCTATGTCTTCTGTTAACATCCTTTGCAAACTGTGTGAGAGGCCTTTCGGCACCATGCAATTCTGCTTAAAGTTGGACCTGCATAACATTCTGTGGTGATTTGCATATGCAGCCCATGATGCTTTGCATTGTATGGGCATGTGTGATTTTGAATTTTCTTATATATATATATTATGGTAGCATGGTAGTGCTACCATAGTTAGGGTTGAGGAGCCATTTACATGTTAAACCTAAAATTTTACACCATAATAACTTTGCAACCATTCAATGGATTTGCCTGAAATTTAGAACACATGATCAAGACCCATATGCCTTTGGATCTGCCAAGTTTCGTACTGGTCAGATATATGGTTGCAGAGTTATTAAGCATGATCTGCAAGTGCGTTTACGCTTTTTTTTAATTCTTCGGTCGCGCCTACAGGTTGCACGGATTGCGCGACTGGTCCAAAGTCCTCAGGGAACATGTGGCCGGAGTTCCCAATGTGCCTTTCAAAGATTTCGTAAAAAAATATTTAACTGTTCAAAAGTTATTCAAAAAACAAGTTCCCATTATAAGTCAATGGGAAACGATAAAAAGTTTGACAGTGTCGCAAATGCAGTTTTTACTTTCACAAATGGCCCTTTTACTGTCGCAAAGCTGCCATTTTGTTTTCAGTTGGTGATCAGAAGAATGCTTGCCATTTAAATTTGGGACTCTCTAGCAACCCAATTCTTTTTGTATTCACCTATTCGGACCCTGAGGATGCTAGCCATGTCTTTATTTTGGGGTAAAACACCCCAGAAATATGTTTTTCACATTTCTGGAAAAAGTACTTTCGCACTTGAAAGCTTTTGCAAATTGTGACAGTACTTTTCTAGGCTGTGGGAAAATGACAGCAATTCTTTGACACCGCACTGCAAAAGAACAGTTTGGTGTTTTGGGCTGAAATTTGGAGGGAACACAGCCGACATCTCACAGATGTTCCTTTCAGTGTTTCATTGAAAAAATATAATATGGCGGAAAAGTTACGGCACTCCAAAATTGATGCTTTTTCCCATAGGATAACATTACGGCTTCTGACGCATTGCAGCAATCCTTTGGCGCCCTGCTGCAAAATAACGGTTCTGTTTTTTGGGCTGAAATTTGGAGGGAAGACAGCCAACATCCCACAGATGTGCCTTTTAGTGGTTTGGTGAAAAAATATTACAGGGAGCCAAAGTTATGGCACTCTGAACTTTTCTTTTTTTTTTTTTCCATAGGATAACATTGGTAGATTAGCCGTGCCTTTCAGGGCCCGTATCTAGGAAGTAATTAGACAGATCGACACTCGTTGGAAAAATGCTTAAACCCTGCTGGGGCTAAGTACAAAACTAGTCAGGAAAGTCATAAATCATAGGACTTTTAAATTTTTTTTCTACGTCGTACGGTTCCTGAAATACAGTTCAATATTTATATAAAAAAGGTAATTATAGCGCTATAAGAAAGGAACTGGTAAAAATAAACTGGGAAAGAGAATTAGAAGGCTTAAATATGGAAGAATCTTGGAATTATTTTTTGAATACATTAAATAAATTGAAAAAAACTTACATTCCTTGTAGAAAGACTTATAATCATATGGGTAAAAAGCCACCGTGGTTGAATAAGAAAATATTAAAAATGTGCAGGAAAAAGAAAATAATGTTTAATAAAATGAAGTTTAATGGGTTAGAAAGCTCCAAACAGAGTTATAAGAAAGTATTGAGGAAACTAAAGAAAGAAATAAGTAATGCTAAGAGAGGCTTTGAATTTAGATTAGCTGTGAATAAAGAAAAAAAAATTGTGCCTATGTAAATAGTACAAAGGGTAGTAGGGGTACAGTTAGACCCTTAAATGTAAATGGAGTCATGACTTCTGAACCTATAGACATGGCCAATGAATTTGGTAGAGGTTTTGGAGCTGTGTTTAGGAAAAATGATGTTGATATTGATAGGTGTAATACAGGGATTTGTAATATGGATCCTCAAAATATTATAACTGTAGAGAGGGTAGCTAAAAAATAAGGAGATTGAAGCTGGGTGGGACGGCCAGACCAGATGGCATTCACCCATATTTTGTGAAGGAGCTGAGTGATGTGATGATACCTATTATCACAATATTGGGACAAAAATCTTTGGGTGATGGTGAGGTGCCTGAGGGGTGGAGGGTGGCATATGTGCCGATATATAAGAAAGGGAAAAGGAGTGATGCAGGGAATTATCGTCCTGTTAGTTTGACATCAGTGGTGGTAAAGATTATTGAAGGGGCTTTGAGTGATGCTATTTATGAAAGTATGCCAAAGTGGGAAATTCTGGATAAGAACCAGCATGGTTTCATGCCTAATAGGTCATGTGAAATTAACTTATTGACCTTTTATGAGTTTGTCAGCAAATGTATTGATGAGGGAAATAGTGTTGATGTTGTAATGATCGACTTTAATCGAGCATTCGATACAGTTCCACATTATAAAATAATAGACAAACTTATAAATATAGAAATCAGTGAGAACATTGTTAGATGGGTAGAACAATGGTTAAGAAACAGATTACAGCAAGTAAAGATTCAAGGATATCTGTCTGATTTAAATAGAGTATGGAGTGGAGTTCCTCAGGGGGTCAGTACTGCGCCCACTATTGTTTTGTATATTTATAAGCAATCTGAAATTATCAAGTAATAGTAAATTAATCAAATTTGCTGACAATGTTACAATTGGAGCAGTGGTAGATACGTTCAATGAGACACTCATTTTTGGTCAGGATTTGTTGTACATTGTAGGTTGGGCTAGAAAAAAACAGAATGACCTTTAATAAAGATAAATGTACTATCATGTATTTTGGAAGACAAAATATCAAACAGATATATTATATGTATGATCTGAAGCTTAGGATATCGGAATGTGAGAAAGATCTGGGTATTTATGTCCAAAATTATTTAAGAAATGAAGTAAATAGCAAACATCTAACAAAGCAATGCAGATTGTTGGTTGTATTAGGAGAGGTTTTCAATCAAGGAGTAGAGAGGTATTGATGCCATTGTATAGACATTTGGTAAGGCCTATACTGGATTATTGTTCTACAGTGGCAGGTCCTTTATTGGTGAGGGATTTTAAATTAATGGAAAGACCACAGAGATCCCTTACTAGGTTGATTTCAGGGTGTGAGAAAGAGTCATATGAGACTAGATTGGAAAGATTGGGGTTGTGGTCTTTGGAGAGTAGGAGAGTAAGAGGGGATTTATTGTTATTATATAAATCTCTGAAGGATGAGGTTATTAGAACAGAGTTGGGATTGGTGTATAAGGAAAGGACCTATCAATTGAGAAGGCATGATAGGCAATTGAGTGAGGAATTAAGTAGGACTGAGTTAAGGAGGAGGTGTTTCAAGTGTCGAACAATAAGTATTTGGAATGGACTGCCCCAGGAAGTGGTGGAGGCAGAAAGCCTAGATCTTTTTAAGCAGAAATTGGACAAGTATCTGGAGGAAGTTGGTGGCATCCGACACTACCACTGAATTGTGGGGAAAATCTTTATGGGTTATGCCTTCTGATTTTCTTATCTATCCAGTATGAACTCCAGTATGTCTAGTGGGTTGAGGTGGTGTCTGGCCTCATCACAGCAGGCAGAGTTATGGCACAGTGGTCAAGTGTGACAATGAAATAGGATGGCCATCACAGGCCATCAGGTGGATATCTACAACTACTCAGCAGAACCTGCTGTCAAGGTGAGAGTGTTAGCGTTGCCATCGCTGGGTGAGGTCAGACAAGACTTAAATAGTGATAGGAAATAATGTTTGTACCATTATGTATGTCTGTGTTAGGCAACCAGGTAAGTAAGAGGCTGACTGTACACTACTGCTTCTGCACTAGTATAAGCGACTTACAAGTGTGACCTCGGAGAAGAGGGAGGTTGAGTATGTTGCTCAAGGCAGGCCACATGGTTTGTAAATGGAGGCTGTGAGAGTGACAATCAAACCCCGGTCTGCTGTATCAATGAAATATAGAAACATAGAAACATAGAAGGTGTTAGCAGATAAGGGCCTCAGGAGCCAACCCATTCACCCTTTATTTCTCTTTTATACTACTGTGACACTGTAGACCCTACTGTGTCACCAGCCCCCCCCCTTTTACTTCCAAATAACCTCTTGTGCCTATCCTATGCTTTCTTCAATCCTGTAACTGTTTCTAACCCTACCACCTGTGCTGGTAGGATGTCCCACTCATCTACCACTCTCTCATTGAAGAAGTGTTTCCTCACATTCCCTCTGAACCTCCCTCTTCTAATTTCATAACATGACCCCTCATAGTTGTCCATCTTTTCTTTTGAAACATGCTGCCTTCCTGTACCTTGTTTTTACCCTTGAGGTATTTGTATGGTTCTTTCTATCATATCCCCATTTGAGGCACAGTAATCATTGCTGTAACCACTTGTAAATCCCATATCAATTTCTTGTCCTTCCATGTCAGTCTGGTATTGTGAGAAAATGTTTGACATAACCACTTGTTTATAAATTGATCATCACCAGCCATGTTTGATTGTCGTACTATATCAGTAGTGCATCATTACTTGCCCCTAGAAGTGGTCCCTGATTACTACTAGTGCGTCTACTATTTCATTTTCATTTCCCATGTCAAACACATGATACAACCTCTGACAAACAATACCACATCTGTCATCCTCAGTATAATACTGTGTACAGTGTCCAGTTAGGGGGTCCTGTAGAGGGGATATATACATGCTGTGTATGTTGCAACATACACTGTTTTGTGGTATACTAACTGAGTAGTGGGTCCAGTGAACCACCACGCACATGATATAATGCCCTTATTTTTTTCCACTAAACATGTAGTCATCTCAATTTTATGCAATACTCTGTTTACAAATAGATTCCCATTCCAAATAGGGATAAACAGGGTGGTAAAATGCTAAGATTCAACTACATATGTGGAGTGTGTATGTAACCCCCCCTATCAATGGGGGTTCCTGAAAGGTCTTCCATGAGCTTGCCTAATTGCTTGTTGCCCGGTTGGTGTTCGGTGTTATTGCCGTTTAACTGTATTGCCGGTGAGTGCCTGCGTGGTTTCTGTGTACTGTCTCTTTAAAAGCTGCCTGATTACAGATATAATTAATCTGGGAGGGGGACTGAGTGTTTTCATGCTCGGGTCCCACTCGGGCTTCTGACTAATCGCTCCGTTTCTGCCATCGCCAATTCTGCAGAAGGAGCCCTCTTCAAAGATGTAACTAATTGCTGGAACCCGCTTAGAGTAATAATGATAATGTAGTTTGTTCTAACCTGCCTCCTTTGCAGTAAGGACTGTTCTGTTTAGCTCCACCATTTTGGTCCGAAACTGCCGAATTGGACCAATCCGGACCTGAGAACTCTAAAATGGAGCCTGTTGAAGTGGGACTGTGTGGCTTACCAGTGTGGGATTTGTAGTTCTGGATGGTTGGCACCTTTTGCACCAAAAGGGGGAGCTCTTACTGTGATTGACAGCTGGACCAACCAATTGGACCTTTTGGATCCAAGAGAAACCCCCAAGCTGTCTGCTGGCAAGCCAGATCGAAGCTGAGAGCTGAGAGCTGAGGAAGAGGGACTGCTCATGATAGCCAAGCAAGCGTGTCGTAGTTCGAGCGGGAGAACGGTGTGAAGGCCTAGTTAGTGGCCTGCTTTTCAGCTCATTGTGTGGAGAGAGAGAGAAAGAGAAGAAGAATACTTTTTGGACTGAATCTGAGTCTGGAGAAACCCAGAAATAAATTGTAAAGGGGATCAGGCTTTACCTGAGGAGGACCGAAGATTGTGCTGAATGCGATCGGCCTGCCAGAAACCCTTTTCCCCTCGATACTGTTAGGGAGTGAGGAGAACCTAGTGATTGTGACCAGGGAGTGCTGTGCCTGGTGAAGTAAGTTCATCCTAACATATAAATGTGCTGTAAACTGGAGGGGGGGTCACGATCTGGTTTTACCCCAAGTTGAGCTGAGTGCTGATTGCAGGAAGCTATACCCAGCTTGAAACGGACTTAATCCGCTGCTATCTAATGCAGCTAGGCCCTGCCACGGGGAACACACAGAGAAGATCCATCAAAGACAGACCTTCCAGGAGATCAGCCCCTGCTCCATGCCTAAACAGGAATGATGCTATAGTGCATCGTGAGGGTCCTGCTTCTTCTGGCCATCCAGAACAGTCATCTGCTGTCTCGACAATCGTCCATCCTGTGTCCAGTTTTGAGGTATCATGAGTAACCACCAGGGTAGCTCCCTGCAACATATAGCTAAATCAAAAGTGTGTCACCTGATTGCTTGTTATTTTTTTTCTTTTGCATGAACTGAGCCCTCTGGCTCCGGATTACAATTAGGGTGTGGTGCAAGTTGTTCTTTTCTTCACAGGGCCCCGACCAGCTGCAACACCGGCCTACACCAGGCAATGGTTCTGGCTAGCCCATCTTTCATCCCCTGGGTACCCAGAGAGTGTAACTGTTTTAGGGACTCTAAATGCCCACACTGTAGAGTAAATGATAGAGTATTCAAACCAATTACCCTGATTGTGCCCCTCCTGTGCTACTACCCCCTGAATAAATCAGATCTACTTTTTTCTGCAATTTACATAGACTGTGCTGTCAGTTTGTGCTCAGGGTATTGCACTGTCATCTTGAGTTCTGCCTAATCTTGTTTTACAGGGGGTCCCCAGAGCCAAGCTGAGAAAACCAGTCCTGGGGGTAAGTGCCAAATGTATGTGTATTTGCATAGCATATCAGGGGTATTGCCGAGGTTAAATATTATGTATTGTGTGGGCCACTAGTAGGAAACAAGTGGAGCCACAGCATCCCAGAGGGCTGTGGCCTGGTTAGTTTGACATATACTAACCCGGATCTTTGGGTGGAGGCACCTATCACCGAACGTAGGCCCCTTAACCTGTTACTAGCCAAGCAGGCAGGGGTGGTAGCCCTTGGGGTAGTGTCACCTAGTGGTTACATCTTGGAGGCACTGCTGGGATTAGCAACTTCTAGTGGCCAACGGTGGGAATCATCCCAATATGTTCAACTTTGGTGAGAAAATGGAGAAGCTGGCCACGCCTAAGCTCAAACTTGCCCCCCATAAGCTGTTAGTACACCGAATGATGGGGTGGAGCGAGGCTGAGGGGTTAGACTCCTGATAGACCTTGTTGTTACTGGACGTCCCATTAGGGACCACTAATGCCGTTATTACAGAAACTGTGTAACATGTTAAATGTTTGGGAAAAGTTGAAGTGAAGGGGAGGGATTCAGACCTGTTTGAACAGACCATGGTGGTGTTACTCTTCTGCAGTAGTCCTATAGATCCAGACAAGATGCCCCCAGTTATTTTTCCCCGAAGGGACTCAGAAGGGGTGGAGGGTCATCCATTTGCATAATGATCCAGTTACCCCAGGCGGGTCCCATTGTATAGGTGGGTTTAAGGACAAGCTGCTCAAGTTATTAGCGTCTGAAGGACAAACTGCTCAGGAGTTTGTAAAGGTGCTAGACCTTTCAGAGGAACACACACCATTACAGTCCCCGGTCACGTCTCCTGTTTTCCCTAAGAGCTCACCTGTTGTTCCCTCCCCCATAATAATTCCATCTGTACAGTTGGACTCATACCATAAACTCAGACTTTTCTCAGGCACAGTCCCAGTGCCCACGGGGGAGGATGACCTGGAAACATGGATGGACTATGCTACCCCCTTAGTACAGAAATGGCAGTGCTCTGAGGGGGAAAGAGAAAGAGACTTATGGAAAGCTTAAGGGGCCCTGCACTTGAAACCATCCGCTTCTTGCGAGCCACTAGCCCAGAGGCTACTGCGGCTGAATACCTCTCTGCACTGGAAGGAGTGTTTGGCAACACAGAATCAGGGGATTATTTACTGTGGAAATTCAAGTCTGTTAAGCAATGGAAAAACAAGAAGTTGTCCGCATTTGTCACAAAAATTGAGAGGGCTCTGCAGAGGGCCCACAGGAATGAAGGAGTACCCGCAAATGAACTGAACCGAGTCCGATTTGAACCATATTCTAAAGTTGGCCAGGTATTCCAGTGTGATGATCTTGAAGCTCAAGCTACAAGACAGGAAGGTTAATCCTCACAAGTACTGTCATCTGAGGAAAGAGATTCATGAAACCGAGAATGATGAAGAGGGCTGGGAGATTTATGCGGGGCTTGTTGGTACCTGCCCAACTCCAGAGAGGAGTGATCCAGATGAGGCGCAGCAGCTGAGAGAGCTCATTGAAGAATTGACAGAGGCAGCCAGAAAACCTGACCTGTATCAGGCACCCCCAGAGACTAAAACTGGGGTGGGGGTGCATGTCGTTTTTCCAGAACCCTGGACTGAGAGTAACATATTGGAAGAGGTATGAGAGTTGAGAGCCCTTGTGGGGGGCTTGCTGTGAACCCCACAAAATTCCAAATCTGGTGGAAGTCCAGAGGATCAAGAACCCAGAGCACGAGTCCAGGCTGAATTGCCAAATGTCCCTGTTGTGCCCAAAATGGGGGATGGCCCACGACCTCCCAGAGACCCCAGAGAATTCATTCCGATCAAGGCAGAGACTTTGAAAGTCACTTAATTAAAGAAATGCTCTCCCTATGGGGAGTGCGGAAGTCAATAACCACCCCTTATCACCCGCAGGGGGACCCACAGCCAGAACGCTTTAATCATACCCTGCTTGACATGCTAGGTGCTCTCCACCCAAAAGACAAGCCCAAATGGAGCCAGCAGATTAGCACCTTGGTACATGCCTATAATTGTACAAGAAATGATGCTACCAGGTACTCTCCCTATTGCCTCATGTTTGGGAGAGAGGCTCGGTTGCCAGTGGATGTTTGTTTCGGGGTCTCTCTGGAAGGGGTCCAAGCTAAAAATGATCTACAGTACATGCAAAAACTGAGAGCCCAATTGAACCATGCATACCAGCTAGCCCAGACAATGGCCGCAAAGAGAAACCTAGCCAATAAAGAAAGATATCATAAAAATGTGAAGGCCCAAGAGTTTCAAGCTGGAGACCATGTGTTGTTACGAAATCTAGGATTGCATGGTGAACACAAAATTTACTACCTGTTGGTCAAGTCATGATTGAGGCTGAACCCCTTGAGACTGTTCCCCCTGGACCAGTGACTCATGCTGCTGCCAAACAAAGACAGAGCCAACCTACCCCAGTGGTCACAGACTTAAGGTTTTCCCCAACACAAGCCCAGAATGATAATGACTGTCTGTCCACTTCAGATGAGAGTGAGTGCAACTATGCTTATTACCCCTCTTATGAACTGAGTCAGCTGTTCCAAGGTAACTCCATGATTAATTGTGGGGATGAAGCTGGGCCTTCTGGACTATCTAACCTCCCAGTTTCGTCCTTGGGGCCAATGCTCCCTGAAAGTGAAGTGCAAAGTGTCATGTCTGATGACATCGAGTCACTATTTATGGTGGAACTGTATGACTTGCCTGGGGAAAGGGCAGATGATGTGAGTCCCTCTGGTGATGTGCCAGAACCTGAAGAGTATTTTGAGTATGATGGCAATTTTCTTCCAGTGCCAGAGTGTTGTCAAAATGAGCAAAGTCTGACTGAAACAGAGCCTACTGAGCCAGAAGCTGACACTGTTCCAACTTTGGACATTTCTGCCCAGGCAGATGCACCCCTCTCAAGTGATGAAAGTCCCAAGGCTGTTGTTGAAAGTACAGAAACAGTGATTATTCCCGCCAGAAAGACTGGCCGAGCTATCAAACCAATAGTACACTTCAGTTACAATTCGGAGGCCAGCAGACTTGCCCCTCAACGAGGTCCACAAGGGGGTTTATGTTTCTCAAAGCTCACTGCCCAAACTGAGCCTAAGTAACAACTCCAGATTGATTGTCCTGCCCTCAAGGTATGGTGCCCCTGCCCCATCTAGCCTCAGGTTAGCTAATAGGGACGGGCCCCCTCTCACCTTGTTCAATGTACAGGAAGTTATTACCTGAATTCAGTATAGTAACGTGTAAATTACTTGTGTGACATATGCATAATGTAATTCAGAATGGGTATTGTACTGTGAAATGCAAGGAATGTGTACTGTAAAGGTAGAATATGTTGATCAATGCCTTAGAAGTTATAGGCCTAATCAGCAAATGGCATACATGTATGGTATAAATTGCAATTTAAATTACTGTGGTAGTACCTACTTGACGCAGACGCCAAGTTTTTTCAGGCAAGGAAGGGTTTAACCCCCCTATCAATGGGGGTTCCTGAAAGGTCTTCCATGAGCTTGCCTAATTGCTCGTTGCCCAGTTGGTGTTCGGCGTTATTGACGTTCAACTGTATTGCCGGTGAGTGCCTGCGTGGTCTCTGTGTACTGTCTCTTTAAAAGCTGCCTGATTACAGATATAATTAATCTGGGAAGGGGACTGAGTGTTTTCATGCTTGGGTTCTGCATGGGCTGCTGACTAATCGCTCCATTTCTGCCATTGCCAACTGTGCAGAAGGAGCCCTCTTGAAAGATGTAACTAATTGTTGGAAATCGCTTAGAGCAGTAATGATAATGTAGTTTGTTCTAACCTGCCTTCTTTGCAGTAAGGACTTTTCTGTTCTGTTTAGCTCCACCATTTTAGTCCCAAACTGCTGAATTGGACCAATCCGGACTTGAGGACTGTAAAATGGAGCCTGTTGAAGTGGGACTGTTTGGCTTACCCGTGTGGGATTTGTAGTTCTGGATGGTTGGCACCTTTTGCACCAAAAGGGGAAGCTCTTACTGTGATTGATAGCTGGACCAACCGACCGGACCTTTCGGATCCAAAAGAAACCCCTAAGCTGTCTGCTGGAAAACCAGATTGAAGCTGAGCGCTGAGGAAGAGGGACTGCTCGTGATAGCTGAGAAAGCGTGTCGTAGTTCAAGCGGGAGAACTGTGCGAAGGCCTAGTTAGCGGCCTGCTTTTCAGCTTGTTGTGTGGAGAAAGAGAGAGAGAGAGAGGAAGAATACTTTTCAGACTGAATCCGAGTCTGGAGAAACCCAGAGAGAAATTGGAAAGGGGATCAGGCTTTACCTGAGGAGGACAGAAGACTGTGCTGAATGCGATCGGCCTGCCAGAAACCCTTTTCCCCTTGATACTGTTGGGGAGTGAGGAGAACCTAGTGATTGTGACCAGGGAGTGCTGTGCCTGGTGCAGTAAGTTCATCCTAACATATAAATGTGCTGTAAACAGGAGGGGGGTCGCTATCTGGTTTTCCCCCTAGTTGAGCTGAGTGCTGAGGGCTGGAAGCTGTATCCAGCTCGAAACGAACTGAATCCACTGCTGTCTAATGCAGCTAGACCCTGCCACGGGGGATCTGTCATCATACCCTGCTGCACAGAGAAAATCCATCAATGAGAGACCTGCCAGGCGATCAGCCCCTGCTCCATGCCTAAACAGGAACAACGCTGTAGCGCATTGTGCAGGCCCTACTTCTTCTGGCCATCCAGAACAGTCATCTGCTGTCTCGATGATCGTCCATCCTGTGTCCAGTTTTGGGGTATCATGAGTAACCACCAGGGTAGCTCCCTGCAACATATAGCTAAATCAAAAGTGTGTCACCTGATTGCTTGTTATTTCTTTTCTTTTGCACGAACTGAGCCCTCCGGCTCTGAATTACAATTAGGGTGTGGCGCAAGTTGTGTCTTTTTTTCACAGGGCCCCGTCCAGCTGCAGCGCCGGCCTACCCTGGGCAATGATCTTGGCTAGCCCATCTTTCATCCCCTGGGTACCCAGAGAGTGTAACTGTCTTAGGGACTATAAATGCCCACACTGTAGAGTGAATTATAGAGTATTCAAACCAATTACCCTGATTGTGCCCCTCCTGTGCTACTACCCCCTGAATAAATCAGATCTACTTTTTTTCTGCAATTTACATAATCTTTCATATCTCAGTAAGGACCCAAACAAAGACAGTTTTCCTGACAAAAAGCAGAAAGGTCGTTGACAACACTACTATGCCCATGCAGGAGAGGAATGATACTGGCATCTAACAAAACTTTCTGTGAAGTATCACAGACACCGACTCTAATTCATCACAACACATCTCTGTCTGTACCTTTTACCCTGACACCATCAAAAATTGTGCTTCTGAAGTCAGCAACACTACTTCTTCAAGAGTATGGTAGCACAGCCAGCCAATGCCCCTGCAGGCAGCCCACTGTAATGAGCTGTGAAACTGCACCTCAATCACTTCGGTGAAAAACAAAAAGAAATTGAATTGCAAAGAGATGTCTTACTTTTATTTATCTGCTTTGAATGGCCAGACTGTGGTACTAGCACTGAGGAGGAGGGAGAAATCATCATGGCAGCAGCAACAGATGGAATACAATGTGGGGGATCCGGAAAAAGGAACAGCAACAATGCCTTTCAGGTAAAATAGACACGTAGTAGTTATCTGGCCCTTCCACAGGCATGTCCTCAGATCTACAAGCCACTGCAGCAGCAACACATATTATATGGCTTTACTTAGTAATAACATGTACCTTGTGCCTCAAATATTCCTAAGGTCCACTAACTTCTGATGATGCTGCTGCCACAAATGATGATGATGTTGATGAGTTTTTCAGACACACAGGATTACCATAATGCCATTTGCACATGCAAAAGACAAGTCTCTAGCACAGGACACAGTGATTTAGTGAACACGGGTGTTGTGTACCCTGCCCAGAAGTGACCAGTCATGCATAGCTTCACAAATAGAGATGCAGCGAAACCGAATTTTGCCGGAGAAATTCTGGCAAAATCTTCAATTTCACCACGTGAAACGTTTTGCGTAACTGTGCCCTTACAGCGAAATTTCACCCGTAAATTTCGGCAAAATTTCACCTGTGAAGTTTGGTGAAATTTCGCTGTCAATTTTGCCTTTTGCCTGCACATTTCACTGCATGTAAGTATCAGGTGAAACTGGGGGAAAAAAGCTCATCACATGACTTTCTCTCTGGCACACTGCTGATGAAATGGGTGACTGCATTTAGGCAGGAAACCAGACTAAATGTACTTCCTTTAGAGTTGTTTCAGCCTAGGAGTAGGAAGTAGGAAGGAGACTACAGCAGGAGAGCTCAAACTTGTCTTTATAAAAAATAGTATTTGTGTGTGTGTGTGTGTGTTTGCAGCTTATTTGATTTGTGATCTGTTCCCCATTAGTTTAAAAAGTTAATATTTTCTGTTAGTTTTTTCTGCATTTTTATATTTATCTTTTCTGCTGTGTGTGTGTGTGTGTGTGTGTGTGTGTGTGTGTGTGTGTAAAACTCTCTCCCTTTTCTTTTTCTCTTTTTTTTTGTAGCAAGGAGTTGTAGGAAGAGATAAGAGAGATTAGAATGGATGGGAAAGGTAGAGTCAAGGCGGAGACTGGGAAGAAGGCAGCTGGACTACCCCCACCCAGTGTTTGCATTAATAGGTGGGCCTTTATGTCTGTGTCCCACCAACAGTAGCAGGAGCATGTATCCCCACCCCCCAGCAGGAGAATATAGCCCCCACTCCCCAGGAGCAGCATGAGCCCCTCATCTCCTCCCAGCAGCAGCAGCAGGATCCTCCTGTTGTCCAGCAGCAGCATGTGGCCCCACCCCCAGGCAGCAGCAGCAGCAGCAGCAGGCATCTCCAGATATCATCCCCCAGCTGGAGCATATGTGCCCTGCCTCCCCTGAGCAGGAGCATGATGTGCCCACTGACTCCGGAACATCAGCTGTTGCCCCCCCCCAACACAGAAGGTGTCATCAGCCGTGTGGTGTTTTTTCAGCAAAAACAGCAGTGTTAATACAGCTGTGATCTGCAACTTGTGTGGCAGATCTGTTAGAAGGGGCAAGACCAGGGGTCATTTTAGCACTGATGACCAAAGGAGCCATCTGCAGCACCACAACACTGCAGATTGGCTTGAAAAATAGAAAGAATTGGCAACAGGTAGAGTGTCCCAGGGTGCTGCTGAGCAGTTGGAAGGGGAAGGGGGCCAGCAGGAGGGAGGGGCCAGTGGTCAGCAGAGGCACTGCAGAAGGAGGCAGCTTTAGCTCCCCCATCACTCTCACCCCATAGACACAGGTGTCGCCGGGTTCATGGTGGTGACCCAGCACAGCCTGCAGTCACTCATGTGCCAGCACCAGCAGCAGTGAGCCTTGAAGCGGACCTGACAGCGTTGCACAGAGAGGTGGGAGCTCTGTGCAGTGAGTTCACTGATTTCCACCAGGAGGTCAGTGGGGACCTCAGGAAACTCTTTGAGGATCAACAAAAAATGTTTGACCTCTGGATGGAGCTGCGTAGTGGTGGTGGTGGTGGCAGGGCAGAATCTGTACCTAGCACCAGTGCAGTGTAACGGTGAGACTCCAGACCAGTCAGTACAGCACTGGTAGCAACATTTTTTTTTTCTTTTCTTTCTCTTGTCCTTGCTTTCTTACTGTCAATCTTCCTTCATCTGCACCCTCTAAAAATAATAAAAGCATATATATATATATATATATATATATATATATATATTTTTCTGTCTCTTCTTCTATATCCTTTCATTTGTTTTTGTCTAGTTTTTTTGTGCGTTATGCAATGTTCATGCTCCCTTCCTTTCCTCGTTCATATGTATACCCTGTCCCTGACAATGCACCCTCTGTCATGTGTTACTGACAGTCACTTTTAGTCTTTTTTACCTATAATCACTGTACCTTTCTACTTGGTTTATGTTAATCCCTCTGATTTGTATGTAGTTCCTCCTCCTATCCACAAATGTCAAGTATTGTAATTTGTAAATTGTTCCTAGGAACAAAATGTTTTCCCAAAGCTATGTGTGATGTTGTGGGCTGGCAGCAGTTGTTTTGGCTGTGTGCAGGATCAGTCTGAATGAATATGAACACAACTGTCATAAAAACATAAGCACTTTTATTGCAAAGTGAAACATAATGCAATTTATTTTTGTGCTTAACACGCGTGTCCCCATGGCTTGCCACAATGTTAACTTGGTGTTACAGTGCCCAACCACACTGCCACCACCACCCAGTTCAAAATGTGCTCTAGTAGGGCTACAGTTTAACATAGTCTCTTGAAGCCATGCTGTGCAGAGTAGGCATGATAAGACGAGAAATATAGTATGACCAGAAAAAATTAGGATGACATTGAGAATGTAGAGTGAGACAGAGTGTTGCCACTATCTAACATGGCCCATAATTCCAGAAATGTTTCCCAAAAAATGTTACAGTAAATCAAGACCAAAATCAGGTCTCAGCCATAATGTTTTAGAGTGTCTCCCCCACCATCCAGACATTAAATAGCCATTCTAGGGCCTGTTTGCCAAATATTTCTGCCCGAAACACACTGCTGCCGGTGTCAAACGGGGTCTACAAGTCCAAAAATCTTTACCAAAAAATTCTACATCAAATTGAGACTGAAATCAAGTGTCAGCCATGCAGTTACAAGGTTCACATCCACTGTGAGGACCCAAATGTGCTGTTTTCTGCACTGTTTAAATGCTTTCCGGGCCTAACTGTGGTGCTGCCACTGCCTAACATGGCCCAGAAGTCCAGAAATGCTTCCCAAAAAATTGCACAGTGCATTCAGACTGAAATCAGGTCTCAGCCATGATGTTTTATGGCACCCAAACCACCACCCACACCAAACGATGGTCTTTGGTCCGCTGTTTACAACTGTTTTTTGGCCCCATCTTGCTTCTGCCATTGCAGCACAGGCAGTAAATGTCCAGGAAAGTTGCCAGAAAAATGGTACGTTAAATTGAGAATGAAATCTGGTCTCAACCATGATGTTTTAGGGTGCCCCCCCCACCACCCAGACATTAAATAGTTGTTTTAGGGCCTGTTTGCCAAATATTTCTGCCTGAAACTCACTGCTGCCGGTGCCAAACGGGGCCTACAAGTCCAGAAATGTTTACCAAAAAATGCTACATCAAATTGAGACTGAAATGTGGCATCAGTCCTGATGTTTTAGGGTGTACCACCACCTCAGGGACCTGAAAAGGGGTTCCAACCCATGCAGAGAAAATTAATTCCTCCTGCAAAATGCTGCTGCTACTTGCAGTTCTTTCCTCCTGCTGCTTCTGTTTCAATTGATTGAGATAGGAATGTACAATTATCATTTCCCCATCCCTATGCTGCTGTACTGATTGTCTAGCTGTGTTGGCTGACAGTCTCTGTGGTACTAGCTTGCCTGGTGGTGGGGGAGTGAATGACATTTTGGGGCACTGCAGCTTGCTGTCTGCTGTTGTATCTGATCACTACTGTCCAAGTTGCCACAAGAAGAACTACTGTTCTGGATGGTTGATGCCTGGTGGATTATCCTCACACAGTCCATACTGCTGCTGTTGAACACGTAAGTACCTATCTTCATTGTTTTTCCTGTGTAAGGTTAGGGTGTTGGTGGGTTGGTATTAGGGCATCTTGACTTCTAATATGCTTGTACTACTCTTATATTATTTTTCAGTGTGCTGTGGATGATATCATCATGCCAGGTCATGAGGGAGGGAGATCTATGGATCTTCCCAATTTCCCAATGCAGACGGTAAGTACTGGAATTTCATACAAGTGTGCTATGTCTGTTACTGCCATCTACATAGAAACATAGAAGCTGACGGCAGATAAGGACCACAAGGCCCATCCAGTCTGCACATTTCTTTTTCTACCTTATAAATGTGCCATCAGCCTTTACTCTGTCAATGGCCTATCTATTCATACTCATCTGTATTGCTCCCGTATGCCTATCCCATGCCTGTTTGAAGCTCTGCACTGTATTCATATCCACCACTTCCTGAGGTAGGCCATTCCATGCATCCACCACCCTTTCTGTGAAAAATAACTTCCTCACATTACCCCTTAATCGGCCTCCCTCTAATCTCATGCTGTATCCTCTTGTCCTGCTATTATTCTTATATTGAAACATATGAGACTCTTTCACCTTGCTAATGCCCTTGAGGTGTTTAAATGTTTCAATCATATCACCTCTCTCCCTCCTTTACTCTAGGGTATACATATTGAGCTCCGTTAATCTGTCCTCATATGTTTTCTGATGCATTCCCTGCACCATTTTGGCTGCCCTTCTCTGGAATGCCTCAATTTGATTAATGTCCTTGTGAAGGTGTGGCCTCCAGTACTGCACGCAGTACTCCAGATGGGGCCTAACCAGTGTCTTGTAAAGAGGGATTATTGCCTCCCTCTTCTGACTTGTGATACCTCTACTAATACACCCTAACATCCCCCAAGCCTTACCTACTGCTTCAGTGGTCTGCTTGGATGATTTCAGGTCATCGGTGATGATGATGCACAAGTCTCTTTCTTCCCTTGTGACTGCCAGCAACTCCCCTCCCACTCTATAGGTGGCTTCAGTATTTCTCTTCTCTATGTGCATGATCTTGCACTTCTTTGCATTAAACCCCAGTTGCCACTCTTCCAACCATTTTGCTAGTTTATCCAGATCTCTTCCCATTCTGCCAACCCCATCTGGATAATCTACTCTGTTGCAGATTTTGGTGTCATCTGCAAACAGACAAACCTTAACCTCCAGTCCATCTGCTTTGTCACTGATAAAGATATTGAAGAGGACTGTCCCCAGTACTGATCCCTGAGGTAGCCCACTTGTGACTTACATCTCTTTTGACTGTACAGTATACTGTTTACCACCACTGTCTGTTTTCTGCCCATCAACCAGTTTGCCACCCAGTTGACCAACTTCTGACCCACCCCAAGCCTTACTAATCAATATTCTATGTGGAACAGTATCGAAAGCTTTGCTGAAGTCAAGGTAGGTGACATCAACTGTTCCCCCTTGGTCCACCACTCTGGTTACCCAGTCAAAGAAATCTATGAGATTAGTTTAACAGGACCTTCCTTTTGTAACCCCATGCTGTCTTGGATCCTGTGCTCCTATGGATTCATGGTGTTGCACTATCCTTTCCTTAAGGAGTGCCTCCATAATCTTGCCCACTACTGAGGTAAGACTGACTGGTCAGTAGTTCTGTGCCTCCTCCCTGCTATCACTCTTGTGGAGCGGGATCACATGAGCCCTTCTCTAGTCTTCTGGGACTTCTCATGTGCTCAGAGACTCACTAAACAGTTCTGATAATGGCTCTGCTAGTTCCATCCTTAGCTCCTTTAGTACCCTGGGATGTATGCCATCAGGTCCCATTGCCTTTTCCACCCTGAACTTATTGATCTCTTGTAGGACCCTTTCTTTTGTGAAGGGACTAGTGCTCACCTCCCTCCCCCTTGTGTCCATGGTGCTGAACTGTGAGCCCTGTCTTACCTTCTCTTCAGTAAATACTGAGCAGAAGTATCTATTTAGGATAGATGCTTTTACATGGCCCTCTCCACACATGCCCCCTTATCTCCTTTGATCTTAGCAATACCCCCTCTGGACTTTCTCCTTTCACTAATATATCTATAGAAGTCTCGTCACCTACTTTTACTGTCTGTGCTAGTGTTTTCTCGGGTTGGGCCTTTGCCTGCCTTACTGCCTTCCCGCTTCCCTTAGGGAAGTTTGGTATGTCTCCCTATCTTCATCCCGCTGCGTTCCCTTATATTTTCTGAAGGCCAGCCTTTTTGGCTCTGACATTTTCTGCTACTGTTTTTGAGAACCAGAGTGGTTTCCTTCTTCTTTTGCACTTCCTTTTCTCTCTAACACAATTGGATGTTGCTTCAAGTATTGCATCCTTAATGCTTCCCCACTTTGCATGTATCCCCTCACCTGTATTTCTTTTTGCCAGGGCTAGCTTAACTCTGTTGGCCATCTTATCAAAGTCAGCTCCTCTGAAGTCCCATATTTTTGCCTTGGAATGGGATGATTTAGTTGTAGTGGCCAAACTGAACCATACCATGTGATGGTCACTGGCCCCTAGGTGACCTTTTACCTGGAGATCTGTGATCCTTTCCCTGTTAGTCAGTACTAGATCTAGGATAGCCCTGTCTCTTGTGGGTTGTTGTACCAGTTGTTTGAGGCCCTCCCACTGCAGGGAATCCACCATGTGTCTAGTTCTGGCAGATGTTCCTGCTGGTATTGACCAATCTGTATCTGGCATGTTGAAGTCTCCCATTATCAGAACCTCACCTTTAGCTGTCATGTTTTGTATATCTTCTAACAGTAATGTGTCTATGTCCTCCCCCTGGTCTGGGGGACAGTAGACAACCCCAGTTCTTATGACTGTCCCATTTCCTGTTTCCAGGGTGATCCACAGTTCTTCCGGCTCCTTATGTGTATTCTGAATTTCTGTAGCTTTGATATTTTCATTGACATACAGGGCCACTCCCCCCCCCCTCCTTTTTACACCTGGGTCTCTTCTGAACAGTACATAGCCAGGTACTGAAGTCTCCCAAGTGTGGTTACTGGTAAACCTTGTCTCACTAATTGCTACTATGTCCAGTTTAGCCTCTGTCATTAGTGCCTGCAGGTCTGGAATCTTGTTTCCCAGACTGCGAGCATTTGTGTACATGATTTTCCATTGGCCAGATTTCGGTGTGTTAGTTGTTGGGTGAGGTCTGGCGTTTCCCCTGTGCATTGTATGGGGAGCCGGACCTTTTTCCTTACCTGGTGATGCAAATGAACTGCAAACACGCTGAACTCCTGTTTGACCACTAGCTGAGGGGGAAGGGGTGTTCTTCCCATTCGATGTATGAGGTGCTGCACCCCTTTCCCCATTTGCTAGTTTAAATATTCTGCAAAGATGTTAAACTTCTGCCACAATGCACTGACTCCCTCCTTTGTCAGATGCATTTCATCAAATTTAAAGAACTTTCACTCCCAAAACTGTTGCCAGTTCCCGACAAATTTGTGTCCTTTTTCCTGACACCAGCCCTTGAGCCACATGTTTAGCTCCCCTATCTCCCCTTTTCTGACCTTTCATCAATCTGCCCCCTCTCCTAGACTGGCAGGATCTCAGAGAAGGAGATGCTGGACAAAAAGGATAATAATTTGTCACTCAGCCTGGTCAGGTGTTCCTTGGTCTCCACAACTGACTGGCTGGTGAGATCATTAGTCCCTATGTGTACCAGGACGTCAATGTTTTGCCCTGCTTCCTGAACAATTTTAGCAATGCAGTCAGTGTCTCTCCACACTGATGTACCGGCGAGACATGTGACCATTACCCCTGGCTGGAGATGGGTATCAACTCCCCGAATCATGGAGTCTTCAATGATCAGAGTTTGTTTGGATTTCCTTTTTGATTTTTTTTTGTTTTGGTTCCTGTTTGGGGTGAGTTTTGTTGTGCTAGCTCCTGTGCTGCAGTATCCTGCTCTGCAGTATCCTCTGCCCCTTTGTTTGATTTCGGAGATAAAGGCAGATACCTGTTTGTAGTTTTGATATGTTTTGTAGAGGTAATATGTTGGAGAGCACCGAGTGATGGGGCACCCGATTTGCCCCTCCTAACCACCTGCCAACCTCCAGGACCAACTACCCTCTGCGGTCGAGGTGCTTCTGTTGGATGTTGTGGAAATGGCGGGTGGTTCATATAATATATTTCCTCTTGAATATGAAATCTGAGGTGCGCAATCTCTACCCATGCTGCTTGGAGCTGAGCCCTAGGATCTCCAGTGGCTCAGCATGTACGACAGTGTCCTAAATCCTGTAAAACTGCCCTTCTGAAAAGTGTTCCGCAGTACCTGCAGTTAATGATATCCATTCCAGATACTATGCTGGGTTTATAACCTGGTCATAGTAATTAGAAGGAAGAAAATGCAAGCAAAAGTTTGATTTTGTGTTTTGTTTGATTTTGTATAACTTGTTATAACAAGTTAAATTACTAGTGCCCCTGTAAATTAGTTCACCATGTGGTTATCCCATTGATCTGCCCCTTCCTGCTTTTCCACAGGAAATGTCATGACTGTGCTACCCTATAAAAGGGTAGCTTGATAGTAATTGTGTTATTTTTTGCTTTTGTCAACATCAGGAATTCTGGAGAAGTTAAATGTCATTCCATCCTGCTGCTGCTGCTTCTGCTGGCTGCTGAACCAGATCTGGGGGATTCATTTAATTGTTTGATGGTTCCACTTTCACAGTCCTTGAGGTAAGTATTTCTTCATTTTTTATGGTCTTCAGTGGTGGGGGGGTGGACAGTCATGGGTGTGGTGGGGGTGGAACTTTTTAACAATCCTCAAAATTTGTTCTTATTGTTTCTTATTTCAAGGTACGCAGTGCTGAAAGGGGAAGGGGAATGCCTGCTAGTGCTACTGTACTTCGTCATGGACCTTGGTCTGGATTAGAATCATGTGCACCACACGGCATGTTCCTGAGGGGAATGAACTTAATTTAATGACATCATGGGGTATGGTAAGTATACATTTGTTTCTCTGTTTCTTCTTTCAACTTGTTAGGTAAAACCAAGTATGCAGATTGATGAGTATCCAACATTTTTTCTTATCTTTGGTCTTGCTTGGGTCATTTTCCTCTGTTGAGGTTTCATCGTATGTCGTATCTTGATGACTACATGATCAATCCAGGCCATGCAGGAGCTGTGTTGTGTCTGTGGAAGACATGGGTGTAGCTTGAAGATGTTGGCCACTGGACTTGTGTCCATACCATTACTATTAATGAGTAATCACCACTGCCACCCACGTACAGGGAGGAACTATGTGTGAAAACACATGGTTGAGATGGTGTTTAGTAAATAATTAGGTGGAGGGGGTTAATGTCTTGTCTAATCAATGGAGATTGCATAGCTGCAGTAAACATTAACATTTTGAATCCATTCCAAAATGAGGACAGCAGAATCCTCCCCTGCCCCCCCCATCCCCTCCAGGTCAGGAACCATTGCGGTTTAGGTGTACCTTAACCTGGTACTGTAGCATAAGTAACCTTTTTGGGTGTATTTGATGTTGTAAGTTGTTAAGCCTCTTCATGATTACTTTTGTAATTAATGACTCGCATCATCAAAGATGGCCACCATTCACCGTTTCTCAAAATGTGTTCCACTTGTGGTGTTAACTATTGAATTAGCATGTTACATTCATATGCTACTTGTACTACGCTAGGAGCCAGGGTTCTTGTACATGTCACCGATACTAAGTGGCAGAAAATGTTTTTTCAGTCGCATGAAGTGCATGGCCATGTCAGGTCAGCTCAGATCAGGTGATGAGAGGGGGAGGTGGGGAAGTGTGGAATTTGCCATCATGGGCACTTTTAAGGACATCCAGACAACATATCTTGCATGTCAGATGGGGCTCATATAGTAAGTCAACATGAAAAGTAAGATACTTTTGGAAGAAAAAACATTATAACTGTAACCACGCAATTGCAAAATCTTTACGGTTATGGTAATTACATTGCTGCTGCCTTATATAGGCTTTGGGGATTACTGGTGAGGTGACCAATCAACGGGTTATTGCCAAGGGTGATCAAATGAAACTTATACACACTGCAGCACATACCAACACATTTCCATATCCAATCCAATCATACAGAGCTAAAAATAAGGTATAACATGCACACCCCAGCCACCATACTGTGACTGGAAATTTGCTGGGGGGGGTCTTGGAGTAAACTCAGCCTTTTTAAACTTCCAATTCCACATCATCCAAGAAGCACCCCTCACAGTCTTTAAGACTGGCGTTCTCATCAGGTGGGAATTCTCTCAACATTGCTGCCTCATCCACCTGGCTGCCTGTGGATGCTTTAGTTGAGGGATCGTCATCATCCTCGTCACTGAGACACAGTTCCTGTGGCAACACCACTGACATCACTGTGTTGTGTGGAATGTGCCTTTGATTCATTTTGATGAATGTTAGCATGGACGCATTCTTGGGTGACAAATTGGTTCTACGGTCACTCACAATTGCCCCAGCCGCACTAAACACTCATTCCACAGTGACACTGGATGGTGGGCAGATCAGGTATTTCACAGCAACTGATGTTAGTGTTGGCCAGTCAGTCATTTTACTGCTCCAGTACAACAGTGGCTCATCATTAATGGCAAGTTGCTTTGGGTCCCCCCATGTAGACCGCCACCATTCGTTCTGCTGACAGGAATCCAGCGGCCTCATCTGTCTCCTCCTCCTCCTTTTCCTCCATATCTTCCACTCCCACCTGAAAGACAACATCCCAAAGGGGATTGCTTGATGTTTTCTGCTCTGCCTTGCCCATTTTCTCTGATTGGGTTGCCTGTGAGCCACTGGTGGTGGTAGCTACATCTGTTTTTGATGCAGTGCATGCATTTTTCATTTGTGCAGCATGTACCAGTTTAATGAGTTTCTCTGTCTACTGTTGTACTCACTGATGACCTCCTTTAATTATAGTGGGTAGGCCACGTTTGTAGCATGGATCCAACATGGTGGTGATTGCAAAGTCAGCGGACTGTAAAATGCCAGATACATGGGTATTTGTGTCCAGCACATGGAGCATGTGATCCATCAGATCACAAGTGCCATGATCCCCACTTGCCTGTCTGGTGTCACACATTCACTAGTGTCTGACTCAGCACATGTATGAGGTGTATGGACTGACTTATACAAGCTGTGTCCCCACTTACTGCCTGTGTAGCATGCTCAGATGGATGGAGAATGCATATTAGTCTATCAATTTGGCACCACTGATCTGTTGTTAGAGTGATGGACACTAAAGCACTGTCACGGGTGGTGTGCAGCATCAGGTATTCTGACACAGCCTTATATTGTACATACAACAGGTCAAGCATGTAGTGTGGAGTTCCACCTGGTCACAACATCAAGCTTCATCCAGTGCTGAGGCAGATGGTTATTGTGCTGTAGCTCACATAAATGGTCACAGGCCTTTGCAGAACAGGCGAAGTGGACACAGAAGTGACGGGCAACAGTAACCATTTCCTTAATATCTACAGGGTTGAGAAACTGCTGAATGACAAGATTAAGGCAGTGTGCCAGGCAGGGCACTCTGAAAAAAACACTATTGCTAATGCACTTCACTACATTGGAGCCATTATCACTTGTGACGAATCCTGCTATAAGTCACTGTGTGTGTAGCCACCCATCAGTTTCATCCAGCAGAACATTAAGCATTTTTGCAATCATGTGGGAACCTGTAACACTTGTCATACTCAGGGTTGCATGCTGCCGAATACCAGGTGTGTTGCTACCACCACAATTTTGCTTCACGCATGTTTTGCCAGGCCCAAAATCACATACCACACCAGGCAACTGTGCCCAGTGTGCTGTTATGCACAGATACAAGCTTGCTGCTGTTTGTCTACTACTCCACATATCCATGCTAAGATAGATATAGTGTGATGCACTATGTTTCAATGCATGTCTAATGTAATCAGCAACTCTACTGTTCAGCTCTGGCATGACACACTTACTAAAATAGGTTTGCGATGGAACTTGCCATTTGGGACAGACATGGGCCATCAACCTGCGGAAACCAGCATTCTCTATGAATGAGAATGGCAACAGATCTATGGCCAGCATTTCAGCAATGGCAGCAATTAGCTTTAATGCAGCAGCATGATTTGGGTGGGGGGGCTTACTTTGTCTGCCGCTCAAGGATGGTCTTCAGAGTGGGCTGCATCTTTGGGGCTGTCTGATCAGAACGCTGTAGTTGTGGCAGCAATGATTTTCTTTTAGGGGCAACACTTGACTCTTGGGGCTGTGTAGACTGTATGAAACCAGTTATCTTGGTTTCTTGTGGGTGTGGGGGTGGTGTATTTTTCAAGACTCATGGGACTGGGACTCACACCACCATTGCTATGCCCACTACTCGAGAGATCAAAGGATTGCTCACCCTCTTCCTCCACCACTGACCCACTCTGCCCTCCCTCCTCCTGCTCTTGCTCTACTACTTATAACTTGCAACCAACAGCTCTGGCATCCTTCTGGTGTTGCTGCCATCTCAGTGGGTGCTTGTTTTTCAGGTGGGAGTGTTGGCCACCGGTGTCTATGTGGCTTCCCTTTTCCCCCTGACTAACATGGGCTTGACAAAGTTGGCATATTGCTATGGTCTCATCAGCAGGATCTAGCACATAAAAGTCCCAAACTAGGGACTTTTGACCTCTGGACTTCAGATGCTTCTGGTACTGTGATAGTTCACAAACAGGTGTGGAAGTGTGTGTTTTTTGAGCTGCTCTCATCACTTCAGTAAAACCACATTGGGGGTGGTTACTTGACTGCTTGGAGGTTTGCTTATAGGCTTGGTGACAGACTGACCCACTAGCTGTACATGTAAATGGCCTACATCACCCTTGACCTTTTTTAACTCAGGCTCCCATATGGGATCATCCCAGTCATCATCATCACCACCAGTAGCAATGATGTCCTTGTCTTCCTCCTCCTCCTCCCCTCTATCACTGTTTTCTTGGAGGACGGCACCTTTTTCTTTCTCTACAACCATCTCAGGTGGCTGACTGTCCTTATCTCCAAGATTATCAGACTCTGGTTGAACACTATCATCACCAACTCCTTCAGGAACATGGACAGTCACACTGACAGACTTATTATCACCCTCCTCTGAGTCCTGGACCACTGTTCTTGTGATGGTGTCAATGCCTCCCAGTCCCTTCTTCTCACTGTCAGCATCCCCCACTAGCATGGCTGCAACAGTTTGAGCTTTTAAAAAGGAAGACACAGGTATGCCTGACCCAGTTCGGCCACCAACTCCTTTGCTGGTTCCTGCCGCGCCACCAGTGCCCACATCAGAAGACACTGATGCAGACATACATGTGCTTTCACTGCTGTGGGGAACTGGAACTGAAATTATACTTTATTCAGCAAACTTCTTAGCTCCCTTATCCCCCCTGCCATATTTCCCCCTGTAGCTGGCTGCTTCTTAGAAGGCATTTCTGCTGACTGCTTCTTAAAAGCTTTGCCTTTCTCTGTGAGTATCTGAAGAAAGGATATATTACTACTAACTGTGTGAATTAACACCTCACACATGAATAACATCACACACCTTCAATACTGGCTTCCTTACAAGTCCAAACACAATCAGGACAGGTACCAGCACTTACAATACAACTAAGATTCAGTGATTCTAATGTCTGTCTATGTCCTGTAACAATTTGTACTATGTGTGGCAGTATCTCTGCCCTTATACAAGCGTTGTTACAGCTGTTTTTTACTGTATCATGCAGTTTCTCCAATGTTGCCATGTATGTATACTGTATGTTTTGTGCTCTCCCGGGTCGTTCCTGAAAATAAGCATACTACTTGTCTAGTGTACTTACCCAGTAAACAAAAGCTAAATAAATAAATACCATATATAGTAGGCAACCTATTCTAGTAAAAAACAAAAAGGAAACTTTTTTCCCCAAACAGGAAGGAATTAAAGAAACACACACAAGTAAAAAGGGCACAAGTGGCCAACTTTAAATACAGATTACCTGTGTCTCTTGACAAATAAAGTACTGTAATGTGTTATTACTTAGTACCACAATTTTTTTTTATATAAGGCAGGACAGAGATAACCATAAAACCAAAACAAAGGCAAGTAGTACCACACAATATGGTAGTGGTCTAGATGGGAGGGATCACCAAGAAATCTCTTGAAAATGACTATTTTAATACATACTGTTTTATAATGTGCACGTTAGGTGTTGTGCAAACAATGCTATAACAGAAAGGGTAACGTAAGTTAACAAAAACAGGAACACCATGCAGTGTGCAGAGTCAAGCTCCAGCAATAACACAGGGGAACAATTTAACAATGCAGTGACTGTAAATGGAGAAGTTCAAGTGATCAAATAGAAGTACTTAGTAGAACTGCTGATTTTAACAGTTTTAGTAACACAAATTAACACTCCAGCAAACAGAACTAACCACAAAACAAATAAAACAAAGAATCAGCTCTGTGTGTTTAAAACTTTAGAATTCACAATCAATTCACAACTAAAAGAGGAAAAATGGTATATATAATACAGCTAACAGTGGCAGGAACTCTCTCAAACAGGATGGAGAAACTTTTCAGAGAAAAATAAATTCAAGATAAAACAAAATTAATAAGAAATAACTGTAAATAAATAACTCACAACTGTAAGTAAATACCAATCTGCTTGGCTAGAAATAGTCTGCACTGCTTTACACTCCTGCCCTCAAAGACACAGAGAAAAGTAAAACCTAATTTTAAGTATTATACAAAAATCCACAAAATTAGAAAATGTTCCCTAACAGCATACCACTAGGGAAAAAAGTTTATATTTTCCAGCAATTAGCTGTCAAAAACAATTTCTAGCTACATTTTCAAAGACTTTATTGGCTCTGATGCACCACGACAGGCTGCTCTCCAACTCAACATGCAGCAGAATGAGTGGGAAACAAGCTACACGTGACTTTGGACCTGTTTATTTATTTATTTATTTAGCTTTTGTTAACCGGGTAAGTGCACTAGCCAGCAGGTGACTATTTTCAGGCATGACCCGGGAGAGTACAATACAGGATAACCAGTTGAAAACAACAATACAATTGAGGCAATAAGTACAGAGTACAATCATTCATACAGGGCGAAGCTTTGGCTAGGCTAACATGTCGTAGGCTATTCTAGGCAATAGACAAAAGGTCAGTGCAAAAGAGGTTAACAGGGAGTATAGGTACCGGAAAATGTCTGGTCTAGACTCACCCCACAGGGATGGCGTCCGAGGTGAGGAGATGGCAGGGAGAGGGGGGGGAGGGAGTGTGGTAGAGAGGACCGGCTCCAGGATTTGGGAGGCATGCTCCCCAGGTCCAGAGTGATGCTAATTGGAGAAGATAACGGTACCCTCCTGGGGGAAGGGGAGGGTCATGTAGCTAATGGGTAGCAGGTAAGGTGTGCAGGTGGCAATCGGTAAGGAGATCCGGGGTCGTAAGGTACACTTACGGCTTTAGCGGTAAATGCACAGGGTAGAAGCCGGGCTTATGGTTTCACCGCTGGGCATGAAGATGAGGAGCAACCAGGAAGGTACACGCCATTCGGACTATGGCTGGTGTTGTCTAACGGTTTCATGGGAACGGCGGAGGTAAGGAGGGCGATATGGGAGGGAAGTACATCCATCTAGAGGCAAAGCACCAGGATAGAAAACTGAAATTGATAGGAGGAGTTTACTCACAATGCATTGCAAATTTCACCTTTGGACCAAAATTTCGTCAGCAAAATCAAAAGTTACGCCAGCAAAATTATGCCACAAGGCGAAATATGGAGCATCAATAGATGAAATTGGCAGACCAATGCATTTAGGCGAAATTTCACCATTTTATGCGAAATTGTGAAACCAAGCAAAATTTTGCTTTGCATAGGTGAAAAATTTCACCAAGGCATGTTAAGCGAAATTTCACCATTACATGAAATCAAAAAAACAGGGGAAATTTTGTTTCACATAGGCAAAATATTTTGTGTAATTGAGGAATTATGCAAAATATTTCACCATGAGAAATATTTCAATTTCGCACAACACTATTCACAAATGGGGTGCAAGGCAAGTTGGCTGAAGGAATGATAGGTCACCAATCACCAGCAGTATCACACCGAAGTGAGTGCGGCACAACACCCCCATGCACTTTTCAGAGGCTATTGGTATATTCTCAGCAGGGAAAGGCACACTTAATTGGACATGACTCGTGTCCATGGGGAAGACTGTGAGTGACTGGAGGAAGCAGGAAGACAGAATTGCTGGTTCCTCTACAGGCAGTCATGGATTCAAGAGGAATGGTAAAGGGGAAAGGTGGAGGTGGGAGGAGGACAGTATGTCAGAGAAGGAATGGAGGGAACAGGAGTGGGACCAAGCACTACAGCATCAGCAGCAGATGGATGATGGCAACATGGGTAATGAATAGTGCAAGCAGATGACCTGATAAGCATTGCAAAATGTCATAGATGATAATGACTGGAGTTCCGCCAATAACCACACTGTAATCACTTCGAGAGGTTGCTAGTACACAATGGTAAACCTCAAGAGTGAAGCTCGAGAGGTTTACCATTGTCATGGCAACCTCGAGAAGTGATTTCAAAGTAGTTATTAGCAGAATGCCAGCCATTAGCTTTTATAGCGTATGGGCTCAAATCTATATAAAAGCTAATCATGCTTTATTTAGCTTACCTAGGATCCTTTAAAGCAGGCAGGAATTAATTTATACATATTTTTATGCCACCAGTTATTGAACAGTTTTCAATGGCATCAATAAAACTTAAGTAAAAAGAACACTTCCATACTTTTTTTTACATACAAAACTACTATTTTTAGACAATAAACTACAAAAAAAAAAAAACTTTGAAAAGAAACAGTGTCCAACAACCCAGTTGGTTGCAGGAATCACGTGTTGGCTGGGAGAGTTGAATCTTGGGAAACATCTTTATGTAGCCATCCCTAGTATGAGTCAGCCCTGTAGCAAGATGTGCTGCCTGAGTGGACTGTAAGCCATCAGGTAACTAGAACAGAAAAAAATAAATAAATAACTTTGAGCCCAAAGATAGGTTTTTTGCTCATTGCTATCTAAGGTGTTACACCGAATGCCATCCCAATCGCTACTGTTACTTTCTGCAAGCTGCAACTGCCAGACTAAATGCCTGCAGAAACTAACAATTGCCATTCTGATCATGGAACACTGAATTGAGTGAATGTTTTGTTTTATTTTAACTACTATCATGTAATCCCGATTGCCGCTCCTACTACAGAATGTTGTCAATAGTTGACATTCAAGCTTGTAAACCCATCACTATGACATACGCAAGCAAGGTTTACAGAAACTGAAGTCATAGCAAAGGGAGTACAAGGTTAAAATCTGTTTGATTTTTGGTGGTTAATAAGGACTCCCCATAAATTATATCATAATAATAAGTTACACAAGTTAGTACAACTCATCATCACTGAGTACACAAAAATCTAGTTTATTTCAGTTCACCTGTGTGGCAGTTGATGGAGATGTGATGATGTGTCTAAGTGGATGGCATCAGATTAAATCAATCATTCAAATTTTATTTAAGATAGAGCATTTCTCATTATGATTCAAAGCACTTTACACAGATATCTAAAGTACTTAAAATATAATACAAATACATCACAAACATAAATAGATCACTATCATTAATCAATAAAACATTAATCGAAGTAAGAGAAAGCCTATCTAAATAAATACGTTTTTAGCTCTCATTTAAATGCATCAACCATAGGACTGTCTCAGACATTTCAAGATAGAGAGTTTCAGAGGCTTGGGGCTGAAAATGAGAAAGTACAAGCACCTGATATTTTCAAGAAAACCCTTGGAATCTCTAGCAATCTCTCGTCTACGGAGTGGAGAGAGTGGGAGGGGCAATAGGGACACAGGAGATCATGCAGGTAACCAGGCCTCTGGCCATGCAGGGCCTTGTAGGTCAGCAAACCAATCTTGAAGGAGATCTGCCACATAACTGGCAGCCAGTGCAGATAGTGTAGCACAGGTATAATATGACACGACCTGGGTAGGCCAGTCAACAACCTGGCTGCTGCATTCTGCACTAGCTGCGGGCGGCAAAGATCTTTCCCCAACACCCCCAGGTGTAAGGCTTTACAGTCATCAAGGTGTGAGGTCACAAAGGCGTGGACCAGTGCAGGCAGATCATCAGGGGACTCAGACGCTTAACCCTGGTGATGTTCGTCAGATGGCAAAATTGAGTTATGGACCATTGCTGACATCTGTGTCTTGAGTGTCAGACTGCTGTCCAAAACAATGCCAATATTCTTTACCCAATCAAAGGTGAGTAATGGGGAGTCTCCAAGCCTCAGCAGAGAGACTTGGCCAGACTGTGCCCTCACTCCCTGGTGACCAGGTTCCAACACTAGTACATTAGTCTTGTCCAGATTCAACTTCAACCAGTTGGCCCTCATCCAGTCTTGGATCTCAGCAAGGCAACTGTTAAATACTGAGATTGCCTCCTGCTGTTCGGGTGCATAAGTCAGATACAACTGAGTATCATCTGCATAGCAGTGAATGCTCAGCCCTTACCATCTTATAATGTCCCCCAGCAGTAGCATATACACCACAAACAACATGGTGGACAAAATGGAGCCCTGTAGGACCCCACATGGCAGGGCAAGAGGTGCAGAGGAAAAAATCCCAGACACCACACACTGCAGCCTGCCTGTGAGAAAAGATTTAAACCAGTTGAGGACTGTACCAGCCAGTCCACAACAAACCCACAGGTGCTCCATCAGTACCCCATGGTCCACAGTATCAAATGCCATGCAGAGATTAAGTAGAATAAGAATGGAACATCTCCCTTGATCCCTCACAACCAGGATATCATTTAGCACCCGAACCAGGGTATTCTCGGTATTATGCCTTGTTCTAAAACCCAGCTGGAGAGGATCGTAGATGTTGTGAGCTGTTATGTAAGTCTCCAGTTGAACGGCCATCACCTTCTCAATAACCTTACACACAAAGGGAAGATTAGAGATGAGTCTGTAGTTCACCAGGCAGTCCGGGTCAAGTAAAGGTTTTTTCAGGAGTGGCCTTACAACTGCCTCCTTCAGGGGCCAAGGAAAGACCCCTGTCACTAAAGAACATCAGGCTATCCTGGCTAGGATTTGGCCGATGACATCAATGCACCCCGCTAGGAGGCGTGTTGGTCCCAGATCCTAACTACAAAAGGTTGGCCGTAATTCCTGGACAACCTTCACCACATCTGCAACAGCCAACTGGTTAAAGTCGGACTAGACAGACTGACTGTGGTCGACCTCAGGCCCGTTACTGCAAGGCCCATTTGAGGGAGCTGACTGGATTTCTGATGTGATGGAGGCAATCATTTTTTTAACTGAATAAACTTTATTGAAATTTTCAAACAAGCAGTCAAAACAAACAAAACACAAGGGATACACATACACAGGGTACATCAAAGCCAAATAAAAAAAAGGACAAAGAATCTCTGTGCGCAAACACTGAGGCAAGGGTTACCCCAAAGGGCATTTGGCTGGGAAGCCAAGTTTCAAGAAAATACAAAACCACACATGCCCACACAATGCAAAGCATCATGGGCTGCATATGCAAATCACCACAGAATGTTATGCTGGTCAACTTTAAGCAAGAATTGCATGGTGCGAAAAGCCTCTCACACAGTTTGCAATGGGTGCTAACAGAAGACATAGACACGTGTTTAGTCCTACCAGGACTCATCAGTATTCCTCGTCTGTTTGACACCCACTGGAATGGACCAGCTACCCTTAAGACAGTGTGTCTTGGATATGTTGTGGTGAACCCATTAAAATAAAAAACTATTTAAAAGACAAAGAACCTCTGTGCACAAACACTGAGGCAAGGGTTACCCCAAAGGGCATTTGGCTGGGAAGCCAAGTTTCAAGAAAATACAAAATCACACATGCCCACACAATGCAAAGCATCATGGGATGCATATGCAAATCACCACAGAATGTTATGCTGGTCCAACTTTAAGCATGTGTGATTTTGTATTTTCATGAAACTTGGCTTCCCAGCCAAATGCCCTTTGGGGTAACCTTGCCTCAGTGTTTATGCTACAGAGGTTCTTTTGTCTTTAAATAGTTTTTTATTTTAATGGGTTCACCACAACATATACAAGACACACTGTCTTAATGGGTAGCTGGTCTATTCCACTGGGGTGTCAAAACAGATTAGGTATACTGATGAGTCCTGGTAGGACGAAACACGGTCTAATGTCTTCTGTTAGCACCCATTGAACTGTGTGAGAAGCCTTTCGGCACCATGCAATGCTGCTTAAAGTTGGACCAGCATAACATTCTGTGGTGATTTGCATATGCAGCTAATGATGCTTTGCATTGTGTGGGCATGTGTGATTTTGTATTTTCTTGAAACTTGGCTTCCCAGCCAAATGCCCTTTGGGGTAATCCTTGCCTCAGTGTTTGCGTACAGAGGTTCTTTGTCTTTTAAATCATTTTTTATTTTAATGAGTTCACCACAACATATCCAAGACACACTGTCTTAAGGGTAGCTGGTCCATTCCACTGGGGTGTCAAACAGGTGAGGCATACTGATGAGTCCTGGTAGGACAAAACACGTGTCTATGTCTTCTGTTAGCACCCATTGCAAACTGTGTGAGAGGCCTTTCAGGAGCATGCAATTCTGCTTAAAGTTGGAACAGCATAACATTCTGTGGTGATTTGCATATGCAGCCCATGATGCTTTGCATTGTGTGGGTGTAATAGGGGCTGTGTGTATCCTGGAATGAGCACGCTTTCTCTTTAAATCAAATCTGTTGCTGCAGTAATTCTTTGTCTTGTACTATTCTAATTCTTCTCCCTATGTTCCCCAACTATCAGGAATGCCACCTGTAGTTGTTCTGTGTATCCCTATTTTCTTTCCTTCTTTAATTTTTTCTTGCTCTTCCACATTTGCACTGTGCACCTAATTACACCTTTAAATCATTTAGCTAGGACAAACCCAGTGAAAACAGCCCTTATTTGCCTTCTTGTGTAGCTTAGGGTTTGAAACTACAGGGTGAAATGAAAGACAAGCTGAGTGTCTTTCTGGCCGCTTCTGTCACCCTCCTAGCAAAATAAACTGCAGAGATGATTTTTTTTAAACAAAATAGAATGTGTGCACAAAGTAACCTGTAGTTTGGTTCTTCAGTTAATGTTACCTGCAGTTTAAAGTTCAGTGTTAAATGAGGCTGCTTGGTGCTTGCTATTTTCTGTGTGATAGACTGAAAATAAGCATGTTTGTCTCCTCAGGCTTTTGCAGCCCATTTGTTTTGTTTCTTTTAAAACACATTTCTTTCTGAAAAGAGACTCATGTATGTTAACAGACTTATGCTTTGTATGCTATGTTTTAAGTAAAAGAAAACTTGTACTGCTGTTCTAGAAAATATGGTCTGACCTATTTAGTGTTTCTTACAGCCTGGTCTCTCCTCCATCCCTCTGACTCTGTTATAGGGCCAGGCAGCCAGTTTCTCAGTTTGTTTATAGTCAGAAGTGATGGGAGGAGCCTGACTGTTTGGAAGTGCACACATAGAAAGGATTTCCCTTATTATTATTACTACTAGCTTATGTCATTGTGTTTCTAATAAACTATTGTAGGTTTTCTTTAACTCTAATCTAAAAAGTAAATGTTCTGGAAGATTTTAGTCTTTAGTTATAAAAAGGGGCGGAGCCTAGTTGGTCACCTGATCCTACTCCTGTATAAAAGGACCAGATCTGGGAGCATTTTTGGTTAGTTGGTGATAGGGTGCTGACTCTATCAGACCCCTAGCTCTTTTCTAGGTGGGATTTTGTTTCCATTTGAAGCTATACTGAACTGTTATGCCTTTATTTGATGTCTTCTTGTTTATGATTATTTTCTTTTGACGAAATCAGTCCGCTTTTGTTTATTTCCATTGTATGAATAAATACTTATTTTATTTGGCATCCTGACACTGTGTTGGACCTCCTTACTATCCACGTTTACACTTGGTGTTAGAAGTGGGATAGCAGTGGATATTGTCCAAAAATATCCAGGAGGTGTCAGATGCAGAGGGACAAGGTGGAAGATTCCATGGCCAGTGGTGTTCTGACAAGGACAATGGCAGAGCAGCTACAGATTCCACTGAACCCTGTCCTAGGGGATGTAAGAAGACGAGAGGCCAAGACTGAGAAACAAGAGGAAGGAGCTACAGGAGGGGAAAATGTCTCTAGTGGTTCTGAAGAAGAAGAGACTCCCCCCAGCAAGATGGAGGACTTGTTAAGATGTTTTTTTGTAAAGCAAATCAACATGGAGAAACAAAGAGAAAGGGACCATCTGCAAAGTGAAGCAAGGTGGGTGGATACATTGCTGGCCATTCAGGCCCTAGGGGCCATTCATCAGAATCCACCTAATGATGGCCCAAAAGACATTAAACTTTCTAAATTAGCAGAGAATGATGACATTGACAGGGCCGGTTTTAGGACTTTGGGGGCCTCCAGCAAACTATGACTGGGGGCCCACAGACAGGGCTGGGGCCCCCCTTCCCAGTAATCTTTCTACATAGTATTTTAATTTCATACAATGTGCCAATGCATACTTACATGCTATCACATTTGAAGACTAGAAACAAGCCCACCATATTTCTAAAACTGACAAATTGTTCTCAAACTCGAAACAAAATGAACAATACATTTTGGGGTGGGAAACACTTGAAGGAATAAGTACATACATGGGACATAGTTAGTTTGGAATTTCTTACAGAAATTCATTAGAAATACTCTGTAAGCTCAATCCTTGCATTCACAATGCATCTTAAAAAAGAGTGAGGAGGCACCCTGTATGTGACCAGCCAAAGCATCAGCAAATTCATCACATTCCCCACCCAAAAGTGAGACTGCTCATAAAAGGTGCTTCAGTTTAGCATATGATGCAAATGTGCAAGTCCAACCAATAGCATAGTTAAGGAACCAGAACTCTCCCTGCTCCATCCCCCCCCCCACTCTGCAGCATTAAAGTCTGCATTTGTTTACATATAACTTAATATGCTTACTTGTTGTAAGTTGTTGGGGTTCTTGGTCTCATCATCCAGCTGAATTATGATTAAGCCTGACCACTACGGCAAAGTGACCACCTCCATCGGTCAGGAAAAACTTTTTTTTTGTTTTATATCTTGCCCTTCAGAGGCGATGTTCTCCTGCTTTTAGTATTCTGGGTAAACCACTCAGACTTTACTATTTAGGTAGTGTGCTCCAGCCAAAAAGAGGCTCACAGGGTTTTAGTTGGGAGCTCACCAATTTGAAGAAGGCTACAATTCTCCTGCATTCCAAACTGTACAAGGGATTTGACAAGCTCAACCCTATATTTGTAATGAAATTGTGCATACGACTTTTAAAGCTTCAGAGGACTTTCCGGACTTTTTGTTGACGAATTCATCGATAAGGTGACTATAAGGGAGACTTTTGCCAACTTCATGCTCAATAGACAGCACTGCTAGCTCCAGACAGTCTTTCTTGGCTCATTGATGACCTCAGATAGGTTTTATCAACTTAAGTTTTGAAAACTGCATTCTGCTGTTCATGACAGTTACAGGTACTGTCAAAAAATGTGCAACATCAAAAAGACATTCACATACATTTCATGTAGCCAGTTTTGAAGGAGAAAATTTAATACCTGTATTGGTGACGATCAGTCTTAAGCATTCCTGCCAGGTTCCTGAGTTCATGTGCAAGTTCATGAGCATCAAAGTCAGAGTGGTTAGTGGTTCTGTCTGTTAATTTTTCTTTGAGGACCTCACATTGCTGCATCAGGTCTTCTATGGAAACACCATTTAGCGCTTTTATGTTAGACAGAAATCCAAATGTTTTAGCAAACTCGGACATTTGCTGAAAGCGCTCGCTAAAGGACAAGAGTGTGGTGTCCAGCAATGTGTTGAAAAACTCAACTTGAATACTGCGTTCTGGGTCCTGCACTGTCTCATCCTGTCCTTCATAATCAAATAGTCACTTGACCTTTCTGTGCCTTGCCTGACTGAATCCAGCTGGGGCATCCAGTTCTGCAGCAATCTTAGAACCCTGTACCAATGCCTGTTCAAACCCACTCTCTCTGTACTTTTTAAGTATGTCAGTGGTTGAAGCAAGCACCTTCACACAGGTCGATATGTCAACTGATGCACTCTGTAATATCTTGCTTGCACGGTTGACTTCAAGCAGGACATCATACCAGATGACAAGACATACAATGAATTTGTATGACAGGAGTTCGCACAAAGTGACGTTGCCTCTACATATGCTGCAGCATCCTTGGTCCTTACAGACTCTGCAATCTCCTGCAAAGCACTCCTAATTTCCTTGAGCTGATAGCGTAGTGCTTTACAGACTCTATTCGACACTCCCACGAGTCTCAGAAAGTGGCTTTGGAGATCCAACATGTTTTTCAGTATTTGCCAGCGGCCTGTTGATGCTGAGCAAGATTGTAGACCTTCTGCAGGCAGCCAAAGAAAGAGACAGCATGCCTTGATGAATGGGCTCCATCGCTGATGATGAGATTCAGGCAGTGGCAGGCACATGGCACATAAAACGCTCTGCGGTTTAATTCTTTTATCCGAGCCTGCACACCAGCTCGTTTCCTTTCATGTTGCTCCCATTATCATATCCTTGCCCCGACAGTTGCTGATGTCCAGATTATGTTGCTGTAAAGTCTGAAGAAAGGAGTCAGTTAGTCCTTCTCCAGTTGTGTCATTTACAGGTATGAACCCCAAAAAATGTTCCTCGATGGTGGCTACATTCTTCGAAACATCCACATGTCTAACAACAAGTGTCATCTGCTCTTGGTGGCTAATGTCAGGAGTACAGTCCAGGATAACTGCAAAATATCTGGATTGTTGTATCTGTGATACAATGACCCTTACAATTGCACCTGAAATTAGTTTCATTATTTCATTTTGAATGTCCTTGCCCAAATAGTGGTCCATTATTTCTTTATTCTGAATCCGGCGTATATGTTCAGCCATGAGTGGGTCAAACTTTGACAGAAATTCAACCTGAGCCAAGAAATTTCCATTGCCTTGGGTATGAAGCACATCACTTGTGCCATGGAAAGCCATGTTCCTCTCAGCCAAGAACTGAATAGTTGCTATGATCCGTTCCAAGACTCCACACCAGTGTATTATCTCTGGAATTAGGGCTGTCTGAAAACCGGTAAAAACGAAGATTTCATGGAATCTGGCATTTTCTATCAGATCAGTAAATCTATAAAAAAGTCTGTTTTTCTTTTAATTCCTTCATGTACTATTTTCAGTTTACTTTATTTAATGCTCTGTATATTAAGCCTTCTTTAATTCTGATTATTTATGCACATACTAAAAGAATGATAACAGAATCCCAGTAAAATCTGGAAATTAGAGTAACAATCACTAGTGAAATTCCGGAATCTTAAGTCTTGTAAACAGAATTTAATTGTTTTAATCACCGTAAATCAGTGGCCTTGATTATCTCTTTCTCTATCAGCAGCTGTCTCTTTTCATCCAGTGTCTGGCCACTCTTCAACCTGGTCTCCAGTTCCTTCCACTGTAACATGCTTGCTACATGTTCTGGTGCACGGTCATGGGAACTCAAAGCCTTGGACATTTCTCACCATGCCCGATAACCTCCAGTCCGAAGAAGATTGTTTGAGTGTCCAAATAATTTGCAGGCAAAGCAGAACAGTGCATCCTTAGACACAGAGTATGTCAACCAAGTGCGCTTGACTCTCTCACCATGGGGCAGAGTGTGAAAATAATTTTCTGCAGTAAATCTTCTCTTCTTCTCATTTACTGGGAATTGTGGCAGTATGACTTGCACAGGTCCATGTTTCACAGACGACACTCTTACTTCATCCCTTAGTGTGTGTGGCCAGGTTCCAAGATCCTCAAATGAAATTTCGGAAGATCCCGCTAAATCACAAGTGAGGTCGTCTATGCAGGTGGGCACAGTGTGGACAGTGGCAGGTGTGTTACTGGTCTCCTCTGAAGGCAGAACTCCTGGGATATTTTTGCAGGTGGTGGGTACCATATAGACAGTGGCCGGTGCATTCCTGGTCTCCTCTAATGTTAGAACTCCGGGGGTGATAGTTTCACAGGTGGACACCATTTCTTCCATTACAGCAGTTGCAGGAATATCTGCTCCAGGTTCAGGTGCTCTTTCAAGATCAGCACCGCTTCCTAGGCTTTGACTTGAGTGTGATGGGGTAGTAACAAAAAATTTCTCAATAGCACCTCTTTGCTGCTTTGTGTCTTCATTTCTCTGCTGCTGTAACTTTCTCTTTGCAGCTCCCGATAAATACGTGCGATTCATTTCTTAAAACTGAAGGAGGTAAAAAAAAACAAAACACAAATATCCCATGAAATTTCTGCGGCAGAATTTGCAGATTTACTCAAGAGCATTTTTTCACTTTTCCCTTCCATTTCAGTGAAAGGTGACTACATCGGGCATTTTAATATTTCGGCTTTGTGGATTCAGCAACACTTGCATTGACCTGCTCTGTGTAAAAGTTGCCATATATAGATACCCAGGCCCTATGCCATACACCGAGATGGCCGCAGGCACAAAACAACTCACTGTGATAGACAGAACCCCCCCCACACTCACTATAAGGATCATGACCCCAAAACACAGTGAGTGGGTCACAGACCAGACCGCCAGACAGAGACAGGCAGGACAGACCAGACCAACCGATCAGACCAACCGACCAGACGAACACTGGGAGTCCCTGGCCCCACACTGGGATGGCCATGAACCCCTTACTGGTATACTACACTGAGAGAGTATGGGTCCCTCGCACTTCTGGCTAGGATAATCAGCCTCCCATCTCCCCAAAGGATCCATGAGGCTTTGCTGGATATTTTAATTTTGGTGAAATGTGTTGATTTTGCTGGATACTACAGGTAATAGGAAGGCATGTATACCAGTGTGAGTGCAGGGTCTGTGCATGTCTGTGTGAGAGACATCAATCAAAGCTTTATTTTTAAAGAGCATCTTCCAAAACCAAAGCGCTTTACAATAAATATATACAGTAAAATTAAAACATCCTAAAATCATGATATGTACTGTGTATTCATGTAAATAAAACAATTCTGAAAACCAATATGTGTGGCTGTTCTTTCAGCAACTACACACACCACAACTCAAAATAACCACAGAACAAATCAGTAATCTTTGAAGGAAGCAGCAAGTCAGGCCTTAGAATGTGTGCAGTACTTGATTATGCTTAAACACTCAGGAAAGTGGTGCGCCAGGTTTGGTGGTGCCATCTCAAAGCTGCCAGCCCAGCTGCAAAAGACAGCACTCACTGTGGATTTTTCTAGATGCTCAGTGCATGTTTTAATCAGAACAGGTCCCTCACAAAATCAGCCACGTGCTTCAACCTTTCAGCGGTCCTTCTAGAGGCATGTCTCTGGAAGGCCCGCTGAAAGGTTGAGGCACAGGGCTGATTTTTGTGAGGCACCTGCTCTGATTAAAACATGCACTGAGCAGCTAAAAAAAAAAAAAAAGAAATGAATGAGTGCTGACTTTCCTTTCATCTATTAAGTGCTACAGTCAAGAAACCCCAAATAAGTACCTAACACTAGGTTCTTGCCTTTACCTGCCATTTCTGTAGCAGAGGCAGAGCAGCAAGCATCACTTCTAAATAGCTGGACAAGCTAAATGGAGAACTGCACTGAACCTGTAAGCAATTTCCACTGAAAAATGGATCCCCCAATAACCCACACCCAGGGCCTGGAGTACCTTATTGCGATTATACAATGGACCCATGTGTAAAATTAATTCAAATTATGTTCAATTGTGCTTTTTTTATATATAAATGCCATTTCGCAGCCATGGGTTGCTGTAAGATATACCCACGGTCATGCAATGTGTTTTGACCAATGAGGTTACAAGATTTTCATACCACATTATATAATTCTGGTTTGCACATTGCATGCAAGACCCATTTTAGTTTCAGACCCTTGGTTGGATCTCATCGATGACACAATTTATCCATGTTCTGCTATAAAATAGAACTTTGTTGTGGCTGAGAAATACTAGAGTTGTAAAATGTCACTTGAACACTCGAGTGAGTATGACAAACTCACTGAGATACCAAGAAGTCTTTAGATATGAAACAATTACAGAATGTGAAATATATTGAAAACAGCTTCTAACGAGTAAAAGCCAGCACATTAGAACTGCATGCAATACTCAAGGTGGTAAACTGAGAAACATTACTTTAGATTCAGTGCAGTTCTCCTTTAACCCATTTAATGTTCACCTGGTGTGTGTGATGTCTGTACCTAGTGTATACCCAAGCAGCTGCAAATGAGTTCTAATAGAGCCTTAAACTATCTGCATTTTGTACATTGTCCTACAGATTATACCAGGTGCACATAGTAAAGAGCTGCTAATGAGCCCACAGCCACATGCAGTATTTTCACATTGTCCTAGTAAGGCCATCAGGATCACATAAAGAGCTGCTAACGAGTGATTAGTTGGCTGCTCTCACATTCCATTGTAAAAGTACACTAGGTCTGAAAACTCTAGAAACAAAGTAGCTCAGTGCGCCCCCCGCCCCGGGATCATGCAACAATAAATTTTCAGCTTGGATTGGCATTGCAATTTACTAATTTGTTTTTAGAAGGAGTGGGGTCTTAGGGCTCTGCTGTGATGTCCCATCAGCTTGGTCCCCATGGCAAACTATATCTGCCTCAAATGCCTTACCTTCATAGAGGCAACAGCAGTCCAAAATAGACCCAAGGTGTAGTCAACCACCAGTGTGTAAGTAATGGGAAAACCATACATCTCCCTTTACAGACCTTATCCAATGTTAACTGCTCAGAGTCATACTTGCTCAGTCACAAAACCATAAACTGTGTGCACCCCCCCCAAAGAGTGGTAAGCCTTTAGCCCTAGTCATTGAAACACAGCATGAGATAGCCAGATAAATAAAACCCTCATGCATATATTTGTATTGGTAAAAACAGTGCCCACAGGAGGAGAAACTTTGGCCAGGCACTGCTTTTCACCAATGCTCCCCCTCCACAGGACCACACCGAGAAGTTACCTCTCATAGGCCATTACACTTACATGCAAACATAACCTCTTTTTAGATATAATATGGTGCAGTATTTAACATGAATACACACACACACGCCCACCCACAAGCACAGCAGACCATGCTAAACAATCATATACTGTCTCTGCTTCAATGTAGGACCATTGATGGTGTAGTGGGCACAGTGTCCAACTTGATATACTCAAGCAACTATCAAATACAGTATATTACATAGCAGAATAAAAAAATAGCTTCCTTAACTGCTGGGAGTGCTCCAACAAGTTGTTACACAATCCGTCATTTTCCCCAGACTGAGTCAAAATTACTTGAAGAGCAAGAAACAGACTACTCATTTATTATTAATAAATGTATTATAAAAAAATGCTCTTACTGATCCATTATTGTTCTATCTCTGCTGCTCTATTATGCTGTTGTCTCCTTTCTATGTGTGCCCTATATTGTATCCCAGCAGAGCCTAAATTAATTCTTCACCTGAATTAATTTAGCCTCTGGTGGATACAGATAGGGCATACATAGAGAGGAGACAGCAGCATAATAGAGCAGCAGAGACAGAACAATAATGGATCAGATTCAGTAGGAACTTTCTTTGTAATTCCAGATAGACAGACTTACAAGACAGTAGGATAGACACCACCTTATCTGGCTATCACAGTGACCCCTCACTATAACGAACAGCATTATAATGAACAACTGCTTGTTCCCGAAGGATGTTTTATTTGCCAGTCTACAGTGAGCCACAAAATACACTAAAACTAAAAAAGTTAATTACACATATTCCTTTGCTTTCCCAACAAGGCGCTCATACACTTGACTGTCAATAAAACAAAAAAGTAAACTTCCTTTGCTTTCCCAACCATGCACCTGCACATTTGATTCTTAATAAAAGAAAAAAGTGAACTCAGTAAGTTGCCTTTAGTGCCACCACTTACCTTGCCTAGCATGCCGCTGACCCATCTATCCAAAATGAAGCTTTCTTCCAGCACCTAGGCAAGGTAAGCGGTGCATAATGGCAGCTTTCTATAGTAACTCACCTCTGAAGTCTGTCCCAGTCAGTGACTCGAGAATAGCTTCTGCACTACAGGATACCTAATGTATGTCTCAGCAAGGCTGCATTGCTCTGGCAACCCACCCAGTCTGTTCAATTCACACTTGTATTTCTTCAGCACCTACATGTTTCCACAGGAGACTCCATACATTAATGCCTTCGGCTGCTAGTACTAGTAAAGGGGTAGTAAACATGCAAAGCAAATACTGTCAGAAGCACTTAAAACTAAGATCAACAACCAGAAAATATTTAAGTTAGGTACAAAGTAGTAAGTACCATTGTACCATTGTACATATGATACAGCCTCCCCATGCTGAGCTTCACCACAAATTCACTGATTGTATTACCTACAGAAGGAAGAGAAGGCACTAGGCAAGGCAAGTACTGCTGGTCTCCTGGAATTCTTGCTGTTCTCACGGCGTCCACCACAACTGCAGGCAGGGTCACCTCTGTACGGTAGTCAGCAGGCACGATGGTTGTGTAGCAGTCTCTCAAGCTAAACTACTGCGTTGCTGCTTTTTTTTCTTAAAAAAGAAAAAAAGTAAATTTAATTACAGCTCAAGTTAGCAGCACTGGCAGAAGTACAGGGGACCCTGTATCAGTGGTGGTGGGCCTGGATGAACTGCTGCCGGACGGTTCTGTAGCTGGCTGGGTGATAGTCCTCCTCCTCCTCTCCTCTCTCTGCTCCTCAGACTAGCGACTGCAATACGCTCTTCCACAGGTCTCCTCAATGCTCTGGAACCGGTCCTGATCCTTGGCTCAGTCAGTTTGCTGTGAATTTGATTCCACCGGAGGGTTCATTTTTATGCTGCAGCTACGGACCTGAGTGGGAACCGAAATGTTCAGGTCCCAGTGGGCAGAGGTGTGATATCAGGAGTGGACAGAGTCGAGCCCTGCGATTGGTTCACCACACCACGTCCCACATCATCATGTGCAGCACAATAAGGGGATGTAGGGAAACAAGTAAGGAACATTTCGGTGAATGAGCACAGATGGGAATGGACGAGTCGACACAGGAGTCACAGCCAGCCTCCAGGGCACAGCCACCATCAGGATTCGGGAATCCACTGCCAGGGTCAGAAAATTGGGTTGGGTACTCTGCCTGTGCTTGCTGTCTCTGCAGCGTCGCTCGCTCATCTTCGTTCGGTGACTGACTTGATTCTGGCTGCTCGTTGCTGTACAGGGGCCCACACAGTGAGTTACACTGATTTGATTTATAATTAAATTGTACCGTCTTGTTTTTTCTGTGTCTGACCAAGTTTGAGCACCAGCAGTCTGTCCCAAGGGGCCCGCCGCCAGCCCCACGCTCGGCGCTCATTACATTTTTGGGGTCCTCCCATGGCCGAGGGGTTGGAGGGTGCTTTACACCGGCCCTGGACATTGAGGTCTACATAACAAAATTTGAGAGGGTGACTACTGCCTGTGGGAGGCCTCAGGACCAGTGGGTAGTCCGACTAGCCCCCTATCTCACTGGAAAGCCCAATTAGCTTACAGCCATGTTGAGACTATCATGCCACTGACTATAGTCATGTGCGTTAAGCAATCTTAAAGCACTACGATATAAGCATAGAGACTTATAGACAGAGGTTTCAGACTTTCTGGTACCAGTCATCGGATTCCCCACAGGAGGCATATGTGAGATTGCAAGATCTATGCAAGAAGTGGTTGCAGCCTTCTGTGAAAACCATGGACCAGGTTATTGAATCGGTTGTCTTGGAACAATTCATCAAGATCCTGCCACATGACATGCAGATGTGGGTGAGAGAGCACCGTTCAGAAACAGCAGAGAAAGCAATCAACCTAGCTGAGGACTTCTTGACTGCCCACCCATCACGTCAGAAAGGACATACCTGGACCAGTGCCTCCGCACCCACGGTAAGGCCTATGCATTCTACTTCTTTTAATAAGGTTTCTAGTGACACTAGTACTGTTAGATTGGATAAGCATATAAGACGTTACAATCCTGACATTGTCTGTCATGAGTGTCAAATGAAGGGTCACATAGCTAGATTCTGCCCAAAGAGAAAGAGTGACCCTACACATCTAGCATTGGCCAACTGGGGGCAATACATAACACCAATTACCATAGAAGGGAAGGAAGTGCTTGGATTGGTTGATCGGGGAGTAGGCAAACTTTAGTCTGGACTGATCTTGTACAAGCAGAAAATACTCTGAACCACAAGACAGGAGTCACTTGCATTCATGCTAACGTGCACTTCTACCCCCTTAAAGAGGTAAATGTGACCATGCAGGACCAAACACAATGGATACAGGTAGGTCTGGTGCCACATTTGCCGGTACCTGTAATATTGGGACTGGGACATGATTTTCCTCATTTTCAAACTCTCCTAACATCTGTTACTTCAGTGTGTGCTGTCACAACATGGGCTCAGGCCAAACAGTAACAGTGTATTTCAAAGGAGTTTCCCTTTGAGGAGGAACTGTATGACATGCCTGGAAAAACCAGAAAGTCCAAACGAGAGAAGAGAAGAGAAAAAGGGAAAAGGGAGGTCATAATTCCGCTATACAAGACACTAGTGAGGCCCCACCTGGAGTACAGTGTACAGTTCTGGAGACCATACCTACGTAAGGACATAGACAGGGTAGAGAAGGTTCAGAGGAGGGCAACAAAGATGGTGCATGGGTTGCATCACAAGTCCTATGAAGACAGGTTGAAGGAACTGAACATGTACTCCCTGGAGGAGAGGAGGAGAGAGGGATATGATAGAGACATACAAGTATCTTACAGGGAGGAACAGGGTGCAGGAAAACACTATTTTAAGCGAAAAGATGTTTCAGGACTAGAGGGCATGGGATGAAGTTGGAGGGAGGATGATTCAGAGGAAACATGAGAAAGAATTTCTTCACAGAACGGGTGGTGGATAAGTGGAACACCCTGCCAGAGGAAGTGGTGGGGGCTGAAACAATCACGGGATTTAAGAATGCATGGGATAGACATAAAGGAATTCTAGAGGGCAGGGGTAAGGGGAAACAGACTTCTAGGAAAACAAACTGAACTTACAAGCTCAAATGGGCAGACTAGGTGGGCCATAGGCCCTTATCTGCCGACACTGTCTATGTATCTATGTATCTATGTATCTATGTATCTATGTATCTATGTATCTATGTAAGAGATAAATATCAATGGACTTTAAAGAAAGACTTGATAGGTGATGAGACATTATTGAAATGTACTGAACATGCGTCTTTTATTAATGATCAGAAACAAGATAGTACATTAACACCCTTATTTTCACAGGTGGATCCTGAGGGGAAGGATTCTATAACTCCCAGCTTTGAAATCCAAAACAAAAGACTGTATAGACAATGTACTAATCCTAAGACTGGGGAATGTGTGGATCAGCTGGTAATTCCTACACAGTACCGAGCTAACCTAATGTACTTGGCCCATGATATTCCTTGTGCAGGGCATGCAGGGAGGGACAGGACACTCAGTAGGCTGCTACGGCGTTTCTTTTGGCCGGGTATCCATGAACACGTAGCAGACTACTGTAAGAGCTGTAGTGCTTGCCAGAAAGTGGCTCTTACAAACAAAAAAGGACAAAGTCCCTCTGCCACCGCTGCCACTGGTGTCCATGCCCTTTGAACGGATTGCCATGGATATCGTAGGCCCTCTACCTAAAAGTAAAAAAGGTAATAGATTTGTGTTGGTGATTTGTGATTATGGTACGAAATACCCAGAGGCTATTCCCCTGCGTACAGTTACAGCAGAAAAAATAGCGGAAGAATTGCTGAAGTTTTTCAGTAAGGTTGGAATACCCAAGGTAATACTAACAGATAGGGGTACAAACTTTTGTTCCATCTTGCTGAAACGACTCTACCAAGCCCTAGGCGTGGAAGCTGTGTACACCTCCCCATACCACCCCCAAACAGATGGATTGGTAGAGCGTTTCAATAAGACACTGAAAAAAACGGTTCAGAAGTATGTATCAGATGAGGGAAAGCACTGGGATCTCTACTTGCCACTCCTTCTGTTCGCATATAGAGAAGTGCCCCAGGCATCTACTGGTTTTTCATCATTCGAGCTATTATACGGCAAGAATCCTAGGGGCCTTCTAGATGTCATTAAGGAACAGTGGGAGAATGGTAATCACGTAGAGACACCTACCACCTTGGAATATGTCACCCAGATGTGTCAGAGGGTAGCCAAATATGCTCAACTAGCACAAGAACAGAATTGGGAAAAGCAGCAGTACCAGAAAGAGAGATATGACCAAGGAGTAGGGAGTAAACAGTTCCAGCGAGGAGATCGTGTCTTACTGTTACTATCTTCCTCTGACAACAAGCTCACTATGAAATGGCAGGGTCCATATGTTGTACGGAGACAAACTGGGCCTGTTAATTTTGAAATTGAGGTACCAGATAGAAGACAGAAAGTGAAAGTGTACCATGCTAACTTACTTAAAAAATGGTGTGAGCGAGTTGAATCTGATGTACCCTCAAATATGTATGTTTGCCCTGTTCAGTCTGAGGAAATTGAGTTGGATCTTGCTTACAAGAGGTTGGACACTGAAAGTATTCAAGCTCCAATGGAAGTTAACCCCCGCACTTACAAAAGACCAGAAAGCAGAGCTAGATACCCTGTTACATCAGTTTGACAGTACTTTCACCTGTATACCAGGGAGAACGGGCGAAATAAAGCACCACATTCATGTAACCCAGGAATCACCTATTAGGGTTAAGCCCTACAGATTACCTGAAAAAGTAAAAGATGATGATGTAAAAGAGATACGAAAAATGAAAGAAATGGGGGTGATAGAAGAGACCAACAGTGATTGGGGCTTCCCTATGGTAAATGTACCGAAAAAAAGAGGGAGGGGTTAGGATATGTCTGGATTTTAGCAAGTTAAATGCAATATCTAAATTTGATGGTTATCCTATGCCCGTGTCGATGACATCATCGATCGCCTTGGTCAAGCCCAGTATATCACCACATTAGATCTCACAAAAGGGTACTAGCAGATCCCATTGGATGTGGAGGCCAAGGAAAAGACTGCCTTCAGTACCCCCATTGGATTGTTTCAATTTGTAACAATGCCATTTGGCCTTCACGGTGCCCCTGCTACTTTTCAACGGCTCATGGACAAGATTCTTAGACCACACATGTTATACAGTGCAGCCTACCTGGATGATGTGATAATATTTAGCCCCACATGGGAAGAACATCTGAAACATCTAAATGCAGTACTGAGCACTATTACCCAAGTAGGCTTCACCATTAATCCTACAAAGTGCTCTATAGCAATGACAGAGACAAGATACTTAGGCTTTGTAATTGGCCAAGGACAGGTAAAACCCGAAATAGGGAAAGTGGACGCTGTAGCCAAAAGTCCACGACCAGTAACTAAAAAACATGTTCAGTCCTTCCTAGACCTGGCTGGTTACTACCGGTGTTTTGTCCCTAATTTCGCTACCATTGCTAGCCCTCTGTTGACTAAGAAAAACAGACCTACAATGGTAGCTTGGTCACCAGCCTGTGAAGAGGCGTTTTGTGCTGTCAAAGCTGCCTTATGTTCATCCCCCATATTAAAGAGCCCAGATTTTGCCAAACCTTTTATTGTGCAGACCGACGCTTCCAATACTGGTATTGGTGCTGTCTTATCCCAGATACAGGATGAAGAAAAACATCCTGTAATCTATATAAGTAGAAAGCTGCATCTGAGAGAGGCAAAATATTCTGCTATAGAAAAAGAATGTTTGGCCCTAAAGTGGGCAGTACAGACTCTGAGATACTATTTGTGGGGTACAGAATTTGAAGTGTGGACCAATCATAATCCTCTTTGTTGGATCCATGTGATGAAGGAGAAGAATCCGAGGATTATGAGGTGGTACCTGGCTTTACAGCCATATAAACTGTTAGTAAAACACAGATCTGGGACCGCAAATAGCAATGCAGATTTTATGTCTCGGTTTGGGGCAGATATAACTGTACAGACAGAATTAGACCTCGGGGTAATGATTGATAAAAAGTTGGAGGGCAACCTCTGAATTATTTTTATTTGAGTTTAAGGGACCCCGAGGTGGAGCTTTGGAAGTGGGTGGGCTGAAGCTCCATCTCTCCTTGTGGGAGATCTATTTCTTCTGTCTGTAAGTAAAAGCAGTAAAAAAAAAAAAGGAAAGTTCCTTTAGAGAAAACCCTGTCTGTTGGCTTCCTCTTAAGTGGGGAGGAGTATGTAATAGGGGCTGTGTGTATCCTGGAATGAGCATGCTTTCTCTTTAAATCAAATCTGTTGCAACAATAATTCTTTGTCTTGTACTATTCTAATTCTTTTCCCTATGTTCCCCAACTATCAGGAAGGCCACCTATAGTTGTTCTGTGTATCCCTATTTTCTTTCCTTCTTTAATTTCTTCTTGCTCTTCCACATTTGCACTGTGCCCCTGATTACACCTTTAAATCATTTAGCTAGGACAAACCCAGTGAAAACAGCCCTTATTTGCCTTCTTGTGTAGCTTAGGGTTTGAAACTACAGGGTGAAATGAAAGACAAGCTGAGTGTCTTTCTGGCTGCTTCTGTCACCCTCCTAGCAAAATAAACTGCAGAGATGATTTTTTTTAAACAAAATAGAATGTGTGCACAAAGTAACCTGTAGTTTGGTTCTTCAGTTTATGTTACCTGCAGTTTAAAGTTCAGTGTTAAAATGAGGCTGCTTGGTGCTTGCTATTTTCTGTGTGATAGACTGAAAATAAGCATGTTTGTCTCCTCAGGCTTTTGCAGCCCATTTTGTTTTGTTTCTTTTTAAAACACATTTCTTTCTGAAAAGAGACTCATGTATGTTAACAGACTTATGCTTTGTATGCTATGTTTTAAGTAAAAGAAAACTTGTACTGCTGTGCTAGAAAATATAGTCTTACCTATTTAGTGTTTCTTACAGCCTGGTCTCTCCTCCATCCCTCTGACTCTGTTATAGGGCCAGGCAGCCAGTTTCTCAGTTTGTTTATAGTCAGAAGTGATGGGAGGAGCCTGATTGTTTGGAAGTGTACACATAGAAAGGATTTCCTTATTATTATTACTACTAGCTTATGTCATTGTGTTTCTAATAAACTATTGTAGGTTTTCTTTAACTCTAATCTAAAAAGTAAATGTTCTGGAAGATTTTAGTCTTTAGTTATAAAAGGGGAGCCCTAGTTGGTCACCTGATCCTACTCCTGTATAAAGGACCAGGTCTGGGAGCATTTTGGTTAGTTGGTGATAGGGTGCTGACCCTATCAGACCCCTAGCTCTTTTCTAGGTGGGATTTTGTTTCCATTTGAAGCTATACTGAACTGTTATGCCTTTATTTGATGTCTTCTTGTTTATGATTATTTTCTTTTGACAAAATCAGTCCGCTTTTGTTTATTTCCATTGTATGAATAAATACTTATTTTATTTGGCATCCTGACACTGTGTTGGACTTCCTTACTATCCACGTTTACAGTGGGCATGTGTGATTTTGTATTTTCTTGAAACTTGGCTTCCCAGCCAAATGCCCTTTGGGGTTACCCTTGCCTCAGTGTTTGCGCACAGAGGTTCTTTGTCTTTTAAATAGTTTTTTTATTTTAATGGGTTCACCACAACATATCCAAGACACACTGTCTTAAGGGTAGCTGGTCAATTCCACTGGGGTGTCAAACAGATGAGGCATACTGATGAGTCCTGGTAGGACGAAACACGTATCTATGTCTTCTGCTAGCACCCATTGCAAACTGTGTGAGAGGCCTTTCGGCACCATGCAATTCTGCTTAAAGTTGGACCAGCATAACATTCTGTGGTGATTAAAAAAAAGGATATCACAATCCAGTATATGTACAATACAGAGCAAGATGAAAGTGTTAAACACCCATGGCAAACAACATATAGATCAGATCAAAAAGACTGCTAAAGATAACATAAAAAAATAGCAATTATGCAATAATAGGAGCAATTGGCAACTAAGTCAAGTAAATTTTTATGTGTTCAATCTTTAAAAATGATTATCCCAAAATACTAAATAACAAATACAGACATATTATGAAGTGCATATTAAATGACAGTAACAGAGATTAAAAACATTGTGTGCACAGTGATAGAAATCATTAAAATTAATAGAATATGTACAAGTAACAGTTCCAGGGTAGCGGTGTAGTGTGCAGATTTTTATAAGCTGTCTACTATTCCATTTAAACAGGTTCCTAAATGTGACTGAAACTTTTCCTCCTCATTTTCCTGGTGAGAAATAACAATTTCCCAAGACTATGTATTAGTAATGGGTCTTCCGTTGTAAGTAGTACAGTAATTAATTCAGTCTCACTGAAGGGGGTTCTGGAATTAATAATAGGTTGTAACCAATTATTCCTGATTTTATTATACCAAGAACATTTCTAAAATGTGCATTAAGTCTTATCTTACACTTTTGTTACAGTTACACAAAGTATCCCCCATATCTTATGACTTGTATATAGAGCCATTTTCAAATTAGATTCAAACTGTTCAAGCCTGAATCTCGTGACATTTTTACAGATTGTATATTAGGATCCTTGAGAACATCGAGATAATATTTACATTCATGCTTATTATCATTATATGAATACCATTTAGCATAATTAGAGGCACCAATACATGTCAGGTTTATATCCCTATAGTAGTGCACAATTTTCTTCTTGATGCAGAAATATATGTACTGTACACTAATGCTAATGCCTTTTTGTCTATAAGCCAAGCACATGTTTATCTAGCAGTCTAGTCAAATGTTGGTGACTGTCAACCAAGGAATAGAAAGTCTAGTTGTAAACCATAGCACTATTAATAATTAGTCACCTAAAAAAGAAAGCCTAAAACTTAATGAAAAGAACCCAAGCAGCATGTTGTCGTAACTGTATAAAAGACAAAAACTGAAAAATCTGTAGCTAGCCTAACTGAAGAAGAGTAGGCAGCTTCTCGCACCTGTTCTTATAAGCCCAGAAATTGTGGCGAAGGCTGGCAAGTGATTTTTCCATCCTTAATACTGTCAATATTTCATCATGCCATTCTTTAAACTGCAAGATTTGAATATCAACCCAGTGGCACAAAATCACCAATTTAGCAGTGATATCTTTGAGATCCCAAAAACTGTGTGATGTCTTCCCCCAAAATGACATAACTGTGTGGCAAAACTGTTTTGAAGGCCCAATAGCAGATCCAGATGTGACTGTATGTAGTTCCAAGAGCCCTGTACAGAGGGGCAATCCCATAGCATATGTCTCAAAGTGCCATCCTGGATTTTAAAGCATCCACTCATGAGTGTCTCTAAATGTCCAATAGTAAATAAGTGATAGGGTATGTAATACACATTATATAAAATCTTATTTTGCATTAGCTGAAGTTTGTCTAACCTAATATATTTATGGACAAAATTCCATGGTGCATTAGAGTTCAAAAAGGGTAAAGAGGGAATTCTTTGGACCAATAAATGTATTTCCCTCGGGATTTTGCCCCTAACTTATCCCGAAGGGTTTTATATAGGAGGGACACAGCATGAGGCTGAGTTACCAAATTGATCAACCCTCGATAATCAGAACTGTCTGCAAAGTACCAAGGATGGGGACCTAATAATTCTAATAGAGCATGTTTAAGTTGGAAAAAATGTGAAAATCGCAGAATGAGATACCAAGAATTTATGGCAGGCAGTGTCAAAATTAATAAAATGCCCAACTTCAAAAAGATCTGATGTTATGAAGAGTAGAAACCAAGAGAAAGACCTGTGGAATGGGCTTATTGGCAATTTTTATGTTGGCATTTAGTCTAAAGGACTGATGGATATCTCTGCATGGAACATATCCAGGCAGTTGACACAACTGTGTATTGATCCAAATGGACAAACCCAAAGGAGTGTCTTGCAAACTTGGGAGTAATTTTGACCATGAAATATTGATGGAGCCAAGCTTATCAGCAAAGAACATAGCAAACTCATCACACCATGATTGTGAAAAAGCTCCCCCGGACAGAAGAGAGGTTGGATTGCACAACCTGTCAACAGTGTGGAAAAGCTGAGCCAGCCTGTTAGTTGTTGCAGCAATCTCCTTGGACAGGAACTCTGCCTTCTTACTGGAGATTGCTGATTGATAGTCTCTATAATGGACCATCAATATAAGCTTGTCCTGCTCCAAACTAGTCCTCCGCCAATGCCACTCCTACCTTTGACTCCTGATTCTCATCTCCCTGATAGTCTCATCAAACCAAGGGGACCTCTGATGTGAGGAGAGGGGTCAAACACAAACAGGTGTGATAGCGTCAAGAACCTCAGTAATAACTCTATTATACTGAAGGTCAAAACCAGCTCTCCTGGCTCCTCGCAAACACTTGTCAAGCCTGATATATCCAGCACTTCCATCAGACCCTGTCAGGTCTAACCCCTTAAAGGGTGATCCTGGACCATCTCCATAGGGTGAGATCTATTAGGGGGGCCTCGAACAAGAATCTCACAGTACCGTAGCAGTAAAAAACATTCTGTTGTGGTGCTGCACTTCATGTCAAAAAATAGGCTGCAGCAGAGCAGTATGATTGGCATGTCATCTTCTCTTCCATCAGGGGTGCAGAAATAAGTAATACACTACTCATACAGTGGTAGTGAGGTCATGACCTGCAGTGCTGCATACGATCAGATTTTGTGAGGCCACATTGACAGACTTTTCTGTGTCATGGTTTGGAGTAGCTCTTGTGTTGCCATTCTTCTGTACAACTTACATTTACTTTTCATATAAGTTTGCAGTCCAAAAAATGCTAAACAGGTAGTACAGCTGTAATCCATTTGAAACACTGTGCATACATAAATGTATTGCGGTTGTTTCAGTCAAAAGTGCACCAACAGTTGCGTAACTCAATGCACATAGCCCCTGTGGCAGTGACAACGTTGTTCCGACATTGTGGAAGGTGAGGTGATGTTGACAGACTCTGCTTGTTAATGCCATTATAGTTGTTGTTGGTGGTACATTTATCACACCAAGTGATGTGAGACAAGACAATATCAACACATTATTTCTGCAGGCACTACAAGTCACACTACAGGTGCTCAGTGCTGAGCAATGTTGGTATCAAAAGTAGTAAGGGAGGTGGAAGTGATATTGCATGATGTGACGGGTGACTTTGTGGGAATTATTTGATATGATGGTGGACTGATCATCAATTTGTAGCAGGCGATAAACAAGTAGGTCACTGCTTTCTTTTAATTACAACAGAAGACATTGTTGTCAGCTCATCATCACTAAGAGGTATGACAGTCTGGGAGCAGGAGGTGACTGATGCTTATTTAGGTGCAGGGGAGTGACAACAATGGACATCATGTGGAGTTCACAAGATGGAAGTGATGTTTCTTGACATAACATGGTGGGAACAGGACAGGATCAAGGTAAAGGGTGTGAAGTTAAACAATATAAGCCCACCTGTTTAGGGGGTGATTTCTTTTGCCATTTTGGGGAGTGGAGCTTCAGCACTGCCCACACATTGTGGTAAGGAGAGGACTCATACAACATGCTACTTTCGGGTGTAAACAAATGGTACCATAGCAGAAGGATAATGCTGAAGTAGCAATGGGTGATGCAATGTAATGTATGGGCATTCCTTATCTAGTTTTTGGAAGGTGTGACTCCAGAACAGTGCCCAGTTTGGGATTTGGGAATAAGCAGTTATGCAAATGGGTTCTGTTTCAGACAGAAAAGGATAGCTGAAGGAAAGATGAACAATGAAGTGGACACATGATGGTACACAATAATTTTTGTTTCTGGATGCTTTCTTTTTATTACATTTCAGTTTTCTCTGGGCAGTGGGTCTTATTTTGGGAAGTGGGGCCTAAACAGTGGCCAACTGGGACACCTCAAAATACTGAAAATTACAGGACAAGAACAGTGTCCACATCAATTGTTTTGTTTTTACACTTTTCTTCGTGGGGGGCTAAACAGTGGCCAACTGGGACACTTCAAAATACTGAATGTTACAGGTCAAGAACAATGTCCACATCAATTTTTTGGTTTTTTACACTTTTCTTGAGGGGGCCTAAACAGCAGCCAACTGGGACATTTCTTTTTTTTTTAATCACGGCTGCTCTTTACCCTCTAGCTGCAGCGCGTACACTGGCTTGAGGCATCCAGCCGCCGGCCCTGCCCAACCGGAGAGCTGGGTAACTCAAACCGCACCCAGGAGGATCCAGGATGGCTGTCATGCCATCCTGCTGGAGAGCCCCCCTTTGCCGCTCTCAGCCAGGATAGCTCTGGACCCTCCACGATGGGACTCCACACAAGTTTGCACAGACGTGCAATGACCTCAGACACATCGTGCCGATGTCTGCCGCACCCCTCCATGATGCTCACCACCATAGGTAGTACCCCGGGCTTCCCCAGAGGTCACAACCATGCGATGAGTGTGCCCCAGCCCACCCCAGGACTAGGAGAGCAGTCAGCGGATGCTCAATCCTAGCCCTCCCCTGCCAACCCCCGATGACATGGGCTCGTTCTCGAACCCAGGTCGCCGGCGTGGCATAAGGTGTGGCATCCAGCACCTCAACCCTCAGTGTCACCGGGCCGGCCCAACTGGGACATTTCTTTTTTTATCATGAAACATTTTATTATTATTTTCAAGATGTAGCAAAGGATACAGGTCTGTCATACCTTACATTCAAACATACAAAAGGTACAGGACATAATATCACACTCTCTAATGCTTGAAATAGCATATCTGCAATGCTGAGACAATTACACAGTTACACATGGAGTGCCTCTATAATAAAGTCCAAGAAACACCTATACCTTAGAAAAAAGTAGCAATTAAAGTACAGCAACAGATGTTATATCGGTCTAAGTCAAGCCAAAAGAATCATCTTAGAATGGTTAAATTGTGCGTCCCACAGAGCCTCACTAGCTACTGAATACCAGTAAGAAATTCAAAGGGTTTGAGGGGGAAAAAGGGGAGAGAGGAGAGAACAAGGACTAGGAAGGGAAGACCAGGAAGATTAAGAGGAACAGGAGAGCAAGTGTGTTTAAAAGAAACAGGGGAATGCCATAAGCATGATGGACACTATAATGGAGGGTTGGCTGGTGGAGTGGGAGGGACCAGACACAGTTGAGAATGTAGGTATGCATCCCACTTAGCTAAGAATTTGGAAAGCTGGCCTCAGCCTACATATGTCAGCTGCTCAAATATGGCCAATCTGGCAAGTGCAGCTCTCCAAGTGGCCACTGAGGGGGGTTGAGGTACTCTCCACTTCATCAAGAGGACCCGTTTTGCTTCAAGGAGTGCACCAAGTACCCAAAGTTTAAGAGGTGCAGACAGCGGATTCAAATCCAATGTATTTCCCAGCAAGAGGAGAGATGGGGAAGATGAAATCTGCAGACTCACTACCCTGGAGCAGTCCTGTAAGACCTCCATCCAAAATGAGGTCAGCTTTGGGCAGAGACAGAGCACATGCATAAGATGGGCTGTGTCCTGCTGACACCTCCAACACTTAAAATGACTAAGGACCCCTCGATCCTGCAAAACAGCCGGCATCTGGTACCACCACAGTAGGATCTTCATCTGAATGAGTTGGCTTCTAGTGTCCTTATACGCTGTGTGAGCCGCCCTAAGCCAAGCCTGTCAATCTTGAGGAATAGTAGCAATCTGGAGCTATGTCTCTCATTGTTGTCTGCAGGTCTGAGTATAGTCAGGGAGGGAGTCCTGTACGATCCTATATATCTTCCCAGTGGCCCCCCTATGTGCCTCAGGCTGGTGCAGCTTGTCCAGCCATTCCCATCTCTGGTCTAAGCATTTCTAGACCAACAGGGGCCAGATTGCACTACGGAGCTGCAGATACCTCCAAAAGTCTCTAGCAGGGAGGTCATATTTGTCCTGGAGTTGCTCAAAGGACAGCATAGTAACCGAGTTAGGAAGCAATACATGCCCGATCGTCTCGATGCCCTTGGATACCCTGGTGGGCCAGAAGAGCAGCCTTTTGTTCACTAGAACCTGCTGGTTATTCCATACAGGAATAAACTGCACTGGCTGTCAGCCTAGGAAGTGTGAGAGAGCCATTACCTTCAGCCAGGATTTCCATGATTCCACCATAGTGGGGGTCAACTGCATGGAGCGAACTTTCTTAAGAGATAGGAGCGAGAGAAGAATATCACCTCCAGCTCCACCCACAAGGGAGAACCAGTGGGACCATGGGAAAACCATTTGAAAGTCTGCGCCATCCTAAACGGCAGCTGATAACCCCTGAACCGGGGGGGAGGCCAAGTCCTCCACTAGACCAGTAAGCTCTGAGTTTTTGCTTACTCCACCTGGCCACTTTGCCTTCCCATAATAAGGAAGAGACCATTCTATCTAAGGACTGGAAAAGCTTCAGTGTAAGGGAAATTGGGAGATTGGTCAGGAGATAAGCAACCCGAGGTAGGAGAAATATTTGGACCACCTCAACCTTGCTCTTCAAGGACAGCTTCATTCTACACCAGCGCTGTATTTTAGCCTGGAGAGAGGAGAGCAATGGGGAGAAATTAAGGTGTTCTGTATCTCTCCAATTTGCCGGGATGAAAATTTCTAGATATTGGAATCCCCGAGGAGCCCAAGAAATCTCAGTCCCCCGAAGGCAATCCTTGGTACAAGCCAGGTTCTGAGAAGAAAGTGTTGTCTTCCTCTGATTAATTGAAAGACCGTATAACCTGGCAAAGTCCTGCAAGAGAGAGATGACTTCTGGGAGGGAGTATGCTGGGTTGGAGATAGTGAACAACAAATCATCAGCATATGCGCAGACCAAATATGGATGTCCACCAGCCATAATCTCAGAAATCTGGGGAGAAGTAGATAGGTGTCTTACCAGGGGGTCCAGTGCCAGGAGAAAAAGCCATGGTGGGAGGGGACAGCCCTGCCGGATACCCCTCTGGAGGGTAAAGGGAGAGAAGATATCTCTATTAGTCAAAATTCTAGCAGAGGGGCCAGAGTACAGTGTCTTAATCCACCCCCGGAAGTATTCACCAAAGTCATACAGCTGTAGGACAGCGTGTAGGTAGTTCCATTCTACCAAATCGAATGCTTTGGAAAAATCCACCGCCAAAGCAGCTATAGGAGTAGGAGATTGAAGGGTGAGCCACTTGAGATTAAAAACAAGATGCAGGTTGTCGGCACCAGACTTTGCTTTGGAAAAGCCAACTTGTGCTTGGTGGATCAGACGAGGCAAAATGCTGTTAAGCCTATTCGCAAGAAGCTTGGCTATAATCTAAGTATCCACGAAGAGAAGGGAAATGGGCCTGAAATTGGCACAATCGAGTGGATCACTAGATTTCTTAGGCAGTAAAGTAACAAGGGCTTCTCTCATAGTAGGGGAAAGGAACCAGAGCTGTGAGCCTCTTGCAGGGTGTGCAAGAGTGGCTCGGATATCTCCTCCTTCAGGAGTTGATACACCTCTGCCGTCAGCCCATCCAACCCTGGGGCCTTGCCTTGACAACTGGGAAGCCACAACTTAATTCTCTCAAGGTTATAGGACAGTCCAGGCTCTGCTGATCTTTAGTCAGTGAGCCTAGGAAGGAGTCTGGATCACACAAATTAGTAAGGAGCTGGGTAGACCCCTGAGTGCCCAGTGAACTCCTGGTCTGGTAGAGAGATTCATAAAGAAGATGCATCACTCCATTGACCCCTTTGGGATCAGAGACAACTTTCCCAAATGGGTCTCGGAGCACATGAATTCTGGTGGCCGCCTGCTGCCTATGCAGTTGGTATGCCAAAAGCCTGCCCCCTTATCTCCTCCTTCCCACGCTTTATGTTTAGATTGGAGAAGTTGCCACTCTGTTTTCCTGTGCAGGATGGTATTTATATGGTATTTTAGCCCCGTAATAGAGGACAGGAGGTCCAGATCGGAACAAGGTTGGGGCATAGCCTTAAATCTGGTCTCCAGTGCTGTGAGCTCAGCCTGGAGGTGGATCAGTTCAGACCTGCGGGCTTTGGCTTTACCGGCAGGATAGGAAATGATACACCCCCTGAGGAAGGCCTTAAAGGCCTCCCAAACAATGCCTGGGGAAACCTCTCTCCCTGCATTAAGGAGAAAGTAGGATTTGGCTTCTTTACGCAGGAAGGCACTAAACTCCTTATCCTGGAGGAGGAGTGGGTTACAGCGCCACTGGGTGGAGGCATTCCCCTGCCCCTGAGGAGTGAACATGAGGGACACAGGGGCATGATCTGAGATTAAGATATTTTCCAACTGAGTGTCTGATACACCAGAGGCAGCCTCCTGATTCACAAACCAGAAGTCGATCCTACTGTAGGTATTATGGTCTTGGGGAAAAAATAAATAATCCCTCCCTGTGGGGTGGTCCCTACGCCACACATCGGCTAAGTCCCACTCCACCATTAGTTCTGAAAGAGCCACCAGGGCCTTAGGTTGCGCCTGGATTGCAGGTTGAGACTTGTCCAAAAAATTATCAAATACCAAGTTAAAATCCCCACCCATCAGAATAGAAAGACCCTCATAGCTCTCTGCCAATGAAACCATGGCCTGACTAACCTCAGGGAAGAAATTGTCAGAATCTAGGTTCGGGGCATAGACATTAATGAGTAGGGCCCTCCCCCCAGAGAGGAAATATGGGCCACAATCCATCTTCCTTGTGAATTAGTTTGTGCCGCTTCCACGACACATGAGGAAGATTTATGCAGAAGGATGGCCACACCTTTGCACTTGGTGCAAGCCGAGCTGGCTATCACAGTTCCCACTCATAGTTTTTTCAGCCACTGTTCAGTGCGAGCCATGAGATGCATCTCCTGGAGTAGGGCCACATCCACGCTGAGAGACCCAAGGTGTCACAGGATCTTGGAGCACTTGACCGGGTGGTTGAGAATCTTGACATTCCAAGAGACGCACCACATGCCTGAGGGTGCTCCCCCAGCCATTCAGTCGAAAAACCAATAAAGAGAGGGACCCTACCTGCCCAATGAGGAAGTACAAACCTCAGAGACCCCCATAACTGGGAGTACAGAGCTGAAAGCAATGAGAACCACAAAGGAATGTATTCAGGGAGATTGGGCAAGGGGAATGGGTAACCACAAGAAGCAAAAAGGGCAAGGATCTGTGCGCAGCACCAAACAGAGACAGACCTGTGAGGATAAACAGAAACAAACAACAATATTATACAATCAGAAAAGTTTAACTCCAAGAACAAAATAACAACAAATATTAACAGTCTCTCAGAAGTCAGACCTCCCTATTTTGGCTACCAACAACAGCCACCAACTAGGAAAGGGAGCTAAAACTGTGACCACCACCCACCCCCAAAGGGAAGGGGAAAACAGAACTAGGGTAGGGGGTGGAGCGCTGTGCTTCTGAGAGATCAATTACTCAGTGGTTAAGATGACACTAATGGCATCGAGGTGAACACGTGAGGGGTACCACAGAGGGGTCCCTAGCCACACTGACTCGATCGTTGCAAATGGGGAAATCCAAATACTAGTTAGAGTCCAACCAAGTGATATCGCCCATCCCAACATGGACTTAAGAGCTCTGGATTATGCATATGAGACACTAAATAGGGCAGGGAAGTACAGAATATTCCAGCTGTCCCCCATACCCCAAGAAAGAGGTAGGGGGTAAGGTAAAAAAAAAAAACACGCCACCCCAGCTAGGGGAAAGGGGAGGCCAACCTCTACCAATGTAACAGGATAACCATGAAACAGAGCAGACATACATATGCACCTAGTACATTAACCTGCATCTCCATAAAAAGGGGGGATGCTGCATAGGGAATGCCTGCAAATAAAATCCCACCCTCCATGGGCTAATGGGTAGAGGAGGGGAGTGGATAGCCACGGGTATACTGGGAACAGGGAGGCATGCTATCTGGCCTCTCTGGACCACAAAGGGTGAGGGTGCAACCCACACATCCCAGGAACTATGTCCATACCTCTCCGAAAGAGAAGCCTGAGAGGGGAAAAAAAAGATGGGTAGGAGTACTGCGTCACTAAACAGAAGGGTGTCGCCAATGCAGAGGTGCAAGTTCCATGGCAGTAAGTCGGCTCATCATGGCCATGCTGAGCCCACTCATCCACCCACAATGCAGAGGGACTTAAGGTAGGGGGAAGAGGACCTGGGGCAGGAATGGGCACCACTGCAACTGCGGATCCTACTTGTACCCCCTAGTTTAGGAGGGAGATAGGACAACAGGCACAAAGAGAAAGCAGTGCACAATGCCCCCAGTGCATGGTCTGAGGGAAAATGGGGTAAACAACCAACAAATTATCACCCAGCATGCACTAAAAGAATGTAACCAATAGAACACTCAGCCAGAGTCCTTTTTTGAAGCAGGTACAGAGGAGCGGTCTTCTCCGCCTGAGGTATCCGAACATTTCACAGAATTGTCCAAGTCTCTGTGAGGCTGGGGAAGGGTACTCACAACCTCTGCGAAGGACTTGGCGCCAGGCCTAAGGAGACCCCTATCCGATGCCAGGGTATCTTCGTCCGAGTCTGCTGCATCTGCCCAGTCCACTATCACCAGTGTGTCCATCTCTTCAGAGGAATCTTGTGAGTCCACTTCATGCAGGTTAGGCAGTACAGACTCAGACCTGGGGAGCTTAGCTAGCAGAGAGTGAGTTATGGGGGGGGGCACCACTGACCCAGGGGCTATGTGATCTTGCCCGTGATCTGGCCACTATAGGAGGGGTATGAGCGGACTTGGGATCTTGGGCAGGAGGAGAGTGGGTCAGCTGCAACATTTCTGAGACTTGGTCAGATGGCTGAGGTCTAGGACCCCTCAAGACTGGCATGTTGGGGGAAGATTGTCTCTGGGGACTATTCTGTCTTGGATAACAGTCCCTTGGGGTGTTTTCTTATTCTTTTGTTCCGCCTGCCTGATTTTCCATCAGGCTCCCAAAGGCATCTGGGAGATGCAGTCCCCAGCTCCAAATTCAGCCAGTGTTGATGCAGCCAGGCCTCGGCTTCCAGAGGCGACTCAGCAACATACTCTTTGCCCTCCTTTGAGATATGGAGTTGGTGAGTCTGATAAGCCTGTAACGAAAGTTATTAGCCAGCAGTACTTTTTTGATGGGGATAAAGGCTTTCCACTTAGCAGCAACCTCTTGCGAAAAATCCTGATAGAAAGAGATGCTGGCCCCCTTCCATTTAATCTCACCCAGATCCCTGGCAACTCACAACACCTTCTCCTTAACAGAGTATTGTAGCAGATAGGCTATGATGGGTCGTGGGGAGTTTGCAGAGAGGCCAACCTTCCCTGTGAGCCTATGCACCCTTTCAACACCAATCGGATCCTTCTGGTGATCCCCCAGTAGCTTGGGGATCCATTCATTAAGAAAGCGCTCCATGTTGGGCCCCTCAACCTCCTACAGCACCCTCAGGATACGGAGTTGTTGTGCTGGCTTCTGTTCTCCTGGTCCTCAGCTCATTGCCAGAGCTTGAATATTCTTTCTTCTTGAGCCCGCAGCCTTTGCAGTAACAGGCCCTGTTGCTTCTCCAACTCCTTGGTGCACTGTTCAGCTACATTCAGACGATCTTCCACCCTGCGCACATCAGCCACATTTCCAGCTAGAGAAGAGCTGATCCCCTCCACACGAACCAGCAAGGTATCTAACATTTTAGTGATGTACATTAGAGGGTCATCCCCCTGTGCTAATGAACCAGGCAAACTGTCGGCTCCCATTGCTGCTGAGCAGTGAGCGGCAGCTGCCATCATAGCTATCTCTAGTGCAGTTACCAGCTGCCTAATTCAAAAGTGCAGGTGCCACCAGAGAAAAGCTGAAAGTCAATAGAAATTTGGGAGGGGGTATGACCCCACAAATGATGCGCCCAGAGCTGGAAAAGGCAGAAATTCAGATAGCAGAGAGAAGGTGAGGGGCCTGCAAGGCCACGCCTTGTAGTCAGGCAGTTCAGAGCATCCTTAGGCACAATTCCACAAAACTGCAAGCTGTTCCCAGAAAAAAATGCAATCAAGCTGGTTAGCAAGACCCAAACAGCGTGGCCCTTTGTCTCAGGAGTTACTAGTGCCCGAAGTCATAGTGGATTACAACGGATTCAGTCCAGGCTGGGATGGAGCTAAGAGATTACACAGCCATCTTGTCAGAGTCCAGGCCATGCCCCCCAACTGGGACATTTCTAAATACTGCAGTGTTATAACTACAGAAATGCTTATAATGTCAGTGTGAATTTTCATCTTTAATCAGGATGTAGTTATTTACATGTAACCCCTAGATGGCACTGTCCCAGGGGCTACTACCCCTGCCTGATTTGCCACTAACAGGTTGAGGGGCCTGGATCCGATGGCAGGTGCCTCCACCCAGAGGTCAGAGTTTGCAATAGTTAAACTAACTTGGTCACAGCCCTCTGGGACACTGCAACCCCCCTTTCTTCCCACTAGTGGCCCACACAGTATATCAGAATTACCTTCACAGTATACACTTACCCCCAGGACTGGTTCAGGCACTGGGACCCCTTGTAAAATAAGAAGATACAGTGCAACAATCACAGTACAATACTTTAACATAGACAAATACCTCAGGCAGTATAACTTTGCTGAAACAAGCAGCTCTGATTTATTTAGGGGGATATAACAAGGACAGGGGGAAATCAGGTTAATTAGCTTATCACTTTACTCATCTACCTATGGCTTTGTGCACAGGCCTATCCCTACCAGTTACTGTCCCTGAGTACGCAAGCCCTAGTGGCTAGTCCAAACCGTGGCAGCTGGTGGGGCCCTTTCACACAGAGAAAAGAAAAATTAGTTAAACAGTCAGCAGTACAGTAATTCCATTTGGATTCAATGTGGCAATTCAACAGGGAACGACCCTGAATTTGTACTCATGGCCTCCAAACAAGATAGGGTCCTTCAACGTCAGCAGGGCTAATCTTGAGCTCCACGAGATTCCTCACACATTTATATGACAAACTGCAACAGGCAAAAGTCCTTTAATGGCAGCAGGATTCACTTGAGCTACACAAGCCTCCTCACACATTTATATGGTAAACAGTAACAGGCAAAAGTCCTTTAATGGCAGCAGGATTCACTTGAGCTACACAAGCCTCCTCACACATTTATATGGTAAACAGTAACAGGCAAAAGTCCTTTAATGGCAGCAGGATTCACTTGAGCTACACAAGCCTCCTCACACATTTATATGGTAAAAGAAAGTACTATACCAGGTAGGCTGCTTCTCTATCCAATCGCAATTACTGCACAATACCGGGAGAACACACAGCAGATTCAGTTCCTGACAGACCGACGCAATTCAGCAATTTCTCCAGTCTTCTACAGGGTGAGCCTGGTTTCTACTCTTCAGATATCCTTGATTCTCTTCACAGGATGGATTCAGTCTAACAAACAGTTACACAAGCACGGGCAGACTCGGGGCCTTGCAGCGTTTCCCGACTAAAACTGCACACCGAAAAAGCACAGGGCTCCTTCCCTCTTCACTGCCAGAGCTCAACTCAAACTCCAGCAGACAAAACCGGGCACTTCCTTTGAGTTCCTCCCAGTTCTTGGCTGGATTGGCTGTCACTCACAATAGACTGCCCCTGTTGGTCCAAAAAGGCGCCGAAGTCCAAACTACATCTCCCAGAGTCACTGCCCATACAATCCTCTTATGGCTGGCTCAGATTACGAGTCCAAGTTCTGATTCGTCCAAGGCACCATTTTAGAGCTACCTTAACCCACACTGATTGGTCCAGTTCAGCAGTTCAAAACTAGAATGGGGAACTAGGCAAACACAGTTCTGACTGCAAAGAAAGCAGGTTAGACAAACTGTATTTTCATTATTACTCTAAATGATTTCTGGCAAACAGTTACATCTTTCAGAAAGGTTCCCTTTGCACTCCTAGTGACTGCAAAAATGGAGTGAATTGGCAGCAGCTCGAGTGGTACTCAAGCAGAGAAACACACAGTCCCCCCATACAAACGAATTATGTCTGCAAGCAGACAGCTCTTAAAGAGACAGTACCAGAGCCTCTAAAAACACTCACAGATAAATAGCTTAAACGCCAAACACCATTCAGGCTTGGAGCATTCAAGCATGCTCCTGGAAGTCTTTTGGGAACCCTCATTTACAAGAGGGTTACACCCTTCCTGGCCTGGGAAAGCTTGACGTCCACGTCAAGCAAGTACCCCCATAAGTTTCAACTGCAACCATATACATTTGCATTAGGCTCACACATGTAATCATCAGTCAATATATCATTTTACCAAGAACACATTTCTGAAACATTGCAGTACTTTCACTCTTTACACAGTATTACACACACATTGTACCATAACTCAAGTTATTACCTCTTGTACATGAAACCTGAAGAGAGGGGGCCCTTCCCTATTAGTTACCTTGGGGCTGGACGGGGCAAGGGCACCATACTTAGAGAGCAACACAAGTAACTTGGAGTTAGCACTGACGCTCAGTTTGGGCAATGAGCTCGGGGACACATACACTCCTTTATGGACAACATTGAGAGGCAAGTCCACAGGCCTCCCAAGGGAATCATAACTGAGGTGCACCACAGGCTTTACAGCTCGACCAGTCTTTCTATGGGGAACTGTTACAGTCTCTGCACTCTGAGCCTCATTTTCAGCATTGTCCTCACTTGTCAGGGGAGTCTCCATGGGGGTAGAGAGGCTAGAACTTGGGGCACTTTCAGCTCCAGGAGTTACAGTTTCTGAGTCCACAACATTTGGCTCACATGGAGAGCTTTTGGACACTGGCAGTGGACTGTCAGGGCACTCAGAATACTCTTTTTGTTCTGGTTTATCACCAGTCTGCCCCAATCCATCATTTTCCTCCCCTGAAAGCTCAAACAGTTCAACCATGCACAATGATTCCATTTCATCTGATCTGATACTTTGCACTTCACTTTCTGGAAGCATTGGCTCCAGGGATGAAGCTGGGGGCTTAGACAGTCCAGAAGGCCCAGCTTCATCTTCAGTATTGACTAGGGGATTGCCCCGAAACAATTGACTCAGTTCGTAAGAAGGATAATATTCAAAGTCACTCTCACTTTCTTCTGATATGGACTGACAGTCGTGCTCAACTGAGACTTGTGGAGGGGAACACTTTAACTCTGCTTCTGTAGGTGCAGACTTTCTTGATCTTTTCTTAGCAGCAGCTCTAGTCACTGGTCCAGAGGGGGCATCTTCTGGGGGCTCAGACTCAATCAAGATTTGTCAATGGGCAGTAAATGATTTCTATGCATTGTTTTTACATCTTTTGAATTATTCTCAGGCCTTACTTTGTACACTGGCAGATCATCTAGTTTGCCCACTACAATGTGAGGGAGATAGTGCCACCTGTCAGCAATCTTGTGTTTGCCATGCAGTCCCATATTTCTTAGCAATACCCGATCTCCCTCCTGGAGTTCCTGTGCTTTCACCTTTTTATCATTCCTTTCTTTGTTGGCCAGATTTCTTTTGGCAGCCATGGTTTGAGCCAGTTGGTACGCATGAGTTAGCTGGGCCTTTAACTTTTGCACATACTGTAAATAGTTGTCAGCTTGAACCCCATCAGGAGAGACCCCAAAACACACATCTACTGGTAGTCGAGCTTCTCTTCCAAACATCAGGTGGTAGGGGAGAACCCAGTGGCATCACTTTTGGTGCAGTTATAAGCATGTACCAGGGTGTTAATTTGTTAGGCTCCATCTAGGCTTGTCCTTTGAGTTGCAGGGTGCCTAGCATATCTAGCAAATCGCGGTTGAAGCGTTCAGGCTGTGGGTCCCCTGGGGTGGTAAGGAGTGGTTCTGGACTTTCGCACTCCCCACAGAGAAAGCATCTCTTTAATCAGATGACTCTCAAAGTCTCTCCCTTGATCAGAATGGATTCTTTGTGGAGCCCCATAGTGAACAAAAAAGTTTTCTACAAGTGCTTTGGCCACAGTGGATGCTTTCTGGTCTTTGGTGGGGAAAGCTTTGGCATATCTCGTGAAATGGTCAGTGACCACCAGCACATTACTGATATTTCTTTGATCTGACTCCAAACTCAGAAAATCAATACAGACCAGCTCCATGGGTGCACTGGTGGTGATGTTAACAAGGGGCAGCCCTCTGGGGCAAAGCTTTCCTCTGTAAGCAGCGACTACAAGTTCGAATGTGTTGCTCCACATCAGCCCCCATCTTAGGCCAATAGAATCTGGATCTCACCAAGTCAAGTGTTCTGTCTATACCAAGGTGCCCCATGTGGTCGTGCAAGGATCTCAATACTGAGTCTCGAAAGGCAGTGGCAGCACTAGTTGTTGTTTGTCTGCTTGTCCCTCTCTGTCTACTGTTTCTCTGTATAACAGTTTATTGATCAGTTTCAACTTAGGACCTTCTTTGTATAACAGTGCAGTTCTCAAATCAGTGGAGCGTAATTTGGACACATCTTTTCCTGCACAGAGAGCTTCTAAAGCTGATTTGATCATGGAATCGCGGGATTGAGCCCGTCGAATACTGTCATTGTCCAGCTGAGGCAGTGCACCAATGTCTATTGCAGAAAAGTGGCAATAAGCAGCAGGTATGCAATTCTCAGAGGGTCCCAAGCAATCCACCATAAAGTCCACTGCGTCTGTGGACATTTGTTCCTCCCTGTCAAACTTCCAGCAGAGTTCCCGAATGTCAGGTTCTGCCAATCTGACCCAATCATTCTGGGCAACAGGCCTCGGGAGAGCATCAGCATCTATGTGGTTCAGGCCTGCTCGGTATTCAACAGCATAGTCATATGTAGATAGCATGAGAAAGCCACCTATGGCCAGTGGCATCCAACTTAGCTGAGGTCTGCACATCGGTCAAAGGATTATTGTCAGTTTTACTAGTATTTTAGCCCCATACAAGTACTCATGGAATTGGTCAACAATAGCCCACTTCAAAGCTAGGAACTCTAACTTATGTACAGGATAGTTCTTTTCGGATGGGGTCAGGCTTCTACTGGCAAAGGCCACTGGTCTCAGGCCATTCTCATGCTCTTGGTACAACACCCCCAACCCTTGCAAGCTAGCATCAGTGTGCAGGACATAAGGTTTTCTTGGATCGGCATAGGCCAGCACTGGAGCATGGGTAAGTTGATATATGATCTCATGAAAAGCAGTCTCACAATCAGGGTCCAGTGGGCCCCAAATACTTCACTTGGATGAAAATACACTCTTTCAGTCTTGAGGGCGCTGACTTTTGGTATTTTTGTGGGTTGGGGATACCTTGAGTAAGGTTAAGTAAAGGCGGATCACTCTTGAATAGTCTTTGATGAACGCCGATAATAACCACAGAATCCCAGGAATTTTTGCAGTTCTTTTAGATTTTGGGCTGTGACCAGGTGGTCAAGGCCTCAACTTTACTTGGGTCGGTCTCTATTCCCTCGGTGGATACTATGTGTCCCACATACTTTACTGATGTTTGAAAGAATTGACACTTATCAATGGACAGTTTAAGGTCAAAGTCCTCCAGTCGGTCCAGTACCTTAAATAATCTGCTCTCATGTTCCTCCAGTGAGTTGCCAAACACAATAACATCATCTAGATATACCAGGCACTCTAGTAAGTTCATGTCCCCCACTGCACGCTCCATCAATCGCTGAAAAGTGGCTGGGGCACCTGAAATCCCTTGAGGCATCCTCATGAATTCATAGAAGCCAGCGGACAGATAAAGGCTGTCTTCTCATGGTCCTCTGGGGCCATCGGGATCTAGTAGTACCCACTGCGGAGATCCAACACAGAACCACTTGCTCCCGTTTAGGCAGTCCAAAGCATCCTGAATGCGGGGCATTGTGTACTGATCAGGGATAGTCCGCCGGTTTAAGGTGCGATAATCCACGCATATCCTTACTGTCCCATTCTTTTTCCTCACTACCACAATGGGGGAAGCATAAGGGCTTCTGGATTCTTGTATTATACCAGCAGCTAACATCTCTTGCAGATGCCATCTCACATCATCTATGTCAGCAGGTGCCAGGCGTTGAGACCTTTCACGAAATGGTCTTTCATCATGCAGCTGGATATTGTGCTCAGCTCCTTGCACGCATCCTATGTCCCATTCCTTTAAAGAAAACACCTGGTGTCTCTGGGCAAGCTTCTCACTGATCCTCACTTTCCATTCAGCTGGCAACGGGGAGTCGCCGAAATCAAACAAGTCAGGCGTTACTCTGTCATTCTTCCTCAACCTCTTGCTGCTGGGTAGCACTGCAGTGTCTGCACAATGCACATTAGCCAGGATGCAACCTCTATTTACTCGAATGTCTCTTTCAGACACATTATGAACTTGGACCATTACCCTTCTGGCATAAGCATGGGCTCTAGTGGGCAAAATACTAGGCTTGACCAGCAGTCCCTCTGGCAATTTTCCATCGCCTGGTGCATCCAACATTAATATTTTATTCTTGACATCCTTTCTGATATGGACCTCTCCCTGTAAGGTACACTGGGCATTTGGCGCCAGGATCAGAGACTCAGGATCCTTCTTCCATACAATTCTGACCAGTTCCTCTGATTCTATTTTTTCAGCATCTCTCTGTGCCTCATAGGCCTTCTTAATTAAAGGCGGAACTCTTAAGGCTCTTCTAGTCTTTGACCCCTGTTTTTCATAACACAACTGTGCCAGCCTTCCGAACATATGAGCATTTGTTCCAATCAACAAAGGGACACCATCATACAGTCCAGTGGGGGGACACACTAAGGCTAGGGTCTCTACTTGTTCGGCCACTCCAGCCACGGAGGTGGGGAAAGACAGCCAAATTCGGATATACTCGGAATAGGGGTAGGCCTTCTCACTTAAGCCCCATACGTGCAGTCCTTCTAATGGTTGTAAGGGTACATCTGACAAATGCTTCTGATACCAATCCTGGAACATAATTGTCACTTGGGAGCCACTGTCTAATACAGCTCTTGTAGACACTCCATTCACCTTTACAGTGGTCTCCATGGAGGGACCCACTATTCTGGACCAGTCTGGAGGGTAGTGGGGGCCTGGGCAACTGACCTTGCCACAAAAGGACGTGAATTAGCATTTTGGTGCCCTCACTGGGATCATTTCTGCACCTCTTAACCACTGATTGTTCTCCGAAGCTCTCCTTGTAGCCTATATGCAACTTTGTCAGTGTCTTTTGGGGACCGGCATTCCTTTTCATGTGCCCATCCTTCCCACAATTATAGCAAAACATACTTTCTGGAGTTTGTGGCCGAGGCGCCACACTGGGAGCCAGGGCGGGGGTATTACTAACTGGAAACCTTGGTGCCATCTCTGTCTGTGGCGTGATAAGCATTTGGAGACATCTCGTCAGTTTCTCCACTTCCATGGTCAAGGAATCAAGTTTGGAGCTGTTATCAGCAGAAGATACATGGGTGGGTACCCCCACCCCCATAGCAGAGGCAGTCGGATATAGGTCAGGGCCCGTACTTGCAGGCGTGGCCTTCATAAAGGGACTGTTTTTGAAATCCCGGATCTCTCTCAACAGTTCACCCCATTGTGGCATATCTTTTTCCTTGTCAGAGCACTCATTGACTGCCAACCTCTGCCCCTGAACTTCACTTGATGGGTCACCCTCAGTCACTTGGGTCGTAGCCACAGCTATTGGTGCAGGTCCCTCCCGAGGTCGCCTTTTCTCAACTCCTCGAATTTCTCTCATTAACTCATCATAGGAGGGTGGGGATTCCAATCGATTTGCCAGGAGTAACTGAAGCAACAGCAGTTCTGAGAAGGGGGCAGACTTAAGAATCCTGTCCAGCCTGGTTCGGTCCAGTTCAATCGCTGGCAAACTACCCTTTCTGAGGCATTCTTGCAACAATTTTTCCAGCCGAGATACATACACAGACAACAACTCCCCTTGGTACTGTTGTTCATTTCTTTCTCTCCACCATAGGTCCTCATCAGAATCTGGGCTCCCATACACATTCTCCAAGGCCTCAAGATAGGCCTGTGCAGTCACTTCTGGGTTACTGGCCCATTTAGCACGGATGGTAGCCAGGGCAGGACCTCGGAGGCTCTCACTAACCCTCTTTCACTTTTCGGCTTCCGAGCATTGCCATTCTAGCACTTGGGGGGCAACATAGTCTATCCAGGTCTCCCAGTCATCCTCCCCTTTGGGGGTGGGGAGGGTGCCAGAGAAGATCCTCAACCTTCGGTAAGAGTTGTGACTAATGGCAGGTGCAGAAGTAGGAGTCTGCACTGGTTTAGCCACCATTACGGGTACTGGAGCCGGAGAGGGTGTTGGGGGAGGAACACCCCCAGGTGGCAAGAATAGTTTCTTCAAGTCCTCCACAGTTTTCCCTTCCTCCAGCAACCATTTAGCAAATTTCTCCTCAAAAGTTTCAGACAGTGGTGGGGGCTTATTCCCCCCCCCGGGTCTTTACTGTCCTTAGTTACCACTCTCCAGGGATGAGGGCTCCCTCTGGGGTAATGGTCTGTGGCACTTTGGAGCTATCTATGGGATCCTTAAACTCTACTAGGGCCAGGAAAGTGTGGGTGAGCAGATTAGCATGCTGACCCACCACCACAGGGTTTTGTAAACCTTCCACCTTGGAAAGTACACCCTGTACAGTGTCCGTATTGATACCCAGGGGATGTCCAGGATAAGCATAGCATTTTGAAATTCGATCTCCTCCCAGTACACCACTCCACCAGCGGTGCACAGCCGCTTCTGTCGGGTACCCATTTTTTCTTAACAGTGGTTCATAAATATGGCCACTAGAGGACATACAATCCCAGCGGTGAGCCTCAAGATGTAACCCCTAGATGGCGCTATCCCAGGGCTACCACCTGCCTGATTTGCCACTAACAGGTTGAGGGGCCTGGATCCGATGGCGGGTGCCTCCACCCAGAGGTCAGGGTTTGCAAAAGTTAAACTAACTTGGTCACAGCCCTCTGGGACACTGCAACCCCCCTTTCTTCCCACTAGTGGCCCACACAGAATATCAGAATTACCTTCACAGTATACACTTACCCCCAGGACTGGTTCAGGCACAGAGACCCCTTGTAAAATAAGAAGATACAGTGCAACAATCACAGTACAATACTTTAACATAGACAAATACCTCAGGCAGTATAACTTTGCTGAAACAAGCAGCTCTGATTTATTTAGGGGGATATAACATGGACAGGGGGAAATCAGGTTAATTAGCTTATCACTTTACTCATCTACCTATGGCTCTGTGCACAGGCCTATCCCTACCAGTTACTGTCCCTGGGTACCCAAGTCCTAGTGGCTAGTCCAAACCGTGGCAGCTGGTAGGGGCCCTTTTACACAGAGAAAAGAAAAATTAGTTAAACAGTCAGCAGTACAGTAATTCCATTTGGATTCAATGTGGCAATTCAACAAGGAGCGACCCTGAATTAGTACTCACGACCTCCAAACAAGATAGGGTCCTTCAATGTCAGCAGGGCTACTCTTGAGCTCCACGAGACTCCTCACACATTTATATGACAAACTGCAACAGGCAAAAGTCCTTTAATGGCAGCAGGATTCACTTGAGCTACACAAGCCTCCTCACACATTTATATGGTAAACAGTAACAGGCAAAAGTCCTTTAATGGCAGCAGGATTCGCTTGAGCTACACAAGCCTCCTCACACATTTATATGGTAAACAGTAACAGGCAAAAGTCCTTTAATGGCAGCAGGATTCACTTGAGCTACACAAGCCTCCTCACACATTTATATGGTAAAAAGAAAGTACTATACCAGGCAGACTGCTTCTCTATCCTGATCGCAATTACTGCACAATACCCGGGAGAACACACAGCAGATTCAGTTCCTGACAGACCGAACGCAATTCAGCAATTTCTCCAGTCTTCTACAGGGTGAGCCTGGTTTCTACTCTTCAGATATCGTTTGATTCTCTTCACAGGACGGATTCAGTCCTAACAAACAGTTACACAAGCTGCAGACCAGAACTCGGGGGCCTTACACGCGTTTCCCGACTAAAACTGCACACTGAAAAAGCACAGGGCTCCTTCCCTCTTCACTGCCAGACCTCAACTCAAACTCCAGCAGACAAAACCGGGCACTTCCTTTGAGTTCCTCCCAGTTCTTGGCTGGATTGGCTGTCACTCACAATAGACTGCCCCTGTTGGTCCAAAAAGGCTAAAGTCCAAACTGCATCTCCCAGAGTCACTGCCCATACAATCCTCTTGTGGCTGGCTCAGATTACGAGTCCAAGTTCTGATTCGTCCAAGGCACCATTTAGAGCTACCTTACCCACTGATTGGTCCAGTTCAGCAGTTCAAAACTAGAATGGGGAACTAGGCAAACACAGTTCTGACTGCAAAAAAGCAGGTTAGACAAACTGTATTTTCATTATTACTCTAAATGATTTCTGGCAAACAGTTACATCTCTCAGAAGGTTCCTTTGCACTCCTAGTGACTGCAAAAATGGAGTGAATTGGCAGCAGCTCGAGTGGTACTCAAGCAGAGAAACACACAGTCCCCCCATACAAATGAATTATGTCTGCAAGCAGACAGCTCTTAAAGAGACAGTACCAGAGCCTCTAAAAACACTCACAGATAAATGGCTTAAACGCCAAACACCATTCAGGCTTGGAGCATTCAAGCAAGCTCCTGGAAGTCTTTTGGGAACCCCCATTTGCAAGGGGGTTACATACATGTCATCAATAACTGTTTTGTAACACAACAGTTGATGACTTATGCATTGCACGCTGACTTCTGGTGCCTTGAGTCTTTGTTCTGCTAATGTACAATGACTGCAGATACAAACAGGTATCAGGGAATCTCGCAGAACAATTTCTGTGTACACCACCTGACAATGGCAGTAGTGCAACACATGTTCTGTCACCTACTCAGGAGAACTCAAACCCCTCTGCTGTGTCCTCATCATTAGAAGGCACTGTCCCACTCTCCTCATCCTCTGATGAGTCCTGTTGTGCACCACCTTCTTCAGCAGGATCATGGAATCTTGCAGTTGATGACTAAATGTACTGCTTGGAGAGGAAATGTGAGTTAATTTTTACAAAAGTTAGGTACTCAATATTCCTATCAGACAGGTGGCTTTGGCGGTCAGTCACAATAGCACCTGCAGCACTGAATATCCTTTCTGAGCTTACACTGGTACAGAGGCAGGGGAGATATTCAGTAACAATAGCTGCAAGTGCAGGCCAGATTTCAAGTTTACTTCACCAATACTCCAGGGGCTCATCATCTATGCTGAGCTGCTGTTGGTAATCCAGATATGACTGCACCATATGGCGTGCAGACAGCTGCACTTATGTTTTGTCCTCTGGTGGCTGGCACGTAGAAACACCAGTGCCCTTCAGCATGGCCCAGAGATAGTTTGTGCCATCAGTGCTATGTGTTGATGAGGGTGCAGGTGCAGACACTGTACTGGAGGAGGAGAAGGATACTGTCCAAAGGGCTGTTGTTCCTTTAGGTTTGTCCACAGCTACTGATTTTTTCAGACTTTGCTCTGAGTGACTCATCCAGTTTTCCACCTTGCCAGACAGGATCACAACACAGTGATCCAGATCAGCCTTCCCACCTGGAAGAAGTGACATCATGCCATGCTTGTACCTTGGATCAAGCAGGGTTGCCAGGATGTATGCCTCAGAGGTGCTAATGTGAATTACCCCAGGATCATCGTCACATAGCTGCATGAATCATCCAGCTCTGCTCCAACAGAGTCTGCTGACACTTCAGATTGCTCCTTTACATTGACCAATGCCTGGTGGAGTACACGCAGCAATGGTATCACCTGGCTCAAGCATGCATTTTCTGTGCTCACAACCTGTGTGGCCTGTTCAAGTGGATGGAGGACCTGAATTACGCTATCCATCAACATCCACAAGGATGGATTCAGCAACATGTCTGTCTATGCTTTCCAATCATGCATCTGCATTACATACTCGTTGATTGGTCTGTAATGCTCAAACAGACCCTCAAGCATATAGATTGTGGAATTCTAGCATGTCACCACATCAAGCTTCAGGTGGTGTTGTGGTACTTTATTGGCCTTCTATAGAATACTGAGCTCTGATCTAGCCAGTACAGAGCGACTGAAATGGCTGCAGATTTTGTGACTGACAGCCAACATGCTACTCACTGCTTCATGCTCCGGAAAGGCCCTCACAATGAGTTTCAGGACATGTGCAAAGCAGCAGACATGATAAAAACAGCCATCAGTTATTTCTTTAATGGCATTCTGAGCATTGTCACTAGCAATATACCCAGCCTGGAATCCATGTGGCTTTAGCCAGTGCATAATGGCCTCATTGACACGGGTGAGAATTCTCTGGGATGTATCTGACCAATACCTACTCTTCATACTCAATGTGGCATGCTGTCGAGAACCACCACTAGTACTGCTGCCACTACTCAAGGGGCAAGTAGATGAGGGGCAAGGGTGCAAGGCATATACCCTGGGAAAATAGGCCCAGTATGCAGTAATGCACATATACCAAATACCTGATGATGGGCCACTAGTCCAGATGTCTGTAGTGAGGTAGATGCTGGCTACTGCAGAATGGGAGACAGCATGTGACACAATGCATGCAAGGTTATTATAAATTGTTGCAACAGCCTTAGTGCTGAAGTTAGTTCAACTGGGCACTTTGTATTTAGGTACAGCCTATTCCATTCGTTCTCTAAACCCCAGATTCTCAATAAACGAGAATGGCAAAAGGTCTATTGCCAGAATCTTTGCAACAGTTGTGTTCAGATCTTTTATCATTGGGTGTTTACGATGATATTTTGTGTGATTTGTTATGGCCGATTTAATATCTGGTTGCTTAAACCTCAGAGTGTGCTGCACTGTGGAGGGTGCTGTGACTTTGCCAGGTATGCTCTTGCTGCTTTGTGTGCCTTGTCCGCCAGCGGAGTTATGATGGAAAATATTCTCTACCTGTTCAGTGGATGAGTTAGCTTAACTACCTCCTCTTGTATCTGCACCTCTAGGGGTGGAACACAATAAAGGGTCAAATGTCACCACATGATCACCAGGATGGGAATGCTCTCTTTCAGAGTTTGCTGAACTATCAGAACTAGGCAAGGTTGACAGTCTCTTATGCTGTGTCCAGCAAATGGGATGCTTACTTTACATATGGCTATGCAAACTAGTCATCCTGTAGTGTGAACCTGGCTTACCCCTGCTAATTTTGGACCTGCAGCTGTTGTACACAGCCACACTGTCACCAGACTCATCAATTACAAAGAAATCCCACACACGTGAATGTCCACCAACATGCTAAATTTTCCTGGGTGGGGCAGATGGAGAAATGAACATAGGGTAGGAAAAATGGTTTTCTTTTGCTGCTCTTGCTGCTGCTCCCACTGCTGCTGCTTACCCCCATATCCCATTTTTTCCACTTGCTGTCCCTTTACCCTGACATGTTGCTGCTTCGGAGTGACATAACAGGGATTGCTTGCCCTTTACCCATGACAGTTGTAGGTGCTGTTTGTGGAAGGGGTGGCTGCCATTTAGGGTATAGTACTGGGTCATCCTTGACCTCACTTCCCCCCATTACTAGCACCCTCACTGCTTTGTGACATTTCCAGCTGTGACAGTAAGGGCTGACTGGCTCCCACCTCCTCTTCCTTCCTCTGTCTCAGTAACCTTCTCTACCACATGTACAGTGGTAGTAACATGATGTTCAGTCTGAGGATGTTCTTCCTCCTCAGACTCCATCTGAAGCACTCTATGATCACACACCTTCTCTACTTCCAGGACAGTAAATAGTCCTGCAACCCCCTTAATGTCACTGTCTGTTGTTCTGCCTGCCACTGGACCCAAGCCCTCATCACTCCTAGTCACTAACAGCTCCTGACTCAACTCCTGGGTGTTCTGTGACTTTGACTGTTCAGTCTGTTCTTCCTCCAAAGACACATGAGACACACACAGTAGTGTATTGACATCATTGGCAGCCTTTTTAGACTCTTTTGAACACTGAGCAACAGATGCTCTGGAAGTAGCAGTACTGCACTACAACCCAAAGAAGCTGGAAGCTTTCATTCCCACTGAAGCTGACACTGGAACAGCATGTGGCATGACTGGCATTGCACAGCCACTGGAAGTTGCAGTGCCAGTAACAGTGCTGTGCCTACTAGCACCTTCCTCAGAATCCTCTCCACCTCCTCGTGACACCCTTCTGGCACATCCACTACCAGTGTCCTTTTTTAAATATCCTTTATGCTTTCCCTTGCCTGACACGGTATACTGTCTGTGTTTTACTCAGTCCTTAAATACCAACAAGTATTCAAAAACTATGCAGCACTACTACAGACTACAGAACAAAGACTACCACGATATGTGCTATAATCAAAACAATCAACACACCTGCTGCAATCTCTTTGCCCCAGCACTCCAAGTAGAGATACCAGCACTTTATTTCTTCTCCTGAACAAGACAAGTTCTCATCAAAGCCAATACAGCTGCACATAGTGTTTAGGTGCTCTGGGGAGATGGAGCTCATGGATATCAGAGCAGCGGTGGCGGCGGAGTATAGGGATTTTCAGAGCAGTGGTGTATGGTGGCAGATCAGAGTACTGCTAGAGGATACTCATGAAACATTTAAATGAAATAAGTTAATAAAAATGCCTGCACAGTATTGTGGTGATCTTATCAGCTGGAGTGCTCTCCTAGAAGATCGCCAGTCCCAGCTGCACACCCAGCGTCGCCTCAAGCAGGTGGACTGGCGAGACAACACTGTGGTCCAAATAAGGTTGGGTACCAGGAAACACCCTTTAAGAAGAGGCAGGAGACAATCTGAAGTTTGATGCCCAGCAGTTTTTTATTTATACAAAGGGAAAGTAGACACGGTGACAAGGGAAAGTTGTGGAATAACATTTACTTTTAGACAGTAACTAACAATTACCACTCTAATCACTTAACTCTGTGATCACTCTGTAGGTACTTCGACATAAGGCCACTCTATAAGATTCTTATCACTATTGCAATAACCTACCCAGAGGTCTGTGCATCAAGAGTATAACTTATTACTTTATCATACCATGTGACAAGCTTTCAATATACAACCAGCAAACAGTGTCACACTCTCAAAGTCAATTAGGTGCAGATGTCTGTCATTTTTATGCACAATTGAAGAGTAGGGGTGAAAAGATAGGGGACCTCCTGCTTGGCGCCAAGTTCACCAGTAAACCTATGAGAGGTTGCAAAAGGGAATGGAGAGATTGGTAAACAGAACATAGGCATCGGCCAACCCACTGTCCAGGGTTGCCGGAATACAAGAGCACGAACTGATTGACTTGGGGTCATGCTCTTTCTTGGTGCAAAACCCTTGAATTGGGCTGCCAAGGGTGAAGAACCAAAATGTAGCAAGGAATCCACCTGCAGGATTGCCACAAGAGATGGAATCTGCTGCTTTCTCCTCGGCACCAACCCTCAACCAGGGTCGCCAAGGATGAAGAAGAACTGCTGCAGGTTTTTCTGCCACCTACCCTCGACTAGGGCTGCCAAAATGAACACCAGACTTGGTGAATAATCCACTAGGAGGACTACCAAAGATGAAGAAGACACTACTGAGCTGCTTTTGGTGACAGATCCGCTTGGAGGACCACCAGACTCAAGCTACTACCCAGAGGATTGCACTGGTGTTGCAGAATGAAACAAGCAGGAAGAAGTAGAAGGTGAAGATCCAGATTCCACAAAGATGAAGAGCAAAATAAGAAACAGCGGCCATGACCACACTTGGCTACAATGGACTCATCTACTAGCGGGCGTCTGGAAGGGATGGACTAGACACTTTCCAGTCGTCTTTCTTCCAAGATACTCTGGAACCGGTGCCCATGACTCATCAAAGGACGTTGATTTCGACTACAGCGGATGAAAGGGCCAGAAGATGTTGCTGAAGTCTTCTGCTAGCTGAAGATGGGTATGGTGAAGAGTCGATGGAGGGTGAAGCTTGAATCACAGACCTGATGCTGCACAATGGTACTTCTTTTAGCACAATACACTGGAATGTTCACTTTCAGGGTCAATTTGCCTAGAACAGGGGCAAACTGCAACAATTCTGGGCAATTGTTCACTTCCAAGGGTGACTTGCCTGGAGCAGGGGCAAATTGTGATGATCTGGGGCAACTGTTCACTGGCAGGGGCAACTTGCCTGGAGCAGGGGCAAATTGTGACAATCTGGGCAATTGTTCACTCTCAGGAGCAACTTGCCTAGAGCAGGGGAAAATTGCAACAATCCATGGCAATCGTTCATGGGCAGGGGCAACTTGCCTCGATCAGGGCAAATTGCAACAATCCAGGACAGTTGCTCACTGGCAAGGACAAGTTGCTTGAAGCAGGGTCAAATTGCAACAATCCGGGCAATTGTTCACTTCTGGGACAATTGTTCACTTTCAGGGGCAAATGACCACAATCCTAATATTATACAATACAGTCTTGGTGCTTCATGCAATAAACACAACAGTTGAGATGCTGGAGGAATAAACAGTTCGAAGAAACAGTACAATAGCTGATAATCACTTCATAACAGGTTGTATGCTTAAGCACCCCTTAGTCGGACCCTTTTCCTCTTGGGGTCTGTCTTCATTAGGATCTGGCTACCCCTGAGCACTCTAAGGTAATTACCCCAGCTATTTAGCCTGGTTACACTAATTTCCTGTATGCCTGCTGCCCTCTTCCCTATGGGCTGGGATGCCCTACCTTTACTAGGCCTGGTGCCCCTTTACTGCTATGGGCCTGGCTGCCATTTACTGTACTAAGCTTGGTACCCCTTTACTACCATGGGCCTGGAGCTCTTTACTACCACGGGCCTGGTGCCTTTTACTTGACAGGGCCTGGCGCCCTTTACTACCACGGGCCTGGTGCCATTAACTACCACAGGGCATGGTGCCCTGCTTAAACTCTGGTGCCCCAACTTTGTGGCATTACAGATTCGGGCCTGCCTAAAAATACATGTCCCCATGTATTCCCTTTAAACATTTTATATAATACTTCTTAAACATTACTACTATAGGTGTTTATAATATCTCTTACCACTCCACCATTTAACTTAACCCTCTATCTGCTTTAATTAAAACATTCTTAAAGCTTCTATAACTTTCAGAAACTTTCTTATTTACTTAACTAAGTGACCATGTCATTGGGAATCACTTTGAACAGAACTATCCCCAGAAGGAAGGTACTATTTGAGGAGCTTCTAAAATGTATCTCCTAGGAGGTATACCAAAACTACATCTCTGAGATCTACGTGGCTGAAAAGCTAATGGTCCTATAGCACTAACTGCTGGTTTGGGTAAATCAGTAGATTCTGGCATTGCTATTGGTTCTGCCAAAGGGCAATTATCTGAACTTGCATGCAAATATCTAACCCAAGAATCTATGCACCATTTTGTCGGTAAATCTATCTCCTTTACTTGGTGGGTAGGGTTCTCCTGCCTCTCCTCTGATGTAGCTTTTCTTGTAGAATCGTTTAGAGCACTGTCTCTGAAGGTACAAGGTTTAAGAAAATTTCTGTGCACTATTTTTGTGCCACTACCAGTTTATTTTTCAGTCTTGTACACTGGTAGGTCAGGGTAGGGAATCTCAACAATGGGGAAAGGTCTTGTTTTCCATCTGGTAGCTAATTTATGACATTTCTAAGTCCTTTTGAGCAATACCCATTCTCTAATCTGTAATGGGGTCGCATTGGCTTTAGCATCATAGGTCACTTTTTGCTGAAGTCGTACTTGTTCCATGTGTTGACTTACAACTTGACCAGCTTCTTGTAATCTCTTGCTATGTTCTTGTACCCAATCTGTAACAGGTGATTCATTTAGTTGAACTTCGAGTACTAGATCCATAGGGAGTCTACCATGGTGACCAAACATTAGATAGTGGGGTGTGTATCCAGTAGAACAGTGGATCATATCGTTATACAAATAAGCAAGTTCAGGAAACAAAGCTGGCCAATATGGATGTTTATATTCAGGAAGAGCTCTTAACATTCCTAGTAGTGTTTGGTTTGTTCGCTCACACAGTCCATTGCACTGAGGGTGATATGCAGTGTTTTTTATTTTCTTACTGCCATATAAGGTGCAGAGTTCTTTGAAGAGCTGTTATTCAAATGCTGTTCCTTGATCAGTCAATATCTTGGTTGGGTACCCATAAGGACGAATGAAAAGCTTTATAAATATCTCAGCTGTGGTTCTGGCAGACAAATCTTTAATAGCACTGACGACCATAAACTTGGAATAATGATCTACAATGGTTAAGATGTATGTTCATCCATTGGCACTTGTTTCTAGTTTGAGGTGATCCAAAGCAACTAACTCAAGAGGTGCCTTACTCATTTTAGGATGCAGAGGAGCTTGCTGGTTGCTTCTATTGGGGCATTTCAAACTACAGGTTGGGCATTCTTCACACCATTTAATAATGTCACTTCTTATCCCAATCCAATAAAATCTTTTTTCTAATTATGGCCTCTGTTTTCTTATTACCAAAGTGTCCAGAATGGTTGTGGCATGCTTCAAGCACTACCGATGCACTTTTCTTTGGAACAATGGTCTGGGAGATCTCACAGTGAGTGGTGGGGTCTCGGGTTTGATGAATGAGCTTAAAGTCTTTTATGGTCAAATGAGTCCTATGTCTCCATAACTTTATTGCTTCCGGATCCATCTTCTTTTGTTTTTGAGGGGGTATCTTTTGTCTTGTTGCAACATACATCTGGACTTGCTTAATCACTGGGTCTTGATCTTGCAGGTGTACCCACAGGTTACCCTGTTTCGTCAGCTAGTCCATACACTCTGGTTTTTGTTCTGGTTCTAAATCTTCTCTTGCATTGATGTGACAACAGGCCTGAACAAGTTCTGAGGGTACATGAAGAAAAGGTGGCATCTCGGTATTCTCTAGGTGCATCTCATCCATCTCATTCCCTGTCAGATTAGGCATTTGAGAAAGTGCAACTGCATTAGTATTAGATCTGCCAGAATGCTACTTCAGGGAAAACTGGTAATTGGCTAGTATTGAAGCCCATTGCTGATCTAGAGCTTCTAGTCTCGCTGCGTTCAAATGCATCAGTGGGTTATTATCAGTAAACACAGTAAAAGGAGTGATTGCTAGGTAGTGCTTAAACTTTTCTGTAACTGCCCAAACCAAGGCTAGAAATTTCAGTTTAAATGAACTGTATCGAGCATCGTTTTGCTCTGACCTTCTCAATCCATGGCTTGCATACACTATAACTCATCTAGGTAGTGCTTAAACTTTTCTGTAACTGCCCAAACCAAGGCTAGAAATTTCAGTTTAAATGAACTGTATCGAGAATCGTTTTGCTCTGACCTTCTCAATCCATGGCTTGCATACACTATAACTCATTCTATGCCCTCTTGCTCCTGCACTAACACTGTGCCTAGCCCTTTATTACTTGCATCTATGTACAGCCAGAAAGGTTTGGAATAATCAGGGTAAGCCAACATAGGTGCCTGTGTAAGAATTTGTTTTACTTGGTCGAAAGCCTCTTGTTGCTCTTTGGCCCACTTGACTGGTTGCCTTTTGAGTACTTGTCCCACCTTGGTTCCTCTGAGGAGTTCATTCAGCGGTAAGGCTATTTTGGAGAAGTCCCTGACAAATCTCCGGTAATACCCAGCAAAACCTAAAAATCTTATGACATCTGGTACTGTTATTGGTACTGGCCAATCTTTCACTGCTGATAGTTTCTCTGGATTGGGTGACACTCCATTGGCAGACACAATGTGACCTAGATAGTTCACCTGGGACTGTAAAAGATGACATTTGGAAGATTTCACCTTTAAGCCATATCGGATCAGTTTGGTAAAGACCTCATCTAATTGCTGCAGGTGTTCTTGGTGGGTCTTAGAAAAGATGATGATGCCATCAAGGTACTGTACAACAACAAAATGTCAAAATTCTGACTTCCTAAACTGCATTCCACCAGCCTCTGAAATGTTCTTGGGCATTGCACAACCCAAAGGGCATACAGGTGAATTCAAATAAACCCATTGGCATAATAAAAGCAGTTTTCTTTTGGTCTTCTGGGGCCATGGGTACTTGCCAATAACCACTTGTTAGATCCGGGGGTGCAGCTGACTGTAAGGCAGTGAGAGAGTCTTCTATTCTGGGTAACGGGTAGGCATCTTTATGTGTTATGCTGTTCAAGTTCCGATAATCAACACAAAACCAGATCTTTCTGTCCTTTTTCTTAACTAGAACGATGGGAGCGGCCCAAGGACTATGACTTTCTTTTATCACCTTGGCCTCCTTCATCTCCCTAATCGTTTCCTTTATTGGCTGGTACATGGCCAGGGAAATCGGCCAAAATCTCTCTCTGATGGGTGGATGTTGTTGAGTATGAATGCGATGCTGTGTTAGTTGTGCCAACCCAAAGTCAAGGGGATGCTGACTGAAAGCTTCAGAATTCTTCAATAAGACTTGGATCACATCCTTTTTCTTTTGCACCGTGGTTTTGGGATTACCCAGGTTAATCTCTTTTATTCATGCAGGTATGGAGTCACACAGGGTGTCTCCTTCTTCTCCGATGTCTGGTAACTTGGTCTTCTCCTGAACTTCATCCTCTGGTTCCACAATATCTTGCAACAATACAGTATGCAGCTAAGCCACCGGCTGGTTTCTATGGAGTCGTACGTCATGATTCCCATAGTTTATGACTCGCAGAGGGATCCTTCCATTGGTAACCATAGCCACCCTTCTAGCCACCAATACGGGCTCTTCCTTTTCTGTTGGGCATGGTTCAACCAAGGCATCGTAATCCTGGCCATGAGGTCCTGCTTTGGCCTTACACCAATATCGGCGAAAATACTGCCCCTGCATGGTTGTAACTTGAGATCCAGTGTCTAACAGAGCCATTAACTCAATTCCATCCACCAACACCGGAACAGTTGGGCTTCTTCCAATGAAATTTGATCAGTTCATTACTGAGTTTGGACATGATAGAACACTCTCCGAGGATTGGTCCCCGTCCTCGAAGATTTCCTGTTTAAAGCCACCACAGGTTCTGAAGGCTGCTGGCACTGCCTTGCAATATGACCACTGACTCCACATTTACTGCATATTGGCCTGCCCTGACTGTCAAATTGATCAGTGGGATGCCTTGCTTCTCCTCTTCTTCTATACTAGAGTTCATCAAGCTGTCTTCCTCATTCATCTTGCATCTGGGCAGCTTCATTTTTCTAGCCTTCTTTGAGCCCCTTGACCTTCTGACACACTTCTGCCATAGCTCATGTCAAGGTAGCTATTTGCTTCAACAAGCCCGAGTTTTGATGAGAGACATTAGCCATAGGATGGATCAGTGCTTGTGCCATTTGCCCACACAAGGGTCTGGTGTCTGCGAGATAAACCTGGGTGCTCACTTGTAGATTCTCAACTGTACACCCTCTCTTTGCCTACCATTTCCTCACTTGCTGGCTGCCTGCAACACGGGCCTTCTCGTGCCGATCTATCTGATACCCTGGCCATGTTGCACTCAGAGGTGTCACCATCTGTGGATAGGTCACCACATCCTCTCCTGTTTGACTTGATCCTAGCACCTTTATGGCTTTTTCCTTGAAATCGAGGAAATCTGTATCCGGGTCTTGGAGCTGTAACATTCTCAATTCCCTTCTTAGAGCTTCACCATACGCTCCTTTCACAAACTTCTCTGTTAGCACCCGATCTGGATCCATGATCTCTTGGGCGTCCACTCTTTCAATTGCTCTCAGTAACTCCTGAAGGCTTAGAGCATACTCCTGAATGGTCTCCTAAGGCCTTTGCATTCAAGAGAAAAATTTCATCTCTTGAGACTAGACACAGTGCGGATATCAAAAATTTGTTGCAGCCTTTGCAACATTTTATCAGCTGTGATCTTCACACCTGCAGGCCATGATTGTACCTCTCTGTGGGCAGTCCCTTTTAACTGTCCAATTAGAATCTCCACCTTCTGTCTTTCTGGGACCTGATACAGTCGGAACATGGCTTGCATTTTGGGTCTGAACTCCCTTAAACTGCTTGCTCCATTTCCATCCTTTTCTCCTGTGAACTGGGGAAGCCACGGTGCCCCGAAGTAATATGGCATTGTGAGGAGTGAGGGAAGTATATTTTCTCTGTCCTCCATCCCAATTCCTATATCTTCATTGCCAATAGCTGTGTTATCCCCTCCGGACATTTCACTACTACACCTGGGTACTGCTTGCATCATTATCTCAAAAGCTCTGGCTTTAGACTCCTTAAATTTAAATCCTGCCAACTACACCAACTTTTTTTTTTTTTTTACTGTGTGGTGATCTTATCAACTGGGGTGCTGTCCTAGAAGATCGCCTGTCCCAGCTGCACATCCAGCATCGCCTCAAGCAGGTGGACTGGTGAGACAACTCTGTGGTCTGAATAAGGTTGGGTGCCAGGAAACACCCTTTAAGGAGAGGCAGGAGACAATCTGAAGTTTGATGCCCAGCAGGCTTTTATTTATACAAAGAGAAAGTAGACACAGTCACAAGAGAAAGTAGGGGGAATAACCTTTACTTATAGAGAGTGGCCCAGATATTCAAAAGGGTTGCACCATGTGCAACAGAGATGCGTCAGTGAAAGTCCGAAAATGCGCCATTCTGTGATATTCAGCGGGAGGCAGCTGCGCCGCCCAAACTGCAATGCTCAAGAGCGCAATAGTAATGAATGCATGCGCAACCAGAGGGGGGAACCATGAATAAATTGCGCAATGCGATATTCGACGACATGCGCCATGCGCAATAGGGGAGGTAGCGGAAGTTGTGCCATAGCGGAAGTAAGCCAAAATAAAAAGGAGCAAGAGAAAGAGAGGTGCTAGAATGCTACAGGAAGGCCTGCAGTGGGTGTGAGCTGGTAGCCAAACCAGGGAGAGCAACAGAGAGAGGGACAGTGGTGGAGCAGGACAGGGCACACTTGTGCCACACAGGACAGGTCTGGAGAGCCAGACAAACAGGGCAGGGACAACAGGGCAGTGCTGCAGAGTGGGCAGGGCAGTGGCAGGAGGCAGGACAGCAGAAGGCTGGAGGTGTACTGGGTGTAGGGGGAGCAGCATAGAGGACAGTGGGGGGAACGGGACAACATCTGCCAGGGAGGTGAACAACAGCCAGGGACATGGCCAGTGCCACTGTACAGATGGAGGCAGTAATGAGGGGTGTGAGAAGGCAGGCAGCAGGGGGGCACAGCTGTGGAAGGGCCCATCAGTGGTACGCCCCCAACAGGTGGTACCGAGCCCGCATCACCTTCGAGCAGTATAGTGATACAGAGATCATGGGCCAGTACCACCTGAACCAGGCGATCCTGAGGCAGCTCTGTGAGCTGTGCAGTGATAAGATGCAGGCACCTACACGACGGAGCCATGCTCGTTCAGTGGAGACCAAGGTGACAGCTGTCATTTGCCTGCTCACCATGGGCAGCTTCCAAAGACCAACAGGGGACACGACAGGCATAACCCAGTCGGCCGCGTCACGCTTACTCACACAATTCCTCAGTGCACTGCTGCCACATGCTGTGGAGTACATCCATTTCCCCAGCACACAGGTGGGGTGCACAGCATACATACAACAGTTCCACAGGGTAGCACGTATGCCTGGCATGCTCTGAGCCATTGACTGCACCTATGTGGCCATCCACACACCACCTGGCCCGGAAGGCATTGCCTACCACAACCGCAAGGGATACTCCAGCATCAACTGTCAGGTGGTGTGCGATGCCAGGGGGCGCATAACCAATGTCTGTGCCACGCACCCTGGGGGAGCACATGACGCCTTCATCTGGCACCAGTCAGCACTGTGCCACAGGTTCGAGAGTGGGGATATCCCCACTGGCCACCTAGTGGGTGAGCATGCACAACACGCAAGAAGACATGGGCAGCCGTGGGGAGGAGGCATAGTCAGAGGTGCCATGAGTACCGGCCTTGACGGCCCATGGCAGAGCGATGCAGACCACCATACTAATGTACACCCTCTATACACAGGTGACAGTGGATACCCACTCTGTCCCTGGCTGCTCACACTGTACTGGCGTCCTGCCACCCCATCACAGCAATGATATAATGAGGCACATGCCACCACACATAACATCATTGAGCGTGTTTTGGGGATGCTGAGTCACGGTTCCGGTGCCTGGACACATCTGGTGGTACCCTACAATACAACCTCTTGAAGGCCTGTGGGCTATTCCTGGCCTGTTGTATCCTGCACAACATGGTCAATGGCTGTGGGATAGCTGTAGAGGTCAAAGAGAGGGACAGCAATGGGGATGATGAGGATGCCGGTCCAGACGGTGATGAGCAGCCACCCCATGGGTGAAGGGACCCCCGCCTGTTTAGGATGGTGCAGCTGCACTGGGACACCATCACAGAGGAGCATTTCGGCCAACATGGGTAGGTCACATGGCCATGTGCAACCACCACTGGCAAGGGCACAACCCACACATGTGCATGGATGAACACCAGGGGTGGATGGTGGCAAGTGAATAGGACTGAGCTTGGATCTGCACATGCCATCAGGGATGGGCATGGCCAAACATGACACGCGCACACACGCACATGCACACACACACACCCCCAACCCCACACCCACACCACATGACATGCACAAGGGGTAGAAGGCACGCCGACCATGACTGCAACACCTAGCCACACACAATCCCACACACGGCAATGCCCAGTGGCCGTCACTGTGCATGTGTCAGATGCTGGGCACCATTGCACACTGGCAGACAGTGCAACACAGGCATCATCATGCACACGCCACAGTGGCCAGCAGCAGGGAGGGTGTGCACATGGACTGTGTGTATGCAGGGCCTGGTACCACACCGTGCATCTCACAGTGCACAACACACTGCACACAGGGCAGCGGCAGACAGTGGCCATGGTGGGAGACAGGTCAGTCATGCGGCACTGTGCCACAGCCATCATGGATGCATAGGCGGCCCTGCTGAGACCTGCCAGCCATGCCAGGCTGACCATTGGCCTCATGGGGTGGCACAGATGTACTCCCAGGGGTGACACTGCGGGAACACGACCGTGTTCGCGCAGGGGTCTGCAGCTTACCGAACATACCTGTACCAGGTGTGCTCAGTATGCCCACAGCTGAACCCGGTGTCAACATGGGAGGTGTTGCACAATGCCGGGAATGGGGGGTGGACATGGCACTGCGTGGTGTCTGCGGCACTTGGGCAAATAACTGTGTGCCCATTGTGGCCATGACAGCTGTGAATGCCTGTGTCTGCCTGCCAATGGCAGTGGTCACATCCTCCCGCTGCCGTTCCATCCCTGCCAGGAGTAGACCAGTGCCCCTGTTGCACTGCTCCTCTGCCTGGTGCAGGACCACACTGAGTGCATCCACCGCTGTCACAAGCCACAACTGCTGATCCACTGAATCATGGAGTATGCAGGTGTGCTCATCTAAGAGGTCATCCGCCTGATTGGAATGCTGTCCCTCATGGTGTTCGTGGCCATGCTGGGCAGCACCCCTTGAGGTTGGGCACTGCACACCAGGGCCATGCCTGGGCATGTCCACAGGTGGTGCACTGATGCCGCCCCCTGACACTGTCCCCCATCTCTATTGTCCTACTGCTGGCTCTGCCCCTCCGGCTGCCAATCGCAAGGCTCACCAGTGCTGACGCATCATCCACAACAGCTCTACCAGCCTTGAGGCACACCAGTGCTGCCCCACTGGGGCATACAGGCACGGGATGGGACTGTGATGTCATGCAGGCCTCCATGGTGGCACCACCCAAGGCTACATCCTTGCCATTCCCTGCTGTGGGACCATCCTGCGTCCCACACGTATCACTGTCTGGGATGTGTGATCCATCATCATCATTGGTGCCTGATCCGGCACCAGTCCATGTCCCAGCATGCTGGATTCTGTGGCCGCTGTCACACTGGGACACAGGCAGGGCCTCGTCCGCACCATCACCACCATCTTCAGTCCGAACAGACAGGCAGGTATGCAGTAGTACTGACCCACAGACACCTGTGGAGGTGGATGGGCACTCCTCCGTGTCCAGGGCCTCACCCATGGAGGACACACCCACCATGTAGATGCTCAGGAGCTGCAAGGGAACACAGTAGCATTAATGTCACCGCCCTACCCTGTGGCACTCCCTCCGCCACCCACACAGTGACAGAACAGGACCTACCATGCAGTGACGGGCTGCCACCCATCTGGAAGCCACCACCTGGAACTCCCTCAATGGCACAGCACTGCATGCTGCCAGCCATCCACTCCTCCTGTGGCATCAGGTGAGGCACATCCGGCTGCCTACCACCGGTTGCAGCACGTGCAGCCCTGATGGCAGCCACCTTGTCTTTAATCCTCCTCCTGTCTGTACCGACCTTCTTCTTACATTCCTTCATGGACCGCTGGTGGCTGCCATGCAGGTTCACGGCATGTGCAACCTCACCCCATGCCGCAGCACGGGACTGTGGTGTTCCCCGCTGTCCACTGAGCAGCAGTTCCCTGTCAAGGTATGCTTCAAACAGGGTATCTGTTTCTGCCCGTGTGAAGTTGGGCCTCCTCTTCCTCCAACATTCCTGTTCCACCTCTTCTTCACATTCGGTCATTGTAGAGCCTGTGGGAATGACAGGTGTTACCTTTCACTGTGCAGTCCCATGCATCTCCCACACACCACAGTCCACACTGGCAAACAGCATGCAACCCACCACAATAGACTGCAGTACAAGACTATGGCCTCTGCAGCCCCATGTCACATTCATATAGTGCAACGCATGCTAATGAGGTGAGGCTCAGTTTTAAGTGGATGCTAATGCAGTAGCTGCACCATGGAACTGCAGATGAGCTGATTTGCATATGCCAGCTGAATATCGTGCTGTTGCACCTTGTGCAATTGTGTTGAATGTGCTCAGGCAGGGGTGCAGCTCTGTGACATGCACAGTAGGCACTGCACGGTGCACTCCCGGGGTGCTGACGCTGACGCCGACCGCGCTGCTGACATGCTGAGTGTGGGAAGCAGTGCAGGGCACATCCACCACTGTGCCAGTGGTGCTAGTGCACTGTTTAAATGTATGGTGCCCTTGCCCTAAGGTGCCGTAGGCTCCGTGGTGCCACAGCGTGGTAGGCCACTACAGGAAGTCCCACACAGGTGCCCTATCATGCTACATGTGGGAAGTACCAATCGCGCTGTGGTGGTCTGTGTGCGAGAGACCCTTGATCCTGTTCCTGACCTTTGCCCCGTAGGCACCATGCATCCACATGGGTGCACCCCAATCATGCTGTTCGGTGACAGCGCGATGGGGAATGGCAGCGCAGTACCACGCAGCATCCGCACATGGTGGATGTGCGCTAGGGAGTGCCATTTTGAATCAGAGACAATCCAAAGATGGCACGTCGAAGAGCAGCAATATGGAGCCAGATAGAACTGGCCAATTTGGTTTCACTGTTGGAGCCCCTTGCTGGTGCTCTGTTTGGTGAGGCAGGAGTGCCGTGTGGGCGGAGGTGGCGGTGGCACTGGAGGAGGCCACAGGGATGGAGAGGACATCAGAGCAGTGTCGACACCGGTATGGGGACCTCCAGCAGAGGGACCCGGACAGGCTTGCCTGCCTGTGGGCACACGCCAGGAGAGGCGCTGTATCACGGCCAGGTAGGTGCCCCATCCATACACTGGTTGTGTCTGTACAGGTATCACAGTGGGCATGTGTCCATCACACAGGGGATGGTCCATCCAGTGTGGGCAGTGGTAGTGGTGGTGGTGGTATAGGGGTGGGGGCTGAATGGTTTGGCTGTGTGGGATCGCACACACCCAGGGGTTGGGGGCCTTTGCTACTGGATTGTACTGATGTTCCTTTCTCCACGTTTGCATCCTAGGCCCTGAAGAGCATCGCCGTGCAAGGGAGGACAGGCAGAGACACGAGCTGAGGGAAGGGGAGCTATATCCTCATGCCAGAGGTCCCATAGTGGGTCAGCGCCAGGACCAGCCCGATGATGGTGAGTGCCTTCCATCTAGGATTTTCTGTGCATGCTGTGTAGCAGGGCAGGCAGTGGGGCATGGCCACCATCCATTGACACCACTGCCGTGCACACCACATGGTTCAGTCAGCACTGTCCAGTGGCACTGCATGTCTGGGTGTGCATCACTGGTGGTCCATGCGTGCACCGGGTACATGGCTGTGCCACTGCCTTCGCACCGCATAGCCATGTCACTGTACAGCCACGGTGGTGCTGTGTGGGACTTGGGCAGTGGGTGTGTGCAGCGGTCTGCATGGCTGTGTGCACCTGCGTGGGCAGGTCTTGTGGACACGATCACTGTGGGTGGTTGCACACCATCACAGGGGCATGTCCCACGGCTGTATGCCATGCACAATGGGTGGGCTACAGGGGGCTGTGCATTCACACCTATTGACTCTGCTTTCTTGTCCTAGGTTGATGGCGGATGATGTGAATTCGAGAGGGCACTGCAGGAGCTTCTGCAGGTGGCCAGGGCTTCCTTGGAAATTCTCCAGAGGGTGGAGCAGCTTGGAGTCCGAAGGAGGCATGGTAGGAGGTGCCATCAGAGCAGGGAGCGGGGCTCTTGCTGAATTTCATGCACCCCTGGATTACACCTACTCCCCTGGTCCCACCCTCACACCCCTCCTTCCCTCTCCCATATGTTCACCCCTGCCCTTACCCACCCCTACCCGGTTTTTTGCCCTCACTCCTTTTGCATTGTAAATATCTGTAAATAGTTTTGTTTATACTGTTCCAATACATTTTTTTGTTATGCCTACTGTGGTGGTCTCTGATTTGCAGCAGGCTAATGGTGCTCAGCTGCAGGGGTGTGCATGATGTCGGGGTGGTGCTATCATATGTGTGTGTGTGTGTGTGTGTGTGTGTGTGTGTGTCCATAGGGGAGGCGACTTTGGTGTGGGCATAGCTCTCAGTCACTGTCTGTAGTTTGTGTGTTGTTCCCTGTGCACTGGATGACTGTGTGCAGTGGTGCACGGTGCAAGCACTTTGTCCATGGTGCACCTGTCAAACCGTCCATGGTCTGTGCAGCTGGCACCCTTGCATGTCTGTGACCTGCACAGTCCGCTGGCATGTCAGTAGTGTCTGCCCATGCTGGACAGCCACAGTACCCAGCACGATGCCGGGTTGCCTCCTGTCACTGGTGTGGTGCACGTCTGCCTCAGGTGGCACTGTTGCCTCCACTGTTGTTGTCCCACGTTGATGCTGTCACTTGTGTCTGTTGCAGGGGATGTGCTCCACTGTCTGTCACTTGTGCTCCAGCCACATGCTGGTGGTGTACGGTGTCTTGGTGCCTGCACAGGGTTGCTGGCACACCTCTGCCATGGAGGAGTTCTGGCCATGTGTACACTGCTGCTGTGGCCACATGCCGGGGGCTTGGTTGACCCGCTACTGTGTCCCTGTGTTGGTGTGCCCTTGGGTATGGGTGGTTGTTTATCTGTGCACTGTGTTGCATCCTGTGTGGTGCATGCTTCCATACACCACTGTGGGTGTCTGCGCTGGCTGTTGTGGCCAGTGCTGGGATGGTGTGTGTCCTTGGGAGGGTGTGCAAGGTGCTGTACCACTGGTGGTGGGGTCTGGGGCATGCTCTGTCACGTGTGGGGTACCTCGTGTGCCGACGCATGGTCAGTCTCTCAGCTGTACCTGGGGGGCGACATGCATGGCAGCACTGTGTATGCAGTCATTGCATCGCTGTCTGCTGCCACCTGCTGAAGGGTGCTTGTGGTGGGGCTGCCTCGCATGGTTCTGTGGTGCACAGGGCTGCATTGTCACAGTGTGGGTGGTGGCATGCAAGGGGTGTCCTCCACTGTTGGGCAGTACTCCTGGGCAGGGTATATGGGGAGCGTGGTGCAGGGTGTGCTCTGCATTGGTGGGATGGTGTGGCACAGGGTGGCCGGGTATCCATGTGTGATGGTCACAGCTTGAAGGGGGTGTGATGGGGCACCATGCCCCGGCCGTGAGTTTGTTGCTGGTGTCCCTGAGCGGGTGGTTCTTCCAGCTCTCCTCCAGTTGTGCAGTGCATGGGGTGTGGGGGTGATGTCTGTTCTGCTGTGTGCTCCTCTGCCCATCCCTACCATGGGTGGTGGGCCCCTGCATTTTGTCCCTGCGCATCCCTGGTTGTGCTGTTGTGCTGCTGCCCTGCTCCACTGGGCATCCCTGGTTGTGCTATTGTGCATCTGACCTGTGCCACTGCACATCCCTGGTTGCGCTATGGCGCAGTTGGCATGATATTCAGTCATGTGCTGCAGGTGCATCTTGACCTGCACAGTGTTTGAATATTGCACGTGTTGTGCATGGGCGCAGTGGACTTGTGCCTGCTCCTGCTATTGCGCTAGTTTGTGGCGCAGTTTGAATATCTGGGCCAGTAACTAACAATTACCACTCTAATCACTCAACTCTGATATCACTCTATAGGTACCTTCTGCCTAAGGTCACTCTATAAGATTCTCATCATTATTGCAATATGTGACAGTTCTAAACCCCCCCCCCCACTTGACACTCTTCTCTAACAACCTCTATTTTCTAAAGTCTACTGCAGTAGTGCGTCTCTTCTTCTTTGGGTCTCTCTTGGCTTTTTCACCTTTCTACCATGATGGGGTGGCCTCCTGACGTGGTATGCTCCACTGAACTACCCCGCTAATTTCTACTTTGGTCCATGGTGGGGATGGTATAAGCTTATATGTATATATAAATATATATATGAAGCAGCTAGTAAGGGAATAAAACATCCTTTAGGGAGTATGAAAAGGTACCTGTATAAATAATTAGCATGCTATAGTGAACTCTGCAGTGAGTAAATAAATGAGACCAAGCAGAATCATCAAAGTTCATTTCTGTTTTAGAAAACTGTCCCCTCTGTTAAAATGTGTACCTTCTTACCAGTATTACACATTTTCCCTCTGGTCCTTGAGTCTGTACAAAGAGGAAGTTTGGCATGTCACTCATATTAGGACTTGGTTTAATGGCCCTTCAAGGTGTAGTCCCTACTTGCACTCCCTTGTACAGTACTTCAGTACGGCAGCCTAGCAATGCATCTCGCAAGATGCATCTTGCGACTTGCGCCTTGCCGTCTCCTGTGCTGTTTACCGATGGCATAATTGTACAGCCTTCTAGCGTAGCCTGTCCCACTATTAAACTGTGCCAGAAAGATCATTTTGCCATATAAGTCTTTCCACTTATAAATGCCTCGTGAGACATAAAAAGGGTGGGTTTTTGGGGTTTCAGCTTTTGGCAGTCAGATGAGATGCTCCTCACATTTGTGGCTGCTGGAGAAGCACAGAAATGAATACAATGGTTCCCGAATGGCACACTTTGTGCTTATGATTGGAACAATGGCTTTTAAACATTAATAAAAGGTACATAAACCAAGGAAAGCTTGTCAGACATAGAAACTATGGACACCCTATAATAATTCTAGATAGCCCATAATTTTCTAAGTGCATGAGCGAGGTTACTGAATAGGCTCATTTGTCTGACGTACCTCAATGTATGGTATACTGGGAATGATTATTTTTTAAACTTTATAGGTGTACTTTATGACAATTGTAAATGATATAACCTTAAAGTGACTGGTAGCATACCTTTCCTCTCTGTTTGCAATCCCAGAATGAAATGTTGCTCCTTAAGGACCAGCGGCCCCCTTGTGGACTATTCTTATAGTGTGCACCTCCTATGAGAACATGTCTAGAGGGAGGAGACAAGGGTCATTAAGTGACCCTAATGTATTCAGACACATTTTTATTATGTTTCTATTGTCTAATCAGAACATGTTAAAGGTATTTTTTTATTAAATAATTATGATGTTCTATTATCTGTTGATGCCCCTTTTTGATGTATTAGAATAGAATAAACATTGTATTAGAAGTAGGGGGCAGATCACATGACCTGTGATGTCATGGAATTCTAGATATAAAAAGACCTGAATTTAGGATGTGGTCAGATAGGTTTTTGACACAGATGATGGTGGTCATGCTGAAAGGGAACTAGGACCACTCTGTGGCAGCACTTAGGCAGAAAGTGTTGATAATTAGTTAGATACTTGAAGCCAAAGTATATTATCTTCTTTTCCTGAAATTTTCTTTGTTCTGTTTTGTTTTAATAAACTTAATTCACTCTAGCCTTGGATGTATTTTGCAAGAGAAAATTTGTGTCAAGTGTTGTCACTACCCACAGTCGCTCACAAGTTTGGTGTATGAAGTGGGATTTGGTCGTCTGAGGGATAGTGAGGGAGACCAAAATAGTACCAGACCTCATACAAGTGACAACTATGGCATCAGGAATGGATGAGAAGAAAATGGGCGCCGTGACACACTTTCAGATGGAGAGGACAGGCGAGCCTCTTTACACTGGGCTGGACACAGATGTGAGGCGAAGAATGCCAAAGAACCGAACAGAGAGTGGAGAGGAGGAGGAAGTCTGACAGTAGAGATGCCTGGAGACCCATGAGCTGCCCTGTGAAGGTCTCTCAGAACTCTTACACTGGTTGGCGGTGCGGCAGATGGAGATTGAATGACAGAAAGACCTGGATGCCCAAGAAAGGGATCGAGACAGGAGGCGACAAGACTTAAAGTGGGCTGAAACTATGCAGCTGTTTAGATCTTTGGGAGCAGGCAATGGAACTGGGGGAGGACAGAGTGTTTATAATCCTGATGATATAAAGCTCACCCACATGACTGCCAATGATGACACTGAGGCCTACATGACCACTTATGAAAGGGTGGCCAAGGCATGTGATTAGCTGAAAACACAGTGGGTAGTGCACCTGGCACCATAGCTGTCAGGAAAAGCACAATTAGCCTACAGTAATATGGACCCACATAAGACTAAGGACTATGATTTGGTCAAGCATGAAATATTGAAGCGTTATGATATTAACGCAGAGACATATAGGCAATGGTTTCGTACTTTGAAACATCAGGCTCATGATTCCCTGAGAGAGACTTATATCAGACTCAGAGAACTTTGTTTAAAGTGGATCCAGCCAGATGGAAAATCCAGAACAGACATTATAGAGACATTTGTTATGGAACAATTTTTGCAAGTGTTACCTACTGATGTGCAAATCTGGATAGAAGAACATAATCCAGAGTCTGCAGAAATGGCTGTGACCCTGGCAGAGGATTTTTTTGTCTGCACATCAGCTTTTTAGGAGAGGTGGTAATAAGCCCACAGACTATCCAGTAAAATCACAAGCCACCTCGATAAGGCCACCTCAGACTGTGGCTAAGACTTATGAAGGAAGGAAGGAATAATCAAGGAAGGAGAACATTCCATGCAGACATAATATGTCAGAACTGTAAGGGGGTAGGACATGTTGCCAGATTCTGTTCTTCAAAAAAAACTGATATGACCCATCTAGCCTTATTAAATGCTGGGTATGTGACAAGTGGTAGGATAAAGGGACAGGAGGTAGTGGGATTGGTGGATTCAGGCAGTAAAAACACCCTTTTTAGAACAGATATAGTTCAAGGGGTGAGGAGAACACCCCTATACAAGTTATATGTGTACATGGGGATACACATCAGTACCCCACCATTAAAATACTCCTAGAGGTAAAAGGCAAAACATCAATGATAACCGCTGGAGTAGTACCACAGTTGCCAGTACCTATAGTAATACGGCATGATTTTCCGAGTTTTGTTACCCCTTTGAGGGAACCAGAAAACCTTGCCACTATGACTACCAGGGCACAGAGCAAAAGGGAACAATTATTAGGAGAAGTATTTCCTTTTGAGGATGAGGTATTAGAAAGCCCTGACAAATCTACTGTCTGGGAAGGCCAAAAAGAAAATACAAAACGGATGGGTTAGAGAAAAACAAGGCTTGACACCGGATAAAAAGATGTTGTATGTCAAAGTTGATATGTGTTTGCAACAGAAGAATGATAAAACATTATTACCTTTCTTTCAACAGGTGGGACAACAGGTTAGATAAGGGGGTCCCAAGTTCGGGTGATTAAGGGTTTATTATACAGGATTTGCACAAACCCAGGTACTCAAGAAAAGGTTGAACAACTTATGGTTCCCCTTTGCTATCGCCAAGATATCCTAGCCTTAGGCCATGATATACCCTGGGCAGGACACAAAGGGAGAGATAAGACTGCTAGTAGGATACTACAAAGGTTTTTCTGGCCTGGGATCCATAGCAATGTAGCCAAATACTGTCAGGAGTGTCCAGAGTGCCTGTTGACTGCCCATAAGACCAGGAAAGACACTGTACCTTTAATACCCTTACCCTTGGTAAACAGAAACCTTTGAGAGAGTCAGTATGGATATTGTGGGTCCCTTGAATAAAAGTAGCAAAGGGAACAGATTTATTTTGGTGGTATGCGACTATGCCACCAAATACCCTGAGGCCATTCCTATGAGATCTGTAACCACTCCCCCGGATAGCTGAGGAACTGGTGAAGTTATTCAGCCGGGTAGGAATTCCCAAAGAGATTTTAACCAACCGGGGTACACATTTCAATGCAGAGCTTTTAAAAGAACTTTATCGCCTGTTAGGGATAGTAGCTGTACGGACATAACCCTACCATCCTCAGACCAATGGTCTTGTGGAAAGATTCAGTCAGACCCTGAAACATATGCTGAAGAAATTAGTACATGATGAAGGGCGAGATTGGGTTAGGTACCTACCCTTCCTTCTATTTGCATACCGTGCGGTACCACAGGCCTCTGCTGGTTACTCCACTTTCTCCCCTATTGTTTGGTAGGACCACTAGAGGTTTGTTGGATGTGGTCAAGGAGTACTGGGAAGAAGGGAAGGATTTAAAATACCCAGGGATAACTCAATACATGAGTCAGCTAAGGAAAAGGTTGGTAACATATACTTCTAAAGCCCATGAAGCAGGGAAAGAAACCCAAGAACACCAGAAGGGTAGATACAATAAAGGGACATCCAACACCAAATCATTCCAACCAGGTGATCAAGTGTTATTACTATTACCCACCTCCATTCATAAACTATTGATGAAGTGGCAGGACCCATACAAAGTGATGTGTCGAGCAGGCCCTGTAACATATGAAGTAGAAACACCTGCTAGAAAAGCAGGTAAGAAGATCTACCATGCCAATCTATTAAAAAGATGGCATGAGAGATCCACTCAAGGGATACAGTTGATGGTAATGCCTGAATTACATGAATCAGAATTGGAAACCGCATATCGGCAGTTAGAAAGTGAGACAGGTATTGAAACCATACAAGTAAACCCTGAGTTAAGTGTGTCCCAACAAACAGAATTATGGTATCTGATATAGGAATTTAGTACTTCTTTTACCAGTAGACCAGGCCTAGCAAAAGGAGTAGAACATCAAATACATACTGAGTCGAGACCAATCAGAAAAAAACCTTACCAGCTCCCTGAAAGGAGTAGGGTAGATGTACAAAGGGAGATACAAAAATTAAGGGAGATGGACATAATTGAATCATCACAAAGTTCATGGGATCCCCTGTAGTTATTCTACCTAAAAGGGAGGGTGGCACAAGGCTGTGCCTTGATTTTCGAGGCCTAAACCAAGTTGCACAGTTCGACACCTATCCTATGCCAAGGATGAATGATATTTTAGATCGCATAGGTAATGCTAAATATATCTCCACCCTTGACGTAACAAAGGGATACTGGCAGATTCCTTAAGCTGAGTCTGCTAAGGAGAAGACAGCTTTTAGTACTTCTCTGGGTTTTTTCAGTTTAAAACCATGCCGTTTGGATTGCACAGTGCCCTGACTACAGTTCAGTGTTTCATGGATAAGGTGCTGGCACATCATAGTAATTTTTGTGCGGCTTACCTGGATAACATCGTTGTTTTTAGCCAGAAATGGGAGACTCATTTAAAACACCTAAAAGCTGTCCTAACCTTGATTCAGCAGGCAGAGATGACAATTTTGACATTTTGACATTGCAGAGGGTCTGGAAGGAAAGGTATGCCTCTTTGCAGATGACACAAAGATCTGTAACAGAGTTGCTACACAAGTGGGGGGCTAGAAAGGATAAGAAGGGACTTGCAAGGTTGTAGGAATGGTAAGACAGATGGCAACTTAGACTCAATGCAAAGAAGTGCAAAGTAATGCACCTGGGAAATAAAAATCCAGGAGAAGAGTACACAATAACAGGGAAGGTACTAACAACAACAATAATAGAAAGGGACCTGGGGGTAGTCATATCAGATGACCTAAAGGTGGGTAAGCAATGTGAGAAGTCAGTAAGGAGAGCCAGGGGGATACTGGGATGCATAGGGAGGGGCATCACAAGTAGAAAAAGAGAAGTGGTTATCCCTCTGTACAGACAGTTGGTGAGACCCCATCTGGAGTACTGCGTGTGGTTTTGGAGACCCCATCTATGCAAGGACATAGACAGGATGGAAGCAGTCCAGAGGAGGGCAACTAAAATGGTGCAGGGACTACATCAGAAACCATATGAAGAGAGACTGAGAGAGCTTAATATGTATACCCTTGATGAAAGGAGGGATGGATGGACATGATAGAAACTTTTAAGTACCTTAAGGGAATCAGCAAAGTCCAGGAGGGTAGCATCTTTCAGAAAAATAGATGTGTTTTAGGACCAGGGGGCACAATTTAAAGACAGAGGGGGACGGCTCAGGGGTAATGTGAGGACATTTTTTTTCACGGAGAGAGTGGTGGATGCATGGAACCACCTTCCTGGATAGGTTGTGGGGTCTAAAACAGTGGGGGAATTCAAACATGTATGAGACAGACATAAGGCAAATATAGTGGGGGGTTGCAGGAAGTAGGCTGTTGGTTAACTAGAATCTGCAGCTTATCCAATAGGTAGGGAAATGGGCAGACTGGGTGGGCCAAGTGGTCCTTATCTGCCATCAAAGTCTATGTTTCTATGTTTCTATGTTAATTAACCCCTCCAAATGTACCCGAGAGACCCGATATTTAGGGTTTATCTTGAGAAATGGACTCATTAAACCTGAGGTCTCAAAGGTAGAAGCAGTGGCACAATGCCCAATCCCTGAGACAAAAAAGCAAGTACGTTCTTTCCTAAGGTTAGCTGGATATTATAGGTGATTTATCCCTCAGTTCACTACCCTAGTGGCCCCTTTGATGGAATTGACTAAAAAGAAATTTAGTAATCAGGTCAAGTGGACACCCGAATGTGAGAAGGCCTTCATACTGCTCATATGCTCCTCACCAGTGTTACGAAGTCCTGATTTTATCCACACCTTTGAGGTACACTCCAATGCCTATGGTACTGGTATTTGAGCAGTTTTAAGCCAGACCATTGATGGGGAGGAACACCCAATTGTATACATCTCCAGGAAACTACATGAGAGGGAGCAAAAATACTCCACTATAGAACAGGAATGTTTGGCTGCCAAAAGGGCAATCGAAACCTTGAAGTTCTATTTATGGGGCGCCCTTTTATGCTTATAACAGACCATAACTCTTTGTGTTTCATTTCTCAGATGAAGGAGAAAAATAACCATATAATGAGATGGTATTTATCTCTCCAACCATACAAATTTATGGTAAAGCACAGAGCTGGGATTTTCTATCTCATATAGGAGCACAGAATGAGTCATAAATTTATGGTGGTTCTGCTAAAATTGTGAATTTTAATGTTAAAGTTGTTCTACAACTATAAGACACCCCAGGGCAGAATAGATAGTTGTTAATGTGTAATGAACAATGGTCCAATATGGACTTCTGGTGGATTAATTATTTTTTTTACTTAAATAGGTTGCCCTGAGGTGGAGCTTTCAAGAGTGGGTGGGTGAAAGCTCCATCCTACCCTTTGTAATAGGGTAGGTTGTCTTGAAAACCAGCTTGATTAGTTCTTATTCCTGCTGGTTTTCGCTTAACCTTGGGGGTATGTGATAGTTCTGACCCCCCTCCACTTGACACTCTTCTCTAACTACCCCTATTTTCTAAAGTCTACTGCAGTAGTGCCTCTCTTCTTTGGGTCTCTCTTGCCTTTTCACCCTTCTACCACGATGGGGAGGCCTTCTGACATGGTATGCTCCTCTGAACTACCCTACTAATTTCTACTTTGGTCCGTGGTGGGGGGACTGTATAAGCTTATATATATATATATATATATGAAGCAGCTGGTAAGGGAATAAAACATCCTTTAAGGAGTATGAAAAGGTACCTGTATAAATAATTAGCATGCTATAGTGAACTCTGCAGTGAGTAAATAAATGAGACCAAGCAGAATCATTGAAGTTTGTTTCTGTTTTACAAAACTGTCCCCTCTGTTAAAATGTGCACCTTCTTACCAGTATTACGCATTTTCCCTCTGGTCCTCGAGTCTGTACAAAGAGGAAGTTAGGCATGTCACTCGTATTAGGACTTGGTTTATCAGCCCATCGAGGTGTAATCCCTACTCACACTCCCTTGTACAGTACTTCAGTGCAGCAGCCTGACAATGCATATCGCAACACGCATCTTGCGACTTGCGCATTGCGGTATCCTGTGCTGTTTATGGACAGCATAATTGTACAGCCTTCTAGCATATCCTGTCCCACTATTAAACTGTGCCAGAAAGATAATTTTGCCATATAAGTCTTTCACCTTATAAATGCCTTGTGAGACATAAAAAGGGTGGGTTTTGGGGGGTTTCGGCTTTTGGCAGTCAGGCGAGACACTTCTCACATTTGTGGCTGCTGGAGAAGCACTGAAATGAATACAATGGTTCCCAAATGGCACACTTCATGCTTATGATTGGAACAATGACTTTTAAACATTAATAAAAGGTATATAAACAAAGGAAAGCTTGTCAGACATAGAAACTATGGACACCCCATAATAATTCAAGATAGCCCATAATTTTCTAAGTGCCTGGATGCATGAGTGAGGTTACTGAATAACCTTATGTGTTTGATGTACCTCAATGTATAGTATACTGGGAATGATTCTTTTTAAAGTTTATAGGTGCGCTTTATGACAATTGTAAGTGATATAATCTTAAAGAGACTGGAAGCATACATTTACTCTCTGTTTGCAATCCCAGAATGAAATGTTGCTTCTTAAGGTCAAGGACCAGCGGCCCCCTTATGAACTATTCTTATAGTGTGCGCTTCTTATGAGAACATGCCTAGAGGGAGGAGACAAGGGTCATTAAGTGACCCTTATGTATTCAGACACATTTTTATTAAGTTCTTACCTGTCTAATCAGAACATGTTAAGGGTATTTTTTTTATTAAAGAATTATGATGTTCTATTAGCTGTTAATGCCCCTTTTTGAAGTATTAGAATAGAATAAACATTGTATTAGAAGTAGGAGGCAGATCACATGACCTGTGATGTCATGGAATTCTAGATATAAAAAGACCTGAATTTAGGATGTGGTCAGATAGGTTTTTGACACAGATGATGGTGGTCATGCTGAAAGGGAACTAGGACCACTCTGTGGCAGCACTTAGGCAGAAAGTGGTGATAATTAGTTAGATACTTGAAGCCAGAGTATATTATCTTCTTTTCCTGAAATTTTCTTTGTTTTGTTTTGTTATAATAAATTTAATACATTCCAGCCTTGGGTGTATTTTGCAAGAGAAAATGTGTGTCAAATGTTGTCACTACCCACAATCGCTCTCACAATACCATACCCAGAGGTCTATGCATCAAGAAGCATTCAATATACAACCAGAAAACAGTCTCACACTCTCAGAGTCTATTAGGTGCAGATGTCCATCGTCTTCATGCACAATTGAAGAGTAAGGGTCAAAAGAAAGGGGACCTCCTGCTTGGTGCCAAGCTCACCAGTTAACCTATGAGAGGTTGCAAAAGGGAATGGGGAGATTGGTAAACAGACCATAGGCATTGGCCAACCCACTCCCCAGTGTTGCCGAAATACAAGAGCATGAACTGACTGACATGGGGTAATACTCTTTCTTGGTGCAAAACCCTTGAACTGGGTTGCCAAGGGTGAAGAACCAAAATGTGGCAAGGAATCCACCTGCAGGATTGCCACAAGAGAAGGAATCTGCTGCTTTCTCCTCGGCACCAACCCTTGACCAGGTTCACCAAGGATGAAGAACTGCTGCAGGTTTTCCTGGCACCTACCCTCAGCTAGGGCTGCCAAAATGAACACCAGACTTGGTGAAGAATCCACTAGGAGGACTACCAAGGATGAAGAAGACACTACTGAGCTGTTTTTGGTGACAGATCTGCTTGGAGGACCACCAAACTCGAGCTACTACCCTGAGGATTGCACTGGTGATGCAGGATGAAACAGGCAGGAAGAAGTAGAAGGTGAAGATCCAGATTCCACAAAGATGAAGAACAAAATAAGAAACGGTGGTCATGACCACACCTGGCTACGACAGACTTGTCTACTGGCAAGCATTTGGAAGGGACAGAAAAGGCTCTTTCCAATCATCTTTCTTCCAAGATGCTCAGGAACCAGCGGCCACGACTCTTCAGAGGATGTCGATTTCAACTACAGCGGATGAAAGGGCCAGAAGATGTTGCTGACGTCTTCTGCTGGCTGAAGATGGCTATGGTGAAGAGTCAATGGAGGCTGAAGGTTGAATCACAGACCTGATGCTGCACAATGGTACTTCTTTGAGCACAATACACTGGAATGTTCACTATCAGGGACAATTTGCCTGGAACAGGGGCAAATTGCAACAATCTGAGGCAATTGTTCACTGTCGGGGCAACTTGCCTAGAGCAGGGGCAAATTGCAACAATCTGGGGCAATTGTTCATAGGCAGGGGCAACTTACCTGGAGCAGGGGCAAATTGCAACAATTTGCCCCCCACTTCCGGGGCAATTGTTCACTGTCAGGGGCAAATGACCACAATCTTAGTATACAATACAGTCTCGGTGCTTCATGCAATAAACACAACAGTTGAGATGCTGGAGGAATAAACATTTTGAAGAAACAGTACAACAGCTGATAATCACTTTGTAACAGGTTGTGTGCTTAAGCACCCCTTAGTCAGACCCTTTTCCTCTTGGGGTCTGTCTTCATTAGGATCTGGCTACCCCTGAGCACTTTAAGGTAATTACCCTAGCTATTTAGCCTTGTTACATAATTGTCCGTATGCCTGCTGCCCTCTTCACTATGGGCTGGGATGCCCTACCTTTACTGGGCTTGGTGCCCCATTACTACTATGGGCCTGGCTGCCCTTTACTGTACTCGGCCTGGTACCCCTTTACTACCACAGGCCTGGTGCCCTTTACTTGACTGGGCCTGGCACCCTTTACTACCACTAGCCTGGCGCCCTTAACTACCACAGGTCTGGTGCCCTGCTTAAACTGTGGTGCCCCATCTTTGGGGCATTACAGTATGCCATTCAGAAGATGGCGGTGATGACAGAACTGCACATGTGTGTCAAATCATCATCATCATCATCATCATTCTTTATTTGTATAAGGCGCCTTTCTTAAACCAAGGCGCCTGTACAATATTACATAAAACAATAAATAGTTAAAACAACATTAAAATAATCAGAAATCATTAAAGGCTTTACTAAAAAGGTAGGTTTTCAAAGCTCCTTTAAAGCTTTGGACAGTCAGCAATTTCACACCTGACGAGGTAGAGAATTCCACAGGGTCGGGGCCATAAAGCTAAAAGATCTTGCCCCTGAAGTTTTTAAGTGAACCCTGGGAATCTCTAGCAATCCTTCATCAGTGGATCGGAGAGAGCGGGGGGGGGGGACAGTAGGGACAAAGGAGCTCTTTCAGGTAAGCAGGTCCCTGATCGTGTAGGGCCTTATAGGTCAGCAAACCGACCTTGAAGGTGATTCGCCAGCAAACTGGCAGCCAGTGCAGTCCGCGGAGCACATGCGTTATATGACTGGACCTAGAAGAACCAGTCAACAGCCTGGGCGTCGCATTCTGCACTAGCTGCAAGCAGCAAATTTCAACCCCCAGTAGCCCAAGGTAAAGGGCATTGCAGTAGTCAAGGCGGGAGGTAGCATATGTGTATGCTCAGTTCTGTCGAATGGCATACTGTGCTGGCATTTTTATTTATTTATTTTATTTAAACATTTCAGCAGCATCCTCTGGCAGTGCTCCGATCTGCCAGCATATGCCGCCTCTCCAAAAAGTGCTACACTCTGCTTCTGCTTCCCAGAAGTAATGTTGAAGTGCTGCAGTAACATTGTGCATCCGTTGGGGGGTGACCACGCTCCAGAGGGGAGTTCCATCTGCAGAGGCCACACAGCAATGGAGTCAGCGCTGTGGGGAGCTCACCGCATCACTGTAGGAGAGTACAGGGACACATTTTGGTCACAGTTCCTTTCCTCTCCTACAGTGATTGCAAAACATTTGTGGAGCGCCACTCACACAGCCATAAAAATGGCAGATTGTCACTCAGAAAGCCTGTTCTGTGGAGCAGAACAAACAGAATTCTTCCCTCTTCAGAAATCACAGTTAAAGTGAGTAGCTACACACTAAGAAGTGTGTGCTGCCACCTGTCTCCCTCTGCACCCCATGTGACTACAGAGCATGTGATTAGAGCTACACACAGTGAAATTTGACCTTTTTGTGGAATTACTGTGCTAAACCATGGTATTTTGTGTCTACTATGAAATAAAAAGGATGTAGTTCTTTGGTTCTGCAGAATTCAAATGAAAGAAACTCAAAATAAAACCAGGACAGGAGGAAAAAATGAAACAATCAAAAAACAAATGGTTAATTGTTGATACCACAGTTAAGGTACTTTACAGGTTGGGTGATTAGATTCAGTATGTGAGCTTAAACTTTACAATACTATCTGTAGAAAAACAAATAATGGTCATAGATTGCTGGCAGAAAAAAACCCTCAGAATTACATTGAAAACCACAGATAATTAAATGATACAGCGACATAAGTGGCAAGACACTTTATTTTCACATTTCATAACTAAAGTTCCACAAATTGCCACTAAAGAACGCAGTACGAGGTGAAAATCCACAGTAACTTGGCAGAAGTTTTTAATTTCGCCACAGGTGAAAGGGCAAAAAGTTCCATGAAAGTTCTGAAATTTTGCGCATCTTCTGTGAAGGCAGAATTCACAACTTTCGCCCACCTCTAAGTGCCATTCGGCAGGTAGGGGGCCACTGACCAGCAGGATGAGGGCAGTGGGACTGTAAATACAGATGGGGTATAGGAAACCAGAGTTGTGTAAATAAACAACAACATTCATAAACCTATGTGCATTAGTCACAGGTTGTAAACATAAGCAGAGCCATACAGTACATAGAGTGCATAATGCACAGCGTACATGAAACAGTGCACACCTGAATAAAGAGTACATAAAAAATAGGGAGCGCTGTATGCAGTGATGCAGGGCTGAGTGAGGCACTATTCTAGGGCTGGATTAAAAGCAAAACAACCAAACAATGCTGTCATTGAGACCATTAGCTGGTTTTGGGGTATCAAACCTCTCAATCCAAAATGCCCCCCTTTCTAACAACAGACAATAAAGGTCCCCTCCCGTGCTTGGAGTACTCACTCTTTTTATGCTGTAAAATCCCAAGGCAGCTACTGAGTGTTTTTTCTCTGAAAAGTACAGTCTCTTGCCATGACAGACTTCTCATCATTCCATCTAATATGTGACTTTTGCTCAGATAATGCATTTTGTAAGTATCCTACTGGTTTTCCTGTGCAGGACGTGTCACAAGGACATTTCAAAATGTAAACAACAGAATATGAGTCACATGTAGAACTTGTCTAATTTTGATTTTTCCATTTCTGTGTTTGTTATTGATTTCAAAAAGTTAACTTGTGTTCAAGCAGTGAAGACCATGCTCATATGGAAAATTACCCAGTGCTGCAGGGTTAAAGGAAAAACCAGCAAATGGTTGTTTTGGTGGCAGGACATCTGAGCAAATAAGTTTGTTATGACAGCACTTTTGGAAACCAGTAATGGGGTATTACAAAAACCTCACCAGACTTTTTCAGTTGCTCACACAATTTTTAGGTTGTTAGCTACAATAGCCCTCAATTTACCAAAAATAGATGAGAAGTTAGTGGTTAACACCAGTCTTTGTATTTCAGTATCTCTGCTAACACTAGTCAGTAGTGTTGATCTTTCTCTGGCATCAGTCTTGATGGTGGCTTCTGTAATTACCGGTTGGGGGTAACCACTTTCAATAATAATGTAAGTTACAAGTAATTTTTCATGCAGAAATAATTTTATTTTGAACAATTACAGTTTCTGTGTAAATATTGCCCCAAGGGTGTGTTATCTTTTGTCTGTCTTTTATGAAAACTCTTATATTTTCTGTAAAGATGACTTTCCATATTATCCCATTTTCTTTGACAATCTCCAGGTCTAGGAAAAGTAGAGCATTTTTGTCATGCGTTATGGCAAATGTTAAATTCTGCTTACATGCATTTTAGTATTAATATTTTAGTAGCTCTTCCTCGGTACCAGACCACAATATAAACAAAATATCCATGTATCTCTTATATACTTGGGTTTGAATCCCACAGCCCCACTTACGAACATACGAACATACGAAATTTGCCAGCAGATAAAGGCCTAGAGGTCTATCAAGTCTGCTCGAATGTGCAGCTAGCACCCCTTATTCTGCAGCTGCCCCTCCCTTCCATCCTTCCCCTTCATTAACCCTCCCCCTTGTCCTGTCCCATCCTCGTTTGAAGCAGTCCACTGTTCTACTGCATACCACTTCTGCAGGTAACGCATTCCACCCAGCCACCACCCTCTCTGTAAAAAAGTGTCTCCTCATCTCCCTCCTGAACCTTCCTGAACCTGAACATGTTCACGCTTTTTCTGGAATTCTATGGTCACGCCTACAGGTTGCACGGTTTGTGCCACCGGCCCAAAATCTTCAGGGAACTTGCATTCTGTGCAACCCTGAGCAAGTCACTTAACTTTCTTGTGCTCCCAGATTACAACTGTAAACAAACTTCAGCTTAGTGTGTCTCTCCTGGTTATATATATATATATATATATATACACACACACACACATATATATATATATTATGGTAGCACGGTAGTGCTACCATAGTTAGGTTGAGGAGCCATTTACATGTTAAACCCCAAATTTTGCACCTAATAACTTTGCAACTGTTTGACAGATTTGCCTGAAATTTGGAAAACATGATCAAGACCATACGCCTTAGGATATGCCAAGTTCACCAGTCGGATACACGGCTGTGGAGTTATTGAAGCGTGATCTGCGTGTGTTCACGCTTTTCTGGAATTCTATGGTCACGCCTACAGGTTGCACGGTTTAGCGACCGGCCAAAATCTTCAGGGAACATGTGGCGGGTCCCCGATGTGCCTTTTGAAGATTTCATGAAAAATATTAAACGGTTCAAAAGTTATTCAAAAACAATTTCCATTATAAGTCAATAGGAAAAGTTAACAAAAGTTCGACAGTGTCGCAAATGCACTTTTACTGTTGCAAATGGCCTTTTACTGTCACAATCCGCCATTTTTTTCAGTTAGTGATCAGAAAAATGCTTGACATTTAAAATTGAGACCCTCTAGCAACCTAATTCTTTTGTATTCACCTAGTCGGGCCCTGAGGATGCTAGCCATGTCTTTATTTTGGGTAAAACACCCCAGAAATATGTTTTCAGATTTCTAGAAAAGTACTTTCTAAGTAGTGTCACACTCTGTGAAAGTGTCACAAATTTGTACAGCTTCATGAAATCACGACACTTACTTTATGACACTATGCCCAAAATAACAGTAATTTTTTGGCACCCTGCTGCAAAAGAACGGTTTGGAGTTTTGGGCTGAAATTTGGAGGGATCGGAGTCGACATCTCACATGTGCCTTTCAGTGTTTTGTTGAAAAAATATTACACGGCGGCAAAGTTACGGTACTCCAAAGTTGACACTTTTTCCCATAGGATTACATTACAGCGTACGACGCATTGCAGCAATCGTTTGGCGCCCTGCTGCAAAATAATGGTTTGGTCTTTTGAGCTGAAATTTGCAGGGAACACAGCCAACATCCCACAGATGTGCCTTTCAGTAGTTTGGTGAAAAAATATTACAGGGAGGCAAAGTTATGGCACTCCGAACTTCTGTTTTTATCCCATAGGATAACATTCTACGTTCGCTGCGCCTTTCAGGGCCCGTATCATAACGGTAAGCGAGATACAGACCTTTCCACAAAATTCTTAGCCCCCTTGCAGGGGCTAAGTACAAAACTAGACAGGAAAGTGATAATTCATATGACTTTTAAATTTTTTTTCTATGTCGTACGGTTACTGAGATATAAGCAATTTACTATTCCAGGTCCTCATTTTTGTGTTCCGAGAGTCATTATTTTGCATACATTCTTTGTACTCACTGTCTTTCTCTATACAGCTTTTGGGGAAAACCAGCCTGTGCGCTTACATTACTGTTACCATTACCGTTTCCGCTTGCGGTTCCATACCCGGTTCACTTACTGTTCACATTTACGCCACCATGTGCGTTACCCTTTGCGTTTTCATTTGTGGTTGCATTTGTGTTGTTTTTAACATTTCTGTCTACAGTACTGTTTCTCTTTCTGTTTTGCTTTGTGTCACCATGCGCATTACGATTTGCATTTGCGGGCACAATGTTACTATGTGACAAGACATCACGTGGCGGGAGCGCGGGGCCCCGCCGCCACATTACATTCACTATTTCTCATTATCATTCTCAAAAAGAAGGGAAATTAGAGGCAAAAAACTCTGTTTAATGCATCAGTTAGGGTTGTTCCACAGCAACAAAAGTGAGGAAGTTCGATGTTAGCTTTGAAACCCCCTTTGCCCCTCAGCCCACCCCCCCAACTAGAAGTTGGGGTGCGCATTAGGGTCATCGGTCCTAACTGTCACCCCATTCTCCTATTCCTCAGCTTCTTCCATGTGATGGGGTGACAGTTAGGGCCGACTACCCCAATGCGCACCCCAATTCCAGTTGGGGGGTGGGCTGGTGGGGTGCAAAGGGGGTTTCAACCCTAACATCGAATTTCCTCACTTTTGTCGCTGTGGAACAACCCTAACTGATGCATTAAACAGAGTTTTTTGCCTCTAATATATATATATATATAGCTATCATATCAGTAATGAAAGTTTCCTCAAAATCATGCTTGTAAAAGTGTGTGTATGTTGGGGCCATGGTAGACCCCACTCAATACCTTTACACTACTGACAGAAAGTAGTTCCTTTACAATAAAAGGAAGGCAATGTCAAACAAAAATTATAGGAGGTGGCATTTCCCTTTTATTTCTCAAGTTAAGGGCAGACTTCAGCACTGCCGGTCTTTTATTATGGGGGATAGTCGTGGAGGGCTCTACCACATCTAATGTAACCAACAGGAACTGTTCTGTGTCTAGATTTGTTGTCTTGAACTCATAAAGAATGTTAAGGATGTCACAAGAGCCCTTCAGATTTTAGCACAAATTCTAAAATGTGAAAGTCAGAAAAACTTGAAAGTGTCTGAAGTACAGTTTTCTGCCCTGAAACAATCAGTCTACCCCGGGGGATACAGTAGGACCAGACTCAATCAGCTTGATAATTACTGTGGTTCAGTATAACTATCCCCATCAGCTTTCATAATAACAATAAGGTCATCTTTCTGTAATCACCGCAGTGCAGTTCTTTTGTCTAGTCAGATTAAAATTAATATTTTTACACTTTTTTGCAGCATTCTCTGTGTCTTTCAACACCCTTGTGGCAAGAGTCAATGGTATTACAACATTCTCTGTGTCTTTCAACACCCTTGCTGCAAGAGTCGATGGTAGCTGGGGTGGAGCCAGAGGGAACAAATCTTGATGTAACTTGTAACTTAGTTTTTAGTATACATTCCATCTCAGTAGATTTATCTTCAATGGCAGCAAAAAAAATATATTGTAACTTCAGCCTCCTGATAAATTTCTGCACATCAAACTTTATTTGAAATGTGTTAGGAAAATCAGCTGCAGCATAAGAAAGCCCCTTGGATAATATTTTCTGTTCAACCACATATAACTCCCTATCCAAGAGGTTAAAGAGGGTGATGGCCCCTAAGTGTTCTTGCCCCCTCCTGCCTGCGTCCTGTGGGTCCCTTCTGTTTTCTTTGTCATTTTGCTCCTTCTGTTTTTTATGTTTGCTTGCACGCATGTGCAAGAAACATAGTGCCATCATCCGAGATTTCAGAGGTGTGTCACCTCCTCCTCCAATTCAGTCAGTGTGTTGGCAGGCGCGGCACCTGTAAGCCAATGCATGCTGGAGCTGTCTATGACAAGCTCCAAAATGCAGTGGCATACAGTTGAAAGGGGGAGCTATGCTTGAGTGAGCAGCAATAAGATATCGCCTGCTCATGCGCAGCTCCCCCTATACACACACACACAGAAACTCACCCCCTTCCCCTGCACACACGTATAGCCAATGGGGGTGCCCAATCCCCCATCAGCTTGTGCTGCGCCCCCCCCTCGAAAGCCTCCCAAATGTCAGACTAATAGCTGACAGGGGTGCCCAATCCCTCGTCGGCTTCACTGTCTCTCCCTCCCCCCCATACTATCGCCGATGGGGGTGCCCAATCCCCCATCGGCTTCACTCTCCCCATGTACATAGGATTACAGCAGCAGGGACCCTACCTGATGCAATCAGTGACCAAAACCCTACTTATTGCATTTGGGATCCCTCCACAGTCCTCTCTCCTCCACCTTGGTATATCACGTTTCAAAACTATGCCAAGCTGGACCCTAGCAAATTCCTACAAGATGTCTCCTTAATCCACTGGTCCACTCTTTATCAGGTCAGTGATGCACAAACTGCACTACACCTGTTCTTGTCTAGCTTCATGCCCTTTCAGGATGCACATGCACCTTCCTGCATTAGAAGGGTACGTGGCAAGCAAACTAGATGGCTACATAAAGACTTACTCGCTCAACTCCATTCCCAGGATAAAAGTTGGAGACACTTCCGATGGTCTGGCATTTCATCTGACTATAATAATTATAGAGCCCAGCGAAACCAATGTAAACAGCAAATTAGATTGGCAAAGAGTTCCTATTGCAAAGGTTTGCTCTCAGATACAGCTGGCAACTCCAGAATATTTTGGTCACATACAAAAACCTTCCTGGGAGCAGGCCCACTGGCGCAGAGGCATGGCGGCCGTCTGCGATGCCGATGACCTGGGTTTAGTAATGGATCCGGGTGTCGGAGGGCCGGCTGGGGGGAGCAGGATTGAGCATCCATAGGACTGCTCTCCTGCTCCAGGGGGAGGGGGTCGAGTGTCTGGTGCAACGTGGACCCCCAGCGGAGGCTGGAGGTACCACAAGCGCTCTGACACCTGCCGTAAGAGGGACGGGCGGACGCTGGTCATCATTGCACGTCCCCACCCCCAGGGAAAAAACAATAGAAAAATCTCTTGGCTCCCCACCAATGAGCCAGCTTCAGTATGCTGACCCATCTGGCCACCTAACTTCGCCATGGTGGCCCCATTAGGGAGGGGTCTATCCTGAGCATGTGGGGGTCGGTAGCTGGGGCAAGGCAAACCCCGCTCATGGGGTTAGGGGAAGCCGGGGCAAAAAGAGAATTTAAAAAAAACTTCCTGGGAACCTTCCTGGGAGATACTCAGTCCCACATCATGAATGATATGGTACTCAGCAGCGCACACTGTAATGACTCTTACACCATTGCCAACTCCTTTAATAGGCATTTCTCTGACCTGTTAAAATGTACAGCATCCTTTCCGAATGGCAGAGCTGACCACTCTGTCCCAGAACTACCTTACTCTTAATCTGATCATCCTCCATTTTACTTCAAGGCTATTACCAGACTAGAAGTCCTAAAGCAACTTGGTCTAATCTTAGATAGCACCAGTGTGGGCTCAGACAGCCTAGAACCAAGGCTCCTAAAATTGGCTGCAACCATCATAGCCTCCCCTCTAGCCAGAATTTTCATATTATCTCTGTGCCAAGGTCATGTCTCTGACATATAGAAGACTGCTAGGGTCAAACCAGTCTATAAAAAAGGGGATAAAAAAGACATTGCTAACTACCGACCCATTGCAATGCTATCAGTCCTGAGTAAGATTCTCAAAAAACTAATATCTCTGTAAGTGATTGACTTCCTCACCACATATAATCTTTTATCTCCTAACCAACATGGGTTCCATAAGGGCCACAGCGCCTCCACTGCCCTAGTTAAATTAACAAATACATCCTATGTGCCATGGATGACAGCCTCTTTATGGGTGCTGTCTTTATAGATCTGACAAAAACTTTCAATCTTGTTGATCACCCCCTCCTCCTGGAAAATCTTCTATCCCTTGATTTCTCAACCCAATCAGTGGTATGGTTCCAAAACTATGTATCTCACAGAATACAAGTGGTAAAATTCAACAATGTTCTGTCTGAGCAAACCTGTATCAATACTGGTGTCCCCATGGGCTCTATCATGGGTCCCCTGCTCTTTACCATCTTTGTTAACTGCCTAGCAATTGGCACCCACCCCTGCACCTCAATCCTCCACATGGACGATCTTGCCCTGTACTCTAGCACCAGTAGTGTGACTGATATCAACTATAACCTCTCCACTGCCTTTCAGGAAATCCAATCCTGGCTAACTAGTCAGAAGCTAGTCCTCAACATGGCCAAAACTCAGGCTATGCTATTTGGATTGGCTCCCAAACTGAAAGACTGCCTCAAGCAGCTTACCGTAACCTGTGCAAATGGCTCTTCTCTCATGGCCGTTAACGCTTTCAAATATCTGGGAGTTCTTTTTGCAACTCTTAGTTTTGATCTGCATGTCCAGACAATTTGTAAATCGTTAAACAGCAAATTGGGTGTGGCCTATAAAACCTGTTATGCTGTCACACCCTCAGCCAGACTTGCGATTGCTCATGGCATTCTCCTTCCATCTGTATACTATGGAGTTCTCATCTATATGAATGCTTCTAATGCAGCTCTCCGGAAGTGGGATGTTACTTACAATAACATCTGTCTCTATGTCTCTGCATCTCCCTGGCTCAAACACCATTGCCAGCTAAATACAGACCTTAATTGGCCCTCTCCCAACACCAATCAACAACTTGCTCTAGGATCCCTATTGGATGGTATAATTAGATCTAATACTCCTTTGTCTCTAGCCTCCCTGCTCAATCCCCTGTCCTCCCCATATGGCCTCTGCTCCTCTGACTTATCTCTGCTGCAAGTCCCTAGATGCAAATCTGTTAAAGGCACTAGTGCCTTTTCATGTGCTGCTCCCAAATACTGGAACTCCTTACCATTTGTTGTCCGTGATGCGCCTAGCCATTACATTTTCAAAAAAAAGGCACTGTACTCTACTTGCTGACCTTGTCATATGCACCTGCTTTAACCCATCTTAGATCTCCTGCCCCTCAGATCCTTGCTAACCTGTTTTAGATTTCCAACCCCTCTACCTGACTACCTATCCTCCTCTCACTCCCTTGATGTCTCGCTCTAATATCCCTCCTTACCCTACTTTCACTGCCCTCTCCATTTTATTAGGAGGGTCCAGCTCGGCCTCCTTTTGTAATTAAATTGTGTTATTGCTTGTTTTGTATAACTTTAAGTGACTTTACCTGTACTCCATGTATGCCCTAGTTATTTGATGTTATATGCTTATGTACCTGCTACCCTATTCGCTATGTATCACATCTGATTGTCTTGTAATGTTACTTGCTGTCTCCTTATTACTTTTGTGTCGTAACCTCCCATGTCATGCCTGAAATTAGTTACATCTGTGTCTAGTGCACCCACCAGGTAAACAAAAACTAACTAAATAAATATACTATATAGAAACAGAACATGATGGCAGGTTGTAGAGAACACCAACACACCTCAGTTGTTTGTTATCAGGCTTTATTCTTAAAATCAACTCAGCCCAACTTCTGCATGCAGGCAGAATTCCTGTGGCTTGAGCATAGGAAAATACAGTATCAGGTTTCCCCTAGAGGGACTATCTTTAAATATCATTATTATTACACAGTGAACACTAACTAGGGAACAAATAACAATTGCAATATGCAGACCACTTTATAACATCCCTGCTTTTCTAAAACCTGACTATAGATTTAAAATTGCCTGGTGCCCTCATGTTCATTTTTGACTTATGGAGCACAGACACCACTTGATCTCCTCGAGGTGACACCTCTCCTTGTCCAACAACTCCCGTTGCTCAATCCTGCTCAGAGTCCATCTGTGAAACATTACTGGGTATCTCACCTCTCCCCATTGCTTCAATAGATTCTACTGCCATTGTCGTACTTGGTACCCTTGGTGCAACTTCCCAATCCTCCATGCTGTCCCGCTCTGTATTCCCATCCAGTCCCCTTACTGGGGAGGATATGTTTGTCAATATCCCATGGATATGATCCAAATGTCTTTTACCACTTTTCCTGATGCCAGTTGCACCTTAAAGGACACTGGACCTGTTTGTGTACTCAACACCCCGGCACCCAACAATTTGTGTCTCCAAAACTCGTGACCCAAACAGAATTTCCCCACTTGCAATGAACTCAGGTCTGTCCTGTGCCCTCTGGCCCCCCGCATTTCTACCTGACTCTGGAGCACTTTGGTTCCCCCAAACTGGGTGGATCAAATCCAAATGGGAGCCAAGTGTCCTGACAAACAATAGCTCCGCTAGGGACACCCCTGTTGTTGCATGTGGTGTAACTCACTATAACAACAAAAATCTCACTATATGTGTTTGCATAGATCCTGAACCCAAACACCGCAACCCCTTATTCACTGTTTGCACTGTCCCTTTGGCTAAACCATTAGAGGCTGGGTGGTAGGATGCAGTCCGAATGTGCCAGATTTCATGTGTTTCATAAATTCTTGAAACCCCCTTGATGTAAAGTTGTGCCCATTGTCTGACACAAAAATTTCTGGTAACCCAGAAATAGAAAGTATTTGCTTAAGCTGGACCACAGTTGCCTCTGTGAAACATCCAGGGGTGTTTTACAGATGGCTTCTGAGCAGAATTTAACTACAGGAGCTGTGGGACAAGGAGAGGTGTCACCTTGAGGTAATCCAATGGTACCTGTGCTCCATAGGTCAAAAAGGATCATAAGGGCACCAGACAGGTTAAATCTGTAGTCTGCTTTTAGAAAAGGAGGGGTGGTATAAAGTGGTTCTCATATTATAATTGTTATTAGCTTAAAATAAATGTTCCAAATGCTCCACCTATTTGGAACAGTCACTTGTGCCATCAAACTCTGCCATAGCTCCAAACATCACCATTCTGGACATGGTTTATCCCATCCTCATCACCAATGTAGTAAACACCAACACACCTCAGTTGCTTCTTATCAGACTTTATTCTTAACATCAACTCTGCTAAACTTCTGCACACAGGCAGAATTCCAGTGGTATGAGCACAGGAAACAGGACAATACAGTATCTGGTTTCACCTAGAGGGACTATCTCTAAATATCTCTATTATTAAACAGTGAACACTAACTTGGGAACAAATAATTACTATGAGCCCTATGCACTATTGTGTAGAGTGGCTATGCGCCGCGTATCTGTGGCACGTAGCCACTTTGCACCCATTGCGCCCCATGCCGCATTCATCAATCGGGGCATGCAGCCCCTTGGCACCTGATCCCCCAGCCTTGTGGACAGCAATGTGCTGGGGCAGGCAAGGGGGTGTGTAGGGGGTGTGCCTGCACCCCATGCTATTCATAGAGGTGCAGAGTGCTGGGCGCTGGGGGCACACATTATGCTGGGTAACACCCAGCCATAAGGAATATATGCCCCCCCCAGGATGCCACTGCCAACAGTGGTGCTGATGTGGGGGCACTGCAGACCCCCCCACATGTTGCCCCAGCCCATTGATCATCATAGAGTGCTGGGAGTGGCTGATCAGGTACCCTCCTGCCTAGAGCTTGAGGTGCCCATCGCGTCCTCCAGTGTTTTCCATGCCCCGTGGGCACAAGTGATCCATTTGCGGACTGGGTCAAGGCATCCCATTGGATGTGTTCCCAGTCTGCAGAAATATTCTCAGCACATCTGCATGCAGGGGGGGGCTGCAGACAGGTGGTGGCCGGTACTAACTACCAGCGGGTGCATAACTATCCAGAGGTGCCAAACTCAGCGTGTGGTTAACGTGCCTCTGGTGCATATTACCTGCCCCTATGTGAATAGGGACCAATATGAGGACCACTTTATAAAATAGATAAGAACCACTTGGCCCATCCATTCTTCCCATTTCTCCCTACCCACACTATTACCACAGACTGTACCTGATCTACAGCTCTTTCTCCCTCCCTCACCCTTCCTTTCCACTATTTATTCCCTTACACCTATCCCATGCATTCTTGAACACTGCCACTGTGTTTGCCCCCACCACCTCTGCTGGAAGTCTGTTCTAGGAATCCACCACTCTTTCAGTGAAGAAATACTTCCTCATATCTCTCCTGAACTGACCCCTCCCCAGCTTCATAGCATGTCCCCTTATTCCTGAGCACCTTTTCTTCTGAAAAATACTTCCCTCCTGTACCTTATTTATCCCCATGAAGTATTCAAAGGTCTCTATCATATCCCCATCTCCCTTCTCTATTCCAGGGTGTTCGTACTGAGGTCCTTTAGTCTCCTCTTGTAGAGTTTTTGATGCAGACCCTGAACTATTTTAGTTGTCCTACTCTGGACTATCTCCTCTCTGTTTATGTCCTTCTGGAGATGTGTTTTCCAGAATTGGACACAGTACTCTAGATGGGGTCTTACCAGTGATCTACACAGAGACAACATCACCTCCTTCTTTCTGCTGGTGATACCCCTCCCTATGCACCCCAGCATCCCACTAGCCCTCCCGGCTGCCTTGTCACACTGCCTAGCCACATTTAGTGTAACCGATATAATCACCCTTCAGGTCTGTTTCCCTGCTTGGTGGTTGTCAATACAACTCCACCCTTCATTGTACTCTGCTCCACACCTCAATTTCTGTGCCCTAAGTGCATTACTTTGCACTTTTTTTGGCATTGAAATCTGATTAAAATACCCTTGACTATTTTGGTATCATCTGCAAAGTTGCAAATCTGCGCTTCCTGCTCCTCTGCAATATGACTTATAAAGACATTAAAGAGGACTCATCTCAGCATTGATCCCAGAGGCATCCCACTGGTCACCCTCCCTTCCTCATAAGAAACACCATTTACCACCACCCTCTGTCTCCTATCCCCTAACCAATTTCTTATCCACTTTACCACCTTTGGACCAACTACTAAGCTACTCAGCTTGCTTACTGGTCTCCAGTGTGGAACAGTGTTGAAAGCCTTATTGAAACCTAGATAGACCATGTCCACCACTCCACTCTGATCTAAATCCATTGTCATCCAGTCAAAGAAATCAGATTCATTTGACATGACCTCCCCTTGTGAATCCATGCTGCCTCGTGTCTTGTAACCAACTGGATTCAAGATATTCTACAATCCTTTCCTTCAACAGTGATTCCATTAACTTTCCCACAACTGATGTCAGGCTAACTGTCCTGTAATTGCCAGCCTCTTTCCTTCTATCACTTTTGTGTAATGGGACTACATCCACCCTCCTGCAGTCCTCCAGAACCACCCCTGTTTCCAGTGAGCTGTTAAATAGAACTTTCAGAGGTGCAGCCAGTATTTCCCTGCACTCCCTCAATACCTTGGATGCACCCCATCTGGCCCATTGCTTTGTCCATTGTTTTGTGGAACTGAGTTAAAGGTACAAACCATTTCTCTGCCATGTTGGGTTTTAGTCTCAACACACTTTTTAAGCTCAGATGTCTAAATTATTGTAAATGGTTTACATTTCTCTGTTAGGTTAAATACTTTGTATGTAAGCTGTGTAGATGAGCTGCTGAATGAAAATTAAAATACCCTGTTCTGTCTGTTGTAGGTACTCATAACAAATAGAGCAGTGTGAAATTCCCCTTCAGTTAAGGATATATCCACAGTAGTTAAAGGATTTGACATCCTGCTTACTGCATCTTCCTTCTTTTTTACTTAATGCTGTTAACCCCCAGTGAAAATGTTAGTTGATCAAGAAGGGGTTTTAAAATGTTTTCCTCTTTTCCCTCACCCTGCTAATTGGGATTACCATGACTGCACCTTACCTCCAGCCCAAAGAAGGGACACATTGCTGCCATCACAGCTGATGTAAATGCAACTCCAATTTTCCAGTTGCTTCACCATCTTTCCCTTTCTATTTAGGGCCATGGACTTTATTTATATCCCCCTAGTCCCCTGTTTAAAGAGAGTGTAGGGACAGGGAGACTAGTCTCCAGGCCAATCACAGTGGCCATGCTGGGCTCTACAATTCCAGTTCAACAACTGAATTGTCGACCACCATCACAGCGACAGATTTATGTCGACCACAACTTGCAGTTGACAAAAATCTGACTGGAAGCCCAGGTTGTTTTTTCATCAGGGGTCCTTGCCCCCTGAACCCCCATGTGGGGTGCTCTGCCCCTACACCCCCAGATCTAAAGAATTCTAACTCCGAGTCAGAGTTGGATCAGGGAGGGGGTGCAGGACCCAGAGAGAGAGAGAGAGAGAGAGAGTACCGGGGTCTTGGGTGGACTATTACAGTGAAAACGTCGATGTTGTCGGCATCGATGTTTTCACTGTAATAGTGTCGCTGTCCTGGGGGCATACTGCCAGTGCTGCATGTATAAGCAGTACTTCTATAATCACACAGGTCTATGTCCCAGTCTACTACTCAGGTGTACTGTACAGTATGTTTCACTTAAGAACACAGATCTATGTCTCGCTGAAGTTTACAAAATTATGTCCCGCTCAAGGACGCATGTTTATGCCACCCTCTATTTCACAAGTCTATTTGTGATGTGATGTAAACCCCCCCAATTCCATAGTGCTTACATTATTTGCCTCCCATTTCACTGCTGCTCAACACCACCAGCCCCTGGTCCTTTTTGTGCCTCCAAATCTCCATCTGGCCCTTCAATACATTTTCCTTCCAAGAGAGACTGGAGGAGTGAAGACGCAGAACTGCCACACTGCAGCTACATGAATGTGCGTGCTGGCGGTCCACGCATGCACAGTAACACAGTATCATTTTTGTGCTGGCACTGCAGCAAAACTAAAGCTCCCATTGTGCTCCTAGTCCCCAAAATCAGTTAGTCGGGGGCCAGAGACATGAGGGAGGTGGGTGAGGAGACAATAAGTGTTTATTTAAAAAGTGCCAATGAGCACTTTGGACTGGCTGTGAATTTTAATGAGGGCCTATGAATATCACCAAGCTCTCTGCCTGCTGCCTGGGGGGACTGTATAATGACAGGCATCACAAGCAGGGGCAAGTACTTAAGGGGTGACTTTGCAGCCAGATGACAAAGTATGAAGGCTGCTACAGAGCTGTGGGGTAAATAAACAATAAGATTTAAATGGCTCAGTGCTAGGGACTTTGAATGTTTGGGACCCTAAAGAGACTGTGTGTACTGCAGCCACATTGTCAGCCATTAACCCCTGCCTAAGCCAATCAGGATACAGGATTTTGCAGAGGGACTTATGGGAGTCCATAGGACTTTTGGGAGAAAAGGGAAGGACATTTTTTTGGCACCCAAAAGAGCAACCAATAGGGCATTGAGTCAACCCAATAAATATTATTTTTTTCTCTTTGACAACTTCTGTAGCCAATCAGAACAAGGGAATGAAAAAAGGATTTAAAGGTATGTTTGCCCGCAAAGGGACAGTCTGAAGAGCTCAGTCAGAGAGTGTGGAGAGGAGCAAGACTGCTACGGGCTTGCTGGCCCTAAAGGCCTGCCTGTTTGTCCAAAAGCCTTGTCTGGCCCCAAGCTGCAGAGCACCTGGAGAAACAGAAAGCCCCTGGGAAAAGAATGGAAGTCTGTGAGAGGTACCCAAGGGGAGACTTGAATCTGTGGCTCCTAGTGGAGTTTTGTGTTTTACAGCCTGCAAGTTGGAGTGACTGTTATTCTGCAGCCTGGACAGAGAGATTGCCAGCCTGAAAGAGAGAGTTTGAAGTATTCTGCCTGAGAGCCGAGACTACAGGGTCACAGCCTTCTATCTACCAGTGTCTGCAGATGAAAAAATAAAGGGACTTGCAGCCTGTGTTTCCCCTCAGTGGGGGTGAGTACATTAGAGTCTGCTTTTGCTGCAAGCCAGGCCCTGTGTTCGCTAGAGCCAGAGACTAAGGCAAATTCCCACTCCTTTGCTGTGTCAGAGAAAAAGAGTGTGCCAAAGCCTCCAGGACAAGGGAGAGGAACTGGACAGGCAGCTGGTGGAGGAAATACACGAGATGGCAATTAAAAGTAAAATTCTACTGATGCGGGATTTCAATATGCCAGATGTGGAATGGAACATCAGTGTAGCTGCTTCAGCCAGAAGCAGAGGCATCCTTGATTCTCTTCAGGAGAATGGACTCAGGCAGCTTGTTCTTGAACCCACAGGAGACAGGGCAATTTTGTATCTGGTAATGACCAATGGGGATAAAATCACAAATGTCCTGTTAGAAGGGCAACTGGGATCTGGCGATCACAACATTGTGTGGTTCAGCATAGGGACAGAGACTCATTCAAGACATACTAGAACACTTTTTTGATTTCAAAAATGCTAATTTCACTGAAATGGGGAAGGGTATCAAAAGAGCCGTGGAGAGAATGGGAGAAGGAGGGGGAGTGGAAGAACAGTGGGAGCATCTAAAGGAAGCCTTACTGGAAGTAATAAACCAATGCATCAGAATGGTATCCAAAGGCAAAAGAAGGAGAAAACCACTGTGGTTCTCGAGAGAGGTGGCAGAAAAGATCAGGGAAAAAAGGGCAGGGTTCAGCAAATATAGGAGACTCAAGGGGAGGAGGACAGGGAGGAGTACCTAGAGTGTCTAAGAGAAGTGGGAAAGGCAGTAAGGAGAGCAAAGGCACAGACTGAGGAAGGTTTAGCACAGTCAATTAAGAAAGGAGACAAGACAAAGCCTGCCTACCAGTGCAGCAGTTAGATTTCTGCTTGCTACACAAACAACCCGGATTCTGGAACAGACGCAGGAGTCAGAGGGCCAGCCGAAGGGAGACAGATCGAGTGTCCAGGGGACTGCTCTCCTTCTTGGGGGGAGGGGAAGATTGTCCAGTGCTTAACAAACCCCTGGCAGAGGCTGGGGGCACCGCTGCTACCGGCACCAGTATATCAGGGGGGCGGGGAAGACACTGGATGTCATTGCACATCCCAGCCCCTGGGGCAGCAAAAAGCAGCAAAATGCTGGCCACCTGGCATGATGGCCCATTTCGCTCTGCATTTCACTGCCTAAAATGCCCTCCATGGAGGGGTCCAGCTCTCATGGCCCCAACCCAGGTGGTAAATCGAGGCTTGCACACAATGTCCATTGAGAGTGGGAATCACCCTTGCCAGCCCCACCCTGGGGTACCCCTTGGCATATGGGTGGTGGGTGGATGGATCCGATGATAAGAGAGGGGTCAGACTCCCTCCAAAAAGGAAAGGGGACAAGACATTGTTTAGATACATCAGTGAAAGGAGGAAAATCCAGTGGGGGGATTGTTAGGCTGAAGGGAGAGAGAGGGGAATACAAGAAGGGTGACATGGAAAAGGCAGAAATACTGAATAAATACTTCTGTTCAGTATTCACAGAAGGGGGGGGGACAGGGGCCATGGCAGTACAACAGTTGCCAAGGGGGTGAAGAGGTGGACAATAGTCCATTCACAGGGGAAAGAATACTGCAGGAGCTCACTAAATTGAAGGTGGACAAAGTGATGGAACTAGGTGGCATACACCCAAAGAAAACTGTGAAGGGAGACAGCAGAACCTCTGGCAGCCATGTTTCACTGAGTCATTCAACACTGGGGGGGTACCAGAGGACTGGAGGAGGGCACATGTAGTACCTCTTCACAAATCCAGCAGCAGGGGGGAGGTGGGGAACTACAGGCTGGTCAGCCTCACCTCAGTAGCTGGGAAGATGATGGAGGCATTACTTAAAGAAAGGATTGTGGGGCATCTAGAAGCCATCAGAGCTCAGGACCATAGGTAACATGGATTCACAGTGGGGAGGTCGTGTGAGACAAATCTGGTTGATTTATTCGACTTGTGACAAAGGAAGTAAATCAGGGTGAGGCACTGGATGTTCCCTACCTTGATTTCAGCAAAGCCTTTGGCACCGTCCCACATAGGAGGCTGATAAACAAGCTGGATTGGCTGGATATGGGGACCAGGGTGGTAAACTGGGTTAGAAACTGGCTAACAGACAGGAGGCAGAGGGTGATGGTAAATGGGTTTCAATCTGGGGAGAGGGCGGTGACCAGAGGGGTGCCTCAGGGATCGATCCTAGGGCCAGTCCTGTTCAACGTCTTCATTAGCGACATTGCAGAGAGGCTGGAGAGAAAAGTCTGCCTGTTTGCAGATGACACCAAGATCTGTAGCAGAGTGGATACCCCAGAGGGGTGGACAAAATGAGGAGGGACCTGGGGAAGCTCGGAAACTGGTCTGAAGACTGGCAACTGAAGTTTAATTCAAAGAAGTGCAAAATTATGCACCTGGGATGCAGGAATCCTGGGGAAAACTACAGGATGGGGGAGTTGCTGACAGTCACAAAGGAGGAAAGGGATCTGGGGTTATTCTTTTAGATTTTTTTATTTATTTATTTTAGTCTTTGGTAACCTGGAAGCAGTGGGCAGTTAAGTGATTTGCTCTGAGTCACACAGTATGCAAGTGGAAGCTGTGAGAATCAAACCAAGGTCTGGTCTGCTGGATGTACCAAACTCGTTCACAGCTTGTTACTCTAACCTCTAGGCTATTCTGCCAGTCCATATTATTTTAGATGACCTGAAAATGTCATAGCACAGTATTAAGGCAGCTGGGAGAGATAGTGGCATGCTGGGGTGCACAGGCAGGGGTATCACCAGCAGAAGGAGGGTGGTAGTGATGCCATTATATAAAACCGTGGTCAGGCCTCACATGGAGTACTGAGTGCAATTCTAGAGGCTGCACCTTCGTAAGGACATTAACAAGCTGGAGAGGGTCCATTGAAGGATGACTAAGATGGTTCAGGGCTTGCAACACAAGACTTATGAGGTGAGATTAAGGAACCTCAATATGTACTCACTGGAAGAGAGGAGGGAAAGAGGGGACATGATAGAAAAATTCAACTACCTAAAGGGTATAAACAAGGTGCAGAGGGGATACATTTTCCATTACAGGAGGAGCAAAGGAACCAGGGGGCATAACATGAAATTGGAAGGTTGGAGGTTAAGAGGGAATGTGAGGAAGTTCTTTTTCACAGACAGGATGACAGATGCATGGAATGGCCTGCTTCAGGAGGTGGTGGGAAAGAGCACCTTGGATGGACTCAAGCATGCTTGAGACAGGCATAGGGGAACTATAGAGGTATAGCTGCAGTGGGTCAGAAGCATAAATCCAGCACAAGGGCTTAGTGCCAGACTAGATGGGCCAGGCGGTCCTTATCTGCCGACAATTTCTGTGTTTCTATGTTTCCAAATGACCAGTCTGGGGAACATCCAGCCTGTCCCAATCCCAAACCAAAGAGGAGACTACCGGCCAGGAAGACGTCAACAGGCTTGCCAGGTGAACACCACATGCAAAGGCCCCGGGGTGAAGACTGGAATGGTCTGGCAGGTGAAAACCAGTGTTCTTCATTTCATCACCCAACTACTGCTGTGGTGCACTGACAACCCCAGATATCAGCAAGGTACTGTGGAATCTAGTGTCTGCAACCCCTATTGAATCTATGAACTGTGAGTATCCCTGGGCTGTGGTTCATATACCGTCGAAATATCAAAATTTCAGCATCAAAATCCATTACAGCAACAACTTCGAGGCTGTCGCTGCAATGGACCTCATGGTGAAATGTTGCATATTTCAGTGAACTTACGTCTCCTTCAAGCAAACCCATACTCAGAGTTTGTTATATTAAAGTTGGGGGGGTGAGGAGGGGTGCAGCCCCCCACAAAAAAAGCACTCAGTGTCTGACAGGTGAAATGTCACCTCTCAACATTATTTGTGCTGCTGTGCAGCACATCGACAACTTGCTTGTTGATGCAGTTTGGTGGAACTGCTGTGATTCAGGGGAGTCTTTATTAAGCTAACTTGCTAGTCAGAAAAAAAGAGGGGGTTAAGTCCCGGGCAGGACTGTACCAATTTTAGAAGTTGCACACAGATAGAAAGGTTAAAGTTTGTATCTGCTATTACTATTTAAAGTTATTTGGGCTCCAATAAAAAATTCCCAGCATCTTCTAAATGGAGGTGAGGTACCCACCCAAGGAATTTTAGAGACATTTTGGGCAGCTACCATTGCAAAGTCAGATGCACGCATAGGTGGGAGGTGGGAATTGTAAGGGATGAAAGTGTTTCAACAGTTGTTAATGTTGTTCTGTTTTTTATCCCCTTTTCTCCCTTCCTTCTATATAAAATTTGTTAATTAGTCAGGTTATATTCTGCTACTGTGATTCATTGCAAAAAAGGGGAATTGTGGTTGTGTGAGGAAGGTACTGTGGGGGCAGTTACTGTATTTTCCTGGGGAGTAGTAACTTGCATTTAATCCACAGGTATCCTCTATCGCTACGCCAGGTGGAGGCACCACGCACACTTATTGTTCCAGTACCACTTGTCTGCTAGAGACCCTAGGCTGGCCCCCTTGAGGTGTTTCCAGTGAAGACCAGAGGGCCCCTGATAAAGCCAAGGTGAGTTAGAGGGGCTGTTACAGTAAGTGCACAGGTATATGTCCCACTTAAGGACACACATGTCTGTCTCTCTCAAGTACACAAGTCTATATCCCATTATACAACAGCACGGATAATCCCTCAAATCTGATTGGCTGGCATGCCCTGGAACTAGTGAAATTATCTGACAATAACATCACAGGAATTAGGGCAACCACAGAAATGACCACATTGCCAGTATACAAGTCACTCCCTAAACAATACACCCTGAAGCAAGCTTTACTCGCAGATGTGACTGTAAACTCCATATTTCACTTTCACTTCTCCTCAGTTTCCCCATTAATTTTCTGCCAACACTTCAGAGTTCTGACTTTATTTGTTCAATTTTTTTACTTTTTCTAATAAAAAGTTAAATGAAGCTGACACACTAATCAGCTTCTCTGTCCCTGCTCTGTACCATGATCATCACTAGCACATGTGCAGTTTAAAACAGCACGTTCACCTCAGCAGAAACAGATGTTCTGTTCAAATGACACAAATGACCACATGATTAAAACCAGCCGAAAATATGATGGCTCCACGGCTGCACTCCAGTGGGCACTAATAAGTGCTAGAGAATGGGGAGAGAGACACTGTGATCAAGAGAGAGCCTTGCAAAGAAAGAGTGAGAGTACACTGCTTGACGAGGCACTGAGATGTCAGGCAGCACATAGCAGCAGAACCACCTAGTGAGGAAATCAGAAATTGGGGACTTTTTTTTAAAGATACACTTGCTCATCAGAAAGTTGATTGAAAAAGTCTATTTGAAATATTTTTAAATCTTTTTTTTGTTACTAAATGAGCCACTGTATAATAGTAATAAGCCACTCCAGGGTATGTGCTATTGTGTAATAATGTCACTTCTTAGGTATTGAACGCACTTGGTCTGTGGCTTCATTCTTCAACCACATGAGTTGAGATGTTATTGCACAATAACACACACCATTGTGCCTTATTGCTTAATTCATGTTCATAACACAGGCCTAAGTCTGACTTAAGTATATAGGTCCATACTTTCCTTCCACCAAACACACAGGTCTGTCAGCTTTATCTGTATTAATTAGGTCTTTTAAAATATTTAAATAGGAGGACACATTGGGTTGCAGACAGCTTATTTATAGGTACATCCTCTAGTAAGGGTATGTAGAAACAATTCATTTAAGAAAAAACATATTTAATATTATTTTTAATTTTAGATACTATCCAGGGATTAACTATTTTATTATAATGCCTTATCAAAGTGTCTTGTGAAAGAAATCTGATAGATTTCTTTGACTGGGTAACCAAGGAAGTAGAGATGGGGGTGGCAGCGAATGTGGCCTACCTAGATTTCAGCAAGGCCTTCGACACCATCCCACATGGGAGGTTGGTAAATAAGTTGGGCAACCTGGGAGTGGACCGCCAGGTGGTAAACTGGGTCAGAAACTGATTGAGTGACATGACACAGAGGGTAGTGGTAAATGGTGCTCAATCCAAGGAGATGAGGTAACAAGAGGGGTGCCAAAGGGATCTGTACTGGGGCCAGTCCTCTTTATTGGCTTCATAAGTGACATTACAGAGGGGCTGGAGGGGAAGGTATGCCTCTTTGCAGATGACATTAAGATCTGCAACAGGGTTGACACTCAGGGGTGGGGGTTGAAAAAATTAGAAAGGACCTAAACATGCTTGAGGAGTAGTCAAGAGTGTGGCAGCTAGAGTGGGGATTTCACAATTACTGGGAACTACAGACCTATCTCTATCCTGCCCCCACTCTCAAAAGCTCTTAAGCGTATAGTGGCTGACCAACTGGTTGAATACTTAGAAAAATATCAGCTGCAATGCCTGCAACAGCACGGGTTCAGAAATGGTCATAGTACCACTACCGCCCTTCTGGAGTTCACAGGCCTTATTCACCACTCCTTAGATCAAGGACACCTGGTTGGTGCTACTTTCATTGATTTAACCAAAGCTTTCAACCATAGTGAATCATGCCCTCCTGGTTGAACAGCTTACCACCATTGGCCTAGCTTGTGATAGTGTAGCCTGGTTTGAAAGTTACCTGCACAACCATACACAGCAGGTGAAGATTGGTAACACCCTTTCAGATAGCAGACCTGTGCTATCTGGAGTTTCTCAAGGGTCCATTTTGGGCCCTCTTTTATTTAACATTTTCCTCAACAATGTTCCTTACTCCTGCCAGGGTCACATCCTTTTAAATGCTGATGGTGCTGTCCTGTTTACCAGTGATCCAGACCCTAAGGTTCTTGAATCTAGGCTACAGAGTAATTTCATAGTCATAGAAAGATGGTTCCATAAGCACAAGTTAGTTATGAATTACAACAAGACTAAAACTATGCTGTTCTCCAGCTCCTAAAATAGGCACAGAATGTACCCTCTTTCTATCACCAACGAAGAGGGCTCTCCCCTCGAGCTGGTTCAGCTCTTTAAATATCTGGGGATTACTACTGACAGTATGATGACCTATGCCTATCACATTGACAACATTGCTAAGGCTGTTAACACCTGCATTGGGCTACTTTATAGGCATAAGCAATGTTTGACCCCAGAGGCTGTTCCCTGGCCATTCAAAGCTCTCTTGTTTTGCTTATTGATTATGACTTACCAATCTATGGATCAGCTACTGAAACAACTCTTTGCCGCATCATAGTTGTACTCAACAAAGCATGTCGGCTCCTTACTGGCTCAGCCCGTCTGTCCCATACCTGTGACATGTACACTCAGGTTAACTGGCTCCAATTCAAAGGTAGACTTATGTACCAAACATGTTTACTGTCCAAAAAAGTAAGCTTAGGCAAAATGCCCCCAGGAGTGCAAAAGCTTATTACCTCCACTATCAACCGTTATTGCACCAGAAACTCTTCTAGCCAGATTTTTGATATACTCCACAGTCACACTTCTCTGGGACAGAGGTCCTTTGCCTATCGTGCCCTACTATGGAAGAACTCGCTGCACCATGCCGTCACTTCAGCATTCACCTTGGGCTCCTTCAAGATTAAACTTAAGCTACATCTAGTTGCTGATGCCAGTTGTGACTGCTTCCAATAACCTTCCTTCTTGTGACCAGCACTTATTCTAACCTTATGCTATCCTGACCTTATGCATAACTTTTCTCAGCATGTAAATAACTGTTCTAAGTTGCTAATTATTCTCCTTCACATTTCCTCTTGATCCCTTCCACTCTTTCCCCTCACCCCTCTATGGCTTTCCCCTTATCCACCCTCCCCCCATTATATCTCCTGAGCTCCCTTGCTCACTTTAAAATGCTTTTTCCCATACCTTCTCACCTCTGATGAGGCCCCTGGGCTAATGCCATCCCTTACCTTGTTGATTATTAGATATTGGGTTGAGTCTGTTCTCATTTACCTGTAAAGGGTCATTTCAAAAAACCCCACCCCCTCTAATATGACCCTTTGAATTCCAGGTTTTAATCAAATATGCACTGCACCATGGCATACATTGTACAATGCCACATGTATTGGAACTTGTCTAGTTATACACACTTTTAATGTCTTGTATAATTCCTTGTTTTGTTTGTTCTCCGTCTCATACTTTCCCAATATGTATTGTTCGTCTGATGTGGAACCTGTGAAATGAGCTTGTTCTCAAAGGTGTTATCTGAAATTTCAATAAATAAATAAATAAGCTAAGACTCAACGTAAAGAAGTGCAAAATGATGTACTTGGGGCACAAACATCCAAGGGAGGAATACAAGATGGGGAGGGGAGGTACTGATGGCCACCAATCAAGAATGGGACTTGGGGAAATCATGTCTAATGACCTAAAGGTAACCAAACAATGTCAGAAGTCCGTGTGGAGAGCCAGTGGAATGCTAGGGTGACTAGGGAAAGATATTACTAGCAGACAAAAGAAGGTGGTTATGCCACTGCACAGATCACTAGTGAGACCTCATTTGGAGTACCGTGTCCCGTTTTGGAGGCCACATCTCTGGAAGGACATAGACAAAACAGAGGCAATCCAGAGAAGGGCAGCAAAAATGGTGCAAGGACTGCACCAAAAGTCATATGAGGAAAGACTAGAGGACCTAAATATATATTCCCTGGAGGAGAGGAGAGAGGGGGGATATGACAGAGACATTCAAGTACCTCACAGGTACAAACAAGGTACATGAGAGTAACAGAAATAAGGTGTAAAAGAACAAGGGGGCATGAGATAATGCTAGAGGAGGTAAGCTCAGGGGCAACGTGAGGAAGTACTTTTTCACAAAAAGAGTAGTGGATGATTGAAACAACCTCCCTGCAGAGGTGTTATGGGCAAAAAATGATAGGGGAATTCAAGAATGCATGGGATAGACATAAGAGTACTCTTGCAATTGGGAAGAGAGGGTAAGCTGCAGATCAACTAGGGCCCATGATATTTTATTAGGTAGGGAAAAGAGGCAGACTTGGTGAGCCACAGAGTCCTTATCTGCCATCACCTTCTATGTTTCTGTTTCTATTAAGATAAATGAATGCATAGATACACATAGTAATATTTTAAAGTTGTGTAAAGATTCAAGTCTGCCTCCTTCCAGCTTGACGCCATCTGTTATAACAGCCAGACCACCCATGCCCAGTAATCAGTATGGGGGTTACTGAGGGTGGTAGAAATGGCTGGTAACATCTATTGGGTGCAGGCTCCCAGGCCCACACTTTAAAAGTACAGCCACTCCAGAAAGCAAATTAGCAGCTTTAACATCCAGCCTATCATTCATTTCATCCTGCACAGAACTACCTTTTTTTTTGCAATTAACTTTATTTTTTATTTCACTCAACACAACTAAAAGCAAGACCAAACAAACATTGCCAGAGAGGTGGAAGACAGCATTTGTGGGTTACCATACCTACAAAAAAAAAAAGGAAACCCCCCGCCTACCCCCATTTTGGTAGCAATACATGAAAAATATTATACAGAATTACACTCTTTATGAATTTTTACTGTGGCAAAATTGAAACTGGATTACAAAAAACAAACATTAATACTGAACTGATGGAGGGGGAGACAACCGAAGAAACCCTGCCTAAGAAATAAGAAAGGGAGAAAGGGGGAAGGAGGAGGGATACTAAGACACGCAAAAGGGACACCCTTCTATTAGGCCAAGTCAAGTTCTCAATCTATCTGGGGGGGGACACGGACACCAGAAGGGGAGAGTTTGATCTTCTCTTAACGCCGAAGGGAACTCCTGGTTGGTGGGGTTCGAAATTGGTCTCCTTTAATAACTATATTTATTCTTCAGATTTACAAGAACTCCACCCCAACACCTATGAAACTTCTCTGATGATTGAAAGAAATGGGTTACACATCTCTCAGCATTTAAAGTGTTTAAAAACTCATCCCACCATTCCCTGAACGAAGGTTCCCATCTGCTCTGCCAGTGCCGGAGTATTACCAATTTAGTAACCATGGCTATCATGGCCACCTGCATCTTTTGAGGCAAGGTTGGAATCTGAGCGTACATCCCCAATAAGCATGCATTTTAGTTAAAAAAAGCTGAGATATTGAAAAAGGGAGCCACCCATTGCTTGACTGAATTCCAGAGTTTAGCAATTTTGGAACAGGCCCACAATTTGTGATATAGAGTAGCAAATGAGTCTCCACAATCTTCACATTTGAATGAAAAGGTATTATACATCCGAGATAGTCTGGCAGGGGTAAAATAGAGATTGTGCAGGATGTTAAATTGAATATTCCTAAGTCTATCCTGTTTGATATAAGAATAGATATCAATCCAAATCTTTTCCCAAGTTTTGACTGGCCATCTTTTAGTAAGATTAACATCCCAATAATGTGCTGTAGGAGTACACATGCATATTACCTCTGACAAAATTGACTTATAAATCTTGGAAATTGCTTTCTGGCCCTCTGCTAATTTTCTTAATTTTTCTAGCATAACTCCGGCTCCTTCAGACCATGGCCCTTTCCCTAAGAAAGAGCCTACACTCTGGCAAATCTGGTACAATCATAATAGATCAGTCTGCCTCACCTCAAATTTAGTGGCTAGCGTGGATATCGGTAGCAATGAGTCGCCTGAAACCAGGCATACCAGTCGAATTTTGGAGGGGTATTTACCTGGCAGGTTATTGATTGGGTGGTTACCTATTCTTAGGTTTGGATTATTGATCAAAGGTTGCTTCAGATCTTTTATATTAGGTTTGTGAAGTAAGGAATAAAGCTGCTGTAGGGCCTTCACATCCCAACCTAGTGGGGAGTATTTTATGTTATTGAGAACTTTAGACCAGGGGATATATGACAAGGCTTCCAAATCTACCTTGAAGACATCTGTTAACGACCGATCCAAGATTAACCAGGGGGCCAAATCCGGGGCTGCTTCAGCTCTAGATGCCCAGTGTGCAAATCTCATGGCGTGAATAGCCAGGTAATAAAACATAAAAGTCAGGCAACTGAAGACCCTTCTTGTTTTCATGGTAAGCTTACGAAGCTCAAGTAGGGGTTTTACTCTTTCCACAGAAAATCTGAACAGATTCTCTGCAAGGGTCTGAAGAAAGACTTGGGCAAGTATATATTAAGATTAAAAAGGGGGTAAAAAGTTTTGGGCAAAACAGCCATTTTTAATGTATTAGCTCTACCCCAGAGGGACAGGGGTAGCTTATTCCATCTTTTCAGGTCTTCTTTGACGGTTTTAATCAAGGGGGATAGGTTAAGGTTCGCCAAGTTAGTAAGGTCCTTCGAGATTCTAATACCCAAGTAAACCAGGTAATCCTGCTCCCATTGTAAGCCCAAGGAGGAGCACCAGTCCCTCGACAAAAGAGGGGATAACGTATGCACTTTAGTTTTGTTCTTATTAAGTTTATAACCTGAAAAGAAGCTAAAATCAGAAATAATTTGCAAAGCCCGGGGTAAGGATTCTCTTCTATTCTCTGTGTGTACAAGCAGGTCATCCGTGAAGGTAGATATCTTACATTCAAGGTTGCCGACATGGATACCCCATATTGAATTATCTGATTTCAGGGCCCTGACTAGAGGCTCAATATACAGATTAAAAAGAAACGGCGAAAGAGGACAGCTCTGGCGGGTACCTCGGGATAAAGGGAAAACAGCCAAAATAAGATTATTACATTGGATTCTGGCCGACGGGCATGAGTAAAGGACCCGAACATGGTCAATGAATTGTTGGGGAAAACCAAATTTCTGTAATACTGTAAACATAAAATACCATTCTACTCTATCAAAAGCTTTTTCCGCGTCTAGGGATACCAGCGCTGTCTCTAGCTCAGGAGCCCCAGACGCGGAAATTAGGCAGAATAGTTTTCTGAAGTGGTCCGCAGAGGATCGCCCAGCCATGAACCCTGCCTGTTCTGTACCGAGAAACCCTTTCCATACTTTCTCCAGTCTATTAGCTAAAATCTTGGCATAGATTTTAACGTCTATGTTAAGAAGCGAAATAGGCCTGTAATTTCCTATTTCAGAAGAATCCTTCCCCTGTTTGAGCAAAAGGGTCACTCTTGCTTCAAACAATGTTTGCTCACTGACCCCATGGGAATACCAGTATGAGTAAACTTGGAGTAGCAGGGGTATTAGCGACTTTTTAAAAGTCTTATAAAATAAACCAGTGAAACCGTCGGGACCCGGTGCTTTGTCTGGTTTTAGAGAGTCAATGATTTCTGATATTTCCTTACTTGAAAAAGGGGCTTTCAAGACTAATCTAGCTTCCTCCGTCGTGATCGGAAAAGTAATCTTTTCCAGAAAAATCCACATCCTATTGTCATGTTCAGAAGTTCTCGGTTCTTCAGAGTACAGTGATATGTAATAGTCTTGAAACAATGCCAATATTTCCACGGGGTCAGTAACCAAGACATTCGTCTGAGGATGCTTTAGAGCTGTGACCCATTTGGCGGTTGAGTGTTGCTTCAGTTGCCAGGCCAAAAGCTTGCCCGCTTTATTTCCTTGGCCAATATACAAAGCTTTTAGTAAGGAGGCAGATCTTTCAACTGATTCCCAAGGGCACTAGAATAAATGGCTCTGAGGGCAGAGAGTTCTTGCTCTTGCGATGGGGAGAGTGTGCCAACCTCTCTGCTTTCCAGGGCCCTGATTTTATCTAGGCAATTGACTAAAAAATTATTTCTTTTATTTTTTCCGTACCGATGCTACATGGATAAGTTCCCCCCTCCAAGTAGTTTTCAGTGCTGCCCATGCCCGATCCATAGTGCTGATCGAGCCCCAGTTAGTAGTAATAGAATTTGCTAAGAAAACTTGGAATCACCCCACTATTTGGTCGTCAGACAGCAGTTTATTATTGAGCGACCATGAGTGAGATCTTGTTAAAATATTTGGCAGCACACACTGCATCTTAATAGGAGAGTGGTCAGAAATTACTCGGGCTAGAATACTAGCATCCACTATGTAAGGTAACAACTGCTGACTAATCAAAAAATAGTCAAGGCGAGAGTAACTTTTGTGGACTGGGGAAAAAAAGTGAATTCTTTGCTTGAGGTATTGATTATCCTCCAAGGGTCTACCAGGCCCAGCGATGTTGTGAATTCCTGTAGAGCCCTCTGTGAGGGAGATCTTTTATCTCCTCTATGGTAAGAGCGATCTAAATCATTAGATTGTACCAGATTCCAATCGCCACCCAATAGGATGGGCAGTTTTAAAAAAGGGGCCAGAACCATAGCCAAATGAGTAAAAAAAGGAGATTCTGAGTTTGGTCCATGAATGGAGCCCAGAACAATATCTAAGTTGCCAATTTTGCCTACAACAAAATTAAACCTGCCTTCTGGATCAGAAATGGATTCCGATGGCATAAATGGGACTTTTTTTGCCACAAGTACTGCCAATCCCCATTTATTAGATGTAAATCCTGATCCGAAAACCTGGCCTACCCATCTTTTTGTGAAATAATGCAGCTGTTCACATAACACATGAGTTTCCTGAAGGAACACAATTGATGGGTCAAATTTAGCGAGGTGGTTCAAAATGGTATATTTCTTTTGGTTGTTTCTCCCTCCCTTTACATTCCAGGAAAGGATGTTTAAACCGTTAGCCATACAAATATAAACAAATACACTCTATGTAATAGATAAATTGCTGCCCCCCCAATCCTCTAAAAGAAAAACCCCAATAACCCACCACTTAACCCACCCCAACCCTATAACCAAGATTCAACATTACCAGCCCTATCCATCCAACTATGTAACCTAGCCCGTAGCCTACACCTGAACAACTGGTCCATGGTGCATGCTGGAAAGTGAGCTCTTCCCTCCCCCCCACATCCAACCTTAGAGAAAGAATGAACCAGAAGAAACTCTATGAATACTAACAGCTAAGCCCCAACATTTTGCTTTTGGGTTCTCAGTACCGGTGTCTCTCCCCAGACATTGGTAGCCATATTGCCAACAGCTGACTATCAAGTGCGTAATGCCTATAAGAAACTAATAAGCTAGCTCTTTGAGCTAAAGAAAATGCATTACTACCCATAGGGATATAGCTTTAGACATATGGCAACAGGTCCTCATCCCTTATCCTCCTCGGATCTTTGCTGGGGCATTCGGGAAACCGGACCCTGTGCCTTGAACATGGCAGGACTGAGGTTAACCCCATCCTCTGTAAATTGAATGATTCTAGCCACTATACTCTTGGCCTTGAAAGGTTTAATTTTAACTTCTACTTCAAGGATTGATAGGGAGCATAAATCAAAACTGAACTCGAATAAAGAACTGAGGGTCTAGTGAGCCTTTTCTAGTGAAACCTATACATACAACACTTCGACTAAAGTTACAGATCAGGAAAAAAGAAAAACACATCGCAGCCGCTTTGGCTTCAATCCACATGGGAAAAGCCCTAACCAATATCTGCATGGCAACATTTGGTTGTAGCCAGCCTGACTGTAAAATGTAAAATAAAATTTAGTAACTGCAGTTAAGGCTACATCAGTTCTCCCATTCCTAAGGACGGAGCTCCCTCTTGTGGCTAGGGGTAGGATTTACATAACCTTCAGTAAATGAGCAAGTTACTAAGACAGAATGGAACTTTCTAATGTAAATTCTCTAAAGATAATTATAGTCCAAGGTTGTCATATAGCAAAGTGCGGCAGACTTCCAACTTGTATATCTCCCTCAAAAAGAGGAAGGTCACACCAGAATTCTGGTAACAGCTAGATGATCCTGGATCTCCTAGAGACATCCCTCTGAGGTCTACATGCTTCACAATACAGATTAACACCTCATCCTTTGGAGAACAAGCCCGGGTAGCTATTCCTCAGGACCTTTATTGCTTCCTCTGGTGAATCAAAGCGTTTGGATCCATCCTTTAGGGACACCTCTAAGCGGGCTGGATACATCATTCGGTGTTTAATACCAGCTGCCCACAATTTAGAAGTGATGGGGCGATAGGCCGCCCTGAGTTGGCGTGTCTTCACTGTCAAATCCGGGACGAGCCTCAATTTTTTGTCTTCCCACAAAATAGCTGACAATTTCCTGGATTCCTTGAAAATAAAGTCCCAATCCAAATAGTTGAGCAATTTAAAAATTAGTGGCCTGGGAGGTTCCGATGCTGGCGGCTTGGCTCGCAGGGACCGATAGGCTCTTTCAATTATGAACTCAGGGCCATTTGGGGAGGGGCCCACTGTTTGTTTCAGGAACTTATGTAAAAAAAGTACGGTATTCGGTCCCTCATCCCCCTCGGGGAGTCCAAGTAACACTAAATTATTTCTTCTATTCCTCCCTTCTAAATCTTCTAAATGGTCTTCTAGCTTAGTAACTGATTTTTTGATTTCTGTCAGACCTGGATCAGTTTTGTTTAACTTCCTTTCAATGGAGGTTATCCTCACTTCTGTGTCTGTAACCCGCCGGGCTAGCTGGGTCAATGCCAGTTTAAAGTTGGTGACTTCATCAATTAACTTAAAAAGAGCTTCTTTGATGGTGGAAAACTCCGAGTACACATGAGTGGGAGACAACTCGACCTCCAAGGCTGTGGGCGAGGAACTCCGATGTGGGCGTTTGGCCTCTGACTCCTGGACTAGCCCTTCCTTCTCTGGTGGCGTAGACATCTTGCAGGAGCCGATCGCAGGTAGGATTTTTACAGTGAGAATCTTAACCGCTGTAAAATGACTGGATCTTTAAGATCGCCGGTTTTGGTCTCAGTATTCGCTAATTTAAGTGAGTGAGAGGGACGGAGCTCGCGTTGAAGCTGCTACTCTCCGTGCCGCATCACGTGACTCTGTTCCACAGAACTACTTTTGACTTGTAATGAAACCATCTGCTTCTGACTGTTAGACCAGCTGTGCCAAGATTTGAGCATGTCTCCTTCCAGCTTGATTCCCCCTCCAGCCTATTATAACAGCCAGACCACCTGTGTCCTGGCAAGCAGGTGGGCTACAGGAGAGTAGTAGGCATGGCTTGTGACATTTATTGGGACAGAGCTCCAAGTGCAGCTGCTCCAGTGGCTGCCCATGTGAGTGGCTCCCACAGGAGTAGCAGGAATCTCCAGTGGGAAGCTTTCAACAAAACGTTTTTGTATGAAACAATTGTATTTTCAAAGTTACAGTCTTTAGTTTCCCTTAGATTCTACTTAACTGAAATGGCTTTTATAAGTACTGTGTTTTAAGCATAGGAATTGGAAACATTGAAAATTGCAATAATTATTTACAGGAGATATCTCAATCATGGTGAACTTAGGGGGTTTAATAGGTGTGTCATATATTTGCTCATTAAGTAGTTTAGACTTACTGTTTAAAAATTTCTTTAGGTGACAGAAGTGGATGTTATCATGAAGGAGCTATTCATTAGAAAGTGAACAGGATGTTCTATATAAGAATGGATTACTTAGCTTAGGTTTGTTGCGTAAAAGGGATAAAATACATTTTGGTAACTTTGTTTGGCACATAAAGCAGCAAGAATCATTTAATGAATACTTGTGGATTTAATTTCTTTTGTCATGAAACATAAGAAGGAACCCTGGCCCAAGGACTAAAAATTGGTTTCACATGAGGGGTTTAAGGTTGGCTCATTTAAATATATTCAAAGGACAAGTGTGGAACTGCACCAAAGATAAGCAGTGCTCAGCAAAAATATAACGAACTAAAGAACGGTACCTTGTATGCTGGCACCTGGAAAAAGGCTAGGAAGTGTCTATAGAACACTTTCCCCAATGGCAGCACCAACATAAACACCACAGCTAGAAGATCTCCTCTCAGTTCTTCATCTATTGAAATTGCAGAGTAAAATCTAGTAGAATTCAGGGTGTAGAATTCACAATTACACAATCCATGATTCAATGCAATTTAGTGTGCCACACACAGCTCCCCTCAGGCAAAGAATGGCTGAGGGGGGCTGTGTGTGGCAGCACTGCATTGCACTGAATCATGGATTGTGTAATTGTGAACTTTACTGGATTTTACTCTGCAATTTAAATAAATGTAGAATTGAGTGGAGATCTTCTAGCTGTGGTGTTTATATTGGTGCTGCCATTGGGGAAAGTGTTCTATAGACATTGCCTAGCCTTTTAGCAGGTGCCCACATACAAGGTACTGTTCTTTACTTCATTTAAATATATCCTGCCTTCTTCCAAAAGAGCAGGAATGGGAAGTCTGGTTGCATACCTGTGCTTCAGATATGTTGACAATCAGCAAGTGATGGTTAACTGCAAGAATGGAGGAGAACTTATTAGGTATAGAGGGCTATAACATTTTAGGGGGATAGTACCACGGGGTAGGGGATTAGGTATATAAGGGAGTCTTTTGGGGTGAAAGTTTTAGACACAATAACTTTTTTCTAGCTGTGAGAATTATTTCTTGAGGTGACCCTGGAAAATACAAAACAACTGACTGTCAGTTGTATTTACAACCCTCCCAAGGTAAAACTTGCAGAATCTGATGAATTGGTTAATATATTAAGCAACTTTAAAAACATGGAAATTGTTTTATTGGGTGATTTGAACCTTAATTGGAAAAGATCTGAAAGCACTAATCTTAAGAACGTACTTCAAATGGTGAATCTTGTCCTGGTTATAAAACATGTAACAAGCAAGAACAATAGGAGTGGCATGGGCTCACTCATTGATTGGGCATTAAAGAACAATATTAAGAATGTGTTGTACTCGTTGACAATACCCAGTTCAATCAGGGACCACATGTGGGTCTATTCTGTCTGGAGTAATTGAAGAACTAAAGGGCAGGGCAGGATCACGTGCTAGGAAAGACACTGATGAGCCTTTGTAAAAGATTTAGTCTGAATTTAGATCAGTTGATTAGGGGTTCTGTAAATGTTTTGAGATGTTAATAGGGCTTTGGATTTTTTTTTTGAAATTTGCAATTAAGTAATTAATAAACACGAACCCTTAAAAATGAAAAGGATACGGCTGGCCCGGTGGCACTGAGGGTTGAGGTGCTGAATGCCACACCTCACGCTATGCCAGCAACCCGTGTTCGGGAACAGACTCAGGGTCATCAGAGACCCACGGGGGGAGGATTGATCATCCCAGCGGATGCTCTCCTCCATCAGGGGTGGGTTACCGGGGGTGTCTTGCTCACCTGATGTTCTTTGGGGCCGGTGGAAGCTTGGATTTACGGGGCAGTGGCATCACTCTCTGGAGCTGGGGAGGGGAGGACGCTCTGGGTGCTTAGCAATGGTGTGTGTGTCAGCATGTCATTTGCCTGGACATACATCCTTCACATCAGCGTTCTTGGGAGTTAAGGGGAGAAAAACAGGAGAAAAATCACATATAGCCCCTGCCCCCATGAGCACAATGAAGCAGGGGTAGGGGTGGCCTTGAATAGCTGAGACAGACAGAGTAGGAGAGGGTATGAGGCCTCCTCCAAAAGCCATGGGAGCCGGGCAAGTGCAAATAAAAAAAAATGAAAAAGATACAAAGTACAAAAAAATAACTGGATAAATAAGGAAGTCACCATAGCAATAAAAACTAAGGATGTCGCATGGCAACAATATAAGTGTTAATTTCAAACTGCAGATTGGAATAAAAACAGAGAATTAAGGATTACATGTAAGAAGTTGATAAAAACCTAAAGTTGATTACTATATGAAAGAACAGACTTCCACTGTTGCTGATTAAAAACATCTTTCTGGTAAGGGGTAAATACTTCACTAACTCCTAATAAAGAAGCAGGTATAGAGTCCATTAAAAATAGTGATTCAGATCTTACAGAAAGCTTAGATATTGGTGCTATTTTTTTAATGATACTTTTATTGATTTCTTCAACTATGTAATTAATTTTCCTGAGCAAACTAGGGTGGCTGTTGGAATAACTTCAGATAGGCCAAAATTTTATTTTAAACAGATATCTAAAAATTACTAAAATGACATGTATAAACACCTGATAGACCTTAAAGCAAAACAAAATGGTTATATTAAATGCACGCTGAAAATAGAAAAGAGAGTTAAAAATCTACGTTTTGACCTTAGGTCTTCTTCAGGAAATATCTAAAAGAGAAAAAAACAAAGTTAGTGTAAAGGGGAGGTAAAATAAGGGATATATATATATATGTATATATATATATATATATATATACACATGTGGAGAAAGGAAAAAGGGGAGGCTCAGAGAGAAGTGATAAATGGCAAGATTAAGAGAGAATCTGTGAAACAAAAAGGTGATGATGGGAAAGATATAGCATAATAGGAGTGAAAGAGCGAGAGAAGTCCCCAGGTGGGAAATAATTAATGTGGCCTAGTAAGCAGGCTGAAAGGTGACAAATGTGGGAGAAGGAGACAGAGATAGAGACTTATGGTGAAAATGAAAAAGAAATTAAATGTGAACAGATACAAACAGACTTTAGGGAAAATAAGGGTTGGCTGAAAGATGTTAGTAGAAAATAAGTGTATCATTTAAACCAGAGGCCTGCTGAGAACCAAGGCGGATGATCAGCTTGGTTTCCATGTTTCCTCTATGGTCAGAATCCCAGAAGCCCTGCTGAAGGACACAAACAGAAAGGTAATTGACACTGTGGTCCCTGGATATACAGTGGGATACAATGGGCTTAGCAGTGTCTCCATTCCTGACTGCTCTGTAATGTTCCCTGAAATGGTCAGCAAGGTGTCTACCAGTCTCTTCAATGTAAATAGCTGTACACTTCCTACAGAGAATACAATATACCACATTAGTGGAGGTGCATGAGAACTCCTTGGTGATGTGAAAAACACCTGTAGGCCCCTGAATTTCAGTCACACTAGAAACAAATTTGCAGGTGTAGCAGCGAGTCCTGTTGCAAGGTTTGGTACCTAGTAGGGAGGAACTGTTAGCTCAAGTTCAAGTTTATTGCAGGAAACAACTCCGTTGAGCAAGCTCATTCACAAGGAGGTCCTGAGACACATAAGAAGACAAGTACACATTACTTAATAACAACTTCAAAGAACAACATCATAGTAATTAAGTACAGTTTAGGAAATGTGATACATAATGCTTAATTAGGAAATAACCCGATAGGTAATAAGCCTGGAGTGAAGAAAAAAGGAATGAGAATGAAGAGTGGAACATGTATGAGGCGTTAACAGCCATAAAGTAGGACAATGAAAGTATGGAGTAGCAGGAGGGAGCTAGAGGGCTAGAGGGTATAGAGAGAATTGGGTGTAATTGAGGAGGGAAAGGAAAAGTAGAAATGGGGTTAGGGTTATGGGGTAACAGGATAAAGTTAAGGTAGGGGGTAGCAGGAGGGGGGTAGGTGGGAGTAAGAGAGACTAGGAAATGGAAGACTAAAGGGCAAAGGACAGTAGAGGGAGCGGCTATAGACTTCTTTTAGTACACTCATGGAGGACATTTTGGACTAGTGGTCAAGGGCAAGTGCTAGAAGAATATGTCTGAGCTGGAACTATTTCCAGATAGTTGTGAGGCATGGAGAGGAGTAATGGTGGCGATAACGTTAAAAACAGCTGCAAGTTTCTTTTATTTTGGATGCAGCCAGCCTTTTGAAGAAATTGACAGAGACGATGCTGGACAGTTTCAATGTGGATTAGAGCTGGTTCCAGAGGGTTGGAAGGGTACTTGATATGGTGCGTTTGCCAATGGAAGTGCGAGTCCACGGTACATCAAGGAGGATGATGTCAGTTTTCTTAAGAGAGTAGGCACTGTTGGAAATATGGATGAGGGATGTTAGTTAGCTTGGGAGCTTATTCAGGATTAACTTGAGAGTCCAGATTCCCATATGAAGTGTACGTCTAATCGAAAGTGACATCCAGCCAACAGCTATATACTGCATAGATCACAGTGGTGGATTTGGTAGGGTAAGTTTGTAATGAACCGTAGAGCATGATGATAGAGGACGCCCAATTTTCTTAGGCTTGTACAGCTGTAGAAGTACACATTAAATCTCCGTAGTCGAGTAGAGAGAGGAATGTGGCCTGAACAAGCCTGATTCTAGTATCTAACGGAAAGAGAGATCTGTTATGGAAGAAGAAACCAAGCATGGCTTTTAGGTTCCTTGACAGATCCTCAAGATGGTCATTGAAGGAGAGCTTGTTATCTAACCAAATATCAAAAGATATTTGAATTTGGAGACGACTTCCAAGGGTTCTCTTAAGGAGGTGACAACAAAGTCTTCATGGGCGGTGGAAGAGGTGGAAGAGAAATTAAGAGTGAGGATCATGGCTTTGGTTTTCTTAGCATTGAGGAGGAGTTTAGCATTAATAAGATTAATTTCTAGCTGGGCAAAATCAGCTTGTAATACGTCCCTCACTTCGGAAAGTGTTGAGCCCGATGTATACAGTACTGTATCATCTGCAAAGAAATGCAGGGTGGAGTTAGTTATGTGTGTGTCTGGATTATTAATGTATAGGGAAAAGAGGATAGGGCCTAAGATGGAGCCTTACTGAACTTCCCTGGCAATCAGCAGGGAGGCTGAAAAAAGTCCATCAGCTTTGACTTTCTGGGTCCTTCCAGTTAGGTAGCTGGTAAACCACTGGGCGTTAAGTGGGGTAGCACCTATTTTGGTAAGGCTACTAACTAGTAGGTTGTGGTCAACTGTGTCAAACACTTTGCTAAGATCGAAGAATACTGCACCAGTGATTTTCTTAGTATCCACAGCAGAGACCCAGTCGTTGGTGACTTTAGCCAATGCAGTTACTGGAGTTAGGAGTAGGTAGGTTACTTTTAACCAGGAGATTATGCTTGTTGGGTGGCCAATGGTAGGAGGCAATAGGTGGTTCTGTAATGGAAGCACCAATGTTGGGGTCAGTTTGCAAAATGGGGAAGTTACTGGTGATGATCCTGTGAAGTGAAGGTGTACTCTGATGGAAAGAAAACACTGGGGGAATTTGCTGTTGTTCTTGTGTGACAGTATCCTTCCTGTGGGGGTCAAGGCTACTGGGCATGTTACTGACCCAAGAGAATGCTCTGTCCACTGTGTTTTTAGGGTATCCCCTGTTGATAAAAAAACTATGCATTATTTGGGTCTGCTCAGCAAAATCATCCTTTTCACTGCATAACCTGCAAAGTCTAAGAAACTGTGAATAAGGCAGGCCCTTCTTGACATGTTTAGGATTGAAGGAGCTGTGGAGGAGGAAACTGTGAGAGTCAGTGGGTTTGTAATAAACTGATGTCTTCAGACCAGTGTTCTGTGCTGACAGTTGGATATCCAGAACAGGCAGTTTAGAGGAGGATACTTCAACAGTGTATTAAAGGGAAGAATGGGCCATGGTAAACTTGTCAAGTAGGACTTGGAGGGTCTCCCTGGAGCTGGAGGTGTCCCCACACAGTCATCTATGTAGCATTTGTAGAGTTTAGGCACAGTCCCGGTGAATGAGAGAAAAAACTGTTCCTCCACCCAAACCTGATGTGACAAAGGGACCAGGAAAAGGTAAAAATGTAGAGGCAAGGTTTTTGGAAGCTGCTTACCTTTAGGAAAAATTGTCAGTCTATCTCTATGTGTGCAGAGAGTGCCTGATATATGGGAAAATGATTTTTGATTACTGCACATAAAGGGGGCCCAATAAAACTTATTGATTTTATTTGAAATAATTTCACCAGGAAAAGCATACTGAGCTACAATAGTTTATTTCCAGATGTATCCTAGGAGAATTGGAAGAGAGGATACAATATTGATACAGAAATAGATGGATATCATACATTGAGTTTGGACTGTAGAAGAGGCAAATTCAGACACATTATGAGGTAGTCAAGTGATAGCTCCAAATCATATATAACTATAGACGTAGTATACATTCTTTTTCAAATTATACACATAAGTGTTTATCTTAATTTATAAAAGCACAGGCTAGTATTAGTGCTTAGTTATATAAATCAATAATCATAATCAATAATCATAGACATATGCTCAAGACCATAACAAGGAAAGTATGAGCTTAGATAGTTTGGAGGTAAAAAGTGAGGACTATATCAGAGTAGAAGAGAATAGCATGGTGTGCCTACATCCCTCCAGGATGCAAACCCCATAATGGGATGGGAGGAAGCAATATAGGGTTAGGACAGGGACTAGCAAGATATGAACTTAAGAGAATAATATAGGAAGGGGTGAGTGGGACAAGGATAAAGGAGAGTGTGAGGTAGAAACTGAACCTGAGATAGGGTATAGGACAGGGTGTGCGGTGCTGGGAACAAAAAGGGTGGGGAGGTGAGACGTTCGAGAGGGAGGAAATTAGAATGGGGTTGGGAGGGAGTTGGCTGAGATGAGCTGAAAAAGGAAGGCAGACAGGACTGTGGAAGGTCAGGTGCACTTGCATGAGGGGAGGTGTACCTCCGAAGAAGAAGGGATAATGAAATGGTGGATGAGGCAGAGCAGATATCTGCAGGGAGAGAGTTCCAATGGTAGGAAAGTGATAGGAGAATGCTGCTCTCCCTGTGGTGGAAGTCCAGGGAGGGTGAGTGTCCTAATAGGTGGGTTATGAAAGGACTAGTAGGGGGTAGTATGGGAGGAGAGGGGTGAGTGAAGGTAAGGAGGCAGGGTGCCAAGCCAGAACTTTCCAATTAATAAGGCACTATGGGCAAGGTGCCTATCCCTGAAAGAGGGGCAGGAGACACTGGTGTAGAGGTCACAATGGTGAGAATGAGGTGGACAGGTAAGGGCAAAGCAGCAGAAGGAGTGGAAAAGAGTGTCTAGTCTGGAAAGGTTGGATTTTGGGGCTATTATATAGACTATGCTCCAAAGTCAAATATGGGGGCGATCATCTTCGGGACGATCTCATGGCAGGCCAGTGTGGGCAGGTAGCTGTGGTGTCTATACAGTGCTCACAATTTGGGTAGTTACTTTTTGTGGATAGTGTCTGCATGGCCAGAAAAGTTGAGGTCTCTGTCGAATCAGAGCCTGAGGTATTTGAAGGAGGAGACATCCTCTAGTAAGGAACCATCCAGGGTATGGAAGGTAGGGGTGGCAGGATGTCTGGCCAGCTTTTTTCTTGTGCCAAAGGTCATAGAGACCATCTTTTTGGCATTTAGAGACAGCTGGTTTGCACAAAATCAGTGCAGGACATTGTTGAAATCCAGTTGGAGGCTGGTCGCTACATCTGAGGTGGAGGTACTGAAGGCATACAAAACTGTATTATCCACATACATGTAGATGCTTGCAGCTGAGCAGGCAGTAGGAAGGTCATTTTTAAATATTGAAACTAGTATTAGTCAGAGAACAGAGCTTTGTGGGACACCTGTGGTGATGGAGAGAGGTGGTGACAGGGAGTTACCAATCCTGACTGTTTGGGACCTACCCATAAGATAGGAATGAAACCAGTGAGTGGTTGACTCTAAGAGACCAGTGCCTGCCAGCTTATTGAGGAGAAAGGAATGGGAAACAGTGCTGAAGGCTTTGGCCAGGTCAACAAAGATGGCAGAGGTGACGAGTCCCTGATCCATGCTAGAGAGAATGGAGTCAGTGAGCCAGAGAAGGGAGGTTGTGGTGGGGTGGGCCTTATGGAAGCCAGACTGGAAGGGAGTAAAGAAGGAGGAGGAATAAAGGAAGGGAGACAGCTGAGTCAAAGACATATGCTCCTGGAGATTAGCGAGGATTGGGAGCAGCGATATCAGGTGGTAGTTTCCAGGGTTAGAGGAGTCACCGCCCTTGAGAAGAGGGACAACTTTAAATTGGTAGGAAACTACAGGCCCATACTTTTTTTCTGTCACAAATATGTAAAACAGAGGGAAAACTTCAGCGTATGCAGATAGTGTTTTATTTGGAGAGTTATAATATGTGATCTATGGCTCTTCATAGCTTCAGAAGGGTTTGCAGTATTGCAACTGCCTTGGTCAGGTTCACAAATGACCTGCATGTGAATATGGATTGGGGCCTCTTCACGGGGATGTTGTTCAAGGGCCTGACCAAGGCATTCGGCCCAATTGATCATTCCCTCCTAAAGCCAAGGCTGAAGCAAATTGACTTTGGTGTTTTAATTGTTACAGGATTTCCCATTATTTACAAAATAGAAAAGAGATGGTTTGGGTAAATGGTGTTCTTTTGGAAACATGTAATGTGGAGTATTGGGTCCCACTGGGTCCATACTTTAACCTGTTTTCAGGTACATAGATGGTGCTTTTAGACTCACACCTAAATTATGAAATTCAGGTAAAAACTGAGTGCCATTTTTTTCAGTTAGGGATCTGGTTATGGATGATACAAAAGGGCAATATTGCAGAGATGTTTATTACCATCTATTGATTATGGGAGTATAATTTAGGGGGAGTGTCGGAACAGGTTTCAACAAAACTATTATCTATGTATATTGCTGTGTGCATATTTGCCTTGCGTGCAAAACTGTTTGAACATCATTGTAATATGAATAAGAATTTTAACTGGTTGCCTTTGAGAGAGAGGGACAAGTTACATATGAGCTTTATGATCTACAATGGGATTAACATGGGGAATGAGAGCCCAATTTCAGAAATAGTTTGCCTAAAAAATGGATCTAAAGATTTACAGTCTGCTGATACTTTATTTTCATTACATTCCATTTTATTTATTATACTGGAGAACAGGAAGAGCTATAAAGCCCATTTTCACAAGAGACCAGTTGTAGAAACAAGAATTTGTCAATGCCGAATGTTGATTCAATGTGCTTATGCAACTGGATATGATATGATAATGCTTGTGTAACTTGAGTAACTTGAATTTTATGTGACTTTCCGCCTCTGTATCTGTGGGATATACCTCCTGTAGGGGTATGATGCAAGGAACCCTAGTGAAGGTCACCCCCTACAGGTGCCGGAAATGAATGAGTTGGCTAAAGGTAGATTAGAAAGAAGCCCAAAAAGAATGCCTGAATTGTCCAGCATCGAAGAGAGAAGTGATTAATGAATACTGTGAGAAGGGCTAACTTCCTGAGGAGAGAGGGGAAAGCCGGGCCACCATCCGCCTCCTCCAACAGCAGAACTTAACTAACTAAGAAGAAATCACTAACTCTAACTAATATTATGACCGTTGGCAAGGAGGAGAGAAAAAACTCCCCTTAAGGAGGAAACTTCTGGGGATCCAAGGCCTAGGTCGCCTTCCCTCCAGGTTGACGACGTTTGACTTGAAAATGCGGCCTATCCTGTAGGTAGGGAAATGGGCAGACTAGATGGGCCAAGCAGTCCTTATCTGCTGTCAAAGTCTATGTTTTTATGTTTCTATGTATGTCTTTAAAAGAAGGGGTTCGATAAATAAAGGGATACTAGTAGGGATGATAATGATGATGAAATAGTGAAGATCCCTAAGAGAAAGCAAGGATCGAAGATGGAACATGAGGCCTTGTACAAGACGAATACGAACATAAGGCAACGATGAATACTGATGATGATGATGATCACTGCAGGAGGTCAGCAGGTGGATAAGGTAGCATAATGTCCGATGATATGAATGATTGATAGAGGCAAGAAAGAAAACTGTTAGGTCGATAAGGCATAATTATGTGATGTGAAAGATTAGATCCTGTTTTGTGGTCAAGGAGTGGTGTCGGAGTCAAATGATGGAATGCTTGAGGGAACGATGAAACTAGATAAGAGTTGCTGGACCCTGGGAAGGTATGCTCGAGTATTCAATGAGTGATAGTGGATCAAAGGAGCAAGGCTGGAAGGGACTAAATCCACGTCTGAGACAGAGGAGCAACGGGTGACCAGATGAGCTCACGAGGAGATTCCAGATATACTGATGAGGAGACGAATTATAATGCATACTGCTTAATAAAGCAGTGCGGTGAGTGTATTCTGAGATTAAAGAGGAATGTCTGATTATGCGATGTTAGAGATTAGACTCTGAATGATTAGATCCTGAGGTTGTAGTCGATGAGGTAGTATGGAATTCGATAATAGGAATATTCGAGTAAGTGATGTAACGATATAAACCTTGAGGTAATACTGGGTGAATGATGACTGGATTCATAAATTTGATATGACTGGAGTTATGAACTCGATGCATGCAGCAGGATGGCTGCGGCTGATAGGTGGCATAGGAAGTACGGTAGGTATGCCCAAAAGTATACATTGCTAGCAGGCTCAGAACGGAGGGAAGCCTGGATATTCGGAACTGCACTGGAAGAGAAGGATACAGAAAATAACTGAAAATGAACTGGCATGAATGAAGTAAAGGAATTGAGGCACCTTGAAAGGAGGTAGATTCCGAGGCCAAGAAGAGAGAGAGATCTGGAACCAGAAATAACTCATGTTAAGCAAGCAAGGATCAACACTGGACGAGGTATGATGAGGAGAGAGCGAATTGGATGAAGTAAGATGGAAAGTGAATCAGAGAGAGAATGGAAGTCATGATGGCTGAGTCCTGAAGACCCGGTATGGAACTGGAAGAAGAGGAGACAGGACCGAATAGGAAAGGAATGTGAACGAAGGTATCGTACTCCAAATAGCGATGCGAGAAATGAGGCAAGTCTGAAACGAGGGGCACGTGAACCAGAGTGTACACTGAGGACAAGCAAACGAGGGGAGTCAAATCAGAAGATATGTGAGAAGGAGTAGAGTAAAGATTGGACAGGATCCATTACAGCTGGGACAAGAATAGGCACCAAGCTGAGAAAGGTAACACAGGAACCGATGAGGTGCGATGAAGGAGTGAATCCATGGAGACCGGTACTGGAAAGCAAGGCAGGCCAGACGGAGATAGCCGAGCCAGTTGATTGAGTTAATGAAAGAAATGAGCAGGTCGAAACTAAACATTGAGGATCGAAGATATAGAGGAGCTCAATTGAGCAATGGGATTGTGGAGCCAATAGACGAAATGAACTGAAACTAGTCAACTAGATACAGCTTGAGCAATGAGGTGATATATCATATGCCGGTAGTAAGCCTGAGAGAGTAATGAGATGAGGTGACTTCTAGAAAGGATGTATACTGGGGCGGTAAAGGCCTGACCCACGTAGAGGCTGGAGGAGCCCAGCAGAGGACTGAAGGAGAGCAGGATAGAGAAAGAATTCCCGAAGGATGGACGGGGCAGAGTGGGAACAAAGTGGAGAGAGAAGCAAGGAACAGGCAGGTATCATGGGATGAGCTCGGAGCAGCAACAGGTGATGAACTGCAAGAACCAAGAACACTGTACCAGTGAGAAACGGACCAGCTGAAATAAGTGAATCAGGTGGGCGCCCGATGAGATCCAAAGAGAACAAAGCAGGACAGAGCAAGGAGCCATCCAGAAGATGCAGACGTCTTAAAATGATGCAGACGCCCAAGGCAAACTACTGACATGTCTATAACAGAAAGACATACCATAGCTCGGAAAAAGACAGAGGTATGATGGAAATCAGAAAGACTAATACGAGGCGATGTGCTTGAGTGAGTGAGGCAATTGGGCAGATGCTGAAGATGAGAGGCAATCATGAATAGACGATGGAAACGAGCAGACCCCGGATAATGGGACCCAGAGGTGGAGATAGATGAGACAATAAGAATGATAACAGGTTAGGAGCGGGGTGAATCCAGAAGATCTGGTGCTGAATTGGAAGAAGAGGAGACTGGAATGAGCTTGAAAGAAACATGAACGAAGGTATCAAACTCGACAGAGTGATATGAACAATGACGCTTCTCGAAAGGAGGCAGACTCGGAGGCCAAGAAGGAGTGATAGGAACTAGAGGCATGCGAATCAGAAGAGAAGATTAGGACAGAGATCGAGGGAAGACTAATCGGTTGACGTACGGTGAGGAGGGAAGTCATGAGTGGAGAGAATCAATGATGATCATTAAGAGAAAAAGTGCTAGGCTGTGGAAGGGAATGGGAATGGAGGAGATATGAGGGGAAATTGATGCCATCAGGCAGGTACTGGAAAGTGAAGTAGGAAAGAATGAATGACAGTAGGGAGGGAAATAGGGTAGCATAGAACCCAACCTGAATGGGAGGAGAACTGCAAGGGGGTGAGTCGGAGCAGACAGTAAACTATCCATAATATATCTGGCATCAGAGAGAGTTGGATGAGGTGGCACACGAGTCAGAGTCGATGGAAGGCCAGATAGAGTCGGCCATAGAAGGCCCGAAGATGGGAAATGGCAAAGCAAGCGAATAGATAAACCGTGAGATGATGAGGGGTAGGAGCCACGACCAGAGTGAATCCGGGATGGCTGGTACGAGATAGTAAGTGGTGAATAATGACCGGAGCCATGAACCTGATACATGAGGTGGGAGGGCCATGGATGGATGAGGCAGCATATGAGTACTGATAGGTATGCCCAAAAGAAACATTGATTTCAGGCCATATGGAGGCAGCCGAGGTATATGAGTAAACTGAGGCATACGGATTGAGTGATTGAATCAGATGAGCAGGTTGAGACGAGGTATCATGGATCGGAGAGGGCTATGGAATTAAAGGATCTTTGATGGAGGGCTCAAGGAAGGATGACAAGGAGCTAGTAGGCTCCTCAAAAGGAGGTAGACTCTGAAGGGGGGCACAGGAACAGAGAGAGCCACGCGAGCCAGAAAACATCCCACTCCAAGGAAAGGAAAAGTCCAAATGAGAGAGCATCCGGATCATTCCCCATGTATTCTTGACAGGTATGCCCAAAATAAATAATGATTGTAGGCCAGACGGAATCAGCCAAGCATGAAACAGAGAAAACAGCAGTGTAGAGACAGTATGAAAGACATGCCTCCCCCCCCCCACTCACGCACATACAGTGGAAACCCAAACATTAAAGCATCCGAAAAGAAAACGTAGACAGAGTTTAATAACATGTTGCAAAACCAGAATCGGTGGCCATGAAATAAAATGTAACCCTCCCAGTGAACAGAACACCAGAAATGAAAGGCGAAATGGAACATAACTTGTACGAAGTACGGCTGATAAGGAGTGTAAAGGTGGCAAAATGATGGAAGACATGCTAGATGAAATCCTGAGCCATGAGAACAGAGAAAATAAAAACAATCGGACCAAACATTGAATGCAAATCGCTCACACTGCAGCACCCTGCGATGAACAATGGTGCCTGAGAAGGAGCCTCCAGAGACATCCCGAGCAGGTGGCAGCTGAGTCCAGGAATAGCGCCCAATAGAAGAGGTAACAGAAGAACCGAGAGACCGAGGAAGTGTCGTTGAGGGCAGCAGCAAGCAGTAGCAAGTGAGTCATGAGGATAGGGAGGCATGACGGGCCAAGCAGGATGGGGAGCAGGCCAGCGGGAAGCCAGTAAGCTGGTGCAGAAGTAGCCGATAACGTGGGCCAAGGCGTGGGAATCGCAGAGCAGCTGCACAACAAGACTGTGGAGGGCTCGATCAAGGAGCCGAGAAGGGAAGCTCAGGAGTGAGACACAGGCAGATTGAGGAGAGAGGGAAGATGAGGGAATGTGAGGCAATACTGGGCAAGAAGCAGATGGAGGAGGTACGAGGAGGGAGGGAGACTGAAAGGCGGGCCAGGTAGGAAGAATGGGTTTCAGGCAAACAGAAAGAAGACGACCGGGAGGGAAAAGGTACCGAAGCAGACAGAGGTAGAATATGGGAGTTCTGCATTGTGGCAGGTAGAGATGAGATGTCGGACCCATTGGCATGTCTGCAGCACAGTGATTGGGATTGATAAGGCATGGCAAGTGTAGCAGGGATAGAGTCTGGAGATTCGAGGATCGAGCAGGACTGAGAGTTAGACAAATAAGGAGGGAAAGGCGAGCGAGGAAAACAAAACAAAATGACATAGGCATAGCTTAGGTGGTGAAATGAATGACCACGGCAAATTAAAAAGAAACAAGGGCAAGCATAGCGAGAGGAGCTAGGAGAGCACTCGAGGGGGAGAGAGAGAGATCCGGAAGTCATAGGTGCCCCAAAGCAACACAGCAACCGAGTGAGGAGGAGCGGTGTCTCTGGCCGCAGCGAAAATGAATCCTGAGAATGTCCAGGAAAAGTGACGTATTTAAGCTCAGTGGGGGACTGACATTGTTACTCCGCCCATTGAACCTCGGGCTTAAAGCCCTCCCATTGCATTGGTCTGTTGAGCTCGCTCAGTGGCCCTGTGTCACTCGCTCGTTCTGTTTCTCCTGGTGCTGCAGACTGCACCTTTGTACGGGGCTCCTGGCTGCGTTTGCATGCTTTTTCTGCCCACAAAGAAATCTGCAGCCGTCCTGACAGAGCTGTGTTGAGGTGGGTCACTTGCCCTCTCTCAGTCACTCATTCTGTTTCTGCTGGTGCTGCAGACTGCCCTTTTGTACTGGGCTCCCACCTCTGTTGGTGGCTTTTTCTGCCCACAAAGAAATGTGCAGCAGTCCTGACACAGGTCCACTGAGCTACCTCACTCCCCCTCTGTCTCTCTGTCTCTCTCTCTCTCTCTCTGTCTCATTCCGTTTCTGTCAGTGCTGCAGGCTGGCCTTTTGTACAGGGCTCCTGCCTGCGTTGCCGCCTTTTTCTGCACACAAAGCAATCTGCAGCAGTCATGATAGAGGTCTGCTGAGCTCGCTCACTCCCCCCCTCACTCGCTTATTGTGCTTGTCCCGGCACTGCTGGCTGCCCTTTTGTACAGGACTTCTGCCTGCGTTGGCACCTTTTTCTGGCCCCAAAGAAATCTGCAGCTGACCCGACACAGCTCCGTTGAGGTCGCTGTCTCTGCCTGTCTCACTCTTTCATTCTGTATCTCCTGGTGTTGCAGGCTGCTCTTTTGTACTGGGCTTCTGCCTGCATTGGCAGATTTTGCTGTCCACAAAGAAATCTGCAGCTGTCCCAACACAGCTCCGTTGAGGTGGGTCACTCCCCCTCTGTCACTCGCTCATTCTGTTTCTGCTGGCGCTACAGGCTGCCCTTTTGTACTGGGCTCCTGCCTCTATTGGCAGCTTTTTCTGCCCACAAAAAAATCTGCAGCAGTCCTGACACAGATCCATTGAGGAAGCTCACTCCCCCTATCTCACTCACTCATTCCGTTTCTGCTGGTGCTGCAGGCTGGCCTTTTGTACTGGGCTCCTGCCTGCATTGTCACCTTTTTCTACACACAAAGAAATCCACAGAAGTAACGCTAGAGCTCCGTTGAGTTTGCTCACTGCCCCTCTCTCACTCGCTCGTTGTGTTTCTCCTGGCGTGGCAGGCTGCCCTTTTGTACTGGGCTTCTGCCTGCGTTGGCACCTTTTTCTGCCCACAAAGAAATCTGCAGCTGTCCCGACAGAGCTCTTTTGAGGTCACTCATTTCACCTGTCTCACTCACTCATTCTGTTTCTCCTAGTGCTGCAGGCTGCCATTTTGTAGTGGTCTCCTGCCTCTGTTGGTGCCTTTTTCTGCCCACAAACAAATCTGCAGCAGTCCCAACAGAGCTCCGTTGAGCTCTCTCAGTCCCCATCTCTCACTCGCTCATGCTGTTTGTGTCAGCACTGCAGGCTGCCCTTTTCTACTGGGCTCCTGCCTGCATTGTCACCTTCTTCTGTGCACAAAGAAATCTGCAGCAGTCATGATAGAGCTCCATTGAGCTCGCTCACTCACTCCCCCTCTCTCACTTGTTCATTCTGTTTCTCCCGCCGCTGCAGGCTGCCATTTTGTACTGGGCTCTGTGTGCATTGCTGCCTTTTTCTGCCCAAAGAGAAATCCGCAGCAGTCCCAACTGAGCTCCGTTGAGCTCATTCACTCCCCCTCCCTCACTCGCTCATTCCGTTTCTGCAGACACTGCAGGCTGGCCTTTTGTACTGGGCTCCTGCCTGCATAGCTGCCTTTTCCTGGCCACAAAGAAATCCGCAGCAGTCACGATACACCTCTGTTGAGCTCGCTCACTCACCCCCTCTCTCACTTGCTCATTCTGTTTGTAGCAGTGCTGCAGGCTGCCCTTTTATACTGGGCTTCTGCCTGCATTGCCACCTTTTCCTGCCCACAAAGAAATCCACAGCTGTCCCGACAGAGCTCCATTGAGGTCTCTCGCTCACTTCCCGTGTCTCACTTGCTCATTCTGTTTCTCCTGGTGCTGCAGGCTGCCTTTTGTACTGGGTTCCTGCCTGCGGTGGCGGCTTTGTCTGCCCACAAAGAGATGTGCAGCAGTCCCGACACCACTCTGTTAAGGTCACTGACTCACCATCTGTCATTCACTCATTCCGTTTCTGTGGGGGCTGCAGGCTGGCCTTTTGTACTGGGCTCCTGCCTGCATTGCTGCCTTTTCCTGCCCACAAAGAAATCTGCAGCAGTGATGCTAGACCTCCGTTGAGCTTGCTCACTCCCCCTCTGTCACTTGCTCATTCTGTTTCTCCCGGTGCTGCAGGCTACCCTTTTGTATTGGCCTCCTGGCTGCATTGGCATATTTTCCTGCCCACAAAGAAACATGCAGCTGCCCCAACAGAGGTCCATTGAGGTCGCTCACTCTCCCTGTCTCACTCATTCATTCTGTTTCTCGTGGTGCTGCTGGCTGCCCTTTTGCACTGGGCTTCTGCCTCTGTTGGCATTTTTTTCAGCCCACAAAGAAATTGGCAGCAGTATTGACAGAGCTCCATTGGCCTCACGCACTCCCCCTGTCTCAATTGCTCATTCCATTTCTGCCTGCAGTGCAGGCTGCCCTTTTGTAGTGGGCTCCTGCCTGCGCTGCCGCCCTTTTCTGCCCACAAAGAAATCTGCAGCAGTCACGATAGAGCTCCTTTGAGCTCACTCACTCACTCCCCCTCTCTCACTTGTTCATTCTGTTTCTCCCGCCGCTGCAGGTTGCCCTTTTGTACTGGCCCTTGTGTGCATTGCTGCCTTTTTCTGCCCACAGAGAAATCCACAGCAGTCCCAACTGAGCTCCGTTGGGCTCACTCACTCCCCCTCCCTCACTCTCTCATGCTGTTTGTGTCAGCACTGCAGGCTGCCCTTTTCTACTGGGCTCCTGCCTGCATTGGTGGCTTTTTCTGCCCACAAACACATCTGCAGCAGTTCTGAGAGAGCTCCGTTGAGCTCGCTCACGCCCCCTCTCTCAGTCACTCATTCCGTTTCTGCAGGCACTGCAGGCTGGCCTTTTGTACTGGGCTCCTGCCTGCATAGCTGCCTTTTCCTGGCCACAAAGAAATCTGCAGCAGTCATGATACACCTCTGTTGAGCTCGCTCACTCACCCCCTCTCTCACTTGCTCATTCTGTTTCTCCCGGTGCTGCAGGCTGCCCTTTTATACTGGGCTCCTGCCTGCATTGCCACCTTTTCCTGCCCACAAAGAAATCCACAGCTGTCCCGACAGAGCTCCGTTGAGGTCTCTCGCTCACTCCCCCTGTCTCACTCGCTCATTCTGTTTTTCCTGGTGCTGCAGGCTGCCTTTTGTACTGGGCTCCTACCTCTGTCAGCATTTTTGTCTGCCCACAAAGAAATCTGCAGCAGTCCCGACACAGCTCAGTTGGCCTCACTCACTCCCCCTGTCTCACTTGCTTGTTCCGTTTCTGCCTGTGCTGCAGGCTTCCCTTCTGTACTGGGCTCCTGCCAGCATAGCACCCTTATCTGCCCACAAAGAAATCCACAGCAGTGATGATAGAGCTCTGTTGAGCTCGCTCAGTCCCCCTCTCTAGCTTGCTCGTTCTGTTTGTCCCACCACTGCAGGCTGCCGTTTTGTACTCAGGCCCTGCATGCAATGCTGCCTTTTCCTGCCCACAAACAAATCCACAGCAGTCCCAACAGAGCTCCGTTGAGCTCACTCACTGCCCCTCCCTTCCTCGCTCATTCTGTGTCTCCTGGCGCTGCAGGCTGCTCTTTTATACTGGGCACCTGCCTGCATTGTTACCTTTTCCTGCCCACAAAGACATCCGCAGCAGTCCCAACAGAGCTCAGTTGAGCTCAGCCACTCCCCTCCCCAGTCGCTCGATCCTAATCTGTCCCAAACAGTGATTTCCGACAGCAGCTGTGGTATTCTGCGCTGGAACTGCGAAAACGCATTTCGGCCAGGATGTGAAAAATGACAGCTGTACTGTTCATAAGGAGATGTGAACAAATGCCAGTGTTGGAAAATCTGGAGTGAAAATATTACTAATTTGCAAACTTACAAGGGTGCATGGCACCTGTACAACACACGCTAGTAACACAGTCATTTTATGGAGTTTCATCACAAAATTTTTAACATAGGCATTTTAGGACCTCTGCTCATGAACAGTGTCAGTGTGATTTTCTTAATATGTTCTGAACACCGATTTCCCACAGCAACCGCACGATTGTGCGCTAGAAGAGCGAAAACACATTTCGGCCAGAATGTGAAAAATGACAGCTGCACTGTTCATAAGGAGGTGTGGCAAAACGGCAATGCTGAAAATTTGGAGTGAAAATATTGCAAAGTTGCGAAGGTATGACCATGTGTGGAAACTGCGCAATGCACATTTGTAACGCACTAATTTTATGGACTATCGTCACCGAATTTTCAACATAAGCATTTTAGGACCTCTGCTAATGAACAGTGTCACTGTCATTTTCATATCGTGTCCTGAACATGGATTTCCCACAGCGACCATGCTATTCTGCGCCGGAACTGCGAAAACACATTTCGGCCAGGATGTGAAAAATGACAAGTGTACTGTTCATGAGAGGTGCAGGAGAATGCCAATGTTGAAAATCTGGAGTGAAAATATAAATTCGAGAACTTACGAGTGTGCATGCAAACTGCACAACGCACGCTCATAACACAATCATTTTATGGAGCATCATCACCAAATTTTCAACATAGGCATTTTAGGACCTCTGCTCATGAACAGTGCCACTGTCCATTTCTTAATCTGTGTGGAACACTGATTTCCCACACCGACCCCGCTATTCTGCACTGGAAGTGCGAAAACACATTTCGGCCAGAGTGTGAAAAATGACAGCTGTACTGTTCACAAGGAGGTCTGAAAAAATGGCAATGTTGAAAATCTGGAGTGAAAATATTGCAAATTCGCAAAGTTATGAGTGTGCATAGCAACTGCACAATGCACGCTCGTAAAACGGTCATTTTTTTTATTTTTCCCACCAAATTTGCAACATAGGCTTTTTGAGAGACCCACCTCATGAACACTGGCACTGTCATTTCGTTAATCAGTCATGAAATGTGATTCCACGCAGTGACTGCGAAATCACCTTTCAGGGCCAATTAATGCCATGATAGTGACAGAATTCAAGAGGAGGGGTCCCAGAAACCCCATGTTGACAATTGTGTGCCAAAATTCAAAAAAATGCCTGATATATGCAGCAAAGTTGAAAAACCCTATTTATTCCATTATACAGCTTACCGGCATTTCCTCAGTTCGTGGTCAGCTTTGAAGAGTGCAGACGTGTTCCCGGTCCACCGAAGATTGTCGCGCAAGACTCTGGAGGCAAGTATAGGGTGAAGAGGGTGTGGGGAGGCAGGGTGCACAGTGGGTGGATGCGGGTTGTGGGAGGGGGGACAGGGAGACCACCGAGGGACCGTTTCCTTCTTTACAGGTAAAAAGAAAAAAAAAATGACATCGCAGGACCGTTTTTAATTTTACAGGGGAATGTGACATGCTTGAGTGGGCTCCTAATGTGCCAACGGAGTCTTCTGTTGGGGGGGCAGCTGTAGCTGATGGGGATTGGCACCCCATTGGCACACAAACAAAGGGGGGCTGTTAAGCTGTGCCAACGGATTGGGCACCCCATCATCAGAATCCGCCCTGCAATGACAGGTTGCCCTCATTGCAGTGAATGTCTGATGCTGCAATGACGAGGCGGCCCCTGATCGCAGCAGCTAATTATTTACAAGTTGGTGGCATGCTGGCTGAACTAGTGTCAGCAGCAGCGTGCCACAGCATTGGGGGAAGCAGGACAAGCCTTTACAGGCTGTGTAGGCAGTGGCCATGACAGTGCCGCACCTCCACAACCTGCTTGTGGAGAAACCTGCCGCAACATGTTTCTTGTGCATGCGCGCAATCAACATAAAAAAATATATAATACATGCTGTAGTTGGTGCAATATAGGATTAGCAAAGTTTTTCAAGAGCAGGTGGCATGGGATCTACACAAAAAATAAAATTAGGATAGGATGATCCCTCCCTTAAGAGAGAGAGGGGGATGGGGTTGAGAGGAACATACGGAAAGTAGGGGTTTAGCAGAGAAGGGGGAGAAGTGGAGTCAAAGGAGGCAGAGAAGGGATGGTTAGAGGGCAGTGTGACAGGAACAAGTGGAGGAGTGGTAAGCTTTATTAGGCAGTTTAGGGATAGTAGAGATGCAGCTTGGTGAGGAAGAGAGGGGAGCCAGTTCCAAAGGAAGGGGAGCTGTTATGAGAAAGCAGCCTGGCTAGCGAGTGAGTGGGGATGAGAGATTGAGAAGGACCGGGAGTCTCTAGTATGATGGGCATAAAAAGAGGGGGTAGAGAAGGACAGGAGAGAAAATAGATAAGAGGTAAGGGAGCCAAACCAGTATTTACCAATGAGAGCTGAGCAGTGGGAATGGTGACAAAAGGGTAGGGGGTAATGGAAAGGGAGGAATAGCTGGAGCAATAATGGGAGTGGGGAGGAGAGTTTGAGGCAAAGGGACAGAAGGCATTGCAGAAGGTATCCAGTCTGGCAAGGGTGGAGTGAGGGGCTGCACTGTAGACCATGTCTGCATAGTCGAAAATAAGGATGCTAATTTTGACAAGCAGGTCCCTGTGGAATTCAGTGGGGAGACAGTCTTTGTTGTGGTAAAGGATGTCTAGCATGAGGTGCAGCTTAGTGTATTGCATTGGTGTGGGCCAGGAAGTCCAGATTGCTATCTAGCCACACACCAAGGTATTTGCCACAGGAGGGAAAAATGGCTTGTGGGTTTTGGAGACTACTTAGGTGAGGTAAGTTGTAGTGAAACTTGTTGAACTGGTGCATTTATTATTGAGTGAAAGGTAAATTTGAGACCAATCCTAATAGCCCCCATTTAGGGGGCATATTGTAAGAACTGAATCTAGCCCTGTAGTTTGTGGAATGGGTGATAATTATCTTGCCTGGGGCCTCAGCTATTTCAAAACTGGAGATGGTATTTAGTCAGATTTCTGGTTGCAGGTTGGTTGTGGCTTGTTATAAAAGGAAACTACACCAGTGTGTCCCAGCACACTCAAGTGGAACAGTGAAGGAGTGGAACAGGTGCTGCCCACTTAGTTATCAGCAGGTGTCAGCAGAAGGAAGCAGGGAAGCAGGAGACTCTGCCAGTTGATTTGGGTAAGATACCGGTTGTATAACTCATTGCAGGAAAGGCTGGAGGGTAAACAAAAGGCAGTAACTGGGAACTACTCTATCCAGGGTAGGACTATAACAGGATTTAAGGAGGAGATAGGGAAAATGTAATAGAACCCTATCTAGAGTTTGGTAGCAATGGGTTGGGTAAAGGTTAATTGACTGCTGCCTGAATAGGAAAAAGCAGAGGAAGGTAGGGGAGTAAAGGCAGGAGGAAAACAATTTATATAAGTAGAAACTACTTGTTGAGTGAGTTTGGAGGTAACACCCTATCTAGGGTATGGGTATAAAGGAACTAAGCAAACAGAAAAAGGGAAAACTAGTACCATACTATCAAAGATAAGGGTACAAAAGTATCTCCAGGTGAAAGGTAGGGAGGCTAGGAATTGGAAATGATGGGAGTGGTGTAGTGTAGTGGTTGTAGACTGGCAGTTTTCAAAGAGACAATCTGAAGACTGTGGTGCTGCTCCATCTGAATGTACCCCTCTCTAGGCTAAGGGAAGAGGTCGCTACTCTCCAGGCTGAGCTGGCCAAGATTTTTTGGGACCTCTTCCCTGCTCAGGTGCCACCAAGACTGCCACTGTTACTCCCGAGGATGCAAGAGAAGAATAATAGCTGGACCATGGTGGGAGCTGGAAAGGTTGGGATGGTGAGCCAGAGGCACATTCCTCAGCTGGTACCACTATGTAGTTCATTCAACAAAGTCCAAGAGGGTAGCATATTTCAGAAAAAGAAATGTACAAGAACAAGGGGGCACAATTTGAAGATAGAGGGGGACAGCTGAGCAGTAATGTGAGGAAGTAGTTTTTCACAGAGAGGGTTGTGGATGCATGGAACAGCCTTCCTGAGGAGGTTGTGGAGAATTCAAGAATGCATGGGAAAGACATAGGGCAATTCTAGTGGGGTGTAGGAGGAAGTAGGCTGTTGGTTAACTAGGATCTGCAGCTTATCCATCAGGTAGGGAAATGGGCAGACTAGGTGGGCCAAGCGGTCCTGATTTGCAGTCAAATTCTATGTTTCTATGTATCTATTCGCTGCTCTGGTGGGACAGGACTGCCAGAAGGAGGCACCTGTGTTAGTGGCCATTGAGGATGTAGGGGTCCTCCAGAGGACCCCAGTAGAAGACTGAGCAACCTCTGGTGGTGGACTCAATTCTAAGTGGGGTACATTTGGGAACAGAAAGGGAGGAAATCTGTATATGTGGTGCCATGGCCCGGAGGGATAGAAAGCAGATCCTAGTGATCACTAGAGTTGCAGGGTAGGAAGGACAGCTGGATGTCATTGTCCAACTAATGATTAGATAGGGATGGGGATGGGATAGGGAAGGGGGACTTTGGGGTGCTGGTGAGAGGTCTTAGACAGGTAGTGCACTCAGTAACTTTTGCTGAGTTGCTGTCTGTGTATGACAGAGGAAAGGAGAATGTTCTCTGCACCAGGAGCTTCAATTCATGGTGGAAGGAATGGTGTTGAGAGGAGGGGTTCTGCTACACTGGGGACTGGGGACCAACCTGAATGGATAAGGGCTATATGGGGGTGATGGCTTGCATCTGCCCAGGAGGGAAACTGCAGTCCTCAGTTGACAGTTGAAATGTTACTTTGATGAATATTTAAATTAGCTGAGGGAGTGGCAGAAGGAATCAAGGAGGCTTGAAGTGCCCCTCACAGAAAGAAGTAGAGAAGACTCAAGGGGGAGATAAATTCCCCAGGGTGCTAAATAATAAAACAATCACAGTGGTAGAAATGAAAGAGGATGGGAATGCAAGCAATGAAAGGAGAGGGGAGAAGAAGGTAGGGTAAAAAGGTAATAAGGGAGTAGCAGGGAGAGTGGTAACAAAATATGGAAGGCCATGTGTGCAAATGCTAAATAGTCTAGGAAATAAAACTGTGGACCTAGAGGCCATTATGGCAGAGGCAGACCAAGACATTGTAGCTATTACTGAGTCAAAGTGCACTGGAAACCATGAGTGTGACATGGCCATACCAGGCTATACTCAGTTCAGGAAAGACAGGGTGGGAAGAAAGCAAAGAAGGGTGGTGCTGTATGCAAGGCATAAAAGCTATGGAGATTCAGGTACACCAGGGGGAATGGAGATACTGTTGGTAACCCTGGAGATGGGAAACAGACCTACCATGCACACTGGCATGATCTATAGACTTCCAACACAGAGGAAAGATTCAGACAAGGTACTAGTATAAGCCACTGGCAAAATGGCAGAAAACAGGGAGTTATGCTGGTGAGGGACATCAGTCTGCTGCATGTGCATTGCAGCCTCCAGGCTGCAGCCTCAGCTAGCAGCAGGAACATCCTGGAATCTGCAGGATGTGCTCCTCAAGCAACAAGTCAAGGAGCCCACTCATGATGAGACAATACTAGACTTGCTGCTCACTAGCAGGGACAGTATTGCAGATGTCAAGGAGGAAGGATACTTGGGGACCAGTGATCATTACACAGAGTAGTTCAACATAAGGATGAGAGCAGGATTCAACCACACAATTGCAAGGGTCCTGGATTTCAGGAGGGCAGATTTAAAAAAAAATGAGTGAAGGCCTCAGGATGACCTAGATTGGGGTGGGGGTGGCCTGGGTGGGGTGGAAGAACAGTGGGAAAAACTAATGAAGGCATAGTGGAGGCAAAGCAAGTGAGCAAAAGTAAGAGTAAAAAGATCACTATTTTCTCAAAAGGGGTTGCTGAAAAGGTAAAAGCAAGAAGGGTAGCATTCTGAAGGTATAAAGAGATGCAGGGGGAGGAGGCAAGGGATATGTATCAGGAGAAACAGAGGGCAGCAGGGAAAGCAGTAAGGAGCCTGAAGGCACACACAGATGATGGAATAGCCCAGGGGGTAACTATATCCCAATACTGACATTACATAGAACATAGAAACATAGAATTTGACGGCAGATAAGGACCGCTTGGCCCACCCAGTCTGCCCATTTCCCTACCTAATGGATAAGCTGCAGATCCTAGTTAACCAGCAGCCTATTTCTTTCTACCCCCACCCCCTAGAATTGCCTTATGACTGTCCCATGCATGCTTGAATTCAACCACTGTTTTTGACTCCACAACCTCCTCCGGAAGGCCGTTCCATGCATCCACAACCCTCTCTGTGAAAAAATACTTTCTTACATTACCTCTGAGCCGCCTCACCTCTATCTTCAAATTGTGCCCCCTTTTTCTTGCACACCTCTTTTTTTGAAAGATGCTACCCTCTTGGACTTTGTTGATTCCCTTGAGGTACTTGAAAGTTTCTATCATGTCCCCCCCCTTCCTTCTTTCCTCGAGGCTATACATATTAAGCTCCTTTAGTCTCTCTCCATATGTCTTCTGTGCAGACCCTGCACAATTTTAGTTGCCCTCCTCTGGACAGCTTCCATCTTGTCTATGTCCTTGCAGAGATTGGGTCTCCAGAACTTCACACAGTACTCCAGATGAGGTCTCACCAGCTGTCTGTACAGAGGGATAACAACTTCCTGTTTTCTACTGGTGATGCCTCTCCCTATGCATCCCGGTATCCCCCCAGCCCTCCTTACTGCCCTCTCACATTGCTTGCCCACCTTTAAGTCATCTGATATGACTACCCCAGGTCCCTTTCCATTTTTGTTGCTGTTAGTATCTCACCCCCCATTGTGTACTCTTCCCCAGGGTTTTTGTTTCCCAGGTGCATTACCCTGCACTTCTTAGCATTGAATCTAAGCTGTAATACATTTGACCATTTCTCTAACCTTGCCAAGTCCCTTCTCATCCTTTCCACCCCACCTTGTGCATCAACTCTGTTGCAGATCTTTGTGTCATCTGCAAAGAGACATACTTTTCCTTCCAGTCCCTCTGCAATGTCGCTTATAAAGACATAGAAGATACCGGTCCTAATACTGAACCCTGCGGTACCCCACTAGTAACCCCCCTTTCTTCAGAGTGGACTCCATTTACTATTACCCTCTGTGTCCTACTCTCCAGCCAATTCTTTACCCAGGCTATCATCTTGGAACCCACTCTGAGGCTGGCTAACTTGTATATTAATCTTTTGTGTGGAACTGTGTCAAATGCCTTGCTAAAGTATAGGTAGGCCATGTCCACAGCCCCTCCCTGATCTACTACTTTGGTCACCCAGTCAAATAAATCTATTAGATTTGTCTGGCATGACCTTCCTGCTGTGAATCCATGCTGCCTTGGGTCCTGTGCCCCTCTGGCCTCTAGGTACTTGACAATTCTTTCCTTCAGAAGTGATTCCATCATTTTCCCTATCACTGAGGTTAAACTAACAGGTCTGTAGTTTCCAGGTTCTGCCCTGCTCCCACTTTTGTGAAGGGGAATCACATCTGCTCTCCTCCAGTCCTCAGGTACCACCCATCCTCCCATGATTTGTTAAAGAGGGTAGTCAGTGGTGTCACTAGTTCTACCCTTAGATCTTTTAGAATTCTGGGATGAATCCCATCAGGCCCCATTGCTTTGTCCACCTTCAGTTTTACGAGTTCTTTCAGAACCCTTTCTTCTGTAAATGGGCTGGTATCAACTTCTGTATCCAGAGTGTTTCTATTGTTTGTTTTAGGTACCTCCCCCTCTTCATTTGTAAATACTGAGCAAAAATATTTGTTTAGTATCTTTGTCTTTTCACCGTCACCCTCTGCCCACCCCCCTCCCCTTTATTAAGCCTCACTATCCCTCCCTTAGTCTTCCTTCGCTCCCTGATGTACCTAAAAAAGGTTTTATCCCCCTTCTTAACTGAGTTGACTATCTTTTCCTCGGTTCGGGCCTTTGCTGTTCTGATTGCCTTCCCAGCTTCCTTTTGTTTTAACTGATACAATTCTCTGTCCTGCTCCTTCTGTGATTCCTTGTACTTTCTGAATGCCTTCTTTTTCTCTTGAACCTTCACTGCTACCTCCTTTGAGAACCATAGTGGTTTCTTACATCATTTTGTTTTGTTTATTTGCTTCACACAATGGCTTGTTACCTCTGTGATGGCAGTTTTATTATTCCCCATTGTTCTTCCACCTCCTTCCTGCCCATTTGCTAGTGCATTCCTAGGCACTCACCATCTAGCAAAGTCAGCCCTCCTGAAGTCCAGTACTTTTGCCTTTGTATGGCTTGACTCTATTGCTGTGTTTATTGTGAACCATACTGTTCGATGGTCGCTAGTTCCCAGATGGCTACCCACTTTACATCTGTGTCCTCTCTCCATCTCCATTTGAGAGAACCAGGTCTAAGATTGCTCCTCTCCAGTGGGTTCCAATACTAGTTGTCTAAGGCATGCCCCCTGTAGGGCATCTAGAATAACCCCACTCTTAGAAGTGGCTGCTGCAACTGCACTTCAGTTAACATCTGGCATATTCAGATAACCCATCAGCAGTATCTCCCCTTTATCTGCCATTCTCAATATACTTTCTATCATTTCCTTGTCCATTTCCTCCCCCTGAGAGGTCTGTCTAACCCCTGTGTGATTGTGGTGCCATTGCCTGCCTCCAAATTGACCCATAGTGCTTCTTCTCTCCCTGTTTACCCTTTTGTTCTGTTGCTTTGATTCCTTCCCTTATGTAGAGAGCTACTCCTCCTCTTTTTCGCTTCCTGTCCCTCCTGTAGATAGTGTATCCTGGTATGTTTACATCCCAGTCATGGTTCTGTGTGTATCATGTTTCTGTGACTGCCATGATATCCAGATGTTCCTCCTCCATCAAGACCACTAATTCAGGAAGCTTGTTACCCAGACTACAGGCATTGGTACTCATTGCTCTCCATTTTTTGATGGCTTTATCTTCTGGTCTTTTTTTCATTTAGTACCCAGTTTTGTAGGGGGAGGCTGAGATTTTCCTGTTGCTTATCAGTGCCTCCTCCCTTGACTAGTTTAAACGCTTGCCAATGAAGCATTTAAACCGATTGCCCAAAAGACTTGTTCCCTTCCTGAACAGATGCAGACCATCCTGCCAATATAGGCTGGTGTCCCTCCAGGTGGATCCCCAGTCCCCAATGAAGCCAAACCCCTGTGCTCCACACCATTTTTTCAACCATTCATTAAACTGCATGGTGCAAAGTACCCTCACCTCACCCATGCCACTAACAAGCAGCACCTCTAAGAAGGATACTGTGTGTGCTACTTGTCTTAGGCCCCTCCCCAACTCTACAAAGTCCTTCTGCACTGCTCTAATCTCATGATGAGCCAAGTCATTTGTCCCTAGGTGGACAGTGACGTCCAGCTCAGACTCCCGTGCATGTGGTCCAACTTCTGTACTTTCTTCGCAACCCCTGAGGTAGTGGTGATGGCTCTGGTGATCCCTAGATGGGAGAGGCTCCCTTACTACTGTCCAGTGCGGCCTGAAGATGGGCAACTTCCTCCCTCAGGGCAGAGAGTTGTCTGCAAACAGGGCAGCATCTCAGCCTCCAGAAAGACTCCTGGAAGACTGCTGCCCCACAGCCATTACATTGCATTACTCCCCACATGTCTGTCTACCTTAGTTTTTTTTTTGTGTGTGTGTGACTGGTTATGTTGTCAGTGCAGTGTGCTAGAGAGGATATGACAGTCATATGCACCTTGCCCTCTTGAGGAAATGATGTCAGAACCCCAGGTATAAAGGAACTATTTCCAGGGGTGGGTGGGGTGAGGGTGGGAAGGGTTTGAGCCTAAACTGTGCCCTCATGAAACATTCAGCTAAAAACTCTGACCTACCACTCGATGAGTGCCTTCCTGTCAGCAAGAAGCCCTACTCGACAATTTGACAGAGAAAATACCCTGCTAATCAAACAGAGAAAGATCCAAACATCCAAGTCAGACATAGGTAAACCTCTCCAGCCCCAAAACAGCCTGGTGACTTGTGCTCTGAAAGCAGTCAACCCCAAAACATGTCAGCTGTGCCTAGGACAGACACAGTAAACAGTATTGAGTCACTGTGGGTTTAAACTCTTCCTGCACTGAAAATCTTAACAATTGTAACAAAAGTAAAGCAAGCTCCACCTCCCTCTGTTGATTGAAAGACTGCCTTTTCTGATAATTCTAAGTTCCTTATTTCACCCTTCAGTTAGAAGTATTCTCCACCTGAAGAATATTAACTTTCCAAAGGAATCTGCTTCAAACCAAAGACAACTGTAAATTGTAAGGTTCGCCTCCCTCTGTTGTGAGCACAACTCACTTTCTTGCAAATCCTAAGTCCACTGTTGCAGCTTCCAGCCAGAGGTAGCTTCACCTGAAGAATCTTAGGTTGTAGTGCAGCATGGGGGGGGGTGCTGCACTTCTGAGGTGTCGTCTTTCTAATAAGACATTAAACCGAGGTCCCATCTGCCTGTTCTGGTGGTAGTTCAGGTGGATATTATAGATTCCATGGCACTTCTCGAAAAGAGTAGGGGATTTTTTTACTGAAATCATCAAAATAAATCATAACAACAGAATTACATCACACAAAAAGAAAACACAATGCTGGCGTGAACAAACACAGTAATAGAAATGTCATAAATCATACAGTCATAAATCATGACATTTGAAAAAAAAAACAGAGGAATGATATCACCCTAGAGACCATGAATAACCAGATCTACAGGAAATAGTACATGGGAAAAGGTGTTAATGCATACAGAAATCTCCATGAAGGGTAAACTACCTCCCAGGACACAAACCTGACAAGAAATTTTGGATTATACATACATAACCTTATCAGTCCTGGGTAAATAATGGAAAACAAGCAACATCAATACCAGGTGATACACCTATGCATCATACAATCCTGTATAGTACCTATGAGACTATAATAGCCACAGGAGTAAACCCTATGTTGGTGCACAAGGTATCATTCACACAGGTTTTCTCAGTTAGTCTAATGTTAGCTAAATCAGTCAAAAACATTTGGAATAATTATGGAGCAGATATAAACTGTTTCTGAAGCACCAAACTACATTGTGCCTGCAAATCCATTATAGGAAAGCAGCCATTATCAACCTGATAGAACTGTTTGGAAAGAACTGCCATCTTGGTGTTATGTGGCCTCTATACAAAAGAGAGTGTGATAATCCCAACTGGAGGTTCCATTTGCCCTCAACTTTAGCCCAAAATGATATGAGTATGGACATTCAAAACATAAATGGTCCATACTTTCAACCACAGCACAACAGGAATCCCTGGGGCAGTATTGTTCACTAACCTCTTTATGTTTCTGGTTTCCCTTCTCATTAATCTTTCCCTGCACCCCCAACCGTACCACATCTCGCATCTTAAGTGAAATTCGTGGTTCAGTGAGAAAAAGTCCAGTACTCTTTTGTTCACTAACAGAAAAGTTTGCAAAGGGGGACACTGAAAAATACACATGCAAAATGGAGGAATACAAAATTTTCTGTGAAAGGGTCAGAACTTGAGTAACTGACATCCCCCCAATTCCTGATATAGTCAAAACAATATGTCCACGAGTCATTTAACTTTATAACCCTTTTTATTTTTATGAGTGAATTGATTTGTTCTCCATTGGCCCATAATTTCATCCAATTGAGGGGACACCCAATGGATACAACAGGTATCTCTGGACTGTAAGAGGGGGTAAATATTCACATATACAAAAATACTCCAGAAAAACACAATAGGCTATATCATCCCTAAACCTCCTTCCTTAAGTGGGAGGTATGTAATATTTCATTTAACAGGGTTTAGATGGCTATCCCAGAGACAGGAAAAGAAACACTAATATAAAGCAGTCTCAAGCCATATCAGAACAGGATAAATATAACTCAAAAATGAAAATAGGAGGACTAAAAAGGTTTTGATCAAATAAATTTTCTTCTGTTTCCTCATATGCCATTTATTCCAGTTTTGTACCCTACATTTAGCAACATTAATCTGGAGGTCCAAGTTAAAATAAGCTAGATCCCCATGGCCAAAGTATACTCCCAAGAGTTGACATGGTTCTGTTTCCACTTGCAAAGATGCCACCTGAGTAACGGAACTAATTGGGAAAGCAAAAGGAAAACACTTTTCCTTAAATTTAATGGGGCCTCCACCTCTTGGGATAGGGATATCATCATGTTAACAGCTGTAAAACCCAAAACAGGATCTGCTACAACCAGGACTGTGTCATCTGCATACGCTAACACTTTTAGCTGGGTATAAGGACAAGATTTAATACCCTGAATACCAGGAGATAATAACTAGATCCACAGTAGTGAGTCTAAAGTTAAAATATAAAGTAGTGGGCTAAGGGGGCAACCTTGCCTAACCCCTACCCTAATCCTGCATGCTTTCCCCATCCACCTATTATTGTAAGGTCAACTGAAAGCTCCCTCATTGACCAACTTAACCCAATCCAAATATTGATCTGGAAAATTAAAGGATTTCATAACTTCCCATAACCAAATATGACTAACTTGGTCGAAGGATTGTGATTGGTCAAAATAAACTAAAAAGCCCTCCAACTCTTCCTTTTTCCCTTTGTCCATCATTTCTCTGATAAGGAAAATATTATCAATGATTTTCCTACCAGGAATGGAACAAGCCTGCCCTTCATTAATAATGGAATCTAAAACTGCAGAAAGCCTTTTACTCAGAAATTTGGTCAGCAGCTTGAAATCCATACTGACAGCGTCAGTGGCTCAGTGGCAGTGTCAGTGGCTCAGTAGGTAGCACACTCACCTCTGAGGCTAGGAGATCAGAAGGCTGTGGGTTCAGTTCCCACAACTGGCACTTGGGTTGATATCCCAGTACTGATACTGTAGTGCAGCATGAGAGGGTTGCTGTACTTCTGAGGTGCCTTCTTTCAGATGAGATGTTAACCAAGGTCCCATCTGTCTGGATTGGTGGTAGTTCAACTAGATGTTAAAGATCCCATGGCACTTCTTGAAAAGAGTAGGGGAAAGTTTTATTGAGACAAAAGTCGTACAATAGTACACAAAGCATAATACAAAAAAAAAAGGAAAAACAGGATAAGTGTTATACAATAATTCAGGTAACTGCAAAATCAGAGTCAGTGATCCAAGGAAGAGCTTTCCAAAGTTCCAAAAATGTCATATCTGAGTATAGAGTACGTTCATACTCATAAATTTCTTTTAAATCTTGTACAATCTATTTTTCAAGCTCCAAATAGGAGCAGCCCTTTTGCTGTAAAGAAAACATGCAACACACCATCCAAATATTCCATTTAATGCAGACAAAAACAAGGTTCAAAGTGTCCTGGTGCCATTTTGACCACTGGGGAGAAAAAACCCTGTATACAAGATTCAAATAAGTAACTGACTGAAGCAAGGGGGTATCCCATGCCTGTGCCAAAAAGGACCACCAATTTTTGATAAAGGAACAGTCAAAAAATAGATGAGGGATGGTTTCAAGTTCTGTAATACATAATAAGCGAGAACACATTCTATCTTGGGACTGCTTATGTTTATGATTTGATTTTACATTAATCTTTTCATGGCATGAAAGCCAATGAAAATCCCACATTTTGGCTGGAACCTCTTACATCTCCACAATAACAAAGGGAAGGAAGTGTTGACCAGGACACTTATCAAAGGGTACTGATACAGCACAAACTGTCAGGAGTAATTTCTTATATAAAACTTTATGTGAATGGTTTAATAACATCTGAACAGACACCTTCCATTGTTTGAGACATAAAAACATATGTTTTACATAAGTTGGTATACCAACAGTTTGTCGTAACACAGTTAAGGAATTAGTTTCCCATTGATGAAACCAAATCCTGCAAGAGTCATAAAACCAAGGTTCTCACCCCCTTTGGGCATGAATCAACAAAGGCCTAAGGTTTGCAGTGAAAAAAATACAAGAAAAAAATAACAAAGGGTTAACCATACAAACGCCACCCTCAGGGATAGGTAAATAAGTGATATTCCACTTTATCGGGTTTAACATACTACCCCAAAGAGCCTGAAAAACAGGCTAAAGACAGCAGTTTCTAGCTGTCATGGAATAAGGAATACATAACTCAGAAAAAGGAAAGTAGAGATCAAATAGTTTTTAATTAAGAAAACACGTTTCTTTTTCCCTATCTGCTCCCGGTTCCAGGAGGCCACCTGAAGTTTACCTTGTTGCAGTTTAACATTCCAGTTAAAAAAATCTGAGTCCTGTGTCCCAAAAAAATTCCCAAAATGCAAATAGGGCCCTCAACTAAATGTAACGGGCCAATACAGTCCGAGGGGGTGTTTACTGAACCGACCCGAATAACCAGACCTTTAGTGTAATTTAAAACAGCACCAGAGAAGTTTCCAAAAATAGAGCACTCATGGAGAGAATGAACCACTGAGGCTGCATCAGCTACAAGAAAACAAACATCACCTGCATATGCGATCGCCTTATAAGGCAAGCATAAGGCACAACTAGAAATAGCCCAAATCTGAGAATTAGTATTCAACCGACGGAGCAAAACATCAAGAAAAAATACATATAACAACGGGCTTAAAGGACAGCCCTGATGAACCCCCCTTTTTATGGGGATCATGGGTCCTATCCAACCATTCACTACATGCACAACAGTAGCCATTCTATAGAAAGCACGAATCCAGCGTACCATAACATCAGGTACATGCAGAAAATGAAGTGCTTCCCATAAAAAGTCATGCCTAACCGAATCAAAAGCAGCCTTCTGATCTACAGAGACAACAAGTCCCGAAGCCAGACCTGCATAGCCATGAGAAAATAATTCTCGTAAGAGGATCAAATGATCAGAAATTCTCCTTTGAGGCACAGAACAGGATTGGGCGGGATGCAAAACCACCTCCGCTAACCTCACCAAACGCTTCACAATAATTTTCATTAAGAGCTTAAAGTCAGTGTTCAACATACATAAAGGTCGCCAATTCTCTAGAGAATGGATATCACCTTTCTGTTTATAAATGTAAATCAAAGTACCCTTAGTAAATTCCAAGGAGATTCACATGTTAACAGAGAATTAAACACAGATGTAAGTTCCGGGGCCAAATGGTCACCCAGCACCTTATGTAAGCCAGCAGGGAGACCATCCAGACCAGGAGTTCTCTGTACAGGTAATGAAGAAATAGCCAATGTCAAATCCTGCTCCACAATGGGAGAACAAGCCTGGTCCAGACATAGCTGTGAGGGAGCTGGGATATCAAGGCCACTATACAAAGTCGCACTGTTACCAGCCACAGCAGGGAGGGGAGAAAAAAGGGCTGTAGTATACTTTGTTACAATATGACAAATCTTAGTTTGTGAGGAACATAAGGTCCCTTCTGAATTTAGAAGACATGTCATATTTTTTCGGGCGGTCTGATGGGCATTAGATTCAAAAGGACAAATAACATCATGTGTTCCAACAGTACAGAATTTATGTTGGTAAAAAAGTTGTTGTGATTGCCGTAATTGGAAAGTCAACATATCATTTTGTAGGACTTTTATTTTTTGAGTAAGGTCTTGCCCCGTTGTGTACGCTGTGGTTAATAATGACTGAAAATGTACCTCTTCTGCAAATAGTCTAGGTATTCCCTCCTACATTTTAAACGACTGTAAGTTTTTAAAAAAGTGACCAGATCATGTTTCGTGTCCAACCACCACTGAACAGGATCTTCATAACAAATAAAAACAGATTTACAAGCTTGTATGAAGGACAGAAGAGACTGCATAATCATCGGAATCTGCAACAAAGATGTGTTGAATTTCCAAATACCTGGACCTTTACGGGAAGAGACAACAGAACCAAAACCAACAGAAAACAGCTTATGATCAGAAAACTCAACTGCTTGAACTTTAGCAGAAATAATTGGTATCGTAGGAAAGGAAAACACATAATCAATACGTGTGGCTAGTTTACCCTTTTGGAAGGTAGGGGTGTGTTGTGTAGGACAGGAGAGATAGGAGTCTGTTAAGTGGGCGACTTGAACCAATTTACCCAATTCATGGGAATCACAAAACACTTTCTTCATAGCAGCAAAGGAGCTCTCATTTTGAAGACTCAGGCCACAATTAAAGTCACCAGCAAACAATACCTGAAAGGAAGTGTGTAAGTAAGAACGAAGCAAAGTAAATAAAGCTATGCGTTCAGTTTTGATTTGAGGGGCATAAATGTTTATCACCCGGTAGGGACAGGACCCAATGACAAAATCTATAATAAGTGCCCTACCAGGGGCTACATCAAACAATTTTAGCAAACGGAAGTCTGGGATATTAATTAAAATTCCCAGTCCTGAACAAGAGCCCTGACCAATCGACCAAAAAGAAGGATCCAGTAACCAGTCCTGTTGTGCTTGTCGGATCTCATGTGTAGTATGAAGTCTTGTATCCTGTAATAGAATTAAACCCAAAGGCAAAAGCCGTAGAAAGGAAAAATTCAATCTCCTTTTAGCCATACACTTCATACTATTTACATTAATAGTATGGCAAACAAAGTGAAACATAGCACCAAAAAAAGAGGAAAACAGACAAAAATACATTTTACAGTTTCCTTTTCCCAACCACCTTCTTCCCTTTAAGTTTTACTCTGGCCTTTTGCTTCTGAGAAAGGCCAGTACCAAGTTGCAACTCAGAGTCAGTGGTACCATCAGGGAGAGAAGAAGCTATGGAGGAAGAGTCCGACTCACCTCCAGCATCATCAGAAAGAGGTTGGAGAAGTTCAAAAGAATTAGATAAGGGCACTGGGGGGGGTTCCGGACCACTCACAGGAGATGGTGCAACCCGAGGGTTATTTCTCAGTGACCTTCTACGTATGACAGTTGTAAGCACTCAGCGGGGGGAGGGGGCATAGTACTTGGACCTGGGACCGGATCCTGAACAGGAAAATTAGACTGGGCAGGATCAGGGACAGGGAGAAATCTCAAGCATGGGGTCATCCGTGAAGGAAACTATCTGAGGTACGACCTGAGAGGATACAACAGGCACTGAAGCCTGCAGTAAGGGCTGGGCTGCCTTAGGGAGAGGTACAGCCAAGGTGGTCTGGAGACGGGCCTTCTGCGCCTGTGTAATAATAAAGTGCTGGTCCACTCCACCATCGTGAAATTCCTGGTTATGCGCAGCCCATTTACAATTCTGAAAGGTGTGCCCCTGTTCGTCACATAGGTTACGTCTACATTCATTCAAACAGTGTGCCCCTACGTGGCCCAATTCCCCACAGACATTGCATTTCATTTTATTATATACATTACTAAGATGTGCAGGGTCACCACACTGATAGCAAGCCTTCGGCTGAGCCGGGTAGAACAAGACCCCCCTATCTCAGCCTATGAAAAAAGAGTTAGGCAGATGTACAACCCCAGAATCATTAGATCGTAACAAGACTTTAAACTTCCAGCTCCCAGTCCAAATGTTCTCGGTATCCAGAATGGCTTCAGGCTGTCCCTGGACGTCACAACGCTGTTCCAGCCAATACACAACATCCTCCACATCAACTCCCTCATTTCGAAACAGAATAGTGATCGTCTTAAAAGTAGGTTTAGAAAGAGGAATAGCCTGAAATGGGGTCCATAATGCAGTAGGCCGCGGAGAATTATACTTTGACCAAAAATGCTCCAATCCCCTAGATGTTTGGAAACTAATGTCAAATGTGGTTTCACCAGAGAAATAAATTAACACATATATTTCATAGGAAAAGAATTTTAAAGAATCCTTTAGAAGCGTACGTGCCACATAGACCCAATCAGGTGGCTCAGGTAACCCCCCCAGGTATGCCAAACAAACAGCACTGTGTCTCTTTGCAGCCTGGATTGGAAATTAAAAAAATGAAGAATATGAACGGCTTGGTCCCAATATTTGGGGGGGGGCTGCGGTGCTATGGGAGCCAGAGCCTCTATAGAAATAGTAGAAAAAGGAGCCTGGGGTGGAGAACCCTTCAGATAATCTAACACATGGTTCTGTGTAAGCTCCAGTTCATGAGGGAGACACAAGGGGTCAGTAGTGACTTTTGAAGTGCCTAAAGTGCTCTGTAGCTCTGGAAAATGTTCAGGGCGGGGGGACTGTATTGGAGACGGACTCGATTTCCAGCTTCCTGGGACAGTACCCTGAACCCAGCCAGCACCTCTCAGCGCCAATTCAACAGTCCAGGTAGGCACTTTATTAATATTGACAGTAGATGATTCTTGTACATGTAGGGAGCTCTGCGATTTAATGGAAGCAGGTAGTGAAAAGGAAACTGAATCCGTTTGAACTGCAGGTGGCAGGGGAGCATTTACTGTAGAGAAGTCTTGTCCATGTGGGGAACTCTGCGATGTAATGGAAGCAGGTTCTGAGAAAGAAACCAAATCCGTTTATACTGCAGACGGCAGGGGAGCAGGCAGTAGGGCTTCAGCTACCGACGCACAGGTCGGGTCAGAGCCTGTCACAGCAACAGGCAAGAAATGAGCCAAGTCAGGTAAATCTTCAAGAGCTTCCACCCGAGTGGAAGATGCATCTGTGCTGTTGGTTCTCAGGCATTGCATATCTCTATGCATTTTCAGTTTTGCACTAGCAAAACGGTGCTCTGCCGGTACAAAATGCTCCCGAATCTCTTGTGCTGTCAAACAGTGATTTTCAGAATCAGATGAAGTAAAATCCTTCGGCAAGTCGATTGTAGGCACGCAAGTCAACAAGTCAGTTCCATAAGAAGCAAGCAAAGGGCTAGGTATAGCAGCCTTAGTATGAGCAGCAGAACTTAAAATTGTAGTAGGAACATCAACAGGCAAAACATCAGTTGTTGGCATCGTGGTCTCCATTCGGTCAGAGGTAGGAGCAGAGACCAAATCTCCCACCTCCACAGCTCCCTCCTCAGATGGCAAGGGTGCGTCCGCCATCTTGGACAGAGGTTCCCCCTCTGACGAGTAGAGGAATTTCCCTGGTGTCCTGGTCAAATTTCCCTCATTCACTAAAAATACCACTAACAGCTTAATCTGGTTCAAGGTCAGTGGCATTCATCTGTATCCCCCTCCCCCGGGTCATGCCTCAGGATTTGTCTAGTGCACTTACCCGGTCAACAAAAACTAAATAAATAAATATTAAGCAAAGTAATCTGCCTCCAGTTCTCCAGGGAATCTTTATCACCTTTCCTAAAAATAAAAGTTAACTCTTCATACATCTGGGGAGTCAGAGACAGTTGAGTCAACATAAATTGATATTTAGCTAATAATTCCTTAGGCAGGAACTCCCACAACATCTTATAGACTTCTCTGGAAGGCCATCTGACCCAGGAGCCACCCCATTTTTCAAGCCAGAAACCATATTTGCAGCTTCCCATTGTTCTAGTGGTGCAAGCAATACATTTTGTTGGTCCTGAGTTAATTTAGGCAGATAGGCCACCTGCAATATTTGTGTAAGTTTAGAAATGTCAGGCCCCCCCACAATCTGCTGGTCTGAGATAAAATCCTCCATCACCCTCAATATTCCTCCATTATCTGACACAATGTCACCTGCCTTATTCCATAATGCTGTAATGGATCTCTTACTCAATCTAGCTAAACAGTCCTCAAAGGGGTTCATTTGATTTTTCCTCCCTTGTGTCCCAAAGCATTGCTCTGCCTCCAAAGAAGAGTGCCAGTTATATTGAAAAGAAAACATTTCTTGCTCGGTGTCTATCTGCATAGAAAAATCTGCCCCTGTGTCCACCTGCACAGAATATAGATCATACAGTTTAGACCACAGCTAATCATAAGTATGCTTCTTTGTATTCTGTCTATGATGAGAAATATGTTGAAAATAGGCCGATATGCTGATTTTTTTGGTCCCTACACCACTCCGAAGGGAAGTCATAAAGGAAGAACACAGACTGTCTATCTTTGGATATTATAGACAAGCCATGCTCTACCTCTGAATCTAATAACAGGCTTACATTCATTCTCTACACCCCCTTTCCTAAAGATCTAGGAGAGGAAGAAGCCACATGAATTCCAATTAATACATGGCCTGAGGTTTCCACTGGTAGAACCTCAGTATAGAAGACTGGGAGGAATTTGGAGACAAACCAATAATCAATTCTGGTAGAGAGTGTACCTTTAAAAATGTATGGGCTGGATTCCTGCAGAAGGACCCATGCGCATCTTTCAATGTAGATTTTACAATCAATTGTTTCAGAAAATGGGCGTCACAATATGTCTTACTTTGAGGCACAGTCCTATCAGAGTTGTGCAGACCAATATTAAAATCTCTCCAAATAAAAGTTGTTTCCCAGTGTATAAATAAGGCTGAACAAGTTGTAATGAATCAATCCTGGAAGCCTTGGACTGAAGGCCATAAAGGTTTATTAATATAAACTCAGTCCCTTCAAAACATAAATCTAGAATCATGACTCTACCAGGTAAAACATCAATCAGTTTAGTAACCTCAATCCCCGAATTCATAAAGCATATTCCAAGATCACTGCATTTATCTTCCCCAATGGACTAATAAGAGTCACCATAAACTCATGCATGTGTCGCAGAGTCTATAACCACTTTGGAGTGTAATCTGGTATCCTGCAAACAGAAAATGTCATTAGACAGTTGAGACAAAGTGGGAAAGGTTGTGGATCTTTTCCCCACTGATTTAACACTATTAACGTTCAGACTTGCTAACCTGCTAAGACGACATAAGAACTCATGTTGTTTGGGATGGGGGTGATTCTTGGAGCTTAACCTAGTTAGCCATTTCCCTTTTTGGGAAACTAGGTGTTCTGTGTCTATGGGTACATTCGCTACAAGGTCATCCTGAGACTGAAGAGATGAAGAAGCCAAATCATCATCTTCCATCTGTTTACTCCAGCTCTGAAGCACTTCATACCTATTCTCAGTAGCCACTCCTTTATCTGGTGGTCCCTTCTTCTTCTGGGGACCACTGGACTTAAAAGATTTTGCCAGAACAGTAACAAAATCTGACTCCCTGCTGTCTGCTATCTAGGAGGCAATGGAGGAAGGGGGTGGGGGGTATATCAACTACAGGTTCCTCAGGGGTGATGACATCTGGCATCGTAGAAAGTGATCTCGGACTAGGGATTGGAACTTCCTCCTACACTTTACTTCCCATGGGAGCTACAACAATATCATGCCTTGGTATGGAGAAACTAGATGTATGACAGTCTGCACCTGGATGGGAAATCTGAAAGGCCCTCTGTGCTCTCCGTAAATAAAAATCATGCTCAGCAGTGTCAGATGAGTTATGGGCAGCCCAAGGACATGATCTGAAGGAATACTCATCATTGCCATACAGGTTGCAAGTGGGGGGGGCCGTACAACCATTACATGAGTGGCCTAAAGTGCCACATAGAACACATTTAATCTGATCACAATTTGTATTCAAATGAGTCAAAGAACCACAACGGTAACATGATTTGGGCTGACAAGGATAAAACAAAGTCCCATGGTCACAGCCCAAGTAAAAATAATTCGACAGATGTTGTATACCTCGGTCATTGTGTTTTAGGAGAGCACGAAACTTCCAACCACCAGTCCAACATCTGTTGTCATCCATTACAGGCTCTGGGTTACCTTCTAGATCACACATCTTTTCCAACCAAAAAGTAATGACACTAACGAAAACCCCTTCATTTCTGAATAAGATAGTCACTGTTTTTGTAGTGGGTTTGGTAATCGGAATGGTGGTAAAGGGAACCCATAAGGGGAAGTCTTGTACTGAGTTATATAGATTCCAAAATTTATCCAACAGTTGATTTGTGCAAAAGCTAATGTCAAAATAATAATCCCCTTGAGCATGAATCAAGGCATAAACCTCTGCAGGGGTGAAGTGAAGCGAGTCCTTAATTAAGTGTGTACCAACATAATTTCTGTCAGATATCTGAGATAACCGCCCCCCCCCATACCTTAAGTGAACCACATAATGTCATGTTGCTGCTTTAGGGGGCTGTTGGAACAGGCTGGCATATGTACCGGCTTTAACTTTATCAAAGAATCCTATTAAACCAGCCAAAGGCTCTGACAAGTTATTCCCTTTAGGAAAATTGTTCTCAGTATTAACTGGATTGCTAGTAATCATACCTGGAGTAAGCTGCATAATGTCCATAGCATCATCACCATTCCCAGACCTGACCTCCATAACAGCAACCTCCTGTCATGGTGGAGGAAATGACTCCCCACTGTCCCTCGCAGTGCTGGTATAGGCACTTGCGTCCGACACAGTACTGACCAAAGGAGCTTCATGCACCGTTGCACTGTCTAAAGGCTGCAGATGGCAATTTAGTCCAACATCTGCCATCACATCCCTTACCTCTGGACTCCCCGGCAACGGAATTGTGGGGTCCAGAATCCACTGTCCATTTTGGAAGAGCCAGCCAGCTTTCTGAAGCACATTCTTGGGACACCACTCACTCATGGAAAGAATATCTTGCAAATCACAGAAAATTTCCTGGTACACTAAAACTTCATCCATAGAAATGGGCTGTTCATCTGTCAGTAGAATTCTCTTTCCAACAGCCCATCCCGGCCTGATTATGGGACTCTTCTGTTTTCTCTCCTCATCCAAATGCTGTTTTTGCAGAATAAAATCTGCCTCTGCCTCATTCATCATGTCAGTGAGGTGTTTTTTTCTTTTTAGCTAACTCCATTTGCAAGTGCAACTCCTCTTCAGATATGGTTGCTGTGTGTTCTTCTGGTGTATTGGTCGGTATCACCTCGGTCCCCACTTGGGCATCGATCTCAGGACAGGTAGGGTTGCAAGCAAATGGTAAACTCTGTTCGACATCCATGATAGGCAAAATGCCGTTGAGTATAGTGCTAGTCTCAGTTAAATCACAGTCTATATTCTGGTGAACAGGTTCCACAGGAGCTCAAGATGGAGCACATATTTTTCCCTTCACAGCCACATCCTGACTGGAGTCCTTCATCCTACAGCAGGCAGCACAGTGCCTCCTGCCACAGAGTAGGGGAATTTCCCCTGTGTCCTGGCCAAATTTCCCCCATTCACTGGAAATGCCACAAACAGCTTAATCTGGCTGGTGGCTGAGATGATCTGAGATGGCTTAGGTTGGCATTCATCTGTGTAGGGGGTCAAGTGGGGGAGAGGCAGCTGCAAGTGGGTGCTAGCTGCATACTCGAGCAAACTTGATAGACCATGTGGCCTGTTTCTGCTGACAAGTAGTGAGTAATACTTTAAGTATATAAATGATAACAGGAAGACAAGGGGAGGGATTGTAAGGTTAAGAAGGGAATGGGGGGGCTGTGCACAGGAGGACCAGGAGAAGACAGATATCCTGAACAAATACTTTTGTTCAGTGTTCACAGAACAAGAAGAAGGGGAGGGGTCGCTCAAAAGAAACATAAGCATTGGAGGCATAGCGGTAGACACTATTACTTTTTCAGAGGAGAGAGACCTGAAAGGAGTAGCAAACCTGAAAGAGTACAAAGTGATGGGACTAGACTGAGTGCATCCAAGGGTATTGGGAGAGACCAGTGGCATACTGGCTGCAACTCTGACAGTCCTATTTAACAGCTCACTACAAAAAGTAGTAGTTTTGGATGACGGGAGGAGGGCAGATGCAGTCCCACTTCACAAAAGCAGTAGCAGGGAGGAAGTTGGCAACTCTAGGACAGTCAGACTGATTTCATTGGTGGGGAAGTTAAGGGAGAAACTTCTGAAGGAATAGATTGTGGAGTATCTTGAATCCAATGGGTTATAGCACTCAAGACATCATGGATTCACCGGGGGGGGGGGTATGTGTCAAACAAATGTGATAGATTTCTTTGACTGGGTGACTAGGGAAATAGCATAGAAACATAAAATTTGATGGCAGATAAGGACCGACAGGCCCACCTAGTCTACTTTGTATCCCTACCTAGCTACAATGCCACAGATCCTGCTTAATCTCAGGCTTCATCTTCTTATCTGAATTGCTATGGCATCCCTATGTTTATCCCATGCAGTTCTGAATTCCCCCACTGTCTTTGCCACCACTACCTCCACGGAGAGGCTGTTCCACACCTTCACTACCCTTTCCGTGAAGAAGTACTTTCTTACATTACACTTTTGTCTACCCCTTTCCAGTCTCATGTCATCCCCTCTTGTTGAAAGGTTGAAAGATGCTGCCCTCCTGCACCTTATTAATTACCTTGAGATACTTGAAGGTTCTCTATCACGTCTCCCCTCTCCATCCTCTCCTCTCAGGTATATATATTGAGTTCATCCAATCTTTCCTTGTACGACTTTTAGTGCAGGCCCTGAACCATTTTTGTTGCCCTTCTTTGAACTGCCTCTACCCTGTCTATGTCTTTTCAGAGATGCAGTCTCAAGAACTGGACACAGTACTCCAAGTGAGGTCTCACCAATGTACTGTACAGTGGCATTACAACCTCTTTTCTTCTGCTAGTGATACCTTTCCCTACACACCCCAGCATTCCACTGGCCCTCCCCACCACCTTGGCACAATGTTTGCCCACATTTAAGTCATCAGATATGATTACTCCCAGATCTCTTCTCTTTTTGTGGCCTCTAATATCACCGAACCCATCATGTACTCCTCCCCTGGGTTCCTGCTCCCCAAATGCATGATTTTGCACTTTTTCACATTGAATCCTAGCTGCCACACTCTGCACCATTGTTCCAGCTTAGCTAGGTCCCACCTCATTTTCACCACCCCTCCTGGACCGTCTGCCCTATTGCAGATCTTGGTGTCATCTGCAAAGAGGCATACCTTCCCTTCCAGGCCCTCCGCAATGTCACTGATGAAGATATTAAGCAGCAATGGCCCAAGAACTGATCACTGTGGCACCCTGCTGGTCACCCTCCATACTTTGGATTTAGCTCCATTTACCACCACTCTCTGTGTTCAGTTCCTTAGCCAATTCCCAACCCAGTTTACCACCTTGTGTCCCAATCCCAGGCTGCCCAGCTTGTTCACAAGTCTCCTATGTGGAACGGTGTTGAATGCCTTGCTGAAGTCATGGTAAGCCACATCCACCGCTTCCCCCGATCCACCTCCCTAGTGACCCAGTCAAAGAAATCTATCAGATTAGTTTGACATAACTTGTATGAATCTGTGTTGCCTCAGTTATTGTGGACCACTTGATTCAAGGTGCTCCACTATCCTTTCCTTTAGCAGAGATTCCATAATTTTACCCACCGCTGAGGTCAGGCTGACACTCTATAGTTACCAGCCTCCTCTCTGCTCCCACTTTCCTGGAAAGGGACTACATAAGCCATTCTCCAGTCCTCTGAGACCTCTACCATTCCCAGTGACTTACTGAACAGAGCTGAATGTTGTGCCACCAGTACAGTACCTCCCTCAATTCCTTTAATATTCTGGGATCTATCCTGTCTGGTCCCATCCACCTTCTGTTTTGAAAGTTCTTTTAGGACTTTCTTCTCTTTAAACAGCCTGTTATCCATTTCCCTTCCCATACTAATTTTTAGCTGAAGTCCTCCCCATCCTCTTCCTGCATGGAAACTGAATGGAAATATTTATTTCCCACTCATCCCCCCTCCCACTTCAGCCTTACTGTTCCCCTCCTTTTTCCTTTCTCCTTTTGCTAATGTATCTATAGAAAGTCTTGTCCTCTTCTTAACTCCTTTTACTGTATTTAACAAATAGATCAGGGTGGAGTGGTGGATGTGGCCTACTTACATTTCAATAAGGCTTTTGACACCGTTCCACTTAGGAAACTCATAAGGAAACTGCACAGCATTAGGCTGGGTCCAAAGGTGGTAAATTGGATAAGAAAATGGATATGGGATAGGCAACAGAGGGTTCACTCTGGAGAAGGAAGGGTGACCACTGAGGTGCCTCGGTGCTCTGTACTGTATTGGACTGATCCTCCTTAATGTCTTTATAAGTGACATTGCAGATGGAATGGAAGAGAACGTCTGTCAATTCACAGATGACACCAAGATCTGCAATAAGGTGGATGTTCTGGGGGGTTAGAAAGAATGTGCAGAGACCTGAGAAAACTCAAGGAATTGTTGTGGGTATATCACCTGGGTTTCAGTGTGAAAAAGTGCAGAATCATGCACTTAAGGCACAGAAACCCAGAGGTGCAGTACAAAATGGGAAGAGAGGTGCTGACTATCTCCAAATAGGAAAGAGACCTGGGGGAAATCATATCTGATGACCTAAAGGTTACAGAGTAGTGCAACAAGACAGCTGGGAGGGCTGGTGGGATACTGGGGTGCAGATGAAGGAGTATTACCAGTTGAAACATGGAAGTGGTGTTGACTCTTTGTAGATCACTGGTGAGACCCCACTTAGACTGCTGCATCGAGTTCTTGAGTCCACATTTCCAGAAGGTCATATACAGAGTGGAGGTTGTCCATTGACGGGCAACTAAAATGGTGCAGGGTCTGGGAGGGGATAGCCAGAGATCAGGTTGGTCCATGATGACACTATAGGAAGGGAAGCAATGAGCAGACTGGATGGGTCAAGTGGGTCTTATGTGCTTTCAAATTCTATGTTTCTATGTTTTTCATGTAAAGGACATTTCTAGCTATCAGAAGAGATATGAGTAAAGTCTATAGGACATCAAAAAAGTTATTTACCGAGGAAAATGCATTTTACCCAAAATATAAACCACTGAGTGATAACATGTATCTAATCTATATCCTCTTATAACTGAAAGAAGTCTGTGCCTTTCATAAATGTATTTCATTTTCTACAGTAATGTTAGCTAGAAATATGGGAACTTATTGAAGATTCAGAAGTTTTAACTTTCTTAATTGGCACCTCCCACCATCATCAAACATTACTTAAAAGGGTGATGTCATCCTTATAAATACTTTGTGTAAGAACTATCCACTGGATGGAGATCAAGCAACAACCCATGGATGCCAAATGGGGCTGGCATTACCCCAGCTTTAAAACCTGTGTGCAAGACTATCAGAGGGGAGGCACAGAAGACCTAAAACCTAAGAGAACTACTGCATGACATGATGGCAGAAGATGAGAATCTATACCACTAATGCTGTCTTCAAGAAAACAGAACAAAGACTTTTTGATTTGATGGATTTTTCAATCTTGCAACATAAAGAGATGAAAGCAGCCACAGATACAGACTTCCAATCATAACTCTTAAAGTGCAGATGCCAACACTGAAATATGTCTTCCTTTTACAGTATTTAAATATATTTTCTTAGCATAGTAATAAATGGGAGGTAGAGAAAGGCTGTTGTCTCAATGTGATCAAATGGGTATACACTGAACAATATTTTAAAGATTATACATCTGAAAGATAAATTAACCAATGTTATAATTTAAAAGAAATGATTTAACTGCAATATTGTTAACAATAGTGATAATACTGATGAGGATGTAAACATGTACAGAAATGCTTTTCAGTTTACTATGCAGTTTTGGTTTCCTGTGATAAGTAGTTTACAATTTGTTTTACGTTTTAAACAAAAATCAACATTGTACCACTTCTTGGTGACAAGCGTAAAACATGGCCATGTCACAATCTTTAACTATAATTTAGACTGTGAGTGAAAATAAAAGTTAACAGCAAACCAAAGTTGGAATTTGTTAAAGACCTGTTGAGCTTAGCTGCCAACTTACTGACTTAGATTCAAACAGTGAAATGTAAGGTGTCTTCTGTGTACATACTATAGTCCATACTATGGAATGTGAGAAGCTTAAGGACATATGCCCATGTACTGTATGCTGCTATAAAAACTCATAAAAAATACCTTAGGACCCCACCAGACTGTATGTATTTGCTCAGTGTTTTTCTCGAACTCTGTCTTTGATTTACTTATTACCACTTCAGTTGGGAGGGCATTCCATACATTCACCATTCTTAGGGTGGAATATTCAGACTGCACCAGGCAGGGGCGCAAGCCTGGGCGCAGCGCAACTGGGAAGAGCCAGGGCATGGACCGCGTGATATTCAACGATGCTGTGCCATGGCTCAGCACCAGTGAATATGGCACTGAGGGTGCACACACTGTGCCAGCGCAAGTGGCAGCAGGGGAGCAGAGGGCTGCGCCAGCACAAGTGTGGTTGCACTAGGTGCAGCAACAGCGATATTCAGCCGTGAGCATGCAAATGAGGCCATTATGCATGCAAGTGGCAAATGGGGCCATTTGCATGTCATTATGGCCCCATTTGCATGTGGTGCACCGATCCTCAGTGACTTGTGCCTGGCACCCTGCCAGGCTGCAGCCGTCGGGGACCAACGCTTTGCTGCCCCTCGGCGGGTGCCACTCCCATTTGCCCGATCATGGGCATGAGTAGATATATTCCCTGGTGGTCCGGTGGACTGCTATCCAATGCCCGATCATGGGCATAACTCATATGTCTCCCTGGTGGTCCAGTGGATTGCTATCCATTGCCCAATCGCAGGCATAAGTCACAATTATCCCTGGTGGTTCGGTGGACTGTTCCCCATCACCAGATTGAGGGCGTAACTGACAACTCCTTGGTGGTCCAGTGGTACCACCCATCCCCACCCGCCCACTGAGTCCCCCACCATCCTGACCTCCCCAGTCAGTGGGGGATGGCAGCTCCCCACCTGCAAGCAGCCCAACTGCCTGCCGACTGACAGCATACAGCAGGGCTGTACGCTAATTGGTCCACTGTGTGGGCCAGTGGGCGTGCAGACCATACTATATTACACAGTCCAGAATAGTGAATGAACGCTAATTCACAATTTGTGATTGTGCAGTACAGTATGGTCTGCATGCCCATTGGTCTATGCAGTGAACCAATCGGCGTACAACCCTACCGCTCGCTGTCAGTTGGCTGATGAATACTCATGTCAATTGCCCACGATCGGGGCATGGGGGCATGTCGCCCCCTGGGCAGAGGGCATGTGGACTGTGTCCTGGGAAGTCGGGTGTCCACCCACTGCAGGTGGTTGCCATGTTGCACCTTGCAATACAGCAGCTCACCTGTGGGTGGCCAGGACTTATGCCTGGTTTCACCAGGCCCATCATTACGCCCCCCTGAATGGCGCAAGGCAGGTATGTGCCAGCATATGTGCCACACATCTAGGGCTGAATATCAGGATGTGCCGCAAATGCATGGGCACACCCCCCGCACTTGCACTGTATACATTACTGGTGTGCTCCAATGCATCGGGGGTTGTGCAGTGCAACCTGCCCCTTGAATATCGCTACCAGGTAGGACAGGGTTGCGATGCATGCAACCTGTTGCGCCACGCGCACCCCCTTTGAATATTCCACCCTTGATGTATAGAAATACTTCATCTTATCACACAGAAACATAGAAACATAGACTTTGACAGCAGATAAGGACTGCTTAGCCCACCCAGTCTGCCCATTTCCCTACCTAGTGGATAAGCTGCAGATCCTAATTAACCAACAACCTACTTCTTCCTTCCCCCACCACCATTGCCTTATGTCTGTCCCATGCATTCTTGAATTCCTCCACTTTTTTTGACCCCATGACCTCCTCAGGAAGTCCATTCCATGCGTCCACCGCCCTCTCTGTGAAAAAAATACAGTACTTCCTCACGTTGCTCTTGAGCTGCCCCATCTTCAAATTGTACCTCATTGTTCTTGCACATCTCTTTTTCTGAAAGATGATACCCTCTTGGACTTTGTTGATTTCCTTGAGGTACTTGAAAGTTTCTATCATGTCCCCCTTCTCCCTCCTTTCCTCAAGGGCATACATATTAAGCTTCTTTAGTCTCTCTTCATATGGCTTCTGGTGCAGACTCTGCACTATTTTAGTTGCCCTTCTCTGGACTGCCTCCACCCTGTCCATGTCCTTGTGGAGATGGGGTCTCCAGAACTGCATGCAGTACTCCAGATGGGGTCTCAACAACTGTCTGTACAGATAGATAACAGGTTCATGTTTTCTACTGGTGATGCCTCTCCCTATACATCACAGTATCCCCACAGCCCTCCTTACTGCCTTCTCACATAGCTTGCTTACCTTTAGGTCATCTGATATGACTATCCCCAGGTCCTGTTCCATTTTTGTTGTTGTTAGTACCTCCCCCACCATTGTGTACTTTTACCCTGGGTTTTTGTTTCCCAGGTGCATTACTTTGCACTTCTTTGCATTCAGTCTAAGCTGCCATACTTTTGACCATTCCTCCAACCTTGCCAAGACCCTTTTCATCCTTTTCACCCTCCTTGTGTATCAGCTCTGTTGCAGATCTTTGTGTTGTCTGCAAAAAGGCATACTTTTCCCTCCAGTCCCACCATAATATTACTTATAAAGACATTAAAAAGGACTGACCCCAGTGCTGAACCCTGTGGTACCCCACTAATAACCTCCCTTTCTTCTGAGTGGACTCTGTTTACTATTACCCTCTGTGTCCTGTTGTTCAGCCATTTTTTTACCCAGGCCACCACCCTGGAACCCACTCCCAGGCTGGCTAATTTGTTTATTAATCTTTTGTGTGGGACTGTGTCGAATGCCTTGCTAAAGTCTAGGTAGGCCATGTCCACAGCCTCTCTCTGGTCTACTACTTTGGTTCCCAGTCAAAGAAATCTATTAGATTTGTCTGACATGACCTTACCACTGTGAATCCATGCTGCCTTGGGTCCTGTACCGCACTGGCCTCTAGGTACTCAACAATTCTTTCTTTCAGAGTGATTACATCATTTTCCCTGCCACTGAGGTAAAACAAAGGTCTGTAGTTTTCTGCCTCTGCTTTGCTTCCACTTTTGTGTAGGGGAATCATATCTGCTCTCCTCCAGTCCTCAGGTACCACACCATCCTTCCATGATTTGTTAAAAAGGGTAGTCAGTGGTGTCACTATTTTTCTCCTTAGTTCTTTTAGAATTCTGGGATGAATCCTGTCAGGCCCCATTGCTATGTCCACTTTCAATTTTACAAGTTCTTTCGGAATCCATTCTTCTGTGAATGGACTGGTATTGACTGCTCTATCTAGAGTGCTTCTATTGATTGGATAAGATACTTTACCACCCCTCCTCTTCTCTTGTGAATACTGAGCAGAAGTATTCATTCAGTAGCCCTGTCTTTTCACTGTCACGCTCTGCCCACCCACTTTCCCCTTTATTAAGCCTCACTATCCCTCCCTTGGTCTTTTTTCACTCCCTAATATACCTATAAATGGTTTTATCCCCCTTCTTAACCAAGCTGGCTATCTTTTCCTCAGTTTGGGCCTTTGCCATTCTGACTGTCTTCCTTGCTTCCTTCTGCTTCACACCTAAATTTATTTCATTTTATTTGCAGAGGGTTCCCTCTAGTCTGCATCCTCCCAGTTTTAAATTTGATTTCTAACTCTGTTAGGAGAAAAGGATATTGCATAATGTCATGCATAAAAAGAACATCACCCTGTATACACCGTGTTTCCGGGGACATTAGGTCTAGTGAGCTTAGTATCTCTTCATACCCTTTTCCACTCTGTCCATTAATTATCTTTGTATATTTTCTATGGACTTTTTCTATCTTATTTCTCTTTCCCTTTCTATAATGATTCCACAGTTGTGAGGCATACTCCTGGGGAAGGCGACATAGGACCTGTACAGTGGGACCAAAATGTCATTATCCCTGGATGATATGTTCTTTTTAATAGCCCAAATGATTTTATTTGCTTTGGCTATGGCATCTGTTGTATGCTTTAACATGCCCAAATCCCCCATTACCTGGATCCCAAGATCCTTTTCACCGGTACTGTAGATACTTCCAAAGGGGTACCTTGTATATTCTATTTATACATTGAATTACTCTTCCAAAATGCAACACCTTGCACTTGGTCATGTTTAGTCTCATTTCCCATTTTTTCTGTCCAGCTACTGTAGTCATTATATTTAAGTCCTGTTGAACTGATTAAGTATCCATTAGGGTTTTTGTTGGTCCTCCTATCTTCGTGCCATCTGCAAATTTCATCACCCAGCTGTGCAGTGCTGTTGTTAACTCTGCTATAAATAACTAGAACAGTACAGGTCCTAGCACCGAGCCCCGGGGCACCCCACTGGTCACTCCCCCTCCCAGGTGGTGTCCATTCACCACCACTCTCTGACATATCTCAGACAACCACCCTGTTATCCAGTTGACAAAGAGAAGATTGATCCCTGTTTTTTTCTAATTTGTCAATAATGGCCCAGTGGAGTGTAAGGTCAAACACCTTTGCAAAATCCAGAAACACAATGTCACATCGTGTGTTTTGATCAAGTGCTTTACTGACCCACCCATAAAAACAGAGTAGGTTGGTAATTCAGCTTCTCCCTTTTCAAAATACATGTTGATCACTGTCACAGTTCTCCATTATGGGAGTTAATCTGTCTTTAATAATGTTCTCAAGCATTTTACAAATCATGCTGGTTAGACTTATAGACCTGTCGTTTTGTACTAGACTTAATTCTCCTTTTTTTAAAATGGGGACAACATGAGCAGTTTTCCAGTCATGCGGAATTATACCTGTGTTTATAGATTCTTTAAACAATGTTTTTAGAGGTGATGTTATAAATTCAAACATCATTAGCAACAGCTTAGCAGAGAGTTTATCAGGCCCTGGTGAGGAATTCAGCTTTAGTTGTTTTATTTCATTCAAAATTTCTTCTTTAGTGATATTTAGTTTTTCTTATTGTTGTTTATTTTTTAAATCTTGGGGATAGATTCATTTGCTATTTGCAGTATAATAGATTTTATAATCTGCTACATTTCCTGTGGTGATTTATTTTTTAATAATTAATCCCTGTCAGTATTTTGCAAACTTGATTTTATTTCTTCAATGTTTGCTCTCCTAAATAAGAATATTTCAGTGCATCCATTTTGTGGTAGAAAATTGTATCTGATTTGAAAATTTACAGACCTGTGATCACAGTTTCCTAACGAAGACACTACCACACATTTATCTATTATAACATGTTCTGAACATGTAACTACAGCCAATATATGCTGTTCCCTAGTGGATTGTTTTATGTACTGTGTTTGGCAGTTTCTGCTACAGATTTCAGAAACTGTTTTCCATTTGATGTAGTTGCTGTATTATTGTTCCGTTCAATCTCGTTCATATTTAAATTGCTCATGATTAACAGGTCTCCTAATTTCCCAGTTTTATCAATATCTTTCATGATGTTTCTATTTGTATCTGCTGTAGAACCAGGGGGATGATATACTATTCCTGTTATTATAGAGCGTGAGCACCCCCATTTATTTTTACACAAATTGTTCCAATGGAGTTGTCAACCTTGATTTTATTTGAGATTTCAGTAGCTTTAATAATATTCTTCACATACAGTAGATCGCCACCCCCACTCCTTTTTTATTGTTTCTGATTCCCTTATATAGATGATATCCTTCTATGTTTATACCTCAAGGATCCACATCATCGGTCAAACAGGTTTTCATAATACAAATTATTTATGTAGGGTTCATACTTACTAGTGCACATAGTTCATCAATTTTGCTATTCATACTCCTTGCATTTAACAGTAAGGTTCTCAACTCATGTATTTTTCCTTTCTGTTGCCATCTCTGAGTATGTTTGGGTTGCTGTTCTTTTATACCTAACTGTTGGATTTCCCCCATCCTAGTTAACTTAAATGAGTTTGAGCAAAGAATTGTTTGAGGTTGTCAGCCAGGATCTCTGCCCCTTTTGTATTCAAGTGCAATCCATCCTTGCTGTACAGTTCATTTTTTATTTTGAAAGCCATCCCAAATATCCATACATGCTATGTATTTTTCAGCACACCAATTTGACATTCTGACATTTATTCTATGTATAGTATGTTTTTTTTTCTCTGTGTGCTCTGGGGATTGGTAGAATGCCAAATATGTCTACCCGATGTCCTTTTTTTGGCCAGGTTCTCTCCTAGTGATACTAAGTTTAGGCAGACATCCTTGTCATGCCCTCGGCCTACATCATTTGTCCCAATATGTAAAATAATGCTAGATATATTCTGTATGTTTATTTTTTTCTAATGTTTTCTGAAATGTCCTGAATACAGGCCCCAGGATAGCATGACAAAGATGTATTTTTTATATCATCTCTGCAAATATGGCTGTTGCAAAACTTAATTATTGAGCCCCAAATATACATTTCTCTGGCTGTTTTCTTTCGAATTCTATCAGATCAGAAAGTATATCCTCTTGCAGTAGCTCAAACGTATTGGATAATTCAGTTTGGAGGGCTTCCTTTGAGGACTGTTCCCTAGGCTTAATTTTTCTTCAGATGGTAACTTGTTTATGTCCTTACCCTGTTCCCATATTACCTTCTCTACTCTTTCTTAAAACCTACTCATTCTCTATTTTACAGTTATAACTATGATTGTTTTCTCTTGTTCTGTTTCCTTATGTTTTTTCTACAGTTGGGTTTTCACTTTCAATGATGTTTACAAACTCCTCATTTTATGCTATTTCTTTCATGTCATGTACCTCCCTTTTATGTTGCTCATTTTGTTTCTCTAAGGTGCATATTAGTTCACATTTTATGGATGTGTATTTGGAAGCTGTTTCTACATTTATAATGGGAGAAAACGTTCCACACTGGATGCATTTTATTATAGATCCTTTGTGCTGTAGCAAGCCCAAGATATCTACTATGTTTATTGAATTTCCACACTCAGCCATTTGTTTTCCTTTAGGCGTTACTGACAGCTCTTGTTGGCCATGTGTGTTTGTTTCTGCAAAGTTACAACTACCCTTTAAGTATACTAACTTTTGGTTTCTGTATGTTGCTTAACTATATATATATATATATATATATATATATGCTGTCTATTCTTGAAACAAGTAGGAAGTCCTGAGAGCTGACACAAGATGTTTTTTGTAATATTTACTCTCACAGAGTTTGTGTCCTCCTTCCTTGCCTTTCTCAGATTAAATAGCCAGGAGACCAGAAATAGCCTCCGCTAGATATCTGTGTTACTCAATTAAAAGTACTATTAAAATCTGCACTTTAAAACAGCTGAGCTAGTACTATGCCTTTAAAAAGGCATAATAAAGTCACTAGAGGTGCTCTAAAGGGCAGCCCTGACTGCAGCAACTCCACAGTGGCTACTTCCTATACCCCTCTTTCAGTGGAGATCAAGGATCAGTTTTCAGACCACACAGTCTAATGCCCAGTTTGCGCACTGTCCCAGTTCTCAGACAATAGCCTCAGATTGACCCTGTCTGGTCATTCAGTTTACTCTGCACTGCTCACCCACTAGGCAAGCAGATTAAATAGCCAGGAGTATGGAAATAGCCTCCTCTAGATACCCATGTTACTCCATTAAAATTATTGTTAAAAGATGCATTTTAAAATAGCTGTGCTAGTTCTATGCCTTTACAAAGGTACAATAAAGTCACTGGAGGTGCTTCAAGGGTAGCCCCAACTGTGGCAAATCCACAGCAGCTATGTCCTGTACCCCTCTTTCAGTGGAGGTCAAGGGTCGTTTCTCAAACCACACAGTCTAATGCCCAGCTTTCACAATCTCCCAGGTTGCAGAGAATAGCCCAGATTAAGCCTCTCCAGTTGATCAGTTTACTCTGTATATGTGAATGTATGAGGAGATAATGTATGGCCTTGGTGAGATCATTGAGAAAAAATGTCAAATGGGTGAGATACAGGACTAAACCCTGGGAAACACTTGTACTGACTGGGAGCATGGACTGAGTATCTTCTACAAGAACCACTTTTAGAAAATTGTCAAGATTATTAAAGCTCTCTGATTAGCTGACGGGCACTACAGGGGGGTACATTAAGGTTCAATAGACACCCGCTTGAAACAAGCAGCAATTCGGGGTGCCGTATTACTGACGTTATCCATGGGCACACCAAATTTTCACCATTGTCAGCCACCATTTCTTGCCTCTCACTTAACAAGAGAGTTTGGGAGTGAGTTACTGGCCAGCAAATCCCCTCTGAGCAAACCCCCTCTCCCATGTTAGAATAACTTCAATACTATCTGCACCTCTGAAAAAAATAAAACAAAGAAAAAAATATGAAGCCGATAACCTTACTGGCTTCATGTCACTAACTGGGCAGATTTCAAAATGGCAGCGCGTGCCTCTCTGCAGCAACAAAACTCGCTTATGCTTCTTACCCGTGCTGCCTGCCTTGCACTGTCTGACTTGCAGTACCAAACTGCTATAAATCAACCCCACAACAGAACCCTTTACATAGTTTCTCACCCGACTTCTGTATCCCCTGATCGCATGTGAGAGAACACTGCACCATAAACTCCACAGTTCAGCCGCCCACTCCCTACTCACAATCTACCAATGAAAACCATTTATTTAAAACCCGAAGCAAAAAGTCATGGATTGGGTGGGGATATTTCAACTAATGATTTTCTGGCACTGCAGCAACCAAAAAGGATCGCACAAACTGCAGCACCCTCTAGTGGCACAAAACAGCAAACTAATAAAGTAACTATTTTGCAGAGCCTGATGTTTCTGTTAGTTTGTATTAATATTTGACACTGTTTTTGTATGAAATCATTATTTAAAATTTTTTTTAATGTAAGCCCATTTTCTAACTGCAATAATACCCTCCAGGGTGGGTGGTATGGGCAATACCAGACCTTCCAGGAGCTATAAGGCCCTCCACCTGAGGTGTTGGGCCTCATTACGCCCCTGGGTGGTCTGGTATTATTGCTTGCATAAACTAGCATCTTAGAATCTAATAACTTGATGTTAAGTTGGATAGGCCAGCCCTAATAAATCTGTAGAAGAGGAAAAGGTGTACAGCTGTGTCAATGACCATAGAGAGGCTGACAAGATTGCAGAGGTGATCAAGCCCTGGTCATCCTGTTCAGAATAAAGTCAACCTGAAAAGATAGTGGGCTGTGGAGGGGGTTATACTGATTCCAGTCTGGAAGGGGCATAGGAGGGAGGTGGAGATGAGAATAAAGAGAGCTGGAGTGTCATAAGTTGTTACAGAAACATAGAATTTAATGGCAGATAAGTACTGTTTGGCCCCCCTAGTGTGCCCATTTTGCTTACCCATTTCATATACAGCAAATCCTAAATGATATGTGACTTATCCTCTCTTTCCTATCACTAGAGTTCCTTTATGTCTGTCCCATTCATTTTTGAATTTCCCTACCATTTTTGCTCCTACAACCTCTGCTGGGAGGCTGTTCCATGGATCCACTACCCTTTCTGTGAAAAAATACATTCTCACATGACTCCTAAGTCTACCTCCTCTATCTTCATATCATGGCACCTTGTTCTCGAACATCTTTTTTTTTTTGAAAGATTCTACCCTCTTGCACCTTATTTACCTGCTTGAGGTATTTGAAAGTCTCCATCATATCCCCCATCTCTCATCCAGGGAATACATATTCAGATCTTCCAGTCTCCCCTCATATGATGCTTGATGCAACCCCTGCACCATTTTTGTCGCCCTTCTCTGAACCACTTCTACTCTATGTCCATCAGGAGATGTGGCCTCCAGAACTGGACACAATAATCTCGTTGAGGTCTCGCCAATGTTCTATACAGTGGCATCATTACCTCCTTCTTTCTGCCAGAGATTCCTCTCCCTATGCACCCCAGCATTCCACTGGCTCACCTCACAGACTTTTCTCATTATTTGGCAGCCTTTAGATCATCAGATATGATTACTCCCAGATCCCTTTCTTGTTTGGTGACCGTCAGTACCCTCCCCCCATCATGTACTCCTCCCCTGCATTTCTGTATCCCAAGTGCATGATCCTGAACTTCATTGCATTGAATTTTAGCTGCCACACTCTTAACCACTCCTCAAGCTTGCATAGGTTCCTTCTCATTTTCTCTATTCCTCCAGAAGTGTCAACCCTGTTGCTGATCATGTTATTTGAAAAGAGGCACACCTTCCCTTTCAGCCCCTCTGCAATGTTGCTTATGTCCTTGAACTTTATTCAGACATTAGTCAATGTTTCACTTCAGCTGCTTTTTCAAGAATGATCGTTGCTGCCTGACTCTGTGCTGCTATTATTAACTTATGTTGCTTTTGCACCTCATTTAACAAATAAAGGATTTGTGTTATCACATAGCAATGTCTTTGTGTGGTTCCTGGTCAGCAGTGAAACAACACTGAAGTGGAGTGTGTGCTGTATCTATTTCCTTTTTTAACTCTACGTGCTTCTGACACTTTCCCCACTGCAAAGGGTGCCATTCTCCCACGTTCTTCCCATTACAATCTTTAACATTTGTAAAAAGTTAATTGTCTGGCTGCCTTCCCTTGTTGGAAGAACCACCAAGGGCTCAGGTTACACATACAGGCAAGACCTATAGCACCTAACGGCAAACATTGGGTTTATAGCAACAAAAAGACAAGCATTGGCATATGCCAAATGTTCACTTGCTTGTAGTTGCTGTGTAGTTGTTTGGCACAGAAAATGCAGCAGTTACAACTAACAAATTAATAACATGAGTTGTAATAGTGAAAGTGTCATGATAGGGTAATGAAGAAGTTTACACATAACATTGTTGTGTTCTTAGATTGTGAGCCTGACTTTACAAGATATTTGGTAACTTGGTAACTTGGTAATTGTAGACAAAGTAGGCCGTGGCCCATTTAATTGTCTCCCATTCATAGTGGGCTTATATGTTGATATATTTCCTGATATTTGTAAGCAAAATTTTATCTAACTCCATTTTAAATGTATCAAATGACGTTTTTTCAACTATATTCCTTGGTAAGCTATTCCAAATTAAGGGAGTTCATATATTATAAAAATTTAAATGTCTATTAGATCTTGCTCTATTTATAAAATTTGTTTATCATGTGATCTTGAGTTTAAGGTTTTAGGATTCCAAATTATATTACATTGAGACATCAAGATGTTATTCTCCAAAATCGATATAAAATAGCAGATCTCCCTAATCGTCTCAATTCCAAAGGGTACAAATTGAGTTCAGATAGTCTATCCACATATTCCACATTTTGCAAACCTTTTATTGACTTTGTTAGACATTTTTGAATATTTTCCACTCTAGATATGTCTTTCTTTAAATATGGACTCCATATGGGGGATCCATAGTCAAGATTAGGGAGTACATAGGTCTTATATAGTTTAAGTACACACTCTCTATTCCTCGATATAAAGGCTTTATTAATAGCATAAATAGTACTATTACATTTGCCTATTAATTTTGAGATGTGTGTATTAGATGATAATCTGGAATTTATCCAAACACCCAAATCCTTTTCAATATTACTATGTTTTATTTTTTTTGTGTTTAGAAGGTATGAATATTTTGGGTTATTTTTCCCAAGATGGATTACAGCACATTTATCTTCATTAAATTTCATACCATTACGTATCCCTCAATCTTCAATTTGACTTAAACTATTTTTTAGCTCCATATAATCATTGTAAGTTGCAACTTCTCCCACTATTTTAGTAACATCGGCAAATTTGGTTATAAGTGACTTGACACCTACATTCATATCGCCAATATAAAGAACAAATAACAGGAGGCCCAATACTGATCCCTGAGAGACCCCACTGGAAACACGTCCCTCATCCGATAAAACAGTATTGATACGTACCCTCTGAGTACGGTTTGCCAACCAATTTGCAATCCATCTAATAATGTATTTATTTAAACCAAGTTTAGTTACTTTATCTATCAACAGCTAATGTGGAACTGAATCAAACGCCTTTCCCAAGTCCAGGAGGATTACATCCATTGGTCTACCGCTATCTAATTTAAGGCTGATATGGTTGTAAAAGGCTAATAGATTGGTATTGCATGAAAGCCCTCTTCTGAATCCGTTCTGAGTAACATCTTGTAGTCTCAATCTTATAATATCTTCATCGATGATATTTTTAATTAGCCTTTCCAACAACTTACAGCAAACTGATGTCAAACTAATTGGTCTATAATTGGTCATACAAGATTTATTGTCTTTTTTATGAATAGGCACCACTATAGCCCTCTTCCAATCCAATGGCACCACACCAGTTTCAAGGGATTTATTGAATAATTTTGTAAGAGGATCAATTAGCACATCCACATGTTTTTTCCATACAATCGTATCAATATTGTCTGGTCCTGAGGAGGAGGATATATTTAATTTTAATAGTTCTATTTTAACTAATTCATGACTTATATTAATAGATGTTTCATTTTTTACATCAGCAATACCAATATTGGTGTTTTGAGCCTGATATATTGATGTAAAATATTTGTTGAAATTATCAGCTATATCTTTATTATTTGTAATAGTTCCTCCATTTACTATTATTGATGTAATTTTTTTTGAAACTCGTTTATTACCATTTACATAAGCATAAAAAGCCTTTTGATTTTTATTTGATGCAAGATTGTTTTCAAATTTAATTTTGCCTTTTTTTATAATAATCTTAAGCAATTTCTGCTGTTTTCTATATTTAGTATAATTTATGTCAGTAGGATTCTTTTTGTACTTTTTAAAGGCTTTATTCTTTCTTCTAATTTGTCTCTTTATGTCTATATTAAACCAATGGGGGATATAACCTTTACTATTAACAATTTTACGCTTAGGAATATGATTCACAATTATTTCTTGTATTTTATTTTTCAACTTTACCCACATATGATTTACCTCTAAACTGTAATATGACTGCCCCCAATCCAGTTTTTTAAATACATCAATAATTTTGTTCCAATCTGCTTTTCTATAATTGAGGGATTGTATATGATTTCTAAATTTGATATTTCCAGTATAAGATGAACATTCAACAATATTGTGGTCACTATTACATAAATGTGGCAAGGTGTCTATTCTATCGATCTTATCAATACAATTAGTAATAACCAAATCTAAAGTACTCTTACCCCTAGTTGGAACCTCAACCATTTGATAGTAACCTTGAGAAGTTATAGTATCCAAGAGTGCTTTTTCAAAGGCACTTGTTGCTTTATGCTCCAACCACATAATTCCAGGAGCATTAAAATAGCCCATAATCAAAAAATCCCCAATATTTGATGCTTGAATCAATTCTTCTAATAAGTTATTGTTATAAACATTATTACTGTTAGGAGGTCTGTAACAGATCCCCAAATTCAATTTAGGTAAGTGAGGAAAACAAATGCTTACCCATAATGTTTCAGGAATATTATCTGCAAAATCACTTATTTTAATTTCCTGACTATGAAGAAACTCAGAGATATAGCAACATACACCTCCTCCTTTTTTCCCAATACGATTTTTAGTAAATAGGTGAACTCCATCAATATTGTTAGACCAATCATTTGATTCATTCCACCAAGTTTCTGTCACACATATAATGTTAATATTTTCCTGATTAATTCGTAATTTCAATTCACTTAACTTATTATTATTTAAGCTTCATGCATTAACATTCCAAATTTTCAATCTACTAAAGCCTTTGTTTTTAAATTTGATAGTTGTAATAAGTTAGTGGCATGATTTAATTTAGTTTTGGTTGGTCCCCTTGTCCCTTGTTTTCTAGTTTAAATTGGACTTAATGATGTTTTCAAAAGTCCTACCTAATTTGTATGCTCCTTGTCTACTCAAATGTAACCCGTCCCAACTAAATAATGAGGGTGTGTCAACAAAATTTTCCCAATGAGTTATAGATTTGTAGCCTGACTTGAGTGTCCATTTTCTTAGCCACTCATTTACAACTTTAATTTTACATAAAGTATGATAATTTGCTCTTGGAACAGGAGGTATTTCAGAGAACCATGTTTCACAATGAAATTTGTCCAAAGTTTTTCCAATATCTATAAGTTCTTGCTTAATTTCATCAACAGATAGTTTTCTTATATCATTTGTCCCTACATGTAAAATGACCAATGGATTTTGGCCAGAAGTTTTTAGAATGTCCGGGCACATTTTATTTATATCTCTGATACCAGCTCCTCAAAGGCAGAACAAGCTATATTATGCTTGTCGATCTACATACTATCTTGTCTGTGTATTTAATTATCGAATCTCCCAAAACATAGAATTGTCTACTCAAAGTTTTTACATCATTCAGAGGGTGACTCTTAACTGAATTTAACAAAACGTCTACACTTTTATTATGTTCATCATGAGTATGGACACAGTCAAATGTAGACCCTTCTTCTTGTCCATTTATTTCATGTGATACTATTTCAGACATGGGTTCAATTGAAGACACCTGGATGTTTGCACTCACTTCCTTAGTTATAACATCAGGTCTGGGATCATATTCAGTAGCCATAGGAATTTGCTTTTGGAAATTAACACCTTGTGTCAACTCAGCTAAAGGATCTGTATTATCCAGACTAATTAAAGGATCATATCTATTTGACAATATAATATTGTTTCCAATGGCCCTTCTTCTAAATTTTGATTTATGACCAGTATTCACAAAAGTCCATTCTTCAGCTTCACTATCTAAACTAGTGTCATTTGATTCACATCTTTTCCTTTTCTCATAATTCCCTGTATTATTACTGGATACAGTAACATTTTCTCCATTATTTATTTCCACATTATTTCTAGTGCTAATTTGGGAGGGGTTCCCTAATGATTTTGTTTGATTTTCCTGATATTTTTCAATCACTGCGAGTCTCTTATAAAAATTTTCTATATCTTCCCTCAATACACTATTGCTAGTGCATTTATCACATATAAAAAAGGTGGTCTGAGGGAGAGAGGTAAATAGGGCATACATCGAGCAAGTATTACATTTAATACCTGTTTTGCCATCCAGTGTGATTATCACATCCCTCATATTGTCTTTATCAGTTGTTATTTGATCTGAACTCACATCCGGTATAGGCTCTAAGATTATTAAATCAGCCGTAGTCTTACTACACATCCGCTTATTAGGATATTCAATAGTTTTATTTTACTCACCGATGAGAGTACATGTGTCCCCCTCACTCTATCACACTGTCACACTGACACCGCGTGACCGCGCGTGTCGCTGCCTTGCATCTTTTACGATGCAGCGCATGCCACCCTGCTCGCTGCAGTGCTATTTAAATAGCGAGTGACACCCAGAAGTAACTCGCGCTTCCTGAGTGTCCTCGCAAGTCCAAAAACTCGAACTTTCCCAAATTTCACCCTGTAGTGCCTATTAAAATGGAGTTTTGCCCCTTAAAAGTGCTTTCCTGTTCATAAAAGAAATAATCAAAATGAGAGTTAGTTTGGAATTGTTTTCTCAAACTACTCTCCTCAGCCTAGAGTACCTAGGGCTCCAAACCTCGCGAGATTACGAGGTGTGCAACAGCTTCAAATTATACAAAAGTTTTATAACAGAGCATTCAAAAATACACAGTTTGCATAAATTTTCATGTAAGGCAGCATTTTATAAGTTTAAAATGGTTAATAGATCAAACAGCAAGAGACCTGCTTGCTGCAGTGCTATTTAAATAGCGAGTGACACCCGGAAGTAACTCGCGCTTCCTGAGTGTCCTCGCAAGTCCAAAAACTCGAACTTTCCCAAATTTCACCCTGTAGTGCCTATTAAAATGGAGTTTTGGCCCTTAAAAGTGCTTTCCTGTTCATAAAAGAAATAATCAAAATGAGAGGTAGTTTGGAATTGTTTTCTCAAACTACTCTCCTCTGCCTAGAGTACCTAGGGCTCCAAACCTTGTGAGATTACGAGGTGTGCAACAGCTTCAAATTATACCAAAGTTTTATAACAGAGCATTCAAAAATACACAGTTTGCATAAATTTTCATGTAAGGCAGCATTTTATAAGTTTAAAATGGTTAATAGATCAAACAGCAAGAGACCTGCTCACTGCAGTGCTATTTAAATAGCGAGTGACACCCGGAAGTAACTCGCGCTTCCTGAGTGTCCTTGCAAGTCCAAAAACTCGAACTTTCCCAAATTTCACCCTGTAGTGCCTATTAAAATGGAGTTTTGCCCCTTAAAAGTGCTTTCCTGTTCATAAAAGAAATAATCAAAATGAGAGGTAGTTTGGAATTGTTTTCTCAAACTACTCTCCTCTGCCTAGAGTAGCTAGGGCTCCAAATCTCGCGAGATTACGAGGTGTGCAACAGCTTCAAATTATACAGAAGTTTTATAACAGAGCATTCAAAAATATACAGTTTGCATAAATTTTCATGTAAGGCAGCGTTTTATAAGTTTCATAGAATAGTTTCATATCATAGAATACTGTACTACATGAACATTACAGGTGACATTTAGCAAACACCACCTGAAATGTGATTTTGTGAAATGACTGTAAACACAGATATTGCAGGGAGATTTGTAAATGACTCCTGCCATGTTCATGAGATAGGGTAAAAAAATAGTATGTTGAAAATGTGGGCTCAGAAGTAAAAAAAAAACTGCAATATTATGAATATAGTAAATGCTAAAAAAAAAATGTCATTGCTTAGTCATAACTTTGTTTTTGTTGTGTGTGTATTTTTTTTTTTTGATATTTTGGCCCCAAATTCTCAACATAGTCTTTTTACAACACTACCTTATGAACATGACAATTGTTTCATTTCATTTTACTGAAGGCTTAGGCCTTTGAGAATAAACTCATTTAAAATGGTGACCCATGGCATAACATGAATCCAGATTACAAAATTACAAAACATGCCAAAACAATACATACAATAATTGCACATCACATGTAAATACATTTCACAACCTGAAGAAATAACAATTCTAAAAGACATCTTATGCGCTACAGCTTGAATACTCAACTTTGGCACAGCAGGACTTAATTTGAATACTTATAGTATCCATGAACCATTGTTCAAGTATTTTTTAGATAGAAGGTTTACTTTACCTACCGGAACCTTGATGGAAGATTGTTCCACAGCTGAGGAATCATGTAACTAAAGAAATACTTAGATCTTTTAGTTGTTTATTTAGGAACAACTAGCTCATTGTTTACTGTTTTCCTAAGAATTGGGTTTATTTCCTTAAATTTTAATTTGTCTGAGAGGTAACCTGGTATATCACCCTGAACACTCATAATTATTTATTTATTTATTGCAGTTTAGGTTTAATACCTTTGAGTCCTGGGACCTGTTTACAAAGGTTCCAGGTCATACACAAAACAATTAGTCAAACATACAGGTTGCAGATATTACAAAAAAAGTTAGACAAAGCATATCGGTTGCATACATTTGAACGATATGAGTCAGAATACATTGAAGGAACAGTTTGTTTCAGTCAGGTTACAAATAATATAGGAAGAACATGGTTTCAAGGGTATAAAGCATTTCAGTGAGGGAACATTCAGGATACAGCTCAAACAAAGGATACAGTTTCAAAGGAAGTGCTTTAGTCCATCAATTTAGGGTCATCAGGCCCCTAAGAGTACTGGCCATACAGATTGGGATTAGCTATACAGAGGGGGAGTGGGTGGGGGAGCAGCCTAAGGATGGCGTTGTTGTTTTGTGGGAGGGTAGTGATAGAGGTTGCTGCAGTGATGCCAGCAGCGTGAGGGGTGCAAGCTGGAGCTCAGTAGGAGGCAAGTGGGGGATGAACAGGCGGGGAGAAAACTAATGGGAGGGTACTGGAGTGAGGAGAGGTGTGAAAGGAGGTTGGGATATAAACAGCAAGGAGGTAAGTGGTGGTAATGGAGGGAGTTGTGTAGGAGAGGAATTAGGGTGGAAATATTAGGGCCAGGAGAGGGTGGGGGGGTTAGGAGGTGGAGGGGGGATGGTGGTGTAGGAGGGGATGGACTGGGAAGGGGAAGGGGGAGGGGTGGGTTATTCAGGCTAAAGAGTCCTATAGTTTGGCTAGTCAAAGCATGCACAGGCCAGTTCATGATGCAGTGGAGTCCTAAGTCCTGTTTTGAAGAGGCTAATCTTATTGCTTTCAATGAATGATGCAGGTAGCCCATTATACCATTTTGGTCCTTGGTACAAAATGGATTTCTGTGCAGGGTGGTGCATTTAAATGGTACCAGAAGCCTGCCTTTCTCTGCACTCCTGGTTGGCTTAGATGATCTAGCCTGCTGGAAGAGTCCACATAGAGATGGAGGCGCTAGTCTTAATTGGGGTCTCTTGGCAAATAGAAAGGTCTGGTACCGGGCTCTGAGATGGAGAGGAAGCCATCCAGTATCTGAGTAAAGACACAGGTGTGGGTTGAAGAATCATCTCCTAGGGTCAGCTGGCAAGTCTTGTTGTATAGGGTTTTTATTCAATTGAGAGCAGCTTCGGTGCCCACCCAATATATTGGTAGGCCGTAGAATAGATGCAAGGACCAAACTGCTCTTGGCTAGTTTTAGGGCATCAGATGTTATAGAGTGCCTGTGGCAGTATAGCACTGCAGGTTTCATATTGGCGATTTTGACAACATGGTCAATATGACCGCAGAAATTGAGAGTGTCATCAATGTGAGTGCCTAGGTATTTAAATGAGTAGACTTGCTCTAGAGCATCTTCATTAAGATTCCATATTAGCATTGCGGGCTGTATATTCAAACTGTGCCATTCATAGGCGCAAGCCCTTGCACTGCACAAAATAGTTGCGCAGGGGTGTGTCCGGGGCGATATTCAAAGGAGTTGCGCTATTGAGCACCTCCTTTGAATATCACCCCCCCCAGCCACAGCCACTGTGCATGGTGCAGTGGAACTTGTGCCACCGCAAGTTGACAGAATGGAGCATTCAACTTGCAGTGGCGCAAGTACCATTGCGCCATGCGTAAAATCCCGATATTCAAAAGGTGACATGCAAATGGGGCTATAATTCATGCAAGGCACAGGGAGACCATTTGCATCTGATTATGGCCCCATTTGCATGCCATTAGCATGTAGGTGCTTCGATCCCCGAGGACTTGCGTCTGGCACCCTGCCAGGCAGCAGCCATCAGGGACCGATGCCCCCTGCAGCCCGATCGTGGGCAAAACAGTGTAGAATCCCTCCCACCCCCCTCACTGGCCCGATCACGGGCATGGTTTAATTCCCCCCCCAACAGCCAGTCACAGGCAGCAATGTGGCTCCCCACCCAGATGTATCCCTGGTGGTCCAGTGGACCGAAAAGCCTGATGCGTGGGCAGTAGTATAGAATCCCCCTCCCGAATTCAGCCCTGGTGGTCTAGTGGCACATCCCGATTGCGGGATGTAAATGCTGCACAAATCCCCCAACATTGCCCTGGTGTGAGTGTCTCCCCTCCCCACCACCCACCACCCCCACCCGCCTCCCCACAGCCGGCGGGCGCAGCATCCTCCCGCTTGCCGCCACTGCCGACTGCTCTGACAGCCCGGTAGGCTGCACTCCGATGGTGCAGAAGCCAATGGTAGCAGCCATATACATGACAGTCCAGTTTTGTGAATGAATCATTCACAAATCTGACTGTCATGTATGGTATGGGCTGCACGCCCATTGGCTCTTTCTCTGCACCATCGGGTATGCAGCCCTACCGAGCTGTCAGCTGGCGGGCGCGGGTGGCAGGAGGGATGCTGCCGCCTGCCAGCTGGGGGAGCGGTGGTGGGACTTCATGGGTGGGTGGGAGGGGGACACTAGCCACCAGGGCAATGTTGGGGAGGATTGTGGCATTTACATCCCATGATCGGATGCGCACTAGACCACCAGGGCTGAATTCAGGAGGGGGATTCACACTACTGCCCGCGATCGGACTTTTCGTCCACTGGACCACCAGGATACGCTCGGGAGCTAGCATTGCTGCCCGCGATCAGGCTGGTGGGGATTAAACTATGCCCGCGATCGGCCAGTGGGGTGGTGGGGGGATTTACAGTCGCCGCCCACGACCGGGCTGCAGGGGGGCACAGGATTGGGTGGCCAGCCACAGATGGCAGCTGCTGTGTTGCACCCTGCAATGCAGCAGCTCACCTGTGGGTGGCCCTCAACTTAAGCCTTCTTTTTTGGCTCAAAGTTGTGCAGGCGCAGGTTGGGGGTTGCGCCTGCACAACTCTGCACAGCCCTGCTGAATATCGGGCTGTGCAATTTATGCATGGTTCCTCCCCCTCCAGTTCAGCATGCATTCATTTTCATTTCACTGTTGCTCAGCATGTTTTCTGTGGCGCAACTGCCTCCTGCTGAATATGGCAGAATGGAACAAGTTCGGACTTGTGCAGGTGCAACCCTATTGCGCATGGCGCAACCCTTTTGAATATCCAGCCCTGCATATAACTTCTTTTTGTTCTGTGGGACAGTAAGCAGCATGCTCTTAGTTTTTTTGTGGTTTAGCAACAGTTTTTTGGCACTGAACCAGGATTCTAGCTTGTGGAAGCTGTTGAGGAGTTGGGAGGTGATGGTCAACTGGTCCCTGCCGGAGGCAGAAATTACGGCATCATCTTCATAGAGTACGATGTGAGCCAGGCAGGCTGAGGGTAGGGTATTGATATAGAGACTGAAGAGGAGAGGGCCTAGGACTGATCCTTGGGGGACTCCAATGCTTATCTCCCTGGAAGATGATAGTGAGTCTCCAATTCTGACATGCTGAGTGCGATGAGCGAGGCAACTGCAAAACCATGCCACTATGTCTGGGGATAGTCCTGTTGAGAGCAGGCTGTTTAGAATAAGGTGATGGTTAATGGAGTCAAAAGCCTTCGTGAGGTCTGTGAATATTGACCCCACTGCCATCCCTTTGTCTAAGGCGTTGTATACTTGGGAGGTGTATTCTACTAGGATCGTTAGGGTGGAGTGATGTTTCCAGAAACCATGCTGTTTAGGAACAATTTGTTGTACTTCTCCAGGTACTCTGTGAGCTGATCAGAGACCACCCTCTCTAGGGCGGTCTAAGCAAAGACCACCTTATGTAGTTATCTCCTATCAGTTACAGAAAGCCAACCGAGTTTAGCATACATTAAGCAGTGGTGAGTGTCTCTTGTGCACTGAAGAATTAGCCTTGCCAGCCTATTATACAAAACCTCCAGCTTCTGTAGTTTAGCCAAACTGGCATAATCATAAAGAACATCACTAAAGTCAGACAGTGGAAAACCTATGTTTCAACTATTTTCTTTCACACTTCTCCCCAGACAGTTTTTATTGCATTATAATAACCCCACTCTTTTACCTATAGCCCCAATAAGTTTATCTACATGAATGTTACCCATTGCCGATGTGTCTACTCAGTAACCTAAATATTTATAATGAGAAACCTGCTCAAGCCTGGACCCCTCTAAATCTGTTAATGGTTAATTCCAAACAGTTTATTAGCTTTGAGACAGACCACAGGACCATGCATTTTATTTTACTAATGTTCATTTTTAACTTAGATCTGGCAAAAAGTCCTGAACGTCATCAAAACTAGATTGAAAATTTGCTTCAATCTCTTGCAATGAGCAGGCAGAGGTATATATATATAACTTTGTCATCGGCATACAGATGGTATGCCACTCTATTAACTGCATCTCTAAATTTACTTGAGTATAACAGAAATAGTAAGGGGCCTAGCACTAAGCCCTGGGGGACCCCATGGACATTGGGCAAGGCGTCTGAAATCACATGATTTACAGTTGTTACCTGGTATCTCCCTCCTAAATAAGAAGCAAATCATTTTAGGGCAGATAAGGATATTCCAATGTCCTTCATCCTTGATAGCAATATTAGATGGTCTACCATGTCGAAGGCCTTGGAGAGGTCAACAAAGATGGCACCAGTTAAATGGCCCTTTTCCATTGCTTTGTTGATGTCATCCAAGGCCCTTGACATGGAGACCACCATTCCATGGGACTTGCAAAATCCTTACTGACATTTATCATGTTAGTTGTTCTGGGATAAATAGCCCTGCACTGCCAAAAGTCTCTCTAACAATTTGGAGACCTGTGATAATAAGGAGATAGGGTGATACTTTTTAGCTGGTCAGTGCTACCCTCCTTAAAAAATGGTGTCTACCTTGGCCAGCTTCCACCCCTCAGCGATAACCCCCTCCACAATAGACCAATTAAACAAAAATGTGAGGGGGGCAGCAATTTGTAGAGCTGATATCTTTAGAAGGGAAGTAGTCAAGTCATCAAGACCATCACCCTTATTAGTTTTAAAGCATAAGAGTAAATCTCATACTCTATGTTCTTCTATCTTCTTAAATGAAAACGTGTGACAGCTTCTATGATTATCAGGGGCCACATTAAGATGATTAATAAAATCACTATCAATATTACCAAAAAAGTTATCCGGCATTTACAAAGTAATTGTTGAACACATCAGAGAGAGACCCAAACCCATCCTGAACTGGGATTACAATATTATGAGTAGAGTCTCTAGAATGTCCATTTAGATCTTTGACAGTTTTCCAAAAGGCCCTTGGGACTCCAGCTGATATTATTTATGAAATCCTAGCCAAAATGTAAATCTGTAGCACAAATGTGAAAAGGCAGTTTTATCAGTATTTGAAAAATGACACCTGTCATGTTCATGAGGTGGTACTGTATAAAAAGATGGTTATGTTGATAATTTGGGGTCAAAATCTGGACAAATGACAATGTTATAAGTACACTTTGAAGAATGTCAAATGTTTCTTCATAACTTCATTGTTTTTTGAGATTCTGACATCAAATTATCAGCACAGTCTTTTTATGACACCACACTATGAACATGACAAGTACCTTTTATAAAATCCAGGCTAATAAGTCATGTTGCTACAGAGTGTGAAAATATGTTATGGACAGGATTTGGCTAATGATGCCTGCAATGTTCATGAGCTGGGCTAAGAAAAGGGCTATGCTTTACAATTTGGGATCAAAATCTGAAATACTAATGTTATGGGTAAACGTTGAAAATGGCAATGTTTCTATATAGGTTTTTTTGTGGGTTTTTTTTGGCATTTTGACTCTACATTTTCAGCATGATATTTTTATGACCTCACCCTTTGATCAAGACAGGTGGGACTTTTTAAAATCCCATCTAAGAGATGATTTCTTAGATTGACTGCAAAAACATGTTTTGGAGGAGATATAAAAATTTTGCACCTGCCTTTTCATGGTGTGGGGGTTAAAAAAGCCTAGTTTGAAAACTGTTGAGAAAAATTTTAAAAAATTACAGTGTTATGAGTAAATGTTTAAAATGCATTAAAAAGCCACTAACCTTATTTACCTTGCTTTAGTTCAGTTCATGATTGGGTGCCGTAGGGAGAGGAGCTTTGCCGTTCATGAATGAATAACTTTATGGGACCTTTCTTAAGTAAGTGAGGGGTGCGGATGTTGGGTGGGTGATTCTGTGTGGAGACATGTGGTGGGGTGTGGGGTCATGAAGGGACTAACAGATTTCCATGGATGGTTTTCTACTTTTCAGGTAAAAAAAAAAAAAAATTAGGGACAATTTTTGTTTTACAGGTTCAGATTGGGAATTGGGCACTCCAGTTCTGAGTGGTTGTTTGACAACAGCAGGGGTTGACACCCAGGTGCTGCATCCAGTGGTGAGGGGTGTTAGCTGGCACAAAGAGTTGGGCACCTCAGTGTTGTATTTCAGAGATGGGTTGGGTGGGTGGTGTGGGATACCAGTGATGGGACTGAGAAGCAGCTAATAGTTTTATTAAAAAGGTTGTGGGGTAGTAGGGGTTGAACAGATGAATCAGGTGGGATGGGGGAATAGCGACTGTGGGGTTGAACACCCACCACCAGTTTTCTGTACTGACTGGGTCCAGTGGTGGAATAGTGGTGGTGGGTTTGAGCACCTGCCACTGATTTTATGTAGTGACTTGTTAGGCAGGAGATACCAGCAGTGGTATTTAACACCCACCTCCGGTTTTGTCAAAGAGATGGTGGATGATGACATTTCAGCCATAGACAGGAAAATACTGTTGTGTTGTGCAATATGTTTGCCAATCCCTGAGCTACAAAGTATTAAACAGTAACTCATATGCAGAACCAGAATTATGGGTTGTAGAAGAAACCCCACTTCCACCTTGCATTTCAAGCCTTGAGATTGGGCAAAAACTTCAAAACAGAAAATGAGAAAGGCAGAGAGTTGTCAAATTAAGGAGGATATTCAATATTCTGAAGTTATAATAGGTGGATGAGGGGCTTGCCCCAAAAAGCCTTTTCACGGGTCAGACTCATATCAGTATGTTTGCATTCTTTGCAAGCAAACATAAAAAGTGATTACTGTCAGAAACTTAACTAAACAAGCATTTGTCAATGCCGAATGTTGGCTTGCTGGCATTGGCATTGGTAGTGCAGGAGTTAGACAGATGCATCATAGGAATGGCAGTGAAGTATTGAACTGATGCCAACCCACCCCCACCCTGCAGAGAATGACAAGCATTAGGGTGTCACTTTGGGTGTTTGGTAGAGCAGAGCGGGAAAACATGTTGGGCAGGATGTGAGAAATGACAGCTGCACAGTTCATAAGGAGGTGTAAAAAAATGCCAGTGTTGAAAATGTGGCATGTAAACATACCAAATTTGCGAGGCTACTAGGGTGTGTGGGAAATATGCAATGCACGCTTGCAACACTGCCATTTTATGGGAGTTCAGCACCACATTTTCAACATAGGCATTTTAGCACCTCTGCTCATGTACAGTGTCACTGTTATTTCCTCAAAGTGTCCCAAGAAGTGATTTCGCACAGCGACCACGCTATTCTGTGCCGGAAGTGCGAAAACACATTTTGGGCATGATATGTCAAATGACGGCTGTACTGAATGGCAATGGTGAAAATCCAAACTGAAAATATCACAAATGCACGACGGTACGAGCGTGCATGCAATCTGCCAACGCATGCTCGTAACACAGTTATTTTATGGAGTATCATCACCAAATTTTCAACATAGGCATTTTAGGTCCTCTGCTCATGAACTGTGTCACTGTCATTTTCATAATCTGGCCCAAACACTGATTTCCCCACAGCTGCCTTATTGTGCGCCAGAAGTGCGGAAACACATTTCAGGCAGGATATGGAAAATGACAGCTGTACTGTTCACAAGGAGGTGTACAAAATGACAATGCTGAAAATCCAGCAGTAAAATATTGTGAATCTTGTGATTACGAGCCTGCGTAGCAACTCGCCAGCATACGCTATTAAAACAGGCATTTGTTGGATTTTCCACCAAATTTGGAACTTAGGCTTTTTAAGAGGCACCTCCAGACACTCACCACTGTCATTATGTTATAGGCTTCCCCAGCAGTGATTTCCAAGAAAGGATCATAATCACCTTTCAAGGCTGATAAACCAAGGACAGTGACAAAATTCATGAGGAGGGCCCCAAAACCCCATGTTGAAAATTTGGTGCAAAATTCAAAAAATGCCTGAGATATGCAACAAAGTTGAAAAACCCTATCTAGCTCATTATACAGCTTACCAGCATCTCTTCAGTTCGCGGTGTGGCTTTGAAGAGTACAGACATGTTCCTGGTCCACGAAGATCATCGGCCAGACTCCAGAGGTAAGTATGGGGTGAGGGGGTGGGAGGCAGGGTGCAGTGGGTGGGTGCGGGTTGTGGGAGGGGGCAGGAAGAAGCGCCCGTGGGACCGTTTTTAATTTGCAGGTTTAAAAAAAAAAAAGATGACGTGGGACGTTTGCCATGCTGGGGTGGGCTCCCAGCGTGGCAGAAGGATGGCTGGGGGGGCATGGAGATGACGGGGGATTGGGCACCCCCATCAGTCATGGCATCAGTTGCCACGCTGGGGTGGGCTCCCAGCGTGGCACCCTGGACTGGGGGCGGCATGTAGTAAGTGGACATAACTTCTAAACGAAGTGACGCTGCATGACGAGCTTGTCTCTGATTGCAGCGGCACTTTGTTTAGAAGTTTTGTCCACTTTACATAATGTTGGTGTCAGCGCTAGCATGCTGGCTTATTGGGGAATGAGGAACGCACCTACTGATGCATGCCCTGCATTGGCCCAACAGCAGCCGTGCCCCCAAAGCTGCACTCTCCCAATATGTTGACTGCCGCGCAAGCGCGGCAAGCCAACATAAAAACAGTTCTGTTACAATCAGAAATAGCAGTGATAGTCTCAGACAGATTCAATCATCCAGGAGCAAAGTTTCCCTACCACACAAATTGCAAGTTCTGAAAAAAACAGGTAGATCAAGAAGAACCCATAAGTCCAAAGAATAAAATTACATATCTGAAGTTCAGAATATGTCAAAATAAGCACAAAATCACTGTTACAGAATACTGTCCAAAAGTTCCAACTATTCAATTCAGATGTATCAGTCACTAGAACCTGCATCAAACTAGCTCCACTCCCAGGACACACCAAACCTTTTCTGCTCCCAGTGTGGTGTGGGGAGACTGTTGCTGGGGAGCCACTGCTTCCAGTCTACACATCTGACATAAATAAGTCATATAGGAGAATTTGCTATTGGGAAGCCACCACTCAAGCATGGTCTCAAGATTGTTTATTTAATTAGTTATGCATTGATTTATCTATCTATCTATCTATCTATCTATCTATCTATCTATCTATCTATCTATCTATCTATCTATCTCTCTCTCTCTCTCTCTCTCTCTCTCTCTCTCTCTCTGTACCTATATATTTGAATGATTTACTTGAAATTATTTATTTATTTGAATGCTTTACTTGAAAAGACATACTGGGCTGCAAAACAGCTCATTTACAGTGGTGTTCTTGTGGATTAGCAAGGTCCAGTGCTAAGGAATCTTCCCCAAAAGCCATCTTCCAGCTTCCTGGAGGGGAAAAATTTCTGCTGGGGAGCACCACTCCCTGAAAAGCAATATTGCTACCGTCCCTGAAATAGGGGATGTGCTGCATGGGAAACACTGCTCCCCACTTAGGCATGAACACCATCTTACACACCCCAGAGAGAACCACCACCAGTGAGTCATCAAATATGCCAACATACAAATCGGTCTGCTCCACAGGCACAAACACTACATGACTGCGGATGCCCTTAGACTGGATATCTGCAGCTCTGTCACCTCCATCATTGACTACAGTCTAGCTATCTACAGCTCTGCTTTCCCTACTGCACTCCACAGGATATCAGTGTCACTCAACAAAGCCTGCAGACTCCTAACTGGCACTGCCCGCCAAACTCAGACCTGTGACCTGTACACACAGGCCAGTTCACTTCCACTTCAAAGGAGAATTCAGTATCAGACATGCCTGACCTCCAAGGAGGTTCTCTTGGGTCTCATGCCATCAGGTGTTCAAAGGCTCCTCACTGCATACAGCAGTATCCAACGTACACGTAGTGCTCAACATCAAACCTTCCAGGTCCCTAGATGCAGGACCACAATGGGCCAAAAGTCATTCACCCATAGAGCTCCTCAGTAGTACAATGCCCTCAACAATGAAGTACTTACACCTGCAACACTTGGACCCTTTAAAAGGCAACTCTGACTATACCAAACATCAACCACACAATGTGACTGCTTCTCCTAGTGGCAGCCTCCTCTCTCACCCCCAGTCTAAAGTGACCTGTTACCCCCCTAAGCATTCTCCCCTGTCACCTGCTTCCCTCCTCCCACCCGTACCCTTCCCCACCACCACCACCCTGCCTTACCCTCCATCTTCCCTCTTGTAGGCACTTTCAGATTTTTGGGTCCCCCAACTCCTACCTACCCTGCACTTATGCTACCCATCCATCACCCTCTGACAATGGCCCTTCAGCATGCCCACCCCTTTCTTTAACCCTGCTATCCTATATTCACTGTCTGTTCTATATAATGTACTGCCTGCACTGAAATGTCTTTCTCTCATAAACTGGCTCATTGTCTCTCCATTATGTACTTTAAATTTAAAGCCTTGCCTTCTCTGTGATATACCTGTAACCATTGTCTACCTCTGTGTGTATATTTTCTCTCCATCCTTTTACGTGGCACCTTTGTAAATGAGCAGCAACTGCTCAAAGGTATCTGTAATCCAAGAGATTAATAAAAAAAAAAAAAAAAATATGCCCATTCAGCAAAGGTTTGTCATATTAGGCAGGGGCTCAGCATTGATGCTCGATCCTTAACTGTGGTTTTGGCTATGTTGAGAGAACTCTGGACCAGGCCAGAAAACAACATAAAACCACAGAGAAAAAAAACCGAAGAAAATGAAACAGCCAGTCAGATGGGGCAAGATATATTGCTTTCATTATAATGAAACATGTGGCAGTGGAGAAATTAGGGTAGTAATGAGCAGCAGCTCCCTGCCTACCATCTCTGGCACCATCTAGTATAAAAATGTAAATACTTCCAAAGCCATGCTAACTTAAGTCCTAGTTGCAGACTGTAAATGTTTAAAAGCTGTCTTGTTTGGCTGGGAAGTTGTGTGGCTCTCGTGTGCATACTGTATTATTCAAGTTTTGAACACATAACCCCAAACCTGCTGATGCCAATAAAATATGTATAAAATATTGTGTTTATCCACGTCTCATTAATTGGAATTATTAGAAAAGAAAAAAAAACATGAAAATCAAAGAAAACTAAGCAGCATAGTGCAACCACACATACCAATCTACCACACATCTGGCAAAAACATGAATTCAATGCTGAGTGCAAAAAAAAAAAATAGTTCGTTAATGCCAAGAAAATGACAGCAATAAGTCCTAGCTCTTCATGCCATAACAGTGATGCTCCACTGTAAGTAAGTAAGTAATTTTTTATTTGTAAAAAGAAAAGGCGCCTTTCTTCAACCAAGGCGCCTGTACATAACATAAGTCATAAAACACACAACATAAATACTGTTGAAGATACAACCTTAATTATGTGCGGCCCTGTGAGGAAGCATCATTGTTGTCATGTGATGCACCAGGGCATAGTGATGTAATTTTCTTGGCTTTACCCAGATATTAAATAATGTTGTGGTCAGCTTTGTTCTCATGTTTTTGTCATGTGTGCAGCAGATTGATGTGTGCATTTACATTTTGGGACTATGGCCCATTTGCTTGATAGCACCTACTCCCTCCGTGGTGTGTGTGTTATTTTTGTCCATTTCATAAGCTGCCTATTGTATAATGATATGTTTATTTATTTATTTGTTAACCAGGCCACTGCACTGATCCCAGGGACTGTTTTCAAGCATGATCCAGGCCATTAAAGGTGATAGGAAAAAACAGTTTTTACAACTCTAGATGCCCCACAATTGTTCTTTAATTGATTACCCAGTATTCTGATATATTTTTGCCCCTTTCTGTTACATTAAATAATCTAACTTTGTTACCTTTGTAACTACCCTAAATCCCTCTCTCCTCAGCAGTTGCTGCTCTCTATTTTTATTCTGCCTGAACATTCTATGACATCAGAAACACCCATTCCAGGCCATTCAGATGAATAGCATGGAATGGGAGTTACTAGTGTCATACAATGTCTTAGAAATATGAAAATTAAGAGGAGTAGCTGCTGTGGAGAGTGGAACTCTATATAGATCTGAGGGCACCCCAAAGCTAAATTATTTGTTTATCAAAAAAATAATCAAAGCATATCCTAATACATAACTGGCGTGGAAAGGAAGATGGAAGGGCAGTGAACTATTAAAACATCACTTCCTAGCACCTTTAAGATGGCACATGACAGGTAACAGAAAAAGCACATACAAGTTGAGATATATTAGAATCTTACAGTACAGTTGACTGACCCAGTTGATGGGTGAATGCAAGACAATAAATATATCAGCTCAGCACAGGAGGATGAACAGAAGGTTGAAAAAGTGGAATCAAGCAAGAAATAACACTGTACAGGTTAGAGAGTATACAGAGCACCACAATGCCACTAATATGAGAAGGAAAACAGAAGGGTTGGTTAGAGCTAAAGGTGTATCTGGAATTCATGTTGGGGGGGCAAGTGCAGGCAGAGACAGCTGTGAAGGTGGTCCTATATTGTGATTTGAATTTGGAGTTTGATCCTTGAGCATGTAGGGGAATTAGTAGGCTGTTACAGTGACTTGAAGCATCAGCAGAGAAGTCTTTTAGTCTCATAAAGGTGGTGACTTGGGGGCACTCCAGAAGATGGCTAGAGGAGGACCTGAGGCTATGAGGACAAGTCCTAAGCTTCAGAAAGGAAGATAGGGGGGATGACTCTTTTTCCCAAAGGGCTTTATCTACTAGGCAGCCTAGTAGGTATTTGTGGTGTGCTTGTGGGGAGGAATAGCTGAAGACCTGCTAGAGGGCGCAGTGTTGAGTAGATTAAAGGGCCATTAAGGCAAACCTGCAGATGTTGTTTTAAGTTCTGCTGAGTCTGGACAGGTTGTAGGATGAAGTTTGCATACAAATAGGGGAGCAGTAGTTCAGAGGGGGTAGTCACTTACACATAGCAGTGGCAAGCCTTACTTCTGACTTACTTTGAGTTAGAAAGAAGCAGAGTGATATCATTTGCAGCTCCTAATATGCCACATATTATTAAATACAGCAAAATACAGGTGAAGTACATTTGTTGTGGGGACATATTCTCTTCATAACTGTATAGAAAAATAATAAGGTATAACAGGTTTCACTACGCCAGTTACAATAGTCTTCTGTGATTGTCTTGCTATAAGTATCAGTAGCTGCATGCTCATATGACAGACCCTTCTGAAACATCAAATGTCTTGATACTCAAATAAGGCTAAGTGGCAGGTTTAACTCCTGGCATTCTGAGCGAAAAAAAGATGAGCGGTAAGAAGTCTCATCTTTTTACTTATTAGAAAGTATGCGTTGCTGCAACCTACTCTAAGGAATAATTCTGAAGGCATGTAGTTCTCTTCTCTTGTACGGAAAACACTGTTTGGATGAAATTACTGATATGACAATGTTGCTGTGCATGACGGTTTTCTCTACCCCATATATTTAGTACTATTTTTACAACTTATCTTCAGTCTAAATATTCTACAAATGTTTTGAAGCAATGAAGTATCATGGATTGTTCTTCTGAAGTAAGTGAAAGATGCGGAAGACAAAAACAGAAATGTTCTCAGTATACAGGCCTCTGTACTGAAGAAGTTATTGGCTGCAGTAACTTACTGGCATAGATTTTTAGAGCACTTTCAAAATCATGTTAGCTCCAGCCAGACAAACAAATTGTGTGAGCATTTTTTCCTGGACATTTGTGTTTTTTTTCCTGCATGTAAGTGAGTGTGATAAAACTGTCTGAGCCCATTTCATATACCACTTTACTTTTTTTGCAGGACAGTTGTCTCACAGAAGAACAGAGTTATATAGATCATCAAAAGCCATCTGCCATCTATATATTCCAGGGTGCCAACTTTTGAGTATGTTGTAACAGTAGCAAATGAATGCTGCAGTTTTGCAATACTGAGAAATGGGAATAAGCAAATTGGAAACAGTTTCTCTTGTATTACGTTCCATTTTGGAAATGGTGGTGGGGGTTGGGGAGTCAAAGCCTATGTCTTGATAGAATTTTCTATTGTACAACTTTGGACATAAGCCAGATTGCCACTATGTCTGATTTCCAAAGCTAAGTCCAATTATCAAAACTCTGATTTAGTTATATCCAGTTTGTAAAGTTCAGATATATATGTGCTTGGACACACTATTTAGACTGAATGAAACGAGGTCTGTCATTTACTCCTATTTCTTCCACTTTTTTATCATAAACTGGATGTAAAGCACAACTAAACAGCTAGAAATGCTGCAGATCAGTCCAATGTTTAAAAATAGCTCTAATAAGGTAGAATATGCTCTGACTTATGAGAGCACTCTGTGTTATGAAAGTAACTTCAGCCACCCGCTCTTCAACCTCGCCTGCACACTGACTCAAGACCCAGGTTCTAGCCCCCGAACAGGGCTTCTGCCATCCAGCAGCTATGGCTCCAATGGCCACCCACTCTTCTCCCTCTCCCGGCCGCTGATTCAAGACCCAGGATCCAGCCCCCAAACAGGGCTTTTGCCATCCAGTGGCTGCTGCACCTTCAATCACCCGCTCTTCACCCTCACCTGGCCACTGATTCAAGACCCAGGATCCAGCCCCCAAACAAGGCTTCTGCCATCCAGCAGCTGTGGTGCCTTCGGCCACCTGCTCTTTACCCTTGCCTGGCTACTGATTCAAGATCCAGTATCCAGCCCCCGAACAGGGCTTCTGCCATCCAGTGGCTGCGGCATCTTCAGCCACCCGCTCTTTACCCTTGCCCGGCCACTGAGTCAAGACCCAGATATGGAACACAGGATTGAAATCCGCAACTGCCATTGGTTAGTGCAGCTGTGGCTCTAGACTGTATTGGCCAGGTCTAACAGTGCTCCCATCACTACTGGCCTATTCTGTTCAGCTTACTTTTCTTGTGTTCTGGCCCAGCTTCTATGGTGAGCTTTCTCAATTGCTGTACTGTCTGCTTACAAGTAATTTTTTCTTTACAAAAAATGCTTGTTAATTGGATGTTAACTTTAACTGTAGCCAGCTTTGCATTCAAATAGGTAGACTTAGGCACCAGTTGACTCAGAGCCCCAAGTGCCAGTAGACTGTTAAATTAATTACTTTTGTTTTTTGCAGTGTTATTTTTTTCTTTTTAAATCTTTACAGTTTAAATTGCTCTGCCCTTCTGCCTGTTATTCTCCAACCCTGGCTCCTCTCTGTTTTGCTGTGCCTTGATTCCTGTCTAAGTATCTCTTGTGCTTCCTTCCTTGCCTCTCCCTAAAAGTGTTTCAGCCTCCTCTGGCTTTAATCCCACACTCGTTATCTTCTCACTCCTGCCCAACATTTTGTGACTGTCCTGTCACTCCTGCGTTTCACTAATCGTTTGTGTGGCCTTTCACACCAGAGGCCAGCACCCCTCTCTGCTCCCCATTTGTGCCCCAGCCTGTCTATTCTTCACACTTCCTCCCCCTTCCTAGTGTTACTTGCCACTCCCACCGATTTAGCACAAGCACCTGCACTGAGGCATTCACCTATAACTGCTGTAATTTCTGTCCCTCTTTCCTCTCTAGGATCCAGCCCCCAAACAGGGTTCTGTCATTCAACAGCTGTGGCGCCTTCGGCTGCTTGCTATTCACACTTGCCCGGTCCCTGATTCAAGACCCAGGTACAGAACGTAGGATCAAAAGCTGAGACTGCCATTGGTTACTGTAGCTGTGGCTCTGGACTGGATTGGCTGGGTCAAACAGCGCTTCTCCATCACTATTGGCCTATTTTGTTCAACTTGCTTTTCTTGTGTTTTGGCCCATCTTCCACAGTGGGCTTTCTCAGCACTGTCTGCTTACAAGTAATTTGTCCCACACACCCACCCTGGCCCTGACCTCCCACCCCAGCCCCAACCTCTATTAAATGGTCTTAGACCCCACCCCATATCCTGTTATAGGCTCTACCTTAAAGACACCCATTTCACCTAAGAGATGTTTTCGTTTTCTTCTCCCTTTCGTCGCTTTTAACAAGCATGGCTGATTACTACAGTAGGGTTCTTCATTCATGTTCTCCTCAAGGTAGACTGCCACTCCAGTTCCATGTACCTGGCAACAGTACGGGCTGCTACTAGTGCTCAATACACAAGCTCTCAATATCCTTGTCTCCTTCTCCTAAGGGCTTAGCAGCTTTATTTCACTCACTATTACAGTTTTACCATGATTTTATATTTTTCATTCGAAGTTATCTCTATACCATGCCAATGCAGAGAACCTTCCTTAAATGCTCCTTTGGGGACTGCTCCAGCATTATCATCTGCCCACAGCCCCTCGTTTGCCCCCATGCGATGCACCTCTCACCTCTTCTTCTACCTTATTCCAAAAGGTACCTAATTCACCTCCTACTTAGACTTCCTCAGTGCCCTCTCCTCCCCTATGACTACCAGAGCACTGTCCCTCCTTACCATCAATTAAAATGTTCGTAGCACTATGCAAAACCCAAAACCCCTATCTCCGGCATCACCATATGAGCGTTCTCAAAGAAAGAAGGCTCTCGTATCCATTACATGCTTCTTAAGAAACTGCTATTGCTTCTCTTACTCTGCTTGGGGAACATTGAGGTAAATGCTGGCCTCCCAACACCTCTTGCTTCTCCCTCATACTTTGCATCTGCATCTGGCCTCAGACTGATGCTAGTTAATATTCTGAATCTGACCAAGAAATTTGACCAGCTCCAAGTTTGGGCAGCCCACAGTAAACCAGACCTTATCATAATCACTGAATCTTGGCTCAAAAACTTCACATCTGATCATCAAATTGTATTGCTAGGCTATAAGCATTACAGGGTTGATAGAGCTTCAAAGAGGGGTGGTGTGATCATTTACACCAAAGATATATATAGTGTAACAAACATACATTACATGACCATGCCCAAAGACTATGAACTTGTCTCCCTTAAATTATACCTCCCCATCTACTAAAACCATTTCTATTATTGGCTGTTACAGGCCCCCATCTGGTGGTACTGAAATCTTCTCTATCCTGAATTCTCTTGTCACATCCACCAACAATGAATCTATCATACTTTGGGATCTTAATATGGACTTGCTCACCCACAAATCAAGTGCCTTTAAAAGCCTTTGCGACGAGCTCAGCATGTCCCAGGTCATCACTCAACCTACCAGGCCTAACACTGTGAATAACGCTAACAGCTCAATCCCTGACATTATTCTAACCAACCATCCTCATAAAATCCTTAATTCTGCTGTTTTTCACCATGATATGAGTGATCATAGGATTGTGATTTGCACCAGAGCCCAACATAAGCTAACACTCGTCACCCAGGCTCATCATTAAACAGTCCTTCCAAAAGTTGAACACTGCCAGATTCCTATCTGACCCAAGTAATGTTAGCTGGCAAAGACTCTACTTAGCCACCTCACCTCACTGGCCAACAAGCATGTCCCACTCATTAAAATTAGAGCTTGCAAACTCTCGCATCTGTGGTTCACACCAGAACTCAAAACCACACTTTCCAACCGGGACAAATTATGGTCCAAGGCTAGGCGAACTAAGTGCTCAGATGACTGGTAGGCCTTCAGAGCAGCTAGGAATGCTTGTGTTAAACTTATACGTGCTGCTAAATCAACTTATTATGTCAATTCCCTTGAGCAGGCATGTGGAAACCTGGCTAAAATTTGGAAGACACTTAAATCAGTAGAAGGTCGCCAGGCTACACCCTCCATCCCTTACAAGATTCACCTTAAAGGTATGGACATCAAAAATAGGGATCAGATCCTCGAAGAACTTAACTCACATTTTCCCACCACTGGGATGGCTTTCAACATGTCTCCTTATGCAGGCCTTGTAAAGCCCAACACGATCACCGATTCCCCCAAATCTCCATACTCTCGTGATCCCTTCCAGCTGCAACCTGTCTCATCAAAGAAGTAGAAAACCACCTTGTAAATTTAAACACCATAAAGGGTGGTGGCGAAGATGGGCTAGAACCTTTCTTTTTAAAACTATGCCATTACCATCTCACAGCACCCATACTTCGCATTTCTAACCTCTCCAACATCACAGCCACAGTCCCCTCATGTTGGAAATCTGTACATATCATCCCTCTTTTCAAATCAACGTGAGTTGCACACTCAAACAGACTTAGATAGGGCTGGCCTGGTGGCGCTGAAGGCTGAGATCCTGGACACCTTGCCTCGCATCATGCCGGTGACCCATGTTCAGGAACGGACAAGGGGTGCCGGGGGTTGTCAGGGTGGAGAAGGATCGACCATCCCCAGGACTGCTCTCCTTCGCTGGGGAAGGGGGATTGCAAGGCTCAGAGATTGCCTGCCACCTAGTGCAGGCTGGGAGGTGGCTCATCAGCACTGGAGACTGTGGGCAAGAGTTGCGGCAGGCGCTTGGTGGGGGTGCACACAGGAGCGTGCATGCAGCCGCCATTGCATACGCAACCTTGAGGACAAGAACAGCAGAAAAATGGAAGAGTCCTCTGCGTGGATGATGATGTTCCCCTCCTTGCCAGCCAGGAGGTACCTCCCGAACAGTGAATCTGGCCCAGTGGGTTGAGTCACTCCCCAACCCCTGCCATGAAGTGTAAGTCATGGGGTCTAGGGTAGGGGTCCTCATACCCAGTGCTTGAGCGGGTTGGGGACGTCAGATGCAGGGCAGAGGACTCTAGAAGGCAAAAAACAAAAAAAACAAAACAGACTTAGATAGACTGGGTGATTTGTTTCGGCTGGCACATTCGTATGTTCATAAGACACCACGTCAAAACCTTCTCCCACCTCAACCCGGCCCAATCAGGCTTCAGGCCCAACCACAGCACCATCTCTGCCCTTTGCAAAAGTCACAAATGACTGGGTCACTGCACATAATGCCAAAAAGGTCACTGGGGTCATGTTTCTAGATCTCAGCAAGGCATTTGACACTGTGGACCATAACCTTGCTATAGATAGTCTCTTCAGTCTAGGTGCCTCACCTTCAACAGCTTAATGGTTCACAAGTTATCTGTCAGGTAGAACCCAGAAAGTCAAGGCTGATGACTGCCTCCCTACCCATTAACAGGGGTGTACTACAAGGGTCCATTCTTGGCCCTATTCTATTCTCCCTCTATATCAATAACCTTGACTCCAATATCATAAACTCCAAACTCCACATTTTTGTGGATGATCCAGTGTTGTATACCTCCAAACCAACATTAGCTGAAGCCAGAAAAGAACTCCAAGAAGATTTTGCCCAACTAAAACAGAACCTTATCAATTCCAAACATCTTCTCAACGCAAAAAAAATGAAGGCTATGTTCTTCACCCTTAACAACTCAGTACCCTTGGCTTCAGCTCCATTACATATCCACATCCTCACCACCTTAGGTGAACCACTTGAGGTTGTGCCCAAATCTAAATATTTAGGCATGTGGCTTGACAGTAAACTGGCTTTCAATCCACACATTGACAACCTCACTTGCAAACTCAAAACTAGACTAGGCTTCTCTTTTAGAAACAAATTTCTATTCCCGCCTGAGTTTAGAAGAAAGCTTTTCCAGGCTACCTTCCTGCCCTTACTTGATTACTGTGACATAATCTACAATTCCATCTCTTCAGCCAACTCCCACAAGCTGGAAGTCCTCTTTCAGCTATTCGGTTCATAACAAATGCCCCCTTTCGATCACACCATTGTGACCTATATTCATCTGTCAGGTGGACATCACTGTCAACTAGATGCATGATTTATGCTTGGACATGGATGCTCAAAATCCTCTTGGATAAGCTTTGGGAATACTTATCCTCCCTTGTCAATATCTCCCACTATACATACTCCCTCAGGAAATCAGACTTTTTTCTTCTAGATATCCCACTAACTCATGCCACCTTTGGTAAATGGGCTATATCTTATACCTCCCTGCTGCCTAAACCAGCTTCAGTCTGTACTTAAACTTACCAGTTTGGTATCTGTTAATATCTTTAAAACCTTAGCTGAAAATACTGAAACATATATGCAGCTGCAATTAGTCTGGCCAGTTCCACAATTTGCTACGACTAGCCCTTCATCCTCTCTCTACGTTCTTTCAATCTCCTCTCACTTCTGCTTCCTTATATGTTCTCTCAGTCTCCTTTCCCTTCTACTTCCTCATACAATTAGGTAGTCAAAAGGTTGCTTTGGATATGCAGTATGTGCCAGCAAGTTTTATACTATGCACACCTTTGTACTGCTAATTACGCTTCATGACTGTGTGTATTTTAATATGCTATTATTTCCTTGTATGTATTTGTATCCTTGATATGTATTCATAATGCATTGTATATGTATATGCACCTGATTTATGCTCTCAGGACCTCCTTGTGAATACATCTGCCCAATGGAGTTATTCCTGCAATAAACTTGAACTTGAACTTGAATTAGAAGTTGCATCAGTTTTATTATGACTTTTTAAACTCCCACCCTAGAAAAGTTGCAGCCATTTAATAACTTCAGAACATTCCATCAGACATAACCAGGAGTTTGTCCTTTTTATTACTTTTGAGAATACCTCTTGACATAACTACAGTAGGAATTTTGCCCATTTCATGACTTTTAAAAATACCACCCAACGTGCCTGATCGTGGTTAGCAAGATACACAAGAGGTCTGATATATAACCATTTTCACGAGCTTTGTGTGCTGTCAGAATTATACAGAGTATTTGGTGTACTAGTTCTGGCACCAAGTAAGTTTTATTAGATTATCAAGACAATGTTTGTTAATATCATGAATGCCTCTTTTATAAGAGGGTGGTCTCTCAGGTTTCCTTGAGTAGTGCAGGAGTGTGATCTCTACTCAGACAGAGCAGTTTAGAATGGAAAACAACAGGGCTAACTGCAACAATATCATTCTGAGGAAGATGGCAGAGGAAGCAGTGATGTAAAGCTGTGGTGGTGCAATTCAAGCCAGGCAAAGTCATGACATAACACAGATCTAATCCTTGTCTGATTAATAACTTGTATGCTTATTTCAAAAGATCACAGGGGACTTTCCTTATTACTTTTCCTTGATCATTTTGAAGCATTTGACAGGAAACACTACCAGGTATTGATCAAAACATGGAACACTTTATAGGTCTTATGGGACTTATCTGTTTACTAGTTCTCCTGATTGTGAGGTCTGCTGGCAGTGATGAGTAGTTGCATGTCATCTCCAGTAGATCTCTACTATTGTGTGCCTTATGGCTCAACAGACACTGCATTTAATGTTATTTACAATGTACGTACTGCTGTTATGGGACATGACTCAGTGTTATGGGCTGGTGTCTCACAGTTGTGCAGTTGAAACTTATATGACATACCCATACCTACCTTTAGTAGTTCCCTCAAAACTCCTATCCAAGGCTCCCCAGGACCCAAGTAAGATATATCTTACTTATTGTCTATTCTAAGATGCTAAGCTGTAACGGTGCATTAATAAGTATAAACACAAGGTTGGCTTTCACTTGTTAGGTGTCTCTTCATGCTGGGCTTAAAATAGTTCCACTATTTTATTTATTCTATTTCGTGACCTGCACAAATGAGGATATGATTCCCCTATCAAAACAATTAGTACAAAAAAAAATGTTAATGCAAACATTAGAATTACACAATGCAAAGTGAATATAAGAAAATGAAAACCTTAGGGTTTGGAGTCTCAGGTGTCTTGGCAAATTAGCGGTGTAGTGTTCCTTGTGGCTCTCAGACCTAATGACCACCCTTCCCACAGCTCCTAGCCTCATGACCCAACCACAAGTTACAGGTCAAAGATCTTCAGGCCTAGTACTTGGAGATAGACAACAATAACTTTCTTCAGACAGGGCCCTGCAGTCCTGTGTAGAGCAGGAGATCATGTGAGGTGCAATTATCTTTACTGAGGGCCCATAGAAGTAGTCTTGTGATTTGACTATCATAGATTTCAATCTACAGACAGAAGTGAGTACATATGTCTTGCAGTGTGCATGCCGCTGATACAGATCCATGAAGGTAGCGTATCAGTGCTACTGCATCTGTGTCACCTAGTATGTTGCTTGTCTTACATGATGATGGCAGTCTGTGGCTGCTTGTATGTTATTGTCCTTTTGCTGCTTGGTGTGAGAGTAGTTAGGGTTGGAAACCATAACACCACATTTCCCTTTTTTTTTATGGATTTAAGTTGAACCCTTACTGGAACATTAATGTAGTATTTTGCAATGAATTTCATTTCTTTTTGAGACAGTGGAAATATTTTCTCATACATCTGCCTTCAGAAGTAAAGAATTCATGAAGCTACAGCATTCCCACCAGTATTAGCCCTCCAGTCACAAACATTCAAAGGACAGCTCCTATGGGGGCTGTCTCCACATTAACAGCTTGGCATATTCTAAGAAAGTAGCTTAAAGTGATTAAGCTATATTATAGCTGGCACAAAGGGAATCCAGTTTTGACTTTTTTCTACCTGTAGGAATTATGATCAGGTTTGAGAGATCAAGAGCTGCTGATGCACATTCATAAAGCACAAGTAAGACTTGATTCACAATTGAATTGGAAGAACATACTTCATGGATACCCAGGGGAAGGAGAAGAAAGGGGGCCAACAATCCTGATCAGCACACTTTCACTAATCAGATATTATACTGACTAAAACATCATTTTTAGCCAGTCAGATCACAGAGTTACTGTCCAGTTATTCTGCAATAACTGGACAATAGATTGAATAATGGGATAGTGGCCCTGCATTCTGATTAGCTAAGAACAATAATGGGACAGTGACTCTGCATTCTGACTGGTCACTGTGTATGTACTCATCCAATCAGAGAGAAAGCCCAGTTTGCACTTCAACATGCAGCAGCCAATAAAAGACATTCAGTGAAGATACAGCGCTTCTGTGAGAAACAGTTCCTTCTTTTTCACAGATGTGCAGTAGTGTGACAAACAGATTACAGCAGTCATTACCTTGTAAACCCAGACCACTGTGGTGTAATAGTCATATTCCTTTTTGACATGATGTGCTTGTTATTTACATGGTGTGGTATTTCTATAGTTCTCCTCAGATTTCCAAAGATTGGTACCGATTCACCAATGTGTGCCCTGAAGGTGCGTATCCGGGCACACAGCTCTGCACCCTGGGGAGATCCGGGTGGGGGCTGCATTCACAAACACCTGCCCTTGTCCAGCTCCCATATGCAGCCCCCCCAGTCATACAGGTCCACAGAGGGGCAGGCAGGTGCAGAGTGGTGGATCTGGGATGCCTGGGCAGGGTCCCACAGTGGATCTCTTGCACCCGTGGGGTGCCATGATGTTGGCTGGTGTACAGAGCCCTGACTGTGATGTTGAGGGAAGGTTCCTTGGCTGACCACCCCCAAACTCCTGGGGTGCCCCGATGGCAGGGGTATCCCAATTGGGGGGCCAATGCCCTCCGCTGTGTCCACTGTGATCAACGGCTGCTTCCCTGGGGGCACCTAACTAGCCACTCAGGGTTACAGCTGACCTGAGGATGCATTGTCACTGATCACCATGTGCAGCACTCTGCGGCTTTGAGAATCATGCTGAGTGCTGGCACAGCCCCTGCCACTCAGCCCACTCCAGTGCAGAGCTGCACATTCAGCTGGGGGATCGGGTGCATAGGGGGCTTGTACCTCAATCATGAATGCGTGCAGGGGGCTGGCAGGTGCAGAGTGGGCTACATGCCGGGGATGTGCAGCATGTGTCCCACTCTGCACCTTTATGAATAGGCCCCAACACAACAATGAGATTGACAACTGCCATCTTGAATAGTGCAGTCTTTTGTTCCATGTGCACTGTCGTTAACAGTCACTAAACAATCCAAAAGCCATCTTGTATAGACTTAGCCAAGCACAGAGATCCAGAACAGACTGCTGCCTGCATAAATTAAGGACCCTTCAGATATTTTTCAGTTGTATAATTAATGAAACTGACATCAAATAGGTCAAAGATAGGAATGGGCTACCCATCGGGTAGCTGGATCATGTAAGTCGAGTATCAAAGATTTTTAGTCAAGCAGTATAGTGCAGGTAATTTACTACCCTGCCTGACATAACAGTGTACTTCACAGGTCGGGTAGTTTGAGGCTTGTAATGGGTTACCCTTCCTGATGTGGACCACCTCCTTAACCCTGATCATATAAATAATAAATAAAAAAAATATCTTTCCCTGGTGGTCTAGTGGACCCCCCTCCCTATCTCCAATCTGCCCTTATGAATAAAAAATAAATAAATCATCACTTTCCCTGGTGGTCTAGTGGCCCCCCTCCCTATTCCTGATCTGCCCTTTTTTTCCTTGGTGGTCTAGCAGACACCCCCCCCATCCCCGATCTGCTCTTTGTTTTCCTAGTTGTCTAGCAGCTCTCCACCCTATCCCAATCTGCCCTTTAATACCCTGGTGTTCTAACAGACCCCCCTCCCTATCCCCAATCTGCCCTTTATTTTTCTGGTGGCCTAGTGGACCAATGACCTCCCCAACCCGGCAAGTAGTGTCCCCCTACTCCCCCCCACCCAGACTCTGAGTGGGTGACTGGCACAGCCTTCCGCTGTCCTCCATTGCTGACCTGCTGACATGCATGAATGAATACGTGCATACTTTTACAAGCACACACTCATTCATTTATTGCTGCTCCCAGTCATTCATTGCCAGCTCTGTGGGTGGTGCAGACAAGAGGGAGGGCTTTTTCAGTCATGGGCTGGGGGGTGGGATGGGAGGAATAGCGTGGTGGACCCCCTCTTCATCCCTGCCTCCCCACCCATGACCAGAACTCCCCTCCCTTCTTGTCAGCACCACCCACTGAACTAACAATGAATGATTGGGAGCTGGGTTGTCAATGAATGAGCATGTGTTGGTACAAATACATGCTCATTCATTCATGCTCAGTCAGGTGGGCCAGCCATGGTGGAGAGCAGAGGGCTGTGCCGGCCACCCGGTCTGGGTGCGAGAAGTGGGGGGGATACTACCTACCAGCGTGGGGGGGTCTAGGGTCAGCTAGACTACCAGGGAAATAAAAGGCAGATCAGGGATAAGGAGGAGAGTCCACTACACCACCAGGAAAAGTGATGATTTATTTATTTTTTCATAAGGGCAGATCGGGGATAGGGAGGGGGGTCTGCTAGACCACCAGAAAAAGTGATATATATATATACATATATATATATATATATATAATTTTTTTTTTTAATTCAGTGCTGAGTAATTGAGTAGTAGAACAGGTTGGGTAGTGACTACCAGAGCCGACCCGACTACTCAGTTTTCATCCAGGTATTTTTCAGGTACTTTAGAGGTACCTCACAGGTGCTCTTCTTGGTCAGGTATTTTAGTACCCGTCCATTCCCAGTCATAGACTGTTTTGAGCTGTGGCTGATTTCTAGCCCTCTGAGTCATCTCTGCGAAAGCCCAGAAGTCATGTAACATCAGTTTTTTGACAGCCTGATTGGAGCTGCCATCACAACAGTGCCAGCGGGATGTATAACATACTAGCAGGGCAGCTAGGCCCTGAAGCTTCAGTTCACAGGGATATCAGACAAAACATTTTTCACCCCACCTGCTGAGGACTGCAAACATATGGCAGTATGGCTTGGTTCAATTGTGTCTGGATCCATTGCAATCAATTAATAAATGATAAATACATTGCAATTACACAGTATACAGTTTGATTACAAAACAGAACCATGTCAATTGTTTTCTCAGTCTCTCCTGTGGTTTTAACTGACAGCTGAAGTACTACCAGTAGTTATACAAATTTTTAGAGGAGGGCTTTGTTTTCCTGGTGGAACTATCCAATAGTACTTTGTAATGAAAGGTGACAGCGGATTTCTTATACTCTAAAAGTAGGCTTACGTTCTTGTGGGTTCCTACCCAGTTTTCTCATTAACTCTATTAGCAGTGATATTAAGCGTGTTTCTCAAAGTAACAAAGCAATGATCTAGGTACTGGTATGGTGACTGTTAAGCAGGCAAGTGGAGTGATCCTTGACAGTCAGGGACAGAAATATCTGACTCTTTTAAGGAGAAGTGGCATTAACCATTCAAGGGATTAACCATTACTTAGTTGAAAAACACAATATGATCTTTTACTTCCACCAAGATAACTGCCAGCAGTGGGTAGAGGGAGCCCGCAATGTGCATTCAGAGGACAACACAACAGCTGGGCAACACCCAGTTGCCAGCACTGGGAACCCATATATTTCAGGTGCTGGACATAGACTTCTGGCCTTGTGGTGCCCCAGAGGGGAGAGAAAAGCTCCTATACACTGTCATTGCATTGGTTAGTCATAAACAACCTTAACAATTCTGCTTCTTTTATTTGAAAGGGGATGCTATATACTCACTTTTCTTAGAAGATGTTTAAGTAGTTCATGCAGGCTTAATAGTTTTTAACACAAAATGCTGCCTTGCACATCCACATCTCTGAAGTGTGTGTGTGTGTGTGTGTGTGTGTGTGTATGCATGCAGAAGTGGGGGGTTACAAGCTGTCAAAACCCCAATAATATATCCCAAATTAAAACTGAACAGAATGTTTTGTAAATATAATTCATTAGCTTTCATACGAATTCTGTATTTGCTTTCCCCTTTGTTACATTCTCAGTTTAGGAGAGGGATTCCTTGGATACACTGGACAGTAGTAAGGAAACCTTCCCCCAGGCAGCACTGGACAGTAGTAAGGGAACCTCCCCCATCCAGGGAGCACCAGAGCATCCACCACTACCTCAGAGATTGAGAAGAAAGCACAGCAGTTGGACCACAGTGGGCTAAGGGAGGGTAAGGGTAGTGGAACAGAGGCACACTCAGTCAGTTGTTCCACTCCACAATCCATACACCATTCTGGGGGAGCATAGTTCCCCTATGGATGCACCTGCAGAGAAGACTAAGGAGGTTGCAGACAACTGTCACAAGGGAGGCCCTCAGGAAGGTGGCAGAGGACACCACAGGGAAAGGAAGCAGCTCCTGGTGGGGGACTCAATTTAGTAGGGGGATAGAACTGGGGGGAGCAGGGAAAACTGAAGTAAGGTGCCTGCCTGGTGCCATGGCTTGGAGGGACAGGAAGCGCATCCTTAGGATCATGAGAACAGTTTGCAGGAGTCTGGGCTGGGCGTCATTGTTCACCTAGGGACAAATGACTTGGCTCATCATGAGATAAGAGCAGTACAGAAGGACTTTGTAGAGTTGGGAGGGCCTAAGACAAGTAGCCACACAGTATCCTTCTCAGAGGTGCTGCCTGTCAATGGCATGGGTGAGGCGACGGTACTTTGCACCATGCAGTTTAATGAATGGTTGAAAAAATGGTGTGGAGCACAGGGGTTTGGCTTCACTGGGGACTGCGGGTTCCACCTGGAGGGACACCAGCCTATACTGGCAGGATGGTCTGCATCTGTCCAGGAAGGGAACAAGTCTTTTGGGAAATCAGTTTAAATGCTTCATTGGCAAGCTTTTAAACTAGTCAAGGGGGGAGGCACTGATAAGCAACAGGAAAATCCCAGCCTCCTCCTACAAAACAGGGTACTAAATGAGAAAAAGACCAAGGTAGAAAGGTCAGTGGGGGATGCTGCTGCAGAAGGTAAAGCCATCAAAAAATGGAGAGCAATGAGTACCAATGCCCATAATCTGGGTAACAAGCTTCCTGAATTAGTGGCCTTGATGGAGGAGGAACATCTGGATATCGTGGCAGTCACAGAAACATGGTACACACAGAACCATGACTGGGACGTAAACATACCAGGATACACTATCTACAGGAGAACAGGGAGGGTAAAAGAGGAGGAGGAGGAGTAGCTCTCTACATAAGGGAAGGAATCAAAGCAACAGAACAAAAGGGTAAACAGGGAGGAGAAGAAGCACTGTGGGTCAATTTGGAGACAGGCAATGGCACCACAATCCGCACAGGGGTTGTATACAGACCCCCCTCTCAGGGGGAGAAAATGGACAAGGAAATGATAGTAAGTATACTTAGAATGGCAGAAAAAGGGGAGATAGAGGGGCGGCTCAGAGGTAATTTAAGGAAGTATTTTTTCACAGAGAGGGTTGTGGATGCATGGAACGGCATTCCGGAGGAGGTTGTGGAGTCAAAATCAGTGGTGGAATTCAAGCATGCATGGGATAGTCATAAGGCAGTTCTGGGGGGTGGGGGTAGGAAGAAGTAGGCTGCTGGTTAACTAGGATCTGCAGCTTATCCATTAGGTAGGGAAATGGGCAGACTGGGTGGGCCAAGCGGTCCTTATCTGCCGTCAAATTCTATGTTTCTATATTGCTGATGGGTGATCTGAATATGTCAGATGTTAACTGAAGTGCAGTTGCAGCAGCCACTTCTATGAGTGGGGTTATTCTAGATGCCCTACAGGGGGCATGCTTTAGACAACTAGTATTGTAACCCACTCGAGAGGGAACAATCTTAGACCTGGTTCTCTCAAACGGAGATGGAGAGAGGATCACAGATATAGAAGTGGGTAGCCATCTGGGAACTAGCAACCATCAAATAGTATGGTTCACAATAAACACAGCAATAGAGTCAAGCCATACAAAGGCAAAAGTATTGGACTTCAGGAGGGCTGACTTTGCCAAAATGGGTGAGTGCCTAAGGAATGCACTAGCAAATGGGTAGGAAGGAGGGGAGGAAGAACAATGGGGAATAATAAAAACTGCCATCACAGAGGTAACAAGCCTTTGTGTGAAGCAAATAAACAAAACAAAACAATGTAAAAAAACCACTACGGTTCTCAAAGGAGGTGGCAGTGAAGGTTCAAGAGAAAAAGAAAGCATTCTGAAAGTACAAAGAATCACAGAAGGAGCAGGACAGACAATTGTATCAGTTAAAGCAAAAGAAAGCTGGGAAGGCAGTCAGAACAGCAAAGGCCCGAACCAAGGAAAAGATAGCCAACTCAGTTAGGAAGGGGGATAAAACCTTTTTTTAGGTACATCAGGGAGCGAAGGAAGACCAAGGGAGGGATAGTGAGGCTTAATAAAGGGGAGGGGGTGAGCAAAGGGCGACGGTGAAAAGACAGAGATACTAAACAAATATTTTTGCTCAGTATTTACAAATGAAGAGGGGGAGATACCTAAAACAAACAATAAAAACACTCTGGATATAGAAGTTGATACCAGCCCATTTACAGAAGAAAGGGTTCTGAAAGAACTCTTAAAACTGAAGGTGGACAAAGCAATGGGGCCTGATGGGATTCATCCAGAATTCTAAAAGAACTAAGGGTAGAACTAGTGACACCACTGACTACCCTCTTTAACAAATCATGGGAGGATGGGGTGGTACCTGAGGACTGGAGGAGGGCAGATGTGATTCCCCTTCACAAAAGTGGGAGCAGGGCAGAAGCAGGAAACTACAGACCTGTTAGTTTAACCTCAGTGATAAGCAAAATGATGAAATCACTTCTGAAGGAAAGAATTGTCGAGTACCTAGAGGCCAGAGGGGCACAGGACCCAAGGCAGCATGGATTCACAGTGGGAAGGTCATGCCAGACAAATCTAATAGATTTCTTTGACTGGGTGACCAAAGTAGTAGATCAGGGAGGTGCTGTGGACATGGCCTACCTAGACTTTAACAAGGCATTTGACACAGTCCCTCACAAAAGATTAATATACAAGTTAGCCAGCCTGGGAGTGGGTCCCAAGATGACAGCCTGGGTAAAGAATTGGCTGGAGAATAGGACACAGTGGGTAATAGTAAATGGAGTCCACTCTGAAGAAAGGAGGGTTACTAGTGGGGTACCACAGGGTTCAGTATTAGGATTGGTCCTCTTCAATGTTTTTATAAGCGACATTGCAGAGGGACTGGAAGGAAAAGTATGTCTCTTTGCAGATGACACAAAGATCTGCAACAGAGTTGATGCACAAGGTGGGATAGAAAGGATGAGAAGGGACTTGACAAGGTTAGAGGAATGGTCAAATATATGGCAGATTAGATTCATTGCTAAGAAGTGCAAGGTAATGCACCTGGGAAACAAAAACCCAGGAGAAGAGTACACAATGGTGGGTGAGATACTAACAACAACAAAAATGGAAAGGGACCTGGGAGTAGTCATATCAGATGACTTAAAGTTGGGCAAGCAATGTGAGAGGGCAGTAAGGAGGGCTGGGGGGATACTGGGATGCATAGGGAGAGGCATCACCAGTAGAAAACAGGAAGTTGTTATCCTTCTATACCAGACAGCTGGTGAGACCCCATCTGGAGTACTGCATGCAGTTCTGGAGACCCAGTCTCCGCAAGGACATAGACAGGATGGAAGCTGTCCAGAGGAGGGTAACTAAAATGGTGCAGGGTCTGCACCAGAAGACATATAAAGAGAGACTAAAGGAGCTTAATATGTATAGCCTCGAGGAAAGGAGGGAGAGGAGGGACATGATAGAAACTTTCAAATACCTCAAGGGAATCAACAAAGTCAGGAGGGTAGCATATTTAAAAAGAGATGTGCAAGAACAAGGGCACAATTTGAAGATGGGGTGGCTCAGAGGTAATGGAGTATTTTATCACAGAGGGGTTGTGGATGCATGGAAAGGCCTTCGGAGGAAGAGTTGTGGAGTCAAAAACAGTGGTTGAATTCAAGCATGCATGGGACAGTCATAAGGCAATTCTAGGGGGCGGGGGTAGAAAGAAGTAGGCTGCTGGTTAACTAGGATCTGCAGCTTATCCATTAGGTATGGAAATGGGCAGACTGGGTGGGCCAAGTGGTCATTATCTGCCGTCAAATTAGATGTTTCTTTGTTTAACCTCTATAGTATACCCCAATGTAGACTTAAAAAAAAGGCTTGTTATGTACAGTTCTGCAGATTTCATATGAATTCTGTATTTGTTTCCCTCTTTTTCTGTATAATCATGGGCACTACAAAAACAGGGCCACTGGCCCTCAGCCTTAATCTGCTCTTTACTGCATGTCTACATTCAACACCACAATCCTCTGCTTGTGGCTTCTGTGGAAGCAGACAATTTGGTATCAACAGTAGAGAAGTGGCAGAGTAATGTTTGAGTACAAGGGACGGTGAGCCTGTTTTACATGCATAGTTATAATGGAGAGGGAAATGCAAAACAGAAAATAGTTAGAACATAAACAGAACTTGCATGCGGTTTTATCAAAGTGTATCCTAAGACCTAGGGAGCTCTTTAGTTTTAAATGTCAAGTCAGATCAAGCAGTGTGTCCACAAAAATGGGATTTTCTCATACAAAATGCAACTGCTTACAGAGAGGTGTTAAACATCTGCACTGAGGAGAGGGGCCCTTTGGAAACACTGTCACATTCTTCATTTAGGAAAGGGTATCCTTGTAAGATATCCAGTTAATATTGCAAAAAGAAAATGGCATGGTCAAAAATCACATGGACATCACCGCATGTGTGATTTTGGAGTTAGTGCGGTTTTACAGTGTGCCCATTTTCTGGTATCCTCGCCATGCCCTTTTTCACCATGCCATTTTTTCCTTTTCTTGGTTTTGACCTGGACCCACCTTGTAATCACTGTCACAGTCTCAGTTTAGGATTGGGGTCCTTGGAAACACTATGTGACATTTTTAGTTTAGGAGAGGGTGCTTTTGTAAACACTCTGTCACATTCTTAGTTTAGAAGAGGGGGACCCTTTTAATCACTCTGTTACATTCTCAAATTTAGGAGGGGGGCCCTTGTAATCACTCTGTTACAGTCTCAGTTTAGGAGAGGGATTCCTTGAATACACTATATCACATTCTCAGTTTAGGAGAGGAAACTCTTAGAAACACTATGTGACATTATCAGTTTATTGCAGACCCTGCAAGTGGCATGTCATCACCTGCTGGAATAAAAATGAGACAAATTTAGTGCAGTATATAAATATTTATATAAAACTAAATAAAACTATCCCATTAATGGATGGAAAAAACACAGCTAAACAAAGGGGGGTCCTAGTCCTCCTCCTCCCTGGAATTTTTGCTGAATCTCTAGGGGGTGGTGGGTATGTACCCCCCCCCTCCACCAACAGCTTCCTTCTAAGCAACCCACAATAGAGCTGAAATGAGATGAACATAGATAGCATTCATAAGGAGGCTGCACATGCAAGCCTGCAGCTGTATACAGCTGGCATACTGTGCCCCCCCATGCACATACTTTAATGGCTCCTCCAGGGCCCACAACTCCCTGACATTCTGACATTATTTTTATATGGGGCATCCTGGCTGCCCAACCTCCAAGCCACCACCACTGAGATTGCCTCATTGGGTTGGTCCCTCTTCTCTAGGACTATCCATCCTGGACATCTATGGAAATTCTGTAGAGACCTAAAGATGGAAATAACATCAGTGACACTACATACATACACAAACATGTAAAGCATGAACCATCAACCCATTAAAAGTGTATACTGTGTTTACCTCTGCAGGCTCAGTCACATGCCAGATGACTCCCCCCCCCCCGGGAGTCCTGATATGTGGAGAGGGCCACTCCAGATATTTTGGGAGTATATCCCATGTCTCTCCATACTCAACAATGACATACCATGCACTCGCATAACCATTTTAATGCAAAGTACTGTACTGAACTGGGACAGCACACTGAATGTAAAAGGTCATGCAGGTGTGATGTCATGTAGAATTCATATTGCAAGGGTGACATTTCCAGGGAAATGGTTTTGCCAAAGTTAAACACAAGCATCCAACAGAGTATCACAACAGAGGAGCAGTTCAATGATTTTATCTCTATTACAGTAACTGTACAAATGTTTGCACCAGTCTCAGCATCCCACCTCCCAAAATACAGTAGGTAGAACTGTACTCAGCAGGCAGCAGCATCAGCAGCCAACAGGTACTATGTCACTAGGCATGGTGGTGAGTGATTGCATAGTGCACAGACGTGGGACACTGCTTCTACATCACAGTTGATGTTACATCACCCCTAGAGCTGGATTCAAAGATTAAACTTGACATTGTGTATGAGAAGCAGATTACTCTGTGTTTGCATAGTACTTTTAGGTGCCATACACTGCCCAACATACCCCACTTAATTAGAAACTGAGATGGTTGATGGCATGGCTAATGCACAATTAAGATGGTATCTTAATGCCATATCATAGCCCCCCTTCCCTAATTACTCACCATCCAATCCATACCTGACATCAAAAATCAATTCTGGGGCCTGCACTGCAAAGCTGACATCTGGAGCTTCAAATCAATATCACAATTGCAGAACTGTACCTTTCCTAGCTGCAGTTGCAGCATTGTCCTGTTCCTTGGCCGTCCACCCCAGCTTTCACTGCTGAGCTCCCTGTATGATGGTGACTGTCTTCCAGTTGACAAAGTGGAGGTTATGTTCTTCCAATTATTGGCAGAGCTGAAAGACATAAAACAGAGTGCTGCTATCAACACAGGACAAATAGCACAGCTAGACTCTAGAACAACAGCTAAGGAGAGCAAGATAGCTATTACAAAAGTTACCTGCCATAAACTCTGGGTCTTAATTAGAGACCAGGAAAAAACTATTTTAACCATAAAGACTAAACTTAATGACATAGAAAACAGGGACTGACAAAATAATTTGTGGTTTGTCAACTTCCCTGAACAGGCTGAGCTGGGGAATGTGATCACCTTTTTGCAGCATGCCCTACTACAACTGCTGAAGCTTCCAGAGGAACCAATGTGACAGGGTGGAATAGGACCCTGTCCCAGTTGTTATGGAAAGAGTTTGAATGCAGGGATCTGTTCTATTCTTTCCTTTTCTGTCTCTTCTCTATCTGGTTGCACAACCAAATTTTCTTGTGAGACCTAGGATTTGATCACTCCGACAGTCTCACAGTTCTTTGCCTCTCACTGTCCCTCAGTCTCGCTTGCTGTCTGTCTTTTTCTGTCTTGCATATCTGCTGATATAAAAATATATGCAAATCATTATGTGGAAATGTAACTGATTTTGGGATACCTTTGTTTAGAAAATATATAAAGTTACTGTTGAAATGTATATAATTATAGTTTGAGATGATTGTAAAAAGCTATTGGAAATTCAAGAGGTTACCTGAGTGCAAATTTTTAAGCCTTTTGCAGAAGAGCTGTGGAAAAGGGGCCTCATTTCTGGGACATTGTGTTCTAGCTGCACATGCCTGATACTTACAAGAACAGGATGCTTGTTAAGAATGGGAGTTGGAAGGACTTATAAGATAGCTGAGCTACAATTGCTTAAGAAAGAGAAAAAAGGGACACAAAGATTGAAGAAAAAATCAGATGGACTTTTTCTATTTTATTTGGCCTTTGTAAATAGTTATACTGAACAAGTTTATTTTTTTACGTTACTGCTGGTGTAAATAAATACTTTTGGTGAATTCTACAACTGCACCTGGTTTTCCTATGCTTCATGACATGTGCCTTGATGACTCCCAAGATAAGAAACTAAAAGGGTTCATCACTCCCTGGACCCCATACCCAAACAGGGCAGGTGACCGCAACTTATCATAGCCCATTTTCTCCAATTTCAGCTGAAAGAGAACATTCTGCATAGATTGAGGTAGTTAGGCTCCTTGAATTGCCAAGGCCACTGAATAATGGTTTATCAGGACTGCTCCAAAGATCTGACTCTGTGATGCACAGCTTTTACACCAGTACTTCAAATTCTACATAGAACCAGAATATCGTTTACCTTAACATACCCAGCTATGCTACACCTGACCAACAATGGGGTCCCAGTCACTTTCAATAGCCGCAGGCAGTGACTGAATACATAGGAAGGCAGTGGCTCAGGATCTTGCAGACAGGGAAATCCTGGGCTTGACCTTGAGAGAGTGAAAATTCTCTGCCCAAGAAGACAATGAGGAGACAGGGATGTTACCTCCAGAAAATAAATGAAGGAACTGAAACAGAAGGTGCCACCACAGAGATCCCACCCACAATGATGCCAACTTAAGTAACCACAGCAAGGCATCAGAGGAGGGAGATGAAACAACCTGCGAATTACTTGACTCCATCCACTATGCCCCACTACTCACATTAGCCTCTAATGCACACCTTGACTGTGTACTGGATTCCTCCCCACAGGCATCAGCAACCCAAAAGAAACACCTACCAACTGAATCCTCCACCTTCTCTCCATCCCAAACATGAGTCACAATAGTGGGTTTGCCAAAAGCAAAATCCTCGGCACCACAACGGTAATCAATCAAGAAGTACTGAATTCACCCCCACTGGCCCATGAACCCACAGAATTACCTTCAACATGAGACCTGCAGTCTTGTACAGTGTTAAACTCACCTTACCAGGCAATTCCTTAATAACATGCCAAGTAAGGCTGTGTCCCATTTGTATTCCCCCTTTCTAGTCTCCGTAATGGCAGAAATCAAACTATCATTGCTGCTACTACACATAGTTCACAGGCCTTCCTTCCCTGTGTTCAGTGTGCAACCCATTGAAGGCCTTTGTTGAGTTCTTTCCCCTGCAACCAATTGGAACTAGTGAAAGGGCTTGGAAAATTGTAAGTCCCACCACATAATACAGCAAAGACCGCTGACAGATCAAGATCTCACTGTGCATTTTTAATATCTTTTTAAAGTTTAATTACAAAATTGTTTCCTATATAAGCTATTCCGTGTGTATTGGATGACTGAGAAGGCGGGACATAACTCATGAAAGGAACCAAAAGTTGGAAGTTGGTTATGCGTTATACAGTATGGCACCCTAGCTCTAATTACTACTGAACTCCCATTAAAGGGTGTACAGCATGCCAAACAGCTCCCATATTGCTGCAAGTGGCCTACTTCATCAGGAGTACAAGGGGTCCCCTATTGGGTAAGAACAAGTATGTGCTGCCAATTCTGATCAGCCTCCAAGGTCAGTGGTTAAGTGGCTAAACTAATCATTTTCCAATTCCCAAACCAGTGACACAGCCTCCAGCTTACTCATAAAAGCCATCTCTGAAGCCGGTTTGGAATTTTACCATCTCCTTACATGTGATGCTGCACTTGGGATGAGAGTGCTATCTCCCTTCTAAGCTAACGGGCTAATGCATGTCTTAAAAACTGTCTCATTAATAGTCACCACCCTTCTGCAATTCCTAGAAATGTAGACCTGGCAGCCTGCTAAACATCACCAGACTAAGGTGCATGCCCTCACTGCTTTTAGTACCATGACCCTAAACTGCTATCCACTTTACAAATTCCCACTCACTCTGACAGGTCCCTGTTCTCCTTTTTCTTTTCTCTTCTACCCCCTTGAACTCTATAGCACTCTATTCAGTGTTCCTCTCCCTCCCAGCCAGAAGTACTCAGTGATCGGGATTGCTGACCAGCTAAGCCACTATACAACTTCTGCACCAGTTAAACCAAGACACTGATACTCCATGTCTTCCTTTGCCCAAAACCCCTCCATGATAAAGGATGGGAGATGGGCAGCAGCATGATGTTTCAAAGGCAAATCCCAGTACTTAGCTCTCCTTACCATGGGTTCACTTTGGCGTGTGTGACTAGGATCTTCCAGCTTCCTGTTCTAATGCAGAAGCACATTTCAGTCTTGCAGACTGTACCAGGCTGATGCAGCCCACTCCAGAACTCTTTTTAACCACAACCTTTCCTGCCCTCCTAATAACCTAATAGGCTTTAGGTCATATCATTCCCAGATAATTGAGACATACTAAGCATTGCATAAGGCTGGCAAGCCCTAGAAAGAGCTACTAATGGCACCACATGCATTTACTGTACTCCTTACTTTTCCTCTACCCTCACCCCGTCCCCTCTATGCTATTGCTCAAGTTAGCCAAAGTGCTAAGGGCCACTGCACACCCAGTGGCAATAATGACCCACCTGGTTCTACTTTCCACCTCTAAGGCCACAGACCTACTCCATCATGAGAAACCTGGTCTTAAAATGGGACTGTGAGTTGAAATCCCAGTTCTATGTTTCTATCAATAAAGTCCAAGAGGGTAGCATCTTTCAGAAAAAGAAATGTAGTAGAACAAAGGGGCACAATTTGAAGATAGAAGGGCGGCAGCTCAGGGGCAATGTAAATAAGCATTTTTTCACAGAGAGGGAAGTGTATGCATGGAACAGCCTTCCTGAGGAGGTTGTAGGGTCAAAAACAGTGGGAGAATTCAAGAATGTATGGGACAGACATAAAGCAATTCTTGTGGGGGGTAGGAGTAAGTAGGCTGTTGGTTAACAAAGATCTGCAGCTTATCCAATAGGTAGGGAAATGGGCAGACTGGGTGGGCCAAGCGGTCCTTATCTGCCAACAAAGTCTATGTTTCTTTGTTTCTACCACATATTAGACAGGAAGGATATTTTCGCTGCACATTACTCAGACATTCAGCTAAAGGGTGGGGGGGGAATTAAACTTATTGTTCACTGGTCATATACTTGACTACACCCCTATCCTGTATTTCTGTCCACTATGGACACTAGTCAACATCCTCTTATAGTCTCCCCCACTAAATGTGGAGATAGTCTGGGGTGTTTACTATCACCTGACTCAGATCTCTGTGCTCACCAAGTATCTGAAACACCATGCATAAAATGGGATCACTTCTTATTGCATTACTGTTGGTTTGGTACTGTTTTATTATGTTGTATTGTTAAACTACCAACTACAGAATTGCCATCATATAACATATAGAATAAAGTATGGGTCGGTGTGTGTAACGAGAAGTTTACACACCCCTGAGGAGTTAGATGCTACATAAAACCCGAGAGCAAAGCTCGAGGGGTTTATTAAAAGCATCTAACCTCAAGGGTGTGTGTAAACTTTGAGTTTACAAACACCAACCCATATTTTATTTGAAATAATTGCTGGGTTTGCATTTTTCACCACAGCAATTATATAAAATGAATGAAGGTTCCCGTGCAGCCCCGGCCTGGTTAGATTTTAGCGTGCGTTCTGCAACTCGCCGTTTTCTATTTATTTAAAATCTTTTTTTTTTCCATCTGCAGTAAAAACATGAGTTTTCTTTCCCCTTGTAGATATTTTGTTTAAATTCACACTTACCACCAAGTCTGATTTGTGATTCAGTCTTCCGGGGGAAAAACCATGCAGTCAGCAATCCGAAGGGAAAAGCTGCAGCAGGGCATGCACAGAGTGAGGGAAACCGTGTGCATGTTTGCCATTATAAACACTCCTTTATAACAGCAAATTATGCCAAGGTTTCCCTATGGGAAAAAGTCAAAGCCAGTTATTAAAACTGTCTCAGCAGAGAAGTGAGGAAAGGCAGGGAGTGGGAGGGTGGGACAGCTTCCAGAGCACCTAATCTTCCTGTGAAATCCCCTACTACAGTATTAGAAGCTGGGTGCATTTCACTAAACACTCCACTTCAGCTTTAGAACAACTCAAAGCATCCGTAATGACAGATCTACACTGTTATAGCTGGAATGTAAGGGGAATGAATTCTCTGATTAAACATAAACAGGTGCTAAACCACGTTTACAGGCTCAAGTCGCAGACTGTCCTACTACAAGTAACAAAGCTGAACTCCATTGAAGCTCAAAAGCTTAAAAAGAGCTGGACTGGTCTGGAAATCCATAGTCCCCCTTGGGCTAAGAAGAGATCTACACTAGTACATAAAAGTTTGCATTGGTCACTTCATAAATAATCCTTGGATAAAGAAAGTCAAGAGATGCTGGCACTATTTGACATCCCACCAGGCCCTATTGTGGTTGGAAATCTTTATGCCCCAAATGTAGACTCATCACAGTTCTTTCATAGTCTGGCTGCTCACATCTCAGAGTTTACTGATCCTGAAACCCCTCTACTTATAGGGGGAGATTTCAATCTCACCTTAGACCCCTCCATAGACAGGAGCATTGGCTGACCTGAGCCACACACTCATGCAGTTCAGGTGATTAAGTTATGACTTTCTGATTAGGCTCCCTCTGACATATGGCACCTACAAAATCCAAGTGTTTGGGACCATACATATCATTCTCCTGTACATGGCACCTTCAGCAGAATACATATATGACTTACATCCCAGTACCTCACTCCTATTATTTCTTCAGTCACCATAAACCCACTTGTCATATCAGATCATGCTCCGATCCAAACTGACCTGCTGACAGGCCGAGCAGGCCCCCAGTCCCTCAGCGGAGGATGGATCCCCTTCTTATGTAAGATCCACAATTTAAATTTGGTTAACCAAAGCTACTGAAGAATTTTTCAAATAACAACAGGGATACATTGGTCTACACCTTATAGAATGTTTTTAAAGCTACCCTATGAGGATGCATTATAGGATACACATTGCACCTTCAGAAACACAGAGAGCAGGAATTAGCCTCTTTATAGTGTCAATGGATAAGTAAGGAAGCTACCTTCAAAATCAACCCCAAGATCTCTGTTAAATCTGAACTCCACAAAGACATTTTAGAACTTTGCCATGATATTAATACACTAACAGCACGTAAGGCTGAGCTAGCCATCCTCCGCCTTAAACATCATTACTGGGAAGAAGTAGAAAAGAGTGATAAACTGTTGGCTTACTGCCTAAAGAAACAGCAAGTGGAAAGATGCATAGCTTCCTTTAGCAACCCACAAGGAAAAGTATGCATCAACCCAAGCAAAATCAATGAGGCTATGAGAGACTTTTATGTACATCTTTACTCCTCTGTAACCTCTGCAGACTCAAACCAACCATCTTCCATCCTATCCACTCTCGCCCTCCCCAAGTTAGATACAGATCAAACAGCAACAGTAGATCTACCTTTTACCAAAGACAAAATCACTGCTGCCATAAAAGTCCTCAACTAATGCAAAGCCCCAGGAGGAGAAAGACTTCCCGTCGAGTCCTACCAGACCATTGCTCCTCAGATCTGCCCAATACTACATCGTTTGAACACAGAGATTAGATGGACTGGGGAATTCCCACCCACAATGTTCACTGCTACAACTGCTGTTCTCCACAAACCTAGTAAAGACCCTACCATTCCAGTTAGTTACCAAACTATCTCCTTCATAATAGCTGATAACAAAATCTATGCCAAAATCCTTGCTACCAGACCAGAATACCTCCTTTCTTAACTAGTTCACCCTGCTCCAGTTGGATTTATACAGGGGAGATTGAGCTCTGACCATACCAGAACTCTTACCAACCTAATCCACATCACTTATGATACCCCACTCCAACTGTTGCCATAGCTGTCAGGTTCGAAAAGGTTTTGACTCAGTGGAGTGGGGGTACCTATTTGTTGCATTAGCACAAACCGGTATGGATAACACTGTTCTCTCTGTGATATGAGCTATGTACTCCTCACCCAGGGCCCAGTTTCTCACGAATAATACAATATCAACTTTCTTCCCATGGCATGTGGCACTACACAGGGGTGTCCACTTTCCCCATTATTATTCATGTTGGCAATTGAGCCATTAACCACTGCAATCAGAAAAAAAAACAAGACATTAAAGGTATCAAAATAGGAGACACTTCATAAAAATTACTATTGTACACAGGCAATCTCCTGGTACTGTACTCCTGGAAGACTCCCATGAGTCAATTGCCTCCTTGCTTCAATTGTTTTGCACCTTCACTGCTCTTTCCAGACGCAAAATTAACTAGACCAAAACTGAAATCCTCCTACTCAACACCAAATGCCAACCAGCTTCATTAGCTGCTGTTAACCTCAAAAGGTTCCCAGATTCCATCACATTTCTGAGAATAAAGATAACTCCCCGCATTAGCAAGCTCAGTAATGAAAATTCAAAACCCCTTCTATCAAAGGTACAAATGGAATTAGAAAGATGGCAATCCCTGCAACTCGCTATGGCTGGAAATATTGAGACAATCCAAGTGATAACTGCTCTCACATTATTCCGTGCACTCTCCTATATGGCACTCACAAGTCACTCGCCATAGTTTGATTGAATGTGCAAGGTTATATGCCAATTCCTGTGGGAAGACAGGCAACCACAGTACAGAAGAACTAAACTTAGAATACATTGGCATAAAGGAGGATGGTGCCCCCCCCCAATTCAAGGGGTATTATTGGGCTTTTTGTTCCACCAAACAGTCTGATGGTTTCACAATCCAGACTTACCATCACCACTCTGGACAATTATTGAAGCCTCCTTGTTCCTGGGACATACCCCTACTGCTGAATGGCTGTTTAATCACTGTGAGGTTCAAACACATGCCACTCCCCCAGTCCACACTGCCCTCCAAACCTGAACCCAACTGGGGAAGTGGCTTAGCACTGATCTCATTCACCCTGACCTGACTCCCTTATGGGGCAAATCTAGCATCAAAGTTTATGGCCATTCCCTGAGCTGGAAAACACACAAGGCCAGAGGAATGCATACAATATCTAATATACCCTACCCCACACCACCATAGGTATACCAGCAAGATCGCATTGTATTTGTAGCGTGGTTAAAGTGCACATCATCAAAATAGCGAGTTAAAACAGCTACATGGATATCACAGTGGGGATGTTATAGTGCTGTGCATGCAGCTGTTCTCACTCATGCCCAGTAGTTTAAGTCTGCAAGTGTGTGTTGCTTACCTATGCTGGCAGCATAGTATAGTGGTTAGAGACACTACCTGTGGCTAGGCTTGCTACATCCAGCACACCTTGGTTAGATTCCAACAGTTTTTGTTTTTGTGTGGGATGTTGTACCCAATGTGCCCCCCGAGTTGCCTCACCCCGGGGTTGTAATAGTAAATCTCCACCCCTCCCCACTTCCAGCTTCCCAAGTTGTGTCCCCTCCCCCCGGAGTTGTAATAGTAAATCTCCCCCCTGACTTTCTGCCCCTCCCCAAGTTGCATCCACTGCAGAGTTAGAATAATTAATCAGGCCCCCTCCCTACTGTCTCCCCCCACCAAGTTGTGTCCTCCCTGCAATGGGAATACTAAATCTTACCCCCTCCTGACTTTGTCCACCCGAGTTGCATTCCCCCCTTTGCACTTCTGCTGTTTTGTAGCATGGTTACATGCCATGACTTTTTGTTTCACTGTTTTTCATACGCGGGTTGTCAACCACAAAGTGTTTTTATTTGTGTTCTTATGGGTAACCCCCACCATTAACTCATTCCTAGGATTGCAGATCAGATATGGAGTACAGAAGTCTGACCTCTGAAGATTTCTCCAAATACACAGCACTGTTTCTGGGCACTAAAGAAACTCTGTAATACACAGATTCCATTGTCACTACACACTGTCTTGCAGTGGATCTCCAAATCCTTGGGTATGGCAGGAACCATAAACTCGCTGATCAGAGATCATATTCCTGACCAATCCATCATTATGACACAACTCTGGGCTACGTCCCTAAGCCGGGAAATCTCAGACGATGAATGGCTATTTAGCTGGAAGGCAGCCCGTATTTGAAATTCCTGCAGCAGGCTCCTCCAAAATAAGATACTACATAGCTGGTATCATACTCCTGGAGTCCTGCACTCTGCTCATCTCATTCTCACTGACCAATTTTGGAAATGTTATCAACCTCAAGATGATCTCTTTCATATCCTGTGGTCCTGCTCCAGCCTCAAACAGTACTGGTTAATTATCCAAGCAACTCTAAGGCAGATCCTCAAGATTTGTAGTCCTCTCTCACCTGGCCTCTTTCTCTTGGGGCTCAGAAGTGAAACTCTGCACCTCACCAAATGCCAGTTTGATTTGGTGAGCCACACTAGTGTAGAAGCAAAACAGCTAGTATTACGCAGGTGGTACTCTCCAGGTGTATCACAGCTGAATGAATTCCTTACAGGAATGACTTTACTATCTACAGCACTTATGAGCATTTATCTCATCTAGCAACTAATGCGATACACCACCGTAATAAAACTTGCTCCCCTTCTACACCTTTCTTCATCAAAACACATCAGGTAAAGGCCCAATTCCACTTCCAACTTATGTACCCCCCCAGAACTGGAACTGGGTGAGTATACACTGGTGCTGAGATTTGTTCCTTGCAGTATACCCACACAAACACCCCACTGCTTATTTTTTCATGCCTTATCACCACTTCTCTGTTTATTCTTGCTACTTTACCTGTACAGTAACTCATCATATTTAGTATTGTAGCTATTTCTGTAAATAGTTATGGCTTTCTGTATTAGTGCATCAATGTCATAGAGACAGGAGACATAGCACAAGCCTATTGCAAAACCCAGAGCTCTCATCTACAGTATCATTATTACTCTAGTCTGACAACTTGTATTATCAATACATTTTTATCTATAGTATACTCTAGATTCCTATTATGGGAAATTACACTGAGTAGGTAGGCTTATTAACATGCTTTCATGCAAATTGTCTCTGTTTAAATTACTACACCCTCAATCACTAAGCAATAGAAATTTAATGTGTGTAATATTATTTTGGGAACATTTCAATAAAAAGTTTAACCACGAGAAATTAAAATGATTAATGCATAAAATTCCAGATCTTAAATGAGTTTAAAATGATGCTGAAGCTTTCATAGCAGAAATTAGTAAACTACAGTAACTGTATTTTTTGATTAGATCCCCCCCCCCCCCACACACACACACACACACACATAATAGACAGAATCAGCAAAGCTGAACTCATACCTCGGGATGCTGCCTAGCTAGGTGTTACAACATGACACCACAACACAATCTAGGTTACTATTCTGTTGAACTTATGAATTTGAAAAACATATATTAAAGAATGGCATACCTTCCAAGTCTTCCTATTTTCGGGGAGTCTTCCTGATTTTTCCATTTTTTTGGACAGTCTCCCTGATTTTTATAGCTTCAGACCATGTCCCTAAAACCATCAGAATTAAAGAACAAATTGTTCCCTGTCTTTAAATTGCTTTAGGAATGTATTTCTAGCACCTTCAGTTAGTCAAATACATTAGGGCCCTATAAAAATCTCCCTGTATAAGCGATACATTTTTGAAAATGGATGTTGGATAAAAAGTACCCTGTACCTGTCCATTCGAACCACCTTATGAATTACTATAGAAATGTAGAAATAACCAAAACACAGAAAGATATCGTGAGTTAATATTAGTTGAAGAGCAGGGGTAGGATTTTCAAAGATTTCCAAAATAAGTGCACATGAGAGAAAAACTTACAAAAGTGGGTGTGCACTTGTGGAGCCACAGGTTTTCCCGCATGTGCAGAATTTTTAAAAATGGAGCCATTTTACAGCAGGCTTTATGATTTACGGCAGCTTGAAGCCAATTTTTAGTGCAGTTGTGCCAAAATGTTACCCTAGGTTGGACAAGGTGAAACATCCTCTCAGTCCTATATCCCTCAGCCCACTGCCTCACTTTTTCACAAATCATGGACAAAGGACCAAAATCAGGGACACACAGTAAACATTTGTAATATTCACTCAGGAAGCTGATAAAAGAGGAGATTTAGTGTAAAATATTTTTTTATGGGCTGGCATGGTGGTGCAGATGGCTGAGGCATATGTGCCATACCTAGTGCCAGATTGACGAGCCGACCCAGGTTCAGGAATGGCCTCGAGTCATTGAGGAGCTGGCATGGGGTGGTGGAGGGTACAAGCAGGACTGAGCTGCTTTGTGGCAGCTCTCCTCTCCCGAGGAGGGGGGTTGCCCTCCGGCAGTCCCTCTGTCACTGGGTGGAGGTCTGGTGGCAGAGTAGGTGGGCATGATGAACTGGTAGGGTTTTGGCATCCTGCAGTGTGTGGCGTGTGCATGCCTCCACGTGTGTGCGCTTACGCAAAGGATGTGAGGGCGGAGGGGTGAAAACAAGTGAAAAACCGATAAAAAATAGAAAACAAATATTATTTTTATGGGCAAAATCAAGTCTGTAACTATAATATGTGGCATTACTTTGTGCTTACAATTACCACTGTTCAGTCACAGAGACCCGAATTTTTGGAGGGACCACCCTGGAAATCACGGACAGTTGTGATGTATGCCTGGTCCTACTTTCCAGATGGGCAACTTACTCCTCAAGTCAGAGTCTGGTAAGTATAGTTCACTGGCAGGCAGGTGGGCAGGCACTATTTTTATTTATTTATTCCAGTTTTGGATTGACAGCTTTGAGCTAGAAAGTTCATTTACAAAGGATCCAAGTAGAAGTTTACTAAGGAAAAGAAATCTGATTACATACATGTTAAGACAAAAAATGGTGGTCATACATTTTGCTGAAAATTTTAACAATTACAAAAGTGCAGGTTTAATACAAGCATCAGAGGACTGGGAAATGAGGGTGAGGAGGGGGAAAAAGGTGGTAAAAAATAAAGTGGATTTCTTAGGAGAGCACAGAGCAGCAGAGGGAAAGCAGCCTGGGAAGGCTTTGTCAAGGGAGAGGTGGGAGTGAGAGTGGAGGGTTGTTGAGGTAAGGAGAAAGGGTGTATCTGTTAAGAAGTGCTAGGCAGTAGTAGGTTAGTTGCCTGTAAGGCATTGTCAGTGGAACCTTGGGGGACAGGGGGTAATGGGCAAGGCCACTGATTTACGGTGATTAAAACAATTAAATTCCATTTTCAAGACTTAAGATTCCGGAATTTTACCGGTGATTGTTACTCTAATTTCCAGATTTTACCGGGATTCTGTTATCATTATTTTAGTATGTACATAAATAATCGGAATTAAAGAAGGCTTAATATACAGAGCATTAAATAAAGCAAACTGAAAATAGTACAGGAAGGAATTAAAGAAAAGCAGACTTTTTTTATAGATTTACTGATCTGAAATAAAATGCCAGATTCCATGAAATCTTCGTTTTTACCGGTTTTCAGGCAGCCCTAATTCCGGAATTTTACCGGATTTTCCGGTAAAAACTGAAAAACAGTGGCCTTGGTAATGGGTAGAAGAAAGGAGTGGGAGAAAAGGGATTAGGGTGGTGAGGTGGCTTAGGGCTGCCTGTGAAATATTGTCAGTGGAACCTTGGGGGACCTAGGGGAGGGGGGAGTAATGGGTAGATGAAGGGAGTAGGAGAAAAGGGATTGGGGGTGAGGTGGTGTAGGTGATGGGTTTGGGTGAGAGTGTTTCATGAGGGGCAGGCATACTGAGTTTCCCCCATTAAAAGAAGGTGGAGTTCTCTTTTAAAGGGTCCTACATTCTCACAGTTAAGGAGGAAGTCAGGGAGGTCATTAAGGTACTGAGGCCCATGGTAGGATAGTGCTCGCTGGGCAAATGAGGTTTGTCGAAAAGGAACAAGGAACACACCCCTTGGCAGCACTTCTAGTAGACTTAGCAGATAGATCCCACTGGAAAATGTCTACTGTGGAAGCTGAGGATTGTCCTAGTAGGGCCTTTTTACCAATTAGGCAGGCCTGATATTTTGCCCTGAGGTGAAGAGGTAGCCACCCTGGTTTTGAATAAAGGGTACAAGTATGAGTCAAATGCTCTGCACCCGAGACCAGTCTGTAAGTCTTATTAAGAAGAGTTGTTATTCTTTTAAGGGCAATGTCCATTCCTTAACTATAGATTGAGAGACCATAGTCAATTATTGACAGTACAGAGCTCCTGGTGACTAGTTTCAGTGCCTCTGAGGACAGGGCCTGTCTATGGCAATATAGGATACCAAGCTTAACGTTAGCAGTTTTCACTACATGGTCAATGTGGGTGGAAAAGGACAGGGTGTCATCTAGGTAGATGCCCAGATATTTGAAATTATTAACTGGCTCAAGTGAGTAACCTTTATTGATAACAATGTTCAAAGGGCCAGCTCTTTTCTTGTTATGGGGTATAGAGAATAGCATAACTTTTTTCTTTTTATGGTTAAGGAGGAGTTTATTCTCAGTGAACTATGCCTCAAATTTTAGGAAGTTGTCTTGAAGGGTTGAGGTTATATCTGACAGTTGTCTTCCAGGAGACTATGATAACAGCATCATCTGCGTATAGTACCATTTTTGCCAGGCAGGCAGAGGGTAGCGAGTTAATAAAAAGGCTGAAATGCAAAGAACCAAGGATAAATCCTTGTGGGACCCCCATTGACACTACCCTTGGGTCAGAGACTGTTATCCTGTATCCTGTTTTAAGTATTTGGATTATAACTGCATTTCTTGTTTCAGAACACTATGATTTCTTTGCCAGAGATAATGAACCATCCTTTTATAAAGAGCGTAAAGAAAACATTATGTCAGAGTTCCAGGAGGAGGCACAAGTGAGGGCAGCACCCAAGCAGCAGGCCCTTCCATAAGACATAGAACCACCACAGCTGATTACCTGTGCAGAGAACAATGGAAGCACCTGAGCAGCTAGTCCATCTGGAGGACACAGAAGTAGCAGACCAGCTGGCCTATCCAGAGCACAAGGAATCATCCAAGCAGCAGGCTGGCCCAGATGACCAGGAATCAACAGAGCAGCATGTGGAGGGCACAAGAGGTGAAAAGACAGGTACAGAACACCCAGGAATGGGACTGATATGAAAACAACTCCACGTAGAAGACAGAAAAATAAATTGTACACACGCCCACCATTCAGCTCATATAGTGGTCGACCAAGGAGATGAGAGAAGTGCTGTGCCAGTTGCTGTATCAAGCTTCATAACACATCTTGAGTCACATTTGAAAGGGTGAGGTGGATGGGTGGTGTTCTAGGATGGGCAGGGTGGCTGGAGGGCAGTTGGACTGCCAATGTTTGCTTGTCCGTTTGTTGACAGGCATTCATGGGGTGGGGACAGCAGTACCACTGAACACTAGGGGTATGATATAATTAATAGGCCTAGTGATTGGGGGTGGAGGGTGCCACATGACACCGGGGAGAGGTATTCTATATACAGCATGGGTGACTGGGGGTGGGGGTGCCACTAGACACCAGGAGGATGTGTTCCACATATGGGACAGCTGTTTGGGAAGCAAGGGGTGCCACTAGACACCAGAGAGATGTGTGCCAAATATGGGATGTCTGTTTGGTGGTGGGGGGCCACTAGACACAAGGGAGTGGTATTCTATATATAGAACAGGTGACTGAGGGTGGTGCTGGCAGACACCTAGAAGATGATGTACTATCATGGGATGGGGAATTAGGGGTAGAGTGGGTGGCTAGAGACCAGGGAGGGGTATTCTATATGTGAAATGGGAGATTGGGGGGCTGGGGGAGCCACCAGACATCTGGGATATGACACTCTAATACAGGATGGGTGATCGGGGTTGGGGTGCCACTGTACACCAAAGAGGTATTCTACATACGGCCCAAGTGGTCAGGGGTGAGGGTTTCTGCTAGATGCGAAGAAGATGTGTTACAACTAGGGGATGGCTTTTTGGGTGGTGGTGGTGGATGCCAGTAGACACCCGTGAGGGGCTTTCTATATACTAAATGGGTGATCTGGGGGTGGGGTGTGCCACTAGACACCAGGGAGGGGTATTTGTTATTTATTTATTTAGGCATTCGGATAACACATTTGAGCACAAGTGCTCTTTTACAAAGGTTCCATTTCAAGGACAAGGACAGGGTACATAGAGAATTTACCAGGACAATACAATAATCAGCAGCTCCACAGGACCATAGTCAGATACAAGTAACAGCAAATCCAAGCAACAGCAGCTCCAAGGGAGCATGGACAGCAGTAAGCAATGGTAGTCAATATTCAAGGTGGTACAGAGTACAGGACATAAACTCGATATAAGGAATGGGTGCTCGGGTGGGGGTTGCCTCTAGACAACAAAGATGGGTATTCTATATTCAGAATGGGTGACTGAGGGGTTGAGGGGGCTGCTACTAGACACCAGAGAAATGTCTTACAGTCCTGGGATGAGTGAAGGGGGTAGGTGGCTGCAGTACAGCAGTCCTGCAATTGGTGGGGTTGGGGTGTAGACTTAGTGCCTGGTTAAGTCATGGTTTTTGGCTGCCATAAATAGCACTGCAGTGGGTGCCATTTACCACCACTGTAAACCTTTGAACATGCTTCTGCACCTGTATGCAGGAGAGGAGCCCTTCATTTGCATTGGCTAAGCATTATGGTAGTGCCTGGGTGCCGATGGTTTGGCACACACTACAGGAACCTCTGAAAGGCCTCTTAGTATAGATCTCATCCCAAAAAAGCACAAACCTGAACAGCATGGGCACAAACCCATTAGAGCTGGTGCTAGCCTTTAAATATCTGGTCCCAGGAGGTATACGCAACTATAGAAGGTATTTATCGAGGAGACAGTGATGAGCAAGTGCTGGAGCATTTGAGGTAGAGAAGCCGAAAGAAGGAGAGAGGTGGTGCAGCATGGCAAGGTTGGATTCACGAGCAGCCCTATAAATCGCATAGCCAAAAATAAGTAAAATCATTTTGAGAATAATCTTATGGTGGACAGGGAGCAGGGTGCAAGATTTTTTGCAGTAGAGGGCACCAGGTTTAGATCTTGGGATAGATTCATGAAGGTGAAAGTAGCATGTGATAAATAAAGAGACCACTACCATTTCTGCACCATAGCAAGATTCAAGAAGCAACAGGAGCACTGCTAACAGGCATGGTAGGTGTGTTCATGAATCAGGTGTTCCAGTTTTGAAATGGAATATTAATATTCATGAGGTCTTTAGCTTGTTATCTGTGCTGCAGATGATGACATCACAGGCACTACTACATAAGAGTCTGCAGTACTGCAAGCGTCATGTAATTCAGTATGGTCAGAGAGCAACACGCTATCTACCTTTAAAATCACAGTTGTCCCTTATGCAGTAGTCAGTCTGTTTCCTGGACGCCCAGAGCTGTAGTATCTTGTGTGGTACCTTGACTTCTTGACTTGGAAACTGGTAAAATGCAGGTTCAAACACTGCTAGGGCCAAATTATCACTGTGTGACCTTGGGCAAGTCACTTAACTTTTGTGCTCCAGACCAACCAGTTGTGAAAATGGGTCAAGGCAGGACCCACTGCAGTCAATATGTTAATGTCAACTGGGCTATTCTGGGTGAATAACTTCAAAATAAAAACAAATAAAATAAACCTTTGCATCCCATTCCTTCTCTTCATGGGCTGATGCCAGAATGTAGGCAGCCTGTACATCATGATGCAATCCTGTGCTATTTAAAGGGTGTTTAAGAAACCTCATATTTAGCACAGCAGGAACAGTGTGCTATTTGCATCCTAAGTGCTGTTCCACAGTGTCCTGGGGTGTGACTGCTATACTAATCATGCTGGGCACATTAGTGATGGCAGCTCCACTGGCAGCAATTTTGTGTGCTGCAGAGTCTGCGTCCCTCATGAATTGCACCATGTCTGCATGTTTTGTTACTGTGCCTGCACTGCTGGCTATGTTGTTGTTCTCAGTGACAGTGCTGTCCTGCACTGCTATCCTTCAGTTAATGGACCCCTGCAGTTAGCATGTGCTACTTGCTACTTGCCTTAATTGCCTTCCCATAGCAACCGACGCCCAGGGTGTGTTCGGTGATTCGAGCACTACCTTAATTACTAACAGCCATTTTTTTTCTTCTTTCCAAGTCTGCCAGCCCGCTTTTCTGAGTGCTTGTTGGACTGACCCCCACCCTCTTTTGTCCTGTTTAATCTCTCTAATCTGACTTCCTGAGCCTTTCTCCACCTGCCCCCTCCTTTATCCTGCAAATTCTCAGGCACCCTTGCCAAACTACCCTCCCCTTTTTTTTTTTACTGTCTGCAGCCACGATCCCACTCTGACTTCTCACCCCCCCCATACTTTTGTTTCTGACCAGTCCCACCACTTAAACCCAGGGCTTATCTTTTCGCTTTTTCCCTCTCTAGATCTCTGCCCTTGACCCGGGCTCCACAGCAGCGGCCGGGACAAAGTTCCTCTAGGCCAGTGGCTGCAAACTCTCCAGGCTGCCCACAGCGCTTTTGCCATGGGGACCTGAAGATATGTTTACCAGGGACTGCCCAGCTTCTTCCAGCGCTAGCCTGATTGGCTGCTTTTCCGTGCCTGAACGGCAGTTGGTCTTTGATTCTCAACAGCTTGCAGCTATTGGCTGCCTGTGAAACCTAGTTCTCGCTGATCTCAGGAGGGCTTTATCACCTCTTCTGTTACCTCTGTACCTCTGTTACTCTCAGTTTAACTGCAAATTTTTCCCACCCACCTGCCCCAACCCCGACCGCTATTAAATACACCCCAGGCCCTCCAAGCCCTCTCCCATTGGCTGTCCTGCCCCTCTCCCTCTGCCTGCTGTACACTTTGCTATCTTGTGAGGGATTAGCTCACATTTTTTCTCTCTGATGGAACTCTCACACAATCACTATGCTACAGTGGCTTTTGTCTTTCATGCGGTCATGTGTGCAAGTTGCTCTTCCCTATTTTCTTTTTCTCTCTTTTATCTTAAGCCACACAAATTAGCTGCTCACAAATAGCACTTAGTATACCCACAATGATCTGATTAGTAGCCCATACTACACTATTGGCTCTTCAACAAGCAATTTCTTCACTGTCAACTATGGGCCATGGTCCCCCTTTTGTACACAACCTCGACTCTGTGGCTGGAATAACAATAACAAGCATGTATGCCCCTATATTTGCCTGGATCTCTACCTCCTCTCGTGTTGAGGAGAAAAAAGGAAAAATGCCTCCACTACAAGAGGCATACCAGGTGCTCCACCAAACTACAATGACGTACCTCAGTAGGATAGCCCTCTTGCTACTGATGCTGTCGGAAAATATACACCTCAATCCGGGACCAAAGGGCGTAACCCAAAACAACAGGCTCCCCAAACAGGGTTCCATTATGCTGGCCACTATCAACATCTGTAGTCTACTCAACAAAACTGACATCCTCAAAGTCTGGGTGTCAGTGCACAACCCAAACATACTATCAATAGTTGAAACTTGGCTGTCACCCAAAATTCCAGATTCAGCAGTTGCCCTGCCAGGATATACAATCTTTAGGCTGGGTAGAGCTTCCAAGCATGGTGGCAGTTGCGCTATATACCTAAAAAATTCCATTAGAGGGCTGGCATTGCCTCAGTTGGACCTCAGATGCTCTGCCCAGGCACTAGCTGTAAAAGTGGAGGCACACAACAAATCCCTCACTGTATTGTCTGTCTACATACCTCCTAAGGACCTGACCCCCAGTCTCCACATTATTCTGGACTATCTCCAGGAGCAAATGCACCTCGCTGAGACAATGATAGTGGGTGACTTTAAAATAAATTGGCTATCATCAGCCAGTGGGGCTATAAAGGACACCTTAGCATCCTTACACCTCACTCAACTTGTCAGCTCACCAACCAGGATAAATTATAAAACTGGTACTAGCACCACCATTGACTAGATTATATCAAATTACCCTGATCACATCTCCAGTATAAGAGTTCACCCTGACTCCATCAGTGGCCACTCCGATATCACATGTAGCTGGTCAAACAAATTCTGCACCCCCACCCCTAACCATCTATAACTGAATGCTAAAGTGTGGGCACCTAGATCTCCTAAAACATCAACTCTGGTCCCACGACTGGTCCCTTCTGGACTCTGTTGATGACATCAATGCTGCTCTTGACCACTTCATCAAGGTTTTCAACATGGCCTGTGATATCCATGCCCCATTTAGAAAAATGAAGGTCCATGAAACAATTAACTCCTGGATCACACCAGAACTCATAAACAAAATGAAACAATGGGGCCATCTATGGCAAATTGCTAAATCAACTGGGAGGCAACAAGATCTTCAGGCATACAAAGTGGCTAGAAATGCCTGTACAAGGGCAATTTGGCATGCAAAATGAAACCACCATAGAGAGCTTCTGTCTAACATCTGGGGTGACAGTAGGAAATTCTGGCAAACATAAAAAACATCACTGGCAAATAACAAAAAGTCTCTCTGACAATGCTAAACCTAGACGGCAATCCTATTACTGACCCACTTTCAGTCGCAAATACTTTTAATACTGCCTTCACAAATCTATCAGGCGTTCTTCCCAAAAAACTTCTTTGATAAAGAATAAATAAATGTCAGGTAGCTATTAGAGCTGCTAAAACTGAATTTTATAAGCAAAAACTTACAGAAACCAATGGTAACTCATTTTCTACATGGAAAATTCTAAATTCTATAATGGGAAAGACGCAAGTGCAAGATAATTTTGTTCTTGACCTTGATGGTTTATTAGTTAATGATGCTAAAAAAGTCACTGAAGCTTTTAATTTGCATTTCTCTAACCTTGATAATTATAGAGAAAGGTTTAATAGTAAGGGCAGGTTGGGTAACAATTCAGTTGCATTGGGTCAGAGTGTCAAATCAAATACAGTAAATAAAACAGTACCTCATTTTTATTTTTGGTTTTTGCAAACTACTGGCTTAATAGCATATGCCCTTAAGATGAATCCAAAGCTTGTTTTTGGTCCTGATCAACTGGATTTCAAAATTGTTAAAAAAGTTATACATTCAATAGCAGAACCCTTAACTATTTTATTTAATTTCTCACTTTGTAATGGTGTCTATCCCACGATTTGGAAGTGTTCCATCATTAAACCTATCTTTAAATCTGGTCCTAGGTCTAACATCAATAATTACCATCCGATTTCTTTATTAGCTCCCCTTTCTAAAATACTTGAAAAAATTGTATTAGACTAAGTCACCAATCACCTGGAAAAGTGTAAATTATGGACAGATTCACAACATGGTTTTAGATCTTACCACAATACTGAGACTGCCTTGGTGACGTTCACTAGCCGAGCCACTAGAGCTATTGATGAAGGAAAGTATGTGACTGTGGCTTTTGTGGACCTCACCAAGGCATTCAATCTTGTGGATCATACTGAACTTCTTAATAGTTTATCTGACGTCTTTTGTTCTGGGGAGGTGATTGTGTGGTTTAGGAATTATTTGTCTTGTAGAAGTCAGAAAACTATGGTAAATGGGGTTTATTCAGATCAAGCATTTACACAGAGTGGAGTCCTGCAGGGCTCCATACTTGGACCATTTTTATTTTCTGTTTTTGTGAATTTTTTGCCATCTAATTTTTCTAAAAATGAATTAATTCTTTACGCAGATGATGTGGTATTATTCTGTTCAGGGGCTAATTTGTCAACTCTTAATGAGTTCTTGCAAACTGACTTTATTTTATTACATCATTGGTTTGATTTACATAAAATGGTAATGAATTCAGCTAAAACTAAGACCATGGTTTTTACCACTCATAAAAAAATAATTGTTTCTGACTTTAATATTTTTGACAAGGATGGCCTATTGGTTGAGTATGTTAAAGAATTTAAATATTTGGGGATAATGTTAGATTCATATTTTTTATTTGAAGCTCATATAGTGTACTTAATTAACAGATTACATAAAAGATCGGGACTTCTTTTTTGAATAAGAAAATATTTCACTGTAGAGACTAGAACCATGCATATCCATAGTCTTTTATTCTCAATTATCGACTCTGGGTCCTCAGTCTATTATTATACTTCAGATAGGCTGTTAAATAAACTTCAGGCAACTTACCACTCTGCTATATGTTTTGCAACTGGACAGTTAAGATTAACTCATCAATGTACATTATACAACTCTTTTAATTGTCTCTCACTCATGGAGAGATTTAAGTTTAGGTCTCTCATTTTTCTGCATAAAATTAGGTTGGGACTTCTTCCTAATAGTGTATCAAGTTTGTTTCCAGTCATTCCTATGATTTCAAATACCCTTCTTCAAAGTAAATATTCTTTTAAGATTCCATTTTTTCCCACTGTTTTTGCTCAGAAGTCTTTGACATTTGTTGCCTCAAAGCTTTATAATAATTTACCATTTAATGTTGCCAAAAAATTTCTTCATTCAAGACAGTACTTAGGAGAAGTTTGCTAGTAAACTCTGTCTGCAGGTGTTTTACTTAGTCTTAAAACATTGACACAATTGTCTTATACTGTCCTGGCTATGTCTCTGTTATCTAAATGTTTTTGATATTTATATGTGTATGTATTTTGTAATTTTTTTGTGTTTTATGTATTGAAACTGGACGTCTGTGAAAATGAGCTTTGCCCACAGAGCTAGTCAGTATAAAATAAAAAAAATTAAATGAGATGAAATGATGATGTTTCCTCATCGACTAACTGGTGCTCGGATGACAATAAGCTGGATCACCCACCATTCTACTTCAGACAGGTTTCCGACGCCCAGGTCAGAAAACTTCTATCTAATGTAATGGGGAAAACCAGACATAGTGGGGACTCTCTTGACCTCAAATGTTTTGCACTCACCATAGAAGAAGTTCTCCTGCCAATAACCAAAAATACTCTACCTATCCCTCACTCTATCCTAGTTCCTCTAAGTCTGGAAAACTGCACTGGTCATGCCAGTGCATAAATCAGGTGATTGCACTCAGCATAGCAACTACAGGCCAATATCCATCTTCCCCCCACTATCAAAGGTACTGGAACACATAGTAACCAACCAGCTTATGGACTATCTGGATAACTACTCCTTACAATGCCCTTAACAGCATGGCTTTAGGAAAAAACATAGCATGACCACAGCTCTGCTAGAATTTACCAGCTACATCCAACAGTCCTTTGACAAAGGCAATCTTGTAGGAGCGGTGTTCATAGACTTTACGAAGGCCTTTGACACCTTGAATCACAAATTCCTCCTCGGTCAGCTCGCAACAACTGGTCTCTCACCAAATGCACTGAAGTGGTTTGGAAGCTACCTTGCCGATAGGTCACAGAGGGTGAAGATATCAAATAACGTCTCGGAGCTACAAATCATCAGATCAGACATACCCCAAGGGTCCATTCTAGGTACCCTACTGTTCAGTATCTTCCTTAGCAACTTACCAAATACCTGTCAGTTAAGGACCCTCCTATACACAGATGACATTGTCATCTTTGCAAGCCACTCAGATCCCATCGTGTTTGAAGACAGCCTACAGCATGGATTCCTAGAAGTTGAAAAATGGTTCCAAGCTTGTCCTAAACTACAAAAAAAAAGAAACTTCTTCTGCTTTCATCCTCTCGCACAGGTCGCATGCCCTGACAGTCAAAACTAACCAAGGAGCCCCCTTTGAACAAATCCAACATTTCAAATACCTTGGTGTTACCCTGGACAGTCTCCTCACCTACATACTACACATTGAAAATGTTGCCAAGAATGTTAACACAAAATTAGGTCTGCTATTCTGACACATAAGGAGTCTGATCCCAGAAGCACTTAAACTTGCTATCCACAGCTTGGTACTATCCACTATTGATCATGGCTTGGTAATATATGGAGCTGCCCTAGCCACATCTCTCAAAAGGCTAAATACTACCCTAAACAAAGCCTGTAGACTTATCACTGGTGCTGATCACCTCACCCACACATGTGATCTATATGACCAAACCAGGTGGCTCAAACTACAAGATCAGATCAAATACCAATTGTGCATACTTGCCAGACAAGTGCTGCTTGGAGTCCTGCCAACTGGCATCACCAGTCTTCTATCGAAATCTCTCAAGTCTCTTCACACTCAGGCCTCTGACACTGAACTTTTTCTAGTTTCAAGGGTTCAGACCACCCAGTGCCAGTGATCCTTCCTCTACAGAGCCCCTAACTGGATAAATTGTCTGAGCTATGAAATTATTAACCTACTTCATCTTACCCAGTTTAAGAGTCTCCTGCATCATCACATCATGAATGAAAGAACATGTGACTGCCTCAAATAATCGTGTCACATGCCTTCCACCTGCCCCTCAGCTGACATCTGCTTCTATGACAAAGCCCCTCACTGCCTCATTTCCCTGCCACTCTTCCTCCTTCTTCCCTACCCCAGGCACACACAGCCTGAAACAGCAAATATGTTCTGTGTGGTATTTCTTTCATGAATCCAGCCCATAGTGTTTTGTGGGTTGCACTGATGGATGAAGAGAAATCAAGGTTTGAATCAAGCCACACACTGAGTTGCTTAAAAGACAGAATGTCCTCTATACTGGAGGAGTGGCATTAAGAGTGGTAAAAGTGGTCATAGAAGGGAGACTGACTGGCTTTGTCCTATTGCCAAATGACATTGGCATAATCTTATTAGCATTTAGTATTAGCCAGTTACACTGGAAACAGCACTGGACATTATCAACATCTAGTTGCAGTGATGATTCAAGCTCAGAGACGAAGGCACTGATGGAGCAGAAGCAAGTGTCATCAGTGTACATATGTATATTAGTACTGACACAGGCAGATAGGATGTCATTTAGGAAGATGGAAAGAGAATTAGATCAATAATAGAATCCTAGGGAACACCAGATCAGATGAGAAGGTGAGGCACTTACAGCAGAGACAGCCTGAAAGCAACACAATACCTTGCAGTATTACTTGCGGAGTGCTGCAGTATGTTATCCTGGACTCCCTGCAGTGGACATTCCTCAGGCAACTAGTAAGAGAGCCCACTCATGATGGAGCAATATTGGACCTTGTGCTCACCAATGGGGAGAATATTGCAGACGTCATGGTAGGTGGTCACCTGGGGAACCAGCAATCACCTCAGGGTATGGTTCAATATAAGTAAGGTGCCAGAACCAAACCACACAAAGGAGAGGATCCTGGACTTCAGAAGGGCTGACTTTATAAAGATGGGAGAATGCCTCAGGGATACCCTAGCAGGTGAGAAGGACAAAGGTGGAGCGGAGGTACAGTGGGCAACACTAAAAGGGGCCATAGGGAAGGCAACAATCCTCTGTGTCAGGCAAGTAAGCAAAAGCAAGAGGAAAACATTTCTCAAAAGAGGAGGCTGGGAAGGTAAGAGCAAAAAATTAGCATTCAGGAGGTATAAGGAGACACAGAGGGAGAAGGATAGGGAGGTGCATCACAAGACACAAAGGGAGGCAGAGAAAGTCAGGAGCACAAAGATGCAAACGGAGCAGAGAATAGCTCAAAAAAAAAACTAAATAAATAGCTCAGGCAGAACAGAAAGGGGATAAGACATTTTTCAGGTATTTAAGCGAAAGGAGAAAAACAGTGGAGGGATTGTAAAGCTAAGGAGGGAAGGGGAGGAGAGTATGGAGGGGGACAAGAAAAATCAGACATCCTGAACAAATATTTGTGTTCTGCAATCATGTAGGAAATGGAAAGCAAGGGACCACAGATAAGTGACAGGAGCATCAAAGGAAGGGTGGTGGACCCTAGTCAATTCACAGAGAAGAGCATCCTGAAGGAACTCGCAAATCTGAAAGTGGACAAGGCAATGGGGCCAGACGGGATACATCCAAGGATATTGAAGGAGCTCAGAGAGGTGCTGGCTGCACCTCTGATAGTCCTTTTCAACTACTTACTTGAGAGGGGAGTGGTCTTGGAGGAATGGAGGAGGGCAAATGTAATCCCACTTCACAAAAGATGTAGCAGGGATAAATCTAGATTATAGGCCAGACAGCTTGAGTTCAGTGGTGGGGAAATTAATGGAATCACTGCTGAAGGAAAGGATTGTGGAATATCTTGAAACCAGTGGCTTACAGGATCCAAGGCAGAATGGATTCATTGGGGGAGGTCATGTCAAACAAGTCTGATAGATTTCTTTGACTGAGTGACTAAAGAAGTCGATCAGGCAGGAGTGGTGGATGTGGCCTACCTAGATTTCAGTAAAGCCTTCGACATAGTTCCACATAGGAGACTAGTAAGCAAACTGGACAGCCTAGTAGTGTGTCCAAAAGTGGTGAACTGGGTAAGGAATTGGTTGGGGGATAAGTGTCAGAGGGTGTTGGTAAATGGAGTTCACTCCGAGGAAGGGACAGTGACCAGTAGGGTGCCACAAGGACCAGTACTGGGACCGGTTCTCTTTAATGACTTTATTAGTGACATTGTGGAGGGGCTAGATGGGAAGGAGAAGCCTTTGAGGCTTGTTCATCGTTTGTTCAAACGCTCCTGTCACTGTCCTAATGTAAGTGGCAAGAAAGGCTGGTTGCTGTGCCTTCTCTGTTTTTCTATTCTTCTTGTACTCCTTGCTGGTGATATTGAGCCAAACTCAGGATCAAACTCTGGGCTGGCCACCCCCTGTCCCTTAGCCACCCTCCTCCTGGTCCTCCTCGAAGGGTCTTGAACTTGCTCATCTTAATGTCTGAAATCTCTTACCCAGTCATGCAGAGCTCACTGTCTGGGTTACCCATTATAACCCTGATGTCTTTTGCCTCACAGAAACATGGCTAAAGCCTATTACCCCTGACTTGGCTTGTACCCTTCCAAGTTACAGTCTATTAAGATGTGGCCACACTGGCCAGAAACATGGTGGAGGTCTGCTGACATGCTATAAAAGCCATCTTAATATATCCCTAGTGTCTCATGATTATCTCCCCTCTACTACCTGTGAATAGCTTCATGTCTTACTTCTGGGTAATGCAAAAAAGGCTGAAATAGTTTATGTTTATAAACCCCTTCCCCAAATATGGTGTGAAAGGGCTTTTCTGTCTACTTGGCAGTATTGGCCCTAAGATTTCCGCTAATGAGACACTTAAGGACTTTAACTTAAACTGGTCTGGGGTAAATGTCAAACAGTATGAACCCCTACTGACTGCCTTAAGCCTTACCCAACTCATAAACATACCCACATGACTCGCTCCTCAGGAGTAAAGACTCACCCCTGGACTGCGTTCTGAGAAATTGGCCTGAGAGAATTGTTGAGTCTAGGATCTTCCCTGACTCAGTCTCTGACCATTCCCCTACTTACTATGTTTGGAGAGTCTCCTCCCCTAAAGATCCTCATAAAGTCATACAAGTGAGAAATTGTTTTCACTTTAATCCTGAACTGTTTCTTCAGGACCTTGCACTAGTAGATTGGTCCTTCGTGCTAGCAGCTACTGATTCCACAGTCACCCTCAACTACTTCCTTGACATCCTTGCCCCTCTGTAAGATAAGCATGCCCTGGTATCAGGAAGAGAGTCAGAGGAACTGTTACCAAATGGCTGCATGGTAACCTGTCTCTCACCAAGGATAAATGCTGGGATAAATTTAAGGCCACTAATGAATTACCTGCTTACTTTGAATACCGATGTCTCCGCAATGTCAGCAAAAAGCCATCAGTGCAGTAAAGAGTGAATACTGTACAGATACCCTATTGTCCTCTGCCAGGAATCCATGTAATTTTTGGCGTACAATGAAAAATGTAGTTGGTGGCTACAGTATGTGTGATGTAGTCAATTGGAAGGCCCTGCCTGTGGTTATATGGGGGGAAGAGCGCCTCCCCCATAACCTATTTAAGCAGCAGAGCCCTGCTGCTCTGCTTGGAGCGAGACATACTTGCTTCTCGGCTGCACGGCTGCCTGCCCCCCCTTCTTCTCTGCATTTCGTTCTGCCTTCTGCCCCCTCCATTCTCTGCCCAGCTGTTGCCATGCTTGCTCTGCTTGTTATCCCCTCCCCACCACCGTGCTCCCTTCCCTCTTCTGTTCTGTGCTGCACCTGTTTTGTTTTATTTTCTTTGGGAGGGGAGGTTCTTTGCCAGCCGTGCCTTAGTTCATCCCCCGCAGCTTCTGCTCACCTGCAGCTGGCATCATCCTCTGGCTTCTTTGGCACTCCATTCGGAGGAGCATTCACCCCACCTCACTGCCATCTGGATTTCCACCAGACACCTGCTAGGATCTGCCTAGCTACTCCAGATACTGCTGCCTTCTCCTCCAGCTGATGCAACCACTGCATACAGCCCTTCACTCAGTGCCATACAAGCTCACTCCAGCGCGCTTACTACCATGCTATAGTGCTTCCATCTGCTGCCCGTTCATTCCTTGGCCTGCACCGAGCACACCAGGCAGCGAACGATGTTGTATTCCTTTACAAGACCTACACAGCAGCATTGCAGACCTTCTAATTCATAGCCAGGACACATGAACATAGCCTCTCTGTTCCACTTGGTTACTAGGCCCAGGTGCATGCGCTAGACACAGCAAGCCTTCTCTAAACAAACACAATTGCTGTATGCTAAGTGTACGGTCTGTTGACAACCAAACCAGCATCGCCCGCCGTTTGCATTTCCTAGCTAATTACGCTCGATTATGCACCCAGTAATTGCTGCATCCACTCTAGCATTTGTGCCTGCTCCAGGACGTAGCTGGTACAGCTACCTACCAGCGTATACTATTTACCATTTCTATTGAATAGCCATGAGATGGTGACATAAATGGGAGCTCAACGCTATGAACATACGAACATACGAAATTTGCCAGCAGATAAAGGCCTAGAGGTCTATCAAGTCTGCTCGAATGTACAGCTAGCACCCCTTATTTTGCAGCTGCCCCTCCCTTCCACCCTTCCCTTTCATTAACCCTCCCCCTTGTCCTGTCCCATCCTCGTTTGAAGCAGTCCACTGTTCTACTGCATACCACTTCTGCAGGTAACGCATTCCACCCAGCCACCAACCCTCTCTGTAAAAAAGTGTCTCCTCATCTCCCTTCTGAACCTTCCTCGCTCCAGTCTCATATCATGGCCCCTGGTGGCCTTCCCCTTCCTTACTTTAAACAGCCCATCTGTACCCGTCTTGTTTATTCCTTTCATGTATTTAAAGGTTTCAATCATGTCACCCCTGTCTCTCCTCTCCTCCAGTGAGTACATGTTCAACTCCTTCAACCTCCTCTCGTATGATAAGTCCCCCAGCCCCTTGATCATCTTTGTCGCCCTGCGCTGCACCCCCTCCAGTAACTTAATGTCCCTCTTCAGATATGGATGCCAGTACTGCACGCAGTACTCCAGGTGTGGTCTAACTAATGACCTATACAGTGGCAGAATCACCTCCTCCCTCCTCGAGGATATACCCTTGCAATATAACCCAGCATTTTGTTGGCCTTTGCAGCTGCCTTCCTACATTGTGCCGAGTTGTTCATTGACCCTGTAAATGAGCACACCCAGATCCTTCTCCTCCTGTCTCTCCCCTAGCTGGTAACTACTCCTTGGGTTCTTCATCCCAAATGCAGCACCTTGCACTTTTTGGCATTAAAGCCAGTTGCCAGGTGTCTGACCAGGTTTCAAGCTTTCCAGATCATCCTGCAACCCCTGCCATCCCCTAGGTCATCCACCACAGCACCAACTTTGGTATCATCAGCAAACAGACTGATCTTGCTCTTGATGTCCCATGATATGTCTGCAATGAATATCCCAAACAGCACTGGTCCCAACACCGAGCCCTGTGGGGCACCGCTCGTCACTGCCCTTGGGTGTGAGAGCTCCCCACCCACCACCACCCTCTGTTGCCTTCCCTGCAGCCAGTTTCCTACCCATCTCACCAGCTTTGCACCCGCCCCTGTGCCTACTAACTTCCTTCCCAGCCTTCCATGTGGCACGAGTCGAATGCCTTACTGAAGTCCAGATACAGGACATCCACTGCATGGCCCCTGTCCAGTTGCCTAGTTACCCAGTCATAGAACTCGACCAGGTTGGTTTGGCAGGATCTGCCATGTATGAAGCCATGCTGTCTGCTGTCCTGTAGTCCTTTCCCTCTAGGAGGCCACCAGCCTCTCCTTCAGGATAGTCTCCATTAGCTTACCCACGATGGATGTGAGGGCTCACTGGTCTGTAGTTTCGGTTCATCCTTGGGGCCAATCTTGTGGAGGCACCACATGAGCCATTCTCCAGTCCTGAGGTACACACCCCGAACGTAGTGAGGCATTAAATAGCTCTGCCAAAGGTCCTGCAAGGACCTCTGCCAGCTCCTTCAGTACCCTGGGGTGGATGCCATCTGGGCCTGGCGCCTTGTCCACCCTCAGTGCCGTCAAACCCTCTCGAACTCTGCACTTCATGATTTCCCCATCTGTCACCACTTCACCCCCTGCTTCTGCCATTTCTCCCACCTTGGGTGTCACCTCCCTCTTCTCTTTAGTAAATACTGAGCAGAAGTACTCATTTAGTGCTTATGCCTTATCGTGGCCTGCTTCCATCCAACCCCCCTCCTTCCTAATCCTTACTATGTGGTTCTTACAGCTCCTTTTCTCCCTGATGTACTTAAAGAAGTCCTTCTCCCCCTTCTTAATGCCTTGTGCCAGCCTGAGTTCCGTAGATGCTTTGGCTCCCCTTACTGCCCTTGTCACCTCCTTCGATTCTGTCAAGTACTCTTCTCTGTCCTCCCCCCTTCCTGTTTTCTTGTACTTCCTAAAGGCAGCTCTTTTCCTCCTTACCTTTTCCATGACCTCCTTGCTCAACCAGCTCGGTTTCTTAGTCCTAGCCTTCTTGCTCTGGGCTTTGCAGCAGGTTTTGGTTGCCTCCACTATCCCCAGCTTTATGAGCTCCCACCTCTGGTTAGTATCCATACTAGATTGAATTCTGGCCAGGTATCCTTTTACCACTTCCCCCATCCTCCCAAAGTCAGCCCTCCTGAAGTCCAGCACTCTTGTGCCAGATTCCACTCCTTCCTTGCCCATACTCAATGTGAGCCATACTGAGTGGTGGTCACTCCCTGACAGCAGTTCCTCCACTGTAAGTTCTCTCACAAAGTCCTCATTTGCCAGCACAAGGTCAAGGGTATTCCCTAACCTGGTTTGTTCACTGACCATTTGCAGCAGGAAGCTGTCCTGGAAGGCACCCAGCAGTACCTGCTCCCTTCTGTTCCTGGTTGTTGGGGTGCTCCAGTCCCGCCTGGCATGTTGAGTCCCCACAATCCACCACACTACCCTTCTCGCAGGTCCTCCTGATCTGTCCCGCTAGTTCCCTGTCTAACTCCTCCGTCTGAGATGGTGGCCTGTACACCACTCCCATTCTAAGAATCCTATTCTTGGAATCCTGGATTTGCACCCACAGTGACTCCGTACTACCCTCCTCCCCTTCCTCTCTTACACACTTCAGTCCTTCCTTCACATATAGTGCCACTCCCCCCTCCTTTCCCAATCACCCTGTCCCTGCAAAATAACCTGTACCCTGGTACAGACAGGTCCCAGTCATTATATTGGGTGGCCCATGTTTCCGTGATGGCTGCAATGTCCACCTCTCCCTCTGCCATGAGAACCTGTAACTCTGCAGTTTTCCTCCCAAGGCTCCTAGCATTAAGGGTAACCACCTTCCACCCTTTCCCCCTCCCATCCTGCCCTCCTTCCTAGCATTCCAATAGTACTTGCCGCTTTGTCCTTTGTCACTGTTATGGGGGTAAACTCATATGATTTCCCAACCTGTGGTCTCTGCATATCTCTTCCCAACTGCCACCCCCACTCCTAGTTTAAATTCCCAACTTCCTCTATATACTCTTCCATCCTCTGTTTCAACACTTTCTTTCCCTCCTCACTCAAGTGTAGTCTGTCCTTGGCATAGAGCCTACTGTCCTCCCAGGTCCCTCCCCACCCCCAACAGCCCATACCCTTTAGCACAACACCAGGTTCTTAGCCATCCGTTAAATTCCTCTATTCTCAGCTTTCTTGTTGTGCCTTTGGCACCGGAAGTATCTTGGAAAAAGTTACTGATCTTCCTGCCCCCTCACATAATTGTGCTAGTTCCTCAAACCTCCTCTGGACTATATCTACTGTCTTGTCAGCCAGGTCGTTTGTCCCAAGATGTATAATTAAAAGAGGCTTGTCCCTACCCTTCTAGCATATTTCAGAACAGACTGTCCCACCCTTTACGCTGTCATTCTGGCATGGCCTCCACCCAAATCGACTATGCCTCTCCCCTTGCTACCCCACCTAACTCCTCTTAGTATTGAGTCCCCAGCACTAAGATTCCACCCTCTATTCCTGCTTGCTTCCATTCGTCTCCTCTCTCATTTCCAGCTCCTCTTCTTCCTCCTGCACATTATTTCCCCTTTGCCCTTGTTGCAATCCTCCCAGCAGAACTTCCCCCGCTCCAGTTTGGTCCAGGCATTTATCAATTACCTCTAATTTCATAATTTCCTCCTCCAGTTTCTTCCTCTCTAGCAGTGCACAGCTGTTTTCTGAAGACCCTTCGCAAATGCCGCTCCCTCTCTCTTCATAGTAACCTGTTCTCTCCTTTCCACTCCATGACTTTTGCCACTTCTTCGCCTCCCCTCACAAGTCCCTATCTCCTCCTTCCATTTATCTTTTGTCTCCGGACCTGGTTTCCCCAGCAATTGTTCTTCCTGGCCTGGGCCCCTTTGTCTCTGCTTCCCTTCTTCTGACCCTCTCCTCACCACTGTTGGCTTAAATCGCCCTCCCTCATCTCCCCTTCTTCCTCCCTCCAGTATTGGGCTAAACCACCCCAATCTGCCTTGCCTGTCTTAGTTCCTCCTGCAGACCCTCAATCTCCTTTCTAAGTTTTTCTATGTGGTTGCACACTAAATATCCTCCCACACTTCAGGCAATGTTTAGAAAGAGTGGTGCACCACAGTTGTTGCAGCCTACCACCCTACCCATTGCTGTCGTTGCCCACCAGCGACCCCCCACCCTTCCAGATGCAGGATACCAAACACTCCCCCAAGTCTCCCTCTCCCCTCTATCAGTGCAAAACATTCTTTTCTTTATTTCCCTTACCCCCTTTTTTGCACACATTTAGATATATTGAGCAACTGCTTTTTATATTCCTATCCTTCCTATCCACACTCAAAAAGAGACTTTAAGTAGCCATTGCACAACCTTCTTCAAACTCCTACTCCTCCTTTCCCCAATGCAATATCAATGCGAATAAGTAATAATGAAAGCTCCTAGATTTGCATTTACTTCCCTTCCACTGAGATAGCAGTCACCTCTTCACTTGCTGCTGTTCCTTTCCTGGATGTCTGCTTCTGCTATGACAGGTGCATATCCTTTGCCTGTTTGAGGAAGTGATGTCAGAACGCTACGGTATCTATCTTATTCACAAACTCTATGTCTACCACTGCTACCGTACGTTGAGTGTCGGCTCGGAGACACAGCATTTAATTTGAACTCGTCCTACATCTCTCAGCTGCCACTAACTCAAAGCTTCACAGCAACGCTAGTCGTATGTGCCAGACCATTCGTCCCATGCCTCTCAACTGCCGTGAACTGCATCTAGCGCTCTGACTTTCACATTCATAAAAAATGTATTAGGATTATTAGTATTAGGAGACATAAGCCCTTTTACTTAGGATTTCATGACAAGTTGAATTCCTTTGGGGAACAATTGCAGTAACTGAAGTGAATAAAGGTTCGCTAGGAGAGTGTGTGTGTGTGTGTCTGTGGGAGAGAGAGAGAGAGAGAGAGAGAAGAGAGAGAGAGAGAGAGACAACATCTCCTTAAAGCAATGTATCTCCCCCACCCACATTATGGTGATGTGGGGTGGGTTAGGGTGTATTGTTTGTATGAAGAGGAGGAGAGAAATTAAATTTTTTTTTCAGATTCCTTAGACACTTGTGGTACATCAGGTTGTTACATTCTCAGTGTATATTGACATCAGTACTTATCAGGCTACATGGTCTTAATTCCTTGAGGTTCCTCTACTAGAGTTTTTTGTTTGACATTAATATTGACAATTTATATTTAAATTATCATTTATATAGTCCTGTCACTACACTAAAGGTTTTTGAAATTTCTTGGGCCTTATATCTAGCTTGACAGTACAGCTGGGTGACAGGTCCAGCTAGGTTTTACACATCACACAGTGTGCACTGATGTTTTTAAGACAACTTTACTGGTAAATTCTTGTCTATAATGCAGACATTGAAACTTCATGAGCCCTATAACAATCTTAGTTTGCTTTAATCTGGGTGGGGGTTGCCTTTCAGTAATCACATCCTTATACAAACTGTGACACTCATAGCTTGATTTAGGAGTTATCTGCTTCAGCAGTGTTATCTTATGTCAATTAAATTTATATGCAGTAGGATTCTTTGTATGTGTGTTTCACCAAGCACCTTTGACCCAGGGTTCCTCCTGGCTGAAGGCAGTATGGTACTGTTAAACTTCTCTGACATCATCTTCTGTTTTTTTTAAATGAGTATTTTAAACCAATGGGGATTTTTTTCTGTTTTTTTCTGCATTATCTAACTGTTATAAGTATTGTATTTTCTAAACAACTGCCATGAGCTTCTGAAGAAGGACTGGTTGGTCCGAAAGCTAGAGCACTTTGTTCTTGTTGTTACATCTATGTTGGTCCATTAAAAGGTATCAATTCATTTGCTTCTGGATCTATTTTCACATTCATAGTCACCCATCTCTGCAGATTTCCTGAGGCTCCTCATAATGTTGCAGCTAATTCTGGATACACAAATTAAATCGATGAACTCAGTTGATATAACCATTCCCTATGACTAACTATATGGGGCCACTTCAGTAGACATGTTATTGTTTAGAATGAGGACATTGCTTCATATTGTGGCCCCTTGCTATGATTTTGCTGCTTGGTCACCAATCAAACAATTTTAGGAGAGTTAGACTAATTGTCTGCTAATTCCATTTCTCATCGATCTCCATTATGCACCTTATATATAATTCAGTACTACTCCTTGCTACTTCATCTGCATTTCATGCAATCCAGTGGCCACTACTACTACTACTACTACCACTGACTTAAGTGCAGGTCCGTGCTTACGACTCATTACCTATTGCTCGCACTATTCATTGCATTCCTACTTCCTGCTCTTTCCTGGCTGCCTGGAATCTGTTATCTATCTCTATTGAACTTGCAAGGTCCTTACACTCGAACACTTTTTCAGATCAGCTCTCAGTGCTCATTCAGCAGCTTCTAAGGTTGCTCTTACTCCACCTGCCTTGCTGCGTCATGGCCTGGAGGTTCGACTATTCCTACACTATTCCTGCCTCACCCGGCATCGGGCCTGGAGGTTCATAACTTCTGTCAGCCTGAAAAACCCAGTCTGGGCCTGCAGGTTCATATACTTCTACCTTGTACCTGCTTCACCTTCAGGACCTGGAGGTTCGACTGTTTGTACACTATGCCTGACTGCCCCGCATCGGGCCTGGAGGTTCATATTTCTCTCAGTCTGCCATGCCCAGTCTGGGCCTGGAGGTTTGTATACTTCTACCTCATACCTGACTTTCCTCCCCTAACTTGACATCGACTCCAAGACCATATTCTCCTACCAGATTTCAGTCATTCGTTCAAGCTCCTCTCCTCCTTGGCAAGAATTCCTCATCTGCTAGAATTACTCGACAGGTACAACTTGACCTATGTGGATCGCATCTGCTCGCCTGTGGATTTGACTGTTTCTTATAGTAGTCTCCCTGGATATACTCTATACCCTCACAATTCATTCATGCTAATTCCAACTGACTTACGTGGGCTCCGCTGCACATGCTAGCCCTTATGGGCTTGATTGCTGTTCTCAGTTAACTATTATTACTCATCAGCTGACCTACATGGGGCCCAACTGTGCACACTAGCCTACGAGGACTAGCTGCCACTCTACTTACTTACCAGCAGACCTACGAAGGTCTCGCTGTGCTTACAAGCTACCTGGAGCTAGCCGCCACTCTACTTACCTCACCAGCTGACCTACGAGGGTTCAGCTGCACATCTCAGCCATGGGAATAGCTGCCACTTTCTACTACTTATCAACTGACCAACCTGGTCCATATTATGGGCTACGTACTACCTCATCTCCTAACCTACGAGGTCCAGCCACACATCCTTACCTATTAAGGCTCACCCTGTTATACTCCCTTGGATGCTTCCTAACCTTACACTGTATTGCTTCAGTTTTAGTACCCTCAAATCCTCCAGGATTTCAGCTCAGCTCTACCACTGTATGCCTTCTAAGTCATGACTTAAGCATAAATTCGACTCTCTTGTGAGATTAACTTAACTGGGTTCGTCAGTCATCAGCCTCATTTCAAGCCTTCTATCACTCCATGAAGTTCATAAGCCTTCTATTAGCAGAAGCATGGAGGTTGAACTGCTTCTATTTCATCCTGCCTCGCCAGCGTTAAAGCCTAGATATATAATTACTCCATATTCACCTATCATTTGCTAGCCTTAGGAGCTCCTCACTTCTAGTCCTATCCTGAACCTATTGGACATATTCTAACAATGCTCACCTCAGTGTACATCTACCTGGATGCTTCACATGTTCATACAGCTGCTTGTGTCGCTCATGCAAGACTCGGAAGCCTGTTCCTACCTTTCATCTCTGGCTATGAACTGTTCCACTGGATATGTAATCTTCAACTTGGACTAGCCAATAATTAATTAATTTAAGATTGTACTCCTTAAGTATGGACAGAAGGATGGACAGGTCGGTAGCCATGGGTCCTCAGAGGTTTCCCCCAAGGGGGGTTTTCCTCTCCTGCATGCTGCCGGCCATACTCTCTGGAGTTGGAGGAGATAATTGTGAGATGTCATATATTTTTTGGGGGGTATCACATCCTAATCAACTAACCATTCTTCCTATGGTGGGATACAGAGGAAAGCCAAACCATCAACTCATAACGAATAACTCATTTGTTCCAGTATCTAGCACTATCTTACTTCAGCTCATCATGTACCATAATAACTGACTTACTCATGTCCATGCCTAAGCACCTAAGCACTACTCATCTGTACAACTATACCTTGGAAGCATCATTTAACTTACTGGCCTGGACTCTGTATCCAAACTCAAACCTACATTATGTAGATGCAGTATGTAACACAAGTGCTGAGCTCTGAACCACATATAATTGGAAGGCCCTGCCTGTGGTTATATGGGAGAAGAGCTCCTCCCCTATAACCTATTTAAGCAGCAGAGCCCTGCTGCTCTGCTTAGAGTGAGACACACTCGCCCTCCATCCTCCCCTTATACCTCCTCCTTCTCCAGCACTCTAATCCCACCGGGGGAGGGGTATCACATCCTAATCAACTTACCATTCTTCCTATGGTGGGATAAAGAGTAAAGCCAAACCATCAATTCATAATGAATAACTCATTTGTTCCAGTATCTAGCACTATCTTACTTCAGCTAATCACTAACTTACTCAGGTCCATGCCTAAGTACCTAAGCACTACTCATCCATACAACTACACCTTGGAAGCATCATTTAACTTACTGGCCTGGCCTCTGTATCCAAACTCAAACCTACATTATATAGATGCAGTATGTAACACAATCACTGAGCTCTGAACCACATATAACATGCTTATTAAAGTCAAAAACTGCAATAATGCAGCGACCATCACAAATGCCTAATGCCCAGTTCTCTGATCTGTCAACCTATACCTCCCTGTTCGCCTCCACTAATACCCAGCCCCCTACCCCCTTGTATACCTCCTTGTCAAAGCCTCTGTGCCATCCCACCTTTTATCTTAAAGCTGTTTCAGAGACGGAGACTTATAAGCTACTGGCCAACCTTTCTCCTTTCACTAGCATTTGTCATGATAACTTGGAACCTAAACTCCTAAAACTGGGGGCCCTTCACTTGCGCTACCAATCTCCCATTCTCACCACTGGAGAGGTTTGCCTCATATGGAAAGTGACTACAGTGGTACCTGTTTTCAAACAATATGATTGAAAATATACTGAAAACTACTGACCCATAGCTACTCTGTCGGCTGTCAGCAAACTACTGGAAAAGGTAGTAGATGTACAGCTGTTAGAGTATTTGCAAAAATATAATTTACTGTCCCCGGAGCAACATAGTTTTTGCAAGGGCCACAGTACTGGTACAGCCATTGCTAAGGTTATGTCTGAAATCAGAACAGCAACATATCATGGCAAATTGTCTGGAGCGATCTTCGTTGACCTCTCCAAGGCCTTGGATTTAGCGGATCATACTTTTCTGTGCACTAAACTTCACTCTCTTGGCTTGTCCCATCCTGCCCTTGCATGGTTCTCCAACTACCTTGATGGCAGGCAATAGCTTGTTAAATATAACAGAGCTTTTTCAGAACCTACTCCTGTTAACATTTGGGTTCCTCAGGGATCTTTCTTAGGCCCTGTTTTATTCTCCTTATTATGTTGTCCTGTGCATTGCAAGCAACATCTTGTGGTAGTAGGAGAAATGCAGAGGTGTGTCAGTGTTAGAGAATGCACAGCACATTTAAGTAGGTGCAACCCTCATTCCCCAATTAGTCAGCATGCTAGCACTGACACAAGAATCAAGTAAAGTGGACATAACTTGTAAGAAATGTACCACTGCAATCAGAGACAAGCTCATCATGCAACTGCACAGATGACATGCCTCCCGTACATCCCTTTCCTGGTGAAACATTTCAATAAACATGGCTTGTAAGAAATGTGCTGCTGCAATCAGACAAGCTCGTCATGCAGCGGCACAGATGACATGCCTCACATATATGCCTTTCCTGGTGAAACATTTCAACAAACAGAAGTCTGACATTGAGGGGTGCAATCCCCTTGTCAGCATGTTGGCAACCCCCCACATTGTGTAGCACACCTGGAGCCCATCCCAGTGTACCTCCACTCACAGAAAGCCGACCGCATTGGCATTCTCCTCCCCTTGCCCTACCACTATTGTGTGGCACACTGGGAGCCCACCCCAGTGTGCCAAAGATCATCCCCCCTGAAAGTCATGTGGCACACTGGAAGCCCACCCCAGTGTACCCAACATTTGTTTTATTTCACCGGTAAAGAAAGAAAACCATCCTGCAGTGCAGTGTCCATTTTTCATTTTTGTACCTGAAAAAAGAAAATGGTCCGTTGTCCGTGGATCCCCAACCCACACCACCCTCTGTGCACTTCACCTCCCCACCCCTTCATCCCATACTTACCTCGGAGTCCAAGCGCTGCAATCTTTGGTGGAAGCGGGAACACGTCTGGATTCTTCAAAGCCAAACTGCAAAATGAAGAAATGCCAGTAAGCTGTATAATGGCATAAATGGGGGGGAAGGGGTTCAACTTAGGTTGATATCTCTGCCATATTTTTGAATTGTGGCTCCAAATTTTCAACATGGGGTTCTTGGGAACCCACCTCACGAACACAAGCACTGTCATCTCATTATCCAGTCCCAAAAGGTGATTTCGCTGTGCAGAATCACCTTTCGGGATTGAGTAATGAAATGACAGTGCCACTGTTCATGAGGTGGGGTCCCAAAAAGCCTATTTTGCAAATTTAGAGAAAACATTCTAAAAAATGACTGCGTTAAGAGTGTGTATTGCTCAGTTTCCATGCACATGCTTAACTGCGACAATTTTTAATATTTTTACTCCAAATTTTCAACATTGCCATTTTTTCACACCTCCTTATGAACAGTACTGCTGTCATTTTTCACATCCTGCCCGAAATGTGTTTTCACACAGGTAGCATACAATGGTGCAGTCACTGTGGGAAATCAACTTTTGGGACAGATTACAAAAATCACAGTGCCACTTTTCATGAGCGGAGGTCCCAAAATGCCTATGTTAAAAATTTGATTAAAAAAATTCCCCAAATAATTGTGTTACAGGCGTGCATTGCACAGTTTCTATGCATGCTCATGACTTCACCAATTTTTCATATTTTCACTCCAGATTTTCAACATTGCCATTTTTTTACACCTTTTCATGAACAGTACAGCTGTCATTTTTCACATCCTGCCTGAAATGTGTTTTCGCACCTGTGGCGCTAAATGGCGCAGTCGCTGTGCAAAATCACCTTTCAGGTAACAAATTGATAGTGCTACTGCTCATGAGGCGGGGTCACAAAAAGCCCATGTTAAAAATTTGCAGTGAAAATACTAACAAATGCCTGGGGTGTTAGGGTTTCCAACTGTAACGCCCCACCCTGTAGAGATTGACAGGCATCAGTGGTGTGACTTGGGATTGTCCACTGTAATGCTTATGGCATTTCACCGCCACCCCCACCCTGCAGCCAGTGACAGGCATCAAGGTGTGAATTGGATTCTTAGGCACCCAAACTTCATCCCATTCTCCTGTACTGCATCCATCTCATTGTATTTCCTTATGGAATGGCGTGAGTGTAAGGCACGAAGATCCCAATTCACACCACGACACTTGTCAGTGTCTGCAGGGTAGGGTGAGGTGAAATGGTGTGAGTGTTATGGCCGATGACCCAAAGGCACACCCCAATGCCTGTCAGTCTCTGCAGGGTGGGGGTTGGGTTGGTGTCAGTTGAATACTTCATTGTCATTCCTATTATGCATCTCTCTAACTCCTGCACTACCAATGCCAGTGCCAGCAAGACAACATTCTGCATTGACAAATGTTTGTTTATCAATGATTTTTGCTGGTCCCCACTCATTGCAATATTACCCTATATGCTGATGACCTGGTTCTCCTAGCCAGTTCAAGTGATATTAATGTTATAACTATCCACCTACTTTGCTAGCTGACTTCCATAATCTACAAACCTGACTCCTGGCAAACAAGCTTGTTCTAAACCTAAAGAAAATGTAGACTATGTTCTTTGGCTCCACAGCCAAGCTTAAGCTGTACTGGGCCCCCCTGAGGGTTATGAGTGTTGATGGGTCCCTGTTGGGCACAACATGTTCTTTCAAATATCTGGGTGTCACTCTTGACCCTCAAATATACCTCTCCCCGCATATTCAAAACACGTGTAAGGCAACAAATATCAAACTAGGCCGAGCCAATAGGGCTTGGGGGGTCCTCACAGTAGCTGAGTGTCTTGCCCTGTCTAAAGGTATACTGCTTCCTGCACTCAACTATGGGCTCATACTGTAACCTTTCCCCTTGCCACAAAATCCAGCCTAGCAAAGTGGGATGTGGCCTATAATAATGTTTGTCACTTTGCCCTCACTGTTCCTTGGCTCACCCACCACTGTGAACTGTATGATAAACTTCACTGGCTGTCCTTGTGCAACTTCTGTTCCTTTGCCCTCAGCTTTTTTATTGATAAGATAGTCTGTAGTAACACTCCTCCTGCCCTGTCTAAACTACTTACACCTGCCCAACTCTCCTACCAACTTAGATCTACTGACTCGCAGTCTCTTCTTGTTCCTAAATCTTGCACTTTGACAGGTGATCGGGCCTTTGCTGTTGGTGCCCCCAGATTCTGGAGCTCCCTTCCAGTGCCTACTAGGTGTACTGCCTCCCATTATATTTTAAGAGATCCCTATGGGAGCATCTACAATCTTCCTTAGTCTACAACTGTCCCTAATATAAAATAAGGGCTTGGTGTACTATATTATGGCCTGAATTCTTGGCCTCTGGCCAGCACTAAGAGTATTGCCCTACGTTTTGGCTATACTCCGATACTTAAGCAATCACTGTCTACTGATTTCATTGCGCCCTGTTTTGCCCAAATGCCTATGTATGTTTCACTTTCCTTAATGCCTATGTATGTTTTGCATATTGTCATAAGCCTTTCTTACTGTACTACAGCCTCAACCTTGTATTCATGCCTTCTAATTGCTGCCTGTATAGACATTTTTTCACAGAAAGAGTGGTAGACAAATGGAACACCTTACCAGATGAGATAGTGTCCTGTAAGATAGTGGGCAGTCAAGAGGGATTGGGACAGGGTAAGGGATACTGGGAAGGGGGGTGGAAGGGGCAGCTGTGTGATGAGTGGGTGGCTGCACACTCGAGCAGACTCGATAAACCATGAGGCCTGTTTCTGCTGACAATTTCATATGTTCGTGTATTCTTTCTTTGTAATATTGTTTTATATATTTTTCCTTTGTAATTCACCTGGGTTGTACCTGAAAATAGGCATTTTTTGTCATGAGTGCCTACCTGGTAAACAAGGGCTAAATAAAATAAAATATTTTTTTTGCAGATGTCACTAAAATCTGCAATGAGGTAGATACTCCAGGGGCCTGGAAAAAATGAATGGAGATCTAAGAAAGCTTTGAAGAGTAGTCAAGAATGTGGCAACTAAGTTTCTATGTGAAGAAGTGCAAAATGATGCACTTAGTGTATAGAAACCCTCGAGTGGACTACAAGATGGGGGGAGCGGTAGTAGTGGCCAACAAACAGGAAAGAGACCTGGGGGTAATCATATCTGAAAACCTCAAAGTGGCCGAACAGTGTGACAAGGTAGTAGGGAGAGCCAGTGGGATGTTAGAGTGCATAGGGAGGCGTATCACCAGCAGAAAGAGGGAGGTGGTGATACTGCTGCACAAATCATTGGTGAGACCTCACCAAGAATACTGTGTCAAGTTTTGGAAACCATGGGCCCATTTCTCAAAGCGGGCTTGGAGTAGCACAAACTGCAGCAAACAGCAACTTGCGCTGAAGTCCCGTATGCCAGGGACCCTGCCCCTGATTCTCTAACAGGCAGGGTCCCAGTGGCTAAGTCCCTGTGCTTGAGGCAAGCCAAAACAGGCTCCAAATGCATGGCGCAGCAGCAGGGCTTTCTGCAAGCTGTAAGGCAGCTGTGCACCTGTCCAGCAGTGCCCTCAATGGCTTTTGCCACCTCCCCCATATCCCTTGTGGAATACTCGCACCCCCCCACCTGTACCTAGGGCAGGATTTACACTGCAATGGGCCTTATGCACAGTTATATCTATGGGCCCCCCTCCTTATACCTCACTACCATCCCCATACTACCACTCTACCATTCTTCCTACAACCACCCTCCTTCCAGCACCCGTGGCGCTCCACTCCCTAACTCCCACTGAAACATTACAGATGCAAATCTGTATTGAGAAAATGTACCAGTCCTGCCTTAACATGCCTCCCCCCCACCAGATCCAGTCTTGCATGTCTTGGCATGGATCTGACCAGATGTGACATTGTCCTGTCTGAACACCCCCATTGTTCCTATCTTGGCCTACTGCCCCCCCCAGCCCAATGGATCCTGTCCTGTCCATGGCATTTCTACTCCTGCATGTAGCTGGTCTGACACCGCACTGTCCTACTAACATGCTGTCAGCGTGGCTCAATGTAGCACATGTGCCTCGGGCCCAGACAAATGTTGGTTCTAGTCCACATCAGGACAGGGCTCACACTATAAACATTGGCACCCAAGTCCAGTATGGGGAGATGTTGTACTGTTGTGTTGTGGCATCCTTTGGTTGAGATGCTAGACAAAGGTCCCATCTGCCCATCTCTGGTACTATCCTGGCAGGTATCCAGCTAGAAATGAAAGAACCCAATGCACTTTTCACAATAGTAGGAGATTTTCTCCACTGTCCTGGCCAACATTCTCCTTACCATAAAACTGGTTCATGCAACTGTCCAAGGCTGTGTGTGAGTGTTGATGTGTGATATGGCTGCCAGTACACCAGTCACTTCACTGCCAGTGTGTTATTTGCTTGTAAAGCACTTTCGGATACAATGTGTAGGAAAAGCAATACATACATACATACTAATTTTTCTTCTTCTTCCTGTCCCCCTTCCCAAATTATTCCCATTTTGGCCTGCCTGCCCTCACCTGCCTAAACCCCCCAATACCACACCCTGTCCTGCAATCTACCCCACATGGAGTCTGGCCTGATATTTTTTTTTTACCAGGAGAGACACACTAAGCAGAAAGCTTGTTTACAGGTGTGAACTGGGAGCACAAGGAAGTTATTTGCCTTGCTCAGGGTCACACAGTGTGCAAGTGGGGGCTGTGGGATTCAAACCCAGGTCCCAGGTTTGCAGCTCAGAACCTTAAATCACTGCACTATTCTGCCTCTGATATGACCCTGTCCTGCCACTAAAAGAACTGTTTCAATTGGATAACTGGGGCTGTTTCTTTAAAGCAGACAATACAGCCTTATAAACAAACAGGCAGTATAGCGCAGTAGTTTAAGGCTCTGAGCTGCAGACCTGGAGACCTGGGTTTGAATCCCACAGCCCTCACTTGCATACTGTGTTATCCTGAGCAAGTCACTTAACTTCTAGTTCCTTGTTGTGCTCACAATTCACACTTGTAAACAAGCTTTCAGCTTAGTGTGTCACTTACTCCTGGTTTAAAAAAAAAACAAAAAAAACAGAGAGAATGTCTCAAACTAACATTTTGAAAATTAGCTCTGAACCATTCTGTCCTCATGCAGTTTATTTTGCCAAAACAATTAGTGCACTGTAGCAGTATTTTATCAATCTGGTGGCATGATTAATTAACTTACTTGACTACTCTGGGCTGCAGTCTGCAGAAAGACAGTGGTGGTGGTGGTGGCTCTTGACAGAGTAGAGACCGTCTCTGAGTTCCTGCACTGGGCTCTGGAAGTGACTTGTCCCACTGTCACTCTAGTCCAGTAAAACACCCATAGCTGAGCTGAGGTTAGGTTAGGTCTGAGCCATCATCCAATGGCGGCGCATGGTACCACAGCGTGACAGCGTGATTGATGATGGCTCCGATGACTCGAGACTGACTCCCGTCACTCAACCACCCGAGAAGTAAAATAAAAGTGCAATTCCCAGCCCAGACCAGCAGTGTGAGCCTCAGCAACTGCTGCTTTTTTTAAACTCTCCCAACTCCCATTCTGCGTCAGATCCCTTCAAGTAGCGACTCATGGACTGGCGCCAAAATTGAATCTGCCAGCCGGTACTGCATGCTGCTGGGCTCGTACACAATGCACGCACTAACGCACATGCATGGTGATTGTTCTTTAAAGATATCACACGAAGTGTGTTGACAAACGAGGGAGGGCAGTGAGCATAATACTGCTCAGCGGTGCTGGCATTGCATTTTCTGAGGGTAACCTGCTTTGCGCTGAGAAAAAAAGAAACTTTGGAATAGACTGAAGGGCCCCCAAAATGCAGGGCCCAACTCACAGGCATAGCTGGCGCGTGAATGGTAACTGCTTCAGCTGTGTTTCGAGCACTATTCCCCTCCTCACACCACCTTGAGCTGGCCCTGACTGAACTATCACTGAGCACATAATACATTACAGTAGATGCTCAGTGAGCACCTCTACAATGTTTTATGTGCTCAGTGACATTTCAGTTGGGGCCGGCTGACTTGGTGTGGGAAAGGTTGTGCCAGTCCCGGCTCGGGGTACAGGTAAGGGGGGGTGCAAGATGGTGGGCACATCTTGCCAGGGTGGGGGGCAGGACACTATACCACCAGGATAAATAATTTATAAATGGGTATATGCAGGCGGGGAGGGACAGATAGTCCACCAGGATAATTAATTTAAAATTGGGCACATACGGTGGGGGAAGGCCAGCTAGTCCACAAGGATAATTCATTTAAAATCAGGTATATGAGGGCAGGGGAGGGACTGCTAGTCCACCAGAATAATTCATTTAAAATCATGGATAAGTGGGTGGGGGAGGGACTGCTAGTCCACCAGGATAATTAATTTAAAATCAGGCATGTGCGGGCAGGGGGAGGGACCGCTAGATCACCAGGTACAGGGATTAGCATATGTCACTAGTATGGGGACATCGGGGAGGGACCGCTAGGACACCAGGGCACTGTCACAATGCCACACATAGGCAGTTCTCCCAGGGGAGACATTTCTAAGTACCCTTAGACCAGCCCTGGCTGATCTAAGGGTACTTAGAAATTCTCCCACTGGGAGAGTTATGAGAATCCCAATTGGGGGCTGTGGCAGCTTGCATCTGCCACATGCTCCCTTGTGCCATGTCGCAGCCCATTTGTGGGCACACGGGCAGTGCAAGCCCTGTTTGTGGCAGGCAGCCTGTGATTGATGCAGACTGCCTTTGACAATAACTCCTGGGGTAATATCTGACGCAAGGTGCCACTTGCACCATTTATGTTTGGTGCAGGCACCTTGCGCCACTCTCGGGGCTTGAGAATCAGGCCCTACATCTCCAGAAGGACATAGATTGAGTAGAGGAGGTCCAGAGGAGGGGAACAAAAAATAGTTGAGGGTCTGCACTACAGACTCTATGAGGAGAAACTAAAGGACCTCAATATGTACACCCTGGAGGAAAGGAGGGAAAGAGGATATGACAGAGACTTTTAAATACCTCATGGGTATAAACAGGGTACAAGAGTATTTTTCAGAAAAAAGATGCTCAAGAACAAGGGGGCATGCTATGAAGCTGGAGGGGGTAGACTCAGGGGAAACATAAGGAAATACTTCTTTACAGAAAGAATGGTGGATGCCGGAGTTCTGGTGACGTCATGCCCCTGTGTGCAGCCTAACTCAGGAGACTTCCACCTAGATCGACTTAAAAACCTCCAAAGTACTCCTTTAAAATAAGAAATCTACATAAACTTCATTACAGTGGTAGCAAAATGCTAGACAAGGGTGCGCACCAAGATAAAACCACCAGATGCACAGGATGATGAATGATTGTCAGAGGACAGCTCGGTAAGCGAGGGCTCCCAGGCATCTTTGGCCTCATGGCACAGCAACATGGCCCACAGCCAAATACCTTTCTCTATGCTCCAGAGGCAAATGGCCAAAATGCTAGCAAAGTTGCAAGATTTTTGTAAAGAAATGCGCTCCACAGCCACTGCCTTCCGGAAAGATATAAGCTAACTGGAGAAGCGGCAGGAGGTGACCAAGACCCAGACAGGCGGGTGAATTGCACTAAAAGGCCATAGTACAGCTACACCAGAACATCAAGGCACTCCAGGACAGAGCTGAGGACATGGAAAGCAGAAACCGATGTAATAACATCAGGATCTCTGGAATCCCCGAGGGGGCTGAGAGTCCAGATATGATCCTCTTTATTAAGAACATCCTCTGCGAAGTAGTCACTCTACCAGACCACTCTTCGCTGGAGCTGGAGCAGGCCCACCGCACCCTCAGCCCAAAACCTGCCCTGAGAGCCCACCCTCAAACTGTACTGGTCAGATTCCTTTGTTTCCAGGAAAAGGAAAGTGTATTGCATGCAGCCTGGAAAAAGGGGACAGTACTTCTCCAAGGCCAGAGGTTGTATTTTGAAAACAATTAAGCCCTGGTGATCATGACAAGACGTAGGGCCTAGATCCCTATAATGAGAGCCCTCAAGACTGCTGGAATCCGGTACAGGACACCCTACCCTGCGAAGCTAACAATTTACTTCAAGGAAGGCCAGCTTACTTTTGATACTGCAGCTGCAGCTTCTGAAGAGAGAAAGGCCAGGAAGATGGAAATTCTACAGCAAAGAATCAACTCCGGCACCTCAGTCACCTCCAAATTATCCCAGAGACTGTGGAACAGCAACCAGCATGAGGCGAGGTGCCACCAAGGAGTGGTGGCAATCCAGAGCATCATGGATGACCTGAAGGCCCGACAGATATCGCCCCTAGCCAACCAATCAGAGAGTCGAGGCACTCTGGGATGAAGTACAGCAAATATGCCTTTATCTTGATTGTGACTGTCCCCTGTTGCATGTATGACGATCTGAGTCCTGAGCAGAATCTGATCCATGGACTCATCCCCTGTTGTGACATTGGGAAATCTGAAGAGTGAGGGACTACCTCTTGATATAAAACAAATTTATATAGTTGCTATACAGTAACTCCCTCTGCTAAGTTAGAACCTCTTGTTTACCCAGAGCCTGAAGCTCACATGTTTTCTCCCTCCTCTTTCCCTTATCTTTGGGACTTTCCTCCCCCCCCATTTAATTACTGCATTCTACAGACTGGGCAGTCCCAGTGAAGGACATCTGGGGCACTGCCTGTATCTCCGGAGGGCGGCGGGGCAGGTGTGGTGGGCTATTGGGGTGGCAGATGCTCTCTGTGGACTGGGGTCTTGTGTGCCTCCCCCCTTTTTCCCCTTTCTCTGACTACCGCACCACATGTGACCCACACCATACAGCTGTAGACCATGGGGCTCAAGACCCCCTCAGGAGTATACACTCACACAGGGGTGGCCTCGTATCTATTAGACTAGGGCCTCACAGAATCCTGCTATGTGCACCTAACAGTGCTTCAAGATGACTGGCCTTTGCCTCTCAGGTGAGGGGCAGCATGGCCTGGCCCATGGGGAAGCTCTATGGTTAGCAGCGGGGACACAGTGGAGCAGCATCAATATAAACCAAACGTTGAAGCCCCTCATGGGGAACTGATGGGCCTGAGTGCAGGTTGCTCCCTGTGTTGGGGGGTAGTGGGGGCCTGGCTGTGCTCTATTGGATGAAATGTGGAAAATATATGCATTGATGACTGCTTGTCTGCTGAGCTGGGGTGTGGGTTGGGGAAGGGGGGAATAGCCCAGGGACTGAGTTCCTGCTACTATAGATACAAAGCTATAGATTACTTGCTAACAGTTGTTAACTGTGGAGGGCTATGAGCATATTACCGAACTCTGGAATAAAGCTAAATGACAGTGCATTAATGCATTATTAGTTACTGCCACTTTGATGGGGGTGGGGTGGGGCCGAGGGATGGGGTTTGTTCCCCCCTCCACGCATTGCGCTTCCTTTTGATTGAGACCAGTCATGCTCAAGATGACCATGGATTGAGGAGGGTCACGGTGTGATCAGGTTGACATTACTGCCTGGTTTCCGTTGGTGAGGTTCTCTCCCCCTTCCCCTCCCCTCCCTTCATCCCACTTCCTTCCCTCCCTTCCACCTCCCCCTTCACCCCCTCCACCTCACAGCTAAGAGGGATTTGGTTTAACCCCCTGCCATTTTAAGTCATTAACCGCTGTAACCACTGTATTGTGTATTGTCTTATTATCTACCATGACATGGAACCTTTGTGAAAGAGCTTGCGCTCAAAGGTCTTTCTGAAATACTTAATAAATAAAATAAATAAAAAAGAATTGGGTCATTTAATATATTCCTCCCTTTTATACCTCAACTGAATAATGGAACGATCTCGGTGTTTCACCCTCGACATCCCACATCCAATTCCCCTTTTCCTAATAGACACTGTAGGTGTCAGGAGGACTCTCACCAGAGACGGTACCTCCCAGTAAGGATTTATCCTTACTCTGGGATCTTGCTATGATCCTGACCCCTGGAAGCGCTAGTTACCTGTTCAATGTATTGAGAGCCCAGTTGGCTTCTCAACAGGTTAATCTAAATGTTTTGATCAGTTTTGTAGTTCATGTAATCAATTGCCTAAATTGTTGAATTTGCTGTTGTTGTTTTGTTAAAATAGTCGCCAAATGTTGCAGGAAAGAATTTGGGAACCCAAAGCAAGACAGTATAAAGAGAAACTTCCCCAGGAGAGGGACCAGGTGGGGACCCTCCAGCAGCAACCCACCCCAAGCGCAATCATGACTGCCCCTAATTTGAAACTATAGTCCCTAAACAGAAATGGTTTAACCTCACCAATCAAAAGATCACGAGTACTGACATATCTCAAAAAAAGCAAGCCTGACCTTATCTACCTTCAAGAGACCCACCTGAGTGACTCTGTGCATGCTAAACTGGCCAAATTCGGTAGGGGAGAAGTGTTCTTCTCCTCCGGGACTGGGGCAGACGCAGAGGGGTGGCAATCCTGATATCTCCCCATACCCCTGTTCCAATCAGGACCCAGCTGGGCAGACCCAGATGGTAGACTTATCATAGTACAAGGTACAATAAATGACAAACAAGTCACCGTAGCCAATGTATACCTCTCACCTGGCCTCCCCAGCCCTCAGCTAAAGATGCTGCTTGATAAAATAGTACAGATGATTAGTAGGATTCTCCTACTGGCAGGAGATTTCAGTCTTCTCCCTGACCCTATGCTCAACTCTTCAAACCCAAAACTCCCACAACAAACAGTGGTACAGAAGTTTTTCAGGAAATTCATAGGCGAGGTGGGATGGAATGACGTGTGGCGACATCTCCACCCCCGATCAAGAAACTACTCCAATTACTCATCTGTCCACCAAACATACTCACGCATTAATCAAACATATACACAGGTTGAGAGCCTTGGCACCCTAGAGGATGCTCGAATAGGCAATAAAGTCCATTTTGATCATACCCCCTGATCACTACTTGGGATATAGGGCTACAAGCTAAAAACACCTGCTGGAGGCTTAACCCTTACTATCTCCAATATTGGCAATTTCGGGAGTATATTGCAGATAAAATCACAGAAATTGTAAGAGATAACCTCCCAGCTGACACTACCCCAGAAAAACTCTGGGACACTGTGAAATCAGTCCTCCATGGCCATGTGATACAGCATACTGTGGATCTGAACAGGCTACATAGGGAACAAAAGGCCAAATTAGAAGTCACTCTTCACTTTTTACAAATGGCTCACAAGCAGGGTAACAAAACAGTACTGCCACAGTTACAGCAAACTAAAGCAGATTTGGACTGCCTGGCCCTGCAACAGACAGAGATTGCCTTGACTTTTTTAAGGCAAAGGTACTATGAGGTGGGACCTCGAGCTACGAGGCTATTGGCCTACCAGGTCCACAGGCAAAAGAAGGCCTCCGTTATTACCACACTAAGGCACCCGAACAGTGGACACCCCCTAACCAAGATACACAACATATTTTTATTTTTTTTTATTTTATTTAAACAGCAGTTTGGAAAACCTTTGAGCCATAGGCTCATTTACAAAGGTACCTTGTCACAGTAAGACAAACGAAAGTACACAGTATAACAGTACAACACATAAGTATAACAGTAACTTAAGACATAGATATAAACAAGCTGGTACAGGTAGGATTGATGCAAACAATACCAGAGTTATGTTGTCATTAACAGCTTAGTAATAAGCTTTGTCATAAGTACTGAGTCTGACACGACTAGTGGCAATTACAGCATCGGATGTTAATAAGGTGGTTACGTAATGAAGTTTTGAAGCACGATATAGTTGGAGCTTCAGAGATGGAGGGGGGCAGTGTGTTGAACCAGGAGGGGGCCCTAAAGCTGAAGGATCTTTGGCCGTGAGAGGTCCTAGCTCTAGGAATAACAAGAGAGGTTTTCCCAGAGGTCCGAGTATGAACTAGTGGGACAGAACGGCGTATGGTGGTGGTCAATCCTGGTGGGGATAGCCCAAGGAGGTATTTGAGGCGCTCGTCAAGATCAAGTACCAGCGCTTTAGCGTACAGTAGACAGGTGTGTGTCAGCCTAGGTGCTCCAGTAATTAACCTGCAGGCCTTATTCAGAGTAGTGCGAATTTTATGGAGTACGGTCTGATCAGCAGCACCATACATCGGCAGTCCATAGTCCACTAGGGACAGGATAGAGGAGGTGACTCACGGTCAAGAGCCTCCGGGAGGCAGTGTTTATAACGGTGTAAGATGCCCAATCGGATATTAGTGGCAGTGGCTAGGGCAGCGATGTGTCCATGGAAGGAGAGGGAGGGTCAAATGGATCCCTAGGTATTTATAGGAGCAAACTTGTTCGAGTGGAAAGAGGACCCAGAGTGAATGAGGAGTTTGAAGTTGCAGGACTTGTTTTGGGGATGAGTGAAGAACATGGTTTTGTTTTTTTAAGATTTATCACCAATCTATGTTCCTTGAACCAGCCCTCGGCTTCAGTGAAGGACTTCTGCAGCGAGTCCTGGAGGGCAATAGGGTTACGACTTGAGGCAAAGATGACTGCATCATCAGCGTACAATAGAATGTTCCCCAAGCAAAGCGTGGAAGGGTGTTAAGGTAAAGGGAGAATAGTAAGGGGCCCAGAATGGAGCCCTGGGGAACCCCAGAAAAGATGGGACAGATGTCTGAGTAGGTCCCATTAATTTTTACACTCTGTGAGCGGTCAGATAGATAACTGGTGCACCAGGAGATAGGCCCAGCAGCAAAACCAGAGAGACTAAGGGCATCAAGAAGGAGGGGGTGGGAGACAGTGTCGAAAGCTTTCAAGAGGTCAATGAAGACAGCACCAGCCAGAGAACCAGTGTCTAAGGAGGAGTGGAGAAAGTTGGAGAACTCTAGGAGGGCTGTGTTGGTACTGTGGCCCGCTCGGAAACCATGCTGCTCAGGACAAAGGACATTGTAGGTGGAGAGGTAGTCAGAGATTTGAGAGGCCACCACTTTTTCCAAGGCCTTGGGGAGAGGAGAGAGAATGGAGATCGGTCTATAGTTTCCAGCCACAGTCCTATCACCACCTTTAAAGATAAGGGTGACAGTGGCAACTTTCCAGGCAGTTGGAACCTTCCCCAGGCAAAGAGAGTGGTTGATGAGGCATGTGATCGGGGTAAAGACTGTGTCTAAGACCAGCCGTAGGATACACGGATCCAGGGTGTCACTGCCTGTACTATTACTCTTGAGGGCAGTGACAAAGTGCGCCTAAGTTCTTGGGCAGAAACACGGAGGAGAAAATAAGAGCGAAAGATTTATGGCAGGTGCTGGGGAGGAGGGTCAAAAGATTTGTAGGGAGGATAGGGCTAAGGTCAGTGAATGAGGTGTTGAGGTGGTTGGCTATGAGGGCTGGGTCTGAGGAGATCACACCATTAATGTTGTTCTGGGTGGGTGGGGGAGTGTGCAGTCCCATTTAACTGTTTAATGTTATCCCAGAAGGTTCTGGGGTTCCTCCATGAGGCCGTGAGTGAGGACCGATAGTGCTCAGACTTGGCCTTTCTGATGGCCTGAGTGCACTTGTTTGGGCGGCAGCATATAACCGCCTGTCATTGGGCCGGCCAGTCTCAATGGCACGGTGCCATAGGTTGTCCCTATGTTTGAGCTGGTGGATCAAAGCTGGGGTTACCCAAGGGGCATTCTGCCTTTTAGAACGGCGGGTCAACATTGGGGCAAAGATATCACAGGCATGATTAAAAGTTTGGGTAAAGAAGGAGAGAGTTGTGTCGATGTCAGGAGTTGCCTGTATAGGAGACCAGTCAATTTGGGACAGAAGTTCCTTACGTTTTATCAGTCCACCAGGTATTAGACGCCGCCATCATGTGGACTGTGCTATGGGTTTGGGGACTGAGGATGACCAGTGGAATAGAATGGGGGAGTGATCACTGAGAGAGTCTGGGAGGACTTGTACATTGGGGATCCGATTAGGGCGGTTGGTGAGTACCACATCAAGCAGGGTACTGGAGCCTCTCTTGGGGTTAGTCCTGGTAGTGTGAGTAACTAGTTGCGTTAGGTCTATTGCAGAAAAGGAGTCTCGGGTAGAGGAGGAGGAGGGGCTGAGTCAGTTGACATTTAAGTCACCCACCAGAATTTGATCAGCGGAAGGAGGTAGAGAGGTAAGGTATTCTGTAAGAGAGGCAATGGCCTGCGTTTGGTCCCTGGGGGGCATGTATGCAGTAGTCAGATAAAGGGGTTCCTTTAAAGGGTCAGGGGTTAGTTTCAGCGTAGGCGCCTGGGCCCTGGAGTCAAGGATGGGAGCGGGCAGGGCTAGTACGGGGAGAGATTCCTTGACATAAATAGCACAGCCACCGCACCGTCTCCCAACACGGTTGGACCGGAAAAGGGTGAAACCAGGAAGGGAGACTAGGGAGTCAGGGGAGGATTTCGACAACCAAGTCTCAACCAGGGTGATGACATCAGGGTTAATTGATGTGACCAGGCATTGTAGTGAGTCAAACTTTTTTAGGAGGCTACAGATATTCATGGAGACCATGCATAGGCCTGTGGTGCGAGTTGGGGAGCTCCTGGGAACCGGGCCAGGGTTTGGATGAATGTTCCTGATAGGAGTAGTAGCATGACTAACACCCTGGCTGGGAGATGGTGAGAGGTTTTCCTACGATTGACATGGGGGGGAGGGGAGGTTAAGGGAGCACGGGTGGGCAGGGAGGTACAGGAAGGAAAGCAAGAATAAGAAGACACCCAGATGTGCCTGAGGTGAAGAGAAAGCTAGGGGGAGGGCAGGGAGGATGGGGACACACAGAGGTCCCAAGGGGCAGGAGAGCAGGTTCAGGAGCAAGGGGAGGGAGGGGTGCCAGGGCACAGTGCGGACTAGCAGATGGGTAAGTGGGTAAGTGCACTGCTAGTGGGGATAGGCACAGGCAGAGCATGAGGCAGGGCCAATACATTGTGGTGAGCAAGATCCCAGGGAAGTAGTGCTGTACAGGTAGGAGTAGGAAGCAGTGAGGGAGCATAGGTCCCTCTAGTGGCCAGCAGGTATAACCTGCAAATGGGAAAGTGGGGAGAAATGTTCTGGGCAACAGGACGTGATGTCACCGGATGTGATGTCACGGGGTGGATCCTTAAATTGACAGCCACCCCTGGTTGGGAGGGTGGTTGGGGCGGATGGGGCAGACAGCACGAAGCGCCGTCGGGCTAGCACCCCTCTGCAGGCGTCCAGATGAAGAGAAGAGGCTCTCTTTACCTCGAAAGTTATCAGGCTGGAGATTCGGCTTCCTCAGCTACTCAGGTGAGCTGCTTGTGTTGCTTCAGTTGCTTGATTGTCCAGAGTGCCTAGCTTAGGGGAGCTGCCTATGTAGTGGAGAAAACACAGCCTCTCATTACTATGCAGCGGGAGAATATGTTGTGACTTAAACAAAGGAGCTCCACTCTAAGCAAACAGGGCTATTCCAAAATGAGGTCACACTAGGACCCAGCTAACCTAATGCCTTCAGTTACAAGCACAATTAGCTCCAATACCACCATATTAAACAAGTCTGCTCTATATTAGCTGCTTGGTATATCTGGCTTTAAGGTGTAATCAGCAATTAGCTCCAAATACCACCATATTAAACAAGTCTGATCTATATTAGCTGCTTGGTATATCTGGCTTTAAGGTGTAATCAGCAATTAGCTCCAAATACCACCATATTAAACAAGTCTGATCTATATTAGCTGCTTGGTATATCTGGCTTTAAGGTGTAATCAGCAAGGCAACTCTAGGGAAACAGGTGAGTCCCTAGCTTTACACTTCAGCCTTAGTAGCACATAGAGAAGCAAATAACAAGCCCACCCAGTGGTGAACAGGGAACAAAGTTCATAAAATATAAGTGTTCATCAGGTAGCACCCCTCTGCAGGCATCCAGATGAAGAGAAGAGGCTCTCTTTACCTCGAAAGTTATCAGGCTGGAGATTCGGCTTCCTCAGCTACTCAGGTGAGCTGCTTGTGTTGCTTCAGTTGCTTGATTGTCCCGAGTGCCTAGCTGGGAGCTGCCTTGAAAGTTATCAGGCTGGAGATTCGGCTTCCTCAGCTACTCAGGTGAGCTGCTTGTGTTGCTTCAGTTGCTTGATTGTCCCGAGTGCCTAGCTTGGGGGAGCTGCCTCGAAAGTTATCAGGCTGGAGATTCGGCTTCCTCAGCTACTCAGGTGAGCTGCTTGTGTTGCTTCAGTTGCTTGATTGTCCCGAGTGCCTAGCTTGGGGGAGCTGCCTCGAAAGTTATCAGGCTGGAGATTCAGCTTCCTCAGCTACTCAGATGAGCTGCTTGTGTTGCTTCAGTTGCTTGATTGTCCCGAGTGCCTAGCTTGGGGGGGGGAGCTGCCTCGAAAGTTATCAGGCTGGAGATTCGGCTTCCTCAGCTACTCAGGTGAGCTGCTTGTGTTGCTTCAGTTGCTTGATTGTCCCGAGTGCAGCAGCATCCCAATTTTAGCAGAGGCCTTCACTTCCTACTTTACCACTCTCTACACACCTGAACAGAACTCCCCTGGTCAGCAGATAGCAGATTATCTACACTCAATCACAATGCCTAAACTCACTGAAACCCAAGGAGAGGCACTAACCACCCCTATAACAGAGACTGAAATGGCCACACTAGCCAGAGTAAAAGCACTCAAAGCCTCAGGTCCTGATGGATATGGAGTGGAATTTTATAAAACTACTAAACTTCAGACACTCCCCAAGCTCCCAGGACTATTTAACTCAACACCTGAGGGAGATCACCCTCCACCCTCTTGGTCATATGCCATATCGGTCATACCCAAACCAGGTAAAAATGTTCAACTCTGTAGCTCCTATAGGCCAATTTTCATCCTTAACACTGACTATGTTATTCGTGAGTATTTTAGCTCACCGTATAGATACAGTATCTACCTCCCCCTATTAATAGAGAAAGATCAGACTGGATTTGTGAGAACCCATTCTAGTACAAATAACATCAAATGCACCCTACATGCCACCCATAAATTGCAGACCACTAATAATCCTTCAGTCCTGATCAGCCTTGATGCTGAAAAAACATCTGACAGGGTAGCATGGCCCTTCCGGTATCGGGTATTAAATAAAATTGGGATGCTGCAAGCACTGATCATAGTCATACAAAACATATGCACGGCACCTAAGGCCTGTATGAAGATTGATGGGCACCATTCCAAGACTTCCATTTATTATGATGGACTAGTCAGAGGTGTCTTCTTTCACCCCTTTTGTTTGCAGCTTTCATTGAACCACCAGCACAACACATACATGAAGCAAGGAACCTCACAGGGGTCACCTTGGGAGGTACAGAGCACCGCATTGCACTGTATGCGGATGATGTGCTGTTATACCTCCAGGACCCAAAGAAAACACTCCCAATAGTAAAATGGCTCCTGGAAGACTTTGGCCATGTGGCAGGATATAAGCTAAATTTAGCTAAAACAGAAATACTCACCTTCCACTATACCCCCTTCCCCTACATCCAGGGCCTCTTCCCCTGCAATTGGAACCTAACAAAACTGAAATACTTGGTAATCCATTTAACCCAGTCCCCAACAGCAGCCTATAAAAATAACTATACCCCCTTTATCATACAACTAAAATCTGATTTGGCATTCTGGAACACGTTGCCCTTGAGCCTCTCCAGAAGAATAGACCTAATTAGGATGGTTACTCTCCCCAAGGCACTTTACTTATTTCAGAACGTACCTATCCCCATTCCCCATAAAACTTTTATAGAGTGGAACTGCTCCATCTCTAGGTTTATCTGGGCAGTACAGAGACCAAGAGTCTGAATAAAAGTGCTTACACTCCCATGGGCTAGGGATGGATTATCACTTCCAGACCTGCAGTTGTACCATAAGGCAGTTCTTCTTACACACTTGATGGCCAGACAAAATGCAACAACTGCACCACATTGGGCAGAGATAGAGCAGACCCTTGTTGACAGTAATGAATATTTCCAAACCATATACCAGCAGGTAATGGAACCACATCCGACACACCTTACCAATCCCTGGCTAATACATTCGCTCAACATTTGGTAATTCATTAGGAAATAACAGTAACTGACTTCATTTCCTGGTTCTTATCTGCCCAATCTCCAACCTCAGTCACTTCTACCCAAACAAACTTGATCATGGCTTTCTGGTATTGGAGAGATACAACCTAAAACACCTGACGCAGATTATGACCCGGGGAAAACTGTGGACCTTTCATGAAATCCGAAGAGCAATACAGCCTGCCCCGTCGTGATTTCTACCATTATCTTCAGCTACGGCATTACTATGAAAGCTTATCCATGGCCACCCAAATGCCTGAGAGATACCCCCCACTGGTTAATATACAAATACATATAAACACCTCTCCTGGCCAGGAACACTTAGTCTCAGTTTAATATCAGCTCTTAATTCTCAACAAATGACCCTCACAGAAAACACATGACTATAGTGGCAGGAGGAATGGGGCTAGCCTATCCCCCCGAGGGATGTCAACTACACTGCCACTATGCAGCCCCGGTCACCAGTTCAGATCTATCGTGTGAATACACATGGGAAAACCTTATAAGGTACTACAGAACTCCAGCTGTTACTAGTCATTTCTCACCCACCAGTACAGCTGCCTGCTGGCACCTATGTGGGGAGTTAAGGCAACCCTCACACATAATATGTGGTCCTGCCCTAAACTTAAACTTTTCATGTCATAATTACAATCCCACCTACAAGAACTATTTAGGATGCAGTTCCAATTAACAGGAAAAATTTACCTTTTCTTACTTCTCTCCAAAGAACTGAGAAGTCCTAACATTAGATACCTTCTCCACCTCCTTATTGCAGCAGCCAAAAGGCTGTTACCAAGGCTTGGCTAATCACTAAAACTCCTACTATACAGAACTGGTGGATGGTTACAAGCAGATTTACCAAATGGAGAGGATAACCTACAACCTTAATGAAAGCGAGGGAAAATTTACCTCAAGGTGGACCCGTTGGCAGCTGTATTATATGTTAAAAGATGAATCCTTCATCCCATGAGATTAATTAAGGGACACCAAGACAATTTGCCTACTCTCTACTAGGAAATACGACTTAGTCTCCCTCCGACCCTACCCAACCTCCCCCCCACACCTCCTATGTCAACCTTCCCCCCCACTGCCCCTTGCCTCTCCCCTCCTACCCCCTGTTATCTGAATGCCCGGTGGTGCTGCTGGGGTTTCTCTCTCCCACCCCCCCCATTAGACTGAAACTTTTTAGTAATAACATCCTACTTGCGAAGATGGAAGGGGATTTGAATAAATATCGATGTAAGATGTTTCGCTACAGATAGGTGTCATGCCATTGTAATTAAGGAACTGATTGTAACCCAAACAGGGAAATGAGGTAGAATAACATGTCATAACACTGGATCCCAAACGAACTCTATAACAAATTGAGAAAGCAAGTTGTGGACTGAATACAGAACTATGTCTGCTATGCTTTGTGGACATACAGAGATTTTAAAGGACATTTTCCCAATGATGCTTATTCTGCACAGATGTTATGTAACCTTTACAATCTATCGACTATGTATGTTTGAAAAAAGCAATAAAGATGAAATAAAAAAAAAAAAGAATGGTGGATTCCTGGAACAGCCTTTCAGTGGAGGTGGTGGGGGCAAAAACTGTAGCGGGATTCAAAAAGCATGAGCTAGATATTAGGAAACCTTAGTTATTAGGAAAGGGAGGGCTAAGACACAGATGAAGTAGGGTCTACAGTGGTACAGTAGGCAGGGAAAATGGGCAGACTAGGTGGGCCAAGCGGTCCTTATATGCCATCAAATTCTATGTTTCAGTGTTTTAGGGAACATTGCAATTCAATTACATTTAAGACCTTTTGTCATGCAGTATTTTTATGTTCTTTGTGCGTGTAAGTGCAGACGAACATGTTGATATGCGAGTTGCTAGAGAGGTGTGAGGGGTTCCAGCCCAGTGGACAGTGATGCTGCAGGACCATTGGGCTGGTATCAGCCAGCAAATCAGCAGGCAGTGTCCTGAATGTCTCAGCAAACATTTCAAAGGACAGAGCCGCCGCTGCATGTGACTCTGTACTTTGAAATGCAAGCCCTTCAGCTGCGGCTTAGTGTGTCTTCCTTAGTTAAACATTGTCCCCTTTTCCCTGCTGCTGCTGCTGCTTAGTGTGTCTTTTCTTGTTAAACAATTTTCTCTTTCCCATTCAGACACTGGGATGCCCAGTCCTGGTGCCAGATGCACCCCTCCACCGTCTATATCGCTAGCCGACATTGGGGTGCCCAATCCCCGTGTCAGCATCCCCCTTCCCTACCACTATTGTGGCACACTGGGAGCCCACTCCATTGTGCCTAAATTTATATTTACTAATTTTTTTACCTGTAAATGAAGAAAACCTTCCCTCGTGGTTTTTATTTTTGTTTCACCTGTAAAAACTAAACCTGTCCCTCATTGTTTCCCCATCTCCCCCCCATCCCAATCCTCCCTCTGCGCACCTACCTCCCCGCACCTCGTTACCCCATACTTACCCTCCAAGGTCGGCGGATGCGATCTTCGGTGTACTGGGACACGTCTGCACTCTTCAAAGCCGACCGGCAAACTGAGAGAATAAAAAGTAAGCCGTATAATGGAAGTCAATGGGGGGTTCAACTTAGGTTGATATCTCAGCCATTTTTACGATTTTTGGCTCAAATTTTCAACATGGGGTTCTTGGGACCCCACCTCATGAACATTTATTTTAAAAGTTTATTTATTTAAAAGTTTTACCAGGAAGACACACTGAGCAATAATGCTCGATTCCAGGTGCGTCCTGGGGGAGAAGGGGGCAGAGGAAACTGTACATACATTGGGCAATAGAACAACCAAGCAATTTGCAATGAACACAGGGTAATATTGTACATGCTTAGCAGGATAGCAAGTATAGAGACTTCAGTATATACAGAGCAGTTTAACACCATTTATGAGCATCTGAAGAACAGGAGCAGTGAGAATAAAACAGCAGGCAATGTGACCATGCGATAGGGTCAAAAATTACTGCATAGGAGAACATGTCACTGTCATTCCATTCCTTGGTCTTGAAAGGTGATTTCGCGGTCACTGTGTAGAATCACCTTTTGGGACTGAGAAACAAAATGACACGCCCATAATGCTGTCACTTTTTGGAATTTTTTCACATATATATATATATATTTACACTATATATACATATATAACTCGAAGAAATCCAATCCCCTCTTACCCATATCCTTAACCTCTCGCTTCGTCTTGCAGTATTCCCCCCAAAATTGAAAGCTGTCGTAGTCACCCATGTACAAGAGTGGGAATCGTGCCCTCTCTGGGAACTATAGACCCATCTCTACACTACCACCACTCTTGAAGGCCCTTAAATGAATTGTTGCAGCCCAACTTGTTGAATATCTGGACAAGCACATGCTCCTATGCGCACAGCAGCATGGCTTTAGGGCTGGGCATAGCACCACTACAGCCCTCCTGGAATACACGAGCTTCATCCACAAATCCCTCGATCTTGGCCAGCTCATCGGGGCTATCCATATTGACCTAACAAAGGCCTTTGACACGGACAACCATGCTCTCCTGGTTGACCAACTCACTGCCATAGGCCTTGCCCCTGATGCGGCTGTATGGTTCCACAGCTACCTACACTGCCATTCACAGCAAGTCAGGATAGACACCATTCTCTCTGAAACCAAGCCTGTGTGCTCAGGCATTCCACATGGGTCAAAAATGGGCCCCCTCCTTTTTAGCCTATTTCTGAATTGCCTCCCCCTTGCCAGTCAGTGCCATATCCTCCTCTATGCGGATAATGCGGTTATCTTTTCTAATAGCTCTGACCCTATTGCTCTTGAGCAACAGCTACAGTGTGACTTCACCAGTGTAGAGTCGTGGTTCAAAAATCACAAATTGATAATGAACTACAAAAAAACAAAAACCGTGTTGTTCACCAGCCCTCAGAACAAACACAAAAACTACCTGCTATCAATATGTGATAGGAATGGTGTTCCTCTTGAACGTGTTCATCATTTCAAATATCTCAGAATCACTCTTGACAGCTCACTGTCCTACGCCTCCACATAGACATCGCAGCTAAAGCAATCAACAAACACACTGGGCTACTTTATCACCATAGGCAGAGCCTGACCCCTGAAGCCCTCAGCATAGTGATCTACAGTTCTGTGGGTTCCCTAGTGGACTACGGACTGCTGATATATGGCTCTGCTACAGATACTGCCATCCATCATATAAAAACTGCCCTTAACAATGCCTGCAGGCTCACCTTAGGGGCACACTGACTAACCCACACCTGCGATCTCTATGCAAAGGCTCACTGGCTAATGCTCTTTGGTCATTTAAAATATCAATCCTGTCTCCTGGCCAAAAAGAACTGCCTTGGTCAGCTCCCGACTGGGGTCCAACAACCCCTAGTTCCCAGCATAAATCCCAGGCCCACCCGAAATTCAGAACTGCAGTCCTTCCTGACTCCAAAATGTCAGCCATCTCAAGGACAAAGGTCCTTTGCCTATCATGCCCCATTGTGGTTCAACTCCCTCCATGAGAACATTGTTAGCCTGCCTACTCTGTGGACCTTCAAAAAGAACTTAAAGAACCATTTAATACAGGAATCTCAATGTGTCTGCCATCACTAGCACCTAGTAAAGGCATCTCCTACCATCTGTCCTTCTGCTAAACTGATCTCTCCCTCTCTCTTGTACACCCTGCATGTGGGACTCCCCCCCCCCAATCTCTCCAGCACTTCTATGCTCTAACACCCTCATGTTGCTGACAACAAACAGGTCTCCCTGTTGGGCACAGTTATTTTGTCTGTTCCCGTATGTATCCGACTGTGTTTACTTATTCCAGTTTTAGTTTTCACAGTATTTTTTGTATTCCTTTGTTTAAAGACCTAATGTACTTAAATATTCTCATTCTAATCTTATTGCCTTGTTTGTCTCAATCCTCTGTATAATCGTCAACTTGTTCTAAATGTACTAATGTGGAACCTATGTAAAGAGCTCTGAACTCAAATGGTTAATCCGAGAACTGAACTAAATAAAAAAATAAATAAAAAGAATATATATATATCACAAAAAAAGTCAGAAAACCAGCTCAAGAGGTGTCTCACATGTAAACAACTTTAACGAGTGCACAAACCTGAGTGAACAAAGTAAAACAAACAAGGAGAGCTCAAAAACTTATGAGCTCACGGTTGGCACTTCGATTCACAAAGTAAGACTCAAAGGCAAGAGTCTAAATACATATACTTTTTATTGCACACTGATGAAAATCTCCAAAAAATACTTTACCCCCCATAGGCTTGTCTGGATGGAAAACAGTTGCTAGCATCAAAGCCAACAGTTACCATGGAGAAAATAAACGGCATTTAGCAGCAGCAGCAAAAACTAGACTGCACCCTTCTCCACAACCAGGAACTGCTGGAAAAACCGACTCCACATGTGATCCTCTTACATATCGACAAACGTCATCCTCAGAGCGTGTGTGTGCAGAGAGACAGAGTAAGATTTTATGTAGGTCTCTTAAAGGAGAACCTTACAAAAATGTTAAAAAGATAGATGAAAAGGTTTCAAAACAACACACCAAAGGATTTGTGCAAACATGCATATCATCATGTGCTTGTTATATCACCTTGTAGCTCACAAAAGGCATACATCCTCAAAGGCAGAAAGCCTCTTCCTTAGAAAGAAAAGAAATAGATACAGCCAGTTTCTAAACAACAGGCAGTCTAGGCTTTCAAACGTAAAATAATATTTCAAAATGAATTTTGAGGCATAGCCTTGTTGCAGATGCAGTAACAGCAGAGCCTGCAAGTTGTGCTGACACTGAAGAGCTTACAACTAGATGCAACCATAACCTACATAAACTAAATGTGGCAACAGAGCCTGCAAGTCATATTGCCACAGTGGAGGGACTAGAAGCCTATTACAAAAAGCACAACAGCAGAGCCTGCAAGTCATGTTATTGCACTGGAAAGAGAATATAACAGGCATAGTTTAGGAAATATATAGCAAAAATGTTAAAATTACCACAATATGGAAAACCAAAACTACAGCAAAAGATATAAAGGAAAAGAGAAGAAAACTAGGGGGACAACCATATATTACAAAAAGGCTGAAAAGTTAGAGCCACTGTTGGAGAAACAAAAAACTATTGCATGATTGTTCAGAGCTCAGTACTTATGATACATACTGTAGCTGAATAATGTCGGTTATGCTTGGCTACAGAGGCCAGATCAGTAAGTAGGATGATGCTCGTCAGATATTTAGCAGTTTGAATTGAACAGTGCTTAGGTACTTTGAACATAGTTATACAGTCAGCGATTATAGTACGAGTGAGCTGAATAGTCTTATACAAGGTGCTTAGGTGCTTGAGCTGATGAGTAACGTGTTATGACTTGGTATTGGTTTGGCCTTACTCTGTATTCCACTGTAAAAGAATGCTTAGTCCAGTAGTAGGAGACCCCCCCTGGTGGGATAAGAGTGCCGGAGAAGGAGGAGGAGTCACGGGACAATGGAGGGTGAGTGCGACTCACTCTAAGCAGAGCTGTAGTTAGTTTGTTGGTTTAAGTAGGGTATGGGGGAGGAGCTCTTCCCCCATTCAACTACAGGCATGCGCCTTTAAATTATAAATAGCTATGTAGAGGGATTTCTTCATTTAAACCATTTGGGATGAGGGTATTCGATTTATATATCCAATATGCCTCACATTGTTCAAGCTGTTTTTTGATGTCACCACCTCTAATTCCCAAAATAATTTTTCCAATCCCAATGAATTTACGAGATGCTGCAGATCCGTGGTCAGCTCTCTTATAGTGTCTGGCCATTGCATATTCTTCACTATTATTGAGTATGGCCACTTTGTATTCTGCCACTCTTTGTTTCAAAGCTCTCTTAGTCTTTCCTACATAGCTCTGCCCAAGCGGGCATGTCAAAAGGTACACCACCCTCATTGTGTTGCAGTTGATAAACTGATTAATCTGCTACCTTTCACCCTATCTTGGATGGCTAAAGGTTTTTGCATTGTGTGTATTCACACAATGAGTGCAGTGTCCACATCTAAAATTCCCTATGGGGGCTGGGGGTTGCCAATTCCCCTCTTTTTTCTGAGGCAGTAGAACAGCCTTTACCAAAACATCCTTTAAGTTCCTTCCCCTCTTGTATGTCATCCTTTTAAGTTAGGATTGCTTGATACAATCCTCCAGTGTTTTTTAACTATCGTACCAATCTTCTTAGCCAATGGATTGTATTCTGTAACAAATGTTGGAATTTCATCATCTGTTGTTTCTTGTTTGTTCCCCATCATTCTTTCTCTGTCCCTTGTTTGTGACTCTTTAAACACAGCCAAAACTTGCATTTTATTGTACCCCCTGTTAAGGAAACTGCCTAGCAGGTCCTTACTACTGTAGCTTCTTTAAACCCCTCTTCAGTACAGCAAATTCTTCATAACCATGTAAACTGGCCTTTGGGAATATTATCTGTAATACTCTTGGGATGGCAACTATCTTTTCTCAGAAGCATGCTTCTAGACAGCAGTTTCCTATACAATTTTGTTTCCAATTTATTTTTATGTTTAAAAATCAAGATCTCCAGAAATGGGATTTCTTGTACATCTGCTGTACAGTTACATTTTAAATTTGGATTTGTGGAGTTAATATACTCCATAAAGCATCCCAGATTTCTCTCAGTATCCCTCCAGACAAGGAATTAATCATGTATATAATGCCTCCACATACCTATATGTACAAAAAATTGGTTACTTTCAGGGTTGAAAATATGTATATCTTCCCACAGTCCCATATAAATGTTCACCAAACTAGGTGCGAAGGTGGTCCCCATCACTGTTCCTTTGTGTTGAATGTAGAAGTTGCCCTCAAACCAAAAGTAATTTGCCTCTAATGTAAATCTTGCAAGGTCCAGTATATACTCAGTGGGGGAGGGGAGTAGGTTAATTCTACCTGATAAAGCTTTCCTAAGGGCTTCTAGACCCCCTTCATGGGGTATATTTGAATAAAGGCTTTCCACATCAATTGTTACAAGTATATCGCTCTCATTTACAAACAGATCTTTTACCATTCGAAAAGCATAATTCATATCCTGGATAAATGACTGTAGGCTTGGAACTTTTTTCTTAATATGAAAGTTCACAAACTTAGAGATAGGTTCGGTGACGTGACAGACCCTTTTGCAGAGACAATTGGTCTGCCTGGTGTTGGTTGCGTCTCTTCGTGTATTTTAGGAAGGAGGTAAAAGACTGATTTCTTTGGATTTCTTAACAGTTATAAAATCTGCTTCCTTATCTGATATCCAATTAGCAGAAATGCCCATGTTAATCAGATCTTTAGCTCTCGACATTATCTGTCTTGTAGGGTCTGCTGAAATTCTTTTATAGCAGGATATTTTTGTAAGTTGTATTTTAGCCTCTGTTATGTAGGCTATTCTGTCAAAAACAACTACTGCGCCGCCTTTGTCTGCTGTTTTTATTACAAAGTTTGCTGAATTCTTAAGTTCTCGTATTGCTTCTCTCTCATGCCATGCAATATTCTGTTTAAATTTTATAAATTTGTTCTTTCTTATTGTCTCTCTTACCTCCTTTGTCACAAGATTGTATATGTACAAAGGGAGGTATTCATCTGGGGGGGACATAAGATAGAGGGATATTTTTTAATTAGTACATTCATAACTGGAATCAACTATTTGTGGGAGGTTTGGAGGGGGACTTGTGCAAAAAAATTGTTAAATTGTAATCTTCAATAACATTTAAAAAGATCTACTTCCACCTTAAAGGGATCCACTTTGTTTGTCAGAATGAAATTATCTTGCTAAATTGCTCAATCTGAACCTGCCCTGCCTCTACACTATTTAACCCCTGCTATTTTTCTTCTCTCCAGCTGCCTGCCCTTGAACAGGGCTACTTCAGCTCCCCCATGGTCGGACAGCACCCAGCCAGCTGCCGACCGAGGCCAGGACCCCCGCCTGCAGCTCCTTGGATGGTATGGTGACAGCGCAGCCAATCAGAACACAGCGCTTCCAGTAAACCTGCTCCGATTGACCAGGACTTTTTCCCCTGCTTTTGCCACCTGGCGCTTTTTACAAATAGATGTAGCTGCAACTAAGCAAAATGAAATGTCTAATAGAAGGATTTCAACTGTATTAGCTGGATTGTAATTTCTACTACTGTTTTAAAGTACTTAAAGCTCTTCTGTTGTTTCCTTGCTCCTGCACCCCCAACCCCCCATCCAAGCACTCTGCCTTGGCGCCGAAAAGTCTCACTCTCCTTTGTCTTGCTAAATTGCTCAATCTAAACCTGTTCTGCCTCTACGCTATTTAACCCCTGCTATTTTTCTTCTCTCCAGCTGCCTGCCCTTGAACAGGACTGCTTCAGCTCCCCCACGGTCAGACGGCACCCAGCCAGCCACCGACCTAGACCAGGATGCCCGCCTGCAGCTCCTTGGAAGGTACGGCGACAGTGCAGCCAGTCAGAACACGTGTGCTTACAGCAAACCTGCTCCAATTGGCCAGGACTTTTTCCCCTGCTTTTGCCACCTGGTGCTTTTTACAAATAGATTTAGCTGCAACTAAGCAAAATTCAAGTGTCTAATAGAATAATTTTCAGCCCTCCCACCCACCGCCACCCCTCCACTGATTAAATACACCTATTGCCCACCCACATTCCCTCTCGCTCGATCATTGGTTAGTAAGCCTAGCAGCACTCGCTCCCTCATTGGCTACCTAAAACCCTCATTCCTTCTGCTCCTTATTGGTTCCTAGTCCTTACAGGTCCCTATCATTTCCCTGCCCCCGCATCCCAGCCCTCCACCTTCTCCACTAAGTAACTACAGCACCTACCTTCCCCGCTATCTAACCACAGCAGTAGGGTCCTCCTAGCACCTGATCTGTGCCATGATCCTTCTACCAGGCCACCTGACCCTGCTCATACCTATTCTCTTCTCTGTCCCTACCTTCCTTTCCAACATGCCACCCACCTCTCCCATGCCCCCCTCTCAAATCCTGCCAAATCACATTCAGCTCTCCCACCCCTCCAGGCCAGCATCCACCTCTCCTTTCACCCAAGCATGGACACACTCTGCCACACGTCCCAGTTCATTTCTTTTCAACCCATCACTCCCCTGGGTCATTTTTCAACTTATTCCCCTATGCCCAGCTCATACACACCATCAATCTAAGAGATGACCGCTCGCAGTCAGTCATATACAGCTATTCGCTCACTATCTAACTCTTGATCTCCTGCTCCTTGCAGCAGGTGACATCCACCCTAACTTCAGCACCAATACTACCCCCATGCCCGTCTCCAACATTGGCCTCTTCTTCACCTCACTCTGGGGACCTTCTCCCACATGGCCTGTGCCTCCTCCACCTAAATACAAGAAACCTTGTCCACAAGCTTGACTCCCTTCAGGTTCTTGCTGCCCACTACACTCCTGATATCCTCACCCTGTCCAAAACCTGGCTCAACAAAAACATCAATGGCTCCTCTGTCACTATCCCAGGCTACACTATGGCCCGCCACGATAGAGCCTCTAAAGGCGGCGGAATAGCCATCTATGTAAACTTGGACTTGCACTATTCAGTAGTCCTGACCAAGTCCGAACCAAAAGTCCTTGAAGTAATACTAATTCAGCTTGTTCTTCCCTTCTCGCTACCAGTCTGCATTGCTGGGATATACTGCCAACCTGGTGCACCAGCTTCTGCTGTCACTGAACTCCTCAAGCAAATCTCCTGCCTAACCGTGACAGGGGAACTCTACATTGTGGGTGATCTTAACTACAATTGGCTAGCTCCTGCCTCAACAAAACCAGGACTGAAATTTCCAACCCTAAACCTCTCACAAATCATTACTGAGCCCACCCGGCTTAACCTAAAATCTGGTAACCACTCGATCATCGACTGAGTCCTTACCACACACCCCCACCAGGTCAAACAAGCCGGTATTCTTCCTGACTCCCTCAGTGACCACCACGTAACCTTCTTAGTGAGTAAAATCCACTGCCCAAAATCCCCCATTAAATTTGCAGTCCAAAGCTCCTATAAATCCCTCAATCTAGACTCTGTATTAGATGACCTTGTGCTAGCAAACTGGGCCTCTGCCCCTCCTACGATCTCCATTGATGACTTCCTACACTTTAAAAACACATTCCTCAGCATCTGGAACACACATGCCCCACTACGCCTTACAAGAGTATGAGGAAACCACCTACCTTGGATCACCCAAGAACCGATTGCATGTCAAATCGCACAGGACAAAGCCCGGAAAACACATAAATCCTCACATCTCCCACAACACCTCTCCATATACCGCATGCTCTGTAACAAGTGCACCAGTGCCACTTGTCTTGCAAAAGCAGAGTACTTCAGCAACTCCCTTCAGTCAAACCTAAATAAACCTTCAAAATTCTGGAAGGTCATTCGCTCCTTTTTCACCCCACTGGCTGCCAATCCCATTCCAATGCTAAATGTTAATAACTCTCTCCTATCAAAGCCCACAGCAGTCACCACTGAGTTCAATGTGTACTTCTCCACTTGTGCTGCCACCCTCATCTCTTCCCTGCCCAACACTACACCTCTCGCACCACCTACAGACATAAAGACCCAGACTAGGTCTCACTCCTTTTCCTTTAAAGACATCTCTGCAACTGAGGCCCTAGATGCATTACTTTCTCTCAACCCTTCAAAAGGCAAATTCCCGGATGGATTAGACCCCAAACTTCTATACCTCTCTGCCCCTACTACAGCAACTCCGCTTGCCAAACTCTTAAACCAATCCTTTGCTGCCACTGCCATCCCTCATGCATGTAAGCATGCCATTGTTATCCCTCTGTCAAAAGGAGGTGTCCTTACCTCCCCCTCTAACTACCACCCTATCTCCCTCCTCCCAGCCCTAGCAAAACCACAAGAGCACCTTGTGCTCACCCAACTTACCTCCTTCCTCACTGACTCCAAATTCTTCATGCCATTCCAGTCTGGCATCAGGAAGGGACACTCTACCACCTCCTCCCTGATAAGGTTTACAGACACTTTCCTGACAGGCATGGGCAGTGTACTGATCACCTCAGCTGTTTTTGTGGACCTTGCAAAAGCCTTCGACACCGTCTCCCACTCCATATTGCTCTCGAGTCTCGCTGAATCAGGCCTCTCTGTCACAGCTACAAACTGGTTCAGATCATACCTCTCTGATAGAACTCAGTCCGTTAGAGTCTCAAATGCGATCTCCATCCCCCTTCCCTTAAGAACCAGTGTCCCACAGGGGTCGGTTCTTGGTCCCATTCTGTTCTCTATATATTCCTAAATGACCTGCCACTCATCTGCTCTACTTCCTCAATCCACATGTATGCAGATGATACTTTACTCTACTACTTGGGCTCTGCCCCTGATGTGGTACAATCCAACCTCCAAGCTGACTTCAACAAGGTACAGCATTAGTCTAGCTCGCACCAGCTCTCCCTAAATGCAAAAAAAAAACTTTCACTATGACCTTCGGCACATGACAATGCCTGGCCAGGCTCCCCTCCCTTCCCTTCTTCGCCACCCTGGATAGCCAAAAACTTGAAGATGTCTCCTCGTTCCGTTACTTGGGGGTCTGGCTCACCAACCATCTCTCCTTCTCTGACCACATTGATGCTATCTCAAAAAAACTATGTCCCATGCTCAGTGCACTATATAGGAACCACAGCAGCCTCCATCCCAGAGTCTGACATGAACTGGTCCTGAAGATGATACTCCCCTCCATCGACTACTGTGACATTGTCTACAGTGCAGTCCCTAAGTCCACTCTATCTAAACTGGACACACTTTATAATGCCTTCTGCCACTTTCCTCTCGATGCCTTTCCCCTCACCCACCACTGTGACCTCTACCAAGCCGTGGCGCTACTGTCCCTTGGTAACCGCCGCATTTCTCACTGTGCCAAATTTGTCTCCAACCTATGGCTCGGGTCCATCACATCCTACCTTGCCATCATGCTTATAGATGCCCCACCCCCCTCCCATCATCTTAGATCCAGTGACTCCCGCCAGCTTTCAGACCCTAGGCAGAAGACCTCTGCTGGTCAAGCTGCCTTCTCACACCGGCTATCCAAGCTCAGGAATGCCCTCCCACCGCAAATTCAGTACTCCTCCTCTTCCCACTCCCTGTCTACCACACTAACAAACTTCCTTACTACAAATTACTCCTGTCCCTGAACCTGCCATGCCCCACTATCCCCTCCCCAATGCCTGACCAGTGGCCTTAGCCTTGCTACATAAGCTGGCATATAACCCCAACCTTGTGATTATGTTCTGGGCCTATTTTTCCCTCTGTACTGTGTAAAAATGTATAACTGTGATATGCGTACTCTGTTATTTACAACTGTTATTATTGTGCTAATTTACCTTGTCTGCTGCTTCTTGTCACAAAAATTGTTATTTGATGCTGTAATATCCTAAGCATTGTGTAACCCCTAGATGGCGCTATCCCAGGGGCTACTACCCCTGCCTGATTTGCCACTAACAGGTTGAGGGGCCTGGATCCAATGATGGGTGCCTCCACCCAGAGGTCAGGGTTTGCAATAGTTAAACTTACTTGGTCACAGCCCTCTGGGACACTGCAACCCCCCTTTCTTCCCACTAGTGGCCCACACAATATATCAGAATTACCTTCACAGTATACATACCCCCAGGACTAGTTCTGGCACTGGGACCTCCTGTGAAATAAGATACAGTGCAACAATCACAGTACAGTACTTTAACATAGACAAATACCTCAGGAAGTATAACTTTGCTGAAACAAGCAGCTCTGATTTATTTGAGGGATATAACAAGGACAGGGAAATCAGGTTAATTAGCTTATCACTTTACTATCTACCTATGGCTCTGTGCACAGGCCTATCCCTACCAGTTACTGTCCCTGGGTTTTCAAGCCCTAGTGTAGTCCAAACCGTGGCAGCTGGTGAGGGCCCTTTCACACAGTGAAAAGAAAAATTAGTTTAAACAGTCAGCAGTACAGTGATTCCATTTGGATTTAATGCAATTCAACAGGAGCGACCCTGAATTAGTACTCACGACCTCCAAACAAGATAGGGTCCTTCAACGTCAGCAGGGCTACTCTTGAGCTCCACAGGACTCTTCACACATTTATATGGTAAAAGAAGTACTATACCAGGCAGGCTGCTTCTCTTCCCGATCGCAATTACTGCACAATACCGGGAGAACACACAGCAGGATTCAGTTCCTGACAGACCGAGTGCAATTCAACAATTTCTCCAGTCTTCTACAGGGTGAGCCTGGTTTCTACTCTTCAGAGATCCTTTGATTCTTTTCACAGAGCAGTTCAGTCCTAACAAGCAGTTACACAAGCTGCAGACCGAACTCTGGGCCTTACACACGTTTTTGACTGAAACTGTGCACTGAAGAGACACAGGGTTTCTTTCTCCTTCACTGCCAGATCTAAACTGAAACTCCAACAGACAAAACCGGGCACTTCCTTTGAGTTCCTCCCAGTTCTTGACTGGATTGGCTGTCACTCACAATAGACTGCTGCTGTTGGTCCAAAAGGCGCAAGTCTAAACTACATCTCCCAGAGTCACTGCCCATACAATCCTCTTGTGGCTGGCTCAGATTATGAGTCCAAGTTCTGATTCGTCCAAGGCACCATTTTAGAGCTAGCTTACCCCACACTGATTGGTCCAGTTCAGCAGTTCAAAACTAGAATGGGAACTAGGCAAACACAGTTCTGACTGCAAAGAAACAGGTTAGACAAACTGTATTTTCATTATTACTCTAAATTATTTCTGGCAAACAGTTACATCTTTCAGATAGGTTCCCTTTGCACTCCTAGTGACTGCAAAAATGGAGTGAATTGGCAGCAGTTCGAGTGGTACTCAAACAGAGAAACACACAGTCCCCCATACAAACTAATTATGTCTGCAAGCAGACAGCTCTTAAAGACAGTACCAGAGGCTCTAAAACACTCACTGATAAATGAGCTAGAACGCAAACACCATTCAGGCTTGGAGCATTCAAGCAAGCTCCTGAAGTCTTTGGGGAACCCCCATTTGCAGGGGGGTTACACCCTTCCTGGCCTGGGAAAGCTTGACATCCGCGTCAAGCAAGTACCCCCATAAGTTTCAACTGCAACCATATACATTTGCATTAGGCTCACACATGTAATCATCAGTCAATACATCATTTTACCAAGAACACATTTCCGAAACATTGCAGTACATCACTCTTTACACAGTATTACACACACATTGTACCATAACTCAAGTTATTACCTCTTTTACATGAAACCTGAAGAGAGGGGACCCTTCCCTATCAGTTACCTTGGGGCTGGACGGGGCAAGGGCACCATACTTAGAGGGCAACACAAGTAACTTGGAGTTAGCACTGATGCTCAGTTTGGGCAATGAGCTCGGGGACACATACACTCCTTTATGGACAACATTGAGAGGCAAGTCCACAGGCCTCCCAAGTGAATCATAACTGAGGTGCACCACAGGCTTCTACAGCTCGACCAGTCTTTCTAGGGGAACTGTTACAGTCTCTGCACTCTGAGCCTCATTTTCAGCATTGTCCTCACTTGTCAGGGGAGTCTCCCTGGGGGTAGAGAGGCTAGAACTTGGGGCACTTTCAGCTCAAGAGTTACAGTTTCTGAGTCCACAACATTTGGCTTGCATGGAGAGCTTCGGACACTGGCAGTGGACTGTCAGGGCACTCAAAATACTCTTCTTGTTCGGTGTATCACCAGTCTGCCCCAATCTATCATTTTCCTCCCCTGAAAGCTCAAACAGTTAAACCATGCACAATGATTCCATTTCATCTGATCTGATGCTTTGCACTTCACTTTCTGGGAGCATTGGCTCCAGGGATGAAGCTGGGGGCTTAGACAGTCAGAAGGCCCAGCTTTGTCTCCAGTATTGACTAGGGATTGCCCGAAACAATTGACTCAGTTCGTAAGAAGGATAGTATTCAAAGTCACTCTCACTTTCTTCTGATATGGACTGACAGTCATGCTCAACTGGGACTTGTTCAGGGAACACTTTAACTCTGCTTCTGTAGGTGCAGACTTCCTTGATCTTTTCTTAGCAGCAGCTCTAGTCACTGGTCCAGAGGGGGCATCTTCTGGGGGCTCAGACTCAATCAGGATTTGTCCAATGGGCAGTAAATGATTTCTATGCATTGTTTTTACATCTTTTGACTTGTTCTCAGGCCTTACTTTGTACACTGGCAGATCATCTAGTTTGCCCACTACAATGTGAGGGAGATGGTGCCATCTGTCAGCAATCTTGTGTTGGCTATGCAGTCCCAGATTTTCTTAGCAATACCCGATCTCCCTCCTGGGTTCCTGTGCTTTTCACCTTTTTATCATACCTTTCTTTGTTGGCCAGATTTCTTTTTAGCAGCCATGGTTTGAGCCAGTTGGTACGCATGAGTTAGCTGGGCCTTTAACTTTGCACATACTGTAAATAGTTGTCAGCTTGAACCTCATCAGAGAGACCAAAACACATCTACCGGTAGTCGAGCTTCTCTTCCAAACATCAGGCGTGAGGGGAGAACCCAGTGAGCATCACTTTTGTGCAGTTATAAGCATGTACCAGGGTGCTAATTTAGTTAGCTCCATCTAGGCTTTTCTTGTCGCTTGGGGTGCAGGGTGCCTCAGCACATCTAGCAAAAAGTGCGGCTCTAAACGCTCAGGCTGTGGGTCCCCTGGGGTGGTAGGCAGTGGTTCTGGACTTTGCACTCCCACAGAGAAAGCATCTCTTTGATCAGACGACTCTCAAAGTCTCCCTTGATCAGAATGGATTTTTGTGGAGCCCCATAGTGAACAAAATAGTTTTCACAAGTACTTGTAACAACAGTGTGGATGCTTTCTGGTCTTTGGTGGGAAAGCTTCGAAGCATATCTCGTGAAATAGGTCAGTGACCACCAGCACATTACTGATATTTCTTTGATCTGACTCCAAACTCAGAAAATCAATACAGACCAGCTCCATGGGTGTACTGGTGAGTGATGTTAACAAGGGGAAGCCTCAGGCAAAACTTTCACTCTGTAGCTTAGCGACTTCTGAGTTAGATATTGTTGCTCCCATCAGCCCCATCTCTTAGGCCAATAGAATCTGGATCTCCTACCAAGTCAAGTGTTCTGTCTATACCAAGGTGCCCTCATGTGGTTGTGCAAGGACATCAGTACTGAGTCTCGAAGCTGCAGTAGGCAGCACTAGTTGTTGTTTGTCTACTTGTCCCCTGTCTACGTTTCCTCTGTATAACAGTTTATTGATCAGATCAACTTAGGACCTTCTTTGTATAACAGTGCAGTTCTCAAATCAAGCGGAGCATAATTTGGACACATCTTTTCACCATAAAGACTTCTATTAACGATCATGGGATCGCGAGGATTGAGCCGCGAATACTGTCATTGTCCAGCGAAGGCAGTGCACCAATATCTATTGCAGAAAGAAGTGGCAATAAACAGCAGGTATGCAATTCTCAGAGGGTCCCAAGCAATCCACTATGCAGTCCACTGTATCGTGGACATTGATATCCTCTCAAACTTCCGGCAGAGTGCCCGAATGTCAGGTTCTGCCAACGGACCCAATCATTCTGGGGAACAGGCCTCCGGGAGAGAGCATCAACATCTATGTGGTTCAGACCTGCTCGGTATTCGAGAGCATAGTCATATGAAGATAGCAGAAAGCCACCTATGGCCAGTGGCATCCAACTTAGCTGAGGTCTGCACACAGGTCAAAGGATTATTGTCAGTTTTACTAGTATTTTAGCTCCTACAAGTACTCATGGAATTGGTCAACAATAGCCCACTTCAAAGCTAGAAACTCTAACTTATGTACAGGATAATTCTTTTCGGATGGGGTCAGGCTTCTACTGGCAAAGGCCACTGGTCTCCAGGCCATTCGTGCTCTTGGTACAACACAGCCCCCAACCCTTGCAAGCCAGCATCAGTGTGCAGGACGTAAGGTTTCTTGGATCGGCATAGGCCAGCACTGGAGCATGGGTAAGTTGATATATGATCTCATGAAAAGCAGTCTCACATCAGGAGTCCAGCTGAGCCCCAAATACTTCACTGGATGAAATATACACCCTTTTCGGTCTTGAGGGACGCTGACTTTGGTATTTTTGTGGGTTGGGGATACCCTTGTGTTAAGTAAAGGGTGGATCACTCTTGAATAGTCCTTGATGAACAGGATAACAACCACAGAATCCCAGGAATCTTTGCAGTTCTTTTAGATTTTGGGGTTGTCCAGGTGGTCAAGGCCTCAACTTTACTTGGGTGGGTCTCTATTCCTCGGTTGGATACTATGTGTCCCACATACTTTACTGATGTTTGAAAGAATTGACACTTATCAATGGACAGTTTAAGGCCAAAGTCCTCCAGTCGGTCCAATACCTTAAATAATCTGCTCTCATGTTCCTCCAGTGAGCTGCCAAACACAATAACATCATCTAAGTATACCAGGCACTCTAGTAAGTTCACATGTCCCCCACTGCACGCTCCATCGATCGTTGAGTAGTGGCTGGGGCACCTGAAATCCCTTGAGGCATCCCTCACGAATTCCATAGAAGTCAAGGACAGATAGGGCGCCTTTCTCACGGTCCTCTGGGGCCATCGGGATCTGGTAGTACCCACTGCGGAGATCCAGCACAGAGAACCACTTGATCCCGTTTAGGTGTCACAGCATCCTTAGAATGCGGGGCATTGTGTACTGGATCAGGGATAGTCCGCCGGGTTTAAGGTGCGATAATCCACGACATCCTTACTGTCCCATTCTTTTTCCTCACTACCACAATGGGGAAGCATAAGGGCTTCTGGATTCTTGTATTACACCAGCAGCTAACATCTCTTGCAGATGCCGTCCTCACATCATCTATATCAGCAGGTGCCAGGCGTGAGGACCTCTCACTCTAAATGGTCTTCGGGTCATGCAGCTGATATTGTGCTCCAGCTCCTTGCACGCATCCTACGTCCCATTCCTTTAAAGAAAACACCCTGGTCTCTGGGCAAGCTTCTCACTGATCTCACTTTCCATTCAGCTGGTGGCGAAGTGGCGCCGAGAAATCAAACAAGCTGTATGCGTTACTCTGTCAATTCTTCTCTGAACTCTTGCTGCATTAGGGTAGCACTGCATTGTCTGCACAATGCATTACTAGCCAGGATGCAACCTCTATTTACCTCGAATGTCCTTTCTGGACATTATGAACTTGGACCATTACCCTTCTGGGTTATGTGGGCTCTGCGGCAAAATACTAGGCTTGACCAGCAGTCCTCTTAGCAATTTTCCATCGCCTGTGCATCCAACAACATTGGCTTTATTTTATTCCAATATCCTTCTGATACTGACCTCTCCCTGTAAGGTACACTGGGCATTTAAGTACCAGGATCAGAGACCAGGATCCTCTTCATACACCCACCTGGTTCCTCTGTCTCCATTTTTTCAGCATCTCTGTGCCTCATAGGCCTCTTAATTAAAATGAACTCTTAAAGCCTCTACTAGTCTTTGACCCCGTTTTTCATAACACAACTGTGCCAGCTTTCCGAACATATGAGCATTTGTTCCAATCAACAAAGGGACACCATCATAGCAGTCCAGTGTGGTACACTAAGGCTAGGGTCTCTACTTGTTCGCCACTCCAGCCACGGAGGTGGGAAAGACAGCCAAATTGGGATATACCCGAAGGGGTAGGCCTTCACTTAACCCCATACATGCAGTCCTTCTAATGGTTGTAAGTGGTCTGACAAATGCTTCTGATACCAATCCTGGAACATAATTGTCAGTGGGAGCCACTGTTCATCACAGCTCTTGTAGACACTCATTCACTTTACAGTGGTCCCCATGGAGGGACCCACTATTCTGGACCAGTCAGTGAGAGGCGGTAGTGGGGGCCTGGGCAACTGACCTTGCTACGAAAGGATGTGAATTTAGCATTTTTGGTGCCCTCACTGGGATCATTTCGCTTGCACCTCTAACCACTGATTTGTTCCTCCTAAGCCTCCTTGTGTGCCTATATGCAACTTTGTCAGTGTCTCTTTGGGACCGCGTATTCTTTTCATGTGCCCATCCTTCCCACAATTATAGCAAAACATACTTTCTGATTTTTGAGTTGGCCGAGGCGCCACACTGGGAGCCAGGGCGGGTACATTAACTGAAACCTTGGTGCTATCTCTGTTCATGGGCGTGATAAGCATTTGAGACATCTCTATCAGTTTCTCCATTCCATGGTCAGAATTGAGTTTGAGCTGTTATCAGCAGGAGATACATAGGTGGGTACCTGCCCTCTATAGCAGATGCAGTCGATATAGGTCAGTCTGCACTTGCAGGCGTGGGCCTTCAAAGGGACTGTTTTGAATTCCTGATCTCTCAACAGTTTGCCCCATTGTGGCATATCTTTTTCCTTGTCAGGAGCACTCCATTGACTGCCAACCTCTGCCCTTGAACTTCACTTGATGGGCCACCCTCAGTCACTCCTGGGTCGAGTCGTAGCTATTGGTACAGGTCCTCCCGAGGATGCCTTTTCAACTCCTAATTCTCTATTAACTCATCATAGGAGGGTGGGATTCCAGTCGATTTGCTGTATGAATTGGAACCAACAGTGTTCTGAGAAGGCAGACTTAGATCCTGGTCCAGCTCTGGTTCGGGTCCAGTTCCCACCGCTGGCAACCTACCCTTTCTGAGGCATTCTTGCCAATAATTTTTCCAGTCGAGATACATACACAGACAACAACTCCCTTGGTACTGTTGTGCATTTACTCTCTCTATTATAGATCCTCATCAGAATCTGGGTCTTCATACATTCTCCAAGGCCCAAAGACAGGCCTGTGCAGTCACCTCCAGGCTAGTGCATGCCCGCTTAGCAACGGATGGTGTTTGTGGCAGGACCTCGAGGTTTCTCACTAACCTCTTCACTTTTCGGTTTCTGTACATTGCCATTCTAGCACTTGGGGCAACATAGTCATCCAGGTCTCCCAGTCATCCTCCCTCAAAAGGGAGGGCGCTAGAGAAGCTGATCCCCAACCCCTGCAAGAGTCGCAGACTCAATGCAGCAGAAATAGGAGTTCGTACTGGTTCAGCCACCATTACGGTACTGGAGCTGGAGAGGTGTTGGGGAGAACACTCCGGGTGTGCAAGATAGTTTCTTCAAGTCCTCCTCAGTTCTTCCCCTTAGCAACCATTTAGCAAATTTCTCCTCAAAGGTTTCAGACAGTGGTGGGGCCTTCCCGGGTCTTTTGTACTTGGTTATCACCTCCAGGCAGTGAGGCTCCTCTGGGTGGTCTGTGGCACTTGAGCTGTCTATGGGATCCTAAACTTACTAGGGCCAGGAAAGTGTGGGTGAGCAGATTAGCATGCTGACCCACCACCACAGGGTTTTTAAACCTTCCATGATACTCCTGTTGATGTCTGTATTGATACCCGGGGGATGTTCAGGATAGCATAGTATTTTGGGGTTAATCTCTCTCAGTACACCACCCACCAGCCGTACAGCCACTTGTGCGGGTACCATTTGTTTCTTAACAGTGGTTCGTGAATATGGCCACTAGGACACACAGTCAGCTGTGAGCCTCCAGATGTAACCCTGATGGCGCATCCCAGGCTACCTGCCTGATTTGCCCTAACGGGTTGAGGGCCTGGATCAATGATGGGTGCCTCCACCCAGAGGTGAGGTTTTGCAATAGTTAAACACTTGGTCACAGCCTCTGGGACACTGTAGCCCCTTCTTCCCTGTTATTTTTAATATATCAGAATTACCTTCACAGTATACACTTTGGGACTAGTTCCGCTGGACCTCCTGTGAAATAAAGATACGGTGCAACAATCACAGTACAGTACTTTATGAAGAAATGTCTCAGGAAGTATAACTTTGCTGAAACAAGCAGCCTGATTTATTTAGGGGATAATAAGGACGGGAAATCAGGTTGGTTGCTTGTCCTTTTTGTCTTCCTTTGGCTCTGGCATGGCCTGTCCTACCAGTTCTGTCCCTGGGTGCCCAAGCCCGGGGCTGGTCAAGCTGTGGCAGCTGGTGGGGCCCTTTCACACAGTGAAAAGAAAATTAGTTTAAACAGTCAGCAGTACAGTGATTCCATTGGATTTATTGTGCGATTCAACAGGGCGACCTGAATTAGTACTCGACCTCCAAACAAGATAGGGTCCCTAGCGTCGCAGGGTTACTTTGAGCTCCACGAGACTTCTTCACATTTATATGGTAAAAAAGAAAGTACTATGCTAGGCAGGTTGCTTCTTATCGATCGTAATTGCTGCTTAATACCGGAGAATACACAGCAGATTAGTTCCTGACAGACCGAAATTCACCAATTTTCTCTAGTCTTCACAGGGTGAGCCTGGTTTCACTAGAGATCCTGATTCTTTTCACAGAACGGTTCAGTCCCTAACAAGCTGTTACAAGCTGCAATTGAACTTGGGCCTTACGTTTTGACTGAAACTGCTGAAGGAGCACAGGGTTTCTTTCCCTTCACTGCCAGATCTAAACTGAAACTCCAACAGACAAGGCGGGCACTTCTTTGAGTTCCTCCAGTTCTTGACTGATTGGCTGTCACTCAATAACTGCTGCTGTTGGTCCAAAATGCCAAGTCTAAACTACATTCCCAAGTCACTGCCCTTCAACTCTTGTGGCTGGCTCGGATTATGATCCAAGTTCTGATTCGTCCTTCACCATTTGAGCTAGCTACCCACACTGATTGGTCCAGTTCAGCAGTTCAAAACTAGAATGGGAACTAGTCAACACAGTTCTGACTGCAAAAGTAGTTAGATAGCTGTATTTCTTATTACTCTAAATTATTTCTGCAAACAGTTACATCTTTCAGATAGTTCTTTGCACTCTAGTGACTGCAAAATGGAGTGAATTGGCAGCAGTTGAGTGGTACCAAACAGAGAAACACAGAGTCCTCTCTTAGGCTAATTATGTCTGCAAGCAGACAGCTCTTAAAGAGACAGTACATAGGCTCTAAAATACTACTGATAAATGGCTTAAGCCAAACACTATTCAGGCTTGGAGCATTCAAGCAAGCTCCTTGAAGTCTTTGGGACCTTCATTTGCAGTGGGTTGCACCCTTCTGTTGGAAGCTTGACGTCCGTCAGCAAGTACTATAAGTTTCAACTGCAACTATACATTTGCATTGGTCCTTCATGTAATCATCAGTCAATACATCATTTTACCAAGAACATTTCCTAGTGTTGGTATCACTTTTACAGTATTACACACACATTGTACCTGCTCAAGTTATTACCTCTTTTACATGAAACCTGAGAGGACCCTTCCCTATCAGTTACCTTGGGGCTGGGCGGGCAGGGCACCATATGAGGCAACACAAGTAACTGGTGTTTTCCTGTGCTCAGTTTGGGCAAGAGCTCGGGACACATACTGTCCTTTATGGACAACATTGAGAGGCAAGGTCCACAGGCCTCCCAGTGAATCATAACTGATTGCACCAGGCTTATAGCTCGACCATCTTTCTGGGGAACTGACAGTCTCGCCTGAGCCTCATTTTCAGCATTGTCCCCCTTGTCAGGAGTCTCCCTGGGGTGTGAGAGGCTAGAACTTGGGGCACTTCAGCTCCAAGGTTACAGTTTCTAGTCCACAGCATTGGCTCATGGAGGCTTTCGGATACTGGTGTGGACTGTCAGGGCACCAAATACCTTCTTGTTGGTTGTATCACTAGTCTGCCTCAATCTATCATTTTCCCTGAAAGCTCAAGTTCAACCATTTATGATTCCATTTCATCTGATCTGATGCTGGACTTCACTTTCTGGGAGCATTGGCTCCAGGGATACTGGGGCTTAGACAGTCCAGAAGGCCCAGCTTTGTCTCCAGTATGACTAGGGATTGCCCCGAAACAATTGACTCAGTTCGTAAGAAGGATATTGTTCAAAGTCACTCTCACTTTCTTCTATGTGGACTGACAGTCATGCTCAACTGGGACTTGTTCAGGGGACACTTTAACTCTGCTTTGTGGTGCAGACTTCCTTGATCTTTTCTAGCGGCAGCTCTAGTCACTGGTCAGAGGCATCTTCTGGGGGCTCAGACTCAATCAGGATTTGTCCAATGGGCAGTAAATGATTTCATGCATTGTTTTACATCTTTGATTTGTTCTCAGGCTTTGCTTTGACACTGGCAGATCATCTAGTTTGATCCGCGTCAACCAAGTACCCCAAGTTAAACTACAACCATATACATTACATTAGGCTCACACATGTAATCATCAGTCAATACATCATTTACCAGAACACATTTCAAAACATTACGTACATCTCTTTACACACACACACACATTGTACCATAACAAAGTTATTCTCTTTTACATGAAACCTGAGGGACCCTTCCCCTCAGTTACCTTAGAGACTGGACGGGACAGGGCAGCACATATAGAAGAACAACACAAGTAACTTGGAGTTGCTGATGTCAGTTTGGGCAATGAGCTCGGTTCCGACACTCCTTTATGGACAACATTGAGAGAACAGTCCACAGGCTCCCAAGTGAATCATAACTAGGTGCAACAGGCTTTACAGCTAGACCAGTCTTTCTAGGGGAACTGTTACAGTCTCTGCCTCTGGCCTCATTTCAACATTGTCCTCCTTGTCAGAGTCTCCTGGGGTAGGGGCTAGAACTTGGAGCACTTTCAGCTCAAGAGTTACAGTTCCTGAGTCCACAACATTTGGCTCATGGAAACTTCGGACCTGGCAGTGGACTGTCAGAACCTCAAATACTCTTCTTGTTGAGTGTATCACCAATCTGCCCCAATCTCATTTCCTCCTAGCTCAAACAGTTCAACCATACAATGATTCATTTCATCAGTCGATGCTTTGCACTTCTTTCTGGGAACGTGGCTCCAGGGATGAAGCTGGGGCATAGACAGTCAGAAGGCCCAGCTTTGTCTCAGTATTAACTAGGGATTGCCCAAACAATTGACTCAGTTAGTAGAAGGATAGTATTCAAGGAACGCTCACTTTCTTCTGATATGGACTGACGTCATGCTCAACTGGGACTTGTTCAGAGACACTTTAACTCTCCTGCTGGGTGCAGACTTCTGATCTTTCTTAGCAGCAGCTCTAGTCACTGGTCAGAGGGAGGCATCCTTACGGGCTCAGACTCAATCAGGATTTGTCAATGGGCGTAAATGATTTCTATGCATTGTTTTACATCTTTGACTTGTTCTCAGGCCTTACTTTGTACACTGGCAGATCTCTAGTTTGCCCACTACAATGTGAGAGATGGTGCCATCTGTCAACAATCTTGTGTTTGCCATGCAGAACCAGATTTCTGCAATACCGATCTCCTCCTGGGTTCTGTGCTTTCACCTTTTATCCCCTCTTTGTTGGCCAGATTTCTTTTGGCAGCCATGGTTTGAACCAGTTATACGCATGAGTTAGCTGGGCCTTTAACTTTTACATACTGTAAGAGTTGTCAGCTTGAACCCCATCAGGAGAGACCCCAAAACACATCTACAGTGTCGAGCTTCTCTTCCAAACATCAAGCGATGGGGAGAACCCAGTGGCATCACTTTTGGTGCAGTTTAACGCTGTACCAGGTGCTAATTTGTTGGCTCCATCTAGCTTGTCGTTTGGGTGCGGTGCCTAGCATTCCAGCAAAGTGCGATCCAAACCAGGCTATGGGTCCCCTGAGGTGTGGAGTGGTTCTGGCTTAGCACTCCCACAGAAAAGCATCTCTTTGATCGGCGACTCTCAAAGTCTCTCCCTCGATCAGAATGGATTCTTTGTGGAGTCCCATAGTGAACAAAATAGTTTTCTACTACAAGTGCTTTTTGGCCACAGTGGATGCTTTCTGGTCTTTGGTGGGGAAAGCAGGCATGTATCTCGTGAGAATGGTCAGTGACACCAGCACATTACTAATATTTCTTTGATCGACTCCAAACTCAGAAAATCAACACAGACCAGCTCCGAGTGTACTGGTGGTGATGTTAACAGGGGCAGCCCTCTAGAACAAAACTTTCCTCTCTAACAGCGACTACAAGTTCGAATGTGTTGCTCACATCAGCCCCATCTTAGCCAATAGAATCTGGATTCACCAGTCAAGTGTTCTGTCTATACCAAGGTGCCCCATGTGGTTGTGCAAGGACATCAGTACTGAGTCGAGGCAGTAGGCAGCACTAGTTGTTGTTTGTCTACTTGTCCCCTCTGTCTACTGTTTCTCTGTACAAGAAGTTTATTGATCAGTTTCAACAGGACCTTCTTGGCATAACAATGCAGTTCTCAAATCAGAGCATAATTTGGACACATCTTTTCCTGCATAAAGGGCTTCTAAAGCTGCTTTGATCTGGGATCGGCGAATGAGACCACCGAACACTATCATTGTCCAGCTGGGCAGTGCAATGTCTGTGCAGAAAAGTGGCAATAAGCGCAGGTATGCAATTCTCAGAGGTCCAAACAATCCTATAAGTCACTGTCCGTGGACATTATTCCTCCCTGTCAAACTTCTGGCAGGTGCCGAATGTCAGGTTCTGTCGGACCCAATAATTCTGGGAACAGGCCTCGGGAAGAGCATCAGCATCTATGTGTTCAGACCTGCCCATTAGAGCATAGTCGCAATAGATAATGCAGAAAGCCACTGGCCAGTATCCAACTTGCTGAGGTCTGCACATAGGTCAAGGATTAGTTTTACTAGTATTTTAGCCCATACAAGTACCATAGATTGGTCAACAATAGCCCACTTAAGCGAAAATACAACATGTACGGATAGTTTCTTTTAGGATGGGGTCAGGCTTCTACTGGCAAAGGCCACTGGTCTCAGGCCATTCTGCTGATCTCAACACAGCCCCAACCCCCGCAAGCTAGCATCAGTGTGCAGGACGTAAGGTTTTCTTGGATCGGCATAGGCCAGCACTGGAGCATGGGTAAGTTGATATATGATCTCATGAAAAGGTCTCACAATCAGGGTCAAGGCCCCAAATACTTCCTCGGATGAAAATACACTCTTCGGTCTTGAGGCTGACTTTTGGTAGCTTTTACAGGTTGGGATACCCTTGAGTAAGGTTAAGTAAAGGTGGATCACTCTTGAATAGTCCTTGATGAAAGCCGATAATAACCACAGTCCAAGGAATCTTTGCAGTTCTTTTAGATTTTTGGGCTGTGGCCAGGTGGTCAAAGCCTCAACTGCACTGGGTCGGTCTCTATTCCCACAGTGGATACTATATGTCCCACATACTTTACTGATGTTTGAAAAGAATTGACACTTATCAATGGACAGTTTAGGGCCAAAAGTCCTCAGTCGGTCCAATACCTTAAATAATCTGCTCTCATGTTCCTCCAGTGACTGCCAAACACAATAACATCATCTAAGTAACAGGCACTCTAGTAGTTCATGTCCCCCACTGACGCTCCATCGATCGTTGAAAGAGTGGCTGGGGCACCTAAGAAATCCCTTGAGGCATCCTCATAAGTCATAAGAAGCCAAGCCCGGACAGATAAAGGCCGTCTTCTCATGGTCCTCTGGGGCAACCGGGATCTAGTAGTACCCACTGCGGAGATCCAGCACAGAGAACCACTTGATCCGTTTAGGCGGTCAAAAGCATCCTGAATCAAGGGCATTATGTACTGATCAGGGATAGTCCGCGGTTTAAGGTGCGATAATCCACGCACATCCTTACTGTCCCATTCTTTTCCTCCACTACCACAATGGAAACATAAGGGCTTCTGGATTCTTGTATTACCAGCAACTAACATCTCTTGCAGATGCCGTCTCACATCATCTATATCAGCAAGAGTGCAGGCGTGAGACCTCTCACGAAATGGTCTTTTCGTCGGCAGCAGCGGATATTGTGCTCAACTCCCTTTGCGCATCCTCGTCCCATTCCTTTAAAAACACCTGGTCTCTCTGGGCAAGCTTCTCACTGATCCTCACTTTCCATTCAGCTGGCAGCGGGGAGTCGCGCGAAAATCAAACAAGTCAGGCGTTACTCATGAATTCTTCCTTGAACTCTTGCTGCTAGGTAGCACTGCAGTGACACAATGCACATTAGCCAAGCTGCAACCTCTGTTACTCGAATGTCTCTTTCAGACACATTATGAACGGACCATTACCCTTCTGGCATAAGCATGACTCTAGGGCAAAATACTAGGCTTGACCAGCAGTCCCTCTGGCAATTTTCATCGCCTGGTGCATCCAACATTAATATTTTATTTAACATCCTTTCTGATACGGACCTCTCCTGTAAGGTACCTGGGCATTTGGCACCAGGATCAGAGACTCAGGATCCTTCTTCCATACAATTCCGACAGGTTCCTCTGGTTCTATTTTCCAGCATCTCTCTGAGCCTCATGGGCCTTCTTAATTAAAGCCGGAACTCCCAAAAGCTACTAGTCTTTGACCCTGTTTTCATAACACAACTGTACCAGCCTTCGAACATATGAGCATTTGTTCCAATCAACAAAGGACACCATCACCCACAGTCCAGTGGGGACACACTAGGCTAGGGTCTCTACTTGTTCGGCCACTCCAGCCACGGAATTGGGGAAGAACCAATAGGTCCGGATATACCGAATGAGGTGAGCCTTCTCCACTTAACTTCGCCATACAGTCCTTCTAATGGTTGTAAGAGTACGTCTGACAAATGCTACTGATACCAATCCTGGAACATAATTGTCCTTAGGAGCCACTGTCTAATACAGCTCTTGTAGACACTCATTCACCTTTACAGTGGTCCCCATGGAGGACCCACTATTCTGGACCAGTCTGGAGAGGCGTAGTGAGGGCCTGGGCAGCAGCCTTGCTACAAAAGGATGTGAATTAGCATTTTGGTGCCATCATGGGATCATTTCGTCTTCTCTTAACCACTGATTTGTTCTCGAAGCTCTCCTTGTAGCCTATATGCAACATCAGTGTCTTTTGGGGACCAGCATTCTCTTTCATGTGCCCATCCTTCCCACAATTATAGCAAAACATACTTTCTGGGTTGAGCTGGCGACGCCACACTGGGAGCCAGGAGGCAGGTGTACCAACTGGAAACCTTGGTGCCATCTCTGTCTCCAGCGTGATAAGCATTTGGAGACATCTCATCAGTTTCTCCACTTCCATGGTCAAGGAATTGATTTGGAGCTGTTATCAGCAGGAGATACATAGGTGGTACCCCACCCCATACGCAGATGCAGTCGGATATAGGTCAGGCCCGTGACTGGCGTGGCCTTCATAAAGGACTGTTTTTGAATCCCGGATCTCTCTCAACAGTTACTTCATTGTGGCATATCTTTTCCTTGTCAAACTCATTGACTGCCAACCTCTGCCCCTGAACTTCCTTGATGGGCCACCCTCAGTCCTCAGGTGCTTAGCCGCAGCTATTGGTACAGGTCCTCCCGAGGTTGCCTTTTCTCAACTCCTCGAATTTCTCTCATGAACTCATCATGGGAGGTAGGGATTCAGTCGATTTCGGGCATAACTGAAACAACAGCAGTTCTGAGAGGGCAGACCAGGATCCTGTCCCAGCCTGGGTTGGTCCAGTTCAATCGTGGCAAACTACCCTTTCTGGGCATTCTTGCAGCAATTTTCCAACAGAGATACATACACAGAAAATAACTCCCCTTGGTACTGTTGTGCATTTCTTACTCTCTACCATAGATCCTCATCAGAATCTGGGCTCCCATACACATTCTCCAAGGCCTAAAGATGAGGCCTGTGCAGTCACTTCAGGGTTGGTGGCCCGTTTGCTTCGGATGGTAGCAGGGCAGGACCTCGGGCTCTCTCACTAACCCTCTTTCACTTTTCGGTTTCTGAGCATTGCCATTCCTAGCAACCGGGGGCAACATAGTCTATCCAGGTCTCCCAGTCATCCTCCCTTGGGGGAGTGGGGAGGAGTGCCAAGATCCTCAACCTTGGTGAGTGGTGACCCCAATGGCAGGTGCAGAAATAAAGGTCCTGGTTCATACCATTACCACGGGTACTGGGCGGGAGAGAGTGTTGGGAGAGGAACACCCCAGGTGGCAAGAATAGTTTCTTCAAGTCCTCCACAGTTTCCCTTCCCAGCAACCATTTATGAAATTTCTCCTCAAAGGTTTCAGACAGTGGTGGGAGCTCATTCCCGGGTCTTTACTGTGCAGTTATCACTCTCCAGGCAGTGAGGGCTCCCTCTGGGGTAATGGTCTGTGGCACTTTGGAGCTATCTATGGGATCCTTAAACTCTACTAGGGCCAGGAAAGTGTGGGTGAGCAAGATTAGCATGCAAACCCTACCACCACAGGAGTTTGTAGCCTTCCACCATGAAGTACTCCTGTACAGTGTCTGTGATACAGGATGTCCAGGATAAGCATAGCATTTTGGGTCAATCTCCTCCCCAGCCACACCACTCCACCAGCGGTGCACAGCCACTTCTGTAGGGTACCCATTTGTTTCTTAACAGTGGTTCGTAAATATGGCCACTAGAGGACACACAATCCCAGCGGTGAGCCTCCAAGATGTAACCCCTAGATGGCGCTATCCCAGGGCTACCCCTGCCTGATTTGCCACTAACAGGTTGAGGGGCCTGGATCCAATGATGGGTGCCTCCACCCAGAGGTCAGGGTTTGCAATAGTTAAACTTTTACTTGGTCACAGCCCTCTGGGACACCACAACCCCTTTCTTCCCACTAGTGGCCACAATATATCAGAATGCAACTTCACAGTATACACTTACCCCAGGACTAGTTCGGCACTGGGACCTCCTGTGAAATAAGATACAGTGCAACAATCACAGTACAGTACTTTACATAGAACAAATACCTCAGGAAGTATAACTTTGCTGAAACAAGCAGCTCTGATTTATTTGGGGGATATAACAAGGACGAGGGAAATCAGGTTAATTAGCTTATCACTTTACTATCTACCTATGGCTCTGTGCACAGGCCTATCCCCACCAGTTACTGTCCTAGGTACCCAAGCCCTAGTGGCTAGTCCAAACCGTGGCAGCTGGTGAGGCCCTTTCACACACAGTGAAAAGAAAAATTAGTTTAAACAGTCAGCAGTACAGTGATTCCATTTTTGGATTTAATGTGGCAATTCAACGGGAGGCGACCCTGAATTGTTCTCACGACCTCCAAACAGGATAGGGTCCTTCAGCATCGGAAGGGCTCTCTTGAGCTCCAGAGACTCTTCACACATTTATATGGTAAAGAAAGTACTATACCAGGCAGGCTGCTTCTCTATCCCGATCGCAATTACTGCACAATACCGGGAGAACACACAGCAGATTCAGTTCCTGACAGACCGAGTGCAAGTCAACAATTTCTCCAGTCTTCTACAGGGTGAGCCTGGTTTCTACTCTTCAGAGATCCTTTGATTCTTTTCACAGAACGGATTCAGTCCTAACAAGCAGTTACACAAGCTGCAGACGGAACTCTGGGCCCTACACACGTTTTTGACTGAAACTGTGCACTGAAGGAGCACAGGGTTTCTTTCCCTTCACTGCCAGATCTAAGCTGAAACTCCAACAGAAAAACCGGGCACTTCCTTTGAGTTCCTCCCAGTTCTTGACTGGATTGGCTGTCACTCACAATAGACTGCTGCTGTTGGTCCAAAAGGCAGTCTAAACTACATCTCCCAGGTCACTGCCTTACAATCCTCTTGTGGCTGGCTCAGATTATGAGTCAAGTTCTGATTCGTCCAAGGCACCATTTAGAGCTAGCTTACCCCACTGATTGGTCCAGTTCAGCAGTTCAAAACTAGAATGGGAACTAGGCAAACACAGTTCTGACTGCAAAGAAAGCAGGTTAGACAAACTGTATTTTCATTATTACTCTAAATTATTTCTGGCAAACAGTTACATCTTTCAGATAGGTTCCCTTTGCACTCTAGTGACTGCAAAAATGGAGTGAATTGGCAGCAGTTCGAGTGGTACTCAAACAGAAACACACAGTCCCCATACAAACCAAGTATATGTCTGCAAACAGACAGCTCTTAAGAGACAGTACCAGAGGCTCTAAAAACACTCACTGATAAATGGCTAGCATGCAAACACCATTCAGGCTTGGAGCATTCAAGCAAGCTCCTGGAAGTCTTTTGGGAACCCCCATTTGCAGGGGGGTTACACCCTTCCTGGCCTGGGAAAGCTTGACGTCCGCGTCAAGCAAGTACCCCCATAAGTTTCAACTGCAACCATATACATTTGCATTAGGCTCACACATACTAATCATCAGTCAATACATCATTTTACCAAGAACACATTTCAAACATTGCAGTACATCCTCTTTACACAGTATTACACACATTGTACCATAATAAGTTATTACCTCTTTTACATGAAACCTGAAGAGGGACCCTTCCTATCAAGTTACCTTTGGGGCTGGGGAGGGGCAAGGGCACCATACTTGAAGAACAACACAAGTAACTTGGAGTTAGCACTGATGCTCAGTTCAGGCAATGAGCTCGGGGACATACACTCCTTTATGGACAACATTGAGGAGAGCAAGTCCACAGGCCTCCCAAGTGAATCATAACTGAAAGATGCACCACAGGCTTTACAGCTCTCGACCAGTCTTTCTGGGGAACTGTTACAGTCTCTGCACTCTGAGCCTCATTTTCAACATTGTCCTCACTTGTCAGGGAGTCTCCTGGGGGTAGAGAGGCTAGAACTTGGGGCACTTTTCAGCTCCAGAGTTACAGTTTCTGAGTCCACAACATTTTGGCTCGCATGGAGAGCTTTCGGACACTGGCAGTGGACTGTCAGGGCACTCAAAATACTCTTCTTGATGAAGTGTATCACCAGTCTGCCCCAATCTATCATTTTCCTCCTGAAGCTCAAACAGTTCAACCATGCACAATGATTCCATTTCATCTGATCTGATGCTTTGCACTTCACTTTCTGGGAGCAGTTGGCTCCAGGGATGGCTGGGAGCCTAGACAGTCCAGAAGGCCCAGCTTTGTCTCCAGTATTGACTAGGGATTGCCCGGAGCAATTGACTCAGTTCGTGAAGGATAGTATTCAAAGTCCTCTCACTTTCTTCTGATATGGACTGACAGTCATGCGCTCAACTGGGACTTGTTCGGGAACACTAACTCTCTTCTGTAGGTGCAGACTTCCTTGATCTTTCTTAGCAGCTCTGGTCACTGGTCCAGAGGGCATCTTCTGGGGGCTCAGACTCAATCAGGATTTGTCCAATGGGCAGTAAATGATTTCTATGCATTGTTTTACATCTTTTGACTTGTTCTCAGGCCTTACTTTGTACACTGGCAGATCATCTAGTTTGCCCACTACAATGTGAGGGAGATGGTGCCATCTGTCAACAATCTTGTGTTTGCCATACAGTCCCAGATTTCTTAGCAATACCGATCTCCTCCTGGAGTTCCTGTGCTCACCTTTTATCATACTTTCTTTTGTTGGCCAGATTTCTTTTGGCAGCCATGGTTTGAGCCAGTTAGTACGCATGAGTTAGCTGGGCCTATTAACTTTGCACATACTGTAAATGGTTGTCAGCTTGAACCCCATCGGAGAACCCCAAAACACACATCTACCGGTAGTCGAGCTTCTCTTTAAACATCAGGCGGTGGGGAGAACCCAGTGGCATCACTTTTGGTGCAGTTATGGCATGCCAGGTAATTTGTTGGCTTCCATCTAGGCTTGTCGTTTGGGTGCAGTGCCTAGCATATCTACAAAGTCTCGATTAAACGTTCAGGCTGTGGGTCCCCCTGGGGGTGGTAAGGAGTGGTTCTGGACTTTTGCACTCCCCACAGAGAAAGCATCTCTTTGATCAGAGCGACTCTCAAAGTCTCTCCTTGATCAGAATGGATTCTTTGCGGAGCCCCATAGTGAACAAAATAGTTTTCTACAAGTACTTTTGGCCACAGTGGATGCTTTCTGGTCTTTGGTGGGAAAGCTTGGGCATATCTCGTGAAATGGTCAGTGACCACCAGCACATTACTGATATTTCTTTGATCTGACTCCAAACTCAGAAAATCAATGACATGACAGCTCCATGGGTGTACTGGTGGTGATGTTAACAAGGGGCAGCCCTCTGGAGCAAAGCTTTCCTCTGTACAACGACTACAAGTTCGAATGTGTTGCTCCCACATCAGCCCCATCTTAGGCCAATAGAGATCTGGATCTCACCAAGTCAAGTGTTCTGTCTATACCAAGGTGCCCCGTAATGGTTGTGCAAGGACATCAGTACTGAGTCTCGAGGCAGTAGGCAGCACTAGTTGTTGTTTGTCTACTTGTCCCCTCTGTCTACTGTTTCTCTGTATAACAGTTTATTGATCAGTTTCAACTTAGGACCTTCTTTGTATAACAGTGCAGTTCTCAAATCAGCGGAGCATAATTTGGACACATCTTTTCCTGCATAAAGGGCTAAAAGCTGCTTTGATCATGGGATCGGCGAGATTGAGCCACTGAATACTGTCATTGTCCAGCTGAGGTGCACCAATGTCTATTGCAGAAAAGTGGCAATAAGCAGCAGGTATGACAATTCTCAGAGGGTCCCAAGCAATCACTATGCAGTCCACTGTATCCGATGGACATTTGTTCCTCCTGTCAAACTTCTGGCAGAGTGCCGAATGTCAGGTTCTGCCATCGGACCCAATCATTCTGGGGAACAGGCCTCGGGAGAGCATCAGCATCTATGTGGTTCAGACCTGCTCCAGTGATAGAGCATGGTCATATGTAGATAATGCAGAAAGCCACCTATGGCTAGTGGCATCCAACTTAGCTGAGGTCTGCACATAGGTCAAAGGATTATTGTCAGTTTTACTATGTATTTCAGCCCCATACAAGTACTTATGGAATTGGTCAACATAGCCCACTTCAAAGCTAGAAACTCTAACTTATGTACAGGATAGTTCTTTTCGGATGGGGTCAGGCTTCTACTGGCAAAGGCCACTGGTCTCAGGCCATTCTAGGTGCTCTTGGTACAACACAGCCCCAACCCTTGCAAGCTAGCATCAATTAGTGTTGCAGGACGTAAGGTTTCTTGGATTGGCATAGGCCAACACTGGAGCATGGGTAAATTGATATATGATCATGAAAAGCAGATCTCACAATCAGGAGTCCAAGCGGGCCCCAAATACTTCCTTTCCGGATGAAAATACACTCTTTCGGTCTTGAGGGGCGCTAGAAAGCTTTTGAGTATTTTTGTGGGTTGGGGATACCCCATGTAAGGTTAAGTAAAGGGTGGATCACTCTTGAATAGTCCTTGATGAAAGCGCCGATAATAACCACAGAATCCAGGAATCTTTGCAGTTCTTTTACTAGATTTTTGGGCTGTGGCCAGGTAGTCAAGGCATCAACTTTAGGCTAAAGGTGGTCTCTATTCCCTCGGTGGATACTATGTGTCCCACATACTTTACTGATGTTTGAAAGAATTGACACTTATCAATGGACAGTTTAAGGCCAAAGTCCTCCAGTCGGTCCAATACCTTAAATAATCTGCTCTCATGTTCCTCCAGTGAGCTGCCAAACACAATAACATCATCTAAGTATACAGGCACTCTAGTAAGTTCATGTCCCCACTGCCGCTCCATCGATCGTTGAAAAGTGGCTGGGGCACCTGAAATCCCTTGAGGCATCCTCATGAATTCATAGAAGCCAAGCGGACAGATAAAGCCCGTCTTCTCATGGTCCTCTGGGGCCATCGGGATCTAGTAGTACCCTGCGAGGAGATCCTTAGCACAGAGAACCACTTGATCCCGCTTAGGCAGTCCAAAGCATCCTGAATGCGGGGGCATTGTGTACTGATCAGGGATAGTCCGCCCGGTTTAAGGTCACGATAATCCATGCACACTCCTTACAGTCCCATTCTTTTCTCACTACCACAATGGAAACACAAGAACTTCTGGATTCTTGTATTACACCAGCAGCTAACATCTCTTGCAGATGCCGTCTCACATCATCTATATCAGCAGGTGCCAGGCGTCGAGACCTCTCCAGAAATGGTCTTTCGTCATGCAGCGGATATTGTGCTCAGCTCCTTGCCGCATCCACGTCCCATTCCTTTAAAGAAAACACCTGGTCTCTCTGGGCAAGCTTCTCACTGATCCTCACTTTCCATTCAGCTGGCAGCGGGGGTTGCGAAATCAAACAAGTCAGACGTTACTCTGTCATTCTTCCTTGAACTCTTGCTGCTGGGTAGCACTGCAGTGTCTGCAATGCACATTAGCCAGGCTGCAACCTCTATTTACTCGAATGTCTCTTTCAGACACATTATGAACTTGGACCATTACCCTTCTGGCATAAGCATGGGCTCTAGCGGGCAAAATACTAAACGACCAGCAGTCCCTCCAGCAATTTTCCATCGCCTGGTGCATCCAACATTAATATTTTATTCTTAACATCCTTTCTGATACGGACCTCTCCCTGTAAGGTACACTGGGCATTTGGCACCAGGATCAGAGACTCAGGATCCTTCTTCCATACAATTCCATTCTGGTTCCTCTGGTTCTATTTTTCAGCATCTCTCTGTGCCTCATAGGCCTTCTTAATTAAAGCGAACTCTTAAAAGCTCTACTAGTCTTTGACCCCTGTTTTCATAACACAACTGTGCCAGCCTTCCGAACATATGAGCATTTGTTCCAATCAACAAAGGACACCATCATACAGTCCAGTGGGGGACACACTAAGGCTAGGGTCTCTACTTGTTCAGCCACTCCAGCCACGGAGGTGGGGAAAGACAGCCAAATTCGGATATACCGGAATAGGGGTAGGCCTTCTCACTTAACCCCATACATGCAGTCCTTCTAATGGTTGTAAGAGTGCGTCTGACAAATGCTTCTGATACCAATCCTGGAACATAATTGTCACTTGGGAGCCACTGTCTAATACAGCTCTTGTAGACACTCCATTCACCTTTACAGTGGTCCCCATGGAGGGACCCACTATTCTGGACCAGTCTGGAGAGGCGGTAGTGGGGGCCTGGGCAACTGACCTTGCTACAAAAGGATGTGAATTAGCATTTTTGGTGCCCTCACTGGGATCATTTCGTGCACCTCTTAACCACTGATCTGTTCTCCGAAGCTCTCCTTGTAGCCTATATGCAACTTTGTCAGTGTCTTTTGGGGACGGCATTCTCTTTTCATGTGCCCATCCTTCCCACAATTATAGCAAAACATACTTTCTGGAGTTTGAGCTGGCGAGGCACCACACCTGGGAGCCAGGCGGGGGTATTACTAACTGGAAACTTGGTGCCATCTCTGTCTCGGCGTGATAAGCATTTGGAGACATCTCATCAGTTTCTCCACTTCCATGAGTCAAGGAATTGAGTTTGGAGCTGTTATCAGCAGGAGATACATAGGTAACTTCACCCCATAACGAATTGCAGTCGGATATAAGGTCAGGGCCCGTACTTGCAGGCGTGGCCTTCATAAAGGACTGTTTTTGAATTCCCGGATCTCTCTCAACAGTTAGCCCCATTATGGCATATCTTTTCCTTGTCAGAGCACTCATTGACTGCCAACCTCTGCCCTGAACTTCACTTGATGGGCCACCCTCAGTCACTCGGTCGTGGCCGCAGCTATTGGTACAGGTCCCTCCGAGGTTGCCTTTTCTCAACTCCTCAGATTTCTCTCATTAACTCATCATGGGAGGGTGGGGATTCCAGTCGATTTGCCAGGCGTAACTAAAACAACAACTGTAGTTCTGAAGGGGGCAGACTTAAGGATCCTGTCCAGCCTGGTTCGGTCCAGTTCAATCGCTGGCAAACTACCCTTTCTGAGGCATTCTTGCAACAATTTTTCCAGCGAGATACATACACAGACAACAACTCCCTTGGTACTGTTGTGCATTTCTTACTCTCTACCATAGATCCTCATCAGAATCTGGGCTCCATACACATTCTCAAGGCCTAAAGATAGGCCTGTGCAGTCACTTCAGGGTTAGTGGCCCGTTTACTTACGGATGGTAGCCAGGGCAGGACCTCGGAGGCTCTCACTAACCCTCTTTCACTTTTCGGTTTCTGAGCATTGCCATTCTAGCACTTGGGGCAACATAGTCTATCAGGTCTCCCAGTCATCCTCCCTTGGGGGTGGGAGGGTGCCAGAAAGATCCTCAACCTTCGTAAGAGTCGAGACTAATGGCAGGTGCAGAAATAGGAGTCTGCATTGGTTCAGCCACCATTACAGGTACTGGAGCGGGAGAGGGTGTTGGGGAGGAACAATCCCCAGGTGGCAAGAATAGTTTCTTCAAGTCCTCCACAGTTTCCCTTCCCCAGCAACCATTTAGCAAATTTCTCCTCAAAGGTTTCAGACAGTGGTGGGGCTCATTCCCCACCAGGTCTTTACTGTGTAGTTATCACTCTCCAGGCAGTGAGGGCTCCCTCTGGGTAATGGTCTGTGGCACTTTGGAGCTATCTATGGGATCCTTAAACTCTACTAGGGCCAGGAAAGTGTGGGTGAGCAGATTAGCATGCCGACCCACCACCACAGGGTTTTGTAAACCTTCCACCTTGGAAAGTACTCCCTGTACAGTGTCTGTATTGATACCCAGGGGGATGTCCAGGATAAGCATAGCATTTTGGGGGTCAATCTCCTCCCCAGTACACCACTCCACCAGCCGGTGCACAGCCACTTCTGTCGGGGTACCCATTTGTTTCTTAACAGTGGTTCGTAAATATGGCCACTAGAGGACACACAATCCCAGCGGTGAGCCTCCAAGATGTAACCCCTAGATGGCGCTATCCCAGGGGCTACTACCCCTGCCTGATTTGCCACTAACAGGTTGAGGGCCTGGATCCAATGATGGGTGCCTCCACCCAGAGGTCAGGGTTTGCAATAGTTAAACTTACTTGGTCACAGCCTCTGGGACACTGCAACCCCCTTTCTTCCCACTAGTGGCCCACACAATATATCAGAATTACCTTCACAGTATACACACACCCCAGGACTAGTTCCGGCACTGGGACCTCCTGTGAAAAAGATACAGTGCAACAATCACAGTACAGTACTTTAACATGACAAATACCTCAGGAAGTATAACTTTGCTGAAACAAGCAGCTCTGATTTATTTAGGGGGATATAACAAGGACAGGGGGAAATCAGGTTAATTAGCTTATCACTTTACTATCTACCTATGGCTCTGTGCACAGGCCTATCCCTACCAGTTACTGTCCCTGGGTACCCAAGCCCTAGTGGCTAGTCCAAACCGTGGCAGCTGGTAGAGGCCCTTTCACACAGTGAAAAGAAAAATTAGTTTAAACAGTCAGCAGTACAGTGATTCCATTTGGATTTAATGTGGCAATTCAACAGGGAGCGACCCTGAATTAGTACTCACGACCTCCAAACAAGATAGGGTCCTTCAACGTCAGCAGGGCTACTCTTGAGCTCACGAGACTCTTCACACATTTATATGGTAAAAAGAAAGTACTATACCAGGCAGGCTGCTTCTCTATCCGATCGCAATTACTGCACAATACCCGGGAGAACTCACAGCAGATTCAGTTCCTGACAGACCGAGTGCAATTCAACAATTTCTCCAGTCTTCTACAGGGTGAGCCTGGTTTCTACTCTTCAGAGATCCTTTGATTCTTTTCACAGAACGGATTCAGTCCTAACAAGCAGTTACACAAGCTGCAGACCGGAACTCTGGGCCTTACACACGTTTTTTGACTGAAACTGTGCACTGAAGGAGCACAAGGTTTCTTTCCCCTTCACTGCCAGATCTAAACTGAAACTCCAACAGACAAAACCGGGCACTTCCTTTGAGTTCCTCCCAGTTCTTGACTGGATTGGCTGTCACTCACAATAGACTGCTGCTGTTGGTCAAAAAAGGTGCCGAAGTCTAAACTACATCTCCCAGAGTCACTGCCCATACAATCCTCTTGTGGCTGGCTCAGATTATGAGTCCAAGTTCTGATTCGTCCAAGGCACCATTTTAGAGCTAGCTTACCCCACACTGATTGGTCCAGTTCAGCAGTTCAAAACTAGAATGGGGAACTAGGCAAACACAGTTCTGACTGCAAAGAAAGCAGGTTAGACAAACTGTATTTTCATTATTACTCTAAATTATTTCTGGCAAACAGTTACATCTTTCAGATAGGTTCCCTTTGCACTCCTAGTGACTGCAAAAATGGAGTGAATTGGCAGCAGTTCGAGTGGTACTCAAACAGAGAAACACACAGTCCCCCCATACAAACTAATTATGTCTGCAAGCAGACAGCTCTTAAAGAGACAGTACCAGAGGCTCTAAAAACACTCACTGATAAATGGCTTAAACGCCAAACACCATTCAGGCTTGGAGCATTCAAGCAAGCTCCTGGAAGTCTTTTGGGAACCCCCATTTGCAGGGGGGTTACACATTGTATGTGCGCTACTTGTATATTCATGCAATCGTGTATCCTTATGCTGCTTTTTATTTACTTCTGTTAACTGTTCACTTAATAACCTGCATGTTATCATATCCATGTGTAACCCCAGGTCGCACTGGAAGACGAGCATCTTGTTGCTCAGTGTGCTTTTCCTGGTGAAACAATTGCAATAAATAAATAAATAAAATTTAAACCTTTACTTAGGATTTAGGTCTGGGCCTTAGAGAGTGATAGTTCTGTGAGGTTTATGCCCTCCAACTATTGTTCCTCTCTCAGGATGAACGCCTCAGCCGGCCACAGTCCTGTCTCCCTTGCCAGCGTTTTCTCCCTCTGCCACCTCTCGTCCCTCTCCTGTTTCTTCTTGCCCTTCCCCTCTGTGTTCTTCTCTTGCACTTATTCAAAATGCACAATAAACAAATCCCACATGGGCTGCATATTCAAAAATCACCTTCTTTTGGTTTCAATGATGAAGAATATATCACAGACTGGGAACGCATTTTGAATATGTGCAGTCAGGATTTAGTATTATTAACAATTGAAAAAGCAAAAAAGGAATCGTAAAAAGCCACAAGGGGTATACAGGTGCTAGAACCAAAATTGTTAGAAAGATTCCTTATGCCAGAATTTGATCTGCTAAAAAATAGGACAGACAATATTATCAATAAGTTTCAAGCTGAATTAATTGAGTATAAGCAGAGAATATTTGCAAGAGATGCGAAGGACTATGAAGTAGGAACTGTTGATTCATGGCAAGGTATTCAGAATAAAATTCAAGCATCAAGAAATAGAAATTATGAATTTAATGATGGTAACGTGGATATATTCTTTGGACCTGAAAGTGATGTGGGTGAGGATAGGAATAGAAGAGGTAATATGAGACTTTTTTTTACCTCAGGACAACAGAGACTTGGAACTAGATTTCCAGGAATCAAGAGAAGAAAATGGAGGAGGAGGGGCAAGAAGAAACCATGTCCATGGCTGGTCTATGGGTACTTAGGAAAATCTTCTCTGGGAGAGCTGCTGTTTGCAACAAAGTGCCACAGTCCCTCCTCCTTGATCCACAATGTTGTCTGTCATCTTATTGCTAAATACATCCTCCCAACCTGGTGGTATAGTTGCCCCCCTCCCCGATCCCTGATATTTCCCATCATAATATTGATAACTACATCCCCCTTCCCTGGTGGTCTAGTGGACCACCTCCTCAATCTCCCAAGCTGCCTGTCATCTTATTGCTAAATACTGTACATCCCCCCAGTCTGGTGATCTAGTGGCCCCCCTCTCCGATCTCCAATGTTTCCCATCATAATATTGATAACTACATCCCCCCTTCCCTGGTGGTCTAGTAGTCCCCCACCCCAGCAGGTAGTGCCACCACCTCATTCCCCCCATCCTGAAACTGAGCCGGCAACTGGCACAGCCCTCCTCTCACCTCTGTGTTTGACCACTGACTGATTTGTCAGGGAACACTTATTGTACAGTGTATGTGCTCATGTATACGTTATACAGTAAGAACTCCATGACAGTTCAGTCAATGAAAAGCTGCAGTGGTGAGATGAGGGCTGTGCTGGTCACTGGCTCAGTTTCTGAAGGGGGAGCAGGATAGTGGCACTACATGCTGGGGTGGAGAGTGGGGGCCACTAGACCACCAGGGAAGGGGGATGTAGTTATCAATATTATGATGGGAAACATCAGAAATTGGGGAGGGGGGCAACTAGACCACCAGGCTCGAGGGCTGTATTTAGCAATAAGATGGCAGGCACCTTTGGGGATTGGGGATCACTAGATCACCAGGTTGGGGGGATGTATTTAGCAATAAGATGAAGGACAACTTTGGGGATCAGGCGGAGGGGGGCCACTTGATCACCAGATCGAGGGGATGTATTTAACAATAAGATGATAGGCAACATTAGAGATCAGGGAGAGGGTTATTTGAATCACCTAAAGGGGGATCGGGGCTGAGGGAGGTGCTGCTCACCACCAGGGATGTGGTAGAGTAGTGCACATCTGTTCCACAGATTGCAGCGTACTCTCCAGATGTGCCAACTGTTTGGTGCATGGCCAGGGTTGCTGCAAGCCTCAGGACTATGCCACCAGGATGCTGACCAATACAGAATTAGGTGCGATGTCCCTGGCACACAAGGCTTTGAGGCAAGCTGCCATCTGCTGCAGCTTTTGCCAGCCTAAGGGCTCTTTGAGAATCGAGTCCCGTTGCTTTAACGTTTTTAGAAAATTCCATTTGAACTCCAGGCACCTGCTCATGGTCTGAAGTAGCTGTACTGTTATCAGAAGCTGTGAAGCTGGATTCTATAACCCTTTGAATCTCTGGACAGGCAGTAATCCACTGAAGTAATGCAGTAGGGCTCTCTGTCAAGCCAATCACACCATCATCACCCTTAATCTTCTCATTCACATGTTTATGAGCCTGGTCAATGGCCATGGTGGAAAAAACGTGACCAGATTTCTGAATGACAAAATGACCTCTAATGAACTCTGCTTAGCGTGATGGTTCCTAGCTTGCAATTGGACTATATTTCTTATATGAACAGGATGCCATATAGCACAGTTTGTGCAAACAAGGGCAAACATCCATGCTACTAGCTCATCTAGACATTGGATATAGAGTTTGAAGTCTCCTCCCATAAGGAATACACAAACTGCATGGCAAGCAACTCAAGGTCTAGAACCATAGACCAGTACAAGAACTGGGAATTCTGATAACATTTGTGTAGACAACATGTGCTGAAGTTGAGTGGTATTTCATTTACTTCAAGTGATTCTGCTGTATTTTCCTCACACGCTGAGGATCTGAGTAGGTGTAGTGCTGCTGCTGTTACTCAGTGAGAATATCTGGCCCTGGTGACATGGAATCCTTTCAGTATGGCATTAGCCCTACCAGAGGTAGCAATGTCAGCCTGTGCTGGAACACAGGTCCATCCAGTGCCATTCAGCCAATCTCCTAAACGTTTGAGCATATTCATCTCTGAGTGAAGACTTCCCATCATCACCACATATTTTTCCTCACCATGGGTTTCAGGGATAACTCTGCTAGATTTGCTTTCCTATAGAAAACAATGGCTGGTCCATGGTTATGACAGGTATCTAGCCTCGGTTGACATGTTGTGTGACCTTCTGTACTAGATTCATGGCATGCAAAAGCATAGCTGTAAAAATAAGCTTGCTCTTTTAACAGAGTCATGGGGGGGCGCTAACGAGCGGCTAACGAGACAGACGTGTCAGAACGCAGCTCCAGGCCATAAGCCGAATAAAAGTAAAATTAGAGAAGGAGAAAGCTGACTTTGTGGAGGTTTGGTGGAAAGGAATTGTATGGGAGAGTGCTATGGAAGAATATTTGGTGTTCACTGCTGGGAAGAGTCAGCGGGTCGCTGGGAAAGCGGGGAAGAAAGCGACTGCCGCCACGGCCTCCATGCCAGGTGAAAGCATAGGCAGAATTTCCCTGTCTGCAGCAAAAATAGGAGCACTAGGCTGAGAAGTCACAGGCCAGATGATCACTGTGCTGGAACCTAGATTACTGAAATTGGAGGAAAAGATTGACCTGAAGCTTCAAGAAGTGCTTGAGCAACAGATGGCCCACTCAAGCAGACTAGAGGAGGCTGAAGAAAGGATTTCCCGGCTGGAAGACGAACATTCCGAAACACCAAGACAAGTCATACAATTGCAGAAGGAGCTGGAGGAACTAAGGGATGCAATGGACTATCAAGAAAATTATCATCGGCGGCTCATTCTCAGGCTGAGAGGCTTGCCAGAGGGAGCAGAGAAAGGGGACGTGATGGGTTTCTGCGCCCGTGTACTCCTGGAGTTGCTGGGTGTTCAGTGCAAGCATGGAAGCATCAAGCTGGAACGAGCACATAGAGCCGTGATGCCATGGCCCTCAGGAAACCAACCTCCGCGGCAGTTAATCATGCGCTTTCATGCGTTCCAAGATAGAGAGATGATCATGAGAGCTTATAGAGAGAAAGGCAGGTTGGAATATGAAGGGTCACGGTTATTTCTATTGCCAGATTACTCCCTGTGACTGCTCCAAAAATTAAAAGTATTCAACCTGCTAATGGCTCAACTGAGAGATCTTAAAGTTGAGAATTTTATGGTCTACCTGGCCGTGCTGAAAATAAAACATGAGGGCGCGACATATTCCTTCTGGGAAATCAATAAGGCCGAAGGGTTTGTGGCAGACCTGCAGAAGAAGCTGGGTAAATGAGGATACGAGGAAGGCCCATCAGAAGCTGGTTGTTGAGTTGGCTGCCATTGCAGTACTTGAGTTAAAATTATTCTATGTTTTTCCTGTTGCCCCCTGTTGTTCCTGTTATCGGGGCAGTTGAGATGGAACGTGGAACTGTTTACTACTCGCACGAAATTGGGGAGGTCTGCTTGGAGACTATTACATGATGAGAATGGGACAGACATGAGGATCAGTAGCGGACAAGGTTGGAAACTTTGGTTGGGCCCCACTTTTTGATGGCCTGCAATCAGAATAGCCTCCAGTGGAGAAGAAAGGGACACCAGTTGGAAGGCCGGAGGACCGTGAAGAACTAAATATAGCTCGCCGGGGGAGGGCCAGGCGGCAGATGTTGGAAGCGGCCTACCCTTGCCCTCATGAAGATGGGCCTGTGTGAAGGGACATTATTGGGAGGAGAGGATAAAGGGCTATAGAGGAAAGGAAGGACCCATAGGAAAAGAAACTGGGAATAAAATGGAGAAATCGGCTGAGGAGGCCTGATAGGTTTTATTAAAGGGCAGTGCGAGAGCAAAATCCACAAGGGTTTACATATAGCCAGTCATGATTAAGGGATAAAAGGAAGTACGGGGCAACACAGGGAACGGCGGTAACAGGAATGGAGGGGTCGTACTCTCTCTTATTAGTGATATATAACAAGCGCCAATGGGGTTCTTTCTCTAATATAATGTTTAATAGAAATGACGGCAATGGCGGGGGGGGCGGGACACAGATGTTGATAGAGGGGATTTACAGACATTCATGCGAGAAACGCAATTGATGTCATTTAGGGGAGTTGAGGGCAAGAATAGAAGGAAAGATAAGTTGGTAAAAAACAATATGGGGAGTTATTTCATTAGGGGGACTAACTTGGGGGAAGGGAAAGGAAAATAGGGGGGAATGGTTGAACTCGATACATGGGGGTGTTTGATGTTACTGTTACTGTGTTTAGTTGTTGTTACTTTGAATGTTTATTGTTATATGCATCTCATGCTGAATGTGAAAGACAATGTTGGGGCGAGGTGGGTAGCAAACACGATTTGACAGTGATCTCCTGGAATGTTCGAGGGATCCCAAACCCGATTAAATGCACAATGCTTCTAACAGCACTCAGAAAAAAGAGCGCGCAAGTGGCATTTCTCCAAGAAACCCACCTATCGGAGATTGAGCATGCAAAATTGGTTAGGGGATGGGTAGGGAAAGTCTATGCGACATCTTACTCCTCACGGAAACATGGGGTGGCTGTTCTGCTGCACAGGAGCCTGCCATCAGTAGAAGAGTGGTGAAAGATCATAAAGAGGGCAGATATGTTTTGTGGAAGGGCAATTGTTTGGGAACAAATCACCCTTAGTAATGTGTATGTGCCTGCGGTGTATGAACGAGATTTTTTCTGAGTTGCTGGATCTACTGGTTAAAGAGCAGTTTCCGGGCCTGATATTAGGGGGGGACCTTAATACTGTGTCAAACCCTAGCATGGATCATTCGAGAGGGAAAGGGAGAAGACCAGAAATGGTAAATCAGTGGTGGCTAGGGGTATCGGACCTCGATTTAATAGATAGTTGGAGGGCAGTGAATCCAGGGGCAAGAGAATATACCTTTTTTTCAAACCGGGACCTGGACAAGAATAGATTATATTCTGGTCCCTCGGGAATGGAATGATAGATTGATAGAGGTCTCGCATAGCCCAATCCACATCTCAGACCACGCGATGGTAATTGGAATGGTAAGGATGCAGGGGTTAAGGGAGGGTCCACCTCAGTGGAGATTCCCTACATACATGCTTCCTAATAAGGAATTTAGGGAATATCTGCTGAAGCAGTGGTGTTTTTATAAAGAGACTAATCAAAACTCAGAGGTGCCTAGATCTGTATTCTGGGATGCAGGGAAAGCTTTTTTACGAGGCTCCATAATTGCATACGTGGCCAAAGTGAAAAAAGAGAAGCAAGAAAAAAGGCAGAAATTAGAAAAGCAGCTTAAGGACTTGGAAAAGCGCATGGCTCGGGGTGAGGGAAGCACAGTTGGCAGTCTATTAACATCTACTAGGGAGGCATTGAACACCTTGGTACGGGGAGCAGCTAGGAGTTCGTGGCAATATGTCAAACGCCAGATGTTTGAGTGGTTCAATAAACCGGGCCCACTGATGGTTTGGCTTATGAAGGGGGGCAAATGCCCTACTAGGATAATAGGGATAAGGGATAGCGAAGGCAGGATACACAGAGAGATAGGGGCAATGAGAGACTGCTTTCGGAGGTTTTATACCCAGCTGTATAAAGCAGAGTGTGGGGAAGGGGGGAGAGGGATGCAGGAATTTTTAGATGGGATTGAATTACCCAGGTTATCATTGAACCAAAGGGATCGACTAAATCAGCCGATTACAAGGGAAGAGGTTAGTAAAGCTATAGGCAGAATGCAAAAAGGGAAGGCGAGTGGCCCAGATGGATTCCCACTGGAATTCTATAGTACGCTAGGGGGCCAATTAGCAAACACACTTAGTGAGGTCTTTCAGGAGGAACGGGGGGGGGAGTCAGCCCCAGATACCAGACACCTGTTATGACGCTATGATATGTCTGATACCTAAGCACGATAAGGAATTATCGGAATGCGCTTTGTATAGACCAATCTCGTTATTAAACTGTGACCTTAAGATTTTGGCCAAGATCCTGGCGATGAGATTGGAAGACTACCTACCTGATCTGATACACCAAGACCAGACCGGGTTCATAAGGGGGAGACTATCCTATCACATTATGCGTAGATTGCTTAATGTGGTCTGGCGGACGGGGCAGAGGCGGTGAAAACATATATTATATCTATGGGCCTTGAAAAAGCATTCGATAGGGTAGAATGGAGGTACCTCTTTGAGGTATTGGCCAGTTTGGTCTGGGTGGGTCATATGTTGCTTGGATCGGCGATGTACCCGGGCTCCTAGAGCAAGGATACTGGTTAATGGGACACCCTCAGCACCAATTATTTTGGAGCAGGGGCTACGACAGGGATGCCCTTTATCCCGTTGCTGTTTGCTTTGCATGAGCCTCTGGCGGCAGCAATAAGGCAATGTCAGGGGATCCAAGGTATTAGAGGGGAAGGCAGGACCATGCATAAGGTTACCTTATATGCAAACGATATGTTATTATTTGTAAGAGATCCACAGAAATCCATGTCAGCATTGCTGGAATTAGTAGAAAAATGTGCCACTTTTTCTCGGGATACAAAATTAATTTAAATAAATCCGAAATGCTATGTTTCCCTAGAATGGAAATTAATGATAACGAATGGGGAATACAGGGCCGGGAACTATACATTACCTACTTGGGGATTAAAGTGGGTAGGACAATTGGGTCTCTGTATGAGCTGAATTTCGCACACCTTCTCAAGGTTATAGAAGTGGGCATGAGGAGATGGATGCAGCTGCCTATAGCTTGGATATGGCGAATTAATTTAATAAAAATGAACATCCTGCCTAGGATCCTTTACCCTATGCAAATGATCCCTCTGCACCTGGTTAAAGGGGACATTAGGAGGGTAGAGAGGCTAATTACACAGTTTATCTGGAGGGGGCACAAACCGAGAATACGATTGCAGAGGCTAAAGGCGGAGACGAGTAAGGGAGGCCTGAATTTCCCTGATCTAACAAATTACTACCTAGCTATCCAACTGCGTTATGTTGCTGACTGGGTGTACCAACCAATAGTGGCAAGTTGGGTAACGCTGGAACAATGCGGGTGTCGGGTAATACTATCGATGTATCTACACTCTAAGGGTAGACAGGCTTATGCTAGCCAAGGGGGTCGTAACCCACTGATAAGAACGGTGCTAGAAGCATGGAACCTCATCAGAAAACTTAGGGGGATTAATAAGGGAGAAACCTTGCTACTACCTTTAGAGGGGAATCCTTTCTTTTTACTGAGGCTAGAGGGTGGGGGGTTCAAGGAATGGGAAAGGGCAGGTGTTAAATGTATGGGCAATGTGGTACATAAGGACGGATTAAGGACCCTGGAAGATATCGTAAGAGAGAGGACTGCAAGGCCAGCAAACTTTCCGATACTTACATTTGCGAGGCATTCTTATCGAATAGAGAGGAGGCGGGGGAGAGCACAGGGGTGGGGACAGTGGAGACGATGATACACAGGACTAAATGGATCCTAAGGATATATAGGTAAGATGGTAAAGATAGGAAGGAAATACTCGGATTATACACAGAAAATTAAGCAATTGTGGGAAAAGGATCTGGGTATGCAGATTACGAGAATAATTGGGGACAAATGCTGGTGGGACATATGGGTCTCTCTGTTTGTAATAAGTACAAGGAGGCCTATTATAAGTTTTTACATAGGGCATATTACCCGCCAACGGTGGTACATAGGGCACACCCGACTGTCTCACCTATGTGTGGTAGATGTGGGGAAGAAAGAGGAACATATATTCACTCCTTTTGGAACTGCAGAGTATTAAGAGTTTTTTGGGCTAAAATATGTACAGAAATAACACAGATGGGAGGGATCCCCATACCTGTGGATCCTGTAGTGGGACTATTTGGTATGTCTCCAGGGGAGGCAGAGGACTGGGAGTATTTCCCAAATTGGATCAGAGTAATGCTGGTAATGGCTAGGCACTGTGTCCAAAATACCTGGGTCAGTCATGCGGTTCTTACTAGCCAACAATGGCACAGTTAATAATACAGAATCTGGCCATGGAAAAGCTGACCTTGGTCTTAAAAGACAAGCAAGAGACGTTCTATAGGGAATGGGCCCCTCTGCTGGCAACACTGAGTAATGAAGAAATGGTTATTCTTCAATGTGGGATGGGATAGCTATAGGTGGATCCCCCTCCATGAGTGTTTACCCTCCCCAACCTGCCCCCCTGTATTGTACCACCTCTCGTTCTAGAGTCATGAGAAATGTGTGGCAGGAATTAAAGAAGAAGAGGGAGAAATTATGATGAATAGCTCCAACATGTATGTGTATGTATAAATAATGAACCATGAGATGCATCTGTTTGTATGTCTGTGTGTATATCTGTAAGTCGCTGTGTACTGTAGTTGTTAAATTTACTATAAAATCAATAAACAAATTATACAAAAAAAAAAAACAGAGTCATGAGCACAATGGGCTACACAGGTCAGGAAAGATGTGGCTATCTGTTTGCATTGTAAGCTACCCATGAAACACAGTCCCCAGTATTGAGCCTCTCTTTTTCCAGCCATTCTGCCACACAACTAACACAGCTGTTTTCTTTTTCTCTGGAGGTGAGTATAGTGGATGACTCTGCTTTTACTGAAATCCACAGATGCAAAAGTAGGGTCTGAAGTGTATAGTGCAACTATGGGTACTTCAGAATATTCTACAGGCGAAGGATCTATGGTTATTTTGTTGACAATTCCTGGATTGATGGCTACAACACTGCTATCTGTGTCCGGATTGTCTGCTGTTGGAAAATGAATAATGTAGATGGCTGTACCATGGAAAGAACCCTTTGTTGTTCTAGCTGAGGGACTGTGATCCATTTTGTCAACAGCCACCACTGTAAACATATCCTTTTTCAAGGTTTGATGGCAAACACATAGGTCATGTTCAAAACGTGCACATACACTATTTGCCAGATTTGTAGATCTTTCTAGTGTTCTGTTATATGAAATGCATAGTCATTGCTTGCAGAGTTTATCAGCCAACTACCTTTGTCTGGTTTTAGAATAATTCATCAAAATGTTGTAAACTGCAAGTGCTGTTTCTCTCGATTAAGCATGATGACCTGCCAATACAGATGATTTCCTTGATGTTTTCTTTGTGATAAACATTAGAAACTCTGACATTGATAAGGCTATTTTCATTTTAGCATATTTTGCTTTTTTTATCTATAATACTGGGGTCCTGTAATATCATTCTCAACAGAGCAAGAACACTTTGTGGAACTACATCTTGTTCACACCCAGGTTGATAAGACCTATCAAATGAGTAATCTTTGGAAATAATTTCTTTCCCAACAATTTGAGCAGCACAGACCACATTAATTTAGAAGTGAGCAAAATTAGCAATTCTGAATTTGTGGAACTTTCATGAAATTCAATGAATTTATGTGAAATTTTGTGAAATGTTTCAGAACTTTCTGAAATTCTTTCATTTGACATAACTCAGTCCATGTTAAATATAAGTATCTGGAGTTTGGCATGCATATTATCTTTGACAGGCCCTAAAAGTTTGCTAAGCTTCTTGACATTTGGATGAAGGGTGGGAAAGTTATAGGGGCTCAACGTCTAGCAATTTAATATTTATGTGAACATTTATGAAAATGTTTCTATGCTTATAACTTAGCCACCTTTTGAGCTAGATAATTGAAAACTTAGATGCATACCTTCTTGGAAGATTTATAGAAACTTCAAAATAGAGATTGTAAGGTTTAGCTATAATCTGCCTTCCGACATGACTTCCAGGGGCTCACTTCCAAACATGGGTCGTCAGCTTGGCAGCATGACATTCTGATGCTGGACAATGGTGGTCACATTAAAGCCTAATATTTAGGGTCAATGAACTTAACAACATTGGTGATATTCTGATCTCCAGCTTTAAACTTATAGGAGCTTAAAATTCAACAGTTTATGTAATTTTAAACTGTCTGAATGTTTGGAGGCTTATACCTCAGTCATCTTTAAAGCTAGAGATCTCAAACTTGGCACACATATGTGTGCGCATGGGTAATATCACCATACTTAATTAGGTGCAATTTGCAAAAACACTTTTAGTTTAAGTAGTTGTTGACTGTAATTTTAAAATTTCTGAAGGTTTGGAGGCTTATACCTCAGTCATTTGAAAGGACAGAGATCTGGAACTTTAAACACTTCTGTATAGGTACTGGGACAGCCAACATACCATATCTTGTGTAATTTGGACACATTTTGTAAATCAGATGAAAATAACTGAAATCACAACTGTGGCGAAATTTGGTGAATTATTCATGGAAATTCCATTAAATTTCATGAAAACGAGATCAGCATTTCAGCAGACTTCTGCTGGTGGAAGATAAAATTTGTCCATTTCTAAGTGAATTGCATTGTCATCAGAATCACAAGAACATGCAATCTTGATAATCTCACCAATGTCTGCATTAAACACCAACACTACATCTCTTCCTTCAGTGTGTGCTCTTAAATCTGGAATCATCCCCAGCAATCTTTCCTCCAGTTTTGACTATTGCAGAGAATCTTAGAGCCAACTGCTGGAGTTTGCACTGATACAACTTCCCTAAATCTGACAGTTTGAACACAGGAAATATCTCATCATCTCTATGCTCTTCTAAGTATGACACCAGCTCACCTAAAACTATTCCTTCTAATGTCTTTTATATTCCTTGTCGCATTCCTCCAGCGCTGTGTTGTCTAACACGATTGTGCAAAGCAGTCAAACAACTGAGGTGGTATCTGGCATGCAAAGCATGCATATCTCCTTCAGACAACTTTCCAAATAAAATATTGTCTTGCAAAATCTGTGCATATTCATGAACTCAATGATCGATTGGTAATGTGTTGGCATTGTGCAGGCATTCACTACATTCATCTTTGCCATAGGAAAAAAAAAACACTTGTTTATTCTTGACAAAGACTCCCAACCTGCACTTATTCTTGTTTTGACTGGACTATGTTCAGGTTCTTATTTCAGTAACTTTTATGCCACACTGCCTTATTTACTTGGAATGTCATTTCTATACTGTTGCCATCATCAAGTCTTCTTGTGTCAATGTCCAGTGGTAGACAGCCTAACTTTCCAAACTGTAGGATGTTTTTTGCCATAACTCTATAATCAGATTCCTTTCCACTGCTCCTGAATTTTGCTTCTCCTGGGTTCACAAATTTTTCACCACTATCTATCCGACATAAAGCACAATGGAGCCAATCTGGTACAGGCTTTGTGAGCTTATGCTGCATTTTTGAAGTTCCCTCCCAAGGATTTACAAATTTACACTTCTTAGACATTGTAACATCCATATTAGTAGACTACAGCACTAGCACTGTGTCACTGAAGCCACTACACCACAATGTTTTGTCAGATGATTTTTCTTCTTCCTTCCATAGTCTCCCTGCAAGTAAATATGAGATGATTACTAGAAAAGATAATTACAAGAATGTTACCTAGCAAGATAATTACAAGAAAATGTTGGCATTCCTACTACTGCTACCATTGATTTCAATTCTCTGACATGAAGATTACATGACATATAAATCTATCTGATGGTCACACATGACTTTGGCACTAATGGCTGCAGCTGGGTTATGCTTAAATAAAAAACCCTATTTGCAACTCCCAAACATTGCTGAATCACTTGTGTCCTGCTCTTATATAAAATAACATATAAAAATCTACCTATAGGCTAATTTGCATGTTTTTTTTCAAATTTTGAATGATTCTTGTACTATTTTTACCTTTCTACTAGACTAACAAAAACAATATGGCCATTGTTCTTTTCATTTTCCTTCATTCCTGAAATAAACTACTCAGTTTCGAAGTTTTAAACGGTCCCGCTCCTGTGCCATGCCCTCAGTGAAAATATCTAATATTTTGTTACAATGATGTGCTGTTTAGCATCAGAACTGTGATTGCACCATCCAAATACATCTATATTATGTATTTAGTATCTGCATTCAACAGGTAGCTTCAAAGGAAGAGATTATTAAAATGTTTGAATGGCAGCCAGCTTTACAAACTTGACATTAGCTAAAAAAGTTGTCTTGAAAATATCCAAAAGAATTAAAAATACACTGAGGATGAATCTATGGGAGTCAAAAATACAGTTTTGCCAAACAAGATACAATGACATTTTTTACCAACGAACAGATATTGCTGCTTTAAGTGTGCAGTAGAAGCAGGATAACAACATAGGGTCTGCTAACACATGGTTAACTTCAATACCGCCACAGATTCTTATGGCAGGGCTTAAGCCTGAGGTTCAATGTGGGGAATAGCTCCTCCCACAGCCTCTACTTAAACCCATTACTCACACATCTCCCTCGTTTAGGGAGTGTCTTTTGTCCCTGAGCTCCGTGCGTGGCTCGTGTGGCTGTGCTGTTCTCTGCACTCCTGTTGCTCTGTCCATTTACTTTTGGCGCCTTGTGTGTCTCCCCCTTCCTGTTTGTCCTTCTGTTTTTCTCAGTTTTTGTGTTATTGTTTTCTTTTCTCCCGTGTCCTGGCTTGTCTCTCGGCAGCTCCTTTCCACCTCCCTGCCTCCCCGGCCCCCCGTTTTCTTGTCTCCTTCCCTTGTTGTTTCCTGGGTTCTTTCCCTGCCTTTCCTTTTGGGATTTCTGCCAGCATCCACTCACCCTCTGGCTTCTCCTTTGAGAGTGTCCATGACTCCTCTTCATTTTGCGAAGCTCACCTCCAGATCTCCTCCAGATGCATGCCCACTTCCTGTCCATTCCATGCTGGCCCCCTGTTCTCTTCCTCGACTCTGGGCCTTCAGCACAAGTTTCTCTCCCACGCTGCCTGGAATCCATTTGGCCTCATTCACCATGGCGCCTCTGCTCTCTCCTGTAAGTACCACTGCCCGCATACTTTGAAATATACCTAACAGAGTATCTTTCCATAACACTAAGATACTAATTGCACTCTGGCTGCCTTTTGCATCCATGCTGGCAATACAAGAACTTCAACTGCCAGTTAATATGATTTCCCATAGTGATTGATTGATTGGTGTGGGACCAGCCCAGCTTGTGGGTGTGACAAGCCTTCTGATGTGACTGATTCATTGAACCCACTGTGTTTCTTAGAATGGTGTGTCTTGAAGGAAATAAGTTAAGTGATACCTGGGCTCAGTATCTCCATTGCATACATTTTCCTTACTGTTTTTCATTTCTTCTGTTTACCCTATATTGATTCAAGTTAGCCTAACATGGTACTATTTAGTTGATGAAACTGGGAGTACTGTATATAACCAAAGGAATCCCTTCAACAGCAGTCCAAGGAAGGCCCACCATGAGTCATTATTTTTATAGAAGAGTTATGTACTGAGTGTACCTATGTTAATTTCACTACGTTATGCCAACCAATAAGTACTGCTCCCTTTATTTATTGCATTGTTTTATACATTTTACAGCTACGCATTTTCTCATCCCTTTGGAGTGGATTTGCATGACCTGTTCTTGCTATTGCAGCCTGTACCTGTGTTTCTGCAGGAACATGGAAGACTTCTGAGGGATGCCTGATAATGCTTCCTTGCATTGTTTGCCGTGGCTCCCTGCACATACTCCTGGTGTCTACTGTGGCACCCTGACTGATTGTTTGCCTACTGCACTTCAGCTTTCTTATTATATCCCACATCTTATTCATTGCAGCAACCTATCCTCATCCACTGAGTTAGCGGACTTCCTGTACCCATTGGCCTGTGAAGGCAGTTCCTCATTTACTCCTACCAGGGCTGCTTTGCACGGACTGGGTGTTTGGGGAGCTCCCACTGCAATATCTTCTTCCATGCTGCTGAACCCTGTCATGTAACCTTAGCTCCACTCTGTTTGCTTGCCCTTGGTCCTGGTGGTGGGGGAGGGAGGGTGGGAGTGGGAGGGTGGGTGGCGGTGAGTTTGTCTGTCAGCTGCTTTTTGGTTCCGTCCCTGTCCAGGACCATTTGCACTACTTGCCTCAGGATGTCAGGGTGGGAGTGGAGTGTGGGTGGGTGCAGGGGGGGAAGTGCTCCCATTCTCTGACCCTAGATGTCATAGTCTAACCACTTCTACTGCCTAAGACCTCAGTCGCATGCACCATCATGTTCCTTTCCCCTGGTTCCTGCTTAGTTACAGTGGGGCTGCATGGTTACTGCTCCACTACCAGACCTTTTCTACAGCTCTGCTTATTCCCATGCCTCCCATTCCTATCATGCTACATATGTACTGCCATACTTGTCTACTGTCCATCATGCCTATCTAAATGCATTCCCTACTCCACTCTCTTTTCTACAGCAGTGTTCTGCATCTTCAGCCAGCCCATGCCAGCAGTACTCTAGACTCTGTCCCTAACTCGTGCCTGCTGAGGTGCTGAGTAAAGGTAGGCTTCCCCTGTCTGCTGGGGATGGGATTCCATTACAACAGCTATCTCCTACTACTTACCCTCCTGACATCCTCCATTCCTAATGCTGCTTGGCAGCATCGAGTGCAGGTTAGCTCACCCCGGCTACCAGGGATAGAAGCCATGTCCACAAATCTACTATGTCATACCATGACTTCTCTGTCTATTACCAGTTGCTGCTTCCCTTTGGGAATGGAACTTCTTCACCCCTTGTGCCCTCATTATCCTACATATGCCTCGCTGCATCAACTCAAGATCATCTCATCTCAACCATCCCAGATGGGTGCCTGACTCTCCGTACCACTGCTTTGCCATTTCAAAATCTCAGCTCGCTACCTGGATGCCACTTCCTTTCAGGAACCAAACTTTATGCTCCTTACCTTCTCCATCCTACCCTGTTTCAACCTACTGTGCTCTCTACCAGACCAACACTTGCTGCTCCCTCTTGGACCTGAAACATTTACCAAATTTGCCTTCACTGTCCTGCATTATCTAGCATGCCGTGTCCAGGTTGTCTCATCTCACCTACCTTGGTTACGAACCTGCGTCTACACCTGAAAGTTCATCCTGCTGCATTTACTAGCTCCTGATTACCACTTCCCTCCAGAATCAGGACCCCTCTGCTCGGAATTACTTACATCCTTCATTACCAGTCTCTATCCTGCACTTTAATGGACCATCGTACTTGACCTCCTGGGCCTTCTGTCCCTCATGATTTGGATCCTGACAGCTGGTTCAGTCTTTATCTCAATCCAGTTTGACTGCCTCATGGACTTCCTAGCTGCAGGTCACCCCTTCCATCCACTGTATGAGTTCATTTCTCTCCTTCAGATGTGGGAACTTCATCCTGCTTCTCTCCTGCACCTTCCATCTTTTCCACTCATTGTTTGCAGCCTTCCTCTGATGTGGGACTCATGTATCTCAACCCTGTTGTTCTTGGTACTTGGCTTTACTCCTTGATCTTTCCATGGATTATCCTCTGGAGACTTGATTCAGCCTTCCCACATTCCACTGCTATTCCCTGAGGGGATGACCTAATCCTTTCCTTCCTGCACTGTATACCTTCTGGCTTCACCTAGGCCATCTTCTTCCCCAGATCATTCCTCCAGTCTGATTAGGATTCTCTCTGGATGGCTGCCTTTAATCTCTGCCTTGTAGGCTCAGGGTTTCATCCTGTTTGCTGTGACTTTTTTTGGGCATGTTACCCTATCTCTGGCCAGTATTCCTACTCAGTCAACTACTCCTCCAGTTTATCCATCTCATAATCCTACTCTGGCCATTTGAACAACTCTCATGCACTTCTCAATGGATCACTCATTAATTTCACCTGAGGAAAACTACTTCTAGCAAACATCCCTTGGATAATATGAATTCATAGACTATTACATCATCATAGAGTTTTCTATACTGCACAATCAGCTCCTCATCATCATTCCTGGAATCCCATTTGACTGCTCAATAGAAGGACATCATCCATTTCTATTGGATACTCCCTATGAATCCTGTCTATTCAATCACTGTGCAGCCTCTCTATCTATCATGTCGCAAAGGATATCCTCACTCATGGAAAGGGACTTAAACACATCTGTTATGCTCTGACTTCATAACCACTATTGCCATTATGGATACTGGGAGTCACAATCTACCTTCTACCACTACAGTCATCATCCATTATACCTCCTGCAACCTCTCCTACCAACACTGACTCTGTTGACCATGTTACTTGACTCCTACTTCTTAACAGTCATTGCTTGTCCTAAGACCTTCTCAGCTGCCTTCCCAGAACTTCCATCATTGTATCTCCCTGGCCTAGCTCCTTTACTAATGTCATGATCTCCAAACCACTATTTCCTAGCTCCTGAACATCAACATACCTCATAAATCATCTGCATTTCTTCATCTTATTACCATCAGTTAGTGAGCTTCCCACCCAGCAGTCCTTATAATCTATCCTTCACAAATCATTTCCATTACTCCCTCCATTGAAGAATTTCACCGCAAGCAGGTCCTCCAATTCTCAATCTGGAAATCTGCAACCGTTATGACAAATTCACTATCCCAGTCTTTCCTGCCAACAGGTCTTAATCAACCATAGCACTAGGCTCCTCTGGCATTCCTCACTACTTGACCTCACTACCAGCCCAGCATGTAGACTTTTCCATATATCCACTTCCAAGCTTCCATCAAATATTTAGGCATCAGATTGCCAGTAAACCTAACCAGCTATAGCCACCTCAGTGCATCTCATGGGCAATTACACCATAGAACTACCCATATTTACTTCAGCCAGCAGACTATTGGAGCATATACAAGTATAGTTACGACATCAATGCCCAAATAAGCTATCCAGTTCCTTGTATTGGTCTTACAATCATTCTCATATATATATTCAGTTACCATCTGGACATCATATACCAATCTTCCCATATTCATCAACAAATCACTGATGGCATTCTCCTATCAGGCACTCAACGACTCTGCTTGACTCCTTCCTCCACTTCATGAATGCTTATTTAGCAACTTATCACCCACCACTGAATTCCTTACCTCCAGACTTTACAGTGAATGTTAGACCTTCCACAAGTTGGATCATTCACCAATGACTTCACAAACCATTGCATTTCTCCATTCACTGTCTGGTAGCAGATCAATCAAATAATGCTCTCCCTACTCAATGTGTCCCTGTGATCCCTTTAGACAATCATCTATCATTACCTTGGAATTCTGGACTTCAGTTGCTCCTCTTCACCCTGATCTGCTTCACACTCAAGATTCTACTGCTCCTTCAGAAAAGACCTACTTCTTCAACCTCAGAATCATCCTTCAGAATACATCATCTATGAATCGAGGATGGATCATCATCTCTCCAAGCAAATCCTTCCTCAAAAATAGTTACGGTTCCTAGAACCTAAGTTCTTCTTCTCTTAGTATGTCCAGAGGATGGGCAGACCAATGGCCATGGGTCCTCAGATGTTTCCTCCACATGGGGGTTTTCCTGTCCTGAGTGCTAGTGGTTATACTCTCTGTGAGTTGGAGGAGGTATCTTTTTGGGCCTTCTAGTCCCTACAAATTTCTACTTGCATGCCTTCTACTCAAGGGTGGGAATAGAGTAAAGCCACAAAAAGTACTACAAGTTACACAAGCACTAATACCCCATCGCTGTTCATCAAACATTGAATAGGGGGCTTAAGCCTGAGGTTCAATGTGGGGAATAGCTCCTCACACAACATCTACTTAGACCCATTACTCACACACTTCCCTTGCTTAGGGAGTGTCTTTTGTCCACCACTATCTCTTCCTCCTCCTTCTCCAGTGCTCTTCTCACGCTTGTTCATGGGCCTTCTATTCCCTACAAATTCCTACTTACATACCTACTATTCAAGGGTGGGAATAGAGTAAAGCCTCAAAAAGTACTACATGTTACAAAAGCACTAATACCCCATCGCTACTCCCCAAACATTGAAATAACTTTAGTGCAAATGATAAGTACTGTATAACTGCAATGAGACTGGACTTTACTTCTATGAAAGCTCTGAAGGAAGGCTTACTTTCAAGTCTGATGTTACCAGCAATGGCAAGAAGGCAAGACAGTATTTTAACTTTGTTCACTAGCAACAGAGTAAGACTGAAAAGCTGCATCCACTGGTGGTGGGCAAGTAAAAAAAAATGCTATGTCTCAGGCATTATAACTAATTCCTTCATAGTGGAACACATAGGACATAGCAATGCCTTGATGACAGCTAACATTTTTATGAAGAGGTTAAATAAATTAAATGCAGAAGTGAGATGCTAGTGCTGCAAAATAGCATTTACACTCAATAAACGCAGTGCTTACCCTCCCAAAATCTCACTAAGAAACATAAAACCATTTTTTTCTGCTACAGGACAATACCTCATGATACAGGGATCAATTAAAATGTCAAACATCACCACCACATATTAAAAGAAACTTCCTCCAGCCCACCAGTGCAGCAGTTGAGTTTCTGCTTATGATGCCAATGCCCCGAGTTCAGGACAGGACCTGAGGAGTCAGAGGGCCTGCCAGGAGGAGGCAAATTGAGCATCCCATAGACTGTTCTCATCTTCTGGGGGAAGGGTGGGGGAATGAACAGAGCTTGACTGACTCCTGGTGGAGACCGGGAGGCCATACCCATCAAGGTTGAGTTGTTTTGGAGGCATGCCAGATGTCAGCACCCAGGCACTTTTACATCATTTCATGCCATGCCTCCCTGGGATTAAAGTCTTGAAAACTTGTTGGCAGCTACATCTATGGTGCCTACAGCTCTGTTCCGTGATGCTTGGCCAGCAACTGAACAAGTAGTCTGTATGGCCTGGTCCCATGGCCCCAACTTAGGGGACAAGCCAGGGAGGACCTCCCGGTGGTGATCCTCACAGGATCCATGTTCAGTCATCTGTGGCAGCCATGTCTATCTGATGGCCCAAACCAGAGGGGGCAAGCCTGGGTGGATCACTATCCTTGATAAGTCTCGGTAGTGATCAGTTGTCAGGAGGGTCATGGGCTGAGCCCTTTACAGATCTGGCCAACCCATAAAGTGTAACAAAAAAAAGAAACTTCCATTAAGTTTAATTTTGGAATTTTTGAAAATTTCATCAACAGTGCACCTTACTTTCCTTTTTTTTTGTTGTTGTTTGCCTTGTTACTGGGACACTGAACAATGTTACTGACCTGACAGTGATGATCACCATATTGGATACTGGGAAAATGTTGGAGTGTGTGTGTGGGATGATGTGAAACAGAAGACAATAAAAAGCTTCCAAAAGCACAGGACTACTCAGTGGCCCATGCAGACAAAAAGTCACTCCTAGACCTACTGTAGGAACTGATAAAAAAAAACATTTATTGGTAAGAAAGGTATACAGACAGTAGCATCTCCACCCCATGTCAATGTTTCATATCATACAGATGCTTTGTCTAAAGGTTTTGGGCTGTTTTTAAACATTGAGCCAGATATTCAGACTGCATCGGGCACTGACGCAAGTGGTGGCACAATGGATCCGAGATGCACTGGGTCCAAGACAGGGAGATAGTCAAAGGTGATGCACCATGGTGCATCACCTTTGAATATGGCACAGAATGTGCATGGCATAGTGACAATGCACCGGTGCATTCCCCAGACAAGGAGGAATGGAAATGCACCAGCACAATTGTAGTTGCGCTGGGAGTATCAACTGTGATATTCAGACTTGTGCATGCAAATGGGGCCATAATATATGCATGGTGCAAATGGGGCCATTTGCATGTCATTATGGCCCCATTTGCATGCGTTGCACAAGGCATCCTGGTGAAATGCACCAAGTGCCCTGCACAGAATGATGTGCAGACTGTGGGTGTCCTGAGGCACCCCCCACTCCGTAACTGTGATCATGGAATAACTGACTTCCTGGCAATCCCTGGTAGTCCAGTGGTACCCCCTTCTGCAGACCCAATTGCAGCAATAATCAATAGAAGTAATTCCATGGTAGTCTAGTGGTCTCCCCACTCCTCCCAAAGCTCTGATCATAGTGTACTGAATGGAGTCCACATCCCTGGTGGTCTAGCTGGACCCTCTTCCCTGCCAGTAGCCGTGATTGCTGGTACAAGGACAGAAGAACAATCCCTGGTGGTCTAGTGGCTCCCTATCCTGACCAGAACCCCAATCATAGTAACACCAAAAGCACACACTCTCTGGTGGCCCAGTGGCACCCCACACCCCTCCCACCCACACAGGAACTCCTGCCACCCAGCTCCCCCCATCATTGGTGGTCGGCTGCAACCTGCCCGCATATCACCTAGCCTCCCAATGAATGACAGCTTACAGTATGATCTGTAAGCCCATTGGTCCACAGTGTGGACCAATGGGCTTGTAGGAAATACTGTACGAGACAGTCACAGATAAGTGAATGAGGTCCATTCACATATCAGTGACTGTCTCGTACAGCATGCCCTGCAAGCCCATAATGTAAACTATGATTTGGCGGGCAGTCAGGTGGTATGTGGGAAGGTTGCAGCCGCCCACCGATGTCGGGGGGAGCTTGGTGGCAGGGGGTCCCGTGCAGGTGGGAGGGATGGGGGTGCCACTGGGCCATCAGGGAGTGCATACTTTCATTGTTACCTGCGATCGGGGTTCTGGGCAGAGTGGGGGGCCACTAGACCACCAGGAATTGCTCTTCCATCCTTGTACAGGTGATCGTGGCTATGAACGGGAAGGGGGGTCCCACTAGACCACCAGGGACATGGACTCCATTCAGTACACTGTGATCGGGGCTTCAGGAGGGTTGGGGGGACCACTAGACTACCAAGGCATTTCCTTTATTCAGTATTACAGCGATCAATTCTGTGGAAGGGAGGGGGGACAACTGGACTACCAGGGAGTGTCTGGTAATCAGCTGTGCCATGATTGGGGTTACAGGAGGTGGAGGGGTTCCACTAGACTGCCAGATACATGTTGGGTTCTTGTGGACAGTGTTCTTGCCTGGCAGCTGCTGTGTTGCACCCTGCGTTACAGCAGCATTGCCTGTGGGTGGCCAGCATTTGAGCCAGGATTTTATGGCTCAATTTTGTGCCACGGTATGCGGCACATCTGGGGGCTGTGTCAGCAGATGCACCGCACATCCCAGGCTGAATATCGCAATGTACTACATATGCATGGGCATGCCCCCTTCAGCTGTGCCGCATACATTACCAATGCAACCAGGAGCATCGGGACTTGCACTGCACAAGTCACTCTTTTGAATATCCCACTGGGGCACATTGCTGGGTTGCATTGGCACAACTCGGTTGCACCTGGTGCAACCCCTTTGAATATCTGGCCCATTATTTGTAATAAATGAAACCATTATGTTCCACACAGTATCTGCCTTAATTGTGCACATCTTTACTTTTGTGGAACTTAAAATGGCTAAAATCAAAATAAAGTACAGCCCACTTAAGTGCAACACATGGATTTTTCTTGCAAATTGGGTGTGTACTTAAGTGGGCTCCACTGTTGTATCAATTCTAATATGATGGAAAGCACAGAGTGTACTGTATACCTCAAAACATTTTCATGTATTTGTGTATTAAAAGTTGCTAACAGGATAGGATAATTGAGTCACAATGCTCATTTGCAAGGGATCCATGTCACTGGCATGACAACCTCAACAGCGATGTCTGCTACAGCACTGGGAACCCATTGACACCCCCGACCACGACGCAACTCCGAACCAACCAGCAACACCACAATGCACAATGTGGAGGGGGGGGGGCTGTGCCCCCCCACTCACCTACTATAGATATCTAAGTCCACGTCACACATGCACTCCACACACAGTGAAGTTATATATTTACCCCCCCATCACCGTAAAGTGTCTCAAAGCAAAACCACCATTGCTGCCAACTTAGGCATGGTGGGGGTTTCACTGTGGGGCATTCGGTGTACTGGTGTTTCTGTAGCGATGGTATTCCATTTGCAAGAACACCCAAGTACCAAAGGTGCAACAAAGCTGATATACATAAACAAGTTATTACTTAATCTGGATGAATCTCAATCTGACTCCCCAGAAATAAGAACAACCATTTGCCCAGCTCTAATTTATGCAGATGACATGATTATTCTGTCATTATCATCATCAGGATTACAAAACAACCTAAATATTCTACAGGATTCTGCCAATAACATGTACTTAAAGATTAACATGCAAAAATACAAACTAATGATCTTTGGTGGAAGATACACAATGTTTAAATGGTATATTGAATGCCAATTGATGGAAGTTATCCTTGACTACTCATATCTGGGACTTTCTTTCTCACAGAAACTATCCAGGAAACCCCAATGTGAGGCACTATTAAAAAAAGTCAGCAATATCACTCTGGCCTTGAAAAGATTTTGATGCATGTGGATGCCTTAGAAAAACCTATTATTCAAATGTTTAGGACTGCCCTGGAATTCCCAGAAACTACCCCTTCTGCTTTTGTAAGTGCAGAGCAAGGTATTGCTAACTTGCAAGCACTGGCAGAGTCAAGACTAATGAATTTCTGGATTAGGATTAGTACAATTTTCCACTGACAGGTTTACAAGGAAATGCCTGGAAGAAAAACTTTACTGGGAAAACAATGTGTACAGGAAGTCATCATGGCTAACATTCCTTAAAAAAAGTTGGGCTCAGTAGGTGTACTGAATCTAGTCAGTCTTGCTGAAAAGGAAATAGTCATTGTAGATCAGTATAAAAAATACATCAAAACATTACTATTGGAAAAATATAAAAATAATGATCTGGAGTGGATCACATGCTCAGGATTCATGAAATGGTATAGCACTAATGACTGTAATCATTTATATTGCTGTTTAAATATTTTAAGCAATTCTCTGCAAGGAAGGACATATGTAAGATTTAGACTAGAATTCTTCAATACTAACATTTTTTTTTATTCTTTTGGTAACTGGGTAAGGCCCACTAGGCACAAATGCCTGTTTTCAGGAGCGACCTGGGAGCACTGGGCAGGTTAAGTGACTTGCTCAGAGTCACACACTATGCAAGCGGAGGCTATGAAAATCAAACTCAGGTCTGGTCTGCTGGATGTATCAAGCTCGTTCACACCTCATTCCTCTAACCTCTAGGCTATACTGCCAGCCCAATACATGCAAGACTGAATAGACTCAAGGATCCTGTCTATGCCTTATGTTATTGTACAGGTGGAGAAATTGAAAATCTACCACCTGTCATTCTTAGATGTTCATGGTACAAAAATGCAAGGCATGAAAGGCTAGGTGATATACTTATGTCCTTACAAGGTTGTGATGAAATTATTACTCTAAATACACTGTTGACAGTTGAAGACGACCCCATAATTAAGAGAATGGTGAATTTTCTGGTTGCAATTCAGAAAGTAAGAAAAAGGATTATGAGATCAATTGTAATCTCCTGAATGAAGTCATTTTCCTGGAATAACTTATGCATTGCAATTCCCCTTGTTTACTTTGTATCATTATATTGTAACTGCTTTATTTAATTTATTTTAAATTTAGAATGTTCTTTTTTCAAACGCCTTTTTATATTTAATGTGTGTTTTTATGTTGTAATGATCTTTTTTATAATGATCGAACAATAAAAATATTGACTTGAACAAAGCTAATAAAATAAACAATGGCTGCACAAATAATAAAAAACATAAACATAGTAGAATTAAAAGCAAATGCCAATGTTACATTGTTACATAGCCATTTCATAATATAGCATACAAATAAAGGCAAGGACTCCTAATTTTTTTATAGAAGGGTAAAGTAAATCCCATAGGGCAAAATTCTGGTACCAAATACTAGCCTAGTCATTGTCACTGAAATTTAGGTAATAAAAAATATGCATTGAGAGACAGCCAGCTGAATTATAACAGTAAATGACAGTGAGGAATTGAATAATTGGATCTGGAGACTGAAGAAGAATGAGCCACAGGGAAGTGTTTTTTTCTGCTGTTTGATTTTAATGTGTAATAGCTTGTACTGAGATGGTAATTTGTGCTGGGGAGTTTAATCAGTGCTGTTTGGGATTTGAGCTTGTTCTGTGGTGTTTAATCAGTGCTGTTTAATTTCCTTACAGGAGACGCAGCATCTGTTGATCTGTAGTATGGGAGATAGTTGATTCATAGGATCACAGATCATAGAATCTTATTAATCTGGTGGCAGAAAAGGACCCTTCTGGCCCGAGTCTGCCCCTTACCATCCCACTTGTCCCCTTTGTACAGAGACATCCCACTCTGCTCACTGGTCAACCCCTTATGTCTGTTCCATGCCCTCTTGAATCCTTTCACCCTTTTGACTCCCACCCAGTCACACAATAGCATGGATCTGCCTAGGAGGTTGAAAGAGACTAGGGTATGGGGCAGGCAGCCTTCAGCTTGGGGCACAAGACTGAGCCAGATGGCTGCCAGAGATATGGGGAGGGTGGTAGGCTGCAACAGATGCAAGGCATCTATCTTTTTGGGGGTGAGGGTGGCTTGGAGAGTGGGGGTGCTTGGGGGGCAGACAGCTTGAGCAGCTAAAGGACTAGATTAGTTGGTTAAGGACAGAGCTAAGGTAGGAGATGGGGGCAAGGTGGGGGAACCATCCAGGACCTGGGGCACATAGGAGTGCCCCAGAGATTGGCAGGCATCCCAAAACCAGGGGGCAGAAGGGGGTGGGCTAAATGGACCAATATTGCCATCTCCTCAGGTACCAAGGAGTACAGAACCAGGGGACTGGAAGAGGATCAGGAATTGGGGCAGTAATGGCCGAAGAGCTGGCAATAACTGGAAGGCTCAAAACAGTTTGCCAGGGGCAGCTCAGGGGAGAGGACAGATGACAAGCAACAGATACTCAGTGGTAGCTGCAGTGGAGGATGAGGAAGAAGAGAAACTTGTGGATGGCGCAGGAGGAGAGGTGGGAACTGACAGCCCAGAGGGAAGCAATATGACAGTTGAAGGGGACAGGATTAGGATGGGTAATGGAAAGAGGGAAATGGCTAGGAAGGTGGGTGGGGACTAATGCTAAAGTGGGAGAAATGGCTAGGAGGGTGGGTTAGGGACTAATGCTAAGGTGGGGGATGAGAAGCAAGGCTTAAGCGGTGAAGTGAATAATGGGGCTGAAGCATGGAAGGTATTAGGAGGAGTGGCAGGCAGAGAAGATAGGGGATGCACTGCGGAGGGAGATGGGATGGGGAAGTGACCAGGGAGGAGGTGGGTGGGTCAGGGTGTGTCAGGAATATGCAAGATGGGGTAAAGGTTTGGAACTGGGGTGAAGTAAATGGGAACAGGGGGGAGGCTAAAACATGAAAAAGGGGAGGGGGTCTTGGTTCTGGAAAACTCCATACTAAAAGGGGTGAGATGGGGAAGCATGGCTGGAATGCATGCCAGGAATGACAGCTGGTAGGGTGGGACAGTTTATTCTTAAGTATGCAAAGAGAAGAATGGAGAAACCTCATATCATGGTGCACTTGGGCATGAATGACTTGAAGGGAAACACAGTCATGGAGGTACAGGAGAGGTTCTTGGAGCTGGGCAAGTTGTGTGAGGAAATGGGGAACTCGATGGCCTTCTCAGAAGTACTCCTGGTACCCAGAGCAAGTGCTGCAAGAAAACTGAGAATGCTGTAGAGGAGTTTAACACTTGACTGGGGGCCAGGTGTCAGACAAAAAGGGTATGAACTGGTGGGGGGTTAGGGTTGAACTTGGGATAGCAGCACCCTGTATGCTCAGGACAGGTTGCACTTCAGCAAGGAGGGCTTGGGGGTATTAAAACAGAGATTGGGGGAATACAAAGCAACCAGGTTGGATTTAAACTAGGTGTGATGGGAGGCAACAAGGTGGAAATCAGACAAGGTCTCCAGTTCGGAGCACCAAAAGGGCTTAACCCCCCCATACCAGTAGTGATGGAACAAAGTAGTGCTCATACAGTGATATGAATAATAGTCAAGGCCCCTGGAATTCTGCGGTTCTGCGGTTGCAGAATTTGCCGCAGAATTTGCATCATGCCACAGAATATATATAGTGCCACAGAATTCATTGTTTTTTGGTGAATTTTCATATAAATATACTGTTTTTCCATAGTGTCAGGCTTTCTTTCCCACCTCGTTTATCCTGAAGCCCCTCCTCTATGCTTAGCATATGATGTCATCGATGACATCACCTCATATTTAGCCAATGACAGGACTGCATTCTGCCAGAGAAATGAATAAATCATGCAGCAGAAATCAGAAAATGCTGCCGCAGAAGTCAAGGAGCCCTGCTGCAGAAATCAGAAAATTCTGCTGCAGAACACCAGGGGCCCTGATAATAGTGTACAGAAGGGGAAGGATAGGATGGGCATGTATTAAAGAGTAGTCTCCTTGAATGCAAGGAGCCTGGAGAACAAAACAGCAGAGTTGTAGGCTCTCATGGCAGGGGGGAGGTGGACAGAGCTACCATCACTGAAATATGGGCCACCTAATACCAGAACTGGGACCTAGTGATCCCGGGGAACAGGCTTCACCTTAGGGATAGGAAAAAAAGGAAATGCGGTGGGGTTGTGATTTATGTGAGGAAGGGGATAAGGTGTGCCGGGGGGGAGGGCAGATCTGAGGGATTATGGATGCAATTCCAGGATTTGAGAAACAGAACACTAAGGAAGGGGTTGTGTATAGGCCACCATCTCAGGCAGAGGACTTGGATGGAGAACTAGCACAGCAGATAAGGAGAGTCAGTGGGAAGGGCAACACCATGATCATGGGGGACTTCAATCTACCAGGGGTAGATTGGAGCACCCCAGCCACCACGAGTACAAGGGAGGAGGTCCTATTGGAGGCTTTTCAGGACAACTTCTTGTTACAGATGGTAAATGAGCCAACCAGGTTAGGCAACACTCTGGACTTTGTGCTGTCTAATGGGGAGTTTGTCAGAGAGCTGGTCGTGGAGAAGCCGCTGAGAGGGAGTGACCACCACACAGTGTGGTTCTCACTCAGCATGGGTAAGGAGGCTGTGGGAACTGGAACCAGAGTGTTGGACTTCAGCTGAGTGGACTTTGGGAGGATGGGTGAAATAGTGTCCAGGCACCTAGCCAGAATCCTCCCACATGTGGATGCTAACCAGATTTGGGAGTTATCAAGCTAGGGCTCACAGAGGCCACTAGACCCTGTACCAAGACACAAAGCAAAAAGACAAGGGCCAAGAAACCAAGTTGGTTAAGCAGGGAGGTGATAGAAAGGGTGAGGGCAAAAAGGGCAGCCTTCAGGAGATTCAAGAGATCCAGTTGTGGGGGATAGGAAGGAGTACCTGAAGAAATCAAGAAAGTTGAAAATAGCAGTCAGGGTAACCGAGGCTTCCAGAGAGCTTCGGCTGGCACAGGGCATCAAGGATGGATGAAAAGGACTTATTCAGGTACATAAGGGAGAAAAGGATCTGTAAAGATCAAATAGTAAGGATCAGTAAGGATGGGGGCTTGGGGAGGAGAAAGAGGCAGAGCAGGTGGAAGTGCTAAATGAATACTTCTGTTCTGTATTTACTAAGGAGAAGGATGGGTTACTGCCTAAGGAGTTGGGTGGATAGGCACGGGGGGGGGGTGATGCATGGGGAAATCACAGCGGGCAGGATACTAGAAGGTTTAAAAGCACTAACAGTGGATAAGGCACCAGGACCAGATGGCGTACACCCCTGGGTACTGAAATAATTGGCAGAGGTCCAGGCTGAGTCATTGGCAGACTTCTTCAATACATCTCTGGGAAAAGAGTGCATACTCAAGGACTGGAGGATGGCTTATGTGGTGCCCCTCCACAAAAGTAGACTCAAGGAAGAGCTGGGCAACAATAGATCAGCAAACCTAACATCCAGTGTGGGAAAATTAATGGAGACAATCCTTAAGGAGAGGCAGGTAACCTTCCAAGAAGGTAATGGACTCCAGGACAGAAAGGAACATGGGTTTGTCTCTGGCAGATCCTGCCAGACCAACATGGTTGACTACTATGACTGGGGGACTAGGGCACTTGACAAGGGCAATGTGGTGGATATCCTGTATCTGAATTTCAGTAAGGCATTTGATTTGGTGCCACATGGAAGGCTGATTAGCAAGTTAGGATACCAGGGAGCAGGGACAAAGATGGTGAATTGGATCAAGAATTGGCTGCAAGGGAGACAACAGAGGGTAGTGGTGGAAGGGGAACTCACCAAGGGCTGTAATGAGCAAGGTACCGCAGGGCTCAATACTGGGACTAGTGTTGTTTGGCATTTTCATTGCAGAATCTTGCATGGCATTGTGAACAAGATTAGTCTTTTAATGGATGACACGAAGATTGGTGCTGTGGTGTATGACACAGTAGGGTGGCAGGGACTGCAGGATGATCTGACTATACTTGAGAACTGGTTATATACATGGCAGCTGGGGTTCAATGCAAAGAAATGCAAAGTCATGCACTTGGAAGCAAGGAACACAAGGAGGTGTTTTCAGTTGGGAGAGGAACAGATAGCCAGAACAGAGGAGAAGAAAGATTTGGGGTGATAACAACAGGGCAAATGAATCACTCGGCACAGTGCAAGAAAGCAGCAGCCAAATCCAGTAAGATGCTGGGGTGTATTGCTAGAGGAATTACCTTTAGGATAGGGTGGTACCTGAGGACTGGAGAAGGGCAGATGTGATTCCTTTTCACAAAAAAGGGAACAGGACAGAGGCAGGAAACTACAGACCAGTTAGTTTGACCTCAGTGATAGGGAAAATGAGGGAATCACTTTTGAAGGAAAGAATAGTTGAGTACCTAGAGGTCAGTGGGGCACAGGACCCAAGGCAGCATGGATTCACGATGGGATGGTCATGTCAGACGAATCTAATAGATTTCTTTGACTGGGTGACCAAAGTAGTAGACTAGGGAGGGGCTGTGGACATGGCCTACCTAGATTTTAGCAAGGCATTTGATACAGTCCCTCACAAAAGATTAATACACAAGTTAGCCAGCCTTGGAGTGGGTCCCAAGGTGGTAGCCTGGATAAAAAATTGGCTAGACAACAGGACGCAAAGGGTAGTAGTAAATGGAGTCCACAGTAAAGAAAGGAGGGTTACTAGTGGGGTATCGCATGGTTCAGTACTGGGACCGGTCCTTTTTAATGTCTTTATAAGTGACATTGCAGAGGAACTGGAAGGAAAAGTATGTCTCTTTGCAGATGACACAAAGATCTGTAACAGGGTTGATACACCAGATGGAGTGGAAAGAATGAGAAGGGACTTGGCAAGGTTGGAGGAATGGTCAAATGTATGACAGCTCAGATTCAATGCAAAGAAGTGCAAGATAATGCACCTGGGAAACAAAAACCCAGGGGAAGAGTACACAATGGGGGGTGAGATACTGACAACAGTAAAAATGGAAAGGGAGCTGGGGGTAATTATATCAGATGACCTAAAGGTGGGCAAGCAATGTGAGAAGGCAGTAAGGAGGGCTGGGGATACTGGGATGCATGGGAGAGGCATCAATAGTAGAAAACAGGAAGTTGTTATCCCTCTGTACAGACAGTTGGTGAGACCCCACCTGGAGTACTGTGTACAGTTCTGAAGACCCCATCTCCGCAAAGACATAGACAGAGTGGAGGCTGTCCAGAGGAGGGCAACCAAAATGGTGCAGGGTCTGCTCCAGAGGACATACAAAGAAAGACTAAAGGAGCTCAATATGTATACCCTTGATGAAAGAAGGGAGAGAGGGGACATGATAGAAACTTTCAAGTACCTCAAAGGAATCAACAAAGTCCAAGAGGGTAGCATCTTTCAGAAAAAGAGATGTGCAAGAACAGGGGGGCACAATTTGAAGATAGAGGGGGGACGGCTCAGAGGTAAGGTGAGGAAATATTTTTTCATGGAGAGGGTTGTGGATGCATGGAACAGCCTCCCTGAGGAGGTCGTGGAGTCAAGAACACAGGGGGAATTCAAGAATGCATGGGATAGACGTAAGGCAGTCCTAGTGGGGGGTAGGAAGAAGTAAGCTGTTGGTTAACTAGGATCTGCAGCTTATCTGTTAAATAGGAAAATGGGCAGACTAGGTGGGCCAAGTGGTCCTTATCTGCCATCAAATTTTATGTTTCTATGTTAGGTGATCCTGCATCTGTACAGGTCATTGGTGAGGTCACACCTTGAGTACTGTGTGCAGTATTGGCACCCATACTTAAAGAAAGATGTTAGGTTACTGCATGGGGTCCAGCATAGAGTAACAAAGATAGTCCAGGTTTTGGAAGACAAACCCTGTGAGTGGAGGCTGCTGGAGCTTCACATGTACCCCCTGGCAGAGAGGAGGGATAGGGGGGATATGATTGAGAACTTTAAATATATGAAGGGTATAAACAAGACTGATACTGATGGATGGGATTTTTAAGCTGAGGGAGGGAGGGAGGGACACAGGGGCATGGTCTGAGACTGGAGGGTGGAAGATGCAAGAGAAAACTGAGTAGGCACTTTTTCATGGAAAGAATGATGTCTATGTGGAACGTGCTGCCCAAGGAGGTTGAATCCTGTAAGTCAGTGGGCAGTTTCAAAAGGGGATGGGACAAAGTGAGGGGGAAGGTCACTGTGAGAGGGAAGGGGAGGAAGGGGTAGCTGCAGTGTAATGGTTTGCTAGCTGCACACTCAAGCAGACTTGATAGACTATATGGCCTGTTTCTGTTGGCAGTTTCGTATGTTTGTATGTAACCCAAAATAAAATGATCATGCAATTTTACAGAATTGTAAGGGTGACCAAAGTCAACTGAGAAGCATGATGGCAAATAACATCACCATAGTCCAAAACTGGTAAGATGATCTGAAAAATAATTAGTTTACAGTCAAGAAATGATAGGCCCCATCTAGCAGGGATGAATGAAGTGGCTGGGATTCACATTGCAAATTAATTTTCAAATTCCACAGAAATTGTGAAGCGTGACCAGTGAAGCTGCCCTTTTTTTGGTATATAGAATTCATCTGTGTATTGGCCACTTCACCAAAAAAAGACACTTTGCAGTAAAAACTTTTTGGCAAAGTCAAAATTCCTAATGTCTACAGAAACTTTGTGAAATTTCACAAAAGCAAACTTTAAGACATGCAATACAACCACAAACTCTTTTACACACAGAGGATATGTGTGGCAAGAAAGAGTGAGAGAACAATAAATCACTAAGCCCAGGTATTTAAATCTGGAGAAAGACCGTGTACAGTGCCCCTTAAAAGACACCATTAAATGACAGTTTTGCTTGGACAGAGAAGTAGGTGCACCAGATAGTATGCTTTTTTTCTTGTTTTGGGTTAAAATAAGCAAATTATTCAAACTCCAGGAGGCCACCTGATCAATGTCAAACTGTAATTGAGTGGAAAGTGAAGGCAAACATTTGTGAGGAAGGTAAATGACCATGCCCATCCAATCTGCCCACATTGCCCAGAGGTAGCACACTTGCCTCTGAGGCCGGGTGATCAGAGGGCTGAGGGTTCAGTTCCCACATCTGGCACTTGGGTTAATTTCCCAGTACTGACACTGTAGTACAGCATGAGAGGGGTACTGCACTTCTGAGGTGCCGTCTTTCAGATGAGACATTAAACCGAGGTCCCATCTGCCTGGATTGATGGTACTAGTAGTTCAGGTGGATGTTAAAGATCCCATGGCACTTCTTGAAAAGAGTAGGGGAATTTCTCCGATGTCCTGGCCAAATTTCTCTCATTCACTAAAAATACCACCAACAGCTTTATCTGGTTCAAGGTCATTTGGCATTCATCTGTATCCCTCTCCCCCGGGTCATACCTGAAAATAGGCAGGATTTGTCTAGTGCACTTACCTGGTCAACAAAAACTAAATAAAAAAAAAATAAAAAAATTGTCCCCACTGCTCTCCCCACGTTTCATACCTCGCTGCTACTCCCCTGGGTCATTACTAGGTACTTAACTCTATCCCAACTGTGTCTGAAGCTGCTGATGATCTGGGTGTTAACCACCTCAGTCAGCATGTTGTTACAGTACTTTCCTTGTGTGCCCCCTGACTCTCCCTTCGCAAGCTTCTACTCACATCCCCGTGTTTAAGATTCACTTTTGCTGGTGTATAGCTCCTGTTAATTTACCTTATTTATTTATTTATTTCAGGAACTAGAGGGCCTCTATCACATTGCCTCTCTACCTTTTGGCCTCCAGTCTAGTTCTCATATGACAATGGCATTTCTAACTTTTCTAAAATTAGTCAAATCAGTAGAGGAATTTGATAAATTTTGGATTAAGGTACAGACTATCATTACATTTCATAATTTTGATTATATCAGGGGAAACAGGGGGCAAATGGTTCTTCTGTACTCTTTCATGTAGGAAAGAAGCACGTACATCTCATTTAAAAAACAACAACTCAGGAACACCAAACTCCCAAGAAGTGTCAACATTTGAAAGAGAAAGTATGCTGCCCTAATTAAAAACATACCTGAGGTACGATAAAACTCTTTGACATACAACATCCTTGAGAGTATTTACGTTGAAATATTTTCTTCCTTTAATATTCCTGACATTCAGATGCTGAAAGAGCATTCTGACAGCAAACATGGTACTGTAGTCATGGACAGAGAGTTAGGTGTACCAAGTGAAACTGAGCAAATGCCATGCAGTAAGTTTAAATAAAAGATAAACAGTGATATTACTCCATCCAAAAGGATAAGAACTCACACATAGCCTTTCACTACTGCTTCAGGTGAGGAGGCCCTGAATGCTCAAACAATACAAAACATCACAGGCTGCCAACTCTTTTCAATCACTGACAACTGATGTAAGATAAGGCTTCTTAAGTCTGAACTGTTGATATAAACCAGACCTAGTGTTTTAAAAGGACATTGGACACATTTTTTACTTTTAATACTGGAAAAGTAGCATTAGTTTCATTTTACACTAGCTGTAATGTGGTACAACCATACATTAATAACTAATATGAGCCAAGGCTTGTTATAATCGAGAGCAGGGGATTAATCTTTGCACAAGCTGGAGGTTAATTGAAGTTCATGCAATGGCTTGAAATGACTACAGGATCTGAATAAACATGGCTGACTTAGACACACAGAACACGAGCTTAGGGGTAATAATGAAGTCAGTAGAAAATGTTGACAGTGATTCATCCTGGAATGTCTGAAATTTCTAATATCCAGCCTCTGTCTCCAGGTTTTATTAGCTTTGTGTCAGATGTGAGCAGTCTTAGAAGATGTGCCCTATCTGCAGGGTATAATTGCTCTCCTGAAGAGAACTGCTGCTGAGGCTTTAGACATGTCTATTACATAGTATTTTCAAGAATTAATAAAAGGATGTTAGGCAGCACTGTGCTGTCATGCTAAGATTTGATTGGCTGACATTGTTTGCAAAAACATCAAGGGCCCCATTATCAGTTATAAACTGTGATAGTGCTAAACTGGGGAGGGAGTCAAACTGTTTTGCTGTTGGGGTGCCACATTTTATGGCTATACATAAAGGCCCCACAAAGCCAGACAGGTGGAGTCCCCAGTGCACATGTAGTATGTCAGAATGCAAATGGGGCTGCTACATGTTACTGGGTGGAAATGGGGCTTCTGCCCTCTAATACACTGGTTAATAACAGCAAGGGAGGTCTAATCATGGCACAGTGTTATGCCATATGGAACAATGTGAACCAGTGCTGTATCCAGAAGCTCACCCACCCATCCACATTCTGGACTCATTCATAAAGGTTCACTTCTGGTCCACTGTTTCCATCATTTTGCTGACCACAAAATATTTTTCATTGTGGATGAGTAGTCCTCTACTGGCATGGGTACAACAGCCAGTGCCACTGTTATAGGTGGGTGAAGTGTGTTCATTTTGCTACCTAAAATGATGGTACAGTGGCAAAGTGAATCACTATGCATAGTTCAAAAACACTGCAATCTTTCTGAATTAAATAAAAATAAATAAAATCTCCATAGCCCTCCTCAAGTGGCCAGGACTAGGCCCTTGGCCTCCTGTCCTCCCACCTCTGTCATTCTTTCAGCCTGTCGACATGGCTTAGTTGGTAGTACATCCACCTTTGGGCCAGAAGGTCCTAGGTTTTAGTTCCACACCAGGACTGGACTCATAGCATAAATGCTGACACCCTAGTGCACTATTAGGGGGATACTATGCTGTTGGGGTGTGCTGTTCTTTGGATGAGGTATTTGTCTTTTCTGGTGGTTATATTCAGGTGGATGTTAAAGATTCCATGGGACTTTTTATTTTATTTTTGTTGACTGGGTAAGTGCACTAGACAGATCCTGCCTATTTTCAGGCACGACCCTGGGGAGGGGGATACAGATGAATGCCAACTGACCTTGAAACAGATTAAGCTGATGGTGGTATTTTTAGTGAATGAGGGAAATTTGGCCAGGACACCGGGGAAATTCCCGTACTCTTTTCGATAAGTGCCATGGGATCTTTAACATCCACCTGAACTACCACCAATCCAGGCAGATGGGACCTCGGGGTTTGCGTCTCATCCGAAAGACGGCATCTCAGAAGTGCAGCACCCCTCTCATGCTGCACTACAGTGTCAGTACTGGGATATTAACCCAAGTGCCAGATGTGGGAACTGAACCCACAGCCCTCTGATCTCCTGGCCTCAGAGGCGAGTGTGCTACCTACTGAGCCACTGACACTTCCTGAATTAGTAAGGGATTTTCTAAAGTGTCCTGGCCAACTCCCCCATTCGCTTAATAAATATCACTAACAGCTACATTTGATTAAATTTTAGTTGGTGTGCACCCCCCCCCCAAAAAAAAAATGAGGGCTGAAAATAGGAAGCATTGTCTAGTCCTCCTTTTCTGGTCAACAAAAACTAAATAAATAAACAAATAAACAAATGAGTAAGTAAAAATAACTAAATAAATACATATGTTCATTTCCCATGATCCTCAGCCCCCCTTCCCAGAAACCTTGTTATACAGTAAAGACTGCCAGGCTATACTCTGAGTGGACTGCACCAATAATCTTGAACTTTTTTTTCAAACAGTATGTCTGTGGAATACAGGGAGAAGTGTGAAATAACTGAATGCTAGATGGGTGGCACTGGCAGTAGGGAGTCCATCAGCTGGAAGCCACCATCGAAGAAGTACACTTTACAAAGCTCTAATTATCTTCGCCATACTACTGGTAGGTGTAGTGGGTCATTTGGCATCAACTTTGGAAGGCGTTATAAAAAATGTGTACAGCTGTACCTGGTGTCCAGTGAAAGGCCCTTCTCCAGCCCATTTCTCCAGCCCATTTCCCCTGTGCCTGGTGTCATTACTCTTATTCCCATGACACTCTCCATTCTGTTTAATGCCTCACTTGCCTTCCATAGAAAGTATACCACTACCATATGCCCCTTATACTTCTAAGGGCAGAGGATAGCAAAACTTTGCAGCAGGGTTAGTATGGATCTCAATGAATTGCTATGGCCCTGTTTTGGGGAGTGGGGGCACTATGAGAGATCCAGAGATAGAACCTAAGTTGACACCATGGGTCACATCAGAGAACTCAAAACAACCATGAATCTTGAAAGAGTGACACTTTTAATTTTTTACAAATAAAATGAGAGCATTCTAAGATATTGCAGTCCATTGGGGATACAGAACAAGGGTGTAGAGGAACTAAAGCATCGGGCTACTCTCTGTGTCTGTTGGGGAACATAACAAAGGAAGCTGGTAGTACTGAAGTGGTCAGACTGTAACCTGGGGGTGTTGATTGAGAGAAACATGTATATTTTTGTGAATGAACTGGTTACCAAATTCCTTTTTGCTAATGTAACACTACTACCTCTTTAAGTGTGAGCCTGAATCAGTCTAGATTTCTGTACCCGAGTTTTCTGTTTAAAAAACATTATTTTCTATATGTTTTTCTCTGATTTAACGTTGCTCACTTTGGAATATATCTTATAAATAAACAATTCGATATATTAAAATATAAGAGAATGGTGGTGCATGACAAAAGTGGTATTCTTACAGAACTCTGTGGTACCCATCCTCTCGATGAGAAGCTCTATCAGAGCTAAATAATTTCTTCTATTACTCTGAAGCAATTAGTTAAAGAGTGGTAAACAGGACTGCACTCCACCTGAGGTTCAGTCAGTCAGTCTTGTTTTGATGTAAGGGGACTGGTGACTGGGCTTACAAATCCAGGTGTCTAGGGCATGCAAAAAAATGTAGTGAGATTATTGTAGGCAGAGGACACAAAATGGGGTGAACTTGGGTGGCGGTGTGTGACAAGCAGGTATGAGAGGGACACAGACAGGGTTACAGGTGCATAGTCTGGGACATTTGGTTTCTGTGGTGGGATCTGGTTGAAATGTACCAGTACCAGCCAGTGTCAGTCATGTGTTTGGAGGTTACTTGATAGTTGCTTTTCTAGACTACAAAAACACTTAAGGAAATTCCTCAGAGACTGTGCAAAATGTCTAACTAGTCGCAAAACAAGGTGCACAGGAAAAAACAATTTTGTTTGTTTCTGTTAACTTTTATTTTTAGGTACTGCAAGTGATCAGTTTATTGTAGGCAGAAACACAAATACAGCACGCTGAAACTGGATCAGCTGCATGACCTGTACAGCAGCAGAGACCTTTTCCATTAGTCAGTGACTATGATACAGATAAGAGAGGCTATGTTGGAAATGGATAAGGAGGAGCAAGGGGACCCTGTACCATAAGCAGTGGTCAGGGATGAGTCTTCCCAACCAGTAATTGATACCCATGAGGAAGGGAAGCTGAACGAGTATGGAGAGTTTGATTAGTTGGAGCAGAGGCAGCAGCAGCCACAGCAGCAGTTGCAGAGGCAGCAGCAGACGCAGTCATCAGAGGAGCAGCTACCACAGCGGCGGTGACAGCCATAGGAATAGCAGCAGGAGGACAGACTATGAGCAACTACTTTGGGTCAAACAGCTGCTACTGAGCTGGAAAAGATGAAGATTTGGTTTGAACATGCCAAGATTCAAAAGGAGCCAGTTGTTTAACTGAAAAATATGTGGATGGAAAAAGCAGAAAGAGAGACTGAGAAAGTTGAAAGGGGGGAGGGAGAGAGAGAGAGAGAGAGAACAGAGAGACAGAGGTCCAGTCCAGCTGGAAAAAATGTGACTAAAAGGGATTAAAAAAAACAAGCAGCCCAGTACAAAAATTAACTTGAGATGGAGTGATTACATCTGCAGCCATCCAGAGCAGTATGTAGGGATAAGAATGGGTGTCAATACATGCTCCCAAACCACATTCTTAAATGTTTCCTCACTTTGAAGATTGAACTGATCTTGATGCAGTCCTTCAAATATTAAAAAAAAAAAATGTACACAGTCCACATTGGACAAGGCAATGTGGGCTCTCAGTCTTATTCCTTTATTGTCTGGAAAGTCCCTCTTTGCTTTCTCCATAAAGACTGAACTGGACAGCTGGGACTATTATAAAGTTAAATATGTTTTGTCAAAATATTATGAATGTCTAGGTAACATTTGCAAGCTGAAGTTTTGTTGATTTAAAAAAGGCTATAGGGAGAGTTAGAGGTGTGCAAAAAAAAACCTTCCTCCAGCGGAATTTCCACAAAAGGCAGGTTTTCGCTTCCGCAAGAGTGGGAAATCAAATTAGCAACTTTTGTGGCAATCCCAATTTAGAACAGTGGAAACAATTTATATATTGTAGATTATTGCATTAAACTGCAGAGAAAAAAGTCATATGAACATACAAAGAAGCTAACAGAGGAAGGCGATTTGGTCTATCAAGTCTACTCATATTGCAGGGTCCACAGCTTGAGCTACTGTCTCTGCCCTCCCACCCTACTCCTCCCATCCTCCCTACTCATAACTGTTACCTTCCCCTATATCTATCCCAACCTCCCTCAAAGCTGCCCACTGACTTCAATGAGATGACTTCTTCTGGCAGCTCATTCCAAGTGTCCACCACCCTCTCTGTGAAGAAGTGCTTCCTGACCTCCCTCCTAAACCTCACACCCGCCAGCTTAAGACTGTGCACCATGGTATGGTTGCCACTCAGCTTAAAGAGATTCTCCTTATCAACCTTTTTCATCCCTTTCAAGTATTTGAAAGTCCCAATCATATCCCCTCTCTCACTCTCTCCTGTCTTCCCGGGAGTACATGTTTAGTGCCCTCAACCTCTCCTAGTATGCTTTACCCTGCTGACCCGCTATCATCTTTATAGCCCTCCTCTGTACCTTCTCCAGCAGGTTAATGTCCTTTTTGAGGTGTGGGCACCAGAACTGCACTCCATGCTCCAGATGCGTCCTTACCAGTGACCTGTACAAGGGAAGTATAACCTCCTTTCTCCTACTACTGATCCAACTAGATATGCATCCCAGCATCTTGTTTGCCTTTAATGCTGCTTTCTTGCACTGCATGGAGTGCTTTGGGTCACTAGTGATCATCACTTCCAGGTCCTTCTCCTCTGATGCAGATACTCGGACTCCACCCAGATAGTACTCTGTCCTGGGATTCTTGGCTCCAATATGCATAACTTTTTATTTCTTGGCATTGAAGCAAAGCTGCCTGATTCTGGACCACATCCCCAACTTTTCCAGATCTTCCTGTAGGTCCTGTATCCCTTCAGCTGTGTCCACTCTCCTGCAGAGCTTGGTGTCATCTGCAAATAGGTACATTTTGCAAGTCTGCAGAACTGATCATGGAACTGAGGAATAATTGCATGTACTGAGGAATAATTCATTAATCTACAGAAAAAAAACTCCTCAGAACTGTTATTCCACAGTTCATGTGTATTATTCTGCAGTTCAGCCAAAACGTTCTGCAGAACAGGGCGAAAATCCACCAAACGCATTCGAAAGATTCCAATTTCGCCAATAGTGGAAGTTTGGAAATTCCATGAAATTTCCAAAATTCTCTGAAAGTTCTGTGAAAGTGTAATCTGCAACTTTCACCCACCTGTAGTGAGAGTTCCATGGGAAGGAGGGCATAGAAAGCCAATTGGCTCAGAAGGTGAACAGAGGGGGAACAACCATCCTCTACTGAACAAATTATAGAGGTTGTGGTACTAGAAAAATTTATCAGGTACTACCTAGATAATTTAAAGGTGTGGTTGGCAGATAAACTCCGAGTTCTGCCAGACAAGCAGCCAACATGGCTGACTATTATATGGCTAACCGGTCTTTTGTCAATCAGAATGTTGGGATAGGGACAGTTGGGTTCAAAGGGACTATCAGCCAGCAGGGCAGCCTAAACAGAACTGAGCTGGTCCTTAGCCCACGGTGGAGAACATCCATTCTTTCTAACCTCAAAAAGAACATTGGGAATGGAAGTGGGAAAACCTACGAGTACCAGCAAGATGAGCACAGCTCATATAACTGCCAAGAACATTTTTTTTATACTTTTGTAAATGGCTAAGATCCACTGAGCATAAGGCCCATTTGCTGGTTTAGTAAACTAGAAGAACAGTGAGCTTCAGCAGTTTGCTCAGGGTCAAAAAGCACGTACTGTAAGTGGAGGTTGTAGGAATCAAACCCAGGTATGCAGGATGTACATAACTCTTCCACAGCTCATTGTTGTAACTTCTAGGCTATACTGCTAGACCAAAACTAAAAGGAAAAAGGAGCAGGGAAAGAGAGTCCTATTGACTCAGCTAAATACATGCCCCCATTTCAAATCAATTTAAAGTGTGTGCATGATCAGAGAGATACAGGACATGCTTTATCTACAGTGCATCAGGATCCATTTAAGCCTAAGCAGGTCCTGCCTGATCAATGTGCCCATGCAAAATGTGTGTTAAGGCCAAAAGTGCCATTTTATTGTCCCAAGTATTCCTGAGTTGAAGGGGGCCAAGGAATGGAAAAAGGAAGAAGGTGATTATCTGGATGTAGATATGCTATTAGGGAATAACCTGAAATTCCAGGGTGATGCAGTATGTGTGTTTACACTGAATCAGGCCATCAGACTGAAGTAGGATGAGCTGACAGCATGGAGAATGTGGCTGCTACTATTATGTCACAGTTGTTACAGACCAACATTGCAGTCAGCAGGGAAGCAAAGACTGTTCACCTTTCAACCTTTAAGTCTCTGCTGTAGCAGCTGGCAGCTGCATAGCAGAAACTTCAAAGGAGAATACTGTCCCTCCAGGAGTAACTAGCATTTGCCATTGCTGAATGTTTGCTTGGTTGTATTTGCTGTGTAGTTGCTCAGCAGAAGTTAAAATTAACAAATTAAAAAGCTGAGCTAGAATAGTGGCATTGTCATGATTGGGAAATAAAGAGTTTCACCCATAACATTGCTGGTTTTTTTTTTATTGTGACCATGAATTTTTAAGATAGTAGTGTGCGTTACCCCAGCATATGAACATAACAGGTATCATTTATGAAACACGACCTCAAATGAGATTTTGTGGAATGACAGCAAAAACATGTTTTGAAGGGGGATTGTAAAATGACACCTGCCATGTACCTTTGATGAGGTAAAAAACATGACTATGTTGAAAATGTCAGTTTATACAGAAAACAAACAAACAAAAAAAATGGACCACTGCCTCTTTCAAAAAAGGTAAGAGGAGGGGGTGCATGATCAGCTGTTGGTTAGGAAAAAGTGCAAATTTCACAGCTCCCATCTTAGGTTGCTAATAAACTTCACATTTTGCCATTCAATTTACTTTCATACTTTGCCAAACTACTTCTGGTGGTGGTACAGTGAAAAAACAATTGCCATAGGCAAAACCAAGAATCTGCAACCCTCCTCTTCTTCTGAATTTTTCAATCCAAAGCAAGGTACAAGTGATGCTGGAAAGCCAGCACTGTTAGGGATTCATAGTTCGGATACAGCTGACATGATGCAATCACTGCAAGTGCTCTCTTGCTTGAGGCAAACCAAACAGCAAAAACCTGAAAGCATTACCGACTGTATTTAACAAGTTAAAAAGTTCTTCCTCCATGAACATGGCAGCATCGTACACTGAGAAGGCTGAGGCATCAACTGTGGGTGTCCTCAATAAAATCACTTTACTAAAGAAGCATCTAGAATATGAAGCATTGACACTGTGGGATCAGAATTTGAGACTAGTGGGCCTACCCGAGGACCAAGAGGGTGAAGATTAGGTTCATGTTTTGTAAAAATGGATCCCTCAGGCATTGTACTGAGATCCTTTACCGTCATCAGGCTGCATGGAACAGGCCTACAGGGTACATCCATGCAGGGCCCCAACCAACCCATATCAGCCATGCACTGTGCTGATTGTGATGACCTGCAGCAGCCTTAGAGACTGGGCTCTGGCATTGGCATTGGCCCATCTGGTCTGAGAATTCTCAGTGGGTGACAAGATTGTGTACTTGTAACTGGACATGCCCTGCTCTGTGCACAGTGCAGGAGAAAGGACTTTGAGCTTGATAAACTGCATCTGAGGTAGCAAAAGATACTGCTCACCCTACTGCTCCTGGCAACGCATTGGGTAGATTCTGGTGTCAATCATACTGCATATTTCCAGCAACCCTCAGGATGCCAATAGACTGGGGTATAAGCTGGAATGCGAGTGGCATTGTCTGGAATTTGGGGACATTTCAGAGGAAAATAATGCATCCTGACATAACGTGTACTGTACTATAATTTTTCTGCCATGATGGCCATGGAATTGGAACGTCTGTGCTCCTTTCTTGGGGCTCCCATTGTGCATACACCTGGGAAATGAGTGGAGTACTCTGCTGTACATTATACTGTATTCCTTCCTCCCTCTGTTTATTTTGTGCTTATTCTTATTTATTTATTTATTTGAAATTACTCCAGCTGTGACCACCCCATGAGATGTTATCATCTTCATTACATAGGGGTGCCAGGGAGGATAGCAGCAGTCAACAAGTTAACATAGTCGAGCAGGAATAGTTACAGAAGGCTAAAATACAGTATATGCAGAGAAAAAAACAATAAAGGTAATAACAACCAAATGGTTGTCTGGGGCAAGACTGATTCTTGACCAAAACTAATACAGGGGGTTCTAAGACAGTTGGATAGAATGCACATGCAAGAAGAATTCCTGCTCAGGGGAGGGAGTTCATTCTAGCTCTGTGATGCTGCAAATGCAAAGGTCTTTCTACCAAGTCTGTGCTTCATTCTGGAAACTGAGAAAGTAAGAGCTGCTGCTGAACAGAGTGAGTAGGCACTGCTTGATTGTGTGAGCGGGGCTAGGAGATAATCAGTGGCTTTTTCTTGGGCACTGTTGCATAACAAAGTCAATGGTAACCACACCTGATTGAGGGACTTGTCCAGTTAAGCTGGTCATACAGCAGATAATGAGATACCAGGATGAATCTGTACAATTTATATTACAAAGGATCCAGGGGCAGAAGAGTGGTTTTGCTTGCATGGTGGTATATGATGTCTCCCATAGTCAATGGAAGGGAGCAAGAGTTGGAGACTACCTGCTTCATCATGTCAGCAGTGAGGCAATGTTAGACACATACTCTGTTGCTAAGGAAATTTGCATGGAAACAGGATTCCTGCCCCTTGGACTTCATATTCTGCATGTCTGTATGTGATATTGTAATCTCCTACTTTCTACATAATCATTTCCAAGGCAACCGGTGGTATTTCATAAACAGAGGATTATGACACCACTTGTAGATGGGCAGAAGAAGAAGAGAACGTCTGAGGTTCATGTGTCCCATTTTCCAGCATATGTCCTTAGTGATAAAGAAAGAGGGGAAGATAAATACAGAATATGTGTGAAATATAAGCTCAATAATGTGAAAAGATTATATTTTTAGTTTTCTCAGAGATGCTACACCCTTTGAAACTGTTTCTGTGTGATATCTCAGATCTGTTTCGAGTGCAGCAGAAGCCATAGCAACATCATCAGGAACTGTGGAAGTTGGTCTGCCATTGTTAAAGAATTTATTTGTGACCTACCCAATGTGGAAATCAATGCTGATGACCCATCCAAAGTTATAACAACATTTTGTTTTCAATTTTGGTGATGTTACAAGCAAAAAAAACAACATGTTTATTGTTATGTTCTACCCATCTCTGGTAACTGCCCAAGTAGAAGAAAAAGACTCCTTGCCCCTTTTCAATAAAACAAGGGAGTTACCCCAATGCCCCAGCCAGCATTCATTCTGTCAATAGTATAGGTTACATGGAAATATAGAAAACAGAATGGCAGAAAAAGAGTTAAACAGTCTATATAGTGTAATGCCCCAGTAAAGTTAGGGCTCTTCAAAAAAATAATGAATACATGGCCAGGGACCTCAGGGATGCATGGCACATTATGGTGGGACCTTGTAAAATTTGAACTGCCGGACCTGGTAAGGTGAAAATGGCAAAAACTTGACCAGCTGGTCTGACTTTTACCATTTTGGTAAAGGTTTGCCTATGTGAGGTTGTGGGTGAAATCCAGACTGCTGGACCTGGACCAGACCTTTTACCATTTTGGTTCAGTCAAACTCCTGCAATTCAAATTTCATCTATACACTCACCTAGATGAAATCTGGAGGAGCCAGATGGGACAGACCAAAATGGTTAAAACTGGACTGACTGGTCTGGCTTAAACAGTTGGACTGCACAAATTGTGCATTTTGGTCTGGCCAGACCACCTGGTCCAGTTTTTGCAGGTTTTTATCAGATCTGGGTCCATGATCTGGATTTTGCCCATGCCCCATTAGGGTGTTTGGCAACCCCCATAGGGCCACTGTAAGTGTAGTTGGGATTCTAAGGTGCATTTTGTGGGGACATGGGGATGGGTAGAAAATGTTTATTTTGGGCATCTGTTCCACAGTATTGCCTATCAGGACCTCTTGCAGCCAAACCCCACTAGTATACCCCCTGCCAGCAGTAAGCAAACTCCCCACCAGTAATTCCCTGCAGGCACATCCATTTACCCTGTTCAGACCTAGTTCAGAGCTATGGGATGGAGATTTGATGGACTGGAGAGAAGAGGACAGGAGTGAGGTGTGGAGCTTGACTGTCAGAGTCACATGGTCTTAAAGCTGCAGTGATACAGATGTGCTGACATGGAGATGTGGTCGAGTATGGAAAGACCGGGTAGAAGACTGGGCCTAAGGAGACTGGAGATCAGAGATCATAGAGAATCAGGATTGACTGTTGTAAAATAACACTGAGTCTGAACATGAAAGTAGTAGAAGGATACTTGTATTTCTAAAAGGTACACAATTGTTCAGAGGCTAACAATTGTGTACCTTTTAGAAATCATTCCTTGGCATGAAACATCTTGATCTAAGTGCACATTTATGTTTTATGTTTTATGCAGGCTTTAGGAAAGCTTTATATAGGCAGTTGGATTGTATATATCTTTGAAACTGCTTGACAAAACTTTGGGAAAGTCTGATGTACAGTAACACATGGTTGTGCGGTTTTGTGATCTACAATATGCTAGTTTATAAAATACAGAGTACTCATTTAGAATTTAAAGTATCTATACAGCCAAAGCATGATTGAAGCAAAGGCTATTTTTTCTTGCCAGCTGCCTACCTTTGCTCACATGCCCACACACAGGCAGGCAACAAGAGTAGGAAGCGAGACACACACTTGGACTTTAGCCCTGAGCCCAGTGCATGGGTAAATTAAAAACAAAACACCAAAAAATGAACCTTTGGTGGCTCAAGCTCAGGGTTTGAGGGTCGGAACCCTAAGCCTTGAAGACATTTCCCAGAAAATCTATTGGGGAACTTTAGATAGACTGGCAGGGATAGAGGAAGTGGAGAGTGACTGTGGACCGAGGTTGGCTTGCCTTGTGGTGGAAATGATCCTGTCATTTTGTTTGCTTGCATCTGCTCCTCTGGTTAGTGACTGTAGCACTTCAGTCAGTGGTAGCTCCTCCCAGAATCATAGTTCAGCAGCAGCAACAGCTGCAATTTAGCATGGTAGCTTCTCCTCTCTCCATTTTGGCAACCTGCAGCCAGGGCCACTCTTTTCCCTCCTTGCTAGCAACATCAGCAGGAGGGGTGCCAGTCTAATGAAATCCCCCTCAGATAGCAGCAGACCTGGGGTGACATGGTGAGTGAGCAGCAGACTACCAGCAAAAGTCAATGATGTTTAAAAACAAACAAGCAAATAAATAAACAGTGCTGAACAGCACCATCAGAGTGGCTGTAGCTGCAGGAGTGGATGGGGATTAGGAGCAACACCAGATCACCTACAGTGCAGCTTCAAGGCAAGGTTCATAGGAACAATTTGGGGGCAAGCAAAGCCCCACAAATAAGATGAGAATGGGGGGAGTTAGAAGTGTTTTCTGGCAGTGAGGTTGGGCACCCAACTGCTCCACTTTTTTAATGCTTGGGCAGTTGTGAGTGAAGATACCTGTGGTGGGATTGAGTACCTGCCACCAGTGCTACAAAGCCTCGGAGGGGGGTGCTGCTTCACTGCCTGATGGTGGCAATATGAACACAACAAACAATGCAGTGGTGGTATTAGACAGACTTCACAAATACCTATTTTTATGGTTACAGTATATTAAAAAATGTTAAAGCAGTTGTTTATTTTCACTTGAACTAAAAGCAGTAGTGCATGTTTTGGTGAAAAAATTGACCTGTACTTTTATTCTATTTTAAACTGCTCTTTGTCTCCTACATTGCAAGACACCTTTTTTATTCATTTTGAGTTTGTGTTAGCACTTTCATTTATATTTGAAATAATAAATGGATCACTTCTTTTAATGAGGGTCAGATCAGGTTTCAATCAATATTCTCAGCTGTACGTGAACACCCTTCATTTGACATCACTGATCCTGTAATTAAAATGAAGTGGCATGCAGTACACATTGATCATTGACCCCATGGAACAATTGGTGTACTAAAACAGCTGAAACAGCATATAAAAAATCACTCCAAACCATATTAAAAGGAGTGCTCCTTTTATTATTTCAGATGTAAAAAAAGAGCTATAGCAAACTCATCACAGGGAAAGAATGGTATCAAGTGAGACAGGAGTTGGGGGGGTAACTTCAAATGGAATAAGAAAGTATATGCTAAAACTGTCACTGTAACAGGTGCTAATGCTTGAAGCTGAGGTGGGTCAGAAATAATGGTATAGGATAATCATCTGTTAATTAATTCCATCCAATGCACACAGTCCCACACTTCATCCTCAAATGATAAGGCAGTGCAGGTCTTGTAAAATTGTATAAATCAATGTTCTAAGAATATGTTTTGAATTTCCAGTTGTTTTGTTTGACTATGTCTAATAACATATATTAGAAAAATATTGTGGTTCTCCTGGATGGACTGCCTCTAGCATCTTCTACATAATGGACGCCAGGGGCTGGAGTTTCAAAGACTTGTTTCACAACTGCAACACAATCACCCCAACGGAGTCAAAAGTGTTAAACAACCAACAAGGTGTTCTAACATCTGGACACAATTAACCATAAGATGTGCATCAAAAAATGACTCTTATCAAAATTCTGATGCACATGTCTTTTTCTTTCTTTTTTTTTTTTTTTTGCAGTGACATGAGCAAGGTGTTGTAAATGCCCCACCATGTTTGAAAATTGGGTACAAACATTCTGAGATATTTAAAGTAATGCAGCTATGGCAGAAACACTGTTGCAAGTGCTACATCCAGACTTTTGAAAATCAAGCAGCTATTTAGACAATTATTACTTTTCAACTATAGATAGTAATGTTATTTTAATATATTGGTAGAGGAAAAGTATATATATATATATATATATATATATATATATATATATAAACCTACTATGGCAGTCTGACTACAAACTTTCATTTAGAAAAAAAAAACCTAGTAGCGCTGAATCTCTCCCACTGACTGATGACTGTGAGTGATATTCTGTAATACCAAATCACTTAGAGGAATGAGAAGTAGAGCTAATAGTTAACTGTCTGTTTCTCTGCTATTCGTGGACACACATCAGCATGGATAATTTTGTTGAGTAGTAGGCATTCAGGTCAATGACATTATTGCAAAAACTGGATAACAATCAAAACTTGTATTTCACATGGATCTGTCCCATCGAATGGTACGCAATGTCTGCTGTTAAATATCAGAGCACACCTACTGTAGTGACCTCTGCAAACCAAAAGAAACACAACATTAAACTGCAGATGAATTGCATATCACAAGTCTTTGAAAACATGTTTTGAGCAGAAAAAATACAAATTCATTAAATGATAGAACGCACCAACTCACTGGCAAAATATACTGTAGATGTGCAGGATTTTTGTAAGTTATAGTCATTAGATAATACTTTCCCAGTGTTTTGCAATAGCCCTATGCCTCATTCTGCCCTTTATTTGTTTAATGTTTTTTTCAAATCAAAAGAAAGGAGCTGAACTTCTAATTTAGTTTCTTATCATATGCTTATGTTATTTTCACCATGCCAAAGTTCATTGCCAATGTTTTGAAACTAAAATGTTGTCCCTTCCTTAGGGTTATTGGCAAAAACAATAAATTAACAGAGAACAATAATCAATGTTCATTTTTTTCTCACCAAATTTACTAGATACAGTAACTATAACATTATTTATTTATTTATTTAGTGTTTGTTGACCAGGTAAGTGCACTAGACCAATTCTGCCTATTTTCAGGCATGACCTGGAGGAAGGGGGATACAGATGAATGCCAACTGACCTTGAACCTGATTAAGCTGCTGCAGTATTTTTAGGGAATGGAAGGAAATCTGACTAGGGCACATGAGAAATTCCCCTACTCTGCAGACAGAGGGTGCTGTGTCTCTGTCCATCAGGGTTCTGCATTCTGTGATGTCTGCTGTTGGAGAAGGAAGCTCTGTTCCATTGCAGGAGATGGTTCATGAGACAGCTGGATTGTACCTGCTGGGTGGCCAGCAATCGGTCTCAAGTGGTGAACCTCTCCCCCAGCATGTGAATCTGCCAAATTCCAGAATGGATGCAATTTTCATGACTCCCCTGCAGCCCGTTTTGGGCCTTTCTGTACAGCCTCCTGATGCTTCTTTGGACGAGGAGTTACTTCACTTGGCGGCTCATCTTCGAGCTGCTGAAAAGGAATATTTTACTGCTCATCAAAAAACCAAAGATGAACAGGCAAAACGTAAGCGTTCCCAACTACCTTTACCCTCACAGATGCCTGCCCAAACTAAAAAACTTTTTGTGGCTTCTACTAATTCCCTCAAAGTACCAGTACCTGCAGTGGCTCGCACAGCTTCACCTCCTGCGGATTTCCTCGATCCTTCCTCATGGTCAGCTGATGCGGCATTGCAGAATGCAGGTTCGGCCCGGTGAGCCTCCGGTACATGGACCCCTGACCTCGCGGTACCGCTCCCTGGATCTTCTCCGCCGTTATTGGCAGTTGTAGAGGCCTTTGCAGTTGCAGGTTTGATTCCTGCTCCAACAAATCATGCTACCACCTCTGATGTGAACCCTTTGCCTCTGGAGCCCTCTCTGTTGGATCTCCCGACTGATTCAGGTACTGTTCAATTTTCACCGATAATATCTACTGATGTGGGACCTACTGTACTGTAGACTTCTCTGCTGTTTCTACCGAACTGTCTTCTTGGAAGGAGGAGGTGGGGGTCTTCCTGTTTCTGATAGAGTTACTACACCGGCTCCAGTGCAGATGGAAGTTCCTACTTATACTAGCCTTTTGAAAAAAATAGTTGACTTGGCTAAGCAGTGTTATGCTGTTCACTTCGATTTACGGGGCCTGTGGATGATACCCCAAGTAGATTTTATGTGGGGAAAGTCCTTCTAAAACAACAAATGGGATTTTCTCCTACTGAAGTATATGCACTCATCCATTTATCTGGGGAACAGTCTTTTGACATTAGTTTTCACTCTTCTGACATTTTTATAGATTTTGGTTGAAGTATGCTACTATGAAAACAAATCCCTTATGGGAAAAGTTTCAAGCCATACCCCTCACTAAGCAGACTATTAAAGTCATTACTGTTCTTTTTCATAATGAGGGAGTTAATATCACGGATATTTTGTACTGGTTAGAAAAATGGTGTAAAATCCAGGGCAACCCTGACCCCATTCTTGATGATGAAGGTTTCTGGACTGGGGGTAGCGAGTGAAAATTAATCTGCACCAATATGACTCTGGTTTACAACACCTTCCTAACTGTTTTTATATTGGTCATGACAAAGGGTTCATTTTTTATCTGGGTCAACCCTGTCACTGTTATAAATGTGTCTCTCCTAGACATTTGAGTTGCACTTGTGATAACTGTTAAATGTGCTCAGTGTGGAGATTTTGGTCACTCCATGTTTCATTGTCGAGGTCCTTTAAAATGCAGTTTATGTGATGATATCCACTCATTCACTGACTGTCCTTGGGCCTCTCATAATACTTCCAGCAATGATTATGCCATTCAAGTTTATTATATTAACTCTGCTTTGAAACAGGTGGCCAGACATCCCTCTAATTCCAGGCCTTCCCCCTTCCGGGAACCCTTTTCAGGTCCTGTGGTTCCTGTGCTGGTTCCACCCACTTCTGCCCCTCTGATAGTCCCACAGGTTACAACGATTCCCCCCTGACCCTTTACTTGTTGATCCTATCCCTGTGTCCCTACCTGGTGATTCTTCCCAGGTTATGCCCCCTCCCCTTCAGGTACCTGATCCCTTTCAAGTAGTTGGGAGACATAGGAGTGCCAGACACATGGGGGGTGGGAAGCGTCACACCCTCTTCCCGACCCTCTTCCCTTGCAGAATACATTCGATGGTCTTCCTCCTGAGGATGGTGTCATGGGCTCTGAATTGGATTCTGCCTCCTTTTATTCTTCCCAGATTGATGGGGCTCTGAGGGTGAACTCCCACAGGAGGATCACGACCCCAAGACTCAAGCTCGGAGACTGGGTTCCAGGGCTAGGGTATATAAAAAACACTGATAAGCTTATCCTACCTCTATTTCATTACATAACATTGCTGCAGCTTCATTGAAAGCTAACACCATCAAATCAGAGAATAAAAGGGCTGTGACATATGCACAATTGTCCGCTATCTCCTCAGATATCTTTTTTTTACAAGATACTCGGTTACATTCCTCAGAGGATGTGGCTTCTGCTAGCTCAGCCTGGTTATTTGGTGTTTCCTTTTGGTCTATTGGAGTAGATGAGTGTAGCAGTGTTGGGCTTTGTCTGAATAACCCCGATGTTACTGTTGTACACCGGGTAGATATAGTCCCTGGTAGGGCTTTCCTGCTGGATGTTTTGTTGCATACAGCAGCTTTTCATTGTGTAAATGTTTATGCACTCCAAATAAAAAAGGCATGGATTGACTTGTTTCAAGCCATACAACCTTATTTGCTTACCTCCAGGTATGTTCTTTTGGGTGGAAATTTTAATTGCAGCAGGTGTAAGACTGACAGAGGGTCTCGGACCTCCAAAGTTTTTTGTGATGTTTCTAGCCTGAATACTCTTCTTACCAATAGTAGCCTGATAGATGTTTTTGATTGACCTGGGTGTAGTCCCCCAAAAACATACTTCAGAGGGGTTCTCTCTACTAGAATTGATTATTGGTTTATTTCTCAGAATTTAGATATTATTCAATCTGCTACTATACCGGTACCCTCTTCTGATCATGTGCTTTTAAGTCTTACAGTTTCCAACTTTGAAAAAATGGGGAAGGGTCTGGGGTACTGGAGAATGAATCTCACGTTATTGAATACCCCTATGGTGTATGACAGCTTTCAGGGCCTTTTACAAGACAGAAAGTCAGTCTGTTTTTTGTATGACAATGTTCAACTTTGGTGGGAGGACACTAAAACTGACATTCAGTATTATTTTAAACTGATAGGGCAGCGTATTGGCAGGCACAAAACAGACTCGTATCTTATATACAAAATGGAGTTACACACCCTTTTTTCCCAACAAGCGACATCTGCTTTAGATTTATCTGCTCAGATCTCTGATTAAACAAAAGATGACTGATATTCAGTACAATAGATATAAATCGTTATTGGCAGAACAGAGGTTTGGGACTCAGGGGTCTCAAGCATTCTCTAATCCCTTTCAATTTGGCATTTCCCAACATCATAAGAAGGTTATGTCCCTTATTACTATAGAACAGGGTACTGTGTTTACTAAACATTCTGATATTTTGGCAGAATTGAATAGGCGTTTTTCATCTATGTACCAGGCTCCTATTAGTGTTGACAGTGGTATTAACTTATGGCTGGAGACTTGTGATCTGCCCTGTTTGTCTCCCTCACAGTCAGCCTTATTGCTTCAGCCTGTTACTGCTTTGGAGCTTCAGGGAGTCATTTAGACTATGAGAACAAGTTCCGCACCTGGTCCAGATGGTATTCCATATGGCTTTACAAGCATATTTCTAATGTTTTGGTCTCAGAATTGGTATTATTATTATTTAATACTATGTTGACTATGGAACAGTTATCACCCAGCATGTGGGAAGGCCTTGTCATTTTACTATACAAAACTGGTGATAGGTTCCTATTGTCAAACTGGAGACCGATTTCGCTATTGAATGCTGATTATAAGATCCTTTTCAAATTGTTGTCAAATAGATTGGCATTGGTGGCCGGTGATCTGATACATCCATCCCAGACTTGTAGTGTCCCAGGCAGATCTATTTTTGGTAATTTAATCTTACTTCATGAGGTCTGGAACAGGGGTCAGTCTGGTGAACTCACAAGGTTCCTTTTTGCATTGGATCAAAGCAAGGCCTTTGATAGGGTTCTCCATGAGTATCTTTGGAAATGTTTACAACATTATGGCATCCCTCCAAAATTCATCACTTGGTTGAAACTAGGTTATAAGCATGCCATTATTAGACCTTATTGTAATGGTTGGATTGATAACCCTACTGAGGTACAAAAAGGTTTACCACAGGATTGCCCCCTTAGCCCCTTATTGTACATTTTTTCCTTAGACCTCTTGATTCGTAGATTAAACAAGGATACCATGATCACAGGCCTATCTTTTTCCAGTTTGGATCCTGAAATTTGGTCCATTGCTTATGCGAATGATTTGTGTCTTCTTTTGGCAGACACTAAATCCTGCACTACTGCTGGTCACATTTTATCTTTGTTTTCCAATACACGGCAGCTCAGCTCAATTTTCATGAAAGTAAATGTTTATTGATTGGTGCCGCACATTTTGATCGGACCAAAATTATTGGTGTTCCCTTATCCTCTGAATCCTGCAGTATCCTTGGTGTGCTTTTTGGGAATGGAGACATGGCTCTTCTGAATTGGCAAACCAAACTTCAGCAGGCACAGGCCAAGGCTGATGTCTGGAATAAGTGGAGAATGGTTAAAGCAAAATGAATCTATATGATTAAGACCTATTTACATTCCTTTTTTTTTTTTTACATATTAGCATTGTGTACTCTTTACCTCTACAGCTTGAAACTAAGATATATGGTTTGTTTTTTTCTTGTATATGGGATAGTAGGCTTAATCCAGTAAAGAGAGGCATTTTATTTTTGGATAAGAAACACGGAGGCCTTCGCATGGTCCATCCGATACTTTTTTCTTTTCCATGTTTGCCTTTAAGAACCTGGGTCCGGTTTTATTGACTAAGGACGTGTTATGGATCTCCTGGGTCATGGACAGCCTTAGTCCCATATTTCAGTTCTGGCCCTTACATGCTGTTATTTCTAGACAATGATCTTTGCTATCTCTCCCAGGTGTTTTTTCTTCCTGTTTTGGTAAAATTAAGCTTTGGTCATTATCCTGGGATCATTTTCTCTCTTTGACAAGAAAACAGTTTTACCAATTGATTTTGGAAAAGTTTTTTCTGGAACCTTCCCCCTTTGTCACACATACTATTTCAGACAGAACCCAAACAAGTAACATGTTGATTTGCCCTCATATTCCCCCTCATATGTGGGATGTTATGTGGTTATCTGCCTTGTGTAAATTAAATGTTAAGGGTAACCTGAAACACAAAGGTTTGAAAGATAGATTTTGCCCTCGACTCTGCTGTTCTACTGAAACAGAGACCGTGCATCATTTATATTTTACCTGTCCATTTATTCATTCCTTTTGGGTATTGGTAGATCAGAATTGGAGTTCTTCTCCCTTTACAGACATCAACCTTGACATTTTATGTTTAGGTATCCTACCTTCCCCATGGATGGTTTATAACACTCCTACTATTTGGATAATTCTGGCATTTTTTAAATATTTTATTTGGAATGCCAGATGCGGTTTATCCCTCCAACAACTTAATCTTACAGAATTACAGTTGTTTCATATGATTGAGTCTGCCATCTTGACAATTAAGTACTCTGAACGGAATCTTTTCCCTCCTCAAGTATTTCATGCCCTGTGGGGATCCATTCATTGGATTCCCTAAACTGACTTAATTTGTCTTGTGGCTGCTGTCACGACTTGGTGCGATTGTTCTCCTCAACCATTTGCTGTTTATGTTGTCCCTCTTGTGAGGGGATGTATCAGGTGTTTTTTTTCTTTTTTCTCATGTTTTACTCTTTCTTTTTTCCCTAGTCAGTGACCACCTAGGTGATGAGACAGGATTACCTGCACAGAAGGGTATCCGCTGGATTCAGTAAGTTGGATAAGATGCCGGGTGTAAGTGGACTCTGAGTTGCCATGTATTTCCAGAGCCTGTACTTGAATCTAAGACACTTTCTTCTTCTTCTTTTTTTGAGATTTTGTAGTTTACTTAGATGTAACCTTAACTGTGCTTTACTGTGTGAAATATTTGGGTTCTCTTGTTTTATGATTCAGTTTCTTATTTTATGTGCAGTCTACTACTGTTTTTTTATTGTTATATTTCTGATACAATCTTCTCCTACCCCTTTTATGGGGCTAGGGGTGAGGGATCTTTTTCATGTATTAGGATATGCTTTGGGCTTTACTAATTTTTTTGGGACTGTGTATGCACATAATACTTACTTGATTTTCCAGGTTTTTGTATTTTCTTCTCTGTGACTTTACCACTGTTTATGGAAACAATTTTTTTTCTTCTCAACCCCTGCTTCTTTGATAAGGGCGAGGGAAGGGGGCCTTTTTATGTATTTGGATGTGCTTTGGGCCTTCCTGATTTGTTTTCAACAAGGTATGAATTTGATACTTTTCTGATTCATGTGATTTAACACTGTTTATAGTTGATTTTTGTAGTTTGTAAAAATGAAAAAAAAAAAACCCTACTCCTTTAGTGGGGAAGGGGGGATCTTTTCAGTGTTAGGCTATAATTTTTTTTTTTTTTTACTTTGTTCGAATATATTTTAAGAGACGTATGGCTGTAATACTTATTTGATTTTTCTTGTGCTTTGTATATTATTTTTGTGTGCATTAACACTGTTTTGTATTTATCTTGATTTTGAAGTTTATAATAAAAATCCCCCTACTCGTCATAGTTCACAGTTCAAGTGGAAACAATGCAGCATCTGTTTTTTGATTGACCATACATTTCCCAGTTTTGGAGCCTTGTAGCTATGAAATGGAAGACTCCTATACTGGCTAAAATGACATACAGGGAATTTGTATATGGGAAATGTGATCTAGCATGGAAGTGTTTCCACCCAAATACATTGAGTGGTTAATGTAATTTTTGAAATTGTGTTTATGGCAAAACAGATGTCTTTACTTTCTTCAGAATAAAAATGTGCCCAGAGAGGTTTTATTAGAAAAAGTAACTCATGAAGTAGCCTTGATGTTTAAATATGAATAGGGCAAAATGCCAAAAGCAGCACTTAATAATTGGTGGAGGTCTTTCCCCATTTTAATCTTTGAAGGTGTAACTTGAATGAATGATGTTTAAGCAAAAGATAGCAGACTGTTTTAGTACTTATAGAGTAATCACCTCTAACACAGGAAGGAGTGCATATAGACACAGCTGTTGTGAAAGTAATGTTCAATCTTAGCAAAATGTTACAGAGGTAAAGAGGGAGTAAGTGTAAGGGTAAGGAAGTATTTAGGAAGAAGGACAGATAAGTAGGAGAAAGATAGAGTATATAAAATAATGAAGTTCACAGTATGTGTAATTGAAATAATATTTACATAATATTTGTTTTTTTCTATATCAATGTATAAGGTACAACAAAAGTAACAAACCAAATTGAAAATATGTATACATAAAGTGTTTTGTTGTTATATTATTGTATTAATAAAAAGTTCCCCTACTCATCTGTAGGGGGAACCTCTGGCCTGTGAGATGGCTACTTTGAATCTGGTTTCAGAAGAGAAGGGCATTTCTAGGGTGGGAGAGCGGGCCTCCTCCCCTTCCTTAGTATTGCTAGAGGCTCACGATGATTTAGCTATTGAAATACTTTTACATACTGAAGAAGGAGATGATTTACAGGAGTTGTTTGTCTCCACTGAAGATATGAGGGCGAATGCTCCTTTAATTGAATCTGATTCTGCAATCCTCGTGGGCTCTAAACACAAGTAGGAAAAATCTTTGCAGCTCCTCTTGCATCAAGAAAATGTACAACATGGCTGGGAGCAGGAAAAGCTGAAAGCACCGCTCACTGTGGCTTCTACACCTGTCACTGTTTCCACCAGACTTGTCAATACTACCGCTGACACGGCAGCATCAAAGGTCCAGTCTGGGCTGGGTGAATCACCAGCTAACCATGTACATTCTGACAAAATGTTAATTTCTTGCAATGAAATCTGTATGGCTGGCAGCAAAACCACGAGTTTTAGTGGGTGCCCAGAGCTGAATGTTGTGTTTAAGAAGAATGATGTTACTTTGCTTACGTAGACCGAAATTCTGGTCCTAAGCCCATATTCCACTGCTGTACATTTGTAAAGTAAAGGCCAGGGTGAAGACCCTTCAGACTTTTCAATATTAAATCCAGGGACATTGTCCAGAAGTTCAGGGTTTATTTTTAAACAAACTCCAAATGTGACTGCTAATTTGTCTTTGAATCTCCCTGATAAAAAAGTTACCAGACTCAGCCAGATGTGCAAGAGGGTGTTGCCTCTACTTCCTTTTTCAGTAAAGAAGCAAACCCAAAACTCAGGTTCCAGGAAGATTACAAAGAGAAACAAACTGCACTGACTCTGGCTAACCATCATTTACAGGTGGAACAGGCCCCCACTACTCCTGACCCTGTTATTACTACTCCTTTTGAAAATGCATCAGGGATCACCACATCAGCCACCATTAAATGTGCTTTTTTATTCCTTAGTGGGTCTGAGATGCCCAGTGATTCATGGTCCCCACAAAAGGCATTGAGTGAAGCGGTCTGGAAGCAGCTTCCTAGTGGGTCTTGGCTTCCAAACCCAGTGTGGGACCATAAGCAAAACTTTGCAACCCTGGAATGGCATCCACCTATGCCAGTACAGAACATTACACCACAGGTTCCTTCAATACTACCACCACCACAAGGAAACTGACCAAGGCTGACATGGATGGCAATAAAACACTTGGAGGGAACAATGGGGCCCAAACTCTCCATCCATCAAGTCTCTTCCAGATACACCCAGTGAGAGGCACCCCCCACAATTCCAGAAGGAACTTTTCAGGACCAACCTCAGCCACAAAAACCACTGCTTTCTGAAATTTTTCTAAAATTAAAAAGGAGGCTGCCCCTAGATGGAATGCTGTTCGTATCCATTATAAAGGAGGCCTAGAGGAAATACTTAATAGACAATACATGGGAAAATGGCTGCTGAAGGATTCCCTGCATCCCCCAGGGAGGTCTTTGCATTTATTAACATTTCATGGGAGGACAACTATGATGTCAGGTTTCGGACTACATATGCCCTGGATCTTTTTTGGGAACATTATAGCCAGGTTAAGTTCTCTCCCACATGGACCCCTTTCTTAGTAATTCTTTTTACCAAACCTTTGATTAAATATGTAACTGTCATGTTCAGGAATGAAGGGGTCCACGTGGACGATATTACTTACTGGCTATCATAGAAATGTGATGTGCTTAGTGAACCAGAAGCTATTTTAGATTCTGAAATGTTTTGGACTGGTGGTTGGAAATATAAAACTAAGTTATGGCAAAACAATACAGGCATCAACCATGTAACTAATTATTTTTTGTTAGGCAGAAATCGGGTTGTCTGTTTCTATGCAGGCCAACCATATGCATGGTATAAATGTGGTTCAAGGATGCATCTTTCTAGTACATGTGATAAACTGAGGTACAATAATTTTGGTGAGATAGACCACATTGCTTTTCAATGCACATCTTACACAAAATTTGACCTCTGTAAGGAAACAGGGCATGTCTTTTTGGAATGCCCATGGGCTGCCAAAAACAAGTCTTCCTGTATCAGTCCCAAACTATTGATTCAGCAGGCTCAGGACTCAACGTTAGTAACCATGGAGACAGTTTCTTCCTCCCCTCCTCCTCCTGTCCCTTCCCAGGACCAGACCCCCCCTCCTTCCTATAGACTTCATTGACCTAGCCTAAGAAGAATTAGTATAACCCCCTCCCCCCTCCCCTGAAGGAGAAGCCCGAGGGCCAGGGCCCACCTGTCCCCTGTGCTATGTTACCAGTGTGTTGTGTAGACAAAGTACCTACAGGAGCTCCTCCAGAAACCCCTACTCCCCTACCCAGACAGAGGTCTTCCAGAAATAGGACCTCCACAACAGATTTCCAGCCCTAAGGTTTGGAATCTAAAAACCCTTTTGAGGTTTTACCTCCTGAATGGGGGAACTCTGAGATGGAATTAGAGGAGGGGGACTCACAGAACCCAACCTCCAGTCAGTCCCAGCAGAACCAAGAAGTGACTGGGTACAAAGGGAAAAAGAAAAAGAAAAGGAAAAAAAATAGCGTAAAGCAGGGGAGCCTTTGAGTGTTGGTTCTGTCAACATCCATAGTCTTTTGAACCTGGTTAAATGCCAGGCAGTCTTTTCTTACATACATGACTTAAAATTAGATATTTATTTTTTCCAAGAGACTTGGATGTTCGCTAGAGACCAGATAGGATGTTTCAAAGAGGAATGGTTTTGGGGCCCCACATATTGATCCTTTGGTATGGACAGTGCTGATGGGGTGGGTGTTTTATTCTACTTCTTTTCCTTTACTCTGAACAAATTAGTAGATCTTTGCCCGGGGAGGTTTTTGATTATCGATGGGATCTGGAAGTCATTGGATTGTCAGTTCATTCATTTGTATAGCCCCCAAACCAAAGCTGATAGAGTTGCTCTTTTCAACTCAATTCAACCTTTTTTGGTTACCTCACAACATATTTTTTTCGGGGGTGGGCACTTTAATTGTGATCTAAAACACAAATGTGGGTCCCAGAGCGCCATGAATAAAAAAATGTATTATGATTCTAATGCTCTGACCCATGTTGTGGAAACTGTGGGGTTGATAAATGGTAATAATTTTCATTTGAATGGACCCCCTTTTACTTACAAATGAAATGAACTTCCACTATCGACCATATGTTTGTGTCAAAAAATTTACCCCAGTCTTTCCTTAGAACCATTCCCATTGAATTCTCTGATCACGTCTTACTGGTAATCTCTTTCGGTACTATTCCTCAACAGGCACCCTGTAAACCACATAGATGGAAACTGAATACCTCTATCTTAATGAATCCCAATGTCAGAGGTGGAATGTTAGGAATCCTAACTGTTAGATGTTCGGTTTGTTTCCTATATTCCGATTTATGGGAATGGTGGAAGGACTCGAAAGCAAATCTTAAGGCCTGGTTTCAGAGATATGGGAAAAAAACAGAAAATGACAAATTTCTTAAATACCTTTCTTTACAGAAACAGTTACAACATTTATTTACACTTTCAAACTGTTCCAGATATGACTATTCCACTCAAATCTCAAAAATTAAAAATTACATGAAACAATATCAATATTATAGGGCCTATACAATTCAAGCAATGTTGCAAAATGGGACACAAAACTGTCCCATAGGAGATCTGTTTGAGGCCTGTAAATCCTTCCATAGCTCTACAACAATAGAGAGCTTATTGACCTGTTAAGGCAAAGAGGTTCACACAGTTCATGGAATTTATGGGGAAATAAAACACTTCATAGACTCTCATGTCGCAGTACACCCCTCCTGGAAGAAGAGATAAGCTCTTTTTTATTGACTATACATCTCCCACAAGTACCATTTATACTCAGAGATGTTTCAGATCACGTTAGTAGAGAGGAGATTGTATTAACGATTCAAAATCTAAAAAATGGGTTATCCACTGGATTGGATGGACTGCCCGATGAGTTCTATAAAGCATTCTCTCCTGAACTATCAGTATGCCTAGAAAAGGTCTTTAATTATTTTTTTGCAGTTAACACTATGAATCCAGCTTTTTTAGAAGGGCTACCGATCTTTCTCTTTAAATCAGGAGATAAAACACAGCTCCGGAATTGGAGGCCCATCACAATTTTAAATTCGGACTATAAAATATTGGCCCAAATCTTGAATAATAGATTAAAAAAGCATGCTAACCTGGTTATTGCCCCCCCATCAGTAATATGGCCTACCTTCTAGGAAAATCCAGTTCCCATTGATGATTATCAGGGACATGATAGACTATCTCTCTTGTAATGGGAAATCTGGGGTGGTCGTGTCAGTTGACCAGGAGCAGGCATTTGATAACGTATACCACCCCTTTTTATTTTCTACTCTTACAGTACAGTCTATATAATAAGATGGTTGAAATTATTGTATTCTTCTACTACGATACACCCAATTGTTAGACAACAAATTACTGTAGGACTCCAAGTACCCATGGGAGTACATCAGGGGTGTCCACTCAGTCCCATATTATACATTTTTATGTTGGACCCCCTTCTTAGGAATCTAACAGACTCTCCTAAGTGGACTGGCATTACAGGGGCATGTTCGAGGGAGGTACTTTTGGCCCATGCCTATGCACATGATATTTGTCTCTTCTTCAAAGATTTTACCCAGATAATCTCCTTCTTGGAAGAAATGGCATTATACTCACATTTATCCAATGCAAAATTGAACATGGCTGAATGTAAGGGTCTCTTTGTAGGTACAGGGATGATAACCCTACACAGCTGGAGGGGTATCATGATTACCTCAGAACTGCTAAAAATTCTGGGGATTACTTATGAACCCTGAAACACTCCACAATTAGATTGGAATGTGCAATACATGTGATTGAATCTAAGGTTCTCAGATGGAGACAGTGGAAGATGTCCAAACTAAGAAGAATCCAAATCATTAACGAATCTTTGATCCCTAATATTTTATATGCAGCAATGATATATCCACTCCCCAAGCATCTTGAGGTAAAACTGTAGTCTATTCTTCCAGATGCTGTGGGGGAATAGGTTGAACCCCATAAAAATAGGATTTACCTACCTGCCTAAGGATAAAGGTGGTCTGGGAATGACTGGCCCTGTAGTTTTTGCTCACACACTTTTTATTTCCCAGACTGTTAGAAGTGGATTGTGATCACAACAAGCATTCCATTACTGCTGGATATGGTTAGTACTCAGCAGAAATTTCCAAGCATGGCATAACCTTGCCCCTAAAGTATCAGTTCTCCTACACATCCCAGAGTATTTTCAAACTGCAGCTTCAAAGCTGTATAAATGGGGATTGATCAAGCAATTGATTCTGCAGTGTACTGGCAGGAAACTTTATCAAGCAGTCATGGCATCTACATCTCCCACAGAACCTTGTTTTAATAACTGGCTCAACTAGGTTTGGTATTGGCCCAGTTAACCAATCTTAGAATTCCTGCTTTCATGTGGGAACATCCCTGGCTTTCAGTTAATCTGAGAGGGAACGCTAAATATAAGGCCTTAGAGGAAAGACATTGCCCCCAGTTGGAGTGCATAAATAAGGAGGAAACTACTGAACATTTTGATTTTGATTGTTCTTGTGCTAAACCACTGTGGGCATAGCTGACTTTAAGATGGAATATGGGATGATAAACAAAGTTAACAAATGAATTACTTATATTGGGCGACTGTTGGCACTCACTATCACCACAAACCGTGACTATTTTTTTATGCAGTCTCAAATTTTATTTATGGCAAAGCATATGAAGAAGAAGAAGAAGAAGAATCAGCATTTATATAGCATTTTTCATACACAGTGTATCCCAAAGCATTTTACAAGCAATGCTAGACTGGTAGTGAAGTGACTGAATGTGTAGTGGCAGCCATATCGCACATCAACACCAACACACAGCCTAGATAATTGCATGAACCAGTTTATGGGACGGGGAATGTTGGCCAGGACACTGGGAATGTCCCCTACTCTTCGTGAAGAGTGCCCTGGATATTTTACTTCCACCTGGACACCCACCAGGACAACACCAATATGGGTAGAAGGGACCTCGGTTTAACATCTCATCCAAGGGAAAGGATGCCCCGGCAGTACAGCACCCCTTAATACTGCACTCAGATGCCAGCATTTTTAGGTGCAAGTTCAATCCCGGTGTGGGATGAGAACCCATGACATTTTGGTCCAGAGGCGGATGTGCTTCCAACTGAGCCACGCTGACACCTATGACAATGGGTGTTGTACCAAAAGAAAATGCTGTATGAAAATGTTATGCATTTAATCCACCAGGCTATGTAGAAAGTTTATCTTGGAGATATAGAGGTACATACAGTACAAGTCACATTAAACTGTTCCTCCAATGAAATGTTTTAGCATTTTTGATTGAGTTGCATAAGTGTTGCTGGAGCCAGAACAAAGCCCTGTACAATCTGTTTCTTAAGAGTTAAAACGGAGCTTTTAATTGCACTGTAACTGGACTGCAGATGTATTCCAGCTGAGTTGAAAAAACATTTCACATACATTGCTCGTGAGCTGGTTAAGCATTGAAAACCAATGCAGTCTGAGTTGCCAGTGCACTGCCAACTGTAAAAAACAATGCAAAACCAACTCATTGGCGGAACAGTTTAATGCAACTTGTACTGTACATCCCACAAAGTGCTCTTGCGGTGGAAAGGATTTCAGAAGTTAATAAAGTTTAAATGATGTTGAGTCACATAGCCTGTTGATTAATGAATTCATTATTGATAGCATAACCATGTTCATACATGTAGAAAAAAAACCCTAGCTTGATATTTTGAGTTTCAAGATTGTTCCCTCGTTGATTTGTGTTTCATGATTTTTGAATTAACGATTTGTTTCTTTTCTTTTACAGAATTATATTAATACTGTGTGTATATGTATTTTTTTTCCTTTTTCCCCCTCCCTTTTCTCAGTTTTGTTTTGTATATCAATTTTTGTTGGAAACGATTGTCAGTGATTTTGATTATGATGTTATTGCAATAAAACTTCCCCTGCTCTTTTGGAGAAGTGCCTTGGGATCTTTAACATCCATCTGAACTACCACCAGAACAGGCAGATGTGACCTTGGTTTAGCGTCCCATCCGAAAGATGGCACCTCAGGAGTGCAGCACCCCCTTCAAGCTGCACCACAGCGTCAGTATTGGGATTTAATCCAAGTGCCTGGTGTGGGGATTACATTATATTAAATAATGGAGGGGATCAGACTCCACCATACCTATATGATGCACTAAATGAGCTTAAAGTGTAATAAATCCAATAAATGTACTCTGGGCTACCTTGCTTTGTGTATATGTGTATATATATATATATATATATATATATATATATATATATATATATATATATATATATACACACAGTGTGTATATATATATATATATATATATATATATATATATATATATATATATATATATATATAGTACGCTCTGAGGTAGGACAGCATACAGTATGTACATTTTTTTATAAAATTCATTCATTTCGTATATCAACGTTAATTAAATGTGCACTTATCAAATTCACCTTTTTTTCCTTGAGCTTACTGTCAGCCTGGTCTGTTGGGAGTATTTTATTCATTCCCCCAGACACAACTCTGTATATTTTAGCTTACTTTCATAGTAATGTGTTGGGAATATGTTATTCTTTCCCCCACACAACACTGTGTGTAAAACTAAAGCACTATTAATAAAATTATATTTATTTCATAACTGGTGCAAACTTCAATGTAACTTTTGTTCTATATCAATACACATTTTATCAATGAACACCTTATGCAATGCTGTCTCTAATCAATTAGAAAAATGTCTGTTAAACAACAATTCCCTGCACTGCAAAGTCTTGTGCTCACTCTATTTTATAATTAAGATGATAGTGCTCCATCTGAATCACTCCTAGGTAAAGTCAAGAGAAATCTTTTCATTTCATTTATTTTATACTGAAAAAAATCCGTATGCAAAAAATGCCTGTTTTCACAGATGTCCAGTGACAAAAACATAAAAAAAACACAAAGCAAAACATTATGACATAAACTCAACAACAAAAACATATAATTACTCAATCAAAACATTAAAAACAATTACAAACAACCTCAGACAAAAATTTATGTTCAAGTGAACATTTAAAACCAGACACAGTTTAACAGGCCATAATATTGTTAGGTAATTGGTTATACTGAATCATCAATTCAAATTGAATCAAATTCTTCATAAAATTTTTTCTAATCCGAGGTAGTTTAAACACCTTTCTTGTATTATTTCTAGTTGTAACAGTAGACACAGAGATGGGGAAGAAACTAGCAACACTATCTGGCAAAAGAAAAAATCGGTCAGCATATGCATTATATTGATCACTTAGCTACTCTTAATCTGTTGAAATAGCAGTTCAAAAGAGTGTTCACTCATCGAGTAGGGAACACACTCACTTCCAGTGTGCTAACCACAATTGTACCACCATTATTGTAAAGTACTGATTGCACATTCAGTCCTTCCTTATACTGGGGACAAAGAAAACATGCTCCAGGCAGTAGATAACACTAGTAGTATCAAGTATCACATATGTCATAACAGCACACACCGTACACGTGACGGGTGCCACTGCCTGAAGCCTGGACCATATGGAAGACACACAACCATTACCAGGGCAACTATCCACAGTGTGTATGTAAACTGGGATCCAGCAAGTCCACAGTGCTTTTCAATAAATAGTAGAGTTATACAAGGTAATCAAGCTTCTCTTTGCACTGTTGCATCAACATGTCAGTGCAAACATGCTGTGTTCATATTTAGCACTGAATTCAGCACATAATAGTGAGAAAGTTTTGAAAGACACATTGAGTATTTCTCTAATTATTCACCTTGGTGTAAAAGTATAGGGCAAAAAAGCACTGGGCTGTAAGACAAAAAGGAAGGGTTACAGGACACACAGTGTTACTATATTAATTCTGTATATAACCATCCTTCTGGTTAAAGAGTAAAAAGCTTCACAAAAAATTAACCCAATCAATTTCCTCATTTAAACCATGTCATTCATTTAGACTATTAAAATTATTTATCCACCACCTCTCTATTTTCAGTAACATTCTGTCCCAGTTCCTCCCTCTCCTTGGTTTTGTTACCTCATCAAACGCAAACTATCTGGAGAGTGGACACAACATTTTTCTTGTGTGAAGCATCTAGCCAATGGTGATGTTTGATCAAGGTGCCTAATGACACTCATGCATTCACTAATCTGCTGTTTAAGGACTCAAAAGTTTTTCCGACATATATTATCCCACATGGACATTTGATGCCATGTATAACAATGTGTCACAAGAAAGAAAATACAGGTCACATTTTTCATTACTACTGGAATTCATAATGTCATTTGTTTTGATCACATTCAAACAGTGGACACAGTGCCCACAACTAGAAAATCCTTTAGCTTTACCACCCAACCAGGTTTATGAGGGGTGAGGGGTAGTTTCAAATGCTGGGTTGTGACCAACAGGTTTCTAGACTATCCATTTTCTCTGCTGACATCTATGTTTTTTTATTAAAAATATCACTTCCCATAGATGTACTCTGAAGTATACTCCAGTACTCCAAAAATTACATTTTCATGTTTGCTTGCACGCATGCGCAAGAAACATTATGTGGCAGCTTAGGAGAGAAGCAGGTTGTTGAGGTGCGGCACCTGTGACGGCCAATACCGGCACTTCATTTTTGGGCTTGGCAGTGCTCAACCAATGCAGGTCCAGTGTCCTGATGACACTGGTTCTGCAGAAGTGCTACCAACTTGTAAGAATTTTGCCACTGCAATAAGGGGCTGCCTCATCATTGCAGCATCAGCCATTCCACTGCAATGATGGCACAACCTGTCGTTGCAGGGTGATACCTTGCCTGGTGTAATATTTCTAGGAACATGACAGCTCTATGCCACTGCCTCAGAGCCCCATGAAAGCCAATGGGGGTGCCAGTTGGCATGCCCCTGACCCAGTTCATTTGCCAACAGGGGAGTTTACTCCCCATCAGCATAATGTCCTCCCCCCATTTCAGTTGTGTGCCGAGGGGGTGCCCAATCCCCCTTGGCATCATGCACCCCCCACACATTTCTGTGCCAATGGGGGACCCAATCCCCATCAGCTTCAGTCCCCCCTTCCCAGGTCCAGTAGCTGACAGGGGAGTCCACTCCCCATCTGCATAAAGGCCCCCCAATGATTTCATGCCTGTGCAGAGGGGGTGCCCAATCCCCCTCGGCATCAAGTGCCCCCAACTTGTTTCTGTGCCAACGGGGGGCCCAGTCCCTGTCAGCTTCAATTCCCTTCCCCACAAATGCTGGTGGCACACTGGGAGCCCACCCCAGTGTACCAAACACACCTGCAAAAGTAAAAAAACAACCCGCATTGTCTGTATTTTTTTTAACCTGTAAATAGAGAAAATGGTCCCTTGAAGTGTCCAGTGCCTCTCCCCCAACCAGCTCCCACCATCTGTGTAGTTCACCTCCCCACCTCCCTCACCCCATACTTACCTACAGCGCCTGGCACGATGATCTTTGGTGGACCAGGATCACGTCTGCACTCTTCAAAGCCGATCATGAACTGAAGAAATGCCAGTAAGCTGTATAATGGCATAAATAGGGTTTTTTCAACTTTGGTGCATGTCTTGGGCATTTTGGGAAATTTTGGCAGCAAATTTTCAACATGGGGTTATTGGGACCCCTCCTCATGAATTCAGTTACTATTATGGTTATTCGGTCCCAAAATGTGATTTTGCAGTCACAGCACAGAATCACCTTTTGGGACCAATTAAGACAACAACAGAGCCACTGTTCATGAGGTGGGCTCACAAAAAGCCTATGTTGCAAATTTGGTGAAAAAAATTCCCCAAAATGACTGTTTTATGAGCATGCATTGCACAGTTTCCATGCACGCGTGTAACTTCGCAAATCTGTAATATTTTCACTCCAGATTTTCAACATTGCCATTTTTCCACACCTCCTTGTGAACAGTACAGCTGTCATTTTACACATCCTAGCTGAAATGTGTTTTTGCACTTCTGGCGCAGAATAGAGTGGTCACTGAGGGAAATCAGTGTTCAGGACAGATTAAGAAAATCACAGTGACACTGTTCATGAACAGAGGTCCTAAAATGCCTATGTTGATAATTTGGTGATGTAAGTCCATAAAATGACTGAGTTAAGAGCGTGCTTTACGCAGTTTCCGCACACCCTCATAACTTCACAAATTTGTAGTATTTTCATGCCAGCTTTTCAACTTTGGCATTTTTTCACACCTCCTTATGAACAGTACAGCTGTCATTTTCACATCCTGGCTGATATGTGTTTTCACACTTCTGGCACACAATAGCGAGGTCGCTGTGGGAAGTCAATGTTTGGGATAGATTAAGAAAATCACAGTGACACTGTTCATGAGCATAGGTGCTAAAATGCCTATGTTGAAATTTAGTGACAAAAGTCCATAAAATTACTGTGTAATGAGTGTACATTGCGCAGTTTTCATGCATCCTCATAATTTTGTGCATTTGTAATATTTTCTCTCCAGATTTTCAACATTGCCATTTTTTCACACCTCTTTATGAACAGTACAGCTGTCATTTTTTATATCCTGCCTGAAATATGAGTTTACACATCTGGTGCAGAATAGAGCGGTTGCTGTGGGAAATCAATGTTCGGGATAGATTAAGAAAATCATAGTGACAGTGTTCCTGAACAAAGGTCACAAAATGCCTATGTTGAAAATTTGGTTAAATAATTCCACTAAATGACTGTGTTACGCACATGCGTTGTGCAGTTTCCACATATGCTCAGAAGTTTAAGCATTTTTAATATTTTCACTACAGATTTTCAACATTGCCATCACTTCACACCTCCCTATGAATGGTACAGCTGTCATTCTTCACATCCTGCCTGATCTGTGTTTTCATACATGAGGCACACAATGGCATGGTTGCTGTGGGAACTCAAAGTTTAGGACACATTAACAAAATCACAGTGCCACTGTTCATGAGAAGAGGTCCCAAATGCTTTCATGAGGTGGGGGGTCACAAAAAGACCATGTTGAAAATGTGTTGTGCAAATACCAACAAACACCTGGGGCGTTAGAGTTTCTAATCATAATGTTCCACCCTGTACAGACTGACAGGCATTAGGGGTGTGCCTTTGGACTGCCGACTATAATGCTCATGCCATTCCACCCCCACCCTGCAGCCAGTGACAGGCACGAGGTGTGCCTTGGACTCTTCGGCCCCAGAGTTCACCCCATTCTCCTATATTGAACCCATTTCAACATATCTTCTTATGGAGTGGGGTGACTGTAAAGCTGAACACCCCAACGCACACCTCAGCACTTGTCAGTGTCTGCAGGATAGGGTGAGGTGAAATGGCATGAACATTATGGGTGACAACCAAATGCATACCCCAATGCCTGTCTGTTTCTGCAGGTAGAGGTGGGGTTGGCGTGAAGTTCAATACTTCACTGCCATTCCTATTCTGCATCTGTCTAACGCCTGCATTTCCAATGCTAATACCAGCAAGCAAACATTTGGCATTGACAAATGCTTGTTTATTTGGTAAAACTGGTCAGTAAAAATAGTAACCACAGAACTCTTCTCAACCAGGTTACTAATTTGCTTATTATACCTTATCAAGCTGTCTCTTGATATTTCAGAGGCTTGTCTTTTGGCTACATATTACTGATTTCTATCATAGACCATTTCTGAAACTTTTTCAGTCAATTCTTTACTATCTTTTTCAAATATTATTCATCACCACTATTGTGTTTCCACCTGATTGTATGGCAGGTATCTGCTCTAAGCCAATCACAGTCCAGAATGCTTACCAGTTATTCCCCCTCAAATGACCTCAGGGTAAACCTAGAGTTGGTTATTGAACTAAACCCCTCCCACAGAGTTGGTTATTGAACTAAGCCCCTCCACACAGTCGGTTAATCAAACCTTTGCCATGCCTGCAATTGGCTATTCAGACAGTTCCGGAATGCAACCCTCTACCCCACCCACTTCGCATCACTAACCCCCTTGGACAAGGCTGCTCTCCTGCTCAGGAAAATCAAAATAGAGGGGATCCTTGTACCCTGAATGGGTCAGCTCCTCCACATCCCTCCAGACATCAGCCACCTGCCTGCTCCCCACTGTCTAAGGTACAGTGCAATATGAAACTGAAGTTACTTTACTGGACCTGGAGCCAGTTTAACAGACTACCTCTCCAACTGAGCAGTGCCCTCAGACTGTCCCTATTATTATTTCATCACCTTGGGTAAAGTCTTTAAGAAGGGTGAAGAGCTGGGATCACAGCAGCTCTTTCTCTGTGCAGGGTGAAGGCCTGGGATCACTGCAGCTCTATCTCTGTGCAGCTCTTTCTCTGGGTAATTTTTGATTTTCAGAGTGTTCACTGTTTGTTTACTTGAACTGCAGCTTAGATTGTAATTATAATTGTAACTGCAACTTGAAGTGTAATTCAACTGCTATTTAAGAGTATAATTTAACTGTAATTCTGTGTTTTTTCTGGTCTGTTTGTCCCTGCTGAACTGGGGTCTGACTCCCCCCCCATAGCAGCTACTTGTTCCCAGCCCACAACCCTCATTGGTTTGTTGTTTTTTCATTTCTTTTCTTTCTTTCCTGGGCCCCTCCATGGCTTTCTGTTCCTTCCTGGCTTATCCTCTGAGTCTCCTCCCTGTCTTCTTGCTCAAACTACACACACCCCTGTCCTTTTGTTATGGCTGTTAATCCTCTATGTTCCCTCCCCCTCTGCCCACTACTAATTCCGCTATTTTTCTCTTTCTCTTCGGGGATCCTTATACCCTGAACGGGTCAGCTTCTCCACATCCCTTCAGGTATCAGCTGCCTGCCTGCTCCCTACTGCCTATGGTGCCCTTTAAAACTGAAGTTGCTTTACTGGACCTGGAGTCAGCTTAACAGACTACCTCTCCAATGGAACCAGGGTAGCACCTCATTCCTGAGGCATTTTCTTTGTTACTGTGAGATCATTGCCTGTGGAACCTTCAAGTGCTGTATATCCCATCTGCTGATCTACCAGTTTAATTAGGTCCCAATATGGTCTCGAACCCTGTACCTTGTACACCATAGTAAGTACCTATTCCACTGCGCTAACCGGGAGTCATACCTTGACACTGCCTATTTCTGTCCTTACTTTTTTTTTCTTTACCTGCCAAGTCCCCCCCCTTCTCCTGTTATTGTTGAAAGCCTGCCTATCCTCTCACACTCTTAATCTAACCCCTTCAGGCATTCTAGTCCCACCTCCACCCCCCTTGATCCCTCCCTCCCTGTGCTTTTCACATTTACAATTCCCTCTGACCCATCCTCCCACCCACAGCCCCCTCAAAATCCGTTCTCAGATTATCCCATGCCCTCCTTCCTTCCCCCATCCCTCTACTGCCCATGGTGTCTCACCAAGCACACACAAGTCACTATAATTAAATGCCTCAGATCTATAAATCTTAAGTCATGTCCCCTCACTTCATATCTCCCCAGGATGATCATTCTGGTCTTACTCCTCTCTGGAACCATCCTTCCCAACCCCAGTCCAGATTTCTCTGGTACTCCAATCTCACAACCTTGCCCCAACAAAGATAAAAACATTAGCATAGTGCACCGCAACATCCAGAGTCTCCCAGCTAAATCTGACTCTTTTCAAGCCTGGGTAGCCTTTCACAGTTTTGATGTGATAGCACTCTCTGAAGCATGGCTTTCCTGCAAGATTGCTGACAGGCAGATTGAGCTTAGTGGCTACCCCTCTAACAGAAAGGACAGACTAAGAAAAGAAGGAGGTGTTTGCATGTTCTATGTCTCCAAAAAATTCTCCTTCACAGAACACAATCCCAGTTAAGAATCTTCCCTCCTTGAAAGCCTCTCTATCCACCTCTACCTAGAACCAGATAAAACCTTTTTCCTCATGATCGTCTACCTTCCCCTGGGAACGCCTCACACTGACCTTAAGTTGCTCCTGGCCATGAAACACTCTCTTCCTATTAACATAGAGTCGATCCTCCTTGGAGACTTTAACATCAACTGGGATTCCTGCCAAGCTGATTCTGCTAAATCTTGCATTGCAAATCTCGGGATCCACCAGCTTATTGCTTCATTGACCAGACCTAATTATAAAACAGGAACTCAAACCCTAGTTGGCTGGATCATCTTCATGCACCCCTCCCGCATCACCGGTGCTGGAGTCTTGCCTGACTGTATCAGCGATCATTGTACCATATATTGTCTATGGTCCACTCATCTTCCCAAGCACCCCCCTAAATTTATCTTCAACTGGAAAATAACCAATCGGAACATCCAATTAATTAATCATGATCTCAGCCTAGTTGACTGGTCCTTTACGTAGGGGCTGAGTGACTGCAACGCCATCCTGAAGAAACTCTCCAGCATCCTAATTAAAATCTGGGATAAACATGCTACCCTCAAAAAATTAGGACAAGGGGGAAAATTAATGAATGGGTCTTCCCAGATATTATTTCATTAATGAAAACAAGGGACAAAGCCTGGGTCTGTTACCACAAACACAGAGACCCCGCTCAGCTCACCCCCTAAATAAGTCCCTTAGAAACAAATGCAAATCAGCTGTAAGAAAGGCAAAAATAGACTTCCTACAAAACAAGCAACTTGGGGAATCCTCAAACCCCCATCAGCTATTGGGTACCCTCAACTCTCTTCTCAGAAAATTCAGAAACTCTGACCCCATCACCCTGTCTCATGATGGTAGACTAACCCACTATCCCGTAGAAGTGGCAAACATCTTTATCTCTTTTTTTGGAGAAATTGAAAAGTACAAACCATCCATCCCTTCTCCCTCACCCCTCTTTCCTCCCCACCTCCTCTACCCAGACCCCAATTTGGGGCCTCCTTCCAAATTCTTCTTTAAGGTTCTAAAACCTGTGACATTATCAGACTTATTCAAGGGAACAACCTGAAACCCAGCAAAGGAGCTGATGGTATTGACTAAAAAATCCTTAAACGGTCCATAAATATCCTTGCAATCCCCATCACTAATCTTCTAAACAACTCCTTCTGCTCTCATACCTTCCCCATTGCCTGGAAATCCACCACCATCAAACCAGTATTCAAATCTGGGTCCAGAAGTGAGGTCAGTAATTTCCGTCCTATATCCCTTCTTGCCCCCCTATCAAAGATCATTGAGAAAGTTGTCCACTTTCAACTTACTGCCTAACTGGAAGCCATCAACCTACTCTCCTGTGCTCAACATGGCTTCAGATATGGTCACAGCACAGAAACTGCTCTGGTCAGGTTCACTAGTGACATTCTTAAGGCCAATGACAATGGCCAATACTCTGGGTTGGTATTTGTCGACCTCACCAAGGCATTTGACCTTGTGGACCACACACTCCTACTCGACACCCTCAAAGATCTGCACCACTCTGTCAATATCATAGATTGGGTCAGAAGTTACCTTTCCGGGCGATCCCATGAAACCTCCATTGAAAGTCATCTCTTCGCTAAATGCCCAATCAAATATGGGGTCCTCCACAGCTTAATGTAGGCATAAGGGAGCAATACAGCTTAGTATGAATAGATAGGCCATTGACAGAGCAAAGGCTGATGGCACTTTCATAAGGCAGAAAAAGAAATGGACAGGCTGGATGGGCCTTGCGGTCCTTAACTGCTGTCAACTTCTATGTTTCTATGTTTAATCCTGGGCCCCCTCCTGTTCTCACTTTTCATTAAAAATATCCCCTCTATCTGCCTTAACACACAACTTGTCCTCTACGCCAATGATATGGCACTATACAGTAGTGACGTCAACCCTGCCACTACATTCAGCAATCTACAGTCCAATTTTACGAAGTTGCACTCCTGATTCCCCAGAAACAGTATGGTCCTAAATTCTAAGAAGACCAAGTTTATGGTTTTCTCAGGCCCTAGAAAATCCACCATCACTGGCCTTACATTAGTTGATAACTCTGGCTACCCAATTGAACAGGTGTCTGAATTTAAACACCTTGGGCTCCTTCTGGACCCTCACCTCTCCTTTAATCTCCATGTTAACAACCTCATTCAGAAGCCCCACAACAGACTTGGTCTTCTCTATAGGATAAGAAAGTTCCTTATCCCTGCAACCAGGCTTTGGTTATCTAACTCTCTTCTCCTGCCACTCATCGACTATGGATCCATCATCTTCTCCCCCCCCACCACATCTCTACTCTACTCCAAACTAAAATCAACCTAGAACAACATTGCCCATTTCGTCACTGGTTTACCATGGAAAACTCACCACTGTACCTTCTACTCCTCCCTTAGCTGGCCCACCCTTGAAGGGCAGTTCCAACAAAAAATGCTTTCCTTCCTCCACAAGATACACCTGAATTTGCTACTGCCCAGAGTGATTTCTCTCTTCCCCTTTGCTACAGCTGTGCTGGTTACCAGAGGGGCTTCAAGTATAGTTTTTGGCACCCCTTTCTACTGCACTAAGCAAGCTCAGAACTCAATCACCTATAAAGGCATTAAGCTGTACAACCAGCTGCCCCTCAATATCCAGGCCTGTAGGTGCATCCACACCTTCAACTCCTACCTCAAAGTTCACATACTCAATTCTTCTGTCTGCAGCTGCCCTGGCCGGCTCTCCAGTTAAACCCAGCTGCTGTCCACCTTGCTTATCTCTAGTCCTCTTGCTTGACTCTAGTACCTTTTACCTCCTCCCCTCTTCTCTTTTCCCCCACACTCATCCCCCCTACCCTTTGCTCCCCCCAACTTAGTTTTTACTCCCACCACCCACTCCTAGCCTAGGTTTCTTCATATTTCAATCATGGACCCAATTACAACCAACCACAAAAGACTTGCACTTTCCCCAACTCTAGCAATTAGGTTACCAATCCCTCTATACCCCTTCCCTTCCCTTCTCTTTCCTGCTCTCTATATGTTACACATGTAAATATTCGGGCTGCTAAATGTGTTTCTTTATTGTAATCGATTGCCTCCTGTTTTTCAGTTTAGGAAAATTGCTGTAACTGTTAGTCTTTGACATTGTTCTACATATCTAAACCACTTGTTTGGATTTTTTCCCCTGTATAGATCTTATTTCTGTTACACTCTGTTTTGTATTGTCATACCTTCTTGGTATCTCTTACACTGGATGTTTATGAAAATGGGCATTTTTGCTCACATACCTTCTAGTATACAAATAAAGATTGATTGATTGAAAATATTCAGTTACTTCAGAAAGCTCATTTTCTTTTTGTGGGCTGCATCTTGACTATGACCCCCTCCCCCAAGTTCACTCACTTCCTCTGTTACCATGGACAACAACAAGGCTGCACTCAGTTCTCCTGACAGTCCCCCAGCTGTCCAACCAACTTACTTTCACTTCCCTTGCTGAATCTGAAGATTCCCACCAGATTCTTATTGCCTGGCACAACAGGTTAGTTGACTGCTGGCAGTCTCTCTGGAATCTCTGTCTCTCTCTCTCTGTTTCTCAGTTGCTGGCAGACAGACCCTGACAGCCACACACATTGGCTCACACTAACTCTGGAAGAGAAAGGAGCTAGTAACTTGGAAACAGAGCATTCTGAGGTTCTCAGAATGCTTGGCTGAGCACACAAGCAGTGCGTGAAGAGAGCGTTCTCCCTACTGTCCTCCAAAACATAGACTTAGAGGGAGAGATGCTTACCTGTTTTTTATTGATTTTTGGTGATGTCTGTTTGGTAAAAGATCCTTTTTGATTTGTTTTTTCTTTTGAGTGAGTTTTTGAGCTGTATCAGATGCCTGTCAGTACAAGCACATCACAGCAGGGTATGTCCTTCTCATTTGCACGTTTGACAGCGTTTGCTTGGATGGTGTTAAGGAGAAAAACGCTGCATTCAAAAAGTATAAGGCATCACAGAAGAAGCACGACAGGGAACTGTATCAATTAAAGCAGAAAGAAGTGGGGAAGGCAGTCAGAATAGCAAAAGCCCAAACTGAGAAAAAAATAGCCAAGTCAGTTAAGAAGGGGGATAAAACCTTTTATAGGTACGTTAGGGAGCATAGAAAGGTTAAGGGAGGAACATTGAAGATTAATAAGGGAGAGGGGAGGTGGGCAGAGGGAGACAGTGAAAAGGCAGAGATACTGAATGAATACTTTTGCTCAGTATTCACAAAAGATGAGGAAGAGTTACCTAAACCAGACAATAGAAGCACTCTGGGTAGGGGGGTTGACACCAGTCCATTTGTAGAAGAAAGAGTCGTAAAAGAACTCCTAAAACTCAAGGTGGACAAAGCAATGGGGTCTGATGGGATTCACCCCAGAATCCTAAAAGAACTAAGGGAGGATCTAGTGACACCACTGACCACACTTTTTAACAAATCATGGGAGGATGGGGTGGTACCTGAGGACTGGAGAAGGGCAGATGTGATTCCCCTTCACAAAAGTGGGAGCAAGGCAGAAGCAGTAAACTACAGACCTGTAAGTTTGACCTCAGTGGTAGGGAAAATGATAGAATCACTTCTGAAAGAAAGAATTGTTGAGTACCTAGAGGCCAGTGGGTCACAGGACCCAAAGCAGCATGGATTTACAGCAGGAAGGTCATGTCAGATGAATATAATAGATTTCTTTGACTAGGTGACCAAAGTAATAGACCAGGGAGGGGCTGCGGATATGGCCTACCTAGACTTTAGCAAGGCATTTGACACAGTCCAGCACAAAAGATTAATAATCAAGTTAGCCAGCCTGGGAGTGGGTCCCAGGGTGGTAGCCTGGGTTGCAAACTGGCTGCACAACAGGACACAGAAGGTAATAGTGAGTGGAACACATTCTGAAGAGAGGGGGGTCACTAGTGGAGTACCTCAGGGCTCAGTACTGCGTCCAGTCCTCTTTAACATCTTTATAGGTGACATTGCAGAGGGTCTGGAGGGAAAGGTATGCCTCTTTGCAGATGATACTAAGATCTGTAATAGAGTTGATACACAAGGTGGGGTAGAAAGGATGAGAAGGGACTTGGCAAGGTTGGAGGAATGTTCAGACATATGGCAACTTAGATTCAATGCAAAGAAGTGCAAAGTAATGCACCTGGGAAATAAAACCAGGAGAAGAGTACACAATAGCAGGGAGGTACTAACAACAACAAAATGAAACAGGACTTGGGGTAGTCATATCAGATGATCTAAAGGTGGGTAAGCAATATGAGAAGTCAGTAAGGAGATCCAGGGGATACTGGATGCTTGGAAGGGCATCACAAGTAGAAAAAGGGAAGTGGTTATCCCTCTGTATAGACAGTTGGTGAGACCCCATCTGGAGTACTGTGTGCAGTTTTGGAGACCTCAACTACGCAAGGACATAAACAGGATGGAACCAGTCCAGAGGAGGGCAACCAAAATGGTGCAGGGTCTGCATCAGAAATCATATGAAGAGAGACTGAGAGAGCTTAATATGTATACCCTTTATGAAAGGAGGGATGGGGGACATGATAGAAATGTTCAAGTATCTCAAGGGAATCAACAAAGTTCAGGAGGGTAGCATCTTTCAGAAAAACAAATGTGTAAGAACAAGGGGACACAATTTAAAGATAGAGGGGGATGGCTCAGAGGTAATGTGAGGAAATATTTTTTTCATGGAGAGAGCGGGGGATGCATGGAACTGCCTTCCTGGGGTTGTTGTTGGGGCTAAAACAGTGGGGGAATTCAAACATACATGGGACAGACACAAGGCAATTGTAGTGGGGGGGTGGCAGGAAGTAGGCTGTTGGTTAACTAGAATCAGCAGCCTATCCAGTAGGTAGAGAAATGGGAAGACTGGGTGGGCCAAGTGGTCCTTATCTGCCGTCAAAGTCAAAGTCTATGTGTTCATTACTCCTGAGGCAACAAGTGAGTTTAATCCTGTAATGGGCATCCCAGCTGTACTACGTTCAATCTCCGATGTGAAGAAAGATTTTCAGTTGGTGGGCTCTCTGAAAAACACTATGGCTTACCTTCAGGAAACACAAGCAAAGGCACAAGCAGAGATTAACAGCTGACAAGACTCAGCAGAGATCAAACAGACAGGTAACCCCCCTGCCTGGAAATCCCAGGTAGAGGGGCTTTTTGTGTTTAACACTCATAACAAGGGGGGGAACAAATCAACCAAACCCAATTGCCCTGATTTATTCAGCTTGAAATCTCTTCTCAACACTATCTCTTCTATTTGGGCTAAAAGGGCAAGTACCCATAATAAAAAAAACAAAAATCCCCAAAAGTCCACCCGGGGTCTCTGAAGCTATTAGCTACAAAAAATAGAACAGCCCAAATTATAAAAAGCATAGAGCTGAAAACAACTCCTTTAATCTGGGTCAGACATCCTCTGAAAATAATATCAACATCCCATGTCTGGCTTCCCCAGTATGTGTTTATGACATTTTCTCAAAACCTGTAAAGAACAAAAGTGTTTTTAAAGGAAAAGTCATGGCATCACATACTAATACTAGGGGTAATTAAAACCAAGAAAAAGAGAAATTGGATGGGGTAAAGGAAGTGGAGAAGGGGGGAAAAAACAAATCTGGAGACCAAAAGGCAGAGGAGGGGATAAAAGAGGGAAATAAAGGGCTACACAACAACATCGTGCAAGAAATGAGACAAGAATTTGGTAATCTAAATTTGGCTGTTACAGCTCTGACACAAAAATTTTCAGAAATGATAGAGAAATTTGAGACTCTGGCACTAAGAGCTACTGAATGTGAAGAGCGAGTAAGCAAAGTGAAGGATACCCTCCCTGATATTGTTAACTCTGTAGCCAAATGTAACAAAAAGCAAGAGGCCTTCAAAATGAAGGTGGAGGACCTAGAATCCAGATCTAGAAGGGTCAACCTAAAGATTGGCAAGTTGCCTGAGGGGACTGAAGGAGGAAACCCTCATGGCTACTGTGAGAAAATGTTGTCCAAAATGATGGGCCTCCCTTACCCACACCAAACAGTGGAGCTTGATAGAGCCCACTGGGCTTTTGGCCTTACGGACAATAACAGCAGACCATGTTTTATATATGTAAAACCCATGAGGTATCAAGTCCGGGAGATAATTCTCCAAAAAGCAAGAGTGGATAAAGGCCTGTTTTACAATGGGATGCAGCTACAGGTTTTCCTGGATATGCCTCCATCTATCCTAATGAAGAGAAAGAGCTTTAATTCAATAAGGGATAGACTCAGAAAAGAAGGAATTTCCTTCACAGTGTTATACCCTGTGAAACTAAGAATCTATATCAATGGGAAAAATCATTTCTTTCACTCTCCAGATGAAGTAGAAGAAATGTTGAAAAACAGGCCTAGCCAAGCTTCAAGCTCAACAGATTCAAGAGGGTCTAAAAGTTAGGAAACAAATATATTTGTCTAAAATTTGTAAATTGATATTTGTTGCCAGTGGCCAGTTCACCCCCCCAACTCTTTTTCTCTAGGGTTGGTGGGGCATTGAATAAAAGACCTGAAGGCTAACTTCTCCTTTTGTATATGGGGTTCTCTTTCTTTTATTCTCTTCCCTCACCTTTTTGTTTTTCCATTGGGAAGATGGGGGAGCACTTAGTCTCTCTTCTTGAGGCACCTTAGTGCCTCGTAGCAGCTCAGCAACCTTAATGGGAGGGGAGAAAGGTGTCTATTTTTCATCAGGATACCAGAGCTTTATAATTTCCCTATCCCTGTTGATCTATAATCATTGGACCTATATAGATAAAATGTGGGGGGGGGGGAGTATTAGATAATATGGCTAATGTGTTGAGGGAGGAGGGAGGTTTTTCTTTAAAGAGGGAAAGAAAAAGGGGGAAAACATAACAGCATACAAAAATAAAAATAAGTACATGATAAGATGTGGGTGCAATTTCCAAATAGACATGAAAAGTAGTCATGTAAAAGAGTATGTAACTTGGGGTCTGAATAACTTAATAGATTCTATTGGGAGTAGTGGTGATGCATGGTTGGGTCATGGAGATATCCATTATTGATTAAATAAAAGCTTATGGGATCATTAAAAATTCTAACATGGAACCTTAATGGGTGTAAGAATAAAATAATAAGGTGGTTAAAACTCTTAAAAACAAAAACATTGACTGTCTCCTATTGCAAGAGACTCATTTTGATACAAAGGACTCTACTTACTTCAGTAACCTGTTAGAAGCTGACGGGTTTTGCTCGACTTTTACTCCGGTAGCAAGAGGAACAGCCCATTTCATTAAAAAGCAGACAGAATATATAGTAAAAAAAAGTAGTTAAAGATACCTTGGGTCGATATATTATAGTACACCTTACTTTTCAGAAAAATCCATCTTGGATTCAGTATATGGTCAGAACCAGGATGACCCAGATTTTTTCTCTGACTTTTTTCTAGAGATCTCTCAGTTTGATGATGCTATGTTGATGGGGTAGATTTAACCTAACATCGGGACTAATAGATAGGAACCCAATATCAATGGAAAGGAAGAAAGGCTCAGCACTTATGATAAAACAGATGGCTCAAGACTTAAAACTGACAGATCCTTTTAGACAGTTATACCCTTTGTTAAAACATTTTCTTACTATTCTAAAACTCATAAAACCTTTTTGCGAATTGATTACTTTTTGGTTTCCCAAGAATTTTTCAAAGAGACAAAACAAGTCGTATATGAATCTATACAAATGTTTGAACATGCCCGTTATTCTAGAAGGTATTCTGCTAAAACAGAAGGAAAAGTCAGGTTTTATAGCCTCTTGGAAATTAGATAACTCTCCCTTGGCCTTCCCAAGGTTTAGGAAAGGATGTATAAAGGAAATGCAATGGTTTCTGTTGCTTAACACCATCAGAATATTAAATATCATGTCATCTGGGATTCACTTAAGGCATATTTAAGAGGACGGAGTATGTCATAGTAAGGGGTTAGAAAGAGACTCTATAGTAGACATCTTGATGATTTGGAAAGAGTGCTGGCCTCTGCCGGGGAGGAGTATATTAATTTACAGTCTGAATGGTTGGAAATAAAATATCTGGCAGTAAAAGATAACTTAGAAAAAGTAGTGCAAGAAAGAGCAGAATAAGAAATGTATAAAGCCAGAGCTAAATATTTTTTTCATGGGGACTTTCCCAGAAAGTATTGGCCTACCAAATTAAAGCAGAAACAAAATAGAAATAATATAACTGCTATAGTTAAGGAAGATGGAACACTGTCAGAGGTTGAATCCAATATAAAATGCAACTTTCTTTAATTTCTATCAGAAACTGTATACATCGAAGAAGATGGTTACCATGGATCAGATCACTATTTACCTTTCAACTTTAGATCTTTCTATGGTATCTGATCAAGACCAATTGTTCCTGAACAATGAAATTCCAGAAGAGGAGATTATTGCCACTATTCAAGCTCTACCTAATGGTAAGACCGTGGGCCTGGATGGGCTTTCCTTTGAATTCTATAAAAAACTTTCAGGGGAGTTAGCCCCATATCTGGCTATATTTTTCCACTCTTTCTTGGTTGAAGACATCCTTGCTCACTCATTTAATGAGGCAGAGATTGTTCTGTTACTTAAGCAGGATAAGTGTCCTGAGAATTGAGGGTCACATAGATCCATATACCTTTTAAACAGCGATTACAAAATTTTTGCTAAGATACTAACTAACAGACTGGCAAAATTTATTCCAGAATTGATACATGAAGATCAAGTGTGTTTCATAGAAGTGAAAAGACTTCAACACAGTACAAGGAAGGCTTTTGGGCTTATGCAGGCCTTCCTGGGAACAGACACTGCACTACTCTCATTGGATGCTGAGAAAGCCTTTGACAGGGTTCAGTGAATGTTCCTACAGGAGGTCCTGAAACGTCATGGAGTAACAGGTAATTTCTTTTAACTGGATTCAATTAATATATACCAACCCACTTGTCAGAATTAGAACAAATGCCAGTATCTCTCCCTTTTGCAAATTGTTAAGAGGGACTGTAACAATAATCTGTTAATACCTTTTGCTGTTAATGAGTGTAGATATGTAGTGACCACTTAGCAGTAGAAAATTGTTGTGTAACTTTATTTTGTTATTACACTATACATATAGACGTCGGTGATGTCCAAACCTGCTAATTTGTAATGAAAACTTGTTGAGTCTTTCACAAGTCTGTTGGGCAGGATTGTGGAGTGCCTCAGAGATGTTTTCCCCCACAATCACCTTTACCAGGTGAGTCAACTACCATTGTGGGGGATAATCTCTGAGGCACTTCCCATTCATGACATCATGGGTCATTAAAAAGCAGTAATCCTCTGCTAGGGTGGGTCAGACGTGTTGTCTTGTACCTAGTCCTTACATGCTGCTAAAGATTTCCTCTACAGTATTCCCATTTTTCTCTGCCCTGGAAGTTGCGATTGCTCTGGTAGAGTGAGCCTTCAGATCTCTTGGTGCAGTCGAGTTATTCACTCTGTATTGTTCCGTGATTGCTGTTTTAAGGTACATAGCAATCAAAGATTTTAAAGCTGGTTTTCCTTTTCCATGCAGCATTACAAGCAGTCTGTTTTGTATATTTCCTCTGACCTTGATAGGAATGTGCTAGGTATCCTTTTCATACCCCGTATTTTAAGCTAAGGGTTGTTTAGTATTTCCCACTGAGGGGGTTCTGCAAATATTTCAATAGTTTGGGTGATGTAGACTGTCAATGATACTATTGGTCAGAATGACATTATAGGTCTAAGGGATATTCTGTCAGTGTAGAATGTTAGGAAAGGTAAAGGGAATTTCAGTTTACAGCTTAGTGCTTTAACCACTAGGCTACACAGTCTGCATGGGTCTTCATGAGTGTGCCTGTAGTTCTCCTCCATGTCTGGCAGATGCTAGCATCATCAGGGAAGGGAAAGTGTCAATGTCTGTGCCAAGCCTATGTCATACACTGGGCCCTGTTTGCTCAAGAATGGTACGAGAGGTCTCATGTTGTACTTGGCCCATGGCACTATGTCTATCAATGATGACATTACTCCCAGTACTCGTGAAACTGCTTGAAGTTCTAGATTTCTGCATTTCTGTAATTGTGTAGTCTGTACAATAATTGAGTGGGCTTGGGCGTTTAATGGGTTGCCGAGACCTGGATTTGTGTCGATCAGTGAGCTTAGACTATCTATAGACTGGCTGGAGATGATGGGTAGCTTTCTGACAGGTTATTACACAGCTGTGATTTTGTAGGCAGTGTACTACCACATTTGTTCTCGAAAGGACTGTTGTACTGTTCTGGTCTTGATCAGCCAGTCATTCAATAGTGTATTACTTGTATGCCCTTAACTCTTTTACCATCATGAACGTGCTTGGGGTTGATGGTAGGTTGAATGGTAACACTTGTATTGGTATCATTTTCCCAATATGTGAAATTGATAGAATTTGTAGTATGATGTATGTGTCCTACAAATGTAGTGAAGTTAGGTAATCTCCTGGGCTTTTAACAGTGAGGGTGGGCCCAATTGTTTCCATTTCTAGGGTTTGAATTGTACAGAATTGTTAAGGTCCAGAACTGGGTGTAGCCCTCTGGTCCCTTTTTGGGTACCTTGGCAAATATGGAGAATCCTCCTTTTCCCTGTTTTGTAATGTGTTACCCTGTCTATGGTCTTGTTGTGCAGTAAGTCTGCTGGTACTGGTTGGACTTGTGTCGGGGTAACATGTTTTTCGGCACAGAAAATAGGACTAGAATGTTCTTTGTTGGTATGCGAGAAAGTTGAATCACATATCCTAGTCTTATTATTTATAGGACCCACCTGACTTGTGTGGCTTGCTCCCATGCTTGCATGAAGAGTAGTAGTTGGCCACTGACTGGAATGTTTTGGTACTGCTTGTAGCAATAGTAGTAGTTGTTTCAACTGGGTTCTGCTGGGGGAGTAGTTTCCTCCTCCTTGCTTGGGAACCCTTCTAGCTCGATATCTGATGCAATTTTTTTTTTGTGGGTATGGCTGCCTGTAGTAGTGTAGCCTGTAGTTGTAATTGCCCCTGTCTTGTCTTGAAAGGACTGAGAATGGTATGTTTGTCTAGCTGGCAGATAAGTGGATCCGTTTGATTGGTCTTTGGTATCTTATCCTCTTTTCCCTAGAGGTATCTTTCTAGACCTTAACCGAACAGCCTGTGTGACTCCTGTTTGCGCTTGGTAGAGTTGAAACGTTGCTGTATTTCAGTGTGCTGGGGGCATAGGTGGTAGTTATTGCAGGATCTCCGCGATGGCGAGATCCCACTGTTTTGTCCCTCAGAAAGATGGCAGCTGAGGTCTTACGAGCATTGGGAGTCAGTCAAAGGGCTGCTCCCATGTTGAGCGAGATCTCAGACTGGAAGAGAATAGGGGAAGAGGAGTGAGTCGTTTGGGCATTTCTATGGACATGGGGGCCATAAAAAAAAATTTTAGTCAGTTCCATGTTGGTCCACAGCCTTAAATACCCTGTATGGGGTACACCAGTAGCATTAAGTTCGCAGAAATCCGCGTTTCAGTCAGGTTCCACCATGGAGCTAGATGCTGTTCGAATGGTTACATGCCACAGAGACTGGGATACCTGAAATGGAAGTAGGGCCACTATCCTGCACTGAGATACTGCTCTAAGGGTTGCCAGGTTGATATTTGCCTTGCTCTCCTTGTACAGGTCATTTGATGAGCTTTTTTTTTTTTTTTTTGGAAGCGTTTGCTCCTGTAATCACTAGCAGGGGTATTCAGTTAGTCAGTCTCCTTACATGATACTTTATGAACGTTTGCACTTGGAACCACTAGCAGGGGGTATCCAGGTAGTCAAATCTCCTTACATTATAAGGCCTAGTGGATACTTTATGGATGTTTGCACCTGGAAATACTAGCAGGGGTATCCAGGGTGTCAAATCTCTTTACATTATAAGGTTCAGTGGATACTTTATGGACGTTTGCTCCTGGAACCGCTAGCAGGTGTATTCAGGTAGTCATTTTCCTTACATTATAAGGCCCAATGTATACTTTATGGTAGTTTGCTCCTGGAACTGCTAGCAGGGGCTTCCAGGAGGTCAGTCTCCTTACTTGTATCTTGCACTGTTCTACTTAAAAGCCTTGTAAACCAATGTTGTGATATACTCAGAAGCTATACATCATTCGTTTTCTGTATTTTTTGCCTGGTATATTCTAGTGGTATAAGCACAAACTGATAACCAGAATGCTGGATCTTGATAGCATCATATATTTAGTGACAATTGTCCTATAATTTTTGTATGTATGGCTTATACTGAAATATTATGAGTCTTACCTTTGCCTCTAGATTTGGTTCAATATGCTGGAGATGTAGGGTATGCTACAACCTTGGTTCTGCTGTGGCTCTTTGCTTTTGCCCTGCAGTAAGCTGAGAAGATACGATGAGAGGGGTTTTTTTTTTATTATTCCCCTGCACAGTAATCAATAATGTTCTGCGCTGTGCAGGCTATCGCTGAGCCTGTGCATTAAAGTGCGCACTGTCCCTTTAAATGTGATTAGAGTGAGTGAGCAGCACAGTGTTATGCTGCCTTGCCCACAGCTGTGGTAATGGTGCTGCCCCCAAAGTATTTTCCCCGTTGTTAATTGATTTGCAAATCATTGCCCTTACATTTAATTATTCAATTTGTGGTCTGCTGTTGCAGATCAGTTGGTACTTTTAACAAATGTGCTCTGTGCTGGTTGAACATTTGTGAGTGTAGTTATGCTTCTGCAAGATGGTAGCAGTGATTGTCAGTCAATCTCCTGTCTGGCAGCCATCTACACCCTTAATCCTGCATGGGTAAGGGGTGAGTGGAGAGCTTTTCTGAGATCACAGCAGCAAGTCTTGCAATATACTTTCTTGTGGCTGCCAGTCTGGATAGACAAGTTAGGTTCGTTTCTCAGTGCTCCTCCTCCTCATGAGACCTACTTGTTTATGGTGTTTTGGTCAGGTAGAGGACAGAGGAGTTTCCGCTACCTTTTGATAGAAGAAGGTAGTGAGTTTAAAAGACATAATGTGTCATAAAAAGGTCCAGAGAATATGTCATTTGGAGGAGAGACACAGAGGGACTGAGAAATTGCTTCAGAGACTGTTATGTAGTGATGTCTTGAATAAGCACTTCAGGTGCCACTATGATTGTAATGGTGAACTGTGGCACATTACATAGTATTTTAGCATTCTTTAAATTTAGTGTCCCTTAAATTTCAAAAATGTGATAAATTATCTTGTTCCGGCCCTTTATTATTAAATTAATAGGACCAAGTCATGCATTCACATTGGTATGTATTACTTTTGTCACACACTGTACATAGTAGCAGCTCCTTAATTAATATGTGATTGTGACTTTAAGAGAGAAAAAGCAACTGAATATTAGTGAAAGAAATAACTATTAAAGTTCACTATTTTCGAAATAGTTATTTTAATCAAACCTCCTTGTATGTTCACCCAATATAGAACAGTGCTGTGTATCATTTTTCGCCCTTTTTGTATGCCTTGGTTATCTCTGGGATAAAGTAGGCATGTGCCTTTGAGGGGGGGGCTGCTTTAGTTAAAACTTGCCTTGGCTGTGGTAAACTGAGTGAGGGATATCTGAATTGCTGGCTGCTATTGTAATAGGATACAGTTTGGGGCTGAAGCATTTTTTGTTCTGTAAAACATGTTTCTTCACTTCTGTCTCATGGTCAGTATGTTAGGGGACTTTGCCTTGAGAAGCTGTAGCAATTGTTAGCTCCATTCTCCACTGCAAGATATGTTGGATTTAGTCAAATCTGGTTTGTTTATCCTCATCTAAGATGGTGGCCGAAATCTCACGAGAGCTGAGAGCCATTCAGCTTGCAGCTCTCATGTAGCAGGAGATTTGTAAACTGGAAAGAAGTAGAGGGGGATGGTCATGCTGATAGGAATTGTTTGAGAAACTGGGGCCATAAAGAAACATTTAGATGGCTCCATTTTGGTCCATAGAACTTCCTTTTCTCTGTGTGACTGTTTTTGTGTAGAAAATAGCACAAGGTGGTTGCGGGTGCTTTGATTTAGTGCCACTGAACTCCAGTAATGTCTGAATCTAGCTTAGGCATTTTAAATATTTTCCAGTGCAAGGAAATTTTTCTGGGTGAGTTTGAGAGTACCCTTTTTACAAGTTAGTGGGGCTAGCAGGGTTACCAGAATCTTGTTGGTGATTAATACAACTCAGGAACCAGGTTGATTATTTATTATATTACCTCATGTAAATCACTGCATAGATTCAGTGTTCTTCAATTATGTGGGTCAGATATTATCTCAGTTCCTGGCAGAGCTAGCAGGGGTGTTCGGGTAGCTAATAATCTCTATAGTTGCACAATGCGATAATGTTCATAATTTGAATACAGTGCTGGCAATTTCTCAGCTAATATTTTCCTAGACAACCGACGCTAGTAGATGCCGCAGTGCTAACATTTCTTAGAGTGCCAGTTTTGCAATTTTAAATAGTTGCAAATCTGCAGAAACATACTCTTGTGGTCTTGTTTGATCTTTGTTGTAGGATATCAATAAATGGCTTAGCCAGGTGGCTTCTTACCTTAGTAATGAAGTTGTTCTTTATAATAAATATTTGTTCTTTACAAGAAACACACTGGAGCTCTAGGGTGTGCTGCAACCTGTTTTTGATGCACATAAGAGCTGACCTTAGGACAGTAGACCCCCCCTTTCAGGTGGGGGATGGACTTTCTTCAAGTCACATGTACATCAAGCAGCCTATCAGGTGTACACAACCCATGATGTCATGAAAGGGAAGTGCCTCACAGATTATCCCCCACAATCAGCCTTTTACAATGATGGTGGAACAACTGGAGTAATCATGCCAGAAATGACTGTGTTCCCTGCTAGGTGACAGAACTCCCTTTTGAAGTGCTATGTGATGAGATTAAGTGTGGACACAAAGAAAACCAGGACTTTCACAGCATTGTACCTTCAGATTCAATTCGGATACTGAGCTGTAAGTTTCAAGTCTTTATTTCAGCAATGTTAAACAAACACAAGGTGCAAAAAATGTCCTTAATGTTTCATTTCCCTTACATAAGCTTTTTGAACAGATTAAGAATAAATAAGTGCTTAATATAATGCATATACAGTGCTGAAATATTTCTCCTATCATTACCTACAGGAATCATTCAGACAGAGCAGTCCAATAATCTCCATTACAAAATAGTGTGAGCACAAGAATTTGCTTTGCAAGCAACTCTTATTTAGTGGGTATTTTATTAACTGATTAGGGACAGCATTGCATAAGGGGTTAGCTGACCAAGTGTGTATTGATATAGAACAAAAGCTTTCCTGAGGTGTGCTCAGGTGATAAAATAAATATAAAGTGTTGCCAATAGCTCTTTTTATACAGGATGTTGTGTTGGGGAAAGATATACAATACTACCAGCACACTAGTTTGAGAGTGAACTGAAAAACAGTGCTGTGTGAGGGAAGGAATAAAACACTCCTAGTACACCAGTTTGAGTGTAAACTCAGGTAAACAAAGGTGAATTTGATAAGTGCATAGTTCATTAATAACATTGATTTCCTAAATTAGTGAATATTGTAAAAAATGGCATGATATATGCTGTTCTCCCTCAGAACGTACCTAAACAATAAGCCACAAGGGGGTGTGGGTTATCAGGGGCTTTACCAAGGCTGAAGCGGTTTGCCCATGAAGCGCAGCTGAGTAGGTTAATCCTCACAGCCATGGTAAATCCCCTGATAACCCACATCCTCCAAGTGGTTTATTGCGATTATACCAAGGTTAATTTTTTTACTATGCTAAAATGCAACTTTTAAAGAGGTTGCTTTGTTTTTTTTTTATTTTTATTGTATTTATTCCTGGGCTGCAGATGATTTGGATTAAGAGTAGGATTATTCGCTCATCAACAGCCATTGACTATCAGAGGATTTACACCAGTGGTAAACTGCCAGTCTGATGATTTCATTGGCTGTTCACTTATGTCAATGGTATAATACTGTATATTTGTGTAAGGCAAGAAAGCTTAGAGAAAATTCTTTGGCTTTATTACAGCTGAAGCTCATTTAGTGCATCATAGAGTTGTGGGGGAGTCTGACCTGCTTCATTATTCAATATAATTTTATAATTATTTTGTTGAATGATTTTGATGAGAGAAAAAATGAATACAGATTATTGCTGTCTGTTACATTATTGTTTTAGCCAATAACCTTGAGAAAGAGACATTTTTTCTCTTGCAACTTTGGCAATGAACTTTAACATGTTGAAAACAAAGAAGTACAAGATAAGATGCAAAACTGAAAGTCCAGTTCTTCTCTTTTGATTCATTATTATTCCAGTAAGCTGGACTCTGCCACCACATGGCATATGGAAAACAAGGATTTTAATGGAGAACCAAGTGTTTTTTGTTTATTTAGTTGTCATTTACCACTGGTTAGTTGACTAGACATTCAGGGTCTGATTCCAAAAGCAGCTAGACTGACGTAAGGTGCTTGCAACACACATTAATGATGCAATTTGAACCTTGCAACAGAAAGTGTGGCAATCCCAATTCTGAAATGTGGTCTGTGTTGAAAAGGGAAGCTGCTGTGGCAAATGGGCACTGCACCATCATTGTGATCTTCATTAGGGTATCCCACATTGCAAAGGGGCTTGTGCCATGGTGGGTCTGCAACATCCCCTGATTTGGAATTCTGAAAGCCCCACCATGGCTGTAACAAGGGGCTCAAATCAGACCAGCCAGGAGGTGGTGTACACCCCTTGCGTCATTGCTCCACAAGGCAGAGAACTGGTGGGGGGCTCTGAATGTGGGGTCCAGGGACAGAAGGGGCATGGGGAGTACTATACGGGTGTTGGGGAGCAAGTGGGCATGCCGGGGGGGTGATCAGGCATCAGGTCGGGGTGCCATTATTATCACTAATCATACACAATCACCATATTAATTATATGAATGGCACCTCCACTGGATGCCTAATCATGCCTTAGCATGCCCACTTGCTCCCCAACACCCTCTATGGCATCCACAAGCCCCTTCTGCCCCTGGACCCCTCTAGCTATTCCTTCCTTTGTTGCACCAGATGGGGGGGATCTCTGCAGCATATCCAGCAGGTGCACCTCTTGTTTGGTGCTAGCCTATGAGTGCAGTGACTCCTGGGTTTGTGGTGCAGGGACCCCCAATTTTACAGAATCATGTACAGGGTCCCTGATGCACCCAGAATGCGCCACAGCAACTTGCTGTGATCTAACGGCTCTTTTGCAATTGGGCCCTCAGTGCCTATTTTAGGCACAACCTGGAAGGATACAACAGTTAGCACTAGTACAATACATTTCAAGTAATGCAACCCAATACGTATCAGTGGTACATCAAGATGGTGCAATTATAGTGCATGTCAAATGGAATACTACATGGGGGACTGTGTATTTTGAGGCTATATAGAGAATACTGGATCAACAACTATGCACAGTCATTGTGTTCTGCCATAGAGGGGTTCTGATTCCCTCTGATCTTGAGAGTGAAGCTCCAGAGGTTCTGTGGGAATCAGAACCCTGAGGTGAAAGAACACACTGGCCGTGCATAAAGTTGCTCATTCTGTATTTTTATAGTGTATAGTATTATGTGAAATATGTGTATGTGTGTGGGGGGGGGTTCTTTCACTTTCAGAATGAAAATGACTTTTGCAGTCTCTAGAGATTTCAGAATGCTGTTGTACCTCAGAAGGGTACAACCACATTCCATGACTGATAAACTGTGGTACAACAGCATTTTGAAAGGTATGGAATTCTATACAGAACAATGCTCTACTATACATTATAATACCATTTAGAGGTTCTAGGGACATGTGAACCTCAAGAACAAAGCTCAAGATGTTCCAACATGTCCCCAGACATTCAGTGTGGTATTAAGCCTCTAAATTATGGTTCATCCATGTCAGTGGGAAAACCTTTTTGTTGACACTGACATGAGCACAGGGAATCCCCCACCTGGCTTCACAGCACCAGACAGTGTGGCTTCATAACAGCAGAGCGCCAAACCACTCTGCAAGGAAAACCTTTCTTTTTTTCAGGGGGGTCTATGCCCCCTGCACCCCCAGACTTCATGTAACAAACTCTGGGAGGGGGGTGGATGTTGGGGAAAGAGGAATAACTGTTAGGGGGCAAAAGTCAACCTGACAGCGGGTGACCAGAAATCAAGGTCGCCCTTGTCAGTGTCAGCAAAAGTGAGTCGCTGTAAACGCTGCAACATAAATACATTGCTGTTGTAATGGTATACCATAAATTACAGTCCCCTAGTTGTTGTTTTTTGAAATATTTGACTAGCGGGTGCATTCTCTCCTCGTTTTGACTTTTACCTTTGTTTTGTGCCATTTTGTAGTTTTGCACTTTCGTCACCTGAAGAGCCAACCTGTTTTTTCTGTATGCGGCAGTTACAGTAAAAACCAGCTTGTGGTCAGCTGAAGCACTGCATAAGGCTCCAGCACAATGTTCTTTCTTGTAAAACTATCATTAGAGCTGCATAGAATATTACGAGATCTCATAATACTATCCACGGATTTTCAATGATGGTATTATTGGACATTTTTTGTATAGGTTTCTATTTCACTGAGGCACAGAAGAAACAAGCACCGACAACCAGTCCAATTCAGTTATTAATATTTGTTCCTTGCTTCTCAAGCAAAGCACCTTTGTAATTTCATAGCAAGTGATCATCTACTGACTAGCCCAGACCGGTTTCATGCATGCGCTCTTCCTCAGGGAGGCCGATCTTGTGTCACAGCATACATTTTATAGTTAACATCACACATGTGTATAATTCACCAATTCATTATGTGCATACAATACCTTAACAACCATTTAAATAGCAATCAAAAAATCTGTTTCATTCTGTTTTGCCTTGGTGATGCAGCAATTGTTAGACAATGCAATAGGAATGGCATTTCTGCAGATAGCAGTGTTTCACTATGGTTGTCATATAGCAATGCTAAAAGATTGATAGGTCAACAGCACAGCTGACTCTTTCCTTGTTCACATTTTAATTCCTAGCCCAATATACTATTTCCTATTAATTCAGTACATTTACATTAATATGACTGAATCTGTGGACTAGGGAGGTCAAGGAGGTCAACTAAGATGCTCAGAGTAAAAATAATACTTAATATACACTAATAGTTAACCATGATGTATAAAAAATCCCTTAAAGCATTTTTTCTTTACTAATAGAACTGCATGGGTCACAGATCAAAATCAATGGTATGCTCATGCATGTCATTACATTGCTTAGTTTTTTCTCTGCTCAGTGTAAAAAAAAAAGCCTGTGGCCCTGTGCTGTGTCCTTTAATCTGAAATGAAATGATGTCAAAGTAAATTAGCCATAACAATTGACTATAAATAACCACTGAATTTATTTAGTATACAGTGTTCTTGTCTATTCTAAATCCACAACTTCTAGTCCATTCCTATGCAATCTTCTTAATAAGGTGTCTACAGTTGTTTAAACATCTGGTTCCTCCCGACAATCTTCCAACATTGGTTCATGCCTTCATTACCTCCCATCTTGATTATTGCAATGCCCTTTACCTAGGGCTACCGGGGGTTGATATCCGCTGCTAGCAACTGGTGCAGAATGTGGCAGCCAGGATGCTGACTGGTACTTCTAGAACCAGTCATATAACACCTGTGCTTCGCGGACTGCACTGGCTGTTGATGCGGTGGCAGATCACCTTCAAGGTTTCTTTGTTAACCTATAAGGCCTTACATGACCAGGGACTGGGTTACCTGAAAGATCTCCTTTGTCCCTACTCTCACCTCCACCCTCTCTGATCCACTGATGAGGGATTGCTAGAGATTCCCAGGGTCCGTTTAAAGACATCTGGGGCAAGGGCATTTAGTTATGCAGCTCCGACCCTGGGGAATTCTCAACCTCATTGGGTATGAGACTGCCTGACCGTTCAGAGTTTTAAGACTGCATTAAAACATACCTTTTGGAACTGGCTTTCCCTGATTTTTGAAGCTACTATGGTATTTTATTGGTTTTACTTTAATGGGATAATTATTTAATTGTGTTTTTATTTTACAGGCACCTTGGTTTGGAAAGGTGCCTTTTTTTTTTATAAGTAAAGATGAATTGAATTGAAAAAAAAAATCACATCTCCATATAAACAGTATAGCTGTCATTTTTCATATTCAGCCCAAAATGTGTTTTCACACCTGTGGCCCAGAATGGAGCAGCTGGTGTGTGAAATCATCTTTTGGGATGGAATAACAAAATCACAGTGCTACTGTTCATGAGGGGAGGTCCCAAAAATGCCTTGTTTAAAATTTGGTGAAAAATTCTACAAAATGCCTGCGTTTTGAGTGTGCATTGCACAGTTTCTATGCACACTCATATCTTTACCAACTTTTAATATTTTCACTCCAGATTTTCAACATTGACATTTTTTCACACTTCCTTATGAACAGTCCAGCTGTAATGTTTTGCATCCTGCCTGAAATGTGATTTTGAACTTGTGAAGCAGAATGGTGCAGTCGCTCTGTGAAATCACCTTTCGGCATGAGTGAACAAAATGATAATGGCACACTTTATGAGGTGGGGTACTAAAAAGGCCATGTTGAAAATGTGGTGACACAATTACAAAAAATGGCCAAGTTACACCTGTTCATTCACAATTTTCTTCGCACTCATATAACTTTGGTTATTTTCAATATTTTCTCTCCAAATCTTCAATATAGCCTTTTTATCACACCACCTCATGAACAGTACCACTGTCATACAACTTTCTATTGCTCATTATCAATAAAACTCTTCCTGCACTACTACGCTCTCACACACTTCCTTATCTCTACACATAACGAACTTTCGGCATTGACAAATGCTTGTTTAAAGAAGAAATGATAATCAAAAAGAAATATAAGTTATCCTGTGATTTAGGTGTTTCTTTGTGTGTTAAAATGTCAGGCAGATTAACAAATTATTGTTAAGAAGATTGCATAGGATGGACTAGAAGTTGTGATTTAGAATAGACAATAACACTGTATACTAAATAAATGTAGTGGTTATTTATAGCGGACTGTTATGGCTAATTTACTTTTACATCATTTCATTTCAGATTAAAGGACACTGCACAGGGCCACAGGCTTTTTTTTCTACACTGAGTGAGTAGAGAAAAAAACAAAAGAAAATATTGACATGTGTGAGCATACCATTGATTTTGATCTGTGACCCATGCAGTACTATTAGTAAGGAAAAAATACTTTCAGGATTTGTTTGTATATGATGGTTAACTATTAGTATATATTAAGTTTTGTTTTGTACCATGAGCATATTAGTTGACCTCCTTGACCTTTCCAGTCCACAGATTCAGTCATATTAATGGGAAGGTACTGAATTAATAGGAAACAATATATTTAACCAAGGGATTAAATTGTGAACAAGGAAATATTCACTGTGCTGTTGACCTATCAACCTCAGCATTGATATAGGACAGCCATAGTGAAACACTGCTATCTGCACAAATGTCGTTCCTATTGCATTGTCTAACAATTGCTGCAGCACCAAGGCAAAACAGAATGAAACAGATTTTTTAATTGCTGTTTAAATGGTTAAGGTATTGTGTGCACATAATGAATTGGTGAATTATACACAGGTGTAATGTTAAGTATAAAATTTATGCCATGACACAAGACCGACCTTCCCAAGGAAGTGCGCATGTGTGAAACCAGTCGTGGCTATTGAGTAGGCAATCACTTGCTGTGAATCTACAAAGGCTCTGGGCTTGCAGAAGCAAAGAATAAATATTACTAATTGAATTGGACTGGTTGTCAGTGCTTGTTTCTTCTGTTCCTGAATTTCTACATTACAGAGCACGACAGCTGCTGTTGCTGTTCTTTTTCTATTACAGTGAGTCTACAGGCGTGACATGAATTCTGTGTATAAGAACCAACTCCACAAAAAAAGTTAAAGCTCACAAGAGTGTGGTCTGAAAATATAATTCCTCTTCCTGATTCTTTGACATGGAACTTGTTTCATTCTTGTAATGCTGTACAGTTTCATACGAGTGGCGTTATGTTTTGCTAGATTTCTGTAGAGACAGTATAAACAGGAATTTTCTGCTGGCTGTCTCCCTTCTAAATAATGCATTTTTTAAAAAAAAGAAAAAAGATTGTGGGAGAGGAACATTTTATTTTTAGACCACTCTATTGAAAAAGCAGCATAAGACAGCTGTGAAATGTTGAGCAACGTATACTGGCAATAGTTGTAAACATCCCGCAATTAAAAAATCGGTCTCAGTATTCAATGAGTGAGTGGATTCATACATTTCATGCATTCACTGTTATCTGACTGTTTTAGAGCCCATACTTTCCTTAGTGCAGCTCTTTTTTCCTTACAGAGAGCTGAATTTTACAGGGCTAGCTTTCTTTTCTGAGAAAGAAATCAATACAATAAGTTTATCAAGGTGTTCACTCAGCTGCACCTGGAGAGCTACACGAATTTGTACTGTACACCATAATCTCTTCCCTGCAGTTGAGTGCATAATCGTGTTTGTTGTCCCTCAATTGTATACTCAATGTTTCATTAAGAACAGGGGAGAAAAAACAATCTGCAAGGAACTGTCAGCAGACAAGGATTTGTCTATGGCCTCTCTCCCCAAATACTTGAGCTGGCCAGGTTAGTTAAATAGTTTCTTCCCTCGGGGGAGAGCTATGTAGAGCTACCTGGTGGGTGGGGGCTTCTATCTGGAGCAATGGTCTTACATTGTCCTTTAAGGACCCAGTTTGGCCTCTTGTTTTCTCCCACCAGTCAGAATTGAATGGATGTAAGCAGCAACAGCATCAGTAGTGGAATTCCATAACATTCAATATGATTTACTAAGCTCTCTTTCCTTGTGGCTTTCTAAGTTTTAAGGCAAGACCTTTAAAGTGATTGCTGCTTGCTCTTGTTGCTAACTTACTGTTTAAAGGGCTCCTGGTTGTTGCTTTTTAGCTGCTGTCCAAGTATAATTTTATTTCATTATTTTTTAACAGCACGCGGCTCATAGCACCAACAACACAGAAAATGGGTGGGTGCAATTTAGCCAAAAGAACCGTCCAGAAACAACACTAGAGGGTGCACTCCAGTAACAGGAAAAAATAGACCAGTGACAAGATATGAAAAAAGTAAAACCTCTGTGCTTCAGCTATTCTGCTACGACCCTTCATCAGGTTACTGATGAATAGTCACATTAGAAGATCTGAAGTGCTGGGTGCCACATTTTCTGTTCAAGGCACAAATAAACCGTGAGTTTTTCTGTTTTTTATTTTTGTCCGTGGTTCCAGTTACTTGAGTGTAGCCTCCTGTGTATATGGTCCTCTCTTCCTATTTGTCTTTCTCTCACTGTTCCTCCATGGAAAAAGCAGTGGAGGTGGTCCAGTGCAAAAGGGCCTCACTGCATTGAGTATCCGCTCCCCCATCCCCTTGCCTCCAAGTTCCCCTTGCCAGTCTTTCAACGCTGAGCTCACTGACCTGCTGCTTGCTGCTTCTGTTGTCCAGGATGGGTGCTACTAGTAATAGGATCTGCAGGTGGTGGGAGAGCAACAGGGGTGCCATGATGTACTGTGACCCATGTGGTCTTGGTGCTAGGTGCTGCTGCAAGTTCCCAGCTTGTGGCTGGGTGCCCTTGGTCTGTACACCTCCCCTCAGCGGTGCCATTAAGCACAACTTTAAATAGTAAGAAGTTATATTTTAAACTGAAGCAGGATGATGGGAATGAAGGCTTGTTTTACTTTCAATATGCCTGCCATGCTCTTGGTGCTTGGGATTTTGCCTGATTTGGGAGTCTTCAGATAGCCATATTGCTCCAGCTCTTTGCAATATCAATGGTCACTCCTACTCCCACTAGCAGCTCAATCAGTGCACAGTGTTGAACCAAAAATAGAGAAGACCACATTGGCAAACTGGGGCACAGTAGGGCAGTTTTCAGGAGTAGCAGTCAAGTTGGATGAAATGTGGACTTGGTGTTCTGGGGTTGCTTTCATTGTCAGCAGTATCGGGCATATGGCACCTTACAATAAGGCTGAACATTCAGTCTAAATAGTTATGCCCCATGCAGGCACACACACAACAGTTATGGGTTGTTTCCTTACAGAGGTATTTGGGAGAGGGGGAACAATAAGCACAGCACACCAAGGCAATCTGTGCTTTTTACAGCCATTACATTGAAATGTAAAAAATACAATCATGCAAATTCTGACTGCAGTGCACGTTGCTTATGGTGCATTTGAGCAGCGCTAAATAGTGGTCAGTGATTCTGATGAATGATGGCAGTGCCGGGCTCTGCTAACAATAGCTCTGCTCTGAGTATTGTATAACTGAATTGGGTGAAGGTTCACAGCTTGATTAGAAGCACTTCTCTTCATGGAAAATAAAAACACTTTGTATAATATTTTTATTAATTTATCTATTGGAAATTGTCAGCACAATCTGGAATTTCTCTGCCATACCTCAGACTGTGCCTGTAATGGTAACGTGTGACTAGTGATGAATAACAGCAAAGCTGGGATCTGCAAGTGAGCACTGGGGGAGGTGGGGGAGGACATGCAGCAGGCTCAGCATGAAGCTGCTGAGCTGCTTGCTGGGTAGCTTCATGCAGATGAAAGCACTGAGGCACTCTCACATAGGAGCTCTTCGGCTCTTTCAACTACAAGAAGTTTCCTACCTCAAGCACTGCACAGTGTCATGATCAGCCTGGCTGATCACTGGGCTGTCACTGTCGAGACGCAGCCTGAGCTGCACTGGACCTGACAGTGACCCACCTTGAAATGAAATTATTGTAACAACAATGTTTGCTGTACATGAATGCACAAGCAAACATAATAAACAGCACAGTTTAAGCAAGCCATCAAGGAGAATGAGTCCTTGGAGAACTTGAGAAAACAGGCATCCAAAGCTGACCCTAATCCTCCAAAGGGGGATGGATCAGGGTATACTGGAAGAAGGGCTTACTCTATGGGGTGTGGTTACTCCTCAGAACAGTGGGAATGGAAATGGTGCAAACAGCGAGTAGTCCCTAGGAATATAGGATGTCACTGCTATGAATTACACATGACATGCCATTTGCAGGATATACAGTATGGGTGTGGCACAGAGAAAATAGGGGTGGGCACAACATGTGTGTAGGCTGAGAAGTTATGAATATATAGCAGAGTACTGTTACACTCGTGACAAATACCATACAGTTGGAATACAGGGATGTGAGAACAAAGCAGCTTTCACTTTCTTGCCCAGAGAAGAGATACTGTAGCCTTCTAAGTGGAAGAGGTACGTAGCTATTGGGGACCCCATAGATTTCATGGAGGATGAGTGGGAGGGCAAGCCTACCACTCTAGTCAAATCAGTGGTGCATTATAGTATGTCCTTGACATCAGGGAAAGGCTAAAGGAATTCATGGGTTTAGCCCAGGGTAACTTGGCAGCCGATGCAGAAAACCTTTTCTAACAGTACAGCCAGAGACAGTATATACTGTATGAGACTGGACAGAAGGTGAAGGAGCCACTCCTAATCTGATAGACTATGCTGCTGGCAGCAGGTGAATGGCCATTTGTAGTGGGAAGGTAGACACATGAGCTGAACCCCACTTTGGAAACTTCCAAAAAGGAGGCACAAACATAGAATTCATCAAATCAACATGATGAAACCTTATCATGACAGGGCAGAGAAGGCTATGATGGTTTGAAAGCAGTAAGATGAGGGTGGGGATATGTCAGTAATAGACCTACTAGAGGAGAAAGGGGAAAATGCAAGTGGACATTATACACTGGGGTTTCGAGAATGGAGGATTCTGATCGACTGACTGGCATGTTTCTGCCATGGTAAATCCAGGCTTTACCCATGTAAAAGGTGCCAGTCAGTCGCATCTGTAATCCACTGCTTTTCAAATTACTCTGACCCCGAAATCAAAGTAGAAAAACCACCATATTAACTCGCCACTAAACAGCCACATTAAAGCATGAGTTTCAAACTGACGGTTCCATTCCACATAACCTATCCCGAAAGTACCTGCTAATACAAAAAAGGGTCACAAACACTCGGAAAATCCAAATCAGTGCATCACGACTCTTAAATTGACAGTACAGGATAATTCCCAAAAAGTAAATAGCCCAATATTCCCCCATAAACTAACACTCCCTTTCCAGTAAGAATTTCAAACTGATACTAACATACTAAAATGCCAGCAGAATAGGCCTAACGGTCTTTTGTGTCTACTCGTTTGGTCAGCCCCCACCCTGGAAGCTGACCTTGCTGCCCCCTTGTCTATCTCTGGCTTCTCCCTTCCCAGTCCTGGATATTCTCGATGCACTGGTTTTTGCTTCCAGAATCCTTCCCTTGTACCTGTCCCACCCCCTATTGAACCCCTCCACCATTTCTGCTTCCACCAGCCCCCTGGGCAGTGCATTTCATGGCTCCACCACCCTCTCAGTGAAGTAGCACCTCCTCCTTTCTCTCCTGAATCTCCCCCCTCCAGCTTCCACCCATGCCCTCTAGTGGCCCCCCTCCTTCCTTCCAAGCATCCTGACTGCTCCTCCCCTATTTATCCCCTTCATGTACCTGAAGACCTCTATCATGTCCCCCAGGTTCCGTCTCTCTTCCTGTGTGTACATATTTAGCTCTTCGAGCCTCTCCCCATAGGTCCTATCCCCCAAGCCCCAAATCATTTTGGTTGCCCTCCTCTGGACCATCTCCAGGAGTTCAATGTCTCTCTTTAAATGTGGCCTCCAAAACTGCATGCAGTACTCGAGGTGTGGCCTCACCAAGCAATTATACAGTAGGAGTATCACTTCCCTCCTTCTGGAGGTGAGCCCCCTAGCGATGCATCCAAGCATCCTGTTGGCCTTTGCCGCTGCCCTCCTACGATTCTCCGAGTTGTTCATCTTGACATCCACCACCACCCACAGGTCCCTCTCTGCCATCGAGACTTGTAGCATTCCCCCCCCCGGGTGTACACTTGGCCCAGGTTTCTGGCTCCCAGGTGCAGTACCTTGCATTTCCCTGCATTGAACCTCAGCTTCCGCTTTCTAGATCACCTTTCCAGAGCCTCCAGGTCCCCCTGTAGGGCCACCCTTCCCTCCTCCCCATCCATCACCGCCCCCAGTTTTGAGTCATCCGCAAAGAGACTCATCTCACTCCTGATACCCTTCCTTATGTCAGAGATGTAGGCGTTGAACAGGAGGGGCCCAAGGACCGATCCCTGAGGGACTCCACTAATGACCCTCTTTGGGGATGAGACTATCCTGCCAACCACGACCCTCTGGGTCTGGTTCTGGAGTCAATTGCCTATCCATCTGATCATCTGGTTCCCAACCCCCATTTCTCCCAGATTATCCAACAGGCCCCTGTGAGGAACAGAGTCAAATGCCTTGCTGAAGTCAAGAAAGAGGATGTCCACTGGTCTACCCAGGTCCAAGGTACTCGTCACCCAGTCATAGAACTCCACAAGGTTTGTCTGACATGATTTCCCCGGGTTGAATCCATGCTGTCTATCATCCAGGCACCCCAACTTTCCAGGTCCCCCGTCTTTCCTTGACAATGCCCTCCATCACCTTGCCCATCACTGATATCAGGCTGACGGGCCTGTAGTTCCCTGCCACCTCCCTTGATCCCCCCCCCCTTGTGGATAGGCACTATATGCGCCACCTTCCAGTCCTGGGGCACCCACCCTGTCCTCAGAGAGATGGTGAAAAGCTCCGCCAGGGGTTTCGCCAGGACATCCTCCAGTTCCTTCAGCACTCTGGGATGCAGTTTATCTGGCCCTGGTGCTTTCTCCGTCTTAAGGGACTTGGGGGCTTCCTTCATGCTCTCTGCCTTGATTTCCACCTCTGCTACCTCATCCCCCTGCTTTGCCTTCTCCCCACCTTCCAGTGATGCCCCCTCATCCCCAGACCCACCGATCAGTAAGGGTCCCCCCTCCTCAGTTTCACTGTCTCCTCTCCTGTATGATGCAGCCCCCCTATTTTCCTTGGTGAAAACTGAGGTGAAGTACTCATTTAGTACCTCACCCTGCTCCCCCGGGTCATGTGCCCATCCCTCCCCTGTTTTAATCCTGCTAATCTGCCCCTTCACCTTTCATTTTTCCCCAACTTATCTAAAGAGCCCCTTGTTCCCTCTCCTAATTTCCCTGGCCAGGTTCTGATCCTTCCTTGCCTCAGCCACCCTCACCACCCTAGTGGCCCTTCTGGCCATCAGCTCGTACTCCCCTCGGTCCCTTTCACTCCTTGAGCACTTGAATTGCCTATAGGCTGCCTTCTTTCTCCTCACCACCTCCTGAAACTCCCTGGTCCACCAGCAGGGTTTTCAGGCCCTACCGCATTTTCGTCTTACTCTTGTGCAGGTGCTGGTGGCTCAGTTCTTCATAAGCTACCCTGAAAGTACCTTCTAAGACAAGGTCACAAATACTTGGAAAATCCAAATGAATGCCAAAGCAGTATTTTTACAAGTGCTTCCTCCACAATCACTTCTACCAGCCTCACCTCTTAACTGTCCGCTTAGCTTTATTGCTGCACGTTCCCCAGACCATTGTGGCTATTAAATTGACAGTACAGGATAATTCCCCAAAACTAAATAGCCTGATTTTAGCCATTAAAAAAAAAAATCCCTTTCCAGTCAGAATCATGAAAAAGAAACCTAGCAACTCAGCATGAAAACTCACCCTGGAAGCAGTGTTATTTGTGGAAGCCCATCGGTGGTCGGAGTAGCTGTCAATGGACTTTAAATTCCCGACACTACTCCCATAATACAGACAACCACACAAAAGCCCAACACATTTTCTCTTTATTTTAAAAAATGAAAAAGCATGCCAGCCAGTTTCTGTCATCACTTTCTGTGGGAGGAGGATCGGAAAGGTGGGGGCTCCTGGCAACCTCCGGCGAGGAGGACAGGGTGTGACTGTCAGTGGGGGGGGGGGCGTCATTTTCACATTGGGCTTGCAATCAGCCAGGGAAGTAGTACCACTAGACACCAGGGACATTTTTATTTATTTTTAATTCAATTTCTGGATGGGGGATGGATCTGAATCTCAGCTGGGTGGGAGAGTTCTTCATACCCACCGTTCTCACTTACCCCGGCCACTCTTCTTTCCCCTTGCCTCTTCTCACTTCTTTTCCTCCCCTGCCCTCCTCCTCTACTCTAATTTCAAGAGACCTTTTAGAGTTAGACCTTTTACATGAAATCTCTGCAAAACTGTAATTTGCTTTGACCTAGCCTTGTTTACCCCCAACAGTTGCTACTTGCCTTGCCCACTGTGGCCTACGGATGTTTGTTTCCCTCCTATTTAAGCCATGGTATCTGTTTTTCACCACGTGAAAACCTGTAATGCTACCTATTACCTCTGTTATGTTAAAAAAAAAAAAAAAAAAGGTTTTTACATTATGTACCCTTGCCTAAAATTTCTGTTCACTTTCTCCCCATGTTAAAAATGGAAATGTTTCTTTGTACCTGTCTTACTTTATGTTGTACTCTCCCGGGTCGTACCTGAAAATAGTCATTGTGTTGGCTAGTGTACTTACCCGGTAAACAAAAACTAAATAAATAAATATTGGGGTTGGCATCAGCCAGGGGGGTGGGACCACTAGAAGCCAGATATTGATATATGTTTTTAATGTTGGCCAGGAAGGAGAAAAAAGCTGGAAAAGGCTTATTTTTTTATTTTTAAACAACCCCCTTGGACACCACAAATAATGAATCCCGAATATTTCTGCACCAAATAACGAATATTCAGCTGAATAGTCGGAAAAAGGTATTCACACAGTCCCACTAGGGGCCAGTCCCCCCCCGCACACACACTGCAGCAGGTGTAGCCATGCTGCTACAGACAACCCACCAAGTATAGATAAAAGTCGAGAGTCTCTTAGCTGTTTACTAGGAAGCCAGAGGCAGGAGTCTTTAAGAGATGATGTCCATGGGTCAGAGTGCTGGGGCATACCCCCTTGAAATGAACAGTGTTATTTTTTATTACTATTTTATACATTACGATGGTGAGTTGGAGAATAATGAAGGCCACTGTTCTACTAACAAGGCCCTTGTTAGTCAAGTGGTGACCTTCATTAATCTCCAACTCTTCTTCAATAATGCATAAAATAGTAATAAAAAAATTCACCCATTTCGATGGTGCACACCCCTGCAGTCTCCCTTGCCCTATGTCATAATGTGCTTGAGAGTGGGGATGTGGAGGTCAGTTTCACATGGGGGGTGGACATAAGCCTGACTATAATGGGGCTCCAAAAGTCTGTGCATACCATACTGCTCAACTGTCCCTGAATGTAAGGCACAGCCCTCATTTTACCCCTGAAAACTGCTCTGCTTCTCATCCATCCATCACGGGAAACATACTACTCACACTGACTTTATGGCAGGAGTATCATTTAACATTTCAGCAGGAGGGAACAAAAAAAACGAGTGCAGGGGAGGTGCTAGTTAGCACCATGGTGGCAAGCTCTAGAATGTCTGGAATGTCTCTAAAAGGTAAATTTTATTTGTTATGACTGAAAATTGGTATGCAAATCAGGAACAATTCAGATGTATAAGATTCATCTGTCTACATCCCAGAGCACTGCATCAGATGTGGGCTTATCCCACCCAGTTACTACCAATTTTCTTCCTGGCTGAAGTTCTGAACCCCACCCCTCCAAAAAAAAAACACATTGTCCTGATTTCTCTCCCCAACTCCATTCCATTCAATACCATCTAATAAGGGTCATGAAGCTGCACAAAGGCACAGAAATGTGAGAAACACACCAATATTTCAGTCCTTCCTCTTTCCCCAATCCCCCTTTAAAAAAATTATTTACTTTTACTTACCCATCCATCTGGCTAGATCCTGCAGCCTGGCCAAGTGTGCCACCAACCCAGTTTCAGTCTGCTTCTCCTCCATCCTTCTGCCTGAAGCTGGATGCTAGACCCAACCATCCCAGGTCCCCAATGTGGTCTGCGACCAAGTCACCTCACCAACCGAATCCACCCAACCTGTGTTGCTTGCTTCTTGCTTGGCTGCTGCCACACTGCACTAATCAAGGCCTATGAAGGCCATCCACACCGCTGTCACCACTGCTGCTAGGCCTAGTTTTCTGCCGTGGAGGCCTGTGCTGTGTTTTTGCGAGGTGAGCCAAGCTGAGTAAGTAGGTAGCCTAGTCTTAAGTTAACTTCTAGCTCACCCTCTGCCTCTCCTGTCACCAGGGGAGATGGAGACTGACTAAGAGTGGACCAACAAAAATATGCCACCACAACACTGCTATTTAGGGTTCAGTATACACTGACTCCTCCAAGCTTTAGTGTGCAGCCTGTCTACTCTGTGGCGGGAAGACAGCATCACACTCATGTGCCTCATGTACTCTTGCTTGGCTGGAGCTCCTCCATGTCATGTCTGATGGCACCACCACTAATAGGTGGAGAGAGTGGACAATGCAATTCAGACACAGTCGAGTCAGGTGTGCACCTGCAGTGTGAGCACACACAGGCCAGGGGGGCACATATTGTGCAAAAGATTAAATCCAAATTTCATGCCATTATTGTTACACCATAAGAGCAACCTAAGCACAAATGTGGGGGTGGGGTGGCACCCCTGCTTTATGGTAGAAATTCATTCTCAGGTGCTAATATCAGTACAAATAAATACAATGGTTTACGCTGTGTTCTGAGGTACTGTATGTCTATGTTTCAGGATGTGCCCCGATCATTGTGAGGGTTAGTATCCCTCATTGTTCCTCATTCTGAGTGTCCATGTCCCTCATTTCAGTGACAAAATGTGAGGTATGGTGCATGCTTCCAAGACCCTAGTCAGCACTGAGAGTGCTGAGCATAGCCATAGTGTATATGCCCCATACATAATGACAAAGGGAAAGTAAGTGAGATGAATCAGTCATGGAGAAACACATTTGTAGTACTAAATATGCATAAGGGGATTTGCGTGGCCCAAAACAAAAAGGTCAGGCTTCACAACACAGAGGCCCCTCTTCGCACATCTGGGATGGTGGAGGTTGGCTGACTATAGCCTAGGCATTTAATGCATTAAGCAAACAATACTTTACAAACTAATGGAAATTTAATGGCAAAAATCAAAAGCCATTAAATAACTTGCAAAAGGATCAGAATTAATAAGTTGACCTAATTTGAATGGGAAATAAATTAAAAGAGTATTTTAATGGCTCTAATTGCTAGCAGTAGTTTGAGAAATATAAATTGATGTGTTTTTTATCTTTGCTTGCTCGCATGTGCAAGAAACATGCTGTGGTAGCTTGCTGGAGTAGTGGGTTGTAGAGGTGTGGCACTGTTGTGGCCAATGCCGGCAGTGCTATTTGGGGCTGGTCTTTGTGGCACCAATAGAGGAGCATGCTGTCAATAACAGTAGTATTGCAGTGTGCCACCAACTGGAAAGAAATTTGCTGCTGCAATCAGGGAGTGCCCCATCATTTAACAATCAGCTGTTTATGCTGCTGGGGTGGTCCCTGATTCCAGCGGCGACTCACAGTTTGCCTTGTCTGGTGTACCATTTTAATAAACATGGTGGCGGCTGTCACTGTCCACCTCTTACAGTCCTAATGGAAGGTGATGGGGTGCCCAATCCTCCAGTCAGCATGCCCCCTCCCCATTTCATTTACCTATATCTGGATAATGTCCATGTAATAGTTTTGTTTGCCAAGGGGGTGCCCAATCCCCCTCGGCATCATGCGCCCCACCAAACACAGACACATTTTCTGTGCTGATGGGGGGCCCAATCCCCATTGGCTTCAGTCCCCCTCCCCAAAAAATACAGGTGGCACACTAGGAGCCCACCACAGTGTACCAAAAACAAACTTGTAAAGGAAAAATCTTTCTGCAGTGTTTTTTTAACCTGTAAAAGAAAAAAAACAGTCTCTCATTGTCTCCGGTGCCCCTTCCCTCAACCTGCACCCACCCTCTGTGCACCCAACCTCCCAACACCCCCCTCATCCCATACTTATCTCCGGAGCCCAGCGCAACTATCTTCAGTGGAGCGGGAACACGTCTGCATTCTTCAAAGCCGACCGTGAACTGAAGAAATGCTGGTAAGTTGTATAATGGCATAAATGTTTTTTTTTCAACTTAGGTTGATATCTCTGTCATTTTTTTCAACATGGGGTTCTTGGGACCCCCACCTCATGAGTTCAGTTACTGTAATCTGCTTATTCTGTCCCAAAACATGATTTCACGGTCACTGCAAGAAATCACCTCTCAGGACTGGTTAACAAAATGACAGTGTCACTGTTCATGAAGAGGGCTCCCAAAAAGCCTATGCTGCACATTTGGTGAAAAAATGAAAAAAAATTACTGTGTTATGAGCGTGCATTGCACAGTTTCCATGCACACTTGTAACTTTGCAAATTTTTAATATGTTTACTCCAGATTTTCAACATCGGCATTTTTTCACACCTCCTTATGAACAGTACAGCTGTCATTTTTCTCATCCAGGCTGAAATGTGTTTTTGCACATCCGGCCCACAATAGCACACTCCCTGTGAGAAATCAGTGTTCAGGACAGATTAAGAAAATCACAGTGACACTGTTCATAAGCAGAGGTCCCAAAATTCCTATGTTGAAAGTCTGGTGACAAAAGTCCATAAAATGACTATGTTATGAATTTGAGTTGCGCAGTTTCCACGTACACTCATAACCTCGAGAATTTGTAATATTTCCACTCAAGATTTTCAGCATTGTCATATGTGCACACCTCCTTATGAACAGTACAGCTGTCATTTTTCACATCCTACCCAAAATGTGTTTTCGCACATCTGGCGCACAATGGCATGGTCTCCTGTGGAAAATCAATGTTCAGGACAGATTAAGAAAATCATAATGACACTGTTCATGAGCAGAAGTCACAAAATGCCTATGTTGAAAATTTGGTGAAATAATTCCACTAAATGACTGTGTTAAGAGCGTGCATTGCACAGTTTCCACGTGCGCTCGTAAGTTTGAGCACTTTTAATATTTTCCCTCCAGATTTTCAACATTGCCATCTCTTCACACCTCCCTATGAATGGTACAGCTGTTATTTTTCACATCCTGCCTGAACTGTGTTTTCCCACATCTGGTGCAGAATGGCGCAGTCACTGTGGGAAATAAACGTTCGGGACAGATTCACAAAATCACAGTGCCACTGTTCATGAGTAGAGGTCCCAAATGGTTTCATGAGGTGGGATCACAAAAAGGCCATTGTGAACATTTGTAGTGCAAATACCAACAAATGCCCTGGGCGTTAGGGTTTCTAACCATAACGCCCCACCCTGTACAGACTGACAGGTGTCAGGGGTGTGCCTTTGGATTGCAGCTGTAATGCTCACACCATTCCACCCCCAGCCCCACCTTGAAGCCAGTGACAGGCATCGAGGTGTGCCTTGGACTCTTCGGCCCTAGAATTCACCCCATTCTTTTATACTGCACCCATTTCAGCGTATGTCCTTATGGAATGGAGTGACTGTAAAGTCGAACACCCCAAGGCACAAATCAACACTTGTCAGTGTCTGCAGGATAGGGTGAGGTGACATAGCGTGACCATTAAGGGTGACGACTCAAAGGCACATCCCAATGCCAGTCCATATCTCCAGGGTGGGGGTGGGGTTGACGTCACTTCAGTACTTCACTGCCATTCCTATTCTGCATCTGCCTAACTCCTGCACTTCCAATGCTAATATCAGCAAGCAAACATTTGGCACTGACAAAGGCTTGTTTTGATGAGATTTGAACCAGCTTAGTTGCTGCACACATGGCAAGCATGCAGCATGTGAATCTGATGTCATTTTTAAGTGATGTTCACACCAGCTTAACTGTTGCACTCATGTCAAGTGTGCAACACACGAATCTGATGTGATTTTTAGAAGAAATTCACACCAGCTTACCTTCTTCACACATGTCAAGCTTGCAGCATGCAAATCTGATTTGCTTTTTAGACTTGGTTCACATAGGTTCACTTTGTGTATGCGAACTGCATTCAAACACTGTACAATTAAGCATGTGGCATGCATTCTGCATTTATGCAGCACACTTATATTTCTGTAAGGGCTAATGGCTCCTTCCTCAGGGGAAGGGGTTCACCAAAAGTGCTCAGGCATATGCATGTGCCACCAACCTATCAGAGGCCACCAACTGAACATTTTTAATATTACCTAATACATATTAATGACAGGGTGTTTGTTCTCTTAAAAAAAAAACAGAACTTATTCGGTGCTAGTACAGTCTGATGTGACAAACATAAAAGTATAATTTAAAATAACACCAGTGAAGGCTAAAACTCATTAGCACTGAAATGAAGTTGCACTAGCCAGAATAAAGGTGATGCTGAAATATAATTGTTCACAAAACTCCCAGAGATTTACACTTAATTTTATATATTGGGCAACATCATAAGGAAAATATATTTTTTTCAGTTATGTGGCAACCAGATATTATGAAATGTCCCCCCAAAATATGTTGAATGTTCATTTATGTAAATGTGCAGAACCAAGATACACAGCAAAATTAAAAACATTCCCTCAATATAATAACACACATATTCCCAAAAATGAAATATAAAGCACAAGGTTTCAATAAAATCTTGTAAGATCAAATTCATCAAGTGGAAACCCCACCCAAACTCTTACTGAATGCATATATGTGCATAATGAAGATGGAAACAAACCCTTATTTAAAAAAAATGAACAAGTTCATTCTCAAATAAGGCTTCAAATCCAGAATTTCATTAAGGCCTTCTGTGGATAAACTTTTCTAGTGGGAAATCCACCAACACTTTCTCTTCAACAACTTTCACAAGATATTCCACCCCTGGTTGGGTTTAAGTACATATTCAAGGCCTACAAACTTAAAACCATCAAGGTTTTGCTAATGACATGACTTGAAGAGTCCCCCTATTGTATTTTTATCCAGGCCAGTTCTAATTGACCCAATGTGTTCAAGCATTCTGATCGTAATCTGTCTTGTGGTCCTGCCAACATAAACTTTAGAGCAGCAACATCAGGCAACATAAATCACATATTCAGAGTAACAGCTGACAAACTGGTGAACCTCAATTGGCTTTATATTGTTTCCTATCTGTATCCATTTCCCAATTGCCCCAAATTTATATGCAGAGCATCTTTTGCATAGAAAAAGCTGGTAGGTGTATTACTTTGACAATTTTCCACTTTCAGGTCAATATAATGACTCCAAGTAAGGATATCACCCAAATTAGAACCCCTTGAAAAAGTCACTCTGGGTTCTGGTCCAACAACATTGACTCAGTTGGTATCAGAAAGCAGTACTGACCAATGTTAAAAAAGTATTCCCTTGATATTAGTTGCCAAAGGGGTATATCTATTGACAAATGTAACCTTTGGTTTGTCTGACTCTACCACATTTTAAGGGGTCAGTAAAGATTCCCTCAAAGTTTTCTTTGCCCTGTTATATGCTGTATTAATCCCAAATCTCCAAGCTGGGGGCAAGGCTATTTCCCAGCAATGGCTTCCCCTAATCAATAAGGCTAGGGTTGAAGATCTGTTCGTCAAGGGGTCATGCATGGACTCAGGTACCATTATGGCACTCTATTCAATAGAAAAAAAGTAGGTCTTTAAAGTTTGGCAACTCAGACATCTTCTGATAAAGAAAATCCCTGGATCTGGGAGCCTGAAAGATAGTTGTACCTGGCTTGACTCCTTGATTCCAATAAGTGGGAAACCCCATGCAGTGTCCCAAATATATGCTTGTTTGTGAACAAACACACTAGATACACAAAGTGGGGCCCCCAGGTACTGGGATTCTTGCTTCCCAATTCTTCAGAGAAATGGGAATCCATCCAGCTGGATTCTTTTAAATATTTTTCTCAAGATAGACCAAAGCTTACACAGTATCGAATATTGAATGACATGTATTGGACCCCTATCAAGTTGAAAAGAAAAGGAAAGTTACCAGATGCTCTGTGTCCTAGGTGTAAAAGTGCTGAAGGAGATCTGGTTCATATATTCTGGGATTGCTCTCAGATTAGGAATTTATGGGAGTTAATTAAGACTTGGATGGATCCCCTTCAGGGGCTGGAAGATTTATTTACACCTGAGATTTGCCTTTTGGGGGTCCTTTGTATGATCCCAGTTAGGACCCGTAGATACGATATAGCCATGATAGCACTTACCCTTAAGAAACTTATCTTATGTCACTGGCTGGATGGGCATAATATCACATATAGGAGTGGTTATGGGACCTATTATTTAATCTCCGCACAGAACAAATGAAAGCTAGCCTTAGTGGCTCACTTTCCTGCTACCGGAAAATATGGGAGGGCCTTCACACTTTATACCTTCTTCAGACTGAAGCCTCACCATAATTAAGATCCAGCTTGACGAGTTGTCTAACTGTACTTATGTTATTATACTGTTGTGGTGTGATGTCTGTATATAGTCTTTGGATGCCATGCTTGCCATTTCTAAGGGGACAGATGTGCCAAGCTGGGGTGGAGGTGGGAGGGGGTGGGGTGGGGCTTTAGCATGGAGTTGATATTCACAGTGCTTATAACTGTATTATTGTTACCTGTACCTTCATGTTAAAGCATGTATGTAAAACTCAATAAACTTTGAATTTCAAAAAAATATATATACCTTATTAATTACACAGTTAAGAGTATCCCCTGGTTCTAAAATGATTTTTAATGTCCAGGCTTTGCCTTTCAGAGATCTCTTCTGTGGAGCAGTTTCTCCTGATTCTGAGAAACTGCTCCACATTAATGATAATAATTAGCCTGTATGGATGGCCACTCTTTGCTCACAATATGTCATTTCCAGCTGCTGTCTTTCAAAAAGTATCACTTTATATAACTCCAGATTCATCTACATAAAAACAAACATCCAAAGATCCAATACTTGTGGGACTGGCTGCATATGTAGACTACAGATTGAAATTGTTTCTGTTTAACCAAGAAACAAATTCCTCTACCTCATCAAGTGGTCATGACCACACCAATATAATGTCATCTATAGTGTGGTGCCATCTGACTGTCCCCTCCCCTCCCTTCCCCCAGTGAGGGTTACATTCTGCATTGAATATCACCAGTTCTTCCCACCAGGCCAGGTACAAATTTTCATATGGGGGAGCTATAGTGGCCCCCCCCAAGTCACAATGTTGACAGGCAAAATTTCATCTGTCAGATATTGGCTGGTTCTGATCTCTAGAGATCAAACTCCAAGTCACACTTGACTCGGAAGGGGGTAGTATCATGGGGAAATGGCAAAATTTATCCATCGGGGACATTACAGCGACAATTTTGATTTTCGTCAAAATTGTTGCTGTAATGACTTTCATTGCAGTGATTTCACTTTTTCAGTTTTATACTGTTCTATTTGCAAACCTGCTCTGCAAAGAAACTGGCAAGAACATTTTGTGAGTAACAGTATATCTCTTAACAAGTTCCAAGGCAAAGACTTATAAAAAGAGCAACAATGATTTTGCTAGAGAGAGTGAGATAGAGAGACTGAGATTTGAATTTGAGAAACTTTCAGATGAAAGACTTTTATTTGCTCTGTTTGTAAATAGTTAAACCGAATGATTTTTATTCTACTGTTATTGATAATAATAAAACGTTACTTGCATATTTTACAACTACTCCTGGTCTTCCTATGCTTCCTGACCTGTGCCTCGATGACACCAGGTAGGCACACTAGGCAATGCAATGCCTACTTTCAGGTGCAACCCAGGAGAGTACACCAACAATACAGAAAGTGAAAATACAATATAACAAGACATACATTGACAAGAAAGTACACAGTTTGCAGTGCCGTCAGTTAAAATTGCATCAAATAAAGACATTCATTGTTCCACAGTACATTCAGTATGCTAGGGAGAGAGAGAAGAAAGGTTGATTCCATGCCAATGTGTCCATAAGGGAAAAATAATAATAGAAGCGCATTTAGTGTAACGTGACCATTGACTCCTTAAAAAATACTTAAAGAGCTAGTGGAGCCAAAACAGGCAGGCAGGAAAATGATACAACTTTTAAGTAGTCAATTGTAATTTTTTAATCTTTTAAGCATTTTTTGTTACTTTTGCTCATTAGAAAGTCTTCTATGTGATAATATTGTGCTGGATGCATGGAACAGCTCTTAGCATGGTAGCTGATGTATCTATCTCCATCAGCACAGTGATCTCACTGACCACGACATCACAGGTGACTGACCTGGCAGCCTCTGAGTTGCTGTTCCTAAGCAGCAGTGATGTCACAGTCAGCGAGGTCACAATGCTGATGATGTAGTAGGGAGGAGTAGAGACAGATATGTCAGCTGCCAGACATAGGGTATATGGTATGGGTGAGCATGTCATACAGTTTTTATCTTCATGAGAGATCTGCGACATCTTGATCCATCACGAGTAGTGTAGCCATGAGTGAGGGATGAAGAGGTCGCAGATCTTGAATGAAGATAATAAACATATGACACACTCACCCACACCATGTCCGGTTTATCCAACAAGCATGTTGCTAAAATCAGATCAGCAATTTAGTAGATAGTTTTTTTAATTTTTTATTTATGTCAGTGTGATGATCTCTCTCTCTCTCTCTCTCCACCATTTGCCAGATTCTCCGTTGGGTTGGAAGAGTTGATCCATGATTATGGTGAACTGGAGTGTGGAGACAGTGGGTGTGATGAACCCAAATCATAAGATATCATTGCTATCTTATAAGTCCAGTTCATTATCAGCTGCGATAGTGCTTTTATCTACATAGTTTTGCCATCACGCTCATTGTATAAAGAGTGCTGTACTACATCTGACAGCTACTAACATCAGATAAACAATCTTCTAATTAACCAAAGGGAAAAGAAAAGTACCATAGATACAGATGGAAATACGAACATAGGAACATACAAAACTGCCAGCAGAAAAAGGCCATTTGGTTTATCAAGTCTGCTCAATTTTGCAGCTAGCACCCTTACTTTGCAGCTGCCTCTCCCACCCTACCCCCTCCCATGACTTTCCCTTTTGCCTTATCCCAGCCCTTCTTGAAGCAGCCAACGGTTTTACAGGCCACCACCTGTGCTGGTAGTGCTTTCCACTCTGCTACCACCCTTTTGGTAAAGAAATGCCTCCTCATCTCCCTCCTAAACCTTCCACCCTCCAATCTCATGTCATGACTCCGAGTGTCTCTCCCCACCCTCCCCTTGAACAGTCCCTCTGTGCCTGTCCTATTTAATTCTCTCATGTACTTAAAGGTCTCAATTATGTCCCCCCGTCCCTCCTCTCCACCAGGGAGTACATGTTCAACTCCCTCAGTCTAACCTCAAATGGTAACTCCCCCAGACCCATGATCATTTTTGTTGCTCTGTGTTGCACTCTTCCAGCAATCTAATATCCCTTTTTTGGTAAGGACACCGAAACTGAACGCAGTGCTCCAGGTGGGGTCTGACCAGTGATCTGTATAACGGCAGAATCACCTCCCTCTTCCTAGAGGTTATACCCCTTGCAATACAACACAGTATCTTGTTGGCCACTACTGCTGCTTTCCTACACTGTGCTGAGTTGTTCATTGCTCCCGTAATGAGCACCCCCAAATCTTTCTCCTCCTCAGTCACAGCTATCTGCATTCCCTTCCCCCGGATGGTAGCTCCTCTTTGGATACTTTGCCCTGAAATGCAGCACCTTGCATTTTTTGGCATTGAAACCAAGTTGTCAGGTGTCAGGCCATGTCTTCAGCCTTGTTAGATCTTCCTAAAATCCCTGCCATCGCCTTGGTCATCCACCACTGCTCCCATCACTTGACTGCTTTTAAAAACTAATATGAGTTTAAGGCAATACATTAGCTATTTACTAGCCTCCAAACCAAGATTATGAGGAAGACTTGTATAGAGTGATTTTACATCATTTGCTACAAATTTATAAGTCTCCAGCCAACCCAAATCCTGGAATTTCTATAAAATATCCATTGTGTCTCTGAGATGGAGTGGTGTTCCAGATACTATTTCAAAAAAAATCAATATATCTTGAAAGATTTTCTGACACTGAGTCTATCCCAGAGACAATGCTCAGGATTTTCAAAAGCTTTACATCACCGCAAGCTGCAGTACACCAAAGATATGCACATGGGTCTTGCCGTGATCTAACGTGATTTTCTATCCTATTTGGCAATTGCTGTAAAGTAGACCATTTTTTGTGGTCTAACATGCAGCAACCCTGGGGGCCGTTTTTATGGAGCATGCACCAGATATTTAGTGCAAGCTGCTGTAATTCATGGAAGCTGTCACAACTGCACCTGAAATTGTAAAATAGGGTGCTGTTGGGGTGAAGGGTTTAGCTCTCCACCAGAACCTACGTACCGTGGCACAGGGCTGGACACAAGCCCGGCACCACGCTTTGAATATCCTGCCCATTTCGTCTACCAGCTGGCTTGGCAGGAGACGTAGGAATCTTTGGTAAAAAGAGAGAAAGTAGGGCAAACAGGATGTTTGGCTCTAATAAAGTCAGCTTTATGGTAGCTTAACTGCCAACTCCACAAGGCCTCATCTACAGGGTTGTCCAGTTTTTCCTTAAATGTCAAAGTCAGGTCACTTCTCAACAATTAATAACTGTTTTCATCCCCAAATTTTCTCAGAGCCTCATTTTGTATTGTTCCCTTGACATAACCACATTACCCCTCCTTGCCTGCCCTTTTAATAATTAAGTTAAAAAATCCTACTGATACTCAAGATGGTGGCAGCTTTGAGCCAGCCAGAAAACTGGCCTGCAGATTTTATGTTTTTAACTGTGTTTTTTCTCGTTCTTTTGTTATTTTTTGTTTTAATTTTAGTTTAGACAGGGAAGAAGCAGCGAGTTAGATTAGTACTGCTGCTATTATTTTGGGGTTTTTGGGTATTTCCTTTGATTTTTGTTGAAGCATTTATGTGTATTGGTGTCCCGCATTGCTCCGACTGTTGGTGGTGTAAGGTCAGAGCAAGAGCGGGATTCTGATTCTCTTATGCTTGCAGTGCTGCTTTCATGGGAGTGAAGTGCTTTTTTTCAGATTTTTCTATATATTTTTATTTTCTACTTCTGCTATGGGAAGCGCTGATGCTATTTGAAAGCGCTTCCCTAAAGTTTCAGTTTACTCTTTGAACTGGATGGAGGCAGTGGGTGAAGAGCCCTTTAATTTTGGGCATCCATTTATTCATCTGATATTCAGGGAGAGGAGCGGACCGTGTGGAGGAACAGTATCCATGCAAAAGAAGAACAAAGAAAAGCTGAAGTGAACTAAGTCCTGGGTTGTGAGTTACTGGGAATTTCTGGGTTCTTTGCTGGTCTTGTGGATATTGGGGGCTTATTCCTGTCTAACTGCTGGGGGTACTCCATTGTGGGGAGGGGACTGTTGGCCTTGGAGGGCTGAGGGATATGGTCAGTGGTGCTGCCTGCAGTTTAGCGGGGGGGGGCAATCGGTGAGCTAGTGGCGTTGGGTCATCAGGCAGTTGGAGAATGGAAGGAGGGGGGCTTGTGCCTGACTCCCTGGTCATCTGGGGCTGATTTCTGACTTTTTCCATAGCCAGGGTGCTCCTGGTAGGCAGGTAGCCCCAGAAAATTGGGATTGGTGCAATCAAGTGGAGTGGTCTGCAGGACTTGGGGGACCCAACTGATGGCTGCTGAGGGGATTGGGTGGTCTCTGGGAGGGGGCAGGAGGTCCACTGCTGGAGAGCAGAGGGTCTCTTGATTATCCTTAGGATCCTTGGGGCTCTGGCTGGAGGGTCCCGTCGGGTGGTCCTATATTTCATGAGATCGCCTGTTTTACATGGTGGTCAATGCAGCGGGGGGGAGCCTATCTGTGAACTGAAGAATTGAGAAGAGGACATGGTTGAGAACTGATGGACTTTTAAGACATTCGGCTCCTTGCCTTGGTTCAGTTTTTGCTCCCTTGCCCTGGTTTATTTTTTAGAGATCTCACTGCCTCTTAGACTAGTTTGGAATGGTTGAGAGACCTTCCATTAAAAAAATGTTTATGTCTAAAATTTTGGGACTGAACTGTCAGGGTGAGAATACCACAGCTGAGAATTACAAGATTGAATTGATCTGCTGGAGTGAGAGTTCAGTGGTGAACTTCAAAAACTTGGTTTGGTTGGGGGTGAGAACACCAGCCAAGCATTAGTATATTTATTGCTTTAGCAGTGGACCAAAAATTTTGAACTGCTGAAGCGAGAGTCCGGCTGTCGGACCGTAATAACTGGTTCTGTTTGGGGGTGAGAGCCTCAGCCAAGAGCCAGTCTATACTGTTTAGACTTCTCTTCTTTCTTTTACTTCTTCCTGAAGTTATTGAATTTTATATTTGGTTATTGGGGTTTTAAGTTAGGTGGGGAGGTTGGGATTACTTACTCAATAGTTGAAGTGATTTTGTATAATGTTTGCTTAACCTTGGTAGTGGTTGGGTTTTAGTTTGTTTAGTGAGTTGTGAATTTATTTTGGGAGGGTTGTGGGATTTTATTCATATTGGGTTTGGTTATTGTTAATTTGGGCATAGAAATCTGGAATTTTGGATCTTTTAAAATGTGTTGGCTGGTGGCTCTCCCTGTTAGGCGCAACTCCCCTTCAGAGTTCCGTGACCTCCGCCCTTTTATTGATTTATTTATTTAGATTTTGATAACCGGGTAAGCTCACTGAGACCAGAGGTCCCTTTTTCAGGAGTGACCCAGATTAGTTACAGACAATAATTACATATATTGGCAGGAGTACACAGTAGTACATACATTTTAACTGCCCTCCAATGTCTGAGGTGGTTTATTGCCGCTGCAGGGCACTGGGGATAGTGGTCAGAAAACGGAGGGGCAGAGGTCCTGTACTTCGGGGGGAGGTTGGGCAGTTGGATCGGGGTAGTGAGAACCAGGAGATGCCCCGGGGCAAAACGGAATCCCGATCGAGGTTTGCCTTGTCTGATGTCCATACCCAAGGGCTCCTCTTTAAGTGGGCCGGTAGCTCGGACGGTCCCGGTCTCTCATCCAACTCACACAGCGTTATGCAATGCTAGATCTATTCAGAACAAGATCGCTATTATAGCTGATCTTGTTGAGACAACAGATCTGGCTTGCATCACTGAGACCTGGCTGGATGAAAATGCTGGCCCCATTTTGGAGGCAAAAATTCCAGCCAGTTTCTCGGTGATACACTGTGTGAAGTTGGATCGCAGGGTTGGGGATGTAGCAATTTGTTTTAAATCAGAAGTGAGACTTGTGGATGTGCCAGTTTAGGGACCCAGATCCCTTGAGTGTGTTGTGGTCATGGGTGTGGGGTGCAGGATCTTTCTCATCTACCGACCACCCAGAGCTGAGAAGTTGTTCATGCAGGAATTCGCAGACTTTGCTGTTGACATGGTATTGGAGTTCCCCAGGTTGATGGTGCTGGGTGACTTCAATGCCAGGGTCTATGACAAACTCTGGCCATTTGGTCAGGACTTCCTCCAACTTGTATTTTTGTTGGACGTCACATAGGTAGTTACCTCTGCGACTCACGCTAAAGGACACTCATTGGATCTGGTTTTCCTCCTAAGGATGGAAACCTCCGACTTGGTGGTAGAACCGGTTGGTTGGTCAGATCACCACTCCATAAGGTTCCATTTCTTTGCTCCCCCTTATAGGCCTGCCCCTGTGAAGATGGTCAAATGCTGCCCTTTACGGGGTGTGACCCCAGATGATCTCTTGATGGAATTTTTATTTATTTATTTCTATTTATTTCAGTTTAGGATTAATACCTTTGAGTCCAGGACTCATTTTCAAAGGTTCCAGGTCATTGTTGAACAAACATTACAAATATAACAGTGTTTACAGAGAACAGAAAACAGTTTCACAGACATTCAAATACCAAAGAAATCTTATATATCCAACTAAAGGTTGAAGAGGATAGGATAAATAGGGTTAGCCTTGTAGTTCATTATTTAGTTGGTCAGTTTAGCCTAAGGGGGATAGGGGTCAACCAGGGATGGTGGCGTCATGGTGGAAGGGGTTTGTCAGTTGAGTGGGCCTCATTCAGGGATGGGGGTTGATGAGATAAAAGGGGAGGGTGAAAGGGAGAGGGTTGGGTGGCTGAAATTCTGCCATATTAGTGCAGGCAAGCACAATTCTTTTTTGTGTCAAGAAGGGATCTGAGCCCAGATTTGAACGTACTAATCTTGGGTGATTCTGTAAGGTTAGCAGGTAACTCATTGTACCATGTTGGTCCTTGGTACAGGATGGTGTTCTGGGCGAGTTTCGTCTTTTTGAAGGGAATCACCAACCTGTATGTAGCCATGCTTCTTGTTGATTTTGTGGGAACTGCCAGCATAAAGAGGCAGCCCAGTGCAGGGGGAGAAAGCCCAAGAAGCACTTTTTTCAGAAATAGGCAGGTTTGGTATTGTGCTTTAAGATGGAGTGGGAGCCATCCAGTTTCGGTGTAGAGCGTGCAGGTGTGGGTGTCCTGGGCAGCCCCTATGGCTAGTTGATAGGCCTTATTTAATAGTGTGCTGACCCTGTTTAGGGCAGTTTTAGTGCCTGCCCCATAGACAGGCAGCCCATAATCTATGGAGGACATCACTGAACTACTGATGGCAAGTTTCAGAGCATCTGGTGTCATAGACTGCCTATGGCAGCAGAGGACCCCAAGTTTTGTATTCGTTGACTTGACGATTGAGTCTATATGGCCAGAGAAGGTTAGTGTATCATCAAAGGTGAGGCCCAAGTATTTGAACTTTGTTACTTGTTCCAGTGTTTCACCATTATGGTTCTGGATGAGCAAAGGCTGGTATTTCTTTTTGCTTTGGGAGATACAGAAGAGTAGACTTTTCATTTTTTTTATGGTTTAGTAGTAGTTTGTTTTGTGTGAACTAGGATTCAAGCTTGAGGAAGCTGTCTTGGAGTTCGGTTGTGATGTAGTCATGATTTTCCCAGCGACCGATATCACTGTATCTTTCAGCATAGAAAATAGTGCATGCTGTACATGCAGATGGTGCTGATTTGATGAAGAGGCTGAAAAGCAGTGGGCAAAGAATAGAGCCCTGTGGGACCCTGAGGGACACTTCCCTAGCATATGATAGGGCATCTCCAATTTTGACTCATGACCTGTTTGTGAGGTAGCTTCTGAACCACAGTACTGTGTCCGGGGATAGACCTGTTGAATGGAGGCAGTTTAGGAGTAGTTTGTGGAATTGGACCTATGAGGATTGCTGGGTACAAGCAAGGGTCCCAAAAACCTTCTACAGACCTGTAATAGGGCTGTGGTGGGGGCTCTGGATGTTCTGGCTCCTGTCCGGGTTCACCCTCTCACCCTTTGCCCTTGGTCCCCTTGGTTTGATGGGGCTTTGAGGGAGTTTAGACGAGAAGGGTGAAGGTTAGAACATAGCTGGCAGAGAACTGGCCTGGTTGCCGACAGACTTAGACTGATGGGACACCTTAAAGACTATCAGTAAGCAATCTCCTGTAAGAAGGCAGAATTTCTGTCCGGGGAGATTGCTGCAGCTCAGAATCAACCAGCTCAGCTCTTCTGAACTGTGGATAGACTGTGCAATCCAGCCTGTCTACATGTTCGGAGAGCATTTTCTCACAAAAAGTGTGAGGAGTTTGCTCAATTCTTTGCTGATAAGATTGCCAACATCAGATCAGAGATCCATTCATCTTGTTCTGTGGAGGGGGGATGGTGGTCGGTGAATTGTCATGCCACCTCAGCTTTGCTGGATGGAGTTTGAGTGGTTGGGTATTGAGGATGTCATGCAGATTCTCAGAGACATGGGCCCAACCATTTGTAGTTCAGATCCAGGCCCTACCCGCCTTTTATTAGGCTGTATTGATGTCATCGGCCTGGTCCTTGTGAAGCTAATTTGGTGTTCACTGGAGATGGGTGCGTTCACTTGCTCCCTGAAGGAGGCAGTGGTAACTCCCCTTCTCAAGAAGTCATCACTTGACTCAGATTTCCCCACTAACTATCGACAGACCTCTAATCTTCCCTTTGCGGGGAAGGTTATTGAGAAGGTCATGGTGCTACAATTAGAGAACCATCTTACCATCCATGACATCTACGATCCTTTCCAGTCCAGTTTTCATAAAAGGCATAGTACTGAGACCATTCTGGTTTGGGTGTTCAATGATCTCCTAATTGCGAGAGATCAGAGATCCCGTACCATCTTAGTATTTCTTGATCTTTCTTCAACCTTTGACACTGTGGACCATGGGGTGCTGCTGGATCACCTGCATACCATCTGTGGCCTGTCTGGTATGGTCCTTAGATGGTTTCTTTCATTCTTCACTGGTAGATCACAGAGGGTCATCTCTAGGGTTCATTCCTCTGAAACTTTCTCTCTGCATTGTGGGGTGTTGCTGGGTTCCATGCTGTCCCCCATGTTGTTAGCAGTGTATATGCTGCCATTGGGAGACATTGTGTGATGGTATGGGCTGAGTTTTCACTGTTATGCAGATGACACACAGCTCTATCTGTCTTTTGCCCCTGACTAGGATAGTGCATTCTCAGTTTTTAATAACTGCTTTGTAGAAATCCAGTACTGGATGAACACCAGCTGATTAAAGCTCAATTCAGACAAGACCGAGGTATTGGTGGAGGATCCTGGTCACCAGGTAGAGGGGTCAGGGATGTGGTACCCCTCAGGATTGTGACTTGGGGGGCCCCAGTTACCAACCTCTGAACAGGTGCGAAATCTGGGGGTAATTCTTGACGACAGTCTGACACTTCATTCTCAGGTGTCAGCCATGGTTAAGTCCTCTTTTTTTCATCTAAGGAATATTGCCCAGATTAAGCACCTAGTTCCGTCTAGTGACTCACCTACTCTCATCCACGCCTCTATAACTTCACGCCTTGACTACTGTAACTCCATTTACCTAGGTCTTTTGGGGGTTGATATCCACCACCTGCAGCTGGTGCAGAACACTGCAGCCAGGCTGTTGTCTGGGTCATCTCAATCCAGCCATATTATGTTTGTGCTGCGTGAACTGCACTGGCTGCCAGTTCAGTGGCTGGTCACCTTCAAGGTTGGCTTGCTGACCTATAAAGCCCTACGTGGACAGGGACCGAGCTACCTGCAAGCTCTCTTGCATTCTTACTACCCCCTCTGAACACTTTTCTCAACCAATGAGGGATTGTTGGAGATTCTCAGGGTATGGTTAAAAACATCTGGATGAGGGCATTTTCATTTGTGGCCCCTATCCTGTGGAATTCTCTGCCTCACTGGAGTGCCTGACAGTGGAGAGCCTTAAGATCTCATTAAAGACCTACTTATTTCAGTTTGCATTTGGAGTTGTTTGTAGCTGATTATTACTGAAAATTTCTGATTATTATATTGTATTTTAATATTTTAAGGTTTTAATTATTTACTGTGCAGCGCTCTGATACTTGGCGAAGAGCACTATATAAATAAAGTTTATTATTATTATTATTATTATTATCTATTTATTAAATTCTGATTCTTGAATTTCTGGGTGTTCAAGGGAGGTAAGGTTGTGATACATTCCATATGACATCTCCCCTTGAAACAAAGCATTTACATCCCTAGTAACAAAATTCGTAAACACTTCAACCACTGGATTTGAAGACCTAGGAGGAATAAAGGTGGATTTAGGCTTACACTCATTGTGTTTATATTGCATATAGTCCATATTTGGCAATTTGTCACTGCCTGTCCCCACCTAATATTACCCTCATTTTGACTATTAGACAAATCATTAATATTTTCATCAGCAAGCAATCTTAATGCAAAATTTAAGTTAGATTCAACATTGTCAAAACTTTCACTGAGATAGTTAATCTGCTCATTAGAGGTTGAGTATACACCAGCTATGCGCCCCTGAGTTGTAATGTCCAAAATTTCAGGGAGATGTTTCCAGTTACCCAATTTTTACTAAAATGAAATTTCAAGTCAATTTTTCTAAATAGTTGACACAGTTCAACCATGATCTGAAAACAGTCTGGACTAACAGTTGGGATGAAGTTTAACCCTTTGGACAAAACAACAGAGATTGTATCAGTTCAACATTAAAAATATGTATTACTTCTTTTAGGTCAAATTCCTCTTGATTTGCATGCAGGCTCTTGTGGTGTGTTGCTTTTTCTTGTCCCATTTTATTTTTTATTGCTTTTTAATTTTTTTGATTTGTAAATTCAGTGGGGAGGGATGTACAGCACTGTGAGAATCTAGAACTTCCCTCCACTCTTGGATGGAAAAAGTCACAGTTCTTTCTTTGCTAGATTCAGGGAAGGTAGAAGAATCATTACCAGAGCTTGCATTTCTCCTCTTGCTTTTACTTCTAGCACCAGTTGTGCTCCAGCCTCGACTTTCACCAAGTCATGAATTTGTACTGGTACTAAATAAGTTCTGTTCATTTAAAAAGAGAATGAACACATTGTCATTAATATATATTAGGAGACAATATTAAAAATTTAAAGCAGCAGTGCAACAAAAAAAAGTTATTCTAAAAAGATAATGTTCTGCCATGGTTATGAAAAATATTGGCAGAACTATAGACTTGGGTTTTCTGGATGCTTCCTATGCTGTGTACTGTACATTTGCATTTTTGTCTGAATTCTTACCCTCCTCAAGTCCTTAGTATAATTTCTTTGCAAAAATGAGGCAGCCATCTTTTTTTCTTAAGAAATAATTATTTTAAAACTTTCATAAAATTCTTAAATGATAATGGAAACTGAAAATTTTACAACCAAAATAAACTGGAAGACATCTGGCATTGATTAGGAAGAAAAAGGTAGGGGTCAAATTTTAGGCTATGTTCGTTGCACTGCTGCTTTACATTGATGGCCTTTGATAGACTGATGCTCCATACATATGCCTGAGCACTTTTGGCAAACTCCACCCCATAAGGAAGAAGTTCTTAGCCCTGAATGCACATAAGGAGTTGTCCTTAGGAGATTATCACCGACTGCACGTGTACTTTGTAAGTTAAGCTTTTTCAATAAATATTTTGAAAAGTGTGTATTTGAGTGCTGACTTTTCTGTGTTTGTTCTGTTTTGCTTTAAATGTGCACCATAGATGAGCAGTGTGATTGGGGGTTTCTTGTTGTTTTAGTCTACATGTTAGATGGAACTTCCTGCATTTGCTACTGGATTCTGGTACCCTGTCAATTGAGCACTACCAGAATAGCACCGCACTATACAGGGCTAGTCTGGTAAGTGCTCACACAGAGAGTGAGGGGGGAATCACAGCACTTGCTGTAAGTGCTCCCCTGGTTGCCGTCCATGATACTACAGAAAGACAAGTGCACCAGAATCCAGGATGCTAGCCAAGCTGCTCCTATGGCGTGGAGAGCTGGAGCATAGAGCAGTTTGGCCAGCAGCAGTGGAGACTTGGGCTCTAATCCTAGTCTCTAACCTTTTAGCTACCTCAGGACTTAGTTTTTGTTTTTTTACATGGGTCCATAATGGCCCTGCAAATTTTAACTTTCCTCAGGATCCGCTCCCGCTCAGAGTGATAATCCTATATACAGGGGGGCGTGGGGGGCTGAGCCCAAAAATGGTGCAATTTTTACCGTGTGCATCATGCTGATGCTGTTGTTGTTGGCACTGTGTGGTGTGGACCAATACCCTGGATTCCCACCAGGAGAGGCATTGTAAGGTAGAGGAGGTGGCTCAAGATACCATGGGATTGCACTGTTGTAGTGAAGCAGCATGTTTACAGACTTGCAAAAAACACCTGTACTGGTACAGCTCTCCACCAAAAGACTGTTTGCTCTGATCCACAACTGAGCAACCTACAATGCTGTGCAAGCTGTTTATACTACCAGATTTGCACTGGTGCAACTCATCTGCATGTCTTTCAATGGTGCAGATCACATAGCGTAAACCCATTTATTGTAAAGTTTTAGTAAAGGCCAAATGACCTGTTGTATGTGTGTTTCAGATGTCATTATAAATTGGCTAGTTTAGTTACATTTTATTTGTTCAATCTTTAAAAATGATTATCACAAAATACAAAAATTAAAAAAATAAATGGACCATCACAGATTTATGAAAATTTGAAATCTCTTTTGAATAGTCTTGAGCCTAATTTATATAGAACCATAATTAAATCAAGCTCTCAAGCGACTCCAGGATGGTTCGATACAGAGTGTAAAACATATAAAAGACAGTTGAGCAAGATGTGTAGAAAAGCTAAGGCTAGTGCCGACCAGGATAGTGCCTTTGAACTTAAATTAGCAAAAAAAAAAAAATTATAGAAACTTAGTGAAGCAAAAAAAGAAGTTCTTTAGTGAACAACAATGGGGTAGGATGCATGCAGCCATAATGGATAATGACATTAAATCTTTCTGGTCTTTAGTTGCTAAGAGCTGTATGGGGTGGTCCTTTGAGCGAGAACAATGCATTGAACCAAACAGATGGCTCAAGTTTTGTGGTAATATGTTATTAGACCCAGATATGATTTGCTCATGGGATTCTTTGGATCTGAATATTATCAAAGGCCAGTTTATTCCATTATTAAAACTAGAGGTAACTAAAGCAATTCAGAATATTAAGTTAAACAAAGCTGAGGGGATAGGATACCAGGGGAAATGTTTTCGTGTCTACCTGGAGCTTGGGCTGATCATCTGGCCCCCTTTTTTAATAAATGCATTTGTAATAACTTTGTTCCTGAGTCTTCTGCCCAATTAATAAAAAGGGTCCGAGGAATGATCTTGCAATGTATCATCCCATAAGCATGCTGGACATATTAGGCAACATTTTTGCCACATTACTATTAGAAAGGCTTATGGCTGAGATAGATTCATTAGGGGGGTTTCCTCAGCCCAAGCTGGATTTCAGGACTGTTACTCTACACTTGACAATTATTTTATACTCTCACATTTAACTGAAAACTATGTAACTATAAATAAATAAAAATTGTATGTAGTTTTTGTAGACTACGGCTCAGCATTTGACACAATAAACAGATCAACATTATGGAAAATAATGTTAACCAGTGGTATTTCTCCTAACTTGGTCAATAGCATCAGAAATCTTTACACTAACATGTGGGCTCAAATTTGCTCCGGGAGTATACAAACAGATAGAATTAAAACAAATAAAGGGGTTCGGCAGGGATGTATCCTGGCACCAACATTTTTTTCTATTTACTTGGATGATTTATTGATTCAATTACAGTTATTACAATCGGATTCTCCAAAAAATTGGGACTAATATCTGTTTTGTACTTGCTTATGATGATGATCTTGTACTGTGCACTCTCTCAGTCTCAGGGTTACAGAAGAAACTGGATTTTCTGTCAACTGTGTCAGAGTCTTTATCTTTGAAAAATAATCTCAGCAAAACAAAAGTAATGGGCCCAGATATTCAAACTGTGCCCAAAAAGTGTGCAACAGCAGGAGCAAGTGCAAGTTCATTGCGCTCATGCTCAAGAGGCGTGATACTCAAAAACTGCGCAGGCTAAGATGCACCTACAGCCGATGACTGAATATCGCACCACCTGCGCCATAGCGCAACTAGGGAGGTGAAGCTGAGCATATCTGATGTGCCATAGCTCAAAAAGGGACACCCCCCAGCAGCAAGGCAGCAATGCAACAGCACAACCAGGGATGCAGGAGCCCACCACCCATGCTACAGATGGGCAGAGGAACACACAGCAGAACAGACATTGTCCCCCCACACCCCATGCACTGCACAACTGCATGCACCACACAGGATGCAACACAGTGCATGGACAAACACCCACCCATACCCAAGGGCACACCAACACTGGGACACAGTAGCGGGGCAACCAAGCTCCCAGTGTGTGGCCATGGAAACCAAGTACACATGGCCAGCACTCCTCCATAGCACAGGAGTGCCAGCCACCCTGCGCAGGCACTGTGGGGCTGTATGCCACCAGCATTTTCCCAGAGCACAAGTGACAGACACTGGTGCACATCTCCTGCAACACACACAAGCCACAGCATGGAGGTGGGACAACAACAGCGGAGGCCACAGTGTCACCCAAGGCAGACATGCACCACACCAGTGACAGGAGGCAGCCCGGCATTGTGACAGGTACAGTGGCTGTCCTGCATGGACAGCCACCACTGACATGCCAGCAGACTGTGCAGGTCACAGACATGCAAGGGTGTCAGCTGCACAGGCCATGGATGGGCTGACAGGTGCGCCATGGACACAGATAATGCACCATGAACCACTGCACACAGTCATCCAGTGCACAGGAAACAACACACACACCACAGACAGTGACTGATAGCTACTCCCACACCATAGTCACTTCCCCATGGACACACACACGCACATGACTGCACCACCCCTGATGCCATGCACACCACTGCAGCTGAGCACCTATAGCCCACTGCAAAACAGAGACCACTACATTAGGTATATCAAAGCAAACGTATTGTAAAAGACACACAAAACTATTTACAGATATATACAAAAGGTTGGGGGGAGGGCCACAAACAAGGTGAGGGTGGGTAAGGGGCAGGGGTGAAAAAATGGTAGAGGAAAGGAGGGGTGTGAGGGTGGGTCCAGGGGGGAAGGAAAATCAGGGGCATTAGGATGCTCATTGGGAGCCCCGGTCCCCACTCTGGCTGCTCCTTCTGCCATGCCACCATTGGACTCCCACAAGGTCAATCCTCTCCAATATTTCCAGGGAGGCCCTGGCCACCTGCAATATCTCCTGCATCATCCGTCTGATGGCTTGCAACTGCCGTCCACCTAGGACAAGGGAGCAGAGTCAATAGGTGTGAATGCACAGCCCCATGCATTCCACCCACTGTGCATGGCATACAGCCATGGGACATGCCTCTGTGATGGTGTGTGACCACCCACAGTGATCACATCCACAAGACCTGCCAACTCATGCACACACAGCCATGCGGACTGCTGCACACACCCACCAGCCAAGTCCTGCACAGCACCACCATGGCTGTTCAGTGACATGGCTATGTGGTGCGAAGGCAGTGGCACAGTCACGTACCCGGTGCATGTGTGGACCACAATTGATGCACTCCCAGACATGCAGTGCCACTGGACAGTGCTGACTGTAACAAGTTGCATGCATGGCAGTGGTGTCAGTGGATGGTGGCCATGCCCCGCTGCCCGCCCTGTTACACAGCATGCAATAGTAATCATGGATGTAAGGCACTCACCATCATCAGTCTGGTCCCTCTGCCTCTGTGGACCTTCACCCCTCCTGGAATGATGGTACTCCTGCTGGTGCCTCCTCTCCCTCACCAGCAGTCGCTTGTCTGGGCCTAAGGTGCAAACATGGAGTGAGGAACATCAGTACAATCTTGTAGCAAAGTCCCCCTGCCGCCATGTGTGTGCAATCCCACATAGCCAGACCCACCCACCCCACACCCTGATAACACCACCACGGCCAACACCGGATGATCCCCCCCATGTTCCGGACACATGCAACCGTGATACTCATATGGAAGATGAAAGTGTATGGATGTTGCACCTACCTGGCTGTGGCACCGTGCCCCTCCTGGCATGTGCCCGTAGGCGGGCAAGAAGGTCTGGGTCCCTCCGCCTCAGGTCCCCATATCTGTGGCGGCACTGCTCCGCCATCCGCTCCATACCGGTAGCCTCCTCCAGGGCATCGGCCACCTCCTGCCACACCTGACTCCTGGGCCTGTCCAGGGGTGCTTCACCAAATAGTGAGCCAACAAGTGGCTCCACAATGGCAACCAAGTTTGCCATCTCTACCTGGCTCCACTGTGCTGCTCTCCTCCGCACTATCTTCAATGCTCGGTCGAGTCAAAATGGCACTCTTCAGCGCAGTTCCGCCACGTGCAGATGCTGCATGGTACAGCACTGCCATTCCCTATCGTGCTGTCACCGAACAGCACGATAGTGGTGGACCCATGCCTGACACATGGTGCCTAGGGGACAAAAGTCAGGCACAGGGTCAAGGGTCTCTGGCACACGGACAGCCACAGCACGAGTGGAACCCAATGCATCTAGTGTGATTGGGTGCCTGTGTGCCACCTCCTGTAGCAGCCTACTGCGCTGTTGCCCCAGTGCATCTACTACACCCCAGTGCCACAGCGCCATATAGGTGAACAGCGCTGTAACGCCACTGGCGCAATGGTGGTCGTGCCCTGCATTGCCTCCCACACACAGCACGTCAGCAGCACAGAAGGTGCCTGCGTCATCAACCCAGGCATACGCAGTTAGGTGTGTACTGTGCATGTCACAGAACTGCGCCCTTGGCTCAGCACGTTCAACACAATTGCGCAAAGTGCAAAAGTGCACTATTCAGCCGTCATATGCAAATCAGCTAATCAGCCATTCAATGGTGCAGTCACTGCATTTGCATCCACTTAAAGATGCGCCTTGCCTCATTTGCATGGGTTGAGCTATAAAAGTGCAACATTGGGCTGCACTGGCCATAGTCAGTTACTGCAGTCTATTGGTGAGTTGCATGCTGTTTGGGAGTGTGGACTGTGGATTTTGGGACATGCATGGGACTGCACAGTCACAGGTAACACCTGTCATTCTCACAGGCTGAATCATGACCAAGCGAGTTGTGGAGGAAGAGGAACAGAGTTGTGGGAGGAGGAGGAGGAGGCCAAATTTCTATGAAGGCCGAGAAGGATGCCCTGTTCGAGGCCTACCTAGACCAGGAGCTGCTTCTCAGTGGACTCCAGAGAACACCACAGGCCGATGCTGCTGCATGGGAGGAGGTGGCGCATGCTGTAAACCTGCATGGCAGCCACCAGCACTCCGTGCAGGAGTGCAAGAAGAAGATGGGCACAGACAGGAGGAGGATAAAGGAGAAGGTGGCTGCCATCAGGGCAGCATGATCTGCGACAGGTGGGGGGACAGCCGGAGGTGTTACGCCTGACCCCACAGGAGGACATGGTTGCTGGCAGCATGCAGTGTTGTGCATTGAGGATGTTCCAGGTGGTGGATTCCAGATGGGTGGTAGCCCGTCACTGCATGGTAGGTCATGGTCTGTCTATTGGGGGGGGACAGGGTAGGTCACATGCAGTAACGCGACTTTGTTTTCCCTTACAGCTCCTGAGAATCTGCATGGGTCAGCGGTGGTGGGCCTCTCCACTGAGGCCAGTCAGATGGAGATGGAGGAGGGCCCATCCACCTCCACAGGAATACACGGCTCAGTGCAACAGTGGGCCCACCTGGATGTCCAGATTGATGTTGTTGGAGCAGGTGCGGAGGAGGCCTTGCTCGTGTCCCAGCATGCCGGCTTCCATGGATGCCAGCATGCTGGGACTCGGGCTGGTGCCAGGTCCATCACCGATGATGATGTTGCTAACGTCATGGGCAGTGACACGTGTGTGCCACAGGATGGCCACACAGCAGGTAACATTGCAGCCATGGCTGTGGGTGGTGTTGCCGTGGAGGCCTGTGTGTCATCACAGTCCCAGCCTGTGCCTGTCAGCACCAGTGGGGCAGCCCTGGTGTGTGTACAGGACAGTGGGACTGTTGCGGCCACTGCGGTGGCACCAGTGAGCCCTGGAGAGCGGCAGCCAGAGGGACAGTATCAGCAGTCGGCCAATGGGCTTGGGGGTACAGTGTCAGGGGGCAGCATCAGTGCACCGCCTGTGGACATGCCCAGGCCTGGCCCTGGTGTGCAGTGCCCACCCTCAAGGGGTGCTGAGCATCAGGGCCGGGCACACCCCGAGGTACAGCATGCCGATCAGGCAGATGACCTCTTGGATAAGCACACCCGCATACTGCAAGCATCAGTCAATCAGCAGATGTGGCTTGTGATGGCGATGGATGCACAGAGTGTGGCTCTGGAGTGGGCAGAGGAGTGTTGCAGCAGAGAAACTGCTCTGCTCCTGGCAGGGATGGACCGGATGTGGGAGGATGTGACCGCTGCCATTGACAGGCTGACACATACGATCACAGCTGCCATGGCCACAGGAGGCACACAGTTATTTGCCATATGGTGCAGACACCGTGCAGTGCAATGTCCTGCCCCCATTCCCAGCGTCGTGCAACACCATCCTTGTTGACACCAGGTTCATCTGTGGGCATCCCGAGCATGCCTGGCACAGGCATGTTCGGTGTGCTGCAGACCCTTGCGTGAGCATGGTTGCGTTCACACAGTGGGACCCCTAGGGGACCATCGGTGCCACCCCATGAGGCCAGTGGTCAGCTTGTCAGTGCTGACGGGTCTCGGCAGAGCTGCACATGGATCCGTGGTGGCCGGGGCACTGTGGTGTGTGACTGACCTGTCTCCCAAAGCGGCTACTGTCTGATGCTGCCCTGTGTGCATTGTGTCATTCAGCGGACAATGCACAGGTGGGTACCCGGCCCTGCACGCAGACACACAGTCCATCTGCACACCCTCCCAGCTGCTGTCCACAGTTGCATGTGCATGATGATGCCTGCATTGCGCTGTACGCCAATGTGCAATGGTGCCCAGCATCTGACACACGCACAATGACAGGCAGTGGGCATGGTGGTCTATGGACATGTGTGTGGCTAGGGGTGACATTCTGGGTCGGTGTGCCTCCTACCCTTTGTGCATGTCTGGTGAGTTGTGTGTGTGTGTGTGTGTGCATATCTGTCTGCATGCCATGTTAGAACTCACTCATCCCTGGTAGTGTGTGTGTGGTTCCATGCCCGGCCACTTCCCTTGATGGCATGCACCTCTGGTGTGTGTCCATGCGTGTCTGTGGGTTGTGCCTTTGCCACTGGTGGTTGCACATGACCCCATGACTTACTTGGGTTGGCTGAAGTGCTCCTCCATGATGGTGTCCCAGAGCAGCTGTGCCAGTCGGAGCAGTCGGGGGTCCCATTGCCCAAGGGAGGCTGCCCATCACCATTGTCACCGGCATCCTCATCATCCCCATCGCTGTCCCCCTCTTCAACCTGTATGGCTATCCTACATTCATTGGCCATGTTGTGCAGGATGCAACAGGCCAGGAATAGCCTGCAGGCCTTTGAGGGGCGGTACTGTAGGGCACCGCCGGAGGTGTTCAGGCAATGGAAATGTGCCTTCAGCATCCGGAACACCCGCTCGATGACATTTCATGTGGTGGCGTATGCCTCAATGTACCGTTGCTGCGATGGGGTTGCGGGCCGCCGGTATGGTGTGAGCAGCCAGGGATGAAGTGGGTATCCACTTTCACCTGTGTGTAGAGGGTGGAGGTTAGTTTGGTGATCAGCATCACCCTGCCCCGGGCCATGTAGGCCACTACCCATGTCACCTCTGACCATGCCCCTCCCAAGCCCTATGTTTGTCCATGTGGTTTGCATACTCACTCACTAGGTGGCCAGTGGGGCTGTCCCCACTCTCAAATCTGTAGCACAGTGTCAACTGGTGCCAGATGAAGGCATTGTGTGCTCCCCCAGGGTGCATGGCACAGACATTGATTATGTGCTCCCTGGCATCGCACACCACCTGGCAGTTGATGCTAGCATAGCCTTTGCGATTCATGTATGCAGCCCCTCGGGGCCAGATGGTGTTCGGATGGCCACATGTGTGCAGTATATTGTCCCTAGCACACCAGGCATACTTGCTACCCTGTGGAACTCCTGTATGTTTGCTGTGCACTCTGCCGGTGTGCTGGGGAAATGGATGTACTCCGCAGCATGTGGCAGCAGTGCACTGAGGAATTGGGTGAGGTGGCGTGATGCGGCTGACTGGGTTATGCCTGTGGTGTCCCCTGTTGGTCTCTGGAAGGTACCTGTGGTGAGCAAGCACATGCAAGCTGTCACTTTAGTCTCCACTGACAGAGCAAGGCTCCGTTGTGTGGGTGCCTGCATCACATCATTGAACAGCTCACAAAGCCACCTCAGAATTGCCCGATTCAGGTAGTACCGGCCCACGATCTCAGTATCACTATACAGCTCGAAGTTGGTGCGGGCTCAGTACTGCCTATTGGGGTCATACCACCGATGGGCCCTTCCATGGCCACGCCCCCCTGCTACCCACTTTCTCACCCCCCTCATTACTGCCTCCATCTGGATGGTGACACTGGCCATGTCCCTGACTTGTGTTCACCCCCCCCAGCAGCTGTTTCTGTGTTCCCCCCACTGTCCTGGCTGCTACATCCCCTGCACCGGGAACACCTGACTGTGCTGGCCTCAGTATTGTGGCACTTCCCCCTTCTGCACTGTGGCTCCCCACACCTTCCCTGAGCCTGTGGGTTCCAGGTGCCCTTTCACTGTCCTGCCCTGTGTGTGTGTGTTGCCTGTGTGGCTGGCTATAGTTCAGTAACTTATGGCTTCCCTGTAGCGTTCTTGTGCCTCTCCCTTGTTCCTTTTTATTTTGGCTCATTTCCGCTATGGCACAACTTCCACTTGCTCCCCTATTGCGCATGGCGCATGTTGTTGAATATTGCACTGCGCCATTTATGCATGGTTCCTCCCCCTTCAGTTGCACATACATTCATTATCATTGCACTATTGCTCAACGTGATTTGGGGGTGCAACTGCCTCCCACTGAATATCGCAGAATGGCGCATTTTCAGACTTGTGCATGGCACAACCCTATTGCGCATGGTGCAACCCTTTTGAATATCTGGGCCATGGTGTTTGGTGCTAGAAATAACAGGTACAGGTGGAAACTGATGGTCGACTTCCTGAAAACGGTTCCGTCATATATATATTTGGGCTTATTATACTCCAATAATGGTTCCTGGGGTAGACATCACGATTATATACTTTCAAAAACTAATAAAACAGTAGGAGTCTTGGCAAAGTTTAACGATGCCTTTGGTGGATATTCACTTCGACTATTATTAACCACCATACAGGCAAAATATAATTCCCAATCCCTGTACGGGGTGGAAATTTGGGGACTGAAACCCCTTGATCATTTGGAAATACCAGCTAATAAATTTTTGAGGAAAGTTATTGGTTGCCAAAAATCCACCCTGGCCTACTTTATAAGAGCAGAACTGGGTATTCCTAAATGATAGGCATTGGCTGACTCTAGACTTATTAACTTTTGGATCAGGCTACTTAGACTGCCTAAGGATAGATGGGCTAAGTTATGCTTATTGGAGAAGGAGCTTTGGGCTCAGCGCCAATACAGGCAGTCAGACTGACTTTCTCACCTGTACAAATGCCTGAATAAATATTTATTGACTTTTTTGCTGAAGTATAGATATCAGTGTGTTAGTATTAGTGAGAAATATAAAGCTTATATTAAAAGCAAACAGTACAATTTCACAGAGAGCTGGATATGGCACGTATTGCTGCCTCAGAATATGCCAAATGGTATACCTATAGCATTGATAATCTTGCATATAGATTTTATCTTGATGTTTTGGAAAACCCAGATATTTACAAAACATATACAAGATTTAGGCTAGAACTGTTTGAACCTAATATTAAACACGCTTTATACAAGAACTCCACTAACCCTGAGGATACTCTCTGTGGCTATAACCAGGGTGAAAGGGAGGACTTGGCACATGTCTTTTTGAGGTGTCTGTGGTACACTAAAATTAGTCATAAATGGCTACTTCCATTGATCTCTGGAATAGCGACATCCAGCGACACTGAGCTTATTAAGGTTTTTCTTACTTGAGGATCAAATTATTATACAGTCTATGGGGAAATTTGCATTCCTAACTAGGAAAATTAGGAAAAAGAAATTGAGTGACCATAAAATATCATCTTTAATGGTTTAGTGTATTCTGACTGCCTGCTGTTGCGCATCACGGTCTTATATATTTGGTCTTTCTCTTTTGCTGCTATATTGGTACATAAACTATACACTTTTTCTTTTCTTCCAGCCCCTGCCCCGAGGAGTTAATTCCTCAGGCCTTTTCGGCTGGAGTCCAGATGTGCCGTGGACCCCAGTGTCATTCCACACTTGACTGGGAGATTTTTTGCCTTTTGGTTTTTCTCCCTGTCCCCAAACACCTGAGGACGCTGGCACACAGGACTTTCATCCAGACAGATGGAGTGCTGATGCACGCCATCATCAAATGTCCTCAGCATTCTCCCCACCCCGACTCTGGAGAGCCCCCTGTGTGCTGGATGCCCGTGCTTCCACCGGCATCACTGCGTCAGGTGCCATTAAGCACCCCAGGAATCCCACCCCAGGAGGAGAGCATCCATTGGGATGTTCAATCCTCCTTCCCTTAAGAAACCCTTGGCAGCCCGAGGCCATTCCCAAACCCGGGTCACCGGTGTAGCATGAGAAATTGTACACTTTTGACATATTTGCACTTCACGTGATCATGGTTTGTATCAACTGTGGCTATTATTGTAAATATTGTTTGTTTTATCTTTCTATGTAAGTCTGTTTTTTTTGTATTTTGTGATGATCAGTTTTAAAGATTGAACAAATAAAATCAAACTAAACTATAAATTGGCTAAGCTTAAAGTGTTCTCTCTGAAAACAGGGCCTCTGGCCTCTGTGGGGGTAGGGCACTATAAGTGGACAGAGACAGGACATGAGAAGATACCATGGATCACATCACAAAACTTCAAACACAGCCATTATTCTTGTAAAAGGATCCTTTTCAATGTTTCCAGATAAAATGAGGCAATTCTAAGGGGTTGCCTCCTGTCATGGATACAGAACAAGGAAGTTGAGAGAGAGAGAGAGAGAGAGAGAGAGAGAGAGAGGAGAGAAAGAAAGAAATAAAATGTGCTGCCTTACGTGGCCCAGGTCGTGCCCGAAAAAGGTCCCTGGGATCAGTGCACCTACCCAGTTAACAAAGTCATAAATAAATAAAGAATTAGCACTGACATGGTCAGGTTAATTCAGAACATGTGGACAGTAAGAAAGCCTGATTTTGAGCTGCACAGGTAAGAAAAAATCACTTTTTTCTTACGTGGCTAATGTAGCATTACTTTTGAGCCCAAATCAGTCTAGTTTTATGTACTTGTGTTTACTGCTTAAAACCTTTATTTTCATATGGTCTTCTTGATTGCAATGTTTAACCATGGCTACTTTGGAATGTATTTTGTAAATAAACAGTATCCATTTAAGATATAAGTAACAGATGCTGCATTGTCGAAGGGATATTTTCTGGGTCTGTGAGGTATCTGTCCCATTGAAGAGACATGCTATTATATAGCAGAATCAGCCAGCATGCAACACAGTGTGATACACATGCCACACTTTCCTCTATGACAAACTGGAGTAATTGCCTTTGGAGTACATTGTGTTCCTGCAGCATTCGGCAGCATGTCACTGGCAGAAACTGTGATACGAGCATTGTATCCGGAATGTCTCCAGAATAACTAATCAGAGCTACAGGTAAGTAATCTTTCCTAATATAGTACTGGGAACTGGAAAGTGATAAGGTAAAGAGTGGTTGATAGACAACACACTGCCTGAAGATCAATCATTAATGTAAGGGGACTGCTGACTGGATTCAGAGTCCAGGGCCCGATTCCAAAAGATCCCATAGATCGTTGCAAGCTGTGGGAATCTAGGGCTGCAGTGTACTCCCAGTACATCAGGGACTCTTCACCTGATTCAGTAAAATTGGAGGTCCCTGTGCCAAAAATCTGGGATTCACCACACACGTAGGCTAGAGTCAAACAACAGATGCACCTGCAGGACTTGCCGCAGAGATCTGCCCCTCCTTCTGGTGCAACATTAGAAGGAATGGCTGGAGGGGTCCTGGGGCAGAAGGGGCATGGGGGATGTTGTAGGGGGTGCTGGGGAGCCAGGGGGCATGCCAGGAGGTGATCGAGTACCCAGCAAGGGTGCCATGCATACAACCATTGTGGTAATAGCTTATGCTGCGATAACAATGGCACCCACATCAGGTGCCCGATCAGCCCCACTGCATGCCCAATTGCCCTCCCAACACCCTATAGCAATCCCCTGTTCCTTCTGTCACTGGACCCCACAAACAGAGCCCCCCCCACTGGTTCCCCACCTTGTGGGGTAATGGTGCAAGGGGTGTAAACCACCTCCTGGCTAGTCTAATGCGAGCCCCTTGCTATGGCCACAGCAGGGCTTTCAGGATCCCCAAAAAAGAGGATGTTGCAGCCCCTCCATGGTGCTGGCTCCCTTGTGACTTGGCTTACCCTGATGTAGGTCACAAGGATGGCACAGTGACTATTTGCCACAGCAGCTTCCCATTCCAATGCAGATTGTGTTTTGGAATAGGGATTGTTGCATTTTATGACACAAGATGCAGACTTCATCATTGTTGTTTGATGCAGTACCTTGCGTCAGTCTAAGTGCTTTTGGAATTGGGCCCCAGGTGTCTGGGACATGCCAACTATATAGAGGAGTCAGTGGGAGCACAGGACACAAAACATGGTGAACTAGGGTGGAGCTATGTGACAAGTTAGGTATGTGACACGCTATTGCAAGAGGGTCACTGACAAGGTTGGTCTGAAACATTTATCTTAATTTACTAAGGAAATGGAAATTTAGAAACTTCCTGTGGTATAGTTATTTGATTTCAAACCCTGGGGGGGATGCCAGTCTTACAGCCCCTACATAATAACAAGCATTTGTCAATGCCGAATGTTTGCTTGCTGGCATTGGCAGTGGTAGTGTAGAAGTTACAGAGCTGCGTAACAGGAATGGCAGTGAAGTATTGAACTGAAGCCAACCCCACCATCACCCTGCAGAGAGTGACAGGCATTGGGGTGTGCCTTTGGGTCGTCAGGCATAACGGCCATGCCATTTCACCACACCCCACCCTGCAGACACTGACAAGTGTCACGGTGTTCCTTGGGGTCTTTGGCCCTTATGCACACCCCATTCCATTAGGAAATACGGTTAGATGGGTGCGATATAGGAGAATGGGGTCAACTTTGGGGCCGAAGAGTCCAAGGCATACCTCGATGCATCTCACTGGCTGCAGGGTGTGGAATGGTATGAGCATTACAGGCAAGAATCCCAAGTCACACCCCCGATGCCTGTCATTCTCTACAGGGTTGGGCGTTATGGTTGGAAACCCTAATACCTCAGGCATTCGTTGGTATTTTCACTCCAAATTTTCAACATGGTTTTTTTGTGACCCCACCTCATGAACAGTGGCAATATCAGTTTGTTAGCCGAAAGCTGCTTATGCACAGCGACTACGGCATTTAGCACCACAGGTGCAAAAACATTCCGAACAGGATGTAAAATGACAGCTGTACTGTTCATGGGGAGGTGTAAAATGGCAATGTTGCAAATCTGCAGTAAAATATAAAAAGCTGGTGAAGTCAATGAAATAAAGACATAGGAAACTGTGCAACGTGACAATTCGTAATATAATTAGGTTGGGGATTTTACAGCAGATTGTCAACTCAGGCATGTTGGTGCCCGATCATGAACAGTGTCACTGATTTTCTTTATCTGTCCCGAACAATGATTTCCCACAGTGACCAAGCATCTCTGCGCTGAAAGTGTGAAAATACACTTCGGCCATGTTGTGAAAAATGACAGCTGTACTGTTCATAAGGAAGTGTGGAAAAATGCCACTGGTGAAAATCTGGACTGAAAATATTACAAAGTCATGAACTTACGAGGGTGCATAGAAACTGCGCAATGCTCACTCGTAACACAGTCATTTTATGAACTTTTGTCACCAAATTTTCAACATAGCCATTTTAAGACCTCTGCTCATGAACAGTGTAACTGTGATTTTCGTAATCTGTCCCAAACATTGCTTTCGCACACCAACAGCACCATTGTGCGCTACATGTGCGAAAACACATTTTGGGCGACATATGAAAAATGGCAGCTGTACTGCTCAGAAGGAAGTGTAATAAAATGGCAATGTTGAAAATCTGCAGTGAAAATATTAAATTCGCAAACTTACGAGCAAGCATAGGAACTGCACAACGCACACTCCTAAAACAGTCATTTTTAGGAATTTTTTCACCAAATTTTCAACATAGCCATTTTAAGACCTCTGCTCATGAACAGTGTCACTGTGATTTTCTTAATTTGTCCCGTACATTGATTTTGCACACAGACTACGCCATTGTGCGCTACATGGTGGAAACATGTTTTGGGTGAGATGTGAAAAATGACAGCTGTACTACTCATAAGAAGGTGTGGTAAAATGGCAATGTTGAAAATCTGGAGGGAAAATATTGAAAATTCGCGAACTTGTGAGCTGCAGATAGAACCGCGCACGCGCATCAGAAACACAGTCATTTTTAGGAATTTTTTCACCAAATTTTCAACATACAGACATTTTAAGACCTCTGCTCATGAGTAGTGTCACTGTGATTTTCTTAATTTGTCCCGTACATTGATTTCGCACACCGACTGCGCCATTGTGTGCTACATGGGTGGAAACACGTTTTGGGTGAGATGTGAAAAATGACAGCTGTACTACACATAAGAAGGTGTGGTAAAATGGCAATGTTGAAAATCTGGAGTGAAAATATTAAAAATTTGTGAACTTACGAGCATGCATAGGAACTGCACAATGCACGCTCGTAAAACAGTCATTTTTTGGAATTTTTCCACCAAATTTTCAAAATAGGCTTCTTGAGAGCAGACCTTATGAACACTGCAGTGTCATTTGGTTAATCAACCCAGAAAGGTGATTTCTTGCAGTGACTGTGAAATAACCCTTCAGGCCAGAATAACGCCATGACAGTGACAGCATTCATGAGAAGGGGTCCCAAAAACCCCATGTTGAAAATTTGGGGCAAAAATTCCAAAAAATGCCTGAGATATGCAACAAAGTTGAAAAAACCCTGTCTGTCCCTTATACAGCTTACTGGCATTTCCTCAGTACGCGGTCGGCTTTGAAAAGTGCAGATGTGTTCCGCTCGATCAATGATCGTCACGCCAAGCTCCGGAGGTAAGTATGGGATGAGGGGGTGTGGGAGGCAGGGTGTGCAGTGGTGGGTGCAGGTTGTGTGGGGGGCAGGAGACTGCGTGGGACCGTTTTTCTTTACAGGTTGTTTTTTTATTATGGCGATGCGGGACGTTTGTCATGCTGGGGTGGGCTCCCAGCGTAGCACAAGGACAGCTGGGGAGTTGTGGAGTTGACGGGGGATTGGGCACCCCCCTCGGCCATAGTATCTATTGCCACACTGGGGTGGGCTCCCAGCGTGGCACCCTGTACTCTGGGGGATGAGGACAGTGGAGCCGACAGGGGATTGAGCACCCCGTCGGCTATACCATGATTTGCCATGCTGGGGTGGGCACCCAGTGTGGCATGTGGAAGGCTTTGGGGGAGCGCAGCACAGATGACGGGATTGGGCATCCCCATCGGCTATACAGTGTGTGCGGGGGGGCAGCGCGCAGTATGCGTGCATGTGTGTATGTGTGTGTGTGTGTGTGTGTGTGTGTGTGTAGGGGGAGCTACGCATGAGCAGGCGATATCTGATCGCTGCTCACTGAAGCGTAGCTCCCTCTTTCAAATGTACGCCACTGCATTTTGGAGCTGTCATTGACAGCTCCAGCTTGCTTTGGAGGACTGGGGCCGCAACTGCCAACACACTGACGGAATTGGAGGAGGGGGTGACACACCTCCGAAAACTCGGATGATGGCACTATGTTTCTTGCACATGCGTGTAAGCAAACATAATGAATGTATGTAAGAAAACATAATGAAATAAGCAAAATAAATTTATCTGCCAAACCAATACTAAAACTTGAAAATGAAGTGTCCCTTAAATGTCAGTGGTACTGAGGCTGTAAATATTACATTTAACCGTTTGCCCCGACCATATATTGGTATACTTTACTAGAATCAAATTATTGTGCTGTCAATTTGATAAAACGTGACGTTAATGCACTATACACTTTTCTTGGGAATACACAGCTTTTTCTGCCTGATTCACTTGCATTGGATGTTTCTCTCCCCAGGAAGCTAAGGTAGACATCTGGTGTAGACAGTGTATTGTGATGAGAAGATATAGATTTTCTTTCAACAAGCAGAGAAAGTCAGATCTGAGTTGAGCATGCTCCGTGGAAAATGGGTTATGCATTAACAGACGCTCATGTATCTTCTATTTGATCCAGTGCACAGCTAGAGATATGTGTTGGTTAACACACTGCCCAGCTCACTTGGAGGCTTTGCTGATTGTACAGATACTGCAACCTCAGAGATGACAACAAAACACTAGGCAGTCATGGTGCAGCACCTTGGGAAGCAATTATGGTACATTTACCCCCATGATGTCTAGAATTAGGGACATAGTAGGGAGGCAGTATAGTGCAGTAGTTTAAGGCTCTGACCTGCAAATATGAAGACTTGGGTTTGAATCCCACAGCCCCCAACTTGCATACTGTGTGACCCTGAGCAAGTCACTTAACTTTCCTCTGCTCCTAGGTAGCACCTATAAACAAGCTTTCAGCTTAGTGTACTAGTCCTGGTTAAATAACTGTCAAAAAAAAAATTATTTTAGCTAATCCAGGCCACCCTGAAAATTGATAACTTTTCTCTCTTGCTGCTTGCAAGAATTTCCTAGAAAGTCATAGAAACATAGAAATTGTTGGCAGATAAGGATCACTAGGCCCATTCAGTCTGACCATAAGCCTTATACTTGTATATGACCTTTGATGCTATCCAGTCAGTGGTTTTCCATCATTCCTTCCCACTCCTTCCTACCTCAAGGTTCCCTTGTGCCTGTCCCAGACATGTTTAAAGCCCCCACTATGCTTGCTCCCACCACATCTTTTGGCAGACTATTCCATGTGTCCATCACCCTCTCTGTGAAGAAAAGGATTCTAACATTTCCTCTTACTCTAGCCCTCTCCAATTTCTTATTATGCCCCCTCATTCTTGTACTCCTTCTACACTGGAAGATGTCTCCCCCATGCACCTTGTTTATGCCTTTGAGGTACTTGAATGTTTCTGTCATGTACCCCCGCTCCCTGTTTTCCTCCAGTGAGTACATATTGAGGTCCTTTAATCTCTCCTCATTTGTTTTGTGGTGCAAGCCATGTACCATCTTGGTCATCCTTCTCTGGACCGACTCCACCCCATCAATGTCCTTGTGGAGGTGCAGCCTACTGAATTGCATAGTACTCTAGGTGAGGCCTCACTAGTGTTTTATACAATGGCATCACCATCTCCATCCTTCTGCTAGTAATATATCTGCCTATGCACCCCAGCATGCCATTGGACCTCCCTGTAGCCTTTGTTCTTTGTTTTGACACCTTTAGGACATCAGAAATGATAACTCCTAGGTCTCTTTCTTCCTTGGTGATTATCAGCACCCTCCCATCCTGTAGCTCTCCCACGGGTACCCTCTAACCAGGTGCATTATTTTACACTTCTTTGCATTGAACCTCAGTTGCCACTCCTCAGACCATTTTTCAAGCCTCTCCAGGTCCCTCCTCATTTTCTCCAGCCCTTCTGGAGCATCTAGTCTGTTGCAGTTCTTGGTGTCATCAGCAAACAGGCAAACCTTTCCTTCCAGCCCTTCTGCAATGTCACTAATGAAGACATTGAACAGGACTGGCCCAAGGACTGATCCCTGAGGTACCCTGCTGGCAACCCCTCGCCCTGGATTGGATCACATTTACCACCACCCTCTACATCCTGTCTCTCACCCAGTTACTAACCCAGTTTATCATCTTGTGCCCTATGCCCAGACTACCCAACTTGTTTACCAGCCTTCTATGTGGGGCAGTGTTGAAGACTTTGCTGAAATTGAAGTAGGCATCATCCACAGCCCATCCCTGATTTACTTTCTCTGTCACCCAATCAAAAAAATCTATGTGATTCGTTTGACACAACCTTCCTGTTATGAATCCATTTTGCCTTGGATCCTGGGCACCGTTGGATTCCAGGTGTGCCACTATCCTTTCTTTTAGCATTGCCTCCATGATCTTCCCCACTTCTGAGGTGAGGCTGACCAGCCTGTAGTTCCCCACCTCCTCCCAACTGCCGCTTTTGTGCAGAGGGACTGCATGTGCCCTCTTCCAGTCCTCAGGAACCACTCTTGTGTTTTGTGATTCAGGAATATGACTGCCAGAGGCACTGCTAGTTCCCTTCGCAGCTCCATTAATATCGGTGGATATATGCCATTTTGTCCGATAGCTTTGTCCACCTTCAGTTTTGTGAGTTCTTCCAGAACTCTGTCCACTGTGAATGGACTGGTGTCCTCCTCTTCCCCTCCCCCACATCTGTTACCAAACTGTGGTCCCTGACCCCCCCCTCAGTGAATACTGAACAGAAGTATTTATTCGTATTTCTGCCTTGTCTAGGTCTTCCGCCTTACACTTTCCCTCTTCCTCTTTGAGCATTACAATCCCTCTCCTGTTTTTTCTTCTTTCGCTGATGTACCTACAAAATGTCTTGTACTATTTCTTCACTGTCTGCACTAATCCCTCCTTTGTCCTCACCTTTGTACTCCCAAAAGTCTTCCCTGCTTCCCTTAGACACTCAAGGTTCACCTCTCTGTCTTCTTAACTTTGGTTCCACTTATACTGTACTTTCTGAAACTCACCCTTTTAGCCCTGACTTCATTTGCCTTCTCCTTAGAGAACCATAGTGGCTTTCTCCTTCTCTTCCCTTCGGACACCAACCTGATGCATTGGTCTGTCACATCCACTATGGCATTTTTCAGTTTCCGCCACTACTCCTCAACCGCCCCCATCACCTATCTCCCCTTCCCCAGGGCTACTCTGATACATCTACCCATTTCAGCATTCTGCCCTCCTGAAATCCAATACCATCACCTTTGTGTGACTCGACTGAGTCCTTGTCTCCATGCTAAACCACACTATGTGGTGGTCGCTGGACTCCAGCTGTCCTTCTACCTAGACTTCTGTGACTCTGTTCCCTTTGGTCAATACCAGGTCTAGAATTGCTTTGTCCCTGGTGGGATCAAGCGCTAGCTGCCTGAGACCTACCCCTTGTAGGGAATCCAGGATTGCCCTGCTTCTGGCTTAAACAGTTGCCTTGGTGGTCCAATCCAAGTCCGGCATATTGAAATCTCCCTGCAGTAGGACTTCACCTTTTGATGCTATATCATGTATTTCATCCACTAGCTACCCATTCACTTCCTCCCCCTGTGCAGGGGGTTTGTTGATCACCCCTGTGTGTATTGATGTGCCATTGCCCGGTTCAAGGCTGACTCACAGGTCTTTTTTGCATTTTTAACAGCACCAAAGGGAGAAGCTGAAGTAGCACTGCAAAACAGATTAACAATTTCTATGGTTGTGATTTATTCAGGACCTATAGTGAGAAATTCAAATAACCTCCGCATAAGTGCTATTCCCTTTGGGAGGACAGAGTGAAGAAGCCTCTGAGCTGCAGTAATTCAGTGAATGGATGGCCGAATTCTGTGTGGGAAACCTGTTCTAAGCCAAGTACTATAAGTGTGAATGGCTGTGTGGTGAAACAGGAGGAGGGAGGAGGGGATGAAAGCATTGTGGAAGGAGGGGTGGAGTGCAGTTTGGCAGCAGAACTCAACTCTACTGTTGTGGGGTGCAGGTAACATGACAGCAGTCAGCTAATGTCACAGCTGCAGTTAGTGAGTTAAAAGTGATTTTACTACATTTTGTTCTTCATTCAGGGAGGACAGAGTGAAGCAGCCACCAATCTAGAGTGAATTCACTGAACAGATGGCCAAAGTCTGTGTGGAAAAGCTATTCTAAACTAAGTACTACACTAGGAATGACTGTGTGGTGAAACAGGAGGAGGGAGGAGGGAGGAAAGCATTGTTGGGGGGTGGAGTGTAGTTTGGCTTCCAAACTCAAAGCCATTGTTGGGGGGGGGGATACTGGTCATGTGATTGTAACCAGTCAGTCATGTGACTGCAGTCCCATACAAACCCCAAAGCTGCTAGTGATCCCAAAGTGTGAGTGATCCCAAAGCGTGAGCACCACAAAACAGCAGTGTGGTATCTACCTAAGTGATGTTTTGGGGCATCAGCAGAGCTTCCATAGGGAGAACTGCAGGCCACAGGCAACACTGCTCAAAGGAAGGCAGTAAGGAAGGGGCAGTAAGTGGGGGTTCAATAGCAACTGCAGCTATTACCTATCTGGGGTCTGTCTCCAGAAGGGCAAAAGCTCTATAAGGGTAATGGGGATAGCTAAGTGCATTACTAAAGAGTTTCTAGAATGTAAAATGTGGAGAAGGGGCATGCAGTGGGGGCAAAGGAGGCACGTGGAGTTGTAGGGTCAGGCAAAAAAAGGCAGTGCATGCAGTAGATATAGCACTGGTGCCAAAAATGGAATGCAGGGCAGAAGCCCCTACATATCACCACAGTATGTGGCTTCCTCATGGGGAGTGGTTGACAACTATCACTTCCATCATTTCACACCATAACAGTATGATTAAATAATTAATTAATTAATTATATCGATGTGCAAAATTGAATGTGGAAGTCATTAAATATTTTCAAAAATACCATATGTATTTATAATTACCAGGCACTTAAGGCTGAAGGACAGGTGGACCTATTGCCCATCACAGAGACATGGGCCACACCAAACCATGGCTGGAACCTCACAGGGTCCAGGTATGAAATATATAGGAAGGATAGGGAAACTGGTAGAGTGAAGTGTCTCTAAGTGAAGGAGGGGATAACCTGTACTAGAGAAGAAGGGGTGGATGGGAAGACAGAAACATTATGGGTGCAGGACCAAGTAAGTTAGAGGAGGAAACTAAGGATGTGCATAGTTTATAGACCACCTTCACAGGATGAAGAATTAGACAAGGTACTGGGGTCCCAAATCATGGAAATGGCAGGCAAGGGGGAGGTAACAGTGTGGGACTTCAATCTAACCGATGTCGATTGGAAAATCCCAGCTACCTCCAGCAACAAGGAGCGTGTACTACTGGATGCATTCCAGAGTGGATTCCTGACAGAGGGTATCATGGAGCCCACTAGACCTAGTCCAGTCTAACTGTGGGCATGTCCAGGATGCAAATGTGGAAGCTCCACTTGCAGCGAGTGACCACCACTTGGTGTTACTCCACCTGGACATGGGCAGAGGGATGGTCAGGATGAAGATGAGGGTTTTGGATTTCAGGAAGACTGTTTTTAATAAAATGGAGTAAATTCTGGTAGGACACCTTAATGAAACAGCAAGAAGATGGAGGCCACCAGTGACTATGCCAAAATAAAGTCACAAAACCCAGCTGGTTCAGAAAGTAAGTGACAAATTCAATAACAGAAAAGAGAGCAGCCTTCCAGAAGTGCAAACATACTCAGAATGAGCAGGATAAGGTGGTCTATAATGATAAATCAAGGGTGGTGAGTAGGGGTGGGCAAAGTGGCCAAAATCCACTATGTGAAGCAATTCGCATATTAAGGTAGAATCCTCGAAGTAATCCGCAACGCAAAGTGGAGTACTCCACCTTATAATTAGGATAACAAAGTCCACTGAAAACAATGACTTTGCATTACTCCGCTTTTCCACAACCACTTCTACACCAATTTTAATGCAAAGTACATTGAAATAAATGTACTTCGCATCACTTCGCCTTTTTGGTGAACTCCAAGGCGAATTTTGCAGTGATTCATGGAACTGCAGATTACATGGGCTCTAGATTGTTCTGCATAGGGTTACCACCTGTCCCTATTTTCGCAGGACAGTCCTGATTTGGGCAGCTGTGTCCTGCAGAAAAACATGAAAAATACTAAATGTCCTGACATTATAGTAGAAAAAATATTTTTGGATTTTCCTCTAAATGTTGCAAAAACTATAATACCTTAACTGAAATACCTTAAAATAATTAAAAACACAAGAAACAACTAAAAAACTGCAACACTTAGTCTTAATTCTGATTATTTAGAGAAAACATGTCTGTTGGATTGGTCGAGACGACATACTGCCCTGAGAAAAATCCACTTTCAGTAAAAAATGTCCCACTTTGAGCTTCTTAAAAGGTGGTAACCCTAGTTCTGCACAGCCTCAGTTCTGTGTAGTGTGTGTAGCGGTAGCTGGAGACAGTTTGCTTTCAGAGTTCTGAGATTCAAACCCTATAAAAACCATTCAAAAAGCCTTTTTGAGCCATTTTTTTGCTCAAAATTTAGTACATCAATTGTAGGAAACTCTCCTGTGCTCATATCATCGAATGTTTATTGTTTTTGTGTGGATTTTGAATGCTAATTTAGAACATTCAGTCTGTATAGTGACAGACACTTGAAATGTGCTTGGGGGAGGAGCATATCTGTGGTGGAGGTAGATTAACTGGGAGATAGTAGTCTTTCTTTTTGGTTATATTTTTCTTGTATAACTGTGTTCATGTACACACAGTAATACTTTCTGTAATTTTTGAACATTTTTTGCTCATATTTGTGGTGCAATGCATAATTTCAGTTTGTTTAAATGATGTGGTTATATTACTGAAGTTTTCAATTTGCTACACATTATCTGTAGTGTGTGTGTGTGTGTGTGTGTGTGTGTGTGTGAGTGCATGTGCGACCCATTGCCATCAAATCAGACACATTTTATTGTGCCACACAGTAATTGCAGCACTGTGAACCTGCTCCATCTACATTATTTTGTACTGCTTTGTGGTATCTTGGTAGTGGACTGTTACTGCTGTGCACTGCCCCCGCCCCCAACCGGCAAAAGTTATTCTTTTCTAGATTTGGATTTGTGACTTGTGAGCACTGATTAGGGTTTTGCCTTTGCGTCTGCATCTCTTGAGTGTGCAGCGCAATCTGAATCTGTCTGTGAGTTTGCATCTGTTTAGTGCTCAATCTCCATCTGCAAGCCACAGTTGTTTTTTGGCTTCCCATCCACCAGCCCAGACTGAAAGTTCATAAATCTAAATTTGTTTAGAATTTTCTTGGTGATCCCCAAAAATGCCTACAAAGAGACGTGCAAGTAAAACTGTTTCTGGCCATGGCACTGCTGCCAGTGGCAAAGTTGACTGCTGGCGTGGTAGTATGCAGAAATGCATAGCTGATGTCAGTAAATTTCTCCATCAAGTTTTTTACAGCGCAATCTTGTTGCTTCACTTATAGTTGAAGGAGATGATGTTGTCCCCTCTGGTGATGTTAGTACAGTTGCTGCTGGCATGAGTACTGCTGCCCCAAGTTCTACTTCTGACCAATTAACCATTTTAGAGGGGCCCCCTAATGAAGGCCTAACCACTGAAGTGCAGGGGTCATTTGTGTGGCTTGTTTTGCCATCAATAAATTTGCACTAGCAGTGAACATTTTTTCTTGGCATTTATTTGTCTGGAGTGCTGGCTTTCTGGTTTTGTTACATAGGAATATAATGAGGACAAGGACACCACTTTTATACTTTATTTTATTTCAGCTGTTTTCGGGTGTGATTCTTACCATTTTTGGGAGGTAAACAAGGTCATGCGAAAGAAAGACGGAACACACACACTTAATATTATACACATAACAGTGTACAATGGGGGTAGAGACTAACAACAACAAAAATGGACAATGACCTGTGTCAGATAACCTAAAGGTATGCAAGAAATGCCAGAAGGCAGTAAGAAGGGCTGGGGTATACGGGTATGCATTGGGAGCCATCACATTAAAATGAAGTCCAAAAATGGATGTTCTTATCCCTATGTACATATGTTTGGTAAGACCTCATCTTAGGTACAGCGTGCAGTGATGAGAGCATATCTCTGCAAGGATATACACAGGATGGAGGCCGTACAAAAGAGGGCAACTAAATTGTTGAAGGGTATGCACCAGAATGAAGTCAGATGATGAGACACTAAAGGACATTACATATAAATGCAAGGAAGGGGGGGCATGATAGAAACTATCAAGTTTTAAAAGGGAATCAACAACATACAAGAGGGTAGCATCATCCAAAAAAAGAGATGTGCATGAGGAAGGTCCCAAATTTGAAGATAGAGGGGGGGTCAGATCAGGGACAACATCAGGAACTATTTTTTCACACAATGGGTGGTGGGTGCAAGGACAAACTAAAACTAATGATCACCGTTTTGATGGGACAGAAGCAACTGAAGCATCCCCATAATTTTTAGCTGGTGTCCCTCAATTCGCTCCAGCTGCTGCTCAATGTTGTCACGAAATGGTTAACAGCCTCCAACTCACTCCACATCAGGCGAAATCAGCCTGTGTGGCAGGTAGTTGGACAGGGTTTCCACTGTCACCTGCTGCAGGTTGTGATGATGGTGGAGCAGCTGGTTGATGCGTGGCCCTCCCTCATTTCACACCATCACCGTGCACAGGTGGATGTCATGCTGCCCCCTCTTCCCCAGCAGGGCCAGCAGGTGCATTACTGCCTTATTCTGCAACCTTGGCCTGCCACTCTACATGGTGGTGGTTGTACAGGTGGGTGCGCTGACCGCCTGTGCCAAGGTGAGTTCCTTTGGGGTCACAGTGCACCTCCACACCATACAGAATTCATTTCACTACACTGCTGTCCTCAGGCAGTATAGTAAAGAACTCCCACACTAATGAGGAGCAGGGAGGACCAGGCACAGGTGGGGGGGGTAGGTGTTGTTGGAGCCAGGGACTGCTGCTGCACAATTGGGGCCGGGGGTGGCCTAGGCTGTGTAAGCCATGTGGTGTGTGTGGGCTGCCTGTGAATTCTCACTCTGCCTTTAAAGCGAAGTAAGGTGAAGTGAGCAAGACAAAGTCATTGTCTGCATTATTACAAGGTGAAGTGGCGAAGTAGCAGTTTTTAATGGCACTTTGCGTAGCCTGAAAATAACTCAAAGTTGGCTACTTCGCGTCTACTTCATGGGCGGAATTTAACTTTGCTGCATCTTTAGTGGTGAATAGAGTGATCAGAAAGGCAAAGGCTGCTAGGGATGTATGGCTGGCACAGGGAGTAAAATCAGATGAGAAAGCAGTCTTTAAATATATATTGGAGAAGAGGGATACTGAAGATGAAGTAGTCAGGTTAAAAAGAGAGGGTTGGTCAGAAGAAAGTGATGAAAAAGTGGAGGTGCTGAACAAGTACTGCTGATCTGCTTTCACACAGGAGTGAAGGACAGCCCAGGGCCAGTGCCAAAAGGCAGTATGGGGTGGGCCGGGGAAGGAGGAGTGTCACCAATGGCATAATAGAGGTGGACAGGGTACTAAAGGGCCTAAAGGCCTTGAAGGTGGAAAAATCTCAAGGGCTATGCAGAGTGCACCCCTATGTTTCTTATGGAACCTGTGGAAGTGCAGACAGGCCCCCTGGAAAGCCTGTTTAACACCTTTCTGGAGCCCAAGAGTGTGCCCCAGGACTGTACAACTGCATGTGTACTGCATGTCATAAAAGCAGTGCAAGGGATGAACCAAGGAATTGCATGCTACTCAGTATGACCTTAATAGCGGGGAAACAAATAGAGACTACCCTGAAGGAGAGACTGGTGAGATTTCTGAAGGAGAATAAGCTGCAAGACAAAATGCAGCATGAGTTCGTGGTGGGACGGTCCAACCTTACTAATCTGATTGACTTTTTCAACTGGGTAACCAAGACAGTGATTGGGGCCAAGTGGTTGATGTACTGTATCTGGACTTCAGCAAGGCCTTTGACTCTGTATCTCATAGGAGATTGGCGAGGAAGCCGGAGGATTTTGGGGTGGGGGGCCAAGCTCACTAGATAGGTCAAAAACTGGTTAAAGGCCGGCCCAGTGGCGCTTAGGGTTGAGGCACTGGACGCCACACCTCACGCTGAGCTAGTGACCTGGGTTTGGGAATGGACTCAGGTGGCCGGGGGTTGTCAGGGAGAAGGAGGATTGAGCATTCCGTTGGAAGCTCTCCTCCTTCAGGGATGGGTTTCCAGAGGTGCTTCTCAGCACCCAACGCCCCTAGAGCGTGGTAAGCATGCTGGCCTGGGCACCAGCGCTCGGAGTTGGGGAGGGAGGATGCTGCAGGTGCTTAACAACTATGTGCGCCAGCATGTTGTCTGTCTGGACTTAAGTCCTATGCACTGGCATCATCGGGGAGTAAATGGAGAAAATGGGGAAAATATATACACCCCAGCCTCCCAAGGACAATGAAACCAGGGTGGGGCAGCCGTAAGGATTGTCCAGGTGGATAGAGTAGGAGGGGCTACGAGAACCCCTCTGAAAGCCGTGGGAGCCGGGCAAGTGAAAACAATTGGTTAAGGGTCAGAACCCAAAAGATGGTAGTTGCGGGGGGATTCAAATCCCAGGCCGGTGACCAGTGGGTTCCAGCAGAGCCTGGTGCTAGTCCAGTGAGTGTCATTTAGTATCTTCATCAGTGACATAGCAGATGGGATCAAGTGTAAAATCTGCCTGTTCACAGAAAAAAACAAAGCTTTGAGGGAGAGTGAACATCAAGGAGGGGAGACAGAAACTAAGGGAAAATCTGGCTAGGTTACAGGCATAGTCTGACATGTGGCAACTGGGGTTCAATGCCAAAAAGGTGCAGTTATGGACTTAGGGGAAAGGAACCCAGAGACCAAATACAGTACAGTCTTGCTTATCCAGACTGCTTGGGAGACATGAAATTAGTTGAGATAACCAGGAGTTCATAAAACTGAGCTTAACATGCTCAGAGTGTATTCATTAGAGAGACATGCTACCAGTTCATTAGAAAGGGATTCCCATATAATGGGGATTCATTAGATCAAGATTGTACTGTGTTGGCTGGTGGTGTACATGTCACCAAGTCTGTTGAAGAAAAGGACCTGTGAGTTATCATCAAATATTACCTGAAACACTCAGTACACTGCAGGAGACCAGCGACAAAAGCAAACTGGATATTGGGCTGCAGAACCAGGGGGATTACTAGTAGGAAAATGAAGGTCATACTACCACTGCACAGGTCATTGATAAGACTGCACCTAGAGTAATGTGTGCTTATCTTAAGAAGGATGTCAGCTTGCTGGAAACAGTTCAGAGAAGGGTGACCAAAATGTTCCAGAGCCAGCAGGGAAACACCTAGGAGGAGAAGCTCAGGGTGTTCAACATGTGCTATATTGAGGACAGAAGGGGGAGGAATTATATGATTGGGACCTTCTAATACCTTAAAGTTATTAATAGGTTGAATTTGGAGGGCCTCTGCAGTCTTAGAAGGAGGAAGTGAACTAGGGGGCATAGCCTAAAGCTGGTAGGGTGAAGATTAAACAGGGAGATGAGGAGGCACTGTTTCATTGAGAGAATGATGGTGAAGTGGAACAAGTTGTCAGAGGAGGTGATCTCCCTGAAAACAGTGAATAACATCAAGACAGGATGGGAAAGAATGATGGGGAAAGTTGCTGAGGTGGAGTGGGGGGAACTGAGGGGGGTTAGGTGGGATTTGGGGAAGAAGGAGGTTACACTGTTGACACAAATGGGACCTTCACAATCGAGCAGACAAGATAGACGGTAAGGCCTTTTTCTGCTGGCATGTTTGTACACTCCCACATATCTCACTACAAAAGCATGTTGTAACACAAGAGGAAAATATAAACATGCATTTTTGCAAACTCTGGGGCCAGGATATTGAAATGAAATATGGTAGCACCATGCAAACAGGGTTAATGCCTTGTTATCTGTGGTGTGCATCCGTGAAGGATGGGATTTGCTAAAAGTGCCATATCGCACGTTAGTGAGGCACTGACCCATTAGCACGTCAGTGCTAAAGCATACCATGCATCTATGCAAATCACTTGAGTCCACCTTGCATACAGGTGAACTGACATAGTCAAATGTTTGTGGCGGCACTAACCAGCTGTTAATGTCACACTAGTTAACATAGCCACAAACCTTACCAATCACTCACACACTCACAATCTGCTTTCAGCACCTCTGCTATACCACATACAGCGCATTGATGCCTCCACTTGCCCCATACCCTGTGCTATCAAAGATGTAACAGTGCCATCTGTACATTGGAATGGGTTGGTAAAGTAAAGCACTGTAACCTGGGATTCCAGCAGTCCCCACTCCTGCCCAATATCAATGCCAGTGAAAGTACATACATAATACATATCTCCTGGTAGTTTGTTGGACTACCCACTCCAGTCTTGATGGCCACATCAGTGTAACACTACAAATAGGAAACAGTATAGCACAGTGGTTTAAGGCTCTGAGCTGCAAATCTGGAGACCTGGGTTTGAATCCCACAGCCACCACTTGCATACTATGTGACCCTGAGCAAGTCACTTAACCTCCCTGTGCTCCCAGGTCACACCTGCTTAGTGTGCCACTCCTGGTTAAACAATTAAAAAGAAATCCCCCCCCAGCATGGGCTAAAAATGGCAGTTGGAGCGTACCCACCAATGACCACCAACTGCAACCCATTGCCCTTATCACAGGACCTTAGTTCAAATGCTGTTTGCAGTATACATGCTACCATTGGTTCTAGCCAGCACAAGTCAGGGGAGAGACCGAGGGTTATCATATCCGATGACCTGGAGTCAACCAAATAATGCGAAAAAGCAGTGGGGAAGGCAAACAGAATGCCTGGGTGCATAGGAAGGGGCATAACTACAAGGAGGATTGAAGTGGTGATGCCACTATATAGATCACTAGTGAGGTCTCATCTGGAATACTGTGTCCAATTCTGAAGACTGCAGCTCAAGAGGGACATAGACAGAAGGGAAGCAGTCCAGAGAAGGGCAACATAAATGATACGTGGACTGCACCACAAACCTTATGAGGAAAGACTCAAGGAACTAAACAACTATTCACTGGGAAAGAGAAGGGAGAGAGGAGAGAAGATACGATAAGAGACTTTCAAATACCTTAGAGGAATGAAAAGGGTACAAGAGGGGAGCATATTTCAGAAACGAAAGTGCACAAGGACAAGGGGACATAACATGAGGCTGGAGGAAGGGAGGCATAGAGGGAATGCTAGGAAGTATTTTTTCACAGACAGGGTGGTGGATCCATGGAACAGCCCACAAGCAGAGGTAGTAAAAGCAAAAACAGTAAAAGGATTCAAAACTGCATGTGATAAGCATAAAGGCATCCTTCTGTACATTGGAGTGGGGAAAAGCAGACCAGATAAGAGTAGGGAATGCCAAAACAAGTAGAGAAATGGGCAGATTAGGTGGGCTGTATGGTCCTTATCTGCAGACAGATTCTATGTCTCTACGTAAATATGGACATCCTATGCATGCACATGTCCTTAGAAATCATTCCTGTACACCAGTGTACTTGCAATATCTTATGTACCGCATTTTGAAATGTCACCACACTAAGGCAGTATTTTAGAGACCACCACTCCATGGACATGTTGAACACTGTAAAACAAAAGTACTTTTTTGCCCAAAGGGTGGTAAACCCTTGGAATTCCCTTGCTTTGGACACAATTATAAGTGAAACAAAACAACATTTTGGGATGAATTCATTCTCGAAGGAGTCAAGCTGTCGTATTATGGGTAAGCGACAGGACCCTTTTATGACTGCTCACCTTTTACTCCTTAACACATCATAGAATGAACCATAGTATTTAATTAGGACCCCTGAGCGTCTACCAGAAATATGGCTTTTTTGGGATGAACAGGTGACCACCAAAGCCATATTTTTGGTTGTTGTGTAGTGGTCCCATTCACATGTTCATGGGGGGTGGCATTTCTAAGATACCCTCCCCGTCATTTGGCGTCATTCTGATATTAGTGATATATAGTATGTAAGATATGGATAGTATACTGGTGTACATGATTTTTTTTTAATGTCTGTATACGTGAGCTATATGAACACATTCAGAATTTGTTTCTATCACAAAGGCAGTGTACAGGAGATGGTGGTTGGTGGTGGTGGTGAGTGGTGTGTAAGTTCTATCTGCCATCTCTGGGCCACACAGGGAGTGGTGAAGGGCTGGTAGTGATACAGAGTTACAGTATGGTAGAATATTGATTATCTGTGTATTGTCTCTGCTTCAAGACTGGACTAGATTTGAGGACTGCTGTTTTGCTAGAGTATGGTATTTTACCCATCCATACAGCATGCTGAAAGTGCTAATGCACCTTTGACGTACGGGGCATGGGTGCAGGGGTGCATCCATGTATTGTGCATGGCTTGATACAGGTGCTGCTGGTGCTATCCTGTTTGAGACTGTTTGCTCCTTGACCTATAATGAGGCCATAATAAGATGTAAATGACCCATAGCACATTGCCAGTGTTATGGGGTCATTTGTATTGGGACGTTTGAATAAGGCAGGTTGCGCCATAGGAACAATAACACTTTGCCAGAACCGACAACTTTTCTGTTCTTTGAATCTCTGTTGCTCTCAACTGGACACATACCTCATGTAGCCAGTAGGGGGTCGTAGTTTGTGAAGATCAAACAGGTGTGTGCCTCCATCCATCATCTAGTATATTGGAACATGTTTTAGAACTCATTACGTGCTTCATGCTTGTTCCAGTGTATCTGGTGTTTGTTCCAGGACTAATTTGTTTCAAGAGCAAGAGTTCAGTAGACACTCTTTCTGAGCTACCAATTTCCTGGCCCGTGAGTTTCTATTAATATATTTAGGACTAACTTGTGTGCTGTGAGATTACAGTACTAATTCTGCAGTCCACAAAATGCAGATGAGGCCTTTGGTCCTGTTGCAGTTCCTTTTATTCAGAGGTAATGTAAAGCCTCTAAAATATTATGAAATATGAACAGTGTGTATCTGTTCTTTTTATAACAAAATGTACAATGTGTATCTGTTCTTTTTAAAACAAAATAAAATAGGGATGGGCATTTTCAAAGGAGATGCTCCGGCACATCTCAAGACATGCAGCGCAGTACAATATTCAAAGGGAGGAGATGTGTCGCTCATCTCCAGCTGCACCTAAGTGCAGTTACAATGTATGCAGATCACATCAATCAAGCAATCAATCAATCAAATCTTTATTTATTCAGGCGAGCATCATTGAGCACAGCTCATTTGCAAGATGGACCTGATAAGGTCAAGGTTCAATAATTGATTTATATACAGTTATACTAAGACACATAAATACAGTATTCAAAACAAGATTGTCTAAACATAACAAGAAAAATAGGTATGTATGAATGCACTCCAGCTAATCTAATATATACATATCAACATTAGAATTGTCTTGGTATATATCCTAATTAAAGCAATCAATATTTCAATGTTCAATTGTAAGGTCATAGTGGACAATGGAGACGCAGTGATAGAATGACTGGATGATGGTGATCATAGACTGTGATAGGTGTCTTGGTAGGAAAGTGTAAAAGTGGCCTGAACAGGGGCTGGGGCCTGCACTAGGAGATGGATGGTTGGGATAAAGGCTAAGATATGTGCCAGGAAATAATGGGAGAAGACTATAGGCGGGATGCACGGAGTCTGTGGGGTTGAGATTCTTGGGAGGTGTATTGACACCTAGTATTGGCTGCCTGAGGAGAGGAAGGTTAGGAATAGGAATATTCTAATACTTGTGGAAGCAATTTCATTTTTCTTGTAAGAGACTTAGGTACAGATGTTTAAAGGATGTTAATGATATAAAGTTGTTCAGCTTCAGGGTCTTCTGTAACATATTCCATGATGTAGCTAGTACATAGCTGATAGCAGATCTCCCATGCCTGGTGTTGAATTTAGGCACTTTGAGCATGATGAAATTATGACTTCTTAGGGCATAGATACTAGCTGTGACTTGTGTGAAGCAGTCTAAGATATAATTTGGGAGCATCTTAGTTAGTGCTCTGTACGTCCGTACTGCGGCATTTCTGTTTCTTCTGAGATGAAGTGATGTCCATCCGACTGCAGCATAGAGAGAGCAGTGGTGAGTGCTAAGGGGTAGATCTGTTATAAACCACAAAGCTCTGTGGTAAAGTGTGTCCAATTTTTTTAGATAGAAGATAGGGAAGCGACTGTTAAGGAAATCTGCATAGTCTAACACTGAGAGAAATGAGGCCTGGACCAACCTCTTCTTAGAGTCTCTGGGTAGAAAGTGCCTTATTCTTTAAAAAAGTCCAAGCCTCTGACAAAGTTTTTTTAGAAGTTCTTCAATGTGATCTATGTAGTCGAGTCTGCTATCTATCCAGACCCCCAAGTACTTGAATTTTTCTACATATTCAAGGTTTTCACCAAGAATAGTGGATAACTGGGGGAGATTGTTTAGTGAGGAGTGACTTATCTGACTTTGGGTGGAGAAAAACATTGCTTTTGTTTTTTTTTGCATTGAGAAGAAGCTTTTTTCCAATAGTTGATGCTGTAGTATGTGGAATTCCGCTTGTAGATCTTCACAAGCTGTTACAGGAGAAGGGTTGCTGACATATAATACAGTGTCATCTGCAAACAAGTGAACAGTGGCTTTGGTAAGGTTAGTGTCAATGTTATTGATGTAAATGGCAACGAGAATAGGGCCCAGGATGGATCCTTGTGGAACTCCTCTTTGCAGTGGTTTGAGTGGAAATAGGTCTCCTTCAGCTTTCACCTGCTGTGTCCTTCCCGTGAGGTAACATCTAAACCATCTAAGGGAGGATGGATCTAAACCTATGGAATACAAGGAAGAGAGGAGCAGTTCGTGGTCCACCGTGTCAAACGCCTTACTTAGGTCTAGGAATACAGCACAAACACTATTTTTTTTGTCCAGTTCGATTTGCCAGTCATTTGTTACTTTAGCCAGTGCTGAGATAGTGCTATGCTTGGTTCTAAACCCAGATTGTGCTGGATTTAAGAGATTAGCCTCTTCGAGATATTCTCTTAGCTGAATGGTCACTAATTTTTCTAGCAGCTTGGATAGCACTGGAAGGATAGAGATTGGTCTGTAGTTGTTGAGGTCCATAGGGTCCCCTGCTTTCAATAGTGGGATAACTTGGGCTGTTTTCCAGGTTGAGGGAATAAAACCTGATATTAATGAAAGATTAAAAAGGTGTGTTAAATGGGACTGCAAGTGCTTGTATTGCAATCTTTAGAAAATAGGGATCAAGGGAGTCTGCACCTGCACTTTTTTTGATATCCATCTGCGAAATTAGATCCTCCACTTGTTTCAACAAGACTGGTTTGAAGGAGAAGGAAGATTCAGTTATCCGAGTTCCAGTGCTCTGAATGCATAGCTGAACGCGTAGTAGATTAACCGGAGAGGTGTTGAATGCAAGGCCAGCAGTTGTAAAGTGATTGTTGAAAGATTCCATTATTTCCATTCTATCTGAAGTTGTTCCCTTGTTATGGTGTATTTGAGCTAGAAGTGTAGTACTAGGTTCTTGTCCTGTTATGTCCTTTATGGTACTCCAGAATTTGGCAGGGTTGTGGTAGGAGTCATTGAGTTCTGCCATATAATAAGCCACCTTTGCATCCAGTACTTTCCTGGTACGGCTATTTCTGGCTTTCTTGAACATCATCCAGTCATTCGGGTTTTTAGTCTTCCTTGCCTTTTTCCATAGCTTATCCCTTTCAAGTAGGGCAGATTTAAGGTCAATTGTGAACCAGCGGCAAGTTTTGTTTTTGATGCGTACCCTAGTAATTGGTGCATGAATGTTAAGGGCACCTATAACTATGTCATTTAGTACCTCATGTGCTTTTTCCACTGTGTCTGCTAGATATAACTCTTGCCAGCATGTAGAATGATTTAGCTCTTGTAGATACGCCTCAATATTGAATTTTTTCTTTGATCTCCTCAGTGTGAATTTAGCCGGGAGTGTTAGTTTGCCAGCTGATCTTATTCCAGCAATAAGGCAGTGGTCACTTATATCACTGAATAGCACTCCAGCGTGCGTGAAGAGGTGAGGTTTACTCACCAATATGATGTCTAGTAATGTGCTGTTGCTCAGATTCTTTTTGTTGATTCTGGTTGGTTCATTTATAAGTTGTGTAAGCCCATGTGTATCGCAGAATGAGATTAAGGGTGCTGCTGCCTTGGATAGCCAGTTTAGGTTTAGGTCACCTAAGATTATAATTTCTTCTGTACCCTTCTTGATTAGGTTTCCCAGGTAGGGTAGTAGCTTGAGGTCAGCTGAGGGAGGCCTATAACAGCCAATTAGCTGTAGTGATGTGGTGTTGGAGAGGGCTACTTTGAGGGATAGGCATTCGAATTCTTTGGACATAGATGTTGCATCTAGGCAAGTTACAGATAGATTGGCTTTTACATATATAGCTATTCCCGGCCCCTTGTTTGGCGATCAGCTCTGAATACTTGGTAATTGGGTAAGTTTATGTCTCTATCTGCTGTGGCAGGTCTGAGCCATGTCTCCGACACCACTAGAATGTCTGGCAAAGTATGATTAACCCAGGCTTGTATCATCATGAGCTTTTTTAGCAGGCTGCATGCATTGATGTGGAGAAAACTTAGTCCTTTGGTCGAGGCTAACTCTGCTGGTGTGGTAATGCACTCTGGAGGACCTGGATTAACTTCTATATCTCCAGTGCAAATCAATATAAAAATTAAGAAATTCACAAGAGCTTCAAGAGATAAAATGAGGATTCTGTCTTTGGCCTTCCTTTTATTTGTCAGGGGTCTCTGTTTTAATTAATACCAGTCATATGAGGGGTTATGAGTTCTTGCCAGATCACTAAATAGCAGTCTGGTAGACAGGCGTAATGGGGAGCTGTTTACCCAGTAATGAAGCACCGTCCCATATGACAGTAGAACTGCTTGAGTCCTTTCGTGGAAGTTACCCCACTGGTTGTGTTGCAACATAGGTAGGTCATATATGAGGATCCGGTCCTTCTTTAATGTTGATGTTATAGAGAGAGTAGGATAGTGAACTGTGTCTTCGAAGATGACAGTGACAGGGAGAATATCTTTCTCCCTGCTCACCATGAGTAACAGAATAAGATGTATCCAGAAGGGTCCCCCCATTGTGAGAGCACTGCTGATGATAAATGTAAACTAACGTACGGCAATGTAGTCAGAGAGAGAGCAGTAAGGGAGGGCTGATGATTTGACGGCACATAGTGTAAACCCACCTATTGTAAAGTTTTAGTAAAGGCCAAATGACCTGTTGTATGTGTGTTTCAGATGTCATTATAAATTGGCTAGTTTAGTTACATTTTATTTGTAAATTTATTTATTTTTAAAAATGATTATCACAAAATACAAAAATTAAAAAAATGGACCATCACAGATTTATGAAAATTTGAAATTTCTTTTGAATAGTCTTGAGCCTAATTTATATAGAACCATAATTAAATCAAGTCCCCAAAGCAAAATAAGTTTATCTGCCAAACCAATATTAAAACTTGAAAATGAAGTGCCCCTTAAATGTCAGCGGTGCTGAGGCTGTAACTATTACATTTAACAGTTTGCCCCTGATCATATATTGATACACTTTATTAGAATCAAATTATTGTGCTGTCAATCTGATAAAATTTGATGTTAATGCACTGTACACTTTTCTTGGGAATGTACAGCTTTTTCTGCCTGATTCACTTGCATTGGATGTTCCTCTCCCCAGGAAGCTGAGGTAGACATCTGGTGTAGACAGTGTATTGTGATGAGAAGACATAGCTTTTCTTTCAACAAGCAGAGAAAGTCAGATCTGAGTTGAGCATGCTCTGTGGAAATGGGTTACGCATTAACAGAAGCTCATTCATCTTCTATTTGATCCAGTGCACAGCTAGAGGCATGTGTTGGTTAACACACTGCCCAGCTCACTTGGAGGCTTTGCTGATTGTATAGATACTGCAACCTCAGAGATGATAACAAAACACTAGGCAGTCAAGGTGCAACACCTTGGAAGCAATTACAGTACATTTACCCCCATGATGTCTAAAATTAGGGACATAATAGGGAGGCAGTATAGTGCAGTGGTTTAAGGCTCTGACCTGCAAATCTGGAGATTTGGGTTTGAATCCTACACCCCCCAACTTGCATACTGTGTGACCCTGAGCAAGTCACTTAACTTTCCTCTGCTCCTAGGTAGCACCTATAAACAAGCTTTCAGCTTAGTGTGCTAGTCCTGGTTAAATAACTGCCAAAAAAATATATATTTTAGCTAATCCAGGCCACCCTGAAAATTGATAACTTTTCTCTTGCTGCTTGAAAGAATTTCCTAGAAAGTCATAGAAACATAGAAACTGTTGGCAGATAAGGATCACTAGGCCCATTCAGTCTGCCCATAAGCCTTATACTTGTATGTGACCTTTGATCCTATCCGTTCAGTGGTTTTCCATCTCGCCTTCCCACTCCTTCCTACCTCAAGGTTCCCTTGTGCCTGTCCCAGACATGTTTAAAGCCCCCACTATGCTTGCTCCCACCTCCTCTTTTGGCATCTATTCCATGAGTCCACCACGCTCTCTGTGAAGAAAAGGTTTCTAACATTTCCTCTTAATCTACCCCTCTCCAATTTCTTATCATGCCCCCTCATTACTGTACTCCTTCTACACTGGAAGATGTCTCCCCCATGCACCTTGTTCATGCCCTAGAGGTACTTGAATGTTTCTATCATGTACCCCCGCTCCCTCTTTTCCTCCAGTGAGTACATATTGAGGTCCTTTAATCTCTCCTCATTTGTTTTGTGGTGCAAGCCATGCACCATCTTGGTCACCCTTCTCTGGACCGACTCCATCCTATCAATGTCCTTGTGCAGGTGCAGCCTACAGAATTGCATAGTACTCTAGGTGAGGCCTCACTAGTGTTTTATACAATGGCATCACCATCTCCATCCTTCTGCTAGTAATACCTCTGTCTATGCACCCCAGCATGCCATTGACCCTCCCTGTAGCCTTTGTTCTCTGTTTTCACACCTTTAGGACATCAGAAATGATAACTCCTAGGTCTCTTTCTTCCTTGGTGATCATCAGCACCCCACCGCCCATCCTGTAGCTCTCCCAAGGGTTCCCTCTTACCAGGTCCATTATTTTACTCTTCTTTGAATTGAACCTCAGTTGCCACTCCTCAGACCATTTTTCAAGCCTCTCCAGGTCCCTCCTCATTTTCTCCAGCCCTTCTGGAGCATCTAGTCTGTTGCAGTTCTTGGTGTCATCAGCAAACAGGCAAACCTTTCCTTCCAGCCCTTCTGCAATGTCACTAATGAAAGCATTGAACAGGACTGGCGCAAGGACTGATCCCTGAGGTACCCCGCTGGTCACCCTCTCTCCCTGGATTGGATCACATTTACCACCACCCTCTACATCCTGTCCCTCACCCAGTTACTAACCCTGTTTATCACCTTGTGCCCTATGCCCAGACTACCCATCTTGTTTACCAGCCTTCTATGTGGGGCAGTGTTGAACACTTTGCTAAAATTGAAGTAGGCAACATCCACAGCCCATCCCTGATTTACTTTCTCTGTCACCCAATCAAAACAATCTATAAGATTCATTTGACACAACCTTCCTGCTGTGACTCCATTTTTCCTTGGATCCTGGGCACCGTTGGATTCTAGGTGTGCCACTATCCTTTCTTTTAGCATTGCCTCCATGATCTTCCCCACTTCTGAGGTGAGGCTGACCAGCCTGTAGTTCCCTGCCTCCTCCCAACTGCCGCTTTTGTGCAGAGGGACTGCATGTGCCATCTTCCAGTCCTCAGGAACCACTCCTGTGTTTTGTGATTCGGGAATATGGCTGCCAGAGGTGCTGCTAGTTCCCTTCGCAGCTCCATTAATATTCTTGGATGTATGCCATTTTGTCCCATAGCTTTGTCCACCTTCAGTTTTGTGAGTTCTTCCAGAACTCTGTCCACTGTGAATGGACTGGTGTCCTCCTCTCCCCCCGCATCTGTTACCTAGCTGTGGTCCCTGACCTTCCCTCTCCTCAGTGAATACTGAACAGAAGTATTTATTCGTATTTCTGCCTTGTCTAGGTCACCCGCCTTACGCTCTCCCTCTTCCCCTTTGAGCATTACAATCCCTCTCCTGTTTTTTCTTCTTTCACTGATGTACCTACAAAATGTCTTACACTATTTCTTCACTGTCTGCACTAATCCCTCCTTTGTCCTCACCATTGTACTCCTAAAAGTTTTCCCTGCTTCCCTTAGACACTCAAGGTACACCTCTCTATCTTTCTCCCCTTTGATTCCCATTATACTGTACTTTCTGAAACTTACCCTCTTAGCCCTGACTTCATCTGCCTTCTCCTTAGAGAACCATAGTGGCTTTCTTCTTTTCTTCGCTTTGGACACCAGCCTGATGCATTGGTCTGTCACATCCACTATGGCATTTTTCAGTTTCCCCCACTGTTCTTCAACCCCCCCCACCACCACCTATCTCCCCCTTCTCCAGGGCTACTCTGATCCATCTACCCATTTCAGCAAAGTCTGCCCTCCTGAAATCCAGTACCATCACCTTTGTGTGACTCGACTAAGTCCTTGTCTCCATGCTAAACCACACTATGTGTTGGTCGCTGGACCCCAGCTTTCCTTCTACCTGGACTTCTGTGACTCTGTTCCCATTGGTCAATACCAGGTAGAGAATTGCTTTGTCCCTGGTGGGATCAAGCGCTAGCTGCCTGAGACCTACCCCCTGTAGGGGATCCAGGATTGCCCTGCTTCTGGCTGAAGCAGTTGCCTTGGTGGTCCAATCCAAGTCCAGCATATTGAAATCCCCCTGCAGTAGGACTTCACCTTTTGATGCCATATCATGTATTTCATCCACAAGCTACCCATTCACTTCCTCCCCTGTGCAGGGGGTTTGTTGATCACCCCTGTGTGTACTGCTGTGGCATTGTCCAGTTCAAGGGTGACTCACAGGTCTTTTTTGCATTTTTAACAGCAACAAACTGAGAAGTTGAAGTAGCACTGCAAAACAGATTAACCATTTCTATGATTGTGATTTATTCAGAGCCTATAGTCAGAAATTCAAGTAACCTCCACATAAGTGCTATTCCCTTTGGGAGGACAGAGAGAAGAAGCCTCAGAGCTGCAGTGATTCAATGAATGGATGGCCGAATTCTGTGTGGGAAACGTGTTCTAAGCTAAGTACTATAAGTGTGAATGGCTGTGTGGTGAAACAGGAGGGGGAAAGGGAGGAAAGCATTGTGGGAGGAGGGGTTGAGTGCAGTTTGGCTGCCAAACTCAACTCTACTGTTGTGGGGTGCGGGTAACATGAGAGCAGTCAGGTATTGTCACAGTTGCAGTTAGCGAGTTAAAAGTGATTTTACTGCATTCTGTTCTTCATTCAGGGAGGACAGAGTGAAGCAGCCACCAATCTAGAGTGAATTCACTGAACAGATGGCCAAAGTTTATGTGGAAAATCTATTCTAAGCTAAGTACTACACTAGGAAATGACTGGGTGGTGAAACAGGAAGAGGGAGGAGGGAGGAGGGAGGAAAGCATTGTGGGGGGGGTGGAGTATAGTTTGGCTGCCAAACTCAAAGCCATTGTTGTGGGAGGATACTGGTCATGTGACTGTAGCCAGTCAGTCATGTGACTACAGTCCCATACAAATCCCCAAAGCTGCTAGTGACCCCAAAGTGTGAGTGGCCCCAAAGCGTGAGCACCACAAAACAGCAGTGTGGCATCTACCTAAGTGATGTTTTAGGGCATCAGCAGAGATTCCATACAGAGAACTGCAGGCCACAGGCAACACTGCTCAAAGGAAGGCAGCAAGGCAGGGGCAGTAAGTGGGGGTTCAATAGTAACTGCAGCTATAACCTATCTGGGGTCTGTCTCCAGAAGGGCAAAAGCTCTATAAAGGTAATGGGGATAGCTAAGTGCATTATTAAAGAGTTTCTAGAATGTAAAATGTGGAGAAGGGGCATGCAGTGGGGGCAAAGGAGGCACGTGGAGTTGTAGGGTCAGGCAAAAAAAGGCAGTGCATGCAGCAGATATAGCACTGGTGCCAAAAATGGAATGCAGGGCAGGAGCCCCTACATATCACCACAGTATGTGGCTTCCTCAGGGAGATTGGTTGGCAACTATCATTTCCATCATTTCACAGCATAACAGTATGATTAAATAATTAAGTAATTAATTATATCAATGTGCAAAATTGAATGTGGAAGTGATTAAATACTTCCAAAAATACCATATATATTTATATTGATCAGGCACTTAAGGTTGAAGGACAGGTGGACCTAGTGCCCATCACAGAGACATTGACCACACCAAACCAGGGCTGGAACCTCACAGGATCCAGGTAAAAAATATATAGGAAGGATAGGGAAACTGGTAGAGTGAAGTGTCTCTAAATGAAGGAGGGGATAACCTGTACTAGAGAAGAAGGGGTGGATGGGAAAACAGAAGCATTATGGGTGCAGGACCAAGTAAGTTAGGGGAGGAAACTAAGGATGGGCATAGTTTATAGACCACCTTCACAGGATGAGGAATTAGACAAGGTACTGGGGTTCCAAATCATGGAAATGGCAGGCAAGGGGGAGGTAGTAACAGTGTGGGACTTCAATCTAACCGATGTCGATTGTAAAATCCCAGCTACCTCCAGCAACAAGGAGCAGGTACTACTGGATGCATTCCAGAGTGGATTCCTGACAGAGGGTATCATGGAGCCCACTGGACCTGGTCCAGTCTAACTGTGGGCATGTCCGGGATGCAAATGTGGAAGCCCCACTTGCAGCGAGGAACCACGACTTGGTGTTACTCCACCTGGACATGGGCAGAGGGATGGTCAGGACCAAAATGAGGGTTTTGGATTTCTGGAAGGCTGACTTTAATAAAATGGAGTAATTTCTGGTAGGACACCTTGATGAATCAACAAGAAGATGGAGGCCACCAGTGATTGTGCCAAAATAAAGCCCTAAAACCCAGCTGGTTCAGAAAGTAAGTGACAAATTCAATAACAGAAAAGTGAGCAGCCTTCCAGAAGTGCAAACATACTCAGAATGAGCAGGATAAGGTGGTCTATAATGATAAATCAAGGGTGGTGAGTAGGGGTGGGCAAAGTGGCCAAAATCCACTATGTGAAGCAATTCGCGTATTAAGGTAGAATCCTCGAAGTAATCCGCAACGCAAAGTGGAGTACGCCACCTTATAATTAGGATAACAAAGTCCACTGGAAACAATGACTTTGCATTACTCCGCTTTTCCACAACCACTTCTACACCAATTTTAATGTAAAGTACATTGAAATAAATGTACTTTGCATCACTTCGTCTTTTTGGTGAACTCCAAGGCGAATTTTGCAATGATTCATGGAATTGCAGATTACATGGGCTCTAGATTGTTCTGCACAGCCTCAGTTCTGTGTAGTGTATGTAGTGGTAGCTGGAGACAGTTTGCTCTCAGAGTTATGAGATTCAAACCCTATAAAGAACATTCAAAAAGCCTTTTTGAGCCATTTTGTTTGCTCAAAATTTATTACATCAATTGTAGGAAACCCTACTGTGCTCATATCATCGAATGTTTATTATTTTTGTGTGGATTTTGAATGTTAATTTAGAACATTCAGTCTGTATAGTGACAGACACTTGAAATGTGCTTGGGGGAGGAGCATATCTGTGGTGGAGGTAGATTAACTGGGAGATAGTAGTCTTTCTTTTTGGTTATATTTTTCTTGTATAACTGTGTTCATGTACACACAGTAATACTTTCAGTAATTTTTGAAATTTTTTTGCTGCTATTTATGGTGCAATGCATAATTTAAGTTTGTTTAAAAGATGTGGTTATATTACTGAAGTTTTCAATTTGCTGCACATTATTTGTAGTGTATGTGTGTGAGTGAATGTGTGACGCATTGCCATCAAATCAGACACATTTTATTGTGCCACACAGTAATTGCAGCACTATGAACCTGCTATCCATCTGTGTTATTTTGTACTGCTTTGTGGTATCTTGGTAGTGGACTGTTACTGCTGTGCACTGCCCACCTCCCGCAGCCGGCAAAAGTTATTCTTTTCTAGATTTGGATTTCTGACTTGTGAGCACTGGTTAGGGTGTTGTGCCTTTGTGTCTGCATCTCTTGAGTGTGCAGTGCAATCTGAATCTGTCTGTGAGTTTGCATCTGTTTAGTGCCCAATCTCCATCTGCAAGCCACAGTTGTTTTTTGGTTTCCCATCCACCAGCCCAGACTGAAAGTTCATAAATCTAAATTTGTTTAGAATTTTCTTGGTGATCCCCAAAAATGCCTACAAAGAGACATGCAAGCAAAACTGTTTCTGGCTATGGCACTGTTGCCAGTGGCAAGGTTGACTGCTTGGCGTAGTATGCAGAAATGCATAGTTGATGTCAGTAAATTTCTCCATCAAGTTTTTTACAGCACAATCTTGTTGCTTCACTGATAGTTGAAGGAGATGATGTTGTCCCTTCTGGTGATGTTAGTACAGTTGCTGCTGGCATGAGTACTGCTGCCCCAAGTTCTACTTCTGACCAATTAACCATTTTAGAGGGGCCCCCTAATGAAGGCCTAACCACTGAAGTGCAGGGGTCATTTTTGTGGCTTGTTTTGCCATCAATAAATTTGTGCTAGCAGTGAACATTTTTTCTTGGCATTTATTTGTCTGGAGTGCTGGCTTTCTGTTTTTGTTATGTAGGAATATAATGAGGGCAAGGACACCACTTTTGTACTTTATTTTATTTCAGCTGTTTTGGGGTGTGGTTCTTACTATATTTGGGAGGTAAACAAGGTTATGTGAAAGAAAGATGGAACACACACTTAACATTATACAAATTTTTCATTGATTTATTGTAAATCAGTTTACAACCTTTGAGCCAGAGGCTCGTTTCCAAAGGTACCTCATCACATTGAGGATAAACATTACAATTTTAGGTTACAGAATACAAGTAGCTGACATTAGTGTTACACATATTGATTTCATACATTTACAATTCCATGGTAATTACATTGATACAACTGGCACTGGCTGATTATAGCAGAGGTATAGTGCACGGGAGAGAGGGTGCACATAACAGTGCACAATGGGGGAGAGAGACTAACAACAACAAAAATGGACGGTGACCTGTGTCAGATAACCTAAATGTATGCAAGAAATTCCAGAAGGCAGTAAGGAGGGCTGGGGTATACTGGTGTAACCCCCCTGCAAATGGGGGTTCCCAAAAGACTTCCAGGAGCTTGCTTGAATGCTCCAAGCCTGAATGGTGTTTGTCGTTTAAGCCATTTATCAGTGAGTGTTTTTAGAGCCTCTGGTACTGTCTCTTTAAGAGCTGTCTGCTTGCAGACATAATTAGTTTGTATGGGGGACTGTGTGCTTCTCTGTTTGAGTACCACTGAACTGCTGCCAATTCACTCCATTTTGCAGTCACTAGGAGTGCAAAGGGAACCTATCTGAAAGATGTAACTGTTTGCCAGAAATCATTTACAGTAATAATGAAATTACAGTTTGTCTAACCTGTTTCTTTGCAGTCAGAACTGTGTCTGCCTAGTTCCCCATTCTGGTTTTGAACTGCTGAACTGGACCAATCATGTGGGGTAAGCTAGCTCTAAATGGTGCCTTGATGAATCAGAACTTGACTCATAATCTGAGCCAGCCACAAGAGGATTGTATGGGCAGTGACTCTGGGAGATGTAGTTTAGACTTCGCACCTTTTGGACCAACAGCAGCAGTCTATTGTGAGTGACAGCCAATCCAGTCAAGAACTGGGAGGAACTCAAAGGAAGTGCCCAGTTTTGTCTGTTGGAGTTTCAGTTTAGCTCTGGCAGTGAAGGGAAAGAAACCCTGTGCTCCTTCAGTGCACAGTTTCAGTCAAAAACGTGTGTAAGGCCCAGAGTTCCAGTCTGCAGCTTGTGTAACTGCTTGTTAGGACTGAACTGTCCTGTGAAAAGAATCAAAGGATCTCTGAAGAGTAGAAACCAGGCTCACCCTGTAGAAGACTGGAGAAATTGTTGAATTGCACTCGGTCTGTCAGGAACTGAATCTGCTGTGTGTTCTCCCGGTATTGTGCAGTAATTGTGATCGGATAGAGAAGCAGCCTGCCTGGTATAGTACTTTCTTTACCATATAAATGTGTGAAGAGTCTCGTGGAGCTCAAGAGCAGCCCTGCTGATGTTGAAGGACCCTATCTTGTTTGGAGGTCGAGTATTAATTCAGGTCGCCCCTGTTGAATTGCCATTAAATCCAAATGGAATCACTGTACTGCTGACTGTTTAAACTAATTTTTCTTTTCACTGTGAAAGGGCCCCTACCAGCTGCCACGGTTTGGACTAGCCACTAGGGCTTGGGTACCCAGGACAGTAACTGGTAGGATAGGCCTGTCACAGAGCCATAGGTAGATAGTAAAGTGATAAGTTAATTAACCTGATTTTCCCCTGTCCTTGTTATATCCCCCTAAATAAATCAGAGCTGCTTGTTTCAGCAAAGTTATACTGCCTGAGGTATTTGTCTATGTTAAAGTACTGTACTGTGATTGTTGCACTGTATCTTATTTCACAGGAGATCCCAGTGCCGGAACTAGTCCTGGGGGTAAGTGTATACTGTGAAGGTAATTCTGATATATTGTGTGGGCCACTAGTGGGAAGAAAGGGGGGTTGCAGTGTCCCAGAGGGCTGTGACCAAGTAAGTTCAATTATTGCAAACCCCGACCTCTGGGTGGAGGCACCCGCCATTGGATCCAGGCCCCTCAACCTGTTAGTGGCAAATCAGGCAGGGGTAGTAGCCCCTGGGATAGCGCCATCTAGGGGTTACACTGGGGATTCATTGGGGGCCATCACATTAAAATGAAGTCCAAAAATGGATGTTGTTATCCGTATGTACATATATTTGGTAAGACCTCATCTTAGGTACAGCGTGCAGTGATGAGAGCATATCTCTGCAAGGATATACACAGGATGGAGGCTGTACAAAGAAGGGCAATTAAATTGTTGAAGGGTATGCACCAGAATGAAGTCAGATGATGAGACACTAAAGGACCTTACATACAAACGTGGGGGGGGGCATGATAGAAACTTTCAAGTTTCAAAAGGGAATCAACAACATACAAGAGGGTAGCATCATCCAGAAAAAGAGATGTGCATGAGGAAGGGCCCAAAATTTGAATATTGGGGGGGGGTCAGATCAAGGGCAACATCAGGAACTATTGTTTTCACACAGAGGGTGGTGGGTGCAAGGACAAACTAAAACTAATGATCACCGTTTTGATGGGACAGAAGCAGCTGGAGCATCCCCATAATTTGTAGCTGATGTCCCTTAATTCACTGCAGCTGCTGCTCAATGTTGTCACGACGTGGGTTAACAGCCTCCAACTCACTCCACATCAGGCAAAATCAGCCTGTGTGGCAGGTAGTTGGACAGGGTTTCCACTGTCACCTGCTGCAGGTTGTGATGATGGTGGAGCAGCTGTTTGATGCATGTCCCTCCCTCACTTCACACCACTATGCACAGGTAGATGTCATGCTGCCCCCTCTTCCCCAGCAGGGCCAGCAGGTGCATTACTGCCCTATTCTGCAATCTTGGCCTGCCACTGTACACGGTGGTGGTTTTACAGGTGGGTGCTCTGACCACCTGTGCCAAGGTGAGTTCCTTTAGGGTCACAGTGCACCTCCACACCGCACAGATTACATTTCACTACACTGCTGTCGTCAGGCAGTGTAGTAAAGAACTCCCACACTAATAAGGTGCAGGGAGGACCAGGCACAGGTGGGAGGGGAGCCCCAGGTGTTGTTGGAGTCAGGGGCTGCTGCTGCTGCACAATTGGGGCCGGGGGTGACCTAGGCTGTGTAAGCCATGTGGTGTGTGTGTGGGCTGCCTGTGAATTCTCACTCCGCCTTTAAAGCGAAGTAAGGTGGAGTGAGCAAGACAAAGTCATTGTCAGCATTATTACAAGGTGAAGTGGCGAAGTAGCATTTATTAATGGCACTTTGCGTAGCCTGAAAATAACTCAAAGTTGGCTACTTCGCATCTACTTCATGGGCGGAATTTAACTTTGCTGCATCTTTAGTGGTGAATAGAGTGATCAGAAAGGCAAAGGCTGCTAGGGATGTATGGCTGGCACAGGGAGTAAAATCAGATGAGAAAGCAGTCTTCGAATATATATTGGAGAAGAGGGATACTGAAGATGAAGTAGTCAGGTTAAAAAGAGGGGGTTGGTCAGAAAAAAGTGATGAAAAAGTGGAGGTGCTGAACAAGTACTGCTGATCTGCTTTCACACAGGAGTGAAGGACAGCCCAGGGCCAGTGCCAAAAGACATTACATTTAATTAGGACCCTTGAACATCAACCAGAAATATGGCTTTTTGAGATGAACAGGTGACCACCAAAGCCATTTTTTTGTTTGCTGTGTAGTGGTCCCATTCACATGTTCATGGGGGGGTCATATCTAAGACACCCTCCCTGACATTTGGTGTCATTCTGATATTAGTTATATATAGTATGTAAGATATGGATAGTATACTGGTGTACATGATTTTTTTTTAATGTCTGTATACGTGAGCTATATGCACACATTCAGAATTTGTTCCTATCACAAAGGCAGTGTACAGGAGATGGTGGCTGGTGGTGGTGGTGTGTGGTGGGTAAGTTCCATCTGCCATCTCTGGGCCACGCAGGGAGTGGTGAAGGGCTCATAGTGATATAGAGTTACAGTATGGTAGAATATTGATTATCTGTATATTGTCTCTGTCATCAAGACTGGACTAGATTTGGAGACTGCTGTTTTGCTAGAGTATGGTATTTTACCCATCCATACAGCATGCTGAGAGTGCTAATGCACCTTTGACGTACTGGGCATGGGGAAGGGGTGCATCCATGTATTGTGCATGGCATGATACAGGTGCTCCTGGTGCTATCCTGTTTGAGACTGTTTGCTCCTTGACCTATAATGAGGCCATAATAAGATTTAAATGACCCATAGCACATTGCCAGTGCTATGGGGGTCATGTAGTGTGGGAAGTTTGAATAAGGCAGGTTGCACCATAGGAACAATAACACTTTGCCAGAACTGACAACTTTTCTGTTCTTTGAATCTCTGTTGCTCTCAACTGGACACATACCTCATGTAGCCAGTGGAGTCATAGTTTGTGAAGAGCGAACAGGTGTGTGCCTCCATCCATCATCTAGTATATTGGAACATGTTTTAGAACTCATTACGTGCTTCATGCTTGTTCCAGTGTATCTGGTGTTTGTTCCAGGACTAATTTGTTTCAAGAGCAAGAGTTCAGTGGACATTCTTTCTGAGCTACCAATTTCCTGGCCCGTGAGTTTCTATTAATCATCGATCTCCTTTCTCTGGACCACTAAAATTGCCAAAAGGCCACCACATCTCATCGAGAGCATGGTCCTGCGAAAAGGCAAACTTGGTTCCCTCAAATCAGCACTGTCTGCCTACAAACTGGTCCCCCATACACAAGGCACCCACACTGGACCAGGCACTCAGCTTTTTCACGGAGGGTTTCAACTCCATCTGTGACATCCATGCCCCACGCACTAAACGGAAAATTCGAGGAGTGGAGAACGGCTGGCTGAATGGTCAGCTCCTCTCTCTCTCTCTCCTAAAAGAAAGGGACTGCCTCTGGATCAAAGTCTTAAACTCTGGCTGTAAGCACGACCTACGTTACAAAACTGCTAGAAATCAGTGCACCAAACTTATCAGGCTCGCGAAGCCCAGCTTCCATAAGACCCAGCTCAACAATGCTTGGGGAGATGGAAAGAGGTTTTGGGACAACCTCAAGAACACCCTAGGCAAAGACCAGAAGCTGAATCCTACAATGCTCAATATCAATAACGCACCCTCAACAGATCCTCTAGCCATTGCTGATGCTTTTAACCAGGTCTTTACTGACCTTTCCCCAGTACTACCCCCAGACTACCTCCTGCCAGTGGAGGACCAAGGTTGGGCCAACCTAACCACTACTAACCACTAAGCTTTCTACTTTAAGAAGGTGACGGCAAAGGAGGCCCTAACACTGGTCAGAAAAGTTCTAGGAAAAACTAGGTTGGAGAGTGACGGGCTAGATATGAAGATACTATCACTGATCTTTGATGTTCTGATCAAACCCATTACAATGCTATTTAACAAACCTTGGCCCTAGCTCAATTCCCGGAGGTTTGGAAGCAAGCCCTGGTAACTCCAGTGTACAAGAATGGTGACAAGGCACTGGTATCTAACTACAGGCCAATATCTATCCTCTTCCCACTATCCAAAGCTCTGGAAAAAAATCATGGCAAACCAACTCCTAGAATACCTCAACAAGTACAATCTACTCTGCCCAAATCAACATGGTTTCTGGCAAAAACACAGTACCATCACAGCACTGCTGGCATACTCTGACTATGCTCACAAGGCGCTGGATGAAGGCAAATTGATGGGGTCCATCTTCATAGACCTAACTAAAGCCTTCGACACTGTCAACCACCCTTTACTGGTATTCCAGCTCCAATGACTGGGAGTGGCTCCAAATGCCCTGAATTGGTTCAATGATTACCTATCACAAAGGAATCAGCAAGTCAAAATCGGGCAGACGTTATTCAGCTCCAGAGATGTACTCCTAGGAGTTCCTCAAGGATCAATCCTAGGTTCCTTGCTTTTCAGCCTCTTTGTTAATGAATTGCCCATGGCCTGTGACACCAATCTCATCCTGTATGTGGACGATGCTGTGCTGCTGAGTAGTGGCACCTCCCAGGCTACCCTACAAACAGAACTACAGACTTCTTTCAACAAACTTGAGGACTGGTTCTGTAGGAAAAAGCTGCTACTAAACTACAAGAAAACCAAGGCCATGCTCCATTCCAGCCCCTACACTAAATGCAGGCTCACTCCCCTCGAAATCACCAATAATGCTGGTGAGCAGATTGAGCAGGTACAATCGTTTAAGTACCTAGGGGTCACCATTGATGACTCTCTCACTTATACAAACCATATTGACTCCCTTGTCAGATCAGTAAATACAAAGATCGGGGTCCTCTATAGACATAAGAAATCCCTCACTCTGGAAGCACTATGAATCTCAGTCTCCAGCTCAACACTCCCCATGATAGACTACGGGCTAGTGGGCTATGGAACTGCCACTGATACTACACTCAGCAGGGTCCAAATTGCATTAAATAAGGCATGCCGCCTGACCCTGTGCGCAGACCATTACACTCACACTTGCATCCTATATGAGCATACAAACTGGCTTAACCTAAAATACAGGCTCAAATACCAAACCTGTCTACTGGGTAAGAAGTCACTCCTCGGAAAAACCCCACTCTGCATAGAAAAGAGGCCTCTCTCTCATCCCACATCACCAGAGGGAGGAAGAATGGAGCACTGTTCATCCCATTCTGGTGAACCTCACTTGGACAGCGCACTTTCTCCTACTGAACCCCCCTCTGGCTAAATGAACTCCTCGGAAACTACAAACACACAGCCTGCCACAGTTCAAAACAGGCCTCAAACAGCACCTAAATTCTAGCTTACAATGCACCTGTTTCTCAGGCCAAACTTGAAAGACTAACCAACACCTCCGGCTAAACCCAGCACAGATACCTAGAAAAACTAGCCCTCATCCCAGCCTAGCCAGGAGCACTAGTAAGCTATTAATCCTCCTTACCGCACTGCATACTGCCCCCCCCAAACCCCCCCTCTCCCACTTTCCCAACCATAGTCTATCAATGGACTTTTCCTGGTCTCCAGGGCTGAGCCACCCAGAGAATCATCCAAGACATAACCTATATCCTCTTACAATTGCTTTGTTTTCCAGTGTTTGTCTAACTTCTCATGTACTACTCTTTAATTGCCTAATGTGCTGAACCCTTGTAATAACTGTATTTGTTCTGAACCTGTAACTACTGTATTTGTCTCTTGTATTATTTATCCACCATGACGTGGAACCTTTGTAAAAGAGCTCACGCTCAAAGGTCTTCCGATATTACAAATAAATAAATAAATAGGACTAACTTGTGTGCTGTGAGACTACAGTACTAATTCTGCAGTCCACAAAATGCAGATGAGGCCTTTGGTTCTGTTACTTTTATTCAGATGTAATGTAAAGCCTCTAAAATATTGTGAAATATGAGCAGTGTGTATCTGTTCTTTTTATAACAAAACGTACAATGTGTATCTGTTCTTTTTAAAACAAAATGGGGGGGGGCATTTTCAAGAAATGCACCGCAGTACAATATTCAAGGGGAGGAGATGTGTCGCTCATCTCCAGCTGCACCTAAGTGCAGTTATAACGTATGCAGCGCATCTTGAAGGGGCATTCCCATGAATATGCGTCACATCCCCATATTCAGCAGAAATGTGTGGCACAGCTGCCCCACATCTCAGAGATGTGCCACAGAAAGTTAGGCATGGAAGAACCATGCCTAAGTCTAGGCCACCCACAGGCAGGTTGCTATACTGCACACAGCAGCACAGCAGCTGCCAGCCCCTGCAGCCAAGTGGCACCCCGCCATCCCTGATCCCCGATTGCGGTGTACACATTTAAAATAAAATTGTCCCCACAGTTCCTGGTAGTCTAGTGGAATCCCCCTCCCATCCCTGAACCCCAGTCGTGATGTCAGTAAATAAACAATGTTACCAGAACAGCCCTGGTGGTCTAGTTGCCCCCCATCTAGCAAACCCAATTGTTGTGCAAGACACCATACCCCTTTTCCATAGTGTAGTGACCCCCTCACCCCACCACCCACTCAGGCACCCATGTCCCACCCCACTCACCCTGTCCCAGCATGGCCAGTCAGCCGGCAAGCAGCACAGCCCTCTGCACACCTCCAAGGCTGCCCACCGACTGAACTGTCATTGGCAGCATACAGTATATACTACACGCCAGGTTTTGAAAATGGGATCCACAGTGTGCTCTGTTCTTTTTATAACAAAACATACAGGGGCCGGATATTCAAACTGCTCCCAAAAAGTGCGCAACAGCAGGAGCAAGCACAAGTCCATTGCGCACATGTGCAATAGACGCAATATTCAAACATGGAGCAAGCCAAATTGCGCAACAAGCCAGCATCTGAATATCGCACAATCTGCGCTATAGCGCAACCAGGAAGGGGAAGCTGAGCAGAGATGATGTACTATGGCACAACAAGGGCTGCCCAGCTGAGCAGCCCAGAGGTGCCATAGTGCAAGCAGGGAGCCCCCCAGAAGCAAACCAATGGAACTGCACAACCAGAGAGGTAGGCAGGGGCCCACCACCCATGCCACAGATGGGCACAGGGACACACTGCAGAACTAACAATGTACCCCCACACCCCAAGCACAGCATAACTGGGGGAGGGATGGAACAGCCATCAGACCATGGGGACAAGCAAACAAAGCACAGCTGGGCCATGGTGCCCCAGCACACCCACCGCAAGCTGAGACTGCACACACAGGAGGGCGGACCACCCCATGGCACAGCAGCCCCCCTGCACAGCACACCCTGCACCGGGACCCCAAGACACCCCCCATGAGCAGTGACCACCACTACGGGAATCCCCATGCATACCACCACCCCCCCACTGCCACACTGCAACCTCGTGTACCACAGAACCATACAAGCCAGACCCACCATGAGACACAGCAGCCAGCACAGACACCCACAGTGGTGTGTGGAAGCATGCAGCACACTGGATGCAACACAGTGCAGGGGCAAACACACACTCATACCCACGGGGACACTAACACAGGGACGCAGTATCGTGGCAACCAAGCCCCCAGTGTGGGCCCATGAAAACTGTGCACACACAGCCTGCAGTCCCTCATAGCACAGGGGTGACACCCACCCTGTGCATGAACTGTGGCCCTGTATGCCACCAGCAGATGCATGGATCACAATGTCACAGACAGTGGTGCACAGCCCCTGCAATACACACAAGCCACAGCATGGAGGTGGGACAGAAACTGCGGAGGCCATAGTGTCACCCGAGGCAAACATACACCACACCATTGACAGGAGGCAACATAGCATTGTGACAGTCACAATGGATGACCTGCAGGGACAGCCACCACTGACAAGGCAGCAGACCTCGCAGGCCACAGACATGCAAGGGTGTCAGCTGCACAGGCCAAGGATGGGTTGACAGGGGCACAATGGACACAGAGCAGGCACCATGGACCACTGCACACAGTAATGCAATGCACAGAGAACAACACATACCACAGATACCGACTGATAGCCACTCCCACACCAGAGACACTTCCCCACACACACACACACACACACACACACATACCCATGACGAACCACCCAGATGCCATGCACACCACTGCAACTGAGCACCATAGCCAGCTGCAAGCAGAGACCACCACAGTATTCATATCAAAATAACTGTATTCAAAAATATAACAACAACAACTATTTACAATTATGTAAAAACATGGTGTGGAGGGTCAAGAACAAGGTGGGGGTGGGTAAGGGGCAGGGGTGAACATATGTGAGAGGGAAGGCGGGGTGTGAGGGTTGGTCAAAGGGGGGAGGTTGTCTCTCTTCACTGGCGGCCAGCTTGGTCCTCTGCTGCCTGGGGCTGTTGCCTGGGTCGCCTCCTCCTCCTCACGCCATGCTGCTGCAGATCCCGCAGGATGGCAAGGACTCTTGCACCACCCGCACAAGGTCCTGATGGACCGCTGCATTCTGCAGGGAGTATCCGCACACCTAGGACAAGGGATCAGAGTCAATGGGTGTGACTGTCCATCCCTGCAGCTCACCCAGTATGCATGGCAGACAGCCATGTGCCACGCTCCTGTGATGGTGTGCGCCCACCCACAGTGACCGTGTCCACAAGACATGCCCAACCAGGCAGCAACAGCCATGTGTACCACTGCACACACCCACCACCCATGTCCAGCACAGCACAACCAAAGCCTTACAGTAACATGGCTATATGGTGAGCAGGCAGTGCCACAGCCATGTGCCCAGTACACACATGGACCACCATTGACGCACTCCCAGACATGCAGTGCCACTGGACAGTGCTGACTGTCACATGTCGCGTGTATGGCAGTGGTGTCCATGGATGGTGGCCATGCCCTGTCTCCCACCCTGTCACACAGCATGCAATAGTAATCATGGTGTCATGGCACTCACCCTCATCGGGATGCTGCTGGCGTTGTGGTTGTTCACCGCCATGATCCGGTCCTGCAGCCACCACCCTCTGTTGCTGATCCAAATTCCTCCTCTGCTCGGCCATGCCTGTGGGAGACAAAAGGAGAGAAACACATCAGTACAAACCCAAAGCATATTCCCCCGTCCCAATGTGAGTGCCCACCCACCCAGCCAGACCCACCCATCCCATACCCTGTAAACACCGCCACAGCCAACCCTAGACCATCCCTCCCCTATATGCTGGACACATGAGACAGTGTCACCCATATGGACCATACAAGTGTGTAGACGTATCACCCACCTGGACGAGGCACCACGCCCCTCCTAGCATGTGACCGCAGACATACCAGTAGCTCCGGCTCCCTCCGTCTCAGGTCCCCATACCGGTGCCTGCACTGTTCAGCCGTTCTCCTGTGGCCAGTGGCTGCCTCCAGGTTAGTGGCCACCTCTTCCCAGACCTGGGTCCTGGCCCTGTCCAGTGGCACCCCACCAAACAGTGGGCCATAGTGTGGCTCCACAGTGGCCACAAGGTTGGCCAGCTCAAGGGCATCCCTCTGAGGGGCTCTCCTGTGTGCCATCTCTAATGCTATAGTAGACAATATGGCACTCCGCAGCACGGCAACCCCACGTGGAAGTGGTGCGCGCTACATCGCCGTGATTCCCTATCACGCTGTTGGTACAGCACTGCCATTCCCTATCGCGCTGTCACCGAACAGCGCGATAGAGCCATACACATGCCAGACGTACAGCGCCAGGCGGCAAAGGTCGGGCACAAGGTCAGGGGTCAGTGGTGCAAGGCCATGCACAGCGCCATCGGATGTCTACATGTCCTGCGCGAATGGTCACCTGCGTGCCAGGGCCACAGTGGACTGTTGCGAAGTTGTGCCACAGTGCCATTTGGTGCCCAGCGCTGTAGCGCCACTGGCACAATGGTGGCCGTGTCCTGAATTGCTGATAGCGCACAGCATGTCATCAGCGTGGCAGACACCTGCGTAAGCCACCTGGGCATGCGCAATGCGGTGTACTACATAGTCACGGAAATACGCCATTGGCTCAGCCGGCTCAACCGTACAAGTAAAGCTAATGGCGCGATATTCAGCCGACATACATGCAAATCATCTGATCAGCCATTCAACAGCACAGTGGCACGATTTGCATGTCATTACAGTTGCTCCACTCCTAATTTGCATGCATTGCGCTATAAATATGCGACAGTGGACTGCGCTGGCCAGAGTTGGGTACTGCAGCTGAGAGGTGAGTAGCAAGCTGTGTGATGTTCCAGGCAATGGTCATGGGATAACACTGTAGACTGCACAGTGACAGGTCTCCACTTCCACCCATACAGACCGACATGACTGAGCAGAGCCACGGTGAGGGTGAGGATGGTGGGCGAAGGAGGAGGCCCAACTTCACCAAGGTGGAGACAGAGGCACTCTTCCAGGCCTACCTGGAAGAGGAGCCAGTACTGAGTGGATGGCGTGGCACCCCTCAGGCCCGTGCGGCTGCATGGGAGGGGGTAGCTTGGTTGGTGAACCTGCATGGAAGCCACCAGTGCTCCATGCAGGAATGCAAAAAGAAGGTAGGGACAGACCGCAGAAGGGTGAAAGAGAAGGTGGCAGCCCTCGGGGCGGCACGCGCTGGCACAGGCGGGGGCCAGCCAGCAGTGGCGGAGCTGACCCCAGCTGAGGACTGACTGGCTGCATCAATGCAGCGGAGTGCTACAGAGGGCGTACCAGGAGGTGGATTCCAGACAGGTGGAAGCCCATCACTGCACGATATGACATGGTGGTGGTGGTGTTGGGGGGGGATGTTGATCACATGCACTAACATGTCCTCACTTTCTGTTACAGATCCTGTTCTTCTGCAGGGGACGGTGGTGGTGGGACCATGCAGTGATGAAGAACTGCCAGAGTTGGAGGAGGGTCCATCCACCTCTGTCACCAGCCGGCTTGCACTGCACCAGCATGCACGCCTGGCTGCCACCTCTGTTGTCGGTGAGTCAGGTGTGGGGGGTGCACAGTCTGTATCTCAGCAGTCTGGCATGCAAGCATGCCAGCATGCTGTGACTGTGGCTGTTGCACATACCTGCACCATTGATGATGCAAGGACTGCAATGGGCAGTGACACATGTGTGTCCCATAACGGACACACAGCAGGCCAGCACGTGCCCCTGGACCTAGCTGGTTCCAACGTGTGTGCCAGCATGTCAGCACAGTCCCAGGCTGTACCTGTCAGCACCGATGGGGCAGCACCGGTGGCTGTGCAGGTCTCTGGCACTGTTGCGGCCACAGCAGTGGAACAAGTGGTCCCTGGTGTACAGCAGTTGGAGGGGCAGCAGCAGCAGCAGTCATCCACCAGGTCTGGGGTTACAGGGTCCAGCGGTGGCACATGCACACCACCTGTTGACATGCCCATACCTGGTCCTGCTGAACAGCGCCCACCCTCAAGGGGTGTTGAGCATCAGGACCTTCCATACCATGATGGACAGATTGCCGATGTGGCAGACGTCCCGTTGGATGAGCACACCTGCCTGCTGCGGGCATCAGTACAGCAGCAGATGCGGGTTGCAACGTCCATGGAGGCACTGTGCATGGCTGTGGAGTGGCACAGCAGGGACAATGCAATTATCCTTGCAGAGAGGGTCCAAATGCAGATGGCTGTGACCGCCGTCATTGACAGGCAGACCCAGACATTGGTCGCTGTCATGGCCGCATTGGGCACACAGTCAGGTACCCCTGTACCACACACCCCACACGGCTTGCGCTTCACTCCGCGTTCCCGGCGTCATGCGACACTCAGCCTGTCAACGCCGGGTTCTGCTGTGGGCATCCTGAGCCCACCTGGTGCAGGTATGTTCGGCATGCTGCACACCCCTGTGTGGACATGGTCATGATCGCACAGTGGGACCCCTGGTGGTCCATCAGTGCCACCCCATGTGGCCCATGATCAGCCTGCCAGTGCTGCTGGGTCACGGCGGGGCAGCCCATGCATCCGAGGTGGCCGTGGCACAGTGTCACCTGAGTGACCTGTGTCCCAGTGTGGGCCCTGTCTGTTGCTGCCCTGTGTGCAATGTCTGTCATGGTGCCCAACACACCAACACATGGACCACCTGCACACCCACCCAACTGCTGTCCACAGGTGCGTATGCATGATGATGCCTGCATTGTACTGTACACCAAGGTGCAAGGGTGCCCAGCTTCTGACACACATACTTGGACAGTACAGGTGGTGGGGTTGGTCCGTTGATCTGTGTGTTTGCCATGTCTGTTCCTGCTCTGTTGTGCACCTGCCCGTGTATGCTTTGTGCCTGGTGTGTGTGTGTGTGTGTGTGTGTGTGTGTGTGTGTGTCCAGATGACTGTTCAACTCTCCCTGATGGTGTGTTTGTGTGCCTGGACCCTTCAACTCCCCTTGCCGTCATGCACCCCTGGTGTGTTACCCTGTGTTCCTGTGGGTTGTGCCTAGACAGTGTTGGTTGCACATGGCCCCTTGACTTACCTGTGTCATGCAAAATTCTCCTCCGTGATGGTGTCCCGGTGCAGCTGGGCCTGCCGGATCAGTCGGGGGTCCCGCCGTCCAAGGGGAGGCTGCTTATCACCATCATCACCGGTGTCACTGGTGTCCCCATTGCTGTCCTCCTCCTCGACCTGTATGACTATCCCATGGTCTTTGGCCATGTTGTGCAGGATGCAACAGGCCAGGAATATCCCACAGGCCTTTGAGGGGCTGTACTGTAGGGCACTGCCGGAGGTGTCTAGGCATCGGAAGTGTGCCTTAAGTATCCCAAACACCAGCTCGATGATGTTGCATGTGGCAGCATGTGCCTCATTATAGCGTTGCTGCGATGGGATCATGGGGCGCCGGTATGGTGTGAGCAGCCAGGGACGGAGTGGGTATCCGCTGTCACCTGTGTGGAGATAGTGGAGATAAGTATCATGTTCCATAATGCCCATATCCCTGTGTGCCACTACCATGGCACCTGTGGCATTCCCACCCTTGCCCCAAGTTTGCACTTCCTACATGCGTACTTACCCACTAGTTGGCCTGTGGGGATGTCCCCACTCTTGAATCGATGGCACAGTGTGGACTGATACCATATGAAGGCATCATGTGCTCCGCCAGGATGTGTGGCACAGACATTGATTATGCACCCACTGGCATCACACACCACCTGGCAGTTGACACTCGAAAAACCCTTCCTGTTTCAGTATGCAGCCCCATCGGGGCCAGGTGGCATGCAAATAGCCACATGGGTGCAGTCTATTGCCCCTAGCATGCCAGGCATACGTGCTACCCTGTGGAACTCCTGCATGTTTGCTGTACGCTGTGTCGCGGTGCTAGGGAAATGGATGTACTCTGCAGCATGTGGCAGCAGTGCACTGAGGAATTGGGTGAGGATGCATGATGTGGCCAACTGTGTTATGCCTGTGGTGTCCCCTGTCAGCTTCTGGAAAGTACCCGTGGTGAGCAGGCACATGCAGGCTGTTACCTTTGTCTCCACTGACAGAGCGTGACTCTGCCATGAGGGTGCCTGCATCACATCACTGCACAGCTCACAGAGCCGCCTCAGTATTGCCCTGTTCAGGTGGTACCAGCCCACGATCTCTACATCCGTGTCCAGCTCAAAGCTGATGCGGGCACGGTACTGCCTGTTGGGGGCGTACTGCCGACAGACCCTTCCACGGCCACGTCCCCCTGCAGCATGACTTCTCACCCCCCTCATTACAGCTTCCATGAGGAAGCTGGCACTGTCCATGTCCCTGGCTTGTGTTCCCCCCTGGCTGTTCTTGCTGTGTTACCCCCGCTGTCCTGACTGCTACCTCCACTGCACCGGGTACACCTACTGGCCTCTGCAGTCTGTGGCCCCACACATCCTCCCTTGTCCCTCTTCTCTCCTGTGCACTCCCTGGCCTGCACTCTTTGCCACTGTTGCATTCTCTTTCTCCCTGCCTCATGTGGCTTCCCTGTAGCGTTCTTGTGCCTCTTCCTTGAGCCTTTTTATTTTGGCTCATTTCCGGCGTGGTGCACCTTCCAGCTCATCCGCTGTTGTGCATTGCGCAGGTCTTTGAATATCGCATTGCGCACTTTATGCATGGGTCCACCCCCTTTGGTTGTGCATGCCTTCATTTGCATTGCGCTGTTGCTCAGCCTGTTTTCAGTGGCGCAACTGCCTCCTGCTGAATATCGCAGAATGGTGCAAGTTCGGACTTGTGCATGCGCAACCCTATTGCGCATGGCGCAACCCTTTTGAATATCTGGCCCACAGTGTGTATCTGTTCTTTTTATAACAAAACATGTTTTTCTGAACATGAGAACATAACAATTTTGGGATTACAGCTGGCTAATTTTTGCAGTGGTAGGGTTGCCACTTGCAATGCTGGCTGTCATGAGCCCCAGCCCCCAAGGTACTGTTGGACCTCCTTTTTGCAGAGAAGATCCCCTTTTTACAGAACTCGTGAGCAGTTGCAGGGTTCAGAAAGAATCACCAGCCTTCCTTTTCCCAGTGGGAGGATGGAAACTGTAGTTTCAAGTTTCCTTGACTCTGCACTATGCTAAGGGTTTGAATCACACCACTGCCACTGGCTGCCTCTTGCCTAAGTAGTTTTGTAGCATAGCCAAGCAGTCACTATCTTGATTATCAAGGCACACAGTCTTTGCAAAACCCTTCTGTTAAAATATTAGCTCACACAATCAGACCCCAGGCAGAGTTGATAAGAAAATCTTAAAGGTTTACATAATAAAAACAACACAGTACATTCTACAATTTGGAAGATCTTTGAATTGCAGACAGTACCAAAAATAACACTGGATGGTTTACAGAAAACAACAGATACTATTGTTCTAAACCATACCTTATTCTGATGTTAGCGTCCAGAAAGTTAAATGTTCTTGTGGAGATGAAAGTTCTCTCTCTGTAAGTGAAAGTTCATTAAGAAACAGAGTCTTTAGCAATGTGATCAAATCAGTTCTCTGAAGGTCCTTTTAAAATACTCCATGTGCTTCCTTGGTGAAAAGTCTTGGTTTCCAAAATTCTGACTTAAAATCACAATTTTCTGTTCAGTATGTGAAAAATCAGTTTCCACAAAAAAACAGGTCTTGCTTGTTCTAAAAGTAGAACCAAAACTGCATATACTTCAACCCAAAGTGTATATTGTAACAGCTTAAACATCTCAGCTCTGAGACCCTCCAAGTCTTCCAGCTGTTGACTCCAAGCTAAATTGGGTAACTGCACTGATGTTCAAACTGGGTCTATTAGATAAACTCTGGTCATTTTCAAGCTCCACCCACAACTTTGTGATGGGGGGGTGCAACAGTTTACTTTTCCTGTAGGTGTCACTTGGTTCCATGTCAGGTTCCATGTCAACCCCAATAACATCTGGCCCATGTATTTGGCTTGACCAAAGACCCGTAGGCCATTCCATTACCTTTTTCCTGCTTTTGGAAACTACATGCCCAGTTTTATCTAATAGCCTATGACTTTTTGGATCATAAAACTGTCAGTCCCTTATCTGAGGACTTACCAGACCCACCCTAGGTGTTACAGAAATCCTGGCTATTTTTGTTTTACTCTTAAAAGCCTTTTAAAGAGACTATGTCTTAACTCTAAAGAACATTACAGCACATACAATAGGAACCTAAATAAAGGATAGAGGCCTATCTGGCAACACCGGCCACCAGTGTTCAGGAATCATAGCATCGTCAGGGGCCAGCCAAGGCAGGGAGGATTGAGCATCCAATGGACTGTTCCACTCCTATGAGGATTCACTCTCCTCCTGCTAGTGAAGCCTGGGTAGCAGTACCAGTGTGAGGTTGCCTACAGATGTCATGCATGCTGATACCTCAGGGATCCAAAAGAAACACTGCGAACAGTCACTTCCCAGCCTGCGTTGCACTTACAGAGGTAGCTTGCCTCTATAGAATATGTAAATAATCCAAGATAGTAGAGCGCTTCAGGAAAATAAATGCAGCATGTATCAAAGAAACTTCAACACTCGCAATTAAGCTGCACAAATGCAAATTTTACTGTGTTTTCACCACACTGCATATATAAAGCAGAACAAGCAAGTTCATCCAAAGCCCCTAGTGCCTCAACTCCCACGAGTCTTCAGAGGGGGTGCTGCTAATGGGGAACACATGGATATTTAAACATATATCATGAATAATTAATTAAGCTTAATGATGTCATTTTTTTAAATGCTAATTTGCTTTTTAGACACTTATTTCCCTATATATATTCCAGATGCAGAGCATTCAATACATATTCATTAAACCTCTGAATGTGCATGACATCGCTCATAATGCACATATTTATCTTATTAACCATAAATATCAAAACATACACAAAGAAAAAAATATTTAACCAAAGAACTGAAGTCAGGAGGTCCTGGAAGGCTGATACCAATACAACCACATTGACTCCAATACAAATTTCTCTGGGTAGGAAGGAGTTCCAGGACCAAATATGACAGGGTTCCTGTAGGAAGAAGGAGAAAGAATTATAAATCAATACATTCTTACTTAACTTTTTTTAGTATATTTAGATTTAACTTAAAATTTAACAATCATTCTATTTGAAAATTAACTTTTAACAAGACAAGACATTATCACAAAAAATTAAAAAAATGTAATAAATGCTAATCATACTACTTTGTGGAAAACCTTAATACATATTTCATAATTAATCAAATGCACATTCATAACATAAGTCATGGGTTATGCAATGTTTCTGTCTGTCCTTATCCTATTACATGGAATACTTAACATTCATGTATTTGATGTATTACTGACAATGCCAGTTAGCTGCTACTGTCTCCCCCTCAACTTATGTACCTTTTGTCCCCCCTCCCCCTTCTAACGAGGATCCTTTGTAAATGAGCTTTTACCTCAAAAGTTGTAATTCCAATTTTTTCAATAAATAAATAAAAAAAAACTATACACTGCATTGTTTCCAGCCTGTGCTTCACTTCCAGTCTGCTTTCAACAAACATTACTTGTCTTTTTCCTACTTCATATCACTAACTCTGTTCATAAAGTGCATGGGTTCACTTCTAATAAACAGACAACTGGATATATTATTTATTGCATTTTAATGTGTTAGTAATTACTTTCTACTTTTATGATAAAAGTTTTGTTTGTACGATGAATCTAGTGGGTATTCACCTTTATTTTTCAAACTGCTAGTGAACACAATTCAACAGAATTCTAGTATTATGATGTGAGAAAATCCAAACTACTTTAGAGCCCAATGTATTTCAGTAAGAAACTAAAAATGTATTTCTATTTTTTTAGAAGTAAACATACACTTCTATCAACAGCAAATTGCAACTTTTGTGTGCTTGCAACATTGTGGTCACTCTATGATTTTAGCAGTTTTTTAAGTAAATAGCTTCTGTTTTTTCTTTCAAGTAAAATCAGGTAAGGAGGAAGCTATCACCTGCTAAATCACAACAGAAGCTCACAGATTATGAACCCATATTATATTTTTAAGTAATCTGTACCATATAAGGGGAAGAAATCATTATTTCTCAAAATAAAATCTTCAAAGTAATTTGTAGTTTCTTATTGAAAGACGTTGTCTGCTTTGCCAACAATGATTTTCTGACTTCGTAATACATGGATTCAGTCTGATTAGTTTTTGTTTTACTAGTAGTTGGTAAAGTAAAAAGAAAAAAAATGAAAAAGGTAAGTAAGAAACAAACTAATGCATTACAATTATTATTACTATCACTTTGCTAATTCATTATAAAGTGCTATGTAATATGTCAATACCATATATAGATAGTCACCTGTTACATGCTATAATCTACATCTGTACTAATTTTGTATTCTACTAGTTCCTGTAACTCCCGGGTCGCCCCTGAAAAAGAGACCTCTGGGGCCCAGTGGGCCTACCCGATCATCAAAATTCAATAAATAAATAAATATAAGGGCCCCAAACCTTCATATCAATATGGCATTTAGAAGGCATGTTTCTCCCCAAACGTAGCATCATATCATTAAGATCAGATAATTTCCTAACCTTACCAGTACTTTTGCATATAACTAACAAAACTCTAAACATTTATAGATACTGTGCTGTAAAACTCTAGAGCAACATTGATTTAAAAAATAAGACAAGCTCCAAATATACAGCAGTTTAAAACTCAGTTAACAAAAATAAACTCCAAGCTGAGGCTCTATGTATTTGTTTTTAGTTCAATAGGTTTGATATTTGTAGAGTAGAGTGTTTATACTGTGTAACTTAATTGCATAAAAGTGTATAGAAATTAGGGAGTGGAGCTTGACAAACAAGATGATGGCAGCTTAATTCCTCCAGAGTAACCCCAGAACTCACAATTTGCCGCATCCTTGGACCCTAACTAATTTTCAACAATCTCTGATGGGAGCAACAGAAACACCTTGCATCAACCTATGCAACAGTACTTTTATTTTCCAAACTGGAATAAGATAACAGAAGTTATACTGTGGGCAATAAACTGGCACTCACCTGAAGATCTGATACAGGACAGAGGCCGTCAACCACTGCACTCCAGTAACCCCACTGTGACAGCTGTCATCGTTATGAATGCAGTGCTGAGCGGCAGCAACCTAACAAAATAAAATGGTAAGCAGCTCAGGAGATCAAAAGAACTCAGCAGTATTTCTGACAGGTTAAATCAAATCTTAACTGATACTGCACAACTTAAAGAGACAATGAGCAGAACTGTTTCTGAAATGCAGTTCCTCACTAACAAGGTAGTAAAAACCAAAAAGCTGGTGGAAGAGCAGGATGGCACTCTACATACCCAGCACAGACATTTGCGAGAATATGACCTGCAAATCCAATACCTATTATAGAAAGTGGATGATATGGAAAATAGAGCCAGGTGAAACAATACAAGAATAATCAGGGTACCGGAGGGAGTGAAGAGGAAGGACATGGTACTCCTTCTGTGCTCTTTCTTACCAAATCTGCTTGAACTAAATAATGTGTCTCAGCCTGTCCTGGCGCGAGTCCACAGAATGCTAGCTACCAAGCCAAGAGAAGGGGAAAGGCCAAGACCGATTTTATACGAGTTCCTCCAATTCCCAATGAAAGAACTGTACCTGAGAATGGCTAGGGAAAAAGGCAATATGGCCTGGGAGGGTCACAGAATACAACTGTACCAGGACTACTCAAAAGAATTGTCAGAAAAGTGGAGGGCATATGGGGCAGTCAAATAGGAACTTTACAGATTGGGAATTCAGGCATCCCTCCAATACTCATCCATTTTAAGAGTGCAACACCAAGGCAAATTCCTAATCTTTAATGAGCAGAAAGAATTGGAGCAAATCCTGGCCCAGCTGCATCAGGACCCGAACCACCGACCCCAGCCTTCCAAGCCACCGTAAGTCCCAGCATGGAAAACCCTACCACCAGTCAACATGGAAACACAGCTAAGTACCACTCCAGCAACACCCAACTCCCAGGGAGGCCTGGCAGCAGGTCCAGAGAGGCAGGCAGAAGCGGCACAACAAGAGAACGAAAGAACACAGGCCCAGAGAGCACTCACATAGCCGGCAAAGCCATCAGCTGCTGTCTGAGGCAAGCAGTTCCTCTCCTTCAGACACACAGATTAAAATGTCAAACTGCTTCTCCCCGCTCAGAGGCCTGAGCCTGACTGTACTGAACATGTCAATTTCCCACAACTTACAAGAGCTGGCCTCAGCTGAGTAACATGCACCCTATGATGACTGGGCCTGCTATTGCAGGCTTGTGCGGACTGTATTGTGGAAGCAGATGCTTACGGAATGGGGCCTTCACATCCGTAGACCCTTCGCTGACAGCTGAAGAGGAAGACGGAGGAAAATAATCCAGGTGGGTACCTCTCAATAAACATTCCTGAAACTGATGGAGATAGGTTTTTCAGTGGAGAGAGAAGTTAATCTGTGGATGGCTTAATGGCAGGGAAAGGTACTAATCAGGCATCTTGTGGTGGCTGCATACACACTTACAAACATGTGGCCAATGTCCACCATGCAGGGCCTCATACCTCTGCAGCGGCTCCTGTGTTTTTCTTTCTGTTAAGATTTGCTTGGACTTAACATCACAAGAATCAGCCTAAAAATCCTTCCTCAGCTATCTGATGATGCAATTGAGCATCTCCTAGACATCGGTGTCCCCTTCTCATCAAGATGCTTCTGTCTGGTTTAAAAAAATACATGAGTGAGCAGGGATAGCTCCTATCGTAAGCGGCACACTTTCTGGGAGACTCGAATAGCAGCCTCTATGAACTGGTCAATAGGAAGGCAACTGGTGAAAGGGGGGTCTATGGTTAAAGGGCCCCCCCCATATGTTACTGTGTTCAATGATGTTTTACAGGCATGTTTACTGTAAGATCCTGAAGTTTACAATGTTTTAGGCAATGCTGGCCAGTTAGGTATTTGTTGCTAGTCGTTGCCAAGGTTATTAGCTATTAGCTTTAAGAACAGCTCTAAAAAAAATACAGTGTAGAGTATGGATCGGCTGGCCCACACTAAATGCCAGGTATATTTTAGGGCAGAGGTGGGGGCAGATATCAACTCCTTATGTCGCAACTGACCGGACGAGGGAGGAAGGAAACAGCTGACAATGGTTTCACCCACTGATACCGAACTACCGCTTTAAGAAGGCAGCAATGCTCCCCCAATCAACAGCCCTTGCACTACTACACTGGTGCAGACCACTAAGCGTATTGAGGTGCAAGTGATTAGCAACCAATTTGCTTAGGATCATCCGGCAAGTACTGGATCTGGCCCCTCCTAAACTCTAGATGTGTTGCTATTTTGAGCAATAGGTACAAACAAACCTGTGTAGTGCTAAAGTCACCACCATGAACTATGTACAGTACCTTGTACATATTACCACATTGAAGCCATGGTTATGTACCTGCCTGTGAAACTGTACTCTGCCTTGCTAATGTTTCTCTTATGCAATCATGTAAATTGTCATTACTGTATATGTATATGTTTGTATGCTCTCCCATTCTTTTATGTATATCATGTATTTGACCTTACTGCATATGTTTGTATGCTCTCCTATTCCCCTACCCCCAGGGCACATCTGGAATCAAGCAGTAGTCTGCTCAGCACGCCTCCCTGGTAAACCACTTAAATAAACAAATAAATAAATAAATAAAGTGAGATACTGGGGGTTTAGCTTTCCCCTAAACAAAGTTAACTCGAATTACTGTGTGGGTAATCATTATTAGACAAACAAAGGGGACAATGTGGTTCTCTCCCCATCCCCCCCCAAGGAGGTGCCCAAAGTTCTTGACTTCTCAGCTAGGGGAAGTTGGATGTCCACTGGGGATCCCGGGGTAGGACTTTATAGGTTATTAGGGAAAAGAGACCCAGATCAAGGGTGAAATGTTTGATGGTCGCAATGCTGTTTTTAATGACTAGTAGTAAGACATCACAGTATGGTCAGATGGCATACACTGATATAAAAAAATACAAGGTACAAAGCTCACCGATACTGGGGCACAAGCAGATATTTTCACAGGGTCGCAGGAGCCAAAAGTATGGTATATTAGCATCACTGAAAGGTTATAGGGTGCTAAGGAAGGTGGGAGGAATTTGGCCCTTAAAGGACTAAATGAGGGCATGAGCAAATTTGAAATAAGGGCAAGAATTTTCTCCCAGGGCAGGACAGGGTTTGGTTTCTTTATGGGGGCAGCATCTGCATTTTTGAAAGAGTGGTATCATCCCAATGACCATGGCTAACTCAATGTGCATGAAGGCCACCTCATGGAATGTGAGGGGTCTCAACTCTCCTATAAAAAGGAAAAAGGTTTTAACCCATTTAAAGAAACTGGGTACCCGGATAGCCTTCCTGCAAGAAACCAAACTAACTGAAAAAGAAGCTGGCAAACTTCAAAGGGAGTGGGTGTGGTGGGAAGTACATAGTGTCTCAAAATCAGCTGAAAGGGTAGTCTCAGTACAGGGCCACAGAGGTTTAAAATGGAAAATATTGATGACCAAGTCAGATGACCAAGGAAGATGGGTGATGGCAAAAATGGTGACCTCTAAGGGCCCCCTTATATTCATAAGCATTTATGCCCCCAACGAGGATAAGCCCGAATTCATAGACAAAATCTTTCAGGCGATAATGGACTTGGCATTCAACAACCCAGATATCACCCTGGGGGGCAATTTCAATCTCACCCTAGACCACATTTTGGATCGGTCCAATGCTAGGCCAGAACTGCATACCCATGTCCTAACAGCTCTGAAGAGCCTGATGACACTCCACCAGCTCACAGACATTTGAAGAGTCAGTCAACCTGCTGGTAGGGACTATACCTATTTTTCTGTGGCCAGGCTATTGCTAGTAGAATAGATTTCTGGCTCACATCCCCGGGCATCACTACCACAGCACAGGATATAGCTATAGCACCAATATACATTTCAGACCATGCCCCTGTCACTCTTTGGTTTCCGGTGGACCCACCACAAACAAAATCCACTCAGTGGAAACTCCACCCACTACTGTTGCAAGACAAAGAATGTAGAGACTGGCTGGTAGCCAAGTCCAAGCTATATTTCTTGGACAACTCACCAGGGTTGGCCTCCCCAGCAGGGATATGGGAGGGAATCAAGGCTACAATGAGGGTGGAAAATAGTTGTTATGCATCCAATCATAGAAAGCAAAGGCAAGAGGAAGCTATGAACCTAGAGAAAGCCTTGCAAGAGATGGAAAATCTCTATAAGGAAAACCCTGTTCGACTCCAGGACCCATCCCTTATACACGAAATCACTTCACTACGAATAAGCTTAAATTCCTTAGCCACTAGAAAGGCAGAACTCCAGATTCTTAGAATCAAATTCAAATAATGGACCAATTGGGAAAAGAATAACAAGTTCCTGGCTTTCCAATTAAAGAAGCAACATGTTGAAAGGCACATAGCTCAGCTTTCAGACAGTATAGGGAAAAGGCACACCACCCCTACAGCCATCAATAAAACCATGATGGCCTTCCACAAGGAACTATACACATCCCACATCAAGTGGGACAAGCAGGCCTCTGTGAACTTCATGGCTAACCTTCCCTTAAAAAAGCTGTCAGAATCTCAGAGGGGGAAACTAGAAGCCCCTATATTGGAACAAGAGATTAATCAGGCCATCCACAAAATGGAGCTCAAAATGAGAAGGGAAGACCACACAAAGTGAAAGGTGGATCCTCAGCATGCACACAAAATTCACAGAAGTCAGGAAAGAGCTGGTCTCATACACCTCCCAAAAGCAAAAGACACATGAGAAATTAAGTTCCTTCATCATCAGATAAAACACTCGTTCATGCTTGAACAATGTAAGGCAACACACCAAGTGTACACCGACAGTACCCACATCTCCTCTACATTTCAAGCCACACTGACTCTTTGTTAAGAGAGCGTGACTTCTAATAGTTCAAGTTTAAATAGGCATATCCAATTAATTATTCTAATTATAAGGAAAATCAATTAGACTGCCAACATTAAAAATAACTCATCACTCTAAGTTCTACATCAACTACATATACAATGAGGGTCCATCTCTATGAAAAAAAAAAAGGTTAAAAACGCAGCATACAAATACATGTACTGTTACTGCCACCTATTATTCATGGATATATAGTGGCTATTTAAATTGATGATGCTATCTATAAGAAAGCTACTAGTATTTTTATTTCTATGCTATATTGTTAAAAAATCTTTTAAATAGCATATGTCAAAGGTTTATTCGCTCATGAAATTGCATGCGCAATAAAATCAATGGGAGTCTCCAGATCTCAAACTCATAGTGATGATGGTGGGGGGGAGGTTAAGGATCTTTGTATTCACTACTAGCTGTTTTTTGTAATTAAGTAGAAAACTTTTGAAATAGTTTTAAAAAAAGCATAGATGAGCCAGCCTGATGGCGCTGAGGGCTGAGGCGCTGGCGCCTTACCTCATGCTACGCCTGGCGACCCATATTCGGGAACAAGCATGGGCCACTGGGGTTCGGCAGGGGAGGAGAAGGATTGAGCATCCAATAGACTGCTCTCCTTCTTCGGGGATGGTGGTTTCCTGTGGTCGGTGCTTGTCTGCCCCCCGGCGGAGGCTGGGGGACATGGTGCCACACCACAAGCTGGGGAGGAGTCGGGCCAGATGCCTGGAGGGAGCATGTGCGGATGCATGTGTGCTCTCCTCCACTGGCATCACTGCATGGTCCTGACTCCTGGGGGAGGACAAGGCAGAAAAAGCAGCACTGCCATACACAATGGCAGAGGGTGCCTCGCAGGCTCCACTCCTGGCTAGCCACAATGCTGGTCCACTAAATCCAGTCTGCAGTGGGGGGTGGTTCGGGACCCCCACCGACCCTGCCAGGGGGGCAAGCCCTGGGGTTCAGTTAGCGTCAGCTGGCAGATGCCGGGGGATGGGGCTGGGGGGCGCCCTCCTGAAGGCAAGCCGGCAGTGCAGGAGAGAAAATCATAACTGAAAAAAAAAAAAAGCATAGATGAACAGGCATTACTAAATATCAACTCCTTGGGTTGGGGTGGGTGGCCCACAAAATGCAATATTTAATACATTCATCCTGCTGGAAAAAAACACCAGATCTAACTGGCAGATGTTATTATTCAGTTATTTCACTAAGAAAGGTTTCAGTTGGAACTTCTCATTCTGTCCTGTTGATGAAAGGGCTTTAAGTATGTACTGCCAGTAAGTCTCTGTTCGTAAAAGACTGTTATCCCCCCCCCCCCATGTGTACTTGGCAGGGCTTCCTCTTCCCTTTGCTTCTATGATAGGATGCTTAACTAACTATTTTCCCCCTCAAAATGGTCCCCCACAAATCCCCAGGTGGGGATGGTTTCTCTGCAGACTACTACAAAATAGTACTGGACTCCATCGTAAGCCCAATGCAGGCAATGCTGCAGGATGCACATGGACACCATAAACTTCCCCCTACCTTAAATGAAGCAATCACCACAGTGTTGTCTAAGGAGAGGAAGGACACCACCAACCTGGCCAGCTTCCACCCGATATCATTGATTAATGCAGATGCAAAAATCCTGGCCAAAGTGCTCGCAACTAGGTTGGAGGTGTTCCTCCCCCATCTAGTGCACACTGACCAAGTAGGTTTTGTGAAGGGCAGAGCAAGTACGGACCATATAATAGCGCTGATTACCCTGTACCAGGCTGCGGGCAAACTTCCCACCCCAGCAGCTACTATAGCAGTGGACTTTGAAAAAGTGTTTGATTCATCGGCGTGCATGGATCTACACTCTGTATCAGGCACCGAGTGCCAGACCCCTTACCAATAATGTCCTTTCTGAGCCCTTTCAACTACATAGAGGGAACAGGCAGGGATGCCCTCTTTTGCCTCTGCTGTTTGTTCTGGCCATGGAACCCCTAGTGACGTCCATCAGAGCCCATACGCAGATAAGGGGTATAAAGGTGGGAAACTCCAAATACAATAAAAAACCATATGCAGACGACTGTCTACTAGAAACATAGAAACATAGACTTTGACAGCAGATAAGGACCGCTTAGCCCACCTAGTCTGCCCATTTCCCTACCTAGAGGATAAGCTGCAGATCCTATTTAACCAACAGCTATTTCTTCCAACCCCCCACAAAAATTGCCTTATGTCTGTCCCATGCATTCTTGAATTCTCCCACAGTTTTAGACCCCACAACCTCCTCAGGAAGGCTGTTCCATGCATCCACCACCCTCTCTGTGAAAAAATACTTCCTCACATTGTCCCTTAGCCGTCCATCCTCTATCTATTAACAGAGGACATAGAATCTGCCCCCCCCCCACACACATCCTCCAGATGTTTAGTTCCTTTGTTTCACTAGCAGGCCTATACATAAATCTTAAAAAATCTGAAATTCTCCCTCTCAACCCACTCCTAGTCTCCTCCAATGTGTACTTGGCAGGGCTTATCTATAACACCAACAGTATCAAATGTCTTGGGATACAGCTACCAAGAAACCTGAGTAAACTAATTTCCACCAACCTAACCCCCCTCATACAAAAGCTCCAACATGAAACAAAAAGATGGACTCACTTAAATCTAGCCCTGGTTGGAAAGATACCAGCCCTGAAAATGATGGCAGCCCCGAGAGTCTAATACATCCTGTCATATCTCCCAGTGGAAATTAAAGGAATTTCCTTGGGGCACAAACAGATCTGGATTCAGCCTGGCCAAACTAAGGGCTCTGAAAGACAGAGGAGGGTGGAACTTGCCATACTTTCAACACTTCTCAATATCCAGCCTCATGGCGATGAATATGAGAATGTTTAATGTAGCAGACAAAGACCCTCATGCTTGGGTTCACATAGAGACGGCAGTACTGGGGGGCATACACCCTGCTGTCTATTTCACTTCACCATTACAAAAGAGATTCCACTCCTGGCTCACCATAAGGCAGCACATGCAGCCGCATTGAAGGTGGGAAAACAGTCAAACGTGCCTACATCCTGGAATTTTTACCCCTCTTTGGTATAACCCTTTCCTTCTGATAAACAAGCAGTGCATAAACTGAGAATCTTGGAGTGGAAAACATATCTCTACTATTAAGGACCTGTTGGTGCCAGGTAGCAACATTATGTACTCCTTTCAAAAACTGTAGCACAAGTATAGGTTCCCTTGGGCTGATTTTTGGAGGTACCTTCAAATTAGAAGCATATACTTATTGAGGCTCAAAAAACATTGCCCTTGTACAGTGTGTAGAAGGGCCAGCCCCAGCCCCAGGTCCTCACTGTCCATCCCAAAATGGACTAAGCAACTAAAAGGCCTGACTGGGAAACTGCGATCAGCAATTAAAACTAATACCCCAGACCCATCTACCCAGGCCCATGCAGGATGGCAGAGAATGTTAAAGGTCCAGAATAGTTATGTCGAATGGATTAACTTTTGGAAACTAGCAGATGGTGTATGTAAAGAACAGAAAAGCCTACTTATTCAAAAAAAGATATTGAACTTATGGTACAACACTCCCTCCATCCTTTGCAAAATGGGGCTTTTGTCCAATGATCATTGTTGAAGGTGTGGTACCTCTGGGGTGAATCTATTACACATACTGTGGGACTGCCAGGCCAAACGACCCTTCTAGATCCAAGTAATTACAGTTTACTCTGACATCCTAGGGACTAGCATACCCTCCACACCCTCACTGGTATTGTTGGGTTTATAGCCCCTTGGGGGCAGCTTACAAACATACAGTTGCAATGGCTGCTTCAATTGTCCATGGTGGCCAAAAGGCTAGTATTACAGAGATGGAGAACCCCAAACATTCCAGCTATAGGTGAATGGTTTAAAACATTAGAGGGCCTGGCAGGTAACTGAAGATTGCTCTTTTTCTCACTGCAAATACCATCCAGGTTTCAGCAGGTTTGGGACACATACTTCATAGTCTCCCATTCTAAACTCACTGCTGCAGGTCGTAGGAAGGACCTCTTGAAACCCCTTTGAAAGCAGAAGTTTCCCCTTCACATATTTTAACTTCTCCAGCCACACTCCTAAGTCACAAACTCAGGAGTTAGGTGCCCATTGGAAAGAGTATCTATTCCTCCCAATCACTCAATCTAAACCCCTAATCTACTGCATGAAGTTCTGAGTGCAATTAACCCCTTCCCCCAAGACTGCATAACCAATATTTGCTGAATATTAAGATAAGAGAAAAGGTCTGAGAGGTGTCATTAAACCATGTAGAACCATTCTGTTAAGTATGTACTGTTTGTCAAGAGACAAGATAACCGCCTTCCTTCTATGTGTAATATCTTGTACTGTGATGTTGAAATGTACCTGAGCAATCGCGATGACTGCCCTGCATACCCTACACCCTGGTTTGTCCCCTAACTTATAGGTCACCAGTGTCATGTGACCATCATGCAGCCAGAATCAATCTGCCTAGTTTCTATAATGCTTCTTATATTTTGTGACCACTAGGAGTCACTGCTGAGCACCTCTCAAGCCTCCCCTATCTAGCCCAGCACAACACCTTTAACTCAAAACCCTCACTCCTTCTCCTGTCCTGCACCTCCTGCAACCCCCATCATCTCCTAGTTTTTCACTGCCCCTCCCTGGCCTTGAATAGCTGATCCACTCCTCCTGAGGTGGCAACCCTAACCGCTATGCTATCAGGGCAGCCACACTAACCAGTAGCTTTGACCATCCTCTTGCTTTTCTCAACTTTTTGCGTCCATCCTGGCCCTCTCAACCCCCCCCAAAATAAATAATAAAGCCAGCTCTACCCCTCTTCTCTCCCCCTACCTGCCTCACTACCTTCTTCCTAATATTATGGCCTCTCTTACCCTCTATGTCCTCATACTGCTACCCACGTGTTTCCTGCTCCCCAACACCTTACCATATCCCCCTTTTGCTTACTATGTAATGTCACCGCAGAGCACTGATCCATTTAGTACCCCTCACTTCAGCTCTGTGAAGCCCATTTCTCCCACATGCAACTCAACACACCACCACCTCCTACCTGTACACCCCTTCCTCTATCTGCTATTAGACACCTGTCTTAGCCCCAAACATGATAACCCCTTCAGGAGTAGGCACTCCCTCATGCTCAAGGTGCTCAAGCAATATTTATCTAGGATTGCTCTGCTTCTCCTCCTTCTTTCTGGCAATGTACACCCAAACCCTGGCCTCAGCAGTGCCTAAACTACCTGTATAGCGAAAACAAATTCCTAAGACTCGCGTCCATCCATACCCATAGTCTGCTACCTAAGCTAGATGATTTACAGGTCTGGATGTTACAGCATAAACCCGATGTGCTTTCCATCAGTGAAACCTGACTTTCCTCCAAGGTCCCTGATCCTGTAATCTCTTTATCAAGTTATACCCTTTTTTTAGGCTGGAGAGGCTCGGCAAAAGGGGTGGGGGTTGTGCAATATTTGTGAAAGACTACCTAAAAAGCCTAGCACTCCCTCAAGTGGCCTCAAGCAACAACTGCCATGCACTTGCAGTCTAAATGTTCATAGGGCAGCATGGGAAATCACTTACCATATTCTTGATTTATATCCCCTTCGAGATCAGGTATCTGGATTTAAAATGGCCACTGACTACTTGGAAAACCTCCCTCACCAATCAGAGACAGTGATTATAGGTGACTAACATTAATTGGCCCCATGAAACTGTTCCATTTAAAGATGCCATCATATCCCTTGGAGTTACCCAGATGGTCACCACCCCTACAAGAATTAATCATAGGATTGGCAATAGCTCCCTTCTGGATCTGATCCTCGCCACCCACCCAAATAGAATTTCCAGTACCCTAGTTCGTTCTGACTTGCTGAGTGACCACTCACCTGTAATGTGTCTCTGGTCTAATAAGGCCCATAAACAACCAGCAAAAACTGCCTACCAATGGGTTCTCAAAAAAGGTAAGCTTGACAGTTTCAAAGCCAACCTTGCACATTGTGACTGGTCCCCTCTATATGGGTCCAATAATGTGGACCATGCTCCGACCTACTTTATTACTAAATTTAATAAAGTCTGTGATCTTTGTGCCCCACTCTGTAAAACAAAGAAAAAGAGCTCAACAAACCCCAGGATCTCCACCGCTTTATTTATCTTGATGAAAGAGAGGGACAATCTCTGGCATCGGATGTGAGCCACTGGGGCACAGATTGATATGCAGAACTACAGGGCTGCCAGAAACCTGTGTACCCATATAATTCACCTGGTCAAAATCAAACACTTTAATGGTGAGCTGTCTAACTCCTGGGGCAACAGTCAAAGTTTCTGGGATAAGCTCAAAGGCCCTACAGGTAATCCCAGCAAAGCAAAACATCACCTTCATTGCTTGAAGTAAATGGTGTGAACACGCAAGACCACAGACTAATAGCAAATGCTTTCAATGACACATTTACCAATCTTAGTGGAGTTCTTCCCTCAGACTTTTTTGATGAGCCCAACATGGCACACATGGCTGGCTCAGTGGTTCCCCCTCCAAGTATCCCTACTTTCTATTTTAGGCGTGTTACTCTGGCTGAGTCCAAAAAATACTGACTTAGAGTGCTTGGTAAATCCAGGTTCACTAATGACTCCTTGGATCTTAAACTTCTTAACCTCTCCCTTGATGTTGTCCTTGCACCTCTCTCCAGACTCCTTAACCTATTGCTCTCCCTCAGGCAATTCCCCAACCAATGGAAAGCAGGCATAGTCACACCTGTCCACAAAAGCAGTGACAGGACTCAACAGTGCAACTATCACCCTATATCCATCCCCCCCCCCAAATCCCTCAAGCGGATCATCTCTGACCCTCTAACAGAGTACCTTATCAAATATGATGTTCAGTGCCACAACAGCATGGCTTTAAAAAGTCACATGGCACAACCACTGCCCTACTCGAGTTCACTGACCACATTCACAAGGCCCTGGATAGTGGCCACCTAGTTGGGTCAATTTACATTGACCTAACTAAAGCCTTTGACACAGTCAACCACTCCTTCCTGCTTCACACTCTCCCTGCTCTTGGCATCTCAACTGAGGTCACCAGCTGGTTCAAAAGTCACCTTGGTGGTAGAACCAAGCAAGTGAAGATTTGCGATATTCTTTCCAACAGCCTTCCCATGTGCTCCGATGTCTCTTAAGGATCCATCCTCGGACCCTTACGTTTTAGTCTGTTCATCAATACCTTCCCTAAAGTTTGTAATAATAATATGGTCCTTTATGTGGATGACACTCTCTTGTTCTCCAGCCACCCAGATCCACTCCCTCTCTCTCTCTCATGACCTCCAGTCCAACTTTAAGATGATTGAGTTCTGATTTGGGCAACACAAACTGCTAATGAACTACAAAAAACTAAGGTCATGCTCTTCTCCAATCCTCACAATAAACACAAAGCTGCAACCTGGTAATCCGTAACAACCAAAATCAATCTCTTGAGCAAGTACAGGAGTTTAAATACCTCTGCATAACACTTGAAACCGCTCTCTCCTACAATCTGCATGTAAACCAAATTGCCAAGATCGTTAACTCCGGTATCGGGATCCTCTATCACTATCGCCACTACATGACCACTGAGGCTCTGAAATTGGCCATTGCAAGCTCAGTCCTGTCAGTTATAGGCTATGGGATAATTATTTTATGGTGCTGCCTCTGACACCACTCTTAGGAGAATAACTCTAGTGCCCAATAAGTCTTGCAGACTGGTATCTGGGGCTGATAAGCACACCCACAATTGGGAACTTTATGAAAGGACCAGTTGGCTTTAGCTCAAGGGGAGGGTCTCCTACCAAATGTGCTTAGTTGAAAAAAAGATTAGCCTAGGCCTCACTTCCCCTGCCACTGAAACCCTAATAATGCCGATGCCCAAACCCCACTGTACACATAGTACTCTAAGCAGACATACCTTGTTTCCTTCTGTAGGACTTCATAGGCACAATGGAATTTCAACTACAGGGCACTTACATGGCTCAATTGCCTCCCATCGGATGTCAATGCTGAAACAAAGCTTGACTTCTTCAAACTCAAACTGCATCAACACCTTGTTGCACTAAGCAGCTGTGATTGCCCATCTAGTTAGGCTAATGGTATTCCGCTGTCTCTTCCTCCTTTCGTCCTTACCTCCTTTTTTTCTCCCCTCTCGAGGCCCTGTCTTCTCCACCCATACCCTCCCCCTTTCATCCCTCCTCCTTCTCACCACACCTCTGTCCACTCCCCATGTCTCTGTCCTATTTTCCTTCCCCCTACCTTCCATCTTCTCTATGCCTCCCTGCCTTCCCCATGTCCCTGTCCCCACCATCTCCACCTGCTTTCCTCTGAGGCTACTCCCCTTCTACCTCCTCACCTCCCACCTTCCTCTGGTATACTCCCCTCTCCCCATCCGTCCCCTAACCTTCATCCACTATAGGCTTTCTAAATGATTATATCCCTTCCCCTCCATCGCCCTCTTCCACCCCACTGCGCCTTTGTTCTAATTTAGCAATGCCTGCACTTATTTTGACAAGGTCGTGCTGTGACTGTTAAATTCTCTGCACTGTGCACTTTCAGCCTTGCCCTGTTTTTTTACAATTTTGTAACACTTTTGTACTTGGAATCATACTGCAATGTAAACACCTTGATTTGTAACCTGTTTTATTATTGTATTTTATCGTTGTTTCAACGTGGAACCTTTATAAAAGAAGCCCTGGTTCAATGGTATTTGTAATCCTAACTATCAATAAATAAATAAATAAGTAGTTGGATTTTGAAGCTCCCAATGTTGTACTTTCTTGGAAAGACAATAAAAAGATTAACTGCAAAAGTGTATAGAGATATAGAAACATAAACAATGGCGGCATAAAAAGACCAAATGTCCCTTCAGTCTGCCCAAGTTCGCTAAATCCCTGGAACCTTCCTTGGAATCTAATGTATTCTATATTTTTATATGCATAGAGTTATTGTAATTATTTGTATACATTATGTACTATGTGTGTGTGATCCTGGGTCTAAATTGTAAAAGGGCCAAGTGGCCCAGTGCGATTTACCAGGTTAACAAAATTTAAAATAAAAAAAATATAGCCTTACTAGGCATATTCTGATTAAGGAGATGCATCAGGCCACATCATAATGGCTATTTTTATTGATTAGGTGAAGGCCTTCAGCACAGTGACCCACCCCTTCCTTCTGGATAAGTTGGGGGGGGGGTCAGGATTATCTGACCTTGGGATCAGTAAAACCACTCTTACTTTTGTGAACAGTAATAATCATTTCAGGTTGACAATACCTTATCCTCCTACAGCTCTTCTCTTCTAGTGATGCTCAAGGCTCCATTTTCAGCTCTGTATTCTTCATGATCTTTATAAATTATCCCTTCCCCCTTAATCTGTGCCTCCTTGCACATTTAAGTTACATGGTTGGCACTGTAATATTTGCTTTCAGGGCCACAATCTCTCATCTGGAACTCTCACTGCAGCAGGACTTTGGAAAGGAGCAATGCTGGTTCAGCTCAAACCAAATCTCAAGTTAATGCTAAACAGACTGCCTCCATGACTTTTGCACCAAGCAGAGGTTAGCAAGGCACTGACTTACAACAGTCTTCGGAACTTCAGGACTGTTGATGGCACTCACCTTGAAGTTATTCTTCAAGTCAAGTATCCTAATTAGGACTGCATCAGACCCTATACTTTTTATTCTATATCAACACCATGCACAAAAAAGTCACCCTAAGCTTAATGCACACTACCACATCAAATCCTGCTTCCCAACGCCTGTCCACCATGAGCCAATCATCAAAATGATGCTACCAGTGTTTGACTATGCAGATGTGGTTTAGCTTGCTGCCTGCAAATCCACCCTAGCCAGACTGCATTCCGCTTTCCACTGCTTCTGTTGCTTTGCCTTAAATGCCCCTCCTCTTACTCATCACTGCTCCCTTTATTGCGATATTTCTATCACTGCTCTTGAGGTAAAAATAAGCAGGGAAAGAGCGGACCAGAATGTAGCCTCATTACTGTCCCCTTCCATCCCTTCATCTTACTAGCTTCACTCCTCTGATCCTAGCTCTTTTCATATCCCTTACAGCAAAACCTCTGCTGGCCCATCTGTCCAGCAGCCAACTCTCAGAAATTCCTTCCCTCTCACCAGTTATCTCTCACCCTTCATTGTGGCCTCAGACATCTCCTGGTGTCCCACTCCTCTCATCCCTCCATTTGTCCCTTTCTTTAGATAGAAACATAGAATCTGATGGCAGATAAGAACTACTTGCCCCACTTAGTCTGCCCATTTTTCCATGCCTATATTATCACCACAGATCCTACCTGATCTCTGTCCCATTCAATACTCCCCTTCCCTTTCCCTAGGATTCCCTTATGCCTATCCAATGCAGTTAACCCCACCACTGTTTTTGTCCCTATCACCTCCCCTGGAAGACTGTTCCAGGAATCTACCACTCTTTCTGTGAAGAAGTACTTTCTCACATCCTTCCTGAATCACCCAACCCCAGCTTCCTGCCATGTCCCCTTGTTCTTGAGCACCTATTTTTCTGAAAAATACTTTCCACTTGTACCTTGTTTACCTCCGTGAGGTATTTAAAGGTCTCTATCATACCCTCTCTCTCCTCTCTTCTGGGTTGTACATATTTAGGTCCTTTAATCTTTCCTCATAGTGCTTCTGAAGCAGACCCTAGACCATTGTAGTTGGCTCCTCTGTACCATTTCCACTGTGTCTATGTCCTCTGAGATGTGACCTCCTGAATTGGATACAGTGCTCTAGGTGGTGTCTTACTAGCAATCTATACAGAGGCAACACCACTTCTCTCTTCCTGTTGGTGATACCCTGCCCAATGCACCCCCGTGTCCTATATGCCTTTCCAACTGCCTTGTCACACTGCCTGGACACCTTTAGGTCATCCAGTATAATCATTTCCAGGTCTTTTTACTCCTTGATGGTCATCAGTACCACCATCACCCATTTTGTACTCTGCCCCTGAGTTTCTGTGCCCCAAGTGCTTTATTTTGCACTTTTTCACATTGAAACCTAACTGCTATACCCTTGACCACTCTTTTGAGTTTTATCAGGTTGCTACTTATCCTTTCCACTCCCTTTGAGTGTCCAACCTATTGAAGAGTTTGGTGTCATCTACAAAGAGGCAGACCTTCCCTTCTAGCTCCTCTGTAATGTCACTAATAAAGACAATAGAGAAGACCGGTCCCAGCACCGATCCCTGAGGCACCCCACTGGTCACCTTCCCTTCCTCTGAGAATGAACTCTGTTTACCACCACCATCTGCTGCACAGCCCTTAACCAGTTTCATACGCATTTTACAACCACTGGACCCACTCCTAATCTGCCCTGCTTGCTTAATAGTCTCCTATGTGGAACAGTGTTGAACATGTAAATTCTAAGTAGGCTACATCCACTGTTCCACCCTGATCTACTTCCTTGGTTACCCAGTCAAAGAACTCTATCAGATTAGTTTGATATGACAATCCCCATCCCCTGTGAATCCATGCTGCCTCAGGTCGAAACTATTGGATTCAAGATATTCCACAATCCTTGCTTTCAGTAGTGACTCCATTAACTTTTCCACCACTGAAGTCAGTCTGACTGGCCTATTCCCAGCCAGCCTCTTCCCTGCTTCCACTTTTGTGAAGCTGGACTACATCTGCCCTCCTCCAGTTCTCCAGGACCACTCCTGTTTCTGATGAACTGCTTGTGACACTTGGCCAGCTGCTTATGATTATTGTATGCTATTTGCAATATAAAAATACAGTATGTGATGGTCTCACATAAGACAGCCTGTACTTCCATGGGTGCCCCCCCCACAGGTTTCAGTGAAGCTACAGGATATGTAAACTAACCAGAGGATGTGTGAAATCGACCAGTAAAGGGAAAACCTAGAGTATCCTGTTCTGTTCTTAATTAAGGCTCTGGCTATCTGCCAGAGGATAAGCCTAATAAACTTTTATGGTTTCCTAGAGGAACCTATTGATAACAGCAATGTGTTAAGGCATTGTAAAACTCTTTGATGTTCCTTTGGAAAACAGGAACCAGCCACCAGTTCAAAGGAAAGGCTTGATTAAAGACTGTCATAATTTAAGAAATTTATTTTTTTCTTCTGAAGTCACATTATTTAAAATATCTTCTGATAGGAAATCATGTTTGTACTTTTTTGATTCTAAAAGGAGGAGGAGCTAGATGACTCACAGAAGGAGTGTGGAGACACAGAGTTTAAACTGATACTTGTGTCTGAAATGAATGTCATATATTACTTTGGGACTCCGAGAAAAAAACAGTTCTCTGATCTAACTGAAGCACTTGCAGAGGTAATACCTTAGATAGCAAAGATCTAAATGTATTGTAGTAGGAGTTTTGCTTTGTAATTTTCCTTTGTTCTTTTATGTGATTGTGATCTCTTTGATATATTGTTCTGTGTTTACATTTTTCATATTTTATCATCTTTTAGTAAAGAATCTTTTCTTTGAAATACTGCCTGGGTGTCTGTCAGTTCTTTTTGCATGTAATGTATAGGTGGTTAAGTCTGACAATTGTTCAACAGCTTGATGGTGTTACTGAGCTTAAGTAAAAAAGTAAGAATATACCTAAGGTCTTTTATAGAGTTAAAAGGGTTCATTTTGGATACCTGATTAGGTGCCCTTAGGTGAAAGATTTTTTGCATCCCCCAAAAAGAATATTATCTGAGCATGTACATTTGGGTATGCTAACATAAGGTTCACAGTTTGAATCCCCCCAGAACTTGAGACTAAAGGTAATTTGGACCCAAAAGCAGACAGAAGGGTTACCCTGTCTGTTGCCTGTTCACACTATTGTGCTCTGAGGTTGGCACTGTGGGAGCAGAGAGCCTGACCTGCAGAGTGCATTTGTGACACTGCTAAATAGGGTGACCAGAGATGCAGCCAGTACCTCCCTGAGCTCTTTCAGCACCCTTGAGTGTATCTCATCTGGTCCCATTTCTTTGTCCACTTTCAGATTTGCAAACCCTTTCAGGACTCTCTCCTGTGAAAACCAACTAGTGTCCACCTCCTTCCCTCCAATGCTTCCGTTACATTTTTGTGACATCTCCCCACCTTTTTCCTCTGTGCACACTAAGTGAAACCATTCATTCAGGATGTCTGCCTTTTCCTGTTCCCCCTCCATACATTCCCTGCTTCCCTTCTTAACCTTAAAATCCCAACCCAATCTTCCTTTTTTCACTTAAATACATTAGAAAAAATCTCCTTTTGTTACTGCCTTGGTAATTCTCTCTTCAGTTTGCACCTCTGAGTGGCTTACTACTCTCCCTGCGTCCCTCTGGTTTCCCAGATACACCTTCCTATCATCCACCCGCTGCATCTCCTTGTGCCTTCTGAATGTTGCCCTCTTAGCTTTTACCTTTTCTGCCACCTCTGTCAAGAACCATAGCAGCCTGCTTTTCCTTTCTTTTGCTCAATTGCTTGATGCAGAGGTTTGTTGCGTTCACTGCAATGACCCTTTTTTAGTTTCCCCACTGTTCCTTCCACCCACCCAATTCATTCGCCCTGCTAGGTCATCCATAAAGCATTCACCCATCTTTTTAAAATCTGCCATCCTTGGATCCCTTCTCCTGAAAGATTTGCTGCGAAGTTCTTTTCCATCTGGCTCACATTTTACATTTCAACTTATATGTTTAGAATTGTGCTATTAAGGTGCACTGGTATATTGTACTTGTACTTGTTACTGTCTTGTGCTTACATTTCGGTACTGTACTCGACATTCATTCATGTATGTTATCTGCATTTCTAGCACTTTGTATTGTTCTCTGATACGGCATTTCCCCCTTGCAATCACCTCCCCTCAGATCACACCTGGAACTGAGCTCCAACTCACTTTACCTTTGCCAGAAAATACATTTAAATTGATCAATCAATAAATGAGATATCTAAGTCTTTGTAGTCCACATAAAGGCCAGTGTTGCTATATTTAACCTTAGGCTAATTTGGATGGGGATGTGATTGTAGTCTCATCCATAACTATCCAAATGAGCCCTATGCAAGCAATAAGACATGATGAAGTGTGGGTTATGACCTGATAAGAGTATGTTGGTACCTTAATTATATGCTTGTGTTTGGTCGCACACCAGGTGCACACCTATAAATCTTATAAAGATGTATTGTAAATGTGATGGGTTGAGCTTGCCAAACCTTTTGTACTGACAAGAGTATGTGCCATGTGCATTATGAGGCATGAGGCACTTGTGCTGAGTGCCTTTAGCACCTGGGAAGTGCTCTTATCAGGTTATAACCCACACCACAGGGTGTCTTATTGTGCTTATAAAATGGGCCCTCTGGTAAAGAAGTTCATTAAGAAATGCACATACAAAGTGTATATAAAAAAGTGTAGAAAATATGATTTGTAAGAAAAGACAAAAAGTAATCCTTGGAATGGAGCTCTTTCATTAAAGAGCACCTTTCCCAATCATTAAAATCCACCAAGAAAAACTTGCCAGAAAGTGTGTATTGGTGTCCAAAGCAAAGTGTATGTGTTTATTTTTTAAAACAGCGTCCCGTTTCGGAGTAGTTTGTTGTTTTACTAGTACCGTGCTTGAGTTTCCACCAGCAGATTTTCTCTCTGCTGCTTTATTTTTCTCTGGAGCAAAGTGTTTCTTACAGGGTATATCTTCTCTGAAATTACTGTATTACAAGTGGAGCTTACATTTTTGTGACTTTTTTTATCATTGGGCTAAGCAAAATTACTGTTTGACACTGTGTTTTATTTTATTCTTGTTTGTTGAAAAGGTTTGTTGTCTCAGAGGTGTTTCAGTCTCCTTCTCACATTGAAGGAGCTAATTGCTTTCTCCCACAGCTCTTCCAAAGGATTAGGTGTGTATGTGGGGTGGAGCTGGCAAACTGTCAGTAATTTCAACAGAAAGAAGGGTTAAAAGTCAGGTTAGTTTATATCTTGGAGGTAGAAGACTTGGTTTGCTGGCTAAGGCACCTAGCTTCACCTGAGCTCTTTCCTTCTAAGACTGCTTGAAAGGCAGAGTAGAGAAACTTACCAGAGCAAGGGAGAAGGATTAAGACTTAGTTTGGCTAAGCAGATTTACTGTGTGGTGGTGTTTTATTTTTACTCACAGGATTGCTACTGTTTGTTGTTAACATTTCATTGCTTTTATTTTTCTCTGATTCAAATTGTTGTTGCTGGTATACCTTCTTCTGCATTATTACAAGGTGTGCCTACAGGTGTGCTAACAGATTACTGCTGTAATCTTCTGATTCAAATTGTCTTTTGCAAGGTATATCTTCTGTTACTGCTTTATTTTTCTCTGGAGCAAAGTGTTTCTTACAGGGTATATCTTTCTGAAATTATTACAGGTGGTGCTTTACAGGTTTTACAGTTTTATCTAACATTAGGATAAGCTTTCAGGGTTACTGCATTTGTTGTTGACTGATTGTTTCTGCTCTTACCTCCTTGTTCTTTCGTCTGTGGTTCTTCTTTTTAGGCAGGGGAAGGGCCCAGCCACCCACCCCCATCCCCAACCACCCCACGCTACACTCCTTTTATAGGGTACCACAGTTGTGACATTTCCTGTGGCAGAGCAGGAAGGGGCGGATCAGTGGGGCCTCCACAAGGTGATCTCATTTACAGGGCACTAGTAATTTAACTTGTTATAACAAGTTAAACAAAGCACAATTAAACCATTACTTGCATTTTTTCCTTTTTTTTCCTTCTAATTACTCTGACTAGGTTACAAACCCAGCAACTTATTTGGAATGGATTTCATTAACTGCAGGTACTGTGGAACAATTTTCAGAAGGACAGTCTTACAGGATTTAGGACACTGTCCTACATGCTGGGCCTTTGGAGATCTTAGGTCTCAGCTCCGGGCAGCATGGGCAGAGATTGCACACCTCAAATTTCATATTGAAGAGGAAATACATTATAAGAACCACCCGCCATTTCCCCAGCATCCAACAGAAAACCTCGACGCAGAGGGTAGTTGGTCCAGGAGGTTGGCAGGTGGTTAGGAGGAGCAAATCAGGTGCCCCATCACTCTCTGCTTTCCAACACATTACCTCCAAAACCATATAAACACTACAAACAGGTATCTGCCTCTATCTCTGAAATCAAATAAGAGGCAGAAGACACTGCAGAGCAGGACACTGCGCACAGGAGCTAGCACAACAATACCACCCAAATCAGGAACCAAAACTAAACAAGCACAAAGGAAATCCAAAAAACTTCTGATCATAGGAGACTCCATGATTCGGGAAGTTGATACCCATCTCCAGCCAGGGGTGATGGTCAGATGTCTCACAGGTACATCAGCATGGAGAGACACTGACCGCATTGCTAAAATTGTTCACAAAGCAGGAGAAAACATTGATGTCCTAGTACACATAGGGACTAATGATCTCGCCAGCCGGTCAGTTGTGGAGACCAAGGAACACCTGACTAAGCTGGGTGACAAACTATCATCTATTTCGTCCGCATCTCCTTCTCTGAGATCCTGCCAGTCTGGGAGAAGGGACAGATGGACGGAAGGTCAGAGAAGGGGAGATAGGGGAGCTAAACACGTGGCTCAAGGACTGGTGCCAGGAAAAGGACACAGATTTGTAGGAACTGGCAACAGTTCTGGGAGCGAAAGTTCTTTAAATTTGATGGACTGCATCTGACTAAAGAGGAGTCAGTGCATTGGGGCAGAAGTTTGACGTCTTTGCAGAATATTTAAACTAGCAAATGGAAGAGGGTGCAGCACCCCCATACGTCCAATGGGAAGAACACCCCTCCCCCCTCAGCTAGTGGTCAAACAGGAATTCAGCATGTTTGTGTTCATTTGCATCACCAGGTAAGAAAAAGGTTTGTCTCCCCATACGATGCACAAGGGTAATGCAAAACTTCACCCAACAACTAACATACCAAAAGCTGGCCAATGGAAAATCATGTACACAAATGCTCACAGCCTGGGAAATAAGATCCCAGGCCTGCAGGCAATAATGTCAGAGGCTGAACTGGACATAGTAGCAATTAGTGAGACGTGGTTTACCAGTAACCACACTTGGGAGACTTCAGTACCTGGCTATGTATTGTTCAGAAGAGACTGAGGTGCAAAAGGGGTGGAGGAGTGGCCCTGTATGTTAATGAAAATATCAAAGCTACAGAAATTCAGAATACACATAAGGAGCCAGAAGAACTGTGGGTCACCCTGGAAACAGGAAATGGGACAGCCATAAGAACTGGGGTTGTCTACAGGCCCCCAGACCAGAGGGAGGACATAGACACATTACTGGTTGAAGATATACAAAACATGACAGCTAAAGGGGAGGTTCTGATAATGGGAGACTTCAACATGCCAGATACAGATTGGTCAATACCAGCAGGAACATCTGCCAGAACTAGACTCATAGTGGATTCCTGCAGGGGAGGCCTCAAACAACTGGTACAGCAATCCACAAGAGACAGGGCTATCCTAGATCTAGTACTGACTAACATAGAAGGGATCACAGATCTCCAGGTAGAAGGTCACCTCGGGCCAGTGACCATCACATGGTATGGTTCAATTTGGCTACTACATCTAAATCATCCCATTCCAAGGCAAAAATATGGGACTTCAGAGGAGCTGACTTTGATAAGATGGCCAACAGAGTTAAGCTAGCCCTGGCAAAAAGAAACACAGGTGAGGAGGTACAGGCAAAGTGGGCAAGCATTAAGGATACAATACTTGAAGCAACATCCCATTGTGTTAGACAGAAAAGGAAGTGCAAAAGAAGAAGGAAACCACTTTGGTTGTCAAATACAGTAGCAGAAAAGGTCAGAGCCAAAAGGCTGGCCTTCAGGAAATATAAGGGAACACAGCAGGATGAAGATAGGGAGGCATACCAAACTGCCCTAAGGGAAGCAGGGAAGGCAGTAAGGCAGGCAAAGTCCCAAACTGAGGAAACACTAGCACGAACAGTAAAAGAAGGTGACAAGACTTTCTATAGATACATTAGTGAAAGTCCAGAGGGGGTATTGCTAAGCTTAATGGAGAAAAGGGAGCATGTGAGGAGGAGGACCCTGTAAAGGCATCTATCCTAAATAGATACTTTTGCTCAGTATTTACTGAAGAGAAGGTAGGGCAGGGCCCACAGCTCAGCATCATGGACACAGGGGAGGGAGGTGAGCACTACTCCCTTCACAAAAGAAAGGGTCCTACAAGAGCTTGCTAAGCTCAGGGTGGATAAGGCAACGGGACCTGATGGCATACATCCCAGGGTACTTAAGGAGCTAAAGGAGGAACTAGCAGAGCCATTAGCAGAATTGTTTAGTGAGTCTCTGAGCACAGGAGAGGTCCCAGAAGACTGGAGAAGGGCTCATGTGATCCCGCTCCACAAGAGTGGTAGCAGGGAGGAGGCAGGGAACTACAGACCAGTCAGTCTTACCTCAGTAGTGGGCAAGACTGTGGAGGCACTCCTTAAGGAAAGGATAGTGCAACACCTGGAATCCATAGGAGCACAGGATCCAAGACAGCATGGGTTTACAAAAGGAAGGTCCTGTCAAACTAATCTCATAGATTTCTTTGACTGGGTAACCAGAGTGGTGGACCAAGGGGAGCAGTTGATGTCGCCTACCTTGACTTCAGCAAAGCTTTTGACACTGTTCCACATAGAAGATTGATAAATAAGCTGGGTAGGCTCGGGTGGGTCAGAAGTTGGTCAACTGGGTGGCAAACTGGTTGACTGGCAGAAAACAGAGAGTGGTGGTAAATGGTATACAGTCAGAAGAGATGCAAGTCACAAGTGGGGTACCTCAGGGATCAGTCCTGGGGCCAGTCCTATTCAACATCTTCATTAGTGACCTCGCAGATGGACTAGAGGGTAAGGCTTGTCTGTTTGCAGATGACACCAAGATCTGCAACAGAGTAGATGATCCAGATGGGGTTGGCAGAATGAGAAGAGATCTGGATAAACTAGCAAAATGGTCAGAAGAGTGGCAACTGGGATTTAATGCAAAGAAGTGCAAAATCATGCACATAGGGAAGAGAAACCCTGAAGCCACTTATAGGCTGGGAGGAGTTGCTAGCAGTCACAAAGGAAGGAAGAGACTTGGCATCATCATCACTGATGACCTAAAATCATCCAAGCAGACCTCTAAAGCAGTAGGTAAGGCTAGGGGGTGTTAGGGTGTATTAGTAGGGGTATCACAAGTCGTAGAGGAGGTAATAATCCCTCTGTACAAGACATTGGTTAGGCCCCATCTGGAGTACTGCGTGCAGTATTGGAGGCCACACCTCCACAAGGACATTAACCAAATTGAGGCAGTCCAGAGAAGGGCAACCAAAATGGTGCAGGGACTGCATCAGAAGACATATGAGGACAGATTAACGGAGCTCAATATGTATACCCTTGAGCAAAGGAGGGAGAGAGGTGATATGATCGAGACATTTAAACACCTTAAGGGCATAAACAAGGTGAAAGAGTCTAACATGTTTAAATATAAGAAAATAGCAGGACAAGAGGACACAGCATGAGATTAGAGGAGGCCGATTAAGGGGAATGTGAGGAAATTCTTTTTCACAGAAAGGGTGGTAGATGCATGGAATGGCTTACCTCAAGAAGTGGTGGCTATGAATACAGTGCAGGGCTTCAAACAGGCATGGGATAGGCATAAGGGAGCAATACAAATGACTATGAATAGATAGGTCACTGACAGAGCAAAGGCCGATGGCACATTTATAAGGTAGAAAAAAAAATGGGCAGACTGGATGGGCCTTGCGGTCCTTATCTGCCGTCAACTTCTATGTTTCTATGTTTCTCTGTTTTCATGCCCCAGAAGTGCTCCAGTGATGTCATTATATAGAGTGCTTCTGTGGCTTTACAGCATGTGTGCCTATATAGTGTTCGCTGCTCGTTATTCATGGTAGTGCTGCTTACTGAATTTGCTTTTAATGTATTTATTAAAGGTGTCTTTCAATCGTGTTTTGTGCTGTGATGTCTGTGTGCTGCTGCATCTTTGTAAATCAGTTTAAATTACTGTAAATTGTGCCCAACTCATTCTCTTCAAAGTCCGAATCATCCAGATAAAAGAAAAACAATCCACCATCCAGGGGACTGGAAGGAACACTCATTGCTGAGGAGATTATTTCAGTTCACTATGCAGTTGCACTCCTGCAGACTCCATACAGTGATGTCACACATAACAGCAGCATTCGGCCAAGCAGGACATTATCAGCACTGTTAGCTGTGAGAAAAAGCATTGAAACCTCTTTTTTTCTTTTTCAAAATATGCAAAACAAATCAAGGTAAGGGAAAAAAGTAGCACACAGAGAAACATTATGCAGTAAGAGGGATTTTATGCATGAGGTGGGGAACATGTAGGAAATGTGCTCTTTAAAAGTCACTGGAGGAGGTTGGTGTTTATCTGTGTGTCTACTCCCAGACACAAACACTGATAAACCATGGCTTTTTTTTGTACTATATATATTTCTTTACTTTCATCTCCCACTTTCACTTACAGCAACGGGGAGTGAGCATGACCTCGTGCAGTTTCAGTTACAGCAACGGGGAGCGAGCGTATCCCATATTGTGTTACGTATTTAGTGTGGTGTTTCTGTCCCTCATCCCATCTGAAGATAGATGAGCCATTTTTTTCATTTACTTTCATTGTCTTTTGACAGATTTCTCTCCTAAACAACTGTCTTGGCTTGGAGCAAACATGTCCCTTAGTGGCCACCATACATACTCGTTTCCTGCTTCACAGTTCTCAAACTGCAATAGTCATGGTGGAAAAGTAAACAAGTTTTTGTTTACTGCTGACAGTAATGTGGTGAAGTTTTTAATTCAGTATTTTTGTGGCTGGGATTTATAGGAGACCACAAAGTGTGAGAGTGTGTGCGTGTGTGTGTGTGGGGGGGGGGGGAGTCCGATGATGGGAGTAACGAGCGGGACCGAGAGGTGGACCTATGATGAGGAAATGAACAGTGAGTAAATATAGAACAATATATGGGCCCCCCTCTACTATTATATCCACCTGATCCTAGTCAATGTTCAAGAAGTGACCTCTCCTTGATGGTCTCTTGTATTCCCCTATAGGTATCTTATCTTAACCCCCCATTGTCTTTGGTAAAATTACCCGAATACTATCCCAGATTATCATTGTGAAGGGTTACTTTTCAAGCACTGTTAGGTTAATATCCCCTTCCCATTCATTATATCCCTTGGAATGTTTTCTATTAACCTTTAATTAGCTTCTGAGGATAATCATGGACTTCATGTGTCTTCTACCTGCTTATTGTTCATGTCTGGACTCTATGTATTTGCATATCTGCTACCTCTGCCTTTTGGAAATGTATTGGACTGTTATGATGTTTGACTTTTTTGAAAACTCAATAAAAACTTATGGCAAAAAAAAAAAAAAAAGAATAATACATAAAGTAGTGGGCCCGATTCCAAGATGGCCGGTGTAACTCACACACAGTTGCGAGTTATGCTGGTTGCCTCCATGGCATGGACCCTACACTGCATTACAGAAGTGGCAGAGTCCAGCAATTACGACTTGCAAGATATGCCATGTGTGTGGCAGTAGCCCACACATGGCATATCAATGCCGCAGGTCACATCTTGCAGTGAGCATCAGGCAGCCTCCCTAAAGCCCCCACCCCGGACCACCGTAGAACACATCAGTGGACATGAGTGGGCAAGGACAGATGGCACAGACATCCGGGGGGGCGCTACTGACACGGAACCCCGGTGGTCCCTCATGGTCAGGGGTTTGGGGGGGCAGGGGTGTGCTAGTGGGGACCAGGGGGACAGCATGGCGCCATTGCCACAGTGCTGCGAGACTGCATCTGATGGTGCCAGCCATCAGATGCCAGTTATGGCAGCTCTGAGCTGTCAGAAGTCAGCTATGCCACTGCGTGTCCTGAAATTGCAATTGTGGGTTGCAACAGTAGGCCTTCTAGAACTGGGCTAAGTTGCTGTTGCAACCCGCAGAGGTGCCAGGCACTGTGGGCTGTGGTATATGTGTGGTCGTATCTTACGATTGTCGCAGCCCGCAGACACAATGGCGTAGGTGCCCTCCTGGAATAGCAATGGGCATATCGCATGGCGTAATTCATGGGACAAGCCATGGGGATTGGCGTATCCCACTTTACACTGGCATAGCCCATCTTGGAATTGGGCCCCATGTGTTTTATGAGATTTTATACACACCTGAGGTGTTGGATGCTACATAAACCCCGAGAGTGAAGCTCATGGGGTTTATTTAAACATCCAACACTGAGGGTGTGTGAAAATCTTGAGTTAAACACACTGCTTTATGTTTTATTTTATATAATTGCTGGGGAGCTTTTTTTTTGCAACAGCAATTATATAAAATAAACACATATCCCTGTGCAGCGCAGTCTGGTCGAGTTTCAGCATGATACATGCAGTCCAAAGTAGATGGCAAAATGAACAGTTTCCCTTTATTTTTTTAATGCTTCAGCATAATGACAGAAATAGCCCAGTTAATGTTTGAGCCCTGGTAATGTTTTCAAAATGAACTTACCATCGAATGCAACTGTGCAACTGGCGGTCCGGTGTCCGGTGGTAAGGAATGGCACAGAAGTAAGGGAAGAGAGGCAGCTGGTGCATGTGTGTACCTAGGGAAACCTGGCACTTGTTCGCAGTTATAACTCACAGGTTATAATGGTGAATTATAACTGGGTTTCTGTCAAGGAGAAAATGCTCACCAGTTATTATAAGAAAAGTATACACTGAAAAGAGTACACATTTGTGGCTTGTGCAGGAAAGGGGAGCTTGCATACCATGACTGGTATTTCTCTGGTGGTCCCCCGTGCTTGTAATCCTTTGTTAGGTGGTGAAATGATGTTAGTGATGACAGATGTTTACATGGCTGTGCCATCACTTTCCCTGCTGGCTGAGGAGCTGCAGAAGGAGAATGGCGGTACGCATTGATTTTGTCCAGTGGTACGGTTTGGTTGGCACAAAAAGTACCCATTCAGTGGTTACATCCTTATAAGGACATGGCTGAAGAATGCTTTCAGCCAATTAGGTTTGAAGATTGTTTTCCAATTTTATAAGCAGTTGTAATCCCATATTGGGTGTTTACTGTTCCAGAGGCACATTGGGTCATTGTTTGGAATGATATCAGCAGTGTTTGGGCATGTATGCCCTTCAAACCAGATTTACAAGTTTTATGTATTTGTTACAAACGGCAGATGCTATCATGATATATGTTTCCTTAACTCACCCTCTTTTTATTTTAAATGTAGCAGTGCATTTTCAGTGCAAACTGTCAAAGTATGTTAAACAGGATTGCCCTATATTTATAAAAAAAACCTGCTGTGGACTTTTTGAAGTACTTTGTGCAGCATTTAAACTGGGCTTTAACAGCTGCTACAGAAGAGAATGTTGATGTAAGCAGACAGGTTGTTGCACAACTCTAAAGTAAATTGCAAAAGCATAGTTGTTCGCCCATGACCTTCAGACACAGAGTCCCCAACTCCAGAGGGCCTACATCCTTGATCTGTGCCCTTCCCCCCCATGCTTAGTCTCTCAAAATGCTCCATTTCAAACCATTATAAATAGAATAATATAAAGTGATCCATATATTATGAGGCTATAATTGCATTGAGAGGTTCTGGTAACATGATTACCACAAGAGCAAAGCTTGAGTGGTTAAATCATGTTACCAGAACCTTGAATTTCAATTATACCCAAGTTAACAAACAGTAGTTCACTATTTTGTTATTTTATGTAAGCATGGTTCTGAAATAGTTTTTAAAGAATAAAAATTCACCCTACTGTAGGAATATAATTGAAAAAAATCGAAACTGTAGCCACTGATTTGTAATGAAACAGCAGAATTGTATCAGGTCAGCACTACAGTGCTGTTTATTTTTATAAAGAAGAAATCACACTGAGCTGCCTGCTAAAAGCAATTACACTAGGAACTGAACCAGTGCATTTGACCAAGCCATGGAAGTACACTGCCAGCAGAAGTAAAACTGCTAGTGTAGTCTAAAGACAAGCATTTGTCAATGCCAAATGTTTCCTTGCATGGTTTATGTGACAGGTGTGTATTTGAACTTCTGGTGGAAGGAAAAGTATGCCTGAACTATGTTTTGCCAAGCTGTCATATTTTGGACAGTAGTTAAATACAGAAGCTCGGGTAATAAGAAGGCTAAGTTGAAAATGTGGAGTGCATCACCAGGCCAGTGGCATTGAGGGTTGAAGTGCTAGATGCCACATCTCACATCACACCGGCGACACGTGTTCAGGAGTGAGCGCAGGCTGCTGGGGGTCAGCAGGCGAGAAAAAGGATTAAGCATTCCAGGGACAGCTCTCCTTCTCTGGGGAAAGGGGTGACCAGTTGTTGGTGCATGCCTGGTCCCTAGCAGTGGCTGAGGGCTGGCACACTGACACTGCAGACATCGGGTCAGAGGCAGGGCAGACACCTGATGAGGTGCACACATGACAGTGTATGCAGCACCATCACTGGTGTCCTTGCACACTCCACCCCTGAAGGGGAGAAACCAAGACGAAAAAAGCTAAAGACGGATGATGGAGGCAGCTCGCAGGTCCCACCCCGAATAGTCATGGTGCTGACCCCTATATTGGATCCGGTCTTGGTGGGGGTGGGTCCCCCCCCACCAAACCTGCTGGGGGGTAAGCCCTGGGGGTAGCTGGTTGGTGTCACCTGGTGGATGTCAGGGGGCAGGGCTGGGGTTTCCTCCGGATAGACAGGGCCGTGGAACAGGAATACAAATAATTTAAAAAAAAATGTGGGATGCAAATATTTAAGATTTCTGCAGTTACTAATATGCATATTGAAATTGCAACAAGTGGGCATAACTTTATCTGGCAGGAGGAAAAGCCTGCCTCAACTATGTTTTGATAAGCTGTCTTAATTAGGACAGCTTCTGAATACAGAAGCTTGGGTAATAAGAAACCTATATTGAAAATATGGTGTGCATCATCAGCCCAGTGGCGCGGAAGGTTGAGGTGCTGGATGCCACACCACAAGCCATACTGGCGACCTGTGTTTGGGAGTGAGCCCAGGTCTCTGGAGATCTGCAGGGGAGGAGAAAGATAGAGCATGCCAGGGACAGCTCTCCTTTTCAGGGAAGGGACTGCCCAGATGTCGGTGCATGCCTAGCCCCTAGCAGTGGCTGGGGGCTGGCACACCAATGCTGCAGATATCGGGTGAGAGACGGGGCAGACACCTGATGGCGTGCATGCACAGGAGCATGCATGGCACCATAGCTGGTGTCCTTGCACAATCTGCCCCTGAAGGGGAGAAACCAGGAGAGAAAAAAGCTCATGGCAGATGATGGAGGGAGCTCACAGGCCCCAGCCCCTAATAGTCACAACGTCGACTCCTGTACTAGATCCGGTCTTGGTGTTTGCCCCCTGCTAACCCTGCTGGGGGGAGTAAGCCCTGGGGGTAGCTCTTTTGGCATTGGCTGGTGGACATCGGGGGGGCAGGGCTGGGGCTCCCTCCAGATAGAGAGGGCCATGGAGCAGAAGTACAAATAATAAAAAAAAAAATGTGGGGTGCAAATATTTAAGATTTCCGTAGTTACTAGCATGCGTACCAAAATTGCAGCAAGTGGGCATAACTTTGTAATTTTTTCATACTTTGACCCTAAATGTCTTCTTATCACCCCACCTCATGAACCCTGTAGGTGAAAATGTTCAAATCCATGGGAAAATGGTATTCCACACCACAGGTGCAAAAACACATTATGGGCTAGATGCGAAGCATGACAGCTGTACTGGTCATGAGGTGGTGTGATAAAAAGGCTATATTGAAAATTTGGAGTGAAAATATTGAAAATGACCAACATTACAGGCGTGCGTAGAAAATTTTGAATGACCGGGTGTAACTCGGAAAGTTTTTGGAGTTGTTTCACCAAGTTTTCAACATGGCCTTTTTGGGACCCTACCTCATGAAGAGTGCCACTGTCATTTTGTTCACTTATCCCGACAGGTGATTTCGCAGAGCGACTGCGCCATTCTGCACCACAGGAGCGAAAACTCATTTTGGGCAGAATGTGAAAAATTACAGCTGTACTGTTCATAAGGGAGTGTGAAAAAATGGCAATGTTGAAAATCTGGAGTGAAAATATTAAAAATTGGCAAAGTTAGGATAGTGCATGGAAACTGTTCAATGCACGCTAGTAATGCAGTCATTTTTTGGAATTTTCACTAATGAACATGGGAGTTTGGGGACCCCTAACATACGAGCGTGACACTGTTATTTTGTTGATCGGTCCTGAAAGGTAATTCCTTGCAGCGATTGTGAAACCATCTTATGGGACTGAGTAACAAAGTGACAGTGACAGTGTTCATGAGGTGGGGTCCCAAGAAACCCATGTTGAAAATTTTGGGCCAAAATTCCTAAATGTGGTTGAGATATCAATCTAAGTTGAAAACCCCACTGACTGCGATGATATGGCGCTTGCCTTTGATTCTTCAGTTTGCTGATTGGTTTTGAAGAGTGCAGATGCGTCCCTCAGAAGATGACAGCACTACCTTTCGGAGGTAAGTATGGGGTAAGGAGTGGGTGCTGAGAGGTGGGTACTCAGTAGAAGGGCGGGATGGGGGAGGGGACTGGGGAGATGATGAGGACAGTTTCTTTTTACAGGTTAAAAAAAAGAGGTCAGGGGATGGTTTTCTTTATTAACGGGTACAAAAAAAATTGGGGCACACTGGGGTGAGCTCCCAGTGTGCCATATGAGTTGGTGAGTACATGATGCCGACATGGGGATTGGGCACCCCTCATTTGCATATTGTCTGTACAGTTTTATTCCTGGACTGTTTAGTCAGTGGCTGGCTGTGGTGGTGAGTGGAGGGCTGAGCCAGTCGCCAGCTCGGCTGTTTCGGGGGGAGGGGGCTGCAGGGAGGGGGTCATGCCTACCAGGGTGGGGGACCACTACACTATGAAAAAGTATGCAGAAGGGAATTATTATTCAAATGTGGATGCTATGCAGCAGGGGATTGGCATATGAATGTGGTGGGTAATGTGGCAAGGTTTTGTTATGTGAACAGGAATCATGGTTTGGATATGGGGTGGGTGAACCCTACACTATGGAAAAGAGGTGATTTCAGTGTCATTTACATGGACAGGGATTGGGCTGGGGGGGTCCCTACACTATGGAAAAAGGATGGGAGACATTTCTTTTTTTTTATTTTGAACTGGGTTCTGGAGAGGGTTGGTGTCCCTACAGTATGGAAAAGGGATGGGGGATTGAGTTTATTTTTACGTTTGAATGGGGTTTGAGATGGGGAGAGGGGTCCCTACACTATGAAAATGGGATGGGGTTATTGACATTGGTGGACTGGGATCGGGCTGGGGGGGGGCAGGCCAGCCCGGCGTATCCTGCTGGGTGAATCCCTGCAAAATGTATCTGAATGCAGCCAAAATGAGCCTGCAAATGGCCCGTCTGTGCCTTGCATGCCTGATGACTGCATTTGCACATTCTGGCTGAATATTGGGAATTTGGGACCGGAGCATCTGGTGATGATCCCCGCATCCCCATTCCCGATATTCAGGCCATCCCCCAGGATGCACCAGCGCATTGTTGGCTGACCCCATTGTCGCAGCCTGCTAGGACAGCTATATTCAGATGGGATGTGCGAGCCATTGGGATCATGCATCTTGTCTGAATATTACATTTCTTTTGTGCTGGCCCTTTTATTTGGGTGGCGCATCCCCACAGGTTTAAAAATGGGGGCCCTAAAGTACTACTGCACATAATTCCTGACAAAAGCACTGATGTAATGTAGATGTGCTCATGCCAGCTTACATGTCCCAGAGTAATTTGAACTGCAACTAAGAGTGACCTCTGTGTATGACCCGAAAGTGTGGAGGGATAATGTCAGGACTGTTTGCTCCCCATTGTCTACTGCCATGCTTCACTGCTGAGTATGGTGCCCCTGGTTTCCTGTAAATGTTCTTTTTTCCACTGATGTTGTAGTACCTGCCAGAAGGTGCAATCATCTGCATGTGCACAGACACCCTCTTTAGCTGCAATACACTTCATCACTTCTCAAATGATTTGCTTGATGTTTTTTATTTTATTACAAAATTGGCTTGCTCCATTTAAATATGGAAAGAAAAGAAAGAAAAGCAAACATTATCAAAACGACATGTCAGTCTCTGTTCACTACTGTGGAAGAACTGGTGATGCCTTCTAGAGCTCACTCAGTGTTATCTCTGGCTAGGCATTTAGTTTGGAAACCTGCACTGAGTCAGGGGAAGGGCCCATTGGTGAGCACTCTCTCAGTTAGGACTCACTATATATGCCCACCACAAACACTGGTTGCCAGCAGGCCAGGTGGCACAGAGGGTCGAGACGCTGGATGCCACAGCTCATGCCATGTTGGTGACCTGGGTTCGGGAACGATCTCAGGTAGTTGGGGTGCCAGGGGGGGGCAGGGCAGGACTGAGCATGCTGATGGGTGGCTCCTATCCCAAGGGTGGAGAGGGTGGCTTGGTGCCCCCCATAGTTCTGCTCCCACCAGGTGGATGTCCGTGGGTTGCATTGGTGGAGAGGGGTGGCAAAAGTTATGAGAGGTGGAAGGGGCTGAGCTGGCACCATGGGGTGTGTGTGTGTGCCTCCACATGCTCGTGATAGCCATGTGCTGGGACCTGGGCGGGGGTGGGGGACAAAGAGAGAACATCAGCAAAATACCTATGTGCCCCCCTTGCCTCCTCCCACCAACTTGGCATCGAGGACAGAACAGTTAAATAAAAAAAAAACTGGCTGTAAATTCTGCATACAGTCATTCATTGTAGGACACATTTGTACATGGAGTGTGCACAAAATGTAGAATTTATTTTCAAATTTGTTCGTGGATTGATGTGGAAATAACAAGAAAAAAAGTGAAAGAATTACCCTAATATCTTCAATTTTACCAAAATGTCAACCTGACAGTAGCACACCAACATGCAAGTAAACAGTTCTTGAGTCACAGTATTACAAATACTATATCCATAATGCATGGTCCATATATGCAAATCATCATGAAGGTGTTTAACTGTGCCTTACCTTCCAAAAATATTGAGGAATGCTTCTAGGGAATCAGCAGTGCTGCAGCCAGAAAGCAGAGTCAATCCAAGACTTGAGACGGCACCCACTGCTATATAAATCACCCATGATGTTTGCCAGGAAAAATGGTTTTACTGTACAAAGCATGGAGTAAAGGGGTTATAGTGCAATGTTTTGGTGGAGTGAGCTGCACTGTAGCCTTGATACAGGACATTAAGAACTGTAGAGTGCTAAGACACTCCTACTAAATACCTTGGAATTGCCTATACATTTGTCAAAAATAACCCACGCTCATTCTGCAGCACACATATCCAGTAAGGGCAGTCACCATGCAGCATCACACAACACAAATAAACTTAAGAATATCTTGGCCTCTACCGATATATAACAGCAAATAACAATCACCAACCTCCATTGACAAAAATCCAGCAAATGCACATCCCTCCAGTACATTACAGAGGAGCTCCAATGGTGTTGCCTGATGGCCTAATAGAAGTGTGTTGTGGTTCCATGCCAGTGAACCAGGTTCAGTGCAAATACAGGAGCAAGCACATGGATGGCCAGCCTGTGGGTAGTATGCTGCCAGTGGCAGCTTGTCTCAACCATCAGAAGGGAGGCAGCATGTTTTGGTGCCACAGTAGCTACTACTGCTGGTGGTGGCAGCAGCATGTTGCATGTCACCGAGGTAGTGATCCGTCACCCACCATAGTCCATTAATGTGCCAACAGAATATTGCCGCCAGAATGTTGTCAGTGGAATAATGTTGCACCCTTGTCGTGTGATTTTGGTTTCTTGGCATGGGGCAAAGTTGCCGATCTCTGGGTCACCCTTCAAGCAACCAGGGTGCGATCCGGAGTTTTGTATATAAATAAATGGGGGGGTTCAGGGGGCTGTCGCTCCAACTATCAGCAGATTGTCAGAGCATTGTTCCAGGTGTCAGCCAATTACTGGCGCCATCATTTGTGCTGTAAACTTGGTTGTCACTGCAGCATGGGTGAACCATCCCACACATGCTGTGCATGCCACCTGGGGAGGAGGCCTTATCTTTTGAAGGTAAACATTGCTTTTGAAAATCTGAACTTGGAGCTGGGAAGGATGCACAATCTTGAACTAGGAACTAGGAAAATGGAGGAAGACACAATCTTGCTTGATTTCTGAGGGAAGTGTGCCATACTTTAAATTTTTCACTGTTGTTTTGCTTACGAACATACAAAATTTGTCAGCAGAGAAAGGTCTAGAGGTCTATTAAGTCTGCTCGAATGTGCAGCTAGCACCCCTTATTCTGCAGCTGCCCCTCCCTTCCACCCTTCCGCTTCATTGACCCTCCCCCTTGTCCTGTCCCATCCCCTTTTGTAGCAGTCCACTGTTCTACTGCATACCACTTCTGCAGGTAACACATTCCACCCAGCCACCACCCTCTCTGTAAAAAAGTGTCTCCTCATCTCCCTCCTGAACCTTCCTCGCTCCAGTCTCATATCATGGCCCCTGGTGGCCCTCCCTTCCCTTACTTTGAACAGCCCCTCTGAACCTGTCTTGTTTATTCTTTTCACGTACTTAAAGGTTTCAATCATGTGCCCCCGTCCCTCCTCTCCTCCAGCGAGTACATGTTCAACTCCCTCAGCCTCCTCTCGTATGATAAGTCCCCCAGCCCCTTGATCATCTTTGCCACCCTGTGCTGCACCCCCTCCAGTAACTTAATGTCCCTCTTCAGATACGGGCACCAGTACTGACCGCAGTACTCCAGGTGTGGTCTAACTAATGACCTATACAGTGGCAGAATCACCTCCTCCCTCCTCGAGAATATACCCCTTGCAATACAACCCAGCATTTTGTTGGCCATTGCAGCTGCCTTCCTACATTGTGCCGAGTTGTTCATTGACCCTGTAATGAGCACCCCCAGATCCTTCTCCTCCTCTATCTGGACTGGCTGCACTTCCCCCAGCTGGTAACTTCTCCTTGGGTTCTTCATCCCAAAATGCAGCACCTTGCACTTTTTGGCATTAAACCCCAGTTGCCAGGTGTCTGACCAGGTTTCAAGCATTGCCAGATCATTCTGCAACCCCTGCCATCCCTCTAGAAACATAGAAACATAGACTTTGTCGGCAGATAAGGACTGCATGGCCCATCTAGTCTGTCCATTTCCCTACCTACAGGATAGGCCGCAGATCCTAGTTAACCAACAGCCCATTTCTTCCTACCCCCCACAAGAATTGCCTTATGTCTATCCCATGCATTCTTGAATTCTCCCACAGTTTTAGACCCCACAACCTCATCAGGAAGGCTGTTCCATGCATCCACTACCATCTCTGTGAAATAATACTTCCTCACATTGCCCCTGAACCACCCCTCTATCTTTAAATTGTGTCCCTTGTTCTTGCACCGCCTCTTTTCTGAAAGATGCTACCCTCTTGGACTTTGTTGATTCCACTGAGGTACTTAAAAGTTTCTATCATGTCCCCACTCTCCCTTCTTTCCTCAAGGGTATACATATTAAGCTCCTTTAGTCTCTCCTCATATGGCTTCTCTTGCAGACCCTGCACCATTTTAGTTGCCCTCCTTTGGACTGCCTCTATCCTGTCTATGACCTTGCGGAGATGGGGTCTCCAGAACTGGATGCAGTATTCCAGATGGGATCTCACCAACTGTCTGTACAGAGGAATAGCAACTTCCTGTTTTCTGCTGCTGATGCCTCTTCATATGCATCCCGGTATACCCCAGCCTTCCCTACTGCCTTCTCACATTGCTTGCTAACCTTAAGGTCATCTGATATGATTACCCCCAGGTCCGTTTCCTTTCTTGTTGTTGTTACTACCCCCCCCCCCCCCCCCCATTGTGTATTCTTCCCCTGGGTTCTTGTTTCCCAGGTGCATTATTTTGCACTTCTTTGCATTGAATCCTAGCTGCCATACTTCTGACCATTCCTCCAACCTTGCCAAGTCTCTTCTCATCCTTTCCACGCCTCCTTGTGTATCAACCCTGTTGCAGATCTTTGTGTCATCTGCAAAGAGGCATACTTTTCCTTCCAGTCCCTCTGCAATGTCACTTATGAAGACATTAGAAAGGACTGGACCCAATACTGAACCTGCGGTACCCCACTAGTAACCCCTCTTTCCCCAGAGTGGACTCCATTTACAATTACCTTCTTTGTCCTGTTGTCCAGCCAATGTTTTACCCAGGCTACCACCCTGGGACCCGCTCCCAGGCTGGTTAATTTGACTATTAATCTTTTGTGTGGGACTGTGTCAAATGCCTTGCTAAAGTCTAGGTAGGCCATGTCCACAGCCCCTCCCTGGTCTACTACTTTGGTCACCCAGTCAAAGAAATCTATTAGATTCGTCTGACATGACCTTCCCGCTGTGAACCCATGCTGCCTTGGGTCCTGTGCCCCACTGGCCTCTAGGTACTCAATTATTCTTTCCTTCAGAAGTGACTCCATCACTTTCCCTACCACAGAGGTCAAACTGACAGGTCTGTAGTTTCCTGCCTCTGTCTTGGTCCCACTTTTGTGAAGGGGAATCACATCCGTCTTCCTCCAGTCCTCGGGTACCACCCCATCCTCCCATGATTTATTAAAAAGAGTAGCCAGTGGTTTCACTAGCTCCCCCCTTAATTCTTTTAGAATTCTGGGGTGAATTCGATCAGGCCCCATCGCTTTGTCCACCTTCAGTTTTAGGAGTTCTTGCAGAACCCTTTCTTCTGTGAAAGGACTGGGATCGACCCCCTTATCAAGAGTGCTTCTGTTAATTGGATTAGGCACTTCCCCCTCCTCTTTTGTGAATACTGAGCAGAAGCATTCATTCAGTATCCCTACTTTTTCGCTGTCCCCCTCTGCTCACCCACCGTTCATTCTATTCAGCCTCACTATCCCTCCCTTTGTCTTTCTACGCTCACTGATGTACCTATAAAAAGTTTTATCCCCCTTCTTAACCGAGTTGGCTTCTTTTCCTCAGTTTGGGTCTTTGCTATTCTGACTTCCCTCCCTGCTTCCTTCTGCCTTAACTGGTACAGCTCTCTGTTCTGCTCCTTCTGTGTTTCCTTATACTTCCAGAATGCTATCTTTTTCTTCCTGACTTTCACAGCCACCTCTTTTGAGAACCATAGTGGCTTTTTCTTTCATTTTGATTTGTTTATTTGCTTCACACAAAGGCTTGTTGCCTCTTTGATGGCCGTTTTGATGATTCCCCATTGTTGCTCCACACCTCCTTCTAGCCTGTTTGCTAGTGCTTTTCTGAGGCACTCTCCCATCTTGCCAAAGTCAGCCCTCCTGAAGTCCAGTACCCTCACTTTTGTATGGCTTGACTCTGTAGCTGAGTTTAACGTGAACCACACTGTTTGATGGTCACTTGTTCCCAGATGGCAACCCACTTCTAGATCTGAGATCCTCGCACTGCCCCCGTTTGAGAGTACAAGGTCTAAGATTGCTCCCTCATGAGTGGGTTCCAAAACTAGCTGTCTGAGGCCTGCCACCTGTAGGGCATCAAGAATGGCCCTGCTCTTGGATGTGGCTGCAGCAAATGTGCTCCAGTTAACATCTGGACCAGTTAACATCTGGCATATTCAGGTCTCCCATCAACAGTATCTCCCCTTTGTCTGCCATTCTAAGAATGCCTTCTATCATATCCTTGTACATTCCCTCCCCCTGACATGGGGGTCTGTACACAACCCCTGTGCGGATTGTGGTGCCCTTTCCAGTCTCCAAGGTGATCCACAGTGCCTCCTCTCCTCCCTGTTTACTCTTTTGTTCAGTTGCTTTTATCCCTTCCTTTACATAGAGAGCTACCCCTCCCTCTTCTCCCCTGCCTGTCTCTCCTGTAGGTTATGTACCCTGGTATGTTAACATCCCAGTCATAGTTCTCTATGTACCATGTTTCTGTGACTGCTACGATATCCAGGCATCCCTCTTCCATCAAGGCCACCAGCAAAGGGAGCTTGTTGCCCAGACTACAGGCATTGGTACTCATTACCCTCCATTTCCTGATGGCCTTACTCCTTTTTGCCCCATCCCTGTCCTTCTTGCCTTTGTCTCTTTCTCCATTTACCCCTGCCCTTCTCTCTATCGACACCTCTATGTTGGTGTTTACCGCACTTACTACCGTTATTTTTTTGGGGTGGCTAGGATTCCCCTGCTCCTTTGCAGTGCCTCCCCCCTTGGCTAGTTTAAATGCTTGCCAATGAAGCATTTAAACCTATCATCTAGGATCCTGGTTCCCCTCCTGGACAGATGCAGCCCATCATGCCAGTATAGGCTTGCATCACTCCAGGTGGACCCCCAGCCCCCAATGAAGCCAAATCCCTGAGCTCCACACCAGTTTTTCAACCACTGATTGAATCCCATGGTGTGGAACACCCTATCCTCTCCTACGCCATAGATGGGCAGCATCTCTGAGGAGGTTACCGTGCATGCTACTTGTCTAAGGCCCCTTCCCAATTCCACAAACTCTTCCTGCGCTTCTCGAATCCCTTTCTTTGCCAGGTCATTTGTCCCTAGGTGGACAATGACATCCAGCTCCCTCCCATGTGCAGCTGCTCCGGCAATCCTGAGGATTCGCTCCCTGTCCCTCCAAGCCATGGTGCCAGGCAGGCACCGTACCTCCCTCTCCCCTTACTCCCCCAGTTCTACCTTCCTAACAATGGAGTCCCCCACCAGGAGTTGTTTCCTTCCCCTGCGGGGTCCCCTGCCACCCTCCTGTAGATCTCCTTTGTGGAGGTTCCCAGCATCCTCCTTGGTCTCCACTGTGGATGCCTCCATAGAGGAACCACACTTTGCCAGAATGGCATAGGAATAGGTCATCCACCACCACTTCTACCTTGGTATCATCAGCAAACAGTCTGATCTTGCTCTTGATGTCCAATGATATGTCTGCAATGAATATCCCAAACAACACTGGTCCCAACTCCGAGCCCTGTGGAACACCGCTCGTCACTACCCTTGGGTGTGAGAGCTCCCCACCCACCACCACCCTCTGCTGCCTTCCCTGAAGCCAGTTCCCTACCCATCTCACCAGCTTTGCAGCCACCCCTGTGCCTTCTAACTTACTTCCCAGCCTTCCATATGGCACCAAGTCGAATGCCTTACTGAAGTCCAGATACAGGACATCCACTGCATGGCTCCTGTCCAATTGCCTAGTTACCCAGTCATAGAACTCCACCAGGATGGTTTGGCAGGATCTGCCACGTATGAAGCCATGCTGTCTGCTTTTCTGCAGTCCTTTGGCATCTAGGAGGGCCACCAGCCCCTCCTTCAGGATAGTCTCCATTTGCTTACCCACGCAGGATGTGAGGCTCACTGGTCTGTAGTTTCCCGGTTCATTATTGGGACCACTCTTGTGGAGGGGCACCACAGGAGCCATCCTCCAGTCCTGAAGTACACACCCCAAATGTAGTGAGGCATTAAATAGGTCTGCCAAAGGTCCCTCAAGGACCTCTGCCAGCTCCTTTAGTACCCAGGGGTGGATGCCATTTGGGTCTGGTGCCTTGTCCACCCTCAGTGCCTTCAAACCCTCCCGAGCTCTGCTCTCCATTATTTCCTCATCTGTCACCTACTCTCCCCCTGTTTCTGCCATTCCTCCCCCCTTGGGTGTCACCGCCCTCTTCTCCTTAGTAAATACAGAGCAGAAGTAATCATTTAGTGCATCTGCCTTATCACACCCTGCTTCCACCCAACCCCCTCCTTCCTAATCCTTACTATGTGCTCCTTACAGCTCCTTTTCTCCCTGATGTACCTAAAGAAGTCCTTCTCCCCCTTCTGAATGCCTTGTGCCAGCCTGAGTTCCGTAGAAGCCTTGGCTCCCTTACTGCCCTTGTCAAGTCCTTTGATTCCATCAAGTACTCCTCCCTGTCCTCCTCACTCCTTGTTTTCTTGTACCTCCTATGGGCAGCTCTTTTCCTCCTTACCTTTTCCATGACCTCCTTGCTCAACCAGCTCGGTTTTCTAGCCCTAGCCATCTTGCTCTGGGCCTTGCAGCAGGTTTTGGTTGCCTCCACTATCCACAGCTTTATGAGCTCCCACCTCTGGTTAGTGTCCATACTAGACTGAATTCTGGCCAGGTACCCTTTTACCGCTTCCCCCATCCTCCCAAAGTTGGCCCTCCTGAAGTCCAGCACTCTTGTGCCAGATTCCACTCCTTCCTTGCCTATATCTAATGTGTGCCATACTGAGTAGTGGTCATTCCCTGACAGTGGTTCCTCCACAGTAAGTTCTCTCACAAAGTCCCAATTTGCCAGCTCAAGGTCAAGGGTATTCCCTAACCTGGTTGGTTCACTGACCCTTTGCAGCAGGAAGCTGTCCTGGAAGGCATCCTGTAGTACCTGCTCCCTTCTGTTCCTGGTTGTTGGGGTACTTCAGTCCACTCCTGGCATGTTGAAGTCCCCCACAATCACTACACTACCCTTCTTGCAGGTCGTCCTGATCTGTTCTGCTAGTTCCCTGTCTAACTCCTCCGTCTGAGAAGGTGGCCTGTACACCAATCCCATTCTGAGAATCCTATTCTTAGAATCTTGGATTTGCATCCAAAGTGACTCCGTACTATCCTCCTCCCCTTCCTCCCTTACACACGTCAGTCCTTCCTTCACATATAGTGCCACACCCCCTCCTTTCCCAATCACCCTGTCCCTACGAAATAACCTGTACCCGGGTACAGGCAGGTCCCAGTCATTGTAGTGGGTGGCCCATGTTTCTGTGATGGCTGCAATGTCCACCTCTCCCTCTGCCATGAACACCTGTAACTGCAGTTTTCCTTGCAAGACTCCTAGCATTAAGGGTAACCACCTTCCACCCTTCCCCCCCATCCTGCCCTCCTTTAATCGCATCACCAATAGTACTTGCCATTTGTCCTTTGTCACTGTTATGGGGGGTAAGCTCATATGATTTCCCAACCTGTGGTCTCTGCATGTCTCTTGCCCACTGGCCACCTCTGCTCCTAGTTTAAATTCCCAACTTCCTCTATGTACTCCTCCATCCTCTGTTTCAACACTTTCTTTCCTTTCTTACTCAAGTGTAGTCTGTCCTTGTCATAGAGACTACTGTCCTCCCAGGTCCCTCCCCACCCTCCCAACAGCCTATACCCTTTAGCACAACACCTGTTCTTAGCCATCCATTAAATTCCTCATTCTCAGCTTTCTTGTTGTGCTTGCCTTGGGCACTGGAAGTATCTCTAAAAAAGTTACTGATCTTCCTGCCCCCTCCCATATTTGTCCTAGTTCCTCACACCTTCTCTGGACTATATCTACTGTCTTATCAGCCAGGTTGTTCATCCTAGATGTATAATTAAATGAGGCTTGTCCCTACCCCTTCTGGCATATTTCAGAACAGATTGTCCCGCCCTTTCTGCTGTCATTCCTGGCATGGCCTCCACCCAAATGCAACTATGCCTCTCCCCCTTGCTACCCCACCTGACTCCTCTTAGTATTGAGTCCCCCAGCACTGATTCTACCCCTCTTACTCCCTGCTTGCTTCCATTCATCTCCCTCTCTCATTTCCAGCTCCTCTTCTTCCTCCTGCACATTATTTCCCCCTTTTGCAATTCTCCCTTGTCTGAATCAAGAAGGGGTTTGCAATACTGCTGATCTTTTTGTAGATTGCTACTTTACATACAGAGGGACTAAAATACTGCTAATTTTTTTTTCTTTTTCTGTAAATCTGGTGCCTTATTTTTAGCATAATAGTATTTTGGTGCCTTTTTGGAAGAAACATTTAAGTTTCCACTGGTGGGTTCTTTCATTCCTGCAGTCAGTCGAGTGTGTATTAAAGCCAGACATAGCCTCAGAAGGTTCAGACTGGATTGCTCTGATTGTCCTCACAGCACAGAACAGGTGGATTGCCCAAACTCCACCCTCCCCCGGCTAACCTAGCTTTCTGGAATTAGGCAGGAAAGTGTGACAACTTCTTGCTCAGACAGGTGGGGTGTGCCACAGAAGGCAGCCAGGCAATGTTGCATAAGCTGGGAAGATATCTTCTTGTGATTGCTATTTAAAAAAAAAAAAAACCTTGGGTGGGGTCCTAGTACATAGTCCCTTGGAAAAAGGATACACTACTAGGGGAAGTGAGGTTCCCTAATAGCGGAAAACTTATCAAAAAAAAGTATACACAATTTCAACAGGGAGGGAGAGAAACATGTGGGAAGTGGTGCAGTGCTCTTGTTGTGGGGCGGCAGTCTTACTGGAGACATTTTGGAGGCTGCAATGCTGCCCTATTTGCAGACAGCTCTCTGCTCTGAGGGAGGAGGTTGCCCATCTCCAGGCTGATCTGGCAAGGAGTAGGGACACCTCCCCCACCAGGACCTGGCAGGGGATTGGGAAATCTCCTCCCCCACCCAGGGACCACCAGGGCTGCTGCCGCTGCCTCAGAGGTTGTCAAGAATAAGGAGTGGTTGGATTATGGTGGGCTCAGGGAGCGTGAGAGTGGTGGAACAAAGGTGCATCCCTCCAGTTGTACTTCTCCACAATTCATATATATGCCTTTCTGGTGGAGCGTTGTTCCTCTATGGAGGCACCCGCAGTTGAGGCCAAGGAGGATGCTGGGAACCTTCACAAAGGAGAGCCACAGGAGGGTGGCATGGGATCCCACAGGGGAAGGAAACAATTCCTGGTGGGACTCTAATGTTAGGGGGTAGAACTGAGGGAGGGAGGGAGGGGAGAGGAAGGTAAGGTGCCTACCTGGCACCATGGCATGGTGGGGCAGGAAGCGAATCCTCAGGATCAAGGGAGCAGCTGCAAAGGAGAGGGAACTGGATGTCATTGTCCACCTAGGGACAAATTACCTAGCTGGGAATGGGATCAGAGCTGTGCATGAGGGGTTTGTGAAGATGGGGAGGGGCCTTAGACAAGTAGCACACATGGTAACCTTCTCAGAGGTGCTGCCTGTCTATAGCATGGGTGAGGCTAGGGTACTCTGCACCCTGGGATTCAATGAATGGTTGAAAAACTGGTGTGGAGCACAGGGTTTTGACTTCATTGGGGTCTGGGGGGTCCACCTGGAGGGATACAGTCCTGTACTGGCACGACGGTCTGCAATTGTCCGGGAGGAGAACCAGGATCCTAGGTGATAGGTTTAAATGCTTCATTGGCAAGTTGTTAAACTAGCTAAGGAGGGAGGCACTGAAAAGGAGCAGGGAATTCCCAGCCTCCCCCCCAACAAAACAGGTTAGTTATCAAGGTTAACACAGGGTAGAGAGGTCAACAGGGGGCAGGGCAAGGGTAAATGGAGAAAAAGGCAAAGGCAGTAAGTACATGGATGGGGCTTAAAGGGGTAAGGCCACCAAAAAAATGGATGGCAATGAATATCAATGCCTGTAGTCTGGGTAACAGCTTCCTGAACTAGTGGCCTTGATGGAAGAGGGACGCCTGTATATTGTGGCAGTCACAGAAACCTGGTACACAGAGAACCATGACTGGGATGTCAACATACCAGGGTACACAATCTGCAGGAGGGACATGGAGGGTAAAAGAGGAAGAGGAGTAGCTCTCAACATAAGAGAAGGAATCAAAGCAATGGAACTAAAGGGTATAGAGGGAGGAGCGGAGGCACTGTCAGTCACCTTGGAGACAGGAAATGGCACCACAATCTGCACAGGGGTTATATACAGACCCCCATCTCAGGGGGAGGACTTGGACAAAGAAATGATAGGAGGCATCCTTAGAATGGCAGATAAAGGGGAGATGTTGTTGATGGGAGACCTGAATGTGCCAGATGTTAACTGGAGTACATTTGCTGCCTCCACATCCAAGAGCAGAGTCATTCTCGATGCCCTACAGGGGGCATGCCTCAGGTAGTTAGTGTTGGAACCCACTTGGGAGGGAGCAGTCTTAGACCGGATACTTTCAAACGGGGATGGTGAGAGGATCTCGGATTTAGAAGTGGGCAGCCATCTGGGAACAAGTGACCACCAGACAGTGTGGTTCACAATAAACACAGCCATAGAATCAAGTCATACAAAAGCAAGGGTACTGGACTTTCAGAGGGCTGACTTTGGCAGAATAGGAGAGTGCCTAAGGAATGCACTAGCAAAAGGGCAGGAAGGAGGGGTGGAGGAATGATGGGGCAAAATCAAAACTGACATCACAGAGGCAACAGGCCTTTGTGTGAAGCAAATCAACAAAACAAAGGAAAAAAACACTATGGTTCTCAAAAGAAGAGGAGGGGAAAATTAGGGAGAAAAAGATAGCATTCAGAAAGTATAAAGAATCACTGAAGAAGCAGGAAAGAGAACTCTATCAGTTAGAGCAGAAGGAAGCGGGGACGGCAGTTAGAATAGCAAAGGCCCTAAGTAAGGAAAAGATAGCCAACTCACTTAAGAAGGGGGATAAAACCTTTTATAGGTACATTAGGGAGTGAAGAAAGACCAAGGGAGGGACAGTGAGGCTTAATAAAGGGGAGGGGGGTGGGCAGAGGGCGACAGTGAAATGGTAGAGATACTGAATGAATGCTTTTGTTCAGTATTCACAAAAGAAGAGGAGGGGGACCTACCTAAACCAAACCATAGAAGCAGTCTGGATATGGGGCTTGATACCAGTTCATTCACAGAAGAAAGGGTCCTGAAAGAACTCCTAAAACTCAAGGTGGACAAGTCAGTGGGGCTTGATGGGATTCACCCCACAATTCTGAAAGAATTAGGGGAGAACTAGTGACACCGCCGACTACTCTTTTTAACAAATCATGTGAGGATGGTGTGGTACCTAAGGACTGGAGAAAGGCGGATGTGATTTCCCTTCACAAAAGTGGGACCAAGACAGAGGCAGGAAACTACAGACCTGTCAGTTTGACCTCAGTGGTAGGGAAAATGATGGAATCACTTCTGAAAGAAAGAATTGTTGAGCACCTAGAGGCCAGTGGGGCACAGGACCCAAGGCAGCATGGATTCACAGTGGGAAGGTCATATCAGATGAATCTAATAGTTTTCTTTGACTGGGTGACCAAAGTAATAGATCAGAGAGTGGCTGTGGACATGGCCTACCTAGATATTAGCAAGGCATTTGACACAGTCCCACACAGAAGATTAATAAACAAGTTAGCCAGCCTGGGAGTGGGCCCAGGGTTGTAGCCTGGGTAACAAATTGGCTGGACAACAGGACACAGAAGGTAATAGTAAACAGAGTCCACTTTGAAGAAAGGGAGGTTACTAGCAGGGTACCGCAGGGTTCAGTATTGGGGCAGGCCCTCTTTAATGTTTTTATAAGGTACAGTGCAGAGCTACTCCAGAACTGTACATAAGTCAGTTATAGTGGGGGGTAGGAAGGAGTAGGTTTTTGGTTAACTAGGATCTGCAGCTTATCTATTAGGTAGGGAAATGGGCAGTCTAGGTGGGCCAAGCAGTCCTTATCTGCCATCACATTCTGTGTTTCTATGTAAGTATGCCTCTTTTCAGATGGCACAAAGATCTGCAACAGGGTCGATACACAACTAGGGTGGAAAGGATAGGAAGGGAATTGGCAAGGTTGAAGTAATGATCAAAAGTATGGCAGCTTAGATTCAATGCAAAGAAGTACAAAGTAATGCACCTGGGGAACAAAAACCCAGGGGAAGAGTACACAATGGGGGACACTAACAACAATAAAACTGGAACAGGACCTGGCGGTAGTCATATCAGATAACCTAAAGGTAGGCAGGCAATGTGAGAAGGCAGTAAGGAGGGCTGGGGGATCCTGGGATGCATAGGGAGTGGCATCACCAGTATAAAACAGGAAGTAGTCATTCCTCTGTACAGACAGTTGGTGAGACTCCATCTGGAGTACCGTGTGCAGTTCTGGAGATCTCATCTTCGCAAGGACATAGGATGAAAGCAGTCCAGAGGAGGGCAACTAAAATGGTGCAGGGTCTGCACCAGAAACCATATGAAGAGAGACTAAAGAAGCTTAATATGTATACCCTCAAGTAAAGAAGGGAGAGGAGGGACTAGATAGAAACTTTCAAGTATCTCAGAGGTCTCAACAAAATCCAAGAGGGTAGCATCTTTCAGAAAAAGAGATGTGCAAGAAAAAGGGGGCACAGTTTGAAGATAGAGGGGGGATGGCTCAGGGGCAATGTGAGGAAGCATTTATTCACAGAGAGGGTGGTGGATGCATGGAACAGCTTTCCTGAGGAGGTTGAGGGGTCAAAAACAGTGGTAGAATTCAAGAATGCATGGGACAGACATAAGGCAATTATAGTGGGGGTTAGGAAGAAGTAGGTTGTTGGTTAACTAGGATCTGCAGCTTATCCTGCCAGTAGGTAAATGAGCAGACTGGGTGGGCCGTGCAGTCCTTATCTGCTGTCAAAGTTTATGTTTCTATGTTTCTAGTAAAATAATGGATGCTGACCAAAGCAGGATGACTGTCTGGCCTGGGCCAGAAATACCTATTTCAGACTTTGTTAGGTTCTTTGGCTGTCGGCTTACTGAGACAGCTGATTCTTGTGTCGCAAGCCAGGAATTCTTGTGTCACACATTGAAGTGTGACAAAAAAAAACTGCAACAAAAGAATTTTAGTGTGCACCAAGAGTGGAACTGTTCGGTCATACTTAAATGTGTGATGAAGGAATTCCATTTTTGATGCGCACAAAAAATTATTGTCTCACACTTAAATGTGCATAACAAGATTTCTATTCTTGGTGCACACATTTTTTTTGTGTCTCACATATTTTTAATTGCAACTTGGCAGTTTTACAATATGTTAGTCCAACATTTTGAATGTACTCTTTACATGACCCTACCTCATGAACAAGAATGGTGGGGATTTTCAAATACAGGTTGCAATGATTTTGCAATCACTCTGCTGAGCAAACATTCAGTGGGATTTAACACATTCCAGCAACCAAAATCATGATGTGGGGTCAAAATGTCAAAATGTGTTCTTTGGCCATCAGTTTAGCAAGATGGCTGGTTCTTCTATAATGAGCTGCAAATTCTTGGGCCACAAATTTAAGTGCATCCAATGAATTGTTTGTACTCACCAAACAATTTTTGGGTTGCACAAGAATTTTGAGTGGGAGCCAAAAATGTTTGTTTTTCTGCCAGATTAATTATTTGGCTACGCATTAAAGTGTGACAAAATATGTTTTCTTACAAACTGACAAAAAAAAAAAAAAAAAAAAAATCAGTTTTTGAGACTGGCAAATATTTTGATAAGTGGACAAAGACTTCTTTACTCATGCTTTAAGTGCAACTCGAAAGTTTTTTCGTGCAAACTTAAAATTCTTGTTATTTAAATGCTTAAAGATTTTTACGTGTGATCTGTAAAATTTAAGGTTGCACATTTAGTACTGTAATGCAATGTAATGCTGCTTATGACATAAAAATGTGATTTCTGTGACTTTCATACTTTTACTAGTAACTTTGCCATTTTTGCTTCTTATAGTCAAAATTATATTGGTTTTGAATATCATCAGTTAACATAGACAATGATACAACATAAAACAAGTGGAACAGAGAGTGATCTGGCTGGTGCCAATAATCCTGGCTCCTTAGTAATACTGTACAACACTATCTGCAGTTGTAGAAAAAGGTACATCAACAATAACAACAATTATGGCATATATAAGAGCATGATTGAAGTAAACTATCATGGCCCAATTGGACAATCTATTTCTGGTATCACACAGTGGTGATGCCTTAGGTATTGCAGAAAGACGAAAGGGTGGATGGTGAGCATGGATATCCCCGTGATCAGTTTGCGAGAAGACCAGCTAAGGTGAGTTAGTGTATATGAAACAGGAAGACATGAGAAAAGTGAGAGGATGTTGTGAAGCAGGCTACTGCTATGGGTCACATTAATTCTGCTCCCACTCAAGTAAGACAGCATGGAAAGTCTGGATTGGGATCTTACAGAGAGGTGAGTTGAGGTAGGCACCACAGGTGTATGTACTTGCACATCCAGTGAGTCATGAAGAACTGTACCCTTTCATAGCTTGCCATTTTACCCAGTTCTTGGAGCCATTTCGACACCCCAGGTAACTGTTGTATTCTCCAGTAACAAAGAATTACACACTTCACAGTTACTAAAGCTCCCAGTAGACAATTCTTAAGTGCTATGGGTAGCTGTGACCCATGGATATTGTTTGTCATGTGCCCTAGTAGTGCGATGGGGTCTGATAATTGAATGTGGGAACCTATCACTTTCTCACATATTGCCTGCACATCTTTCCAGAAGTGCCGAATTTCCTCACATTACCAAAGAATATTGAAGATGGTGCCCTCTTCTGTATTGCAGTGCCTGCAGCAGTCTGTGGGAGTGAGGCTTCACTTGTAAAGCTTCTGCAGTGTCCTATGCCAGCAGTGGAGCACTCTGAACTGCACAAAATGGTTCCTCATATTCCTACAGGCTGAGCAGAGCCTAACCCAGTAAATGCTCCAGTCCTTGTTGGAGAGGTTGAAGCCCAGTTTCTGCACCCATTGTGTTTGAAGTTTGTCAGTGGGCTCTGGGAATATGGCAAATAATTCCTTATAAACTTGGCTGCACCATGCTGTAATACCTGAGGATGCAAACAGTACTGCCTCCAATTTGCTCACCTCTTGTGCTTTGAGCATCAGACCCAATATGCCACCTAGGGCATGACACAGGTGGAGATGCTTCCAATGCTGGCTTTTGGAAAGGCTGTAGTCCTGATGAAGTTGGCCAAAAGACTTGAGATGACCAGTAACTTGGTCTGTGAGATGCTGGAGTTGGCATATACCCTTGATCTCCAAGCTTTTTCATGTTATTGGGTGACTGTCAATCCACAGATATGGGTTGCCCCATAGCAGAAGACAGGTTCCATCTTGCCTGCTTGACCTAGTTCTTCCATGCCACTGTAGTGGCCGAGAGGGTTGGGTGATGTTTCAGTGTTCAGGGGAGTTTCCAAAATTTATAAAGTTATTAGGGTTGCCCCCATTATAGCCTCCTCACAGTCTACCCATTTGGGGATGTATGCTTGGGGGACGAAGGAAGACATTTGTGAAAGCTGGTGTGAAAATTGGGCCTCTTGTTTACAGACAAGGTCCACATGGTATAGGCCCTTGTTGCATATGGGGTGTCCCAGCTTATGAAAACTTATGTTCCGGGGTCCTCCACCCCAGATAAAGTCCAGCATTTTGCTTTGCATGGAGTGGAATAATGTTTGAGGCAAGGTGACCAGCATGTTGTCCAGAAGGTGCAGGTACCGAGGGGCAGCCATCATTTTGTAAGCATGTACGTTGCTCCATAGTGAGAGATGAAGTTTGGCCCATCAATTCAGGTCCTGGTCCATGACAGTTAATAAAGAAGCAATGTTAAGCTTGCCTAAATTCATTAGTGCCCAGGGGATGTTGATGCCTAGGTACTTGATATGCCCCCAGATTTGCTGCAGTCCCCAGGAAAGCCCAGTAGTGCTTGTACAGTATCCACTGGTTGGAAGGCAAGACATGTGATTTGGATACCTTTGCCTTGTGACCAGAGAGTTTGATACACTGTTTCAGAAGCTTCAGGGTCTCAAGGGCTAATTGCTCATGTTGTATCAGAGTTAGCAGGATGTTATCTGCATATGTTAGGGCCTTGTGCTCCTGCCCAGGTGCACACCCATTATAGACCCATCCCACCTAGTAGTCTGCAGGAGGCACTGGAGGGTCAGCATAAAGAGGAGGGGAGATAGGGGGCAGCCTTGGTGGTTGCCTCTGTCTAGTGGGAAGGCAGCCGACTTGGTAGATGGGTTACCACCCTGGCTGTAGCTGTAGTACCTTGATAAAGCCTCTGCACCCAGGTTGCATAGATGTTACCAATGCCAAAGGCACAGCGGGCATGAAATGTGTAGAGTTGTTCCACCCTATCAAACACCTTTTTGGCATATAGTGACAGGAGGACCTTTGGGGTGTGCTGCTGAGTGGCCTGCCATGTGATGTTGATCAGTCGATGGGTGTTGTCCAATCCTTTCTTTTGTGGTATGATCCTACCTGGTCTCTGTCCATTAGGGAATGAAGAAATGCCTGAAGACAGAGGACCATCATTTTTGCAAAGAGTTTACAGTCTGCACACATGAGGGAGATGGGTCTGTAGCTGCTGCGCAGCTGGGGATCTTTCCCTGGTTTAAGTATGATAGATATGGTTGCAGTCCTTATTGATAACAGCAGAGTCCCTATCTGGAAGGCCTCATCCAGCACCTTTTAGTGGTGCCAACAACTGTATGTTCAAAGCATTTAGTAACTCTGCTGGTAGACCATCACCCCTGTTGCATTACCAGTGGTCATTTTCTGGTGAGCCCTCTCCACTTCCTGTATCATAAAGGGTTTCTCTAGCTTGTACTTTTCTTGGGGAGCGTTGGCCATGGGAGCCCAAGGGGGGTCTGTGAATGTGGCCAGTTCTTTTAAGGAGAGTGCTTTTTCCTGTGTGTAAAGGGTTTTGATAAAATACAGGAATGCCTGGTTTATGCTGTGCAGGGCTGTTTTGAGGAGCCCATTGGAACCCTTGATCGTCACTATCCTGTATCACTCCCAATGTTTCTCAGATGGTAAGCCTGGTAATTCTGAAGACAACCAGATTTTCTCCTGCCTCCCAAAAGGGCTGTCTGAGGTGCAACAGGGCATATTCCTCCTTCTGATGTAGATGTGGATTAATTTTGTGCCGTGTTCCTGTGAAATCAGGAAGGTGGTCCAGGGAGTGTGTATAGGCCATATTATATCATTTTTCTAGGGCCTTGAGCTTCTGTATTACCTCCTCTAGGTCCTTTGCATGCAGCTTTTGTGAATTTGTAGCATAACTTATACACCAGCACCTTATGTACACATTTAGTGCTTCCCATATACAGCTGCTGAGGTATCTTATTATTAGTATCTCAGAAAATAGCTGTATCAGTCTTTAGACTGGTCATGAATGTTTTACCCTTCAACAGGGAGGTATTGAATCTCCACTGCCACTAGGGTTGTTCTGGTGAGTTTGGAGGGGAGGCAAGTGGAGGTCACTGGGGCATGGTTTGATATAATAATAGCTCCTATACTCACATCCTGCACATGAGGTAGTATGTGTAAGGATACCAACCAGAGGTCATTTCTAGAGTATGTCTAGCATAGCAGGGAGAAATATGTGTAGTCCTGTCTGGTTTGGTTAACGAGCCTCCAAATGTCTGTGAGCCCCATGTCCATCCTTAGCTAGTCCAGTGCCTTAGTCACTACCAAGGGTGCACCAGAGGGAGCTCTGGATCTGTCCGGGAAGTCATCCAGAACCACACCAGCATCACTGCCTACTATTAGTTGTGCTTTCTTATTCTTCACTAGGATTTGGGCCAAAGCAGTGAAAAATTTGTGGTCTGAGGTGTTAGGACCATTAACATTACACTGTCCCTTGAACAATAATGTAGCATTCTGCATAATCTCTCCTCACTCACTGCTGAATGAACAGGACATTCCTGTGAACTAGTATAGCAATTCCTCCTTAACATTCCAGGAGACCCATTTAACTGGCATTCCTGCCATGGTGATCTGTGATCCAAAGCAGATGGTTATGCCTTTGAGTAATGTTCTTCATAAGCAGGTATACAGCAGAAAGAGTAGGCACATAGCTATCTGTCCTGGATAGGCCCCGAGAGTCAGGCTGGTGAATTAAGCAATCGCTGTTATGGCAAGTACCAAGTTTGTCCAGTGAACCAATACTTCTAGAGGTCCAGAGTGGTGTAATAATGGGAAAGGTCCTGCAAAAGGGGGGCTAAGCCTTATAATCAGCATAAGACAATAATAATTACAATACTAGTAGCATAAATGAGCATATTGGAAACCTAACACTGCATGTTGAAGAGGTAAGAAATGTCAATAATGAAGCATCCTGGAGACTTGAGGGGCATAAGACACTCGGGTAGAGGCCCCTGAAATGCATGCCATTTGGTCCCTCTGCATGCATGTTTTGGTAGCACACCTACTGCCTCTCACCACCTGGAGGCTATCGGTAGTAGCCTTTATGAAGAACTGGGAGAGCAATGGGTAATATCCCTTGGGTGTCCCACATCTCTATTCCTGTGTGGAGAGAGGGAGGGGAGGAAGCAGGGAAGCCTCACTCTCTTGTTGTATGGTATTGTGATCCTTCTTGGGTGGGATGCTAGTGTACATCCATTGACCAGCTTGGTCTGTATTTATAGAGTTGGGGAAAGAGGGAAGGGCAAGTACTTTAGTTCTAGACAACACCCCAGCAGCCATGTGATAATAAGTGTAGCAGTGGCCTTTCTCCTATGCCATGGTGTTAGCCCTCTCCTCAAATATTCATGGGTTGGGATATTCAAAGGGATTGCGCATGGCGCAACAGCGTTGGGCCATGTGCAACCCACTATGTGCCCCGGCGAATATTCAAAGGGGAATTTGCTCCACGAAGTCCCGATGCGTTTTACGCACCAGAAATGGGCGCGCACAAGTGCAGGGAGCATGTCACATGCATATTCGGCACATCCCGATATTCAGCCCAGGATGTGCGGCGCATATGCAGGCACACACCTGCCTTGCGCTGCACAGGGGGGTGCAAAGATGTGCCCGAGAATAACAGAAGCAAGGACTGGCCACCCACAGGCCGGGTGCCGTATTGCTGGGTGCAACACAGCAGCTGCCAGCTGCGGGTGGCCACCCGAGACCTGGTGGCACCGTCCGGTGGCGTAGTACCCCCCCAATGCCTGATCGCGGGCTGTATAATAGTTTTAAACTCTCTGGTGGTCCAGTGGACCTAACTCCATGCCCGATTGCGGGCTGCAAAATAATCCTAATTCCATGGTGGTCCAGTGGACCTAACTCCATGCCCGATCACGGGCTGTAAAATAATTCCAACTCCCTGATGGTCCAGTGGTACCCTTTCCCCCCTCCCAACCCACTCCATAACCTGCCACCTCGCTCCCCGGTCAGCAGCAGGTGGCAGCACCTTGCAAGCCGCCAGCCGCCCGCCGACTGACAGCGTACAGTACAGCATGCCCACTGGTCCACAGCATAGGCCAATGGGCGTGCAGACCATACTATACACGGTCGATGTGAATGGGACCATTCACATATCGGGAACTTCTCCATAATCAGCACCCATTAACCCATTGTATGCTATGCTTAACAACACTGAAATCGATGAATAACAGCGACTTAGTGAATGATGCTAACCACCACTGACGGGGAAGAAGTGGCGGGTAATAGTGCATTGAGAGGAATGAGGCTATGGGCCCAAGGCAGAATATTATGGCCCGCGATTAGGCATGGAGTTAGGTCCACTGGACCACCAGGAGATAAACATTTATTACAGCCCGCGATCAGACAAGGAATTTGGTCCACTGGACCACCAGGGAGTAACATATTTATTACAGCCTGTGATTGGGCAATGGGGCTCATTGCCGGTGAGGGGCAGGGGGCGTCGGTTCCCGACGGCAGCAGCCTGGCAGGGTGCCAGGCACAAGTTGCAGGGGATCAGCGCACCTGCATGCAAATGGGGCCATAATGACATGCAAATGGCCCCATTTGTACCTTGCATACATTATGGCTCCATTTGCATGTCCACTGCTGAATATCGTGGTTGCTGCACCTAGCACAATGGCACTTGCGCTAGCGCATTTCCCTGCTCCTCTCTGGCCACTTGCGCTGGTGCAGTGCCACTGTGCCATGCGCAATGTGGGTGGCCACAGTGCCATATTCAACAGTGCAGAGCCATGGCGCAGCACCGTTGAATATCGTCTAGGCCACACCCTGGCGCATCCCAGTTGCGCTGTGCCCGGCTTGCGCCCCTGCCTGGCGCAGTTCTGAATATCCCACCCATGGTGTCTGTGCCTCAGGAGCAATTGCGAAGTCATGTGTTGAATGGGGTGCACACTGTGGCCCTGGGCTGTCAGCAGTCTGCCCCCAGCCACTATGGGGAGACGATGCCAAGAATCTGCTCTGGGGTGGGAGGAGGGGCATTGCCATTCTCCTTGTCGAGTGGCCCTTCACGACTGTCTGACTTTCCCCTCATTCTGGTCCTTATTTCTTCAGGGGGAGGATGCAAAAGTGCATGCTGCGGGCACAGTCCCACACTCAATGGCATTGAGGAGTGAAAATTGGTTGCCAAGTGAGGATACGTGGCAGCACTACATCTCCTCCCCAGACTGTCAGGAGAGCAGGGGTATTCCTTGCCTAACAGATCCATCAGCCCAACTTTTCTTTACGTGGATAAAGCTCTGTCGAGGAGGTGCCATCTGGTGAATGAGGTCTGTAGCTGTTCCTCCATTATCTAGGTAGCTATAGCCTGCTGGGCCATTGCCCTGGCAGTGTGAAAAGACTGTTCTGCCACCCAGAGATGCATTATTGAAGCTGTGAGTGTGAGGGAACCTCATTGGGTGATGTGCTGAATCTGCCTGAATGACTGACACCACCCCCCATAAGTACACCTTTACAAGTCTAATGCAGTGTGTGTGTGTGCAGATGCTCAGTGGCTTTCCCATTCTGCATTATATTGACCATAAGCATGGCAAGGCTTTTTTGATGGGAAGGATGCACAGAAGCTGTGCATGATTGCAAAGGAGTAGTGGCACTCCCTCTAGACAATTACCTCACAAATGTGCAGTGGACTCACAGGCTGGTTATGGAGGGAAAATTCATGAAGCAGTTGTGTGGTTAATCAGCCATTGAGGACTTCCACACACAGTTAACTGGAGCTTCCCCATCCTGTCTTACATTTAGTCTTATCTTCTCCCACCCCCACCCCATCCTCAGCTGAGAGCTATCAACTGGCGTAAGACTGCTGCAAAGATAGCCACCAGAGCCCTTAAGAAGCTGTTAGAGTTAGCCCTCTCCAAGTTTGAAACATGAGAGGATATGACTGCCTCCGAGAGGAGACAGTATTGGCTAGGCTATCAGTGGTGGCCCCCTGATGGATGGGTTATGCCAGATGTCAGCCTTTCTCTCCCCATAAAACAGTGGGTTCATGTTGTGATACGATCATTAGGAGGTGAATGTTCATCAGGTGACATGCCTGACTGAAATCATTGTTTACAATGAAAGGATAATGGCTATGTAGTACAGGAAGTGTCACTAGATCTTCAAACATTCAAGAGGTAAAACACGAATCCTTCTCAGTGTTCATCAGTGTTCCATCTGAGACAGTGACAGCTGGAATTGGTGAGAGTTTAGAAACATAGAATGTGTCGGCAGATGGGGTCCATGTGGACCATCTAGTCTGCCCATATATACTACCCCCCTCCCCCAATCAGGTGCTGTGTTAAGTTTTCCACACTGTCTCTCCATGTCAACTTCAATTCTCTGACTGTCTTTGACCCCAACACCTGTGGAGGGAGACCATTCCAATAAAGCTACCAACAGTCCCTATTTTCTCAGGACAGTCCCCATTTTAGGCAGCATGGCTCAGTGTCCCTACAAGTTTTGCAAAATATCACCTTTGTCCCTTTTTTTGCTTACTTGTCCCAGTTTTGTCCTTTTTTTTTTTGCTGACTGCTAATCCATGAGTGACAGTTATTTCAGCACCACTGTGGCGCTGCTCAGGCTGGACAGCAGTTTACAACTTTAACCCCTGCACCTATGTTATGCTGCAAGAATGTCAGTGGGAGCACAGTAAAGCATGTTCCTTCCTGTCAGATTAGACTGGGTAGTAGTGCAAACAGGCGCATGTGGACGTCTGCCTGCCAGCAGCTGAGAGGGACTCCAGACAGAGAACAGACCGGCAGCAGGGAACTAAGGTACCCGCACCTGATCAGCTGTAGGGAGGTATGTGAAAACAATCCAGTGAGGTGGTGGGAGTCACTGAAGTGAAGTTTGCTCAGCAAATAAAGTGAGTGTGAATGGGTTGGATGGGACTGTCAGGAGGAGCAATACATGCAACTCGAATGTCTGATCACAATTTAACACAGGTTTACTTCTAATGAACTTTCTGTACATCATGATTTGTAACTTGCTGCAGCATAATGACGTATTATTTTAATCTGAATAATTGCTACTGGTGTTATTGTGGGGCGACATGGCCAGAGGAAGCAGCAAAATGTAATTGATTGTGTGTAGCATTGTCTGCAGTGGTGCCCATGGGAGTGACGCGGCGGGGGGGGGGTCATGGTCAGAATGGACAGTCCCAGTTTTAGGCCTCGGAAAGTTGGTAGCTTTACATTCCAAGGCTCCATAACCCTTACTGAAAAGAAGAACTGCCATGTGTTGCTCCTGAACCTCCCCCCCTTTAGATGCATGTTATGACCTCTGGTCTGGGTGTAGTTGTTTACCAGAAGGAAATCCTGTGCCTGTACCTTGTTGATACCCTTCAGGTATTTTTTTTATTTTTTATTATTTTAGTCTTTGATAACAGGGTAAGGCCCATTAGGCACATGTGCCTATTTTCAGGGATGACCTGGGAGCACTGGGCAGTTAAGTTACTTGCCCAGAGTTACATAGTATGCAAGTGGAGGGTGTGAGAGTCAACCCCAGGTCTGGTCTGCTGGATGTACCAAGCTCGTTCACAGCTCGTTATTCTAACCTCTTGGCTATACTGCCAACCAAGTGTCTTTATCATGTCCCCCCGTCTCTTCTTTGTTCTAGTGCGTACATGTTGAGCTGTTTTAGCCTTGCATCATATGGCTCATGATGCAGACTTTGCACCACCTTTGTTGCCCTTCTTTGTATAATCTCTAGTCTTTCTATGTCTTTCCTATTTAGTGACCTCCAGAATTGGACACAATACTCCAGGTGAGGTCTCAATAGATACCTGTAAAGTGGCATAATCACCTCTTCTTTTTACTGATTATGCCCCTCCTTATACAACCCAAGATGCTGCTGGCCTTTTGTTCCCCCTTTTCACATTACTTGCCAACCTTAAGGATGCTTGCCTGTGATGATCACCCCAAGATCACACTCGTGTTTTGTCACCACCAGCTGTACCCCATTTAGTAAGTCATTTCTCCCTGGGTTGTGTCTTCCAAGTTCCTAAATACATAACCTTAAATTTTTTGGCACTGAACTTCAACTGCCAATTCCCTGACCATTCTTCCAATTTCCTAAAGTCTGACTCCATCTTTTGAGTCCCTTCAGCTGAGTCCACCCTATTGCAGAGCTTTGTGTCATCTACAAATAAGAATAGACACACTTTCACATTTAGGTCATCAGCTATGTCGCTGATGAATACATTGAAAATTATCGGACCCAGCACTGAACCCTGTGGAACACCACTTGTAACTCTGCCTTCCTCTGATAGTGTGCCATTTACCAATACCTTCTGGGTCCTTCCATTGAGTCAGTTTTGGATCCAGTTTACAATTGTTGGCCTAATTCCCATGTGCTCCAGCTTGCTTATTAGCCTTCTGTGTGGAACGGAGTCAAAAGCCTTTCTGAAGTCTAGGTACACTACATCTACTGCACTCCCATTGTCCAATGTTTTTGAGACCCAACCAAAGTATTAAATTAGTTTAGTCTGGCAGGACCTTCCTGCCATAAAGCCATGTTGCTTTTGGTCCAGCTGTCCACTATCTTCTATGAATGTCACCACCCTCTCCTTTAGTAGGGATTCCATCAGCTTCCCTACCACTGAGGTGAGGCTGACGGGGTGATAGTTTCCCGCTTCTTCCCTACTGCCACTTTTTTGTAGAGGTACTACTGTAGCTCTTTTCCAGTCTTCAGGGATCTCCCCGCTTTCCAGCAATTTGTTGAAGTACTCCAACATTAGGGCTGTTAGCTCCTCCCCAAGCTCCCGTATTATTCTTGGTTGTATTTTGCCTGGTCCCATTGCTTTGTCGATCTTCAATTTCTTGAGTTCCTGCAGGACTCTTGATTCCATGAAAGGACTTGTGTTGGCTTCCTTAAGGTGGTGTGCCTTCCTGCAGAGAGATGGTCCTTTGCATGCTTCCCCTGTGTAAAAACTGAGCAGAAGTATTTGTTCAAAACCTCTGCTTTTTCCCCATTGCGTTCTGTTTTCTGGTCATTGTTCTTAACCAATCTAACTATTCCCCCTTTGCTCTTTCTTTTCTCTCTCATATACCGGCAGAAAGTTCTGTCACTATGTTGGACTCCCTTCACTATCCGTTCCTCTGTTTGAGCTTTTGCAGTCCAAAGTGCCTTCCCAGACTCTTTAAGTAATTCCCTATATACCTTCTTGTCATTGTCTTTTTTTGTTTCCTTGTATCTCCTGAATGTTTTCTTCTTCTCCTTGAAATTGGATGCTATGTCCTTTGTAAACTAGAGTGGTTTCCTTCTCCTTTTGGATTTTCTCACTAGCCTGGTGCACTGTGATGTGAGTAATGTAATTGCTTCCGTCTGTCTCCTCCAGTGTTCTTCCATGGAAACATAGAATCTGTCAGCAGATAAGGACTATATGGCCCACCTAGTCTGCCCATTTCCCTACTCACTCCTGCAACCAGATCCTATTTGATCTGTGGCTCTCCTGCTCTGCATATCTCCAGGGTACTCTTATGTCTGTCCCATGCACTCTTGAACCCCCATATTGTTTTCACCCCCACCACTTCTGCTGGAAGGCTGCTCCATGGCTCACCCACCCTTTCAGTGAAAAAGTACTTCCTAACATTACCCCTGAGCCTTCCACCTTTCAGCCTCATATCATGCCCCTTGTTCTTGTGCAGAGTCTTCTCTGAAATATGCTTTCCACCTATACCCTGTTTATTCCCCTAAGGTACTTGTAAGTCACTATCATATCTCCCCTCTCCCTTCTTTCTTCCAGTGAATAGACATTAAGGTCCTTAAGTCTTTCCTTGTAGGGTTTCTGGTGCAGTCCATGTACCATCTTCATTGTTCTTCTCTGGGCTGCCTCTATTTGTCAATGTCTTTTTGGAGATGTGGTCTCCAGAACTGGACACATTACTCCAGCTGAGGCCTCAGCAGTGATCTATACAGTGACATCACCACCTCTTTCCTCCTACTTGTTATGCCCTTCTCTATGCACCCCAACATTCTGTTTGCTCTTCCCACCAACGTTTCACACTATTTGGTCACCTTCAGGTAGCCAGATATGATAACACCCAGGTCTCTCTCTCTCCTGACTTGTGGTGGCCAGACTTTTTCCATCCATCCTGTACTCCTCCCTTGGATTCCTGTGACCTAGGTGCATGACCACACACTTTTTAGCATTAAAACTTGACTGCTAGACACCAGACCACTCTTCCAATAGGCTTAGGTCCTTTCTCATGTTTTTCACCCCCTCCAGTGGATCCACTCTGTTGTAGATCTTGATGTCATCTGCAAAGAGGCACACCTTCCCCTCCAGATGCTCTGCAATGTTGCTAATGAAGACATTGAATAGGACTGGCCCCAGCAATGACCCCTGTGGCACCCTGCTGGTCACCTCTGTCTCCTCAGATTTCATGCCATTTGCCACTACCCTCTGAGTCCTGTCTCCTAGCCAGTTCCCAACCCATTTTACCATCATAGGACCCACTCCCAGGCTTCCCAATATTTTAGCAATCTCCTGTGCGGGACAGTGTAGAAGGCCTTGCTGAAATCCAGGTAGGCCACATCTACTCCCCCTCCCTGATCTACCACCCTGGTTACCCAGTCAAAGAAATCTATAAGATTCAGTGTTCCATGGTGGTCTAGCACTGGGGCAGTGGTGCTGCTGTAAACCAGACAATAGTGAACTATTTGGAGCAGCTGCACTCACCAATCACCAGGGTCTTTATGAAGAAAGGAGCTGAATCAGTTCAATTCATTGCAATCATCTTTTTATTCCAGCCACGGTACAGAACCCACAAAAGAAAGACCGCAGTGAAAGCACACTGCTTACTTATGTTCGCCCCCTGCACAGGGCTTCCTTAAAGCCTTGCTAAAATCCAGGTAAGCTACATCCACCGTCCCTCCCTGATCTACCACCCTGATTATCCAGTCAAAGAAATCTATAAGATTCGTCTGACAGGATCTTCCCACTGAGAATCCATGCTGTCTTGGATCCTATGCCCTACTGTCCTCCAGAAACTTCACAATCCTCTCCCTAAGCAAGGACTCCATTAGTGTTTCCACTGCTGAGGTCAGGCTTACAGGCTTGTAATTGCCTGCCTCCTCTCTGCTTCCACTCTTGTGGAGAGGGACCACATCTGCTCTCTTCCAGTCCTCAGGTACCTCCCCCGTCTCTAGTGATGAGTTGAAAAGTGCAGCCAGTGGTTCTGCCAGCACTTCCCTGAGTTCCTTTAGTACCCTTGGGTGTATCCCATCTGGTCCCATTGCCTTGTCTGCTTTTATTTTCCCGAGTTCTTCTAGGACTCTTTCCAATGTGAATGGGCTGGTGTCTATCTCCCTCTCCTGAATACACCTCTTAATGAGTCTCAGTCACTCACCCTCCCCTTCCATGGTGAATACTGAGCAAACATACATTTTCACTATCTCAGCAATTTCTAGATCATCCTCTACCCTTTCTCCTCCTCCTTCCTTCTTCATCCTAGCGATCTAATTTCTGGTCTTTTTCCTGTCGCTAATGTATCTGAAGAAGATCTTGTTGCTTTTCTTAATAGCCTGGGCTATATCTTCCTCTGTCTGTGCTTTAGCCCTTCTAATTATTTTCCCAGATGCCCTCTGCTTCTCCAGATATTGTTCTCTGTCCTTATCCTTTTGTGTTTCCTTGTATCATCTGAAGGCTCTTTTCTTTTTCCATACTTTCTTGGCCATTACCTTCAAGAACATTAATGGCCTTTTCTTTCTTTAACTCTTGTTCTGCATTTTGACACAGTGACCTGTCACTTCTGTTATGACTCTCTTGAGTCTAGACCACTGTTTTTTCACATCTCCCACTGTACCTAATGCAGCTAGTTCTCTTTTGAGATTTCTACCCATCTCCTTAAAGTCAGTCTTCCTGAAATCTAGGACTTTATCCTTGTATGGCTTGCCTCCTCCACTGTGGGTACCTTAAACCATACTGCCGTTTGATAGCTGGTACTAAGGGGACTGCCCACCTCCACATCTTTGATACTGTCCCCATTGGTCAGGACCGAATCCAATATAGCCTCCTCGCAGGTTGCTTCTGTTTCAAACTGTCTTAAGTTTGCCCCATTCAGGGCAGTCATAAAGTCCCTACCCCTTTTTGTACTCTCATTCTGAGTGCTCCGATCTGTCTCAGGCAGGTTGAAGTCACCTATTAGAAGTTCTCCTTTGGCTGCCATTTTGTGTATGGTTTCTAAAAGAGCTTCATCTGATTCCTCCCCCGTTGCAGAGGCCGTAAATCACTCCAGTATGAATGGCTGTCCTTTTTTCCCCACCTCCAGGGTGACCCATAGTGCCTCTACTCCTTCTTGTAACCCTTGAGCCTCTATTGCTTTAATCCCCTCCTTCACATACATAGCTACCACATAGTTACCCCCTCCCCTTCTCCCTTCACTATCCTTCCTAAAAAGTGCGTATCCTGGTATGGCTATATCCTAGTCATGATTCTCTGTGTACCATGTTTCTGTAATAGCTACTTTGTCCAGGTTTCTTTCCCCCTTCTGGCCAGCAACCCAGATTCTGTTTCAGATAGCTTTTCATTTTGATGAAGTCTACCTTTCTGAAGTCCAGAACCTTCTGTTTAGAGTGACTGATGTCTTCAGTAATGTTTTCTGTGAACCACACAGTCTTATGGTCACTTGATCCCAGATGGCCTCCCACTGCATGTTTGGGACTCTGTTATTGTTGGTTTGCACAAGATTCAGGACTGCTTCCTCTCTGGTGGGGGTTTCCACCAGTTGGCTTAGGTCTGCTCCTTGGAGTGCCACTAGGACTTCCTTATTCCTTTCCAAAGCAGACGTGTTGGAGCCCCAATCTACATCTGGTAAACTGAAGTCTCCGACCAGTAGTAGCTCATCCTTGTCTGCCATCTTTTGAATGTTTTCTAGAATTTCCTTGTCTTTTTCTAATTCCTGAGACAGGGGTCTGTATATCACTCCTACCCGTAAGGAGGTTTGTTTCTAGTTCCAAGAGTAATCCACAAGGCTTCAGCTTCACTGTGGGTCCCCTGGATTTCTGTAGCCTGGATTCCTTCTTTTACACAGATAGCTATGCCCCCCCCTTTTTCCCCTTCTGGTCCCTTCTGAGCAAGTTGTATCCTGGGATGGTGATATCCCAGCTATGGTTCTCACCGAACCATATTTCTGTCATTGCTACCCAGACTAGGTCTGATTCTGATATCATGGCAGTAAGGTCTGGTATATTATTTGCTAGACTGCAGGCACTGGTGCACATTGCCCTCCAACCCAGTTTCCTACCTTGTTCACAAGTTTACCCTTCTCCCATTGTGTGTCATTTTTACTGGTTTTGAATTCCTATGGCTATCTGAGTTTCTTAACATTTGTGGTGCTCTCTTCACTTTGTCCTGCTGGTGTTTTGCTAGCTAAGGTAGGAGGGGTGTCTATTACCCTGTGTAACATAATGGGTGTCAGACCCCTCTCCCTGTCCATTAGTTTAAACAACCTACTAAAATGTTGAACTTTTGCCCCAGCAGTCTGATCCTCTCCTTTGTTAGGTGGAGGCCGTCTAATTTAAAGAACTCCCTTTCCCAGAAGGTCTGCCAATCTCCTACAAATTGCTGAGCTTTCTCTTGGCACCAGTTTCTAATTCAGGTATTTAGTTCACCTATTTCTCTTTTCCTGATCTTCTGCCTGCCGCCATCCTTCTCCAAGACAAGCGGAACCTCAGAGAAGGAGATGTCAGATGACATGGATGCCAGCCAATCACCCAGTCTAGTCAGGTGTTCCTTGGTCTCCTTTATTGACCAATTGGTGAGGTCATTTGTTCCTAGGTGGATAAGAATGTTTGTATTGTCTCCTGCGCTCTGTATGATTTTTTCAATGCGATCAGTGTCCCACCATGTGGATGATCCTGGGAGACATCAGACCACTACCTTGGGCAGTAAATTGGGCCCAACTCCCTGAATCATGGAATCTCCTATGATCAAAAGATTCTTTTTTTTTGTTTTTGCCTTTTTGATCTATTTTGATTGCTGTACTTCATTATTTGTTTTGGTACCTGCTGGCCTGCTACATCCTTTGCCTCGACACGTCTTGGATGTCAGAAGTAGGAACCTGTTTGTTGTTTGTATTGTTTTTTAAAGAGGTTGAGCTTGTGTGGGTTGTTTGATGTGGCACTCGCCTTGCCTTTCCCACCTTCCAATCCACAGGCCTGGTTACCCCCTGGGGATGAGGTTCACCAATTTGGTGTTGGAGGTGTGGCAGTCAGTTGCTGTTGTAATCATCTTCCTGCAACTGGGAGTGGAGGTGGGTGATTACTACCGATGCTATTCAGAGCCGAACCCTTAGGTCCGTAAGTGTCCAGCATGAAGGATAGTGACCCAAGTGTTGAATAACAATCCCGCTGAAGACAGTCCCATATTGCCAGCAGTTGGCAATGTCCATCCTGGCTGGTTTCTGTGGTGTATACAGTGGACTAAATAGAGAAGGAAAGAATAAAGAAGAATTTTTTTTTGTTATGTCCTACCCCTTCCTCTTCCCCATCAGGAGGTAGATGTATAGGGTTTGGGACTATATAATGTGATGTGCCAGGGAGGGTGGCAATGGGGAGGGTGGGTGGGAGCTTTCCTTGCTGCAAAAACTAAAGAGAAATGAAGTACTGTAAAGAAAATAAAAACAGTCAGCTTTTCTCAGTGGTCCCCAATATGCTTAATCTGCCAGCCAGGTAAGGTTTAGCCAATGCTGTGGTTTAGCCAGCTAGTGCTATGTGAAACAGCCAAGATTCTGAAGTTTGTGATCTTTCAGTCCATATCTTCAGTGGGGGCTTTCAGTGACAGTCACTGTGTGTAGCACCACAAATAAATTGGCCAGAAACACAACTCTGCCTATCTTCTTGAGCTTGGATAGCACCATTCTAGAAGTGGTTCAGTCCTTCAAATATCTTGGTGCATGGCAAAAAAGCAAACTTGACTTCTCTGCCAACATCAATGCCATCAGTGCTAAGCTCCACCCTAAACTTGGTGCCTTGTTCTGCAATAACGATTGCCTGTCTCTGCAGGTCCACTGTGAGCTTGTCAGAAAATAGTGCTCCTCGTCTTTGATTATGTGGACATGGTCGATGGTACCTCTCCCTCAACCTCCCTGGCCAGACTGGACACCTTCTGCAACTCCTTCTGCTGCTCTGTGAGCAACTCCCCCTCAAATTCAATATTGCTCATTTTATTCTGCTTTAGAAATTCTTCCTCTGCCCTCACATTGACAGATCCACTGTACCTTATTGATATCAAAATACTAGCTTGGATCCCTTCCCTCTTACATCTCATCACTCCACTGCCTCATCCCCTGTGCCTCCTGCTCCCTCTGCTGTAGGGATCCTTGCATCTTTGACATTCCTCCTCCCAGCTTCTCTGTTGGGCAATCAGCCTTTACCTATCATCTCTCATCACTTTGGAACCATATACCCTCTTCCCTCTGCTTCACTGCCTCCCCTACCTCCCTCAGATATCAGCTGAATCTCCTTCCTCCCCCTTCAGTCCTGCTTTCCCCCTAATTGACTGTCTCCCTCCATTTACCTCCTACCCTGGTGTAGGGGGAGCAGAAATGCTTTATTTTGGAGCATCAAAATATATTGCTTATTTTACATTTACTCCTGTGATTAATTTGTGTTTTTTTGTTTGCTCTTTATTGTAACTGTGAATTGTGTTTGTGCTGTATATTTTATATCCCCTATTTCCTTCCACCAGTCATGCCTGGAAATGAATCTCAGCTCAGCATGCCTTTCCTAGACTCTACTTTTCAAATTAACTAAATAACTAACTAACTAATTAATGAACTAAATAAATAAGGAAACATTTGAGGGACAGCCACTCTGGGGCTCTGCTACAAACCCTGAAATAGCTCAGCAGAGCATGATGTCTGGTTGATAAGGGAAGCTGCAAGAGCAAGCAAATCAGATGCAGTGGTGATCCTCAGGAACTTTTAATCTCCAAATGCATACATGACCTTCTTGAGAGTCTGTTATAAGTATGTCAGTGCTGAATCAAAGTTTCTATTTACTTTCAAAGATTGTTTTCATGCAGCAGCATGTCAAACAGGTGAGAATGCTTGAGCCTACTGTTTACTGTACCTTGTTCTCAGCATTTGGGATGATTACGCTCAAATATGAACATCAAGGAGCCAGTGGGAGGCAGTGATCACAAGCAACTAATTTTCCTCCTGAAACCACAGAGGACTAGCTGGGCCACATCCACCTAGATGCAGAACTTTAGAAGGACATCCACTGACCAGATGTGTATATTTTAGAACAGTGAAAGTCAGACAGCGAACCCCATTACAGCGACACTTTCAAACAGATTAGAAGTTATCACTATAAGGGTCCCGCTGCACACCGGCACCAGTTTTACTGGTGTTTCCCCCTTCAAAATCAACTCTGACTTGGAAGTGATTATATTAGTAATGGGGGAAGAGCCCCACACATGGGAGGTGTGGGAGGCACAGCCCCCCACAAAAACACAGGCAGATACCAACGGGTGAAATTTCGCCTGTTGGTATTGGAGATTTTGCTGTTCCACATGTCAACAACTTTATTGTTGATGGGGCTTAGTGGAACTGACCAGATGAATAAGCTGGTTTGCAATGGTGAGGAGCAACTGCATGAGGCTACTAAAACAGGACCTATATGGGATTCCTTAAAAATGTTGCTCAACAGAGCTGTAAAGCTCTTCAGTCATGTATTCAGTATGGTAAAATGACTAATAAGTGCCCCTGACTCAACATGGACACAAATTGACTAATCCTTTAAAACAGTTGGTGACACTGCTGAGACCTGATCCCTTCAGGCCAGTGAAGAAAACAGAGCAGCACTGAGGAACTGCAAGACACAAATAAGAAATCCACGGAGAGGCTGGAAGCTATGATAGCAGGTGGAGGTGCAGAGAATGCCAAATCTTTCTTCCAGTGCATAAATTGAAGTAGGAAGGTGAAGGGGGGAACTGGGCACCTGAAAACATGGGAAAATGGGAAAACCTTTGAGAGAGCTAGGGGTAATTTCTGAAATGCTGAATTACTACTTCCCACCTGTGTTCACCAAAGTGCCTCTGTGGGGTGGAGGGTGTTAATTGAGAGGGCATCAGTGGTAGCCATAATGCATCCTGCAGGCATCACACCTACACTGGTACTAGGCTACCTGGTAATGATCAAGCTAAGGGGTGGTTGGGATACAATCCCTGATCATAATGGGGCTACAAGAGAACAGTTGGTGGGGCTGCTTGCAATAATCTTTCATGAGTCTGTAAGTATGTTGGCAGAAGACTGGGAAGGAGTCATTGTGGGCCTCTTCTTCCAAATAGGAGCAAGGTCAGACTCAGGCAACAGAAGGCCAAGCATCCTGAAATCTGTGATGAGCAACATCCTGGACACCATTATCAAGAAAATAATAGATCACTTGGCTGTGGACAATGTTATTGCTTCTCTCTGCATGACTTTATGAGGGGCTGATTGTGCCAAATCAACATGATCACAATCTTTGAAGTGTTGACCAGGGAGATAGACTGGATCAGGACAACATACAGTTTGTTTATACTTCTGCAAGGTCTTTGACACTGGCACATGACAAGCTTCTGGGTAAAATACATACAGTATATTGTGAACGGGCATGGGACGTGATAAGCCAGACACAGACATTCTTTATAACACACAAGACTTTGTGTGAAATTTATTTACAAAAAAAACTCAAAATAAACTTTTCAGAAATTAACTGTAAAGAAAATAAAGCCAACAACATGAAAAAAATGGCTTTCTCTCAACTTGAGACTATCAGTACTTTTAACAGCTTGAGTACTGCCACAGAGTAGATGAGCTTAGCCCCAGCACATCTACTATCCTCTGTGCTCCTATACTATCTGCTCTCTTGCACAAATCTCCACCTTATATAGGTGAACACTCTGACATCATTGATCAGCTGATCCACCCCCTATTCTAATACATTTAATCTCTACCCTAATACATTAAGTAGGGGGATCAGCCTGACCATAAAAAAATACATTGATTGGGCTTGATTATACCCAGAATGAACCACCTCTTAATTAGTTTCACAAGACAGAAACAAAGCGTAATTAAAACTCAAGGGTTTAACCCCTCCCTTCTGGTGCTGACTTGCCACACCTGTACCCTATAAATATATGTTAGAGCTGCCACTGGCTCCTTAGAGTGCAGTACCTGCAGCAAGTGAGACAGCAAGTGGACCAGGTAAGGGCTTCATTTCTTACATAAACACGCAAGGAAAATAACTATTTAACCTTATATTTCTTGTAAGGTACCTCATTTTATTATTTAACTACAGCATGACTATATGCTGAGATGCTTGCTTGTTTTTGAACCTAATTGGGGCTGCTTATTTTATTATCATTCCTGTTTACAATGGTAACCTTACATTTCAAAACACAGGCACCACAGGGACAACACAGAACATTAGAGGGGTAGAAAAGAAGAGATACCATGATGGGAGGCCACCCCTTCATGGTAGAAATGTGAAATAAGACAAAGGACAGTGGAGAAATTACTACTGCAGTAGATTTGAGAGAATATTAGGGTAAGAGGAGAGGAATGTCCCGTATGGTGCTGGGGGTTACAACTATCACACACCCCCAATGTCAGTGAAAACCACCATTTATTTCCAATAAATCCCGGCGTTTCAAGACAACCTACCCAATCCCTAAGGGTAGGCTGGAGCTTTCAACCACCCTCTCTTTGAAAGCTCCACCCCAGGGCACCCATTTCAAACATTAGAATTATCTTTACAGATAGATGTGAATCGTCAAAAGCATAAACGTCCACATTTATTAAATAGCCCTGGGGTGTCATGACTGTATCTCTTAACCTTCTTTCCTATGTGTTAAACATTGATACAGTTTTTCAATTATCTATTTTAGGGCTGGTGGTACCTACTTCTGCCCCATGTCTGGACAAAAAATCTGCATTCATATGAGCTGAGCCTGCTCTGTGTTGTACTGTAAAACTATAAGGTTGCAGGGCCAGGTACCATCTCATGATTCTATTATTTTTGTCCTTCATTTGTGATAGGAAGCAGAGAGGATTGTGATCGGTTATTAAAGTAAATGGGGCACCCCATAAATAAAATTTCAAGGACTCAATGCCCCACTTGGCTGCCAGACATTCTTGCTCGATGGTAGCATACTTTTGTTCCCTATCGTGGAGTTTTCTTGAAATGTATATTACAGGATGTTCCTCTCCATCTATCGTTTGGCTCAGCACTGCTCCTATACCTGATTCTGAGGCATCTGTATGTACCTCGAATGGGTATGCGAAGTCAGGACTATGCAGGACTGGGGAGGAGCATAGGGCTGCCTTAATTTGATTAAATGCTTTCTCACATTCAGGAGTCCATTTTATCTGATTCCCAAACTTCTTTTTAGTTAAATCTGTCAATGGAGAAGCAACAGAAGCAAAGTTGGGAATGAATCTTCTGTAATACCCGGCAAGACCCAAGAAAGACCGTACGTGTTCTTGGTGCTGGGTATGGGACACTGGGCTACTGCTTCCACCTTCGATATCTCTGGCTTAATAAGACCATTTCCCAGTATGAAACCAAGATATCTTGTCTCTTTCATGGCAATAGTACATTTTGTGGGGTTGATAGTTAGTACTGCCTGTTGGATAGAAGAGAAAACTGCTTGAAGATTTTGTAAATGAGTTTCCCAGAATGAACTAAAGACAACCACGTCGTCCAGGTACACTGCACAATAGGTGTTATGAGGTGCCAATACCTGGTCCATAAACCGCGGGAAGGTAGCCGGGGCCCCATGTAGCCCAAACGGCATGGTTCGAAACTGGAAAAGACCCATGGGAGTACTAAAAGCAGTTTTCTCCTTGGCGGATTCTTCTAAGGGGATCTGCCAATAGCCTTTTGTGAGATCTAGTGTAGAGATATAAATGGCTTTGCCAATTCTATCCACTATATCATCTACACAAGGCATAGGATAAGCATCAAACTGTGCCACCTGATTTAAGCCCCTGAAGTCCAAGCACAGTCTAATTCCTCCTTCCTTTTTTGGGACAATTACCATAGGGGAACCCCATGGACTCTTAGAAGGCTCTATAATCTGTAATGATCTTAGTTTCTGTATCTCCTTTTTTACCTCCTCTCTAAGGCGTTCTGGAAGTCTGTATGCCTTTTTCCTTATGGGTTTAGCATCAGTACATATGTGGTGTTCTACACCTTTAGCCATGCCCGGGGTATTAGTGAATGTTTTGCTAAACTCATTCAACAAGGACCTTACTGCCTGTGTTTGTTGTACATTAAGTTCTGGGTTTATAATAACATCATCTACTCCTGTTTTCTTTTCCAGTCTGCCATATGCCAACTCTATTTCAGTTTCTCTGGGTTCTGGAATTACGGAGAGACTCACCCCTGTAGTTTCTTTTTGGTGCCAACGTTTCAATAGATTGGCATGGTAAATTTTCTTTTTTTGTCTTTTGTCCGGGGTTTCAATTTCACAAGTAACAGGCCCTGCTTGTCTAATTATTTTGTAGGTTCCTTGCCATTTCATTAAAAGCTTATGTGTAGAAGTGGGCAAAAGTAACAATACCTGTTCCCCAGGAGAGAAGGATTTATTTTTGGTCGTACCTTGATCATAGTAATGTTTTTGCTGGATTTGTGCCTTAACTCCCATTTCATGAGCCTTTTCAGTATATAGCACCAATCTTTGTCTTAATTGCTTCATATACTTTGCTATTCCTAGATATTTTAGTTCTGTGTTGTCCTCCCAGCACTCTTTAATTACATCCAGGGGTCCCCGAGGGTTTCTTCCAAATAAAAGTTCAAAAGGTGAGAACCATGTGGATGCTTGGGGAACCTCCCGGTAGGCAAAGAGAAGGAAGGGAAGATATAAATCCCAATCATGCCCCTCTTCATGTATGAATTTCTTTATCATACGCTAAGGGTTTGATTAAACCTTTCAACTAAACCATCCGTCTGGGGATGATAGGAGAGGTTCTTATAGTTACTATCCCCAGAAGAGCGGTATAGTTCCTTAGTAGTTCAGCGTTAAAGTTAGCCCCTCTATCAGTGAGAATCTCTTTAAGTATTCCAACTCTGCTAAAGAGTTTTACCAGTTCCTCTCGCGATTCTTTGGTCGTGACCATTCTCATGGGTATAGTTGGATACTTGGTGGCATAATCACACACCACCAAGATGAATTTGTTTCCTTTTACTTTTATCAACAGGGCCTACAATGTCCATTCCAATTCTCTCAAAAGGTGTAGTCACTAGTAGCAAGGGATTAAGTGGCATTACCTCCTTTCTAGTGGCTTGGCGGTGATTTGACATTTAGGCATTCCTGACAGTATCGAGCTATGTCCCCATGTATCCCAGGCCAAAAGAATCTTTGCAGTATTCTACTGGAGGTTTTGTCTCTCCCTGTACGCCCAGCCCAAGGAACATCATGCCCCAGTGCTAAAATATCATGTCTGTAACATTGGGGTACTAATAATTGGTCCACTGTTTCTTGGGTAGTTGGGTTGGTACAAACTCTATATAATAACCCATTTTTCTCCTGTATTTCAGGGGTACCTGCTTTCTCTCTTTTCCCCACCTGTAAAAAAATGGTTGCAGAGAGACATCCTTTTTCTGTTGCTCTTTCAGTTCTGCCTTAACAAATACAGATTATTTTCACCTTCACTCCTGTTGTTCCTGTTGCCACTTGTGTTTTAATAATTTCTTTGCATTACGGGTTTTCTATCCTTCCCAGGGGATTGACTACTTCTCCTTCAAAGGGAAACACTTTTCCTAGCACAATCTCTTCTTCACTCTGGGCCCTTGTGAGTTACAGCTGAGACAGCTTGTTCCAGTAGTAGTGAGGCAAACCCAGGATAGTCATGCCCAATCACTACGGGACAGGGAGATGTGGGACTACACCAGCAGAAATGTCAGATGTTACCCCCCGTATTCCCATAGACAGTTGTACAGTAGGGTATTGGTGTGAATCACCATGCACAAATAACATGCATAGGAGCCCCTCGTTGCACTGTAGATACTAAATCTTCCCTAATCAGAGTATTCTTACTACCAGAATCCAAAAGTCCCATGACATTTTCCCCTTTTATAATAATACCAGAAAACATATACCCAGAATTTAGTAAAGCTAAGTGTGCCATATCTGTTTTCTTTGATGGACAAAAACCGGCAATATGTCCTAGTCCTTAACAATTGTGACATACAATGTTAGATGGAACAGTTCTTATTCTTTGTCCACTCTTCCCTCTTCTCTCCCACTCTTCCTTTTTAGGATAGGCATTCTGAACATTTCTTACCAGACCAGTCTGTGGTTTTGTTGGGGATTCAGATTGTCTCTGTCCTCCTTTTCTGAAAGGTTGATGGGCTGTCAGAAAGTCCTCAGCCAGTGTCACAGCTATTTCAGCGGACTCGGGATTATGTTCTTTGATCCAGATCTGGACCTCATTTGGCAAGATTTGTAAAAATTGTTCCAGTACAAAAAGTTCTATAATGTCAGTTCGAGACTTTCCTTCTGGCTGAATCCATTTATTACATAGTTCTCTGAGTCTTATATATGTTTCCCGAGGAGGATCATGGGGGGAATGTTTCAAGGCACGAAAACGCTGCTGATATGTCTCAGCATTAATGTCATATCTTTTAAGAATTTCCTGTTTCACCATGTCATAATCCCTGCAAGACGGGGATCCATATTCCCGTATGCTAACTGGGCCTTCCTGGAGAGGTTGGGGGCTAATCGCACTACCCATTGGGATTTAGACCAGTCACATGCTTTAGCAACTCTCTCAAACGTGGTAAGGTATGACTCAATATCTTCATTGACAGTCATCCTAGTTAGTTTAATGCCTCGGGGATTGTTGGGGTTAGTGTTATTATTTCCCCATTTCCTTGTCCAGCCCCCATGGTCTGAATTAGTTGTAAAGTTTCTGCCCACCTCATATCTTGGAGCCGGCGCTCTCTCTCTCTCTCTTTCCTGTGCATCAATGTCCCTCTAGGCATTCAATTTCCAACTGGCGAACTGCCAACCAGTGTAGCAGATCCGAAAGGCCCTCAGGAGGTCTGTCATCTACCTCTGGTCGTCTCTGCTGTTGCTCTTCTTCTTCACCATCACTAGTGGACTACTCCTTTGGTAACTTTTGCCTTACTGAAGTCTCCAAACCAGGATGTAGGGGTACACCGGTTCTCTCTGTCTGTGACCGAGTCACAGCTCCCATCGTTTTGGTATCATCTGTGCCAGTTGCCATTGTCCTTTCTTATCACAGTGCCAGGTCTGGTACTAAGCTGGTTTCCCCCAATATAGCTTGGACAACCAGTATATCCCACTTCTGACACCACTTTGTGAATGGGCGGAAGTGATAAGCCAGACACAGACATTCTTTATAACACACAAGACTTTGTGTGAAATTTATTTACAAAAAAAACTCAAAATAAACTTTTCAGAAATTAACTGTAAAGAAAATAAAGCCAACAACATGAAAAAAATGGCTTTCTCTCAACTTGAGACTATCAGTACTTTTAACAGCTTGAGTACTGCCACAGAGTAGATGAGCTTAGCCCCAGCACATCTACTATCCTCTGTGCTCCTATATTATCTGCTCTCTTGCACAAATCTCCACCTTATATAGGTGAACACTCTGACATCATTGATCAGCTGATCCACCCCTATTCTAATACATTTAATCTCTACCCTAATACATTAAGTAGGGATCAGCCTGACCATAAAAAATACATTGATTGGGCTTGATTATACCCAGAATGAACTACCTCTTAATTAGTTTCACAAGACAGAAACAAAGCGTAATTAAAACTCAAGGGTTTAACCCTCCTTCTGGTGCTGACTTGCCACACCTGTACCCTATAAATATATGTTAGGAGCTGCCACTGGCTCCTTAGAGTGCAGTACCTGCAGCAAGTGAGACAGCAAGTGGACCAGGTAAGGCTTCATTTTTACATAAACACGTAAGGAAAATAACTATTTAACCTTATATTTCTTGTAAGGTACCTCATTTTATTATTTAACTACAGCATGACTATATGCTGAGATGCTTGCTTGTTTTTGAACCTAATTGGGGCTGCTTATTTTATTATCATTCCTGTTTACAATGGTAACCTTACATTTCAAAACACAGGCACCACAGGGACAACACAGAACATTAGAGGGTAGAAGAAGAGATACCATGATGGGAGGCCACCCTTCATGGTAGAAATGTGAAATAAGACAAAGGACAGTGGAGAAATTACTACTGCAGTAGATTTGAGAGAATATTAGGGTAAAGAGGAGAGGAATGTCCTGTGGTGTTGGGGGTTACAACTATCACATATATAAACAGTATATATGTAGAATATGTATAGACAATAAGTATGCATCTATACACACACACATATATATATATATATATATATATATATATATATATATATATATATATATATATATATATATATATATCTTAGGCGCGGTCACGCACCTATAGTTAAGGTTATGAAGGCACTTTAATGTTAATTTTGAAATTTTTGTGTAAATAACTTTGGACCCGTTCAATGGATTTGCATAGAATTTGGTAAATGTGGTGGGGCATGGGAGATCTCTTGATTTGCCAAATTGCTTTTCAGTCGGACTTACAGTTTTTGCACAGCGAATCACTGAAAAATGCATTTTTCACCAGTTTTGAGGTCAGTTTGTAGGATTTTGTCCGTTATGCTGCACGGCCACCATGTGGTATGCTAGTCTGAAGCTTGGCACATATAAAGAGCTTGAGTCAAGGGACATGCCACTTTTTGTTTGAAACAATATTAATCCATTCAAAAGTTATTAAACTTTTTTGCTCCCGTTATAAGTCTATGAAAAATGTATATGGTTGTTTTGTGAAAGAAGAATGGGGTTTTGACCATCTGGTCATCCCTCATGATCAAAGAATTTGCAGGCTTGAGATCAAAAATTCTTTGATCAAGAGAAATTTATCAATCGCGATGGCCACCAACTTGTTTTCAGTTTGGGGTTGAAAAAAAACAAATATCTCAGCCCAGGGGTGACTTGTGAAGTAATACTAGGATGAGTTTTGCTCAGGGGGCTTTCCTCTATCGAGCCATGCCTGTGGTTTAATGCAGTTTTGTCAAATAATGGAGTTTTAATGTTTTTAAATTCTTTGATTGCAAGCCTGCAAATTCTTCAGTCATGAGATTTCTTTGTTCGCAAGCTTTGTTCGTGAGGGTGGGACGAGATGGCCAGATTTTTGCTGGACCAGATGTCTCTGGAAGGGACCAGATAGCCCAAATTTCATGACTAGATGTCCCCTCATGATCAAAGATGATCTTTGATCGTGAGGTCATGGACGATTCTCGCGATCAAATAATTTTTAAAGGTGCAAAAACTTTCAAATTAAATATCTCGGGAATGGTTTGGTCTTTTAACTTAAAGTCTGGAGGGTGTTGAGAGGATGTCCCGTAGATGTGAATTATGGTGCGTAGGTGTCAGAAAATTAATTTGCTGTGGAAATATTGCATGACACAGTGTATGTTTTATGGATAGCTTTCTGAATTGTGGTGGCTTGAAATTTATAGGGTAGCTAGCCTTAATGCCAAGAAGGCACTTTTCAGTGGTTAGATGTGTAAAATGTAAACAGGTGTGGAATTATGTCATTCCAACTAATGAAAATCTAAAATGTTAAAATTAAATATATTGGAAACGGTTTGTTCTTTTAACTTGAAATTTGGAGGGTGTTGAGGGGCTGGCCTGTAGATGTGAATTATGGTGTTTAGGTGTTGGAAAATGAATTTGCTGTGGAGATATTGTGTGATGCAATTTATGTTTTGTGGATAGCATTCTGCATTGTGGTAGTGGCTTGACATTTATAGGGTACAGTAGCTAGCCTTACTGCCACAGAGGTACTTTTCAGTGGTTAGGTGTGTAAAATGTAAACAGGTGTGGAATTATGCCACTCAGACAAATGAAAATTGGTTCATTTCTGTTCGGGTATGGTAGGGCCCCACCCACCAATACATGCTCCCACCAATACATATGATATTCAGTACTTGTACTGTTATGTTAGGCAGAAATTTGCAAGTTGGGCCTCGTGTTCCCACCAACTTGTGTGACATTGTACTTTACTATGCTTTCTCAAAAGTAAGGAAGTTCATTGTAAAAACTGCATTAATGCAACAGTTAAGGTTTTTACAGCAACAAAAATGAAGAAATTCACCATTAGGGTTATCACCCCTGCCTCACGACCACCCACCCACCAACAGGCATCGGGAGTGCTAGCTATCGTCCTAACTTCTTGCCCCATTCCTCTATACTGCATTACCTCAGATTATTTACACATGGAATGGGTGAGAGTTAGGGATGACAACCGCAATGCACACCCCGATGCCTGTTGGTGGGGGCGGGGTGGTCATAGGGTGCAAGGGGTAGTAACCCTAACGGTGAATTTCCTCACTTTTGTCACTGTAAAAAACCCTAACTGTTGCAATAACGCAGTTTTTTTGTAAAGAAAAAAATATATATACTGTATATATACACACACACACACACACACACACACACACTGTATATATCTATATCTATATTTATTCCTTGAAAGAAAGTCTGTTAATACAACATTTAGGGTTCAGGCTAAAGTGCCAAAAGTAGGGAAATGTGGCTTTAGGGTTTTCAACCCTAAAACCTACCCCAACCCCTAAAACAAATCAGGGATGCAGCCTTCCTTGGGGTTGTCAACCCTAAAGCTCACTCCATTAGGTGTGTGTGTTTCTGAAGTGTATAGAATGGGGTGAGCTTTAGGGTAGACAACCCCATGGAAGACTGCACCCCCACCTAGTCTGCCCATTTTCCTACCTAGAGGATAAGCTGCAGATCCTATTTAACCAACAGCCTATTTCTTCCTACCCCCCAACAAAAATTGCCTTATGTCTGTCCCATGCATTCTTGAATTCTCCCACAGTTTTAGACCCCGCAGCCTCCAACAGATCAACAGGAAGGCTGTTCCATGCATCCACCAAACTCTCCATGAAAAATATTTCCTCACATTGCCCCTGATCCGTCCCCCCTCTATCTTCAAATTGTGTCCTCTTGTTCTTACACATCTTTTTTTCTAAAAGATGCTACCCTCTTGGACTTCGTTGATTCCACTGAGGTACTTAAACATTTCTATCATGTCCCCCTTCTCCCTCCTTTCCTCAAGGGTATACATATTAAGTTCCTTTAGTCTCTCCTCATATGGCTTCTCTTGCAGACCCTGCACCATTTTAGTTGCCTTCCTCTGGACTGCCTTCATCCTGTCTATGTCCTTGCAGAGATGGGGTCTCCAGAACTGGACACAGTACTCTACTCCAGATGGGGTCTCACCAACTGTTTGTACAGGAGGGATAACAACTTCCTGTTTTCAGTTGGTGATGCCTCTCTCTATACATCCCAGTATCCCCCCAGCCCTCCCTACCACCTTCTCACGTTGCTTGCCAACCTTTAGGTCATCTGATATGATTACCCCCAGGTCCCTTTCCATTTTTGTTGTTGTTACTACCCCCCGTTGTGTAATCTTACCCTGGGTTTTTGTTTCCCATGTGCATTATTTTGCACTTTTTTGCATTGAATCCAAGCTGACATACTTCTGACCATTCCTCCAACCTTGCCAAGTCCCTTCTCATTCTTTCCATGCCTCCTTGTGTATCAATCCTGTTGCAGATCTTTGTGTCAACTGTAAAGAGGCATACTTTTCCTTCCAGACCCTCTGCAATGTCACTTATAAAGACATTAAAAAGGACTAGACCCAGTACTGAACCCTGTGGTACCCCACTAGTAACCCCGCTTTCTTCAGAGTGGACTCCATTTACAATTAGTTTCTGTGTCCTGTTGTCCACTCAATGTTTTACCCAGGCTATCACCCTGGGACCCACTCCCAGCCTGGTTAATTTTACTATTAATCTTTTGTGTGGGACTGTGTCAAATGCCTTGTTAAAGTCTAGGTAGGCCATGTCTGCGGCCCCTCCCTGGTCTACTACTTTGGTCACCCAGTCAAAGAAATCAATTAGATTCATCTGACATGACTTTCCCACTGTGAACCCATGCTACCTTGGGTCCTGTGCCCCACTGGCCTCTAGGTACTCAACAATTATTTCCTTCAGAAGTGATTCCATCACTTTCCCTACCACAGAGGTCAAACTGACAGGTCTGTAGTTTCCTGCCTCTGCCTTGGTCCTTTGTGAAGGGGAATCACATCTGCCTTCCTCCAGTCCTCAGGTACCACCTCATCCTCCCATGATTTGTTAAAAAGGGTAGTCAGTGGTGTCACTAGTTCTCTGCTTAATTCTTTTAGATTTCTGGGGTGAATTCCATCCGGCCCCATTGCTTTGTCCACTTTTAATTTTAGGAGTTCTTTCAGAACCCTTTCTTCTGTGAAAGGACTGGGATCGATCCCCCCATCCAGAGTGCTTCTGTTAATTGGATTAGGCACCTCCACCACCTCCTTTTTTGGGAATACTGAACAGAAGTATTCATTCAGTATCCCTGCTTTTTCACTGTCCCTCTCTGCCCATCCACTGTCCATTCTGTTCATCCTCACTGTTCCTCCCTTTGTCTTTCTATGCTACCTGATATACCTATAAAAGGTTTTATCCCCCTTCTTAACTGAGTTGGCTATCTTTTCCTCAGTTTGGGCCTTTGCTATTCTGACTACAAGCAAGGGGGGGGGGAATTCCACTGGATACCAGGGAAAATCAGCTCTGTCTCAAGCATGCATACCACTCACTGAAATCACCAGAAGTAACGCAGCTCCAACTTTCTGAGGAGTAATAATTTGCACTATTATGTCCTTTGACAGTTTAATAGTATTTAAACTATATTATGACCTGCTGCATGAAGGAGAGGAAATCATTCCCCATTTTGGAAACTTCCAGGGACTGAAAGACTAGATCGCAATTACTCTTGGCATGTTTTTTTTTTTAATGACAGCTTTATGAACTGATAAATTTGAATTACAAATAAAGTGGTGTGCTTAAACATGAAATGCTGTCATTCTTTCCCCTCTAGTGGATAACTCTATGAGGTGCTACTAAGTTGATATATATAGCTAGTGATCCCATTCTGTTTGGAGAAGACCCAACCCTCCAGGTGTGGGTTTTGAGGAGATTAATGTCTGCTGGATGGCTATTGTCTGTGCTCGGGTCTGTGAAGAGCCCTAACTTATGACCAGTAATGATTAATAGGTAAGCTATAACAAGAGAAATATGGAGCAAGAACAGGTGTGCTATGTTCTGACATAGTGAGGATTGCAATCGGGTATGCTACTGAGTTACCCTGCATTGTTAATGTCACCCACATGGTATTTGTCATACCAATAAAGCAAAGATATACCATAAATAACACATAGAGGTGCCCCCAAGTTGATCTGCATGGATAAAGGTGCCCCCCTTCACTGAGGAAGTCATAAATACAACATCAAGAGGTGCCACCATGTTGGTCAGCTTGGTTACATTGCCCTCCACTATGTGAGATCCCCATAACTAAAGTTTGGATTTCATTGGATAAGAAGAAAAAGCTCTTTAAAAAATTATAACTTGGGCTGAGACAATGGACTATTTAAGGAATAAATTCACATGAACTCATGATAGCAAATAAAAATACTGCTGAATGAATGAATGAATAACTGAATGAATAAAAAAAATGAAATAACTGAAAAAAAAAATAAAATACAGACAGTGAACAAATTCCTGAGGCCAGTATCACAGAGAAGTGGAGCACAGCCATGCAGAAAAGGCGGCCAGGCAGGACAAGCAGAGGAAAGGCAAGAATCAAAAAGAAGGGACGGGTGTGACGACATGCATGGTAGCAGGACAGCAGAAGTGGGAAAGTGTGTTCAAAGGGGTGAACAGAAGAAAGGAACCAGCAAACCGGAAGCCCAATGGTAAAAAAAGCCTCATCACAGGACAAGAGGCAATGAATGAACAGCTGTGACATGCTCAGTCTGAAGCAAGAGAGCACAATATTGAGGAGGAGGGAGCTATACCCAGAGTTGGTGGCAGAACTTTGTCAAGATCCTTGAATCACTTAGAGCAGAAGGATGGGCAGAACAAACACCAGGATTCCAAGAGCTGCGGTAATGTGGCCCTCAGTGACTATCAGGTAGCAGGGGGCAGACAGGAAGGGTACAGGGTCAGCAATCATGTGGCAGTAAGCAACAAAATAAGCATCAAAAGGATTCTTAGATGTGCAGTTTAAGTACAGATCAGTAGGTGGTGTGGAGTTCATTGCTCACTGCCTCATCGAACCATGGGCCACAGCCCTAAAATATGATTATCAGACTGGCCAAATCCAAGTACTCTCCAAGTCTGTGTACTCTGGTATCCAAATACCCCAACCAACTTGTGTCCTTGCTCTGTTGCCAATAGTAACGCAGACTAGTAGAAACAGGGCTGCAATATAGTGATAGGCAAAACGGGTTCTAAGAAATTATCTCCTTAGAACTGACCAGTCATAAAATCTAAGAACCAAAAAGAACATCTCCTTCAAAAATGTTGAGTTATTAAAAGTTCAAATCATCTATTTCTGTGTGATTTGCACATCTCATGGTATATACATCACATGCAAATAACATGGTTTTAAAAATATTGAAACATTTATTTTAGGTTTTATCTAATAGTAACATCATAACATAATATTAAAGGGTGGGATGCTAAGTCCTTTATGTCAAATCCACAGTTTCATAAGCGAGTATGAAATAAATATTTTGTGCAAACATACCAATTTATAGGGATTCTCTACCCACTCTACTAACCTGGGTAACTGGTAATTCACTTGATAAGCAGAAATTTGCCCAGGCTTACCTTAAAAGCCAGTACTCTTACCTTAAAATCCTGTACTATCTTCATGTCCACTGTCTCCACTGATAGGCAGTTCCATACATTCACTGCCCTCTGGTAGAAAAAGTGGCTCCTATGGTACTCATGAATTTACCATTCCTCAGTTTCAAGGTGTGTCCTTGAATCCTCCTGTATGACACCACATGATCTTGTTGAGGCAATTAAATATTAAAACACTGAGATAAAGTCCTTTCTCAGTCTCTCTTTCTCCAGTGTGAACACTTTAAGGGCCTTTACTCTTTCCTCATAACTTTTGTCCCCCTCACCACTGATCATTTTCTTAGCTCTGTGTGGCACATTGTCAACTGCCCCAATGTGCTTTTTGTAATGAAGAAACCAAAGCCACACACTGCTTCAGGTGGGGTCTGGCAAAGGCATTGGAAAGTAATCAGATTACTTTCCTTGCTCTACTGGTCATCCCCATTTTAATGCATCCCAGCATTCTGATGGACCTCTTGAGAGCAGTTGCACACTGCCTGTCCAGATTCAATCTGTTTGTTATGACCCACAGGTTCTGTTCCTCCTCAGCTGCAGCAAGATGAGCACCACGGAGTCTGTAGATTCTACCTCTGCTTTTCCTAATCAAGTTAACACCTAGTGTTTGGTTACACTGTGCCAGAGGCTTCAGGTGTCTGACCAGTTACACAGCTTGCTCAGATTCTCCTGAAGTTTGACCTGTTTTTTCAGGGGAGTTGACCACCCTAGCTAGCGTAGTGTCAATAGAAACTATGCAGCTTGCTGGAGACCTCAACTTCCAGATCCTTAACAAAGATGTTAAACTGCATCTTCTTTTTGGGGCTCTCTCAGCATATTCTGTGCCAGGCAATCAGTTGCCAGGGCAGGCATGCCTGCCAGCAGCACTGTGCCTACCTCTGATACCATAGGGCCTCCCAATGAGCACACTATCCCCACCATTGGTCCCTTGGTGAATACTGAAACGCATTAATTCAGTATCTCAGCCATCACTGCTTCTCTCTTAGAGGTGTCCACCATTCCACTCTATTCAGGCTCCTAGTCACCTCCTGTTCCTTTCTCCTTCTGTTTATGTAGCAGAAGAAGGCTTTTGTTTTGTCCTCAGCTTTCTTAATTCTAATCTTGCAGTACCTTAGGGTTGCTCTGTTCTTCTCTCTGGCCTAGAAGCAGCCTGTCTCCTAGCAGTCATAGACATTAGCAGTCTAAGATCCACACTGTGGTGAAATGTGTAGCAGCACCTTTTCACTATATTAGACAGTCATGCAAAGCAGCAGAGAACTGACAACTTTGTTTTTCCTACTGTAACTGGCAGAAGGTCTTGTTTCATTTCTGTTACATCAGTGTCAAACAGGAACCCCTGTGGCTGGCAACCAGTACACCAAAATATATTCGTACTGGATACCTTACAGTTTCTCTCAGTTACTCAAACAGTTTAAGGGGGATAGCATGTACATAGACACATGTGACTGGTGTAATGTTTCAGGTTTCTGTGAAGCATAGAATCTCTGGAATGAATATCATTTGCTGTACTACTCATTTACAAGCCACTTGTGTTCCTCACTCTGATGCAGGAGAAATAAAATGTGACCTAGTATCACTTAAGGTAGACAAAACAAACTATTAGTTCTCTGCTGCTTGCCTGATTAATACAGTGAAAAATTGCCATCGTCCAGGGCTGCCACACACTGCAGCACAGTACTGACCTTAGACTGCTAAAATATATTATATAAGGAACTCACAGTAAGTAAAGTACCTTCTTTTTCTTTATTTATACTCAGCCATAGACCTTCCCTTTGTTCAAGATCAATTGCCTTAGGCCCCTGTTGAGCCAGGGGGCAACTTCTTGCAACATTTCCCTGACTGCTTTCGGGGAAGCTGATCTTTTCTGCTGCTTAGAGCACCTTCTTCAATGAAGCAGTCATGTATTCTGCATTACCTCCATTATGCAGCTATTCTTGACCCTTGAACTTAAGTTTCATTATCTTGGCAAAGTTTGCCTTTTTGACAAGCAGGGTCTGGGTGGCTAAAGCCTGGCTTATCTTTCCTGTCTCCAGGGAGAAGATCATCTGGTTGTGGTTTCTTCCTATTAAAGGTCCTTGGATATCACATTGAATATGTCTTCACTGCTAAGTACATGGACAAGGGTGGTTTCAACCCTCCCCTGTTGGGCATGCAGCTCTAGGTAGTAGTTATTGAAGATGGACAGGAACTCTGTCTTAGTCTTGCTATTAGCCTTTTCAAATTGCCAGTCTATTGCCTGGGAGATGGAAGTTCCCCAGAATCACCACTGCATTTGATTTGGTTGTTCTGTAAATTTCCCCAGTCAGCTGGGCATCATGCTTTGCTAAGCTGTCCAGGGTATAGCACACCCATATGGTGACTTCTGCCCCCTTTCCCCCAAGCTTGACTCAGTCATACTCTGTGGCACTAGTTACTGCCTGATATCTGCCTTTTCCACTACAATGACTCTCCCTTTTACAAAGAGGGCCACCTCCCCCTTTCCTTTCAGGCCTATCCCATTGGAATGGTCTGTATTTCAGTTGTCTTGTCTCCCAGTCATTTTCCTCTCTCCCCAAAAGGAATCATTGACTGCCACCATGTCCTGGCTTTTGACATGCCTCAAGCCTTCATGCTCACCCATTTGTTTGGGTGTGCTCCTCATACTGGTCTGCATGCAAGTGAGAATAATTACCCTCAATGCTTCCTCTGCAACCCTCGAGGGTCTCCTGTCCATGTTCTCCTCTGCTCTGCTGTCCGTCACTCAATGTTTCTTTCCATCTATCTAGAGTCCTTTGTAATCACTTATACCAGCCCCTCCCAGCCTTTAGTATAATCTCTCCCTTGACTGCCTGTTCCTTTTCCTGGTAAGTACCCCACTCCCTCCTGGTGCAGGTGCAGCTAGTCCAGGACATACAGGCATGCGTTGTCCCTGAAGGCCCTTAAGCTGGGGTTCTATATGATAACGACAAATGCCTAAAGGCAATCACTGTTACCGCAGTCAGAGTGCTGAAAACGGTTTTGCACTCTGACACCCTGTCTGAGAACAAGCGGCACTAGGAGATTTTTACTGCTTCCTGTGGGGGCTGCACCCCCACACCCATCCTCATGGGGGCTGGGGCCCCTGCACCCCCCTACTTAAGGATTCTTAACTCCAGTGGGGGTGCATGTCAGGGGAAGGTGAAAACAGTAAAAAAATAAAGGTTTGGGCCGGGCACAATAAAATCTCACCAGCGTCTGGACCCAAACCTGGTACCTCACCCACACCAACCACTAGCCATCCCCCAATGCCACGACGCAGCTCGGCCATCCACCACAGCGCCACCTCCCACAGCTCCTCCGCCCGCCCCAGCCCACGCCAACGTGTTTGCCCCCCATGCAGCATACAAGACATCCTGTCACCCAGTTTGCCCACCCCTCATCTGGTCTCCCTACCTCCCATCGCCATGAGGGATTGCACTGGGAAGGAGTCACCGCTACGGACGGCTCCCTTCCCATGCACCCACCTCATGGGATACCTCAAGCAGGCCAGATTAACAAAGTCCCTACCTCTTTTGCCAGACTCTTAGCCAAATGGTCCACTGCTGTTCCTTATAAGCTCTTGGAACTTGGATACCTTTCCTCTCAGGAATATCCCAAGTTCCATGAAAGAACTTCTCCTATACTCAGGACTTGTGTTTCCAATGTTAGCCATGCTAACATGGATGCCAACAGTCTACTCCTTTATCCAGATGCATAAAGAGGCCTGTGACAGCTCTTGTTAAACCCACATTATGGGCTGGAAAACTAATGTACCTTGTCCTAACTACCATTCTGTGCCAGCAATGCTCCTCCACCTCACCACCTGCCCTAACTATGGAGTCCCTAATAACTATTACCCTTCTATCAATCGAAGCACACTAAAGAGTGCCACTCTATATAGGGTCACTGCATCTGATATGGGTCAACTAAACTTAATATGATATGCAAAGAATTCCACAAATAAAGGTGCACTTAGAGGCAATAACTACTGCTAATAGCAATAAAAAAAGCAAACAGTGCTACATTTGTATTGCTCCTTATGTGAACTGTATTAATAAATGTAGATATTACCAACATAAAAGTTGCTGCCTGCTCCTTAGGGCTACTGCTAATCTCAACAGAACACTATGTAATGCTTATACCATTAATACAACCAAAGCAGGCTATGCCAATGTAAACATATGCTTCACACCTATAGTAGCTTCCAGCTCGCCCTACCCCAGTGCATTAATCTCAGATCCTTATCAAGGGCTGTGGTATGGTATGCTACTCCTCTTTTTTATAAGCGGACCAATAATCACATTGCTTGGTAATTAGTGGCAATTTAATTTAACCAATTCTTAACCCCTTAATGCTGCATACAAAAAAAATATATATAATGCAAGCATTAACTTTTTAAAGAGGAATGTACATTTTCTATTATATTTGTATCACAAACATGATATCAGTACCCTGTCCTTTCACATAGAAACATAGAGTTTGATGACAGATAAGGACCACTTGGCCCATCCAGTCTGCCCATTTCTCCCTACCTATGTTAATACATCAGACCATGACTGATCAGCAACATCCTCCCTCCTCCTTCCTTTCCATTGTAATTCCTTTGTGCTTATCCCATGCATTCTTAACACCCACCACTGTTTTTGCCCCCACCACCTCTACTGGAAGGCTGTTCCAGGAGTCCACCACACTTTCTGTGAAGAAGTACTTCCTCACATCTCTCCTCAATCTACCCCACTCCAGCTTCATAGCATGTCCCCTTCTTCTTGAGCACCTTTTCTTCTGAAAGGTACTACCCTCCTATACCTTATATATTTATCCTTGTGAAGTATTTAAAGGTCTCTGTCATATCTCCCTTCCCCTCCCTCCATTCCAGGATGTATATATCGAGGTCCTTTAGTCTCTCATCATATGGCTTTTAATCCAGACATAGCAGCATTTTAGTTTCCCTCCTCTGGACCACTTCCACACTCATACTCTAGGTGGGGCCTTATCAGCACTCCCTCTCTCTGCTGGTGATACCCCTCCCTATACACTCAAGCATCCCACTTGCCCACCCTACTGCCGTGTCACACTGCCTGGCCACCTTTAGGTCATCTAATATGACAGCCCCCAGGTCTCTTCCCTGTTTGGTGTTCATCAATGCCACTGCATCCATTTTGTACTCTGCCCCTGGATTTATGTGCCCTACGTGCATTATTCTGCACTTTTTCACATTGAAAAGCAGCTGCCATACCTTTGACCACTCCTCTAGGTTTCTCAGATCTCTGCTCATCATTTCCACCCCCCCCAGACTGTCCACACTATTGCAGATTTTGGTGTCATCTGCAAAGAGACAGACCTTCCCTTTGAACTCCTTTGCAATGTCACTTATAAAGACCATAAAGAAGACCGGTCCCAGCACTGATCCCTGAAGCAGCCCACTGGTCACCCTCCCTTCCTTGGAGTGGACTCTGTTTACCACCACCCTCCATTGACTGTCCCCCAAACAATTTCTTATCAAGTTTACCACCATTGGACTCACTCCTAAGCTACTCAGCTTGCTTACTAGTCTTCTATGTGGAACGGTATTGAATGTCTGACTGAAATCTAGGCAGGCCATGTCCACTGCACCACCCTGATCTAGTTCCTTGGTCACCTAGTCAAAGAAATCTAACAGATTTGTTTGTCATGACCTCCACTTTATGAAACCATGCTGACTTGGGTCTTTTAACCCACTGGATCCAAGATATTCCACAATCCTTTCCTTCAGCAGTGATTCAATTAACTTTCCCACTGATGTCAGACTGACAGGCCTATAATTGCCAGCCTCCTCCCTGCTACCACTTCTGGGTAGTGGGACTACATCTGCCCTCCTCCAGTCCTCCAGAACCACTCCTGTATCCAGTGAGCTATTAAATAGAACTGTCAGAGGTGCAGCCAGTACTTCTCTGAGCTCCCTCAATATCCTTGGTTGCATCCACTCTAGCCCCATTGCTATGCCCACCTTCAGATTAGCAAGTCTCTTCAGGTCTTTGTTCTCACTTTTGTCTATAGTATTCTGCTGTTTGTTGTCTATTGTTTTTCCCTGCTATTTGTATCTGCATTTTTATTTGCTGCATTGGCTTTATTGTTAAGTAAGTGTGCCTTCTGTATTTATATATTGACATTGGCTTCTGCAATATGCCCTGAGACAAATAGTAATTACAATTTGTATGATGAACTGAAACAAGTGTACTCCTTTGGCTAGAGTTCCACTTATTCTTGTTTTTTTTTGTAATTCATACTTTATTAGAATTTTAACAAGCATAGCAGGAATAACAAATATATAACCATTCCAGCGATAATCAACACTAACAAACAACCTAGCCGGAGTGAATCCACTCCTTGGATATACAATCTAAAAGAAACATTGCAACTTACTTAAACATAGGAACAAGTAAAAACTCAACTACTACAAACCCAATATCTAGGGAACACTGAGAACACTAATAGACAAGAAAACCACTGATAAACACTAATATTTCGCAGAATATTCTAAGTTACATAAATTAACCCTATAATAAGCTAAAATAAACTGGGATACACTCAAATGAAATAAAAAAAATCTAATCAAAAGATGAGAAAAACACTTTAGGATCACATTTTAACAAACATTACAGCTCAAATGTCAGATTGCTAGAATTTGCAGGTATTGAACATGCACCCCCGTGTAAAAGAGGTGGAAATTGAAAAGAGCTTTTACTACAAAAGGAAACCAAGTGGATAGTCACCTTCAATACAGATGCTCCTAAAGGGTTAAATAAGGAAGTGGACTATAATCCATATCTATAATCTGTATGTGGGTAAGATCATTCTGATTGAGTTTACATACTCTGCCTTCAATGAATTTGATTAGAATTTGTTGTGGATTGCAAATAATTTGCTCTTAATTGGTGCAATGTACAGTAAGTTGATTGATTAGTGTTTATTTTTTTTATCACACTCAGTGGAATAATATTGCTTTAAAATGCTAAAAGATATTTGTTTACATATATGCATATTATTATATGATATTTATTACTGTGGTTAATATTAATTGAATGTGAGAGCTCCAATCATTTGTGATTTTTGTATTTATTGGTATATGGATTGATTTCACCTGTTTTTTAAATTGTGACCACTTTATTATGTGGTCAGTTTGTCCTGTCTTTGATGCACCACCTGAGGAAAACCCATATGGATGAAGTGCCAGGGTTTGAAGCAGTGTCATCTTTTATGTCTGAATAAACTCACCTTCTGTTACTATACGAGTGACAGCATTTAACCTGAGTGCCACCTCTTTGTGTTTTATATACACAAAAGCTTCCTTTTTTATTTGCTATATGTATGCAGGAAGGCGTCCTTTTTATGAAACATACATTGTCTGTGAATTAATGCTGTAATCTGACACTGTGTTCTTTTAGCAACATGTGGAGCCTTGCTTCTACGTAAACAGGAAGCAGGAAGAGTGAGCAATAGTTTTAGGTGTTCTGCCAGAACTACAAACCTCAAAACCCACCTTCTAGCTTAAGCTTTGTTTTGTTAGTGCTATATTTGTGAACAGTTTATATCACTTCCAGTGATATTTGCCCACTGAAAGAACTATTTTTGATTATCGGGGGTAATTTAGTCTGACCATGACCCTCGTTACACTTCCGGGTCAGCAGTGACTATTTCAGATGCTCCAGAGCAAGCAGGGTGAGTGAGAGCAGGATGAGTGCATGCATTGATGCACTGAAGATGCGTGCAAAGGTACGTGCATCTTAACATGTGTTTTGGTGTGTTTGAGCTAGTTTGGACACAAAGGCTATAGCGTAACAATGGCAGATAGACGGTAGGTTTATAGTGTACCTAACTTAATAACAGTTTGTATAACTCTAATCCATCCTACAAATTGTTACAGTTACCATATTAAGTATGGAATTTATTACTACAACAGATGGATGCACAGGAGTTAAATGCTCATCCTGTGCAATGTTCCAAATAGTAGAGCAATGTATGACAACACAAGCATATAAATGTGACAAATGTGAATACAATAAAAGGTTGGAGCTTGACATAGGCATGTTTAATGAAAGATTAGTAGAATTAGAAAAAAATCCAAGCTGACATGCGAGTAAGATTTCAAACTGGCCAAACTACTCATACAAACTCTGTAGGGGTTAATACAGACAGGTCCCATAGTAGTATAGCAATGCAATGTACTAGCTCTGATCCCAGCTTAACTACACTATCAAACCAAAAATCGATTGTACAGAGCTCATGCCATCAGAGGAAAAGGCACAGGGATGATGATACCACATCCAACTCAGATGATGATTGGTTTTTGGTACAAGGCTCTAAAGACCCAAAAAGTGGTCAAAAAACCACACAGTTTACAGTTCCCATATGTAATTTCTTTGATCCCTTGAAGTCTATACCTAATGACATGAATAACCAAAATGAACCCAATACGACTTGCCCCTTGCTCAAACAAAACAAACTTGATCAGATAAATTCCAACAGTAACTGTGAGGTCCAGATACCAGAACAAGACAAAAACATTGACTGTAATATAGTTGAGCAGCAGCAAATCATCCCGTGCTTGACAACAAATGGTGACTTAATCCAGCTTAGTTCTCCAATGGAAACTACAAACAATAATGCTAGACAAATCATAGTAATTGGGAATTCTATGATAAAGCATCTGGATAGACCAATTTACAATCCTGATAAAAATAACAGGGCAGTCTCATGTTATAGGGAGTAAAAAGTGGGGGATTTGATGACTAGATTAGACAATGCTCTATATAACTCAGGAGAAAACCAATTAGTAATTGTACACCCAGGAACAAATGATGTCTCAACTCAATCTCTACATAAAATAAAGCAGGATTTTGTTGCAGTAACTAATAAACTGATTGACATGAAATGTACAGTAATACTTTCTGAAATTCTACCAGTACCAAAAGCCACGGAATATCACATGAGAAAAGTAAAATCTGTTAACTCTTGGCTTAGGAGATGGTGTTTCTCATAGAACTTTAGGTGTCTCACACACTGGGAAGAGTTTCATATACATCAAGAGTACTATTGTTGGGATGGTCTCCATCTTAATAGATTAGGTAATCAAATACTAGATAACAAATTCCTTGAAGAAATCGATGTAGCTTTAAACTAGATATTGAGGGGGAAAGGAAGGTACCTATACCCTCATTTCAAGTGAGAAATAATCACACAGTTGCTGGGAAAACAACAAACGAACAAAAAAACTTGCATTTTACTACAAAGAGAAATATTAAGTTTGCTTTAATAAATGCAAGAAGCCTAAGAAACAAAATTGACGAGCTCAATGATTTTTTTTAGTATCCAACCAAATAGCAATATGCAGGGTGATCGAGACTTGATTCCAGGATGATGACTGGAGTACAGAAATACCTGGATACATTAAATAATATAAAAAAAAGAATAGACAAAACAGGAGGAGGGATTGCTCTATATAGTGATGCTAAGTTTATAGTTACCACTCTAAATAATGTGCTAAATACTACATCTGAATTTCTCTGGGCTAAAATTTTAATTCATAATAAAACAATAACAGCAGAACTATGTTATCGTCCACCTAATTTATCTGCAGATGCAATCCACCTATTTTTAACAGAACTGGAGAATACAGAGGTTGAAGGAGACTACATACTTATAGGAGATTTTAACTTCCCATCTAGTAAGTGGGATTTATTGGAAGGTCATGGATCTTGTGAAAACAAATTCATTGATTTCACAATTGCCAATAATTTAGAGCAAATAGTAAGAAAAAACACCAGAGATAATAAAATACTTGGCCTAGTGCATACTAATATACAAACAGATTACAACACTGGAAATCCAACCACCCCAGGGAAACAGTGACCACCAAATAGTTGAATTTAAAATCAACATTATAAACCAAATTGCCAAGGGCATTACTGTCATCAAAGATTTTTGTAAAGCAAATTATAAAGAAATGAGAGATTACTTAGCATCCTGGGACTGAGAGAAAGATCTCAAAGGATTAGATATTATAGAAACATGGGAAATTATTATTAACAGAATCCTAACATGTATAAATAGATGGGGTCCAATCAGGAAAAAATACCTAAACAATAAGAGGATACCCTTATGGTAGAACAACAGAATAAAAAAAAAACATAGTCAATAGCAAAAAGAAACTGCATAAAAAATTATTAAAAAATCATAATGATATAACAAGAAAAAATAACTATTAATCTATTACAAGTAAAATCAAATCTCAAATTAGGAAAGTGAAAAAGGCATTTGAGCTCAAAATATCCAATAATAAGATGGACAATAAAAAACAGTTTTTTAATTCTATAGGGTACCTAAACGGAAGTCAAAAAACTATTGGTACAATTGCAACATCATCTGGAACCATTTCAAAGGAGAAAGACATGGCATCTGAACTTAATAAACATTTTACCAATACATTTGATCCAAAAGAGAAGTTAATAAGAACATCTGCATTAGAGTCTATAACAATTGAGGATTTTACTATAAATGAGGTATCATCTCTCATCAGTTCAATAAAACCCAATGGTTCAGCAGGCCCTGATGACATTCCATCAAAATTCCTAAAAGAAACAGTCTCAGTATTACTAGGACCTCTTGTAAAGTGTCAGTGGCTCAGCAGATAGCACACTCACCACTGAGGCCTGGAGATCTGAGGGCTGTGGGTTCAGTTCCAACATCTGGCATTTGGGTTAATATCCCAGTACTGACACTGTAGTGCAGCATGAGAGGGGTGCTGCACTTCTGAGGTGTCGTATTTCGGATGAGACGTTAAACAGAGGTCCTATCTGCCTGGATATGTGGTAGTTCAGGTGGATGTTAAAGAGCCCATGGCACTTATCAAAAAGAGTAGGGGAAAGTTTTATTGGAACAAGATATTATGCAATATACAGCAAAACAGAACCAGAAAGAAAAAAAAAAAAACAGTACATAAAAGGAATACATTGCTATACATAATCCAAATCACAACAGAAAAAAAACAATACAAAGGCAAGGCTGGGGAGAATCTATCAAGTTACAGCTGAATCAGAAACAGTTATCCAAGGAAGCGCTTTCCATAGGGCAAGCAGCGCATACTCCATGTGAAATGTTCGTTCATAATCATAGATGGCCTTTAAATCTTTCACAATGTTAAGTTCAAGTTCCAAATATGTACAGTCCCGTTGCTGTAGAGTGAACAGACATCTTGCCATCCAAATATTCCACTTAATCACAACAAAAATAAGGTTTAAAGTGTCCAAATGCCAAGAGGATCATTGTGTCGAGAGAACACCATACATGACTGTCTGAAGGGAAACTGACCCAAAAATTGGAAAAGCCCACTTTTGTGCCAAAAAATTCCACCACTGTTGAATAAAAGTGCATTCAAAAAATAAATGAGATATCGTTTCCAGAGCAGCATTATATAAAGGTCTGGAGCACAATCTGTCTTGAAGCTGTTTATGTTTATGGTTGGCTTTAACATTAATCCTTTCATGGCAAGACAACCAATGAAAGTCCCACATGTGTGCTGGAACATTACAACGTAACAAAGATATAAGGGGAGAAAGATGTTGGACCGGACATTTATCAAAAGGGGACTGAGTCCCACAGACAGAAGAAAGAAGTAACTTGTATAGAGCTTTATGAGTATGAGCAAGAAGCATCTGTGGTGTTACGTGTCATTGCTTTAAGTGTTGAAACATATGTTTCACAAATAGTGGCACACCTTCAGTGTTACGCAGTACACGTAAAGAGTTATGTTCCCACTGGTGAAACCAAACTCCGCAGGAATCATAAAACCATGCTTCCCATCCTTTCTGAGAGTTGATCAGGAGAGGCCACAAATGTGCCATGAAAATAATGCTGGAAAAAAACAACAAAGGATTTACCATACACACACCACCCTCCACAATGGGTAAATAAGTGATATTCCGTTTAATAGGATTCAGCTACTCCCCCATAATGCCTGAAAGAACAGGCTGAAAATCGCTGTTTCCATACTCTGTGGTATAGGAAATACATAACTCAAATAAAGAAACAAAGATATCAAATAAGTTTTTATCAGAGAAACCCTTTTCTTTTTTCCAATTTGCCCCCTATTCCAAGAGGCAACTTTCATTCTACCCTGCTGCAGCTTAGCATCCCAATTGTGAAAATCCGAATCCCAGGTGCCGAAATATACCCCCAATATACGGATAGGGCCTTCCACCAATCTCAGTGGGCCTATACAGTTATGTTGGGTGACAACGGATCCCAATCTTATACCCAAACTCTTACCATAGTTTATACATGATCCCGAGAAGTTTCCAAACAAGGAGCATTCTTGTAAAGAGGCCGTCACCGAGGCTTCATCAGCCACTAGGAAGCAAATGTCATCAGCATATGCTATAGCCTTATATGGTGCAAGCATAGCAGAGCATGTAATAGCATGGATCTGGGGGTGAACATTCAAACGGCAGAGTAGGACATCTAAAAACAGGACATATAGTAGAGGACTCACAGGACAACCCTGACGAACACCTCTTTTAACAGGGATCATAGGTCCCACCCAACCATGTATGACAGGAACAACTGTGGCCATCCTGTACAACTTACGCAACCATTGGACCATGATATCTGGAACACGTAAAAAATGAAGTGCTGTCCACAAAAAATTGTGATTAACCGAATCAAATGCTGCCTTCTGATCCACTGAAACTATAATACCTGAGGTTAGACCCGCCAAGCCATGGGAAAATAATTCTCGTAGAAGAATCAGGTGATCCGAAATTCGCCTGGTAGGTATGGAACACGACTGGGCCAGATGCAAGACTGTTTCTGCAATACCGATCAGACACTTCGCAAGAATTTTCATTAGTATCTTAAAGTCAGTATTTAACATACAGAGAGGGCGCCAATTCTCCAGAAAGTGGACGTCACCTTTCTGCTTGTAAACATAAATTAAAGCACCTTTCGTAAAGTCTAATGGTATAAACTCACTACAGAGCAGGGAATTATACACAGAGGTCAGTTCAGTGACCAAGTGGTCACTTAGTACCTTATACAAAGCAGCCGGGAGACTGTCCGGACCAGGAGTTTTCCATAAAGGCAACGAAGAAATTGCTGCAGTCAACTCCAACTCTGATATGGCAGTACAAGCCGCAGCCTCAATCTGCTTCGAAGAGAATGGAACACCAAGATTCTCATACAAGGTGGCAGGGTCTTCCTTAACAGCTGGGAGGGGGGAAAATAATGCAGTCGTATGTTCCGTCATAATCTGCTGGATGTCAGTACGTGCAGTACATAAAGCCCCTGCAGAATTTGCAAGGCACAGCATTGTTTTCTGGGCAACCTGTCGGGAGTTAGATTCAAAAGGGCAGACAACTTCCCGTGTCCCAGTCACATGAAATCTGTGTTGGTTATATAGTTGTCGTGACGTACGAGACTGGTAATACAACATATCCTTCCGAATTACTTGACTTTGTTGGGATAAATCCTGCCCAGTCGTGTGTGCCATGGACAGCAGAGATTGTAAGTGTGCTCTTTTCTTTAAATAATCCAAATAGTCTCTCCTACTTTTCCTACGACTATAATTTTTTAGAAAAATAATTAAAGCATTTTGTATCAAACCACCATTGTACCGGGTCATCATAACAAATAAACACAGACTTACGAGCCAAAAGAAAAGATAGGAGAGACCGTTGAAAGAGCTTGTCCTGTAACAGGGATGTGTTGTATTTCCATAACCCTTACAAAAAGGGGCAACTGACCCTATACCAACAGAAAATACTTTATGATCAGAGAAAGCTACCACTTGAACCAAAGCAGAGTCAATCGGTATCGAACGTTATAGAAAAATAAAATCTATACATGTTGCCAAGTTGCCTTTTTGAAATGTAGGGGTATGCAATTTTGTAAAAGAAAGATAAGCATCAGTCAAGTGTGCAGTACGTATCAATTTACCTAAGTCATGGGAATCACAATAGAGTTTCTTGGTGGTGGCAAATGAACTCTCGTCTTGTAGACTTAGACCACAGTTAAAATCTCCAGAAAATATAAGTTGGAATGAAGTATGGAGATAAGGACATATTAAAGAAAGTAAGGCAATACAGGCCGTCTTAATCTGGGGGGCATAGATGTTTATCACCCAGTACGGGCAATTTCCAATAACAAAATCTAAAACTAGAGCTCTACCAGGAGCTAAATCAACCAGTTTCAGTAGACGGAAGTCCAGTACATTGAGTACGATGCCAAGTCCCGAGCAGGGGTCCTGTCCAATTGACCAAAACGAAGGGCCCAACAGCCAGCCACGTGTTGCTTGCCGAACCTCATGTGTTGTATGGAGCCTCGTGTCCTGCAAAAGAAAGATACCTAATGGCAAAAGCCTCAAAAAGGAAAACACTAACCTTCTTTTATCAACACGCATCATGCTATTAACATTGATAGTGTGGCAAACAAATTGCGCCATAATACAAAATAGAAAACATCACAGAACATCACGACTTCCGTTTCCCAGCCACATTTTTCCCTTTTAGCCTAACTTTTGCTTTACGTTTTTGCGAAAGACCCATACCCAGTTGAAATTCAATCAATAGTGCCATCATGGAGGAGGACGCCAGAGGAGGAGTCTGACTTGCCTCCAGCATCATCAGAGTCATCTGAAGCACCTCAAAGGCTGCTCAACAGGACTATGGGCTGAGGCAATAAAGGTATCTTAGGAGGCGTTGAGTGCGAGACCAGTCCTCATTGACCTTCAGCGCATGACAGTAGTAGGTTCACTAGGTGGTGGCATAGTACTTGGACCCGGGATTTGGTCATGGTCCGACTCAGCAGACTGCACATCCATCAATGTCTGGGGTTCCACTATAGAGAGGGGTTCAACATAAACATCTTTCAAAGGAGCAAAAACCTGGGGTGGTACTGGCACAGGGGCCTGCTGAGCAGGGTTCGGCACCTCAGCAGCAGAAGCTGCTGAGGAGGCACGAATCCGAGCCTTTTGTGCCTGCGTGATCACAAAGCGTTGATCAACCCCGCCATCATGAGATGACTGAGCATGGGCAGCCCATTGACAGGTTTGAAACGTATGGCCCTGCTCATCACAAAGATTGCGCCTGCTAACATTCTGGCAATGAATCCCTACATGACCCAGCTCACCACAGTTATGACATGTCATCTTATCACATACATTACTCAGGTGCGAGGGGTCCCCACACCTATAACAGGCCTTAGGCTGACCTGGGTAAAACAGGACCCCTCTATCACGGCCTAGAAAAAAGGAATTAGGTAAATGCACTGGACCAGAATCATTAGTGTGTAACATGACCCGAAACTTCCAGCCCGCTGTCCAAATATGTTCCGTGGCCAAATTAGCTTCAGGATGGCCCTGCACCGTACAGCGCTGCTTCAGCCAGTACACTACATCAGACACCTCCACACCTTCATTCCGAAACATAACCGTGACGGTCTTGAAGGCAGGTTTTGAGAGGGGGATGGCCTGAAAAGGGGTCCATAAAGCAGCGTTCCTTAAGGCGTAGTATCTGGACCAGAAACGATCCAATCCACGAGATGTCTGAAAACTCACATCAAAGGTGGTTTTGCTTGATACATGAATCAGGGCATAGATCTCGTGGGTGAAAAATTTCAAAGAATCCTTCAACAGAGACCTGGTCACGTACACACGGTCTGGAGGATTAGATAGTCCCCCTTTATAGATAAGCCATACAGCGTTATGACGTTTAGCAGCTAGAACTGGTTGTTTTGCAGCTAGAACTGGTTGTTTAAACAAGGAAGAAAATGAAAATGTCAGCCCCACCTGTTTGGAAAGCTGTTTTCCAGACTCAGAAGCAGTAGTGTCCTTACGACCCTGAACAGTGATGGCATCCAACGCAGACCCCTGCCTGTTGTCCAAAACTGGATATTGTGTAAAGTGCAATTCCTCAGGCAGGCTCAAGGGGTCAGAAGAGCCATGAGTATCCTGCAGCAGCTGTCTGTCTTCCAGGAAGTCCTCCGGACAGGTGGACCGAATTGGGGACAGACCAGAGACCCACTTTCCTATCCTGGGCTCCTGAATCCACCCTGCACCTCGTAATGCTGATTCCACTGACCAGGTAGGGGCAGAAATGTTTTTTTCAGTACTGGAAACAGTTAATGAGGGAGGCTGCAAAGCAGGGGAGAAAGCTGTGACTAAGTTAGTGTCTGGAGGAACATGCCCAAGCGGCAGCTGTACAGAAGACTGAGCCTCGGTACAGATGTCAGTCAGCACCACACTCACCGTCAAGGCCGCCTGCTGAGAGAACGGTACAGGGTTCCCCATACATTCCACAAGTGAGTCAGAGGTGCAGTTTCCTCCAGTCGCGCCACTCAGCGAATTCAGAAAAGTCTGGCACGAGTCGAGATGTGAGGTCACAAAACGGCTATCCGTCGTTTCCAAGTGCTCATGAACAGCGCGGTCACCCACTTCAGTTGGTGTAGAAACCATAGGCAAATCATTCTCCGTTGTAGCAAGAGTAGTAGAGCAAGCAAGTCCAGCAGGGTCGCGAAGAGAAACAGGTGTAACAGCAGGGTGCATTTTGATAGTCACGTACAAGCAAAACAGAGTCCATCACAACCTCAGCATTATTTGGAATGGTCTCCCGATGGTCAGAGACAGGAGTAGAGACCAGGTCTCCCGTCCCCTCAGCCAGCTCTGCAGGAGGCAAAGAAGCGTCCGCCATCTTGGACAGAGTATTCCCCTCTGAAGAGTAGGGGAATTTCCCCATTGTCCTGGCCAAATTTCCTTCATTCACTTAAAGTACCACCAACAGCTTAATCTGGTTCAAGGTCAGTTGGCATTCATCTGTATCCTCCTTCCCCTGGGTCGTGCCTGAAAATAGGCAGGGTATGTCTAGTGCACTTACCCGGTCAACAAAAACTAAAATAAAATAAAAAATAAAATGAAACTATTTATTATCTCTATACATACTGGTGAAGTTCTATCACAATGGAAAGAAGCTAGAGTCACTCCCATATTTAAGGGTGGGGATAAATCAATAGCGAATAACTATAGACATATTAGACTCACTTCTGTGATTGGGAAACTAATGAAGCGACTCATACAAAGTAGAATAATAAACCATACTGTATTAACCAAAAAGGTCTACTAGCTATATCACAACATTGCTTTATTAAAAATAGATCTTGCCTTGCAAATTTGTTACAGTTTTTGAACCTGTAAGTGTGGCAATCAGTAAGGGTCTGTCTGTGGATGTTTTGTTCTTGGATTTCAATAAGGCGTTTGATACAGTATCCCATAGAATACTCAATGAACAACTCATCAAAATTTAAATTAACCCCTACATTATTAACTGGATCATTTCATGGTTGGATGGTAGGAAACAAAAAGTAGTGATTTGTGGACATAAATCTGATTCAAAAACATCACGAGTGTCGTGCCACAGGGCTCAGTTTTGGGTCCTGTTTTATTTAACATACTTTTATCTTCCATGCAGGTTAACTCTTCAACCTAGATGTGTAAATATGTGGATGACAGCAAAATAGGTTAAGTCATTACCGACATTACTTCATGTAAACAGTTCCAGGATAATATTGATCCACTAAGCTTGTGGGCAGCATTAAATCAAATGAAATTTAATAGTAGTAAATGCAAAATAATGCATTATGGATACAATAATCCGAACTACATATATACACGTGACAAACACATAATACAATCAACAACTCGTGAAAGAGACTTAGGTGTTTACATTTCTAATAATTTATCTTTTAATGCTCATATCAAGTATAAGGCCAAACAGTGAAATAAAATATTAACTTGTATCTTTCATAAATTCAAAAGCAGAGATGAAAAAGTGATCATTCCCTTATATAAAAGTCTTGTCAGGCCACAATTGGAATATTGTAGTCAGTTTTGCTCCCCTCAAACAATAAGGGATGAGAAAATCATAAAAACAATCCAGAAGAAAACTACAAAAAAAAGTTAAAAGAATGAAGCACATGAATTACAATGAAAGATTAAATAAACTGGGTCTGTTATTTATGAAATATAGAAGGCTGCGAGGTGACTTATGCCTGGCTTTCAAAGCCATGAATAATACATTTTTAAAAGAGACAATTGGTATTACCAGTCAAATTAAAATTAAACATACAATTCTCCACAAGTGAACCATGCACAAGGTTACTGTGGTGCTCTCAGCTCAAATTACTTTTTTCCAACAAAAGCTGATGCACACACATACCTCAGTAATGTTCAGAGCCAAAACTTCTCTTATATATTTATTTACCAACTGCACACCACGCCTGATGCATTTCGGACAAATGTCCTTTATCAAAGGCTAAACCACCAAAGTGCATACAACCAATTTATATTGAGTCATCTGTGACGTCATAATGATGAAATACAAATTCATTGGTTGTGAACATCAATGCTAAAGTGCCAATACCCTTAAAAATACATGCCATATTTACATATAATATACATATAAATAATCTAAACATTTACATCTAAACATTAGTACTTTAATGAGTATTAATAATATTAAAAAAACTAACTAAAAACTATTGCAAAATAGACCAAAATCACTTAATAATATCTATCATCATATCTGGAACTTTCATTTATAATATTATTAAATTAAGTTACTATCTACATTCCAAGTAAGGTTTAAGTTCTAAATGTGCATTGATACCCGGCTGTTTATAGGCATTCAGTCTAAGTATCCACTCATTCTCTTTTCTTAAAATTTTATTCCGGTAATTACCCCCTCTTGGACTGTGTACTACTTTTTCAATGCCTATAAATTTAAAATCATGTTCTTCCATTTTCTCTCTGTTCTCAAAAATGTGTGTCACTGTAGCATAAGTCAAATCTTGTTTGTTTATAGCTCGTATGTGTTCTGGTACTCTAATTTTAAATGCTCTTTCTGTTTTCCCAATATAATATGCTCCACAACTACATTACGCCATATAGATGATCCCCTGTGTATTGCATGTTATTAATTGTCTAACAGTAAAGATTTTATTCCTCCGTCCAATCACATTAAATTCTTTTGTTTTTACTATATAATTACATGCACTACAATTTTTACATTGTGTGCAACCTGTATAATTTCCTAGCCAACTACTGGTGTGTCCCATTGTGGACATAAAATGGCTTTTAACTTAGCGAGCAGTAGCTATAGATTTAGAGAAGGCCAATTGGCCATTCAGGGAGAAATAAGAAGACCCAAGTACCGAATGTGATGGGTAGCCCAATGTAGCTCCAGAATGGGCAATGATAAGCCCACTGAAGAAAAATTCATCGGGATCAACTCCATCTTGCCCCAATTATTTTCAATCCTGACATGGTAGAGAAATAATAAAACAAATCAGTAAGTTTGGGTAGAGATGATGCAATGTTCATTAAAGTCAAAAGGATATCATCAGTGAAAAGTATAGTCATATATACATGCCAGCATACTTGAACGGCTAAGATATCCAGGGATTCACAAATTTTTTGTCCCAAGGGCTCTATTGCCAACAAAAATAAAACCAGGAATAAGGGGTATCCCTGCCGAGTACCTCTTCCCAACTTGAAAGGAGAAGAAACCTTTCCATTAGTAAAAACAGACACCTAGAAGGAGGAGTAAATAGCCTGCACCCAGTGAGATAATTAGGGCCAAACCCAAACTTATGAAGTACCGCATAAAGATACACCCATTCAAGAGAATCAAATGCTTTTTCCATACCTAAGGCAATCACTGTGGACCACCCCGGCCAGTCCTGAGACCCAGAAAAGATATAGCAATCTATGACTGTGATCTGCCCTACCCTCTCCCAAAAAAAACAGTCTGGTCAGGATGTATTAAGCTCGGCAATATCAGAGCTAACCAATTAGTCAAACTTTTGTTAAGACCTTATATTTCAGATTGATGTCTCATTATAAGGACTATCAATCTGCAGTTTCCTGTAAGAAGGCAGAGTTCCTGTCCTGGGAGATTGTAGCTGCAAGAAATTGATGAGCTTAGGTTTTCCGTACTGTGGACAGGTTGTGCAATCCAACCTGTCTCCAGACTCAAGGATCTTTTTCACAGAAGAAGTGTGAGGAGTTTGCTCGATTCTTCACAAATAACGTTGACACCATCAGGTCTGAGATTCGCATAGCTAGCTCAAATGAGCAGAGTGGAGATCGGTGCGAGGCTGCAAGCACCTTGTTTTGTCTGGTCAGATTTTAGTCAGTTGACGATCGAGGATATCGTAAAGATGATCCAGGGTTTGTGACTGACTTACTGTAGTGTGGACCCTGATCCAACATGCCTCTTTATGGGGTGCATGGAGGTAATCGGATTGGTCCTTGCTGCGATACTCAGGTGTTTGCTAGAGACTAGGGTGTTTCTGGACACCCTGAAGGAGGCAGTGGTTCACCACCTCCTGAAAAAAACTTCTCTCAACCCTAATTGTCTCACAAACTACAGGTCTGTCTCTAATCTGCCTTTTGTGGGTAAGGTTATTGAGAAGGCAGTTGCATTGTGGCTCAAGGAGCATCTAACCACCCACAATGTCTATGATCCTCTCCAGTCTGGTTTCAAGAAGAGGCATAGTACTGAGACCAGATTAGTTTGTGTACTTAATGATCTCCTGAAAGCAAGAGAACAGAGGAGTCATTCCATCTTGGTCCTCGATCTCTCCACAGCGTTTGATATCATAGACCATGGGGTGTTACTGGAGTACCTGCAGCTATTCTGTGGACTGTCTGGTACAGTCCTCATATGCTTTCATTCTTTCCTCATTGGCAGGTTGCAGATAGTTGAGTTGGGAGTTTTCTCCTTGGTTCCTCTCCCTCTGCCATGTGGGGTGCCACAGGGCTCTGTGCTTTCCCCCATGTTGTTCACAGTGTAAATGCTGCCATTAGGGGACATTATTAGGTGGTACGGACTGAGTTTTCACTGCTATGCAGAAGGTACTCAACTGTACATGTCCTTTGTGCCTGAACAAAGTGATGTTGTTTCAGTCTTTAACAACTGCCCCCTGAGATTCAGGACTGGATGAGTGCCAAATGATTGAGACTGAATCTGGATAAGACTGAGGTGCTGTTTGTGGACCCAGGTCATCGGGCAGAAAGGTTGCAACTGGGCAGCCATCTGGACTTTGGCTGGGTGCCAACCAGCTGATGACCTCTGACCAGGTGCAGAATCTGGGCGTTATGCTTGATAGTGAGCTGATGCTTAAGTCTCAGGTGTCGGCTGTTGTCAAAACCTCATTTTACCATCTGAGAAATATCACCCAGACAAAGCACCTAGTCCCACCTGATGACCTTCCTACATTGGTCCATGCCTGTGTGTCCATTCACCTTGAGTACTGAAATGCCCTGTACAGTACCTAGGGCTACCAGGGGTAGCTCTTTTCCACTTGCAGCTGGTGCAGAATGAGGCTGCCAGGTTGTTGACTGGCTTATCAAGATCTTGCCATGTCACACCTGTGCTCCACGGACTGCACTGGCTGCCAGTGTGGTGGAGGATCACCTTCAGAGTTGCATTACTGACCTATAATGCCCTACATGGACAGGGACCATGATATCTGCAAGATCTCCTTTGTCCTTACCACCCCCTTCACCCTCTCCACTCTGCCAACGAGGGATTGCTGGAGATTTCCAGGGTCCATTTAACAACTTCAGGTGCTAGATTGTTTGCCTTTGCAGCTCCAACCCTGTGGAATTCTCTACCTCGCCGAGTCAGGGAGTGCCCGTCGGTTGAGGCCTTTAAATCTGCATTAAAAACCTATCTATTTGAACTGGCATTCTGTGGTATTTAATTCTGCTGTTTTAAATGTTTTAAATATTTTTATTTGTTGAACTGAATGTTGTTACGATCTATGATTTTTTTCTGTAAAACGGTATGATCTGTTTGGAATAGCATTTCATAAATACATTTTGTATTGCTTTGCATTGAGGAGGAAGATGGGGTGGTAAGTGACACATTGATATGCATCTTTTCCTTGCTTAGGCAAGACTGTAATCATAGCTTCATACATAGTCAAGGAAAGTTCCCCAGTCCTCCAAGCCTCTTCTAACACATTAACCAACAACAGAACAACCAGATCCCCCACAACCTTATAAAATTCAACTTGGAACCTATCCAGTCCCAAACATTTGCCCCCTTTGAGCTGCTGTACCGCTACCTGACTTCCCAGAGTGAACTCCTGGCAGTGCTCATCAGTGAAATTAGGCAAAGTAAGAGAACCCAGAAATTTCTGAATGTCCCTCATCGACCGTCCCGGCAATCTTCTGGAAGAATTCAGCTGACTATAAAAATTCCTAAATGTACATTTATCCCCTCTGGGTATAAATAATGTGTTTCCCCTTTTTTATCTCAGGAATTTTACTAGAAGCTTCCATCTGTTTGAGCCGATAAGCTAGCAATTGGCCAGCTTTTTCTCCCCCCTCCCAATAAGCTTGGCGGGTCCTAAAAAGGCCAAATTCTGCTTTTTGTGTATTTAACATATTAATCTGAAACCTAAGGTCTTGAATATGCCGAATCAAAGAAGAATCCTTGGACCCTGTTTTATGCTGCTTCTCAAGGAGACCTAGTTGTGCCTCCATATCCTGAAGCTTAGCCTGCCGCTCCTTCTTGTGCATAGAAGAGTAAGCAATGAGACAACCTCAAAAGTACACTTCCAGACCCTCCCACACCCACTTGAGAGCAGTATCTCCAGTATAACTGACCAAAAGATAATCCTGAACCTCCTTTCTAATCCACTCCTTAAACTAGGGGTCCATCAGAAAACTGACATTACAGTGCCACCAAGCCTCCCGGGATTCCTCCTTGCCCGATGAAAAAACAAAGGTAACCAGAGAATGGTCTGAGATAACCATGGGCTCAACTGAGACTTCACTTCTTTTTTGTTTTCTTCATAGTACTACAGGTACAATGGTGGTAACACCTTTTGAGGTGGGTGTGTGCTTGAAACCCACTTTTCTTTTCCTCCACCTTAAATATTGGTGATCTCTTCCAGAGTGATGAAAGTGGCCTCCCAGGTAACCTTGTCCTCCTGACCTGTACATTAGATGGCCTTGTCTCCTCACCTGACTTCACGGATTGAGAGGCTTACTGGTCAGTCTTGCCAGCCTGATAGTCCTACCTCTGTACCACTCCAGCATGTTGCTGCTCATACAGACTTATACTTGCAGAAGTGAGGCTTAAATGAGGAACCCAACTCAAAGACTTGAGACAGTCTCTCTATTACCACCTAGCCCCAAGGCTCAGGTGAGGACCATTTTCACCTGCTCTCCCCTGACTTTAAGACAACACATGCAGGTCTATTGTAATACTCCTTAACTGCAAGCTCTACTGGCTAGTCTCAGTTGAGCTTGCAGAAATCATATTTGCAGGTGTGTTGCCAATACTCATTGTTGAAGTTAAATATTAAATCTGCCTCTTTGTCAGATAGCCTCTACACTCTACTAGCAGCCCCTGTTATAAACTGGATAATGTTTGCCAATCCTTGTTGCATTATTATTGTGAGCTTCTTCAAAGCAATATTCAACCCATACCAAGCTAGCAGCGCCTCTGGCAACCATGATCCCTGAGTAACTCAACACAGGAGTGGTTCCAGAGGACTGGAGGAGGGCACATGCAGTCCTTCTTCACAAAAATGGTAGCAAGTAGGAGGCAGGAAACTATAGGCTGGTCAGCCTCATCTTAGTAGTGGGTAAGATCATGGAGGCACTGTTTAAAAAAAGGATAGTGAGACACTTAGAATCCAACATTGCCCTGGATCCAAGGCAACATGGATTCACAGCAGGAAGGTTGTGTCAAATGAATCTGATAGACTTTTTTGACTGGGTTACGAAGGAAGTGAATCAGAGGGGAGTGGTGGATGTCACCCATCTTGATTTCAGCAAGTCCTTCGACACTGTCACACATAAAATGATGGTTAACAAGATGTGTAGTCTGGGCATTGGCCACAAGGTGGGAAACTGGGTTAGAAACTGCTTAACAGACAGGAGACAGAGGATGGTGGTAAATGGGATCCAATCCAAGGAGAGGGAGTGACCAGTGGGGTACCTCAGGGATAAGTCCTTGGGCCAGTTCTGTTTAATGACTTCATTAGTGACATATCAGAAGGGTGGGAGGAAAAGGTTTGCCTGTTTGCAGATGACACCAAGATCTTCAACAGGGTGCTTACTCCAGATGTAGTGGAGAAAATGAGAAGGGACATAGGGAAACTGGAAAAATGGTCTGAGGTGTGGCAACTGAGGTTCAATTCAAAGAAGTGCAAAATAATGCACCTGGGATGCAGAAACCCTGGAGAGAGCTATAGGATGGGAGGGGGGTTGCTGGTGGTCACCAAGGAAGAAAGGGATCTGGAAGCTATCACTTCTGACAACCTGGCTAAGTAGAGTACAAAGACTACAGGGAGGGACAGCATATTGGGGTCTATAGAAAGAGGTATCACTAGCAGAAGGAGGGAGGTGGTGATTCCACTGTATAAAACACTAATGAGGCCTCACCTGGAGTACTGTGTGTACAATTCTGGTGACCCCATTTTCATAAAGATATATACAGGGTGGAGGCGGTCCATAGAAGGGTGACAAAGATGGTACAGGGCTTGCACCTGAAAACATATGAGGAGAGATTAAAATACCTCAATATGTACTCATTGGAGGAAAGGATGGAGCGGGGAGACATGACAGAAACCTTCAAGTACCTTAAAGACATTAACAAGGTACAAGGGGCCATGACTTTCAATAAAGGAAAAGTACAGGAATGAGGGGGCATGATATGGCGGTTGCATGGTTCCACAGTTACCTGCACTGCCGCTTCCAGCAAGTCAGGATAGGTACTGTCATCTCAGACAGCAAACCTGTCTGCTCAGGTATTCCACAGGAGTCAATACTGGGCCCTCTCCTATTCAGCTTATTCTTGAATTGCCTCCCCCAAGCCAGTCTAGGCCGCATCCTCCTTTATGCAGATGATGTAGTTGTCTTCTTAAATGGCTCAGACCCCAGTGCCCTTAAGCAACAACTACAGTGACTTCACCAGTGTAGAAAAGTGGTTCAAAGATCATTAATTGATAATGAACTACAAGAAAACAAAAAACCATACTGTTTTCCAGCTCTCTAAATAAACACAAAAACTACCCACTATCAATATGCAATAGTGACAGGGTTTCCCTTGAACTTGTTCAACACTTTAAATACCTCGGTAACACTATTGACAACTCACTCTCCTATACTCTCCACATTGACAATATGGCGAAAGTTATCAATAAGGGCATAGGGCTACTTTATCGTCACAAGCATAGCCTCTCCCCTGAAGCCCTCAGCATAGCTGTTCACAACTCTATGGGTTCCCTGGTGGACTACAGGCTGCCTATATGTGGTTCTTCCACAGATGCTGCTCTCCGGGCGCATAAAAACTGCACTGAACAAAGTCTGCCAGCTCACCTTAGGTGCACACCGACTGACTCACACCTGTGATCTCTATGCCAGGGCACACTGGCTCATGTTTAATGGCTGACTGAAATATCAATCCTGCCTTGTGGCCAAAAAGATCTGTCTTGGTCAGCTACCTCCAGGGGTCCAACAACTTCTGGTTCCCAGAATAATCCACAGCATACCCATAACTCTGAACACCAGTCCTTCCTAACTCCGAAATGTTGAACAACTCAAGGACGAAGGTCCTTTGCTTACCGTGCACTGCTGTGGTTCAGCTCCTTCCAGGAAAACATTGCGTGCCTGCCCACACTGGGTACTTTCAAAATGAACTTGAAGCTCCTTATTATACACGAATCTTGATGTGCCTGCCATTGCTAGCGCCACCTTTCCACCCCCCATCACTGCTTCCATCCCTGCCCTGTCAACTCTTCCTCTCTCTCTCCCCTGAGTAGGCCCTCCTGCTCCCCCCCCACACACCTAGCACCCTCTCCCTCTGCCTTCAGTTTAGTTACCTCCCTCCAGTCCCTGTTGCTATACTGATATTACGCTCTCCTTTTGCACATTGCACTTGGGCTCCTCCCCTTCACACCCTTTTTTCTTTTTTTCTGTAGTACTTAGCAATGCGCCAAACAACCTCTTGTTTGCTGACAACTGACTGGTTTCACCATTGGTCACTGTAAATTGTTTGTTTTCCTATGACCTGTACTGTGTTTGATATATAATCCGTTTTGTTTACCTTTGTATTTCTGCAATCCTTTGTATAATTTCACCTATTTGTTATACTGAAATGTCTTGATGTGGAACTTATGTAAAGAGCTCTGAGCTCAAATGGTTGTCCAAGTACTGAACTAAATAAATAAATATGAGATTAGAAGGTGGCAGGATAAGGGGAAATGTGAAGAAGATTTTCTTTACAGAAAGAGTGGTGATGCATGCAATAGTCTGCCACAGGAGGTGGTGGGAGCAAGTACAGTGGTGGGATTTAAACATGCATGGGACAGGCACAAGGGAACCATAGAGGTGGGAAGGAGAGGTGAACGCCATTGACCAAGTAGGGTCAGAGGCTAAAAATATGGGTAGGGTTTATGGGCAGACTTGATGGGCCTAGTGGTCCTTATCTGCCAACAATGTCTATTTTCTATTGTTTCTGGCTCAGTGATGGTGACTACATGTAGGTGAGTTCAATGACAGGTGAAATGCTGTTGTACCATCGATCTGATATTAGAATGCTGTTGTACCAGCGATCTCATGTCAGATCAATGGTACAACAGCAAGCATTAGCCAGCAGCCCATGCCACAATTAAAAGAAAAAGGTTAGCCTGTCACTGTTCAAACCAGAGCAAGTGAAACTGACAAAATTAATTCAAATTAATGAAAGCTTTTTTCTTCATTTCGTTGTTTGATTCTGCACTAGATGTTGCTGCCTGATATCCAACTCCTTCCCAACTCTCTTTAAATTTATAGTACCTGTTTTTGGTTTTTTTTTAAATGTGTGCGAGAACAAATGCTTTACATATACTATAAAAACAGTAGATGGCCTATCATGTACAACAAACTCCAGGTTCTATCTCAGGCTCCTGATGAAATCAGAGACCACTTGAGTTGTGCTCTCATGGTCGTCAGTTTCATCAGGAACCCTTGATAGAATCTTAAGCTTGTTGTATATGACAGGCCATCTACTATTCTATTTATACTACACCATGCATGCTATACTACTAAATTTGCATGCAGCTGAAACTTGCTAAAAATATGACAAACAGAATTTATAAAATAGCTGTAAATCTAGTTTCACTTCTCATGTTTAATTGTTCATCTCGTTGCAGGTTTTCAAGTGGAATAACAATTAATGTTTTTTTTTTCTATGTTTTAATCTTTTACTTGAGAAGAAAACACACAAGTATGTTGCCAGTGAATGTCACCAACACATACAAGTAAACCAGTGTTTGTCAGTGGGTGACATGTTGTTGATATTCCGTGAAAATGGAATTTGTATTTTTCTAAAGACCAGTAAAATATATATTTAAAAATGTAAATGTGATTCTCCAAGTAAACATCTATCAATATGAACAAGCAGAAGTAATAAAGTCAGTTTTTAAAGATTTTCTAAAATTCCCAGTTGCAGTTTTGTGACACGTATCTGTTACTGTACATGTAAACCCTGCAGTATATCATTGTGTAGCATAGCATGTTGTCATTTGCATATAAACTCTCTTAATGAGTGGAATGGGCCAGCTGCTTAGTATTGAAAATCTTCTTTCTGCTTCTAATTTCCCTTTATTCTGGCAAATGGCCAGTTTGCATGAAGTGGCCTTTCAGCATGAAATAACAACATCTGGAAAGTCAGATACTTCGCAATGAATGGTTTTTCTGATCTAGTACACTATTACGATGAGCCATCATGACACCCAACATAAAGCTCATCTTAAAAACAAAAAAAATGCCAAATTGCAGGACTGCACAAAAAGGGTTTGTTCATTGTTGGGAAGCGTTTCTCGGGAAATGTGAAAACCTTGCTAAAATGCCTTTTTTTTTTTTTTGCAAATATAACAATTTTATAAAAATCACTTTGTTCAAATGAAAATTCTGGTTGTTACATAAAATTACTGATTTTGTTGGAAAATAGTGAGTGTGCAAATACAGCATTTTCAAGTTAAAAATTACAGTTTTCCCATCGTTTGTATAAAATGTGACACATCTTTTCAATAGTTACAATATAATCTATCACACAAAATGAGGTTTTTCAAGATTTTTGCATATAAAAAGAAAATAAATAGTGCTTTTTATGTTGTCTTGCTCAAGCAGCGCTAGCAACATTTTGTGGCAGCTTGCTGGAGTAGCAGGTTGTGGAGGTGTGGCAGTGTTGTGACCAATGCTGCCACTGCTTTTTTGGACTTGTCTCTGTGGCACCAATGAATGAGCACACTGTCTCTGACAGCAGTTGAGAAGCATACCACCAACTTGAAATTCACTGCCTCAATGAGGGAGTGCCCCGTCATTGCAGGGTGTGCCTTGCCTGCTGAAATATTTCAATAAACATGGTGGCAGCTGTTGCCATCCACCTCTCACAATCCTTAGAAAGCCAACTAGGGGGGTGCCCAATCCCCCTGTCAGCATGTTTATAACCCCCCCAAGATTGTGTGGCACACTGGGAGCCCACCCCAGTGTGCTTCCCTGTGTTTGGAAGCTGACACCATTGGCATGTTCCTGCCCCTGCCCACCCCCATTGTGAGTCACACTGGGAGCCAACCCCAGTCTGGCCAACATCAAGCCCTCAAAGTCATGGGGCACACTGGTAGCCCATCCCAGTGTCCCCAACATTTGTTTTCATATACCTGTAAAGACAGAAAATGGTCTGCGCTGTTGACAGAGCCCCTCCCCCAAACTGCACCCACCCTCTGTGCACCTCACCTCCCCACACCCCCTCACTCCATACTTACCTCTGGAGTCTGGTGCCGCAATCTTCTGTGGAGCGGGAACATGTCTGCAATCTTCAAAGCTGACGGCAAACTGAAGAAATGCAGGTAAGCTGTATAATGGCATCAATAGGAGAAGTTTCAACATAGGTGGATATCTTGGTAATTTTTTTTTTTACTTTTGACTCTAAATTTTCAGCATGGGGTTCTTGGGATCCCACCTCATAAAATCAGTCACTGTTATTTCGTTATTTGACCCTGAAAGGTGATTTTGTGATCACTGCACAGAATCACCTTTTGGGACTGACTAATGAAACAGCAGTGCAACTGTTCATGAAGTGGGCTCCCAAAAGGCCTATGTTGCAAATTTGGTGAAAAATGCTTACAAAATTACTTAAGTTACGAGCATGCATTGCTCAATTTCCACACACGCCCATAACTTTGAGAATTTTTAATATTTTCACTCCAGATTTTCAACATTGCCATTTTTTCACATCTCCTTATGAACAGTACAGCTATCATTTTTCACATCCTGCCTGAAATGTGTTTTCACACATCTGGCACACAATGGAGCGGTCACTGTGGGAAATCAATGTTCGGGATAGATTAAGAAAATCACAGTGTCACTGTTCATGAGTGGAGGTCCTAAAATGCCTATGTTGAAAATTTGGTGAAATAATTCCAATTGTCAATGCTAAATGTTGTCACGCTGGCATTGGCAGTGGCAGACCGAGAGACGCCTAAGAGGAATGGCAGTGAAGTATTGAAGTGATGCCAACCCCACCCCCGCCCTGTAGAGAGTGACAGGCATTGGGGTGTGCCTTTGGGTTATCCGCTATAATGCTCATGACATTGTACCTCACCCTACCCTGTAGACACTGACAAGTGTTGTGGTGTGCTTTGGGGTCTTTGGGCATTATACTTACCCCATTCCAGAAGGAAGTACACTGATGTGTGTGCAGTATAGGAGCGTGGATGAAGTTTGTGTAAGAGTGCAAGACACACCACAAAGCCTGTCAGTGGCTGCAGGGTGGGCATGGGGGTGGAATGGCATGAGCATTACATCTGATGATCCCAAGTCACAGCCCTGATGCCTGTCAGTCCAAACCAGGTGGGGTGCTACAGTTGGAAACCCTAACACTGTAGGCATGTAGTGGTAGTTTCACTTCACATTTTCAACATGGGCTGCTTGTCAGGCCACCTCATGAAAAGTGGCACAATCACTTTGTTAGCTGAAACATGGTTTTGCACAGCAGCTGTGCCATTTAGCGACAGAGGGACGCAAACACAATTTTGGACAGGATGTATAGAATGACAACTGTATTGTTCATGAGGAGGCATAAAAAATGGCAACGTTGAAAATCTGGAGTGGCAATATGAAATACTGGTGAAGCAATGAACATGCATACAAACTGCACAACAGACATCCACAACCCAATTATTTGTGTATGCTTTTTAGCATATTTTCAACACAGGTATTTTGGGACCTCCTCATGAACAGTGGCACTGTGATTTTGTTAATGTGTCCCAAATGTAATTTCCACAGCAAGCATGCTATTGTGTGCCACAGATCGGAAGCAGCGTTTTGGGCAGGCTGTGAAAATAGCAGCTGTACTGTTGATAAGGAGTGTGCAAATGCCAATGATGAAAATCTGGCCTGGAAATATTGCAAATTTAGGAAGTTACAAGACTGTGTGGGACTGTGCAACGATGCTTGCAGCACAGTCATTTTATGGACTTCGCACCAAATTTTCAGCATAGGCATTTTAGGACCTCTGCTCATGAGCAGTGTCATCATCATTTCTCAAACCGATCCTGAAAACTGGTTTCAGACAGTGACTGTATTCTGCCGGATGTGAAAACACATTTCAGCCAGGATATGTAAAATGACAGCTGTACCATTCATAAGGAGGTGTGGAAAATGCAAATTTTGAAAATCTGGAGTGAAAATATTACAAATGCACGAGGTCATAGTGTGCATGCAAACTACACACGCACACATAAAACACTAATTTTATGGACTTTCAGCCCCAAATTTTCAACATAGGCATTTAGGACCTCTGCTAATGAACTGTGTCACTGTCATTTTCATAATGTATCTTGAACATGGACTTTCCACAGTAACTGCTCTATTCTGCGCCAGAACTGCAAAAACACATTTTTGTCAGGATGTAAAAAATGACAGCTATACTGCTCATAAGGAAGTGCAGAACAATAGCAATGTTGAAAATCTGGAGTGAAAATATTATAAATTCACGAACTTACGAGCGTGCGTGCAAACTGTGCAATGCACGCTCGTAACACAGTCATGTTATGGAGTATCATCACCAAATTTTCAGCAAAGTCATTTTAGACTTCTGCTCATGAACAGTGAAACTGTCATTTTCATAATTTGTCCCAAACACTGATTTCCCACATCGACTGCGCTATTCTGCGCCGGAAGTGCGAAAACACATGTCGGGCAGGATGTGAAAAATGACAGCTGTACAGTTCACAAGAAGGTGTGGAAAAATGCCAATGCTGAACATGTGGCATGAAAATATTGCAAGTTCATGGTTACGGTAAAGCGTGAGCAACTGCTCAACACATGCTCATAAAACAGTCATTTTTTTGATTTTTCCCACCAAATTTGCAACATAGGCTATTTGAGAGCCCCCCTCATGAACACTGGCACTGTTGCTTCATTCCACACTCCCAAAAGGTGATTCCATGCAGTGACTGCGAAATCACGCTTCGGGACCAAATAACTCCATGACAGTGCAAGAATTCAAAAACCCCATGTTGAGAATTTGGTGCCAAAATGCCAAAAAATGCCTGAGATATGCAGCAAAGTTGAAAACCCCCTATTTATTCCATTACACAGCTTACCGGCATTTCCTCAGTTTGTGGTCAGCTTTGAAGAAAGCAGACGTGTTCTTGGTCCACCAAAGATCATTGCGCTGGACTCCACAGGCAAGTATGGGGTGAGGGAGGTGTGTGAGGAGGCAGGGTGCACAGAGGATGGGTGCAGGTTGTGGGAGGGAGACTACAAGGGACCGTTTTTGTGTTACAGGGTTAAAAAAACCCCATTTCAGAACAGTTTTCTTTTCCTCAGGGGATTTGGCATGCTGGGGTGGGATCCTAGTGTGTCACCTAACTGTTTGGGGGGGTGCTGCATCCGATGGGAGATTGGGCACCCTTGTCGGCACACCACAAAAGGGTGGGTTAATTTATGCTGATGGGGATTGGGCATCCCCGTTGGCACACAAGGAAAATGGGGGGGCAAGAGCCAAGGGGGATTGGGCCCTCTCAGCATATAACAAATGTGGGGTGCTTTATGCCAACAGGAGTTGGCTTCCCGTCAACACATACATTGGGGTGCAGGAAGCTGGCGAGGATTAGGCACCACGAAGTCGGCAGTTGAGCAGTCAAGTCATGCATAGAATGTGGCCGAGATGTTGGGAGGTCCGCTGCATCTGACAAACTTTGCTCGGATTGCAGTGGACCTTTCTTAGATGTGCTCGCCACATTATGTATGCATGTGGTAAAACGGTATGCAGGCTGATTGGGAATGAGGGACTGACTTACTGATGCGTGCCTGCATTTGTCCAACAGTGACGCGCCTCCAAATCTGCACTACCTCAAGATGTTGGCAGCGCAAGCTCGCCAACATAAAATGACTGTGTTCTGAGCGTGCATTGTGCAGTTTCCATGCATGTTTGTAACTTGAGAATTTTTATATTTTTACTCCAGATTTTCAGCATTGCAATTTTTTCACACATCCTTATGAACAATATAGCTGTCATTTTTCACATCCTGCCTGAAATGTGTTTTCCCACATATGGCACACAATGGAGCGGTCACTGTGGGAAATCAATGTTCGGGATGGATTAAGAAAATCACAGTGTCACTGTTCATGAGTGGAGGTCCTAAAATGCCTATGTTGAAAATTTGGTGAAATAATTCCAATTGTCAATGCTAAATGTTGTCGCGCTGGCATTGGCAGTGGCTGACCTAGAGACGCCTAAGAGGAATGGCAGTGAAGTATTGAAGTGATGCCAACCCCACCCCCACCCTGTAGAGAGTGACAGGCATTGGGGTGTGCCTTTGGGTTATCAGCTATAATGCTCATGGCATTGTACCTCACCCTACCCTGTAGACACTGACAAGTGTTGTGGTGTGCTTTGGGGTCTTTGGGCATTATACTTACCCCATTCCAGAAGGAAGTACACTGATGTGTGTGCAGTATAGAGCGTGGGATGAAGTTTGTGGCCGAAGAGTGCAAGACACACCACAAAGCCTGTCAGTGGCTGCAGGGTGGGCATGGGGGTGGAATGGCATGAGCATTACATCTGATGATCCCAAGTCACAGCCCTGATGCCTGTCAGTCCATACCAGGTGGGGTGCTACAGTTGGAAACCCTAACACTGTAGGCATGTAGTGGTAGTTTCACTTCGCATTTTCAACATGGGCTGCTTGTCAGGCCACCTCATGAAAAGTGGCACAATCACTTTGTTAGCTGAAACATGGTTTTGCACAGCAGCTGTGCCATTTAGCGACAGAGGGACGAAAACACAATTTTGGACAGGATGTATAGAATGACAACTGTATTGTTCATGAGGAGGCATAAAAAATGGCAACGTTGAAAATCTGGAGTGGCAATATGAAATACTGGTGAAGCAATGAACATGCATACAAACTGCACAACAGACATCCACAACCCAATTATTTGTGTACGTTTTTTAGCATATTTTCAACACAGGTATTTTGGGACCTCCCCTCATGAACAGTGGCACTGTGATTTTGTTAATGTGTCCCAAAATGTAATTTCCCACAACAAGCATGCTATTGTGTGCCACAGATGCGGAAACGCGTTTTGGGCAGGCTGTGAAAAATGGCAGCTGTACTGTTGATAAGGAGGTGTGCACAAATGCCAATGATGAAAATCTGGCCTGGAAATATTGCAAATTTAGGAAGTTACAAGACTGTGTGGGAACTGTGCAATGCATGCTTGCAGCACAGTCATTTTATGGACTTCCGGCACCAAATTTTCAGCATAGGCATTTTAGGACCTCTGCTCATGAGCAGTGTCATCATCATTTCCTCAAACCGTCCTGAAAACTGGTTTCGTACAGTGACTGTATTCTGGGCCGGATGTGTGAAAACACATTTCAGCCAGGATATGTAAAATGACAGCTGTACCATTCATAAGGAGGTGTGGAAAAATGCAAATTTTGAACATCTGGAGTGAAAATATTACAAATGCACGAAGTCACGAGCGTGCATGCAAACTACACAATGTGCGCTCATAAAACACTAATTTTATGGACTTTCAGCCCCAAATTTTCAACATAGGCATTTTAGGACCTCTGCTAATGAACTGTGTCACTGTCATTTTCATAATGTATCTTGAACATGGACTTTCCACAGTAACTGTGCTATTCTGCGCCCGGAACTGCAAAAACACATTTTTGTCAGGATGTAAAAAATGACAGCTATACTGCTCATAAGGAGATGCAGAACAATAGCAATGTTGAAAATCTGGAGTGAAAATATTATAAATTCACGAACTTACGAGCGTGCGTGCAAACTGTGCAATGCACGCTCGTAACACAGTCATGTTATGGAGTATCATCACCAAATTTTCAGCAAAGTCATTTTAGGACTTCTGCTCATGAACAGTGAAACTGTCATTTTCATAATTTGTCCCAAACACTGATTTCCCACATCGACTGCGCTATTCTGCGCCGGAAGTGCGAAAACACATGTCGGGCAGGATGTGAAAAATGACAGCTGTACAGTTCACAAGAAGGTGTGGAAAAATGCCAATGCTGAACATGTGGCATGAAAATATTGCAAGTTCGCTAAGTTACGAGTGTGCATAGCAACTGCTCAACACATGCTCATAAAACAGTCATTTTTTTGATTTTTCCCACCAAATTTGCAACATAGGCTATTTGAGAGCCCCCCTCATGAACACTGGCACTGTTGCTTCATTCCACACTCCCAAAAGGTGATTCCATGCAGTGACTGCGAAATCACCTTTCGGGACCAAATAACTCCATGACAGTGCAAGAATTCAAAAACTCCATGTTGAGAATTTGGTGCCAAAATGCCAAAAAATGCCTGAGATATGCAGCAAAGTTGAAAACCCCCTATTTATTCCATTACACAGCTTACCGGCATTTCCTCAGTTTGTGGTCAGCTTTGAAGAAAGCAGACGTGTTCTTGGTCCACCAAAGATCATTGCGCTGGACTCCACAGGCAAGTATGGGGTGAGGGAGGTGTGTGAGGAGGCAGGGTGCACAGAGGATGGGTGCAGGTTGTGGGAGGGAGACTACAAGGGACCATTTTTGTGTTACAGGGTTGAACAAAAACCATCTCAGAACAGTTTTCTTTTCCTCAGGGGATTTGGCATGCTGGGGTGGGATCCCAGTGTGTCACCTAACTGTTTGGGGGGGTGCTGCATCCGATGGGAGATTGGGCACCCTTGTCGGCACACCACAAAAGGATGGGTTAATTTATGCTGATGGGGATTGGGCATCCCCGTTGGCACACAAGGAAAATGGGGGGGCAAGAGCCAAGGGGGATTGGGCCCCCCCTCAGCATATAACAAATGTGGGGAGTGCTTTATGCCAATAGGGAGTGGGCTTCCCCGTCAGCACATACATTGGGGCCACGGGAAGCTGGCAGGGGGATTGGGCACCACCGAAGTTGGCAGTTGAGCAGCCGTCATGCATAGAATGTGGCCGAGCATGTTGGGAGGTCCGCTGCATCTGACAAACTTTGCTCGGATTGCAGTGGACCTTTCCTTAGATGTGCTCGCCACATTATGTATGCATGGTGTGGCACCGGTATGCAGGCTGATTGGGGAATGAGGGACTGACTTACTGATGCGTGCCCTGCATTTGTCCAACAGTGACCGCGCCTCCAAATCTGCACTACCTCAAGATGTTGGCAGCGCAAGCTCGCCAACATAAAAATGACTGTGTTACGAGCGTGCATTGTGCAGTTTCCATGCATGTTTGTAACGTCGAGAATTTTTTATATTTTTACTCCAGATTTTCAGCATTGCAATGTTTTCACACATCCTTATGAACAATATAGCTGTAATTTTTCACATCCTGCCTGAAATGTGTTTTCCCACATATGGCACACAATGGCGCGGTCGCTGTGGGAAATCAATGTTTGGGACAGATTAAGAAAACCACAGTGACACTTTTTATGAATGGCTGTCTCAAAATACCTATGTTGAAAATTTGGTGAAAAAATTCCAAAACATGACTGTGCAATGAGCGTGCATTGCACAGTTTCCATGCACTCTCATAACTTTGAAAATTTTTAATATTTTCGCTCCAGGTTTTCAACATTGTCATTTCTTCACACCTCCTTATGAGCATTTCAGCTGTCATTTTTCATGTCCTGCCCAAAATGTGTTTTCGCACATCTGGCGCAGAATGGCGTGGTTGCTGTGGGAAATCAAAGTTCAGGACACATTAACAAAATTATAGTGCCACTGTTCATAAGCACAGATCCCAAATGCTTCCATAAAGTGGGGTCACAAAAAGCCCATGTTGAAAATTTAGAGTGCAAATACCAACAAACGTCCAGGGCGCTAGGGTTTCTAACCATAACATCCCACCCTGTAGAGACTGACAGGTGTCAGGGGTGTGATTTTTGATTGTCGGCTGTAATACTCATACCATTCCACTCCCACCCCCACCCTGCAGCCAGTGACAGGCATCAAGGTGTGCCTTGGACTCTTCGGCCACAAATTTCCCCCTTATCTCCTATACTGCACCCATCTCAACATATTTCCTTATGGAATGGGGTAAGTGTAAGGCCCAATGACCCCTAGGCACAACGCGACACTTTACAGAGTCTGCAGGGTAGGGTGAGGTGAAGTGGCATGAGCGTTATAGCTGATGACCCAAAGGTACACCTCAATGCCTGTCAGTCTCTTCGGGGTTGGATGGGGTTGGCATCAGTTCCATACTTCACTGCCATTCCTATTATACATCTCTCTCTAACTCCTGCACTATCAATGCCAATGCCAGCAAGATAACATTCGGCATTGACAAATGCTTGTTTATGAGAGGGAAGAGCATGCCAAAAATGGAATTCTATTTGCATACAATGATTAAACATCCACCAAGATGATATCCTAATTATTCAATTATAATTTCCAAAAAAGAGACTGACTAAGATGCTCATTGCCAAGAGTTTGTATAGAAAAGAAAACTATTCAAAGTAGATGGTAAATTCCAAGGGCTGTTTGATACTAAATCCTTCTTCAGTAGCTATGACTCAAGTCAGCTCAAGGTACTCGCTAACACTCTCTTTAGTGCTGCGAAAGAAGTAGCAACTGCTCTGGTGGAATGTGCCCTGACCGTACCCGGAAGGGTTTTCCCACCCTTCTCATAACAGAAGGATAGGCAGTTGATCAACCAACATGAAAGCGTTTGTTTGGTAACTGGGTACTCCAAGGACCTGTCCACAGAGGACACAAAAAGCTGATCCGATTGCCTGGCCTCCTTGGTTCTAGACAGGTAACAGTGCAAAGCTCTATGCACATGTAAGGTGTGCAGAAGTGCCTCACCCCGGTTGGGGTGTTCTGGGTAATAAACCGGAAGCTGAACCAACTGATTAAGAGTAAGCTCCGAGACTACTTTAGGAAGGAATTTTGGATTGGTGCGGAGATCCACCCTATCCTTGTGAAAAATCAGATAAGGTTCTCTACACATCAAAGCATGAAGCTCAGAAATGCGTCTAGCAGAGGTGACTGATACCAAAAGCAATGTCTTCCAGAAGTGGTAACAAAGCTCACAACTCATAGCTGGTTCAAATGGGCCGGGGGGGGGGTGTAAGCCTTTCCAGAACAAACAACAAGTCACAAGGAGGAACAGGATCCCGAACAGGGGGACAGAGATGCAGGATCCCCTTAAGGAAGGTTTAAACTACCTCCAATTGAGCCACTGTTCTGTCATGGACACAGTGAAGATAGGCAGAAATAGCGGCCAGGTGTACTTTTATGGAGGAGTAACTGAGACCTGACTCCGACAGGGATAACAGGTATTGTAAGATACAGTTGACCAGACAGACCATAGGGTCCAAACTCCTGGCTGTGGCCTACAGACAAAAGTGTTTCCATTTCATGGTGTAAGTGGCCCTGGTAGTGGGCTTCCAAGCCTCAACCAAGATTTGAGCTACCTCGTCCGATACTCCAAATCTGAGCTTCGCTATGTCCTGAGGAGCCAAGCATGCAGGTGGAGGGAGCATACCATGGGATGGACCAAAGCTCCCTGTTGCTGAGAGAGTAGCTGACCCGCGAGTGGAAGGGACCACTGAGGTTCCACTGTCAGACACCTGAGCATTGGGAACTAAATCTGTCTGGGCCACAGAGGGGCTATCAGGATCATGACCACCCTCTCTGATGGGGCTTTGAGCAGAACCCACTGCAAGAGGGGGAAGGGAGGAAATGCATAAAGGAATCTCCCTTTCCAGGATAGGGAGAATGCATCTTGCCAGAAAGCTCTAGGCTCAGGACAAAGTGAGCAGAAATTGGGCAGTTTTCTGTTGCATTGAGATGCAAACAGGTCAAATTCTGGCATCCCCAATCTGGTGAACACGGTGTCTGATACCGACTGTAGCAGGGACCACTCTTGAGTTAATGGTTTGGCTCGGCTGAGAGCATCTGCAACCACGTTCAGAGACCTGGAACATGGACTGCTGATAGAATGAGCTGATGCTCTATCACCCAGTCCCACACTCTCATGACTTCCTGACATAGGGGATAATAGTGTGTGCCTCCCTGCTTGTTGATGTAGAACACCACAGAGGTGTTGTCCGTCTGAACCCAAAGGTGTCCTGGAGGTAGGAATGGACTGAGTGCCTGCAGAGAGTACAGAACAGCTCATAGCTCAAGCACATTGATGTGCAGGGTCTCCTCTAATGGGGACCACAGCCTTGAGTCCTGTGGATCTCCAGATGAGCCCCCCTATCCTGTCCCAGACGCATCTGTAGTGAGAGTCTGAGTAGATGTGTCTGGCTGGAAAGGGAGGCCTCTGCAGAGATTCTGAGGGGACCCCTACCAGCAGAGTTCGATGAATTGGTTTTGTGATCTGGATAGGCAAATCCAAATCGTCCCCGGTTTGGTCCCACTGAACACGAAGCATCCACTGAATGGTGTGTGTGCACAGCCTGGTGAAGGGGACTGAAACTGTGGCAGCTGCCATGTGTCCCAGAAGTTGAAAAATGGATCTGGTCGGGACGACAGATGCTGAATAAGCTTGGATTGCTAGTGCTCTGAGGTGCTCTGTTCTGTCGGAAGGTAGGAAGGCCTTTCCCAAGGAGGTATCTAGTAGGGCTCCTATGAATTGTAGATTCAGGGAGGGTAGGAGCTGTGACTTTTCTGGGTTCACAGTGATTCCCAGGTGCCGACAGAGGGAGAGAGTGTCTAGGATGGTCTCCCAAAGATGAGACCTGGACAGTGCCAGCAGAAGCCAATCGTCTAGATAGGGAAACAGGAAATGTCAGTTTCTGTGCAGTGCCACTACAACAACGGCAAGGCATTTTGTGAAGACTCTGGGGGCAGAGGAAAGGCCGAAGGTGAGGTCCTTGAATTGGTAGGACCGACCTTCGAACCTGAATCTCAGGAATCTCTGATGATTTCTGCAGATGGGTATGTGCAGATAAGCATCCTGCACGTCCAGGGAAGCCATCCAATCCTTGACTGAAAGGAAGGAAAGGAGATTTGTAAGCGAGACCATTCGGAATCTCTGATAGGAGACCCACCAATTGAGATTGCTGAAATCCAGAATAAGCCTCAAGTTCTCTGACTTCTTGGGAACCAGGAAGACGCGGAAGAAGAAACCAGAGTCTACCTCTGCCTCCGGGACATATTCTATAGTGTCCTTGGTCAAGAGAGGCTAGATATTCTGTCTGATACAAGCTCTGTGGTCTCTCAGATAGTCAGAGGGGGGTAGAAGTCTGTCCAGGGGTAAAGACTTGAACTCTATAGAGTGCCCGAACTCCACGAGGTTGAGGACCCACTGGTTGGAGGCTACTTCTCTCCAGGCCTGGGCGTAAAGAGAAAAACAACCTCCCACCGATTCTCCTGATAACAGGTCTGGAAGAGGGGAGTCACTTAGTCAGGTTGATGGAGGGGGAGGGAGGGTGGCAACTGAAGGTCTACCCTGTCTAAAGGAGGTTGAGACAGCACCTCTGGACCCACCTCTTCTACCAAAGCCTCCCCGGTCCATGTGAGACTGAACATGGGGCTGCTGAGGCTGATGTCCCCCTCTGCCACAAAAACAGGTTCAGTGAAAACGATCCTGTTTTGGGCGATACATAGACTGCATGGAACGGATGGCCTTTCCGGAGTCCTGAAGTTTAACTATGACCTTCTCTGTGTCTTTGTCGAAGAGCAGAGAGCCTCTGAAATGGGCACCCAGAAGGGTAGTTTGCACCTCTGGGTCGAATCCTGAGGCCTGGAGTCAGGAATGGTGCTAAAGACAAATACCAGTAGTAGCCACCCTCGCTGAGGTGTCTGCAGAGTCATACGCTGCTCAGAGGAAGTGAGTACCCACATCCAAGCCCGTCCGCAAAAGTTTAGCAAGCTCTGCCTTTTGAGGGCAGTCAGGCATGCCTTGCAGGATGTCCAGTCCTTGGTCCCAAAGGGCGTTCTGGAACTGCACCATGTGAATCAAAAAATTGAGGCTACATATGCTGCAGATGGCAGACGAGCATACCCTATGCCCTAAAGAATCAAACTGCTTACACTCCCTGTCTGTCGGCTGGGTACTTAGGTGCTTAGGCCTCTTCGAATGATCGCGTGCAACTGATATAACCACAGAATCCTTCGGGCACAAATACTTTGCCAGATGCAAGCGTTCGGGGTCCAGGGCCTCTGTATCCCATCCCATGTTCTCCTGTATGTGCCTCTTGACCTCCATAATGTTGGGGTCATTGGGTGGAGATTTTGGCTGGTCCTCTGTACCACCCAGAAGTGAATCAGGGTCAGAACCAGGGTAGGGAGGTTTGGACTCCCCATAGTCTTCTAAAGAGGAGGGGGAACATCTCCTCTTCTTATGTCTGGGTCTTCTGGGTGAAGGAGAAAGGGAGAAGGAAGGAGATCTGGTCCTCCTGCACTTATCCTTGTGCTTCCTGGGGCTAGTGGGGGTTTTATCTCCCTCATTTCCAGATGGAACAGGGGTGATCTGAACATCTGGCTTCGGGGTGATGGGAGTAGGCTTAGGCTTGGGAACAGGAGGGGAATCCAAATCCTGCTTGACAGTCTCCCACCAATAGGTGAAAATTTCCTTCACCTGAGACATGCCCAGCTTCGGAGACCCAGGTTTTGGGGGCGATGTCAGTCTGTCTTCTCCCGAACCAGCGTCAGTTGGATCCAGCATTGGTCTAATAGGCAATGATGGTAGTAGTTTGGTAGTACCATTGTTGGGTTCCGACAGATGAACCGGGGTACAGTCCCTCTGAGAGGCATTGGTATGGTCCCTCGGAGAGGTATCAGGGCTACCATCAGGGGACGTTGGGGGGACTGACTATGGTAGTGGTACGGTGGGCAGCTTATCCGGTGCTGGAGGAGGCACTGTAGGATGATTCTCCGGCATTGGGCCAGAAGCCTTTTCTGACAGATGTCCCTTATCCAGGGAAGGGTGGGGACGGTTGGAGCATGAAGAGGCCTTCACCGGCCTGTCAGCAGATTTTCAAGGCTTGTCCAAGGGGCATTGATTGGGATCCGCAGATGGACACTGGTCAGACTTGTGCTTAGGAGGCAGGGATGAAGCCCTGGAAGAGGAGCTTCCCGCAGATTGTTTGTACTCCCGGGGATCGGCCGAGGCTGATCGGGAGGAGGACTTACCTTTAGCCGCTGCGGAGCCAGCATTGGAGGGCCTTTTTGCCACCACAGAACCAGAGTCTGAGGGCCTTTTTGCCACTGTGGAACCAGAGTCTGGGGGCCTAATTTTTGTAGGCTGAAGGGAAGACATCTTAGCAAGAGAAGCTGAGGTGGGAGGCTTGAGAGAGGTATGCCAGGCCTCATGACCGGAGAAGCTGGATCGACCAGTGGACTGGGAGCTGGAAGATCTGGGTCTGGAGGGGGAGCAATCCCAGTCCCTGTGGTGGGGCTTCTCCTTTCTGTGTTTCTTTTTTGGAGAGGGAGAAAGAGATTCCCTCCTGGAGGACGTCTCCTGCTGCATCTTGGCCAAACGTTGTTGGGCTAGGTAAGCCTGAAGAGACTTCTGTCTCTGAATCCTGGTCTGGCTGTTAAGGACCTGGCAGTGGGTACAGGTGCTAGTGTCGTGGTCTGGGCCCAGGTAAAAAAGGCAGGCCAAATGTCCATTTTTGGAAGGGATCTGCTTCCTGCAAGAGCACTTAATATGGTGCCCGGTCAATGGAGAGGACATATGCCGTAAGGATCACTGAAATGGTAGAAAAAAGTTCTAAGGTTTAAGAATTGTTAGAGAGCCGAGAGTCGACTAATGCATTGCTGTGGTGGGAAAGAACTGGAGCATGTGGGGACCACCAACTGCCTTTATACTGGGTGATGTTGGGGGTGGAGCCGACGTCAGGTGGGCGGTCCCACATCGGTACTGCTGGAGAAAAGAATTGCCGAGATCTACCGCCAGGTTGTGTCAGTCCTACTTGTGTTACCTGCTGCAAGAGCTTACTCTCGAAGTAAGATAGACTGTGCTTTGATTATAATACAAGTGAAAATTCTATAGTTATTGTAAAAAAAAACTGCAACATAATACTACAGCAGCAAAAAGATGACCAAAAATTATAGTTTTCAGACAATTGCTTTCACTTAACTTATAACTGAAGCAAAAATCTTAGTTGCCGGATTTCTTTCTACTGATTTCATGTACTTACTACATCTTGGCACAAGTGTCTTATTCTAACTGCCTCCTTCACTGTGTTATTCTAAAAAATATATAATCATTTTATAACAGCCAACTTTTACAGTGATCGGCATATAGGAAACTTGAAAGATAGGCGAGTATGTTTGCTTTACTGTACCAACTATAAAAACACTGTCTCTGTGACTAAATTAACATATCACTTTTCAAAATGATAATCCCTACTTCAGAGCTGTCATAAAATACTACTCAATGTATGTAAGCAAAGGTACAAACAATCTAGATACTGTATTAAACTTCAGTTCCTGTAAATGAAGTTTAAAGAGATTCACCATGTTACCCAGTTATGGTATTCCACCCAATATATGGGTGCCTTACCTCCAGAGGAATCTTTGTAGGTCCACATGGCATTTTATAGTGAAATAGATTTGCATGGAAAACGCTCATAATTTAGGAAAACCAGGTCCTGGAGGACTTCCCGGTCTGAAGAGCTGCCCAAGTTCTGCCCCCGCTTAGCAACGTTATGACGTTATGCCAGCGAGAACGTGGGGGCGTGCTCCATTACAGTGAATGGGCGGCAGCTTTCCAAGTGTTTTTTATGTTATTATGGTCAGTTTGTGGTGAAACGTGGTCACTGGTCAACTAACAAAGGGTCATAACATTGCTGAGAGTGAGGGCGGAACTTGGGCAGCTCTTCAGACCGAGAAGTCCTCCTGGACCCTGTTTTCCTAAATTATGAGCGTTTTCCCTGGAAATCTATTTCACTATAAAATGCCATGTGGACATACAAAGATTCCCCTGGAGGTAAGGCACCCATATGTAGAGTGGAATTCCATAACTTGGTGAATCTCGTTAACACAATATATATTTATACACAGAACAAATTTGGACAATCACCACCTAGCGGCCATATCATTAATCACAGTTCCATAAGGACTCGGGGTAACATTAGTCATCCAAGAGGAGCTCTTGCAGCTGGCAATGATCATAAGGACGAGACTTCCAGGCACAGGACACCATGGAAACCTTCTACTTCGCAGTCTTCAACAGTTACTGTATTCGAATGTCAGTCTGTTGCAACATCAGCAAATGGTATAAAAGATTAGTGGTTCACTGCACCAACCCACTTCTCCTAGATACCCGGATTCATGCTGAGGCTCACAATGTAGACAGAGGGGCCTGTGACTTGAGGACTTTGTGGGAATGGAAATAGAACCCAAATGGGTCTAGGATGATGCTTTATACTTAATTCCTCCAATCTGCTGTGTCTGACGTCAGTTCTCTAAGAGCTTAGTAATGACCCTCTGACTTATCACTTGGCGTCAGATGTCCGCTTCAGGGAAGTGAGCTCCGTGGACCACCTAAGAGGGGCATCCAAGCCCTTCAGAGGTTGGGATTCCAAGCAGCGTCCAGTGTCCTGACGCCAGTCCTGGGAGTTGGGACCAGAGCTGGTGGATGAACTGGACAGTTGGTTGTCTTTTCTGATCTTTAGAGATTGAAGAGAAATGCTACCTGACCCACCTGACGTCTGGACCTTGACTGGTGGGGACTTGGACTTGGCCCGAGAAGGAGACCTATCCAACTGGTACTAGTATTTTGTGGCATCTAGTGCAGCTCTTGCTGTATCTTGTAGGTCAACTGCCACCTCTGCTGGCACCCTGTCAGCCAGGGCTAAAACTGTATTCCAGAGTGCCTTCTGATATTGCACTGCATAAGCCATGTAGCTGGCCTGTCTATCAGAGAGGCAGCCTGTCTGTGTGAATGGGTTCTGGCCAAGTAGAATCTTAAAATCCTGTGCACATCAAGAGTGTGCGAGATGGCTTTCCCTCTGTTTGTATTGTTGGGGAAGTACACCGGAAGGTCAGTGTCCTGCTTTTTAAGGTTAAGGCTGAAACCACCTTGGGAAGGAAAGTACAGTTACGTAAGAACTTACCATAACAGTAGATCTTCGAGAGAGGCTCTTGCAGTAGGTACTAACACTTAACAGGTAGGACTAAGCCGGCAGACATCAGGACCCCACCGGAAATCTTCTAGCTAGCAGTTTCTGGTGGGACTGCCCTCAGATGTCAGGTGACTGATGTCAGGTAAAAAGGGCAGTCCCGCACCCACCCTCCAGTTCTCCTGCCGGAGACAGCTTGTGGCAGGAGACAGAATCATGGCCTCTAAGAGAGAAAGAAGAAAAATGAGTCCAGAGGGAGGGAATGCAGTACCTACTACAAGAGCCTCTCTTGAAGATCTACTGTTAAGTAAGTTCTTATGTAACTGTACTATCTTACTTTGAAAGGGCTCTTGCAGTAGGTACTAACAGATAGGACTGAGTCCCAAGCAGTTCTGAATAAAGCAGCCAGGGAGGAGGACCAAAGAAAAGCTGTCCACAAATAATCTAGCAGGGAGATTATGACAGAATGCCCTGCAAAACAGCGAGGCCGAAACCCTCTTTACACCGGGAGACCACATCCAGACTGTAATGTGTGGTAAAGGTATGGACAGAGGTCCAAGTAGCAGCAGTACATATACTTGCCGTGGAAACACCTCCAAAGCATGCGGCGGATGCCACCATGCCTCTGGTAGAGTGCTCTTTCACCTGGCCTGGAAGGGACACTTGTTGTATTTGTAGTAACAAAAGGTAATACAGTTAGCCAACCATTTGGAGAGACACCATTTAGAAACAAGGCAACCTTCCTTCTTAGGAGCAAAAGAAATAAACAACTGATTTGTTTGCCTGAGATCCTTCGTACAGTTGGTATAATACCTTAGGATGCGGTGCACGTCCAAGGTATGAAGAAGGTGCTCTCCTGGATTGGAATACCCAGGGAAAAAAGTAGGCAACTAAACCGACTGCTTGAGGGTAGATTAGGCCACAACTTTTGGGGGAAATTTGGGGTTAATTCTCAAGGCCACCCTATCCTTGTGGAAAATCAGGTAGGGAATATGGCACATCGAGGCCTGAAGTGTGGATATCCTCCGAGCAGAAGTGATAGCCACTAGAAACAACGTTTTCCAGGACAGAAAAAGCAAATCCACTTCCACTGCAGGCTCAAGGGGGGTAAGCGTGAGCTTATCCAGGATGAAATTCAGATCCCAAGGAGGAGACGGACTGCAGATGGGAGGTCTGAGGTGAAGAACTCCCTTCAGAAAGGTCTTGGAAATTTGCAGTTGGGCTACCGACTTATCTCCCAGTGGGAGGTGGTAGGCCGAGATGGCCAAAAGGTGGACCTTGAGAGAGGAATAGCTAAGGCCTAAATCAAAAAGGTGTTTCAGGTAGTCCAGAATCTTGACCATAGGACAAGAAAAGGGATCCAGGGAGTGAGCTTCTGCCAAGATGGAGAAGCACCTCCACTTCATGGTGTATGTGGACCGAGTGGAATGCTAGAGACAGCGCATCCAGACAAAAAACATCAAGCCCTGGAACGAGCGAGTAGAAGATGGCAAGCTTGGCGTTGAATGGGGATGTGAACAGATCTATCTGAGGCACTCCACAGTGGGAGAAGAGGTCATTTACGATGTCTTGTTTTAACTCCCACTCATGCGCACTCACCGGAGACCAGCTGAGGGCATTTGCCAGAGAGTTCTGGCTTCCCGGAACATGGAGTGCTGTCAAATTTAGGTTGAGGAGAACCGCTTGGTCCCAAACCCACATGGCCTGTCTGCATAGCAGGTAGGATTGAGTCCCTCCCTGCTTGTTCAGGTACCACCAGACTATGGACATGCTGTCTGAATGTACCATCAGAGGGCCCAGAGGAAGAAGGGGTTGAAAAACCTGAATGGCATACAATACTGCCCTCATCTCCAGCATGTTGACATGTAGATGAGATTCCTCCAGGGACCAGGTGACCTGGGTCCAGTAGGACCCAAAGTGGGCCCCCCACCCCATCTACAGGGACGTGTTTCTGGGCAACAAGAGACCGAGCAGAAGTGCTCAGCGTCTCCACTCATTCTGGGGGAAGAAAGCCTCTGCCCTGAGAGGTGTCCAGCACTGCCTCAATAAAAATCAAACACTGAGTGGGGACCAAAGAGGATTTGGCCACATTGGCCATAGTGCCTAACCTGTAGAAGTTATCCAGGGTAAGGGCTAACGAGTGGCACAGGTCCTCCCGTGAGGGAGCTGCAAACAGCCAGTCATCCAAATACAGAAACACCTGGATTCTGAGGGTGCATAAGTGGGCTGCCACCACCACCAGACATTTGGCAAATACCCGAGGAGCTGAAGTCAGTCCGAAGGGCAGAGACCTGAACTGAAAATGCTCCCCTTGAAAGCAGAACCGGAGGAACCTGCAGTGGACAGGATGGACGGGGATATGAAGGTGTGCGTCCTGAATATCCAGGGCACAAAGCCACAGACCCTCTTTGAGGAGGAGCAGGAGGCTCTGAAGTGAGAGTATACTGAACATCTTGTAGGCTACAAACAGGATGAGGGAACTCAGGTCTAAAATTGGCCTCAGATCTCCCGCCTTCTTGGGGACCAAGAAGAAGTGGGAGTATTCTCCCGCCCCTTGAAACGGGGGGGGGGACGGGTTCCAGTGCTTCCTTCTGCAGAAGGGATCTGATCTCCTTCCAAACCAATGAAAGATGGACAGGAGATAGGAAGAGCAGGGAGGGGGTCTATGTGGAGGAAGACTGAGAAACTCTATGGAGTGCCCCTGAGCAATCAGCTGGCGCACCCATGAGTCTGACGTTATCCTCTCCCACCCCATATGACCAACATAGAGTGCACAAAGCCCCGGAGTGGAGGAGGAGAAAATCTTCCTGCCAAACTGATCCATGACTTTGGAGTCACCAACAAGGCGGCCATCGGACACGAAACCCCAGAAGGGGAGGCAATAGTAAGGACCACGACCACAGCCGAGGTCAGCACTGCTGTAGATGCAGGATCCTTGTCCCTGTGCTTCTTTTGTGCTTCTTACGATGGTGCCTTTCGGGAGAGTTGGACGTCTGCTTGAGTTTCTTTAACTCCTTCTCCATGGAGGCCATCTTCTGCTTCAAGGTATGGGCTTCCAGGGCCTGCTGCCTTCTCTTCCTGGTGGCAGAGTTAAGTTTCTGGCAGTGCTCGCACTCTTCCACACAGTGGTTGGGGCCTAGGCAGAAGAGGCACAGGAAATGCCCGTCCTTGTGCGGGAGCTGGGATGCCCAAGAAGAATCGCACTTGTTTTTATGCAACTCGGACGGAGTAGGGGAACGACATGCAAGATCTGTAGGTAAGCTTGAAAAAGTGAAAAACTATCGGAAAAACTAGAAAAAAAGCACTTAGCTGAACTGCTAGAGTGAAGAACTTTCATGAGGTGACCCAACAGTAGCCAACGGCAAGAAAGAACGGGAGGGTGGGCACGGGACCACCCCTTTTATCTGACATTGGTCACCTGATGTCCGAGGGCAGTCCCACCAGGAACAGCTAGCTAGAAGATTTTCCATGGGGTCCTGATGCCTGCCAGCTTTGTCCTACCTGATAGTACCTACTGCAAGAGCCCTCTTAAAGTAAGATCTTAGATTCCTGATCTGGTGGTTGACAACTAAGGTGTTGCAGATGTTGGGACCGATCATGGGTGACCGTTATTACCAAAGAGTCAGCCACTGGTTGTTGGCCCAAGTGTGGGTCCTCCATTGGGGCCCTATAGAGGTGATCTGGCTTCTTAGGGACTGCCGGAATGGAGTAGAGATGCTTCCATGTCCCCTGAGATCATTGGGTTACCCTCCTATGTAGCCTGGCCAAGGGAACTGTGGGAATGGCAGCATCCATGAGGCCCAACAGACAAAACACTGATCGAGCACTGTGGTCCACTGAGAGGGTGCCACCAGGGTGGCCTGGGAGACAAGAGTCTCTGCTCGATCGAGAAGAAGGAAGGCCTTGCTCTGGACAATATCCAGCACCGTTCCAATGAATTGAAGGTGCCTGGAGGGTATTAGCTGGGATTTTGGAAGGTTGATAGAAATTCCCAGGGTGACAAACTGATCCAGAGTGAAGAAGAGGCTGTCTGCTGCAAGATCTTCCTCTCAAAGTAAGATCTAGGTTTACATGGGGTCCAGGTGCCTGATGGTTTAGCCCTATGGTTACGAAATATTGACTTCTTCACAACTCAGAAACACTGTTGTGCACTGGTAACTCAGTGTGTGCAGGTATGTGAGCACGTGTGTGTGTGTGTGTGTGTGTGTGTGTGTGTGTGTGTGTGAAGGGGAGAGGCGGTGGATGTTTTTACACTTTGTTTTAAAAGAAAGAAGAAGATTCTACATGCTTACCATACTTTCCTTTCCTTTCCTTTCCTTTCCTTTCCTTTCCTTTCCTTTCCTTTCCTTTCCTTTCCTTTCCTTTCCTTTCCTTTCCTTTCCTGTGTGTTCATTATCTCAGTGGATAGTCATCACATTACAACTGTTATATGTGCACTACCTTCATGGGGTAATGGCACCATGCATAAGTTATCAGCATTACAACATATGGGCGTATGATGAGTCTGCACAGCACCTACTTTCCAGTCTACTGTACTGTCAAGGGGTCTCCAAATGCAAACACTAGCCCAATCAGGTCATCAACCTCCAACTGTGCCCTCTAGGTGGGGCTGTCACATGGTAGCTTCTTCCAGCAGTCTTCTATGGGCCACCTCCATACCTCACTTCCTGTGGATGTTGTATAAAAGAGGGCAACCCCAGGTATACACTGTTCCCTGCAGGCTGCAGCACACAAAAAAAGGCAGAGGACCAAGGGACCATGGAAAAAACCCAACCCAGTTGGTATGAAACAGTCAAGGACCCAAAGGCAAAGATGGCAGAGGGACGGAGGGTGGGATAGTACCCACTGCAAGAGACTCTACTTTGAAGATCTACTGTTATGGTAAGTTCTCACATAACTATCATCTACAGACAGGTCTCTTGCAGTGGGTTATTACTCTTGGGGGAGTACCAAGCAGTTATAACAAAAGGGAGGACAGGCGGAGCATGAAGCCGGGATATAGGTCACAACAACAAGCAGAGCCAAGAAGACAGATCCATGAAAACGGACAAAGTGGTGGCAAACACACCAGGCGAAAGCCATGGAGGAGCCACATACATATCCAAAGGACAGCCGTGGGACAAGGAATGGCATCTCAAAAGTCAAAGAGAAGTAAACACACTCCATACCAAAATGGGCGGATAACCCAAAGGTGGCGAGGAAATACAGGTTACTCACCTGAGATAGGAGTTGTAAGAGTGGTATATGTTGTTCATCCACACTATCTGCCAGGTACTTTGCCACTTAAGGAGTGCCGGAAAGTCTTCAAGCTGGCTCCTTCCACCCACCCGGGTGATATAACTCTCAGCTCCACCCCATGACACCAAATCTTAGCTCACTGAAAGAAGCCAGGTTTGTGCATCAGAGCCAGGGAGGTCGGGTGGGTAAGTGTGGATGAACAACATATACCATTCCTATAACTCCTGTTACAGATGAGTAGCCTGTATTTCTAGGGGCTTGGATATGTTATTCAATCCACAGAATCTGGCAGACTCCTAGCAGTTCTCTGGGAGGAGGGAGGCGAGACACACACCCCCCCTACTTAGATGAGAGGGACTGAAGAACTGAGGTTCCAAAACCAGCATCCCAGCACAGCTCAAGGTCGATGTGGTACTGGGAAATGAAGGTGTGTGTGGACTTCCAGGTAGCAGCCCTGCAGATTTCCTGGATAGGGATGTCCCTAGAAGCAGCCACCGACGAAGCGGTATGACGGGTGGATTGAGCCCTAAGCCCTGTGGGAGGCTCCCTACCCACCAACCTATAGCAGAGATCAATGCAGGAACTGATCCACCTGCCAATCATCTGCTTGGCTGCAGTTCTGCCAGGTGCGGCTTCAGCATAGGTGACAAACAGCTGGCGAACTTCTCCCCAAACTTCTGCCGTACGCTCCATGTAGTAGGCGCGTGTTCGTCTCAGGTCCAAATCACCTGTGAAGGCATGAGTTCTGACTTGGCCTGGTTGACGAGAATGCCAAGTTGCAGGCAGGCCTGGAGGGCCAGATCCCTAGACCACTCCACTTCCTGTCTGGAGAGGCCTACTATTAACCAATCATCTAGGTAAGGGTAGACCCATACCCCTTGCCGCCTCAGGAATACTGCCACCACTGCGATGCATTTGGTGAAGATCCTGGGGGCTGAAGATAGGCCGAAGGGCATGGCTGAGAACTCGTAAAGGGTTCCCTCTGCCAGAAAGCAGAGGAATTGACAGTGGGATGGTCGGATTGGGATATGAAAGAATGTGTCCTGCAGATCTATGGAACAGAACCACATGCCTTGCTCCAGAGATGGTACTATCTGAGCCAGAGTTACCATCCGGAAGGTGCATGGCCTGAGAAACTGATTCAGATCATGCAGATTGAGAATGGGGCACCAGCCCCCCCATCCATTTTGGAACCAAGGCCGGGCAGACAATGGCCTTGGCCACTGAAAAGGCCTCCGAGTGGGTGTCCCCTTGTCATAATCTCTTTAAGAGGGTATCTGTCCCATTTCTGGATGGGTTCGAGCTGCATCCCACTGAATTCTGAGATGATCCGTAGGATGCCTAGGAACAAGGTGGGGCTTTCATGCAGATAAAGACCCCCCCCGAGGACTCCCGATCGACAGGATGGGAGTGCAGGGAGGAGTCTTCAGACTCCAAAGAGTCCTTGTAAAAGCCTGCGGCCACCTGAGCCACTCTCAACCAGCCGAGGGCGATCGGGGGTAAGAGTGACTGACAGCAGGTGGGGAAGACCCTGAGCTGACTGAGAATCCTTGGTCAGTGGCCCATTTTTCGACTGAGGTGGCGGTGGTTCCACCACAATGGGCAGGGCAGTTGGATTTGGCCGAGGCAGAGGATCCAGAACTGACTCCTCAGCTGGGGAGGTGGGAATCAGCTTCAGCATTTTGGATGACAGCCACTTGATCACCGAGGTGGCCAGCATTGGCTTAGAGCTGGACAGAATGAGCTGTTGCCATATCAAATCCTCATAGCTTTGACGCAATTTGCAACGGAGCATCTCCTCGGCCGAAGATGATGAGGAAGAGCTGTGGTGCTGCTTACCACGGTATCGGGACTGAGAGCACCAAAGTCGGCGGGAATGGCCCGATGCAGAAGAGGACCGAGACTGAGACCTCGACCAACAGCGGTGCCAACGGTGAACCGAGGAAGGAGTCGGAAAAACCTTCAGCTCTGTTTCAGTGTCCTTGAATGGGGACTTGACCCAGCAGGCAGAAATGACACCTGGAGAAAGTCCACTGAATCACCGGTGTCTGTGGACAAACAGTTGTCGGCTCTCATCGAGCGACAACTTGCTGGTGGGCTCGAGAAAGATCACGGCCTTGCCTGCAGATGTCTAGGCCAACTGGGGTGACAGGGTCACCATGTCAGCCATGGATGAGATTCCTGACCCAGCAAGAGAGCCTGGGCCAATGAGCAATGGGGATACTGTGAGTGAACACAGGCTCGCTGAAAACAAGGAGAGCCGGGGGTGCTGTGAAGAGCAAAGGCCAGGCCCAATACAAAGAAGGAAAGAAAAGAGTCAGGACCTGGGAGCAAGCCATAGGCTGAGGACAAAGAAGAAAATGTGGGTTCAAGTTCACATCGAAGACTGTAACTAGAAGATGGAGGTATCTGCCATGCAGGCTTAAGTTGAAAGAAAATTGAACAGTGTGTACCTGGGGCCTCCCCTTTTACACAGCATCCACAGGAAGTGAGGTATGGGGCAGCCCATTGAAGATTGCTGGAAGAAGCTACTGTGTAAACATCTCCACCTAGCGGACTCCCCACAGTAATAACCCACTGCAAAAGACCTGTCCATGGAAGATCTACTGTTACAGGTGAGCAACCTGTTTTTCTAGTGATGTGGAGATGTTGTCCTATCCACACTGCTTGGCAGACTCCTAACAGTTCTCTGGGAGGAGGGAGGCAAGGTGCACACCCCCTACTTAGGGAAACAGAGACTGGAGAACTAAGGCCCCAAAATCAGCATTCTGGCATGACTCAAGGTCGATGTCGTAATGGGTGATAAAAGTGTTTGGGGTTTTCCAGGTAGCAGCCAGGCTAATTTCCTGGATAGGAATGTCCCTGGAACCAGCCACCAACGCAGTGGTATAGTGGGTAGAATGAGATCTTATTCCTATGGGAGGCTCCTTGCCCACCAACCTGTAGCAGCACCTTATGGTAGTTTTAAAATTTTCGCAAACAGCACCAGGAGGGAACGCGCAGACATGTGCTTGCCCCACTCACCCAGGCCAGAAAACAGGAAATATGGTGCACAGTCGTGGTGGCTAGATGGCCGTCTATGGGACGCCTGTCCTCAGGGGTACTACTGCCTATACTGGATCCGGTCTCAGTGGGGAGTGAGGGGGACTCTCTGCCACCCCACCACAGAGGGCAAGCCGCAGAGGTAATTTGAAGTGGGGGCTTCAATGGGGGCCAGGGCAGGACCTGCCAGCGGCCGGGAAGAAGAAGATGAATGCCAGGACATGGAAGGCAAACTGAGGTGCCAGCAGGTAAAAAAGATTAACAAAAAAATAAAAAAAAAAATTACCCGAAGGTGGAGTCAGCACCATGGTGCCAACCATGAGGCAGAAGCATGGCATTGCGCAGTCAGGTTGGCCATAACTGGCAATTGATGTTTGCAGAAGGACCAGAGAGAATGGCATCCCAGGGTGGCAGTTGATGCTGGATCTATGTTCCTCCCTTCATTTTAAGAAGATATCCTCAGATAGTGTTCCCCCCCTCCATTTGCGGTCTCTATCCCAGCTCAAGGGAGAAGAGAAAGGGGGGGGAGCACAAAGTAGCTCTAAGTATGCTCTAGAAACTCCATGCATAGAACAAGAAAGTGATCAAATTACCTGTTAATATTTCATAGTGTTTTCTTTTCATTCATCCCAACTGAATTCCCCCCCCACTCCCATCCACCAGAAGTAGGGCCCACACCGGGAAACCAGATTTGTCGAGGCCATAGTGGTGCTAAGGGAACACTGCTGCACCTTCTGTTTGCACCTTGAGAAGGACCCTCTGAAGGAGCAGAAACAGCAGGAAGGCACAGAGGAATCTTCCCCTTTCCAGGAAAGGGACAATGCATCTTGCCAGGAAACACCAGGTGTGTGACCTAGCAAGCAGAAACTGGACAGTTTGTGTTTGTACAGTAAGGTAGCCATGTGGACTATCAGCTGCAACAGGGTTCTGGTTGGTACCATTGAGGCTGAAGAGAGTTCTGGGTGTCGTGGTCAGGGACCAAGCACATCAGGCAGGCCGAGAGGCCATCTTTATCTGGATCTGCTTTGCACAGGTGCACTTACTAGTGTGCCTAGAAGAACAGGATGAGGGAGACGACATACATGAAGGAAGGATGGGAGGAGTGATAGTAGTGATGAAAATATGAAAGTTGTCAAATACAGAATAACGGGTGCACATAACCCAGTTGTAATGACTTCCAATTAATGTGCAGCAATACAGAAAAAAAAATCTGGACAAACAGTCAATTAAAAGACAAATCAAGCATTCCTTCCTTTATAATCACTTAGGAGATTTTTACACCTGGCAAATTGTGCTGAAACTGTGTCTTGAGACTGACCAGCCCTCATTAAAAGTACAGAAGTGCACCTTCTCCCAGTGTGTTACACCCATATTATGTGAAGACAATCTCATGTGCAGACACAATGGAAACATAAACTTTCAGGGAAAGTTTTTTTACAATATTGATACAGCTCAATTGATAATATGATACTGTTCTGTAGTCCAGTTTTACACTTGTGAATTTGTTACGCTTGTACTGTGTGTAACTACTGTTTACATACAGTACATAAAGAAAGATGAGTTTTGACATCTGTATAACAGCATATTGATCAATGAAATTATCAACCCAACAACAGAACAAACATTATGTGTGTCATGCCACACATCATATTTTAATCTAAAGAAAACACAATTGTACATACCCAATTACAGCAAATCAACATAGGGAGCATATGTATATCCCCATGAAACAACTAGGGCTGCATCAACTCTAACTAGAATATTTGCATGCTGCCAAAAGGCCACAATATGAACTCAGCTGACGCTGAGAACAGCAGACACAGATATGTGTTTCATCCTCACTTTGAATCAGCAGTGAGCCATATCTGTATCTCCACAATGGTTAATTCATGTGGAATGGCATATGCATCCAATGGTGCATTGCATCATTTGGGTATGTGCAACTGTGTTAATGTTTTAGATCATGATATGAAAGCTGGACTGCCCTGTGATGCCAGGCATTAGGCGCCTGCCTAGACACGCTGTCAGCCCAGATTCACACCCGAACCTGGGTTGACAGATGCCGAAGTTGGAAGGGAGGGATTCAATGTGTCATGTACGCGCGACTGCCCAGGAGGAGGGTTTGGAGCACACTGCTGTTCAGTGACTCCTGGTGTCCGGTCGTGGTGTGTGATCAATGGAGAAAGGAAGACAACTTCAGGAAAAGACTGCCCAAGCAACTGGATGATGGTAGCCATCCATCCATCGCTGTTCGACCAGGTGATCCATGGGCTGCTGCATTCTTGCTGCCCCAAGGACGGAAAGTGTACCACCCTGTACATGACAAGTCTCCCCTCTAGGTCCCCACCATGGGCAGTGGGTGGGAGGCAGCAAAGGGATCAGTCTGATTGGAAGCATTAGAGGGAAAGCAGCAGATGGCAGGGGTCGAACGAAGGTAGTGGTGCTAGTGGGGCTTGGCCTCTCGAAGGAGAGGGGGCATGCAGAACTATTTAACAAATAAAAATAATATGCTTATCTACATTACAAATCCTTTCCACCAAATAAGTGCGCACTGTGGTAGTGGTGCTCAGAAACAAGTTATAATGACAGAAAAAGTTGTGATCACACACAACCTCGAGTCATAGAAGGGACGCTGACAGGATCAACGTTGTCACATCCTTAATTTATTCTGATAGACTGTTTTACGAGTGTGCGTTGCGCAGTTCCTAAGCACACTCATAACTTCGCAAATTTCTAATATTTCCACTCCAGATTTTCAACATTGCCATTTAACCACACCTCCTTATGAGCAGTATAGCTGTCATTTTTCACATCTCACCCAAAATGTGTTTTCGCGCATGAAGCATAATGAAGTAGTCAGTGTAAATCAATGTTTGAGACAGATTAAGAAAATCACAGTGACACTGTTCATGAGCAGAGGTCTTAAAATGGCTATGTTGAAAATTTGTGACAAAAGTCCGTAAAATGACTATGTTATGAGCGTGCATTGCTCAGTTTCCACGCACCCTCATAAGTTCACGAATTTGTACTATTTCAGTCCAGATTTTCAACACTGGCATTTTTCCACACCTCCTTATGAACAGTACAGCTGTCATTTTTCACAACCTGGCTGAAATGTGTTTTTGCACTTCTGGTGCAGAAATACGTGGCCGCTGTGGGAAATCAGTGTTCGGGACAGATTAAGAAAATCACAGTGACACTGTTCATGAGCGGAGGTCCCAAAATGCCTATGTTGCTATTCTGCTGTAAAAAATCCCCAAACTAATTACATTACAGGTGTGCATTGCACAGTTTTTATGCACGCTCATGACTTCACCAGTTTTTTTATATATTCACTCCAGATTTTCAACATTGCCATTTTTTACACTTCCCCATGAACAGTACACCTGTCATTTTTCACATCCTGTTTGAAATGTGTTTTTGCACCTGTGGTGCCAAACTGCGTAGTCACTGTGCAAAATCAGCTTTTGGCTAACAAACTGATATTGCCACTGTTCATGAGGTGGGGCTCACAAAAAAACCATGTTGAAAATTTGGAGTGAAAATACCAGTGAACGCATGGGGTGTTAGGGTTTCCGACCATAACACACCACCTTGTAGATACTGACAGGCATCAGGGGTGTGACTTGGGATTGTCACCTGTAATGCTCATACCATTCCACCCTCACCCACACCCTGCAGCCAGTGACAGGCATCGAGGTGTGCCTTGGACGCTTTGGCCCCAAAGTTCACTCCATTCTCCTATACTACACCCATCTCACCGTATTTCCTTATGAAATGGGGTGAGTATAAGGCCCAAAGACCCCAAGGCACACCATGACACTTGTTGGTGTCTGCAGGGTAGGGTCTGGTGAAATGGCATGGCCGTTATGCCTGATGACCCAAAGGCACACCCCAATGCCTGTCAGTCTCTGCTATTATGCATCTCTCTAACTCCTACACTACCAATGCCAATGCCAGCAAGCAAACATTCGGCGTTGACAAATGCTTGTATTTTTTTTATTATGAGTGTATCATTGCAGGTATGCAATTAAAAAGGGTGTTGCAATGTGGAGCTGCTGATAGAAAACTGTGTCAGAATGTGGTGACGGAGTGGATTCAAAGAAAAAAACAGACAGAAGATAGGCAATTGGTCATGGATGACCATTTGTAATTGTAAAACAAAACAAAATCTTTGAATGTTATTATACAAATTTTGTTCATGTTCAGGGCTGTTTAGACTATTCCATATCAGCCTATTGGGCCACGTTACATTACAGCTAAATTAATGCTGCATAGGAGCACTGTCTCCTGCTAGGGTTGTCAGAGGATTTTTTTTTCTGGTGGATTTATATAAACTTAAAAACATTATTTAAACAAAACAATCATCTTTTTTGTATAAACAAGGGAGGACATTGCATGTTAAACTTCTATAATGATCTTTGCCGTGCAGACAGTAGTACCCCCCCTTAATTGTGCAAAGGGATGAATTTGACCCTCATCATAAAACTGGTACATGTGTCAGTCCTCTTTGTGTCTGTTCCCTACATGTGTGTTACAGGTGAGCCGGAACAAACAGTGAGTGACAGGCCTGAATACTTAAGCAACAAATGATGACAGAGTGCTGGTGATGCTGGATTTGACACATGCCTGGTACAGTTTAGACACTGCCTGTAGCATCATAGAAACATAGAATTTGACAGCAGATAAGGACCAATTGGCCCACCTAGTCAGCTCATTTCCCTACCTAACGGATAAGCTGCAGATGCTAGTAAACCAACCGCCAACTTCCTCCTACCCTCCACTAGAATTGCCTTATGTCTGTCCCATGCATTCTTGAATTCCCCCACTGTTTTTGACTCTACGACCTCCTCAGAAAGGCTGTTCCATGTAAGCAATAATACCCAACAGATTGTGCGGTATTGGGCTATACTAGGCCACCCGGGGCGTAATGAGGCCCAACGCCACAGGCGGAGGGCCTTATAGCCCCTGGAATGTCCAGTATAGCCCAATACCGCCCACCCTGGAGGGTATTATTGCTCTTAGAAAATAGGCACTGTAAAAAAATTAGTTTCATAAAAAAAGTTAACAAATACATTTAAAATTACTTTTGAAATAAAATATTTCCTCTGCCTGTATTATGCTGATGCGTTTTTGTCCTAAAGGAGCCTCCTACTCTTTACTCTTAGAAGCATTGCTGTCGCTCTGGAGTATGGGGTGCAGTTCTGGAGGTCTCACCTATGAAGAGATGTTGAGCTGATGGAGAGGGTGCAGAGAAGGGCAACCAAAATGAAACGAGGGATGCAGGATGTATCCTATGAAAGAAGATTGAGAGGGCTGAATTTGTACCCTCTGGAGACTAGGAGGGAGAGGGAGGACATGATTGAGACCTTTAAGTATCTGAAGGGAATAAATAAGGTAGAGTGTAACAGCTTGTTCAAATTGAAGAAGGGAGTGAACATGAGGGGACATAGCCTCAAACTGGAAGGTAGGCAATACAGAGGTAATGTCAGGGGGCAGTTTTTCATGGAGAGGGTGGTGGAGGCCTGGAACAAGCTGCCGGAGGAGATAGTGGCAGCTGAAATGGTGGAGGGGTTCAAGAGGGCTTGGGATAGATTTAAGGGGTTGGGAAAAGAGGATGGAAGCATAACAGAAGGGGGGAGGTAGGGTGCTGGGCAGACTAGATGGGCCATGGTGCCTTTCTCTGCCGTCACATTTCTGTGTATCTGTGTATCTGTGAGGAGCCTCCATACTTATGACTGGAGCTGGTTGTCATGGCTATCCTTTCCCACACAGAGGTACACACACAGGCAGAGATATGTGTGTCACACTTGCATAGTTTAAGAAAGTTGACTGGTTCCCCCCCCCAACACAACACAACACAACACAACAAAACACAACACAACACAAGACAGGGCATGGAAGGGGAAGAAATGCAATGGACCAGTATCTAGAGCAGTGGGCATAAGATCGTGATCAGGAATCTGCAGAGCGCGGCTGGGAGAAATTATGAATTGTGTCTCTCTGATCAAATGAATACAAATGGTGGGATCGATAAGTCAAGATGACAGTGGCAGTCAGTTGTGACTGGGAGCTGTTGCAGTTGGGATTGACATGGGAAGACAGAGACTGTCAAAGCCGAAGTGCTGTCAGCTAAGTGAGCATAGTTGCGGACTCGGGAAGTGGGGGGTGAGACTAGGAAAGTGATGATGCTAGGAAAAGGGGAGTTTTTTTTTATTTAAAAGAAAGCTTCGGCATGCTGGTGCTGCAAAAGTGTGTGTGGGGGGGCACACTGAGCAGCTGAAATTGCGGTCGTGATCCAGTGATTGTGGTAGGGAAACTGTTACTGTACATAGACCTCAGAAGCTGTCTCTCGCTCTCTGTGCAGTGTTTTACAGTACGGGAGAGAGGAGGCTAATTTTAGGTTCAGTGTGTATGAGCAGATCATTCAGCAGTACCTTGTCTCATCCAGTGGGATTCGTGCCTCCTACTCTTTACTCTTGGGAGCATTGCTGTCACTCTGGTTTCTCTCAGCTACTGCTACCCGGATCTCTCTTTTCTCCAGAGACTGCAGCATCCCTGGCCATGAGCATTCCCTAGTCCGTCCCACCAGCAGCGACTCACAGACCAGCTCGACGACGCCCAGGGGAGAATCCATCACCGCTGCCATTGAACTTGAGGGAGGTGGGAGCAGGTTCACATGCCAATTAAGTGAAGGGAGGGGGTGTTGTATGTCTTGCTAAGTGAGACAACATGGCGTTATATTCAAACTTAAAATTCTATTGCACAAGAATTTCAGAACGTAATCAGGCAACGGAGACTGGGTCTCATTATTTCCAGGTCTCTGTTGCCTGATACCGGACTGGCTGATTGGTGTCCTTAGCCAATCAAAGTGAAGATTGCTCCCTACCCATTTTCTAAGCATCCACAACCCTCTCTGTGAAGAAATATTTCCTCACATTACCTCTGAGCCGTCCCCCCTCTATCTTAAAATTGTGCCCCCTTGTTCTTGCACATCTCTTTTTCTGAAAGATGCTACCCTCTTGGACTTGCCATACATTTGACCATTTCTCCAACCTTGCCAAGTCCCTTTTCATCGTTTCCACCCCACGGTATCAACCCTGTTGCAGATCTTTGTGTAATCTGCAAAGAGACATACTTTTCCTTCCAGTCCCTCTGCAATGTCACTTATAAAGACGTTAAAAAGGACCGTCCCCAGTACTGAACCCTGTGGTACCCCATTAGTAACCCTCCTTTCTTCACTGTGGACTCCATTTACTATTACCCGCTGTGTCCTGTTGTCCAACCAGTGTTTTACCCAGGCTACTACCCTGGGACCCACTCCCAGGCTGGCTAATTGGTTTATTAATATTTTGTGCAGGACTGTGTCAAATGCCTTGCTAAAGTCTAGGTAGGCCATTTCTACAGCCCCTCCCTGGTCTACTACTTTGGTCACCCAGTCAAAGAAATCAATTAAATTTGTCTGACATGACCTTCCCGCTGTGAATCCGTGCTGCCTTCGGTCCTGTGCCCCACTGGCCTCTAGATACTTAACAGTTCTTTCCTTCAGAAATGATTTCATCATTTTCCCTACCACTGAGATCAAACTGGCAGTACTGTAGTTTCCTGCCTCTGTCTTGCTACCACTTTTGTGAAGTGGAATCACATCCGCCCTCCTCCAGTTCTCAGGTACCACATCTTCCTCCCATGATTTATTAAAAAGGGTAGTCAGTGGTGTTACTGGTTCTTCCCTTAGTTCTTTTAAAATTCTAGGGTGAATCCCATCAGGCCCCATTGCTTTATCCACCTTCAGTTTTAAGAGTTCTTTCAGAACCCTTTCTTCTGTGAAAGGACTAATATCAACCACCCTATCCAGAGTGCTTCTATTGACTGGATTAGGTATCGTGATTGGAACACGGCAGGCATGCGTAAACCCAGTATCACCCTCACTCAGTCGTGGTTTACTGCATAATTACACAGTTAAGTAGCAAGCAACTCACAATGCTGGTGCATTCTGTGCTGCAGTAAGCAGTGCTCATTACACACAAAGAAAAAAAACATACTTATGTCCCCATTAACATTACATACACAATCCAAAAATAATACTGGTTGTCTATGTCATACCAAAATCTTCCAAAGAAAGTACAACATCAGTCTTTGGTGAAAGTGTCACAAGATTTGGAATTCTCACTAGTTTCTGTGTCATATCTGAACAACCATTCTGACGTTCCAGTTCATTCATGCTGGTCTGCTCCATTTTGATTGTAGGACCTATGAAACAATAAAACCGTATAAAAACATTCATTAACAACAGCTTCAGTTTAACACTACAACAAGCTTCAAACTAAGTTGCATATTGGTAATACCAACAAATCACTGTAAATAAATCTCAGTCTGCCAATCTGAACACATAAATAACTACTAATTCAATCAAATGAAATTAGAAGTGCTGCACTACTCTGATGACTGGCTATGTAAGATTCAGAAAAGCCTTGTTATATTAGATTACAATGGGTTGCTCAAAAAAGTTACGTCAGCTCAAATTGGTTGAATACCTGTGCATGGCTATTGATTAATCACCTGTAAACACACACTTGATGTGCAAGGGTGGCCAACAGTATCAGTTGGTGGAGCAACTCATAGTCCCTGTCCACACTATAACAAAAACTCCCCTCTGTAACATTACAGAGGGTCCAAACAGTTACCTCAACAGTTTGCATTTACACCTGTAATGTTACAGGAGGAGTTTTCCTTATCAGGTGTTTTCAACAATGGTTACAAAAACAGTTCTGTCTCTGTAATGTTACCAGCAATAGTGTGGATGCGTGAGCGTGTAGCCACAGTATTGTCCTTAGTGCAGCATGAACTGCATTGTGGGATAGGGTGCAGACCATAACGGTCACACATCACCCACAATGGGGACTGGCTGTAACGATTCCAAACTGTTATCAAGACAGTTCACTTGCAGTGTGGACACACTGTAACGGTTACCGTCTGTAATGGTTTGAAACCGTTACAGGGTTTTAGTGGTGTAGTGTGGACAGGACCTATGTCATCAAATTGCAACACTAATGGCAGCCATTTGTAACTGTGGGGAATCAAGAGATACCCAGAGATCACCATTGTTTACTGCAGTGGAAAGCACCAGTGACACAGCTGTCGCCAGAGTGATCGAGTGACAGGCCAGGCTACTCCAAGTCAACCTACATACACCTAATAAAATCCAATAATAATGGTCACTGGACACACAGCCATAATGAGGGTTTCAGACACCATGTAAGCAATAAGGCCCTGTCCACAGTACACCTCTGTAACGTTACAGAGTGCCCCAAAACCGTTACATAGCGGTTTGCTTTACACCTATATAACGTTACGAAAGGCGTTTTCATAACTGTTGTTGAAACCACATATGAGGTGGTTTCAACAACAGTTATGAAACCGGTTACGCCTCAGTAACATTACCGGGCGAAGTGTGGATGCGTGGTAACGGTCCCCTGCAGGGCCTGTAGCGCAGTGCTAGCTGCATCCTGGGAATGGGTGCCACCGTACCGGTCGCCAAGCACCCCTACTAGTGTGGACTAGCGGTACCAGTCCCATAGCGGACACTGTCGCAATGTGGACACAGTGCACCGCTCCGGCCATAACGCGAATTGCATCCATTACGGGCGGACGGTGTAGTGTGAAGGGGCCTAAGACACTGGGGTATTGCGGAACAGATTTTACTGCACGACCAGGGCGCATAAGGCACGAGGCCTTGGCCGAGTGCCCTTAGCTCCTGGCATTCAGTAAAATCTGTTCCATGCACACCCTGGAGTGTCTCATTGCACTTATAAAATGGTCTCCTATCTTTATTTTAATTTTTACAGTTACAAAAATCTTGCTTGGATGTAGAAAAAAGGTTTAATGTTGCTAACCTATGATAAAATAGTCCTTCCGCAGATATATCAATATCCATGAGGTCATTTGCATTTATGCAACTTCAGGTTCCTATGTGTAGTGTGCACAGCATGTGTGTGGGGCAGTCTTGATGAGGTGCTGCTGTGTAAACAGCTGAGCTGGAGTCGTGGAGGCGGGTCCTTGAATTTATAAATATGCAAAATAGTTAGCTGCACATTAAAAAGTAAAAACAGTCATTGAGCTTTCCAAATCTGCCATTTTTATTTACTTGTTCATTTGGCAAAATATTTACCTGTTGACGACTTTGACCGACACCACGTCCCTGCCGAGCACTTAAGAGAAGAAGGAAATGGAGCAGTTGTGCAGCTGGTAGACTGCAGCCTCCATGGGAGAGGAGTACAGTGCTCATAATGAACATAGAAATGGATGAGGAAGCTGTGCTGGGGAAATCAAACACCCGACTAAGCTGGGTAGTGAGACTGAGCAGTGGGTGAGTCACACAGCAGCTCCTACAATCAGATTTTATGCTGGACAGTGGAGGGAGAGTGGAAACTGTGGCACACTGGTCACAAATGGAGAAGGTTCTATCTGTCTGTTGACAGCTCACTCTGCAGACTTTTGTTGTGTCTGTGTGTGATAAACTGCCTCTGGCTTACCAAGTCATACCTTCTGTAGACACAAGCTCTCCCCCACTACAATTAACTGACTGTACATTCTGGGGTCCATGACCATCTCCCATTTGAATGTTTGTCTTACCTGACGTGGAACCTATGTAACAAGCTGTCAATTAAAATATGCTATCTGAGACCAAATAAAAAAATAATGTATTTATAGATACTTTAGTGATCAGAACACCTGATACTACAGTAGAATAAAATGAGAAAAGCTTACCTTTTTTCTTCTTGAACTATGCCAGTATCTGCCAGTTTTGCTTTCTCTGTGTTTAGCTAGACAAAATGAAGAAAAAAGGCTTTTTTTTTAGGTCAGACATGACACCATGCTGTATAAGGTGGGCAAGATATTCAAAGGGTTTGCGCCTGTAGCAACTGAATTGCATTAACGCAACCCCAGAAATGTGCACCGAGGCAATATTCAAAAGGAAGTATTGTGCAGTGCAATACCCGATGCACCGGGGCACAAAAATAATATATGCGGTGCATCTCCAGAGGGCATGCCCATACATATGAGGCACATCCTGATATTCAGCCCAGGATGTGCAGTGCATATGCCTGCACAACCCTGAAAAGCGTCGCATACCGATGCACAAAGCTGAGCCTGAAAAAAATGGCTCAAATGGAAGCCACCCACAGGCAAGCTGCTGTAATGCAAGGTGTATCACAACAGCTCCTGGCCATGGGTGGCCTCCTTCCCCCCCCCAGTACACTGTGCACAAGCACCCTATACTGTCCCCGGTAGTCAAGTGGCCCCCCACCCCACCAGTAACCATGATCACCATAATAGAATACTGTTCTTCACCCTGGTGGTTCAGTGGGTCCCCCCTCCCTACCCGTACCTCCTATCACCCTATTATAATTAATGTCATAGCCCTGGTGGTGCAGTGGTACCTCCCCTCCCTGTCGGTAACCGCGATCGACGTATATTAATATTTTACTTTACCCTGGTGGACCAGTGGCACTCCCCACCCACACAGGACCCCAGCCCACTCTGCATAACTCCGTGGCTGCCTGCTGAATGACAGATTACAGTACCCTCTGCAAGCTCATTGGACCACCCTATGGACTAATGAGCATGCAGTGCACACTGTAATAAAGTCATTCACAACTTTGTGAATAAAATTAGCCATTCACAAAGTTGTGAATGACTGATGTATGTACTTCATGCCCATTGGTCCACAGTGTGGTCCATGAGCTTGCAGATGATACTGTAAGCTGTCATTCAGTGGGCAGCTGCAGAGGTATGCAGGTGGGCTGTGGGTTCTGTGTTGGTGGGGGGTGCCACTGGACCACTAGGGCAAAGTAAAATATTTACGCATGGCTATCGGGGTTACCGGTGGGGAAGGGGTGCCACTGGACCACCAGGGTGAGGTAAAATATTAACGTACAGTGATCAGGGTTACCGTCATTGATGGAGGTGCCAATGGGCCACCAGAGTGGAGTGTAATATTAACGCACAGTAAACAAGGTTACCGGTGGGGGGGGGGGTACCACTGTGCTACCAGGTTGACTGAAATTATTACAGCACTATGGATGAGAAGGGGGAGTGAATCACTTCAGGATATTAGAAATTATGACCAAGCTGCATGAAAAAAAATAATACTATAAAATAATAAAAAGAGAAAATAGTAAAGGTGCTTTACTTACTTGTTTAATGATATTGAATTCACTGAAGACATGGTTTTGGCCAGAGGCAAGTGCACAGTGCATGCAATTGCACATGTGCGGCAACGAACCTGTCTGTGCTGCAAAAAAATCAGAAATAAACATGATTCAAGCAGACAGTAGATAGCCAAAAGAATTAAAACATTTCAGTATTAATTATAAAGATAACATTAATTAATCTCTTCAGCTTGTTGTCGCACAATGAATAACGCTGTATGTTAATTTAAAACCACACTCTTTACAAGGTTTTCTTCTTTTTACTGACACAAGCCTTACTTTTGATTTCTGTTACACTGCTGTGCACCACCCCAACCCCCAGGGTGATGCCGACCTATCCCCCCAAGCTCTAGCTTGAAATCTAATGTGCCGGCTTTGCTGTCAGCCCTGAAGAGGAGAGAAGCCCGGTGATAGTATGGCTCGATGGGGGCAGAGGTGCCATCACCTATCCCTGAGGATGGGGATTCTTCTTTGTATTTTCCCCTTTGGAGTGCAGCATGAAATGACACCTGCGCACAGTTGCCCTGCTGGCGTCTGCTGCACTCCATCCCTTATGCTATCTGGTGTGCCTGTAGTACCTCCAGTCTCCATCGTAGGGGAGCCAGGACACCGAGTGAGCCTGGATCCCACCCCAGGGAGAGGACAGCTGTCCTCCAGATGTTCTATCCTCTCCCTCCCTTGCTGACCCTCGGCAACCAGTGCCAGTCACTGAACCTGGGTTGCCGGTGTGGCACAAGGTGTGGCGTCCAGCACCCCAACCCTCAGCACCACCAGGCCAGCTACTTTGAGATGTTTTCACTTAAGCTGTGAAGAGAGTTTGGCCTCTGCATAAAGATGGGTGGTGGGGGTTACAGGCTGACACATGGAGAGGCGAAGGGAGTAACTTGGAGGCAATGAATGACCGATAAGCTTGACGTATTTTGGCGAAGTTGATGGAGACCATTCTGAAGGAGAGGTTGATAACCTTTCTCGATAGCAATGGCCTGTAAGACTACAGACAGCATGGGTTTGTATTCAGAAGATCTTGCCAGACTAACACATAATCAACTTCTCTGTGTCACTGGGGACGACTGATGAAGGTCACACTGTGGATGTCCATTATCAGGACTACAGCAAGGCTCTCAGCTCTTGTATCACACGGAAGGTTACTATTATGCAAGCTGAGAGACATGGGTGTGCAGGAGAAACTTGTGGGGAGCTGGCTTCAAGGCAGACTGCAGAGAGTAGGAGACATCCATCTGAGCCAGGACCAGTAACTAGTGGGGTACCACAGGGGTCAGTGCTGGGCTCCATTTTGTTCAATGTCTCCATTGGAGACATTGCATAGGGGGTCACGAGTAAGACTAGCAGCCTGTTCACCAATTACACTAAGATTTATGAAAAACTGGACAGTCAAGAAGAGAGGCAGGCACTCAGGGATGATCGAGCCAAACTCGAACACTGGTCAAAGGAGTGGCAGTTGGGGTTTAAATGCTAAGATAGCACAAGATCACGCACCTCAGAGCCAGAAACCCCAGAACCAACAACTGGCTGGGTGGGTTGGGGGAGTGCAGCTAGCAGCTTCAGAAGAGAGGGACATATGGGTGCAAGTCACAGGGGACATGAATGTATATCAGCACAGTGTAGGAGGGCAGCACAAAGGGCAAATTGGATGATGGGGTGCATTGCCAGAGGGATCACCTCTAGGGAGGAGGTCATCATGCCCTTGTATAGAGCACTGATGAGGCCACACTAGGATTACTGGGTACAGTACTGGTGCACATAAGGATGTGATTACTGGAGGGGTGCAGTGTAGGGTGACAAAAATGATCATGGGGCTAGGGGAGATGCTTTAAGAGATTGAGGGAGCTCAACATGTGCTCACTGGAGGAGACAAGGGAAAAGAGGGGGCAAGATAGAGACCTTAAGTACTTAAGGGCATAAACAAAGTCGGAGTTGGAGGATTGCTCCACTTAAACTGAAGGTAGGGTCACTTTGGGGCACTGTACTCTGAAGCTGGAAGGGGTAAGGTTCTGGACGGAAATGAGGCACTACTTCACAGAGAGAGTAGTGGCGGCATGGAATGCATTGTTGGAGTTAATCAAACTGAGAACAGTATAGTTTAAGAGGAGTTGGGATAGATTCATGGTTTGTACACACAAGAACACAATGGAGAGGGAGGACTGGGAGAAAGGATGGAGTGGTATTAGACTGAGAATGATGACAGCAGTACAATCGAGCACACTTGATAGACCTAGGACTGGAAGTCTTTTTCTGCTGGCAATTTTTTATGTTCATATGATTGACAGAGGCAAATGAGTGGCAAGGTGGTTCCCTGTGCTCCCTTCTCATATTGCCTAATGGTGTGGGCTGTCCATGCCCTGCACTCCCACTAGTTACCATGACTATGGAGCTACAGCAGCCCTACAGTTCAAGGAACCATAGTAACACTAATTTGCTAATATCTCAGCAACCAAGCAGGTAGGAAAAAAATTCCAGTGACGTTGTAATCAAGACAGCAAGACCTCCACACGACATAACATCGACTAAATCTGTATCTTGCATCATTTCTGAGATACGGGCACCTGAATGTACTCTTTGGAACCCTTGTGACACTAATTTGTGAATAATATCACCATTACCGTGGCATGTAGGAAACAAATGTCAAGGTCCTTGCATAGAAAGGGTGGTTGCAGGCCCCCCCCCCCGGTGGGGACAGGCCACAGATCTGTGCTGACAGTCACTGCATAAGAAGGTATGGAGGTTAAGATGCCCCACCTTCCCATGTGCTGGGAACCCACCACACCTTTCCCAAGATGCTGGAACCCCCCCCACCTTCCATGATGCTGGGCCCCACCTCACTTTCCATGATGCTGAAACTACCCCCATTTGCTTAAACCACCCTTTCCTGATATGGACCACTAGCCCCCCCCACACACACATACACACACGACTCTCCCTACATCATGATGATAAATGATGCTACTCATTAATAACCAAGTAAATTTACTAATGTTACTGCTAAAGCTGCTATTCTTGCATCGATTTCGATGCAGAACACCTTAACCGACTTTTCCCTGCAGCTCAACATGAGTTACACATCGGGAGGATCATTCTCACAGAAGTTAATTTTTAATTTTTTTTTCTAGCTGGAGTGGAATTGGAAATGCCGTGGAATCTGACTCAGTCTGTCTGAGTGCACTGCAGTTCTCATCTCATCACATGCCAGTATGTGGACAGGGTAACTACCAAAGGAAACAGGGAATCCAAACTAAGGCCATGGAGTGTAATAGCACATACACTGAGGTTGCGCAGCTCTGTTCTCCCAAGTCTGCACCTATGCTGTTGCCTCAAAGACTCAGGGAACCAACGGGGGCAGGGGGGATGCCAGGAACTGAGGACAACAATACCGGACCGGGACTAATGTTTCAATTGTGCTAGCTCGTGCAGCAATATTTACCTTTTGCCCACACGTTTACCACCATTTTTTTACAATACCTGATCAGAGGAGTCAAGTCGGGTCCTGTCTAGTGGACACATGGGGTTCAGGGTCAGGTCCCACTGGTATTCTGGGAGGTCTTCTGTGGGTTCGGCGGGGGGGGGGGATGCCTGAAGCAACCTGATGACGAACGGCGTGATACCGACTACCCCAGGGGACTCATCAACAAACTAGGAACACAAACTGGAAAGCCTGCTGAAAGGAAAGGCCTCACAGGGTACAGTAACATAACATAAACGACATTTTCAATTCATTAGGCATGTTGAGGGATAGGGCATGATTGCGGTAGTGTAAATTACAGTACACAGTCCCAGTACACATACAATTATTTGCTTGGGAGTTTGCAATGCTTCAGGTGGCTGTGTGTCTTTCATTATGATTTACTGCAGTGCAACACTAATTCTTGATGCTGGCATCCCACAGTTAATACAGAAGAGGAACCTGGGAGAGGAGTACACCAAAACATAAATTAAACATCTTGAATTACGGACTGAAATAAAACTGTCCTCCTCTCCCAGCTCTTCTCCGGCCTGGGGGATAAAAATCATCAGTTGGTTTCATGAAATTTACCACAGAATTTGAAAAGAATGATTATTTTAACTTAAATGAACTATTTCCTTTATAACAGTACGATTGCTGAGGTATGCAATGAGGAAATATGAACAAAATGAATTTAATCACATTTCGATTGACTTCTGGAGTGAGGTGGTGCAATTGAAGGCTGTCATGTAGATTCCTTTCTGTTCTCTGTATTCTCTCCACCTAGAAATAAAAAAATAAAAAAATAAACCAAACTCAAAAATTAAAAAATAAACCAAACTCCTGTTTTGATTAAAATCTCAAACTGAAATGAACTGGGCTGGGAAACCAAATTACCTAGGCACTTCATGTCGATTGCCACCTGAACTCCCGAGTGCCTACACCTCACCACATGCTGTTCAGTCCATGTTCAGTGAAGAAAAGGGCTGCATAGTGCACCTGGAAGCCTTTAATAAGAGTTCCTGCCCTAGTGGCTTACTTCTGAGGATAGCAGATTCGCCATGCAAAATTCTGACTACCTTTTTGCTGATTTTGGTTAATAATATCACAAGCTTTATTTTAATATACAGGTTAATGGCATTATTATGCACAGTTTATTTGCAAATTATGTTTTTGTCCATAAACATTACTTTAAATGGCAATTTCATATGTTTTTACTTAAAATTCATACTTAATGTATTGTACAAATCTGCAGCTTGGGAAGTGATGAATACTTTGATGTCAAGCTTTTTCTGAGGTGTTGTATGGTGCCAAAGCTATTGGAGGCAAAACATACAGGCCCAGATATTCAAAAGGGTTGTGCCATGCGCAATAGGGTTGCTCCAGCGCAAGTCCAAAAATGCGCCATTCTGCGATATTCAGCAGGAGGCAGATGTGCCCCCCAAATCACACTGAGCAATAGCACAATGATAATGAATGTATGCACAACTGAAGGGGGAGGAACCATGCATAAATGGCGCAGTGCGATATTCAACAACATGCGCCAAGCGCAATAGGGGAGCAAGCGGAAGTTGTGCGATAGCGGAAATGAGCCAAAATAAAAAGGAACAAGGGAGAGAAGCAAGATTGCTACAGGGAAGGCACATGAGGCTGAACCATAGCTGCACAAAGAGGGCAGGAGGGACACACAGGGCAGGCCAGGAAAAGGACACCCTGAACAGAGAGGCACAGGGAAGGCATGGGGAGACACAGCCAGTGCAGAAGAGGAAAATGCCACACAGCACAGAGGCCACCACATTTAGGTGTTCCCAATGCAGAGGAAGTAGCAGCCAGAACAGCAGGGGGGAACACAGAAACAGCTGCCAGGGGGGGTGAACACAAGCCAGGGACATGGCCAGTGCCACCATCCAGATGGATGCAGTAATGAGGGGGGTGAGAAGGCAGGCAGCAGGGGGGTATGGCTGTGGAAGGGCCCGTCGGCGGTATGCCCCCAACAGGCAGTACCGAGCCAGCACCAGCTTCAAGCTGTACAGCGATACTGAGATTGTGGGGCAGTACCACCTGAATCAGGCAATTCTGAGGCGGCTCTGTGAGCTGTGCAGTGATGTGATGCAGGCACCCACACAATGGAGCCATGCTCTGTCAGTGAAGACTAAAGTGACAGCTTGCATGTGCTTGCTCACCACAGGGTACCTTCCAGAGACCAACAGGGGACACCACAGGCATAACCCAGTCGGCTGCATCACGCCACCTCACCCAATTCCTCAGCACACTGCTGCCACATGCTGCGGAGTACATTCATTTCCCCAGCACACCGGTGGAGCACACAACAAACATACAGGAGTTCCACAGGGTAGCAAGTATGCCTGGTGTGCTAGGGGCAATAGACTGCACCCATGTGGCCATCCGCACACCACCTGGCCCTGAGGGGGCCACATATATTAATCGGAAGGGCTATGCTAGCATCAACTGCCAGGTGGTGTGCGATGCCAGGGGGTGCATAATCAATGTCTGTGCCATGCACCCTGGGGGAGCACACGATGCCTTCATCTGGAACCAGTCGACACTGTGCCACAGATTCGAGAGTGGAGACATCCCCACTGGCCACTTAGTGGGTGAGTATGCAAACCACATGGGCAAACTTAGGGCTTTGGAGGGGCATGGTCAGAGGTGACATGGGTAGTGGCCTACATGGCCCAGGGCAGGGCGATGCTGATCACCAAACTAACCTCCACCCTCTACACACAGGTGACAGTGGATACCCACTCCGTCCCTGGCTGCTCACACCATACCGGCGGCCTGCAACCCTATCACAGCAACGCTACAATGAGGCACATGCCACCACAGGTAATGTCATTGAGCGGGTGTTCGGTATGCTGAAGGCACATTTCCATTGCCTGGACACCTCCGGCGGTGCCCTACAGTACAGCCCCTCAAAGGCCTGTGGGCTATTCCTGGCCTGTTGCATCCTGCACAACATGGTCAATGAATGTGGGATAGCCGTACAGGTCAAAGAGGGGGACAGCGATGGGGACAATGAGAACGCCGGTGACAATGGTGATGGGCAGCCCCCCCTTGGGCGACAGGACCCCTGACTGCTCCGGCTGGCACAGCTGCACCGGGACACCATCACGGTGGAGCACTTCAGCCAACCCAGGTAAGTCATGGGGCCATGTGCAACCACCAGTGGCAAAGGCACAACCTTCAAACATGCATGGACACACACCAGGGGTGTATGCCGTCAAGGGAAGTGGCCGGGCATGGAACCACATACACCACCAGGGATGGGTGAGGTCTAACATGGCACCTGGTCAGACACACACACACACACACACACACACACAACTCACCAGACATGCACAAAGGGTAGGAGGCACGCTGACCCAGAATGCCACCCCTAGCCACACACGTATCCACAGACCACCATGCCCACTGCCTGTCATTGTGCGTGTGTCAGACGCTGGGCACCATTACACAGTGGTGTACAGCACAATGCAGGCATCATCATGCACACGCCAACTCGCGGACAGCAGCCGGAGGAGTGTGCAGATGGACTCTGTGTGTGCATGCAGGGCCGGGTACCCACCCGTGCATTGCCCACTGAATGACACAATGCACACAGGGCAGCATCAGACAGTAGCCACGCTGGGAGACAGGTCAGTCACGCGCCACAGTGCCATGGCTGCCACGGATGCATCGGTGGCCCCACCGAGACCCGCCAGCAGTGATAGGCTGACCACTGGCCTCATGGAGTGGAACCGACAGTCCCCCCAGGGGTTCCACTGCATGAATGCGACCGTGCTCACGCAGGGGTCTGCAGCACACTGAATATGCCTGCGCCAGGCATGCTCGGGATGCCCACAGCTGAACCCGGTGTCGACAAGGATGGTGTCGCACGATGCCGGGAATGGGGGGTGGACAGTGCACTGCGTGGTGTCTGCAACGCATGGGCACATAACTGTGTGCCCATTGTGACCATGACAGCAGTGAACGCCTGTGTTTGCCTGTCAATGGCAGTGGTCACATCCTCCTGCAACCCGGTCCATCCCTGCCAGGAGCAGAGCGATGTATCTGCTGCGACACTCCTCTGCCTGGTGCAGAGCTGCACTCAGTGCATCCACCGCCATCACAAGCCACATCTGCTGATTGACTGATGCTTGCAGTATGCGGGTGTGCTCATCCAAGAGGGGTCATCTGCCTGATCGGCATGCTGTCCCTCAGGGTGTTCACGGCCCTGATGCTCATCACCCCTTGAGGGTGGGTGCTGCACACCAGGGCCAGGCCTTGGCATGTCCACAGGTGGTGCACTGACACCGCCCCCTGACACTTTTACCCCCATGCCCATTGGCCGACTGCTGATGTTGTCCATCCGGCTGCTGCTCCCCAGGGCTCAATGGTGCCACCAGAGTGGCCACAACAGTCCCACTGTCCTGTACACACACACACCAGTGCTGCCCCACCGGTGCTGACAGGCACAGGCTGGGACTGTGATGACGCGCAGGCCTCCATGGTGGCACCACCCACAGCCATGGCTGTGATGTAACCTGCTGTGTGGCCATCCTGTGGCACACATGTGTCACTGCCCATGACGTTAGCGACATCATCCTCGGTGACAGATCCGGGACCAGCCTGAGTCTCAGCATGCTGGCATCCATGGACGCTGGCATGCTGGGACACGAGTAGGGCCTCCTCCATACCTGCTCCACCAAAATCAGTCTGGACATCCAGGCAGGCCCACTATCACCCTGACCCACGTATTCCTGTGGAGGTGGATGGGCCCTCCTCCATCTCCATGTGACTGGCCTCAATGGAGAAGCCCACCACTGCTGACCCATGCAGACACTCAAGAGCTGTAAGGGAAAACAAAGTAGCGTTACTGCATGTGTCCTACCCTGTCCCCCCCCAATAGAGAGACCATGACCTACCACGCAGTGACGGGCTACCACCCATCTGGAATCCACCACCCAGAACACCCTCAATGGCGCAATGCTGCATGCTGCCAGCAACCTGCTCCTTCTGTGGGGTCAGGCGTAGCACCTCCGGTTGTCCCCCACCTGTCACAGACCATGCTGCCCTGATGGCAACCACCTTCTCCTTAATCCTCCACCTGTCTGTGCCCATCTTCTTCTTGCACTCCTGCACGGAGTGCTGGTGGCTGCCATGCAGGTTTACAGCACGCGTCACCTCCTCCCATGCAGCAGCACGGGCCTGTGGTGTTCCCTGGCGTCCACTGAGAAGCAGCTCCTAGTCTAGGTAGGCCTCGAACAGGGCATCTGTCTCGGCCTTAGTGAAATTCGGCCTCCTCTTCCTCCCATGACTCTGTTCCTCTTCCTCCACAACACGCTCGGTCATGATTCAGCCTGTGAGAATGACCGGTGTTACTTGTGACTGTGCAGTCCCATGCATGTCTCAGAATCTACAGTCCACACTCCCAAACAGCATGCAACTCACCGCAATAGACTGCAGTAACTGACTATGGCTAGTGCAGCCCAATGTCGCACTTTTATAGCGCAACCCATGCAAATGAGGCAAGGCGCATCTTTAAGTGGATGCAAATGCAGTGACTGCACCATTGAATGGCTGATTAGCTGATTTGCATATGCCGGCTGAATATCTCGCTGTTGCGCTTTGCGCAGTGTTTTGAATGTGCTGAGCCAGGCGCCAGTTCTGTGACATCCGCAGTACACACCTAACTGCGCATGCCCGGGTTGATGACGCAGGCGCCTGCCATGCTGCTGATGTGCTGTGCGTGGGAGGCAATGCAGGGCACGGCCACCATTGTGCCAGTGGCACTACAGTGCTGTTCACCTATATGGCGCTGTGGCACTGGGGCAGCGTAGGCGCACTGGGGCAACAGCGCAGTAAGCCGCTACAGGAGGTGGCACACAGGCACCCAATTGCGCTACATGCATTGGGTTCCAATCGCGCTGTGACTGTCCGTGTGCCAGAGACTCTTGACCCTGTGCCAGACCTTTGCCCCCTAGGCACCATGCATCAGGCATGGGTGCACCACTATCACGCTGTTCGGTGACAGTGCCATAGGGAATGGCAGGGCTGTACCGCGCAGCATCTGCACGTGGCAGGACTGTGCTGCAGAGCGCCATTTTGACTGAACTGAGCAGCAGAGATGGCATGGAGGTGTGCTGTGCAGTGGAGCCAGGTGGAGCTGGCAAACCTTGTTGCCATTGTGGAGCCACATGTTGGGCCTTTTTTTGAGGAGGCACCCCTGGACAGGGCCAGGAGTCAGGTGTGGCAGGAGGTGGTCGTCGCCCTGGAGGAGGCCACTAGTATGGGGCAGACGGCAGAGCAGTGCCGCCACCGATATGGGGACCTGAGGTGGAGGGACCCAGACCTGCTTGCCCACCTGCGGGCACATGCCAGGAGGGGCACGGTGCCATGGCCAGGTAGGTGCAGCATCCATACACTTTTATTGTCCATACGGGTATCATGGTTGCATGTGTCCAGCACATGGGGGGGGCCATCCAGTGTTGGCTGTGGTGGTGTTATCGAGGTGTGAGGTGGGTGGGTCTGGCTGTGTGGGATTGCACACATGGGGTGGGGAAATTGCTACAGGATTGTACTGATGTTCCTCTCTTCATGTTTTGCACCTTAGGGCCCACAGAGCACCAGCATGCCAGAGACCGGAGGTGCCGCCTGGAGGAGCAGCAAGCCAGGAGGGGTAATGGTGGTCGGCGGCACATGGACCACCCTGATGTTGGTGAGTGCCTTACATCCATGATTACTATTGCATGCTGTATAATTGGACAGGCAGTGGGGCATGGCCACCATCCAGTAACACCACTGCCATGCACGCAACTTGTTACAGTCAGCACTGTCCAGTGGCACTGCATGTCTGGGAGTGCGTCAATGGTGGTCCATGCATGCACCGGGCACATGGCTGTGGCACTGCCTTCACTCCGCATAGCCAAGTCACTGTACAGCCACAGTGGTGCTGTGCAGGACATGGGCGGTGGGTGTGTGCAGTGGTCCACATGGCTGTGGCTGCCTGGGAGGGCAGGTCTTGTGGATACGGTCACTGTGGGTGGTCGCACACCATCACAAGGGCGTGTCACATGGCTGTATGCCATGCACAATGGGTGGGCTGCAGGGGGATGGACAGTCACACCTATTGACTTTGCTCCCTCGTCCTAGGTGGCCAGACTCTCCGGCAGATCCAGAGGGACATCCAGGAGCTGCTGCGGGTCTGGAGGGAGACTTTGGAGCTCCTGAGGCACATCCACTGCCATTGGGTGAGGAGGAGGAGGTGGAGATCCCATCGGCGGCAGGAGGAAGAGGACCAGGGTGGCCAGTGATGTCCCCATGCCCCAAATACCACCTTCCCCCTTTGACCCACCCTCACACCCCTTCTTGCCTCTCCCATATGTTCACCCCTGCCCCTTACCCGCCCCCACCTGCTATGTGGCCCTTCCCCCACTATTGTATATAGTTTTGTATATGGTTTTACTGTACATAGTTTTAATATATACATTTTGTTATAACAACTGTGGTGGTCTCTGATTTGCAGTGGGCTACAGGTGCTCAGCTGCAGTGGTGTGCATGGCATCAGGGGTGGTGCACGCATGGGCGTGTGTGTGTGTGTGTGTGTGTGTGTGTGTGTGCGCGCAGAGGTGAACCACCTATGGTGTGGACAGGGAGATCAGTCACTGTCTGTGGTTTGTGTGTTGTACTCTGTGCACTGGATGCCTGTGTGCAGTGGTCCATGGGGCCTGCACTGTGTGCATGGCACCCCTGTCAGACCGTCCATGGCCTGTGCAGCTGACACCCTTGCATGCCTGTGATATGCACGATCTGTTGGTGTGTCAGTGGTAGCTGTCCATGCTGGATAACAACTGTACCTGGCACAATGCCAGGTTGACCGCCATCACCAGTATGGTGCACGTCTGTCTCCGGTGGCACTGTGGCCTCTGCTGTTGTTGTCCCCCATCCATGCTGTCACTTGTGTCTGTTGCAGGGGATGTGCTCCAGTGTCTGTCACTTGTTCTCCGGCAGCATGCTGGTGGCATACAGCTTCATGATGGCTGTGCAGGGTGATTGGCACACCTGTGCAATGTAGCGGTGCTGGCCATGTGTACACGTCAACCGTGGCCACACGCCAGTGGCTTGGTTGACCCGCTACTGTGTCCCTGTGTTGTTGTACCCTTGGGTATGGGTGGGTGTTTGTCCATGCACTGTGTTGCATCCTGTGTGGCACATGCTTCCATGCTACACTGTGCGTGTCTGTGCTGGCTGTTGTGGCCAGTGCTGGGACAGGATGTGTTCTTGGGAGGGTGTGCAGGGTGCTGTACCACTGGAGGTGGGGTCTGGGGCATGCCCTGTCGCATGTGGGGTACCTCGTGTGCTGACGCATGGTCGGTCTTTCAGCTGTACCTCGGGGGGATGTGCAGGGCAGCACTGTGTATGCATCTGTTGCATCACTGTCTGCTGCCACCCACTGCAGGGTGTCCATGGTGGGGCTGCCTTGCATGGCTCCATGGTGCACAGCGTTGCTTTGTCACAGTGGGGGTGGTGGTATGCATGGGGTGTCCTGCACTGTTGGGTGCTACTCCTGGGCAGAGTGTATGGTGATCATGGTGCAGGTTGTGCTCTGCATTGGTGGGATGGTGTGGTACTGGGTGGTCTGCCATCCTTGTGTGCCGGTCACAGCTTGCCAGGGGGTGTGATGGGGCACCATGGCCCGGCTGTGGGTTGGTTGCTGGTATCCATGGGCCAGCGGTTATTCCAGCTCTCCCCCAGTTGTGCAGTGCATGGGGTGTGGGGGGACGATGTCTGTTCTGCTGTGTGTTCCTCTGCCCATCTGTGGCATGAGTGGTGGGCCCCTGCATCCCTGTTTATGCTGTTCCATTGTTGCCCTGCTGCTGGGGGCGTCCCTGGTTGCACTATGGCGCATCAGGACTGCTCAGCTGCACATCCCTTGTTGTGCTATGGCGCATCAGATATGCTCAGCTTCACCTCCCTAGTTGCGCTATGGCGCAGGTGGTGCGATATTCAGTCATCAGCCGTAGGCGCATCTTGGCCTGCGCAGTTTTTGAATATCGCGCTTCTTGCACATGGGCTCAGTGGACTTGCGCTTGCTCCTGCTGTTGAGCACTTTTTGGGCGCAGTTTGAGTATCTGGGCCACAGTGCCTAATTATGCTGCATGCATGATTCCACTTTTGCAGGGTTCTCTGCACTGTCTCAAGGATGTAACACACTTTTTCAAAAGATAAAAAAAATATTTTTTTTTTATTTATTCAACTATCTAATCAAATAAATGACACACACAGACACATTAAGGATGTTTATTTAACAAATAATTTATTAAGACACACTTTTTATTTGTAAAAAAAAATGTTTACATTCACATCTCTAAGAAACTTCATCACCCTTTGCTGCCAGTTCTAGCTGTTAGAATGCTGGTACCTACAGTAACTGCATACAGTATCACTTGTTTAATTGGTTGGGCATTTTCCCTTACTTTCTCATGAGGGAAGTTTTCCTTCTCACAGCTAAAATGAAGATTTTAGAGTTGTGAATGAGCTTGGTACATCCAACAGACATACCTGGGTTTGATTCCCACAAGTCCTACTTTTTTTTTAGTTTTTGTTGACCGGGTAAGTGCACTAGACAAACCCTGCCTATTTTCAGGCACAACCTGGGGAAGGGGGATACAGATGAATGCCACCTGACCTTGAACCAGAATAAGCTGTTGGTGGTATTTTTTTTTTTTTTTTTTAGTGAATGAGGGAAATTTGGCCAGAACACCGGGGAAATTCCCCTACTGTTCAGTAGGAGGAACCTCTGGCCATCGAAGGATGGCTGAGTCAGTTGTTGTGCTGCCACTTGAGGAGATGGACGTGCGGCAGGATGAGGAGCCCGTCTCCAACTCAGTTACAGTGCTACTTGCAATGGATGCTCCTGCTGAAGCTAATGGGTCTGAGTGCCTTTTGGAGGCTGCCTGTACGACGGCTTTGCCTGTTTTGGATGGCTCGGTTGAGTCAGTGTTACCTACTGTGGAGTCTTCTGATGTGGAGCTACAAAAGCTGTTGCAGTTGGAAGAACGTCAGTTTTTCCAAAAGAAAAAGGAACTTTTGGAGCGTTTTCAGTCAAAATGTTCGGTGCCTAGGACTGGGGCTCCTGGATTTGTTGTTGATGCTCAGAAGTCGGTTTCCATGGTTATGGATCAAACGGAGGTTAGGGCTGAACCGAGCGTAGTCTTTCACCGCTCAGGACAGGACCAAGCTGCAGCAACTGTTTTTTCTTTCAACACTGTACCAGACAACCCTTGCATGGAGTGAGTTACGCGTAAGGGGTGCCCCAGCAAACTTAGTTGGGCTGATGCTCCTATTGTGGAAGGGGGTCTCTGGACCGTGGAGGACTCATTGCAGGTTGCAGGCTGGGTGTGCTCCCCTAATGCTGGGTCTTGGATCTCTGGCTTTGCACCCATTAAAATTCCGGGAATCAAGCTATCACCTCCTCCATCTACTCATACTATCTCAGAGACTGTAAGTACTAATTCTGACACTGTAGCTTCTGCATTAACTGTTGTGGTTTCTCTACCTGCTTTCCCTAAGCCCACTCCAGAGCAAGAATCTTCACCAGCTAAAGACAATTTACAGCATTCTCCTCTCCACTTGCCTTCAGATTTGGAACTTTCTCAAACCTCAGTTTTACAGCAGCTTAATACAAATAGGGCTAGTTCTCCCCAACGTGAGGTGGAGGCAGCTGAATTAAGTGACATTTCTGACTTTTCGGATATACCTAGAAATATTCCAGCTGATGTTAGGAATTTTCCACAGGTCTCTCATGGTGCAGGGGAACAGCCCCCCCCCCTTCTGCCCCTCCTAAAACCCCTCGGCCTTTTGCTTCCCTTTCTCATAATCCTGCTCCTTCAGCTAAACGCCATAATGCTGTTCACCTCATATATAAAGGGGGTCTAGATACCTTTCCTGATAGGGTTTATGTGGGTGGTACATTTTTGAAAAGCAGTCTAAATTTTCATGTTTCTGAATTATATGCCCTAATTCATGTGTCTGGGGAGAATGTATTTGATGTCAGTTTTAAACTGGGGAGTGGCCTTGACAAGTTCTGGGCACGTTATCACCAGGTAAAGGCCACCCCTTTGTGGGCCCCTTTTGAGGTTTTTGCTCTTACCAGGCCTGCTCACAAAACCATTTCAGTTCTCTTTCGAAATGAAGGGGTCAGTGTTACTGACTTGCTGTTTTGGCTATACAAACGTTGCACTGTAACTGGTCATCCAGAGGCTATATTTGACTCTGAGGGAATCTGGACTGGCCGATGGAGAATTAGGGTGATCTTAAACTCAGAGGGTGGGGGTCTCCGCCATCTGCCTAATAGTTTTTTTCTAGGTAGGGATAGAGGTGTTCTATTTTATCCTGGTCAACCCAGGACTTGTTATAAATGTGGGCTCCCAGGTCACATTAGTAGTGCCTGTGACCAGATGAAATGTTCCCTTTGTCACAAGACTGGTCATCTTAGTGGTCAATGTTTGAATTCAGTTCGTTGTAACCTTTGTGGGAAAGAATGACATGTTTATGTGGCCTGTCCTGAGGCAGCGCATAGGAAATCCTCTTCTGCTGATGGGGAGGAGCAACGCCTCTTGGTTACTTTAGCCCAGAGGAAATTTAATAAAGCACCTACCACACGGTTAGCCGAGGATGTTCCTCCTTCTAAATTACCTGTTTCTACTACCCCAGGCCCTCCACCCCCTAATGAGTCTGTCACTTGTTCTGTTCCGGTTTTGCAGGAGACGTCTCCTCCTTTAGTTGTAGAAACTCCTGAATGCTCCCCTGTTTTGCAAGCTGCCTCAGTACCCACCAGTGTTACTGAAGTTATATCTGGCTCCAAGCCCCACCCCATGATGTTGAGGGTCCTCCTGAAAGGAGAATGTCAACCAGGAAAAGGTCTACTGAGGCCTTGCCCACTCCTAAAATGCCTAAAACTTCACTGCATGATTCCTCTAATAAATTTTCAGTTTTTTTGGATGCTGATCACTCCGACACTGATTCAGTTTGTTCCTCAGCAGATTCTATTCTTCCCAAAGATGCTTCTGATTTTTTGATACCTGATGAGGGCGAAAACCCCTCACAACCCTCACATCGAAAAGGGAAACCTAGGAAGAAAAAGCATTGATTTAGTCTCCCCTGTTTTTACAAAATGCCTTTTTCCTCTCCATTCTTAATTTTGACGTCTAACGTCAATAGTATTAAGAATGCAGTTAAACGGAGTGCGGTGTTTTCATTTTTACGGACTCTCCCTCCCAGAGTCTTTCTTTTACAAGATACTAGGCTACGCACTACGCTAGAACTCACTCTTTCCACTAAAGCATGGCTCTCAGGGATTTCCTTTTGGTCGATTGGCCCAGAACGTTGCATGGGGGTTGGTATCCTTTTTCACCATATTCAGCCTAATGTGGTTCGGGTGTTGGACCTTGTCCCTGGTAGAGTATTGTTACTTGATTTCATTTTGGACACAGTCTTTTTTCAAGTAATTAACACTTATGCACCCCAGACTAAAGCAGAGCATACACTTCTTTTTCAACAAATTAGTTCCTTTCCACATATTGCTCATTATGTCATTTGGGGAGGTGATTTTAATTGAGGATTGAGTAAATGGGATCGGGGTTCCTCCACCATGACGGAAAAAATATTTGGTGATATGGTTGTACTGAATAAAGCCGTGCGAGATGCTCATCTCAAGGATGCTGCTTTTTCCCATACAGGTGTGCGGGAACAAATTTTTTTTAAAGGGGCATTATCTACCCATATTGATTTTTTGTTTCTGTCTCTTTCTTTGTTACTCCAGACTGTCTCTGTGGAACCAACTGCTTATTCTGACCATAGGCTTTTGAAGGTTTCCTTGGGCAAAGCAGTTGCTCCTATGGGACTTGGATACTGGAGATTAAATTCTAGTCTTTTGCAGCATGCTGATTTTCTACGGCTCATCTCTGCTTTTTTGGCCTGTAGGAAATCCTTGTATTCCTTATATGATAATCCAGTGGTTTGGTGGATGGAAACTAAATCAGACCTGCACTCCCTACTTTTTTCCCACAGCAGATACTTTAGGAAGGGGACTTATTTTTTGTATTTACAGGACAGAAAACAGCTACAACACTTGTATTCCCTCTCACAACTTACCCAACATGATTTTTTCGGCTCAGATTGCTCATTTTCAGAAGAAGATGATGCAATATCATTTAAATTTAACAGTTGATCTTCAATCCCGGCAGCAACATGGCACACAGGGACCATTTGCTACCACTTGTCCCTTACTTAGCCATCAGGAGAAGGCACAGGCTAAATCTATTTCCACTCTTTATGACCAACAGGGGGTGGTTCACACTGAGCAGAGTAGTGTTTTGCGCATTGTATCTGCCTATGCTGCTTCTTTTTTCACTGCCCCACCAGTTCAGCCTTTAGATTTTGTTTCTTTTTTTGGTAAAATTCAGGTTCCCCAGGCACCACCAGATCAGCTTTTAGGCTTAACGGCTCCTTTTCAGGCCCAGGAAGTTGCTGCTGCTATTCAATCTTTATCTAAACATAAAGCCCCTGGTCTGGATGGTCTCACCTCTGACCTTTACCATTTTTTACATGGTGAACTTTTGGAAGAACTAACCTCAGTTTATAATTCTATGGTGCTGTCTCAAAATGTCCCTTTTGATATAACTACAGGAATTCTCATCTTTATCTTTAAGAATAAAGGTGATAAATTGGATCTATCTAATTGAAGGGCTATTAGCCTCTTGAATACTGATTTTAAAATTCTTTACCAACTTTTGAACACAAGGCTGTTAACAGTGGCAAAGTTCTTGATTTCTCTTGCACAATCTTGTACTGTGCCTGGGAACTCAATAACAGATCAACTCCTTTTATTTCAGGTTATATTTTTTCATGATTCTGTTTCACCACTGGATGGTTATGTGCTTTCTCTAGACCAGAGGCAAGCCTTTGATAATGTAGCGCATGTCTTCTTATGGCATGTACTAAGCCATTATGGTATTCCTGCTGCTTTTATAGCATGGCTACAGGCCCTTTATCGTACTGCCACTGTTCGCCCCTGTATTAATGTTTTTTTAAGCCCTCATGTTCCTATTAAGAAAGGTATTCAATAAGGGTGTCCTATCAGTCCCCTTTTATAGGTCTTTAGTATAGATCCTTTATTAAGGCTTCTCAATTCCACACCCGTATTGCTCCAATTCAGACATCAAATTTTATGGTTCCTTATACTGCCTTGGCCTATGCGGATGATGTAGTTCTTTTGGTTGGGAATACCCAGTCTGCTGAAATGGTGCTGACTGTATGTACCACTGACGGTACATTCTCAGGAACCAGTCTGAACCTATCAAAAAGTATTGGGAAGCCCCTGGGTGGTCAGATTGTTCCTACTGATCACATAGCCGGTCTCCCTTATACGTTAGGTCCTTTAAAAATCTTAGGCATTGAGTATGGGTCGTCCCAAATGGATAATGCAAACTGGGACAGCAAATTATTGATTGGATCACAAATGGTTAAGAATTGGAATAGGACCAAAATGAGTTATTGCAAACATGTTTATTTAATAAGGACTTACCTGGTGCCTCTTTTTTTGTTTCTTAGTTCAGTTTTTCCTGTTCCCAAGTCAAGGGAAGTTAAGTTGTATAGCTTATTTTTTCAGTCCTTCTGGGGCAGCCGTCTGAATCCCATCAAAAGAAATGTATTATATTTACCTCGCAATCAAGGTGGACAGCAAATGGTTAACCCGGTGTTTTTTTTCTGTCAGTTTTTGTCCGCTAATTTGAAACCATTGTTTATTTCTTCTGATAAATATTGGTGTGGTCTTTTCCATCAAACCATATCACCCTGGTTTGTAGCTTGGGATTTGGGTCATTTACATCACATTAAGCAGGTAATCACTTCTCCATTGTATTTGTGTGAGGTCTTTGTCAAGCTTCGGTCATGGGGGATCACTAGTAGACATGTGATCTCAAAATCTAAAAAACAGTTATATGCATTTTGTTATGGAGAATTGTTTTAGTGAGTTGGATATCTTTCCGAAATGTCCAGCAACACATAAAGGGGCTTTATTAATCTTTCTGAATGAGAAGAGAATTCCAAACAAATTTAAAGATCATCACTGGCTTAATTGCCATGAAAAACTGAATGTAAAGGCTAATCAGAAGCATAAACGGGTGGAGGAACGTATTTGTTCTAGGTCTCGGTGCATTAATCAATCAGAAACCCTGCTGCATTTGTATTTTACTTGTACTTATATTGTCGATTTTTGGAAACTCTTATATGACAAGTCTCGTCTTTCTTTTTTTCTACAACTTACATATCCTGCACTTATGTATGGTAGTTATCCTAGCAACTGGGATATTTGGGACACAAGCACATTGACCATGATTTTTGCTATTATCAAATGGTTTATCTGGCATTCTCGATGTTTGTTCACTCTTCAACAACGTGAATTTTCTTATTATGATTTGTATGGTAATATTTTCAAATCTCTACAGGATGTTTATTTTTCTGAATCTAAAAGTCTCAGTAGGATCCGTTTGTGGGCCATCTGGCGGAATTTGCCCTGGATTACTGACAATGACTTTCCAATTACTTGAAGACTCTTATCAAGGCTTGTCCTTTCCTTTTCATTGTATCTGTTTATTTTGGTTACTATGGGAACAGCTTGTAAATTGTGTTGCAATGAGTGATTTTGAGTTCTGTGTTGTATGATTTCTTTAATAAAGTCTTCCCCTACTCTTTTTGATAAGTGCCATGGGATCTTTAACATCCACCAGAACTACCACCAATCCAGGCAGATGGGACCTCGGTTTAACGTCTCATCTGAAAGATGGCACCTCAGAAGTGCAGCACCCCTCTCATGCTACACTACAGTGTCAGTACTGGGATATTAACCCAAATGCCAGATGTGGAAACTGAACCCACAGCCCTCTGATCTCCCAGCCTCAGAGGTGAGTGTGCTACCTACTGAGCAACTGACACTGACTACTTGCATACTGTATGACTCTAAGCAAGTCACTTAACCTCCCTAATGCTCCCGAGTTGCCCCTGAAAACAGGCACCTGTACCTAGTGGGCCTTACCTAGTTACCAAAGGAAAAAAAAAAGATTTAGGTATCTTAAAGAGCCACTAACACCTTGAAAAGAACTTTGTAAACCATAATATTCAGGCACATAGCAGCTTATATTTCTCATTAGCTCTGTATTTCGTATACCCATTATTTATTACTGATATCATATGCACAGAAACAGGATAGTTGTTCCTTGTGGTTCCATCAGCTTCTATTGCTTCTTCCCAAGCTGATGTAATTATACTCTGCTAGTGACATCACAGTTGTTCCCATGGGAACAGAATGTGACATCTCAACAGAGCATTATTACTTTCAATTAGGGAATAAGCTGTAGTGGCACATGGATTCTAAGGGTAAAGATTTCGTTTTTGTTTAAATTTCTTCAGCAATAGACATGGAGAGGAGAAATCTACAGAAGATCTATGAACTATAAGCTGAATTGTCTCTAAATGTTATGTTTTCCAAGGTTTGTCAAAGGTGTCAGATGCTCTTTAATTCAGAATAGCTTCAGATCCTGAAATGTACTGAGAAAATAAGTGTACTATATTTGATTCTGCAATTGTTTTTAGCAACTGCTAAAGTACTGGCCGGTGCATCATAATTATATCCACTGATTACTGTTGCCATGACAGCGTGGTACATAAGAGAGAGCTTGATTATAGAGTTCCAGGAATATCAAGACTGCTAAAGCCTTGACTGGATGTTTTCACAATGCTAAATTCTTTTAAAGTGAACACAGTTAAGAGGATTTGAATAAAGATGTACTATCTTGGGTATACTAATATCTCAATTCTGTGTTCTACCAACAGCTCTTTTATAGAGGCATTTTTTTCTATCTGTAGTAAAGCAGCAGAGTAGTTCTGAGAATTCAGTAACACTATATACTGTAGCTTATCCTTAAGACAGACTTAAAAAAACACAAAAAAAACAAAGATTCATTTTGACAGAAGGCGTCTGGAATTTAAAAGATGTCACTGACAGAGCAAGGATTGTGCTTTTATGCAATATTTATGTACTGTTTCTGGAGCAGAAGTCTGTAAATGAAGAAACACAGGTGGGAGCATGAAAACATAGGATCAAATTAAGGGATGAAGGAATGCTCTCCTTTCACCATAGATTCATGATTCTGAGTTGGAAATTGTAAGCAGCCATTTAGAATAGCTGTAAACTTTGCCAATGTTATGAATTTAGATATAGATTTATATACAATTTCTTGATATTGTTTCATTATATCAGCATGAATACTTTTGATATCATACCATACACCTCTCAAATATTATTAGTTTCATTAATTAAAATACAGTATGTGTACAGGATTGGATGCGCAACCCAGGGGCTGCCAAAGACCCCACAACCATTCTGTGTTCTACCAACAGCTCTTTTATACAGGCATTTTTCTATCTGTAGTAAAGCATCAGAGTAGTTCTGAGAATTCAATAATACTACTGTATATACTGTAGCTTATCCTTAAGACAGACTTAAAAAAAACACACACAAAAAAAACAACTAAGATTCATTTTGACAGAAGGCGTTTGGAATTTAAACAGCAGGAACATTTCTTAAAAGACGTCACTGATAGAGCAAGGATTGTGCTTTTATGCAATATTTATGTACTGTTTCTGGAGAAGAAGTCTGTAAATGAAGATACACAGGCGGGAGCATGAAAACATAAGATAATATTAAGGGATGAAGGAATGCTCTCTTTTCACCATAGATTCATGATTCTGAGTTGGAAATTGTAAGCAGCCATTTAGAATAGCTGCAAACTCTGCCAATGCTATGAATTTAGATATAGATTTGCATACAGTTACTTGATATTGTTTCATCATTATATCAGCAAGAATACTTTTGATATCATACAATACACCTCTCAAATATTATTTATTAGTTTTGTTAATTAAAATACAGTATGTATACAGGATTGGATGCCCAACCCAGGGGCTGCCAAAGACATACTAACATACTAAAATGCCAGCAGAATAGGCCTAACGGTCTTTTGCATCTGCTCGTTTGGTCAGCCCCCACCCTGGGAGCTGACCTTGCTTCCCCCATCACCTTCTCTGGCTTCTCCTTTCCCAGTTCTGGATATTCTCGCTGCATTGGATTTTGCTTCCAGAACCCTTCCCCTGTACCTGTCCCACCCCCTCTTGAACCTCTCCACTGTCTCTGCCTCCACCAGCCCCATAGGCAGTGCATTCCATGGCTCCACCACCCTCTCAGTGAAGTAGCACCTCCTCCTTTCTCTCCTGAATCTTTCCCCCTCCAGCTTCCACCCATGCCCTCTAGTGGCCCCCTCCTCCTTCCTTCAAAGCACCCTGACTGCTCCTCCCCTATTTACCCCCTTCATGTATCTGAAGACCTCTATCATGTCCCCCCGGTCCCTTCTCTCTTCCAATGTGTACATATTTAGCTCTTCGAGCCTCTCCTCATAGATCCTGTCCCCCAAGCCACAAATCATTTTGGTTGCCCTCCTCTGGACCCTCTCCAGGAGTTTAATATCCCTCTTTAAGTGTGGCCTCCAAAACTGCACGTAGTACTCGAGGTGTGGCCTCACCAACCATTCTGTGTTCTACCAACAGCTCTGTTACAGAGGCATTTTTTCTATTTGTAGTAAAGCACAGAGTAGTTCTGAGAATTCAATAATACTACTGTATATACTGTAGCTTATCCTTAAGACAGACTTAAAAAAAACACACAAAAAAAAAACCAACTAAGATTCATTTTGACAGAAGGTGTCTGGAATTTAAACAGCAGGAACATTTCTTAAAAGACGTCACTGACAGAGCAAGGATTGTGCTTTTATGCAATATTTATGTACTGTTTCTGGAGAAGAAGTCTGTAAATGAAGATACACAGGTGGGAGCATGAAAACATAGAATAATATTAAGGGATGAAGGAATGCTCTCTTTTCACCATAGATTCATGATTCTGAGTTGGAAATTGTAAGTTGCAATTTAGAATAGCTGCAAACTCTGTCGATGCTATGAATTTAGGTATAGATTTCCGTACAGTTACTTGATATTGTTTCATCATTATATCAGCATGAATACTTTTAATATCATACAATACACATCTCAAATATCATTTATTAGTTTCATTAATTAAAATACAGTATGCATACAGGATTGGATGCCCAATCCAGGGGCTGCCAAAGACCCCACAACCATACAGACACTGGATGCCCAACTCAACAACAATAAAAAATATCTCACTACCAACTTGCAGCCACTAGGAGTTCAACACTGATGCCACCAAACACCTCTAATTCTGCACTGACTATCTAATCCTGTTTTTTAATAAGCTGAAGAAGGAAAAATTAAATAAGTAATTTCCTTTCTTCCCCACAAACTAGCACCCATTTCTCCTCCCCACACCACACATTTGCATAACATCCTTCCCACAGCCCACTAGTACCCTATTCTGTCCCACCTCCCCATTTCACCAATAATGAAAAGAAAAAAAAACAGATGTCACAAGGTGCAGCCTGATTCTCACCTCTTTGGCTGTCCGGGTGAATGAATGAAAGTGCAATATTCAACAGCTGATGGTGCTTTCACTCATTTAGATGGCAGACTGCCGAGGTTGTGAGAGAAGGGCTGTGCCAGTGACTGTCTCTTTTTTAATTTAATTATTGTTGGCATCCATTGAGAAGGGTTGGAATAGGATGTTAGTGGGCTGGAGGGAAAGGGGTTATATGGATGTGTGGTGGGAAGGGGTAAGTGTGAGATGGGTGATAGTGTGTTGGGGAAAGAAAATACACATTTTTCTAATTTGTTTTAACTTGTTCACTATACCTGACACTGATGTTGTTATCCTGTGGTAGCATCAGGAGCAGGAAATTGGTGAGGGTTGGTGGGAACACTAGATGTCTGGAATATTTGGATTTAGGACTGAGTGTGGTGAGGGGGGTATCACTGGATGCCAGGTGTACTTGAACATGGGCAGGGTGTGGGAGGGTGATATGTCTTGATTTCAGGGATGCTTGTACATCACACAGTGTATGGGAGGGATGCCACTGGACATCAGAGAGAGCTTGGTAAAAGGGTGAAAGGAGGGAGGGTGTACCAGTGGACACCAGAGACTGCTTCATACAGGGGTTGTGTGGAGGTAAGCAAACCAGTGTACTACTGGTATTATTTGACACAGGGCAGGGTAAAGGCAAAGAGTTGTACTGTGAGTAGATGCAGTATTGTTTGTCATTAAAATGCTGGCATTGTTAATACAGAGTTGCACATACAGTCAAAGCCAGCACCATTGTGGATTTTGCTGTCCACAGCATGATGGCAAAATCTTGAATTTCACAGCTGCATATAATGCTTTCTGTGCCAAGTGCCACCTGGTTGGTGCTGATAGTTAATTTCTACTGCAGTCTTACCAGTACATGTCCATCACCATTCATTGTCATTTTATAATGATGGTGGCAGTCATGCAAGACAGAATTATGCCTCATGCCTTGGTTTGTACTAGGGTGTGGATTAAGTTTTCTGTTCCTCTTCTACCTTCCGCCCCACCTCCTCACATTTCTGTTTCTTGCACTATATTGAGTAAATACTATATATAGTATATTGCATATGTACAGCATGTGTATACTTTTTATACAAGGAAAGTGGGGATAAAAAAGAAAGGGTAAAGGTGATATCTTGGCTGATGATATCAGTTACATAAACAGAGAGAATGTCTATGCAACTGTGTGTTATGGCATTTTTTTACACACCTGAGGTGTGTGATGATGCATAAACATTTTTGAGGTCATCACACGGTGAGCTGGTGCAGGGATATTTTTCCTTCCACCTGAGTAGGTTAGTGGAGCACTGCTGTGACAGACACACACACACACACACACACACACACGCACACACTCTGCCTGTCTCTGCTTTTCCAGTACAGTCTTTTCTCTTTACTTTTTTTTTAAATTACACTTGGAATCACAAAGAGTTCTGTTACTTGTTCACCCATGGTCTGTTCAGGATACGGCCGCTGTATCCTGAAGCACCAAAGCCCTGCTGGAAGGGTACAAACATCAGAATCGACCAGATATCATTTTATCATTGTAAGGGAAGGATCAAGCAGATAGATGTTTAGAAATATTAAGAAAGTACCTGTCATGTTAGGGAGAAGCAATAGATCGAGCCAGGTGCTTGGCAGTGGAGCAACAGAGTTGCCACACTGCTTGAGGTGTTCATTCCACCCACTCACTAACTAAGCCCTAACGAGGAGGCACACTAGAATTAACTGACACAAAAGGCCATGGAACTGACAGGAGACTTAAAGCAAAATGCCGTAATAACAGGTTTTTGGGTTATTAGGGCATTTTGTAGATATCTATTAACTGTGTGATAAAGAGGATCACCAGTAATTATGTTTCAACAATATGCTGGTGTTTCTGATCTCAGAATGGATACTGTAATGACTAGCATCATCACAGAAGGATATAGAAATTGAACTAATCAGACAATTCATGATTCATGGTCCTTCCCTCTCACACTTGAAGATAAATTGTATATTTTTATTCAGGGCATTGCAATTCACCTATATGCCCTACATACAGTATACAGAGTGAAAGTGCTAAAGGGGAGTACTAGTGATTACTCTGAAAAATGAATACCGATAAATCAGGTGACAGCAGTGGACACAGAGTAAGTAAAAGTTATCTGTTTTTTTTTGGTTGTTTACTCACCTGATAAATGTGATTGTGTTAGTGTATATCCATGGCACTCCTATTCCTTACAAGCAGGGTCATGTTCAGCTGATTGGCTACAAGATGCACATGTGACCTTGTATCAAATTTCAAGATACCACCTGAGCCCCCTTAGCTCCTATTCCCATCAGTTCTGATATTTCCCAAGCTGTGTGCATACTTCCATTTGTACAGTAGAAGTACGCTCTGACACCCTGAAATGACAGGTAAAATATTTTATTGCAACACCCATCAAATTACTTCATTACACTCAGAATCCGGCCCACACGGCATGATGCTGGTCATAACATCATGGTCCGCTTTTATTGGAGCCAAGTGGCCTGCTCTGTCTGGGAGGGCAGTAGAGTGCCATGGATATACACTAACACAATCACATTTACCAGGTGAGTAAAGTACCATTGTGTTGTGTGTATATCCATGGCACTCCAGTTCCTTACAAGCAGGGTCATGTAGAAGCAGTACTCCCTACATGTGAGGAGGTGAGTCAGGACATTCAGCGTCTGTAAAAGTGTCCACCTCCAGAACTTTGTTTCCAAAGAAAGTTCTGGCTCTCATGGTAGTGTCCAGTCTATAATTTCTGGTGAAAGTGTATATTAGACCATGTCACTGATGCACAGATTTCTGCTGCTGTGGCTTGGTTTCTCTCTGCCAGGATGTTGCTACCATCCTGGTGGAGTGGGTCTTGATGTCTTCTGTGGTGTTCTCCCCTGCTGATTTGTACACTTTCTGTGTAGTCCTCTTTAGCCAAGTGGCAATGGTAACTTCTGTGGCTGCCCTGCCCTTTCTGTGCCCTAGTCTGATGATGAATAAGTTGTTTGATTTGCAGACCTCCTTTGTTCTGTCCAGATAGCTTGTCAAGGCCCTTTTGATATTTAGTATGTTTAGAGGCTTCTCTCTCAAATCTGAGTAGTCCATGTAAAATGTGGAAAGTTCAATTGTCTGGTTGAGGTGGAATGTGGAGTCCACCTTTGATGTGAATGCCATAACCATTCTGAATGATAACTCTTCTGGTTTAAATTGCAGGAATGGCTCTTTGCAAGAAAGTGTGGATAGTTCTCCAATCTGTCTAGCTGACCATATTGCCACTAGGAAGGGTATCTTCAGCCCCATCCAGTAGAGGTCAACGTCTTTAAGGGGTTTGATGGGGCTTTTCATTAGATCATTTAGTACTAGAGTTAAATCCCATGGGGCCACCATTAATTTGATGTGGGGTCTTATTCTGTCGGCGGCCTTGAGGAAACTCAATATGTCTGGATGTGATCCTGGGGCCACACCTCCTACCCTTCTTAAGGCTGACCCTATTGCTGATGCTTGTGCTCTGATTGAGAAAAGTCAGATGCCCTTGTCTAGACCTTGTTATAGGAACAATAGAATTTGTGGTTCTTATGTTGCCTAGGATTCTATATTGTGTGATGAGCACCATCTGCTAAAAATGTCCCACTGTCTACTATATGTGGCAGTTGTCGATGAGCATTTGGACTGAAGCATGGTGGTGATCACCGAGTCATGATATCCCAAGTTCAGTAGTCTTTCCTTTTCAGATTCCAGGATGTAGGTTTACAGTTGTGAGGACTAGGGTGAGTGTTGGGGCCTTGCGTCAATATGTCCTCCCGATCTGGAAGGTGCCACTTGTATCTATAGCCATTGCCACCAGTGTGGTGAACCAGGCCCTCCTTGGTCAATATGGCATGACCATTATTATCAGTCTTTTGAATTGTCTCAATTTCTGTAGTACTTTTTTAATGAGGGAGAATGGTGGGAATATGTAGTCTTTGTCATGTGTCCACATGAGTGACAGTGTGTCTACCCCTTCTGGCTCTGGTTTCTTGTACCTTGAATACAATGGCTTCATCTGGACATTTCTTACTGTTGCCATGAGGTCTATTGGTATTGATCCCCAACATTTGGTGATGCTGTTGAATAGCTGGGAGTGCAATCACCACTTTCCAGGGTGTACCTGTTACCTGCTTGGCAAGTCTGCTGTGGTGTTCAGTTTCCTGGCTAGATGTATTGCCATTATGTGTGTCAGAGTGGCTTGGGCCCAAGGCATGACCTTTGTCACTTCCTGCATGACAGCATGGCTTTGAAACTAGTGTTGCTTGGATAGTGCTTTTGTGGAACTGACTTTCCTTCATTGGATAATGCTGGTATCTGGCTTAGGATCCGGGAATTGAATCCGGCATTTAGATTCACCAGATCCAAACTCGGATAGTTGGATCCGGTGGTCAGATCCATCGGATCCAACATCAGATAGTTGGATCTTGTGGTCAGATCCATCGGTCCAGCTCAGATCTTCGGATCTCTCAGATACTTACAATGGATCCGAGGAGGTCGTATCCTGGGACAGATGTCTATGCCATCTGAGGCTATCTGATATCTGACCAAAATGATGGTATCCAATGGTATCCGACATGCTAGGAAACTATCCGTGCAACACTATTTGAAACACTATCCTCATTTCCAATATATTGATTACTAATTTGGTTGTGTGTGTGTCCACCTTCCCTGGGCCACCTTGTGTTCCATGGAGGCACCCCAGCCTATTAGTCTGGCATCTGTGTCTATGACAACTTTGTGCTGCCTCTGTAACTGGACTCCTTTTGACAGATTTTGTGTCCTTGTCCTCTATTTCAGTGACTTCATAACTTCATCTGTTAACTGTACTGTGGTGTGTATATTCTTCTCTGTTGGTGTCCATACAGTATGGCCAAGATCTGCAGTGGGCACATGTTCCATGTGACCCATTGTACTAGGTCTGTGCCAGAAGTCATACCCCCTAGTACAAATGCCTCCTGAAGCAATGTTGTAGATTGTTTTGCCATTAGTTATTGGGTTAGTTTCTGAAGTTTTTCTATTCTGCCTGTTGACAGGTGTACTAGAACTACTGCCATGTCTTTGTCCACCATTGGGTGTTCTATTCTCTGTGAAGGGTCCAGCAAACTCTTTTCTGTGTTTATAACTCACCCATGTGCTGTGAGTATTTGCATGACTGTGTGTGTGTCCCTTTTGGCCTGCTTCTGGATCTGGTGTGTATGAGCCAGTCATCTAGGTAGGGGATGATGTCTATGCCCTGGTCTCTCAGTCGTGCTGCAATAACCATGGCTACCTTCAAGAATACCCTAGTTGCTGATGCTAGGCTGAATGATAATGCCTGATATTGATAATGTTTGCCCAATATGTAGAACTGTAGATAACTGAAGTGCGCATGTCTTATTGGAATGTGAAGGTAGGCGTCCTGGAGATCTATGGAGGTCAGAAGGTCTCCTTGTTATATGTTTTTCAGTGTTGAGCTTATTTTCTCCATCATGAATGTCTAAGATTTTACTGACTGGTTTAGAAATCTGAGATTCAAGACTGATCTGAGATGTCCAGTCTATTTTGGAACCAGAAAGAATATAGAATAGACATCCTTGACATGCTGTGCCTCTAGAACTGGTTGCATTGCCTTATTCAATAGGAGTTTGTTCAGTATGTCCTGTACTTCCTCTGGCGATGCCTTTTTCTTTGCTATTGGAAATATGAAGAGTCTGTCTTCCTTGGGTTTGGTTGTGAATTCTATGTCATGCCCTTTTGACACTATCTCTAGTACCCACTTGTCTGTGGTGGTGTTTTGCCATACTGACTGTAATGATGCCAGGCAACCTCCTACGGGTGGGTGGTTGTTGTGTAGTGTCATCCTCATTGGGTGTGCTAATATGTAATCATTTTTTTTTTGTTAAAGATGTTATTGTAAATTGAAGGAAAGGCACCACAAAATCAAACGAAACATACAGGATCTAATATATAATCATTTTTGAACTTACTTGGTGGGCTTTCCAGGAGAGTTGCTTGACCTGCCTCTGCCTGTTCCTCTCCTGTTTTTTCCCTTGAAGTTGTAGTTGAAGGAGGAGTAATTCTTATGCCTGTAGTTATCATAACTGCTGTAGGGTCCCCAACTCCTGAAACTTTGATTTCTGCTCTTAATTCCTTGGTGCCTGTAGGGGCAAAGGTTGCTCCGAAAGGACAGTAGGTAGAAGTAAGCATTTCACTCCCTGTAGGAATAGGCATTTCTATCTCTCACTGTTTCCTTTCCCTGTTCCTTTTGTTTTAGGAATTCCTGATTCTGCTTACCAAACAGTTGGCCTCCACTGAAAGGAAATTTCATGATCCATTCTTTGAATCAGTGTCTGCATCTCACAGTTTTAGCCATAATGAGTGCCTGGCTTGATTTGCCACTGCCGCCACCCAGGCGTTCAACTTCAGTGCATCCTCCGACATGTCCCCCAGACATTTTACTGTTTGTAGGGTGTAGTTGACAAGGTCCACCTCAGCTGACATAGGTGTTAAGATCTTAGCTGTCTCCTCCAGCCATCTGATTTGTGCCCTTCTGGTGTATAAACCTGTGGTGGTGGCTCTAGCGGCTAGCCCTACCATCTCAAAGCTCTTCTTCAGCATTTCCTCATGTTTCTTATTTGCCTGGTCTCTAAGCGGGGTGGAGCAGCCAGCTAGAATGACCATCCTCTTGCTAAAGGCTGCTACCTGGGTTGTACTTTTGGTGCATTGCACATAGTTTGATCTTGTCCTCTTTTATGGGATACATGCAGTCTAGAGCCCATCTCTCTGCTATGCCAGAGGTGTCAGGGCTTCCCATTCTTTGATAAATATATTCACAGTGGCAAGGCATATGGGGAAGAAGTCTGAGTACTTCTGTTTCTGCTGAATCATGGGATATAACTTGCTTTCTGGGCATGAGTGAGGTAGATTAAACCCATGGTGGCTTTACTAGATTGCAGTAGGTCAGGAATGGCTTTGACAGTGCATAGTTTGGATACAAGGGATGGTTATTCTGTCTCCATGGGGTCCTCTGGTTCATCTGCACCATGGTCTGGCCCCTTCTCCTCCTTATCCAGTTATTGGCCATTTGGGTCTGTGGAGGCCTCAGCACCAGAGCACGCTGTGCCCCCTATGTTGGTGTCCCCTGTGGTGCAGGATGTGGCACGGGTGGATCTCTCTGGTAAAGTTGGGTCCTTAGGGCTGGGCCTCAATAGGACCTCCAGTCTCTCCATTATCTTGAGCATAAAGCTCTGTTGAGATTCCATCATGGCCACAGTGGCCTGTTTCATCATGAGCGCTAAGGGGTCCGGCTACCATTCAAAATTTCCAGATGTCCTGGCCGTTGTTGGGGAGTTAGCCAGTGAGGAGTTCTGGTCTGATGCCTTAGTCTTGAATGAGGGGCAATGAGGCCATTGTGGTGTGGTAGCAGTGTCACTTTGCATGCAGGGCACTTTCTGGATTTTGCCGTCTGGAGAAACAAAGCGATATTGAGAGTATATCTTCAGTTAGAGGGTGTATGAAATTGTTTGGGTGACCACATATTGGGAATATAGGAAGACAAAATATTGTATGTCTTGTATGTCTGCCGTGCCCTTAAGAATAGGCTTTCTTAATTACATGTGTGACTTTAAGAGTCGGTCCTGGTACTGCAATATGGCCTCCCCTAGCTTTGCTCTCCTTCACTAAGATGGCTGCCATTCTGAGGGAGCCGGCATCTTGACTGTCCCCTATTACTCTGTGTTTGAGTATATGACTCTGGATAAATTGAAGGGACCTACCCAAGATGGCTGCCATTAGGGAACATCCGCATCTTGGAGTCCTCTGTTGTAGCAGACATTCCTCTGCCCTCCATTTCCCCTTTTGTCCTTTTTTTTTTTTGGTTAAGATATAGCCCACTATAGTGTGCAATACAAGGGATGTCATAGCTTTGGTATAGCACTAAAATGCCTTTTTTCTCCAACAGCATGCCGGGATATATGTGTCTCTTGTGTGTGTGTATGCGCATGCATCCCCAAAGCTACTGTGTATGTGCTAGGACCCCAGTGATTATTGCTGAGGATGATAACGCTATGGCAAAATGATGCTGGTGTCTTGAAACCATGCCAAGATGGTGTCTCTCTGGGCAACAAATAGAAATGAGGGCTTGCCAAGAGATCCCGATCAGCCTTACCAGCCTGAGGATGCATCAATACACTGTAGTGGGAACCTCCTGGTGGCAGGGGTAAGTTGAAGTAAGTTGTGCTCCTGTCTTGTCTCTGCAGCAATGAGGGGATGTGACTGAGGATATCAGTCCAAGTTGGGGTAGTCAACTCCAGTACTCATCCCCTTTCTCTCATTTTCAGCTTTTCACTTGATTGGCTGGTGGCATTCTGCTGTAAGGGGAGAGAACTGTCTGGCCAAAATCCATGTCCAAGTGCTGTGGTGGTCTGCTAATTAGGAGAACACCCATCATTATTGTCCATAACATTGAAAACACCACTTGAGGGTCCGTATAAGTGCTCCTATGTAGCCGCTGTGGCAGGGGCTGCATGGGCTGCAAGTTAGGTGTTCCCACTCGGAAGGGGGAGACCCTACAGGGCAGTAAATAATTTAAAACTTTATGCACTGAATATAGGGAGAGAATGATGTATAAAGCCTGATAAGGTTATCTGTCCCGATGATTTCAAGGTCCTGGCTAGCTAGATTGGGTTAATTTAAAAATGTTAGTTGGATATATGAGAGATAGTTGTAGGTGTCAGAGCCTAGATTTATTTATTTATTTATTTTTTACTTAATGGGAGCTTTTACCTTTGAGCAGGTTCATTGTTATCACAGGAGCTCAGGGACTGTGCTGCAGGCTGTTCAGATGCTCATAAAGAAGTAAAGGTAGTAGAAGCTAAGGGGGCTCAGGTGGGATCTTGAAATATGATACAAGGTCACATGTGCATCTTGCAGCCAAACAAGTGTAATCCCCCCTATGGTAGGGCCTTATCTTTTTGCCCTATCTCCTCCAGTTGCCCCACCGCTGCATTCCTGGGTCTTGTGTGGCCTCCTGAGTCTTCATCCAGCCCCAGAACATCTTTCCTACAGCAAAATGGGCTGGAGGAGCAAAGTCATGGGACACTAGACTGCACTCTGCACAATGTATGGCCGGCCGCATATGCACTAGTGCATTTTTGTTTTCTTGCTGTGATCATGTCTAAGCTGCAGCATCTCTGATGCTCCTGACCCCTGGGATAAGCTAGTCGGGGGTCAGTGACATGGAGAAGGCCCCTGAGAAGTGACAAACTTGTTTAATTTGGTAGCACCAATAGTGCTATGGTCTGAGCCTCTTACAAATTAATGAGGCTCCTGAATATTAATGAGCTGCCCACCTCGTACCCGGGTGACAGTGTAAAATGGCACCAGTAACAGGCAGAGGAGACTGAGTGAAGATATAAAACTGCAGCCAGGGGGCACAGTTAAGAAAGGCTGCTCAAATACTGTGGGGGCAATTATTTGTAAAAACTGCCTTGTTTGGCTGCATGGACATTTTAAAGTGGGGACTATATACAGTATATGTACTGTTTAGAACTATTTACTGTGACAGCCATACTGTTTACCCCTGATCCCAGAACCAGCCAATCAGCATTCAAGGTGTCTGAAATTCAAACAAATGACTGCAGGGAGGAGGTGTGAACCCTATTTTAGGCACTCAAACTAATTGCCAATCAATAAGCGAAGGAACTTAATGTTTAATAATTCTACTGGTGAACAGCACGTTTCAGCAAATCAGAAGCTGCTATTCTTCTAGTGAAACCCCAAGGACAGTTACAGCTTGGGGCAGTCTGGCTTGGGCTCTCAGTGAGTCAGAAGGACTTACTGTGAGTGGAGAAAAAGTCTGGAAGCCGGCCTAGGGCTTCTGCAGCCAAACGCCTGAGAACTTTCAAGAGGTTTTCTTCTGCCTGGAAAGCCAGTGTTCACAGCTAAATTTGCAGCATCCTGAGGAACTCTCATCCTGTGAGGATGGTTTTGACCTGTGTGTGCCAGAGACTGAACTTTGTCAAGTTTGGCCTGGATTTGAAGGTCCAGTGTGAAAAAAGCCTGCAGAGCTCCTGATCCTAGGAGCCTGTCTTTGTTGCTGGAAAACTGTTGCTGAAAGCTGGGCTGCCACCCAAGAGAATGTTTTGCTGCCAGCCCAGATTGCCCCACCGGAGGTGTGAAATGAAGGAGCTGCTGCATCTTGTGTTGCTGAACTCATTCCAGGTGGAGACAGTAACTGCATCCTGCACAGTCTACTCCAGAGCCAGGAAAGGGTCCTGCCAGCCTTTACTAAGTGGGGTGGATCAGGATGCAGGGAACCACAGGCACGTGCCTGAGTGCTAGGGCCCTCTTGACCCTTCTGGGGGAGTTGGACCATGGGGTCACTCCTTGGGTCTGGGCTCTGTGTAGACCAGGAAAACTTGTGCAGTGCTTCTGCACTCCAGTGAAGAAGAAGGTGACAAGCTGCTGGACTCTGTAAGCAAGGCAGAAGGCGACAAACTGCCAGATCCTGCAAGCCAGCCAGGGGACAAGCTGCCAGACCATCCTACCTTATCCACTGAGCTGGCTGCTACCTCACGGCACTGCTCAAGGCCTCAGCCATCTAGCTTGCCTTCAGACACTGCTTCAGACCCTGTGATCTGGGACTCCACAACTGTGATAATACAGGGGCTGCCCTGATCTGGGGAGTTAGTTTAAAGTTGCAACAAGTTACAGCTTAGTTAAAGTTTGCTCCAAGGGCCCCAACACCAGCCAAGCTGCAGCAAGGATCAGGTCTGCACCTTAATCTGGGTACCCAGATTTACTGTAGGGGCACTGGTACCAGTGGGGAGGTAGGCAAAAGTAAATGTGTCACTGTTGTTGTGGATGGGCACAGTTGTTATTGTTTATGGGTTTTCCAGTTATTCAAGTATTATAATTGCTTTTTTCCTTGCCATCCCATTCCCCTTTCCCTATAATAAAAGTGTTACTATTATTGCTGTTAAAATTGTCAGTGAGCATATTATTAACTACAGTCATTAATTCCATGTGTTTTACAGTATTACAGTTCAAAGTGGTATTCTGTGAGGGGGGTGACTGGAAGGGGAGTTGGGTAGGTACAGCATCTCAGGGGGTTGTACTACGCGAACATCTGGCCCACTATAATTTTACTCTGAGTGGAGGCACTGTGCTATTTATTTATACCTTTGGGAAAGAGCCCCCGATTGTCATCAGAACTGAAACCAAGCCCCTTAACCTGTATTGTAATCATCAGGCAGGGATAGTAGCCTGCTGGTACACATCGACCAGGTTACAAGGCAAGGCAAATTTTATTTTTATGGTGCCCAATCCAATCCCAGAGGCTCTGAGTGCCTAACAAGGCATTACAAAATAAAACAGCTATTTAAAATCCAGAAATAACAAATTAATGAAAATCAGAACTCAAGTTAATAACATTCATTGTAATAGTGCTGGTTACTCTGTGAAGGCTAGGCTGAAGAGGTGGGCCTTTAGCCTCTGTTTCAAAACACCAATCGAAGGGGCCTCTTGGACTGCAGATGGAAGCACGTTCCCCAGGGTCGGCCCAAAGACACTGAAAGCTCGGTCACCAGATGTCTTGAGCCGAACCCTGGGAACATCCAGGAGGCCCTTCGAAGAGGAGTGGAGGGAGTGAGCAGAGGTTGCAGGTGTCAGGAGCTCCAACAGGTAGCCAGGACCCAGCCCATACAGGGTGTTATAGGTGAGCAAACCCACCTTGAAAAGGACCCTCCACCTGACCGGCAATCAATGCAGAGTACGGAGGACCAGGACCACATGATAGGATCTAGGCAGGCCCATCAGCAACCGAGCAACCAAGCTGCCACGTTCTGCACCAGCTGCAGCCTGCAGATGGTCCGTCCCGTGACCCTGAAGTAAAGACCATTACAGTAATCGAGCCTATAGGTAACAAAGGCATGTACCAGAGTTGGCAGATCCTTGTGCGGAATGAGAGGCTTGATCCTGGCGATGTTCCACAAGCGGTAGAAACCCCTCTTAACCACAGATGACACCTGATCTTCAAAGGTCGGCCTGCTATCCAGGATCACACAAAGATTACACACCCTTGGGGAAGCAACAAGTGGAGCAGACCCCAGAAAAAGACCTGAGTCCGCTCCAGGTTGCAACCCATCACGCCCGTGACTTGGCTTGATCACTAGCACCTCAGTCTTGTCCGGGTTTAGTCTCAGCCAGCTGGAAGCCATCCAGTCATTGATTCTAGCCAGACAGATGTTAAGCACGTTGACAGCATCAGATGTTCTGGGTGCTCTCACCACTGTGAACTGTATCGCTCTCTAACCTTCTTTCCACTATCTCACAGACGCATCTCACACCATGCAAACTAACCTCCAAATTCTGGTTCAGAGTGCTCCCTTCCTATCTCTCATCCTCTCTCCCCACTCCACCTCCCCCCATCCACTCTCTCATGTCTAATGACGTCCGCACTTTGACGGTCCCTCGCCTCTCCACCCTCATCGGTCAGACTGGTTTCGCCTATCGCTTCCCTAAAATCTGGAATTCACTCCCCCCTGAAATATGACACTCCTCCTCCAACTACTCCCTTACCTCTGCCCCACACAATTACCTCTCCCCCAGCTGTTCCTGCTTTAACCCTCCTTAATACCTATCCCCAGTTTCTGCCTTCCTACCCTGACCCCCCCCCCAGCAGGGTTCTCAACATCCTGAATGGGGAATCAGAAAACGGCTACCCCTCCTCCTCTTATTCAGTTCTTGCCTCTCCCCCTCTCTTCTCCACCTGCCCTTCTGGGTCACCCGTGTACACAAACTACCCCATCCTTTTTATTTCAACAGCACTTGCGTACTGCCTCGAGCCTGCTCCTAGTACACTCATGTACTAAAATGGTTCTGTTGCATTATTACTGTTTTGTACGTTTATATGTTCTATTGTATGATTTTGGACATGTATTGTAATTTACCCAGTGTTCCACAACTGTTTATTGTACAACACATTGTGTTCCAGCTGTTGCATAATCTTATAATATTGTATTGTTTGTACTACCCATATATCATCCTTCACAACCCTATGTAACCCCTTCCCCCCAGGTTGCACAGTGAGATGAGCAACTTGATGTTCAGTGTGCCCTCCTGGTGAAACATTTCAATAATTAAAATAAATAAATAAAATGATAAATACAGGTGGGTGTCATCTGCATAGCAGTGAAATGCCATGCTGTACTGCAGAATGATCTCACCCATGGGCAGCATGTACACTGCGAACAGCATTGGCGACATGATCAAGCCCTGTGGAACACCACATGACACGGGCATTGGGGAGGAAGAGAAATTCCTCATCACTGCACCCTATCACAGAGATAGGACTCAAACCATCTGATGACAACACTGGCAAGTCTACAAAACCCACAGAGCTGATCAAGAAACACAATGTGGTCCACAGTGTCAAATGCTGATGAGAAATTGAAGAGAACAAGAACTGACCTGTCTCCCCTATCTCTAGCCCTGAACAGATCATTATGCACTCTAACTAGAGCTGTCTCTGTACAGTGTCTAGCCTGAAAACCTGACTGAAATGGCTCATACATGTCGAAGGACACGGGGCGATCCTCGAGCTGTTGTGCCACTAATTTCTCCACAACCTTGCTCAAAAAAGGCAGGTTGGAGATTGGACAGTAATTCGTCAGAACGTCTGGGTCTAGGGAAGACTTCTTAAGAAGGGGTCTCACCAGTGCTTCTTTCAAAGCTGCTGGGAATACCCCCTCCACCATTGAACACCTGGCAATCCTGGTGAACACTAGGCCAACAGCCTCGGCACATCCCATTAAGAAATGCGTCAGGGCTGGGTCCAGTTCGCAAAATGTGTGCTTCAGCTCTAAGATCACCTCAGTCACCTCAGACATCTCCACTGGCCTAAAGTCCTCCAAGACAGGCATGGTGCCTTTGCTCCTATTAGTCCAACCACTGCGAGGCAAAGGCCTCTCTAACAGAATCCTCAACTGGATTGATGACAATCTGTCAGAGAAGAACAGAGCAAACTCTTCACACAAGGTGGATGAAAGTCTTCTTCGGCTGTAGACAGGCAGGATGGAGAAGCCTATCCACAGTCTGAAAAAGCTGAGATGGTCTGTTCTTCTGTACTGCAATCTCCCTGGATAGGAATTCTTCCTTGTTATGGGAGATTGCCTCCTGGTACTCACTGTAGTGAGCACGCAGAAACAATCTATTGGCCTCCAGCCGGGTCTTCCACCAGTTACACTCCAACTTCTGACCCTTGATCTTCATCGTCTTGAGATCCCCATCAAACCAGGGGGATCTCAAATGAGAAGATCTGTGTCATATATGAACCAGTGCAATGACATCCAGTGCTTTGGCCACCACCTTATAGGTGGCCACCGCCTCCCCAGTGCCAATAGCACAAGCTGTGTCAACTCTAGATAGGTCAGTCAATGCCAGATGTCCTTCAGGGTGCAAACCCCTTAAAGGGCAGTAGCTGACCATCCCCACAGGGGAAGGACTATTGGGGGGCCCCAAACGTGAACCCCATGGTACAATGATCGGACCAAGAGACCCGATCAATCTTGAGGACATCCACCTCAAGACCCAGCTGGAACACCAGATCAAGTGTGTGGTCATGCTGATGGTTTGCAGAAGCAACTGCTTGTGCCAGGCCTGGAGAAGACATCAACTGGAGGAGGTCGTAACCGAATTGTGAGTTTTCGTCATCAACCCAAGCATTGAAGTCCCCCAGGATTAAACACCTGGGGGGTTCCAACACCTGGTTGATGATGAAGTCTGCTACCTCCTGCAGGAATTTTCCTCCCATCCCCAAAAGGTGGTAAATGAGGAGAATCCAGCAACATGCACCTTGACCCCCTCATAAGGCAATGCACTCAAAGGACCTGGTATTACCAACTGAATGCGTCGTGAAGCCCAGGTTGGCTCTAAAAACAATGGCCACTCCCCCCCCATGATACTTCCTTGGGCAGTGCACCACAGAGTACCTGGTGGGAAAGGCAGCCTCTAAAACAGGACCGGCATTGTCACATAGCCAAGTCTCCGTAATGCAAGCCAGGTCAACAGAGGAAATCAAGTCCACAAAAATAGTGATCTTGTTCCTTATCAACCTGTCATTGCACAGCACCACCCAAAGCAGATTAGAGGAGGCAGCCAGCATGCTAGCTACCTGCCCACTCGGTCTGGTGTTACCCCTGGGCACAGGAGCCAAACACATCTGGCATCTCCCTCGGCCCTGTTTATACCCAGGGCATCTTCTGGACCTTACAACCTCAATGCCCCTCACCACCCCTCCTGAGATATGCCTCCTGCCAATGACGACTCACCCACCGCCTCATAATTCTGACCTCTGTACAGCGTCTGGCAACAGTAAATGAAACTGGGAGGTTGGTAAAGGGGCAGAGGTCATGAAGCAGGGAGGCAGCATAGGTGATTTGTGCTAGGCCAATGCCCAAAAACACATCCCAGCCTGGTGTACTAGCCCAGTGAACATTGTCACAAATGGTCTCCGGGGGTCAGGCCCTCTGCTCCCACAGTGCCCAACCTTGAAATGCAATATGTGAACGGGAGACAAACAGGATAACCCTCCTTTCTATTTTGGGTCTGATCACTACCAGTCTCAAGTCCCGAGGTCAAATATAAACCCTTTTTTGCTAGCACAGCCAGGTAACAGATTCAAATATCACATCCTCTTTGGGAATGCAGTGCAATACTTAACCCAGCAGGCACACCACCTGGTTCACAATCACCCTTCTGACTCAGTAGGGACCTTGGTATTTTTCTTACCTTGCTGCATATGGTAACACACTGTAAGTGCTTAACAGTTCTGTCAGAATTATCAACACTGTCCCAGCATTCACACTCAAAATGAGAAAATGGCTCAGGCAGGATTTCAAGGAAAACCAAGTTTACTAGAATTAAAAATAGTAAATAAAATACAAAACACAGAACATATAACATTAATGGTACAGTCAAACAAAGAAATGGAAATTACAGAAACCAAATGCCTTTTTACTTAGTAACTGATCCTACACCAGTTTCAGTTAGTAAACAGTGGTGCTGAAATTACCTAACTTTGGTAGAAGTGCTCCTTAAGAGTCCATAAGCAAAAGTCTCTTGAAAGTCCAAACTCAATTACATATTTTTCCCCTCTGCAGCTTGACAATTATAAGGGGAAACAGGTCCCACCCAGCTTGTGAGGTCATAGCCCTGTGGTGATGCTGGCTATGAGGTCACTCTCATTCCTGCATTCTGAATTAGTCACATGCATCTACCTATTGCTAAACATCCCACTTAAAAAATATATACTTTTTTAATTAGTGAGCCTGCTTTATGGCAGATCATTATTACCCCTTTGATCTTCAGAATGACATCCTGAAAGCTGTTTCACCTATCTGCGTGAGGATTTTCACAGGTATCTGTCAGAAGTTGGCTTGTTTCCAGATAGGTCATAAAATGAAGTCTGTTATGGCCAGTTTCCTAGGTTGCAAAGCAGTGTTTTTTTTATAATCTGGTTTTATTATAGTCCCAGGAAGTCAGCTTTTATAAGCTAGCTATAAAAACAAGCAGGGCCAGCACATTTTTTTTCTTTTAAAAATCCAATATCCCATGAGGCTCTGCTACTTGGCCTGTTTCTAAGCAGATGTCTAAACATATATTTATATTAAAATATAATACAGTACAAATGATAACAAGCAGATGGCTATCATAGCAAACATGACCCTGCTTGTAAGGATTTGGAGTGCCACAGATATGCACACAAAACAGTTTGTATTTGAAATGTTTTGGAGCACCAAATTAAGTTTGGAGCCTGTTATTACCAGTGTAACTATTTTGTGTCTCAGATTTTCTGAAGTAGGGTGTTTGAGAATTTCCCCATTAACATCCCAGCAGAAGACTGATTGTGTGATTTACCCAGGTTTGCTCCACTGGCATAGAAATATGCCTTGTCCTGACTGGCCTTGTTTTTTCAGTGCTTGCACTGCCAATACCAGACAGGTAGTGATGAATTTGGAGGGCAGGTGACAAGGAATTCAATGCCACACTGCACAGAAGAAAGTTGGGTAGGTGGTAAATAGTTTTTAATTAAAGCAAGCTATCTCTACTACAAAACCACTGCTAGGAGCAGACTGTTGTCACATGTGCTCCCCGAGCCCATTTGCAGAGTTTGGGGGGGTAGGTGAGCATGAGATCCATTTGACTTATCGGCCAGTGATCAGGTGAAGTGGTCTGTTTTAAAGGACAGAACTCAAAGTTGTCAAAATTAGAGCATCTCAAGTTGAGGGGAGCCATAGAATCTGTATGTTTGAAAAGGCTGACTCTGCCTCTCAGTGCCAGTATCACTCGGGCCTGGGAAGGGGGATACCTTGACACAACATTAACCTCACAAACTTCACTCACCAGTGTTCCTTCACTCAAATGTGTATTTTTTTTATGAACACTCACCTCGTCAGAGACAGGAGGCATAAATGAAATGCCAAAATGAAAACATTCAAACATGCAAAAGCACAGGAAGGTGAATTTGGGAGAGGGGGTTCACAAAGCTAGAACACTTGCATCATGCAGGCCTCTGGCAGGAGCAAAGATAAGCCCTTTAGTTGTTGTGGAGGGTTGTTCTCTGGCTTTCAGTGTTCTTAGGTGCTATGAGATTGTATGACTACTGAAATGTAGGATGGTCATCAGTGTCAAGAACAATCTGTTGCCATTGTGATGTGCTACCCAGGCCCCATTTGCAGACTTCATGAAGGGAGGGTAGCCAGGTGAGCGAGGGATTTAAGCAGCTTGCCTGCTGCCATTTACCCCCCTCGCAGTGACATTTCGACAGCGAGGTCTCCCACAATGACTACAGCACCTAGCCACAGTGGGAGACCCGCTGGAACCCAGCGCTGTCTGTCAGGGGTCCTGCACCCCCCAATCAGCTCCGACTGGAGATGAGAATCCTTCAATGGGGGGTGAGGGGGTGAACCCCCCATGTGGCAGGTTCAGGGGGCAAAGCCCCCCTAAGAAAACAAAGAATGCAGTAGCAAACTGGCAGCCAACTGCAGAATGCGGTTCAACCTGCCGGTGTCGCTTACAGGGCGTTCGACAGAATTTCTGTCGGACTCCAGTCGTGGATCCATCTGTTGCTATTGAGAAAAGAAAACACAGCAGTTCTGAGTGCTTCTTGCCCAGTTTCAGAGTCTGCTGGTGCCAGTAGAGCAGTAGAATGTGTGGCTTGCCAGCCACAGATAGCAGCTGTTGGAGGACCAGCATGCAGGGCTTCAGTAGGAGGTTAAATAAGCCTAGTAAATGGAGGGAGGAACACACTAGGAAACTAGAACACTGTTCCATTTGAGGCGGCTAACCTCGATAGTAGGACCACACACACTAAGCACAAGTTTGTGCCCCTAGTACTTGACAGAAATGTAAACAGTGCAGGAAGAAGGAAAATGTGGTTTCTCTATGAAAGTTATGAATTTTAATTTTGAACTAAAATAAAAGCTTGGATACTACATTTTCTTGCTTCCAGCACTCCTTTTTATGCTTCTAATGAGGAGTGGGTGCTTGAACTTGTGCAAAGGCATCCTCCCCTGATTTACCTTGCTCTTACTATAAATCTAATATTCACATCCCCCAGTTTTACCTGCTGCCTTAGTTTTCTAATCAGTTTATATATGCAGCTGGTAAAAGGGTGCATAAGTGTAACTTTGATGCTAAAATTAAAAAAAAAAAACATTTCTTGGAGCACAGCTGCAAATCAGCTCCCATGCCTCATAGCTTACACTTATTTAGGTGGGACAGTTAAAAAGAATCTGATGTGATTGTTATAGTTTGCTCATATCCTGAACACAGGGAACTGTGTTAATTTTGGCAGGAAAAACTGTATCTGCAATGCAAAGCAACACTGCATATAATCGAAGTGCAATGTAAGCCTTTGCCAGCAATAATTTATTAGTATTTCATGAAACAGTGAATGCCCTATGTTCAGATATGAGCAAACTGTAATCATCAAATAATTTCTTAACTGTTCCATCTAAATCTGTGTTTACAATGGTATTGCCAATGTAAACTATGATGTGTGGGAGATGATTTGCGACTTGGTTCCCTGTTACGAGAAATGGGATTTTTTTTCTTTTAGCGTCCATGTTACACCCATTCACCCTTTACCATCTGCAATATTTAATTACACAGAAAACGTTAGCAGCAGGTAAAATCAGGGGATGTGCACATTACATTCACAGCAAAAGTAGGTTAAACTGCATATGTATTGGGGGAGGGGTTAAATGTACTGCCCTTGCAAACTGGAGAAACAGTGTCAATTGTTAACACAGCCAGAAGGAAATTATTGCAACCTTATGCCTACATTTTAAACATATTCAGTTTCATTGTCAGACCTGCTTGATTTAGCTTATAGATAGAAGATAGGGTGATGTTCATTCACCATTTCAAACTTAGGGCTCCTAGTCATACTCAAACACAGTGGTGGTGCCAGAACAAGGCCTGTAAAAATAAAATGGGTCTTGCTTCTGCCCTGCTTTATGTTATATGTGTGTGTGTGTGTGTGTGTGTGTGTGTGTGTGTGTGTGTGTTTCAACTTCCACTTTTTCTGCTTGCCTGCCTGCTTGAGTGAGGATACAGGAAGAGAGGAGGGAGGTAAGTGTCCTTTTCTGCCACCCAATCCTTACCTCATGCTGGCGGTTGGCACCAGCCCATGCAATCATCATGTGTTAGTGGTTGCATCAGTGGCCTAACTGATGCTGCATTTAATCACTTTCATCATCCCATTTTGATGCTGCTGCAGCCTGCAAATGCAGATTGGAATAATAGGCACAGATTCCATGAAAGCAGAGCTTTTACCCCTTAATGCTCATTGTACACCTGCGGAAGCCGCACTCAGCGGGCTACATTGATCCTCCTCTGGCATCTATTATCTGGGTATTAAGGTCCATGTCCACCCTGACTTGGCTGGGGTGGTTTCAGATAACCTCACTCATCTGCTCAAGAAGTTATAGGATGACTGTGATTGGTGGTCTTTGCTCCACTTGTCCCATGCTGGGAAAAAAGCAACAGTCAAGATAATCCTGGCTCCCAAAGTGCTTTATTGCCTCTCCCATTTTGCTTTGGATGTGTCAGACCATTGGTTCTCCAAAATGGAAGCCCTGGTTGGAAAGTTTCTCTGGAATGGTAAGCCCCCTCATTGTAGTAGAGTGAAGCTGCTGGCTCATTGGCACAGTGGTGCCGGGGTTTGCCGTGGTTCTACACCTACAACATGGCATTCCACTGTGTGCAGTCTTTTTCATGTCTGTCTGTCTCCCCTCAGGCTGCCATTGCTCTCTGGGTTGCATTTCAGCAGTACTGTAACCCAGCTGGTCTCCTTGCTGCCCATCTGCTCTCCTCTGTGCAGCACCGCAAGGTGGGACCCACTGTGCATTCATCTCTCCACGCCTGGAAGAGGATAAAGTCTTGGACTCAGCTCTGTCTTGCTCCCTAGGCCTACATTCCCCTTTGTAACAATCCTCTGCTGCAGGTCAGGGGTGCTGTGCTTTCCTGGCAAATGTGAGCATCTCGTGGGTGTTCTGTGTCACTGGTGTTTGGTAGCCCTCCACATGTCATTTGTATTCCTTTGAGAACTTATTGTGTCCTATCAGTCTGCCCCAACATGACTTCTTGAGGTATCTGCAGTTCCACAGTGCTGTTCACAGCTGCCTTTGGAACATATCCCCTGGGATTCCTGATTCTACTTCTACGACCTTGTTATCCTGTTTGAAAGCAACCCAGGGTAGAGCTGATTAAATTTAGAGGGCTATCCTCCAGGCCATTCTGTGCTACTCCAAGGGTGCCAAGCATAAGTGCTCTCAGGATCTTACCCTGGACATTTCAGAGTCTGACTGGTCCCTACTCTGGGCATTTGCTCTCTGAGCATGTCCTGACTCCTGGAGCGTTTTAATCCAGATAATGCTCATGCATGTGTGGTATCATACTCTGGCAAAACTGAAATCGCTTGGCCTCCTGAGTCATGATCTGTGCTGGAATTGTCAGTCTCCTGGTGCAGATCTCCTCTGTATTGTGTGGAGTTATCCTAAACTCCACTTTTTTTTGGGGGGGAGGACCAAGTACACCTCTGCTGCAATAACATTTTGGGGCTATCCACTTCTTCATCTTCTCCCCAGCTATACTTACTGGGTCTTCCTTCTACTGCTCAGCTCCTTCTTGTATACTGGTTGCAGTGGCTTCTGAAGGTGAGCATTGAGGCCAAGACGTTGATTTTCCAGAGATCGAGATCTCCTGACATTCCCACTTTGGCTCAGTGGCTTATCTTTGTTTTATCTTTGGCTGTTCTATACAGGAATTTTCTTCATTCTTACCAAGCATTGTGAACCCCCTTTTTGTCCTCGACATATTCCAAGCAGGATCCCCCCACCCATGATGTGTCCAACAGTGACCCTGAGATGGAGGCTGACACCTAGTACCCAACACTTGCTCACTGTTCTGTACTTGCTCTGGACTTAGCTGTCTAATGTCAGAAGTGTAGTGCGGGTCAGCACACACTCCTCTGCGCTCAGCATGCTATTCCCAATGCTTGCAATTATTTAGCTGCATTATGCTTTGACTATAGATCTGCTGTTCATTTGATTGTGCAAGTTGTACCTATGATCAGATCTCTGGTGTGTCTATATAATTCCTGTATTTTGTACTGAAAACTTTTAATAAAAAGTATTAACTGCAAAACCAAAAAAAAAAAAAAGATTTGGATAATAGGCCCACTGACCAAAAAAAATTTAAAGTATAAATCATGTTGCATTTTATAAAAAAAACAAAACACAATGAACGAGAGCAAATGCATGCTACAACCAATGTTTCAGAGATAAAATCCTGATTCCTCAGGGATACTGGTCTATGTCTAAAAATAAAAATTTATAACAATTTTATTCTTAACTGATAAATACCAGTAAATATAGTTAAAACAAAAATATAATGGAAGTGCAAAATGGTGATATAACTGTGCACTCTCTCTGACTACTCTTTATAAAGATCTAGATGCAACAGATCTGCAGAGGCATCCTCCTATTTTAAACAATATAAACATTGTAATCTGACAAATGTATGTACTTCATATAAAAATATTTTTAAAATAGGTAAAGAAAATGCTTCAATTTAATTAGCTCCAAGGACCTTTCAGCCCTGTCCTTATCAATGAGTCTCTGTGCCAACCGGTACTTTTCTCACCTTGGCGACTTCACAGCCCATAAAAATCTCTAACCCATTAGAGCTGGAATCCGTTTTTCAGAAGCAGACACACGACCCCCTGCAGCAGCATGAAATGCCACACCACCTTACCAGGAAACACCAAGTAACATTGACTGACTCTCTCTGTACGCGCCCCAAAAATCCAATAAATTCCAGTATCATTAAAAAAAATGTAACTACCGAGACTGCTGAAATGGATAGCGCTCGGGCCAATTTCTGTTTCTCTTCATGCTGCCTCCTCTGTGGTTCCTTCATCCTCTGCAATGCTTTTCTCTGTTTATCTACCATGGGACACATTTTTAAATAAAGAAAATATTTATTTAAAAAAATGGCACCAACCCGAAAATGGCAGTATACAGCGGCTGGCATTTACATGCTTATTGCCATTAACAGCAGTTTGCAATGGGAATGGCGGTGTGGAAATAGCAAAGACAGGTGACACATTACTGATATGTGCAGACAGGCAGCATAATACAAAATTAAAAGTAAATAAACACAGAGACAACAACCTAACCAATATCCCTGTGTGTGTGTGTCTGTGGGGAGGGGGACAGGCATATACTCAACATCACAGAATAAAAAAACTACCTAAACAGAGGGACTATTTCACTACTTCATGTATATAAAAAAAAAAAACTACAACCATTAAAATGTTTTCCCTCTTTTTCTTTTGTTACATATTTACTTGGAAACCCATTTTATAAGCGCAATAACACACTTTGAGGTTATCTCCTTATAAGAGCATGCTCAGGGGCATAAGGCACTCGGTGCAAGCGCCTCATACTTTAGTACACCCCTAGGTGTGCTCTTATCAGGCGATAACCCACACCTCATCATGTGTTATTGCTTGCTTATGCAACAGACATCAGTATAAAAAAAGTTTGATAATTCCATTTATCTGAGTCACTGTAACTATGTCACACTCCGTTTATACATATACAGTGAAGCTTGCCAGGCTGAAACCCAATTCTGCAGCATTTTGCAGCACTCTGCTGCATCCTGCTGCAGATTTACTGGGAAAAACAATGTAATTTCAATGCCAATTAGTCCCTTTTGTCATGCAGGAAACTGTGACATTCACTTCATCCTGGCAGTGTCATATTTTCCTGCATGACAAAAGGGATTAATTCCCATTGAAATTACATTGTTTGCTGCATATAGATTTAGTCTTTGCCGTAGCAGTCCTTGTAAGAACAGGTCCAGAGGCAAATGATTTAATACCTTTTATTGGACCAACATACATGTAACAAAAAGAACAAAGTGCTTTAACTTTCATACTAACCCATTCCTTCCTCAGAAACTTAATAAGTAATTGTTTACTGCAGTAACTCTGCTGCAGCATACTGCAGAACACCTTAGAAGTGGGTTTCATCCTTATAAGCTTCACTGTTATTCTCTAAGTTATTGACCCTCCCCTCCACCCATATCACTTTCACTTTCCGATTTTCCTTCTTCAAAAAGAAATGGAAAGTACTGTTTATGTTCCTTCCCAGTACCTGCCTCCCTATTCATCAGCTCAAGCCACAACCAACACTTTTGAACTAAACAATTCTTCAACAGAATCTGAAAGTACTTCCTTAGATTTTATTTATTTTCTATGTTTTTTCTGCCACTCCAGTCTCTTAGAGCCACTCCATTTTCACTGCTTCTTCGCACACTACATTCCCTGACACCAAACATTCCCTAACACCAGAGCAAACAGCCAGCTGACAAACTGCAATTAAAAAAGAAATGCCCAATACCAGATGAACAAATCATTCTCCAGCTCTCAATGTACAGTATGGGCCCTGGGAAGCAGCTGCACTCACTAACGGGAGCCTTCATGTTCCCTTCTCCTTTTTTTTGAATCCTGCTGGCTCCACCAGTCAGTGGGTATGATGTCACAACAGCGTTGTGACTAAACACGCCTCCTTAACAGCCTCTATAGCAATCACCAAGCAGAAAGAAACTATGGCACACAATTAAATTAAAAAATGAGTAATGGCAAAAATGTAAAAAAAAAAAAAAGAGAGAAAACTAGACACATTACAAATCACTCACACTATCACACAAGTTATTCCCCTGTTGCATAAATGTAACATGCCGGGGGCGACTGTGTGATAACTCATTTATCTGGTACAGTTGTCTGTGACCTCTCATAACCCTCATGCATGGCTTTGCCACTCATGGAATTACCTGAGGTCAAAGGTAACTGTACAAGATATGTGAGTTATCATACAGTCACCCCCCAGCATACCCCTTATTTATGCATCTCAATATACCTTAAGTGATCATATCTTACTATCTCAATAACCTTTTTCTTTCAATTTATTGATTGCAATATATCCTTTAACAAGGCACAAGTAAACTGTTGTTTCATATTCCCGCTCATATAAGCACATATCTAAATATAACTGGCCCAATTCAAAGTCACATGGCACAACTCATGGGCGTATGCAAGTTGCGCCATGCAGAGCTATGCTGGGGACCCTGTGCCCTATTCCAAGACAGGCATTGTCCCCAGCACCTATGACCTGTGACTTGCGGCAGCCACAGGCTTGCACCATGGGAATGGCGCAATGGACCTGGATGCTGCAAGTCATGGCCTGCATTTAACAGCCCCTCCAGAGCCCCCCTGCCTTTTAACACTCTCAAAATCTCCCGAGGGGCCTTGGGGGGGCTGGCTGGGTGGTACAGGCTCATGGGGGGGCATGTTAAATAATGGACCCGGGGCACTCCCCGCCAAGTGGGGGTGGGGTGGCAGCACTGTGTTAGGGTGTGCACAGGGCATGGCAATGTGTCTTCCATGGCACTGCAGGGGGGAGGCATCCATCATTTTGCCAGGATGGATGCTTCTTAGACCACCTCCATGCTGGTCTAACCTGCAGTACCATTACAGGTCTTGTAATCCCATACTTGGGTTATGGCAGCCACCCTTTTGGAATAGGGTGCAGGTGCTGTCATAACCCACCCTTGCACCATGCTGCAGTGGGTTGTGGGCATAGTGGGTTGCATAACCCACCTCTTGCGAACCCGCATGCAGCATGGCGCAAGCCACATCTTGAATTGGGACTTGCTTCATCGTGATGGTGCAAGCAAAAGTATTTATGCTATGCGGTTTGGTGTAAATCACCTTGCGCCAGGCGTACAATGTCCTGGAAGCAGGCCCAATGTGTTTAATAAAATCAGAGCATTATTTGTGTATAGCATTAACAGGTGTTACTGATTAGCTTTGTTAATATGAAGGCCCTTAATGAAACTGGGGGAAGAGTAGAATCCCAGTTTCATTTTGCAACTTTTACAAATGATGAAAAAGAAAGGTTGTTAAGCCAGTTAGGTGGTGATAGGGATCATTCAGTCACTTTGGTGGATATATCGAAACAGGTAGCACAAACATTTGAAAATTTAAAGTTTAAAGATTACAGGCTTAAGTGGCTGCCCTCACTTTAACCCAATACCTGGGACATAATAAGATCCCCAGTGGATTTAGGTTTTATATAGCACATTATCTTGGCATTAAATCAGATAAACTAGATCAGAAGTGGGATGGGATTCAAACCCGTTACTCACTGGACATTATGTGCACAATAATTGAAACCATAATAGAAGAAAGTGGCAAGACAGCTCAAGGGGTGCAGAAATAGCAGGATGTTTTAAAAACAAAATTAAAACTTGAGGAGTTCATGCAAACTTTGGAACACATTAAGAGGAAGTTAACAGAATATGAAACCATCATAAAACAACATACAACTTACCCACAGTACAGAATCCATCAGAGGAAACCTATGCAAGCATCATAAGAACAAAGATACAGGCTTTGTTTCAAGCATAGAAAAAAAGACCATAGAGGAACAATCTAACTAAGCAGAAAAGACATGCACTTAATACACTGAGGGAAGATTCAAGCATCATCATTAAACCAGCTGACAAGGGTGGCAGCATAGTAGCTATGGACTATGCCCATTACCAAGATACGTGTTTAGTCCTTTAAAAAGTGGAGAGCAATTATTAGCCCATAAAAATAGATTCCGCTAATAATTTGAGCAGGGAGCTGAAACAAATATTGGAAGACATGGTACTATCAGATCATGTAAAAGAGTGGGAAGGAGAATTTTTACAACAGAAATATCCAAGAATTCCAGTTTTCTATGTGATCCCAAAAGTGCACAAGGACCCCAATAATCCCCCAGGAGACCCATAGTTTCGGGTATAGGAAGCTTATTCAAACCCATATCAAATTACATTAACTTTTATTTACAACCACTAGTAGAACATTTGCCCTCTTTCTTGAGGGATCCTACTGGTTTTTTACAAGTTTTAAAGGATTTGAACCCACAGCAATATAACCAGAGAGAGCTGTTATTGTCACATTAGATGTTACTGCTTTGTATACTGTACATCTATCCCACATAGTGAGGGGATGGATGCTATGGTGTCCCTCCTCGATGCCCAGGAAGGCATTTCACACTCATCCACCTGGGTCTTAAAACTTATGACAGAATTTATTCTCACCAAAAATTATTTTAGGTTTCAGAAGATTTTTTTTTTAACAATCTTGTGGGACAGCAATGGGTTCAGCAATGGCTCCAGCCTGTGCAAATACTTACATGCATGCATTTGAAAGTGAACTAATCATGAATTGTATTGTCAATCCTGTTTATGAACACACTGTACTTTATAAAAGATACGTACTGTAGATGATTTATTTATAGTATGGAGAGGCACTTCAGAATGATTGCAACAGTTTCACCAGTATTTGAATACATGTAAAGACAATTTGAAATTCGCAGCACACAGTAGCCCTAATAGTGTACCTTATTTGGTTGTAATGATAAGACTGACACAGCAGGGAATTACAACTTCCTTGTATAGAAATGGAACAGCAAGGAATACCACATTACGTGCTTATAGTTATCACTCTAAAAGTTAGATAGAGTATACCATATTCACAGTATTTATAGAGCCACCAATGTCTCAAGAAGAACTGCGAAGAACATAATATTTGGACAGAAAGCAGCATATGTTTTTCATTATGTCTGTATTTGTTATCCCAGTTATTTATTGCTGAGGTGAGATGCATGAAAACAGAAGAATTGTTCCCTGAGGGTTCATCAGCTCCTATTGCTTCTTCCCAACCTGATGTCATAATACTGTGCTTGTGACATGACAGTTATTCCCATAGCAGCAGACTGTGATGTCACAACAGAGCATTATGATGTCAAGTAGGGAGTAAGTTATAGAGGCAGATGAGCTTGAAGGAATAAAGATCCAATTGCTGTGGGAATTTCTTCAGTAATAAATAATAAAGAGGAGAAATCTATAGATGAATTATAAAATATATGCTGCATTATGTCTGGCAATTATGTTTTCCAAAGTTTTTTTCAAAGAAGTCAGCTGCTCTTTAAGAATAAGAAGAAATTGCATGAGAGGGCAGGATTTTGAGCAGAGGATGAAGGAAGCAGAATTCAGGTTTCAGAAAAAGGGGGTCAAAAGGGGCTGCTGTCAATCAATGAGTGTGTGCTGTATACAGTATGTGCTCAGTGACAGCTCAGTCAGCAGTCATGGTGGAGAAAGGAGGGCTGTGCTGGTTGCTGGCTCAGGTTTGGGATGGGAAGCAGGATGGCGGGGCACTACCTGCCAGGATGGAGAAGTGGGGCGTCCAGTAGACCACCATGGAAAGGGTTACTTTCATTATGCAAGAGATTGGGGATAGGAAGGGGGGTCCACTAGACCACCAGGGAAATGATTTACTGTCCTATACAGGGGATCAAAGATTGAAGGGGGGTACGCTGGACGCCAGGGAAAATGTATTCATGTAGAGGGTGGGTGATTGGGTGGGGGAGAATCACTGGACACCAGGGAATATTTCTTTATATATCAGGTGGGTGATCAGGTGGGGGGAGGGACCACTAGCCACCATGAAATATTTATTTATATATAGGGCGGGTTATCGGGTTGGGGAGGGACCACTAGCCACCAGGGAAGATTTATTTACATAGCAGGTGGGTGGGTGATCAGGTGGGAGGCGGGACCGCTAGCCACCAGAGAATATTTATTTGTATATTTGGTGAGGGATTGGGTGGTGGGAGGGACCGCTAGCCACCAGGGAAACTTTTTTATTTTACTCCTGCCAGTGATTGGCGGTCATGGGGAAGGGCACCACTGTCATCAGGGACTATTCTTTTTTTTGACTCAATCTGGCAATCAGAGAGGAGTGAGAACCACTCACCACCAGGGAATGTTTGAATACATTTGTATCTTTTTTTAGGATGGGGATCAGTTGGGGGGGAGGGACTGTTAGTCACCAGGGAAACTACCCTATATTACTTTCAGGTCAGTGATTGGTGGAGGGGGCATGAACTTCTGTTGAAGCCTATGTAAATAGACTCATAATAGGCATGCTAATAGCCACATAGTGCCTTGTATGCCCAGTGGGCTCATTTACACATCCGCTTTTCTGAATTTTGAATAGTGCACTTGCACTATTCATTGCAGTGCCATTCTCTGGCATGCCTGTCAAGGTGACGCTAGTGGGGATATGGTAGTGATAGATGGGTTAGCGCTGTGTCATCCTGGCCCTATTCACAGCGTTGTGTGCTATCTGACTATGAATAGCACTTTTGGGCACCTGGGCAATCACAAAGCGCAATGCACAATTTTGTGTTGTCTTTGCGATTTTTTGTGAATCTAGCCCCTGGGGATGTGTGCATCATAAAATGCCCATGTCACAAAGTATATATTGGGAAGGTCATAAGATCACTAAAAACCAGAACTGGTGAGCATAAGAGCTCTGTAAGTTTGGGGTTATGAATATCTCATTAGCACAACATTTTGCAGAACACAGCTATCTGCTGCCTACTTTGAGATTGCTTGGTTTGGAGAAAATTACAAAAAACAAGAGGGAAGGGGGATTATGGCAGGAAGCGTCTACTGAGAGAAATATTTTACAAGGGTAGATTCCAGGCCACAAACATTAAATATGTCCAGAGTTGTAACATATATTAGCAAGTGATAATCTACTGTGGATCTCTGTAGGGGAAACATCAGGTACAGACCTTCCGGCTTATATTAGGTCTTGTTACCGCTATTCTTTAAGCATACATAGTAGTGCCTTTTTTTACTCTTTTAATAAAAAAATAAATAAACCTCCAACACCCCTTGATATCATAACCTTCTAAAAACAAAAAATATACAACCTGTTTGTTTCTTCCATTCCTCATACTTACTGCCCCTGCAGACATGACTTTAAGGCAGTTGGTATTTTTTACCCCTTTATGTCACATGTATAGCATTAGTGTATTACCGTTAAAGGGGTGCAAGTGTTTTGTCCCATTGAATGATGTAGGTTATTAGCTAAAACGTAATTTTTCATATATTATATTTTGTTCATATTACAAATAATTTTTAAACTGGCAGTAAGTTGAGATGGATGGTCTAGAAAAAGGAGAGTGGAACAGTTACCTCACTGTGGCCACAATGTCAGATAGTTAGTGTTGTTATATTTATTTATAAAAACGCATTCTGCCAAATCTGAGAAACTCATATGAGAACATATGTTATATTGTGACAGATTTTCTGTCTGGGCAGAGAGGAAAGACAAAATGAGGATCTGATTCTCTGAACTCTAAAAACAGAATTAAGGAGAGAACTGCAAACTCACTGCAGTAATAAGTCACACTTCCAACTGGACACCTACAGCACGTCCCCTTGGGGACACTAGGTGACACTAATGAGCAAGTTCGGCATAATCTCAAGCACACTGTGTTGAAGCGCACATAGGCAACATCTGATGTCATCTGTGATGCTGGCATAAGTGTGTGTGTTGACGCCATCTGATTCCAGTGCTGATGATAAGAGTATATAATTTGAGCCACACGTGCACTCTCTGCCTTTCCATGAGAAATCACAGGAGGCCATGTAGCAGAGCAACTTTTTGCATGATGAGTAAACCATAATAAGAACTGGAGATTGTATATACAAAGAAAAGTAAAACTGTATGCAGAACTAACTGAAGGTGTTTTTTACAGGCACTGTATATCCACTGCAAGTGAAAGAAAACGTGGATGAAAAATGGTACAGTAAGAATTACCTTATATGGAAATAATAGTAATACACTTAAAGATCAAATGCACAACTTTTTCCATATTTTTAATGAAAGCTGGAATTCACATGAATTCAAGTCCCATGTTATGATTAGTGTTTCTTGAAAATTCAATGCTGTTTGATTTTGTAGTTTTCTTTAAATCAGCATTTGTTAATGTGTTCTGCAGTAACTGAAAACAGTGAAGATGTTTCTTCCTATCAGTGATGACATCATATTAGCTAGCCTGCTGCTTCAGAAATTGTCCCACTATTGCCAAAGAGGTAGGAGCACTTCAAAGTCAGATAGAGCCATTTTCCACCCAAAGTAAGATTATTCCATCTGTTTATGTTTAGATAGATTAGCTTAAAATCTATTTCTGTTCTCAAAAAGTTGATCATTTTAAGTTTTGATGAGATAGAACTGAAAGCTGTAATACAGACATGGTGATTTCTCACAAACATTCATACCACTTCAGTTCAGCAATGAAACCCAAAATGATCAAACTTTTTATGAGAACAGAATGATGGATTTTAAGCTAGCCTATCTAAACACAAACCAGATGGGTTAAACACTTTGGAGTGAAAACAATTAGCTCTACAGATTGCTCTGACTTTGAAGTACTCCAGCCACTTCAGTCAACCAGGAATTTGATTGCTGAAGCAGCAGGCTAGACCACCATGATGTCATCGCTCACTGATAGGGACAAAAACATCTTCAGTTTTCAGTTACTGCAGAGCACATTAACAAATGCTGATTTAAAGAAAACTACAAAACCAAACGGCATTGAATTTTCAGGAAACACTAATCATGACAGAAACTTGAATTCATGCCAATTTAAGCTTTTATTACAAATATGGAAAAAGTGGTGCATTTGACCTTCAAGATTTAATACAGGTGTAGAGGAGTAGATTTATATTTTATTTAATATTTGCCAAATGATTGGATAATTTCATAACTTTGTGTGAGATAGTGAGGTATGATTACTTAATGTACATTGAGGTGCATACATATTTTTATGTGAAGTACATATATTATTCAGATTATAATTTCAGCATTATTTAAAATAGGAGGAGGCCTCTACAGATCTGTTACACTTAGGTCTTTATAAGGATTATTCAGAGTGATTGCTCATCTGTATCACCATTTTGCACTTCCATTCTATTTTTATTTTAAATATACACTATTTATTTATCACATAAGAATAAAATAGTTATATATTTTATTTTTTAGACACAGACTAGTACATCCCAAGGAAGGAGAATATATCTTTGAAACATTGGTTGTAGCATGTATTTACTTCTGGTTCTTTGCATTTTTTGAATGAAATGCAACAGGATTTAGGGTTTAAAATTGTTTTGGAGAATGGGCCTGTTTTTCCAAATCTGCTTTTGCTGTTTGTCTTGCCTTGGCTGGAGGAGGCTACTCCCTTAATTAAGTTTTCTTTATTTCTGAGTACAGCTAGGCTGGTACTTTGTTGACGTTGCAGCCTGTCACATGTCAAACGAGTCCAAGACTTCCAACTTCTTAAGTCCCAAATCAAGGTAACAAAGGTAGCAAAAGGCATCAAACACTGTTTCCTAAAGTATTCATTGATGGCACGAATAGAAAGAGGTTGTATTTTCTCAAACAAGAAAGCTGGTCTGGCATACACCACTGCCCCACCACCTCCAGTATACTGTCTTCACCACAGCTGTGTCCCCCATCCCACTGCAGCACTGTCTCTCTCCTCCACCATACCACACTTCCCCACCACAGCACTGTCTACCCACGGGGTCAGATGGGGGTACTGAAAATCAAATGCATGTTGTTAAAAATTGATTCCCAAACACCTGGCTATAGGAAAACATAAGGAATAACATATGGGCGACCATACACAATGAGCCTGTGTTTCCTTTGAGGGGTTGATATACCAGTGTATGGACCTTGAGAGAGAAGCTTGAGAGGTCCATGCTGGTATCTCAACCCCCCCCACCCAAGATGGAAACACCACGTGAGTTATGTATGGTTACCCATATTTTATTCTTCATAATATATGGTTTATTAAAGTACAGTCAGACAGTGTAATAGGATTTTTAGTTATGTTTACATTTGTAAATGAACATCAATACATCTTCTACTGAGGTTAAAATTTGGCAGTCATCTGTGAGAGGAAAACAAAAATTGAAAGAGTGAGAGTTTTTTTTGTGGTTTTATGTTGTGGTGTCCAAGGTGCAGTGACTGTTTATTTATTGAATTTTGGTAACCAGGTAGGCCTACTGAGACAATACAGTCCCTTTTTCAGGGGCGACCTGGGACAATACAACAGATACAAGTATGATACAGTACAGATGAGTAGAACTACAACAGTTTACAAGGCAAGTGCTAATACAGATAAAATCAACAGGGGTGCATGTTCAGTTTTACATCAGGATAAATATAGTATTACAACAGTATACATAACAACAGGTCAATTAAAGTGCAAGGCATTGAATATAGCAGTTTGGGTTAAGTAACAGACATACATAGTTGAATTGGGGTTAATTCAAACAGTGGGAGTTTATCCATGTGGGCAGGAATGCTGTTAATGAAAACAGGTACAAGGAGAGGGGGCAAGGAGGTGATGCAAGATGCAATATTTAAATTGTGGAAGACAAGTGCAGGAGAGAATCACATGTGGGAGGGAATTGCAGGTGAATGTGGCCAAAAAGGTAAAGAATATCCTGCCAGCTGTCAACCAAGGGTTGGGAATAACCAGTAGGGAAAGCAGGCATACAATAAAGTACACTGGGACTGACTACATTTGATAAGGTCTACCAAGCGGGGGGGGGGGTTATAATGGTCGACCAGATAAAACATCAAGCACATGGTGGTATATTAGAATTTTGACTCCAGAAGTATCCAGCCCAGAGATGATAGGACATTGAAATGGGGGTGCCTGGGTAAACTCCTAGTGCAAAACATCCAACCTTCCAGTACAGTTGGTTGAGGCAAGATTGGATGGTGGCCCAGGCTGGGAGGAGCAGCAGTGCACTATAGGAGAGGAGAAAGGAGTGTGAACATCACTGTTTTTTGACATGAGGTGGATGAGAGAAGGGGACAGAGACTGTACAACAGACCTAGAACTTGGTTGACCACTTTAGTCAATAAGTTGACATGGGGATGAGGGGGCAGGACTGTGGAACAGGATGCTTTTGGTCTTTTCTATATTGAGGACTAGATGGTTTTCTAAGAACCAACCCTTGAGATGATGGAAGTCAGATGCGAGATTTTGGTTTATCCAATCAATGTCTGAGGAGGAGTGGTAGACAATGACATCATCTTCATATAAGTGAACTTGAGGCTCCACCACAGTTGTTTGGCAAATCATTAATAAAGAGGGAGAGTAGCAGGGGTCCCAGAATGGAACCCTGAAGCACACCATGAGTTATGGGTCTAAAATCTGAGAGGGGCCCCTGATCACTTGACCCTTTCAGAGCAGTTAGATAAGTAACTTTGAAGTCTTGAGAGAGCACTGTGGTCAAAGCCCTGAGAGTGAAACTTCCATAGTAAGAGTTTGTGATTGACCAGGTCGAAAGCTTTCATGAGGTCCATGAAGGCGGCACCAGTGGTGAAGTCTTGGTTCATAGCACTGAGTAAGTCAGAGGTCACTTTTATCAGTGCTGTGAGGGTGCTGCGATTCTTCCTGAACCCATCCTGGTGTGAGAGAAGGTGATGGCATTTGAGATAATCTTGTAGGTAGTTGTACAGAATGCGTTCTTATATCTTTGCCAGCTGACAAAGAATTGAGATGAGTCTATAGATTTCAACTACAGTGTTAGGACCACTTTTGTGGATTGGAACTACCAGAGCAACCTTCCATTTCACCAGGACAGTTCCAGATATAAAGGATCTCTTAAGCAGATTCCATTCAGGTGTGGCAAGCCCTGTGGCACTTAGCTTGAGGAATTTAGGTTTGAGCATATCAGGACCCAGGAAGCTTTCTGGGTTTAGGTTTGAGAGCAGCCAGTGCACCTCTTTCAGGGTTGTGAGTCTGAGATGAAAAACTAGCCAGTGACCAATGTCAGCAGTGGAGGAGGGGGCGGGGAAGGGAGGGTGTCAGGTGTGAGGTTAAACAGTGTAGTGTACTTGTCTAGGTCAGTGAAGAATTCATTTAAACCAGCAGCAATGGCCAGGGGATCCAACAGTATGTTACTCTGGGCACTGAGGGAGCTCAGGATTTCAGTTGTTTTGCCTTTCATAAGGGAATTTATTTGCTTCCAGAACTCCTTGGGGTTACTAAGGTGCTCGGTCTGTAATGACTCGAGATAGGTCCTCTTGTTTTTGCAGAGGGAGTTTTTACAGGCATTTCTGAGTTGCCTGTGGGTGAGCCAATCCACATGGAGGCCACTGCCTTTGAATGTATGTCAAGCTTTGTCAACGACCAGTCATTAGTGTCCGTAGTTCTTTGGACAGCCAGGATGCTTTGGTGCCTTAGATCTCTGTTTCTTCAGAGGGGCATGATGATTTACTATGGCAGCAAAAGTGGTTATGAAGTAGTCTAGGGCCTAGTTGATATCTGGCAGGGAGTTTATAGGTCCCCAGTCAGTGCCTGAGATGGAGGCTAGGAAAGCTTGTTCGTTGAACTGTGACATGTCCCTTGCAAGAATGATTATTGGGGGAGGGTTGGGGAAATTACTGCACCAAATGCAATACATCGGTGAGTGGTCACTGATACTATGAGGAAGGACATCCGCTAACTTGATCTTAGGATCCCAGTTGGTGACTATCCAATCAATGAGGGAGTGATTGCTTGATTTTGTATTTATCCATGTCGGTTCAGGGATACGTTGGGTGAGGTTGGACTCTGCCAAGATAGAATGGATCTTATTCATACTGGGGTTTAGCCAATCTAGGCTGAAGTCACTACAGTTCACAAGGTCATTGGGAGGGGAGGTTTACAAGGGATAGGATGAGAGAGGGGAGGGCATTAGGGGCTTATTTTGGGAGGGGTATATACAAAAAATGATACATTTTTTTACTTTCCCAAGGGTTATGGTGACAAACAGGAGCTTAACTGAGGAGAGATCGGGAGACAAGGTGGAGATTTCTGTGGCTGCATTGCCAGATTCAACATACAGAAGGACACCAACACCTTTTTGGCCTTTCCTATCTCTCCAAAAGCAGGAGTAGCCTTGCAAAGCAACCTCATGCTGGCTAATGGATGGCATGAGCCAAGTCTCTGAGATCCCTTTTCACCCTTATTTATAAGAAAAGAGTTCACCATTTTCATATTGCGTGCTGTTTTTTGGGCAGTCTGCTTTTTTCTTGATCAATTACAAATTGTTGTCTTTCAGACAGTGCATTGGAATGAGCCGTGCTTTACTGAGTCTGACATTTTTTTTAAAGAAGCACCATTTTGATTTCTCTGGTGTACTCTGAATTGCTGTGAAGGAAAACAGGCCGAGCAGTTGAGGGGAGTCGGCAGCAGCTACTGGGGGGATGTTTTGCATATGGAACATACACAATAAGGCATTTAGAATGCACACAATAAGACTAGAATGTGTACAATAAGCCCGTAAGAATGAGCACAGTAAGGTTATTGACTTGTGTGATTTCTGTGCACAATAACTGCAAACCATACGCTATATGGAGTTTTGTTTCTCACAAATACTGACGTGGAAGTTTTGTAAATGAGCGTCTGCACTCAAAGGTATTTTAATCCTAGACTGAAATAAATAAAAATACTATGTTATTCCACTTATTTCCCTGCATTTTGTCTCATTTGTAATATAAAGAAACACATTTCTACATAACTTTTATTACCTGCACAAAGATTAAGTTGCACACCTGGAAAATGAGTGGAGTAAAACTTTCACTGATATAGTTTTGAACTGCAGTATCCCAATCTGAATCTGCTGGGTGGAAGTGCTGAAGTAGGGGTTGGGGAAAATGCTGTGGTGGGATGGGGGACAGTGCTATGGTGAGAGAAGTATAGTGGTCAGGGTGGGGTAAAGGCAGTGTTGTATGGCTATCTGTACTGGGTAAATGCAACCTTCCCCCATTCATGCCATCTACTAATTCTTTAAAATATTTTGTTTGGTGCCCTTCAGTATTTTTGGTACTTTGATTTTTCATTTGTTTCCCTTTTACTGCTGAAAATAAAAAAAAGAACAATTATTTTGCAGCAGCATGGGACTTCATCTCCTGTCTGCTGTGATACCACAGCCAGCCTACACCCACTGGTCCCCTTGTTTGGCTTCTCACTCAGGGGTCCAGGTGGAGACAATGACACCATCACCCCACCTTCTTCCTTTCTCCAGCAGCAGCAGAAGTTTCAAGATTTCTCCAGGTACTACCTAAAATATTACTGAGGCAGAATGTGTATAAATACAGTACATACAATACAGTAGCCCATACAGCACTTGTTACAAGAGAATATTGGTCTCTATACACAAAAGCTATGTTTCGTATGCACAGGTGCATGCAGGTGTACAACATGTGTGAGTAAGGGCATACACATGGTCCATGCATACGGCATGCCAGAGAGGCATGCACAAAGCATGCGTGAAAGCACACATAGGCAGCCCACATGCAGTGGTGTGGCCACTGCACGATGCACATACATGGGGGCATGGCCATGTAGCAGCATGCACGGCAACCCCAAACCCGCATGCACGATACCTGATAAGACAACCAGGTGCATTGCGGGAGGCACGTACTCCTACAGCAGGTGGAGAGCTGCCATAAGTAGCCACACACAGGAGGTAGCAGTGTCCAGACAGAACGATATGCCATGGCAGAGGCAGGATGATGCGCAACTGTGTCAGGCACCGCCATGGGCATACACGTGGGACACACAACAAGCACCTTGACAGGAAACACCCTCGGGTGCACAGTCACACAAGTGCTCATATCTCTCTTCTTGGTCCCCCATATAGCAGGGACAAGGCATAAATTAAGCAGGGACAAACACACAATAGCAGGGACACAGCAGAATATGAGGTACTATGCAGTCCGAATGCCAATAAGGGAAGTACTGCATGATGCATATACAGACATACATGACTGCCACTGTACCTGATGACAGTAATGAGTGCATACACACCCCGCTGTCCAGTCAGAAAACCACAAGTGACATGATGGACAGAGGAACAAGGTGAGGCAACAGGAGAGATGTCCCTGAAAATAAGGGATGGTTAAGAGGCATGCAGTTGTGGAACCAATGTGGAAGGGACAGCACCCTGCTCAGGTATGCAGTACATGGTCAATGCTGCACCACCACCAGAAGAGGCACCAGAAAGGGAATAGCACCCCTCCAACAGGGTACACATGGGGGACCACCACACAATTGAACTCCCCTGTGCACAACGCACACACCACCCAAACCACTCAGAGCTCTCCATGTATGTCCCAGGCCCTCAAAGTGCCCCCATGAATGGCGCAAAGCCTCACATCACTCAACAGTGCCTTGTCCACCCACAGCAGGGGGGGAACCACTGTACTGGAGATAATAACAACACCTGGATAGGAAAATAGAACCTTTAATGACCAAAACCACAGTAATAATAACAGAATGCAGGAGGACAACATCCACACAGGTACATTGCAGTGTTCTGCATAAAACATGAAACCACAATGTAGTACAGTCAACATGGCAGGTCCAAATGACATCCCTAATCCACTGTCATCACATGGGTCCTCAGGTGTGCTGGCTCAGCGTTGGAATGTCATTGGCCACGCCCTAATCCTCCCCCTCCTGGGAGTCCCTGCTGGATCCTGATGGTATGGTGGCAACCCATGGTTGTGGCAGAAACATTAACCATCAAAGAGGTCCCCTACAATGATGTGCCATTGCCACACTGAAACCCCTACAGCGATGGCAATGTCGGCGCTGCAACCCGATCAACAGTCATTCAGTCAACCACGATTTTGCAGCACTGGCCATCTTGCCACCACAAGGGTTTTGTGCTTTCCCCAAAAAAACCTCTGACCTAGAGGTGATAAAATTAATTTTAGAGGGTACGGGGGTGAAGCTTCCCATGGTGGGGGCATACAGCAGGGATCTGCTCCTGTTCATTCTCGGGATAGCGGTCCATTGGCATGATTTTCTGGGCAATGTGATCGCCATCAGCAATTTGTTGTTGCTGTAGAGTCGGCCGTACATCCTTGATGTTGAACCAACTTGGTGGAACCCCTTGTAACATTGCAAAGGAAAGACAGCACAGAGAGTACAGGCATGAGAAGGATGCACATGATGGACCCTGACAGCAGTACAACACGGCACAGGTTTGCCACAGGATGTAACACCTACCTTTTACAGTTCCACCACCTACCACTTCTCTACATCATGGGCCTTGTACCTTTGTCTTCCATCCCCACCCTCAGGTACAGGTATGTTGGAGCCTTGCTACGCCATCGCCCCTAATGTGTTGGTTCCATACCACGCAGGTGGCCCTATCGGACAGCTCCTACCTGATGAAGACCATTGCATATCAGATCCCAAAGCAGTCATGTGACAATGAGAAGCAGAAACAACAGTCAGCATCGTGGATACTATACCCATCCCACAGCCCCACACATCACCCTGCAGGCTAGGTAAATACCTGGAGTGGGACAGCCGGTCTCCAGATGTAACAACTGTTTGGGGCTTCTTTGTACAGTATGTGTCCTCTAGCCCCCTCCAAAGTTTTCTGGGGTACAATCCCAGTCTCACAACTCATGGCGCTGAGCAGTAGGTGTCTTCAACAGCCTCAGCCATTGCCATTGTCTCAATATGTGGCGTGTGCACATGATGCCTGAACAGGCACCGTCAGCACACGTGGGGGCCAACACACACCCTCTTAAAGGGACATATGAGGTGGCCCACATAAATGGCTGGCATCTGGACATGTACAGGTAGTCAGGTATCCATAGGAGTGGGAGGATGTGTCCTGGCTACCTAATGAATGTGCTCCTGCTTTGATCATGGTTGGATGCACAATGTGGAACACACACAGCATAGAGTGTTTCAGGGTCAACTGGGGCACAATACAATAGATGTGCGGGATGATCCATGACATTGTTATACCACAGACCCAGTGGTACAGGGCAATGACAGTGGAGACCAAGGTGCTATATGCATTGTCCTGTTATACCACAGGGTCTTTCCAGAGGGTACAGCGATGTCATTGGCGTCAGTCAGTCCTCTGTGTCCTGGGCACTGGCGCAGGTGACAGATGTCCTTCTGGCCCATGTGCAGGACCATATTAGGTTCCCTACATTAGAGGTCGATGTACATTCCATGAAAGGCATTCTGTGCTATGTATGGCATGCCAAACATAATAGGCACAAAAGACTGCACACATATAGATACAGTGTCACCGTCTGAGAATGAGGAGGCATACAAGAATAGAAATGGGTTCCGCAGCATGAACTGTTAGGTCGTGTGAGACACGGATGGCATATTCACTAACGTGTGCCAATTACCCTGACTCATGCCATGATGCGTACATACTGGACGGGTCACAAGTCAGTGCCCTGGTCAGTTCCGCTATGATTGAGGGATGGCTGTTAGGTGAGTATACTGCAGCATCATGTGTGGCACCATGTGGACCCCTGCCACCAGCACCTAATTATCTGTTCTTGTCCCCTGCATAGCTGACAGTGGATACCCACTACAGCCAAACCTGACGACACCATTCCTGGAGTTACGTGGTGCTACAGAAGATGCATACAGCCATGCCCACAAGAAGACACAGTCAGTCATTGAGAGGACAATCAGTTTATTAAAGATGAGGTTCAGGTGTCTGGACCATACAGGTGGAACAATGCTACTGTCTGGACCATACAGGTGGAACAATGCTACTGTCACTGGAAAAGGCATGCAAGGTTTTCACTGCTTGTGCCATGCTCCATAACATTGCCATGCAGCGTCAAGTACCTATGCCAACAGACCTACAGCCATGCACACCACCAGATGTGGGAGGGGGGTGGCCTGGCACAGGACTGGAGACACTAAGTGGTCATGCAGCATGTGATGCCCTTGCACTGGGCTTATTCAGCCAGTAGGGATGACCATCTGCTCAGTGTCAGACCAGACATATGTGGGGAATGTACGGCAGCATCCATCATGTGCAGGAACACATCACAGGGGATTCCGTGTGCATGGTAATTGTGCAAAGCACTGTGGTGGGGCATGTGTGGGTGGTGGATGGCATGGGCGGTGGGTGTGCAATGATGTCACACAATGAGTGCACCCAGCCGGGGGTGGGTGTGTCATCTATGGTCTGCAGGGGGACTGCTATGGTTAGGGGAACTTGCTATGGTGGGGGATGCTATTGGAAATGTGGCACTGCACTGCATGTGGGGAGTCCTGCACTGGTGTGGGTTGGGGTACTGCTATAGTTGGGGAACTTGCTGTGGTGGGGGATGCTATTGGGAATGTGGTACTACACTGCATGTGGGGAGTTCTGCACTGGTGTGGGTTGGGGTACTGCTATAGTTGGGGGGAACTTGCTGTGGTGGGGGGATGCTATTGGGAATGTGGTACTACACTGCATGTGGGGGAGTTCTGCACTGGTGTGGGTTGGGGTACTGCTATGTTTGAGAGGGGGGATATCATCCTATATTAGTGGGTGGAGTGGGTACTGCTATATGTGGGGGTGGTGTAGTATGTGTCCATGATTCCTTGAGTGTGCGATATCCATGGCCAACTCACATCCTGTGTTGATGGGCCTCGTCACAGCTGTCCCCAGGGCTTCTTCTTGTCATCCTGCCTGTAGCCATGTCACTCAGATATGCACGTTCTTGTGCCACATCTGTCGTGCATGCCCACTGGCCTGTCCTCTTTGTGGCGTGCCTGTCGGCATGGGGTATGCTGCCTTACTTTACTGCTGCTCCCTTCATCCACCTCCTCATCCAGCTTCTCTGCCCCCTTATATGGCCCTGTCTGGGTGCTTTAGAGATCCACTTCTGTATCTAGCTGCATCTCGGTCTCCTGCTCAGTGACTGTGGGAGACATGGGATTATTATGGTAGTCATGCCAGGGCCTTTGTGGCTGCTTGTTGCTGTGTTGGGTGTGCACCAGCATCCCACCTGTGCTGTCTTCATTCTCCTGGTCATCGCTGCATCTGACATGTGTCATGTGGTCCTGTCTGGGTGATGGTGCACCTGTAGTTGTGTGTCCCTCTGTGCTGGGATCTGTGTGGTGTAACACACAGCTGTTAGAACCTGTGTGGGGTACATGCCCTCAGGGCTTCTGTCCTTGCCTATGCCAACGTACCTTCCAGGGTCTCTACGCCTTCTACCTTCCCAATGAGACTGACCTCTGTGAAGGTGTCTGCAACCATCCTCTCTACTGGGGTCAGTGTCAGTGCACCACTTGGTGGACCACCACCCGTGCCCATGCCCTGGTGTGCCCACGTGCCACAGCAAGCTTTTTTTCACTGCTGCACACAGATCATGCCACATAAGCTTGATGGCTGTCAGTGTCCATGCCTTTCACCTGGCAGCATTCATGCTGGCCTGTATTTCCAGCAACAGGTAGCCTTGACCTCCAAGGCCATTGACAGGGATATGTCATGTAATGGAACTGATGTTGCTGACCATTGCCACCACCTGGCCACTGGTGAAATTTGATGTACAGGGACGTGCACTGTCTCAGATGCAGACATAGCTGTGGTGCAGTTCGCCTCTCTGGGCTGCCCTTTCAGGTATCGCAGGTTGCAGTGTTTGGTACTGTGTGTCTCTGGCACTCTCCGCCATTGCCTCTGCATTGGGTTTCTACACATTATTCACTTCCACACATCTGCATGGTGCAGTATGCATGCCCTTATATAGTGGGTCAAGGGGAGGGTCTGTGTATCCTTGGCCTGGCCTGTGTGGACTGCGTTGGGCACTGCGCATCCTCTGTGATCCTGCCTCCAGGGTCTGTGGATCATATGTACCTGTGGTATAAACAAGGTAAACTCTGAGGGTCTCTTCAGCCTTAGCAGCAGCAAAACCACTAGAGCACGTTGTCTCAAGCTGGTGGAAGGATGATTCAGGAGAGAATTGAGGATGCACTTTTTCACTGAGAGGGTAATGAGTAAATGCAAAGAGTTGCCAGATGAAGTGGTATCCCTAAAGACAGTGAACAGCTTTGAGAGGGGTTGAGACAAAATAAATGGAAGGTTGCAATTGAAAGTGGAAACATGGAAGGGGGACTCCTATTGGGAAGGGGGAAACTCCTAACAGGGAGGGGTCATTGACTCCTCAGAAATCACTGAGGGATCTGTATCATGAGCAGACAAGATAGACCTTTTGACCTTTTTCTGGTGGCATTTTTTTGTATATTCATATAATACTGCAGTAGTCTGCTGCTGAGTTACTGCAGGAAACAAGGAACTTTCAATGGCACTTAATCCCTTTTTTGGAAATAGAACTTTATTAACTTTTTCAACAATTACATAAAGACAGATTTATACAGATTTACAGGTATAGTTACAATATTCCACTTAGACTGTCAATGAATCTATACAATTGAACCATGCTATCTATAAATCGGTCCGTCCAGCAAGGTCTAAGAATAAAAAAAAAATATTTTTTTTGTCATGCAGAAATCTGTGACACTCCACTGTAGCAATTAAGCAATTACTGTAGCAGTGATGGTTCTGTTTATTCCTGCCGAAGGTGCTGATGGATATGACAAGACATGAGGGAACCTGATTCTGAGCACCACTGAAAATTATTATACCTATTCCAAACAGTGGCACGCACGCATGTCTGACTCACATGGGCTCTATTCAGATGTACTTGGACCCAGTCTTCTGGTACGGTGATCCTGCTACTCTTCAGAAATGCATGTATATTCTTCATGGCTGGTACCAGAGGCATGTATTCTTCTTATCACTACACTCATCTCGGCACTAATCTTCATCATTTTTCTAAATTAAAACACTGATCAAGATTATGAATGCACAGTGAAAAAATGGTATTGAATTGTCATTTATTTCAATAAATGTACTGTACTGTGGTACTAAATATATAACAACATGCAGTTACTTGTGGAATGCTGCTCACAGCCTTCTGATTCCGACCTGAGCTCAAACTGTATGAGCTGGTGCTGTGATAGAGGGTGAACTCCTAAGATTGCAGTATTTGAAATTGTACTTCAAAGACGATAACATCACTTCAAGACCTGACCAATGTTGTAGCACACATTGCCTTGACTAAGCATCATTCACACATATATTACATCCAGTCTGAGTTCAGTACCTGTAAAAATAATAGGCAGGATTTTCATAGTGATCTGCTAAAGCTGTGTCTGCTGCTGTTTTCAAAGCAGAAATCCATCCAAACCTGTTATTTGATTTATTAGAAATGCACAAAACTTAAGCGAAAAGAGGTTCAGGTAAGCAAATAAGTACTCTGACGTAAAAATTATTTAGATTTCAGACTTACAGCATTTGAGAGCATGGCACAAAACCCAACGCTTCGCCTCTAAGTTTAGAGGCTTCATCAGGGAGTGTAGCTTTCCAAATGTGTCTCTCACTTACATAATACAATTGAAACTAATTGCAAGATAAACACCATGTACAGCACACCAGTTTAACATCTACTAAAACAACCAATTTAACGTTATAACAATTATCTAATACCCTTTTAAATGTGATAAGTTCAAGCATTTTTCTCCAAAAGAGGCAGCTTAACTTTAAACTCTTCTCTATCCTTTGAAGTACATATAGAAAAACTAAGCTATTTTGTTGTTAAAAAATACATATGTATTGTTATATGAACTGAGTGTACATAGAAACAAGCATTTGTCAATGCCGAATGTTGTCTTGCTGCCATTGGCAGTGCAGGAGTTAAAGAGATGCAGCATAGGAGTGGCAATCAAGTACTGAACTGATGCCAACCCACCCCCACCCTGCATAGAGTGAGAGGCATTAGGGTGTCCCTGTGGGTGTTTGTTAGTGCAGCGCGGGAAAACATGCTGGGCAGAATGTGAAAAATGACTGCTGCACAGTTCATAAGGAGGTGTAATAAAGTGCCAGTGCTGAAAATGTGGCATACAAATATACGGAATTTGCAGAGTTGCAAGGGTGTGTGGGGAAATATGCAAGGCACGCTTGCAGCACTGTCAGTTTATGGGTGTTCGGCACCAAATTTTCAACATAGGCATTTTAGCACCTCTGCTCATGTACAGTGTCACTGTCATTTCCTCAAAGTGTCCCAAGAAGTGATTTCGCACAGCGACCACGCTATTCTGCGCCGGAAGTGTGGAAACACATTTTGGGCTGGATACGTGAAGTGAAGGCTGTACTGTTCATCAAGAGGTGTGTAAAAATGGCAATGGTGAAAATCCAGAGTGAAAATATCACAAATGCACGATGGTACAAGCATGCGTGCATTCTGCCAACGCACGCTTGTAACACAGTCATTTTATGGAATATCAGCTCCAAATTTTCAACATAGGTATTCTAGGAGCTCTGCTCATGAACTGTGTCAGTGTCATTTTCATAATCTGGCCCAAACACTGATTTCCCACAGAGACTGTGCAATTGTGCGCTGGAAGTGTGGAAACACATTTCGGGCAGGATGTGGAAAATGACAGCTGTACTGTTCACAACGAGGTGCACAAAATGCTAATGCTGAAAATACAGCGTTAAAATATTGCGAATGCGCGAAGTTATGAGCCTGGGTAGCAACTGTGCAATGCATGCTCATAAAACAGGCATTTGTTGGATTTTTTCCCCCAAATTTGGAACATAGGCTTTTTGAGAGGCCACCTCATGAACACTGGCACTGTCATTTCATTAATGGGTCCTGAAAGGTGATTTCACGCAGTGACTGCAAAATCACCTTTGGAGGCAGATTAACGCCATGACAGTGATAGAATTCATGAGGAGGGGCTCCAAAAACCCCATGTTGAAAATTTGATGCCAAAATTCCAAGAAATGCCTGAGATATGCAGCAAAGTTGAAAACACCCTATTCATGGCATTATACAGCTTACCGGCATTTCCTCAGTTTGCGGTCGGCTTTGAAGAGTGCAGACGTGTTCCCAGTCCACGGAAGATTGTTGCGCTGGAGTCCAGAGGTAATTATGGGTGGGGGTGAGGGAGACAGGGTGAGCAGTGGGTGGTGCAGGGTGGGGGGGGCATCTAGACTACAAGGGACGGTTTTCGTTTTGCAGGTAAAAAAAAGGAAAACCGTTGCGGGACAGTTTTTGCATTACAGGGCATTTGGCATGCTGGGGTGGGCTCCCAGCATGCCACCTAAGTATTTTTGGGGGGTGTCAGTAGCCGGCGAGATTGGGCACCCTCGTCCGCACACAACATCGGGTAATGCCAGCGGGGATTGGGCACCCCGCCGAAAAAAGAAAGGGGGCACGAAAAGCCGAGGGGATTGGTACCCCTCGGCATTCCACATTTGTGGTGGGGATGCCAGCGGGAGTGGGCTCCTCCATGACACACAAACTTGGGGGTTGTAACAGAGGGATTAGGCACCCCGATGTCAGGAAGTGTGAGGTGGCCACCGCTCTTCGACCATGGTCAGGCACTGGGAGCACAGCAAGCAAAGCGACCGCTGCACATGATGAGCTTTACCGGGATTGCAGTGGACCTTTGCTTTGATGTGCTCACCCCATTATGAATGCATGGTGTGGCGGTGGCATGCTGGCTGATTGGGAAATGAGGGACGCACCTACTGATGCGTGCCCTGCATTTGCCCAAAAGCAGCCGTGCCCCCAAGACCTGCACTAGCGCAAGATGTTGCTTGCGCATGCGTGCAAGCCAACATAAAAACATATCTTCAGAAATATACTTATACCCCCAAAGTGTGTGTGTGTGTGTGCGTGTATGTGTGTCAGGGGGAAAAATGGAAGGGAGGGAGATGAGAAAAAAAGGGGAACTCACTTAAAAGTAGAGGTTAGATAAATAGAAGTATTGGTGCTGAAAGTTCCACAAGTAAGGAACATATTTTAGCACTGGATTTATAGCATACAGTTGAAAATTTAATCATATAGAAAACATTTAAGTCCCTAAATACAGGATGCTTAATTACATCTATTATAATATTACCAGAAATATCAATTATAAAAAATCTAAAAGACAGGGACTAGTTCTTATTAATCCTTACTCATTGAAGTACTTAAATAGTCAAAACATGTATATATATATTTTTTTTTATTTATTGTATAATCGGATTTACAACCTTTGAGCCAGCGGCTCGTTTACAAAGGTACCTCGTCACAGAGAGGACACACATAGTTAACACAGTTTACAGAGTGCAGTCAAGACAGATAACAGATTTTTTACATATTTACAGAATACAGACATATAGAATCACAATAGTTTTACATAGGTTGACGAACAGAAATACATAATATTACATACAACTGCTTGAACACATGTGTAATTAATAAACATTTCAATTAGTACCAGCAGGTACTGGCAGAGGAGAGAGGGCCTGGGGGGGAGTGGGATGAGGTGAGGTGGGAGTGGGTGGGTGTTCAGCCCAGTGGGCCATGTCAATAGTGTTAGAAGAGCAGCAGAGTATCTTTAGTGACAGGTATATAACAATAACCAGAACATGTACAGTATATAGCAAAGTGCATTGTATGAAAATAGTATAAAAATGTGTACATAATGCCATTATGTAAAGAGGGGGGTGGGGGAGAAAGAAAAAGAAAGAAGGAGAGATGGCAGAGGACTACAAAGAGTAAGCTATGGGTTATTTGTTAGGATAGTAAAAAGGGAGAACAAACTGAACCAGAAATAGACAAAGACTAACAGAGAAGAAAAGGGGAAGGGGGGATTGGGAGCACTTCTGTCACACTGCGTAAGCATACTGTTAGATATACAGATAGCTCATTTTTCAATTCAGTATATATAGTACATGTATATATATATATCTAGTTACAACATCTTATTAATCTATGTTATTCTATCTTTTTCTCACATATGGTAAAATGTCTATCAAAGCATTGAGACCATTTGGGATCACAGCCCCCAGTGTGTATATCCAGCTTGATTCCTTTTGTAGGAGCACATTATTATGAATTCCACAATCCCTAGGATTTCTAGCAACGTGTTCCATGCCTACAATGCTTTAACCATCTGTTTTTCTATCATGGCAATCTGCAAGATGTTGACCCAGGAGTGCGTTTGGAGCTGTTCTATAAATAGATTATACATGATCTTGAATATGCTCCTTGGGAGCTCCTGTAGTACAGTCAACATAGATTTTAGGGCAGCTACAAGTGAGGACATACACCACATATTCAGTTTGATAGTTAATAAACTGTCTGATTTCCACAGATTTTGGCATCGTAGGATGCTTGAAAATTTTGTCCTGGTTGCAAAATGCATAAATATTGCAGTGGCCTCATCTGTATATGCCCATAGATCTCAGAGGGGAGCTAGTTAAGTTGTAAATCATTTAATGGTTTGGTGTAAAAACTGTTGGTCACAAGATCTCCCAAATCTTCTCCCCATCTGTAAGTGATCCTAGGTCATGCACCTGTAGCTGTTCTGAGTTTTGGATAGCTGTCAAATATCAATCAATCAATCAGATCTTTATTTATCCAGGTGAACATCATTGAGCAAGCTCATTTGCAAAATGGACCTGGTTATTACCAGGCCAAAATACATTACAAAAGTTTTACAGTCACCAGTGACAAATAACATCTACATGCCAACAAATAAATATAAAGTAGGCGCACAATGCAGCAACAGAAATATACAGAGGCAGGCATACAGCAGCTCAGAGGATGACTATAGTATACATAAGTGGAACTTAGCTTAGATAGCATTGGGGACATTGACAAGGGTGCAGGATAAGCAACTAGATAAGAGACTGTCGAGGAATGTAGTAAGCACAATACCTAGTCCTGGCCAGGAGGGCACAGCTAAGTTGAGGGGATGTATAGAATTTCCAGAAGACTGAGGCAAGAGAACAGAGAGGAGGAGGCAGGGTGGGGGGGAGGCATGGTAGGTGAGCGAAGGTATAGGGGAAGGAGACCAGTGTCTGTGACCGGATATGCAGACAAACAAGGTGCAGGGTGCCTAGGAATCAGAGGCAGCCTAAGGGAGCATCTGCAAGTTCTAAGCAAAGCAAGTTCTAACTACGGTAACAAAGGCAAATTGTAGGTAATATTTCTTAGCCATTTTGAGAAGGGCGGGATTAAATTTATCTGATTTAGTTTATTATTTTTCTGAAGTAGTTAGGCCAGTGGTGAAATATGGGACTGTCCTTTGGCATGGAAGGCTTACAAAAAGTGAATCAAATGAAGTGGAAAAAGTACAGAATAGCACACTCAGAATTAGTTTGGTGGTGGGAAATGCATTACAGTGAGGCATTAATAAAATGTGAGCTTGAAAGGTTGGACATCAGAAGGGATAAAATGGCAAGCAAGACTTTTAGGAGAGTTTATGATCCAGTTCATAAACTGCATTTCTTACTTGTACCAAAGGATACTATAGGATATGATCTAAGAAAACAGTCAATGTGGGAAAGACCATTAATGAGGACTCGAGCTTATAGTAAATACTTGTTTGTGTGGTATTTGGATAGAGTTTAATGAATTTTTCTTCCAAGTGAACATATATGTATGTACTCTGTCTATGTCTTCTGTTGGTGCCTTTTGCAAATTGTGTGAGAGGCATTTCAGCACTATGCATTTCTGCTTAAAGTTGAACCAGCATAATATTCTGTGATGATTTGCATATGCAGCCCATGATGCTTTGCATTGTGGGAGCATGTGTGATTTTGTATTTCTTTGAAACTTGACTTCCTGGCCAAATGCCCTTAGGGGTAACCATTGCCTCAGTGCTTGCGCACAGAGGTTCTTTGTCTTTTAAATTGCTTTTTGTTTTAAATTGGTTCTCCAGAACATTACCCAGATAGACCATCATAGGGTAGCTGTTCATTCCACTGGGGTGTCAAACCGGCGAGGCATACTGATGAGTCCTGGTAGGATGAAACATGGGTTTTTGTCTTCTGTTGGTGCCCTTTGTAAACTTTGTGAGAGGCCTTTTGGCACCATGCATTTCTGCTTAAAGTTGAACCAGCATAATATTCTGTGGTGATCTGCATATGCAGCCCATGATGCTTTGCATTGTGGGAGCATGTGTGATTTTGTATTTCTTTGAAACTTGGCTTCCCGGCCAAATGCCCTTAGGGGTAACCATTGCCTCAGTGCTTGCACAAAGAGGTTCTTTGTCTTTTAAATTGTTTTTTGTTTTAAATTGGTTCACCAGAACATTACCCAGATAGACCATCATAGGGTAGCTGTTCATTCCACTGGGGTGTCAAACAGGCGAGGCATACTGATGAGTCCTGGTAGGATGAAACATGTGCTTTTGTCTTCTGTTGGTGCCCTTTGTAAACTTTGTGAGAGGCCTTTTGGCACCATGCATTTCTGCTTAAAGTTGAACCAGCATAATATTCTGTGGTGATTTGCATATGCAGCCCATGATGCTTTGCATTGTGGGGGCATGTGTGATTCTGTATTTCTCTGAAACTTGGCTTCCTGGCCAAATGCCCTTTGGGGTAACCATTGCCTCAGTGGTTGCGCAAAGAGGTTCTTTGTCTTTTATATATGTACATTGTGAATATAAGAAAATGATATATTTTTTTAAATGTTTATCTATTATGATGCATAGTATAATATTTTGTATTTCTCTTTTAATGTACAGTGGTGTTTTTATGATTGTAAGTGAACTTCAATCTGCACATGAGTGATAGGGTTGCAATATTAACAATAACTCAAAATCAATAAAAAAAAAATCAATCAATGTGCCAGCATTTGTTTATTATGCTGGAGACCTCAGTAGAGATCTGATTGCAATCAGTTTCCAAAAGTTACAGTGTCATACTGGGCTTGTGATTTAGGTTTTGGTTTCAGCAAAGTGAATCTATCAAGTTTTCTTGCTTTTTCCACTGCTTCTTGCAACAGGTCCCCAGGATATCCCCTTTCCAAAAATCTGCTTTGTAGAATTAATGCCTGTGTTTCAAATGACGTAATCTCTGAACAATTGTTCCTAAGGTGAATGAATTGACCAAAGAGGATACCTCTTTTTAAGTGTCATGAATGGACACTTGTATAATGCATTAAAGTGCTGCCTGAAGTAGGCTCTCCATACAACTTTGTCTTCACTGCACCAACATCATCTGACTTAAGCAAATATCAAGACACTTAATACTAGTAGGGTTGCAATCAAATGCAAATTTCAAACTAATGTCATTTTCATGTAAATATTAAATAAATATATTTAACAACTCATCATCCCTGTCCCAAATTACCAGGATATCATCAATAAATTGTATCCAGTAGATACTCTTGGAAAATAAAGGATTCCTGTCAGGGTCCAGTATGGTGGCCCCCTCCTACCAAGCCATAGGAAGAGTGGCATAGAAGGGAGTCACCATAGTCTCCATTGCAGTTTTGCATGTTTGGAGATAAAATTTCCTGGCAAAGATAAAATAATTACTTGTCAGAATTAACTGAGTATCGCTGGAGGACCGGCCAGGGGAGAAGGATAGAGCATCCTACAGATTGCTCTCCTCTTCTGGAGGGATGGCGGGGTAGTGCCCAGTACAAGACAGACTCCTGACAGAGGCCGGGGTCACACAGCTGCCGGCGCTTGAATGCAAGGGAGGTGGGGTGGACACCAGATGTCATTGCACATCCCCGCCTCCTGGAGGAAAGTAGAAAAAATCAGGAGGGGTGGATCCTCCATTTCCATGAAGGCCTCCCTGAGCTTCAATTAGCCACCATCATCAGCACTCCCAAGCAGTTACTAGTTCCATGGAACCAGAACTGGGGAACTGGTGCCATGGTCCCACTCTCTAGAGGGTAAGCCAGGGATAACTGGGAGAATGCTGGCAATTGACGGTTGTGGGGAGCACCGGGGGCCATGAAAAGGGCAGAAGTATGATGGAGGACCTGCCAGGTAAAAAAAAAAAAAATGAATTAACTGAGTAGCTTGCAAAATAAACTCTCATGAAAAGTCTGAAGCTTTGTGGTTGTTAGACAAATGGTGACCCAAAGCTAGCAAGCCCAAATCATATCTTATACTAGTATAAAGGCTCACTACATCTATAGTGAGCCACAAAAATCCACAAAATCCACAATTTCAGACAAACCCCTCTAATTTTGAAAGGATGTCCATGGAGTCCCTTATATAAGAGGGATGCAATATTACCATTGGTTTTAAGAAATTATCAATAAAATAGATACCCTTTCCATAACGGATCCTTGTCCTAAAATAACTGTACATCCCGGAGGGGGGTGCCTGGCCCTTGTGGATCTTTGGTGATGCATAGAAAGTTGGAATACGTGGAAAGGTTAACTTTCCTGTAGTCACATTCCTTTTGTGTAATTAAGCCAGCATAGACACTCTCATTAAAAAAAGTTTTCAATTCATGCTTTCAATCTTGGAGTTGGGTCTTGCTGTGGTCAGTTGTAACTGATGACGTCATCCAGCTGCTGGTATATCTCCACCTCATATTTACTTTTTTCCATAATGATAATTTTGCCTCCTTTGTTGGCTTCTTTAATGTAAATTTTGTAGATGTTTTCTAGCTCATTTAAAGTCTGAATTTCTTCCTTTTTTAAATTACTCAGGCTGTATGGCCATTTGGAGTGGAATAGTTTGGTAATATCTCTCAACATAACATTTTGATGAATGACCAATGCTGCTGACATTGCAAGGAGATTAAAAGTGGAGAGAGGTTAAAATGTGAGGACCATGACAAAAGGTCACTATCAACCACTGGATTTTGCAATGCAGTTTCAAAATTGGCTTGAAGATTAGTATCAGTTACTTGTAGCTCAGAGTCGGTTCTTGCTCCAAACTCTGACTCCAGTATTAAATCATTCAAATTGTGTAAGTCCCTTTAGAAAGTATCATTATATATATATATATATATATATATATATATATATATCGCTCAGTGCTTGTGATACCCATCTTTGTTCTCTGAAAAAAGTATTTTACATTCAAATTTTCAGAAAAAACACCATATATCAATATATGTCTGAAATTCATTAAATGCTGGTTTGGTCACAAACGTCAGACCCTTTTCCAGGACCTGTATTTGTGTAGCAGTAAATTTAATGCTTGTCAAGTTAATTACTTGGGATGCCTGCTCCTCAGACTGCCCACCAGTGTTCCACCTGAAGGATCCCTTCCGATTCTTCCTCTTCTTGTCTAACGCCCTTTTTTTAGTTGTTAAAGATTTTATTGTTATTTCACACAGGACACACAAAACAAACATATGATATTGAGATGTTATATGTAACCATACCACAACATTGGTGCAGACATCAGAAATACAAACATGATGGATACCAAGAAAAGAAATAAAAAGCACTGTCATAGGTAATGATCCAAACCTACCTAGGCCCTCCCACCCAATAGAGTGGAAGCCATGGGTTATTAACTGATGGAGCCCAAAAATAACAATAGCATATAGGGCCCAGGACAGCATATGGTAAACAGGGTTGCGTCCTGGATCAGGCCTAATACTAATTGGAACTATATACACCATAAACAGGAAAAACAAAAAGGCAAACTGATTCGGAGATAAAAGAAAATATCTTGACAAGTATGAAAATTAAAGGGGAAAGCCTATAAACTCCAGACCAGACAGGGGCCTCTTGGGAATTACTGACCACCTAGGATTGGACATCGTGACAGTACTTGGAATGGAGATATGGTTGCCACCATCTGTCAAATTGGACCAGTGAGCCCCCCGCAAAACTAGAAAGCCTCTCATATATAGCTGCTTGGGCTAATGCCTGAAGGAACACTCAGAAGGATGGGACCTCTGGGGACCGACACCTCCACAGCAGTGACCCACTGGGCCCCCAGACAATGCTTGGGTGTATGAGAATGGGCACAACCTAAAAGGAGAAGAGGGGGATCCAGTACTACTTGAGGGAACAGGAAAGCACACATATCTTGAATTGTTGTCCAGAAATGCTGGAGATAGGGACACTTCCAAAGTATATGAAAAAGGTGGGCACCTTGACTGCCACATCTCCAGCAGGTGTAATGCTGGAGGAGCCCCATCTTTTTGAGTTTAACCGGGTCCCTGTACCACCTATAGAGGGTTTTGTTCATAATGAGATGGGTGCGCCCATCCCTACATGACATATGTAATCTCACCCAAGCATGGTCCCATTGGAGCTCAGAGATAGGAGAATGAAAATCCTTTTCCCATTGGGCTTTAGCTGACAAGGTAGGGTTTGCAGCGGCACCTCTAAGGGCATTATAGATCACACTGGTTCTGTTCCTAGGGAGATGTAACCAGAGTGTAATAGGATGTGATCTTGATTGCGACCCTTTATTTTTAGGAAAATTGGGTAGGTGGGTGATGGCATCTCTAATTTGGAGATATCTCCAAAAATGAGAAGTCGGGAGGTGGTATCTGGATCTTAATGCCTCAAAAGTATCCATTCAACTAGAATCTGGGAGCAATAAATCTTGAACTAAAAAGATACCCTGCGATTCCCAAGCTTTCCAGCGGATCATACTACCACCTACTACCAAGGCATGGTTGTTCCATAGTGGCATAAACCTCCAAGGAGTTAAATCCTGGCCTAAAAGAGTTAGAACTCTTTGCCAATATTGATTGGATAGTAGAATGGGAGGAGGGAGATTTGAGGGGAGATTTTTTTTACTATACAGCGCCACTGCAGGAAAAGGGGCCTGTAATAATGATGCCTCCAAAGGGAGTCAAGTAGGTGAAGTAGGACCAGTGTTAGAGAACCATAAAGTGGTCTGGGCCAAGACAAAGGCCATGTGGTACCCTTGGAATCATGGAAGTCCCCAACCCCCCCTACTCCAAGTCCTCCCAAAGGAAATTACCAATGACGGCATCCAATTTTTGAAACTATTTCGAAGAAATAGGTATAGGGAGATGGGACAACAGATATAATAACTTAGTGGCCACCATCATCTTGATGGAGTCTATTTTCCTGGCTAATGAGAGCCTTAAGGCTTTCCAATGAGCCGTGTCCTCTTTAATCGACTCCACCATTGGAGAAAAGTTGACTGTGAGCATTTTGGACAAATTAGGGTGTAGGATGATACTCAAATACTTTATACCATTAGGAGACCATTTGAGACCCGAGGCCGCAACGTCTATACCAGAGGGTACCAAATTGAGAGGGAGGACCTCCATTTTGGTATGGTTGATCCTAAGGCCTGATATTCCAGATAATGCATTCAATATATGTAAAATAGATTGAATCAGCTGTGTGGTGCATTCTGTAGTGACCAACAGATCGTCAGCATACAAAAATGTCTTAAAGGTGATGCCTCCCATCAGTATTCCAGGGATAGAGGGCGCTTCCCGAAGCGCGATGGCCAGGGGTTCAATGACTAAAATGAACAGGAGGGGGGAAAAAGGGCAACCTTGTCTTGTACCTTTCTGCAATTGGAAAGGCGCTGATAGATTGCCATTAGTCAAAACTCTAGCCAGGGGAGAGGCATATAATAGTTTAATCCAGGAAAGAAAACCGGGTCCTACCCCCACTGAAGAAAGCGTATGGAACAGATATGACCACTCTACCACATCAAACGCCTTTTTGAAGTCAAAAGCTAAAGCGACAAGGTGTTTTTTTGACACTTTGGAATAGTGCATTATTGAGAGGAGAGTTTTGTGATGATCAGACCCCAGATGCCCCTTAACAAAGCCAGCTTGGGAGGGATGAACCAGCCCTGATAAGAAAGGCTCTAGTCTGCTGGCAAGAACCTTGGCCAGGATTTTGGCATCCGCATTGATGAGGGAAATGGGATGATAACTACCTGGGGAAAGAGGGTCCTTCCCCTTCTTGGCGAGTACAGTAATAGTGGCTTCCCTTAGGGACGGGGGTAAAGTTCCTGTGAGTAGGGAATGCCTAAACATCTGGACTAAATAAGGAGAAAGGTTAACACCTTGGACCCTGTAGAAATCAATGGGGAGTCCATCGGTCCGAAGGGCTTTACGAAGATTCATGGATTAAATAGCCCTATCCACTTCTTCCACAGTGATCGGGGCTTCCAACACTTTAACATCAGATGGAGGGAGCTTAGGGATGGGTAATGAATCCAGGAATTTTTGGATGGAGGGCAGACTAGGGGGGCTAGGGGAGGCATATAACTGCCTATAAAACTGAGCCATAATGTCATTGACCCCTGCAGTGGAATAACACGGGGCCCCGGTATGATCCCTTAAGGCATGTATCCTCTTGGACATTTGCTGCTGTTTAAGGAGATATGCCAGGAGTTTACTAGCCTTTTCCCCACCCTCCCAGTAGGTGTGACGAACCCGCCTAAGATTCATTTCAGCCTGGCGGGTTAGGTGAGCATTCAGGGAAATTCTGGTACTCGCCAGTTGTGCTAGTAGAGACTGAGGTGGAGGATTATCTTGAAAAGATTTATACTGAGTTTCCAGGAGATATAGTTGTTTTTTTAAAGCCCTCTGATCTGCCTCATGGCGGCATCTCCTAGCTGAAGTAAAGGCCATTATCCCACCCCTTATTGTAGCCTTGAAGGCTTCCCATAGGGTAATATCCGAGACCTCCCCATTATCATTGTTAGTCCAATATTCGGCAATTGCAGGGCCCAGCCACTTCTGAAAGTCCCCATCCTTCAGGAGAAGGGGGTCCAAATGCCAGGAGGAGGAAGAGGGGTGGTCCTGTCCCAGTTTAACCTGAATTTCCAGAGGGGCATGGTCTGAAACATAAATGGGGTGCATATGAGAGGTAGACACCTTATCAAAGAGTCCAGTAGAGAGTAGCCATAGGTCGAGTCTACTGGATGAACCATGTGTCTGCAGAAGCATGTATATAATCCCGCACCCCAGAGTGTAAGGCTCTCCACTGCCCAGCAGACCATGTTCATCCATTAGCCTCAGGAGGGCTTTTTTTGCCTGCCTATGTGGTTCGGGGGCCTTATTGCTTCTATCAAAAGAATGGTCGAGCACCAGGTTGAAATCACCCCCCAATAAAATTGGGACTTTGTGAGTGTTAAAATCCGTGAGGGCCTGGTTAACCATATGGAAAAAAAGGGGACAATCCTGGTTAGGGGCGTATAAATTAACTAGGACTAACGGGCCTTCTGGCATCTTCATTTCAGCCATGATCCATCTCCCCTCTGCATCTTGGGTATGTCTTTTAACTTTCCACCCCAGAGATTTATGTAGAAGTATAGAGACCCCACGCTTGTGAGAGTCTGCCACACTGTGTAGCTCTTCCCCTACCCAGCCCTGTCTAAGCTTCTTCGCTTTGGCTGAGGAGAGTTTCGTCTCCTGAAGGAGGACTACCGAAGGTCTGAGCTTCTTCAAATGGAGCAAGACTTTCTTCCATTTAATGGGAGAATTAAGTCCTCGGACATTCCAGGAGATAAGATTAGTCTCCATTTGACCTGGGTGGGATCATGGCAAACCCTATATGTATCCACAAGCACCAAGGCCAGAGACACAATCCCCCAGGATGGGAACCCTTTCTCTAAAAACAGCCTTGATGGAAGTAGGTCAAAATCTCAAAATTCAGAATGCCAAAACTACTAACAGCATATATAACTACATATTTCTGAAAAGGGCTCAATAGGCCTTGAACATTAACTACAAACAACAACCATAACTTTGAGTAACCACAAATGTAAGAGATCCTCTTCCCCTCCCCCCTCCCTCCCCAAAACCCCTCCTAACAGATCAGCTCCTGCTGCATGGATCGACCGATTTATGGCCCAGATACCAGCAGGAATCGCTGGGAGGTAGGTAGTTATCTAACTACAGTGACAGAGGAATAGGACAACCCACTGCCCAGAAGACTCTCTACGCAATATCCCACCAGTACACAATACCTGCACCATCAATTCGACTAAAGAAGCCACCTTCCACATTAAATTTACTTCACCAACGTTTGAGGGACTAGCCCCTCCTGCCCCCACCAATCGCACCATACAGTAGTTACAAACTGCAGGGCTGTAAAGAGCTAGAGGGTCAACAGGGAGAGGCTGCCACGTACTGTGCATGACTAGCTGTCACCTAGTCATGCCCACTCTAAGGAGGGATAAAATAAATAAATGACCAGAGATGGAATCCTTTCTCTGGATCCTCACCCCCCAGCAATAGTACCAGGAACGCCCAGGTATAATGGGCACAAACCAGGGGATAGAGAGCACAGCTGACCACCGATACTGCTATAACGAGACAGAGAGAAAAAAAACACAAAGAGCAACAAGAAACTGTCCCAGTCACATTCAGCCCGCAGATTTAGTGGGGGCAGCTGCAGAGCAAAAGGGTGTTGGGTAGGTTGAAGCAGCATCCATAATGATGGAGGTCTCAGGAGCGAGCGACTCCGCAGCATCTGCCCAGGAGAGCGAGCATGCAGCATGGGATTTATTACCCTTAGGAGACAGTCTAGGAGGCAAAGGTGGGTCCAGCTGAGATCCATCTGTCGGAAGGTCCATTAAGGCTCGAAATTGATTATTGCTCATGTCAGGCTGTATGGAGGAGCATTAGGCCATGGAGTCAGGACTGGCACTGCGACTCCGGGAATGGAGCCAGGGGGTCTTATCAATATGGGCCCCATCGAGACGAGCCCTCCTTCTATTTTTCTTTTTGCTCCCCGGGGATTTCTGAGGGGTAGAGCAAGAAGGGCTCCTGGGCTGTAGGGCTACAGGTTGAGTGGACCCGGGGGGGGGGCATTGTAGAAGCTGGCACAGAAGTCTCCATAGCTGTGGCACCCGAGTCCAGAGATTCCCTGGGTACACCCCGATTTAGCTTAGGAGCCTGAGATACCAAGAATTTCTCAGCGGCTGACGGACTGTCAAATAGTCGTGGTGATTCATTCAAAATAATGTGGAGACAAGCTGGGTATCTCAATGAATACTCTAACCCCAAGTCAGCACAGGCCCGACATGCTGCAGTGAAGGCCCTGTGGTGTGCAGTTAGCTCCTGGGAGTAATCTGCAAAGATCTTAATCCTATGGCCTTTCCACATAAGTTCTTTTTTTTGGCGTGACAGCCTAGTGATGGATTCCCAGTCCTGGAACCGGAGAAAGCGGGCCAGTATGGTACGAGGATGATCTCCAGGAGCCGGGCGGGGTGCCAACGTTCTGTGAGCTCTATCAATCTCCGGAGGGTTTTCAGAGTGTCAGCCCAATGGGGGGTTCCTTTTGTGAAAAGCAGATAACATCAGGTCCTTCACAGCCCTCAGGAAAGCCCACAAATCTCAAATTGTTCCATCTGCTATGGTTTTCTAAATCCTCCACCCTGGCCCATAACTGATGAATAAGCCTATCTTGGTCCAGCACTCATGCCCCTGTTCGCCGGCAACCGTCTTCTGCCTCTGAAAGTCTGTGTTCCATTATACAAGCCTGTTGCAATAAATCCACTATATCCACGGTGTATTTCCATGTAGCACTGTCTAGATTATCTATGGGATGCAAGATTTCAGCGAACATTTGCCGTATTTCTGCCAGGCCGCCCTCTGGATGTGAAGCGGAAAGAGAAGGCTCCATTTTAACTGTAGGCCAGGCCGCCAGATGGGTAGACAGGCGACAGATATACTAGGTACTTCCTGAGCGGGGCAGGGATCCAGAATGGAGCTTCCAGAGGGTGAAACACTTCTTTAGCCACCCGGAGCAAGAGGGGTTGCAGAAAGCAGGTATGGAGCGGGTTTAACTTGGGTGTGCGGGGTTGTAAGCGCCTCGCCAGGCGCCCATTAAGCTCATGCGCTGGCCACACACCCCCCCCAACGCCCTTTTTTTTAATTTATTTGCTGTTTTTGAAGTGCTCACAGCATTTGGTAATTAGGAATTAGTTTTAATTATTGTTGCATTATTTAAGCACGAGAGACACCATTGGAAAGTCAGACCCTCGACCCTCTTCTCTTAGAGGTGAAGCGCTGGGTTTTGTGCCATGCTCTCAAATGCTGTAAACCTGAAGTCTAAATAAATTTTCCTTCAGAGTACTTATTTGCCTACCTTAGCCTCTTTTTGCTTGAGTGCAGCCTGTACTGTACTTTTCCTGTGAATCTAGATGGCTAGCACCTCTTCACCCCGAAGCGCTTGGCATTTTGTGCTCCTAGATCATTTATTAGATGGCATAACAGTGTCCAAAGTTTGCATCCAAAAACTGATGTAATTGTCTCTGTTTTTTGCCACAAACTGTGAATTTTTGCCATAAACAGACACAACTTTGAAAATAGCACCAGGGCTGCTTGGATGCAAGAAAATGAAGACAGTCACAGCAGGCATTTGCACCCACATCCAGCCTTTCAAAACCCCTGCAATGTATTTATTCTTTAAAGTTAATATATAATTAAATATTCTTTACTTACTGCATTATTCAGCCTTATTACAATGGATAAGACATTGTTCTGCTAGAAACAATCTGCTACAGAAGTTACCGAGAAACTGCAGAGAACACTATGGCCCAGATATTCAGACTGCACCAGGCTGTGGTGCAAGCCTGGGTGTAGCGCAACTTGGCTGTGCAGGGGCATTGATTGGATGATATTCAACAGAGCTGCGCCTTGGGACAGCATCATTGAATACCACACCCAGGCCACCCACAGTGCACATGGTGCAGTGGCACTCCACCAGCGCAAGTGACCAGAGTGGAGCAGGGGGATGTGCTAGCGCAAGTTCCATTGCGCTATGCGCAACAACCGCGATATTCAAAAGTGCACATGCAAATAGGGCCATAATATATGCAAGGCACAAATAGGTCCATTTGCATGTCATTATGGCCCCATTTGCATGCAGGTGTGCCAATTCCCAGTGACTTGCACCTGGCACCTTGCCAGGCAGCAGCCATCAGGGACCGACGCCCCCCTGCACAGTGCGGCAATGCGCCCCTCTGCCCGATTGTGGGCATATGTAGATCTAAAATAATCATCCAATATCCCTGGTGGTCCTGTCAACTGCATCATGCCCGATCACGGGCTTAAGTATTATATGTAACCGTCCCATATCCCTGGTGGCCCAGTGGACCGCTCATAGCCCGATCGCGGACACATGTCATAAAATGTAGAGTTCCAATAACCCTGGTGGTCCAGTGGTACCCCCACCCGCTCACTGGTCCCCACCGCCTCCCCGGTCACTGGTGAAGCGGCAGCACCTGCCTGCTGCCCACCGCCATTGACGACTCTGTATGGAAGGCTGTATACCTTTTGGTCCACGCGTAAGCCAATGGGCATGCAGCCCCGTCGCACAGTTCCAGATATGTGAATGGATCCATTCACATATCTGGACTAATAATAATGTCTGTGCTGACAACACCTTGGCTCATGCTGTGGACAATGGGCGACAGCCCTTCTGTACAATGTCAGTCGGTGGGTGGTGGCAGCAGGCGGGTGGTGTGCCGCCCGCCACTGACCAGGAGGGAGGCGGGGGCCAGTGAGCGGTGGGGGGTACCACTGGACCACCAGGGTTATTGGAACTCTACATTTTACAACATATGCCCGCAATCGGGCTGTGAGAGGTCCACTGGACCACCAGGGATATGGGACGGTTGACTATAATACTTATGCCCTTGATCGGGCTGTGAACGGTCCACTGGACCACCAGGGATATGGGACGGTTACATATAATGCTTAAGCCCGTGATCGGGCGTGAAGCAGTCCACTGGACCACCAGTGATATGGGATGGTTAAATATAATTCTTAAGCCCGTGATCGGGCATGAAGTGGTCCACTGGACCACCAGGAATTTCGGAGGATCCTTTTTCTATGTATGCCCGCAACCGGGCATGGGGGGGCACCGCCAGGTGCAGCTGGAGCTCGGGTGGCCACCCACAGGTGGCAGCTGCCGTGTTACACCCTGCAATACGGCAGCTCACCTCTGGGTGTCCAGCCATTGTTCCTTTTTTTTTGGCTCACCAGTGTGCAGCGCAAGTAGGGGTTGCACATGCATGGGCTCAGCACATCCCAGGCAGAATATCGGGATGTGCGGAGTACGCATGGGCACTCCCCCCCACCTGCACCGCCTACATTACTGATGCGCTCCGGCGCATCAGGATCTGTGCCAGGCACAATCCCCATTTGAATATCGTGCTGGGGCTCAATCCTTCTGTATATCTGGGTCAATGCCTACAGAACCCAGACTTGTTAGGAGAATTCAAGTCAGAAACTTCTGGGAAGATAACTGATGGTCCAGAAGTAAGAGGACACAAGATTTTCAAACAACAGGAATTGCCACAAGCCTCAGTGAATCAAAAATATGGCACACTAGGATTGTAACATTCTAGAGGGATTTTACATCTCTTGCATCCATTCGACACTCACTAGACCATCTTTTTGTGGTCTAGTGTGCATCACTTTTTGCCACCTCTAACATGGATCTTGAAGCCAATCTTTGCCACAGGCTGCCATAAAATAGGTAAACTGTCGCAACTGTGCCCGAGAAAAATCAGGTGCGGTTGTGGCCTCCTTCTGGGTCCTTTTGAATTTCTTGAAGGCTGAGCTTTTGTACTTCACTGCCTGAGCTACCTACCTATTTAACCTGTTAGAATATTTGGCCTTAAACTGTTTACTTTTCAGTTTTACACACTCATTAATCGTTGCTACCATCAACCCCCCCCCCCCTTGATTATGGCCCATTTCTGGTCCACCCCTTCTCTTCTTTAATATCAGCACATTGCTTACTTAGAATGTCTCCCATCCTCTTGTAGTCTGCCTTCCTAAAGTACAATACTCGGGTTTTGGTGTTATTTTTCTTCCTACCTATGTCCAGATACATCCACACTGAGAGGAGGACACTCCCACTCTGGAGTTCCTCCACTGCCACCTCCTGAACATGTGCTCCATCAGCAAAAGTTCCATGATGGCTCTCTCCCTGGTGGGCTGCAGAATACATTGCCTCATGAGAATATTCTTAAATGCATTCAACATCACCTGCAACCTGGGACAAGAAGTAGCTGGGATCATCCAATCCACACTACGCAGATTGAAGTTCCCGATAATGACCACCTTCCCCTTGCTTGCTATCTCCACTATTTTGTATCCTTCCTCCTTGTCCATCTCTTCTTCCTTGTTTGGTAGACTGTACACCACTCCCAGTTTAACTTTTCTCCCTTTTAGGGATTTTACCTGTCCCCACAGCATCTTAGTCCTTCCTCTTCTCTTCCTCCCTTGTACAGTTTATTCCTTCTCTTATGTACAGTGCAACCCCCCCACCTCCTTCTATCTCCCTGTCCCTTCTATATAGTTTGTAACCAGGGATGAAGAGATTGCAGTCATGGTTCAGCATGGCCCAAGCCTCTGTGAGAGATGCTATGTCTACCTCCCCTGAGTCAACAGCACTTGTAACTCAGCCATTCTGTTCCCCAGACTCTGTGTGTTCAGGGATACCACTTTCCAACATGATTCCTTCCCTTTCCCCCTCCTGGTCTATCTGTCCCTCCCCCATGTGTCCTCAGATACTCCACCGCTCTTCATATCTTACACCCTGGATCAACCCCTACACTCCCATCATCTTTCCTCTGTCCCCACCTCCTCAACCCCTCTGCCCTCCTTCCAAACAGGAACTCTCCTACCTTTATTGTTAGCACCACTCCCAACCCCATAGACTGAACCCTCTGAAGCTTTTCCTGAGTGTTGGGGGGGGGGGTATTTTGTTGCTCCCAGGTGGGCTACACTATATGTGTTTCCAATCTTTATGTCTAGTCATCACTCGGGGTATCATGACAATGATGTCACAACATGACTAGACAAAATTATATGCAATATCAACAAGGTTAAGTGGAGGAAGCAGTCATACAGCGGATAAATTGAATGGAGAGTTTTCATTATGTCATTCTCTCTAACAAGACAATAGTTTCTTTGAAGTAGTTTGCCTCTATAGCATTTACAAAAAAGACTAGACTTCATAAAGTGCAAATGTCACATTGAGCTATACCACAACAACCTGTTGGACACAAATTGCCTAGCACTCGATGTAGCCTCAGATAGTTTGCTGACCTATTTTCATTACCATTATCTTGGTTCTATCTCTAGGACCTGGTTGTCCCACCAGGGCCACTTCTCTCTCAGTGCCTGACCACTATTGACAAAAAACCTTCTCCTGCAGAACACAGGAAACACTTAACTGCCCTGTACTCAGGTACAGTAACTTGTAGCACACTTTGGAAGATTTGACTTTTCTTTACATCAGTTCCTATTTGATCTCATGTTCACTGACTGGAGTTTAGTGTACAAATCGTCTGACCCTGATCAGGCTGTAACTCATTTCTGCACAATATTTGTGACTCCCATGCCCCTAAGCAAGTCCATATGAGTGAGGGGTGCCCCTCTCACCTTGGTCTGTGCTGACTATATCGAACTTGTGGAATTCAGAGATGTAGCCTGGTCTGCCCATGAGGCATCTGGTACTCTACCGGACTGTCAGCACAACTGACATAGAAACTTATGCACAGCAGCCATGCACAAAGCCTAAACCTCCTACCTCCACTTCAAATTTATTAATGATTCACCCAGTCCCTCCAAGTTCTTTCCTTCATCACCCCCTGAAATGAGGGGCTTCAGGAATTACTGCTCCATTGGGTCATATCTTTAATTGTTCCCTGTCCACAGGTTTCTTCCCTGCACTCTAGAAGCATGCCACTGTTATCCCACTACACAAGATGGCCCTGCTGACCCACCTGCTAACTACTGACCTATTTCCCTTCTATCTGTGCTCACTATACTACTTGAGAGACTAGTTGCCAATCAACTTTCTGACTACTTCTCTAATACAACCTTTTTTGTTGACTACCAATCTAGATTTCTTGCATCTCACTCCACACCTATTTCACTACACAAGCTTACTGACTTCATTCTCTCTAGCAGAGGTGTCAGTCTTCAGACAGGCATAATTTTCTTTGATTTGCCTGTAACACACTTGGCCTAAAAGTAGAGGCACATTATGCCTTGCCATATAAACCCTGCACAATTTAAATAGCACACACAATCTCTTAAAATATTTCCAAAATAAATTGAAATCCTCCCCTCCCAATACTAGAGAAACATTTAAGCATTAATTTTGGCTTCATGGGTTGGATCCTTTATGCCAATACATGCAGACTGTTGTGGTGCCTTCTGGAAATAAATCTCTATTTCTCTCATGTTCATGTTCTCTTTCTCACTCTTGGCATGTCCTCTCTCTCTCTCTCTCTCTCTCTCTCTCTCTCTTGTGTCACTTTCTCTCTCACTCCTCCTGCAGCCACATCACATGCTGGTGCTTCCGCTCTCATTCCTCCATCTTCAACTTGGATATTTGCATCTCTACCTCTATCTCACATTTGCCTTCTGCAGAGCAGCATCTCTCTTTGCCTTGACCAGGGTGATCTCCAGTCTCATTCTTTCAATCTGGCCTGATTGTACATATCTGAATAATGAACAGTGGCTCTGTTTTTGCCTATTTGAATTTGGGAAATACAATTACAAGAAAAGAAAGAAAGAAAGAAAGAAAGAAAGAAAGAAAGAAAGAAAGAAAGAAAAGAAAGAAAGAAAGAAAGAAAGAAAGAGACTATGTAAGAATTTCTCCTCCATCCTCCCCCTTCCAGTATCCACAATTAAAAAATATCCCCTCAAGGGGTGGATGGCACAACACACCTGCCTCCACAGCTGGCTGCTATCCTTGAGCACTTATTTGTGCTAAATCCACATTCATCCACTATATTAATATGTTTCTTTCCTCCTCCCAGCTGCACCTCTTCCCATGTGATCAGCTAATTAGCTTAGATTGGCTCACCACTTCAACAGGAAGCCCAAGATTTTGGTTGCTGGGAGGGAGAAGGAGGTACTGTAGCTGGGGTGTGGGGTGGGAAACATATTAATATAGTGGATGTATTAGGACTGAGTGCAAAGAAGTGCTCAAAGGCATGGCTGTCAATGTGGACAGGCTGTTCTTGCTGCCCATCATATGAATTTTTTTTTAGTTTTGGGTACTGGAGGAGGGAGGAGAGTAGTATGGATTCTCACAGAGGGTGGGGGATAACGGAGGGGGTTGTTGATCACAGGGGCTGTTTATTTCTTTTTTTGCATCTGTATTTCCCAACTATGAATAAGCAGAATTAGTGCCTCTATCCATTATTAGTACAAATAATAAATAGTGCATTATTTGTGGTATTTGGGAAGTACTTTTCATTACTCACACACCTCTAGTCATGGCCCCACTTTCTGAAGGGTGAGTTTACTTTGTAACACTACAGTAGTTGTAATGTTTGTATAGTGTAATTTGTGTACTTAATCCTATCAATTTCTTCCACCCAATGTTGGAAATTTAGATAGGCACTTCTTTAGAGAACATTTCCTAAGTAAGGCTGTTAAGGACTTTATCCACAAAATGCTGCTGATGGGTGCAGCTTCTATCAGGACAATGATTGCCTCATGACTGTTTATTGCTGAATATGGGTTTAACTGGTTCAGAACACCATTTGAAATGTTGCCAAGGTTCTCCCCCTCCACAAAGGGGATGATCCCTTCATTGCTGGTAACTTCCACCCTATCTCCCTCCCTCCCCTTTTTCTTGCAAATCTGGAAGATAAAATGGTTTACTCATGACTTGCTGACTTTCTCCACTCCTTCAGCTCCCCCACTTCCAGTCTGGTTTTCAGAACAATCACTCCACCATCACCTCCATACTCAGGGTCATTGATTCCATCCTCTCAGGGATGGATCAGGGGCATGTTGCTGTGGCCTCTTTCATCAGTCTGGACAAAACTTTGATTTGGTGTCCCACTATCTCATCTTGGATAAGCCATGCATTACTGGACTCTCAGCCTCTGCTGCCAGCTGGTATAAATTTTATCTCAGGGGCTGTCACTAATCAGTACAGAAAGGAGGCACTCTTTACCCACCACTCCAAATCCAGGCTAGAGTCCCACAGGGCTCTGTCTTGGGTCCAGTATTATTCTTGATCTTCTTCAATGACATCCCGTCTGCCTGTGCCAACTCACATATTCACATGTATGCAGATGGCACAGTCCTCTACCGCTTCTGAGAAAGACTTGATTCAGCATGACTTCAACAATGTTCCATGGTGTTCTGCGCTAGTTCCACACAAACAAGCTACTAATCACCATTGGAGTATGTCTGCTCCTGATTGTGATTGATGTGTAATGTATTTCTCCTATGTAATTACCTTGTAATTCTCCCGGGTCGTACCTGAAAATAGGCACTTGCTGTCTAGTGTGCTTACCTGGTTACCAAAAGCAAATAAATAAATAAACACAAACGAACTCTGTCTATTACCTTTGGTACCAGTCAGAAATGTGCCAGCTCACCTCCCTCCCAGTTTCTCTATGCTAGATGGCTCTCTACTTGAAGTTGTCCCAATCTTCAAGTACCTTGTTGTGTGGTTAGATAAGATGCTTTACTTCTCAACTCAAATCAATACCATTCATGCCAAATTCCACCTCAAACTTGGTGCCTTATAGCATAACAAGGAAAGCTGCTCCCCACTGGCCTGCTGGGATTTAGTTACAAAAATGAGTCTCCCTGTCTTCAACTATCAAGATGTGGTCTATGACACTACCTCATCCACTTGCCTAGCCAGACTGGACACCCTCTGCAATGCCTTCTTTCTCTTTCCTGCAAACTCACCCACTTGCATTTATATATTCTGTCAAAATTTTACTGAAATTAATAATAGCAGACAATAGAAAAGAAAAATACAAATTTAAAAAATTCCACATCAAACATGCACACCACTCTAGCACCCCCCATTGTAACATCCTAGATCCACCACTACATATTATTGCAGGATACCGGCTAAGTAACCCTTACTTTTACCTTGATCCTACTAGTGGACCAACCACAGAGAATGAGGAACATCAAACTTTCAAGACAGCACCCCACTAACCACCTCTCCTGATGGGGGGGCAGAGTGATAACACTGTTAACTCCTATGACAGGACTTGGTTGCTGCTCAGGCACCAGGTGAGTTCAAAGTGAATCACAGGAGAAGTATCTATTAAAGGTGGGAAAAATTAGTAAATTCAAAATTCACAGAATCTTCATGAAATTCTGCACATTTTTGTAAAATGTTGTGAAATTTTTCAGAATTTTCTGAAATTCTTTAATTGGCCATAGCTCAGACTGTGCTGAAGCTAAGGATTTGAAATCTGGATGTACATTGTCTGTTGCATGCCCTAATACCTTGCCAAGATAAATTACATTTGGATGAAGAATGGGGAAGCCATAGGGGCTCAAATTCTAGCAGTTTAATATTCATGTGAAAATTTCTGAAAATATTTTTGTGCTTACAACTTAGCCATATTTGGAGCTAGATAATTGAAAATTTAGATGCATGCTTTCTTGGAAGAGTCATAGAAGTAGCTAAATAGAGATTGCAAGGTTTAGCTATGACCTACCTCCCAATATAGCTTCCAGGGGCATGCTTCTGAACCGAGGCTGTCAGCATGGTAGCATGATGTTCAGATGCTGGACCATGGTAGTTGCCTTAAAGCCTAATATTTAGGGTTAAAGAACCTTACAACATTGGTGATGTCCTGTTCTCTTGGTTTAAATGTATAGAGTCTTAAAATTCCATACTTTACTTAATTGTAGAATGTAATTTTAAAATTTCTGAAAGTTCAGAGGCTTATAACTCAGTCAACTGTAAAACTAGAGATCTGAAAATTGGCACACATATGTATGGTCTTGGGCAATGTCACCATGCTAAACATGGGACAATTTGCACAAACTTTTTTAGTTTATATAGTTGGCAATTGAAATTTTAAATATCTGAATATTTGGAGGCTTATAACAGTCATTTTTAAAGACATAAATCTGAAACTAGTCAAACCTTTGTATGGGCATGGTGCTAGCCAACATTCCAAATATAGTGCAAATTGAACAAGTGCTTTTAAAACCAGAAAGAAATAAACAAAATCATAATTTTTGCAAGACTGAGCACAATTTGTCTAGAAATTTCACAAAATTTCATAGAAATGAAATCAAAAGTTTGACAGAATTCTACTGGCAGAAGATAAATTTCACCCATCCCTGGTACCTACTGTTTTGTACAGTACTGCAAATGAATCCAACAGTTCAATTTTCACAAAATGATGATGCAGCTTTTACACTTACAGATTTATCTATTTAATAATTTTGTTACCCCACGGAGACTCAGAAGTCCCTTTTTCTGTGGTGACCTGGAATTAATTACAGAAACAAAGCAATAATTACAGAGAGTCAATAGGCTGACAACAAAGACAAACATTGAGAAGGACATGAAGCCACACACAGCAACCCCCAACACACAGATTTAATGAATACATATTTACTGAATACCCTCACCACACCACAGAAAAATGAATACAATATTGTTGAAAATTGCTTTGCCTGTTCTCTTTTGTGCTCCACTATATTCCACTATATATACATTATACTGTGTATTATTCTGTTTCTGAGTATGCAGAATACTTTTTCATATATTGACTGAGATGAACAAAGTGAGTGATTGCATACCATCCATTGGACCAACAAGAGAATTACAGTATTTAGCTTTAAACTACACAGTTCTCTTAATTGGAACATGACTAAATATACTAAGAAGCCACTTTAAGTACATCTGTAAACATTTTTTTTCCAGTTCTACTCTATTTAGTTAAAGTGGCTTCTTTGTATATTCGGTCATATTCTGATGAAGGGCTCTGTGTAGTTTGAAAGCTTAATTTTATAAATCTCTTGTTGGTCCAATAAAAGGTATCAAATTATCCACTTTGTACATCTTTTTGTACAAGGATCAATATGACAACAAACTTTTTTTTTCATATACTGTCATTCATTTATCAGAATACTCTACAGTACTGTATACTATAGTTCATGTGACCCCGACACCACTGTATATGGGTACTGCAACCTTTGACATTTGTCTAAGTCAGAAAGCATAGCTTTTTAGTAGCTAAAATATGGCAATTTAAAACTGCAAACAAATGAGGTATCCAGTCTTCACCCTACAGCACATCAAAGAAATTAGTAGCACACAAGCATAAAGATGATACAGTATAGTTGCTGGACCACTCATGGCTTACTATGTAAGCTATTCCCTACATTCCATTGTAAGCCATATTGCACATATAATACATCATTCCACAATTCAATATACTGTAATAACTTGCTCTGCCAACAATTCATCATGATCAACTCCTACTACTCACATACAGTTAGCAAGTGCAAGCCTTTGCTGCATGTCTGCAACTAGTGGTCAATGTGTGCAGAGAAGAGTTAGCTCAAAGCAACATCTACTGGAAATAAGGTGAAAAACACAGGAAATAATTAAGGATAATTAAAAGACACAGTTTGGGTTGCTGTGACAGTGCTGCATCTGCCAGGAGCCAGGCTATGTCACAGTATTGAGACCCTGCTTTGCCAAGTCAAGGCAGAATACAACGTGCTGTGGCTTTCACTGTATTTGTTTTTAAGAGCTAGTAGTGCCCACAATAGCAGAAAGAAATGTTATTCATTTTTAAAAATAGTTAGTTGTTACTTTTTATTTCTAAAGTACTTTCTTTTTCCTTTTAGACAAATGAAAGCTTCCATATTTGATTATACAAGGTGTAATGTAAAGAGCAGTACTTTACCTGACAGCTGGCACATTAAGTTTTAATCCCCTTTACACTTCATCAGCACTGTAACAACACTTACTGTGACATCAAAAGATGCACAAAATAGGTGATTTAATACCTTATAATGGACAAATAAAGTTTTACAGAAAGAAAATTAATGAAATTAAGAAAAGAAAGAAAGAAAGAAAGAAAGAAAGAAAGAAAGAAAGAAAGAAAGAAAGAAAGAAAGAAAGAAAGAAAGAAAGAAAGAAAGAAAAGTTTATTTCTGTAAAACTTTGTTGGTCCATTAAAAGGTATTAAATCACTTATTTTGTGCATCTTATTGTACAAGGACCATTACGGCAATAGACTTTTTTTGTGACATCACAAGAAACCAAAGTGATTAGGTCTTTTTGGTCAGTCATGCTGTCAGTGTTTTATGCATTGGCAACCAGAAAAAGTACTTGAGTCAAGAGTCCATTTTCAAAATCACCCTAGGGCAAATAATTGCCATGGACAACATACATAAAGACATTATAAAAATGTAAATATAATAGTCACAATCACATTTTTTCACTTTCATTTAAAATGTGTCTAAAATTATATTTAAATATATGTACAGTGTGTCTACTTTTAATATCCATAGGAATAGAATTCCAAGTCTGAATGGCATGATATGAAACATCACCTAGACCCAAAAATGTTTTTCTACATGGACACTTCAATTTGAACTAAGTGAAAAATCTGAGACGAAGACCATGTCAGTGACGTCACAATGCTGATGTGCTATGAAGAGCACTGCAATAGGATATGTCAGCCCCCAGGTAAAGAACTCTTCCACACACCACACCTAGTACTGTGATATAAAATATCTTAATTAGTGAAAGAGAAAATAAAAATTACGATAGATATAAAAAGTAACAGTTGACTAATTTTTAAAAGTTAATATTTTCTTTCAGTAGTGTGCTAATTCTTTAAAGTTCCTTTTTAAATTGTACAGAAATTCATTGCAAAAAGCTACATTTTGGCATCAGTTAGGGTTGACCCATAAGGCCACAAAAGTAAGAAAATGTAGCAAAATTACACTGAGCCATGGAGAATCTGTGTCATGGTATTTCTCAGGCTTTGAGCAATTGGGCAATGAAACATTCTCATTGCCTTAACTTCAGCATCCTCTCTCCAAGTACTGTAGTGTGAGTACTTTTCTGTGCTGCAAAAGACAGTGCCCATGTTAGGACATTGGCAGCACTACATAGCAGGATTATTCTAAGCCAGAGAAACACCATGCCATAGATTCACCAACACTCGGGATTTTTTTTTTGTTTACCCTAATATTGTTTTCCTTTACTCTTGTGACATTAAGGGGCAACACAAATGATGACCACACATATTTTGTTTTGCAATAAATAATATAACATCAGTATAACAGACATGTGTAAATAAATTGTTCAGCGCTGTGTGCAACAGAAGTAAATATATGGATCTCAGCAGAAATGTTGTTTCTGAATACAGTACATATTCCCAGTCTCGTATCAGAACATGGGGCTTCAACAGTTCCAGCTTCCAAGTAAAACAACCCACTCTTTTCTTCCAAACTCAAGACCAGTTACTAAGGAGCACTCAAAGGTTAAGCCAGACCTTAAGAGTAGCTTTCTGCTTGGCCTTATCTAGGAGGCAAGGTGTCTGAGTGTTTGTTTTCTGTGCTTCCTGGTTTAGCTACATAGGAGCCCAGACATAAATATTCATTACCTTTCCCTTTTCCTGCTATACTATAAAGGACAAAGGCAAGCTGTTCCCAGTGTCCTGAGGTGTTGATACAATTTTGGATAACAGCAGCAGAGGAGAGGGAGCAGCTCTGATGAATATTGTCTCTCCACACATGTTCCTGAGGTGTGAAGAGGCTCTCCGGAGACCAATAACTGGAGGGAAAGCTGTGTAATCTTGCTCTGATGGATAGAACATCCACCCAACAGAACAGGCACAAGTCAGTAGTGATTGTCCTCCTCTTGAAGGAGGTTACCGGTGCTTCTCTCCCAGTAAAGGATGCAAGGGAGAGAGCAACATGGACTACAGCTCCATAAGATGTTCAGAGAAGCATGAAAAGGTATGTAAGGAAATAGCTATATCCCAGGTAAAATGTCTGTATGGTATATAGTATTGGTTGATGATAACCAGGATAAGGTGCCTGCCAAGAGTCAGTGTCCATATATCCCACTTAGGTTGGGCCAGGCAAGGTATTGAAATACTGAGTAAATCATAATCTGGTTGCTGGAATAACTGTAATGCCACCCTCTGGTATGAATATTAATGTAGGCATATGTAGCCCTGCAAGATAGTGTCTTTCCCTACCTGGGGAGAGTGCCACACCATGCCTGTTTTGTGTGACCGGGCACCCGTGGGACCCCATAATGGGAGATTTGATTATGCATAAATTAAGATTACTTGTGCAGCAGTGCCCATCCTATGGGTAGCGCATGGTAATATGACAACCCTGAGTAAAGTAGAGGTTGAAGGGAGTGAAAGTAAATAGTAAAAGAAGGTCCTTCAGTGTTATGTAACATCTGTTGTGAATAAACATGAACATACTTGATCCCAGCACCTGGTATGGAAATTTGGTTTGTGAATGATCTCTTGTTTATTGGTGCCTATGTATGGTTAGGCGATCCTGGTCCCTATGATCCCAGACCAGTGGTGGAGGAAGATGCTAGTGGTACTGGTTTTTTATGGCGTAAGCACAGGCCCTCATTAGACAAAAAATATCACCATATGCCACTAGACAGAGGGAGGGACCTGGCCTTACATATGTAAACCTGTCTGTGCAGACATTATTTCTCTTTCACCATAATTTGGAATTGAAATTGCTTACTGGTGGCTAATACTGCACTAAAAAAATAACTGTCATCTTAATTATTCCTTGTTGTTGGATATGCAATACCAGAGAAAGTAAGTGTGTCTGAAATCCCCAGGTCCAACCATGTGAGCATGTAGCTCAGTAGTTAGTGCACCAGGAAGGTATTCCAGAGGCCTGGCTTCAATTCCTAGGTCACATTATTTCTTTCTCACTACAGTTTGTGATACATAAACAATAAACACATTGAACAAAATCAACAAAATGAATATAATATATAGTGGCAACAAAATTGCTGTATGTAACACTCCGGTATAATTACAAATGCAGGTTTTGTTAACTTTGGCCTACTCTTGTTAATAACAACAGAATATGGTGACCCTTGGCAAAAACATGCAATGGTTATTATGACACATTTATTAACACAATAATCTGCAGGAAATTGTTGGCATATAGAAATCGGCAGCAAGAAAAAGTATAGGATGACCATTTGTGGTATACTGCAAGGGCAGGAATATGAGCATTGCAAAATATTAGAAAATATAAGTTGCCCAGTAGTTAGAGCTCAGAGCTGTGTACAGAGCTGTGAACACTTTAAGAGCTGTAGGGAGCCTTAGCCAATGACTCATTGACCTTGAGAAACTCTGTACCATTCCCCTTTGCAACTTCTAAGAGCTGTAACATTGGGTAGAAGCAGGATCGCACAGGAAATTAGATGCTACATGACAGTATTGCAGTCATTACTAAATAAATTACAAGAGAAATGCTTGGTATTGAATTCAATCTGAACTGCTATCAACTTTGAACAGTCAGACAGTGTATGATTTTTAGTCCTCGAGAAGTGATGAACAGTTTCTAAATAAAAATAGAGATCTGTTAGAATTTCAGCATATGGGTCATGTGATAGAAGCTTGAAGAGCAGCAGCAACCTTCCATAGCTCCTCGTCCCTGCTATACACTTTAGCTTTTTCGCACTGAATTTCTGCAAATAGTGAGTAACAAACTCCCTCATCTGAATCGGGGAGGCTTCTGGAACTTAGTAATACTGAAATTCCATGGATGTTTACATGAAGAAGGCACCACCATGGCATTCCCCTCCACCAACTCCGGAGAAGAACAAGGATGCAAAACGCCCTAAACTCCAACCTGCTGGCTCAAGTAAATCTCCTACCTCAGTGGCCACTCTATCGGGAGAGAGATTCTTGGAGATCATACAGCCGTTACAAAAGAAAATCACTGATATCTTGGAGGATCTACAGCAAATTAAATCCTCAGTTCAGTCTCTAACTATCCGGGTAGGAGATATGGAAACCAAATTGATCTCCTTAGAGAAAAAACAAGATAAAAATGAGCTAGCAGTGACACAGTTTGGCCAGAGACTCAAGAAACTTGAAGAGAAAATAGCAGACGAGGAGAGGAGCAGGAGAAACAACCTTCTTGTTATCGGAGTGCCTGAAAAGGAAGAGGGAACCGCTCCTATAATTTTTCTTCAAAAGCTATATGAGAAGATTGCAGAGCCTTCTCCGAATTGAACCACCTATGTAATCGAACGTGCTTATCAGACCCTCCGTCCTCCCCCACCACCTAACTCTACTCTCTGACTCCTTATCTTCAAATTATTAAATTTCTTGGATATACAGCACATACTGTCCAAGGTTTGGGAGCTGCAAGATGTTCTATGGGAAGGGCGTAGAATCAGGATCACCCAGGATCTTCCACAGTCGGTAAGGGCGAAGAGGCAAGAAATGCACCCGACTGTCTCAAAGCTTATTGCCGCAGACACACCATTCCAGATGAAATACCTGGCGGTGCTTCAGGTTAAATATGGTGATCAGTGGGTATCATTCGAGAACCGTGAGCAGGCAATACAGGAACTCAGCGGTCTCTTTCCAGATCTGTTTAAGTGAAGAAACTCTTGAGGGTATGTGGAAATCTTTATATATTACACAATTATCTGTCTGGTATTCTTGATGGATCAGCTGGTCGCCTTGAGGTGGTGGCCCAATCTCTCTTAAGCTGGATCTCTGATGTTAACAACAGCTTCATGGAACTTTGGTTTGGTAAACTATGAACTGCACTGTGTTCTGATAAGCTGTACTTTACTGTGAGGACATTTATTACAACCTGGCCCCCCTGTGGTGGGGATCTACTGTAGTGTCAGCATTAAAGTGTGTCCTGCAATTTGGAGTATATATCCCATTTCTTTTTCAGCATTACTCAGACCCTTACACTAGTTCTATGGTTTGAAGCTGGATTTGATTTACCGTTGGATTGAGGCTGAGTAAAAATTCACAGTCTTTCAAGAAGCTCAGGCCTAAGACTGCAAGTAGTGCTATCTTTTACTTTTACCGTTTATGGACTGTGGACAGATGCGATACCTGATCATAATTGTTAACTATGGTCTTTGAAGCGTTTGAACATTTCTGGACTATTTTCCTTTATTTTGTCATAAATATCCCAGAAAAGGATCCAGGACAGCCACTACTTAAGTTTTTTTTTTCTTTCCTTTTGCACAGTGAAGTACTCATGATGGCATTATCTGAGATAGCACACGGATTAAGCCACTTTATGCCTTGACTGTCATTTAATCTCTTAGAGTTCATTAGAATTAAGGTTTTAGTCACTTAGATTTAGACTTGTTACAGAGTTTGACTGCTATTTGTATAGCAGGGGAAGGGCGGGAGTGAGGGAGTTTTTTTTTGTGGTGCAATTCAAACCTGCGCAAAAACATCACTCGCCAGGATAATTTAAGTGGTATGGTTTATTTGAACTGGGGTTAGGGGTTGTTGTGTACATTAGGGTAATTTGTTGGGGACTTGCTCTTATTAGTTTAAGGGAGGGTTACAGGATATAAGTGTTCTCTCTTACAAATTGTATGGCTTGTGGGAATGGGAATTCAAGTGTGTCAGTTCAACCTATCACTAAAGAACTTGTTTTGGCTACTGAAATAGTAAATCTTAAATGCTCTATTACCTATGATAGATCAGGTCTATCTGCTATTTCCTCTCTAAACAATTATTATGAGTGCTCCCTATAATGTGATAAGCTGGAACGTTAAAGGTACCCAAAACAGGTGCAAAAGGCAAGTTATTCTTCGCCGTCTCCTTCATTTAAAAGCAGGGATTGCATGCCTCCAAGAGATGCATCTTTGACATGAAGATGTAACTCTATTGTCCAAGAACTGGGTGGGTCAGGTATATGGCTCAGGGAAATACATAAATAGTGGGGGAGTTGCAATATTAATAGGGAAAAACATCCCCTTTAAATTGGAAAGGGAAATCTGGGACCCTAATGGCAGATATATTATTCTTCATGGCTTTCTGGAAATGCAACAAATTATACTAGGGGATATATGTGGTCCAAACTGTGAATCCCCCCTCTTCTTCACACATCTGTAGAGTTTAATGGTTACCAATCTGCCCATATTGACTATTTTAGGGGGTGACTGGAACATCATTCCATATCCACATTTAGATAGATCTGACTCCTGGAAGCAAGACTTAACTCCCACACAGAGGGCCTTACATGATCTTATGAGGAATGCTGATCTCATAGATGTTTGGAGAATGTTAAATCTGGAGGAATGCCAATATACTTTTTTCTCACTTCCTCATAAATTCCTCTCTCAGAAAGACTTCCTATTTCTGAGCTCTTTCTCTCTCCCGGGTGTAATAAATGTAGATATACATGAGATGGTCATATCCGACCACTCACCTATCTCCCTCACATACCTACTCAGGCCTGGACTTAAAAAAGATGCTCTCTGGCAGCTAATTAATCAGCTGCTCTAAAGACCTGACTCCCAACAACACATCAGAGAGTTTCTTTCCAACTTCTTAGCTGATAACAGAGACTCAGTGACCAGAATAAACATAGTTTGGGCAGCCTTAAAATGCTCCCTTTGAGGAGAGCATCTCCTGATGTCCGCCACTAAATTCTGGCTGTTCAGATGTCAACAGAATAATTTGCTTAGGGCCATTCACCAACTGGAACATACACTTTATCGCCATTCCCCCAAAGCAGATTGGGTTAAACTACATGGTTTACAAGCTCAATATTCTGCCCTTATGTTCCAGAAAGTGGAACTCTCATTAAAGTGTACCAAAATTAAATGTCTTGACACAGGGGAGAAGGCAAGTAAGTTGCTGGCAATCCAGCTCAGACAAGCTGAAACCTCTTGTTTTATCCCCAGTATTAAATCGAATAAAGATAACCAAATAGTCACTTCCCCAGAGATATTGCCTAAGTGTTAATATCCTACTATCAGAGGCTTTACTCTAAAAATCAATCTGAGAGACCCACTGCTTCGGCTATTACTGAGTATCTCATTTCTATTGATCTCCCTAAATTGCCCTCTCACCAGGCTGTGCCACTTGGTAAGCGGATCAGTGCTCAGGAAGTTAAAACTGCAGTTGAACAACTTTCATTAGATAAATTCCCAGGGCCTGACGTCCTTTCCAACAATTTGTACAGAAACTGCCTCTCAGAACTTGTCACTCTCCTTACAGAGGTATATAACTTCTGGTACTCCGAGGCCTCTCAGAATCAAACTTCCTTAATGCATTAATCACTCTTATTCCCAAGCAAGGTAAGGACCCCATTTATCCTGAAAGTTATCAACCTATATCATCGATCAACACTGATGTAAAGATTTTAGCCAAAATTCTGGCTAATAGGCTGGGACCTGTTTTACCTAACCTCATTGGTAGAGAGCAAATTGGTTTCATGGCAGGTAGATCGTCAGTGGATCACATGCGTAACTTAATGTATATGCTGTCAGCATCCAGGGACTCAGATCTGCCTGCAGTTCTTGCGTCCCTGGATGCTGAGAAAGCATTTGCTGGGTCTTATGGGACTTTCTTTTTGCAACACTGACCCACTTTGGTCTACCTTCAGGATTCCTTAGATGGGTCAGATTATTATACTCCTCCCTTTCCACTCAAATTTGGTGCAATGATATACTATCTGACCTCTTTTTGCTTCAAAGAGGGACCAGACAAGGTTGGCCGTTGTCCCCACTACTTTTCAACCTTTACTTAGAGCCCTTGATCCAAAAACTGGTATTCTCTCCAAGGCTCCAAGGAGTTAGAATAGGAGATCAACACTACATCCTCTTTGCATATGCAGACAATCTCCTTTTACACCTCGAGGAACCTCAAACAGCCATGCCTTCCCTTATAGAGGAGATTGACCTTTTTCTGTGGTTTCACATTATAAACTCAGTCTCTCTAAAATCAAAGTTTTCCCTCTGAATAATAGAACTTCTAGGTCAGTGTTGCCCCACACTAAACTCTTGTGGGAACCCACCTCCCTTACCTATCTGGGAATCAGCGTCACCAGAGACATCTCCACTATGCTTAAGCTCAATCTCTCAGATTTACTAAATACACTTAAGGCCAATCTTGATAGGTGGAGTGGTCTTTCTCTCTCACTATGGGGAAGAGTAAATACCCTTAAAATGAGTGTGTTACCCTGAGTGTTGTACTCTATGGGAATACTGGTACTTTTCCTTCCCAAAAATGGTTCTCTAAGTTTCAAGCCATTCTAACTGCCTTTCTGTGGAAGGGTAAGGGCATTAGATGCTCTTATTTCAAACTCTGTGTACTAAAAATGCAGGGTGGCTTATCTGTACCCTTTTTTGGTTACTACTGTGCTCATCATCTTAGTAAACTGGCATACTGGTCGAAAGAGGATCAAACTAGTGGTCTACAAACATATTCTCCTCTATGGCTGGATATAGAGAGGTTCCTAGCTGCTCAATACCACTGTACCCTTCTTTCCCTAATCTACGTCTCTCCCAGAGCACTCCCATAACCACTGTGGAATACCCCAATGGGGTGGTAAATCAGAGCCTTACATCAATTGCAAATGCATCTCTCATATAAATGGCACACCTCACTTGACCAACCCATTCTGAGTAACCCTCACTTTAAAATTGGACATAAACCCATGCCAGCCATCTTTTGGCCTCCCTTGGTCAATAAGAAGGCCTCAGATCTATATGCCGATGGTGCAATAATCCCCTTTCCCATTTTTTGACTTTGTTTTAAGATGCCTTCAGCAACTGTTTTCAAATATAGACAACTTAAGGAGGCCATTAGGGCCCACCTGGGGTTTGCAGAGATACAGAGATCATCTACTGACAGTTTGCACCTACTTCTACAATTGGCGAGGGAACCCCATGCGGTTTCTAAGGTTTATAAAGAAATACAATCACTTGACTTTAATTTGCCTAAGGGGGTCTGTTATTATTGGTCCCAAGCATTATCACTTCATAATGAAACTGATTTCTGGAGGAAATTATGGCAAAACATATACAAATTTATCAAACAAGATAGATTGCGCTTAATTCAATTTAATATCATGCACAATCTATATTTCACCCCAATGAAGCTTCATAAACTGGGTCATTTGCCCTCCCCTAATTGCTCAAAATGTGGCAACCTCACTGGATCTTTATACCATATGCTATGGACTTGTACTATTGTTCAGGCTTTTTGGCACTCCATTAAGCAAACCCTTGATCCATTTTTTGGGTCTTGATTCTTTCTTCACTCCAGAAATGTGTTTATTGTATAATTTCCCGAAGGTCACTCCTAGTATTAGGAAAGCACATATGGCTCTGATTTCTTCCACAGCTAAACTAATCATTATGAGGCAGTGTTATCAGTTCTGGAATGGCATAAGGAACTGTTATTTGCCCTTCAATTGGAGAAACATATTTTATCCATGGGTAATCAGTCTCACCTTTATCAGCTTAGATGGGGTCCATTAGATGCCTTGCTTACTATATGGAAACCATAACTGACTAGGTTGTATACTATTCTTTATGTGTACTCTCGCTTGATGGAATTGTAACTCACTTGATAAGGGGTGGATTAGGGAAGGTTTTTGAGGGTGGAATTGGGTAAGGGGTGGGTAGGGGAAGAAGGTTCTATCTTTAGTATGTATATCACTCCAACTTAGTAAATTCAGGAACTTATATACACTGTATTAGGAGTGAACCACGTGATTGCCTACTTGACATCCATTTCTTTGTCAGTATTGTATTAATGAGAAAAAGAAAAACTAAATAAAGCTTATTGAATTAAACAAAATAATTTCAGCATATAATCTCCCTCCTCTTCTGCCAACTTCAGAATAGTATATAGTCAGAGCTGCCATCTGAGGAAGGGGGTCATGAGCCTACTTGTTGAAGTGCTCCTCTAGCACCTTCATTCAATAGCCAGAAGCATCTTTTCACAGCACAGGAGCTGCATTTTGACTTAGCATTTTGTATCTTCTAATCCTCCTCTGCCATCAAGTTCAACCCTATACCCTCTTTCTTTTCCCCATCTGCCTATGAACTTTTACTCCTCAAACTTTCCCTGCCTTTCTCTATTTCCATCTTCATGGCTGGCTTCTACTACTGCCCAGGCCTTTCCCCATCTTCTGTCACTGACCTCCTCACTTCTGTCTCTACCCAAGCCTCGACCAGAGAATTACTCATCCTTGGGGATTTCAATTTAAACTGGTCAATCCAAATTCTGCCAAAACGTTAAGTCCCTTAAGTTTCCCCAACTGATCTCTGACCCTACCCACCACAATCATAAATCCCTGAATCACACCTTACTGGATTAGGTTCTTGCACCCCCACCACTGGATTATTGATGCAGGCACATTTCCAGACTCCCTCAGTGACCACCATCTGGTCCGCTGCATCTGCAAATTGCACTGCCTCCAGGCCCCAGCCAAGCTCCTCCAGATATAGTCCTCCCAATCACTGGACTTATTCTCCCTCCTCGTGAACTTGGCAGCTACTGACTGGTTGCCCATCTCCTCTGACAGCTCTATTGATTCTGCCATCTGGTATTTAAGTCCAAATTTCTGGCTATCTGGGACCTGCATGCGTCCCTCAGGAAAACCAGGGTTTGTGGTTCCCACCTCCCTTGAATCTCTGCCTAATTGCTGGACTGCCTGATGGATCAAGATCTTGCCTATAATGCTCACAAGTCCTCTGGCTCCCCTCTGATTTACTCAAGAACCATGCCCTTCACAATGCCTGTACCAAAGTTACTAGGCTGGACAATGTTAAGCACTGGTCCTGATCAAATCAACTGTCCCTCAATGCCAAAAAATGGTTTCCATGTCCTTTGGTGCTAGGCAGAAGCTCTCTAGGCTTACTGACCTCCTTGCCTTCCAATCCCTAGAATTGGTCACAGTCGATGATTTTTCTACCATTAATACTCTGGGGTCTGGTTCGATTGACACCTTGACTTTTCTGGGCATTTGGATGTAAGCCACAAAAAACTACACCCTAAACTAGTTGCATTACACAGGAACTGTGGTTGTGTCCCCCTGCTGGCTCACAGAGCCATTCTTCAGCAAATGATTCTCCCCATTTTTGGCTATGGAGACATTGTCTATAGTCTTACGTCCACCCTGACCAGACTGGATTCCCTCTCCCACTTCTTCTGTCACTTTGCTTTGGACTGCCTACCCTGTACCCACCATTCCTCCCTTTATACCTCACTCTCCCTTCCCTCCCTTGAAGCCAGGTGCCTCACTCATAGTAGCTCCTTTATCGCTAAATTCTGGCTTGATTCATTCCCCTCTTACCTCACCTCTCTCCTCTCCTCCCCCTCCTTCCCACTATACCCTTCATATCTCTGGCTTCTACTCCCTAGCACTCCCTACTAGGTCATCCTCAGCTGGCCAGGCTGCCTTCTCTTTCTGCTTTCCCATCCTATGGAATTCTCTCACCTCCCTCCATCTACTCTGCCTCTTCTGTATGCTCTTCTCCTCTCTTGTTCTCAAGTTCTCTTCTCAGTCCAACAACTGCACCTGACCCCCTCTGTACCTCTCTTTCCCTCCTTCCACTCCCTCCACCCCCCCACACCTCATCTCCTTCCCCTCCTACTCTAAGTCCTCACCCTAGCTTCTGCTGCTAACCCCTGCCCCCCTTCAAATAGACTCTTCTTGAATACCTATGGGATTGCTTCACTATTACCTGCCTGCATTATCTGCACTTTGCACTTTAATGTGCTTCCTCTTGTTATCATTGGGATGCATCCTGCTATATCCATGCCGGTGTACATATTTTGCTTAAATGCCTTTCAGTGTTGCTTGTTATATGATGCTTAGTTATGTTTTTACCTGCTATGTAAATACTTTTCTAATTGTTATTCATGATCCTCCTCTACCCCATCCCCTCAGGACAGATCTGGAAATTAGTTATTACGACCTCAGTATGTCTTTCCTGGTGAAACTTTTGAAATAAATAAATAGATAAATAAAAAAATAAAATAAATGTGCAGTACTGTATACAGAAACCTGATTTGCAGCAATAAGACTTCAGTTTTCTTTTAAATTATTAAAGTTGTTCAATTATTTAAATGGTTATCAGTCTCACACCATCTGGAAAGTACCATATCCTGTTGTTAATTAAGGCCGATAAAGTAAATCTTACCATCATTCCAGATGGTGTAACTCACTTCAGAGAGTCATATTGCTTAATTATAAACCTCAGACCATGCCTCAACCAATCAGAGCACTGCATCAGTGCATTACAATGAACCACTGATTTAAAGTATCAGAAAGTGAGCATTTGTATATTGGCCACTTGCCTTTTTTATTTCTAAAGCAGGCCTGTAATTCTCATGACTAAGCAGCTGGCTAATAATGATTTTGTCAATTGTTATATAGTCCTTTTCCAAATCAATGTTCAAAATGCAGTACAAGTCAATGAAATGAGCATTATTACGACAGTATCACATGCAACAACAAAAATAAAAGATAGACACTGTGTATTACAATTCAGTAAAGTTATTGTATATTAGATAGCTACAGTATAATCAACATAATGAAAGAAGAAAAAAAGACTGCAGCAATACATATTAGCCCGAGTCAGAAAGGTTTCAGTTATGAATTACTGTAAGCTCACCAACAGAACTATAAATAGAGATGGAGAATTCCATAACACAGCCACCAAACAACTAAGGGCACAGTTGCTAATAGTTTTCTAATCTGTGGAACAAAAAGCTGAAATTGATTGGAAGGGCATACATTTTGATTTGGCATATGTATTTATAGAAAATCTTTAAGACAGTGTGGTGCCATATAATGCTAAAACTTAATGTAAGTTTCAAACCTTGAAAACTACGCTTGGGCCTCTAGGGAGTCAATGCAGTTGTTTCAATACAGGACAAACATGATCTTTTTTGGTGGTCTGTGTGACTACCCAAGTAGCCAAATTCATATCAACCTGTATCTGAGCAATTAGAGAGTTCCTAGGGCCAGACAGTAAGGCATTACTATGATCTAGGCTCCTAAAACCAAAAGACTGCAATAAGATTTTTTTCAGGGTCAAAATCTAAATATCATTGAACTTCTGTTATGTGTCAAATATAATAAGCATCTTTGGAAATCTACTTTATAATGGGCTCAAAAGATAATGAATGATGGCACCAAGGTAACTCCATGCCTATTTACCTTGTCATTAAGATGAAGATCACATTTCTTGTTTGTAACAGAAAGGGAGTTCAGATGAGATTTCTGAGCTAAAATATTTTCCACAAACTATGAATTTTTTTTTATTAATGTTCAAGTACAGAAAATTAGATTTCATCTGTAATACTGTACTACAGTAGCTGTCTTATGGGCTACCCATGTTTGTCCACTCCTTTAGTCCCCTGCGAGGCAAATGGGCAGTATACTATAACAACATCTGCAGATTCACCTTATCCTGCAATTGCCTCACTCTTCACTGTCTACTTTACAGCAAATTAGGCTGGCTCTCTCCTACTGCCCCACTTGACTCCTCTCTTGCTAAGTTGGTACACAACATCCTTTCCACAATGAAGCCACTTTCTCTAGCCACCTTCCTGGTATCCAACTCACATCATTACACTCCTAAGTCCTCTGACACTGGGCAACTATTAATCCCTAGATCAAATCCAAATATGGCTCCATGACTTCCTCCTGTGCAGTTCCTACACAGTGGAATAGCCTCCCTGCTGCTGTGTGCCCTTGCCTTGAACCTAACACCTTCAAAAAGCACTTCCACTCCCTCTTGACGCATCGTTCCATATGCATCTTTCCCTAAATAATTCAACACCTTGCATTTATCCCCATCCTATCCCTTTGTACCCCCTCCACACCCTTATCCTCCACACTCAACCCTTACCCCAATCACTGTCACCATTTCTCTCCTCCTAGTCTTTGCATGTGTGCCTTTGCCTTACTCTTACATCTTGCAAATCCTATACTGTTAATGGTATCTTCATATAGTAATGTTTTGTCCTAACCTGTGTAATTACTTAATCCTGACAATGTCTCCCTACTACTTGTTTTTTTAATTGTCATAGCTTACATGTACTGTTGCATTGTTTTTGTTACCTCACTCCTATATGCTGTACTGTATTCTCCCAGGTCGTACCTGAAAATAGGCATATGTATGCCTGGTATACCCCACCTGATCAACAAAAGCTAAATAAATAAATGAATGCAGTTTTCATCTAAAATTACAGCAGCTATCATTTGATATGTAGTCATTACAGTTGCTGTAGTTGTGGCATTACTGTATAAACTATGACATCTCTCTTAGCCAATCAGGATTATTCATGTCTAAATATTCCAAGTACTTTTAAAACCATAAGATGATTTTTCCTGCACATAGTTCTAAAATTCTGAAGTTCTAAGTTCAGTTAGTATAGTCTTTCTCCACTCACAGGGGTTTCTAGCAGGTTCCACAATGCCAGTTTGACACCGGTTCAACAGCAATCCTGTCGATCTGTGTTACAGCACAATGTTGACAGTGATCATGGTCTGCATCGTGCTGTCAGGAAAAAAAATTGTTTTTAGTGTATTCTCCCTGGTTGTACCTGAAAATAGGCATATGTATGCCTGGTATACCCCACCCAGTCAACAAAAGCTAAATAGATAAATACAGTTTTCATCAAAAATTACAGCAACCATCATTTGATATGCAGTCATTACAGTGACTGTTGTTAAGGCATTACTGTATAAACCATGACATCTTTCTTAGCCGATCAGAATTGTTCATTTCTAAACATTCCAGGTACTCATAAAACTATAAGAAGGTTTTTCATGCACATAGTTCTAAAATTCTGAAGTTCTAAATTCAGTTAGTATAGTCCTTCTTCACTCACAGGGGTTTCTAGCTGGTTCCACGACACTGGTTCAACAGAAATCCTGTCAACTAGTATTAAAGTGATGGCACAATGTCGACACTGATTGCAGTCAGCATTGTGCTGTCAGGAGAAAATTTGTTTTTAGTGGAGGCTTTGACCCCTACCCCCTCAGACCTTTATATAATGAACGCCAGGTTGGAGTTGTTTCGGGGAGGGGGCACAAGACCTGCAGAGGCAGTGCCGGGGTCCTGCAGGACCATTACAGTGATTTGTTGTTGTTGTTTCTGCAATGGGTGTCAACAAAAAGTTTTGCTGTAGCAGCGTGATACCTTTCTAACTTTTCCACAAAGTAAAACATTTTGATTTTGGATTCAAATTTAATTTTTTAAAAATATCAATATTCAGCATGATTTACAATAGGTTTATATGTACAGTACAAGAGTTTCTTCTCAAGTCCTTTGTGTTCCAGAATTGCCCAGCTTTGCTTTGAAGTTCTCTCACCCAAAGAACTTGAGAATGAACTCTTATAACCATAAGAAACACTATAACTTTACATATAAATTACAAGCCTGATTGAATGGTTCCTGTTGCATAACTGATTTATTCTATCAACAGATAATAATTGGCTTTACATATTTGAAATATAGTATTCTGACATTTTCTGACTGTATTTTTATTGCATTTTCATTGTAGTGCAGTATGAATGGTCTGCTGCATTGTTGAGGTGCCATACTTTGAATGAGATTTTAAACAAAAGTCCCTTCTGCCCCTCTGAGGTCACAGCCCAGGTGGAAGTTAAAGATCCCATGCACTTATTAAAGAAGAATGGTGGAGTTCTCCTGAGTCATGGCCAAGATTCCTCTGTCAATAAAATAGGTACAATACATGCAACCCACCCCCTTGGACACACTAGAAACAAACCATCATATTTTACAGAGCTTTTTCTGGTCAAAGGTTACAAACAAATAAATAAATAAAATAAATTAATAAATGTCTTACCTAATTTTAACTCTTTGAAATATGTTATTTTTGTGAGATAAACATAAGCGATATCTGCCACTGTTATAGTTACTCAAATAAAGTACATTACATAAAAATGTGCATTGAATGAGGAGGCCCAACATTTCAAAATTAAAATTCATAAGGTTTTAGCCAGCCTGATAAAGAGGCAGCCGGAGCTGCGTTGTTGAAGAAATCATCATTATATTGGATCAGGGAAGCAAAACCATTTTTCTGTCCACATAGCTGTATCTCATTTATGTCCCAATCAATTCTGACTCTCTTCCTAAAGCATGCATTTTACAAAACAACGTAAGGGAAGATAGGTTATGGCTGAAGCAAGAAAATTTAATTCTGAAATTAAGGCTGCCCTTTTCACTGGGTCAATCAAATCCTCCCATTCAGTTCACTGCTTGTTTTTAATCTATCTGACTTTGTTTGGAACTGTCTGGAAAACCATTCAGACTGCCATGCAATAGAAATCACAAGAACAAGCAAACAAAACTAGGAAAGCAGCATGGTTACTACATAACAAATCAGAATTAGAACTACTCTGTTGTTCAATAATTAATTAGCCCAAAGCCTTTAAAAGTAATATTCTTTAAACAAATTAATATAGGAGGCTTACCTACAGGTAAAGCTGTCACAATTAGAAAGACTCCCTTTCCACTGTAGTTCAGCTACTAATGTTACACACTAAAGAGTCCCACTCCTGAATAAGGGGCAGAAAAGTGGTTTTTAATCTATCTGACTTTGTTTGGAACTGTCTGGAAAACCACTCAGACTGCCATGCAGTAGAAATCACAAGAACAAGCAAACAAAACTAGGAAAGCAGCATGGTTACTACATAACAAATCAGAATTAGAACTACTCTGTTGTTCAATAATTAATTAGCCCAAAGCCTTTAAAAGTAATATTCTTTAAACAAATCAATATAGGAGGCATACCTACAGGTAAAGCTGTCACAATTAGAAAGACTCCCTTTCCACTGTAGTTCAGCTACTAATGTTACACACTAAGGAGCCCCACTCCTGAATAAGGGGCAGAAAAGTGGTCTAGAACAATTTTTGGTTCAGCTTTGACGTACGGCCAGAAATTTGGTTTGGCTTCACCAGTTTCCAAATGCAGTAATTGGTAGTGGGTGAAATAGACTACATACAAGACATATAAGTCCTGCAGTCAGTAATGAATATTAATTACTATAGCTTCCTTGTGGCAGGTGCTGTTAGCATTCCATTGCTTGTAAATTGCTGTGTTTGTGCTAATGTGACAGAGTCCCCAATCATACAGCTGCTGTGTTCCAGTTCTGAGTTAAACTAATTGTTAAGATTCATGAGTAAGATCAAGGTTCATCCCCAGTAGTTTCTTTTTTATTTATATTAATAACTACATTGACAACGGCCCCATATATTTTCAAAATGTAACATCCCCCACCCAAAGTTATGCATCCAAGAATATAGACACAATTAAAAGGCAATAAATTTAGGGTATTACATTACCATCTCTTGTATCAACATGCATCGATGTCAGATATTAGTTAGTTATTTTTAGGATTCATTAATGTTTTTAATTTTTATGCATTTTTTATATTGATTCAAAGCAAAATAACAATTAAGACAGCTGCTGATACTGGCATCCAAACTTGTTTTATTCAGCAGACTACGTGAGATCACAAGACCAAAGAACTTGTACCTCTGTGTGTGGCCATCATTGATAACTCATTTGCTGTCAGGGTCATCGTCCCTTGATGGTGCATAGTGTGACATGACAGATCTTATTTAACCAGTAATGACATGGTATGAGCTATGTATCACACTTGATCCTCTTGAGCTTGTTGGTGATGACATTGTAAAAGTAGTACTGTCTTCAGGAGGATTTGAAGTGGTAGTACGTGTCATAGTCCTTGCACTGCCTGTGTTGCTGGGAGTAGTGAGCCAGACTGAGAATATGGGGAGATTCACCAGCAAGAAAGAGGTATATGAGAAAAAAATGTCCGTAACATAGAAACATAGAACCTGACAGCAGATAAAGGCCACTTGGCCCATCCAGTCTGCCCTTTTTCATTGTGCTGCTTTCACTGCAGACCCTTCTAGGTCTACAGCACTTTCTCTTCCACCCTTTTTCTATCCCTTATGATTCCATTGTACCTCTCCCAGGCTTTTTTTTAATCCCACTACTGTTTTTGTCTCCACTACCACCAGTGGAAGACTGTTCCAGGTATCCACCACCCTTTCTGTGAAGAAGTATTTTCTCACATCTCTTCTGAACCTACTCCACTCTAGTAAGTGTTACTAACTGGACATTAGAATAATCAAATGGATAGCTGAAGTTGAACCATGTCAATCTGCATTTGAGAAAGCTTAAGGTGGGGATTTCGAAAGTATGGGTGCAGAACTCTCTTCCATATTTCTAATGCATGCTGTTTGCCAGCAAATGTGTCGAATGCTTGCAGCAAATCTTTAAACATACAAATGCATTTGCTATAGCTGACTCAATTTCAGACAAAAAAATGACAACATTTTGAAGATGTTGTGTTTTTTTTTCCAGATTGCAACTGTGGCAATTGCACCAATCTGGGCAGATATCACATAGCCACATCTGCAAAATGGACATGGCTGTTTGAAAATGCCACCCTTGGAGTTTAATATTCTTAGGATCTAGACTGAAGTGACATGATGAGGAAATTACCAGTTGTGCTGAAATATCTTTCTAAAGTGACAGATGCTGGAGTGCATTCAAGAAAGAAAAAAAAAAAAACAACAAAGCCAGTATAACTATCGCAGGTCAAATTACTTTCTTGTCTTATCAACTAGACTGTGGCTCAGCTAGAGAAGCCTCCATTATGTACTCTTGTGAGCTGTCTGTCTTACTCCTAAATGTCTGCGTGGTGCTGGCAGTCAGTGTCAAAAGTCTCCTAAAAGACTTTTGTTGTCGTCTCTAGATCATCATAATCCAAGTCATCTCCCATATCATAATGCAAGTACTTTGAAGGAAGAGAAGATAACTGAAGAGGACCAGTATAAGCAGGAGGAGGAGGAGGATGCTTGATTGATTCTTCACACTGTCTGTGCTGCTTTTCTTGAAGTGTATGCAGCAGTTTCTGCTTCATATTGTCAATGTGTCTTACAGGGAATGAACATAATTTTATATATGGAATTCTGTAGTGTTGACATGCCAAATTATGTGCCTGATCTAATGCTTCCATATATGTCTGTAATTTGAGTAAGAAACATCTCTGTTATTCCTGTAATAAGTATTGCATTCTGTAGTGCTGTTGCTGAGATGACTCAGATGAAATATTGCCGTCACCACTCTTTCCTCAACCACCATCATCAATGGTATACTTCTCATCAATGACACAAGTACTGCTGCCTTGTCTACCATCACCACCAAACTTGCTGTGTTGGTGTCACACAGGCATAGGTCAGGAAATACAGGCAGACCAGGAGACATTATAAAATTCACAAGTGGCATTTTATTTTTATCAACTGCAATAAAATTAAAAATCAAGAATTGTCAGCCCGCTGGCACAGGGGCAGTGTGCTGACCTGTGGCATTGGCAGCCAGGGTTCGGGAATGGATCTGGGTCTTCAGAGGGCCGGCCAGGGAGAGAGGGACTGAGCATTCCACAGACTGCTCTCCCTCTCTGGGAGGAGGGGGTAGAGTGATTGGCACATTGAGGACTCCTGGCAGAGGCTAGGGATCCCGCGCAGCTGATGCTTCATGTTTCTGGGTGGGGCAGAGCCTGGATTCATTGCATGACCTAGCCCCCAGTGGGGAAAAACATATAATAAAAAATGCCAGCCACTGAATTATGACTCCCACCTTGCTGCTCCTTGCCTGACTATAGTCCTCTGGGAGGGGGGGTCTCACTCTCCTAACCCCACCCTGGGGGGCAAGCCAGGGCTCTATGACCCATGTTTCCTGGAGGGGTCTCCCACCTGACAGCCCCATCCAGGAGGGGAAGCCTGGAGGCACCAGAGGAGCAATCAGTGGGTTGAGGGGTCTGGAAAGAGATTGGGCCAGCAAAAATAAATAATAATAATCAAGAATTGTACAGGAAAGCTCTTAATACAGGCAGTTCAAACAAACAAAATCCTCCATATGACACCTCTCTCTGGAAATCCATTTCTCTCTTTATTTAAAATATGTTTGCCTGGCAGTTCAGACTCTGCATTCTGTTCTCTTATGTTTCATCTCCTGTGTTTCATAAAATGTACCAAAACATTGTTCTTTTCCTTCCTGAACCCAGCTTGAAAAAAAAAAAAAAAGAAATTTTCCCGCAGATGGTTTCCTGTTGTCACTTATGTAAACAAGCTTTTGGAGGTCAAAATGCATCACAGGGTTAACCACTTAATTTCTACATTGCTATCTTTTCTAATAAATCCAAATAGCTTTCTGCAATAATTTCATCAGTATAATTATATTAGAGATTGGCAAAGTCCACAAATTTTATTCTGTGAAATATTTCATGAATTTTGTGCATTTTGCAAAATATTTAGTGGGTGCAAAATGTGAAATTCCACCCATGAAATGCAGAATTTCACCTTCGCAATGTGGAATTTTGCCCACTAACAGTGGAATTTCTCCACTTGAGGGTGAAATTTTGCTATAAACAGGCAAAATTCTACATTTTGCGGGCAGAATTTCACATTTCACAACCCTGAAATATTTTACAAAATGTTCAAAATTCATGAAATATTTTGTGGGGCGAAATTCTCAACTTCACTGGAACTTAGCTAGCAAAATTAAATTTCTCTGCATCTCTGAATTATATACATTTGCAAACCAATGGATTAAATTTTTACATAAAGATATATATTTTTACCACAGAGATGCAATTGGAGAAAGAAATAAAGAAAGAAGGAATAGAAACAGCAAGTGAAGGAAGGGGGATAAAGGGGGAGATTGTGGGACCATCAGAGTGGCCAATTACTAGGTGCCACAATAAAATCTGACTGCACAATCAGAAAGGCAAGAGATGGACAAGTGGCAGAATAAGACAGGACAAAATAAATCCTTGCTTTTAACTCTCTCTCGCTCTCTCTCTGTATAGCAAATGGGATAGGGTCATACCCAACCATGTCACTTTTGAGTTCTCAGATACTGGCTCATGGGTCATTCAAGTAGATTAACAAGGGTATGGCCCACGTTAAGGGTTTTTGATTCAACACTGACATGTTTGGTGTTCTGTTTATAAGGCCTCAGAAGTGGAGCCATCTTTTTTCAGCACACATCACAGTTATCCCCCACAAGCAGCATTCTTGAATTTCACAGCCCAGGGCACAGCTTTCTCTTCCACCAGTCTCTCCACCATATAAGACAGGAAGTTTTACCTTCTCACCACATCTTTAATTAAGCAATGCTGCTAAACATTGTGATTGTACTGGTACTGGCAGAGGACCTCAGAGCTTTTTGGGGAGTAATGGAAACATCTAGTGATGTGCTATATAGTGTCACATATTTTTCATAGCTATGCATGTTTCTCAAGCACATGACTCATCACCAGATTGAGTGCATGTACAAATTAATGCGATGGAAGAAATCCCCATTATGCATGGTTTTCAGCATGTTACTCCATCTATCTGTCACAAGCAGATGTCTAGCAGTGATTGGATGAGCTGAAGAATGTTTTCCTTACTATGCTTCCCCCCCTTAATAACTAGCACATTAAGAAGACGGTGCCTCTATTGGTGTGCCTCTGTGAGGCTGTTTGTTTCTATTTAAATCCTGCTGGGGCTGGCAAGTGTAGATAGAGGGTAGGACTGGTGGTGGTTCTGCTTGATGTGGACACAGTCAATGGGCAATGAAACTTAGAAAACTTTTGTTTGCACTACTGCTCCAGATAGCACTAATGAAATCTGAAGCATGTGGAAATGCTGTATGTGGACTTAATTTGATGTGGCAGTCTATGTAAGCCAGTGTCCCCAATGTCCTCCACAAGGGAGAATGGCTAAAAATTAAGGGCCATAAACTTCTCAGTAAATTAGGGATTTGGACCGATTTTTAGTGAGTTGGTAGCAGTTTAAAGTGGGCATGTATTGATTCAGGTAATGCAATTTGTTTTGCTGATGTTGTTTTGAGTGATGTTTTGTAGCAGTAGCAATGCTTGTATATGCGTCGGTTGGTTGCTGCAGCTGTCTTTCAGGCTACATTATTTAAACAATCTGTCTTATCCCACCACTCATGCTCAACTGTCCCAGATGCTGGTTCTTGAGACCTGTGAGGAGATTGGGAATCAATGTGACTATTAGAAAGATGCTATGTTTTCACTTTAGATGGTCAATTGAAACACTGGTTCCCAGTTCAAGAAAACCAAACATTAGATGTCTTGAAAATGCAAGAATATATATAACTCTGTCTTTGTTATGAGGAAGAGCTGTCATATTCAGATAGATGTTTTATATTCTCTACTTTGAACATCAATAAATATGGTATATATCCAGCTGGACTAGAATCAATAATATAAAATGTAATTCTTCCTAGAAACCTGATGATAGGTAGGATTAAAACTAACTACAAAGATATTTTCCATAAGGCAGGTATCGAACAAATTAAATGTTTTCAAATTCATACATGGTATATTTTATTAAAGACAACTTTTAAAAAGAAACCTTATGTGAATAGCTTGTTAATTCTGAGTGATTGTGCTACCATTGTCACGTTTAGACTTTAAGATTATAATGCCAACATTTTATTGTATAAACAAAAGTACAATGATGTAATTTCTCCTTATTGTACAGTAAATGTGCAATAACTTGTGGATGACTTTAACCCTTGCTGTGCCATCTGTGTGTAGACAAGTCCTAAAAACCAATATGTTCCACATCTTCTGGCAGCCTAAGGGTTAAACATGTTGTTGTTTTCTGTCCATTATAGTCAAAAAATGAGTTAAATGGTGGGGTTCAATTGTGAAACATATTTACTTATCAACTCCAGATATTCTGAACTTTCTGTTTAATTCAGCAGATAGTGAAATACTGATGAAGCTAGTAACATTTTTAAATTCAATTCCCCAATTTAGACTTATGCATTTGTTACACCATTTTATGCACTAAACTTAGTGCTTAATTTAATTTGGAACTGATCACACTCCTCCCCACCTCACTACCTGGAGAGTGGGGGAGGTAACCAAACCCCAAAATGCTGGGATTTCATACATTTGTGGTATTAGTTAATGGTCTAACAACATATGCCTATGAATTTTGTTTTTCAGACCCTTCCATTCATCTATGCCATGTCTCTTTTACAACTAATGCAAAATTTGTAGAGTCATAATTAGACTAAAATGTATTATTAAATTATAAGGAATTTGTTGCATCCTGATTGGTCAGAAGCCATCCCCAGCTATGTGTTTATTGAGCAACAATCCTATGGCCGGTACTTTTCTGTCATTCAGGATGCAGTGAATTCAACATATCTATGCCTCCTAGAAACATTTGACAAATAATTTTGGCAGCCATGTTAGAGCTGTAAAAATACCGAATATCCACTACATGTCCTAACATTAAAAAAAAAAAAGTTTACATTTCATAATGGCTCTCTCCACACCTACACTGTAACTAACAGGCAGATGATTCATGTAAAAAAATATCAAAATTAATTGTCTGACTTTAGGTTTTGTTTCCTTTTGAGAACATTTTTTTTGTAAGCCTTTAACCCTCATCTCCCATGCTGGTGCCTCTCAAACCAGGTATACACCCTTGTACCTGCAGGCTAACTTACTGACTTGCTCAATTTTGACTCACCATTCCCATACAGAAAAACACTCATATACCACCAACACAAACACACTTCTGTCAACACCAGGACTAAAGAAAAGTAATTTCATGATCTTGACCCCCCAAACAATGTTCATTAAGCTGCTCAGATGCTGACTTTCATCAACACTCTCCCCACAGAGATGTTCATTTATGCTGACATGCTCACTCATGCTGACACGCTCACCTGCTAAAAGCTAATGGCTATGCTGGTGGCTTTCCCTAACATGTTCAGTCACAAAAGCCTGGCATTACAAAACACTAGTGGTGCTAGAAGGAAGTCAGTAGTAGCATGGGGCTCTATAAAGAGATAAAGTTGGGGGGGTGAACTAACTGAGGCATTTTCATAATATAATATATTCAAGTGCCTTCTACTGGCAACTAAGGGCACCTACACTAGAAATACATTGCATTTAATGTAAAAACTGAACTACTGTACATTAAAAAAATGAAAATCTCCACTTTTTAAAGTTTTGGTTTTTCCTTTTTTACCTTAAAATATTAACTTGAGGGTCAACTCATCAGCATAGTGGTAGATCTACTGCTCACAATGTCAGCAACCTGCATTCATGCCCTGAACCTGGGTCATCAGAGGGTCGGCCTGGGATAGGAAGGGACTGTTCTTCTCCTCCAGGGTGGGGGGATTGCACAGCACATGGTGTCAGCCTGACCCTTAGCAGTTGCTTGGGGGCAGAATGCTATGACCTCAACTAGGAGGGCAGAGGAGCAGCATAAGTCTGATGTACTATGTACCAGATTGTTTATAGTAGCACCAACAATAGAATTTTACACCGCTCCACCACAAGGGAAGAAACTGGGTAAAAATCATACTAGTTGGCAGGATGATTCCTCAACCCCTCATGTCCAAACAACAGTGACCTTGGCACGAATCCACCAGATCCTTGGAAAAGCAGGTCACATGGTGCTCTCCCTCAACCTGCCATGGGGGGTAAGCCATGTGGGAAAGAGCTGGTAAGTCAGGAGATGTTGGGTTACAGCATTGGACAGGTTAGTGAGGATAGGGGCCCATCAGGAAGCGAGAATAAATACAAGTAACAAAAAAATATTAACTTACTTTAGTAGAATAGTTAAGCCACTTTATGGTGTGGGTTCTGTGTCTGATAAATGCACTTCCCTGGTGCTAAAGGTACTTGTGGCAAGTACTCTGCCTCATTAGGAACCCCGAGTCATGCATTTATCAGACAACAACCACACCCAATCTTGGCTTATTGCTTCCATAATACTCAAAAGGAGTATTAATATTTTTTGATATGTTCACATTTATTTTGCTAGAGGCCTTTTGATATGTATTGTGTTTACATTATTTATGTTATGTTTTTAAATTTATATAGTTCATTATTTTATTAGTGAATTTGTATATTATTTGCAATGGCTATGAAACCAAACAATAAAATCTATTTGAACTTGAACTTGAACCTGGTTTCTAATGTCTGAGTAGACTGACCCAAGCTGATCTCTTGGACACACAGATTGCAACATACACTCACTGGATTTCTGGAATCACTGGTAAAATTCTATCACACTTCAGAAGATCGCTTTGTTTTTTGACTACATGATGGGGCTGCTTGGGTACTTTGGGAGCAATAGGGTGCTGACCATGAGACGATTTCATGTTTTCTGCCATGGTGGAATGATGTGGTTGGACTGGATGCCCTGGCAGGATAGCACTGGTAGGAGCAGCAGCACTAGAATGAACAACGCTGATCATTTCAGGGCTGGAAGAGGGCCTGGTCTTTAGGTATCCCTGCCTAACCAACTTGCTTCCTTGTTTTATGTTTTGCATTATTTTTTCTAATTTGGTTATTTCTCCCCTGATGGTCTCCGATCATCTGTATCACACTTGTTATTGGAACTTGTTGGTATAACTGACAGCCCACATTCAACATTTTCTGCTTCATCTTCCTCCTCTCCTGCATGTGCTTCCTCATCTCCTGCTTCCTCTTCTTCTGCTTCCTTCTCTCCTACGTCTTTCTCTCCTGTTTCTTCCCCCTATTTTTCCTGTCATCAACTTCTTACTTCCTTTCCCCAGGCACCTCTATATGTCCTAGAGTGACTCTTCAACTTTTCCCTGCCTTTTTGCTGCCCTTTCTTCAAGTGCTTCTGCTTCCCCTTTCTCTACTACTTGCATTCCTCCCCCACTCCTTCCCACTGACAGCTCCAATGTCATATCCTACTCAATGGCACTCTCATCCACTATAAACTGCTTTTGTGGTAGGGATACTGACTTGCTCTTATAAAATTGAAGAGTTGGTATAACTTGCTCTTCCACAAACAATTCCACTTTTCTCAGGTGACAAGACACCAAGTGTCAGTGCTAAACCAAGAATCACTGTTACCTTTCTCACCCAATGACTGTCAGATGTACTGGAATTGGTGCTGCTACTGCTGCTGATGTATGACTTGGGGGCTGGGGGAAGAGTAGTCAACATGCTATAGTGCTTCAATACTGGCAGGGAATTGTCCATACCCATGGTTCAGAAGTAGCTATGGTGGTGTTGATGCCACTGACACTGACAGCAGGTGTTGTGTTATCAGTTAATAGGGTCACCAAGGGGTGTCTCATGTGGTATAAGAGACTCAAAGTTTGGGTGAGAGGACTAGAAACTGAAGCTGAGTGGTTCTGCTGCACAAACTTCATGAGAGGAGTCTCTTATATCATAACAGACACCTCTTGGAGGCCTTTTTAACTTATTATAAATCACTTGAAATTAGCTTGAGTGATTTATAATAAGCGTATGGTCTTTTTTAAATTTTATTTTGTGTCATCATCCCCTCTTGTTCTGAAATGAAGTGCTCTCTCTAAACACTCCTACATTAGAGCACAAGGTTCATAGGGTAAGAGGTACATTGGCTCTGAATTCTGATTGTCTGAAATCACATTAGTGATTTACAATGTTTATTCAAGACAAACCAGGGGAAGGGCATGACTTTTCAGACTGGGATGGATTTCTTCTACTACCAGGTGTTTGGAACATCAAATTACTTGAGGAGGAACAGTGGGTAACCTGTGTGCTTCTGGTTTGCTCAGGTGCTTTCATCTCTAGATGCACTGGATGATTGGGACTGACTGTAAAAGTTACTGATTGCAGTAGACTTGGAACCAGTTGACTTCGGAGGACTAAGGAACAATGGTTTGTTTGAATGGACACTCACACACCTAGCCATATTCATTCTCTCAGGAATAGCCCCTGCCCATTACTATGACTTCTAGTCTTTTTCTTAACTCCTTCTCCAATCCCACAACTTACAAAACTGATACCTGGTAGAACTGGCATGGTTGAACCTTTTCCTGTTCCCTTTCTCACCCTGCATCCTTTTCTCCTCCAATTAATTTCCTCATGGTTTCTGCACAACACGATGACAGGTGCCCACATACACACACACCCCCGTCATATCATCTGTTGATTTACCCTCCTTCTCACCCTCACTGAGAGACCAGAGGGGAGTTTTCAAAACTCCTAAAATGGGTAAATATCCTTGTTATGTAAGGTGCAATTCTTATATAAATGAATGCAACTCATATGTTGGATTGGTTTTTAAATATCTCAAAATAAGCATAACTCCTAGTTATTTAGGATATGACTTACAAAAGTCAAAATATGGACACAACTTCTAGTGATGTCAATGTTAGCATCTGCCCTGGTTTGTCTATACCACATTCCATTTGTTGGAGCTATTTTCAAAAGTTGGAGATGCCAGGAAAATGTTTAGCAGTGTTACAGTACTCCACATCCAGTTTTGGATAAAAAAATGCTAGACATTGATGTAAATCATAGACCAGGTCACACTCAGTCTGCAAATTGTATCCAAGCTCAATAGGAAAGGCAAGACATTTATTTTAACACAGTGCCCCATCCAAATGAGTTGGAGCACTTCACAAATAAAAATTACATAAATAATAAAAACATTTAATCATATATTGCAACAATAAAAAAAAATACTAATATAAAACATCAAAACTGTATAGAACTTAAGAGATGAAGTTGTAAACCAGAAAAAACAAATAGCTTTTAAACTATCTTTTAAACCCCTCCACCAAGGCAGCACTCCTTAATCTTTAAAATTTTGTTGACCAGGTTAAAAACAAAAACACTGGGCTACATAGTCTGTAAAAAAGTCATGTGGCCAAATAGGTTTAGGCTCAGTCAGGTAAAGGCCATCCAGTTTGCAATTTCCTGAAGATGTTGCTCCAGTACTGAAACTGCTACATGTCCATCAGGTGAAAATGACAAATACAATTGCATATCATCTGCAAAGCAGTGAAAACTCAGGCCATACCATTGAAGGATCCATCCCAATGTTAGCATGTACATCTTGAAGATCATGACCTGACCCTTGCAGAACCCCACAGGTGACCACTCTCTGCATCAAAGAAAATGTATTCAACATAATATTTTGTGACATTCCCATGTGGAATAACTCATACCATTTCAGGGTTATCTCAAGTGAGTCCACCATATTCCACGAGACACTCTAGCAATACCCCATGATCAGTGGTGTCAAATGCTGATGAGAGATCAAGGAAAACAAGAATAGTAATTCAGTCTGTCCTTTGCAAGGAGCAGGTCATTAAATACATTTACTAGTGTGGTCTCTGTGCTATGGCCAAGCCTGAAACAGGACTGAAATGGCTCATAGGTTTCATTTCCAGGAGTACCTTGAGATGCATCACCACCACCTTCACGATCACCTTCCCAAAAAGGGAGGTTTGAGACAGGTCTATAGTTTGCTAGCATCTGCAGATAAAAATATGGGATCTTATCTAAGCCTTTTTAATGGCATCAGTAAAACAAACCCTCTGAGAGAGAACACTGGACAAGTCTTGCAAACAATGGGCTCTGAACTTTGAAAACTGGACAAAGTCAGAGTTTTCAGAATCGGACTTTGCTTTTGTACAGCATGTACTAGTTTTGAAAAATGTACATAAGGGCAATTTGGCTTATGTCTAAGGCTGTAAAACAGAAAAATGCTTATAGATATAGGCTTCTTTGAGACCCACCCCCACCCCGTGGCTCACCATGCAGTTTACTTCACTTAGTTTTAACACAACCAGGCCAAAAAAATACTTAAATACTGATTTCTGTGCCTCGAATCCCCAGCAGTCAAATTATTTATCAAATAAATCCTTTAAACTCACCCTTACACCTTTCATAGTCTACTAAATTCTTTATGCTTTGCTCTAGTTGTGGGGGGAGTAAAAAGTTACAGAAAAATACATTTGGATTATGTGCCCTAAACCAGCAGCAAATATTACAACATTGCTATCAAATATATGTTTCATAAAGCCCCCTCCCTTGTATCTTTCCTAGTGTACTAAACTCACTCTGCCTGCTCCTGGTGCAGGGCCTGCAGCTGCAGGTGGAGGCTTACACTACCTCTGTCATCTCCTATAGTCTGCACAGCAGCATAACTTGACGAGCTATTCTGCTTGAAACTGCACTTTAATGTAATAAAAATTAATTAACTGGAACGACAAAGCACAATTCTGTGATGATTTCAAAACTTTTCTGATCAAAAGTCTCTCCTTTTCAGAGAAAAGGAGATCTTCCACTAGCCATGTCTTTTCCTTGTGGGGGGAGATGGAAATAGTGTGACAAGGTAGGCAGCTCAAGGAGTTCTAGGTCTCCAATATCACTAACTGGCTTCTGCAAGTCACGTGCCTGTAAAAAGAGTTGTGTCTTGACATCAATGTGTCGAAATGTCAAAGGGAAAGAGAGTTTCATCAGATCTGCTTCACATCTAATTTCAGAATGTTCACTGAATGCACATTTGGTATTGGCTTATCCTTACCCCTGAGGCCTCAGGGACTGCATAGGGTTATATGGTACAAACACAAACAGGAAAGCACACCTTATTGCCTGGCATTCTCATACTGAAACAAGAAAGATTACAAGGAAGCTGAGCACCACTCCCATTATTTAGACTAATGAGCACTACACAGCAGTATCATGTAAGCAAAATGGTTTTGTTTGTTTATAAATAGCAGAGGGAACCCTGCCAGGGTTCCCATGGAAGGGGTATCACAAATGAAGTACCTGGTGTTTGTAAGTAAATAAAGACATTTTACTTGCATAATACTGCTATGTGCTACTAATCAGTCCAAATAAAGAGCAGTGATGCTCAGCTTCCTTGTAGCCTGATAAGCAAGAGTCTTAGACTTCAGAAGGGTGGATTTTACCAAAATGGGACTCCAGCTTAAGGAAACCCTGGAAAAAAGGGGGATGGGGGACGTTGAGAAGAAATGGGCACACATCAAGGAGGCCATAGCAGAGGTCACCAAACAAAGGAGAAGAAAACTGCTTTGGTTCTCATGGGGGTGGCTGAAAAGGTAAGGGCCAAGAGGCTAGCCTTCAGGAAGTGTAAGGAGACACAAAGAGGCAAGGACAAGGAAATGTATCAGAAATGCCTGAGAGGCAGGAAAAGCCGCAAGAAGTCCTATAGCACAAACAGAGGAAAGAATAGCTCAATCAGTTATAAAAGGTGACAAGACATTCTTCTGGTATATTAGCAAGAGAAGGAAGGCGGGGGAGTAACTAAGCTTTGAGGAGCCAGGAGGAAGATAGTGGAGTGAGATGGGGAGAAAGCAGTGATCCTGAACAAATATTTATGTTCAGCTTTCACTGTGGAAGGGCATGGGCAGGGCCCACATCTAGACTTTAATGGAGTAAAAGGATAAGGAGATAAACACCAGTCTGTTCACAGAGGAGAGGGTCCTAGAAGAGTTTGCAATGATGAAGGTATACTAAGCTATGGATCCAGATGGCTTATATCCCAAGGCCCTAAGGGAACTGAGAATCAAACTGGTAGCCCTGTTCAGTGAGTCCCTAGACACTGGAGTGGTCCCAGAGGACTAGAGAAGTGCAAATATTGTCCCTCTTCACAACAGCGATAGTAAAGAAGATGCAGGGAACTACATGCCAGTTAGTTTAACTTCTGTAGTTGGAAAGATAATGGAGATACCTCTCAAGGAAAGAATAGTGGAGCACTTAGAAGCCATCAGGGTGTGTGATCCCAGGCAACATGGGTTCACCGCAGGATGGTTCTGTCAAGCTAAACTAATAGATTTCTTTGATTGTGTGACAAAGACAGTAGACTGAGGGGGAGTAGATAGTGCCTACCTAGATTTCAGCAAAACTTTTGATACTGTCCCACACAGGAGACTGGTCAACAAGCTAGGTAGCCTGGGAATGGGGCACAAGGTCATACACTGAATTGGAAACATGTTAAGGGTTCAGAAAACAGAGGGTTGTGGTAAACAAAACACAATCAGGGGAAAGGGAGGTGACCAGTGGGGTACCCCAAGGGTCAGTTCTGGGGCCAGTCCTCTTCAATGTCTTCATCAGTGACATTGCAGATGGGCTAGAGGGAAAGGTGTGCCTGTCTGTAGATGGCACCATGATCTGCAACAGGGTGGATACCCTGGAGGGGGTAGAAAGTATGAGAAAGGACCTGGAGTGGTTGGAGAGATGGTTAGAGGCATGGCAACTAAGGTTTAAATGCAAATAAGTGCAAAATAATGCATGTGGGGAGCAGGAACCCAGGAGTAAGCTACAGGGTTGGGGGACAGCTGTTGGCAATTATTAAGGAGGAGAGGGACTCGGGGGTCATAATCACAGATGACCTGAAGGCCACAAGGCAGATGGCAAAGGTGGTGGGAAGGCCACTGGCATGTTGGGGTGTTTTGGAAGGGGAATCACAAGCCGATGGATAGAGGTAATAGTTCCACTGTACAAGAGTCTGGTGAGACCCCACCTTGAGTACTGTGTCCTGTTCTGGAGGCCACATCTTCATAAAGACAGTGACAAAAGAGAGATATTACTGAGCAGGGGGACCAAAATGGTGAAGGGTCTACATGACAAACCTTATGAGGAAAGAGTCAGACACCTCAATTTGTGCATGCTGGAGCAAAGGAGGGAGAGAGGTGATATGATAGAAATGTTCAGATATCTCAAGGGCATGAACAAGGTGAAAGGGGACAACATATTCCAGTTTAAAACTAGTACCAGAACAAGAGGACATGACATGAGACTGATGGGTGGCCACATAAGGGAAAATGTCAGGAAGTTCTTTTTACAGAGAGGGTGACTGATGCATGGAATAGCTTGCCACAGGAAGTGGTGGCCACCCGTACAGTGACAAGCTTCAAACATGCATGGGACAGGAATAAAGGAATATTAGAGATAGGAAAAAAAGCTAAAGCCAATGACCAGAAAGGGCCACTGGCCACTTTGTCAGGTAGCATAAATGGGCATACTGGATGGGCCTGGCACCCCTTATCTGCCGACAGTATCCATGCATCTATGTATATGGGACATGCAAGTTGTAAGTGATTGCCACTTCATTTGATGCTTTATATGTTAAAAGCACAGTACCAAATAGCACTAAAATCATGCTGTAAGGAAACATAAATCAATTTAACTGACTAAGATAGCCCATATCAACTAAGATATTCCACAGGAATTAAACTGACTATAAAAAGATGATAATTGATGACGCCAGCATGTCAATGAGCAACCACTGCACTTACAGAAATACTGTGAAGTGAGAGAGCGGAGAGGAACATGTCATAATAACCCACAATAGAGTTATTGCAGAATTCAGCAGGGTATTACAGTGTTTTATCAGAAATTCATATCTAGGCATTTTAGGGGCTCGCCAGTTATTATAAGGTAATAGTTCACTGCTTTTAAAACTAATGTTAATTTTAAGCAGTACATTAGTTCTTTAATAGAGTGGAACCTACTTTAGTGCACATTGGATAAGTGCACATTCTGGATAAATGCACACTTTTTCTATTTCCTGATTTTTTTCCTATCTCTTCAACGTTACATTTTCTGGTTAAGTGCCCATCCCTGTTAGGTGCACATTTTCACAGTTTACTATGATTCAGTTAATACATAATTAGCACCTGTTATTGCACAGTCTATTTTCAGCATTGTGTGAAACAGCATTTAATGAGTTTCCTGCATATAATGCCTAAATGTAAACTGATCTTTCTGCTTTTGATTTTTCAAATGGAAATATTTCTCAGTCTGATCTTAATTGTGTTGGTGCAGATAGATTTGCCTTTCTTTTTCCTCCTTATTTTTATTTTAAGAAGGTTTCAGTTACGGAAATATTTAAACTTATTGGGCTCAATTGTTAAATCCCCCATATGTTGCATGCCCTTGGTGTGCCGAAGATATGGCACACGGTGCTTGCAGTACAGCCAAGGACTGGGATTTTCAATCCCATGTGTCAGGTGCTGCAAGTTGGACCAGCTTTTTCTGGTCTAGCATGTGGCAATCCCAGGGGCTGTTTTTATTGAGCTTGCACCAGATATCTGGTACAAGCTGCCATAAAATGTGGAAACTGTTGCAACTGCATCCAGGATTGGAAAATTGGGTGCAGTTACAGCAAAGGGGGTTGGTGTACTGATAGAACTTGATGCAAGCCTTGCACCATGATTTGAAAATCAAACTCATTGCCTCTATTCCCATTAGAACTAGCAATAACAGTGACAGTCCTGACATTAGCTTTTTAAAAATGACTGCTCCTCAGATATCTTATCTGCTTCATGTAATTTTCAACTCAAAAATTTTCAACTATTTCGAAATGTGGACAGGTGGTTCCTGTGCCTAAAGTCCCTGATTCATCATTTACTGAATGACGTTTGCCCTAGTTCTGTTCTAAATCCTATAAGTAACATCCTAAAGGGGAGCTAAACATGTGGCTGAAGGGCTGGTGCCAGGAAAAAGGACACAGATTTGTAGGGAACTGGCAACAGTTTTGGGAGCGAAGGTTCTTTAAATTTGATGGACTGCATCTGACTAAGGAGGGAGTGAGTGCATTGGGGCAGAAGTCTGACATCTTTGCAGAATATTTAAACTAGCAAATGGGGAGAGGGGTGCAGCTCAATACGTCGAATGGGAAGAACACCCCTCCCCCCTCAGCTAGTGGTCAAACAGGAGTTCAGCATGTTTGTAGTTCATTTGCATCACCAGGTAAGGAAAAAGGTCCAGCTCCCCATATGATGCACAGGGGAAATGCCAGACCTCACCCAACAACTATCACACTGAAATCTGGCAAATGGAAAATCATGTACACAAATGCTCACAGTCTGGGAAATAATAACCGAGACCTGCAGGCAATAATGATAGAGTCTAAACTGGACATAGTAGCCATTAGCAAGACATGGTTTACCAGTAACCACACGTGGGAGACTTCAGTACCTGGCTATGTACTGTTCAGAAGAGACCGAGGTACAGAAAGGGGGGGTGGTGGAGTGGCCCTTTACATCAATGAAAATATCAAAGCTACAGAAATTCATAATACACATAAGGAGCCAGAAGAATTGTGGGTCACCCTGGAAACAGGAAATGGGGCAGCCATATGAACTGGGGTTGTCACAGGCCTCCAGACAAGGGGGAGGACATAGACACATTACTGTTAGAAGATATACAAAACATGACAGCTAAAGGGGAGGTTCATATAATGGGAGACTTCAACATGCCAGATACAGATTGGTCCATACCAGCAGAAACATCTGCCAGAACTAGACACAGAGTGGATTCCCTGCAGGGGGAGGTCTCAAACAACTGTTACAACAACAACCCACAAGAGACGGGGCTATCCTAGATCTAGTACTGACTAATAGGGAAAGGATCACAAATCTCCAGGTAGAAGGTCACCTGGGGGCCAGTGACCATCACATGGTATGGTTCAATTTGGTCACTAGAATTAAATCATCCCATTCCAAGGCAAAAATATGGGACTTCAGAGGAGCTGACTTTGATGAGATGGTCAACAGAGTTAAGCTAGCCCTGGCAAAAAGAAATACAGATGAGGCAGTACAGGCAAAGTGGGCAAGCATTAAGAATGCCATACTTGAAGCAACATCCCATTGTGTTAGAGAGTAAAGGAAGTGTAAAAGAAGAAGGAAACTACTTTGGTTCTCAAAAACCGTAGCAGAAATGGTCAGAGCCAAAAGGCTGGCCTTCAGGAAATATAAGGGAACACAGCGGGATGATGATAGGGAGGCATACCAAACTTCCCTAAGGGAAGCAGGGAGGGCAGTAAGACAGGCAAAGGCCCAAACTTGAGGAAACACTAGCACAAACAGTAAAAGAAGGTGACAAGACTTTCTATAGATACATTAGTGAAAGGAGAAAATCCAGAGATCAAAGGGGATAAGGTGGCATGTGAGGAGGAGGACCATGTAAAATCATCTATCCTAAATAGATACTTCTGCTCAGTATTTACTGAAGAGACGGTAGGACAGGGCCCACAGCTTAGCACCATAGACACAGGTGGGATGGAGGCATGCACTAGTCCCTTCAAAAAAAAAAGGGTCCTACAAGAGCTTGATAAATTCAGGGTGGACAAGGCAATGGGACCTGATGGCATACATCCCAGGGTACTAAAGGAGTTAAAGGTGGAACTAGCAGAGTCATTATCAGAACTGTTTAGTAAGTATCTGAGCACAGGAGAGGTCCCAGAAGACTGGAGAAGGGCTCATGTGATCCTGCTCCACAAGAGTGGTAGCAGGGAGAAGGCAGGGAACTACAGACCAATCAGTCTTACCTCAGTAGTGGGCAAGATTATGGAGGCACTCCTTAAGGAAAGGACAGTGCAACACCTGGAATCCATAGGAGCACAGGATCCAAGACAGCATGGGTTTACAATAGGAAGGTCCTGTCAAACTAATCTCATAGATTTCTTTGACTGGGTAACCAGGAGTGGTGGACCAAGGGGGAGCAGCTGATGTTGCCTACCTTGACTTCAGCAAAGCTTTCAATACTGTTCCACATAGAAGATTGATTAATAAGCTGGGTAGGCTCAGGGTGGGTCAGAAGTTGGTCAACTGGGTGGCAAACTGGTTGACGGGCAGAAAACAGAGAGTGGTGGCAAATGGTATACTGTCAGAAAAGATGCAAGTCACAAGTGGGGTACCTCAGGGGATAAGTCCTGGGGCCAGTCCTCTTCAATATCTGCATCAGTGACATTGCTGATGGACTGGTGGGTAAGGTTTGTCTGTTTACAGATGACACCAAGATCTACAACAGAGTAGATGATCCAGATGGGGTGGGCAGAATGAGAAGAGATCAGGATAAACTGGCAAAATGGTTGGAAAAGTGGCAACTGGGGTTTAATGCAAAGAAACGCAAGATCATGCACATAGGGAAGAGAAATCCTGAAGCCACCTAAAGGCTGGGAGGGGAGTTGCTGGCAGTCACAAGGGAAGAAAGAGACTTGAGCATCTTTGTGACAGAAATGGTAAGGAAGGAGTTAATGGTGGATTCTGTAGGTGCCTTATTTTTTTAGCAGTGTGGAAAAAAAAATACTCATGCAAGCTGAGAAGTTCCACAAGCTGGAATTCTCAATCCTCCCTTCCTGCTAGATAAGAGCTGGGTCATAAATATCAAGTGGACATCTCCACACACACAGGCCAGTTTGAAGGGATTGGTTCACTCAAATATAAACTTAAGGGTAAAAGGAAATATAATTGGTCACTGATGGTGTTCAGTCTGATTGGGACAAATAAATACATACATGGTAGATGGTTGGTACGTTCAAAGGTGGAATAGGCATTACCTGTTCCCAGGAGAATATATGAGAGGCTGAAAGACAATGAAGAGGGTTCCTCTTACTTTGGAAGCTGGAGGGAGTAACTAAGATTAGAGCTTACTCTTCTAGCTATGTCTGTGGAGCTGGCAGTTAGCATAGGGCACAGTGGTCTCTTGAAAGGACAGGGAAGGGTAAGTTTAATACTAGCATATTGCAGTAATAGCCTTTTTCTTTTGCCATCTGTTACTTAAAAACATTTGTTTACTTTTCCTGTATTAGTGTTATTTTCTTGTGTTGTAAATATGTATCCTGCAAATGCTCAGTGCACTTTCTGTTTAGTAAAAAGCTATTTATTTGCTCAACAGTTGTGACTGTGATGTCATTTTTCTAAGATAATATTTCATTTCCACTGGCTGAGGTAAACTCTGTGTAGCATCCGCTGGTGGCAGCAAATACCTTAGGACAGACACCTCTCTAAAAGCTGTTTCGTCCCAGAGGGAGAGATGGGTTGTCACAATCATCATCACAGACTGATCTGAAATCATCTAAGCAGACCACTAAAGCAGTAGGTAAGGCTAGGGGGATGTTGGGGTGTATTAGTAGGGGTATCACAAGTCATAAGAGGGAGGTAATAATCCCTGTTTACAAGACACTGGTTAGGCCCCATCTGGAGTACTGCATGCAGTATTGGAGGCCACACCTTCACAAGGACATTAACCAAATTGAGACAGTCCAGAGAAGGGCAACCAAAATGGTGCAGGGACTGCATCAGAAAACACATGAGGACAGATTAATGGAGCTCAATATGTATACCCTAGAGCAAAGGAGGGAGAGAGGTGATATGATCGAAACATTCAAACACCTTAAGGGCATTAACAAGCTGAAAGAGTCTAACATGCTTCAATATAAGAAAAATAGCAGGACAAGAGGACACAGCATGAGATTAGAGGGAGGCCGATTAAGGGGCAATGTGAGGAAGTTCTTTTTCACAGAAAGGGTGGTGGATGCATGGAATGGCCTACCTCAGGAAGTGGTGGATATAAATACAGTGCAGGGCTTCAAACAGGCATGGGATAGGCATAAGGGAGCAGTACAGATGAATATGAATAGATAGGCCATTGACAGAGCAAAGGCTGATGGCACATTCATAAGGTAGAAAAATAAATGGGTAGACTGGATGGGCCTTGTGGTCCTTATCTGCTGTCAACTTTTATGTTTCTAAAGAAGATTTCCTCTATCTTTTTCTATGCCTTGTATTCCTATGTAACATGATTAAAATGAATAAAATATATTTAATTTAAAAAAGGAAGATTTCCTCTAGTCAGCGTATTTCTTATTTAGAAGGATATGGGCAATTTTGTTCTTAACAAAATGTCTTTTGGAAGAGTCGTGGGACTAGAAATTACATGGTCAGGTTTATGACTCTGTCCTCCATGGTCTGGAAGCTGGTCTTCTCACATGGCAGAGTTTGTGGACCTGACATGGGCATTCAACCTTATTGATCATAAGTTGCTGTGTCAAAGGCTGAAGAGTTTTGGCTTATCAGCAAATGTTATTTTTTGGCTACAAAACTATGTAACCATGCACTATAAGTTTGCAGGAGTTGATTCTTCTTTGTCTTTATCTCATGTGGTTGACAGGGGTGGTAACCCAAGGGTCCATTTTTGGACCTGTGTTTACCATCTGCATTCTTAATAGCTGTACAGATTGTGATACTCTGTTTTATGTTGATGAGTTCATAGTACACTATAGGTTGTGGGGATTTCTTGTAATTTGATTAAGGATTTCTGTATGTAACTAGTTTAGTAATAATTCTCTGATTCTTAATCTGACCTAAACTGTTGGGGTCTAAAATTTTACTAAATGATAGTCTCTTCAGCTATATGACAATCTGGGAAATATCATTGAGTAAGTTTAACAGTTTAAATATTTGTGTATTTTGTTAAAGCCTACATTGTCTTTTTCAAATTATGTCAAATCATTTTGCAAAAATATTGACAAAAAAACTATGAGTTCTTTATAAACTGAAAGCCAATTTTTCTTTTCAAACATATAAATCTACTGCCATTGGGTCATTGTTGATGCATTTTGATTTTGTCTTGCACCTTTTTTGTGATCTGAATTTGTAAGAGCGTCAGCATTAAACAGTTGCTTATAATAACATCTGCCATTTCTTGCTCCAGCTCGTACCCACCATTGTTCCCTCTACGCTGATTTATGGGGACTTTCAACAGCTGCACAAATAAAGGATTATTTGGGTGTTATATTGCTAAAGCAATTTTTTCAATTAAATCTTTTCCTGTAAATTATTTGGTAATTATAAATAATTTTAAATATCTACATTCATCTCAGGCAGTGTCTTTGCAAGCTCGATTTTGTAAAAGTAAAATGGGATCTAAGGCCAACTCTATGGCTGCTCCAACTTCTTGGAACAAGCTACCTAAGACCATTCCTAAGTCTTTTCCTGAAAGTATGGGAGCAAGCAAGGATCATGACTAGCCTCAAAGGATACACAAAGTAAACTGGACTCAGTTGTCATGGTCAGGGGACAGGCCTCAGGCAATCCAAAAGATTTATGATCGTGAATTTGCCAATAAGATGGAGGATAACCCATTTGTGAGGAATTTCTGAGCACTAGAAAGGTTGCAGGGGATAATTCTGCATTACAAACTGCTCTAGTCAGCAGCTTCAGTAATCATAAAATATCATAAACAGTGATCCACCTGATCTCACCATATTTGAGAAACATAGGCAAGGTTTTCTTTATGCAGGAACACAAAAATGTGTGCAGGAGGTGCTCCTGAAGTCCCTTTATCAATTTTATGGATATTGTTGCCATTTAAAAGGGAAGGTACTTCAGTGTGCAAGACCCTTTCATTTCAGAAACGCCATAAAAAAAAACATTTTTAAAAAGGCACTGAATGTCCTTGAAACTGTCAGCAGATGGGTGAGATTCATATCCAAACCAGCAATTGTTAGAACAAGGCAGTAAATGGCCACATCCTGAGAACTTGATTTAGGAAGTGTTGTTATGGGTAGATCAGCTGTGCTTAGAAAGCTTGGTAGGATTTACAAATGGGTGGATACAGATCCAAATGTATGTTATGTCTGTATCTACATTAATCTTAATGCATCCGAGCAACATTACAGCTATTTTCAAAAGATGCATATGTTTGCGACAATAAAAGACATGATTTCTGATAAAAATTGCACAATTATGGTGAACATAAAGTTTTGCCCTCTTTTTCTTTGTCACACAGTTCTAACTGCTGTTTTAAACTATCTAATCGATAGACTAGCTGTCTGGATGCATTTCTGTTTTGAAAACAGCAGCAGACTTATCTTGGACAGATACATTTGTAAATCCTTCCTATGGTGTTTACCTCTATTCAATAGACAGTTGACTTTTTATTAAGTGTTCTTTAATGTGTTGGTACTGTAGATTTTCTTTGGTAATAATAATTTCTTTGTTGAATAATGAAACTAGGGAGTTTTCACCCATTATTTTTAAAATAGTTAGTACAAATATTTAAATAGAATTCAGGTATTCTAAACTTGAAAAATCCAAACTATCAAAGAGTATGGTGTATTTTAATGAGACATTGTAGATTTATTTCTGTAATTTTCACAAGAAATAGAAGCTTCTTTCAATAAATAAATTGCTTATTTTATATGTTTGTAATACTGCTGTCTATCTGTGTAAGTTTTGCAACTTATAATATAAAATAATGATTTTCTTCTTTCCAAGTTCAATTTGTCTGGGTAGAAAATAACACCTATTAACCATATCAGAAGCTCACAGATCTTTAAAAAATGCATACAGCATTTCAAGGCCAAATTCATGGTTCTAAACAGTGATGGACTGCTTTGTCATACAGAAGACATGGGTTCATATCCTAAGCCTCAAATGACAAAATGATTCTGGTGTATCTTTCTGTCTTTCTAGCATGTCACCTCTCCAGTAATGAGTTAATATGTTGCTGGACAGTTTAGGTACACTGAATGTGACACTCTGGTCTTGTCACTCACTGGGTTTCCTTTCATCTGAATAATCAACAACCTCCTTTCTTCTCCTCATATTGTATACTGAAAGTCCCCCACTGCACCATTATTGCATTGCTGCATCATGTTCATTTTCTAAAGCTTCAGTGTCATTGGCTCAGTGGGTAGCATGCTCACCTCTTGGACTGGAAGATCAGAAGGTCATGGTTTCTAGCCCCACATAAGGTATTGGAGCAATACCCATAGCTTACACTGAACTATTATGTACTGTACTAAACTTAACTGTATTATGAGGGTGCTGTCTTTCTGAGGAGGAATTCAATTGATGTTCCTTTGCTCATATCTAATCACTGTCCTGTTGGAAGGAAAAGATTCCAAGGTACGTAACAAAGAAGAGTTGGGGGCTTTTCTTTAAAAGGAAAAGACAATACAGCAAATTTAACAAATCAGTACATTAAAACAAGCATTTATCAATGCCGAATGTTAGCTTACTGGAATTGGCATTGGTAGTGCAGGAGTTAGAAATGCAAAATAGGAATGGCAGGGAAATATTGAAGAAACAACCCCCCCCCCCAACAGATACTGAAAGGAGTTGGGAGTGTGGCTTTGGGTCGGCCATAATGCTGACACCATTCTACCTCATCCCACCCTGCAGAGGGCGACAGGTGTCGGGGTGTGCATTGGGGTCTTTGGCCTTTGTGCTCACCCCATTCCTTAAGGAAATAAGCTAAGATGGGTGCAATATAGGAGAATGAGGTGAACTTTAGGGTGACAGAACCCAAGACACACCTCAATACCTGTCAGCGGCTGTAGGGTGGTGGGGTGAGGCTAGAATTCTGTGAACATTATGACCGATGAACCAAAGTTTCGTTCCAAACACCTGTCAGTCTCTACAGGGTGGGTGTATGGTTGCAAAACTTAATTCCCCAGGTGTTTGTTGGTATTTTCACTCCAAATTTTCAACAGTGGCTTTTTGGGACTCCACCTCATGAACAGTGGTGCTATTATTTTGTTACTCAATCCTGAAAGGTGATTTCACACAGTAACTGTGTCATTGGGAGCCACAGGTGTGGAAACACATTTCAGGCAGGATGCAAAAAATGACAGCTGTACTGTTCATGAGCAGGTGTAAAAGAAATGGCAATGTTGAAAATCTGGAGAGAAAATATGACAAATTTGCAAACTTCAGAGCATGCACAGATGCTGCGCAACACAAGCCCACAATGTGGTCATTTTTGGGATTTTGTTTACCAGATTTTCAACATGGGCATTTTGGGACATCTCCTCATGAACAGTGGCACTGTAATTTTGTTACTCTGTCCCAAAAGTTGATTTCGCACAGCAACCACGCCCATTTTGTGCCACAGCTATGAAAACATATTTCAGGCAGAATGTGAAAAGTGACAGCTATACTGTTCATAAGGAGGTGTGCAAAAATGAAAATGCCGAAAATCTGGAGTGAAAATATAAAAAATTCTTGAAGTTACGAGTGTGCGTGGAAACTCCTCAACGCACGCTCTTGACATAGTCATTTTTTAGAATTTTTTCACCAGATTTTCAACATAGGCATTTAGGGACCTCTGCTCATTAACAGTGTCACTGTGATATTCTTAATCTGTCCCAAACATTGATTTTCCACGGTGATCGCGCTCAAACTCTGTAACTTGCTACCTGAGCTCACTCGGTCCTCCTCCTCCCATCCAAGCTTTAAAGCCTCCCTCTGGAACTTCCTGAAACCTTCCTCTCCCTGCTCATGCTCCTCGTAGTCCTACTCCCCTGCCCCTCTCCATCCTCCAACCTGACTGGATGGTGGGGGCCTCAGCGCTACTTGCACTTCTCCTTCAGGAACTGGCCATGAATCCTGGACTTACCACCTGCCTAGGGCACTCCCCTCCCCCCGCCGCAGGCACCTACCTTTATCTTTGTTCCCGCTGTTCACCACCTAATTATATCCTGTCTGTCCCATCCTACTTTAATGCACCATGCCAACCTTGTCCTAGAGTCAGCCTTGAACTGCCTGTTATTTTAGTTTTGTTTCTTGTCTCCTCAATTGTACATGTATGAATTTTGTGCCAACTTTGCCCTAGAGCTAGCCTTGTAACTGCCTGTGTATTTCTAATATATACTCTTCTCTGTTCCTCAACTGCTCAATGTATGCCTACCTTGCTCTAGAGCCAGCACTGAATTGCCTGTTATTTTTCTATGTATTCCTTATGCTCCCTCAATTGTTTATGTATGAAGTTTTTACCTGTAACTACTTTCCTATGTATTCCTTATGATTCCTCAATTGTTAATGTATTAAGTTTTACCTGTAACTCTCCCGGGTAGCACCTGAAAATAGGCACTTGGCTGTCTAGTGTGTTTACCCGGTTAACAAAAGCAAATAAATAAATAAATAAATTGTACACCACATGTGCGAAAACACATTTTGGGCACGATGTGAAAAATGACAGCCATACTGTTCATAAGGAGATATGAAGAAATGGCAATGTTGAAAATCTGGAGTGCAAATATTACAAATTCTCAAAGTTACAAGTGTGCGTGGAAACTGCGCAATGCATGCTCATAACACAGCCATTTTTTGGAATTCTTTCATCAAATTTACAATAGATGCTTTTTGGGAGCCCACCTCATAGCACTGTCATTTCATTAATCAGTCCCAAAAGGTGATTCCGTGCAGTGACCATGATATCACCTTTCAGGACTGAATAACAATATGACAGTGACTGATTTCATGAGGTGGGGTCCCAAGAACCCCATGTTCAAAATTTGGAGCCAAAAGTCAGAAAAATGGCCGAGATATCCACTTAAGTTGAAAACCCCCCATTTATACCATTATGTAGCTTACCGGCATTTATTCAGTTCACGGTCGGCTTTGAAGAGTGCAGAAGTGTTCCCACTCCACTGAAGATCAATGTGCTGACCTTTGGAGGTAAGTATGGGGTGAGAGGGGTGTGGGGAGGTGGGGTGCACAGAGGGTGGGTGTGGGGGCACAGTGGACAATAAGGGACCACTTTCTTGTTTTGCAGAGGAAAAAAACTTTGGGGGAAGGTTTTTTTTTTTTTTACAGGTGACTCTAAGACATTTGGGCACACTGGGGTGGGCTCCCAGTGTACCACCTATTTTTTGGGGGGACTGGAGCCAACGATGATTGGGCACCCCATCAGCAAATAAAGTGTGTCTGTGATGGGGCGCCTAATGCTGAGGGGGGATTGAGCACCCTTGTCAGCAGACAACTAAAACTAGGGGGGCATTATGACAATGGGGACTGGGCACCCCCATCGGCAAACAAATTGAACTTGGGAGAGAGCATGCCGACAGGGGGATTGGGTACCCATGAAGTTGGCTTTCTAGTGACACACCGTCTAAAGCATCCCCTGGATTCACCATAACACTGACACACCTTTGAAAGTGCTAGTACAGTGCTACCACCACAAAATGTTGCTTGTGCATGCGTGCACGCCGACATAAAAATGAATACATAATTAAGGCAAAGAAAGGGTAACATAATGCTACAAATGACAATACATTACAGAAGAAAGAAAATAAAAAAAAGAAAGGAGAAAAGCAACATAAGGCACCATCAAACAAGGTGATTCTGGCAAGGATTGTATACCTGTGTTACTCAATCTTGTTTAGATCCTGAGTATCATGGCTAACATTTCACCATCACTAAAACAGGTCAGTGGAATCCTCCTCCCAGTATGCACCTGAAAGCAAGCCATCACAGTGTAGTGTACCATTCATTTATTTCGTTTCCTTGTATTTGTTTACTGGGATGACACACTGAGAAAAAGGCCCTTTTTTCAGGTGCTACCCAGACTGCAGTACAAAGGAGCCACAATTGGTAACACAGCTTACAATTACAAATATATGAATTACAAGAAATAACATCTTGAAATATGAAGGAAATACTTTAGTTAGGCTAAAAGAAAAATGTTACAAAACGAATTGGTAAGCAAAAAGTTTTCAACTGCTGTTTAAAGGTCAGGGGCCTGATATTAGAAGAAGGGCAAAAGTGGAGTGTAAAAGTTTGCACTACGCTTTCCCATCACCCTGAGGATGCTGTACTCGGATAGCACACCGGTACTATTCGACTAAATATAGGGGTATGTCAGCGCAGTGCTAAATCAAGTGGCGCTACCCCAACATGGATCTTGGAACAGCAGTGAACAGTGCTCCCAGACCTGATAGTGCTGGGAAATCCCAGTACAATATTCAGCCGACATTATGCAAATGAGACCACTGGGCATGCAATGTGCTAAGGGGCCATATGCATCACTATTATAGACTCATTTACATGGGAAGTGGTGGAAGGTTTCTTCCCCTCCTGTGGTCAGTCCCACTCACTCTAATCACCTGATCACATAAAAAAAAATAAAGCAGGACCTGGTGTCCAGTGGCTCCCCCTGTCCTTCAATCTCCATTGCCATTAAATCTAAACTATTTCTTGATGTTCAGTGGTCCTCCTGTCCTCCAGTCCCTGTCCCCATTAAAATTATATTATTCCCTGTAGCCCAGTGGTTCCCCCCAACACTCCGCTCTCTGGCACCATTCAACACAAAGTACTCTGGTTTCCAGTGATCCTCCATCCTCTGATCCCTGTCCCCATTAAAATGAAATCATTCTGTGGTGTCCAGTGTTACCCCCACCATCCAATCCGTGGTCCCATTCAACATGAAGTACTCCCTGGTGTCCAGCACCTCCATACCCTGAATCCCCTATCCCTTTTAAGAAGATAGTCCCTGGTGACTAGTGGTCCTTCCACCCTCCAATTATCAGCCCCAATAAACAGAAAACCTTCCCTGGTGTCCAATGGCACCCCCTTTATCTGAGCACTCACTGCAGTTTCACTGAAGAAGTCCCTGCTGTCTAGAGCCCTTCCCCCGCACCACCCACACTGGGTACATCACCCTGCTTTCCCCTTACCATAATCACCAGTGCCACGGGGAGTCCATACAGTGACCGGCAAGCCTTCCTCTCACCACCTTGGCTGCCCACTATGTGGAATGACAGGGAGAGTGTGTGCTGTCTTCAGAAGAAAGTACATGTGCTCCTTTTACAGGATGCAGGATGTGCGCTCCCTGTCATTGCATACGGTGGCCATCTGAGGTGGTGAGAGGAGGACTGTGCCGATGACCGTATTGGCTTCCCGCAGTGTCGGCAATTAAGGTAAGGGGGGACGGCAGGGTGGTGTACCAGTTGCGGATGTTGTTGGGGGGCTGCTAGGTGAAAAGGTCCTGCTCCTTCTTATCAGAAGCTGCATCCAAATTAGAGTAATAATTAGTTCTGATTGTTTTTTATTCAAATCAGAACCTTTATGAAATTAATATTAATACAGAAAAGCATCACAAAATGCATGAAACTAATCACAAAATGCACTAAAATACAAAACTTTGAATCCTTAAGATGCACACACCTGCCTCGGCCTTGCAGTTGTCCATGTGCTGTCAAGTCATGTCATTTTGTGTGGGAGCTGGGAAACATAGAAACATACACCATGACAGCAGAACATGATCATTGGTCCATTCAGTCTGCCCATGTCACGCTATCATACCCTGAGACGTTTTTCAAATTTTTTTTTGTCTACACTATCTAGCCCTTGCTCCTTATCCCCCCCCCAAGTAACTACTAATCCCTTAACTCTGTCCTAGCCATGCTTCAAATGATTAATGGTTTTGTCACCCCTCACCTCAGCTGGCAGACTGTTCAATGACTCAGCCGCTACCTCTGTAAGATCAAACCTTCTCACATCCCTCCAGAATACCCCCCTTCCATCTGCTTTTACTCATGTCCTCGTGTTCTACAGTAGATTCACTATTTTCTTTTGAATAGTTCCTCAGAGTTCTCTTTGTTCATTTCTTTCAGGAACTTGAAAGTTTCTGTCATATCGCCCATCTTTCATCTCCCTCCAGTGAGTACATGTTCAGTCACAGTTATGAACATATGAACATATGAAATTGCCAGCAGATAAAGGCATAGAGGTCTATCAAGTCTGCTTGAATGTGCAGTTAACACCCCTTATTCTGCATCTGCCCTCCCTTCCACCCTTCCTCTCTACTGACCCCCCCTTGCCCTGTCACAGCCCTTTTTGAAGCAGTCCACTGTTCTACTGGATACCACTTTTGCCAGTAAGGCATTCCACCCAGCTACCACCTTCTCTGTAAAAAAGTGTCTCCTCAACTACCTCCTGAATCTTCCTCCCTCCAGTCTCATATCATGGCCCCAGGTGTCCCTCCCTTCCCTTACTCTGAACAGCCCCTCTGTACCTGTCTTGTTTATTCCTTTCATGTACTTAAAGGTTTCAATCATGTCCCCCCATCCCTCCTCTCCTCCGAGTACATGTTCAACTCCCTCAGCCTCCTCTCGTATGATGAGTCTCCCAGCCCCTTGATCATCTTTGTTGCCCTGCACTGCACCCCCTCCAGTAACCTGATGTCCCTCTTCAGATACAGGCACCAGTACTGCATGCAGTACTCCAGGTATGATCTAACTAATGACCTATACAGTGGCAGAATCACCTCCTCCCTCCTTGAGGATATGCCCCTTGCAATGCTACCCAGCATTTTGTTGGCCTTTGCAGTTGCCTTCCTACATTGTGCTGAGTTGTTCATTGACCCTGTAGTGAGCACCCTCAGATCCTTCTCCTCCTTTGTCTGGGCTAGCTGTACTGCCCCCAGTTGGTAACTCCGCCTTGGGCTCTTCACCCCATAATGCAGCACCTTGCACTTTTTGGCATTAAACCCAGTTGCCAGGTGTCTGACCAGGTTTCCAGCTTTGGCAGATCATCCTGCAACCCTTCCCATCTCCCTAGATCATCCACCACTGCTCGCAGCTTGGTATCATCAGCAAACAGACTGATCTTGCTCTTGATGTCCAATGATATGTCTGCAATGAATATACCAAACTACACTGGTCCCAACACTGAGCCCTGTGGAACACTTCTCATCACTACCATTAGCAATGAGAGCTCCCCAACCACCACCACCCTCTGTTGCCTTCACTGAATCCAGTTCCCTACCCATCTCTCCAGCTTTGCACCTGCCCCTGTGCCTTCTAACTTACTTCCCAACCTCCCATGTGGCACCGAGTCGAATGCCTTACTGAAGTCCAGATACAGGACATCTACTGCATGGCCCCTGTCCAAATGCCTAGTTACCCAGTCATAGAACTCTACCAGGTTGGTTTGGCAGGATCTGCCACTTATGAAGCCATGCTGTCTGCTGTCCTGTTGTCCTTTGGCCTCCAGGAGTGCCACCAGCCTCTCCTTCAGGATAGTCTCCATCAGCTTACCCACGATGGATGTGAGGCTCACTGGTCTGTAGTTCCCCGGTTCATCCTTGGGGCCACGCCTGTGGAGGGGCACCACATGAGCCATCCTCCAATCCTGAGGTACACACCCTGAGTGTAGTGAGGCATTAAACAGGTCTGCCAAAGTTCATGCAAGGACCTCTGCCAGCTCCTTCAGAATCCTGGGGTAGATGCCATCTGGACCTGGCGCCTTGTCCACCATCAGTGCCTTCAAACCCCCTAGAACTCTGCCCTTCATGATTTCCCCATCTGTCTCCCCTCCCCCCCCATTTCTGATGTTTCTCTCCCTTGGTATCACCTCCCTCTTCTCCTTAGTAAATACTGAGCAGAAGTAATCATTTAGCACTTCTGTCTTATTGCACTCTGCTTCCACCCAACCCTCCTCCTTCCTAATCCTTACTATGTGGTCCTTACAGTTCCTTTTCTCCCTGACGTACCTAAGAAGTCCTTCTCCCCCTTCTTAATGCCTTGTGCCATCCTGGGCTCCATGGCTGCCTTGGCTCTCCTTACTGCCCTCGTCACCTCTTTCAATTCCTTCAGGTCCTCTTCCCTGTCCTCCCCCCTCCCTGTTTTCTTGTATCTCCTAAAGGCTGGCCTTTTCCTCATTACCTTTTCCATGACCTCCTTGATCACTCAGCTCAGTTTCTTAGCCCTAGCTTTCTTCTTCTGGGTCTTGCTGCAGGTTCTGGTTGCCTCCACTATCCTCAGCTTTATGAGTTCCTGTCTCTGGTTAGTGCCCATACTAGGTTGCATTCTGACCAGGTACCCTTTTACCGCTTCCCCCATCCTCCCAAAGTTGGCCCTCCTGAAGTCCAGCACTCATGCCAGATTCCACTCCTTCCTTGCCCATATTCAATGTGAACCATATTGAGTGGTGGTCAACTCCCTGACAGCAGTTCTTCCACCCTAATTTTTCTCACAAACTCCTCTATTGCCAGCACAAGGTCAAGGGTATTCCCTAACCTGGTTGGTTCACTGACCACTTGCATCAGGAAGCTTTCCTGGAAGGCATTCAGCAGTACCTGCTCCCTTCTATTCCTGGTTGTTGGGGTACTCCAGTCCACTTCTGGCATGTTGAAGTCCCCCACAATCACCACACTACCCTTCTAGCAGGTCTGTTGTGACCACTTTGTTTATTTACATTTATTAATAAATGGACCCAGAATAACACAAGTGATAGATACAGCAGCTCATTTCCAGGCTTCAGTTTGTACTCAATTTTACAGCTGGGAGAACAGAATAAAGGGGTAATCAAGTGACTTCTCATGGTCGAACAGGGAACCTTTTACTTGGTACCACACAGCATAAACCTCTGCTATTCTCATCATATGTCACACAGATTTGCTTTCATATAATCACTTGCTACACATCCAGTGTCATACAAAAGGAGTTATTTATATGTTTAAAATTTGTTTTCCAGGAAAGGTACACTGAGCCGAGGCTTGTTTCCAGGTGCGACCCAGGGGCAAGGGTACAGAAATGATTATAGCAAATACAGATCATAACAAAAACAAATGATACAAATAATGACAGCATAAAAATTGTTTCCCACACTTTCTTTTCATGAGAGATTGACTCTCAAATCTGGCAAAAAATGACCAATTCCATTTTTAACCGGTGTTTTCCATTGAAAATGAAAAATCATTGGCCCTACCAATGACTATGGTGGGATTTGAACCTTGTAATTCTATGTCTCACCATGCAATGCTGTAGACTATACCGACTTTCTGAGTATATTTTAAGTCCCTAGTTCTCTCATTATTGTTTGTTTCACTGCTCAGCAGTTGCTAACAAATAACCAGCTTTGATCCACCTGTTCTTTTAAGATGACAAATCTGTAAAGTTCCGTCCAGTTCCTCCACCAGCAAAGTTCAACAAAATCACAAGTGCATAATTCATTTTCCATCAGGACTGGGTCCATAAAATACCCCGTACAGAAGTACAGTTTTTTTTTTCTTTCTTTTCTTTTTTGCATAATTTCTTTATTAAAATGTTCAAATTTGCCCAAACACTAGGACAATAACACCAAACAAGACACACACAGAAGAAAAAAAACAGATATAAAAGAACACTCCAAGTCATGATAACTATGTACCAGGGTCCAGTGCATTACTTTATTCAGCATAATTGCTAAGAACTTTAAAGCTGACAATAAAAAAAAAGCATAAACCATGCTATAGTTCCATAATAAAATTACCATAAGATGGCTATATTGCACAGCAGGTTGTCAGCCTAGCGGGTTACGGGAACATCCGTTCTTCAGGGAAGGGCACCTTTTACAACCCAAGCAGGGGTATTCCCACCTCCCCCCCATTCCCATGTCCAAATAAAAGCCATCCCTCAAGAGTTAAGCCGCCCCAACAGACAGAGAAGACAAAAAGGGGTCCCATGCATGAAAACATTTCTTGACTTTGCCCACTATCATGTAGGACAGGCACTCAAGGGCCAGCATCTGTATGGTCAGAATACACCACTACAACACCGTGGGTGTGTTTCCAGAGACCCCCATATTTATGATACAGTGGCACACAAATATTAGGTGCACCTGTACCCAACATAGCAGCACTTCCCAATCATCTGGCCCCACTTCTTCCACATCAAAAAGAAACAGGAGGAGAGTCACTGGTAGCTGCTGGCCCATCAAGTTTTCCATTTCCCACACTATCTGTCCCCAAAAAGTCTGCAGGACAGGGCAGGACCAGAAATAATGGAAATAAGAGCCCAGGTCCATCCCACACCTCTCGCATATCAGTGACACAGCAGGACTGAACTTGTGTACTATCAGCGGAGGGCAGTAAAGTCTATGAACAAACTTATAAAAACATTCCTTATATTTATTGCAGATAAGAATACCCCTATGTAAGCTCAGGATAGTCAACCAGTGCTCTTCCTATATAGGTGTTCCCAAGTCCCATTCCCATAAAAGCCTTGTTTTCTGAGTACAGCCTGGGAAGATCCACCTCCCACATCAGACAGCCTTCCCTATAAGGCCCTTCAGATCTTTTCTGTCACCCAGAATGATATGCTCTATCTGCTCCAATGGTGAAGCAGCCACCTGCCCTCGGCCCAGGCCCCCCATATAGGCCCTGACTGTCAGGAAACTAAAGAAATGTGTATGTGGAAGATCAGTGCTCCCCCGCAGCTGATCAAAGGAGCGTATGCCCTCTTTGTTATGGAGATCCCTCACACATGTTACACCCCTTTCATCTCCCACTCCCTGAACCCTGTGTCCCCCAGGCTGGGAGTGAAAAAAGGATTCCCATTCACTGGGAGCAATAGGGTGTCCTCCTTCAGAGCCCCTATAAGGTGGTGTAATTGTCTCCAACCCTCCAGGACCAAGGCAATCAGCGGGTTAGGCTGGTCTACTGCAACATACAGCTTATGTTCCTGCCTTGATAAATAGGTGGATAATCTCCTTGGGCAGTCCCATTCCTCCAAATCTAGCCAGGCCACCTCTTCCGGCCTATTAACCCAATCTTGCACATACCTATACTACACCACCAAATAATTCCTGAGGTCTGGGAAGTTAAGTTCCCCATTTTTAACATTTCCTCTTAAATGTTGAAGTCTGGTATGGGAGTGCTTACCCTGCCAAATAATGTCTGAAAAGTCCCTCTCCAACCTCTTCATGTCGGTTCTGGTAGGACCCACATGTAACATCTGCATAACATACAATATCCTAGGCAAGGGATTCATTTTTACAAGATTGATGTGCCCTAGCCCTCGATCTATGCAGTTCCTCCTCAATAGCCTTAATGGGAGAGGTGCAGTTAAGTCAGTACAGGGTTCCTAAGTCCCTACCGAAATAGATTCCCAGGTAATTGAATGATGCTGAGACCTCTTCAATCCTCATGTGGAGTCCCTCACTGTATCTCTATCCTCCCCAATGCCATAATTTCTGACTTTTTCAAATTAATTTTATACCCTGAGAATTCTGCAAACTGGACAATTGTGTCCAGAAATGGTAGGGTGGATTTCTGTGGGTCCGTGACATACAGGTGCATGTCATCCGCATAGAGTGCCACCTAATGCGGCCAGCCAGACTTCCCTAAGAGCCCTCTTATTTTCTGGTTGTTCTGGATGCTAACCACCAGCAGTTCAATAGCCAGGGTGAATAATAGCAGGGAGAGGGGACACCCCTTCCTTGTACCTCTAAGCAAAGAGAACTTGTCCGAGAGAGAGAGCCATTCACCAACACCGATGCAACTGGAAACCTGTACAGCACCCAGACCAGTTCCATGAAGCCATCCCCCCATCTAAACTGCCTCAGCACTTCAAACATGTATTCCCATTCTATGCAATTGAATGTTTTCTCTGCATCCATGGAAAGCATCAAAGTACTCCTCAGGTGCTGAGAGCCACCCCCCCCATACCACGTTCAACAATTTTTGCATATTATAATAGGAAAGATGCCCTCTAACAAAGTCGGTCTGGTCCAGGTGGACCAACTCCGAGAGAACATGGTCCAAGCGACTCGCTAGGATCTTCACCATAATTTTCAAATTACTGTTCAATAGAGAGAATAGATGATAAGAAGCATAATCCGTGGGATCCCTCCCTGGTTTTGGTAGGGCACAAATTACCACCTCATAACAGGAGGCAGGCAGTGCTCCCTCCCTTTTGATCTCCCGAAATACCTCATACAGTGAGTCAACCAGATGACCTGATGATGCTTTATAGTATTCTATAGGGAAACCATCAGCCCACTTGCCGTACCACTTTTTAAACTCTGAATGGCCAGACGAATCTTATCCTTGGTGATCTCTGCCTCCAGCTGTTCCTGCTGTGCCTCCGATAATCTAGGTAACGTAACCCTATCCAGAAAGGTCCAAGCTCTATCCAGTGTACCCACACATTCTGCTCAGTACAGGTTCTAGTAGAACTGGTGGAACAACTCCCTGGTGGCCTTTTTATCCCTGGCAATTGCACCTTGAGGGTTTTTAATCCCAGATATCAGTGAGGATCCCTTCCTTCCCCATACTAAATTAACCAGAAGGGTAGTCAGCCCGGTGGTGCTGAGGGTTGAGGCACTGGATGCCACACCTTGCGCTGCACTGGTGACCCATGTTCGGGAGCAAGCCTGGGCCACCAGGGGTCGGCAGGGGAGGAGGAGGATTGAGTGTCCCTTGGCCAGTTTTCGTTTGCCGGGGTCGAAGGGCAACCAGTTGTTGATGCATGACTGGTCCCTAGTGGAGGCTGGGGGCTGGCACACCGATGCTGCAGACAATGGGTCAGAGGCAGGGTAGATATCTGATGGGGGGGGTGCACACGGGAGCATGCAAGGTACTGTCACTGGTGTCCTTGCACGCTCCACCCCTGAAAGGAAGAAAACACGGGTGGAAAGAGCTCACAGTGGATGATGGAAGGAGCTTGCAGATCTTGCATCTGAATAGCCAAGGCACCACCACTTGTACTGGATCTGTTCTTCATTGGGGGTGGGCCCCCTCCTGCCTACCTCACCGGGGGGTAAGCCCTGGGGGTAGCTGGTCGGTGTTGGATGGTGGACGTAGAGGGATGGGACTGGGGCTCCCTCCTGAAATAGAGGGTGGTGGGGCAGGAGTTAAAAAAAATACACACAAAAAAATTAACCTGGAGGGGGCCTGGCTTATTGCTCCATTCAAAGAACTTATTTTTCACAAATAGCCAGGACTTCTGGGCCTCCCCCAACAAAAACCCGTTCAGCTCCTCTCATGCTATGGTTAGATATTGGACAGTGCCTCCTTTCTCATCCGAAGCCACCCTCCTCTCCTAGTCCTTAAGTGCCCGCTCCAATTCTACCCTCCTATCCCTCTGTACTTTTTTATGTCAGGCAACAAAACTGATGATAGCATCTCTGATAAAGGCCTTCCCAGCATCCCAGAAGATCCTGGAAGAGGGGGCCATATCCCTATTACCTTCCCAGTAGATCATCCATTGAACTTTAAGGTATTTCTGGATACCGGTGGCATCTACACGTCCAAGAAAGAAGATTGACTTAACACCACCAGGAAAACAACTCCTTAGGAGGGGAGCAACTGATCAAATCCACTAAGCAGCTCCCAAGCGTCAACACCAGTGCTAGTATCCGTGGGCCAAACAAGAAACAGTAAGTCCTCCTCATTGCAGGATCCCCCACCAAGGTGTCAGCTCCCCAGTCTGCATCTTACAGTTTGATAGAAGAGAGGCAGAAGAGCAAATATGGCTCCAAATGTCCCCAGGTTAGAGTGGGCCACCACCCAGTCAGTCCACGCACAGTCAGTAGAACAATGGAGCGGGTCACAACCACAAAGCAGGCCAGCCACCCTAGGGACCACAGCATCTCAGTTCAGTGCCTCCTTGCCCTTCATCCAAGTTTAAGATTCAGACCCGAGACAAACATTGCCACTTTTTCCACATCCCAGAAGGAGTAAGTAGCTCCCTCATGCTTAGTTTTCAACATGGCTGGATAAACCAAGAAATTCTCTACTGCTCCTCACAAATTCTCTACTCCTCACATCACTGTAAAAGGGAGCGTACCCATTTCCTTAAACTGCTATTAGGTGCCCTTAAACAAATTCCTGCTGTTACTTTTACTGTGCTTAGGCAACCTCGAGTTAAACCCACGTCCTCCATCACCTATCTCTGCTCCCACTGAGCTAGCTCACATCAAAGGGTTAAGACTCCTTCACATAAATGTTTGCAGCCTCCTAAAGAAGTTTAACTCCATACCGTCCTCAATCTATTACTCTAAGCCAGATGTATTGGTGGTGGCTGAATCTTGGCTCAGACCATCTACCCTGGATTCCAAAATAAACATCCCATCCTACAACGTCTTCAGAACTGACAGGCAGTCTGGGGGAGTAGCTCTATATATCCACAATAAGTTTACAGATTCCATTACTGACTCCACCTCAATACCAAATGAGTTTGAAAGCCTGACTTTAAAGGTTCAGCTTTCTTCTCACTTATCACTTTCCATCATAGGATGTTATAGATCCCTCTAGGTGGGGCTAAAGGTGCTGAACCACCTGTGCAGTGCATTGGATACGTTGTCCTCAGAGGTCATCATTATGGGTGACCTTAACCTGAACTGGCTTTCTGCCAGCTCCAAATCTCTTAAGGATATCTGTGACACCTTCAAGCTTACACAGCTTATTGCAGAAGCTACACACCCTAACAAGAAAAACCCTGCCAACAGCACTTTAATTGATCTTATCTTAGTAAATAAACCCCACCTTTATACTCACTCAGGAGTCTTTTTCACTGACCTTAGTGACCACTGCTCCATTGCTTGTGTGAGGTCAATAACCAACCTGCTTCAACTTCAAGATATATCTTCAAGAGAAGCAGACGTAATTTCAATCCACATGCATTCCTCTTAGACCTACGAAACTTGCACTGCCAGGATTTCTACCTGGCCAAGATGGTGAATGAGGCTTATGAGCCTTTCCAAAATATTATACTTGCTACTATAAACAGACATGCTCCCTTGGTTTAAATAAGCAAAAAAGAAAAAATTGTGCCCATGGTTTACAGCTTGCATGAAGGCAGCACTGCTTAAAAGTCCCCCTCACTCCTCTATCCCCTTCCTCTCTTCCCCCCTGCCCCTTAACTCCCTCCTCCCTCCTCCTCCCTTCTCTACTGCCTGGTCCTAATCTCCCCTTGCAGGGTTCTCAACACCCTGAAGGGGACTTGGCTTCAGGTTACCCCCTCTTTTCTTCCCCCCTCACCTCCTTTTCTTCACTGCCTGGTCTTATTTTCCTCTTTCAGAGTTATCAGCATCCTGAGGGGGTCTGGGCTCCAGGTTGTCCCCCTCTTCCTCTTCTGTCCCCATCCTCATCCTCAACCTCTCTATTCCTCCTCCCATCATGTGCCCCTTTCTGGCACCAAAGGCCTACTCAAGCAATTCTCACCACAAGCTGTATACTCCCCCTGCACTTATTCTGTATCTACCTCCTCCATTCCTTTACCCTTGTTGGTCATACTTCCTATTCCTTTCCACCTAGTTTGTGCTCCTGCAGGTTGGCCTGGGTCATTCTGCTCCCCTCTGGTAGGACTCTGTTATGGTGTGCTATTTGTATATTTTGCTCTGCAGTGTATTACTCTGTATTTTGTGTTTTTGTTTTCCCAACATTGTAACCTCCCCTGGGATGCTTCTGGAAATGAGCTGTCTTCTGCTAATTTTTGCCTTTCCTGGTGAAACATTTTCTAAATAAATAAATAAAATAAAATAAAATAAAAAGGACATACTTTGGAAAAGAGTGCAAAACACAAAATTTCCCTCTGACTGGTCGGCTTTCAGAATGGCTAGGAACCATTGCACAAAACTTATCAGAGCAGAAAAAGCAAGTTATTTTCATGCTGAATTGAATTCCTCTACCAAGTGTTCTGCTAAATTCTGGAATACCCTAAAGGATATCGATGGGCACACATCGGCAAATTCCCTCCCAGCCAAAATCTCATGTGGTGGCTCCTCCACCACCGTTAAACAGATGATTCTTGAACACCTCAATAATCAATTTGCCATCGCAGCGCTTGCATTTCACACCTTCTATGCTAATAATCTCCGTACACAACTCTGTGCCCAGGATCCTGACTGTCCAGCCTTTGACACCCCAGACCAAGATGCAGCATTCTTCTGTCCTGTAACACTGAAGCAAGTAGATTTACTTCTAGATCAGGACACCAGAAAGAGCGTGAATGCTGACCTTATTGACCCTTATTTTCTAAAGCTTGGCTACCATCTCTTGTCTGTGCCAATCACCCACCTATTCAATATGTCCCTTGCCCATAGTGACCTTCCATCTATATGGAAAACTGCCTATGCTATTCCTCTGTTTAAATTATTTAGTGATCTAAATAATTATAGACCAATATCCTTGCTTTCTACACTTTCTAAATTGCTTGAGAAACTAAACACTCAACTTAGGAAATATTTGGACACTAGCAACCTGTTCAACCCAGTTCAATCAGGATTCAGAGCTTGCCACCATAACATATCAGTGCTTGCAAATGTCACCAATGACTGGCAGAGCGCTTTAGATGCAAAGAGATACATATGTGCCTTATTCCTTGACCTAAGCATGGCATTCGATACAGTGGATTATGGCTTGCTTCTGGTCAATCTTCAGAACATTGGTCTGGATGCTCTAGCACTGAAATGGTTTTCCAATTGCCATGCAAGGAGACTTAAACAGGTTAAATCAGAAGGTGATCTTTCCACTCTAAAATCCTTGCAGAGTGGTGTGCCACAGGGGTCCATCCTGGGACCTCTACTCTTTGCTCTTTACCTGTATATGAACGACATTGATTCAGGTATTAAATCAGCCAATATTCATCTTTTTTGTGGATGATACTACCCTTTACATTAATAGGCCCACCCTAGAGCAGGCCTGTATAGACCTCCAACAAGATTTTAATCGGCTGCAGTTATACCTATTGAATCAAAAACTCTTATTAAATGCCAAAAAAATGAAGGTCATGTTTTTCTCACCATTCATTTCCTTGCCAAATCCCTCCATCCAAGGCTCAGTACCTCAAATTACTATGCTTCTCTGTGATACCCTAGACTTCGTGGCTAAATTTAAACATTTGGGGTGTGGACTGATCATAATCTATCCTTTTCTGCCCACATTGAGGAACTCTCGAAAAAGCTAAAACAGCGACTTGGCCTCTTCTACCAGATCAATCATCTTCTTACTCATGATGCTAAACAAGATATTGGTCCAGACCACCTTCCTATCATTATTGGACTACGCTGATTTCATTAATGGCCAAGGCCCTGCCTCTGTTCTTTCCAAGCTTAATACTCTCTACCACCAAGCCATACGATTTATCTCTGGAGCTCCATATTCCACCCACTACTGCTCCCTGCACTCCGTAGTAGGCTGGACTTCCTCTAAATTTAGAAGGCAAAGAAATGCTGCCTTTTGGATCTTTAGAACAATTACCATGCAAATTGAGGCAGTCCAGAGAAGGGCAAGCAAATGGTGCAGGGACTGCATCAGAAAATATATAAGGACAGATTAACGGAGCTCAGTATGTATACCCTAGAGCAAAGAAGGGAAAGAGGTGATATGATCGAAACATTCAAACACCTTAAGGGCACTAACAAGGAGAAAGAGTCTAACATGTTTCAATATAAAAAAAAATAGTAGGACAAGAGGACACAGCATGAGATTAGAGGGAGGCCAATTAAGGGGTAATGTGAGGAAGTTTGTTTTCACAGAAAGGGTGGTGAATGCATGGAACAGCTTACCACAGGAAGTGGTGGATATGAATACAGAGCAGGGCATCAAACAGGCATGGGATAGGCATAAGGCAGCAATACAGATGAGTATGAATAGATAGGCCATTGACAGAGCAAAGGCCAATGGCACATTTATAAGGTAGAAAAAGAAATGGGCAGACCAGATGGACCTTGCGGTCCTTATCTGCCGTCAATTTCTAGGTGTCTATGTTTGGTACAGTGAGTACTTATCTATGTCAAACAGTCAAGGCATACTGATGAGTCCTGGTAGGACGAAACATGTGTCTATGTCATCTGTTAGCACCCTTTGCAAACTGTGTGAGAGGCCTTTCGGCACCATGCAATTCTGCTTAAAGTTGAACCAGCATAACATTCTATGGTGATTTGCTTATGCAGCCCATGATGTTTTGCATTGTGTGGGCATGTGTGATTTTGTATTTTCTTGAAACTTGGCTTCCCAGCCAAATGCCCTTTGGGGTAACCCTTGCCTCAGTGTTTGCGCACAGAGGTTCTTTGTCTTTTAAATGTTTTTTTATTTTAATGGGTTCACCACAACATAACCCAGACAGACCGTCTTAGGGTAGCTGGTTCATTCCACTGGGGTGTCAAACAGATGAGGCATACTGATGAGTCCTGGTAGGACGTAAATACATGTCTATGTCATCTGTTAGCACCTTTGCAAACTGTGTGAGAGGCCTTTCGGTACCATGCAATTCTGCTTAAAGTTGAACCAGCATAACATTCTGTGGTGATTTGCATATGCAGCCCATGATGCTCTGCATTGTGTGGGCATGTGTGATTTTGTATTTTCTTGAAACTTGGTTTCCCAGCCAAATGCCCTTTGGGGGAATCCTTGCCTCAGTGTTTGTGCACAGAGGTTCTTTATCTTTTAAATGTTTTTTTTATTTTAATGGGTTCACCACAACATAACCCAGACAGACCGTCTTAGGGTAGCTGGTTCATTCCACTGGGGCATCAAACAGGCAGAGGCATACTGATGAGTCCTGGTAGGACGAAACACGTGTCTATGTCATCTGTTAGCACCCTTTGTAAACTGTGTGAGAGGCCTTTCGGCACCATGCAATTCTGCTTAAAGTTGAACCAGCATAACATTCTTTGGTGATTTGCATATGCAGCCCATGATGTTTTGCATTGTGTGGGCATGTGTGATTTTGTATTTTCTTGAAACTTGGCTTCCCAGCCAAATGCCCTTTGGGGTAATCTTTGCCTCAGTGTTTGCACACAGAGGTTCTTTGTCTTATCTATGTCATTGCTTATTATAAAATGCCACAGAACATGACATTTTTTTCTTTTGTCGGTTTAAAGAGGTACACACGGAACACTGCTAATGAAGTGAAATTAAAAAGGCTACAGTGATAAAATATTGTTTCCTCTCCTTGATTTTGTGTGCAGATAGATCGGTTTCAGTAGGAACCACCACCAGAATTAATTTCTCTGCTATCTGGCACCCAGTATAAATCTAGGTTCTCCCTTATATTTTAAAGGTCATGTGAGCACACACCGCTTGAACATAAATGCAACATTTTTTGATACAATCAGACCTCACTCGTCAGCCTCCAAAGCCCAGGTAAGCCATTTCAAGCTGTTTTTAGGCTATTTATATTTGTCACCACTCCCATCATATGGAGAAAAAACAGACCATTTTTAGTTTCCACTTGTTTTATTTCTATTTTCCAAAGTGGAATGCTGAAAATCTTTCTACATCAAATGCCTTCCTTATGTTTTTGTCACAGGAATTTTTCAAGGTAGGGATTCCACTTCTCTTGAAACTTTAGGCACCCCTCACTTATTTTAAACATAGCTTATCTCCTAAAGCTGGTAGGATCAGTGGTGGTTATACACACCAGCTGTGCTCCATGCCCCTCCAGCTGTTGGGGAGAACGCTGCATGGCAGTGGGGGCTTTCTACCTTTGGGATGCTTCCCTGGAACCCTGCTCCTGAGGATGCTGGCACAAGGGATGTATGTCTAGGCTGTAGACTTGCTAATGCATGTCTCAGCCAAGCACCTAATGGCATCCTTTCCACATTGTGAATCCCCTGCCATCACCAATGCATCCACAGGTGGTGGTAATGGGGAGATGTGACAACTCTTCCCCTTCAGAAGAGGAGAGCATCCCATGGGAGGTTCAGGCCTCCACCTCCCGGCCTTCTCCCAATGACCCAGGCTCATAACTGAACCTGGATCACCAGTGTTGTGGATGGTAGTGCTACTGTTGCACTGATGTGCTGGCTGCCCTTACACTGTTTTAAATTCAGCTTATTTCTGTCAGACTCTTACTTCTTGGATTACCCGACCCCCCTCAAAAAAAAGGAAAAGAAAATGTCTTTCTTCTTCCTGGCAAGTGCTTTAATGGGAATGAATTACAACCCCCAGGGTGTTACAGCAAGCTTCTCTCGCTCTTCTGACTTTGGAGTCACAGGGTGTCACAGGCATAATGGATAGACAGCTGACAAAGTGACCTAAGGAAACCAATCACTGACAAGGTTACTTCAGCCTCCCCCCAAAAAACCTTTCCATTTTCACCATTCCCCTGCCTTACTGGGGCTCAAGCTACAACCATAACGACTGTCAAGGGGATCCAACATACCTCTCAACCCAGGTTCTCCCACTTAGGGTAAGAATCCCTTAGTTTACATAGGGAATTTCCAAGTCCCAAAGCACAAAATGCCTCACAGCTGAAAAAGGGATAGAGCAAAGAGAAACATTGAATTTTCTGGCAGATAAGGACTACTTGGCCTACCTAGTCTGCCTATTTTTCCCTACTTGTACAATCACTGCAGATCCGATTTGATCTCCAGCCCCTTTACCCCCTTCCCTTTCCTTAAGATTCCCTTATGCCTATCTCATGCATCTTGAACACCACCACTATTTTAACCCCCACCACCTCCACTGGAAGACTATTCCAGGAATCCACTACTCCACTGTGAAGAAGTACTTCCTCATATCTCTCCTGAATCTGCCCCGTCCAGATTCTTATCATGCCCTCTTGCCCTTGAGCACCTTTTGTGCCGAAAAATACTTCCCTGTTGTACCTTGTTTACCCCTGTGAGGTATTTAAGTGTTTTTATTATATCCCAAAACACCAGATTCTGAGTGGGTTTCCTTCTTTCTGTATTCTTGTATATTTAATTTGGGGGCTGGGAAGCGATGTCATGCAAACCAAACTGTCCAAATCCAGCCACATAGTCCACTATATTAGTCTCTAATTAATTAATTTAGAATTCAGTAATAATGATCCCATAACCAGTACCCAATCATTTGCCCTATCAGGGGCTTTATCAGGTCAGGATCTGCATTAAAATCAAACAAACATTTTCTTTAAAACATTGCTCATATATAGCTAGTCACCACTTCTGAAGGCCAAGGACCCAATTCTCAAAGCTCACAGTGCAGGGCAAGGGGATTGTGCCACAAGGAATAGCTCAAAGTGCCCCTTGTGTCAAAAGATGCACCAGGAGTGATTCTCATTGGCAGCCTGTGTCACTCGCAGGCTGCCTGCACCAAATGGGATTTGCGCCACCTGTGTGCCACAAAATGGGCTGCAGCAAGGCACTAGGGGCTTACGGCTGATGCAGACTGCCAAAGCTCCTCAATCAAGATTCTCAAAACTCACCCAGAGGGTGAATATTTTAAGTACCGTTAGACCAGCCAGGACTGGTCAAAGGATATTTAGAAATTCGCCCTCTGAGAGACTGAACTTCTGGCAGTGGAGATTTGAAGGAAAGATGATGACTGCATGCTGAAACTTGTGGAGTACACAGCCAGGGTCTGAAAAGATCTCTCATTTTCTATGGCAGGTAAACCTCCGTTGCCTGCCTATTGATTCATGCTAAATACTGAAAGCTTTGAAAAATTGGAACTTTTCCATTTTATTTTACCTTCAGTAGATTTTTAGCACGATTAACGTGTTTGCACCCTTTCCAGACTATCTTGTGTCACAGTCCAGATATTGCATTGTTCTGCCCTGGTGTTATCTCTTTTTGCAGCTACTTGGAGTCCCTGGTGGAGGAGCCTGTGACTGGGAAAGGAGAATACCAGCAGCCCACGGATGCTGTTCCAGGAACAGAGCAGGCCGGTATTCTTACAGAGCAAGTTACTGAATGCTGCATATCGACAGAGTTTATTTCTGCTGAAATGCACATTTTGCCAGGTGAGAGATTGTAGTGTCTTCAGATTACAACTGCAGGAGAGTTCTACCTACTACTAAAAACCCCTTACTCTCCTTACCTCTCTGTTATGTTCTTTTGTCTTTCCCCTTTCATTGTAGGTTGTTTTTCTTTCTCCAAAGCTGTTTCTCAGTCTCATAAGAATTATAAAACTATTGCATGAACATACTGTGAGCCCTGTGCTTTTGTGCTTTTGTGCCGATTCCTAAGAAACAGTTTGTGTATATTTAGAGGTTTTATTTTTACATATTTTATTTTCCTTTTAAATACCTAATTAAAAAAAAAAACACAGCCATGCATAACCACGAAATCACGTGTTCAACATGTGCAGCAACATTCCCTGTAAAGCGCTTGCAGGGCATTCTGAATGTTAGATTCTCCATTTTGAAGGAACACTAGAATGCTAAGGCAGCCTGCTGATTTTGGAAAACACTGTTTTAAGCTGTAGTGACTGCAAGTTCAAATTTTATTTCATGTGTGTTGTGGGTCACTTCTCTTTTATCTACCATTATGTGACCAGCTTCCGTGAATGGTAGAACAGTGCATTTAGTAATAGTGGCTATATATATCCTTTAAGAGCACTTTTTCTCAACACAATTAGGAATGCTGTCACTTACTGCGTGCATGCACAAAGAAGCCTAATTCGAGCTACTTCAAGTTATTTTTCACTTTTACTGTGACGTGAAAGCTGACCAGGATTGTGATCATAGCTGTTTCTGTTGTGATGTCAAAGTAAGATTCTGATGTTTACAATATTGGATGTTTTTAGTACTGGATATATGTAGCACTAGAAGCTTGTTTTTAGAAATCTCAGTAGACCTAGTAGGCATCACCTTGTAGCCAGCTAGACCTATGTTAGACTGTATGATCCTTGATGAACTTAGCTTATACATTTGGTATATTTTATTTATTATTCACATATATCTATAAGAGGTAATTAAGGAATTTAGAATGATACAGAGGAGACTGAGTACAATTTGTTTCTTGTAAACAGAAAATCATAAGAAATTGGGATACTGATCTGTGTATTTTTGTTTAGAAAAGAAGTCTGGGACCCTGGGAAGGAGAAAGACCCTGTGTGAAGAATTGTAAAGGCTACATCAGCTTTCTTCACTTCTGCCCACATTCAACAACTTCATAGTCCTACACCTTTACAGCAAAGTCTTCCCTCAGGAGGGACTAAAAGAGATTAGTAAAAGAAACAAAGAAACAAAGGAAAAGATGACATACTGAAGTGAATTTAATTGAATTAAACTGTCATGTGGGAACTGGCTTTTGGCTGTATTAATTATTTGTCTGAACTGTTCGAATCGCTGGGACTGTATACTCCGAATATACTTCGAATATATGTGGATTTTATCGGAAAAGTGAATAAGCTATTTGATTGCGGTATACTTAACCATCTTTGGTTATAATTATGTATATTTAACTTATTAAGGGGTTAATTATCTAGTGCACATCTTTGTGCTTACTGTACTTTGTGTACTGTTTACTGTGCACTGTGAGTTGTGTATCTCTTGCCTATTTGCACATACTGCTTTGCAATATTTTCTCCTACTTTTCCCCCCAAAAATGGTTAGCATGAGAAATCAAAGAATATTTTTTTTTTTTGGCAAATAACTTTATTTTATAAAAAACAACAATTACAATAACCAAGCCCAAACCCCCAAACCAAAACCCCATTACAAATATTAATGTAGTAAAATCTCATGACTCACAACAAATAGGAAAGGGATACCCTCCCAGAATCCCAACCCCACCCCAGTCCCCCACCCCTCCCAATACCCAGGCAGCTATTCCATATAGAAGAGAGAAGGAAACAAGTAAAACATAATGAAAACCAAAGAAGGTTAGCAACCTGAACCTTAAAAAAAAAACATAATCTGTCTCGTCTTGATGTAGTCTAGTATTGGATCATTAAATATAATTGACCTACTCAGGGGGAGAAAAGAAATAAAACCAAATAGCCCACTCCTGTACCACGTATGGCTATAAAAAATCATCCTATCCCCTCTAGTAGCCATATTTATCCTTCAAGCTCTGAAAAAAGCTATCCCAGTGTCTATTGAATTTCTCAATTGATTTGAAAAAACTAGCTACAGCCCTCTCCGCATTTAGAGCGGACAGAAATTCATTCCACCACTCCTTAAATGAGGGGGATTTATCACTACACCAGTAGCGGAGAAGGAGCAGCTTCATCACCAAAGCAACCAAGGCCATGTGGTGCTTTTGGGCAACCACAGAGATTTGGGCAAACATACCAAATATACATACATCAGCGTTAAAATAAGCAGAAATATTTGAATATGGGCCTATCCACGACTTAACCGCATCCCAAAGTTTAACTGCCTTAGGACACTCCCATAATTTATGATAAGTGGAGCCGATAGGGCAACCACAATCCTTACACTCTGGGGAGCTAAATCTATATATCCAAGACAGTTTAGCCAGTGAGAGATAAAGATTGTGCAAAATGTTAAATTGAAGACCCCTCAATCTGTCTTGCTTAATATATGTATATAGATCCAACCAAACCTTAGTCCAGGTCTCTTCAGACCAGCCCAAGGATAAATTTGTCTCCCAATAGTAGGATATTGGGGATATTCTGGAGTCCCTCTTTGCCAAAATTAATTTATAAATTTTGAGGTACCATTCAGATAATATCAGGTCTCTCATCTTCTTCAAAAGCTCCCCAGCCTCTTCACTCCCTCAGTTACCCTTTAGGAGGGAACGAATACATCTTTGGATCTGGTACAGCCAAAACCGATCACTAGGTTCAATCTCGAATTTCTCCACCAAAACCGAGGACGAAATAGCTGAACCTCCTAAAACAAAATCCGCTACCCTAGGCTTAGGAGGGAGATTACCTACACATCTCTTTATCGGCTGGTTACCGATCAAAAGATTAGGATTCCTTAAAAGAGGTTGCATAAGGTCTTTTGCAAAGGGATGTTCAGAAAGGAATAAAGTTGATGAAGAGCCTTAATATCCCACCCAAACGGGGTATCCCTCACTTCAAGGAATCTTAGACCATGGAATATATAAATAAGATTCCAAGTCAAGATTAGTACTATGAGCAATCGACCAATCCAGCATACATCCCACGGAAGTCGTTACTGTATCTGACACCCATAGGGCCACTCTTGCCGCATGGCTAGCCAGATAGTAAATATAGAAGTCCGGCAATTGCAGGCCCTCTACCTTCCTTTGGCGAGTAAGCTTCACATAGGCCCTACGTGGAAGTTTCCCCTTCCACAAAAAGTCAGCGCAATATCTATGAAGCGGATTGAAGAAGGACCTGGGAAGGTATACATTAAGGTTGAATAGAGGGTAGAAAATTCTTGGCAAAATCATCATTTTAATTGTGTTAATTCTCCCCCAAAAGGATAATGGAAGTTTAGTCCACCTTTCCAGGTCCTCCTTGACAGTTTTAAACAAGGGCTTTAAGTTTAGTTCCACTAAATCAGCTGGGTCCTTTGAAATCTGGAAACCTAAATAAGACATGGATTTGGGTTGCCATTATAGGCCTAAGGATAAACACCAGCTCTGTTGAAGGTAAGGGGATAATGGGTAAACCGTGGCTTTACTCTTGTTTAATTTATAGCCCGAGATTTCACTAAAACCTGAAATGATTTGAAACAGATGTGGAAGTGAGTCTTGACTATTCCTAACATGCAATAATAAGTCATCAGCAAAGCTGATAGCTTATACTCAAACTCCTATGTAAATCCTTGAACTAACTTGTCCTTATTAATGGCCCTGATCAAAGGTTCCAGATATAAATTAAATAGATAGGGGAGAGAGGACATCCTCATGCCGCACTGCTAATAGGGAAAGGCAGCTGAAATCAGTTGTTGCATTGAATTCTCGCTGAAGGACATGAGTAGAGGACCCGAATATAGTTCAAAAACTTCCTTGGAAAACCAAAATGAAACAATACCTGAAACATAAAATCCCATTCCACCCTATCAAAAGCTTTCTCTGCGTCTAGTGAGACCAAGGATGCTTCCATGTCTGGACACGTAGACGCAGAGATTAAATAAAATAATTTCCAGAAGTGGTCCGCTGACGACCGGCCAGCTACAAATCCCGCCTGTTCCAGGCTCACTAACCCTAGCCACACCGCCTTGATTCGGGTAGCCAAAATCTTGGCGTAAATTTTAACGTCAATGTTTAATAATGAGATTGGTCTATAATTACCAACCAGTTCCAATGGTTTCTCAGGTTTAGGTAACAAAATGATTCTTGCCTCAAAAAGGAAGGGTCCTCTATCCCATGATCCTGCCAGAAGGCATAAAGTTGTTGCAACGGTGGCACCAGAAGATCTTTGAAAGTCTTATAAAAAGGGATGTAAATCCATCGGTCCCGGGCCTTATCTAACTTTAAAGAATCCACAGCTTCAGAAATCTCCTCATAGGAGAGGAGCTTCCAGCCTCTGGCTAAGCTCCTCCGGTAATTTAGGCAAGGAAATATTTGCCAGAAATTCCCTTATCTTGGTAATTCCCTCTGAAGAAGGCGGCATACTAGTATATAAGTTTTTATAAAACTCAACAAAAATATCAAGTATGCCCTCTGGATCTGAGACCAAATTATTCATCCTCGGGTGCCTCAGCGCCGCCACGCACTTAACCGCAGCTCGTTGTTTCAACTGCAAAGCTAGAAATTTACCAGCTTTGCTGCCCTGCCCTATGTATGAGGCCTTCAGTTTAGAGGCCATATTCTCCACCCCCTCCCTTAAGGTACTTGTGTACCAGGTCCTAAGCGTAGTTGACTCTTGCTCTTGATCAAGGGATCTCAAGTCCAATCCTCTCCCATAACATCCAAGGCTTTAATCCTCTCTAAGCAGTTAGATAAGAGGAGCATGGTTTTCTTTTTGCGAGTTGATGCAAGTCTGATCAACTCACCTCTCCATGTAGCCTTCAAAGCCGCCCACGCCTGGTCCACCGCCCTAATTGATCCCCAATTAGATGTAATTGAATGAGACATAAAGGATCGAAAACGGCTCAACAATCGGGGATCCTTGAACAAACTATTGTTCAAGGACCATGAATAGGACCTAGGTGGAGCAGACAGTGATTGACATCTAAATCCAATGGGCAAGTGATCTGAAATTACCCGATTCAAAATAGTAGCTTCTTGAATAAAGGAAAGAATTTGTTGACTAACCAAGAAGAAGTCAATTCGAGAATAGCTTTTATGAACAGGGGAGTAAAAGGTAAACTCTCTAGTATCAGGATTTAACGTTCTCCACGGGTCCATGAGGCCCAAAGAAGAGGTGAATTCAGCCAATGCCCTCTGAGTCGGGGACTGATGAACTCCTCTAGACCATGAACGATCAAGACGGTTGGACTGCACCAGATTCCAGTCTCCTCCTAAGATTACGGGTCTATCTGCTAGAGGGGCTATAACCAACGCCAGCTGGGTAAAGAAGGAGGGTGATTCCTGATTTGGACCATAAATAGAGCCCAACACTAAACTAATTCCTCCCAACTTCCCAGAAACAATTACGTATCTACCATTAGAGTCAGCGAAAACATCTGACGGAAAAAAGGGAATTTTTTTGGCCACTAAAATAGCTACCCCTCTTTTGCTTGAGGACACCCCTGCCCCAAAAACCTGACCTACCCATCTTTTCTTTAGATAATGGAGCTGATCCTGAAGCATGTGAGTTTCTTGAAGAAAAACTATTGATGGAGCGTATTGTGCCAAATGGTTTAGAATAATGTATTTTTTCTTGTTATCTTCCCCCCTTTTATGTTCCAAGAAATAATATTCAGGTTGCTAACCATAACGAAGCTCAAAGAAATATGCGAAGCTAACTGGAAAGCTGCCAACTCCCTCCCCAAATACCCCCCAAATACCAAGACCCCAAAGGAAAAACCTATAATGCAGTCCCTTCCTATCCCTAACCCCTAAAAATACTAACCTCCTGCCCTCGTCACCCAAAACCGCTTGGTCCATGGCACGCTCAGAAGGAGGGCCCCTCATAATAAAGTAAAGCTGTGTACCACATTCCAGTAATTAAGCAAACCCTATAAGGCCCTCCAAGAAAATTCCCTTTACTCTATAATCCTGAACAATGGCTTAGGATAAAGCATACCCACCCCCTACACCAGCCTCCAAATACGACAATAAAATGAATTAGAGGGCTGGCATAAAATTGCAACCAAAAACAAATTTTAGCCTTAAGGCCAACCCAATAAGACGGGTGAGTGGTGAAGCAGGGCTCAAACCTCGTGCGGTAATTAATTAAGAAAATAAAAAATATCATGATCCCCATTAGCCTATCCAGCTGAAAAAAAAAATGTAAGAATCTCAAACCAACTGGCAATAATAATACTGAAGCTCCTCTCACTGTAGTTGGCATATTATTAACTATTACCCACTTACATGCCCATCAATGAATCCTAATGTAAAAACAAATAAGGGGATCAAGTTGTAACATACCCTACATTAATAAATCAAACAAGGCTACGGCAGTACCTACAATCCGCCGAGACCTCTTACATTCCAAATGGTATGCCAAACGGCAGTGTGCCAAGAACCAGAGAATAGGAAGAGAAATTAAGACTGAGATTGAAAAGAAAAATAAGACTAAACCGTCAAGAAACAGACCGGAATAAGCCGGTCAACACAATAACTAATCCGCACATTCACAGTCCTCTGGGTCCCTCTAGCGGATAAAAAGCAACTTAGTCAAAATGACCCCCCACTTCCCAAGGGGATCAATGTAATCAACAAGTTCAAATAACACAGTCATATAAGCGAGGGCCCCATAGAAGTCTGAAAGGGAGAAATGGAGTTGGAAAAAAAAATAAAGGAGCTCCCGACTATAGTGTAGACTAGAAATTGTCTCTTGCAGGTTGAAATTGAGACATTCCAAACTAGATTCAGTCCAGGGCAGAGAGAAAGAAAAAACAGAAGCACATCCCGGACTGCAGATCTCCTCAGCCTTTAGGAAATAAATGAGGCATCCGATTGTTAAGAGTTTTCAAAACCTCCTCTTGAGAATCGGCGCTTTGTGCCATCTTTTAACAACACTTCTAGCTTAGCAGGATAAAGCATCGATGTTTCACCCTCTTGACCCAGAGCTTCGACGTAATGGTGAAAATTTGGACCTCACCAGCCGAATTTTTAAAGTTAAATCGGGGACCACTCGTAACTTTCTACCCTCCCATAGGATAGCTGGTAGTTTCCTCGCCTCCTTCAAGATATGCTCCCGATCAAGGAAATTAAGGAGCTTGAAGATCACAGGCCAGGGAGAGTCTGCTGGAGGTGGTTTAGCCCTTAAGGCCCTATGGCTCCTTTCAATAACATATTCTGGCCCGTTAGGTGAGGGTCCAACTGTTTTCCTCAAGAATTTTTGTAAAAAAAGAATTGTGTTGGGGCCCTCTTCTCCCTCCAGGAGCCCCAACAAAACCAGGTTATTGCGGCGGTTTCTTCCCTCGAGGTCATCTAAGTGATCTTCTAATTTAGCCACCCATTTACAATCCACCATAGCTGGGCCGAGCTTCTCTGAACTCCGTTCCAATGAAGAAATCCTGGCCTCGGCATCAGTAACTCGTCGAGCCAACTGGGTCAGCGCAGGCTTAAAATCAGCTACTTCTTCTATTAATTTGAAAAGCGTGTCTTTTATTGTAAACAATTCGCTGTAGACCCAAGAAGGAGTTAGTTCGTCCTGAGAGTCTGATGGGAAAGAGCTGCGTCGGGGGCGCTTTGCCTCGAGTTCCTGGGAAGCTTCTTCCATCTTTGCCCGACAGCCAAATCAAACTTACACTTGTTGAATCGCAAGTTTATATTTAACTTCAGGCTAAATAAATCTCTCCGAAATGTGGTAAAAGTATCAAAATTACACCGAAGAGGGGAGAGAGTCCCTAGGTGAGCTGCTATTCCTCCTGGCGCATCACGTGACTCCCAAGAAATCAAAGAATATTAAATCCTGAGTTATCCCCACTTGTTGAGATCACAGATAAGAAAAAAGGATGGAAAGGCCCAGTAAGGCAAACTAAGATCACAGAACATCTAACTGAGAAGGCGGGGGGTGGAGGCACCATAACCTCTACCCCTAGAATTACATCTATGGAAAAAGAGACTCATGAAGATAGCAAAGCTACTTTCTCTAACTCTGCATCTAGTGCTATGGTTCCTGAAGCAGCAACTAATAGCCAGGAAAAATCAAAGATAAGTTTGATAATTAATTCTAGTTTCCCCCAAAAAAAGACATTAAAAGTGGCCCTACTCATCAGGGTCTAGACAGTTTCTTTCCAGCAGAATTAGATTTGTCACCAATCCTATGGTCCTCTTATGAGGAAGAAGAAGTGGAACAAGAACAAACTGAAAATAACACTAGATTGGGGGTGATTTAAAAGGCATTATATCAGCAATGCAATATACAATAGATGGGCTGAAGGACTATGAAAAGAAGCTGAGCAAGTCATGTGAGTGCACAGCATATTATGGGAAACGCACAATGATGGATCAAAATAGACCAAAATATGTTCCGGATTGTTTGGGAGATGATGTTATTCATTTAATCAAAAATCAATATGGTGCGGGTCTAATATTGCTGAAACAATTAGTTATCAATAAAAACCTTCTTGAAGTCCTAAGAGAAGACATAGCAAGAAACAGATTTAAAATAAAAGATTTTATTAGACAGCAAATTCATCAAAACATCTTAAATGTATCTGACTTGAATGATGAAGTAATTTGGTGAAAAAGAAAGTATGAGAGCGTAACCGAATTAAGACCGGACTTCAGTACTGTTACAATTCCTGGCAGTCTGAGTACGGATAATTATAAGAATGTAGTAAAGAAAAAACAAAAGAAGAAGAGGAAACATAGAGTAAAGAAGAGAGAGGAGGTAGGGAAAGGGACTGCAAGTAATCAGGATCTGGAGACTAGCGGTAACAAAGATCCTGAAGTGATTGAAGTGATTGAAATTAAGGGAAAAGATATTGGTCAAATTAAAGTTATTGACCATAAGTCTTTTCAGATTGCCTCAAACATTCCTAGTATGGTGGAAAATGGTTGCCCAGACATAGGAAACATCATTAATGGCCAGGCAACTATATTTGCTGATTTGGGCAAATTAGAACAGGAAATCAAGAGTCTAAATGATATGATTGGTGTCTCTGTACCTAGAGAAAAGAGTAGAACAGAAAATAAAACTGATGTAAGACTAAAGCAATGTACTATCAAAGAAAATAGCTGCCAAGTGCAAAGTTCAGAGACACCTATAATGATGGAAAGTAAGCAATTAGTCTATCCATTTGTAAAATTTCTTGGCCCTAAGGGTTTGATTATATTGTACCAGTAAGACTGAGTAGCACAATTGGTAGATACATTACAGTCTCTACTTGACATAGAGATAAGTAGACAAGATATATTGTACATCAGGGTGTAACAGGGGGTCCTGTTGTGAAGTATAACCAATCACTTAAAGATGCAATAACCCCCATTATTTCTTTTCACTCTTTCCTATCCTCTATTATATTTCAATATCTATGCTATACTTTCTTGTCAGGGTGGCCAACCTGGCAATCTTCTATCTATCCTTTATTGTCCTTTTTTTCTGTCAGTAATTAATTGCATCTTGTTAAAAAAAAAAAATTATTGAAAAAGCTATGCTCAGCAAAACTTCAATGGCTACTGGGAGAAGCAGTCCAACAAGCTCAGTGTCCCAAAACAAATGTCAAGAAGGAGCTGTTTCATTTGTAAACAAAAGAGCCTCTAAACAGCAGAGGGCTGAGTTGTGAAACATGTATCTGCTGCAACTTCAGCTAGTAAGTTAAGAAGCAGTGGCTGTAAAACTAAGGGAAACTGGAAAAAAAAAGTATTGCACTAAAATAAACTGTTACCTGAGTGCCCATGTTAGTTGCAGAGGTCCTTCTATAGGGCAGGCAACTCATTAAATGGCAGCTTATATGGCCTCAAGGAGGAGTGATGTCAGAAGGGGAGGAGCTAAGCTAATGCTCTGACATCATAGTCCTATAATTAAGTCTATATTTTTGTTTTAGGACCTTATGAGGAAATAAATTTTTTTTGGGTAAACCCTCGAAGTGCTAGAATGATACTAGTTGGTTTAATATATATATATATATGTATATATATATAAGCTTGAAAATGCCATTGTTCATCTTAATTAAGGTATCACATGATTGATGAGGTCACCCTGTGGCATTATAAAAGGTTCCTCTAGGAGAACCAAGACAGATAGGTGGTCAGTAAGGTTCTGGCCAAGGAGAGAGAAGGTTCTAAGAAGTAATTGTGCAAGTTTCCACATTGTTTGAGAGAAGGGAAAGAACTCAGGAATTCTGTAGAGTAATTTTTTTTTTGCAAGAATTATCTCCTGATGTTTGAAGAGGTGTGACAGATTAACATCATTTATTTTTCCTTTCTGTATATATTAAATTTAGTATTTTTTTTTCTTCTTCTTGAATAAAATGATAAATGCAGACATATGCATTTTTTTATGCATCCTATCTGGTTGTATGATCTGTTTATTGGGACCCACACTACCACACAGGGTTATAAACAAAATGGCATTACTAATTGATGTTATATTCATATCACACAGAGTAACTAATTATATATGGCTAAATGGTTTAACAATTCAAAGTAAAGATTTTAGTGTGACTTACCCAATAGGTTGATGTTTAACAAAGAAGGATCAGTGGAAAAGGAACAGTCAAGGAAACAAGTTGGATTCTGCATGTTTGGTCTCCAGCCTCTAAAGGGAGAAACTGGACCTAAATTGATGGGAACCATTTGTAATCTGTTTGAAAATATTTTACAAATATCATTAGGAGGAAAAGGGAATATAAGAGCAGATGTAGTTGGAATAGATACACAAGTGAATCTGACCATTAGTAATGAACACTTGGCCAATGGAATCTTTCAAAAGGTGACATCATTAGATGCTCTGGGTATATATCTAGTAGAAGCTGATGTATTTGGAGATGGAGAAAAAGGAGATGGTAGAGAGGAATTGGAATTGTATACAACTGCAAATAAATATCATACACTGGCTGGTTACTAGGATTGACCGATCCAAAATCTGAGTATCTCCCCTGAGAAGAGTAAAGAAATAGAACCAGTGGGGAAACAATAAGGCATCACTTTGAACTCATGGAACCTATCAAGGTGGCATTGTAAATTAGCAGATAATGATTGGAATAGTTTTATCAAGAAATATGATTTGATTGGATTACAAGAAACTTGGCATAATGATGATGAAATAGCATTTTATGGCTATGAACCTTTCTACATTGCAGAAACTAAGGTGTCTATCCTGGGGAGATTCTCTTGTGGACTTATTTTATTATTTAAAGTTGGTTTGTTTCATAAGACTATTTGTATCTCAAAAGGAGCTAATCATATAGCCATTTATTTTTAATTATTTGAGGCAGAAATTATATTTCTTAATGTTAATGTACCACCTGAGAACTCCAATTTTTATGATCATGGCATCTGAGATAACTTGAGTAACTCCCTTCAGGGAATAATAGACTCTTTGGCTGATGTGGGTATCCTGGTAATTGGAGATTATAATGCTAGGGCTGGTAATTATGATGGATATATGGAGAATTCATACTATTGATACAATTATATTAAAATAACTATGAGATTAAGACAATCAAAAGATGAACATTTTTTATTTTTATTTTTAGTTGATTAACCAGGAGTAAAACACTAAGCTGAAAGCTTTTTCACAGGAGCATCCTGGGAGCACAGGGAAGTTAAGTGACTTGCTCAGGGTCACATAGGGCCCAATTCTAGAAAGCATACACCAATGCGCAATGCAGATGTGCCAAAGTGTATGTTGCAAGTTGCAAATACGTCAAGCACATACACCACACACTATTCTACATTGCAAGATGCTCAGTGACACAACGTAGTACGCCAATGATGACTTACGCCACAGTTGCAACAGGCCTACAGGTACGCAAATGTGTAACTGAACATATGCCAAGGAAAAAGCAGAGAAATGCCAGTTCGGGATTCTAGAAGCAGCAGTGCCACATCATACACCAAGACCAGACAGCGCAACATAAACCAGGTAGGAGCAGGTGTAACATACACAGCAAGGCAAGGAGCAGGGTCAGACAGGCCAGCCACACAGCAACACACATGTGAGATAGGTAGACAGTGACCAAGGAAGGCAGACACACAGGTGCAGTGTGGCACAGGGTACAAAGGGAGCACATAGGCCACAGGCAGAATGCAGGGACAAAGGCACCACCAGGCACAATGACCTGCCATGGCCACTGAAACACAGAAACAGTGCAACCACAACAGGGACACAGCACCAGGTGGCACAGACCAGTGGACAGTTGGTGGTGAGACACACCAATGTCTGTGCCAGTGGTGCCACCTGCTGGGAACAATGGCACCCTGAGGAGGAAAGGGGCAGCACAGGAACTGTGCCACCACACAGCTGGGAGGTACAATGTGAGGTGGCATAGACACCAAAACATGCAAGGTGACCTGCAGCACACAGACCACCACGCTGATGTGGCCTGTGGACAGTGGCCTGTGCTGGGGGTAGCACAAATGGCACACCAACATGATGCACAGGGAGGGAACACTGGGGACAGCAGGCACCAACACCAGTATGCACCCTTGTGCATAGTGACAGAGTCACACACACACACACACATACACACACACACAGCCAGGCACACCAATAATGGGCACAGAGACAGTGTAAATGGCAAAACAGGGCAACAATGGGAGGGGGATGGGGAACACCAACAGGAAAGAACAACAAAGAGCAACAGCACAAGAATAACAAACACAAACAGCCACCCACACCCACCCCAACCATCATCCCACCCCCATGCACACCCCAAAACTGGCCCAACACCCAAACAACAGACCCACACACAAACCAACAGCAACAATCAAACCCACCCTTAAACAAATAGCACTACCCAACACAACCCCCCAATGCACTCCCACAACAGGTGAACAGACACAGCAGAAACACCCACCCCATACACAATCCCACCCACACAGTAAACCCAACACGAGTGGCTGTCACACACATGGCCACTAAGAGCACCTGAGCTCCTCCAGAAGGGTGGCCACAGATCCCTGAAGGCAGCCAGTGTCCTGGAGGATGGCTGACACAATCAACACCAGTCGGTCCCGATCAGGGCCCCCTCCCTGCGCATGTCCCGTGGCAGGCCCCACATCTGCCATGGGCACTGGCTCCACCCACTGCAGAATGTCCATGTCCACACCCTGCTGCATTCCAGCATCCCCAGCATCAGGGACAGTGGGGCAAGGCACTGTGTCATCTGTCGGGTCCACCATGTCTGCCCCTGCCATGATGTTGTCCCCGATGGTTGGAACAGTGGATGGTGTCGGGGCCCTGGCTGCATCACTGCACACAGTCAACCAGCCCAATGGAACTTGGCTAACCGGCTCCTGAAGACCAACAGAGGCAGTGTCCCCTGGAACATCCTGTGCCCCCAATGGCGCCTGGACCACGGTGTCGGACGCAGCTGCGGAGGAGGCAGAGGAGGTGGAGGAGGAGGAGGAGGAGGAGGTTGGTGGCAGCACCCTGGCCCTCCGTCGCCTGCACTGTGTGTGCATCCGGTATGCCTCTGCACCAGCTGCCTTGACATCCACCATCACCCGCAGCAGGGCCCTCTGTCGCTGTGGCAGCCTGCTGTGTGCACCTGAAGGGATGTAAAGGACACAGTCAGTGCCTGGACCAGACAGGGGTGCACACACAAAGAGGCAAGCAATGTGAGGGCACAGCACAGGCCACACAGTGACAGCTGGTGAAGGCCATGTGGCAAGGGTGACATGGAGTGTATGTACCTGACCTTCATTGATGTGCCTCCTGCCTGAGGCTCTCGAGTCATCCCTGCTGAACGGCGTGCAATGCTCCAATGGAACCTGTGGTGTGAAGGGACAGGTGAGTGTGTTGGAGGCACTACGTGCCAAGGCCACCATGCTGGCACTGCAACAACAGACAGACAGCTGTAGGGATACATACCAACACTGGTCATCTTGACAGACCGCATCTCTGCATCCCTGTGGTGGGCCATGCTAATCATCCGCTGCAGTACACTGGGCTCTCTGTGTGCAAGGTCCTGCCAGCGGTAAGTCAGTTAGTGGATGGTGTGCCTAATCCCTGTAGCTGCGGCCATGCGGGCAGAGATGGCCGTCCAGGCCTGCTCACGGTCATCTGCACCACTCCTGCGGCACCCGGCTGGCAGCAGTGTCCAGCCCCACTGCTGTACACAGTTCACTAGTTGCACCATATCATGGGCCGAGAGGTTGGGGGCCCGTCCACTGAGGCTGAGGGTAGAGCCCAATGACATGATGGGATGGCTACTGTGTGGCACCTGTAACTGGGGAAGGAATGGTACAAGCATCACAACAGACGTCCACCGTGGCTTTGTACACAACCCCCACCCACCATGCGCTACACTGGTCACTGGCTGTGGGACATGGGCTGGTGCTGGGCCATGGGCCTGCAGCTGTGGCCCTACCACCACGTGGAACACCTGTGGCAATGACATGCACAGCGCGAAGTGTGTATGTGCTGAACTGCACCATGCAGTGGCCAGGCACACAGTACTGCACACAGCGACTATACTGCACCACCACGGCGCCCGTCCCCGACAGAGGCATGCCGTGATAAGGCCCTGCACAGTGTGGGCATGGGGCACCAGATGCAGCCCTGCCACATGGCCACACCAGCACCCCTACGAGGGGGTGCATGTAGCCACACCCACCAGGTGGACAAGGGGAAGACACAATGAAGTCCTGGGCGCCGGCATGGGGAAGGACAGTAACCTACCTGTGCTGTGCAGCATGATGTCCGAAACGGGTGTCACTGGCCGGGCTGGAGTACTCCTGGATGGGGAAGGAGCAGGACAACATAAGCCTGTGGCACATTCGGGGACCCCGGAGCAGCTGTGGCATGGTGGTGTGTACCTATCTGGACCTGTGTGGTGGTGCTGTAACCTACACAGGGGACAGAGAGCAACATTGTCAGGTACATAGTGCTGGACAGGCAGTGGGAATGTGTGTGCGATGAACAATGCCGAAATACTCACCAGAGTCCCGTCGATGTCTGCCATGGAGCTAAGGAGGGAAGGGACATGGGTTAGTATACAGCTGCACATGCCACCGTAGCCAGCAGGCCCAGGGTGCCATACCCCCCCATGCCAGCACATGACCTCACCCCCACAACCGTGACAGAACCCATCCCGCCAAATGCACCCCCCCTCTGCACATGTACGAACACTGTCAGATGTCCCCTCAACAGCCCACAGTGGTCATACATCTGGCCCCCATACACAACAGATGGCCATACAGCAACAGGCAGTGGTGGCCTGCAGAATGTCGGACCACAGAACAGAGTGCTGAGGCACTGTGTACAGTGTATGGGACATGGCTGGCACACCATATGGCCGAACACATCCATCAACAGTGCGTATACCTGCCTACACCCCTGTACATGTCTGCTGTAGTACACCAGTGGTCTGTGCCCCTCAGTAGGGTGTCCCATGCCTGTAATAGGTGAGTAGCATCACGCCCAGCCTGACCTACATACACTGTGAACACCGCGCATGGCACCTGCCTCACCGTGACTGGCAGCCAGACCAGCCCTACAATGCCTATAGCATTTGCCCCCATACAGTCAGTAGAGTCCCAAGGTAGCACTCACTAGCCACAAAGATAGTACCCTGGAACAGTGTTGTACATTGCAGTACCCCAGAGGCAGGCCATGGGATCCATAGTGACACAGTCACTGTACAAACCTTGGGATACAAATGGCACAGTGTCATGCATGCCAGTCCAAGTCCCTCCTGCCAGCAATATAGGTTGTAGGGTTGGGGGGGGGCCTGCATTGGCCCAATACTCACCAGTCTGTTGGGTATCTGTCTCTGTCCTGGGCTGTATGTCTCCTTAGAAAGGCAGCTTCCACAGTCCCCAGAGTGTGCACTCCTTCCACTGTCTAGCACTACACAGTGCCTGGGCCTCTCACTCACAGTCGCAAGTGCTCCACGTGCATTTTGCACGTGGAGTGCAGCTCGCACATCGTGGATACGCATATGCGGCCTGCGAGACAACAGTCGTGAAGTGCATATCCATAGTGTGGCTTGGTGACATACATACTGTTACGCAACTGCATGTGCTGTATCAGGCCGTAATGCAACTGTGGTAACGCTGTGTCTGTGTGTGTCTGTGTGGGGGTGGGGGGAGGTGGGCTGGTAGGCTGTTGGCTATGGGCCGTGGCATGCATTTGGCAGTGTCGCACCTGGGGGCACACCCTGCCCACTATGGTACCAGTAAGTCCTTAGCACTGCATTGACACAATGAAAACACAGCATTGGTTCAGGATGTAAACATGTTTGTTGGAGACAGTGCGCATTACACACATGTGCACATCGCCCCGTGTACCCCAGGTCAAATCAACACACATGCCCCACAGTCACCCATGCATACAGGCATGCATATTCACAATCACACACACGCTTGTGTCCACACATTGCCTCCCCTTGGACATGTGCCCCCTGCCATGTACATGGCCCCACACACCCATTGCATCCCCACCTACCTGTTCCCCTACTGCACAGGTTACCCGGGCGACTCACAGCTATCTGCCACATGCATGCCGTCCTCTCACTGACCCCTCCAGTGCCAGGTGCTGGGCCATGGGGGACCCTGCCACTCTGGCAGGCTGTGCACTGCCCTGGTGGACTACACCTGGGATCACACCCTGTGGGCCTGTGTGTGCCCCCACTAGTGGGCTGATATGCCTTTGCCCACACAGGTCTACGTGCCTGTGAGTCACGTGTGGTGGCGGCTGTGCCGGGGCTGCATGGTGTGTACCCCCATCCCGTGCTGAGCACCTCGGGCCCTGTGCATTCTGTGGGACACCCTCCTCAGTGTGCCCACCCCCCTGTGCATGCCCCGTGACTGAGCATGTACCTGTGGTACTGTGTGTGGTGCTCACCCTAGCCTGTGGCTGTGTAATTGGCATGCCTGTGTGTGCTACACATGTCTCATCCTAGTGCTGTTCTGTGCCAGGGTCAGTGTGGCTGGTGCCCGGCTGTGCGTGCAATACTGGCAGCATGACTGGTGGGCAGGTGGGTACCAACGCCTGGGCCGAGTATGGGGTAGGGGTTACCACTGGCTCTGGTGGCTGTGTCTGGGTGCTGGCCTAAATAGTGGCCAGGGGTGCTGCCTACTGGGCCAGGCCTTGCAGGTGCTGCAGCAGCAGCAGTGCGCATGCTATGGCCTGCATGGCCGTGGCCATTGCTGTATCCTGGTGCTGCTGGTGTGCCAGCATGTTCTCCAGACCGGTGCTGAGACAATCCATGATGACCGTCTGGCGTTCAGCACAGTGCTGGATGCCCTGTATTGCATCCCCCAGGCCAGCCATGCATACCGCTGTGTCCCTTGTGAATGTCTCCAGGGTGGTGGTGATGCATGTTAATTGCAGCTACATGCCAGTGTGGTGCTCCTGGATGCACTGCTGAATGTTATCAAGCTCCTGCCTGCAGTCCCCCTGGCCAGCAAGCAACAACTGGCAGTACTCCCCAATGTAGGCTGGTGGTGTCTGCTGGGCCTGCAGCGCCCAGATGGCCTCATCCAACCTGTCCTCCAGTCCACGGTCACTCAGTGGCCTGAGCATCCCTATGCCTGTGGCACCATCAGTCTGCTGTTCTTGGTCCGTCACCTCTCGCTCGACCACGGGTATCTGCACCGCCTCCACAGATGTGGCGGTACTGCTGGTGGTATCCTCGGTGGTCTCCTGCTGTTCCTGCAGTGGTTCAGCTGTGTCACCCTCACTGCTGTCCACCACATCTTCGAACATGGGGCTGTCCCCATTCCCATTGCCATCAGGCTCAGACATCGCCTGCGGTGTTCCTGCCAAAGGTGTGCTGGCAGCAGGGCTGCCTCCAGTGTCTGTTGGGCTGCTGTCATCAGCTGGCATCATGCCAGTGGCCTGGGCCATGCCAGCACCTTCCAGGCCCTGCTGTTGCTGCTCCCACCCAGTGGCTCCTCTGGGGCCACCTGTGGCAGCTGCCACTGCACCTGTTGAATGGGAAGCATGTTGGTGTGTCCCTGCTTCATGGCATGCCCTCACCTGCCTGAGCTGATGTTTCTTTCTCAGGTCCACATCAGTGTGGTGCTCTGGAATTGTACCCACCCCACTCCTGTGCTGCCCTACCTACTGTTCACCTCCACCTTACCCATCTCCTGCACCACTGGCACTGACCTCCCACCACTGCTGCCCTTGCTGTGCTGTTCAGCCTCGTACGGCAACTCCTGCTGTCCCACGGTCACCCAGATATGCTCACCACTGCCCAGTGGCACTATGCATGGGCACAGCCATGGGGCCCACTGTGTGGTGGGGGTCTGCACCCCTGGGTGCCATGCTAGCCTTTCACTGGAGCTGTGGCCTTTGCCTGTAGTCAGCAGGCACTGGGATGGTGGCTCATGCCCCATCCCTACTGCCCAGCACATGCCTGTGCACAGCCACCCCCTCCCATGTACACAGTGTGGGTCACAATGTCCCCTGGCACTGGCCAGCCCATCCCTCAGCATGCCCCCCCCACAATACAGTTCACAGTGCAGGTCAGAGCAACACCCTGTGCAGCTCAGCCATCCCCACAGCATGCTCCCTCTTCCAGATATGTGGCTCTGTGCCAGCCCTTCCACTGTTCCCATGGGTCGATCCCTTGCACAGTGGCACATGTCAGCTGCACATATGCCTTTCCCTAGCATGTATCTCCCCTTTGTCTGGTTCCCCAGGCCCACCCTGTGGCCAGCTGTGGACATGTGGCAGTCCTGTGGCATACCTCCTGACTGCTGCTTCTGCATACCCATTGCCTCCCCACACCCCCACCTTCTATGCCATTGGCCTGAGTGCTGTTGCCCCTGTCTGGCCTGTCCCATACATTACTGGTTGTTTGTCCCCACCTGTGGCCGTCTGCAGTCTGAATGTGTCCAGCTGTGTGACACCGGTGATGCTTTGCTGGCTCAGATGTGCTGCTATCTGTCTCTCAATGGGACTGAGTGGTGCCTGCTGGGTGGGTCCACCCCCGTGCCCTGTGCACTGTGCCTATTTTGTGCCAACTTGTGCTTGATGAGGTGCTTGAGGTCATTCCATTTCTTCTGGAGGTCCCTCACTATCCTGCACTGGGCGGCAATGGCATTGACCCTGTGTGCCACCTTGTATCAGGCCCTCTTCCTCTTCTCCCTCTTTTTTCCATCTCCTCCACAGCCCATGAGGAGTACATGGTGGCAATCTATCTGCTCCACCAGGGTGTTCATCTCCGAATGGCCAAAGTTCCTTTTCTGCCTTTGGTGTTCTGCAGCAGCTTGTGCCATTGCTGTGGCATATCTGCTGGTGTATGTTGGGCTACAACTGCATGTTGCGCACTTTTATATGGTGTATCTTGCATGTCACGACTTACGCAGTTGCATTTGGTGTATTCTCGTGTGTTCTAGAATTGCACGTATCTCGCATGTCACAGTTGTTGATACGTATCTTTACGCAACTGCGTTTTTTGCTTTAGGCGTATTTCTCTTTCTAGAATTGGGCCCATAGTATGTAAATGGAAGCTGTGGGATTCAAACCCAGGTCTGGTCTGCTGGATGTCACCATATTTGCAGCTCAGAGCCTTAAATCACTGCGCTATACTGCCTCGCAACTCAGTAGGAAATAATCTTATTCTCCTAATGGAATAATTTTATCTTTATCCCCTGAATGGGAAATTAGGTGGAGAGAGAGAGAGGGAGGGAGAATGGACTTACTCATCACCAAGAAGGTTGTCTGTAATGGACTATGCCCTCTGGGCAGTAATTAACCCTTTATAGGAAACATTGATAATAGAAGACTGTGCTGAGAGTGATCATCTCCCAAAGGTCTTAACATCAAGTATGGAGAAGAGAAAGTCAATTGAGAGTACACAATTACCGAATTTGGAAATTCAATCTTCCAAAAAGGTAGTATGGCAAAAGATCTGACATAAATGGACTTAAATAGTGGAAGATTTCTTCATCACAATAGGTCCATATTATCTTATGACTTTAACAATGACCCAGTTTGATAATATGTTGACACACCTATTGAAAAAAAAATAAAAAAACAGACTGGAGGTTAGCATAACACGTACACAAAATAAGACACTATATACAGGCTGGTATGAAAAGGAATGTAAAAATATGAAGAAAAAGATAAGGAAAATTTATAGAATTTACAAGACCAAAATACTAGGTAGCACCCTTAAAGATCTTAACATAGCTAAAAAAAGATTACAGAGAGTTAATTAAAAGAAAGAAATCATATTATCACAAGAAACAGTAGAAAGAAATGTTAGGCACATTAATCTCAAACTGTACTAAAAAAATTCTGAAGATTAGTAGCTACTGGAACAAATAATTATAAAATAAACTTAGATACACACATTTCAGAAGACAAATGGGTGGCGCACTATAAGAGTATATCCAGGCATCCTAATGTAACAGAAGAAAGTCCTAAGTATCATACAGAAGGGCATCTAGTATTATACATGAATAAAAACTTACTGGCAATTAATTCTCTGAAAAGAGGAAAAGCTCTTGGTCCAGACAGAGTCCCAGCTCAAGTATATCTATATGATAAAATATGATGGGCCAAAACTTTAGTAATTTTTTTCAATAAATGTATAATAGAAGAAAAATATCCAAAATCCCAGTAGGGTTTAAGTATTGTTCCCATTCACAAAAAAGGCAGTATCACAGACCCTTCTATGTATTGTCCAATAAGCCTTCTGGATGTTGATTTAAAACTTTTTTCTAAAGCTCTGCTGGAAAAGCTCATATGTGAAATTGAAACAACTGGGGGGATATCACCCTTCCAAGCAGGATTTAGGAAGAATTATTCAATATCTGATAACATATTTTTCTTAAAACACCAGACAGGAAAATATATTTACATATGAAAACAAAAGTTATACACAATTTTTATAGATTATTCTACAGCGTTCGATACTGTCACCAAGAATATACTCTGGAAAATTTTGAATAAAAGAGGAATTAATAGGAAGTTGATCAATATTATTTCCTCACTTTATTCTCATACCTGGGCCAGGATTCATATGGGAACTTCAGGATAATTATCAGACCTATTAAGGGTAAATCATGGTATAAGGCAGAGCTGTGTGCATGTTTCCATATTGTTTTCTTTATATGGTGATACAATTTTAATGGAGCTGGATGTAACATTTACAGATTCTCCAAAAATAGATCAACTTAGTTGTCCAGCGTTGGCATATGCAGACAACTTTATGTTATTCTCATTAAGTAAATCAGGATTACCAAACAAGTAAAAAATTCTTAATAAAAAAATCTCAAAAATTACAGTTGGAAGTAAATATACAGAAGACAATGATTGTTGTATTTGATGATAGCAAAAAATTTAAAGGGTGCTGGAAATTAGGGGCACATAACATAGTTAAGAGCTATGTATACCTAGGTGTTGCGATAAGTGCAGACTGTACTTGGTTGGAACAAACTAAAGTAACTGTTAAGAAACTCAGTAAAACAATGCTAGCTCTGGAACACTTCAACATAAAATATGGAGGTCAAACCTTAAGACCTTTGATACAAGCTGTTAAAGCTAAATACTACCTAAAAATGTTTTATGGAACAGAAATCTGGGACACAATAGCAAGGGATAAACTTGAAGTCCCCCAATATAAAGTACTTAGAAAAGTTTTGGGATTAAGTTTAACTTGTCCATCTGCATATATTTGATCTGAAGTAGGCCTAACTAGGATCGATGCACTTTTCTAGATTAGGAAAATTTGTTACTGGCTAAGAATTATTAATCTCCCCACTAGCACTTTAACCTTTTGCTGCCTGAAGGAAAAAGATAAATGGCTTCTTATTGGACATACAGGAATCAAGTTCTGGTGTAATAATGTGATGCAATTGTTAAAAGAGTATGATCCACATCGATCGAATGCTCGGGCCAAAAAAGGTATAACTGTCAGTACGAAATATGAAAAATATGTAATTTAAAGAATAACTAATATTTGGATTAAAAAAGATTTAGAGCAAATACAGGGTTCCCACCACGCCTGATAGTTTGCAAAAAATAACTTTGCTTTGGTTTCAAACCATAGCTGGACATTTTGGTAAATCAAACTTTAAGGAAAATGTTTACAAAGCTTAAGTTTGAACATTTTCCAAATAATGTGCTAATAACAAGGTATAATAAACTGCCAACGGGATATGAACATTGTCTATGTTCAGATGGTGGTGTTGAACATTGAATCATGTATTATGGAAGTGCACATCGTATATAAATGAAAGGAGACCTGGTTAACTAATTTTTGGGATCCAAAATACCCCATAAAAGAAGAACTACTGACAGTTATATTGTTACATACAGCAGATGAATGGGCCATCAATAGATTAGTTAATTATTTCTGTGCAATACTGAAAAAAAAGAGGATACTTTTAGCAAATCAACTTGATTTTTAATAATTATTAATGAGCTGTCTGATTCTGTTTTAGTTAAACACAATATCCCAAGTAGCTATATTACATTGTAATGTATTCTTTTTATTAATTTTGTATGTATTGTACTACTTGTGAGTGACTTTTTAAGCTCAACAGTAAAAGATTACTTGACTTGACTCTGGGAGACTTGAGCACTTTACGGCGATGTGCTGTGGTCCCCCGTACCAGCCCCAATCCCCTGTTATGATAAGAAAAATATCTCAGGTAGTTTAGTGGTCCTCCCCAGCCCCAATTTACCATTATGAAAAGTACAATATCCCTGATAGTCTAGTGGTCTCTGCAAGCCCCTATCTCCCAGTTTAAAAGTACAATATCCTGGTAATCTAGTGCCCCCCCCCAAGCCCCAATCTCCCGCTATAATAATATTATCCCTGGTGGTCTTGTGGACTGCTCCTGCCCTGATCCCCCATTAATAGAATTCTGATATTCCAGGTGGTCTAGTAGACCCCCCACTCCCAACCTGCAGGGCCCTATTATTTCTTACATTACCCACTTGGAATTTCAGAATTCTTTTAATGGGGGATTGGGGCTGGAGCAGTCTGCTAGACCATCAGGGATATTCTTTTTATAATGGGGGATTGGGACTTGGGAGGACCACTAGACTACCAGGGATATTGTACATTTTATAATGGGAGATCAGGGCTTGGGGGGGCACCTGACTACAAGGGATATTGTACTTTTTATAATAAAAGATCAGGGCTGGGGCAACACACTACACCACCAGGGATATTAGCATATATTTTAACAGGGAATCAGGACTGGGGCAGTCCACAAGACCACCAGGAACTGCTTGGGAACATTGCTGCACGACCACCCAAGGCTTGCAGCAACCTGTCTGGGTTAACCCTCGTTTGGCACACCACTATGGTTGCTGCACACTGCAAGACTTTGCTGCCAGGACCCTGCCCAATAGATAATTGGGTGTAGAGTCCGTTGTGCACCAGCACTTGGTGCAAGCCACCTTTGGCATGGCCTGTGCTGAGTTTTGAGAATTGGGCACCATATTTTTAAAGGTCACACGCACTATTCCATTATCCTTTATCCAATATCATATTCTTACTTTATCTTTATAAATCATATCAAATCTGAACTTTCATGGATTATTTGATTACAACATCATACGTTATGTATACTTTTCTATAAAAAAGTAAATATCTTTCCAAACACTTTTTCTATGTATCCATTCTAATGTCAGGTGGGAGTCCTCCATTTCTGTAAAGCACACCTTAATGTATATATTAGTGTATAATACTGTGCTAGCAATTTTAACCATGATCTCAAAATCTGTAACAGCTTTATAAATTTCAGTTGTTTTGTATAAAAACATAATTTCTCTACCTTTGCTATTTAAGGCTTTTAATCCATTGTTCTTAAGTCTCCACTATATTCTGTGTAAGAATCAATATATTTTTGTCAGTAAACCACAAAATAAAATACAAGGCAAATTTCATTTATATAGCATCCTATCGGGCTCAGAGTGCTCAACAAACATAATAAAATGTGATAACATCCCAGCAAAACATATAATCAAAGAAAATTAAAAGCTTTTTCTAACAAACATGTTTTAAAAAAGGCTTTAAAGGCCTCCACCATGCTGACCGCTTGAATATATGGTGGGACTGAATTCCACAACATTGGTGTGGCTGTACCAAATGCTCTATCTCCCGATCTCTTTAAATGAGAAGATAGTACAACCAGCAGACCAGCCTTGGCAGAGCATAGGAGACAGCTAGGAGTGTACAGGGCCAGGAGCTCTTTTAGGTAAAACAGTTTAAATCCAAGGAAATGGTGCTGTGATTGGATCAATCCCAAAATTATTGACTGGTGCAGTGGTACAGGGGCGGCCTGCCCCTAACACAAATATAGAAAGCTAATAAACAACTGAACTCAGACCATGGAAAAAATACAAATGCCAGGAAAAGTTTAGAAGTGAATTATTTTATTCCACAACCTGGCACCAGTAGCCATGGCAAAATAAGGTCCAACTCGGCTCCCCAGTGCTTCGACTCCAAATGAGTCCCCCACTGGTGCAGGTTGGAATAAAACAATCCACTTCTAATTTTCCTGGCATTTGTATTTTTCCTATGGTCCAAATGCAGTTGTTTATTAGCTTTATGCTCTTTTAAGTAATCAGGTCCCAAACCATGTAGGTCCTTATACATTAACAAGCCTGTCTTGAAAGTGATGTGTGAACTCACTGGCACCCAGTGCAGAGTGCACAGAACAGGACTGACATTGTCCCTCATAGAGGTACCTGTCAACATCCTGATCACAGCATTCTGCACTAGCTGGAGTCGATGTATCAAACCTCCAGACAGCCTTAGGTACAGAAAGAAATTTATACTGATATTATATGTGACTTATAGAACTTTTTTTAGTTTCAAAAATACATACTGCTAGTTTCATGTGATAGTCCTTATCAGGTAATTTCGGTGCTCAGTTGTGAAGTACACTGATGTCAGGACTCCCACTCAAATGTCGGGACCTACATTAAAAAATAATAATTGTATACATCTCAGTGGTCCCTGATATACAAAAGACTGTTTACTCTGAAGAAACAAAAATATTACAAAAAAACATAACATTATCTGTTCCAAGTAGCCCTCAGTATGCATGACTGAATGCTGCAGGAACTGCTGTATTTATATTGCTGGGCAGGGGGCTGAGAGATGCTTCAGCCAATCAGCACCCCGCACCATCGGACATCGCAAGATGTCACAATATCCAGGAGACTGACTTGGCTGCCAAAGCTCACCAGTGCTAAACAATGGCATCATGCATTCAAATGAGGAGATTCACAGGGACGGAATATGAATCTTCATATTCTCTGACACATGCTTTCAGCCCCCTGAACCCAGCAACAAGTGTTAAAATTAAAAAGAGGGGATGCTGCATAATGTGTGCACGGCACAGCACCACAAGCTAATCAAGTGGTTCAAGTCTGTGTTATCTTAAAATGAAAATGCCATAAACTATATTCCTTCTTAGTACATAAATCAAAGAAATGACCTATAGTTCCACATCAGAGACAATCAGATATTTATGCAATGGGGAAAAAATAATAATTTTCAATCATGTTAAACTAGTAAACATGCAGGAAAATTATTCAAAACATTGCACAGAAATATGGCCACTGTTCATTCTTTCCACCCTACCTGGAGTGTCCACCCTATTTGGACTGTTTGGCTGTATTATATCCCCCACTCTCTCTCGTCTGTTGCAGGGTGTACATATTTAAGTCATTTAATCTCTCTTATGGCTTCTGATGCAGACCCTGGGCCATTTTAGTTTCCCTCCTCTGGACTGCTTGCACTCTGTGGCCCAGATATTCAAACTGCACCCAAAATGAGCGCAACAGCAGGAGCAAGCACAAACCAGTTGCGCATATGTGCAACAGGTGCGATATTCAAACATGGAGCAGAACAAATTGCGCAAGCAACCAACGTCTGAATATCGCACATACTGTGCCATAGCGCAACCAGGAAGGAGAAGCTGAGCCGAAATGTTGCGCTATGGTGCAACCAGGGCAGCCCAGCTGAGCATTCCAGAGGTGCCATAGCGCAAGCAGAGCCCCCCAGAGCAATGGAACTGCACATCCAGGGAGGCAGGCTGGGGCCCACCGCCAGCCATGCCACACATGGGCACAGGAACACACTGCAGAACCAACACCACACCTGCACATCCCAAGCACAGCATCACTGGGGGTGGGACGGATGATCTACTTGCCCATGGGGACAAGCCAACAAAGCATAGCAGAGCCATGACACCCCAGCACAACCACTGGCAGGCTGAGAGTGCCACACACAGGGGATTGACAACCACGGTGCACATCAGCCCCCCATACACACAGCACACCCTGCACCGTGACCCCAAGACACCACCTATGTGCAGTGACTGGCACTGCAGGAAACCATGCATCCCCCCCAGCACACGTCAACCCCGTGCAGCACAGAAGCCTACAAGCCAGACACACCCTGTGCACCCAGCAGTGGGTGGCAGCAGACAGCAAGACCAACCGAAAGTCACTGCCATGCTGGAGATACCTCCCCATGCACACACACGCACACACACACACACATACCCAGGACCATACCACCCCAGATGGCATGTACACCCCTGCAACTGAGCACCCATAGGCAGCTGCAAATCAGAGACCAACACATTATTCATATAAAAATATAAATGTATATTGAGATGAACAACAGGAACAAGAACAATAACAGCTATTTACAAGGGGGGGGGGGACGGGTACACGGTAGGGGTGTTCAAGGGGTAGGGATGACAAACTTGGAGAGGGAAGGCAGGGTGGCAGGGATGGGAGAAGTGAGAAGGGAAGATAGCTTATGGGCCAGCCGGCCACCCGTCCTCTGGCTGCTGTCGGCCAGTCCCATGCCGTCTCCTCTGAAGGCCATGGCGGTGTATCGACTGGAGGATGGCCTGGTCATCAGCCATCAGCTGTCTGAGGGCCTGGACATCTCTTGCAATGTGCTGGAGAACCTCGAGGCCTAGGAAAATGGGAACACAGTCAATGGCTATGACTGACCACAACCCTGAACACCACCCAACCTGCAAGCCATATAGCCCAATGTCCCGCACCTGTGATGGCATGCACCCACCCACAGTGAACGTGCACATGGCCATCACAAACAGGCGGCACCAGCTATGCGCACCACTGCACACACACACTGCCCATGTCCATCACAGCACAAACAAGGCTGGCAAGTGACATGGCAACATGGTGCGATGCCAGTTACCCAGCTATGTGCCCAGTGCATGCATGGACCACCAGTGACACATACACAGACGTGCTGTGAAACTGGACAGTGATGCATGTCACCTGTGTCGTGCCTACAGACATAGATTCATAGACAGTGTCGGCAGATAAGGGCCTATGGCCATCCCAGTCTGTCCATTTGAGCCTGTAAGTTCACTTTGTTTACCTAGAAGTCTGCTGTCCCTTACCCCTGACCTCCAGAATTCTGTTATGTCTATCCCGTGATTCTGAAATCCCGTGAGTGTGTCAGCCCCCACCACTTCCTCTGGCAGGGTGTTCCACTTGTCCACCACCCGTTCTGTGAAGAAATTCTTGCTCATGTTTCCTCTGAATCGTCCTCCCTCCAACTGCATCCCATGCCCTGTAGTCCTGGAACATCTTTTGCACTTCAAAATAGTGTTTTCCTGCACCCTGTTCCACCCTGTAAGACACTTGTATGTCTCTATCATATCCCCTCTCTCCCTCCTCTCCTCCAGGGAGTACATGTTCAGTTCCTTCAACCTGTCTCCATAGGAGTTGTGATGCAAGCCATGCACCATCTTTGTTGCCCTCCTCTGAACCTTCTCTGCCCACTCTACGTCCTTACGTAGGTATGGTCTCCAGAAATGTACACTGTACTGCAGGTGGGGCCTCACTAGTGTCTTGTATAGTGGAATTATGACCTCCCCTTTCCTGCATGGTTGTATTGTGCAGGGCTACTGGTCTCCCCAGCATGCAATAGCATCCATGAAGTCATGATACTCACACTGGTCAAGCAGCTCTGTCTGTCGCTGTTGCTGCTGCTGTTGCTGCCGCTGCTGCTGCTGGTGGGGTGCAACCCCTGCTGGCACCGGGTCCCTGGCACGGCCCTCAGCAACGTGGGCCCGCATCCTCACATCCCGGCCTGTGGGAGACATATGTTGAGACAAACATCAGTGTGACTCAAAAGCAGACTGCCCCCTGCCCCAGTGAGAGTGCCTGCCCACACAGCCATACCCATTCATCTCACAGCTGCACACACTGACACAGCCAACCGTGGCCGAGCCATCACCTATGCACAGCCACCAAAACACACACACACACCCCTACAGATAATACAGGTACATAGATGGCACACCCACCTGGCCTAGGCACCACGCCCCGCCTGGCACGTGAATGCAGCTGCGTCAACAGGTCTGGCTCCCTCCAGCAGAGGTCACTGTACCGGTGCCAGCACTGCTCAGCAGACCGGCACCGTCCAGTGACCCCCACCAGGTCAGTGGCCACTTGCTGCCACACTTCAGTCCTTGCACTGGTGAGGGGCACCTCACCATAAAGTGCAGCATAGTGGCTCAACTAGGGCCACCAGGTTGGCCACTTCAAGCTGGATCCATGACACAGCCCTCCTCCTAGCCATGGCACCAACTTTACAGCAGGCAATATTGTGCCCCGCTGCGCCGTAACCCCACGTGGAGATGTTGCGCAATAGACCACCACAGGCTCCAATCGCGCTGTTCGAACAGCGCCATCACTTCACATAGCGCTGTCACCAGACAGCGCAATAGGGACATACACATGGCAGGCGAACAGCGCCAGGGGGCAAAGGTCATACACGAGGTCATGGGCAATGACGCAAGGCTACGCACAGCGCCATCTGGATGTATAGGCATCCTGCGCGACCGACCAGCTGCATACCAGTGCCACAGTGGACTATTGCGCAGTAGTGCACAAGCGCCATATAGTGCCCATTGCTGTAGCGCCACTGGCACAATGGTGGCCATGGCCTGAATTGCCGATCACGCTCAGCACATCAGCAGCGCGACAGACGCCTGCGTAAGCTATCTGGGCATGTGCAATGCAGTGTACCACACAGTCACAGATCTGCGCCATTGGCTCAGCCGACTCATCCGTATTGCGCAAAGTGCAGATTCACGATATTCAGCCGACACATGCAAATCATCTGATCAGCCATTCAAAGGCTCAGTGGCGCGATTTGCATGTCATTATAGTTGCTCCACTCCTAATTTGCATGTATTGCGCTATAAATGTGCGACATTGGGCTGCGCTGGCCAGATTCAGTTACTGCAGGTGAGAGGTGAGTTGCATGCTGTGTGATGTTCAGGACAATGGTCATGGGAAAATGCTGTAGACTGCACAGTGACAGGTATCCACTCCCTCCCATACAGATCACCATGACCAAGCAGAGCCAAGGTGAGGGTGAGGACGGTGGGCGTAGGAGGAGGCCCAACTTTACAGCAGCAGAGACAGAGGCCCTCTTCCAGGCCTACCTGGATGAGGAGCCAGTACTGAGTGGACGGAGGGGCACCCCTCAGTCCAGTGTGGCTGCATGGGAGGGGGTAGCTCGGGCCGTTAACCTGCACGGAAACCACCAGCGCTCCATGCAGGAATGCAAGAAGAAGATGGGGACAGACCACAGGAGGTTGAAGGAGAAGGTGGCATCCTTCAGGGCGAAACGTGCTGGCACTGGCGGGGGCCCACCAGTGGTGTTGGAGCTGACCCCGACTGAGGAGACACTGGTCACAGCCATGCAGCCGAGCACCACTGAGGGCGTACCAGGAGGTGGATTCCAGACAGGTGGAAGCCCATCACTGCACGATATGACATGGTGGTGGTGTTTGGGGGGGGGGAGGTTGTTCACATGCACTCACATGTACTCTCTTTCTGTTACAGATCCTGTTCGTCTTCAGGAGACAGTGGTGGTGGGTCCAGGCAGTGATGATGATCTGTTGGACATGGAGGAGGGTCCATCCACCTCCATCACCAGCCAGCAGGCACTGCAGCAGCATGCACGCTGGACCGCCAACTCTGGTGTCAGTGATACGGGTGTGGGGGGTGCACAGCCTGTGTCTCAGAAGTCTGGCATGCAAGCATGCCAGCATGCTGTGACCATGGCTGTAGCACATACCTGCACCATTGATGATACAAGGCCTGCAATGTGCAGTGATGGGTGTGTGTCCCATGACGGAGACATGGCAGGTCAGCACATGCCCCTGGGCCTTTCTGGTTCCAACTTGTGTACCAGCATGCTGGCACAGTCCCAGGCTGTGCCTGTCAGCACCGGTGGCTGTGCAGGTGTCTGGCACTGTTGCCAGCACAGCGGTGGAACGAGTGGACCCTGGGGCACAGAGGTTGGAGGGGCAGCAGCAGCAGTCGCCCACCAGGTCTGGGGGTACAGTGTCAAGCGGTGGCACATGTCCACCGCCCTTTGATCCGCCCATTCCTGGTCCTGGTGAACAGCGCCCACCCTCAAGGGGTGTTGTGCATCAGGACCTTCCACACCCTGGGGGACAGGATGCTGTTGGGGCACAGTACCCATTGGAGGAGCACACCGCCTGCTGCAGGAATCAGTACAGCTGCAGAGGTGGGTTGCAATGTCCGTGGGGCACTGTCTGTGTCCGTGGAGTGGCACAGCAGGGTGTGCTCTGGACCGTGCCGAGCTGGTCCGTGTACGGACGGATGTGACGCCCGCCATTGACAGGCTGCAGGCAGTGGTCTCTGTCGTGGCGCATGGGCACACAGTCAGGTGTCCCTGTACCGCACCCCACACAGTTCACTCTCCACTCCCCATTCCCGGCATCGTGTGACACCAGGCCTGTCGATGCCGGGTTCTGCTGTGGGCATCCCGAGCACCCCTGGTGCAGGTTTGTTCAGCATGCTGCAGACCCCTGTGCGGGCAAGGTCATGTTCGTGCAGTGGGACCCCTGGTGGTGCAACAGTGCCACTCCATGTGGCCCCTGCTCAGCCTGCCAGTGCTGTTGGATCACGGCGGGGCCGCCCACACATCCGCGGTGGCCGTGGGACAGTGCTACATGACTGAGCTGTCTCCCAGTGCGGGCACTGTCTGGTGCTGCCATGTGTGCAATGTGTGTCATGGTGGGCAGTGCACCGCTGGGTGCTCTGATCACCACGGCGACACACGGACCACCTGCACACCCTCCCAACTGCTGTCCACAGGTGTGTGTGCATGATGATGCCTGCATTGCACTGTACACCAAGGTGCAAGGGTGCCCAGCATCTGACACACGTACTTGGACAGTACAGGTGGTGGGGGTGGTCGGTGGTGCTGTGTGTTAGCAATGTTGGTTCTGCAGTGCTGTGCATGTGCCCATGTACGCTCTGTGCCTGGTGTGTGTGTGTCCATATGAGTGCTCACCCCTCCCTGATGGTGTGTTTGTATGCCTGGACCGTTCCACTCCCCTGACCATCATGCACCCCTGGTGTGTTCCCCTGTGTGCCTGTGGTTTGTGCATGGACAGTGTTGGTTGCACATGCCCTTGACTTACCTGTGTTGTGCGTGAGTGCTCCTCTGTGATGGTGTCCCGGTGCAGCTGTGCCTGCCGGATCAGTCGGGGGTCCCGCCGTCCTGGGGGCTGCTCATCACCATCAACACCGGTGCCACTGGCGTCCCCATCGCTGTCCCCCTCTTTGACCTGTACGGCTATCCCATGGTCTTTGGCCATGTTGTGCAGGATGCAACAGGCCAGGAATATCCCACAGGCCTTTTGGGGGCTGTACTGTAGGGCACCGCCGGAGGTGTCTAGGCATCGGAAGCATGCCTTGAGCATCCCAAACACCCGCTCTATGATGTTGCGTGTTGTGGCATGTGCCTCATTATAGCATTGCTGCGCTGGGGTCATGGGGTGCCGGTACGGTGTGAGCAGCCAGGGATGGAGTGGGTATCTGCTGTCACCTGTGTGGAGATAGTGGAGATCAGTGTCATGTTCAGGTCCATATTGGCCATCTCCCTGTGTGCCACTACCATGGCACCTGTGGCATTCCCACCCTTGCCCCAAGTTTGCATTCCATACATGTGTACTCACCCACTAGATGTCCTGTGGGGATGTCCCCACTCTCGAATTGATGGCACAGTGCAGACTGATACCATATGAAGGCATCATGTGCTCCACCAGGGTGTGTGGCACAGACATTGATTATGCGCCCAGTGGCATCACACACCACCTGGCAATTGACACTAGGGAATCCCTTTCTGTTCCAATATGCCTGGCCATCGGGGCCAGGTGGCGTGCGAATGGCCACATGGGTGCAGTCTATGGCCCCTAGCACACCAGGCATACGTGCTACCCTGTGGAACTCCTGCATGTTTGCTGTACGCTCTGCCGTGGTGCTGGGGAAATGGATGTACTCCGCAGCATGTAACGCAGTGCTCTGAGGATTGGGTGAGGATGCGTGATGTGGCCGACTGTGTGATGCCTGTGGTGTCCCTGTCAGCCTCTGGAAGGTGCCCGTGGTGAGCAGGCACATGCAGGCTGTCACCTTGGTCTCCACCGAAAGAGCGTGACTCCGTCGTGAGGGTGCCTGCATCACATCACTGCACAGCTCACAGAGCCATCTCAGTATTGCACTGTTCAGGCGGTACCGGCCCACAATCTCTACATCTGTGTACAGCTCAAAGCTGATGCGGGCACGGTACCGCCTGTCGGGGGCACACCGCCGATGGGCTCTTCCACGGCCACGTCCCCCTGCAGCATGCATTCTCACCCCCCTCATTACAGCTTCCATGTGGAAACTGCCACTGTCCATCTCCTGGCTTCTGACCCCCGGCTGGTGTTGCTGTGTTACCCCGCTGTCCTCACTGCTACTTCCACTGCACGGGCACCCCGCTGGCCTCTACAGACTATGGCCCACTTTCCTTGCCTGCCCTTTTCTGTCTGTCTGTCTGTCATCTCTCTCTCCCCACTTGGCAGCCTGGTAGCGTTCTTGCGCGCTTCATGAGCCTTTTTATTTTGGCTCATTTCCGCTAAGTCATAATTTCGGCTGTGCCGCTCTTGCGCGTGCGCCAGAGTCTTTGAGCTCGCATTGCGGTCTTTAGCATGGATCCACCCCCTGGTTGTGCATGCCTTCATTTTCATTAGCTGTTGCTCAGCATGTTTCAGGCGCAACTGCCTCTTTCGAATATCGCTAAATGGCGATTTTTGGACTTCCATGATGGCGAACCCTTGAAATATCTGGGGCCAGTCTGTCCTTTCTGGAGACCTACTTCCAGAAATGGTCACAGTCCTCAGGTGGGGTCTTACCAGAAATCTATACAGAGGCAACACCACCTCCCTGTTTCTGCTGATGAAACCCCTTCCCTATGCACTTCAGCATCCCACTTGCATCCTAACTGCATTGTTGCACTGCCTGGCCACCTTTAAGTTATCCAACATGATCACACCCAGGTATCTTTCCTGCTTGGTGGTTGTCAGTACCACCATCACCCCATTTTGTTCTCCGCCCTTGGGTTTCTGTTCCCCAAGTGCATTATTTTGCAATTTTTTTCTTTGAAACTGAACTGCCATATACTTGACCATTCCTCTAGTTTTCTCAGGACACAGCTCACCCTTTCCACACTTACTGTAGTGTCCACCATATTAAAAAGTTTGGTGTCATCCACAAAGAAGTAGATCCTTCCTTGTAGCTCCGCTGCAATGTCACTAAAGACATTAAAGAGGAATGGTGCCAGCACTGACCCCTGAGGCACACTGCTGGTCACCCTCCCTTCCTCTGAGTGAACTCCATTTACCACCACCCTCTGCCACCTATCCCTTAATCAATTTCTTACCCAGTTTACTACCTTTGGATCCACCCCAAGCTCCTATGCTATGTAAATAATATATGTATTCAGTTAAATATAACTGTAATAAATATAGTATATTTTGAAATATTAGGCAGACTGGCTGGACTTTGGGTCATTTTCTGTCATCATGTTTTCTATGCTTCTAACAAAAGAAAATGTCTGCTTTTAAAAAAAGTTGGCATTTGGTTTTTGTCTTTTATTTTTTTCTTTGTTTACCTATTTTCTAAGTGCAATATGACACGCCAGGTTGTTGGTTATCTAGGGTTAATGCACTTACAAGTGGTAAAGGCACTCTTCCTAAGAGCCTTGCACCTCACTATGTGGCTGGGCATGCATTAATGCCAGACAGCCAATGCTCTATCATATAGTACTGTTTACATGACACCTTATCCCCCCATTTTCAGATCGGAAGTCCTACAGGGCTCTATTTGGGGCTCCATCTTCTTTATTTTTCTAAACAACCTTTCCTCAGTCTGCGGCTCCATGGTTATCCTTATGTGTGTGGATGACACTGTAATTTTTTGTCTCTGGAGCCTTGGTCCCCAAGCAGGAATCATCAGTGCAGCATGATTTTGACAATATCCAGTGATGGTTCCATTCTAATTGACTCTTTCTTTATACCATACAGACAGTCTTTGACCTTTGGCAATAAGCAAAGGCTAACTGAGCTCCAACCCAACCCTGTCTTCATGACTCTTGATGGTGCCTCCTTGAAAAAGTACCACCACTTAAAATGCCTCAGTGTGTGACTAGATCATTGTCTAGACAGTACAACTTATATCATTGCCACATGTTGTCTTTAAAAAAAGCATCTTCCCCAAGCTTGGCACACTGCACTATAACAAAACATGCCTGCTACTCCCAGCCCACTGTGATATCATGCTGAAGATGATCCTGTTGGTGTTTGACTACATGAGTGTGGCTTATAGTGCTGCCCCCAAGTTCACCCCGGTTAGACTAGACCCCCTTTCAACTTTTGCCATTTTGCTCTTAATGCCCCTCTTCATACACACCACTGATCTTTCTACCTCGGTCTCCCTTTTCTCTCTCTTGAGTTTAGGTGTGTCCTTTACTGCTCTTCCTGTCTGGCAAAATGTTCTCTCTCTGCTTTTTCTCCTATTCACCTACCTTCTTCTCCTCCATCTATTCCTCCTACTGCCTTCACTCCTCTGACTCATGCTCCTTTTAATCCCTCACTGAAACATAGACACATTTGTCAGAAAAGGATCACTTGGCCACCCTGTCTGCCCAGAGGTTCCTATCTAGTCTGTCTCTGCAAACCCTAACTGGTCTCCAGTGACCCTCCCTCCTCCTTGCCATTTACTGTTCTAATATTCTCCCTGTCTGTCCCATACATGCTTGAAGCACCTACTGTTTTAAACTTGATCACTTCTGGCAGTCTCTTCCAGGCATCTACTAGTCTTTCAGTGAAATACTTCCTCTTATCCCTTTTATACTTCCCCCCTGCATCTTCACTACATGACTCCCAGGGTGCTTTTCCTCATTTGAAAGAGACTCCCCTCCTGCATCCTTTTCAACCCTGTGAGGTACTTGTAGATCTCTATTATGTTATCTCTCACTTTCCTCTCCTCCAGCATGTGCAAGGTGAGATCCCTCAGTCTCTCCTCATAGGTCTTTTGGTGCAACCCCTGCACCATTTTAGTTGCCCTCATCTGGACTGCCTCTACCCTGTCCAACATCTTTCTGAAGTGTGGCCTCCAGAACTGGTCACAATATTCCAGGTGGGGTCTTAATGGTGGGTGACTGATACAGTGTCAATATCTCCTCCCTTTTCCTGTCGATACCTCTCCCAATATCCAAGCAAGACACAGGCCCTACCCATTGCTTTGTCACACTGCTCTTCCACTTTGAGGTCATTAGATATGATAACCCCAAGGCCCCTTTCCTGTTTAGTGACTGATTGTACCCCCCCATGCTATACCCAGTTCCTGGGTTCCTATGCTCTAGGTGCATGATTTTGCACTTTTTGGCATTTAATCCCAACTGCCATATTCTTGACCACTCCTCGAGTTTCTCAAGATTTCTATGCATTGCTTCCACCCCCTCCGGATTGTCAACCCTATTACAGATTTTGGTATCATCTGCTAAAAAGCATGCTTTCCCTTCCCTTACATTGAAGAGGAGCGGTCCCAGTACGGAGCCCTGCAGCACCATTCTGGTCATACTTCCATCATTAGACCGAGTGCCATTAACCACCACCCTCTGGCACCCATCGTTAAACTGTCTCTAACTCAGTTTACCACTTTGGATCCCTCACCTAGGCTACTTAATTTCTTAATCAGTCTCTTGTGCAGAACAGTGCTCAGTGCATTGCTAAAGTCCAGATAGGTCACATCCACTGCCCCCAGATCTATTTCCCTAGTCAACCAGTCAAAGAACTCAATCAGGAGTAGTTGGCATGACCCCCCCCAAGGAATCCATGATGACTTAGGTCTTGTTTGAAAAATCTGAGCTGGTCATTCTGCCTTCTCCATCTGTCTGTAACAGCCCCCCTCAAAATTGGTCTCTCTCCTCTTCTCTCTTCCCTCAAATATATTTTTAGTCACTTCACCCACTCTATGACTGTTGCTAGCATCAAAACATTTTTTCAATCTTTTCTGGTGAGTTCTGCCCGCCCCCTTCTTTTAATGACCCCTATCAGTACTCCCCTACATATGCCACTCTCTCTCCTGACTTATGCCAGCTTGCACAGCACCCTTGTTGAATTACATTCTATTTGTTTTTGTTTGTTTGTTTGATTTGGATATTTTTCCACGGTGTAACTTTGTTTCTTACTTGCATTTGTTGCACTGTGTATATTTTAATTAGTTGCCATGTTTTCTGTTGACTTTTTCCCCCTCCATTGTACCCTTCCCCAGGTAGTGCCTAGAAATGAACCTCAGCCATGGTCACACCGGGGTGCAGAGTGCACCTTGAAAATGAATAAAGGATGTCCAGAGTGACATTCTCATTAGTTTTACACTTCACTTTGGTACACTGGCTCTGTTTTCATTTTATATTATCCCACAGTGGTTAGAAATCCCTATTTAAATTGAAATACAGTTGATAGAAACCAAAGAATTTTCAGAGTTTGGAATGTGTGTGTGGGGGGGTAAGCAGCTGCCCTCCTGAAAATGTCCAGGAGTCAAAGCAGGCCAGTCTGACTCTGGTCTCAACTCAGGGCGCCTATCTCAGTCTCCAAAGTTTAAATCAAAATAAATAAAATGTCAGATAGACACCCATTGAGTCGCATGACTAATGCTGGAATTTTAAGTGTGAGACTTGGCTGCCAAAGAGTGAGTTGGTCTCACTCTCAAAAAAGTGACAAGACTGATCACACTGGGATTTGGATGGAGGAGTTGCTCTAATTTTTCTACAACATACATGGCCCCAACACATAAAGCCATATTCTACTGTTCAAAGTGTCTAAATCTATAGTAAATTATGCATGTGTTTATGCAACACTGTAGTATTTTTGTAACCAGTGCAATCTCCATCAAAGCCGGCATGGGGTCTCATAACTGTGATTGATGTTCTTGACAAAAAATAAGACAAGGGGACAGATTTTCAAAGGGCCCTTAGAATGATGCAAGCATCAGACATCCACCTTTCATCAAATCCATGTGCACCACCTACTATGTGTCACATTTTAAAAGAAAAGCATGGGGGTGCTATAGAGCCTGAGCAAGATGGAAGCCAAGATTTAGAGCTCCATGATTTCAGCTGCATTTAATCTAAATAAAATAGTTTTACTGGTGCAGTGAATACAGTTAATAGTCACATCTCCCAGTGGAAGACCTCCGGTACTGACACGGGGAATCTGAAAAAAGAAAAATCAACTTCAGAGGACAGCAAAGCTAAAAATCTTCCAATCCCCCTGACCGTGAGCTCCGCACAGGGCTGAGACCTCACTGCTCTACCAACTGCAGGTGAGGAAACCATACAATCTTTGGGCCACAAAATGACCCAATTGTTAGCCTCAATGGCTAACCTCGGGGACAAATCTGACTCGCTGGCAAGCAGAGTAACCAGCATGGATTCGGATGTCTCTCATCTCAAAGTTGAAGCAATGGAATGAAAAAAACAAGCCGAGGCAGCCCTTGGAGCCACGGTTCACCTGGTAAAGGAAAATACACATTTAAGATCACAGCTAGAGAATTTAGAGAACCAGGCCAGGGCTGTGAATATAAGAATCAATAGGATGCCAGAGACTAGTGAAAGGGACCATTTGGGTCTGTTTCTGAGGGAGTGGTTGGAGCAGCAGCTGGGGCAACCATTGTTGGACCCTACCTGGGCTATATAAAAGGCTTACCAGGTAGCATTCAGAGGCTGACCCATAAATGTGGATGCTCCAAGGTCCATCATTATGGGCATTGACAGAATTGGCACTGGAGACTTTTTGTTGGCATTGACAAGGCAGAAGCAGTCCTTGCTGCATGATGGACATCGCATTTCTATCTATCCAGATTTAACCTATGCCCCTCGTCAGTGGAGGAAGAGATTTGATGGCATTAGCACCATGCTGCAGGAGGCATGGATCCCACATGGACAGTTGTTCCCGGCTCAATTATGAATAGTCCATGAAGCAAAAGTATACATTTATTTTATCCTTCTGAGGTTCTTAAATGGATGAAAAAGCATGCATCTATCAGAGTAGGAGAGACATAAGTTCACAGTCTGATTCAGAAGACACAGAACTGGACACTTAATCTATTCTGACCAACATATTAATGTGCAGGTTTGCAAAATGCTCATGCTCTCCCTCAATATGTAGCACCCTTAGTTTTGTTAGCAGGCTACTGTTATCATGTATATTTAGATTGAGGCCAAGTTTCAGAGGGTCTACAGAGGGAATCCAATTTGTAATATGTAATTTACAGTTTAAAATATTTTGTTTTGCTACTTAACATCCAGTCTTCAAAGGGTTAAGTGGGCAATTTTAAAAAAGGTGCTCTAATTCTAGATTGGGTGTGTACCCTTTGGTACATTTAACAGCTGGTAAAGCATGTGTTGTTTTTTATTCATTTTCACCTTTGCAGGTTAAAGGGGGGTGGATTTAAAAAATATATACTACGCAGTTGATAGTAATATGTAGCTCATGGGCTCACTAGCATAGCAAATTTTGAATAATTAGATACTGATTTGATTAGTATTAAGGCTTCTTCCCCCACCTGACGTATCTAATTGATGTGTCGTGTAAAATTATTTGCATGTATTAAGAGGGGTGGTGCCCTCATGTGAATTTTATTTGTAAATCCTCATGTAATGCACCTGGAATAAACTTTGTGTTTTTTATGAACATTAATAAACAGAAAGTTCAAACAAAAAAGAGAAAGAAAAGCATTCTCTGTGGTAAATTACCGCAAAATGATACAAGGTCCACTGCTTCAAAGCTATGATTCCTGGAGCAAGAATGACACAGGCTGAGAAGGAGGCAAGCTGAGTCAAAAATACGATGCACGGAGTGAAAATGATGCAAATGGAGTCAAAATTACGGGCGATGAAATGGCCTCTGGAAGCAGTAGTTTATTTGCTACAGTACTTGGGACAGCATTATGATATCTAAATTGCAGGACTGTTGCAGCAGAATGCCATTAATAGTATCACAGTCAGGTCTGCCCACTTGCTGTGGCCTTTCTTTATGCTCTAGTATCAGTTAGACCAGTACTGGCTGGTCTAACAGTGGCATGTATCTTAAGCACAAGGACAGGACCTATTTTATTTGAAAATCCCAAATCAGTGGATAGTGCATCATTCCTGTGATGCGGGCATCCCTTCCAACATGGGGTAGGTATTTTTTTGATGCAAGCATGGCACAAGCCAGTCTGGTGCATACAGATCTGTTTTTGATCAAGCACCATTTGAAAATCAGAACGGACACAAGTTTTGACACGTCCTGCTCCTTGCATCATTTTTTTAATGCAAGCACCATGCAACATTCCCTGGTCTTGGAAAATCTGGCCCAAGGTTTTTATTTTGACTTCTGTAGCATTAAAATTCATATCTAACTACCTGCACACCAGCCTGTCACATCTTTTCATGTATTCTCCGTTCCTTTCCTAGCATGTACTTTTCAGATTTGCAGCTGCAGTTGCCATGGCTATGACTGTAAATGACAGCAGAGGACTACAATTTGCTGAGAGCATACCATTGCAAGGAGACCAGGGGCCTGCTTAGCAACTACAAAATAATGGAAGCCACAGGGACGGAAAAATAAATCATTGCAGAATGATGGAACAAGTGTGATCAACAGCAGCCCTTGGTGAGTAACAAAAAGTGAAACAGTTACATCTTTGCAATGCACCCACATATGGAACATCATATCATGTGATGTTCCCTAAGGGGTTGCATTGCAGCTATGTGTCACATTTGCAATCAAAGACATCTTGCTTGGTGTTTGCCATCTTTTCTGCATGTTAAATACATTTCTAATTTCATGACTATGCCTGTCTTTGCCTTCATGGTACAACTATACCTACTGACTATGCTCCACAGTGCCAGCAACAACATTTGGGAAGATCTAGAGTTCCTGATTGAAATTAGGGATAAGTGGAGTACAACCTAGCCACAGACTTGGGGGAGGATGTTCATGCTTTCTGGGTGCATGCTCTTTTGCACTATAAGAAGTTTCCGACCAGCAAGCAGAGAACACTGTTACAATCAGCCTGGTTGATCATTGGCCTGTCACTAGCAAGCCCAATTCAGCTTGAGCTGCACTGGACCCAATAGTGACACACCTCGATATAGCCTTAATGTAACAAGATGTTCAGTTTGTGCTTTCAATGCAGGCAAAAATAAAAGTTAACTGGGAGCAGAAACCCAATAGGAGGTGCCCAGTGTTATCTTGTCTGCCATTTATCAAAGGATTAAACAGGCTTTAATGAAAGGAATGTAAGATTGCATGGGAATATACAGAGAAATGGACAGAGGAAACAGAGAAAAGAGGGTTCTGATATGTCATTGATGGGAGGAGAAGGTGAGAAAAATGAAGGAGGGCAACAAAATTTGTCACTGGGTCCCTTGCTGGGATGGTGGTGGAGCTGCATTGGTTTCTGCAGAGCATGATTCTTTCAGCAACTTTGCTGCCCCTCATACAATTTCAAGTGCAATCTAACTACAAAAGAAATACATCAAGAACATGCATGCAGATCGAATTCACTTTTACTAACACAGCGCATTCAATATAATAAGGAAGTGGCTCAGATGTGAGGCTAAAACTTAAGGACAATATTTGGGGTGGTGGGGACCACTTAGATTATTGAAATCTGAATTGGGGAGTGGGGCATCTGTCAGCAATGAAATCAACATGGCTCATTAGATAAACTGCAGTATATATGACTATTAACACTAAACAATCTCAAGTTTATAGTATATGGCTGAATTTTTCTCCATCAAACAATTAATGCATTTCTATTAAAGCATAAACACCACCGCCAGGCATTCTGATGAGATTAGCAGTGCCACAATCAACAGTCACACAGCAATTAGAGCAGTTCTATGGGATTGCAAAAATATATATATATAATGGATACATTTTCTGTTAGCAAGTTAAAAACATTTATAGCCAAACATATCAGTCCTAAACTCTTATTCTTACATTATGAATACACAAGAGGCTAGTATTTCAACATGGGTGCAGCCACAGCTAAAACGTTGGGGAGATTGGCTGCTACCATACCTTTTGAACCAGTGTGGTAGTACCAATATGGCTGACTATTAAGCCTAGAACTGAAATATACCTAAACTGGTTTGGTTCACTTTATATTGGGGACAGAGAACAACAGGAGCAAGATTTTGTCAGTCACAACATATACAGACATATGTTGGCAAGCATACACATTAAAGTTCTGTTTTCATTAAGGAGTGAGATGACATGCTAGACCTTGACAGGGAAGCTCAAGTGATCTCTATCATGTCATTTTACTAAGTTGCTATATGTAGCAGTTAGGATCACCAGGCACAAGGCGTAAGGGGGGGTGCAGTACAGGGAGGCAGAATGTCAGCGGTTTAGTGGGGGCTGTTCAGGAGGGGTAACTGGACCATCATGAAGTGTTGGAATAAGACATACTGGGGGATTGGTGGGGTGGGGAACCACTGGACCACCAGAGAACACTAAAGAAATAGTCAATGGGTGATCGGGGGAAACCACTGGACCACCAAGGAATACAAAAGAAATAGTCTACTGGCAATCAAGAGGTGGAGGTAACCACTCAACTACCAGGGCTCTTGTGTACTCTGTGTATGTGGTGGTAAGGGGCTGCTGCATCCAATGAAAATGAGCTCATAGTGGCCATGCAAATGGCCCCTTAGCACCTTGCATGCTCGAAGGTTTGATTTTCATGCTTGGGCTGATTATAGCCCACATGGGACTTGGCACTATCCTGTTTTGGGCAGCACTATTCCTGGTCCAGCATAGGCAGCCCTGGTCCATGTCAGGTAGGGGCAACACAGATTCACTTTGCAGTGTGCTGACATGGACCAATACTAAGTTGGAGAGTGCAGCTCACTATCCATCTGAATATCACAGCAGATGGGGGCAGCACAGGGGCAAGAGCAGCACAAACATTTGCGCTGCACTTGCCTCATTTTCTGAATAAGGGGCCCATTATTAATTAAACATAAAGTGTCAATATACATACACTTACTTCATTGAGATGATGAATACAATTGATGCCTGTGATGATGGTCTTTATTGGGGGTGATCACACAAAAGGAGCTGGAGGTGAAAAAGAAGAGAAGGAAGAACTGGATAATGGCAACAGCAACCAGGATCAATCTGGACATCTTCTGGTCTAGACTGGAGGAGAGAGACTAGAGGCAGAGACCGCCAGAGTAGTACAATAGTCTGCAGCAGCTTGACTGCTGGCAAGAGCAGGCTGAGGCAGCAAGAGCGGACAAAACCCAGAAGGAGAGCAGGTACTGTAGGTGCTGGTCAAGGTCAGTCAATGTCGGCTAAAGGACGAAACCCAGCAGGAGAGCAAGTACGTGCTGGTCAAGGTCAGTCAGTGTTGGTTGATTGGGAGCATGCAGGTCATAGAAGAAGCATGGATGGACAGAGGCACTGGCTGCAGTAAACAAGATTAGCCAGCAACCCCCTCAAATCTGCAAGAAGATGAACAGTGAAGCCAGGGAAGGAAGCACCCCCACCTTGCACCACTCCACATTAATAACCATGGTGACAGTGACCAGTAGCGGGAAGATAGTAAGTCAGGCCAGGCAGAGGGCAGAGTATCACCCATGGACTGACAATGGTTCCATGTCATAATAGCGACTGCAAATCAGCAATCACTATTATGGTGAGTGTATATATCTCTGAAAAGCAAATCAATGATATACACTTTAAGGCGACATCTGGATGCACAAAATTTTTTTTTTGCATTGTGAGCTGCACCCCCTTCCCCCCACACCTCCCTGAATTTGGATTCTCAGCTCCAAGGGGGGTATATCTTGGGGACGGGGCAAAATCCAAATAGCTTCTTACCTCCCACACAGGTTGAAAAAGATTTAAGAAACATACTTACTACTCTACCCTGTGTAGTAGTGACTGGCACTTGTGTCTTACTTCTTTATATGTGGTTTTGGCTCCCCGGGCCATAGCTACATGTCATGACATTGATGAGTCATGATGTCACTTGCCAACCGAGCACTACTGCCCAGTGCTTGCCTAGAGATGTCCGCGGCAATGGAAGAAAAGACAACAGGTTCCTTGTGTCTCTGCTAGGTTCTTTACCTGGGGGGGGTGCTACCTGATATTGTGATTTAGACAGTAGCTCCCAAAATTAAAAAATATAGGAATTGAATAGAGGAATTGTGATCAGTCCATTAAGAAACACAAATGGTGTTATTACCCGTTGTTACTACCACTCTGTGTATAGACACTCCCTATTCTACTGCTTCTCATAGTTTTCATGTGCTACTGAAAATAATAACATTATTCCTCTCTGTGGACATAGAGAACGGTGGAGTGCGGGTTATGTGAAGGGGGGAACCAGTGAATGGAATTTTAAACTAAAACACTCAGTTATCATGATTTTGAACTAAGAAAACTCAACAAAGTAAGAGAGAGCTAATGAAAAGCCAGGAAACTAAAGTAAAGATCACTTCTCTGGGGAACCACATAAGTTCCTTATACCATTCAGTTTTTGTTTTCTTTGATAGCAGTCATATTCTTTGCAAATGCAGTACATCATCATATATTCTACATGATTACAACACTGTTTCTGTCTATGGGAAGAATGAAATAGAAGTGAGTGTAAAGGGGGACAGTGAGTGGGATGCGAGAGGAGAAAAATCTGGGGATTTAGAAGGTAAGAAGGAGTGACATTCAGACAAGCTGTGAACACAAATATGTCAGTTTGTGTTGCAGATATAACCATCTCCTTCATCCTGATCCTCCCGGTAAAACCAGGTTGCAATCATATTTGCCAGCTGCCTGCCATGCTGTCTCTGCAGGAGGCGGCACTCTGGAGTGCTTTCTGTGCAGATGCAGGGTGGGGGAGTGAACTAGCAGATAGGAGAGTCAGGCCCTGTACACACTGGACTTCTTAAAATGCTTTAAGACTTTTAAAACATTTTAAGAAGATGAAACAGTTTGTGTCTGCTCTTAACACAGTTTGAAAATGTGTTTAAAAAACATACGAACATATGAAATTTGCCAACAGCAAAAGGCCATCATGGTCTATCTAGGTTGCTCATGAATGCAGCTAGCTTCCTATTCGGTAGCTGCCTCACCCCCCCTCCCTTTACCCTCCCCTTTGCCCTGTCCCACCCCTTCTTGAAGCAGTCCACTAAAACAGACCTGGCATATCACAGCTGACAGGATACACACCATGATTAAACTCTGCAAGGGACCTATATTTAATAACATTTTTAAACATGGTTTGAAACTTAAAACATTTTACCTTGTGGTTTTGATGGGCATTCAGTCCGTGCTTGTGCTGCTTGCATGTTATGCCTCCTGACACCCATGATGCATTGCGGGCGGCTGCATATCCCACTGTGCATTTCCACACCATTGAAACTGAGTGTAGCGTAGGAAACGTGGTGGTGAGTGGCTGTACATGCAGTTAACCAGTCTGACAGAAGGCAAAGCAAATGTAACAGGTCTGCATTCCATATATAATACTGTGTCAGGTAATAATATGAATGATTCTTCAACAAGTTGATTGGACAAAGCCAGTAAGCTCCTGATAGACTGTTAGTTACAGGAGTTTGTGTAAGAGAAGCATTCAAACTATAGGAGGAACTCAAACATTTACTCAAAAGATTTCCAACTATCTGAGTGAGAATGGTGTGGAGAGGTCAGCCAAGAAATCTATGGAGAAAATAAAACAGCTGGTAGTTAAATATCGTAAAGTAAAGGATAGAAATCATTGTTCTGGTGGTGGGAGAATAACATGTTTTTTTTTTTCGAGGAGCTGGAACAGATTTTGGGCACCTGACCTACCTCAAATCCTACATGTTCTGGAAGGAGCATTGATGGAGCCACCCAGCAGTGAAGAACCAGATGATTACCCTGATCCAGATCCATTGGAATCACATAAAATATGCTCTGTTTATGTATTTTGTATTTTGGGGGGGGGGGGGGTGAGCTGCATATTTTAAGGTTTATTACAGAGCTGAGTGGCATAGTTGAAAGTAATTATTTTGATGTTATAGAAGGACCTACCGGTTATACTGTTTAATTACTTTACCTTTGGAGTTCAGGGCTGGCTTAAGCTGATGACAGCTGTTGCATAAACTAATCTAGTGGTATGGTATGGTACTTCATTATGTTTGCTGATGGTGAGTAGAATTTATAAAAGTACAGTTGCTTACTGCTGTTTGATATGGTGTGTGCGTGTGTGTGTGTGTGTGTGTGTGTGTGTGTGTGTGTGTGAAAGAAATGATGTAGACTCCTGTCCAGTGAGGAAACTAAATGCTTTTTGTCTCTTTTCCCCTTTTCTTTTAGATAGTGAAGGAAACCAGGATTCCTCATTGAATAATGACAGACTCAGTGCATCACAAAACACGTCAGATTCTATGCAGTATAGCACTGAACCAGCACCTCAGGAATCTGGATGCAGCAGTGAGCTAGCCACATCATTTGGGCCACCTGCAAAGAGAACAGCCAGAACTGAACCCGGTGTGTTTACCCTGAGGAAAAAAAAAAAAAAAGAACTAGCCATATGCAGGAGTTTGTTGAGGCAGTGTGCGAATCCACTCATAAAATTCTTATAGAGCAACACAACCAACTAATTCTGCATGAGAACGAAAGAGTAAGGTCTAATACGGAGATGGAGGAGAGGATGAGGAGACATGAGGTTAAACAAACTAATCTGTTCTTTCAAAAACCTCATGAAAATGCTTGCTATAATAATATTCCAAAACAGTATGCCAGTCCAAGGAGGCAGCCATATGAACGGTTCACACATGACAGCACTTTCTTTTGGTTGTGTCAAGATGAACCTAGGCAATACTGCTGCTTGTCATATGGGATATGTTCATACGACTAGGTATAGTATGCCACAGCATCAGCAAACCAGGCCCCTCACATGGGTGTGTCACACCCTGATTCTGGTAACCAGAACGTGAGGCAACTAAACTCTGCAGAGCACTGCAGTGGTAATGGTCACATGGTAACTTTTCAGATGCAGTCAGCATCCTTCACTGAAGAATCTTTGTCTGAGTATATAACTTAAAGAAATCTGTAATTATCTATCACACTGGGCTGTATATTTGTGACACATCAACTCATCTTGAGTACATGTTATAATACCACTCATGTGAATAATCAGGGCATGGTTCCAGGAATGATCATGAAACATGTACTTTAATTGCAATACATATGACCACAAAGAAAAATAATGAAAGCGCAGTGAAACAGAGACAATACTATTTTAGGAACATTTAGTGCTTCACAACAATCATGACGTAAAATCATTACTGTACAGGACAGATGTGCACACCAAAAACTGAGTTGTATTTTAATCTTGTTTTCTTAAACAGAGTTAACTTTTGCAGTTATTTACTTGTTTGTATCACATGCAGTTACGAAGAGGTTCAATGTCATAACAGCGATTGCAAAATAGCAATCGCTGTTATGTCGAGTGTATATTGCCAAAAAGCAAACTCCTAGGCAACCCAACATCTGGAAAAAGAAAAAGTGTTTTTGTGGAGATGCTGTTCCCTCCCATGCCCCTCCTCATGGGGGGCTTCACCCTCTGCATCCTCATGAGTATGGATTCTCAACTCCAGGGTGGTGCATGTTGGGAAGGGGGCAAAATCCCTAAACCGCAAAAAAAATTATGCCCCATGGCCTCAGGCAGCAGCAAAATGTGCAGGCACCCTATTCCAAACCCTATACCTACTGCAGCAGAGCTAGCCACCCACAACACCACACCACATGGCTAGCTCAGTGGCAGCAGGCACACCAGCGTCCTAAAACCCCTTCCCTGTTCCTCCCCTTCTCCTCACTATTCCCCTTTCCTGTCACCCTTTACTACTCTCACATTTGCATAGGATCGTTATCCTTGCAGGGTACCCAGGAGGAAAGTGCTGAATATGAGTCACCATTTTGATGGTGACTCATATTCATTCACCATCCTCATTGGATACCCAGTTGAGAAGCTTTAATCATATGATTATCTTTTTTTTCTTTTTAATAATTATTTTTGTTTTATTTTTATAAATGATACATAGTATATATACCATTTTATAAATAACACACTTAGTACACCAAGTGAATACAAAACTCTGGTCAATAAATACTGCATTTAGATAACTGTCTATTATAACAGATATTTAACTTAGTTGAAATTTAAATAGGGGAATACGAAAAATTTAATTCAGTTTAGAAATTATTCCATCATTGTTTTCCCTGCACAGTCAGTAAAGTCTGAAATTCTTTCTAAAATCAAATTTTCTTTAAGTTTATGTTGCCACTCATTATTGTTCCACTCGTCTACTTCTGGACAATTCCATATTGCAAGAATTTGTCTTTTCACATTCATGGATGCTAATGCGCAAATCTTTTTTTTCTTCTTTAGAAAACATATACTTTCCATATTCATTAAACAAAAAAAGAAAAAAAAAACTAGGTTCAGAAGTGTTGTGTTTATTCAATATACATTGTATTTCAAGGTGCATTTTTCACCACCAAATTATAGTCTTGGGACAACTCCATAACATATGCCTATGACTACACATGTTGCCACAAAAATGGCAACACATTTTCCCTTTTGAGTCTTCATAATGTGCCATAGTGGATGGCATCAAATATGCTCTATCTACTATTTTAAATTGGATGCTTTTATTCTTCACATATGAATATAGTTTATTCGCCTCCATCCTTATATTACTCCAACTACCCCTAGAAACATGTAAATGTAATGCTTGATTCCACTTTCGTTGAGTCAAATTTTTTTTATTAACCATATTATTATTCTCCAAACAAGTTAAATGTTTTATAGATCTTTGCTATAATGCTAGGATTGTTATTCAAGCCATTATGCAAGTATATATCTGGTTTGCATTATTCCCTACTTTTAACTATTTTCTTTTTTTAAACTAAAAATTGGGCACTCAACATAACATGTAATAACCAATTATCTTTTATTCCCAATAATATGATTTGTTTCCTTAAATTTTTCATATGTGATAATATCTGCATTATCAATCAAGTCTAACCAATTTATCATGTTTAATTCTCTCTAAGCATTTTTCCACGTTCTTTTCAATTTAATTTCTTTATAGTATAACAGGATAGAATGAAGGTAATAATTTTTAACTATACTTTCCTTTACTCATTCTTTACAAGCTAAGGCTATACACCTCATAATAGGGTTCATATCCTGTTTAGAGCACTTCTTGTGATCGGCTACAACATCTTGAATACGTAGCATAGGATCATAGTCATCTTGCAGTTCTTGTATACTGTAAATGACATGTTTACCTTTAATGTCAATTTCTTGTTTAAATTTGTTGTCCCATGTAAGAGCAATTTTAATCATTGTGGCAACATAGTAAGAAAATGGGGTCAGGGCATCCCATACCACTATACTCCTTGGAATAACCAATGTACCCCATGCTATTCTAGGTGATACCCCTCACCATAAGAATGTCACAAAAGCATGCTGCACTTAAGAAAATCATCCTTCTTGTAATATGCTTTGTACTGATTGAAACTGGAACATAATATGTGGCATAACAGCCATTTTTAATGTTTTAATTTTTCTCCATAAAGAAAAAGCATAGTTTTCCCAACCGTCTAATGGTTTATTGACTTTAGTTAATATATTATAAGAGTTTATTTTTACTATATCCCCCATATTATTGAATAGCCATATACCTAAATATTTCATATTATTTATGATTTTCATGGGGGCCAAAGTGTCTTTTGTCTCTAAACTTAAGTCTGCAATAGGTAGGGCTAAAGATTTACTTTGGTTTATTTCATAAGCTGAAAAGGATGCATACTAGTCTATTTCTTTTAGTGTATTGGGCCATGATTTATTAGGATTTGTTGAACTTAACAGCATATCATCTGGATACACATTTATTTTAACAATTTCATTTTGAATAGAAATCCCTTTTATGTCCTCATTGTTATGAATTTTCAACAACAGAGGCTCTAGACATAGTATAAACAATAACGGTGAAAGGGGACATCCTTGCCTAACCCCATTTGAAATTTTTATTGGCTCTGAAAAAAAAGAATGAACCCTTATTCTAGCAGACGCTAAGGAGTATAATTTACACAGTAACTGCATAATTAAAGGTGGAAAAGCCCACTGTTCTAAGACTATATACATAAAATTCATTGATAATAGGACAAATGCCTTTGTGGCATCCAAAGCAACAAAACTAGCTTCTTCTTCCATCAAATCCACCTTTGATTTTGCATATACTAATTATGCCTTGAATTTGTTCTAAACCCTGTTATATATTTCTTTATTTTGCAAACTCTTTTTGTTCTTTCCCTATAACATTAGTGATTTGGTCTTGAATACGGTTGACAATTAATTTCATAATTATTTTAAAATCAAGATTTAAGAAAGAAATTGGTCAATAATTTTTTACTTTATATGGGTCTTTGTTTTCTTTTAACAATAATATAATAGTACAATCATTAATGGACTGGGACATATGATCTGTATTAATAATTTCTTCAATAAATAATTCTATCCAAGGAAAAAGTTCCTCCTTAAACAACTGATAAAATTCATATGTGTAACCATCTGGTCCAGGTGCAGAACCCTTTTTTTGTTGTGCAATAGCTTCACTAATTTCTGTAGCTGAAAAAGGACTTTGTTTAATATCTAACTGAGCTTAAATAGCATCTCTTATATATAATTGCATTTTATTAAGATCATACATATGCTCCTTATTATAGATTGAAAGTAGTTAACAAATTTTTTTGTAATTAGTATGTATAAACCTTTTCCTGACCACTATGTATAACTGTTATAATGTTCCTTTCTTTTTGTTTTTTTCAGTGCATAGGCCAATATCTTCCCTGTTTTATCACCTTGAAAATAAAGTTTGATTTTACTTTCCATACATCTTTCTCCAATGCCTGTAGAATTAACTGATTTTTGTTATTTTTAGCCAATGTTAACTTCTCCATCACATTTTTGTCAAATTTAGTTTCTATAACTTTTTTCCAGGTGTTTAATTTCTTCCTCAAGTTTTTGAAATTGTTGTTTAAACTGTTGTTTCTGTTTAAATTGATATGATGTAATATGACTCTTGATATTCACTTTCCATGCATCCCATTTCATGGCCATGAGAATGTCTGTGGTACTGTTAACCTTTCAATATTCCTGAAGTTCATGTTTTATTATAGCAGTGAACTTCACATCATTTAACAAAGTGTTATCAATACGCCATTGGTTAATAAGTGACCTGTTCCATGTAGGTGTAAGTTGTAAAGACACCATAGCATGATCCAAAATCAGTATACTATGTATGTATGGGAATTTAATCTTGTTAAACAAACTTTTATTTACAAGAAAAATGTCCAGTCTACTACACTTTTTTAAGTGTGTGGATTTATGTGTGAATTCATTTTTAAATTGGTTTCTTTCATGCCAAATATCCACAAAAAAATTCCTCTTCATAAATTCCTTTAGCTTTCCCGAGTTGTGTATCTCATTGTTAGTACATTTAGATGTCTTGTCAATCCTTGGGTCTACCAAAACATTTCATTCACCAACCAGGATAGTGTCTTGACAGCCCAAAGAAATTAGGTCTATTTGTAAAGTGTTAAAAAACTTATCATACATCACAAAGGGTCTATATGTAGATCCCAAAGTAATTTCAGATTCATATAACAGGCCTTTAATCAGAACACAATGACCTTCTGCATCTTTAATAACTTGTGTGCCTTTGAAATTGATATCTTTGGATATAAGGATTGTCACTCCCCTACTACTAGTTGAGCCAGATGAATGGAAAACCTGACCCACCCCAGTTTTTTTCAATGTTTTAGCATTTTTCTCTACAAGATGTGTTTCCTGTAAACACACAGTCTTGACTTGATAGAGCTTAGGATATTGTCGAACTTTGTTAATTTTTTTAAAGTTATTTAGTCCATTTACATTTAACGAGGCAACTCCCATATCCAACTATTTATCTATTAACATCTTTTAACTTTATGATACAAGATCTTGTGACACCTTGGCTAATTATTTTAAGTACACTCTTTGACCAGAGAATAATATAAAAAATAGTGCAACCCCACCTGCATCTCAAAACATTTTTACAAATCACAAGTAACGTACAGTATTTCTATTTACTAAGTTTCCTATACAGTATTTGGTATCATGTACCTTACGGATACATAATCATATTATTATCTTAATGTTTTAACATTAAAAGTTTTTGAAAACAATTTTAACTTCAAAAGTTTATAAAAAGTATGTTTCTCTATAAAAGTTTGGTAACTGTTGTAAATTCAACCTATTTTTAACAAATGTTTTCACAGTTTACAAAGATGTCAGCAGTTACTACAGTTTGTTAACTATGTTTACTGTTATAACTATGAACTGAACAGTTAGGTGATGTACATCTAAAAAGTAAAGTTATTTAACATTTAAATGTTGTTATTTAAACTGGTACTGTGTCATATGTACTAGGTGCAAACTGGGAAAATTGCAGTTGAAAATGTCTGCATACATTTACACCTTTAGGGCACAGAATTGCAGTCACTGAGATATTAGTGACAGGAGACCAGTTTGATATGTTAATAAACATTGGGCTGTTTTGAAAACAGCATTCAAAATGAGACTTGTTTGAATTAAAACAACTTCAGTAATTTAGAGCAAGTCAATTCAGTGCACTAGTAAGCATGGGGGAATCAGTGGTGTGTTTATGTTCTGTGTTTGTACAGGCAGTGTGTGTGTGTGTGTGTGTGTGTGTGTGTGTGTGTGTGTGTGTGTGTGTGTGTGCATGCACACGCGTGTGTGTATGTGTGTGTAAGGGAGCTTCCAGTGGTTTGCCTTCAACTGGAATAACTAAATATCAAGACACTGCACATAAGGTGCAACACAGGCACAGGTACCTATGCATCTCTCTCACTGTCTGTCTAATTATGTATAGCTCTCCCTGTCATACAGTCTACCTCTCTCTCTCTCACTCTCTCTCTCTGTCTCTCTCTCACAGTGTCAGAGTGTCACTGGTCAGTCACTCACTCAGTCACTCACTTGCTCACTCTGAGTCCGTCTGCCTTATTTATCCTGTTATTAATACTGTGTTATAGTCTGTATCTTGACAAAACTTGCCGGGGTAAATCAGTGTACAGTGTGTGACATAACTCTTCTTTACTGCATGATACACAAAGACCGCAACTGTTGTTGTGCAGCAAAGTATGTAGTCAGTGTATCCCTTATCACTACTGCATATCTCATTTGTACTACAACTGTCATATCATCTCCTTGCAATTGACCACAGTCAGGCTGCAGCACACGGTCAAAATCAGTCTCATCCAACCAGCTGGAGTGATGGAATAGCGATCACCATTTGGGCAAGTGTACATCTCCGAAACTGAATTACAGAGATGTACACTCGCAGTGACTAGAAAACTGATGACTGCGAAATTGGGCCCATGGGCTAATCAACCGTGAATAGCTCCATTGCCCACCAGTAGAACCAGTAAGTGCAGTGCAAACATTTACACTCACTTTGCGCTCCCTTTGTGACTCCTGACCTTGGCTGCTGTTTTTTAAAACTCTCATATCATGCTCTTTTCCTGGCCATCCAACATTAATGACCATGAATCAGTATTTGTGATCCACCAAAGCCTGCATAACTATGGAAAGTAGCACCTGAGGTTATAATATTCATTGGCATTTCCAGGGTTGGGGGGGATATCGTGGGGAAATGAGTCCAATCCACAGCCCCACCACAGTTAGGAAACCCCCACTCCTTTTTGAAGCCAGCTGTTATGTCATCCACATAGATACATAGACAATGTCAGCAGATAAGGGCCTACAGCCCACCCAGTCTGCCCATTTGAGCTTGTAAGTTCACTTTATGTTTTCCAAGAAGTCTGTTTCTCCTTACCACTGACTTTCAGAATTCCCTTATGTCTATCCCATGCATTCTTAAATGTCATAATTGTTTCAGCCCCCACTACTTCCTCTGGCAGGGTGTTCCACTTGTTTACCACCCATTCTGTGAAGAAATTCTTCCTCATGTTTCGTCTGAATCGCCCTCTCTCCAACTTCATCCCATGCCCTGTAGTCCGGGAGCATATTTTTTGCTGCAAAATAGTGTATCCCTGCACCCTGTTCCTCCCTGTAAGGTGCTTGTATGTCTCTATCACATCCCCTTTCTCCCTCCTTTCCTCCAGGGAGCACATATTCAAATCATTCAACCTGTTCTCATAGGACTTGTGATGCAATCCATGTACCATCTTTGTTGCCCTCCTCTGAACCTTCTCTACCCTATGTCCTTATGTAGGTAAGGTCTCCAGAGCAGTACACTGTACTCCAGGTGGGGCCTCACTAGTGTCTTGTATAGTGGAATTATGACCTCCCTTTTCCTGATGGTGATGCCCCTTCCTATGCATCCCAGCATGCTATTTGCTTTACCTGTTGCCTTGTCACACTGTTTTCCTACCTTCAGGTTATCAGAGATGATAACCCTAAGACCCCTTTCCTGCTTGGCGTATGCTATATTATACCCTGGATGTAAAATATACAGTAAAAAGCAGCACTGTCATTGGCTGCTTGGCACCTTTGAGCAGGTGTAAATCCTGCAATCACCAACGAAAGAGGTGCCAAGCATTTTGTTGTGTGAGACCCCCCCAAGCAAATCACTCTGATTCAAATTTTGATAACAAACAACCGCCATCTTTCTTACTGCCAACCGAAGTCAAGACACACATAAGTAAAAGATAAATGGAGTCCAGTTTTGAATTAATAGACTCAAGTGAACTTGACTTAATATTTAATTCACTAGAGTCATCCATTCACACAAGTGTACCAGTTGTTGAAGAAATCTTACCTGAGTGCCCCAGTAGTTCCGCTGTTGCTCCGGAGGTACCCAACCGCCGACATGCCATCAGTGATCCTCCCAACTGTGCTGTCACCAATCCTGGTGCCACGACACTCAATTCCCACTGTCATCACCCAAACTGCGGGCCCATCCATTGTTGTAAAAAGAAAACACAAGTGTCACCAGGAGATAACCGATCAGGAAATGGAAAGGCTAGAACTGCAACGTCATGAAATAGCGACTCAAAAACAGACTCAATGGGCTACAAATGTATTCAAAGATTGGTGTAGTCACAAGAAGATTTCCATAAATGTAGCCTCAATCACCGCATTGGAGCTAAACAACATACTGATTAAATATTACAGCACAGTAAGAAATGGTGATGGCAATGAATATGTCCTCAGTAGTTTTGTCAGCCTTCGAGCAGGTCTAAACAGTCATCTAAATGACCCCCCCCACTAAGTAGATCATTCAACATAATGAATAACACCGAGATTGCCACCAGTAATAACATTTTTAAGGAAGTTGTAAAACACTACAGAAAAGAAGGCAAAGATAGGGCAGAGCACCATGAGCCCCTGATAGTCAATGAGCTAACAAGAATCAGGAATTCCAAAGCAGTTTCACCAACAACAGCCATTGAACTAGTGCGCAAGGTGTGGCTAGATATCCACGACACTTTGCACGAAGAGGAAATGAGGGTGTCAGACAGCTGAAAGTTAACTCCTTTGCCATAAAAGTATCTGAAAATGGTCAACAGTACTTAACTAAATCCTTCTACGAACAGACCAAAAACCTCAAAGAGATTGGTGACCCAACCAGACAGCACAGCAGAGGTTGCATGGTTGAGCAACCCATTGATCCTCTTTACCCAGTAAAAAGTTTTACTAAATACATTTCTAAGCTGCCCCTAACCCTCCAGCTTTATTCCTCCACCCCAAAAGATTCTCCCAGGACATACTAAATAAAATGGACATCTGGTACACACACAAAGTAATGGGTACAAATTACCTAGGAGGAATGCTGCCTCGTATCTGCAAAGAGGCAGAGTTACCAAAACTGTACACCAGTCATTCCCTATGTGCCACCACTGTGACATTACTGAGTGAGTCAGGAATGGAGGCCCAACAGATAATGAGCATAACAGGTCACAAGAACGAAGTCTCCCTTCATAGTTACTGGCACCCTAGCCTCACAGAATATCAAAAATGGGGCAACATAATAGCTTGGCAAACCTCCCTTGAAGCAGTAGATCAATATAAAAAAAAAACATCCCAAGACGTCCAAGAGAATAGCCAAAGTATAGCACATACCCAAGCACTCTACACACACAACACATGGAAGTGTGCAAACCAGAAATATTCCTCCCTACCAGTGAACAGAAAATGACATACCCAATGAAAAATGGGCAGCTGATATGCACAGAGAGCAGCCATCTGACTACTGCATTTCTCCAAGCTCCTGAAATGGCACAGCAAGCATGACGTGACTACTGCATCCTAGCAAGCATCCTGATCCGCCCACCCATGGCATCTGTCGGCAACCCGATCAATTATGGCACCGTGAATTTCCACACAAAGTAACGGGGTAAGGTAGAAAACAATAAATAATTATAGAATCTGGTAAATTCAGAGTAGAAAAAAAAAACTCATAGCAATTTTTTTTTATCATCAGGTGATCTACCCAGACACTGACGTCTTCCACCCTTCCCCCAGACTTCAGACCGACTAGTAACGTCAAAGATAAACATCTTAAAGATACAGTTCCACAAAACACACAAAGCAGTCAGCTTAAAGAAACAAGTAAAAAACAAAGTAAATTGAAATAATAAATATGCTTTCAGCTGTTTCTCGATGCACTTATTTTCTGAAAACTGTGAATGATCTAATTAAACACAGTACTGATAAACATGATTGTTCCTCATGTAAGGAGAAGTTTTCCTCAAAAAAATTAGAAGCAATATATTTGAAAAGTTGATGAGTTTAAATAAATAAAAATTGTGCTCAACAACCTTAACTGCCTGGACTATTTTATGTGGCATATGTATATTTACATAAAAATATAATAATTATTAATTGATCAATAAACAAAAACTTTATTTTTAAATAAATTAATCTCTTGTGAGGGCATAATCACAATACACCACTCCAGGGTTTGGGTTATGGTGGGATTTACCACGGCTGACATAGATTTGACAACTCGGCCTGTGGCCTCGTGGCCCAAACTACACCAGCACGTGGTAAGTCTCCCTGTGACAATGCTTAATCTCACCCCCAAATGATATGTTGTTCCATGGTTTTGTGCCCCATATGCATTATCTTGCACTTCTTTGCATTGAATTTCAACTGCCAAACCCCTGACCATTCTTCAAGTTTCTGCAGGTCCCTCCTCATTCTGTCTACACCCTCTGGTGTGTCCACTCTGTTACAGAGCTTTGTGTCATCAGCAAACAGGGAGATTTTGCCTTCTACATCCTGCACAATGTCACTAATGAAGACATTGAATAGGACCGGTCCCAGCACTGATCCCTGTGGTACCCCACTGGTCATTCTTCTCTCTGTGGAGTGATAGCCATTTACCACCACCCTCTGTGTCCTGCCGCCAGTCAGTTACCTACTCACTGCACTACTGTTCTACCCACTCCCATATTCCCAAGTTTGTTTAATAATCTTCTATGTGGCACAGTGTCAAAGGCCTTGCTGAAGTCCAGATAGGCCATGTCCACTGCCCTCCCCTGATCCACCTCCCTTGTCATGCAATTGAAAAATTCAATGAGGCTTGTCTGACATGACCCTCCCCAGGTGAAACCATGCTGTCTTGGGTCTTGTAGTCCATTGGCAACCAGATGTTCCACCAATCTCTCCTTCGGTAGTGTTTCCATGATCTTCCCCACTACACAGTTTGAATCAGAATCATTTTGGGTAATAGCACATGAACGAGCACTCTGCTAACTTCATTTATGATCTCACCAACTGCTGACTGTTCAACCCCAAACAAATATACCAATGCGCGGTGCTCAATGTTGGTAGCCAGGTGCCAGACTGTGATTGCCACCCATTTAGGCACAGGCACTGCATGTCAGAAGTGGGTGTCAGTCCTTGAAATATAAGGTGCCAATTCTGAGCACAGTATCTGAAATGTGGAGTAACACATTATAAAATTAGAAAGCCATTGCTCATGATCCCGGTGGCACAGGACTATCTCAATCTATCACGATGCTGACCTGTAAAAAGCCTACACTGCTCTAGTTATCATGCTGGTCACATAGCCAGAGGCTATAACATTCTGCGAAACACAGAGCATTGTTATTATTTGTAGTCTCATGAGCCCAATAATCATTGCTCTCCCAGAAGCTGTCTGCCTGAGCCTGCAGATTTGTTACTGCATTCTCCTTTTACTGTGATTCTGGTGAGCTGCTATCTGAAAACACACATTACAGCAGTTCTGTGACAGGGGCTACCATGTTTCAACAATTGTTTACATGGAGATGGCCTCCAAGACTCATGGGATATCATGAAATGTATGCTGGGAAAACACCCAGCAGAAGCAAGGAACCATGCTTCAACATGACCGAACAGTTTTGCTGAAAACCATTACTGACCAGGGAGTGTGGATGCAGGTTTACTGTGTTACAGCACTGCTGCTGCAGTGCAGATGGGTGACTGTGGTGAGTTTAAAACTGTTCTTGAAAATGGTTTCAAAATCATTCTTTTAGTGTGTACAGGGCTTTAGAGTGAGCCAGCAGGCAGGAGAGCAGAGTGTGTGGGTAGGCCGGCATTGAAGAACAGACCTCTGCTACAAACTTACTGTCCTTTGTTTTTGATTTTTAAATCCCAAAATGAGTAAGTGGGAGGGTGGGTGACTGAGCGATCATAGAGGTGGGTGGCTCGGCAGGGGGAACAGATGCTCCAAAAGAAAAAGGCACCAATGCCTGAGAAAGCAGCATTCTCTCTCTCTCTCTCTCTCTCTCTCTCTCTCTCTCTCTCTCTCTCTTCTTCAGTAAAATATCTCTCTCCTATGAATAAAAAAAAAAGATTAACTTTTTTATTTAAACCAAATTATTCCAAAATAAATATATCAGAGGGTGGCAGCTGAGTGATCATGCAAGAGGGTGGTTGGTGGGAGAACAGATTGTACAGAAAAAAAGGCAGTGTCTTAGAAAACTGCGTTCTCTCTGGCTCTCAGACTGCTCTATTCTATAGTAAAAAGTCTCTCTCCTGTGATAAAAAACAACAGATTAATGTTATTTTAATAAATAAAATCAAGAGGTGTGGAGCTTGCATCTTAGCACTTAAAAACTACAGTTATGGAATCAACATTGGATCAAAAAGCTTAAAGCAAAGAAGAAGATCATAGTCCCAGTAGGTGGAAGGACTAATTTCTATAAAAAATACAAACTAATTTTTACTTTAGCATGTTTCAAAAAATATGCTTTTAATACTGAAAGATATTTTAAAAATAAAAACCCATTTTATAAGCACAATGAAGCATGACTGGGTGTTGGTAGTAATAAGATAGAGTGGAACCCTCTTATAATGGACACATTCATGCAAGCAGGTATTGTCCATTACAAGGGGTGTTCGCTATATCCTAAAATCTTAAAATATTAATCTTTTTTGCCCCAGCTTACTCACTGAAATTAAAATACAACATACCATTTTGTCTGCCCACTAAGTGTATTGAGGACTGCTATTTGCAGCTGACTGGGGACTAATCAGTAAATGAGATTGGTAAGACTTTGCTGTACACTGTTTGTGTTGATGGAGAGGAGGGAGTTCAGGGGGTGACTTAGCAGCAACCATTAAGGGGGAGGTTGGGGAGGTTAGGGAGGTTACATGTTACATAGACGGGTAAGATGTGCTGTGGAGTAATCCACTGAAGTAAGGTATCAGGTATTAGGCATTAGATAAGATAAGTGGTGTCTCTATAGTGCCTGGCAAACCTACTGAACAATAAGTGGAGTGCAGTTCCAACATGTAACAAGGGCATAGAGTAGCTCACAGTGGTTGCTATACAGGGGTTGCAGAGTATGGTATAACTGGTATGTTTAAAATTATGGACATAGCTTTTGGCAGGACAGATCTCTCTGTTAAAAGCGGGTATCTGCTATAAAGATGTCAGCTATATGTGGGGTGGACTTTACTTGCACACTCAGGGAATTATGTTTATTTGTTTTACCATGTTTGTGCAATAAACTGACATACAGAGAACAATGAATTATTTTAAATAATTTAAAGGCATACTGTATGTCACAAGTATGCATTGCATTATCTTTCGAGGAACATAAGAAATGTAATCACTAAGCAGGTGAAATCCATTGTGAGGCAGAAAAGCTTTTAGTAAGTCTGTCTGGTATTCACATGAACAATGTGACTTAAATAGCATTTGTTTGTGTCTAATATTTTTTTTCATAAGCATCTAATGGTGCATCGATACATTATGGTATAATAAACATTTCTGGAACACAGAAAAAAACATTCAATGTTATGTTGTGGAGTATAAATAATCACTGGGTGTCACAGTGGATTGATAGAGAGGGACTAGAGACTGAGGCCTAGGATGGGGTTCTCAGTGTATCATAATGGCATTTTAAAGTCAATGTTAGTTAAATGTCAGATGCTTTTCATTATTTGTGCTCTCCCCTCCCCCCCAGCTACTCTCCTCTCCCCCCACCTCTACTATCCTCTCCACCGCTCTTTTCCCAGGGGTTTTATTTCCCCTGGTCACCACCCAGGAAATCCTACTTGCTCTTTCCTTACTAAACCTGATCAAATCTAGCTCTAATAGCTGGACCCTAAACTTCTCCATCTCTCAGCTCCAGCCATTGCATCCCCACTGACTCACCTCCTCAAACTCTCCTTCATCCTTTGCGCTGTCCTTCAGTCATGGAAGATTGCCACAGTTCTCCTCCTCTATACAAGGGGCAATGCCTCCATCCCCTCTTTTGTAAAGCTGCAAAAGAAACATTTCTAATCCAGGTTTGCTGACTTCCTCCACACTTCCAACTTCCACACACCACTTTCCAGTTTGGTTTTCAGAAGAACCATTCTACTTTCATGTCCCTGCTTCATGTCACTAACTCCATCCTCACTTGGATGGATCAGATGCACACCACAGTGTCCATTTTCACTGATCTGGTGAAAGCCTTTGATTCAGTGACCGATTCACTCCTTCTGGACAAGCTGAGCTCTGCCAGCTCTCAGCCCCAGCTGTTGACTGGTTCCAATGCTACCTCTCAGACTGTCAGCAGTTGGTACAGGTAGGAGACATCTTATTTCTTCCCCTACCAATCCAGGCTGGAGTCCTACAGAGCTCCATCCTGGGTCTAATGCTCTTCTCAATTTTTCGTTATGACCACCCCTCTGCCTATGCCAACGTGCATATTTACATGTATGCAGATGACACAGTACTATATATTTTATACCTCTCAACTGCAGCAGTGGAAGTCTCACTTCAGCAACATTTTCACAATGTCCTGCACTGGTTCCAGTCCAACCAAATCTAGGTCAACACTAAAAATGTGTCCATGACCTTTGGCACTAGACAGAAGCAGGTCAGGCTTGTCCCTCTCCCTTTCTTCTCCACCATGGATGGCACCTATCTTGAAATAGTTGCCTCCTTCAAGTATCTTGCTGTGTGGATTTATAATAGGCTTGGCTTCTCTCTCCACATCGATGCCATCCACTGCAAGCTCCACCCCAAGCTTGGGGCTCTATACCATAATAAAGACTGTCTGTCTCCACAGGTCTGCCAGGAATTGGCTTCCAGAATGGTGCTCATGGTCTTTGTCTATGCAGATGTAGTCTATGGTACTTCCCCTCCTCTTCTCTTGCCAGAATGGACACCTTCTGTAATGCCTTCTGCCACATTGCTACTAATACCCACCCAATACTGATCACTTATCCCTCTACTCCTCCCTATCCATCCTCCCTTTCCCAACATGTTGCCAGTCCCACTGAACCTCCTTCATCTCCAAATACTGGTTTGAGTCTCCACAATATTATCTAGCCACACTCCTCTCACCCATTCCCTCTGCTTTATACTACCTCCACTCCAGGGATCCTCATACTTTCTCCCTCCCCATCCTCACTCAACTGCTGGGCAGTCAGCCATCTCCTATCACTTTCACTCCCTGTGAGACCAGATCCCCTCCTTTCTCTGTCTCTCCAGTTTCCTTTAAGCACCAGCTAAAGCTACTCCCTACCACCTCCTGCTCCTACCACCCCCTACCTGACCTGCCCCTGGTGACATTTGTACCCCCATCATGGTCACCCCTTAGGTCACTTTGTGCCACTACAACTGCTATAAGTATTTGTATTTACTAGCATATGTCATTTTAATTGAGTATTGATGTTGCTCATATAACCAACTTCTGCTCACCATTTTTTGTTATTTGCACTTGCATCTGGTCAAATTTTTAACTGTTGTCACTTTATCTTCGGAACACTTCTCTTCTGCTCTTTTTAATTTATTGTATCTCCTTTCCCTTTTCTCTGGGTTGCACCAAGAAATGAGCCCTGGCTCAATGTGCCTTTCCTAGTAACCAATTTTCAAACAAATACATAAATAAATAAATTTGCATTTAGTAAAATGCTACAGAGCTAACAGGGGTGTAGATAGAACACCCTACATCTATAAATGACTGGGAGAAAACAGAAGAGTGATATAAAGATAAGTAGCTGAATCTTACTCACAAAGGACTGGAACAGAAATGCCAACGTGACAGTTATGTGGTATTTCCTTTCCTGTGACTCTTAGCTATGCCCAAGCCAGTTCTCACACTTCTTCTGCACATTTGCATATCACTTGGTGAATGTGATATGAATGGGGCTGGAGACAACATGCAAATAGCTTGTGGACCTCACAGTGTAGGTAAAACACGCTGCCTTGAGAACTGTTAAAGGCAGGCAGTCTGAGTGTTTTAAATCTGCATGCAGCAGTTGGAGACTTGGTGAGGGATCACATGTATTACTACTATGAAAGAAATTGGGGCTAGGGATGGAGGATTCTACTGAATGCCTGGGAAATATGTTTTGTTATACACAAATCACTGCACGCACTGCAAAATAAGTGGGTGGAAACCCCATTTGCACACACTATTATCTGGAGAGACTCCTTTGCATTCTGGCTAAATCATAAGAACCCTGTGACTAAAAACCTGTTATGTGTAGCAGCAAAGTGTGGGGAAACAATGGGATGCCCGTTATCGGCCTAGTTTGTGCCTTTGCATCTTACAAATGAGAATCAAGCTCATGAACTTCAGGCTGGAAAAGACCATTGCTGTGTCATGTCTACCTTCTGTTTTCCTAAATGTTATAGCAAGGAATTAGTGGTGTTCATGACACTCATTTTGATGTTTGTATTTGTGCCTCTGGTACTTGTTTTGTATCTGTATTTGTGTTTTGTTTGCATGTGTTTGTGTGGGAAAAATATTTTTGTACATATCAGACTTTTTCTGTTGTTGATAGCACAAAAACATGGGTTTGCTAGTTTGAAGTGTGTTATGTATATTTATCAATAAAAATGCATTTATGTAATGAGCAGTAGTCATATGTGTGTCACTGAGCCTCGACTCAATATGTGGCAATTCAAAAGAACTGGAAGGGAAAGTATGGCTGTATCAGATGACACCAAAATGTGTAATAGGGTGGTTCCTAGGAGGGGCTGGAGAGAATGTGTAGGGACCATGGGAAACCTGAGGAGCAGAAAAGAGTACGGAAGTTGGGTTCAATGTCAAAAAGTGCAAAATCGTGCACCTAAGGCATAGAAACCCAGGAAATGAGCATAGGATGTGGGGAGGTACTGACAGTCACTAAGCAGGAAATAAGCCTTGCTGTCATCCTATCTGATAACCTCAAAGTGGCAAGGCAGTGTGACAAAGCAGTGAGTAGGGTTGGTTGGATGCTGGGCTTCATGGGGAGAGGTATTTCCAGCAGGAAGATGGAGGTGGTGTGGTTGCCACTGTATTGCTCACTAGTTAGACTCCACTTGGTGTACTGTGTCCAGTTCTAAAGGCCACACCTCAGAATGGACATAGACAGGGTGGAAGCAATCTAGAAGAGGGCAACTAAAATGGTGCAGGGTTTGATGAAAAACCCTATGAAGCGAAATTGAAGGATCTCAACATGTACACCCTGGAAGAGAGGATAGAGAGAGGGGACATGATAGAGAACTACAACTACCTAGCAGGGGTGAACAGAGTGCAGGGGGGGAGTCTCTTTCAAATAAGAAAGAGCACCAGGACTAGTGGGCATGCGATGAAGCTGGAAGGGGGTAGTTTAAGATGGACATGCGGAAGTACTATTTTATTGAAAGAGTGGTAGATACCTGGAACAGACTATCAGTGGATGTGGTGGAGATAAAAACAGTTGGGAGCTTCAAGTATGTAAGGGATAGACATAGGAGAATATTATACCACCTACCCCTCTCGCCCTTTGTTCTTGCTTCTCACTAGTAAGCTGTTCCCCCTCCCTTCACTGTGAAAACTGGGAAAAAGAACCTGTCCAGGATGTACACTTTTAGTCAGTCTGTTCCACCCTCAGAACACACCAGCATTCCAGCAACAGGCAATTAGGGCACCAATCAACGATGTTGCAGATCATTTTTTTTGCAGGGGACTGCTCCCTGCCCCCCCTTGTGGGGGGCTATGCACCCCACCCCCCTCTACTTAATGATTTCTACTCTGGGGGGTGGACCTGGGGAAGGGGCAGTGAATCCCACATATGGCACCCTGATTGCTAGGCACCATAATGCCGATGCTCTGAGCACCATAAGGATACTTGGTCCACTTCTATGCAGTCTCCATCTGCCACCATACTTATCCTCACTATCGTCCACTTGCTTTCCTCTTCTCACTTATGTACCTGAAGAAAATCTTATCCCCATTTGCTACTCCTTTGTCTATCCTTTCCTCTGTCTGCGCTTTTGCCCCCTCACTGCCTTACCTGCTTTTTTTCTGTTTTACCTGGTACACCTCCCTGTCTTCCTCCCTCTGCATTTCCTTATACCACCTGAATGCCACCCTTTTCTCCTTTACCACCATGGACACTTTCCCTGAGTACCATAATGACCTCTTTTTTCCTTTTGCTTTTTCTCACTTCTTCAGGCAAAGACTGATTGCCTTAATTATGCCCTCCCTTATTTTTCCCCACTCTTCCTGTACCCCTCCCTGGCATCTCACCAGACAGTTTCTGAGGCAGGCTCCCATTTCCTTAAAACCCACCCTCCTAAGGTCAAGGACCCTCATCCTCATGTGTTTCATTTCCTCAGTCTTAATGTTAAAACACACTGTACTGTGAACACTGGTACCCGTGGGACTGCCCACTGTAAGGTCTGCAACGCTGTCACTCATTATAAGCACAAGGCTTGCACTGCCCCATTCCTAGTGAGTTCAATGACTAGCTACCTGAGAAAGACCATAAGAAATGTTCATTTTAATGAAAAGTGAAGTATTGTTAAATAACCGGCATTGAAATACTGCTGTAAAAATTGAGGACAAAGTGGAAGCAGCCATAATGAACCGAGTGCTACTTTAAGTAATTCAAGTGAAAAATACTTAAGCATACTCAAAAATGGGGAGACAGAATGAAAGAGGCAATCTAAAATGGAACAAAGATATGCGTACTTAACATTGTTACCAGAAATGAACTGCCACTTTAAGTGTATACAGCCTTTAAGATAGAGTTTACCACAGCTGTACTGTAATTCTTCTACTGCAGCTTGAAATCCTTGAAACTTTTTATCAGTACAATATACAACAGACTGATAGATCCACTTCATCACAAATGTACCCTGTACCAACATTTTAGATGCACTTCATCACAGCTGTACTCTGTACCAAGACAACACAAGAAAGATTCCTAGAATACTGTGTCTGTCTGTTGGTCTTCCCATCTGTTTGTCTGTCTATGTGTCTATTTGTCTATGTATCAATCTCTAGCAACCCTCAGTTATTTCTCTTCCAATCTGAGCTTGAACATTTTCCCCAAAGCTGCTCAGTGAATTTATATCAACTGCTTTAAAACCATTAGCTAAAATGGAGTTTTCTTACTGCATGGTTTACAAAGTTAGTACAGTGAAGATGGTTAAAGAGATATTGTACTAAACAGCATTTTCTTTTTCGTAAAAGAAAATCTCTAAAGAATGCAAAAGCTGTGGTCTGCTATCTATGAGTGGCACAATTCATAGGACCTATTATACACAGCACAATTTCTCCCAGTCTGTCTAAGGTCAAAACCTTTTGTGAATAGGACACTTAGCTCAAATGTTTTAACTGAGCTCTGCATCTGGCTGCTATTACCCATCTCTCAGACACCCTGAAGAGGCACTGCTGACATGCAATGTCAGGGGTCAGCCTTTATTAAAGAACAGGGCAGGATGTTGTTTTCTGTACTGATCATATCCAGTGGTTTTCTAATGTGTGCTGAAAGAACATATGGACATTCAAATTAAAAAGACACAAAGGTTGTGACAGTAGATCTTTAATCACCACACAAACACGTTTCTTGCTATATATTCCACTGTCAATTTAATGACAAAGTGGGAGGTAGAGAAAATGGAATGACCTGATCCCTCCCTGAGGTCAGACAAGATTTAGTATACGTAATTGTAAAAGAGAATAGTGAATGTTCATATTACAGATCAGATCATTATCATTTAGCAAAACAAAGCTTCCTAGACAAATAAAAGAGTCTGGCTTACTGCTATACTGCATCAGGAGTATAAGCTTGTTTATTAAAATTATTTTACCAGGAAGTGACTGCTGAGAACAAGTCTTGTTTCCAAAAATGTTCTGGGAGGAGTTACACAAAAATGGCAGTTTTTTTTGTTTTTGTTTATTTAGATATCAAATGATGAGATGAGCTTGACTAATGTCTGTTATTCAAAGAGTAAGTAACTCTGTGTTGCATTTAAGATAATAAATGGAATTATTTAGATAACAATATTGTTCTGTTGGGGTCTGGTCAAAGCCTCAAACTACCATCCCCAGGATGAAAAGATTAGAATTCAGTATTTGTCAATCTGATTCAGTGTAAAGGGAGCAATAATATTACCTGGGAGTGCACATATATGTGTGTGTGTGTGTGTGTGTGTGTGTGTGTGTGTGTGTGTGTGTGTGTGTGTGTGTGTGTGTGTGTGTGTGTGTGTGTGTGTGTGTGTGTGTGTGTGTGTGTGTGTGTGTGTGTGTGTGTGTGTGTGTGTGTGTGTGTGTGTGTGTGTGTGTGTGTGTGTGTGTGTTTAGATTTACATTCTGGGTTAAGTGCTGCAGGGGTGATGGATTTCATACTTGATGGGTTCGTCTGCTGGCAGCTGACATTGACCAACCCTTGAGTGTAGGCAGTGTCTGGAAAGCTGGTTGCTCCACTGCTTCCTTTTTGGAATGAATATGTCACATTCATAATGCATTATGGCATATTACATCATGACTGTCATGCATATGCCACAATCAATTTTTAACAGCAGAAAACTTCAGAATCACACTAAGCCAAGAAGCCCTTAAAGTACACTATGTCTGCTGGCTACAGTTCCAAATGTCTTGTCCATTAGTTCTCAGTCTTTGTCACAGTGAAATTCCCCAAGTCATGGAAAAGCTATTCAAATAATCTTGGGCTCCCCTATAGAAAAATAGAGTATTATACTTTGCACAGTACATCAGAAATGAAGTGAAACTCTTTTGAGTAGTTAACTCCCATTTTATTCAACTTATTGTAACCCCCCCAATTGTAACCCATCTCCAGGCCAGCTTACCTGGTTCATTATTTTGACTCTTGAACCATTGTTACCCCTTGTTGCAATACCTTCATGGGTCAGACTGCTTTCTCTGTCTCTTTCCCCTCTAGCCAAAGTAACCTTTCTAGCCACCTTTGACTCCCACCCCCACCCTGTCCTTAAAGGGAAACGTCCACATACAGTCGGGCCCCACCTCCATGTGTAGTGGGGCCCGATTAGCAGATGCAATAAAAAAAAAATGTTAAAATAAACTTACTCACTTCACATTTATTTCAAAGTATATCTGGTTGATCCTGCGCCCCTGTTGCCCCGGCATTTTAGGATGCAGAACCCTTCCCATTGGGCCCACAAGCACCTGCAGCTGTCCCCGTGATGATGTTTCAGGCAGGGAGCAGCCGGGGGCATCTATATACTTGATATGAGACTCCTTTTTAAAATAACTCTGGTTTGGAGCCTGGACATTCATGGGCATGTGTCTTATAAGCAGGTGATGACCAGTACCATGCCAGTTGATACGTGGTCTAGGTGTAGCCTGGAGATGCATAGATTCTAAACCGGAGCTATTTGAATATTTGGCAATACAGTATCTCCACCAGACCATTGTGGGGGACAGAGTCAAACGCCTTGAGCAGAGGGAGGATGGAAGTATAAAGTCACACAACATACCAAAAACTGAAAATTCAACTACAGTACTTTTTCAGACTTGCCTGAGCATTCCCTGGAACAGGTTATTTAATTTTTTTTAATTTAAACTTTTGTTAACCGGGTAAGCAATATGAGCCAAGGCCCTTTTTTAAATGCAACCCAGGACCATTCAAAAACAGCCAGGATGTTAAAAACTAACAGTTACATAAGATACAATACAATACAATGCAATACAATACAATATAACACAATACAATACACAAAATACAATAGACAATAAAAATAGACAACAAAATGATAATCACATTTCAAGGAATCAACATAATGTTGTCTTAATAATAATTTACAACTATTATGACCAGAGATTTGATATAAGTTCATTGATAAATTATTCCAATGAGTAGGGGCACATATAGAAAAGGCTTGCATGCTCATCTTTGTAGTTACTTTTGGAACAATAAGATTAAAGGAGGTATTAGACTACAGGGCCCTTTCTGAATTCCTTATGCCTAGCATTGGATACAGAGGAGAGAGTAAATCTAAATCTAAAACATTATGAGTCAAGCAGTTTAAACTGCATAAACTTATAAACAGTATAAATGGGGAGATAACCAGTCCAATTGCTGATACAGGACACAATGGTGTCCCTGAAAAGGAAGTTTCAAAGCAAATCTACTAATAGTGTGAAATGTAGTGGTGAGTAAGGACAAATCTGACTTGGTCAAGCCATGGAATAAAATGGAATTATAATTCATTATGGACAACAATACATTGGTGGGGACTCCCCAGGAGGCTGGCCTCACCATTTAAGAAACCCTGGTCTAGTCTTGTCTTAGTACTGTAGTTGTTATTTTTCATCTAAACATACCTCAGAAATAATTAATAAACCCACACATATAACATTGCATGTTAAGATAGGTAATGCAGTGTAATAGGTAAAGAGCTGTGCACAAACAAATCCCAGTTCAAATATCAGGATACCCATCTGCTTATTTTCTGGCCATGGGCAAATCATTTGATCTTGTATTGTAGTCCTCTCAGCCATAAAACAGGGATGATGTAGGACTCCACTGCAGTAAGTTTATTGAATTACAGTTGTGCTTTCCTGAGTCAGCTGCTTCTACAACAGCTGCTGGCTATAGGTACAGTAACTACAGTAGCATGCAGAGACTTGTCAGTATTGGGGCATGCTTCCATAAATTAGTATTAGTAAATCATGATCGTGGTAGAAATCCAAACACTATTACTGGGCGAAAAAAGGAGAAAATTGATTGCACAACTTTTATAATCAAGGACAAAAGATTTGCTTGCCAAAAACAAAACTCCAGGTACATTATAAACATTGTCAGAAAAACTTACATTTTAAAGAATACAACAGTTTGTACTGCATTGATCATGCATAGGGATGTAAGTTTGTCATGGATGAGATTTTAATGACTCATTGTTTGTTCATGAAATCATTAGTAAACAGTAGTAAATGTTGTGGCACTGTCATCATTGCTACATTCTGATGACACTAGTGAAAGTCATGGAAGTCCTGAATAAAGATCAAATGTCATGGAATCAATGATGTGCATGACTGCCATGACAAACTTACATCCCTAATCATGCACAGCTCTGTTACAGTTGTTGAATGTCTCCATCATGAGCAGGTTCCGTTTCTATTGTTTTAAACCTGAAGCTGACTGAGGCTTTCAACATTTCAAAAGATCACATGAGGTCAAACTCATAAACCTACATCAAGTCACCTCATGCTTTTCTCTGAATCAGACCATGAGCAGAGTTTACTGACTGCCCAGCATGTTGCCAGCAGGGAAACATCACTCTGATTGCAGTCCGTGGCACAGCACGGGTTAACAAGGAGCTAAAGAAAAAAAAGTTATTGTCTAGTTTTTTAGTTATTTGGAGGACATGGGCTTTTTGAGTAGGGGGGAACGGTTGGTAGAATCAGTTATACTAGACAGACTGACTGGTGACCAGGGAAGGTACACTAAGCTGTGACATTTTGTTTCCAGGTATATCCTAGTAAACTGGTTACAAGGACCTGTTTTATTTATGGGAAATGCTTATCAGGACGCCAGGGAAAATGCCAAGGTTTTACAATGCCAGTCCATGAGATTTTTGAATTATCTGGTCATCTAGGAAAGACAGATGTGCTTCTTCTGTATGTGGTCCACAGATTGAAGGGCTTAGCTTAGTGAAGTGAAGAATAACTCATATGGTGAGGGGAGGAGAGAGAGATAGAGTGAAAGAAAGGTGCAAGAAAAATGTGAGGTCAGAAGGGTAGGGTTGTGTAGAGAAGAACATCAGGATTCCAAGAGTCTTTGGTAATAGACATAGAAACTACTTTACAGTAAAGGCCCCGTTGTTTTGGAACCCACTTCCACAAGGGGAAGAGGGGGGAAACAGACTGGGGGTGGAGGTGTCAGAAGGAGCAGAGGGAGGATGGAAGTATAAAGAACCTGGGTGGGGTTCGACAAAGGGGATCAGGGATAAGGGGTGGGGGGTGGTGTTAGTAAATGCCAGGAGCTTGGGAAACAAGTTGCCAGAGTTCCAGGCCATGCTGTTGAGGGGGGTGGATGTGGCGGTCACAGAAGCGTGGGTCAACAAAACCATGAATGGGACCTAAAGGCAGGGTACACTATGCTTAGGAAGGATAGAAAGGAGGGCAGAGGGGTGGAGTGGCTATGTTCATTAGAGATGACATAGAAATTGCTAGGGTAGAAGAGGCAGAGGGAAATGTGGAGGCCTTATGGGTTACCTTACGAACCCCAGCAGGAGGTAAGGTCAAGCTGGGTGTAGTATATAGGCCCCCCGGGATAGGTGATGTTCTGGAGGATGGTTTGCTGGACAACATCATTGCCCAGTGTGGACCAAAAGGGGAAGGAGTCATGTTGATGGGGGACCTTAATATGCCAGGTACAAACTAGGGAACCATGTCCTCTAAGGTGGCCAAGGAGCAGAGGCTGCTGGACGGCTTCCAGGATGTGTTCTTAACACAGCATGTGATGGAGCACACAAGGGAGGGGCATGTCCTGGACGTGGTTCTGGCAGATGGGGATCTGGTAAGGGACCTGGTTGTAGAGGATCCCCTGACTGGGAGCGACCACAATACTGACTGGTTTCAAATAAGCATGGGGGAGGGGAGATCTAGGACACTGGCAGTGGACTTCAGGGGGGCAGACTTTGTGGGCATGGGAAATATTCTCAAGGATCACTAGAAGGGGAGTACATCAATGACAAATGTGGAAAAGAGATGGGAGGTCATAAACCGGGGACTTCATGAGGCAGTCAGGACCTGCACTAAGGTGAAACGTAAAGGAGCAAGGTCACATAAATCATGCTGGTGGTCCAGTGAGGTTCAGGTAGCAGTTAGAGAAAAGAAGGCAGCCTACAAAAAATATAAAACAACAAGAGGGGATAGGGATACGGAAATGTACCATCTTGCATCTAGAAAAGTCACCCGGATGGTGAGGGGGGCAAAGTCCAGTAAAGAGCAGCAGCTGGCACAGGGGATACATGGAGGGGAAAATGTGTTCTTCTGGTACATTGGGGAGTAGAGAAAAACTAAGGGCCCTCTCAGCAGATTGAGATCAGAAGGAGGGTGGGTGGAAGAGGCAAGGGACCAGGCAGAGGTATTAAATGAGTACTTCGCCTCTGTGTTCACTAGGGAGAGGGATGGGATATCTACAAAGCAAAGCACGATAGGGATAGAAGCGGCAATGAGTGGGATCAGGGGAGCAACAGAAATGGAGCAAAAGGAAGGGAGAGGTACCCAAGGGGTGTCACATCAGGATAAGGATAAAAAGGCCAGTAAGGTGGAGGGGACGGATGATGTTATCTCCACCAAAAGAGTGTGGTTAGCCCTCAAGGCTCTAAAGAAAGACAAATCTCCTGGGCCGGATGGCATTCATCTGAGAGTACTGTGGGAATTGGCAGACATACTGGCTGCATCCCCGGTGGGGCTCTTCAACAGGTCGGTTGAGACAGGGAGGGTACCTAGGGATTGGCGAGAGGCACATGTGGTGCCAATCCATAAAGGGGGGTCGAGGGAAGTACCAGGTAACTGTAGACCCATCAGTTTGACCTCGGTGGTGGGAAAATTAATGGAGAGTATACTAAAGGAATGATTGGGGGTGTACTTGGAGGAGGTAGGAGGTCTGGATAGTCGGCAACATGGGTTTGTGCCAGGTAGATCATGTCAAACCAATCTTCTGGAGTTCTGTGAATGGGTAACATCAGAACTGGACAGGGGAAAGCCTGTGGATGTATTATGCTTGGACTTCAGCAAGGCGTTTGACTCTGTCCCCCACAATGGTCTGGTGGAGAAACTGATGGGGTTGGGAGTAGGCCCTTTGATATTCAGATGGATTGAAAACTGGCTAGCTGGACACACCCAGAGATTAGTGGCCAGTGGGGAGCTCTCAAACCCTAGAGAGGTCAGTAGTGGGGTACCGCAGTGCTCGGTCCTGGGTCAGATCCTGTTTAATGCATATGTATCAGACATCAGGGAGGGTATAGGGTATGAAATGAGTCTCTTCACTGATGACTCCAAGATGGGAGCAGTAGTTGAGGGGGAAGAGGGGAGGTTGGCCCTGCAAGGGGACCTGGACACCCTGGAAAGCTGGGCTCACACATGGAAATTAAATTTCAATATCACCAAGTGCAAGGTGTTACATCTTGGGTGGGGAAACCCTAAACACAGGTACACCCTGGGAAGGGAGGTGCTGGAGACCTCAACAGTGGAAAAAGACCTAGGGGTCATGGTGGATGCATGTATGAATAACTCTGAGCAGTGCAGGAGAGCGGCTAGCAAGGCAAACAGGATGTTGGGATGCATTGTAAGGGGGATCACCTCTAGGAGCAGGGAAGTGATTCTGCCGCTGTACAATGGACTGGTTAGACCACACCTTGAGTACTGCGTACAGTACTGGAGACCACACTTGAAGAGGGACATACAGCTCCTGGAAAGGGTACAGAGGAGGGCAACTAAGATGATACGAGGACTAGGGGGTTTGACGTATGAGGACAAACTTGAGGAGCTCTGCCTGTTTTCATTGGAGGAGATGAGACACTGGGGGAATGATTGAGGTCTTCAAGTACCTCAAGGGAATAAATAGGGTAAACACGGAGGGGATCTTTAGACTAAAGCAGGGAGGTATCACCAGACGGCATGGTTTGAAGTTGGAAGGTGGAAGGGTGAGGGGGGAAAAGAGGAGGAGGTTTTTCACTGAGAGGGTGGTGGACCCTTGGAATGCACTGCCTGGCGATCTGGTTCAGAGATTCACAGTGGAGGGCTTCAAGAGAGGGTGGGACAGACACAGAAAGTGGAAGTGTCAGATGAAGGCCTGGCCCAGGGGGGTGGGGATGGATGATAGGGGTTTCTGGAACACAAGGGGGGGTGGTAGGACCTTGGCACCAAACTAGGGATCTGAGGTTCGAGCAGACTCGATAGACCGTAAGGCCTAACCTGCTGGCAAGTAGTATGTTAGTAATATTTGGTAGACTTACAAAACTTTGATGATTTCAAAAATAAATTAGACCAACTACTATTGGGAGGAGTGTAACATAGGCCCCATGTGTGTGGGGAAGATGGTATCGATGGACTATTTGTCTTCTTCCTTCTTTACAACACCGAGTAATACCGAGTAACAGAGACTTTACAAATGAAAGAGGACAGCCACACCGGTGACCTGGGTTTAGGAGCAAGCCCGGGTTGCTGGGGGTAGGCAGGGGAGGGAGAGGATAGAGCATCCGGAGGACAGCTCTCCTTTCCCAGGGAGGGACAGGGGCTCTGGATCGGTGCTCTGCTGATCTCTGGTGGAGGCTAGAGATACAGCAGGCACTGCAGAGGAGAACGATGAGTGGGAGAGTGGCAGACATCGGATACGCCTTGACGTTAGGGCACCAGCCACTCCCCGGGGAAAAACAGGGAAAATGCCTCTCGGCTCTGGTGGAGACGGAGCACCAGGAGCTTGCACTTGAGTTACGGCTGCCCACCTGGCATCCTCCCGACTGACATTACTGCTGTGTCGGAGGCTTTGGGTCCCATCCCGTCCTCACCCAGGGGTATAACCGAGGCTACATGGGCGACGGAGGATGGCTGGACAGGGTGAGCCGTAGGGGGATGACTCCATGTGCTCCCGAGGAAGACCAGAGCCGAGGAGGCGAAGGAGGCATAAATAGAAGAATTAAAAAAAAAAATGAAAGAGGAGACACTAGAAGTGCATGGAAGAGACAAATGGATCTGGGAAAAGTGCTTCATTAGCTCATCCTAGTGTTGTGGTCACATTGCAGGAAAAATAATTAATCAGGGCACCTAGAAGCAATGGGCAGCTGACTCCAGAGACCTCTCTATGCCCTACAGAGATGATGATCTCAGGATGTCACTGCTACAGCTGCAGAGACTGAGGAGGCAGTGCAGAGATTATCCCCAGTGCTGTGCACCCCAGAACTGCTCCTATGGCAGCAATGACAACTGTACCAAGCCAGTGAACAGGAGTTTCTGATGTATGTAAACATACATGGGAGGATACAGTGCAAAGTTCTTCCAAAGATATGTACAAGATAGCTTACATTATTTAAAACAACCAAAATGTTGATGTCTCTATGGGCCAGAATGATAAGGGTTGGATCAAGCAGTTGGCAACATAGCACCTGCACCTGCCTATGTTAGTGGCCTACTCTCACAAGGATATGTCTTCCGATTCTGGAACAAATTTGCCATCATAGGACCAGCCTTTCTGGCTGGCAGAAGCCAAATCTTTTTATTTATTGGTTGAGAGAAATCTGAGGTGGAAGAGTTTATGGAGGAGTGACTTTTTTTCCAAATATAATTCATAGCCAAAAATCTTACTTTAACCATAAGTACGCATTTTTTATTTTAACTAATAATTAACTGATTTAATTCCAATTGTCTTGTCTTAGCCCTGGGTTCACACTAGGAGTTGATCCCTGGTGGTTATTCCAAGTATATCAAGATACTCCTGGACACATTCACTAATTAAGCAAATCTCAAAGGGAAAAGAACCTGGGGCCTGATATTCAAAAGTTTGTGTGGGCATTAACAGGTTGTTGCCTGCACAAACAGGAGTTTGCGCTTGAGTCCTGTATTCAAATGGGGCTTTTGCTCAGGTAAAGAGAGTTAGCACCCATGCAAAACATAATCTATGCATGTGGGCAAGTGGAGGGGCGTGCCATGAATATGCGCTCTACCTCATTATCAGCAGCTTTGCGCTGTATAAAAGAGTTTAGCGCTGACCATTTACACAGTGCAAATACCATCAAACAAAACCCCGACTTAACTCCGGGCAACCCTATTGGCTGCTGGAGGTAGTGAAGCCACATAGCTGGTTGGCTGCAGGGGGAGCACAGCTGCTCCCTGTGATCCACAGCACCCCCCTGCCAGTCGCTGGTCCATTCATCATAATAATACATCCCTAATGCTAGTGGTCCTCTACACCAATTCTCAGCCCATTCTTTAAAATAAAACTACCCCTGGTACTAGTGGTACCCCCTACCATTGATCATGGGCCCATTCTTTACAATAAAATGATGCCTGGTGCTAGTGGTACCCCCACTCATGGTAACCAGTTCTCTAAATAAATGTTATCCCTGATGTTAATGGTAACCCCCTTCCCTCTGATCCCTGCCCTGGCTTAATGTATAATATCCCTGGTGCTAGAGATAATCCCCCTCGCTCCTATACCTGTCCCAGCTTACAGTATAATATCCCTTGTGCTAGTAGTAACACCCTTCCTTCCAATCCCAGCCTCAGCTTAAAGTATAATATCCCTGGTGCTAGTGGTAACACTTCTCCCTCTGATACCAGCCCTGTTCTACATTGAGATATCTCTGGTGGTCATGGTGCCCTCCCTCTGATACCAGCCCCATCATACATTTTTATATCCCTGGTGGTAGTAGTGCCCTGCCTCCCTCCCTCCAATCTCAGCCCTGCCATACATTGTGAAATCCTTGGTTGTTGTCCCCCCCCTCAATCACTGGCCTGGAAGTTCAAACAACCCCTCCATGGCATCCAGTGCCCCCCCCATGGCACCAGGCACCCCCCAACTCACTATTTCCTCAGCATTGGTGCAGTAGGCAAATATAGCAACTGTCACAGTCCTCCTCACATCTCCTCGGCTGGTCACTGTATGTACAGGCAGGGATTGTACCTCTTATTTATAAGACAAGGTGATGTACCTGAGCACTATTCCACTTAATATAGCATCTTTGGGCACCTAGGCAAGTGTGAGCCCCTGGTCTAACACCAAAAAAAACAGACAATAAGAATGATCACATGTAGATAACACTACACTACACTAAACTACACTACACAACATTACACTACACTACTCTATACTATACTTCACTACTCTACACTATACTACACTACTCTACACTACATGACACTTCACTACTCTACATTATACTACACTAATGCACTACTCTACACTACACTACACTGCACTACACTGCACTACACTATACTACACTACACTATCCTGCACTACACTATGTCTCAAAATGCTACACTTCAGAGTTTACATGCAGATGACAGCTACATAGAAACATAGAAACTTAGACTCTGACAGCAGATAAGGACTGCTTGGCCTACCCAGTCTGTCAATTTCCCTACCTATTGAATAAGCTGCAGATCCTAGTTAACCAACAGCCTACTTCCTCCTACATCCCACTTTAATGGTCTTATGTCTGTCCCATGCATTCTTGAATCCCTCTATTATTTTTGACCCCATGACCTCCTCAGGGAGGCTGTTCCAAGCATCCACCACCCTCTCTGTGAAGAAATACTTCCTCACGTTGTCCCTGAGCCGTCCCACCTCTATTTTCAAATTGTGCCTGCTTCTTCTTGCACATCTCTTTTTCTGAAAGATGCTACACTCTTGGACTTCGCTGATTGCCTTTGTTGATTCCCTTGAGCTGTTGCAGAAAGTGCAAACATATTTTAGTGAAAAACTTTCAAAATGAGTTTCACTTTTCAATTTATTTTGTGCTGTAAAACATGGAACACAGCCCTCAGATTATACTGATAGAGGAAAATGTGTCCACAAGATACATAAAGTGAATGAAGTGTACTGCTGCTTTCAGTGCATATACATGTAAATGCGAGAGACATTAAACTGTATGATCAGTGACAGAACCACTGTAAAACTTTATTGATAACTACATTAAACATGGATATACAATGTTCTTTCTTACAGATGAGATTATACAGATATTCTTCAAACTTGGTAATATGGCAATGGAATCACCTTATGCTGTGTTCCATGTTTTGCCTGTCAATTGCCCCACACGTTAGGATCATTACCCAAGGTCAGCTAGTTTCTTACTATGTCATATTTTATGTACTGTACATGTTAAAATATTTTTTAAAGTGGAATCATGTTTAAGTTTTTATTGTTGTTGTATGTGTTCATGTTTTAAGAAAAAAACACACTCATTTTTTATGTCATTGAATGTCAGCAAAATACAGTATAAACAGGTGTCCTGTATAGCAATGGTTTACATGTTGACACAATTGCTATAATAACTGGGATTAATGTTTTTCTACAGAACAATAAAGTATACTTTGAAAGCAAACTTCTGTTTGTAAAACTGTATCCATATGGCAGAAAAGTAGTAAATGAAATCAGTTTTACAGCTTCTCTTTAATGCCTGGTTGCAGTTTATTGACACATATCTAATAACGTACAGTTACATGTTGCAATGCATCATGATGTACGGTAGCATAGCATGCTGTCAACTACAGTTATACTTCCTCCCTGAAAACTGTTCCCTGTTAGTATACATATGTGGCAGTAACATTTATGCTACTGCACAACAGTGATCCTAGAAAGGGTGAGAAAAATAGGCCAGAGCCATCTTTGGTTCAATGTCAAGTTGTGCCAGAAAATTCTGTCCAGCTTCGTTCTCCAATTCACCTGATCCTATTCAGCTCTGAATACAGTAATTTGCATAGGATAGACTACACACAGGGAGGGTAAAAGCCTTGAGATTAGCAAATGAACATAAATTACCTGTAGTTTACTTTGGGCGATGCTGTTGGCCTGCATCTGTCATACTTTACTGCTTTCAGTGTTGTGAACAAAATCTGCAAAATCCACTAAAATCACCATGGTTCAGTATGACCTATGGTAACACTGTAGTTACAATTCATTGCTGACCTCAAGGCATTCAGTATCTTCCCCTGTAGTCTCCAAATCTTCATTTTCCTCATGTCAGTTACTAAACTCCCTTACAGCACCATAAATTTTACAATTACATTTTTATATTATGATTAGATTAAGATTGGACACTCATGTTTTTTTACCACAAGCTCATGGATTTTAACCCCCCACCACCAGGTTCTTAGGGTAATACCCATAACTGACTCTGCAGTGCAGTATGCTGAGGGTGCTGCACTGTTGAGATGCCGTCATTAGGATGAGACACTAAACTGAGGTCCTACTGCCTTTCTTAGATCACTGTTCAGGTGGCAGTTTAAGAGCCCATGGCAGTTATTGAAGAAGAGTGGAGTAATTTTTTTATTTACAACAATCTGTAAAATGAATACAAAACCAAATAATAACTACAAGTATATTACAGGTTCATTGGGAGACAAAGAAAAAAGAAAACTCACAGGCTGAAAAAAAATAACATGAGAAATTAAAGGCAAAAAGAGTGACAAAAAAAATCTACGAAACATGAAAGACCAGTTCTTACTACCAGGCTATGCTAATTCAGCTGTCTGGATCCTTTTACCTCAGTGAAAACATGTTTACAATAATAATTCTTTATGTGCCACAAATGTTATTTAGCTTTTCTATTATGCACCTGGCAAAATTTGGCTGTCTTCTTTTTCAGCAAACCATGTAAGGAAATCTATTTTTGTTGCAGGACACAGAGACATTAATGGGTCTGATTCACGAAGGATGATGCAGGGCTTGTGTCAAGTCCTGCTTTATCTGCAATATTTGGCACAGCTGCACCAAAGCACTGTGGTACAATACAGCCCAATTCAAGATGGGCTGGCACATTTGCGACCTTTTCCACAGTTTACAGCAGATTGTGCCAAAGGTTGGCACAAGCCCTGTAAACTGAATCTCGCCAGGACACAAAGTTAGACCGGGGGGAGCTGGTCTAACTTGTTATGTCTGGTACACTGATCCAGAATTGCAATTGGTGCCAAATGTCTGCTACAAGCTTCCTGTGCCACATGTTCGGTGCAACTGGGACTTGCGGCAGATGCAACCAGTTCCTGAATTAGGCCCATCGTATATGCCAAATGCTCCATTTTAAACAAGCTAGCAGTACCATTAAAGTCCCAGAATGGTACTTCCCCAATTTCCCCTTAAATTTCCCACAAATGAATACATCATATAACTTATCTCAAAATAAGGGTTTATGACATTTAAGTTTTAAAAAAAAGTCCAGAAATTCTGCATATAAGAGCACTGAATGAACACATGCTCCTTTGGCTCTGGGTACATTCAGGTCTCAGACAATACCTTTTTTAAAGGCTTTTATGATGATAATTATTCCTTACATTAAGGCATTCTTGACAACAAAGCCACAGCATGTCCCAAATCTAATCTGGTATATTTGGCCACCAACAGGTCAGTGATCCAGTGTTTTGATGTTCTGGGATCACATTCGACCACTGAAGAGATTCTGAAAATGTTAGCAATAAAATTTGCATATAGTTATTTCCTTTTCCATTCTATACATCTGGCAGAGATAAATACCACTGTTTTACCTTTCAAAAAGTACTGATCACATAATGAGGTATACCTATCAAGAGGTTTCTAAAATACCTCAGCTGCAAAAAGTGAGTGTACCAGAAAGTAAAACGTGGAACCCGTGGACAACTAAGATTCCACACCATTACCTGTACAGTGCTAACCAAAAAGATACTGAAGAAAAAAACTACTGGATTGATCATTGCTAACCCCCCATCCTTTATCATTTCACATGTTTTATTCTTTTTGAAAAGGCTGATTCTGCTTCCCCACAATTAATAAACAGGCAGTACAAATGTGATAACAGTTCTTTTGGGGGGGGGGATGCAAGTAATATAGAGAAAAATTGCAACTATGAAAATCTTGTTCATATTGACCGATTTTTTTTTGTCATTGACCACTTATTACACCTGTTAACTTTCTGTTTCACTTAGAGATACATAGAAATGTAAGTTCGCTGGTAAAATTCTGGGGAAATCATGAATTTAGCTGCATGAAATTTTTCATGAAATTCAGGCATTCCGCAAAATATTTTGTGGGTGCGAAATGTGGAATTTTGCCTGCAAATGGTGGAATTTCACCTACGAGTTGTGAAATTTTGCATCTGCAAAATAATTTACGAAATGTGCTCATTTCGCGAAATATTTTGTGTAAAGAAATAATTGGATTTCACCCATCTCTAGTTCCACTGTTGTAATTTTTTCTACGCAGTTCAGGAGGTCCATGCTTCCCTTTCAATATTTTACCATCAGACTCATTATTGATACTTTGGATATTTCAGTGCCTCCCACAGCGGTAAGAGTATTTTCTGCCATGCCAATAATTATACCTGTACTTTTCTGGATGTTTATTCTTGAATCAGAAAACTGGGACAAGGCCTCAAGATGCCACAAGGCTAACACCCCTGAGGCACTACCAAGTAGATATCATCACACATAAGCCACTGTACACTGAGACAAGGGTCCTCCCTGCATCTCCAGGCTTTTGATCTCCTTACTTTTCACAAGTTTCCTCAAGATTGGCTCAAGACAGCAAATACATAGAACTGGGTTTAAAGGACAGCCCTGTCTTACTCCCTTCAGTACTCTACATGGGCTTCCATTCTGCCATTAAATAATGGGGTCAATATAGTGGTGTCATACAGATTCTTTAGCCATCATATCAACTGCATTGATATTTCATATGTTGGCAATATTTAAAGAGGTATTCATGTGAAACACAATCAAATCACAAACTGTCCATGGACAAGCCTACCAGAGCTTCAGCACCATTTTAGAACTGTGAGTACACTTTGGCATCAGGAGGTTGCAAATACAAGCAAATTGACAGGGTTACAGTTTCTAATAAAATGGATAAAATGGCTCTATTAATTTGAGGCATCCATTGCTGTACTTTCTGGTTCCTAATATAGACTGATGCAGGGAGTAAAGATGTGTTTCTGCAAATGATCAAAAAAGAGTAAGTAGAGGGTGGGCAGTGTCCCTTTAAAGGAGAATTGCTGGAAAAGTTAATACAGTGATTGGTGCAAAGGTTGGGGTGTCAGTACTCCAATGCCCCCCAAATGGAAAAGAATCAACCTATAGGTTTGATTAAAAGAGACATAGCTGATTTCCTATCCTGTGCTCTGGGTGTGAATATTAATAGAAGTTCAATAATATATATATATATATATCTGTTACCAAAAGTACATAAAAGTTTGTTGTCGCCCCCAGGGAGACCAGTCATTGCAGGTATAGATTCGCTCTCAGAGCCCCTATCAATATATGAGTACTCATATCTAAAATCACAGGTGTAAGGTCTTAGGTCATATCTGAAAGATACTAGTGAAATATTGAACATTTTGGATGAGGCCCATGTTGAGCAGAATGAGATTCTTGTCACGCTCGATGTGAAATCTTTCTACACAGTAATACCTCATGACGGGGTGCTAAGTGCAATGAGAGATTTTTTGGATAGGATGCAGGATTGTGATCATCTGCCAACTGAATTCCTATTGGGTCTAGTGAGGCTTATTTGAGAGTCAAATGTTTTTTCTTTCCTAGTTTCCTTTTACCATTAAATTAGTGGCACTGCAATGGGTGCCACTTTTGCACCGAATTATGTGAATTTGTTTATGGGGAGTTAGGAGGAAAGATTTATTTATAACCAGGATCATAATAAATTCTATGAGCATATCAGTTTATGTTGTAGATACATCGATGATTTGTTTCTAATATGGCAAGGTACGGAAAGAGATATATTGGAATTTGTAAAATATCTTAAGCCTCAAGTACCTCTTTAAAGTTCACAGTAACATACAGTTTAGATAGCATTTCATTTTTAGATATTGTTATCTCTAAGAATTATAGTTTTGGCCTTGATACATCATTATATCAGAAGCCTACAGACTGCAGTACTATACTTATGGCATCTACCTGCCATCCTAGACACACCATTAACAACATTTCCATTAGTCAATTTTTACATGCAAGACGCAACTGTAGTAGTGAAGCATCATTTGTTGCACATTCAGAGGATATGAAGAGTCATTTTCATGTTAGGAGTTATAATCAAAGTAGTGTGTCTAAAGCAGTTGAAAGAGCTGTTAACACTCCTAGAGAAAGGGTATTGTCACCTAGAGTAACTTATGTTCAAAATGGTGGGAATAAAAGATGTAATTTTGTTACAACTTTTAATGTGCAGTCGTAGGTGGTGGAGAATATAATAAGGGACAATTGGCATATTCTGTTGAATGAAACTAATTTACAGGAGTGGACTCAGGAATTCTCAAGAATGGTGTATAAGAGGGGTAGAAACATTTCCGATATTGTCACTAATAGTTTTCAAACTGTTGTAACAACCTTCATTTCGAGTCTCACCACTGACCCTGACTTAGCGCATATGCTTACCCCACCCCCATTTCCTCTTTTAGATCTCAATCTTGGTTACCAGTGCTTCCTCCTGGATGCTTCAGATGCAGTCACTGTAAGTATTGCCCATATATTAATGAAACTAAAACATTTGCAAATAGTACAGAAGAAATAAAAATAGTGAGGTTTATTAATTGTGATACAACAAACATTATATAGTGTATCAAGCAGGTTGTTCATGTGGAAGCATATATGTAGGTAGACAAAAAGAAAGTTGAAGGACCATGTGGATGAGCATGTTAGGGCTATTAATGCAGGCAATCAGGCATATGCTACAGCTGCACATGTTATTAATAGTCCTGTGCCATCAGATCATAAATGGACTTTCACTGGAATTGAACATGTTACCCTGTGCCCAAGAGGAGGGAATTTACCAAACAAATTATCCTGTAGAGAGGGCTATTGGATTTTTAGATTAAGAGTGATGTACCAGGGATTAAATGACAAGTTTGAAATCACACCATATTTATAAAGATAATACTGCCTGTTTGTCTACCATTTATTACCTAGCATTAAGGAACAATGAGGTATAAACATAGGCATGTCTATATGTAAACTGGTCTATTGATCCATTTAGTAAAAATAAGAAGTAAGTATGTAAATATTAGGTTTTTAGTATTAGTAAGAATGAAATATTATGCTAAGTGAATGATAATATAATTACGCATATGCATTAGAAATATGTCAGTAAGCACTAATTCTTACTTATGCTGGTTGTTTAAGTGATAGTATGTGTGTTCTATTTATGTGTTTTCACGTGTTTTAGTAGAGAGATTCTGACTGATATAATTAATTGTGATGAATTACTGATGCTGTTTTTATGGCTCAGTCTGTATGCACTAATAGCTTCTTGTTAAAGTGCATACGCATGAAACAATGACGTTTGTGGTTGGGCTATGGCTTATTCTATGGGCAATTTTTTCGCATATTAAAGTTTTGCATTTTTTGCATAAATACCTCCTGAGTGAGGTTACCTTTTTTTTTTGTTTTGTTTTTTAAATATATCCATGTTCATTCATTTAGCTCGAAATATCCACAAATTGGCATTACCTTTAATTCAAGTCAAATGGCAGACTTGGTACTCCAGGCATCATATAACCTGGATGAGTATACAGTATATTTAACCAATATAGAGGCAGTTTTTGGAGCTGCAGCTCAAAATAAAAAAAAATAAAAAATAGGCTCTGGGGAGAATTTACACCTAAAAACAAACAATACATTTTCCATGCTTGAACATCTAAAAACAGATTGACATAAAGGAACCAAATTAAAGGACCAAAAACTGGTCTTACTAACATGGAATATAGAAGGCCTGACTTCAAAGTTGGCAGATCAGGAAATGAAACAGTTCCTTATGAAAATAGACATAATATGTCTACAAGAGACTTGGATGATGGAGGATAACCCCCTCTGTTACCTGGTTACTCCAGTTATATTATCCCAGCAACAAAGCAGAACAAAAATGGGAGACCTATGGCCAGTCTGGTTACATTTATAAAAACTGGTCTTTACTGTTTGATTATGGAAATAAAGGTGCAATTAGAGAACTGTCAAGTATTAAAGATTACTAACAATAGCTTAAAACTTATCTTAGTCAATATTTACCATTCACCTAAAAGGAAAAATAACAGAGAAGATCACTGGATTATGTTTAAACTAATGATAGAAGAAAGTATAGATACATATGAACAATGTTCAATAATAATATAAGGGAACTTTAATGACAGAGGATCCCAAATGAATTCAAATGGATATTATGGAGCTGGATATCTAGAAAGAATACAGTAAATGTTATTAAAAGAAATCTTTCTTCCATAAGGAAATCATGAGATATGGTTAGTAATCAAAGTGGAGAGTCCCTGTCAGAAATTATGAATGACCAAAACTTTGTGTTTATAATGGTATAACTGCCGGGGATGAAGAGGGTGATAATACCTATATAGGCCCCTTAGGCTCATCCTGTATAGACTTGGTGTGGGACTACATGGATGCTTCAGTAGCCATATGAGATTTAGAAATTAAAACAAGAACTGAATCAGCCCACCTACCAGTAATGACAACATGGGACTGGGGGCACCCCGTGGTTAATCAAATGTTTCTCTAGATATGCAAGGAATAGAGATAATAAGCACAAAAGAATACATTGACAAGGAACTGAAATCACAAAATTTGAAGAAATATTAAATGTAGAACATCTATTAAATCTTTAAAAAGAATTTATCTGAGAGGAACATTAGAGAGATTGTAGGAATATAGAATGATATAGGCTTTTATCTGAAATCTCTTTTCTATTCAGTTTCACTGTATAAAAAGGGTAATAGCTGGTTTTATTATAATTGTATCAAAGTAAGGGGAAAAATAAATGGTTTAATCTGACAGAAGAAAAAATTATGTTCTAAAGACATAAACAAAATATTAAATATAGCAAGGCAAGATTAAAAAGGTATTAGAACAAGAAAGATCAAAATATTAAGTAGTTATGTTGGAAAAACTAAGGAAAGCAATAATAAAAAATGATATGAAACAGTTCTGGACCTTGGTATGCAAAGGGTATGAGAAATATGCAAATAAGATTGACGCAGCTATTACACCGTTAAATTGGAAAGTCCACTTTAGAAGGTTATATTTTTCTCAAGAGGAACATGATATACAGTTTAAACTCCAAAATAAGGGTGTAATAGGTTTCCCCAAAACATTTTATTTAAGTAAGACAGAAATAACAAATGCTCTTAATAAAATATCTAATAATAAAGCCCTGGGTCCTGATGGAATTCTTGCAGATATAAACAAAACATTCCACTACTGGTGGATTCCTGTTTTACATATATTTTATAATCACTGTATACAGGAAGAATTTTACCCTGATTCATGGAAGGGGAGCATTATATGCCCCGTCTTTAAGAAGGGAAATATAAATGATCCTGCCATGTACAGGCCAATAAGCCTCCTTGATGCCTCACAAAAGATCGTTTGTCGAATTATCTTAGATCGATTACAACAGTGGGCAGACAATAATAATATGATCTCTGAAACTCAAAAGGGATTAAGAGAAAATCATTCAACTTTACAACACTGTTTTGTTTTAAATCATTTCACATGGAAATATGTAACAATTAAAAATCAAAATTATTTTGCTGTTTTATCAATCTAAGAACAGCTTTTGACTCTATAAGCAGAAAGCTACTGTGGAGAAAGTTAGAAAATTACAGCATTTCCCCTGATTTACTAGATATATTGATAAGACTTCATGATAGTACATGACTAAAAGTTAAGTATGAACAAGAAGGAAACCTTGCAACTAAAATCAGTACAAACCTAGGAGTCCATCAGGTCTGTTTGATAGCTCCATTTTTGTTTACTATTGATATAAATTTAATTCTTGAGTCCATGGATAACCCCAAGTTTCATTCTCCGAAAACAGGTGAACAGGCAGTAAACTTATTAGCTTATACAGATGACGTGGTTTTGATTTCAACCTCATTACTGGGTATTCAAAAAAAGGTAACTCATTTTTTGAGCTTATGCAAAAAAGAAAAACTGGTCATAAATATGGGAAAAACAAATATGCTAGTGTTTGGGAGCAGGTATAGTAACCAATATACCCTATATATTGATAAAACTAAACTAACCACTACAGCATTTTATGATTACTTGGGGCTAAGATTTGCAAATAACCTACAATGGACTTCAAATGTTAAAATCATGCTACATAAATTAAAATAATCTTTTATGGCATTTTAAAAATTCTACAGGAGACTGGGAAAATCTTCTGTATTAGATCTGGCTATAGTAATTAATGCTAAGATAAAGGCTGGAATATTATACTCAATGTAAATTTGGACACCATCTAATATAAAACCCTTAGAAATAAACAAAATATATAGGTATCTCCTGAAAGTTCAGTAATCAGTAACAACGGAAATTTGAAGAAGAGAGTTGGGTCGGTTGTCATTAAGTACCTTGACCACAGAAAAAAAGAATCATATTTACATTACGGTTATTTCTTCTTCATGACAACTGACTCCCTCGGAGGTGTCTAGAAGAACAAATAAAGTATCATGGTGTGGGTTTTACACCAAATATCATTAAAACCATACATGAGTATATTCTTCCCCTGGGGCTTGGAAATTTATTATATGAAATACATAAACTTCCTTTTCCTCTAATTAAACAGATAGTAAAGATTAGATTAAAGGATGATGCTGTCCAACAAGATCAAGTAAGAATAATAGATTTAAGTCATTTCAAATGGTATAAAATAATAAAAACAGATCACAAGTTGGAGCCTTACTTAACTGTTCTTAGAAACTCTGAACAAAGAAGAATGATAACAAGATATAGACTAGAGCTTTATAAAGCAAAATATATTTTTTATGATCAAAAAAGACCAGGGATAAATGACCCAATCTGTAGTTGTCACATGGGAGTAGTAGGTGACTTTAAACATATATTATTACATTGCCCACAATTTGAAATAAAGAGAAGAAAATCGTTGGTTCCGATATTAGCTTCCCTTGGTCTCCCCTCAGATCAACTTGTTAGATGTTTGTTTAATAATGAAGACTTGAGCGTGCTGGATAGGTTGTATAGATATTTGAAATCACTGAATCTTTAAAAATATCTGTGGAGTTTAGGATCCAAAATGGATGTTGTTAGCCGAGTTGAGTAAAAATGTATTTATTAAGCATGGGAAGTAGTTTCTAGTGTTTTATATGCACTCTGTAAAATGTGTTAATTTTTTATGACATGCATTTATATGAATTTTGTAATGACTGATGTCAAACAAATACGTTTTTCTACCTACGTACCTAGCTACCTAATATGATCTATTTTCAATTTATATAAACAGCAGATAGAATTCTCAAATCCTGCACAAGACTGTCTAAAGTTTCTTTTAAATATTGCAGATACTAAAGGTATGTGGGCTTTCCACCAGAAAAATCCATTATGTTATAAACTGCTACAGGAAGCATGTATTATAGCAAATAATTAGTATTTAAACAAGTATATGACCTGGATGAAAACAGAGGCCTGTGGCACACCATGAGATGCCGCTGGGTTGATGTACACAGCCCTTCTCCTCAGTGAAGGTTGCCATGTGGTTGATTGGACAAATTATTTAAACAGTTTTTAAACATATAAATAATAGTACAACTTTTTGTACTTTAGATATTGAATGACAGAGTATGGCAACATGACTGTTTTGGCATGAACATATAATAATTTCAAAAAAACATTTTTTGTAAAAATTGAGGTTGTCAGTGTGAAAAACTAATGTTATTGAATTAAAAACACTAAACATGATATATGTATTATTTAAAATTAGATCACAACCCTGAAGAAGCCTATTGAGGTAAAAAGTTGGATCATATAGGATCTATTGTAAAGAATAAAAGAAAAAAAGAAAATAAAGAAAACATTGTTGAAAAACTGAAAGGCATGGCTGGCCATTGTTTTCTGACTTTTGGATTATATCCGCCTACCAGCCCCCGAATAACAAATACCTTACTGGGAGTGAACCCACATTTCCCGGACTTCTGCCAGAGACCTTTCCCATGCTACACATTAGGAAATACCTCAAACACAGTGGAGACTCTGAAACACAAAGAACCAAACTTATGGTAAAACTGGGAAAAGGAGTGGGGTGCTGAAGAGCAGCCAGAACCTGAGGAACTACTTGGGGTTCCTAGCAAAAAGGACAATAAGGGTGGAACTAAGCCAAAAACCCTTATCAATGTTTTGAGTGTGGGGAACTGGGACAAATTGTTGCTAACTGTCCTAATATCTCAGAACCCATGAAGTGTGGGATGGGGAAACAGGCAATGATTATTGTGGGTTAGTGAGTGTGATTGGGGTAGATGATATTCATATCAATCAGACACTAGTTACAGTGAATGGGAAACCAACAGTTGCTCTGGTAGATTTGGCTTTGGTAGATTTAGCAAGTGCAAGTACACTAGTTTTAGGGAATCTGATAGACACTTCCCAATTTGACAAAGTTAAGATGGCAGGTGTTACCTGTGTACATGGATCAGTAAAATATTATCCGACAGCCTCTGTACAAATAGGTGTACATGGTCAAACCATCTCTGTCACAGCTGGAGTGATACCAAAACTACCATACCCACTGATATTGGGATGGTACTTCCCATACTTCCAAACCCTGCTACAGTCACAGCTATGGGACAGCCCCTAGCCTGAGCCAGAACTCATTTTCCTAAAAAAAAAGAGTCCGCTAAGAAGTTTCTCATTCACTCAACCGGAACTGTACCTGGAAAACCGTAAGCCCCATAAGACAAAATGAGAAAGTAGACAGGATAAGCCTCAGGGTACTGAAACTTCAGGGAAAACCCTTATGGAGGTTCTGCTTAATCAGCCTTCGAAACATGTTAGAAAAGGGGTGGCAATCCAATGCAGTGAATTGAAGATCACCCAAGAGACAAAACAGCTGGTCCATGATGCAGCCTGAGAACTAGAGAAAAGTGACTTAGGCAACTTTGGAATCTCTGGGGATAACTTTGTCCGAGAGGAGATTAATGACCCCCTACTGCAGAATGTTCACAGGAAGTGGTTGAAATTAATGGGGTCCCTATAGAGTGGAGGACAAGAGATGCTAGACCCTACTTTATTCTTAAAAATGTCTTACTGTACAGGGTGGCCCAGACTGAGGATTGATAATTTGAGCAGTTACTTGTACCTCAACCCTTCAGATGAAAGGTATTAGATTTAACCCCAGTCACCTGTTCAGGGGATATTTAGAGGTGGAAAATGCTCTGGAGAAAATTTTGAGAAGATTTCTCTGGCCGGGGTGTATAAGGAGATTAAATGGTACTGTGCATCCTGCACTGATTGACAGCTGATGGCACCTAGGCCACACTGAAAACCTCCCTTAGTACCGTTACCTATTATTGATGTTCTATTTGAATGAATTGCAATTAATCTGGTAGGACCCCTTGAGAAGTCAGCCAGGGGTCATCAATATATATACTGTATTGATTATAACTGACTATGCAACACAGTATCCCGAGGTGATTCCATTGCGCATTACGACCTCCAAGACTATAGCCAAAGAGTTGATTCAGGTGTTCTCCTGAGTCATCATCCTGAAGGAAATCTTAACTAATCAGGGCACACCATTTGTATCCAGACTGATGTGTGAGCTCTGTGACCTCCTTATATTACTGGCTACAAAAACCTCTGTATACCATCCCCAGACAGATGGGTTGGTTGAGACATATAACCGAACTCTCAAAAATATGCTATGTAAGGTTGCTAACAAGGATAGAAAGAAATGGGATACTCTACTGCTGTATCTACTCTTCATAGTTAGGGAGGTTTCCCAAGCTTCTACTGGGTTCCCCCAGCCCTCAAATTCTTGTATGGGCAACATTCATGAAGTATCCTAGACATAGTCAAATAAATTATGGGAGGAGCAAATACCCCAAGGGAAACATATAATAGACCACACAGAGCAGATGCGAGACCACATCAATCAGGTCACTCCCATAGTGTGGCAGCATATGGAGAAAGCTTAGGGCTCCCAACAGACCTACTATATCCAGCAGGCTATAATACAGAAATTCCAACCAGAGGACCGGGTCATGTTCCTAGTGCCCATAGCAGAAAGCAAGCTGCTAGCTCGATGGTAGGGGCACTATGAGGTGATAGATCCAGTGGGCCAGGTGAACTATAAGCTTAGACAGCCTGACCATAGGAAGCCTTAGCAAATCTATCACATTAACCTGCTCAAATCCTGGAAGGACAGACAGGCCTATATGTTGATATCAGAGGTGTTACCTGAAAGTGATCACTCACCTGAGACATAGGTGAGGATCTCAGAAGAATTAACACCTGACCAGTATGAGGAGACTAGACAGATGGTTAACTGGAATACAGATGTGCTCTCTGATAAACCAGGCAGAACACAGGAAATATTCCATGACATAGTCATGAATGAATAAATAAATGAATAAATAAAGATTTGATTGATTGATAGTCACTGAGCTTGAAGTGAAAGTCAATCTAAAGCCCTATTGCATCCCTGAAACCAGAAGGGAGGATGTAAGGGCTGAGATAAAGAAAATGTAAGCACTAGGGGTTATTGAGGAGTCCAATAGTGAGTGGTCTAGCCTGATTCTGTAGTTATCAAACCAGATGGGTCCATCCATTTTTGTAATAACTTTAGAAAAGTCAATGAGGTATCAAAATCCGATGCTTAGCCAATACCTCAAGTGAATGAATCGATGGAAAAAACTGGATAAAGCCAGGTTCCTAACCACCCTAAATTTGACAAAGGCGTACTGGTAGATTCCTTTAACAGAGTCTGCCATGGAGAGAACAGCTTTTGCAAAACCAGATGGCCTTTTCCAATATATAGTAATTCCTCTTGGTCTTCATGGGGCCCCATCTACGTTCCAGAGGCTCATGAATAAGCTAATACCTCATGCCCAATATGCATTGGCATATCTAGATGATGTAATTATTTTTTTTATCAGAACAGAAATATATAACAGTGGAAAAAGAATGTCTAGCAGTCAAATGGATGACTGAGACAATGAAATACTGTTTACTCAGCAGACAGCTTACACTGATTACAGACCATACTCCACTAAAACGGATGCATTGAAACAAGTAGAAAAATGCTAGGCTTACCAGATGGTTTCTGTCCTTACAACCATTTAATTTTAAAGTGAGACACAGAACAGGTTTGTTGCATGGCAATGCAGATGCGTTGCTCAGAGTCCACTGTCTCCCAGCGATGGCCACTCGACCCAGTGGTACCAAGCTGGGGGGGATGACAGAGTGGTAGATGGAATTTATGTCAGCAAAAGAATGGATAAAGCTCTGTTCCCTTTTTAGAAATGATGAAAGAGTTAAACTAATTTCTGGAAGCATCCAGGTAGGGAGTAAATCACACAAAGAAAGTTCTGGAAACATCCAAGTAGGGGGCTATCAAGCACAGCTGCAGTCCATATTGATTGGGGAAGTGTATAAATCCCATGCAGGCAACACAGGAGAGACAGAGGCCTGGGGAAAGCTGGAAGCTGTGCTGTGAATGGCAAGCTCAAGATACAAAGACCATTAGATAGGACTTTGGAGTTTGTAAGTGGATTTTATTAAATGACCTGGAGGCTGGGAACAAAAAAACAGCTAATAACCAGAGGTAGCGAGGACTTATTTTGTATAATAATAATGATAATAATAATAGGTTTTTTTAATACAGTGCCTTTCTCACTTCAAGGCACTGCACAGTAAGATAAAAACAGTAAGACAATAAAACAATAAAATCAAAGGAATTCTGGATATGCTTTTCCCATAAAAAGGTCTTCAGTGCCTGGTTAAAGCACCCCACTGTGCTGCACTCCCATAGCTGATGGGGCAGAGAATTCCAGAGGGTATGTGCAACAAACCCTAAGGCACGCGCACCAGGTGATTTTAAGCTTACCCTCGTATTCTCTAGCAACCCCTCGTCAGCCGAGCGGAGCTGTCGCAGAGGGGTGTAGGGAATCAGGAGCTATTTCAAGTAATCAGGACCCTGTCTGTGTAGGGCTCTGTAGGTCAGTAGATCTACCTCAAAGGTGACCCGCCACTGAATTGGCAGCCAGTGCAGATCGCGCAGCACTGGGGTAATATGAGTTCTTCTCAAAACCCCAGTCAACAAACATGCTGCAGTGTTCTGTACTAGCTGCAAGCAGCAGATATCAACCCCCGGAAGTCCTAAGTAAAGGGAGTTGCAATAGTCAAGGCGCAATGTCACAAATGCATGGATCAAGACAGGCAGGTCGCTGGATGGAACAAGGTGGTTGATCCTAACAATGTTTCTAAGATGGTAAAAGGCAAGCTTGATGTCTGCCAACACCTGATGATGAAGAGTCAGGTTATCATCAAGCACCACTCCTAGGTCACGCACCTGTTCAGAGGTGAGAATCTGTGCTCCTCCCAGGACTAATCCGGAGGGGAGCCCAGTCCCCAACCCCCTCTATCTTATGATCCGTATCTACTACCAAGGCCTCAGTCTTTCCTGGGTTCAACTTAAAACTGCTTGTACTTATCCAATCTTGGATTTCTATGAGGCAGCTGTTCAGCACCGAGGTAGCACTAACTTGGTCAGGGGCAAAAGACAGGTAGAGCTGGGTGTCATCAGCATAGCAGTGAAACCTCAGACCATACCATCTTACAATGTCTCCGAGGGGCAGCACATACACTGCAAATAACATGGGGGACAGCACCGAGCCCTGAGTCACCCCGCAAGGCAGAGAGAAAGCTTGGAGGAAAAAATACCTGAGACCACTCTCTGAGTTCTATCAGTGAGGAAAGATATAAACCATCTGAGAACTGAACCAGACAGGCCACAGATGAACCTCAAATGGTTGAGCAGAACCCCATGATCTACAGTGTCAAAGGCTGATTATAAATCAAGGAGAACCAAGATGGAACAGTGTCTCAGATCTCTCACCATCAGGAAATCATTGAGCACCCGAACCAGAGCAGTCTCAGTGCTGTGCCTCTTATGAAAACCCGATTGGAGAGGTTTGTATAAATTATGGATGGTTAAATGGTTCTCCAGTTAAGCTGCCACAACTTTTCCAAAAACCTTCCTCACAAAAGGAAGGTTAGTGATGGGCCTGCAGTTTGCTAGGTTTTCTGGGTCTAAGGAAGCTTTCTTCAGGAGGGGTGTCACCTCCTCCTCCTTCAGGGAGCTAGGAAACTCACCCGAGTCCAAAGAGCACCAGACAATCCAAGCTAAGACCAGACCAATGATGTCACTACAACTCAAGATCAGGGGAGGTAGGGCCCAGATCTAACCTACAGCAGGTGGGATGCATCCCCTGGATAATCCTCATAATATCCACAAACTCTGGCAGATCAAAGGCACTCCAGGACACTACAGACTCTGCGACATAACACCGACCAATAGCATCCCCCATAGAGTAAAGTTGGCGGCACTCCTGCTTGATATCAGCCACCTTATTCGCAAAGAAATGAGCAATCTCATCACACTCCTCTTGTGAAAAGACTCGATGGAACCGCTGACAGGTTGGGTTGCACAGCCTGTCAATGGTTATGAAGAGTTGACCGGGATGGTTCTGTGTGACAGCAATTTCCCCTGGACAGGAAGTCTGCCTTCTTATGAGAAATTGCTGTTTGATTGAGTTTGTAATGCTCTAGCAAAATAAGGTGGTCAGCATCTATGGCTGACCTCTGCCAATGATGCTCTAACCTATACCCCTGTCTCCACAACTCCCTAAGAGTCCCATCAAACCATGGGACCACAGGGCAAAGCAGGAGGGGGTGAACACGGACAGGAACAATCAGATCGAGGGCTGAAGAGACGGTCCTATTATAGGCCATAACCAACTGCTCAGGATCTGAGCTGGTCTCATCCAACAGCGAGAGGTCCATCATCACCATCAGGTCTTCAGGGAACACATCCCACAAAGGGCAATAACTGACCATCTCCACAGGGGTCGACCTACCCAGGGGGGTCAAGAAATTGAACCCAACAGTGAAATGGTCAGACCAACTGACCGGTTCCACCACCAGGTCGGAGGCCTCGATACCCAGGAGGAATACCAAATCAAGCGAGTGACCACCATTGTGAGTAGCTGAGGAAACAACCTGTGTGAAGCCCAGGGATGTCATCATCTGGAGGAAGTGTTGACCAAAAGGCTAGTCTTCGTCATTGACCCAGGCATTGAAGTCGCCCAGAACCATCAGTCTGGGTGACTCCAATGCCACTGAACGCTGGACAGCAGTAGGATTTCGTTTATGGTTTTTAAATGGATTGTGACCCAATGGGTTGGAAACAAAGCCACCTTAAATAAACTGCACTGTTTTATCTGGCCTTGGACTGTGTATATTCTCTTTGGATTCACTTACACGAGCCCCCCCTCCAGGGAAATAACAGAGGTGACTCTACCATAATAATAAATTAATTACTATGTTTATGTGACAAGAAAACAAGCACCATAAAACTGAGCACATGACTTGGGCTTGCTTCTTGAATTCTTTCCTTCCTGCTTTTTTTAAGCTGATAGAAACAATGGGAGAGGGGGAATGAGGGATTGAACAGTGTAATTTTATTTATTAATGTATTTAAAAATTGTTTGCTGGGATAGGCAAACTTAGCTGACGCTCATTTACAGCTGTGAACCTGGGGAAAAGGGAAGGAGAGAAGCACAATTACAAACAGAATGCAGTCATTCTGGTCATGTGGATACAGGGACAGTGTCATAAAGAGCATAAGTTGATTGCAGTACAGACAAAATGGCAAAGTAGGAGAAATACAATAGCATATAAATTGTCTACGCAAATTGGGCAAACTCAAGAAGTATATAGTGCCAGAGCGATGGGAGGCTATGCTGGTGCTGAAAGAGAGAATCAATACAGGTTGATAAACTAAGTGAAGTTGCTAGAGCTATGATGTTGGGGAGGAGGAAGGTGTGTGGTGTGCAAGCCAGGCAATGGTAAAGAAGTGTGCAGGAGGAAGGTTGTCAAGAGCAGGGAGGAGAAGTTTGAGCTGGAATATAAAGGATGGATGGAGGTAGAGAGATGGGTGGTGGAGGGTAACTGATTCCAGAAGGAGGGGAGACAGTATAAGAAGCACATTTCTTAGCTAAGGAGTGTGGGTGGTAAAGGGAGAAGGTGTAGGGGCCCTGTGAGTGCAGAGAGCAGGAGTAGCAATGGATCACGGAGAGGAGCTGAGATAGGTATGAAGGGAGTGACCAAAACCAGTATTTGAAGATGAGGTAAGCACAGTGACACTGGTGATGTGTGGGGAGAGGGAGAATGGATATAGAAATAATGGGAGCAGCGGTGGATACAAGAGGGTAAGTTGGCAGCAAAGCCCAGAAGGCACTGCGGAAGGTGTTCAATCTAACAAGGAAGGTGGAGAGGCAATACCAAAAACCACATCCGCATAGTTGAGAATTGGGAGAACCATTTTAATGACCAGCTACTTGCAGACCTGGGGAGAAAGTCAGTCCTTATTGTGGTACAGGGCACTGAAACTGGGGCAGGGTTTGGCATGGACAGCATCAATGTGGACAGAGAAGTCAAGCTGCTATCTAACCACAGACTGAAATACTTGAAAGTTGGAACAAATTCAAGTGTTGTGCCACCCAGCTTAGAGGAGAAGGGAAGGGGGTGAGCTGGACCAGCTTCTGGCTGGTACAAAACATCATAGAAACAGTTTTATTTTTTTGTGTTGACCAGAAGTTGTTTGGACTGGAACCACCACAGAGCACTGTGAAAGATTTCCTGGAGCGAGACTTCCAAATATGCAGTTGATGGACTGGAGGTGTAGAGAACTGTGACATCTGCATGCATGTGACTATGCAAGTTGGCACAGGCACAGGCAGAAAGGATGTTGTTTAGGAAGATGGAGAAGAGTATTGGACCCTGAATGAAGCCTTGTGGGACCCTGACCGTGCAACAGAGAGGAAGGGAGGTGGCACATCCTACCTGTGCTGATTGTTGACTGTCCAAGAGGTAGGAATGGAACCAGTTGACAGTGGGGACAGAGAGGCTGGCTGAGCTCAGCTTAACAGGAAGAGTGAGTGTGACACCTAATCAAATGCCTTGGCCAGATCAATGAAAATGGCTGCTGTGTTGTGCCCCTGATTCATCACTGAGAGGATGGAGTCAGAGACCCTAAGTAGGGAGGAGAATGATTCTTCATAAAGCCAGACTGGAAGAGGGAGAGGCAGTTGGAGGAGTGGAGGAAATCTGAAAGCCATGAGTAGACTAGTTTCTCTTTCAGCTTTGCAAGAGAAGGGAGGAGGGAAATAGAGTAGAATTTGCCAGGAGAGGACAGATCAACTCATTTGTGGAAGGAGAGAACCCTGGCAATCTTCCAAGATTCAGAAACAGTGCAAAGGTTGAAGGAGAGATTTAGGAGGTCAGTAAGGGGGGAGGCAAAGACAGAAGCTGAGAGATGGTGTTTTGGGTCCAAGCCATCCAGGCTATATCTGGAAGGGTTGAGTAAGGAAAGGGTGAGCATAGAAACATAGAATTTGTCAGCAGATAAGGACCACTTGGCTCGCCTAGTCTGCCCATTTTCCTACCTAACAGATAAGCTGCAGATCCTAGTTAACCAACAGCTTACTTCCTCCTACCCCCCACTAGGACTGCCTTATGTCTGTCCCATGCATTCTTGAATTCCCCCACTATTCTTGATTCCATGACTTCCTCAGGGAGGCTGTTCCATCCATCCACAACCCTCTCTGTGAAAAAATACTTCCTCACATTACCTCTGAGCCGTCCCCCTCTATCTTCAAATTGTGCCCCCTTGTTCTTGCACATCTCTTTTTCTGAAAGATGCTACCCTCTTGGACTTTGTTGATTCCCTTGAGGTACTTGAAAATTTCTATCATGTCCCCTCTCTCCCTTCTTTCCTTAAGGGTATACATATTAAGCTCCTTTAGTCTTTCTTCGTATGTCTTCTGGTGTAGACCCTGCACCATTTTGGTTGCCCTCCTCTGGACAGCCTCCACTCTGTCTATGTCTTTGCGGAGATGGGGTCTCCAGAACTGCACACAGTACTCCAGATGGGGTCTGTCATAGGGAATACCTTTCTCTCGCTTTTCTTCAGGAGCTGGCAGTCTGTCAGTCAAAATCCAATTTGTATTATTTTTTTTTTATAAGTCTGTTGCGCAACAGATTTAGTTCCCCCTCTGTTGTTCAAAGTGTGTGTGTAGATTGGCCACCTACATATCACACTTGCGCTCCGTACATGATTTATTCCGCTAGCTCCTGAAAACAAAGTGCCCCCCCTTTTCTGTTCGTGTTTTAGGCTAGCGAGTATTGTGATTTCTTCAGGTTTTCCTGCCCCGTTTTAAAGGAGTCTTAACGTTAAAATATATGTTATCTTGAGTCCCCGAACATGTGTATGTTCGAGAGGATCGTAGTGAATTGCATCATTTATTGAAGTAATTCTTTCTCTCCCTGGTGAGCTCTCCCTCTCGAACGTACGAGAGGATTATCATTCTTTTTCAATGCTCACAGCAATAGGACCGAGGATCCTATTTTCTTTGTTAAAAATGTTTTGTTTATTCGTAGAGAAACCCGCGGTCTTTATTGCTGTATTCGGGTTCACATGTAGATTTGAATCCGTTCCTGCTGTTACGCCAGCCGCAGTATTCAAAGGATAGCGTCTTGCAGTTCGGAGTTCTTCCCCACCTCGGGTCAACAATCCAACAAAATGCCAAAATGAGTCTTGCCTACATACTTGTTTAGATAAATGTATCAAATATTGAATGAAGGGACAGTTTATTTTCAGGATATGAATGCTTGGGTTCGTGTTGTTTAAAAAAGCAATATATTAGTTTAGTGTTTAAATGATATCTGTATAAAATTATAAATAATTAAATCCTTTGTGTAAGCGGAGTTAAAACATTGGGTTATCTGAGTCCCTTGGTTATGTTTAAAAATGTATTTTTTTTCTTACTTGAACTATTTCAGCTCTCCTCCTTTTTCCTTCCTGCTCCTCCTTCTTCTCTTTTTCTTTCTAAGAGCCGGCCGGCCCCTTTGAGTTAATATTTATAATTTATTCTAATGTGGGAGGAGTTTAAAATGTGAAACTAACTTCTTGTGTTTCAGAAATAGAATTTAGAGTAATAGGTATGGTCCTATGAAGTAACTGAATATATCTGATTTACGGAAGAGTAAAAGAAAATGAATTTAATCAAAAGATATTCCTCTGTTAAACTCAGGGAAGGGGTTACAAGTCATATGACCACTCCTCCCTATAAAAAGAGCTCAAATTTCATTTAAAGTCATTCTTGTGTTGGTCTTATAGACAGCAACACTGCTCTAGCTGTTTTCTAGAGCTGTATCTATGTTATTCTTGGAATTTTGACTTTATTTTGTCGTTGTAAGTCCGTTGTTATTTTATTCGGTACTATGTTGCTCTGAATAAATCTTTGGACGTCTGAGTTCCTCTCACTTCAACTGGAGTTGTGTCTTGTCTACTATCACAACACTTCTACAATTGGTGTCAGTAGTGGGATCGAGGTCAGTTTGGCGATTTTCCAAGATATCAATAGACCAACCCAGAGATGGAGAACGGCACAAGAGAGGAGGAAGCAGTTACCAGACCCAAAGGTGTCCTGACCAGGACTATGGTGGATAAGACGGGAGAACCACTATGGTTTGGACTACCAGAGCATAAGAAAGACAGACTCAAAACCGAGCAGATGTTACAGGAGGAAGGAAGCTCCTCGGGGGCAACTGCTGAGGCCCGCCTCTGGGACTGTATTAGAAGAAGAGCCACCAGAACAGTTACATGAATTGCTGAGGTGGCTCTGTATAAAACAGTTAGCCGCAGACAAGGAGAGGGAAAAGGAACAGAAGGAGAGAGAAAAGGAACAGGAATGAAATGAGAGAAGATAGCAGGAGACATTGAGGGCCTTTCAAGCCTTTAGTATCGGAAGGAGTCCTGCAACAGCAACAGAGGCACCAAAGGACATTAAACTCACAAAATTGGGTGAGCAGGACGATATTGAAACGTATCTAACTGCCTTGGAACAGATTGCTGGGGCCTGTGGATGGCCTAGGGGACAGTGGGTCCTACGTCTGGCTCCTTACCTCACTGGGAAGGCCCAGTTGGCCTATGGAAACATGGACAGTCAACTAGTGGGGAATTATGATGCGGTAAAAAGAGAAATATTGAGAAGATATGACATCAGTGCTGAAACCTATCAGCAACGGTTTCATACACTTCGATTCCAACCAACAGATCATCCCAGAGAAATATATGTACGACTGAATGATTTATGTACTAAATGGTTACAACCCGGAACTAAGACGATAAATCAAATTATAGAAGCTATTGTGGTGAAACAATATATAAAGGTGTTGCCTCAGGATGTACAGCTCTGGGTTAAAGAACACCGCCCTGACACGTCAGAGAAGGCCATTTCACTAGCTGAGGATTATTTAACAGCGCATCCTTATCGGAAGAAGATGCCACCTGCTGGGACTGTTATGGTGAGACCTTCTAATTTTTTACCTTCTTCTGTTTTACCCTCTCCTGTGGCCCCAAATACCAAAACTGGTCCGTCTGTTAGACAACAGATAACCCGGGTTGGGATTAGACCAACTAGACCACCCCTGTCTGAGATCATATGCCGGGACTGTCATGAAAGGGATCATATTGCTCAGTTTTGTCGGAAAAAACAATCTGGAAATGTACATCTAGCCCTAGCTAATCTGGGACAATATGTCATTCCAATACAAATTGGAACACAGACAGTCATGGGACTTATTGACTCAGGGAGTAAACAAACCTTGGTTCACCCAGAATTGGTTAAAGGACATCCCAGGAATACTGGGCAAACAGGGGTGATTTGCATTCATGGGGACGTACATCAATACCCAACAACATCTGTAGAATTACAGACTGCTCACTCCAAAAGAGTGTTAGATGTTGGGATAGTACCACTATTACCAGTTCCAGTATTACTAGGCCAAGATCATCCTGACTTTAAGATATATTTGGCTGCTGCTACCACACGGGCACAATCTAAGGAAGGTGAAAAATTCCCTTTGCCACCCTTGGATGACGATGTTTTTGGAGCCCCAGGGAAAACTAGGAAGACAAAAAGGGAACGAAGACAAGATAAATTGCACTGGACTAAAGCTCATGCCTTTAAGGTTGACAATAAAGAGATTGATATGACTGTTTTGACAAGAAAATGTGATTTTGAAAACGAACAAAAGACAGATGAAACTCTAATTCCTTTGTTTTCGCAGGTATCTCAAGAGGCGATGGAGGGGCATCCTTGTTACAGGGTGAAGCACAATTTACTGTATCATATTTGTACACACCCTAGAACAGGGGAACAGGTGGACCAATTATTAGTACCTAAGAAATATAGGTCACAATTATTACAGCTTGCTCATGATCGCCCCCTTGCTGGACATCTAGGAAGAGACCGTACAACAGCTAGAATCTTATACCGGTTCTTCTGGCCTGGTATTCATAAAGACGTAGAACAGTATTGTCTCACCTGTCCTGAATGCCAGTTAGTGGCTAAAACAGGAAAAAAAGGACACTGTTCCATTACAACCCCTGCCAATCATAAATCACCCATTCGAATGCATAGCGATGGATATAGCGGGTCCCCTGCAGAAAACCAAAAAGGGGAATCATTTCATTCTAGTGGTTTGTGATTATCACACAAAATATCCAGAAGCGATCCCCTTGCAACTATAACTGCCAACAGGATAGCCGAAGAACTCATTAAGATATTTAGTCGATTGGGTGTTCCAAGAGAAATACTCACAGACAGAGGGAGTAATTTTTGCTCACAAGTATTAAAACGGTTATATCAAGCTCTTAATGTACATGCTATACACACTACTCCCTATCATCCACAAATGGACGGTCTGATGGAACGGCTTAACCAGACGTTAAAACAAATGTTAAAAAAATATATACAAGAGGAAGGAAAAGATTGGGATCAGTATCTACCCTTCTTAATGTTTGCTTTTAGAGAAGTTCCACAAGCCTCGACCGGCTATTCCCCATTTGAATTATTGTACGGCAGGAATCCTAGGGGCCCTCTAAATGTAGTAAGAGAGCAATGGGAAGAAGGACAGGAGGTGGGTCCCACGACGACACTTGACTTTGTCAACAAGCTTAGACAAAAGTTAGTGAAATATGTAGACCTAGCCCATAAAAAAGAACTTCAACAGCAAGCGAAACAAAAACTTTTTTATGACAGAGGGGTAGGACAAAAGTCTTTTCAGATGGGGGATCGTGTACTGTTGCTCCTCCCCTCTTCAGATAATAAGCTCAAAATGAAGTGGCAGGGACCTTACACAGTGAATAAACAATGTGGTCCAGTAACATATGAAATAGAAACTCCTGACAAGAAAAGGAAAAGAAAAGTATACCATGTTAATCTATTGAAACCATGGCAAGAAAGGACCGACAAGGTCTGTTACGTATGTCCAGAACCTGGCGAAAGCGAACTAGAAATGGCATATAAGCAATTGGATGGGAAGGGTTCTATGATAGATATCCATAGAAACCCCAATTTAACTAAAACCCAATCGCAAGAACTAGAACATATCTTACAAATTAATCAAGACGTTTTCACCAATACCCCTGGAAGGACCAATTTGATTTATCACCACATTGAGGTTCTAAATTCAAACCCAATACAGATAAAACCTTATAGGATCCCAGAAAATTGAGAATAGAATAGACAAAATGTTGAAATTAAACGTTATAGAACCATCAAATAGTGATTGGTCGTTTCCTATGGTTATAGTAAACAAAAAAGAAGGGGGAATATGCCTTTGTTTGGACTTTCGGAAACTGAATGCCATATCAAAATTTGACAGTTACCCCATGCCCCGTATCGATGACATAGTCGATCGGTTAGGGAAAGCACACTATTTGAGCACACTTGATTTATCCAAGGGATACTGGCAGATACCACTAGATGAAATATCAAAGGAGAAAACAGCCTTTAGTACCCCAAAAGGTCTCTTTCAATTCACTATGATGCCTTTTGGGTTACATGGTGCCCCTGCCACGTTTCAGAGATTGATGGATAAAATTCTACAACCCCATATGAGCTATAGTGCTGCTTACCTTGATGATGTCATCATTTATAGTCCCACATGGGAAGAGCATACACAACATCTAGAAGCAATACTACAAATGCTGAAACGTGCTGGTCTTACTGTTAACCCAGAAAAATGTGCATTTGCTATGCGAGAGACCAAATATTTAGGGTTTGTGATAGGCGAAGGATGTATAAAGCCAGAAATAAACAAAATTGATGCAGTGGCTAAAAGTCCGAGACCCAAAACAAAGAAGCAAGTAAGATCCTTCCTAGGGCTGGCTGGATATTATAGGCGATTTATACCCAACATCGCCTCTCTAGCCAGTCCTTTGACTGATCTTACAAAGAAAAGGAATCCCACTAGGGTAAAATGGACCCCAGAATGTGAGACAGCCTTCTGTACTATTAAAGCTTTATTATGTGCAGATCCAATACTAGTGAGCAAGGACTTCACTAAGCCTTTTATTGTACAGACCGACGCCTCGGCTGCTGGTATAGGGGCTGTACTTTCCCAAATAATAGATGGCCAGGAGCACCCTGTGCTATATATAAGTAGAAAGTTACATGCTCAAGAAATGAAATATGCTACTATTGAAAAGGAATGCCTAGCTGTACGTTGGGCCGTAGAAACCCTGGCATTTTATTTATGGGGAGCTCAATTTGAATTAATAACGGATCATAACCCCCTTTGCTGGCTTATGGCAATGAAGGACAAGAATCTGCGTATTCTGAGATGGTACCTTACCTTACAACCTTATAAGTTTTCCATAAAACATAAGGCTGGTTCGGCTCACAAGAACGCAGACTACTTGTCCAGATTCGGTGCTGGAATACCCAGCCCAGATTAACAAAATCAGACCCCGGGGTAAAGATAGGTTAAGATTGAATCTATTAGTCTCTACTTAATTTTATTATAGAACGTATTGCAGTTCTTTAGATAATAAGGGACCCCGGGGTGGCGCTTTAAGAGTGGGTGGGCTTAAGCTCCATCCCCCAGCTTAATGAGGGATCTGAATTATTCAACGGATAAATCAGGTACAAAAAGACATTGAAAGAAATGTTTTTTGTACAAAACGGGGGAGGTATGTCATAGGGAATACCTTTCTCTCACTTTTCTTCAGGAGCTGGCAGTCTGTCAGTCAATATCCAATTTGTATTATTTTTTTTATAAGTCTGTTGCGCAACAGCTTTAGTTCCCCCTCTGTTGTTCTAAGTGTGTGTGTAGATTGGCCACCTCCATATCACACTTGCGCTCCGTACATGATTTATTCTGCTTGCTCCTGAAAACAAAGCGCCCCCCCCCTTTTGTGTTCGTGTTTTAGGATAGCGAGTATTGTGATTTCTTCAGGTTTTCCTGCCCCTGTTTTAAAAGGAGTCTTAACGTTAAAATATATGTTATCTTGGAGTCCCCCCCCCCGAACATGTGTATGTTCGAGGAGGAATCCCTGGTAGTGGATTGCGTCAATTATTGAAGTAATTCTTTCTCTCCCTGGTGAGCTCTCCCTCTCAAACGTGCGAGAGGATTATCATTCTTTTTCAATGCTCGCAGCAATAGTACCGAGGATCCTATTTTCTTTGTTAAAAACGTTTTGTTTATTCGTAGAGAAACCCGCGGTCTGTATTGCTGTATTCGGGTTCACATTTAGATTTGAATCCGTTCCAGCTGTTACGCCAGCCACGGTATTCAAAGGATGGCGTCTTGCAGTTCGGAGTTCTTCCCTCCTCGCGGTCAACAATCCAACAAAATGCCATAATGAGTCTTGCTTACATACTTGTCTAGATAAATGTATCAAATATTGAATGAAGGGACAGTTTGTTTTCAGGATATGAATGCTTGGGTTCGTGTTGTTTAAAAAAGCAATATATTAATTTAGTGTTTAAATGATATCTGTATAAAATTATAAATAATTAAATCCTTTGTATAAGCGGAGTTAAAACATTGGGTTATCTGAGTCCCTTGGTTATGTTTAAAAATGTATTTTTTTTCTTACTTGAACTATTTCAGCTCTCCTCCTTTTTCCTTCCTGCTACTCCTTCTCCTCTTTTTCTTTCTAAGAGCAGGCCGGCCCCTTTGAGTTAATATTTATAATTTATTCTAATGTGGGAGGAGTTTAAAATGTGACACTAACTTCTTGTGTTTCAGAAATAGAATTTAGAGTAATAGGTATGGTCCTATGAAGTAACTGAATATATCTGATTTATGGAAGAGTAAAAGAAAATTAATTTAATCTAAAGATATTCCTCTGTTAAACTCAGGGAAGGGGTTACAAGTCATATGACCACTCCTCCCTATAAAAAGAGCTCAAATGTCATTTAAAGTCAGTCTTGTGTTGGTCTTATAGACAGCAACACTGCTCTAGCTGTTTTCTAGAGCTGTATCTATGTTATTCTTGGAATTTTGACTTTATTTTGTCGTTGTAAGTCCGTTGTTATTTTATTCGGTACTATGTTGCTCTGAATCAATCTTTGGACGTCTGAGTTCCTCTCACTTCAACTGGAGTTGTGTCTTGTCTATTATCACAACACTTCCACAGGGTCTCACCAACTGTCTGTACAGAGGGATAACAACTTCCTGTTTTCTACTATTGATGCTTCTTCCTATGCATCCCAGTATCCCCCTAGCCTTCCTTACTGCCTTCTCAGATTGCCTGCCCACCTTTAGGTCATCTGATATAATTACCCCCAGGTCTCTTTCCATTTTTACTGTTGTCAGTATCTCACTCCCCCATTGTGTACTCTTCCCCTGGGTTTTTGTTTCCCATGTGTATTACCTTGCACTTCTTTGCATTGAATCTGAGCTGCCATACATTTGACCATTCCTCCAACATTGCCATGTCCCTTCTCATCCTTTCCACTCCATCTTGTGTATCAACCCTGTTGCAGATCTTTGGGTCATCTGCAAAGAGACATACTTTTCCTTCCAGTTCCTCTGCAATGTCACTTATAAAGACATTAAAAAGGACTGGTTCCAGTACTGAACCCTGCGGCACCCTGCTAGTAACCCTCCTTTCTTCACTGTGTACTCCATTTACTACTACCCTTTGCGTCCTGTTGTCTAGCCAATTTTTTATCCAGGCTACCACCTTGGGACCCACTCCAAGGCTGGCTAACTTGTGTATTAATCTTTTGAGTGGGACTGCATCAAATGCCTTACTAAAATCTAGGTAGGCCATGTCCACAGCCCTTCCCTGGTCTACTACTTTGGTCACCCAGTCAAAGAAATCTATTTGATTTGTCTGACACGACCTTCCCATTGTGAATCCATGCTGCCTTTTGTCCTGTGCCCCACTGTCCTCTAGGTACTCAACAATTCTTTCCTTCAGAAGTGATTCCATCATTTTCCCTATCACTAAGGTCAAACTAACTGGTCTGTAGTTTCCTGCCTCTGTCCTGCTCCCACTGTTGTGAAGAGGAATCACATCTGCCCTCCTCCATTCCTCTGGTACCACCCCATCCTCCCATGATTTGTTAAACAGAGTAGTCAGCGGTGTCACTAGTTCTACCCTTAGTTCTTTTAGAATTCTTGGGTGAATCCCATCAGGCCCCAATCACAGCAGGTTCTCCTGTGGAGTGACAGGGGCAAAATTAAACCTTGGGAAGTCAGGTAAGAAGGAGGAAGGAGAAAGGACAGAGGAGAGGAACCAGGAGAGGGGACAGAGGGGAGAACACAAGTGTGGTAAAAAAAACCAAAAAAAAACAAGCATTTGTCAATGCAGAGAGTTCACTGTTGGTATTGGTCTTGTACATGCCTCCCATATGTTTCTCTATATATTCCTCTGTCTTACATTTTAAGGGTTGGTGTTACAGTTGGCAACCCTAACACCCCAGGCATTTGTTGATATTTTTGCTCCAAATTTTCAACATGGGGTTTTTGGGACATCACTTCATGAACAGTGCCAGTATAATTTTGTTACTCAGTCACAAAAGGTGATTTTGCACCCCAGTGTGACAGTCGGCACCACATTTCGGGCAGGATGTGAAAAATGACAGCTGTACTATTCATGAGGAGGTGTGAAGAAATGGCAATGTTGAAAATCTGGAGTGAAAATAAGAAAAAGTGGTAAAGTTACAAATGTGCGTACAAACTGTGCAATGCACGGTCATAGTGCAATCATTTTTTGGAATGTTTTCACCAAATTTTCAACATGGCCTTTTTGGGACCTCCCCTCATGAATAGTGGCACTGAAATTTTGTTAATCTGTCCCAAAAGTTGATTTCACACAAGAACCATGCCATTCTGTGCCAAAGGTGCAAAAACACATTTTGGGAAGGATACAAAAAATGACAGCTGTACTGTTCATAAGGGGATGTGAAAAAATGGCAATGTCGGAAATATGAAGTGAAAATCTTAAAAATTTATGATGTTATGAGTGTTAATATAAACTGCGCAGTGGAAGCTCATAACACAGAAATGTTTTGGGAGATTTTTCACCAAATTTGCAGCAAGGGCTTTTTTGGGACCCCACTTCCTGAACAGTGGCACTGTCGTTTCGTTAACTGGTCCCGAAAGGTGATTCCGCGCAGTGACCACATAATCATCTTTCGGGACTAAGAAACAAAATGACAGTGACTGTGTTCATGAGATGGGGTCTCAAGAAACCCATGTTGAAAATTTGGGACCAAAACTCCCCAAAATGGCTGAGATATCAACCTAAATTGGAAACCCCCCATTCACTGCAATTATAGGACTTACCGTCATTTCTTTAGTTTGCGGTCGGCTTTTGAAGAGTGGAGACGTGTTCCCAGTCCACTGAAGATCACTGCTGCTGACCCCCACAGGTAAGCATGGGTGAAGGGGGGTGTGGAGCAGGAATGCGCAGATGGAGGGTGCGGGTTGGTGAGGGGGCCAGTGGCAACCACAAAGCACCATTTCCTATCTTTTCAGGTTTAAAAAAAAATCAAAAGACTTTGTGGGTCTGTTTTCTTTTTTTACAGCGACATTATGGATGTTGACACACTGGGGTGGGCTCCCAGTGTGCCAGAGTCCTTGGAGGTACAAGGGGGGGATCAATGCCGACCTGGGGAATGGGCACCCAGCGGTCAGAGTTTATGTGGGGGGGTATCCAACACCGGGAGTGGGTATCTTAGTGTTGGAAAACACCACAGCAGGGTTTTTTCACACTGGGGTGGGCTCCCAGTGTGCCACATTAAAGGACAAGGGGTTTGGCGATACAGGCCACATAAGATTGAGCACCACAATGTTGGCAGGTGGGGGGGGTCCGCCGGGGAGTACTATACAGTTGTAACACAGCTATGCTTGTAAATTACTTTGAGATCCATTGACTTTGGCACATTTTAAACAACCCCTTGTGAAGGAAGGACATTAAAAACCACAGGTGGCACTGTTAGTTCTGTGCTTAGTTCAGGAATCGTTAGACAAGAAACATAAACATTGACTTTCAAGGTAAAAAAATGGGACTTGTATTATTTTTAAACCATCTTCTCTGTGAATCCATAAATGCTAAGGATGAGGTGTGATACCCTAGTACCTTCTCCAGTCCAGTCCAGTGGGTAAGTCATATTTCTCTCAGTTCCAGTTGTTTTCCAGTGTGGAATTACTATTGCTTGTGTGAGCTGCAGGATGAACTTCACCTTACTAAAGTGCTCTTCAGCTGCTTCTGCAACTATATAGTTTTTAGGGTGAAGAGTATTCGCTGCATGCTCACTGCGCACCAGATCAAGGCAAATGTGTTTAATCTGCAGAATCATGGGGTGCATTCGGTACCATAGGCGGATTGTGCAGGGCTTGCTTTCAGGGGCTGGTTCTCCGTGCACTGGCAGAAGGTGCAGTGATTGATGACTTTTTGGCGGTACAGACCTAAAATGATTAATAGGAAGTTCAGGTGTGTGTGTGTGTGTGTGTGTGTGTGTGTGTGTTGTTTCAAGATGTACTTGCTGTAAAGGAGATGAGAGAGGGATATGTGGTATATAGATGTTGGCTTTGAGCTTTATTTTAATTCCTTTTGCTTCGGAAACAGAAACTCTGGATCTTAACTTCAGTATAGGAGATACGAGCTTCAGTGTCGGTGGCTGACTGACTTTTTACTATAAATCCAGAGTGAAGAGTCCTCCAAGCACCTTCCACCGGTGACCTGGTGTCCGTGATTATTTCTCATGGGTTAGACTGTGACCAAGTCAGGCATTTTCTGACTAGTTCCATAATGCTGGCAAGATATGTAAAACTGGAAAGGCAGCAAGCTAATTGAAGATCTCAAATTCTCAGCAAATGGAAGCCGATGGATTATGTCCAGTTTCCTAGCTGCAATGCAGTATTGTATCATAAAGAAGAGTTGCGCTTGATCAGATCTGAAATGGAATAGTGTGTACATGAGAGCAGCAAATACAGTGGCAATATGGCAAACACTGTTCAGAGGGTCAAATGATGCACTAACAGGGCTAGAAATTCATTTTAAAAAGTGGTGTTCCACACAGAATACCATTTCACAAGCTTTGGTATTCCATCTTGAAAACTGATATACCAACCCTATTTTTTGTATACCACTTTATTTTCACAGTATTTAAGAATACATTTAGGAATACAGTTGTTTCTAGCCCAAACTGCCCTATTCAACTAAATTTGAAAACTGTTTACATTTTCTCATGCATCTTCTTTGTAGAGGTCCCAGTCTCTCCAGCCAGTGTCAATGGTTGTGCATAATATTTGGTATGCACAGAACACCAAATAAAGGGGAATTTCGAGCCCTGTGTAATTATTTGTCAGCTTCATCAGTCACTATCCCCTGAGTTAAGTACAGGATGTGTTAATGGCACAATAGGGACCTGGAGGAGGCAGGCAAGGAAAGCACCTCCTCCCAGCCAGCACGATCAGATCACGCATGCAATACCCCAGCCCATACGAAGCTTAGGCTGTTGCCTGCTCCGCACAGGTGGGAGAATTTGTCTCAACGCAAACAGCTGTTTACACTGTGGTGCCCTGTAGATGAAAGGAAAAAGCTGGCTCCTGACTGACCCGGCTTTTTCTTTTCATGTGCAGACAACTGAAGGCAAAACAATGTCAGGACCAGCCTGACCGAAGATTGGTGTGATACTGTCGAGCCCCATGTAGAGCACTCTGCATTGGACAGACAGTGTCACACCCCTCAACGCCTACTCTCCCAAGGAGTTTGACACACATGTGTGAACTCAAAAACATAATAAAGTGAACAGGAAAAGAGGGGGATTCATACACTGGTGAGCCATTAACTATGATGAACAGAAAGAAGACTGGGCTGAGGGGTTAAAAAAGGAGTGAATCACCTTCCAAACCTTTACTGGGGAAGTAGGATTATTCTGGTGGTTGACCTTGAAATAGAGGGAATTGGCAGTATGAACAGTCTTAATGCTAGAGTTCTTAAGTGCCCTGTAGGAGAGGAGGTCTGACAGGGAGTGAAATAATTTATACCTGGCCCAGACTTGCTCATGGGTCTTGCATAGGTTGAGATCAAAGGTAATCCAAGGGTGGTGAGAAGATTTAACCCAGGATTCCTTGAGGGGGACAAGCTTGTCTCAGACTGAAGTAAATATTGAGTAGAAGAGGGAAAGAATCATATCAGTGTCTGGGCCAGTAAGCATGGGGGGACCAGTCTGTTGCAGCCAGGTCCCTCAGTGGAGCTTTTTTGTTGAGCAACCAAGGTAGGGTTGCCACCTTGGGATTTAGCAAAAACCTGAACAATATTGTCCTGTCCCTAACCAGCTCCTTTTTTCAAGGCCATGCCTCTTTCAGACTACCTGTTATGTCACATAACCTGTAAAAATAGCTGCTAGAGCCACTTAACTACCATGTGTGTGTGTGCGTATGTGTGCATCCGTGTGTGTGTGTGTGTGTGTGTGTGTTTTATAATAAAAAGTCAGGTGCAAACTCATAATAAAAATGTGCAAAGTTGATTAAATTAGAATCATTTTAAGTGTCTTTAAAATGTGCAGTATCACTTCACCAAAATATATATGCAAGGTAAAAAAAAATCTTAAAACAATAAAATTACTAATAGAGCAGAGCATACAAGGAAAAATTTTGATATAATAAAAAAAATCTTTTATCACAATCACAAGTTCTTAACATGAGTCAGGCAAGGTCACCAATTAAATAGATGCATGGTACTCCTCAAATGAACAATTCTGGCAAACCTTATTCATATCTAGAGCTGTATTTTTATTGGATTTTGCTGCTTCAAGGAGTTTAACATATGATTTTATGAATGAGTGAAATTGCAAACAGGTAAAACTAATTTAATTTTACTTGCTGCTCCACTTTTACCAAGGGTGCCAACATCCGATTTCTTTCATCTGCCCATGCATTCCCTATCATTGAGAATACAAGCTTAACAAAACTGTTACTAGCAGAGATGGAAAACACAAACTGCAGAGCTTTATAGAGCATCCTGCAATTAGGAGCTTTGCTAAAAAATGCCACCCATCTGCCACCAACGCATTCTTTTAGAAGGCTATATCCTATAGTTCAAGGGGGTGGTGCAACTTGCACCACCCCCCCTTATTGCCTATTTAAAGGCTGCTCTGCTCACTCCACACAAGCATTTTTCCTTACGCCTGAAGACTCTGTCAGTCTGCCTTCTCTCTCCTGGAGCCTACTAGGGCTTTGTCCCCCATATCATTTGTGCATGCTTGGACTCTCCTTGGTTTGTGTTGGACTCCTGTTTTCTGCTTTTGGTTTGTTTTACTCCATGCTTCTGTGTGTGATGGTTCCCTTCCTGCTCCTGTCTTTGTGTTTGCCTTATTTGTTTTTTGGGGGCTTTTTAGTTTTTTAGTGCCCTGTCTAAACATTGCTACTTGAGCTTCAGGTTATACTCTGTGTTTCCTTGCCTCATGCTACTTTATGCTTCTACCCCCAGACTCCATTTCTCACCTCCTATTGCAGCCCTCTGTTCACTGCATTATTCTCTGTAAACTTCACTCACCCTGCTTTCTGCCTAACAGGCTGCAGTCCCTGCTATTGTCATTGTTTCAGGTCACACTGCAATCTGCTGCCTTGTTCCCCTTAATTGGTTACACCTGTTCATGGCTTTGCTGCCTAGCTAACAACTTTCCCTTGTTTTACTTCTTCACTGAAACCTCAGCAACCTAATCAATGGAACTCAATCTTACTTCCTGAACTGATACCAAGCAAATATTGTTGCTGTTTTCAGTGCATTGCCTCTCCCTACAGTTTCTATGTTCATTCAGATTGCTACCCCTATAAGCTATAGTTAATTGCTTCTGGATGCTGCTCAAATACTTTTGCAGCCCACCTGCATTACTCCTCACTTCTATGTTTGTGTTATTTAGGCTCATTTATGGCTACTCCCACTTTTACCAGATCTTTCTCATGTCAAATCCTTAGCAGTTTGTTTCTGATGATAACCTAATCCTACTTTCATGGCTGGCATGTATTTAAGTTATTTTATTAGCTGCTTGGTGTTGTGATGTCATGTTTGTGGCTTCTTTGTTTTTCCTACGGCCGGGGACTGAGGAGTCGCATTGGGTATTATGGCTCCAGGCAGCAGAAGCAGCTTTTAACTTCTTATATGTTTTATTGATCAGTGGCTCACCCTGGCCTTCTGTTGCTGCTCCACACAGCCTTTATGGCATTCTGCAACCAGCTATTCCTGGCAACTCTCTACATTAGGAAACATGGGTCCGCCCAGCCTTCTACCATCCTTTCCCTGCTATTCTGCACCTGATTTACACAGACATCCTAGCCTTCCTGTCCCTTGCAGTCCTCCCAGCCTTCGTGTCCCTTACACTACCAGTATTGCTCATATACCAGCCATCATGGCTCTAACGCAAATCAGCTTGCAAGTTTGTTCATTCCAGGACCTCTCCCTTTTCAGTACTGGCATCCACTTCCAAGTCTGAGAGCATATCATGTTTACTTGCTTCAAACCACACCTCCTACCATACTGGCTTTGCAGCCTCCTCCTTTTAGGCAAATTGCCAGAATTTATTTACCAAACAAAAATAATAAGCAGACTATCCACTACAAAATAAAAACCAATAAGGCAACATAAATACATAAACAGAAAATTCTTCTCTAGAAAATGCTAGAGAACCCCCCCTTCTGACATGTACTAACTGCACAGCACATAAAGACTAACTGGACAATGGACTTACCTTGCTTAAATACATGAGTTAGCCCATGTGACCAGATAGCTCCTCCCACAATCTAGAAATTATTTCATTTTTCTTAAAACAAAAGGTTTTTATTACATCCAGAAAAATGGTCATGTTTATATTCTCTTGAAAAAGTAAACAACATCCAGAAAAAGGTAAATGATTTAGGCTTTATCACATCTTACTGTCCTTGTACACGTAGCTCCTCCCACACTGAAAGTCTGGAGCATAAATCCAAGGAAAACAGGGCCAGCCAGCTCCTAAGGCAGACCTGACTAGACAGTGTCGAGGGGCAGCACAAGCAAGGGACCAAACACCAAGAAACACCTTTTTGTTAAGTTCCCCTAATAAGAGAAAATATCCTGTGCTTTGCTGATACCAAAACAAAATGACAAGCTCTATTTAGTGCACTTTATTTCCAGGCAGGAGAAATAATAGACAACAATCTTTTCAGCCTAAGAAAACCACTCTAACACTCTAACTTATTTCACTTCATTATAGTAAGAGCAGAGAAAGTGTTCTATCTTAATTCTAATGTTATGCTAAGCACAGCAAGTAAACACAGCAGGTTGCTAGGCAAACGCCCTGCTGAGTTTTAAAACTCTGAGGGGTCTGTTTTATTTCTTCTCTGTTCTTTCTTTTCCTGAATTAACAGGCTACAGCTCAAGACAGACCTTAGAGGGATCACTCAGAAAAGGGGAAAAGTTCAGAGAAGTGCAGGACTGCAAAGTCCAAATGCGGGGACTTTTCTTATTTTGTTTGGCGTAATTACACATTACCAAATGTACACACTATTGCACAGTCATGCAGCCACAATTCGCATGTTTGCACGCTCATGTGGTAACTGGTGTTCCAATAATAAGACAGAGCACTGCGCTCTGCCTGAATTATCTCAGCACTGCATTCTTCTCTTTCACCATACAAATTAGGCACTATATGCCTCAGTTCAGGCTTACTCAGAGGAAACATTATTTGGGGGGGGGTTCGCAATTAACAGACTAGTTAAGTGCCCCTGGTGACACAGAAATGCGAGTGGCCAACTCGTGATTCAGAGGATAGGGAAAGGACAACAGAGATAGAATAAAAGAAGCAAAAAGAAGGGAAAATGCTGTTATGTAACATACTTAGATAGAAAGAGAAAGATTACAGGAAGTAGAGAGAAGAAGAATGTGTCAACCCAAAGTTACCAAACTTGTCCCTATGACACTCATTACAACTCACTTTTCCACATTTTGGAGACATGCCAAACATATCCATTACTCCAGGACTCATGGCTAGCCCTGTGGCCAACAGCCTCTCTCTGCAGCCGGAAGTCTGCATCTTGAGCATGCAAAGTTTGGGGTGGGGTCCTGCTCACCTGGCCCATAGTTGGGAAGGTCCTCACTCCGGGTGGATCTTCAGTCATCAACCATACCGTCGACACCTCTTGATGACTTCAGCGGTGAAGGAGTGGTGCTCTCCCAGAAGCCACTTTAGTTGCCCTAGTCAGGTTCCATGGGCACTCTTCAATGCTATTCTCCCTACAACTGCCTCTGGTTCACCTGGTTTGTTCAAAGATCGGTAGGCCAGCTGAATGCCTTGGCCGTCGTTTCTCTCCTCCTCCCGGCTTGGTCAACTCTTGTTACAGAGTGCACTAGCAACCCTCCACAGCATTCCTGTTACAGGGATAGAGTGAGAGTGGTCCCCCAAAATTGTAATTCCCTTGAATTGGTCTACTAAATTACAGTAACTGAGCTATCACTAACCAAAACTGTCCCTAAGCCTGGAGGAAAGGAGACCTAGGCCTTAGATCCCCAGAGATTTCCTCCTCAAAGGGTTTTTTTCTCTCCTCCATGCCAATGGTCATAATATTAGTTAGACATCCTAGCAGTCCCTAAGTCACTTAGGTAGGTTTCCCACTTAGGTAAGTTCCCATTGTTGGATGGAGTCGGGTGGATGTCCTGTAATGTCCTGTCTCCCCATTTGGCTGTTCTCCCTCTCCTAAGGAAGCCTAGCCTCCATGCCTTACAGTCAAACCACTGAGTGGGTCACAATTCACCTGTCATTTCCTGCCTACTTTACTCAAACAATATGACCAACTGACCTTTGCTACCAGCTGAACCCATTACCAACCAACCTACATACAGGTCTTCATTGACCCATGCTACCAATTGAATCTATGTTACCATCCCTCCTATGTACAGGTCTTCATTGACCCATGCTACCAACTGAACCCATTCTACCAACTGACCTACGTACAGGTCCTCGACCCCAATATGCGTTCACTTCCTTGTATGCTTTGCTTGATGCTCTTTTTGGGCTTCTTTCTAAGGTACCTTAAGCCAAGGGAATAACTCCCATGGCACCTCAAGGGGTGGAACCCTCCCCTAGGGTTTCTTGCCTTCATACCCCTACAGGGTGGTATATCCCAAGGATAGACAGGCGAACAGCCAAAGTTTATCTACATTACACAAGCACAAAACCAGTTGCACAGGCACTCTGAATTGGAAGGCTATAGCCTGTAGTTCAAGGGGGTGGTGCAACTGGCCAGACACCCCTTTTTGCCTGTTTAAGGGCTGCTCTGCTCTCTCCACACACAAGCATTTTTCCTTGCTTCTCCATCCACCACTCCTCCTCCAGCAGCACACCTCTCTCTCCCATTGGCTTCTTCCTAAGGTACCTTTAGCGAAGGAAATCACTCCCGTGGCACCTCAAGGGGTGGAACCCTACCCTAGGTTACTTGCATTCGTACCCCTACAGGGTGGTTTACCCATGGATAGAGAGGCGAACAGCCAAAGTTTATCTATGTTACACAAGCATGAAACCAGTTACACAGGCACATTGAACCTTTTGTTCAATCAATGAATGGCAATGCTGCAAACAGTGTTTTGAAATCAGTGTAGAGTGCATCAATATCCAAACCATTGTGCAACTTCAGTACCCCCACAGAGGTAGACAGTTCCTCCAAAGATACTGCATTTTGTAGAGAGAATATCTGCACTACCTTATGGGACTGTTGTCATGATCAAACTATTTCTTCAGGTATGCAATAGCCCAAATATAAGACACTCAAGTCTTTAGTGACTATCTTTCTGATCTTTAATGGAAACCTTTTAACAGCAGACTTGTCTGTAAACCCAGAAACATGACCTCAAACACTGTCTCAAGTTCAGAGCAGAGATTATGCATGATGCTACATACCTCTGGAGCAGTCAACAAATTGCTTTCAAACTGGGCAAATTATTTGTGGAAAACTGTTAGCCCCTGCACTTTCTTTCATCCACCTTAGACCATATCTTCTCCCTGCCCTCCGTGCCCCTAGGCAACTACTCCACTGACACCATGCTCCACCTGTCTTATAACCCTCCTTTAAATGCTTTCTCTCTTACCTTACCCTCTTCCTCTACTTCCCACCTCTCTCCCCTTCCCTCTCCTCCCTGTTTCTACTCTCCCCAAGCCAATGGCAACATAAAGACATTTATTGTATATTTGTATATTGTGTATACTTTTCTTTTGCAATGCCTGTTGTTTCACATGTTTTTCTGCATTCTTGTTTTCTTTTGATTGGCCAAACTGTGATGTTTGAACCATGCTGAACAATGTTCCTCCTAACCCCAAAGCTGATTGTATGTGATCCCCCTCTTCACAGTGCTCATGTGCTGCGTCACATGTATACTCATGTATTGTAACTTGTATTCTCACTGGTCATGCCTGAAAATAGGCATTCTTATGCCTAGTGCACCCACCTGGTTACCTAAAGCAAATAAATAAAGTAAAATAAATAAAAAATGTAACGCATAAAATGAAGGCAGCACTCTGCCTTTGATAAGTCACTGTGGTCACTGTAATCATCCTCATCTGCCTCCACAAATTTCAAAATGGAACGGTGACACTCATCTGGCCCTTGTCTTAAAAAGTATTATCCAATAGGTAGGGAAATGAGCAGACTGGGTGGGCTAAGCGGACCTTGTCTGCAGCTAAAGTCTATGTTAAGTAACTTATTATTGTGGGCCAGCAGTATATAAGCTGAGCTACAGCAGGAAAGATTGAGAGCCACCTGGTAAAAACATGCTGTTAAATCTCCTTCCAGTCCTGGTCCACAAAGGCAAACATTTCCTTATGTTGTTGCACTTTCTTTGCTGATCCCGAGAATTTACTGTATATTTTCAGCAAAAGGGTTTCCATGTCAAATTTGGCAAGGGCCTTGCTTGCAAGTCTAATACAGGTATGTATGGCATTGCACAAATAATTGGTTGAAATAATGTGGGGCACCTCTGTTTTTAGATGTTTGAATACAGAACAGTGTTTTCCATAATTCATAGATGCATTATCTGCAGCATAGCTTGAAACATGTTGCAAAAGCAAGACCTTTTAATGAAGGAACTCTTTATTTTTTTAATGAAGGCTTCAGAGGTCTCTTCATGGTACTCATAGAAGTCAAGACATTTGTGCTGAATGCCTTTTTTCTTTATGGAAGTACTGAATGGTTACATGGAACATCCTTTTGTTATCTTTATTTGAAGAATGAGAAGCCACAAAAAAATATGATGCGCCCAGTTCATGCAGGAGTAGTGCCGCTGAATATAGTGCCAAAACATTTGTTACAATGCACCCAGATATGGTCTTTCTGTAGCTAAGTTTGGAAGTAACTGTAGAGTCAGCATAGATGTTCTGTGCCAATTTGCTTCCACAGACCATCAAAAGGTATGAATGGTGATGCCGCACACCACGGTAAATAGGTGCTACCTCAGCAGCTGTAACCTTCATGATTTCAGGTGATGTCAGGTTCCATTTCTATAAGAATTTTATCATGAAGCCAGCCTGCTGGTGTGGTGACAAAGTGATCGCTTGTGATGCTGACATCCCAGGTTCAGGAATGGACCCAGGGATTGGAGGACCAGCTGGGCAGAGAAGGATAGAGCACCTGAACTGCAGCTCTCCTGCTCCGTGGGAGGGGGGTGAGTGTCCAACCTGGTGGTGACCTCTGGCAAAGACCAGAGAATTGCCGGTAAAAAGCCAATGCCTACTTGTGTGGGAGGTGGGACAGATGCTGGCATAATTGCACACCCCGCCTCCCAGGGAAACACAGCTACCAAAATCTCCGGTCCCCCAGCCATTATGCCTTGCTCCGCTGCTGCTTCTGCTGCCACCAGTGTACACTGGGGGGGGTCCCACTCCTGTGGCTCCACCCTGGGGGGTAAGCCAGGGATTGATTCCATTGACCATTAGGAGAGAGGATGCCGTCCCAGCAGCCTACCTGGGGGCGGTAACCCTGGGAATGGTGGGTTGGTGCACGGGCCAGGGGGTGAGTTCCATTGGGGGATTGAGTGTGGACTGAACCCCCCAAAAAATAATTTTGTCATGAGCAAGTTCTCTTTTTCTACATGGAAACTTTGTTGGTCTGATTTTTGGTGGGTTTTCAGGGCCTTTCCTACATCCCACTAAATAGTGAAGATTGTGCCACAGGAAATGCATTTTGCAAAATTGTCCATGTTTTGCATTGACCTCACCCAAGGATATTTGTGCTTTCATTTCTTATTGTAGATGCAGAACCCCTTTGAGTTCTTTGCTGGTACAGGATTGCTGGTGCTGCTGGCATCATCGCTGGGTTCTTCTAAAGAGGCAAGTGGCTGTTTCATTTCAGAAGCATTCTTTTCCACCGCCACCACAAAATACCTTGCCTTTCCTGCTCCACAAACAGTTGTTCAGCAACCCTACTGAAAAACAAGCCAAACCAAAAAAATGTAAAATGTTATTCCTATCATAACACAAACACCTGTCATTGCAGTGCATACACAACTGGCAACAAATATTTTAAAACACCATTTATTACATTACATAAATCCTTATCTAATTTCAATACTGAAACTAGTGCCCGCAGAGGAGGACCTTGTCATGGTGGTACTGCTTTGTTCTACTGCTCCCCTATATGGTATTGACCTCACAGTATAGAAATATCAGATCCTCACTGTCTTATACATGCTGAAGGTCAATGTGCCATCCATCTCACACAGTCACTGATGCAAACTTTAGGAGGTGGCAAGACTGCTTAAAAAAAAGTCAAATGCTATCTGATTCCATTCCTAAGTATCATCATTATTTGCAGTTAAATACCACTACAACCAGGTCCCCATCAGACTACAATTATTAATCGATTTGCAACAAGTGATATATTCATGTCCCGGTACCACTCCACCACGTTGCTGCTATGCCACAGGTTGATATACTGTAGGCGAAGAGGCAGATAGAATACTGTTGAATTGGACACTGTCTATATGGCATAACAATGGCACCAACTAAAATAAAAGTCTGCATCATCACTTCCTTGTGGGAAGCACTGTTCTGTATGAGCCATACTTGTTGGACTCAGACATGAGGTGAATGAAGGGCAGAGCAATTTTGAGGGGGGGGGAAATGAATGCTGCCCACTTATAATTAGGGTCATGTGAGACTTAAGGTATGCACTGGAGCATTTGCAGTTTTTGGAAATTTTATGTATTGTTCACACCTTCCCTTTTTCTCTGCCAATTTGTACCCCCTCAATGTCTGTAACCAGATTTTAGTAAGTCAGAGTGCATCAATGAACAAAACACAAGAATTTGGGTGGCAACATAAGTCCCTTGCATCATCTAGTGACCTGAGTGCCACAAATTATTGTGTGTAGTGTCCTTACTGGCCCCTGACTCTCTATCACTAGGGAAAAGGCCAAACTCAATTTAAAACCAATAGTAACCACCGACACTTTAAAACTGGCATTTAAAGATGACAGCAGCAGCTCCATTGCAAATAACACCACCACAATAAATTAAGTTCTGTACTCATCCAATTGGGATAATCCCAACCTTGAGCTGGTTAGGTCAACTGGTGAAGAAAGTTTCTCTGCATTCAATTACATACAATTTGACCCCCCCAGGATGATTGGCACCAATGTTACATGTATTCTATTTTCTAGCAGATTCAGCTATGAAGCGCTGTGTGAGTGCAGCTGCAAAAGCACCTGTTACTTTCTTCAGACAGCACAAAGTAGTAGGGAGCTAAATAATGGAACTTTCATAGTCAGAAAATACCTTTATTCAGTGACCTGATAAGCCCAAGGCTGGGTATATAACATGACATTGTATACTGCTTTTACTACATTATTCTCAGACTCCGTTAGGTATCACAGTCCTCCAAATAACCAGAAAAATCAAGTAAATAAAAAAAAATATATACATATCTTATGTCAAAGTGCACAGTATCAAAAAACTATTGCATCCTATACAGAAACGGAAAATTCCTTATTTTTAATAAACTTTTAACATTGCATGGATTTCTCTGGACGAACTACACACTGCAGACCAAACAATAAGTATAATACTGTATTAACAAAACTTCTCCATCCATGTTATGTCAGTCTTCGGTTAGCTTACCTTAAAAGTTCACTGGTTGGTGCTGCTGTAGTAAAACATGTGTAGTGTCAATGTGGCTTAGTTGTTCTCCGAGGGGCTTGCTGGCTGGCTACTCCCCTGTGCTCTCTTTGTTTTGTAGTCCGTGCTTTAGGACTGGCTGTGGCTCCTTTAGTGAAATCTCCTTCGAGTCTGTGGAAGTCTTGCTGGGTCTCTGGTGGCTGGATAGGTCAGTGTGGAAACAAGTCTTCCAAATGGTAGAGGACATATGTTATATCTCCTTTTGTTATAGGGAAGGAGCTGGGATGTCCTCTATTGTTTCAATTTTCCCACCACATCATTGCATGAACTAGGCAATCTGATTGGTCATTAACTATAGGACCAATCATGATCAATCCTAGACCGCAGCTACTCGATTTGACATAACTGATTTGCTTGCCCATTATTTCCTGGCTGTACAAGCTGGTGTATGACTTTAAGATGCAGTCTGTAGCTGGAAGAAACCTCTCAGTAATACTTAGGACTCAGTTGGGAAAAGGAGTTGCATGAACACAGAAAGTTGCCTGCTTTGCTTTTTGCTTGCTGCCCAGTCTAGTCGACTGAGACCAAGCTGGCTTACTGCAACTTTTTTACAGCCAGAGCACATGCTTTCTCTCACCTATAGTACCTGAGTCATGACGGTCACCAACCAGACCGCTGGTACCTCCCCATGCTCATGGAGAGAGAGGGCTCTAGCTGGTGTGAGTGTCTGCTAGAAGACAGGCCAGTCCACTACTGGACTTAATCCATCAGTGCTGTTACAAAATAATTTTGTTTCCATTGTTGGACAGGTTATGGGTCTCTGTAAGCAGCTGAAGCTGTCATGGATTGAGGACTGCTGCCACAGTGTGGGTTTGGTTTGGGGTTGCGTGACTGTCTTGCCGACATACTGTGTGTCCCTCTCCTGAGTCCTATACATCATGCTGATGTCCTGTGCATTAAAAATAAATGCTTACTCTCCAATAGGACTCAGTCATGGTCACACATGCCAGCACTGCAAAGACAAAAATGAAAAGAGGAAGGAAAACCAGATAACCAGACATCACACCAGAACACTGGCTCATCTGGTAAAATACCAGGTTGTTGGAAACCTTAGACCAAAAGAAGCTGGACCAGGTGTACTTCAGGAAGAAGGAAGGAAACCAGACTTTCAAAATGTCATGCAGTAGTTGCTGAAGGTGTCTGGCAAGATACCTGCTGCGACAATGCAGTGGGGGTGTGAGGCGAAAAAGCAGTTCAGAAAGGTATGGTTTGATAAGTGGGGATTAAGTCAGGTGGGCTCTGTGATGAGCTGTAAAAGGTTATGGGACTCAGTTCTGTGGGTGGTCAGCCTAGAGCTTAAGAAGAGCAAATTAATGTTAATGTCACCCATGAGGAAGAGTGCACCAGCAAAGGAGTATGAGAGAGTAGAGAGTGAGTCCACCAGAGAAGAGTGGGACATTCTTGATGAGGAATAGAAGACACCAATAAAAATTAGTAATGAGGGGAAGAACTTGGATACAGAAACACATGGGAGAAGAGTGCAGCCTCCCTTGAGAGTGATGGTGCAGGAGAGGTTCTGGTAGACATATAAGGCAACTCCACTCCTCATTTACCTCTGTCCGGCCTAAAGACATTCTAGTCTGGAATGGCCAAACTGAAATCAGGAATCCTGGATGAGAGCCAGGATTTCCTGTTACAGGGGAAGCCTGGAGAGTGATGAGAGACCCATACAGTGAGGATATCCAGTTTAGGGAGGAGCCTCCGTGCATTGAGGTGGAAAACACTAAGGCCTTGAGGTATAGGGAAGGGGAACTAAGGTTAAGTTCCACATTGCCATCAAAGGACAAGAAGCAGGGAAAGGAGGCTGAGCATGGGGTTGGACTTATATTCCCTTTGCCAGGGAGGAGAAGGTGGGGAGACATGGAGAAGGGACAGGATGGAATGCTGGAGGATTCCAGGTTAAGGGAGAGTGAAGCAAGGAGACTAGGATGGATGGGGAAGGAGGGGAGAGAGGGAGAGGAGGGGAGGGGGAGGATGGGTGGAGGGGTAAGAAAAAGGAGGAAGGAGGGTGGAGATGGGCAGGTGGGGAGATGGTTGGAGGAATGAAGGCGAGTTGGAGAAAGCCAAGAGTATGGCAGGGAGCATAGTAAGCATGTAGACTGAGAAATGAAATAAGCAACTTGTTTGTACACTAGTAAAAACAGCAGTACATAGGCAACCTTTGACTATCAAGCAGTTAAAAACAGCAGCCAAATAGTATTAAAACTAAGCTGTGCAGGTTTAGCACAGATGATGAGGCTGAATCCCAGAGTGGTGTAACAGTTACAATTACTTGGGTTTAGCAAGGTGTCTGGCAGTATAGCCTATAGATTAGAGTAAAAAGCTGTGAATTAGATTGACACATCCAGTATACATGGGTTTGATTCTCACAGCTTCCATATGAATACTGTGTGACTCTGAGCAAGTCAATTAAATTCACCAGTGCTCCTGGGTCACCCCTGAAAACAGGCACTTGTGCCTAGTGGGCCTGGCCCAGAACCAAAGAATAACAAAAAAAAAAAACAAGCAAAAGTAAACAGGTGTGCAAATGGTAACAACAGCTGAATAAGATGAGTACTGTAGAATTATTGAAGCAGAAATCAGTTCGATGTTTGTGGAATAGCAATGGGGTATATAGTGCTTGTGTAACTTGTAGTACTTTTTGTGGTTTAACTCTATTCCCACCATTGAGTAGTAGATATGTAGTTAGGTGTTTGTAGGGAATAGAAGGCCCAGGAACATGGGTGAGAAGAGCACAGGAGAAGGAGGAGCAGGAGGGGAAGAAGGTGAACAAAAAACACTCCCTAAGCAAGGGAGGTGCATTAGTGGAGGGCTTTAAGTAGATGTTGTGGGAGGAGCTATTCCCCACATTGAACCTCGGGCTAAGCCCTCCCATTCAATGCTTGTGGAATAGCAATGGAGTATATAGTGCTTATGTAACTTGTAGTACTTTTTGTGGCTTAACTCTATTCCCTAGAGTAGTAGGTATGGTAGGAGTTTGTGAAATAGAAGGCCCAAAAAGATATCTCCTCCAACTCATAGAGAGTATGACTGTCTGGCACTCAGGAGAGAGAAAACCCCCAAGTGGAGGAAACCTCTGAGGGCCCATGGCCGGTGGGCTGCCTGTCCTCTGGGCATACTTAAAGGAAAATAACCTAGGTTCCAGTAACCATAGCTAATGTGAGGAAGGTGAGCTTCTTGGAGAACTGTAGGCCCATCCTCAATCCATAGATGATGCAAATTGAAGGATGATCCTGAGGTTGAAGAGCAGGTTTTTTCTGAAGTAGCAGTAGAATCCTATGTGTGATGCAGATCCAGTTGAAGCAAGATGAATGAAGTCCAGATTTCTGAGGTGATGAAGGATGCTTGTCCGAAGGGATTGCATGGGTGTAATGAGCAGGGAGGGCATGATTTGCACGATATGGTACCAGACCGTGATCGGTGGGAAATGTGATGCTTTGTGAATTCATAGGTGAATGATCCAACTTTTGTAAGGTTTGACTTTCACAGTAAAGTCTGGGGTAAGAAATTCAGTAGGAAGCACTGAGTTACTAAGTAAACATCCATAGAGTAGAAAAATGAGTAGAAGATAGTCTTTGGGTGCCTGATGGGAGTAATGCCATAAGGGATTAGTAGATGAATAGAGGAAGTTTTGGAGATGCAGTCCAGATGGTAGCCGAATATGTATAGAGAATGAATAGAAGTTCAGAATGAGGAATTGAATGGCTTATTTGGACATGATATCATAAGTATACTTGTAAATGCTCCACTGGTATGTAGGCTGAAGTACATATGGGTCTTACTGTAGTGTGATTGTCCATGAGATGCACTGCGGTGGCTTATGACTGGTTAGGTTTATGGGTAATCCAATGCTGAAATACTTGAGAGAAGCTTGGAGGTGGATATATGAAAGAGTCTATAGGCTGGATTGGTTAGGAGGTCGATTAGTATGGAATGCCATTGGATCCTAGTGTTATGGCCGATTAAGATTGGTTGGGAGGCAAGATTGGGACAGTGAATTTGTCTCAACTGTTGTGGATTTCTGGATAAACAATCGTGAGGGCCTGTTCTCAGTGATAGTCTTTACCGGGAGAAAGTAACATCGATATTTCATGGAGAATAGGCTGGAGGGACTGCTGGATGGACAGCTAATTCGCTTGATGGTAATGGATGAAGAAATTTTATTTATTTATTTATTTAGCTTTTGTTTACCAGGTAAGCACACTAGACAGTCACGTGCCTATTTTCAGGTGCGACCTGGGAGAGTTACAGAGATACAAGCAATAACAGTACAGAGGCTAGCATCAAGTTACACAAAGGTACAGTCAGAATACAAGCAAGAAGAACCAGCCGAAACAAAGTACAAAGGCTTGGGTCCAACTGTCAGGCAAGGTACAGACAGGTATAAGCAATCATCTAAAGTCAGGTAACAGGCAGAAAACAATTTTAATGCAGTTCAGTATGAGGCAGAACAACCCAGGGAGGGCAGCCAGGAAAAATTAGAGCCAGTGTCAGCAGCAACAATATTTGTGAATATTGCTTATTTGTTATTTATTTTTGGAATAAGTGAATGCCCGCAGTCAGGTATTTTTTATTTTTTTTAATTTCAGGCACTTCACGGAGGGAGGGACTACAGGGGATAGAGGCAGCTTGAGGCTTGTTTTAGGTAATCCCAAAGGGAGGACCTGAAACAACTGTGGGTGGGGACAGTTCTTACGTGAGGTGAGGAGGTAGGAGGTTCCAGGTTTTTGGGCCAAAAGCTGCAAATGCTCAATCTCCCGCAAGGGATTGAGTCTTCGGAACCATCAGCGCCTGGGATTCAGTGGACCTCAACTGATAGCCAGAGGGGACAAGCTGGAGGAGGTCAGCAAGTGCTGGAGGAGTAGATTATCGGATGATGTTATCTGTAAAGTTGCCCATAACGAATGAGCGATGGTTGCTTGGGGAAAGCCAACCCAGTCTAGAGTAAAGTAGACACCAATGGGTGAGACGAGGGTCTGATAGGGTGAACCAACATATGTTGTTATACGAGGTGTCCCATTTGGAGAGCCAGACTTTGGGGGCATTCATGAAGGAGGTAAGCCCGTAACAAAGCGAGGGGAGGAAGACCGCTTTTGCCAGGGCAAGTCTGGCAGCTGGGGTGAGGCAGCTTTTGCTCTGTACGCAAGTCCTAGTTTACAGTTAGTTGCCTTACAGGAGTTAAGTATGTGCAGGGTGAGATCCATTTGTGGGTCAAGAGTCACCTCCAAGTACTTGAACGATTCCACCACCTTCAAAAGGGTGCCGTCAGTGCCATCAACTCTGAGCATGACCAGGCATGCTCTCACCTTGAGAAGGGAGCTGAATAACATTGTCTGTGTCTTCTGAAGGTTGATGACCAGCTTACTTGCCTTGAACCAGGATTGGATGTGACCGAAATCCAGTTTAGTCCATTGTTAATGTCATCAATGCTTTGTGAACTGGCAAGGAGCACCATATCATCGGCATATAGAGTAACTTGTCCAAAGGTTGGGATTGAGGGCAATTGGATTATAAAGAGGGAAAAAAGAGGGGACCAAGGACTGACCCCTGAGGTACCCCACAGGCTACTGGTGATAGGACGGATATGGCATTTTGGAACCTCGTGTACTGTTTCCTACCCGAGAGATAGTTAGAGAACCAGGCTAGGATGGGAGGGGAGGGACCAAAAGACTGGAGAGCAGAGCCCAGGAGGGTGCGATTGACCAAGTCGAAGGCCTTGGACAGGTCTATGAAGACAGCCCCCGTGAGTTTGCCTTGATCAATCATGGTTCTAATGTTGGAGGTGACCTGTGCTAGGGCAGTAGAGGTGCTATGTCCTTTGTGTAACCCATGCTGCTCAGAGGAGAGAAGGCCATAGGTTTGGAGGAAGAGGGCAATCTGGGAGGCCACTACTTTCTTGAGCAGTTTGTTGACTGCAGATAGAATCGCTATGGGTCGATAGTTCTTAAGTAATTTGGGATTGCCATGCTTGAGGATAGGGGTCACACGGGCCACCTTCCAAATGGGAGGGACAGACCCCGTCATGAGTGAGGAGTTTAGAATATGGGAGATTGGACGGGCCAAGAAGGGGGCCCCAAGGTTTAGCAGTTTGGGCACAAGGTTGTCTTGCCCAGCACTGGAGTAAGGGGACCTACTAGAAGCTTATGAGCTTCTTTGAAGGAGACAGACTTAAAGTAAAAGTGAGGGAGTGGAGGATCAGGTGGAGCACCAGGAGCAGGACCCATATCCTTAGAAATTGAAGGCACAGAGGTATGATCAGATAGGTCTGAGAACAGGTCATTGAATGCGTTAGCTATCGTTTGGAGATTATTGCAACTGACTCCATTTATTTGCAGGTAAGGGACCTGCTGGCAAGCTAGACCATTTACTGTGTGCTTTACAGTGCTTCAGAAACTATTTGGGTTCTTGGTGGACACTTCGAGGGATGCTTTGCAGAAATCACTCTTTGCCAAGTGGATTGCCTGTTTGCATGAATTTCTAAGCTCCCTGTAGACCTCAAAGTCTGATCTGTTCCCAGAGGCTTTGTATGTTAGCCAACTTTTGTCCCTGAGCTTCATCAGGGCAAACAGTTCCCCTTGTAACCATTTAGTTACTGTGTCCCTTGCTCTTCTTTTAATGAGTGGAGCATGTCTGTCTTGTAGTGAGGTGAATATGGTCAGAAAGCTGTTTAGAGCAACTGAGGGGTCTGGGTCTGCATATATCAGGGACCAGTCTGTCAGGCTGAGGTCGGTATGGAAGTTGTTTAGGTCAAAGTTTTAGTAATCTCTCATCTGTAAGACTTTTGGTGGAACCCTGGAATTTTGAATCTTCCAGATGCAGTATGTAGGGCAATGGTCCGAGATCGAATTGGGAAGGAGGCCTGAGGTGGTAATTCGGTCAGGCCTATTACACAGCATCCAGTAAAGCAGAGAGCCATTTTCCTGGAGGAGGAGGAGGGTATGGTGGGTTTGGTGATAAGTTGGGTGAGGGCAAGGCCAGATAGAAGGGGTTCATAGATTTTTGCATTCCCACTCAGCCAGTTAAGGTTGAAGTCCCCAAACATTAGGAGTTCACTAGTTCTCACCTTGGGGTTAAGGCAGTCAAGTAGGTAGGAGAGCCCATAGAACACCACCTTTGGGGGTTGTATACACAGGTGAGGTGAAGCTTCTTAGTGTTACCAAATGGAGGAGGGCATGTATAAACTCTGGGAGGGGAGGGGTGAGTATGTCAGTCACTTTTAGATGAGATTGTAATTAGATCACCAACCCACTACCATGCTATTCGCCAGCCCTGTCCTGTCTAATCACAAGGTAGCCAGGGAGAGCACAGACACAGTCAGGGTGCACAGGTTTAAGCCAGGTTTCTGAGACCCCAAGGATGTCAAGTTTGTAGTAGGTGACCCACGCCTTTAGATTTGAGTGATTGGCAAGGATGCTCCATATATTGAGGTGGACAATCTTTAGATCCTTTAGCTCTTCCCACTGTGGGGGCAGCATGATGAGTTATGTATATGAGGGGGTTGGAAATAGGTTTTGGAATGTAACCTCAGCACCATTCAGCTAGGTTAGGAAGCAAGTGTGCTAAGTGAGAATCACCCAGCAAATTTAGCTGTAGTTGATTTGGTCGGATAATGTGCTGGGATACTACAGGCAGGGATCAGGTTAAGAATGGGGCTAAGTATATTCAATATTGTTTGGCCACCTCTGGGGGTTCAGAGGAGAGTGAAGCAGGCTGAGCACAGTATGATTTAGGTTCAGAGCAGTTTGTTGCAACGAGTCCCCAATCTAGACAGGGCAAGGCCGCAGCAAGCTATGCTTGTTTTGCAAGAGTTGTTTTGCAGGCTTTTCCTACCACCTGCTCCAGTCCGACACAAACTGCAGCCAGAAATGTGAAGGGACAAAATGTCTTGCCTATTTAGCCAGCTGATGTGGGTTAGCGCGAACAAGAGTTGTGAGGTGCACCCCCTAGTGGAGGAAACTGAGAACCTGCAAATGGTAAAGTGAGCTGATAGGTTCTGCAGCTCACATGATCTCAGCTCACATGATCTCAGCTATATAAGTAGATTCTCACCAAGGGCGGTGGTGCAGGAGGTGGGGAGCCAGCGCCCAGCACCGGTGGGGCCTCCACTGGCAGCAGTCCACCGAAGTAGGTAGGCGTGGCTGAGCTCCTTGTGTGCGTACCTGTTCCTTTTTTCCCTACGGGGAGATGAGTCTGCAGTGGTCTGGCTAGGGGGGACGGTGAAGCAACCGAAGGCCATCACAACCACCACAGCTAAGGAAGAAAGAGAAAAGGGCACTGTATTTATACACAGGTAAGCAGAGGGAGAGGCAGTCTGAAATTCCTGTGCAAATTAATTACAAGCACCTGGAGCAAAATGGAGACTTTTGCAGCTTAGTAAGGCAGTTAACTATGATTTCTTATGCTGTGTAGTTTAAAATTAAGGCACCAGAAGCCACTGGAAGGTTTTACTGGCTGAAATTCCTGTGCAAATTAGTTACAAGCAGCTGGGGCACAATGGAGACTTTTGCAGCTCAGTAAGGCAGTTAACTACGATTTCTTATGCTGTACAGTTTAAAATTAAGGCACCAGAGGCAGCCAGGAGATTCTACAGTCTGAAGTTAAAATTACACTCAAGGTTCCTGTACAAGCTTAGCATATTTCTGGCAGTAGTTCACTGAAGTAGGTAGGCGCGGCTGAGCTCCTTGTCTGCGCACCTGTTCCTTTTTTCCCTGTGGGGAGACAAGTCTGCAGGGGTCCAGCTAGGGGGAAGGGTGAAGCAACCAAGGGCCCTCACGACCACCACAGCTCAGATTGCATGAGGTATGGTGATGTCCAGGAGCTAACAAACATTGGTTTGGACAGCATGTCATTAGTAAATGGCTAGGCACTGGAGATCCATCAATAAACGTTCTGGGAAGGCAGCTGAGAAAGTCTTAGGACAAGCAGTGTTTGTTGAGGAAGTATGCATCGAGAAACATAGTAAACAGAGTTAGTGATAGTGGGAGAGGCTGCAGAAGGTAACTGGATGATGTTCAAGGTAGCACGAGAGGTATCTTGAGATTCCCGGTATTCGTAGCAGCAATAATGGATGATAAGTTGGGGCATAGCAGAAGATCTTAAGTACTTTCTGTCTAGGAAGATAGGCAGAAAAGCATGATAGTCAAGGAAGTTCACAGTAATTAAATAGTCAGTATTTGTTGGGAGTATTGAAATAGAGAGAGAGATGGAATCTTTCTAGTGTTCAGTCGAATGAGATTTTGGAATGGTTGTGGGGAGCTGATTGAGCAGTATGGAAAACTCTAGGATGACAACAGAGTTTATGAGGCATGTTATCCAAGGGATGTGTGCTAGAAGTAGTTTCCTTAGGTGAAATGAACAAGTGATCCATTGAGTATTGTATGGGAGCTGTTAGAATAATGAGAGTGGGAGTATGAGATGGATAACCAGAGGAGTAATGAGTGGGTAGGAATATTGGTCAGAGATAGGTTACTAGGCCCAAAAGAGCCACAGCTAAACAAGATGAAGCCCCAAGCCTGCAAGGTGGAGAGGAAAAGGCAGCCATTCAAATGGGAATGAAAGTCCAGAGTGGATCCTGAAGGAATGAAGGAATGATGCGAGGAAGGATAGGCTAAGGCAAAACCAGAGGACATGCAGTGTAGGAGAGAACAGAACCAGGTCGGCTCTCGAGGAAACAGTGGCAGGATGCAGGGAGGCTGAAGCAAGGCATCAGAGGATGGTTCCATGTCATAACAGTGATCGAGCAACAGCAATCGATATTATGGTGAGTGTACATCGCTGAATAATGATTTCAGCGTTGCACGCTAGCAGCACACAGAAAAACGGTGCCCAAGACCTACAGGTCTCATTTTTAATGCAGGGCAGCTGGTCCCCCACCCACCCCGCACCCCTCAACTTATGGATTCTCAACTCCAGGGGGGTGCATGTCGGGTGGGACGTGACAAAATACATGCCACCAGGCAGCAAAAAAAACAAACCCGCACCATGCCGGATCAGAACCCAGTACCCCATGCCTCCCAGCCAACCACCCTCCCCACAACACCAGTGATCCAGCTCGGCAGTTGCTCACCACAACCCCTTCCACATGCCATCCTTCCCCCGCCCCCTGCGGGCCCACGCATGTATTTGCACAAGTTCCTGCCACGGTTTTTGCCTACCACAGTATCCAGTCAGCCTTTTCCCTAGATAGCCATGATCACAGTTGCCGAGATTGACTCTACATTTTTCTAGGCACTCAATCACAGTCGCTATGGTCACCGACTACCTCAGATGATGATTTACGGAAGGCCAAGGGGTGAAGCCAAGCATTGAGAGCAAGTGAGCTGAAATAAACGAGTCGCACAACTGATGAAGGAGTCAAATGAAGAGAGGAGAGGACAGATGGTGCTGAAGCGAAGAGGATGAGGTTCCCACATCTGAAGGAGAAAACAAACTTGTACTGGAGCTGGACTGGGTGATCCGCAACAAGGAAGTCCAGGATGCAGTTGAACTGGATCGAGATTGATAATGAACCAGCTGGCAAGATCCAATGCATGTGAGAAGGGAGGCCGGGGGTCTGGTACGATAGTCCATGGAGCACCAAGGAGTGATCCAAATATGAATAGCAAGAGAGCTGACGCAGAAGGAAGTGGAGTGCACACTGCAGTCTTGAGTCTCATATAAGTGTTATTACAGCCCACACTGATTTCCCACTGCTTTTATTCACTGCACTGTTAATACACTCCATTGACTTTCTGTTACACTCATTTACCACTGCATTATCTTTCTTATTTTTGGATGCACACTGTAATAGCACTGCAAATAATTGACAAGTTTTCTTGCACACTTTTTTATCACTGCATTTCCTTAGATGTTAATGCACTCCACTTACAATTTTTATTTTACACTTCTTTACCACTGCACTGTTTTAGAATTTTTTTTAAATGTTGGTTCACATTTATTATACTTCCACATTATAATGTCCCCCCAGTCTTGTGGTACAGATAGAGGTTATTTTATGTTTTCATTCTGAAAGTATGATATGTAAGTGCCTAAAATCTGAGGCGGCTGCACTAGTAAATTAAACTGCTAAAATCAACATACCATTTAAAATGATATTGTAATATACTGTACCCTGGCTGAGACAACCCTTCAATACAGACCAGACCCTCCCACCAGCAGTACCAGGATCACTACAGCACCCCCCATAAACTCCCCAGGAGACAACCCACCCTGCAGCTGGATCCTTCCACACCCAACCAAATGGATCTCCTGCCCTATAAGATTAGCTGCCCTGCAGTCCCTGTCTGATGCTGTGTCCCAGCTTGTTGATCCTTGTTTTTCTCACGCTGTGCTTGTTTCCAAGACAGAATTCCCAACCACTCCCAACAGACATGGAGCATCCAACCCCGATCTGCAGTTCGGGAGAGGATCGGTGCAGAATATAAGCATGGCTTTTAGCAGTGCCATGTTTTGGTTCTGTCAGTGCTCTCTGGCTCATCTGACATTGAGAGGGGAGAACAAATGCAGACATGATCACACTTTTCTCCAGTATCATGCCTAACATGTTCCCTATAAGCCTGACAGACTAGGAGGGAATGATTACAAAGATCTCCCAACCCAGCAGCAAATCGGTGAATGCAGAAGGTGGAACTTCCAGCTAATAGCTCGCCAATGGTTCAGTGCAGTGGATTGAAAAATAATAGGTAACCATTAGTGCAAGTCAAATGGTACTGCCTGTAGGGAGGCTGTTTTTGGGTTTTATTTTCAAAAAACATGGAAAAATGAGCCAATGAAAACAGTTTTCTGCCTCCATCTTTTTAGTGCATTTACCCGATGTGGTGTTTGTGAAAGTGGAACTCGGCAGTGGTCACTCTGAGCAGCAAGGTAATGTTTAGCAGAGGAGCAGATCATATTCTGGAGCAGACCAGAGTTTGAGGTTGTGTTCAAGTATACAATTAATCCAATTCATGTGTTTATTTAAAAAAGAAAAACAAATACACTGTCCTTTCAGTTTCAGATCCCAGCATACCATGAGGTGAGGTGAGGTGTGGTGGGGTGAGGTGGGCATGAGAGGTGCAGAGAAACACTAAACAAGGATTGAAAACAACTCTGCATAAATAATCTTTTATGTATGAGGACCTCCAGGCAATTAAGACACTGAGGGCCCAATTCTCATGCAGGCTCGTTTGGTGTACAGCTATGGTAAACATCAGCTTGGGCCGAAGCCCATTGCGCCAGGGACCCTGCACCAGATTCTGGTACAGGAGGGGTCCCAGTGCCTAAGACCCAACACTTACAGCAACCCCAGCCATGCGGCTACTGCATGGTGCATGGAAGGGTTCGCTGCAAGCCCCTTAGACCATCGGCTGTATGGTCCATCCAATTCAGGACCAGCAGCGGAGGTGTGCGGAGGGCTGTGCCGGTCCCCTGCTCTGTCTGGGAATGGAAGGGACACCACCTGCATGAGTAGGGGCACAGGCACCAGTGGAAGGGTAGGTTGCAGCTGTCCTGGAACAAACTGGGGCACTGGGATCTGGAGGGGGGGTACTACCTACATGCTATGGGGCACATCGAGGATCAGGTGGGTGCTTCTGTCCTGGATGCCCTATGGGGCACAACCTGGATGGGGGGTCAACTATATGGCACTTGTGGGGCACGGTGGGGTTGGGGAGGTAAGACACGCTGCACTACCCATAGGACAGCTCCTCCAGGGGAGCGATGTCTAAGTCCCCTTACGCCAGCCCTGGCTGGTCTAAGGGGACTTAGAATTTCTCCCACTGGGTGCTGTCTGTGAATATCAAGCTGCAGCTTGCGTCAGTGCAGTCCACCTAGCATCGTGTTGCAGGGCAGTGCAGGGCTGGCGCAAGCCCTGTTTGGGGCAGGCAGCCTGCGGTCGACGCAGACAACTTTGGAAATTGTGTGGAGGCAGCCCTGGACACAAGGTGCACCTTGCACCATATCTGTTTGGTGCAAGCACCTTGCTTCAGATGCAGGGCTTTGAGAATTGCGTCCTAAGAATCCAGATTTCCATAGCACTTCATTCCACTTTGGCACTTTGAACAAATTAACAAAAAACATGGAAGCAGTGAGATTGTGTGAGTAAAGGCTCCTTTTTAATGCTGTTTATACTGGTACCTTATTGTCAGGAGGTCCTCTTGTAAGGGAAGTGAGTGCAATGTTCATTTGTTTGAGAGTATTCAACTGTGCCTTACCAAATGTGTTGCAATGGCAACACCGCATTCTACCAATGGCAACACCTGGGTATGCCTGAAATTGAGCAATAGTACTATCCAGTGGTAGTCTGGTAGTACAATGGTGTCAACCCACTCAAGTTTTCCTGCCTCAGTGGTAGTGCTATGGCACAGTGGCATCCCAATGGCAATTTCGTCAGGTTGTCCAGACTGGTAAATGGGCAATGGTAGCACAGTGGTATTACGTAATTTTGAGTCCCCTTTCATGTGGGACTCCATATTGCCCTAGAACTGCCCAATGATAATGCAATGGTAATACAAAACTGTTTTCTATATACCACAAAGACTTATTTGGTACCTCTGTGGTATCAGTATTGGGAAATGTCACCACAAGGGTATTACGTTAGAGGAGCAAATTGGTGCACATATAATCCCAAGCTTATATGGTATCACTGAGGCATCAGTGCATCTAGAAAATTGACACCACAATGGTACCAACATGGTACACATCAAAATCAAACAAAGTTTGAAAGAAATACAAAATGAAACACACTGATAATGAAAAGCATTATGAGCTGTACAGTATATGCAAATCACAATAACAACCCTCAGTTAAGTTCCCAAATTAAATAGGATATCACCATTGCATTGAAATCCATTAAAATTCCATTACTTTTCCATTATTTTCATGCAAACCCATTAATTTTCAGCATTACGTTTTTTAATGCCCAATTTTTATTCCCATTTAATTTCCATTAATTGTTGATGTTTAATGGGTGCAAACCATTATTTTACTCATCCATGCCATTAATTAACCATGACAGGTATCCATTAAATATTAAATGGGTGTGGTACACCCCTTATATTTTGTATCAGGCTATTTTAATGGCATGTTTAATAACCATTAAAACTGAGCAATGAGCTTTTCATTGCCGTGAAAATTATGTTCATGTTGCGCCAATACATTAATGGCCATTAAAACTATCCAAATTAAATTTTCATTGGCATGAAAATTATGGTCATGTTGTGGCCATACATTAATGGCCATTAAGCATAGTTTTATTTACTATCTAGCTGTACTACTTTTCCCTAAGAACTATGGGTTCCCTTTGACTCCTGTGTAACCTTCTGTTTTGCAGATACTCCCCATCCACTCTCTAGAATCAGTGTCTCCAAAGAGATTCCATCACCTGGACCATAAAGTACCCATGAATTAGTTACTTGATTGGGGATGGGGAGTTCAAGCCATAATTGAATCTGCTTCCATTACAGTAGAAGTCCAGATAGTTGGTGCCACGACTCTATATTGTAATGAGTGACAGTTAAGAGGTATGGGATCAGTCTCCCCAGATCTGGCTCCCTATTGCTGGCTCTCCACCTTGAAGCTGGACACCCTGCCTGCAGCTGGACCACCAAGCTGAAAACTAACTTTTTGCTACAGCACCTTCTCTGTGTGGCAACACCATTTACAAGGAGGGACACAACAATGCTAAGGGATAAAATGAGGGACACGTCACTAAAGGACTGTTGAGAGGTATGAGACAGTCCCCTGTCCACATGTGGCCACCATGCACTGCGGTGCTAGAGATTTTGCAGACTCGAAACTAACTTTTTCAGCCACTAGCCATCAGGGCTAGTGATTAGAAAAATCCACCAACCCAAAAGGAGTTTCACTAGCCCAGCACAAAATGACCAGAAAAATTGTAATTGAAATGAATGGTCCCATTGAAACATATATAGGTCCATTCATTTCAATGGCATTATCAAATCAAATCAAATCTAAATTTATTTGTGATGCGCTTTTCAAAATATCAAAGTGCAGATACATAACAAGATAACATCCATCACAATAAATATAAATATAAAAACAATTAAAAGGCAACAGGATGACTTATTCAAAGGCTAGTTCAAATAAATGGTTCTTCAGAGATGCCTTGAATGACTCTGTGGACAGGCACTCTCTAATCCAATGAGGTAGAGAATTCCACAGGGTTGGGGCCATGAAGGAAAAAGCTCTGGCCCTAGATGACTGAAGACAAACCCTGGGAATCTCTAGCAATCCCTCGTTGGCAGAGTGAAGAGGGTGGAGTGGGTGGAAAGGGCAGTAGAGTCGAAGGAGATCTTGCAAGTAGCCCAGTCCCTGTCCGTGTAGGGTCTTATAGGTCAGCAACGTGACCTTGAAGGTGATTCTCCATTGCACTGGCAGCCAGTGCAGTTTGCACAGCACAGGTGTGATATGGCAAGTTCTTGGTAACCCAGTCAACAACTTGGCTGCAGCGTTCTGCACCAGCTGCAGGTGACAGAGATCCACCCCAGGCAACCCTAGATATAGAGCATTACAGTAATCAAGACACAAAGAAACAAAGGCATGAACCAACACAGAAAGGTCTTCGTGTGGAACAAGGTGTTTTATCCGGGCTATATTCCTCAGATGGTAAAAGGAAGACTTGACAACGGCTGACACCTGTGTGTTCAGCATCAGCTCGCTGTCAAGAATTATGCCCAGATTCTGCACCTGTTCAGAAGGTCTCAACTGGTTACCCTCTAACACAAAGCCAGAGGGAAACCCAGGAGTCAACTTCTCTGCATGGTGACCCGGGTCCACCACCAACACCTCAGTCTTGTCCGGATTCAGTCTTAACCAGTTAGCATTCATCCAGTCCTGAATCTCAGTGAGGCAGTTGTTAAAGACCGATAATGCATCATTCTGTTCAGGTACAAAGGACATATAGAGCTGAGTATCATCTGCATGGCAGTGAAAACTCAGCCCATAATGCCTTATAATGTCTCCCAACAGCAGCATGTACACCACGAACAACATGGGGGAAACCACAGAACCCTGCTGCACCCCACAGGGCAGAGCAAAAGGAGCAGAGGAAAAAATTCCTGATACTACCCTCTGGGTTCTGTCCATGAGGAAAGAATGGAACCATCTGAGGACCATCCCTGACAGTCCACAGGGCAGCTGCAGGTGCTCTAGCAACATCCCATGGTCCACGGTGTCAAATGCTGCAGAGAGATCAAGGAGAAACAAGATTGAATGGCTCCTCCAATCTCTCACTATTAGGAGATCATTCAGTACCTGAACCAACGCTGTCTCGGTACTATGCCTCTTCCTGAAACTGGACTGGAGAGGATCATAGATTTCATGGGTGGTAAGAAAGTCATTGAGTTTCAACATGACTACTTTCTCAATAACCTTGCCCAAAAACGGCAGGTTAGAGATTGGTCTGTAGTTAGCGAGACAGTCTGGGTCAAGGGAAGGTTTCTTCAAAAGGGGTGTCATGATAGCCTCCTTTAGAGACCCCAGAAACATTCCTTGGTCCAAAGAGCACCAGACTATTTCAGCAAGGACTGGTCCGATCGCATCCATGCACCCCACAAGGAGGCACGTAGGACCAGGATTCAAACTACAGCAAGTCAGTTCCAAGCCCCGGACGATCTTCATGATATCCATGATCTCTGGCTGGTCAAAATCTGTCCAGACAGACCAAAGGCCTATAACCTTGCATCGATCACCGCCATGCTCATTAGAATGCGTATTGCAGACAACCGACCTGATCAATGACACCTTATCATGAAAGAACCAAGCAAACTCATCACACTTTATTTGTGAAAAAGCTCTCCACCCCTGCAGACAGGCTGGATTGCACAGTCTGTCCATGGTCCAGAAGAGCTGAGCTGGTCGATTTCTTGATGCAGCTATCTTCCTGGACAGGAACTCTGCCTTCTTAAGGGAGATTTCTGATTGATAGTCAGTATAATGGGCCATCAATCTAAGTCTGTCACCTTCCAGGCAGGATTTCCGCCAGCAGCATTCCAATCTTCGCCCCACTCTCCTCAGCTCCCTCAATGTCCCATCAAACCAAGGGGACTGAAGGCAGAGGGAGAGGGGACCAACACAGACAGGAGCTATGGATTCCAGAGCCTTCAGCACCATGTTACTATAGTACACTACTAAGACATCTGGTTCTTTGCACTCCATAGGTCCAGCACTGCCACCCGACCCTCTGAGGTAACTCCCCTAAAAGCGTGGTACTGGACCATCTCCAAAGGGGTTGGTCTCATGGAGGGGGTGCAAAACTGAATCTTATAGCGTGATGGTGAGAACACCCAACTGGTTCCACCACCAGTTCCGTGATCTCCATCCCCAGGGTGAACGCCAGATCCAGACAGTGACCCTGAATATGGGTAGCAGTGGTAACAACCTATGTAAAGCCCAATGAAATAATCAATTGGAGGAAGTTTTGACCAAAATGCAAGAGTTCATTGTCGACCCAGGCATTATGTTCTCGATATTTGAGTAGCAACAGCAAACGGTCCTGGCTCAGACCAGGTACCAGGTCAGTAGGAATGGAAATTAGTGTGGGCTGTAACTTCCTACCAGAAGTTCACGAAGAGGACCATTACTTTTGTGTTAAGATGAGGAAGGAGCAGTCATCAAAATGAGTGGAGCTATGACAGTCTCTCGTTTTAGAGGTGGTTTAATTTCTGAGTATGTTTTAGTGGGCTACAAAGGCAGGAGTGTAATATCCCTTAAGATGGGGTCACCAGCAAGCTCAGTTGATGCCAGAAAGCCCCAGTTAGGTGCCCCTAGGTATCCCCTATAGTTTAGGTTGCTGGGGGGGAGTGAACATAGTGACAGGAACCCCACAAAAATAAAGTGCTTGTCTGTAGTTAAAGAGTTTTTTCTCTCCTTATTGCAGCCTGCACAGTGAAGGTGGCACAACCCAGTGTCACATCTAAGGTCCAGCTTATGCTGAACAGCTGGTTGTTAGGGACTCAGCATCCTAAATGCCAGGGTGGATACTGAGAGTGGCCAGTAATGGCCATTAGGGGAGTTTGAATTGACTGTGAAGGAGAACAATCAGGGGATTTCAGGTGCCCAGGAGAAAATAAAAATGAAGGAAGTGCGGCAGAATGGAGAGGGGACACAGGGAAGTAAATTTAGAGCAAAAGGTAGTACCTTCAGTCCTTCTCTTATCCCTGTGTCAGTTTCAGTAGTCCCAGCAGTGTCGGTGGTCAAATAGTTGTGGCAGTCCCCAGGATCCGCAGTTGGCAGCCGCAGTGTGGGTTCTGCTTAGTCCCGTCAGTTGTTTTGTTTTTGTTTGTAAAGAAAAAGTAAATGCCAGTCCTTTAGTGGTGGCTCCCACAAGTGGGAAAGCATCATTAGATGAATGAGCATCAGGGGAGCCAGCTACCCATCAAGGGAAGACCTCCCACCTGCCTGCAGCCAGCAGAGCATCCAGCGTACACTTAATCCACCTCCTGTCTCAACTTCTCCCCGGTTTGGGGCTGTAAGTCATTGATAGTGCTTAAAGCAGGCACTGTCCACCTGAACTAATACTGAAATAAAAAAAAAGATGTTTCTTTTCACACAGTGAGTGCAGTACAGTAAAGGATGGCTGTGGATGTTAGTGTGCTCTGGGCAAGGGACTGCCAAGGGTGGATCTATTGAAATGTATTTAAAATCAGTCCAGGAAGGGAGCATGTTGTGAGATGGCCTTATTCAAAATTACATACATTTATTTAACTCACTCTCCTAAATCGAGCACAGGAGTGGGCAGCATTCAAACTAAGTAGTTATCGGAGATGACACAGAGGGCAGGCAGGCAAGCCCTGAATTACATAGTAAACAGAGTGCTAGATGGAGCAAGGGTAGAGTAAAGCACCAGTTATAGCCAAGCTAGCCAGTTGGGCTAGATAATAATTGCTAGCTGTCCCAGAGGTTTTTTATCCACAGATTATCAAGTCAGAGAGCTCCAGGGTGATACAGGTGACTAGTAGCCAAGTTGCCTCCAGTAGCCAGGCTAGTGTTATAGGGGGTCGCTGGATCAGTTACTCAGGTTACTAGCCCTCTGCTAGGGCTGTGGCAACTATGCTGCTGGGGTGGATAACAGGCTTGGGCTGTGGCAACTATGGTGTTTGTGTGGGTAACTACCTGGTCCACTCCCTTCCCCTTGCTCCTGACTGAAACTGATACCCAAGAGCACTTTAAATCAGTAAATTCTACGATTTCACAACTCTAGCTTGGCTACTGTTTGCCACTTAGTTATACCCACCTTTACCACCCTGGATACTCTCACTTTACACTCTGGGGTTTTACTTAACCTAAATGGACCCAAGTGCTTATTTCTGAATACATTTATTTATTTTATTTATTTATTAAAAAGTTTCACCAGGAAAGGCACATTGAACAAACAAGTTGCTAGTCTCCCGGTGCATCCTAGGGAGATGGTAGTGGAAAACACAATTATACACAATTAAACAGGTTATACAAGTTGAATGAGAAAATTGTTTAGCCAGGAGAGGCACACTAAACTGAAACTTGCTTCCATGTGCGACCTGGGAGCACACGGAAGTTAAGTGACTTGCTTAGGGTCACAGAGTATGCAAGTGAAGGCTGTGGGATACAAACTCTGGTTTCCAGATTTGCAGCTCAGAGCCCTAAACTACTGCTCCATACTGCCTCCTATGAATGCCATACCCATAAACAAAACATTAAATACATAGAAACAGAAGAACAAACAATTAAAAAAAACTTTTGAGCCAGCTAACCCTCATTCACTATGCCAAATGGTAACATTCCCTTTCCTGTTTGCTTTTCATATGGGCTCCTATTGTCCCATATTTTGTGGTTGTCCCCCCTATACTATTTAAAAAAAAACACTGTCCCAAGATCCATAGCAGCTGTGAGCTTTTGCGCACATGCACTTGAAAACCTGACTCACCATGGGATATTAAAAAGAGTGGGAGAGAAAGAGAAGTGGCCTGCTGCTGTGAGTTGAGTCAAGCTGCCTTGCCTGCCTGTGGCTCTGTAAGTGAGTTGCTTGTTGTTGTTCATTTTTTTCGTCTGTCCATTCATGACTCCAGACTTCAACCCAACCAGACCTAACACCAAAAGGGGGACAAAAATAAATTCAAGGAGCTGCGCATCCGGCCGTTGGGCACTGGCTTGCCTCAGAGAAGCCTCTTAAGACTTGGCTTGAGGTTGATTGTTGATTGGATAGTCATCAGTCAGTGGGACCGTGGTGGTGAGGTCTGTGTATGCCAGTGTCATTGGAGTCGGAGTTGGACTCGGCCGCGGCCCGGAGGTGCATGACAGAGGAGAGAGGATGGAGCAAGAACTGGAGGACTGATCAGGGCCTGCTTGGGGAAGAGGAGTCACTGCTGGCTTGCTGGCGGCTGCACTGCTGCCACCTGTAAATATGTCAGAGGAGTCCCGAGTCTTCAGTTCAGACTGAACAACAAGGAACTTCGGGAGTCGACTCGACTGACTGAACAAAAAAAGTAAGTGTTGCAGTTGCATAGCAGCTGGTTGGGGTGCTGCCAGGTGGGGGATGTTGTACTGGGTCTGGGTGGGTACATTGAGATTTTGGAACTTCGGGGCACTAAGAAGAGGGCAATAACACAGTACAGCAGCACACAGACACAGGTGCCTAGATGTTTCAGGGGGAATATCTTGAGCCAAGATAAGAACAAGAAGCTGGTACAGTAACAGTCATGGCCTGGTGTAAAGCCATGGTGTGGTGATGTGGGAGGAAGTGGGGTAGATGGTGGTATCAAAGGACTGTTCCTTCACCAATGTGGAATACTAAATTTAGTCTTAAAGCAGTAATTAATGTGTCTTTTAAGATTAAGTTTAGTCATTTTTAATCTTCTTTAATTATCAGAAGAATACTGCCTCTAGGTATACTTAATTCTAAGAAGTTCAACTGTAATTTTTTTTTTTGTTCAATTTATTTATTCCCCACACACTTGATCCCAGACTCTCTCGGGTGGGGGTACTCAGCTTACCTCCATCCCACTCCGTTGTAGACTCAGTCCTGACTCTCGGTCAGCCATGCTGCCTCTCAGTCCAGGCATCCGCACCTCCCCAGGACTGCCACTCTATTCCGCGTGGATATCCTTGAGACCTGAGGGAACTCCAAGGTCAGCTGGTGCACTCAACTTTGGGTGTGAGGGGTAGCTCCAGGACCCCACCATCACCTATCAGGATCAGCTCCTTTTCTCGTGTTCTGGTTTCCCCCAAGCCTCGGACATGCAATGGACTCCTGCATGCAGTATATGCACTCCCGCATACCCTCATTGGATGTCCTGTTGAGGCTCTACCCCTACTATGCTGCAAGCCTCTGGTGTAGTGCAACCCCAGCCTCCGCTAGGGGCCACAAGAAAAGCGGCCAGCCTAAGCACCCCTCCCAAGGAAAGGAGAGCAGTCCTCCGGACGTTCAATCCTTTCCCATCCCTGCCGACCCCCGATGACCAAGCTCATTCCCGAACCCGGGTCACCAGCATGGCATGAGGTATGGCATCCAGCACCTCAACCCTCAGTGCCACCGGGCCGGCCAAATATGTAATTGTTTTTTTAAGAGTAAATTATTACTAAATGAATATTATACACAGATTTTAGAAGTACATATTATTGAATACTTTTGAATGATAAATGAAGACTTTTCAATACTTCTGTTTTTTTTATATGAAAGCTTGTTAATTTTTATTCTGATCATGGGGCATAACCTTGATTATTATGCACTGTAGATGATAGTAACATACATGGGCATCATTAGCCTCCCAGATCATTCATTACCTTAGTATGATCACTTCTTTTACAGTAACTTTTGGTCTATCAAGAATGCTAAGACATTAATACTGCTCTATCAAACTGTAATGCTCTTCAAAGTAAATTTTTTTAATACTACTGAATCATAAATTAAGATTACAGTCAGTGGAGTAGTTCAAGGATTTAAATTAGCCAATCAAACGGCTGGGCACATTACCATGCATTTCAGTTCTACTAAGCAAGGAGACAGATAAAGCGACCAGCATTACCAATGAATTTTAGAGAAGGTAAGCAATCATAAAATGTAGGTTTTTATCTAGAAATAATATGATGCAAAAAAAAGTTGGCAGTGTCCCTTTAAAAGACTAAACTGAACTACATTTTGCAGACTCTACTCAGTCAGTGAACTACTTTTCCCAGCTCACTTCATATCTCTGTACAGCCTAAATGAATTGCATGAGCAGTGCCTGATCTCCATTTTTGAACAACTAGTGTATCTTGCAGCCAAAATTTACATGTTAAGGTAAGTGCTTATTGTTAAAAAATACATATTTTTAGCTCCCTGAAATGTTAAATACAGTAAGGGAATTATCACTCAGTTTTTTTTTTCTAAACAAAATGCTGTGCTGGTTTCACAATCAATATTTTGTTATGGGGGTGTGGCCTTGCTCTACTGAAGATGGCAGCCTAATTCCAGCTCTCCCTGAACTGACCAGAATCTACATCAATCCTGCAAAACCAAGACATGCAAACTGAGCCATCTTTTGGGATATAACTTTAAAGATACTCAAGATCAACCTTGGTAAAGTATCCTTTTCCCAACCATCTATTACTTCTAGATTTATTTTCTCTTTCAATCTCAACCACTCTGAGGCCTATGAAAATGGCTGACCACTCCATCAATGCAAACTCTTTATTTAAAATTAAATCAATGTTCCAGCAATAAATAACCAAAATTAATGATCTGAAAGTTGCAACACAGCAAAACATCTCAAATACTCAGGCTTTGTACTCTAGACTTACCCCAACAGAATCTAGAGCTTTGCAAAATGAGTCCTCGATTCAGGAGTTGCATGCCACTATCAGAGACCAAGATAGAACAATTAAAAACTTACTGACTAAAATGGATGATATTGAAAATAGGAATCGGAGGAACAATCTCTGCTTCCTTGGCTTTCCTGAGGGCTCAGAACGTGGGGATATTAGTGCACTGTTACTCCACGTCCTTCCAGTGCTGCTTAAATTGCCTCCCGGCCAAGAGCTGACAATCGAGAGGTCTCACCGAACTCTAGGTCCGCAGCCAGGCCCTGAACAAAAACTGTGACCAATTATTGCAAGGTTTCTTAATTTTGCACATACAGAACTGGTTCTGAGGTGTGCGAGAGAAATAGGTGAACTCAGATGGCAAGACTTCAAAATTTTAATTTTTAGAGACTTTTCTAAAGATTTGACCAGCAAGAGAACCGCATTCAACCCAATAAAATCCATTCTGCATCAAAGGGGTATTAAGTTTGCATTACGGTACCCAGCAGTGATGCATGTCTTTATCAACAATTCCTTTAAGAATTTCAATTTTCCGGAGGCTCTCAGCGAATATCTACACACTAATGCAAATAATCCTGAACACCCAAACGACAACATTACTGCCCAAACTTTTCAGAAACAAGTTCCTGCTCAATCTTCTCTACAAGATGCTCACCTTGCTGCTGGAAATGCTGAGGCTGGTTCTTCTGCCATCGAGGATGCAACTGGTACTCCCCTGCTAGGCTCTCAGCCAGAATTAAAGCTAGGAACACCAACGGTACTCGAGTCTCTAGGAACACTTGTTGTTCTATTGCTGAATTCGGAGGACCTTCTCGATCCAATGAGTGTCACACCATATACTCTTCTTCAATCCCCTTTTGAACAAGTATGCACCACTAGATGACGACCCACTTTCATCCCAGCAAGAAACCCCAGGAGTAGAAGCTGAACTGATGCTTTGTTCTACAAATAATGCCCTTCCTGGTGCAATTTCTGCTGATTCCTCTTGGGCAGAACTTGTTACAAGCTCACCTCTTAAGTCACTTGAACCACCAAAACAAAAACGGAAAGGGAAGCTGAAACACAAACTACCTCCACCTTCAAAAGGCGCATTTAAACCCAACACTACCCGATATCCTTGCGGGTTACAAATCATCCAAGGCGAACAAACTCCATAAGATCCATGTCTTTTTTAGCTCAGTGTGAGCTGTAACCCTCCATAACCTCCATTGTGATGTTCACTCTTATCAGATTGCCAATGACAGGTTGAACATCGCATAAATACTATACACACGGAGGTTTTGCTTTTTCAAATGTGAACCACATAAGTGCAAATGAGCCTTTCACGTCTAAGCATGCATCATAAGACTCTTTAAAGCATTATGCAATCAGTTCACTATTTAGATGTCCAAACTAACGCTAGTGGTTTTCTTAGCTTAAATACTGTAGCTCCCAGCTAGTAGTGAAGGTCAAGGCTGTACATCACAGTATTAAATCAGCTTGCTAAGAGTTTAAATTGAAACAGTCATGTTCAATATATCCTCCAATTCATTCATTACTAACCACAAGCAGTGATCTGGAGCTAACAGGTTTTAAGTTCATAGAAAAAAAGAACGTTAATCATTATTATTAGTATCCATGATTGCTTTATACTTGTTCCTTTCTCCCTTAGAGAGCTGGTATCACAATGCCACTGACTATTATGTTTTGTTTTTTCCTTCCTCCAAGGCACAAGGATTTCTTGTATGACGGGATTATACAGCACTTCCATAACTGCTTTGAGTCTGCTTATTTCAGATTTGAGAGTGGCATAGCAATGCTTCCCACTTATTTAACAATTAAGGCTTCACTTAATGGTCCACAGAATGATGGATACCCTGTTACTAATACTAAATACAGTATAGTGGGCATTTAATAATAGTACTATTAAGCCATTCTTAATCCACAACCACTCTTTTTGAGGCACCAATGTTATTTATTATTCACTATTACAACTGCTCAAATTCTATTCTCTCTTATTTTTCCCCTTCATTGCAACCTTAATAACTCTAAGTTTAGGCTATTGGACCCATTCACTTCTCCTTATTCCCTTCTTTTTTTTGGTAAGTTATCCAGCATACTGCAGGCTATTTTCATGACTCTAATACCCCCCATTTATAAGCACGGTACCTTTCCTCATCTAACATCGAGGTGTATACTCAGGCTTGAAGCCAAAACAAGCTTCAAAGATTATACAACGCTATTGGCTGGGGTCTGTTGGAGCTGCACATAGCTTCAACTCCTCCACTATACATTATTATTCTTCTTTTTATTTTTTTTAATTTTTAAATCTGGCAATGTTCTAGCCACGAATCACCCTCATCTGACCTTGTGCACCTTTATCAGGGCTATCTTTGAGTTTTGAAGCCTGAATTATTATTATTAGCTCTATTATTATTATCTCTACTATTATTTTTACTATACATATACTACTTCTATAGTATCCCATTGCTTGTATACTTTTTTCTCTTGTTCCCTGGTCCCTCTATCACCTAAATCAGACCCCTCCCCCCTTTATATTTTCTAATATGGATATACTTGAACTGCTGCCTCACTAAGAGACAAGTATCACTCATTATGGACACCCCTCCCTCTTAAGAGCCTTGTGTGTGTATATGGTGTATGTATACACTCACATTCATGTGTGTGTGTGTGTGTGTATATATATATATATATATATATATATATATATTATATATATACACATGTGTGTATGCATTTGCATGTCTGTGTGTATGTCCTTTGTGTGTACATTTGTAAGTGTGTGTGTGTGTATGTGTGGGTATGCGTGTGCATGTATGTGTGTAGGTGCATGCACGTACTCTGCACATATACATACAACTATATACTGGAGTACTGTGCTGAATATGACAGTTCAATCATCCTATTAGACCATGTACAGGCTCATATATAAATATTACTATCTGTTTGATAAGATGGCAATATCCTCTTACTCTGAGTTGTATGTTCTCTTTTAAGCTCAGATTATGTTACTATTAGCTGATTTTTTTTCTTGCATGCACAACTTGGAATGCTTTTATTTACAACAATTTATTGATTCTGGTTCCCTTCAGGGACTTACATTAATCACTAATTACTTGATATTACACACATTTATATATTTAAGCATATACTTTGTAGTTTAAGATTATAGAGAGTCTATTAATACTGTTTTTTTTTCTTAAGTGCTACTAACATCATATCTCGCCAAGGTGTGTGGTAGGAGAGTCTTTGGCACTAGTGCTGACTTATATCCTACTTCACAATATAAGAAGTGCGACATAGTTTACTATATTAGGATAAGTTTCATTTCTTGTTAGTTAAGATACAATGTTTAAAACCCTTTCCTTATACTGTTCTAGAGAGAGACACGCTAGTCATTGCCATTGCAAATTCCTCAATCCATATCTTTTAGTGATCCTGCCTATTTCTATTTGTATGCATTTTATCCTACTTGATTCGATGATGTCCTCGATAATAACTCAAAGGAGTCCCTTATGTTTCTGGCTACTCTTATACTTTATTCACCAATATCATAAGTGATGTAATACTTTATTCATGGAATATTAAGGGACTCAATTCCCCTTGTAAGCGTAAGCAAGTTCTTACCTATCTTAAAAAGCATAAAGCACATATTATTTTCTTACAAGAAACCAAACTTTGGATGAGGATGTAAATAGACTTGAGAAGGACTGGGTCGGTCAAATATACGCCTCTTCATTTTCTTCAAAAAATTGTGGGGTAGCCATTTTATTACATAAGAACCTTAATTGGACCCCAATAAAAACAATAACAGACTCTGAAGACAGGTGGGTAATTGTTATATTAAATACCCCAACAGGTCCCATTATGCTAATTAATGTTTATACTCCCAACTCCGACTCCCCAGAATTTTTTCATAATCTATCACAACATATTTTGTTACACAATAATAACAACCTGCCAATTCTACTAGGAGGTGACTTCAATCTCGCTCTAGAAGATGATTTAGATAGAAGCAACTTTCCCCTTGATACCCATCCCAGAAGTATTAAAGCCCTATCAATGCTACTGAAAGACTTTGGCCTATCAGATACCTGGAGGCTTTTCCACATCAGAGATCAGGATTACACCTTTTTCCTTGCGTTATAAATCTTACAGTAGAATTGATTATTGGTTCACATCCTCCCTTTGCAACAGACAAAACAATCAAAACATCTATCCTCCCTATCACTATCTCTGACCATTCACCTATTCAACTGCATCTATTATGGGGCCCCCCACCATCCAAATCTCCCACTTGGTGTCTTGATCCTCTTCTACTGAATGACCACAAATTTATACCATGGGTTAAAAAACAAATCCAAGATTACCTTTCTTTCAATAATCCCTCTGAAACATCCATGGGCTCTGTTTGGGAAGCACTGAAGTCCACCATTAGAGGTTAAATTATCAGCTATGCCACCCACAGAAAGAAACTAAGAGAACGACATTTGGCAGAATTGGAAAAACTTCTAAAAGAAAGAGAAACTCAGTACTTTAAGAATCATAAACCCAACCCAGATTCACAACTTCCTCTTGGTCTTCTTCAATTAAGAACTAAGATTAATGACCTCATATCTCATAAAACAGAGTTGGCCCTTTTTAGACTCAAACACAACTATTGGGAGCAGGGTGACAAATGCGGCAAACTTCTTTCTTACCAACTTAAAATGCAACAGGTGAATAGACATATTGCAAGTTTGCAAGACCATTTAGGTCAAACTCACTCTGATAATTCATCTATTAATTTCATTATGAAAACCTTTTATCAGAAGTTATACTTGCAACAAAATACTGCTCATAATAAACAAATATAATGATTTCTGGACAATCTTTATCTCCCACACCTTTCAGAACATAATATGACAACTCTTAATGAACCCTTCACCCTCCAGGAAATCCAAAAAGCATTATCTTCTCTAACATCTGGTAAAGCTCCAGGGGTGACGGATTCAGTATAGACTTCTATAAAACTCTCTCTGACATCCTTTGTCCTCTGCTCTACAAGGTGTTTATGGAATTGACAACTACCAGTAAACTCCCTCCTACTATGACTGAGGCCATTATTACTGTATTGCCTAAGAAAAATAAAGACCCATCTCTTCCCTCTAGCTATAGACCCATTTCACTACTCAATACTGATGGCAAAATCTTTGCAAAATTATTAACCCTACGATTGGAACCACTAATATCAAAATTAGCTCATACTTCCCAAGCAGGTTTTCTTTCAAACAGATCCGGCTCTGATCATATACTTCCCTATTCAATCTAATCCACAAAGCAAAAACTCTAAATTCACCAGCAGCTGCTATTGCTATCGATTTTGAGAAGGCATTTGATTCATTAAACTGGAATTACCTTTACCTGGTACTTTCTCATTTTGGCTTCACCAACACATTTTGCGACTAGATCAAGCTGTTATACACCTCCCCCTCAGCACAAATTCTTACCAACTCTACTCTCTTGTCCTCCTTTTTACTAGTCAGAGGTACCAGGCAAGGGTGCCCTTTATCTACATCTTTATTCATCCTTGCAATTGAACCCCTGTCTGCTTATCCCTGCCATTCTAAAGATATTAAAGGTATTCACATAGGTAATTCATGTTACACTTCACTTTCTTATGCTGATGACCTCCTCATTCTATTAGAGAATCTGGATTTATCAGGACCACCACTAATTCAGTCTCTTAAGGAATTTACCTCACTATCTGGTCTAGCTCTAAATTACAATAAATCTGAAACACTGCCTCTGAACGATTTATATAAACCCTCTATGAATACCACTCTGGGTTTTCGTTGGGCACCTCAAGGTATTTCTTATCTTGGCATTCAAATTACTCCTAAATTAGACAAGATCTGGGATGCCAACCTCACTCCTCTGTTATCTAACATTAAATCCACTTTAGATAGGTGAAAACTTCTCAACCTTTCTTTATCCGGTAAAATATCGTCTATTAAAATGTCTATCTCACCTAAGATACTATATCTCTTTGCCAACATCCCTCTAATACTTCCCTCTAGCTTCCTAAACAAATTAGACAAATTACTTGGTAACTACCTCTGGGATGGGAAAGTTCCAAGATTCAGTCGAATTAAACTTTGCACTCATTAGTCGAAAGGTGGCTTCAGACTACCCTGGTTGCAAGTTTACCTATGGGCATATTGTGCAGCCCAAGCCATCAAATGGTTTTGCAAACCATCTGCCCAAACTCCCCTATGGGTTAGTATGGAAGCCTCTTTATGTCCTGGAAATGTCCCTACCTCCCACATTTATAATAAACTACCCCATAATCTAAAATCTTACCCCACAATTGCATCTTCAGTGTTTTACTGGAAATTGATACATAAACACCTGAAATCCAATCCAATCCCCATTGCATATGCCCCTATTTGGGGTAACAACAATATCTACCTAGAATATCATCCAATTTTCTCTCAGACTTGGAAGAACAAAGGTATACTCTTTCTAGCCGATATAATTGAATCAAAAGACCTAAAACTTAAAACCTTCTCTAATCTGTGTAACCAATGGAATCTCCCAAAAACTGAGTTCTGGAAATATCTTCAGCTGCGTACTGCATGCAATATATACTTTCAACACTTATCTATACAACTTTCATTAGATCTCCATGTATCCCACTGGATTAAAACATCATCTCATTTAAGTAGCGTTATCTACAAAAGTATTATAGATTCTCTTCAGGACCAATCAATCAAGGCTAAAAATAAATGGAGTATACCATTAAATTACAATATAACAGAAAACCAGTGGCTGAAGTGCTGGCAAACATGTCACAAAACTTTTAAGGACACACGTAGTGCACTTATACAAGCAAAAATCCTACATTTATGGTACAGAACCCCGGCGGTATTACAACAAATGAGACTAATCAATAACATTAATTGCTGGCATTGTAACTCTCCCAATGGGGACCTGCTCCATATTTTATGGTATTATCCTTCTATCAAAAACCTGTGGCAAACTGTTCATCACTTCGCATTTAAAGTGATAGGTCAATCTTTTGCAATCGACCCTAACTATTCACTACTAGGCATTCCTGTTTTTCATAATAATAAAATAATTTCTCATGCACAAAACAGATGTTCCTCCAAGTTTAACGGCATATTCTCATGCTCTGGAAATCTGTTACCATCCCCAAGCTCTCAGATATACTTAAAAACCTAACTCAGTATGCTTCCTTAGATCGTATGATTCACATTCCGACTGACCGTCTTAATGTATACAATGAATGTTGGCAGGATTACTTTAAAATACTTAGAATCCTCAAAAAATCTCAAATAATTTAATATATGGCAATAACGCTTAGATGGTGTCTCTCTTAATCTCTTACTACCTCTTTAGTATTTTTTTTACTCTCTCCCCTTTTTTTCCTTACCTTCTATATACATCCTCCACAATGTTGCACCCCCTACTTACACTCAGCATCATTTTTTATTTTTTTTGTCTTCCTTTCCCCTATAAGACATTCAGCACTACAATATCCATTTACTAGCAAATAGCTGTTTTTCATCTATTCTCTTTTTCCCACCTTTTCTGTTTTTTAAATTCAACTTATACGGCACTTACTGTGTAAGTATTAAGCTTGCTCAATACAGTTACATTATATTCCTGAATACAATTTGTATAGACTTTACTTCATTTTTTTCTTATCATTATATTTGTTACAGTGCTGCTGTCTGTACTGTATGACCATGCTTATTTTTATATATTGCTGCATGTGGAAGATGTCTTTTTTTGTATATATATATATATATACACCAATAAAAAGATTAACTGCAAAAATAAAATTGTTATGAAAACATTTTCTCTGCTCTGAGCTCATGTGGCTCTAAATCTTTGAAATGCACAGTTTATTTTCAATCAAATCCCTCCTTAAAGTGTCTAGTATGCATTGTGCCTCTAGATTACTTGTTATTTGTGGATTTTTTACTGATTTAGTTACTTTGAAGTAGTGTTAGGGGTGGTGGAGGCAGGGGAATTAACAGAAGGAATATTGTATAAATGAGCAAATTCAGAATGCATTTTCTGTGTGTATCCAGTAGCCTATTTAACTATATTTAGAGAGAAAAGACTATAACTTTTTTAATTTGAGAAAATCTGACATAACCTGCAGATAAAGGAAGAATTATTTACTGCAGACAGTTGAGTGTGTTTGTGGGGAAACTGTTTTTTCCATTTAATATTTTTATTTGATTAAAATAGTTGCATGTCAGAGTACTTTTTTTTTACTGAAGACTGCATGAATTTATATTTTATATGTTAATGTCTCACTTTTTTTTTATACTATGTTGAAAGGTATGGGGTTCATGGTTGCAGAAGGGTGATCGGGGGGGGGGTCTAGGTGTAGGAAGGGTGGTTATTTGGATGTCCAGCAGCTCTGGGGAGGTTGTTCAACCTGGGAAGGGGACCTGGTCTATGGGTGGGAATGAACACAGGGGTCCAGCTACAGGGAAGGTTGTATGCTGGGGGAGGCTAGTCCAGGGCATGAAAGAGTGAGCCAACAGCAGGAAGGGTGGCTCATGGTGGTGGGCCTAGTTCGAGGTTGGAAGTGAGGTCCAGCTGCAGGACGGGTGGTTGGATAGTGAGGCTGGTATGGGGATTCTGGTGGATCTATCTGTAGGTTAAGTGGTTGGCTGGGGGACTGCTGGTCCAGGGGCTTGGAGGGACAACTTCAGATATGTGGGCCGTTGGAGTGGAGACTTGGGGTGGTGCTCCAGCTACATGGAGGTTGTATGACATGTAGTTGGAGGATGGTCCAGATGCAGAGGGGGCGGTTGGCTAAGGAAGAGGCTGGTCCAGAGCCTGTGTGGTGCTCTAGCTCCAGTGAGGTTGCTCATCATGTGAGAGGCTGGGGCTAGAAGGGTTGCCCAGCTGCATGGAGGATAGTCTGGTGCCTGGAAGGGTGATCTAGCAGACAGCAGAGTGGTTGACTGTTAGGGGAAGGGGGAGATTGGGTGAGGCTAAAGATATTGATCAGCCTAGGAGGGATCTGAAGTTGTGAAATTAATTAGAAACTGTTTAACATGTCAGCCCTTCAGCTCAACAGTAGTGCTATGGCCTGCAGTTCAGGTGACATGAGTTCAGGAATGAGCTTGCATCACGGGCTCACTGGGGGGAGGAGGAGGAGGAGGATCAACTGATCTAGGAGAGGCTCTCTTCCGGTAAAGGAGGACAGCTAGTTCCACTGTAGTACTGCCAACTGAGTGACCACAACTGCAGTGCAGTTGGGGGCAGCTCATGGGTGGGAAGACATTGACTGGTGCTGCACCACACAATGTCTGTGCATGCGTTTGTGTACCCTTGTTGCTTATGTCCGCAGCTCCTTCACATATTGAATCCATTCTATGGCAGAGCCAGTGTGATGGTGTTGTGCTAGCTGAACAGAAGGGGGATGATCAGAAATGCTGGTTAGAAAAAAAAGAGTAGTAGCTTGGGGGGGTTAACAGATGCCAGAGGGTGAAGAGGGTGATGGTTAATGGCACTTATTGTAGTGATGGGACAGTGAGTAGCACAGCTCAATACTGGGGCAGATCCTCTTCAGTGTATTCATAAGGGACATTGCAAAAAAACTGGCAGAAAAGGGAATGCCTTTTTGCAGATGATACCAAAATCTTTACGGTGGGCACTGAGAAGGGAGCAGAGAGCATGCACATGCCTCTTGGAGAAACTCAAAGTGGTCAAGATCATGGCAGTTGGGGTTCAATGACAAAGTGCAGAATCATGCACCTAGGGCATAGTAATCCAGGAGCTGCTTTATAGGGTTGGGGATGGTACTGACAATCATTAAGCAGGGGAGACCTTGGGGTTATTATGATCCTAAAGTTGTTGGGCTGTGTGACAAAGCAGTGGGCAGGGCTATGAGTATGTTGGAGCTGCATAGGGAGGGGTATCTTCAGCAGCAGGAGGGAGGTGGTGGTGTTGCAAGTAATCCCTTATTAGTGAGAACCAACTTAGAGTACTGTGTCCAGTTTTGGAGGCTTCACCTTAGAAAGGCCATAGGGTGAAGGCAGTGTAAAGGACAACTAAAATTATACATGGGTTGTGGCAAATACCCTGTGAGGAGACTGGGATCTCAACATGTAAACCCTGAAAGAGAGGGGACATGATGGAGGCCCACAAGTACCTTACAAGGATGAACAGGGTGCCGGGGGGGGGGCTCCTTCAAATAGGAAAAAGCACCAGGTCCAGGGGGCATGTGATGAAGCTTGTGGTAGCAATAAGAGGGATGTGAGGAATTAATACTTCACTGAAAGGGTAGCAGACACCTGGAACAGACTGGCATCATTAGTGTTTGGAAGTCAGGAGTGAAAAATGTGGGTGGGGGGCTTAAAACATGTGTGGCATACTGTATAGACAAAGGGGAATCTCAGTAAATAAGCAGGGAAGAGGAAGGGCCATAAGGGCCACATGAGACCATTTAGAGTTATGGAAAAAAATATTTGACAGTTTCTATGTGTTGGGGGAGCTCTAGACGCAGTTGTATTGAGGTTGGGAAACCAGGGTGGAAGAGTAAAAGTGAGGGCTTATCTGTTTTTGAGGAAACAGTTTAAAAAAAATTTGTTTTGTATATCGAGAGGTGTGGAGAGGACACAGCAGCAGATTGCAGAGGAGTGTGACAGCTGGAGTGCAGGTTGAAGCAGCCAGTTGAACAAAGCTTTAGCAAAAAAGCAAATAACATACTGTTGAAGAGCTTCACTAATTTTTTCCCCTGCCACTGATTGAACAGTGACCTATTGCCACAGGAGTCTGCCGGTATAAATATTCTACAAAGAAATGTAGCCTTTAAAAAGTTATTTGCCTTGTAAAATCATAGAAACCAGGTCCCAAGGACTTCCCGTTTTTTTTGTCTGCTGCCAGCTCTGCTGCCAGTTATATATAATGGGGTGCGCCCCGTGATCTCACTGGCATCTCGTCATTATGCTAGTGAGCACAGGGTGCACCCCATTACTATAACAACGCGACTTAAATCAATTTTATTAACTGATGGCCACTTGTTAATGAAACATGGGCACCGATTGACTACCAAGGGCCTTGGCGGTTGGCGGTGCCGTTCAGTAATGAGGGTGTCATCATGTTAATAAAAATTGATTAACAACCGCCCGTTACATATAGGCGCGCCCCCCGCTCTCACCAGCATCTCGTCATCACGCTAGTGAGCGTAGGGGTGGAGCTAGGCAGAAGAGAAAAAAATGGGAAGTCCTTGGGACCTGGTTTCTATGATTTTACAAGGCAAATAACTTTTTAAAGGCTGCATTTCTTTGTAGAATATTCATACCGGCAGACTCCTGTGGCAGTAAATCACTGTTTAATCAGTGGCAGGGGCAGAATAACAAATGTTGGTGAATCTCGTTAAATAGAAACAAATGCTCACTGTATGATAGTGGGAAGAATGGGGATAAGTATGACTGAGTGGCAGGTGGTGTGGATGAGGTACGGGCAACCTGGAAGAAACAAAACTAAAAGCAAGATACCAGTAAGTAGTGCCAAACAGCAGGGGTGAGGGATGGGGGTGTGTGATGCAGTCCACTATGTGCATTAATCAAGGATTACGTAATAATAACTATATGTACAAATGTAGTATTCTGCATGTATACACATACTCAGATCAATGGATTTATCACATCCATTTATGTCTACCCCATTGCATAAATGTACTTGTATTTATAGCCCAACAGGGCTCTTTCTGTTTACTGCTCAGTGTTTTTAATTATGGGCTCTCTGTCACCTTATGCTGTTCTTTTTCTCCTCCAGACCCTTTTGCTAGCTCCTGGTACTTTGACATTATCTGCTGTGCAACTCTACTGTATGCAGTGCTTGTTGCTTTCATGCTCCCCTCAGGGAGCCCACTGATTTCTCCTGCTTGCCTCCCACCCAGAGCTACTTTTAAGCCAATTTCAGGCATTGGCCTTCAGCCGCACCTTGGTATTTCCTTTGTGGCCCCTATCTTGTGCATTTGCTCTTCCAGTCCCTTTCTACCACGTCTGTCAGGGCACCTACAGTCTGCCACCATGCAGCTTCACTAAAGGTTACTGCCACCTACTGCTGGCTGCCCACCCTCCAGACCTTCTTAATCTGCCCCTTGGGTGCTCTTCACATAGTCACTTTGTGGCTGTTTGGTAGAGGGGGCATATTTGCCCTAGTCTCCTCCTCCTCCTCCCAAAAATCTCCCACCCACATGGAGCAGGCTGCAGCCTGAACTCTGGGGGCTGAATCGTAGAAACATAGATCTTGGTGGCAGATAAGGACTGCATGGCCCACCAAGTCTGCCCATTTCCCTACCTAGTGGATAAGATGCAGATCCTAGTTAGCCAACAGCCGTCTTCCTCCTACCCCCCCAGTAGAATTGCCTTATGTCTGTCCCAATCATTCTTGAAGTCCCCCACTATTTTTGACCACACAACCTCCTCAGGAAGGCCATATGCATCCACCACCCTCACTGCAAAAAAATACTTACTCACGCTGCCCCTGAGCCATCCCCCCTCTATCTCCAAATTGTTCCCCCTTGTTCTTGCGCATCTCTTTTTCTGAAAGATGCTACACTCTTGGACTTTGCTGATTCCCTTGAGATTCTTGAAATGTTCTATCATGTCCCCCCCTCCCTCCTTTCCTCAGAGGATACATATTCAGCTTGTCTCTCTTTGTATGGCTTCTGGTGCAGACCCTTCACCATTTTGGTTGCCTTCCTCTGGGCTGGCAGTTGAAAGTGCCTGCCATAACTGTCACAGTAGCACTAAACTGGGTACATAGCAACAGCCGCAGCATTGTTGGTCAGTGGTTTTCTGACTCAGGCAGGGCTCTTGGTAGGATTTTTTGTTCAGGAATCCTGGACTTTCTGGGAACAAAATGGGGGTCCTGAGCTAAAATTTGTGAGTCCTTGTGAAATTTTTGGGTTCCCCATCGAAATGAATGGAATGAGTTGGATAAGTACATTTCCAGTGTGCTTTTATTTTCCCCGTGTATTTTTTACACTGTGCAGGCTATTCCTGAGTCAGGAATACAAATATGACAATGACAAGTTTTTCAGTCATTCTGTTTATTTATTTTTTTTAATTATTGATAAATATCGGATAACACCTTTGAGTCAAAGACACTTTTACAAAGGTTCCACGTCATACATAAGAAGAGACAACAGTGTACAGAGTGACAAGTAACATAGTAGTTAAACACAGTGGTTACAGAATGGTTGCAGATGATTACAGAAAATACAAAAAATACAAAAAAAGCAGCTGGGAATAAAGGTTGCAGGTATATGCATAGCATTTCAGGGCGATTGCTCTAGCCATGCTCACGAGTTATTCGTTGGCCAAGGCTGGACAGAGATGTCCATTGTCATGGTATAGGCACGTTCAGGGGCGGCAGACCAGAGTTAGGTCCATAGACATGGGGAGATGGGAGGTGGTCAAGTTTAGGGGCAATCACATACTGATCCTTGAGTAATAAGGTCCCTTAGTTGGTACTTGAACCGACCAAGTTTGGGTTCAGTGAGAAGGGAGTTTGGGAGTGAGATGAGCCAGGTAGGGGCCAGATATTGAAACGTTCTTTGGCCAGAGGTGGTTTTGCAGCAAGGTACCCTAAAGTGGGAAGTTGCTGACTGCCGTGTGAGTCGGCTGGACAGTGGGGCCAGAAGTAGAAGGGAGAAGGCTGGAGGGAGTAATCCTAAGGTGATTTTCTTTGCAAAGAGGCAGGACTGGTACTTTAGCCTTCCATCAAAATTGAGCCAGTTTGCTGAGGCGTAGAGGGTGCAAGTATGAGTGAGTCTAGGACAGCCTGTAGTAAGTCTGCAGGCCTTATTGAGGGCCAGTCTAATCTTGTGTAGGTGGGTGGTGTCGACCGCACCATAGATTATGATACCATAGTCAGTTAGGGATAGAATAGATGTAGAGATGGCTAGGCGGAGAGATTCAGGAGGCAGGCAGTGCTTATAATGGTGAAGGAGACCAATACGTACGTTGACAGTGGTGCTTAGTAATCGGATATGGTCATGGTAAGAGAGACCTGTGTCTAGGGTGATGCCAAGGTATTTCAAAGTGTTAACCTGTTCAAGGGGGTCATTTAGTGAGTTCAGAATGTGCAAGGGTTGTCCTAGGTTCTTATTTTGGGGGTGTGCAAACATCATGGATTTAGTTTTTTTGTAATTTAGTACTAACCTATGCTGAATGAACCAGGATTCAGCTTCAGAGAAGGATTTCTGGAGTGCAGAGCGGAGGGCTGTGGGATCAGCGTGAGAGCTATAGAGGACTGCATTGTCTGCATACAATAGCATCTTCCCAGAGCAGGCATTGGGCAGGGTGTTGAGGTATAGGGAGAAGAGAAGTGGGCCAAGGATAGAGTCTTGAGGGACCCCAGACCTGACTTGGTGGGGGGATGACAGGGAGTGAGCAATACGGACTGTCTGGGTCAATGGTCTCATGGGAGAGGCCTAACTGAGTGAGGGAGTCCAGGAGAAGCGATGGTGCATGGTATCGAATGCCTTTGAGAGGTCTATAAAGACAGCACCAGTAGTGTTACCAGTGTCCAGGGATGTATGATGGGCGTTTGTAAATTCCAAGAGGGCAGTGGTGGTGCTATGGAAGCCGTGTTGTTCAGGACACAGAATACTATATTTAGTGAGGTAGTCTGTTAGTTGTATGGCCACGCTTTTTTCCCAGGGTTTTAGAGAGGGGAGGCAGGATTGATACTGGGCATTCTGCCTATGCTAAGTTGAAAATTCTATCTTGTTGCAGTGCCACTGGCCGTCAAGCAGAGTTGTGACAACCTGGCTACAAAAGCGTCAAGGCCATTAAGTTAAAGTAAGGGCACTGAGCTGCAACCCTGTAGACCTGGGTGTGAATGCCATCAGCTCCAACTTGCATACTGTGTGACCCTGAACAAGTCACTTAACTTCCAATGTGTTCCCAGGTCACACTTGGAAACAAGCTTTGATTTAGTGTACCTTTCCTGGTTAAACAATTTTCCCTTTCACTAACACAGTTCATTTGAAATACTGTAGGAACTTAGTTTTCAGCAGGTACTTCACAGATTTAGGCAGGCTAGACCAAGGCTGATTCCCCAATAAAGCATTGTCAATTTGGCAACCTGAGTTCCAGGTCAAACCACACAGTACAGGAAGAGTTCACAGGGTAGGCAGTCATTTGTGTACCAAGACAGGATTTAGTGGATCACACAATAAGAGGAGATCAGTTCTAAAGTAGGGCAGGACTGGTTCACAAACTGAGAACATATCTCTCAACTATCCCTGATTTTGGCTCAAAAATGTCCTTTGCCCCTCTTAAAACTGGCATTCCTGATACTAAAGTGTAGTGCTTTACAGCATAAAGCAATGGCAGATATGTGTTGCACTCCCATTCTCCATTAACAAATGCTTGTTATATTAAGCAACACATTGTAGGAGACTTATTGAGCCGAAGTAACATTTTGTAACAATGGTCCCGGATTTTTTTTAAAGCTCTGTCCTTGATTTGTACTGCAAAAGAGTGAGCAGTATTGCAGGGTAAAGTGAGCTCTCACAGCAGTTGCCATTTGCAGAACGGGGAAAAAAAAGTTAAATTGTTCGTTCCACAGCAACTCCCTTGTGCATGCTGGGAGGAGGGGCGTAAGGGAGCTGAACAGTGCAAGTGACTCAGATAGCTGAAATCAGAGCCAATAGTAAAGAGAAGGGGAATGAAGTATGCAATTTGCATGCTTCACGCCCCTTCTGTTCTGCTCTCGGCTCCAATTTCAGCTGTCTGACTCACTCGCTGTTCAGCTCTGTTATGCCCCTCCTCCCAGCATGTACAAGATAGCTGCTAGAATTGACTCCTGAGCTCTCTAACGCAAGCGTCTCGGGACTTGCTGCTGAAATTTAGGAGCATCCCAAGGATGAAAATGTGCTTAAATGATGCCAGTACCCGCGTCCCCGAGAACCCTGCTCATGGGCAATGTGAGGAAGTATTTTTTCATAGAGAGGGTGGTGGACACATGGAACAGCCTTCCTGAGGAGGTTGTGGGATCTAAAACTGTGGGAGAATTCAAGAATACATGGGTCAGACATAAGGCAATTCTTGTGGGGGGTAGGAAGAAAAAGACTGTTGGTTAACTAAGATCTGCAGCTTATCCAGTAGGTAGGAAAATGGGCAGATTAGGTAGGCCAAGTTGTCCTTATCTACCGTCAGTCTATGTTTCTATAAGCCTCCTGCCTGCTACGTACAATCTGGGCCCAAGGACATCCCCCCCCCACTAGATGCCAGGGAAAGATTAAATATAATAAAAAAAAAAATTGCCACTGTCCACGAGGGAGTTAGCCCATTACACCACCATAGCTATACCTTTTAAACTACTGGCCTACTGAGACAACTCAAGACACCTGAACCATCAGTGTCCCCTAATATAGGAGCCACTAGCCTAAAAGCATCCCCACCAGCCCATCTGGACCACTTCTTAAATTGCAAGTCACGTATGGGCACTAAGGGGGGATTTTGCTGCGCCCCAAATATCACTTTAATCTCTGTTCTTTGCTGTCTGCATTTTTTCCTATCTCTAGTTTCCTTATTTTGACCTAGCTTGTCTCTTCCTCTAAAACTCCCCTTCCTTTACTCCTGTGCTATACTGTGCCATTTTTGTATCTCTCTATTCTTGCTACTATAAGTTCGCCATACATATCTATTTTTCCCTTTATTTCTACAGGTCTGGTCTAACTGTATACCAATCAGATAAGTACCTTTGTTTAATTCTAATACCTTAATCTCTCCTCTAGCACCTCCGACCCTTCGTGTTCCCCCAACCTTCTCTGTTCTTGCCTTTCAGGTCCTACCAGAATACCCCGAACCAAGGACACCCCAACTCTGGACTCCCTGACTCTGATAGAGCTGGTAAGTTCTAATTACTTAACTGCCTTAGAATCGTAGCAATCTAGTGCAGAAAAGGACCATTTTGGTCAACCAAGTCTACCCCTTACCCCCTCCCCACTCATCTCCTTTGTCGAGAGGTACACCACTCTGTCCATTGGTCAGCTTCTGGTGTCTCTACCATGCCCTCTTGAATCCTTTCACCATTTTTGTACCCACCACATCTTCCGGTAGTTTGTTCCAGGGCACCACCCTCTCAGCATTGCCCCATACCTTCCTTTTTCTAATGTTAGATTATGATCCCTAGTTCTAGCAGTTATTTTCCTTGCAAATAAGCTTCCCACTCTCACCTTACTAGTCTCCAGCGGGTACAGATCCAATTCCCTCCACCTCTCTCCGTAGGGCTTCTTATGCATAACATGTACCATCTTGGTTGCCCCTCTATGAACCCTTTTAATCCTGTTTTATGTCCTTGCATAAGTGAGTCCTCTAGAACTATACCCCATACTCCAGGTGAGGCCTCACCATGGATTTATAAAGGAGCATCAGCACCTCCCTCTTTGTGTCATATACTCCTCCCTATGCATTCTATTCACCTTGGCCACCACCATGCTGCATTGGTTCCCCACCTTAAGGTTATCTGAAATTAGAATCCCCAGATCTCTCTACTACTCAGTTTCCTTAAACTCCCCCCCCCACCGGTGTGTAAATAGTTTGCGGGTTATTACACCCATGTGCATTACTGTACACTTTTTTGCCATTGAATTTCAGCTGCCAAGTTTCTGACCACCCCTCCAGAATCTTTAGGCACTCCCTCATTGCCTTCACCTCCCTCCCACAGGGTGTCCACTGTATTGCAGATCTTCGTATCATCTACAAATAGTCACACCTTCCCCTGCAGTCCCTCTGCTATATTGTTGCTATAGATATTAAAAAAGGATGGGTCCCAGCACCGATCCCCGGGGCACACCACTCATCACCCCTTAATTTTTTTAATTTTTTTTATTTATTGAATTGTTTTACCAGGAAAGGCACACTGAGCAAAAAGATGCTAGTTTCCCAGTGCGACCTGGGGGAAGGGTTACAGGGTGAGGATAACACGCGGGTTATTAAGCAATAACATAAAACAGGTATACAGAGCAATAAGTTTACATTTGGTTACACACTGGTTAACAGTCAGCTTCATGGAGCAGGGAAAGCGTATCCCAGAGGCATGCATACATACATACACACATACATACATACATACATAGAGTACAGACTCTGAAGCGGATTAACACTTGGCAGCCGAATCTAGGCAGGACAGAGAAGATCAACAGTAGACGAGTAAGTGCCATGGTTGGTTATATAAGCCAGATTCCAAGCACAGCGAGGTGTTGCTGGTCAGGCAGTTGGGGATTTGGTGGGGGGGGGGTCATGAGAATTATCAAAAGCAGGCACAGTTTACCGTGAGAAACATAGAATTTGATGGCAGATAAGGACCGCTTGGCCCACCTAGTCAAACTAAACAAAAGTACTTGTTCAATATGTCTGCTTTCTTCTGGTCCTCTTCCACACCCTACCCTCCTTCCCCTTTTAGAATTACTATCCCTGACTTGCTTTCCTTCTTTTCGAGTATGTACCTAAAGAATGTTTTATACCCCTTTTTAACTGACTTGGCAATGTTTTCCTCTGTTCATGCTTTTGCTCTCCTAACTGCCTTCACTGCCTCCCTTTGTTTTTCCTGATCAGTCCCCCTTCCTTCTTCCTTCTCTGTTGACTTGTACCTTTTGGATGCTTTCTTCTTTTGCTTTGCTTTCTTTGCTAATTCCTAAGAGAACCATAGAGGTCTCTTGTTTCTCTTGCTCTGTTTAACCAGCCTGACACAGAGGTCAGTTGCCTTCTCAATGGCTTTCCTTATTTTTGTGCATTTTCCCTCTACCCCATCCATTTTCCCTATTCCTGCTAGGGCTTCCTTGAGACACTCTCCCATTTTCTTGAAATCAGCCCTCCTGAAGTCTAGGACCCTTGTTTTAGTATGGTTGGATTCTGGCCTGGTCCTTATGTTGAACCACACCATACGATGATCATTGGTCCCCAGGTGGCTTCCCACTGTGATGTCAGCAACACTGTTCCTGTTTGACAGTAACAGGTCCAGTTTCGCCCCCTCACAAGTGGGTTCTTTTGCTAGTTGCCTGAGGAATGCCCCCTGCAGAGAGTCTAGGATTTCCCTACTTCTAACTGTTGCTGCAGCAGGGAGGCTCCAATCCACATCTGGTAGATTGAAGTCCCTCACCAGCAATACCTCACCCTTATTAGCCATCCCCTGGACTTCCTCTATCATATCCTTGTCACCCTCCTCCCCTTGTGCTGCAGGTCTGTAGATGACCCCTGTTCAAATAGTGGCCCCCCTCTCTGTCTCTAGGGTAACCCCCAATACCTTCACTTCTCCCTGTCCCTCATGTGTTTCCATGACCATTATGTTCTCCCTTACATAAAGAGTCATCACACCTCCTTTTTTTCCTACCCTGTCCCTCCTGAATAGAGCATACTCTGGTATGGTTATATCAAAGTCCTGGTTTTCATTGCACCAGGACCCAGTAAGTGTTACTGTGTCCTGGTCTCCTGCTGCTGTGGTGGCCTCTAGGTCTGCCATCTTGTTGCCTAGAATTTGAGCATTTGCACACATGGCTCTCCAGTTTGTACTTCCACCTCCCCTCATCTTGCCCTTTTGTCCTCTCCCATTTTCTCCACTATTATCTTGTCTATTGTTTGCTCCCTCTTCCTCTTGGTTACCTATTTCTGATTGTTCCTTTTGGGATTCCTCACCCTCAGGATTCCTACTGCTGACCCTGTAAGCGTGTATGGTGGGGGGGGGCAGAATATGTCTTCCTGCCTTATTTCACCATCCCGTCTGCTAGTTTAAATGCTTACTAATGTAACATCCTCACCCCTGCCTTTTTGCAAAATGATAGGTGGCATGCTGTTGAAGCTAACAGCAGTACCGGGTGGGGACTAGGTTTGGGGAGGACTAGGTTACTCGGCACAGGGGGCCTAGGTTTGGCTACTCTGCACAGGGGCACCCAAGTAAATCCAAACACAGGAAGCAATAACTGTAATGTCCAAAACCAGGAATGGGATTCTACAGTGTGGCTTTTATTCACATCCAAACTGAACAAACAAAGCATAGACGGACCCCCAAGGGGCTACATTCCTGGTAATGCAGATTAGAAACAACAAAACACTTCTTCACTATTTCAGCCCTCAGGCTCTGAACCCACAAGGCACACAGCCCAGACTTGCACGTAACTTTGGGTACACAGCCCGGCTTGTACACTACTTGGGTTTTCCCTATGGCCCAGCTCCCCCGCCAGCCACTTGATCTGCGGTCCATATGGGAATGAACCAGTTTTCCTGTTGGTGGCTCCCCAAACCACCTTAGAGCCTTCAACTCCTAAAGGAAAATTTCCTTCCATTCCCACATCTGGGTACTTCCCTCATCACTGGCCAAGTGCATGAGGCAAAGTAGAAATCCACACAGCAAATCCGTAGAGGTGGACCTAGTTACTAAAGATGGGGGGTCTCCCACCTCCAGCTCCCACAATCCATACCCGCCTATTTCTCTGGATACTAAACAACTCTTTTGAAAGCTTGGCAATGTAGATTACTGGGAAGACGTATGTCACATCTCCTCTACATGTCTTGACTTCCCTTATGTGCTGGACTTGAACATACTTTTACTTTTGGCTAAGCCTATTACTCTAGGCCTCCCACTACTTCAGTAGTCCAATCCCCACTTTTACACAGTTCAGGATGAAACATGGGCTCTTTAGAAAGAGCAGAACTCACCCTCCGGTTGCAGGTGCCCCACAGGCGAATCATGAAATCTTCTTGTACCCCACACACTTGGGCAAAATAAGGCAGCTTCTTCACTAGCAGATACCAGGGGGTTGCCCCTGGAATAGCAGGCAAACCTTCCTGCCCCATCCCCTCAGAGATGGGGCACAGAGACCCGAATCAACAGTCTCCACCATTTTAAAAACAGCTACTGTGTCCCTCTTTTGGTGGAAACACACACCTTTCCCTAAATGTAGCCCTATTTTCAGGGCTGAGGCTCCAAGAGCCTGAGCACAGAGCTGCTGTGCTCCTCTCACACCAATCTCCAACTCCCAACTGCCACAGACTACTGTTCAAACCTCCGAACATTCTACTCTAACTCCCTTCTGCAGATTCCATTGTGGCTCATGCAGCTGCGATAGTTCTATGGTGATGTCATCCCTCAGTCTCAGCTAAGACTGAGAACAGAGTGAGACGGTGTGAAATCCATTTAACTGGAGTTTCAAAAGCTGCCTTCCCTGCCTACCACTAGGTCTTACTGGGATTCTAGTAACCCTGGGTAACAAGGGGGTCACACTCACACTTGACAGGGAAAATGACTGTCCGCAGTCATTGTTTACCTGGCTTAGGCCATCCCAACCTAGGTGCTACCTGCGGAGGGGAGTGATCAGGCCCCCTCCTACCATGTGCGAGCACAGACAGGTAACACTAAGGGCCTAGAGGCCTTTAGCTGACATATCAGCCTCTACTCTACCCACTTACTATGGCCGCCTAGTGGATCTGGAAGAACTGTCCAGAGCATAGACCTAATAGCTCAGCACTGCAGTCCCTATGGCCATTCAGGACCACAGCCTGTCTATCCCCCCTAGCCCTCTAGGGAAAATCTGTCTGCCCCTAACTTAACACCCCAAAAGAAAAACAACCCAGGGACCTCCCCGACCTTGGGCACCCTGCAACCACACACCAAGAAACTAATACCACACCATTACATCACTTTACTGCCTCCTTACCCCCACAACCACACCTGTGGAAGGAAAGGGTTAATACAGTAACAACAACAATAACAACCACAGTACTTTAAATTCTACACACTAAAGTACTAGTGAGGAACTCCGATGAGCCCCTCCTCTGCTTGTTGTCTTCTCTTCTATCTTCTCCAGGAACACCTGCAAGAAAAGAAAGACAACACACACTCCTAATCTGCATACACTGTCTACCTAAACCCCTACCATCAAAACACTGGAGAATCCCAAAAAGATTTTTTTTAGAAAAGGTAGAAAAACAGTATATACACTAGAAAACAGTAGAAAAACAATGACATTATTTACGATACACATTTGGGGGGATGGAGTGCCCTAAAAGTCCCAACTAGTGACCACAGTGCCCGAAGGCTAGTCCATTAAAGAGTCTCGCCTGGGCCGGAGCCCGGTAAAGCACAGTTCTAGCAGGCCAAAGTCCCAAAGGGGAGAGTCTTTGAGGACAGTTCACACATTCTGGAGTCTGCTAGTGTAGGGTGTGTACTGCAATGTCATAAGGATAGAAAAGGTTGGACTTACCGGTCACTTGTAGAACGAAAAATCTGCACCGACCTGCTCCTCAGCCAAAGAGTCCCCCAGGTAGCATTTCTTCTGATACAGCTGGGCGGACATCTTCTGGGAACTACAGGAGGGCACATCTGGGAACTGCTGGGGGGATGTCATCTCTGGAGATGGAACCTTAGAACAGGAACAAAAAGGGAAACAGCTGGTCTGACGTCATCCGATTACCAGGCAATGGATCAGGATACATCTGGGCTGGTGTCCTCTCTGGATCTGAAGTCATCTGGTGGGCCAATCGATGGATTCTGGAAAGGCCAGTACACTGTAGAACTGATGAATGTGGGGCACCTGAGTCCTGAATGTCCATACTGGTGGATCAACAAAGGCACTGCAAAGGCTGGTGTGGCAGTATTGACTACCACTGCTCGGCTTTCCACCTAGTAGGCATGCGCACATTTGCTGGGAGGTCCTTGCATTGAGGCCAATAGTACAGGGGGTCAGGAGATTGAATTATTACCCTGTCTGGGCACACGTAATTCACACAGTGGAAGGTTTCATGTCCCTCTCCGTCCACTATTCGCACTCTGTCCATAAACAGTGTCCTGCCTCTCTTCCACTGGGTATATTTCTCATGAAACAGTCTGTTTCTGACATGCTTGTTTGCACCAGGATGCACACATTTCGTTGCTTTGGCCCAGATCCAGGATTTCCTGCTGTTCTCAATCTCCTCCAAGACTTTCCAAGGAAAGGTAGGAAAGGTCATCCCGTAGATCTCATTCGCCTTCCTACGAACTAGTCTCTCCTCTTTACTAGCTTTAGTCAACCTGAGACCACTGGCCTGGCTTCGGGGTGGCCAGTCCTGGTTCTGCCAGCTACGCATCCTTAACAAGATTAGAAACGGTTCCCTGACGACTTCTTCTTGCATAGTCAGGGAAGTGGCATCTCCACTCTCTTCCATGCATTCCTCCGAGGCAAGAGCTTGAGGCTGTGTACCCATTCCTTTTTCACAAGGCCACATAGGTTCCCCCTCATCTTCCTCCTCACTGAGGATCTGAGCCCAGGAGTGAGCAGTCGTCCTCTCTCCTGAGACTATCCACTCATCACTAGGCGTGGAGGTCGACACGTCCCATTCAAAGGCCTCCCGCATCTCATCTTCTTTTATGAGACTTGGGCTTAGCCCCCCCCCCCCAGGGGTCTACTGATGCTTTATCTGAACTTTCCTTCTGAGATACAGCATCCAAAACTTCAACATCTGGTTCTGTCTCTAAATCTGCACCCTCTAGCTTTGTGTCACACTCCCTCGAGGGGCATTCCTCAAAAGGCTCTGCCTGGTGCTGTGTGCTGCGAGCTACAGATTCCTGAACTTTTGTCCATGTGGGAGCCAAACGAATCTGAGGCACTTTATACAAGCCATATTTTTCTAGGCATCCAGAACAGTGAGGTATCATGAAGACGTCCCTTCCAGCGTTTAAGCAAATTTGACACACATGCACTGGATATCCAGGAATCACCACATGAGAAGGCAGTTGTCCTCCATAATGACACCTTTCAATTTCCCTTAATCTATTTACTACTGCTGTTACTGCAGCCCGGGCGTGATCCGGGTAGCGAGCTGGTCCTGAGGCCATAATGTTATCAGTAGCTGTTAGCTGCGATGGAGAAAAGGCCTGCAGCCAGTCTCGGAGGCCTCAGAACAGAAAATGGGTGGGCAGTCCTGCCAATCATCTCCCCGATCACCACACTTGCAATTTAGTCGATCGAGATGCGGGTTGAGCCCGATTTTGAACAGAAAAGTCTATTTTTACAAGTTTTACAGCGCTTTTTAATCACCGCGACACTCCTCCACTAGCCAGTACATGCACTCCACTCACACTCCCTCTCGAATGCTGGGAAGTCACTGTAGAGCTGGCTGAGGGGTGTGACTGATTGCAGCCTCACCAATCACACGACGCCATGCAAATGAGCCTCTTCTTCCTTGCGAGTGCTCTTCTCTTCACGGCGATTGTCGAGCAGGCAAATTTAAACTGCAGAAACCACTGTTATTTTTCTTCAACTGACTCCCCGGCGGGAGCCCATTTCAGCCATTTAGCATGGTCATTCACACTGCAAGTCTCTCAGTTGACTTAAAAGCACTTCCAATGTCCAGGGCACAATTTTCCTGTCGCTACCCCTAGTCTTCCACACTTTTCTTAATCACAACACAGTTCTTTAACAAGCTGGCAAAAACGCTGTAAACATTTGATGCAGGACAAGGGCACACTCTTTTAGCTTTACTGCTCCTTGGTAAACAGTTGGCATTTTAACAGCAGCATAAGATCCACAGCACACAGCGACACACTAATTAACTTGCTTCAGCTTTTTGGGCTACTCACTGCCAGATAGCCAAAACGCTAGCCCCTTGCCCGAGCACCCTTCCTCCCAGAATTAAATCCAAAGCGGTGCCTCCATTTTTGTAATGCCCTCACCCCTGCCTTTTTGCAAAACGACAGGTGGCATGCTGTTGAAGCTGACAGCAGTACCTGGTGGGGACTGGGTTCGGAGAGGACTATGTTACTCAGCACAGGGGGCCTAGGTTTGGCTACTCTGCACAGGGGTACCCAAGTAAATCCAAACACAGGAAGCAATAACTGTAATGTCCAAAACCAGGAATGGGATTCTACAGTGTGGCTTTTATTCACACCCAAACTGAATAAACAAAGCATAGACGGACCCTCATGGGGCTACATTCCTGGTAATGCAGATTCGAGACAACAAAACACTTCTTCACTATTTCAGCCCTCAGGCTCTGAACCCACAAGGCACACAGCCCAGACTTGCATGTAGCTTTGGGTACACAGCCCGACTTATACACTACTTGGGTTTTCCCCATGGCCCGGCTCCCCGGCCGGCCACTTGATCCGTGGTCCATATGGGAATGAATCAGTTTTCCTGTTGGTGGCTCCCCAATCCACCTTAGAGCCTTCGACTCCTAAAGGGAAATTTCCTTCCATTCCCACGTCTGGGTACTTCCCTCATCACTGGCCAAGTGCATGAGGCAAAGTAGAAATCCACACAGCAAATCCGTAGAGGTGGACCTAGTTACTAAAGATGGGGGGTCTCCCACCTCCAGCTCCCACAATCCATACCCGCCTATTTCTCTGGATACTAAACAACTCTTTTGAAAGCTTGGAAATGTAGATTACTGGGTAGACGTATGTCACATCTCCTCTACATGTCTTGACTTCCCTTATGTGCTGGACTTGAACATACTTTTACTTTTGGCTAAGCCTATTACTCTAGGTCTCCCACTACTTCAGTCGTCCAATCCCCACTTTTACACAGTTCAGGATGAAACATGGGCCCTTTAGAAAGAGCAGAACTCACTCTCTGGTTGCAGGTGCCCCACAGGCAAATCATGAAATCTTTCTTGTACCCCACACACTTGGGCAAAATAAGGCAGCTTTTTCACTAGCATATGCCAGGGGGTTGCCCCTGGAATAGCAGGCAAACCTTCCTGCCCCATCCCCTCAGGGATGGGGCACAGAGACCAGAATCAATGGTCTCCACCACTTTAAAAACAGCTACTGTGTCCCTCTTTTGGCAGAAACACACACATTTCCCTAAATGTAGCCCTATTTCAGGGCTGAGGCTCCAATAGCCTGAGCACAGAGCTGCTGTACTCCACTCACACCAATCTCCAACTCCCAACTGCCACAGACTACTGTTCAAACCTCCGAACATTGTACTCTAACTCCCTTCTGTAGATTCCATTGTGGCTCATGCAGCTGCAATAGTTCTATGGTGATGTCATCCCTGTCTCAGCTGAGACTGAGAACAGAGTGAGATGGTGTGAAATCCATTTAACTGGAGTTTCACAAGCTGCCTTCCCTGCCTACCACTAGGTCTTACTGGGATTCTAGTAACCCCGGGTAACAAGGGGGTTGCAATAATGTATCATTTAAACTGTTCACTGAGGATTTCTGTTCCCCTTCTGGAGGAATTCAGGCCGTCACCCCTATACAGATCTCTATCCCACCAGGTAGAGCCCCAGTCCCCAGTGAATCTGACTCCCTCTTCTCCACACCCTTTCCTCAACCATAAGTTGATGTCCCCAGTGCAAAGCTTCCTGTCATCCCCCTTGTCATGGACAGGTAGCACCTCCGAGAAAGTAACAGATTGTGACACTTGTTTAAGACCCCTCCCCAGTTTCCTGAACTCCTCCTGAACTGTTTCTGGCCTCTCCCCAACCAGGTCATTTATCCCCAAGTGGACAATGACACCCAGCTCTCCCTCCCCCCCACCTCCCCAGCAATCCTTGGGATCCTCCTTCCATCCCTATGATCCATGACACCAGGAAGGCACCTTACCACCCTCTCTTCATCCCTACATGTCACAATCTGTAGACCCCTTACTATCTAGTCCCCCACCAGGATTCACTTCCTCCTCCTCTGGGGTCATCTGCCACCCCCTCTTGGGATCTCCACCATGGAGGATCACCACATCTGTCTCAGCCACTACTTTGGGTACCTTTGTGGGACAGTCCCACACTGTCAGTGTGGCATAGGAGTTCCATGATATGGGATTTGGAATGTGCCTACACTCCACCACTCTAACCCTCTCCGGGCCCACTGTTGTCCAATGACTCCTTTTACCCACACTCTGTGAGGCAGCCTCTCATGGACATACCACTTACTACACATCCAGTCTAATATTGTTAACTGATATGCAACTACACTGTTTACTTATACAGTACAAATCTTTTATCTACGTAATTATATATTGGGTTTGTAACAATGCTATAGTTACAGTATAAAGAAATGTGCAACTTTCTGTGGTGTTATTTCCACAGTCACTGCCTATCTAATATGTATTTACAAGGTAAGTACACAGAAAGTGACAGTTGAAGTGTATGAAGAAGGGACACTAAAGTATGACTACACTGTACCTGCTGGTAATTACAACACACTTACATTTATCAAAAGGCAGTGCTGTAGCTGTGATGATCATTCTTCTTCAGAAATCAGTACTTTGTGATCTTACTGCTTAATAAACATGTAATCTAATAGTGTTAATGGACATGCAATGACACTGTTTATGCATATAGTAAACATCTTCCAGAATTTTGAGAACAAATAACATAATGCCAGAAGAAATATAGTGGCAGTTTTATAATAGATTAGCTGTTAAACATTGCAACAGCTATTACATATGTAGATACACTTGTCAGAATATTTATTTTAATCTTTGATAACCAGGTAAGACCCACTAGGCACAAGTGCCTGTTTTCAGGGGTGACCAGGGAGCACTGGGGAGGTTAGGTGACTTACTCAGAGTCACACAGTATGCCACTGGAGGTTCTGGGAATCAAATCCTGGTCTGCTGGATATACCAAGCTCATTCACAGCTCGTTACTCTAATCTCTAGGCTATACTGCCAACCCCATTGAGGGCTGAGCACAGGTGGCAGAAAATGTTCTTTGTGATGTGCCCAACTAGCTAGATGCATTTTATGACATACCCTACTATGAAAATAATAAATGTATGTAGCTAGTTGGTGTTCTCTGAGATAGACAGCATTTTTTATTTAGCCTATAAAAGCTAATATATATAGTGTAGCTATACAATAGTTGCAGTGTAGTCAATGGCACTTAAAGTATAACCCCGTTTTTATGTTGGCGCGCTTACACAGCCAACATTGTGGGACAGTGCAGCTTTGGAGGTGGGCTCGCTGTTGGCCGAATGCAGGGCACACACCGGTAGGTGCATCCCTCATTCCCCAATCAGCCTGCATGCCAATGCCACACCATGCCTACATAATGTGGTGAGCACATCTAAGAAAAGATCCGCTGCAATCTGAGCAGAGCTCGTCATACGCAGCGGACCCTTCCTACATGCTCGTTGACATTATGAGCATGGTCGTCGAGCGAGCAGCCACCCAACTACTGCCAACCGAGGTGCCTAATCCCCTGTCGTTTAACCCCCTGCTTTCTTTGTGTGCAGCGGGTAGACCACTCCCTGTTGGAACCTCCCAATTGTTGAATGCCGGGGGGTGCCCAATCCCTCGGCTCACCCCCCACTTTCTTTGTGTTCGACAGGGGTGCCCAATTCCCGTCGGCATTACTTTCTCATTCCCCCCCATATTGTGTGCCGATGAGGGTGCCCAATCTCCTGTCAGCTACAGACACCCCCCCAAACAGTTAACAGTTTGGTGGCACTCTGGGAGCCCACCCCAGCGTGCCAAATCCCCTGCAAAACAAAAAGTGTCCCGCGATGGGGTTTTTTTCCCCTGTAAAATGAAAATAGTCCCTCGTAGTCTCGATGCCCTCCTCCCCCCACCCGCACTGACCCTCTGCGCACCCTGCCAACCTTCACCCCCCTCACCCCATACTTACCTGTGGAGTCCAGCGCGATGATCTTCAGTGGGCCGGGAACACGTCTGCCCTCTTCAAAGCCGACCGCGAACTGAAGAAATGCTGATAAGCTGTATAATGGAATGAATAGGGGGTTTTCAACTTTAATGTATATCTCGGGCATTTTTGTAAATTTTGGCCCCAAATTTTCAACATGGGGTTTTTGGGACCCCTTCTCTTGAATTCTTGCACTGTCATGGTGTTATTTGGTCCTGAAAGGTGATTTTTCAGTCACTGCATGAAATCACCTTTCGGGACTGAGTAACGAAATAACAGTGCCACTGTTCATGAGAGGGGCTCTCAAAAAGTCTATGTTGCAAGTTTGGAGGGAAAATCCAAAAAATTACTGTTTTACGAGCGTGTGTAGCAACCACGCAATGCACGCAACGCACGCTCGTAAGTTAGCACATTTGTTCTATTTTCATGCCAGATTCTCAACATTGGCATTTTACCACACCTTCTTGTGAACTGTACAGCTGTCATTTTTCACATCCTGGCCAAAATGTGTTTTCGCACTTCCGGCGCAGAATAGTGCGGTCGCTGTGCAAAATCAGTGTTTGGGACACATTATGAAAATGACAGTGACACTGTTCATGAGCAGAGGTTCTAAAATGCCTGTGTTAAAAATTTGGTGACAGTACTCAATAAAATGACTGTTTTATGAGCGTGCGTAGCAACTGCGCAATTGTGCAATGCATGCTAGCAATATTTTCACACCACATTCTCATTACGAAAATAACAGTAACACTGTTCATGAGCAGAGGTCCTAAAATTCCTGTGTTGAAAATTTTGTGACAATATTCCATAAAATTACTGTGTTACGAGTGTGCATTGTGCAGTTTGCACGCACACTCTTAAGTTCGTAAACTTATAATATTTTCACTCCACATTTTTAACAGTGCCATTGTTCTACACCTCCTAATGAACAGTACAGCTGTCATTTTTCACATCCTGACCAAAATCTGTTTTCGCAGTTCCGGCGCACAATAGCGCGGTTGCTGTGGAAAGCCAGTGTTCAACACGCATTATGAAAATGGCAGTGACACTGTTCATTAGCAGATGTCCTGAAATGCCTATGTTGAAAATTTAGGGATGAAAGTCAATACAGTGAGCATTTCATGAGCGCGCGTTGTGCAGCTTGAATGCATGCTCGTGGCTTTGTGAATTTGTAATACTTTCACTCCAGCTGTTCATCATTGGCATTTTTCCATACCTCCTTATGAACAGTACAGCTGGCTGAAATGTGTTTTCACACATCCGGTGCAGAATTGCACGGTCACTGTGTGAAATCACTTTTTGGGACACTTTGAGGAAATGACAGTGACACTATTCATCAGCAGAGGTCCTAAAATGCCTATGTTGAAAATTTGGCGGCGACAGTCCAGACAATGACTGTGTTGCAAGCGTGCATTGCGCAGTTTCCACGCACCCTTGTAACTTCATCAATCTGCAATATTTTCATGCCACACTTTCACCACTGGCATTTGTGCACACCTCATTATCAACAATCCAGCTGCCATTTTCCACAGCCTGCCCAAAATGCGTTTCCGCAGCTCTGCCGCACAGTGGAGTACTTGCTGTGCAAAATCACCTTTTGGGACACATTAACAAACTGACAGCGTTATGCCTGTCCACCTCCACCACTGCCAATGCCAGCACAACAACATTCACCATTGACAAATGCTTGCTTCACACTAGATAGCCTAGCTGGGATGCAGCATCTTATTTTCCATGAGATTCCCTTTTCTACAAATTTCGGGGGGGGGGGCAGAAACATAATTTTTCAGTGGGATTGGGGTGGGAGAGGGCACCACTGGGCTACTAGATTAATTTTGCTTCACAGCAGGGACTAGGGTACCACCGTACTATGAGGATCATTTAATTACACAATGGGGATCATGGAAGGAAGGGGTACCACTAGTCTTCCAGGCACATTCTTGATTGTGGTTTTGGTTGCTTGGTACAGCTAGATGTTCTGCAGTTTATTTTTTGAACAGTTCTTTTAATTTATATGAGCTGAGGAGCTGGAGTGGGATGCCAAAGATTTAAAAACTTTGTACTGATGGCACGCGATGAATGCTCACTGGAGCAGGGACGGCTTTGTGAACAGAAGAGGTGAAAGTTTTTGTTTTCAATGATGGAAAAATATTTTGTCTGTGGTTCTGGTAGTATGATCTGTACAGTAAGACACAGTTTGTTTCGTGAGGTAGCAGAGGTGGTGGAGCTCCACATCAGCAATGATGTTTCAGTAGGTGGTCAGACAGGGAGTTGCCGCCTTACCGTCATTAACAGTTTTAGGCAGAATTGAAAAAAGCTTTGTGGCAGGCATGGATTTTTGCCTGTGCTGAGTTCTGGTTGGCTAAAGAGGTACTAGTTGGCACAATATAGCCTGTGAAGCACATGACCAAAGGTACCTCTTAGCCAATCAGAATGCAGAAAACTCTCAACCCATTTTGTAAACATCATTAGTGTATGGGCACTGGGTGAGGTTGGGGCAGTGGCTGAAGCTCTGTACAATGCCTCATGCATACATATGCATGCAGGCATTATACAGAGCTGCCAATGACATGCAATTGGCCCCTTACCATATTATATGCTCTATGTAGTCATTTACATGTAGGCCTCTGAATATGGCACCCTGGAGCAAAGGCATTAATCCAGTGGGGATGCACTGTCCTCTTTTCTCTAAGGTGTCTCTTTCTAGCAGACAGCTAAGGTGCACCGCATAATAAGCACTTTGTTTGTCACTACCACAGCCATGTATTAACTTATGAATATACCTTTCTGATTAAGATTTGCAATTTCATGGATGCAATGTTTTGCATGAAACGAATGTCCATTTCTGAATATAATGCTCTCAATCTCTAGTGCATGTTTATTGTGAGGTCTGGGTGCTCTGCTAATGTGATTGGATATCTAAAATATTGTGAGTATGTTTTCAAAAACAATGTACAGTGTACTTAATAAAAATGGTTACTATACTGACACAAAATGAAACCCAGTCACTGAGGCAAGGCAAGACAAGGTTTATTTATATGGCACCCATTCTCAGAGGCTTTGGGCACCTCACATAAAAACAGGTGAGGGAATAAAAGCATACATACATGTACTGTATATTAAAACAAATAAAAACAAATAAATATTTCAGATAAAAAATGCAGTGATCATTGAACATGATCCTGCTCTTCAGGCGTATCAGTTATCTAACTTTGCCTTCCTTTTTTGCTGTTTTCTCCAAAATGATTGTGTTTCCCATTGGAATAAAATTTAAGTTGGAAAAATGCAAATACTTAACGAAAAGTCAGCGGGGCTCCAGAAATGTCTATTGGCTAATTAAGAGCATCCCACTGTAGCTTATTATGGTCACTTAGTCAGTTAGCTTCATTTCTTGGTTCTCAATCCTACAACATCAAGGAAAACACTGTTGAGTAGCCAAGATACATTCCTGTACCCCATTTACTTATAAAGTAAGTCAGACATATTTTATTTATATGACAACAATCACTTCCATTGGAGCCTGCCAGTACCTTTGGTACTTTGATGTTAATTTTGTCAAGACTAATGTTGCCTTTTGTAACAGTGAGTCAGTTGTGTGTCCGTTGCTTGGTCTACATAGTTGTGCAGCCAGTGGACTGTAGTACTGGTTGGAACAGCATGCCACCAGCACACATCTCAACACATACGTCAGAGGTTGGAGCACTGATGGCGGAAGTCTGGATCTGAAGAAGATAGACTGGCTTTGAGAACTCATTACAGTGAGAATCAAAGAGCAATCTTCCATAAGAAGGCAATGTTCCTGTCAGGGGAGATTGCTACAGGGAAGAACAGACTGGCATAGCTCTTTTGGACTGTGGACAAGTTACTCCACCTGACCTGTCTGCTGCCGAAAAGAGCAGTTTCAGCTGCCTAGTGTGAAGAGTTTGCTAAGTTCCTCTCTGACAAAGTGTCCTCTATCAGATCTGGGATTTCCCCAAGGGCAGACTGATTAGCCAACCCCCACACTGGTTGGGATGCATGAATCCTGCAAAGAGGAGGGCTGGTGGGAGATTAGAGAGAAAATAGGGGAGTAAGAGGGATGGAAACAGTAGGTAATGTTGTGGTGGAAAAGGGTAGGGAAAGAATGAGGACATGGGGAAAGGAAGGAGAAAGTAGAAGAGGAGAAACAGGTAGAAAAAGGAGAAAGCAGGAGAAACTAGAAGAGGAGTACAGTTAGAGAAAAGAGGGTGGTGGATAGAGTATAGGAAGAGTTAACAAGTCAGAAGTGAGGGGAGAGAGGGTCAGCTGCAGGTGCAGGACAGGGATGTATAAGAATGAAGGAGGCAGTTTAGAGAAGTGGAAGACAGGGCTGAGCAAATATCTAAAGGTTGAGAATTCCAGGTACTGAGGAAGTGATAAGAGAAAGCAGATCTACCAGAAGTGGAAGACTGGGAGGAGAGGGAAAAGTTTCTGTGGGTGGTGTTGAGGAAAGCTTAGGGTGGCATTGGAGGGAGTGAGATGAGGGTGTGTAGGTAGGATGGCAGAAAGCCAAGACAGTACTTACCAGTCAGGGAAGCACTGTGAGCAAGATGTCTGGAACTAAGACAAGGGAAGGAGAGGGAGGAGTAAAGTTCACAATAGTGAGTATGGGGTGGACAATCGAGGGCAAAATGGCAGAAGGAGTTGAAGAGAATATCCAGTCTGATAAGGATGGATTTAGGGGCAGTGCAGTAGACTATGGCCCAGATTTTCAAACTGCGCCATTCTGAGGCGCAAGCCCCTGCGCTGCTCAAAATAGTTGCGCAGGGGTGTGGCCGGGGTGATATTCAAAGGAGTTGCACTGTTGAGCAACTCCTTTGAATATCACCCCCCAGCCACAGCACTTGCGCATGGCGCAGTGGAACTTGTGCCACCGCAAGTTGCCAGAGTTGAGCATTAAATTTGCGTGTGGCGCAAGTACCATTGCGCCATGCTCAAATTTCCGATATTCAAAGGTGACATGCAAATGGAGCCATAATTTATCAAGGCGCAGGGGGCCATTTGCATCTATTTATGGCCCCATTTGCATGCCATTTCATGTAGGTGCGCTGATCGAGGACTTGCTCCTGGCCACCCTGCCAGGCAGCAGCCGTTGAGGACCGGCGCCTAATGCAGCCCGATCGCGGGCAGTACAGGTACATGAAACCCCCACATCTCCCACAGCCCGATGTCGGGGCAGGCGTGCATGAACCCCCAGTGCCCGATCGCGGGCAGAATGTAACCCTCCCCCAGCGAATATCTCCTGGTGGTCAGTGGACGTAAAGCCCGATCGCAGGCAGAATGTCACATCACAACCCCCCAAACATCTCCCTGGTGTCTAGTGTCCCCCACCCACCCGAAGCCTCCACCCCGCTCCCCCGCGGCCGGCGAGCAACAGCATCCACCGCCTGCGCCCGCCGCCCGCCGACTGACTGTCCAGTGCGGCTGCCGCCCGATGGTGCAGAGCTACAGCCAATGGGCATGCAGCCATACCCTCCATGACGGTCAGATTTATGATCTGGACTGTCATGTACAATATGGGCTACCAGCGCCAGCAGCTGTAGCTCACCGCATGTCGGGTGCGATCGGTCGCTGGCAGGCGAGGTGTGTGGCAGATGGGGATGCTCGCCGCCCGGCTGCGGGCGAGGTGAAGACCGTGGAGTGGTGGCATGGGCACCAGAAGATGTTGAAAGTTATGTGTGACGTCTGCAAGCAGATCGGGCACGCGATCACCGTTCACCAGCCGAGTTGAAAACCACTGCCAGCGATCGCTGAAGATCAATGCGTTCTGCCAGCGACATGCGCAAGGTGTGCGCAATCAACTGTGATGCCACAGCGATCTCGGACAAAATGATGGGGGTTTCTGTAACTGTGATGCCTGGGTCGGGCTGTGGGAGATGTGTGGGCGGGTTCATGTTACTCCATACCTCTCAACCTCTTGTGTCATGCATCAGGGACAAGGCTTGAAAAATCAGGGACAAAGATGCCAAATCAGGGACACATCTCAACAATTGGTAATATTCACTCAGAAATCTGATAGAATTAGGGATTTGTATAAGATGCATTTCTGAAGAAGAACTAGTCTGTATTTTTAATGTCTGATATTATTTTATGCTTGCAGTCCCCACTGTTCTGTCACAGAAACAGGAATTTTATGAGAGACAGAGGAAAATTCTGTCGCAAAATCAGGGACATCCCTGAAAATCAGGGACAGTTGAGAGGTATGTGTTACTCTATGCCCGCAATCGGGCTGGTGGGGGGGCACAGGGACCGAGTTGGGGGCCAGCCAGGGTGGCAGCTGCTGTGTTGCACCCTGCAATACAGCAGCTCACCTGTGGTGGCCTCAACTTGATCCTTTTTTTGGCTCAAGGTTGTGCAGGTGCAGGTTGGGTTTGCAAGTGCGATCCTGCACAACCCCGACTGAATATCGGGTTGCGCAGGTTATGCATGGTTCCTCCCTCCTGTTGAGCATGCATTCATTTGCATTGCTCTTTGAGCAACCTGTTGCCAGTGGAGCAACTGCCTCCTGCTGAATATCGCAGAATGGCGCAATGTAGGACTTGCGCATGCGCAACCCTGTTGCGCATGGAGCAACCCTTTTGAATATCTGGGCCCATGTCTCCAAAATCAAAGATAGGGAGGAGCATTGTAATAGAATGTGGGATAACAGATGGACATAACAGTTGGCTGTAAAGTTCAATGCACCATTGGCATGGCACAAAGTGTATTTGTTCCAACACCAACAGAAAGGAAATGAAGTAAAAGGCTCAAACTGTGAGCAAAATAAAGGCTATATAAAGCAAATAACATTCTGTACCATTGTGGCAAACTTAAACATTCCATTTCCACCTGTGGTCAGACAACACTGACCCTATCTCCAGAAATGCTGAACCGGTTATACCTTTATACCCGCCCACACAGTCATGTGTCCACAGCATCATCATGTTCTTGTAATTTAGTTTTTTAGAGCTCCATCTAATTTATACAATATAGGGAGCTCCTCTTAATATACAATATATAAAATCTATGCAAACAGAACATATTTTTTGTTAAGAAGAGCTTTCATTTCAAACAGAAAACATTTCATTCAGTTCTAAGGTAAGGTGTTGCAGTATAAAGGTAGACACTAGAGGCCACTGCTGACCTATTATGTGAGAGCACACAGCAACTAGGCAAACAACAGAGCACACACCCTGCTTGCAGGAGTTTGCAAAGCTTCACTTCTTTTGGGAGTAAGTTTTACTTAGTTTGATTTCTTTCTTGACTCTCTGCCTGGTTATTTATTATTTTAATACAAGAATGCCTTGCTACCAAGCAAAGGAGACTAGATGAGCAACAGGGGAGCAGCTAAAAACTCCTGGACGAGTTTTCCCAATTGAAATGCAGTCTTTAGTAGCCTGTAAGTTTCCCCTTTTTAAAGTACATTCATATTTTAAAATAATAAAGCAGCTTCTGCTGCATTTTAACCAGTATTCTTTGGGAGAAAAACATTTATTTAGCCCCTTCCTGATGGCTTGTGTTTCAGCTAACAACTTCAGTGCTACTCTTGCACTCTAATGGGGCTGTAACTCGGGATAACCTCTCTGTTTCATTTCAGCAAGGGAATAGCTTATTTTATTTAAACAACCTGCCTCTTAGTCAGCAGGAGCACAAGCGGGCTGCTTGAGTCAAACAGTAATTAGGCACACAACAGTAATTCAAGGCACAAGCAAGTGCTGCAGTGCGCTAAAGCATTTTAGGCATCCAGACAAGGAAGGAACACAAGAAAATAAAGTGGGGAAGCACAGAGTACAGACTCACACCATACATTTTCCAGCTTTTAGCTGTACAAAGGGGTCGTGCACCAGTCTATTGCAAGAGGGCATAATTCCCTTGCTAAACTCGGCATCAGACGTTCTTGTACTGGAGTTTTATTTAGAAAACAAATTGTATCCTATGTGGAGCACATATTTACTGGTTTCTATGCGCTTTTACCTGTGTGCAAGACAAGTACCTGTTTGAGGTTTGTTTGGTGTAAAGTCCAAAATATCAAAAGCGCAACACTAAATGTAGCTCCTTCAAAGCTTTTAGCTACGGGTTAAATACCAGTCTGACTTTAAAATTACCACACTTGCCTAATACTGAGAGGCAGCTTCTAAAAACAAACATTCACATATGTAGCAGTGCCAGGCGATTATACAGTGCCGGGCCCCTTTCTGTCACCATGTTCTGACTGCACCTAGCCTTATTTTTAGAACACAGGAAAACTGAATGACAGTGGAGACAGAAAAGCTTTAAGAAGGGTGGGGTCCAGTGGTGGCCAACCATCTGAACTAAGAGCATAAAAGACAGTATAAAGACAAAGGCCCAGATATTCAAACTGCGCCAGGCTGTGGCCCAAGCTTGGGCGCAGCGCAACTTGGCTGCGCAGGGGTGTGGACTGGGCGATATTCAACTGAGCTGCACCATGGCACAGCATCGTTGAATATCACACCCTGGCCACCTACAGTGTGCATGGTGCAGTGGCATTGTGCCAGCGCAAGTGGCCAGAGTGGAGCATGGGGATGCGCGAGCGCAAGTTCCATTGCGCTATGCACAGCAACCACGATATTCAAAAGTTGACATGCAAATAGGGGCATAATGTATGCAAGACGCAAATAGGGCCATTTGAATGTCATTATGGCCTCATTTGCATGCAGGTGCGCCGATCCCCGACGACTTGCACCTGGCACCCTGCCAGGCAGCAGCCATCGGGGACCAGTGCCCCCTGCAGCTGGCAATGTGCTCCACAGCCCGATTGCGGGCATTTGTTATAAAAAGGAAGAATTACATCCAATATCCCTGGTGGTCCAGTGGACCGCTGTCTGCCCGATCGTGGGCATTTGTAATAAAATGAATTAATTCCTCCAATATCCCTGGTGGTCTGGTGGACCGTAAGGCTGCCCGATCACGGAATCCATTCATATATCTGGAATGTGTAGTACGGTATGGGCTGCACGCCCATTGGCTCATGCTGTGGACCAATGGGTGTACAGCCCTACCAATGGTGTTAGTCGGTGCAGCAGCCAGCTGACGGGGGAGTTGGGGGTGGGGTTCAGTGGGGGTGGGGTGGGGGTAGCGCTAGATCACCAGGGATATTGGACAAATTCATTTTTTTTTATTACAAATGCCTGAGATCGGGCTGCCAGCGGTCCACTGGACCACCAGGGATATTGGAGAAATTAATTCATTTTATTGAAAATGCCCACGATCGGGCAGCCAGCGGTCCACTGGACCACTAGGGATATTGGAGGAATTCATTCATTTTATTACAAATGCCCGCGATCAGGCAGACAGCGGTCCACTGCACCACCAGGGATATTAGACGAACTTCTGCTTTTCATTACAAATTCCCATGATCGGGCATGGTGGGGGGGCACCACCAGGTGCAGCCAGAGCTCGAGTGGCTACCCATAGGTGGCAGCTGCCATGTTGCACCCTGCAATGTGGCAGCTCACCTGTGGGTGGCCATCAGTTGTTCCTTTTTTTTTTTTTTGGATCAACTTTGTGCTGGCGCAGGTAGGGGTTGCCCATGCATGGCTCTGCACATCCCAGGCTGAATATCAGGCTGTGCAGGGTATGCATGGGCATGTCCCCCCACCTACACCTGCATACATTACTGATGCGCTTCGGTGTATCGGGATTTGTGCCGCGCATTTTTCCCTTTTGAATATCATGCCGGGGTGCATCAGTAGGTTGCACATGGTGCAACCCTTTTGAATATCTGGGCCAAAGGACAGAACTGTTGCAACAGTAGTTTTAAAAGAATGAGAAGGTCCAATGCAAAGAACAGGCTTATGTTAACCATTAGAAATCTACTAACTTCTTTTGAAAGGTTTTATAACACAGACAGTACCATTCTATATTTCTCCTATAAGGGCTCTGTGCTTATCTTCTGGATATCTAATTGTTTTAATTAATAAAGCACTTTATGCATGTTAATTCCTCTGCACGCAGGCATTTCATAGCTGCCAATTTAATGACTAACTCTGTATACATTAGCCAGAACTTCTGTCTTGGGGGGGAAGGGAAACAGTAAAGAAGAATTCAGCCTCCTACACAGGGGCCACCCTCTGACAGGGGTCCATCTCCCTGTGAGCAGGAAGAGGAAGACAGTTGCTCTGTCTATAAAGAGCACAGAGTTTGGGGAGTAGCTTTGTGTGGATGGCATCCACATGCACAACAAATTTGAGGTTCTTGTCTAGACATAGGTCAAGGTATTTGATGGAGGAGACATCTTTAAGTGAGGAATGATATAGGGTGTGGAAGGAGGGGGTGGCAGCAACCATCTGCTTGGTGCCAATTAGGTAATAGAGACCTTCTTTTTGACATTCAGCGAGACTTGGTTGTCATAAAACTAGTGCTTAGTATTGTTGAAATCCAGTTGAAGCTTGATCTCAGTATTCAAGGGTGAAGTACCAGAGGCAAACAAGACAGTGTCATCCACGTACATGTGGATATTTACAATTGAGCAGGCATTAGGAAGGTCATTAAGGAAAATTGAAAAAAATATTGGACTGAGTATGGAACCTTGAGGGACACCAGTGTTTATGGGGGGGGGGCGGAGTTGCCAATCCTGACTGATTGGGACCTACCCATGAGGTAGGAATAGAACCAGCGGGTGGCAGAGTCAGAGAGACTGACTGCAATAGGTCTGCAATAGAAAAGGGGGTGGGCAACTGTGTCAAAAGCATTGGGCAGATCGACAAAGATGTCAGAGGTGATGCGTCCCTGATACATGCTAGAGAGAATAGTCAATGAGCTGGAGTGGGCCTTGTGGCAACCAGACTGAAAAGGGGTGAAAAAGAAGGAAGAGCCAAGAAAAGAACAATGCTGGGCCAGAGTCAAGTGCTCTTGTAGTTTAGTTAGTATTGGGAGTAGAGATATCAGGCAGAAGTTACCAGGGTTAGAGGAGTTGCCACTCTTATGAAGTGGAACAATAGTAGCAAGCTTCCAGGCTTGAGAGCTTGAGGCTAGAGAGTAGGATAGGTTCAGGAGAATGGAGAGAGGGAGGGCTATAACATTGGCCGATAGATGTAGAAGTTTGGGATCAAGACCATCTGGACTTTTACCTTTGAGGTGTCAAAGAGAACTTGAAGGGTGTCATCAAGGAAGACTGGTTGAAAGGAGACACAGGAGGAGGGGGAGGTACTTTAGGAGTAGATGGAGCAGGGGAAGGAGTTGGAAGAGGGGGTACTGAGGCAAGAAGATTGGAAGCACAAGTGGTGAAGAAGATATTGAATTTGGCCATAACAGGTGGGGGGGGTCAGAGATGGTGAGATCGCCAAACTTAGGACCGGGGAGGTGAATGGGTGGGTGGGTGGGACAGGTATGTACAACCTTCCGGAATTTGAGCGGCTGCTGGGATTTTCCTAGAAGGTAGAGTTGAAGTATTCTGCTTTAGCAAGATGGATAGCACTGGTGCAAGAGTTCCAGAGGAACAATATAAGGTAAGTCCTTGAGGGCACCAGATGCTTTAAGAGCCAACTAAGTTAAGTCGCGAGCATGCTGGCAAGCCAGCAGCTCAGCCAATACCCAAAGGAAGTGGGAGCCACAGACTCTAGTCTTCCTAAGAAGGTCATGTCTCTCCCAGATGTTCAGGAACTGCTTACTGAAGTAGGACCGGTCGGAATAAATGGGGGTCATTGCCCAAAGGGGACCAGTCAGTTCCCATGGGTTCTGCATGTAGGGTGGACAAATCTAGGTATCTGAAGGATGGGAGGTTGAGTAAGTTTGGTGGGACTTTCGGCCTGTGAATTTTCTGCACATAGTAGACTAAATGGTTGTCACTGAGTGCATCTGTGAGGACACCTGAAGAAACAACTCGGTGGGTGTGAGATGTCAGAATCCAGTCAATCAGGGTATGATTCCCTGATGTGAAGTTTATATACAGTATGTAGGTTCAGATATGAACTGTTTTAAATTTAAGGAAAAGATAGAGTTATAGAGTATAGAATGATGTTTGGCCAGCCAGTTGATGTTGAAGTCACCAAGGATGTAGAGTTCCCCAGATGTGGAGTGAGTGATAAGAGAGGATATAAGGTCAGTGACAGTAGAGGGGGAGGAGAAGGGAAGGGAGGGGCAACAGTAGACTCCACACACAAAGATCGGGAGAGAGCATGGAAAGGACAGCGTTAGTAACAGAAGTTCATATGCAGAGAGGGAAGAGATGGAAAGGCAGATAGAGTATTGAATAGAGGAAGGGATGTAGATGGCCACTCCCCCATCCCTGGTCTATCAATCTTGCCAGATGGAGATGGTGGTCTCAGGGATTTTAGAGGTGAGCCAGGACTCAGTGATGATGAGAACAGTGGGCTTCAGGCTAGCCATAAATGGTAGAACCAGGTCAATCTTAGGGAGGACACTCCTGATATGAACATGGACTATTTTCAGTCTCTTAGAGAGGACAGTGGGGGGGGGTGTGCAGGGTTAGGTTCAACATCCTCAGCTGAAAGTAGCAATAATAGGATAAGTAGTTTGGAAAGGAAGGATATACATCTCCGATGGTGGGAAGAAGAACAAAGTTGTGGGGAGGGGGACAGCCTCAGGGACTGGCTTCAGGGAGAAAGAGAGAAGCGTAGAGAAGCTACATGAACTCTGGACGAGTGGAGGAGAGAAGTGCATGGGCACCAGAGAGAGTGAAGAAGTGGTTGGAGACAAGAATTAGGACTGGTGGGGGAGGAGGAGATAGGAGCACATTTGCTGCAGCCACATCCAAGAGCAGGGCCATTCTTGATGCCCTACAGGTGGCAGGCATTAGACAGCTAGTTATGGAACCCACTCGTGAGGGAGCAATCTTAGACCTCATACTCTCAAACGGGGGCAGTGAGAGGATCTCAGATCTAGAAGTGGGTTGCCATCTGGGGACAAGTGACCATCAAACAGTGTGGTTCACGTTAAACTCAGCTACAGAGTCAAGCCATACAAAAGTGAGGGTACTGGACTTTAGGAGGGCTGACTTTGGCAAGATGGGAGAGTGGCTCAGAAAAGCACTAGCAAACAGGCTAGAAGGAGGTGTGGAGCAACAATGGGGAATTATCAAAACTCCAATCACAGAGGCAACAAGCCTTTGTGTGAAGCAAATAAACAAATCAAAATGAAAGAAAAAGCCACTATGGTTCTCAAAAGAGGTGGCTGTGAAAGTCAGGAAGAAAAAGATAGCATTTCAGAAGTATAAGGAAACACAAAAGGAGCAAGACAGAGAGCTGTACCAGTTAAAGCAGAAGAAAGCAGGGAGGGAAGTCAGAATAGCAAAAGCCCAAACTGAGGAAAAGATAGCCAACTCAGTTAAGAAGGGGGATAAAACCTTTTATAGGTACATCAGCGAGCATAGAAAGACAAAGGGAGGGATAGTGAGGCTGAATAGAATGAGCGGTGGGTGGACAGAGGGACAGTGAAAAGCAGGAATACTGAGCAGAATATTTCTGCTCAGTATTCAAAAAGAGGAGGAAGTGCCTAATCCAATTAACAGAAGCACTCTTGATAGAGGGGTCGATCCCAGTCCTTTCACAGAAGAAAGGGTTCTGCAAGAACTCCTAAAACTGAAGGTGGACAAAGCAATGGGTCCTGATGGAATTCACCCAGAATTCTAAAAGAATTAAGGGAGGAACTAGTGAAACCACTGGCTACTCTTTTAATAAATCATGGGAGGATGGTGTGGTACCGAGGACTGGAGGAAGGTGGATGTGATTCCCCTTCACAAAAGTGGGACCAAGACAGAGGCAGGAAACTACAGACCTGTCAGTCTGACCTCTGTGGTAAGGAAAGTGATGGAGTCACTTCTGAATGAAAGAATAGTTGAGTACTTAGAGGCCAGTAGAGCACAGGACCCAAGGCAGCATGGGTTCACAGCGGGAAGGTCATGTCAGATGAATCTAATAGATTTCTTTGACTGGGTGACCAAAGTAGTAGACCAGGGAGGGGCTGCGGACATGGCCTTTAGCAAGGCATTTGACACAGTCCCACACAAAAGATTAATAGTCATATTAACCAGCCTCGGAGTGGGACCCAGGTTGGTAGCCTGGGTAAAACATTGGCTGGACAACAGGATACAGAAGGTAATTGTAATTGGAGTCCACTCTGAACAAAGGGGGGTTACTAGTGGGGTACCGCAGGGTTCAGTCCTTTTTAATGTCTTCATCAGTGACATTGCAGAGGGACTGGAAGGAAAAGTATGCCTTTTTGCAGATGACACAAAGATCTGCAACAGAGTTGATACACAGAGGCGTGGAAAGGATGAAAAGGGACTTGGCAAGGTTGGAGGAATGGTCAGAGGTATGGCAGCTAGGATTCAATGCAAAGAAGTTCAAAATAATGCACCTGGGAAACAAAACCCAGGGGAAGAATACACAATGGGTGGGAGGCAGTAACAACAACAAAAAGGAAAGGGACCTGGGGTAATCATATCAGATGGCCTTAAGGTTAGCAAGCAACGTGAGAAGGCAGTAGGGAGGGCTGGGGGTATACTGGGATGTATAGGAGAGGCATCATCAGCAGAAAACAGGAAGTTGTTATCCCTCTGTACAGACAGCTGGTGAGACCCCATCTGAGTACTGTGTCCAGTTCTGAGACCCATCTCCTCAAGAACATAGACAGGATAGAGGCAGTCCAGAGGAGGGCAACTAAAATGGTGCAGGGTCTGCAAGAGAAGCCTTATGAGGAGAGACTAAAGGAGCTTAATATGTATACCCTTGAGGAAGAAGAGAGGGACATGATAGAAACTTTTAAGTACCTCAGTGGAATCAAAGTCCAAGAGGGTAGCATCTTTCAGAAAAAGAGACTTGCAAGAACAAGAGACACAATTTAAAGATCAAGGAGGCGGTTCCAGGGGCAATGTGAGGAAGTATTATTTCACAGAGAGGGTAGTGGATGCATGGAACAGCCTTCCTGAGGAGGTTGTGGGGTCTAAAACTGTGGGAGAATTCAAGAATGCATGGGACAGACATAAGGCAATTCTTGTGGGGGGTAGGAAGAAATAGGCTGTTGGTTAACTAGGATCTGCGGCCTATCCTGTAGGTAGGGAAATGGGCAGACTAGATGGGCTTAGCGGTCCTTATCTGCCGTCAAAGTCTATGTTTCTATGTTTCTATGACAGGCGTAGGCATTGGAAGGGAAGGGAGGGAGGTGGAGGGGAGATGTTGAGGTAAACAGAAGGGGGAAGATAGAGAGGATAAGGAGGAGCATTGTGATAATGAGTGGAGGAAAAAAGGAGAGAGGGAGTAAATAAAATTCTGGGTAGGAGAGGTTAGAGGAGAGAAATAGAAAGGGCTGAAGGACTACAAAGAATAAAATAAAGGAATGCAGGCGAGAGGATAGCGGAAGCTATAGAGCACAATAGCTGAGACAGAACACCTTGTAACACTAGTGGCAGATGGGATGACACAAACAAACTAAAGTATCACAGGTTGCTGCAGAGTAGGCAAATAGTGTCCCTAGTGGCCAACCACTATAACGAACTAATAGGAAATTGGGGAGACTGTTTCAGAGCTATGGAGGATTGCAGAGGCAAGCACATCATGTAACACTAGTGGCAGATGGGATAACACGAACGAAGAAGAGGAATAAATATAGCTGTATGGATGGCCTAGTGGGTTAGCTTTCTGAATAGTGGAGAACCTAGTGCTGGGGTCAAAGGTCAAGTCCATACAGGAAACAAAAGATAATGGAAAGAGAAAAGAAGAGGGGGATATAACAGGCAATGGAGGGAGGGAGCAACAGAAAAGGTTGAGTGTGGGTGATCAAAATGTTACTAAATGGGGGTATGAACAATTGCAACACCTAGAGGTAGTGTCAGATAACTTGCAAGTGGGACTTTGAGGAGATAGGTAAAAATGGTAAGTCTCATGAGACGTGCATCATAGGTCATGTGAGGTAGTGTCGCCTATAAGGGAAATGTCTACTCATAGATAGAGAGAGGGGAAGCAGCTGTAATGCAGCAGCAGCGGGCTAGCACAGTTCTGCCCCAACAATACCTGCCAGCTCCATTGCAGGAACTGCTACTGGAGGGGGTGAGGGGGAGAGCCTGGAGTTATGCGGCCCTCACGACTGCCAGGATGGATCCACGGGAGACTGTGGAGCAGCCTGTGGTAAGAAATGGTAAGGGATTATTGGATCCTTACAAGAAAGGGCAGATCAGGTGGGAAATGGACTTGCTGGAGGGGAGAAGACAGAGACAAGATGGCCAGGATGCACAAATGTAAATGCAGAAATTGAATATTCACCTTAACACATACTAACCCCCCTACAAAATCACTCCTGTAGTGAAACAGACGCAAAACAGGATTACAGTGCAACAGAACCTAAAAGAGCAGAGTGGTAACGAGTGTACAAAATGGCTCCTTAAAGTGACTGATACATTACACTGCATCATACACAAACCGAGATTCACTTAAAGACACCTCTGAGATTGCCAATAAATGTCCTGTGTGACTGGATCCTTCAACACTGACAAAAACAATCAGGTAATGACCTCAGATGGAAAAGTTCAGCAAACACAATCACTTTTTGTAGCACAGTTCTGCCCCAGCAATACATGTGAGCTCCATTGCAAGCACTGCTCCTGAAGGGCGGAGGGGGGAGAGTCAGGAGTTATGCGGCCCTCACGACCACCAGGATGGATCCGCAGGAGACTGTGGAGTTGTCTTTTGGAAGACATGGTAAAGGATTTGAGGATCCTTACAACAAAGGGCATGTCAGGAGGGAAATGGACTAGCTGGAGGAAGGAGAAAAGACAGAGACAAGATGGCCACAATGCACACATTTAAATACATAAACTAAATATTCACCTTAACACATCCGGATCCCCCTACAAAATCATTCCTGCAGTGAAACTGCTCTACGATGCCGGTTCGACAAATATTTTGTTGACCAATGTTACAGCGATGGATTTTTGTCGACTGCAATTGTGGTCGGCATAAATCCGTCCAAGGACACTTTGTGTGCTTCTGGAGGCTTTGTCCCTGAACCCCCCATGCTGGGGACTCTGTGCCCAGCGCCCCCCCCCCATACTTAATAAAATCAACTCCGTGTTGGAATTGATTCGGGATGAGGGTGCAAGACCCTGGGAAAGCAGTGCTGGGTTCCCACTGTGACAATACATCGACCCTTCACTGTATCACTATACTGTCCATTGCTGTAAGGGTGCTGCCATTTGATTGGCATATACAGTGAAATAGACCCATTAAATCGAATTACAGTGCAACAGAACCTAAAAGAGCAGAGTGGTAACTAGTGTAGAAAACGGGCTCCTTAAAGCGAATGATACATTACACTGCATCATACACAAACCCAGATACACTTAGACACCTCTGAGATTACCAACAGAAGTCCTGTGTGACTAGGTCCTTCAGTGCTGACAAAAACAATCAGGTAATGACCTCAGATGGAAAAGTTCAGCCAACACAATCACTTTTTGTAGCACAGTTTTGCCCCAACAATATCTGCGAGCTCCGTTGCAGAAGCTGCTCCTGGAGGGGGGGGGAGGGGGAGAGCCTGGAGTTACATGGCTCTCACAACCACTAGGATGGATCTGCGGGAGACTGTTGAGTTGCCTGCGAGCTCCATGGCAGGTGCTGTTCCCAGAGGGGGGAAAGCTTGGAGTTATGTGGCCCTTACCACTGACAGGTTGTATCGGCAGAAGACAGTGGAGCGGCCTCCAAGCTCTATTGCAGGTGCTGCTCCTGGATGGGGGAGAGTCTGCAGTTATATGGCCCTCATGACCACCTGGATGGATCCATGGAGACTGTGGAGCTGCTTACATGCAACATTGCAGGTGCTGCTCCTGGAGGGGGGAAAGCTTGGAGTTGCGCGACCCTCATGACCGCTAAAATGGATCCGCGGGAGATTGTGGAGCTGCCTGTGAGCTCCATTGCAGATGCTGTTCCTGGAGGGGGGAGGGGGAAGAGCCTGGAGTTACATGGCCCTCATGACCACCAAGATGGATACGCAGGAGACTATGGAGCTGCCTGCAAGGTCCATTGCAGGTGCTGCTCATGGAGGGGGAGGGGGGAGAGCCTGGAGTAATGCAGTCCCCATGACTGCCAGGATGGATCTGCAGGAGACTGTGGAGCTGCCTGCAAGCTCTGTTGCAGGCACTGCTCCTGGAAGAAAGAGCCTGGAGTCATGCGGCTCTCATGACTGCCAGGATGGATCCGTGTGAGACTGTGGAGCTGTCTGCAAGCTCCGTTGCAGGCGCTGCTCCTGGAGGGGGGATTGAATTACAAACCAGTCTCTAACTTTCACTTTCTGGGAAAAGGTATTGAGAAAATAGTGGCTCCACTGCCCTGGAGCTTGAGGCATATCTCATCATGGTCTGTGACACCTGTGAGCCTCTCTAGTCAGGCTTTAGGTCTAGACATAGTATGGAAACTGCACTGGTCCAGGTGCATACTGATCTCCTCAGGGCCAGAGAATGAGGGGGGATGGTCAGTTCTCATTCTCCAATTTTTTTATTCATTCATTCATTCATATTTTATTAAGTATAGCTACTTTCTCATTTAGATTCAAGGAGCTTTACACAAAGCAAATTTCTAAAAACATTTAAAATACATGGCCAGCCATCTTTTGTCAATTTGGGAGGGCATCATCAGCCTAACTCAGGTGGGGTTTGTTGCCGAATGGTTATCATCTGATCATCTGTGTAAGGTTTTATACTTGATTTCTGCATCGGAGGAGAGCAAGACCACTGCGGTTCTTGTCTCCCTTGACATGGAAAAGGCCTTTGACCGGGTATCTTGGCCGTTATTATTTGCCACACTTTGGCATTTTGGCTTTCCTTCCCCTTTTTGTGACTGGATGAAGGTCATATATCACCATCCCTCAGCCAGAATTCATTGTAACAGAGTGTTTTCTTCCTCTGTCTCTCTACTGCGTGACATGAGGCAAGGTTGCCCTCTCTCGCTGTTCTTGTTTAATTTGTATTTAAAGCCTCTCTTTAATTCTCTTCAACTACACCCAGGAATTCAGGGCATTCAGGTAGGGGGTGAGGGATATAAAATCTCCACCTGTGCAGACGATTGCTTTTACATCTGGAGAACCCCTGTTCATCAATTCTGGCCGCCCAAGAGGAGATTGATAGGTTTTCCTGGGTAGTGGGTTATAAATTAAACCTAGATAAATCCAAGGTCATGAAACTAAATATTGACATGCTCCATCAGTGGATAGATGAGCTGGGCCTTTCCTGGTAACCTAAGGTCCTTACCTATCTAGTGATCAAAATTTCCAGATCTAATTCCCAGTTGGTCAAGCTCAATTGCTCCCCTCTGTGTCATGACATTAAGTTGGACCTCTAGAGGTGGAGCTCTCTTTCGTTTCCTTGTGGGTGTGTGTGAATGTAATAAAAATGAATTTAATTCCCTGGTTCCTATACCCATTGGGCATGGTGGGCCCCTTTCTTCCAAAAGTCTGGTTTTCCCATCTTCAGTGGTGTCTTTCTGCCTTAATATGGAATGGTAAGGCTGTTCGTAGGGCCTATTATAAGCTCACCATACAGAAGGAGCTTGCGGGGGGGGGTCTGAGGATACCCAACTTTTTCTTATATTATTGTGCCATTCACTGCAGCAAACTCTCTTGATGGGGCTTTGCTGCTGCTACTCCCCCAGTGGTTCCTACTACCCCCTCTGGCTCTCTTTAGAACAGCGGCTCTGTCATCTTCAAGGTCTTAGTCTAGGTAGTTTACTATATATCAAACCATCCGAGCTTCCTCCAGCACTTTGTTCCTCCCCCATGCTCTGGTCTCTCAAAGCCTTTCTTCAGGTCTATGCCCGCCTTGGTCTCGATCCCGGCAAGGATATAGCTCAACCACTTATTGATAATCCATACTTTCATATAGTGAACTGGCCTTTTCCCTTTAACTTCTGTCCACCTCTTCAAAGGGCAATGATAGCCTTATTACTCCATGAGGGAAAGCTTACCTTGGCTTAGGGTCTCTAGTCTGTTGTTGTAGATGGTTATTGATACCGCATCCCTCCCACACTTCTTTGCTAAATTTTACAACTTCTTGTAGTACAACGATCTGAGAAGCCCCACAGGAATTTGTTTTTACTGGCAACAGGAGTTGGGGCTTTCCTTGGATGAGACAGAGTGGCAGTGAATTTGAAAATGCTTATTACCACATCAAGCAGGACCGATTCCATTTTCTATAATTTCGTGTATTACAAAACTTGCATTTTTCTCCCTCTAGGCTCTATAGGGTGGGCAGGTTATTATCTCCAACCTGTATTCGATGTGAGCGCTCTGAGGGGATGCTCAAACAGATTCTCTGGGACTGTCCACTGGTGGCTCAGTTTTGGCAAGCAATTTGAAACTCCCTGGACTCGCTTCTGGGCTTAGACTTCTATTTTACTCCCCAGATCTGCCAGGTGGGCTATTTTCTGGTGGTCATGTTCAATTTTGGCAAGGCATTCATGCCTTTGATTTCTAGTGTTGCTAAATTATTGTACGACACTGGCTGGATCATTCACTCCCTCTTTACAGAGAATGGCACTCAGAGGTCCTTCAAGTCCTGGAATTGGAGAAACATATTGCTCACTGGCAGGCCCAACAGGAGGGGTTTCTGAGGAAGTAGGGACATTTTATAGCTCTTTTACCCATTGCACAGGCTCCTTAGGGGGCACTGCTTTGGTCTGGAGTTGTGGACGGTTCTCCCTCCGGTGGGGGGTGTTGGCTACCGCATTATTCCTCCCTTTTCTCTCTTTCCTTTAAGTTTTGTTTTTTCTTTCTTTCCTTCCCATCTTAGTTTCTTGTCCATGGTGTCTGCTCCCTTGGTAGTGCTCTGGGGGGGGAGGGGGGTAAGGATTTGGTGGGGTGGGCTTGGGGGAGGGTTTGATTTGTTTTAGACTTGTGTTTCATTACCTGATATTAATGTTCAGACTATGAGTGGTAATGTCATCACACAGATATATCTTATGTTCCTGTTGCTGACTGTTTGTTTACATGTTATTAATGCTCAATAAAGTATATTTAATTAAAAAAAATGTAAAATACATAACATGTCAATAAATAACTATCACTTATTTACCAATTAGGTCACTAAATTAAAAGATAAAGCCTGCTTGAATGGAAACTTTTTCAGCTCCTGTTTGAATGCATCCAATGTGTGGATCTCTTGCATGTGATGAGGGAAGGAGTTGATGAACAAAAGAAAAGGCACAGGCACCCAAAGTTTTAAGAAAAACCCTAGGAACCTCCAAAAGTCTCTTGTCTGCTGAGTGAAGCAAGTGGGAGTGGTGATAGGGTCGTAGAAGGTCTTGCAGGTAGCCGGGCCCCTGGTCATGATGGGCCTTATAGGTCAGCAAACTGACCTTGAAGATCTGCCACCTAACCAACAGCCAGTTCAGAGTGCAGCACAAGTTTAATTTGACACAACCTAGATAAGCCTCTCAACAAGCCGGTTGCCGCAGTTTGCACTAGCTGCAGGTGGTGAAGATCAGCCTCCAACAGCCCCATGTACAAGGCATTGCAATAATTAAGTTGTTAAGTCACAAAGACTTTGACTAATGCTGGCAGATCACCTGGGGGGTATCAGATGTTTGATCCTGGCAATGTTTCTCAGATGGTAAAACAAGGTCTGGACCATGGTCCACACCTGTGATTTAAGTGTCAGGCCACAGTCCAAAACAATGTCAAGGTTCTTTACCTGACCAGAGGTGAGCAACTGGGAGTCCCCTAGCATCAGCCCTGAGACTTGATCAGATTGCGCCCTCACCCCCAGGTGACCAGATTCCACCACCAGTAATTACCTGGATTCAACCTCAGCCAGTTGTCCCTCATCCAGTCTTGGATCTCAGCAAAACAACGATGGAACAAGACTGTCTCCTGCTTCTCAGGCATAAAAGACAAGTATAGCTGAGTATGATCTGCATAGCAGCGAAAACTCAGCCCATACCATCTTATAATGTCCCCTAGCGGTAGTATATACACTGCAAACAACATGGGGGACAAAATGGCGCCTTGTGGGACCCTACATGTCAGGGTCAGAGGTGCCAAGGAAAAAATCCCAGACACAACCCACTGCATCCATCCAGTGAGGAAAGATTGAAACCAGTTTAGGACTGTACCAGCCAGTCCACAAAAAACCCACAGGTGCTCCACCAGAACCCATGGTCCATGGTGTCAAATGCCACCGAGAGATGGAGGAGAATAAGGAAGGTACATTTTCCTTGATCCCTCACCACCAGGAGATCATTTAGCACCCAAACAAGGGTAGTCTTGGTGCTGTCTTTTCCTGAAACCCGACTGGAGAGGGTTATAGATGTCGTGAGTTGATAAATAGGTCTCCAGTTGAATGGCCACCACCTTCTCAATAACCTTACCCACAAAGGGAAGATTACAGACATGTCAGTAGTTGGCTAGGCAGTCCAGATCCAGTGAAGCTTTTTCAGGAGAGGCCTTAAACCGTCTCCCTCAAGGGTCCAGGAAAAATCCCTGTCACTAAGGAACACCAGACTATCGTGAGTAGGACTGGGCCGATGACATCAACACACCCCACTAAAAGGCGTGTTGGTCCCGGGTCAAAACTACAGTAGTCTGGCCGTAACTCCTGGATGACATTCACAACATCTGCAACTGACAACTGGTCAAAGTCAGACCAGACAGACTGAATGCCTGTGACGTCAGGCCTGTCACTGCACACATCATTAGACATTGCTAACTGGATTTTCAATCTGATGGAGGCAATCTTATCAGCTAAGAAAAGAATGAACTCCTCACACCTTATTTGTGAAAAATCTCCACTGGACTGAAGACAGGCAGGATTACATAGCCTATCAACTGTGCAGAAGGATTAAGCCAGTCTATTAGTTGCTGCAGCAATCTCCTTGGACAGGAATTCTACATTCTTACAGGAGATTGCTGATTGATAATCTCCAAAATGAGACACCAGTACAAGCTTGTCATCCCCCAAACCTGACCACTGCCAGTGCCACTCCAACCTTCAACCCCTCCTCTTCATCTCCCTGAGAGCACCACCATCAGACCCCATGGGGTCAAACCCCTTAAAGGGTGGTACTGGACCATCTGCATAGCAGACTGTCTATTGGGGGGGGGCCTCAAATGAGATACTCACAGTATGGTGGTCCGACCAAATGACCAGTTACATCATAAGGTTAGTGACCTCCATTCCCAGCAGAAAGATGAGGTACAATGAGTGTCGGTGTATATGGGTTGCAGAGGGAAATACCAGTGTTAGGTCCAATGAACACATTAGTTCTCTTAAGCATTTGACACCATGGACTATGATGTGTTGCTAGATTGTCTTAGGGAGCTCTGTGGACTTGCTGGCACTGTCTTCAGCTGATTTGAGTCCTCTCTCACCAGTAGGATGCAGAGGGTGGTGTTGGGGAGTTTCTCCTTACTCCCAAAGCCCCTGCTGTGTGGAGTTACTCAGGGCTCGATCCTCTCACTCATGTTGTTCATGGGGTACATGCTCCCCTTGGGTGAGATCATCAGATATTACAGTGTACATGCTCCCACGGGTGAGATCATCAGATGTTATAATGTGAGGTTTCACTGCTCCGCGTATGACACCCAACTGTATTTATAATTTGCTCCCAGGACACATAGAGTGATAGAGGTATTAGATTTATGTCTGGCCGAGATCCAAGACTGGATGTCCCCTAACTGGTTAAGGCTTAATCCAGACAAGACATAGGTGCTGGTGATTGACCTTGGTCATCAGCAGGGTGCAGAGGTAGCAGCAGAGGTGTCTGGTTTTATGCTTGGCTTCTTTCTACTAAAGTGAAGAATCTGAGCATCATGTTGGACAATAGACTGACACTTGAGACTCGGGTATCAATATGTCTTGACTCCTTACCCCATCTAGTGCCCCCTCTGCTCCTTCAAGGTAGGCCTTCTAGCAGTTCCCAGGGTCCAGCTCAGTTCTACAGGTGATCTATCATTTGAAGTGGCAGGTCAGCTCTGTGGAATTTGCTTCCATGGTCTCCGAGGGTGGCCCCTTACTGGAGGCCTTCAAAAGGGGCTCTAAGGCACACCTGTTTAGGGAAGCCTTTGACATGTAGCTAAGAATCCCTTCTGTTGGCTGCTGAATAATATGGTTTTCAAATGAATTTATGATTTAATTATATAATTTAATTTATACTAATTTTTTATTTATTTATGTATGTTTGATATTATGTAAATATTTGTGAACACTGTCTTACGTATGTGATGTCCTTACCTTGTACAGTGCCCCGAGTCTCAGGGAATGGGTGTTTAACAAATAAAATTTTACTTACTTACTGTTTTACCCAGAATTCCCTGACTGGGATGTCTTCAGCTCACTCTCAGCTGTTTATTGTGTTGTTCACACTCAATTTCTCTATTGCTTTTGTTGCCAGTGTAATTTTCTGGGGGTTGCATTTTACACAACAATACAATGTTCTGACAAAACACATAAAAAAACAACATCTTTGTTAATAAGACTAGGGACACAATAAAGATAAAAAAAGTAAGAAAGCCTGCAGCCCCAAGCATTCATCTATCAGAGCATAACCCACATCTCATCATGTTTAATTGCTCACATATAGGTATACCACAATGTACTATACCTCTGGCAAAGAAATGTGGGTCACACATACACCCTGTGTGGTGCAACAGTAGAGTGCTAAGCTGAGGAAGAGGATCTAGGGGTAACTGAGGATGGTAATGTGAAGTCAGACAGTTTGCTGCTATGGCTAAGAAAGCAAACACAATCCTGGAATGCATTAGGTAGAAATTAGAAGTGGTACTACTAATGTGATCCTCCCCTGCACAAGGTCTTGGTTTGTCCACACTTGGAATACTGCATCCATTTCTGGTCACAACAGTCAACTCTGACATTGAAGTGATCAAGAAGGTCCAGCACTGAGTCACCAGGCTTATTACTGGCCTAAAAGGTAAGGGCAATAATGAGAGATTAGAAACTCTCAAATGATTTAGCTTAGAAAAGAGAAGGTCGAGATGGGAAAAAGGGGATGGTTTTCAGAATAATAAAAGGATAGGATAGAGTGTATGCAAATGTTTGAGCAGATGAGTGTAAGTAGAACTAGAATGTCCTCAAACTGAGAGTGGTACAGAATAAGGGGTAACATCAGAAAGTATTATTTCACACACAGGGAAGTTTATATGTGGAATAGACTACCACCTGAGTGTGTGGAACAGCTCTGTATGGGCTGTCAAATGGGACTAGACAGATTCCTGAAGAGAACAGAAATGATGGTTACAGAACGTAAGTAGATGCAGTAATAAGCTATTTGTGTGTACATCTTCATACTGAATATAGTCACTGAAGTGGGGTATAAGTGTCAAAAGAGATGAAGCCCATGATCCTTCCATCACTACACAGAACTGTTACTATGGTATGTTATTACGTTATATTGATGAATGTGCACATGCATTGCAAAGTATGCTACTTGGCTGTAGTACCAGAAGCATCTCATGTTTCCTGGTGAAACTTTTCAAAAAATAAATGTAACTTGTGTCTCTGTATTGAAATATGGTACTGTAGTGTGCAGTTCACAGCAGTACCATCAATGATTAGAAAAGGACACAAGTTAAGAATGCATGCGTACTAATACTGTAAAATACATTCCTTCAATTCAGTACCTTACATGTATCCTGTATATTTTACCCTTAATGGATATAATACAGTTCATATGACTCTGTTATAGTCCATGTTTTCATGGATAAACAAGGCTCTCCATGGCAATCTATGGCTATCTCTGTCGTATCCCTTATCTTTGTTCGTAACTCCATCCTTAGTTTGTGCATGATTCATGGACAAGATTGTCCATGGTTAATGAACATGCATAAATGCTGGAAAAAACAGTTTAGAGAGACTAGGCAGAACAATATCGATTTTCAATTAAGTGAAAAAAAAAAAGAAAAAAACATATTGGTTAAAATAACATGTTTAACAATTTAATTCATACAATGCAGCAGGCATACATACAAGTATGCATCCAGAATCTGAATATGTTCCTAGCATATTTCGAATCTCAGTGTTCAGGTAGCAGCTATGATTGTCCATGATTTAAACGTGCATTTTAGTGCCTGTGATTGATAATATCACTGTAGTGTAGTGGTTAAGAGCACTGAGCTGCAAACCTGGAGAACTGGGTTTACCTGTATATCCCATAGCCCCACTTGCATACTGTGTGATCTTGAACAAGTCACTTAACTTCTCTGTGCTCCCAGAATGCACCTGGAAACATACCTTGGCTTAATGTCTTTCCTGGTCAAAAATTGCAAAATAAAACTTTTTTTGTTTGTTTTGTTCAGAGTTTGGTATTCTCTCTGGGTCATTTTTAAGAGTAGTGTATACAATGGATGGTATACTGGTTCAAATATAAACATTGTTTTTTTTTTCTTAGCACATTAGAAGTTCCATAATTTAAACGTTTTATTATATAAGCTGTACAGTAATACATTTCTGGTTGTTAATTTAGCTTTATTTTGAGATGGGTCCACTAAAGTCCTCAATTGGGGTCCAGATAATGTAAGCTGTGTTAGAGGATGACCACCCCAAGTGAAAAGATTTGGAAGAAAGATAAGACTTTCTTGATGTATTTTATTTCTAGTTAGCCTCATAATCTTAATTTATGCCATCTCTTATTTCAGCTAGTCATAATTCATCCACATCCTTGGCAGGATCAATATACTTCTTTAACTATAATAGGCCATCTCTTATCACAGCTATAAAAGACAGCTACATAACATGACTTATTTTCAAAAATAAAAAGAGTTTATCAAAATATATTCAAGCTGAGCTTCCATATCAAAATTCAGATTTCAACATCATAATTAAACCAATGTAAATAATCACAATTGTAACATTTTATTGCTTTTTATGGAAATATGGTTTACACAGAGACATGAATTACTTGTGTATACAAATAATTATATGTGAACTCACCACATCTTAAGAGAGTTTTTAATGGCAATATGAATAGCAGTTATGTCATTCTATCAGGTAAGAATAAGGAGTGACTCCGTTTTAAAGAGTAACAGCAGTACCAATGTGTACGAGGTAAGTAAATGAAAAACGTTATCAAATAGTGAGTCCAAGATGCCTCTAAAGAGTTAATGATACAATTAAGCCACTACAAAATGTAGCAAAAATCTCTTCAATTTTAACTCTTCAAAGACGGCTTAATATCAATATGTAATAACATGTTGTTTATTTATACCTATAGCAATTTAACAAAAATGTATTTCTGAAAACATACATTGAAATACGAATTACAAAGTGGCACTAAGGTAAATAATGTAACTGAGAATTTCCAATTCTGAATTTTATTAATATAGTATGTTATATTTACTGGAGGTTTGAAAAGTGCTATATATATTTTTTACATATTTTTTATATAGATTAGTGAATGCTGAGTACCATTTCTTAAAGAGATATATTCTTTTTGTCATAATATAAGTCAGTGTTTCAAACAGTTTTGCACCAGATTTTTCACACATGCATATTTAATGTCCTTGTTAAACTAAGAATATGCAAATAACCTACATATTTTAATATCCTAGCTATAAAACACATTTTCCTGAAGGGGACATTTTTCTCTGAAATGTTGGAATCATGACAGTTATATTTTATTCCCATATACTGTATCAGGTTACATTCTGTGATTAAAATACAAAGTTACCTATGTATATCATAGCAGTGTGTGGGACATTTTTCCAATCTATTTTTTGCTGTTTGTGGCAATGATGGGAACTGGACTCTCTCCTTAATGAGCTTTTTCTTCCCTGTGAAGTTGGCTGAGCTGGAGTTCCTGTTCAATGAAATGAGATAGCCTTGAGGCAGGTGTGCATGCACTGTTCATTCTAAATGGTAAAAGTGACATGTGTGGAGGAGTATTTTGTCTCCTGGCTGTGGGGATTTCTACCTTTTTTCCCCAGCGTACAGTTTAAATTACATTTTAGTGAACTCTGCTTAAGAGTTTCAAAATAGTTTGAGAAATTCAAGCCAGTCAGTTTTATTCTCAGTAGAGTCATTAGCTTATTGTTTTGTCTATAACATGCCAAATGCACATGACACCCTTCCCATCCCCTCATTTTGCTATCCTCCTCTTATTAAACATGGCATACACAAGGCCCCGCTTGAGATGCTGAATCATAGCCATGCTATTCTGTATAACTGAGCAGAAAAAAAGGAACATCAAGGTACATCAGCTCTTAAGCAATCTATTAACTGTGGCTGCCTGTGGTATCTCCCAAGAGTACGTCAATTAATTTAACACTTACTATTTCTTCATGGTCCATGGAGCATTGTGTGTTTACTAGCCCTTTCAAAGATGTCCAGGGAAGAGATTCAATGTTCTCCCTCTTCTTTGTGGGGATCAATGCTGGTTGCATTATCATTTGAAATTAGTTTCATGTGCAGAGTGAAACGTCTGTGAAAAACTAATCATCTGAGACATGCTGCTTCATGAAGGACAACATTATTTAAAAGCAATCTTTAAGGACTGCTTGCTGGTTGCCTTTCATCCATGTTTTCCAATGTAGAACTCAGTTAACTATATTCATGAAGCATTTCCTCAGTATAAATTTGTTAGGTGGTGGGTTGCACTCTCTGTGAGCTATTTCACTATTTAGCCAGTAATGTCTTTTAGGAGTAGAGTTACCAAACAACTGGGCATGGCGTTCTGCAAAACTGATACAACCCCTTTACTCCTGAGTCTTGCACACTAAAAGAAATGACAGACAGAGCTAGCAAGGCCTCTCCCTCCATGTTACTAGTCAACTGGGAAATCACCCAAGATCCAAAGATGATAGCAGATAAATTCAGTGTTGCTTTCTCTGACCTCAGCAATGTACTCCCTCCTGAATTCCTTGTTGCAACCAAAGGCAACCCAGCAGATGAGCAGGATGTCAACACTGGGGCCACCACCAGACCCCACTATATCCATTTCAAGGAAATTACATGTACTGAGGCCAAAAAAACCTCCAGCAGTCTTTAGGGAAATCCATGCACAGCAACTCACTAGGCCTAAAACTGATATCCCTCACCCTGGATGAAGTTTTATCACCACTTACAAAAATAATCAATTTATCATTTAGGCTAGCACAATTCCCACAGAGACGGAAAGCTGCAGTGGTTACCCCGGTTCACAAAAGTGGTGACCAAGCCCTCCATACTAATTACCTTCCCAATTTTATCCTACCTCACCCAGGCCCTAGAGCACATTGTCTCAGACCAGCTGGTAGATTACATCAACAAGCACAATATCCAGTGCCCATAGCAACACGGATTCTGGAAGGCACGTAGTACCACAACAGCTCTAATTCAGTACTCAAGCTTTCTCCATAAGGTGCTAGACCATAGTCAGTTTGTGGGAGCAATATACATTGACCTCACTAAAGCCTTCAATACCGTTAACCACAACTTACTGCTCAGCAAACTCCACTCCACAGGTCTCTCATCAGAAACTGTTGGATGATTTAAAAGCTACCTAGCCAACAGAACTCAGCAGGTTAAAATAAATGGTATCCTTTCCGATAGTAGGCAGGTGAGCATGGATGTACCTCAAGAGTGAATCCTAGATCCCCTCCTGTTCGGCCTATTTCTAAACCAATTTCCCCTAGTTTCTACTGAAACAGTACTCCTCTATGCAGACAATGCTGTCATTTTCACCAAAAATCCTGCTCTACACATACTGGAAATGTACCTCCAAACAAACTCTGCCACTGTCTGAAAGAAAACTCCTCATGAATTACAAGAAAACAAAGATCATGATGTTTGTGAACCCCCAAAGTAGACAGAAAACACATCAATTAACAATCTTCAACAACAAACAAGCCCTATAAGAACAGGTAACCACCTTTAAGTACCTGGGAGTTACCTTCAATACATCACTCTCCTTCACCCATCATGTGGACCAAGTAGTTAGGGTCATCAATACCAGAATTGGCTTTTTATATAAACACCAGCTTAGAATGACTCCGGATGCACTGTTGCTAGCTGTACAAAGCTCTAGCCTTTCTATCACTGATTATGGACCCGTGGTGTATGGCACAGTCACTGACACAACCCTTAAAAGAGTCAGAATGTCATTAAATAAACCATGTAGGCTAGTCACAGGTGTGCATAGACTAACACACACCTGCAATTTATATGCACAAAGTGGCTAAACCTCCAAGGCATGGTGAAATACCAGGTCTGTCTCCTGGGGAGGGGGAACTCACCTTGGTTTATCCCCAACATCCTTCCAAAATCTCATCAGCCTAGCCACCAACTTGCACAGGGCTAGAGGTACTACCAGAAGCTCTTTCCAAGTCCCCTTCTGCCACATGACTCAAGGACAATGATACTTTGACTATAGAGCACCCTGTTGGATCAATGATCTCCCTCCTGCCAATACTAACGATACTAAAATAGGGCCATTTAAGAAAAAAACTCCTCCAACACCTTGCCTCCCTAAGTATTTGTGATTGTCAAACTAGCTAACCCACACATCCTGACCTTATCCTTCCTCAATCTCCTAGCTACCCCCCCCCCACACAATTCCAAAACAATCTTTCCTCCCCCATCTCCTGCCTGACAAGGTCAAACTTGACTGCTTTATCTATTTTCTACTGAAACTGTATCTACCTGAATGTTTAATTTATTGTGTAAGCAATTATGAACTCCACATATGTATCTGACTGTGTGTTTTGCTATGTAGTCTACATTTGTATCCTATTTGTCTGTCTCTACCTGTAATTGTACTTTGTTATGATGTGAAACCTTTGTAAATGAGCTTCTAGTTCAAAGGGATTACTCCTAGACGATAGATAGACAGATACATACATAGATAGATAAATAAATAAAACAAAGCAAACAAAAATAAATAAATAAAACATTGTGCCACTGGCTCGACAGGGCACTAGATAGGACAGACATGGATAGGAGAAACCCTCGGTGTCTAGGGGTAAAGACGGTATGCTCGTCAAAGGATCTCCCATACAATAACACCCACAGTCACTACGCATTTCTGGTCCTCGGACATAGAACAAGTACAGTTCAGACTTCTGCTCTGATAGGAACAAACTGCTTGGGCACAGTGAATTAAGCAGTGGTCATGCTTCAATAAATCCTGTTGGAAACTGATTGCTCTCCATATCAGTACTTTAAAAAAAGGTTTGATCCTGGCCCCCAATATTGTGTATGACAGGACCCTTGCAACACCTTATGAAAAAGGTTGTGCCTGCACACTTGTTTGGAGCTGCACAACCCTCTCTATGTCCTTTTACATTTGGATCCACGCACACTAGTTGTTGAGTTAACACCTCAGGTTAGAGCCCAATCTGTTCTACAGTATGAAATGTATTAGTACTCACACTGTGTTACAACATTTTTATCTTTAATGGTCTCACATAGTTTGGCACCATAGTGCCTGGGTAATGAGTGGAGCCTGGTACATCCGCTGCTGGATGGACAATTCATTAACACCTGAATGATTTGCTGGCTCACTTAGTTGAAAACAGTACTTGGTTTGCTGCTGCAGCATCCCTGGATCTCCTAATGCTGAGGGCATCCACTCCATGCCAGGTCAGTTTCCTCTCTGATGCCCAGAGGTTAGCCCTTTGGTGGGTGCCTCTCTTCACAGCTCTACTACTAACCTGATGATGTGCTGAGCACAGCATAGCAGCCCATACTCCAGCCTGTCCACTTGCAGGGGCTGCCCAGTATGTCTGCCTCCATGCCAGCAGTGGTTGCTGTGGCACCATCTCAGCCTGGGCTTTCCAGTCAGACAATGTAGTCATATCTTCTGCTTAGTCAGCAATCTTGTCTCTTTCACCTGGTGCCTTTCCATCAGCAACTTTGCTGGAAGCATCACTTGGGCACAGGACCATAAAAACTCCCCCAATGGTGACACCATCTCTTTTATAGACACCTTCTGTGTTGCCGTGCTGCTAGGAACTCCCCTTGAGATGAAGACTTTTAGGGTACCCACATCCTCCCAGTGTGTCCTCTCACATTGTCCCTCTAATTGCTAGTGAGCTACATTAAATGCCCTCAGATCCCTTATCTTGAATTTGGAATGTTGTCTTGGAACCATGACTTGAAATTTCCAGGTGGCTAGGTATCTAGTTAATCTGGTCTTACAAGTATGGCTCCAATGACAGCTGGTAGATGTAAGATCCCTGACACCTCAGGACAGAATCTCACTGCAGACACCCTTGTATCCTCTTCTCTATCATGGATCCCATCCTATTGGGCTATTCAAGTCAATCACTACGAGAAAGTAGACTCTGGGTCTGGCAGTCTGGTAACCAATCCGTTCCCCTCATGGTGGGATGGGGTTGTTATACTCCCCCCCCCCCCAAGAAATTATTTCCATCCTTGGAAGTAGCAGTGGTGGGCTGATGCACTTGCTTGGCACATCACATAAGGGGTACCACAATGTATCAATTAAACAGTGTGAATGCCTGTGATTCTCATTCTTGTTGACAGAAGCCTCCCAAAAACTAGAAATTAGTAAAACAGCCCAGCTAGTCTAATCAAGAGACCACAAGACCCAGATCAATTAATGAGACCTGCCCATGAGAGCCATGTGTATAACCACTTAGTTTCACTTAGAGTCTCTTCCATTTACACTTAAAGTATGTGTTGTTTATGCATCCTTGCAACATATTTTTACAGTGGGCACCCTAGTCACATCTATTTCAACCCTCCAGCAATAACATGTATTGTGGGTGCCAATCCAGCATATACAAGGCCTGGCTTACACTCCCCCTCACCCCTTCTGGCAGAAGACTGGTGCAGCCAGCCAGCTACTTCCAGGTTGTGCCCTCTCCTGGTGACCTGTTTTTAGATCCCCTTGGGGCCTGTCCCAAATTGATGGTCCTGTCCAGGTTCATAAGTGACCTAGTACTCCACCCCCCACCACAGGGTCTAGCTGCCTACCTGCCACCCCCTTACAGCTTAATTAGTTACCACCACCACCCATCCCAACAGGAACAAAACTGAGAAATAGTTGTGACAAAACATGTTTAAACAAGCATTTGTCAATGCTGAATATTCACTAGGAGGTATTTCCAGTGGTGTTGGTACTGGTACTGGCTTCAGAGGAGTGAGGAGGCAGCAGTGAGTGGTGGGTGACACATGATGGAAGCTGCACCGTAAATGCAGGAAGGAGCTGCTAGTCAGAGAAGCTGCTCCTGCTTGCCTTAGTGGACTGGGGGGGGGGAGAGAGAGAGAGCTCACCTCGCGGCAGGAGCCACCAATAAGTTGATCTACACCGTGGCTAATATAGAAGCCTGGTGGCAGGGTCAAAGGAGTGAGGACCAGGGAGAGAGAGTGTGGCAGGCAGCAGTAGCAGCCAATAAGTAAAGCTGCACCATGGCTATTTTAGAAGCCGGGGGGGGATTTCAGAGGAGTAAGGACCGGAGAGATAGAGTGCGGTGGGCAGCAGGAGATGCCAGTAAGTAGAGCAGCAGCATGGCTATCGTTGAAGACTGGGGGGTGGGTCAGAGGAGCGAGGAATGGGAAGAAAGAGTGCGGTGGGGGGCAGGAGCCACCAATAAGTAAAGCCACAGTGCAGTTAATGTAGAAGCCTGGGAGGGACAAAGGAGTGAGGACCAGGGAGAGAGAGTGCAATGAGCATTAAGTTGCCAAAAGCAGAGAGTTTAATTAGGACTTACAGCAACTGCTACCAGGCCTGCCCATAAACTCCTTTTCTCCGAATTCCAGATAAATGTCTTCCATCCTATGTCGTTGCCCTTGACTTTGTCTCTTGCCATGTCTTCCGGCTAATTTGAGTTTGTGTTGATTCAGTTTTTTATCCACCTCCTGCAAAAACTGAGTGCAATTTGGGGGTTGACCCGGTTGCCCCTTTATTTCTTTTATCCCCCTCCCTCTGAATGTTGAAACAAAAAAGAAGCAAGAGAGACTGAGGTGAAGGAGGAAAGTGAAGCAAGGACCAGTGGCAGGGCTGGCTCCTACGCATTGCCCACGGTATAATGAGCTTCTTATGTGGGACGGTGTTGAAGACCTTTGCTGAAATCAAGGTAGGCAATGTCCATGGCCCCCCTCCCATTTACTTCCTTTGTCACCCAGTCAAAGAAATGTATCAGATTCGTCTGATGCAACCTTCCTGCTGTGAATCCATGCTATTTTGGCTTCTGGGCACTGATGGCTTCTAAATGTTCCACTAGCCTTTCCTTAAGCAGTGCCTCCATGATCTTCCATATTACTGATGTGAGGCTGAGTGGCCTATAGTTCCCTGCCTCCCCTCTACTGCCGGATTTGTGTAGAGAGACCACATGTGCTCTCCTCCAATCCTCTGGCACCACTCCTGTGTTGAGTGACTCTGTGAACATGGTTGCCAGAGGTTCAAACATAGAAATTGTTGGCAGATAAGGACCGCTAGGCCCGTTCAGTCTGCCCGTAAGCTGTGTACTTGACTACAGCTTCTGACCCTCCCTCAGCTTTACCTCTATGGTTCTCCCATGCCTGTCCCTTGCATGTTTAAATCCAGCCACAGTGCATGCTCCCATGACCTCCTGTGGCAGACCATTCCATGCATCCACCACACTCTCTGTGAAGAAAAATATCCTCACATTCCCAGTTAGCCTGCCATTTTCCAATTTCGTGTCATACCCCCTCATTGTCATACTCCTGTATTGGAAGATGTCTCCTGCTATACATTATTTATACCCTTGTGGTACTTGAATATCTCTGTCATGTCTCCTCTCTAGCTGCTGTGTTCTAGCCAGTACATATTGAGGTCCTTTAATCTCTGCTCATACATTTTGTGGTGCAAGCCCTGTACCCTGCTAGTTTCCTGTCTCTGGACCATCTCCAGCTTGTTTATGTCCTTTCGAAGGTGCAGCCTCCAGAACTGCACACAGTAGTGCATCTGAGGCCTGACCATGGTTTTATATAATGGCATCACTATCTCCCTCCTTCTGCTGGTGATACCTTTGCCTATGCACCCCAGCATGCCAGTTTTCCTCACCGCTGCCTTTGTATTCTGCTTTGACATTTTCAGGTCATCTGAAATAATATCCGGCAAGTCCCTTTGTTCTTTGGTGACTGCCAGCAACTCCTCCCCCATCCTGTAGCTCTCCACAGAGTTTCTATGCCCCCACCTCCCTCCTTCTTCTAGTGATACCTCTGTCTATGCATGCCAGCATGTAACCCCCACAGCTCTGTGGCTCTCCCCAGGGTTCCTTCTTCTCAGGTGCATTATTTTGCACTTCTTTGCATTGAACCTCAGTTGCCACTCATCAGTCCATTTTTCAAGCCTCTCCTGATCCCTCCTCATTTTCTCCACCCCTTGTGGAGTATTCACTCTGTTACAGATGTTGGTGTCATCTGCAAAAAGGTGGACCTTTCCTTCTAGCCTTTCCGCAATATCTGTAATGAAGACATTGAACAGGACTGGTCTCAGGACTGATCCCTGAGGTACCCCGCTGGTCACCCCCTCTCCCTTGATTGGATCCCATTACCACCACCCTCTGCCTCCTGTCCATCAGCTAGTTTCTAACCCAGTTTATCAGCTTGTGCCCCATGGCAAGACTACCCACCTCGTTAATCAGCCTTCTATGTTGGACAGTGTCAAAGGCTTTGCTGAAATCAAGGTACTGTAGGTGACATCCACTGCCCCCCCATTTACTTCCTTAATGAGGCATTAGGGTTTCCAACCCTAACGTCCCACCCCCACACTGAAGAGACTGACAGGCATCGGGGATGTGCCTTTTGGTCGTCGGCCATAAAGCTCATGCCATTCTACCCCCACCCCCACCCTGCAGACACTAACAGGCGTTGCAGTGTGCCTTGTGGTCTTTGGCCCTAATGCTAATCCCATTCCATAAGGAAATAAGCTGAGATAGGTGCAGTACAGGAGAATGGGGTGAACGTTAGGGTCAAAGACCCCAAGGCACAACCCGACACCTGTCACTGTCTGCAGGGTGGGGATGGGGGTGAAATGGCATGAGCATTATGGCTGATGACCCCAAGGCACCCCCCCGATGCCTGTCAGTCTCTGCAGGGTGGGGGGTTATGGTTGGAAACCCTAATGCCCCAGGCATTTGTTAGTATTTTTGCTCCAAAATTTCAACAGGGCTTTTTGGGACTCCATCTCATGAACAGTGGCACTATCATTTTGTTACTCAGTCTTGAAAGATGATTTTGCACAGCAACTGCACCATTCTGTGCCACAGGTGTGAAAACAAATTTCATGCAAGATGTGAAAAATGACAGCTGAGGTTTATGAGGTGGTGTGGAAAAATGGCTATGTTGAAAATTACAAAAGTTACACACATGTGTAGGAAAATGTCAATGAACCTGCATAACATGGCTGTTTTTAGGAATTTTTCCATCATATTTTCAACATGGGCTTTTTGGTACCACACCTCCTTAACACTAGCACTGTCGTTTCCTTAACTATTCCTGAAAGGTGGTTTGCACATTGACTATGCAATTCTGTGCCAGAGGTGTGAAAACCTGTTTCGGGCAGGATGTGGAAAATGACAGCTCTGCTGTTCACGAGGTGGTGTGATTAAATGTGTATGTTGAACATTTGGAGTGAAAACATAAAAAATTGGCAAAGTTATAAACCTGCATAGAAACTGTGCATTGCATGCTCATACTGTGGCCATTTTTTGGAAATTGTTCATCAAATTTTCCACATGGGATTTTTGGGACCCCACTTCATGAAAACTGGCACTGATTCCATACAGCAACAGCGAAATTACCTTTTGGGACTGAATAACGAAATAACAGTGCCAGTGTTCATGAGGTCCCAAAAACCTCATGTTGAAAATTTGGGGCAAAAATGCCTAAAAATAGCCAAGATATCAACATAAGTTGAAAACCTCATTGACAGTCATTACACGTGCTTACCTTGATTCTTTAGTTCGTGGTTCAGCTTTGAAGAATGTGGATGTGTCCCGGTCCACAGAAAATGACACCTGCCAACCTCTGGAGACAAGTATGGGGTAAGAGGGGGTGCGGGGAGGTGGATGCGCAGAGGGATGGTCAGGACAGGGAAGGGGATGGGGGAGACAACGAGGGACTGTTTTCTTTTCTGGTAAAAATAAGTCATCGGGGGACCGTTTTCTTTTTTACAGGTGCATTTCTAAATGATTTTTGGGGACACTGGGAGTGGGCTCCCCAATGTCCCAGACTATTAATGGGGTTACAGATATGGGGACACTGAGAGTGGGCTCCCCATGTCCCAGATGACAATGGGGATGAGGAAATAACTGGAACATTGGGAGTGGGCTCCCCGGTGTCCTTCAGTGGCAGCACAGGGAATCTGTATTGCTGACATGGGGATTGGGCACCCTGATGTCATCTTTAAGAGAAAGCCGTACCACCGCTAATGTTGAAGCCTGGGGACAGAGGATCGAGAACTGGGAGAGAAAGCCGTACCGCAGCTAATGTTGAAGCCTTTGGGAGGGGTCATAGGAGCAAGGACTGGGACAGAAAGCTGCACCATGGCTAATGTTGAAACCTTTGGGGGGGCAGAAGATTGAGGATGGGGGGAGAGAGAGTACGAGTAATATAACTCTGGCCATGTGCATTCGTGTGCACTCTAATGCGCATGGCCAGAGTTATGGCTACAGAAAGAAATGAAACGCTTTCTCATTGGAGCGGGTTATTTCTTTCAAGTAGAGGACACAACACGTCAGCAAAGCAGAACTACTGTCATGACCAGCGTGCCTGATCATTAATGTAGATTTCCAAGCCCATTGCAGTTTCAGCAGTAATTTGCTCGGCAGTGACACACCCCTAATATGCCGTATAGTCCCAAGACGTTTCTTGTGCAAGTGCAAGTGAATGCAAAATATACTTTTCCTCTATTGAGTATAAAACTATAAATATGAGATGTTTTTATCATTGTCAATTGCAGGCATATCATAAACACTATGAACTTGACATTTGGCATTATACTGTACATTTAGCATCATTGCTTTGATTCCAGATTAGCATTCTTATCATAAATCACCAATTAGTGGTCTCATATACAGTATTATCAGTCTCTGCTGTCAACAGGGCCCATCCCAAGGTGTCCTCCTTATGTGGTGTGGGCACATTCCTCCATCATGACAATGAGTACCAATGCCCGCAGTCTTGGAAACAAGCTTCCAGAGCTAGTAGCCCTGATGGAAGAGGAACACTTGGATATTGTGGCAGTCACAGAAACATGGTACATGGAGAACCATGACTGGGATGTCAACATACCAAGGTACAAAACCTACAGAAGGGACAGGGAGAGTAAAAGAGGAGGTGGAGTAGCTCTCTACATAAGGGAAGAGATCAAAGCTACAGAACTAAAAAGTAAAGGGGGAGGACAAGAGGAACTCTGGGTCACCTTGGAGACAGGGAATGGCATCACATTTCGCACAGGGGTTGTATACAGACCCCCGTCTCAAGGGGAGGAAATGGACAAGAAAATTATAGAGGGCATTCTCAAAATGGCTGAAAAAGGGGAGATACTGTAGATGGGGGACCTGAATATGCCAGATGTTAACTGGGCGACATGGACTGCAGCCACATCCAAGAGCAGGGTCATTCTCGATGCCCTACAGGGAGCATGTCTTAGACAGCTAGTGGTGGAACCCACTCGGGAGGGAGCAATATTAGACCTGGCACTCTCAAATGGAGAGAGGATCATAAACTTAGAAGTCAGTAGACATCTGGGAACAAGCGACCACTGCACAGTGTGCTTCACAATAAACACAACCACGGAGACAAACCATACAAAGACAAGGATACTGGACTTTAGAAGGGCTGACTTTGGCATAATGGGTGAATACCTGAGGAATGCATTAGCAAATGGCCAGAAAGGAGGGGTGGAAGAACAATGGAGAAAAATCAAAACTGCCATCATGGAGGCAACAAGCCATTGTGTGAAACAAATAAAGAAAATAAAGCGGAATAAAAAACCACTATGGCTCTCAAAAGAGGTGTCAGGGAAGGTTAAGGAGAAAAAGGCTGCATTCAAAAAGTATAAGGAATCACAGACGGAGCACGACAAGGAACTGTATCAATTAAAGCAGAAAGAAGTGGGGAAGCAGTCAGAAAAAGGCCCAAACTGAGAAAAGATAGCCAACTCAGTTAAGAAGGGGATAAAACTTTTATAGGTACATTAGGGAGCATAGAAAGGTTAAGGGAGTGATAGTGAAGATTAATAAAGGAGAGGGAGGTGGGCAGAGGGAGACAGTGAAAAGGCAGAGATACTGAATGAATACTTTTGCTCAGTATTCACAAAAGAAGAAGAGGAGGAGTTACCTAAACCAAACAGTAGAAGCACTCTGGATAATGGCGTTGACACCAGTCCATTTACAGAAGAAAGAGTACTGAAAGAACTCCTAAAACTCAAGGTGGACAAAGCAATGGGCCTGACGATTCACCTTAGAATCCTAAAAGAGCTAAGGGAGGACCTAGTGACACCACTAACCACACTTTTAACAAATCATGGGAAGATGGGGTGGTACCTGAGGACTGGAGGAGGGCAGATGTGATTCCTTCACAAAAGTGGGAGCAAGACAGAAGCAGGAAACTATAGACCTGTTAGTTTGACCTCAGTGTTGGGGAAAATGATGGAATCACTTCTGAAAGAAAATTGTTGAGTACTTAGAGGCCAGGGGCACAGGACACAAAGCAGCATGGATTCACAGCAGGAAGGTCATGTCAGATTAATCTAATCGATTTCTTTGACTGGGTGACCAAAGTAATAGACCAGGGAGGCTGTGGATATGGCCTACCTAGACTTTAGCAAGGCATTTGACACAGTCCCGCTAAAATTAGTAATCAAGTTAGCCAGCCGAGTGGGTCCCAGGGTGTAGCTTCAGGTAGAAAACTGGCTGCACAGCAGGACACAGAAGGTAAAAGTGAATGGAACACATTCTGAAGAAAGGGTTACCAGTGGAGTACCTCAGGGCTCAGTACTGGGTCCAGTCCTCTTTAACGTCTTTATAGGTGACATTATGGAGGGTCTGAAGGAAAGGTATGCTTTCATGGATGACACAAAGATCTGTAACAGAGTTGATACACAAGGGCGGTAGAAAGAATGAGAAGGGACTTGGCAAGGTTGGAGGAATGGTCAGACATATGGCAACTTAGATTCAATGCAAAGAAGTGAAAGTAATGCACCTGGGAACAAAAATCCAGGAGAAGTGTACACAATAGCAGGGGAGGTACTAACGACAACAATAATGGAAAGGGATCTGGGTGTAGTCATATCAGATGACCTAAAGGTGGGTAAGCAATGTGGGAAGTCAGTAAGAAGAGCCAGGAGGATACTGGGATGCATAGGGAGGGGCATCACAAGTAGAAAAAGGGAAGTGGTTATCCCTCTGTACAGACAGTTGGTGAGACCCCATCTGGAGTACTGCGTGCAGTTTGGAGACCTCATCTATGCAAGGACATAGACAGGATGGAAGCAATCCAGGAGGGCAACTAAAATGGTGCAGGGTCTACATCAGAAACCATATGAAGAGAGACTGAGAGAGCTTAATATGTATACCCTTGATGAAAGGAGGGGCAGGGGGGACATGATTGAAACTTTTAAGTACCTCAAGGGAATCAACAAAGTCCAGGAGGGTAGCATCTTTCAGAAAAAGAGATGTGTAAGAACAAGGGGGCACAATTTAAAGTTAGAGGGGAGAAGGCTCAGGGGTAATGTGAGGAAATTCTTTTTCACGGAGAGTTGTGGACGCATGGAACCGCCTTCCTGGAGAGGTTGAGGGTCTAAAACAGTGGGGGAATTCAAACATGCATGGGTCAGACATAAGGCAATTATAGCGGGGGGTTGCAGGAAATAGGCTGTTGGTTAACTAGAATCTGCAGCTTATCCAATAGGTAGGGAAATGGGGAGACTGGGTGGGCCAAGTGGTCCTTATCTGCCGTCAAAGTCTATGTTTCTATGTTTCTCCACCCCTTGAAGACTTCAGTTGTTGTTCTCCATCGGCAGAGCACCACTACAGGTCTTCCACTGCAAAAGGAAAAAGAAAAATGCATATGTACATTTTTACAAATCACACTTTGAAATTAATCACAAGCCTGTGCATTAATGCCAAATGCCCAGCATATGAGCCCAGTCTTTGAAAAAATAGCAGTCTTCACTTACAGACTTTAACATAGTCAGGTATGTTTGCCAAGGCTGCTGCAGAAGGTTGCCACTAATGGGGCAAATGCAGTCTTTGGTGCCTTAAATTCTGGCACTTCTGAGTTAATCTTTTGCAGCATCAGGCTATGGACAAGCAGAGCTAGTCTGTGCAGGTGTGATAGCCCCACTTGATTGTAGAAGTCAGTGGTAAGCTAGTTGTGACTTCCACCCAAACTAGCCTTTTTCTAATCCTGGATGGTCTTTTCATGTTTGTATTTTACTGACTGGTGTAAGCTACTTTGTGCATTCTGTCACTTCTTCCCATATGCCAGGCCATCAGCACTGATTGCCCTCCTCTTCTCCTCCATCTGCCACCTACAGTTTTGCCTCAGACTCCCTCCAGACACTTGGATCCAAGTGTCTCCTGTTCTGTAGGGTCTCACAGATCAACCAGGGCATACAGAAAAAATAATACCCCCACTTGGCAACCACACTTTGAACCACTTTCTGAACTAACAGTTTTTTGCAAGATTAAATGGATCATGGCCTGGCTCCAGTGAACATTCTCAGTGCTGCTTGCACCATGTGGCTTCCAACTCAAGCCTCTGCAGGCGTAATGGTGCTGCACACAGTTTTGCTAATGCCTCAAGACCCTTACCACATATTTTTCAGAACAGTCTCTGTCTAAACAGGGGTATGTGGTTGGTGTAAGAAGGAGGGGGGGACTTCCCACTGAAATCATTAGTCTTGACCCAATTATTTCTATTTCCTTTTGGGCTCAGTGTCTGGGTCTCTGGTACTGTTGAATGGCTAAGCTGTGACTGGTTGCCACTCACACATTACTGTGGGTATTATGGTGTCCTTTCATAGAAACATAGGGCTTGCTTTTCAAGGGTTGCCTCAAGCCCTGCATCAACCCCATTCTTTGGCACTGTTGTGCCAAACTCTGACACAACTGCACATAATTTTAGTACATCGGGCGCAGTTGTGACACTTTCCATGATTTATGACAGCTTGTGCCAACTATTTGGCACAAGTCCTGTAAAACAGGTACCCCAAATGGCACAGGTTAGACCAGGGAAAACCTGATCTAATTTGCAGTATTTGGCTCTTGGGATTGAAAATCCTGATTGCCAACTGGGTAAATGTTACAAGTCCCATACGGCAAACAATCAGCACACCAGGGGCTTGTGGCATTCATGGGAATTTGAAAACTGAGCCCACAGAATTTGCTAGTAGATATGGACAGCTTGACCCACCCAATCTGCCCATTTTTTCTTGCCTATAGTATCACTGCAGATCTTACCGTATCACTGGTACATTATCCCTCCTCCTATTCCTTTCCGTTAAGATTCCCTTGTACCTAGCCCATGCATTCTTGAACCCCACCACTGTTCTTGTCAGTACCACATCCACTGGAAGGCTGTTCCAGGAATCTACCACTCTTTCTATGAAGAATACTTCCTCAAATCTCTCCTGAATTTACCCCCTTCCAGCTTCATATCATGCACCCTTGTTCTTGAGCATTTTTTTGTCTGAAAAATACATCTCTCCTGTACCATATTTACCTCCTTTAGGTATTTAAAGATCTGTCATATGTCTCTTTCCCTCCTCCCTTACAGTGTGTACATGCTCAGGTCCTTAAGTCTCTCCTTGTAGAGCTTCTGATGCAGACCTGGCACTATTTTAGCTGTCCTCCTCTGGACTGCCTGTACCCTGTCAATGTCTTTCTGGACATGTGTTCACCAGAACTGGACACAGTATTCTAGGTGGGGTCTTATCAGTGATCTATACAGAGGCAACACCACATCTTTCTTTCTTCTGGTGATACCCATAGGCATCACAACATCCCACTAACCCTCCCAACTGCCTTGTTGCACTGCAAGCCACCTTTAAGTCCATTATGATTATCCCCAGGTCTCTTTCCTGTTTGGTGGTTGTCAGTGCCACCTCACCCATTTTGTGCTCCAACCCTGAATTTCTGTGCCCAAAGTGCATTATTTTACACTTTTTTGCATTGAAACACAGCTGCCATACACTTGACCACTCCTCATGTTTTCTCCACTTACTGCTCGTCCCTTTCACACCACCTGGAGCATCCACAGTATTGCAGATTTTGGTGTAATCTGCAAAGAAGCAGACCTTTCCTTCCATTTCCTCTGCAATGTCATTTATAAAGACATTAAAGAAGATCAGTCTGATCACTGACCCTGAGGCACCCTGCTGGTCAACCTCCCTTCTACACAGTGAACTCTGTTTACCACCACCCTCTGTAGAATATCCCCTAAACAATGTCTTACCCAGTTAACAACCTTTGGACCCACCCCAAAGCTACCCAGTTTTCTTATGAGTTTCCTTTTTGGAACAGTGTTGAAAGTCTTACTGAAATCTAGGTAGACTACATCCATCATTCCAACCTACTGTAATATAGTTACTTGGTAACCTGGTGAAAGAAATCTATCATATTCATTTGACATGACCTCCCCCCATGAATACCTGCTGCCTTGGGCCCTGTAACCACTGGATTCAAGATATTCAACAATCATTTCCTTCAGCAGTGACTCCATTAAATTTCCCACCACTGATGTCAGGCTGACTGGTATATAATTGCCATCCCCTTCCCTGTTACCACTTGTTTAGTGGGACTACATCTACCCTCATCCAGTCCTCTGGAACCACTTATTTTTCCACATAGCTGTTAAATAGAACTGTCAGAGATGCAGCCAGTACCTCCCTTTCCTCCCTCAATACCCTTGGATGCACCCTATCTGGTCCCATTGCTTTGTCCATTTTCAGATTTGCGAATCCCTTCAGGACACTCTCCTTTGAGAATGGACTAATGTCCATCTCCCTTGTTTCAATGCGTCTATTACTCTTTTTTATGGCCCCTTCCCTTCTACTTCCTCTGTGAGCACTGAACAAAAGTACCTGTTCGGAAGTCTACCTTTTCCTGGCACCCCTCTGCACAGTCTCCACTTCCCTTTTAAACCTTACATTCCCACCCCTTGTCTTCCTCTTTTTGCTTAATTTTGACATTTTTTCCAACAATGTCACTGTAGTTGTCACTGACCTTTTTAAATGATTTCTGACTGAATTCAGCAGTTGCTTCATATGGTGGAAATAGAGGCTTTGCTACAACCACTGGTGGGATTTTTTTACTGTGTTTTTGTGTCGATGTCAGTGTGCAGCTTGACACCTGGTTCTGCTATGTATCTGTGTGAGGTGTCACTGATGGATTCAGTAATCCCAGTGTCATTATTGTAATCTGACTGCACACCCTGTGCATCCCCTGCAATAGTCACATCTGCCAAAGGTGGGCAAGAGTGTTGGTCACCCTCTATAAATGGATGCATTCAATCTGCTCTTGCTGCCTGGTGACTGCTAGTTGGGGGTGTTTCCTCTTCATTTCAGATTTGCACACCTGATACAGCATGACTGGTTTAGAGTCTCCCCCAATGTGGCATCACTGGCACTTTGACAACTATAAACATGTTTGGAGTTGGTGTTTTATACTGATGGTCTCCATAACCCAACTCTCAGTAACAAGTCTCAAAGCTTTGCTGCTTCAAGTCACAAATAGTTACTACCCAGCAGCACTTATTGTTATTCTAAAAAGAGAGGTTTGCAGTCACAGTCCCACAGAACTATATCAAAATGGCTACTTTTTCTTTTCAGTTTGACTCGGTGCATGTCTTGAATTCAAAACTCCGAGTGTAAACATAGAAACATAGAATTTGATGGCAGATAAGGACTGCTTGGCCCACCTGGTCTGCCCATTTCCCTACCTAACGGATAAGCTGCAGATCCTAGTTAACAAACAGCCTACTTCCTCCTATCCCCCACGGGCCACTAGAATTGCCTGTCCCATGCAGTCTTGAATTCCCCCACTGTTCTTGACTCTACGACCTCCTCAGGAGGGCCGTTCCATGCATCTCCAACCCTCTCTGTGAAGAAATACTTCCTCACATTACCTTTGAGCCGTTCCCCCTCTATCTTAAAATTGTGCCCCCTTGTTGTTGCACATCTCTTTTTCTGAAAGATCCTACCCTCTTGGACTTTGTTGATTCCCTTGAGGTATTTGAAAGTTTCTATCATGTCCCCCCCTCCCTCCTTTCCTCAAGGCCATACATCTTAAGCTCCTTTAGTCTTTCTTCATATGTCTTCTGGTGCAGACCGTGTACCATTTTGTTTGCCCTCCTCTGGACAGCCTCCACCCTGTCTATGTCTTTGCAGAGATGGGATCTCCAGAACCATATACAGTACTCCAGATGTGGTCTTACCAACTGTCTGTACAGAGGGCCAACAACTCCCTGTTTTCTACTGGTGATGCCTGTCCCTATGCATCCAAGTATCCTCACAGCCCTTCTTACTGCCTTCTCACATTGCTGGCCCACCTTTAGGTCATCTGATATGTCTACCCCCAGGTCCCTTTCCATTTTTGTTATCAGTATCTCACCCCCCATTGTGTACTCTTCCCCTGGGTTTTTGTTTCCCAGGTGCATTACTTTGCACTTCTTTGCACTGAATCTAAGCTGACATACATTTGACCATTCCTCCAACCTTGCCAAGTCCCATCTCATCCTTTCCACCCCACCTTTCGTATCAACCCTGTTGCAGATCTTTGTGTCATCTGCAAAGAGACATACTTTCCCTTCCAGTCCCTCTGCAATGTCACTTACAAAGACATTAAAAAGGACTGGCCCCAGTACTGAACCCCGCAGTACCCCACTAGTAACCCCCCTTTCTTCACTGTGGACTCCATTTACTATTACCCGCTGTGTCCTGTTATCCAGGCAGTGTTTTACCCAGGCTACCAGCCACCTGCTTTCCCAAACCTATCACAGCATTCTTATGGGTCCAGTCACTCTCCCTGAGGAATCATGGCTCTAATATGCCGTATGCAAACTAAGCAGATATCCAGCTGCTTATCACTGATTCTCAGAACTTACATGCTTTTCAGAATCATTGCATGCTGTTCCTTCATGTTCAAATGCCAACACTTCATTTATGACAGCACTGAATCTCACTTTCCTGTACATTCTTACAGTTCTCTGATTGAGAAGTCTAAGGATGTCCTGTGGCTACAAGCTGTTAAATATTCCACATAATTCCTCAACATCCCAGATGAGCCTCTACACTGTAACTCCTTTACACTTGAGTTTTGTACTCTCAACGTCTGGCTCCACTTGATGCTATCTACAGTGGCATCCCCAAGGATGAAACCCAATTCAGCAACATTTCGCAGCACTCTGCAGAATACTGCAGCAGACCTACTGAATAAAGCAATGTAATTACAATAGCAATTAGTTCCTTTTGTCATTCAGGAAAATGTGACACTGCCAGGATGGAGTGAATGCCACAGTTTCCTGCATGGCAAAAGGAACTAATTGCCATTGAAAAAAACATTGCTTTATTCAGTAGGTGTGCTGCTGCATACTGCAGAATGCTTTAAAAGTGGGTTTCATCCTGGGGGATGCCACTGTATACATATAAACACAGGCAATATCAGAGGAAGAAAAAAAAAAACATTGGTTCATTCAGTCTGCCTTGTTTTAACCTAGCAAAATGCACAAAACTGCTCCGAAGGCTCTGGTGTGTGCTGGATATATTAAATACGCAAATAACAACAAATCTCCGCAGTACACAAGCTGAAGTATCAAAATAACAGCCTTTAATGTGCATAAAACAAAAAGCCAGACAGCACCCTCTCACAAATCCTCTACTGGTTTCACAAAAGTGCCGTAATCAGGAGGTGACTATTGTATCTAAAGTAGACACTTAAATATATGCAATAACCACAATACTATGAAAATTTAAAGTGACAATACCACATACATTCTTAAATATACACATAACATATCTACCAATCAAACTGTTAGAAAATAAAACACATAAACAGATCCTTTTTTGTGTTTTTTAGATGCAATGGTCACCTCCTGATGACGCAACTTTTGTGAAACAGGTAGAGGATTTGTGAGCGGGTGCTGTCTGGCATTTTGTTTTACACACGTTAAAGGCTGCTATTTTGATAATTCAGCTTGTGTAGTGCTGAGATTTGTTGTTATTTCTAGTTTTACCCTACCCTGTGACCTAGTGTCTAGATGGGATTTTCACCCTCACATCCCACCCCCTCCCTCCCTGCCATACTGCTATCCCCCTGAGTAACTATTAAGCCCTGTACTTCATTCCAGTTGTGCTTTAATCCATTTATGTTTTTTGAAAGAAATAAGCATCCAAGCTGGGATCTGAACCCAGGTCTAGTCAGAATGCCATTCAGCTGCACTACCCATTGTGCTACCAGGCCTGTGTCTAGGGTGGGCATGGGTCGGAGAAAGTGTCCATGTCTAGAGCAAAGGATAGTATTAGTGGACTCCGTTGACAAATTCAAATATTTGGGCTTTTGGTTACACTGCAAACTTACCTTCAAAGTGCAAATTCAGGAACAAACTGAAAAATGAAAACAAAGGCTTGGACTCTATTTTAGAATTAAGCACCTACTCACCTATGATGCCAAAATCAGATTGGTAAATGCTACTTTTTTCCCTTTGTTGGACTATGGGGATCTTCTTTATAGGCATGGCCCCAGCACTGCTCTAGCTAAGCTGGACACCCTGTACCATAGGGACATCAGATTTATTACCAACGCTCCCTATATCACGCACCACTACTCTCTCTATTCGCTTCTGGGCTAGTCCTCTCTAAAGACCAGAAGAATGAAAATTGCGGCAATCTGGACCTTTAGAGCCCTCAACAATGATCTCCCTGAGTATATCTGTAACCTCCTCACCTTCACACATGGCAACTACTCACTTAGGAGAGATTCCTATATTTTTCTAGACATTCCCAGAATTAGAACTTGCCATGGCTCCCATTCCATATGATACGATCTCCTTACTCTTTGGAACAACCTCTAAAATTCTCTTAAACTCTCAAATGTTGTCAGATTGTCAACCTTCAGGACTCTTATCAAGCAGATCCTACATGACCATTGCAACTGCTTGCCCTAGCCCTACCAACCCCTAACCTATACCAGCTATTAACCCGCAAATCTTCTGCGCAGGGTGTACATCTCACACCTACATCCTCCTTACCTATCTCCTATATTTCCTCCTTCCCCTACCTCTCTTCTGTCCGACTAGGCTAACCCCCTTAGTGGAGCCCCAGTATCTTGTTTTTTGTATTTGCATATATGTATCTTTTGTTGAATGTTTTTTTTTTTCTAGTTGTATATATTGTTGCACATGTGACTCTATATATAGCTGTGAACACTATACCCAGACATTGTCTCATATGTTGATAATTTTTTTCATTATTGCTTGCCCTTGTGTACCTGTCCAGGCCCACCTTGAAAATGAGCTCCCTCAATGGTGTTTCACCTGGTGAAATAAAGATTGATTGATTGATTGATACCCAATGAAGGATCCCCTACAACTTAACCCACAGTCACTACACACCCCAGGCCCCCAGCCATGGGAAAAGTACAACACAGACCTCCAATCTGAGAGGAACCAGTCACTGAAACACGATGAATTAAGCAGTGGTCATGGTTTTGTGGATGTCAGAAATTCCATTTGGGAACAGTCTCCAATCATTCTATATATTGGCACTGTACAACCATGTGCAGTCCTGTCTCTCGTCACTTATCTGGACCCTTGGAGGCTATTATTAAAAAGGTTGAGCCCCACATACATGTTTGGAGCCATGTAATCACTCTATTCCATTTTAACTTAGAACACACACATGCACACATGCAGATATACACACACACACACAAACACACACACATACACACAAACACACACACACACACACATATCCAGTGAGTGAGGTAATACCTCAGGTCAGATTCTGATCTACTTTGTTAAATTCATTAATATTCCCACTGCACTACATAATTATTATCCTGGCAGGTTTCATTCAGTTTGGCACTGTGGTCCTTGGTCAATGAGTTGTGATTAGTGCATCCACTGCTGGAGGGGCAATTCATTTACATCTGTATGATTTGGTGGTTTACACAGCCAAGTAGCTATTTTGCATTAGCAGAATGCATAAGTTCCCTAAACCGGAGGGCATCTGCTCCATGCTAGTTCAGTCTCCCCTCTGAAGCCAGGAGGCCACCCCTTTGGTTGTTTTCTCACTTCACAACTCTACTACTCACCAGATCATGTGCTGGGCACAGTGTGGCAGCACAAACTCCAGCCTGTCTACTGGTAGCAGTAAACCATCACCCTAGCACTTCCATTATTGGTAGGAGCTTTGGTATCCACCCCAGCTTGGGATCTTCATTCAGGCAATGTAAGCATATCTCCTACCTTAGTCAGAAGTCATGCCTCTCTCACTAGGCCTCCCTCCATCAGCAGCTTGGTTGGCAGCATTAGTCAGGCAAAGGACTGCAAATACCCCTAATGGTGACCCCTTCCCTTTAGGAGGACCCTTCCTGTGCCATGAGGCTGCCATGGTCCCCATACCCTCCGACTGTGTCCCCTGACATGGTCCCTCTAATTACCCATGAAATACATTCAGTAATTCTAGATGCCTTCTATAAGATCTGCACTGCTGCTTTGGGCCTGTCTCTGGAGGCTCCAGGGTGGCTAGGTGTCAAGTTGAACTGATCTGAGAAGTCTGTATTCAATGACAGCTGGAAAGTGTGAGGTCCATGCCACCTCTGGGTAAAAGTTCCTAGAAGACACCCTAGCACCCTCTATTCTATAACTAAACCACCTCTACTGGGCTATCTAAGTCAGCATTTTTACTACAAAGTATGCTCATGTTCTTGCAGTCTGGTAACCAATGCCCTGACCCCTTGTAGTAGGATGGGGTTGTTACATTAATGTGTGACCAAGGTGCATTTTTTGGCTGATTGCCTTCAGTCAGATGCCATGTGAATTAATTATACACACTCCCGTGTCCTAGAGTGGGTTATTGTGCTTATAAAGTAGCTTTAATAGTTAAAAATAGAAGGAAAAAAGAATATAAAATCAAATCTCTACTCTGTGGTACAGTACTATTAAATTAACACACAGTAATGTGGCTGATCAGAGTGCCTATTTGATCCAATACATTGTATAAAAGTTAATAGGGATTAGGAAATCTGTTCAGTTTCAGATCTAGTGTCTTCTAATTGTCATGGTGCCTTGAAATGGCTTGCACCAGACTCTTTATCTCTGGCATTAAGAATTACACTTTCTGTCAGCCTGTTGCAGGTAATTCCTGCATTTGGACACTGCACAGCAGCTCCATTTCACTGATCAGCTGGCTGTGGGGGGTTGGTGGTGACCTGACAGCTGAGGAATGAATTAGTATAGGGTGGGACCTCTACTACTGACAGCCTATGCTGCCTGTGAGAGGGAAACATAGTCATGCTGTCACAACCTCAGACTTTGAGGCCAATTGAAAGGTATCTACATGGACTAAATCTGTGTGCCTATACAGACTATTGTTGCCCAGATATTCAAACTGAGTTGCACCAGCGCAAGTGCGGACTTGTGCCAAGGAGCCATATTCAGCAGAAGCCATTCACAGTGCAAATTCCATTGTGCCAATGTGCAACTATAATGAATGCAGGCGCAAGTGCAGGGGGCTTTCCCGTGAATATCTAGTGCAGTGGCATATTCAACCATGAAACCATGGTGGAAGTGTGGAGCAAATCGAAGTTGCTCCAAGCAGACTTGTTCCTATAAATACAGGGCACAAGCACACAGACAGCACTTGTGCCTGGTGAGAGGGAGTGACAGAATGAGAAAGAAAGAAAGAAAGAAAGAGAGAGAGAGAAAGAAAGAAAGAAAGAAAGAAAGAAAGAAAGAGAGAGAAAGAAAGAAAGAGAGAAAGAAAGAAGGAAAGAAGGAAAGAAGGAAAGAAGGAAAGAAGGAAAGGGACAGAGGTGGCATTGGAGAGAAAGAGAGGGGCAGAGAGAGTGAGAGAGTGAGACAGACACACTGCCAGGCAGTACACCAGGGTGGCACACAGCCAGCAGCAGCCAACCACCTGGGGGATATTGGACAGCAAGGGCCATGGATAGTGCGCCGTTCATGATGGAGGCCATAACAAGGGCTGTGAGGGGGCAGGAGGAACAATGATGTGGCTGAGGAAGGGCCCATTGGCGGTATGCCCAACACAGGTGGTACCTTGCCCACATCACCTTTGAGAACTACAGTGACACAGAGATTGTGGGCTGGTGCTGCCTGAACAAGGCCATTCTGAGGCAGCTCTGTGATCTGTGCAGTGAGGAGATGCAGGCGCCCACCAGACAGAGCCACAACATGTCCATGGAGACAAAGGTGACAGAAGTCATATGCCTGCTTGCCATGGGCACCTTCCAGTGACCAACAGGGGACACCAGAGGCTTAACTCAGTTGGCCACATCCTGCCTCCTCACACAGTTCCTCAATGCTCTGCTGCCACATGGTTCAGAATTAATCCATTTCCCCAGCATACAGGTGGAGGGTACAGCAACCATGCAGGACTTCAACACTGTTGCACGTATGACTGGCATGATTGGGCCATTGACTGCACCCATGTGGCCATCGGCATGCCACCTGGCCCTGAGGGTGTGGCGTACAGTAACAGGAAGGGGAGCCCGAGTGTCAACTGCCAGGTGGTGTGCAATGCCACGGAGCACATCACCAATGTCTGCTCCACACAACCCGGGAGTGCACATAATGCATTCATCTGGCACAGCTCTGGCTGTGCCACAGGTTTGAATGTGGGTACATCCACATGGGCCACCTAGTAGGTGAGTATGGAATGGGGAAGGGGCAATGGGCAGAGCATATCTTGGGATGGGGAAGGCAGGGTGTGCATGGTGGCATGGGCACCAGGGACAGGCAAGGGGCCCAGCATAGAATAGCAGAGGGGAAACTATGTCATTATCCACACAGGGAACAGCGCCTATCCACTGAGGCCCTAGCTTCTCACCCCCTACTGGTGCCTGTCATCCCCAGCAGAGGAACGCTACAACGAGGCACATGCCAGCACATGCAACATCATTGAGTGTGTCTTTGGCATGCTGAAAGCATGTTTCCATTGCCTAGACAGGTCAAGCGGTTCCTACAGTACAGCCCCTCTAAAGCCTGTGGCCGATTCCTGGCCTGCTGCATACTGCACAACATGGCCATTGACCGTGGAATAGCTGTTAAGGCTGATGAGGGCGACAGTAGTGGGGACTATAGAGGCAATGGGCCACAGGGTGGAGGACAGCCATCTCCTGGGCAGAGGGATCCCTGGCTGCAACAGCAGGTGTGACAACACTGAGACACCATTGCACAGGAGCACTATGGTGCACACAGGTAGGTGGTGCAATACACATGCATGGGACAAACAGACGGGTACAGCACACATGCAGGGGCATGCATGGCAATGGGCATGTACACACAGAGACATGATGCAGGGGTAGGGGAGTCAGGGGCACACAACCATACTGAACTACACACAAGCGGTGGTATGTGGTGTGGATCAGATGCATTGCACCAGTGCACAGGTGCAGCTGCCGCTAGACTGCCATCATCATGCCCATGCCACATGCACTAGTGGCCAGGCAAGCATGCACACAGGCAGCATGCGGCATGACACACAGGCACCACACCAGTGGTGGGCACACACACACTACCCATGTGTTCACAGGGCAGCAGCTGCAGACTGCAGGTGGGGAGGTCCACACATCAGGTCCACTGCATGGAATCATGACCACCACGGCCATGGGGCGGCCACACCTGGGCTGATCAGCAGTCACAGGCTGTGAATCGGCTATGGGGGGGTGAGCAACATCCCTGGGATGCCCACATTAGAGCCTGGCATCGACTGTGTTGAGGTCACCTGACACCAGGTTTGCGGGGAGGACAGCGCACTATGAGGGGGTCATCTGTGCCCGTCCATGTCCAGTGGCAGCCAGCAGTGCAAAGCCATCCATGATTGCAGTGGTAAGACAATCCAGAGATGAATCTGTGGCCTCCTGCATGTACTGCATCCCTGCCAGGATCTGCACAGTGCCCCTCTCCTGCTGCTTGGCTAACTGGCGCACCTCCGCATGCAGTGCACACACCCCAATGTCAAGCAGCACCTGTTGCTGAACAGATGCCCACAGCAAATGGGTGTGTTCAGCCAGCGGGTCAGCATCCTGGGGTTCCCGGGTGGGATGTCAATCCTTGTGTGGTGACCGGCCATGCTGTAGAGCCCCCCCTCTGGTGGCTGCTACACAGTGGGGTCTGCAGGGGGAATGGGCACAGCAGACGTACCAGCAGCGGACCCTGTGTCCAGCTGCCCGGTGGCACCCACAGCCTGCTGCTGTTACCCATCCAGCCACTGTACACCACCCAGTGCTTGCGGGGCCACACCACCACCGCAGGGCACAGCCAGGGCAGTGCCCAATGCTGTGCCTGCAGTGGTGGCAGGCAGCTGTTTTGCCACTGGCAGAGCGCTGGGTGTGCTAGCTGTCAGTGTCCAGCAGGGGCATCTTGCCCACAATGTTTCCCATGCTCCCCAGGATAATCGTTATGTCATCATCGGTGTCGGACCTCACCCTGATCTGTGTTTCTGCACAGAGGACACCAAGGCTGGCATCCTGCAGGAACACATCCAGGGCATTGTCCGATCCCAGGTCCAGGATATCTACCTGCACTGTGGTCATGGGCTGCAGCCTGTTGGGCCCCCAAATGCCAGTGGAGGTGGATGGCTGGTCCTCCAGGGCCATTCCAGCATCCATGGCTGCAGCCGCTGCCGGCGCCCCATCATCCATAAGGAGGCATGCTGATGCTGCAAGAGGAAGAAAGCCATGTCAGTGCCTCAGTGTCCATATGTGCTCCCCCACACTGCCTCTGCATGTGTTCTGCTGCATGGCATGCATGTGGGTGTGTGCCCATGCACATGACATGCATGATGGCTGCATGCACGCCAGCATGCCTGTGTATGCACCCTCTGTGCCACCAGCTGTGCATGGCTGACATACTTACCATGCAGTGATGGGCTGCCACACATCTGGAATCTATTTCCAGGCACACCCTCCACCATGATGCGGCGCATGGTGGTTGCCACCAACTCCTCCTGCACCATCAGCATTGGCGCATCTGCAGGACCCGCTTTGGTGGCATTCTGGGACCCGTGGATGGCTGCCACCTTCTCTTTAATGTGCCTCTTGTCCATGCCCACCTTCTTCAGGCACTTATGCACCAACCACTGGTGGCTGCCATGCTGATTGACGTATGCCGCTACCACCTCCCAGGCCCCAGGCCTGTCCTGTGGTGTGCCCATGGCACCACTCAACAGGGGCTCCCTGTTGAGTTATGCATTGAACAGGGCCTCTGTCTCTGCTTTTGTGAAATGGGGCCTGATTTAGACCTGCACTTGCTAGCAGGACCACAACTCACCCTCCTCATGTTCCGACATTTTGCTTCCTGTGGACATAGACAGCACAGTGTGTCAGTGGCAGCATCTCCTTGTTCCGTCCCACTCTGCTGTGCTGTCTGCTCCCAGTGAGCTGCAGCAGCATGCACAACTTACCTCTAAAGGATGCAATACCAGTCCATGGCCTGTGTTGCTCTGTGGTGCTTATAAGGTGCAATGCATGCAAATGAGGTTTTCCACAAAGATAATGACATGCTAATGCACCCAGTGCACCACACATTGGTTGATGAGCTTATTTGCATGTGGTTTCTGAAAATCATGATTTTGCACCATGAGCAATGCAATTGCACTGGAGCAAGTCACGGCACAATGTGCACACATGCGTGGTGTGCAGACCTGCAGTGTGCATTTGCCTAACGGTATCATGGTGTCAATCACGCACTGTGTGTCAACAACATGATGCAGAGGCATAGTGCATGATGCGCCAGGCCTGCTATCATGCACATGTGTACTGCACAGAGGCGGATGACCCCTGACACCTCACCCCTGGGTCAAGCCCCTGACCCAGTGACCCCGCCCAACCTCTCCCATGCTGCACATCTCCAGCACTGCACAATGGGTGGACACAGCGCATGTTTCCTCGCATCACTCATCTGGTGTATGTTGTGGACATGTGTGCCTACTGCCACCATTTTAGTCACCGAGATCGTGGTGTGTAGCGTGGCGCAGGGACATGTCTGTAGAGCTCAGAACTGGACACAGGTTGAACTTATCAACCTGGTGGTCTGTGTCCATCCACATGCCCCCCAACTATTTGGTCAGGTGCCCCTGCAGCAGCCAAGGGTCACAGGGTGGCAGAGGATTGCTGCCAGGCTGCAGCAAAGGACTGGGGTGGCCAGAATGAGGAAGCAATACCACCACCAGTATGGTGACCTGGTGAGATGGGACCCAGAGTGCCTGAGGAGGCTTGAGGTGCACATCAGGTGAGGGGCTGTGCCACAGCCCGGTAAGTCGGCCCAGATTGCATGTGTGCCCTGGTGCTGTACTGTAGTGTTGGCCTGGCTGCCTGGCATGCCCTGCAGAGTGGAGCACTGTCATCATGTGCATCATGGAGTGGCATTGCCAGCTGCTGCTTGCATTGCAATGCAGCAGTGCAGGATGTGTCTGTCAGAGGCTCACCCTATGCACAGGGATGGGGGAGGTGAACAGTTGCTGTGGATGATTCTTGATGTATACCTGTCTATGTTCCATTCCCAGGGCCTGAAGACAGCCACTGGGCACAGGCAGCAGCAGCAACAGGAGCAGCAGCACAGCAGGCCACGGTGGAGGAGCACGAGTGGGACCAGCACCAGCGAGGCTGCAGAGGGCAGATAAGCACTGTCATGGCTCTTCTCAATTTACATGGGAGGTGGTGGCAGAGTGGCTGTGGGCAAGGTCACCAGTGCCATGTGCCATGGCAGCTGTGTGTGTCACACTGTGCATGGTGCAGGCCACTGTGGCGCATCCATTGGACACGTGTGCCTGCTGTTGGTGGGGTGGGTGTGCGCCCAGCTACCACTGTTGTTGCTGTGGTGCTGCCAGTGCACTGTGCCATGTGACTGTCATTGCACAGTTGGGTGGCCATTGTGTGGCAGGGACCACTTCTGTGCAATGTCGTGGTGTGGCGAGTTGCTGGCAGGTGTTGGACCACCCTCTGCGGGTGGCTAATACGGGCCCTCTGGGGGGGGTGTTCCCGTTGCCCATTGTGCACTGTGGATGGGCATGGTTCCTTGGGACATTGAACTGATCACCTGACCTGTTCCTTGTCATAGGAGTCCAGTGGATGCATCAGAGGCCCATGTACTGCAGGCTGCTTCAGCAGCTCCGCTTGATAACATCGACCACATGGAGGCAGTCCTTCAGGTTCAGTGCCTGCTGATGGAAGACCAGAGGTGGTGAGGACACCAAAGGGTGGCAGGTCATGGCCACCATTAGTTTGGCCCTAGAATTTCCCTGTTTCTCCTGCTGTACCTCCCCCTACAGTCCCCCTTCCCACTGTACAGTCCCTGTTGCCTGTCCCCTTCCCTCACTTTCCTACCCTTTCCCACTCCCTTGTTATTGTAAATAGTTTGCTTTGGAAATATATATTTTTTGACTTACCTGCCTGTCAGTGTCTGCTTTGCAGGTGGGATGAGGAGCCATGCTGTAGTGGCCCAGTGTCTGTCCATGTGGTGTGTATGTGTTGTGCTTCTGTGGTTCACTTCTGTGTACTGTGGTGTGTCCCACTGTGGTGGTGTCCTTCCCCTCAGTTGGTGGCTGTGCCTTGGGGTGCCCATGGGGCAGCTGTCAGGGGTGTGTGGTGGGTGTGTGCATGGTGGTGGCACACGGCCATGATTGTTGGTCAGGTACTGGCTGCACACTGTGTTGAGGCCCCTGCTTGGCGTTGTGCAGCCTGTCCCATGTGGTCTGCCATGCTACCTGCCACCCAGCACATTCAGTGCCTCCTGTGTGGGACTCCTGTGAGCATGTGTGCATGTGTGCTCAGCTGCATGGTCCTGGGTGTGGTCTGCTCTGGTCTGGGGGGGTCATGGCCAGCAGCCTGCGGGGGGCTCTCTTGGTGGCCCTCTGTTGGCCATTGGCACCTCCTGTTTCCTACTATCTGTGCCACTGTTGTGTTCTGGGGAGGGGTGTCTGGGTGCCTGAGTGTACCCTATGGGTGGTGGCCTCCTGTGTCCTGTCAGTGTGCTTCATTGGCTCTGTCCCTGGGTCTCTTCTCTATGCCATGCCCCCCTCTGGTGTACTGTTGCTCTGCTCCCACAGTTGCACTGGAGCATCTCTTTCTGCACCATGGCACAACTGTGTTTGTGCCATGGTGCAACTCTGGTTGTACCATGGAGCAAGTCTGGTTGTGCCCTGGCACAACTGGGCCATATTCAGCCAGGTTGCACTGGTGCCATGCGGCCAGTGCAACCTCTGAATATGGCTTCTGTTGCACCATGGCGCATTGGATTTGTGCTGTGCCAGACTTGTGCCAGCCTTTGGTGCATTTCTGAATATCTGGGCCTGTATGTCTATGCATGTACCTGCAATGGATTGATTTTTTAACAGATGCCTGCCATCTTTGCACAGTTGTTCTTAGAGATGCTCAATTTAGTAGACTTTTCTTGGATCCCTATAGCTTTCCATGCTACCACTGTAACCCCCCCCCCCGTTCACCGACCCACCTAACCCTGATGGTGGAGCAGTTGGGGCAGAGTCAGTTTGGAATTCAAAAAGCAGCCCCTTTCAAGACACAGTGGTGCCTCAGCTGGGGGAAGCTGGTGCTGGGCCAGTACTTTTAGGTTTTGTTTTGGGTAAAGATTTCAGTTTATTTTAATTTTTAACATTTTTGCTTTCTGGTTTTAAGTTTTTAGAATGCCTATAGGTAGCTTGCTTTGCTTTCTCTTATTTTGGGGGAGGTGTTAAATACCTTCACAAATGTGGATTCTCCTGTGGAAACATTGGTTTTTAGTTCCTGTGAGTTATCCAGTTTCTTTTATGCAGCAAATGGATTTCTGGGACAGCTTATTCCCTTTTTTATTATATTCTGCAACCTATCCATCTACTCTTACAGTGAATTATGGTGATAATATAACTCAGTTTTCAATTTTCATTTCATCATGAGCTTACATTTCTCCTTTCATTTTTCCCAAAAGCATTTGTTTTTCAGGGTTGCATTTTACCTCTTTTAGGGCATCCACTAAACAACCTAGATGGTTGGATTGGCTCACAAAAGTCCTATAAACATCCTGTTTATTCAGTGATTTTTTTATTTTGTTTTTCTTTTCTATTTTTAACTACCGGAGACACTGAGTTAAACCCAGGAACTAATTTAAATGGAATCAGCTTTTATCACTCAAATGTGCAAAGTATTTTCTTCACCAAAAAATATCACTTGTTAGCCTGGTCATCTACTGTTCAGCCCTCAGTTACTACCCTAACCGAGTCCTTTCTTGATTCTACAATTCTTAACATTCAATGTGTGAGAATAACTTGTGCTTGTGCAAACTTTATGGTAAAGCTTATTTTGGCCTTTATCATTCTCATCTTCAGCAGAGAAGCTGGGCAGTGGAGTGGGAATGAGGGCCCAGCACCAAGGCTGAGAAGGATGCTGGAAGAGGAGGAGGTAGGGAAGATAGAGGGTTCAAAAACAAATTAAGCACTGAATACTGCGGTGGGCAAAGTAGTGCTGGTGGGAGCAGTCATTCAACCACACTGAACCATGGGCAAAAGCCCTCCCATTCTATCTATGGGAATGACTTGTGCTTGTGCAAACTTTATGTTATGAGCTTATTTTGGCCTTTCTCATTCTCAGCTTTGATAGAGAAGCCAGGTGGCAGAGTTCGAATGAGTGCCCAAAAAGAGTACCATGAAAACCTCCTCCAACTCATGTAAAGTGTGAATGGTAGCACGCAGGAGAGGAAAAACCCCTGTAGAGGAAACCACTGAGGAACCATGGCTACCAAACTGCCCTTCCTCTGGGCATACTAAGAGGAGATAATCCTAAACGGTCTATGTCTGAGATGAGGGATTTGCAGAGATGAACCTCAATGAAGGTTGAGATAGTGAAGTCAAACTGGAATTAGTTGGTTGAGTGTACAGTAGTTGTCGATCTTCTGGATCTTTTCATAAGTCTGTATTTATAAAGATGTTGATTTCCTTTAGATGTCCATGTGGGAATGCCAGCAGATGATTGGATTTGAGAGCGTAGACTAGAAAGGTTCTATATGAAAGAATTAAAGTGGTACTGAAAGGATCAAGAAATGAGTCAGTTTGTGATTTAAGGCCTCTATGCAGGTCTGGAGCAGCACAGCACAAGTCTATAAGTCAAGAGTGTGGTTTGCGAATTTCAAAATGCAGTATACAAACTGTCTTAAGTCCCAGGGATGAGAGTCTATTAGCTGAGAGTGATGGAAAAGACCCCTACGAGGGTTGGTGATCTACATGGCTAAGGATGCAGTAGATGTCACTGATGTGATTGAGAAGCTATGGGGTAATTGACCATGGAATGGGCGTCGTTACAGATACTGCAACTGTGAAGATAGTGACTGCTGATGAATGAACATCCTGAGCCATTGAAATTGTTGTAAACAGCCATGTTCCCCACAAAGATGATAGGACGACCATGTTTATCATGATTGGTTCAGGGGAGAGTGCTAGAATTAGAAACTGAATGAGTTAAAGTTGAAGAAGTAGAGGCTGGGTCCATGGTGGAAAACTTTCGAGGAGGTATAGATGGTTCCGAGACTGACAAGGGACAAAGGGAGGTGAAATGGGAAAAGGAGCCACATAGCTGGCAGGAAATAGCTTGAAGCCTGGCAAAATTGTGGCAAAATAGCTCCTTATTGAGTATAACTCAGTTTGGCTTCATACTAAAAGTACCTAGTGCAGCTGATGGTAATCATAGAAATGAGTACATCCATATTTGACTCCCAAATCCACTATGAGGTATAGGTAAGAGTCCAGTTCTTCAGCCTGGAGGGAATGGCAGAGCAAACAATAGAGTATCTCTATATAGAATGAATGTGACTACAAAGTCCAGAATAGTTAACTTCTTCATAAGCCTGGGGTCTTTGAATTTTAGAATAACTGAAACACCACCACAAGACAGCTCTATTCTTGAGGTTATCATGAAATAAAATGAGGAGGGAGATTAAGCTGACATCCTTCCCTTTGATAATGTCCTTTCAGAGGTCACTTGGAATTAAATGTACTGGAGATATCATAGACAGAGAAGAAGCTGAAGTTGCGGAATTACATAAAGGAGCATTGGAGGAAGAAGGAACAGTTGGCAAGACTAAGTCATCATGGGAAGATCCAATGGGCTGGAGAGTGGCTAAAGCAGCTTGCACGGGAAGGCAGACTTCAAGAGATGAGAGGCGAGATTGAAGTAGCAAGTGGAGTTATGATATTGTGAATTTCAGATAAGATATCTGGCACAGGTTGAAGAGTTTTGACCGGACTTAGCTGTTACAAATAAAGTAAATAATTCCTGCTTTTTTGCTGAAGCAGAATATGAGATGCCAAGCTTCTGGAGTTCAGTTATGAGACGAGGAACAGTTCAGTCTTTAATGGAGTATCTTGATTTGCTGGATAATTTTTGAGGAATAGGAAGCTTAGATAAGGTGTAAGGAGCTTCTGATGTACCCTTTTCCGAGTCAGGTAATGGGTTTCCTGAAGTAGTAGCAGCCATTGTGCTGTAATAATGAATAGGGAATGGAACCTGGCGGTAGATTCTGTCCCGTAGATCAATAGGAGACGAGATCTCCACACGTAGATAAGACTGCCAGTTAGAATGGTAGGTGGCAAAATAGAGTACAAGACCTCCACATAGGTCAGCAAGTGATGAAAGGCAGACAAGACCTCCACATAGGTCAGTAGTTGACAAAATAGGAGTACAAAACCTCCATGTAGGTCAACTGGTGATAAAATTAGCAAACAAGCTGTGAGATGAGGGCTAGCTGCACACTCGAGCAGACTCGATAGACCATGAGGCCTGTTTCTGCTGGCAATTTTGTATGTTCATATGTAACAAGACCTCCATGTAGGTCAACAGGTGATGGAATAGTGGTATGAACCTCCATGTAGGTCAACATGTGACACAACTAGCAAAATGATATCTCCATGTAGGTCAGAAATTGATGAAATAGCAATACAGGACCTCCACATAGCTCAACAGATGATGAAGAGGGGATGAGACCTGTACATAAGATGATTGACAAGGCTTAGTCGAGGGGGTGGAAGAGACGTCCAGTTAACAGAGATAATTATAAGCATATGGAGTCCTAATATTGCAGATGTTTTGAAGCTTAAACTTCCTTGTAAAATTAATGTCATGCAATCCTTCCTGGAGGCAGGTCTAGACTGAGAAGTATATCTCAACTCTGCAGCATAGAATGCAATCCTTCACGAGTATGAAGGGGTATATATATATATATATATATATATATATATATATACACAGAAGTCTGAAGGCTGCTTAGGATGTAGTCCTCCAAGATGAATGAGGACATAAATGAGCACTGCTGGTAAGGGCTGGCAGTAGGAGCGAGATAAAAGCAGGAGGGAAAAAGCAGAGTAGTTGGGGTAAGGAAGAGTAGGTGAGGGGATGGCTTTAAGCCATATTGTGATGTCGCTAGGAGCTGTCCCAGAACAGAAAGAGGGAGAGAGAGAAAGAGAGGAGACTGCTGAAGAAGTAGAAAACCTCAAAAGGAAAACGTGGGACACAGAAACTAAACAAGTGGAAACAAGATGGTATGAAAGAAAGAGAGATGGTAGGATGACAGCCACAAAGCGGCAAGGAACAACAGTATGAGACAAACTGAGGGGGGGAGAGCAAGTCACAGCACTGTATGCTGCAGGCAAAGGAGAAAAGTAGCAGAGTGCAGAGGGATGGAAACAGCCATGGAAAAGTGGCAAACAATAGAGGAGAAGGCACAATGACAGAATGGGGTCCATGAGGAACAGCAACAGAAACGAAGGAGCCGGGGGCGCTTGAACAGCTGCGAGGTGAGTGGCTGCAACAGTCAGGAGGAGGAACAAGAAGCAAATGAGGTAGAGGAAAAAAATGGCAGAAACAAGCAGAGAGAAGAAAGCAGCTGACTAGCAGGGAGCATAATCACAGGACCACCCAGTGGGTCAGTCGTTAAGTCGAAAATGAACTAAGCGCTGAATAGTGTGGTGGGCAGGATTAAGTAGTGCTGGTGAGCAGAGTCATTCCCCCACATTGAACCATTGGCAGAAGTCCTCCCATTGAAGTAAATCTGCCAAATTATTTAACGTTGACATCAGACAGGAACGGGCATGAAAAGGGGAGCTGTTTTATTGGTTCACTCATCAATTCCTTGCATCTTAATTAAGTCTGACAATCTTAGGGGCAACATTAATTCAGTTTTAATCTCTTTAGATTTATCTGAGAAGAAATTCCTTGTGAGTTGCCTGTATTATCCACCACAATTTAAAGTTTTTCAAGGTCTCAGAACCCTGATAAATACTTTGTGGGTTTTTGGAAACTATATTCTTTTGGGCAACTTCAATGCTCACTGGCAAGGCAGCAGAAGATTGAAAGTAAAACAAGTGTTATCTCCATTAGTCTTGTTTCAGATTGCAAACAATTTTACTCAAATTGATCCTGTCCATGTGATATATATCACACCTGATCTAATTTTTTATTTCTTCTGATGTTCTTGTTTTGCAATCTGGCTGACTGCAACATTTTTAGAGAACATTCTATGATATTTTGTACAGTCTCTCCTATTTATTTTCCTAAAACTGTCAAATTTTAGCCTTTCAAAAATTTTAATCCTAAGGCTTTTATTGGTGACATTAAATCAGGCCCCTTGGGGAACCCTTTTATAGTACATAGGAGGCTCTGATTGTGTATGGAAAAACATACACCAGAAAAAGTCATTCTGCTGCAGTAGTGATGTACATAGTGCATCATAATGACTACTTGTTCTGCTGCAGTAGATATGTTATCTAACAATGAATCAAGTGTTTGGTAGTGCACAGCCATTCACACTGAAGAGTAACAGCACACAGTTAGTAGTGTTTTTTAACACAAAGTTCAGTATGCAGAGGGAGCATGAGGGTTAGTTAAATGTGGGTTCTGTGGTGCATGGCATAGATTGGCCAATTTAGCATGGCAGAATGGAGTGGGAGGGTGGTTATCACCAGAGGATGATGTCCTCGATGTTGGAGTGGTGTTGCCCATCATTAGGGAGACACTGAAGCAGCTGAGACAGCGAATTGTGATGGCACCAGATAAAGTCATAGGGAGGAGCTGAAACCTGATCTAAACAAAATAAGTTCCATTTTTACCTTGCTAGGAGCTGGATTGAATGTGATAGTTGCCTACACAATATATAGAATCAGTGTATGCTTGCTGGGGGACTACTTGGCTGTACCAACCCTGGAACTTAAGAAGCGGGTGGCACTGATTGTGCTTGTTACTAAATTGATACTACTCTGGCAATGGAAGAGTGATAGAATACTTTCATACAGTATATGGAATGGTTTAATTTTTAACAGCCTTGAACACAGAAAGGTCAGTATCATTTTCTATTTGTCATATAGCGCAATTTCCAGGTCTGTTGGCAGTCATTTCATTTCTTGATCTGAAGGGGTGTCTAGTCAATACTCTCCCATTAATAAGTATAAATAAATATAATGGTTTGTTCCTGCCAAGGCCATCTGCTGCTCTAAGGTTCTCTACCTGATTCTTTTAACATTGCAGCATCACCTGTAAGGAGTGCGGTGGTGCAAGGGCAGGGGTGAGAGGGGGTGCATTACTTTCTTGTTTATTGTTGTTTTTTTCTTGCTACTTTTTCGTGTGTGTGTGTATATATATATATATATATATATATATATATATATATATATTCAGTTGTTCTTTTTCTTGATGTTCTTTGTTTTCAAAAAACAATAAAGTTTATTAAATTAAAAAAAAAAAATATATATATATATATATATATATATATATATATATATATATATATATACATATGCAGAATAAGGTATGGACTACCATACACCGCAAGGCTAGGTTTCACCTTGGGGTTGCCAAGATGACAGGGACTGCTTAAGCTTCATTGTCAAGGTCACTGTGTCATCATGGCAACCCCTTGGTGGAAACACACCCTTGTTATGTATTGTTGCCTATACATTATTCTATATATCTTGTACTGCTTGATGTTAATGATGCATGGGATTTCTTTGTTACACAGTTTTTAATAACTTGTGACATGTATGCCCCTGTTGTTGAAAAAAGGGTAAGAGCAAGGCACGTTCCTTTGGTCACCCTATTTATTCTGTCTCAATTAAAGTGTCATGATAAATTAGACAAAAAAATGAACATTTTCAAATCTGGGAATCTATTTCACAAATTTAACAACAATTGTGTTTGTCTTATTTGACAATCCAGGGCACCTTATTTTAAAGCAAATCTGTCTGCTTTAAGTACCAATCCTAAAAAATGCAGGCTTTTAGGGGACTCAGTTTGGAAGGTGGCTTTAGAGTCTCCTCCTGCCTTATCATACAATGGAATCATCTTCCATGCAAAAGATAGTGGGGTAGATTCACAAAGAGAGCAGAAAAATCTGCAAGCACGGAAAATGCTTGCAAAAACTGTAGAAATCCAAGTGCAGTATATTCACAGTCAAAAGTTCTGCAGGTGCAGAAAATCTTAAAAAAAGGTGAGATATGGAATTCTGCAGGTGCAGAATTTGTGCACGTGTGGGTCCACAACTGTGGAAATAAAATAACAGGCCCAGCAGACAGAACAACAGATGATCCATATTAATTGGAACACGAGACTTTGATAGTCTTGCAAAAGGTGTAGCAGAACCAGCACTCCCAGTAAGGGTAGCAACCAGCCCCACAACTGAGACCACAGCAGCACCACCTGTATCAGCAGGACCATGCACCATAGCTTCAGCCCGGCCTGCCTACCCTGTACAACAGCAGCACATGCAACAATATGCATAGATTTGTCTGTGAGTCTGCAATGGAGTTTTTCTAATAAATGTTCTAAATAGATTACAAGGCTGTGGAGTCCTTTCTTATATGGCTGGTGACTACCCAATTTTTGTGATTACTGCTACTGCCACATCTTGAACACCACCATCCCAGTGCGCACTTTCTAACTTAGTACAATATGAACTGTTGGGCAACGTCAGCCAACCAAGAACAGCACACATGTGGCAGCTATGGTGCTCCTTGGTGTTGTCTGTGCCCTGCATGCCACATGTAGTAGGCCCAAGCACCCCATTGCATTTTATAACTGTTGGTTGTGTCTCTCTCTCTGGGGTGTTTATTTTGCCAGCTTCTGTAATGCACACTTTTGGCAGTTACCGCCACTGCCTCTACTGCCTCTGGGGCTCCTTTATGGGCTGTAGTGCGTCATGTGGTTGTAGTTTGTTGCATTTCAATTGAAATGTGTGCTATATGAGGCCTAGTATCTGACAATACTATAAAGCCCATAGGTTTGCTTTTGCTTGGGGCCTGAACTCCCACTATAATTGTTTCTTAATTAATAGTACACTGCCTTTAGCTCCAGATGAGTTATGCCTTTCTCTGGTGCAGCATGTGCGCAACATTTTTTCCACAACAAAGGAAAACCAGTGGCTAAGAATAGCCTTTAAGGGGATATACCATACTTTTCAATAGCTTTTTTTTTGAGCAAGTACTTCTGCTGCTGTTTTTTCTGCAATCAACTGTGCATTTTTTCTGCAGCTGCAGATGTTTTGTGAATATAATGCAGTGCAATTACCCTTTTTTCCATAACTGTGAAGTTTTTGCGGACTTGCACATTTATTGCACCTTCAAAGTGTTTTGAGAATCTAGCTCAGTGGCAGGATTCACAAAACATCTGAAATACCCACAGCTGCAGAAAAAACATGGTACAAGTTGGATGCCACTTGCGAATCTGCTGATTTCTGCAGTTGTCTGCAACTGCGGGTATTCACAAAGGTGGTGCCAAATTACAACTGGCTCCACAATTTATGGTGGCTTGTGAGTGCTGTTGCCAGAGAAATCTCCACAGCTGCAGAGAAGTGTTACAGCCAGTGGGACCAGCTATAACATTGTCTGCAACTGCTGCACTGTGGAAAGCAATTTCCCTAGCCACAGAGATTTTGGTACGCAAATGGAGTTGAGGCATGGGACTTAGTCCCAGAAGCTTTGCAAACCAAGCCCCAGAAAGCTTTGTGAATCTATTCCAGTATTTGTAAGTTGTTAAATTTCGTGTTTTTTTTTATTTGAAGCTCTACTGACTCTGTTTAAAGCAGGGTTGGATTCTTCCCTTCCATCAACCAAGCCTGTTGAAAAATGTCCTTTTAATTGACCTAATTTCTATTTCAGGAAGATTGAATGTATAGAACTTGCCAACTTGTTGAGCACCTTAAAAGCATATTCTGCAAAGGATATTGACAATCTAGACACTTTTCTGTTGAAGGTAAGTAGTAACATATTAGTTTCATTCTTGACTTATTTATTTAACTTCTCATTGTTTACTCAGTCCTTTCCCACTTATTGGGAACATTCTATGGTAATCCCCTTCACAAAGGTGGCTCCAAATCAGTGACAGATAATTACTGCCCTACCTCTCTTTTGCCATTATTTCAAATTTTTGGGGTGGACTTTCTATTCACACAGATACAGTAAATGATTACTTGGAACAGTACCATATTATTTCAATTTATTAATCAGGCTTTAACCACAAATTGGTCATCCAAACTGCTCTTGTTGGCTCTCTTTGACCTTGTTGTGTACGCCTTAGATTCTGGTTGCTTTTTTGGTTCCATGTTTATAAATCTTTTCAAAGCCTTTGATTTGATTAATCATTCTTTACTTCTTTATCTTTCAGCCCTGGCAACACACTCCCAGCTACAAACAATAACAACTTACAAAAACTTATGACAAAGTTAGCTTTCCAGAACCTCACCCCCCTGGGGAGCTGGAGGAATGCGGGAAAAAGCCAACTGGTAAGGTGCAGACCAGGGGAAGACAGAATCCCCAAGGGAACATGAGCAGGGGAAATGGAAGTATAGGGAAAGGGTGGAAGGTAGTCCTGCTAAATGCCAGGAACTTGGACAATAAAATGCCTGAGCTCCAGGCAATGCTAACTGAGGGAGAGGTGGATGTGGCAGCGGTCACTGAGACCTGGGCCACCACAGGGCACAACTAGGACCTGAACCAGAAGGGTTACATCATGTTCAGGAAGGACGGGCGGAGGGAAGGAGAGGAGGGGTAGCAATAATAGTCAAAAACTGCATTGCCATAGGAGGAGTGGAGGAGGCGGAGGGAACTGTGGAGGCAATTTGGGTCACCTTGATAACAAGAGGGGGCAAGAGAATAAAAATAGGAGTGGTGTATAGACCCCCTGCACTGGCGGAGGAGGTGGAGGAGGGTCTGGTGGTAGATGTTGGAGACAATGCAGATTGGGCAGGAAAAGGGTGGTGTTGTTGGGGGACTTAAACATGCCAGGAATAGACTGGGAGATTATGACATCCTCGGTGGCCGGGGAACAGAGGTTGTTGGATGTCTTTCAGGATGCTTTCCTAACTCAGCAGTTGGGGGAACCAACCAGGAAGGCACAGATACTGGATGTGGTCCTGGCAGACAGTGACCAGATTGGGGGCCTGGAGGTAAGGAACCCATTGGAGGGGAGCGACCATGCCACGGTCTGATTCTGCCTGAACCTAGGAGGGGTACAAGGCTGCACAAAGACCGAGATAACTGACTTCACGGGGCGGATTTCAAGGAAATGGGAAGGATCCTTAAGGAGCACTTGGATGGGATAGGGCCAGACATGGATGCTGACAGTAGTTGGGAAATCATCAGGAGAGGGGTTTCAGAATGCTACCAGCACCTGCGCAAGAGTAAGACGATAATGTGGTAGGGCCCAAAAACACTTCTGGTTGACCAGGGAGGTTCAGGAGGTGGTGAGGAGAAAGAAGGTGGCCTATAGGCAATTCAAGTGCTCAAGGAGTGAAAGGGATTGAGGGGAGTACGAGCTGATGGCCAGAAGGGCCACTAGGGTGGTGAGGGCTGCTAAGGCAAGAAAGGAGCAGAACCTGGCCAGGGAAATTAGAAGAGGGAACAAGGAGTTCTTTAGATACATTGGGGAAAAATGAAGGATGAAGGGGCAGATTAGAGAGATTAAAACAGGGGAGGGATGGACACAAGACCCAGGGGAGCAGACTGAGGTACTAAATGAGTACTTCACCTCAGTTTTCACCAAGGAAAACAGGGGGGGCTGCATCATACATGGGAGGAGATGGTGAAACTGAAGAGGGGGGACCCTTACTGATCAGCAGGTCTGGGGAGGCGGGGGCATCACTGGCAGGTGGGGGGAAGGCAAAGCAGGGGGACGAGGTAGTGGAGGTGGAAATCATGGCAGAGAGAGGGAGGGAAGCCCTCAGGTCCCTTAAGATGGAGAAAGCACCAGGGCTGGATAAATTACATCCCAGAGTGCTGAAGAAACTGGCGGATGTCCTGGCAAAACCCCTTGCGGAGATCTTCAGCATCTCTTTGGGGACAGGGTGGGTGCCCTAGGTCTGGAATGTGGTGCATATAGTGCCTATCCACAAGGGGGGATCAAGGGAGGTGGCAGGGAACTACAGGCCAGTCAGCCTGACATCAGTAGTGGGCAAGGTGATGGAGGGCATTGTCAAGGAGAGACTGGGGGGGGGGACCTGGAAAAGTTTGGATGCCTGGACGATAGACAGCATGGATTCATCCCAGGAAAATCATGTCAGACAAACCTTGTGGAGTTCTATGATTGGGTGGTGAGTGCCTTGGACCGGGGTAGACCAGTGGACATCCTCTTTCTTGACTTCAGCAAGGTGTTTGACTCTGTTCCTCACGGGGGCCTGTTGGATAAGCTGGGAGACATGAGGGTGGGGAACCAGATGATCAGATGGATAGGAAATTGGCTACAGGACCAGATCCAGAGGGTAGTGGTTGATGGGATAATCTCATCCCCAAGGAGGGTAATTAGTGGGGTTCCTCAGGGATCAGTCCTTGGGCCCCTCCTGTTCAACGCCTATGTCTCTGACATAAGGAAGGGTATCAGGAGTGAGATGAGTCTCTTTGCAGATGACTGAAAACTGGGGGCAGTGGTTGTTGGGGAGGAGGGGAGGGTGGCCCTACAGGGGGACCTGGAGGCCCTGGAAAGGTGGTCTAGAAAGTGGAAGCTGAGGTTCAATGCAGGGAAATGCAAGGTGCTGCACCTGGGAGCCAGAAACCTGGGCCAAGTGTACACCCTTGGGGGATGCTGCAAGTCTCGATGGCTGAGAGGGACCTGGGGGTGGTGGTGGATGTCAAGATGAACAACTCGGAGTCTTGTAGGAGGGCAGCGGCAAAGGCCAACAGGATGCTGGGATGCATCGCTAGGGGGATCACCTCCAGAAGGAGGGAAGTGATACTCCCACTGTATAACTGCTTGGTGAGGCCGCATCTTGAGTACTGCATGCAGTTTTGGAGGCCACATTTAAAAAGGGACATTGAACTCCTGGAGAGGGTCCAGAGGAGGGCAACCAAAATGATTTGGGACTTGGGGACAGAACCTATGGGGACAGACTCGAAGAGCTAAATATATACACATTGGAAGGAAGAAGGGACCGGGGGGACATGATAGAGGTTTCAGGTACATGAAGGGAGAATAGGGGAGGAGCAGTCAGGGGTGCTCCAAAGGAAGGGGGCAACTAGAGGGCATGGGTGGAAGCTGAGGGGGGGGAGTTTCAGAGGAGAAAGGAGGAGGTGCTATCACTGAGAGGGTGGTGGAGCCATGGAATGCGCTGCCCAGGGGGCTGTTGGAGGCAGAGATGGTGGAGGGGTTCAAGAGGGGTTGGGATAGGTACAGGGGAAGGGTTCTGAAAGCAAAGTCCAATGCAGCGAGAATATCCGTGACTGGGAAGGGAGAAGCCAGAGAAGGAGAGGGGGGCAGCAAGGTCATCTCCCAGGGTGGGGCTGTCCAAACGAGCAGACATGAAAGACCGTTAGACCTATTCTGCTGGCATTTCAGTATGTTAGTATGGCCATGCTGTAAATGCTGTTATTTGGTTCTTTTCTTATGTACAGGGGAAATCTTAGTCTGTTTTTAGGGATGGTTGTCTTTCTTCTCCTCTTCCTGTCACTTCTGGGGTTCTGCAAAGTTGCATTGTTGGCCCCTTTTTGTTCAGTTTCTTTGTTACTCTTTTATCTTCTGTTGTTCAAAGTTGTTCAATGCATCTTTATGTGAATGTTACTGCCTTCTTTTCAACTCGGAGATCTGTCGCTTCGTTATCTAAAATACTACAAAATGATTTTGATAAACTGGTGAATTGATTTTCAGATAATTTGCTGAATTTGAATGGCAAAAAGCTCCAAATTGTGTTATTCAATTCATATAGAAACATAGAATTTGATGGCAGAGAAGGACTGCTAGGCCCACCCAGTCTGCCCATTTCCCTACCTAATGGATAAGCCGTAGATCCTAGTTAACCAACAGCCTACTTCCTCCTACCCCAACCCCCTAGAATTGCCTTATGACTGTCCCATGCTTTCTTGAATTCCACCACTGTTTTTAACTCCACAACCTCCTCAGGAAGACTGTTCCATGCATCCATAACCCTCTCCGTGAAAAAATACTTCCTCACATTACCTCTTAGCTGTCCCCCCTCTATCTTCGAATTATGCCCCCGTGATCTTGCACACCTTTATTTCTGAAAGATGCTACCCTCTTGGACTTTGTTGATTCCCTTGAGGTATTTGAAAGTTTCTATCATGTTCCCCCTCTTCCTCCTTTCCTTGAGGGTATACATATCATGCTCCTTAAGTCTCTCTTCATATGTCTTCTGGTGCAGACCCTGCACCATTTTAGTTGCCCTCCTCTGGACTGCCTCCATCCTGCCTATGTCTTTGTGGAGATTGGGTCTCCAGAACTGCATGCAGTACTCCAGATGGGGTCTCACCAGCTGTCTATACAGAGGGATAACAATTTCCTGTTTTCCACTGGTGATGCCTCTCCCTATGCATCCCAGTATCTCCCCAGCCCTCCTTGCTGCCCTCTTACATTACTTGCCCACCCTAAGGTCATCTGATATGACTACCCCCAGGTCCCTTACCATTTTTGTTGTTGTTAATATCTCACTCACCATTGTGTACTCTTCCTCTGGGTTTTTGTTTCCCAGGTGCATTACTTTGTACTTCTTAGCATTGAATCTAAGCTGCCATACATTTGCCCATTCCTCCAACCTTGTCAAGTCCCTTCTTATCCTTTCCACCTCACCTTGTGTATCAACCCTGTTACAGATCTTTGTGTTGTCTACAAAGAGACATACTTTTCCTTCCAGTCCCTCTGCAATGTCACTTATAAAGACATTGAAGAGGGAGGACACGTGATGTCTGACTAGACGGTAGCAGCACCGTGGTAATTCTCCTGCTCTCCCGATCAATATTTCAGCTCAAAAAAGTAAGATTTCAGCAGCCTATCGAATGGAAAACTATAGGACGAACACTACTAAGGAGCTATCCATCAAAAACATTTTCAAATTGCAGCATGAAGATTACAATGAGGCAGGAATTGCCTTGACATACTCCTCCTACCTTGCCAGACAAGGCCGTTAAGAAACCTAAGCAGCAGAGCTCTAAAACAGCCCTGACCTCGCTGAACAAGGCACCAATGTCAGCTGTCTGAAGAGTGCTTCCTAATCTAAATGAAACCTATTCAAAAACAATTGCTCTTTTAACTACAGAAGTAACTACATCTGAAATTTAACTTAGCGGAGGTCTCCAGACAGACAAGAAACACTGAAGCAAGGGCACTATCACTAGACAAGTGGAGAGCAATCACAGATCCAGAACTGGTGCCAATTAAAAGACAGCTGGGCAAAATTTAAATCAAGTTGGAGGACTTAGATGGCCATAGCCGTGGCAACAATCTGGTAGTCAGCGGACTTACTGAAGGAGAAGAGGGCTCCTCTCCTATCGTATTTGTCCCAAAACTGCTGGAAAAAATAGCAGGCCCCTCTCCTAATCACCCCTCATATGTGGTGGAGCGTGCTCATCTGGCACTGTGCCCCAAATCTGATCCAAACTCTCCTCCCCATCTTTTCCTTCTGAAGCTGTTGAACTTTTTAGACAAACAACATATAATCACGAAGCTGACAGAAGTACAAGCAGTAATGTGATAAGGCAATAAGATATGCATAGCACAGGACCTGCCTGCTTCAGTTCACCAAAAAAGGGGATCCTTTAATGCCACCGTCTCACGGCTTATCCCAATGGGAGTGCGCTTCAAGATGTTATACCCAGTGCAACTACATGTGAGGATTAATGAGAAATTGCAGGTATATGACTCCAATGAACAAGCGTCACATGGATTACAGACTCTTGCCAGATTTATTTAAGAAGTGAAGGCCCGGTGGTAGAATCTTAAGAGAATCGGCAAGGAGAACGGGAATTTAATGTTCAGAGAAAGGAAGGTAACAGTGGGGCACCAAATAAAAGCTTTAAATCCACATGGGCGAATTCACCTCTGAACTGTGAAAATCCTGGGACTAGGGACTAATGAGGGAAATTCCATTCAGTACCTCGGATGGTTCAGGACCTAAACCAGAATTTCTTTCTGGACAGAAAAGACCAGATTGGGATAACAGAAGGGACTCTCTGTTTGTTTTCAGTATTGTAGTTTTGGCTAATATCTAAACAGTACTGGCCTAACTGTAAGTAAGGGAACAATTGGGGCAACTCGCATATTAAAGAAATCAGGACTTGAGATCTGTGTGCTAAATTTGGGGACTCTCGAGGATGCGCATAACCGTGGAGGTACAGAAGTAGACTAGCTGATGCAGCAACTGCTGCACAAGATTATACAGAGCTGTGGAAAGAGCTCTTACAGAACTGTTCAAATTAAAGGAACCACAGTTCATTAATGTGTTGCAGTTTTTCAAGGGATAAGGAAGGGTTTCTCTCTCTTCTTGATAGATATAGCACCTGTTGTGCTGGAAAGGATATATAAAAGGTTGAATTACCAAAGCAAGGGGGGGGTGATTAAGTTTAGTTCCTACGAGAACGGCAAGGCAATATAGACCCTCTCTGTTTTCTATATTTTTTTGTGGACAGAAGAACATGATACAAGAACTGGGGATATGATATTGTTAATTTTCTTCTGTTTGTCAATGCAAGAATCATAGCATTTTATAGGACTATGGCTATGCATGCCACACAGGCCACGCATGCCACAAGAGAAATGACTGGAAATTTCCTAGGACAGCTAATAAAACCCCAGTTCAGTACAATATTTTATTAATACATATAGGCAAGAGATTGAAAAATAGTTAGCAGGGAACAAAGTTACACCCTGAAGCAAGTTCTTAGGTGAGGTTCATTGGTAGACATAGGTTTAAGGATCCAGTAGGAAACTCCTCCTATAGTTAGGTTAATGTTGTGGGAAATAAGGGTTTGTATGGATAGCAAGTATGGCAACTTAAGGGGGTTGGGAGAAGTGGAAGAACCGGGGATAGTTGAACCTGGCAACATCACTTACCATAAAAAGGGATGGGTCCCTTATATCACCAACTCATATTAGGCAAGGCAGAGTAGTGGGGAATGGGGCCAGGAGCTCTCTTAGTCTTCTCCACGATTTAGAGAAACAGGTACACACTGTGCAAGAGAAGGTGAAGAGAATGAAGGGGAGAGAGGAGAAAGAAGACAAAGGCGGTTGTGGGGGAATGACAGAGGTATCTAAAGGGGAAAATGAGGAGGGGAAGGGAGGGCACCATGATATTGGTTAAGAAGGGAATCATTTATTATTTTGACTTCCAATCAGCCAACATATTATAATGTCACTCAAAATGGCTACTACACATAAATTAATGACATGGAATGTGAAAGGGTTGCGCAACAAGAGCAAATAGTACAGGGTTCTTAAGCACTTGCAAGTGCTTAAACGTCATATCCTTCCTCCAAGAAACACATTTATTAGACACAGAGGCTAATTTCCTGAGACGTATGCAGATAGGTCAAGTATATGCAGCAGGGTCATCTACCCAGAGTAAAGGCGTGGCAATCTTACTCACAAGGAATGTGGGATTTCAATGTAATGAATGTGTTCAAGATCCAATGGGTAGATATGTGTTTGTATGTGGCATTGTGGAGATATCTGACATCCTATTGGGGTCTATATACGGTCCTAATACGGACACCCCCTCTTTCTTCATGGATCTACTTAGTATATTATTACCCTTTCTTTCCATTCCCATAATATTGGGAGGGGATTGGAATGTACCCTTTGCCCCAGGAGAAGATAGAATGGGGGGAAAAAAAGAGCAGGGCTCTCTCCAGCACAGAGAGCCATTAGAGACATGGTTTACAAGTTGGGACTGTGTGACCTGTGGAGGGTTCTGCACCCAGGGGGAAAGGAATACACCTTCCAGTCAGTGATTCATGGTACCTTATCGCATATTGATTACTTTTTGGTTAGTAAAAAATCTTTACTGGGCCTCATGGAATGCCAGATCTCTCCAGAGGTCATATCAGATCATTCTTCAGTGATTTGTAACTTAACTCTATGTTCCACTTGTCAGATAGAAACTACATGGAAAATTAATAATAGATTACTGAGGGACAAAAATATAGTTGAAAGCCTGAAATCCCATATTGTTACTTATACAAATCACAATAGGAATTCCATAGGCTGCGTAGATATGGAATGGGGAGGTTTAAAGTGCTTCCTTCGGGAGGAACTTATAAAGATTGCAGCTGGAAGAAAGAGAAGGAGAGATAAGCAACTGCTGGAGATATTAGGTAAAATCAGGGAATTGGAAAAACGCCTGGGCACCCTCACCAATGAACATCAAAGACAAGAACTAATTCTGCTGCGAGCCAGTTACAATGATTTATTGGGTTAGAAAGCCGAATACGCAGTTAAGACAAAATCCATGTATATTGATCAGGGGGAGAAAGCTGGGAAACTTCTAGCCTTAAGGGTCAAACAACAGGAGACATCTAGAATGATAAACACAGTCAAATCTAGGGAGGGATGGCACTCTCAAAATGAATCCTAAGGAAATAGCAACGAAATTTCAGGAATTCTATGCTACATTATACAAAGCTAGGCTGGATCTCCCACAGGTAGACAATATTGAGAGATACCTCTCAGAGATACCTCTGCCTAAGTTGTCGGAGGCCCAGAGGATGCAGCTGGTATTCCCATCACAGAAACAGAGATACAGCAAACAATTAACACATTAGCATTAGCTAAAGCACCAGGACCAGACGGATTCTCCCCCAACTTCTATAAAGAAATGGGGAAGGAACTGTCTCCTTGGCTGTTTGCACTATATAATAGCATACTGGTAGGGGGAAAGCAGTGATCCCCATTTATTTGAGGCCCTGATTGTGGTATTGCACAAAGAGGGGAGGGATCCAGAATTAGTCTCAAATTACAGACCAATTTTGTTGCTTAATTGCGGTCTTAAGATCCTGGACAAACTCCTAGCTAACAGACTGAAACAGGTAATGCCTTGCCTCATCTGTGTAGAACAGGTGGGATTCATGACTGGCAGATCTTCCTCAGACAATATCAGAAAACTAGACCACATATTCTCTGTCTCAAGGGAATCATCTATTCCGGCTGTACTGATGTCACTCGATGCAGAAAAAGCTTTTGACAGAGTAGAATGGAACTTCCTTTTTAAGACACTACACAAGTTTGGTTTTCCTCCTTTCTTTCTGCAATGGATCCAAACACTATACACCTCACCCAGTGCACGGGTATACTGCAATAGAACCTTTTCATATAGATTTTTCCTTCCCTCAGGTACCGACAAGGTTGTCCACTATCACCCTTGCTGTTCAACCCATACCTAGAGCCCCTATTAGCCCGGATCAAAATGGAGCCAGAGATTAAGGGAATTCAAACTGAGAACCAGGAACTCAAACTATCAGCATATGCTGATGATATATTGTTGCACCTGGTGTTGCCAAGAAAATCAGTAGCCAAATGTTTACAGGTGATAGCAGAATTTGGGGAAATATCTAACTACAAATTAAATCTGGAGAAAACTAAAATATTTCCCCTTAACATGGTCTCCCATAAAAGTGACATTGCAGATCTAGGGGTACAGTGGGAATCTAAAGAGTTGAAATATCTGGGGATTACTTTAACATGGGGCTCCAAATCTTCCAAGACATGTAACCTGGATAAACTGGTACAGGTAACCAAACAAGACTTAGAGAGATGGAATAAGTTACCGTTATCCCTCTGGGGTAGAATTAGTTTAGTTAAAATGAACATATTACCCCACCTTTGCTACCCCATCAACATGCTCAATCTGTGACTACCTCAAACCTGGTTTGCCAAAATTCATTCATTACTCAATGCATTTTTATGGAAAAACAAACAAGCGTGTAGGGCCTATAACAGACTAACAGCCCTAAAATTAAAGGCGACCTAAGACTCCTACATATTAAACTATACTACTGGGCTAGTCATGCAGCAAAATATATGAGATGGGCAACCTTAGCGACCGGTCCAGATCCTTACCAATATAGACCCATTTGTCTGATATTAGAGAAAGTGATTCTAGCAGCCCTTAAATTAAATCCAGAAGCCCTCCTATATACCCCTTCTAAACTTCTCCCTCAGGTAATTAGGCATACCCCAATAGGAGTATCAGTTAGAGTACACACACAGATGTGCACTGCTTTAGCTTATAAACCCTCACAAGACCCAAAGCAACCGTTGGCAGGAAATCCGAATTTTAGGATAGGAGGCCATATGATCACCAACAAATGACTCTCACAACTATCGGGGGGAAAAAGGCTACGGACCTATGGGTAAATGGTAGAGTTAGGTCAGTGGATGAAATTATTAAAAATAACAACCTTAGCCTCAAAACTAGCTTCAAAGTGTTCCAGATTAGTCACATGTTAACAAAACACCACTTGAATGGGGATTAAGAAATCAAAGGAGAATTTTTAATTCATATTGCAGAGATTGTTACAGGAAGACACACCATATCTGGAATATACTCCACCCTTTTGGAGGAAGCTTTCCCCAAAAATGAAGGAAATGCTAAAAACTTGGAGAAGCAATTCCTAGGAAAGGTGTTTAACTGGAACAAGATATGGATGGACATGCACAGATACACATCTCAAGACAGATTAAGATTAATGCAATACCAAATACTTCACAATATATATTATACCCCAGAGAAACTTCCCAAAATGAGGAAAGACCCCAAGGCAATATGCAATCACTGCAGGATAGGAATTAGTTCCCTATACCACATATTCTGGGAATGTCCAAAGATAGCCCCCCTCTGGTCTTTGATCAACCAAAGGGCAGATCCCTTATTGGGTATAACAGAATACCTGCACCCAATAATTTGCTTTGTAGGAGATTATTCATCAATAGCTGTTAAGGAATGGAGATTTCATATCAATATGATTGCAATGTCAGCCAAAAAAGTAGTCCTTAGACACTAGCTAGATGAGACCACTATACATTATATTGAGTGGCTCCAAGAATTACTGGCTAACTTGTCTTTGGGAAAAATAATTGCCAGTGTAAATAACTATATGCCCCAATTTGATAGAAGATGGAGCAAATTACAGACTTTATATACTATATGATTATCCCAAAATATAAGATAAGGTTAGTGATTGTGGAAACAAAAGTTACCGATGTCAAGGGGGAAGGGGGGATATGATCTAGGTAGTGAGGTGGAGAGGGGGAGATGTGGATGGAGGAGGATTGGTAAACGTGATGTCTAGTATCGTATAGTCGTGTACTGTGAAAGTGTGTCTTGTAAATTATAGTGTGTGGATTTGTAACAAAAATGAAAATGAATAAAGCTTTAAATATATAAAAAAAAGACATTAAAGAGGACCAGTCCTAGTACTGAACCCTCCGGTACCCCATTAATAACGCCCCTTTCTTCAGAGTGGACTCCGTTTACTATTACCTTCTGTGTCCTGTTCTCCAGCCAATTTTTTACCCAGGCTGCCATCTTTGGACCCACTCCATGGCTGGCTAACTTGTATATTAATCTTTTGTGTGAGACTGTGTCAAATGCCTTGCTAAAGTCCAGGTAGGCCATGTCCACAGCCCCTCCCTGATCTACTACTTTGGTCACCCTGTCAAAGAAATCTATTAGATTCATCTGACATGACCTTCCCACTGTGAATACATGTTGCCTTGGGTCCTGTGCCCCTCTGGCCTCTAGGTACTCAACAATTCTTTCCTTCAGAAGTGATTCCATCATTTTCCCTATCATAGCATTCTTTAGTTAAAGAGAAGTTGACACCTTTGGGAAAACTTTGGAAAACAATATTTAGATACAACTCAGTTTGTATTTCATATACCTTTTAAAGGTTTCTCCTGTCCATTGTTTATTACTGAAGAAATTACCAGAGAAACAAGATCTTTATTCCTTTGAGTTCATCTGCCTCTATAGCTTATACCCTACTTGAAATTTTAATGCACTTTTGTGACATCACACTCTGTTGTCATGGGAAGAACTGTGATGTCACAAGCAGAGTATTATGACATCAGGTTGGGGAGAAGCAATAGGAACTGATGAACCGTCAAGGAGCAACTGTTCTGTTTTCATGCATATGACATCAGTACTAAATATTGGGGATAAGAAATACTGAGCTAATGTGAAATATAAGATGATTTGTGTCCAAATATTATGTTTTTCAAAGTTCTTACTAAGGCATCAGTGGCTCTTTAAGTTAGACTGCCCTGTCACTATTTCTTTTAATAACTCTGAGTTGCAACTGGTTACCAAATTCAGGTTTCTTGGACTTTATTTTGATCCCTCCTTCACTTTTTAAAAACCCTTAAACAAATCTACTTCTAATAGTCAGCCTTGTCTGGGTGATGTAAATTGAGCCAGGCATTGCCTATCTGTATCTGACAGAAAATATTTTAGAGTCTGCTTTAACTCCCCTAAATGCAGCTTATTATCAACTGCTACAGTTTATTTTAAAACAAAACTGGGATGAAAATCTTTCCTTTGAAGCTCCCCATGCTTTAAATAATGTAGCTTAGCACCACAACTCAGAGGTTGTACCATCATCTTGTTTTCTAAAAATACTGTACAACTTGACATGCTACTCAGTTTTGTTGCAATTGTTTTACTGCTTTATTGTGTATTTTTATGATTCATTGTGCTATGTTGCATGCTTTTGCATTGCATTATTTGACATGGAATATTCTGTAAATGAGACTTGTATCATCATCATCAAATCTTTATTTATTCAGGCGAACATCATTGAGCAAGGCTCATTTACAAGATGGACCTGATAAGGTCAAGGTTCAATAGCTGATACACAACAGATACATCATACACTTATATAAGACAGTTATACATACAGGGGAAAATGACGTTTATAAACACAGTGATGTACAGTAAATTCAATAATGTATAAAAATCAAGTTACAGGAAAGTTAAGCTATTATTTACAGTATGTACAGTATATACATATCCCAGTGGGGCCATGGCAGACACTCAACATAATGTAATACTAGGATGGTGAAGGTATTACTGGGTGCCATAAGATGGGGTGTCTGTCTGGAAGGAATATGCCATATATGGTTTGGAAGGGAGATTTGTGAGATGACAATGCTAGCTCTAGTGGTAGCAACTGCATTTCTCTTTGAAGAAGACTGTACAATGCTGTTTAAAGGATGCAAATGGAATGATATTGGACAGTTTTAGGGATTTTTGTAGGGTGTTCCATGCTATAGCTAGAGAAAAGCTGATTGCTGCCCTCCCTAGCCTGGTGTTGAATTTGGGCAATTTGAGCAGGATGATGTTGTTGCTTCTTAGGGCATAGGAGCTAGGAGAGGTCTGGGTGAAGCAGTCCAGGATATAGTTTGGAAGTTTTTTTGACAATGCTCTGTAAATCCATAGTGCTGCATTTCTGTTCCTTCTGAATTGAAGGGAAACCCACCCAACTGCAGCATAAAGGGAGCAATGATGGGTATTAGATGGCAGATCTGTAATGAACCTTATTGCTCTATGATATAAGGTATCCAGCTTGTGAAGGTAGGAGATGGGGCAGTGACTATAAAGGAAGTCTGCATAGTCAACAACTGATAGAAAAATGGCCTGGACTAACCTCATCTTTGAGTCTCTGTTTAGGAAGGGTTTTAATCTATAGAGAAGGCCAGGCCTTTGGCGAAGCTTTTTTAACAGTTCTTCTAAATGACGAGTGAAGTCAAGTCTGTTGTCAATCCACACGCCTAGGTATTTGAAGTTTCTACATACTCCAGATTTTCTCCAAGCATAGTGCATAGCTGGGGAGAATGATTGAAGAGGATGTGCTGGTGGAGCTTTGATTTGTGAACATCATTGCTTTAGTTTTCTTTGCATTTAACAGAAGCTTTTCTCAGTAGCTGATATTGTAGCAAGGAGAATTCTGTTTGTAGGATTTCACGAGCAGCTGCAGGCGAAGGGTTGCTGACATACAGAACAGTGTCATCAGCAAAGAGGTGTACAGAGGAATTGGTAAGGGTTGAATCAATGTTATTTATATAAATGGCAAAAAGGATAGGACCCAGAATAGAACCTTGGGGGACTCCTCTTGACAGTGGTTTTAATGGGGATAGGTCACCTTCAGCTTTTACCTGCTGTGACCTACCGGTGAGATAGCATCTGAACCACTTAAGGGAGGGTGAATCTAGGCCAATGGAGTGCAGGGATGAAAGTAGTAGCTTGTGGTCCACAGTATTGAATGCTTTGCTCAGGTCCAGGAATACTGCACAGACATTATTCTTTTTGTCTAATTCAGATTTCCAGTCATTTGTGACCTTGGCTAGTGCAGTGATAGTGCTATGCTTGGCCCTGAATACAGATTGAGCTGGGTTTAGGAGGTTAGCATTGTCAAGATACTCCCTTAACTGGTTACTCACTAATTTCTCCAGCATCTTGGATAGCACTGGTATAATGGAAATGGGCCTCTAATTATTAAGATCCATAGGGTCCCCTGATTTTAGAAGGGGAACCACTTGGGCTGTCTTCCACATAGAACTTATCCTGTAATTATAATATTTTAAATAAAAATATAATCTGAGTCAAACTCAGAGATCTGAGCTGCTCTACATCTGAATCAGAGTCGGGCAGCTCATGGGTTACTTATATTTTAAAATGTAACCCAGTTCAGCTTTAGATTGGGTCTCCTTCCAGGGTGGGTTGACTAAGATATTTTCAGATCTTCTAGATTCAATTCTCAGAAAGCCAAGAGTGCCCATTGGCACAGTGATAGTGCTGTTATTCAAAATGTTGGATATTCAGGTTCAGAAGCAAGCCTGGGTTATAGGCAACCAGCCAGGGGGACAAGGACTGATTATCACAGAGGACACTCTCCTACTCCAGCTAGTGAGGTCCTGTGAGCTCTGCTGTGCAGCCACCACCTGGGTGAACACAGGTGCTGATGCTGAAGGGAACCACTACGGGTGGAGGACACCTCCTGACAGTGATGAGAGTATGCTAGCATGCTGTGTCATGGACATCCAAGCCCCTGAGGCATCCAAGGAGCTTTAGTGATGAAAAAAAAAAAATGAAGACTGTGGCAGGATGATATGGTAGCCCTTTACAGGTCCAACTGGGAACATTGCCTTGCTTCCAACCAAGCACAGCCTCCTGTGGGGGCTTTAGGAACCACAGACAACCTTGCAACAGGAGGCAAGCAATGGAGGAACAGAGGTAAGGTACATAGGTCCCAAAGGCAGTGGGTAATGGAGCAGGAGCGTTGCTAATGTATGGTGATGCTAGCTGGTTAGACTGGGGGTTAAAATGTACTGTAAGTAAAAAGAAAAAATTCTTAGAAAGTCATCACCAAATCTGAAATGGATCATACACTTGCTGCTCTTCTCATCCCTACAACAAATCTGGTGACAGAGCCTACTAGGGGAAACAACAAACTTGATGTTCTTTTAACCAACATACCTATGGAAATTAGTAATGTTAACATAAACGCCCCTCTGTCAAACACTGATCATAAACATTATCTGTTTTATAGCTGACAAAAAGAAAAAATTTGCTAGAGGAACCACCATCTTTAAAAACTATAATAAGGCAGATTTAGAAGCAATTAAAGAAAAGCTACATGAATATGATCTTCCTAAAAAAAGAAAACAAAATATCACAGTTAAACACCGATTCTGCCTGGTCATTACTCATAGACACAATTAAAACGTTGGAGGACAAATTTATCCCAAATAAAAGAATATATAACAAAAGGGACACACAACCATTATGGTTTAATCATAAAATACAAAGATTCATAAAAAGAAACTGCTCTTCTCAATTATGAAAAGGACATAAACACAAGAAAATGCTAGGAAATATAAAATGGCATTGAAACAACTGAAATTATATATTAACAATGCATGCAGAGAGATTGAGTTTTGATTGGTCCACTCCAAAGATAATATGAAGGGCTTTTATTCTTACATAAACAGTAAAAGAGGGTCTACTAGTGTTATGGGACCACTGATCCAAAATGGAACACAATACATTAAACCACAGGAAATGGCAGATATTTTTAATAATTACTTTTCTTCTGTACATGCTCAGAAGGACTACACAGTGAATAATTTAAAGGGGGACACATCCAGATCAAATCAATGTAATCTCCAAATCTGTGAACCTCAGTATATTAGAGGAAAGCTGTCTAAAACATGGGCTGCTGTCCACCAAAAGCTTACCCTCCGGTTTAGCTTTTTACAATAAGAGCAGTGTTTTTCTCACACCGCAACTTACTGTATTTTATTTCAGAAAAGTCTGAGACCCGGAAGTATGGTGGATGCAGGGGAGGCTCCATTTGCTGAAAAGGTGCAGTTTATTTGTCCATGACCTACAAATAGAAGGAGGTAATAAACTTATTAAATTCACAGATGATTTAAAACTGGGTGACAGGGTTAAAACTGAGGAGGGACGAATTAGTATGATGAAGGATCTAACTCATATTGTAAACTGGGCTGATAAAAACAAGATGTACTTTAGCTTGAACAAATGTGTCATAATGCACTGTGGTAAGAACAATCCCAAACAAAAGTATAAGATTCAAGGTAAGGAGTTACAGAAGGTGGATGAATATAGGGACCTAGGGGTGACAATTACTAGTAATATGAAAAATAGTAACCAATGCAGACAAGTGACAAGGAGAACAAATCACTTGATGACCTGCATTAGGAGATCTTTTACTAATAAAACACAGGAAGTAATGTTACCCCTTTATAAAGTATATGATAGACCACATTTTGACTATTGTTCCCAATTTTGGAATCCAGGATTGAAAAGAGATATTGACTTACTAGAGAAAGTTCAGCACCGATATACTAGATTGATTTCAACCCTAAAGAATAAACATTATAAATCAAGACTGGGGATATTGAGACTGTGACCTCTCAGCCTCGGGAGATTAAAGGGTGACTTATTATGCATTTACAAAATGCTCCAAGATAAAGAGTTAACATCTGATCTATGTATCAAATACAAGGAGGCCTTACATAATCTGAGGACACACAATAAACAAATATTAGAAGTACCAACATTAGAAATTCTGTTTTTTCACCTAGAACTACAAGACAGTGGACTCAACTCCCATCTGACATTGTTAATGAATCAACATTTATTGGCTTTAAATCAAGGTTGGATGCTTATTTAAATGAGAGCAGCCCCTACAGTTGCATCCACTGAGTAATGGGGACAGCAATTATGGGCATATCACCTTCTTCTTTCCTACAACTGCAGTATTAACCACAGTACAGTATAAACTGCAGTAAATCCTCATAAAGTATGGGTAACATTAGAATTGTTTCATTAATGTCAAATAAAGTAGTTTAGTTTAGTTTATTGTTCTAGGAATTACTACCTTTGAGCCAGAGGCTCTTTTACAAAGGTTCCACGTCAATTAGGTTCAGTACAAAAGGTTACATAGATAACACAACAATTTGTGTTGTGTCAAGAGCAAGAAAACATATACAAATACATATCAAATCATTTGTGCAAAAGGACATGAGATATCAATAATCACATTATTATTACAAGAAAGAGGTCATGCCAGATTAGGAGAAACAAATAGGGAAAAAGTCCAGAACAGAGAGGGTAAGTGAAAGGTGTGGGGAGCCGACAATAGCAGGAGAAAAGGTTTCCCAAACATGTCTTTGTCAAATAACGGGACAGGGTGGGTAGTGAGAAAATAGGAGGTTTAATCAGGGCAGTCACAGGAGCTGGAGGTGGCAAGGTGAGAGAAAGCCTTGATTTGAAAATACCTAGAGGTGGAGGCAGTAATATGAGTGCTGAGGGCATTTAGCCAGCTGGGGCACGATAGGCAAATGATCTTTGTCCCTGAGAAGTCTGGCATCGGGGACTTGGAGAGGCTGGTGTTCTGATCTTCTGGTAAAGCGGTGCTAGCTCGGGCATAACAGGTCTTGTATACAGGGTGGAGTGAGGCCCAGAGTGGATTTTTTCGCCATCAGGCAGGCAAGGTACTTTATCCGGTTTGAGAGTTGCAACCAACCTGAGTCAGCATAGAGTTCACATGTGTGGGTACGTCGGTGTGCACCAGTGAGCAACTGACAGGCCTTATTTAGGGATGTTGTAATGCGACTAAGTGCTGTAGTAGTGGAAGATCCGTATATAACTAAGCCATAATCAATGACTGAGATGATAGAGGATTGGATGGCAATCCTCAGTGCAGAATGGGTAAGAAGCTGTCGGTTCCGATACAGAATCCCAATTCGCTGATTAATAGTTTTTGCTGTACTATCAATGTGAGTTGCAAAGGTTAGGCCTTGATCAAAGTTGATTCCAAGATATTTGAAAATTGGCACTTGTTCAAGGATATTTCCTAGGTATGTATTAATGGTGAGTGGGACTTGCCGTTTCTTGTTTTTCGGGTTAGAGAAGAGCATGGATTTAGTTTTTTTGTGGTTTAGAACCAGCTTATGTTCAAGGAACCACATCTCAACTTTGGAAAAAGCATGCTGAAGGTTGAGGCATAAGAGGTTCGGATCTTTGTGAGTGGCAAGAATCACGGCATCGTCGGCATAGAGGATTATTTGTTCAGGGCAGGATTTGGGAGGGAGTTTAGGAAAAGGCCGAAAAGGAGGGGGCCCAGGATGGATCCCTGGGGAACTCCTGAGTGAACCGGTTTTGAGTCTGAGAGAACTCCAGCTACTTTTACAGATTGAGAGAAATGAGCAAGGTAAGTTTTTACCCAGTCACCAGGACCCTGTGAGAGCCCTAGGGATTGTAGTTGTTTGATAAGTAGGCCATGGTGAACTGTATCAAATGCCTTGGTTAAGTCAATGTAGACTGCTCCAGTTAGGTTTCCTTTGTCCATGGCATTGTGGATTGCTCCTGAGAATTCAAGTAGGGCAGTCGATGTGCTGTGCCCTTTCCTAAATCCATGCTGCTGAGTGCATAGAATGTTGTGCTTTTCCAGGTAGTCTGAAAGTTGGTCCGCCACCAAGCGTTCAAGGGCCTTAGAGAGGGGTGGTAGTATTGATATCGGGCGATAGTTACCAGGCAGTGACTTATCACCACTTTTGTGCACTGGAGTGACAACTGCAGCTTTCCATTTCCTAGGGAATTGGCTGTAGCAGAGGGAGAGATTGAACATTTTTGTGAGGGGGAGCAGTACTTCCTCCAGAGTGAGGGACAGAAGTTTAAGGTCAATAGTGTCGCTGCTTGCTCAGGACTTAGAAATGGCCTTCTTTACATATTTATAGACTTCATGTGCCTTTACTAGTTTGAAATGGAAGGGTGGTTTGTTGAGAGGCAGTAGTAGAAGTAGAAATTGGAGGGTCAGCATCAGTGAAGAAATCAGATGAGAGGACACCACTAAGGTCCGTGAAGGTATCATTTAGGGTGTTTGCAATGATCTCTGGGTCTAATGTGGTGGTTCCATCTACATTCATTATTGTAGGAGAGGATTTGGACTGCTGACCCATGATATTCTTTATGTTGTCCCAGAAGGATTTCCCTTCGCCCCAGGAGTTGGAGAGGACATTCTTGAAGTAGGAGCTCTTCATCAAGTGGATCTGTTTAGTACAGTGGTTACGAGCCTGTTTATACTTTTGAATGTCTGACAGAGTGCCAGTAGCTCTTGCAGTGGCCCAGAGGTGATCCCTACTTTTGAGTTGTGTAAAACTATAAAGGGCATAATGAACACTAATGTTTCATGAACATAGGGTATTTATTTTTGACAATGACTGGTTAATTGCACAGTTCCAGATTAAAAATATGGCATATCAATTTTACAATGAACTCTTTCCTTAAATAATATACTGTTTCCTGCCAAACATTCACAGCTGACATCAGCAAAATCCCATTACTTAAACCACTCACCTTCCACATCTGAATTTCAGAACCCTCCATTTTTATAGATGAAGACATTTTCATCAAGACTGGATCTTTTCCCTTAGACTTCATCTCTCTCTTCACACTGCTTATTTCTGCTGCACAGTCACAGTCCTCTGCTTAGGACATTACAACTTGTTTTGATGGGAATGATTTTGATGTCAAAGGGCCCAATATTAAGCCATGCTGGATTGTGGCATGTGGAAATTATGCCACACAGCAAACAGTGCAACAGCATGTGAACCCAAATATTGAATCAGAGTGCAAACACCACTGAATATTAGGATACAGAACTACCAGTGCAAAGGTAGTGCAGAGTGTGGTGTCACAAGCCCTGAATGTAACACAGCACAAGGGTGGTCAAATGTGCTACCCTAATGCCATTGAACATGACACAGCAAAGCCCACCTGAATGTGCAAACAGCATTTGTCAGTAAAAAAAAAAACAGCTAAGACAAACAGACAACACACAAGCAAGGGCATGAACAGTTAAACAACAAAATCAAGAACACAGCAAAAAAAAAGAACAAATCCAGCAATACAAAAACAAATAAAGAAGGGCCACAGTCACCATGGAATGTCCCACCCCAACAAAACAGGAGCATGGTAGGATAGAATGTCCAGTCTTTGCAGTAACATTAATATCCACTAGCAGCACCTCACTGAGGTTCCTGTCCCCCAGTCTGAGCCTGCAAAACTCATGTCAAGTTTGAAATGGCAGCAGTGTTGCAGTCCACCTACATAATCCTTTCTAACATGGAGCCCACAGTATAAGATGTGGCCACATGGCACAGTGCAAGAGCACCTGTCACCATAGCAGCTGGTCTTGCCATCCTCCTGTAGTCCAGCAGGCATGATCCTTGTGGCTCTGTAGGAACTCTGGAAGGAAAGAAACACACATCAGCAAGCTGTGCACACAGTACATGTCAAACATGACCAGCAGGCCATGCCAAAGAGCTGTGCACCTTGACCAGACATTGGAAGACATGCTAGACACAGGTAGACAACTCCAGTCAACTGTGATGGAAGCATGCATGGTACATACCAAAGACAGACATGTGTGCCTGTAGAGTTGACACAGACAAATGGATAAAGGGAGCAGAGCCAGACACATGTATACAAGAAACACAAGACTCTGGCAGGCAGGGTAGAGGTGCATACACAGAATACTCAGGAGTACCATGGCTGTACTATATCAAACTGCAACCAGAAATGTACTGGCCCACTGAGACAGGTGTAATAGACATACACTCAGCACACAGCATACAATGCATGCTCTGCACAGCATCAGAAATGTATGCATGTTCCAGACACAGGACCTGCATCAGTGGTTGTTGGCCTGCAGTAGGGGCAGAACACAGACATGCACAACAGTGGTGCACCTGCACAGCAAAACTGTTTGAGGAAGGTATACTGTGTATATATTTTAAATAGCATCTGTCACTTTGTCTTAAAGGCATCATATAGCATTTACCTCTCTAATTTATATTTGGGAATGGGGATTTTGCCACCTTAGTTGAGAATAGATTTTGCCTTCTGTGTCTTTAAAAATTCTGGACAAAGCATTCTTTCTTCAGTCTTCTGTCCGAACTCAATAGCCTACAATACAAGTGGCAATTCATTTCTGCCTTTTTTTAGTTAAATCAACTAAGTTAACTATGGGCAAGAAATAATTTTCCTGATTTGCTCCAAGCATTCTGCATGATTTGTCTGATGTGGTTAAATCCAGCATGGAATGTTATTCACTTTAAACATCATTTAATGAAGTTCTATTTCACAAATTCTACAATGTTCTTGTTAGTATTTATAATTGTCTATAATGTGGCAAGTACTGTTAATTTTTTTACTGTATTTTTCATTTTATTTAAAATTTGGTAACCAAGTAACTCCAAGAGCATAAATTAATAGAGAACCCAGAGAGAGAAAAAAAATATTCCATACAATACAAATACAATAAATCATTAGATAGTACAAATAACAAATATTAAACATAACTATGAGAATTACCTTTAGAGCTGTTACTATAATACTGTTTTAGATTGAATTTGAAAGCCATAGAAGACATGAGTTGACGCAGACCAGATGAGAAAGAATTCCAGTCCTTAAAAACCTTGTAAACAAAAGAACACTGTGCCAAAGAAAACATATATATAATGGTAGTTTTAAACAACGTGAAGCTACTGAATGAGTTGAATATCTAGAATTACCAGAACAAATTAAGTCCTTAAAAGTAAGTTTGACTGCTCCATACCAATATCTCCATAATGAAATCAGTCTATGATAAAAATGATATTCAAATGAAAACCAATCCAATGAAGAAGAATATATACAGTGGTGAGTCAGTCTAGGCCATGACAAAACAAAATGGCAGGCATTATGATAAGCAATGTTTACTCTATATAATGTAGTCTCTGCTGCAGGAGAATATACTGGAAGGCCATAGTCAATCACTGCTAGAACCAAAGACTGTACCAAATCTTTCTTTGAGTTAAGTGAAAGACAATCCATGATTCAATGAGGTAACCCCAGCTGAGTATTTACCTTTTTAACCACAAAATCAACCTGAAAATTATAAGACAGCACGTTATCCAAATAAAAACCTACATATTTAAAACTATTAACCCTCTTAATTTCAACATTAAGTTTATTGTTCATAGTGAGTTGACCAAGTATGACAGATAGCTGTCTCTTTGTTCCAAAATACCTAAATTTGGTTTTAGACACATTTAAAAGTAAACCATTTTCATTCAACCACTTCACTAAGTTAAACTCTTTCTGTAATTTTAAATTTAAACACTCAGTCTGATCCACCATTATACAAAACAAAATATCATCAGCATAAATCAAAATCTTAGAAACAGAAATAATTAAGGAGAATTCATTAACAAAAATAATAAATAACAAAGTCCCCAAAATCAGTCCTTGGGGGAACTCCAGATTTAATCCCTACTAAATGAGACATAACACATCCAATGGTACTCTTTGTTTCCTACAACTCAAATAGCTTAGACCAAGAAACCACCCCATCTGTGAATCCAATACCTAAGTTTGGAGAGCAGGTAACCATGGTCTACGTGGTTAAAGACTTTTGATAAATCAAGAAATATTGCAGCTGCTGTCTCACCCCTGTCCAAGGCCACATGAAGAAAGGAAGTCAACTGCACATGTGCTGTAATAGTGCTATATTCTTTTTTAAATCCATGTTGAAGCATGGACAAAATATCAAGTTGCTCTAAATAACTAATAATTTTGTCAAAGACAGCTCTCTCAAGGACCTTGGACTGGAAGAGCAGCAGAGAAACAGGCCTATAATTCTTAATCAAAGACCTGTCACCATCCTTGTAAATTGGCACCACGGTCACCTGTCTCCTAAGCTCCGGGACTACCCCCAAACTGGAAAGCAAAATTAAACAACACATTCAATGGTCTAAGCATCAGATCATGTACATAAGAAAATAACTTAATTTCAATCCCATCATCCCCATTTCTAGTCTTAGTATTCATCTGTTGTAGGTAATTCAGCCTTTTGAATCTTTAATGTCTGGCATGACTGAAAATGGGCTAAGCCCAGCACACTTTCTGGTTAAAAATAAAACATGAGAAACATAAAATGAAATGGAGGAGCAACCACATATGAGAATACAGCATGTACCATGCACAGCATCTACAGGGTGAAGACCAACACAACAGAGACAGGTGACTAACAACAGCAAAGCCTGATAAGGGCATGGTGTGAGCACACATCCATAAAGAGCATATCCACAGCATGAGTGGCATGAAGCACTGGTAGTAGCAGGTCTGTGAACATGTGTGTGCAAGTGTGAGAGGGGGATTACTCAGCAGGTGACCTGCATAGCACCATACATACTGATGTATACCACAATGTAGTGCAAACCAAACAAGTGCGATGAACAGTACTGGAATGTCAGAACACAGATAACAATGCTGATGGGGGTGACACCAGCTGGCTGTTGGTATCTGCTTATGTGTTTTGTATTTTCATACCTGTTATGATGTAGAGGTGTACCAGTACCATTGTGTCCAGGACATTGAACCAACAGAAGGGTGCAGACAGCTATGCCAGCCCTGTCAGCACCACAACTAATCAGACAGCTGGTGACAGCATGGAAAATAACAGGGTTTAGGTGCTGACCATACCAGCATGACACCATGGAAATAGCCAGGAATACTCAACACAATAGGCAGCAGATGGCACTTCATGTTTTATGTTTTGTGGTTGTCCCTGACCAATGTATAGCACCTGAGCCCCAGGGAATGGATGCTTAATGAATAGAATTTTACTCACTTACTAGGAGCCACACATATGCCCCTGTTGCAAGCAGCATTTACATGATCAGCATCAGTATCCTTAACATGCATTCCCAGCCACATGATACTGTAGGAGAATGTAAGCAATGTGCTGCATAGCATAGACATACAGCACTGTATGTGACACCAGAGCTACAAGGTAGAACACACATCACAGCCATGTGCACTGCACAATTCATACATTATCCCTGACCATACTGTTGTGCTCATGGCCCACTGATAATACCCACTTCTCCTCCTGGGGGCAGTATAGTGCTGTGGGTTAGGGCACCGAGCTGCAAATCTGGAGACCTGGGTTTCAATCCTGAAGCCCCCACTTGCATACTGTGTGACCCTGAGCATGTCACTTAACTTTCTTGTGCCCCTAGGTTGCACCTGCAAACAAGCTTTGGCTTGCTGTGCCTTTGCTGGTTAAACAATTTCCCTTTTCCTCCTCCCAATAGTAGTGCCAGTCCTGGCTGAACCCCACTACCACATTTGCTAAGTCTCAACTCCCTTGATAGGCTGGCCTGTTCCACCCACCCCTCTCCTGGTCTTGGCATCTTTGGAGTGAAACACAGTAGACATCAGAGTACCACTGAACTGTTAGAGCCATGCCACTGTATGTGACCCAACAGATATGAGGAGTCCTACACAATGCATAGCATTGCAGACATGCACAGTACATTGACAGTAACACACAGAGGTCGAGTGACACATATGATTGGAAGCATGCAACATGATACGGAAACACTTCATCAGCTATGCACAGGCCACTTTACTGACACAGCCATAATGGGCAGGCAGCAATACAGTGTCTTCCAACAGCATTAAACAGTCATAGAATAGTACAGTTGTTTGGATGCCAGACAGTTGCACCACTAAGCCATGCATGGACCATAATCACCCAACTCTGATCAACACCAAAGCAACAAATTTGCATGAATCCTGCAACACACTAAGTAGTATCAACAGGAGCACGATCCACAACTGTGCGATGTACAGTAACATCATGGTGACAGGGGCATCCTTTCAGTGCCTTCAGTTTGACACAGTATTAACCCAGTAATGCACAAATGTTCAGATTGCCAGAATACAGGCACATGTGCACCAGTAGTACATACAAAATATTACATTGGCTTGTGTGTACACTCATGATGTGTGGGACATTACACATCCACTGGGACTGTTGAAGTAGTAGCACCAAATTTGACAAGCAAATTTGGTGACAATCCCTATTTATCCTTCACAAAATTTAGGGAAAATAAATCCTCTAAAATTATTTTTGTTATACCTACAGAAAGAGGTCAGTTCCTATTACAGTACTTAAGTGCCATCTGGTAGATTTTCAACTACACTATCAGATGAGACAACTCTCTCTGGGTAGCAGTGAACACACTAACAAACAAAACAAAATCCTAACTAAAGGTTTCACAATTCTCAATAGGGATTTTTAAAAATTCTTAAAAATCCTTTGACTAATTTGGTGCTACTACTGTAGCTGTTGTATGGTAGAAACATAACATGAGTGTGTGCCAGTTCAGTGCGCACACATGACCATCCCTTCTACCACATTTTAATTTGTCTTATTTTTGGTTTGGAAGTCAAAGAAAGCAATAATCTTTTTTTGTTTTTTATAGTAATATTTGTCATTTTTTTTGCTGGCTCCTTTACGTACTCATCATGACCCCCTATTCTCAGCTTGGTTTGTTGACTCTGACTTTACGTATTGAATTTTGGTTGTCTAATTTTTAAAAATATTTTTTCTCCTATCTCTACTGTTCTTTCAGATTTGATTTCTAAAAAAAAATATGTTATCTGGTTTAAGATCATAAAAAGGTGTGGCTTTGGCTAAAAAAACAAGTACATCCAAGGTCAACTCACGTGTTTTTCCCATAGCTGCCCCTCGTTATTGGAATGGATTACCGGACTCATTACAACAATCTTGTTCATTACCAGTTTTTAAAAATAATCTACAATATTAGCATGATCAATATATTTGTAATTGTACATAAGTATGTTGTTATTGTGATGTATTTTTCATCTGTTTTGTTGTTTTGTATAGTTTGTATCGCATTTTTATGTCCGGGTTCAGCCTGAAAAAAGGATCCTCAGTCCAGTGATCTCACCCAGCTATCAAACAAATTCATGTGCAACACATACTGTATGGCATTTGTGACCAATGTGTGACACACTGCCAACATAATCAGTACTGTCTGCCTCAGTGTTAGGTGCAGCCTACACACTGCTAGCCATGACACATACATACCATATTGCTAAGTGTTTAGTAAAGATAGCAACCAGTACCAATATCACTGGTAGAGAGATTTAGAAAAGGTGCATTCCCAATGCCGGGTGGGGTCCCGCCCCAACAAGAACAAGTTCCCCAACCACTGGAATATATGTCTAAAGGGATGCATACTTCTGTAATATGTCACACTGGAATACCACAGGAGCATTCTGACACCTAGAAGTACAGCACAGTTCACACACCTACAAAGCTAGTGATGACCATACCCCAACCAAAACATATCCAAATCAACATATGGTATTAATGGGGGGTGCAATTACCTTACCTGAGCAGAGTGACAGTTGCCACAGTGGTCTTCAGCTGCTATAGTGGCCACTCCCCCTTCTGGCACAGGTCATCCCTTCTGTGCTGGCATTGGGCACCGATCTACATGGTCTCAGTGCACCTAGCCTGTAGAGTCCCACATCTTGGCCTGGGAGGTACATGGAACAGCCCCCATTCCATCATCAAATAGAATCCCCTCCCTGGCAGTCACCTCATCAAACAGGTGGATGAGCTCATCTAGGGTGAACCTCAGGTGCCTCTGTCTACTCCAGTGTGCTCTAGACTATCTCTGCCATCTTGTTGCCACTTTATTACTGTGTTTGAGGTGTCAGGCTTAACTTATGTATTTACACAGTGAAAGTGTAGTGAGAGTGATGTTTTGCATCACAAAACATATGTTTCTTGTTGGTGGGTTTGTCTGCACATGGATAAGAAATGTGCTGCCCGGCGACCATATAAACATGTGCAGCCCTACGTAGCACATGTGCACAACACTGTATCGGTGCACCAGTATCATCGCTTTATGTGTCATGCAGTGCTGTGATGCCATGTTAGTGCACTGCAATTGTGTACAGGGAAAGAGCAATAGCACATCACAGAGACTAAATTGCAATATTGAGAAGGATTATTCAAATCACCATATTAGACAACCTGGGAGATAAAACAAATTACCTCATTACTCAGCCTGGGAGTTACCAACTGCATTACATATCATAGATGAAATACATTCAACCATTTGCATTTCCACACAGCCCTGGGTGCATTTAAGGGACCAGCCAGCACCCTCAAAGGCTAGACAGAGGAACTACAGGCTGTTACAGGAGCAACTGTATTTTTCCTTTAACAAGGCCTGTCCACAGATGACTGTTGATATGACATCAGAGAATTACAATTCTCATGACTGACCATCAATACCCTTTCCACAGATCAAAATGGCTGCTGAGAGATGAGACTATAGAAGGTGGCTGAAGGTCACTGAGCAGGAACATGAGCAGGAGCATATTGGTGAAGCATATGTGGCCAGGGAGGACAGAACGGGGCACCAAAAGGCACCAGGATGTGCAAGAGAAGACATGGTGGGAGGAGGCAGCAGCAGTCAGTGCTGAGGAGCACCTGTGCTATACCATGTAGGAGTGCCAAAAGAGGGTCAGTGGCATGAAGGTGTGGCCAAGGAGCATAGGTCTTGGAAAACCAATAGGCATCCAGGGGCAGACCATCAAGCAACCCTGATAGTTTCCAAGGAGCTCCTGGATGTCACAGTGCAGTGTGTGGCCATGCTTGGTGTCTGAGGGGGCTTTAAAAGTGAACGTGACCCAACACAGGTAAGTGAGTGACCACTTTTGTCCCTGCATATGGCATTGACTTTGATGGGCACAGTACTGTTGGGGAGATACTTGTCACACTGGTACTGGGTGGTATTGTTTACTGTTCCCATATCGGTATTCTTTGGATTTTTGGAGCAGCACAGATATGTACAGCACTAGGTAATGATAGGGCATGTATCCATACAGGTAGCATGGGTATGGTCATACTCACAGTGCTTGCTTGGCACACCAACTGTGTGCAATGTAATAGCAAAATGCATTACTCAGTTGCGTCTTTCTTCATTTCTTCACAGCTCATTCACTGTTCACTGCAGAGGAGGAGGAGGACCAACCAGAATCGGGTTCATATGACAGGACCATGCTAAGGGCTACACACCATCAGACAAGGGTGATAAAGTCGGGTCTGTGAAGGGGCAGCAGGACACCATTGAAGAGCTATCCAAAGCCATCACACATGTCAAGCAGGAGGACTAGGACCATGGAGATGTTATGCCAGAGGCATGCAGCTAGGAGGAGGATGAGGAGAACAGCACTGTTGTTCTCCCTGGACTGTCACCTATGAGCCACTGTGCCCTTACCACCATGGCTGCAGACCAGGTTGGAGCTGCTGACAGGCCACACATACCAACACCCCCAGACCCATTGAGCCTGGTCTATGCTCATGGGCTGTCCATGATAGGCATACAGTACCGATACAACCAGAGCCCACACCCCCAAAGAAGCTGGTCATAGCAAACAGGCACCTGCTGCAGGAGGCCATGAAATTACAGAAAGGTTTTACAGTGTACGAACAGAACCTGTGAACGCAGCTCAGCATAAGAGGATATGGTGCCACATGCTGTGTTGCCCTGCAGAAGAAGCTCTCCACATGCATGGCAGCCCTTTAGGAGATGTTCTCCACAGGTCTGGCAGCCATAACTGAAGCCATGTCCCAGTACACGGTAGCTGTGGTCGACATGACACAAGACTGCTGCGTCTTAGCAATGCACATCATCATGATGTGGTGATGCAGCAAGGAGCACCACAGAGGGTGTCTATCCATACCTTCTTGCCTATGAACACTTACCAGTGTATGGACATGAATCTTACACACCCCATGCACACTGGGGTGTAGGATGCAGATGCCATGGACCCCACTAACATTAGGGTGTGGCTTTCTTTTCACCTGCCACCACCCCACAGATTGGGCCCATGGCCACAGGTTGCAAACCCCTCCTGCTGCACAGCAGGCCTATTGGTGGGAGTTAACAGTGTCAGGATTTCTGTCACCACTGCACACTACAACAGCACACTGGTCATGCCATGCCCATGTCTGTGGGTGGTGTACACCAGGTAGAAGACGGTAAAATGTTGTTCCCTAGTACAAGTCCTAGAGCACTACATGCAGTAGCTGTTTTCTGTTACCACTGCCTATTTCTGTTGTGTATTTGATCCACATTCCCACCACGTTTAGCCAGGCTGACCTTTTACTTCTGTTTGGCAGTGTTTTGCAGTCAAGATTTCAGTATGTCTGCCTGTCAAGCAATCAAGCTTTAACTTGTCCCTCACTTGTCTAGCGCACCACAGCTGTTTAGAGTTGTTGGCACACCTATAAAACTGTGTAGCAGTGTTTGACATGTAGATTGGACCAGGCACCATGTGGGTGAAATGGAAGTGCATTGTGATTACTGTAGCACAGAAGCTGAGGATCTTGGATCATTTAGAAAGCGGTGAATGACCTGTTGTTCTAACAGTAGTATTCAGGATTGGAAAGTCCACTATTACAGACATCAAGGATGTGAAGGAAAAGCTTTGGTCCTTCACAATGACTATGGAAGGCTCCTATGGCACAGAGAGGCATAAGAACATGCAGCCGTGTACGGAGGATAACCGGGATGCACAATCTATCTTTGGTTCCGGCAGGAGAGGAAGAAGGGCACCTCAATCTCTGGGCTGGTTCTCAAAGAAAAGGCTCTGATTTTTCATGAAAAACTTGGTTACCAGTCCTCCTTTGTAGCCAACACCAGCTGTCCTGACCATTTTAAAAGGAAGCATGGCATATGACAATTGCAGCTTTGTGGGGAAAAATTCAGTGCAGCAGAGGACAGTATTGATCCATTCACTGAACAGCTGCTAGAAACAATGCACAAACAATCCATTTGTTTTGATCAGCTTTATAATGCTGACAAGACAGGATTGTTTTGGAGATGCCTGCCAGACCAAACATTGGTGGGTGGGTCAGAGAAGGATGCCCCAGGTATTGAGAAGCAGAAGGAGAGAGTGACTATCCTAGGCTGTACAAATACCACGGGTAGTCACAAGCTAACCCACCTACTCATTGGCAAGTCAAAGGAACCAAGGTGCTTTAGACATATAAACATGAGCAATCTCCCAGTGCAATATGAATCCCAATGCAATTCTGGGATGGACTGTGAGATTTTTGTCATTTGGTACATAAATTCCTTTCTGCACAGTGTGAAGCACTTCCTCCATTCAAAAAAACTCCCTGTAAAAGCAATTTTGCTCTTAGACAGTTCCCCAGCCCACCCTGAAATGCCTGTTGTAAAAACAAGAGATGGCACCATATCCTGCCTGTTTCTACCCCCGAACACCACCTCTAAACTTCAGCCCTGTGACCAGGGTATATTGGAGATCTTTAAAAGAAATTTTCACAGGAGATTGCTTTAAACAGTTCTTGATGACCGCAGTCATGAGGTGGCATTGTAAAACATTATCAAATCACTTACACTTAAAGATGTGATTTACATGGCTGGTGAGGCGTGGGATAGTGTGCATCCAGAGACAATAGCCAAGGCTTGGGCTAATTCAGGACTTCTTGAGAAATGACCCCCACTGCAAGATCCCACTAGAGAGGGCATGTCACAGGTAGAGGAATCAGCAATTGGTACAGGCAGGACACCTGATGACACTGTTACTGTGGAGAGATGATCTGACATTGTGGACATAATCGAGCTTGCAGCAAACTCATGCTTAGCACCTCAGAGGCAGAAGTCAATGAATGGATGAGCTGTGACCTGGACAAAGATAGCCATGAACATTTGGACAATGACATGATCATCACAGCAGTCAGGTCAGAATACAGGGCAAGGAGAGGGTGAGGTATAGGGTGAAGATGATGGTGACGAGGAGGATGAGAAAAACAAACCTGAAAGCCAGACTAAGGTGCCCAGCCACAGTGAAGCAGAGGAATGCTTCAATAAATGTTTACTGTGGTTAAAGAACAAGGAGGAGTATGACCCAGTGAACCTACTGCTACTTCGCAGTCTTAGAGCAAAAGCCACAAGCGCACGATTGGGTGCTCAGAAACAAAAGCCCATCATAGAGTATTTCAAATAAAGATGCCTCCTATGCAGTATTATGTCCCACTGGGCACACTGAGCACCAATAAGCACAAATTACACAAGCATAACAAAAAAAACAAGCATTTGTCAATGCCAAATGTTGATTGCGTTGAACTGTTGAGCTCGCTCAGTGGCCCTGTGTCACTGGCTCAGTCTGTTTGTCCCGGTGCTGCAGGCTGCTCTTTTGTACTGGGCTGCTGCCTGCATTGGCACCTTGTTCTGGTGAGGAAGAAATCCACAGCTGTCCCAACAGAGCTCCATTGAGGTGGCTCACTCCCCCCTCTCTCACTCGCTCATTCTGTTTCTCCTGGCGCTGCAGGCTGCCCTGTTGTACTGGGCTCCTGCCTGTGTTGGTGGCTTTTTCTACCCACAAAGTAATCCACAGCTGTCCCAACAGAGCTCCGTTGAGGTCGCTCACTCCCCCTGTCTCACTCAGTCATTCTGGCTCTCCTGGCGCTGCAGGCTGCCCTTTTGTACTGGGCTCCTGCCTCTGTTGGCGCCTTTTTCTGCCCACAAAGAAATTTGCAGCAGTCTCAACAAAGCTCTGTTGAGCTCGCTCACTCCCCTTCTCTCACTTGCTCATTCTGTTCTGCTGGTGCTGCAGGCTGCCCTTTTCTACTGGGCTCCTGCCTGCGTTGCTGCCTTCTTATGCCCACAAAGAAATTTGCAGCAGTTACAATACAGCTCTGTTAAGCTCACTCACTCGCTCATTCTTGTTTTCCTGACACTGCAGGCTGCCCTTTTGTACTGGGCCCCTGCATGCATTGCTGCCTTTTTCTGCTCACAAACAAATTTGCAGCAGTCCCAACAGAGCCCCGTTGAGCTCACTGACTCCCCCTCCCTCGCTCGTTCTGTGTCTCCTGGTGCTGCAGGCTGCCCTTTTGTACTGGGCTCCTGCCTGCACTGGCGGCTTTTTCTGGCCAGAAATAAATCTGAAGCAGTCCTGACACAGCTCCACTGAGCTTGCTCACTCCCCCTCTGTCACTCTCGCATTCCGTTTCTGCCAGCCCTGCAAGCTGGCCTTTTGTACTGGGCTCCTGCCTGCGTTGCTGCATTTTCTGCCCACAAAGAAATCTGCAGCAGTCACACTAGAGCTCCGTTGAGCTTGCTCACTACCGCTCTGTCACTTGCTCATTCTGTTTCTCTTGGTGCTGCAGACTGCGTTTTTGTATGGGGCTCCTGGCTGCGTTGGCAACTTTGTCTGTCCACAAAGAAATCCGCAGCTGTCCCGAAAGAGCTCCATTGAGGTCGTTCAGTCTCCCTTTCTCATCGCTTATTCTGTTTGTCCTGGTGCTGCAAGCTGCCCTTTTGTACAGGGCTCCTGCCTGCATTGGTGTCTTTTTCTGCCCACAAAGAAATCCCAACAGTCCTGATAGAGCTCTGTTGAGCTCACTAAGTACCCTTGTCTCACTTGCTTGTACTGTTTCTCCCACCGCTGCAGGCTGGCCTTTTGTACTGGGCCCCTGCCTGTATTGACGCCTTTTTCTGCCCACAAAGAAATCTGCAGCAGTCTTGACAGTGCTTCGGTGAGTTCGCTCACTCCCTCTCCCTCACTTGCTCTCTCGTTCTGTTTCTCCCAGTGCTGCAGGCTGCCCTTTTGTACTGGGCTCTTGTGTTGGGGCTTTTCTCTGAACACAGACAAATCCGCAGCAGTCCCGACAGAGCTCAGTTGAGCTCAGTCACTCCCCCCTCTCACTTGGTCGATCTTAATCTGTCCCAAACACTGATTTCCCAGAGTGACCGTTCTATTGTCCGGCAGAAGTGCAAAAACATATTTTAGCCAGGATGTGAAAAATGACACATGTAGTGTTCATAAGGAGTTGTGAAAAAATGCCACTGTTGAAAATGTGGTGTGACAGTATTACAAATTTGTGAAGTTACAAGGGTGTGTGGAAACAGTTCAACGCACGCTTGTAACACAGTCTTGTTATGGAGTTTTGTCACCAAATTTTCAACATAGGGATTTTAGGACCTCTGCTCATGAACAGTGCCACTGTCATTTTCTTAATCTGTCCCGAACACTGATTTCCCAGTGACCACGTTATTCTGCGCTGGAACTGTGAAAACACATTTCAGTCAGGATGTGAAAATGACAGCTGTACTGCTTATAAGGAGGTGTGAGAAAAATGGCACTGTTGAAAATCTGGTGTGACAATATTACAAATCTGCGAAGTTACAGGGTGTGAGAAAGTGCTAGCGCACACTTGTAACACAGTCAATTGATGGGCTATCATCCAAATTTTCAACATAGGCATTTTAGGACCTCTACTCATGAACAGTATCATTGTCATTTTTAATCTGTCCCGAACAGTGATTTCCCACAGCGACAGCTCTATTCTGCACCAGAAGTGCGAAAACACATTTCGGCCAGGATGGGAAAAATGACAGCTGCTCTGTTCATAAGTAGGTCTGGGAAAATGGCAATGTTGAAAATCTGGAGTGAAAATATTATAAATTCGCGAACTTATGAGCATGCGTGCCAACTGCGCAATGCACACTTGTAACAGTCATTTTATGGAGTACTGTTACCACATTTTCAACATAGGCATTTTAAGGCCTCTACTCATGAACAGTGTCACTGTCATTTTCTTAATCTGTCCTGAACACTGATTTCCCACAGCTACCGTGCTATTCTGTGCCAGAAGTGTGAAAACACATTTCAGCCAGGATGTGAACAATGACAGCTATACTGCTTACAAGGAGGTGTGATCAAATGTCAGTGCTGAAAATCTGGCATGAAAATATTGTAAATTCACGAAGTTAAGAGTGTACGTAGCAGCTGTGCAATGCACGCTCGTAAAACAGTCATTTTTTTGATTTTTTCCACCAAATTTGCAACATAGGCTTTTTGAGAGCCCACCTCATGAACACTGGCACTGTTGTTTTGTTAATCAGCCCCGAAGGGTGATTCCGCACAGTGACCACGAAACCACCTTTCGGGGCAGATTAATGCCATGACAGTTTAAGAATTCATGAGGAGGGGTCCCAAAAACCCCATGTTGAAAATTTGGTGAAAAGATTCCCAAAAATGCCCGAGATATGCATTAAAGTTGAAAAAACACTATTTATTACATTATACAGCTTACCGGCATTTCCTCAGTTCGCGGTCGGCTTTGAAGAGCGCAGACATGTTCCCGGTCCACCGAAGATTGTCGCAAAGCTCTGGAGGTAAGTATGGGGTGAGGGGGGAAGGGGTGTGGGTGGCAGGGCGAAGCGCCGAGGGACAGTTTTTCTCAGGACAAAAAAAAAAAAAAAGACGCCACGGGACGTTTTCCCTTCACAGGGGTATTTGGCATGCTGGTGTGGGCTCCCAGCGTGCCAGCAGAGACTTCAGTTTGGGGACCAGCAGTAGCCAATGGGGGATTACGCACCCCCATCAGAAGGAACAAAAGGGGGGGCTCATTATGCCGACGGGGATTGGGCACCTCGTCGGCAGGAACAAAACCTGGCGGGGTTACAGAATGTGGAAGGGGAGTGGGCTCCCCCGTCAGCAACAACAGAAACACGGGGCACCACAGCCGACGGGGATTAGGGCCCCTTTTGGCAAGTAAATACGGTGGGGGGGTATATTGTTTGTGAACACGGCAGCAACCCGCCGCCATGTTCACAAACAATATCAGGGGTTTCACATCCGCCCCTGCAATGACGGGTCACTCCCTCATTGCAGCAGATGGCTGATGCTGCAATGATGAGGTGGCCCCTGATTGCAGAGGCTACTTTTAGAAAGTTGTGGACGCTGGCTGAACTAGTGTCAGCAGCAGCATGCCACGGCATTGGGGAACGGGGGGCAAGCCTTTGCAGGCTGTGGGGGCATTGTGCACAACAGTGCCACGCCTCCACAACCTGCTTGTGGAGAAAGCTGACGCAACATGTTTCTTGCGCATGCACACAATCAACATAAAAATGAAGTAAGAGCACAAGCTCCTGAAAAAAAATGGCAAGCAAAAAAATCAAACTCCCTGACTAATGAGCTCCCGATTATCCAAACTAAATTAATGTTACCCATGCTGTTCAAATAATCGAGGTCCAACTGTATCTGATTCCCCAACTCATTTTGTTTTCTGTTCTTTAATGCATTTCTTTTACAAGACTACTGTCTCACATGTATCTTGTACTCACCTTCAGGATCCAAAATGTTCTGTGATGAGTCTTACTCTGATGACCTGTGACCTCCGGACCAGTTTTAGTCCCACCTATTAAAAGATGCTCCTGTATCTTCTGGTGCAGTGGCTTCACATCCACCACCGTGTTGCCTTCCAGGCCTATTCCGCATTGTAATGTCATGTTGTGTATACAGTAATGCAATAGGCAATGAATATACTGCAGACCTTGTGTGATCTACATAGAAGTTCACCACCAGTTTTGTGAGTATGACAAATACATGCTTAACTAGGTTGTGGTGTGCTATATCAGCTGCTACATACTGGTCCTCTGCAATGGAAGTATGTAACACAGATGTCCTCACCCAGGAGCACGGGCAGCCTGCACTGTCCCCTGTGTATAGAACATTTTTTTATTTTATTTATTTAGCTTTTGTTTGCTGGGTAAGTGCACTAGACAAATCCTGCCTATTTTCAGGCACGACCCAGGGAAGGGGGATACAGATGAATGCCAACTGACCTTGAACCAGATTAAGCTGTTGGTGGTATTTTTAGTGAATGAGGGAAATTTGGCCAGGACACCGGGGAATTCTCCTACTCTTTTCGATAAGTGCCATGGGATCTTTAACATCCACCTGAACTACCACCAGTCCAGGCAGATGGGACCTCGGTTTAACGTCTCATCCGAAAGACGGCACCTCAGAAATGCAGCACCCCTCTCATGCTGCATTACAGTGTCAGTACTGGGATATTAACCCAAGTGCCAGATGTGGGAACTGAACCCACAGCCCTCTGATCTCCCAGCCTCAGAGGTGAGTGTGCTACATACTATGTTATTGTCATCTGTGCCAGTTACATTGTGCATTATGTTTTGTGATGTGTTCTTACTAATGAGGTGCCCACTCAGTGTGTTTCCATCCTTAAACCTCTAGCACAGGATGGAATTCTGCCAGACGAATGTGTCATGGACGCATCCATGGAACCATGACAAGACATAGAAAATGCAGCCTGTACTATAGCACACCTCCAGGACAATGATGGAGGGGTACCCCTTGCATTTAAGGTATGTCTCTGTTCCCTCTTAAGGTGGTACACGAATGACCACATGGTTGCAGTCAATGGCACCTAGCACAGCCTGATAAAACTGCTGCATGGTGGCTGTTCTCTGTCTGTGTACTTGGAAATGTTATGTACTCCCTAGCATAGCACAGCTGTCTGTTTAGGAACTGGGTCAACAGGCAGAATGTGATAGATTGGGTGATCCCAGCTGTGTCAACAATAGATATCTTGAAGCTACCTGTGGATAGGAAGCAGAGAGCTGCTGTCCCTTTTAGCTCCACCGACATGTTGAGGCTTCAGTGGGTGTCCCTCTCCAGGTCCTCATGCAGCAGTTCCCAGAATGGTGTGAGCATCAGCCTGTTAAGACTGTACCAGCCTTCAATCTGTTCATCACTATAGTCCATTAATGTCAGTCAGGGTTAGTACAAATGGTGCACAGCATAGCGTCTCCTTGACTTATGCTGTGCTCATGAGGGGGCATTTTCCCTCTCCATTTCCTCCATTACCGGCTACATCATCCTTATAATTTGGGCCATATGTTTCCCTCCTGCCACTCTGGTGAGCTCCTAGAACAGTGTCTCCTGTTTGTTTGTGCTGGTGCAAAGGTTGCCTTTGGTTATCCTTATTCACTGCTGGGCATTTTTGTGTGGAAAAACATTTGCATAATCTAGCTTAATAATGCTGTGTGCATCATAGAGGTGTCCACCCCCTGTATGCACATTGTATATATTAATTTAGCATTCCAGTGGCATTGTCATTGAGAGGCACAGCTGACTTCACTGAATATAGCATCTGCACAATGTGGCATGCATATTGGCCTTTACATAGCACAAACACATTTTGCACTGTGCGGTTACACTAAATATGGGGGCTACAGAGTATTATGATGTCAGAACAGAAAAGCAACAGGAACAGAAGACTAACTTTTATTATTTTGATCCTATGCTCATGGGCCCTGGGGCCCCCTTATCTGTCCCCTACAGTACTCCGGTCTCATCATACCTTCCATCCTTGTACCCCTGTAACATACTCCCATAGTGGGGCCTTTAGGGTAACCCAATCCCCACCAGGGAATTCTTTAACCAGTCATCAGGTAGACTGCTTGAGTCAGTGGTCATGGAGCCTTCAAGTACTGCTGTGCACCTTCATGCTGCATGAATTGGGCCTTATTCTCTGTTTCATCCAGTGTTATGCAGGTGCGTCATGAAGAGCATGTATACACTGTACTCATATGTGCATCAGTGTCAGATGTCCTCCCTCCTGATCTCTGAAGTCTCATCATGACCTCCTACTGTCTTCACCCAGGGGAAGTAATATAGTTGTACTTCTGGCCCTCCCTCTCTGAGGAAAGGCCTAGGGATCATCCTCTGAGATGCTCAACCTTCCTCACCCATGATAGCCACAGATGACTTGAGGTACAGTACAGCATGGTTGAACTTTGCTGGTGAAGTTGAAATGAAGTGGCTGAAGTTCATCTTTGTGTAGATTTGGGAAGTGTCATGTCCTCAGCAACTTCAACTTTGCCAACATTTATGAAGTTTCACCACAAGGTGGGTGACACAGCCAGTTGGCAGGTTAATTTCTGTTACTTCATAGATGAAGTTCAGCTACTTTGCCTGCACTCCTCACTTCATGAAGTGCACATTTTGCGAATTCGAACTTCGTGAATTTTGCAAACTTTACAAATTAATTTGCAAAGACAATTTTGGCAACTTTGCCCATCTCTATGGTTACCCAGGTTCATTTGTAAACCTGGGTTATTAGCTTTGAGAGTGGTAGCCCTTCTGCAGCACTAAAGTGTCAGCTTCAGACCACAAGGAGTCTAGGAGACAAAGAGCCTATTTTCATGCAGAGGTCTTTAGTAATAACTGTAATGTCCCCAAATTACATTTTTTTAATGTAATTAGATTTAAGACCAGCTGAGATCAGTGACAGTGCTTTATAGAGAATTGGAAAATTGCTTTATTTATTTAATTAGACTTTGGTGACTGGGTGAAGCCCACTGGGACAAAGTTCATTTACAGGGCAACCTGGACATTACATGAACAAGAGAGTGGTACAGAACAGATAGCCCTATGTAAGTGAAAAATTACATTTCAGATCAGGTAAAATAATTACAAAGGTCAAGAAGATATTGTTTTTACAGACATTAGACATTTAAAGGACCAAAGAGGTTTGGGCTCCCTCGTGTGGGCTAGTAAGGTGTTCCAGAGTTTGAGAGCAACATAATGAATGAAAAGCAGACCCACTGCAGTTGTGAACCAGGGAGTTGACAGTAAATTTGTTGGCATTGGCCTGAGTACCCAAGGCCATTCCAGGAAACAGAGCATTTTGGATGAACATGAGGGGGCACTAGGAAAAAGGTTTTTATAAGTAGCATTAAATATCAAGTAGCTTCCTGTAGTATTATTAGCTTTAAGCTTTTTTCCATAGTCTCATGAGCTGCATCTGACAGCTTATTCAGATTATTGTATTATGCTCCTTTTTCTTATCCTTGATAGTTCATTTCAGTTTTAAAATTAACTGTTCTTTGTCTTTTCCATTGACAGAGCAGGCTTGACTTTGCCCTTTCTCAAACACACTACTCTGTTATACTGTATTACATTAACATGAAGGATTGTGACTGATGTAATTAAATATGATCATAACATAGTAAAGTGTAATTTAAGGTCAGAAGGGACTCTAGGTTCATCAGTTCTACTGCACTCTAGCTTCATAAGCAGGGACCAACAAATACAGTATGTTGAGCAAACATGTAGTGATTTGTAGGATCCCCTATCCTTCTTACTCCTAAGGGTACCCCGTGGCGCCCTTGGTATATCTAAATATGCCCAAGCTTATGTTAAATGCCTGTAATGTCTTTATTTCAAGGAGAAAAAGAAGAGTACGATTCCTACCTGTAGATGACAAAATATTACATACTCAAATCAGCAAAGGTTCACAATGGGTTGCCATGCCAAACTGCAATGACTCACTGCACAGCCACAAAAATTGTGGATAATAGCCAGGCAGAGACATTCTTTACATGGATTACAGTAAAGCCCCAATTCCTTCTCACAGAGAAGGCTAATAAAGAAAATACAGCTGATAGGTATCAAGCAGAAGTATAAAAGTGGTTAGGCAGCAGGTTTATGTGCAGAACTAAATCAGCAGCCTTGACTGGCAAACCCTCAGATATGAAGAGTCACTAGTGGTGTTCCGCATTGTCAGTGGTCTGCCTGGCTTTTTTTTAACATGTTTATTCATACTATAAAAATTGGCCTTAAAGGCAAGCTAATCCTAGTCACTGACAGCACAAAACTGTGATATGATGGACTCAGCAGAGGGAGTGAAAAGCACAAGGAGTGATATATAAAAATTTGGATGACAGTCTGACACGTGGCTTACAAATTCAATGCCAAGAAGTGCAATGTAAAGCATATGGGCATCAAGCAGTCCTGGTGGCCTGCACCATTGATGGGCAAAGTTTGAGCCTACTAAAAAGAAAAAAAAAGGATATGTGAGTCATAATACTCAGCAGCATAATGCCATTTAGACAGTGTGAAAAATCCTACAGGTAGGCAAATTGGATAGTGGGTAGTTATTTGGCATGGGTTCTCAAGTCATAGACTGTTTTGTTTCCACTATAGTGGATGCTGACCAGGCTGCAGCTGGTGCATTTTAGGAATTTCTGGAACCCCCATCTTAAAAAGAACAGGGATAATTCAGAGAGGATAATGCAGGATGAAAAAGATGGTACTGTATGGGGCAGTAGGGGATTACCTACTAGAAAAGTCTACAGAACCTTAGAAACTGAAACACAGCTGTTACATATTTAACAACAAGAGATTTTCTCACCTCTGCCAGTTGCTTGGGGGTCTGTATTGTGCACTTGAAGTGTTGGATCTTTTATAGGCTGCTTGGAGAAGGAAGGAACACAATAGCCTTGGGAGATTCCATAGTCAGAGAAAGGGGAGCTGGCATGCTCTGCCATCCCAAGGAAAGATCTATGTACTGTCAATGGCAACAGTAACCAGAGTACTCCCCTGACTAGATGAGATCATCAGGGTAGGGAGGGAGGGAAAGGCAGACACTGTGATACATTTAGGTTACCAGTTATCTGACAAAATTTAGCATAGACTGGGAAAAGTTCCATTTCTGGGAATTAGGCACTAAGCTAGGGACAGCAGCAGAGACAGCAATCTTCTCTGAGGTTCTGCTAGTGTCATAGGATTGATAGACTGATTGATTTGAAAATTGGTAACTGGGAAAGACACACTAAGTGAAGACTGTTTTCAAGGTAAGACCAAGGGGAAAGGGACATAGGAAGACAAAATATTCAAGGTACAGACAAAATATACAATGTGCACATGGTAGAAAAATGCAAGGTGCAACAAAAATACAAAATCATACAAATAATAGAATACACTAAAGTGTGTATAGGCTAATATACTGCAACTAAAACCCTGGTTCAGGAGCACTAAGGCTAAATATGTGCTAGTAACATGACAAAATTAACCATGGCCAGGACAGGAGCAGGAGGGAGCAGCAAAATGTTTGAATTGGCAATTGTGGGAAAGAAGTGAAGGGGAGAGGTGGAAGGTGGGAGGTATAGTATTCTAGATGGATGGAAAACATGAGGAAAAAACACATTTCTCAGCAGCAGAGCTGGAGTGTGGAATGGAAAAAGTATGAGTCACAAGAGCAAAGTGAGTAAGAGGAAGAGTGAACAGGTGCGAGGACACAATAGGAGGGCAAAGAATCAAACCAGTACTTAGAAAATAGGGTAGCACCATGCATGAGGCAACAGGAGGGAAGTGGAGGGATAAAAATGGAAGAGTAATGGGTGCAGTGATGATAACAAAGAGGAATATTAGCAGCAAAATGAGAGAAGTCATTGCAGAGTGTTTCCAGTCTAGCAAGGGAGGAGGACAGGGTGTTGCCACAAACCACATCTGCATAGTCAAACACAAGGGGCACCATATTAGTAATCATCTCACAGTGGTCTGGAGATGATGTACAATCTCTTTTGCAATAAAAAGCACCAAGTTTGCGGCAGAGTTTGCTGTGGATGGCATCAATATGGATAGAGAAATTGAGCCTACTATCCAATCAAACACCAAGATATTTGAAATGGAACAAGATCAAGGCACATGCCATTCATGGTGGAGAAAAGAGGAGGTGCAGAGAACCTGGCAAGTTTTTGGTGGGTGCCAAAGGTTATAGATACAATTTTATTTGTGTTAGCCTTAAGTCGGTTTAAGTGGAACCTGTGATAGAAATTATGGACATTTTAAATTCACGCTGTTGCAATGATTCCAAGGTTGAAATTGAGGCACTTGACCCAGAAAATACAGTGCCATCTGCATACATGTAAATATGCGTCTGTCAACACAAATGGATGGGTGGTCATTAAGAAAAATGGAGAATAGTATAGGACCCAGGATGGAGCACTGTGTGACTTCTGACTGGATAGGAAGGGGAGGGTACAAGTCATCACCAACCTGCACTGACTAGAGACAGCTAGAGAGGTAAGATCTGACACAGTCAACTGCTGGAGCATAAAGTACTACAGATCTCAACTTATCTAGATAGAGGAAGTGAGCTACTGAATTAAAGGCCTTTGCAAGGTCATTGATGAGAGCAGCAGTGATGTGTCCCCGATTCATCCCAGTGAGGATGGAATCAGTAACACAGTAGGAAGGATACATTGCAGTGGTTCTTCTGTAAACCTGACAGGAAGAAGGATCAGTATTTATATAGCACTTTTCATACATTTAGCAATCCAAAATGCTTTACAAGCAATGCCAGATTGGTAGTGAAGTGACTGAACATGTATTAGCAGCCATTTTGCACATCAAAATCCACACACAGTCTTTGAGAATTGCATGAACCAGTGTTATGGAAAGGGGACTGTTGGCCTGGACAGCATGGAAATTCCCATACTCTTCCTGTGGGTGGCAGCCATGCTGCTTGTTGGGGGAATGGAAGAATCTGGAGGAGAGAAGTGTGTCTGCTGCCTGGGTGGTGGAACCTGTCTCCCCCTCTGCCCAGTGTACTGAGGAGACAAACTGTTTGGATATCATTATTGAGGGTTTGTGAGTGAGCAGCCTTGCCACCAAAGGAGTGATACAGCCTTTGTCAGCCCTAAACCTAGCTGTGGTTCCTGAGGCTGCTATGAACTCTGCTGTGCCTTGTGAAAGTTAGTAGGTAGACTTAGACATACGCACAAACTCAGGTAAAAGGTGTAAAACACACTTTGCGATATTTATTATCCCCCCAAAAAAAAATAAACACACAAAAAGGAAATAGGTGATTAGTCCTTCCGTTCTGCAACAGCAGTGCACAATTCCCTCAGTGCACAACTTTCAGGCTTAGTACCAGTCAAATGGATTCCTAGCACATGAAAACTTACATCGACTATGAGATCCTTCCTCCACAACAGTCAGGTCTCTGCTGACTGCCTCATCTGACTCACCTGTTTTGCATCTCAGGAGGTAGGCTTTTATCCCTGCCTTATCCCTTGAGCTTGGCAGAAGACACCAGGAGAAAGGACTGCTGTGTGACTGGACTTCTCTGCTGGGACTAAAGAAGTAGAACTCTTGTCCTTGGAACTTTAATTTAGGGTAAAAAAAAAAGCTAACAAACAAAACAAAAAAAAGTGTGTGTTTGAGTTAACTGAACTGAATGGTTATCTGAACAGTTATCTAGGTGTAAATCTCAGGTGATTGAAAGGACTTGATAGCTGTGAGGTTTAAATTACTTGTAGAAAAATCTATTAAGTAGGGGGAGTGGCTTAGCTAGAAGGAAGATACATTTAAAGACTGCCTAAAAAGATTTTGCCAGTAGCTTGGCAGAAGACACCAGGAGAAAAGACTGCTGTGTGACTGGACTTCTCTCCTGGGACTATATTGCCCTCCTTCCTTCCCCTCCACCCTCCCACCCAAAGCTAGTTCTACTTTTATAGGCACAGAATTTGACTGACAACAGGAACTTCCTGTTTGGGAGCAGGAAGTGAGTGATCACAGAGCCACCAAAGAGCCACCAAAGACCCACCATCCTAGAAGGGCAAGAGTAGTTCTCCAGCCCACTCTAGCTGCTGGAGGTCTGCCTCTGAGCAAGTAAGGGGTCTACTGAGAAATATAGGATATTCTTGTCTCAGAACAGGACAATCAGGAGCTTAAAGGGCACACAGGCAGAAAGTAAGGAGAGAGAAAATAAAACAGAGGAAAGAGTAAGAATTGCAAACAGTTAAGGGGCCAGAAATAAGACATGATGGGAGTGGTGCAGTGCAGTGGCTGTGGAGCAGCAGTCTTCCGGGAGATGTTCTGGAGGATGCGGTGTTGTCCCATCTACAGGCACCTCTCTGGGCTGAAGGAGGAGGTTGCTCATCTCCAGGCTGAGTTGGCCAGGATTTGTGGGACCTCCTCTTCCATCCAGGGACCACAAGTGCCACTGCCGTTGCCTCAGAGGTTACCAAGAAAGAGGAGTGGTTGGACCACAGTGGGCTCAGGGAGGGTGAGGGTGGAGGAACAGAGGTGCATCTCTCCAACTGTACCTCTCCACAATTCCTATGCCATTTTGGCAAAGTGTGGTTCCTCTATGGAGGCACCCGCAGTGGAGACCAAGGAGGATGCTGGGAACCTCCACAAAGGAGACCCACAGGAGGGTGGCAGGGGACCCCGCAGGGGAAGGAAACAACTCCTGGTGGAGGACTCCATTGTTAGGAAGGTAGAACTGGGGAGGAAGGGGAGAGGGAGGTAAGGTGCCTGCCTGGCACCATGGCTTGGAGGGACAGGGAGCGAATCCTCAGGATTGCCAGAGAAGCTGCACAGGGGAAGGAGCTGGATGTCATTGTCCACCTAGGGACAAATGACCTGGCTAAGAAAGGGATTAGAGAAGTGCAGGAAGAGTTTGTGGAATTGGGGAGGGGCCTTAGACAAATAGCACGCACGGTAACCGTCTTGGAGGTGCTGCCCATCTATGGCGTAGGAGAGGCTAGGGTGTTCCACACCATGGGATTCAATCAGTGGTTGAAAAACTGGTGTGGAGCTCAGGGATTTGGCTTCATTGGGGACTGGGGATCCACCTGGAGTGATGCAAGCCTATACTGGCATGATGGGTTGCATCTGTCAGGAGGGAACAGGATCCTAGGTGAGAGGTTTAAATGCTTCATTGGCAAGCATTTAAACTAGCCAAGGGGCACTGGAAAGGAGCAGGAAATCCTAGCCCCCAAGAAAATCATGTAGTAAGTAAGGTAAACACCAACATAGAGGTGTCGATAGGGAGAAGGGCAGGGTAAATAGAGAAAGTGACAAAGGCAAGAAGGACAAGGATGGGGCAAAAGGAGTAAGGCCATCAGGAAATGGAGGGTAATGAGTACCAATGCCCGTAGTCTGGGCAACAAGCCCCTGAGCTGGTGGCCTTGACGGAAGAGGGATGCCTGGATATCATAGCAGTCACAGAAACATGGTATACAGAGAACCATGACTGGATGTTAACATACCAGGGTACATAACCTACAGGAGAGACAGGCAGGGAGAAGAAGGGAGGAGAAGCTCTCTATGTAAAGGAAGGATAAAGCAACTGAACAAAAGAGTAAACGGGGAGGAGAGGAGGCACTGTGGGTCACCTTGGAGACTGGAAAGGGCACCACAATCCACATGGGGCTGAGTGCAGACCCCCATGTCAGGGGGAGGGAATGGACAAGGATATGACAGAAGGCATTCTTAGAATGGCAGAGAAAGGGGAGATACTGTTGATGGGAGACCTGAATATGCCAGATGTTAACTGGAGCACATTTGCTGCAGCCACATCCAAGAGTAGGGCCAATCTTGATGCCCTACAGGTGGCAGGCCTCAGACAGCTAGTTTTGGAACCCACTCATGAGGCAGCAATATTAGACCTCATACTCTCAAACGGGGGCAGTGAGAGGATCTCAGATCTAGAAGTAGGTTGCTATCTGGGAACAAGTGACCATCAAACAGTGTGGTTCACGTTAAACTCAGCTACCGAGTCAAGCCATACAAAAGTGAGGGTACTGGACTTCAGAAGGGCTGACTTTGGCAAGATGGGAGAGTGCCTCAGAAAAGCACTAGCAAACAGGCTAGAAGGAGGTGTGGAGCAACAATGGGGAATCATCAAAACTGCCATCACAGAGGCAACAAGCCTTTGTGTGAAACAAATAAATCAAAATGAAAGAAAAAGCCACTATGGTTCTCAAAAGAGGTGGCTGTGAAAGTCAGGAAGAAAAAGATAGCAGTCCTGAAGTATAAGAAAACACAGAAAGAGCAGGACAAAGAGCTGTACCAGTTAAGGCAGAAGGAAGCAGGGAGGGAAGTCAGAATAGCAAAGGCCCAAACTGAGGAAAAGAGCAAACTCAGTTAAGAAGTGGGATAAAACCTTTTATAGGTACATCAGCAAGTGTAGAAAGACAAAGGGAGGGTTAGTGAGGCTGAATAGAATGAACGGTGGGTGGGCAGAGGGGGACAGTGAAAAAGCAGGGATACTGAATGAATATTTCTGCTCAGTATTCACAAAAGAGGAGGGGTAAGTACCTAATCCAATTAGCAGAAGCGCTCTTGATAGGGGGGTCGATCCCAGTCCTTTCACAGAAGAAAGGGTTCTACAAGAACTCCTAAAACTGAAGGTGGACAAAGCAATGGGGCCTGATGGAATTCACCCCAGAATTGTAAAAGAATTAAGGGGGGAACTAGTGAAACCACTGGCAACTCTTTTTAATAAATCATGGGAGGATGGTGGTACCCAAGGACTGGAGGAAGGTGGATGTGATTCCCTTCACAAAAGTGGGACCAAGACAGAGGCAGGAAACTACAGACCTGTCAGTCTGACCTCTGTGGTAGGAAAGGGATGGGGTCACTTCTGAAGGAAAGAATAGTTGAGTACCTAGAGGCCAGTGGGGCACAGGACCCAAGGCAGCATGGGTTCACAGTGGGAAGGTCATGTCAGATGAATATAATAGATTTCTTTGACTGGGTGACCAAAGTAGTAGACCAGGGAGGGGCTGTGGACATGGCCTACCTAGACTTTAGCAAGGCATTTGACACAGTCCCACACAAAAGATTAATAGTTAAATTAGGCAGCCTGGGAGCGGGTCCCAGGGTGGTAGCCTGGGTAAAACATTGGCTGGACAACAGGACGCAGAAGGTAATTGTAAATGGAGTCCACTCTGAAGAAAGAGGGGTTACTAGTGGGGTACCGCAGGGTTCAGTATTGGGTTCAGTCCTTTTTAATGTCTTCATAAGTGACATTGCAGAGGGACTGGAAGGAAAAGTATGCCTCTTTGCAGATGACACAAAGATCTGCAACAGGGTTGATACACAAGGAGGCATGGAAAGGATGAGAAGGGACTTGGCAAGGTTGGAGGAATGGTCAGAAATATGGCAGATAGGATTCAATGCAAAGAAGTGCAAAATAATGCACCTGGGAAACAAGAACCCAGGGGAAGAATACACAATGGGGGGTGAGGTAGTAACAACAACAAAAAAGGAAAGGGACCTGGGGGTAATCATATCAGATAACCTTAAGGTTAGCAAGCAATGTGAGAAGGTGGTAGGGAGGGCTGGGGGTATACTGGGATGCATAGGGAGAGGCATCACCAGCAGAAAACAGGAAGTTGTTATCCCTCTGTACAGACAGTTGGTGAGACCCCATCTGGAGTACTGTATCCAATTCTGGAGACCCCATCTCCGCAAGGACATAGACAGGATAGAGGCAGTCCAGAGGAGGACAACTAAAATGGCGCAGGGTCTGCAAGAGAAGCCGTATGAGGAGAGACTAAGGGAGCTTAATATGTACACCCTTGAGGAAAGAAGGGAGAGGGGGGACATGATAGAAACTTTTAAGTACCTCAGTAGAATCAACAAAGTCCAAGAGGGTAGCATCTTTCAGAAAAAGAGACGTGCAAGAACAAGGGGACACAATTTAAAGATAGAGGGCGGGGTGGTACGGGGGCAATGTAAGGAAGTATTATTTCACAGAGAGGGCGGTGGACTCTTGGAACAGCCTTCCTGATGAGGTTGTGGGGTCTAAAACTGTGGAAGAATTCAAGAATGCATGGGACAGACATAAGTCAATTCTTGTGTAGGGTAGGAAGAAATAGACTGTTGGTTAACTAGGATCTGTGGCCTATCCTGTAGGTAGGGAAATGGGCAGACTAGATGGGCCAAGCGGTCCTTATCTGCTGTCAAAGTCTATGTTTCTATGTTTCTACTGATGATGTCAGCACCATGTAAGCTGTCTGACTCACAATTATCTAACACAGGCAGGTTGACTCATCTGACATGAGATCATGAAAATCTCTTTAGAAACTAGGGTATAACATGTTTACACACCTATATTATTGGAACATAAATTCAAACATGGGCATTGACCCTGTCACATACCCCTTCTTTAAAAGGGAGCCATTCTTCACTATTTTTTTTCTTGCTTAGTGATACTGGTTTCCAACCTTTTTAATTATTTCTATGAAAACCATACCTGACTTCTGCTATGTTTAAATTTCAGCTGCCATACATTTTCAGATTTACTTTTAACTCACATCCCCCAAATCTTTCAGGAGTATTCACATATTTCAGTAAGCATATCTTAGCAACATTTCTCCATTTCATTGTCATTACAGACATTACCAACATTATTCAATGTTCTACCCATATTCTCTACCTTAGGTAGAAGGTCAGTTGAATTTGACATCAGCCAAGGCCAATTCTCACCTCCATGGCTGGAACTAGATCAATGCATGAAGAAACCCATTTGCAGGCTGTGGCTATGAATGATTTGGTCCATAGCCACAGTCTGCAGATGGGGCTCTTCATATCGCAGTTTGTGACTTGCTGTTGAGGTGAGAGGAGGGCTGTGCTGGTCGTAGTCTCACAGACCAGGAATGGGGATGGGGATGGAGGTTGGTAACTTGAATCATTTCTTAAAAGGATGGGGGGGGAGGGCCACTAGACCACCAGGAATATAAATATATAAATACATTTTCAGAGGAGGAGATCAGGCATTGGCAGAGGGACTACTACAAAGATCTGTTTTGGGAGGGACCACTAGGCCACCTGGGAAGGATAGCACATATGTGAAGGGGAGATTGAGGATAGGGAGGGGGTCCGCTTGGTTGTAAACATTTTATTGTAAGGGGAAATCAGGGAAAGGAAGGGGGGGTCTGCTAGATCACCAGGGATGTGGTATTTCACTTGAAACAGTGGAATTTCACCCATGAGGGGTGGAATTCTGCCATTTACAGGTGAAATTTTGCCATTTTCCAGTAGAATCATCACATTTTACTCCCACGAAAAATTTTGGGAATTGCACAAATTTCACAAAATGTTTTGCGGGGTGAAATATGTTAATTTTGCCCATCTCTATTTGTATGTTCATACATGATAAAGAAAGAGGGGTTACTAGTGGGGTACCGCAGGGTTCAGTACTGGGTCAAGTCCGTTTTAATATCTTTATAAGTGACATTGCAGAGGGACTGGAAGGAAAACTATGCCTCTTTGCAGATGACACAAAGATCTGCAACAGAACTGATACACAAGGAGGTGTGGAAAGGATGAGAAGGGACTTGGCACAGTTGGAGGAATGGTCAGAAGTATGGCAGCTTGGATTCAAAGCAAAGAAGTGGAAAGTAATGCACCTGGGAAACAAAAACCCAGGGGAAGATTGCACAATGGGGGGGGTGAGGTAGTAACAACAAAAATGGAAAGGGACCTGGGGGTAATTATATCAGATGACCTTAAGGTTAGCAAGCAATGTGAGAAGGTGGTAGGGAGGGCTGGGGGGATACTGGGATGTATAGGGAGAGGCATCACCAGCAGAAAATAAGAAGTTGTTATCCCTCTGTACAGACAGTTGGTGAGACGCCATCTGGAGTACTGCATCCAGTTCTGGAGACCTCATCTCCACAAGGACATAGACAGGATGGAGGCAGTTCAGAGGAGGTCAACTAAAATGGTGCAGGGTCTGCAAGAGAAGCCATATGAGGAGAGACTAAAGGAGCTTAATATGTATACCCTTGAGGAAAGGACGGAGAGGGGGGACATGATAGAAAAGTTTAAGGACCTCAGTGGAATCAACAAAATCCAAGAGGGTAGCATCTTTCAGAAAAAGAGATGTGCAAGAACAAGGGGACACAATTTGAAGATAGAGAGGGGACAGCTCAGGGGCAATGTGAGGAAGAGTTTTTCCACAGAGAGGGTGGTGGACTCATGGAACAGCCTTCCTTAGGAGGTTGTGGGTTCTAAAACTGTGGGAGAATTCAAGAATGCATGGGACAGACATAAGGCAATTTTTGTGGGGGTAGGAAGAAATAGGCTGTTGGTTAAATAGGATCTGCAGCTTATCCTCTAGATAGGGGAAATGGGCAGACTAGGTGGGCCAAGCAGTCCTTATCTGCCATCAAAGTCTATGTTTCTATGTTCCTATTGTAACCCCTTCCTGGTATGCTGTTTGTATCTCACAGCACTACCAGGTGGGCTGGGTTCGGGGAGGACTAGGTCACTCGGCACAAAGGTTAGGTTTGGCTACTCTGCACAGGGCACCCAAGTAACACTGAACACAGGAAGCAATAAGTGTAATGTCCAATACCAGAAGTGGAATTCTCAAGTGTGGCTTTTATTCACATCCAAACAGAATAAACAAAGCATCGATTGACCCCCATGGGGCTACATTCCTGGTAATGCAGATTACAGGAGACCAGAACACATCCTCATCACTTTAGCCCTCAGGCTCTACAACACACTGTGCACACAGCCTGAACTTATACACTGCCATGGGTTTTCCCTGGCTCAGCTCCCTTGCCTGCCACTTGGACACCTTCCATATATCATGGAAACATTTTCTGGTGGCTCCCTAAACCACCTAGGAGCACCTCAGCTCCATCAGGGAATCTTCCTCTTAATCCCACGTCTGGGTACTTTCCTCAGGCACTGGCCAAGTACCTAAGAGAAAGCATCAGGTGTCTCAGAGCAAATCTGTAGAGGTGAATTTGGTTACTAATGATGGGGGGTCTCCCACAATTCATACCTGGCCATTTCTCTGGACTGTAAACACTTCATCCTTTAGCACTCTGCTGTGCAGATTCTTGCTAAATGTATTTCACATTCAATCTACTTGTCTTGCTTCCCATTTGTGCTGGACTTGAACATACTTAAAAATAAGTGGCATAGTCCATTACTCTAGACCCCCACACAGGTTAAGCAGTCCAATTGCCACATTCTTTCTTTTCATTTTGTGCTGGCCTTGAACATACTTATAAGTGGCTTTGTCCATTACTCTAGACCCCCCACTGAGTTAAGCAGTCCAATCCCCACATCTTCCAACTGTACTTGGCTGTCATTTCCTGACCCCACAGTAACAGTCCCTTTAGTTTCCTTCTGTTTCAGGTGAAAACACTTTGCCCTTTTTCAGAGCAAACTCACCCTTTGGTTGCAGGTGCCCCACAGGCGTTTCCTCCACAAGGAATCTCTTACAGAGCTTCTGGTGCCTCAGCACAACTCAGACTGGCAGCTTCTTTCCCTTAGCTGGACCCGGGGGATTGCCCCTGGAAAACAGGCAGACACCTTCCCCCATCCCCTCAGGGATGGGGCTCTGAACCATTGAGAGATGTCTTCACCACTTCAGTTATCAGTTCCTGTGTTCCTCTTCAGGTGGAAACACACACCTTAAACAAAAGTAGCTCTGAAACAGAGCTTAAGCTCTGAGAGCCTGCACACACTCTGCTGCACTACAGTCTCTCTCTAAGACTGCACACAGACTGCCTTAAAATTCCCCAGTGTTCTACTCTAACCTCCAATTGCAACATTCCAGTGTGGCTTATGCAGCTGCGACAGTTCTAAAATGATGTCATCCCTCAGTCTCAGCGGAGACTGAGAACAGAATGAGACAGTGTGAACTTCATTTAACTGGAGTTTCATAAGCTGCCTTCCCTGCCTACTACTAGGTCTTACTGGGATTCTAGTAATCCCGGGTAACAGGGTGGTTACACAATGATAATGTTGGGACTCATAATGTTAAAATTGCAAATGGAAGCCTGTCAGTTTCAGGTGAGGATACCTGTTCTGGGCATCATACTGAAGGGGAAGAAGAAATGGATGTAAAAATGCAGGAAAATATGGTCCCTTCTCAAACTCCTCCAGCACATACAGAATGTGAGGAAGAACAATGTAAGCAGGAATCTGTGCAGGGCATTAAAAAATGCAACAGTACTGGTGGTGTAAAAAATCTACCATGTGAGAAACAGAAGTTAACGGGGGAAGATGCATGCATGCCAAATGCAAAATAAGGGAATATTCCTCACAGGGTAATCCAAGTATTTCTGCTACAAGAGGTTCATGGGGCCCAAGGTCAGGATCACGCCTTTTTTCTGATTTTTAAACAAACTTCAGAACCTGCAAAATGAAGTAATGCAGTGAGGCTAAAATATCATTGTTGGCTTTCAGAACCACAAGGTAGAGTTTTTGAGGCATACCATTTGTTAAAAGAGAGTATTCAATTTTATGCATATGAAATACATGCACTTATCCACACTGCCGGTGATACTATCTTTGACCTAAGCTTTAAACATCCATCTGGTTTAGAACATTTTTGGAAAAAGTATAATGAACTGCAAGTTCATCCTCTTTGGGTGCTTTTCATGGCAATCCCCCTTACAAAACTAAGTTTTAGAAAAATCACAGTTCTTTTTTAAAATGAAGGTGTGAATGTTGCAGACATCATTTACTTGCTTAAGTAATGCTGTACTGTAACTGGACAACCAGAGCCTATCCTAGATTCTGAGCACAGTTGAACTGGGGGGAGGTGACATATTAAGGTTACCTTAAGACAAATAGAAGAGGGCTTCTCTCATCTTTGGAACTGTTCTTTTCAGGGAAGGGATCAAGGTGTGATTTTGTATGCAGTGCAGCCTAAGGCATGCTACCGTTGTGGGGCCAAATATCATTTAAGCAATGCATGTGACCAGCTCAAGTGTGCTTTGTGTGATGAGGTCAGTGACTCTAGCATGCAATGTAGAAACAGAATAAAGTGCAATCTTTGTGAAGATACAGGACACATCTATCAAAACTGTCTGTGGGTCATAATAGCTCAGATCCCACTGAACAAGCAATACATGAACATTTTGATTTCTTAGCTCAAAAAGCAAAACAAAGGGAGGAACAGAAGTAGAATGCTGCAAACAGTACAAAAGAAGTTAACCATGGTACTTCTCATTCAGCAGACGTGGCCACAGCAGACCCAGAGCAGCACAAATAGACTACCCTAATCATTCAGCTTACAGTGAATAACTCATCAGTGAACAACACTACAACTTCTCTGGAGCAGGAATACCTTCCCCCTACTGAGTGACAGTTCATTGACCCTCTGGAGAAGAGGGGTTAAAATAAGGTGATCAGCCAACAGAATAGATGGATTCTTAGGACTCACAGCATCATTCCAAGGACAACAGAACCAAATGCCTTCCCCTTTGACTCAAGTCCCAGAACCTTTTCATATGGCTACATGATCAAAGAGATCTAATGAGGAAATCTAAAATAAAACAAATTAGGAAAGACAGTGTACCTCTTGAAAAATTGATTCCAATTCCTTCAAGGCAGAGACTAGGCAGACACAGAAGAGGATTTTGATGCTTCATCAGTAGTATCTTCACAGCCAGAATCATTTTCAGAGAATGAAGGTACCTTTACTGAACTACCAATAACAAAAAAAAAAAGAAAAGAAAAAGAAACAACAGGTGTAAGAATGGGGGTTAAGGAAAAAAACGATGTGCTGGGTGAAAAAGGTCCTCTTCCTTTTTATTTCTTTTTTTTTTAGAAATAACAAATAGCATTTCTTTATGCAAGTGTAATGTGAATAACATACAAAATAGGAAACAAATGACTATTTTTTGCTTTTTGTGATATCTTCAAAGAAATGTATATTTTTACAGGATACTAGACTATACACCTTTGGGGGAAATTAATGGTGCTACAAACCAATGGAGACTAGTGCCCTCCTTCTGGTCTAGTGGGTAAGACACCTGTTCTAGTATAGCTATTCTGTTTGCCACCACTAATGTTAAAGTAACCCTACTACTGGATTTGGTTCCAGGAAGAGTTCATTCTAGATATCTTTCTTTATGGGAAAGCCTTGAGACTGATAAATATGTATGCCCCACAATCCAAGACAAGCAGAACTGAAATGTTTACAATAATTTAGCCATATTTTTACACCTCTAAAGGAGTATGTTTTGTGTAGCAATTTTAATTGTGGCACTTCACCTAAAGATTGGAGCAGGAAAACAGAAAAGATTTTTTGTGATACTGATTTTTTGACATTTGTGTATCAGAAAGTTGGGCTGTGGGATTTTTATGAGATGATGAAGAAAACAATGGAACATACCTTTTATAATGGTACATTTTCTTCTAGGAAAGATTTTTGGTTTGTCTCTTTTTCTTTGAATGCACATAATGTACTTATGATTCCTCTAGAAACATCTAATCATAAGTTGATATATTTTGTCTTATGTAATCAACCAGGAAATAATATAGGTGCAGGAGTATGGAGAATGAACCCCTCTTCTTTAACAGATTAACAATTTAAGGATAATCTTCTCAAACTAATTTCTGCATGAAAATCAGTTTTTAGTTAATTTAATGACCCAACAGAGTTGCCAGTGAAGCATAGGTCAGAAAGCATAGGAAAACCAAGAGCATTTATACAATGTGCAAGTAGCATTTTATTTTTTTCAATAAAATCAAAATAAAATACAAAAAATAACAATTGTTCAGGATAGTTGTTTACAAAGGCAGTACAAACAAAGAAAACAAAATTCTTCATCCGAGGGTAAGTCTAATTCTAAATTTCAATCTCTCTCTCTCTCTCTCTCCAGCAAAATATTACTCTATTTATATAAGACGTCTTTAACTGGCAATTATGTTCTGTGTCCTGAGCTTGTTAACAGACATTCTGTTTTCACAAAATGTATCAGAAATTTGTCAGTTTCTTTTGTTGCAGGTGCAATCAAATAGAACATTGTGCCACAGAAGAAATCTCATGTTGAGAACTCTGCAAAAGAGTCTGTGAAGGTCAAAGTGACTCTCGATCTTAACCCCCTGAGTTGCAAATAGCTTTTTGCAGTCATTTCTTTTTTTAAACTAACTTTATTTTAAAAGAAAAAGACAAGCAAAGTACAATAACTTGCAATAAAAACTACAATAAAGAAAGAAAAAGCAATAAAATAATACATATTACAGAAGCATGAGACAAAGGGCTGGATATTCAAAAGGGTTGTGCGCAACAGGGTTGCGCCAGCGCAAGTCAGAAAATGTGCCATTCTGCGGTATTCAGCAGGAGGCAGTTGCACCACTGAAAACATGCTGAGCAACAGCACAATGATAATGAAGGCATGCGCAACTGAAGGGGGAGGAACCATGCATAAAGGGCACAGTGCGATGTTCAAAGACTTGCACAATGCGCAACAGTGGAGCAGGTGGAAGTTGCGCTGTAGCGGAAATGAGCCAAAATAAAAAGGAGCAAGGAAGAGGTGCAAGAACGCTACAAGGAAGCCACATGAGGCAGGGGGAGAGACAGGCACAGGAAAGCAGCATGAAAGAGGGCAGGCCAGGGAAACCACACCACAGAAGAAGGGCATGGGAAGGTGTGTGGTGCCACACAAAGCAGAGGCTGGTAGGTGTACCCGGTGCAGGGGACGTAGCAGTCAGGACAGTGGGGCGAACAAAGCAACAGCTGCTGGGGGGGGAATGCAAGCCAGGGACATGGCCAGTGCCACATTCCACATGGATGCCATAATGAGGGGGGTGAGAAGGCATGGGGCAGGGGGATGTGGCCATGGAAGGGCCTGTCAGCAGTATGCCCCCAAGAGGCAGTACTGAGCCCGCACCAGCTTTGAGCTGTACACAGATATCGAGATTGTGGACCAGTACCGCCTGAACAGGGCAATATTGAGGCAGCTCTGTGAGCTGTGCAGTGATGTGATGCAGGCACCCACATGACGGAGTCATGTTCTGTCAATGGAGACAAAGGTAACAGTCTGCATGTGCTTGCTTGCCACGGGTACCTTCCAGAGACCAACAGGGTACACCACAGGCATAACACAGTCAGCCACACCATGCATCCTCACCCAATTCCTCAGCGCACTGCTGCCACATGCTGTGGAGTACATCCATTTCCCCAGCACTGCGGAGGAGCGCACAGCAAACATACAGGAGTTCCACAGGGTAGCACGTATGCCTGCCGTGCTAGGGGCGAAAGACTGCACCCATGTGGCCATACACACACCACCTGGCCCCAAGGATGCTGCCTACATGAACCGCAGGGGATATTCCAGTGTCAACTGCCAGGTGGTGTGCGATGCCAGTGGGCGCATCATCAATGTCTGTGCCACGCACCCTGGGGGAGCACATGATTCTTTCATCTGGCACCTGTCAGCACTGTGCCACCGACTCAAGAGTGGGGACATCCCCACAGGTCATCTAGTGGGTGAGTATGTAAATAGAATTTACATATCGTGGGCATGGGGGGGTATGGCCAGAGGTGCCATGGGTGTGGCCACAGGGCTTGAGGCAGTCTGAAGCTGAACACGACACTAACCTCCACTCTCTTCACATAGGTGACAGTGGATACCCACTCCGTCCCTGGCTGCTCACACCCTACCGGCGGCCCATGACCCCATCACAGCAACGCTACAATGAGGCACATGCCACCACATGCAATGTCATTGAGCAGGTGTTTGGGATGCTGAAGGTGCATTTCCATTGCCTGGACACCTCTGGTGATGCCCTACAGTATTGCCCCCCTGGCCTGTTGCATCCTGCACAACATGGCCAAAGACTGTGGGATAGCCGTACAGGTCGAAGGGGGGACAACGATGGGGACACCGGGGATGCAGGTGATGATGGATATGGGCAGCCCCCCCTTGGTCGACAGGACACCTGACTGATCCGGCTGGCATAGCTGCACCAGGACACCATCACAGAGGAGCACTTCAGCCAACACAGGTAAGTCACGGTGCCATGTGCAACCACCAGTGGCTGGGGCACAACCCACAGACACTCATGGAAACACACCAGGGGTGCATGCTGGCAAGGGATGTGGCAGGGCACAGAAGCACACACATACAATCAGGGAGGGGTGAACAGTAACACGCCACATGGACGGACACACACACATGCACACACAATAGGCACAAAACGTGCACAGGGGTCAGGTGCAAAACTGAGCCGGAATGCAAACACTAGCAACACACATGTCCACAGGCCACCACATCCACTGACTGTCCATGTATGTGTGTCAGATGCTGGGCACCATCGCACTTTGGTGTACAGTGCAATGCAGGCATCATCATACGCATGTACCTGTGGACAGCAGCCGGGAGGGTGTGCAGGTGGACCATGTGTCTGCATGCAGGGATGGGAACCCACCCATGCACTGCCCATCGAAACACACAATGCACACAGGGCAGCACCAGACAGTGCCCACGCTGGGAGATAGGTCAGTCTTGCGGCACAGTGCCACGTCCACCTCGGATGTGTGGGCAACCCCGCCGAGACCCAGCAGCACTGGCAGGCTGACCACGGGCCTCATGGGGTGGCACCGATGGTCCACCAGGGGTTCCACTGCGCGAACGCAACCATGCCCGCACAGGGGTCTGCAGCACACCAAACATTCCTGCACCAGGAGTGCTCAGGATGCCCACAGCTGAACCCGGCATTGACAGGGTGGGTGTCGCATGATGCATGGAATGGGGAGTGGATAGCACACTGCGCAGTGTGAGCGACGCATGTACACCTGACTGTGTGCCCACTGTGGCCATGACAGCAATGAACACCTGTGCATGCCTGTCAATGGCAGCGGTCACATCCTCCCACAAATTGTCAATCCGTGACACGATCCTATCGGTCTCCCTGCTGCGTCGCTCCTCAGCCCACTCCAGAGCCACACACAGTGCCTCCACAGATGTTGCAAGCTGCATCTGCTGCTGGACCAATGCCTGCAGTAGGTGGGTGTGCTCATCAAAGAGGTTGTCTGCCACCTCGGCATCCCGTCCCTCAGGGTATGCAAGGGCCTGATGTTCAGCACCCCTTGAGGGTAGGTGCTGCTCACCAGGACCAGGTATGGGCAAGTCCACAGGCGGTGCATGGATGCCACCACTGAACCCTGAACCCACAGTCCTGGTGGGCCACTGCTGCTGCCGCCACTCCACCTGCTGTGCCCAAGGGATCATTTGTTCCACCGCTGTGGCCGCAACAGTCCCACTGTCCTGACCAGCCACTGGTGCTGACAGGCACAGCCTGGGACTATGCTGACATGCTGGCCCACACGTCGGCACCAGCCAGAGCCATGGGTGTGAGCTGACCTGCTGTGTGTCCATTCCTTGGCACACACGTGTCACTGCCCATGACGGTCGTGTCTTCATCATTGGTGCAGGTCTCTGCCCCAGCCACAGCCACAGTGTGCTGGCATCCTTGGATGTCAGAATGCTGAGACACAGGAAGGGCTTCCCCCCACACCTGTCTCAATGACATCAGTGTGGGCAGCCAGGTGGCCCCACTGTTGCAATGCTCGACGTATACTTGTGGAGGTGGATGGTCCCTCCTCCAACTCCAGATGACTGTCCGCAGTGGACAGGCCCTCCACCGCTGACTCCTGCAAACGTGCAGGATCTGTAACAGAAAGAAAAGTCACGTTACTGCGTGTGACCTACCCTGCCTCCCCATAGACAGACCATGACTTACCATGCAGTGATGGGCCACCACCCATCTGGAAGCCACCTCCTGGAACTCCCTCTATGGCACTGCGGTGCATGCTTGTAGCAAGCCTGTCCTCTGCCGGTGTGAGCTGCACCACCTCCGGCTGGCCCCCCCGCCTGCTGCAGCACATGCTGCCATGATGGCAGCCACCTTCTCCTTCACCCTCCTCCTGTCAGTACCCATCTTCTTCTTACACTCCTGCACGGAGTGCTGGTGGCTACTGTGCAGGTTGACGGCACGTGCCACCTCCTCCCACGCAGCAGCATGGGCCTGAGGGTTGCCCCGCTGTCCACTGAGCAGTGGCTCCTGATCAAGGTAGGCCTCAAAGAGTGCCTCTGTCTCGGCCTTTGTGAAATTGGGCCTCCTCTTCCACCCACTATCGTAGCCCTCCTCACCCAGACCTCGCTCGGTCATTATTCAGCCTGTAAGGATGACAGTGGTTACCTGTGACTGTGCAGCACAAAGCATGTCCCTGATACCACAGTCCAGACCCCCACACAGCATGCAACTCACCAATAAACTGCAGTAACCGAATATGGCCACTACAGAACATTGTCACACCTGTATAGCACAATGCATGCAAATTAGGTGAGGAGCAACTTTAATTAGATGCAAATCACACTGCTGCGCCATTGAATGGCTGATTGGATGATTAGCATATGACGGCTGAATATCGCACCTTTGCGCTTTGCGCAATTGTGTTGAACATGCTGAGCCAATGGCGCAGTTCTGTGGCATGCATAGTACACCTCACTGCGCATGCCCGGGTAGCTTACGCAGGAGTCTGCCACGCTGATGACGTGCTGTGCATGGTAGGTAATGCAGGGCACGGCCACCATTGTGCCAGTGGCGCTATAGCAAGGGTCACTACATGGCGCTATGGCAATGGGCCTTCATAGGCACAATGGCACAACTGCACGATAGTCCACTGTGGCACTGACACACAGGCAACCAATCATGCTAGATGCATAGTCGTCCAATGGCACTGTGCGTGGCCTTGCGCCAGAGACCCTTGACCCTGTGCCCGACCTTTGCCTCCTTGGCGCCCTGCGTCCAGCATGGCTGCACCTCTATTGTGCTGTTTGGTAACAGCGCGATAGGGAATGGTGGCGCTGTACCACGCAGCATTTTCATGTGGGGTACCACGCTGCAGTGCGCCATATTGCCTACTATACTGTTTGGGATGGCACGCAGGAGAGCCCCACAGTGGACTGCCATTGAGTTGGCCAACCTTGTGGCCCTTGTGGAGCCACACCATGGGCCTCTGTTTGGGGAGGAGCCACTGGACAGGGCCAGGACCCAGGTCTGGTAGGAGGTGGCCACTGACCTTGTTGAGGCCACCGGAAGGAGAAGGACTGCAGAGCAGTGCAGGCACCATTATGGGGACCTCAGGAGGAGGGAGCCAGGCTACTTGCCCATCTGCGGTTGCGTGCCAGGAGGGGCATGGTGCCTCATCCAGGTGGGTGATACATCTACACACTTGTATTGTCCATATGGATAACATTGTCTTATGTGTCCAGCACATAGGGGAGGGATAGTTTAGGGTTGGCTGTGACGGTGTTTGCAGGGTATGGGTGGGTGGGTCTGGATGGGTGGTGGGACATACATTGGGGCAGGGAGACTTTGCTTTGGGATTGCACTGATGTTTTTCTCCTTGTTTCTACAGGCGTGGACAAACGGGGGCGGCTGGGGGAGCAGCAGCGGATGGAGGAGGACGCAGTGCCCAGGAGAGTCGGGGACCAGCACCACCGACATGACTGGCCTGATGAAGGTGAGTGCCATGACACCATGATTACTATTGTATGCTGTGTAACAGGGTGGGAAGCAGAGCATGGCCACCATCCATGGACACAATTGCCATGCACGTGACTTGTGACAGTCAGCACTGTCCAGTGGCACTGCATGTCTGGGAGTGCATCAGTGGTGGTCCATGCGTGCACTGGGCACATGGCTGTGGCACTGCCTGCACACCGCATAGCCACATTACTGTACGGCCTTGGTGGTGCTGTGTAGGACATGGGCGGTGGGTGTGTGCAGTGGTCCACATGGCTGTTGCTGCCTGGATGGGCAGGTCTTGTGGACATGGTCACTGTGGGTGGGTGCACACCATCACAGGGGCGTGGCACATGGCTGTATGCCATGCATAATGGATGGGCTGCAGGGGGATGGACAGTCACACCTATTGACTCTGATACCTCATCCTAGGTGACTGGCAACTCCTGCAGATACAGCAGGGTGTTCAAGAGCTGCTGCGGGTGGCGAGGGAGTCCCTGCAGATCTTGAGGGACATGCATCAACATGGGGTCAGGAGGAGGAGGGCCAGATGACAGCGCCAAGAGGAGGAGGACCAGGCCAGCCATTGATGTTCCCATGCGCCGACTACCACCTTCCCCCTTTGACCCACCCTCACACCCCGTCTTCCCTCTCCCATATGTTCACCCCTGACCCTTACCCACCCCCACCTTGTTTCTGTCCCTCCCCATATGTACATAGTTCTGTATATAGTTTTGTTTTATATGTTGCAATATAAATATTTTGATATGAATACTGTGGTGGTCTCTGATTTGCAGCTGGCTATAGGTGCTCAGCTGCAGTGGTGTGCATGGCATCTGGGGTGGTGCAGTCATGGGTATGTGTGTATGTGCGTGGGGAAGTGTCTATGGTGTGGGAGTAGCTATCAGTCGGTGTCTGTGGTGTGTGTGTTGTTCCCTGTGCATTGGATTACTGTGTGCAGTGGTCCATGGTGCATGCTCTGTGTACATTGTGCCCCTGTCAATCCATCCTTGGCCTGTGCAGCTGACACCCCTTGCATATCTGTGGCCTGCAAGGTCTGCTGCCATGTCAGTGGTGGCTGTCCATGCAGGTCATCCACTGTAACCATCACAATGCTGGGTTGCCTCCTTTCACTGGTGTGGTGCATGTTTGCCTTGGGTGACACTGTGGCCTCCACAGTTGTTGTCCCACCTCCATGCTGTGGCTTGTGTGTGTTGCAGGGGCTGTGCACCACTGTCTGTGACTTGTGCTCCAGGCATATGATGGTGGTGTACGGGTCCACAGTGCTTGCACAGGGTGGGTGTCACTCCTTTGCCATGGAGGACTGCAGGCTGTGTGTGCTCAGTTTTCATGGGCCCACACTGGGGGCTTGGTTGCCACACTACTGCGTCCCTGTGTTATTGTCCCCTTGGGTATGCGTGTGTGTTTGCCCCTGCACTGTGTTGCATCCAGTGTGATGCATGCTTCCATGCACCACTGTGGGTGTCTGTGCTGGCTGTTGTGGCTAGTGGTGGGTCGGAATGTGTCACTTGTCTACTGTGCAGGGTGCTGTATCAATAGTGGTGGTGTCAGGAGCATGCCCTTTCCCGTGTGGGGTACCTCTTGTGCCGACACATGGTCAGTCTCTCAGCTGTGCCTCAGGGGGATTGTGTGTGTTGGCACTGTGTCTGCAGTTGTTGCATTGCCATGTGCTGCCACCCGCTGCTGGGTGCTCATAATGGGGCTGGCTTGTATAGTTCTGTGGTACACGTGGTTGCAGTGTGACAGTGGGGGTGGTGGTATGCATGGGGTTTCCTGCAGTGGTGGTCACTTCTCATGGGGGGTGTCTGGGGGTCACAGTGCAGGATGTGCTGTGCACTGGGGGAGGCTGGTGTGGCATGGGGTGGTCCACCCTCCTTGTGCGGCAGTCTCAGCTTGCTGGTGGTTGTGCTGGGGCACCATGGCCCAGCTGTGCATTGTTTGCTTGTCCCCATGGGCCGGTGGATATTCCAGCCCTCCCCCAGTTGTGCTGTGCTTGGGGTGTGGGGGCACAATGTCAGTTCTGCTGTGTGTTCCTTTGCCCATCTGTGGCATGGGTGGTGGGCCCCTACCTCCCTGGTTGTGCAGTTACATTGCTCTGCTGCTGGGGGGGGCTCCCTGCTTGCGCTATGGCACCTCTGGGCTGCTCAGCTGGACATCCCTTGTTGCTCCATAGCACATCGTATCTGCTCACTTCCCCTCCCTAGTTGCGCTATGGTGCAGGTTGTGCGATATTCAGACGTTAGCTGTTGGCGCAATTTGGCTTGCTACTTTTTTGAATACCGCGTCTATTGTGCATGGGCACAATGGACTTGTGCTTGCTCCTGGTATTGCGCACTTTTTTGGGCACAGTGTGAATATCCAGCCCAAAGTGTTTTGGTACATAAACAAAGATCAGTAAGAAAGTAAATGTTTAACATTGTAGTGATGGAACAGATCACCTAAAGGTCTGACCATAACCTGTAAAGAAAAGACATAAGAACAGCGTTTCCAAATTACCAACAGTAAGTTTAGAACAATAACAGTTTATGGCATTGAGTTATAGTGCACTGCAAACCTAGAATAATAAACACTAAACCATACTTAACAGAAGTAAAGACTTCCAACAATTAGGGTGCTCAGCATATATCATGAAAGCAAGAGGAGGATGTGTAGCTTCTCTCATCTTGTGTTTGTAATCATTTCAACAATATAACTATATAAATTTTCAAAACAAGGGATCCCAGTTTCACACAAAGATTCACATTCATTTTGTAACCACAGATAAGCAAGGGAGGAAAAGACAAAACATCAACAAACAGCAAGTGAAGACAGGGAGCTAGTTGGGTGGGGGTGGGGATCATGAGACCATCAGAGTGATAATTTCCTACATCTCACAGGAAAATTTGATTGTGCAACCAGACAGACCAGAGACAGAAAAGGAGAGGACAGAACAGATCCTTGTTTTAACTCTCCCTTCAAAACAAATGGGACACGGTCTAATTCATCCCTATCACATACCCCCCACAGTAAGAGCAAATCTGTTTAAAAACAGGTTTCCAAACCATTCTTTAAATTCTCTTCTAACATTACCTTATAACCTATATTGTTCTGCGCATATGCACTATCATTTTTTTCAGAACAATCAATATAGCAAACAGTTAAGTTTAAACTTACACTTTTTCAACTATGATATTCTCAATTTCTGACCGATACCTTGACAGAAAATCAACACTGACATTCTCTTTTCCAGATTTCTGCATCACTTTGAATTTAAATAGCTGTACTACCAGGTAACACCTTGTGATTCTGGAATGGTCATCCATCAGTTGGAGATACAGCAAGTTAAAACCCAAAAACAAGCTACATTGTCCAGCCTGAATAAAGTTTACTCAGTCATGGAAGAATATTGTACCCTGCCAATAGCACCAAACACAAGGAAATCAATCACATGGGCTAGATTTGGAATATTATCTTCTAAACATATATTATTATCCTCTAACCATACCTATTTTAATAAAATTTATCCTGATAGGCATCTGCAAGACAATACATGTATCTGTAATAGAGGTTTCCAGGAGACCCTTGTTCACATTATAACTCAGTGCCCCCTTTATAACCTTCAATGCAAAAGAATCCTAAAGGATTTCCTGATCAAGTATGAAAATTTACACTATGATCTGATATTCATTTTGATACATCCTGTGGTAAAAGAAGATGATGAAATGATATCTAATGTCCTCTCCTCTGTGATCAATTACAAGAGAAAAAGGTACCTGGCCAAAATAAGCTAGTTATAGCTAGCCACAACAGTTAGAAACTTGTAAAACTAATTTTACACTTACATGGAATTCACTGCTATATGTATATTTCTAGTGCGATGTATACCTGTAAATGAATATGAACTGTACTATCTATAATCATTTTATGCTTATCTTACATTCCTTTTTATATTTGTAATGTTCAACACTATTATGTTTCGGAGGATCAATAAACTTGACTTGGAAAAAAAATCTTTCAGCTGGTTAAGCCAACAGAGATTTTCTTTCTTTCTTTCTTTCTTTCTTTCTTTCTTTCTTTCTTTCTTTCTTTCTTTCTTTCTTTCTTTCTTTCTTCCTTCCTTCCTTCCTTCCTTTCATCAGAAAGACCTTAGAACCAAGGGCTTTTTTACAGAGGTTCCACGTCAAGTCACAAGAATAACAAATTACAGTGGTTTCAGTAAGTAGTACAACATGAGGAAAGTAATTACATTAACAAAAGAATAATATGGATAAATAGTGTGTCAAGTGCAGCCAGTGGCCTTGTCTGAAGGGGGTGGTGGAAGGGATTACAAGGAGAAAAGGATAGGGGGTGAATTGGGGGGATGGAAGGAGCAAAATAAAAGCAAGGAGGGAGCTGCCACAATGTAGCATATGTAGGAAAAGACCCACAGGGGGTAGAGGGATAGAACAAAGTGAGGAAACAGAGGGGGGAGGGAGGAAGGAGTGGGAGTGGAGGGGTAGAGGAAGGGGGAATGAGGTAGGATGTAAAGAGGGCAAGGATGGGGATGGGAAAGGGATGAAGGAATGAAGTGCTCTATGTGGAATAGCACAGACAGATGACTGTGATCTGTCATAAATACAAAATCAGCTCCTAGCAAATAAAACTTAAGGGACTCCCTAGCCCACTATGCTGCAATGCATTCCTTTTCAGTGGTGAAGTACATTTTCTCTCTGTGGTGCAATTTTCTGTTGATATATAGAATGGAATGTTCCTTCTAATCTACATTCTGACCCAAGATAGCACCTCTCCCTCTGATGCATCTGTTTATAACAAAAACTGTTTCTCAGAGTATGGTCTTTGTAAAACAAGGACTGAACATAATTCAGCCTTGATGGCCCAAAAAGGTTCATCATACTCTGGGGACCACTTCACATTTTTCAGGAATCATTTCCTTATGAGTTCAGTGAGGGGGGTAGCTAACTGGGCAAAACTAGGAATAAATCTCCGATAGTAAAAAAGCAAGTCCTAAAGATGACATCATATTTCTTTGTTTTAGGAACAGGACTGTTAGCTACAGCTTCTCTCTTAGAAATCTCTGGCTTTACTTCTTCATTTCCCAAAATATATCCCAAATATCTAATTTTCTGCATGCCCAGTGCACATTTGGTAAGATTAATGGTCAGACCTGTATTTTTGATAGATTGGATAACTGCTCATAAGTGTCCAAGGTGGCATTTCCAGTCTGGACTGTCCACCAAGACATCATCCAGGAAAGCAGCATAATAACATGTGTAAGTAGCTAAAATTACATCCATGTACTGTGGGAATGTAGTGGGTGTGCTATGTAAGCCAAACGGCATGGTGGTGAACTTATAGAATCCAGTAGGAGTGGCAAATGCAGTTTTGTCTCTGGATTCTTTAGCTAGGGGAATTTGCCAGCAACCTGTGGTGAAATCTGTCCACCAAGTCATTTATCTTGGGCATAGGATAGCTGTCAAATTTAGACACTTGATTAGGTTTCCTAAAATCAAGGCACATTCTTGTACCCCTTTCTTTTTAGTGCTGTATAGTGGAGTTATGCTGATGTCTTGCTATTACAGAGAGAGAGAAGGTGGTTCCAGAAGCATGTCACTGGATTCCCAATGAACACACACTTGGGGAGCTGAATCACAATCACTCTGCTACTTGAAAATCAGATCACTATCTCGATTCAGTACTGCCCCCCCATGCACTATTTTCTTGCTGCCAACCCCATTGCCTAGCACCACCAGTCACTACAGTATGGGCTTTATGCTACCTTCATATGTGCTGGCTATCCATTATGTAATCAACTGGTGGAGACGGAACCCTGTAAGTCCTCCCAACACCCACACCTAGACCTCAAAATATGTTAGCTGTTATTATTTTTTTCAGTTCTGACTGAATGAAGTAGTAGACATCATGTACAAATTGTTTGTGTTTTACCTTTTTGTTGCTTTGATGATTTCATGTTTCAGAGCTGAACAAACCAAAAACAATAAATGTTGGTTTTCATTGATTACGAAAATTAGGAATGAGCAAGCCTTTGATGAATACTAAGTATTTGAAAAAAAACGGACTTGATTTATCAAATGTGTACAGACAAGTTCAGTAGGTGCTCATACAGTACACCTGGAATGGTAAATTCCAGTTTCTAAGAGGAATACTACTGCAGTACAAGTCAGTGTTCTGCAGCAGTGTAGTATTAAAAGTGTGAAACATTTTATATGAACCAGAACACAATGTTTTTATAATATTTTATTTTTTTTATTTTTCTACAGGCTATATTCACCTGTGTAGAAAATGTCCTGTAGGGCATAACACTAACAGCCATTATAAAATAGCATAAAAAATCTTCATACTTGATTGGTCAATTGACCTCCAGAGGTGTGAGGATATCTCAGTACAACATCACAGCTGTAGACCCGGCAACCCCTGGCTGTCTGTGGAGGGAAAAACAGTAAATCAGTATGCCTGTCATCAGCTGTCAAAACCTCTTTAGTCAACAGCTTCACACAATCTCGTCAGAAGAAACTGCAATGGCATACAAACCTGAAATATGTTTTGAGCTATTCACCACAGAAGACCTAAACAAATGGTTTGGCACAAAAGAAGTAGAAATGCCTCAACAACCCAAAGTGACAACAGGAGAGAAAAAAAAAAAGAAAAGAAATGGCACCTGCAACTGGCATCTGAATAGCTGGACCAGCTTGAAATAGAAAAAAATGAACCAGCTACAAAAACATCAACATCTTGAGAGGTCAAAATATTCCTGGACTGGTCAACAGAAAATGAAATGACCATCAGCTTTACAGAATTATCAACATCAGAGTAGAACATGATTTTGAGACAGTTCTACGGCTCTGTAAGAAACTCCTCAGGTAACCCCTACAGTATTAGCAGCTATATCAGATTGCGAGCAGGCATTAACAGATATCTTAATGAGCCTCCCATCATCTGCAACATAAATGTAATGTCCAATGTGGATTTTCAGTCCTCCAACAATGTGTTTCTCACTAACATAAAAAACCTGAGGTGCGAGGTAAAAGACCAAACAAAATATCACCCTGACATCCCTGTCAGCCATCTCAAACAGCTCCCCTACTCTGAAGCACTGTCAACGGAAATATGAGAGGGCCTAGTCCACTGTATCTGGCTCAAAATACAGTAACATTTTGCCAGATGTCGCTGTGAAGGTGAAAGAAATCTAAAGCCAGACTTCTTTGAAGTATGCCAAGAAGGAATGGGACATGAGTACATAACCAAGTTCTTCAATGAAAAAAAAAAAAAAAAACACACCAAAATCCAAGAAACAGGCAGAAGCCAACTTAAAGGCAGCATGTTCTCATTACCAGGCCACCCTCATTGCCCAGTTGAAGCATTTAAAAAATATGTAGCAAAAATACCATGTAATGCACCAAACCTATACCTACATCCACACAAGAAACCTGCCAAGTCATGGGCTCAAGAAACAACCTGGCACACATTAGAGCCCATGGGTATCAACTACCTTGCATCAATGCTGTCCAGAATTTGCAAAGCCACGGGGCTAGAAACAGTTTATATAAATCACAGCCTCCTCGCTGTTGCCATCCAAATAGCTGGGCTAGAAGCTTGGCAAATCATGACCATTACTGGTCACCAAGCAGAAATGTCCCTAAAGAGTTACTGGGACCCCTCCATTGAAAATAGACAAATATGGAGCCACCTCCTGTCTAGGAGGAGCACAGAGCAGCAAAAGACAAATACACCCACTGTACAAGAATCACCCAGCATGAGCACCCACCTGGAAATTACTGAAGCCTCCTACATTAATTATAATAATAATAATAATAAATGTTATTTCTAAAGTGCCTTTCAGTTTTCAATGTGCTGTACAAAACCAATAATACAAATCGAACATTAAAATTCAGTATAAAACTACAGTATAATCAGCAGCTTCAACACAATCAATATTCCAAGAAGGCAATTTGATAAAAATGTGTTTTTAAACCCCTCTTAAATTCCTCCACGGAGGTGCACTCCCATAACTGATGGGGTAGAGAATTCCAAAGAGTGGGTGCGGCATAAGAAAAAGCTCTACGGCCAGATGAATTTAAACTCACACTTGGAATCTCCAGCAACCCCTCATCAGCTGAGTGGAGCAATCAGCCAGGGCAATAAAGAGCCAGAAGATCTTTCAGATAGGCCAGATCCTAATCATGTAGGGCTTTGAAAGTCAGTAAACAGACTTTAAAGGTGATCTGCCACCAAACAGGAAGCCAGTGCAGATCGCGCAGCAACGGGGTAATATGACAAGACCGGCTAGTCCCAGTCAAAACCTGGGCTACTGCATTCTACACTAGCTTAAGGTGGCAGATTTCAACCCCAGAAAGCCCAAAATACAGGGAGTTGCAGTAGTTCAAACGTGAGGACACAAAGGCGTAGACCAATGTTGGTAGCATGTCAGACGGAACAAGGTGCTTCACTCTAGCGATATTCCTAAGATGGTAAAAGGAAGTCTTGATGACTGTAGTGTCAGCCTGTCATCCAAGATAACCCCTAGGTTACACACCCATTTGGAGGTTGGAAGTGACACACCGCCAAGAAAAATTCCTGAGGGTGCACCAACAGGCGGCCCCTCTATCCAACAGCCCAGATCCACAACCAAAATCTCTCTTTTCTGAGTTCAACTTCAGCCAACTAGAATCCATCCAATCCTGGATTTCTTTCAGACAGTTGTTAAACACCGAGAGAACTCCATCCTGGTCAGGAGCGAAAGACAGGTATAGCTGGGTATCATCTGCATAGCAGTGAAACCTCAGCTCATACCATCTTATAATGTCTCCAAGGGGCAGCATATACTCCACGAATAACATGGGAGATAGCACAGAACCCTGAGGCACCCCACACAACAAAGAAGTTGGGCCCAAGTTAAAAACCCCAGACACAACTCTTTGTGAGCTCCCAGTGAGGAATGAGATGAACCATTGAAGGACGAGTCCTGATATTCCACAAATTTGCCTCAGGTGCATTAACAACACCACGTGATCCACAGTGTCAAAAGCTGACAAGAGATCAAGAAGAACTAGAATAGAATGTCTCTTCTGGTCTCTCACCCTCAGAAGATTATTAAGCACCCCGAACCAGTGCAGTCTCGGTGCTATGTCTTTTATGAAAACCGAATTGGAAAGGTTCATAGATGTCATGGATGGTTAAATGGTTCTCCAATTGGACCACCACTACCTTCTCAATCACCTTCCCAATAAAGGGTATGTTTGAGATGGGTCTGTAGTTTGTGAAACAGTCCGGGTCCAAGGTAGCTTTCTTCAAGAGAGTTGTCACCACCACCTGTTTCAGGGAGCTAGGAAACTCACCCGATTCCAGGGAGCACCAGACTATTCGCACAAGGATTGGACCGATGATGTCACTACCACCCAATATTAGGAAGGTCGGTCCAGAATCCAAACTACAGCTTGTAGGGTGCACACAATAGATAATCCTCATGATATCCACAAAATCAGGTTGACTGAAGGAACTCCAAGAAAACTCAGGTACTGTGAACTATGTTGTTCAACAGCATCCCCCTTAGAAGCCGCTGGACGCAGATCCGCCTTGATATCGGCTACCTTATTTGTGAAGAAACGAGCAAGCTCTTCACACTCTAATTGCAAAAAAGCTTTCTGAACTTGTAGACATGCTGGGTTGCACAGCCTGTCCACTGTTCAAAAAAGCTGAGCTGGTCGATTCCTAGCAGCTGCAATCTCCCTGGATAGGAATTCTGCCTTGTTATGAGAGATTGCAGATTGATAGACAGAATAATGGTCCATCAATATAAGGCAGTCGGCATCAAGGGCGGACCTGCGCCAGCAGCATTCTAATCTTCATCCCTGTCTCTGCATCTCCCTCAATGTCCCATCAAACCAAGGGGCCTAGGGGCCAAAGGGAAAGGGGGTGTACACAAACAGGAGCAATAGTATCCAGAACCAATGTAACAGCCCTATTATAGGCCGTCACCAAGGTCTCTGGACTACTGCTTGCCAACACGGGAGATGAGAGGTCAAGGACTGCCGCAAGGCCTTGTGGAGTAACATCCCATAAAGGGCAGTACCTTGCTATCTCCACAGGGGTAGGCCTTCTCAGGGGGGCACTCAAATTGAACCTCACGGTGTAGTGGTCTGACCAAATGACTGGTTCCACCCCCAAATTGGAAATATCAATCCCTAGGAGAAAGACTAAATCCAAGGAGTGACCAGATTTATGGGTAGCAGTGGAAACCACCTGTGTAAAGCCCAAAGAAGTCATTAACTGGAGGAAGTGATTACCAAATTGCAAGAATTCATTGTCGACCCAGGTGTTAAAGTCTCCCAGAACCATCAATCTGGGCGACTCAAATGACATGTCAACAGTGAAGTCTGCCACTTCCTGTAAGAACCGTTTCCCATCTCCTGGTGGACAGTAGATGAGTACGATTCGAACGCCAACACCCGCTACCACTGTGCACTCAAAGGACTCAGTCTCCCCAAACTACCACACTCGTGGGGCCCAATTCTGTCTTAAAACAGACTGCAACCCCCCACCCCTGTGGTCCAATCTCTTGGAGTGTATCACCAAGTACCCAGCTGGGGTCATGGCTTCCAACATGGGGCCTGGATTTTCATCCAGCCAGGTCTCAGTGATGCAAGCTAAGGTCACCGAATGAACAAGATCAGCAGTAATGCTAGTCTTGTTTCTGACAGACCTAGCGTTGCATAACACCGCCCGAGCTGAATGAACGATGGACAGATTCAAATCAAGACTGCACTGGGCATCATGCAGTAAACAGTGCTGCTCAGAACTGACCCACCACCCAATGGAAATGATCACCAACCAGGAAGCAGTAATTCATACCAATAGCCATCAACATTCAGCTCATCATCATGCAACCAGGTCAACAACTAAATGATAATTTCTGTAAACTTGATGTGCATATTTCACATCCACAACAAGTGATTGCATGATCGAGCAGCCTGCCGTCTGGTCAGAACAGCACCCTACATGAATTATCCTCAGCAAGAAGATGCAATGCCTCCGAAACTGACTCTCCTGCAAAATGAGAAACACACAGTAAGTACTAAGATAAAAGTACATCGTATGCTTAAACAAAACTGCTCAGCAAATAACAAGAAAAAAATGTTGAAACCAGTTCTGTTCCTGTTGCAAATGTTACAATACAGAATGCTATAAATAGACTCATTTAAAGTATTGCAGTATTTATAAAAAAAATTATTTAGTGTAGTATTTCTGCAAATGTTATGAATTACTGTATTTCTAAAAACTGGTTTGCTCAACAAATCATTTCAAATATTTGTTCAAGTTTAAAAAATGCATTTATTATTATTCTACTGTATTTGTTCAGCAACCTTTAAACGTTTTAAAAATGCATTTATTATTGTTTTTATTCAGCAAATGTCAACTTAAATGTTTTCCACTACTACTTAAACACAGCATTTATTCACCTGTAAAAGAAATGTTTTACAAAAAAAAAAACTTTAAAAATTACCACTAACAAACGCAATCTCCATGGACTGCTTTGTACAGCGTAAGGATATATACAATTTGTCAACATAAAACATAAAAAAAAGACAAGCCTGGTAGTAAAATAAGAATAGATAAATCATAAAACCTATGAAATTGTATTTTTTTCTGTAAATTAGGTCCTAGTTTATTATATTTATACACCTGATATACTACTTACAGATAGATATGTGTTTGTTCATCTTGTTTGATATAATCATTGACGTATGTGACAATATAACATCAAGCATTATCAATGAGCTTGTATATTTAAGTAGTGACATTTTCCCAACTTGACCAAACCCCTGAAGAAGACTCACGAGGAGTCGACGTGCTGGGTGGTCTGGAGGGAGCCGTATATGTTGCTGGTACTCTCTGCCTGTAATAAATTCTATTTTTTGAATGTAATTAAACTTTCTTGGATTCATTTGGATCAAGGGGCAGGAGACCCGAGTGACACCACAATTTGGATGTGTGTGTAAAAAAAAAAATCCCCAGTACAAATTTACAGCCAAGCCATTTTATAATAGCAATAATGCACCACAGGGTGTGTATTGTGCCTGGATAATGTCATGCCTTGCCGTTGATCACACTCAGCCTTCGGCCTCATGCCCAACCACACAAGGTGTAATATTATCCCAGCACAACACACACCCTGTCATGCATTATTGCTTAATTAAAGCACAGAAACTGTCCATACTGTTGTGTGCCTCAAACCTGGCCATGGCAACAAATCAGGAAAAGGGGAAGCCAGTTCTTTTAATGCAACCACTAATTCCCCCAACTCTCTTTTCTATCTGGACCCCAAACAAAATAACTTTTTTATTTTAGAAAAAAATATCCACTTGGAAACTAAACTGGGAAATGTTTGCCATCACAACTACAGTAAAATGTCCTCTGTTAAACAGCATTGTTTCAGCAGTGGAAAGAGAACATCAATTCACCATAGGAAGTTGCCCTGGCAACAAACTTTGGCATGGAAACTTGCAGAAGGGCTATTCAAATTGACCACATCTTTCTACAAATTATGTTTGCTTCAGAAAGTTATTTCCAGTCTAGTTATGTCCTGGGTTGAATCAAACAGTTGAGTACTGAACACACACACATACACACACACACACACACACATGAAAGCTTCAACTTTTTCACTGCACAAAACGCAGCCTGCATAATCACAATCTGCAGTTTATAACATTTCATATTAATTATTGTGCATATATTTTTTCTTTTGAACATATACCTATGTTGTTCCTTCTAAATTAGTTCAATCAATGTGATGTCCACTGAAAATATAAGCCCTTCAAACTTGAAATGAGTGCCTTTGCCTGCTTACAGTACCATATAGGTTTAATAGATTCCTGTGGTACGCCTGCTTACAATTTTATGGTTGCATAGCAGAGCTATGCTGTCATCTCACTATTACATAGACAGAAAAGGGGGCTCCAAAAGCACATCACCAGATTCCCAATGAAGCACACAATTGTGGAGTTAAAGCACAATCACTCTGCTATTTGAAATCAGCCAGCTGTCTCCGTTCAGTACTGCCATCCCACTGCACTATTTTCTTGCTGCCAACCCTGTCGCCTGCCCTCTTCATTCACTACAGTGTGGGCTGTATCCTACCTCCATATGAGCTGGCCATCAGTCATGTAATAAGCTGGTGGAGAGGCAGACCTCTAAGTCCCCACAACACCCAGACTGGTTCCTCTCCCCTTGGCTGTGGTTGGAAAGCCTGCTACAGCTACATCTATGACCTAATGTACTTAGATTCATCTCCCCTCACTGAAGCCCATGTGCTTGCCTGTTGCTGCAGACTTCCAACTCTACCTTCTGCGCTGCAGATGTCATGCAGCATGGTGTTGTTCTGTGGACCAGAGGAGGAGGGCTGACTGAGCTTGCAACTCAATGCCTCACAGACATCAACAATAGAGGATAGCAGAGGGGTAAATGTTCCAAACCAGGGAAGGGATCAGGTGCCATGGTATCAAACTGCAGGCTTTTAACATTGAACTGAAAGGTTCAAAGGAATCATCTGGGGTTGCTGCTGCCTGCCCAGTGGGGTGGGATTGTTAAAGTAATGAGTGTGGCCATACCTTGGGAGAACTGGGTTTGCCATCTGGCCCAGTAAATGATATTAGTCCTGTTAGATTAACACAGAGGTGGGATTGCACATGAGCCCAGGCTGAAGCATGTCTGTCTGGCAGTCAGTTACATAAATAGAAGTCTCCCTATTCCTGGCAGGGCTATGGCAGCTTTTCTGGGTTGTGAAGGACTGCTGGACTGACTTGTATGTTTACTTTTTTCCCCGAGGGTCACATCCCACAGCATGGTCAGGGAGGGAGGGCTGTAGTATTGTTAAATTTGTGTTTGAAAGTGAAGTAGTGACACCCGGCATGTGCATCAGAGTCGATGCTAAAGTACATGCCCATTGCTGCTGCTTCACTTTCAAACACGCATTTACCCATGATACAGTACTCAGTTCTTAAAAGGAGTCACTTTAGCATGTATACCTTTTTGTCTAGTCTGTAATCATGTACTCACTTGATGCAGCTTAACTTTTGTTAAGGCCATCTGTGGATGACCTCCTAGCGCTTTGGTGCCATGTGGAGATGTGAATGCTCCTTAGCATCAGGTAGACAGAGAAAAAGGTGGGTCACCAGGATTACTCATTTACATTAAAACCTTTAAAATAATGGTATGTCATAGCATCGTTTCAGTACATATACAGTAAGTGACCTTGTAGAAGGCTGCAGTCTATTTTTTGATTGGAGGGACAAAAGTTAGACTAAAGCAGACAAGGGGCCACATTCCAGAATGGGTTACGCATGTCACAAGGTGAATTGCACCAAACCCAATGGTACAAGTCGCACTTTGTGACATGCCTTATACCATGTGCAATTACAAGACATGGACTGTGCTATGGTGCGGGTGGCTTGCGCCCAAGCGGACTTCCACCAGCCACAGCCCCTACAGTACAGTGGAAGGGGGATTACGGCAGCAACTGTGCCCTATTCTGAAGGGGCGGCTGCCATAACCCCCTTACGCAATTTCAAGACACGTTGCACCACTGCAGGGTTAGACCAGCTGTTATCTGGTCTAAGGGGTATCCGTCCTGGCCAAATGGTGATTGTCCACCCCACAGAGCCACAGCATGCACACAGCAGTGCTCCATGGAACCCCCATCTCTGTGAGCCTCCTCCGATTCTGGGGTGCCACCCACCGGCACCCAGGGCTGAATTATCTGGCATCACCCTTGCACCTCTGCTGAAGTGCCAACCCCCCCATGACCCATGGGGGCCTGCGGGCTGTTTTTGTGGCTGGGGGAGTTTGAGGGACTGTTTTCTGTGGGCAGCAGCTTGTTGCACCCAGGTCCATTGTGCCAGTCCCGTGATGCAACCCTACAGCTGCTGCAAGTCGCAGGACGTAAGTGCCAGGGACCCCTGCCTGTCTTGGAATAAGTGCAGAGTCCCTGGCATAGCAGGCCCCATGTCTTTTTAAGCACATAGCAGCTGTATTGCCTCTGACCAGAATTTATTTATTTACAGTCACCATTGGTGATCACCAGGCATTTCTCAACTCTTCTATGATACCCAGCTATTTCATTTTCTGTATTTGTTTAACCACATCTGCTCTTAATCACTCTGGTAATCTGTATACCTTTTGTCTAATAGGGCAAGCATTCCCTGTTACTGCTCGACCACTTTTGCTTGGCTTGGCACTGTAGTAAAAGTACTGTCAAATGTGTTTACCAAGTTATGAATTTCTATATTCTGAGGAGTTTGTGACAAAACTAATAAAGCAGCCTTTGGTGTTTTTTCAACCCATTTCTTCAGGAAGCTAGCATTGTATATCTCGGTAAGAGTTTTCCTCTCAGGAGTCTCAATCTCATACTTAACTGTGCCAGTATGTCTAAGCACTTTATAAGGTTGGTACCACTTCATTAACAGTTTATGTTCTGTAGGGAGTAACAGTAGCAAGAACTTTTCACTTTGCTCAAAAATGTTTTCTTTTACCACATGGTCATAATACACCTTCTGCTGATTTGGGGCCTCTTCCTGATTACCCTGGGCAAGTTCAATATTTATTTTGCCAGTTTCTTTTTCAGGACACACATATAAGGTGTAATAGAGTTTTTCATAGTGGAGTTATCTTCCCACATTTCTTTTATTACATCCAGTGGCCCTTGTTTACAATACAGCATTTCAAATGGTGAAAAATCTGTTGAGGCTTGTAGCATTTCTCTGTATGCAAATAGCAGGTAATATAAGTATTGCTCCCAATCTTTCCCTTCCCCTTTTACAAACCTTTTTAACATGTGTTTTAAAGTTTGGTTAAAATGCTCCACAAGAACGTCTGTCTGAGGGTGATAAGTAGAGGTTCTTATGGCAGTGATACCTAGTACTTGGTACAGCTCCTTCAGCAATGCAGCACCAAACTTAATACCCTGACCCGTAATAATCTCTTTAGGTATGCCAACCCTGCTGAAAATTTTGGAAAACTCTGCTGCCACTTTGGGGCTATGACAGTATGCATAGGAACTGCCTCGGAGTATCAAGTAGCATTATCACATACTACCAAAATGAATTGATTACCCTTTTCAATTTTGTCAAAAGGGACACCCACATCCATTGCAATTTTCTCAAAAGGCACATCTATAAAGGGTAGGGGCACCTTGTTTTTTTAGTAAATGGGGCTACTTGCTGACAGTCAGCTCAAAAACTGCATTAGGTAGCAACATTTTCATGAATTCCAGGCCAGTAAAATTTGTACAACAATCTTGCAAGTGTGTGATCCCTATGGCCAGTCACTCAGGGAGGGATCACACCCTTGCAAGATTGCTGTACACATTTTCTGCAGGTGTCTTCTTTCTGTTCTGGACTTCCAGATCTTGGAACCAGGCTCACACAAGTCCACCATCAAAGTCACCAAAAGGAACAGAGTCCCCAATATCTGAGATTTTCTTTGCCTGTGCTCTTGTGATCACAGCTGTTGACACAGCAAGACTTACTCCCTATGTGATTAACTTCACAAATCCTGAAAAGTCATTTCCAATAATGACAGGTAAAGGTAACATAGGTAGAGATGCAGCAAGGTTTTACTTCACAGCTGAATTTTCAGTGATGTCACCAAATTCGCCTCTGTAGCTCACTTCAAGAAGCTGACCCACTTAATGAAAAATTTGCCATTGTAACTTCACTTTGCTTTTTTCTTCAAGCGCAAATTGCACTTACAAAAAAACATAAAGCAAGGAGAAGTTAGAAATGGTGAATCCCAATCCCATGCCATGATGTCTAGTGTCTCCCTATGCCCCCGGATGATCACTGTTCGATTAAAAATTTTAATTCAGTCCCTGGTGTCTAGTGGCTCCACCCTCACCGATCACCAACATCAATGTACAAATAAATTATTTCTGTAACTAAATCCCTATTGTCTAGTGCCCCCCCACCTGCTGATCACCAGCCACAGTGTAAAATTAATTATTTTTTAAAATAAATCCCTGGTGTCTAGTGTTCTCCCCCAACCTGCCGATCACCAGTCCCAGTGTAAAATTAATGATTTTTTAACTAAATCCCTGGAGTCAATTGGTCCCTCTCACCTGCCAACTGCTGGCCCCAAAGTAAAATGAATTATTATTTTAATAAAATCTCTGGTTTCTAGTGTCCCCCCACCCATGGATTGCTGGCCCCAGAGTAAAATTAATTATTATTTTAACTAAATCCCTGGTGTCTAGTGGAACCCTCACCCCATCAGGTAGTGCCCCAACACCTCATGTTTTTATGGATTATGTACAATGCTATGGTCTTAATGAAATAGCATTTTATAAATAAAATTTGCTTGGTTGCTTGTTTCTTTTTTATTAGTTATTTAGGTTTTTTTTGGATGTATTATGGTATGTATACGTAAGAATGGTTTATGTTAAGTACTACTTTTGATGTGTTACTTTGATGCTTTTGGTTTTGTAAATAAAGAATTCCCCACTCTTGCAAAAAGTGTCACGGGTTCTTTTACTTCCACCTGGACACCCATGAGGACAGCACCAGAGATGGGTTGAAAGTACCTCAATGTAACTTCTAGAAGGAGAGATTAAGTAGATATATAAGTTGTATAGAGATAGTAGATGCAAAGAGGTGGAGTGTAAATGAACCACATCTGCTCTTCTCCAGTTCTCTGTGGCAACACCTGATTTCAGTGAGCCATTATATAAGACAGTCAGTGGGCAGCCAGCACCTACCTGAGTTCTTTCAGTTCCTTGGGTGCATCCTATCCAGTCCAATACCTTTTCCACTTTCAGAGTGGCAAGTCCCTTCAGGACCTTTTTCTCTGAAAAAGGGCTTGAGTCACTTCTCTCCCCCCCTTTGATCTTGCTGATCACCTGTGATCCATCCCTCCTGCCTCCACTGTGAAGACTGAGCAAAAGTACTTATTCAGGATGTCTGCTTTTTCTTGGACCTCTTCTGCACAGTCTCCCTCTGCTGTCCTTCTTATCCTTACTATCCCTCCCCTTGCTTTCCACTTCTCCATTATGTACCTGAAGAAAGTTTTTTCCACATTTGCTACCCCCTTTAGATATCCTTTCCTCTGTCTGCACCTCTGCTTATTTCCTTACCTGCTTCCCTCTACTTTACTCAGTGAACCTCCCTGTCTTCCTCCTTCTGCATTTCCTTATGCCTCCTTAATGCCACCCATTTTCCCTTCACCACCATGGCCACTTCCTTAGAGTGCCATAACAATCTCATCAGAACAGGCAATCATACTTAAACTGTGTGACAGAGGACTGCTCAATGGCCCAGCATCAAGAGTACCTGTTTGCCATTCAAACTGAATGTGCTTGTGTCCCATGCCTAGGCCAATGTACATGGCAGTTTAGACACTTATGCCTCTTAATTGCCATGGGGAGGGAGTCACATGGGCAGGACTCTGGGCTGCATAGAATGCTCCTCCAATGTTACCTGGGCCACCTAAAACCCTGATACAGAGGTGATGACATCTTGACTGAGGGCTGGAGCCAAGAAGAGCAGTGCATGGGCATTTTCAGGCTCCTCATGGCCTGTAAGATGACTTCACTATGGGTCCTGTGCAAGGGAAAAGAGAGTGCTCTAAAGTACTGCAGTTATAGCCAAAGACATGGTCAGATATTTCCAGAAAATTCTGTGACATTTCTGGAGACATCTCCTGCTTTCTGCATTTCCACAGTAGGGACAGCAGAGAGAAACTCTTTGGAAATTTTGCAAAATATCCAGAAATATCTAACCATGTGTGTGGCTACTACTGTAGGTGTCTATGTCATCTGTTATGTGTCTATGCGTTACATGTCTATATCATCTGTTAGCACCCTTTGCAAACTGTGTGAGAGGCCTTTCAGCACCATGCAATTCTGCTTAAAGTTGAACCAGCATAACATTCTGTGGTGATTTGCATATGTAGCCCATGATGCGTTGCATTGTGTGGGCATGTGTGATTTTGTATTTTCTTGAAACTTGGCTTCCCAGCCAAAAGCCCTTTGGGGTAACCCTTGCCTCAGTGTTTGCGCACAGAGGTTCTTGGTCTTTTAAATAGTTTTTTATTTTAATGGGTTCACCACAACATAACCCAGACAGACCATCTTAGGGTAGCTGGCTCATTCCACTGGGGTGTCAAACAGATGAGGCATACTGACGAGTCCTGGTAGGACAAAACACGTGTCTATGTCATCTGTTAGCACCCTTTGCAAGCTGTGTGAGAGGCCTTTTGGCACCATGCAATTCTGCTTAAAGTTGAACCAGCATAACATTCTGTGGTGATTTGCATATGCAGCCCATGATGCGTTGCATTGTGTGGGCATGTGTGATTTTGTATTTTCTTGAAACTTGGCTTCCCAGCCAAATGCCCGTTGGGGTAACCCTTGCCTCAGTGTTTGCGCACAGAGGTTCTTTGTCTACTACTGTATGCAGTCCCTTCTTCACTGATGACTTCCATATGAATGCATGTTCTTTCATTATTTAGATTATGGACAGCTGCGGTGGTGCTTGGGTCTGTGCAGGTTTATCTACTGTATCTTCTTCATCATTTGTTAAGCATAACAATTTCAGTATTAAAACCTGTTTATGTTTACTTGCCACTGGACTTTATGCTATGGGGCTTTGTGGGCTTAACCACTAACAGATCTACAAAGTACAATACTTGCTTCGTCTTCTGCACTACCCAATTTGCATGCACTTATTCAGTCTTTGACTACTATATTTTCCTCCAATGCCAGAACTTCCTTACATTTTTTTACCCAATAACACTTGTAAGTGAAATCCCAAGTTATTTACCACTTCCTCTTATGACCACCAGTCCCACAGTTCACACTAATCACTTTCTTCTACCTTTCCTCAATCATATTCCTTCCAGTGTGAAACACTACTCAGCCTCTGCAGCTCACCTACATTCATTGTAGTGTGCCTGTAGCCCTGAAGGTGTTTTTTTTTTTTTTTAAAAGGTCTGCACCATTGTGTCTGTAGGCCTGAAAGGCTTTTTTTCAATAAATATCTGCCATGGCAGGCCTGTAGCCCAGAAGGGCTATTTTTATTCAAATGGACACTGTGGTGGCTCTCTAGCCCTGGAGGGCTATTTTGAATCACACTCATAGTGCAGCAGGTCTTTGGTTTATTTGAACAAGCAGATCAGAGCAGTTAATTAGTAGTCTGTGACCCATGTATGTGTGCTGCGGTGCACCCAGCATTCCATACATAGCTCTGCCACAGCATTCATCATCTAACAACACAGATTTTCCCATTGGTCAGCAAGGATCATATTGGTGAGTAACCTAGCTGAGAAACAAATGAGGCAGGATGATCAGCCTTGTGGCCACTAAAACTGAAGCAATCACCAGGTGAACAGCTGTTGTGGTTGCCAGGATTCATGACTGCAGGCTCCTCAGTGATCATGGCACCAGACAAGCAACTGTTCTTGGGCACCAGGACAAGTCCCAAGGGATCATAGCTGACAGGAAGGTCTCATTATGGATTAGTACTATGACTATATCACAGCACAGGAATTCACAGGAAAGTGAAAGTTGCATTAACATCAGAAGCATAAAACATGTTGGTGCGATTACGTGTGTGTGTGTGTGTGTGTGTGTGTGTGTGTGTGTGTGTGTGTGTGTGTACACTCAAAAGATTAAGCCAAACCCTGAGGGCTGTTCTCTGGCAAGGAAAACCCAAAGATAGGTGGCCTAATTTTCAAAGTTTGAAGCATTGCTTGTGTCAAGCCCTGCATTAGTGTTGATGTTTGACACAGCTGCGCCAAACTTCTTTGATGAAACTGCACCAAATTTTAGTACATTTGGTGCAGTTGTGACATTTTCCAAAATTTATGGCCACTTGTGCCAAAGCTTTGGTGCAAGCTCCATAAAAAAGGTCCCCACCCAAATTGCCACACATTAGACCAGTGGAGAGTTGATAGAAACATAGAAACATAGAATTTGACGGCAGATAAGGACCGCTTGGCCCACCCAGTCTGCCCATTTCCCTACCTGATGGATAAGCTGCAGATCCTAGTTAACCAGCAGCAAATCGTGACTCCAACAGAATGCTGCAAGCCCCCTGCACTATATGTTTGGTGCACCAGGGGCTTGAGGCATTCACAAAATGTTTGAAAATTGGGCCCAAGATGTCTGGATGTTCATGTTGTGAATGGTCTGAATTACCTAAGAGTGGGAAACTGGGGCATGAATATGCATGGTTCTGCCCTTCCCCCAAAAGACTATATAGGTGGAAGGCACCATGGTATTGGTAGCCAGCTCTCCCTGGGTAGAGAGAGAGAGAGAGAGAGACAGAGTGGAGCAGTTCAGCTTCTCTTTCTGCAACATGGCTGAGGGGGTCTGTAGTCCCAGGAATGGTGACAGGGACCCTGAGATCGAGCACTGGTCCCCTCAAGCCTGATCTTCAGGGATGGATGCCCTAATGAGCAGCAGAGGGTTAGAGTCCCCAGGAATGTGCCTTAAGAAAAGTGGGGACCATCAGCACTTGAAAGGCACATTTGGAAGAGTGGTCAGTTACTCCTCCAGAGAGGACGCCAAAAACCTTGCAGGTTCACGCCAGTCAAAAAGCAGAAAAAAATGTGAGACGTCAGCATTAGGAGCAAACTGTAAGTTCACTTTGTTCATTGAAATGCTCTTTGTATGTGAAATGTGCTAGGCAGTTCAAATTGCAACCCTCTGGCAAGTAGCTGAATGAATGGGCATCTGGTAGAAGAGGGCATGATGAGGGTTGGGGTTGGTAAGTTCTTGTGTGAGGGGCCTGATGTGGAAATCTGTATTATTCTGGGCTATTAGCAATATCTATGCACTTAGTAGTAGTGTAATATTATATGCTGATAAGCTTTTCATATTTGTTGTCCTTCTATGCATATTGAGACACATGCCAGCACAGCTTGCCCCTAGGGCACCATTTGCCATGCCTGAGGAGTGTGCCACTGTGTAACTGGTCTTGGAAGCACTAGGTCTCCATGGACCTGAAAAGTAAGGTTATGGATTTGTAGGGCTGAAAGGGACACAATACATAATGACAAAATGTCTAATTATGCCCCTTTAGTTCAAAACGTGGACCCTAAAAATATTATTGATGTGGGGTAGGCAACAGTCCCCACATTTGTGCTGGGTACAACCAGATCAGTCCTTATAATTAGCTGTTGTAATGTATGTCACACTAGAGGTGGGAGGTTATGTAGAGTCCTGAGCAATTGTGTATTGCAGGAGTTTTCAACCTTTTTATGTATGGGGACCCCAGACCAAAAGTAAGTAGTAGCAGTGAGCCCCTACTTGCAACAGCAAACAGAGGGTGCAGGGGCATGTGGGGGCAGGGAGGTTAAGTGACTTTCCAATATAAAAAAGTTACTTACCAGTATAAAAAATGTTTATTTATTTTTCATTTTTAATACAATCATACAACTCATTGCAGGGAAGAAATATTTATCTGTTTTTATAATCGGTTGAAATTTGACTGGCTCAGTCCTAGTCCATTGTAGTGGTTAACATATTTGGTGCTCACTCCACAGACCCCTGAAACTACCATTGCAAAGTAACAAAAACAAAAGAAACAATACTGTCAAAAGTCCTCATATCAAAGAAGATAGACCCCCACCTGAATGCCAAATATTTTGTGAATGAATGTCAATGTGAAGCCTTCAGTCTCACATGAACAGTGAGTGTTTAAAATCAGTGCAGAGAAGAGGTAATTTGCACCTACCATGAGACCACAAAGGGAAACCCGAATCAATCAGTCCTGTAATAACGTGCTGCAGGGAAGAGATATTTATGTTTTATAATCAGTCAAAATTTGACTGACTCAGCCCTAGTAAACTGTAGTGGTTAACAAAAATTTGTTGCTCACTCCATGGACCACCAATGCATTGCTTGAGGATCCCTTGGGGGCTGCTGACCTCTGGTTGAAAACCACTGGTGTAGGGTATGGCCCATGAACTATCGAAACATAGTGTGTGCAAGTACCCAATACCATCATAACTGACTGTGGCCAGGAAAAACTCAGAGAGCTGTGTACTGTACCTTCTACCAGCTTATTATAAAAATACACCATGCTTGATCCCAGTTCTACTATGGGCATTCTAGTTTGTGTGTGTTCTCACATTATTGGTGCCCCAGAGTATGGTTTAAGGGGCCCCTGGTCTCCATCACTCACCTTGACTCATGATGGCAAGGTGAGTGGTGCTGGTGCTGAACTGGTAGTCATGGCATAGGATGGGTGTTCTCCTAGATGAGATGCCATCATATTTATTTATTTGTGACACATGAGATCATTTAGGCTGAGCCTATTTTCAAATAGTCTAGGGTCAATAAGGACAGGGGAACAATGGACAGGTTGTACAACATATTTATAAGAGATAAACAGATACCAAGGTACTATATATATATATATATATATATATATATATATATCTTTATTTATATTCATGGCAAAAAAAGTCTGTTTAATGCATCAGTTAGGGTTGTTCCAGGTGACAAAAGTGAGTAAATTCAGTGTAGGGTTGACACCTTGCCCCCACGCCCACCCTCCCCCACCAACAGGCATCAGGTGAGTGTTGGGGTCATCAGTCCTAACTCTCACCCCATTCCATGTATAAGTAAGCTGAGGTAGTGCAGTATAGGAGAATGGTGTGAGAGTTAGGATCAATGACCCCAAAGCACACCCTGATGCCTGTTGGTGGAGGTGGGGTAGGTGTGTGGTGCAAGGGGTGGCAACCCTAACACAAAATTTCCTTGCTTTTATCACTGTGGAACAACCTGAACTGATGCATTAAACAGATTTTTTTGCCATGAATTTCCCTTCTTTTTGAGAATGTGTACTATAAATAGTGAATGGTATGTGGTGTTGGGAGCACGGGGCCCCGCCATGTGAATTTTTGTCACTTTTTTGTGCACAACACAAACAGAAACGAAACAGTTATGGCAATGATGATGCTGAAGGAAACAGTAACACACTCGACAATGGAAACGCTACCAAATATGCAAACTCTAAGGCCAACAGAAATGCACTGCAAATGGTAACAAACACACAATTGGTAATGGTAACGCAACTGGAAATGCAAATGGTTACAGTAACACCAACAATGATATCAAAGGAAGCAGTAACGCAAATGGAAACACAAAATGCAAGCACGTACACAAACACAGAGGGAAACGCACACTGTCACGGTAACACAATAGGAAATGCAAACACTTACAGTTACACTAACGATGACACCAAAGAAAACACAAATGCAAACGGAAACGCAAACACAAGCGTGTACGCAAATGCAAAATGGTAACATACACACAGACACAAAAGTAAATACAAACAAAAACAGTAACAGAAATGCAAAGGGTAACAGTAATGCAAACGCAAGCACAACCACAAACACAAAGGGTAAGGCACATGCTGACGTAAACAGAAACGCTAACGCAAATGGTTACATAAACCCAAGCGGAAATGCTAATGGTAACAGTAACGCAAACACACACCCTTTTGTTTCCCAAAAAGGTGCATTCAGAAACACAGTGAATACAAAGAATGTGTGCATAATAATGGCCCTCGGAGCAGAAAATGAGCACTTGGAATACTAAATTGCTTATGTTTCAGTAACCATATGACGTAGAAAAAAATGTAAAATCTCATATTATTTATGAGTTTGTAGGCTAGTTTTGTACTTAGCCTCCAAGTGGAGGACTAAGCATTCTTCTGACGAAAAGTCTGTATCTCAAAGAGTTTTCAAGATACGGGCCCTGAAATGCACCATGGACGCCATAATGTTAGTTTATGGGAAAATTATCAACTTCAGAGTGCTGTAACTTTGCAGCCCTCTAATATTTTGTTACCAAACTACCAAAAGGCACATCTGTGGGACTGTAGCTGTCTTCCCTCTAAATTTCAGCCCAACAGACCAAACAGTTGTTTTGCAACAGGGTGGCAAGGATTCCCTATTGTTTTGGCCATAGTGTCACAAAATACTTTCGCAAATCACGACACTTTCGCAAGTGAAATCACGTAAGTGTCACACATGTGAAAGTACTTTGCAACACTACTTTTTACAAAAATTTAAAAAGCATATTTCTGGGGTGATTTACCCTTCCAAAAAAGACATGGCTAGCATCCTCAAGGCTCGACTAGGTGAAGACAACAAGAATTGTGTCCCTAGAGGGTCCCAAATTTAAATGCCAAGCCTTTCTGTGACCACCAACTGAAAACAAGATGGCCAATCTGTGACACTACAAGGGTAATTTGCAGAAGTAAAAAGTGCATTTGCGACACTTTCGCATATTTTGTTAACTTTTCCCATTGACTGTAATGGGAAACTTGTTTTTTGAATAACTTTTGAACTGTTTTATATTTTTTCATGAAATCTTCGGAAGGCACATTGGGTTTTGGACCGGTCACACAAACGGTGTGACTTGTAGGCATGAGCAAAGAATGCGCAAAAATGTGTAATTTGTGCGTTTTTCAGTGCTTTCTAGCTCTACAACTGTACATCTGACCATAACGATATTTGGCAGGTCCAGAGATCTATGGTACCAAACCATGCATGCCAAATTTCAGGCAAAACCGTCATATAGTGACAAAGTTATTGATCTGCCAAATTTCAGAGTTAATCTTAAATGGGGTACTCAACCCTAACTATAGTGGCACTACTGTGCCACTATTACATATATATATATATATATATATATATATATATATATATATGAATCTATATATTAGAGCCAAAAAACTTTATTTAATGCATCAGCTGAGGGTTGTTCACAGCAACAAAAGTGAGGAAGTTCGGTGCCAGGGTTAAAAGCCCCTTGCTACCTCAGCCCACCACCCAACTGCCAGCGGGTGTGCATTGGGATTGTCAACCCTAACTTTCACTCCATCACATGTGTAAACAAGCTGAGGTATAGGAGAATGGGGTGAGAGTTAGGACCGACGACCCCAATGCACACCCCGTTGGCAGTTGGGGTGGTGGGCTGGGGCGGTGTAAGGGGGGTTTTCAACCCTAACACTGAATTTCCTCACTTTTGTTGCTATAAAACAACCCTAACTGATGCAGTAAATGGAGTTTTTTGCCTCTAATTTCCCTTCTTTTTGAGAATGTGCAGTAGAAATAGTGACTGGAATGTGTTGGGGCCAAAGGGCCCCATGCTGCCACCATGCAATTTTTGCAACATAGTAACGGTAAGTGCAAGGGAAACACAACAGTTAACAGTTGTGCACATGGTGACAGAAACATAAATGGTAAAGCAAACGTTAGTAGAAATGCAATCACAAAGTGACGCCAATGCAAACAGTACCTCAAAAGGAGATGCAAGCTTTTAAGGAAATGCAAAACCGTGACACGCATGGTGATGGTACGGCAATCGGAAACGCAAATGGTAACATTGACAGCAGAAATAATGCTAAAGGAAACAGAAATGGAAACACGAATGCAAGTGCGTACGCAAATGAGAACCCAAAGGGTAAAGCACACGGTGGCGAACACGAGAATGGTAACACAAACGGGTACATAAACGCAAGTGGAAAAGCTAACTGTAACAGTAATGGAAGCACACAGTCTGGTTTTGCCCAACAGCTACAGAGAGAAACACAGTGTATACAAAGAATCTATGCATAATAATGGGCCTCAGAGAAGAAAATGAGCTGTTGGAATACTAAATTGCTTATATCTCAGGAACCGTACAGCGTAGAAAAAAAATTATAATTTCACACAAATCATGAGTTTCCTAGCTAGATATTTGCTGACTGAGTAGTTCATAGAGATACGCATCATCATGATGAAAATTCTGTATCTCGCACCATTTCCGAGATATGAGCTCCGAAAGGCGCGGCATACGCCATCATATTAGTCTATGGGGAAAAACATCAAATTCAGAGTACCATACCTTGTCATCCATGCAATATTTGGTCACCAAATCACCAAAAGGCACATCTAGGAGATGCTGGCTGCCTTCCCTCCAAATTTCAGCCCAAAAGACCAAACCGTTCTTTTGCAGCAGGGTGGCAAAGAATTCCTGTCATTTTGGCCATAGTCTGGAAAAGTAGTGTCGTGATTTGCGAAAGCTTTCGCAAAAATTTGCGAAAGTGTCGCAAGTGTGACACTACTTTGGGACACTGCTTTTCCCCAAAATTTGGAAAACATATTTCTGGGGTGTTTAACCCCAAAATAAAGACATGACTAGCATCCTGAGGGTCTGACTAGGAGAACACAAAAAGAACTGTGTTCCTAGAGGGTCCCAGTTTTAAATGGCAAGCATTTTTCTGATAACCAACTAAAAAATTGGCAGATTTGTGACACTACTAGGGTCATTTGCGACACTAAAAAGTGCATTTGCAAAACTGCCGAACTTTTTGTTAACTTTCCCTATTGACTTATAAAGGTAAATCGTTTTTTGAATAACTTTTGAACCTTTCAATATTTTTTCACATCTTCAAAAGGCACATTGGGGATCCTGACTGCACGTTCCCTGAAGTTTGCAGAATGGTAGCTCAAACTGTGCGACCTGTAGGCATGAGCAAAGAATTTGCTAAAAAACATAATTGCGCGCACAAATGTCACTTAATAACAGCACAGCCATGTATCCGACCGGTACGAAACTTGGCAGATCCCAAGATCTATGGTTACGTCCTGAGCTTGCCAAATTTAAGGTAAATCTGTTTAATGGTGGCAAAGTTATTAAGGTGCAAACCTTAAAAGGGGTACTGAACCCTAACTATGGTAGCACTGCTGTGCTACCATAATATATATATATATATATATATATATATATATATATACACATATATATTCTATGCAAGAAACTTTGTTAATGCATCAGTTAGGGTTCTTCTACAGTGAAAAAGTAGGAAATTCAATTTTAGGGTTCCCACCTTACACCCCACCCACCCCACTAACAGGCATCAGGGGTGTGTGTTTGGGGTCATCGGCCCTAACTCTCACCCCATCCCATGTGTAAACAAGCTGAGGTGGTGCAGTGTAGGAGAATGGGGTGAGAGTTAGGGCCGACAACCCCAGTGCACACCCTGATGCCTGTTGGTGGGGGCAGGTTGGAGGGTGGGTTGCAAGGGTTGGGAACTCTAAAATCGAATTTCCTCACTTTTTTCACTGTAGAAGAACACTAACTGATGCATTAATGAAGTTTTTTGTATAGAATTTCCTTACTCTTTAAGAAAGAATAGAAAAGTAGAAAGTTGGGCAAGTTGGTGGGCCCTGTGTTCCCACCAACTTGTAAGTGTCGGGCCACATTACACACCCAATGACTAAAAAGTACATTGACAACAGCAAGGCCAGCCACCAAACAAATGTTAATCTAGTAGAACAATAGAAAACGCTGTCCACAAAATGTAAACTGCGCCACACAATATTTCAGCAAAAACTTTAATGTCCCACACATAAACACTGCTATTAACATCTACAGGGCACACCACCAACACCCTCCAAATTTTAAGTAAAAAGACCAAACCGTGTCCGAGATATAACATGTCAAAGTTTGACATTTTCATTCATCAGAGTGGCACAGTTCCACACCTGTTGACATTTAACATACACAATGACTGAAAACTACATCCATGACACTAAGGCTAGGCATCCTACCAATTTCAAGCCACTAGCATAATCCAAAAAACTGTCCGCAACACATAAAGTGCATCACGCAATGTCTCCGCAAAAAAAAATTCTCTGACATGTAAACACAATTTTTCACATCTACAGCACATGCTGTAAATACCCTCCAAATTTCAAGTAAAAAGACCAAACCGTTTGTGAGATATTCAATGTTAAAGATTGGTCAAATTTCCCTATCTATTCCATTATAAAAAATCTGGCCATCTTGTCCCCCCCCACCCCTTGTGATCAAAGATGGCGATCAAAGAATCTCATGATCAAAGAATCTGCAGGCTTGTGATCAAAGAATTTGCAGGCTCATGGACAAAGAATAAAAAATTATATGAATCAAAAAATTGAAGTAATTGCAGTAAACCACTGCCATGGTTTGACAGAACGAAGCCTCCTGAGCAAACCCACTCTCATTTGACTTCCTAGGGCACCCCTCAGCTGAAAAAATTAATTTTTTAATCTGGCCATCTTGTCCCTCGCTTGTGCTGCACGATCGCAATCAAAGAATCTAGCGATCAAAGAATTTGCTGGCTTGCGATCAAAGAATTTATAGATACACAGATACATAGATACATAGACAGTGTCAGTAGATAAGGGTCTATGGCCCACCCAGTCTGCCCATTTCAGCTTGTAAGTTCAGTTTATGTTTTCCTAGAAGTCTGTTGCCCCTTACCCCTGACCTCCAGAATTCCTTTATGTCTATCCCATGCATTCTTAAATCCGTGATTGTTTCAGCCCCCACCACTTCCTCTGGCAGGGTGTTCCACTTGTCCACCACCCGTTCTGTGAAGAAATTCTTCCTCATGTTTCCTCTGAATTGTCCTCCCTCCAACTTCATCCCATGCCCTCTAGTCCTGGAACATCTTTTTCGCTTAAAAATAGTGTATTCCTGCACCCTGTTCCTCCCTGTGAGATACTTGTATGTCTCTATCATATCCACTCTTTCCCTCCTCTCCTCCAGGGAGTACATGTTCAGTTCCTTCAACCTGTCTTTATAGGACTTGTGATGCAATCCATGCACCATCTTTGTTGCCCTCCTCTGAACCTTCTCTACCCTGTCTATGTCCTTACGTAGGTATGGTCTCCAGAACTGTACACTGTACTCCAGGTGGGGCCTCACTAGTGTATAGCGGAATTATGACCTCCCTTTTCCTGCTGGTGATGCCCCTGCCTATACATCCCAGCATCCTATTTGCTTTACCTGCTGCCTTGTCACACTGTTTCCCTACCTTGAGGTCATCAGAGATGATAACCCCAAGATCCCTTTCCTGCTTGGTGCATGCTATATCCTCACCCCCCAACTGATATATTGTGCCAGGGTTTTTGTGCCCCATATGCATTATCTTGCACTTCTTTGCATTGAATTTCAACTGCCAAACCCTGACCATTCTTCAAATTTCTGCAGGTCCTTCTCATTCTGTCTACACCCTCTGGTGTGTCTACTCTGTTACAGAGCTTTGTGTCATCAGCGAACAGTGAAATTCTGCCTTCTAGGTCCTGTGCAATGTCACTGATGAAGATGTTGAATAGGACCGGTCCCAGCACTGATCCTGTGGTACCTCACTGGTCACTCTTCCCTCTGTGGAGTGACAGCCATTTACCACCACCCTCTGTGTCCTGCCACCAAGCCAGTTACCTACCCACCACACTACTGTCCTGCCCAGACCCATATTCCCCAGTTTGTGTAATAGTCTTCTATGTGGCGCGAGTGTCAAAGGCCTTGCTGAAGTCCAGATAGGCCGTGTCCACTGCCTCCCTGATCCACCTCCCTAGTCACCCAGTCAAAAAATTCAATGAGGTTGGTCTAACATGACCTCCCCTGTGAAACCATGCTGCCTTGGGTCCTGTAGTCCATTGACAACCAGATGTTCCACCAATCTCTCCTTCAGTAGTGCTTCCATGATCTTCCCCACTACCGAGGTGAGGCTGACTGGTCTGTAGTTCCCTGCTTCCTCTTTGTTCCCACTTTTGTATAAGGGGACTACATCTGCTGTCCTCCAGTCTTTGGGTACCTTCCCTGTTTCCAGTGATCGGCTAAACAGGATAGCCAGAGGTTCAGCCACCACCTCTCTTAGTTCTTTAAGGACCCTGGGGTGCACCCCATCTGGCCCCATTGCTTTATCAACTCTTATTACTTCCAGTTCCTTCAAGACCCTTTCTCGTGTAAAGGGACTTGTGTCCATTTCTGCACCATTCTCACCCCTTGTACTCCCTTCAGACCCATTACCCTCCTCTTCCTCAGTAAAGACTGAGCAGAAATACCTGTTCAATATGTCAGCTTTACTGTTGTCATCCTCCACGTGGCCCCCATCCTCCACCTTCAGTCTCCCTATCCCTCCCTTTGTCTTTCTTTTTTCACTTATGTACCTGTAAAAGGTTTTGTCCCCTCTACCCACTGATTTTGCAATGTGTTCTTCTGTCTGAGCTTTGGCTTCCCTTACTGACCTCCCTGCCTCCCTTTGCTTCTCCTGGTACTTCTCCCTATCCCCTTCTACCTGTGTCTTTTTGTATTGCCTGAATGCAATCTTTTTTGCTTTCACTTTCTTTGCTACCTCTTTGGAAAACCATAATGGTCTCCTCTTCCTTTTCCTCTTGCTAACCTGCTTAATGCAAAATTCTCTTGTTCTTGTAATCCCCATTTTAAATACTGCCCACTGTTCCTCAACCCCTGATTCCTGTCCCATTCCCCTTAATGCCTCTTTCAAGTATCTCCCCATTTTCCCAAAGTCTGCCCCCCTAAAATCCAGGATACGTGTTTTTGTGTGGTTTGGTTCTGCTTTTTCTGTGATTTCAAACCACAATGACTGGTGGTCACTGTTCCCAGGTGCTCCCCACTGTTATCCCCATCACACTGTCCCTGTTTGTGAGCACAAGGTCCAGTATTGCCTTCTGTTGAGTTGGTTCCATGACCAGTTGCTTGAGGAAGGCACCCTGAAGGAGTCCAGGATAAATCTGCTCTAGTTGATGCTGCTGCTGGGATGCTCCAGTCCACGTCTGGAATATTGAAGTCTCCAGCCAGTACTACCTCACCCTTGTCTGCCATCTTTTGGATGGCTAGCATCTGCTCCCTATCTGTTTCTTCCTCCTGGGCTGGTGGTCTATAGACCACACCTGTGTGGATGGCTGTCCCCATTAATCCTTTCCAGCTTAACCCACAGTATCTATCCCTCATTAAGTTCCTCCTGGATCTCTGTGGCCCTTCTGTCATTTTTCACATACAGTGCCACTCCTCCTCCCTTCCTGCCTGCTCTGTCTCTTCTGAATATGTTGTAGCCAGGTATGGCCATCTCCCAGTCATGGTTATCATTACACCAGGTTTCAGTGATGGCCACAATGTCCAGGTCTGACTGCACCATGACAGCCTCCAGATCTTCCATCTTGTTGCTAAGGCTCCTGGCATTTCCACACATGGCTTTCCATGATTTGCCCTCCCTAGACTGTTTCACTGTTCTACTCCAGCCGCTTCCTTGGTAGTCCTTTATCCCTGGTTCTCCTTGCTGTCTGCCCTTCTGCTGAATTTTGCCCCTTTTCTGCCTATCCACCTCTTGGGCACTAATTTCCATCTTCTGCACGCTGCTTTGCAGAGAAAGCCACTCCTCTGGTTCACTGGTTCCACTGCTAGCTGTAGGAGGCGAGCAAGTAGGTACCCTCCTTGTTGGCTTGCCACCCCCCTTTGCTAGTTTAAATGCATGTCAATGTAGCATTTAAACTTATCATTGAGTGCTTGGATTTCCCTCCAGGATGGATGCAGTCCGTCAGGCTTGAACAAACCTCCATCCCTCCAGGTGGGTCCCCAGTCACCAATGAATCCAAACCCTTCCTCACAGCACCAGTTCTTCAGCCATGAGTTAAAGTACCTGGTGCATGCACTCCTATGCGCTCTCTTGCCTCTTGCAGGTAGTACTTGTGAGAAAGTGACAGAAGTAGCTACTTGCTTGAGACCCCTCCCCAATTTCCTAAACTCTTCCTGAACTTCCTTTGGCTCCCCATTTGCCAGGTCATATGTACCTAGGTGGATAATGACATCCAGCTCACCCTCCCGTCTTGTCTTCCCAGTGATCCCCAGGATCTTCCTTCCATCCCTCCATGCCGTGGCACCTGGTAGGCACCTCACCTCCCTGTCCTCCCCCTCCTGTGTTCCTAGCTGGATCCCTCTTATGATGGAGTCCCCCACCAGGATTCACTTCCTCCTCCTCTCTGGGGTCCCTGCTTTCCCCAGCTGAGGTCACCTCCTTGGCTAACCTCCACATCCTTTCCTTCCACTTCTCTGGGTACCTCTATTTGGTTGTCCTCGTTTGCCAGTGTGGCATATGAGTTCTTGAGTGGAATAGGATCTGGGATGTGCCTCTGCCTGACCGCTCTAACCCTCCCTGAGCCCACTGTCATCCAAGTGCTCCTCTTCTCGGCATCCTTTGAGGCAGTTGCATTGGACTGGGTGGTCTCTGGATAGGGGTGATGGTACTCCTGACCCAGTTTACTTCCGCTCTGAGTCTGGCTACCTCATCCCGCAGTCCAGAGAGATGCATGCAGACAGGGCAGCACCTCAGTGTCCAGAAGGTCTGCCTGAATATGGCTGCCCCACAGCCACGGCATTGCACCACTCCCCACATTATACTGCAATTATACTGATATTCCACTACTTGTCTGCTACTGAAGCTCTCCTAGTTTCCTTTTTATTAATTTACTGTCCTAAAAATCCTGCCACTGATCCTCAGATAATTTTCTTTAAAATAAAAAAAAAGAAACCAATAAATAAATAAATGAGTCAAAACACTTGTGCTGAGGGTGGGCTTCTTCCCCTTATGCCCCTCCTACTTCACACCCCTTACTATACCCAGTGTTTAGCTCCTGTCAATCAGATTTAACAGGGCATATAATTAAGAGTTGGGAGAAGGGGGGTGAAAATTTGCAGCAATTAAAGACAGCACAGAATTACACCACCACTACGTATTACATTTTCAACAGCCCAAAAACAATTCTAAGTAAAGACAAAAAAGAAAGTACAGTGCCACTAAAAGCCCACAATCTAAGTTTAAAAGAAAAATAGCAATTACCAGTTACTCTAAAGCACTGAATTGGATATGTTTCCTTCCTTCCCCCTCTGGCTTCTTCTCTCATGACCAAAGAATAAAAACTGTTCACATTTACAAAATTCAAAGAATTACGGTAAACCACCACCATGGTTAGTCAGAATGAAGCCCCCTGAGTAAAACCCACCCTCAGCTGTCTTCCTAGGACACCCCATTGTAGAGAAAATTGATTTTTTAAACTACCCATCTCATCCCTCGCTCACAATGCATGATTGCGATCAAAGAATCTCACGATCAAAGAATTTGCAGGCTCATAATCAAAGAAATTGCTCGCTGGTGAACAAAGAGCGAGGGACAAGATGGCCAGATTTTAACATCTTTTTTCTGAGCCAAGGGGTGCCCTAGAAAGTTAAGTGAGGCTGGGTTTTGCTCAGGAGGCTTCGTTCTGCCCCACCTGAATAAAAAAAACATATTTTCAATATCCCTGGTAGTCTAGCACCCCCCGATCATGATCAAATACATAACGATCTCTAATTCTCTGGTAGTCTAGTGGCCCCCTGATCTGTATAAAATTATCATTGTTGTTCATATCCCCAGTAGTCTAGCGGCCCCCTCCTCTATCATAATGAAATACATAAGGATCTGCAATTTCCTGGTAGTCTAGTGGCTCCCCAATGTGTATTTCATTAAATATTGCTTTTTGATATCCCTGGTAGTCAAGTGGCACCCCCGATCTGTATGAAATTATTATTATTGTTCATATCCCTGGTAGTCTAGCTGCCCTCCCCATCATAATGAAATAGATATGGATGTACAATTTCCTGGTAGTCTAGTGTCTCCCTACCCAGCCATGCCAGCCCACCCAGCCTCCCCCCACACTTCCCCATCCAGTGACTGGCACAGCCCACCTCTCACTTCCACGGCCAGCCACCGACTGTGTGTATTAGTAGCACTAATGCAAAGAGGCTCTCAGAAATAATTTTTCAGCGCCTCTTTGGATTAGCACTGCTAATACACACAGCAGCTGACCGTGGAGGTGAGAAGTGGGCTGTGCCAGTCATCAGCTGGGGAAGGGTGGGGGGTTTTGGGTGGGCTGACATGACTGGGTGGGGGGCCACTAGAATACCAGGAAATTGTACATCCTTATCTATTTCATTATGATGGAGGGGGCTGCTAGACTAAAAGGGATATGAACAATAATAATAATTTCATACAGATCGGGGGTGCCACTAGACTACCAGGGATATCAAAAAGCAATATTTAATGAAATACACATTGGGGAGCCACTAGACTACCAGGAAATTGCAGATCCTTATCTATTTCATTATGATGGGGGGGCTAGACTACCAGGGATATAAAAAAAAACAATATTAATTAAATACACATTGGGAGGGCCACTAGACTACCAGGGAATTAGAGATTATTATGTATTTGTCATGATCAGGGGGCCGCTAGACTACCAGGGACATTGTAAACATAATGTATTTTATTCAGTTGGGGCAGAACGAAGCCTCCTGTGCAAAACACACCCTCATTTTACTTTGTGAGGCACCCCTGGGCTGAGAAAATGCATTTTAAAATCTGGCCATCTCATCCCTCACTCGCGATGCACGATCGCGATCAAAGAATTTCGCGATCAAAGAATTTGCAGGCTTGTGATCAAAGATCGTTAGCGAGCCACGAATGAAGATTTTAAAAGCTGAAAACTCTATTTTTTGACCGATTTGGATCAAACAAAAGCCACGGCTCGATAGATCAGAGTCCTCTGAGTAAAGCCCATCCAAGTTTTACTTCAGAGGTGAACCCTGAGCTGAGATATTTGTGTTTTTCCGATCGGAAATTGCAAAACAAGATGGCGGACCTCATGATCAAAGAATTTAAAAAATCCTCAGGGACAAAGATTCTTGAACCACGAGGCTGCAAGTTCTTTGAACACCAGGTGGGACGAGATAGCCAGAACCCCATTCTTTGTTCGCAAAACATACAAATAAATTTTCCCATTGACTTATAATGGGAATTTAAAAGTGACATAACTTTTGAATGCATTAACATTTGTTCACCAAACAAAAAGCAGCATATTCGGCCACCAAAGCTCTTTCAAATGAGCCATCTCGCAGAGTGGTACACCATACAAATGCCATGCAGTGCCACGTCCAAAATCCCAAAAGCTGCCTCCAAAAACAGATAATTTTTCATTTTTCGTTGTTTTCGTACGCAAAGACTGTAAGTCCGACCAAAACAAAATTTGGCAGATCAAGAGAACTACCATGCCACACTGTGCATACCAAATTTCAGGCAAATCCGTACAGTGACAAAGGTTCAGCATATTTACAAATGTAAATGTAAATGCGATTCAACAGTGCAAGATATGTGCAACAAATGTGTTCGAAAAATTAACACTGAGAGAGTTACAGTATATTCAGTTGCAAATGCCAAATAAAGCATAGTTTAGGAGGCAAGAGATAACAGAAGTGAACAGAATGATGTGTGGTGACAGGGAACTTGTAGAGGAGAGTGAGGGCACAGGGATTGAGGGGAAGGGGAGGGAAAGGTGCTTCAGCTGTTGCAGGCACATGGGTTGGGGAGAATGAGGGAGGCTAGGAGCTGTAATTTGAAATTAGTTAGGGAGCTGTTGACTTTAAGGGGTGTGGTAAGTGAATTCCATGGTTTTTGCAAACTGAAGAAAAATCAGGCTAGCCACAGAGAGGTTTTCTGATGTGGGAGATCCTGGGAGTTATAATGTGCACTCTAGTTGGATACCTGGAGTCCACTGGACTTAGCAGGGCCTGGACCCCTGCTGACAGCAGCCCAAGCAAGGCTTTTTAGTCAGTGACTAGCATACTGTATTGTAGTTGTAACTCAAGGTTCAGTAATCCTAAGTTATAGTATAAAGAGCACTTATGGGAGTCCGATTTTAGATTTAGAGCAAAGCGACAGACTCTATTGAGTAGGCCTTTGACCCTGGTGAGAACTCTGTCATAGGTAGCTTCATAGATCATAAGTCCATAGTCTATGAGACTGATAACGTAGCATTTATCTAGTAATTGCTTTACTTCTGAGAGAAAGGCATTCCTGTGCCTGTACAGCAGACTGAGTCTAGAGTTGGCTGCCTTGATTAGCACATGAGTGTGTGCAGAGTAGGTCAAACAGGTGTCTAAGATAAGACCCAGATATTTAAAGGAGACTATCTGCTCAATTGAGGCCCCAGAGGCTGAAGTAATATCTAGGGCTGGGTTAGATGATGTTTTACACCGGGGCCGGGATATTCAAAGGAGTTGAGCATGGAGCAACAGAGTTGCACTATGCACAACCCACTGATGCGCCCTGGCGCGATATTCAAAAGGGGAAGGTGTGCCGCGCAAATCCTAATGTGCCAGGGTGCACCAGTAATGTATGCAGTGCAAGTGCAGGGGCATGCCCATGCATATTCAGCACACCACAATATTCAGCCCGGGATGTGCAGTGCATATGCAGGCACACACTACCTTGTGCCACACAGGGGGGGGTGCAAAGATGTGCCCGACAAAAAAGGAACATGTTGGAGGACACCCACAGGCTGACCACCATATTGCTGGGTGCAACACGGCAGACGCCTGCTATGGGTGGCTACCCAATCCCCCAGAGACACAGGCCAGGTGTCGAGCCCCCACCATGCCCAATCGTGGCCTTTGTAAATGTAAAGTATCCCTGGTGGTCCAGTGGACCCTACCCCCTTGCCCGATCATGGGCTTATTAAAATAAATCCATTCCCTGGTGGTCCAGTGGACCTGCTCCCCCACCCAATTGCGGGCTTAATAAAAATGAAATGTATCTCTGCTGGTCCAGTGGACCTGCCCACCCACCCAATCGTGGTGTTTGTAAAATTAAACTCCCTGGTGGTCAGTGGACCAGCTCCAACCTGATCGACCTTTGTCAAATTAAAAATCTGGTGGTTCAGCAGTACCCCTCCTCACCCGACCACTCAGACCCACCACCTGCTCCCCTTGGTCAGCAGCAGACGGCAGCTCCACACCACGCAAGCCACCCCACCACCCACAGACCAACAGCGTACAGTATGGCTGTACGCCCATTGGTCTACAGAGTGGGTCGATGGTGCAGACCATACTGTACCACACATAGTCCCAATATGTGAATGAATTCCATTCACATGTCAGGACTGTGTTGTACAGTACGGTCTGCATGCCCATTGGCCCATGCTGTGGACCAATGGGTGTATAGCCATACTGTATGCTGTCAGTTGGCGGGCGGCCAGGTGGCTTGCGGGTGGGGAGCTGCCACCTGCCGCTGACCGGGGGAGCGGGGTGGCGGGTCTGAGTGGGCCGGTGGGGAGGGGGGTACTGATGGACCATCAGCGACTTTTAATTTGACAAAGCCCACAATCGGGCTTGGGAGCAGGTCAACTGGATCACCACTGAGTTTTAATTTTACAAAGACCATGATCGGGATTGGGAGGGGCTCTACTGGACCACCGGGGAATGGATTTATTTTATTAAGCCCACAATCAGGTTAGGAAGTAGGGTCCACTGGACCACCAAGGATACTTAGCATTTACAAAGCCCGCGATCGGGCTGGGTTCGGTCCACTAGACCAGCAGGGATACATCTAGTTTCACTAAGCCTGCAATCGGGCTGGGGAGCAGGTCCACTGGACCACCAGGGATTTTACATTATTACAAAGCCTGCGATTGGGTGTTGGGGCCCATTGCCACCGAGGGGGAGGGGTGTCAGTACCCGACGGCTACAGCCTGGCAGGCCGCCAGGCGCAAGTCACTGGGGATTGGTGCACCTGCATGCAAATGGCCCCATTTGCACCTTGTATGCATAATGGGCCCATTTGCATACCCACTGCTGAATATCATTGTTCCTGCACCTAACACAACCGCACTTGCACTGGCACACCCTCCTGCTCCTCTCTTGCCACGTGGCTGGTGCAGTGCCACTATGCCATGTGCAACGTGGGTGGCCACGGTGCCATAAAGGAAATACACTTGACCTTGTGCTGGAAAATGGGGACTTTGTGAGAGAACTTACAGCGGAGGAACCACTGTCAGGGAGTGACCACAGCTCAGTATGGCTCACATTGGATATGGGCAAGGAAGGAGTGGAATCTGGCACAATAGTGCTGGACTTCAGGAGGGCCAACTTTGGGAGGATGGGGGAAGTGGTAAAAGGGTATCTGGCCAGAATTCAATCTAGTACGGACACTAACCAGAGGTGGGAGCTCATAAAGCTGGGGATAGTGGAGGCAACCAAAACCTGCTGCAAAGCCCAGAGCAAGAAGGCTAGGGCTAAGAAACTGATCTGGTTGAGCAAGGACATCATGGAAAAAGGTAAGGAGGAAAAGAGCTGCCTTTAGGAAGTACAAGAAAACAGGGAGGGGGGAGGACAGGGAGGAGTACTTGACAGAATCGAAGGAGGTGACAAGGGCAGTAAGGGGAGCCAAATCATCTACAGAACTCAGGCTGGCACAAGGCATTAAGAAGGGGGAGAAGGACTTCTTTAAGTACATCAGGGAGAAAAGGAGCTGTAAGGACCACATAGTAAGGATTAGGAAGGAGGGGGGTTGGGTGGAAGCAGTGTGCGATAAGGCGGAAGCACTAAATGAGTACTTCTGCTCAGTATTTATTAAAGAGAAGAGGGGGGTGACACCCAAGGTGGGAGAAATGGCAGAAGCGGGGGGGAATGGTGACAGATGGGGAAATTATGGAGAGCAGAGTTCGAGAGGGTTTGAAGGCACTGAGGGTGGACAAGGCGCCAGGCCCAGATGGCATCCACCCCAGGGTACTGAAGGAGCTGGCAGAGGTCCTTGCAGGACCTTTGGCAGACCTATTTAATGCCTCACTACATTCGGGGTGTGTACCTCAGGACTGGAGGATGGCTCATGTGGTGCCCCTCCACAAGACTGGCCCTAAGGATGAACCGGGAAACTACATACCAGTGAGCCTCACATCAATCGTGGGTAAGCTAATGGAGACTATCCTGAAGGAGAGGCTGATGGCCCTCCTAGAGGCCAAAGGACTACAGGACAGCAGACAGCATGGCTTCATACATGACAGAACCTGCCAAACCAACCTGGTCGAGTTCTATGACTGGGTAACTAGGCAACTGGACAAGGGCCATATAGTGGATGTCCTGTATCTGGACTTCAGTAAGACATTCGACTCAGTGCCACATGGAAGGCTGGGAAGGAAGTTAGTAGGCACAAGGCCGGGTGCAAAGCTGGTGAAATGGGTAGGAAACTGGCTGCAGGGAAGGCAACAGAGGGTGGTGGTGGGTGGGGAGCTCTCACACCCAAGGGCAGTGATGAGCGGTGTTCCACAGGGCTCAGTGTTGGGACCAGTGCTGTTTGGGATATTCATTGCAGACATATCATGGGACATCAAGAGCAAGATCAGTCTGTTTGCTGATGATACCAAGGTAGGCGCGGTGGTGGATGACCTAGGGGGATGGCAGGGGTTGCAGGAAGATCTGGAAAAGCTTGAAACCTGGTCAGACACCTGTCAACTGGGTTTAATGCCAAAAAGTGCAAGGTGCTGCATTTTGGGATGAAGAACCCAAGGAGGAGTTACCAGCTAGGGGGAGTGCAGCTAGCCCAGACAGAGGAGGAGAAGGATCTGGGTGTGCTCATTACAGGGTCAATGAACAACTCGGCACAATGTAGAAAGGCAGCTGCAAAGGCCAACAAAATGCTGGGTTGTATTGCAAGGGGTATATCCTCGAGGAAGGAGGAGGTGATTCTGCCACTGTGTAGGTCACATCTGGAGTACTGCGTGCAGTACTGGCATCCGTATCTGAAGAGGGACGTTAAGTTACTGGAGGGGGTGCAATGCAGAGCAACAAAGATGATCAAGGGGCTGGGGGACTTATCATACGAGAGGAGGTTGAAGGAGTTGAACATGTACTCACTGGAGGAGAGGAGAGACAGGGGTGACATGATTGAAACCTTTAAATGCATGAAAGGAATAAACAAGATGGGTACAGAGGGGCAGTTCAAAGTAAGGGAGGGGAGGGCCACCAGGGGACATGATATGAGACTGGAGTGAGGAAGATTCAGGAGGGAGGTGAGGAGACACTTTTTTACAGAGAGGGTGGTGGCTGGGTGGAATGCGTTACCTGCTGAAGTGGTATGCAGTAGAACAGTGGACTGCTTCAAATGAGGATGGGACAGGACAAGGGGGAGGGTTAATGAAGGGGAAGGGTGGAAGGGAGGGGCAGCTGCAGAATAAGGGGTGCTAGCTGCACATTCGAGCAGACTTGGTAGACCTCTAGGCCGTTATCTGCTGGCAAATTTCGTATGTTCATATATTCAAAGGTGCTGAGCCATGGCACAGCACTGTTAAATATTGCCCTGATCACGCCCTGGCACATCCAAGTTGCGCTATGCACAGGCTTGTGCCCCTGCCTGGCGCAGTTTGAATATCCAGCCCCTGGGGTACAAAAGCAGTGATTTTGTTTTCTTTGTGTTTAGAACAAGGAGATTGGCTGCGAACTAGTCATGTATTGCTAAGAAGTCAGTTTGGAGGTTGAGTCGAACATTGGTTAGGTTACTGTGGGATGTGGTAATAGCATCATTGTCAGCATATAGGAGGAGTTTAGTTGAGTTGAAGGCTTCTGGAAGTTCATTGATGAGTAGACTAGACAGAAGGGGACCAAGGACTGAACCTTGGGGGGCATCCTCTGAAACCAGTATATAGTCTGAGAGGGACTTTCTGCATTTAACTGCTTGCATATCCCTGGGTACAGCAGGGTGACCAGACTCTTACATGTGTGTGTGTGTGGGGGGGGGGTGTCTGTGTGATTTATATTCTGGAGTTTGCTTAGCGTTTATTGATTTGTTTGTTTGTAAATGGGAGCTCTGATAGTTAGGCAGAATGCTGATGTGGAAGAGCTGTAACAACGGAACTTTAGCGTATACAATGCCCTCTGACTGGCCAGGACCAGAAGACCATCCTCTTCCTCACAGAAACATGGGAATTGTATGATCTGCTGGCAAATAAAAAATAGTTGTTAGTATTATAAAAGCAAGAGGCACAATTCTCTGCTGAGAATCATGACAATATTAACATGCTATACAACAGGCTGTGTTTACATTTCTTATGGTTTGCAAAACCTCAGCATGCCTTTCTTTGAGGGTAGTGGTTCATGTTAACATGTTTAAAATGGAACATTTTGGCCATGTTTAAATTATTTTGGAGGTGGAACTTTCATCTCTGGATTCAAAGGGTGGACACAGATATCTCTCCAAATGTTTTCTGCAGAGAAATGTGCCAAAGGAGCAGAAACATTAATACTATGACTCTGCAGGAGATGAAGTGAGATTGAATTCCTTTAGGTTGAAAGGATGCAGACCAGATTAATTTTGATTACTGGTACATGCAACATCTTCTGTTATGCAGTGCAAACATGTATGATAGCACTAGTCCACATTTTTACAAATTCTAAACACAGCTCTCCCTTAATACAGTCATGCTGTAGGCTGTTCATGGTAACTGAATGTTTATTATTTTGACCTGCTAAGTAAACATTGAACAATGTTGTAATATTACAGTCTGGAATATTTATATCAGCATTTAAAAATAAAGCAGTTAGAATGTCTGGTACCTACGTGGTCTGTGCTGGGCCAGAATGAAGCAGCTGCACCAGGATGACGTAATCAACCACTTGCCCTCTTGTTGCAGATCAGACATGTACCAAAACAAATTGCCCCAATTTAGAAAAAAAAGACAAAATAAATAATATATAAGGATTCAGTTTTATTAATTTTTAAAAATAAATGTAAAAATGTTCTTGATTTCTGCATGGACATTCGGAAAGATTTGCTTTGAACTATTTTACTTATTCTTTTTTAAACAATATTTTTCCAATGTTATGAGTCAGGTTTTACAGAGAAATGTATTACTAAGACTCATAATCCTCATTTAAAGTAAACCAAATCCTCTTAGAAAATGTAAGTATGTTTCAGGGGATGGTAACCATTGCAGAGTAGCAACTAAGTTATTTGTTATATTGGTGGAACATCAGGCATTATACTAGACATGGATATTGAATTTTATAATGCTAAAGACTTGCTTTGTAAATTAATAGGCCTCTGAGAGATATCTCTTATAGGTATAAGAGACTGAGCCTGAGGTCTGTGTGAGAGGATCACAAAGTGAAGCTGAGCAGTTCTCTCTGTCCAAACCTCAGGAAAGGAGTCCTTTATGCCAGAAGAGACATTTCTTGGGGTCCCTATTAACTTATAGTGTATGGTAGAATGTTGTTATGGATAGAAATCCATAACTAGAATAGAGTTGTTATGCTGCAGTAGCGATGTCATCACAGCTGTTATGCTGCACTAGCTATGTCACTACTGCAGCATGACAACTTGGAATGCAGCCATATAGTTGCTTTCCTCAATCCAGTTAAGCTGGAAGTTGCTGTTTTTTTAAACTTGAACTTGCAGGAAGATCTGCAGCACACTGTGTCAGCTAAAAAAAATGTTAACATTTCTATTCTCTGTTGTCTTCTCCAGCTGGTTTTGTGTGATTTTCTATGCTGTGACTGCACATACACTATAAGAGATTGTGTATGAGCCGCCATACACAAACAAGGAAATTCTTGTATCTTGAGATTCCCTTGGTAACAGAGTACCTCTCGAGCTGTGCTCACGAGGTCATCTGTCACCAAGGAAATCTCTCAATACAAGAATATCCTTGTTATGTATGACTGCTCATACACAATCCTCTATATTATAAATCACCCAAGTTTAGTCTGACTGATTTGTAATATGTTTAGGCTTTTTTTTAATTTGTTTGTGCTATCCTCCCACCTGGCATTGGAGTGCCTCTTCATAGTGCTTTTGCCCAAGAGCATGCTGTAAGCGGGATACGTGGCTGAAATCTTGTTACTAATTTATAATAGGCTATTTAACTTATTCTTTCAGTGGAACATCAGGATCTAGACTAGCCAACTAAACAATCACAACTCATCCATTAAATATAGCCCATCACAGATAATATAGTGATTATTAAAATTGTCAACTGCAGATCACGTGGTCTACAGTACCCCTGGCCTACACAATGACTTTTATCTTCTATTGCTCCCTTTTTCTGTCTCTGTACTTTATACTTTTCTTTCTTTTCCTAGTTTCACAATCACTGTTACTTTAAATTGCACCTTTTCCTATACAATACCATTTACGTTGCCCCTCATCTTATAACTGTTGTACTCCTTTACTACTATGTTTCTCAGTATTAGTTTGTCCTTTTCTCCTAATCTATTTCTCCTTCATGTCCCCAGGTCTGGCCAGATGTCAGCTGTCTGTCAGATAAGAAACTTTGTTCTCTATTTCAAACTCTAAAGTTCCCACATCTAGAACCTACAGAATGATCATATCTTTCTCTTTAACTTCCTCTTATCTTGCTTTTCAAGTCCCTAAGAAGTATGGCAGTTTGGATTCAATGCAAAGAATTGCAAAATAATGCACCTGGGAAACAAAAACCCAGGGGAAGAATGCACAAAGGGGGAGGTTGTAACAACAAAAAAAAATGGAAAGGGACCTGGGGGTAGTCATATCAGATTACCTTAAGATTAGCAAGCAACGTGAGGAGAAGGTAGTAGGGAGGGCTGAAGGGATCCTGGGATGTACAAGGGGAGGCACCACCAGCAGAAAACAGGAAATTGTTATCCCTCTGTACAGACAGTTGGTGAAACCCCGTCTGGAGTACTGCATCTAGTTCTGGAGACCCCATCTCCGCAAGGACATAAAATGGATGGAGGCAGTCCAGAGGAGGGCAACTAAGATGGTGCAGGGTCTGCAAGAGAAGCCATATGAGGAGAGACTAAAGGAGCTTAATATGTATACCCTAGAGGTAAGGAGGGAGAGGGGGGACATGATTGAAACTTTTAAGTACCTCAGTGGAATCAACAAAGTCAAAGAGGGTAGTATCTTTCATAAAAAGAGATGTGTAAGAACAAGGGGACACAATTTGAAGATAGAGGGGAGGACGGCTCAGGGGCAATGTGAGGAAGTATTTTTTCACAGAGAGGGTGGTGGATACATGGAACAGCCTTCCTGAGGAGGTTGTGGGGTCTAAAACTGTGGGAGCATTCAAGAATGCATGGGACAGACATATGGCAATTTTTGTGGGGGCTAGGAAGAAATAGGCTGTTGGTTAACTAGGATCTGCAGCGTATCCAGTATGTAGGGAAATGGGCAGACTAGGTGGGCCAAGCAGTCCTTATCTGCTGTCAAAGTCTATGTTTCTATGTTTCTAATGGAGGAATTAGGTCCTCAGGATTCCCTAAAACTATTAAAGGAAAACTATGGGCAAACTTAACAGAGCCACTGCAGCATATATTGTGGCTCAAGTACCCCAATTCCTCCCTGTAGTCCCAATGTATATTTTGTTTTTCCAGTACCTTGCTGCTTGTAAACTTGGATCCTCTCTGTGGTGCAGCCAGCATTTTGTGAAACAGGGTACAGACCCCCGGAGATCGTGTTGCCAGAAACCATGCTATGTTGATGCTGCTTTGCCCCTTCCAGTATTCTGCAAATAAGTACGAAGATTTAAAAATCTCTGTATTTCTCATGCCCAGCACTATTGCTACAAAAGTTGCCTAAATGCCATGTGTGTGCCTGGCACACTTGAGGCATTTAGGCAACTTTTTTTAAAAATAGCACTGGGCATGGTAAATATGGAGATTTTTAAATCTCTGTATATATGGGCAAAATATCGGAAGGGGCAAAGCTGCTTCAGCATATTATATTTTTTGGCAGCATGTTCTCTGGTAATCTGTACCCTGTTTCACAAAACGCTGGCTGCACCACAGAGAGGATCCAAGTTTATGAGCAGTAAGGTATTTGAACAACAACATATGTATTTGGACTACAGGGGAGATCAGGGAAGTCAAGAATAAAAGCATCTTCTTTTAAGATGAACATCTTTCATATGTGTAAAATGTGCAGTTCTGTGTACTTTACGTATAACATTTTCAAAATGAGCATGTAGAAAAGGGTTTTTATTCAATGGACAAAAAGGAAAACATTCATGTATTTAGCAGAAAAACATTTCAAATAGAGTTACCAGCTTTTCTCACAGTTACCTTCAAACTCAGTCTATTAGCACTCAGAACAACATTATGGGACACTTGACTCCAAGTTCAACCTATTGATTGTTTTATGTATATCCTCCTCCTTTGCAAACCCCCCCCCCCAGGTCACACCGTGAGACAAGCATCTTGTTGCTCAGTGTGCCTCTCCTGGTGAAACATTTTCAATAAATAAATAAATCTCACCCAGTGTATCTTGTTTAATTTAAAAAAAAAACTCTGAGTGTGACAAATGATTTATTTCAGCAATGTCTTTCAGCAATCTTTTACACAAATCATAAGCCTTGGCATTAAAGATCCTATGCAACATGGTTTCCATACGGGTCTGTCATGTACAACCAACTTGGTTGCATTTTATAACTTTGTCAGCGATAGCATTGACAAGGATAATCCAGTTGACGTCATTTTATTAAACATAGGCAAAGCATTCAACACAGTACCCCATGATCTGTTAATAAACAAACTAATAACACTGGGCTATAACATTCACTTAGGAAGATGGATCCACAACTGGTTAACAAATCGCACACAGTCAATAAGGGTGAACAGATATATATTGGATAAGAGACATGTTAGCAGTGGGGTTCCACAGGGATCTGTCCTTGGACCGGTGCTGTCTGAGCTATATATTGGTGATATGGGTACAGAAGTTAGTAGTGTCATAGCAAAATCTGCTGACGATACTAAAGTAGGGGGAGAAGTTGATACAAATAAAAAATATATTGCCCTTTGTCAAGACCTACTGTGCAACAAATTGATAACTGGGCAAAAGCAAACTAAATGAAATTTAATGCATCAAAGTGCAAAGTGTTGCACTTCATGCATAAAAATCAAAAATTTACATAAAAATTTGGTGGAGAAGTACTAAAATCCTCCACTACAGAAAGGAACATGGGTATCTTGCTAAATAATGAACTCTTTTCTGATCATTGCAGATATGCAACAAAAGTTATGAACAGACTAATTCAATCTATAAAAAGATCATTTATAACTAGGAATAGACATTGCGTTATGAAGCTGTATAAAACATATATGATCCAAAATTTAGACTTTGGTTCCCCTATTTGGAATCCTTACATTAGGCATGATGTAAATCTTCTGGAAAGAACTCAGAGAAGAGACACTAAATTAATAACGGACTTGGACTTCTTGAGCTATGATGATAGAATTCATTCCCTAAAATTGTTCTCATTTGAAACCCAAAGGAAAAGAGGTGATCTCTTATTGTTGTTTAACATCTTGCAAAATCCGGAACTCATGGGACAGTGCGGCGTAAAATATAATCCTAGGCTAAATGACTTGAGATCTCATAATATGCAATTGATGATACCTAGAGCAAATACTATTAAGAGACATTATTACTATACAGTAAGGGTAGCGAGACTCTGGAATTCACTGTCTAACAACCTGGTATATGCAACATCTCTTCGGGCTTTTAAAAATGGGTTGGATGCACTACTCATGGAAAATACCAACAAATAATATATCCACTATGAGTGGGAAACAATTAATTGGGCCTTTGGCCTACTTTGTCTAAACTATCCAGTAATCCAAGTAATGTTCTCCAGGGCTGAACTGCCTAATCCATGTTGGTGCATATTCATAGCTCTTCCATCTACTAATATTACAGAACATTTTAGCCAGGCTTCCACAGGTTTCCCGAGCTAGAGGGAGCTACCAAGAGCAGGCACCATACCAACATCAGGAAAATGTGCTGATGTTTCAGTGTCAGATGACCACATCCTCAGAGCTAGTTCACTTAGACTAGTGGCAGGTACGTAACGTGTCCACATCTCCATGATGAACAACTCAACTAGGTCACCTATGGAACTAGATTGTTTTACTATGGGGAACTCCTCACCAGCCACTCACAATCAGTATTCATTGCTGTAATCATTCATTTAATTCCAAAAAAGTCCTATTCAAATTAAGTGCTGTAAGTGATAAATAAAAAAATTCTAAAATGTTATTTCATCCAAATATTATACTTAAAAATATACATAAATATAAGATGAATAAAAAACACTTCCTACATAAATAATGTGAATACATATGTTAAAACATTGTGAAAAAATTAAACTATTAACCTTGTACATTTTTTATCTAACTTTGCTATGCAATCACTATGGTAGTACACAGATAAATAGCAAGTACTGTATTATATCTACACTATATATATATATTCAGGATTATGATATAGAGCTGAATATACAGTAATACTGCAAACATAATTTCACCATTTCACTGTGTTAATTGTAACTGCTAGCCCCTAGGGGCTTCCTGTTCTTGAACTGCACTGTTGTTTAACTCTGCTCCTGCTTACTATCCTCTCTCCTACTCTGTTTTTCCCCATCCTCCCGCTCTAATTTCCCTGTGCTGCACTCAAACCTTGACCCTTCCAACTCTGCTTCTGTTCTCCAGCCCCCCACCCCCAGCTAGTCACTGGCAATTGATTGCCCTATTCCTCCTTTTGTAAAATTAATTTGAAGCTACTTAAGATGCCTAAAGTAATTGCTGTCTGGCCGACTGCCCCCCTTCCCCCTCGCTATCTCCTTTCACCTTTGTCTTCCTATCCCTACCCATGCCCACTGATTTTGCCTCTGCCTGCTCTTTGTTCCATACCCTTTATCTGCTAATCTCTGCTTCTATATCTCCCCCTTCCAGATTCAGCCCTGACAGGTGCTCTGCTTCCTGAGTGGCTGCGGCTTGTTGTGACTGCTGACTGCATCACCTCCTGCATCTGCCTCAAAGCTTCCTAGCCCCTGGTAAGATTGCTGGCTCGACCGGGAGAGTTCATCAGCCTCTGATTGGTTGCTGCCTGGCCCTGCTTCTCTTCAATTGGTCCATGACTTACGTCTCTCTATCCCTGATTGTTTCCTGGCTTAATACTACAGCTTCAGGGCTTTTTGCGTAGCTGAAGCCATTGTCTGTGAGCACAAGCTGCTTTCTTTAACTTTCAGTTGAATGTTGCTGAATTTTTTGGCCCCCCCACTCCCTCCCGCCACCTAAATTAGAGACTAGCTCCTCCCCTTCTGCCCTGCTCTCTCTCCATTGGTTGCTAGATTTTATTTGCCTCTGGTACAGACTGCCTCTTTTGAATCCCCCTCCTCCCTACCCCTTATGGAGTGAGCTTCTGTCCTGTGCACTGAAAATAGTCAAATTCGCCTTTATCGATCCACCCTTCTCATTAATCCCTGAGGGCTATTGCTCCCCCCGTGCTCCTCTGCCCAAAGGATTGTGTTAGTTCTCTCCTCTACTCCTCATGGACTCCTTATTGTAACTCATCTAACATGGGTTTCTCAACCGGCTGGTTCTTTTAATATGTCTCTCCTTCTCCCGTGTTGTCGACCAGTTTATTGCTATCTTGCTTCAGTCCACACCTCAGGACAGTTACCCTCTTCCTCCATGCCATATCTGGCCTGATCACCCAATTGTGCTCCTACAGTTACCATGTTTATCCAGATCTGGGGCTGCACTTTTGGGCCTCTGGTTACGAAAACGGTTGCGGGTACCTGCTGTCCTTGGTGTCCCTTATGGGACACCTTCTGTCTCGTTGTCAATCAGGCTGTTTGTCTTCTTTTTATTAGCAGGTGCTGGTGACATTGCTCTCAGTTCTGACCCTCTTTTCATACCCTAGCTTACAACTCTATCCTGACTTCCCAACCCTCCACTAAAGGCCTCACGAATCAAATTAATGCCTGCCAACGTCCACCCAAAGGCCTAAAGATTGCACACATGAAAATTTGCAGTCTCCATCCTAAAATGGCTGAACTGGAAGCCTGGGTACTTCAGTGGTCCCTGACATCCTATGCATCACTGAGACATGGCTCAAACCCGCCATTAACAACACAAGGTGGATTTACATGGTTTTAACTGCTTTAGGAGGGACAGATTAAGAAAAAAGAGTTGGAGGGGTCCTTATATATACCTAGTCTGACCTGGATGCCATCGAACTACCAAGGCTGGACTCCAAATCTCCTGTTACTGAATCCTTATTCCTCTCCTTGAATCTTAGCACAGTTAAGAAATTAATTATTGGGTGTGTCTATCTCCCTCTAATAAAGCTGCTGTTGGTCTGCTCCCATTCCTTACCTCTCTTGCTAACATCCCTCAAAATGACCTAGTTCTATACGGACACCTCAATACTGATTGGCTCAGCCCTGCTCTTGGAAGAGCGCACTTTGTGCTTGTGGACCTGAATCTGAATCAACTCATTCAGGACCCCACACTCCTCAACAACAAGACTAGAAAGCATACCCTGCTTGACTGGATGGTCACTAACTGTCCTTTCAAAATCAGAGCAGTAGGTGTGCTTTCTGATTACCTAAATTATCACTCTTTCACTTTCTGTGTATGAAGAAACTATTGCCCCAACCCCCCTCCTAAAATCTTACTTGTACCTGATATGTCCAGGTTTGATATCAACAATTTCCTTGCTTCTATCAAGAATACTGACTGACTGACTGGAGACCTATTAATACTCTTCCGGATACCAATCAGGCCCTAGATTTATTGGTGTCTACCTTCACCCAGATAATTGATAGTCATGCCCTGCAAAAGAAATGCAGATCCAAGGGTACCAAGGCCCCTTGACTTAGTATGGATCTATGGGCTTTAATGTCCTCTCGTGATCGGGCATGGCAAATTTATAAAAAAAGTGGCTTGCCCCAGGACTGGCAAACCTATTGGAAACTCCGTAGCAACTGCAACAGCTCCATTCAAAAAGCAAAATGTCACCATTTCCAATCTCTTCAATCAGAACACCTCAGTAAATCTAAGGAGTTCTAGAGGCAGATCAATGCTTTGGTGAAGGGAAAGGAGGCCGAACTCCCTAGCTCCATTTCTGCTCAGGGTGTTACCCTCACTGACCCCCTGTCAATTGCCTTTGGCTTCAATTACTTTTTTACAGATTTACACAAGTACACCTCGCAATTACATTATTCTCCTGTTGCTCCCTCTGTCCCTTCCCCTGTGGATGAAGTTGGGACTAGACCCCTTTTTCACTCTAAACTGGCCACTCATACTGAGGTCCAGCGAATTCTTGTCAACTTGAAGACCGAATGTTCCCCTGGTCACAACTCCCTGGAACCTAAATTCCTTAAAATGGGAGCTCCTGCCCTTGCTTGACCTATCAGAGACTTATTCAATTGTTCCTTCTTGTCTGGCACTGTTCCTGACAAATGGAAGATAGCTGTTGTTGTACCAGTGCACAAAGGTGGATCCAGCTCTGTTGTTGAGAATTTTAGACCGATCTCAATCCTTTTCCCCCTTGCCAAAATACAGGAGCGTGTTATTTACTATCACCTTCAGAATTATCTGGATCTTCACAATCTGCTTTCACCTTTCCAGCATGGTTTCAGAAAGAACCATGGCACCGTCATGGCCCTACTCAAGGTCACGTCCAATATATACCAAACCATGGACCATGGTTCCATCACTGGTGCCATCTTCGTTGATCTTACCAAAGCATTCGACCTGGTGAACCACAGTCCCCTTCTCCAGCAGCTTCAGGATATTGGTCTCGAATTCAGTGCCCTACACTGGGTCCATAGTTATCTTTCTTCCCATTCTCAAAGGGTCAAATGGGCTAGCTCTTCATTGGAATTTAGACCTATATCCTATGGGGTCCCACAGAGTGCCATATTGGGCCCTTTATTGTTCTCACTTTTCATCAATGAACTACCCACCAACTGGAGGGGCTACTGTGCATCTCTATGCTGATGATACAATCATCTACCACTCTTCTCCTAATATTGCTTGGCTTAACAGGGAACTTGCCTGTGACTTTGCAGACCTTGATGGCTGGCTCAGGCATGATCAGCTTGTCCTAAATACAAAAAAGACAAAAAGTATGCTCCTCATTTACCTCCCGCTCCCTCTCCTTTCTCTGTATAATCTCCCTCAATGGCGATCCGCTTGAGGCAGTCAACTCCTTCAAATATCTAGGTATTACTCTGGATCCTTCCCTCTCCACCCATGTCTCCTCACTAATCAAGACTCTTAATCAGAAATTGGGTCTTCTCCATCACATTCACCCTCTTCTCACCTCTACCTCTTGCCTCAATGTAACTTCCCTTCACTTTTTCCACTCCTTACCTATGGGGTCCCTTATTGCTCACCACCAACACAACTTATATGTCTCTTCTCATATAGGCTTACCATAGGGTGGGAAGATTTGCCTTAGGGGTCAGTTCCAGAGTACACCACTGTAACATCCTCTCATCGCTAGGGTATCTGCCTTATGAATCAAAGCTGAGGTTCATCACCTTAAGTTTCATGCACAAATGTGTCCACAAATACACCCCCTTGCCTCAGTAAGCTTATCCGTAGGAGTCTAACCCCTCTGAGAGCTCAGATCAGCTTCCCTCCCTCCCTCTTCTCTATAGACCTAACCTGAAGCTAGCTATAGCATGCAAGGCCTTCTCCTTTGCTGTTGTAACCAACTGAAACTCACTCCCCCTCCCTGTCCTGCCCTGTACTACACTTCCTAGATTCTGGTCCAATCTATTGGCATTCCTTACTTTCTCTGATAATTGCACCTGCTTCCGTTGCTGACTGGTCACCATGTGACTGTAGGCAGTTTGCCACTCCCTACTATGACTATGGATGAATTTCCTCCTTATTCCTTGGTTGCCCATTACCCCTCCTTTTTTCCTCCTCTGTCCCCCCTAAATCCCTTCCTCAAACCCTCCACCCTGCCTCTGCTCTTCTTTTGGTGTCTTCTGACTCCCCACCTACCTACCTATTGCACTCAATTACTGGTTGAGGTCCTTAAGCTGTCCTCACTTGAACAATGTTTAAGTATGGTTCATATACTATTGTGTGATTATCTCTCTGCTGTACATTGATTTGCGTTTTTTTCCTGCTATCTTGGTATGCTGAGAGTTCAATATATATGTATAACTGTGTAATGTATATCTTGTAAGTAAGTAGTTCTTCTTGTTGTTCTTTTTATAACCTAACTTTTGTATATTCAATATTCTATTGTAATCTGACTCTTTTTGTTGTAAATGCTCTGTACTTGTCTGTTGTCTTACCCGGTTCAACCCGGAAAAAGGGACTGTAATTTGTCTCAGTGGTCCTACTCAGTTACCAAAATTCAAATAAATAAAAATAAATAAATAAATTAGTAAATAAATAAGTTCAACAAGGACATTTTATAACAAGCATCTGTCAATGCCAAATGTTTGCTTGCTGGTATTAGCATTGGAAATGCAGGAGTTAGACAGATGCAGAATAGGAATGGCAGTGAAGTATTGAACTTCATGCCAACCCCACCTCCACCCTGCAGAGACAGACAGGCATCGGGTATGTGTTTGGTTCGACACCCATAATGTTCATGCCATTTCACCTCACTCTGTTCTGCAGACACTGACAAATGTTGAGGTGTGCCTTGGGGTGTTCGACTTTGCAGTCACCTCATTCCATAAGGACATACACTGAAATGGGTGCAGTTTAGGAGAATGGGGTGAACTCTGGAGTTAAAGAGTCCAAGGCACACCTCGATGTCTGTCACTGGCTGCAGGGTGGGGGTGGAATGGCATGAGCATTACAGTTGGCAATCCAAAGGCACACCCCTGATGCCTGTCTGTATGTACAGGGTGGGACGTTATGGTTAGAAACCCTAACGCCCCAGGCGTTTGTTGGTATTTGCACTACAAATTTTCATCATGGCCTTTTTGTGACCCCCACCTCATGAATGCATTTGGGACCTCTTCTCATGAACAGTGGCACTGTGATTTTGTTAATGTGTCCTGAACTTTGAGTTCCCACAGTGACCGTGCCATTCTGTGCCAGATGTACAAAAACACAGATCAGGCATGATGCGAAGAATGACAGCTGTACCATTCATAGGGAGGTGTGAAGAGATGGCAATGTTGAAAATCTGTAGTGAAAATATTAAAAATGCTCGAACTTCCGAGCGTACATGGAAACTGTGCAATGCATGCACATAACACAGTCATTTAGAAGAATTATTTCACCAGATTTTCAACATAGGCATTTTGTGACCTCTGCTCATGAACACTGTCACTATGATTTTCTTAATCTGTCCCGAACATTGATTTCCCCACAGTGGCCGCGCTATTGTGCACCACATGTGTAAATACATATTTTGGGCAGGGTATGAAAAATGACAGCTGTACTGTTCATAAGGAGGTGTGAAGAAATGGCAATGTTGACAATCTGGAGGGAAAATATTACAAATGAACGAAATTATGAGGGTGTGTGGAAACTGTGCAACGTACGATCATAACTCAGTCTTTTATGAACTTTCATCACCAAATTTTCAACATAGGCATTTTAGGACCTCTGCTCATGAACAGTGTTACTATGATTTTCTTAATCTGTCACAAACACTGATTTCCCACAGCAACTGCGCTATTCTGCACCAGAAGTGTGAAAACACATTTCAGCCAGGATATGAAAAATGACAGCTGTACTGTTAATAAGGAGGTGTGGAAAAATGCCAAGGCCAAAAATCTGGAGTGAAAATATTACAAATTCATGAAGTTACAAGTGTGCATGGAAACTGTGCAACGCACGCTCATAAAATAGTCATCTTTTGGATTTTTTCACCAAATTTACAGCATAGTCTTTTTGAGAGACCACCTCATGAACAGTGGCACTGTTGTTTCATCACTTGGTCCCGAAAGGTAATTCCACAGACTGACCACAAAATCACCTTTCAGGACTGAATAATGCCATGACAGTGACTGGATTTATGAGGAGAGGTCCCAATAACCCCATGTTGAAAATTTGGTGCCAAAAGTCAAAAAACTGGCCGAGATATCCACATAAGTTGAAAACCCCTATTTATGCCATTATATAGCTTACCAGCATTTCTTTAGTTCACAGTCGGATTTGAAGAGTGCAGACATGTTCCTGGTCCACTGAAGATCATCGCATCAGGCTCCAGAGGTAAGTATGGGATGAGGGGGGTGTGGGAAGGTGGGGTGCACAGAGGGTGGCTGCGGGTTGGGGGATGGGGCACGAGACACCGTGAGGGACCATTTTCTTGGTTTCAGGGACAACAAAATAAACAAAATATGTTGTGGGAAGGTTATTTTTTGCAGGCTTGCTTTGGTCACACTGGGGTGGGCTCCCAGTGTGCCACCTGCATTTTGGGGAAGAGGATTTAAGCCAATGGGGATTGGGTCCCCATCAGCAAAAAAGACTGGGGGGCATCATGCTGAGGGGGATTGGTCACCCCCTTGGCACACAACAAATGGGGGGACATTATGTTGAGAGGGAGTGGGCTCCCCTGTTGGCAAATGAACTGGGTCGGGGGCATGCTGACAGGGGGTTTGGGCTCCCCTATTGGCTTTCATGAGGCTCTGAGGTGGACAGCAATAGCCGCCACCATGTTCATGAAAATGTTACACCAGGCAATGATGGGTCACTCATTCATTGCAGCAGAATGACTGACGATGCAATGATGAGGCAGCCCCTGATTTCCGTGGCCAAATTGTTTCAAGTTGGTGACACTTCTGGAGAGCCAGTGTCATCAGGACAGTGGGTCTGTATTGGCTGAACACTGCCAAGTCCACAAATGCAGTGCCAACTTTGGCCACCACTGTGCCTCTCCTCCACAACCCACTTCTCTCCTAAGCTGCCACGTAATGTTTCTTACGCATGCGTGCAAGCAAACATAAAAAACTATTGAGGCCATTGTCATCATTTAGTCCTCATGGATACAGAATGTCTAACTTGTGTATCCTGAATGCTTCTGGTTGCAACTGATTCTTTTGTAAATCACCTCCCCTTTTAGAGATGACTACTTTTTCAATACCTACATGCCTAAGTGTGGCCAATGACCCATGTCTCATTTCATTACAGTGTTTGGCCATAGCTTAACTTTTACTGTCTAATCTTATATAATTTTTGTGCTTGCTTATCACTGTTTTTAAAGCTAATTTTTTCTGGCCAATATGAGTCCACAGGAATAAAGTAACAGGTAGATCACTTCAGTACTGTTGCAGTTAATGAATTCATTGATCATGTATTTCTTTCCAGTGTGTGGGTTGTTAAAAACCCTACTATTCCTTGTGTGGCTGCATTGTGCGCAGTTCCCACACTTAAAATTTCTGACAGAATGTGCAGGCATCCAGTCTTGTCTGATATTTGGGTTTTTCTCCTTGTAAAATGTTCTCACAAAAGCATTTTTTAAATTTGATCCTCCATTGTAGCTGCACCTTTGGCCTGCATTAGCAACATTGATTAAGTGCTGGTTCTGCTTGTTCTGCTCCCAAGCATTTCCAATTTCTCTGCACTATTGTACTTATTTCCTTATTTGCAGCAATGTAAGTGGTGCAAAAATAAATTTTTTGTTTGCTATCTTGTGGCATAGCTTTATTTTCCAAATGTTCTGATCTAATACATTTAGTTTTTGCACAGCTTTCAAAATAATACTTTGTTCATATCCACAATTTAAAAATCTCTCACGCGTTTTATCATTTCTTTTCTCAATTCTGTCTCCTCACTACAATACTGTTTGACTCAAATTAGTTGTTTACAAGGTGTATTTTCTTTTGTGTGCTTTGGGTGTTCACTTTCAAAATGTAACAAGACGTTTCTATCAGTTGTTTTTGATACAGTTTTGTGTATTTATTTTTATTTATTTATTTATTTGTTCTAGAATTACAAATACCTTTGAGCCAAGGCTCTTTTACAAGGCTCTTTTAGTTTTGTGTATAATCTAGTACCCTCTTTATAAATCATGATATAAAAAATGTATGGATTGTTAACTGTCTTCTGCTACAGATTTCAAGTTCTGGTCAGAGGAATTAAGGTAGTCAGTAAATTCGGAGAGTGGATGCTCTGGTCTCTCCCTTAGGAGGAGCACACAATCTATATAATAAACCCATTTGTTAGAATATTGACTCCATTTGTTTTTGTTGATGTTTTATATGTGTTCATTCTCCCAATTACTGATGTAAATGTTCACTAAGGAGGGGCAAAGGTTGTGCCCATGGCTGTTCTATGGGTCTGTTGAAATAAGACATTTCCAAATATGAAATAACTGGACCTTAGGATACAGTTAGCAAGCCCCCTCCAAAAAAAAATGTTGTCCTAAAGTCCAATTATTTCAGTATCAACAAAAATAAATTGAGTCAATATCTGAAAAATGGGTCTGTTACATAAACACTGTGCTCCTCCTCCTCCAGTGGGAGGCACCAGATAATGCACTCTCAGAATTTACATTTTTTGGATATAATGATCCTAATTTTGACTAGTTACCCACAGATGGCAACTAGCACAGTTTGTCTCTCTCATCTATGTCTAACCTCCATCTTAACAAAAGAAAGTGGCATAAATGAAAGGATTGATATTTTAGCCTATCTTTTCGTTTATATTGTGATTTGTGATAATTTGTCCAAACAACAGCTAATAATGCTAGAGAAGAACTGAGTCAGACAGAAACAAAGGGTGATCATAAAGGGCTGCCACTAGGGGGTGCAAAAAATAATTCCGCCAGCAGAATGTCTGCCAAAGCGCAACTTTCGCTTCTTCGAAGGTTTGGAAATCATTTTGCCAACTTTTGTGGAAATTCCACCTTAAAACTGCAGAATAAATATACAGACTGTGGGTTAATTTATTAAACTGCAGAAAAAAATAAATCCTCAAAATGGATCACTGCCAGTGGTCAGTTCTGAGGCTTTTTTTTAACCACAGTTTAATTTATTAATCCACCCCCTGCTGATCAGGGGTCCCAGTAAAAAAAAAAAAAAAAAAAAAAACTCTGATCCCTCCCTCAGACCGTCCTGGTATCTAGTGGGTCCCAAATAAAAAAAAAACTGATCCCCAGTGTCTAATGATTTCCAGCCCCCCCACCCGGGGATCACTGCTCGTGGGTCCCAGTAAAAAAGAAAACAATCTCTGATCCCTCCCTGGTGTCTAGTGTCCCCCCACCCACCGATCGTGTCTACCAAAAACATTTTATTTCCCTGGTGTCTAGCAGACCCCCTCTGTATCCTGGATTCCCATAATCCACACAAAAAAACAGCAGGCAGTCCACCGACTCATCCCCCTCTATTCACAGTATTCCCTGGTGTCTAGTGGACCCCCTATCCCTGATCCTTTATAAAAATGAGTAATCCCAATTATCTGGTGTCTTGTGGACCCCCCACCCCCATACCAACAGTTCTTCTGCCACCAACCCGCTCCCCCCACCATGCCCCTGAGCAGGCCAATGGTGCAGCCCTCCTTTCTCCTCCACTACTGGTGGCCCACTGAACAGTCAATGAGTGACTGTGTGGTTGTAGAAGCACGCACTCATTCACTGAGAGTTCATTAAACTGTGGATAGAATAAATTCTGCAGTTTATATGCATTATTCCACAGTTCACAAAAAGGTCTGTGGAACACAGTGAAAATCTGCAAAAAATCCCAGTTTTACCAATGTCAAAAGTTCCAAAATGTTCGCTAAATTTCAGAAATTTCATGGAAGTTCTGCAAAAGCAGAATTCTCAACTTTCACCCACCCCCTAGATGGCAGTTACCACAAGATAATGGGGACACTTGGCAAGGGATAGAGTAGCACTAATAAAACACTGTGGAGGGGATGTGGGATAACAGATGGACCGGACACCGAAGTTCAGGTTCAACACACAATCTCTGTGTGATGTTTATTCAAAATACATGAAATAAGCTTCTGCAATGCCATATTCCTTCTTCAGTACATCAGTTTACAGCAACAGACTATGTATGTTCTTTCTTTGCACTTATCCAGCACCTACTGACACTGATCTCTGATCTAACCACTTGTCAGTGAAAACCCTTCATCCTTATGTGAGCCCTGTTTGCTTGGGTAGTGGGGGCTCAAAAAGACAAAAAAAGCTAAAAACAAAGAACCTCAGTGCAGAAACACTGAAAAATTGGTTACCCCAAAGGGCACTGACAACAAATCAAGTTTCAAAGAAATACAATATGATACATACTTTCATACTGCAATGCATCATGGGATATATGCAAATCACCATGACATTTCAGACTTGTTCAGTTTACAGCTTTTTACATGCATTTTAAACATAACAACTAACTTAATTTCTATAATAGTTACCTAGTACATTTTATCATTATCAAAAACACCTAGTGCCATGGTATTTTCAACATTTACAGGTTTCATAAGCATAAGGTATATACATCAAGGTATTTTATGACATAGAGCTATTACATACTAAATCCAACAATGATAAACACAACCTGTTTTACATACACCTGGAGGTCACCACAACAACCTCCCTATAAGAACCTGAGAGGGAAAAGGAAAATTAAAGAGGACAACGTAGCGCAGTCAAGAAGGGGGGGGGTGCCCATAGGTGGCCAATGTTATGGACTAGAAATTGTAAATGATAGATTAGGCTAAGAAATAGAAGAACTGTTACAACAGATTTAAGAAAATGTAAGTCCTCAAGAGTAGCAGGAGTTCTCTGTCACAAACACTGGGGGGTATATACTGTAGCACAGGATGGGGAGAAGCAAAGAATTCCACCAGATGCCAGGGAGTGATTGGCACAGAAAATGCAGAAGGTTCTTCTCTACACCAAGATGTGCCTTGCATAGAATGGAGGAAGGAGAGGGAGCTAGTGCATGGGATAGAGACAGGCAGAAGGGAGTTGCCTCCAGTTAGTGATCAGTACGTCATGGGGAAAGGGAGGAGATGCCACTGGATCCCGAATAATCATTGACATAGGACAGGGAGACTGAAGGGTTTTGATGGACTCCAGAAAATGCTAGGAATAAATCAAGGACAGCTTTATGTGGCACAGGGCACCAGTGAGCATTTGGCATGGGACTGGAACAGGGAGAACCCAGGGGTGGAGATATGTAATTGAAAAATCTATGGGACTAGGGAGATTATAGTAAGTAGCTCAACCTTGGGCAGTAGTGGACTTGAAGACTCTGTCACAACAACACAAACTCAACACTCATCAGCAGTGGCATGCCAACTACACCTACCACAAGGAAGCTAGCATAATAATCATTCATTGTTTACCTCATGTTTCTTTTTTATTACCCTGCTATTTATAGTTTTATTTGCCCCATGCCAGTTTGCTTCATTGGGTATCAACGGGATTTAGCCAAATTATTGAAGAAGAACCAAGTTCAGTTGTCTTCACTCAAACCCAAACTGAATTTACAATGGCACTTTTCTCTCACTATTAATCAAAGTGGCTGTAGAAGGCTGCTTATGTGGTTGAAAAGACATGTGTGTAGTGCCTAATACAGTAGCTGTGCAATCACTAGAATAGTGACCAGATAAGAACACTATCATTTATAGAAACAAAGAAGCAGAGAATTTGGGAGCAGAAAAGGACACTTGTGCCACCCAGTCTGTGCAGGTGCTCCTTGCCTAGTCTGTCTCTACAGATCCGAACTTATCTCCGGCGACCTTCTCTGCTCCACTCCCATTTCCAAATGTTCTCCTATGTCTATCCCATCTATGCTTGAAGACCTCTAATGTTTTTGGCTCTACTATTTTCGCTGCTAGTCTTTTCCAGGCATCTGCCACTCTTGCAGTAAAATAGTACTTAATCACATCCCTCCTGAACTTCTCCACCCTTCAGCTTAAACTAACGCCTTCTTGTTCTGCTGCTTTTCCTCATCTGAAAGAGACTTTCATCCGGCACTCTGTGTGCCCCCAAGGTACTTGTAGGTCTCTATCATGTCCCCTCTTACTCTCCTGTCTTCCAGGGGGTAAATGTTGATATCCTTCAGTCTCTCCTAAGAGGGCTTTTGGTGCAACCCTTGTGCTATTTTCTTTGCCCTCATCAGGGCTGCCTCCACCCTGTATATGTCCTTTCTGAGATGCAGCCTCCAGAACTGGACACAATATTCCAGGTGGAGTCTCACCAGTGAGTGATAAAATGGTAACACTGCCTCCCTCCTCCTGCTGGAGATACCTCTCTCTATGCATTGCAACATATCACAGGCCATATCCACTACTTTGTCACATTGCCAGCCATTTGAGGTCATCAGATATAATAACCCCAAGGTCCTTTTCCTGCTTGGTGACTGACTATTCCACTCCATCCTATACTCAGCTCTTGGGTTCCTATGTCCTAGATGAATGATTTTGCACTTTTTGGCATTGAATCCAAACTGAAATGCTCTTGACCATTACTTGGGTTTCTCAAGATACATGCAAATTCTTTTAACCCCTTCCTTATTGTCTGTCATATTAAACATTTTGGTATAATCTGTAAAAAGGCACACCTTCCCTTCCAGTTCGCCTTCAATGTCACTTATGAAGATATTGAAGAGGACTTGTCCCAATACTGAGCCCTGTGACAACACTCTGGTCAATCTCCCATCATTACAGTGAGTGCCATTACCCACCACCCTCTGTTACCTATCTATTAATCAGTTTCTAATCTCATTCACCACTTTGGATCCCACCCCTAGGCTGCTCAATTTCTTAATCAGTCTCCTGTACAGCTCAGTGTCAAGGGCCTTGCTAAAGTCCAGGTTGGCCATGTTCACGGTCTTCTCTTGATCTATTTTCCTGGTTATCCAAAGAACTCAATCAGATTTGTTTGTCATGTCCCCCTGTGAATTCTTGCTGTCTTTGGTCTTGCATCACACTGGATTCAATATACCCTACCAACCTTTCCTTTAACTTTTTCATTAATTTCCCACCAGTGAGGTGAGGTTCACAGGCCTATAGTTACTAGCCTCTTCTCTGCTGCTACCTTTATGTAGAGGGACCACATCTACTCTTTTTCAGTACTCTAGAATCATGCCTGATTCCAGTGAGCTGTTGAATAAGGCCATCAGCAGGGCAGCCAACATGTTCCTGAGTTCTATTACTACTCTTGGATGTGTCTCTTCTGGCCCCATAGCCTTGTCCACTTTCAGAGCAGCAAGTCCCTTCAGGATTCTTTCCTCAGAAAATGGACTTGAGTCTACCTCCCCTTCCCCTTTGTTTCCACTTTTCAATTGTGGTCTGCCCCCATTCCTTCCACTGTGAATACTGAGCTGAAGTACCTGTTCAAGATGTTTTGTTTTTCTTGGTCCTCTTCTGTGCAGTCTCCCTCTGCCACCCTCCTTATCCTAACTATCCCTTCCTTTGCATTCTACTTCTCACATATGTGTCTTAAGAAAGTCTTTTTCACATTTGCTACCCTTTCGGCTATCCTTTCCTCTGCCTGAACCTTTGCTCCCTTCACTGCCTTACCTGTTTCCCTCTGTTTTACCTGATACACCTCCCTATCTTATGCCCTCTGCACTTCTACATACCTCTTGAATGCCAACTTTATTTCCTTCACCACCATGGCCACTTCCCTAGAGTACCACAACGGTCTCATATTTCTTTTGCTTTTACTCATTTCCTTCACATAGAGGCTGATTACCTTAATTGTGCTCTCACATGTATTTCCCCACTGTTCCTCTACCCCTCCCTGGCAATCCTCATCACAAAAGTAGTTTCTGATGCAGTCTCCCATTTCCTTAAAATGTTTGAACTACGAAAGAAGTAACCACACCGTGGATGAGCCATGCTGTGGTCAGGAAAATGCTCAAACTTGTAGGTATGAGACCCACATAAATGCTAAGGCAGTTACAGAGATACAAAATCTTCCGGGAATACAGTCACGCAAATAAAAGTGTAGATACTGGGAATGACACACCACAAGAGAGGTCTTCTCAATAAAGTACTGATTCTTTGATGTAAAATGTGCAAAACAGCTTAAAAGAAGGTGGTCACAGTAAAACACATACAACTGCTCCCTTCTGGTACTTTCTGATTCAACGTCCTGCGTCCTACATCACCTGACTCATTTCACATGACAGTGCTTTCTCAAAGATGTGTAGGACAAAGGCAGGAAACCCTTAATAAATAGTGAAAGTGCTTAAAATGGTATACAGCAGATACACTGCGACAACTGCAATGCTGCCCCTGTTTGTAAGCACCAGGTCTGGCACTGCCCTCACCCTAGGGGATTTCTTGACTAACTACCAAAGAAAGACCTCTTGTATAGAGTCAAGGACGGCCTTGCCCTCTTGCTGAAGCTGCGGCTGGAAGGCTTCAATCCACATCTGGAAGAATGAAGTCTCCAACTAGCAGCACCTTCCACTTATTTTTCATCCTGCTAATGTAGTTCCCAATGCCTTATCCAGTTCCCCTACCTGTGCTGGAGGTCTGTACAACACCCCTGTATGGATAGCAGCCCCATTCCCTGTTTCTAGGATGATCCACGGCACCCTCTGTTCTTTCTTTTTTTCTGGTGCTGCTGTACTTCTGAGCCTTGATTCCCTCTCTCACATACAATACAAGCCCTCCGCATTTCTGTGTCTCTCCTGAACAGAAAGTAGACTGTTATGGCCATATCCCAGTTATGTTCACTGGTTTTGTCATTGCATAAGCCTGTTTTTCTTTTCACAAGGTTTTACTAATAAATAGGTTAGCATAGGAAGTGGGCCATTGCTGTGCCCATTGTTTTCTACATTCCTGCAAACAAAATGTGTTATTGAACAAGAATAAATTAGTAATGAGTATGATTTCTGCTGCCTCAACAATAAAATCTTGTAGAAAATTATGTGTAAGTTGACAATTAATTAAGTGATGTCACAAAGCAGAAAGGCCAAATGTGTGCTTTATAGAACTGTATAAAGCAGTAACATCTATAGATATCCAAATGTATTTTTGTGTTGGTGGGAGGAGGCCATGGTCCTGGCCCATGACTGTGCATATTGGCTCCAAATAGTTTATCTTGGCCAATATATTGATGACATTATTGTTATTTGGAGGGGCGGTATGGAATCAGTACAAAACTTTGTGGAATATTTAAATTCAAACAGTATAAATCTACAATTTACAGTCACATTGCATCATAGTGTTATCAATTATTTAGATCTGACCTTGTCTGCAGATAGTAAAATGGGTGTGACATCTCAAACTTTAGAAAGCCTACAGCAGGCAACACCCTTATCTTGGCCGCCAGTGGTAACCCTTGTCATACCATTCAGGCAATTACATATGCCCAGCTTGAACACATGCAGTGGACTTGTTTGACTGTTGCACTTTATGTTGAACAAGCCCAGGAATTAACTGCACAGTTTTTGATTCGATTATGAACTGCTGAACTCCTTCATGAGTTCCATATAAAGGGCTAGACATTGGAATCGCAAGTCCCTCCTTGCTCCTCAGTCTAGAACGATGTCTTCACCAGGAATGGTTATCTTTGTTACAGAATATGATGCTGTTTCTCATATGATTGCAGATATTGTAAAAAAACGCATTGGTACATTCTGGGTAGTGATCAGGGCCTGATGTAGACTGTGGATCAGCCCCTAGAGTAACTTATCTAAGCAAAATAACTTAGACCAACAGTTTACCCAGGCTTCCACAACAGAGAGACTTCTTAACTGGCTTCCTGTTCATCCAGCTGGTATTTACCACTGTGGTAAATGTAATGTCTGTCAGTTCTGTAATGGAGGGTCCTGGTTTGTACAGCCCACAAATCTAACAGTTATAGATTTAAGAGAGTTTATCTCTTGATATAATCCATTCACACAATTTATGCCATCACATGTAGCTTTCCCAAGATATATGTGGGCAGGATGATGAGACCATTCAATAGAAGAATACGCAAACATGTGTGCTCCGTCCATGCAGGCACTCCTTATCCCCCCCTCCCCTGGCTCATTTTGAACAATTTAACAACAAAGATCCCCACCATTTAAAATAAATGGGTCAGTAACATATACTAAGGAACCCTCATGGCGGAGTTAGGGTATGTACCCTTCTCCAAAAGGAAGCAAGGTGCAGCTTCTCCTTAGATTCCACTAACCCCTCTGGCCTCATCAATACCATTGACTTACTTCCTTTTTGACAAGAGGCCCACCACTAGCAATTTCTGAATACTTATTTAGGGTTTCATGATCTTTTCCCTCAGCAATTTGGGGATTACATATTTTGATATTGGTTATGCTGGAGCAATTGATTGTACATGTGACATTTTTTATTAATTAATCAAATAAATTAAGTTTGCCATGCATGCACAGGCAGCAAACTTCTTGATATAGATTGACTTTTGAAGGGTGTGACACTGTGTTCCTGATGCAGAGTGATCTGCAAAGGGCGAGACAGTGCTACACCAATCATCAGCCAGGCTGATTATGACTCTTGTTTTCCCCTGATATGTGGAAACTTCCTCTAGTTGAAAAGAAAAAGCTGAATTAATCATATGGCAGCCTTTTCCTTTCATCTGCAGGAGACCACCCAGCAAACAGTTGTTTGGTGTCCTGATAAGCCTGGCTGATGACATCAAGGGCGGATTCCGCTGCCAGCTGTCACAGTAATGGCGTGACATAAGGAACATGTCTCATTACAGTATAACATGAGTGAGAGACAGTGGGAGAAAATGAGCAATCTGATCCCCCCCCCCCACCACGATACCTATCCCCAACTGTGTTCCAGGGCCAGGGCCAGCCACAGTGGGAGAAAATGAATAATCCACTCTCCCTGCTCCCCCTGCCATGATACTCATCCCTTGAATGTATTCCAGGGTCATCTGCTTCTACCCATCTGCCAAGAGATGGAGAGCCACAGAGTGGCAATAGCACAGGCAGATTGGCCATTTCCCTGCACTCCCCCCCCCCATGAATTACATCCCCCCATTGCAGTATATGGGCTGTGGATAGTGAGAGTCAGTATTCTTGACTGCTTCCCCCACCCCATACTGCACGCAGAGTGAAGAAGAGACAGTAAGTAAGCATGATGTACACCTGCTACAGTGAGCCCACTACCTTCCCAACACTGTTCCTGAGCCACAGAGATGTATCGCTGTCTGTGGAACATGAGGAGAGAGAGAGAGAGAGAGAGAAAGAGAAAAGAGAAAGAAAGAGAGAGCAGAACTGTTGTGCAGCAAAGGTGAGAGAGAGAAGAGAGAGGTAGAGACAGAGAGAGGGAGAGAGAGAGAGAGAGAGAGTGCGAGAGAGAGAGAGAGAGAGAGAGAGAGAGAGATAGAGAGACCAACGCCTGCTATGTCTTAGCTGTCCTGCTCTCCTTCAGGGAATCATAACTGCTTTGTTTTTACACATAATCTCTCTCTGTCTTTGTCTCTTAATAAATTAATGCAGCAATTGTTACAGGCTACTATGTTCACTTCCTCTCTTAAGTGGAGTGCTTTGCTGTCTCAATCAGTGTGTGTTTACACATCAAAGGAATCCTTAATCCGCACTGAATCGGTGCGTCTGTGTCTCAAACTCTCAGTTTATGATTGCAGCAATAGTAATTCAAAGTGAACTACAATTACTAATCTAATATATATATTATATATATATATATATATATATATATATATCAACAGAGAAGAAAAAGGAATTAAGCTCTACACACTTACATGACTCAGTGCACATTTTTTTTACTAATGCTGAAGTGTGGTACTGTTTACATGTCTCCTCTATTGCATACATTGAATTTAAGATATATGTTCAACTGATGGGTAGAATAAAATGTTATATGCTTACAGCAAGTGAATACTGGGCCAGGGGTAACATGCACCTAAAGCTTGAATCCTACCTAGATAAATGTGCACTTTGTTCTTATTTAGACGGTATTTAAAGAGAAAGCATTGCATTCCTCATTCCAGTTACCAGTGACACTCAAGAGAAAAGTTAGTTTGCCATCCCTCAGAATGGTGTTATAAATATCTTCTTTGCTGAATTTATGCATATTGGGAAGAAACTATATGGGTTTAATTCATTTAAGTTGGCATATACAGTAGTTTACTTCTACGCACTTCTTGCTACATTGAATGCAGATCGTTTGTGTGTTCAACTGAATTGTTGGTTCACTCTCACATATGTGTTTTATTTTTTAAACAAAAATCTATCAGGAAGGCAACTTCCATTATTTAGTGTGTCACATCTAATATTTCCTACAAGTAGTTTCTTATTTGTATGTTTGACTGGATTAAGGAATAAGTAAGCAGTATGAGATGACAGGACGTTGTTTGTCTGTGGTTAATGCATACCCAGGTGTAATGAGTAACAAGCTACTTGAACCAAGTGCCGATAGCACATGGACGTGCATTAACTGCAGACAACTAATGCCCTGGAGTGTCTTAGTATAGTAATAAAATGGGTCCTTTTGCATCAATTTGAGATATGAAAAAGGACACATCTTCAATCTTCTGTTCTAGGCTACCATATATTGCTGTTATGTGACTGTCTTTACAAAGCCTTATACATATGTTTAATTATTGTATTCTTTTTTTTTTAATTGTAGTTTAATAATTTTCTTTACTTTGAAATACTATTATTGCAGCCATTAAGTAAGAGCTTGAGACAGAGATGCATGTTAAGACAAGAGATGATTGCTTAGAGGGTGGAAGCCTATCCTGTGTAAGCACACACTGACTGAGAGAGCAAGGCATGCCAGTTTAGACAGAAATAGAGCACAGCATCATGTAACAATTGTTAAATTTATTGAATTTTGATGACCGGGAGGCCCGCTGGGCCCCGGAGGTCCCTTTTTCATGGGCGACCCGGGTGAAACAACAACTTACAGGTAACAGATCAGTACAGTCAGGTGATTGTAAAGTTTTTAACAGTAAGAATACATAGGTTTACAGGCGGCAGGTAGTGGAAGACATGCAGGCTGTAAGGACATATGATTAACATAATGAGACCATTATACATCTCAAGTTAGTGATTAGATTGAGAGTGTTCTGGTAAAAGGAGCAGTAGCTAAAGACCTAGGATTAGCTTCTTTGTGGGCATATTGGAAGGGGGATAAGTTGGGACATAGGTGCACCCCATCTTTAGGGGGAGGTCTGTTATGCTACCAGGATGGCGAAGTATGGTAGAGTCTATTGAGCTACCAGGATGGCTGTACGTGGTCAGGTCCTGTAACAAAGACATGTGCTCCTGTCGAGCAGGTGTCCCTTAAGCTTTGTCCGGAAGCTGGTGACAGACTCGGCCTCCCGTACCTCCAAGGGGAGGTTGTTCCAGATGGAAGGGGTGGTGTACGCAAAGGACCTGGACCCGGCTTTAGTCCTAGTCTTGGGAACCACGAGGAGAGTTTGGCCTGATGAGCGCAGGCACTGTGGGTTGGGTTTCACCCTGACAAGACCATTCAGGCTGCGGGGAGGTGTGGGACCCAGTAGCTTGAATGTAAGGCAGAGGGTTGGGTAGGAGAGGCGAGCTTCCAGAGACGGCCACCTGAGCCTAGATTGGGCCTCGCAGTGGTGAGTCCTCGGGTGTGACATGGTGGCAAAGTGGACTATCTTGTTGTACAAGGACTGCAGCCTTCCTAACTCCGTCATGGCCATGCCCTGGAGAATCGGGGCCACGTAGGTGAGCTTTGGGAGGAGTACGCTAGCGGCAATGGCTACCCTAGCTTCCGGGATAATCTGGTCCTTTAGTCTATAGAGGATTCCAAGTTTCCTATGGATGGCTTTGGAGATTTGGTCTAATTGATTTTTTAGTGTGAAGCCTTGGTCCAGGGTAAGGCCAAGGTATTTGGTGGAGGTGACCACCTCAAGTTTTACACCCCCCCTGGACTGGAGTTGTAGGAGATGTGACCTCTCAGATCCCAGGGATCTAGGACCAAAGAGCATTACCTTCATTTTGTTGGTGTTTAAAACCATTTTGTTCAGAGTGAGCCAGTCCTCCATCTGAAGGATGTCTTCTTGGAGGCTGTCTCCAACTCTGGTAAATTAGGGAACTCTGTAAATGACCCCGTCATCCGCATACTGGATAGCGCCCTACTCCCAGTGTTTATGCAGATCATTTATGAACAGTGTAAAGAGAAGGGGCTGAGGATGACCCTTGAGGTACCCTCTTCTTGAGTGGAGCTTAGCTGAGACTTTATCCTCCCCACTTGACCCTCTGGTGCGTCAGAGAGATAACTCTTGAACCATCCCAGTGAATGGGTGTCAAGGCCAAGTGAGCGCATTTTTTGTAGTAGGAGGTTGTGGTTTACCAAGTCGAATGCTTTAGATAGGTCAATAAAGACCGCCCCTGTGCTGACCCCTGTGTCATTATTGCTCAGTACTTCCACTGAGAATTTAGTTAGCGCAGTATCCGTCCCATGCTTGGCTCTGAAGCTGTGCTGTGACGGTGAGATTGCCCGGTGGATTTCTAGGTATTCTCGGAGTTGGGAGTAGACTAGCTTCTCCTGTACTTTTACAATGACACACAGCAAAGAGATAGGCCTGTAGTTCTCAATGGGCTCTGTTGGACCTCCCTTGTGTATAGGAATAACTAGAGCCTGTTTCCAAAGCTTGGGTACAGACCCCTCCATAATAGACCGGTTTATCAGCCAGATTAGGGGCTTAGCTAAAGCTGGAGCTCCCTCCTTGAGGATTCTGGTTTGGATCCCGTCGGGGCCCCCAGATCCTCTCGAGTGTAGGGATTTAAGGGTGATCAAAACCTCCTTTTCCCTGACCAGCCTCAGGTGAAACAAAGGGCGGTCAAGGTCCGGGGGCTGTTGTGCGTTCGGCTCACTCCTCCTGTCAGGGGGTCCTGTCTTGTATGCATCCAGGTTCATGAAGTAACTGTTAAGGGTCTCAGCAATGAGAGATCCCTCATCGATTAATTGCCCATTAGCCAAGATTGGGCTGGGTGTAGTTTTTTTGCTCCCTTTGAGGAGTTCATTAATGTGCGACCAGAAGAGCCTGGGATTGCCTAGGTTAGTTTTTTGAAGGTTGGTGATATAGACTTTTTTAGCTAGCTTTATGGCCTTTTTGCATTGGTTTCTAAGGGCCCTGTAGCTGGCTCAGTCCCCCGGTAGCATTGACTTCCTGTACTTTTTCCAGGCCTTGTCCCGGGTGGACATCAGAGCTTTTACAGGAGGCAAGATCCACGTATAGCAGCTTCCCTTTACTCTGTGGGTTTTCATAGGAGCTAAGAGGTCAGTAATTCTGGTGAGGGATGTCTGGAAAAATTTAACGGCATCCTCCAGGTTAGGAAGGTGTCTTATATTGCTCCAGTCAATGCCATTTAAGTACCCAATGAATTGGTCAGGGAGGAAGTTAGAGTAGTCCCTAGTAGTAATAATCCTAGGCGGGACTTTGTTCACTCGGTTCTTCCAGATGGCAAATACCGTCGAGTGGTCGCTCAAGGCATCGGCCAAGGTTCCTGCCATTTTTACATTGCTGGGGTTAGAAGCCAGGACCCAGTCGATTATGGTACGCCTTCCTGATGCATGGTTCATTCTGGTCAGTAGGGAGATGACTTGGGTGAGGTGGGAGTCATTTAATATACCATTGATGGCAGACTTAGCCTCAAGGGCCCAGTTTAGGTTGAGTGCCAGTAAGATAAGCTCAGAAGCAGATTCTACTGCTGGGTTCTTCAGGGTGCATCCAGAGAACTGAGCAGATTGGTGGGGGAGCTATGCTTGCCTTATTGTGAGGTGCTTAGCCCCACCTAGAGTGAGCCGTATGAGATTGCTTCTATGACTGGGTCATGCCTTGTGGCATGCTAACAAGGGAGGATGTAATTGTGTCCCTTACATATACCAGAACCCCACCCCCTCTTCTCGAGGGTCTGTCCTTTCTGTAGAAGGCGTATCCAGAGGCAGCTACCTCATGGTCCAGAATGTGCGGCTTTAGCCAGGTCTCTGAGACTGCTAGTATGTCTGGTTTGTAGACAGCTAGCCATGCTTGGACTTCATGGATCTTAGGTCTCAGGCTGCAGATGTTCATATGCACCAACCTCAGACCCTTGGCTCCATCCCAGGCATTATCTGATGGGGAAGAAATAGATACATTAGGTGTCCCTGGGCCTGGGTTAGGCTGGATGTCTCCCACCAGTAGCAGCAGCGCTGCTAGCAAGCGCCGAAGAGTGAGGGTTAGAGGTGGTAAAACCAGTGTAGATGGACATGGGGTTAAGCTCCTAGTGAGGAGAATGGATCGATAGAGGATCCCTTTCCTAGAGAATTCATACGCCACTAGGAGAAGGATGTTGCACCTGGAAGAGGGGCAACTGTAGTGACTTGCCGTATGCATTCCCGACCCCCCACGGGCATAAGGGGGGCAGTTGGCACTACTAGTGAGCCAATCCGTCCCTAGTTGGGCCAGAATATAAATCGTAGCCAAGAGGATGCCCTTGTTCCAGTTCCCAGGGTTCATCTTGAAGCTTTTCAGGGCCACCCGCATGGATCTCAGGTGCCTAACCTAGTGGGTCGAGGAACCTGGAACTGGCGTCTATCCCTGCGGTTGCAGGCGCATGCGGCAATGTCAGCTGAGGATACCAGAGCAGGTTCAGCCTCCAATCTAGATGTGTTAGGCAAGTGTGGTTCGCTACCTTTGGGATAAAGGTTCCCTGTCTAACCTACTGTTATTTAGAACAATTAACTTAGAGGGGAGATAACAAAATCAGGTCAACAGCAGAAGTACAGTTGGAGTATCCCAGTGAGACAAATATTAATGCAAGGATCCCTATCAGACTCTGGGTAAGAGGCTGATTATTAGCTAATAAATAATTAACTATAGTGCTGATACCCTGTAACCAGACTTAACTATCAGCAGGGGTAGGTGGGATTTAAACTATGCAATCACATTTCCTATTATTAATTATGAGTAAGCAGCAAACCAGTTGGCTATATGATTAAAGCTTCGCAATTACAGATTTTTTTTTTCTCAGCGTTACAGTAGGCTAACAGTGCTTAGAACCAGTTGCTATGAGGCTGTAGTTGGCAGAAGTGACAGAGATTAGCTAGGTAGAAGCAAGAGTCATAAGTGTCAGAGTCATAGGCAATTGCCCAGAGTGGCAGTCTGCCTCAAGTTTGGGCTAGCAGTTAGGTTTGAAGAATCTGCCCCTGGGAAGAGAGGGGCGCTCTGTGGTGAGACCGGCAGCTTCAGTTGGAGAGAGAGGCTGGCACCCCTACAGCAAGAACTTAGTCCTGCAGGTTGTTGCTTTAGGGGCAAACCAGACTGCAGATGTCACCAGGGAGCTCCTCCTAGGATGGTAAGCCTCGGGACCATAATTGGAGGATATCGTAAGATGGGCAGGGCTTCAGCCATCTTACCAGTGCTGCTGTATGGCATGGCTTCTGACTGGCACAGCGTGACTGGGGCACCTTTATGCTTCAGCAGCAGCACTGTGTTTGCACAGCAACTAGAGCTTTATCTTGCTCTCCTTTAGCCAAGCAGAATTGCTTTGTTTTTACACAGAAACTTTTGACATTGACAAATGCTTCTTTTTGTTTTGTTTTATTTCTTTCAGGGTTGGAGAACAATTCCCTAAGTGCTTTCTCTACAGTGTCTCTTTGCTTGGGTATCTCATCCACATTTTCAGTTGGAATTCTTGTGTTTTATATTGAAACAGACAGAGAAAGAGAGATTCTGTGTAAAAACAAAGCAATTCTGCTTGGCTAAAGGAGAGCAAGATAAAGCGCTAGTTGCTGTGCAAACACAGTGCTGCTGCTGAAGCGTAAAGGTGTCCCAGTCACGCTGCGCCAGTCAGAAGCCATGCCATACAGCAGCACTGGTTGGCATACCTCTCAACCTCTCAGCCTTAAAAATCATAGCATTAGACTTCAAAAATAATAGCAGAGGGCCAGAATGAGTAGCACTTTCTTATTTTAAACAGTATTATGTCTATAGATAGTGGGCCCCATATAGTTAGTGATAAGGAATGTTTCTATCATCTTAGTTCAATGATTTAATAGTTTGTGTGTCCAGAAATAGCTCTAACACTATGAGGAACATCAGTAAACCTATGCAGAGCAAGGGTAAATTTGAGTTTGAAAATCATAGCGCTATGTGGAATTCATAGCAGTTGAGTGGTATTCTGGTTGGTAGTAGCTCCAGTAAACAATATTATGAAAAAGGCAAATTATTTGTAAGGACCCTGTGGGGAAACTGAACAGGAGTGATGAAGCCATGCTATGGTTTTACTTATGCTTGTATTGTGCTCATTTTGAGACCCCTAGCCACCAGGGCTTTCTACTGAATGCACATCGGGGGGCGGGCCGCTGATTGGGTGGGGGGGGACCGCTAGCCATGGGGGGGAGTGCATCACATTTCTCTTCCATTAATGCCCATGGGTATTAGCTGTTATACATTTCTGCTGGGAACTGTACTCCTGCCTACCAGTGCAGTACAACAGCAATACCAACCGTAAACTTTTGGCATTGACAAATGCTTCTTTTTGTTTTGTTTTATTTCTTTCAGGGTTGGAGAACAATTCCCTAAGTGCTTTCTCTACAGTGTCTCTTTGCTTGGGTATCTCATCCACATTTTCAGTTGGAATTCTTGTGTTTTGTATACTGGGCCACTTTAGTTATTATTATATTCCCTTTTTCTTCACGCCCCCTCCCTCATGGCTTCCTCATTCATCTCTTCACTCTTTCTCTCCCCCCCCCTTCTGCCACCTCTGTGTTGTACTCCATTGCTATGGTTCACACTATATGAGATTAATTTTCTCTGCTCTTCTTGATAAAACTCCTTTAGGTACAGCAGTATTTGTACTGCAGGTCTTTATGTGTCTTGTATGGTTCTTATATAGCACGGTCACCCTCCTGCAGCATTTATTAATTAATATTTTTTGTAGATATTTCTCTATTTCATTACACAATAGCTTTGACCTGTATACAATGTTCTAATTCTGCTTTGATGTGATTTCATTTCACTATTTTGGGGCATACTGTTTTTCTGTATGGGGTAATGTGTATGACCTCCTCTGTAACAAAGCAGGACAACTTTGTATACAGCACTGCAAAGTCCTAATAGTTCTATACTGTTTAAAAATAAAGAATTATCTTATATGTAACACCATTTGTAATGGTGCCAGTTGATGTGCTGTTCTACCCTGCCTTCCTTATAATTGGCTGTCCTAGCCCTCCAACCCCACAAGGATAAACAACCTGATGACCTTGACCCTAAACTTCATCTCTCTGCCCCAGCAATTGCTGTCCCGATCTCCTCCCTATTTACTTTCTCTTTCTCCCTCAGCTCTGTCCTTGCTGTATGGAAACATGCCTCTGTTATACCTCTCCCCAAAGATGGTGACTCCTCTAACCCAGGCAATTATCACCCCATATCCTTCCTTCCCACTCTGGCTAAACTCCAAGAGCACCTGGTCTTATCTCAACTTTCCTCCTTCCTTGACTCCTCATCTTTTTTCACCCCTTACCAGTCTGAATTCCATAAATCCCACTCCATCTCCCTCCTCCAGCCTACTGACTCCATACTGTCGGGTATGGATGAGGGCCATATAACCTCAACCATCTTTGTCGATCTAGCCAAACCCTTCAACACTGCTGCCCACCATCTCCTCCTCACTAAGCTTGCTGCAGCAGGGCTCTCCATCCCTGCCACTAACTGGTTCCACTCCTACCTTGAAGGCAGGACTCAGTTAGAATTGGTAACTCCCCCCCCCACCACCACCACCACCACCAATCAGAACCAGTGTCCCCCAAGGCTCCATCTTTGGTCCAATACTCTTTCACTTTTTTAAATGACCTCTCTGCTGCCTGCACCTCAGCATCCATACATATGTGCACTGATAATACAGTCCTGTTTGCCTCCAGCCCCTCTACCTCTGATTTATTGCCCAGCCTACTGCTGGACTTTGATATAATGTTCAGCACTGGCCCCAGGCAAATCAGTTGGCTCTAAAAGCCAAGAAAATGGTCTCTATGACCTTTGGCTCTAAGCAAAAACTAGCCAGGATTGCTGCTTCCCCCTTCCATACCCTTTATGGATTTGCCATTGAAGTTGTCCCATCTTTCAAATACCTTGGGGTCTGGCTGGACACCCACCTCAACTTTTGTGAACATGTGGATGTCATTTGCAGAAAACTCCATCCCATACTCGGTGCACTTTCCACAACCATGGCTGCATCCTTCTGCAGGCCCTCAGAGCAGTTGTTCAGAAAATGATTCTGCCTCTGTTTGACTATGGAGACATTGCCTATAGTGCTGCACCTAAATCCACCTTGTCCAGACTGGAGCCACTCTTCCACTCCTTCTATCGCTTTGTACTGGATGCTCCACCTCAAACTCACCACTGCTCTCTCTATACCACCTTCTCCTTCTCTTCACTTGATGACAGATGCCTGGCCCATTGCACTTCTTTCATAATACTGACTGGGCTCTCTCCTTTCCTACCTATCCTCTATCATCTCCCTACCCAAACCCCCTTTCATGTGCTTGCAGTGCATCTTTCCACTCACTTACTCTCCGACCCAGACCCTCCACTGTTGGCCAAGTTGCATTCTCCTATCACTTTCCCAAACTCTGCAACTCTCTCCCACTCCACATCCTATCTGCCTCTTCCTCCTTCTCCCTTGCCCACTTCCTGGCCAAACTCACCACTATCTCCTGTAACTACTACTGACATCCCGCCTACTTGTCTCCCCCCCACACTCATAACAATGCACTGTACCAGCCTGGAAGGCCCACAATTCATGAGCCCAATTTGCACTTCTCTTAAAGGTCTGAAGTCTGCCTCCCCTACTCTTCTCATCCGCATCACTCCTTTTCTTACCCCCCTCTTGCTACCACCCATTTTCTCAGACTCACATCTTACTATCAGCTGTCTTCCTTTCCATGCTATCCCACCAGTCTGCTCCTTCTCTCATCTCAGTTTCAGCACTACACCCCTGCCTTCAGCTGCTACACTATGTCCAGTCTCCTCCCTGTGCACTCTTGATTTTACCTGTTTACTACCCCAGTGTACATATGTATGTTACCTGTTTTACTACCTTTATTGCCTCTCCAGTGTACTTAAGGGTACATTTTGTGTGTTGAATGTGTAATTACCCGTACATTACCTGTATATTCTTGTATATTGTTTTCCAATATTCCCTGTAAATTCTTGTATACTGACTACCAAAATTTACTGTACTATGTATTTTAAGCATACTGTGTTCCCTTCTCCCCCTCTCCCTTGACACATCTGGAAACAAGCTATTTCAGCTCAGTATGCCTGTCCTGGTGAAACTCTTCAATAAATAAATAAATAACCATGTACTGTAACTTAAGTCTTATATTTAAATGTATTTTTTAGTGAGAGCAGCCACATCCTCTAATGAAGGGACCCACCATTGTCCTGAAGAGCCCGGGTTTTTAGATGCACTCTTGTGTCTGTATTGCCTGCAGTAAACTGTGAATTTGCCTCGCAGTTTTGCTCTTAATTCTGACTCTGCTGATCGAGTGGTACTTTTGTGCTTATTCCCTTGTTTAGTTATGTACTGCACCGGCTGAAGATCGCCAGCTGATGGAGAATGGCTTTTGCTGTCAGTCATGTCCCAGTACAGAGTTAGGATTACTGCAGTATTACTTCCAACCTAATTGCATTTTATCTGGTGGGAGCAATATTTTAGACTGCACCTATTACCTGAAAACTTTTAGTGAGGGATTAATTTGTGGCTTGGTTTGTAATAATTCCCAAGCTATTTTTAACCTAAGATTCACTGATTTTCTATCCTCTCCTTTACTAATGTACTCTCCCCAAACCCCTCTCACTCCCTGTTATCTCTGTCCAACATCCCCCACCAGCCCTTGTTAGCCTCTCCCTGCCCCTCCCTTTTTCACTCCTCCCCCTCGCCTTTCCCCTTTCACATCTTGTGCCCCCTCCACTAATACTTCCTATCCCACCCATTTCTCATTTCTCTCTCCTCTCTCCTTGCCTGCCCCAACTCTCTCCCTCTCCCTTCCCACCTTCCTTTTTACCACCTACCCACCTTACATCTTACCTTCCCCTTAACACCTGCCATTCTTACTCCTATCCCCCCCAATCATGCCTATGCCCTGCTAGTGTTTCCCCTGCCTTAGCTACCTCTTCTTCCCTCATGCATTTGTAATGAACATTAATTTCATATGTAACTGCCTCTGCCACCTTTAATACATTGACTAGTGTATTGTACAATCACTTACTTACTCACTGATTCTGTAAAAAGCCTTTGGAAACTCTTTACTGAAGTAAATCTGCAATGATTTACCTGCCATTGACTTGACTGTCTTGTCTTAGTCTGGACAAAGCCTTTGGCAGCTCATGTATTTTTGCATTACTATAATTGTTTTAACTGTTCTTAATTTGCCTGTCCTGTCCCATTCTGTCCAGTGTTCTTGATATGGAACCTTTGTAAAAGAGCACTGTGTGGTCAAAGTTGTTATCTAACATCCTAAATAAATAAAAAAAGATTTCCAGTACTCATAGTTTTGTGAGTTTTTGCCTCAATAGACCATGGCTGCAATGAAAGTTGATTTCACCCTTAGATAGGAGCCTGAAAGGTGTGTTTTATGTTGTGGAGGTGGGGAGTCAAGGCTGGAGTTATTCATTTAAAACTGTAATATTAGGAGGGGGGAGGGAATGGTTTGAGGCACTACTTTAAAAGAAACAAGCTAAGAGGGGGATGGTTGTGGTTCTATGTTGTGGCTGTATTGCAAGAACCATGTTTAAAGCAAGAGTAGATGCCAACATTTTGGGGTCACAGTTGAGTTTAATCCATATTGAAATGCAATTACCATATCCATGCCCAGTTTTCTCTAAATTTCTGTGGTGGGTCCAGTTTTCTGCAGCTGCTGCCATTGACAAGGCTGTTGAATCGAAGACAACACAGGGCCCTGCATATAGCCCCCATCTAAAAGGTTATTTTGGACCTTTTTCATTGCTATAACCTTGAAACACTAAAACAGTTATGCAATTAAAGGTTCTGAAAGCATTAGCACACTGAATACTGCAGACATCTGTCAGTGTTGTTTGAAAGACACTTGAGCAAGCCTGTATGTTACTGTAAATGGTCCCTACTTGTTCTCAAGAAGTGCTGTCAAAGAAATAAACATTTAATATGATAACGTATCCACTTCAGTTTGGGATAAAAAAAAAATATATTTTTTTTTGTGGAAGATTACCTTTGCATGCTGTTGAATCAAACAGCCATTTCTCAGGGTTCAGGTTACTGCTGTGGGATTTAGGTTCTGTCACTGTTCATTTTGTTTCAGCCCATATATTTCTAGGCCACTCATACACACAGAGCAACCCTCTCTGTCTTTCTCTTCTTAAACAAAAGTGTGTCTATCAAAATTTAAAGAACAGTTTTTCCTATACTGTTTTATAGAGCTAGCATGATGATGATGCAATTTGAAGACCACGTTGAATTTCCTGAATGATGCACATGTACCTTCCAATTGCATATCAGGAATACACATTTGATCACTGAGGAAAAAAGCAACACTTCAACTTATTGCTTCATGTATGCACTTATGTTAATGGAAAGTTTAAGTACAGGAACCCCAAAGGTTCTGAACTTCTGTAGAGTATGAAATACATTTTTCATTTCATTCCAGATACATTATTTATGGGGAAAGGTAAAGCAGTAAGTGTGTTCTGCTGTTCTGTATTTGACCCCAACTGATGGAGAATGGCTTTTGCTGTCAGTCATGTCCCAGTACAGAGTTAGGATTACTGCAGTATTACTTCCAACCTAATTGCATTTTATCTGGTGGGAGCAATATTTTAGACTGCACCTATTACCTGAAAACTTTTAGTGAGGGATTAATTTGAGGCTGGGTTTGTAATAATTCCCAAGCTATTTTTAACCTAAAATTCACTGCTTTCCAAAAAATTTAAAAATCCGCAGTTTCTTAATTATTGCAAAACAACAACTTCAAGTTATGCTTAATTAAAATATTAGCATATGTTACATTTGTATTTCCAAGTCCTTCTGAGGCCGTACATTTTTCTTTATTTTCCTTGCATTGCAATGGTAGTATATCTGATATAGCTATTTAAAGATATTTATGATCAAGCAAATATTGCACAGAAACCTTAAACAGCTGGTCCTCTTCATCCCAAAAAGGACACTACAACCAGTGCCTAATACCTGTTTCTGAGTAAACAATTTACACCCATAATATTATGGACAGACTAATCTAATTCCTGTTTGTTCCCTCACTGGCACTGTTAGGAGGAGTGAGGGTGATAGAACCTACTATAGATTAACACATTCACCCTGAGGCAGCCATTTTGAAATATGGTCGAGCAATAGAATCTTTGAACCTCAAAAAGCAGGAACATAGAAATATAGAAATGGAAGGCTATAACCTGTAGTTCAAGGGGGCAGTGAAACTGCCCCCCCCTTGGCATATTGAAAGGCCGCTCTTTCACTCCACATACAGCATTTCTTCATTGCAGCTGGAGGCTCTGTAGGTCTGCCTTCTCCCTTGGAGCTCACCTGAGGCTCTCCCACTCCCCGGTGTTGTTGTGCTTTGAGCTCTGCCGGTTTCTACTGGACTTCTGTTTTTGTGTTACCTTGTATTCCTTTATTTATTTTGGACTTTCTAGTTTGTATCACCTGTGTTTTTATTGTTTATTTGTGCTTACAGATGTTCCTACCTTCAGCTGTCCTGTGCATGTGCTCTCATGCTATATTTCCTCCCTAGATTTTCCCAGCCATCAGTCACTTGTATTTTATCGTGTGTTTCAGCTTCCACTGCTGTTTTCCTGCCTGCAATCTCTAGTGCTTCAAGCCTAATCCTTTGCACATGGTCCAGGCCTCACCCTACCCCTCCTTGTTGCTCTGTGTTCTCCCAGCTCTGCTCTTGTTCCACTCAGTCTAGCTCACTTCATTAAATATTGGATTTTAATGTGCCCTACTCACTTCATTCTGATTTTGCTCAGCCTGGCCTACTTGCTGCATTGCTCTACTGATACTTTTGGCTATTACACTGGCTGCCTGGTCTCAGCTACAGCTGCAGACCTTTTAGCAATGTGTTTCTGAATTTCACTGTTTTGAACCTCTCAGTCATTACTTTACTTCCTCTGTTCCCATTGCTCTAGCAGCTTGCTTTCCTATGGCTTGTCCTTCATTGGGACCTTGCATGTAAGGCACCTCTTTTGGGGATCCCTTCCCAACTAGTATTACAGCTGTTGTTGGTCACATCATGCTGCCACTTCTACCAAACCTTACTTTTACCGAATCCATAGCAGTCTGTTTCTGATAGTAACCTAATCCTGCTTTCATGGCTGGCACATATTTAACTTATTTCATTAGCTGCTTGATGTTGTAGGGTCCTGTTCGTGGCTTCTTTGTTTTTCCTATGGTGGGGGACGAAGGAGTCACAGTGGGCCTCATGGTCCCAGGCAGCTGAAGCAGCTTCCTATTTGTAGTGTATTGTATAAGTTTCTGGCTCACCTGGCCTCCTCCTGCTGCTCCACATAGCCTTCATGGCAATATGCAACAAGCGATTTCAGGCAACTCTCTAGCTAAGGGATTCTGGCTCTACCCAGCCTTCTACCATCCCTTCCTGAATATTATGCACTTGGTTTACACATTTATCCCAGTGAGACTGTTCCCCAAAATTGCAATTCCCTTGGATTGGTCTAATAAATTGCAGCAGTAGAGCTGTCACTAACCAAAACTGTCCCAAAGCCTGGAGGGAAGGTGACATAGGCCTTGGATCCCCAGAGGTTTCTTCCTCAAAGGTGTTTTTTCCTCTCCTCCATGCCAAGGGTCGTAATACTTGATAGGCATCCTTGTAGTCCCTAGGTCACTTAGTTAGGTTTCTGCTGTTGGATGGAGATGGGTGGATACCCCATATTTGTCCTTTCTCCCAGTTTGGCTTTTCTCTCTCTCTCCTTAGGAAGTCAGGCCTCCATGCTTCACAGGCCTCCATGCCTCACAGTCAGACCACTGAGCATGTCACTATTCACATGTTGTTTCCTGCCCACTCTACTTGAAACAGTCCGACCACTGACCTATGCTACCAACTGAACCGATACTTCCAACTGACCTATGTAAAAGTCTTTGACCCGATAAGTGTTCACTGTCTTGTATTCTTTGTTTACACTTTTTTTGGGGCTTCTTCCTAGGTATCTTTAGCCAAGGGACCCACCCTCCCCTAGGGTTCCTTGCCATCATACCCCTACAGGGTGGCATATCCCATAGAAAGACAGGCGAACAGCCACAAAGTTATCTACGTTATACAGGCATGAAACCAGTTGCATAGGCACATTGAATAGGCAGGCTATAGCCTGTAGTTCAAAGGGGCGGTGCAACTGACCCCCTCCTTTGACCAATTTAAGGACTGCTTTCACTTCATACACAACATTTCTTCATTGCTCCTTCATCCACCCCTCCTCCTCCAGTGGCTCACCTCTCTCTCCCTTGGGCTTCTTCCTAAGGCACCTTTAGCCTAGGGAACTACTCCCACAGCACCTGTAGGGGTGGAACCCTCCCCTAGGGTTCCTTGCCTTTGTATCCCTACAGGGTGGTATATCCCATGGATAGAGAGGTGAACAGCCACTGAGTTATCTACGTTACACAAGCACAAAACCAGTTGCACAGGCACATTGAAAGATAGAAACACAGATAGTTATTGGCAGATAAGGGCCGCAGGGCCCATCAAGTCTGCCCCTTTTTCCCTACCTGTATTGGTGGCTAATGTCCCTATCTGGTTATCAGCTTAGCCTCTCTTTCCTACAGCTAGGTTACCCATATGCTTATCCCATGAATGTTTGAATCCCATCACTGTGCTTGCTCCTAGCACCTCCTGTGGCAGAGTATTCCAACTGTCCACCACCTATTCAGTGAAGAACTACTTTCTCACATTTCCCCTCAATCAGCCGCTCGGCAATCTCAAATCATGGCCCCTTGTCCTTGTTGTCCTCCTATACCAGAAGATGTCTTCCGCCTGCATCCTGTTTATGCCCTTTAGATACTTGAAGGTTTCTATCATAACCCCTTCCCCTTTCTCTGCTTCAGAGCATACATGTTCAGCTCTCTTAGATTCTCTTCATATGTCTTCATATGTCTTCTGGTGCAAGCCTTGCACTATTTTAGTTGCCCTTCTCTGAACTGCCTCCACCCTGTCAATGTCCTTACAAAGATGTGGCCTCCAGAACTGCACACAGTATTCAAGGTGAGGCCTCACTAGTGTCTTGTATAGTGGTATCATCACCTCCATCTCCTGCTCGTGATACCCCTACCTATACAACCCAACATCTCACTGGCCTTTCCCATCACCTTTGTACATTGCTTGGCCATTTTTACGTCTTCTAAGATGATTCCTAAATTTCTTTCCCCCATTGTGACTGAAAGCAGTTCCCCTCCCATTCTGTACAGTAGCTCACTACAGGGTTCTTGCACCCTAGGTGCATAACTTTGCACTTTTTCACATTGAACCTCAGCTGCAACAGTTCGGACCACTTCTCTAGTTTTACCAGGACCCTCTTTATTCTTTCCACCCCCTTGTGAGTATCTACATTATTGCAAATCTTGGTGTCATCTGCAAATAGACAAACCTTTCCTTCTAGCCCCTCTGCTATGTCTTTAATGAAGACATTAAAAAGGACTGGTCCCAGGACTGAACCCTGTGGTACTTCACTGGTCACCTCTCTTTCCTTTGATTGGATCCCATTTACCACCACCTCTGCTTCCAATCCCATAGCCAAATACTAACCCAGTTCACCACTTTTTGGCCCACCCCAAGGCTGGCCAACTTGTGCACCAGTCTTCTATGTGCTGTGGTGTCAAAGGCCTTGTTGAAATCAAAGTATGTGACATCCACCGCCCCCCCCAGTCCACCACATTGGTCACCCACACAAAAAAGCCTATTAGATTAGTTTAATGGGACCTTCCTGCTGTAAATTCGTGCTGTCTTGGGTCATGGGCTCTGATGGCCTCTAGGTGACCCACAATCCTCTTTCAGCAGTGCCTCCATGATCTTGCCCAGCACAGACATGAGGTTGACCAGCCTATAGTTTCCCAGTTCCTCCCTTCCTCCACTCTTGTGCAGAGGGACTACATGTGCCTCCTTCCAGTCTTCTGGAACTTCCCCTGTATTGAGGGACTCACTGAACAAGGCTGCTAGTGGTGCTGCCAGCTCCATCCTTAGTTCTTTTAGTATCCTAGGATGTATGCCATCTGATTCCATTGCCTTGCCCACCTTCAGCTTAGTGAACTCCTCTAGGACCCTCTCTTCTGAGAATGGGTTTGTGTTCACTTCCCCCCTCCCCATGTATGTGCTGTCTAGTTGTGGTCCCTGGCCCTCCCCTTTTTTTGTGAACACTGAACAGAAGTAATTATACAGTATTTCTGCCTTTTCCAGGTTCCCCTTCACACACTCACCTCCTTCCACTCTGAGCCTCACAATATCACCTCTTGCCTTCCTCCTTTTAATGATATATCTATAGAATCTCTTGTTGTCTGTGCTAGCTTCTCCTTTGTCTGAGAATGAACATGACTGTGTGCCTAATATGAATTTCCACGCATCTTGTTCTATGCTGCCAGTTTCAATGTCTGAATGATCAGTACAGATAGGATTCTGAGTCAGCAATTCAAGCCACTGAACAGGCTTCTTCTGGTCCAATACATTCAATAAAAAAAATCTTGGCGTATAATATTACACATGTGCAGTAGTGAGTGGGGAGGCCTTCTCTCACTGTAGGTGCATTCCAGTACCATCCTTGTAAGTCTGTCCTCAATGGGAACTCATTGCACTGAGGAGGGGTTCATGATATACTATATACTGTATTTATCAAGTCCAAAAAGGGCAGACATCCATCAACAGAATCCATACCTGCACCCAGTCTGCCCATTTTTATTACCTTCATACCTGCTACAGACTCTATTCGATCTATACCTCTTTAAAGTATCTCCCCCCTTCCTTACCTGTATGATTTCCTTGTGTCTATCCCAGGCACTTTTGAACCCCAAAATAGTTTTTGCCCCCACTACCTCTGCTGGAAAACTGTTCCAGGAGACCACTGCTCTTTCTGTGAAGAAGTACTTCATCATATCTCTCTTCCAACTTCCCCTTCTAGCTTTGTGGCATGACCCATGATTCTAGAGCACTTCTCCCCCAAAAATACTCCCCTCTTGGTCCCTATTAACCCTTATGAGGTATTTTAATTTTATTTATTTATTTATTTAGTTTTTTGTTCACCGGGTAAGTGCACTAGACAAATTCTGCCTATTTTCAGGCATGACTCGGGGGAGGGGGATACAGATGAATACCAACTGACCTTGAACCAGATTAAGCTGTTGGTGGTATAGTTAGTGAATGGGGAAAATTTGGCCAGGGCAGCAGTGAAATTCCTCTACCTACCAGTAGGGGGAGCTGCTGTCGAGCTGATAGCCAGTTCACTGGGGAGAGCGAGCTGTACAGATGTGAGAGAGGCTGGGAGCTGGTCCCCACCCCTGCCTCTGAGACCATGGAGACTGACTTTCAACCGAGGACAGAGAACACGGATAATGAGATGGCACACAATGGAGCTAAGTCTGTGAGTGGAAGAGCTGAGGATGGGCCAGAGAGACAGGGCCCCCCTTTTATGTCCATGTCACGTCATGTAGAGCTCTGTCGGCTCTTGCCCGAGGAAGAGCACTGACATTTGGAACGACATGCGAGACTGGAAAACGCACTCAGACACAGAAGTACGGGTGGATCTATGGAAGAAGATTCAAGCACTAAATGTGCATCTGCTGAGCAGGTGGAGAACAAGGAGTTGCCAGGAGTGAGCATAGTGAGCAGTTGGACAGGTTCAGGCCAGGAAGTGATCCCTGAACCTTAGGTACTGTAGCACGGGATATTAGTGAGGGACAGTTGGAACATGATGTTATGGAGACCTTTAGAGAAAAGCCTCATGAAGGTGATTTGCCAATATTAAAGGGGCATGTCCCTGAAGATAACACAGTCGGTGGTGATCAGAGGGTTGGGCTGACACAGGCCAAATTTACTATTGGGACAGCTGGTGGGGTTGTCAAAAATACTACTGGAAAACAAAACTTCTGGTGGGAATGGAAACAGCGGGAACATGGCTAAAACATTCTTTTTAGATGTCAGGTGGGGTACAAATGTGACTAATTCTGCTGTTGCAGCATCTGGTCAATCACCCCCTTGGGTTGCTGAAGCACTGGAGAACGCAGGATGGAAATAGACACCAGATAGTAGAGAATGGGAGGTTAACTACCCTACTACCACCATTCCCCCTGCACACTGGACTGAAAGTATACTGAGTACAGATCGGACTGAATCTCCTGTGACACAAGATGATTCCCTTCTTACACCTAGACAGAAAACAGGGCAGGGGAAAGGTCTGACTCCAGTACCAGACATCCCAAATGAGTTATTGCTTAACATATAAGCAGCAGAGGAATCTGTGGCTGCTACTGACCTTGCTGACATCATGGATTCTGTAGGCCCTGATAATAGTACTCCAGTGGAGCCACCTGGTGATACAGTGGGACCAAGGGAGGCTGCAGCTAGTGCTCCAACCCCACAAGAAAATGTTTGGACAACAGATGTTTGAAAGAGACTGTTTCCAAATGTGAATAAAACTGCTTCAGAACCAGCAAAATGGTGAAATGCTGTGCATCTTACATATAGAGGGGGCACGGCAAACCTGCCGGATTGTCACTATGTGGGGCACACTTTAATTAAAGACAGTATAAAATTTTTTGCTTATGAAGTCTATGCACTCATACACATGCTGGTGCATAACCTGTTCAACATTATCTTTAAGCACCCTGAAGGGTTAGAGAGGTTTTGGAAGCAGTATCATCTGCTTCAAAACACACCCTTGTGGAAGCCCTTTGTGGATATCCCTTTGACCAAACCTGAATTCAAAAGCATTACAGTTTTATTCAGGAACAAAGGGGTCAACGTAGCTGATGTTATGTTTTCACTTAAACAGAAGTGCACTGTGAATGGATACCCAGAACACATTTTAGATGAGGAAGATTTTTGGACAGGGGGCTGGCATTTCAAGGTTACCTGAAAACCTGAAAACAAGTGAATAATGTAACTCAAAACCTCCCAAACTGCTTCTTTTTGGGACAAAATAGGAGTGTTGTCTTCTATCCAGGACAACCCCGGGCATGCTACCATTATGGGGACACTGGACACCTCAGCAATGCCTGTGACAAACTGAAGTATAGACTCTGTGGGATTATAAGGCCCATCAGTGCACAATGTCCCAATCCCATGAGATGCAGCCTATGTGAACATCTAGGCCACACATTTCGTACATGTTCCTGGGCATCCCACAACAGCCTTGACCATGGCCTATGAGCAGAACAAGATCTTTATGTTACAGTGGCCCAGAAAGAAAGGCTGAAGCTAATTATGAATCTTGTGTGCAGCAGCTTCCATTGTGCTGAATCACAGGCTGATCCCCCAGGAGCTGAACAATACATACCCACTCTCCCTCTGGCCCCACTTCTGAGGGTCAGAGTCATATTGTTGCCGGAGGTAGGGTTGAACAGGAATCTGTAAAGCCCACTGAGACTCCACTATACACAGCACACCCTGTGGTAGCTCAGCACTCCACAGGGACTACGGACATAGGAGGTTTAGACCGAGATATACTACAGGCAGACAAAGTTATGCCTCCTCCAGCTGGGGTGTTGGGAACTGTTTTCAAGATGGTGACCAGATCCAAGTCTACGAATCACCCACTAATGATACAGAAACCCCCAGAAGATAATGAACCCTTTGTGGCTCAAAACTAATGTGCGGTCCTACAAGACTTAGACTGGGCAACATCTGCAGAGGAGTCAGATGTCTCCTCAGTGGCTTCTTCTCATACTGAACAAGCCATGGATACTTGCCAACCAGGGAAGCCCAAGGCCATGAAACAAAAGAAAACTAAGTAGTAACTGGTTTTGAGATGCTGTTTATATGATTATAATGGCTAGTGTGTTTCTTTCCTTTTTTTCGCCTTTTTATGCCTGCAGTTCATTTTGTGATCTGCAATGTTAGCATCATTAAAGCAACAACAAGATGGCAGGTTCCATTTTCTATATTACGTGATCTGAAATGTGAAGTTATATTTGTGCAGAATACTAGACTGCATACTATTCCTGAGGTAAATCAAGCAAGGAAAGGCTGAAGATGGGGCCAGTCCGTGTGGTCTATAGGGGAGGAACTTTGCTCAGGGCTAGGTATTCTGCTTTTAGGTCCAGAAGTGAAGGTTACCAGATTGATAGATGTCAGCCCTGGGAGGGCTACTGTGGTAGATGTTATTATGACTCACAAGTCCATAAGGTTAATTAACATGTATACCCCTCAGCTTAAGGCAGAAAGGATGACTTTATTGAATCTAATAGAGCTTTTTTATATAGTTCAAAATTGACCTTGTGGGATAGGGATTTTAACTGTGTGTTGGCTCAAAGGGACTGGAGATGGAAATCGGGTAATGTCTTTTGTGATACAAATGTTTTGAATACTATTCTAAAACAGTCAGGGTTTAAAGATGTTTATGACATTGTTGAAGAACAGCCTTGCTCCAGTTTTTATAAAGGATCCCTTTCCACCCGAATAGATTTTTGGTTTGTCCCTGAAAATACACCCATTTCTAAGGTTAACATTGTGCCCATTGAAATGTCGGATCAAGCTGCAGTGTGGGTTTCCGTGGCTCTTGATCGGCACGCACAAGCTGGTAGGGGTATTGGTGTATGAATGCTTCTCTACTACAGGAGGAATATGTTAAAGTAGAAACAGAAGAATGTTTAAATGCTAGACTTTCGGTGCAATTTGTTGTATGACAGCCTTCTTGATTGGTGGGAGGACACCAAAAGGGATATTAAACAGCTTAGGGTACAGATCTGAAATAAAGCGGCTGTTTCTAAATATTATCAATACTAGAAATGGAAGGCTCACTTTCTACAAATCCTTACACTTATGTGGGAAATGGGGGCAGACCAGACAGCGTAATTAAAAGAAGTTAAGTACAATATGTTTCTCTTTCAATATGACAGAGAGAGAGAACCCTGCAACTGAAGCAAAAATCTAGGACAAAAGGTACAAAATTTCATGTCAATTCATATGATAGTCATTCTGAAAGATTGGCACATAGAGTAATGATGGCCTTACAAAAACCTGATGGTTCACTAGCCACAGATATGACTTCCATCCATACCACAGTCCAGCAATATGTAACGACCAAATTTAAGCAAGAGGAAGGGCAGCCAAAAAGTTCTTTGCTGGACATAGTTCATCCACCTACTTTAAATGACACAGATGTGCAGGCTTCAAATACTCCAGTTAATGCATTAGATGTCCAGCAAGCTATTCAAGCACTATCAGTTAATACAGCACCAGATCTGGATGCCATTCCAAATGAATTTTATAAGCAATATTCGGAAAAAGTTGCACCAATGTTGACCATGGTCTTTGCTGAAGTCTTTGAGAAACAAAGTTTGAGTGCTAGCATGCATGAGAGTGTTATGTTTTTCCTTTTTAAAAAGGGGATCACACTGATATATGGAACTGGAGGCCTCTGAGCTTTCTCAACTCCGATTATAAAATGTTGGCAAAAATTCTTACTGTAAGTTTAACTCAAGTAGCAAAGACTCTGATTCTTGATGCCCAAATCTGCGTGATTCCAGGGCGAAATATTACACAAAATTGAATATTTATCAGAGAAGTTATTGCTCAAGGGTTAGAAAACCATTTGGATGGTTACCTCTTAGCAGTAGATCAAGAGGCTGCTTTTGATTCAGTGAATCATAGCTATTTATGGCAAGTATTACGAACATATGGTATCCCAGAGAATTTTATCTCCCTTGTCCAAATTCTGAATGAAGAAGTGCAAGTGTGGCCATTAGTAAATGGCAATTTAGGGCTGGCTATGTTTTTCAAAAAAGAGTAGGTCAGAGCTGCCCCTTAAGCCCCTTACTATATGTTTTTAGTTTAGACCCACTTTTAAGGGCAGTTGAAGAGGATGAGAAAATCCAGCACATTACCAATCAAGAAGGTTCTGGTTTTCACAAGGTTTCGGCTTACACAGATGGTTGTGTAATTCTGGTCACAGATTTAAAATCAGGAACTAGGGCCTTAGAATTCCTCGAGGAGCAGACACCTATGACAGGACTTAAGATGAATCAAATGAAAAGTTTGGCTATAGCGCTAGGGAGTGCAGTAGTTCCATGTATTTTTGATATTCCACTTAGACAAGGGGAGGTACAGATCCTAGGAGTCAATTTTGGAACAGGGACAGCAGCACATTTAAATTGTGAAGCTAAAATGGAGATAGCACAAAAAAGGTGCAAAATTGGAAGGCATGGCCTATGACCAAACAAAAACGTATTTTTTTGCTTAGGACTTTTATTGTACCAATCTTTCTGCATATTGCCCATGTGTTTCCATTACCTTTTGACATGCATGCCAAAATGATGAGCATTTTTTTCCTGCTGATTGGGGTACCTGGCTTAACCCTGTAAAGAGAAATTATACCTACAGACCTTGGCAAGAAGGAGGTCTCAATATGATTCACCCTTGGGTATTCTTTTTTAGCATATTTTTTTTTATGCTAATATCAGACCACTCTTGCAAGGGGAGAGTTATCTCTGGTCAAGAACCTTCCAGATTTGGCAGGCACAATTTTTTGAGGCTTGGGGGATAGGAAAATGGACAGTTAGAGAAAAGAAAATGCCTTCACACATTCAGACTGACTTGAAATATGTCCTTTTTTGGAAATTAGATTTGACTTGTTTTCAGGATAAAAGTAGGAAACAATTTTACATAGAAGTATTGTTTCGCTGTTATTATGAAGAACCAGTTTTTCCAGTGGGTCAGCATATACAGGTGAAATATATTCTTGCTGCCATGTCAGAAAGATGAACTCCACGTAAAATGAAAGATGTTATGTGGCTACGTGGATATGGTAAATTGAATGTAAGAGCAAATCATAAGCATAAGGAGATGGAGGTTAGGATGTGTTTACATAAAAATTGCACAGCAGTCTTAGAGACTATGCAGCACCTTTTTTTCAAGTGTCCTTTCATTCACCTTTTATGGCAACTGCTGGATGATATGTGGAGTGCACACTGTTTTAAATCTATGTCCTATGAAGTATTAATTGTAGGACAACTCTCGCTACATGGATAAAATGGGACAGAAGCACAGTATACTGTATGTCATATTTGCATGTATCAAATGCGTGATTTGGCAGAAAAGGTGTCAGTCTTTTTTAAGGAATGCTGATATATCCTTAAATGATGTTTTTTTTAATATTCAGGCTGAGCTAGATAACCTTAATCAGACCAAACTTCAACTACTGGGCAGTACGGCCTGTGCACCTTTGTGGAGAGGTATAGAGTGGGCAGGATAAACCATAACTTTTTTTGGGGGGAGGCCTTTTTGTTATTGTAGGTTATGACCATTTTAAACAAGTTAGAAGTTTACAGTCTGGTCAGATCCGAATGCATTTTTTGTTCTTTTTAGGTTTCTGTGTTGTAAGGTGTGAAAACTATGATTTTTTGTTTATTTATTTATGTTATCTTCACCTGTCTGGAATGCACTTGTTAGCTTTTCCTGTGTGTGTGTATATATATATACTTATGATGTACGTTTTGCTTTTGTTGTAATAAAATATTCCCCTACTCTTTTTGAGAAGTGCCATGGGATCTTTAACCTCCACCTGAACTACCACCAGAACAGGCAGATGGAACTTTGGTTTTAATGTATCATTGAAAAATGGCACCTCAGGAGTGCATATCCCCCCCCCCCCGCTGCACTACAGTGTCGGTATTGGGATTTAACCCAAGTGCCTGGTGTGGGGATATAACCCACAGCCTTCTGATCTTCTGGCCTCAGAGGTGAGTGTGTTACCTTCTGAGCCACTGACACTGACTTATTAAAGGTCTGTACCATATCTCCCCTCTCTCTCTCTCTCTCCTCTTTTCCAGGGTGTACATGTTGAGATCTCTTAGCCTCTCCTCATAGGGATTTTGATGCAGAGCCCATATCATTTTTTTTGCCCTGCTCTGGACCACCTCCTCTCGGTCTATGTCCTTCCAGAGGTACAGTGTCCAGAACTGGACACAGTACTCTAGCTGGGGTTCTCACCAACGATCTAAACAGAGACAATGCCACCTTACTCTTTCTGTTGATGATACTCCTACTAATGCACCCCAGCATTCTACTAGCCTTCCTGACTGCCTTGTTGCACTGCCTGGCCACGTTCTGGTCATCCAATATGATTACCCACAAGTATGTTTCCTGCTTTGACATTACCAGTACCACTACCCCTTTTTTGTACTTTGTCCCTAGATTTCTGTCCCCAAGTACATTATTTTGCACTTTTTTGCATTAAAACTTAGTTGCCATACCCTTGACCACTCCTCTAGTTTTTTCAGATCATTGCACATCCTCTCCACTCTGCCCCTCCCCGACCCCCAGCCCTGGAAGGTCCACCCTGTTGCAGATCTTGGTGTGCTCCATAAAAAGGCAAACCTTCCCTCCAGGCCCTCTGTTATGCCACTTATAAAGACATTAAAGAGGACTGGTCCAAGCACTGAACCTTGACATACCCCACTGGTCACCTTCCCTCCCTTCCTTGTGGCGAACTTCATTAACCACTGCCCTCTGCCTCCTATCCCTTAACCAATTTCTTACCCAGTTTACCACCTTGTTACCTACCCCTAAGCTGCCTAGCTTTTGTTATCTGTTTCCTATGTGGAACATTGTTAAAAGCCTTACTGAAGTTGAGGTAGGCTACATCCACCACTCCTTCCTGGTCTAATTCATTCTTCACTCAGTCAAAGAAATCTTTCAGGTTTGTTTGACATGCCCCCCAACCCACTGCCAGGAATCCAAGCTGTCTTGGATCTTGCAACTTTTCGATTTGAGATATTCCACTGTCTTTTCCTTTGGCAGTGCTTCCATTATTTTTCACACAATCGATGTCAGGCTAGTAAGTAGTTGCCAGCTTCTTCCCTGCTACTACTTTTGTGAAGTGGTACTGCATCTGCCCTACTCCAGTCCACTGGAACAACTCTGATCTTCAGAGATTTGTTGAAAAGGGCTGTCAGAGGTGCAGTCAGAATCTCTCCAAGCTCCCACAGCACCATTGTATGCACCCCGTCTGGCTTCATAGCATTGTTCTTCTTCAGGTTAGCAAGTGCCTTCAGGACTCTCTCCTCTGAAAAGGGACTGGTGTCCACTTTCCATCCCTCAATACTCCTGTTGTTTTTATGCAGTCCTTCTCCTTCCCTTTCCATTGTGAACACTGAGCAAAAATATTTGTTCACGCTTTCCACCTTTTCCTGGTCATCTTCTGTGCAGCCCTCCCTCCCCAACCCATTTTAACCTTTCAGTCTCTCCCTTTTTCTTTTTTTCTTCGCTCATTTACCTAAAAAATGTCTTGTCCCATTTTGATACTGCCTGGATGAGTCTTTCTTCCATTTGCACTGTTGTGATCCTTATTGCTTTTCCTGCTTCCATCTAGCTTTCCAGATACAGCTCCCTATCCTCCTTGGTCTGCATCTCCTTGTACCTTTTGAATGCAAGACTTATAGCCTTTACCTTTTCTGCTACATATTTTGAAAACCATAGTGCTCTACTCTTTCTCTTGCTTTTGCTCACTTGCTTGTTACAGAGATTTGTTGCCTTCGCTATTGCCTCTTTTAGTTTGGCCCAATGTTCCACCCCCCCAGATCCTCCCCAGGCTAGGTAATTTCCAAGGCATTCACTAATCATTACAAAATCTGCCCTCCTGAAGTCCAGAACCCTTGCATGTGTGTGGTTTCATTCCGCAGCCATCCTTATGTTGAACCACACTGTACAGTGATCACTGAACTACAGGTGGTTACCCGTTATAATGTTTACAATGCTGTCCCTGTTTGTGAGAATCAGGTCTAGCACTGCCCCATCTCAAGTGAGTTCACTGACTAGTTGCCTGAGGAATGCACCTTGCAGAGAGTCCAGGAAGTCCCTACTTTGAGATGATGCTGCAGTTTGGAGGCTCCAATTTACATCCGGCAGACTGAAGTCCCCCACCAGCAGCAACTCCCCCTTCTCAGCTATTTTGCCTATTGATTTCAGCAGTGCCTTATCCAACTCCTCCCCTGTACTGGAGGTCTGTACATCATGCCTGTTGGGATGTGTTGCAACCTACATCTTCCCTAATGCCAGTGAAGGCAAAACACCCCAGTAGGCTCACAGAAAGTCACTTGGAGGGGCTTTCAAGATCATGCATATAGAATACCAATTCATTATTTGTGCTATTTCCTGGACATGCACTAAAGATTTATGCATCATGTGCACTCTTGTTTGGGTTGTGAACAATGCAGCAACATTCTCCACGGCCATGGAAAGTTTCACACATGGTGGAAACTGTTCTTGCACAGCCCTTAGTGGCTATATAAGCACACTGGACAAGGGTCTTGTTTCTACCAAAGGAAACAGTAACATAGTTTGCTGACTTGGTCACTTTACAATCGTTTTTCTTTTTCCTGTGTATTCATCAAATTCTCCCATACTAATAGAGACAGCCTGAATAAGGCAGCCTATCTATCCATGTGAGTATTAGAAAGGGGTTTCAAGAATAATGGTCATACAGTGAATGCCCTCCAAAGTATTCTGTTTTTTCCTCCATGATTTGCCCAACATGGGGTTTGGACTCCAGATAACAACCCCCCCCAAAAAAAAAACAGATTCAAACATACAGGTTAAATAATAATACCGTTAATACAACTGCAATTTACAAATTGTCTACAATTGGTTTTGACAGTTGGTTTCCTTATCTTAGTATGCTAGGCAAGAGCTGATCTTTTAAAAAAGGTTTGAATTACAGTACAGTACAAGGGGCTATCATCCGGCTAACTCTCACATTGCCATGCCTGGGCAAGGTATTGTCACTCAGAAGCTTAAAGTCGACTCAGCTGCCACCACTGGGTATCTGCAGTGGTATTCTATGTAAGCCACTACCATTCTTTCATTGCTTCCTAACTAAATATGCTGCCTCCCAATAAAATGTACCTGCCTCCTTTTTACAGGCATCATTTAACTGTTCTTAGGGGCTACATTTGCAGTACTTATGATTCATTTGTAACACCTATGATGTCCTTTACCTGGTACCATCATAACTTGAAGTCAGATGTGACTGACGTGCCATGGATGAGAGTAACTCTGCTTCTCCACCATCATGCGAGTTTTCTTCCACAGCTGAAGAAGTACTAAGATGGGCTTGGAAACCCCCACACACCACCACAGCCTAGTGAAAGCCTACAGTGCCACAGTTGCCTTGGAGATACACTATAGCAAGTGAGCTTGCCAGACTAGCCTTATCTGTCTACCCCGAGATATTGACAAAGAGAGAGAGAGAGAGAGAAAGAGAGAGAGAGCCCACATGAAAACCTGTTATTTATGAATGTGATCTTTTGTGTGGCTAACTTTTAGTTACCCACACCCTTGATCCTTAAAAACTCCTTGTTCTTGGCTTAGATGTACTGTATATGGCATATGATTTGATAGAGTGTAGGTTTTTATATTTTAAGGTTAGTTGTTGCTTTCAATCTTTGGGAAGAAGACAGGATGTACCAAAGGGAACAAACCATAGTGGAATGGTATTGTTTACCAGGTATAATACTGGCTTATCACCTAGCCCACTTAATCATTGTTTGGGTGGAGGCACCACACATTTTCAATTAGTATCTCAGACTAAAAAATACATTACCCATAGGAGTTATAAACCCTGCCCTGCCCCCTCAACCCCTGCCCTCTCAAACTCATCATAGACAATAAGACAGGGGTAGTGTATTGTCATTACTTATGACCCCGTACACATGTACTAACCTGAAGGGGTTCCTTACTCGCTCTGCTACTGGGGGTATCCCACTGGTATGCAGAAATTTGCCCAAGCTTATCTTAAAGGCCTGTCGATTATCATTAATGGCAACAAATTCCAGGGGATCACTACCTTCTGAGGGGAGAAATGCTTTATATATTGCACCTGAATCTTAACCTGAATTTTCAACACCTGTGATCCCTAGGATTTGCTTATGCTGTGGTTGGTGGGTGGGGTAGCTCTGCAACCCATATGATTCTGAAGTGGAGGTTTTTTGAACCCTCAGTGGAACATAGAAATCCAGACAGAAGGGCTGGCCTGGTAGTGCTGAGGGTTGAAGCGCTGAACGCCACACCTCACACCACACCGGTGACTGGGGTTCAGGAATGTACTCGGATTACTTGCGGGTCAGCTGTGGGAGGAAGGATTGATGATGATGATGATAATGTTTTTATTTTTATCCAGGAACAGAATTTAGTTAAAGAAATCCCTGTTTACAAATAATGCCCTGTACATAAACATTTATATACCATCACACAATAACAAACATATAGTTACACCATTTTCTCAGTACATAAAATATTAAACTCAAGTACAATTAAAACATAGAGATATGTTAACAATTGCACAAGGAATAACATATACATAGCTTACTTATAAATCTCAACAATCATTGGGATATTTAAACAATTACATGGGGCATAACATGTACATCCTTTACTTTTAAGTTTCACCATCTCCACTTCAAATGCTCTTACAGTTTTCTCTAATTTTATCGATATCAGTATAGCATTCCACGTATGTCCTAAGGCAGAGACCAATGCAATAGCACCAAATCTATTATTCACCCTGGGCCAATCAATTTTATAAGAAGCCTCCCTCAATCCATAACTAATTTCTCTATTACCATTAGTAATCTAAGACTTCAGGGGATGCATTTCGGCCCATTCATTAACTTAAAACACAATTTGGCCCACTGTATGTCTCTTTATGTCTGGGTCTAACCACTTTAGACTATCATATACTTGACAGTGGTGCATTCCTTATTTGCATCCACTAGCAAATCTTGCAAGTCTATAATATGCTTGATTTGCCTTTTTTATAACAAATTTCTGGGCATTTCTATACACTAAAGCACCATAATTCAGAACAGGAAGTATAAGTTGATTTACCCATTAGGTCCTAATTGGTTTCCCAAAGGGGGCAGATTTCTGCCTTAAGGCACCTCATTTCTGATTACACTCTTTTACCATTAGATTCACATGTTCCTCATAAGGACTGAGCATCCATAGACAGTTCTCCTACTTCGGGGAGGGGTGGACAGTGTGGTGCACTGTAGACTGACACCCAGCAGTGGCTTGGTGATGGTACAGGAGGGTCACCCAGATCAGAGGAGGGCACCCATCCAGGGTTCATGGTTGCTTCTGCAGAGGCAGGGCAGCTGCCTCACCCATTGCATGGTTCGAGTACCCACGGAGAAAAAGTGGAAAATGGCTGAGAGCCAACAGGGTCCATAATGACCCGACATGTTTGGGTCAGAGTACGAGTCCCTCAGAGGGCTGGAGCAACCCATAAGCTCCACGGAGGAGCCATAAAACAGAAATTTAAAAAGAAACCCAGACAGAAGGAGGGCACTTTTGCCCATCAAGTACATTTCTATGGGTCAGCGGTTGTAATAATCTAAGTTCAATCTCCCCTTAGCCTACTTAGATTTGCCTTAAAAGTTGACTGTATTACTGGTCACCACTGTTGGTGATAAGCAATTACTGATACATATGAATCTAAGTATAGCAATGTTTCTGTAAGTTCCCCTAAAAAGCTTATCATCAGGTTTATGATTGTGAGGAACTGAAGACGCATCTGCCACTTTGCTCATACAAACTTTGGCACAGAGGCATTTTTTCAGATATGTGGCTGAACTATTCTTCACTGCTATGGCTCATAGACCCTATTTACAGTGGATTCTGCCAGGATGCAATGCAGGCAGACTCATATCCAAGCCACAATAAAACAGCCATCCAATGCAGAGCAATAGTGCCGCTTCTAGCTATAACTTCCAGATTACAAAACTGGTGGGAGACATGGAGTTCAGGCAATAACACTGCTGGCTGGCTGACTGATAGAAGCAAAATGCCAGCCCTGCTGCAGCATGCATGCCATGAAAACCAAGGTGCCACTCTGAAACAACTTCTTAGCCACTGTATGGTAGAAACAGCCACTGTAAGATATGAAAAAAACCAAAAAAAAAACAACAAACAACGCAGAACATAAACTTCGAAGAATACTGGCATTATAAAAGTTGGCCATGGCCAGAGATCAAGGGTCAATAGTGGGTGAAAACAGACACTCTCATTCTACCCATTGCGGTGTCATATTGGAAAGTGTCAAACAAAGGTTTCCCAGGATTGGATTTTTGTATATGACATTCTCTGTAAAGGACAGGTCTGTAAGCTTCATTAGCAATAACCCACAATAGGGCATGGAGTTATAGGCATTTAATCCACACCTGGGATGCATTGTGAGGCATGAGGCTGCAGGCCAAATGTCCTCACAGCACCCCAGGCGTAGATTAAATGCCTATAACCCTATACCATGGACTGGGTTATTGCACTTATAACATGAGTTAAGCATAACACAAGTTAAAAAGACAGAGAAATGTGCTTTCTCTGTGTTTAAAGGGAATAAAGGCACTGTATCCTGCTTCCTTGGAAAATTGTCCTTACTCAATTATGCATAGTGGATTGCTCTTATGCATAAAGAAATACAACACATACACTACTAACATGATTTGTGACATTTTTTCTGCATGACGTTCTGTGGTTCATTGCCTGCAACATTACATTCATCCCCCCCCCATCCCCCAAACCCACCGAGCTAATGTAGCTCACAGATGACAGGGAGGTGAGTCACTCGCTGTCCGTGGCTCACTCCCTGTCATTCTCTCACTCACTGTGCATGCAGAGACTTGTGACACCAGCACTGCACATGGCATGCTAACCACTTTTAATGGCTGACAGAGTGTGTTACAGGTCCTGGGGACATAACTGTGTTGTGAACCCCCCCAACACAGATACACAGATGAACAATGCACAGCACAAAAATACCTGTCAGTATTTGGTCTACACACGTGTGTAGTCTGCCTACTGCTCCCGGTTGCCGACTCACTCAGTATATGCTTTTATGTCATTGGGGGTGGCAAACCTGGGTGGTGTTCCACTCTCTCTCTTGCCACCGCTGTCAAGAAGCAAGTTGCACATCTGTGTAACCTGTGTCCATGCTTCACACTGTGCCTGGATTCCCTGGTGGCAAATCTTCAGTGTATCCTGCACCAGTCACTGTCTGTGTCTCTCTCCCTGCAGTGTGTGTCTCTCTTCCTCCCCACATGTTGAACCAAGAAGGGTGTGAGAGGCACTACTGGGGAATGGGGCAGGGAATGAGAGTGCTTTTTCTCTCTGTCATGCCATGAGCTACTGCTGCTAGGCTGTTGTCTCGTGACGGGGGCATGAATCTGCTTGCTGGACTCTGAGGGTGCTGTGTCTCTCTCTCTCTCTCTCTCTCTCTCTCTCTCTCTCTCTCTTTCAGTGCACCCTGCACTGCTCCCTGTCTTTGTCTCTCTCTCTCTCTCTCTCTCTCTCTCTCAGGCACTCCACCATGCCATGACCTTGCACACCACTGAAGAGACAGAGACACATGTTCTGTAAATCTAACGGTCTGTCCTGTGACTTTGTCTCTACCCCCCTACCCATAACATGAAATGCTGTGCAGTGACTCCATGTATGTCTGTCTTGCTCTGTACCCCCTGGCCAGAGGGGAGGAAGGGCTTGGATATGTATGTGTGGGACAACAATGCTGTCTTTTCCTGTTGTGACTGCAGGGCTCAAATATCACTTTCAAGCAGGGGTCAGATGTGACACACCTGCAAGAGACAAAATGAAAGGCGGTGTCTCTCACACTCTCTCCCCCTATATTGATTGATGACTGTCATTGGGGGGACACCCTACTTGTTTTTTTATCACCTGGGTTGCCCTCCTTCCACTGTCAGGGGGTGGAGGACTGCTGAAGCACCACAAAAGTGCCCCTGGACTCCTTGTGGAATGGGGTACAGCTGGCAATACTGCTTCAGCAGAGGACTTAAAAAAACAACAGGCCACTTGCAAACAGCACTGACAGGTAGCCACAAAGTTACACTGCGGCTGTCTCTCTCTTAGGTGCTTTTTAATGGCTGCATGTCAGTGCAGCATTTTCCAACAGAAAATGTATACATATGTAAACTCTTTAAAACAAACAGTGAGTGTTGTGGGACCACTTATATATGAGAGTTCTGGGATAACAGAAAAAAAATGGTGGAAATCTTTAATAACTATTTTGCAAGTGTCTTTCAAAAAACTGAAATAGATAGTATACAAAATAGGGAAATGACAGAGCACAATGATCTGGGGCAAATCAAGCAATCTGAAGTGATTGATAAACTTACTAAAATGGACATATAAAAAGCTGCTGGACCAGATGAACTGGAGACTAAAATGCTTTGGGGAAAAATCACATGAACTAACAGTACCATTAACATATATCTTCAACAAGTCATTTGAGGAAGGGGAGGTGCCAGAGGACTGGAGGCTGGCAATAGTGGTGTCTGTAAACAAAAAGGGACCTAAAAGCAATCCACAAAATTATCACCCAATAAGTTTGACTAGTGCACTAGGCATAATAATGTAAGGCTTTATCAAACAGAAACTAAACGAGCAAGAGGAGAAATTAAAACGGAGGGATATACATCAGCATGGGTTTATGGAGGAGAGGTCATGCATCATTTGTTCACTGTACTTTTATGAGGAGTTAAGTATAACTTGTGCAATGGAATACCAACAGATGTGGTATATTTGGATTTCAGTAAGGCTTTTGATGTTGTACCTCACAACAAATAAATCATTAAAGTAAAGGACCTCATAATGCGCAACAAACTGATAGACTGGATAGAAAAATGGTTATAAAAACATGAAGAAATGGTGAGGCTGTATGGTCAAGTTTCATCCAAAATTGGTGTGACCAGTGAGGTCCCACAGGGATCTATATTAGGACCGGTTTTGTTTAAGATCTACAACTCAGATGTAGTCAAGGGACTTCTGTCCAGATGCTGTGTTTTTGAGGATGATACAACAGTAGGAAAGTGAGTAGACACATATGAATATCATGAACAAGTGCAAAATGATCTAGACTGTCTAATAAACCAGGCGGAAAGATGGGTGATGACCTTCAATACATCAAAGTGTAAGTTGGTGCACTTTGGCAGGAATAACCCAGAATATAACTACAAATTAGAAAAAGACACTCTGGAGAAAAAGGTGAGGGAAAAGGATCTCGGGATCATTATAACAAATGACTTTAAGGCTGAAGTCCAAAGCAGTGAGGAGTTTAGGAAAGCAAATCATTTGGTTAATATGACAAATAAGAATTTCATCAGCAAATCTAATGAACTGAGATTACCTTTGTATAGTACATACATAAGACAGGCCTTACATGGACTAATGTTCAAAATTTGGGGGGACATTTAATAATGGTGAATTTGTTGATATAAACAATATTGAAAAGGTTTAAAATAAAGCCGCAAAATCAATAAAGGGCCTGGAGAATAAAAACTATAAAGAACGGATGGAAATTTTGAAACTAAATACCCTTCTAAACAGGTGAATAAGAGGAGACTTACTCATGTTATATGAAATCTATTGGAATTAATGGAGGGATTCAATTTAAAGTGGAGAATTAGACTAAATGTGAGAAGGCATAGCAAGCAAATACAACCTATAAAATTTGAAATGAGAAAATTAAGGTATTTTACTCAGGTAGCTGTGGGAATATGCAATGGACTGCTAGAGGATGTGGTGTGCTGTACTAACATTAACATTTATAAGCATAATCTGGATAAATACCTAGCAGAAAAGAAGATGAAGAGGTAGTACTATAATAGAAAGGGACAGCATATACGGGCAAATGCCTTCTGCTGCCTCTACAAATCATAAGTCAAAATAAGTGCCACTCTGCCCCAGGATCTTGCTGGCCTGGCATCTCTCCCCAACTGTGGATTAATTACTGAATTTAATTAATGGTCACATGATGCTGTTCGGCCAATTGGGTTTCCATCTCTTCTCAATCAATGTTATAATCACTTATAGCCACTTGAGGAAATATTTAGAAAAGATCCTACATTTTCAGTTATAGCTCTGTTTGTTCTACATATTGACATACACATCAACCAATGAGAAAGTGTCACAGCAGCAACATCGAGCTGCTGCGGTTGCAATCCTGTGTGGGACCAGCTGTCCACTTCAAAATATATGTTCCGAAATATAATTCATGCAAATATTACAGTTTCCTGAGGGAACTTTTTTTTTACCTTCCAGATGTTTTCCCATGGGTTTACAGTATGTTTTGATGGTGTATCAAAAAAAATTGTAAACAGTTTGAGTGAAGATTGTTTTAACTTAACATAGTAATTTAAGGTCAAAAGAGATTCTAGAGCAATTAAGTTTATACAATGTTTAGTGATGATATCAGAGTGCCTTCCATGACAACTGACTGTGTTGTCATAAACAGCAGTAGTGAGATCAGTTGTCGATAACCAGATGTTTTGACATCAGCTGCAATATGACTGTTCAACAAAATAAAGGAGATGCACCAAATTACTCAAGAGAAATTCACGTACACAGTACTTCTCAGTGTACTATCACACTCTCTCCTCCCCTCCCAGCCAGAAGACAATGAGATCAGGTCCTATATCATAACACATGCTTCCTAGCACAGCACTGCAGTTCTAGGGGTTAATACTTGACTGTTGCAGGTGCCATCCTTTAGATGTGGGACTGGATTTTATTCAGCGAGTCATTATTTTATCTGTTGATCAGTGGGTCATTTTACAAATGTGTCAAAGTGCACAACATATACTAGATCTCCATTTGCAGTCACTTGTGATAAAACATTTTTCTGCAGGCAGTTGAAACTCACCCAAATGATAAACCTGGTCTGCATGCACCTACTGGTACCAAGGAGTGATAATAGCAGCACTCAGTAAAATCTGACCCATGATGTTAAACTGAAATCTTTCCTGCCAATCTTTAGTGGTTGTTCTATTGAAAATACTGTACAAACACCCACAGCACTATTGAAAATGTATGCCAATTATCCTGGTAAGCGTCCCCTTAGTATTTTATTTATTTCTAATCTTTTACCAGGAAATGCACACTGAGCTGTGATAGCTTATTTCCAGGTGTGTCCACGGGGGTGTTTTATTTAATAAGGGGAATGTTGACCAACACAAGGGGGAGATGCCCTACTAGAACTAGTGTTTGAGTATTTTGGTACAATTTTTTGGGGTGACTCTTTCTGACATAGTAAGTCTTATGTTTAGTGCACTTAAGTATTTTAACTGCAATGCCAGAGTGCAGCTTACATTATACACCAGGTTAGATTTACATGTCCTGGTACAGATAGTAGTGCAGGGGATCCATATTACAGATAAGACCTTTCTCATTTCGTCAAAGTATGTTATAAAATGTTTAGGGATGCTATCATAGTGCCTTCCATGACAACTGATTGTGTTGTCATAAACAGCAATGGTGAGATTATTTCTTGATAACCAGATGTTTTGACATCAGATGCAATAATATGAGAGATTGTTCAGCAAAGTAAGTGGAGATGCACCAAATTACTCAAGAGAAATTCATGTACACAGTACTTCTTAGTGTACTATTGCACTCTCTCTCTCCCCTCCCAGCCAGAAGACAATGAGATCAAGTCCTGTATCACAACACATGCTTCCTAGCACAGCACTGAAGTTCTAGTGTAATACTACACTGTTGCAGGTGCCATTCTTCAGATGCGGGACTGGATTTCATACAGGGAGGCATATTATGGCCACCAATCAGTGGGCAGTTTTACAAAAGTGTCAAAGTGTGCAACACATACTGTACCTCCTCCAGTTACAATCGAAATTCACTCAAATGACAAACCTGCTCAGTTTGCACCTACTGTTACCATGCAGCTGTAACAGCAGTAATTGATAAATGTTACACAAGATGTTACAATGATATCTTTCCTGCAGATCTGTGGTGGTTAAACCAGTGCAGTGTCCAGGGATTATAATGACTGAATTTCAATGAGTCAAGTGAAGTCAAAATAGTGATCTATAAATGAGCCCTTCATAGCCATGCTAAATGGAGCGAGTTTGTTTCTGATCGAGTAGGTTAATTGTGCACTATACAGGAGTTTCTTTGTTGAACCAGTTCCAAGCTGGACATGTCTTATTGGGTTAGAGTCATTGCTCTGCTGTTCAGGGACCTGGGTTCAGGGCAGGGTGTGAAGAGTTGTTTTTTTCTTTCTGTTCTTGTGCTGCTGTAGTGTTTTTATGTGCTGCTGCAGTGTTTTTGGGGGGGTTGTTTGCTTTGCCTCTGTTCCACCCACCCTCTACACTTTGTTTCCCTCCTCTCATACAGGTTGCCCCCCCTATGTTCTCCCCCCTGCAGTCTTCTCTCCTTCCATGGAGTAACCCCCCTCTCCCAAGCTTTCCCTGTCATCCAATGTTGTCCCTCGGAGTTGATTATATTAGTTGGGGTGGGGGAGTATAGCCCCTGCATAAAATGATTTGTACATCAGCCCCCAAAAGAAAGCAAGGAGCCATTGCTGTTTTTGCGGATTGCTGTAGTGCACATCGCCGTTTTGGGTTTTCAGCAATGTGCACTTGCTGTTATTGTGTTCATGAGTTTCCCCTCACTCAAGTCACATAGACCCTCCTGGTAGAAATAAAACTCCTACAACAGTTTAAAAAATATGCCAGTTATCCTGGTAAGCATATTTATTTCAAGTTTGTTTTCACCAGGAAAGGCACACTGTGCTGTGATGGCTCATTTTCAGGTGTGTCTTGGGTGAAGGTTATATGGATCTGTTTTATTTGATAGGAGGAATGTTGGCCAAGGCAAAGATGGACTTCGCCTACTGGAACTTGTCTATGAGCTTTTGGGGGGATTTGTTTTTTGAGGGGGATCCTTCAGACTCATTAAGTTTTTGTATTTAGTTTGCTTAAGTATTATATCTGTAATGTCAGAACACAGTATGCATTACACACAAGGTCAGACTTTTCTGTTCCAGTATGTAGTGCAATGCAGGGGGTCCACCTGTGAGATGAGACATTTCTCACCTTGTCAACATCTACATGTGGTGGTGGGGTTCTGCCACCAGATGGTTAAGCTTTGATACATGGTAGTCCTTTCAGGGTGAATGTTGGCTCATTTGTATGCTGCCAAATCATAATATACTGTATGTTTTTCTGTGATTCCTTATTGTGCTATATGGTTCACTCTGAGGTTTCTTGTCTAGCAAGTATAACTTATTGGATACTTGGCAATTCGTGATTGTCTGCTGTTTTCCTTTCAAATTTTGAGTTATTTCTCAAGTATTTTGCAGTTCTACATGGAGATCCACCAAAGATGATCAGAACTAAAGAATCTCTGGCACCTGAACTGTACTGCCAGCCCCCAAGCTACACTGCAGTATCAGATCTGATGGACTACATTCTATGCTTATCAATCTTCCAGTCCCAGAGGTGAATGCGCGGTCAACTGCGCCATTCACACAACAACAAGGAGGTTCTCTTTGCTGCTTTCAGTGTCTGTGCGTGAGATGTTGCTGAGTGCAGAAAGGCTGCTTAGTTTGTTTGACTATAGTTATCACCTGAAACACTAGAATCCAAAGTATTGTGAAGCAGAACCCTTTATTAACATTGTAGCAATGCAGCTCTGTGGATGTGATAGAGCTCTAGCAATCATGAGATCAAGATTCTAATCCTGGCTACAGCCTTAAAGTGTAACTTGTAGCCAAGAAATGTTTATAGCCATATTTGTTACATTTTATTGGACCAACAACAAATTTTCAGCACACATGACTTAAAGCATACACAGATCCCTTCCTTTTTTACAAGAACACTATTTATATTCAGGACAGTGGATCAATGCTGGGTAAAATGCCAGTTATTGCCAGAAAAAGTAGGCAAATATAGCAATTTAACTTTCATGAATATTTCAGGAAATTTCTTAAGAATTTTGCAACATTTTTCTAAAATTTAATTTCTATTTATTTGCATTTAATTTTAAAATTACTTATCCATAGTGTATTTCACTGATTTGAAGCTGCCCCATTTTGAAATATTCCCCAAATTGCAGCAGTGGTTTAAATGGTTAAATGCAGTTTTGAGGCAGTATACTGTAACACAGTAGTTAAAGAGCACTGAGCTGTAACCCTGATGAACTGGGTCTAAATCCCATAGCCACCACTTGCATACGGTATGACCACGAGTAAGTCACTTAACTTCATTATGCTCCTAGGATGCACCTGGAAAAGAGCATTGGCTTTGTGAGGCCTTTCCTGCTTAAAAGTTGTAAAACAAAAATAAATATACCCAAAATTATGGTAAAATGTTTTATTATGAAGTGGGCAAAAACTACAAAGGCAAAGTAATGCTTTCAATGAACTGAATGATAATATCCAGTTAGCAGCAAGGTATGAATTAATGAGATTATAAATGCACAATCCTTATTTAGGTATTTTTTAAAAATAAAGAACATGTTATGCAATCAAGACTTAACCAAACCATGCCAGAATCACTAACATAAATGCAGCTGAGCAAATATACTTGCAACAAAATTTAGCAAATACCACAGCTTTGAGGAGTTACAGAGCACGATACCCTAACAACCATTCATTTTAGTCTAGTTCTGATTCACCATCAGACTCCCCATCATCAGAGCTGTTCCTACTCTTCACTAAAAATTAATTTCTGGCAGATGTACAGTACCTGCACTGTTGAGTTTCACATAGGAATTTCAATGACAGACCTCATGCCTCACTAGCAATTCCATCATCACAGAAACAATAAATGGTGTCTGGATCATGTGAGGTTATGATACACACTTGTAATGGCACTTCATGCTTCTTTTACACACTCAGACATCTTTTTTTTTCTTTTTGGATAACACATTTTATTGAAGTTTTTGTGCTCCCAAAAAATGGTTCAGGAAATAATAACCATTACAGCAAAATACAGATCGACAAATATAAACATCCTGATTGGGGGGATAAAAACATGGAACTGCAACTCTGTTCCATGCAATTTCATGAAAATATATGAGGGAGAATAAATACAGTTTAACATAATTTACAAACTGTAAGAATAACATTCATTAATAAAACCTTAGTATGTATCGTTGTTCAAGATACCACTATATTATATTATTAATTCCTAAACTCTAACTTGCAGAGCTATCTGTCTACATTTCATTTCCTACATAACTATGTAATCTAACGCATACTGCATGCATGACAACTTTAAAAGGAAATTACATAAATCCAGTATCTAAGCATAAGCATTAATAGCAGCATACTGTACCTAATGTAGATCTATCTAACCACTGGGGTTCCTTATATATTTATTCTGCAGTCACTAAACACATCAAAGCATCCAATATTTACATTCTAAGCTACCTTACAAAGGGGGGTGCTTAGTTATCATGTTAGATTCAAAAATAACAGGGAGGAGGAAAAGTTAAGTTTTCATATTTCTCAAATGTGCAGTGTGGGTCTCTTTCTAGTCTTCTAAGCAATGCCCCAGAAATCCACCTGCATAAAGTGGATTTTGATGAGGGCTACATCACTGTCTACCTGGCATCTAAACTTGGTAGTGTTGTGAGTATATGTAAGCAATAAGACATGACAGAGTGTGCATTATGGTGAAATAACTGCATGCCTCAGGTGTGTTGATAAGCATGAGGTACTGTCAAGTGACGTTAAATGTACCCGAGAAATGTGATTATTTCACCATAATGGCATACCCTGAAGTGTCTTATTGTTGTTATAAAATGACATTTAAATATTTGTCTTAAAATGAATGAAAATAAGAAGAAAGGATTGTAAAAAAACAAAGATTGGACCTTTCATTGAAACACTGTATGCTTCCATTTAAACTCTGAATACAAAAAAAAAAAAAAAAATAGTCCCTATTCTGGCAACCAGAGGATTAGCTAAAAACAATAGAACATAATGAATACCATGTGTGGCACACATTTTTCTATGAAAAAACATGAAAAACATGTTACCCTGCATTTCAAATCTATACAAGTACTGATTTTAATAGAAATGTGTTCAAAACTTTGAGACTGACAGCTTGTTTTTTTCTTGGAGAAGGGGTATAGATTTCACCTGAATACACACATACTGTATATGATTAAATGTATGTGCTTTTATAAACTTTAAGCAATGTATCTGAGCAGTTTGGGTCTGCCTCTACCTATGTAATTATGTTTTCCAACCTTTTCTCTTTGTTTATAAAGTAGTATTGCCTACTTTGTTCATCCTGTTTTTTTTTCTTACTGTCTTTCCCCACATTCAAGATATGGAATGTTTACCATGGATGCTCGCATTCGAACACAGGGATTCAAAATTCTGCTCAGTTCCACTGGAAAAATTATTCTCTTCCAGCATATTGTACTCACACATTACAAAGGCCTCTTGGGAGCCACAGACTCAATTTTATCTCTGTCAGGGCAAGCAGAAGCAATATCCCTGATAAGCAGCTAAAGAGAGAAGGAGGATTTTTCATTGTTAGCAAAGAAACACTTGCAATGAAAACTTTGAACAATACTTAAAGAGCTGGAGCCAGAACAGGCAGGTAGGAAAATAACACAAATTTTAAAAAGTGGCCAGTTGTAACTTTTTTTATTTCTGAGTTTTTTTTCTTTTTCCTTTTCCTCAGTGGAAAGTTTTCTATGTGATGATATAGTGCTGGACATGTGGAACAGCTCTTAGCCTGGCAGCTGACACATCTATCTCTATCATACCTCACTACATCATCAGCATTGTGATCTCACTGACAGTGACATCACAAGTGAATGACCTGGTAGTCACTGAATGGCTGCTCCTAAGTAGCAGTGACATCACAGTCAGTGAGGTCAGAATGCTGATGATGTAGTGGGAGAGGTTGCAATACAACTAGATATGTTAGCTGCAAGGCAGAGTGGTGTTGCACATATCACACCTACTTACATCTGGTAAAAAACTTTTAATTAAACAACAGGAAAAGAAAAAGTAGCTCAGATATAAAAGGTAATGGTTGGCTACTTTTAAAATCTAACATTAGTTTTAGGCAGTACACTAACTCCTTAATGTTTCTAATGTGTTCATGTATGTAAGGAGAGTGCGATGATCAGGGAAACAACATTTAATTAATATATTTTGTTTTTTTATTTACGGTAGTTTTATTTTTAGGGACAAGTCAAAGGTTATTACTGGGTAAAGGAAGCAGCCATGTTTTTGAAGGGAAAATCAGTTCTGGTTGCAGGGGGACTGATGGAAGATCAGTTCTGGTTGTAGGGGTACTTATTTGCTTAATGTGTGATCTGGGTATTAACTAATCAGGTTAGATTTAGGACCAGGATAACTGTGAATTATGCTCAGTAATGCACAGTCACCAGATTTTATGCCTTAAGGTGTATGATAGGACCCATGTTATTTCTGTGTAATGTCTTTTCCATGTACCAAGGGGGCCATCCTTCTGTACATTTTTCACTGGTTCCTCTATTCAGGTGCAGGACCCTGAGATAAGGAGAAGATCAAAACATCCTTGCTTCCCAGTGTTCCACCTTTGGGAATCTGCCTTCCTCCATTTCATCAGTATCTGCTTTTTTTCCCTCCATGGCTGCACAGCATAAGAATCTTCCCTGGAAATGGGGAGGGGGGCTGCCTGTTGGGACATATCCCCAGAAATACATTCTTGGGGGAGTAAGGGACCTTGTTTGGGAGGAGTCTGTTTAGCCTGGTTTCAACTGATCTCCAAATTTTTGAATATACCTATAAGATCACAGTATATGTGCTACGTTGGCAGAGGTCTGGTGGCATCTCCAGCAGTCTTGGGAATCCTACTCCCATATTCACTAGCTTAGCTGGGATTCTGTGCCATCACCCTAATATCTTGTTTTGTATCAACTGAAACTTGGGATCAGAGGTTCCTTTATGTGCGTTTTCCGAGCACCTTTTCCAGCACTGTGGGTGTATTTTGATTGCTAGGTCCTATTCCCTCTTTTGCCTATGAGTGTCCCAGTTTGGGAGTTGCAGACCTTGCATATGCTTGTAAATCTGTTTAGTCCTACTCTTGGAATATTTCACCCATTTGGTTAGTGTGATGGTGAAGTCCTTCTGACAGAGTCTGTAATTTTGAGCCATCACTTTTTGCAGAGCATTTCTGATTTGTAAAAAGTTCCAGTGATCCTCATATGGCACTGAAAATTGCTGCTGCAATTGGGTAAAGGATTTTAGTAGTCATGTGAGAGGATGTATTACATGCACTGCTGATGGGATCCATTTCGCCATTCTTCTCAGAACACTTATTTGCCCCCAGTCTAGATGTTGGGATTGCACCATAGTGGCTCTAAGGTCCCTAATGCAAGGACCCACCAGGAGTACCTTCTCAGCATCTTATTCCAGACCTGTTTAATGTGTTAAATAGTTAAAGGTATTGCATTCCTCTGTGGTAGTTTGCTCCACAGAGTTACCCCCAGAGAGATCGTCCCCGGTATAGCTTATTCAGCCTGCATCCATAAAGGCAGGTGCTCACTTTCAAATATAACCATGTCAGAGCTTGGATGATCACATTTGACTCTGGTATTGTTCCATGTGTGGAAGGTTCCAACCCCCTTTCTGGGTGGGAGCTTGCAGTATTTTCTTACTAAACCCAGGCTTCTGTTTTGCCCAAATAAAATTGGAAATAATGTTATCCCTTTGTCTCCACCCATTTTCTGGGATATTTATGGGGGGATTGTTCAGACAATATATCAGTCTTGGTAAGGCCATCATTTTGAAAGCAGCAATTTTCCCTGTAAATGACAGGTTGATTTTGTCCCACCTGAGTATATCCAATTTAATTTTGTCAAGTAGTGGGGAAGGTTCACTTTTTAACCAGGTCATTACAGTTAGGGGGAATCATCTTTCCCAAATATTTTCTACCCTGTGGTGCCCAACTCAGAGTAGTTTAGGTTGTCTATGCCCATTCTGGGTCATGTCCTTTTATGGGCAGTATCTCTGTCTTTCTACAGCTGACTTTCAATCCAGATATAGACCTAAACATTGAGAATATTTGGAGTATAACCACAGGGATTTCTTTATTTTCAATATGGTGAGCAACAGGTCATCTGCATAAAGTAATGTAGTGTATTGTTTTGGGCCCACAAAATTCCCCATGTTCACATGTTACTGCAGGGCTGCATTCAGTTGCTGCATATCCAGGATGAATAGAAGAAGGCTAAGCAGGCAGCCCTTCTGGGTACCTCAGTGGAGTGGAAAGTTAGGGGAAAGAATACCATTTGTGAATAATGCTGCATTGGTTGATGAATACAATGCCTGCATCCATTTTATAAAGCATGGTCCTATGCCAGCCCTCTTAAGGGTGCACTGCTAGTATTTCCACTCTACCAAGTTGAAGGCTTTCTCTGCATTAGTGGCTACAAGGACTGCATTACTCTTGTTGTACAGTGCCTTGTTAAGTAGGTTTACCACAAGGTATACAAAATTGCATATACCCTCATAATGCAAACCATCATGGGCTAAATATGCAAATCACCATTAAATTTAGCATATACAACCCATGATACTTTGCATTCTGGGGTTACAGTATGTCTGATTTTGTATTTCTTTGAAACTTGGCTTTATGGCCAATGCCCTTTGTAGTTACCTTTGTGTCAGTACTTTTGCACTAAGATTCTTTGTCTTTTACCACAAGGAGCATGTTATCTGCTCCTTGTCTTCCTTTCATAAAACCTGACTGGTAGCTGTGCACTAGAAAGGGGAAGTACTGATCCAGTCTACTCGCCATGATCTTGGCCAGAATGTTGTTGTCTATATTTATAAGAGATATTGTCCTGTAACTGGAACAATAGCTATGTACTTTTGAGGTTTTTGGAGCACTGAAATTACTACCTCTTGTAGCTTAAGGGGTAGAATGCTATTGCTCAGAGATTTCATAAAGAGTTCCATGAGGTGGGGCAACAGTTTGTCTTCAAACATTTCATAAAAATCAGCACTAAAGTCATCTGGCCTTGGTGCCTTACCCATAGCCAACTGTTTAATTGCAGCAGTGATTTCCTTCTGTAATAGGTCTGCCTCCAAAACACTAATTGTTTGCTCTAGTTCTTTATGGAAATTGAAAGATGTAAAGAAGGTCTCCATGTCACCTTGGGACATCTTTCCTGTAGAAGTATTAATTTTCCCATAATATTCTTGAATTTTATACATTTTTTCAGGTTCCATGGTGATTTCCCTGATCCTTGTTTTTATGTGTGGAATGTGTGCCTCAGCCTGCTTCTTTTTTAACCTGTATGGCAATAGTTTACTAGCTTTGCTCCAATTTTCCAAATAGTTTTGTTTTAAAAAGAAAATAGGCCCTTCTGCCTGCTGGTGGTGAATAGTGTTGAGCTGGTGTTTTAACTTAGTCATCTTCCAGGCCTCTCCATCCGTATGTGCTGGCTTGTTGTAGAATTGCTCCTCTGCTCATTTCAGCAGAGCTGTTAATGTGGTGACCTCCAATGTTCTTTCTTTAGTCTCCTTAAAGAAGATTATTCTGCTCATTACATAGGCCTTAAAGGCCTTCCATCCTATGCTATGGGACATATCTGGAATTTTCTTTGTGATAGAAAATATTTCTACCTCCTCCTTCAATCATGTGGTGAATTTAGAGGACCACAGGAGGAGAGGATTTGTCCTCCATCTTTGATGTCTGACTATGGTCTTTTCGAGAAACACAGTGAAAGTGATCACAGTATGGTCCAACAGGATAATGGGTTAGACTGAGCTATGTAATATTTTGTGTGAAAATTTGGTACTAGACAGAAAATAATCCAGCCTTCTGTGTGTGTGAAAGCTTGGAGATCTGTATTTGAAGTCTTTTGTCATGGAGTAGAGCATTTTGCAATAGTTTACTAGCATCAATTTCTGACTCAGTTGAGTGACTGTGGGCATACCCTGTGCATGGGGGCAGGGGGGGGGCCTTGTTCTTTTGGAGTCCTGTCCAGTAGTGCAACACATACTTGGTTCAGATCTCCACGGAAAAAGATGCTGGTGTCTGTGGCATGAGCTCCCAGATTTATGAGTTAATCGGATGAAAAAAATCAACATCATCTTGACTAGGGGCATATATGTTCCCAGAAGAATTTTCCTAGTTTGCAGCTCTTCCTACACAAGTGCCCACCTCCCTTCTTTATCTGGTCTGGTCTCTTTAACTTCTATAGTGATGTTTCTCTTAAGCAAAATGGTTAATTCTCTCATCTTTGTTGTGATGTTACTTGAAAACTCCTGTCCAGCCTATGCCCTTGCTAGATTACAGGACTGTCTGGCTATTAGGTCGGTCTCTTGTAGGAAAGCTATATCTCACTTGGCTGAAAGGAGATAGTTTACATTCTTCTTCCTCTTAATAGAGTGGTTCACACCTTGCACGTTCCAATACATTATCTTCAGTTCTGCCATAGTGCTGTATACCTCCTCTCTGAAACATGCAGAATATATAAAAAGTGCACCCTTACCTTGCACAATAGAGACCAAGAAAGCCAGGAACCACCAGTCCACATAGTGTTTAGAGAGACCAACAGATTTGGATAGCAGTGGTATTTAGAAATACCTATTATATGCAGGGCAAAGTAAAATATAGTACAGATTTGCAGTATTCCCCCTACAGCTTTTGGGTTTTTCTACCTTTGCATTCTCTCTCACTCCCCATGATGTGCTAGCTTGAGTAAAGATAACACAAGTTAATCCCACCAAATACTACTAGAAGTAAAGAAATCCAGTGTATCATCAGATGTTGTGCTGGTGTGATGAGCAGTTAGCATGAGAGCACTGAGTCCATGCCCAGTCTCCTGCCTTCCACCACATGCACTATAGTCACCATATGCATCCAAAACAGTTGGTGTACCATAAGGTACTGATCACCATTTGGTATAGAATGCTCCTACTCTGCCATGTTTGCCCAGTAAGATAACTCAGGGCACAGTCAGATAGGTGTCTGTTTCTGGCTGGCTGTTTGTGTAATCCATATTTTAATGTGTTTACACAACTTAGTGTGGTGTTGTGCTTATGCAACTTCCTGAATAAACTTTGCTGTAGCTGCTGAATTATCTTTGTTGTGGCCGTTCACCTCTCTGTGCCTCGGGATTACCACCCTGTAGGGATGCCGAAGGAGGGAACCGGAAGGAGTGTTCCACCCCTAGAGTCACCGCAGGAAGGATTCCCTTAGGCTAAAGGTAGGTAGGAAATGCTCAAAATCAAGTATCAGTGTCAGTGGCTCAGTAGGTAGCACATTCACCTTTGAGGCTGGGAGATCAGAGAGCTGGGGGTTCAATTCCTACACCTGGGAGAGGAGTGTCAGAGGGCTGTGGGTTAAATTCCCACACCTGGCATTTAGATTAATATCCCAATACTGACACTACTGAAAAATTAGTTCCCAGTGTAGTATCTGGCACCCTATGTTCCGAAGGTAAAGTGCCAGCAGGGATATTTCTGTAAGAGCATTACACTATCCCTTTTCTGTCTTAAATCCTCAGATCTATGTTTCTGACTCATTTCATCCCTTGATAAAATATTGAGGAGAGCAGATTTTTGATCAGAAATCTTATTTAATGGTTCGTTTAGTGTATTTTCCACCATATCTGGTGCAGACAGAATCAGTTTGTCATGGGAGAGCCTTAGGCTGGGGGGTTCATCCTCTGTATGTGCCATTCCTGACTCTGGGTTCCTATTTCTCCTACTTTGTGCCTCACTTTCATCTGGTATAGCCTCCGTGTCACTCTGTGACAGTGGGAGTAATGTTGAACCACACTGCTCATTCTGCTGTACCCTCACATTAGAAATGCCTTGCCCAGGTGTTCCCTTCAGCTGTCCCTCTACTTGTCCATGCAGTAAGCAAGAAGCCTTATTTGTATTATCTGGAAATATTTTTTTGTCTTAATAGCTGCTGGCCATGGGTTGTTTTGAAAGGAATCTCCCAGGAGACTGATGAGCAGCCCCTCATTTTCACTTTTCTTTAAACTCACAGTGCAACATGCAGAGAAGGTAAAAATAGTAGCATTTTCTTGGTCATTAGACAGTCTGATATACAATGTTTGCCGTGTGTGCCTGAGATGCCGGTAGTCCATATGCATCAGCAGTTGTCAATGAGGTACTTCTACAACTGATTCCATTGTTGGGGAGACCTGCAGCTGGATCCAGTGTGTTAACATGTATTCCACAAGTTTCTCTTGCTTTTTGCAGTACAGCATGATTCTCTTGGATAGGCCTTTCTTCCTGTTGTAATATTAGATCAATTTCCTCTGTGGTTTTGTCAAAAATATTTTCCTTCAAAATCTCAAGGGTCCCAGACCCTACTTGTCTCTTATGTAAGTCAGTCTGGATATTCTGTCACTCAGGAGGGGCAGCCGTATCAAAAAATATTTCGGTCTCCTGTATACCAGAGACCGAGGGGGAGGCACGTCCTCCTTCATCAAATCACCCACTGGCTGAATTGCCCATCACAGATGATGGACAGCAGCTCCCCTACTGCAGAGTAGGAAAATGTCCCCGGTGTCCTGGCCAAATTTCCCTCATTCACTGGAAATACCACACACAGCTTAATCTGACTCAAGGTCAGTCGGCATTCATCTGTGTGTGTGGGGTGGGGTCAAGGGGGGAGGGGCAGCTGCAAGTGCGGCGCTAGTTGCACACTCGAGCAGACTTGATAGACCATGTGGCCTGTTTCTGCTGGCAAGTAGTAAGTAAGTGGGAAGTATGGCAAATAAGTCTGACAAACATGGTGATGCTGGGTTCGGCAACTGAATCAACGTTTACATCTGACCTGCTCCTAAAGGAACTGTTCTTGTCTCTGAGGACTTTGAAGAAAAAAGGAAACATACAGAGAAAAGGATTTCACATCTTGCATATGCCCAGGCCACAGTTTATCACCTTTCAGGAATTTTAACACATTATGTGATGCTGGATCTCAACAGTTCATCATTTCCTCTGGATGTAATTTACCATCAGCATTTTCATTTAAATCAACTTTACATGTATTTTGCCTCTAAGGTCCTAACTTAGAAGGGAAGCTACCTCAAAGGAACTGCCATCCTAGCCTGTTCTCCTTCCCTGTTATGTCAGTCAAATATGTTTTACCCAACTGCTCGTATACCTCATGGAACCACCATATTGGCCCTGTTCACACTCTCAGGACTCCTAACTGCAGGCATGTGTCTACCTGTCCCCTCGGGAGCAACCAGTGCCATGACTGATATGTTTAATACCATAACCTCAGCCTAAATCTTACCCCCTCCACACATAAGCTACATGGGGAATCTCTCTATGCTGATGGGTCTCGGCTCTGTCATCCCCACTGGCATGATGCCTTGGCAATCTAGATCAAATCTCCTTTAAGCAGTGAACCTCCATGCGATGCCATGTTAACCTCAGGTTACATGCCCGCTTCAAAAAACTATTTAAGAAATGCCTGAAAAGATTAATAATGCTGCTTTTATTGCTCTTGGGCAATATACATCCTAATTCTTGACCTCCCCACTGCTCAAACCACGCACCAAGAAATAGTGATTGTCTAACAGGGGCATCACTAAACATTTGCAGCCTTCTTCCAAAACTTGACAGACTACAAGTATGGGCCACCAAACACAATCCAGATGTACTCCCGGAAGTAAAAACCTGGCTCTCTAATAATGTTCCGGATGCAGCAATCCTACTTCTTGGCTACACAGTATTTAGGTGTGATCACCTCTCTCAGCATGGTGGTGGATGTGTGGTCTACGTAAAGGACACTTTGCAGGTCCTGGAGATTCCCACCCCAGATTGTGGTGATTTAATCCAAATATTGGCAGTTAAGTTACTTCTCAGTGTACACAACAAAACACTCACTGTGCTTTCTGTTTACATCCCTCCAAGGCACTTTAAACCTGGCTTAGCATCCTTCATAAACACCTTAAGAGGGATGAGTCTTCACTCAGAATTTCTAATGCTTGGAGATTTTAATATAAACTGGTTCTCCCCTAATGCCACTGATGCCAAGAATGTATTATCTGCTATCCACCTTTCACAGCTTGTAGAAGCCCCAATCAGGAGGAACTACAAAACTGGAACCAATACCTTACTGGACTGGGTGTTATCTAACCAGCTGAATACTATCAATGGCACCTTTGTCCTACTTGACTGTATTAATGACCACTCCCCTGTCAAGTTTTACTAGTCCAATAACTACCGCAAGCCCCCTGCCAGAACTGTCACTAGCTGGGTCCTCATTCCTGGACACCTCGAGCTACTGAAAGCTGATCTGAGGATCACTGATTGGTCCAATGTATATACAGCCATTAATGTCAACACTGCATTGGAACGCTTCACTGACCTCTTTAATGCAACTTGCGATAAGCATGCCCCCTTCAAAACTACAAAAATCAAAGGAACCCATAATCCCTGGATCAACCCTGCTCTTCTTGATCTACTAAAACACAGGGAGCACCTCTGGCACATCTCTCGAGCGCTGGGTACACAAGCTAACCTACATAGGTACAAAGCAGTGAGAAATGAGTGTACCATTGCTATCTGTTCTACTAAAAACCAGTATTTCAAAGAAGCCCTTTCCACCTCTTGGAACGATTTATTTCATTTATTTATTTCTTAGAACATTAGTTTAACAACCTTTGAGCCAGAGGCTCATTTACAAAGGTACCTTGTCACAGTGAGGACAAAACAGTGCAAGAAACAAACATCAAGGCAGACAAAAAATCAGAGTACATTTAGGAATCAGACAAAAATACAGGCATATGTCAAACACAGTATACAACAGGCTTACATGTGAGCTTTACAGAGTAGACAATATACAGTAGTTACATGGAGACTGATTCAGTGGGCAGAGAAAGGTAAGGCTGGGTGGAAGACATCAGAAGAGGAGTGTGGGGAAGATAGTAGCAAGTAAAGGTAGAGCTGGACAGAAGGTCAGAGAGCGGCTCAGCAGCTTTGTCTGGAAGGATGGAGGAGGCTTAGGCAGGTACAGCTGCGTGTTGAGACAGGTAATTTCTAAGGCTAGTTTAAATAAGATAACTTGACGGCATCAGTGATTCTGGCGGATGGGCATTATACCAATAGGGGGCTCTGTAGGGTAAGCCCTTGACCTCATGTAGGTTCTCGCTCGTATAACCAGTGCAGTTTTATGGATATATGGGTATGCACTGTAGGGTTTGCTCAGTGGATAGTGGTTGACAGACCAGTGGGGATTGCCCAGGAGTGATTTTTGTTAGAGGCAGGTTTGGTATTTGAGACGCTCATCTAGGTTGAGTAGATTAGCCATGGTGTAAAGAAGGTAGTGTGGGTTAGCCTAGGAGCCCCAGTTATGAGCCTGCAGGCCTTGTTTAAGGTGAGGTGGATCTTGTGCAGGGGCAGTCTGGTCTGCTACACCATACACAGGTGAGCCATAGTCTACCAGAGATAGAACAGAGGATGTGACTGCAAGTCGGAGGGCATCCGTGGGGAGGCAGTTTTATGATGATAGAGGATACCCAGCCGAGTGTTAGAGGCTGAGGCAAGGGCAGAGATGTGGGCATGAAAAGAGAGGCAGGGTCAAAGGTTATACCTAGGTATTTATAAGAGTGAACTAGCTCAATAGGGAGTTTAGAGGTGGAGTGGACTCAGAGGATAGTTACTGGATTTATTTTGAGGGTGGGCAAAGAGCATGGTTTTGGTTTTCTTTAGATTAATTACGAGTCTGTGCCTGAGTAAACCAGGCTTCTAGTATTGTAGATTCCCAGAGAATCCTGAAGTGAGATGGGATTACGGTCGGAGGCAAAGAGTACAGCATCATCTGCGTAAAGAAGGATTTTATCAGTACATACACTGGGCAGGGAGTTGAGAAAAAGGGAAAAGAGCAAGAGCCCAAGAATGGAGCCCTGAGGGACTCCGGAGCGGATAGGGCAGGTGCTGGAAAGTTTCCCGTTGATTTTCACATGTTGTGAGTGGGCCAACAAGTAGCTGGAGCACCAGGAAACAGGCCCAGTAGCAAAGCCTAAGTGACTAAGGGTAGCTAGCAGGAAGGGGTGGGAGACAGTATCAAAGGCTTTTGATAAGTCAATGAACACTGCGCCTGCTAGGGAGCCAGAGTCCAGTGAGGAGTGAAGAAAGTTAGAGAACTCCAGGAGGGCAGTATTGGTGCTCTGGCCTGCTCTGAAACCATGTTGTTCTGGGCAGAGGATGTATATTTTATCGAGGTATTCAGAGATTTGGGTGGCCAGCAATTTTTTCTTAGGGCCTTAGAGAGAAGAGAGGATTGATATGTCGATAATTGCTATGGAGGGTCCTATCACCACCCTTGTGTATTGGGATGACAGTAGTATCTTCCAGGCAGAGAGGAATTGCCCAGGCAGAGAGGTTTGTTAAAGAGGCTGGTGATTGTGAGATAACTACATCCAGAACCTGGACGGAGAAGACTGGGATCAAGGGGTCATTGCCAATTGTGTTACTCTTTAAGGCCTTGAGTAGGTAAGGTCTGACTTCATGGGCAGTGACTCGGTGCAGGTAGAACAAGGCGTGAGAATAGAGACAGACCTGGAGGGAGGGGAGCTTAAGAAATTATCTGGGAGCATCGGGCTAAGGTCTGTGAAAGATTTGTTGAGGTGGTTGGCACTAAGGACAGGGTCTGAGGAGACTGAACCATTAATGTTGATAAGTGAAGGTGGGGGGGATCGTGTGCCACCATTCAGCTGCTTACTGTTGTCCCAGAAGGTCCTAGCATTCCCCCATGAGGAAGTGAGGGAGGCTTGATAGTGCTCAGCCTTCGCTTTTCGGATGGCCCATGTACATTTGTTTGGGGCAGCAGCATAGGCCAGCCTGTCAACTGGGCGGTCTGTTTCTGTGCAATGTGCTGGAGATTGTCCCTGTGCTTAAGAAGTTGGTGCAGGGTGGGGGTAACCCAGGGGGCATGCCTTACTTTGGACCGGCGTGCAGTTATGGGTGCAAAAATGTCGCAAGCAGAGTTGAAGGTGTGGATAAAGAAGGTAAGGGCCGTGTCAATATCTGGGGCATTTAGTATAGGGGACCAGTCTATGAGGGCTAGGAGTTGCTTAAGGCCTTTCAGCCCACCAGGTCTAAGACATCGCTGAAGGGTAGTTTGTACTGTGGGTTTGGGCAAGGAGGTTGACCAATAGAAGAGAACAGAGGAGTGGTCGCTAAGGCAGTCTGGGAGGATCTGGATATTGCAGATGTGATTAGGGTGGTTTGTGAGGACCACATCCAGGAGTGTGCTAGAGCCTATTCTAGGATTCACTCTAGTGGGTTGGGAGACTAGTTGGGTTAAGTCGATGGCTGCAAAGGTGTCACGGGAGGAAGTGGATGAAGGCTGCGCCAATTGATGTTCAAGTCCCCACAAGGATTTGGTCAGATGAGTGGGGTAGGGAGGTAAGATAATTAATTAGTGGGCCTAGTGCTTGTGCTTGATTTTTGGAGGTATGTATGCTGTAGTCAGGGTAGATGGGACCCCTAGGGGATCAGGAGATAGTTTTAGGGTTAGGTCTGGCCCTCAAGTCAAGGACCAGGGCTGGGAGGGCTAGTCCAACGAGAGGGTCTTTGACATAAATGGCACAGCCCTCACCTCGCCTACCAACACGGTCCTCCCTATAGAGGGAGTAGCCAGGGAGTGAGACCAGGGAGTCAGGGATAGAGTCTGACAGCCAAGTTTCAACTATTGAGATAACGTCGGGTTTATGAACCGCAACCCAGCAATTGAGAGAGTCGAATTTTTTAAGGAGGCTACATATGTTCATGGATGCAATATGAAGTCCGTGGATTCTTTGAGGAGCCTTGCAAGCTGGACTGGATTGGGATGCATGTTACCAGTAAGTGAGCAGAAGGAGAGCGATCTTGGACAGAGGGGTGGCAGAAGGAGAGTTTACGCAGAGAGCGATAGGAAGAAAAGGGGTTTGCAGCACAGGGTGGGTAGGGGCAGCACAGGCTGGGAAGGCTAGAGTAATAAGATGCCTGAGGGAGCAAAGGGGGAAGGAAAAGTAGTGTCTAGATGGGGGGTGAGGGAGAGGAGCATATGGGGTGAGTGGAGGAGGATGGAGGGGGAGGGGCAGTGCCATAGAAGGAGGGGAGGGCAGGAGGGCAGGTAGGAGCACTAGAGCAGTGAGGCTGAGGGTTAACAGGGACATTAGGGTTAGCGGAAGGCAATAGGAGGAGGAGGAGGAGAAGAAAGAGGCAGGTAGGCAGGAGGTATGCATGCATGATTGGTAAGGGTGTGAGAGCTGAAGTGAAGAAAATTGGGGGAACTTCGATGATAGAGGGGAAGATGGTAGGGACTGGATTTGGATGGGAGAGGTGAGAAGAGGGGAAGGGGAGGACAACAGGATGGGTTTGCAGATAGCAGTAATGAGATGGGTAGAAGAGGGTGAAAGGTCTACCCATAAGTGTAGTTGCCACCTTGGTACAGTGGCAGAGCTCCTGTCTCAAGTGCACAGGGAACCAGGTTCAAGGCTTGTCTAGGGTGACAAAAAAGGTCCCACAACAGTAGTTGCAGCAGCACGGAGCAGGGCTCAAAGCCTGCAGTAACACTCAGGAAATATTTTAGCAGCCTATGAGGGTTGGAGGCTTTTAGAGTCTTAAAACCTATCACAAACAATAGTCTGATGTGATAGCTGAGTGGTGGAGCTGCTGAGTGAAACAGTGAGGGTTCAATGACTGCAGTGGCAGCAAGAGAAATGGTGAAATATTTTGGCAGACTGGGGGGGGTAAGAGACTATGAAAGTCTTAGAAAGTAAGAATAAGATAGACAGATACAATGGTTAAGAGGTAGAGCTGGTGACTCTGATAGCAAGGGTACTGGGTTTGAGAACAGCTGTAAGACAGAGGACAGAAATTTTTGTTTCTAAGAAGGAAGGGTTAAAAGCTTGAAAGTAGAGGTAGAAATTGGCTTGGTGGTTGGGCTGCAGACTTTGGACTAATGGGTGCAAGGTTTGAGGCTTGCAAGGGGCCTAGTGGTGGGCTGAAGGGAAGGAGTGAGGAAAGAAGATAGCAGAAAGGATTAGGAGGGAACTGCAGAGACCTGTAGTGGACAGGGATTGCAATAGTTACTAGGAAGGAGTAGAAAGTGGATAGAGGTGCCAGAGTGGAAAGTGCAGCAACCCCTAGTGGTTGGAGTGTATAAGCTGCAAATGGGAAAGTAGACACTTAGTAAAATGAAGGGTGGTCACGTGATATGACACATGACCTGCCAGCAGCAATAAATGAAGTGCTGCCCGTGGTTGGGCCGGGAAGAGCTACACAACAGGCAGGCTGTAGTGCAGGAGGTTTTACCTCTTATAGGCTCTGGCAATCCCCAAGTTCAGGCTCCGCTGCTGGGCAGATAGCAGTACGTTCTGGAAGCACATCATTGGTAAAGACTTCATACTACCCCGAACATGCTGAACATCAATGGCACCCCTACTGTGGAACCAAAAGCCATTGTGAATGCTTTCAATGAAGCATTTACAGACTTTAGCAATATTCTTCCCCCTGATTACTTCATGGTTACCCCCTCAGGTATGAACACTGCAGTCCAGAACCCACATCGAGACCACCCACCATTTTACTTCAATGCAGTGTCTATAAATGAAGCCAGATGTTATCTTAGGAAGGTACTGGGGAAAGCTAGATTCAGTGGGGACTCCTTGGACTTAAAGTTTGTTGCCCACTCCCTTGAGGAAATCCTCACCTCTCTTACCAAAATAATCAACCTGTCACTCTCTCAGTCATAATTTCCATATCTTTGGAAATCAGTAGTGGTCACTCTGGTGCACGAGAGCTGCAGCTGAGCACTGCAGGGAAATTACCGCCCAATCTCTATTCTTCCCTCGATCTCTAAGGCCCTGGAACGCATCATGGCTGACCAAATTGTAGAGTATCAGGACAACTGCCAACTCCAATGTCTCCAACAGCATGGGTTCAGGTGTGGGCATAGTACCATCACTGAGCTCCTGGAGTTTACAGGCTTTATCAATAACTCTCTGGACCAAGGGCTCTGGGAAGGGTCAACTTTCATAGACATTACCAAGGCCTTTGACACTGTCAACCAGTATCTCCTTATCAGACAACTCTCTTCCATTGGTCTTTCCTCTGACACTACAAGCTGGTTCTCCAGCTGCTTAAGCAGCCAAATGCAGCAGGTAAAAATTGGTACCACCCTGTCTGATAGTAGGCCTGTACGCTCTGGACTCCTGCAGGGATCTATCTTGGGTCCAGTGCTTTTTAGCATCTTCCTCAATTCACTACAAGGAGCTTGCTGTGACCACATATTTCTATATGCTGATGATGCTGTACTTTTTACCAGAAACATGGACCCTCACCTTCTCCAGGACCAACTTCAGCAATCCTTTACATCTGCAGAGAAGTGGTTTCAGGATAATATGCTCATGCGTAATTACAACAAGACTAAGACAATGTTGTTTTCAACTTCCCAAAGCAGACGCAAAACCTTCTCGCCTACCATCATTAATGACACTGGCTCCCCTCTTGAGCTTGTTCACTGTTTCAAGTACCTGGGTATAACTATTGACTCTACCCTGTCTTTCACCCAGCACATCAACTGAACAGCCAAAGCTATTAACCAGCGTTTAGTAGTTCTGTACAGGAACAAACATAATCTCACTCCAGAATCACTGAACACGGCCATCAGCAGTCCTGTGGTATCTCTGATGGACTATGGTATTGTTATTTATGGTGCAGCTACAGACACTGCTCTCTGATGTATCAAAACAGCCTTAAATAAAGCATACCCCCTTCTTACTGGTGCTGCATGCTTGACACAGACCCACAATCTTTATGCCCAGGTTGGCTGGTTACAATTTAACAGCAGGCTCAAATACCAATCATGCCTGCTTGCAAAAAAAGTCACCTTGGGACTGCTGCCCCCTGGAGTAATGGCTCTTCTTTCCCCTGCACGTAACCCACTCAGTACCAAAAGCTCTGGCAAACAGGCTTTCAGCATTCCATGGTGCCACACCACCTTTGGACATTGTGAATTCGCATACAGAGCTCTGCAGTGGTACAACTCCTTGCCTCCTGACATAGCCAATGCTACTTTGCTGGGCTTCATTAAGAAAAACTCTGTCAGCATTTAACCTCACTGGCAACCTGTGACTGCTACCACTAATTTGCCTTTACCTTGCTCCTGCCATTTGCAATCTCTGTGAACTCTATTGATTAGTAAAATGTTACGCTTCATGTCCATTTCTTGGGCCCCTGGTTAAGTTAACACTTTCATGGGCTTTCTACCGCACCCTAAATTATTTACTTTCCCTCCTACCTTCCTCCACCTCCTCTTCCCTTTTTTGCTCCTCTGTCATTCCATACCTTTTTCCTCCCTACCACCTTAATACATCTTCATCATCACCCCACTACCTACACCACCCCTCCTTCCCCTCCTTCATTCCACTTTGACTACATAGCTATTCTTCCCTTTCCCTCCTATCTATCCCCATCCTACCCCCCCGCCTCTGCTTGCCTTCTCCTTCCCCGCACTTTTTTCCTCTCCTCAGAGCACCGGCTACAACCCCCCCTCACTCCGCCATTCCCCCGGCGCCATCCCCAGACATGAGACCACTTCCCTTCCACACCCCACGACTTACCCTTTTCGGCAGGGTGGTGGGGAGCAACTCAACCCACCCCAACGGGTCCATGTCAGGGAGGTGTCCTCCAGGAATGGCACCAGGGAACAACGTCGTGCTGCCGGGCTCCCATTATCTTATTTTTCCTCCCGACGGGCATGGCGTGCAATGACACCAGCAACTGAGCACGCGCACTCTCCCGTGCGTGCGCTAGTCGAGCGTCTGCCACATCCCGCCCACCCCTTGGCTTGCAGCTGCTTGCTGTCGACCCCCAGCCTCCGCTAGGGGTCAGGGCAAGCACCGCCACCCAACCCCCCACCCCGGAGATGGAGAGCAGTCCTCTGGACGCCAATCCATCTCCCCCCCACCGACCCCCAGCAACCCATGCCCGTTCCCGAACACAGGTCGCCGGCGTGGCGCGAGGTGTAGCGACCAGCGCCTCAACCCTCAGTGCCACCGGGCCGGCTCCCCATCCCTCTTTACTGGTGTGAGACCTTCCTTCTTTCTTGGACTCAGGCACAATCCAGTTATCTGCCTATGTTGTTGGTTGTACAGTTCTTAGTAAACAAGTATCCTCATGTTATGTTACTGTCATCTAATGAAACGTCTGCCGTTGTTTTGACTCTGCACCCTGTATGTGCTTAGATTATGTAACTATTGTTAGACTTTATTCCTGGAAACAGTTTTCAATTGTTTCTTGCTGTATCTGTATCTGTGGAACATATCTGTATTATTATTTGTGTCATACTTGACGTGGAACCTATGAAAGAGCTTTCTGCTCAAAGGTGTTAATGCAAGATCTCAATAAAAAGTAAGTAGATTGGAAAGCACTGCAGAGGTAGTGAGTTAGTACTGAGATTGGAATATACTCATGGTCGTCGGAGATGAGGGTAGTAGTCCAAGATAACTGAAATGAGTAATGGTTTGAATATAGGTTACAAGAATTATAACTAGAGGGCATGATTTCCCAAGGGGAGAAGCACCGGCAAAGGAGGGCCACCATCCGTCTCCATCCAGCAGCAGAACCTACCTAAAAAACTGCAGAAACTACCAAAATAATTTAGCGGGTAACGAAGATTATGACCTTTGGTGCTGAGGAGAGTAACCACCCCCCCCGAGGGAGAAACCTCTGGGGACCGAGGCCTAAGTCACTTTGCTTCCATGCTAAGGGTGTTTTACTTAGCAATGGCTCTGCTGCTGCAATTTAGAAATCCAATCCAAGAGGAGGAAAATGTTTCAATTTGGTGGAAAGCTCTCACAATCCCTCTAAAGAGAACACCATGAAGGGTTGTAAGAGGCCTCTGCAACAATGGAAGCTCTGAAGGTTGAGCGGGACCTCCAAGGAGGGAGGAGGAGAGCAACAACGACTGAGGCACTCAGCCGACCTACCGAGTAAAACAGACCTGGTGAACCAGAGGTGGTCATTGGGAGAAAAACATAGAGGGAACCACCAAACCCAATTTGACCAGCTAAAGGAGTGCTCTGGAGCATGAGGGCCCCATGCCTCATTGCTGAAGTCTTAAATTATTTTTTTTAAATTCAAGTTTATTGCAAAGTTATGCACAGGTTAATTTGATACATGGTCTGGTGGAGAAACTGATGGGGTTAGAAGTAGGCACTGTGATGGTCAGATGGATTGAAAACTGGCTAGCTGGACACACTCAGAAAGTAGTGGTCTGTGGGGAGCTCTCGAACCCTAGAGAGGTTGGTAGTGGGGTACCGCAGGGCTCGGTCCTGGGTCTGATCCTGTTTAATGTGTACATATCAGACATCAGGGAGGGTATAGGGTGTGAAATGAGTCTCTTCGTGGATGACTCCAAGATGGGAGCAGTAGTTGAGGGAGAAGAGGGGAGGTTGGCTCTGCAAGGGGATCTGGACACCCTGGAAAGCTGGGCTCACACATGGAAATTAAATTTCAATATCACCAAGTGCGAGGTGTTGCATCTTGGTCGGGGAAACCCTAAACACAGGTACACCCTGGGAGGAAAGGTGCTGGAGGCCTCAATAGGGGAAAAAGACCTAGGGGTCATGGTGGATGCATGTATGAATAACTCTGAGCAGTGCAGGAGAGCGGCTAGCAAGGTAAACAGGATGTTGGGATGCATCTTAAGGGGGATCACCTCTAGGAGCAAGGAAGTGATTCTGCCGCTGTACAATGGGCTGGTTAGACCACACCTTGAGTACTGTGTACAGTACTGGAGACCACACTGAAGAGGGACATACAGTTCCTGGAGAGGGTACAGAGGAGGGCAACAAAGATGATACGAGGGCTAGGGGATTTGACGTATGAGGACAGACTTAAGGAGCTCTGCCTGTTTTCATTGGAGGAGAGGAGAGACAGGGGGGACATGATTGAGGTCTTCAAGTACCTCAAGGGAATAAATAGGGTAAACATGGAGGGGATCTTTAGACTAAAGCAGGGAGGTATCACCAGAGTGCATGGTCTGAAGTTGGAAGGTGGAAGGGTGAGGGGGGAAAAGAGGAGGAGGTTTTTCACTGAGAGGGTGGTGGACCCTTGGAATGCACTGCCTGGTGAGCTGGTTCAGAGATCCACAGTGGAGGGCTTCAAGAGAGGGTGGGACAGACACAGAAAGTGGATGTATCAGATGATGGCCTGTCCCAGGGGGGTGGGGATGGATGATACAGGTTTCTGGAGCACAAGGGATGGGAGGGTCTCAGCACCCAACTAAGGATCTAAGGTTCGAGCAGACTCGATAGACCGTAAGGCCTAATCTGCTGGCAAATAGTATGTTAGTATGTTAGTATACATATCATTCACAAACAGTTAGTACATGTTTTAAATCATCTCAGTACAAGGTTTCTTCCTTTTTATACAATAAAATTTCCTGGAAACACAGCAGTACACCATAGTATTCCATTATTCCCAATATTTCTTTCCCATTTTATTCCATTATTAAGTTTTAAGCTTATCACCTATGTATTTTGTTTGAACACTCCTAATAGAGTTTGGTATCTCTTTACCCCTATCTATATATCTCTTATCTGTCTTTCTTTATACTACTTTGTAGTTGTCCTTCCAGATCACCCACTGAGTCCATTTATGGGTAAAGGTTTGGATACGTAAACCTATTTTACCGGTCAGCTCCTCCATATCCTGTATATCTTGGACAATATTTATCCAGTGTTGAATAAAGAGAGGCTTAGCATCCAGCCACCTCCTGGTGATGGCCTTGTGCGCTGCTGTTACCAGGATATTCCACATGTATATTTTGTCACTTCCCCTCACCTCTCTGGGAGGCAAACCCAGTATCATATGCTTAGGTCCAGCTTCTTCTGAAACTGATGAGATGCCCTCCACTACCTGCTTAATTTGATGCCAATATTGGGTCAAGTGTGAGCAATGCCAAAACACATGGAGATGAGTTGCCCTTGGTTCCTGACAACCTCTCTAGCATGATGCTGGGTAGTTTCCATGCCATTTATTCTTTATCGCCGGGGTGACAAAGAAGTGAGTTATCACCTTCCATTCATACTCTCGCCACCTTGGAGAATATGTGGTTTTACTTACTTGTATAAATACTGTTTCCCGATCTTTGCCTGACAACTCTCCAAGTTCATTCTCCCATCTTCTTTTAAGGGGACTAGGAGGTTGAGCACCCTTGTCTCTTAGGGTCCCATATATAGCTGAGATGTGAACCCTGTTTCTTTGGAGAGTCATGATATTTTCTATAACATCCAGTAAGCCCCCTGTGTGCAGGTCCTGTTCTGCCTGAGCCTTCAACATATGGATGTGGGATAAGATCTGTAGGAATCTAAAGTGATCAGTTTGTCTTAGCTGAAATTCCCTATGAGTTGCCCAAAGGCCAGTCTGGTGTCCCCCTCCAAGAACTGTTTTAACATGTGTAATCCTAGCTTCTCCCATTTTCTGAAGGTGCGATCCTGTTGTGCTGGAATGAAGTCTGGGTCCCATGCAAATCATCTCAATGGCTACAGTTCCTTGGCAAGTCTGTAATTTGCCGAAAGTCTTCTAATTGCACTTAGTGTATTTTTAACTGCAAACAGTGTTATGTTGCTGTCCTTGTGTGTGAGTTTTGGGTTTGTTATCCTTGCCCCCAGCTGGGCCCACTCCATACTTACTATTGCTATGCTCTTCCAGTGAGCTGCATATTTCTCTGTCAACCACAGCAGGGTGTTCCTTAAATGGGCTGCTAGGTAATAGTCCTCTAGATTTGGTATTGCCCTTCCCCTATGTTTTTTATTAATGAGCATGACCACCTTCTTAATTCTGGGTCTCTTATCTGCCCAAACAAATTTCATAATACTTTTCTGCCAGAGCTGTAGTCAATTGTGATGTATTTTGAAAGGAAGGCACTGGAAAAGGTAGAGATATCTAGGCAATACATTCATAATTACGGTCTGGAACCTATTGTATAGGGGTGAGTTAAGGAGGTCCCATCCTTTCATGTTTTGTCTGATTTGACTTACCAAAGGATTGAAGTTGTGGGACAGTAATGCTGCAATGTTTTTGGAAATTATAGTACCCAGATATTTTAGCTTTTGGCTGTTTCAATTCAGGGAGACCAGCTGGTGAATCTGAGGGGAGGGGTTATAAACATTTTTTAATATTTCTGCTTTTTGTTTATTAAGGGAATATCCAGAGTATAGGCCGAACATGTTGAGCAGTTTCCACAGTCTGGGCAGTGAGTTCTTAGGAGTTGTCAGATACAGAAGGACATCGTCCACATAAAGTGATACTTTATGCTCTGTGTCCCCTATCTTGACCCCAGAGATCTCCTGGTCCTCTCTAATTGCCTGAGCCAAAGGCTCTATGTAGACAGCAAAAAGCAGTGGTGAGAGTAGGAATCCCTGATGGATGCCCCTACCCAGACCAAACCTCTGAAATATGCCTCCATTCACCCTTACATAGGCCTGAGGGGATGCATTAAGGGCCTTGATTGCTTCTCTAAATGTTGGTGGAAAGCCCATCCTATCGAGGACTGAAAATAGAAAACTCCAGATAACCTTGTTGAACGCCTTACCAGCATTAAGGCTCATGATACATGAGGGAATGTGCTGCCAATTGATAACATATATTATATTTATAGTTCACCTGACCCCTTCTGGGGCCTGTCTTCCCTCTATAAATCCTGTTTGGTCAGGGTGTATCAGGCCAATTAGTAAGGGGTTTAACCTGTTAGTCATGATGGCCATGTGGATCTTATAATAGTCCACATTTAGCAGTGAAATGGGCCTATATGAGCTACACTCTTTAGGCTCCTTTCCTTCTTTATGTATTACTGTGATGGTGGTATAGTGCCACAAGGGAGGTACTGCCTCACCCTCAAGCCAGACTGGATTGAAAACATTCTTCAACAAAGGTGAGATCTTTGTCAAAAAGGCCTTATAAAATTCACTACCAAACCCATCTGGGCCTGGACACTTACCCACCTGGAGGGACTTTATAGCAGATGTGATTTCAGCCCCTGAAATCGGCACCATGAGTTCTTGTTGTTGGGCTTCACTAAGCTTCAGGAGCCTTAGCTTCCCCAGGAAGCCATTGAATTCCTCTGGATGCATATTCTTCTGCGGGCAGTATAATGTCTTAAAGTAAGTGACAAACGATTCTGCCATTCTTTCCCACCTGTGTGAGACAAGTCCCATGGTAGGGTGATGGATGCCAGTAATGTTAGCTCAGGCGGCCCTTTGTCTAAGTTGGTATGCTAGTAACCTAGTTGCTCTAGGTCCTTCCTCATAGAAGGATTGCTTGAGATACTGAAGTGCTTTTTCTGTTTCGCTTTTGTTTATATTTTGTATTTTAGTTTTGATGATATTAATCTCTGTTTTCCTCTCCCTGGAACATTTTTGTTTCTGTTCCCCTTCCTATGCTCTAAGTTGTTCATGTAAAGTATCCAGTTGTTTCCTTCTTTCTCTTTTTTTTATGCATAGCTATAGATATTATTTTCCCCCTTACCATTGTTTATAATGTGTCCCAAAGTATCTGTGCTGTTATCTCTGGATTGTCGTTTATTTCTATTGTTTGTTTAATTACCCTCTTTACCTCTTCTTTAACTTCTTCATCCCTTAGCAGACTACTGTTTAGTTTCCACTAGGTTGGATTTTAAGGGAGTTCCAGTTCCGCTTCAAGTAGTATGGGCTGGTGGTCAGACAACGTAGCTGTGCCCATTGATATCGGCCAGAACAGGCGGAGATCTTTGGCAAATGTGAAGAACATGTCTAGTCTTGAATACATTTTGCACCTGGAAGAGTAAAATGTATAGTATTTTGCCAGAGGGTGTTTCTCCCTCCAAATATCAGCCATTCACATATCCCGTCAGAGCCTAACAAACCTCTTCGCTGTTCAACTCTCTGGTGAAGGGATCCCTGAGGTAGAATCTAGCCTCCTGTTCAGAATTACATTCCAGTCTCCCCCTGAAATGACAATGCCCTTAGCTTTCTCTGCAATAATCTTGAGCAGGTCAACATAAAAACTAATGGGGGAGCTTGGGGGGGGCATAAACATTAATCATAGTTACTAGCACATCCTGAATCTTCTCCACTACCAGAATATATCTGGTACCTATGTTTGCCACCACCTCGGTTTTCTCAAAAGAAAGAGAGGCTGACAGTAAAGTGGCCACACCCCTCTTTCTTCCTTTATCCAAAGAGGCATTATATAGTGTACTTTACCACTTATTTTTTAGTTTTGGGGCCTCTGTGGGACACAGGTGGGTCTCCTGAATAAAATTAATGTCACATCTTTGGTCTCTAATAAACTCCTGAAGTTGTCTTCGTTTAATAGGATGATTAACCCCATTTATATTATAAGTTAGTATTTTAGTACTTATTTGAGCCGTTTTCATTTGGGTAGGATATTCCTTCAGTTGTATCTATTTTATTTTCAGATTTTTGTTCTCCTGTTCTCCCCCTGAATCATCATCTCTATCAATTAGCACTGTGTTTGTCCCCAATAGAAACATAGAAACATAAAAGTTGATGGCAGATAAGAACCAAAAGGCCCATCCAGTCTGCCCATTTCTTTTTCTACGTTATGAATGAGCCATTGGCCTTTGCTCTGTCAATGGCCTACCTATTCATACTCATCTGTATTGCTCCCTTATGCCTATCCCATGCCTGTTTGTAGCACTGCACTGTATTCATATCCACCACTTCCTGAGGTAGGCTGTTCCATGCGTCCACCACCCTTTCTGTGAAAAAGAACTTCCTCACATTACCCCTTAATCGGCCTCCCTCTAATCTCATGCTGCGTCCTCTTGTCCTGCTATTTTTCTTATATTGAAACATGTCAGACTCTTTCACCTTGTTAATGCCCTTAAGGTGTTTGAATGTTTCAATCATATCACCTCTCTCCCTTCCTTGCTGTAAGGTATACATATTGAGCTCAGGTAATCTGTCCTCATATGTTTTCTGATGCAGTCCCTGCACCATTTTGGTTGCCCTTCTCTGGACTGCCTCAGTTTGATTAATGTCCTTATGAAGGTGTGGCCTTCAGCACTGCATGCAGTACTCCAGATGGAGCCTAACCAGTGTCTTGTAAAGAGGGATTATTACCTCCCTCTTCTGACTTGTGATACCCCTACTAATACACCCCAACATCCCTCTAGCCTTACTTATAGCTTTAGTGGTCTGCTTGGATGATTTCTGGTCATCAGTGATGATGACGTCCAAGTCTCTTTCTTCCCTTGTGACTGCCAGCAACTCCCCTCCCAGCCTATTGGTGGTTTCAGGGTTTTTCTTCCCTATGTGCATAATCTTGCACTTCTTCGCATTAAACCCCAGTTGCCCCTTTTCCGACCATTTTGCTAGTTTATCCAGATCTCTTCTCATTCTGCCAACCCCATCTGGATCATCTACTCTGTTGCAGATCTTGGTGTCATCTGCAAACAGACAAGCCTTACCCTCCAGTCCATCTGCAATGTCACTGACGAAGATATTGAAGAGGACTGGCTCCAGGACTGATCCCTGAGGTACCCCACTTGTGACTTGAATCTCTTCTGACTGTATACCTTTTTCCACCACTCTCTGTATTCTGCCTGTCAGCCTGTTTTCCACCCAGTTGACCAATGTCTGACCCACCCCGAGCCTACCCATCTTATTAATCAATCTTCTATGTGGAACAGTATAGAAAGCTTTGCTGAAATCAAGGTAGGCAACATTAACTGCTCCCCCTTTCTCCACCACTCTGGTTTCCCAGTCAAAGAAATCTATGAGATTAGTTTGACAGGATGTTCCTTTTGTAAACCCATGCTGTCTTGGATCCTGTGCTCCTATGGATTCTAGGTGTTGCACTATACTTTCCTTAAGGAGTGTCTCCATAATCTTGCCCACTACTGAGGTAAGACTGACTGGTCTGTAGCTCCCTGCCTCCTCCCTCGTACCACTCTTGTGGAGCGGGATCACATGAGCCCTTCAAGCCCTTCTCCAGTCTTCTGGGACCTCTCCTGTGTTCAGAGACTCACTAAACAGTTCTGATAATGGCTCTGTTAGTTCCACTCTTAGCTCCTTTAGTACCCTGGGATATTTATTTATTTAGTTTTTGTTAACCGGGTAGGTGCACTAGCCATAAAATGACTATTTTCAGGCACGACCCGGGAGAGTACAACAAAAGGAGAACAGTTGAACAACAGCAACATGGGTACAATAATACAAATAGAGGAACAGTACAGCAGTGCTACAAAAATACAATGGGTAGAAACAACAAAAAATAATGGCAAGCATTATACAGATAATGGCAGTAATGTATGCCATCAGGTCCCATTGCCTTGCCCACCTTGAGCTTATCAAGCTCTTGTAGGACCCTTTCTTCCAGCCATCTATATTTAGATATCCCTTGTTGAGTATATATATTTAGTACTTTCTTCTCATGAATCCTGTGCTCTCTATTATAAAACTGGTTTAACATATTAATCTAGCCCCTAATCTGGGACCCAAACTAGTTGAACTAAACAAACTTTTCCAAACTATCCCCACTGCGTGGGTGTAGAACTATAATAATACTTTTGCATTCCTTTAAACAGCCCAGGGAGTAAGTCCTGTCCCCAGCTGTGTAATCTGGACTGTCCCCTTCTTAATTAACTGTCTCATAGTATTCCTCTTATGCAATGGGGCAGCCACCGTACATTTAGTAGTACTTCCTAGGTCAGCCCATTTCACCTTGAATGAGCTGGGTTGTGTCTTTCTTATGGCACTAGGTTCACCATGTTGGAATTGGATTAGCCTGTGTAAAGGACTCTCATTAGGTAAATTCCTGTGCCCCCCAGGTGTGACCAATGTCAGCAGTGTGACTAATAACAGGCTTTTTATCAGATTAGTCTCAAGGAGATTTCACTTCCAATCACCCGCCCTTCTCTGTTTCTTAGAGTAGCGAGGGTTGGGGAGAAATTCCCCTTGGTCCAATGGGCCTGGTCCCCTCCCCACTCCTTTAAAATTAAGGGCATCCACTTTTCACATCTATTAGAGCTGTCATGTCACGGGTGCCCCCTCATGTGCCATTTCCCCTCCCTCCCGTCCTATCGGCGTCCCCTCCCCATCCTTTGTCGCCAGATACCAATGAATGTACATCTTTTAACAAAAGAAACGTTCTCAGTCCAGCAACTAATGCAACACATTGTCACTTCAATGGTTGTGAGTCAGGAACTGATCCCTCACACTGGCTCTGACATCTGCTTGACACCCCCATTACTTTTCCATAAAGAAAGAACATAGGCATTCCTATCCAGTAGAGTTTTGTCTTTACTTTACAGTGTTCTCCAATGTCCGTGCAACTCCCCTCCAGCCTCAGACTCAGATCATGCTAACATCATGTTCCTTCCCACTCGGTCATGGCTGCACAGTATCTGAGTGAGAATCCCCTCCCCCACCACTTCTATAGATCTGCTCATTTGTGCTTTCTATGAGAGCACAGGGGAACCAGAAAACCCTCCGCACATCAGCAAAACCCAAGGGGCGTATTCCTAATAGGGAGAGGAAGAGCTGCACCACATCCAGACCCATGCCCTTATTACAAATCAGTCCACAAGTTTTCTCCACATAATTATCATGTTATCCTGACCTATTATATTCTTCCCCCCTTTTTCAATCCCATCTCCCCCTTCCATTGACAAAAGCTCTGTCTGATCACATAGTATTTAAAAGGATACATTTTGTTTTGTAGGAGTCCCCATCATTTGTTTGAATTGTGGCTTCATTGATCGATCTGATCCAAGTAAGCCCAACCTCCCCAGTCTCTCCAGGCAGTACAATTCCCCTTGTCTCCCTCCCCACAACTACCCAGATTTCAGGCCAAGTTGTTTTATGGCCTTTAGTGCTGCAGAGGATAACCTTGGCAACAGTGACCGGGGATTTACAGGAAGAAGAGAAACAGAAAAACAAGTCTCCAAGGGTCTCACTCTTTTCAGTCGCTGACCCGGGTCCCTCATGCCTGCATTAATCTTGTCCTGGGATGTCACCGCCTCCTGTCTGTCCCGGGCCGAAAATCCTTCTATCAGGACCAGAGAACTGTAGTTCTTAAGCATAGTGCAGATGTCTGTCCTTAATGTGGTAGCTTGCATTGGCCTTGTTTGGTGCTGTTTAGGTGCTCCTTTATGTGCCACCACCCAGGCAGACTGCAGTAACTCCTTCTCGCGGCCTTCCTTCATCAGATATGGGACCACAATGCCCATACCCTCCAGAAATCAAGTTGTGGTGATTATGTCTTCATAAGCTTGTGTGTCTTTGCTTGTTTCCACTTTTAATCTTGCTGGATACAACATTTGAGCTCTGAAATTTTTTGCTCATCGCTGTTTCAGTATGGGCCACATGGTTCGTCTGTTTTCTTGTACCATCAAAAGTGTAGTCATGTCCGTGGCTCCCATCTCTGCACCCTCCGTACACCACAGACTCTTATATTTTGGCACCTGCTCCTGCCTTCAAGATCATCCAGCTTGTTTGTTAATTCTTTCTCTCTCTGGCAAGAAGAAACAAAAGGAGTCTATCGGGATGATCTGCTTGCTCAGTCACATTAGTTAAGCCCAGCTCTAATTGATCAGCCTGGTGCTCTATTTTGTTTGTATCTGCCTTTAATTCTGTTAATAATGCATCTATCTTGTTAACTGTTTTGACTGTTTGTACTATAGATGCCACTAATTGAAAGCACTCCTCTTCTGAGGTAGTTGTTAGCGCACTGCGAGTCTCCTCATCACCCGTCTCGGACATCAAGCCTGATTTTTTGGCTTGTGGCAGTAGCTGTAATTTTTATACCAGTGTCTGGCTGCTCCTAGAGAGGATCACCTTCGATTTGGTGGATTTTGCAGGTGAATGCACTTCGATCTTTCAGTGGATGCCTTTGAATTTTATCTCGGGCTAGGCTGAGTGGAGAACTAAGCCACCATCAAGCCGCTGACATCACTGAAAGTCCCCTGAAGTTTTAAATACAGCATTGAGAGGTGCCATCGATGATGAATGTGGCTAAAGCTCCACCTGGAGTGAGGACATTCCCCCACTCCAGGTGGAGCTTGCATGTTTGTATGTTCATATTATGGGCCAGATGAGAAGGACTCCACCCTAAGTTTACATGCTAAAGATGCAGACTTCAGTACATAGCGAGACCATCAGCTGCAGGGAACTCTGAGTCATAGAAAGTAATGACCATAGTTGGAAGGCCTCTAATTTATAAAAAAGAGCCTACAACAACTGTGGAGCACTAAATATGAGGTGGCCAGATGAAACCAGCAGCTATTGGTTAGGTATTGGTATATGGTATCATTGTCTGAGATGACTGACCAATGCAATGGACTGATACCGATTGATTGATGAGGTTGATGGAAAGAATGCTTAATATGATTGAGTGACATGAGCAAAGCCAGTAAAAGCAAGCCAACCAATTCCACTGTGGAAGCCACATTAATGATGTCATGGAAGGTAGGTGATTCAGTAGTGAGAGCCTGTGAAGCCATTAAGCAGTGAGAAGCTGTGATGCCACACATTGATTCAATTAGGTTGGTAAATTAAATTGAAGAGGTTTAGCAGTGATTGCTATGGTTGCAGCATGAATAGAGAATTGAAATGGATAAGTTAAATAGAATTGATATGGATGGGCTATGGATTTGGCATGGTTAGTGAATGATATGATTGATATGAATACCTCATATGCAATGAAGGTAGAGTTAGGCTATTGGAAGGCAGGGAGTATTCAGAAAATAGTAATAAAAAGCATGAATGTTTGAAAGCCATATAGGCTGCAAGGTAAATATATTTTGTCATGGATAGGTGAAAGCCATATAGCAGGGCAAAAGCATATAGCTTGCATAAAAGCATGCTCCTACTACCTGGAGCCACAATGCCCCACTGTGACATCTCAGTCCCCTGCCATGAGAATAACAGGGAAGTCACAAGCTGAGCACCAGGAGACCAAATAGCAACTGTGATGTTGGTAGGGTAGAATCCCTCCACCACCATCACCACCATCAAAACAGAGTTGATTAAATAGTTACATTTTCAGTTAAGCAGAATGCAGAAATGGACTGCTAAGGTTTTAGTACTGTAAAAGTATGGTTTGGTAAAATTCTGAGGCAGTAGATTAGGTAGAGTGTTAGCAAGGAACAACAACAAGGGATCAGGGAGCTAGGACTGAGTGAGTGAAAGCAGAGCTATAGAACAAACATTGTAGAACATGGAGTGGCAGCTGCTGAGCTGTGTGAGTGTGGACCAGCTGCAAATAATTAATGCAGAAGCACAGGAGACAGTGGAAATACAGCAGTGGGAGCTACAGCATACGATGACAAGTGGTAGAAGACTTGGTTTGCTGGCCAAGGCACCTAGCTTCACCTGAGCTCTTTCCCTCTAAGACTGCTTGAAAGGCAGAGTAGAGAAACTTACCAGAGCAAGGAAAAAGGATTAAGACTTATTTTGGCTAAGCAGATTTACTGTGTGGTGTTGTTTTAATTTTTTTACTTACAGGGATTGCTACTGTTTGTTGCTAACATTTCATTGCTTTATTTTTTCTCTGTAGCAAAGTGTTTCTTACAGCGTATATCTTCTCTGAAATTATTACAGGTGGTGCTTTACAGGTTTTACAGTTTTATATAACATTAGGATAAGCTTTCAGGGTTACTGCATCTGTTGTTGACTGATTGTTTCTATTCTTAACTCCTTGTTCTTTCGTCCATGGTTCTTCTTTTTCGGCAGGGGAAGGGCCCAGCCACCCACCCCCATCCCCAACCACCCCATACTACACTCCTTTTATAGGGTACCACAGTTGTGACATTTCCTGTGGCAGAGCAGGAAGGGGTGGATCAGTGGGGCCTCCACAAGGTGAGCTCATTTACAGGGGCACTAGTAATTTAACTTGTTATAACAAGTTAAACAAAACACAATCAAACCATTACTTGCATTTTTTTCCTTTTCTTTTCCTTCTAATTACTCTGACTAGGTTATAAACCCAGCAACTTATCTGGAATGGATATCATTAACTGCAGGTACAGTGGAACAATTTTCAGAAGGACAGTCTTACAGGATTTAGGACACTGTCCTACATGCTGGGCCTTTGGAGATCTTAGGGTTCAGCTCTGGGCAGCATGGGCAGAGATTGCACACCTCAAATTTCATATTCAAGAGGAAATACATTATAAGAACCACCCGCCATTTCCCCAGCATCCAACAGAAAAACCTGGACCGCAGAGGGTAGTTGGTCCAGGAGGTTGGCAGGTGGTTAGGAGGGGCAAATCGGGTGCCCCATCACTCTCTGCTCTCCAACATATTACCTCCAAAAACCATATAAACACTACAAACAGGTATCTGCCTCTATCTCTGAAATCAAAAACAGAGGCAGAAGACACTGCAGAGCAGGACACTGCAGCACAGGAGCTAGCACAACAAAACTCACCCAAATCAGGAACCAAAACAAAGAAAGCAAAAAGGAAATCAAAAAAACTTCTGATCATAGGAGACTCCATGATTCGGGGAGTTGATACCCATCTCCAGCCAGGGGTAATGGTCAGATGTCTCCCAGGTACATCAGCATGGAGAGACACTGACCGCATTGCTAAAATTGTTCACAAAGCAGGAGAAAACATTGATGTCCTAGTACACATAGGGACTAATGATCTCGCCAGCCGGTCAGTTGTGGAGACCAAGGAACACCTGACCAGGCTGGGTGACAAACTATCATCTATTTCATCCGGCATCTACTTTTCTGAGATCCTGCCAGTCTGGGAGAGAGGAGCAGATGAACGGAAGGTCAGAGAAGGTGAGATAGGGGAGCTAAACACATGGCTCAAGGGCTGGTGCCAGGAAAAAGGACACAGATTTGTAGGGAACTGGCAACAGTTCTGGGAGCGAAAGTTCTTTAAATTTGATGGACTGCATCTGACTAAGGAGGAGTCAGTGCATTGGGGCAGAAGTTTGACGTCTTTGCAGAATATTTAAACTAGCAAATGGGGAGAGGGTGCAGCACCCATACGCCGGAATGGGAAGAACACCCTCCCTCTCAGCTAGTGGTCAAACAGGGATTCAGCATGTTTGCAGTTCATTTGCATCACCAGGTAAGAAAAGGTTTGTCTCCCATACGACGCACAGGGGTAATGCCAAACCTCACCCAACAACTAACACACCAAAATCTGGCCAATGGAAAATCATGTACACAATGCTCACAGCCTGGGAAATAAGATCCCAGACCGCAGGCAATAATGTCAGAAGGCTAAACTGGACATAGTAGCAATTAGTGAGACTTGGTTTACCAGTAACCACACTTAGGAGACTTCAGTACCTGGCTATGTATTGTTCAGAAGAGACCGAGGTGCAAAAAGGTGGGGAGGAGTGGCCCTGTATGTCAATGAAAATATCAAAGCTACAGAAATTCAGAATACACATAAGTAGCCACAGGAACTGTGGATCACCCTGGAAACAGGAACTGGGACAGCCATAAGAACTGGGGTTGTCTACAGGCCCCCAGACCAGAGGGAGGACATAGACACATTACTGTTAGAAGAAATACAAAACATGACAGCTAAAGGAGGTTCTGATAATGGGAGACTTCAACATGCCGGATACAGATTGGTCAATACCAGCAGGAACATCTGCCAGAACTAGACACATAGTGGATTCCCTTGCAGGAAGGGCCTCAAACAACTGGTACAGCAAACCCACAAGAGACAGGGCTATCCTAGATCTAGTACTGACTAACAAGGAAGGATCACAGATCCCCAGGTAGAAGGTCACCGGGGGGCCAGTGACCATCACATGGTAGGGTTCAATTTGGCTGCTACATCTAAATCATCCCATTCCAAGGCAAAAATATGGGACTTCGGAGGAGCTGACTTTGATAAGATGGCCAACAGAGTTAAGCTAGCCCTGGCAAAAAGAAACACAGGTGAGGGGGTACAGGCAAAGTGGGCAAGCATTAAGGATGCAATACTTGAAGCAACATCCCATTATGTTAGACAGAAAAGGAAATGCAAAGAAGAAGGAAACCACTTTGGTTCTCAAATACAGTAGCAGAAAAGGTCAGAGCCAAAAGGCTGGCCTTCAGGAATATAAGGGAACACAGCGGGATGAAGATAGGGAGGCATACCAAACTGCCCTAAGGGAAGCAGGGAAGGCAGTAAGGCAGACAAAGTCCCAAACTGAGCAAACACTAGCACAGACAGTAAAAGAAGGTGACAAGACTTTCTATAGATACATTAGTGAAAGGAGAAAGTCCAGAGGGGGTATTGCTAAGCTTAATGGAGAAAAGGGAGCATGGGAGGAGGAGGACCCTGTAAAGGTATCTATCCTAAATAGATACTTTTGCTCAGTATTTACTGAAGAGAAGGTAGGGCAGGGCCCACAGCTCAGCATCATGGACACAGGGGAAGGGAGGTGAGCCCCTCCTTCACAAAAAGAAAGGGTCCTACAAGAGCTTGCTAAGCTCAGGGTGGATAAGGCAATGGGACCTGATGGCATACATCCCATGGTACTTAAGGAGCTAAAGGTGGAACTAGCAGAGCCATTAGCAGAACTGCTTAGTGAGTCTCTGAGCACAGGAGAGGTCCCAGAAGACTGGATAAGGGCTCATGTGATCCCGCTCCACAAGAGTTGTAGCAGGGAGGAGGCAGGAAACTACAGACCAGTCAGTCTTACCTCAGTAGTGGGCAAGATTATGGAGGCACTCCTTAAGGAAAGGATAGTGCAACACCTGGAATCCATAGGGCACAGGATCCAAGACAGCATGGGTTTACAAAAGGAAGGTCCTGTCAGACTAATCTCATAGATTTCTTTGACTGGGTAACCAGAGTGGTGGACCAAGGGGGAGCAGTTGATGTCACCTACCTTGACTTCAACAAAGCTTTTGACACTGTTCCACATAGAACATTGATAAATAAGCTGGGTAGGCTCGGGGTGGGTCAGACGTTGGTCAACTGGGTGGCAAACTGGTTGACGGGCAGAAAACAGAGAGTGGTGGTAAATGGTATACAGTCAGAAGAGATGCAAGTCACAAGAGGGGTACCTCAAGGATCAGTCCTGTGGCCAGTCCTTCAACATCTTCATTAGTGACCTTGCAGATGGACTAGAGGGTAAGGTTTGTCTGTTTGCAGATGACACCAAGATCTGCAACAGAGTAGATGATCCAGATGGGGTGGGCAGAATGAGAAGAGATCTGGATAAACTAGCAAAATGGTCAGAAGAGTGGCAACTGGGATTTAATGCAAAGAAGTGCAAAATCATGCACATAGGGAAGAGAAACCCTGAAGCCACCTATAGGCTGGGAGGGGAGTTGCTAGCAGTCACAAAGGAAGAAAGAGACTTGGGCATCATCATCACCACTAATGACCTGAAATCATCCAAGCAGACCTCTAAAGCAGTAGGTAAGGCTAGGGGGGTGTTAGGGTGTATTAGTAGGGGTATCATAAGTAGTAAGAGGGAGGTAATAATCCCTCTTTACAAGACACTGGTTAAGCCCCATCTGGAGTACTGCTTGCAGTATTGGAGGCCACACCTTCACAAGGACATTAACCAAATTGAGGCAGTCCAGAGAAGGGCAACCAAAATGGTGCAGAGACTGCATCAGAAGACGTATGAGGACAGATTAACAGAGCTCAATATGTATACCCTTGAGCAAAGGAGGGAGAGAGGTGATATGATCGAGGCATTCAAACACCTTAAGGGCATTAACAAGGTGAAAGAGTCTAACATGTTTAAATATAAGAAAATAGCAGGACAAGAAGACACAGCACGAGATTAGAGGGGGCATTATAAGGGGGAATGTGAGGAATTCTTTTTCACAGAAAGGATGGTGGATGCATGGAATGGCTTACCACAAGAAGTGGTGGCTATGAATACAGTGCAGGGCTTCAAACAGGCATGGATAGGCATAAGGGATCAATACAAATGACTATGAATAGATAGGCCACTGACAGAGCAAAGGCCGATGGCACATTTATAAGGTAGAAAAACAAATGGGCAGACTGGATGGGCCTTGCGGTCCTTATCTGCCATCAGCTTCTATGTTTCTATTAAGTGAAGGAAAACTGAGGATTTGAATCTGGAACTAAAGCAGAGATATCATTTCAGTGACCTGATTGTTTGCAACATCTGGTAAATAAAAGGGGGCCTGTAAACACAGGCACAGGATTAGCACAATACAATGAAAGGGCAACACGATGCTAGGAATCTAGGAAGCCCCAAAAAGAAAACACAAAATGAAAATACAAATGGAAACACCAAGCAGCACAAGGAAATAAGGAGCAGCCAGAATCAGGAAATACTAACCGAAGCAGGAGAAGTACAACAAATAGAGTCCAGTACAAACCAGCAGAGCCCAAAAGCATGAGCAGGGCAGAGGGAAGGGGCAGGCTTGGGGAGGGCAGACCAATGGACCCTCCACCTGGCAAAGATAAAAACTGCTGCATGAAGTAGGAAAGAAGAGTTTAAATACGTCAGGCAGGGGGTCATGGCTGTTGCTTCAACCACTTGAACTATGGGCCACAGCTTTTCAACTACTCACTGTTAGGCTGTAAGACCTAATATCTTGCATTACCTATGCCTAAGTAAGATCGCTGATATATATTCATCTGGTCACAGTAGGGAGTGGGTGGGGCAGCATGATGCCATTACAGTATGATCAAAACACCATTAGCAGCATTTTACTCCTGATGACTGTGATTCTGAGTATAACTGACATTTTGGTGACCCTCTCTGTCAAGCATGCTGTACCTCTTGTGACTGTCACAGCACCCCATGTCCCTCAGAGGTGGAGCAGCTGGATGTACCAGCTCAATCAGCTCTGGGTCAGGGTTGCCAGTAGATTTGCTAGCACCTTTGGGTTTATTCTAGTATTTCTGCCCTCTGCATGTGTGCAGTTGGAAGGTTGCTGTCCACCCATTTGTCACTTGTGGGGGAGTTTGTTGATGATTATTACACATGCAGTCATAATATTTGTAAGAGCTTTCTTGCCAGCATCACACCCAGCTGTAGCATCCACCTACACAGGATAGATTGTGTTTCCCAGGTTTGTTAGAAGGCGTAATTTATTGTGGGTCCCCCTTCCCTAAAACCACTGACCCATTGCTTTAGTGGGAGTCAGCAATGTGAACGGAATGGTCTAAAAATATAGACAGGCACCAAATGGCGTATGTCCCTGTGGGTGGATATAGCGTAAGCAAGGTACACAATTGCAGTGTTAGGAAAACCTCTACAGGCATACGCAGTACCCTGAGTCAGGGACCTGATACAGCACAGCACCATCTACGATAGTCATTATCATGTAGAATTAATCCCAACAGGCAATGAGTTAAATGCACTAAATTGGTACAGAGTATACTACCCCAGTTCCTCCTTTAATGTTTGGTAACTTTGGTTTACTGCCTCACTGAGGGGAAGGGGAGGTTTAATGTGGTTTATCAGGTATCAGAACCCTTCCGTAGCGTCAGCCATTCCTATGCATTACTGTGACCTCTAGATAGATTAAGCAATACCTGTAGGATCAGTTACTTAGAGGTATTCCTTCCTCTTAGCTGAGCAGCATTTGCAGTTGTAAAAGAACTCCCCAGTTCCCCATATTCGGTTCCTCCCCACTCCCCAGAATACTTCCCCAGATGAGATGAACTAATTCACTGTTGGTCAGTTCAAGTTCAGTTCATAGTTTGTGCTTGCTTGTCTTGGTTTCAGCAGGTAGGAGCCATCATCACAGTTGATTTTGCAAGTTTTGCAGTCAGCGGTTTTGTTGGTTGTGCTCCTTTAACAATTAAGACCCAACTAGGATGAAGGGAAACGTCCTCCTAAGGTGGTGGGAGGAACTCAGTGTTGAAGTCCATTCCTTCTATCATGGCTGGTTCTTCTCCATGAAGTAGTACTCCCTTGACATCCTCTAGTCCTCGTGGTACCTTGCTAAATAGAAACAGAAACATAGAAGTTGATGGCAGAAAAGGACTGCAAGGCCAATCCAGTCTGCCCATTTTACCAGTTTCTTCCATGATGGTATGCTTGAGTTACGCGAGGAGTGTCTGGAGCTTTAACTCTTATGCAGTTGCCTCAGTGAGGGGGACTTCACCAATCTAAGCCTTTCCTGCCCTCTGTGCCTGTGCTGTTTGGGCTTCTGTGATTAACAGGGTTCCATGAATGTCTGCAATGTCCCAGCATTATGGGCAGTTTTTTCCCATGAGTGTGAATAGGGCTGCACTGGTTCTGAATTTGCTCTTGTTAGTGTTTTTCAGGAGCCCACTTGTCCATACTACCATTGCTGATTTCTATAGCCCCCTCCTCTCAACTTCATCATGGGTCTCAAAAAATTGTGGGCTTCCAGAACGATTTGAAAAGACTGCCATTTGTCTGCCCATAGGGAGTTGAGAATGGTTGGGTACTGAAAGTTGTAAAGCACATTATTTTGTGCAAATTCCTTTTTGATCTGGGAAAGGTTCTCCTCTTGATGACGAGTTCTTTTCAAAAAATCCTGGTATACACACACACATTTATATATCTATATATATATCTATATCTAAATCTACATATATATATATATATATATTTCATGCAGAATCTTCATTAATGCATTATTTAGGGTTAAAATACAAAAAGGCAGGAACTGAAAAATCTTTATGTTTGCCCCCCGGACCCGACCATCATCCCAAGACTGACAGCTGATGGGGTATATTATTGGGGTTGTGAGGCCTAAATGTTACCCCATTCCATCTGAAATTACATTCACAAGCCACAGTAAATAATAATTGGGTGACATTTAGGTCTTACAACCCCAATGACACACCCCGTCAGCTGTCAATCTTGGGGTGATGGGTGGGTCCGGGGGGAGGGGCAACCCTAAAGTTTTTTCATTTCCTGACTTTTTGTGTTTTAACACTAAATTTTCATTTATTTATTTCGTTTTTTGTTGACCGGGTAAGTGCACTAGACAAATCCTGCCTATTTTTTAGGCATGACCTGGGGGAGAGAGATACAGATAAATGTCAAATAACCTTGAACCAGATTAAGCTGTTGGTGGTATTTTTAGTGAATGAGGGAAATTTGGCCAAGACACCGGGGAAATTCCCCTACTCTTTTTGATAAGTGCCATGGGATCTTTAACATCCACCTGAACTACCTCCAGTCCAGGCAGATGGGACCTCGGTTTAACATTCCATCTGAATGACGGCACCTCAGAAGTGCAGCACCCCTGTCATGCTGCACTACAGTCTCAGTACTGGGATATTAACCCAAGTGCCAGATGTGGGAACTGAACCCACAGCCCCCTGATCTCCTTGCCTCAGAGGCGGGTGTGCTATCTACTAAGCCACTGACACTCCAAATGATGCATTTACATAGTTTTTTGCATAGAATTTCCTTACTTTTTGAGAAAGAATAAAAAACTAAGAACCTGCACAAGTTGCAGAACTTGGTGGGAGCACAAGCCCACCAGGCCCTGCACTCCCACCAACTTGTAAACGTGTGTGTACCATCGTACCACAGGTCCAAAGTTATTAACGTGCAAAATTTAGATTTTAACAAAGAAGTGCCTTCATAACCCTAAATATAGTGTCGCGACCGCGCCATCATAATATGTGTGTGTATGTATATATATATATATATATATATATATACACATATATATATATGTAGAGAGAGAGAGAGAGAGAGAGAGAGAGAGATACAGGAAATGTTTTTGTTTTAGATAGCTTTAACAATGGTGTAAGCTCAGTTAGGAAATACAAAGAGTTATTCTTAAAAAGAAAAAAAGGAAAGCTGTCGGTTTATTTATGTGTTGTTTAAAACAAAATCCATGCTTTCCTGAATGCCTACAAGGTGTAAGGAGGCATTTTGTAGTCAAGGATATGGAGTGGTCTGTCCTGCATTTGATTAAGTTTTGGACTGCTCTGTAAGAGAAATATTCCCGCTTGACTGAAACTCGGGAGTGGAGTGGTTTTACTTTCTGCTGCAATGCAAAAAGTCGCTCTGGAGCTCCCGTTTTGAGCTTAAGGTTTTGGATCACTCAGAAAGAGTGAATAAGTAAAAATAAAGTGCTGCCCAGATGAAGAAAGCATAGAAGGAGAGTGAGAGCATGAGGCATGTATTTAAGCAGGAGTATACTAGATCCTCACTCTCCCTCTCTCACTCCTATGTCCTGTGCACTTGTTTAAAATGTACCCAGGGAGCAGAGCGGCTTTACCTTATGATCTGAACTTGAAAACTGCTCAGAAGCTCCATGTCAGATGAAATCCTGTGTTAGAAACATATAGAAACATAGAATTTGATGGCAGATAAGGACCACTTGGCCCACCCAGTCTGCCCATTTCCCTACCAAATGGATAAGTTGCAGATCCTAGTTAACCAGCAGCCTACTTCTTACTACCCCAACCCCCTAGAATTGCATTATGACTGTCCCATGCATGCTTGAATTCAAACACTGTTTTTAACTCCACAACCTCCTCTGGAAGGCTGTTCCATGAATCCACAACCCTCTTCCTTACATTACCTCTGAGCCGCCCCCCTTCTATCTTTAAATTGTGCACCCTTGTTCTTGCACACCTCTCTTTTTTGAAAGATGCTACCCTCTTGGACTTTGTTGATTCCCTTGAGGTACTTAAAAGTTTCTATCATGTCCCCCCTCTCCTGCCTTTCCTTGAGGCTATACATGATAAGCTCCTTTGGTCTCTCTCCATTTGTCTTCTGTTGCAGACCCTGCAGCATTTTAGTTTCCGTCCTCTGGACAGCTTCCATCTTGTCTATGTCCTTGTGGAGACTGGGTCTCCAGAACTGCACACAGTACTCCAGATGGGGTCTCACCAGCTATCTGTATAGAGGGATAACAACTTCCTGTTTTCTACCGGTAATGCTTCACCCTATGCATCCCAGTATCCCCCAGCCCGCCTTACTGCCATCTCACATTGCTTACCCACCTTTAAGCCATCTGATATGACTACACCCAGGTCCCTTTCCATTTTTGTTGTTGTTAGTATCTCACCCCCCATTGTGTACTCTTCCCCAGGGTTTTTGTTTCCCAGGTGCATTACCTTGCACTTCTTAGCATTGAATCTAAGCTGCCATACATTTGACTATTTCTCTAACCTTGCCAAGTCTCTTCTCATCCTTTCCACCCTACCTTGTGCATCAACTCTGTTACAGATCTTTGTGTCATCTGCAAAGAGACATACTTTTCCTTCCAGTCACTCTGCAATGTCACTTATAAAGACATTGAAGAGGACAGTCCTAATACTGAACCCTGTGGTACCCCACTAGTAACCCCCCTTTCTTCAGAGTGGACTCCATTTACTATAACCCTGGGTATCCTATTCTCCAGCCAATTCTTTACCTAGGCTATCATCTTGGGACCCACTCCCAGGCTGGCTAACTTGTATATTAATCTTTTGTGTGGGACTGAGTCAAATGCCTTGCTAAAGTCTAGGTAGGCCATGTCCACAGCCCCTTCCTGATCTACTATTTTGGTCACCCAGTCAAAGATATCTATTAGATTCATATGGCATGACCTTCCTGCAGTGAATCCATGCTGTCTTGGGTCCTGTGCCCCTCTGGCCTCTAGGTACTTGACAATTCTTTCCTTTACAAGTGATTCCATCATTTTCCCTATCACTGTGGTTAAACTAACAGGTCTGTAGTTTCCTGCAACCGCCCTGCTCCCACTTTTGTGAAGGGGAATCACATCTGCCCTCCTCCAGTCCTCAGGTACCACCCCATCCTCCCATGATTTGTTAAAGAGTGTAGTCAGTAGTGTCACTAGTTCTACCCTTATTTCTTTTAGAATTCTGAGATGAATCCCATCAGACCCCACTGCTTTGTCCACCTTCAGTTTTAAGAGTTCTTTCAGAACCTTTTCTTCTGTAAATGGGCTGGTATCAGCTTCTGTATCCAGAGTGTTTCTATTGTTTGTCCAGAGTGTTTCTATTGTTTGTTTTAGGTACCTCCCCCTCTTCATTTGTAAATACTGAGCAAAAATATTTGTTTAGTATCTCTGCTTTTTCACCGTCACCGTCTGCCCACCCCCCTCCCCTTTATTAAGCCTCACTATCCCTCTCTTAGTCTTCCTTCACTCCCTGATGTACCTAAAAAAGGTTTTATCCCCCTTCTTAACTGAGTTGGCTATCTTTTCCTCGGTTCGGGTCTTTGCTGTTCTGACTGCCTTCCCAGCTTCCTTTTGTTTTAACTGATACAATTCTCTGTCCTGCTCCTTCTGTGATTCCTTGTACTTTCTGAATGCTTTCTTTTTCTCTTGAACCTTCACTGCTACCTCCTTTGAAAATCATAGTGGTTTCTTACATCATTTTGGTTTGTTTATTTGCTTCACACAAAGACTTGTTACTTCTGTGATGGCAGTTTTTATTATTCCCCATTGTTCTTCCACCCCTCCTTCTTGCCATTTGCTAGTGTTTTCCTTAGGCACTAACCCATTTTGGCAAAGTCAGCCCTCCTGAAGTCCAGTACTTTTGCCTTTGCATGGTTTGACTCTATTGCTGTGTTTATTGTGAACCATACTGTTCGATGGTCGCTAGTTCCCAGATGGCTACAGACTTCTACATCTGTGATCCTCTCTCCATCTCCATTTGAGAGAACCAGGTCTAAGACTGCTCCTTCTCAAGTAGGTTCCAATACTAGTTGTCTAAGGCATGCCCCCTGTAGAGCATCTAGAATAACCCCACTCTTAGAAGTGGCTGCTGCAGCTGCACTCCAGTTAACATCTGGCATATTCAGATAACCCATCAGCAGTATCTCCCCTTTATCTGCCATTCTAAGTATACTTTCTATCATTTCCTTGTCCATTTCCTCCCCCTGAGAGGGAGTCTGTATACAACCCCTGTGCAGATTGTGGTGCCATTGTCTGCCTCCAAATTGACCCACAGTGCTTCTTCTCCTCCGTTTACCCTTTTGTTCTGTTGCTTTGATTTCTTCCCTTATGTAGAGAGCTACTCTTCCTCCTCTTTTACCCTCCCTGTCCCTCCTGTAGATAGTGTATCCTGGTATGTTTACATCCCAGTCATGGTTCTGTGTGCACCATGTTTCTGTGACTGCCATGATATCCAGATGTTCCTCCTCCATCAAGGTCTCTAATTCAGGAAGCTTGTTACCCAGACTACAGGCATTGGTACTCATTGCTCTCCATTTTTTGATGGCTTTAGCTTTTGTAGCAGCATCCCCCACTGACCTTTCTACCTTAGTCTTTTTTTCATTTAGTACCCTGGTTTGTTGGGGGAAGCTGGGATTTTCCTGCTGCTTATCAATGCCTCCCTCCTTGACTAGTTTAAAAGCTTGCAAATGAAGCATTTAAACCGATTGCCCAAAATACCTGTTCCCTTCCTGGACAGATGCAGACCATCCTGCCAGTATAAGCTGGTGTCCCTTCAGGTGGAACCCCAGTCCCCAATGAAGCCAAACCCCTGTGCTCCACACCATTTTTTCAACCATTCATTAAACTGCATGGTACAAAGTACCCTCATCTTACCCATGCCACTATCAGGCAGCACCTCTGAGAAAGATACTGTGTGTGCTACTTGTCTTAGGCCCCTTTCCAACTCTACAAAGTCCTTCTGCACTGCTCTAATCTCATGATGAGCCAAGTCATTTGTCCCTAGGTGGACAATGACATCCAGCTCAGACTCCTGTGCAACTGTTCTCATGTTCACTCCAAAGGAGTGAATAAAGTAAAACACAGACTGCTGCAGATTAAATAAACTCCAGGCAAGAGAGAAAGAGAGAGAGAGAGAGTGTGTAAATTACACTAAAAGTAAATAGAAGCATTCTTGCTCCTTTCTCTCTCTCTCTCTCTGTCTCTTATCTCTCTCTCTCTGACTATCTCTCACTGCTCTGATGCACCAAACAGCATGGAATGGGTGGAGTGGGTAGCTACTGTTTCTTACTAAATTTCAGCTGCCGCTCTGATGGAGAATGCCACCCTGACACACAGGGCACTGTTTTGTCGGACCAACGTCCTTAGGTATTTTCAACATGCACTGGCAGACGGTTTAAAGCGGTATAAAAATGGGATCAAATACAAAACCTCACTTTAAAACAAACCAAGGGCTCAAACTTACTTTAATAAAGAAATAAAAACCCTTGTATATGAAAACACCTATACTGATACAGGAATGAAGAATAATTGCTGTTCTTTTAAAATTGTAACAAATGCTTAATTATATGCAGAGCAAAGCCTGTACCAGGCTTACCTGACTCCGAAGGATGAATGAGTTTTCCTATAGAGGAGCAGCACCCTTTTATGTAATAACCTGTCACTCATAGAACATAGAGAAGGGACTTTGGCTTAATTGCAATGCTATTAAGCAATTATGGGATTATTTTAGCCTTAAGCAAATACTTTTACATTTATTTTGAACAAGAAATATGCTTTTATTTTACCTAAAGATGATGGTGGGTCAACCTGTGTTAAATTCTCTAGATAGAGATAGCAATACTTTTGTATTAGTTAAGGGTCAGGTCAGGTGACCCCACCAGGCAGTATACAACCTCTTCTGTGTAGTAGCAAAGATAGATGGGACTTGAATGTGAAGGAGTTAGGAACTACCTGCGGTGTAGAAGCAGAGAAACACAGATGGAAAGGATCTTGAGTGTTGTAATAGATCCAGAACTGTGTGAGAGCTATTTGTTTATGTAGTGTTTACTTTGATTTTTTTTATTTTAGTTTTTTATTTTTGTTCAAGTTTAAAAAATAAACATGACACTGAGAGGGTGGTGGATCCTTGGAACATGTTGCCTGGTGAGCTGGTTCAGAGATCCACAGTGGAGGGCTTCAAGAGAGGGTGGGTCAGACATAGAAAGTGGCTGTTTCAGATGATGGCCTGACCCAGGGTGGTGGGGATGGATGATAGGGGTTTCTGGAACACGGGGAGGGAGGGCCTCAGTACCCAACTAGGGATCTGAGGTTCAAGCAGTCTTGATAGACCATAAGGCCTAACCTGCTGGCAATTAGTATGTTAGTATATGTAACAATTCACTGGTAGGCCTGTCCCTACAAAAAGGTTTTTTAGTGCCTGTTTAAAATTGCAAAAGACCAAAAATGCAAAGGACCAAACCATGTCTGAGATATAACATGTTAAAGTTTGAAATTTTTATTCATCAGAGTTGCAGAATTGCACACCTGCTAAGATTCTACAGGCTTAATGACTGAAAACTACATCCATGACACTAAGGCTAGGGACCCTATCAATTTCAAGCCACCAGCACATTGCAAAACACTGTTCACAAAATGTAAATTGTGTCATGCAATATCACTGCAAAAAAATTTTTTTATGACATGTAGACACCGTAATTCATATCTATGGGACATGCTGAGAACACCCTCCAGATTATAAATAAAAAGACCAAACTGTTTCTGAGATATTTAAACTTAAAGATTGGTGAAATTGTCCTATCTAATGCATTATAATATCTGGCCATCTTGTCCCTCCCTCGTGACTAAAAGTGGTGATCAAAGAATTTGCAGTCTCACAATCAAAGAAATTGCAGGCTCACGATCAAAGTATAGAAAATGGTGAAACTTGAGTTTTAGACAGAATTAAATGAAAACCACCGTTATGCCTCGATAGGATGACACCCCCTGAGCAAAACCCACCCTCATTTGTGTTCCTAGGCAACCACTGAGTTGAGAAATTTGCATTTTTCAAAGGGCCATCTTGTCCCTCACTTGTGATGCAAGATTGTGATCAAAGAATCTCGCAATCAAAGAAATTTCACGCCCACGATCAAAGAATAAAAAATGGTGAAACATGACTTTTTGGAAGATTTAGATGAAACCACCACCATGCCTCGATAGAACGAAGTCCCCTGATAAAAACCCATCTTCATTTGTGTTCCTAGCCCACTCCTAAGTGGAGTAAATTGTATTTTTACCTCACGATGCAAGATTGTGGTCAAAGAATCTCGTGATCAAAGAATTTGCAGGCTGGCGATCAAAGATTGTTAGCGAGCCACGATCAAAGAATTTAAATCTTGTAACTCTATTTTTTTGACACTTTTACATGAAACCAAAGGCATGGATCAATAGATATGAGCCCCCTGAGTAAAACCCATGCACGTTTTACTTCAGGAGTGACCCCAAAGCTGAAATATTTGATTTTTTACAATTGGATTTGAAAAACAAGATGGCAGACCTCGCAATCAAAGAATTCTTACGGACAAAGATTCTTGAACTGCAAGGCTGCAAATTCCTTGACTGCCAGGTGGGACCAGATGGCCAGAACCCCATTCTTTGTTCACAAAACAGCAATATCAGTTTTCCCTTTGACATTTAATGGGACCTTCAAAGTGCTATAACTTATGAAGGCCTCAATATTTTTTCACCAAATGAAAAGCGGCATGTTCGGCCAGTCAAGCTCTTTCAGATGAGCCATCTTGCAGAGTGGCACACCACATGATGGCCACACAGGGCCATGGACAAAATCCCTAAAACTGCCTCCAAAACTGGATAATTTTGCATTATTCAGCATTTTCGTGCACAAAGACCGTAAGTCCAACTGAAATGAAATTTGGCAGCTCAAGCGATCTACCATGCCCCACTGTGCATACCAAATTTCAGGCAAATCCGTTGAATGGGTCCAAAGCTATTAATGTACAAAATTTTGACTTTAACATAGAAGTGCCTTCATAACCCTCAATATAGTGGTGCGACCAAGCCACTATAATATATAAATATATATATATATATATATATCTGTCTTTTAGATTATTTTTTGTTTTTATTAGGTGCACCACAACATAACCCCAATAGACCAACTTAGGGTAGCTGGTTCATTCCACTGGGGTGTCATACAGAAGAGGCAAACTGATTAGTCCTGGTAGGCCAAAACACATGTCTGTGTCTTCTGTTGGTACCCTTTGCAGACTGTGTAAGAGGCCTTTCAGCACCATACATTTCTGATTTAAGTTGAACCAGCATAATATTCTGTGGCGATTTGCATATACAGCCCATGATGCTTTGCATTATGGGGTATGTGTAATTTTGTATTAAATTTATATATATATATATATATATATATATATATATACATATTCATTATGAAAAACTTCGTTAAGGCATCAATTAGGATTGTCATTACAATGACACAAGTTTGAAAATTAGATGTTAGGGTCACCAACCCTAGTCCCCCATCCACACCCCCACTCTCCACACACCAACAGGCATTGGTGAATCTTGGGTTTGTCAGCCTAAACTCTCACCCCATTCCCTTTGTAAGGAAGCTGAGTCATACAGTATAGGACAATGGGGTGAGAGTTAGACCTGACGACCCTAAGGCACAACTCAATGCCTGTTGGTGTGTGGAGAGTGGGGATGGGGGTGGGGGAGTAGGGCTGATAACCCTCACATTGAATTTCCAAACAAACTTTTGTCACTGTAATGACAGCCCTAACTGATGCATTAATGATGTTTTTTGCAAAGAATTTCCCTTCTTTTTCAGAAAGTGTAATGTTACTCTTATGTGGTTGTTGGGGGGGGGGGCTGCATACATCATGCATACATTTTGTAATTGTCTCTGGCCCTGCCCTCCCATCTATGCATAAGTGTACTGATATTTTAATGATACCACATCTCCACTACTGCATAATGTAGAGCCCTGTGCTCCCATTATTGCATAATGGGATCCAAATGTGGGAGCACAGGTCCCTACTTGCCCTACATGCCCATGTACTCATAAATATAGAGACACAGCGTATGACTAGAGCCATTCCAGGAAACCCTTGTGCTGCAAAAGTTGAAATATCTCAGGAATCATAGGAACTTTGGAAAAAATTCCTTCGGAGTTGTATTCATGGCCTGGCAATCTCCACACATGCTAAAGTGTACTAAGCTGTGCATAGAAAAAAATCTGCATCTCAAACCGCTTTCGAGATACAGCTGCCAAAAGGTGCCATGACCACCACAGTTATCCACTGGAAAATGTGCAACTTTGGAGTGCTGTAACTATTGAACCAGTGTCCATTTCTTCACCTCACCAGCAAAGGGCACATCTGTGGGGCAAGGACTTGTCACCCTGCAAAGTTCAGCCCAAAAGTCCTAACCATTTTCCTGCTATGAAGTGGCAAAGAAATAGTTTTTTGGGGCTGTTTACCTGCTTTCACTTTCAGTTCATATGTATTTTTTCCCATAGGATATAATGGGAATCTTTAAAGTTTAATAACTTTTGAACAGATTAATAGTTTTTTTCACAAAACCTTCAAAAGGCACATCTGTGATGCAATGGCTTTCTACCCAGAACATTTCAGATCACAAACTATAGCTATTTCTGAGATCTAGGTGGACAAAGAAATGTAAAATACACAGATGTGTCTGTTTTTTCAACACTGTATATCTCGGAAACAACACAGCAGATTCCCATGAAATGTGACAGGTCAAGAGACCAACACCTAGACATTATGCATGCCAACTTTCATGCACATCCGTTGAACGGTTCCAACAAAGTTATTAATGTTCAAAAATTCAGGTTAGATTTAGAAGTTACCTTGTTATCGTATGGGAAAATCTGCAGATTTGGAGTGCTGTACCTATGGAACCGGTGTCCCTTTCTTCACCAAAGCAGCAATGGGCATATATGTTGGGCAATGGCTTGCCACTCTGCAAATTTCATCCTAAATGTCCTAACCATTTTCTTGCTATGAAGTGGCAAAGAAACTGGTTTTGGGGGCTGCTTACATGCTTTCACTTTCAGAATAAGATCATATATTCCCTTAGGCTATAATGATAAACTTAAAAGTCTAATAACTTTTGAACAGATTAATATTTTTCACCTTAAAAAGGCACATTTGTGTGGCAAAGGTCTTCTACCCTCAAAATTTCAGACCTCAACCTAAAGCCATTTCTAAGATACAGGTAGATAAAAAAATGTAAAAAATTAAAAAAAAAAACATGGATTTTCCTTTTTTTCAACACTCTGTATTTCCAAAACTGCACTACGGATTCCAAAAAAAGTTGGCAGGTTAAGAGACCTACCCCTAGACATTATGCATGCTACATTTTGTACAACTCCATTGAACGGTTCCAAAGTTATTAACATTAAAAAAGTTGGGTTTAACATAAAAGTTACCTTTTACCTTAACTATTCTGGCACTACCAGGCCAATATAATACACTGTATATAGTTGTGTGGTAGTGCCATAATAGTTAAGGTTGAGTAGGCAGTTTAATGTCAAACCACAAATTTTGTACTGTAATAACTTTGTAACCGTTCAGTGGATTTGTACAAAATTTGGTATGTGTTGTCCTGTGGGGTAAGTCTCTTGACATACCAAGTTTTGGTTTGATTAGATTTGTGGATTTTAAGCTGCAAATAGTGAAAAATCAGTAAAAGTCACTTTTTTCACCTTTTTGGACTGTTTTTTTTTCCTCATTGTGCTGTGGCCAAACCATGTGGAATTTTGGTCTGAAATGTTCAGGGTAGAAAGAGCTTGCCCCAAGGAACAAGAAAGCATTAGCTTGGTGAAAAAATATTAATTCATTCCAAAGTTATTAAATTTGAAATTTCAGGTTCTGAGCATACTGAGTTCAGTCTTTAGGATAGATGCATGGTACATAAAGGGATTTAGGGCTCATAAAAAGGGATTTTGACAGCTTGCAAAAAGGGAATCAGCTAATGAAAAGGAATTTTGACAGCTCACAAAAAGGGATTTTTAAAGTATACTATTTCTTTGTCTCTTCACTGCAAAGAAATGGTTAGACTTTCAGGCTGAAATTTTCAGGGTGGAAAGGGCTTGCCCCACATATGTGACTTTTGCAGGTTTTGTGATAAAACTGACATGCTTCAAAACTTACAACATTTCAAAGTTTTGAGGTTTCCCATAGGATAACATTGCAGTGGATGCAGTACCTTTTGGTGCCTATATCTCAAAAATGGCTCAAGATAAAGATTTTTCACTAAACACAGTTTAGCATACTAGGCAACAATGCAGGTTGCCAGTCCATGATTACAACTGCTGTGGAATTTTTTCCAGTGTTCTTACGGTTACTGAGATATTGTGCACTTTGCAGTGCAAGGGTTACTTGGAATGCTTCTAAGTCTGCACTGCATCTCTACAATTATAGGTAGATGGCCATATATGGATACCATTATGCAGTAACAGGGAGATGACAGTTCAGACTCTATACTTATGGATAGATGGGAGCACAGGGTCCGTAGGGCACTACGCTCTTACAAATGGGTACCATTTTGGAGTGATGGCAGCATGATAACCCTATGCACCCACAGGGAGAATTTGGCCCTGCGTTTCCATATATGGATACCATAATGCAGTAATGGGACTACAGGGCCCTCCCTTATGCAGTAGGGGGAATGCAGGGCCCGGAGGGCTCTGCCCTCCCACAAGAAGATGACAGTTCATTACAATGTCTCTACACTTATGGATACATTGGAGCACAGGGCCCTTAGGGAATTGCGCTCCCACAAATGGATGCCATTTTTAGGTATTTTTCCACCAAATTTTCAACATAGACTTTTTGGGATGCCACCTCATTAAAACTGTAACTGTCATTTTGTTAATTGGATCCACAAGGTGATTTCATGGTCGCTGATCGAAATCACCTTTCAGACTGATTAATGAAATGACAGTGCCAGTGCTCATGAGGAGGGGTCCCAAAAAGCCAATGTTGAAAATGTGGTGAAAAAAATCAGAAAAATGGCCAAGTTATCAGCATTTGTTAAAATGTTTCTATGCACATGCATAACTTTGGTCATTTTAAATATTTTGACTCAAAATTTTCAACATAGCCATTTTCCATACTGCCTCACGGAGAGTACAGCTGTCATTTGTCACATCATGCCTTTTTGCATCTGTGGCATGGAATGGCATTTTGCCATGGATCTGAATATTTTTAAGTATGGATTCTGTGAGGTGAAGGGGGGCTCATAAGAAGACTATGTTAAAAATGTGAGGTCAAAATATGAAAAAATGCCAAAGTCATGACCATTCATTGCAATTTTGCTACACCCTTTTGTAACTTTGAAAATGTAAAAAATATATTGACCCCAGATTTTCAGAATTGCCATCTTATTACATGACTTGATGTATTTCAGAGCTGTCATTTTTCAAATCCTGCCCAAAATGTGTTTTTGCACCTGTGGCATGGAATGGCATTTCAGTTGTGCAGAATTATGTTTTGGAATGGATTTGACAATTTTTCTGTACCAGGGTACATGAGGTGGGGTAATAAGATGGCTGTGCTGACAATTTGATCACTGTTGTCCTATAAATGGAAGTACAGGGCCCAGAAGGCCCTGTGCGTTCACATTTAGATATACATGTACATCTAATGAAGGGATAGGGCCCTGCACTCCAATAGACAAATAAGGATATGATTATACTATCTGAAAAAGTAAGGAAATTCAATGCAAAAAAACTTTGTTAATGAATCAGTTAGGGTTCCTACTGAACTGTCAAAAGCAGGGTACTGTGATGTTAGGGTTTCCAACCCTAACACCCTACCCCCACCTTGTAGACACTGACAGGCATCTGGTGTGTTCCTTGGTGTTGCCAGCCATAATGCTCACCCCATTCAATAAGTAAATAAGCTCAGATGGGGACAGTATAGGAGAATGGAGTGAGCATTAGGGCCGATGACCCCATAGCACACCCCAATACCTGTCAGTGTCTGCAGAGAATGAAAGTGAAGATATTAGGTTAGAAACCATAACAACACATTTCCCTGCTTTGTCACTTTACTAGGAACCTTAACTGATGCTATAAGATTATTTACAATGTGTATATATATATATATATATATATATATATATTTATATACACACACACACATATATATTCTTTGCAAATCACTGTGTTACTGCAGCATGTAAAGTTCAGACTACTGTGACAAAAGTTGGGAAATGTGGTTTTAGGGTTTCCAACCCTAAAACCCCATCCCCGCCTTTTAAGCAAATCAGGGGTGCAGTTTTTGGGGAGGTTGCCAACTCCAGAGCTCACCCCATTCTACATACTACTGAAACATAGACACCTGAATTATGGCAATGATCTCTTCTTCTGTAATTTCATTATTCAAAAATAATCAATCCTGATCAGAGACCATGGAGAGGTTATGACTTGAGAGGTACTTGGTAATCTGATCCATAGTAACCTACCTCTCCAGAGCATACAGTCGATGATAAAAAGCAAAGAATGTGGAATTAATATCTGATTCAGCTTCAGTGTTCCCTCATCCATAATTATGGATGATATATTATTCTTTTTTTTTGATAAGCCAATACTTTCCGAGGTAAATCACCATAAATATAATATTTAGCTCTGGCTTTATACATTTCTCTTTCTATTCTTTCTTGTATTAATTTTTCTGTGCTGTCTTTTACTGCTAAATATTTTATTTCTGACAGCTCAGACTGAGAACTAATATGCTTCTCCTCTGCCAAAGCCAGCTCCCTTTCCATATCTTCAAAATGTCTATTGTATACTCTATTCCTAGCACCTTGCTGTGACATAACCCATCCTCTTAAATATGCCTTAAGTGAATCCCAGATGATTTGGTGTTTAATATTCTGATTTGTATTATGTAACAGGAACCATTGTATTTCTTTTATGCATCTTTCTCTAAACCCTAGAAAGGCCCGGAAAGAGTTGTTGAGTTTCCAATAAGTTATAATATTCAGAATTTCTTTCTGCCTAGGCAGAAGACATTCCAGAATGATAGGAGCACAGTAAGATATTTTTATAGATTCATATGCAACTTGTTTTATCCCCTTATAAAGTTCTTGGGAGAACAAAAAGTAATCAGTTCCTGAGTAAGTCTTATGAGTTTAAGAATAACAGGAATATTTTTCTAGCAAGGGATATAACTGTCTGAAGGGGTCCACTAAAGTTAAGTCTTGGGCCATCTGTTTTACCATAATAGTTGAGCCTTTATTTGTTTCCATTAATATTGGGTTCCTACTGTATCTATTAACCCTGGTGTAAGGTTAAAATCTCCACCTACCACCACAGTATCATCAAACTGGGAGATTTCTAGAAAGAAATCAGAAAAGAAGACTGGATCATCCTGGTTTGGTCCATATATTGATGCTAGCACCAAGGGGTTATTCCAAAAATAAGATGTACTATAACAAATTGACGAAAGTTAACTTTGACTACATTTTTTGCTATGTGATCCATCTGCTTTTTAATAAAGATGGCTGTCCCCCTTGCTTCCTATGTAAAATTGGAACAGAATCATTCTGCCCCTAACTGGTTATAAAAGTATACAGCATCATCTTTATTAAAATGGGTTTCTTGCAATAGGATACAGTTAATATTTTTATTTTTAAGTTTTAACCACTTTTCTTATCTTTATTATATCTTTACACCAGTTAAGGTTCCATGTTAGGACTCTTAAAGAACACATAAGCATTTATTTAACTAATAGGATAGATGTCTCCATAACCTCAACCATGCATTGCCACTACTCCCAATAAATCTTATTGTTTTTCTGACCCCAATATACATGTCCTCCTGCTTTACAACTTCTTTTATTATTTTTAAAATTGTACCCATGTCTTATGTAATAATTTTATTTTTTTTACATTTTATTTTTTTTTCTTTTTCCTTCCTTAGATACCCCCATCTCCCTCCCTCAACAAGATAGTCATATTGTTTAGTACTTCAGTAGAAGAAGAGATCATAGAAACATAGAAACATAGAATTTGACAGCAGATAAGGACCGCTTGGCCCACCCAGTCTGCCCATTTCCCTACCTGATGGATAAGCTGCAGATCATAGTTAACCAGCAGCCTACTTCTTCCTACCCCACCCCCTAGAATTGCCTTATGACTGTCCCATGCATGCTTGAATTCCACCACTGTTTTTGACTCCACAACCTCCTCTGGAAGGCTGTTCCATGCATCCACAACCCTCTCTGTGAAAAATACTTCCTTAAATTACCTCTGAGCCGCCCCTTCTATCTTCAAATTGTGCCCCTTGTTCTTGCACACCTCTTTTTGAAAGATGCTCCCTCTTGGACTTTGTTGATTCCTTGAGAGTGCCTTGAAATTTCTATCATCCCCCCCTCCTTTCCTCGAGGGCTATACATATTAAGCTCCTTAAGTCTCACTTCATATGTCTTCCGGGTGCAGACCCTGCACCATTTTAGTTCCCTCCTCTAGACAGCTTCCATCCTGTCTATGTCTTTCATGGAGATTGGGTCTCCAGAACTGCACGCAGTACTCCAGATGTGGTCTCACCAGCTGTCTGTACAGAGGGATAATAACTTCTTGTTTTCTGCTGGTGATGACTCTCCTATGCATCCCAGTATCCCCCCAGCCCTCCTTGCTGCCCTCTCACATTGCTTGCCCATCTTTAGGTCATCTGATATGACTACCACCAGGTTCCTTTCCATTTTTGCTGTTGTTAGTATCTCACCCCCCATTGTGTACTCTTCCCCTGGGTTTTTGTTTCCCAGGTGCATTACCTTGCACTTCTTAGCATTGAATCTAAGCTGCCATACATTTGACCATTCCTCTAACCTATCCAAGTCCCTTCTCATCCTTTCCACCCTACCTTGTGCATCAACTCTGTTGCAGATCTTTGTGTCATCTGCAAAGAGACATAATTTCCTTCAGTCCCTCTGCAATGTCGCTTATAAAGACATTGAAGAGGACCGTCCTAATACTGAACCCTGTGGTACCCCACTGCTAACCCCCTTTTTCAGAGTGGACTCCATTTACTATTACTCTCTGTGTCCTATTCTCCAGCCAATTCTTTACCCAGGCTGTCATCTGGGACCCACTCCCAGGCTAGCTAACTTGTATATTAATCTTTTGTGTGGACTGTGTCAAATGCCTTGCTAAAGTCTAGGTAGGCCATGTCCACAGCCCCTCCCTGATCTACTACTTTGGTCACCCAGTCAAAGAAATCTATCAGATTTGTCTGGCATGACCTTCCCACTGTGAATCCATGCTGCCTTGGGTCCTGTGCCCCTCTGGCCTCTAGATACGCAACAATTCTTTCCCTCAGAAGTGATTCCATCATTTTCCCTACCACTGAGGTTAAACTAACAGGTCTGTAGTTTCCTGCTTCTGCCTTGCTCCCACTTTTGTGAAGGGGAATCACATCTGCCCTCCTCCAGTCCTCAGGTACCACCCCATCCTCTCATGATTTGTTAAAGAGGATAGTCAGTGGTGTCACTAGTTCTATCCTTAGTTCTTTTAGAATTTCTGGGATGAATCCCATCAGGCCCCATTGCTTTGTCCACCTTCAGTTTTAAGGCTCTTTCAGAACTCTTTCTTCTGTAAATGGGCTGGTATCAACTTCTGTATCCAGAGTGTTTCTACTGTTTGTTTTAGGTTACCTCCCCTCTTCCTTTGTAAATACTGAGCAAAATATTTGTTTAGTATCGCTGCCTTTCACAGTCACCCTCTTCCCACCCTCCCTCCCCTTTTTAAGCCTCACTATCCCTCCCTTGGTGCTTCCTTTGCTCCCTGATGTACCTATAAAGGTTTTATCCCCCTTCTTAACTGAGTTGGCTATGTTTTCCTCGGTTTGGGCCTTTGCTGTTCTGACTGCCTTTCCAGCTTCCTTTTGCTTTAACTGATACAGTTCTCTGTCCTGTTCCTTCTGTGATTCCTTGTACTTCCTGAATGCTTTCTTTTCTCTTGACCTTCCACTGCCACTTCCTTTGAGAACCATAGTGGTTTCTTACCTCATTTCATTTTGTTTATTTGCTTTACACAAAGGCTTGTACCTCTGTGATGGCAGTTTTATTATTCCCATTGTTCTTCCACCCTCCTTCCTGCCCATTTGCTAGTGCATTCCTTAGGTACTCACCCATTTTGGCAAATCAGCTCTCCTAAAATCCAGTACCTTTGTCTTGTATGACTTGACTCTATTGCTACAGTTTATTGAGACCATACTGTTGAGTGATCACTAGTTCCCAGATGGCTACCCACTTCTACATCTGTGATCCTTTCTTCATCTCCATTTGAGAGAACCAGGTCTAAGATTGCTCCCTCTAGAGTGGGCTCAATACTAATTGTCTAAGGCATGCCCCCTGTAGGGCATTCAGACTAACCCCACTCTTAGAAGTGGCTGCTGCAACTGCACTCCAGTTAACATCTGGCATATTCAGATCACCCATCAGCAATATCTCCCCTTTATCTGCCATTCTAAGTATACTTTCTATCATTTCCTTGTCCATTTCCTCCTCCTGAGAGGGGGGTCTGTATACAACCCCTGTGCGGATTGTGGTGCCATTGCCTGCCTCCAAATTGACCCACAGTGCTTCTTCTCCTCCCTGTTTACCCTTTTGTTCTGTTGCTTTGATTTCTTCTCTTATGTAGAGACTACTCCTCCTCCTCTTTTACCCTCCCTGTCCCTCCTGTAGATAGTGTCCTGGTATGTTTACGTCCCAGTCATGGTTCTGTGTGTACCATGTTTCTGTGACTACCACAATATCCAGATCTTCCTCCTCCATCAAGGCCACTAATTCAGGAAGCTTGTACCCAGACTACGGGCATTGGTACTCATTGCTCCTACATTTTTGATGGCTTTACCTTCTGTAGCGGCAACCCCCACTGACCTTTCTACCTTGGTCTTTTTCTCATTTAGTACCCTGTTTTGTAGGGGGAGGCTGGGATTTCCCTTCTGCTTATCAGTGCCTCCCCCCTTGACTAGTTTAAAGGCTTGCCAATGAAGCATTTAAACCGATTGCTAAAAGACTTGTTCCTTCCTGGACAGATGCAGACCATCCTGCCAGTATAGGCTGGTGTCCTCCAGGTGGAACCCCAGTCCCCAATGAAGCCAAACCCTGTGCTCCACCATTTTTTAACCATTTGTTAAACTGCATGGTGCAAAGTACCCTCACCTCACTCATGCCACTGACAGGCAGCACCTCTGAGAAAGGATACTGTGTGTGCTACTTGTCTTAAGCCCCTCCCCAACTCTACAAAGTCCTTTTGCACTGCTCTAATCTCATGATGAGCCAAGTCATTTGTCCCTAGGTGGACAATGATGTCCAGCTCAGACTCCCGTGCAACTGTTCTTGTGATCCTAAGGATGCGCTTACTGTCCTTCCAAGCCATGGCACCAGGCAGGCACCTTACTTCAGTTTTCCCTGCTCTCCCCAGTTCTATCCCCGTAATAATTGAGTCCCCCACCAGGAGCTGCTTTCTTTCCCCATGAGAGTAGTGCAGTGTCCATTCCTAAGAAGGCCTGTATAAGTTCAAAGGCCTTCCTAGTGTAGTGTTGGAGTCTGCCACAATTCAAGCCTTACCTAATGGTAAGAGCCCGGACCCAGACGGGCTATCATTTGAATTTTATTAAAAACTTTCAGGGTGTTAGCTTCACAACTGGCTATACTTTTCTACTCTTTTTTAGTTGTAGGCATCCTCTGTCACTCATTTAATGAGGCAGAGATTGTTTTGGTACTTAGAAAGGAAACATTTCCAGAGAACTGAGGGTCATATAGACCCATATCTCTTTTAAACAGCAATTATAAAATCTTTGCTAAGATATTCACTAATAGATTGGCAAAACTTATCCCTCAACTGGTACATGAAGACCAAGTAGGTTTCATAGAAGGCAGGAGACTCCAACACAACACTAGGAAGGCCTTTGAACTTATACAGGCCTTCTTAGGAATGGACACTGCACTACTCTCATTGGATGCTGAGAAAACATTTGACAGGGTGCAGTGGATGTTCCTATTGGAGGTCCTGAAAAGATGTGTAATAACAAGCAACTTTCTTATTGGATTCAACTAATACACACTAATCCACTTGCCAGAATTAGAACCAGTGAGAATATATCCCTTTTTTCAAATTAAGGGGGACCAGACAAGGTTGTCCTGTCTCCCCCCTACTTTTCACACAATTTCTTATGCCTCTGGCTATTAAAATAAGAACTTTTGCCCCCAAACTGGGTGTCATGGTCAACTGAGAGCCCATCATTAATGTGCTTTATGCAGATGACATTACACTGGAGTTAAGCAATCCCAACCAAGCTTTTTCAATTCTGAGAGGTGTTTAGGAAATAATTTAGTCTACCTTCAGGTTGCCAGGTTAATTGAAGTAAAAGCTACTGTATTTAGGAGAATCAATGCACCTAACAAATCCTCTGTTACTAAAAATAAAAGAAGATGAGATCAAGTACCCTGGGATAACTTTGACAGTGGATAAAAATAAGATTTTTTAACTAAATTTTGATCCCCCTAATGCATAAAATAAAAATGGATTTAGAAAAATGGCTTTATCTCACTTTGGCTTTAATAGGGAGAGTTAATATTCTAAAAATTAATGTCCTCCCAGGGATCCTATTTCTATTTGAATCCATACCCATAATATTAAAGAAGCAGTTTTTTCCTGTAACCAGAAAAATTAATTAGAAAGTTCTTATGGAAAGGGGCCCAACCTAGGATTGCTCTCAATAGACTATATTTAAGTCAAGATAAAGGAGGATTAGGGTGCTCACATTTTTGATATTATAACCTTGCAGCACAGTTGGAAATTGTATATTACTGGTTCCAACCCCCAAAATCTTCATTAGCAGGAATCTCTATTGAACAAGATAAATTGATGGCTCTACCCCTGCTCAAACTCTTAGCATTATTTAGATCTAGAGTTCAAACTGTATTCCCTGATATACTGGACATCACACTATCAACTATCAATGCATGATTACAAATGGCCAAAATATATAATTCATTAGTTATTTTATCAGAACTTGCTCCTATACATAATAACCCCTTTTTTCCACCTGCCAAGGTAGATCCTACATTTAAGACTTGGCATCTCTTCAATCAAATATGCTGCATAAGAGAATTTAATGAAGGAGACAATTTTGTTTGTCTTTCCAGCAGCTTCAGGAAAAATTCCCCACCTTCATTATACAGAAGTGGCATTATATGAAAGAAAAAAATTTAATTTTTAAGAAAAACAACAAATCTCTTATTATTTCATATTCTGTATTAGAGAAAATTTTCCTTGAACTAGATTCAGACAAACACTTGATCTCAAAATTGTACTCCTTCATAATGGAGAATGTATCATGCCCTCTGGACTCAGTCAAAGAAGCATGGGAAACAGATCTTGCCCTTTCCAAACCAACAGAAATATGGAATAACCTGCTAAAATTGTGTAAAACTGCTGCTGTTTGACTTAGAAATCACTGATATACCTTGTTTGCATACTATAATTGTGCTGTGTTTACGTGCGCTACCTTTTTAATATTATACTCGCTAGTGCGAGCTGTAGGCATCCAAGGAGCCCTGTTACCCTAGCAATAGGCAGAGGAGCTGTACCCTCATTGTACAACTCATGGAAAAGCTATAAAAATCACTTGGTCCTGTATGTAAGGGGAAAACTAAGGTTTATAACTCCATTTGGCACTTAGATTTTACCTAAAAGAGTGATTTTAATCACTTTTGAGGCCAGTAAACAATGTAACCCCTGGGAGCACTTCTGGGGGTATTTTTGCCTATTTGAACAGAGCCCTGTGGTGAGCACAAGCCTAAAATTGTGCAAAACTGCTGCTGTTTGACTTATAATTCACTGATGTACCTTGTTTGCCTATTATAATTGTGCTGTGTTTACGTGCGCTACCTTTTTAATATTATACTCACTAGCATGAGTCTCAGGCATCCAAGGAGCCCTGTTACCCTAGCAACAGGCAGAGGAGCTGTACTCTCATTGTACAACTCATGGAAAAGCTATAAAAATCACTGGGTCCTGTATGTAAGGGGAAAACTAAGGCCTATAACTCAATTTGGCACTTAGATTTTAACTAAAAGAGTAATCTTAATCACTTTTTTGGCCAGTGAACACCGTGACCCCTGGGAGAACTTCCAGGGTATTTTTGCCTATTTGAACAGAGCCCTGCAGCAAGCAGGGTGAGCCTGTGCAAGGCAAGCTTGCAACGGCACTCGCAAAGACATGTGCATCAGCGCATGTTAGGCGTGTTTGGAGAGTTTGGAAAGTTTCCAAAGAAGTATTTTAAAAGGAATCCACATAATATAGGGAAGGTAATCATACAAGCATATACTGCTTAATATCCATGTGTGTCATTTTCAGCACCTAGAATTGTGAACTAGGTAATAAATCACACCAGCATTGTACAAATATAAATCCATAGATTGTGACTGAAGGGTTATTATTATAAGAAAATGGCAAATGTTATGACATTACATGAAGGAGAAAACCTCATAAAATGTATAAATTGTCTAATGTACCTAATTACACAGGAAGTCCCAACAGAACCTTTCAAATGTGCAAAATGTATACATAATGCCAAATTAATTAATGAACTAAATTCATTCACGGACAGGTTAATACACTTGGAAACAAGTGAAAGAAATATGGCAGACAGACTAGGCACTAAACTAGACACAAGGAACGAAGAGAATTTGTCTCCATCATTTTTGACTCCACCTATACATAGTCCAGTTAGTATCTTAACTATTCCTGAATACCCTGTTTCTTGCATGCTAGAGCTAGATGAACCTGAACTTAACAACAAGGAAAACAGTAAAAGAACTAGAGAGGAGGAGGAGGCATCACATAATGGGTATGAGGAGTGGTATAATGTTCAATATACAAAACCAGTAAAAAAAGGAAGGCATGCAACAACTTTTGATATCCCCCTTACAAAAATATTATCCATATTAAAAACATTAGAAAGTAATCTAGAAAATAACCCAACACTTCAGCCATTAGTAGATGGTACCTCTGAATTCCTTACCCCTTTAGATAAGGATATTAACAAAAGACCTACTATCTCAGTAAATGATGAAAGTCACTATAATTGTGGTAAGCTTGTTAACATGGAACCTGACAATAACTCTCAGTTATAACATTTGAATCTATTGATAATAGGGGAATCCATGATCAAAAAACTCGACAGACCCATATGTAATCCGGACAAATCACATCAAACTTTATCAGCTTTTAGTGGGGCTAAAATTGCTGATTTAACATATATGTGAAAACAATGGTTAACAGATTAGGTCATAACCCCCTTGTTTTGACACATGTAGGTTCAAATAATATGTTCAGAGATTCTTTAGAGGAAATTAAAAAAGATATGGTGGCCTTAACTAACACGTTAACTAATTTGGGATGTGAAGTTATGATTTCTGAGGTAGTGCCCATTCCTAAAGCCACATCACAAATTAATCAAAAAGTCCAGAAATGTAATAATTGGTTGAGGACCTGGACACTAAAGCAAGAGATCCACTGCTTGACTCACTGGGAAGACTTTTATCTCCAAGATGACCTATTTTGTTATGATGGATTACATCTAAGCAAGAAAGGAAATGAATTACTTGGGCAACATCTTACCCACTCTCTTGATAAACATTTAAACTAGCATGGGGGGGGGAGGTGCGAGCTTCACAGAGATATTTATGTAAAACAGTCCAGAACCACAACTCTAGCTCCCTGAAATAGCACTGTAACACCCAATAACATTCAACTCCCACAATAGAAAAAGACTGACATAAAAGTACTGCTACTTAATGCTAGAAGCCTGTCACACAAAATGGAATAATTAAGATATATAATGCATAAAGAAAATATTTCCATCTGTGGGGTCACTGAAACATGGTTCCATGATGACAGCTGGAATGTTGATATACCAGGGTTTAATAAGATAACTAAGAATAGGAAAGATAAACAAGGAGGAGGGATTGTACTATACATTTCTGAAGAGTACTCATTTCACTGTAACTATACCAACATGCAGACAGACAGTGATAGTGAAATAATATGGGCAGAGATTGTTCTACCATCACTAAAAGTATGTATCGGTTTGGCCTATAGATTCCCTAATCTGAACAAGGAACAGAATACTGATTTTCTAAAACTGATTAACAGTTTTGAGCCAAAAACAAATTATATATTAATGGGTGACTTTAACCTTCCTAATATTGATTGGATAAAACACACTTGGAAGGGTAACATTGAGAAAGACTTTCTTGATATAACAGTTAATCAAAATTTAGAACAAATAATACAGCATGGAACTAGAAACAATAATATCATTGATATTGTACTGACCAACATGGGAACTTTATTATATGATTCTAGAATATTAGAACCACTTGGAAATAGTGATCATAATATGATCCTATTCCATATACAGTCTAGGGTTACTGACACTAAAGGGAATACCATAACCAAGGATTACACAAGAGCTAATTACACAAAAATAAAACAATATTTGAATTCACTGGAACTCAGAATAGGTAGGTCACCATGTAAGCCAAGTTTGGAAATGCCTACTGTCCAAAATCAATCACTGCCTAGATACCTGGGTACCAAATAGAAATAAATACAATAAGGGACACAGAAATCCAGCATGGTGGAATAATAACATTAAGAAACTGATTTTTGAAAAACATAAAAGCTACAAGAAATATAAAATTCAACCATCAAAAGAAAAATGGCGACAGTACAAAAATTGTGCAAATAAAGTAAAACTGGAAATAGGAAAAGCTAAAAAAATCATGGAAAATAAACTGGTAACTGAGACATTAGATAACAAGAAAAAGTTCTATAATTATGTTGGCTCATTAAGAGGATCTAAAGTAACAATAGGTCCATTGCAAACAGATTCAGGTATTATAAACAATGAAACTCAAATAGCAGAAGAATTTAATAAATATTTTTACAAGATATTTTCTAATAAGGAACAATTTAGCAATTCAATCACAAACTCTAATCAAGTTACTGCTGAACCTATTATGGACAAAGAAACTCTAAAAGAATTACAGAAATTAAAAGTTACCTCATCAGCAGGACCAGATGGGACACATCCAAACTTTTTAAAAGAAATTGCCTTTCATATTTCTGGCCCAATGAGTAAATTATTTAATTTATCCCTTGAGTCAGGAGAAAGTGTCTTAGCATGAAATGAAGCAGTGGTAATACCAATTTACAAAGCAGGTGTTAAATGTGCAGTATCTAACTATCGGCCTATAAGCTTGATCTCTGTCACTGGGAAAATCATAGAAAGATTAATTCTATGTAGAGTGGAAGTACATATCAATCACTATAATTTACAAGACAGAATGCAGCATGGATTCAGAAAGGGAAAGTCATGCTTAATGAACCAGCTTAATTTCTTTGAAAATGTTAGTACTGCATTGAATAAGGGACTACCTGTGGATGTCATATATTTGGACCTGGCTAAAGCATTTGACAGGGTTTATCATAGAATTCTGCTAGAACATTTAGCTAAACTAAAATTTCCATACATTCTAATCAAATGGATTGATTCATGGTTATACAATTGTAGACGATGTACATTAGTTAAAGGAGCCATGTCCTCATGGGCGGAGGTTACAAGTGGGGTTCCACAGGGCTCTGTATTGGGCCCTGTTTTATTCAACATTTTGATAACCTCAATGCAGACTGCAGACAATATCTGGATATCAAAATCGCAGGCAGTGCAAAACTGGTTGCATTGTTAATACCATTGAGGTAACCAACTTACTGCAAAAAGAATTAGAAAATTTAGAAACCTGGGCAAGAAATAATAAAATGAAATTCAATGAGCAAAAGTGCAAAATAATGCACTTGGGCTATAACAACTTGAACAATGACTACTTATTAAACAGTGTAAAACTTCAAGTAACAGAAAATGAAAAAGATCTCGGTATAAATATAGATAATAAGCTAAATTTTGAGAACAATACAACCTTCAAAGTGAAGAAATGTCAGAGAATCATGGTCTGTATCTGGAAAAATATCAAAAGCAGACAACAGCAGGTTATCCTTCCACTATACACCAGTTTGGTGAGATCTCACTTGGATTATTGTGCCCCGTTATGTGCACCCTTAACAATTCGAGGTAAAAAAAAAACAACTGGAGGGGGTTCAAAGGAGAATGACTAAAAAAAAATCAGGGTATGATTGATAAACCCTATAGGGAAAGATTGAAAACAATTGGCCTATTTTCAATTCAATATAGACATCTTCAGGGAGACCTTTGCTTGATCTATAAAGCCCTTAATGAACTGGGACTTCTAGAAAACCTAGGTATTGAAAGGAAACACTGTACATCACATACAATATCTCATAATATGAAATTAAAAGTAGTAAACCGTCGAACAAAAAAAGACATCAATGGTTCACTCAGAGAATAGTCAATTTATGGAATACACTGCCAGCCTCAATTGTAGAGAGCAAAACTATGGATATGTTCAAGTGTACACTAGACACATTTATGGGTAACACCAAGTTTGAAAATATAGATAATTAAACCCCCCCTTGGGTGGCAAGTTCAATAATAGGCTGTGCCTCCTGAACTTGTAAGAAACTATGAAACTATGGTCAATTTAGATACATATATAATCAAGAACAAAATGCAAATTCATATTAATATACTTCATAAAACCTATCTAACACCCACTAGGCTTAATAAAATAGATGCCTCCATTTCCAAATTATGTCAGAGATGTGAGAGAGAGAGAGAGAGAGAGATGGACACTCTCTCACATGTTAGTAAAATGTGAAAAAAAATTTAAATGTACTAGGTTCAGATATGGCCTATATTATGTAAGGTTCTGGGACAAGATTTTCCATTTGGCCTGGGTATTGCTATATTTGGATTCTCAATAGAAGCTAAAGATGAGCTTAAATTCCAAAAGATTTTTTGGAATATTGGTTGCTCAGTCGCTAATAATAATTATACTTCAACATTGGAAGGACATAGCCCCCCCCCAACTTATGTGGAATGAATTAAGAAAATATTAGATTAGGGCAAGATAGATAATGCAATCTATTCCTTGCATGAACAGGATAAATATTCAAAAATGTGGTCCACTTGTCTGACTGTCCTGACTAATTCAGCAAGTTAACACAATCTGGTCCATTTAAATAATGTAGCAATGATGAAAGAGTGAAGTCTTCATGAGGCTTTATGATGATTGAAGCAACCATGCTCTGAGCTACATAAAAAAAAAAGAAACATACACACCTGTGTCCATCACATCAGAGCTTTCTTGCTGCCACAGTGGGGTGAGCTTTATGGTTGATAACCACAAGGAAGACTGCACCCCTGATTTGCTTCAGGTCTGGGGTGAGGTTAGGGTTGGAAACCCTAAAACCACATTTTCCGACTTTTGTTGCTTTAGTCTGAACCTGAAATATTGCATTAGCACAGTTTTTATTGAAAGAATTTTGTTACTTTTGAGATAGTATAGTCGTGTCCTCATTTGCCTGTGGGATTGTAGGGCCTCTGGGCTCTGTGCTTCAGTCCCTCCAATGATGCATGCATGTATGTTGCTGTGGAAGCACTTGTATTTGTAGCAAAACAGCAACCAAACTGTTAGCATAGACTAATTATTATTATTACCCCATCTCATGAACTTGGTACCGAAAATGTTCAAATCCCCACCAACATTTTATTCTGTGCCGCTGCAATGACATTCCATGCCACATGTGTGAAAACACGTTTTGACCAGGATTTGAAAAATGACAGCTATCACATTCATGAGGCGATGTAAAGAAATGGCTATGTTGAAATTTGGGGTCAAATATTTAAAATTACCAAAGTTACGAGCAAGTGTAGCAACATTTTAACAGATGTACATATCCTTACCATTTTCACATATTTTGACCCCAAATTTTCAGCATCACCTTCTTATGACCCCACCTCATGAACTAGGGCAGTGAACATTTTCAAATCCCACCTGAAAGGTGATTTTGCCAATTGACCATAAAATCACCTTTTGTGCTTGATTTGCATAATTCCACCACTACTAGGCCATGAGAAGGGGTCTGAAAAAGGCCATATTGAAAATCTGTGGTTGAAATATGCAAAAATGACAAAGTTATGCATCAAAATTAAAAACCCCATTTGAAATACGTTGAACCACAGTTACCTTAGTTTCTCATATTGCAGTCTATGGTTCCAGCAGTAAGACATGTCTTGACTGGAGAATGGATCATCACCCTGTTAGCATTTTAGGTGAGTGAGGGTGTCTGGGGGTGTACTGGGGGTGTTAGGTGGTGGGTGCTGAGTTGTTGTTGGTGGTGGTGGGTGGGGTCAGTTCAGTGAGGGACTGTTTTCTTTTTTGCAGGTTAAAAAAATAAAATACACACACCTATCAAGGGATGGTTTTCTTTATTGCAGACTGGGTGGCAATCATAGGGTGGTGCCATTAGATATCAGAGAAAGCTAATAATATGTGGATGGTGATTGGAGGATGGGGGTTGCCACTAGACACCAGAGAAAGACACAAAATAATGGGGATGGTGATCAGAGGGTGGAGGATGCCACTAGACACCAGGGAAAGACAGCAATAATGCAGAGATGGTGATCAGAGGTTGGGGGGTACAACTAGACACCAAAGAAGAATAACTATAATACAGGATGGCAATCAGAGGGTGGGAGGGTGCCACTAAATACTGGAGAAAAAGAGGAAGTAATGGCTTGTTACACTTCCTATGTGATGCTGTAGGATTTTGAAATATTGAATGTTTGTGTTGAGATAGATAGATAGATAGATAGATAGATAGATAGATAGATAGATAGATAGATAGATAGATAGATAGATAGATTTGAGGGGGCTGTGTGTTACTCTTGCACTACTTATAAATACATTTAGTTTGATATATAGATGGTCCCCAAAGTGTACATTTTAAGTGAGGTATGGCTTGTTGAAGTGCAAATGTGTAAAAAAAAAGTCATAATCATTTTCTGTACGTTGGGATCCTTTTTCATATGAATGAAAAAGGCCTTATGATACAAACAGAAGTGAGTCATGGAAAAGGATGTGAAAATAAAAAACACACATCTGGGGGACATTTTTACAAAAATTAAATGTAGAATACACCTAACAGAATCCTGAAGAGCAAGATACTGTACATGTATTGGTCTCTCTGTAGCATGTCATTCTTGTGTGTTTATAAAAATGATTATTTTTCTATATATATAAAAACAGAAACAAGATGGCAGCAAATTAAAAAGGATTTTTCTCATGAAAAAGAATTGGACCCATTTGAAACAGAATAATTTTTCATATGAACCATTTATTTTTCAGCATGCTCTGAATTAAAAATATTAAATGTATTAACTTTGGAACAGATAAATATTTTTTCACCAAACCAGTGAAAGGCATATCTGTGTGCCAATCACTTTCCATCCTGAAAATGTCATACAAAAATTCCAAACCATTTGGGTGCATGGTGTTGACAAAAAAACAGCAAAAAAAGGTGATTGTTTACATTTTTTCTGCTATCTGCATCTCAGGATTCACACATCTGATCAGAACAAAACATAGCATGTTAAGAGACCTACCCCACAAGACTGCACATGCAAAATTTTGTTCAAATGCATTGAACTGTTATGAAGATATTAAAGTGCCAAATTTGTTGTTTAACATGGAAACTCCTGCTCAACCCTGAATATAGTGGTGCAACCTCACCACTATAATAGATAGACAGATAGATATATAGATAGACAGACAGTCTATAAATATAGATGTAGATATTATAGGGGCATGGTCATGCCCCTATAGTGAGAGTTGAGCAGCATGTTTAATGTTAAACCTCAAAGTTTGCATATTATTAACTTTACAATTGATACATGGACTTGCTCAACATTTGGTATGCCCTGTCCCATGGGGTAGCTGTCTTGATGTAGAAGGTTTCGTTCTGGTTGGAAGTGCGTATTTTGAAGTCTGGACAGAGATAAAATCATAAAGCCATCTTTTTTTTTTCCAGTTTCTCCTCATCACACTGTGTCCAGATAGTGAGGAATTTCAGTGTATTTTTATGGTAGCATCAGCTTGGGTAACAGAACAGGCATGCTAAGTTTTGTGAAAAAATAATAAGCTGTTGCAAAGTTATAACAATTATTCACTTCCCATTGTTTTCAATGGGAAAAGTACTTTTCAGGATATAGGGAGAAAAACTGACAAAGGAATTTGCTCTTGTGAAAAAGTATTTAGTCTCCCAAAAGCGTTTCCTTTTTTGCAAGAACAAAATACTTTTTCATGAGAAAAAATTCCCTTTTCTCAAACAGCCATCTTTTTTCTGTTTTTCTCAAAAACAAAAGTTGAAAAGCACCCAAATGAAAATATCTAGAGACACCAACACATGTATCTTGTTCATTGTGACTCTGTTAGGTGGACTGTGAAGTTATTTGGTGGAAAAATAACTTTGTAATGACTTTTTTAACATTTGAATTATTTTTTCATGACTCGTTTAGATCCTTTTTTGGGAGCCAATTCTTTTTTCATGAGCTCATAAAAAAGGATTTTGAAAGCTACTCTGATGCATAACTCAGCCATTTATTTTGAGATTTTGTCCCCAAACTTTCATCATGGCCTTTTGGGGACCCCATCTCATGAACAATATGACTGTTAGACAACTCTGATCAGAAACATGATTTTGTGGTTGGTTGGTGAAACCACCTTTCCAGTAGGATTTGTGCAATGACAGTCATATTGTTCATAAGGAGGGTCATAAGACGTATATGTTGAAAATTTGGGGTCAAAATTCCTAAAAATGGCTGCATTGTGACCATTCCTTGAAATTTCACTATGCGTACTGGTAACAGACATTTTCAATATTCTCACCCATATTTTCAACATAGCCTTCTTATTACCCCCACTTCATGTATGTCACAGCTGTCATTTTTCAAATCCTGGCCAAAATGTGTTTTCACACCTGTGGCACAGAATGGCATTGCAGTTGTGTAGAATTACATTTCAATAGGGATTTGAAAATATTCTGTTCTGGGTACATGCAGTGAGTTCATAAAAAGGCTATTTTGAAAATTTGGGGTCAAAATAATTAAAACTGGCACAGTTATGACTATCTGCTGCAATTTCACTATGCATGCTCATAACTTTGTAAATTTTAAAATATTTTGAGCCCAGATTTTCAACATAGCCTTCTTATTACACCATCTCATGCATGTTATAACTGTCATTTTTTTTAAAATCCTAGCCAAAATGTGTTTTTGCACATGCGCTGTGGATTGGTATTGCGCTTGCATGGAGTTACATTTTGGCGGGGATTGAAAAATGTAATGCACCAGGTACATGAGGTGAGGCGATAACATGGCTATGGTGACAATTTGGTGACTGTTGTCCTATAACTGGAAGTGTAGGGGCCAGAGGCCCCTGTGCTTCCACTACTAGTTAGACATATGCATCTATGGAGGGATGGTATGCTCCCAAAGTAAAATATGGATACCACAGTATTATACTGTCTTAAAAAATAAGGAAATAAACTGCAAAAAAAATGTGTTAATACATCAGTTAGGGTTAGTCCAACAAAAGTGGGGGAATGTGGCTTTAGTATTTCCAATTCTAAGACCCCACTTCCCACTCTGCACAGACCCACAGGTGGGGTGGTCAGTCTTGGGGCCATCAACTCTCACCCCATTCCATTACAAAATTAGGAGACATGGCTACAGCAATTGAGAATGGGGTGAGCGTTAGGGCTGACAGCCCCAAGACAGACCCCCCTGCCTGTGGGTCTGTGCAGGGTGGGGAATGGAGTATTAGGGTCACAAACCCTAATGCCACATTTCCTTACTTTTGTTGGTTTAACCCTAACTGATGCATTAATGAAGTAGGGCCCTGCATTAAGAAAGGTACAACAAACTGTGTTGGCAACCTGTGGCATGACATACTTCTCAAGCTTTTGAGAGTGTATCATTATGAGGCAGTGGCTTGGAGCTGTACCTTGTGCTTTGAATTGGAGGCAAGGAGCTAAGGTGTAGGAGTGAGCATTAGGGCTGACAGCCCCTGAGAAAGACTCCATCACTGTTCTGTCAAGACTCCAAACTCACAAAACCCTATTTTGTTTTCCTTTTGCTATGTGGATGGTGGTGGTGGGGCATTAGAATTGGAAAAAGACGCCACATTTCCTTACTTTTGCAGCATTAAGTTTCCCTAACTGGTCTATTCCCACAGTGTTTTTGCAAAGAATTTCCTTACTGTTTGAGATACTATAATCATATTCTCATTTCCCTGTGGGAGCATAGGGCTTCCTGGGCCCTGCACTCCCATCCCTCCCTAGATGTATACATCTATGTTACTGTGGAAGTGCAGGGCCCTCTGGGCCCTGTGCTTGCATTTCAGCTGAAACAGCAACCAAATTGCCAGCATAGCCTTGTTATTACCCCACCCCTTAAACCCCATGCAGAGAATTTTCAAATACCTACTGAAACATCATTCCATGGTATTAAAATGTCATTCCATGCTACAGGTAGGAAAACACATCCAAGATTTGAAAAAGTACAGCTGTCACATTCATTTTAACATTTTAACCTGCTGTATTACTGAGTGTTACCCTCATAGTGGCTGTTTCCTTAAGGAGATTTACTGTGTCTTGCTAGCCAGGTTAATGCTCCTACATAGTACAGAGTCAGTCCTTGCATCTGCATCACTCTGTTTCCAGCATGTATAGGGTAGTGCCGAGTATGTTTGACTTTTTACTGTTTATGCTGTGGTATGTTCTGTTCAGTTGTTCACTTGGTGCCATTTCCATCCTCACTCATGCATGTGCAGTGAGAGACCCTTTGTTCTATGTAACAGCCCCTGCAATCCCTGTCTCATCTATGTAGCAGGCCCTCCTCTCCAGTGGCCGACATGGAGCTCATCTTGTGAAGGGCTAACACTGCAGCAGCCTCCCCTCCCTCCTGGAGCTGCCGACCATCATAACTAGATGAGGAGAGTGTTTGCCTCATAGCTGCTTTGAGGTGACTGCCCCAGCTGCCCCACCTTACCCACCCTTGGTCATCATTTCCTTTATTTGCTGTACTGGGTCACGTGACTAGTCGTGTGTCTGCAGCCCATTTTTCCTAACACCCCCATTTCTCCAGCTGCTTCTTATACTCAATGACCACTAAGAGTCACTAGTGCTCCCCCTTTTTTCCTGCCTCACCACATATCCCTCTCCTCTCAGCTCATTCCCCTACTCTAAAACTCTCCTTTACCCCCTCTGCTCTCGTTAGGTACTCCACCTTTTACAAGGCTCTCCCTTCCTTGTACCATAGAGGATTCGAACCCTGCACCTTCTACTTTGATAGCAGAGACACTAACCATTACACCATCTTGTGAAGACAACTAGTCATTGTTCTTTTCAACCCTCAATCCCTACTCTTTCACTCGCCAAATTTTCAGCACCCACCACTTTCCAAATCCCTGCCCTCTACCCCCTCCTTCCACTCCTCCCCCAACATGTTCACTCACCTACCATGTCCCTACTCCCATCTTTCTTTCTCCTTCTCCTGGCCCCCCTCTTGCCCCTCCCACCCTGCTCCTTCCCCCTCAGCCCCTCTGGTCCATCCACACTTGATCCCACCCACCATGTCATATTATCATCACCACACACCACTTACATCATGACCTCCTCCCATCCCCTCTCACATCTGCCTTTGTCATCCCCTCCCAACCCTACCTTTACCCCTCTCCCTCTACTACCCATTGTTCTACACTAAACAACCACTATCACCTCCACCTCCTGCTTCAGTACCAGAAAAAAAGCCATTATCATGTTTTACAACTTTCTCAAGGGTATAATCCCGTTCCTCCTCCTCTCCAGAACCATCCATCCAAATCCAGGCTCTAGTCACCCCTGTACACTCCCCATGAGTCCCTCCTTAACAAAAATAAAAATATCAGCTTTATCCACCTTAATATCCAGAGTCTTCCTGCCAAAATCGATGGCTTCCAGCCTGGGTCTCCACAAACGACTCGGATGTTATTGCTGTCTCAGAAATCTGGCTCACCCCCATGATCCCCAATAATTAGTTTGAGCTCAGTGGTTATATCCTGGCCAGGAAAGATAGATCCATGAAAAAAGGCGGAGGATGTCTTTTCTACATCTCAAACAAATTCTCATTTATTGAACTCAACTACTTTGCTGAGTTCTCCCTCCTCAAAACCCTCTCCATCAACCTCCTCCTTGGCCCTAATAAAACCATAAACCTCACCACCGCTCATCTTCCCCCGGGACCCCGTCTTCTGACCTGGAGTCATTACTTGCCCTCAAACACATCCTCCTTCTTATCTGACTATGTATCTTCCTCAGGGACTTTAACATTACCTGGGTATCCAGCCAATCTGACACTGTCAAAGCATGCATCGCTAACTTAGGTCTACACCAGCTCAGTTCCTCTCCCACTAGATTTAACTATAAAACTGGGACCCAATCTCTAATAGATTGGATCATTACCTCACATCCTTCCCATATTATTAACTCTGGGATCCTACCTGACTCTATCAGCAATCATTGCGCTACCTATTGCCTATAGTCTTCACACTCTCCTAAACACCCTCCCACATTCATCTTCACAAGGAAACTGTCCTATAAGAACATTGATCTGATAACTTGGGACCTAAGCATCATAGACTGGTATTTTACTGAGGGGCCTGGCGACTGTGACCCCATCTTACAGAAATTCTCTAACTTCCTTGCCTGTGCCTGCAATAAGAACAGCCCCCTCAAAAAAAAGAACAAGGGGAAAATCAGTGAATGGGTCACTGCTGACATCTTAAAGATGATGAGAACCAGAGTCATAGCCTTGGCCTGGTACTCCTAGAACAAAGAGCCCATTCAGCTCTCCCTCTAAAGGTCTCTCCCCAATAAATACAAATCCACTGTCAGGAAGGCTAAAATTGACTACCTACAGAACAAACAACTCGGTGATGGATCCAACCCTCACTTGCTTTGGGGTACCCTCAACTCACTCCTGGGCAAGACAAAGCACCCTGATCCCATCACCCTTCACCATGGTGGAAGTGACATTAACAACCCAGTCTCTGTGGTGAACATTTTCAATTTGTATTTCAGTGACCTCAACAAATACAAACCCTCCTCCTCCACCTTTCTGCCCTCCCAATCCTCAACCCCCTGTTCCAGCCCCACAACCTCAGATTCCCCGCAACCACGCTTCTACTTTAAGGTCCTTAAGCCTACTGCCACCCTCAAGTTTATTTGAATGAACAACTCTAGACTCAGCAAAGAGGCCAACAGGATTGACTACAAAATCTGGAAACAGTGCATCTCTGCCATAGGAATCCCCCTCAACTGCTTCATCTGCTTGGGCTTTTTCCCTAATACCTGAAAAACAGCCACCATTAAAACTCTCTTCATGTTAGGATCCAGAAATGATGTCTGTAACTATCGCCCCATATCCCTCCTTGCCACTCTCTCAAAAATGATCAAGAAGACAGTAAACTCGCAACTCACCACCTACCTAGAATCATACAACCTTCTCTACAGTGCACAACATGGCTTTAGACCAGGGCAAGTTACTGAAACTGCCCTGGTCAGGTTTACTAATGACATCCTCAAGGCTAATGACAGAGGGCATTAAACCAGATCTGTCTTCATCGGCCTGACTAAGGCTTTTCACCTGGTGGACCATGCCATGCTCCTCGACACCCTTCAAGATCTATATCTCTCTGACAATGTTGTCAACTGGGTCAGTAGCTACCTCTCTGGGAGATCCCATCAAACCTCTGTTGATGGCCACCTCTCCTTTGCCTGTCTAATCAAATATGGGGTCCCCCAGGGCTAGATCCTAGGCCCCTTCCTTTTCTCTCTTTTCATCAATAACCTCCCCTCTATCTGCCAAACTATTCAACTTGTTCGATACACCAACGATGTGGCCCTCTACTGCAATAATGAAAACCCATCCAACCTGTTTCACAATCTTCAATCAGACTTTAGCAAGCTGCACTTATGGTTTTCCAGGCATGGCATGGTTTTCAACTCCAAGAAGACCAAATTCATGGTCTTCTCTGAACCTCATAAAGTCCCTTTCACTTGGGCAATGCTAGTCGACAACTCGGGTAGCACCATAGAACAGGTAACCAAATTCAAATACTTAGGGCTCTACCTTGACCCTCATCTCTCCTTCAACTTGCATGTACTGTAAACAACCTCAATAAGAAGGTACACACCAGACTCAGTCTTCTTTACAGAGTCCATAAGTTCCTTCTTCCTGCCACCAGACTTTGCCTGGCCTCCTCTCTGTTACTGCCACTCATAGACTACAGCTCCTTGGTCTTCTGCACCCCCCAAACATCCTCTCACCTCTACTCCAAACTAACAGTTACATACAACAGTATAATGTGATTCATCACTAGGCTACCCTGGAAAACCCACCATTGCACCCTCTATTTGTCCCTCAACTGGCCCTCCCTTGAAGGGAGATTTCAACTTAAATTGCTTTCCTTCCTACATAAAATCCACCTAAAACTGATGCCACCTAATAAATGCCCTCTTACCTCTCCTGGTCATCAAACGCAGGGATCCTCCACCATGGTTTTTGTCATCCAATTTTTCTGAACCAAAAATGTCCAAAACTCAATCTCTTACTCTGGGACCAAGCTGTACAATGGATTACCCCCAGAAATTCAGGCATGTACAGTAATACTATCCCTCTTTCAACTCCTCCCTCAAAACCCACTTCCTGAGTACTTCATTATACAGCAGCTGCCCTTCCCAGACCTAATTCCCTGAACTCAACCAGGTACCTTCTTCATATTTATAAATCCATATTTTTATTAATTACCCCAAAACCTCACCCAGTCCTGCCCAAATTGCACTTTTCCCAATTTCCTGCACTTATTTTCTCCCCTTGTCTGTCTCTCCCCTACACCCCTACTGCCTGTGTGCCATGAGCTCCCCTCCACACCCTGGAGTTTTCCCATCTGCACCTTTTCCTCCTTAATAACCCCCTCTATGCATACCCTTGCTGTTGCTGTTCTCTTTGTCAGCCCCCACCTCACCCTTTTCTCTACCCTGCTTCATTGCAACAGTTTTAGTCCTTATGTTATATATTTCTACCATGTTGTATTAATTTTCCTTAGTATCCAATGTTTCCATATTGTTAACTACTTGCTGTTCTATGCAATCCTTGAACCTGTATTGTTCTCATTTATATCTATGCTTTCATGTACTTCACACTGGATGTTTGTGAAAATGGGCATTTCTGCTCACATACCTTTCCAGTATATAAAGATTGATTGATTGATTCATGAGGTGATTTAAAAAAATGGCTGTGATGACTTCTATCCTGCACATCCCTCTCACAGTTTAAAAAACAGTACAAGGACCTATTCCTTGCCATTGGCATGTGTAACAGTATATAACCCCCTGTCTATCAGGCAGGGGTTAATCCTATGTCATGCTCACAAGGTTTTTCTGAACCCTGTTTAACCAATGAATCTGAAAGTTGTTTGCACCTTAAAGTGTATGATGTTTGTCTATCTTATGTACTTACTACATCAAATTGCTGAATAATTCTTCTTGTTAATGTTATTTCTCTTTGTACCACTGTATGTTTAATGTCCAACTACTAGGTTTAATGTTTTGGTGCACTATGTTATGTTTTCCATTATATCTATCACCTTGTTAACAGCTGTTTACTCCTGTAGGAGTGCACAATGTCCTATTTGATTGTATGCTATGTTTACCATTTTGTACAGTATTTACTTTTACTGTTCAACAATACCCGTAACTACTGTACTGTACATGATGTTCCTGCACTGATGTAATGTACTTGTCTTGCCACTCTTTTTGTACTCTCCCAGGTCATGGCTGAAAATAGTCATTGTTTGGCTAGTGTACTCACCCGGTTAACAAAAACTAAATTAATAAATAAAATGTCTATAAATTGTGGAATGCTTAGATTCCCCAGGTTGCTACTGAAAATGGACTGTCTTTATCTCAGTGGGCCTACCTTGTCATCAAAATTCAAATAAAAGAAATAAAATAAAGGTTTGGTGGAAAATATTTAACATTATCAAAGTTACAAGGGTAACCCATGACATGGGCGACCACAATTGAGCACATACAAAGACGATGATTCAATCACGGCACATGTCACTGGGGCTATGGACCAGGGAGGGCGACCGGATGGGGGGGTTCACACATATAGTGACAGGATGTCCCAACATGTACACGCACACATGGGGAGTGAGCACATTCAGCGAAGGGTGGGAAGGGAGTGAGGGCTTTTGACGGGTGATGCCACAGTGAGCTGCTGAGCTGGTGCCATGGTGTGGTGAGTGGGTTCAGGGCTGGGGTTCACAGGGTGCTGGGTTTGGGTCAGAGTGCTGATATGTTTCGTTGTGCCTGGCCCCAATTTTTTTTTCATGGATTTGCACCAACCCTGACATGCACCCCCCTGGAGTTGAGAATCCTATAGTAGGAGGGTGCAGGGAGTGCAGCCCCTCACATAACATCTAAAATTGTAAGTCTCTGGCATCCTTTTGGTGTGCACCAGGAGGGCGCAATGCCAAAACTGATTTTCGGTGTTGTGATGGTGCCCTAAAGGTGATCGTCTTTAGGCGGTTACCATTATGACACAGAACCATTACAAGAGAGCATAGAAAAATGTCAATGTATTTACATAACTTTGACATTTTTACATATTTTGACCCTGAATTTTCAACGTAGCCTTCTTATGACCCTGCCTCATGAACAAGAGTAGTGAAAAAGTTCAAATCCCGCTTGGAAAGTGATTTCAGCACGTGACCATGAACTTGCGTTTTAGGCTGGATTTGCAGAATTTGACTACCAGTGTTTGTGAAGTGGGTTCCAAAAAGCCCATGTTGAAAATTTTGGCTCAAAATATGTAAAAATGGCAAAGTTATGCATCAAAGTTGAAAACCCCATTGAACTACATTGAACCACACTTACCTTAGTTCTCATATTGCAGTTGGCGGTTCCAGCAGCAAGATGTGTCTTAGATGAGAGAGTTGATATTCACCCTTTGACCTGTTCAGGGGAGTGAGGGTGTGTGGGGGTGCACAGAGGGGTGTGTGGTGGTGGGTGCTGAGTGGGAGGTTGGGGTGGAGGTCAGATTGGCAAGGACCATTTTCTGTTTTGCAGGTTTAAAAAAATACATCAAGGGATAGTTTTCTGTATTAAAGATAGGAATGGCAATCAGAGGGTTGGGTATACCACTAGGTGCCAGGGAAAGACAATAAAATAACAAGGATGGCAATCAGAGGTTGGGGGTTGCCACTAGACAGCATGGAAACATTATTGGGAATGGTGATTGGAGGAGAAACTAGACACCAGGAAAACATTATTGGGAATGAGGATCGGAGTGGTGGCCACTAGACACAAGGGAAGCATACAGTATGAATCAGTGTACTGTAAGTGGCTTCAACGCATGGGATCCTGCAGTGTGGCTTTTGATGTCTGACCAATACCGATATCCCTCATGCATGATTCTCAATAGAAACTGAAAAGTCTCCTATACACATGCAATACAAATCTGTTCAGAACGCCAGGATAACAGCTTGTCTGAGCCAAAATATGTATCACTAGTACTCTCTTGACAATATTTTGGTATCGCAAATTGTTATATTTGTGATAGAAAAGTCATAACACCAAACACCATGACTTTTGATATGTCTGTCTGTTTAACTTTTTAGTTAACTCATAGGTTAAGCAATGGAATCCTCAGACTTCAAAAAGTGCTATTGGAGCTAGTGATTTTAAACATTTATTCATATTTTCTCACAGCATTCTGCAGATGTTTTCAGTCTGATGTTTCAAATTCAAGATCATCATGAAGAGATGAGAGTAAATGTGCAGTGCTGTCTAGTGTAAAAATGGCAGTCATAGATACAGTACATCTCTAGTTAGTTTTGCAATAATAATTTGCATAGCTTATACTCTTAACATTGTTGTAAAATACGTTTTGTGTTAGTAAGTTTCTACTTCATAAGGCTCACATGTTAATCTGTGAGAACTGTGTGCTTGTGTTTTGCATACATGCAATGTAAAATGTAATTAGCCTTCAAGTACTACCCACCCACATTTTGTTATACCAAGTCATCTTAAATGATTTCAAATGTTCAATATGCACTTTAAACTATTTATTTTAAACAACAATTTTAAAAAGCCAAATGTTAGTCATATTACACACAGGTGTTATATTGTGCCTGACACTCATTGGAAGCACATACCACAAAACCATAAAAAACATTTTGCAGATGGTGATAAAACTTTGCTTCACCTTTGCAACTGGTTAAGGTGGAGAAGCAGTGGCAGGATTGGCAGCTCACTCCTCTTATTGCAGCCCGCAGCATGAGTTCCAGCTGTGGCTTCAGAAATCAAAAAAGTCCCACTCTTCTTATACAGAGAATGCAGGTGAATGGCTTCTTTCACTAAGCTGGTCACCCTGGATTTTGGGTGCCCAGAAAACATATTTCTCATATGTTTTTTTAAAGAACAAAGAGCAGAATCTAGCTAAATGGGTCCCTTTCGGCTAAGTTCAGGGGTTTGTTTTATTAAAACAGACATTTTGTGTTGAAAGGAAGAAAGAAAATGGTGGACAACATGATCAATTTTTTCAGCACAAGAGGTAAACCATGCAAATGAGTAGTCACAATACCTTTTGTTTTTTTTCTGGTTGAACTTTAACGTTATCTCAATAAATCACTATAATTCAAAAATGGTATCCTATTTTTTCACCAAGCCATCCAAAGGAACACCATTGGCACAGGCCTCTTCATCCCTGAAACTTTCATGGAGAAATTCCGTATGATCTAGACCGTAGGTGAGAGCAAAAATACCCTATGTTAAGTGTAGGGTAGATTTTTTTCACTTTGTTGACCCTCCATATCTTGAGAACTGTACAACTTGCCGTCGCAAAACTTCTCACATCTTTACTGGCACACCGGTGCAATAGTAGGGCTTCCACCTGTGACGTATAAACCCCATGTTCAGGAATGGACTCGAGGAATCGTAGGGATGGCCAGAGGGAGAAAGGCTGAGCATCCCATGGACTGCTCTCTTCCTCCAGGGGAAGGGTGCTTTAGCAATCAGCACTTGATTGACCTCTGGAAGAGGCCTGGGGAAGCAGGGAGTAAAGTTGAGCACATTTAATGCCCATTCTGGTATAGTGGGCCCTCTTGTCTTGTTACTGTATCTTCAGGATTAGTTCTTTGATACTATATTGCAGCAGCAGAGCCAGAATAGGGCAAGGAGGGAACCCCCATCTGGTTGAGGAGCTAGGGAACAGTGGGTTGTTCTATTTCTAGGGTGTAGTCCCAGTAATAGTCTAAGTCATGGAGCATTATCAGTTGAAGGATTTGCCATATATCCTTACTCTCAGAGCCTTTAGGGCCTCCCACTATCCTCAAGTTGTTGCAAAAAACTCAATTTGTGGGGTTGTCTACCTTCTGTAACAATTTTTGCATTTGCTGTTCTAAGAAAGCAGTCCTGTTGTCTGATCCACTGTCTTAAATTTAACTCACATTGCAAACAGCTCCATATCAGCAATGTGCACCTATGCTGCATCAAATCTCTCCTGACCACTGCATCTCAGGTATGTCAGTGGCCAATGTCTGCAGTGCATCTTTTATATCAGTTATGTCCACGATTCTGACTGTAGTGTTGCCTGTCATCATTTTTCCACCTTGGACTTTGAGACAGCCATGTGGCCCTTCAGCTTGTAACTCAGCAAACTGATGACTGATTCAAAGAAAAATTGACTTGTTTGGGAGCTCTGTTCACTGGCATTTGATAAAAATAATAATACAAAAATACAACTCTGCCTTGTTATCTGTTTACTGGTGGATTAATGAGGATTTTGTAAAAGCATCAATGGAGATCTATAGTAAGATGGTCATCTTTTTGTAACCACTGTGCCAAAAAGGGGGGTTACCAGTGAGATACTCTGTTGGCATTGGGAGAAGTGTTCTTCACTGCCAGACCTGCCAGGGGGCAGGGCTTGATGAGCACATGGGGAAATTTAAGCACTCACTGGCACAGGGAGAATCTGTTGGTGAGGATTCGTGAAGAGAGCTTTGTGAGGAGAGGAGTGGCTGGTGCCAGCTTCGAGGCCTGAGGGAAGGGTCTCCAGTTGGGCCAGGTAGGCCCAAGGCCACAGTTTGGAGATTGTTCCCCGGCTCCCAGCATCCTTTTCCATTGCCTATCAGTGGGAAAAAGTGAGGAATCAATGCAGCTGTAGAGGGAGACAGAGAAGCTGTTAGGAGCCCATTTGGCTCAGTTTGCCTGAGGAACCACTGAGGTGCTGCCACGAGAGGGACCAGAGTTCAGCATGGCAGCAACACTTTAGAGGGGTTGTGGTGGCAGCGCAACTATCCTGCCCTTGAGTGTCCACCATATCCATGTCTGGAAGGGCTGCTGTGGGAGAATTCCTGAGGCGGTAGACTGTGGGTTCCGGCCATTCTCTGTGAACCCTGCCCTAGGATCAGCAGGTGGCCTGCACCCTGAAGGAAAGGACTGTGCCCTGGGAATGAGACCCCCCTTTTTTAAGGAAGGAGTTTTAAGGTTCAGAGTGAGATGGCACCCCACTCCCATTGGTGGGGATTAAGAGAAATCGTACCAGGTCATAATGTCATATGCTTAATAGCATATGGCATTATGGTGAAACCCGGACCAGTGCGCTGTCTGAGTTGGACCCCCCAGAGTTGGAATTTTTATTGGGGGTCTGGGCAGGTGCAGCCTCCTGTAATGGAAGTTACCCCACAGAACAAAAAACTACATGAAATCAAGCAATGCAATTGTGCCGCACAGCATTCTGCTGTTCGACATAATGACCTAGTGCCAAGAGAAATAGTGACTGCCCTGGGAACACCACTAAATTTTCAAGAGAAAACAGAGTCCCCTATGGCTCAACAGCCAGGGATGTGTTGTGGAGGATCCATGTTCGAACCCAGGTCCACTAAGTGACTGTGCCACAGATCTCAGCTGTAGAAAAGTATGGAACTGTAACAATGTATTCAGTGTGCCCCTCCATGGAGTTATTGTTCAAGCTTGAGCTTTTGTGACAGAAAATAAAAATGCCTGCTTGCATTCAATTCCTGTGTGGACCAAATCTTTTGATGTCCTGTAAGTTGTGCTTGTGTGCCCAACCAAACTGTTTTCCAGACCACCCATTGTGAGGGAAGGAAGAGTTCCATCCAGCCTACATCTCAACAGAAATATAGCCATCATAGAAGAATCCCAAATTCTACAAAAATAAGGTACTGTGTGTGAACCCTGCTTGTCATACTGCTCAATCAAGTGGGTGCCGATATCCTTTCTCAGAGACATTTTCAACCAAACCTCTAGACAGGGAAGGGAGGGGGTAGCCTCCTCAATAATTGATCACCTCATGGGACAGAGAGTAGAAATTATCCATGATGGAATTAGGAGCAGGGGCCAAGAGTTACATTTTTTTTGTGTAAATTATTTTTATTCAGTTTCACATATACATACAATGCTCATTAAAACATCATGACATAGAGTACAGAAATAGTCTGAGACAAACAGCAAACAAGTAATTAAATCATCAGAGAATTTACTCTATATACTGCAATACAACATATTGGGAGGCAAGCTTATTTGGTACAGCACTGAGCAACTATAGGTAGCAATCTTGCATGTTTGCCTTGCCAGCACTAACCTTTTTCTGTATATATAGTATGATATTCCTTACAATTGTTTGTACTAAGTCCTGTTTTCCCAGGTCACACCTGGAAATGAGCTTCAGCTCAATGTGTTTATCCCAGTAACCACATTTTAAATACATAAATAACTTAATAAATAAAACGTTTATTGCATCTATTTCTATCTAATTAGAGCCTTATGCAACAGTGCTTAGGACACAGAACCAATAATAATATTAAAATCCAAAACACTCGAGCCCTTGGCTCACATATACGTCACTCTGGGTGATGTTAATGTCTTGATATACGTGGAAGATAAGCTTAGAAACATAGAAACATAGAATTTGACAGCAGATAAGGACCGCTTGGCCCACCCAGTCTGCCCATTTCCCTACCTAATGGATAAGCTGCAGATCCTAGTTAACCAGCAGCCTACCTCTTCCTACCCCCACCCCCTAGAATTGCCTTATGACTGTCCCATGCATGCTTGAATTCCACCACTGTTTTTGACTCCACAACCTCCTCCGGAAGGCCATTCCATGCATCCACAACCCTCTCTGTGATAGAAACATAGATTGCCCCAGTTTAAACAACACACTTAAGCACTCCTAACACTGAAGCCTCACAAAGGAAAAACTAGTTCTTATTCGTATTTAGTAATCCAGTAAAATGGTTAAATTTAGCGTAATGAACTTGAAAACAAATAGTTTTTAACTATTACCTGAGGAATATTTAGGTCCATCGATACCTTTATATACAGAATAATGTAGGTCTGTACAAGTTGGCAAATAACACGTAGCACTTTATTAGCACAGCTAGAGGAAATATTGTAAACGTTTAAGCATATGGGACTGAAGGTTGAACCTTAATGAGTGGATGTGGCAAGTGATAGACATGAGAGTGGCTACCAGGTATATTACTCCATTTTAGCCTTCATATAACGATCACCATCTTGTCCCTTCCATATTAGGTGCTGCTCCAAGGCAACCCTCTAGTGAATTAACAAAAGGAAATTAAGCACTTCTAGTGGCACTAGAATCCCATTACTCTACCTAAACATTAATTAAGGAAGAGAGAAAAAAGAAACCACTTGCCCACACATATCTTACCACGAGTTGCTTACTCTGTACAGATCCCTGATTAAACACAACATAGGCATGTTCACACTAAGAGACTAAAAACGCAAGAATTAGAATACAATATTTGACAGTCTAAATCGTCATCCTTCAGTGTCCAGTTCGGGTTCTTCATTCAATGCAGCAAAGTATTTTTGAAGTACCTCTATTTTTTTCAAGCATCTATCAGATTGTTATAGATGCAAGTTATCCCCGCATGTTTGGCCGGCAATTGTAATGCATGGGAAATTCCTTGGGTTTATAGTACCAACATCATGGCATTAAAGGCTTTATGGTGTTGTCTGGTCAAGTAGTTCAGACTGGGGAAACAGTAAATTAAGCAACTATCCAGTAGAGATAAAGGGACTTTGGATATTGCAGTACCCAGTATGATGTCTCTGATATGTGGACCATGCATTATTATCAGGAATATTCAAGGCTGGTTGGGGTTGTTCGAAGAGGACCATGGAGTAAACCTGTAAGCTTTGTAAATATGGTCCTTCAAGTCTATATCCAGTAACTTATTTAAAAGATTGATTACAAATTTTATTGGGATGTCCCCTTCCATTCCATCTGGTAACCCCAGTATGCAAACACTGGACATGAGGATACCATTTTCTGATTCCTCCTATCTGCTAGGCAGTACTTTATTTTCTTTAAGTACACACAATACAGCCATCAATGATTTATTAGTGGTTTCTGTGGCCACTATAACTTCACTGCTGAAGGTGCCCATTTTTACTTTGATTGTGGAAAGTCTGCCATTAAAGGAGTAAACTTTTTTATCTAATTCTCTGGTGGCCTGTTATAAGGCTGCATTGGTAGGCTTCTCAGAGTGTACTCCATTCTTTCCCCCTCGAGCCACAGTACCTGTTGATTTTTTGGTATGGACTTCACAGTCAGTTGGATGAGCACTTGTTTTTGCTTCCTTGTTTGACATTCAGTTGAAAATTGTATCGCTGAATAGCACTGAATATCAGCTATCTGAATCTTTGTCTGCAGGTTCAAAATCTTTAAAGACAAATAAAATAATTTCATGAAAATAGATAACTGGTCAGGCGCTCCTCTTAAGCACAGCTTTCCCAGCTAGCTGCAGGCTCTGCCCCCCTAGGTGGTCATCTTGGACAGTGGCTCACTTAAAAAAAATCATTCAACCATCTTGTGTTTACAAGGAGTACGATGGTTCCCATCTAGTGTTCATTCTGTCTCTTCACTGGTCAACCTGTGGCCACAGCACTCCTGATGGAAATACATGTATTATTCCACTGTAACCTATTATATATTTGCTATATACCAACTACTGTTAATGTGTTATTGTTGTTTTACCTTGTTTTAGATTAAAACTGCCTCTTTTTCATTGAAAATGTTCACACTGACCGATTGCTTTCAGTGTTCAATTTTCAGATTCTAAGTGAAATATCATGTATTCTAAGTGAAAAATAATATTTGTCCCAAAATAACATGATTCATTTACCCAATGTATTCATTATCTGTGGGGTATTTGTAAGGAGTAACCCATGACAGAGCATTGGTTTACTACAGAATTAATCTGTGCCTGTGGGAGAGGGGCGAGTCATGTTCTACCAGTTGTCAGTGTGCTCCCAACTGAGACCTGACCCCCAATATAGACAGTTGCTCTGGAGGGCAACTGTGCATTAATTGAGAATTAATCCATGGTCAGGTGAGCTGTTTTGCACAATGAGGATGCAGCATTTTTCCTAGCCATGTTATGAAATAATTTATACATGGCAGATGCTGTGAAAAAAAAAATATTCTCTTCTCTTCTCTTCTCTTCTCTTCTCTTGTTCTCCTCTCCTCTCTTCGCTCGTGTTCTGTTATGTGTGGCTTGGCCCTATTCTGATCTATGTGCCAATGAAACTTTTTCCTGGAAAGAATTACATCTGGGCAGTGAAAAATGTATTGAAATACTGTATTTTGAGATAATAGGTGGAACATATATCTGCTCAAAGGGAGTCATTTTCATGACTGGTAGATTCCATTAAAAATTAGTCATGAACTGCATTCATATCTCTTGAATACTGTTGTATTTCAATGTACAACTTCTGCGACATCTTTTGAAAAACTACAACAACCTAATGCTTACAGATAATTCTGCTTTCATTTCACATATTTCTGTATTTATCTTCACCCTCTCATAACTGAGGGCAGCAACTTCAAAACTGGATCCAATCACTCCCTTGTCTCTCAGACATCATCTTTGCCTTCTGCTTGTCTACACATGACATCATAATCCTCTGTCTACTACTCACAGTTTATTGCCATGGAAATAGTTATGCTGCCACAAGCAGGCGATTATGATGTCAAGTGAAGAAAAACAGCAGGATCAGATACAATTTAAAAGATGAGGATCTTGCTTTAATACAAATTTCCTTAGTAATAGAGAATGAGGGGAATTAAAAACAGGAAAATTACAGTAGGAATAGTGGTCACAAAAAAAAATCAAAACTCTTTCCAGAGACATCACAGGCTTTTGTAAAGAGCCCCTGACTACCCAGTGGAAACTTTGAAAAAAAAAATGGGTAGAAACATTTCAGCATCTATTTCACATATTTCTAATTTAACCTTTTCCTTGTCTTAACAGCTATGCACATTAACATGAAAACAAGATCACTGCCCCTAGACAACTTTTGCTCTGACTGCTTCTTTAGAACTGACGTTGCAATTGACTGATGTAAAAATGAAAATTTAGAGCTGTGTGAAAATGGTGAACTCCAAATTAATGGAAAATTTAACTTTGGTGAAATCTGAATCTTCTGGATGTGTTTGGTGAATTTTTCACCATGTTCTGCAAAATTTTCTGGCTGAATTGTGAAACAGTACACATGAACTGCAGAATTACAGTTCTGAAGCATTCCGTTCAGCAGTTTAATATATTAATCTGCAATACATGTGATTATTCTGCATGTCAGTGATCAGTTCTGTAGAATGTTTGCCCACCTTTCAATACATTAATCCACATTTCATACATTTATTCTGCAGTTCAGTGTCACTAAACTCCGGCAGAATGAATGTATGAACTGTGAATTAATGTATTAAACTGAAAAAAGAAATTCCATAGAACTAATCATAAACAGTGATCAATTCTACAGAATTTCTTTCTGCAGTGTAATGTTTATCCACAATTCGTACATTCATTCCACCATTCAAGGTCAGAATAGTAACCTGAGTGCATTCTAAAGTTTCATGAAAGTTACATTTTTTGTGTGGAAAATTCCACCAGTAGAATTTTCATTTTTGCACACCCCTATCTGAATGTCATAAACCGAGGACTGTCATTTCAGCTGCAGAACAAATAGCCAAAGAAGATGATGCCTAGGGGAAAGTAATTCTATTTTAATGTTCATATGCATAGTTCTAAAGAACAGGATGAAATTAAATACATAGGCCCAGATATTCAAAAGAGTTGAGCCATGCGCAATAGGGTTGCGCCTGCACAAGTCCAAATTTGCGCCATTCTGCGATATTCAGTAGGAGGCGGTTGCACCCCCGAAATCATGCTGAGCAACAGCGCAATGATAATGAAGGCATGAGCAACTGAAGGGGGAGGAACCATGCAGAAATGGCGCAGTGTGATATTCAAAGACTTGTGCAATGCGCAACAGTGGAGCAAGCGGAAGTTGCGCCATAGTGGAAATGAGACAAAATAAAAAGGAGCAAGGAACAGGCACAAGAACTCTACAGGGAAACCAAATGTGTCAGAGGCAGAGGCACAGACAGGGCAAGTGGCAGGAACAGGGCAGGCCAGGGAAAGGTCACAGCAACAGACAGGCACAGAGAAGGTGTGGAGAGTCACACAGCGCAGAGGCCTGCACAGGCAGGTGTACCCAGTGCAGGGGAGGTAGCAGCAAGGACAGCGGGGGGAATAAAGTAACAGCTGCCAGGGGGGTGAACGCAAGCCAGGGACATGGCGAGTGCCACCTTCCACATGGAGGCCATAATGAGGGGGGGTGAGAAAGCGGGTGGCAGGGGGACGTGGCCATGGAAGGGCCCATTGGCAGTATGCCCCCGACAGGCAGTACCGAGCCCGCACCAGCTTTGAGGTGTACACAGATACTGAGATTGTGGGCTGGTACCATCTGAACAGGGCAATACTGAGGCGGCTCTGTGAGCTGTGCAGTGATGTGATGCAGGCACCCACACGACAGATCCATGCCCTGTCAGTGGAGACCAAGGTAACAGCCTGCATGTGCTTGCTCACCATGGTTACCTTCCAGAGACCAACTGGGGACACCACAGGCAAAATCCAGTTGGCCACATCACGCCACCTCACCCAATTTCTCAGCGCACTGCTGCCACATGCTGAGGAGTACATCCCTTTCCCCAGTACAATGGCTGAGTGCACAGCACACATAGAGGAGTTCCACAGGGTAGCACGTATGCCTGGCATGCTAGGGACAATAGTCTGCACCCATGTGGCCATATGCACACCACCTGGCCATGAGGGGGCTATATACATGAATCGCAAGGGCTATTTCAACATCAACTGCCAGGTGGTGTGCGATGCCAGGGGGCACATCATCAATGTGTACCATGCACCCTGGGGTAACACACAATTCATTCATCTGGCACCATTTGGCACTGTGCCACAGATTCGAGAGTGGGGACATCCCCACTGGACACCTAGTGGGTGAGTATGCAAACCAAATGGACAAATATAGGGCCTGGGGGGGCATGGCCAGAGGTGCTATGGGTAGTGGCCTACATGGCTTGGGGCAGGGCGATGCTGATCACCAAACTAACCTCCACCCTCTACACACAGGTGACAGTGGATACCCACTCCGTCCCTGGCTGCTCACACCCTACCGGTGGCCCACACCCCATCACAGCAATGCTACAATGAGGCACACGCCACCACACGCAATGTCATCAAGTGGGTGTTCGGGATGCTGAAAGCATGTTTCCGTTGCCTGGACACCTCTGGAAGTGCCCTACAGTACAGCCCCTCAAAGGTCTGTGGGATAGTCCTGGCCTGTTGCATCCTGCACAACATGGCCAACGAATGGGGGATAGCCATACAGGTCAAAGAGGGGGACAGTGATGGGGACGATGGGGACACCAGTGATGATGGTGATGGGCAGCCCCCCTTGGCCGACAGGACCCTCCAACTGCTCCAGCTGGCACAGCTGCACCGGGATACCATCACAGAGGAGCACTTCAGCCAACCCAGGTAAGTCATGGGGCCATGCGCAACCACCAGTGGCCAAGGCACAACCCACAAACACGCAGGAATCCACACTGGGGGTGCATGCCATCGAGGGAAGTGGCAGGGCACAGAGGTACACACACAGCCAGGGATGGGTGAGGATTAACATGCCATGCCGAAGGACACACACACACACACACACACGCACACACACAACGCAACAAACGTGCACAGAGGCCAGAAGGCACAATGACCTAGAATGCACAACCTAGCAACACACATGTCCACAGGCCACCATGCCTACTGCCTGTCCATGTGCATGTGTCAGATGCTGGGCACCATTACACTTTGGTGTACAGCGCAATGCAGGCATCATCTTGTACACGTAACTGTGGACAGCAGCTGGGAGGGTGTGCAGGTAGACTGTGTGTCTGCGTGCAGGGCCGGGTACCCACCCGTGCACTGCCCACTGAAACACACAATGCACACAGGGCAGCACCAGACAGTAGCCGTGCTGGGAGACAGGTCAGTCTGGCGACACAGTGCCATGGCCACCATGGATGTGTGGGCAGCCCAGCCAATACCCACCAGCACTGGCAAGCTGACCACTGGCCTCATGGGGTGGCACAGATGGTCCCCCAGGGGTTCCACTGCGTGAACGTGACCGTGCCCGCACAGGGGTCTGCAGCACACTGAACATGCCTGCACCAGGAGTGCTCTGTATGCCCACAGCTGAACCCGGCGTCGACAGGGTGGGAGTCGCATGAGGCTGGGAACAGGGGGTGGAGAGTGCACTGCGTGGTGTCCATGATGCATGGGCACCTGACTGTGTGCCCATTGTGGCCATGACAGCAATGAACGCCTGTGCATGCCTGTCAATGGCAGAGGTCACATCCTCCTGCAAATGGTCCATCCTTGCCAGGATCTGTTCGGTGACCCTGCTGCGACTCTCCTCTGCCCACTCCAGAGCCACACACAGTGCTTCCACAGATGTCACAAGCTGCATCTGCTGCTGGACCGATGCTTGCTGTAGGTGGGTGTGCTCATCCAAGAGGTCATCAGCCTCCTTGGAATCCTGTCCCTCAGGGTGTGCAAGGGCCTGATGTTCAGCACCCCTCGAGGGTGGGTGCTGCGCACCAGGACCAGGTCTGGGCATGTCCACAGGAAGTGCACAGATGCCGCCACTGAACCCTGTGCCCCCAGGCCTGGTGGGTGACTGCCGATGCTGCCCTCCAGCTGCCGCACCACAGGGCTCAGTGGTGCCACTGCAGTGGCTGCAAGAGTCCCACTGTCCTGAACAGGCACCATTGCTGCCCCACTGGTGTAGACAGGCACAGCCTGGGACTGTGCTGACACGCAGGCCCCCATGGTGGCACCAGCCACAGCCATGGGCATGAGTTGCCCTGCTGTGTGTCCATCCTGTGGCACACACGTGTCACTGCCCATGACGGTCGTGTCATCATCACTGGTGCCGGACTCTGCCCCGGCCACAGCCACAGCCACAGCCACAGCATGCTGGCATCCATGGATGCCAGCACGCTGGGACACAGGCAGGGCTTCCCCCACACCTGTCTCAACGACATCAATGTGGACAGCCAGGTGGCCCCACTGTTGTACAGATCCACACATACCTGTGGAGGTGGATGGTCCCACCTCTGACTCCGTCCAACTGTCCGCAGTGGACAGGCCCACCACTGCTGACCCATGCAGATGCTCAGGATCTGTAAGGGAAAGCAAAGTCACATTACTGCATGTGATCTACCTGGCCCCCCCAGACAGACCATGACTTACCATGCAGAGATGGGCCACCACCCGTCTCTAAGCCACCACCAGGAACTCCCTCTATGGCACTTCAGTGCATGCTTTCAGCCTGTCCTGCTGGGGTGAGCTGTACCACCTCTGGCTGTCCCCCACCTGTTGCAACACGTGCTGCCCTGATGGCAGCCACCTTTTCCTTTACCCTCCGCCTGTCTGTACCCATCTTCTTCTTACACTCCTGCACAGAGCGCTGGTGGCTGCCATGCAGGTTCACGGCACATGCCACCTCCTCCCATGCAGCAGCAGGGGCCTGAGTGGTGCCCTGCCGTCCACTGATCAGTGGCTCCTGAGCTAGGTAGGCCCTCGAAAAGGGCCTCGGTTTCGGCCTTAGTGAAATTCGGCCTCCTCCTCCTCCTCCTCCCACCACTGTTGTCCTCCTCTACAAGAACATGCTCAGTCATTATGTAGCCTGTAAAAATGGCAGTTGTTACCTGTGACTGTGCAGTCCCATGAATGTCCCTGAATCCACAGTCCACACTCCCACACAGCATGTAACTCACCAATAAACTTCAGTAGCTGACTATGGCCACTGCAGCACATTGTCGCACCTTTACAGTGCAATCCATGCAAATGAGGTGAGGAGCAACTTTAATTAGATGCAAACTGTAGTGCTGCGCCATTGAATGGCTGATCAGATGATTTGCATATCACGGCTGAATATCACGCTGTTGCACTTTGTGCAATTGTGTTGAACGTGCTGAGCCAATGGCGCAGTTCTGTGGCATGCATAGTACACCTCACTGCACATGCCCAGGTTGCTGATGCAGGCATCTGGCATGCTGATGATTGCTGTGTGCAGTAGGCAATGCAGGGCATGGCCACCATTGTGTCTGTGGCGCTATAGCGAAGGTCACTACATGGCGCTGTGGCAATGGCCCTTCATAGGCACAATGGCCTGACTGCCCAATAGTCTGCTGTGGCACTGGCACACAGGCAGCCAATTGTGCTACACGCATTGTCATCCAATGGCTCTGTGTGTGTCCTTGCGCCAGGGTCCCTTGACCCTGTGCCTGACCTTTGCCCCCTTGGCACCATGCGTCAGGCATAGGTGCACCTCTATCGCGCTGTTCGGTAACAGCATGATAGGGAATGGCAGTGCTGTGCCATGCAACATCTGCACGTGGGGTACCACACTGCAGAGCACCATATTGCCTACTATAGCTAACGCAATGGTGCAGAGAAGGGCTGCTCCCTGGACTGCCATCGAATTGGCTAATCTGGTGGCCACAGTTGAGCCACACCATGGGCCTCTCTTTGGGGAGGGCCCCCTGAATAGGGCAAGGTCCCAGGTGTGGCAAGAGGTGGCCACAGCCCTTGAGGAGGTGACAGGCAGGGGCAGAACAACAGAGCAGTGCAGGCACTGATATGATGACCTGCAGAGGAGGGAGCCAGAGCTACTGGCCAGACTGAGGTCACGTGCCAGGAGGGGCACAGTACCACGTCCAGGTAGGGGTTCCATCAACACACTGTTATCATCCACATGAGTCACATTGTTGTTTGTGTCCAGCACATAGGGGAGGGACCATATGGGGTTGGCCGTGGCAGTGTTCACAGGGTGGGTGGGTGGGTCTGGCTGGGTGGGGGGCACACTCCTTGGGGCAGGGGGACTTTGCTTTGGGAATGCACTGATGTTCTCCTCTCCTTTTTGTCCCCAGAGGCCCAGATGAACTGTGCTGAGTGCGTGCAGAGTGGATGGGGGTGGTGGAAGCCACAGCCATGCAGGTAGAGGATCAACAATGGCCAACCGACTGGCCCAATGAGGGGAGTGACAGACAGACATCCATGATTAATACTGCATGCTGTGTGACAAGGTGGGCAGCGGGGCATGGCCACCATTCTTTGACATCACTGCCATGCACGCCACTGGTTACAGTCAACACTGTCCAGTGGCAATGCATGTCTGGGTGTGCATCACTGGTGGTGCATGCATGCACCAGGTGCATGGCTGTGTCACTGCCTTTGCTCCACATAGCCATGTCACTAGACAGCCACGGTGGTGCTGTGCGTGACTTGACTGGTGGGTGTGTGCAGCGTTCCGCATGGCTGTATGTGCCTGGGTGGGCAGGTCCTGTGGACATGATCACTGCGGCTGGTCACACACCATCACAGTGGTATGTCCCATGGCCGTATGCCATGCACAGTGGGTGGGCTGTATGGGGTTGTGCATTCACACCTGTTGACTGTGCTCCCTTGTCCTAGGTGCGAGACATCTGAGGCAAATTAGGGACACCCTGTGGGACCTCCTCACCCTGGCATGGGAGACGGTGATGATTCTTAGGAGAATCGATGAGTCTGGGGTCCTTCGGAGGCACAGAGCAAGGGGGAGCCAGATCCTGGACTAGCATGGGAGACAACAGTTCCTTGACCCCTGACCTCCCGTCCCCTCGGACCCACCCTCACACGCCTCCTATCCCATCCCATTTGTCCAGCCCTTCCCTCTGCCCACCCCAACCTTTTTTGTGTCCCCCCCAATAACTGTATATAGTTGTTGTTCATGTCAATAGTTGATTTCTTTATTTTTATAATACATATTACTTGTCTGTGAATACCATGGTGGTCTCTGATTTGCAGTGGGCTATAGGTGCTCAGCTGCAGTGGTGTGCAAGGCATCAGGGGTGGTGCAGTCATGGGTATGTGTGTGTGTCCATGTGGAGGTGTCTATGGTATGGGGATAGATATCAGTCAGTGTCTATGTTGTGTGTGTTGTTCCCCGTGCACTGGATGACTGTGTACAGTGGTCCATGGCCTGTGCTCTGTGTCCATGGTGCACCCATCGGCTCATCCATGGCCTGTGCAGCTGACACACATGCCTGTCTGTGACCTGTATGATCTGCTGGCATGTCAGTGGTGGCATTCCCTGCAAGGCGGACACTGTACCTGTCACTTTGCTGGGTTGCCCATGTTACTGGTGTGGTGCATGCCTGGCTCAGGTGGCACTGTGGGCAACACGGTCATTGTCCCACCTCCATGCTGGGGCTTGTGTGTGTTGCAGGGGATATGCCCCACTGTCTGTGGCTTGTGCTCCAGCTGACAAATGGTGGGGTATTGGTCCATGGTGCCTGCGCAGGGTGGTTGGCACTCCAGTGCCATGGTGGACTGCAGGTTGTGTGTACACAGCTTACATAGGCACACAGTGGGGGCTTGGTTGCCCCACCACTGCATCCCTGTGTTGTTGTGCCCTTGGGTATGGGTGGGTGTCTGTCCAGACCCTGTGTGGCATCTGGTGTGGTGCATGCTTCCACACACCACTGTGGATGTCTGTGCTGGCTGTTGTGGCCAGTGGTGGGCTGGGGTGTGTTACTGGAATACTGTGTGGAGTGCTGTACCACTGGGGGAGGTGTTAACTACACGACCGTCCAATATGGGGTCACTCTTGTGCCAACGCATGGTTGGTCTCTCAGCTGTACCTCAAGGGACTGTGCATGGTGGCACTTTGTCTGCTGTTGTTGCATTTCTGTGTGCTGCAACCTGCTGATGGGTGCTCATGGTGGGGCTGGCTTGCATGGTTCTGTGGTGCACAGTGTTGCATTGACACTGTGGGGGTGGTGGCATGCATGGGGATTCCTGCAGTGGTGATCACTGCTCATGGGGGGTGTCTGGGAGTCACGGTGCAGGGTGTGCTGTGCACTAGGGGGATGGTGTGGCACAGGGTGGTCCGCCCTCCTTGTGTGCCAGTCACAGCTTGCCAGTAGGTGTGATGGGACACCATGGCCAGGCTGTGGGTTGGTTGCTTGTCTCCATGGACCAGTGGTTATTCTAGCCCTCCCTTGGTTGTGCAGTGCTTGGGGTGTGGGGGGGCAATGTCTGTTCTGCTGTGTGTTGCTGTGCCTATCTGTGGCATAGGTGGTGGGCCCCTACCTCCCTGATTGTGCAGTTACATTGCTCTGCAGCTGGGGGTCTCCCTGCTTGCTCTATGGCGCCTCTGGACTGCTCAGCTGAACATCCCTTGTTGCGCTATAGTGCATCATATCTGCTCAGCTTCCCCTCCCTAGTTGTGCTATGGCACAGGTTGTGTGATATTCAGACGTTGGCTGTAGGTGCAATTTGGCCTGCTCCTTTTTTGAATATCGCGTCTGTTGCGCATGGGCACAATAGACTTGTGCTTGCTCCTGCTATTGTGCACTTTTTGGGTGCAGTTTCAATATCTGGGCCATAAACTATATGAACTACAATCTGGAATTTGTCTAAAAGACATGTTTTAATTTCCCTTCTGATATCAGGGGATCATAAAATTCAGCCCCACATTGCATCTATAAACTGTACACATAGCAGTAATGTGCTGAGTTTATTAAGGTCTACTTTAATCTTTATTTAAATATGTGTAATAATTGTAAAAACATATTTCTGACAGTGAGTAAAGAAGAGGGAACCCCTACTTGTAAGCAATCCTAGGATGAAGTGCACACCACTCTCCCCATAGGTGCTCCAGTAATTTAGCAAACAAAAGAGTAGGAAGCAACTGGACACACACCAGACCATGGATATAGACATTTATTAAAAGAACTTATACATCGTTTGTTGAGATTTGTTGACTTGGTAAGCCCACTGGGTCTAGAAGTCCCTTTTTCAGGGACGACCGGGGGGTGGGAGGGGATACAGATGGTAAGCAACTGAGATTGAACCAGATTAGGCAGTTGATGGTATTTTTAGTGAATGAGGAAAATTTGGCAAGGACTTCAGGGAAATTTCCCTACTCTGCACTAGGGGGTGTCCATGTCAGACTGCTAGTCAGTCAGTTGGTTGCAAGGTGGAGATGAGTGCAGACATGCAGGTGGCTGGAGCAGAGGACTTCACTCCAGCCAGATAACCAACGGAGTCCATTTGTGAAGAGGATAAGCTCATTTCAAAAAAGAAAGAGGAGCAGTGGCTAAAGAAACAAAAAACTGAAAATGTGCCACAGGGTGGAAGCAAACAAAAAACTACTTCAAATGTTTCTCGCAGTATGTCAGAGCATAATGCAAAAATGTTGTCTGATATTGAATTAGAAAAGCAATGTTCGACAGAGATAAAAGAACTGCTATTGAGAGACTTAGAGGAAGTGGAGCTGTCTGACAGAAGTGAGGTCTGTTAGAAACAACTGAAACCTGATGACGTGGCACAGTGTAGTCAGGCTGAAATGGTTAGGCCTGACAGTCTGAAGAAAATACATTACCCTGAAAGGAATGGCCAGGAAGGGCTACAAAAGGCTCGGCCTAAGAAGGGTAGAAACTGTACAAACAGAAAAGAAAGGCATAGAAGAGAATAAGAGTGAGGAAAATATGGAAGCAAGGAAACATGAGCTCACAGATAAGATAAAAGAAAATGGGACCCCCCCAACAGTAGAAATGACTGAATCTGACATGGATAAAGCAAATAAAATAGATGACACGCCTGAATGGGTAAAGACAGCTTTAGTGGAGGCAAGATAGAAGCAGACTTAGTCTGGAGGGAACCCTAACAGACCGGGTTCAGTAGAAAAGGACCTTGAAACAAAACTGATAGAAAATGAAAATAAAACAACAGGGAAAAAGCAAGGAATATAGGTGATACAAAGGAACTAACAGACAATGACAATGAGAACTCCGGAATGGAAACTGAAGCAAACATCCCCTATAAAAAATAATAAAAATTTGCCTGATGATAATGTATGGGGGAAAAATATGAAGGAGAAGCTCTTTTCTGAGCAGCAGCAACAACAGGCCAAGCGTAGAAATGCAGTAAGACCTAAGTATAAAGGTGCGGTGACTGATGCACCAGATAGATTATATATTGGCAAAATCTTGTTAAAACAAAGCATGAAATACTACCCTTATGAAATGTATGCCTTAATACATGTACCTGGTAGCTCTGAATATGATGTAAATTTTAAGCACCCTAGTGGTCTCAACAGATTTTGGAAACTGTACCACCAATTAAAAAACATGGATCCATGGAACGAGATTGTAGCAACACTCAGCTCAGGCCTGTGAGTCTTCCTCAGGGGGTGGAATTAGTCAGCAGACCATCACCATTAAATACCCCTATTTTAATGAAATAATTAGGCACATGTATTGGCAATTACAAAATGGTGCAAAGTTTGTTAAGAAATGTTATGTGATCCCATATTGAAACAAGATCATAGCACGCACTACATAATCAAGCCAACTATTTCATTTAATGATGAATGATTGATTATAGGGGTACGCAAGAACTGCTATAGTTAGGGTTGAGTAGGGTGTTCAATATTAAGCCTCTAACTTTGTACCTTAATAGCTCTGGAAGCATTTGACAAAATCAGCTGAAATGTTGCATGTGCTGTCTAAGAGGCACAATCTAAATCTGTGGAAAGTTTTGTGGTCACAGCTTATGTGGTTTCTGATATCTGCATATGTCATTTTCCTGTAGACTTTTATTTTTTTCTCTCTACATAACACGGGATTTGGGTTTGTTCTCACCTAAAGCCTACACAGAATTGATTTTTTTTCCCTGAAACTTTCAAGGTAGAAGCATGCTTTGGCAAGGTAATGGCTTTGGAAGCTTTCTTGAAAACATATTAAACAGTGGTTCCAGAGTTATAATGATTTACATTTTTTTTCTGTTCTGAGCAAGCTCAGTAGGATTTGAGGGATAATGTTCTGATGCAACACAAAAAAATGTGGTACAACAAGACAATTTTTAGTTTTGTGAGATGTGCTCAGGACATCAACATTTTTTTTTCATTTTCTGACAACCACCATCTTGTTTCTCACCTCAGTAACAAAATACTAATTCAAACTTTTATTACAGCAGCTATAATAAATAAAAGTGAATCTACCTCATTAGAATATGCTAATTCAGATTCTGAGGCTTATTTCAGTGAATCATGACTATAAATGTTTTACCTGGTCATGCTAATGTCTTTCCCATTTTTTGAATCATGACATACTTTTCTGTATTGTATTATTAAGATGGTGCATTGATCACCATGATTTTTTGTGCATAAAATTGGTTTCTCAGCATGAAATATGATTGCACATCCATGATTTTTCATTAGCAAAAAAAATTGGTTTCTCAACTTGAAATTTATTATGCATCAGAATTTTTCATTTCACAGCAGAAAATTGGTTTCTGGGCATGATATTTGATTGTGCACCATGGGCCCAATTCAAAACCCAGTGGTCGATGCAGCTGTGCTGAAATCTTTGCCACACACTGTGCCCCATTCGAGAAGAATGTGCATTTGCAACAATTTTCACAATTTATTGCAGTTTGTGCCAAATATTTAGCACAAGACCTATAAAAGGATATTTAAAATTGTGACAAGCTAGACCAGAAAATGCTGGCCTAACTTGCTGCAATCAGTGGATGGGATCGAGAAACCCAATAGCTGGCCATATGAGTTCCGCAAGCCCCATGTACCATATGTTCGGTGCACCAAGGCTTGCAGCATTCTGGAGGCTTTTGAAACTTGGGCCCCATGATTTTTCATTTCACAACAAAAATGGGTTTCTCAACTTGAAGTTTAATTTGTGCATCAGAATTTTTGGATTGGCAGCAGGAAATAGGTTTCTCAGCATGCAATTTGATTGTGCACCATGATTTTTCATTTTTGCACCCATTTTGCAGCAGAACATTGGTCGGTCAGCATGACATTTTATTGTGTATCTTGATTTTTAGTTTCACGACAGAAACTGTTTTCTCAACTTGAAATCTGATTGTGCATCAGAATTTTTGGTTTTATGACTAAATTGTTTTTTCATCATGAAATATTTTTTCTTTTTTTTATTTATTTATGACTTTGGTAACTGGGTGAGTGCACTGATCCCAGGACCATTTTCAGGCATGACCTGGGCCACCTTACAGTAGCACAGAGTTACAAACAGCAATGCGTAATACTGTTGACAGATAAAACATTATTACATATAATGTACAGTTTACAATAAACAGGAAACAATGGTACTCTAGAATACAGGGTAGCTTGAGGGCAGAGTTCCACAAAGGAACAAGGTTTGTAATATATAGATCTGCTGAGCTTATACCTGTACTAGTAGAAAAACAAAATTCATAAATATGTACATGCTATATACAGCAGTATATAGACTATCCAAAGATGCAATGGCACACAGAGGTTGCCATGAACCACTCTTTAAGACAAGATTTGAAGTGGCCATGGGTGTTGGTGGAGCAGAGCTCGGCAGGTAGTTGATTCCATAACACTGGGGCAGCTACCAACGGTATCACATCAATACTGCACATCAAATTCAGCATGAGCATTTCAGCATTGTGGTATGTACGTAATGAAAGACAGCATATGTGACAGTTTAGCACATACCGCAACAGTGCCTTAACATTGATATTTTCTCTAGGTTTTGGATTCAACTTTCGACACATCTCATTCAAAAGATAAAAGCAAAACATTTCACAAACTACATAAATTACTAAAAAAACAATTGTTCCTGTGACTTTCATCCATCAATGTTGCACCTCACATATGTACACAATGCACCTCATGAATTGACATTTCAGGAGCAGCACAAGTTATGGCACTGGTAAAGCAGCTGTCAATACACTGACAGCATTCCTTCAATGTCTACATAGCACAAGATGATAGAATGATCACTTCAACTACATATTTGACAAGCACAATGGGAGGTGGAGACTGGAAACAGCAACAACAAACTGGCCAAGAGTATTAAAAATATTAACAAACAAATGCTTTCTCTGCTAAGTAACAGTGATTGAAAATTATTTCGATACCCACATGAACACCGACAACTAACATGACACACACATGAACTGACAGACAGCACTGTCCTCAGTTACTAAATACCACTCGCAGAATTAGGACAGAAGAAAATGACCTTGACAGCAAAATGATAACACAAAAAAAAGAAGTTTGGCAGTACCCAGGAAAGGAGACTCCCCCCCCCCCCACTTACATCATTACATTTACCTCACTGTCACCTATTGCTACAACAACAAGGTGCCTAGGGTCAGCCATTGATTTAGGTTCTCTCATGACCTGTGCTGAGATTGTTCTTGGTAAAATTGTATAGCACGCCAATTACTGACACTGATATGACCGCACTTAAAAAAACCACAGTGATTTTGTCTGCGCTGATTTGACATGGAACCGCTACCAACAGGGCTCTACCACTCATATTTTGGATACCCTGGGAATATACAGAGGGAGGATATTGTGAGAGTGTAGGCAATAATGAACTGTACAAACTGAGAGGATGGCTGCAAGGGAGTACTCCTGGCCAGTCCAGATGGTGGAGTCAATCAAGCTGCCAAAGGTGACGGAGAAGCGGCCTTGCAATGGATGCCATCCTAGCATATTTTAGAGGACACAGTGGTGAGCAGAAAATGGGGCTAGCAGGGCAAAATGACATGCACTTTTGTAGGCAGAAGAAAGCTTGGACATCAGGGTTAAGGACGTCCCAGCATAGATGAGGGAGCAGTAATCCTGGATTGGTAGTACAGATGAAGCCACTTAATAGGGACAGCTCCATTGCTATTCATTTGTCCCTTTTAAGCGGCTGTCCCCATTACCTGAAGTAACTCAGTTATGCAAAGAAAAGCAACAAAGACCGCATGTTAATAGTGTCTTTAGATTTCGACTTCCCCAAACACAACGCTGTACTCAGTATTTGATTTGAAGTAGCAATTTAATGTTATAGACATACAGCACATGTAAACTTTATTTGAAAGTAACTAAAAATTGGATGTCAATTTAAAAAAATATCAGTCATTTGGCTCTGCCTGGAATCAGAGCACATCTTACTAGTGACTGCATTTTCAACATTTTGTAGCATGTTCCACTCGTCAATCTTGCCATGGTATTGGCACCACACCATGAGTGAATGCAGATGGACCACTGCCTCATGGTTAGTTGGAGCAACAAGCTGGGTATCTTGGCTGTCAGCTTCAGCTTCAGCTTCTGAATCCAGCTCGTCGGTGCACGGCCTCTTAATTAATGAACAGATCTCTTCGGTTGTTAGTTCACCGTCACTTCAACTGCTGCTCCCATGAGGAAAGCCACTTTCTGAAGATCCAACCTGTCATCCATGCATTTGAAGAGGAAGTGTATATGATAGGTAGTGATTTTAAGTCTTTTGGCAAATATCTGGACTTTTTACTTTTGCCGATCAAGAGAAGTGGCCGTTTGTCAGTCCCATCCATGTTAGCACAGACATGCAAGGAAACATACTCTTTTGCCTTCTTTCAGCCCAACAACTCTGAGTGTTTGTGTATATGGCCACGATCTGGGTACCCTGTATAAAACAGTCCAATCTCATCTCCATTGTAGACATCACCAGGTGTATATTCCTGCAATAGAGCTGGTAGCACGCTTTGCACCCAATCCCCTGCAGCACTACTATCAGCATCACCATGCTCTTCTTGTTCCTTTTTATAAATGATATTGTGCCTCTGCTTCCACCATGAGAGCCAGCCATCAGAAGCAGCAAATGATTTGTGGTTTAGCTGTGCTGCCAGTTCATTAGCTTTTTTTTTTTCATAAGGGGACCGGAGATTCGAGCACCTCTGCTAAATGCATTATTAAATGAGGTGAATAGTGCTTCTTCCATCTCAGAGTCCTTTCCATCTCTCTTCCTTTTTCTCTGAGGGTTGCTATTTGCTAGTCACTCAACCATGATTGAATCATGATTTTGTCTGATTCTGCCAGCCTGGCATTTTGATATCCCAAAGGCAGCAGCTACCTTTGACAAGGAGGTTTTTGGTCCTTGAAGAGCTTCAAGAACCTTAACACGCTCAGCAAGGGACAGCTCCTTACATTTTGAGTCCATGTTCATGTCCAGCAAGGAACTTCAGTTGGAAAACACTGCTCACAAGATCTAATTTTATCAGGAAACTACCCCAAAAACATCCCAGTTAGCCGAAATCGGTGTCCCTATTAAACGACAGGAGCTCCCATTAACTAGAATAGGGGAATAATTGGTTACTATGGAAATGTCCCAATTAAGTGAACATCCCTATTAACTGCATCCTGGTTAAGTGGCTTCATCTGTAGATTACCCTGGATGATGGCCAGTCTGGCTTCCATTGTGAGGATTGCACATCTTAATTTTCCATTTTGCAGCAACAAAATTGGTCGATATGAAATTTCACTGCAGATCATAATTTATCATCGTGCATGACAAACTGGTTGCTGGACATGAAACTTGATTGCAGTCTGTAATCTTTGGTGTCACATGATGAGAAACGTTAAACTAAATTTGACTTGCAAAACTATTTTTTAATTGTGATTCAGTAAAGTCTGTTGGAAACACATTTTTGTTCTGGATCATAACTTGACCTTGTGAAAATGGTAATTGGTTGATCAATATGAAATTTGAACTCTGATCATAATTTCCCATTACATGACTGTAATTTGGTTTGTGACATTACATTTTCAATGTAGATAATATTTTTTTCAGCTTCAATTGGTACTTTGACATGAAATTGCATTGCAAATAAAATTTTGCATAGCATGACTTAAATTGGCTGTACAACATGAAATTTGATTGCCCACCATAATTCTTCAGTTTGCAGCAGAAAATTAGTTTCTGGACACGAAAGTTTATTGCACACCATGATTTTTCATTCCATTGTAAAAATTAGTTGCTCACATTGAAATTTGATTGAGCATCATCATTTTTGGTTTTACGACTTAAATTGGTTTCTTGCTATGAAATATGTTTGCGCATATAGTGAGCACAGCTCTTCTCTTGGCATAGGACCCTGCACATCTGCATCTGTGGGTGACAGAGGGCTATGTGCTTTGACTGACAGATGGACCTTCTCCCTTGTGCATCTGTATCGGTGGCTATATGCTAGCACAGATAACATACAGTCCTGCATTTCTGTAGCCTACCTGGCAGTCCCATGGGTTCATGGTATCCATCACTGCATGAAACTGCAGGGCATGCAAGGATCCTACACTTCCATAGGAAGATAGAGTCTTCTTTTTCTTCCCTTGGCCCTTGTGCATCTCAGGACCTGCGTGAATGAGGGTACAATCCCACTATCTCAAAAAGAAAGGACATTCTTTGCAAGAATCTTCCTTAATGCACCAGTTAGGGTTCAGGTTAACACCATAAAGTAGAAAAATGTAGTGTTAGGGTTTAGCAACCATAACCTACCATCCCACCCCCCACCTCTCAAGCAGCAAAAGGAAATAAAATATTAGGGTTTTGGGTCTCTGGAGTCTTGGCAAATCAGTGACAGAGTCTTCCTGGAGGTTACCAGCCCTAATGCCCATCTTGTTCCCTGAGCAAACAATGTCAGATGTGAGCCCAACACCTTGTATTAGCAACACATGGTGAGACATACTTCTCCACCTTTGAACAGTGTTTCAGAATAAGACACTGGATTGGAGATGTATCTTTTGCCTCAAACAGGACACTACAGGGTGTGAGAGGAAAACCACACCACTGATTCACCAAGACTACAGAGACCTAAAACTCTATTTTTTTTTTCCTTTTTCTGCTTGGGGGTTGTGGTGGGGAGTTAGGGTTTGAAACCCTAATGCCACATTTCCATACTTACATGGCCTTAACTTGAACCTAACTTTGCAAAAACTGTTATATAGTGATAATATTATCTACTAAAGTGTAAACATTATAAGCAGTACATATACTGTAACTATTAAAAAAAGTACTAAAACAAGTCAAAGCAAATGTTATTACACTGATGTGGATCAATAGAATCACTTGTAATACCTGGTTGAGGAGGGAAAAGGGGGGTGGAATAGGAAGAATGATACCAATACACCCAATATTACTACATAGAAAATACTGGATGAGCAACTATGCACAACCAGTGTGTTCTGCCACAGAGGGGTTCTGATTCCCTCTGACCTTGAGATGAAGCTCAAGAGGTCCATGGGAATCAGGACCCTGAGAACACACTGGTTATGCATACAGTTGCTCATCCTGTATTTTTAATAGTGTATATGTAAGCAATAAGGCATGAAGGGGTGTGTGTGTGTAAAACATATATTACAGCACAGCCAAGGGCATAGTAAGGCATGAGGATGAAGGCCGAGTGACGTTAGCTGCCGGACATGATGTAAAATATGTTTTACACACATCCCTGAGTGCCTTATTGTGCTTATAAAATTGGCTCTCTTTTTTTTAATTTTTACTGTTGGGAAAAGCATGTTTATATGTAGAAACAATAGATATATTTGTGTGCATTTGTGATAAAATAGTGCTTCCACCCACTGCAAGTGATGTTATTGATGATGCCATTGTATTAGGGGATAAGGCATTTTATAGGCACATCAGTGAAAGAAGAAAACCCGGGAGGGGGGTTGTGAGGCTCAAAGGGGAGAACAGAGAGTGTAAGGAGGGGGATATGTACAAGGCAGAAATACTGAACAAATACTTCTGCTCAGTATTCAATAAAGAGGGGAAGGGTCAAGGACCACAGTTGGGATGCAGAGGCAATGGGGGGGGTAGACACTAGTCCAATCACAGTGGAGAGAGTTCTGGAACAACTCACAAAGCTGAAGGTGGATAAGGCCATGGGGCCAGATGGCATCCACCCAAGGATATTAAAGGAGCTGCAAAGGGAACTAGCAGCACCTCTGGTGGCCCTGTTCACAGAGTCACTCAACACAGGTGTCATTCCAGAGGACTGGAGGAGGGCATGTGTAGTCCTACTGCACAAAAGTGGCAGTAGGGAGGAGGTGGGGAACTACAGGCCAGTCAGCCTCAGCTCAGTGGTGTGAAGCAGCATGGAGACACTGCTGAAAGAAATGATAGTGTCACATATGGAATCCAGTGGTGCTCAGGGTCTGAGGCAACATGGATTCACAGCAGGAAGGTCATGTCAAATTAATCTAATAGATTATTTGATTGGCTGACTAGGGAACACAATCAGGGAGGGGTGGTAGACATTGTCTACCTAGATTTCAGCAAAGCCATCGACACCATCCCACATAGAAGGCTGATTAACAAGATGGGTAGTCTGGGCATGGAAGACAAGGTGGTGAACTGGGTTAGGAACTGGTTATCAGACAGGAGACAGAGGGTGATGGTAAATGGGTACAATCTGGGGAGAAGGGGTGGTCAGTGGGGTACCACAGGGATCAGTACTAGGACCAGTCCTGTTCAATGTCTTCATTAGCAACATCGTATAGGGTCTAGAAGGAAAGGTCTGACTGTTTGCAGATGACATCAAGATCTACAACAGGGTGGATACTACAGAAGGGGTGCAGAAAATTAAGTGGGACCTGGAGAAACTTGAAAGATGGTCAGAGATGTGGCAACTGAGGTTCAATGCATAGAAGTGCAAAATAAAGGAGGGTGAGATACTAACAACAACAAAAATGGAAAGGGACCTTGGGGTAGTCATATCAGATTACATAAAGGTGGGCAAGCAATGTGAGAGGGCAGCAAGGAGGGCTGGGGGATACTGGGATGTATAGGGAGAGGCATCACCAGTAGAAAACAGGAAGTTATTATCCCTCTGTACAGACAGCTGGTGAGACCCCATCTGGAGTACTGCATGCAGTTCTGGAGACCCAATCTCCTCAAAGACATAGGCAGGATGGAAGCTGTCCAGAGGAGACCAACTAAAATGGTGCAGGTTCTGCACTAGAAGACATATGAAGAGAGACTTAAAGAGCTTAATATGTATAGCCTCAAGGAAAGGAGGGAGAGGGGGGACATGATAGAAACTTTCAAGTACCTCAAGGGAATCAACAAAGTCCAAGAGGGTAGCATATTTCAAAAAAAGAGGTGTGCAAGAACAAGGCAGCACAATTTGAAGATGGGGGGGTGGCTCACAAGTAATTTAAGGAAGTATTTTTTCACAGAGAGGGTTGCGGATGCATGGAACAGCCTTCTGGAGGAGATTGTGGAGTAGAAAAAAGTGGTGGAATTCAAGCATGCATGGGACAGTCATGAGGCAATTCTAGGGGGTGGGGGTAGGAAGAAGTAGGCTGCGGGTTAACTAGGATCTGCAGCTTATCCAATAGGTAGGGAAATGGACAGACTGGGTGGGCCAAGCGATCCTTATCTGCCGTCAAATTCTATGTTTCTATGTTTCTATGTTTCTATAATGTACCTCAATAGAGGGAAAGCTGGGGAGAGCTACAGGTTGGGGGGAGTGACTGTCACAAAAAAGGAAAGGGACCTAGTGGTTATCATCTCTGATAATCTTAAGGTATCAAAGCAGTGTACAAAGGCAGCAGGGAGGGCCAGTGGCATGCTGGGGTGCATAGACTGGGGTATCATTAGCAAGAGGTGGGAGGTGGTGATACCATTGTATAAAACATTGGTAAGACCTCACCTGGGGTACTGCGTGCAGTTCTGGAGGCCACACCTGCACAAGGACATACATAAGGTGTAAACTATCTAGAGAAGGGCAACAAAGATGGTGCAGAGCTTGCACCACAAAACATATAAGGAGAGACTAAGGGACCTCAATACGTACTCATTTGAAGAGAGGAGACATCGGGGGACAAGATTGAAACTCTTAGGTACCTCAAGGACATGAACCAGGTGTAGGTAGGGACCTTTTCTATTGTAGCAAAAGTACTAGAACAAGAGGGCACACTATGAAATTGGAAGGGGTAGATTAAGAGGTAATGTCAGGAAGTTTTTCTATGGAGAAAGAGTTGTCAATGCTTGGAATAGTCTGCCATAGGAGGTAGTGGGGCAACTGCAGTGGAGGGGTTTAAGCATGCCTGGGACAGGCACAAGGGAGTCTGAGAATGGAGGGAGTGATGAAAAGTCATTAATCACATAGGATCAGTGGCCCCATACAATGCATAGGGCCTGCAGGCAGACGAGATGGGCCTAGCAGTCCTTATCTGCTAACAATTTCTATTTTTCTGTGTTTCTATTACTGCCTACTTTCTTCTTCCTGTTTTTTGTTCTCTGTTTTTCTCCACATTCAAGATATGGAAATGTTTATCATGGAATGTTTACCATGGAATACATGGATTCTAAATTCTGCTCAGTTCCACTGGCAGAATGTTTCTCTCCTAACACACACTGTACACACAGACAACAAAGGCCTTTGTTACAGCCAGAGATTCAATTATATCACTGTCAGGGCAAGAAGAAGAGAGTTCCCTGATAAGCAGATAAAGATAAAAGGCTTTTTTCACAGTCAGCCAAGAAACAATTGTAGTGAAAACTATAAACAATACTTATTGTTTCTAAGTTATGTATGTAAAAAGGATGTGATAAGGGAAACAACATTTAATTAATTTCTCTTTTTTTACTTAAGATAGTTTTATTTTTAGGGCTCAGTAGATTTTTTTTTTAGTGTAAAGGTAGCAGCTATGTTTGTGGTGGAAGATCAGTTCTAGCTGTAGGGAGCTAACTAAAATGCCTGTGTTCCAAATGCCCATTGATCTGGATTCCAGACTCTCCACTGCTGATTAGTCCTTTTTTTAAACCATGTGTAAACCACATTTTACATATAAATCAGAGCCAATCACATTACTAGATTTTACCCTGCCATTTTATAATATTATGTGAAATGTGGGCATTGTGTTTTTTTTCTCTTTCACAATGAAACTGACTTGTAAAGTCTCTAGAGATTCCAGAACACTGTTCTACCACAGAATTGGATAGAGGAAAGCAACTATCTGGCAGCATTCCTAGTTGTTTTGCTGTAATAGTGACATCACTACTGCAGCAGAACAACATAATATCTCTACTGCAGCAGAACTAGCATATTCCAGGCATGGAATTCCATGCACAACAGCATTCCACTATACACTAAATAAAAGATTTGTGTATGAGCAGTCATACATAACAAGGATATTTTTGAATCAAGAGGTTTCCTTGGTAACAGATGACATCGAGAGTGCAGCTTGAGAGGTACTCTGTTACCAAGGGAACCTCAAGATACAATAATTTCCTTGTTTGTGTATAACTGCTCATACACAATCTTTTATAGTGTATGGGCAGTCACAGCATAGAAAATCACACAAAACCAGCTGGAAAAGACAACAGAGAAAATACGTTTTAACATTTTCTTTTAACTGATACAGTGTGCTCTGATGTTTCTGCAAGTTCATGTTTAAAAAAAAACAGCAACATCCAGCTTAACTGGATTGAAGAAAGTAACTATGTGGCAGCATTCTAAGTTGTTATGCTGCAGTAGTGACATAGTTAGTGCAGCATGACAGCTGTGATGACATAAAAAACTGCAGCATAACAACTCCATTCTAGTTATGGATTTCTATCTATAACAACATTCTACCAAACACTATATTAGGCTTTATTTAAAAGTGTGTGTTAATTGTAAAAGCTTATTTCTGACAGTGAGTAATGTAGACTAAACCCCTACTAGTCACTAATGCTTCTAAGAGGATTGTGCAATAAATTATACTCTTTGTGACGCTTGGCCAGCTGGTTATGATTGTTCTATGATTTGTCTCACATAAGACAGCCTGTGCTCCTGGGAGACCCTCCCCACCCCCACCTGGTTTCAGTGAAGACTATAGGATGTATAATTAATGAGAATATCGCTGTAATATAATTAACCTCCTTGAAACATTGCATTTTATGGCCTTTTTATGACTTGTTGCTTCTTTTAAGTGGAAACGAAATGGAACTTTATGAGTCCGCCAGAGGATGAAAATTGTAAATTTTTATGATGTCTTAAAAGGAAGAACACTTAATATCAACTGGTGTTAAAAAAGCTATAAAACCCTTTGAAATGCCCTGGGAGAAGGAACTGTGAAATCAAAGACTTATAATTTGGGAAATCAGTTTTTGCTGAAGTCACATTATTTAAAATATCTCCTGACAGGAAATCATGTTTGCATTTTTTGGGGTTCTAAAAGGAGGAGCTAGATGACTCATAGAAGGAATGTAGAGAGACACAGTTAAACTAATACTGGTTTCTGATCTTTTTGATATATTCCATCTTGGGACACTAGAGAGAAAGAGCTCTTTGCTCTGATCTAACTTAGGCACTTAGAGGTAATACATTAGATAGAAAAGATCTAAATGTACTTTGGTAGGAGTTTGTCTGTAGTTTTCCATGTTTTTCTTTATGTGATTGTATGCTCTTTGATATATTGTTCTGTGTTTACATTTTTCATATTTTTATCATCTTTAGTAAAATCTTTATTTTGAAAGATTGCCAGGGTCTGCCAGTTCTTTTTTGCATGTGACGTATAAAAGGTTAAGACTGACAAAAACTGTTCGAATGATTGATGGTGTTACTAAACTGGGAAAAGGTAAGAATATACTTAAGGTCTTTTATAGAGTTTTAAAAGGTTCATTTTGGATACCTGGTTAGGTGCCCTTAGGTGAAAAATATATTGCATCCCCCCAAAGGGAATATTATCTGAGCCTGTACATTTGGGTACACTAACATAAGGTTCACAGTTTGAATCCCCCCCAGAACTTGAGGCAAAAGGTGATTTGAACCCACAAGCAAACAGGAGGATTACCCTGTCTGTTACCTGTTCACATTACTGTTCTCAGAGGTTGGCACTGTGGGAGCAGAGGGCCTGACCTGCTGAATGCATTTGTGACAGATTTGGTTAGCAGTGGTGTGATAAATTTGGAACTCAAACTTTAACTGTTCTGTGTGTCAGCTTAATACCGTACAACTCACTTGCAAAATAAGGCAGTGATTTATTTTTTAAAAAGGAAACAGAACTATATAATTTTGCTTACAGTCAAGTTCCTACCTGTTTTATTTTTTTTTCTCATGTGCAAGTTAGAGTAGCCATAGTTAGGGAAGAAGATGGCTTCCAACTACAGCGGGTAAACTGCAGACTACTTGAGTCAGTTGTGCCAGGACAGAGGAGTCCTACATGAGGTGAGAGCCACCTAGCAGAACCTCATGGATGCCCTGGTGGCAGCAGATACCCAGAGCATTGAGTCACAGACTGTAACTGTAAAGGACCAAACCTTGGGCATGGAGGGGCCAGCGGCCAGTGCAGTGTCCAGATCCAGTGAGGAGGGCAGCAGGGCCAGTGCAAGCGAAGGGCCACAGCAGCATGGGTAGGTCACCAGCATTCTGGAGCCAGAAGCAAACAGGCTGCAGATTAAGTTGCACAGAATGGAGCTGGAGTTCCAGAGAGATGCTGAGTAAGAGAAACGAGCTGCAGATGAGAAGAGGAAGTGAGAACAGCGAGAAGCTGACCATGAAAAGCTTGAGTGCCAGCGAGCTGCAGAGAAAAAAGGGGAGCTAGAACAGTGAGAAATTGACAGTGACGAGCATGAGCGCCAGAGGCAACATGAACTGGAGAAGCTACGACTCCAACCACCAGCACCACAGCAGGTAAGTGGCTTGGGTTTAACTGGAACTACAGGACTGGGTTACAAATTAAATTCCAAATTGATAGCTGAATTTAAAGAGGGGGAGGATATAGATTCCTTTTTAAATTCCTTTAAAAAAGTTTGTATTCAGACAAAAATTCCTAGATGGTCCTAGAGCTTCCATCTATCCCCGCTACTCACTGGGAAAGCTCAGGATGCACTGGGCCAAATGGACAATAAGGACAGTAATGACTACAGCAAACTTAAAGCTGCACTTTAAAAAAAAGTTTGATTTAACTACACAAGCATACAGAGCTACATTCCGTAAGCTCAGGAGAAGCGCTGACATGAGCTACGAGGAGCTAGCCATGAAACAACGTCGATGTTTAAAACATTGGTGGGAGGGAATTGAAGCAAACTCTGTAGGTAAAATTGAAAATGCTATTTTGTTAGAACAGTTTTTCTGGGCATGCCCAGCAGAGCTGAAAACCTGGCTGGAGGACAGAGATCCAAAAACAGTGCAAGAAGCTGGTGAACTATTGGACCACTATGCCAAGAGCAGACCTGCTCTGAGTGCGAATAGGCAGGCGTGGCAGCGCAGAAAGGGAAAAACATGCCTTTAGGCCAGCTAAAACCCTCACTGCCTCCACCAAAACCAGTAAGCCCCAGGTTTCAAAGAAAAGATTTTTCTGAGAAAAGAAATGAATGTTGGGTTTGTAAAGAATCTGGGCATATTGCCAGACAGTGTCCCAAAAGGACGAGCAATACGCAACATGGGGCTAAGAAAGAAGTGGGTTGTTTGTGTGTCCCTGGAAGCATGCCTGTGAACATGAGGGAACACATTCAACCAGTCACAGTGAATGGGGTACAGACACAAGGGTTAAGAGCCACAGGGGCATCCCTGATAATGGTAAAAGGGGATCTGGTAGAGCCTGGTCAGCTTATACCCAATGAATTCATAACTGTACAAGACTTCACTGGGGAGGATAAAACATTGCCACTCGCTAGTGTTCTCCTGGACTGGGGTGAAGCAGGGGGAACTATGCAACAGGTGGCTGTAGCCAAAACATTAGTGGCTGACATCATTCTTGGCAATAATCTCAAACAGGGGATGGTGTGTGCAGTTACCCGTAGCCAAGTGGCAAGGGAAAATTTTAGTTCTCTGAACCACACCGAAGCCATTGTGGAAACGACTAGGAGGCTGGTTTCCCAGCCTGTGTCTCCTGATAGGGAGACTAATGAAAAGGGAGTAGAAATTTCCCAGTAGCAGTTAACCACACAGCTACAGAGGGTTACTCCAAAGAAGGAGGAGTGACCCATTGTCAGAGGGTTAGGGATGACAGTGATCCTGAGTGCCCTGACACTAGTACTAGGGGCCCTAGTTTAGAGAATGAAGGGGATCTGTCCCATGCCTTGGGAATGTGTGAAGACTTTGCAGCTGCTCAGAAAAGTGACCCTATTGATCAAGGTGAGAAAGCGGGGTGCCTTCTGGCACTTCACATCAAACAACAAGAATCAGTAAGATTTATCTCTTCAATTAGGGCTTCTGATGATGGATCCCTAAAAACATCTCCCACAGAGATAGTTCAAGAGTTTGCAGTATACTATAAATCACCTTACGGGGACATGGACCTCCCTCCCTCCCAGCCCAGAGAGCATGGAGAAGTACCTGACGGACTCACATCTACCCTCTCTTCCAGTACACTACTCAGCCTCTCTCGTCTCTCCCATAACTCAAGGAGAAATCTCTGAGGTTATTAATGGTTTACCCTCGGATAAAACTCCTGGCCCTGATGGATTTTCCTCCCTTTTCTATAAAATATTTCGGGATCTTCTTTTGCCAATACTTATTAGTTTATACCAGCACATCTTATCCTGGTCAGAAGTTGATCGTCATCTCTTTGAAGCCTTGATAGTGCTCCTCCCTAAGCCGGACAAAGACCCTGAGCTTGTCCAGAGCTACAGGCCTATATCTCTCCTAAACCAGCATATCAAGATCCTTTCAAAGATTTTAGCTAATAGGTTATCCATGGTGCTACCCTAGTTAATAGGTATGAATCAGGTAGGTTTCATGAAGGGACGCTCTTTGGCAGATCACCTACGTACGTTATCCCATGTCTTCTCGACTTCCAGAGATGCTGACTTCCCTACAGGCTTGGTCTCTTTGGATGCCGAGAAGGTGTTCGACCGAGTGAATTGGAGTTTTCTCTTTAAGGCTTTGAGTGCCTTTAACTTTCCCCTGGTATTCATCTCCTGGGTTGCTGCACTATACAAATCCTCTATAGCAAGAATCTCAGCTAATTGGGCCTTCTCAGACTATTTCTCACTTCATTCAGGCACCAGGCAGGGTTCCCCCCTGTCCCCTCTCTTGTTTACCCTATATCTGGAACCCCTTATCCAAAACATTCTCCAAAACATCTCTATACAAGGTATCAGAGTTGGGCGTCATGAGATTAAACTCACAGCGTACGCAGATGATTTGCTGATATATCTCTCCCATCTGGTTTCTTCAATACCACTCCTATTGAACGAAATAGCTAGGCTCAGTGCGTTATCTAACTACAAGTTGAATACAAGTAAATCCTTATTTTTCCCACTAAATCACAAGGTATTTAAGGATGATATTTGCCCCTTAGGTTTAGACTGGACTCCTAGAGTAATTAAATATCTGGGTATAAAGCTATCCCGTAACCCTTCGAAATGGGTCAAAGATAATCTGGATTCTCTCTCACAGGTCATTATGCATGACCTAGACAGATGGTCTAAACTTCCTATATCATTATGGGGTAGGATTGATATCATTAAGATGAATGTATTTCCTAGAATTTATTACCTCTTATCTCTTCTTAACTCTTTTATCCCCATACGATGGTTTAAGAAATTGCACAATATATTTACCAGATTTATCTGGGCAGAAAAGTATCCTCGGTTGGCCTACCATAAACTAGCTGCCCCAAAATCTGGGGGGGGGGCTGAGGGTTCCCCATATGGCACTATATTACCTGGCCAGTCATCTGGCAAATTGTCTGAGATGGATCTCCCCAGGCCCTGAAGCGGTACAACCAGTGTGGCTTAAGATTGAGTTAGATGCAATTAAATTTAAACGCCTAGATCCTTCAAACCTATTTTATCTCAAGTTGTCTCATGTAAAGATGGTTAACTTTACCACAATAAGTACCTCTTTAAGAGTATATACACAGTTATGTCTATTTCTTCATTACTCACCTCTGACTGACTTAACTCAATCCATTTGGAACTCCCCATCTTTCACCCTTAGCGGAAAGTGGATTCCTTCAAACTGGCTGCCTCAACTAGGCAACGGAAAACTCCTTTCCCTGGTAGACAGGGAAGGGCACTGGTTGTCCTCATGTGGAATTATTGACAAATTCCATATTCCAGGCTCAGCCCATTTTAAAGTTATGCAGTTAAGACACCTTCTCATTGTAGCCCTGGGGAGTTCTCCCCCCTCCCAGAACATATCAGCTCCGATTCCTGAGTTCTCCCATTTGTCCGGTTCGCCTGGCATAATATCCAAGCTATACAAGGTGCTGTACTATAAGAAGTATGGGGACACCTTTGGACCCACTAGTTTCTGGAATTCACTCCTCCCTCAATACCAGTTAGACTGGTAATCCCTATGGAGATCCTGTCATAAGTATGTTTTCCAAGATAGACTGCGTCTCATGCAATACCACATTCTACATAACATGTATTGTACCCCTACCAAACTAAAAAAATGGGGTTTTTCGAACTCTAGTACATGTACTAAGTGCCTGCAAGAAGAGGATACTCTCTCACACATGTTCTGGTCCTGTCCCAAAGTTTCTTCCTTATGGAACTCAATTAAGATGTTTCTTGATCCCCTACAGGGCCTTCAGGAGTATTTCATTCCAGAGGTATGTCTTCTAGGTGATATGTCCCTGGTCAACGCTAGAATTAGGAAATATCACATCTCTGTGGTTGCACTCTCTGTTAAGAAACTTATTCTACGTCATTGGAAGGAAAAATCGTCTCCTTCCTTCCAGGAATGGTTACATGAAATCACTGCCAACCTTCAAACAGAGAAGGCAATTGCAAGCCTGCATAACAGATTAGAGATATATAGTAAGATATGGGACCCCCTTCATTCCTTACTCTTGTTACCTCATTGAACTCATATCACACTTGCGTTTTACCCATTCATACCATTGATCCATGCATTGCACATTAGGGCGACTTAATTTTGTTGCTGCTTTAAGGGGGGATGGGGTGAGGGGTGAGCTGGGCAGTTGTTACTGTTCTAGAATTATGTCTCATCATCTCAATCTGATGTAACTGCCTATTATAATGAAAATGTATTAATAAAGCTTAAATTGAAAAAAAAAAAAAAAGTGACCCTAGTCTAGAGAAGCTGAGGGTTTGGGCATACTCTGATGGAGCACAGGGAGGTGATGGTAAACATAAAGTTTATTGGGAAAATGAACTTATGTATACTCAGGATGTGAAGACAGAGGGAGGGGTGAGAGGCAAGCAGCTTGTAGTTCCCCAGGGGTATCGTGAGCAGTTGCTCAAAATCGCACATGATATTCCCTTGTCTGGTCATCTGGGAATCGCATGCACTATGAAGTGGTTGGCCCAGAATTTGTATTGGCCCAACTTCACCCAGCAGGTGAAGGAGTATTGCAGCTCTTGTCATCGGCGCCAAGAAATAGGAAAGGCAAGTAAGAAAACCCACGCCACCCTAATTCCATTGCCCATAGTGGAGGAGCCATTGCAGAGGGTGTGAATGGATATTGTGGGGCCTTTAAATACACCCAGCTCCACTGGGAAGAGGGTCATCCTGACTGTGGTGGATTATGCCACCAGGTATCCAGAGGCAGTCACCCTATCCTCACTGAGGACAGACAAATTGGCAGATGCCTTACTTGGGATTTTCTCCCTTGTTGGGTTTCCACAGAAGGTTATCACCAGTCAAGGGGTTTCCTTCATGTTAGACCTGATGAAATGTTTGTGGGAGAAGAGTGGGGTGATGCAGAGGCACATGACACCTTCTCACCCATAAGTCAATTGGCTTGTGGAAAGATTTAATGGTACCCTGAAGTCAATGCTCCAAGTGTTTGCTGAACAGCATGGGAGGGACTGGGAGAAATAAATTTCCCACTTGTTATTTGCATACAGGGAGGTGCCCAACAAGTAAACAGGATGTTCCCCCTTCGAGCTCTTATATGGACACCAGGTATGTGGGCCCCTAGACTTGATCCAGGAGGACTGGGAAGTTAAACATGCCACCCAGGGCACTCCCATAGTGGATTATGTCCTTTGGTTTATGGAAATGCTGAAGGAGCTTATGGGGACAGCCCAGAGCAACCTGGTAGCTGCTCAACAGAAACAAAAAGTGTGTATGACCATAGAGCCAGAGCTTGCTCATAAACGGTGGATCAGGAAGTCATGGTCCTTATTCTGGTCCGGAAAGACAAGCTGCAGGCTGAGTGGGTAGAACTGTACAAAGTAGTTAGGAAGGTAAATTACGTGAACTATATCATAGAGTTATCTGACAGAAGACATACAGAAGGAATGCACCATGTCAACATGATGAAGCCATATGCTAATAGGTGTTTGCAGTATATAGTCCTGGGAAGGGGACGGATGAAGGAGATCCCCTTCTGGACTTGCTGGAAAAAAGCAAGCAGGAGTCCTCTGTGGAGGCAGTTAAGTTGTCTCTCCAGCTGGCCCCAGACAAGACCCAGGAAGTAAGGGAGGTTCTATCAGACTTTGCCCCACTGTTTAGTGCCAAGCCTGGACTAGCCCCCTTAGCGACACATGATGTAGAGACAGAGACACAGACTCCCATGTGGTGGACAGCAAATCGGGTGTCAGAGGCTGTTCAAAAGGATGTTAGGAGGGAAGTGGAGGAAGTGCTGGATTTAGGGGTAACCCAGAGATCCCACAGCCCCTGGGCCTCTCCCATAGTCCTTGTGCCCAAGCCAGATGGCTCTACTCATTTCTGTGTGGACTATCCTGGACTGAATGCAGTCAGACACCCAACCAATGCCCTGGACAGACAAACTCCTAAACAAGTTGGGAGAGGTGACCTACCTTATGATTACTGACCTGACAAAGGGGTATTGGCAAATAGAGTTAACTGACAGAGCTAGGGAGAGGTTGACCTTCATCACTTCGATAGGCTTATTTGAATTTAAAGTAATGCCTTTCAGAATGAAGAACGCCTCAGCTACTTTTCAAAGGTTGATGAACCATGTGTTAAATGGTGCTGAGGAGTACGCCGTGGCATACCTGGATGACACTGCCATCTTTAGTGCCCACTGGGAGGGACACCTGTTCCACCTTAGGGAAGTGCTGGGCAGGTTACAGATGGCCGGGCTCACTGTCAAAGCTAGAAAGTGCCAGGTGGCTATGGCTGAAGTGGCATACCTCAGGCATATTGCAGGCCAGGGACAGCTCTGTCCAAACGGGATCCATACTACTTCCCGACCGACGACTTGCCGACAGTTTACTTCCCGAACTTTAAATCCCGTAAAGGTTATATTCCCGAAACAATCAATCCCGCATTAGCATTTACTGCAATTCATTTAAACGGACTACTGCCCGAACCAGCATTATTGCGTTTAGCACATAGTGGGCATAATTTAGCATTATATGCAGTTACTACAAATGGGACCCAGCATTAAATGTGCCGAAAAGCATGAACATTATTTGCATTATATGCAGTTACTACAAATGGGACCCAGCATTAAATGTGCCGAAAAGCATGAACATTATTTGCATTATATGCAGTTACTACAAATGGAACCCAGCATTAAATGTGCCAAAAAGCATGAACATATTTATGCGTTTAGCAGTAATTAGCATAATTTGCATTATATGCAGTTACTACAAATGGGACCCAGCATTAAATGTGCCGAAAAGCATGAACATAAGCGTCAACATAAGTAAACTGATATTTTTCTTACCTGTTCTTGCTTGTTCAACTGACCTCCAACTCCATAAAACCGAGATCCAAAAAACGAAGACGTGTTCAGCTATTTAACCCCAACACACAGCTTTATTTAATCTGTGCATGTTGTAAATATTAAAAACATTTTAAAATCTCACAGTCTCACAATCTCAATGCAATGTCATAGTCGAAAGTTGTGAGCTATTTTTCGTATATATTGCATTGCAGAATGAGCAGCTCTGTCTGTAGTGATGTTACGTATTTTTTCTTCTCTCTTAGCATACCGTTTTTTTAATGGAGATTTTGGAAGCCCAGGATTGATTTTCTCTATTAATGTTTCGGTGTTGCACTGCTCCTTGTGTAGTTCAGAGACAAATCTAAAGATGCCCACATGTGTGGAGCTAATGAGCGCCCCCAGTCTCCTGTGCCAAGCCTCAACATTGTTCTGCGTGCGGGGGTATCCAAGCTCCATCTGGGCATTCACTGACCAGAATTCAGGGGGAAACAGTGGTAGGCTTCGAACAACCGCATTATTTCTCATTTGTCTCCTTACTCTCCCTAACACGTAGTTCTCCTCAAACCACTCCATAATCGGAGCACAGGACTGTGGCATCTCCGCCTTGAGCTCAGCAAAAGATTGCTGAATTTCATCAGGTGGTAAGAAAGCCAGTGCAACTATGTGCCTCAATTTTAAACTGAATTCCATATCCTGACCATATTGTGTGGCTAGCCCAACACTTTGTATTTTTCGCCACACAATTTGGCCAAGGTGAAACAGACAACCTTTGCTCTGTGCATTTGGGAATTCAATTTTACATGCATTTATGGCAGGCTGTTCAAAATCAGTTAATATGATTTTGGGGTCCAAATGCAAGCTGTTATTGTCAGTTAAATCATTTAAGTCCTGAAATAGCCTTGTATAGCATTCCTGCAATTTGCTGGACATTAGGCAGTACAGTAGAGGGACAATTCTTGAATTGAGAGAAGTTCCCACGGAGCCATGTATCGAATACAGCTGCCGGAATAATGGAGGCACAGTTTTAAATGTACCATTCATAATCCAGAACGGAGCCACCGCTAAATGTTCAATTTTTTTTTTAGTGGTGAATATCAGCAGTTTATCCTCACCAACTGATGACTCTTTAGCTAGAAAAGTAGAACCATTTACTGTTCTCAAGCTTTGTGGAATGTTAATTGCATCTAAAGTTTGAGGCTCCGGTGGTGCATTATGCCGTCTTACTCTTAACAATTTGTTGAAGAGCTTGCTTATTCGGCAGGCTCTGCTTCAACTCCTCGGATAAATAGAGACATAGAAACATAGACTTTGATGGCAGATAAGGACCGCTATGCCCATCTAGTCTGCCCATTTCCCTACCTACAGGATAGGCCACAGATCCTAGTTAACCAACAGCCTATTTCTTCCTACCCCCCCACAAGAATTGCCTTATGTCTGTCCCATGCATTCTTGAATTCTTCCACAGTTTTAGACCCCACAACCTCCTCAGGAAGGCTGTTCCATGCATTCACTACCATCTCTGTGAAATAATACTTCCTCACATTGCCCATGAACTGCCCTCCTTCTATCTTTAAATTGTGTCCCCTTGTTCTTGCAAGTCTCTTTTTCTGAAAGATGCTACCCTCTTGGACTTTGTTGATTCCACTGAGGTACTTAAAAGTTTCTATCATGTCCCCCCTCTCCCTTCTTTCCTCAAGAGTATACATATTAAGCTCCTTTAGTCTCTCCTCATATGGCTTCTCTGCAGACCCTGCACCATTTTAGTTGCCCTCCTCTGGACTGCCTCTATCCTGTCTATGTCCTTGTGGAGATGGGGTCTCCAGAACTGGACACTGTACTCCAGATGGGGTCTCACCAACTGTCTGTACAGAGGGATAACAACTTCCTGTTTTCTGCTGATGATGCCTCTCTCTATACATCCCAGTATACCCCCAGCCCTCCCTACTGCCTTCTCACATTGCTTGCTAACCTTAAGGTCATCTGATATGATTACCCCCAGGTCCCTTTCCTTTTTTGTTGTTGTTACTACCTCCCCACCCATTGTGTATTCTTCCCCTGGGTTCTTGTTTCCCAGGTGCATTATTTTGCACTTCTTTGCATTGAATCCCTAGCTGCCATACTTCTGACCATTCCTCCAACCTTGCCAAGTCCCTTTTCATCCTTTCCACGCCTCCTTGTATATCAACCCTGTTGCAGGTCTTTGTGTCATCTGCAAAAGGCATACTTTTCCTTCCAGTCCTCTGCAATGTCACTGATGAAGACATTAAAAGGACTGGACCCACACTGAACCTGCGGTCCCAATTAGTAACCCCCTTTCTTCAGAGTGGACTCCATTTACAATTACCTTCTGTGTCCTGTTGTCCAGCCAATGTTTTACCCAGGCTACCACCCTGGGTCCCACTCCCAGGATGGTTAATTTGACTATTAATCTTTTGTGTGGGACTGTGTCAAATGCCTTGCTAAAGTCTAGGTAGGCCATGTCCACAGCCCCTCCCTGGTCTACTACTTTGGTCACCCAGTCAAAGAAATCTATTAGATTCATCTGACATGAGCTTCCCGCTGTGAACCCATGATGCCTTGGGTCCTGTGCTCCACTGGCCTCTAGGTACTCGACTATTCTTTCCTTCAGAAGTGACTCCATCACTTTCCCTACCACAGAGGTCAGACTGACAGGTCTGTAGTTTCCTGCCTCTGTCCTTGGACCCACTTTTGTGAAGGGGAATCACATTCGCCTTCCTCCAATCCTCGGGTACCACACCATCCTCCCATGATTTATTAAAAGCAGTAGCCAGTGGTTTCACTAGTTCCTCCCTTAATTCTTTTAGAATTCTGGGTGAATTCCATCAGGACCCATTGCTTTGTCCACCTTCAGTTTTAGGAGTTCTTGCAGAACCCTTTCTTCTGTGAAGGACTGGGATCGACCCTCCTATCAAGAATGCTTCTGTTAATTGGATTAGGCACTTCCCCTCCTCTTTTGTGAATACTGAGCAGAAATATTCGTTCAGTATTCCCTGCTTTTCACTGTCCCCTCTGCCCCACACACGTTCATTCTATTCAGCCTCACTATCCCTCCCTTTGTCTTTCTATGCTCGCTGATGTACCTATAAAGGTTTTATCCCTTCTTAACTGGGTTGGCTATCTTTTCCTCAGTTTGGGCCTTTGCTATTCTGACTTCCTCCCTGCTTTCTTCTGCCTTAACTGGTACAGCTCTCTGTCCTGCTCCTTCTGTGTTTCCTTATACTTCCGAATGCTATCTTTTTCTTCCTGACTTTCACAGCCACCTCTTTTGAGAACCATAGTGGCTTTTTCTTTCATTTTGATTTGTTTATTTGCTTCACACAAAGGCTTGTAGCCTCTGTGATGGCAGTTTTGATAATTCCCCTTTGTTGCTCCACACCTCCTTCTAGCCTGTTAGCTAGTGCTTTTCTGAGGCACTCTCCCATCTTGCCAAAGTCAGCCCTCCTAAAGTCCAGTACCCTCACTTTTGTATGGCTTGACTCTGTAGCTGAGTTTAACGTGAACCACACTGTTTAATGGTCACTTGTCCCCAGATGGCAACCCACTTCTAGATCTGAGATCCTCTCACTGCCCCCGTTTGAGAGTACGAGGTCTAAGATTGCTCCCTCACGAGTGGGTTCTGAAACTAGCTGTCTAATGCCTGCCACCTGTAGGGCATCAAGAATGGCCCTGCTCTTGGATGTGGCTGCAGCAAATGTGCTCCAGTTAACATCTGGCATATTCAGGTCTCCCATCAACAGTATCTCCCCTTTCTCTGCCATTCTAAGAATGCCTTCTATCATATCCTTGTCCATTCCTTCCCCCTGACATGGGGGTCTGTACACAACCCCTGTGCAGATTGTGGTGCCCTTTCCAGTCTCCAAGGTGACCCACAGTGCCTCCTCTCCTCCCTGTTTACTCTTTTGTTCAGTTGCTTTTATCCCTTCCTTTACATAGAGAGCTACTCCTCCTCCTCTTCTCCCCGCCTGTCTCTCCTGTAGGTTATGTACCCTGGTATGTTAACATCCCAGTCATGGTTCTCTGTGTACCATGTTTCTGTGACTGCTACGATATCCAGGCATCCCTCTTCCATTAAGGCCATCAGCTCAGGGAGCTTGTTGCCCAGACTACAGGCATTGGTACTCATTACCCTCCATTTCCTGATGGCCTTACTCCCTTTTGCGCCATCCCTGTCCTTCTTGCCTTTGTCACTTTCTCCATTTACCCCTGCCCTTCTCCCTATCGACACCTCTGTGTTGGTGTTTGCCGCACTTACTACCGTGATTATTTAGGGGGCTAGGATTTTCCTGCTCCTTTCCAGTGCCTCCCCCCTTGGCTAGTTTAAAAGCTTGCCAATGAAGCATTTAAACCTATCACCTAGGATCCTGGTTCCCCTACCGGACAGATGCAGCCCATCATGCCAGTATAGGCTTGCATCACTCCAGGTGGACCCCCAGTCCCCAATGAAGCCAAATCCCTGAGCTCCACACCAGTTTTTCAACCACTGATTGAATCCCATGGTGCGGAAACACCTAGGCCTCCTATGCCATAGATGGGTAGCACCTCCGGAGAAGGTTACCGTGCATGCTACTTGACTAAGGCCCCTCCCCAATTCCACAAACTCTTCCTGCACTTCTCTAATCCCTTTCTTAGCCAGGTCATTTGTCCCTAGGTGGACAATGACATCCAGCTCCCTCCCCTGTGCAGCTGCTCTGGCAATCCTGAGGATTCGCTCCCTGTCCCTCCAAGCCATGGCACCAGGCAGGCACCTTACCTCCCTCTCCCGTTCCTCCCCCAGTTCTACCTTCCTAACAATGGAGTCCCCCACCAGGAGTTGTTTCCTTCCCCTGCAGGGTCCCCTGCCACCCTCCTGTGGGTCTCCTTTGTGGAGGTTCCCAGCATCCTCCTTGGTCTCCACTGTGAGTGCCTCCATAGAGGAACCACACTTTGCCAGAATGGCATAGGAATTGTGGAGAGGTACAATGGGAGGGATGCGCCTCTTTTCCACTACCCTCACCCTCCCTGAGCCCACTGTGGTCCAATCGCTCCTCTTTCTTGGCAACCTCTGAGGCAACGGCAGTGGCACAGGTGGTCCCTGGATAGAAGAGGAGGTCCCACAAATCGTGGCCAACTCAGCCTGGAGATGAGCAACCTCCTCCCTCAGCCCAGAGAGGTGTTTGTATTAACTGAGCAGGAGTTGCAGTGAGTGTCATAGCACTCGCTTTCAATGCTGCCAAAGCAACAGCAACTGGTGCATCACTTGCCTCAGGTGAGTGGTTATGTACTCTCATTTTCCTGAGGTGATGCTGCCGCCCAGCAAGGATTGTCGATGCACGCCCATGACAATGCAAGCTTTTTCTACTTTGGCAGCACCAGTAATATAAGTCTCCACGACATCTCTCTTTGACATAAAGGTATCCTCCGGTTGCAATTTTGTCCTGTTCACGCTGAGAAGGAATCACCTCACAAATGACCACCTCAGCCATAGCTGCAGAGTGTGAAGCTAGAAATCAGGGTAGGGATAGGTAGGGCTGGGTAAGGTGGGGAAATGCACCTTAAATAGATTTTAATTAGTGCCTCACTGTCATTCACAAATTGCAACATCACCTTTCAGTGTTGAGTTGAAGCAAGCTGTGTGTTCCTTCGTTTTTGAGGTTGACGCAAGCTCTGTGTTCTGTTTCAAGTGAGATAGTTTATTCCGAGTCATTCGGTAAATGGTATTGCGGGATTTGATATTTTCGGCAACTGCTACTGATCGGGAAATTGAATTGCGGGAACTTGAACATGGGATACAGATTGTCGGGATATAGACGGACGGGAAGTCATACTAGATCCGTCCTAACCAAGGAAAAATAGAGGTGATCAAGGCATGGCCCAGACCAGAAACACAGAAGATCAGGAGCTTTCTAGGGACAGTAGGGTACTATAGGAAATTTACACCCAATTACAGTGCCCTGGCTTCTCCCCTTTCTGACCTGGTAAAGAAAAAGATGATAAGAACATTACCTGGGAACCAGCCTGTGAAAAAGCTTTTACCAGATTGAAGGAGGCACTGTGCAGTGCTCCTGTACTGACAAGTCCTGACTATAGCAGACCCTTTATAGTCCAGACTGACACCTCAGACATGGGTATTGGGGCGGTACTGAGTCAGACATCCAACCAAGAGAAAGATAACCCTGTAGTGTACCTGAGTAAAAAGTTACTTCCCAGGAAGCAGGCTTACTCTACTGTGGAAAAAGTGTATCTTTCCATAGTGTGGATGCTAAAGAAGTTAGAGCCATACTTATACGGGCAGCATTTTGAGGTATAAACTGATGACAACCCCCTGGTTTGGCTGACCCAAATGGGAAAAACTAACTGTGGACTACTAAGATGGAGTCTTGCATTGCAAGGGTATGACATGATGATCTTACATAGGGCTGGAGCAACCAATCAGAACACAGATGGCTTGTCACATCTATATGAGGAGCAAACTGATTTGGGAAGCTCATCCCATGCAGGGGAAAGAGCCCCCAGATTCAGTCTAGGTGGGGAGGACTGTGACGCTTGGCCAGCTGGTTATGATTGTTCTATGATATTTGTAATATAGAAATCATATGTGATTTATCTCACTTAAGACAGCCTGTGCTCCTGGGTGACCCCCCCCCCCACACCTGGTTTCAGTGAAAACTACAGGATGTATAATTAACCAGGAGATTTCTGTAATATAATTAACTTCCTTGAGACATTGCATGTTATGGCCTTTTTATGACCTGTTGCTTCTTTGAAGTGGAAACCAATTGGGACTTTATGAGTCTGCCAGAGGATAAAAATCATAAGCTGTTATGATGTCATAAGAGGAAGAACATTTAAAATCAACTGGTGCTAAAAAGCTATGAAACCCTTTGAAATGGCTTGGGAGAAGGAGATTTTTAATTTGGGAAATGAGCTTGTGCTGAAGTCACATTATTTAAAATATCTCCTGACAGGAAATCACTCATAGAAGGGGTGTGGAGAGACACAGTTTAAACTAATACTGGTGTCTGAAACATAGAAACATAGAATTTGACGGCAGATAAGGACCGCTTGGCCCACCCAGTCTGCCCATTTCCCTACCTAATGGATAAGCTGCAGATCCTAGTTAATCAGCAGCCTATTTCTTCCTACACCCACCCCCTAGAATTGCCTTATGAATGCCCCATGCATGCTTGAATTCCACCACTGTTTTTGACTCCACAACCTACTCTGGAAGGCCATTCCATGCATTCACAACCCTCTCTGTGAAAAAATACTTCCTTAAATTACCTCTGAGCCTCCCCCCATCTTCAAATTGTGCACCCTTGTTCTTGCACACCTCTTTTTTTCAAATATGCTACCCTCTTGGACTTTGTTGATTCCCTTGATGTACTTGAAAGTTTCTATCATGTCCCCCTTCACCCTCCTTTCCTTGAGGCTATACATATTAAGCTCCTTAAGTCTCTCTTCATATGTCTTCTGGTGCAGACCCTGCACCATTTTAGTTGCCCTCCTCTGGACAGCTTCCATCCTGCCTATGTCTTTGAGGAGATTGGGTCTCCAGAACTGCACGCAGTACTCCAGATGGGGTCTCACCAGCTGCCTGTACAGAGGGATAACTTGCTGTTTTCTACTGGTGATGCCTCTTCCTATGCATCCCAGTATCCCCCAGCCCTCCTTGATGCCCTCTCACATTGCTTGCCCACCTTTAGGTCATCTGATATGACTACCTCCAGGTCCCTTTCCATATTTGATGTTGTTAGTATCTCACCCCCCATTGTGTACTCTTCCCCTTGGTTTTTGTTTTCCAGGTACATTTCCTTGCACTTCTTAGCATTGACTCTAAGCTGCCATACATTTGACCATTCCTCTAACCTTGCCAAGTCCCTTCTCATCCTTTCCACCCAACTTGTGCATCAACTCTGTTGCAGATATTTGTGTCATCTGCAAAGAGACATACTTTTCCTTCCAGTCCCTCTGCAATGTCGCTTATAAAGACATTGAAGAGGACCAGTCCTAATACTGAACCCTGCGGTACCCCACTAGTAACCCTCTTTCTTCAGAGGGACTCCATTTACTATTACTCTCTGTGTCCTATTCTCCAGCCAGTTCTTTACCCAGGCTGTCATCTTGGGACCCACTCCCAGGCTGACTAACTTGTATATTAATCTTTTTGTGGGACTGTGTCAAATGCCTTGCTAAAGTCTAGGCAGGCCATGTCCACAGCCCATTCCTGATCTACTACTTTGGTCACCCAGTCAAAGAAGTCTATCAGATTCATCTGGCATGACCTTCCCACTGTGAATCCATGCTGCCTTGGGTCCTGTGCCCCTCTGGCCTCTAGAAACTCGACAATTCTTTCCTTCAGAAGTGATTCCATCATTTTCCCTATCACTAAGGTTAAACTAACAAGTCTGTAGTTTCCTGCTTCTGCCTTGCTCCCACTTTTGTGAAGGGAATCACATCTGTCCTCCTCCAGTCCTCTGGTACCACCCCATCCTCCCATGATTTGTTAAAGAGTGTAGTCAGTGCGTCACTAGTTTCTACTTTAGTTCTTTTTAGAATTCTGGGATGAATCCCATCAGGCCCCATTGCTTTGTCCACCTTCAGTTTTAAGAGTTCTTTCAGAACCCTTTCTTCTGTAAATGGGCAGGTATCAACTTCTGTATCCAGAGTGTTTCTACTGTTTGTTTTAGGTACCTCCCCCTCTTCATTTGTAAATACTGAGCACAAATATTTATTTAGTATCTCTGCCTTTTCACAGTCACCCTCTGCCCACCCCCCCCTTTATTAAGCCTCACTATCCCTCCCTTGGTCTTCCTTCGCTCCCTGATGTACCTATAAAAGCTTTTATCCCCTTCTTAACTGAGTTGGCTATCTTTTCCTTGGTTTGGGCCTTTGCTGTTCAGACTGCCTTCCCAGCTTCCTTTTGCTTTAACTGATACAGTTCTCTGTCCTGCTCTTTCTGTGATTCCTTGTACTTCCTCAATGCTTTCTTTTCTCTTGAACCTTCACTGCCCCTTCCTTTGAGAACCGTAGTGGTTTCTTACATTGTTTTGTTTTGTTTATTTGCTTCACACAAAGTATATACCAACTTGGGATGCTAGAGAGACAGAGCTTTCTGCTCTGATCTAACTTAAGCACTTAGAGGTAATACATTTGATAGAAAAGATCTAAATGTACTTTGGTAGGAGTTTGTCTGTAGTTTTCCTTGTTTTTCTTTATGTGATTGTATGCTCTTTGATACATTGTTCTGTGTTTACATTTTTCATATTTTTATCATCTTTAGAAAAATCTTTATTTTGAAAGACTGCCTGGGTCTGCCAGTTCTTTTTTACATGTGACTTATAGAGGGTTAAGACTGGCAAAAACTATTCAAAAGCTTGATGGTGGTACTATGCTTGGGAAAGGTAAACATATACCTAAGGTCTTTTATAGAGTTTTAAAGAGTTCATTTTGAATACCTGGTTAGGTGCCCTTAGGTGAAATATATATTGCATCCCCCTCCAAAAAGAATGTTATCTGAGCCTGTACATTTGGGTACACTAGCATAAGGTTCAGTTTGAATCACCCCAGAACTTGAGACCAAAGGTGATTCAGACCCACAGGCAGACAGGAGGGTTGCCCTGTCTGTTACCTGTTCACATTACTGCACTCAGCATTTGGCACTGTGGGATCAGAGGGCCTGACCTGCAGAGTGCATTAATTTCTTATAGTGCTGAAGTGAGACTAATTCAGCAGTCCAATAGAGACTATTAGATGGGCAAGAAGCTCCTCCAAAGCAGCTCTGTGAGTAATAGTGGGACCACAGCATCATTTATTATGTAGAGAGAAAATTACATACTTGATACAGAGAACAAAACAACAACAATCAAAAACAGTGGGGGAATTTAAGAATGCAAGGCCCAGACATAAGACAATTTTAGTGGGAGGTAGGAGAAAGTAGACTTTTGGTAAAACTAGAATCTGCAGCTTACCCAATAGGTAGGGAATTGGGCAGACTGGATGTGCCAAGTGGTCCTTATCTGCCATCAAAGTCTATGTTTCTATGTTTCTATACTAAAGAGAGCATCAAACTATACTGAGTAATGGTCATATAAATTTACAGTTTGGTGAGGGTCACAGAATACTTTTTCTAAAATCATATACCTTTCCTGGGATTTTTAATTCTTAGGAAAGCAAATAATGTTCTATAAATCAGCACTGGTTTTGTTTAGTGATGACATACACATGTCTACCATTGCCCCTTCCCATATATCACTGTCTTTCCTACCCATGGAATCATAGTTCAATAAATACCAGTTTCATTTTATATAGTTATGGTGGCTAGAGCTCTGTGAACCTAAAATTTAGACATTTTATTTTTGCAGGAAAACTACTGTAAAATGTTAAAAACAAAGAAAATGCAACATTTAATGCAACTTCATGACTTTTGCAAAGCCTGTTTTTCCAAAGAAGTTTTCCATTGGATTATGGGTTGGAAAATACTGTAGAGATTGAAAGTATCAGAGTTTACCCTCCTTTGGGATACTTCATATATCGGAAAATTTGGTAAATATTAGCTTAGTAGCTTTTTAGAATTTGAGGTCTACAGCCAGCTATATTTTCCTACTTCTAGTTTACAAGGAGTTTAATTTTGAAATGAATCTGTTTTGTAACATTTGGTCAAACATAGGTACACTTGATGCTTGTGGAGGGACAGGAAGCGAATCCTCAGGATCGTGGGAGCAGCTGCACAGGGAAGGGAGGTGGACGTCTTTGTCCACCTAGGGACAAATGACCTGGCTGGAAATAGGACTAGAGCAGTGCAGGAGGAGTTTGTGAAGTTGGGGAGGGCACGGTATCTTTCTCAGAAGTGCTACCTGTCTATGGCATGAGTGATGCTAGAGTACTTCGCACCATGGGATTGAATGACTGGTTGAAAACCTGGTGCGGAGCTCAGGGATTTGGCTTCATTAGGGACCTGGAGTCCACCTGGAGGGATACAGGCCTATACTGGCATGATGATCTGCATCTGTCTGGGAGGAGAACCATGATCCTTGGTGATAGGTTTAAATGCTTCATTGGCAAGCATTTAAACTAGCCAAGAGGGGAAGGCACTGAAGACAAGCAGAGAAATCCCAGCCCCCCCCCCACAAAACTGGGTAGTTAGCAAAGTAGATTCTGAGGTATAAAAGTCAATGGGGAGCAGAACAGGTGTAAATCCAGAAAAAGGCAAAAGCAGTAAGGACAGGGATGGGCCTAAAAGGGGTAAGGCCATCAAAAACAGGAGGATGCTGAGTAACAATGCCTGTAGTCTGGGTAGCAAGCTCCCTGAACTTGTGGCCTTGATGAAAGGGGGTTGTCTGAATATCATGGCAGTCACAGAAACATGGTACACAGAGAACCATGACTGGGATGTCAATATACCAGGGCATACAATCTACAGGAGGGATAGGGAGGGTAAAATAGGAGGAATAGCTCTCTACATAAGGAAAAGAATCAAAGCAACAGAACTAAAGTGTAAACAGGGAGGGAGGAGGCACTGTGGATCACCCTGGAAACAGTAAATGGCACCACAATCCACACAGGGGTTGTTTACAGACCCCCATCTCAGGGGGAGGCAATGGTCAAGGAAGAGATAGAAAGAATCATTAGAATGTCAGAAAAAGGAGAGATATTGTTGATGGGGGACCTGAATATGCCAGATGTTAACTGGAGCACCTTTACTGCAGCCACATCCAAGAACAGGGTCATTCTTGATGCTCTACAGGAGCATGCCTCAGACATTTAGTGTTAGAACCCTCTCAGGATGAAGCAATCTTAGACTTGGTACTTTCAAATGGGGATGGAGAGAGGATCTCAGATTTAGAAGTGGGTAGCCATATGGGAACAAGTGACCACCAAACAGTGTGGTTCACAATAAACACAGCTGTAGAGTCAAGCCATACAAAAGCATGGATGTTGGACTTTAGGAGGGCCAACTTTGGCAAAATGGGAGAGTGTCTCAGAAAAGCACTAGCAAACAGGCAAGAAGGAAGGAAGGATGGAAGAACAATGGAAAAAAATCAAAACTGCCATCACAGAGGCAACAAGCCTTTGTGTAAAGCAAATCAACAAAACAAAACAAAGGAAAAAGCCGCTATGGTTCTTGAGAGGTGGTGGGAAAGGTTAAGGAGAAAAGGAAACACAGAAGGAGCAGGGCAGAGAACTACATCAGTTAAAGCAGAAGCAGTCAGGTAAGGCAGTTAGAATGGCAAAGGCCCAAACTGTGGAAATTATAGCCAACTCTGTTAAGAAGGGTGATAAAACTTTTTATTGGTACATTAGGGAGCAAAGTATGATGAAGGGAGGGATACTGAGGCTTAATAAAGGGGAGGGAATGTGGGCAGAGGGTGACAGCGAAAAAGCAGGGCTACTGAATGAATACTTCTGCTCAGTATTCACAAAAGAAGAGAAAGGGACTCACCTAAACCGAACAATAGAAACACTCTGGGTGGGGGGGTTAATACCAGACCATTCATAGGAGAAAGGGTTCTGAAAGAACTCCTAAAACTGAAGGTAGACAAAGCAATGGGGCCTGATGGGATTCACCCAAGAATTCTAAAAGAACTAATGGTAGAACTAGTGACACCACTGACTACCATCTTTACATAAAAATGAACACTGTTAATGCAACCAAACTGATAATGCAGAATTACAATGAATATAGGGTAAAACACACGGTAAATAATAGTTAACATAAGGAACTAAGAAGTGCATGCTTGCTTGGCATTATACAACATATGCCATGTTACTAAGTGCTTATGCAAAGACAAGGGAACAGACAGAGACAGAGTCATAGAGCGAGTAGAATAGAAAATCTGCCCAGGGAGCCTAGTCAGGTCAGGTGGACATAGGAGACAGTAACTACTAGACTGAGGGCTCATTTTTTCACAAAATAGTTTGGAAAACTGGTGCCCAAATCCTACGCATGTGCAGCAGCAGCACATTCTCACGTATGCACGGGATCTTTTACCTGATGGCTACTATGCATGCACAGGATTTGGGCACCAGTTTTCCAAATTATTTTGCGCAAGAACAAGCCCTTGGTTTTGGGTTTCACATACTAAGACATATATAGAATTACTGGCGCTAACAGAGTTTATGTTTGTTACAGTAGGCATGTGAAATTATGCATGACGGGACAGTGCTATAGGTAGATGTGTGTTCTTGGCTAGCTCTGGCCATGAATTTGCTTCTGGTGCACAGAGACTTTCAGCCGGGTTGACGGGATTACAAATAATACAAACTTCACCAAAATTGGTAAGCAGAACCATGTGTGCTTTACTTAGATACATGCTACACTGACCATTCAGTAGTTATATGCATAGCAACCCAGTGATAGTAAAGAAGCAAAAAACGAAGAGTAAAGCTGACAGTGACCCTTTAAATGCACATTGTCACTTCAACAATATATTGGAGTTACACAAGTGACCACTTTTCAAGGTATATATAAGAATTGAACAGAAGGTGGCACTATCTTTGAAAAATACCTATTTGATTGAAATGTCAGAGACTTCTGTTGGTGTGGACATGTGGCCTTTCCAGGCTATGGGCCTTCAATTTTATTTTTAATAAAAGATAATGCTGGTGAGATAAAGTCGTGTGACCTTATTTTTGTTGTAGCAGGGATGGGAGTGCCATGATTTTGTATAAGTGGTTAAACTATTATCACAGAGCACCCCTTAACTGAGTGCAGCTCTTTTTGTTTAGAATCTTGCTCACTTTATTGAATTCCAACACACTATCTACCTGTAAGCTGGTCTGAGTTATACACAAACATACGATTTGCTTTGGATATGCAAACATATGAACATGCCAGAAGATAAAGGTCATATGGTCTATTCAGTCTGTTAGACTGTACACCTACTTATGTATTTACTAAAGGAACTGACCCCACTCCCAATTTCTCTTTTGACCTCCTTGTACATAGCCCCCCCACTGGCTCCCCTTTTACCCACAATTTTTCTCTCACTCTGCCCCAACCCCTTTTGAAGCTGCCAAGTGTTTTTTGGGATACCACTACCTCCACTGGCAGCTCATTCTACTTGATCCAGTTGAGCCAATTGAGAAGGCTTGCTCATTTCAAGGTCATGGTGGGATACAACATAAATGTAAGTAAAATTGAGATCTTACAATTTTATTACCCCCATGAAAACTTCAGTATCCTTTCAAATGGCATACAGTAACATATCTTGAAATATTTAGGTGCATATACCCCACAAAATCTGCACCACTTACAGCTGATTTACTTGTGACCCCTCACACAACAAATATAAGCAGGGCTGCATACTTGGACACTCTTGTCTCTTGGATTTTTCCCCAGGGTGGAGAACATTTGCATGAATATCCTCCCACAGATTCTGTATTTCTTGAAGACTTTTCCAATTTTTCCTTTGCAATTGTATTTAACCTCATGGGCTAGAATAATATTAAAGTTCCTCTGGGGGGAAGAACTAGACCCTGGCTTAAATATACTCTTCTATAATTGTCAAAACATAAGGGGTGTCTGAAATTACCTGTTTGAAGTGGTACTCCCTGGATTCACATCTAAGGGTAGTGATCTGTGGTCCCTCTCTTCTTATTCAGCCCTTTTGAAGCTCTTGGTGTTCCATCTTAATGACTTATTTCATATTGATAGCTACCTTTATGTGAATACAAGTGGCAGTGGTAACACAGGAAGGTTTACTAGATAAATAGTGAATGGAACACATTCCACAGAAAGCGGGGTTACTAGTGGAGTACCTCAGGGCTCAGTACTGGGTCCAGTCCTCTTTAACATTTTTATAGGTGACATTGCAGAGGGGCTGGAGGGAAAGGTATGCCACTTTGCAGATGACACAAAGATCTGTAACAGAGTTGATACACAAGAGGGGGTAGAAAAGATGAGAAGGGACTTGGCAAGGTTGGAGGAATGGTCAGACATATGGCAACTTAGATTCAATGCAAAGAACTGCAAAGTAATGCACCTGGGAAATAAAAACCCAGGAGAAGAGTACACAATAGCAGGGGAGGTACTAACAACAACAAAATGGAAAGGACCTTGGGGTAGTCATATCAGATGACCTAAAGGTGGGTAAGCAATGTGAAAAGTCAGTAAGGAGAGCCAGGGGATACTGGGATGCATAGCAAGGCATCACAAGTAGAAAAAGGGAAGTGGTTATTCCTCTATACAGACAGTTGGTGAGACCCCATCTGGAGTACTGTGTGTAGTTTTGGAGACCTCATCTACACAAGGACATAGACAGGATGGAAGCAGTCCAGAGGAGGGCAACTAAAATGGTGCAGGGTCTGCAGCAGAAACCATATGAAGAGAGACTGAGATAGCTTAATATGTATACTCTTGATGAAAGAAGGGACGGGGGGACAAGGTAGAAATGTTCAAGTACCTAAAGGGAATCAACAAAGTCCAGGAGGGTAGCATCTTTTAGAAAAAGAGATGTGTAAGAACAAGAGGCACAATTTAAAGATAGAGAGGGGGATGACTCAGGGGTAATGTGAGGAAATTGTTTTTTATGGAGAGAGTGGTGGACACATGGAACAGCCTTCCTGAGGAGGTTGTTGGGTCTAAAACAGTGGGGGAATTCAAACATGCATGGGACAGACACAAGGCAATTATAGTGGAGGGTTGCAGGAAGTAGGCTGTTGGTTAACTAGAATCTGCAGCTTATCCAGTAGGTAGGGAAATGGGCAGACTGGGTGGACCAAGTGGTCCTTATCTGCCATCAAAGTCTATGTTTCTACGTCTGTGTTTCTATGTAAATGGCTATAACATTCCAACAACAGAACTATTTTATGTGACTGCCAGATGTAGCACCACTTAATGGTATTTTTAAGGACGATAGCCAGGGGTTCAGACTTCACCAGCTCAGATAGATGATGCCTTTCACCACTGGTTAAGCAGGACCTCATTTGTGTATTTCAGTGTTTAACTCAACAAGTATGCAAATACTCCTGTATCAACAGTTCACCTATGGCCTGGGGTCAGGGGATCATTTCCATTACCTCCAGCTTCATTCCTATCCTACAGCCCCAAACCATAGCTATAAGCAATTCCCCTCCCCTTATAATTACTGTTCAGTCTTTCTTTAGTGGCTCTCCAGAGAGACCAGTGATGAAATCTAATTGGAAACATACTGTACATAAGGCATTGGTGTAACGTTTGGCTATCAAATTGTCCCCATCCATCTGAAGTGGTCATTGGATATGGAGATACCTACCCCCCTGAAACATGGTTGAAGTCAGCTATCTCCTCTTTTAAAGTAACCTATCCTGACCATTCAGCCACTCCCTCCAGAGGCATACATGGCTCAGAACAAAAGAAGGGGTATGTAATTCACCAGAACAAAGGTTCTGGGTTAGGCAAGCTTTCCAAAGGGGTGGTACCCTCAAGAGGCAAAGAATGTGTTGAATCCATGATGTCAGAGTGAATTACTTGATGATGCAGCATGGTGGGGGCTGGCAGCTGAAGGCTTCTGAGGTCTGTGATAGGCCCTAGCAACTCAGTCAATGATGGAACTGTAGACATACATCATGTAAGAGTTGGAGTCACCATGGCAAACTACGTTAGCCTCTATGGTAAGAATGTTTCTACTTTGCTAAAGTTAAGAAGCTATAGGGCCTTTTTTCTGTTTGTTTCTTTTGCTGTGCGCAAACCATTTCTTTTTAATTTCTATAGTAACTTTGTAATTCTCATAGTCTTGTGAATGTGTGATATACTGTAGAATGTGTAAATACTGTGATGTAGCAAATATTATTCTTATATACTTCATGCCTCTGTGACTGAATCTTTTGGGGGAATGGATAACTGCTGGTATTGACAAATCTATAATCCATCTCCAAGACAGAAAAGAAAACTATGGTTACCATCTTTAAAGAAGTAAAGTGTTTTTTTCAGAAGTGAGTGAAAGGGGAGGCCATTTGCTAATAGCCAAAGGCACAATGTACTGTGTGGGCAATGACTCTGGTGGGATTTAAATGATGAAAGTCCCCAGCTTAGAGAATCACTTCTGAGTGGTATCAGCTACTGAAATACCCTCACAGGTGTTGAGGGTTGAGAATCTTGGCAACCTGTTGCAGATTGAGTCTTGGTTGAGAACTGATTGTGAAAAACTGGTGGCAGCAGTGTAGATTTAAAAAGGCTTTCCAATAACATAGGTAACTATTCAGTCACAGGACAAGATATTACATAAGGGAACACAGTGTACGCTACTACTATTAAATTTGTTTTAAGTAAGAGTAGTAAGAGAGAAGATATGTCTGAACCATACAAAAAGTGCAATTTTCTAAACTTACAAGAGTTGTGCAAAAGGAGAAGTGTGTGTTTTGAGGAAGGCAAATCAAGGGCAGAAGTCTTAATCATCCTTGAGAAAAGTGACCTGAAAACTGATGTAGAAGTGGTCACTGCTAGCCGAAGTTATATGAAAGAGACTGGAGAGCAGGGAAGGGAACCAGAGCCAGGAACTGAGGCAGCTATGCGATACAAAGGTTGGAGTTGGAGCTTGCCATGGTTAAGGCAAAGGCTGAGGCAGAGCTGTGGAAGATATAGCTGGAAGCAGAGCAGTGAAATAAAATTGAGAAGAACAGTGACAGCATGAGATCATGTCGAAAGAGGAGTGAGAGAAAGAACACCAGCATTGAGAGATAGAGAGAGAGAGAGAGAGAGATGGATATTTTGCACCAGAGGCCAACACAACCAGCTGTGAGTAATGACATGAAGGGTTTAACCCTGGAAGCCAAAATTCATTCTCAAATGTTTCCCAGATGTCAGAAGGGGAATAATCTAGATTGTTTTTTAAGATCCTTTTTGAGAGAATCTGTGGGTAATTTGAATTGGGAAGGGTTCCTTGGTCAACTCACTTTTTACCACTACTTACAGGCAAAATATTAGCTTTTGTGGAAGCACAAGGTCCAAAATGAATGGGATAGGTTGGCACACTTAAGAAAAGATGGTACTAATACATATAGTATGCAAACATTGCAATTATTTATTTTTGAAAGGACACAGTAGTAGACAGTAGCGTAACGTAAACTGTATGTAACATCCTTGCAGTTTACCAACAATCAGACCAACAGTGAGAACTGAGTCTCAAAAGCACAAAGTCTACAGCTCACCTAAGTCCTATGTCTGAGTGAGGAGAGATCACACATCAGAATCTATCCTGTTGATTCACTCTTCATTGTAGGGCCCACACAGTCCTAGTCCCAGTAGGGACTCATACTCTTGGAAGGCCGAGTAATGTAAGGAAAAAATGGACTGCAAATGGAACAATCACTTGTGGTGCAGCACAGAAACAGAAGGTCCATGGTGGCAGGTAGCAATGCATTAACCAGAAAAGTGCCAGATAGGAATAGCAGAGGTGTCATTCCTTGGGCACAGGGTAGGGAGTGAGTACATTCGGCCTTGGCCAGTGAAAATTGAGCCCATACAGGGATGGGACACACCCACAATGAAGAGAAAAGTATGGGCCTTCCTAAGGATGGCAGCGTACTATCATTTGTGCCAAATTTCAGCAGCATGGCTAAACCCCTCTCTGATCTCACCAGGAAGAAAATGCTGGACAGGGCTCTGTGGATGGAAACATACAATGCTGTGTTCCACCAGCAGAAGGAGGCATTGTGTCAGGCACCTGTACTTGCCAGTCGGGACTATTCTCTAAGGTTCATTTTGCATGTAGATGCCTCTGCTTATGAGCTAGGTGCGGTTCAGAGTTAGGTTACACACTCAGGAGAGGATAACCCAGTCATGTACTTGAGCAGGACGCTGCTGCTTAGAGAAGAGGTCTATGCCACACTCATAAAGGAGTGTCTGGGTATTTTCTGGGCTTTGCAGAAGCTGCAACCTTATCTGTATCAACATTCCTAAGATGAGTCATGCACTAGGTAATAATGGTGCTTGCAGCTCCTAAAACCATACCAAACAAAAAGCTGCCGCACACATACACCTTAATAACTTTCCGGAGCCAAATCTTCTGAATTAAATATTTATTATCCAACACCACACCTGACGCGTGTCGGACGCTTGTCCTTTATCAAAGGTAAAAAGACAATGACCAGAGGCACCATTTTATAATGACAATCCCTGACGTCACAATGATGTCACACAAACCCATTAATTCTCTATAACACAATTAAAGTGCTCTCAACACCATACCAAACATTTAAAAACTGTTAAAACACATACTTTAATATTCAATAAAACAAATTTATCACAACAATTTATAACCTAATAATTTTATCTACATTCTAAATATGGTTTTAATTTAAATGTGAATTAATACCAGGTCGTTTATATGCATTAAGTCTCAGAATCCAATCATTCTCCTTTTTCAGTATTTTATTTCGATAATTACTCTCTTGGGTCATGAAAACCTTTTCAATGCCCAGAAATTTAAATTCATGTCTTTCATGTGTTTCTGAATATTCAAAGATATGTAATGCTGTGGCATAGGTCAAATCCTGTTTATTAATGGCTCTCACATGTTCCTGAACTCTGATTTTAAAAGTTCTCTCAGTTTTCCCTACGTAAAATGTACCACAGTTACATTGTGCCAAATAAATGATACCTTGAGTATTGCAAGTAATCAATTGTCTTATGCCAAAGATCTTATTTTTTCTTCCAACTACACTAAATTCCTTGGCTTTAACTATAAAATTACAAGCACTGCAATTTTTACACTGTGTGCATCCCACAGGATTTCCTAACCAATTATTGGTGTGTCTCACAGTAGGTGTAAAATGACTCTTAACTAAATTATCTTTCAAAGTTGGTGCATGTCTATAAGTTAAAATAGGGGTTTAGATGTCACCTCTTTTAAACTCTGGGTCCACTGCCAATACATGCCAATGCTTCTAACGATTTGACCCACCTGCCAACTTTGAGCACTATATGTAGTCACAAAATGGAATCTGTCAACATTTTCTTTTCCCATGTTTTTCTTTCAACAATTCACTTCTATCGACTGCTACAGCTGCCTGATACCCCTTTTCTATAACCTTATCTGTGTACCCCCTACTTTTAAACCGGCTTTTCAAATTCCTTGCTTCAATTTCAAAATCAGTGTCTCTGCTGCAATTCCTCTTTATTCTCAAAAATTGCCCTTTTGGTATATTTTCTACTATATGTGTAGGGTGACAACTCGTAGCATATAACAATGTGTTACCATCAGTGGCCTTCCTAAATAAATTACTGGTGAGTTGTCCTACCTCACCTCGAGTGATCTGTAGATCCAAATAGTTAACGGAATCAAAGCTCATGTTGTATGAAAATTTTAAATTTGTATTCGTTTCATGCATGAAGCTTATAAATTCTGTTAGCATTTTTTCATCTCCTTTCCATACTAGAAATATATCATCAATAAAATGCTTCCATAACAAAACATTATAAAAAAACGGATTTCTTTGATCATTATATATAACTTCATGTTCCCAATATCCTACATAAAGGCTTGCCACCGATGGTGCACAGGTAGCCCCCATAGCAGTCCCTTTTATCTGTCTATAAATATCACCATTAAAGGTGAAAACATTTTTTGTAAGTACATGTTCAAGTATTTTCAGGACAAATTCCACTTCATCACTTGTCACACTCGCAGAAACATTCAAAAAATGTGCAACAGTGTCCAAAGCCCCGTCATGGGGTACATTAGTGTATAGGGACTCTATATCAAGTGTAACCAACAAACAGTCATTTCCCATTGATGTCTCTTCAAGTAGCTTCAAAACATCTTTAGTATCCTTCACATATGATTTTAACTGTTTAACATAAACATTCAATATAGAGTCCACATATTTTGAAAGAGGTTCAGTCAAACTTCCAATGCCACTAACTATTGGACGTAATTCGAGGTTCCTTGCTATTTTTATGTACTTTAGGTAAAATATAGAATGTAGGTTGTATCGGAAATTCAACCTTCAAATATTTACTTAACTGAGATGTTATTACAGATCGTCTCACTGCCTCCAACAGTGTTTCATCTATACATGTTTTATACTCCCATACTGGATCATAACTTAATTTCTCGTAAAACAAAATCATTTAACTGTCTCAGTACTTCTGCATGTATTTCTGAACGTCCCACAAAACTATACAACCTCCTTGTCCCTTCGTTTAATAATAATAAGGTTAGGTCATTCTGTAAGGATTTTAAGGCATCACGTTCTCCTCTAGTTAAATTATTAAATGGCAAATTAATTGGGGTTTCAAACAGTTTTTCAAAATCATGTTCACATAAGTCTCTGAAGACACTTACCGTGTTGCAGAGGGGTGGGTTAAAGGTAGAATTCGGTCTAAATGACCGAAGACCAGTCACTTTTTTCACACTAGTTTCACTAGTATTGCATCTGTTAAAGAACGCCTTGATGTTTAAATTGCGGCACATCAGGTGTAAATCAATTATAGTTCGTTCTGGGTTCAGTGAAATTGTCAGAGAGAAGGACAAACCCTTCTTTAATAGAAGTATTTCAGTTTCAGTTAGTACATGCTCTGAAATATTGATGACTTGAATGTCCTGACTCACCTCCTCATTGTCCTGGCGTTCCACCTGTTGCCGTTCCTCTTCCATCCATACCTCCCCCTCTGTTAGCGGTATATTACGTTTCTTCTTTCCCCTCCTTGTCCGTTTTTGTTGCCATAATTGATTAATCGTGGACTCCGCCGTAATCCTTGTGTAGTGGCTGTTCGAAAACCTCCAGGTCCCTGCGGGAAAAATTATCTTCTCCCACAACATTTTCATCTCCTTCAGAAGCACTTTCTTCTGTACTGTAATTAAATGACACTCGAGAGGGTCTTTTTAAAATGCCTTTTCTTGTATCCCTCTTCCACGAGTAAACTCTGTTGTTTTCATAGTCCGTATCAACTTTATGAAATTCTTGGCTGCCTCGAATGCATCCAGATTTCCATATAATATTATCTGTATGGGTGGTAGTTCACCCTGGTCATTAACCACAAACTCCTAACATGGGTGTATGGGACCAGAGGGTAAAAACCCAAATTGCTAAGATGGAGCCTGGTGCTGCAGTCCTATCATTTGGACATTAGGCACCACAGTGGGTCACAGCACAGAAACAATGAAGAGATGTCTAGACAATAGCCAGAACCAAGAAAGAAAGGGAGAGGTGCTGTAAAGAACTAGTGTGGGGTTCACATGGAGAGAAAAACTGAGGGTACAGAAAGGGTAACAAGACGGCTCGCATGAAAAAATAAACATCCTTTGCAGGTGCTAAAGGAATGTGTTTTTCATTTCTCAGGGGAAGGGGAGATGTAACAGTAATTTTGTACTTTTGTTTTATTTAACTCTATCTGCATTGATAACAGTAGAATTTACAACTGCAGCCATAGATACATTCGGATATTTCCAGATATTTAGCAATGGATCTAAAAGCATCCTGTCTGGTGACCCATAGTGGTACTGCAGGTAAGCAAGGAATTTCTCTAGAGATACCACAGAAATTTCAGGAAATATCTGACCAAGTCTATGTCTGCAACTGTAATCAGCTGAGGGATACAGGCTGGGGAACGTTTCCATGTCTTTTCAGCGTAAAACATTTCATCGTGGTCAATTACCATGCGGTAATTACATCGCAATACCTTTCAGCGCACCGACTCTGCGAAGCATGACAGTTGAGCGCATATTAAGTTGGTGGTCAGTGCGCACTCCCCTACAGTGCATTGTTAGGTAGCAGAACCCCATTGAAGCCCAGTTCAGCTTGTAGCAATGGATCAGATGTTTCTTCAGGGTGGTACCTAATAGTACAGCTGCAGATTAGTCCACATTAATTTTGAATCTGTAAGCCTACCCAAATTCTTGCAAAATCTGAATTATTCTGGTTATTTTTTGAACCAGGTTGTTAAAAGGTAGGGAGTCATTTGCACATAAGGATACATGTATTTCTTCACCCTTCTCTCCTGTGCCCTCCAGGATTCTATCCTCCTGTATCATCAAAGCAAAGTGGAGAGAGAGCTTCCCAGCCTTGTACCTCTGCAAACATCAATGGAGTCTGATAGGGTGCTATTAACGTCAGTTGAAGCTTGTACAGCCAAATATAGAAATCAGATCCATAGGAAACATTTCTCTACAAGTTGAAATTTCCATAACATGGCATTTAAGAATGCCCAGTTTAAGTGATTAAACACTTTTTCAGCAATGACTTTTTTGAAAATCTCGGCAATAAAGCAGGCTGGGCCGGGGGCATTCCCTGAATATAAAGATGTAAAGATTTCAGCACCCTGTTAATTAGGCTGAGTGACTCATCCATTGTCATGCTCTTCACGCCTGATTTTTGAACTATACCTCTTCTCTCCTCTTCATGTTTTTGCAGTCAAAAGGCTAAGAGACAGCTAGCCCAGTTGCCATTCTCGTAGAATTTTTGGCCTCTGAATTTAAGGGGGGTTTCTACGTATTGAGATCTCAGACAAATTCTCCCTTTCTTCTTGGGAGGAGTTTGGGTTTCTTTGGTAAGCTTACGTTCTAATTCTAGGTTCCTAAGTTTCTCATTATCAATGCACAAAAGTTGTAATTTTATAAACTGGACATCTGCTATAATAAGCGTTTTGCATTTTGCACCTTAATGTCTCATGTGACAAAATGTGTAATGCGCTGATATTCATTGCGATGAAATTTTTTCAACGAAATGATTGTGATGAAATGTTTGCGTGGAGTTGACATGATACCCTGGGGAACTGATATTAAAGTTGTTGCCAGAGGCAGAGCAGTTGTCCCCAAAAGATAATTACAATCCCTTTGTCCTGTGATGATTGGACCCCAAAGTCAGTTAACAAAAGAGTTTCAAAGAACATTTGGACTTTCAGGTCAGGAAACTGTCATGACCATGCATCCACCCCCTGCAGAAGTGGACATGGCTAAGAAGAAAAGAAGGGGTCTGTGATTCCACAAAATGCAAAGTTCCAGTTACAGCCAGATTTCTAGAGGAGTGGTACCTCCAGGATACACAGAAAATGCCAAATCCATAATGTCAGAGTGACATATTTGATGATACAGTATGGGAGACTGGCAGCGGAAGGTTTCTGAGGTCTGTGCTAGGCCCTAGTAACTCAGTCAGTGCTGGGACTCTAGACTTACACTGTCTAAGAGTTGGAGTCTGCCATTCCTCACTAAGACAGCCTTTTTGTTAATGATTGTTCTACTTTGCTAAAGTTAAGAAGCTATGGTGGGGTTTCTATTTGTTTCTTCTGCTGTGAGCAAACCATTTCTTTTTAATTTCTTTAGTAAGTCAGTAATTCCCATAGTCTTGTGTATGTCTGATATCCTGTAGAATGTGTAAATATTGTGAAGTACTAAATATTATTTGTATATATTTCATGCCTCTGTGACTTAGTCGTTTGGTGGAATAGATAACTGTTGATATAGGCAAATCCAGGATCTAACTCCAAGAGAGAAAAAAGGCTATGATAACAATATTCTAAGAAGTAAAGTGTTTTCTCAAGAGTGAGTGACAGGGGAAATCCATTTGCCCTTAGCCAAAGGAGCACTATACAGTATGGATAGTGTTTCTGTTGGGATTCGGACCAAGAAATTCACCAGGTAAGAGTTGTGGCAGATACTAGGTACCCTTACAGGTGTTGAGTGTTGAGAATCTTGGCAACCTGTTGCAGAAAGAGTCCTGTGTGAGGACAGATTGTGACACTCATCTTTACATTTTGCAGAACCCTCCCCCCCTCCCCAATCTTGTCACGGGACATACCACTGTAAACTGTATTTACACCATGGATCACTTGGACTCTACTTTACAGGGGCACCTTTTGCAGTTCAGGACAAGATGACAACAATTAGTTTTGTATATCATGTATCATAATGTATCTTTTGCCCCATGATGCCTGAGGGGGGTGTCCTTTAGTCCAGAGAGCCATGGGCCTAGCAGATCTTTCATCCCAGGCTCTGCCCCCCTTTGGATTATCATATCACATCACTCCCTTAATCCATCTAGATTGTACATGATGACTCAGATTCTTTTCCCCTGCATAGAAACATAAAAGTTGTTGGCAGATAAAGACTTCTTGGCCCACCTAGTCAGCTCAGTTTTCTCTGCCTACTGTGCCACCGCAGGCTCTACTCTATCTCCCTTTGTCACCTCCCCTTGTCTTATTACCAAGGTCCCCTTGTATCTGCCCCATGAATGCTTGAATCTTATAATTGTTTTGTCACCCACCACCTCTGCAGGAAGCCTATTTCAGGCATCCAACAACCTCTCCTTGAAAAACACATTTTTAAATCCCATACCTGCAGAATTCTAAAAATTGCACACAAGATTGTCATTCCAAAGCCTTGTTTGCCACTGCATTCCAACCCCCATCACATTCAGAAGTACTGTACCTTGCATCTGCACATTATGGATGTGCATGTGCTGACCCACTCTTTGTCAGTTTTCTTTTTTTCAGATGTTTACTACAACTTCAGTTTTAAGTAACACAGGAGAAATAAGTCATATAAGGTAGCTTGCAGGGAGGACTAGGTTGTGAGTTCAGGAGATTACGTCATCAGTAGCTCTTCTCTGAAACTGGCTATTTTGAACAGGCAGTGAATTAAGGGTTACAAAATGACTTATAACTTTTAAACAAAGTAACTTACAGATCTGATTTTTGGCATGCGGCAGATTGAGGATATGCTGATCCAAATTCTGAATTTATTGATGCCACAAATGTTGGCCTAAGTCCCTCTTTAATGGGGAAATGAACCCCTGAAGCTCCTCAGAGATTTTTCCATTCAACATCAAAGGTGGTGTTTTGATCAACTATTTTGTTTCTTTGCTAAAAGTAAAGATAGGCTGCCTAAATTTGGGGCATTTTCTTGACCTCTAAATATTGTAAGATTCTGCATGGATGTTACATTCTCTCCAAGGCTGGCTATGGTCATTTAGATAGCAATGTAACCCTGTGTAACTGGCATGTGCACCTTTTTGAATGCTCTAATAGTGAATGCCACCTGGGCGATGGGGAAGCAATAGCCTTTCTAGGGGTAACTATTTTTTACTCCCTGTATGCAGCTACTGCTAAGTGAGTTTTGTTAACTTTGCTAGTCAATGGATTGTGCTCCAGATATCTACTGATAGATGTAACTTTTATATTACTTTTTAATAATTACTGGTGACCCCCTTTATAAACTGATTTATAGATACCTGTCAAATGCTGCTATAACCCCATAATGGGTTATTAAGGCATTTCAGGAACTCAGCCTCACTAACAGCCTGCTTGAGCAGGACTCCACCCTCGAGACAGCTTGAGCACTAAATCTTGGTAACCATGACAACACTTCTGGACCATCATTCAGCAAAAGTCCACCATGAACTTGCGAAGTTTTAAATATTTCTTAGTTCTTTTAATTTTAAAAATGTTTTTGAAAAGTTTTCTTTCCCAAGTAAAAGTACAGTGTTGGTTTCCTTATATCTCTTGAATGAGCAATTGATCTTAATCAGACTTCTGAAAACCACAATTCCAGTATTTCTCTATGGTTACAGTTTGCATTTTACAAAGAAAAAAAATAGCCAGTTCAAGTTACATTTCTTGTTACTAGTTTTAAATGCACCTCCTAACTTCTGTTATGAAAGAAAAATGCTGAATAAATGAAACGCCATTATTTGCAACAAGTATATTTTTTCCATGTTACAAAAACACCTGCTATAGGTGCACCAGTAATTATAAAAGATAATGTATAGACAAGCGTGTGTTTATGATTTTATTTTTTACTCCCTAGGTGTGTGATGACTGCATATACCTCTTGAGCTTCGCTCTAGAGGTTTATGTGTCATCACATGCCTTGGATGCGAAAAGAAAATTAATAACACACACTTATTATTCTCTAACTATTGAATGTTATTACTTGCTGTTGCATTTTATAATGCTTTTAGTGACCACGTTTAGTGTTTTAACTCCAAAAAGTGCGCCTCAGTCAGGAAACCTTTTATTGATCTTATGGTCAAAGTTGTATTGTCCTAATGATCTTGTGGTCAATGTTGTAATATTTTTAATGTTACAAAGCCATAACAATTTTATGAAAAAATAGGATGGGCTGGCTAAATCAAGCAGTGGTGGACAACTCCACTGGAACTACCCACTGCACAACTGGAAATGAGATACAGATCCTGTCACATTGTGTCCTGCAGTAAGTGCAATCTGGTCAGATAACTATAAAACATCTATAGTTAAAACTGACATAGGCAAACTAGGTTTTTCCAAATGGGCTTATTCAGGTACATGGTGGCCAGCATTCACAATCACTTGCCACCGCATGCCATCCATTTGCAGACACTTTCCCCTGACATGCTAGTGTTCAGGGATGGATCAGCAAACACAGGCACGCAGCCAATGGAATGCCCATACCAGGCCCACTAGTGGATCCCTGGTGCTGCAGTGCGGGGTTTTTTTGGACCTGAGGACTGGGTCCATGCAGAGGCACCAAATAAGTGCCTGGGTGGCTTTCTTAGCCCCCCCTCTGGTTTATGGGGCTGGGCTGCATGGAGAAGGGTCTGGCAATGCTTTGCATGGCTAGCTGTGGCACCGGGAGAGAGTCCTATGTCACCCACCCACATTGATGATGCAGTCCAGAATGGCACACAGTCAATGGGCACTGAGCAGGGCGCTCCCCTGGCATGCTCCCATCCCACTCCTGGCCTGGAATTCTGTGGCCGACTGGGGATACATTATGCCAGATGTTAACACACACATTAGTGAATGCTGCAGGAGGTGCTCAGGGCACATAAGTTGAACTGCCAAACCTAGAAGAAAGACAATGTAGCATGTTAAAAGTAAGGCTTCTTCCTCTGTTTTTTATGTTTGTTTGCACGCATGTGCAAGAAACATAGTGCCACCATAAAAGTTTTTGTAGGTGTGCCTCCCCCACTTCCAATGCCCTGCACCTTTTTGCAGGTGCAGCTGCACTGCACCAGTGATGTCCGAGCTGTATATGACAGCCATTCAGATGCAGTGGCATACAGTTCTGAGAAAAATACTGCTACAATCAGCAGTGGTAACGTGTAGTCAATTTGCATACTGCAGTCGGCAGTATGCAAATTGCTGACATGTCAGCACTGCATCTGAACTGTCATAGACAGTTTGATCCCCCCCAATGAACACCTACGTAGCATGCTAGGAGCCCACCCCAGCATGCTTATGTGCTTCCCTCCATCCCCGTACACTATGTGACTGATGGGGGTGCCCTATCCCTCATCAGCTCCACTGCCCCCCAAAAGCAAACTTATTGGTGTCACACTGGGATCCCACCCCAGAATGGCAAATGTCCCACATCCTGTACATGCTGGGAGCCCACCCCAGTGTGCTCATTCACTCCCTTCCACTCCCGCATGCTGTGTGACTGACAGGAGTGCCCAAACCCCATTGACTCCACTGTCCTCCCCAAAAGCAAACTTCATGGTGCCATGCTGGGAGCCCACCCCAGCATGGCCAAAGTCTGTGGCCCACAGCAGTGCCCAATCCCTCATCAGCTCCACTGCCCCCACCCCAACATACTTGCAGGTGCCACGCTAGGAGCCCATCTCAGCATGGCAAAAATCCCACGTCGTCTTAAAAAAAACAAAAAACAAAACCTAGAACAGAAGAAAACAGTCCCTTGTTGACTCTCTTGCCCCCTCAACCTAACCCACGCCCACCCTCTGCATACCCAACCTCTCCATATCCCCCCTCACCCAATACTTATCTCCGGAGGCCGGCAGGATGATCTTCGGTGGACTGGGAACACGCCTGCACTCTTCAAAGCCAACTGCAACTAAAGAAATGCCTGTAAGCTCTATAATGACATAAATGTGCTTTCTTTACTCTAGCCATTTGGGAATTAGACCACCAATTTTCAACATGGGTTCTGACCCCACCTCATGAACTCAGTAACTGTCATTTCGTAATTAGATCCCAAAAAGGTGATTTTGCAGTCACTGCACAGAACCACCTTCTGGGACTGAGTAATGAAATGACACTGAAACAGTTCATGAGGTAGGCCCCCACAAAACCCTATGTTGAAAATTTGGGGAAAAATTCCCCAAAATGACGGTTTTATAAGCGTGCATTTCGCAGTTCCTACACACGCTCGTAACTTCCAGAATTTTTGCTATTTTCACTCCAGATTTACAACACTGTCATTTTACCACACCTCCTTATGAGCAGTATAGCTGTCATTATTCACATCTTGCCCAAAATGTGTTTTCGTGCATGTGGCGAACAATGGCACAGTCGGTGTGCGAAATCAATGTTTGGGACAGATTAAGAAAATCACATTGACACTGTTCATGAGCGGAGGTTCCAAAATGCCTGTGTTGACAATCTGCTGTAAAAAATCCCCAAATTAATTACATTACGGGTGAGCATTGCACAGTTTCTACGCACACCCGTGACTTCACCAGTTTTAGTATATTTTACCTCCAGATTTTCAACATTGCCATTTTTGACACCTCCCCATGAACAATACAGCTGTCATTTTTCACATCCTGTTTGAAATGTGTTTTCACACCTGTGGTGCCAAATGGCATAGTCACTGTGTAAAATCATCTTTTGGCTAATGAACTGATATTGCCACTGTTCATGAGGTGGGGGTCACAAAAAAAACATTTTAAAAATTTGGAGTGAAAATACCAACGAACGCCTCGGGTGTTAGGATTTCCAACCATAAAACCCCACCCTGTAGAGACTGATAGGCATCAGGAGTGTGACTTGGGATTGTCGCCTGTAATGCTCATGCCATTCCACCCCCACCCACACCCTGCAGCCAGTGACAGGCATCAAGGTGTGCCTTGGACCCTTCAGCCCCAAAGTTCACCTCATTCTCCTATACTGCACCCATCTGACTGTATTTCCTTATGGAATGGGGTGAGCATGAGGCCCAAAGACCCCAAGGCACACCATGACACTTGTCGGTGTATGCAGGGTAGGGTGTGGTGAAATGGCATGGGGCATTATGCCTGATGACCCAAAGGCACACCCCAATGCCTGTCAGTCTCTGCAGGGTGGTGGTGGGGTTGGCTTCAGTTCAATACTTCACTGCCATTCCTATTATGCATCACTCTAACTCCTACACTACCAATGCCAATGCCAACAAGCAAACATTCAGCATTGACAAATGCTTGTTTCTTTATGCAAGGCTGCATCCATTATCTTATTTTTGTTTGAAAAGCAACTCTCTCCAATTTTTATTTCAAGTGAAATGCTCCCTCCTTTTATTTTCATAGTGAGCTAGGGAGTAGGGACTTGCCACAAGATTAAAAAAATCTGTTTTGCTCTGAAACATTTGTAGCTTTGTATTGCTCTTGCTGCACCATGTCAGGGCACAGCAGCACTGCAGCACTGTTACACACTTATTATCTCGTCAAGTCCCACTCAATCATAGCAAGCTGTTTACCACTGTCTAAGGTAAAAAAAAAATGGTGAATGTAGGAATTTTCAAGATAGTGTAGTACAATACAATCCGAATCGGGTGACAACAAATGTTATGTTCCACAGATAGGGAGTTCCGGTAGATTGAGATTCATTAGATCGGGGTCCTACTGTACCATCAAAGGGGACCCTTCCTCATGGTAAAAAACTGACACTCCCACAGGAGTCCAGTGGGACACATAATCTTGAACCCAAGTTCTGATGTTCCACTTTACCACCAGGGGCAAACTCAGGCTGCAGCAACACCCCCGGCCCTCCTGTTCATCATGCTTCTGCACAACTGGGTGCACACCCCATCTGCTGCCACTATTACATCATTACCTCTAAGGTCACAAGCAAGCCAGTCACCTTACTCTGCTGCACCAATTCAGATATTCTAAAGGCCCTGTAAAAAGTCACCAAGAATGTTGTTCTAAACAAGCTTACGTCTGCAAGTGATGAGTACATCCTGGATAGTTCTTCCCAAAACCTGTGCCAAGAGAAGTGGGCTAACTGGCTACCAGCTTTGGTCCCCCAGGCCCATCCCTCTGACACTTTAAGGGGGGAACTGCATGTGTGGTGTCAACCTGGCATTCAAACTTGGAAAGCCATGCTGGCCCTGCTAGGTGCTGCACCACAGCTGCTGGCATAGACCATTTCCATCTCAAGTGGAGTATATATGTGCACAGCTGGCCCATCTGAATGGGCAACAAATTCCCCCACCCTTGGGCCTGCCATACACTCAAGAAATTCTCCAGCTCCCTCTTGTATGACCCTCCAGTGCGTGCCACTCCAGAAGACCTAAGTACTCCCCTCATTTCCCAGAGGTAGTCTGGAACTTCCCTGAGATACATCTCCACTTCTGGTACCAACTTCTAGAATCTCCACCACTGTGAATGAGAAACAGCATCAGCAGTACTGGTGTCAACACCTGGCACACGTACAGCTCTAAACTGTATACTGAGAACCAGATACTTCAGTACAAAAACCTGCATAAGATTACCCAGCGGGCACATTCTACCCAGTTGATGGTTTATGGTATAGACTACCCTGTTATTGTCTGACCTGAAGACCCCCTTCCTTTCCCTGAACTGCTTACCCCATATGACTAGGGATACTACAGTGGGAAAAAATTCCAAAAATGTGATGTGAGTAAGCAGTCCCTCTGCTTCCTATTCCTGGAGCCACTGACCCTACACCATGTCCCTCTAAAGTAATCCCTGAAACCTAAGCCACCAGTTGCATCTGTTAATAACTATAGCTGCTGACTGGTGATGGGCTCTGGCCAAATGGCCACCCCATTGAAACAATTAAAAAAAGCCAATCACGAACCCAGATCCTCCATCAATGCTTCCATTTTCAGTATCCTGTGATGAGGCTTGGTGCAACTGGATCACACCTTTGCCACCTGATGCAGGAATGTCTTGCCCATGGGGATGACCTTTCAAGTAAATTGGCCCAATCAGCTGCTGCAATTCAGGTAGGGTAATCTTGTGAGCCTTAACCACCTGTTCAAAAGGTTCTTAAGAATCACTAGTTTTTTCTAGGGCAGGCAGAATTCCATCACAGCAATGCCAATCCCTTATGCCCAAAAAGCAGAGTCTTGTGCGCAGCCCCTCCAACTTCCCTTGGCCTAGAGACACCCCTAGATCATTGCAGACCTCCAGAAAAGTATTCAGTAATCATCAACAGTCCTCTGTGCCTGCCCATCCTACAAAGTCATCTAAGTAGTAAACTACTTTTGAGTAATTTGCCCTATAGGTGGTGACCCAACGGAGGAACACCATCACACACCCCATTAGAATGCAATTATCAGAGCAATATTGGCCATCAACTTTCATACCCAGTAAGTCCCTATCATTTAGGTGCACCATTAAAAGCCAAAAAGCAGATTTGGTGCCTGTCTTTCACGAGCCCCTCTACCTGCTTTCTACTTCACCTCAGTTACCTGTTGAACAGTGTATATACTGTAACACCGATGTGGGAACTGTGTTAATGTGTTGGTTGACTGAGTCACCTTAAGGGTACAATTAAGCAATAAACCATGACAGGGTGTGGGTTATGCTGGGATTTACAAACACCTGATGTGGTTTGGTCATGAGGCCACATGTCAAGTTACCAAACCACACCAGAAGTGGATAAATTCAAGCATAACCCACACCTGGAGTGGTTTATTATGATTATACAATGAGTAAAATAAAGAAGAGACAAATATTTTATGAGTCAAACTATTTTTTTTTATGAATGAAATAGAAGAGATATGCTTCCATTGGAAAATAAATAGTACTGGGTTGCTAGGTAGAACATGGAAGGCTGCCATTGCATGAAGTGCACACAGACACACAGAGATTGATGGCAAGATTCTTTTAAAGTTTCTCTTTTTTTATTGTGTGTTTTTTTTAATCAACAGTATGTGTTACTTCAGTAGCCTTTCATGAAAGACCCTCCCATTCAGTGGGCTGGGAAACGGGGAGACTGAGCTGCATTTTTTTTAATACAAATGGGAGTGAGACAGAGAGGGAAAGGCAGCATGACGACAGTGTTTTTTTTTAATCAATGTGTATCTTACAGTAAATGGAAAGACTCTGCAGAGACAACTGCCCAGGGCAGAAATCGGCAATGTATCAGCCTTGTTCACCCCATTCACTACTATTGTAGGGGCCACTGAATCAGAAGCTGAATTGGAAGCTGACGTGTGTGTGTGTGTGTGTGTGTGTGTGTGTGTGTGTGTTTTATTTTTTTACTTGTATACTCTGGTAGCCTAACCGGCAATGGAGGTACTGGAACTGGGGTCCCTGGTGGGGCTGGTTCCAGGGGTGTGGGACCCTCTGGCTTGGGGACTGGACTGCCTCTGGGTCTGCCAGAATTTGTACCCTGCCTCAAAGCCTTTGTGACCACTTTAGTGTGCCTAATGAAGGAATCCTAAACATCGGATGTAAAAAAAAATAATCTCCTCCTCATTCATATTCCCCATGTTTGGCCTACCCGATTGAGGGTTCATTGGAGTGGGAGGTTTCCTGACTGGGTTTTCTGGTCTTGCTCCTCTTAACTGGGTGTGGGAGGCTAGTGCTGGAACATCTGAAACTGGATACGCTGGAGTACCAGGCTGTGGTTGTAGTTCTGGGTTCAAAGAATCTGCTGGACTGGGGCCATCTGGATTCTGGAACAGCATCTCCCTCCAGGCCATCGCTGTAACTCAAACTTGGGCTGCCAGTTGAAGTCCACACCATTGTCCTGTCCCTGCCCTGACATCTCAGATCTGAAGATGCAATTACATGAGCATAAACAAAGCAAGAAAACAAAAATCTGTGGTCTTATCCTTCACTGTCATCTCACCACAGGGTATAGAATTCGGAAAAAAAAGAGCTTTTAGCAATATTGAATTTCAAAAGCTACTCATCCCCCCTTGCCATCAAGCTACTACAACATGGCACTACTGATGTTTCCTCAGAATGGCACTCTTACCCCCTACTGACTAAAGATCCCAAACAATTTTCCCACACCCGGCTTGGTGTGTAAGGGGAGCAGGGCTACCAGAGAAGGGGGTCCATTTTACAGTAATAGCAACCTGCAAACCTGCAGCCCAAACAACCAATCATGCCACCATGACCAAGTGTGCCTGATCCATGGCCCCAGATTTGTTGCCCCCACCGAACAGCTTTGAGTCCATCACAGCCAAATTAAATTCTGGTAGAACTCAGGAGTTATCACTCAGAATTTTCAAATGAGAATTTTAATGATGAACTTCTAAATATGAATTTATAATAATTTTAAAGAAGCTTTAAAAAAAATTATAGATATATTGAATAGGATATTACTTTTTTTAATTTAAGTTATATATTAGTACTAATACCCACAAGCTACAAGGAATTACACCAATTGTATTACTGACTAATTACCTGGTACATGAGTGACCTCCATAGCTTGCTGTAAACGCTAAGGAACATAAGTCTTCATGGTACAATTGATAAAACATACAAGGAATAGCAAAAAGATGCCACTGACTTACAGTACAGATGATTTGTTTTGCATGAGTTACTTTTACAGTCTTATTTGCCCACAATTGTAATATGGTATTTTAGTGTCAGTATTCGCCATACTTTGCTTGTTGATTATAAGCACTAATTATCAGTCTCTGTATGTGGAGACGATGATATGGACATTATTCATTCTGATTCTGAAAGTGTGTCAAAACTGTGCAATCATACCATAAAATATTGAACCATACCAGTTACATGCAATTTCATTTAGTTAAGAAAATAATCATTTAATATTTAGTAGTGTAGTAGCCCCAGTTGTGCTGTTGCACATGCTGAATGGTTGTATGACCATACTATACCAAACTATATCCTCTAGATTTGTATAAATTGATAGAAAATCCTTATTGTTTAACATTTATATTCAAGGCATTCTGGGAGAATCAGACATAAGTTTAGCAGAGCATCATAGAAATATACATTCTGAGGGCAGACAAGAGCAGCTTGGCACACCCATCTGCCAGTTTCGGAGTTTTTTTCAACCTTAATTTTTGCTGTAGACCCACTTGATCTACAGTGCTGTTCCCCCACCCCTATGATTCTCTTGTGCCTATACCAGGCATTTTTGAACCCCACAACTTTTTTTACCCCCACTGCCTCTGCTGGAAGGCTGTTCAGGAATCCACCACTCTTTCTGTGAAAAAACTACTTCCTCACATCTCTCCTGAACCTACCCCCCAACCTGTCACCTTGTTCTAAAGCACTTTGTTTCTGAAAAATACCCCCCCATACCTTATTAACCACATGAGGTATTTAAAGGTCTCTGTCATATCTCCCCTCTCCCTCTTCTCCTCCGGGGTGCACATATTGAGCTCCTTTAGCCTCTCTTCATAGGGTTTTTGATGGAGACTTGCACCATTTTGGTAGTCGACGTCTGGGCTGCCTCCACTCTATATCCTTCCTGAGATGCGATCTCTAGAACTGGAAACAATACTCATGTTAGGGTCCTGCTAGTTATCCATTCTGGAGCAACACCATCTCCTTTTTCTGTTGGTGATACCCCTTTCTATGGCTTCCCAGCATTCCACTAGCCCTCCTATCTGCCTTATCACACTACCTTGCCACCTTTAGGTCATCCAATATTTTAACCCCAGGTCTCTTTCCTACTTGGTCATAGTCAGTATCAGTCCACCCATTGCGTACTCCTCCCCCAGATTTCTATGACCTAAGTGCATTATTTTGCACTTTTTGGATTAAAATATCCCCCCCAGACAAAGATAGGTGACCATCAACCATTATCCACCCTTGTACCTTAGCACTTACTGTTCCTAGTATATGAGTCATTGTACCCTGTCCTACCCTTAGTGCTTTTGCATTCCTCCATGAAATGTATGCTACCTTTTACTGTTTGATTATTCTTACCACTGTGCATATGTTTTTTGTTTATACTTTCCACTGCTTGTACATCACTTTCTGTTGTTGTTATAATGTTTGTAAACTTACCTTGTAATCTCCCAGGTCACACCTGAAAATAGGCATTCTTTGTCTAGTGTGCCTACCCGATAAACAAAAGCTAAATAAATAAATAAAACCCAGATGCCATATCCTTGACCACTCTAGTTTTTTTCAGATCTCTGCCCATCCTATTCACTCCCACATGGTGTCATCTGCAAAGAGGCAGACTTTCTCTTCCTGCTTCTCTGCTATGTTACTGATAAAGACATTAAACAGAACAGGTTCCAACACAGAACCCCGAGGTACCCCATTGATCATCATTCCTTCCTTGGATTAAACTTCATTTACCTCTACCGTCTGTCTCCTATCCCCTAACCAGTTCCCTACACAGTTCATCGCCTTGGTGCCTACTTCAAGTTGCCCAGCTTGCATTCCCATCTCCTATGTGGAATGGTGTCAAACACCATGCTGAAATCCAGGCAGGCTAAGTCCACCATTCCACCATGATCTAACTCCTTGGTCACTCAGTCAAATAAATCTATCAGATTTGTTTGCCATGACCACCCCCCTGTGAATCCATGCTGCCTCGTATCCTGTAACTTGGTGGATTTCAAATATTCCACAATCCCTTCTTTACTGTAGTATGGTTTCCATTAACTTACCCACCACTGATGTCATGCTGACAGGCCTATAACTGCCCATCTCTTCCCTGCTATCGCTTTTGTGAAGTGGGACTACATCTGCCCTTCTCCAGTGCTCCCAGACCATTCCGGTCTCCAGTGATCTGCTAAATAGGTCTGTTAGAGGTGCAGCTAGTGCTACCCTGAGCTCCCTCAACACTCTTGGCTGCACCCTGTCTGTCTCCATAGCTTTGTTTCATGATCAGGTTAGTGAGTGAGTGCTTTCTGGGCTTTCTCCTCAGAGAAAAGGTTATGGTCCACTTCCCTCCCAGCAAAGATCCTGCTGTTTTTTTGCAGTACCTCCCCTTCCACTGTGTACACTGAGCAGTAGTATTTGTTCCAGATGTCTACCTTTTCATGGGAAAAGGCAGACATCATGATCCCCCTCCATACGGCTCCCCGTCCCTCTTTAAACTCACAATCCTCCCTTAGTCTTCCTTTTTTCGCTAACATAGCTAAAAAATGTCTTGTCCCCTTTTGAAACTGCCTGAGCTATTCTTTTCTCAGTCTGTGTCTTTGTGCTCCTTACTGCATTCCCTGTCTCCCTCCATTTTCCTGATACACTTCCTTATCCTCCTCTCCCTGGATCTCCTTATATCTTTTGAATGCTACACATTTAGCCTTAGTCTTTCATGCCACCTTTTTCAAGAACCATAGTGGTTTCCTCTTCCAGTTTGCTTTTGCTGAACTGCTTGACACAGAGTGTTGTTGCCTTCACTATGCCCTCTTTTAGTTTGGCCCACTGTTCCTCCACCCCCCCATCCCCCGGTCATCTCCCCCTGCCAGGTCATTCCTGAGGGATTCACCCATTATTATATAGTGTATCATGGAACATTATAACACATCAAAATCCCTGTCTCTCAAAACACTGTTAACCTGCATCAGGCACATCATTCTATGTTGGTATGCTGCAGTAGCTACATAACTAAGGAGATAGAGAGAGTTGAAAGTTTTGCTAGGATAATCATGCAAGGAGTGAACAGGGGTTAGGAGTGAACAGAAGCAGGAGAAATGTGGAGCAGTTAAGTGAGATAACAGCAAACTTTGAAATTGAGAGAGGGAGGTGCAGGCCAGTATAGAAGGAGGCAAAGAGTTCCAGTAGGACACAGCAGAAAATGCAAATGATCTCTGAGCTGTGGAGAGTCGTAAGTTTGGCACTGAGAGAAGAGGCAAGGAGGTAGATCTGGGGGGAACATTGAGGGAGACAATGTTGAACAATAACAGCTAGGCAAGGAGGAATGAAGCGATGTACAAGCTTATGTATAAAGCTTAGTGTGGCATAGAGTAATTTGAATCCATAGAGTGGCCATCCCAGGGCAGACAGGACATTGCAGTGATGGTGCCAAGCATTGGCCCTGAGAGCTGACCTGCCAACTCTGTGGTAGTATCAAAAAATGAAAACTGTGTGCTCAGTCAGGTAACAGAGTGCAGAGCAGGGTAGCAAGCCCCAAAATTATTACAAGAAACCAAAAAGAAAGCTCTGCAATCCACTGCAGAAACCACTATTAACCTTAAGTAGCTGTTGTTCTTCAAATAATTTATTTCTTATAGCACTGTAAAGTTTTTTTTACCAGTACAAATGATACAAAATGAAAAGAACACTGACCACTTTCCCATATGCGAGTACTCCCCTGCGCTTTGACAGACTATTCGGTCTTCATTAGAAGAAGCGCAGGGGAGTGCTTGCATGTGGGAAAGCGGTCATTGTTCTTTTACCACTGTATATGCTGTTAAGGCTATTAATGCCATATCATTTGTACTGGTAAAAAAACTTTACAGTGCTATAAGAAATAAATTATTTGAAGAACAACAGCTACTTAAAGCTAATAGTGTTTTTTGCAGTGGATTACACAACTCTATGGTAGGCCTGTGATAGGCGTGATAGTATGGATGTGGTAGCAGAGAGTAGTAATAGAGCACCATACATAAGGAGGGGCAGAAGTGTGGCATCTGCAATTTAGGGGCAGGAGGTCAATGTAAGGAATGGACGGATGCAGTAGAGGACACCGATTTTTTGGTTTATAGTTTTGGTGATGGCTGTAACATGTGCATCCAGGATAAGTGAGGGATCTAAGGTGACTCACAAGTATTTGAAAGATCTGATCAATTTGAGTGCATCCCTAACACATGAGATTACAGCCAGAGGGGGAGGGTTGGTGTGGATGAGTTGGAGAATCACATGGTCTTTGCTTTTTTAAAATTAAGAACAACCCGCTTCTGAAGGAATCAGTCCTCAAGGGTGTGGAAATTGGAGGCTAGCATTGAATTGAGCCACCTGATATCAGGAGAAGAATGGTAGATGATAGCATCATCTGCATATAGGTGAACAAAGGCCCCAACACAATTATTAGGGAGGTCATTAATATACAGTGAAAAAAGTAATGGGCCCAAGATGGAGCCCTCGGGGAGACCATGGGTAATGAGCCTCACGTCAGATAGGGAGCCTGCCCATTTTACTTTTTGAGTACGGCTGTAAAGGTAACTTTGTGTTCAAGACAGGACAGTGGCATCAAGGCCAAGGACATGCAGTTGTTGTAATAGAAGGCCATGGCTGATCAAGTCAAAAGCCTTGGTTAAGTCTACGAAAATTGCTCCAGTGGCATGGCCATGGTCCATTTCATGGAATATGTCAGAGGTGACTTTAATTAGAGCTGTAAGTTTAATGTGGTTCTTCCTAAACCCATGCTGAGAGGTTGAGCGCAGATGGTGGAGGTCAAGGTAATCCGTCTGTAGGTGGTCGTTAGATTATCTGCTCTTGTATTTTTGCTAGAGGGCAAAGTATTAAAATAGGCCAGAAATTTTCCACTGTCAAATTGGGACCTCCCTGGTGGACAGGGATGACCACTGCTGCTTTCCATTTTTCAGGGACGGTGGAAGTAAGGAAGGATTAATTAAATAAATCTTGAATAGGGCGGGCTAGGACATCAGCTCTCAACTTAAGAAATTTAGGCTCTAGAGTGTCATGGCCAGGTGAGCTGTCAGTCTTTAGGTTCATGAGGAGACGGCGAGCCTCCATAAGGGTTGCAAGCTTTATATGAAAGGCAGAGCAGTCCATCGAGCTGAGTGACGGCAGGGGGTCAGGTTGGGGGGGGAGTGTATTAACTAGAAAATAGTGATGTGTACCTATCCAAATTGGTGAAGAACTCATTGAAGCAAGAGATGATGGAGGGGGGTCAGTGAGAAAGACCACCTGGGCATCAAGGGAACTGGGAGTCTCAGGAGTATTACCCTTTAAAAAGGAAGTTAACCTGTCACCAGAATTATTTCAGATTACTAAGATGCTCAGCCTGTAGTCTTTTGAAGCGGAGTCATTTTGTTTTTTTGGATTGCATTCTTGCAGCTGTTCCTTAGTTGCCTATATGTTTGCCAGTTGGTAGGTAGTCCACTATCCTTATATGTCCTCCATGCCTTATTGTGAGTGGACATGAGCTGCCTTAACTCCTTGGTGAGCCACAATGCTTTAATACCTTTTACCCGGCAACTCTTTAAAAGGGTATGTTTATTTATTTGTTAGCTTTTGGTAACTGGGTAAGTGCACTAGGCAACAGTCTTGCCTATTTTCAGGCATGACCCGGGAGAGTACAACAAAAAGAATACAGTGATGAGCACCACATACAGTGAGTTATCAACAATGTTAGTGAATTTTGCCATGAAATAGTCTAGTGCCAAGTTAATGTCCAGCAACGTATTAATTGGATCCCAATCATTTTCTCAGATGGTATCGACAAAGTTGTTGGTGTCAAACCTGGACATGTCCCGCATAGGGATGATCTTAGGATGGGGGTTAGGGAAGTTGTTACACCATACACAGAGTGTCAGTGAGTGGTCACTTATACCATCTGAGAGAATCTCCACTGATTTTATCTTCAGGGCACAGTTTGTGACCACCCAGTCAAGTAAAGTATGGTTACCCATCTTTGTATTACTACGAATAGGGTCACCAATCATTTGAACCAGATTTGAGTCAGCCAGGATGGCAGTCAATTAGAAAGAGTTAGATTTCAACCAGTCAACGTTGAAGTCACCTCCAAGTATGAGATCATGCTGTGCGAGGTTAGCAAGGGAGGTTATGAAGGAGGGGAGGCCAGGGACTGCTACCTGAGGAGGTATGTACAGTATACACAACCTTCTATGAGATTTTTTATGGTGCCAAGGGTGAGGGAAAGGAAGATTGATTCAACAGCAGAAGGTCCAGATTCAGACACAGGTATTTCAACAGTGTCTAAGTCCTCTCTGGCATACATGACGAAACCATAACCCATTTTTGCAAGTCAATCCTTCCTGAAACATTTACATTTGCTACCGCACCAGTATACCAGTATAATAGTGAATATATATATATATATATATATATATATAGATATATATATATATATATATATGTAATAGATAACCCACTCTTAGGTGTGTGGTCATGCTCTGATATATGCATGCCTTTGGTGTATGTCAACCACCCAAGGTGTGCGTGTATCAGCAGTGCAACTGCTCACTGTAGAGTGGGTTATCTATCTTATAAAATGGCAGAATTGTTTATTAAGGGGTAAGGTGTGATGTAGCACTCTGATATACACATGGTCATATGATGTGAATCAAATTTTATAAATACAGTATATATATATATATATATATAAATATATATATATATATATATATATATATATATATATATGTATATTATGAGAATATCCATTGCTCAGTACATGTACCTGTTGTTAGTGCATAATGCTTTATGTATGCTGTTTATCATGTAAACTCGTATTTAATTTATACTCTGTTGATTGTACCTCTATCCCCAGTTTGCACCAGGAAAAGAGCCTTGGCTCATGGTCCCTTTCCTGGGTAATAAAATTAAATAAAATAAATATTGTTATTACATAAATGTTGCAAATTGGGAGAATTCAAAAAGCCATAGTTAACATTTTTAGAGGGGCTTTGAAAAGCACACAAAGTCAAGGTATGCTTCCAGGTGTGTCTGGGGAGCAGAGTGAGATTAAAGAGCAGGTGTTTACTTGTAACAAAGAGACAATTGATTATTTTATTTATTGTATTTTGTTGTGCTAGTAATTACTTCAGACTTTTTTTTTGCATTATCATCTTTATGCCCCCTTCGTGCTCTGGGGCTGCCTATCCTACGGGCTGCCATGACCCTTAGACATCCTCCTACTATCTCCCCCGAGCCACCTTACCTCATATCTGCAGCCTTCCTTGGGGTAGCCTGGTGTAACCCTTCACCGTGTGGGTTCCCCTCCTCCAAGGGGGAAGGCAACAATGGGCAGAAGACCAGTGCACTCTCTCTCTCTCTCTCTTGGTCCAAGGCACTGCTGAGGCTTTGTGTGACTCCTGGGGAGTCTTCAGAGGTGTCCAGGGCCAGCAGCCATCATCCGGCCAGCCTCCAGAGTGGTTTCCACTTTTTCTTGGTGTTCCCTGATTGTGATCCCTCATGCAGTGCTCCCGGGGTGCCACTGCAGAGCATTCTAGCTCCCGTTACCCACCCCAGGAGAGGACAGCAGTCCTATGGATGCTTAATCCTCTCCTTCCTCTGCTGACCCCCTGGTGCCCAAGTCTGTTCGCAAACTCGGGTTGCTGACGTTGTGCGAGGTACTGTATATTTTTTTAGCAAAATATTTGTTACTGCAGTGAAACAAGTCAGTTTTTGCTTTTTACACTGCTAGTAAAAAAAATTCAATAGAATTCTAATATTGTGATGTTAGAAACTGCCAGTTACTTAGAACTCCAATGTATTTCAATAAGAAATTAAATATATTTTTCTGGCTTTTTCAAAAAGAAATAGACACTTCTATCAGCGACAAACTTTGACTTTTATATGTTTGCACTACTGTTGTCCATCCATATGATTTTACAATTTTTTAAATAATAATCTCCCATCTCCGCAAAGGCATAGACAGAGTGGAGGCTGTCCAGAGGAGGGCAACCAAAATGGTGCAGGGTCTGCAGCAGAAGACAGACAAAGAAAACCTAAGGAGCTTAATATGTATACCCTTGAGGAAAGAAGGGAGAGAGGGGACATGATAGAAACTTTCAAGTACCTCAAGGGAATCAGCAAAGTCCAAGAGGGTAGCATCTTTCAGAAAAACAGATGTGCAAGAACAAGGGGGCACAATCTGAAGATGGGGGGGGATGGCTCAGAGGTAATGTGATGAAGTATCTTTTCATGGAGAGAGTTGTGGATGAATGGAACATCCTCCCTGAGGAGGTCGTGGAGTCTAGAACAGTGGGGGAATTCAAGGATGCATGGGACAGACATAAGACAGTCCTGGGGGATAGGAGGAAGTAAGCCGTTGGTTGACTAGGATCTGCAGCTTGTCTGTTAGGTAGAAAAATGAGCAGACTAGGTGGGTCAAGCAGTCCTTATCTGCCATCAAATTCTATGTTTCTATGTAAATAATTGGGTTTTCTTTTCTTCTTCCCAAGTAAAATCTGGTTATGAAGAAAATATCACCTGCTAAATTATAGCAAAGGACTGTAAGTTGTCAAAAATCACATATGTCTAGTCAATATATGATATTTTGGTATAAGAATGTGTTATTTCTCTATAAACGTCTGAAAACAAGTTTACAGTTTCCCATTGAAATCCCCTGCCAACCTTGCCGGTAAAACTTTTCTGACATCATAATACAAAAATTCCATTGGATTCTTCTTTTGCTAGTAGCTGGCAAAATACAAATAAAATGATGGAAATGGAATTAAAGAAACAAATAAAAGCAAACAAAATTATTATAGAGAAATTGAAAGGTCCCAAACCTTAATTTTTTAAGATGCATAGCCGTACTAAGCACTTGTACTTTAAATGACTTGCTCACGGTCAGACAGTATGTGAGTGACATTTGTAGGTTTCAAACACAGGTCTATTGGGCCACCATGTTAACAATTTGGCACTTTAGCCCTCTAGATTTTACAGTCTCTGTGAATAATGAGCTATATCAGATCCAAAGGGAACCCACATTTGATAGCTTCAGAATAAGTAGCATGGAGATGAATTATTTAGTCATATTACATTTAGTATGTGCCCTTTAGGGGTGGGAGGAGGTCCTGCATTATTACTGGTGTCAAATCTTTAGTGTCACTAGTTATAATGTTATTCTTATTTCAGACTCAACCCATTAGATTGTGTATAATATGAAGTGGGATTTAAAAGAAGTGAAGCTCTTTACTGCCTTGACCTATTTTCTCTTGGTTCTTGACAGGGGTTATGCTTTAAGATTACTATTTCTTACAGTCATTGTCTTAAGGGTCATTTGAAACAGCAGAGTTAAATGGTAATGAGAGACTGCATTTTTCAAACCTGACCCTCTAAGGGATGACTGGGCTATGAATAATGCAATGAGGTGAACACTTATTTTCTTTCAGCTCTATGGTAGCAAACGAGGCTACCAACTCAGCTGGGTGGTAATCCACTTCAAAAGCATGGCAACCCATCTAGAATGCAAAAATAATCATGCACATGGAAAACATTAAAACTGTAACGCTTTTTAAAATGATCAAATTAAGCATATGAAACATCTCAGCTTTTAAGGTTCAAACAGTTTGATATGGACCCAACACATGTTTTAATGTTGCATTTAACAGAAAGTTTTCCAAAGGAAAAGCACCGGGACTGTCATCTTTTACATTTTAGTAGCTTAAAAATACAAAATCACTCCAGATTTTGCCTAGGGCAATTTGGTGGCTGTTTAGCAGTGAAGACATGTCAGTATTATGGTTTAGACCACAAGTTACTCAGCAGAGCATCTAAGGAACTGTAGCCAACATTCCGCACAAAAATCAGCAACTGAAAGAATCATAGGAAAAAGAATGAGAAATACCATACTGAAATATCTTTCTGGTTACTGTTCAAACGGTCTCTGTAATGCTTCCCAGATTTTTATTATTACTAACTGCATTTGCAGGATAGCAGGACATTTGGGCCTTAGACCTCTTCTTCTTTAGAAGTTTACACATCTGCAGCTGAATTTTAAAAGTTTACCACAGTCAGAATTTGCAAAAACACATTTATTGTGCAGAGTGTTTTCATTTGTCTGTGTAGCCCTAGTGTATCCTTCCCTTTGTCTGCTATTAGGAGTTTTTTTCCTAAATTAGCCAGCTAGTTTTATAGTAGTTTTATGGCCCTGGGGATGTACATTTTAGCATGGCTTATTGCTCTTCTTTTTCCTACAATGCCTCCTGTCCCATGTGATAGTGATATATCTGGGACAATAAATTCAGCAAGTACTGATTTACAGTCAATTTTACAACAGCAGAGCTGTGATATTAAGCACTGTAACTTTACCGATACAGTAATTACTGAAGGCTATATTTAGATTTTAGCAAAGGGCTAACTGAGTGAGTTATTTTTAAAAAAAAAACATCTAAAGTCTTAACTGATCATAGCATTGATGATCTGGGGTGATTTGTGTGCTTTTTTATAGCTGTGAATAGTTTGATGAAATGAAAAGTTTTAAAGGACAACTAAACAGAGTAAAATGGGAAAGTAACACTGAAGAAATCTGAACTGATAGAATTGTAGGTTGTAGTCTTACCTGCAGTAGCATGTGGTTCATTTTGTTGAAAACAGGGATTTAATAGCGTTTCGTCATGTCTGATGCATATCCAGAAGCAGCGCTATATATTGAAAAGTCCCGCTCCAGCAGATGACAAAAATGGACGTGACATCATAACGTAATGACATTATCGGTGCAACAGTGCTCCAAAGCAATCATTCAGTATGAATAGACATCTTATAAATTTACCTATACTGTCACCATTACATTACGTTTCTCAACAAAATCCTTTAATGTACAAGTGTGACAACCTTTTCAGATTTCCTGAGTGTTACTTGTCCATTTTAACCTGTTTAGTTGTCCCTTAAAAGTGAAACATGTACTCCAGTTGGCTAGACCTGGCACATACATATGAAACAAAAATATTAAATTAGAGTTATTTAGTGGAGGCCTGAACATCAGACTCCTATCTCCAGTACTTGCTGAAGCAGTGGTCCTAGATGCATCACTGACATATGGGACAGGAGGCATTGTACAAAAAAGAATAATAATAAACTTTGTTAAAATGGAGACTTCCAGGAGCCATAAAACTACCATATATGTAATTAGCAGGCTAATTTAGAAAACAAAAAAACTCTCAAAAGCAAACAAAGGAAAGGACAAACTAGGACCATGCACACAAATCAAAACACTGTGCAAAACGCAATGTTTTTGCAAATCTTGTTTAATGGCCCTTTTTGCTTATTTATCTTTTGTGCCTGGGTCAGACTTGCTTGCAACACTCTTGAGATCTCTCCCTGTTCTGGTAATGGTCTCCATAATCTATCACTTACCACCTGAGTGCCAAGCTTTTACATAAGCTGGGGCCCATCTCCCAGCCGTGCTGCTGGTGTCATCCTCAACCTGCTGGAATCCACATGAGAGGAGAGGTGGATCATGACCATCAGCAAGATTATGGAAATATGTGGTGGGGCAGAGCTTCATCCACTAGGAATCCATTTTTTTCATTACTCTGCACTCTACTAATCCCTCCTGTCCACCACACTTTGTGGTACATCTCACTGTGTCACACAATGATGTCAGTACACATTAACAACCCCTATCTTGCCCACTAACATCTCCATAGAATCACAACCATGCATAGAATGAGTAGTTGAGACATTCCCGTCTGCCTCCAAGTAGAAGAACATTGGCTGAAACACCATGTCCTTTTCTGCCAGGTCAATATGATGAACCAAATTTCAGAATATGAATCTCATTAGCCAGTGTGACAGGTACGCCAATCTCAATGAAGCAGAATGCAACTGTAGTAGATTTTCAGCTGCCATTATGTCTTAAGTTTAAACTAGGATTGTTAGAAATCTGTTGTTTCTAGATGGTACTGTAGCTGGCTTTTTTGTTATTCTAATTTATATAGAAACATAGAAACAGAGAAGTTGACAGCAGATAAGGACTGCAAGGCGCATCCAGTCTGCCCATTTTTATGTTTGCTTGCACACATGTGCAAGAAACATTATGTGGCAGCTTAGGAGAAAAACAGGTTGTGGAGGTGTGGCACTGTGGCGGCCAATGCTGGCACTGCATTTGTGGGCTTGGCAGTGTTCAACAAATGCAGGAGCACTGTCCTGATGACACTGGTTCTTCAGAAGTGCCACTAACTTGAAATGATTTGGCCACCACAATCAGGGGCCGCCTTGTCATTGCAGCATCAGCCATTCAGCAGCAATGAGGGAGCAACTAGTCATTGCAGGCTATACCTTGCCTGATGTAACATTTCCATGAACATGGTGGCGGGTATCACCGTCTGCCTCAGAGCCCCATGAAAGCTGATGGGGGTGCCCAATCCACATATCAGCATGCACCCGACCCAGTTAATTTGCTGACAGGGGAAGCCCACTCCCCGTCGGCATAATGGCCCCCCATTTGTTGTGTGCCAAGGGGGTGTCCAATCCCCCTCAGCATCATGCCCCCCAAACAGTCTTTCTTTGCTGACAGGGAGCCCAGTCCCCATCAGTTTGAATCCCCCTCTCCTAAAATTAAGGTGGCACACTGGGAGCCCACCCCACTGTGACCAAAGTAAGCCTGCAAAAAAAAAAAACCTTCCCGTGATGTCTTTTGGTTATTTTGTTGTCCCTGAAACCAAGAAAATGGTCCATCACAGTGTCTCATGCCCCTTCCCCCAACCTACAGCTGCCCTCTGCACACCCCACTTCTCCACACCTCCCCCTCACCCCATACTTACCTCCAGAGCCCAGCGCAATGATCTTCAGTGGACCAGGAACACATCTGCACTCTTCAAAGCCGACCGCAAACTAACAAATGCCGGTAAGCTGTATAAATGCATAAATAGGGTCTTTTCAACTTATGTGGATATCTCAGCCATTTTTTTTTACTTTTGCAACCAAATTTTCAACTTGGGGTTATTGGGACCCCTCCTCATGAATTCAGTAACTGTCATGGTGTTATTCGTCTGAAAGGAGATTTCAAGGTCACTGTGCAGAATCACCTTTGGGGACTGATTAATGAAATGGCAGTGTCACTGTTCATGAACAGGGGTCCTAAAATGCCTATGTTGAAAATTTTGTGACAAATGTCCATAAAATGACTGTGTTATGAGCATGTATTATGCAGTTTCCAGGCACCCTTGTAACTTCACAAATTTGTTGTATTTTCACTCCAGATCTTCAACACTGGCATTTTTTCAGACCTCCTTATGAACAGTACAGCTGTCATTTTTCACATCCTGGCTGAAATGTGTTTTCGCACTTCTGGCTGACAATAGTGAAGTTGCTGTGGGAAGTCAGTGTTTGGGACAGATTAAGAAAATCACAGTGACTCTGTTCATGAACAGAGGTCCTAAAATGCCTATGTTGAAAATTTTGTGACAGATGTCCATAAAATGACTGTGTTATGAGCGTATATTGTGTAGTTTCTAGGCACCCTTGTAACTTCACAAATTTGTTGTATTTTCACTCCAGATCTTCAAAACTGGCATTTTCAGACCTCCTTATGAACAGTACAGTTGTCATTTTTCACATCCTGGCTGAAATGTGTTTTCGCACTTCTGGCTAACAATAGTGAATTTGCTGTGGGAAATCAGTGTTTGGGATAGAGTAAGAAAATCTCAGTGACTCTGTTCATGAACAGAGGTCCAAAAATGCCTATGTTGAAAATTTTGTGACAAAAGTCCATAAATTGACTGTTTTATGAGTGTATGTTGCGCAGTTTCCATGCACCCTCGTAATGAAACATAGAAACATAGATTTTGACGGCAGATAAGGACCGCCTGGCCCATCCAGTCTGCCCATCTCCCTACCTAATGGATAAGCTGCAGATCCTAGTTAACCAGCAGCCTACTTCTTCCTACCCCAACCCCCTAGAATTGCCTTAAGACTGTCCCATGCATGCTTGAATTCCACCACTGTTTTTGACTCCACAACCTCCTTTGGAAGGCCATTCCATGCATCCACAACCCTCTCTGTGAAAAAATACTTCTAATTACCTCTGAGCCCCTCCTTCTATCTTTAAATTGTGCCCCTTTGTTCTTGCACACCTCTTTTTTTGAAAGATGCTACCCTCTTGGACTTTGTTGATTCCCTTGAGGTACTTGAATGTTTCTATCATGTCCCCCCTCTCCCTCCTTTCCTCGAGGCTATACATATTCAGCTCCTGCATTTGTAATATTTTCACTACAGATTTTCAACATTGGCATTTTTTCACACCTTCTTATGAATCGTACAGCTGTAATTTTTCATATCATGCCCGAAATATGCATTTACACATGTTGCGCAGAATAGCACAGTCGCTGTGGGAAATCAATGTTTGGGACAGATTAAGAAAATCATAGTGATAGTGTTCATTAGCAGTGGTTACAAAATGCCTATGTTGAAAATTAGGTGAAATAATTCCACTAAATGACTATTACACGCATGCATTGCACAGTTTTCACGTACGCTCAGAAGTTTGAGCATTTTTAATATTTTCACTACAGATTTTCAATATTGCCATCTCTTCACACCTCCCTATGAATGGTACAGCTGTCATTCTTCACATTCTGCCCGACCTGTGTTTTCATACTTCTGGTGCAGAATAGCACGGTCGCTGTAGGAACTCAAAGTTCAGGACACATTAACAAAATCACAGTGCCACTGTTCATGAGAAGAGATCCCAAATGCTTTCATGAGGTGGGGGTCACAAAAAGGCCATGTTGAAAATTTGGAGTGAAAATACCAACAAACACCCAGGGCGTTAGGGTTTCTAACAATAATGTCCCACCCTGTACAAACTGACAGGCATCAAGGGTGTGCCTTTGGATTGCCAACTGTAATGCTCATGCCATTCCACACCCTCCCTCCCCACCCTGCAGCCAGTGAAAGGCCTCAAGGTGTGCCTTGGACTCTTCAGTCCCACAGTTCACCCCATTCTCCTATACTGCATCCATTTCAGCATATGTCCTTATGGAATGGGGTGACTGTGAAGCTGACCACCCCAAGGCACACCTCAACATTTGTCGGTGTCTGCAGGTCAGGGTGAGGTGAAATGGCATGAACATTATGGGTGACTACCCAAATGCATACCCCAATGCCTGTCCATCTCTGCAAGGTGGAGGTGGGGTTGGTGTGAAGTTCATTACTTCTCTGCCATTCCTATGCTGCATCTGTCTAACTCCTGCATTTCATATGCTAAAACCAGAAAGCAAACATTCGGCATTGACAAATGCTTGTTTCTATCTTCTGAGTGTGCCATAGGCCTTTACTCTGTCAATGGTCTATCTATTTATACTCATCTGTATTGCTCCCTTATGCCTATCCCATGCCTGTTTGAAGCCTTTTTTTTAGCCCTAACTGGGTTTACTTTCTTGCTTTTGTCTTTTGCATGTCTCTGCTGCTGTCCATTTTAGGACTCTGCTTACCTGTAGCAGGCTTAATTCAGTCCAGTCACCATTCATCATACTGCATAGCTTAGTTTGTCGACAAAGGGTGGGATCCTTTTCATAGCCTGCTCAGGGAGTATTTTGGACAGTTATAGATCCCACTGCATGAAGGGAGAGCCATGCATGTAGCAGGTCCATTGTGTAAGGATGTTGATTTGTTGATGCCTTTACCCTGAAAACATTCCCCTCTGTTTACTTTCATCCACTTCCTATTTAACATTAGGTACACTTGATTCAACACATACCTGGGGAAAGGGTAATAGATGGCTTGTGGTGTTCTGTGCCACAATTATTACCCTTATCAACTGTCTAGTGGTGTCACTCTAGGAGCAGTTCATCAGGTCCATACACTTATGGGAGCAATGCACCTTTCCTGCTGTCCTCCACCCATTTCAACACAAGCTCAGGTGGGAATATTGGCCACCTGCATGCCAGGCAAACCCATGTTGCCCTGCACCACTGTACCCTAGTAGATTTTTTTCTCTTTTCTTTTCTTTTTTTCTAATGCCCCATCCTGACTGTGAGGGTATTTACAGCTGCACCCTTCTTCCAGCTAGGAAAGTGGTTGAGCAGTTACCTTTTCAGATAATGTCAATGGTACTGTATGATAAGCCAACATGAGATGCTGATATTTGGCAGTCCATGGCTTGGTGTTGAGAACCCTACCTCTGAGATGTGGTTCTCACTCAGTCAGCCAAGTGTATGGTAGGATTACAAGGATCTCAAATGAACCCGAGTCTCTCAGGGGACAGAGTGAGACACAGACATGAAAACACTGTAGTGACCCATAGATGAAATTTTTTGATATTTACCATCTGTGTCTGATTTTGACCTTTTAGAGGAAATTTCTTCAACAAAACTCAGTAAAGTGGTAAGAATTCTCATGACTTAGATGATTCTAAGAAAATTGTCTGCATGTGTAAACAATTTGCATGCTTTAATGAGAATTGTCTTCAACTTCCAAGCTTATATTTACTTTTAAAGCTGTTTGTCAAATGTTGATTTGCCTTCTATTGTATTTCCAACTTCAATGGCCTTTTAGCAAACTCATCGGGTGATAAGACTTACACAAAGGTCATACAGACCATTTAAGAACTGCATGATGTAGCTTATTTGTCCTTAATAAGCTCATACATTGTTGTCACAATGCATCCGCATGTCGCTGCGTAAGTCTGTTGAAAAGGTCATATGCTACATCACAAAGTTGTAGATGTTTCCTTACCACAAGTGCATAAATCACAAGAACCCTCTGAGTTTACTAAAAGGCTAAATAAAGACCGAACAATGATAAAATGGTAACCCATATTTTAAAAACAGCTTCTACAGGAAAAATAACTTCCATATTCAACACAGTTCTCTTTAGAAATGCTGGCACATTTCATCTGGGAGCAAGTGTTTGTTAAAACATTTGCAAACCAAAAATAATCCAACACTTAAAGTCATTAACAATCTCATCATGGTGTTAATGTCCCCAACAGAGGACTGGAGCTTCGGATGTAGAAACCTATGATAGTTGCTGACATCTGATGAACAGTGATCCCTATTTAATGTACTGTCCTTAGCAATCCAGATGAAGGAAAAGATATGTAGGGACAATATTTAAAATATTGTCTGAAATTTGTCCAAGTGTTAATGTTTTCAGTGGTTTCCCTAGAGCATCAGGAGCTCTATAATACAGCAGTCCATATTTATATTTTACAGCATATTGGCCTATAGTCATGAAGCACTTTTTCACTGGAATAAACACTTTTTTTACCATGCAACTCAAGAAGCACTTTTTCAGCAAAATGTTTAACTTAATGTAACATTTCTCCTCCCTTAACACCACTCCAGGTGCTACACTACTGTGCCTTTAAAGAAAATGTGCAAATCAAGAAGAAATGTAACAAGAAGTCAAAACAAGTCCAAAATAACACTAAAGAGCTGTTTCATGAATAGTAAGGGTCAACATAAAACTAAAATACTGTACCTTATGTCCATTATACCAAAGATTCACCAATATAGGCCATTGTCCCATACATTAACATAATATAGATACAAAATCCCCCCCCCCCAACCTTGGTGGAGTTCCATTTTACAGCTGGAAGGACTGAAGCACAGATGGAGCAGCTGGATTACTTAAAAATCCAATGTGATCAAATGGGTCTGGTGAGATAAGAATAATGTACTGTATGTAGTCTGTTACATTAGCAATGTAGTCACAATAATTGTATTGAATGCACGCTTGACTTTAAGTAAGATTATCTTTTCACAGTTAAAACTAACCTGCAGCACAACAGATTTGTGTGAGTTGCTTTCTGTACAGGCCACCTGCTGATTATCTAGTCCCGAGTATTTTTTTTCCATGGTTGTTTTCCAACATCATTACTTTCATGCATAGATCAATGGAGAAAACTGTAATAATCTACCATTTTGTGTTGCCATGCTGCAGTTCAAAGCTTTTCTGCAAACCATGTCAGGTCATTATTTTTATAACTTCACTTGTTTTGTAAAAAGAGATTCCAGCCGTATCAGTCATTGCAAAACAGGAGAAGATGGAAGGTTTGATACCTTTTATTGGACCAACAAGTGTCTTGTACAAAGATAGAATTATACACAACCTTTCGGGGCCACACAGGTTCCTTCTTCAGGTGAATAGCAAAACTGAGCAGCATAAGCAGTATTTATATCCACTGTGGAGCAATTAAAAATCAGGCAGTGAGGTAGGAAGGTGATAAAGGGAACTAGAGATAAAAGTCTATGATGAAAATAAACACATGAGAAGAAATGGGAAGGGGGCTAAGTAGGAACAGGTCAGTAGGAGATGAAAGGAAACTAAAGGGAAGACAAAAGCACGCAGATAGGATCTGAGAACAGAGGCTGGCTGTAAGGGTAGAATAGACAGGAAATGCCTAAGAGATGCAAGGAAATCAAGAAATTAGGAGGAATAAAAGAACAAAGGCCTTGATAAACAGAGTGTGAGGTAGTATAAAGAGAGGTGTGAAAACAAGAGGGCTTGGGAGGGACTGACCTAAACAGTTAGTAGAAGAGGAAGGGAGAATGTGAGATACAGGTAGAAAAAGCAGATCAGGCAGAACTCAGAGAAAAAAAATAATAATAAGAGAAATACAGAACCAAAGTGTGATAAATAATGAAATGATTTAGTAAACAATAAAAAAAAATTACAGTTTACCATAGTGTGTCATGAAACCGATGTCTCAATTCAGTCCAGAAATGTTAGATTTAAATTATTTAATATATTTCAGTCCCCATGTCCTTCTGTACTGTGTGTTTCCAAGGTTGCCTCTTAGTATCAAGACAGATAAATCCAAGAGAGAGAGTGATCAGTTTGTGAAAAATGGTTTCCGACTGGCGTGCTGATAATCTGGTTTATTACTGTGTGACGGTGGTGATTCATCCTGGTTTTCAGTGGTTTACTAGTTTCCCCAATATAGCATCCATTTGTGCACTTCTTGCATTGAATTAGGTAAACCACATTGCTGGATTGACATGTGTAGGATCCATTAATTTGTATTATGTTGTTCTGGCTTGTCTTAATTGTGGCCTGTGTGCATATGTGGGTGCAGGTCTTACATCTTGCCATGTTGCATGGTATTGTCCCTCTTGTTTTCTGGTTATTTTGATCTGCTGGGAGTTTGTTATGAATTATTATGTTTGAGTAGCTGGGGGGCTGCTTATAGGCAATGACAGGTGGTTCAGGGAAAATGTCTTTCAATGTTTCATCTTCTCTCAACATGGGTTGTAGCTGTTTGACAATTTCCAGAAGGGGTTTTAGCATGGAGCTGTAAGTGACCACTAGGGGTGTGCGGTACCTTAACTTGAAAACAACTTTTACAGCAGGATAAATTAAATCATAGTGGTATGTAGGGAACTAAGCCTTGCAACTGGCTCCTCTTGCCTTTTATAAGAATACAACGAGTGCCTCTTATACTAAAACATCAAACAAGGGGCAACAATGGGAAATGGGTGCCGCCTCTGCAAAATATGTATCAGAACAGAGAAGTCATGACACCCACCAAAGAAATGCTGGAGTCAAGGTAGTATACATTCTTTTATTACTTTATTGAATTGACAGGTAAAAAAAGACGAAAAATCTCCACAAGGAGAAAAACACCTGATGCATGTCACACAATACACTGCGCTTTATCAAAGGCCTCTGATAAGCCCTGTGTATTGGGTGAAACATGTTTGCTTTTGTAATGTTTTGTACTGGGCAATATAATAGTGCCTTTACTGAGTGTTTTGGTGGTGAATGCCACAAGTTTTGTTTTCTGATACATCTAATACCGTACCATTAAACTTTCCTTATTTTCATGACATATAAAGGAAAAAAAGTTAAAGACAGTCAACTAAAATCTCATAAGAACATTAGTCCAGTGACTCCATATTTGTAGCTGTAACTATATATATATATATATATATATATATATATATGTGTGTGTGTGTGTGTGTATATATATATATATATATATATATATATATATATATATATATTTATTTATTATGGTAGAGTAGCACTTTTAAGGTTAAAGGGTCAAATTTTGCACCTTAATAACTTTGCCACTGTTTAACGGATTTGGTATGAATGATTGGGCATGGTAGATCTTGTGATCTGCCAAGTTTCATGCCAGTCGGATATACGGCTGCGGAGTTATTAAGCAACAAACAATTGCGCAATTACGCTTTTTTGTGATTTCTTTGCTCTCACCTACAGGTCACACAATTTGTGCAACCAGTCCAAAAACTTCAAGAAACGTGCAGCCATGGTCTCCGATGTGCCTTTTGAAGATTTCGTGAAACAATACTGAACAGTTCAAAAGTTATTCAAAAAACAAGTTCCCATTATAAGTCAAGGGAAAAAGTTAACAAAAAATTCAACACTTTGGCAAATGCACTTTTTAGTGTAGCAAATGACCCTAGTAGTGTCGCAAATCTGCCATTTTGTTTTCAGTTGGCGATCAGAAAAATGCTTGGCATTTAAATTTGGGACCCTCTAGGGACACAATTCATTTTGTCTTCACCTAGTCGGACCCTGAGGATGCTAGCCATGTCTTTATTTTGGGGTTAAACACCCCAGAAATATGTTTTTCAAATTGCTGGAAACAGTAGTGTTGCAAAGTAGTGTCACAAGCATGACACTTTTGCAAATTTTTGCAAAAAGTGTCGCAAATTGCGACACTACTTTTCTGGCTATGGCCAAAATGACAGGAATTATTTGCCACCCTGCTGCAAAACAAACGGTTTGGTCTTTTGGGTTGAAATTTGGATGGAAGGCAACCAACATCTCACAGATGTGCCTTTTGGTGGTTTGGTGAGAAAATATCACACGGCTGCAAAGTTACGGTACTCTGAAGTTGGTGTTTTTTCCCATAGACTAACATGGTGGCGTACACCGTGCCTTTTGGGACTCATATCTCAAAAACAATGCGAGATACAGCTTTTTTGTTGTGAGTTGCATAGCCCTTATGAAACAACAAAAACCTAGCCAGGAAAATCAAGATTTTTGTGAAATTTAAATTTTTTTACTACGTCATGCGGTTGCTGAGATATTAGCAATTAAGTACTTCCAATGCTCGTTTTAAGCTTCGATCCCCATTACAATGCATACATTCTTTGTGCACACTGTGTTTCTGTATGCACCTGTTTGGCAAAAACAGAGTATTCACTTTTGTTACTGTTACAGTTACTGTTTTCACTTGTGTTAATGTCCCCGTTTGCATTACCGTTCCCGTGTATGCCACCGTGTGCGTTAACCTTTGCGTTGTCATTCGCGCTTGTGTTTTCATTACTGTTACCATTTGTGTTTTCACTACTGTTTCTGTTTGTGTTTTTGTTAGCGTCACCGTGCGCATTGCCATTTGCGTTTCCAACAGTCCTTTCGTTTGCGTTTCTCTTTCATTTTGAGTCTTTCTTGCTGTTACTGTTATCATTTGCATTTGCAATTGCGTTACTGTGCCTGTGCGCATTACAGTTTGCATTTCCATATGTGCTTGCATTTCCTTTTGTGCTTCAGTTTCCTTTGCTGTTATTGTTGCTGTTACCATTACCATTTGCGTTTACAATCGCAGTACTGTGCCTGTGCGCGTTTTGGTTTGCGTTTCCATACGTGCTTCCGTTCCTGTTTCTGTTTCCATTTCTCTTTCCTTTGGCATTATTCTTCATGTTAACTTTACCATTTGCACTTACAATTGTGGTACCGTGCCTGTGCGCGTTACAGTTTGCATTTATGTGTGCGCTTGCATTTGCATTTCTATTTCTGTTCCCTTTCGCGTTCCTTTTGCTGTTACACTTAACATTTCCATTTAAAATACCACTGCCATCACTGTTCATGTTACTAGTTGCGTGTTTGTACGCGCTTCAATTTCCGTTTGCATCACTGTTCGCTTCGGCATCACTTTGTGCTTGCGTTTCTAGTAATGTTTCCTTTACTATTTACATTTGTGTTACCATGTGCACCATTGTTCACGCTTCTGTTTGCGTTGCTGTTTCTGTTACTATGTCACAAGACATTCAGTCCCCGCACTCCTGCTGCCGCATTACATTCACTATTTCTTGTCATCATTCTCAAAAAGAAGGGAAATTAGAGGCAAAACACTCCATTTAATGCATTAGTTAGGGTTGTTCCACAGTGACAAAAGTGAGGAAATTCGGTGTTAGGGTTGATAGCCTTGGACCCCCAACCACCCCAACCAGCATCAGGGTGTGTGTTTGGTGCTCGGTCCTAACTCTCACCCCATTCTCCTATACCTCTGCTTCTTCACACATGTGATGGGGTGAGAGTTAGACCTGATGACCCTCAATACGCACCTCGATGCTGGTTGGGGGTGGGCTTGGGGTCCAAGGGGCTTTCAACCCTAACACCCAATTTCCTCGCTTTTGTCATTGTGGAACAACCCTAACTAATGCATTAAACAAAGTTTTTTTCCTGTAATATATATATATATATATATATATATATATTATATAGAAAGTCATTAATCTTATCTGGAATCAATAATTTCATTTTTAGCACTTCAAGAAATTATATGCAGAAACAGAGGAAACAGTGGAGAGCTTTTTAAGTTTCAAAGAATGTAAGCTAATCAGATAGCTTACATGAACAACAGAAGGCAACTAATGCACTCAGCGCACACTTCCTCCTCAGTAGGTCATGGGTCACCATTTTGAACTAATGGGTGACCTCTCTTGCCCTGGATTCCATTATGCTAAATGGTTAAAGGTAATTTGCTGTACTTGGAGCTGTTGAGCTTTAGTCTAATTTGTTTTTGCACTCCAGCTGTCACAAGATGAACTAGGGGCCAATGGGGTGGGGGTGAGAGGCAGAGAAAAAGGTTTGTGGTCCGAAAGAGAACATGAGAAATGTCATCAGCTTCCCAGAACAAAATTACAAGAAAGCATTGTTCCAAATGAATAGCTTCATTTCTTTTATCTTTTAAAATTGTTATGTTGAAAGATAATTGCAGATCAGATCTGCTTCTAATTCTACAAACTAGAAAACTGTTTCCAATATTTACTTTAGTTGTTTTAGAAATCCAACGAGTGGTTGGCAGGAGCTAAAATTCACTGCAGGTCATGAGATTCTGGTAGGTTGTAGTTCATCTTAAAAAAAAATTGCATAAGACAGCTTTATTTTGTACTACTGCTAATACTGCTAGCATTGTCTTTTGAAACCAGAAAGAAACCAGTCTTCAGTGTAGCTGTAGTTTTTGCATTCCCAAAGGAGAGGGAATATTGTAATTTTAGTGTTTTACATTCATTCCTATGCCAAAAGAGTTTAGAATGTTACCATTTTGTAGCTAAGCAACCGAGTGGATGTTTTGTTGACTTTGTTTATAGGGCAGTCAAGCAGGTCTTTGTACTGAGATACTGAAGCAGTCATCTCACCAAAACACAGCCCACTGTGCCTGCACTATAGCCAGCATAAACTGAAAACTGCTGTATTGAATTGCTGGCACATTAAGGCCAATGCCAGACTGCTGTGTTATCCTAGCAACCTAAAAAGGACCTGTAGGTGGCAGTGCAGTGTTATCATTATAGTGACTAGCATAAACCAAGCATGAATTTCTGATTTAAACAGTACACACACACACATATGCACACACACACAAACACACACGCGCATGCACACACACATACAAACACACACGCGCGTGCACACACACACACACACACACACACACACCTCAAAATGAAAAGGACAGTAAATGTACAAGAAGGTAAGTGAAGAAAAAATATTTATTTCACCCAACTGTACTTTAAATTCCCTGTACTCTTCCTGCCAAATTTCTTCCTCAGGACCCCCCCATCTCCCCCAGAGACCAAATCTAGCTAATAGTTAATTACTGTCTAAGTGCCCTGCTGTTCCCCTGTCTCTCTCACTGTCTATCCATGCCCACCGATTAGGCCGATCCCTCAGTGCTTATCTCCTAATCCTGTTTTTGTTCTACTCTCTTTCAGCTGGAAGCCCCTGAGTGGTCTATCCAGCCCCCATCCACCAGTGGCTCCCTGAGTGCTGCCACCTGCCTGCACACTACCAGGTATGCAGTAAGATTTCAACCATCGAGACCGGGCTGAACCCTCAGCTATGGCTCTACTGATGACTAGACACTTCACAGGCCCTAGCGCTGGCCATTGGTCGACTGCCAGCAGGGCAGCTCCCCATTGACTAGATGTGGTAGCCTGGCTTGAGCAGACTAGAAGCGGCCCTCAATGGATCTGCAGCATGCTCGGAGGTCTTAAAGCCACAGCCTGCCAGTAGCAGTGCTTCTGACTGGTTGTGGGCAAATATTTAGCCTGCACACCCTCCCCCACCTCCCCCACCTAGGATCTTAATTAAATACTGGTTGGCCACTCCCACTACCCTTAAGTCAACCTCCCATTGGCCTCTGGCTTCAGCACACTTCCCTTTGCTGAAACTCTCATCTTCTGTCTGGCTCAGCACTCCTCACTACAACCAAGTACTTGGCTATCTTCCACACTGTTTTACTGCCTGCTCAACAACTTTAAATTCCTGAATCTCTAAACTTGGCAACCATCAGGGCCTCACTTAGGTGGAAGCCCCAAGAACCCCCCCTCCACCTGTTTTTCTCCCTGGAGCACAGGTCTGGTTGCAAAATGACAAAATGCACCTCCTAAAAACCTCATGCCTGTTACACGCAGTATCAGTGTTAGATCCTTCAACAGTAATGAACATTCCAAACTGTGGACATCAGAAGGAATATGACCCCCCAGTCTGCACACCTCAGAATGACTGTGACCCATCTTGTGGCATACATTCTGCAGTGATAATGGAACAATACGTGGCAACCCCAAAAACCTCTGCCACTCCTAAGCCATTTACTCTCAACTGTATACCCCCCTGGAGCCATCATGGGTATCCCCTCCCACCACCCACTATTGATCTGTTCATAGCCTTCACTAAAAGGAAGCACAAAAGTACATGCACTATCAACCGCTCACAGGCCCTAAAATATATGAAGTGGCAGGCAATTAGGCTGACCTGGTTGCTTCTGCTTATATCCGGGAACATACACCCTAATCCAGGCCCTATGAGCAACACCTTAACCCTACATCATAAAAAGCATGGACTAACCCTAGCCTCAATCAATATTTGCAGTCTCCTGGCAAAAATAGACACTCTCCAAGTATGGGTAACACAGCACCAGCCTGATATCCTCACAGTGGTAGAGACATGGCTAACACCCAGGGTACCTGACACTGCAATGCAGCTCCCAGGTTATGCCTCCTTAAGGCTAGATAGACTGAGTAAAAGAGGGGGGGCGGGTGTGCCATCTATATGAAAGACCACATCCAGGGTCAAATATTAAATTACTATGACACTAACTGTGGTGCTCAACTGCTGGCCGTAAAAGTTATACTTGGTTCGAATGGAAAAACATTAACCATAGCTGCAGTCTACATTCCTCTGAAGGAACAAGATGTTGGCTTCAAATCTGTCATCGACTACCTCTCAGCACAGAGGCTAAAGACGGAGCTGATCATGTTAGGTGACTTTATTATAAACTGGTCATCACCAGATGCTGCACCTTATAAGTCTATCTAGACTCATTCAACCTTGTGCAACTGATAGACTCTCCTAGGTGCCTTAATTACTCTATAGGTACAGTCACAATTATAGACTGGCTAATCACTAACTGTCCTGACAGAATACCCTCCACTGCAGTCCTTGCACACTCCCTCAGTGACCACTCCTCTGTCATCTGCAGATGGTCAAATAAGGCCCCCAAGGCACCAGCCAAAATTGTCAATACTAGGCTCCTAAAGAAGGGCAAACCGGAAGCTCTTAAAGCACACCTTGGCCTTCAAGACTGGAGATTTCTTGACTCCAGCACTGAAATTGACGCTGCCCTAGAAAGCTTCATATACAAGTTTAATGAAGTGTGCAATATACATGCCCCATAATCAAAATGCAAGATCCACACCCGCAACAGCCCCTGGATAACTCCCCAACTAATAGCCCTCATGAAGCAAAGAGAAGCCATGTGGTGCATAGCTAGAAACTCAAGTTCCACGATAGACTACAAGAACTATAGAACAGCCCATAAAAAGTGCAACTGGGCAGTGTGTGAAGCCAAAAACCATCATTATAAAAGTGAGCTGACTAACTTCTGGGGTAACAGTCAAAGGTTCTGGGAGAACATCAAGACACTGACCGGTAAACCTAATTACCCTCCCCCCAACCCTTCTGAAACACGAACGTACCACCATGCAGGCCTTAGTCAAATCACCAATATCTTCAGGAAGGCATTTACTGACCTCAGTGGTGTCCTGCCACCCAGCTTTCTCCTACCCCTGTCCCATAGCTATCCCCAACAAAACCCTGGGACACAATCTACCTCCCACCAGGCTTTCTACCTCAGAGTTCTCACCCCTCGTGGGGCAAAAAAATACCTCCTAAAAGCACTCAGTAACTCCAGAGCCAGCAGCGATCAGCTCAACCTCAAGCTAGTTAGGCTCACCCTTTGACACAATTCTTACTACCCTCACTAAAATCCCAAACATTTCCTTCATAACTGGCAAATTCCCACACATCTGGAAGTCAGTAGTGGTCACACTGGTCCACAAAAGTGGGGACAGAGCTAATCAAGCAAACTACTGCCCTATATCCATTCTGACCCCTCTCTCAAAGGCATTAAAGTGCATCATTTCTGACCAGGTGACAGAGTACTTAGACAAGTATAACCAGCAATGCCGGCAACAACATGGCTTTCGCAAACAGCACAGCACTACAGCTGCTCTAGTCAAGTTCACCAGTTTTATTCACAGTGTCCTGGACAGAGGACAATTGGTAGGGGCAACATACATTGACCTCACCAAGGCCTTCGACATCGTAAACCATAATCTGCTACTGGGCCAACTTTACCAAACCCACTTCTCTTCTGAATCGATGGCCTGGTTCAGAAGCTACTTCACCAGGAGGAACCAAAAAGTGAAAATACAAGATACTCTCTCAGAAAACCACTGTGTTACCAGCGAGTTCCCCAAGGCTCGATCCTTGGTCCACTACTTTTCATCTTATTTTTAAATGACCTGCCTCAAACAGTAAATGACCAAGTCCTGCTCTATGCAGATGATGTGGTCCTATACTCCAGTAATGCAGACCCCACAGTGCTTGAAAAGCAAAGGCAGTCTAACTTCACCTTGGTAGAACATTGGTTCCTCCAAGCTAAATTACTCCCTAATTACAAAAAAACAAAAAATATGCTGTTTGCATCATCCCATAACAAACATTGTTCACAACACCTACACATCCTAAACAATCAGAACTCCCCCCTTGATATGATCCAAACCTTTAAATACCTGGGTGTGACACTTGACAGCACCCTGTCTTTCAGCCACCATATCGATGTAGTTGCAAAATCAGCTAATGCAAAACTAGGCCTACTGTACAAACATCAACAATGTCTTACCACAGCTGTTAATAGCTCAGTGATCTCAGTGATAGACTATGGGTTAGTAGTTTATATGGCTGCCTCCCAATCCACCCTAAAAAGAATCAGAACAATGCTTAATAAAGCTTGTCAACTAGTTCTAGGGGCACCGTGGCTCATTCACACCTGCAAACTTTACAAACATACAGGGTGGCTGAATCTTGATGGCCGCATTCAATATCAAGTATGCTTGCTAGCAAATAAATCCTCACTTGGTCTTACCACTCCAGGCCTACAAAGAGTCCTTAGTCACTCAACCACCTCCAGAAATACCAGAGGACTAAAAATACCGACCATTAATTTCCCCTTGCATTGGACCATGCAAGGGCAGCTGTCCTATGAATACTGTGCTCCACTATGGCTCAATGCGCTAGACATTGACATCAGAAAATAACTAAAACTTGGATCTTTTAAATCTAAACTCTGCAACACTCTGACCTCAAACAGCAACTATGACTGTGGGACCTATCCCCCCCCACCTCTCTTACATCTTCCATCTCCTGACTTCATTTCCCCTACATCATGACCTCCCCTGGCCATCTCCCTCCTCTGCTTACCCTTCTGTCTTCACCCAGCCTCTTGTCTTCCCTCTCCCTTCCCCTCTCTTACTCCAACTCAGTTCTGGTCTGACCCCTCACCCCCACACACCCTCCTCATTCCCTCGCTCTCTCCCACCCCCTCTTCTCAGCCCTACCACCACTCCCTTTCCCCTCTCCTTGCACCGTTTGTACCTCCCTACTCCACATCTTGCCCCTCACTACTGTACCCTTGATGCCCCTTCCTCGTTTTGTTCTTTCTTCTCTCCCTGTATCACTACCCCCACCCCACCAGAGAGGTCTCCTATCACTCACTGTCTTACCCTAGCTCTATCCCACCTACTTCCCCTCCCTTTACTAGTCTCCCTCCTCCCCCCAAGTGTTGGGACCTCTACCATGCGCTTCTCCCCTGGTTGCATGGCCCTCTCTGCAGCCTATTCTCTTAAGCTCTTCAGACAATGTAAATGTTCCACCAACACGTTCTGGCATCCTTACTGGTATCTCTATCTTTTTACATTACAGGTTAAACTGTAGCCCACCATGCTCCATGTCACATTTTATTACACCTAGCTGATGCATTTTTACTTCTGTCCTCTTAATTATGCCTAGCAACCTACATCCTATATGTAATTAAGTCTTATCCATTACTAGTTCATATCTGCACCCAGCCTGCAACTGGATTGGATATATCTGTTTTATGTACTCAGCAACACCTAATGAACCTGATCATGTATTCTCCCTGCATTTATTTAGACGTATCTTGCTACGTGATATCTCTCATCCTGTATTTAACTTGCCTCCATTACTGCTCCTGTAAGACTGCTGACTATTTTGTAATGTAATCTCTGTATAGGTATTTGTTCCTACTTCTCTTTTGTTTACTGATGTGGAACCTCTGTAAATGAGCCTCTGGCTTAAAGATATTTCCGAGAAATAAATAAATAAATAAACAAATAAATAAATAAATAAATAGCTAACAATGCAAATGAATATACTGGCATATGTGACTGTGGGTATACATCTATTTTTTTGCACTAAAGGGACACTGTCAAACTTTTCTTCAATGTAGAGGATAATGTACGGGCCTCTAGCTATAGTAACTGTGTGTTGCCATTGAGAGGTTGACAATGGTGACTGGTTAAACCTCAAGAGTGAAGCACGAGAGGTTTTGGTCGCCATGGCAACCTCAAGATGGCAGCTCACAGTTTTTATAGATAGAGTACCATACATTGGCTTTTATAGCATATGGTCTGCTATCTATAATAAATGGAGCATGGAGGTGCACAGCTGTGTCCTTACTTTGTGTTTTTTTTTTTTTTGCCTCCGTGCTGCTCTCCTCATCTGTTGCTCTCACCACTGCTGCCGTTTCCTGACTGGTGAATGTTCTAATGCACATGTGTGAAGGCATTCGTTGTTGTTATGCTGCAGTAGCTACATAGCTAGTGCAGCACAACAGCTACGATGACGTAGCTACTGCAGCATAACAACGCTATTCTAGGAATGGATTTCCATCCCTAATAGCATTCCACCAATCGCTATATATTTTTTAGGGATGGGCAGCTCAGCTGTGACAGTGTGTCTGTATCAAGGTCAGCAAGCAGCCAACAGCAATATAAAATAAACTGACTGCTGTTCTTGCCAAGCCTGTGTGCCAGCTACCACATGAAATACATAGGAAACAGTGGACTGGATTCACAAAACTCTTGAACATCCCACAGCTGTGGCAAAAATCCTGCTCAATTGGGTTGCCATTTGAGGAACTGCAATTTCTCCCGCAGCTACGGTGTTCTCAAAAGTGGAGCTGGTTTATGACTGGCTCCATGATTTATGGCAGCTTGCAGGTGGTGTTGCCATGGAAATCCCCTCAGCTGCAGAAAAATTTTATGGCTGGTGGGACCAGCCGTAACATCTTCTGCAGCTGTTGCGGATGTGAATAGCAATCTTCACAGATGTGGCAATTTTGGTATGCATTTTGGAGTTGCAGCATGGGACTTAGTCCAAAAAACATTTGTGAATCCAGCCCAGTGTATACTGGTCATTTGGGGCTTTGCTGTGAAAATAGTTAGTGTGTCAAACACAGAGATGCAGCGATGTTCTACTTTGCTTGCGAATTTTCAGCAAAGTCATCAAATTCGCTTCCCCATATCAGTTTGCGAATTTTCGTCTGTCAACTGAAAATTCGCCATTTGCAACTTCACCTTGCTTTGTTTTTTGTAAGTGCAAATTGCACTTAAAAAAAGGCAAGAAGAAGTTACAAACTGTGACTCCCCCAAATCCCCGGCATCTAGTTCCCCCCCCTACTGACTGCTGACCCCAATATAAAAAAGCAATTAATTAAATCCCTGGTGTCTAGTGGACCCCCACTCTACTGATCACTGACCCCAATATAAATAAAAATATCCTAAATCCCTGGTGTCTAGTGGACACCCACCCCACCAATCACCAGCCCCGATATAAGAAATATATATCTTTAATCCCTGATATCTGTCTTGAACCCATCACCCTGCCAAACACTGGCCCCAAAATATCAAGCATTTGTTAATGCCGAATGTTGATTGCGTCGGTCCGTTGAATTCGCTCAGTGGCCCTCTGTCACTCGCTCGTTCTATTTCTCCCGCTGCTGCAGTCTGCTGTTTTTGTACTGGGCTCCTGCTTACATTGGCAACCTTTTCTGTCCACAAAGAAATTTGCAGCTGTCCCAACAGAGCTCCGTTGATCTCACTCACTCCCCCTCCCTCACTCGCTCATTCTGTGTCTCCAGTTGCTGCAGCCTGCCCTTTTGTACTGGGCTTCTGCCGGCGTTGGGGGCTTTTTCTGCCCACAAATAAATCAGCAGCAGTCCCGACACAGCGTCACTGAGCTCACTCACTCCCCCTCTCTCACTCGCTCATTGTTTTTCTCCCAGGGCTGCAGGCTGGCCTTTTGTACTGTGCTCCTGCCTGCACTGTTGCCTTTTTCTGCCCACAAAGCAATCCGCAGCAGTCACGATGCAGCTCCATTGAGGTCACTCACTCCCCTTGTCTCACTCGCTCATTCTGCTTCTCTTGGTGCTGCAGGCTGCCCTTTTGTACGGGGCTCCTGCCTCTGTTGGTGCCTTTTTCTGCTCACAAAGAAATCTGCAGCAGTCCTGACAGAGGTCCGTTGGGCTCGCTCACTCCCCCTCTCTCACTCGCTCATTCCGTTTCTGCCAGCGTTGCAGGCTGCCCTTTTGTACTGGGCTCCTGCTTGCATTTGCACCTTTTTCTGCCCAGAAAGAAATCTGCAGCTGTCCCATCAGAACTCCGTTGAGGTCGCTCACTCCCCGTGTGTCACTCGCTCATTCAGTTTGTCCTGGTGCTGCAGGCTGTCCTTTTGTACTGGGCTCTTGCCTCTGTTGGCACCTTTTTCCTGGCCAAAAAAAATCTACAGCTTCCCCAACAGAGCTCTGTTGCACTCACTCACTCCCCCTCACTCACTCGTTCCATTTCTGCCGGCGCTGCAGCTTGCCCTTTTGTACTTGGCTCCTGCCTGCATTGCTGTCTTCTTCTGCTCACAGAGAAATCTGCAGCAGTCACAAGAGCTCCGTTGAGCTTGCTCACTCCCCTTCTCTCACTCAGTCGTTCTGTTTCTCCCACTACTGCAGGCTGTCCTTTTGTAGTGGGCCCCTGTGTGCATTGCTTCCTTTTCTGCCCACAAAGAAATTTGCAACAGTCCTGACACAGCTCCTCTGAGCTCACTCACTCCCCCTCTGTCACTCACTCATTCCGTTTGTGCCGGTGCTGCAGGTTGCTGTTTTGTACTGGGCCCCTGCGTGCATTGCTGCCTTTTTCTACCAGTAAAGAAATCTGCAGCAGTCCCAACAGAGCTCCACTGAGCTCACTCACTCCCCCTCCCTCACTCACTCATTCTGTGTCTCCCACTGCTGCAGGCTGCAGTTTTGTACTGGGTTCCTGCATTTGTTGGTGGCTTTTTCTGCCCACAAAGAGATCTGCAGCAGTCCTGACACAGCTACGTTGAGCTCGCTTACTCCCCCTCTCTCACTCACTCGTTGTGTTTCTCCCAGCACCACAGGTTGACCTTTTGTACTGGATTCCTCCCTGCACTGGCACCTTTTTCTGCCCACAAAGATATCTGTAGCTGTCCCAACAGAGCTCCGTTGAGGTTGCTCACTCCCCCTGTCTCATGAACTCATTCTGTTTCTCCTGGCACTGCAGGCTGCCCTTTTGTACTGGGCTCCTGCCTTGGTTGGCACCTTTTTCTGGCCACAAAGAAGTCTGCAGCAGTCCCGACAGAGCTCCATTGACCTCGCTCACTCACTTCTCCTCTCTGACTCATTTGTTCTGTTTCTCCTGCCACTGCAGGCTGCCCTTTGTACTGGGCCCCTGCGTGCATTGTTGCCTTTTTCTGCCCACAAAGAAATCTGCAGCAGTCCTAACAGAGCTCCAGTGAGCTCGCTCACTCCCCCTCCCTCACTCTCTCATTCTGTGTCTCCCTCTGCTGCAGGCTGCCCTTTTGTACTGGGTTCCTTCCTGTGTTGGCAGCTTTTTCTGCCCACAAAGAGATCTGCAGTAGTCCTGACACAGCTCCATTGAGGTCGCTCACTCCCCCTCTGTCACTCGCTCATCCATTTCTGCCGGCACTGCAGGCTGGCCTTTTGTACTGGGCTCCTGCCTGCGTTGCTGTCTTTTTCTGCCCACAAAGAAATCTGCAGCAGTCACGATAGACTTCCGTTGAGCTTGCTCACTCCTCCTATCTCCCTTGCTTGTTCCATTTCTGCCAGCACTGCAGGATGCCCTTTTGTACTGGGCTCCTGCCTGCATTGGCACCTTTTCCTGCCCACAAAGAAATCTGCAGCAGTCCCGACAAAGCTCATTTGAGCTCGGTCACTCCCTCCTCTCTCACTCGCTCAATCCTAAATTGTCCCAAACAATGATTTCTGACAGCGACTGCGGTATTCTGCACTGGAAGCGCAAAGACAAATTTCGGCCAGGATGTGAAAAATGACAGCTCTACTTTTTACAAAGAGGTGTGGAATAATTCCACTGTTGAAAATGTGGCGTGAAAATATTACTTATTTGCGAAGTTACAAGGGTGCATGGAAACTGCACAATGCACGCTCGTAACACAGTCATTTTATGGAGTTTCATCACAAAATTTTCAACATAGGCATTTTAGGACTTCTGCTCATGAACAGTGTCAGTGTGATTTTCTTAATATGTCCCAAACACTGATTTCCCAGCGACTGCGCTGTTAATGCGCGGAAGGCGAAACACATTTTGGCCAGGATGCAAAAATAAGCGGCTACACTGTTCATAAGTAGGTGTGTAAAATGGCAATGTTAAAATTCTGGAGTGAAAATATTGCAAAAGTCATGAAGGTACCAGCTGCCTGAAACTGCGCAACGACGCTGTAGCACTCTCATTTTATGGACTTTCGCACCAAATTTTCAAGATAGCCATTTTAGGACCTCTGCTAATGAACATTGTCACTGCTATTTTCATAATGTGTCCCGAACACGGATTTCCCACAGCACCCGTGCTATTCTGCGCCGGAAGTGCGAAACACATTTTGGCCAGTATGTGAAAAATGACAGCTGTACTATTCATAAGGAGGTGCAGAACAATGGCAATGTTGAAAATCTGGAGTGAAAATATTATAAATTCGCGAACTTACAAGCGTGCGTGCAAACTGCGCAACGCACGCTCATAACACAGTCATTTTATATAGTATCGATACCAAATTTTCAACATAGGCAATTTAGGACCTCTTTTCATGAACAGTGTCACTAGCATTTTCATAATCTGTCCCAAACACTGATTTCCCACAGCGACTGTGCTATTCTGTGCCGGAAGTGCGAAAACACATTTCAGCCAGGATGTGGAAAATGACAGCTGTACTGTTCACAAGGAGGTGTGGAAATTGCCAATGTTAAAATCTGGCATGAAAATATTGCAAATTCCTAACTTACGAGCATGCGGTAACCTTTCACGCCAATACGCACTAAATAAAACCAGTAATTTTCTGGATTTTCCTACCAAATTTGCAACATAGGCTTTTTGAGAGCCCTCCTCATGCACACTGGCACTGTCATTTTGTTAATCAGTCCCCAAAGGTGATTCCACACAGTGACTGCAAAATCACCTTTTGGAAATGATTAACGCCATGACAGTTCCAGAATTCATGAGAAGGGTTCCCAAAAACACCATGTTGAAAATTTGGTGCCAAAATTCCAAAAAATGCCCGAGATATGCATCAAAGTCGAAAACACCCTACTTATTCCATTATACAGCTTACCGGCAATTCCTCAGTTCCTGGTCGGCTTTGAAGAGTGCAGACGTGCCCCTGAAGCCGATGCCCGAGTCCTCTAAACCGGATAGAAACATAGAAACATAGAATTTGATGGCAGATAAGGACCACTTGGCCCACCCAGTCTGCTCATTTCCCTACCTGATGGATAAGCTGCAGATTCTAGTTAATCAACAGCTTACTTCCTCCTGCCCCTCACTAGAATAGCCTTATGTCTGTCCCATGCATTCTTGAATTCTCCCACTGTTCTTGACTCCACAACCTCCTCAGAAAGGCTGTTGCATGCATCCACAACTCTCTCTGTGAAAAAATACTTTCTAACATTACCTCTGAGCCGTCCCCCCTCTACCTTCAAATTGTGCCTCCTTGTTCTTGCACAACTCTTTTTCTGAAAGATACTATCCTCTTGTACCTTGTTAATTCCCTTGAGATACTTGAATGTTTCTATCATGTCCTCCCTCTCCATCCTTTCCTCAAGGGTATAAATATTAAGCTGTTTTAGTCTCTCCTCGTATGACTTTTGGTGCAGACCTCGCACCATTTTGGTTGCCCTCCTCTGAACAGCCTCCACTCTGTCTATGTCTTTGCGGAGATCGGGTCTCCAGAATTACATGCAGTACTCCAGATGGGGTCTCACTAACTGTCTGTAGAGAGGGATAACAACTTCTTGTTTTCTACTGTTGATGCCTCTCCCTATGCATCCCAGTATCCCCCAGCCCTCCTTACTGCCTTCTCACATTGCTTGCCCACCTTTAGGTCATCTGATATAATTACTCCTAGGTCTCTTTCAATTTTTGTTGTTGTTATTAACTTCCCCCCATTGTGTACTCTTCCCCTGTGTTTATGTTTCCCAGATGCATTACCTTGCACTTCTTTGCATTGAATCTGAGCTGCCACGTATTTGACCATTCCTCCAACCTTGCCAAGTCCCTTTTCATTCTTTCCACCCCACCTTGTGTATCAACCCTGTTGCAGATCTTTGTGTCATCTGCAAAGAGGCATACCTTTCCTTCCAGGTGCTCTCCACTGTCACTTATAACGATGTTAAGGAGCACCGGTCCCAGTACCGAACCCTGCGGTACCCCACTAGTTACCGTCCTTTCTTCACTGTGGACTCCGTTTACTATTACTTTTTGCGTCCTGTTGTCCAGCCAGTTTTTATCCACGCTGCCACCTTGGGACCCACTCCAAGGCTGGCTAACTTGTATATTAATCTTTTGTGTGAGACTGTGTTGAATGCCTTGCTAAAATCTAGGTAGGCCATATCCACAGCCCCACCCTGGTCTTCTACTTTGGTCACCCAGTCAAAGAAATCTATTAGGTTTGTCTGACATGACCTTCCTGCTGTGAGACCATGCTGCCTTGGGTCCTGTGCCCCACTGGCCTCCAGGTACTCAACAATTCTTTCCTTCAGAAGTGATTCCATCATTTTCCCTACCACTGAAGTCAAACTAACTGGTCTGTAGTTTCCTGCCTCTGCCCCGCTCCCACTTTCATGAAGTGGAATCACATTTGCCCTCCTCCAGTCTTCAGGTACCACTCCATCCTCCCATGATTTGTTAAAGACAGTAGTCAGTGGTGTTACTAGTTCTACCCATAGTTCTTTTAGTATTCTTGGGTGAATCCCATCAGGCCCCATTGCTTTGTCCACCCTCAGTTTCAAGAGTTCTTTCAAAACCCTTTCTTCTGTGAATGGACTGGTATCGACTCTCCTATTCAGAGTGTCTCCCTTGTTTGGTTTAGGCCCCTCCCCCTCCTCATCTGTTGTGAATACTAAGCAGAAATATTCGTTCAGTATCCCTGCTTTTTCACTGTCACCCTCTGCCCACATTCCCTCCCCTTTATTAAGTCTCTGTATCCCTCCCTTGGTCTTTCTTCGCTCCCCAATGTACCTATAAAAAGTTTTATCCCCCTTCTTAACAGAGTTGGCTATATTTTCCTCAGTTTATGCCTTTGCTATTCTGACTGCCTTCCCTGCCTCCTTCTGCTTTAACTGATAAAGTTCTCTGTCATGCTCCTTCTGTGTTTCCTTATATTTCCTGAATGCTATCCTTTTCTCCTTAACCGTCCCTGCCACATCTTTTGAGAACCATAGTGTTTTTTTCCTTTGTTTTGTTTTATTGATTTGCTTCACACAAAGGCTTTTTGCCTCTGCGATGGCTGTTTTGATTATTCCCCATTGTTCCTGCACCCCTCTTTCTTGCCCATTTGCTAGTGCTTTTCTAAGGCATGCTCTCATTTTCCCAAAGTCAGCCTTCCTAAAGTCCAATGCTCTTGTTTTTGTATAGCTTGACTCTGTGGCTGTATTTATTGTGAACCACACTGTTTGGTGGTCACTTGTTCCCAGATGGCTACCTACTTCTAAATCTGAGATCCTTTCTCCTACCTCATTTGAGAGTACCAGGTCTAAGATTTCTCCCTCCCAAGTGGGTTCCAACACTAGCTGTCTGAGGCATGCCCCCTGTAGGGCATCAAGAATGACCCTGCTCTTGAATGTGCCTGCAGCAAAGGTGCTCCAGTTAACATCTGGCATATTCAGATCCCCCATCAACAATATCTCTCCTTTTTCTGCCATTTTAAGGATGCCTTCTATCATTTCCTTGTTCATTTCCTCCCCTGAGATGGGGGTCTGTACACAACCCCCATGTGGATTGTGGTGCCATTTCCTGTCTCCAGGGTAACCCATAGTGATTTATCAACATCCTGTTTACTCTTTAGTTCTGTTGCTTTAATCCCTTCCCTTATTTAGAGAGCTACTCCTCCTCTTTTACCCACCCTGTCCCTCCTGTAGACTGTGTATCCTGGTATGTTGACTTCCCACTCATAGTTCTCTGTGTACCATGTTTCAGTGACTGCCACAATATCCAGGCATCCCTCTTCCATTAAGGCCACTAGTTCAGGGAGATTGTTGCACAGACTATGGGCATTGGTACTCATCATCTTCCATTTATTTTTTATGGCCTTACCCCTCTTAGCCCCATCCCTGTCCTTAACACCTTTTTCTACATTTATCGCTGTCCTGCTCCCTGCTGACTTCTCTGCCTTGGTGTTTACCTCTCTAACTACTGCGCTTTGTTGGGGGAGGCTAGGATTTCCCTGCTCCTTTTCAGTGCTTCCCCCCTTGGCTAGTTTAAATGCTTGCCAATAAAACATTTAAACCTGTCACCTAGGATCCTGGATCCCCCCCTGGACAGATGCAGACCATCGTGCCAGTATAAGCCTGCATCCCTCCAGATAGCTCCTCAGTCCCCATTGAAGCCAAAACCCTGAGCTCCATACCAATATTTCAACCATTCATTGAAACCCATGGTGTGGAATACCCTAGCATCATCATTGCCATAGACAGGCAGCACCTCCGAGAAGGTTACTGTACACGCTACTTGTCTAAGGCCCCTCCCCAACTCCACAAACTCCTTTTGCACCTCTCTGATCCCATTTACAGCCAGGTCATTTGTCCCTAGGTGGACAATGACATCCAGCTCCCTCCTTCATGTAGCTGCTCCTGCGATCCTGAGGATTTGCTTCCTGCCCCTCCAAGCTGTGGTGCCAAGCAGGCACCTTACCTCCCTATCCCCTTCCTCCCCCACGTCTACCCCTCTAATGATTGAGTTCCCCACCAGGAGTTGTTTCCTTCCCCTGTGAGGTCTCGTGCCATCCTCCTGTGGGTCTCCTTTGTGGAGGTTCCCAGCATCCTCCTTGGTCTCCACTGCAGGTGCCTCTATAGAGGAACCACTCTTTGCCAGAACAGCATATGAATTGTGGAGAGCTACAACTGGAGGAATGCACCTGTGTTCCACCACCCTCTCCCTCTCTGAGCCCACCTTGGTCCAACCGCTCCTCTTTCTTGGCAATTTCTGAGGTAACGGTGGTGGCCCTGGTGGTCCCTGGGTGGGGGAAGAGGTTTCATGAATCCTACCAGGCCAGTCTGGAGATGGGCAACCTCCTCCCTCAGACCAGAGATGTGCCTGCAAACAGGGCAGCATCACAGCCTCCAGAATGTCTCCTGGAACACTGCTGCTCCACAGCCATTGCACTGCACCACTCCCATCTTGACTTATTTTGTGTCCCCTCTCCTGTTGCTTTATATGCTTATTGTCTCCTCCGTCTATGCATTTTCACACTTACTTTTCTACTGCCTATGTACTCTTACAACTCTCACCCTTCCAGTTCTGGGACAGGAACTTCCTGTAGTCTTCAGTAGTCTCCTTCCTCCGTGCTTGGATTCAGACCTCCAACAGCCAGGGGTGGATAAAGAGGTTTTTGGTTTTTTTTTAGGTTCCTTCAAGGTTGCTGAAACTAATGTGTCTCAGTGATCCTTCCCTTCCTACTGCCAAACAGGAAGTTCCTGTTATCAGTCAAATTCAGTGGCTATAAAACTAGAACTGGCTTTGGGTGGGAAGGAGGGAAACTAGTAAAAAATCTGTAGTTCTGGACTTCTGTTTCTTGCTCTGCAACCAGTTCTCTTCTGCTAGAAACAGCTGGAAGCTGTAATTGGAGACAGCTGCTTTTGTACACCTAAGCTGCTAAGCAACACCCCCAGTTAGATTCACTCTCTGCTCTCAGTAAATTAAGATCCTAACCCCGTAGAGGCACGGTAAAGCCATAAAACCACCGGACCATGAGCGCCTTTGCCGAGTACACCCCTTTTGGTCCTACATTCCACCCTTTTGGTCCTACACTCCACCCTCTTCTCCCCCACCTCTACCCTTTGCCTCTATTCAGTACCCAGTTATGCTAAATGACCGCTTAATTAACCAGTGCAGTCACCTTATGACCTTGACCACCAGTGGTCAATGTCCCTGAAGCCGCTCGAGAACACACATTTGGATTACACTCTCTTAGTTCTGTGTAGTCTCATCACCTTAGCCTGGACATAGCAGGTACCTTCAGGGCCACCTCTTCATAAACCATTGACCACATGCCACTCCCTGAGTGCTGTGCCTACAGCTCACTCATTTCAAGCAGCCAAGCACAAGGCCATCAGCGGTCTTTGACCCAGAAGTCGATCTAGCGCCGATGATTGCACCTCACTTACCCAAACAGCAAGGACATGGCCATCAGCGTCACTAACTAGAAGCTGCTCCAGCACTCGAGCGCTCGATGTTTGCTAAGCCATAACCGAAGTCGTCTCCTTCTGCGAGCATTCCATTCTTCCCAATTAACTAATTCTTATGGATAGTCTGAGACACAATGAGCCTTCAACCCTTACATCTCTCAGATATAATGAAACAAAGAGCAGTCGGCTCAGTGCTACAACCTGAACTTTTGCTCTGTCACACCCTCCCCACTATAGCACCCTATATCTTTAGACCCCACCTGCTCTCCCTTCCCTCGCCCACCCCACCACCCTGTTTTGTATACAACTAGTTATTCAACCAGAGCCTTTTGGATAGCAGGGCTACATTTCCCACAGAACTGCATGCTTGTTCTGGTTCTCCTTCTTTTTTACCCATATGTATTCCTCATTGCATGCAACTATGTGTAACTACATGTACTATGTATTTGTTCTCTGCCCATTACATTGTTATTTTTTTCTCATGTATTGCCATGTATTATTGCATTGTCTGTATTGAAGTATGATTATGTGTATCGTTTATGACTTGTGAGATGCAGGTCCACCTTGCAAATGAGCTTGCTCAACGGTGTCCGCCTGGATAAATAAAGATTTTGATTGATTGATTGATTGATTGAAGATCATCGCGCTGAGGCCCAGAGGTAAGTATGAGGTGAGGGGGGTGTGGGGAGGCAGGGTGTGCAGTGGGTAGGTGCGGGTTGTGGGAGGGGGCAGAGGCGAGGGACCAATTTTTTTACAGGGCGAAAAAAAAAACATTGTGGGACAGATTTTTTTTTTGCAGAGCATGTGGCATGCTAGGGTGGGCTCCTAGTGTGCCAACGGACTCTTTTTGGGGGGCAGCTGCAGCCAACGGGGGATTGGGCAGCCCTGTCGGCACACAACAAAAGGGGGTCACATCATGCCGACAGGGATCGGGCACCCCCATCGGCACACAAGAAATGGAGGGGTATGCTGATGTGGATTGGGCACCCTCGTCGGCACACAAGAAATGGGGGGGTATGCCAACGGGGATTGGGCACCCTATCGGCAAAGACAGAAGTGGGGGGGTGGACATAAGCCGAGAGGGATTGGGCACCCCCCTCAGCACACAACAAATTGGGGGGGAAGACATGCTGATGGGGACTGGGCTCCCCATCTGCAACAGCCCTGCAATGAGGGGTTGCTTCCTCATTGCAAGGATGACGCTGCAATGACAAGGAGGCCCCTGATTGCAGCGGCTAAAATTTTACAAGTTGGTGGCATGTTGGCTGAACTAGTGTCAGCAGCAGCGTACCACAGCATTGGGGGAAGTGGGCCAAGCCTTTAAAGGCTGTGGGGGCATAGGCCACAACAGTGCCGCGCCTCCACAACCTGCTTCTGGAGAAAGCTGCCGCAATATGTTTCTTACGCATGCGTGCAATCAACATAATAAAAAATGTATCCTTCCTAAATCCCTGGAGTCTATTGGACCCCTTACCCCAACACCCCATCAGGCAATCCTCCACCACCCTGCTCACCCCTCACCCTGACCACAAGCAAGCCACAGGTACAGCCCTCCACTCACATCCATTGCCGGCAGCCTGACTAAGCTCTCTCAGGCATGATGATAAATGAGCATATACTTGTATAAGTACATGCTCATTTATCATCAGGACTGAGAGGTCAGATGAGCTGCCAGCTGTGAGTGGCCCACTCAGGGTGAGGGGTGGGATGGTGGAGATTGTCTGATGGGCTGGTGGTGGAAGTCCCACAATTTTCAGGGATTTAAAGAGATAGACTATCATATTAAGCCAGTGATTGGCAGAGTGGGAGGCCAATAGACACCAGGGATTTAAGATATATTTTTTTATATTGGGGCCAGCAATTGGCAGGGTGGGGCCACTAGACACTAGGGACTTAAGATATATATTTTTATGTTGGGGCCAGTGATCAGCAGGGTTGGGAGGTCAACTAGACACCAGGGATATTTTTTTTTTTATATTGAGGCTGGTGATCAGTGGGTTGGGGTCTGCTAGACACCAGGGAAATAATTTCAAACAAGCACTGTTCAATGGGGGGGGTGGACCATTGGTTTTATTTTAGAACAAGCAGGGGATCGTTGGGAAGGGAGGCATACAACACTGTAGGGGACATAGGGGATTGCCTGGCTATTGGGGGATTTATATTTTCAAGTTGGGCTGGCAACCAGCAAGGAGGGGACCACTAGACATGAGGTAAACCTGCATTTTGCTGAGCTTTTCAGGTGGTAAAGCTAGGCTTCACACACTCTATGAAATGGGGAAAATCTGAGAAATTTTTCATGGAGCAAATTTTCCCCACTTCACGTATCACAAGTCAAACATTAGTCCAAAAGAGAGAGAGAGACACCAACAAATTCAAAAGCACAAAGATAACAGCAGGATGCAGACAGATCTTCATTAAGTCTGGCATGCTTTTTGGTGGGAGACAGGAAGCATGAGCAGGATATGTGATGGGGCTCCAGTCACCCCTCCTGCCCTTTTGACTTGAGATGTTTTTTTTTTTTTATTTGTAATTATTTTGCTTGTCTACTAGGTGTTGTAGTAAGCATCATGGGCACCAAACCATCCCACACAGTCCTGCCTGATTGGCCAATTATTTTTAGAATTTGTGTTTTCTAACTTACTTTTTTCATCTGGTTGACCTTGCCTCCCACCCAGCAGTGCATTTTTTTAATTTTTTTTTTTTATAATGAACTGTTTGGCCCTGGCTGTGTGTGCATAGTTTTTTCCCTTTGTGTTGCCTTCCTTGGTCCTGCCCTCCACCCCTGACATTTAACAATCCACTGCCTGTATTTTAAACTTGCTGAATAAGCGCATTATACTCCACCTAGTTTCCCAAACTGAAAATCACATACAGCAACACATATGATGTCATATACACTGTGACCACAGAAGAAGTAATTTTTTACATGATCTTTCTGTTATGGTTGCTGACCTTTGTCCTCTGAATTCAAAGAAATAAATAAAAAAATGTAATAATATTATCACCATCATCTTCAAACACCACCAAGAATGCACCCTTATTAGGAGACACATGTTGCAACGGTTCATCATCATCACTTTTATGTTCTTGCCACTCTTCACTGAACTGGTAAGAGTATTTTTTGAGATTGACTTTTAGGAAGGTAAGGCGCTGTACAATTTCAGGAGTAAGCCTTGTGCGGTCATCAGAGACAACATGTCCAGCTGAGCTAAATACATGCTCACAGTAAACACTAGTTAGAGGGCAACTAAGAAGCTTAATAGCAAGGGCAGATGGTGTAGGCCAGATGTTTTTCTTTTCCAGCCAATACTCAAAAGGCTCATCAGTACTATTAATGAGTGGTTCTCATAAATATGTATCCACAATCTCAGACAAAGACAAAGAAGGCGGCTTCACAACAGACACATCTGAAATATCAGTTTCCATTAATTTTTTCACTAAAAACTGTGACAGTCATCTGTGTGCTTTTCAGAATGATACCTTTTTCAAGGGCCATGGAAGAGGACTTTGTGCTGGACTATCCAATGTTGATGAAGGAGTACATGGTAGCACTACGTGGAAATTACTGCTGTCACCACCAAGAGATGTTGCATCATCAGATGCAGCATCCGCATCATGTGATTCCCTTGTGTTATAAAATGCAGTTCCTTCCTTTTCCTGTGTAGTTGCTGAAATCAGCATGTTTTTGTATTCGAGAGAAGAGCCACCAAGATCTGAAGGAGGCAACTGTTGTAACTTAAACCGAGGGTCAAGGAAAGTGGAAAGAAGAATGTCTGTCTTGATATTGTGAAGCCTTCTGCAATTTTGGAATTGCTGCATCTGTCGGTCGATAAGAGATACACCAGATTTGTTTCTGTGTTCCTTGTTCAATAAATTTATGATGAGAATAACCTGGCTGAGAGTAGCATTCCCTATGCTACTCTGTCGAGTTGCTTCCTTAAAAGGAAGTCAAGAGCAATGTAAGATGCTCCACGAGGCCCCACTGGAATGAATTCAGCACACCATCTGCTGTGTTGTACTCCATGGAACATTCATGGACTGCCTTCTTTTGTATGAAGAGTCTCTCACACATGTAAAACATGGAGTTCCATTTTGTTGGAACCTCTTGTTTTAGTTACTATATTGGCAAGCTGTTTTTTTTATTTCTGGAGGTCAGCCAATGTAATGTGATTTTACAGAGTGACTGAAATGGCCACAGATTTTCTTTGTAGCTCTCATTAATGTTACTATACTGTTGTCACTGGAAAGAAAACCTCACACTAACAGATTTAATGAGTTTGCAAAGCATGGAATGTGAGAAAAACCACCATGTTTCAATGCACTAACAATATTGGCGCCATGGTCTGAAACCACAAATTCAGTTATGAGTCCCAGGGGCTTTAACCACTCAAAAATGTTGTCACACAACTTTTCCAAAATATTGTCAGCTGTGTGATGCTTACCAAACATGCTAATACAAAGAGCTGCCATTGTGTCTTCCTTCCTGTATGCTGCTGTTTGCATGGTGTTTGAAGACAATCATGACACCCAATGTGCTGTGATGCACATACAATCAGTGATTTGAGAACTCATCCACGTGTCTGTGGTCAGTTACACAGAACCACATTCACTCTCTTGAAGAGACAATTTTATTTTACTTTGCATAGATTTGTACATTTTGGGAATAGCCACAGTCACAAAATATTTATGGCCTGGTATGCTGTAACATGGAGCAAAATATTTTAAAGCAGCTCTAAAACTGTCATTCTCCACCACATGAAATGGTTGCAGGTCCTTGGCATCAAATTCAGCTGTTATCTGGTTAATTTTTAACATGACTGGACTGGTCAGTGATTAGACTCCTAGGCAGTACCAACAAAGCCGTGCAGTACTTTCAGAAAACTTTCTCTGCAGTGGCCAACCTCCATGCCCCAGTGAGGAAGAGACGAGCCAAAGGCAAATGCCACAAATGGATTCTACATGAGCTAAAATCCCTAATGAAAGGCAAAGACAAGGCCTGGAAAAAGGCCAGGAGCTCTGCTAACCCGGCAGACTTTGCTGCCTATAGAACTCTGTGGAACCAGTGAAAAAAAATCTAAAATCAGCCAAAAGGGACTACATTAAATCCCTCCAGTGCGAACCCTATCTGACCTTAAGTCCTCCTGGTCTAGTATCAACTCCCTGTTAAAAGGCACAAAAATACCCCAGCAGGGTAACATAATCTGTAACGGCAAAATACCTGCTGATGGAGGGGAGGCTGCCACAGCCTTTAACCGCTTCATCACCGATCTGGGGGCCTACAGATTCAGCCCCCCACATTGCTCACAGGCCCCCCCGGCCAGTGAATTTCAGGACCCTCCGTTCACCCATTTCCACCTCCGGACAGTGCATGCCAAAAAAGTGCTGCCCCTCCTAAAATCCTTAAAACCTAATGGATCTCCAGGATCAGATGGACTGGACCCCAGGCTGATTAAGGCTGCTGCCCCAGCCATTGCCCTACTTCTTGTTCTGCTAATAAACTGATCCCTACAGGAAGGAACCATCCCAAAAATATGGAAACAGGCCCATGTAGTCCCAATCCATAAGGGTGGAGCTAGGGAAATGATAGGCCATTACAGACCCAGCTCCATCCTATGCCACCTGGCAAAGATCCAGGAGCAGCTAGTGTACTGCCAACTAAGGGACTACCTGGAAGCCAACAGGCTCCTGACCCCCTCACAACATGGTTTTCAACAAAAGCATGGGACCAGTACTGCCCTTATTAGATTTACCTCCATTGTCCTAGCTGCCTTGGACAAGGGTGCCTCCACAGGGGCTGTTTTCATTGACCTTACCAAGGCCTTTGACCTGGTAGATCACCCACTCCTGCTAACAAAGATTAGCCAATTTGGACTTGACCAGCTGTCCCTCAACTGGTTCCATAATTACCTTACTGACCTCTCTCAACAGGTCAAGTGGAGAGGGGCCACCTCTGAACCCCTACCATTAACTGAGTGGGTCCCACAGGGTTTAATCTTAGGCCTACTATTGTTCTCCCTATTCATCAATGACCTTCATGGCCACTGTGGGAGCAGCTCAGTAGTAGGGTACACTGATGATGCAGTCCTATATAGAACTGGGGCACATCCATCTAACCTAGGACCCCTGCTTCAAGCAGACTTCACCAAGGCCAAGACTTGGCAAGTCAAGAATCGCTTGTTACTTAACCCCAGTAAGACTAAAGTGCTACTATTCAGGCCAAACTCCTTGGGTCCCTCCCAGGCCCATCTTCTCCCACTTGCTACCATATATGACTCCAAAACTGAGGTGGTCAATCTGTCAAATATCTTGGCCTCACACTAGATCAGGGGCTCACACTGAAGCCCCACGTGGATCTGGTAACAAAAAACATTCACCAAAAATTGGGCCACCTCTATCGTCTAAGCCATAACATGATACCAGAGACAGGATTGGCAATCACACAAAGCATCCTTCTCCCAGCCTTAACCTATGCAGCCCCTATCTTACTCAGCATCGCAAAATTGGACCACTGTAGACTACAAACTCTGTACCACAAAATCACACGCTTTGCCATTAAATCCCACCCGAGGACCCACCACTGTGAAGCCCTTTCAGTACTCAACTGGCCCTCCCTAAACAACAGACTCCAGTACCCCCTTTTAAGATGGATCTACAAGCTCTTCAATGCCCAACCCCCTGCAGGGCTGATCGGACTACTTGCCCCAAAGCGGACCAGTTGACCACTCCATTCCTGGGGCAAAAAGCTATTGGAAATCCTGATGGCCTGCTTTGTAGCTGGGAGTAAATCCTCTGATCACCAAGCCCCTACATCATGGAATTATCTCCTCAGCCACCTTCAGGAGGCTCCCTCCCTAGCCATATTCCAGAAAGGACTGTGCACTCACCTCCTAAATCTTAGTCCCTGCTCCTGTTCCAATGGCTAACCCACCTTACCCTGAGTCAATTGTGTTTGTACAAAGCTGCTCCCCTTAAGGGTAATGGTTAATGATTGTGTAACCTTGTCTGAACCTCTTCTGTGTACTTGAAGCATGTACTACCCCACATCTAACTGCCACCACTGCTGTATTCTGTAATGTGATGTACTTACTGCCCTCTTTCGCAAAAACTGTATACTGTCTTTGTAATCCTGTATGGTATGTCTTACACTGTATTACCTGCCTGTACATGCAAATTATATGTAACTAACTCTGGGTTGCCCCTGAAAAAGGGACCTTTAGGGCCCAGAGGGCTTACCTGGTTAATAAAATTAAATAAATAAATAAATAATGTGATCTACTGTAGGCAGTTTTTTATTCAAGCATTGCAGTAATGGTCTGCTGTTTGGTTCTTGCAGGGGGGAAATAACCATGGGATTGCAGTGTCAAAGCTGTAGCTTGTCAAAATACTTTTCTCAGTGAAGTCGAACTTGTTTTTTTGGTTTTTTGCCCTGTCTCTCATCTCTTCACCATCACTATTGTCTGTAGGATTATTTTCATCACAGTTATTTGTCCCTTGCTCAGGACTGCTGCCCAGCTGAATAATTGGATGTGCTCTTTGCACATGCCTTTTTAGTGATGTTGTCCCGAACTGGCACCTCACTTCCCTCCACTAACTTCCTGATGACAAAAGGTGCAGGTAACGACACATTCATTTTTGTGACTTATATGAAAGTAGCTCCACACAACTGAGGGGGAATGTTTTGTCATCATGCCAGGAACTGCAGCAATTTTGGTGGCAGTAGTTTCAGACCCTGATTCTTGCACACTGTGGCTGTCCCCAGAAGAGCAACCCTGATTATTGATTGTTTTTCCACTACTGGCTGTGGCTACTGGTGGTGCTTGCTGTATGTGTTTTTTCCTTTTTTGGGGGTGGAACCCAGGTGGCATCCTCTACCTCATCAGTATCGCATCCTGATTCATCACCTTTGGAAGTACATAATTGTGACACATCATGATTGTGATCTTGTTCTTGTACATTTACAGCCTGTTCTTCATCAGAGGCTCTGCTTTCTGATGAAGGAGCCTGATATGCATGAGTAGCGTATCATGGAGTGCTGTGTCTTGTGGTACTAGATATTTTCCTTAATCACTGACTTTCTTGGTCTAAGTGTTTTAGCTACCTGTTTTTGTGTTTTACTTTTATCTGATTTTTTCTCGCTATGCCAACAGTGCTGCATTACTTTGATAGGGGGATTCACCAACATTCTTTCCTTTTTCTGGTTGTGTTGCTTCATTCTTTTCTGGTTGTGTTGCTTCATTTGAATCAGTTGTATTAACAATATCATCAGCAGAGAATTTCCCTTGTTTTTCCTTAATTTGTTTTCAGGAAATATTTTTATTGTTGCATTTACCAGTTTCAGCCTTACTACTGGTGTTGGCCACATGTTCCAGTTCCATAACAGACTCTGATTCTGAGTGAATTTTTGGGGGTCCGACTTAATTGCTTGCTCAGCACAGAGGAGTGCACAGAGTCAGTGAACAAGGGCAACCAGAATGCTAACAAAGTTAGGGGTCTGGGGGCATGCTCCCCCCAACCAGAACATTTTCAGAACACATTTTCTCCTGGTTAATTCCCTTTCCCTTTCTTTCTCTGTATACGAATTATGACTCAGTGTCCATTTTTAAGACCCCCTGGAGCTGTAACCTGCCATATGTATATAACTATGATTCAGGGTCTACTTTAAGTCCCGTGAAGCTGTAACCTGCCAATCGTATATATCCCTGTGCTGTATTACTTATGCATTGTCTCGTATATGTTATGTGTGTGTGTATTTTTTCTGACGTGGAGCCTTTGCAAAAGAGTTTATGACTCAGAGGATTGTAATTCCAATTCCTTTCAATAAATAAATATAGGATAAAGTATGGGTCTCGGTGTGTAAGAAGAATTTACACACACGGTTGCATAGCATCAAACCCTCGGGTGTCGAGTTCTTTAAGAGATATATTCCATTTTTATATAATTGTTGGGCTTCTATTTTTCGCCTCAGCAATTATATAAACTAAAAAAGACTGCTGTGCCGGCGCAGTCAGATTACCTCAGCACGTGAGGTCCGCTTTAGCTTTATTTAAAATATTTTTAGGGTGGTCAATCCAGTAGCTGTGTGGAACATTTCAACTAATTGTAAAATGACTTACTGCCAGTGTCCATGGCAGTTTCTCTCTACCATGGGTTTGCGGTTCCTGTTGGAAGAGCAACCAGCGGGAAGTTGACATCGCAGTGTGAAGAAACCGTGCGTGTGTTTGCCGTTATAAGCGTTCCTTTATAACAGCAAATTATGAGACGGTTTCCCTATAGGAAAAAGGGAAGACCATTAATTATATAAAAATAAAACATCACTGTAAATGGTGCATTTTGCTGTATTTTTAGAGCTAAGTAAGCTATGTTATTGCCCACTGGGATGAAACGTGGGTTATGGCATGCTTGATCTAATTGGAGGGCAGTTTGTGCCCCCCCCATCCCAACTCCCAGCAGATCACACTAATGTTTTCAGGTACAGGTTGGACAAGGGGCGCATACCGGGGCCCATCTGTAGTCACAACTGACACCACGGGAAGACTCTCAGAAATATTTGCACAATCATACAACAAGAGGGCTGGACAAGGAATGGGACATGGGAAACAAGGGTCTTCCTCCTCACAACTTCTCTGTCTGTTCTTTGACTGTCACTCAGCCTTGCACTCTATGCGAATGGCTGAGGTTCTCAAACATTCTTGTGGAGAGTAGGGCTGAGTGAGGTTCATTACAGAATACTCACCTCAGTCGCAATCTCCCAGTTGAAACCCTCTGATAAAATAACCGAATGGGAATCACTGTCCTCGAGGGGCTGAAGGCTGCACAAGGGAAGTGAATGAGAGTTGCAGGGAGTGGAAGGGGCCAACATATCCCAACCCAGCTTTTCAGTATAGGTGAAAAAGCCCATCATGTAGCAGATACAGTAATAGTTCTGACAGCTGTGTCCTCTTACCTCTTGCCCTGGCTAGTCCTGAGTGTGTTTGGTGAAGCTCCTCTCCACCGCCAGCCTGCATAGCCTCCTGCAGGATCATCAGGTTCCAGGGGCTCCCGAATCCCGCTGCTGCCCCGCAGATACCCATTGTCATGCACACAACCACATTCAGATTCAAAACCAGCCTGCCCTGTTGAGAACTTGTTGCAGGGGTGGGCACATCAGAAATAGGCAGGGTTTGCAAGGACTCTTAGGAGGGGAGGGACATAGCAGGACTTCAAAAAGTTATCCATTGGAAGGCAAGCTCAGGCTGTCAGTCAGAACTCGTTTGACTCAGACAGAGGACAATGCAGGCAAAAGCAGGGACTTAAAGGAATGGTTTTCTTTTTAATGCAAACAAAAAAAGGGAGGTGTTCAGACTGAACAGGGGGTGCCAGGGTCATCCCCCCACACATGCCTATGACTTAGCAGTATTAGCTTGGATGAAGAGATGGGCAACACAGAGTCTGAGACATGACACCTCCCTCTTAAATACGTGAGGCACTATATGACCTAATAGTAGTTCAGGCACATAGATGGCCAACACAGATTCTGAGACCTGACCTCCCTCTTTACAATCTGTATGACACTATGACCTAGTAGTAGTTCAGGCACAGAGATGGGCAACACAGAGTCTATGCTACAGCAGTATGACCTTTAAGGGCAGCACAGAGATGCGCAACACAGAGTCTATGGCAGTATGACCTTTCAGAGCAGCACAGAGATTGGCAATACAGAGTCTGAGACATGAGTGACACCCCCCTTTAAAATCTGTATGGCATTATAAGCCCACCTAAAAATTACTGAGGCAGTATGACAGTCTGACAGAGTCCTACTGTCCTGTCAGAGTCTACTCCCCTTAATATTTTAATTTTTTATTTTCTGCAATCTGCTGTTGAATTTGTTGGTGTCTCTCTCTCTCCCTCTCTCTCTCTCTGACTAATACTGTCTTTTTTTTACTGTGGGGTGTGCAATGTCGGCACTATGCTGCTGTCTACTCTGCACTCTGCTGTTAAATTTGTTGGTCTGTCTCTCTTTCTGTCTATGCTTTCTCTTTCTGACAAAAAAAAGTGTTTTTTTACAAAGTACTCTGCAGTCTGCTGCAACGTCTGCACTCTGCTGTTTGTTGTCTGCTGCTGAATGTGTTGGTCTCTCAGTCTCTACTCTCCCTTTCTCCCTCTCTCTCTCTCTATCGAAATGAAAAATATTTTTTGTCATTTTTGGGGGGGGGGATATCTCTGCACAAACAAGCACATACACACACACACACACACCTGTCTCCGTTGCATGCAAAGCCCCAAATGTGCTCGATACTTGGTTTCCTAGGGATGTCCTGTGGTGACAAACACAGACAATTGGTTGGAACATGAGTCATTCACAGAACACAGACCCACATTGGTTGTCTCCCTTCAGTGCCCCAGGATCGTGAGTGTTTGCCTTTGTTGGTCATGCCATGGTTCAGAGACTCAGGAGTCTTTGTCAGAGATCATGGGGAAAATAATGCTTTTTTTTTATTTTCTGCACCCTGTCTTGCCTTTTCCATGCAGTACTGGTGGTGAGAGTGTTATTCCTGACTGAACAGCACATCTGAACCAGCTATGAAAAGCTCAGTTTTCCCAGTCAGAGTCGAGTCGACCCAATCCTGGGAAGGGGGGATGGAACTGTACTAAAGCCAATTCACCCATTCCTAATATTATTTATGATTAAAACCCCATATTTTATGATTGGTTAGCTTCTCTAAAACTCTCCTCTGTTCCCGTTTTCTTTTATATGCTTTCATTCTGAGTTGCACTGGAAAGCATGGACATGACATACTTGTACCCAACCTTATTTTGTTTCAAATCTTTGCTCTACTCTTCTTGCATACATCCTGAACATTAGGAACACCCAAAACAGTGCAGACACTCATGATGCATAGCATCCTCTCCTCCTACTGCATAATGACTGGTCTGACTGTGATGGGGGCATTCCCAAGTCTAGGAAAGATCCAGCGGGAGTGGATTAAGGAATGTAAACAAACATTTTTATGTGGTAACATCAGGATGGTGGGTAGTCTGTTTTTCACTTTTTAACAGAAAAAAAAGAATCAGAATCAAACCTTCAGCTACATCAACAGTTTCTACAGAATGCAAACAATTATACCATGTGCTTTTTAAACTAGGAACACTTTGAGGCCAATGAGGGTTGACAGAGTCCCTTTAAACATAGAAACATATAATTTGTCAGCAGAAAAGGACCACTTGGTCCACCCAGTCTACCCAGATGGTCCCTGCCTAGTCTGAGTCTGTAGACCCTAACTGGCTTCTGATGATCCTCCCTCCTCCTTGCCCATTTCTTAATATTCGGTCTCATATGGCGATCTCAATAACTACAGGCCAATTTCCCTCCTTCCGGTCCTGTCCAAGCTCCTAGAGAAAATTGTAAATGCACAGCTGAGGACTCACCTTGAGTCTAGGGAACTGCTAAATCCTATGCAGTCCGGATTCAGAGCTAAACATAGCACTATCTCAGCCCTCGCCAAAGTTACTAATGACTGGCAGCGTAATCTTGAGAGCAAAAACTTTATTTGTGCTGTTTTCCTTGATCTAAGCAAGGCTTTCAACACCGTCGACCATAGTCTGCTCCTCTCCGCCCTTCAAACCATAGGTGTGGACCCCTCCTCTCTGCATTGGTTCACTGACTATCTTACAGGGCGCCTTCAACAAGTTAAAGCCGAAGGAGGCCTGTCCCCCTTAAAAACTCTGCAAAGAGGGGTACCTCAAGGTTCTATATTAGGGCCCTTACTTTTTGCAATCTACATTAATAACATCGACTACTGTATAAAAGAAGCCAACATCCATCTGTTTGCAGATGATACAGTTCTCTACGTGAGTCGCCCAACACCTGAAGCTGCCTGCAATGACCTACAGTCAGAATTCAACCTTTTGCAAAGCCAACTCCTCCAAAAAAAGCTACTCCTTAATGCCAAAAAAACTAAAGCGATGGTCCTCTCTCCTTTTATCCGTACAGCTAACCCTGTGTCCAGTGGGACAGTTCCCCAAATTACCACAGTTCTAGGTGAAAAACTAGAATTTGTTACAAAATTCAAGTATCTGGGAGTTTGGATAGACCAAAGACTCTCCTTCATTGAACATATCGAGGACTTGCTAAAACGACTTGACAAAGGCTTGGAATGTTTTAGAATCAGCCAATTTCTCACCAGAGATGCCAAGAAACAACTGGTCCAATCCATTTTCCTATCATTGGTTGATTACTCTGACTTCTCTACAGCCAATGCCCCAACTCTTACATGGCTAAACTGGACACACTCTACCATCAGCACTGAGGTTTATAAGGACTCCCCTTGACACATCACTGCACCCTATATCGGCAGTGGGATGGACATCACTAAAGTTCAGGCCACAGAAGCAGCTGCTCTCTGGACCTATAGAGCCATCTCTAATAAGCTGCCTTATTATATCTCCTGCTGTCTTCCCCTAGGTATAATTAGAATCATGAGAAGTTACTCAGCTATTACACTTAAAGTACCCAAAGCAAATCCCGTGACAGGGGCAGCCATAAGCTTACGTGCTACCTATCTTATGGAGACGATCTACAAAAACCCTCAAATTAAGCACTCTAATCGGTATAAATGCTTTCAAGATGCTTTATTTCCTTACAATCAGAAAGTATGTAACTGCTTCACCCACTCAGACCCAGTACTGGTATATAGCCACGCCTAGACCCAATTTTAGTACTGACCCCCAGCTTGCTCCTCACCAGCCTAATTGTTCTCTCTCTTATCCCCTGTCTTATCAACACTAGGCCCATCCATACCCTTATTCTTCCTTTCCCAACCTCGGATAGGAGCTCACTACCCTGGGTTGTGACATCCCTACCATGCCCGTGCTTTATAGCATTCCAATCGGGGCTCACACATACTCCTTTTCTCCATCAACCTTCTCTACATCCAGCTTTACCAACTCCTTTCTGTGCACCGTGCCCTCCTAGCCTTTCTCCCCCTACTTCCCTCCCTCTCTTCCCCCCTACCTTCACCTCTACCTGGTGTATATTTTTAACTATTGTATCCTGCCATGTGTATCTTCCTGTATTTTTCTTATGTATCCTGTTATTTTGCTTATGTATCACTATGTTTTGTAATTGTACCTCCCGGGTCGTGCCTGAAAATAGTCACTTGTTGGCTAGTGCACTTACCCGGTCAACAAAAACTAAATAAATAAAAATAAATAAAATTTTTATTTTTTTCTTCCGTTACTTCCTCCTGCAACCTTAGATAACCTGCTTTATCTTCCTATAGACACTTCTATGTATGTAAATACCATGTAATCTGTACAATATCTGTATATTCTATGTACATATGAACTTCTTTTTCTTCCTCTCTGTAAAGAGTATTATCTGTATTGCCTTGTAAATACCTGTGTTGACCTGTATATACAATTGTTCATGCTCCACCCAGGTCCATCTTGCAAATGAGCTTCTGCTCAACGATGACCGCCTGGTTAAATAAAGACCTGATTGATTGATTGATTGATTGATTGATTTCCCTATGTCTATCCCATGCATGCTTGTTGCCCCTTACTGTTTTCTCCTTCATCAGTTCTGCTGACAGACTACTTCCAGGCATCCACCACTCTTTCAGTGAAGTAGCAGTCCCTCACATCCCTCCTAACCCCACCACATACACACACACATACACACACACACACAGCTTCATTGCATGGCTTCTGTTTCTAGTGCTCTTCCTCATTTGAAAGAGATTGTCCTTTTGCACCCTGTTCACATCTGTAAGGTTCTTGTAGGTCTCTATCATGTCCCCTTTTGCTTTTCTGTTTCCTCCACGGTACATGCTGAGATCCTTCATTCTCTCCTCATATGGCTTTTGGTGCAACCCCTGCACCATTTTAGTTGCCTCTTCTGGACTGCTGCCGCCCTGTCTATGTCCTTTCTGAGGTGCGGCCACCAGACTAGGACACATTACTCCAGGTAATCTTACTGTATTTGGGCTATAGTCCATTTTTAGCTTGCTTTATCAGACAACACATTTTAAATAATGGAGTATTTTTCACAGGAATAAAGCACCACAAGTTATAGAGATTTGATCTAATATTAAAGTCTTTTCATACTCTATTTTGAGGTGCTCGTACTTTGTCCCTTAGTACTTTTGTGAAAATTCAGTGTTGAAAGATACTGTTTTCAAGGCAGGGTAGCACAAAATATCTGAGACCAGTAAAAAGACAGTGAATGAACAAGCATTTTTGCAGTCGATTTGTTTTTTATGTTGCTGGTGAATTTCAATGTTTTGTCAAAATGTAGTAAAAGAATTTTATGATTCCTGTATGCTGTCATCATTATGATGATGACACATCTGGGGATACCTAAACAAACTGTAGGCATTCAAATTTATGTTTTAAAAAAAGATATGGGAATACAGATGACTTTTTAGTAAGCCAGGTTTGAACTGATTAAGAAAACATCCAAGCAGTCTTAGAAGAGACAGTTTGTTATTTCACAATGAAGCTACATCTGAAGTTTTAGAATTGCCCAATCTGAAGGCATATGAATGACAAAACTAACTTGTAATGTCTTCTCTCATTTGCTCTTCAGAAGTGAACTAAAGGTGAAAGCCACAAAAGTACCCCAGATATCTATAGAGACATAGAAACATAGAAGCTGGCAGCAGAAAAGGACCTCTTGGCCCACCTAGTCTGACCTAAAGTCCCTACCTACTGTGCTGCCATAGACCCTAATTGATCTCTGGCCTTACCCCTCCCCTACCCTCTTATTAAGGTTCCCCTTTGTCTATGCCATGCATGTTTGAAACTTGTTACCATTTTGGTACCCACCACCTCTAATGGGAGGCTGTTCTAGACATCCACCACCCTTTCTGTGAAGAAATATTTCCTCAAATCCCCTCTGAGTGTCCCCCTTCCAGTTTCATATCATTCCCCCCCCTCGTTTTTGAACATCTCTTTCTGTGCAATATGCTACCCTCCTGTACCATATTGATACCCATGATGTATTTAAATGTTTCTATCATGTCTCCCCTTTCTCTCCTTTCCTTAAGTGAAGTACATATTTAAATCCCTAAGTCTTTACTCATAGGGCTTCTGATGCAGGTCATGCACCATTTCAGTTGCCCTTCTCTGTACTGCCTCAACCCGGTCTATGTCCTTCTAGAAATGTGGCCTCCAGAAATGGACACAGTACTCCAGGTGTAGCCTCACCATTGATCAATATAGGGGAACATTACCTCACTTTTTCTGCTGGTGATACCCCTTCCTATGCACCCCAGCATCCCACTAGCCTTTCCTGCTGCCTTATCACACTGCTTTGCTACCTTCAGATAATCAGATATGATGACCCCCAGATTTCTTTCCTGTTTTGTTGTTGTTAACATCTCCCCACGTGGATCATTTTAAATTTTTTTGCAATTGAAGCCCAGTTGCCAAACCATTGTCCAGTCTTCCAGTTTTTTTAAATATTCTTTCACCCTCCCCCCCGTGTGTCGACTCTGTTGAAGATTTTTGTGTCATCCACAAACAGGCATACCTTTCCTTCCAGACCCTCTATGATGCAGCAAATAAAGACATTGAAGAGGACCAGTCACAGTATTGACCTCTGAGGCACTCCACTGATTACCTTACCTTCATATCTGGAGTGCCTTGCTCCACACCCCTGGGAGCCAGAGTGCTTGCCTGCATTCAGGAGTGCCAGACCTTGAGGAATGGTGCACAAATTATTGCATGTTTGGGGGTGATTGGGTGCATCTTAGTGGGAGGTACTGTACTGGAGGCCCAGCATCCAATCAGATGACTGGGCTGGCTTGCTCCTTGATCCCTGGATCTGCACGGAGCAGAAACTGGCAGGATACAGCAGTCCTCCAAGGACTGCCATAACTTATTTGGAATCTCCACACAGGCATTATTTATTTTTATTTATTTTTATTTATTTGTGAGAATCAGTTTACAACCTTTGAGCCATGGGCTCGTTTCCAGAGGTACCTCATCACATTGAGGACATACATAACATTTTAGGTTACATAGTACAGGTTTTCTCAAATAGGCGTTCATCAGAGGCGCCACGTCACACTGTGGTCAAACAAAATACATTTGAGTTACAGGGTACAGGTAATTGAAATAGGTCTTACACAAGTTGGTTTCATATGTTGAGCAATCTACTGGCATTACCATAAGACAGCAGGCACTGGCCAGGTTATACTTAGGTATGGTGTGCTGGGAAGGGGTGGAGGGGAGGGGTGGGCTAGGTGGAGAGCCACCCGGCGGGCATTGTCACAAGTGGAGAGGTCAAGGTCGGGCCTCATTCAGAGACAGGAGCAGCTATGAGTGTTGAGGAGTTAGCTTCAAAGAGTGGTTTCGAATTTGGAGATAGTGGTGGCATTGGTGATGGGGGCAGGGAGAGAGTTAAACCAGAATGGGGCTCTGTAGCAGAAGGACCTCTGACCATGAGTGGTTCTTGATCTGGGGACCAGTAAGCGGTCTTGTTGGAGGACCGTGTTGCAATTGTAGGTGGGATCCGGTGGATGGATGCAGTCACCCCTGGAGGGGAGAGCCCGAGTAGGGTTTTTTTAGTGAGGAGGCAGGTATGATAGCGAAGCTGTTCGTCAAGGGTCAGGAGTTTAGCATCGTTATACAGTTGACAGGTGTGTGTGAGCCTGGGGGCACCAGTAATCAGTCTGCAAGCCTTATTTAGGGTTTTGTGAATTTTTTTGAGGGCAGTCGTGTCGGCAGCACCATAGACTGGTAAGCCATAGTCTACAAGGGACAGTACTCAGGACATAACAGCGAGCCGGAAAGCATTTGGGGGGAGGCAGTTTGTATGGTGGAAGAGGATGCCAAGCCGTATGTTGGTGGTGGATGCAAGGGCATCAATGTGGTCGTGGAATGTGAGGGCTGAGTAGAAGGTAATCCCAAGGTATTTGTAGGAGCAGACTTGTTCCAGAGGTTGTTTGGTACTAGGAAGGATATGGAGTGGGTGGTTGCTAGCTTTGTTTTGGGGGTGGGCAAAAAGCATAGTTTTGTTTTTTTTAAGATTAATGATGAGTCTGTGCTCCTTAAACCAGGCATCTGCCTCACTGAAGGACTGTTGTAGGAATTCCTGAAGGGAGATGGGATTACGGTGGGTGGCAAAAATGACAGCATCATCAGCATACAGAAGCATTTTGCCAGAGTAAGCACTGGGCAGGGTGTTCAGATAGATTGAGAAGAGAAGGGGGCCAAGGATGGAGCCTTGGGGAACCCCTGAGTGTATGGGGCGGGTATCGGAGAGTGTCCCACTGATTTTAACACACTGTGACCGAGCGTCTAGATAGCTCTAGTACCATGTTAGAGGGCCAGCCGAGAGACCAGTGTGGCAGAGGGAGTTCAGCAGAAGAGGGTGGGAGACAGTGTCGAAAGCCGTTGATAGGTCGATGAACACTGCACCAGCTAGGGAGCTGGTGTCCAGGGAGGAGTGAAGGAAATTGGAGAATTCAATTAGCGCAGTGCTGGTACTGTGACCAGCACGGAAGCCATGCTGCTCTGGTCATAAGATGTTATGCTTGGACAGATATTCAGTGATTTGAATAGCCACCACTTTTTCTAGGGCTTTTGGGGGGGGGGGTGGAGATTGGTCGGTAGTTGTTGGTCGAGGACCTGTCACCTCCTTTATGAAAGGGTGTGATTATGGCTGTTTTCCAAGAAGTGGGAAATTGTCCCAGGCAGAGCGATCAGTTTAGTAGGCTGGTGAGCAGGGCAAGGACTTCATCTAGCACCAGCCTGAGGATACTGGGGTCCAGTGAGTCACTGCTGGGACTGTTGCCATTTAATGCTTTGATTAGGATGGGTCTGGCCTCCCGGGCAGATACCTTGCATAGGTGGAAGCTGGGGTGGTGGCGGACAGGGGGAGGTTGGTTTGGGGGAGGATCAAAGAAATTACTGGGGAGGACTGAGCTAAGGCCGGTGAAAGCGGTGTTGATACAGTTAGCTATGAAGGCAGGATCGGTGGAGGTAGTACCATCACTAGTGAGCTGAGATGGGGCAGAGGAGCGTGACTTACCATTTAACTGTTTAATATTATCCCAGAAATTCCAGGCCGAGCCCCAGGAGGAGGTGAGGGTGGCCTGGTAATGGACAGCCTTGGCTTTTCGGACCGCCCAAGAGCACTTATTCCGGGCTGCATTGTATGCTTGTCTATCAGACAGCCGGCCCATTTCAGTGGCAAGGCGCCAGAGGTTATCCCGATTTCTAAGCAATTGTAAGAGGGCAGGGCTGACCCAGGGTGCATTATGTTTTTTGGATCAGATTTTTGTGAAGAGTGCAAAGAGATCACAGGCCTTGTTGAAGGTTTGGGAGAAGAAAGCGAGGGCAGTGTCAATGTCGGGTGCATGCTGAATGGGGGACCAGTTTATCTGGGTGAGAAACTGTCTAAGTTTTTTCAGCCCACCAGGGCGGAGGTGCCTGCGGAGGGTGGTCTGTGCTTTGGGTTTGGGATTAGGGACTGCCCAAAGAAATAGGATAAGGGAGTGGTCACTTAGAGAATCCAGTAGGACCTGGATGTTTTAGATTTGTTGGGGTCAGTTGGTGATGATTACATCCATTAGGGTGCTGGTTCCTCTTTTTGGGTTTATTCTAGTGGGCTGGGTGAGGAGTTGCGTCAGGTCTTGGGCGGCAAATGTGTCTCTGATTGAGGAAGAGGAGGTGCTGAGCCAGTTTATGTTAAGGTCACCAATTAGGATTTGCTCCGCCGTATGGTGAAGAGTGGCCAGATAGTCAGTTAGTGATACCAGAGCTGGGTTCTGTTTTTTGGGGGGAATGTAGGCAGTGGTGAGATAGAAAGGGCCCCTAGAGGGGTCAGGGGTGAGTTTGAGGTTAAGGGCCTGGGCCCCATTTACAAGGGCAGGGGTAGGGAGTGCTTGTCCAGTAATTGTGTCCCTAGTGTAGATTGCACAGCCTCCCTTCATTTGCCTACTTGGTCCTCCCGGTATAAGGTATAGACAGGAAGGGAGACAAATGAGTCAGGGGTGGATTTGGACAGCCAGGTTTCTACCAGGGCTATGATGTCAGGTTGATGTGCCATGGCCCAGCACTGGAGGGCGTCAAATTTTTTCAGCAGGCTGCATATGTTCATGGAGGCTATTTGGCCATTAATTGGAATGGGGAGGGAATCAGGCATTGAGCAACAGTGGGCAATATTTAAAATGAGGATTACAAGAGCAACAGTATTATGTATTAAGTAGGTTAGCAAGGGGAAAAGGAAGATGAGGCCATTATGGTTTTCCAAGGTGGTAGTGGAGAAAGTGAAAGCCAAAAAGATCGCATTCAGGCAATACAAAAAGATGCAGGCAGAATGGGATAGGGAGAAGTACTAGGAGAAGCAAAGGGAGACAGGGAGGTCAGTAAGGGAAGCCAAAGTTCAGACAGAAGAGCGCATTGCAAAATCAGTGGGTAGAGGGGACAACACCTTTTACAGGCACATAAGTGAAAAAAGAAGGGCAAAGGAAGGGCTAGTGAGAGTGAAGGGGAGGATGGGGGCCACGTGGAGGATGACAACAGTAAAGCTGACATACTGAACATATAGTTCTGCTCAGTCTTTACTGAGGAAGAGGAGGGTAATGGGCCTGAAGGGAGTAAAAGGGTTGGGAACGGTGCAGAAATGGACACAAGTCCCTTTACACGGGAGAGGGTCCTAAAGCAACTGGAAGGAATAAGAGTCAATAAAGCAATGGGGCCAGATGGGGTGCACCCTAGGGTCCTAAAGGAACTAAGAGAGGTAGTGGCTGAACCTCTGGCAATCCTGTTTAGCCAATCACTGGAAACAGGGGAGGTACCCAAAGACTGGAGGACAGCAGATGTAGTCCTCTTATACAAAAGCGGGAAGAAAGAGGAAATGGGGAACTACAGACCAGTCAGCCTCACCTCGGTAGTGGGGAAGATCATGGAAGCACTACTGAAGGAGAGATTGGTGGAACATCTGGTTACCAATGGACTACAGGACCCAAGGCAGCATGGTTTCACCATAGAGAGGTCATGCCAGACAATTGTCACTGAATTTTTCGACTGGGTGACAAGGGGGGGGGTGATCGGGGAGGGCAGTGGACATGGCCTATCTGGACTTCAGCAAGGCCTTTGACTCTGTGACACATAGAAGACTATTAACCAATCTGGGGAATATGGGAGTGGGCTGGACAGTAGTACAGTGGGTAGGTAATTGGCTGTGCAGCAGGACACAGAGGGTGGTGGTAAATGGCTGTCACTCTACAGAAGGAAGACTGAGCAGTGGGGTACCACAGGGATCAGTGCTGGGACTGGTCCTATTCAACGTATTCATCAGTGACATTGCACAGGACCTAGAAGGCAGAATTTCCCTGTTCATTGATGACACAAAGCTCTGTAACAGAGTGGACATGCCAGAGGGTGTAGGCAGAATGAGGAGGGACCCGCAGAAGCTTGAAGAATGGTCAGGGGTTTGGCAGTTGAAATTCAATGCAAAGAAGTGCAAGATAATACATATGGGGCACAAAAACCCTGGAACAACATATACATTGGGAGGTGAGGATATAGCATGCACCAAGCAGGAAAAGGACCTTGGGTTATCATATCTGATGACCTCAAGGAAGGGAAACAGTGTGACAAGGTAGCAGGTAAAGCAAATCAGATGCTGGGATGCATAGGCAGGGGCATCACCAGCAGGAAAAGGGAGGTCATGATTCCACTATACAAGACACTAGTGAGGCCCTACCTGGAGTACAGTATACAGTTCTGGAAACCTTACCTACGTAAGGACATAGACAGGCTAGAGAAGGTTCAGAGGAGGGCAACAAAGATGGTACAGGGATTACATCACAAGTACTATGAGGACAGGCTGAAGGACTTGAATATGTACTCCCTGGAGGAGAGAAGGGAGAGAAAGGGGATATGATAGAGACATACAAGTATCTTATAGGGAGGAACAGGGTGCAGGAATGCACTATTTTCCAGCGAAAAAGATGTTCCAGGACTAGACAGCATGCAATGAAGTTGGAGGGAGGACGATTCAGAGGAAACACGAGGAAGAATTTCTTCACAGAAAGGGTGGAGAATAAGTGGAACACCCTGCCAGAGGAAGTGGTGAGGGCTGAAACAATCACAGGATTAAGAATGTATGGGATAGAGATAAGGGAACTCTGGAGGTCAGGGGTAAGGAGCAAGAGACTTCTAGAAAAACATAAAGTGAACTTACAAACTCAAATGGGCAGACTGGGTGGGCCATAGGCCCTTATCTGCCGACAGTGTCTATGCATCTATGTATCTATGTACCTGTGATCTTTCCCATCCAGTACATGTGCCGCTACACCCCGCAACCCACTTTAGAGGCTCTGAGGGCTGTGTGTGGGTGGTGTGGGCAAAGATATGGCCCTCCATTCCATCGCAGAGCACATCATTGGTAGAGTGTGTAGTATAGTATATACACATTTCACACCCATCTACACATTACCACGTGCTGTATGCCTGCTTGTTCCTGCTACAGTAGTTCTACATATTGAACACACTGTACCCATTTGTCTGGCTTTTTTTGCAAATATCCATCTAGATGTGACTATGAATGAGTGTCACATATCAGTTGGGTAATTACAGGCCTGTAATCCTGACTTCAGTGGTAGGTGAGGTAATGGAAACATTGCTAAAGGAAAGAATTTTGCAATATTTTGTATCCAACAGGTTACAGGATCCAAGGCAGCATGGGTTCACAGGAGGAAGGTCATGCCAGACAAATCTGATAGATTTCTTCAACTGAGTGTGTGTGGCAGGCCAACAGGTTCCCTTAACAATCTTTTCAGGACAGTACAGACGAATCTGGAAGGAGAGGCAGGAAGATTACTCAGTGACCAAGATGCAAACAGTTTATTTGCAAGGGACAATAAAAATGAGAGAACTGGGTTTTACAACAGTACAGGAGAATAAACATAAACAACAAACAAAACAATGCAATTGGGACCAACAATTGGTTGAACCAAGAACAGGGGGTTATCCCCTTTTAGTCCAAGTCTTACATGTACTCAGCCGAGATGACAAGCCAAGCTTGGGCTTTTTCTGCATTAGCTGCTCAGCAGGTGGGCATTGACCCCACAAAGCGCTTTTATAAACAGGCCACAATGGGGCATCCCCCAGAAGAACAGAACACAATGAGGAACACTGCTAGCTGGTCAAGGAAGAACTTAGCGATCCCCTGTGACTCCGAGTAAGAAGCTGAAGACTTCTGGTCAACAGATGGTTCCCTGGGCGATCTGCTGCAATGATCACTCACAGGTTCCCAGCCCCAGATGACCTCTCATCAAGATGACTGTTGACGGAATGATCTTCAGACTACCTCTGCAGGGCAACACGGGCATGTGCACCCTTACGGATGGCAGGCGAAACAATAACAAGGCATCAATGGCGTTAACTGTGGTCCCTAAAGCTTGAGCCGGGGTGGTTCCTAAGCTGACTCACTACTGGATACCTCACTAGTGGCTCTCTACCACTTACAATCGAAGGGCTGATGCTGGAACACTTGCGGCGGGACTCCGGTACAGGCTGATGTCACTGGAGGTGGTTTCGCTGCAGAGGGCGGCTGGGCTGGGGACCTCCCTTGGTCAGCGTCAGACTCTGGTGGAGCTGGTTCAGGCAACACAGGCGAAGCTGGATGTCGGGTACACCAAGGAACAACTCAATGACACAGTTCAGTAACAAGCAAACAATTCAGTTTTTGGCCGACAGTTTAGTTCTTGTAGGAAGTGCAGTCTCTAGGTGGCACTAGCACAGTTCAGTTTGGGGTACTGGGCCACTTAGGCCATAAGGCTATCCCCCCTTTTCCCAAAAGTTGCTGCCCCTATGGGTCTTCCCCTATCCTGGATGGGGCATTTTCCCCCCACCCCTTCTGGGCACTTGGCCCACTGCCACCAGCTTATCCCCTCTCTTAGGGCTGCCCACCCTCCCTGGGAGCTTAATATGCCTCCCTTCGCCTTGTTCTTGTGCTCCGGCCCATTAACACCTCTTTTTTTAGATTGCTCCTCCCCACTGCCTGCCTGGCCCCTTGGGAGGTATCCACCTAGGCCCTGCTTTCCCCTAGGGTACTGATCAAGTACCCTAGCTAGCCTCCCCTGGGGCTCCTGCCACGGAGTGCCTTTTTTGCTTTGGGGGTACTCTGCCCCCTCCAATCTAGGAGGCTGTGTAGTGCAGTGATTCAAGGCTCTGAGCTGCCAACCTGGAGGTCTGGGTCTAAATCCCACAGCCCCACTCTAACCCTATAGTAGCCAGAACAAACCCCCCTGACTTCCCTGTGCTCCCAGGTCACACTGCATGAAGCATCCTCCCAAGGCACTGAGCTACCAGCCTGTGGACTTGGGTTTGATTTCAAAGCCCCACTCTAACCCCTGGGCTCATGCCACATGGTGCCCCTTGTGATCTGTAGTGGGCACTCTGCCCACTTGCTTGCCCTTCACTTTGTTCCTTGATTCCCTTTTAGGCACTGGGCCCACCCAGTCCCTCTCTTTTATGCCCCAAACCCTTTAGGCACCACATCCCACAAATTGTTGGGCTCCTGGCCCACTTACCATCTGGCCTGGGTCCTCTGGTTGCCAGATTGTGCACTGGGAATGCTGGTGGGGAAGATCAGGGGAGTCCCACTCCCACCCAGTGCTCAGTGGGCTCTGTAATGGCTGTAGTTGGAACTACAGTGGTCCGGGGGCTGGTTTCCGCCTGGACATTCTTTTCGTGGCACCACTTCGGTCAGCTCTCTAAACACTTCCCTCACACCTTGGGGCCCATGAGATAAGGAGCAATGGTGTCGGATGGCCGGGTTCCCACATGGCAGATTTTGCTGCTGCTGCTGCTGCTGCTGCTGCTACTGCTGACGGAGCTGGAGGGGAGCAATGCCGAGGGAGCCACAGACACCATCCAGGTACCTTCTTCTTTTTGTGTGGGCTCCCTGTGTCCTGCACCCTCCTCACGATGCTGCCAACTGCCTTGGATGACCATTCCCCTACCGTTTTGTAGGGCAAGAGAGATCCTAGCATTCGGCCAGGATATTGGCTCTTGCAGACCCTTCAGGGAGGGCCTTCTGCCCCTGACCCCCCCATTCCCAGCACTGAATGGTGCAAAACTAATCAAAGGGATAGGGAGGGGTCGATGGGACTGGAGGGGGGGGCCAGCAAGAGAATGAGTGAGAAGGGGAAAAAAAATTTACATTGGAGAAGAAGTCCCCATTTCATTGTTGTGCCCTCCCCAACTTCAGGGTACTGCACGTGACCAAGGAGTTCTATCAGGGAGGAGCAGTGGCCTGGCTGATCTAGATTTCAGCTAGGCTTTTGACACCGTTCCACATAGGATACTGACAGGCAAGTTGGAGAGCTTGGGGTTGGGGAATAAGATAGTAACCTGGGTAAAAACTAGTTAAGGGACAGGTCACAGAGGGTAATGATAAATGGAGTTCACTCAGAGTAAGGGAGGGTGACCAAAGGGGTACCTCAAGGATCAGTGCTGGGACTCAAACTCTTCAATGTCTTCATAAGTGACATACTGGAGGAACTGGAAGGAAAGGTCTACTGCTTTGCAGATCACACCAAGAACTACAACACAGTGAACACTCTGGCAGGGTAGAAAGGATGGGTTGGGATTTGAAAAGACTAGAGGAGTGGTCAAGGGTATAGTAGCAGGATTTGAATACAAAAAAAGTGCAAAACAATACACTTGGGCCATAGAAACCCAGAGGTGGTGTATAAAATGGGTAGAGGTATACTGACAGAGACCAAGCAGGAAAGAGATCTAAGAGAAGTCATACTGGATGACCTAAAGGTGGCCAGGCAGTGTGACAAGGCAGTCAGAAGGGTGGGATACTGGGGTGTATAGGGTGGGGTATCACCAGCAGGAAGATGGAGGTGATGCTGCCCCATATAGATTGCTGGTAAGACCGCACCTGGAGTACTCTGTCCACTTTTAGAGACCATGAGTCTGATTCACAAAGGTCGGCGCAGGCTGCACCAATTGCCAGTGCACCAGAGACCCTGCGCCTGATTCGCTATCGGGTAGGGACCTGTTGGCAAAGTCCTGCAGCTTGCAGAAACCATGGCCTTGCACCAAACAGGTGGTATACATGGAAGGTGTGCCGCAAAGCCACAGGATGGCAGTGAGGCAACAGAACTAGGGACAGAAGTCCTGGGTAGCTATTGGCTCTTCAGACCCAATCACCTGTTATTAAAATAATTAAACGCCTGATGGTCTAGCGCCCCACCCAGCCCCAGTCCCCTTTTAGTAATAAAAGTATATCCCTGGTGGAATAGTGGTCCCCACTACCCAAATCCCCTGGTATTAAAATACTCACATCCCTGGTGGTCCAGTCGACCCCACACTCCCTATCACCCAGCAGCCCATATAATAGAAATATATATTTCCCTGGTGGTCGAGTGACCCGCCACCCCCCACCCCAGTAGGCAGTGCCCCACCACCACACTCCCCTCCGTCCCATCCCAGATCCAGCGACTGGCAGAGCCTTCTGCACTCTACCACAGTCAGCCACTAACTGAACTGTCAAGGAGTGTGTACTGTATACAGTACATACTCATTGACAACAGAGCTGTTGGTCAATGAGCGTGTACTGTGTACAGTACACACTCTTTGACAGTTCAGTTGGTGGCTGCCCGTGGTGGAGTGCAGAGGGCTGTGCCAGTTTCTGGCTCCGGATGGGATGGGGTGGAACAGGTGTGGGGATCCACCGACCAGCAGCAGGGATGTGAGTATTTTAATACACGGGGATTGGGGCGGAGGGGGGGACTGCTATACCACCAGGTATGTACTTATGTTACTAAAAGAGGATCAAGGCTGGGGGAAGGAGTGCCAGACCATCAGGGAAATAAGTATTTTAAAAACAGGGGATGAGGGCTGGGGAGCCGCTGGACCACCGGGGAAGTGGTGTCTTTACTGCAAGGGAATCAGGGCTGGTGGGGGACTGAAGCACATTTGCACATGGTTTGAAGCCCTCCCAGAGGACACACTTTTAAGTACTCTTAGACCAGCCCTGGCTGGTCTAAAGGTACTTAGACATTTGCCCTTTGGGAGGATTGTGTAAATCCTGAATTAGGGGATAGGGCAGCCTGTGTCTGCTGCAAACCCCCTAGTGCCATGACACAGCTGATTTTGTGCTGCAGTGATAGAACAAGCACCCTTTGGTGCCCGCAGCCTGCATTTAATGCAGGCTGCATTTGTGAATTGCTATCAGGGCATCTTCTTGCTCAAGCCATGCATTGTGCCATTCCTTGTGGCATAAGCCCCTTGTGCCATTCAGGGGCACTCTGTGAATCAGGCTCCACATCTCAGGAAGGGCATAGAGTGGAAGCAATCCAGAGAAGGGCTATCAAAATGGTGCAGAGTCTGCATCAAGAGCCCTATGAGAAGAGGCTAAAGGAGCTAAACATGTATACCCAGGAGCAGAGTAGGGAGAGGGGGATATGATAGAGACCTTTAAATATCTAATAGAGGTTAATAAGGTGCAGGAGGGGAGTATCTTTCAGAGGAAAAGGTGCTCTAGAACAAGGCAGCATGCTATGAAGTTGGAGGGGGGTAAATTCAGGAGGGATGTGAGGAAGTACTTCTTCACATAAAGGGTGACGGATCCCTGGAATAGCCTTTCAGCAGACATAGACATAAACCAGATGTCATCTCAGTCATCTCATCTCAGCCTTGGAGGCCTGGCTCTCTCCTAGAACCACCTGACTCTGCTACCCAGCTTGAGGGCTATACAGCTTTCAGGGTGGACAGGTGAGGGAAATGAGGGGGAGGATGTGTCATTTATGTTAATGACTCAATTCAGTGTAGGGCACTCCCCATCCCACCCCAGGGTGGAAGATCACAAATTATCTCCATCCAGGTTCAACTTGGATCCCAGGGATAGTGTTTAACTATAATCCCAGTGTACATATCCACTAAAGGTCAAGAGGCTGGTTTCAAACTAGCACTTGATTATTCATCTAGTAATTGCCATCAATCTGAAATCATTATGTTAGGGGACTTTAATATAAATTGGTTATCCCCATATGCTGCACCTTACCAGGATGTAATAGCAGCCATAGACATGGTCCAACTCATTCAATCCTCCACTCATGTAAACTATCACACCAGTTCAAGTACTCTCATAGACTGGGTACTAACCAACTGGCCACAAAGAATAACTAGAACCACTGTGATAGCCGACTCTATCAGTGACCACTCTCCAGTCTTATGCTCCTGGACAAAAAAGACCCTAACCCCCTCAAAAAAGCAATAACCTCCAGAATTATAAAAGCTGGACATCTTGCCTCACTAAAATCCTACCTCCGCCAGCTAGACTGGGAAGGGGTCTACACTGCTGCCGGCATGAATGCTACTCTTGAGTGTTTTATTGACAAGTTTAACACAGCCTGCAACATCTTTGCCCTTCTAAAAATGAGGAAAATCAAAGGAACCAGCAAATCATGGATTACACCACAGCTCCTTGAGCTCATGGGGGTCAGAGATAACCTGTGGCATAGGGCTAAGAGCACTGGGTCTCCCTCTGACATGCAGAAATACAAATCAGTATGTAATAAGTACACTTAAGCCATCCGCCTTGCTAAAAGATCTCACTTTAAAAGTGTACTGGACAACTCTTGTCACGACAGTCACATATTCTGGGACAATATAAAAACCCTAGCAGGCACAGCAAGTAAATCACCACCATCGCAAATAAACTTTGAGGGTGCAATTACCCAGGATCCCAAAACTATCACAGATGGCTTGAACAAGGCCTTCACAGACCTTAGTGGGGTCCTTCCTCCAGACTATCTCCAACCTGTGCCTAGCTCCACCATTAGTTGTACCGACATCCCTCCAACACACACAGCACCTCCATTCTACCTGAAGGTACAGTAATTTCTACAACTGAGGCAAAAATACGTGGGAAAAAGTTCTCGGGAACACTAGATCCAGTGGGGACTCACTTGACCTTAAGATTGTGGCTCTCACCCTGGATGTGTTACTCTCCCCTCTAACCTGGATCCTAAATCTCTCACTAACCACTGGCATTTTCCCTCAATGCTGGAAAGCTGCGGTGGTCACCCCGGCCTTTAAAATCATGGACAGAACCTATCTGGCTAACCACAGACCAATCTCAATTCTGCTCCCCCCCACATGGCACTAGAGGGGATAGTAATCAATCAGTTAGGTACATACCTTGATAAGAACAACCTTCAATGCCAGGAACAGCATGGCCTTCGAATGGCACATAGTACTTCAACGGCATTGGTTGAGTTTACAGGTCATATCCATGAAGCACTTAACTGAGGGCTCTTGGTGGGGACCACTTTCATCGACCTCACCAAGGCCTTCGACACGGTCAACCATGACTTGCTTCTCACACAACTGTCTAACATTGGTATATCCTCTGTCTCTCTCTAGGCTGGTTCCACAGTTACCTCTCTAACAGGACTCAGCAGGTCAAGATTCTTGACGTTCTATCTGACCATTGGCATGTCAACACGGGGGTGCCCCAAGGTTCCATTTTTGGCCCCCTGCTGTTCAGCCTGTTTCTAAATGAACTACCCAAAATCTGCCAGAATAAGATCCTTCTATATGGAGATGATGCTGTTCTCTACACATCACTCTACTCTGGAAGAGTTAGAAAAAGGCATGCAAGATGATTTTACTGCTGTGGAAAAATGGTTCCTTCAGTCTAGGCTCTTGCTCAACTACGCCAAGATTAAAACAATATTGTTTGCCTCCCATCAAACCATTATAAGTCACATCACCTCAATATCTACAATAACAAGTTTGATACACTCGAAATGGCCACCACCTTTAAGTACCTTGGTGTCTACCTTGACAGCGCTCTCTCCTACAGCCAGCACATAGACCATGTTGCCAAGGCAGCTATTGCCAGACTAGGTCAGCTCTACAGGCATAGGCAGTGCCTCACCAAAAGTGCTATCAAGCTTGCAGTTAACAGCTCCCTGCTCTCTACCATATATTATGGTCTGGTAGTCTACAGAGCCAGTACCGATACAGCACTTAGGTGAATCAAGATTGTCTTAAACAAAGCCTACAGACTAGTCCTGGGTGTGGACTATTTAACTCACACTTGTGAACTATACATAAGCACTGGTTGGTTAAACTTGAATAGCAGAATTCAGTACCAAGTCTGTCTATTAGCTAAAAAATCCACCCTAGGTCTTGTTTCTCCTGGAGTGATCCAACTGCTAAGAAACTCCACTTCCTCCAGACTAACTAGAGGGTCAAGTAAAGCTACCTTCATTATCCCATTCTGCCAGACCTCATTAGGTCAACAGTCCTTCGAATACAGGGCCCCCTGCTAGCTAAATTCCCTTAACTCTGAGTTGATTGAGGAAACGAAACTACGCCCATTTAAGGCCAAGCTGCTGCAGTACCTGTCCACTCTTAGTAACTGTGACTGCGTCACCTGTGCCTAATCCTACTGTTGTTGATAGCTTATCTAGCCTGCATAGCACTCATCCCCCCCTTCCTCCCCTGCCTGGTTTGACCCCACTGAGCACTTAACCCCCATGTCCCCTCTTTATCACCCCTGCCTTCCTGCTTCTCTTCACAAATATTAATCTCCCCAATATTCACCCCCTGGTTTCCCTCACCTCACCATCCCACTTTAAAACCCTTTTCCTTATCCCTCTGTCCCCCACATTACCCAGCACTGCCCTATCACCTACTTATGTAACCCTGCTAGATTCTTATCGAGTCCCAGCCCTCTGACTACTCAACCCCTTATTCTGTCACCCCTTTGTCTCTTCCCCACCCTCCCCCTGCTTTCATCTATTCTGTCTTCCCCATCCTTTGGACACCACCACCACTTCTGACCCTCCTAAACTCTACCTGCATGCTCTAAAGCTCAACTACCACTATAAATTGCTTGTCCACCTTTGGTATACTCTTAGTACTGTTGCAATAAAGTTGATCTCTCCTACCTAATGTATTTTAACTGTACTTATTTGAATCTGTATCTGTATGTACCATAATGTACTTGCCTGCTGTATATACCCCTATCTGTTTTGTAATGTCTATGTGCCTTGTCTGTTGCCTTATGATGCGGATCGTTTGTAAATGAGCTTTCAGCTCAAAGGTGTTCTCTTAGATTCCAATAAATAAGTAAATAAATAGTGGGGCAGAAACAGTGGAATGATTCAAAAATGCCTGGGACAGGCACAATAAAATTGTAGGAGTAAGGAAGGGAGGGGAAGAGATGACACTGTAGATCATATGAGGGCTACAGCAAAAAAATAAAAAAAGACAAATGTGGCCAGACTGGGTGGGCCAAGCAGTCCTTATCTGCCATCACATTCAATGTTTCTATGCTTCTATGTTTCTATCTGCTGCTACAGCCCCTTGGGAAGCATAGTCTCCAGCACCTCTGCTGTTCCCCTGCACCATGGAGACGTGCTTAAGCTTCGGCCCATGCCTGCCTCTTCCCAAGTGCCCCCCTGCCACATATGTGGGAGCAGTGGTAGAGAGGGATCATGTGTTGAAGGGGCACACAGATGGATTCATGGATGTGCAGAGGTCTCTCTGTATGTGCAGAACAGGACCTTTGCACACCACATGGTCACACGAGCACCCCTCCTTGAGTGTAGTTCGATTTGTGGATCAGGTCCTTAGAAAATGTCTGTACACATTAAAAACCTGTGCTTGCTTATGATCTTAAAAAAGTCAGGGTGCCTGGATGATAGACAGCATGGATTCTTCCCGGGGGAAATCGTGTCAGACAAACCTTGTGGAGTTCTATGACTGGGTGACGAGTGCCTTGGACCTGGGTAGACCAGTGGACATCCTCTTTCTAGACTTCAGCAAGGCATTTGACTCTGTTCCTCAAGTGGGCCTGTTGGATAAGCTGGGAGAAATGGGGTTGGGGAACCAGATGATCAGATGGATAGGCAATTGGCTCCAGGACTGGACCCGGAGGGTTGTAGTTGGCGGGATAGTCTCATCCCCAAGGAGGGTCATTAGTGGGGTCCCACAGGGATCAGTTCCTTGGGCCCCTCCTGTTCAACGCCTACATCTCTGACATAAGGACAGGAATCAGGAGTGAGATGAGTCTCTTTGCAGATGACTCAGAACTGGGGGCGGTGGTGGATGGGGAGGAGGGGAGGGTGGCCCTACAGGGGGACCTGGAGGCTCTGGAAAGATGGTCTAGAAAGTGGAAGCTGAGGTTCAATGCAGGGAAATGCAAAGTACTCCACCTGGGGGCCAGAAACCCAGGCCAAGTGTACACCCTGGGGAATGCTACAAGTGTCAATGGCTGAGAGGGACCTGGGGGTGGTGGTGGATGTCAAGATAAACAACTCTGAGACTTGTAGGAGGGCAGCAGCCAAGGCCAACAGGATGCTGGGATGCATCACTAGGGGGATCACCTCCAGAAGGAGGGAAGTGATACTCCCTCTGTATAACTGCTTGGTGAGGCCACACCTTGAGTACTGCATGCAGTTTTGGAGGCCACACTTAAAGAGGGACATTAAACTCCTGGAGAGGGTCCAGAGGAGGGCAACCAAAATGATTTGGGGCTTGGGGGACAGGACCTATGAGGAGAGGCTCGAAGCGCTAAATATGTACACATTGGAAGAGAGAAGGGACCGGGGAGACATGATAGAGGTCTTCAGGTACATGAAGAGGGTAAATAGGGGAGGAACAGTCAGGGTGCTTCGAAGGAAGGAGGAGGGGGCCACTAGAGGGCATGGGTGGAAGCTGGAGGGGGGAAGATTCAAGGGTGAAAGGAGGAGGTGCTACTTCACTGAGAGGGTGGTGGAGCCATGGAATGCGCTGCCTAGGGGGCTGGTGGAGGCAGAGATGGTGGAGGGGTTCAAGAGGGGGTGGGACAGGTGCAGGAGAAGGGTTCTGGAAGCAAAATCTAATGCAGCAAGAATATCTGGAACTGGGAAGGGAGAAGCCAGAGAAGGAGAGGGGGCAGCAAGGTCAGCAACCAGGGTGGAGGCTGTCCAAACGAGCAGACACGAAAGACCGTTAGGCCTATTCTGCTGGCATTTTAGTATGTTAGTATCTTATAATTCATGTTTCTGTTTTAGGCCTACACATTGTTATTTGTTATCTGCAACTGCTGTAGCATCATTGTAGTGTAGGGAATTTTCCTTCCTGTACTTTGAGCTTTCATTTGTAATGTACGTTATAGTTTATAATCCTGCATTTTTTCTTGGATAAAAATCTCCTGGGTTGTGCCTGAAAATAGACTTATAGTATTTCTTAAATAAAGTTATTAATTAATTAATACACGTAACAAATACTTACATAAATAAACATTGTTGGACATTAGGTCATGATTTCACCCAATAAAATGATTAAGGTGCATTATATACTCTACTTCTCTAGTAATACAAAACTACAATACCTTGTTGGAGCCATTTTCAGAGCAGCTCTCTACATCTCTGAGTACTTTTGTAAACATTCTGTAATTTAGTGAGTTATTTCATTTTTCCTATAGAATACGGTTCATATAGTATGTGTGATGTTTTAGTGTTTACACCAGGTTTTACAAATACACTTGCGCCAGAGTTTAGGTAAGCAGTGTGCATGGAGTAGTGGTAGAAGTACTGCAATGTGAAACAAAAGACCACAGGTTTGAATCCCACTATGGGTATAAAACTACTGCAAAAGCTAATCTCTCTCTTCTTATTTGCTCCTGCCAGCTGTGGAATTTTGTAGCAGTTGGAGCCCAATGAGTATACATTTAGATGATCCAAGTTTCAAATAACTGTAAATTGGACTATTAAAAATAATACAAGTAAATATAGGAAATATGTATCAGAGCATCAAAAATAATTTACTAACAAAATATTGGTTACTCATAATTTATTTATATTTATTTATTTAAGAGATTAACCAGGCAGGCATACTGAGCAGGGACCGCTCGTTTCCAGATGCAGCCTGGGGAGTTACAGAGAAAATACAGCAAGATAAGTACATACAGGGATAAAAACAAAGTCCAAAATAGTTACCAAGCTGGACTTATATTTGATACATCAGCTGTTACAAGGTTTAGTCCTAAGACTGCAGAGTATAGACAGGCAGAAAACATACAGGTACACAGTCATTTTGCTGAGAGTTTATACTGGCATGATACATTTAGATGCACCTTGGTTGAAGGTCTGGGTTGCTGGTAGCAGTTGCATATGTCAGAGAAATGGTTATGGAGGAGCGGTTTAAGGAATCTTGGGGCAGAGGTGAGCCTGATACCAGCAGGAAGATCATTCCAGAGTTTGGGCGAACTATATTTGAAGGCGGATTGGCCCTTCGATGTGTGCATGAATGGGACTTGGAGAAGCCTGGAGTTGGAGCATCTGACAGAGTAGGCCGGGGAGGGTTGTGCCGATAAGGCAGAGCTGAGGTGGAGGGAGGGAATTTGTCCAGAATTTAGCTATGACATTTGTGCAGTGTATCTGTCTTTGAGACTGGAGCAAGTGTAGTGTTGGGAGCTGTATAGGTCACAGTGATGGGTCGTGGGGTGGCATTCCAGGATGAAGCGACAGAAGGAGTGAAAGATGGTGTCCAAGCTGGCCAAGGTGGATGAGGGTGCTGAGACATAAACCACGTCGCCGTAGTCAAAGATAGGGAGAATCATTTTTTGCACTATTTCCCTCCGGACCGTGGTGGGCAAGCCCCTTTATTATGATGAAGTGCACCCAGTTTGGAGTGCAGTTTTTTGTGTAGCAAGTCAGTGTGAGCAGAGAAATCAAGGTTTTGATCAAGACATACTCCCAGGTATTTAAAGGAGGTGCAAGACTCCAAGGGGGACCCTTCCAGGGTATGGAAGGTGGGGGGAGCAGCTAGGCGGGAGAGTCGAGGTTGCATGCCAAAGGTCAGAGAGACAGTTTTCTTTGAATTTAGTACTAGTTGATTGGACCTGAGCCATTTTTGAATGGCATCAAAGTCCTGTTGGAGGGCAGCAGACACGTCCTCAGTGGAGAGGCCGAGGCATACAATACAGTGTCATCTGCATACATTTGTATGGCTGAGTTTGAGCAGGTCAGTGGGAGGTCATTTAAGAATATAGAAAATAGTAAGGGGCCCAGGACAGAGCCTTTGGGGATCCCCATGGTGGCTTGGAGTGGGGGGATACTTGTGTGTCAATTTTTACTGACTGTTGTCTGCCAGTCAGGTAGGCCTGGAACCAACCAGTGGCAAGGCTGGAGAGGCCTGCGTCATTTATTTTTGAGAGTAGCTTTGGGTGGGAGATGGTGTCGAAGGCCTTGGCCAGATCTATGAAAATGGCTGAGTTGTTATGCCCCTTGTCCATCCCTGAGGAGATGTCATTTGAGAGTCTTAAGAGCACGGTTATGGTGGAGTGAGATTTACAAAACCCTGACTGATAAGAGGTGAAGAAAGAGGTAGAGTCGAGAAATTGAGTGAGTTGGGTAAGAGCTAGGTGTTCCTGAATTGGGAGAAGGGAGGTGGGGTGATAATTTCCAGGAGCAGATGGATCACCTCACTTCGGTAGAGGGATAACAACCGCCTGCTTCCAAGCGGTTGTAATTTGAGCCAGGGAAAATGAGAGGTTTAGGAGGTCGGCTAGTGGGTCAGCAATGGCAGGGGCTGCTAGGTGGAGAAGTTTGGCATCCAGGCTTAATGGGAATTTGCCTTTGTTGGGGTCTAGAGAATGTAGGGTTTAGAGTACTTCTGCTGTGGAGACTGGGTGGAATGAGAAAGTGGAGATGGAGGGGGAGTGCTTGGGTTGAAAAGAGGAACTGGGTGTGGCTGAGGTGATCGGGTGGTTTGTGAGATGAGACGAAGCACAGTTAGTAAAGAATGTGTTGAAAGCGGAGGCAACTTCGCTAGGGTCTGAGACAGTGTAGCTGAGGATGGATAGGTTTGGGGTAGGTGGCTGGGCTGGGGGAGTAAGAAGGGTTTTGATGGTTTTCCAGAAGTTAGATGGGTGGCTAAGTTTGGAGGAGACAGCTGATTTGAAATAGTTTTTTTTCCCTGACATATAGATTTGGTGAAGGAGTTGCAGAGGGTGCAGTATTGCTGCAGGGATTCTAGGAAGCAGGTTTGCTTGTGTTTTTTCCAGGCCTGGTCCCTAGCTTGGCAGCTGCTGATGATGTCGGCGGTGACTCAGGGGAGATGGGAGCCCTTGACCCTATTGCATCTTAGGGGGGCGTGATAGTTGTATACAGCAAGCAAGTTGTCTCTGAACATATCGAAAGCGTAATCAATAGTGGGAGCCATCTGAATAAATGACCAGTTGACATGGACAAGGTCATTTAGAAGGGAAGATAGACATAGGGATTTATAAGCTCTCATGAGGGGTGTCCTGGGGGGGGGGGTTAGCAGGTCAGTGCACTTTTCTGACCATATAAACCATATGGTGATAGCTCAGGGAGACAGGGAGGTGACTGGCTTTAATAATATCACAGTCCTATTCATGACTAAAGACTATGATTTTACAGCATTGGGATTGTGACATCAATTGCTGACTAACCATTCTTTCTGAAAGTCAAAGGGGAATACTGTACATAATTTTATAAAATGGGCACAACATTTCCTGAAATCTGATTGGCTGAAAGACTTTTACAGCCGTGTTCTTATCAGGACATAATTCACAACCTGCACTACTTGTGCCAGCTTGAGCACCACAACAGAAATATATCATTGTGCCCAATGTCCAGATTTTAAAACAATGAGTTGGACCTCTGTAGCCAAGCTGCCGAAAATTTACCCCTCGCCTCCCACACACACACACACACACACACACACACACACACACACATACACAAACAACACACACACACACACACACACACGAAACTGCACAGCATTAGGTGATGAAAATCACCTCAGGGCAAAACGTTCCAAAATAAAACTGTAACCTGTGCTGCTGCGTTAAACAAACTGACCACAACAAAGTCGACTGCTGCACTTACCACCAGCATGTCATGAAATAAAATGACAGACTCGCTCCTCCACTGGCTGTTTTATATGCAAAGGGGAAGAAAAAGAAATTTAACAAAACAAAGAAGAGAAAAAAAATAACCACTGCAGCAAAGCTGGGCAGGGCAGCAGCCTGCTGACCAGCAAGTGGCACTAGAGGCAGTAAACAAAGGGGGAAGAACAGGGGACTGCAATAGTAACCCCTTGTGTGGCAACACCCGATGTCAATGCCAGAAAAAAAATAACAGCCAGCATACTGGAGAGGGGAGACAGGAGAACTGCAATGGCAGTCCCAAAAAAACACAAACCATGCCACACTTATTCTGCAAAATAACAGGAAGCAAACTAACATACTTTATTATTTATTTATTTAGATTTTGTTATAGATAGAGTAGACATAAGGCAATTCTTGTGGGGGGGGTAGGAAGAAATAGGCTGTTGGTTAACTAGGATCTGCAGCCTATCCTGTAGGTAGAGAAATGGTCAGACTAGATGGGCCAAGCGGTCCTTATCTGCCGTCAAAGTCTATGTTTCTATGTTTCTATGTTTACCGGGTAAGCCCACTGAGACCAATGGTCCCTTTTTCAGGGGCGACCCGGAGTTAGTTACAGAGAGGACACTAAAACAATAATTACATTAGCTACATCTGTTACACCAATAGTACAATGATAACATTTATACAAGGGCAGCAGTAGGGTTCATATATAGACTCATATTATAAACAGAATGTTTAGACCTCACACATGCAGTATGTTTAGACCACACACATTATATACAGTATGTACATCAGTTCCACCAGTAATCAGAGTCCATATTAGCATTTCATGTCAAGACGTAGGGAGAGTTCAGAGCAGTGCAATGGCCAGGAGGACTGTTCTGGGGAGCTAGCGGTTACAGCCACAGAAACTAAGATTGAGAAGATATAGTTTGAGTCCATTTTTGAACTGGGTGAGGGTGGGTGAGTTTGTCAAGGTAGGTGGTAGAGAGTTCCATAGGTAAGGGGCAGCAAATTTGAAGGAGCGTTTGCCATGGTTTGAGCATGTTCTAAGGACAACTAAAGGGTGACTTGCAGTTGAGCGCAGGGTTCTGGTATGTTTTCTGGGGGAGAGAAATCCTCTGAGATGGGGAGGGGGACCTAGGTAAGTAAACTTGAAAGCTAGGCAGGCAACGGGATAGGCAAGCTTATGGCGGAGAGTAGGCCAGTTTAGCTCCTTTTGAGCCTCACAATGGTGTCTCCTAGGAGAGGAGTTTGTGGCGAAACAGGCCACTCGGTTATAAAGTACGGAGAGTTTATTGTATTCCATCTCACGGAGGAACTGCAGAAGTGGAGCCCCATATAGGATGGATGGAAGGAGATTGCAGCAGGCAATTGCGCGACGTGCAGTAGTGGATAAGGAGTTCCCCAGGCGGTAAAGGAGGCCAAGCTTTTGATGGGTGGACCTGGTTATTGAGTTGATATGGGATTGGTAGAACATTTCTTGGTCTAGATGGACCCCAAGATATTTGAAACTAGACATGACCTCAACTCTTTTTCCTTGGCTGGTACAAATCTGGAGGCACTGGCTTCTGTCAGATCCCAGGCATCTCGAGCCAAACAGTACGGCTTTAGTTTTTTTCATCATTGAGTTTAAGGGAGTTTGAGCAGAACCAGGCCTCAAGGGTGGAGAGACTATCCTGCAGTGTAGTTGAGATGACACTAGGTTGGGGGTCATTGCAGTATATGACAGTGTCATCAGCATACAGAATGAGGTTGCTGCAGGGGCTGTTTCCTTCGATATTATTGAGGAAGAGTGAGAAGAGCAGAGGGCCCAGGATTGAGCCTTGAGGTACCCCAGCAGAGACCGATCTAGATCCAGACTGTGCACCCTTCCAGCGGACCTTTTGGGAACGGTCCCTCAGGTAGCTCTCGAACCAGGAGGTGGAGGGTGATCCAGTCCTAAGGTCTGGAGTTTGGAGAGGAGGAGATTATGGTTAACCAAGTCAAAGGCCCTGGATAGGTCAATGAAGAGGGCTCCCGTTGGGGAACCTTGGTCCATATAGGAGAGGATGTCCGTAGTGAGTCGGATAAGCGCAGTGTCAGTGCCATGACCCTCTCTAAAACCATGCTGGACATCAGCCATGAGAGAGTGCTGCTCAAGGTAGTCTAGTAGTTGGTTTGAGAGTAGCCTTTCCTGAATTTTCCCAAGGGGACTGAGAAGGGAAATAGGTCTATAATTTCCCAATTTGTCTCGGGGCCCACTTTTGTGTACAGGTACAATGGTCACTACCCTCCACATTTTTGGGACCTTTCCTTCCTGAAGTGACCTATTTATAAGTAAGGTGACAGGATGGGCAATAGCCGGGCCGGCAGCCCTCAGAAGACAAGGCTCAAGCTGGTCATGCCCTAGAGAGGAAGAAGGGTTAATTTTGCGTAGAAGAGGTAGTACCTCTGCCTGTTTGACCAGCTTTAGGTGAAATTGGGGCCGAGAGTAAACCCATGCATCTCCAGAGTATAGGTTAGGCCCGTGGGGGGCCAGAGAGAGAGACCCACTCGGGATAGAGTAGGAGGCACAGAAGGCCTCAGCAACTATGGCTGGATCATTTGTCAGAGAGTCCCCCACCATGATGGAGTCCATTTGACTAGTTGAGGAGCCCTTGATAAGCAGATTTAGGTGGCCCCAGAATTTTTTGGGGTCCCGAAGGTGCCTAGTTTGCAGGTCATTTAGGTATTGAGACTTGGCTTTTTTTTAAAGATTTTTTGCACTGATTTCTCAGGTCTCTGTACTTTTCCCAGTCTGTTGGGCTTCCAGAGGATTTGAAGGTACCCCAAGCTGTTTCCCGAAGGAGCATGGAATGCTTGAGGCAAGGGCTCAGCCATTTATGACATTTTCCCTGTACCCTGAGCTTTTTTATCGGGGCATAAGTGTTAGATGCACACAAAAAGGTCTGGGTGAAGTACTCAAGAGTCTCGAAAGAGGTGATAGGGGCCCAGTCGGAGTTCCACAGTTGGGAGCAGTAGTCTGCAGGTACAAACCTACTGTAGTTTCTCGCTTCAATGATCTTTACGGCAATTTTGGGGGGCTTGTTGGACCATATGCAGAAAGTGGGCAAGTGATAGCTCAAGGAGTCAGCCATAATCCCTGCAGACAGAATACGGCCCGGGCAGGAGACAAGGATCTAATCAATGAGACAGTGGTTTCCAGTCTTAAGGTTGTGTCTTGTGGGGAGGGCGATGATCTGGGTAAGAGGTGAGCCAAATAATGGGTTTTTAGTAGAGGAGGAGAGTAGGGACGGCCAGTGGAGATTGAAATCCCCAAGTAGTATAGTTTCCCCAAGGGGGTAGTCCTCAAGGTAGCTAGTTATGGCTTCCAAGGAGGAGGCAGAAGATTATGGGGGAATGTATACACCTCCTATGGTGAGGGGTTTGGTGTTACCAAGTAGTACTTTGACGAGCAGCACTTCAGCCAGGGGGTCATTATGAGAGGAGGAGTCCAGCTCTGAAGTTTGAAGATCAGTGCTGACATAAATAATGACCCCACCTCCCCTTTTCCCAATCCTGTCATTTCGAAAAGTAAGGTATCCCACTATGTCCATTTCATGGGGGATGATCTGAGGTTTGAGCCACTTGCTAAGACATATTTTTATTAGAACAAAAGAGAACCTGGGTGAGCATTGCCCTCATCACTTTGCATATGAAATGTGATGCTTGTGCTACATGCACTACTAAGCACCCAGTGTCAGGACACTCCAGAAAACCCCAATACAAAAACTGCAAACTGAGAGAGCAGAAAACTAAAGGGAGCTCACCCAATGGAACTGGATGCTGCTGGCCATCAGGAGGACTGATGGTCCTTTTCCAGAGCTAAGGTGTGACTGCTGCAGCTGGAGACCTCTGAGAACCACTGGCTATAGAGGAACAGCCTCCCAGGAGCTACAAACCTGAGCTTCAGGTAAGCCTCCAGCCATCTATACTGCTGTGCTCTCTACTCTGTCAGTCACCAAGTCCAGAACTTATTTATAAAACCTTAGGTTTGTTACATTTACATACATGACATTACAGTTTTATAAATAAATTTGTTTACAACTCAATATTTTTCCATATAAATCCATCTAAATATAAATAAATAAAGCACAATAATTTAAATAATCCACTTTTAGGCTGCTATAAAGACACAATTGGGAAGGCTACAGTTTCTTTTTTAACATAAACAATAGTTTGCAGTGCCATAAATCATTTTCATGAAGTCAAATTTAAGAACCATTTTCTTATAATCTGAAGGTTGTGAGAGAAGGTGAACAGGAATTTGAGAAAAAATAAACTTTTCTTGATCTTTTGTCCAATTTTTACAATCAAATAATGTGTGCATAATACCAACTTATCGTTTATCAATGCAATCACAACTAAGTTTAAATTTCTTATGAAACCAATTGTTTAGATTATAATAAACTATACCAAGACTTGGCAGATGTAATCTAGATAAAATATTCTTATGTTGCCCATTTTCACATTGAACCAAGTATTGCTCTATCCCCCAAATAATTTTAATAGAGGAGTATAAACCCCTTTGGTCAATGTCATGACTACTTGTTGGACAGCTACGTCCTTTAATCTCTGAATGGTTACATTTGCAAAGCCATCTATGTTGACCAAGACATGCAAACTTCCTATATCTTCACAACCAAATTGGCTTAAAGTTCTGTTTAATCTAGAAAACCATGAGTTAAAGTGCCCATTACCACCAAATTTATTTAAACATTTCATCTTTTCATTCCAGCACATCCAAGGAAGATTATTTTTGTTTGTCTTCACAATCTTTAGTCTTCACAAACCCGAATACTTAATTGCTCTTATCAGAATTCTTATTTTAATTTGGATAATTCCAGCCTCCAATCTTAAAAAAAAGGAGGGGGAATCATGGGGGATGTTTAAGGCAGATCCTAAAAAATTATTCTGAATACTCTCTAAATTAGCCTTGTCTAAATAAAGGCCCCACACTTCGCTACCATATAACAATTGGTTCATACGTTTAGCTTCAAAAGTTTATTTTAATGCCACAAAGGAATTATTAGCAAATTTAGTAGCAGAGGAGCACACAGCCCCATAGGTTTCATTGCATTTTGTTTAACCTCTGCCAAATGATTGGACCAGGATAATTTATTATCAGTTATTACCCCTAGATACCTAAACTCCTTCACTACCTCAAAGTTGCAACACTCAATTTCCCAAAGTTTCTTATTATATTTTGATTTTCTAAACACCAAAATTTTGATTTACTAATATTTAAATCAAAATCCATCTGGTTCATAGTAGTCATAACAATAGATAAAGCATGTCTGAGGCCCATAGGAGTTCCAAATATAACAAAGGCATTATCAGCATACAACAATACCTTAGTTTCCTCATTATCTAAGCTAGGTGCAATGATATCAATTAAACTAATTTCTTTTATTAGATTCTCTATATATAAATTAAACAATATTGGAACTAATAAACATCCTTGTTTTACTCCAGCTTTAATAGGCAATTCTCTTGATAACGCACCATCTCTCCCACAGCATATTTTTATTGTTGTGTTTGAATATAGAAGCTTTATAATTTCTAACAGTTGGGGATCAAATTTTTGTTCAACAAAAAATTCCTATAGTTTTATTCTATTTAAGGAGTCAAATGCAGTTTTTATATCCAAAAAGGCTACAAAAACATTACTTTTTTTATAAAATACATATTTTTCAACCAAAAAATTTAGGGAAAAGGGAAGATCAAGTGTCCCTTGCCCCTTTTTAAACCCAGCTTGAAATTTTGATACTAAGGGATTTTCCGCAACCTAAGCCGACAACCTATCCAAAATTAATCATGAAAATATATTTTGTAAAACTGGAAGTAAGGTTATGGGTCTACAGCATGTTGGATCAGCTCTATTACCTCTCTTAAACAGGGGAATAACTGTACCTTTATTCCAACTTTGAGGGAGAATAAGATAACTACTTATGATGTTAAATATTGGAGTGCATACATTAGCCCAAAATGCAGGATCATGAAGAAAAATTTCTGCAGGCAACTCATCAGAACCTGCAGCTTTACTTCTTTTCTGTGCCCGAATTGCCTGCTCAACTTCTTTTGGGGAGAATTGAATCCCAATTCCTTTATAATTAAATACTTCTATACTTAGATCCTTTGTTATGACTTTATTAGAATCTAAAGAGATTTTATATGCCTTACTAAAATGTTGGACCCACATTTCTTCACTAATCATCCCAGGAACATTATAAGAGATATTATTCCCATTACAACCAATTGCCACAAGCCTCCAAAATATGTTATAATCCTTTTTCATTAGGCTGTCTTGTAATTTGGCCCACGGATTGAAACAGTAAGTCTTTTTTTCCTTAACAATAACTGTTTATATTCTAATTTTAATTTTTTAAATGCTCCAAGAACATACCAGAAAGGTTCTTTTTATTCTAATTTTTACAACTTCCTTAATTGTTTTCCTCAAATACTGACATTCATTATCAAACCATGGTTTTTCCATGGCTAATTTGTTATAGCTACTTATTCTTTTTTCTGCATAAAGCAGAAGTAGTAGAGATTATTAGCTCATCAAATTCCTTAATTAGACATTTTGAGCTTGTGAAACTATTATCATTAATACCCAAGTATTAATCTTAGCCTGAACCATATTTATACCATTATCCAATGCCTCCTTTGAAAATGCATCCCAATAATTTTTCCCCATATTTTATGCACATATGACTATTGGCTTTTATCTCTTCCAGTTGGTTGGTTGGATCTTTTTTAAAACCTAAATATACCAAACATTTAACAAGGTAATGATCACTTTCCCAGGATTTTACAATTTCAAATTTTTTGATTAAATAATAGTCTGAAGCTTCTATAATACAAAGGTCCAGAACACCTCCTCCATTACTAGTTGGAAAAGTACATTCCCCTTCCCAATCACCTACTGTTCTTCCATTACGAATTCTACAGCTATAACATCCCATACAATTAAGCAAAAGTTTCCCATTTCTGGAGGTAGAGCTATCCTTGGACTGCCTCAATGGTATAATTAGAGCATCATCAATACTCCAATTATTTGATGGCTCTTCTATCAAACAGCCAATATGAGTATTAAAATCACTAGCCAAAAAATTTTCACCCCAGTAAATCAGGATCTAACAGAGTCTACACTACTACCAATCATATCAAGTACTTTCTGATAATTTAGAATATTTAGACTTGGTGGAATACAGATATTAAAAAATAGCCACTTGACACCATTATTGGCAATTAGGATGTATAGAAAATATTCATTATAAGCACTTACCTCCATTAAAACAAAATCCAATCTGGCATCCACATAAATTACAAGGCCCCCTTTATATCGACCAAACTTTTTTTCTTTATAAGCAGGAGAGGCCCAGCATGAATACCCTAGTATTTGGTCATAACAATTATTATCCCACATTTCCTGAATACGCAGGATTGAAAATGATTTCAGCCAATTCAAACATTCCTTATCACTTAATTTATCTTTCAAACCAGCAATATTCCAACTTAAAATATTTATTAGCCCTTTAAGTATTTTCTGCTGTGGCTGTACTTGTCAGATGGAATCATTGGTAAGATTTATAGTGCTGTTTAAACTTTGCTGGAATGTTATCACACTCTCCCCCACAGAAATTATTGAATTTGATGAACTATAATCCTCATTCAGTACTGTACTACTATTAATTCTAACTCCCAACTATTTTCAGTCTCTTCTGTATATAATGGAATCATTGTCACCTCTTAGATTGTGAACCATTTCACAATGTTTTATAAATGCTGTAATTCTAGGTTGAACAAGTGTTGGTTTATCACTAGTTACATGCCGTAGCACATTGCTATTAGAGCTTTTCACTAGACTATTCAGTTGACTTATTGAATGTTCCCTGACTGTTACATCAAATGTGACCCCAATATCAGAAAATTTATCCTTAATGGCAAAAATTCTGGATCTCACAATGGCGTTTTTAAAAACTACACACACCCAACCTTTATGAGCTCCATTCCTATATAGTGAAATTTAATGTCCTGCCACCCAATTTTAGTCCCAGCTAGCCCCACTCATTAAATTATAGGTAGCCAGTTTCAAAAGATAAAAATGTTCAGATCTTCCCTTGGGTAAGCCATAAATATACAGAGTAGCTAACATATCACCAGCAATAATTAAACGTTCCTTGATAACTTCTCCAGAAACAGAAGTATTTTCCTTAGATAGTAGATGTACATTAGCTATAGTTTTCTCAGACTTCACCTTCTTACTTTGGTTGGCATTCAGCTTCTTTACCAGAGGTTCATGATTTTTTTTGACTACATCCAACATTACTTTCATTACTAGGAATGTTTCCAGAGCGACCCCTACTAACATCATCATGCCTTTTCTCTTTTATTTTAGTTTGCGTTCATTTCCCCTTTGACCTTTTAGTATTTCCAATCTGACATTTCCTTTCTTCCAAGTCCTTTATTAAAATTATATATCTCTACTATTTCTTTTTCAGATATTTCATCTATTATAATTCTTATGTCTCTGATTTCCTTCTGTACTGACAAGGAAGACTTCTCCAAAGGTACCTTATCAGTGGCACCTAAATCTAGAGGTTTGGGTTTATCAGAGAACAAGACACTAGGACTAATATCGAACAGCTTGTTCCCTTGTCCATTTATCACAGTAACTTTGTGGTTCTCTGAGGTAACCTCATTTTCTTTCATAAATTTTTTTAGAAAGGAACCAAACAAGGTGACTAATTCCATAAGCTGTTCATTTCCAAATTGAATTTCACTTTTTAAATCATACAAAATATTCTCTATGGACGTATCTAACAAATTTGGAATCTCAGGTGCTGATTTATTGTTTAAAGCCCTATCATCATGAAAAGCAGGATTAGATAATTTTACCTGTCCTATATAATCAGATACCATAGGATTCATACACTCCTTACACAACCCATTGTTTACAGAATTATGGTTCATTGTATATGGGATCAAAAAGGACTCAGAATTATTAAGGAAAGAGCCTTTAGATGTTGTTCAAGATGACTGCTGTAAATTTATATTCTGAATAGAATCTACTAAAGCTGTACATAGAAGTAGAGACAGACTTAGAACCTTCAAATTTAAAACTTTTTCTCTATTCCTGGCTAGATCTGACTCATTCCTTCCCAGATGAATTATTAGGAGATAGTTTCCCAACCTTTACCTTGGGATAACTTTGACCAAGGTTAGATCCCACTAAATCAGATAGATGCAGAACAGGGGCAGATAGATTTACTATAGTAGTTCTTCCATTTCTCACTTGATCACTACAATTACTGTAATTATATACTTTATCCTTATCATAATGGCCATTTGGCTCCTCCAGACTATGGATTTCTTTTAGCAGTGGATGGGTTGAAAATTAATTACTACAATAACCCTCCCCTGAAGGTGAGGAGGTTGATTTAGGATGAAAATGTTTAACTATTTTCTTATTATCCCTTAATTCCATATGAGAGGGAGCGGGGATAAAAAACTGAGATATTTTTTGATTAATCAATTTTCCTACTTTAGGATGTGCTTTAGAATTATCTTTTCCAGAATTTTTTGTATTTTTTATATTTTTCCTACTATAAGTCTTAATACTCCCTTTTAACTCTTTTTCTCTTTTACCCCATTACCTCTCTTATCAGCACAAAAAGCAGTTTTCGGCATTTATACTAAATAAAAGGAAAAAAAAAAACTTTAATAAAAAACTAAATTCCCAAACACTAAAAAAGCAGTAATTGTTTCCAATTTTGCTTTCAATAAAATACAATATTCCTTCTGGAAAAATTATTGAGCAATGAAGATATTGTGACTTTCAGTTCAAAACAGCTTTGTTCAGGAGACAAAAAATTAAAGACAAACTAAAGTCAGGTATTATAATCAAAAATAAACAAAAAATATAGCCTCTTATATAAATGTCTTGGGATGCCTTAAAGTACAATCCAGGAGTTTAAACCATGAAGGAATGCTTTAGTAAACGCTTTAGTAAATGCCACTGTTAGTAAGATCCCATCTTCTCCTCCCATACAAATGGAGTCTACCCTTTGGATCCTCACATGCATGTGTTCTCTTACTATGCCTCGGTTATCAAAAATACTAAAAATACTAAATAGAATCCAGGAAGAGGGGGAGTGGATGGATAGTTTGCAGCACACAGGGAGATGCAAAGACTACAGAAATTGACAAGAGAGAGAGGGAGAGAGAGCATGCCGAAAGATTAAGGGCAGGCATGTTAAGTGACTGGTCTCTTACTTGCTCTGGGGTCCAGTAACCTTCCCAGCAGATCTGCTGGGATAATGGTATCTGAATGGTCTCTTATTTGCTGTGGGGGACTGCAACCTTCCCAGCAGATCTGCTGGGATAATGGTGTCTCTCTTTTCATTGTTCTCACTGGTCCAGTAACCAAATTTTTGCACATGTACCATTTAATAGATGTCATGATAACCAGGCTTCTCAAACATATATTTCACCATTAAAATGCAGGAAAAGCCACCATTTGAAGGTAAAAATTTCAAAATTTTCTGGGGCACCGTGCCCCTGGACCCACCTAGCTTTGTTAGGATTTTGACTGTGGGGCATTAGCCCCCCTAACTTTTTACCTCTGGTGAAGCCCCTAATAGAAATGGCTGCTCTGCACATTCCTCACTAGCAGAGACACCAGGTGTGTACCAGTGGGGGGTTAATACAGTGTGTAGAGAGGAGGCAGACAGTCTGAGCAGTATGTGTTTGTGTGTGTGTGTATTGGGAGGGGGATGCCATGTACTGGATATTGCACAGCACAGAAAGTACCTAAATAGGGGAACTATTTTTACTGCTTCAGGTATTAAAACCTCAGGTTTCTAAAATGTTTTGGCATGTTTTTTATTTTGTTTTCTTAAATAGTTACTTGGGGGCCCATTTTATAAGTGCCATAAGACACTTCGAGGTGTGGGTTATAGCCTGATAAGAGCACTTCTCAGGTACTAAAGGCACTGGGTGCAAGTGCCTCATGCCTCATAATGCACTTGGGGTGTGCTCTTGTCAGGCCATTACCCACACCTGGTCAGGTCTTATTGCTTGATTAGTTTCTGAACTGAGTTTAGTATTTTATTATTTATGGGTTGTTTTAATTGGAATTGTCTTTGACATTTTATTTGATTTGTATTGCATTGTTTGTGGATTGTTATTCTATTATTGTGTTTTTATGGGTTAATTGAATTTTATTGTAATGGAGCCCTGAGTCTAAGGAGAAGGGCACCAAATATAAATAAAAAGAGAATAATGGATAGCTTACTGTGCATTACAAGGGAGTAATTCCAGCAAGAGGTTCTGGGGACATAGGAACCTCAAGATCGATGCTCAAGAGATTCTCATGTCCCCAGAACCTCGAGATGGAATTACCCCTTGTAATGCACAATAAGCTGTTCGTTATTTATTTTAATATATGAATGCGATTAGTATTTTTTTTTCTTACTTTGCGACTGGCAGTCAGCCATTTCAGTGAAGGACTTTCAGCCCTGGCTGACTGCTGTGCTGTCTTGCTGCTGCTCTTGCCCCACCCCACTGTACTACACCCCACCCGCCACTGCCTCGACCGTTTGACAAGAACTGGTAGGTAGTCCTACCTTTTCCTGTTTTGGGCTCTGCTCCATGTTCCCTTTTTCACGAGAGGAAGAAAAAAAAATGAAGAAATGTGGAGAGACAGTACGGTCTCGCTAAGCAAGAGAGCAAGCCACCATATTTTTAACATTGTTCTGTCCACCCACACATGAAAAGCGGCCAATCAGGAGGCACACTTAGGATGACGTGGTGGCAGAAGGCATCTTTGTGGGCACTTGCACTGTTTGGTATTTGAGAGACTATATAACACTTAGGTTTAGTGAAACTCTGAGAATTGCTTTCATCTTTTAAACCTACAGAGCACTTGGCACTTGATCCATTTCAAAGTACTCTACAAAGAAACAGAATAATGAGTGTGGTTTGATCCGTACTTCAAGCACAGCTGCAGGGTTCCCATGTTCTGTGTAACATGCATCTGCAGAACTTCCATTTGGGGCCTGATGGTTGCCTCTCTTTTGATGCCAATGGATATTTGAGTTTATTTTTTATTCATTGGTAACCACTGGTTATCAACCAGGTAAGGCCTACTAGGCACAATACCTGTGTTCATTGGTGACCCTGGAGCACTGGGGAGGTTAAATGAATTACTTCAGGTCACACGGTATGCAAGTGGAGGTTGTGGGAATCAAAACTTGGCCTGCTGGATGTACTAAGCTCATTCATAGGCCGGCATGCTAACTGTTAGGCTATACTGTCAGCCCTATCTAATCATACTTCTTTACTAATGATTGAAAATGACACCCATTAAGGAGCCAACTTATGCTATGGATTACAGGACAGTAAGAAAATAAAAACAAAAATGTTAACCCTGGCCTGACCAAAGCATTTCTGTACTAGTGTCATCTGTCATGCCATTTGAATTATGGTTTCTTTTTGTTGACAAGGATACTGTGCAGGTCCAATGGATCCTTTTCATGTAGGCAGAAGGGCAGTACAGAACTACAGACTGAGTGGTACAACAGAGTAGAAATATGCATAGGAAAATTGCAAAATACAGGTATTGGTTTACAGGAGATACACCAATTATAGGTGTGATTGCCAGTCTGAGCCCCAGTGCAATTTAACATGACACAGTATAGCGTATCACATAGAAAACAAGCATTGGTCAATGCCGAATGTTGTTTGCTTCTATGTGCTGTTTAGGTATTTGGAAGTCATTGGAGTGCAAGTATTGAAAATTCACGAACTTACGAGCGTGCGTAGGAACTGCGCAACGCACACTCATAAAACAGTCATTTTAGAATTTTTTCACCAAATTTTCAAGCGCAGCCATTTAAGACCCTCTGCTCATGAACAGTGTCACTGTGATTTTTCTTCATGTGTCCCATACATTAAGTTATTTTGCCGACTGTGCCATTGTGCTGCATTAGGCGGAAACACGCTTTTGGGCAGGATGTGAAAAATGACAGCTGTACTGCTCATAAGGAGGTGTGGTTAAATGGCAATGTTGAAAATCTGGAGTGCAAATATTGAAAATTCGTGAACTTACGCGCGTGCATAGGAACTGTGCAACGCAAGCTCGTAAAACAGTCATTTTTAGGAATTTTTTCACCAAATTTTCAACATAGCCGTTTTAAGACCTTTGCTAATGAACAGTGTTATTGTGACTTTCTAAATGTTTACCATACATTGATTTGGCACACCTACTGCGCCATTGTGCACTACATGTGTGGAAACATATTGTGGGCGAGATGTGAAAAATGACAGCTATACTGCTCATAAGGAGGTGTGGTAAAATGGCAATGTTGAAAATCTGGAGTGAAAATATTGAAAATTAAAGTGAACTCTGGTGAGTAGGAACTCTGTAATCTGCATCGTAAAGAAACAGTCATTGTTAGGAATTTTCCGCAAATTTTCAAAATAGGCTTTTGAGAGCCCACCTTATGAACACCAGCAGTGTCTATGTTAATCATTCTGAAAGGTGATTTCACGCAGTGATCATGTAAATCCTCCGGCCCGAATAACGCCATGACAGTGACAGCATTCATGAGAAGGGGTCCCAAAAACCCCATGTTGAAAATTTGGTGCAAAAATTCCAAAAAATGCCTGAGATATGCAACAAAGTTGAAAAAAACCCTGTCTATCCCATTATACAGCTTACGGCATTTCCTCAGTTCGTGGTCGGCTATGAAGAGTGCAGACATGTTCCTGGTCAACCGTTGATTGTCGTGCCGAGCTCTGGAGGTAAGTATGGGGTGAGGGGGGGTGTGGGGAGGCAGGGTGCACAGTGGGTGGGTGCGGGTTGTGGGAGGGCAGGGAGACTACAAGGGACCTTTTTTATTCATAGGTTTTTTTTTTAAGAAGGCGACACAGGGACGTTTGCCGCTGGGGTGGGCTCCCAGCATGGCAGCAGAAAAGCTGTTCAGGGGGCGTGGAGCTGATGGGGATTGGCACCCCATCAGCCAAAACAAGATTTGCCATGCTGGGGTGGGCTCCCAGCATGGCACCGGAAAGCTTTTTGGGGCGTGCAGCCTTGAGGTGAGGGGATTGGGCACCCCGCCGGTTGTACGCAGTTTGCCACACTGGGTGAGCTCCAGTGTGGCACCTGGACAGCTGGTGGGGTGTGTGGAGCCGACGGGGATTGGGCACCCCGCCGGCCATACAGTGTGTGCGTGGGGAGCGACTCAGCACGCACATGCATGCTATGCAAAGTGCAAAGGTGGGGACAGCTCTGCTCACTGCGAAGCGGAGCTCTCCTTTTGAACTGTATGCCACTGCATTTTCAGCTTGTCATAGACAGCTGCAGCAGTGATTGGGGAACTGGGGCTGCGCCTGCAAACACAATGACTGCATTGGAAGATGGGCTGACACACCTCCGAAAACTCAGATGATGGCACTATGTTTCTTGCACATGTGTGCAAGCAACACAATAATCAACTCCACAGTGACACATGTGACTGTGCATGGCACCACCTTGTTTACAGACAGTCCTTCGCGTTACAGTACTGTATAATAAGAAACCCAACGGTGGAACTAGTGGCACATGGTGTGGTTTACATTACCAACTCTGCATCACTGTGAGGGGTGCATAGTTGCTTACCTATGTAGCAAAGGTATCTTGGCTATCACGTCCAAAACAAAGTTGTTCCCAACAACCTTGAGTAGCTGACGAACTATTTATTAATAAAAATACAAAGAGCCAGATTCTCAAAGCTTCTGGGGTGGCACAAGGGTCTTGCATCCGAATGACTGGCACAAAGTGTGCCTTGAACTAAATGATACCCCAGGAGCGATTCACAAAGGCAGCCTGTGCTTACCGCATAAAGCCTGCTCCTAATGGGGCTTTCACCACCCTTGTGCTATACACTGGGCAGTGGCATGGTGCCAGGGGCTTGCAGCAGATGCAGGCTGCCAAATTCCCTGAATCAAGGTTCACAATACTCCGCAGGTGGTGACATCTCTAAGTACTGTCAGACCAGCCAGGGCTCAGAGTTGGTAAGTCCCTCTCACCCTCCCGTCCGATTTGCTCTGGAGTTCCCCAAGGGTCCATCTTAGGTCCCTTGCTTGTCAGTATTTTTCTGAACAATCTCCCTGCGTCATGCCCTAATAGATTCCTGTTATATGCAGATGATGCAGTTATTTTCACCTCCCACCCTGACCCTTCCCTCCTACAATTGCAACTGCAAACAAGCTGTACGCAAGTGAAAACATGATTTAAATCTCAAAAACTCATACTAAATCACAAAAAAACTAAAACAATGATGTTTCATGGCATCCATAACAAACATCAAAGCAAATGTCTATCACAAAGAGTGAAGGGACGTTGCTTGAACATGTTCAACTGTTTAAATACCTGGGGGTTACCCTCGACAACACCTTGTCTTACTCTGAACACATTGAGAACATTGCCAAGATCATGAACACCCACATAGGACTTCTCTTTAGGCATAGGAGCTGCCTCACCAATGAAGCCCTAAGCATTGACATACAGCGCTCTGTTATGTCAATAATCGACTATAGGCTTGTGATCTACGGCTCTGCCATTGACACCACACTTTGACAATTAGCCATTGCCCTTAACAAGGCATATCGTCTACTGCCCTCTGCTCCTTGCCTTTCACATACCTGTGACATCTACAAGTAAGCAAACTGGCTCCAACTCCCTGGCAAACTCAAGTACCAGACCTGTATGATAGCAAAAAAGATTACCTTAAATCTCCTATCCTCAAGGGTTCAGTCCTTACTGGCCCCCCGCTGTGGCCCTGCCTAACCAGGAGCTCAGAATATCTTACTTTTTCTGTCCCACACTGCTGCCCTACCCAAGGACAACGCTCCTTTACATACAGAGCCTCATCCTGGTACAACTCGCTTCCACCTACTGTTACCAACGACACTATCCTAGGCACTTTAAAGTGCTACCTGTGTCAGCACCTTGTCACAATGGCCTCCTGTAAATGTTTCTCCTAACTAAACTTACTCTCCTTCCCCACCCCCCCTCTATGTCCCTCCCACCTTTATCCCCCACTATCTCCTATCTCCTCCCTTTTTATTTCCCCACTATTATCTATTCTCTCCCATAGCTTCTCTACATGTATCTACCATCTCTCCTAGCAGTTTCTAATTTATTCTAGTGAACCATATTACAACTGTTTTTTTATTGTACATATGTTCTTGAATAACATACACAAATTACTGTAACTTAATATACATACTGTGAATCACTGCACACATTACAGTAATTCCATATGAAAGCTTTAATGTATCCAACATAGCCTATGGCTGCTTGAAACTACATTACTTGTTATTGTCCTCACTATGTTCTGTATTGTTTCCCCGACATGGAACCTTTGTAAAAGAGTCTTGGCTCAAAGGTGTCTTCTGAAATAATAAGAAATGAATAAATAAAGGGTACAGTACTTAGAAATTTCACCACTGGGTTAGTTGACCTGGTAGCGGCAATGTGCCATGGTCCCCTTCCCCGATGTCTCCATGAAAAAGGGTGTAGTATATGTCCCTGGTGGTCTAGTGGACCCCCGATCCCTGAGGACCCCATATAAATAAATAGTACCCAAAGCCCCCTCCCTCTTGCACCAGCGGACCCCCCTCACCAATGTCTCCATGAGGTATTTATTAATCATAAGACCCTGGTGGTCTAGTGAACCCCTATTCTGTTCTGTACTGTATACAAAATCCCTGGTGATCTAGAGGCCCCACCCCCAAGCCCTAATCCCCATTATTCAATAGAATGTAATGGTTGGTGGTATAGTGGACCCCCACCCCTAGCAGGCAGTGTCCCCACCCGCTGCTCCCATCCTGAAAATGAGCTGGTGACTGGCCCAGCCCACCACTCACCACCACAGCCAGCTGCAGACTCAGCTCTGAAGGAGCACATACTGTGTACAGTACATGCTCAGTGACAGCTGTTAATCACAGAGTGCATACTGTGTACAGTATGTGCTCCTTCAGTGCTCAGCTGGTGGCTGGCCGGGATAGTGAGCAGTGGGCTGTGCCAGTCACTGACCCATTCTGGGAATGGGGAGAGCAGGATGGGGAGACACTGCCTACCAAGGTGGGGGATAGGGAGCCACTATACCACCAACCATTACATTCTATGGCATAACTGGGGATTGGGGCTTGAAGGGCATTGATCACAAAGGATTTTGTATACAGTAATACTTCATTGGGACATCAGGGATCGAGGAGGGAGTCCTCTAGTCCACCAGGAAGGGGGCTTTGGGTACTATTTATATATATGTGGTACATGGGGATTGGGGGTCCACTAGACCACCAGGGATGTATACTACACAATTTTTTGTGGGGACACCAGGGAGAGGGAACCGCTAGTCCACCAGGGATTGCCTGGGGACTTTGCCACATAGCCGCCCATGACTTGTGGCATCCATTCCAGGTGCGCCCTCTGTTGAGCACACTGCTATGATTGCTGCAAGCTGTGGGACTTTCCTGCCAGGACCCTACCTGATCAAGAATTAGGCGCAGGGTCCATGGCATCCCTGGGTTTGCCTCAGTCCTAGATCACTGCACCTTGTGGCAATCTAAGGGCTTTTAGAGAATCAGGCCCACAAACTGGAGTAGCACCCCCACTCATGTACATTGACAGTTCCCGTCGCTCTTTCATTTTTTCAAGACATACGTGTCCCACATACCAGTATAATTTATATAGTGCATTATAGATGCAGGAGCATCCCCAACCAATCACAGCCCTCCCTTCAGTTGAGTGTGAGGTACTCTTATTACTGTAAGAGTACCTCTCAATCTGAGCCACTGTAATTAATTTCTTGCTGACTGCTCGTGTCATTAACTAATTTTTTTTTTTTATTTAATGCAGTTAGCAATCTATTATAACTTTAGGGGGTAGTTTGGAGGGCCTCTTGTGGATATAAGGGTGTCACCTCTTGCATCCTTAGGACCATAGAACTGCTCACCTTTAGTTTACAGTCCTCTGGTCCTTAGAATGTGTGAAATGACACTCTTATATCCATAGAGAACCTTATAATGGACCCGTAAATTTATAAAAGTTGCACGTGAGTATGTAAATAATTTATGAATTGTTTGCATGTTGTCCTGTCCTATGCAGAGAGACTACAGAATTTAAACATGTACTCCCTGGAGGACAGGAGGGATAGGGGGAATATGATAGAGGTCTTTAAATATTTGACATGGATTAACCAGGTCAGCTCTGATGGACTGTTCCAGTTGAGGGAGCATGGAACCATGAGGGGGCATAGCCTGAGATTGGTGGGGGCAAGGGTAAAGGGGAAGGTGAGGTGTCACTACTTCACAGAGATGGTGTTGATGCCCTGGAACTCAATGCCATCAGAGTTGGTGGGGATTGAGACAGTGGGAGGATTCAAGAGAGGGTAGGACAGACACAGGGGTAAAGTCCAGGTGGGGGGGGCAGGGTATGGAAAGGGTCCGCAGGGGGTCACAAACGGGAAGGGGGGCAACCGCAGTGAGTAGACTGTAGGGCTGCTACTTGAGCAGATGCAATAGACCACTAGGCCTAACCTGCTCACAATTTAGTATGTTAGCATGTTATTGCATAATAAACATAAAGTGCAATGATGCATGATGTAACATTCACGATATCAGACAACTGGCATGTGGAACAGTGAGAATGAAGCACCATCATAGGAAACAAAATAAGAAAAGGTAAAAACAGGGGAAGGGGGAACAAAGAAAAAAATGAGTGAAGGGAAGGGAAGTAGGGGGAGGTGGAAAAGGATTCGGAGTGAGAATAAAGGCAGGGGTTGGGGGAAGGAAGATTGATATAAACATCAGTCAGCAGTAATAATTAACCATATCACAGAGGAGTAAGTCAACATTATATCACATGCAGCCTCACCAAAACAGCATATATGTGATAGACATTATATCATATAATTTTGACATTACTTTAAAAAGGGGGCTAAATATAAATGTTCATTTAGGCCTGGGGCATAGTGGCCTTGAGTGTATACTACAAACGTGTTTTTCAGCATAGAAGTCTTAGATCGAGATCTCCCCCACAAATATTCATACTAACATTTTGCAGCCCCTGGAATTTAAATATACTGTAAGTCCTAGTCCTCTCTCACTTATGTGCATGGTTAGTCCATTTATCATATGGCCATTCCCAATACTACATACATATTCATTAATCCAGGTATGACATTTTCTTGTTTTTCCAATTTAGAAACATTGGCAAGTGCATTTTGCAGCATAAATGATAGCTTCAGTGTTGCATAAGATAAAAGCACTAGCTTAAAGGATACCTAAACAACATTTTGACAGCAACCTATTCAAAAATCTGAATCGGTAAGTGACTAAAGGATAGGCTGCTGTATTCATTAATGCTAAAACTACATTTACATTATTGACCTAAATGTTTTTCCAGAGCATTTGAAAATTGTAAAATCAGCCTTCCAATTTCAAAAGAACTGTCTTACCTGCTTCCTAAAATTGCCGCCAAATGTGTTATGTGTCGACATCATTTGAGCCAAAGTCAGTGAGATATATGGCTCTCTATAGTGCAAACTAGTTCTTTTTCCCTTTGTATAGAATTGTTTCACCTAAATGGTCAAAACCATGTGCATTATTTTGTATAATGCAAGTCAGGCTATGGCTCTGTTCATTTTGTTTACTTTAACATGCTGAAAATGTGTTTTAATCCAACCGACTTTGTCTGTGGCAAACCACAGTGCAGTACAAATCTTGAATAACCTGGTGGTCTAGTGGTTATGGTGGATCCAGAATGCTACAATGGGGGTGCTGGGGTAGTGTGCATGCTTAATATGCACTTTTTAACATTTTTATTAAACCTTTATATTTTCTGCTGTTATTCTATTCTAATATGTTTTTGACAGAACCTACAAATGTAATCCACAGTTTGAATGTAAATATTTATAAAATCAATAAATCAGACTTCTTCAACAAAGTGAAATGCAACAGCAAGCAAGTATGTTACTATGTGGGGGTGGGGTAGCATCACCCTTCTCCACCCCCTAGAGCCACCACTCTTTTTGTAGTAAAGTTCTTATGCAGTCTAATGATAGAGTTCATACTTTCTCAAAACTCACATATATGCTTGTCTTGTCTTCTTTTTCCATGGGAAATAATAATAATAATTAGCATTTATATAGTGGTTTCCATACACATTGTATCCCAAAGTGCGTTACAAGCAATACTAGACTGGTAGTGAAGTGACTGAACATGTAGTGGCAGCCTTTTCATACATTAATATCCACACACAGCCTTGGACAATTGCATGAACTGCTTTTATGGGAAGGGGAATGCTGGCCAGGACAATGGGGTCAGGTAGTGATCAAGGTGCTGGCAGACCCACATCTTATTTCTCACGGTAATCTGCTCATATTTCTCCTCTTCTGTCTTCCCCCTTCCCTAAATATAGCAGTACCTTGCAAGAGTAGCCTTCTCAGTCCCCCTCTGGTATTCATTCTTCACTATTCCTCCTCATACCAAAAACTAGTGAGCTCATCACCTTTCTGCATCATGAATGCAAGTAGTACAGTCCCCATTGTATTTTGACACATCAAATATAAACATATCTTTCCAGTAAGACAGGCTCGTAGCAGCAGGGAACAAGGAGAATTATAGGCTTTCCTAACCTTAAAAGATCTAGGCTACCTTTGATTAGGCACTATTAAATTATGGGTGTGCACATCATTATGCATGTCATATAATAGTGCCTAATCATAGGAGGCTTAGATCTTATATGGGTAGGAACACCTATTCATCCACTTGTGCCATGCTGCTATCAGCCTGGCTTATCAGAAGATCATGTTTATTATTAATATGTAAATATAACATGAGAGACTGTACTAAACACATTCATGATGTGAAAGGGTAGTAAACTCACCAGTTTTAGGTGTGGGGAGCAGGTGAGAAGAATGAATGCCAGAGAGGGACTGAAGAGGCCATTCCAGCAGGGTACAGCTATATTCAGGTTAAATGAAGACATGAAGAAGGACGCTGAGCAGATCACTATGAGATCTGAAATGTGGGGCTGCCAGCATTGTGATCACTACCTGACTGGATGACAGTAGCCAGCGATGACAAATAATCAGAGTGGCAGGGCTGCACCTAAACTGTTACTTGAATTCAGTGTAGGGAGAGTACCCTCGGGTGGGGGGGGGTGTTGATGTTCGTTAGGACAGTATTGAGGGAGTTGTGTACAGCTCATTCAAGATTTGGAAGGGTGGTAGCCAGCCAACTCACATTATGGAGTAGAGCACAGAAAAGTACTGGAAAAGAATTGCAGGGAACTGTCCTGTGGGGTTCTGCAGATCACAGGTAAAGGAGTAGACTGACACTGGAAGTCAGGTGGATTCGCTCACGGTATTAGTATGCCTTTCCTGCTAATAATAATGTTATCCATTGTAAGTGCAGCCCTTATGAGGGCATGAACAGCAGTTTTTCTGGTGGGTCATGATGATTATTGCTTGGTCTTCCAGGAAGACCTAGTTGTTGGTTAATGAGTTGGGGGAAAAAACACAACAGGGAACTGTGCATACTACCTTCACTGTGCAGAAGGGTGGTGATCCATTCACTGTTTACTGTGGGAGCAGAAGTAAAACACTGAGAATGTGGTCTGCAGAGTGATCTGGGAGGCATTTATTAATAGTGCCAGCTGATGAAGCATATCACAGTAGGTGTGCACAACTCTCTGAGGTACACGATTGCAATCTGAGGTGTGATAATTCTCTTCATGAGACCGCAGGGAGTACTAAAGATAGGGTATGGATGGTGGGGTGTTCAACAGAAGGCAGACTAGGTGCAGGGGGTTCACATGGGAAAAAGAAAGCCTTATTTGTGGATTAACAAGAGAGTATGAGGTTTGTAACTGAACAAGACTGGCACTTCGCTGTGTGGCCCTGAACAAGTCACTAAACTTCCTTGTGCTCCCAGGCCACACCTGTAAACAAGCTTTCAGCTTAGTGTATCTCTCCTGGTTAACAAAAAGCAAAATTCAGTGCATCAAATAACCACTAGATCATCAGGTATTTGAAGCATTGTACTGTAATGCAGTTTGCAAAAGAAAAAGTCAGCTGGATTGCAAAACATTTTCTGCAAGTTAAAGTAAACAAAACAAGCATTTGTCATTGCTGAATGTTGCTTGCTTGTATGTGCTGTGTAGGTATTTGGAAGTCAGTGGAGTGCAAATATTGAAAATTTGCAAACTTACGAGCGTGTGTAGGAACTGCCCAACGCACACTCGTAAAACAGTCATTTTTAGGAATTTTTCCACCAAATTTTCAACATAGCCATTTTAAGATCACTGTGATTTTTTTAATGTGTCTCATACAGTGATTTCGCACACCGACTGTGCCATTGTGCGCTACATGGGCAGAAACACGTTTTGGGCGAGATGTGAAAAATGACAGCTGTACTGCTCATAAGGAGGTGTGGTAAAAAGACAATGCTGAAAATCTGGAGTGAAAATATTAAAAATTCGCAAACTTACGAGCGTGCGTAGGAACTGTGCAACACAGGCTCGTAAAACAGTCATTTTTAGGAATTTTTCCACCAAATTTTCAACATAGTCATTTTAAGATCTCTGCTCATGAACAGTGTCACTGGGATTTTCTTAATGTGTCCCATACAGTGATTTTGCACACCAACTGCGCCATTGTGCGCTACATGGGCGGAAACATGTTTTGGGCCAGATGTAAAAAAATGACAGCTGTACTGCTCATAACGAGGTGTGGTAAAATGATAATGTTGAAAATCTGGAGTGAAATATTGAAAATTCACGAACTTACAAGCGCAAGGGAGGAACTGACAAGAATGCACGCTATAACAGTTTGTTTTTTTGACGCCGATCACCAACAGAGGCTTTTTGATAGGCCCATCTTATGAATACGGCAGTGTCATTTCATTAATCAGTGCTGAAAGGTGATTTTGCGCAGTGACTGTGAAATCACCCTTCAGGCCCGATTAACGCCATGACAGTGAGAGCATTCATGAGAAGGGGTCCCAAAAACCCCATGTTGAAAATTTGGTGCAAAAATTAAAAAAATGCCTGAGATATGCAGCAAAGTTGAAAAACCCTATTTATTACATTATACAGCTTACCATCATTTCCTCAGTTCGCGGTCAGCTTTGAAGAGTGCAGACGTGTTCTCGGTCCACCGAAGATCGTCGCGCCGGAGTCCGGAGGTATGTATGGGGTGGAGGGGGGTGTGGTGAGGCAGGTTGCAAAGTGGGTGGGCACGGGGGTGGTCCCAGACAGCAGGGACTGTTTTTGTGTTGCAGGTTGTTTTTTTGGTAAAAAAAAAGAAGGACGACGCGGAACATTTGCCACGCTGGGGTGGGCTCCTAGCGTGGCACAAGGACGGCTGTTTGGTTGGGGCTGTGGAGCCAACGGGGGACTGGGCACCCCTGTTGGTGATAGCATCTCTTGCCATGCTGGGGTGGGCTCCCAGCATGGCACCGTGTACTATCGGGGGGGACAGTGGAGCCGACGGAGGATTGGGCACCCCCGTCAGCTATACGATGAGTTGCTATGCTGGGGTGGGCACCCAGCATGGCATATGCAACTCTGTTTGGGGGGAGGAGCACAGCACAGCTGACGGGGGATTGGGCACCCCCATCAGTGATACAGTGTGTGTGTGGGGGGTGAGCACGCAGTATGCATGCGTGTGTGTGTGTGTGTATGTGTAGGGGGAACGCGCATGAGCAGGCGATATCTTATCGCTGCTCACTGAAGCATAGCTCCCCCTTTCAACTGTACTCCACTGCATTTTCGACTGCTGTCATAGACAGCTCCAGCAGCAATTGTGAACTGCGTCCGCGCCTGAAAACACACTGACTGAATTGGAAGAGGGCTGCCACACCTCCAAAAATTTGAATGATGGCACTATGTTTCTTGCACATGCGTGCAAGCAACATAATGAACAAAATCATAGCCTAACATGTGTACTGATCAAAATAATCTACGAATTAATACATGGTGTTGATCATTGTGGTACAACAATTCAAAATAAAGAGGGAAAGAAGAACTAGTTGACACTATATGGAAATATATGTGGATCTCTGGCTCTGGCTCTGATGATGTCATCATGACTCATCACTTAACACACTTGGCAGACATCTTAGGGAGAAACCAAGGCTGTTTTTTGAAAGTGAGAGGCTGATGTTTAAATTTTTCAAAAGCTATGAAACTGCACTTATGTTATTTACATGAATGCAGTTTTAGCATAAATGTAAACAGCAGTTTTACTTTTCCTTGCTATGAAGTCAGATTTTGGAGTTTGCAGTTTTAAAAAACTGCTTGTTTAGGTACCCTTTAATATTTGTCACTTGTTGGTTGGACAAATGAATCTCCCACATGAATGTGTTCACAAGCTGTACAGTTGCCACAACAAAATGAATCAGGTGGTCTGTCTCTCTTCTTCTTTCCATCATTTGCCATTTAGGTACTACAGACCAGGTCATTGGCCAAATACTTGCCCCTTCAATATGTAACATTTGGACCAGTTACTGCAATGCTATGTAATGTCATTTCCATTCCAAGGATGTGACAGTTCTTCTCTCGGATCTCTCTCTCTCTCTCTCTCTCAGCTTGTCCCTCTGTGAGCTAAAAGACGTAATAATATTTAGACCTTTATTCCTTGATGCCTTCCCATTTTTAGGCCACAGTAAGTCAGCTCTATTCATTGTATTCACTCCCTGTTTAGCATTAACAATACAATTCTATTGTATCCCCTCTCTAGAAACCAGTCTGTCAAAATATCCACTCCCCTTTGATAAGCTTCATCTGCATCACAGTTACGTTTTAATCTCAAAAACTGTCCCACAGGTATAATTTTGTTACATGATTTGCACGACAACTACCAAAAGTGTGTGAGAGCATTAGTATCTGTAGGTTTTCTAAATAAATCAGTGATCAGCCCTTCTCCCTCTGCAGGTATCTCACTAACTAGATCCCAAAAATGTACTTGGTCAAAATCAACTGTAAGGTTAAGCCTCAAATTTTTATCGGTTTCTCCAAATACAGTATTTACAATTTTTTTCAGTTCAATCATGTCATCTTTCTATATAATCAGTATGTCATTTATAAACCATCTCTATTAGTCCAGTTTCTCATGATATGGACTAGTCTGTCTGTTGAGCACATGTGCTTTCTCTCACTGCGCCTAATAAGTATTGACATAGTTGAGAGCCCAAACTTATTCACCTTGGATCCCCTTTTCTTGACCTACATATTACCCATATCTTTAATACATCCCTTATCTCTGGATCTATCCCTGACCTATGGAAGTTTGCTAAGGTCATACCAGTATTTAAACAAGGTGATCCAAAAAGCTTTGAAAACTACCAACCAATTGTTATCTTATCAGCTATTTGCAAGCTATTAGAAAAAGTGGTAGCATCCCAGCTCACAGACTATATCCAGAGTCATGAACTACTTTCCCCTGTACAACATGGCTTTCATAAAGGTTTTAGTACCTCTTCTGCCCTTGCTAAAGTTACTTCTGAGGTCAGGGTAGCTACAGATCTAGGAAACTGACAGGAGGACAAAAACCCAGGAGAAGAGTACACATTAGCAGGGGAGGTACTAACAACAACAAAAATGGAAAGGGACCTGGGGGTAGTCATATCAGATGACCTAAGGGTGGGTAAGCAATGTGAAAAGTCGGTAAGGAGAGCCAGGGGGATACTGGGATGCATAGGAAGGGGCATCACAAGTAGAAAAAGGGAAGTGGTTATCCCTCTGTACAGACAGTTGGTGAGACCCCATCTGGAGTACTGTGTGCAGTTTTGGAGACCTCATCTATGCAAGGACATAGACAGGATGGAAGCAGTCCAGAGGAGGACAACTAAAATGGTGCAGGGTCTACATCAGAAACCATATGAGGAGAGACTGAGAGAGCTTAATATGTATACCCTTGATGAAAGGAGGGACAGGAGGGACATGATTGAAACGTTCAAGTACCTCAAGGGAATCAACAAAGTCCAGGAGGGTAGCATCTTTCAGAAAAAGAGATGTGTAAGAACAAGGGGGCACAGTTTAAAGATAGAGGGGGGATGGCTCAGGGGTAATGTGAGGAAATTCTTTTTCACGGAGAGAGTGGTGGATACATGGAACAGCCTTCCTGAGGAGGTTGTTGGGTCTAAAACAGTGGGGGAATTCAAACATGCATGGGACAGACACAAAGCAATTATAGTGGGGGGTTGCAGGAAATAGGCTGTTGGTTAACTAGAATCTGCAGCTTATCCAGTAGGTAGGGAAATGGGCAGACTGGGTGGGCCAAGTGGTCCTTATCTGCTGTCAAAGTCTATGTTTCTATGTTTCTATGTTTCTATGAGCAATCTTTGCAGATCTCTCTAAGGCCTTTGGTCTGGTTGACCATACTCTCCTGTGTTCTAAACTCCATTTTTGTGGCTTGTCAGCCCCTGCCCTAGCTCTGTTTACTAACTACTTACAAGGGAGGCAGCAACTTGTTAAGTTCAATGCCTGTCAAAACTGGGGTCCCTCAGGAGTCTATTCTTGGACCCTTTCTTTTCTTCTTATTTGTAAATGATTTACCACTTGTGCCGGCCCATGGTAGTGCTACTTTATATATGCATGACCTAATGCTTCTCATTAATTCCCAGGACATTAGTGTCATTAACTCTCACCTAAAGGTTGACTTTGGTAACATACAATCTTGGCTACTGGCCAACAAGCTAGCCCTATGCCAGCAGCCATTGCCCAATCCTCTTCCACTAGCACAAACTACTTAAACTACCTCCTGACTGGTCAAGTGGTGTCCTTTTCTGCATCCGCAGAAGGGCTTTTAAAATCAAAAAAAGGGGAAGTTGCAGCCCCACCATGGTGCAGGCTCCCTTGCAACCTGGTGCACCAGGTTGCTTGCTGTACCATCAGCACAAGGGGGCTATGGTGCAGTTGCATTGGATTTGACACAGGCTACCTTATAAAATTGCATTTGACGCAAGTTGTTACGCAAGTCACTGCTTCATTGCTGGAGTAATTGCTGCCAGCAAACCTCCTTCCACTTCAAAGTTCACTATGAAGAGATCAGGGAATAACTTTGACTTGTTTGCTTACCTCAATGAGCTTAAATATTCCTTGTGCTGGCAAGATTTCTACCTGGCAACAATGGTCACCTCCGCATACGACATCTTCCATGATATCTTGACGGGGCTGTCAACAAATATGTTCCACTGGCTAAAATACACATAAGGAATAAAGACTGTAGATGGTTCTCCCCTGAACTCAAGACTATGTTGCTCGAAAGGGATAAACTTTGGAAAAAAGCTTGTAGATTCAATACCCCTATAGCCTGGAATCGGTTTAGGAGATCATGAAATGTCTGCACGAAAATGGTCAGAGAATCAAAGGCTGCCTTCTTTCGCTTGGAACTCGACTCTGCTGCCAAGAGCTCAGCTAAATTCTGGAAAACTATCAAGGACTTGTCCACTATGCCTCTGGCAACCCTCTTCCGACTATGATCAACTCTGGGAATTCAACCATCACTGATAGGTCGGAGATCTTAGATTCATTCAATAATCATTTTGCCACCACAGGCCTAGCATTTGATATTTCCCCAGCATGCTTCCTATGAACACAGGTTGCTACCCCTTACCCTGATCCCCCTACCACAGACTCGGCATTCTCATTCCAACCTGCTTCACTAAAATGGGTGGAGGATCTCCTTTTGCAGATGGACACCAGAAAAAATATTAGTGCGGACTCCTTAGACACTTACTTCATAAAGATTGCCATGCCCATTACCCACCTATTTAACCTATCTCTGTCTCAGGGTATTCTGCCACCTATATGGAAGACTGCCCATGTCATTCCCCTGTTTAAATCAGGGGACCCCTATGGTCTTAATAACTACAGGCCAATCTCCCTCCTTCCTGCATTGTCTAAATTACTGGAGAAAATAGTAAATGCTCAGCTGTGGTCCTATCTTGAAACCATGAATCTATTAAACCCAATGCAGTCTGGCTTCAGAGCTAACCATAGCACTATCACAGCCCTTGCCAAAGTAACCAATAATTGGCAGAGGGAGTTAGACATCAAGACTTATGTCTGTGCTGTATTTCTGGATTAAAGTAAGGCCTTTGACACCGTTGATCATAGCCTGCTCCTTCTCTCCCTACAAACTATAGGCATGGACTCTCCTTCATTGCATTGGTTCACTGACTATCTAACGGGATGCTTTCAGCAAGTCAAAGCAGAAGGAGAATTGTCACCTCTTAAACCTCTCCAGCAAGGTGTGCCCCAAGGATCTATATTAGGTACCTTACTGTTTGCGATATACATTAACAATATCAACAATTGCATATACGAGGCCAATATTCATCTGTTTGCAGATGTTACTGTCTTCTACTTAAGCCACCCAACACCAGAAGCTGCCTGTGAAGACCTCCAATCAAAATTCAATCTACTCCAGAGCCAACTAATTCCTAAAAAGCTCCTCCTTAATGCCAAAAAAAATGAAAGCGATGCTCCTCTCTCCATTTACCTTCTCAATTAATCCTGCAACTATTGGTTCAGTCCCTCAGATTACCACCTTATTAGGAGAAAGGTTGGAATATGTCACAAAATTCAAGTACCTGAGAGTGAGGCTAGATCACAGACTTTCCTTCACTGAACACACTAAGGATCTACTAAAAAGACTAAGGCAGAGGCTGGGAATTTTCTTTAGAATTAGTCAATTCCTAACCAGAGATGCTAAGACATGGCTGATCCAATCCCAGTTTCTTTCATTGATAAGACTACGTGGACTTTCTATACAGTCAGTGTCCTATCTCTTGCTTGACAAAGTTGGACATACTTTATCACAGAGCTCTGAGGTTCATAATGGGACTTCCCTTCAGCACACACCACTGCTCTTTGTATGTGGCTGTAGGATGGGCCTCCCTTAAGTCCAGAAGAGATAGAAATGCCACACTCTGGACCTTCAGAGCTATTTCAAAAAAATAGCCACATTATATTATCAGCTGTCTTCCTCTAGGCGCAATAGGTAACTACTCACTACAAAGCTACTCATACAGTATATCTCACTCAAGGTACCTATGGCTAAATCTTGCTTTGGCAAAGCAGCCATAAGTTTGTGCTGCTCTCATTATGGAACACAATTCAAAAACTCTTAAATTGTGCATCCCTGTCTGCCTCTCTGCCTTTAAGTCTCTACATTCCCACTCTTTCAAAGAAGTATGCAATTGCTTCTCCCTCCCAAGATCTGCATCAGTGTCCTCCATAGTTCCTCACCCCACCCTGCACAGTACTCAAAATCTCAAGACCTTCTAGTACTATCCCCCACCTTCCTAAGCCCTAGACATTCCATTATCTCCTTCCCCACCTCCCCGACTTGCTTCCCCACTTATCTTCAGTCTAAGTCTCCCATCTTCAGAGAAGGAATTGCTTGTACCCTCTGGTTGAGACTCTCTCTGCACCCCCTCCTTTGCAACTCACTCACCTCCCTAATGGTCTCCTCCACTACCCCTGTTTATACCCTTCTCCTATCCTATCTGTTCTCTCCACCTGCATCCCTATTTATCTCATCCTCCCTCCATTCCTCTCTACTCTGACTTCCTGCTGCCCACGCTACTTCTTACTCTTCTTCCTTCTCCTCCTCTCCTTCTCTTTCCCTCTCCTCCATTACTGTGCCCAGGTTGTATGTACTTGCTCCTTTTTTGCACTTCTGACTCAAATTGCTACAGGCTTGTATGTTCCATTGTTTCTTGTTGACCTGTTATCAATATATATCTGTACTCAATTGCACTACCTTGTATTGTTATGTACTCTATGTTGCACCCAAGTCCATCTTGCAAATGAGCATTGCTCAACGATGTCCACCTGGATAAATAAAGATTTTGATTGATTGATTGATTGAAGTCACTCCTTGCATCAAACTCTTGTGATGCAAATCCCTTGCATCAGTCTAAACATTTTGAAAGTTAAGCCCCATAATTTTTTTTAAGCCAGCATTTGTAAAATGTGGCAGATGTCCAGTACCCTCAACACTTGCTTCAGTGCTGGTATGCTTTCACTCAATTAACAGCCACGGCTACCATTATAAGTCAGCTTCAATTACAAGCCACAGTCTGATGGTGTTGCTTGTATTAGAGGGCAGCTGCTAACTGAAAAAATTCAGTGAATGAAGACTGTCTGAAATACAAATTTGCCAAATGAGAACAAAGTACTTGTAGCTGTGGTAACATGAGAAATTAAGACAGAAATAAAAGGAGGTGTACCTGAAGACAGCAAGTAAGTGGCAGCACTGTCTTGGGAACAGTAAGGGAGAAAAGTAATATATGCAGTAGGAATGTATTATAAACTTTACAAACAACAGTGGAAAGCAAATACAAAGTATCAGATAATGCATATAAAATGAGGCAGCATGGGGAGAGATCAGTGATGGGAGTGATAAAGAGCAAGTGCTGCAGAGTGGCTAATGTGAATTATCATGAATGGTGCAAGATTTGGGGGACAACAATTAGGAAGGTGAGAGAGAGCAAGTGCTGGAGATTGGGCAGGGGGAGAGAAAAACTGCTGCAGAGTGGCTAATGTACTGTATAGGGAGAATACAGGAATGCTGGTGGGCAGAGATTGGTGAGAGATGAGATCAACAACAAGTCCCACAGAGCAGCTAATGGGAATGATGATGAATGGTGGCATATTGGGGGGGGGGTGCAGAGACTGTGAGAGAACAAGTTCTGAAGGCAGCAGGTTTAGGGAGGGGGCAGAGAACAGAGAGAGAGCAAGTTCCACAGAGCAGCTAATGGATAGGGAGAATATAGGCACGTTAGGGAAAAGAGACTGGAGGGCAGGGATACAGAGCAAGTGCTGCAGAGTGGCTAATTGGAATGAAGATAAATGGTGGCATACTGCAGGATGCAACGATCAGTGAAGGGGGATGGCAAGTGCAGAGCAGTAGCTAATGTGTAGAGATAATGCAAGAATATTGTGGATAGAAATTGCATAGGAGACAGTTAAAGACCAACTGCGGCAGAGTAGTTAATGTGAATGATGGTAATGACACCTTGCATCTTCAGCCCTGATCACCCACCGGGCTCCTGCCGGTAGACCTAGTCCCAGTGTCTATCATCCCCTGACCGACTCCACGCCTCACCCTGAGGGGCAAGCCAGGGAAGCAATGTTTGTATATGACGCCTGCTGGTACGTTTGTACCAGTGTTGCAAATGAATGTACTGGCAAGATGGCTCCTCCAAGGGGGGTAAGCTAAGGGGATTGCTGAGAAGAGGTAAGTCCCTGGGACGAGGTGGGGGCCTGGAAGAGTGAGGGCTGAATTCAGGGTGAGCCATGGATAAAGCATACTAAATAAAAAAATATGTGAATGATGGTGAATGGTAGCAAGTTTGGTGAGGAGGCAGAGACTGTGGAGGAAGACAGAGGAAGTGTCACAGAGAGGCTAATGTGTAGGGCAATGCCAACATTTTGGGTGATCAAATATTGGTAATGGAAGGAATAGAAAGCATGTGCAACAGCATGTCTAATGTGAATGATGGTGAATGCCAGATGGTTTGGGGGGCAGTGATCAGGGAGGAGGCGAGAGAATAACTGCCAAGAGAGACTATTGTGTAGGGACTTTGCTGGCATTTGGGGGGCGGATATTGGGTTAAGGAGAACGAGAGACTAAGTGCCACAGAATTGCTAATGTGAATGAATGTGAATGGCAGCATTTTATTGGGGGATGGGCAAAGACTGGGGAGGGTGGACATAGCAAGAGCTGCAGAGCAGCTAATGTATAGGGAAAAGGTTGACATGTTATGGGGAAGAGACTGGGGAGAGGATGACTATAGAACAAGCGGCACAGAGCAGCTAATGTAAATTACAGTGAAAGGTGGCAACTTGGGGGAAGATATCATGGAGGGGGAGTGAGTAAGTGCTACAAAGCAGGTAATGTGAATGAGGGAGAACTGGGCAAGCTGAGGGGTCAGAGATCGGGGGGTGGAGGTAGAGCAAATGCCATGGAGTGGCAATTGTATACAAAGAATGGCAGTATGATAAGGGGGTCAGTGATGGCATAAAACAAGAACAGTGCCAGAAAACATATCATATATAAGGAAACTGGTGGTATGTTGGGAGGAGGGATTGAGGAGGGAAGAAACGGAGACCATAGTGCACACAGTGGACAATATGAAGTACCAAGAGTGATGAGATGTTTGAGGGTGAGAGGGAGAGAGTAAGTGCTGCAGAGTAGCTAATATGTAGGAACAAGGCCAGCATTAGGGGGGCAGATATTGGAGAGGGGAGGAAGGGAGAACAAGTGCCACAGTGTGGCTAATGTGAATGACAATGAATGGAAGCATTTTGGGGAGCAGAAATTGGGGAATAGCAAGTGCCACAGAGCAGCTAATGTATAGGGGAAAATGTTGGCATATGTTGGCGAGCAGAGATCAGTAAGGGATGGATGTACAGCAAGTAGCACAGAGCAGCTAATGGAAATTATGGTGAATGGTAGCAGTTTGAGGGGCATATATAAAGGATGGGGAGAGGACAAGTGTTACAGAGCAGGAAATATGAATGATTGGGAATGGGGGCATGTTGTGGAGCACAGAGATCGGGGGCAATACTGGATACACTATAGACAGCAAGTGCCACAGAGCAGCTAATGTGAACTGCGGTGAATGGAGGCCATTTGGGGCAAATATTAAGGTGGAAGAGAGAGCAAGTGCAACAGAGAATGTAATGTGAATGATGGAATGGGAGCACATTGGGGTAGAGATCAGTGAGGTGAAGAAAGTAAGCACCACAGAGTTGTGGCAAATGTATAGAGATTCGTGGCATGTCAGAGGGTCAGAGATGTCGGATGAGCAGCGATAGAGCCAGAGAGTGTATCATGTATATGGAGAATGGCATTATGCAGAATTACCTCTCTTCATATCCAATCCCCTGATGGCTCACCCCTTGAGTTAGTGACTTCCTTCAAATATCTGGGAGTCATCCTCGACCCAGTCCTGACTTTCTCTGATCACACCAGACTCACTGCTGGTGTGTGAACCAGAGACTAGTAGTTGGATACAGGCTCAAGGATTTTATGACCTCTGAAGTCAGAGTCATCATTGTCCAGAGCACCTTACTCCCCCACTGGACTACTGCTCTCGAATCTACTGCAGACCTCATTCTCCAGCCTGTCCAGACTAAACACAATCTACAACAGCATCTCTATGTTTGACTTGATGGCACCTTACTCCATGCATCACTGCTCTCTCTACCAGACCCTAGGATGGCTCTGCCCTCAGGCCCATCAGGACAACCTTCTAGGCTGCCTAACTGACAAATCCATTAGAGAAAAGAAGGGGTCTCCTCTGTCCCCCATGCTCAGGTCAAAACCCTGCCATCAAGGCATCAGACCTCCTCTAGCATAAAATTAGAGTTTCCACAAGTCATGTATGGGCTAGATGGCTTTCTCTTCAGATGCACCAAATCTTTGGAACAGCCTATCTGCTCCTCTAAGGACCCTGGGTTCACACCCCCAATTTATGTCCCACTACAAGACATCCCTAAGTGCTATGATCACCTGTAATTATCACCTTCAGATGATAGACAGATCCCATCCAAGGGCAACTGGAGTAGCACAATGATGTTGTCAAGTACTGTTTTAATATCTGCTGTTGGAAACTGATGTGACTGTAACAAAATATGCCAGGCACTGTGCTGCCACTAAAACTCTGTGCACTAAAATTGCACGCACTGTGGTCACATTTTATGCCCAATTTTTGCTCAGTTCTGTACCATTTGTTTTATATCACTTAATGTTTCACTCATGTACTGTAACTACTCACTGTTCTCTGTATCTGTTATACCTGTTTTTCATTTTATCTTGTTTGTGCTCTCATTATGGCACCACTCATGCCTGAAAATTGTCCCTGGAGTCATCGCACCCATCTGATTAAGAAATAATGAAATAAATGTTAGGAGTGAGAGAGATCAAGGAGCTGAGGAATACAGAACAAATGGCATACAATGGGTAACATAACGTACCAGAAGTGGTGGGACATTTGAGAGTGGGTGGGAGAGAGATAGTGAGGGCCATAGAGCAGTTAATGTATGCAAAGAATGGAAGAAATGTTGGGGAAGCAGAGATCATTAAGCAGAGGGATACAGATCAAATGGTGAACACTGGATAATGTGAATTAGCAGGAATGGGGGGACATTGTGGAGGGAAAATATCATGGAGTGTGAGTGGAGATAGTTAGTGGCAAACAACAGGTAATAAGACTTACTGGGAACAGTAGCATTTTGTGGTGGGGAGACAGCAATTGTTGCAGAGCAGCTAGTACATATGGACCATGGCCACATGTAGGGGGTGGTCATATATCATGGAGGGATAGGGAACAAGTGGGGATTGATTTATTATGTGTTTCAAGGGGAAGGGGATAGCAGAGATCAAGGAGTGGTGTAAGATTACTTATGTTAGCAAGGGATATAGAACTGAATCCAGGACACATGGTTGATATTCTTGATACCAACTCAGATTATTTTCTGAATGGAAAAGGAGGCCTCAGAATCATCCACTTTAATGCCAGAAGCATTGCCTTGAAGTTACATGAAATAGAGGCCTGGGTTAATTACTAAAGGCCAGATATCTTAGCAATATCTGAAACATGGCTTCAGCCTACAATCTCTGACAAGGAATTGGCTTTACCAGAATACCAAGTATACAGAAAGGACAGGGAGAAGGATAAAAGGGGAGGGTTATGTTTTATATCAAAACCTTTTTGAGAGCAGAACCTCTTACTCATACTGAGTTAAATCATCACTGCCCTGAGCTCTTAGAGTAAAAGTTAGTTTGGGAGCATTTAAAAAGTTATATATTTATTGTATCTACAATCCACTTAAAAATAATCTGAGGTTTCATGACTTTATAGACTTAGTGACCACCTATGACAAAAGGGAACTATTGGCATTAGGTGATTTTAATTTGAACTGAATGGGCAAAGACAGTTTTAAATACTCAACTGCACTCCTGGATTTGGGGCTGCAGCAATTAATAACTAATTCTACTCACCTTAACCTAAAATCTAACAGGCACACTTTATTAGATTGGTTCTTAACCAGTAGAAAGGAGCACATTGTTTCCAGCGGATTATTATCAGATTCTATTAACGACCACCACCCAGTTTTTGGAATCTGGAAAGGAGGGTGAATGCAAATGCCATCCCCTGGATATATTGAAATTAGGGAGTATAACAAACTAGATGTCCCCAGTTTTTTAAGTAGGTTATCTAGTGTAGATTGGCCTTATTTGAAAGCTATTCCGGATGTAGATTGTGTACTGGACTATTTTATTAATGTTTTTATGGAGATAGTAGACGATTATGTGCCAGTGACTAAGAAGAGAGATAGTTCGAGGAAAACCAAATGGCTTAACAAAAATCTTTTTAAGCTGATGAAAGATAAGGATTCTGCTTGGTGAAAATTTTAAAAAAGCAATATCGTTTCTGACTTAAAACAAATACAGGAGAAAAAGGAATAACTGCAAAAATGAAATTAGAGCTGCCCAAATTAATTTCTTCAAGCAACAAGTGGAAAACTTATTCAATTCAAAAAAATGTGGTGGTTCTATTCAATCGCTATTAACCCCATACAATCTCATCTCAAATATCGGCTGCCCTTAATAGGCACTTCTCAGACATCGAGGCCTACAAGACCTGCCTGTCTCCCCAGACTCTCCCCGCTACCTCAGATGAACCACCTCACATGGAAAGACTCCCATTTCACCTGAGACTGGCTAAACGCACTGAAGTACTAAACCTCCTAAGGAACCTGAAACTGAAAGGGTCAAGGAGACCCGACGATATCAACCCTCGGCTACTCAAGGCAGGAGCTACCTACTTAGCCTGGCCTATAACCATGATCCTCAATCGATCACTGAGGGAAGAAGCAGTCCCTGACCTGTGGAAACATGCCAATGTTGTCCCTATTCACAAAGAGGGGCTCAGAGAAAACTCAACAACTACAGGCCCATCTCCCTCCTCTGCTCACTTGCTAAGGTGCAAGAAGGAGTCATCTACAATAAACTCAGGGACTACCTGGAAGCTCATCAGCTCCTTGCCCCCTCCCAACATGGATTTAGAACAAACCATGGTACTGACACTGCCCTCATTAACTTCACGGATGAAGTTCTCAGGGCAATTGACAAAGGGATATCCACTGGTGCAGTCTTTATAGACTTATCCAAGGTGTTCAACCTCGTCGACCACAACTTGCTGCTACAGAAGCTGCAAAATATAGGCATAGACAATCATTCCCTGAAGTGGCTTGGGAGCTACTTATCAGGCAGGGCATAGAGGGTCTCATGGAAAGGGACCATGTCTGACCCACTACCCCTAAACCAGGGTGTACCTCAGGGCTCAATCTTGTCTCCCTCCTGTTTTCCTTGTTTACCAACTACCTGCGTACCCACTGCATGGAGAGCTTGGTTGTGCAGTACGCTGATGATACTGTCATCTTCTGACCCCTGTAAGATGTGGTTGCCCTAGGATTTCTACTCCAAAAGGATCTCATTTCACTAGACACTTGGCTATGTGAGAACAGAATGGTACTAAATGCCGACAAGACCAAGGCAATGCTATTTGGGCCAAGATCCCTGGGATTTGACAGGTCTTCATCCCTCTCCTTAACCTCACTCTCTGGTAAAGCCATTAACGTAGTCCCCTCCCTTAAATACGTAGGCCTCATGTTGGATCAGAATATCACATACAAGGAACACGTGGACCAGGTCACCAGGACCCTACATCGGAAACTTGGCACCCTGTACCGACTCAGGGACCAACTCATCCCTGAAGCCAGGCTCTCCATAGCTACCAGCATCCTTCTACCCAACCTGACCTTTGCAGACCCTATTATACAGGGCATGGCTAAACAAGAGATTACCAGGATGCAAACCCTATATAATAAAATAGCGTGTTTCACAACCTTAGACCACCCGAGACGTCACCACTGTGACACTTTGGCCAATCTTCATTGGCTCACATTGGTCACCCACCTCCAACACCCCTTGCTTGTCCAGACCTACAAGCTTCTCAAACCCCATGCTCCGCCAAGCATTGCCGGGACCATAACCCTCAAACACAACCCAAGGAACCTAAGGACCTCAGATAGAATGCTATTAGAAGTCCCTAGGGTAAGGACAAATGCTGGTGGAAGATCCTTTTCCTCCCAAGCAGCCTGCCAATGGAACAAGCTCCTCCCCAGGTCCAGGCCTCCTCCTCACTCATGAACTTCCGCACCAGGCTTAAGTCCCATCTGCTGACCTCAGCGCATGCCACTGTCATGGCACTTAAAGCTTCTAAGGTACCCCTCCTCTCAACTCCTGTCTCCTAGCTTAACCCTACTACCTGCCTTATACAGACTGCTCACCAGAGGCCACATGTAACCCCTGAATAAACTATATGCAAAGTACTACCAATTGCTTACATGTCATGATGATAACCATGCTTGTACCCATGCCTGCATCCACTGCTTTTCTTTTACCGTGCCTGTAAGCCATGCCTGTATCCACTGCTTTTCTTTTACCATGCCTGTAACCATGCCTGCATCCACTACATTTCTTTACTGTAACCACCTCATGATGTAACTCACAATGCCTCAAATGTTCCTTATGTCCTTGTTCATTCTTATAACTTGTATTGTTATCCCGGGTCGCCCCTGAAAAAAGGACCTTTGGGGCTCAGTGGGCCTACCCGGTCACCAAAATGTAATAAATAAAATAAATAAATAAATGATGGCAGCATCCATATGCTAAAGGAAGGGGTTGTGTTGACTAATGCTAAAATACTGTTGAATTTAATTCACAATCCACAAATATGGATACATATCAGAAAAGTCATCAGGGACAAGCTATTACCAATCAGGAAGTTAACGAGGCCAAGCTTCCATTTAAAGATTTTTAAATGTGTTGCAGTACTAAAAATGCTTAAGAAGTTAAAAATCTATAAGGCACCTTGTTGTGATGGACTTCCACCCAAACTTTTGGTACTTGCATCATCTAAAATTGCTTACCTCCTTAGTTTAATATTCAAATTGTCACTTTAAACAGGAAAAATACCCACTTTGTGGAAAAAGTCTTATATAATACCTATATACAAATCAGGGTCCCAGTTAGAGTTCAGTAACTTTCGACCTATATCTGTTTGTCAGCACTTTCAAAAATACAAACAAAAAATAGTGTATTCACACCTTAACTATATCAGAACTTATGACTTAGCCTCTCAAAATCAGCATGGCTTTAGGGAAGGATATAGTACTGAGATTACCTTGGTTGGGTTTACGGACACTGTCCATAGTGCTACTGAGACTGGTGGCCTAACAGGGCAGTGTTTGTAGACCTAACCACGGTATTCGATTTAGTAGACCATACCATCTTACTGAAGTGTCTTGAGCACATCAGACTTGGAACCAAAGTAATTAATTGGTTTAGGAATTACCTTCATAATAGGTATCAGTGTGCTAAATTTAATGAGGTGGTCTTCATTTCATAGGGTACAGTGTGGAGTCCCTCAGGACTCCATACCAGGCCATTTATTTTGTAGTCCCTTTTTATTGATCCAATCTCACAAGTTATACATAACTATAATGTAATTCTTTACACAGATGATGCAGCTTTGCTGTCTCATAGAACATCTGTTTTAGAAGTCAACAATACAATAAGCTGTGAATTTACAAAAAATTCAAACTTGGTTTTGTCAGAATAATTTGGTTTTAAATCAAACAAAATCCAAGACCATGCTGTTTGGATGTGATGCCAAAATAAAAAAAAATATTTAAGTGACTTTACAGTTTGTACACATGGGGGATGTCCATTTGAGACTGTAGATTCATTAAGATATTTAGGTATCACTATGGACCCATCCTTGAACTTCAATGTTCGCATTGACAAAGTCTCTTCTAAGTTACATGCAAAGATAGGAACACTATACTGGTTACAAAATTACTTAAAGGAAACACATTTCGCTATTGTTCAACAAAATCTTCTTCCAACACTGAATTATTCATCATTGGTTATTGATACTACTTCTGCTTGTACTGTATCTAGAAAAGAAATGTTATTACAAAAAAAAAATAGGTGCATTTGCTCTCCTGGCTCCACATCTCTCACACACCATTGTCAAATATTAAACCAACTTAAATTGGTTTCTGTGCAAAATAACTACAGGTTCACAATGTCTTGCTTCACATACAAAATAATAAATACTGTAATTCCAGTCACATTATGAAACTTACTTATCATTTATTTTTCCATCTATGATTCACAGTCATCTACAAAGTTTCAATTGGTCTTCCCCCTTGTATGATCAAATGTGGGCAAGTGAACCTTTGTCTACTGTGCTGCTTCTGTCTAGAACACTTTCAATAGCAATGTTAAGCAATCTCCCTCCAGTAATACATATATAACATCAGCTTTTAATCATTTTAAAAGTCTGAAGGAATGTGTATGTAATTTAATGTATAGTGCAATTGTTACTTTTGTATCTTATATATTGCTAATGTATGTATATTTGTATGTTGTACTTTAACTTGACTTCAGGTCGCACCTGAAAATGGAATGCAAATTCCAGAGTACACACCTGTAATATCAAATAAATGAAATGAAAAAAGGATGTGCCACTGAGCAACAAATGTAAAGTGGCAAAGAATGCTGTTCAGTGTGTGTACCACAGCACAACATATGTTAAAAGCACTGGCAGAAGCACAGCAGAGGAACTAAAAGCAGGAGCAAGGTTCCATACGGGTCTTAGGAATTGCACAAGAAAACCTATACTTTGCATTTTCAAGGTTTAATCTTGGGCAAGGTCTTCAAAAGAAAGCTGTGCTGAGTGACAAAAGGACACACCCCACAAGTTATGAACATATGAACATTTGAAAATAACCAGCAGAAGAAGGCCTCCCAGTCTGTCAAGTCTGCTCAATATATGATGCAGGGTCCTGGCCTTACAACCTGTTCCAATAACAATGACCTTCCCTCCCTCCTCCCTTCCCCCCTTCCTCTCCCATCTCTTGGTCCCAAGGGTTCACTCTGTGTTTGTCCCAGGCTCACTTGAATGTTCCCACTGTCTTTTCTGCCACAACCTCTTCAAGCAGCCCATTCCATGTTGACACCACCCTCTCTGTAAAAACATGCTTCCTTATATAACTTCAGAGTCTTCCCTCCACCCCATCAATTTTAGGCTGTGACCCCTCATGGTGGTGGTGTTGTCACTTCTTTTATAGAGACCCTCTCTTTCCACTCTAACTCCCTTCATGTACTTGAAGGTCTCTATCATATCACCCCTCTGCCTCCTTTCCTACAGGTAGTACATCCTTAAGGCTCCCAGCCTCTCTTCAGGTGACCTATCCTGTTGTTCCTTGATCATTCTGGTTGCTCTCCTCAGGACCTCCTCCAGTATGTTAATGTCCTTCTTAAGGTATAGATGCCAGTACCTCACCCCATATTCTAAATGCAGTCCCACCAATAGAATAACCTCACTCTGCCTACTACTGAATCCCCTTGCAATACACCACAGCATCTTGTTTGCCTTCACCGCTGCATTTTTGCATTGAAAGGAATGTTTCTGGTAACTAGTAATTACAACCCCCAGATTCTTTTCCTCTTTGGAAGCAGTTATCTGAACCTTTCCTATGTAGTATTCTGTCCTTGGGTTCTTGGAATCTATGTGCATCACTTTACACTTTTTGCCATTGAACCCAAGCTGCCAGATTCCTGACCATCTCTCCAGTGTGGCTAGGTCCTCCCTCAGGTCCTTTATTGCTTCCTGGATGTCCACCCTCCCACAAAGTTTGGTGTCTTCTGCAAACAGGCACATTTTGCCCTGGATGCCTTCCCCAATGTCTCTTATGAAGACATTGAACAACACCAGTTCAAACACTGACCCTTGTGAGACCCTGCTGGTGACCTCCTTGGTGCTAGAGAACTCTCCCCCTACCGCTACTCTCTGTGTTCTGCCACTCTACTAGTTCTCAACCCATCTTACCCTCTTCTACCCTACCCCTAGGTCCCTTAGTTTCATTATCAATCATCTGTGTGGCACAGAATCAAAAGGTCTTGCTAAAGTCCAGGTATATGATGTCCACTACCTGGCCCTTGTCCACTGTCTTAGTTACCCAGTCAAAGAACTCGATCAGGTTTGTTTGACATGATCTGCCTGCCACAAATCCATGCTGTGTATTGTCCTGAAGGCCATTATCCTCCATGAACCTCAACAGCCTTTCCTTTAGTATAGTCTCCATGAATTTACTTACTGTAGAGGTCAGGCTGACTGGCCTGTAGTTGCCTGGGTCTTCCTTGGCTCTGTCTTGTGGAGTGGCACCACAGTGCTGTTCTCCATTTCAGTGGTACTATTCCCAACTCCAGAGATGTATAGAAGAGAACAGTCAGTAGTGCTGTCAATTCCTTTGCTAACTGCTTTAGCACCCTAGGGTGTAATGCATCCATCCCTGGGGATTTGTCCACCTCAGTGCCATCAGCCCCTCCCTCACTCTTTCCTTCTCAATGACCCATAATGCACCCCTCCCCCCAGTTTCCCCCTCCGATTCCCTGCACTTGGTACTGGTCCCTCCTTTTCCTTTGTCAAGTTGAAGCTGAAGTAGTCATTTAATACTTCCTCTTTGCTTCCATCTTCATTGACCCAGCTTTCCCCCTTCCTCTGCTTGACAATCCCCACCTTCTTGTCCCTCCTTTTATTTATGTAGTAAAATAAAAAATGCATTTTCCCCTTTCTTTATTCCCTCTGCTATTTGGAGCTCTTATGTGCCTTTGCCTGCAGCACTTCCTTTCTTACCACCTTGGCTAGCCTCCGGTATTCGTCCTCATCCTCATGACTTGCAGTTCTTTGGAATTTTCTGTAGGCTGCCCTCTTTTTCCTTACTACTCTGGCCACCTCTTCGTTAAACCAGCTTGGTGGTCTAGCTCCTGATTTCTTGCCCCTCAGTTTGATGCATCTGCTTGTGGCCCTCTGAATGACCTCCTAATGGAATCCCAGATTCTTTTCCCCCCATTTCCTCTTTTATGTTCCACAGGTCTTCCCTAATCAATTCCCTCATCTTTTTAAAATTTGAACTCCTGAAATCTAATGTTCTGCTCTTAGTGGGGATTTCATCCTTACCCATATCTAAACTGAACCACACTGTGCTGTGGTCACTTCCACCCAGGAGTTCCCTAATATCTATCTCCTGTACGTGCTCCCCATTGGTGAGCACTAGATCCAGGATTGCACCCTCTCTGATAGAACCAGTTACATGCTGCATCATGAAGCCATCCTGGATTGCATTTATGATTTTCTGACTTCTGGCACAGGATGTGGTGAGGGTGACCCAGTCTACTTTAGGCAGGTTAAATTCCCCCATCACTACCACCTCCTCCTTTGCTGCATTCCTCAACTGTGAGCACAGCTCTCTGTCCTTTTCCTCAACCTGGTTGGGTGATCTGAATACAACCCCTAGCCTGATATTTCTTCTTCTGCTGTTCTGTAGCTGGAGCCACAGTGTTTCAATGGTCCCTTTTTCCTTTTCCTCCTCTCTCATGCACATTATTTCCTCCCTGATGTATGCTGCTACTCTGACTCCCTTACCTGTCTCCATGTCCCGTCTGTACAGTTTGTAGCCTGGAACTGAAAGATACCAGTCGTAGTGCGCTGTGGCCCAGGTCTCTGTAATTGCTGCTATATCCACCTTACCCTCTGCCAAGAGGGCATGCATTTGTGCCATTTTGTTTGCAAGACATAGGGCATTCAGTGACACCACCATCCACTTTGTCCCTGCAGTACCTTTGTTCTTTTGGTTAATAAGATTGTCCTGCCTTGCCTGCCTGCCACCCCCCTTTCCCGCTTTTCCGGGCTGGTCCCTTCTCTCACTTCCCTTTTTGCTATCTGTGCCTTTGTGGGGGGGGGGGGTCCTGTGGCCTTCCCTTTCTGATTTGTGTGGGCCTTTAGCCCCTCATCTCCCCCCCCCCTAGCAGTTTACACCCAGTTCCCTTCCCATATACTCCCCAGCCTATCCTTCGGTGTCCGTTTCCCTTCCCAACTAAGGTGTAATCTGTCTGGCTATACAGCCCCTTGTTTGACCATGTGTATCCCCAATTCCTTAAGACTGTACCCCTCCTCATTACTCCAATTCCCCAGCCACTCACTGAATTCTGCTATCCTCCTTTTTGGGGCTGTGCTGGCCCTGGGGACTGGAATTACTTCTGAGAAGGCCAGTGAGTTCACAGAATCCTTGACTGAGCTTGCTATTTCCCAGAATCTATTTTTTTTCCACCACCTCCTCCTACCCTGCTAGATCATTGGTTTCTCTGTATAAAACCAAGTCTGGCTTTCCCCCTGCCTCACTTATCATCTCCCTGATTTTAGATGCTGCTCTCCCTGCCTCCATTCCTGGTATGCAAGCCACTATTGTTTTATTGTGTAGATCCTCCCTTCTTTCCCACTGTATACCTTTTATTACTGAGTCCCCCAAAGACCACTATTCTTCTGTTGCTAGTGTATCCATGCTCTGCTTTCCCCTTAATCTCTTCTTAAACTGTCTTTGCTTCTCCTTAGTCCGTCCATGTCCCTTACCGCAGTTTCTCTGTGTGTATTAGCAGCTCTCACCTTTCTTGCTCCCTTACATCCCTTAGATCCCCTCTCCCTCTGAATCCAATTTTTTTCTCCTATTATTCCCTCACCCCTCCTACTTTTAACTGTGACTTATTTGTCACACCCTTCCTCCTTCTGGCTTTCCCCCCAACCTTCTTGGGCTACTCCCCTCCCTCTCCCCCCTCTCCTGGCACCTGTACCTTGATAATTCTGATATATTTCCTTCCCTTCCTTCCCCACCTGCTGCACCTGCCCTGTCTCCTCCCTACTTCCCTGTAGCTCCACAGCCTTTATCCCTGCTGTGGCCTCTTGCTTCCCATCTGCCAGTACTGCATATTTATTAGATGTAGGTACCTCAACCAGGGACCCATCTTGTTATTCCCTGCTCCTTCTCAGAGTAAATCTTCACTGACCCTAGTTCCTTATGACCTGCCAAACCTCCTCCTTGGATCTGCAAGCTTGGTGTAATCCTTTATGGCAGTTCACTTTTGACTCCTGTGCAATTCCCCTTGACTGATATTACTATGCCTTGATTTATCTGCTTCCTGTTCTGTCAGTCTCTGCTGATCCTCCTTACTCCCCCTTCTCATACTTTCTAATTCTGAATGCAACTACTTTATTTCTCTACTTAACTGCACACTGGACATCCCCCTGTGTTCCACAGAAACTCCATGAATACTGCAGCCCCACATCCATTGCAACTGACAATCCTTCCCCTGCTCTCCTGCTTAGTGTGGCCCTTGCCTCCCTCCACCTCTTGCCCCCTCCTTTGTTCCTCTGACTGTAGCAACTCCTATTCCCCCACATTATTTGTGAGTGGCCTATCCCAACCAAACTGTGCTGTGTTGCTAGTCCAAACTGAGACTTAAGGTTGAGTGTCATTGGATACCGATAATGTGACCCTGGTTCTTGTTCCCAACCGATGGGGTGTAGGGTTATCGGTTACACTTCCACTTCCTGTCTCTATAAGGAAGCCACAATGTCCCACTGATGGCCCACCAATAAAGGTAGATGACCCTGTGGTGGGAGGGGATGGGGTTGGGAGGGAATGGGAGATGCCCTCTCGCGTTGGAGACAATCAGCCCCGAACCCAACTCAGAATGCATACTGCTCCTCAATCAGCTTCTCATTGTAGAAATCTTAAAAAAGCCTGCACAAATCAAATCATTCTTTATTTATAAAAAGGCACCTTTCTAACACCAAGGCACCTGTACAACAACAAATTAAAACATATCAATAAATAAATAGTACAGAAAGTTAAAATTAATAAATACAACAGCGGCATTAAAAATCTGAAAATGCTAGCCTAAAGAGATAAGTTTTTAGGGCAACTTTAAAACTCTGGATGGTCAGGCAAGTACAGTTGGAGTACAATGAAAATAAAGACTTTAGGTGATACTTCCCTGAAAGCAGTCCCCATCCCAATGTGGAGCCATATCTCTCTGTACTCTCTTCAGGTCTTTGCTCCTGCAGCTCACCAAAAACACAGAACTCCATAAAATAAACCCCACAAAAGAAAAAATTAGTGTCAGTGGCTCAGTAGGTAGCACACTCACCTCTGAGGCCAGGAGATCAGAGGGCTGTGGGTTCAGTTCCCACATCTGGCACTTGGGTTAATATCCCAGTACTGACACTGTAGTGCAGTATGAGATGGGTGCTGCACTTCTGAGGTGCCGTCTTCTGGATGAGACGTTAAACCGAGGTCCCATCTGTTTAGATTGGTGATAGTTCAGCTGGATGTTAAAGATCTCAAGGCACTTATTGAAAAGAGTAGGAGAATTTCCCCAGTGTCCTGGCCAAATTTCCCTCATTCACTAAAAATACCACCAACAGCTTAATCTGGTTCAAGGTCAGTTGGCATTCATCTGTATCCCCCTCCCCCGGGTCGTGCCTGAAAATAGGCAGGATTTGTCTAGTGCACTTACCTGGTCAACAAAAACTAAAAAAAAAATAAAAAATACCCTTCACAATGCCCCAGAACTACAAGAAATCAATCCCCACTACAAACAACCTCAGAATGCAGCAGTGAATTAAGCCATCAGTGTTTCACCTGGCCCTTCCTGTCCCCTGTCCCTGCACTTGTGTTCAGACAGATATCAATGTATCATATGATTTACAGGCAAACATATTCAGTCTGCCTCCTGAGTATATGTGTTGAACCTTGTTTATGTATGTTGTAATGACCAACATGCTTTAATTTTAGTGTTCCAAACACGGGTATGCAAAGTAACACAGCTCCTTGCCTAAAGTGATCAGTGAGTGTGAGAGCATGTTAGAACATGCTTCACTTGCTTTTTACCTTGTAGGAGAATAGATTAATGCCATGAGTTGCAAGCACTGGACTATGGGTATTCCAAATTATAAAAGTTGTGCAACATCTCTACCTTTTCCTGAGAAACAATGAACTAAACTGCACCACATAAATGAAAGAAGAAAATGCCATATATGCAGCATGGGAAGCGGTAGTAAGGTTTCAAGCTGGAAGAATTAGGAGTTAGCAAGAAAACCTTGCAGCTTGCATTTTCTGGCCTTATGATTGGGCAAGTACTTCAAAGAGAAAAGGAGGAGAAAAGTGCAGAGTGAGTGGAATTAAGAAGCAGAGTTGGTATTCTGAAGCAGTGATAGATGGAGGAGGGGCACACCCCAAAATCCCTTTCTCAGCAGACAGATATCAATGTGATCACATGCTTTGTGATCAAACACAAAGTGGGGGGATCCTGCTGGCGCAGTGGTAGAACTACCGCTCATGATGCCAGCAACCTGGTTCATGAGTGAGCCTTGGTTATCAGAGGACTGGCTCAGGTGGGGAGGAGGATTGGGCATCCAAGGAATGCTCTCCTCCAGGGAGGAAGGGTTGTTGTACCTGCTGCAAAACTGTCAGCCGGGTGACCATGGATGGCAGTGCAGTCGAGATGCTATGTGAGAGGGAGGACACCAGTGGGGGTCTGGAGTGGCAGCATATCTCTGCGTGTACATGTCTCCTTGGACAACTTCACTGCACACCACCATCCTCAGTGCTGAGAAACATGGGGAAGCTGCCCCCCCCATGCCTCAGGACCTCTCAGCTCATTTGCTGGCCTGGGAATGGCCTACATGGGGGTACTCTTGTGGTCTTGGTTCTCTTGGGATGGCCCCACCATGAGGGGTTGAAAGTCCTGTGGAAGGGATGTGTGCCGGTGCTGGGACGAGCTGAGGGTGAAGCAACTGCTGGAGTGTGGAAACAATAGTTAAAAAAAACATGAAAAGGGAACTCACTTGCATACAGATTACAGTGGTATACTGTATTTAAAGGTTGGTAAAGCACAAAAAGACTGCAGAGCATCACTAGGTAATCTTTCAAAACCCTTCTTTTATGTTAGCTTCTAGCCACATGTTCTGCATCTGTAGACAACCTAGAATTGATCATTTAAGCATTAAAAAACAAAGAGGGTGGTCATTTTTGAGGTATCAATGATCAATTGGGGGGTGGATCCTCTCCCTCCATATGATTGTTAATCCAAGGAAATGACCAGCTTCAAGGTTGTTACTAGGATTATAAGTCTAAACACAATAATAGCTTCAGATTTTTTATTTCTATGTAATTATTTAGCTAGTTTTTGTTAACTGGGTAGGGTGCCTGTTTTCAGGCATGACCCAGAAGAGAACAACAACAGGATATTACTGAGTTCACAATACAATGGAAGGATTATACAGGGTTCTGAAAGATTAAGTAGTACACAATACATTGTGAGAATAATACAGGGTTCACAAAGACAAGCAAGTAGTAATGCAAAACAGTAATGCAGGTTTTGTAACAGTGCACAGAGATGCATACAGCTGACAGTGTGTTAAAAAAATCTAGTTAGTAGTTGTATAAGTTCATGAGGAGTAATGCAGTTGACATTGTCCCTATCACTATTAAGGTAATAAGGAGTACATAATTTCATGGAAAATTGTGCGTTCAAGATTGTCACTGTCACAAATAAGGTAACAGGGAGAACAGATAATGGCATTTACAATTACAGGTTATTTCTTAGCAGAGTAAGGTACAAACAAAAGACACTAGAGGCAGGACTTGATACTAGATCCTGAGACCTATGCACAGTATTTACTTGCTTTTTTGGTTTAGCACTGTAGAATGAGCAGTACCACATGACAAAGTTGACATTATGTGCCACACAGCATCAGTTGGTAGCTGGATCGGTCATTTCTAAGATATTAACGACAGATCTAGTAGGCAATCAGGAGCCTCACTAGGCTCATGAATATTTAATAAAACAAGTAGCATAACTGTCAACTAGTGTTCTAAGCACTACAGTAAAGTTACCTTTTCCACAAGCCTTTGCACAGAAACACATACATGTAGTAACTTATCTCTGGTACTGGTAGCACTAAATGATGTCACCTTTTTCACAGCCCATGACGCACAGTAAAATAAAATCCCAGTTGTGGCACTTGTGACTGAATATACTGTTGCTTTTTGTTCACGGTTCATGGCACAGTAAAATAAGCAACCCAGCATTGCACTTGTGACAGAATGACATTAGCCTTTGCACAATCCCTAATATGTTGCAGATGACACCCTTTATTGGATTACAATAACAACAACATACTAACAACATTATTTCTTAGTCTAGCTTTTGAGAGATAATACTTTCTTCTCCATGTCAGTGAAAACAGAGCTGAGTAACATGTCAGATATAGAGGTTGGATGTGGATTCAAAAAGGTTATGGTGTAGCATGTTAAAACATCAAAGCAACACAGTCAGTTCACATTCATAAAAAACAGGCAGGAGGAACCCCATTGTCATTAGAGAGGCCTGCTGAAGAACCAACCTTAAGATCAAAGTGATAGTTACATTTTAGCCCCAGACTAAAATGTAGCTATCACTTTAATCTTAATGTTGGTACTTCAGCAGGCCTCTCTAATGACAATGGGATTTGTTCTGTCTGTTTCTTATGAATGTATATTGATTGTAATACTTTGATATTTTAGCATGCTACACCATGGGCCTTTTGAATCCACATCCAACCCATGTATCTGGCATATTACTCAGCTCTGTTTTCATTGACCTGAAGAAAAGAATATTATCTCTCAAAAGCTAGTCTAAGAAATAATTTTACAAGTCCAATGAAAGGAATTACCTGCAACATATTTTTTTTTCTTTTTTCTTCTACATCATTGACTGGACTAATACGGCTACCACATGTGTTTGTCACAATCCTTAACACACATAAGCAATAAGACCCGACAGGGTGGGTTGCATTATAGCTCCTGGAAGGTCTGGTTTTGCCCATACCACCCATCCTGAAAGGTATTATTGCATTTAGAAAACATGCTGTAGGTAACAGTTTTTGTTAAATATATTAAAAAAAAACACAATGTAAAAGTCAGTTTTGCTGTAAAGTAGTTCCTCTACTAGAGTACTTGGCATACTTGCCAGTAGAAGGCACTACTGCTGTTTGCAGTTGTTTTTATGACTGGTTAATGGTATCATAAATAACAGGAATAGGACTGTGGTTAGAAGGTAGATGCAGCTGTTATCTCGTGCTTGACTAGATGGCGTGACACCTGGAAGTTTGAAGGAATGAGATGAGGCATCAGAAAGCTAACTTTCCTTTTTTTTTTATTTTAACATAAAGTTGGGTCTTCTGTTTCATTTTTCATAGCCCCTTTAAATTCATTTGGCATTGGGTTGGTAGTGGAAGGTGCTCTGTATGTGAGCGGAACTTCAGAGCCAGCGGGACATCAGAAATGTCTCCAACAATCAGTTGGCAAAGATGAGTCAGGTATGAGATTATTTTGTTCTATTTAATAGTATAAACTTTGGTTTTTGACTGAATGTGTGTGTGTGTTGGGGGGTGCTACAGAGCGGGCAGTGAGTAAGCAAGTGACAAGAAAGACATGTCAGACTGTGTGTAGCACTCTAGGGTCTCTGACCAGGCTACAAGTCAAGTCAAGTCAAAGTTTATTGGCAGGCAAGAAACTCCATTGAGCAAGCTTATTTACAAGAAGGTCCTGAGAGACAAGTAATGAGCAATGCACATACAATAAGCCAAGGCCAAACATATAACGGGAATACACAGGGCAAAATACATTAACATACAGCTTTCTAAGGGAAATATATACATGGTGTATGATAATTCACAAGGTTAAGACATTGTGGAGCAACAGTTAGGCATACAGCTTCATAAGGGAAAATATATACATGGAGCAGGGTAATTTACAAGGCTAAGACATTGCGGTACACAGTCAGGCATAAATAGTCAGGTAGATGGCAAGGTTAGCAGTAGGCAATAATTAAAACTTCCAGTGATAAAAGTAGCAATGATAAAACCTGGAAATGATGGTATGGGATTATAGGTGAGAAGAGAAGGAGGAGTCAGCCATGAGTAATGGGGAGGAGGTGGAGAGGAAGGTAGGCCAGGTAAGGATAATAATGGAGAGAGGGGGAGCCAGTGTTGTCAAGAAGATTGAGGGGGGACTACCCTGAATGAAGGAGAGGAGAGGAGGTGGAGTAAGAAGTTAGGCTAGGGAGGGTAGCTGTGGTAAGGGTGGCTAGGGAAGAATAGTGTGGAAGGCAAGTAGGGTAGTGATCAGGTAAGTAGAGATCGAGGCGTGGGGTGTAGTTCTGGTAAGATGGGGGGATGGGGAGAGGGGGAGGGTAGGTGAGTCAAAGTAAGTATATGGGGAGGGATATTAAGTGAGGTAACCCATGATGATGATGAGAGAGAATGATGGCAAACTGACAGTGTAGAGCATAATGGTTAGTCGCATTAACAGGAGTCACGTAACTTGCTAACATGTCGTTTTTTGAAACTGCTTATGGGGAGTAGCTGATGCAGCTTAAGGACAGACTGGGCTTTTTTCCAGGTCACTGGTAGGGCATGACTTATGGCCGAGCCCCCAACATGGGTGCGGATGCTAGGGACCTCCAGTGTAATGTAAGTGATACTACAGAGTGTGTATAAGGAAGTAGTCTGCCAGAAGAGTTTGTTTACATATGGGGGGAACTTTAGCAAGAGGGCTTTATATAGCCAGGTGAGGTAGTGAGAGAGCTGTCTAGTAGCTAATGAAGTCCAGCCCAGTGAGGCATAAGGGTCACTGTGGTGAGTATGACAATGAGCACTTGAAATGAAATGTATTGCTCTGTGGAATAGTGTATCCAATTGGTGAAGGAGGGAGCCTGAACAATGGCCATAAAGAATGTCTGCGTAGTGGAGGAGTGGTGGCACAAAGGTTGTCTGAACCAGTCAAAGTCTGGCATCAATGTTAAGTAGATTTATTCTTATAGAAATATCCCAGTGTCTGCCATAATTTCTTAGCAAGGGAGGTGATACACGCAGAGAATGTTAGATGTTGGTCTAGATCACAGCCTAAATGTTTGAAATTGCTAACTACCTTGAGGTTGTCTTCAAAAAGGGTCTTAACAGGGGGCAGGGATAATAGATTCCTTTGAATGGCAGTTTGAAAGGTTGGAATGGAAATACATGACCTTCATTTTTTTTGCATTGAAAAGAAGTTTAGACTGAGCAAGGCCGAGCTGGAGATGATCAAATTCTGACTGACTCCAAGTGGGCTTTTCTGCTGCTCAAGGTTTAGATGTATATATTACCATGTCATCCATGAAAAGGTGCTGCTTTGCTTTGTTTATGTTGTTACCAATGGTGTTGATGTATAGCATAAAGAGGAGGGGACTAAGGATCGAGCCTTGTGGTACACCTCTCAAGTGAGGAAGGAGTGGGGAGAGGGAACCACCTACTTTCACATGTTGCATTCTATTCATCAAGTAGCTGTTGAACCATGCTAGTGCAGATCCAGGGATGCCATGCCATTGGAGTGTGTCTAGGAGTATAGCATGATCGACAGTATCGAATGCTTTGCTAAGGTAAAAAAATCTGATCCTGTGACTTGTTTTTATCTATGGCCATGACTGGCTGTGAGCCAGTCATTAGTAGCTGAGGCTAGGGCTGATGTGGTGCTGTGGGCTGGTCTGAAACCTAACTGGTATGGAGTTATTAAGTTGTTTTTGACAAGATAGTCTCTTATTTGGACATTTACCAACTTCTCAAGTAGTTTAGATAGCAAGAGAAGGATGGATATAGGGCGATAGTTATTTAGGTCCATGGGATCGCCTGACTTAAATAGAGGAACTACCTGGGCAGTTTTTCATAGGTCGGACATGGTGCTAGAGCAGATGGACATATTATGCAAGTGCATTATGGGGGCCGTTAGAAGTGGACGCCAGCTTTGATGAAGTTGGGGACTATGCCATCAGCACCAGCACCTTTGTTAATATCTAGTTGAAATAAGATGTCTTCTGCGGCTTTGAACTGGAAGGGATTGAAGGAGAAGATGCAGCTTGTCAGTGGAGGTAAATGTCTGTGTACATTGGATGCTAGAACAGCTGCTTTTGAAGTATCAAAAGCAAGGCCGGCAGTGGAGAAGTGATCATTAAAACAAGTTGTTTTTTTTATGTATAGAGAAGGGAATATTTATTACACTGTACTTCATGGGGAAGGGGGGCTGGCTCCCTCGGTTGTCAGCATACTAAGTGGAAAAAATGGTGGCTACTAAATTTTCAATTCCAAACTGGCAAAAGGATAACAGTTTGGCATTGGGGCATGAAAGGCTGGAACTTTTTATTTCCTTTGCATCTATTGAAAGTTAATGTACCCCTCTGGAATTGATTCCAGCCAATTAAAGCCCAGGAAATGAAATGCCCATTTTCTGAAGTAAAATAAACAACCCTGCCAAATGCTGGTACAGAATAATTTCAGATTTTTCACTCTCCATATATTCAAATTAAAAACCTAAGTATGGTATCAGTGGCTGACAGAATTATCAGTTTCTCACTGCCTATGACAAACAGTTGAAAAAGCATTCCAGCTATGGCACTAGTGGCAGGGAATAACATTTTCACCATCCATAATAAGCAATCTAGCCTTGACACCTGTGGATGAGTCAATTATTACATTCAGTAAGTATGATGCAACAAAATACACAGCCCAGATGTGGCACTGGAGAGTGAGAGCAATGTCAGATTTTTTTAGGTTCACATTACGTTGTGCATACATTATCATAATTATGGAGCTAGCTGTTGTGAAGAAGGCAGTCATGGAAATGTTTATTAACACAATATTAGATAGAACAAATTTTTATTTTAGAAGTGTCTTACCGTATAGAGTAAAGAAACGATTGGCTAGCCTTGATGTATCTGTGGGGCCTAGGAATGACAACATGAAGGCAAAATTCCTTAAGATAGTGTCCAGGGAGCTGTCAGCTATGCTGGCAAAAATGTTTAGATTATCACTGAGCTTGCAACCCTGACCTGTTGATGGTGGCATTTAGTGCTGTGCAGAATGTGGAATTCGATCAGTGGAATTAGCACAGAATGGCCATTCCACCGGTGGAAGTTCCACTGGAATTTTGCTGTTTTTTTCAGTGGCATTCCACCTACTGTGATCCATGGAATAATATTTAGTGGAAAAGCAATTTTTCCACAGAAAATTATTCTGCAACAATTTCTGTGAAAAATATTGAGCTCCATGGAAGAACAGCGTTTTTCATGTGGAATACCATTTCATAACTATTTTCTACTGCAGAATTTCACCATTCAATTTGTGGTGAAATTCAGTGGAATTACAGCAGAATTTTGAAAATTCCAAGCAATTTTGTTCTGCCAGAATTTGAAAATTCCACACAGCACTAGTGGCTTTCATTGTTCTCATATTTAAAGGGAGTTCAGCTGGCTTAGTATGGAACTATCACTTTTAGGAAAAAGTCAAGAGAGACTTCTAGACCTGCAGCAAGCAAAATACTTGGAAACATAAAAATTATTTTTATTGTCCAGCATGGATTCAGGAGGGATTGCAGAACCAGAACTGCCTTGGTCAGATTCATGAATGACCTGCACATTAATATGGAGAGGAGTTGATATATACAGGTGAGGTGTTCATTTATATAACCAAGGCATTGGATTGGGTTGAACTCTCCCTCCTGTAGCAAGGCTGGGTTTTAGCCCACTTGTAGTGAATGAACTGGAATTAACCAATTGAAAGCAACTTGTAAAAGTAAATGATGTTCTATCAACTCTATGCCAAATATCCTTCAGGATTCCTCAGGAGTCCCTATTAGTACCCCTTTTATTTTCACTATTTATAGTTCATTTGCCAGTTTTTTGTGATGATTCAAAACTCATCCTCTACACAGGTGATGTGGTCCTCTAATTAGTAAAAAAATATATTTGGGAGATACATAAAATATTAGAATTAGAATATGGAAGCATGACAACTTGGATAAAAGCCAGCAGATTATTAGTCAAAAAGACAACAAAAACAATGTTTTAGTTAGGTTTCTAAGAAAAGAGGTGTTAAAACTAAATTTCAGGTTTTGAATGAAGGAGTTGAAAGGTTAGAGGTGGTGAGTGAGTTCCAGTATCTGGGAGTATGCCTGGACTCCCACTTCTTATATGATTGCCATATGGAATGTGTCACTACTCAATTCCACAAAAGACTCAGGACACCCTAAGCAGTTAAAGAATTACTTATGGAGGATACTAAAAGGGTTATTGACCAGAGCTGTCCAGTCTCCACTGTGAATTATAATAGTGTCATATGGGAAGGGGGGACCAAATAAAATACTAACCAAGCAAATAACACTGCACAGTGCCATTTGTAGATTCACCCTTCGGGCAAAAAAAGAAGAGCACCATTCTGACATCCTGAAAAAAACTGAAGTGGATACCATAGTGAGGACAGAGATAAGCCATCTGTGGGTAGTATGGTCTATAATTTGATCAAAATATGGAGAGATGAAGCAGGACTGGCAGTGTAGAGGGCTTAGGGGATGAGCACCTCACCCTAGGGACTCACCTCTATTGGTGTGAATATCACTTTTCAACGCCAATATGGGCGCAGGCAATATGCCACCTGGCACTGCAATGCCAGGCATCATGGCTCCCTGGAGGCACAGTGCCAAAGCACCAAGCAGGAAACATTCCTGTTTTGTGGGGGCTTTGGCCCCCACACTCCCCCCAATGCATGGGGTACAACCCACACCCCAGGAATAAATATAACAAACTCCAGGGCAGGCATGCCCTGAAAAGGAGAGACACTTCTTAGGGCTAAAAGACAAAATGAGTGTGGGGCAATCAAAAATCAAGATTGCCCCTGTCACTCTCACCCTAGTTGAGGTGCCCTAATTGCAGTGCCAAAATTCAGTCACCGCACTAACGGGCTACACTGTCTGAAGGGCGGGGCACTTTACCTCCCACCATGCCAGCAACTTGGCTTCAGGAATGGACCTGGGTCATTTGGTGCTGGCAGGGGAGGGAGGACAGAGCATAAATGGGACAGTGCTCCTCCCTTGGGGAGGGGCTACTGCAGATCCCACAGCTTGCCAGCACCTAGAGGAATCTTTGAGGCAGTACCATGGGACAGCCAAGGAAAGGGACCCTATGTTCTGATGCCAAGGTCATCTCCAATGAGGCAGAGTATGCACCTTGGCTCACAGCACATACATGGGCCCCAATGAGGAAAAACCCTCTGACTGTAGCAAGGTTACAGACTAGTCTCTTGCAGGCCCTGTACCAAGGACATGGCACCTCCAATCATGGTTCTATGGCAGAGCCCACTGGGGAAAGTAAGTCCTTGAGAAGTTGAGCAACATGGCTGGGGAGACCAGTCCAGATGGGGGCCAGTCAGAGAGTTTAGTACATAAAACAGCTTTGTGGAAAAAAAAGATAAGGAGAGGCAGGTCTTTTTTGATACAATGAAATTTCAAAATAGTGATAATAGACTAAAGTTATCAGTTGCCACAACAGCAACTCTTCTGCTTTACAAAACCTCATTTGGTCAAACATCATTCATATTTATTGCAACAAAAGTGTGTAATAACTTATCACTTAGGATTAGACAGTCTTGATCCATATGTCAGTTTAAAGCATCCTATAAACATCATTTGCATGCTATGACAGGAAGTCACTGTGTTAAAAAATGCTTAATTGCATACCTCAAATACTTCTTTTGTTAATTCTGTGAATAACAACTGCTGGTCATTGGAAGATGTTTGTTTATATGTTTATTATATATTGTATATAACTCCACTAAACCTATATTACAAAATGGGTGGGGTCTTTTCTGTGTGATGCTTGGCTGAGAGGTACCTTTGGTCATGTCCTTAACAGTGCATATTCTGCCAACTGGTACTTCTTCAGCCAACCAAGATGCTGTACACGCAGAGATCCATGTCTTCCAGGAAGATCAACAAAAAAAATTCTGGCAGCCATGTTGGCAAAGCAAACACTCATTTCTTCCCCTAATCCTGTAACATTTTCAAAAGTTCAATGACAAGCCCATCCCCAATCCACACCCAATACGCAGTTAACACTAATAAGATAAAAAGAAAAAAACTTTTAGTCACCAACTGACCTCATAACATTTTGTTTCCACACTGTTTCCTTACAGGCCTGTAATCCTCAACCCTGAGTTGCTGGGCCTACACACCATTTGTTAGCCTCGTGCCTCCACCCTGCCATACCCTGCCCCATCCAAGATTCCTTTGAAACCAGAATCTTTTAAACTAAAAAATCACTGTGATCAAACATTTCTCTTACAAAAGCATTGTTGAACACCAGCACCAAAACCGCAAAAACATGAAACATTGAAAAAAATGCATCTCTACTTTTATTTTTTAAATTTACTTTATTAGTATTTTTTATTATGTTTACTAGTAGGATCCATTTCATAAGCAGAATAAGACACTCTGAGGTGTGGTTCATTCACTAACAAGACTATGACCAGGTGCCAAAGGCACTCAGCATGAGCACCTTGTGCCTGACAGTGCACCAGGGGAGTACTATTTTCAGTCAGTAAACCACACCTCATTGTATCTTTTTCCTCAGTTAGTGTACATTGGTTCTATGATGTCATGTTGATGTCCACTGTATATATTATATTTGTGTATATTAAATTTTCTAGTCAGTGTCATGTCTGCAAAAGAGTCATGTGGCCCAGGGCATTTTACACAGTTACCAAATGTTTAAATTAAAGAAAAAAAATAATAAACTCAGTGAGTGTACGGGGTTAAAAGTGTTGGATAATAGGTTACTTCATTAATTTTCAATCTTTGGTTCTTTGTTTAAAGAAGCTTACAGCATACTTTATAACATCTGGGATTGACTATAAACCTACATGTACTACTAAAACTAAATGAATAGTACTTTACATGTTGTCATACTTTCCTCTCAGCTGCAGAATGGCATATGCAGCTGGCTAAAAATTTTCGATGTATTGTCTGTTGTACATTTTCATTAGGATAAAACATAGGAATGCTGTCTTCTAGTCACCAAAAGAGAGAAAGTGAGAGAGAGAGAGAGAGAGAGAGAGAGAGAGGCTTTAACAGAATGAAGTGAAGATGTCAGACTTAAAGGGACACTGGCAATCATTTTTGTATCATATTATTTCCACATCAGTGTGCATGTTCTGTTTGTTGTTCAATCATAGGTTAAACGAGCATTACAATATTTGAAAATTATTAAAAACACAGTCTTGTAAATAAATAGGCACTTTTTTAAAAAAGCAGAAAGGTATGAACCACTTTTTAAATAGAATAGCAAAACATATAGTAATAAATATGAGTGCATGATTGTACAATCTAGCTTCATAGCCCTTCTGGCCATCTGTACGCCAGTCCGAGTGTGCCCATCAATAGGGCTCCAAAAGTTAAAATTTGCTGCCCCTTCCCCGAAGTCCGCCCCCCTGGAGTTAGAATATTTAGTAGGTGGGGGCATGGGGGTGTGGGGGTCACAGCCTTCCACATAAATATCTGTCTGCAAAATGAAAATCCTGGCTCCCTAATGACGGGCTCACTTAGACGGATACGTACCGATGGTGGAACCACAGAGTGATACATAGCCATACGATTAACAATGCCTTCATCCTTAGCAGTCAGGAGTAGTGTCAAAGGAATAGGGTCAGATCTGCATTTGTATTTTTAATAATTATTTAATTGAGCTGAGCACTGATGCTAGCCAGAATCCTCTGACAGTGAAAGGCCTCATGATAGAGGTTTTCAATCCCCAAATGAGCAATGACAATTTTTAGCTGATGTATCTTTGTGACTTCAGAAATCTTGCTTAGAGACAGTTACTAATGAAAAGCTTGAATCTGTATCTGGTATTATTTCTAGTTTCTTGATGATGTTGCATTTCTATTTGCCTCCTTGCTTAGTAAAACTGAAAGGCATGCTAGTGATGTAATTATATCCAACATTGTTTTGTTAAAATTCCTTGATATATATCTATTGCATACTTCCTGAACATTAGGAACACTCCTAAACAGTGCAGCCACTCATGATGCAATAGTATCCTCTCCTCCCACTGCATTATCCATGACTAGACTGTGTTGTGGATGTTCCAAAGTCCAGAAAAGATGCAGTGGGGATTGATCAAGAACTGTAAAGAAACACCCTTTTCTGTGGTAACTGCAATCTGTACAGCATGTGAGCAATCAAAAATGTTTTTTTCAACTAAGGACATTTTGAGGTCTATGGGGTTAATAGTGGTCCTTCAAGTCACATCATGTTTTGCTAGTAAAATCAGTAAAAGAAAATTGCAATTGACGACTGTTGTATAAAGTTAAAAAGTAATGTTTGCAGAGTTTCAACTTTTGTTGTGAAATACAGTGGCTCTTTTACATGCGGTCTCTCTGGGATAGCAGGTACTTGCTTATTAAAGAACAGCACAAAAGGATTGCACACCTGCAGTTTCAAATGGCACAGCCTGACAGCAGAAACTGCTCACTGAAGATGAACACACAAGGAAAGGTGCACAATGAGGACTTGAATTTCAGATTAAATACCAGTTAGTAAATTAAGAAACCAAGTTGGAAATAAATACGTGATTTACAAGAGACAAAACAACAAAATATTCTGTGAGCTATATAGTATGGTCCCGCTTCATCAGGGGTCCCAACACTGTGCATACTGCAGCAGTCAGAGACATAATACAAACAAAAAATGTTAGTTCTCATGGTTGTTAGTAATAGTGGCAGGGTAAAATTATGCACTGCAAATAAATAATTCCCGAGCAACTTAAGAAGTTTTGCCCACCTACCTATGGTACCATGTTAAAACAAGAGACCCAGTGCATCCACCCCCAACCAAATAAAAATTGGCAAATCATTAAATTATTACAATGTACTTTCTGCCTCAAATGGCTACTCACTTATTACATCCAAAGGGGGTTGGGGTTCTCCCATCCACTATTCTAAAATGCAAGGTTGGCTCCCTTTAAATATGGTGCAGTGCCTGATTAGCTCACTTTAAATAAGGTGTAGTTCCCAGTCAATTTACTGGTGATTGGTGGGCAAGCCATCTAATGGAGACAGCCATATTTCTCCCAAACATAAAACAAATCCAGAATTAGCAGTTCAACCCCTGCACTTTCATGAACCTTAAATTGCTTTTCTAATTGTGGTGCTAATGGTTATCACATACAAAAGTTAAAACAAAAGACCCAGTGCACACAGCCTCCTCCCAAAACTAGCAAATCAATAAATTATTACAATATGTTTTCTGCCTTCACTTTTGTTACATCTGAAAGGGTAGTGGGGCTCTCTTTGTGTTCAAATCAAAGCTCTGGTGTGAAAGTATGTTCAGCCAACAGGGGACGGTAGTTGTCAAGGTGGATTTCTCATTGGCTGAGGCCTTATTCTAAAATGCAACTGCCAGAGCTGGCTCCCTTTAATATATGGTGCACTGCTTAACTTGCAAACTTTAAATAAGGTGCAGTGCCCTGTCAATACACTGGTGATTGGTGGGCAGCCAGCTATGGGAGACAGCTATATATATATATATATATCCCAAACATAAAACAAGTCCAAAATTAACACCTCAACCCATGAACTTTCGTAAACTTTAAATTGCTTTTCTCATTGCAGTGCTACTAGCTATGGCATACATAAGTTAAAACAAGAGACCCAGATCCCCTCCCCAAAAAACCTGGCAAACCATGAAATTATTGCAAGGTGTTTGTGCTTTAAATGTCTACTCACTTGTTACATCCCAGTGGGCAGTTGGGGTCTCTTAGTGTTCAATTCAGAGCTCTGGTATGAAAGACAGCTCAGCTTCTAGTTGTCAAGGTGGACCTTCCATCAGCTGTGTCCCTTTTCTAAAAAGCAGCTGCCAGAGTCGGCTCTATTTTGAAGGTGACATGCAAAGAAACACTTCAGCCCGCTCCTATCCCCACATACCTTTCAGCGCTGCTGTGGGATTCAGTGGATGCTATGATCAGCATATTGTGAGCAATGTCTATATTTTAAAAGTTCCAAAAATTATTGCCAAACATGGAAGCACCACAAGGTCCAGACTGAGCATGCATAAGTTGTCATTCCACCCATTCTGTGACATGGATAACTACACCGTTCTGAGTGTAGCAGCAGTGGAGGGAGCTTAATATGCATATTTTATTGCTCCCATTTATTTTATTTAATGATATCTTGGAGAACACCTGTGAGCGGATGATCATTCATAGGTTCTCTATCAGTTACAAGAAGAAAATGAACAGAAGCATAGCATTGCATACCAGGCGTTACATTACAAGCAAGTGCAAAATTGCATTGGTACAAAACAACACATTACAAGCTAGGTAGACAATAAATTGGTGTGGATTACAAGATTGGGATAGCATTTAGCTTAAGGTATAACATTTAGACATTGCTTCAGCATTGGTAAGTAGGTGCCTGCATTACAGAATTAAGCCTACTTGGGGGAGAAAAGGAGTGGAGAACAGGATCAGCTGTAGCAAAGTAAAGTTTATACCTGCATAAGGGGTTAAGAACAGATTTAAGGAAGGTTGGAGACAGTGGGGCTAGGACAGCAGCAGATGGGGGGCATGAAGGTGGGGACAGAGAGGGGAATGGGTGCCCAGTGGGAGGGGGACAATGAAGTGCTGTAAAGGTAGGTGACCCAAGGATTAGGTGGAACACTAAGTGCTACTGCTTTGTGGTAGTCCAGATGTAAGAGAGTTGTTTTGGTCATCATAAATGGCCAAAAGAGTCACAGTTGTCATCTGTGGCAGGGTGCTGCCTGAGCTTTCACTTGAAAGCACCCATGGTTGTGGCATCAGAGATGTCTGAAGGAAGGACGCTGGTCCAGTGTGGTGCACGGTTGTAGAATGCATGTTGACCCTGTGCAGTGCAGCATCTAGGTTCGCTGAAAATTTGGCTGTGGGTGCTTCTGGTCAACCTAGCACTTACATGGTGTGTGAGCAGATTATGGTCTCCTGGTGGCATCAGATTTAGTGCAATTGTTGCCCAGTAGACAGCTAAGGCACTTGACTGTGCTCTTTAGCTGAAGCCACCCTGCCTGTGAATAGAGCTCACAGGTGTGAGTGAACCTTGCAGCACCTGTGAGGAGTCAGCAGGCCTTATTAAGGGCCAGACAGATGCGATGGAAGGCTGAGTCTGGTGCAGAACCATAAACTGCTAGGCCATATTGAATGAGGGTAACAACTGAGCTGGTGATGGCCATGTTAAGTGCTTCATATGTAAGGATGTGCTTGTGGTGGTGGAGTATCCTGATTCTGGAACCGATGGCCTAGGCTGTGTTGTCTATATGCCATGCATAGGACAGGGTGGTGTCAAGGGTGACACCCAGGTACTTAGAGTACAGTACGAGGTCCAGCACAACACCACTGTTGTTCAGGATGGATAGTGAGAGGATCTTGTGTTTGCTGTGGGTGCTGGCGTAGATTATAGTCTTAGTGTTCTTGTACTTAAGGATTAGTCTGTGCTCCTTAAACCATGCTTCAGCAGCAGTAAATCCTAGCTGGAGGTAATTTTGAAGTAGCTCAGGGTTTAGGATTGCAGTTGAAAATGACAGCATCATCAGCATACAATAGCATGTGGCTGGTGCTAGAGCCTGGAAGTTTATTTAAGAAGATGCTGAAGAGAAGGGGCCCCAGTATTGATCCCTGGGGACCCCTGAATGAACAGGTTTGGTATCCGAGACAATGCCCCCAATCTTGATCCACTTTGAGCTATTGCTGAGATAGATTTTAAACTGTAGAACTGTATCAGAAGAGAGAGACCGGAGATGGCTAGCTGTTCAAGGAGGAGTGTATGGTGAACGTATCAAAAGCTTTTGATAGGTCAATGAAGGTAGCCCCCACTAGCTTCCCTTGATCCAGGGCTTGGTGGATATAACCAGTGAATTTCAACAGGGCTGTGACAGTGCTGTGTCCCACTCAGAACCATGTAGTTCTGGGCATAGGAGTTGGTGCATGTTTAGGTATTCCACAAGCTGATCCGCCACTATCCGTTCAAGTACTTTAGAGAGTGGTGGGAGTATGGAGATCAGTTTGTAGTTATTCTGTAGTGCCCAGTCTCCACTTTTGTGAACTGGTGTTGTGGAAGCTAACTTCCAGAGTTGGGGGAACTGAGAGTAGTGGTGGGCGAAGTGGGTACAATCCGCTCCGCGAAGTGATTCAAGGAGCAAAAGCGGATTCATGAGTGCTCTACAGACGTGAAGTGGAGTACTTTGAGTTATAATGAGGGAACATGAAGTGCATTGGAAACAGCTACTTTGCATTACTCCGCCTCCATTAGTCACTTCTTTTCAATTTTAAAGTGAGTACATTGGTGGCAGTTCATTCGCCTCTTAGCCTTGTTTTGAGCTCGAGCGGATTTTGCATTGATTCATGGGAGTTCAGGTCACATGGGCTTTATATTGATCTGCACAGCCTCAGTTTGAGGTAGTATGAGTAGGAAGGAGTAGGAGACAGTGTGCTCTGATACTGTCAGGATCTTTTAAAGCTGTCAAAAAGCATTTTTGCTTTTTTGGGGGATCCAACTGTAGTTCATCGATTGTAGGAAACCCTCTTATGCTCACATCATCAAGCGTTTTTGTTTGTGTGTGGATTTTGAAAGTAAATTTATAACACTGAGTGTGTGTGGTGAAAGACAGTGAAGTGTGCTGTGTAAGGGAGGGGTGTATCTGTATGTAGGTAGATTTAAGTTGGAGAACTAGTGATTTCTTTGTGTTTTGGTAATATTTTTGTTATATAACTGATTGTGTTACTGTACATATAGTAAAATTGTCAGTGATAGTACAAATTTTCTTGCTGCTTGTTGTGTGAATGTGGTGCAGCATTTCATAAGGTCAGGTTGTTTAAATTACAAATTTACATTACGTGGTACTGAGTACACTGAACTTTTGCATTTGCATCGCATTCCTCATTCAGCATTGTACACAAAGTGTTCTGTGTTGTGTATGCGGTGTTGCGTGCATCAAATATAATACACCTTTTAAAATTTGTGACACAGATCAGTGTAAGTGCAACTAAGCACAGCAGTGTGAACCTGCTATCCACTGCAGCTGCCTGATTTTGTACTGCAATCGTGTTCTCTGTTCTTAGTTTTGCTGCTTGTAGTGCTGTAAAAATCAGCACTGTCTGCATTTGGTGCCCCACCCCCACATTGAAAAGGTATTTTTTACCAGACTGGATTGTTTTTGTGACCCCATCAGCACCACTGGTTACTGAAGTTGTTCTAATTCCATAACAGTGTCACAACACAGTAGTCTCTTATCTGTTGCTGAAGCCACAGTTGTTTATTTTGCTTCACATCTAGCCAGCGTCCCTCCTCAGAAAGTGAACGTATCAAAATCTGAATTTGGTAATAATATTTGTGGTTGATCCCCCAAAATGCCTGCAAAGAGACATGCAAGTAAAGCTGTTTCTGGCCATGGCAATGTTGGCAGTAAGAGGGTCTGTGAGCAATGTAGTAGTACGCGGACGGAGAAGTGCATTGCTGATGTGAGGAAAGGTATTCTCCTGCAATGTTTTTTACAGCCCAATCAGTAGCTTCACTGATAGTTGGAGGAGATGATGTTGTTGGAGAAGATGATGTTTTCCCAGCCGGTGGTGTTAGTGTTACTGGTGTTAGTGGTGGTGGAGGTAGTATTAGCATTGTTGCATCAGGTTCTAATTCCAACCAGTGTACCGTATCCAAACATATTGAGTGTGAAGCAGTGCAAGTGAGTGACAGCGTAGATGATGTCATACTTCCCAGTAACATCCCATTAACTGAACCTGATTCTGATGATCATGCCAACGATAGCATACAATGTGATATTCCATCCACTGTGGCACTTAACGTCAAGCATTTTCCATGCAGTGATTCACAGTGTGGTGAAACAATATCAGGTGATGGTGGTGTAGATGCTGATGATGAATGTGATGCTGATGATGATGATGATGCTGTTGTTGCAACATGCAGTCCACATGTTAGCATTCAAGCAGGAGGGGTGGATGTGTGTGACAGTGATGTTGATGGATATGATGATGATTTAATTGACCCCAACTGGGAACTGGAGAAAAATAAATTAAAAGTGGCTGTGTCTGAATCTGATTGCAGGAATCCTCCCCGCCGAAAAAACTTGTGATTTACCGGTTTTAGTGGATGATGATGAAGATGATGATGACCCAGTACTCAATATGATAGGTAGTCATGGTGGTCAGTTGCAGTCCAGTTGTGCAGTGCCAGAAACATCGTGCCCCCCACTTCAGTGCTAAAATAACAGACTTAAATAAGCCACATCATCATGGACATGTTAAAAGCAGAGCATCACAGTCCCTTGTTTGGGATTTTTTTGTTCAAGGTGCAAATGATGATTCAGTTGCAATCTGCCAGGTTTGCCATGTGCGTGTGATTCAAGGTAAAAGGAAAGCCATCTTGGGACAGGAGGACAGCATACGCATCTTATGAATAAGCACTTGGCTCTGTGGATGTAGCACAAGCTGGCAGCTAATACCAGACTTGGGCATTTACCCGTATCACCGGCGGCAACCATAGCCAGTATGATATCCCCTTCCATGACTGTTAAGCCCAGTAGTAAATTAAAACATGTGCAGTAGTGCAGCAGAAAGAGCAGAGTATTACTACAGGCATGATGAGTTGGAGGACCATAATGACTTTGAAATGTTGTCCAGTGCTGGTGAGAGTAGCAGTTTTTGTGGTGGTGGTGGTGGTGGTGAATGCAGTATGTCTAGTGCAAGTGGTACATCAACCCCGGTTGGAAAATATGGAAAAATAACATCATTTCTGGGTTTGTCATCATCACCTGTGGAACTGTCTTCACCAGATGTCCACACACCACCCCCTGCCAATGCCATTCATCACAGAGCACAACCGTTTGTGGTCAACAACACACCCCATGCAAAACGTTTAAGTCAGCCCATATTACAGAGTGTTTTTGCACATAAGCTGAAGTACCCCCTCAATCATACGGTGTCAAGTAAACTTAATGCTGCTGTAGCGGAAATGCTGGCAATCGATCTTTTGCCCTTCTCCTTTGTGAAGAATTCTGGGTTCCGGCAGTTTGCTGCCCGTGCCTGTACAAAATGGAAAGTCCCATCCAGGACATATTTTTCTACCCGTGCTGTTCCCGAGTTGTTCTGCACTGTCACTGACTCATTAAGACATGTCCTTCAACATTCCTCCTCTCCATTCATCCATTTAAGTATGGATATGTGGACAAGTGGCAAGACAGCAGGGAGTTCATATATGTGTATAACTGCACACTGGGCGCAGGTGCCAGGGGTTGTTTGTGATGCTGGTAGTGTGAATAATCAGTGCAGGAAGGTGGATTGTCATGGTAGCAATCTTCTGGGAATTTGCCAGCATGTAACAATTGCTAAGCGCAGTGTGACCTGTTCACACACTGGTGAGAACATGTCGGACATGGTACTGACTGAAACTGACAGATGGCTAAACCCTCTGTCCCTGAGAGCTGGGTTCATAGCAAGTGACAACGGGTCAAATGTGGTGAAATGCATCACAAATGGTGCATTTTCTTGTGTTCCATGCATGGCCCACTGTTTAAATCTTGTGGTTCAGGAGTTTCTGCAGCACCCTGACATAAAGGAAATGCTGACCATTGCATGACATATCTGCTCTCACTTTTCAAGATCTGGAAAGGCCCTTGACCAACTGCGGCAGTTGCAGATACAAAACAGCCTGCCTCAGCACTGCTTGAAGCTGGAAGTTGTCACCCAATGGAACTCCACGTTATACATGGTGGAGAGGTTGTATGAACAATATAAAGCCATCAGAGAATATCTTGTTATGCACACTAGCCGTGACAGTTCTGGGGCCTCCATGTCTATGACGATTGAACAGTGGCGCCTCATGGACTCTGTAAAAATGTGGCCTTTTGAACATGCCACACAGGCAGTGAGTGGAGAGTCTGCTTCCATTAGCCAATCAATTCCATTGCTGCAGGTGCTGAGGCAGACATTGGTGAATGTACAGCATAGCCTTGATGTTGCCGGAGACGGTGGTAGCAGTATGTTGCTGCAACACATGCTGACAGTATTTGACCACAATCGTCACATTGTGAGCATTCAGTGTAGTGACAACTTTGCCATGGCAAGAATGCTGGACCCACGATACAAACATGGAATGGCATCAGTACTGGAGGGAGGCCTGAACAGGTAAAAAATATCAGTGATCAACTGGTTCGCTTGGTTCATGGGGCACAGAAGTCCTGTGCCAAGGTTTGCAAATGCAGCAGCATAATCCAGCTGAAGGTGTAGCTGGAGGAACAGCAAGCATATCATGCAAGGGTAAGGGGGCTGTAGTTCCTGGTGGTCTGTCATCCAAAGTGGCTGGCATCAACCCACTTTGGGAGGCTTTGTCCCAAGTGGATATTTGTGAAATCAATGATTCCGGGGAACAGGCTGATGCATCAACAATCAGACTTAGTGTGACACAGAGAATGGTTGAGTCATATTTGTCTCAAAACTGGCATCTGACAATAAGTGAAGATCCTCTTTTGTACTGGAATGGAAAGGTCAGTGAATGGCCAGAGCTGACTGCAGTGGCACTGAAGTACCTCACATGCCCACCCTCCAGTGTAAGTGTTAAGAGGGTATTCAGCTCAGCAGGTGCAATAGTCAGGGATCGTCGGACAAACCTGTCTCCTGCAAATGTTAGTTTGCTAACATTCATTAAAATGAACGAGAGGCAGATACCAGCACAGACTACAACCTAGGTATTCGTACCCCGGCCTAGTCATGGTGGTCTTGCTGATGTGGAAATGGAGCATCCTGGTGGCACTGGCAGTGGCTGCTTGAAATGGCCCACCACTGACGTAGATGATGACACAATGGAGAAAGAATTTCCCAGTGGTCAGACTTCAGGCATCGATGACTGTGAGGGCAGTTTTCTTTATGAAGATGATGATGTGGTTAATGTTGGCAGGTTTTAACTGCAGTATTTAAAGGCGGTGTGCCCCCCCACCCCAGACCACCACCACCAGGACTGATGTTATCCAAGTCTGCTGCCACCATGAGTCTGTCTGCCCACCCTGGACCACCACCACCAGGACTGATGTTATCCAAGCCTGCTGCCACCATGAGTCTGTCTGTCCCCCATGGACCACCTCCACCACTGGGACTGATGTTATCCAACTCTGCTGCCACCATGAGTCTGTCTGCTCACCCCGGACCATCACCACTGGGACTGATGTCATTCAAGTCTGCTGTCACCATGAGTCTGTCTGCCCCCCCCATGGACCAGCAGTCCACCAGTGCACCACCACCATCAGCTTCTTAATATTTAAACCATAAAGTGAGTATGTGCACTCATGTTTGTTATGCTGCCTCACTTCCTTAAGTTGTCTGTTTTGTTTTCTGTAGCTTTTCAGAGCTGCAGTGGCAAAATACATCCAGTACACTTCCTTTGTTTCTTTTACAGGAGAAGAAAAACAGGCTCCATCGCTATTACTTGTTGGGAAAGATGCTGTAGCTATGCCGTACAGAGAGGAACCGATGTAATGTCCATGGGAAATCCATTCTGGTAAGTATGAAGATTTAATTTCATCCATTTTATTGCTTTGTAAAGACTGCTGCAAATATTGCACACAACAGGTTGTCTTAGTAGTTTTTGACAAGATGTGTCTCTGAAATGTAACTTGACAATAGGGATTGAGATTTGAGAACCAGGGAGGGACACATAACAATGAAGTTCTAACTTTTAAGAAGTCATTCATTTCTTTTTTTAGGAAAATTTGCGATACTTTGTCGTTCTGTCAAAGTGGCCTTATCCAACAAAGTTCGTCAACATGATTAGGCACACCCCTCCTCTGACCCGAGCATGGGCACACATGCAACATGCAGAAGTCATTTCATTCGATGACCATGACCATCATTAACAAGCAGACTCCAGAAGGATGCTGATGAAATCTGTGAAGAAATGAAAAAATAAGAAACCATTACAGACAAAACTGAAAATATGACCCCCCCCAAAAAAAATACTTACCTTTGTGTGCTTGAGAGTTATCCGTTTCCATTTAAGTGCAAAAAATTCTCATTGAGCACTGGAAGGTGCACAGCAACAGTTTGAAGACGGAGTCACCGGTGTGATGCAGAACAATAGCATGAGTACATATCCATGTCAAGTTCAACCCCCCCTCATCATCACCTACAAAATACACAACTATATATATATATATATATACTCACCAAGGCTACTACTACTGTACATCCAAAGCATATCTTTCAGTCCAGTTGAGATGATCACTTTTCACTTTTCTGCACACAAAAAGGACGCATTGTAGGCCTGCAGAAAAAATCTTGGAACTCTGTGCCACTTTTGTGCACATGACTGAGTGTGCCATTAATTCTGGGGGAGTTTGTATGTGCTGAAACACTCTCATTTCACTGTGTTACCACTTGTCAATTTTCTGGACACAAGACAGATTCCTTTTGTGGATGCAGAAAGACGAGGCACCAAAACAGCGTACACACACACAAAACACACAGACACTTAACAGAAGGAAGGGGCCCCAGAATACAAAGTGTAACGCATACTGAAGACAACAAAAAAAGGGCAAAATTACATACAAGGGTCAGGGATGGTGGAGGAATACATTTTATGACACAGCAAGGAAGGTGTGGGGGGGGGGCATGGTGAGGAAACAAAACAAATGTGGGCTCCTATGGTGATCCAGCAGCAGTTCCAGCATGGACATAATTTGAAGTTGATGTCCCTCTATGTCATCCAGCCGCTGCTGCAGAGCACTCATCCTCTCGCTGTTGTCCTCAACAGCACTCCAGAGAACTGCCAAGTCAGACAGTGTTACATGCACTTCTCTGGTGTCCACTCGTTTGACAGGCTGACCTGCTGGGGGTGGTGGTGGTGGAGCAACAGGAGCTGCTATGGCCCTCCTCTTCTTAGGGATGCCGCTATGCACAGCGGCACCCTCTGCCACAGAATGACCAGCAGGTGCAGACATGGTCTGTTCTGTGGCAGCCTGCCACTCCAACTGGTGGTGATTAAGCATATGGGTGTGCTGGCCCCCAGTCCCCAGGTGACTCCCCCGGGGGCCACGGCGCACCTCCACCGCACATAGGTGACACTTCACCACACTACTGTCCCCCCCCGACACTGTCAAAAAACTGCCAAACAATGGAGGTGCGGGGAAGACCAGGCACAGGCAGGGGAGGGCCAGATGAACTGGCACTAGGCTGCTCACACTGCTCAACACTGATGGGATCCAGACATGGGCCTGGGGGAACAGGCACATCCTGCTCCAAAGGACCTTGGCTGGACTTGGTGGTGGTGGTGGTGGTTGAACTGCCTCAGAGTCAGGAGGCGTGCTGGTCCTGCTTCTGGGAGTTGGACACTCACAAGTTTAGAGTGCTCCAACACAAATGGGCGCCCATGCCCTCCATGCATGTTACGACGCGTACTACCATGCTCTTCCAGAGCTGCCCCAACCCCAGATATTCCCTCACCCTGCTCCATGTCTTCTACTGCGCTCCCTCAGTCCAAGCAATCACTACTCTGTCACACGACACAAGCACAACACACACACAGTCATACATACTCAGACAAGCAACTAAGTAAGTATAGAGGTAAGAAAAATAAAATTTACAAAAAGAACAAATCAAGTAAGAAACAGTACAGAAAAGACAAAAAAATGTAGTTTTTAAAAAAGCTGTTGGGTTAACTATCAAATTGTATCTCTCCTCCTCTGCAATCAAAACACTCCTCTCTCTAGTACACACTCCTCTCTCTCTCAGTCTGCACAGGAGAAAGTGAAACTGTCTGTGTGACTCCCTTCCTTCCTGCCTGGTTAGAGAGCATGTGACTTACAGTAGTGTAAGCCATGTGATGTGTGGGGGGGGAGCTGCCAAGTCTGAAACACCAAGTGGATTACTTAGAATCATATTGAGGAACGTGAAGTCCATTGAAATCAATGACTTTGCCTTACTTCGTGTTGTTATTCAGCCCAAAGCTAAGTAGTAATGACAAGGCAGAGTGAGCACTTTGCATTGCCTACTCTGCATAGCGGAGTGGCAACACGAAGTGCCCACTTCATGTGCACTTCACCAGCAGATTTTAAATTTGCTGCATCTCTAACTGAGAGTGGTGAAGGGATAGATTGATGATGGTGGTTAGAGGGCTTAGAACTTCTGCAAGTGCCATAGTGATGAACTTAAGGTCCAGGGTTTCTGCACTATGCCTTGACTTGGCCAGTACCTTCTCATGGTTCTTTCTAGCCTCAGTACTGCTGACTTCTTTAAAGTAAAAAAGCAGATGGTTCCCCATTGGGGATTGACCACCCACTGGGTGCTTCTGGACTGGAGAGTCAAAGTAGTAGTCTGCTGGGAGCACTCCACTTAGGTCCATGAAGGCAATATTTAGGCCATTTGCTATTTAGAGTGGATCCACTGTTGGTACATCTTTGACCAGGAGCATGGAGGGGGCTGTTTTGGGATCCTTGCCAGTAATATCGCTGAGTTTGGCCCAGAAGGATTTGCTGCAGTTCCAGGAGTTGGAGAGAGTTTCCTTATAGTAGGAGCATTTTGCTAGACAGATAGCTTTTGTGCACTTGTTTCTAGCTTTTTTATATAATTGGATATTGGCAATTGTACCATGTGCATGTGCCTTTATACAGAGTTTATCCCAAGCACTGAGTTGCAGCAGGAGTTCTTGCATCATTCAGGGGTTGCAGGGAGCTTTAGATTTTCTTGTTTTCGGGGGGCATGTTTATCGTGAGTGTCATTAAATATGGTTATGAAGCATCTGAATGTGATGTCTACGTCATCTGTTTCATGTAGGTCAGACCAGTCTAGGCCTTGAAGGTCTGCCTTGAGTTGTGGTAGGTGCACTTTGAGGAGTATGTGGCTGGTTCAGGTTCTGGGTGAGGGATTGCTAAAGTTGTTTTGCCAGGTGCAGGTAACGGGTGAATGATCACTCAGTGGGTCATGAAGGGCAGTGGTGTTGGTGATGTGGGCTGGTCAGTCTGAGAGGATCCAGTCCAGCAATGTACTAGTACCAGTTTTGTAGTTGACCCTAGTTGGGGTTGCCCTCATCTGGGAAAAGTGGATAGTCGCTAGGGCGTCTCTCACCATGGCAGCTGCCGGAGAGGGCCAATTGCTGTTGAAATCCCCAAGAAGAATGATCTCGGAGTAAAGGTGCACAGTGGCAATAAAGCCTATGAGGTTGCCAGTACCAGCAATTGTTGTTTTAGGTGGGATGCAGACTGTGAGGATCATAAGCACCTTGTTATGAGCACCCAGTAGGATTTTGATGGGTGGGATCTGCAGATTGGTGCTTCTATTGGGGAGGGGAAGGATATGCCCCTGCAGTGTGTCCTTTACATAGACTATGCAACCCCTTCCTGTCTTTGAGGTACAGTCCTGCCTAAAAAGGGTGTATCCGGGCAGCACAATGGCAGAGTCCAGTACCTTGGGTGATAGCCACATTTCCATGATCAAGAGGATATCAGGGTTATGCTTGGTAATCCATACCTTTAGGTTGTCCAGTTTGGGCAGCAGACTGCAGATGTTTAAGGTGGCAAGAGTGAGTCCTGTAGATTTTTTGCTGTGGGCTATTCTGAGAGTGAGGAGGGCCAGTATTACTGTGAACATTGCCTGACATAAGCAGTAAAAATAGAATGATTCTGTGCAATCTTCTTCTAAGTTGTTTGTGAAAAAGCTTATTTGATCTTCAGGGGCCAAGGCACCTTCTGTGTTCCGAGCACAGTACCATGGGCTTAAGTGGAGTAATCAGGGTGAGATATGAGGCAGGGACCCCAGTGGTAAGCCACCCCTGTGAAGGAAGCAGGAGCCAGTGGCAGGACCAGTGACCATTGGTTAACAGTTTAAAATTTCCTATGATAAAGCCGGGGTCATAATGGATATCATGCTTGACAGTGGTACCGGGTAGGGGAAATGGCATATCACTTTGTGAAGTGTCATTGCTTAGAATCAATAGCAGTATGAAAAAGAGAGATTGGATGAGTGGACATAGCCCATTTTCATAGGAGGAAGAGCTTGTACGTAGCCCTGGTCTTGTAGGAGGCAGAGGAAGCAGGCAAATGTACACAGAGTTGTGATGAAAACAGCAGGGGAACAGAGTGTGTGATGTGCCTGATAGGACAGGAGCCCCTAGTGGCAGCTGCATATAACTTGATAATAGTGGAGTAGACACAGAAAATGTCACTGCTACCAGAGATATAGCCCTCTAGAGGCAAGAAGTTATAATCTGCTAATGGAAAAGTCAAGGATTTCTGAACCACTGTTTAGGTTCAAGAAATTGAGGGGTCCCTAGTCTGATCATGGTTCGCTGGATCCCTGAAATAAAGTAGAAAAACAGGATTTTTAAAGGCTGAAAGAGGAGGCTTGTTACATCAGAATGAAGAGGACAAAAGAAGTGGGCAGGGACAGAAAGCTCAGCAGGCCATTAGGGGGCTGGGGATGAGACAAAGAGACACGTGAAGGCTAGATAGTAAGAAAAGGATTTACACAGTCAAGGCTCAAAATTCACTTCCAGTATCAATTCAGTACTTAAAATGACTATAAGGACTAAACAGATTATTAAACCCTAGCACATAAATTCAACTAGAGAGACAGAGGGAAAAACAGTAGCTAGAGATGTGATCGGCAGGAGATAGTGTGGGCCACTTGGTGATCAGCTTCCACTTGAACCAAGTGCAAAAGACAGGGCTAGTATCTTACAGAATCAGCTGAGCTGTAGCTCACAGATGATTTCTGAACCACTGTTTAGGTTCAAGAAATTGAGGGGTTCCTGGCTCGATCACGGCTCGCTGGATCCCTTGCAGAATCTGCTGAGCTGTAGCTCACAGAGGATTTCTGAACCACTGTTTAGATTCAAGAAATTGAGGGGTCTTTGGTCTGATCACAGCTCGCTGGATCCCTTGCAGAATCAGCTGAGCTGTTGCTCAGCTGATTCTACATGGGGGTCTTGATGCCTAAAATTATACTTACTGCAACACCTGGACAGGCAGTTGCCTTAAGTAATATTTTAGGCATCACAATCCCCGTGAAAGCAATAAAATAAGCTTATTAAGCTCCTGCCACTGTGGTTCTATGTGATAACTGTGACTGCCAAAAGGTGAGCCGTGTTATCGCTACGTCAAAGTGGCGAAAAAAATTTCACTGCTCTGACATTCTCGGAGCATGGAAGAACAGCGCCGGGAACTTAGGTTTCCATTTTTCTATGGGGTTCTTCCCTCAGCAACCCCATGGGGGTTGCCTCACACCCCTACTAAAGGATTCTCAACCCATGGGGGTGCATGTCTGGGGGGGGCAAAAGCATGAAAAATAAACTTTTGGGCCTGGCGCTATAAAATTGCACTAGCATCCCGACCCAAACCTAGTATCTCATCCACTGCAACCACATGCCTGCCCCCAATGCCACAGCACAGCTTGGCAACCCACTGCAGTGCCACCCCTACATCCCCTTCATCCCATCCCAACCCATGCTTGCTGTGCTCTCTCTTCCCCCATGCACATGTACATATATCGACATCCTGTCGCCAGATTTGCCCCCCCAATCCAGTTACCCTACTCTCCCCATCCTGATTCAGGCTTTCGGGTGTGGTTCAACCATGGTGCTAGTCATGGCATGAAAGATGGAGAGGGCATGATGTGCCAGCAGTTGGCAAAACTTATGGAGGATGTCAAGTGGCTAAGATGGTTGTTGGGCAAGGCAGGGGTGTGGGGAGGTGGGGGTAAAAGGATGCTCAGTTGTGGACAAAAGATTGGGGGAGGGCAGAAGGGGGTATCATGGTGAAATCACAAAGGGTCCAGGATTGGCACCCAGAATTGGCAGGAACCACTGGGAGAGGGACGGTAGGGGCACAAATGACCACGAAAGTAAAAGTAGGGAGAAGGGTGATGGGAAAGGGGGACCCCCAGTGGGCATGTGTGTGGGTGGTCCTGAGTGAGAAAAAGGACCTGTGGGTAAGAGGGGAACTCCAGTGGACATGGGTAGGGGTGGTCCTGAATGAGAAAAGGACCAGGGGACCAGGCAGATGGTTAGGACAAAAGGGCCAGAGTATCCACAAAGGAGAGCTGATGGGGGAAGTGAGCCAATGGAGAGAGTCAAGACAGCATGCTTACAGCATAACAGATTTGCACCTCTAGCACAGCTGAATGTGGGGGGGGGATATGATCCCAGAACAGAGGAGGCACCAGGAGGGGAAGGATATTTGGGAATGATGGAAAGCTGCATAGCCAGAAGCAGCAGGGTTATTCCTGTGCTCAGGGACTCAGCTGGAGTGAAGGGAGCTGACATTAGAGTGTGCACTAGTGTGAGTGAGAGGGTGGGAATGGCTAGGCACCGAGGTAAAAGGAGTCGAGGTCAGTATAGGTGGGGGGCTTGGAACAGGGAGCTGGGAAGGGTGGAGGAGGTGGGTGTGGTACAAGGAGACAGGGACAAACAGAGATGCAGTGAGGGGGAGAGTGTTCTGGAGAAGGGTGATGATGGGGACAATACAAGTCCCCCTGTGGGTCAGAAGGGATCAGTAGTTCCTGAGGATGATTTGGGAACAGACCAGAATGGTGCAGCAGGAAGGGAGGTGGCTGGGGAGGACAGGTCGGAGAAGAGAAAGAGATGGACTAGGAGGGGCAGGACAGCAGTTGGCACCCAGATAGGGGGGCAGGGGAACTGATAAGGAGGGGGGTGGGAAGGGGGAGAAACTGGGATAGGGAGTGGACCTAAGGGAAAGGAGGCGGTAAGAGTGCTATTGTTGGGAGACTCCATGATTGGGGCATTAAGTTGGAAGAGTGGGGTGAGGTAGCAAGCTGTGGTGTTAAGGTCAAGAGTATATCTGGCCTGAAAGTGCATGAGGCCTAGAACTTGGTCTATGTTCTAGCTGAAGATTGTGGAGGTACCCCTGATCTATTGGTGCATCTGGGCACAAATGATATAGAAGGAAATAGTGTGCTGAAAATTCAGGCTAGATTCCAGGAACTTGCCAGGTTCTGTCATGCAGTTGGATGCTTAGTCTCCTACTTAGAGATCCTACTGGTGCCAAAAGCCAGTGTGTCGAATAAGCACAAAGTTAGGGAAGTTAATGAAAGACTCAGAGAGTGGTGTGGGGCCAGGGGGTATGGGTTGGTGGGGGTCTGGGGTGCGACCTGGGAGGACAAAGAACTGTATGCAAGGGACAGGCTTCACCTCAGCTGGGGGGAAAAGAGGTTTTGAAACAAGGAATGACTAGCTTCATCCAAGCCAGCTGGAGTTTAAACTTGTGAAGGGCTGAAGGTACGGGCTCGAGGCGTACCATGGCCTGCCCATCTAGGATGGGTGTGGCCTTCTCCCCCAAGCATGGAGGAGTGAGTACAGTCTGAGAGCACAGGATTGTGCACAGGGGGGTTCAAGCAGGCAGCTACCTGGGAGCTCTCTGGGTGGAGGAAGGGCGAGGGCAAGGGGATGCTTTGGAGGGTGGTCCTGATCAATGCCAGGAGCATGGGAAACAAGATGCCAAGCTTCAGACACTGCTATTAGAAGGGGAAGTGGATGTGGTAGCTGTCACTGAGACTTGGCCACTTCTGTGCATGAATGGGACCTAAACCTAAGATGGTTCACCACGTTTAGGAAGGACAGGATCATGGGTAGGGGGAGTGTGGTCTTTATCATTGAGGATGGCATAAGGATAGGCAGGGTGAAGGAAGCAAGGGGCATGTGGAGGCATTATGGGTCACCATGCAGGCCCCTAGAGGCAAGAGGGTGAAGCTAGGGTAGGTGTATATAGGCCACTCATGCCAGAGAAGGGCCTAGAAGAAGGTCTGGTGACCAATCTTAGGGACCACTCTGGTCGGGGAGAGGGCAGAACAGTAGTGATGGGTAACCTAAATATGCCAGGGACTGACTGGGGAACCATTGCATCCTCATCAACCAGGAAGCAGTAGATCATCCAAAAACAACGGTAGTAGACTTTAGGGGCTAGACTTCAAAGGTATGTAGCAGATCCTTAGAGGCTACTTAGATGAGATCAGGCTGAGCATGGACACTGAGTGCCAGTGAGAAATTATTAAAAAGGGGCTCCTGGAAGATACCATGGCTTGCACGAAGAAGCAGCACAAGTTTGGTAGAGCCAGGAAGCAGAGTTGGTGGACTAGGGAGGTCCAGAATGCAGTAAGGGAAAAGAAGGCCACCTATTGCTGATATAGGCATTTGCATCAGGTTATGGATAAAGGGGAGTATGTACAATCGCCAGGATGGTCACCAGGGTGGTGAGGTCAGCCAAGGCAAGGATGGAGCTGAGGTTGGCTCAGAGGATTAGCAGTGGTGAAAAAGAGTTCTTCAGGTATATCAGGGAAAGGAGGAAAGGGATGGGGCAGATTAGTAGACTGAGTTCGGGGAGTGGGTGGGAAGAGGAGGCAGGGGAGCAGGCAGAGGTACTAAATGACTACTTTGCCTCAGTCTTCATAAGGGAGGATAGTGGGGAGGTGCCGCATGGGGTTGGACAGGGAGGTCCTGCTGGTGGGGGCCATGGATGGTGAAATCCCCGATGGTAGGGTGTGGAAGTCCCTCAAGGCCCTGAGAGTGGAGAAGGCACTGGGCCTAGATGGTTTTCATCCAAGGGTGCTGAAGGAGCTGGCAGATATCCTGGCTGCAGCTCTGGCAAGCCTCATCCCTCCAGTTAGGATGGGTGCCCCAGGATTTGAAGATGTTCTACATTGTAACTATTCACAAGGGTGGCTCATGAGAGGAGCCGGGAAACTACAGGCCGATAAGCCTGACACTGATAGTGGGCAAAGTGATGGAGATCATTTTAAAGAAGAGACTGGAGAGGTTTCTGGAGGCAAGGGGCTACCCAGATGATCACCAGCATGGCTTTGTTCAGAGCAGATCATGTCAGACCAACTTTGTGGAATTCTACAGTTGGGTGATGAGAGTGCTGGACCAGGGCAGGCCAGTAGATGTCTTCTTTCTAGACTTCAGCAAGGTGTTTGACTCAGTGCTATATCCCGGGCTGCTGGAGAAGCTGAGGGAAATGGAGGTGGGAGTATGGATGGTCAGGTGGATTGGGATCTGGCTAGCTCAGCATTTTCAGGAGGTAGTGGTCGGGAAGGGGTTCATCTCCCAGGATGGTAATTAGCGGGGACCTGCAGGGATCGGTGCTGGGGCCACTCCTGTGTAATGTTTTTATCTCTGATATTAGAAATGGTATCAGGAGAGAGATGAGCCTCTTTGCTGATGACTTTATCCTGTGGGTGGTGGTGGATGGGGAGGAGGGTAGGTTAGCCCTACAGGGGGACCTGAAGGCTCTGGAGGGTTGGTCATGCACTGGGAAACTGAGATTTAATACTTAGAAGCGCAGGATCCTCCAACTGGGGGCTAGGAACCCAGCTCATGTGTATACCTTGGGAGGGGAGACACTGCAGGCTTCAAGTGGGGAGAAGGACCTCAGCGGTGGAAGTGGATAACAAAATGAACACTCAGAGCAGTGTACAAGGGTTGCAGCAAGAGTGAACCTAATTCTGGAGTGCATAGCCAGGGGATAACCTCTAGAAGCTGGGACGTGCTCCTGCCACTATACAATTGCCTGGTTAGACTGCACCTTGAGTATTGCATGGAGTTTTGGCTTCCGTATTTAAAAAGGGATATTACACTCCTGAAGAGGATCCAGAGAAGGGCTACCAGGATGATACAGGGTCTGGGGGAGAAGTTCTATGGGGAGAGTCTTGAGGAGCTCAGCCTGTATGTCCTGGAGGAGAGGAGGGACAAAGAGGATATGATCAAGGTCTTCAAATATCTTAAGGGGATAAATAGAGTCTACCAGAATAAGGTGTTCCAGCTGATAGAGGAGGGAGTCACCAGGAGGCACCCAATGAGGCTGGTTGGCAGGAGACTCAGGAGGAGATAAGGTCTGAGGAGGCACTACTTCACTGAGAGGATGGCGGAACCCTGGAATGCGCTGCCTGCAGAATTGTGGCTGTAGATACTGTGGAAGGGTTCAAGAGAGGCTGTGATAGATATAAGGGGAGGGTGTATCTTCGAAGGGTCAGTGTTGGAGAGGGGCCCAGTCAGGGGATGGGGTGGGGGACCTCGTGGGGTGGGGGGGTGGCAGCAATGGTGCCCATAACAGGCACTGATCCCCAAGCAGACTTGATAGACCATAGGGCCTATCCTGCTGGCTTTATAGTATATTAGTATGTATGCTAAGTTATGATGAATCCTAAATCCTATTTTTCAGACAAACTGCCCGACGTAACTCCACCCATCCAGTACTTCATCCTGGTGTCTTTGTTCACTATGTGCTTCACTTTCCTAATAAGCATCTGCTGTCCTAAAATGTTGAAATCAATTTTGTTATTATTGGGTCAGAAATGTCAACCCCCCCCATGATGTTTTCAGTCCAATAAAGACATGTTATTTAACCAGCTGTATCTAAATGGCAACAGGTAGTCCACACCCATAACTAATTTTATTTGTAAGTACCTTCTGTTCCTTGTAAAATTGCAATACTGAAACACAAAAGCTAACTTTTAATTTGAAAGCCATTTTTTTACTGGGCTTAATTTTGGAACCATTATTGAACTACACTGATTCATGCTGAACTGATATAGTTCTTTGTGGGTTAGACTCTAGGGGTCGATTCTCAAAGGGGGTTGCATTCGGCACAAGCTGTGGTAAACAACATCTTGTGCCAAAGCCCAGTGCTCCAAGCACCCTGCAGCCAATTCAGGTACTGGAGGGGTCCTGGTGCCTATGTCCACACACTTGCGGCAACCCCGACCATGCGGCAAACACATAGTGCATGGAAGGAGTTGCCATAGGTGCCTTGTGGCAATGGCAAACTGGTCCCCTGCCCCAATCCACATTGTGCCCCATAATGAATACATATGAGAATCCCCCTACCGATCCTTGGTGTGCACCACAATTACAATATATATATATATAGCAGAATCCCCTTGCCCAGATCCCTGATGTCCCCATCATTATGACAAATAAAAGAGCCCCTCTCATTGGTGGTCCAGAGCCCCCCCATTCCCCGCTCTAGCAGGTAGTGCCCCCCCCATCCCCAGACAGAGCTGGGAATCAGCACAGCCCTCCTCACACTTCTGTGGCAGGTCCCTGACTGAACTGTCAATGTGCAGTGGACTGTACAGTGTATGCAATCATTGATTATCAATGAGCATGTACACATTACAGTACACACTCATTGACAGTTCAGTCAGAGACCGGCCACTGAGGTGTGAGAAGGGCTGTTCCCATTGGGGATGGAGGGGGCACTACCAGCTGGGGTGGGAGGGTTCTAGACCACCAATGAGACGGGCTTTTTTATTTGTCATAATGACAGGGACATTACGGATCTATCGGGGATTGGGTGGGGGATTCTGATATATATATATAGTAATTGTGGGGCACATCAGGGATCAGGCAAGGGAGTCTGATGTGTGTTCACTATGGGTGCACAACATGGATTGGGGTAGGAGATCCTTGTGTATATATTGTAATTGTGGGGCACAGTGGGGATCAGGTGGGGGATTCTGATATTTATTTATTTACTTTATTTATTTATTTAATATTATCTGAATTAGAATCCTTTTAGTCATAGACACTTTTGCAAAGGCTCCACATCAAATAAAAGTAAAAAGTACAAAGAAAACACAGAAATAAAGATATACATCTAATGATAATGAAATAATAATAAAAATACACATTCAGCAATAATGAAATAATACAAGGTCATACAGTCCCGGCTTAAGTGTAGTTTGTGGGTTACATCAGCTGGGAGCATAAGTAAGGTCCTGGGTCAGAGATTAGACAGGATATAGTTATGTAGGATCTTGAGGGACCCAGAGTCGTAGAATCTAGACAGGGGGATTGAGAATGAAGGAGAGACATAGATTAGGCACTTGGGTATTATTAGTCCCTGGTAAGCAGGCCAGAGAGCATGGGAAGATAGAAATGTGTGCAGGGGGTTTAGTTTCAGACACAGGTTGTAGAGTCTAGGAGTAGGGTTTTGAGACCAGTTTTAAATTGGTTGAGACTTTGGGCCAAGGAGTTGGAGGAAGGCAGGCTGTTTAGCCACAGTGGGGCCCGACAGCGGAAGGATTTTTTTTCAAGAGATGTTCTACAGTGCGGGACTAGCAGAGTGGGATTAGTTGAGTGCCTTTGTGTCCTCGTATGGGGGGCTGTGTGAATAAAAGGGTGGAGGCTGACTGGGGCTAACTTAAGTTGTATCTTTTTGGAAAAGAGGCAGTTATAGTACTTAAGCCTGCCTTGGAAATGTAGCCAGTCAGAAAGTTTATAAAGCTCGCATGCGTGAGTTAACCTGTCACATCCCGTGACTAGTCAGCAAGCTTTGTTGAGGGTGAGGTTGATGCTGCATAGGGCAATTTGGTCAGTTGACCCATAGATGACTATTCTGTAGTCCACCAAGGACAGGATAGATGAGGAAACAGTGAGACACATGGCCTGGGTGGGGTAGGCAGTGCTTATGCCTGTAAAGGATCCCTAATCTAGTGTTAATAGAGGAGGAGACATTATGTATGTGAGAGTGGTAGGAGAGGGAGGTGTCTAAGGTGACTCCAATGTATTTGAAGCATGAGACCTGCTCCAGAGTTGAGCTATGGGTGTGCATAACAACTAGTGGAGTGTGTCAGTGGGGGCTTTGGGGGTGGGCAAAGATCATGGACTTAGTTTTCTTGTAGTTGATTATAAGAAGATGATCAGAAACCCAAACTTCTATCTCCCTAAAGAAGCCCTGCAGAGCAGTTTGAAGAGAATTTGGATGAAGGTGTTTCCAAAAGACTACCGCATCATCAGCATATAGCAGCATCTGACCACTGCAGACCTTTGGGAGGGAGTTCAGGAAGAGGATGAAGAGTAAGGGGCCAAGTATTTACCTTCAGGGGACACCAGTAAGAACCAGTTTGCTAGTAGAGATAGTTGTATTTATTTTGACTTGTTGTGTCTGACCCGTGAGATAATCTTTGAACCAGGTGGTGATCGCTGAGGCAAAATTAAGGGCTGGGAGGGTATGAAGGAGTAGCTCATGGCTGACGGCATCAAACGCCTTGGTCAGATCTATGTAGAGAGCCCTGGCCAAGGACCCTTGTTCTAGTGCCTCATGAATAAAAGTAGTGAGTTCAATGAGGGTGGTGGAGGTGCTGTGGCCCCTCCAGAAACTGTGTTGTTCGTGGCAGAGCAGGTCGTGTTTGGATAGGTAGTCAGTTAGTTGATCAGATACTATTTTTTCTAGGACCTTAGAGAGTGGTGGCAGGATAGATATAGGTCTATAATTGCTTGTGGAGGTGGGGTCACCATTCTTCAGGACTGGGATTATTATTGCTCTCTTTCAAGCCATGGGGAATTGGGTAAGGCATAAGGACAGGTTAATGATTTTGGTGAGATGAGGTAGTGTCACATCCAGTGTAAGCCGAATGAGTTTGGGGTCCAGGGAATCATGGCTATAATGAGAGTTTGCCAGAGCTTTGATAAGATAGCATTTTGCCTCAATACAAGAGATGACTCTCAGCCTGAATGGGGTAGCGTTAGTGACGGCCAAGGTGTTGGTGGGGGGGTGGATTGTAGGGTCAAAGAAATTTGATAGGAGAATATGAGAGAGAGAGATCAGAGAAGGAGGTACTGAGGGCATTGGAGATAGTAATAGGGTCCTGGTTGATAACCCCATCAACTATAAGCTGGACTGGGGTAGGGGAAACAGTTTTCCCACAGAGTTCCTTAATATTGGACCAGAATTTTTTCCCTGAGCCCCAGGAGGAGGTGAGAGATTGTTTGTAGTATGCAGCTTTGGCTTTCCAGATTGCCCAGGTGCAACTGTTTCTGGCCTCTCTGTACTGTTGCCTGTCCTGCAGGAGCAGCTAGTCAAGGGCATTATGCCATAGGTCATCCCTCTGGTGTATAAGGTCAAGTAGTGCTTGGGAGATCCAAGGGGTGTTTCTTTGCTTTATTACTTGTTTGGAGAAGGGTGCAAATATGTCACAGCCAATTTGAAGGTGTCAATAAAGTAGGTGAGGACAGCATCCACAGTCTGGGCAGTGTGGGTAGGGGACCAGTTGCAGGAGGCAAGGTGAGACTCGAACCATGCTAGGGTTCTTTTTTTGAGGCTTCTATGTACAGTGACCTTTGGGGGGGGCAGGGGAGATTTTAGTGGACCACCAGCATGTCATTGGGGAATGGTCGCTAATCAAGTCGTGGTGCACTGTGACTTGAGAGATGTCATAAGACTGGTTGGTGAGGATTAGGTCAATTAGGGTAGAGGTCCCCATTCTAGTGTCCTGCCTGGTTGGGGAATTGATGACCTGGGAGAGGTCACAAGCTAGGGCTGAGTCTTTGCAGGGGGATAAGGCAGTGGATAACCAATTGACATTGAAGTCTCGAGGTATTCATTATGTGGGCACAACATGGATCAGGGTGGGTGATATATAGATTGATATAGATATACATATAGATAGATATACAGTAGATAGATAGCTAGATGGATAGATAGATGGATATATCAGGGATTGGGGAGGGGAGACCCATGGCACTATTTCTACCAGCATCTCACTCATGGGTGAATTTTCTAAGTCCCCTCAAACCAGCCCAGACTGGTCTTAGGGTATGTAGAATTGTTCCCTCTGGGAGATTTCTGTGAATTACAGGTCTGGGGCTTTGGCAGTTTATCTCTGCCTCATCATTCCTAGGACCTTGTCCTTGCACCATTCATTTTGGTGCAAGACCCTTACGCCATGCCGGGAGCATTGAGAATTGAGCCCTAGGTCACTAACAAATTGTTTAAGGCAATCAAACATATTTTACTTGTGAAACTGTGATCCAGCATTGACCAAAGAATTACACTGAATACCAAAAGTGAATGACCAGCACTTTCAGTACTAAACCACTCAGCACCTAATTCCTTGCCATAATAGGGAAAAAAAAAGTATAATATTCCCCAAATAACAGGCCCATAATGCAGTGAACTGTATAGGATTTAGAAGGGTTTTAGCCTGCATAAATTAATATTCCATACACAGGTAACTATAAGTGGTCCTCAGTTTTCTTAGTAATATTTGGGAAAACTGTGTAAGACATATACAGCAACATTTGACTACAGAAGTGAAAACTCGCAAATTCCATGATACCCAACTTGCTACACTACTTCTGCCTGCCCCTGTGAGGTCAGTGATTCTGTTGCTGCTGGTACTTATGCACACTGTAAGACATGCACACACTTCTGATGGGCCCACACTTCTGCAGCTGCAAGTGTAAGACATGCACACTGACTTCTGACTGCAGATAAAAATCTATGAAACCCAAATTGCAACATTATTTCTGCAGGCAGAAGCTCAGGACCCTGTGGGACCAGAGCTTCTGCAGCCACAGGTATTCATACACACTGTAAGACATACATTCATTTTTGGCTGCAGAGGCAGAGGGCCCATGTGGGACCCACACATCCGCAGCTACAGATACAAATCCATGTAGGTAGAACATCAATGCTACTGAATTTGTGTCATCTGGAAACAGTTGCATGTTGTCTTACCTGATGATGTCTGTCTGTGGTGGCTTGTGTGGTATTGTCTTTTGCTGCCTGGGAGAAGGTGAATTATGGTTGGAAACCCTCAATGGATTTGTTTCTTTTTAAGATAGGAGAATCATATCCCTTTAGGACTTTCAGGAACAAATGCATATATACAAGGCCTTCTGGGTCCTGTACCACGGGAAGAGTCTGTTGGTTTGCATGTGGTTATGGATAAAAAATAATTTGTGGTGTTGCCTGGCTGGCTATGCATCCATTTGGCTACAGATGCAGATGTGCAGGGCCAAGAGTCCATCTGGTTGTATAGCAGCAACAGGTGAAGAGATGCAGGTCCCTCAGGGCCCCATGTGAAGAGAATACATCTCTTCATTATATGGTTACTTGTTGTCCACCTGTTTTGCATGCAGCCAACATTGCACTATCCCTCCACAGGTGGGATGTGGCTTTACATGAAAGCTCCATCCCCCCAGCCGTGGCCCACCCTGATGGCTCACGGAGCTCACTCTCAAACTCAGCTCACTAGCACTGGATCACAATAAAGTACCCACTGGGACACCTTCACCTGTTTTTTTTTTTTACTTTTTTTTATTTTGTTTCCACGACATGAAGTTGGTTACTATAATGTGTTACATTTCTTCTGAAAGGTGGCTTTACAGAGCAACTGTGAAAACAGCTTTCAGCCTGCATTTGAAAATCCTTATCATCCTTGTTCCTGTGGTACAATCATGTACATAATATATTCAAAATGTGCAGCTAAAATGTTTTAATACAGCCGAGTTATGAGTGAAAGTACTTATGTGAGACACACACAAAAAAAAATCACACGTTTATGTCACAAGCTGATATTGCACTATTGTGCTTCATGTGCAATCTTAAAATGATGTGGAACCTATGTAAAAGAGCTTATGCTCAAAGGTGTATAATCCGAGATTTTAATAAATAAATTAATTAAATTAAATTCTTAGATCACAAATAAACATCTTCAACCATTCAAAAACAAACATTTTACATTTCCATGAAAAAAAATGCTTGGACCACACATAATGTGCAACCAAAAAGATCTTTATTCTCATATCAAATCTCTGTCCAGCAAAAAATGTTTTTTGTTTTAGTTTGCATGATTGTCTTGAGCCGTGTTTGTTTCAACCAGGAAGAGAGCGAGCAGTTATTTGGCCGCATTCAACGATCCACTGCCTGCTAGTCAAGTACTCTTGCACCAAATCACATCTTGGGCATAGTTTTGCTTACTGAGTACACCTTATTCTGTGCTTCTGTTTAGTTTAATCTTATTTTTTTAAGATTATATATTTGGCCTCACAGTGTCACCTTGCTGTTACTTCTGGGTCACCAGCCAGTATTTAACACATGGCCTGCGTCAAGTGCAAGAAGTAATACCCTATTGTGAGCTGCTAGGGAGGTGTCCCTATCTCCTGGGGAACTGCTATATACATGTGGAACGTGTTTTTAGTTATATACAAAACATTGATATTGATTGTCTTGAGCCCTGTTTGTTTCAACCAGGAAGAGAGCGAGCAGTTATTTGGCCGCATTCAGCGATCCACTGCCTGCTAGTCAAGTACTCTTGCACCAAATCACATCTTGGGCATAGTTTTGCTTACTGAGTACACCTTATTCTGTGCTTCTGTACAATTTAATCTTATTTTTTAAGATTATATATTTGGCCTCACAGTGTGACCTTGCTGTTACTTCCGGGTCACCAGCCAGTATTTAACACACAGCCTGCAGTGAGCAGGGCGAGCCCATGCAGGGCAAGTGTGTGGCATCATGCTTGAAGATGAGTGCAAAGACACGCGTGCGTGTTTGCTTGTTTGGCTTGCTTGGTGTTCCAGAGCACAGTTAAACAAATCGTAATATTATGTGCAGGTATTTATATCTACAAATTAGCTGTTGATAATACTCAAGCTACTGTCTATAATTACTCTAAGAATTTTACCCTTGTTGTTTATAAGGCATCTGATTAGGTGCTTGTAATATGGAAGGTCTTATCAAAATGTGTTCTACTTGTCTATAGTTTTGTTCAGGATACAACACAAATCATTTTATTTGTGACAAATGCCTCCTGATAGATACTCTTCAGGAAGAAATTACTAGGCTGCTTCACACTGGGGCTATAAAGTCCACTTTTGGACCACTGAATGAGGAAATAGAACTGCTGGAAAAGTTCAAAGATAATATGGCATCCCAGATTATTCCCCAGGGTCTGTTCCTGAAATGGTGACAAATCAGGTTACCACAAACTATTGGGCAACAGTAACAAAAAAGAAAGCTAAACATCAAGGAGGTCAGATTTATAATGTTCCACCACTTACATTACACAATAAATTTCTTCCCTTGGAGGTGGAAGACTGTTTCATACTCACCTGTTCCCCACCTCATGAGACTGTTAATCAGTCTCCAATTATTAACAATTTAGTAACTTCTAGTGCACAGTTAAAATTCACACACCAAAGAAGTTAATTACTACTTTGGTAGAAGATACTTTATCACCCATTTTTAATTTGTCATTAAATCAAAATACAAACAGTAGTTCTATAGTCTCTTCCAACCTTCAGCCTAGGCAGACTTTTATACTTGGGGATTCAATGATTAAACACATTGACCGCATCACATGTAATCCTGACAAATTAAATCATACACGCTCCAGTTTTCATGGTGTAAAGATTTCTGATATTACTACTTTGCTGCCTGATGTTTTAAGTAAAACAGGTAGTAATCCTTTGGTAATCATTCATGCCAGAACCAACAATGTATTATATGATAATTTTGAACATATTAAGCATGCTATTATTGCTTTAAGCAACTTATTGATCAATAAAGGGTGTAGAGTTAGTTTTTCAGAAATCTTACCAATTCCAAGGGCTACTGATACTATTTCTAATAAAATTTAACAAATTAATGAATGACTATGTAAATGGTATTTCAAACAGGACATTCCCAGTATTACTCTTTGGGAAGATTTTTATTACAAGCCTTCTCTGTACTGTTGGTATGGATTCCATCTCAGCAGACATGGTAGTTCCCTTCGTAGGAAATCTCTGCTGAAAAAATTCAATGCTCTTTTAAACTAGAAAAAAAGGGGGAGCATGAGGTTAGTCCCAAGTCTCTGAAATGTACCAAGATTCCAGTTTTTTGTAAAGTTTTGTCATTAAATGCTCGATCTTTAAATCTGTCTAAAATATCTGAATTAGAAACAATTATACTTACTCATAATATAGGAATCATAGCAGTTACAGAAACCTGGGGGGCCAATCCATCCACTCTAGTGAAATCCATTCAAGGCTACAAACTTTATCATAACGATAGACTGAATAAACAGGGTGGTGGCGTGTGTCTATATATTTGAGACAATATATGATTCTCATGAAATTCAATACTCTACTATGACAGAAAGTATCTGGGTTTTTGTTCAATTCAAAGGACTATCTCACATATTTTTGGGCTCATGTTATAGGCCCCCTACACAGGATTCTAATTATGATCTGGCCCTCTTAAATGATATTTCTTATTTTTCTGAAAAAGGGGATACTATTATATTAGGTGATTTTAATTTCCCCAGTATTGATTGGACATCTTAAGGGGCACTACTAGTCAAGACAAACTTTTTTTGTTCTGTCTCTCTGAATATGGCCTCTCACAATTTATTACTACTCCAACCAGAGGTCCTAACATTTTAGATCTTGTAATATCTAATATAAAAAATACTATCTCTGATATTCACATAAGGGTATCACTTCACACAAGTGACCATTTGGCCATTCTTTTTTCCCCTGCAGATGTTACACCCTAGTGTTTCAAAATTCACTACTTTTAGAAATTATGATAAAACTAACTTTAATAATATAAACAAATTACTTGTAAATAAATCTAGGGAAGCCCTTATGCAGCATCTATCAGTAAATGATGCCTCGATTTTATTAAAAACTTTAATTCACAAAACTGAGAAGGCATATATCCCCTTAGTTAAAAAATATAACATAAAAGGGAGGACACCCAGATGGTTTAATAAAAAAAATTCAATATCTAATTAAAAAAATAAGGTTATTTCAATAACTTAACAAGAAGGAATCCCCAGACAGGGAAATAATTTATTTAAAATACAAATCCACACTGCAATTGCTTAAACATACTATAAAAAAAGCAAAAAAGACTTTAGAATTTAAAATAGCACACACTAAAGACTCTCATAAATCTTTATATTCTTATTTAAACAGTAAGAAGAATACCACTAGGAAGATTGGACCTATTGTCCATAATAATAATATTATCAGTTCAGACTTAGAAACAGCAAACATATTTAATTCATATTTTGCTTCTGTGTTTTCCTTTAAAGATAATGGGCTGGATATTCAAACTGCGCCCAAAAAGTGTGCAATATCAGGAGCAAGCACAAGTCCATTGCGCCCATGCGCAATAGACGCGATATTCAAAAATGGAGCAAGCCAAATTGCGCAAACAGCTAACGTCTGAATATCGCACAGCTTGCGCCATAACGCAACTAGGAAGAGGAAGCTGAGCAGATACGATTCGCTACAGCGCAACAAGGGCAGCCCAGCTGAGCAGCCCAGAGGCGCCACAGCACAAGCAGGGAGCCCCCCAGCAGCAGAGCAATGGAACTGCACAACCAGGGAGGTAGGGGCCCACCACCCATTCAACAGATGGGCACAGGAACACACTGCAGAACTGACAATGCACCCCCACACCCCAAGCACAGCACAACTGGGGGAGGGATGGAATATCCACCGGCCCATGGGGACAACCAAACAAAGCACAGCTGGGCCATGGTGCCACAGCACACCCACCGGCAAGGTGAGACTGCCACACAAGGAGGGCGGACCACCCCATGGTACAGCAGTCCCCCCTCGTGCACAGCACACCCTGCACCGTGACCCCAAGACATCCCCCATGAGCAGTGACCTTCACTGCAGGAATCCCCATGCATACCCCCCAATGTCACACTGCAACCCCGTGTACCACAGAACCATATAAGCCAGACCCACCATGAGCACCCAGTAGTGAGTTGCAGCACATGGCAATGCAACAATGGCAGACACAGTGCCAACACCTGCAATCCCCCTGAGGCACAGCTGAGAGACCGAACATGTATCACCACAAGAGCTACCCCACACAGGAAAGGGCATGCCCCTGACACCACCGCCATTGATACAGCACCCTGCACAGTAGACAAGTGTCACAGCGCCACCCACCATGAGCCACAGCAGCCAGCACAGACACCCACAGTGCTGCATGGAAGCATGCAGCACACCAGATGCAACACAGTGCAGAGCAAACACACACCCATACCCTCAGGAACACCAACACAGGGACGCAGTAGTGTGGCAACCAAGCCCCCAGTGTGGGCCCATGTAAACTATGCACACACAGCCTGCAGTCCACCATGGCACAGGGGTGACACCCACCCTGTGCATGAACTGTGGCCCTGTACACCACCAGCATATACCTGGATCACAAGTCACAGACAGTGGTGCACAGCCCCTGCAACACACACAAGCCACAGCATGGAGGTGAGACAGCAACTGTGGAGGCCACAGTGTCACCTGAGGCAAACATGCACCTCACCAGTGACAGGAGGCAACCCAGCATTGTGACAGTCACAATGGATGACCTGCAGGGACAGCCACCACTGACTAAGCAGCAGACCTCGCAGGCCACTGACATGCAAAGGGTGTCAGCTGCACAGGCCAAGGACAGGTTGACAGGGGCACAATGGACACAGAGCAGGTACCATGGACCACTGCACACAGTAATGCAATGCACAGAGAACAACACACACCACAGATACCGACTGATAGCCACTCCCACACCAGAGACACTTCCCCACGCACACACACACATACCCATGACTGAACCACACCAGATGCCATGCACACCACTGCAACTGAACATCTATAGCCAGATGCAAATCAGAGACCACTACAGTATTCATATCAAAATTACTATATTCAAAAAATATAACAACAACAACTATATACATATATATACATAAATGGGGTGGAGGGACAGGAACAAGGTGGGGGTGGGTAAGGGGCAGGGGTGAACAAAAAGGAGAGGAAAGGCAGGGTGTGAGGGCCAGTCAAAGGGGGGAGGTTCTGCTCCATCAGTGGCATCCTGCCTGCTCCTCCACTGCCTGGGGCTGTTCATAGGATCGCCTTCTCCTCCTCACCCCATGCCGATGAATGTCCTGTAGTATGACAAGGGGATTCCGCTGCCACACGAACCAGATCCTGGATGGACCACTCTATCCTGATGAGTATCTGCACACCTAGGACAAGGGGTCAGAGTCAATGGGTGTGACTGTCCATCCCCCTGCAGCCCACCCATCATGCATGGCATACAGCCATGTGCCCCGCTCCTGTGATGGTGTGCACCCACCCACAGTGACCGTGTGCACAAGACATGTCCAACCAGGCAGCAACAGCCATGTGTACCACTGCACACACACACACACCACCCATGTCCAGCACAGCACAACCAAGGCTGTACAGTAACGTGGCTATGCGGTGGGCAGGCAGTGCCACAGTCATGTGCCCAGTACACACATGGACCACCATTGACGCACTTTCAGACATTCAGTGCCACTGGACAGTGCTGACTGTCACATGTCGTGTGCATGGCAGTGGCATCCATGGATGGTGGCCATGCCCTGCTCCCCACCCTGTCACACAGCATGCAATAGCAATCATGGTGTCATGGCACTCACCCTCATCAGGTTGTCGCTGGTGTTGGGGTTGTTCCCCGACACGCTCACGTTCAGCTTCCACCACCCTCCGCTGCTGCTCCTTGGCCCTCCTCCACTCTGCCACACCTGTGGGAAACAAAAGGAGAGAAACACATCAGTACAAACCCAAAGCATATTCCCCCTGCCCCAATGTGTGTGCCCACCCACCCAGCCAAACCCATCCATCCCATACCCTGTAAACACCGCCACAGCCAACCCTAGACCATCCCTCCCCTATGTGCTGGACACATAACACAGTGTTACCCATATGGACCATACAGGTGTGTACATGTATCACCCACCTGGATGAGGCACCACGCCCCTCCTGGCGTGCGACCGCAGATGTGCCAGTCGCTCCGGTTCCCTCCGTCGCAGGTCACCATACAGGTGCCTGCACTGCTCAGCCATCCTTCTGCAGCCAATGGCCGCCTTCAGGTCATTGGCCACCTCTTGCCAGACCTCGGTCCTGGCCCTGTCCAGTGGCATCTCAGCAAAGAGTGGGCCATAGTGTGGCTCCACAATGGCCTCAAGGTTGGCCAGCTCAAGGGCACTCCATTGAGGGTCTCTCCTGCATGCCATCTCCAGCACTATAGTAGGCAATATGGTGCTCCGCAGCGCGGCAACCCCACGTGAAATTGCTGTGCAATACATCGCTGCCATTCTCTATCACGCTGTCAGTACACCACCGTCATTCCCTATCGCACTGTCACCGAACAGCATGATAGAGCTGCAGACATGCCAGATGTATAGCGCCAAGGGGGCAAAGATCAGGCACAGGGTCATGGGTCTCTGACGCAAGGCCACGCACTGCGCCATCAGACATCTATGCATCTAGCACAATTGGTCGCCTGTGTGCCATTGCCACAGTGAACTATTGCGCAGTTGTGCCACAGCACCATGTAGTGACCCTCGCCGTAGTGCCACTGGCACAATGGTGGCCATGCCCTGAATTGCCTACCATGCACAGCACATCATCAGCATGACAGATGCCTGCGTAAACTACCTGGCCATGTGCAGTGCGGTGTACTACGCAGCCACAGAACTGCGCCATTGGCTGAGCACGTTCAACCCTATTGCACAAAGAGCAACAGCGCGATATTCAGCCATCATAGGCAAATCATCCGATCAGCCATTCAATGGCACAGCAGCACGATTTGCATCTCATTAAAGTTGCTTCACACCTAATTTGCATGGATTGCACCATAAAACTGTGACACTGTTCTACAGTGGCCATATTCAGTTACTGCAGTTTATAGGTGAGTTGCATGCTGTGTGGTGTTCTGGACTGTGGTCACAGGGACTTGCTTTGTACTGCACAGTCACAGGTCACCACTGTCACCCATACAGGCTGAAAAATGACCGAGCAAGGACTGGGTGAGGGTGAGGATGATGATGGTGGGCAGAAGAGGAGGCCCAATCTTACCAAGGCCAAGACGGATGCACTCTTCGAGGCCTACATCGATCAGGAGCCACTGCTCAGTGGATGGTGGGGCACCCCTCAGGCCTGTGCTGCTGCATGGGAGGGGGTGGCACGTGCCATCAACCTGCACAGCAGCCACCAGCGCTCTGTGCAGGAGTGTAAGAAGAAGATGGATACTGACAGGAAGAGGGTGAAGGAGAAGGTGGCTGCCATCAGGAAGGCACGTGCTGCAACAGCGGGAGCAAGCCGGAGGTGGTGCAGCTGACTCCGGCAGTGGACAGGCTTGCTGCAAGCATGCAGCGCAGTGCCATTGAGGGCGTTCCAGGAGGTGGCTTCCAGACAGGAGGTAGCCCATCACTGCATGGTACATTATGGTCTGGGGGGAAGGTAGATCACATGCACTAACATGTCCTTACTTTCTTTTACAGATCCTGCACTTCTGCAGGGGTCAGCAGTGGAGGGTCTGTCCACTGCGGACAGCCATCTGGAGTTGGAGGAGGGACCATCCACCTCCGCAGGTAGCTGGTGTGCCTTGCAACAGTGGATCCACCTGGCTGTCAACTGTCATTGAGACAGGTGTGGGGGAGGCCCTTCCTGTGTCCCAGCGGTCTGGCATCCAAGCATGCCAGCATGCTGTGTCTGTGGCTGTGGCACAGACCTGCACCACTGATGATGCAATGACCATTATGGGCAGTGACATGTGTGTGTCACAGAATGGACACACAGCAGGACAGCACACGCCCATCGACCTGGCTGGTTATGACATGTGTGCCAGCATGTCAGTACAGTCCCAGGCTGCACCTGTCAGCACCGGTTGGGCAGCACCAGTGGCTGGTCAGGTCAGTGGCACTGTTGAAGCCACAGCAGCGGAATAGCCTATCCGTTGGGCACAGCAGGTGGAGGGGCAGCAGCAGCAGTCACCCACCAGGACTGGGGGTACAGGGCTCAGCGATGGCATCTGTGCACCACCTGTGGACTTGCCCATACCTGGCCCTGGTGAGCAGTGCCCACCCTCAAGGGGTGCTGAACATCAGGCCCTTCCATACCCTGAGGGACAGGTTGCTGAGGTGGCAGATGACCTCTTTGACGAGCACACCCACCTGCTGCAGGCATCAGTACAGCAGCAGATGCGGCTTACAACTTCCGTGGAGGCACTGTGTGTGGCCCTGGAGCGGGTTGTGGCACAACACAGTAGGGACACCGATAGGATCCCATCATGGATTGACCATTTGTGGGAGGATGTGACCGCTGCCATTGATAGGCTACCACAGGTGTTGGTCGCTGTCGTGGCCACAATGGTCACACAGTCAGGTGCCCATGTGTCACTCACACCATGCAGTTTGCTATCCACTCCCCATTCCCAGCATCATGCGACACCCACCCTGTTGACACCGGGTTCAGCTGTGGGCATCCCCAGCACTCCTGGTGCAGGTTTGTTCGGTGTGCTGCAGACACCTGTGCGGGCACAGTCGTGTTCACGCAGTGGAACCACTGGTGGACCATCGCTGCCACCCCATGAGGCCCATGCTCAGCCTGCCAGTGCTGCTGGGTCTTGGCGGGGCCGCCCACGCATCCAAGGCGGACGTGGCACTGTGCCGCAAGACTGACCTGTCTCCCAGTGTGGGCCCTGTCTGGTGCTGCCCTGTGTGCATTGTATGTTTTGGTGGGCAGTGCACCGGTGGGTGCCCAGCCCTACATGCAGACACACGGTCCACCTGCACACCCTCCCGACTGCTGTCCACAGGTGCGTGTGCATGATGATGCCTGCATTGTGCTGTACACCAAAGTGCGATGGTGCCCAGCATCTGACACATGCACATAGTCAGTCAGTGGACGTGGTGGTCTGTGGCCATATGTGTTGCTAGTGTCTGTGTTCCGGCTCTGTTTTGCACCTGACCCCTGTGCACTGTGTGCCTATTGTGTGTATGTGTGTGTGTGTGTGTGTCCGTCAATGTGGCATGTTACTGTTCCCCCCTCCCTGGTTGTATGTGTGTGCTTCTGTGCCCTGCCACTTCCCTTGCTGTCATGCACCCCTGGTGTGTTTCCATGTGTGTATGTGGGTTGTGCCCTAGCCACTGGTGGTTGCACATGGCCCCATGACTTACCTGTGTTGGCTGACGTGCTCCTCTGTGATGGTGTCCCGATGCAGCTGGGCCAGCCGGATCAGTCGGGGGTCCTGTTGTCCAAGGGGGGGCTGCCCATCCCCATCGTCACCGGCATCACCATTGTCCCCATTGCTGTCCCCCTCTTCGACCTGTATGGCTATCCCACAGTCTTTGGCCATGTTGTGCAGGATAAAACAGGCCAGGAATATAGCACAGGCCTTTGAGGGGTTATACTGTAGGGCACCACCGGAGGTGTCCAGGCAATTGAAATGCACCTTCAGCATCCCAAACACCCACTCAATGATGTTGCGTGTGGTGGCATGTGCCTCATTGAAGCGTTGCTGCAATGGGGTCGTGGGCCGCCGGTAGGGTGTGAACAGCCAGGGATGGAGTGGCTATCCACTGTCACCTCTGTGGAGATAGTGGAGGTTAGTGTCTTGCTCAGGCTCAGACTGCCCCTAACCCTGTGTGCCACACCTATGGCACCTGTGGCTTACCCCCCCTTGCCCACAATTTGTCAGTTCTACATGCATACTCACCCACTAGATGTCCTGTGGGGATGTCCCCACTCTTGAATCGATGGCACAGTGCCAACTGGTACCATATGAAAGAATCATGTGCTCCCCCAGGGTGCGTGGCACAGACATAGATGATGTGCCCACTGGCATCACACACCACCTGGCAGTTGACACTGGCATATCCCTTCCGATTGATATAGGTGGCCCCATCAGGGCCAGGTGGCATGCGAATGGCCACATGGGTGCAGTCTAATGCCCCTAGCATGCCAGGCATATGTGCTACCCTGTGGAACTCCTGTATGTTTGCTGTGCACTCCGCCGCGGTGCTGGGGAAATGGATGTACTCTGCAGCATGTGGCAGCAGTGCACTGAGGAACTGGGTGAGGATGTGTGATGTGGCTGACTGTGATATGCCTGTGGTGTCCCCTGTTGGTCTCTGGAAGGTACCCGTGGTGAGCAAGCACATGCAGGCTGTTACCTTTGTCTCCACTGACAGAGCATGACTCCGTCGTGTGGGTGCCTGCATCACATCACTGCACAGCTCACAGAGCCACCTCAGTATTGCCCTGTTCAGGTGGTACCAGCCCACTATCTCGACATCTGAGTACAGCTCAAAGCTGGTGCGGGCTCGGTACTGCCTTTTGGGGGCGAACCGCCGACTGGCCCTTCCACAGCCATGTCCCCCTGCAGCATGCCTTCTCACCCCCCTCATTACAGCTTCCATGTGGAAGATGACACTGTCCATGTCCCTGGCTTGTGTCCCCCCCAGCTGTTGTTGCTTTGTTCCCCCCGCTGTCATGACTGCTACCTCCACTGCACCGGGTACACCTACTGGCCTCTGCTCACTGTGGCCCCACACACCTTCCCTTGCCCCTACGCTGTCCTCTTGTTTCCCTGGCCTGCGCTCTTTGTCCCTCTTGCTCTGTCTCTCTCCCTGCCTCATGTGCCCCTGTAGCATTCTTGCACCTCTTCCTTGCTCCTTTTATTTTGGCTCATTTCCGCCATGGCGCACTCCTCCGCTTGCCCAATTGCCGCGAGACGCGCAAGTCTTTGAACATCGCATCAGCACTTTATGCATGGTTCCACCCCTTTTGGTTGCGCATGCCTTCATCATCATTGCTCTGTTGCTCAGCATGTTTTCAGTGGCGCAATTGCCTCCCGCTGAATATCGCAGAATGGCGCATTTTCTGACTTGCGCTGGAGCAACCCTATTGCGCATTGCGCAAGCCTTTTGAATATCCGGCCCAATGTATTCTCTAGTCTTCAGAAACAGCCAAATAAATCCTCACACTATATTATTTCTGAGCAAATGATCTTGACTGCTCTACGTTCCATAAAAAATCAGTAAGTTGGATAATATTACAACAAGATTCTCACTCGAAACAGCTGAGGCAATTGTAGTTCCTCTTAAAATAATTTTAACTAATCCATTACTTCTGGTCAAATTCCCCTTGACTGGCTAACAGCATTAGTTAAACCTATTTACAAAAAAGGTAATAAAGAAAACGTGCAAAATTATTGTCCAGTTAGCCTGACATCCGTTGTTTGTAAGATCATGGAGAAGATTATTAAACTGTTAATTGAGAGAGAAATTTTAAATCTTAATTTGACTGATAATTCCCAACATGGGTTTAAAATTGGGTATTCATGCACCACTAATTTGGTGGCATTTTATAATAACATAAATATTGGTCTGGACAACAATATTCCATCAGACGTCATACTTTTGGATTTTAGTAAGGCATTCGATAAAGTATCACATAATAGGTTGGGTCATTAATTGGAACTATTTGGGTTATCATCTTGTCTTACAAAATGGATAAAATGTTGGCTGTCAAATAGAACCCAAAGGGTAAATTTTAATAATTCTATTTCTAGCCAATGTTTTGTCACTAGTGGAGTACCTCAGGGCTCTGTTCTTGGACCTACACTGTTTAACTTATATATTAGTGACAAGTTAATTTCATCTCAAAATTGGCTTTCCAAATTTGTAGATGATTCAAAACTCGGTGGTTATGTGGACTCAGAGACTAATTTAAAATGTTTAGTTTCTGATTTTTTCCTCTATTGAACAAATTGAATTCTATGGAATGTAATATTGATAAATGTGTTGTTCTGCATTTTGGTAGAACAAACAAAAAGAATATATATAAGATAAATAATCTCTCGCTGAACTCATCTTCATTAGAAAGAGACTTAGGTATCTGTGTTAATAACAAATGAACTTCACATGATCACTGTTTGAAATTTACTAATCTTGCACATTCATTATTAAGCCAAATCAAGCGCTCATTTGTAACAAGAAGTATGGAGTGCTTGATTCCGTTGTACAGATCACATCTGGACTATGGATCCCCTTTTTGGAATCCCTATCTTGTTGGTGATATAGTTTTATTGGAACGGGTTCAATGCAGTGCTACAAAAAAGATTTCTGGGTTAACTAATTAATCACATTCTGAGAGGTTAGATGCTACTGACCTCCAGACTCTCCAAGCCAGACGTTATAGCGGTGACATTTTGTTTATTCATAAAGTGCTACAATCTCCATCTTTGTTAGCTCATTGCAATCTTTCTATTTGTTCAGACAAAAAACACTTAGGTCCTATAACAAACAGATAATTATTAAGAAATCAAATTTAAATAAAAGAAATAATTACATAACTATACGTGCATCTAGACTTTGGAATTTATTACCCCAAGAAAGAGTGAATAATCAACATGTTAACACCTTTAAAAATCACTTTGATAATTGGAGTAAACTAACTCAGTCCTGCTTATACTGACCCACTTGTCTGGGGGAAAGAATCAAGATGGGTCTCTCCACTTTACCCAAAACTGTATTTTGTTTAAAGTTTACACAAAAAATTCTAGGGTCACACTTAAATGTGCAACCAAAGAAGTAATCTGGCAGAAAACTAAGTATTTACGGTATGCATAAAAATTCTTGTGTCATACTTAAATTGTAACCAAAAAATTAATGTCCACAGAACACACCAGAGGCTACAAGGAGATACAGAGCAGTGGCAACACAGAAAGAAAATCACAGCTGGACATGCAAAGAACTGCACGGCTACTCAAACTGCCACAAACACATTCCAATGCTAGGAATACATTAAATCATTTTTATTATTAAAACAAAAAGTGAAGTGACATAGCAAGTGGAGTGATACTCCACTTTTTATTTTAATAATAAAAATTAATGTATCCTAACATTAGAATATGTGAAATAAGTAGCCATAAAGAATTAATGTGGCAGAAAAACAAGCATTTTTAGTATGCACAAAACATTCTTTGTGAGCTTGAAAAATTCTTGGATTCCACTTAAATGTGCGACCCAAGAATTACACTTTTTGAGTGCATGAAAAATTCTTTAGTTACACTTAAATGTGCAATCCAAGAATTTATGGATTGTGACAAAAGCATTGGCCATCTCCCTAAGTTGATGGCCAAGGAAAGGTTTTAACATTTTGATCCCATATAATGAACTTGTTCACTAGAATGTGTTAAATCCCACCCAAAATTTGGCTGTCATGGTAGCTGTGAAATGAACCTTTGACCTGTATTTAAAATTCCAACCATCCCTGTTTATGAGGTACAGTCATGTAAATCATATTCAAAAGTTTAAATTGAAATATTGGACTGTAAACAGAATATTCAAAATTTGAAATTAAAATATTGTAAAACAGCCAATCTATAATGAATGAATGTCAGACACAAACTTTTTTGTGTACACAAAAGATGAAATGTTGGTGTCACACATTTAAATGCAAAACAATAATTTTTTGTGTGTACCGAATAATGGAATTCTATAGTCACACATTTACGTGTGGCCCAAGAATTCGTTTTGGTGCATTCTAAAAATTCTTGTATCACAAATTCTTGTGCCACACTTAAATGTGTGACAAAAAATTCCTGTCTTATAACAAAGGAATTAGACATCTTACTAAGGTTAAACTGAAAACCAAATAACTTAAAGTTTAAAAAAGGTATGTCTGTCCCATTTGTTTAAAAGAAATAAGCACCAGAATCAAGCTTAATTTTATGTATTTTCATTTTTTGCCAAAAAAAAGATTACACCCATCACAAGCAAAAGATTGTTATCACAACACATAAACACAATTAGTCATGACCTAAAAATGGCTCACAATTGAAAAATATTTGGGTCATATCAAAGAGTTATCCTGAAAACCCTACTGAGCATGCACAGAAGTTGAATTTCAATTCCTCATAACTCTGGAGTTGCTAAATATTTTTCATGAAACCTTCAAAATGCACACCCATGGCACATGCCAATACAACCCTGAATGTTTCAGGACAAAACTCTGCTCTGTCTTGAAAAAAATTAGACTGAACAAATGGCCAAAAATTTTGTTTTTATGTATGATTGATATTTCCTGATCTTGGAATCTGGGTAAGTGCCCATCATGGCACATCCCACATTGTAAGAATTTAACACCCAGACCACGCATGCCAAATTTCATGCAATTTCATTGAACCCTGGCAAAGTTTTTGAGATGCAAAAATTGGGGTTAAACACTGAATACTCCACTCAACCCAAAGGATGTGCAGATGGAAACTACGGGATAAAAGATTTATCTACACCAGTGCCGTTTCACCTTGGTTAACCTCATGAGTGATGTAAGCCATGAGTAAACTGGTCGAGGACAAACAGCTCAAATATAGATAAATTATTTTCCCTCAAGGTCCACTCTATGTATTTGATGTATGCAATAGGCAGGGACCTTGTGTTTGTGTTTTTTTCTTAGTTGCTTTCTTTTTTTGATGGACATATTTGGTTGATTTGATTTGGTTGATGACGCTGGCCCCATTTTTTACTGCCTCTGTCCCCCCAGGTACTCTGTTGTGCATTGCCCTGGAGTGGACCACAGGGGTGGGAGAGTTGCCATCTGTTTTAGATCTGAGCTGGGATTCACTGTGCACCAAGTAGGAAGACTGGGTTCCTTTGAATGCATGGCCATACGTGGGGGTCCAGATGCAGGCTGCAGAATTCTCCTGATCTACCACCCCCCTGGGATGGTGGGAGAATTTCTGCAGGAGGTAGCCAGTTCTGTCATAGGTGAACTATTGGATGCTCCCAGATAATTAATTCTGGAGGACTTCAATGTTTGAGCTGACAACAAATCAGCTAGGTTTGGTTACAACTTCCTCCAGACTGTGTCATCACTGGGTCTGTCTCAGGAAGTTTCCTCCGTGACCCATCAGGGCAGCCACATGTTGGATCGCTGTGGCTTGAGATTAATAACCTCAAGACTGATCAGGTCATTTGGTTTGATCATTGCACGGTGGAGTTCATGTTCAGGGCACCCAAAAGCTCTCCCCCTGCTAAGATGGTCAGCTGCCTCTCTTTGAGGGGTGTGACCCCCAAGAGTCTTCTGGCAGTGGCTGATCTATCTAGAGTGGGCATTGCATGTGGGGGGGGTTACATGTGCTGCAGTAACTGCCTATAATAAGTTGATGTCTGAGGCGCTCAACTCCCTAGCACCAGTCCATGTTTGACTCAGACCTTCTCACTTGAGATCTCCATGGTTTGATGTAGAGCTCAAGGTGATGAAGATTTTGGGTCAGAGGTTGGAGCACTGCTGGTGCAAAACAGGCCTGAACATAGACAAGCTGGCCCTGCGTGCTCACTATGGTGAATACCAGGGGCAATTGACTGTAAGAAGGCAAAGTTCCTGTACAGGGAGATGGCTGCTGGGAAGAATCAACAAACAGTGCTTTTTCAGACTGTGGATAGGCTGCTAAACCCAGCCTGTCTGCAGCTGAAAAAAATCTGTTTTGAATGCTTTATGTGAAGAGTTTGCTTAGTTCTTCTCGGATAGAGTGTCTGTCATCAGGCATGGAATTCCGCCAGTGAACCAATATTCAGCTGACAGTGATTGCCTCAGATGCCCAGAGAGCACTCCTCCTAGTTGGGGCAAGTTTAGACCAATGGAAGTGGCTGAGGTCATTGGGTTGCTTCCAAGCTAAGGCACACATATTGTGAACTAGACCCAGTGCTGATGCATTTCTTGATGAGATGTGTTGACTCAGTTGGCCTGCTGTTTGCCTTGATTGTCTGAGGTGCTCCTTGTCTGAGGGGCTCTTTCTTGATGCCTTGAAGGAGGCATTGGTGAGGCCCCTTCTGAAAAAGCCATCTTTGGACCCTGATGTCAAGGCAAGTTATCATCCAATCTCCAGTCTTCCATTTTTGGGTAAGGTTGTTGAGAAGATTGTGGCACTTCAGCTTGAAGAGCACATCATGGCCTTTAATCTATACAAGCCTCTCCAGCCTGGGTTTCGGGCAAGGCATAGCACAGAAACTGCATTGTTCGGGTGCACAATGACCTTCTCAGGGTGAGAGATCGAGGGGAGGGGACAATTCTCTTTTTTCCTTGATCTATCCTCAGCATTCGACACAGTGGACCATTGTGTGTTGCTTGACCACCTGAGGGAATTTTGTGAACTTGCCCCCACAGTCATCTGCTGGTTTGAGTCCTTTTTCACAAACAGGAGGCAAAGGCTAGTGATTGGGAATTTCTCCTCCTCCGTTAGTCCCCTGTCTTGTTGAGCACCTCAGGATTTGGTCTTGTCACCAGCATTGTTCACCGTGAACATGCTGTTCCTGGGAGGGCTCATTAGGAAATATGGCTTGGGTTTTTACTGCTATGCTGATGATCCCCAGCTGTATCTTTCCTTTGCACCTGGGACACTCAACACAGTGGATGTGCTTAACAGCTGCTTTGCTGAAATAAAAGACTGGATGGCTTCCAGCTGGATGTGACTGAATGCTGATAAAATGGAAGTACTGGTAGTGGAGTCGAACAGAGGGCATGATAGGATGGCCTCAGGTGTAGAGACAGGACCTATCCTGGGTTCTGTGCCTTAGAAGACCTCCTCCACGGTGTGTAACCTGGGTGTTATTTTGGATAGCGACCTGGCACTTGATGCTCAGGTGTCAGTTGTGGTTTACACTAGTTTTTACCATCTGAGGAATGTTGCCAGGATTAAGTCCCTGATTCAACCCCTGGACCTCCCTACCTTAGTGCATTTTTTGTGACATCAGGGCTTGAATACTGCAATGCGCTCTACATCAGGTTCTCAGGAGGTATCCTTCACAGGCTCCAGCTAATGCAGAACACAGCTGCCAGATTGTTGTCGGGGCAGTCAAAGTATTGCCACATTACCCCAGTGCTGCATGAATTGCGCTGGCTGTCAGTCAGATGGAGAGTCCTCTTTAAGGTGGGCTTGCTCACTTTTTTTATATCTTTTTATTGCATTTAAATGTAAAAGTATACAATCACAAACAGTGAAGAGTATTCTCCATATAAAGTACATAGAAATAAATCACTTTATGTGCATATTGTATGAGTAGGTAAAATAAAAATAAAGAGCTTTATAAACATATGATAGCGATAAGAGTTAACTTTATCTATATTATAAGTATTGAACTAAGGGGTTACAATTATTAAGGTAATTGTGAATTCAGAAAGAGAGGTAATCAGTTACAAAATGCATACTGCGATAAATATGCCAAAATCCATGTAATTAACTTAAAGTGACATCGGTGGGAGTACATACATTATACATTAATGGAGGAAGAAGACAAAAGTGGGGTGAACAAGAAGAGAAGAAAGGGATAGAACAGAGAGAAAGAGAGAGAGAGACCAATGAAGAAAAAGAAAAGGAGATATCTGAGCTTAGTAGTATCGAAAAAGAAAGAGATTTGATACATCTAAGGATTGGGTCTGGAAGATCCAGAAGATATAATGTATTTGAAATAATCCTGCCAACACTTGTCATATACAGTGAGTCGGTCATTAGTAACATGGGATAAACGATCTAGTGACGCATACTGAGACAGGCTTTGAAGCACATCAGAAAGGGTGGGGAAAGATGGGGCTTTCCATTTCATAAGGAGCAGACGTTTAACCAAAAGAAAAAGTATGTTGAGCCATCTAAAATGTGCATGTGAAAGGAGAGTTTATCAGGAATAGGGATGACAAGAAGGAATAGTTTGAGGTCAAAGGGTAGCCTTTGTCCTATTACTCTGGAAGCAAATAAACAAACTTTACACCATAGTTTATTGACAAGGGCACATGTCCATAAGATGTGCAGTAAATCCCCACTGATTTGGTTACAACGCCAGCAGTTATTATTATTACTTAGGAGGCCCATACATTAAAGAACAGAGGGAGTTCTATACCAAAAATGTAAAATCTTAATTTGTATTAGGGAGCTACGAGTGTCTCTAAATATGTTATGAGCTGAATGCCAGCACTTACTCCATTGTAAAGGTGATATATTGTAGTTAAGGAGAGCACTCTATTTATTCTTAGCAGATATGGACTGATCGGGGAGATTAATCAATAATGTCTTTATAAATATGGCTGCTCAGTTTAGCAGATTAATTGACCCAGTGTGAAATATATGGTTCTAGAAGAGTGTGCTTATATATGTAGCTAGAAACTAGGTTATAAGCTGATCGAATTTGTAAAAACTTCCAAAAGTCCTGATTAGGGAGTTTCCAAGTAGCCTGTAAATCTGAGAATGTTTTAAGAGTGACTGAATTCTGTTCCAAGATATCTCCTAGGAAAAAAAAATCCTTTATTCTTCCACGTACAACAGAAGATTGGGTGGTTTTCCAGGGTAAGCAGTGAGTTGCCCCAAAGAGGAGCATAAAACCAAGACTTAGGATTAGATTTCAAACATTTGTGGAGAAGTTTCTAATAGAAAGCAGAGGAAAGTGTAGTCGGGTGTGGTTTTAGTTTAGAGGGAAGGGGGTTAAAAAAAAGGCGGTAGGAACTCCTCCGGGACAAAGTGCAAATTCCATTGCGATCCAAAGCGAAGAATGAACTGAAGGTTTTTGAAACCATTTAATGGTTTGGGCCACTCGAAAGGCCCAGAGATATCCTTTGAACCAGTGAAGTCCAAATCCCTCTGTTTTCCAGTGAGATTGATGTTTATTATGATTCAATCTTGGTGGTTTCCCATCCCAGTTGAAGTTACCCATTAACTTATCAATTTTAGCAAGAAAAGGGGATGGTAAAATTAAGGGTATGTTAGTGAAAAGATAAAGAATTTTGGGGCATATGGACATCTTAATGGCTGCAATTCTCCCCATGACAGAGAGAGATTAAGGAGCTTCCATCTGTCCAGGATTGTTTTAATATTATCTAATAAGGGGTTGAGATTGATGTCCCATATTTTCTTTAAGTTACTAATTATTTTGACACCAAGATACGTTATACCTTGAGGAGACCAGCGGAAATCAAGAGGAAGGTTCATGAAAACTTTACAGTGGTCATTAAGGGGGAGAATTTCTAATTTACTATAATTTAAAGTAAGGCCTGAAATATTTGTAAATTTATTATGTAAATCTACTAGCAAAGGTCCGGCCTTATATAGATTTTCAAGTAAGATTAAGAGATCATCCGCATAGAAGAGAGAAACATATCTAGAATTTCCCACAGGAATGCCATTAATGCTGGCAGATTGGTGCAAGCAAGCAGATAGGAGTTCCATTGCTAAAATAAATAGAAAAGGTGATAGGGGACAGCCTTGCATAGTTCCTCTTGCCAACCTAAAGTAAGAGGAGAGGGTGGAGTTAGTAAGTACCTGAGCAGTAGGGGAATTATACAGTAGTTTAATCCAGGGGCTTGCTCACTTTTAAGGCCCTACATGGCCTGGGCCCTGGTTACCTGGCAGACCTTCTTATACCTGCTACCTCAGTCCCCTCCCTCCATTTCTCCTCGAGTGGTCTCCTTGTGATTCCCAGGATGAGGTTAAAAACAGCTGGTGATAGAGCTTTTAGCATCGACGGCCCCATCCTGTGGAATTTGCTACCTCCATCTATAATGGAGGCTGCTTCGGTGGAGGTATTCAAGGCATGCCTCAAGGTCTTCCTGTTTGCGTAGACTTTTCCTGACCCAGTTTTGTAAATGTTGCCCTTTTCTGACCGGCTATATTGCCTATTTCTCCAATTTTCTTTTATTATTATTTTGTAAGTCATTTTTATTTTTTAGTTATAGCTTTTTGATAATGTTTTATTTATTATAATTTGTTTTATGAACGTCAGCCAGAGCATCTGGGATTGGGCATCTTTTAAATACAATTTGCCTTGCCTAGATTTTGGGGGAAGAAATGCTGCCTCTCCACTTTTAATGAGTACTGTTGTCATGGATGCGCTTTTAGGATGACACGCTGACAATTCAACAACCTAGCTGAATGGCTAAGGTGTAGTGAAAATCAAAATGTTGAAGGGAAAATGATGGCATGGTTTAGCGAGAGCACCTGGAGCTTTTCTCTTGCTGCCAATTTGTGGAAGCAGGAGGGTTCTGGCCAGGGAAATATCTATATTTATATATTTTTTTATATGATCTTTGTGATGGCAGGAGTTTGAATGCCAAAGAGCCTAGTCAGAGAGATAGCACAAGTGATAGCACTTGTGAGTGGTTGGCCAAACTGCTGATAAAAAAAATAATTTCAGAGAACTGGGATAGCAAGCATTTTGTGAAGTACAGTGCAGAAGTTGTTTTAGGGAGGGTGCTGTGGATGTGGACCAGGAAAAGGGAACACTGTGGAGTAAAAGAAGTGAGAGCTCTGTGGAGGGCTGCTGTAGAATGAAAAGGTACTTTCAGTTTGCTGTTAAAGAAAGAGAAGTAGTACTGGCGGACAGGTGGGAGGTGACAACATGATGATGTGTTTTATGTATGTATAAATTACAATGGTGAGTTTACTACAGTATGTATATAAATTATCTTTATAACTAACTCAGATATCAGGACTAATATGATGTCTCTTTTTGTCCATACCTAATGCATAAATATAAATATATTTAGAAAATGGGCAAGTGTAGTCCTGTATTTTGATTGGCTGTTGCCATTTCATTGGTATATATGTATGTAATAATACCCTCCTATAAAGAGAAAGGTCCAACATGTGATCTGGAATTTGGAAAAATCACATACAGAATTTATGAGGCACTTCACTCACTCTTGATTTCCATCCCAAACATGGAAGACAACTTTACTCTTATACAACAACCTTAAACTAGGCCTAAAATGAAAACTCCCTTAAATTAGAACATACATAAATAATTTCATGTTCTTTCTACTCATAATTACTTTCTTATGCACATAAACAAATAAAAAAAATCAAGCATTATTCAGATTTTTTATTTCTGTTGTTTCATTGATGACCAAAATAACATTCCAGTCCTTGAGGCCATCATGTCAGAGGCAGACCTTGACTGAGCTTGTGACTATTACTGAGTTGTGGTGCACAGGGATCCACAAATGGAACACAGTGATAGCAGGCTACATTCAGTTCAGGAAGTATAGGGAGGGAAGGGAAGGGGAGGAAGGGTTGAGGGGCTGTACTGTCTATGAGGGATGGTATCAAAGGGACAGAAATACAAGGTAACCAGTGGGGAAAAGGGAGGCTGGAGGTGCTGTGGGCCACCTTTGAGAGAGAGAGGAGATGGAGGCACTATCCACACTGGGGTGATACAGAGACCTCCAACACAGGAGGAGGAACTGAATAAGGCACTGGGAAAAGATATCAGCACAATGGCAGAAAAGGGTGCGGTGATGTGGGGGGGGGGTCAATCTGCCAGATGTAGATTGGTGGCTGACAGCCATGGCCTCAGCTAGAAGCAGGGCCATTCTAGACTCCCTGCAGGGGAATTTCTCAGACAACTAGTCAGCCCACTCAGGGAGGGGTTATACTGGACCTGATACTCACAAACAAGAGCAGTATATCAGATGTCAATTTGGAATGCCACCTGGGAACAAGCAACCACAATACAGAGTGGTTTAACATAAGGACAGAGGCAGAGACAAACAACACAAGAATGAGAGTCCTGGAATTCAGAAGGGTAGATTAAAGAAAATGGACGTATGCCTCAGAGACCACCTAGCTAGGACGGATTTCCTGGGTGGGGAGGAGGAACTCTGGGCCAAATTAAGGGATGCATACTGATGGTAATAAACATCTGCACAAAACAAGTGAGTAAAAACTGGATGAACAGATCACTATGGTTCTCAAGGGAAGTGACTGAACAGGTTCAAATGCTGGCATTCAAGAGGTACAAGGAGATGCAGAGGTAAGAGGATAGGTGGGTGTACCAGGAAAAAAAAGGGAAGCAGGGAAGGTGGTGAGGGGTGCAAAGATGCAAACATAAGAAAGGATAGCCAAAGGGGTAACTACAGGGGAAAATACATTTTTTAAGGTACATAAGTGAAAACAGAAGATGAGGAGAGGGACTGTGAGGCTAAGAAGGGTAGGTGAAGACTGCAAAGAAGGATCAGGAAAATGCAGGTATCCTGAACAGATACTTCTGCTCAGTCCTCACAGTGGAGGGTGAGGGGATGGACAATATAGAAGCTGTAGAAACAATTGGGGGAGGGAGGGAGGCAGATACAAGGTGATTCACAGAGAAGAGAGTCCTGAGAGAACTTGTGAGTCTGAAAGTGGATAATGTAATTGGGCCAGATGGGATACATCAACGGAGCTGAGGGAACTCAGGGAGGTACTGGCTGCTCTTCTGACAGCCCAATTCAACAATTCGCTAGACACTGAAGTAGCTCCAGAGGACTGGGCGAGGGCAGATGTAGTCATGCTTCATAAAAGCAGCAGCTAGGAGGAGGATGGACACTTTAGGCCAGTTAGTCTAACATCAGTATTATGGATGTTAATGGAGACTATTTTAAAGGACAAGCCAGTGAAGTATCTTGAATCCAGCAGCTAACAAGACACAAGGCAGCATGGACTTGTAGGGAAGGGATCATGTCAGATAAACCTGATCAATTTCTTTGACTGGGTGACCAAAGAACTAGATCAGGGTGTAACAATGGATGTGACCTACTTAGACTTCAGCAAGGCCTTTAGAAACATAGAAACATAGAATTTGATGGCAGATAAGGACCACTTGGCCCACTCAGTCTGCCCATTTCCCTACCTGATGGATAAGCTGCAGATCCTAGTTAACCAGCAGCCTACTTCTTCCTACCCCCACCCCCTAGAATTACCTTATGACTGTCCCATGCATGCTTGAATTCCACCACTGTTTTTGACTCCACGACCTCCTCTGGAAGGCCGCTCCATACATCCACAACCTCTCTGTGAAAAATACTTCCTTAAATTACCTCTGAGCCGCCCTTCTATCTTCAAATTGTGCCTCCTTGTTCTTGCACACCTCCTTTTTGAAAGATGCTACACTCTTGGACTTTGTTGATTCCCTTGAGGTACTTAAAAGTTTCTATCATGTCCCCCCTCTCCCTCCTTTCCTCGAGCCTATACATATTAAGCTCCTTAAGTCTCTCTTCATATGTCTTCTGGTGCAGACCCTGCACCATTTTAGTTACCCTCCTCTGGACAGCTTCCATCCTGTCTATGTCTTTACGGAGACTGGGTCTCCAGAACTGCACGCAGTACTCCAGATGGGGTCTCACCAGCTGTCTGTACAGAGGGATAATAACTTCCTGTTTTCTACTGGTGATGCCTCTCCCTATGCATCCCAGTATCCACCCCAGCCCTCCTTGCTGCCCTCCCACATTGCTTGCCCACCTTTAGGTCATCTGATATGACTACCCCAGGTCCTTTCCATTTTGTTGTTGTTAGTATCTCACCCCCATTGTGTACTCTTCCCTGGGTTTTGTTTCCAGGTGCATTACCTTGCACTTCTTAGCATTGAATCTAAGCTGCCATACATTTGACCATTCCTCTAACCTTGCCAAGTCCTTCTCATCCTTTCCACTCCATCTTGTGTATCAACTCTGTTGCAGATCTTTGTGTCATCTGCAAAGAGACATACTTTTCCTTCCAGTCCCTCTGCAATGTCGCTTATAAAGACATTGAAGAGGACTGGTCTAACATCTGAACCCTCGCGGTACCCACTACTAACCCCTTTTTCAGAGTGGACACCATTTACTATTACCTCTGTGTCCTATTCTCCAGCCAATTCTCTACCCAGGCTGTCATCTTGGGACCCACTCCCAGGCTGGCTAACTTGTATATTAATCTTTTGTGTGGACTGTGTCAAATGCCTTGCTAAAGTCTAGGTAGGCCATGTCCACAGCCCCTCCTAATCAACTACTTTGGTCACCCAGTCAAAGAAATCTATCAGATTTGTCTGGCATGACCTTCCCACTGTGAATCCATGCTGCCTTGGGTTCTGTGCCCCTCTGGCCTCTAGATACTCAACAGTTCTTTCCTTCAGAAGTGATTCCATCATTTTCCCTACCACTGAGGTTAAACTAACAGGTCTATAGTTTCCTGCTTCTGCCTTGCTCCCACTTTTGTGAAGGGGAATCACATCTGCCCTCCTCCAGTCCTCAGGTACCACCCCATACTCCCATGATTTGTTAAAGAGGGTAGTCAGTGGTGTCACTAGTTCTACCCTTAGTTCTTTTAGAATTCTGGGATGAATCCCATCAGGCCCCATTGCTTTGTCCACCTTCAGTTTTAAGAGTTCTTTCAGAACCCTTTCTTCTGTAAATGGGCTGGTATCAACTTCTGTATTCAGAGTGGTTCTACTGTTTGTTTTAGGTACCTCCCCCTCTTCCTTTGTAGATACTGAGCAAAAACATTTGTTTAGTATCTCTGTCTTTTCACAGTCACCCTCTGCCCACCCTCTCTCCCCTTTATTAAGCCTCACTATCCCTCCCTTGGTCTTCCTTCGCTCCCTGATGTACCTATAAAAGGTTTTATCCCCCTTCTTAACTGAGTTGGCTATCTTTTCCTCGGTTTGGGCCTTTGCTGTTCTGACTGCCTTCCCAGCTTCCTTTTGCTTTAACTGATGCAGTTCTCTGTCCTGTTCCTTCTGTGATTCCTTGTACTTCCTGAATGCTTTCTTTTTCTCTTGAACCTTCACTGCCACTTCCTTTGAGAACCATAGTGGTTTCTTACCTCATTTTGTTTTGTTTATTTGCTTTACACAAAGGCTTGTTACCTCTGTGATGGCAGTTTTTATTATTCCCCATTGTTCTTCCACCCCTCCTACCTGCCCTATTTGCTAGTGCATTCCTTAGGACTCTCCCATTTGGCAAAATCAGCCCTCCTGAAGTCCAGTACTTTTGCCTTTGTATGGCTTGACTCTATTGCTGTGTTTATTGTGAACCATACTGTTCGATGGTTGCTAGTTCCCAGATGGCTACCCACTTCTACATCTGTGATCCTCTCTTCATCTCCATTTGAGAGAACCAGGTCTAAGTTTGTTCCCTCTCGAGTGGGCTCCAATACTAGTTGTCTAAGGCATGCCCCCTGTAGGGCATCTAGAATAACCCCACTCTTCGAAGTGGCTGCTGCAACTGCACTCCAGTTAACATCTGGCATATTCAGATCACCCATCAGCAATATCTCCCCTTTTTCTGCCATTCTAAGTATACTTTCTATCATTTCCTTGTCCATTTCCTCCCCCTGAGAAGGGGGTCTGTATACAACCCCTGTGTGGATTGTGGTGCCATTGCCGGTCTCCAAATTTACCCACAGTGCTTCTTCTCCTCCCTGTTTACCCTTTTGTTCTGTTGCTTTGATTCCTTCCCTTATGTAAAGAGCTACTCCTCCTCCTCTTTTACCCTCCCTGTCCCTCCTGTAGATAGTATATCCTGGTATGTTTACATCCCAGTCATGGTTTTGTGTGTACCATGTTTTTGCAGCTGCCACGATATCCAGATGTTCCTCCTCCATCAAGGCCACTAATTCAGGAAGCTTGTTACTCAGACTACGGGCATTGGTACTTACTGCTCTCCATTTTTTGATGGCTTTACCTTCTTTTGCAGCATCCCCCACTGACCTTTCTACCTTGGCCTTTTTCTCATTTAGTACCCTGTTTTGTAGGGAGAGGCTGGGATTTTCCTGCTGCTTATCAGTGCCTCCCCCCTTGACTAGTTTAAAAGCTTGCCAAAGAAGCATTTAAACTGATTGCTCAAAAGACTTGTTCCCTTCCTGGACAGATGCAGACCATCCTGCCGGTATAGGCTGGTGTCCCTCCAGGTGGAACCCCAGTCCCCAATGAAGCTAAACCCCTGTGCTCCACACCATTTTTTAACCATTCATTAAACTGCATGGTGCAAAGTACCCTCGCCTCACTCATGCCATTGAAAGACAGCACCTCTGAGAAGGATACTGTGTGTGCTATTTGTCTTAGGCCCCTCCACAATTCTACAAAGTCCTTCTGCACTGCTCTAATCTCATGATGAGCCAAGTCATTTGACCCTAGGTGGACAATGATGTCCAGCTCATACTCCCGTGTAGCTGTTCCCGTGATCCTGAGGATGTGCTTCCTGTCCCTCCAAGCCATGGCACCAGGCAGGCACCTTACTTCAGTTTTTCCCTGCTCCCCCAGTTCTATCCCCCTAATAATTGAGTCCCCCACCAGGAGCTGCTTCCTTTCCTTGTGGTGTCCTCTGTCTCCTTCCTGTGGGTCTCCCTCGTGACAGCTGTCCTCAGCCTCCTTAGTCTCCTCTGCGGGTGCATCCATAGGGGAGCTATGCTCACCCAGAATGGTGTATGGATTGTGGCGTGGAACAACTGACTGGGTGTGCCTCTGTTCCACCATCCTCATCCTTCCTGAGCCCACTGTGGTCCAACTGCTGTGTTTTCTTCGCAACTTCTGAGGTAGTGGTGGTGGCTGTGGTGCTCCCTGGATGGGGGAGGTTCCCTTCCTACCATCCAGTGTGGCCTGGGGGAAGGTTCTCTTACTACTGTCCAGCATGGCCTGAAGACGGGCAACTTCCTCCCTCAGGGTAGAGAGTTGTCTGCAAATAGGGCAGCATCTCAGCCTCCAGAAAGACTCCCAGAAGACTGCTGCCCCACAGCCATTACATTGCACTACTCCCCACATGTTTATCTATTTTTTTCTTTGTGTGTGTGTGATTGGTTTGTTATATAGAAATATATATATTATACAATGTGTATGCTTATATTGTCAGTGCAGTGTGCTAGAGAGGATATGACAGTGATATGCACCTTGCACTCTTGAGGAAATGATGTCATAACCCCAGGTATAAAGGAACTATTTCCAGGGGTGGGTGGGGTGAGGGGTGAGAAGGGGTTGGGCCTAAACTGTGCCCTCACAAAACAATCAGCTAAAAGCTCTGACCCAGCGCTGCGATGAGTGCCTTCCTGTCAGCAAGATGCCCTACACAACAATTTGACAGAGAAAATACCCTGCTAATCAAACAGAGAAAAATCCAGACATCCAAGTCAGACACAGGTAACCCTCCCCAGCCCCAAAACAGCCTGGTGGTTTGTGCTCTGAAAGCGGTCAGCCCCAAAATAAGTGAGCTGTGCTTTACACTCTTCCTGCACTGAAAATCTTAAGAATTAAGCCAATTGATTGACTAGTGACACCTGTGATGTAAGCAGGCCTTTCAATGTAGGCAGGCTGCTATGTCTGATTCCAATACACAATATCTTTCAGTGAAACCAGGGATAAAATCTTAACTACTCAGCCAGCAGGACACTTTTAAAATGTTGCAAAAATATCCTTCCAAATCCTACATCTCAACCCCAACAATCAAGCAAATTCAGTTGTATCTCACTCCCTCTGGTTATAAAATTACTACACTTTTAATGGAATCCTGCAATGCTCTGCTTAATGACAATAAGGAAAAAAAAATTGAAACTTTTTGTAGAAAGCGTAGCTCCCCTGTTTTACAATATTATGCCTTACCAAGTTTCCAGCTCCTAAATGAAGTTATAGTTTGTTCTTTGCAGTGTAGCAAGGTTCTCCGCTTCAGACAAATCAAAAGTCAGACTGACTTTAACACTATACTTCATAGGAGGACAAAAAGGAAACTAGGCAGTTTGGGGGAGGGATTCAAGGTGATAAACTGGGTACAGAACTGGTTGTTGGATAGGTGACAGAGGATGGTGGAAAACAACATTCACTATAATGAGAGGAAAGTGACCTACAGGGTACCTCCTGGATCAGTACTAAAACCAGTTCTCATCAAGTCTTTCTATGTGTCATTGGAGAAAAGCTGGAACAGAAGATAAACCTCTTTGAAAATGACCCTAAAATCTATAAAAAGGTAAAACTCTGGAGGGGTTGGAGAGAATAATTAAAAACCTGAGGAAACTTGAGGAGTGGTCAAGGGGGTGGCAGCTGGGATTCAATGGGAAAAGTGCAGAATCATGCACCTAAGTCACAGAAACTCAGAGTCAATGTATAAAGGGGGAGAGGTATTGACAGTCACTAAACAGGAAAGAGATCTTGGGATTATCATATCTGATAATTTCAGGTTGGTAAGGCAGTGCAACTAGACAGTAGGCAGGGCCAGCAATATGCTTGGGTGCATAGGGAGGAGAATCACCGGCAGAAGGAGATAGTTGGTGTTACCACCATATCGAGCCTTGGTGAGACCCACCTGGAGTACTGTGTCCAGTTCTGGAGACTGCATCTCAGGAAGGGTATAGAGTGGAGGCTATCCAGAGGAGGAAAAATAAAATGGTGCAGGGTTTGCATCATAAACCCTATGAGGAAAGACAACATATGGTGAATAAGGTAAAGAAGCGGTGTATTTCTCAGAAGAAAAGGGCCATGAGAACAAGGGTTCATGCTAGGAAATTGGAATGGGAAGTTTAGGAGGGATGTGAGTAAGTACTTCTTCACTGAAAGAGTGGTGAACACCTGGAACAGTCTTCCAGCAGAAACTGTAGGGGTGAAAGCAGTGGTGGGCTTTAAGTATGCATTGGATAGGCACAAGTGAATCTTGGCAGGAAAGCCCGTGGAGGGGTGGAAGTCAGCAGAAATCATGTAGGGTCTGCTGTAACAGTATAGGCAGGGGCAAAAGAGAGACTGGGTGGGTAAATAGGGCCTTAGCCGCTGACAAATTCAATATTTCTATGACTGTGAAAAATTACCTTCATAGCCTAACTAGCATGATAGAACAACCTATGTTGCTAAACCTGCCCCTGATAAAATCAAGCCTCTGGCTCTATGAGAGGCCTATGTGTGTCTGGATGAGTGTATGTCAATGGAATTTTGCAGACTTTTTTATGCATTCCATGTAAATATTCCATTCTTTGTTGGGGGGTAGTGAGCATTCTGCTAGAGGAATGCTGCAGTATATAGAGAATAATGTATGGACAACCATACACAACAAGGCTATGTTTCCATTGAGGGGTTGAGATGACAGTATATCAAACTCAAGAACGAAGCTTGAGAGGTCCATGCTGTCATCTCAACCTGCAAGATCGAAACACATGCCAAACTGTGTAGTTGACAAGAAGTCCAGATTGTGTGGGTTCCCTTCCTGATATAACAATTTGTAAAGTTTGGGGGCTGGTGGGTGAAGTCACAAAGTCAAAAAGTAGAAAGAAGCCAGCCACTCCAGGAAAGTTTAGAATTTTCTTAGATTTATTTTTCTTTTTTCTTTATTGCTAATGGAGTCTCATACACCAACGTTTCACCAGATATGGCTTCTTCAGGGTGGAGCTCTAATATTGAACATAGTTACAAAGTATTTTTATAATAATTTCTCATATCAAATTCATATTTTTAAACTTTAAATTTTAAATATTTTGTAATTGTTATGCATACCACTAGGTGGTGGGTGCCTTCTATCATATTTTAAATACTATTTCATACTCTTAATACAGTGATTCTCATTTTTTAAATTCTGACTATATGCAATGCTGTTCGTGGACAATATGATACCTTGGCAGGTAAGCAATGTTAAATATCCTGAGACATGCCTGACAGTCAGCTATGTATTTAGTTCATACACATTTTTGTATCTTATTCTTAACATTTATTAGTTTCAGTTCATTTACTTTCTATTATTTCCTTCATATATTCACTTCTAGGCACTGTTAAAATGTTATCATGTTAATGAAATAAGGTTATATATGAGATGTTTGTTAAGCTAAACATGGTACAGTCTAATTACATCATTCCACTCTGTGGGACAATTCAGGTTTTGTTATTCTAGTTCATGCATATATCTATATTCTTTCTTCATACGCATGGTTGTTTCACATACATCTATCTAAGACTGCAGTACTTTGATACTCTTCTGATAAATTCTAGCAGCTTTGCAATGCTGGAGTACCATCTACGTAGTCAAAGAGATTATTGGTGTGACCTTTCTGTCAATTAGCTAGTTCTTAGGTAACCCAGTATGCTTAATTAGGTAATAAGGAATTCTGACCTGTTTAAAAATTAATCAGTCTTATTTTCTCCTTTTAAAATAGGTACAGCCTCTCCAACGTTAGTGCTGCAACAAGTGGATATAACACCATGTTTGTTTCATTATGTTTCATACAGTTTAATATCAGAGAATGCTGACTGGTGTTTATTCACTTCACACTTTGCTTAAAGGGCTTACAGCTGAGTTAATCAGTCTTATGTTCTTCTTTTAAAGTAGGTGTAATTTTTTCTACTAAAGAGCTGAAACAAGTGGATATAACTGACCATTAGTTTCCTTTCATTTTATATGCTATACTACCATACAATGTTAGCTGGTGTTTACTCACTTAGCACTTAGTTTAAACAACTTGTGATTTCAATGGTTTATCATGAGAAGAGTGTTCTACTATAGATGATAAAATACAAAAGGTGTTTTAGTTTTCAGACTGCATAGTAAAGTTTGTTACATTACAATGTGTAGCCACAGTTTAAACAGTTAGAAATGCCATACTGAGTATGAAAGGAACTGACACATATTTTTCACTAACTGCATCATATCTGTGTTGCAGTGGTCAGTGTTAAGCCCCAAGTCTCGAAAGCTGTATGGAAGCCCGTGCTAAGTTTTAAAATTGCTGGTTACAGTGTTTCATCATAAACAAGTAACAACTAGCTGATGGTGTAGCTTACCTCCAGGGAGTTCTGTCTATGTGTGCTTCATTTTTATATTAGGAGGGACCAAGGGCCGGAGTTTCTCAGACCAGAAAGTAACACCCTATTGCTTCTGGTAATGAACTGATTTTGGAAGGACCTTCCAACTTCATTGATCACTACACAAAATCAGCTGTACCTTTGATGGATAGTTACCTATGTGACACCAATGATGTCATTGAAACCATCAAAAAATTGAATGAAACCATTGACTACACAGATCTTATCACAATTGATACTATGTACTATGGATGTTAAGAATCTGCACACATGCATTCCACATGAGGAAGGGCTACACACACTAGAAATCTGAATTAACAAAATGAGGGATGTACAACCCCCCCCCCCAACCAGTACACTCATTGAATTGGCCCGATTAGTCCTGTATGAGAACTATTTTAGGTTTAAAGGGATATACACACAGAACGAGCAGCCAAACCACATGTATTGTCTGTACTTCTTCTCCCCCCTGCAACAGCCTATCAGGAAATGGGCAGCAGGATGACTTTAAATTTAACAGTCTACTTAACAAAAAAAAATAATAATTGAGCCAACAGCTTTTTTTTGGCTGTCTTAAACTGCTGGATGGGCAGGAGTATAACCACAATAGGATCAGATGTGGATGCTGGAGAACAGAAAGATCGTAAGAAAATGTAGCTTCTATTCCGTTTCAAATGTAACATTTCTTTTGAGATGACACCAGCTATTAAAACTGGCAACAATGGTTATTGTAGGGCTTCTCTGTACTCTTTAAAATTACAATGTTATTCCTAACACTTGAAAAAACTGTGGCATTTCAAAACCTGAACATTTCAGTTGCATACACAATTATTTATTTATTTTTTTTACTGCCATCCATCTTTTCAGTACTTGCGGTACATGTATGTATTTGATGCACAGGTAACAACCAATCAAAATATGTGATATTCTCTCCCCATTTTATAATGTTTGTTTGCTTAGCATTGAGCATTAGAATTACATATACTGTAGTATGGTTAGCCTTTTTTCAGGATAAAAATCAGCCTGCTCAGAATCCTTGTTGTGCACATTCTAAATCATTGTGCACATTCCAAAATGTTGTTGTATGCATTCCAAATAGTTGTACTGTACAGTTCAGAGATCATGCAATTTTAAATTTCTCATTAATTCCATACCTATCTGCTTACTTACCACCCAGTGCCCAAAGTTGTACATTTTAACTGTCTAAAGTCTGAAAATGTGATTTTGATAATTGAACAGAACAAAGAAATGGCAAGAGTTTTTGTTTTCACCTCAGAGGGGGGTCTGTCACTCCAGTGTAAAAAATCACAATGTATAAGAGAACGAATTCACTGCCCTTAAATTTCACTATTTTGTCTACTCTGACATTTTCATGGCAGTTTAATTTAGCTGAAGTGCAAGGGCAAGCTAACTTGTTAATTGTAGTATATATTTCCACTGTCATATCATTTTCACTGGATTTTCAAAATAGCGAATATAGGTAAAATGTTATTACAGGGAAATAATGTCGTATACAGTGTACTATATAAACTAAAATATGGGCAATCACCAGTTCAAAAAAATAGAAAGAAGCCAGCCACTCCATGAAAGTTTAGAATTTTCTTAGGTTTATTTTTACTTTTTCTTTATTGCAAATAGATCCTCATACACAACACTATAAACAAGGGATATACTACCAACAGATGACTGGAACTGCCATGGACAGCACCATGGCCCCCATGTACATGAAACTATACATAAATCACTTCAAGATCCAATACATTACAAATCCTATGTATAATCCATTCTACTAATACATTTTCAGCTATAAGAGATACATAGATGATTTGTTTTTTGTCTGGAATGGTATGATGGACACGTTGTGGGTGTGTGATCAACAAAGTGGACAAAAGTACACATTCTCACTCTTTAACTCTGGTCACTCCATTGTACAGAAGGCCTTGCTCTCCCACTGTCTCTCCCCATACAGATAACCTCTGTCTCCAAATACAAGCCAACGTTAAACAGCAAATGAATCACAATAAACATTAATAATTGGTCCAAAATGTTGAATGTGATAAAAGACAGTATTTGAAAGGATGAGCATAAAAGAAAACTAGAAATAAAAATCAGTTGCTTTCCTTAACAGAAAACCACTGATATCTTCTGAAATGCCAAAGCTCCATCCTAAAAAATTACCACAACTCTACTGAACTTTTTATTTCTAGTATGGCACTTCATGGATGCATTTGTGGAGGGACTATCTGTAACATTCTCATTTAGAAAAAAAAATACATCTACAGATACTGCAAAAAGACAAAAAACCCATAGCAAGCCAGGCAGAAGGACTATTTAATCATAAGAAATACTAGAAGAAGAGGGAATAAGATTCATTTTTAGTGCAATAGCTGCTCCTTGCTGCTTTTAATTTTTTATTTTATTTTGTTTTTGTTAACCAGGGTAGGTGCACTAGACAAGTGATTTTGCCTATTTTCAGGCACGACCCGGAAGGGTACACATCAGAAACAGCAGATACATAGTGTCCACAGCAGAATACAAAACATCTAGTAGGAAGGAAAATACAGTTAAATATGACAATTTTGAATACATGGCACTTTCAGGAGCAACAAGTAGGATATAAATAACATGAGGATAAACAGTAATCACAGTTACATACTTACAGAATTTTGAAAACAGTATAATTGAAGAAATACATATACAGCAATCACTGGGGGTACATAAGTGCTGAGAGGAAGTACAGCTCTCAAGGTCCAAGATCAGTGGTAGCGAGTGGAGACAAGCAAGAGGTAGAGCAGGAGCAGAGACTTGAGTTCATAAGGTGAGTTCTTAAACTTTTTTGAAAGGCCCAGTGAGTAGCCGATTGTTTAACATTGAGTGGTAGTGTGTTCCACATTCTGGGAGCAGATACAGCAAATACAAGTTCACCCTTCTTGGTGAGACATCTGGGAGTAACAAAGGAATCATTTTCAGTAGATATCAGAGTATAAAGCAAGTCATGTTGTTTTAGTAGAGTTACATGGGACCTTGGAGTAATAGTCCAGGTTAATTTATCAACCAGACAACCAGCAGTGTACAGATGATAGGAGGACAGGGTGAGCCAATTGAGAGAACAATAGAGCTGACAGTGATGCGTTAGTTTAGGAGCCACAAGGGTGAAGTGGTATATACTATTATAACAAGTGCTCCATTTCTGTATTACTTGCTTGCTAGCATTAAGGTAGACTATAAAGCCATAGTTGAGGCAAGGTTGAAGAATTCCCTGAGCAATGGCCAGCATGGCTGTCACATTTGGAGAAAATCTTACCTAGTGAGCAAGGCCAAGTTTACTGTTCACTGCCTTACAAGTGGCTGCAACATGAAGATTAAAGTCCAGTGAGGGGTCAAGTGTCTCCCCAAGGTATCTGAAGGATGTGACCATATCCAGGGTTATGCCATCAGGTTCACGAAGGGAAAGTCCCATATGACAAGCTTTTAGCCTAGGAGAAGTCCCAAAGAGCATTGACACCATTTTGCTAGTGTTAAGTAGGAGCTTATTTTGTTATAGCCAAGCCAAGAAGCAGTCAAAATCAGACTGAAGGGAGGTGATAATCGCCGAAATGTCATTAGCGGCAGAGTAGATAACCATATCATTCGCATAGTAGAGAGACGAAGTCGATCTGGATTGGGGGGGGGTTATTTATAAAGAAACAGAAAAGGAGGGAACCAACAATAGAACCCTGGGGAACACCAACTGAGGTGGAAACAAGATCGGATGTGATGTTCCCTCTTTGAACAAATTGCTGCCTACGCAGAAGGTAAGTGCCAAACCAGGCAGTGGCAGAATATGAGAAACCAAAAGAGGATACTTTGGAGAGCAGAAGACAGTGATCTACCAAGTCAAAGGCTTTTGTGAGGTCAATAAAAATGGCCCCAGTGAGTTTTCCTTTGTCCTTGTTAAGCAGCACATCATTAGCAAATTGTAATAGTGCTGTAGTTGTGCTGTGGCCTGACCTAAAGCCATGCTGGGCTGGGGATAATAGATTGTTTTTATGCAGATACTCCGTGACCTGAGAAGACACAGCCTTCTCTAGGATTTTATCCAAGACAGATAAGATGGCAATTGGTCAGTAATTACTCATCGTTTTAGAATCTCCTTTCTTATGTACTGGCAGAACATGTGCAATTTTCCAGATGGATGGCACCATCCTGGTGATAATAGCTACTTGATGATTTCACTTGGTGTGCTGTAAGTAGGCTGATTTGTCTTGTTGTTTCACTTGGTAGCAGGCCGAGTTTTTCTCATTTCTTAAAAGGGGCTAGCAGGGAATGTTTTTGGAGCTGTTGAAACTCTGAAACCTATTTTGGTGTGCTTTAAGTGGGGTTGTCGTTTCTTTAAATTGGAGACCTATTTCTTCTGATTCTTCTGATTTCAAGTCTACTTTGGTGTACATTTATTGGTGCTGTTTCTTTGATTTCTTCTGATTTCAAACCTGTTTTGGTGTGCTTTTATTGGGGCTGTTTCTTTGAGTTGGAAACCTACTGTATATCTTTTAATTTCAAGCCTATGTTGGTGTGTTGTTGGTGAGTCTGTTGTTTGAATTGGAGACCTGTTTATTCTTGTATCAGATCTATTTTTTTGTGCTTTTAGTGGGGGTTGTGAATGTTTTTTGCTAGCTTCACTAGCTGCAAAGTTTAGTGCATAGTAGGAGAAGGGTGCTAATTGTCTGGCCAGGGGCCTTAGCTACATGATTGTGTCTGGAGGGCACAGACTGGTCCAACCCACGCTACCCCTCACCTCACCTGCCCCAAGTACATCATTTCTTTTATACTGGGGGATCTGACATCACTTCCTCAAAAGGGCAAAGGATATGCACCTGTCATAGCAGAAGTAGACGTCCACGAAAGGAACAACAGCGAGTGAAGAGGTGACTGCAACCTCTGTGGAAGGGAAGTAACTGCAACGCAAGAAGCTCTCATTTTTACCTGTTTGCATTGGTATTTGCATTGTGAAAAGGAGGGGCAGGAGTTAGAAAGAGGATGTGCAATAGTTGTTTACAGTTTCTTTTTGGGTGTGAAAAGGAGGGATAGGAACTTAAAAGGCAGCTGCTCAGTCTATTTAAAGTGTATGACAAAGGGGTAAGGGAAATTGAGAAAAGGAGAAGAATGTTTTGCAATGATAGATGGGGACAGGGGAGACTTGGGGGAGTGTTGGGTATCCTTCTTCTGGAAGGGTGGGGGGGTCTCTGGTGGGCGACGAGAGCAATGGATAGGGTGCAACACCTGTGGTGCACCAGTCTTTCTAAATATTATGTTGGGTCGGGGGGGTGTTTAGTGTGCAACTAAATAGAGAAACTTAAAAAGGAGATCAAGGGTCTGCAGGAGGAGCTAAGACAGGCAAGGCAGACTGGAGGAGGTTATAGTCCAACATGGGAGGGAGGAGGGGAGATGAGGATGGAGGGAAATTTGGGACAACAGGGGTGAGGAGAGGGTCAGAATATAGGAAGCAGAGACCGGGGGGCCCAGGCCAAGAGGAAAGGCATCGGGGGAACCAGGTCAAGGGAAAAACAACAACAGGAAGGAGGAAAAAGGGACTGGTGAGGGGAGGAGGAGGAGAAGAAGTGGCAACAGTCATGGAGTCAAAAGGAGGGAATAGGCTAGTTTGAGGAGGGAGGAAGCAGGCATAGGAGAAGGGTCTTCAGAAAATTGTTTTGCAGTACTAGAGGGAAGGGTGGAGGAGAGAGGTGATGAGATTGGAGGAGTAACTGATAGAAGTCCGGATGAAACTGGAATGGGGGAAAGTTCTGCTGGGGGAATTACAGCAGGGGTGGAAAGGGAAACTACTGGGCAGGAGGAAAAGGAAGAACAGGGTGCGAGAGGTGGGGAGAAAGGGAAGCAAGCAATTGGTAAGAAGGGTAAACTCTTAGTGCTGGAGGACTCAATACTAAGAGGAGCCAGATGAGGTAGCAAAGGGGAGAGGCATAGTCACATTTAGGTGGAGGACATACTGGGAATGACAATGGAAACAGTGGGACAATCTCTTCTAAAATATGCTAGGAGTAGGGAAAAGCTTCATTTAATTATACATTTGGGGACAAACGACCTGGCTGACAGGACAGTAGATATAGTCCAGAGGAGGTTTGAGGAACTAGCACAATTATGTGTGGAAGCAGGAAGAGCAATAACTTTCTCAGAGGTATGTCCAGTGTCCAGGGCAAGCACAGCAAGAAAGCTGAGAATAAAGGATTTTAATGAATGGCCAAGACCCTGGTGTTATGCTAAAGGGTATGGGCTGGAGGGGGGGGGGACCTGGGAGGACAGTAGTCTCTATGCCAAGGGTAGACTACACTTGAGCTTGGAGGGAAAGAAAGTGTTGAAAAAGAGGATGGAGGAGTACATAGAGGTAGTAGGGAATTTAAACTAGAAGATGGGGGTGGCAAGTGGGCAATGGACATGCAGAGACCACAGGTTAGGAAGCCCATTGCGCTACCCCATAACAGTGACAAAGGACAAAGGGCAAGTGCTAGTGGCTATGCTAGTAAAGGAGGGTGGGAGGAGGGGAATGGGTGGAAGGTGGTCACCCTGAATGCTAAGAGCCTTGGGAAGAAAACTACAGCACTACAGACTCTCTCATGGCAGAAAGGGAGGTGGACATGGTGGCCATCACCGAAACATGGGCCACCCAGTACAATGATAGGACTTGTTGATACCAGGGTATAGGATATTTCATAGGGATAGAGTGATTGGGAAAGGAGGGGTGGCACTATATGTGTGGGAAGGGTTGAAGTGTGTAGGGGAGATGGGGAAGAGGGTAGTATGGAGTCATTATGGATGCAAATCCAGGATTCCAAAAATAGGACTCTCTGGATGGGAGTGGTGTACAGGCTACCCTCTCAGACAGAAGAGCTAGACAGGGAAGTACAGGGACAGATCAGGAGAACCTGCGAGTAGGGGGTTGTGGTGATTGTGGGGGACTTCAACATGCCAGAGTGGATTGGAGTACCCCAACAACCAGGAATAGAAGGGAGCAGGTACTGCTGGATGCTTTCCAGGACAGCTTCCTGATGCAAATGGTCAGTGAACCAACCAGGTTAGGAAATACCCTTGACCTCATGCTGGCAAAAGGGGAGACTGTGAGAGAACAGAGGGTGGAAGAACCACTGACGGGGAGTGACCACCACTCAGTATGGTTCATGTTGGACATGGGTAAGCAAGGAGTGCCGGACTTCAGGATGGCTGACTTTGAGAGGATGGTTAAAGTAGTAAAAGTGTACCTGGCCAGAATTCAGCCTAGTATGGGCACTAACCAGAGGTGGGAGTTCATAAAGCTGGGGATAGTGAAGGCAACCAGAACCTGCAGCAATGCCCAGCACAAGAAGACTAGGGCAAAGAAACCTAGCTGCGTAAGCAAGAAGATCATGGAAAATGTAAGAAGGAAAAGAGCTGCCTTTAGGAGGTACAAAAAACAGGGAGGGTGAGGACAGGGAGGAGTACCTGAAGGAATCAAAGGAGGTGACAAGGGCAGTAAGGGCAGCCAAGGCATCTACAGAGCTCAATCTGGCGCAGGGCATTGAGAAGGGGGAGAAGGATTTCTTCTTCAGGTACATCAGGGAGAAAAGGAGCTGTAAGGACCATATAGTAAGGATTAGGAAGGGGGTTATGCAGGGAGTGATAAGGCAGAAGTGCTAAATGATTACTTGTGCTCAGTATTTACTAAGGAGAAGGGGGGTGATACCCAAGGGGGGAAGGAAGGCAGAAACAGAGAGGATGAGACATAGGAAAATCATGGAGGGCAGGGTTTTGGAGGGTCTGAGGGCACTGAGGGTGTGCAAGGCACCAGGCCCAGATGGCATCCACCCCAGGGTATGGAAGGAGCTGGCAGAGGTCCTGGCTGGACCTTTGGCAGACCTATTTAATGCCTCACTACACTCAGGGTGTGTACCTCAGGATTGGAGGATGGCTCATGTGGTGCCCCTCCACAAAAGCGGCCACAAGGATGAACCGGGGAACTACAGACCGGTGAGCCTCACATCCATCGTGGATAATCTGATGGAGATTATCCTGAAAGAGAGGCTGGTGGCCCTCCTGGAGGCCAAAGGGGTACAGGACAGCAGATAGCATGGCTTCATAAGTGCAGATCCTGCCAATCCAACCTGGTGGAGTTCTATGTCTGGGTAACTAGGCAACTGGATGGGAGCCATGCAGTGGATGTCCTGTGTGGAAGGTTCCCTCCTGAAGCTACTATTCCTGCCTTGGAATACTTCCCTTTTGTGTCCTTTTACATTTTCATGTTTTATTTTATATGTTACATGTATGTCTCACATAGACTGGCCACCCAAGCGTCTTTTTATTTTTTTTTTGTATGAAGTCTATTTGTCCTATGGAACCCCCATTCCTGTCAGCTGGTTGTTTAAAACGCTGGAAACTTGCAAGTATATGAATGGATTAATATCCAATTTGCATTATTCAACGCATGGGGTGGTGATAGAGCCAATAAGCTACTACAGAAAGAGAGTATGTGTATTTTCAGATTGCATACTGTGAAACCCAAAGGTTTGAGTTACAACTGGGATATTAAGCCCTTTTTACATAAAAGAAGATATTAATTTGCATAATATTCTGCACTTATGATTACATTTGTTAAAAATATCTAAATGACAGTATGATTAATATGTGCTGTTTCTGTCTCTCTCTCTCTCTCTCAGATGTTACTTAATCTATCTTTATTGGACTCCTACCTACCTGGTTGGCACTTGCCAGTATGGAGTGTGGCATACTGACTATTTGTTAGTCCTAGGACTTGGAATTTCCTAGGATGTGAATGAGTGACGTTTCTTTCTAAATTCTCTAATCCTTCATTTTTTATTTGTATTTACATTTCCTTTTAAGGATTTTTTCCAAAAAATAGGTTTGTTGATCTGATTTATAATTTATGTGGACTTGCTGTACTATTTGTCTTTTATGACAGCACACATTGTTAGTTTCTAATATTATATTTATAATAGTAAGGAATTTATTAGAAAAAGGAATTTATTCTGACATTTAATATATAATAACTTACAGTTTTGAAATGTTATTTGTGCTTTTTGAGCTTCTAGAGATTTATTGCATTAAGGGCAGACATTAAAACTGATTTAATAATTAAGTAACCCTTTCGTGCGTATATCTCTTTAAGCAGAATTGAAATTATAAGGTGATTAATATTACCATTTTAATTGTGACGTAAGCACTGATTTGTTTAAGTTTGGTTTCACTTGTGTGTTTTATCCCCCTTGAAGACTGTTTGGTTGAGGCGCAAGGGGCTACTACATTTCATGTTCTGTATGTTCGCAACTTGATACATCACTTTTGCAGTAAAAATCGTTTGCTAACAGGCAAATTGCTTTTTGTGTTCCTTGCACACCACGTATTCTTTGACTATGCCCAGTACAAAAGGGCAGCCTGCAGTGGCAGGGAAACCAGAATGAGTGAGCGAGAGAGGGGGAATGAGAGAGCTCAGTGGAGTCCTATTTTAACTGCTACAAATTTCTTTGTAGGCAGAAGAAGGCAGCAATGCAGGCAGGAGCCCAATAGAAAAGGGCAGCCTGCAGGGCTGGCAGAAATGGAATGAACGAGTGAGAGAAGGGGAGTGAGCGACTTCAGCGGAGCTTTGTCTGGACTGCTGCAGATTTCTTTGTGGGCAAGAAAAAGGCACCCACAGAGGCAGGAGCCCAGTACAAAAAGTCAGCCTGCAGCGCAAGGAGAAACAGAATGAATGAATGAGTGACACAGGGGGTGTGAGAGACCTCAATGGAGCTCTGACAGAACAGCTGTAGATTTCTTTGTGGGCAGAAAAAGGTACCATTGCAGGCATGAGCCTAGTACAAAAGGGCAGCCTGTAGCACCGGGAGAAACACAACGAGCGAGTGAGAAAGGGGGAGTGAGCAAGCTCAATGGAGCTCTATCATGACTGCTGCAGATTTCTTTGTTGGCAGAAAAAGGTGGCAACGCAGGCAGGAGCCCAGTACAAAAAGCCAGCCTGCAGCGCCGGCAGAAATGGAATGAGTGAGTGAGTGAGAGAGGGGGAGTCAGCAGCCTCAACAGACCTGTGTCAGGACTGCTACAGATTTCTTTGTGGACAGAAAATGCCACCAACAGAGGTAGGATCCCAGTACAAAAGGGCAGCCTGCAGCACCAGGAGAAATAGAATGAGCGAGTGAGAGAGGGGGAGTGAGCCACCTCAATGGAGCTCTGTCGGGACAGCTGTGGATTTCTTTGTGGACAGACAAAGGTGCCAATGCAGGCAGGAGCCCAGTACAAAAGAGTAGCCTGCAGCACCAGGAGAAACAGACTCAGCGAGTGACAGAGGGGCAGTGAGCAAACTCAACACACCAACGCAATCAACATTCAGCATTGACAAATGCTTGTTTTATTTAGAGTCACTTTCTCCTGTTGAACAGTCTTGTTAGTTTTAAAATATGTGTTTACTTAAAAGGTGATGTTGGAAGGTGTATCAGATGCGGTGTGGCAGTAATGGCTCTGTTTTCTGGTAGTGATGTAGCAAGCTGCAGAGATCGAAGGGGACAGACGGTGAAAGAGCAGAGGCAAATAAAATGTTTGAAAGATGAGGTGCTAGAGTGACACTGTTTTGCCTGCGATGTGGGTTTTCCCACTATTTGAAGACATAGTGGCAACTGTTGTAGGAGGAGTTGTTAGAGATGCCATTTACCATCAGTGGTGAGTCAATATGCTTTGTATTTGTTTGGGGAGGCTTGGAGTGATTTCAGGGACTGGGGTTTCCTGATGCAGCTGACTGGTGTCTGACACTTGTTCCCGTGGGGTAATACCATGATTTACACATTGTAAATTGTGCTGCTCAGCCAATCAGCATGCAGTATTTTCCAAGCCATTGCATAATTAGAAATAAACCCATTCAGTGGGCTAATTAGATCATAAAATCACTCACTTTACAGGCCTGTGGCTTTGTGAGATGGTTAGTCCACTCATTTGTTTATTTCCTTGCATACACCACTTACCCATCATTTATTCTATATATGATAGCTAGATAGATCGCTCTTGTACAGTTGAAAAACAGGCATGAGATATTAGGATAGAATAGTATTGGAAGTGAGATGGCAGTATGAGAGAGAGGTGGGAAGGAGAATCCCATTTGTATTGACTTTAAATGCAGGAAAAACATTTTGTAAAGTATAATTTGATTTGGGAGTGGTGCAACACATAAGGACAAGCTGAAGATATAAAAAGATGGCTTCAGTTGTCAACATTTCCTAGCTATGCAATAATCTGTTTCCTGCAGTGATCAGTCCAGCAAGGAGCTGACAGTGATGGCGCAGAAGGGTTCCTCAAAAGTGGCAAAACATTCAGACCTCAAAGAGTCTGAAAAGGAATTTCTTACACTGAAAAAAGGGCTGCGGGTATCACAAAGTTTGAGACTAGAGCAACATATGCAGTGGACCATTTTTTCTGGAACTGATTCCCATGTGGACCAGCTGGAAAAGGCAGTGGTGCACCAAGTTTGAACACCAGGTGCAACTTCCATAATAGTGTGGTGATTTAGAGAGGAGAGGAAAAGGTAATACCTTGCGATTATAATGTCTCTCAGATGGAAGAGAAGGTCAGAATATGTTAGCATTTTTAACTGATTATTAGACAAAGTGATTGACTTAGCTCCAGATTACAACTTGGAAATATAGCTCATGAACCAGTGGTCCTGACTGTAGTCCGTGGCCATTATCTTCATACTTGGGTATCATACTTACTAGGTTTAGTAGGTAAGAAAAGACAAATATAGGCCATTTGCCCATCAGGTTTGTCTCCCACACCACGTGGCTGAATTATACCAGAGTATGCACTGAATTGAAGTACTTATCAAACCCATTTTTAAATCACGTTATGGTTGTTTAATTAATTCTTGTGGTAATCAATTCCAAGCTTTTGCTGATCGAATAGTAAAATAATTATCTATTTTATTAGTATTTGCCCATGGGACAATAAGCTGCTTGTTGTGGAACCTTAAATTGGTTGTTCTTGTACAAAAATTCAGCCTACACTGAGACATTAAGTCTGGTGAATGTAGAATTTTTAATACCAGTAACAAATCCCCCCCTTTGTCTTCTACTTTGTAAGTTAAACAAACCAGTTTCCATGAGTCTTTCCTAATACGTTCTATTTTTTAATTGAGGAACCATCTTGGTAAACAGCCTCTGCATCCTCTCCACCAGATTGACTTCCCCCTTTAAGTATGGATTCCAGAAAGTGGACCTCCAAACTTGGTATCATTGGCAAATTTGGAAATAAAGTTCCCTATGTTGATATGCATATCACTTATAAAGATGCTGATCAGTGTGGAACCCAAGACTGAGCCCTGGAGGACCCCCACTGTTAATGCATCCCTATCCCGATAGCTGTCCCTTAATCTTTATGTGCTGAGTGCTTTGTAATGACAATCCTTCCACCCACCTGACCAGGCTAAGTCTAAAACCGATGGTTATTAGTTTCTTAACCAGAATACTATGGGGGATGGTCCTTGGGTAATAGTTAAAGCAGAGGACAAAAGTCTATATTTTCTGCCTCCACACTACAATAAATAATAATAAACTATATTTGTAACACGTTGTTCTAAAACCTAAGCACTGTACAATAACAAAATACTAAAATCAATACGATAATAAAAGTCCAGAAATTCCAACATTGCATAAAATGCAACAAAATTATGCTGCATAATCACCAAATGCTTAAAGGAAAAGGTATGTTTTCAAGGCAGTCTTAAAGTTCTCCACAGTCCTGCACTCTTGCATCTGACAAGGTAGAAAATTCCACGGGGTGGGAGCTCCATACATGAAAGCACAGGGCCCAGATGTTTTAAGCCATACCCTGGGAATCTCTAACAACCCCATATCAGCTGAGCAGAGAGGATGGCTAGAACAGTAAGGATTCAGAAGTTCTTGCAGATAGCTCAGACCCTGTCTTTGCAGGGCCTTGTAGGTCAGAAGTCCGACCTTGAAAGTGATCCGCCACTGTACAGGCAGCCGGTGCAGTTTGCACAGTACAGGAGTGATGTGACTAGAATGAGGAGTTCCTGTCAACAACCATGCTGCAGTGTTCTGCACCAGCTGCAAGTGGCAGATATTAACCCCCAGAAGCCCAAGGTACAGGGAGTTGCAGTAGTCCAGGCACAAAGTCACAGAGGCGTGGATCAATGTCAGAAGGTCACCGGATGGAAAAAGTTGCTTAATCCTGGCAATGTTCCTCAGATGGTAAAAGGAAGACTTGACTGTTGCTGACACCTGTGAATGCAATGTCAGCTCATCATCAAGAACCACCCCCAGATTTCTCACCCGTTTGGAGGAAGGCAACTGGGCACCTCCAAGCCAGAGTCCAGAAGGCAACCCTGTTACCGAACTCTCTATCCGGCAACCTGGATCCACCACCAACACCTCAGTCTTCTCAGAATTCAATTTCAACCTGCTGGATTTCATCCAGTCCTGAATTTCTATAAGGCAGCTGTTAAAGACTTAGATCACACTATCATGGTCAGGCACAAAAGACAGACAGAGCTGGGTATCATCTACATAGCAGTGAAACCTCAGCCCATATCATCTTACAATGTCTCTGAGGGGCAGCAAATATGCTGCAAACAACATAGAGGACAGCACTGAGCCCTGGGGGACCCCACACAGCAGAGAGAATGGATCAGAGGAAAATATCCCCACCACCATCCTCTGAGATCTGCCGGTGAGGAAAGATTGAACCATCTGAGGACTGAACCAGCCAGGCCACGGATGACCCTCAGACACTCTAGCAGCACCACATGGTCCACAGTGTCAAATGCTGAGGAAACATCAAGAAGCACCAAGATGGAATGGCACTTCTGATCTCGCCATCAGAAGATCACTGAGCACCTGAACCAGAGTGGTCTTGGTACTATGCCTCTTCCGGAAACCGGGCTGGAGAGGATCGTAGACATTGTGGATGATAAGGTGGTTCTCCAGTTGCAGTGCAACTACTTTCTCAATCACCTTCCATATAAAGGGAAGGTTAGAGATAGACCTGTAGTTAGCAAAGCAGTTTGGGTCCACAGCAGCTTTCTTAAGGAGCAGTGTCACCACCGCCTCCTTCAGGGAGCTAGGAAACTCACTCGACTCTAAGGAGCACCAAGTAATCTTCATGAGGACAGAGCTCATAGAATCAATACATCCCATTTTCAGGCATGTCGGGCCCAAATCCAAACTACAGCACATTGGCCACATACTCTGGACAATCCACACGATGTCCACAATCTCCAGCCAGTCAAAAAATATCCAGGAAAATTGAGGAGGGGTAACTCAGCACCAACCAACATCAGCCCCCATAGAATTCACATGCTGGATCTCAGCCCTGATGTTGACCACCTTATCCACAAAAAATCAAGCAAACTCGTCACACTTAACCTGTGAAAAAGCACTTTTGTTGGGTTGCACAATCTGTCCACAGTTCGAAAGAGCTAAGCAGGTCGATTCTGAGCTGCAGCAATCTCCCCAGACAGGAACTCTGCCTTCTTACGGGTGATTGCTGATTGATAGATTTGATAATGTTCCATCAATCTAAGGTGGTCAGAATCAAGGGCAGATTTCTGCCTGCATCACTCTAACTTTCGTCCAACTCATCTCAGCTACCTCAAGGTCCGATCAAACCAAGGGGACCATGGGCGGTGAGAGAGAGGATGAACATGGATAGAAGCGATAGAGTCCAGAGCTTCAGTAACTGCCTTATTATAGGCCTGAAATAAACTCTCTGGACCATCGCTTACCCCAGGAAATCCTGATAGGTCTAGTACCACCAATAGACCATCTGAGTTAAAGTCCCTCAAAGGGCAGTATCTGACCATCTCCACAGAGGCAGGCCTGTAAGAGGGAGCCTGGAGATTGAACCTTACAGTGTGGTGATCGGACCATCCAACTGGTTCCACCACCAAGTCAGAGATCTCCATCCTCAGGAGGAAAACCAGGTTGAGTGAGCAACCATGATTATGGGTTGCAGAGGCAACTACCTGTGTGAACCCCAACAAATTCATAAGTTAGAGGAAGTCCTGTCCAAACAGCGAGAGTTCATATATCTCACCCCCGGGTGGACGGTAGATGAGAATGATTCTACAGCCCACACTTGCTACCACAATAAACTCAAATGATCTGACGTCCTCAACTGGCACACCAATAAGGCCCAATTCTGATCTAAAACAAATGTGTATACCCCGGCCCCTGTGGTCCAATCTCGAGTGGTGTATCACCAAGAACCCAGCTGGAACAGCTGCCTCCAAAATGGGGCCAGCATTGTCAAGCCAGGTCTTGGTGATGCAAGCCAAGTTTGCTGTCCCAACAAGGTCAGCGATAACCGCTGTCATGTTCTTGATAGACCAGGCATTGCATAACACCACCACTCGAGTCGGCTGAGATCCCAGGACCAGTCAAGGTATCAGCCCAGAAACACTGGAGTGCTTGGGTATGGAAACTGGATATGAAGGACCACGTTCTGGAAGTCATTTCACCCCAGGGCATCTCCTGGTCCTGACTACCCCAATACAGCCACCCTGCTCACCCCCCTCTGAGGTTTGGGACCCCCAGCCTGCCTCCACTAACTGTGGTAATTAATATACCCCCTCACAATGCTGCACTAGGTTTCAGCACTATCCTTGACTGGGTTTCTAATCTACCAAATGGCTCAGTGGTAGTCCTACTGGGAGACTTTAATGTAAACTGGCTGGCCCCTGATACAGCCCCTCTCAGAGACATGGTGGCTACCTTAAACCTCTACCAATTAGTTTCCTCCCCAACCAGAGTTAACTATAGAACTAGATACAGCTCCCTAACAGATCTTGTACTTACCAACCATCATGAGAGGCTCTCTAATATAGTGTCCTACCAGTCTCACTTAGTGACCACTCTGCCGTACTTTGCCACTGGTTGAAACACTCCCCCAAACTCCCCGATAAATAGATCTACCGCTGTACCCTCAGAAAATATATGCTAATGCAATTCCAGTCATAACTCCTCAACAGTGACTGATCTCCAATCGACTCAGCCTCCAACATTGACCTAGTTCTCACTCACTTAACAAAGAGTGTGATACTTCCGCTCCATATTCCAAAAGGATAATCAAAGGCAATTCCTCCCTGGATAACCCTTCCTTCCTTCCTTCCTTTCCTTCCTTCCTTTCCTTCCTTCCTTCCTTCTCCATTGCCTTGAGGGACAAGCTCTGGCATAAAGCCCATATCACAGGTAACCCTGTGGACTGGCAGAGGTACAAGATAGCCCATAACTCATGTACCCATGAGATTCGCCTAGAAAAAGTGACCCACTTTCAAGACAGCCTCTCCTCCTCCTGGGGAAATGGAGGAAAGTTTTGGGGCAACTTAAATGACCTCATCGGTAAGCCCAATACCACCCCCCACCACCCTGCTAAATATTAATGGCACCACCACACAAGACCACCAACTCATCGCAGACACTTTTAACGCTGCATTCACAGACCTTAGTGGAGTCCTCCCACCCAACTTTTTCTCTAATGCCCCCTTAACTAATGCCACCCTACCTCTCAGTGTCCTGGCAACACACATCCTTTCCACGTCAGGATAATCTCTCCTAATGAAGTCAAAACCTACCTACTGCATGTCTTGGGAAAGCCCAGATACAGCAGGGACCCACTGGACCTGAAACTCTTGTGCCTGGCCCTCGATGTGGTCTTACTCCCCCTCACCAGGCTGCTTAACTGGTCCCTCTGCTTGGTCAGTTCCCTCAGCAGTGGAAAGCTGCAGTGGTAACTCCTATTCACAAAATTGGTGATAGGGCTCCCTGTAGTAAATACCTCCCTATATCAATCCTTCCTCCACTCTCAAAAGCTCTAGAAAGGATAATCTCTGATCAATTATCGGACGATCTCACTAAATACAACCTTCAATGTCACCAGCAACGTGGTTTTAGGAAGGGGCATAGTACCTCCTCTGCACTTCTCGAATTTACTGACTTCACCCACAAAGCCCTCGATTGTGGTCACCTTCTGGGGTCTGTGTGCATAGACCTCGCAAAAGCATTTGACACTGTCAACCACACCCTCCTAGTAGCTACCATTCCCACCATTGGAATCGCATATGAAGTCACCACCTGGTTCTCTAAGTACCTCTGTGATAGAACACAGTATGTTGAAATCTGTGATACCCTCTCCACTAACCACCTCAGGTGCTTGGGGGTCCCTCAAGGGTCAAACCTGGGCCTACTTCCCTTCAGCCTTTTCCTTAACTCTGTCCCCCTTGTCTGCTCCAGCAACCTGCTTCTTTGTGCAGATGATGCTGTCATCTACTTAAGTCACCCTGATTCCCTTGCACTTGAGGGCACCCTCCAAAAGTGTCTCACCGAAGTTGAATCCAGGTTCCCTGACCATAAACTCATAAACAACTATAAAAATACTAAGGTTATAGTGTTATAGTGTTTGCTAACCTCCATAACAAGCAAAAGGGGACTTGCCACAACATCCTCAAAAACCACCTCCAGCCACTAGAACAAGTCAGTAGCTTCAAGTGTCTGGGAGTCACTCTTGCTTCCTCCCTAGCCTTCCATGAGCATGTCAACCAGGTCTGCAAATTGGTGAACATTAGGACAGGGTTTCATGACCTCCGCTGCTCTCAGGCTGGCAGCAGTCAGCTCTATCCTCTCTATAATCGATTACAGGCTAGTTTTCTACGGCTCAGCACTCAATAGAATAAAGATTGCCCTTAAGAAAGCCTGTCACCTAGTTAGCGGAGCCCTCAGACTCACTCACACATGTGAACTATACGTGCAGATCAATCGGCTAAACCTTAAATGCAGACTCCACTACCAGACTTCCCTTCTTGTTAAGAAAATTAGTCTCTGTCTTACTCCACCCTCCTCACTGCCACTCATCAGGTATGCAGCTATTCCAAGGAACACAAGAAGCGCCTCCAAAGCCTCTTTTACTGTCCCTCACTGTAGGACCTCACAATGCCAGTGGTTGTTCATGTACAGGGCAACAGCTTGGTTAAATAGCCTACCTTCTGCAGTCCTGGCTGAACCTAAACTGGGGCCCTTTAAAGCAAAGCTGTGGCAGCACCTCATTGCCAGTAGTTCCTGTGACTACACTTAATTTTCTTTGCATCTTCTATTCCCCCCATCTCCAGCCCTGCTTGCCCCTGATTCTTTCTTTATTTATTGCATATTTGGAAAATACCTTTGAGTCCAAGACTCATTTACAAAGGCTTCACGTCACATAAAGTAGAACATTACAGCGGTAATCATAAATTCAAGAGCAGTATTCATACAGGCTAATTACAGGGAGTACAATATAAGGCTAGCAGTGTGATCCTGAGGAATATTAGAATAGGCCTAAGTTGCTTAGATTAAAGGCTCTAGATTTAGAGTTGGATAGGTAACTCTGGAAGGTACGGAAATAAAGAACGGGGAGGGAGAGAAGAAGCCAGCCAGAGGCCCTTGCCGGGGGTGGGGGGGGAGACCAGGACGATTACAGCCCTGCTTGCCCCGATGACAATGTCAGCTTTGACCGCCACATGATTTACAATGTGTGTAACTGCATTTATTGTGCAAATTTCATTCCTGCTATGTTATCCACTTTATTGTATGCCCTGTTTGCCCCTGATGACAATGTCAACCATGGCTGCCACTTGAGTTACGTTATGTGTAATTATATTCATAATGCAAATTTTTCATACCTGTTATGTATTATTCGCATTACTGTAAAACAATGTTGTTTTCCTTATTGTATCTCACACTGTCTACTTGTCCGTTGAATTGTTGTAATCCTGTTTACTTGACATGGAGCCTTTGTAAATAAATCCCTGACTCAAAGGTATTTAACACCTAAACCTAAATAAATAAATAATCCAATAAGTTACTACTGCCACTACACATTTCTAATGTAGCCTTAAATGTGTAACTACTTTCTTTTAGAACCACCTCTTCCAGGAAAAAATTTCATATTCATACCATGTACTCTGGAAAGAATGTTTTCCTTTTTGTGGTTTTAAAGTGATTTGAGAAAAGTTATCTATTATGACCTCTAGTTCCCCAATTGCACACTGTTTCAGACAGATCAAGTTCCACCATTAAATTACTGATTTTGATAATATTAAAAAGTCATAAAAGATCCCCTCTTAACCTCTGTAGTTTACAGTCATGCATGATCTTTTGCAGAGAGCCTGGGAATAGAAAGTGGTGAATTTGAAGGCAGTCGGTTGCTGTTTGATCATGACATTGCTCCCTCAGTGTTTTTAAATGGAAAGCTTATATACTAATTATAAGGGTACTGAGAGATAAGGGACTGCAATTTCAGACACTATACCCAGTCAGATTAGTAGCAGTGCATTATCCTGAGGGTGCACAACAGTATGCATCACCAGAGAAGGCAATTAAGGACTCGGAGGGTAGTGTTTTGTGGATCCACTTACTTCACACACTCACAGCAGAAAAGCAGGTGTTGGCTGGATGAGACAATCAGGAAAACACAGGAAGTCACACTCAATATAACAATTCAGAAATAAATGGCAAACTACTGGGTTTACTGCAAAACTCATGTTTTTTACTAGGTGTGAATGAAAGCATGGCATAAACCCACCATGCTTTAATTTAAATTAACTCATGGTCCATCTACAGTAGGTACAGGTAGGCAGCACCCTGTCACTCCCACTTCCCATCCAGACTGGGGTTCCAGGCTCTATAGTGTGTCCCATACTCGTCTCCATTTTCTTAGCAACTTACCCTCTGCCTGTGTCAACTTGCATATTCACATGTATGTTGATGGTACAGTCATCTACATTTCCAGACCGGTTATGGCTGTGGAGGATCTGCTCCTGCAAGAAGAGGAAGGGAAGGGGAAATTCTTTAAGCAGGAAAGGCTCACTAAGCCAGAGCTTGTTTCCAGGTGCAACCTGGAAGCACATAGAAATTAAGTGACTTGCTCAGGGTCACACAGTATGCAAGTGAGGGCTGGTGGGATTTAAACCCCGCTCTCCAGGTTTGCAGCTCAGTGCCCTTAACCACTACATTATACTGCCTCCACAATGTCCTGCGCTGTTTCTGTTCCAACCAACTCCAGGTCAACACTCACAAAAATGAAAAAATTAAAACGTGTCCATGACCTTTGGCACCAGCCAGAAACTGCCCAGACTCCCTACTCTACTCATTTTCTCCACCTTAGATAACTCCCCTGGTGTGTAGCTAGACTGCAAGCCTGACTTCTCTGCCCACATTGAGGTCATTCATGCCACTCTCCACCCTAAACTTGCTGCCTTGTACCACAATAAAGATGATTTGTCTTAGCAGGTCTGCCAAGAGTTTGTTACCAAAATGGTGCTACAATCTTTGACTATGCAGATGGGGCTCATGGCACCGCCCTCTCTACTTCCCTGGCCATACAGGGAATCCTTTTCAGCTTCTTTTCCTCTTTGCTAACAGCTTTCCCCATATTCAACACAGCTCACTTTACTCATCATTATCTATTTGTCCCCTACCCTCACATCCTGAGATTCACTGTGCCTCCTTCATATTCAAACACTGGCTTAGGTCCCTTCTCTCTTACTCTTCATCAATTCTCTCCCTCATCCCCCTCTGTTTCCTGCTCCCTCCTCTCCAGGAATCCTCACTCCTTTGCTATTCCTCATCCTTGTTTCTTTTCTGGGCAATCAGTCTTTTTCTATCATCTATCCACACTTTGGAGCCAGCTCCCCATATCCCTCCACTTCACTGCCTCCCCTGGGTCCCTCAGATATTTACTGAATTTCCTTCCCTTCTCCCGATTCTGTTTTTCCTCTTCTTAAAACTTCACCTGCAACTGCTATCATACCCCAGCACAGATCTGCCTGAAGTGCTTAATGGTTGTATTTTGCCTAGCTTATTGGTGAGGCACTTATACCTGCACTCAGCGTATTATTCTGATTGCACTTTATTATAACTGTGAACTGTGTCTGTGCAGCATATTTTGTAACCACTGTCCTCTCCCCCTAGGTCACACTAGGAAATGAGCCTCAGCTCAATGTGCCTTTCCCGGTCACCAATTTTCAAATAAAAAAAGACAAATTATTTAATAAAACCATGAATTTTTGCAATAGACTCAGTACATTGCTGTTTATGTGTCAATTGTTACATTGAATGAAGCGTTGTGCTTCTTAATATTATTGTGGTCCCCTGCCTGTCATGTATACCCAGAGAAGACAATATTCAGTGGGTGACACAACAGGTTATGTGGACCCAGAAGACAACTGATAGAGAGCAGCCAAAGCAATTGGGTTTTCTGAATGAGCGACCTACATGCCTTCCTTCAAATCTTGCACAGTGCAGCTTAATCTAAATTTGGAACTAAAGTTGTTTGGCAGGCAAACCTGGGCTGGGCAAAAATGGAAGATTTAAAAGGGTGCATCTTGGACTGGTCATGAGCAGTCTTTTGTGTGAAGTGGGTTTGAGCTGGGGTTGAGGGGGTTGGAGGTTCCAACTTATGGAACTAAGGCCTTGCGAAGGCAGCTCAGAAAAATTCAGGGAAACTCTGGTTATAGTGAATACAAATGATGGGTCTGGGGTGGCCCTAATGACTTTGTGGGACATAAATACCAAGAAAAGGATACGGATCCATAGGCAGGAGGAACTGGCTATGCGACTGACACAATTGCAGCAGGATTAAAAACAAAAATGAACAAAGCCTGGAGACACACAGATTAATTATGTGCACCAGGATCTGACAGCTCTTCTTAATTACTGTATAAAACAGCAGTGTGTGTTAGGTAAAGGGTTATGAGGGCACTGGGCTACAAAATTATTAGCTCAGTTGGCCCCATAGCATGGCAGTAAAGCTACAGCCTGCTACACAAGGGCACGGGGTCATGATGCTGCATGACAAAACAGTGCAGCAATGTACTGCACTGTAAATTCAGCCAATACATTGCTGCTACTGTAACAAAATGCCGAAACACAGTTCAGCGAAACACTTCAGTGGCTTCTTTGTTTTCTTCGGGGGCCTCTGCCCCTGGATCCCCCCCATTAATATAATCAGCTCTGGGGGGGGGTTCAGCACTGGGACAAGGGGAAACACCGACGGAGAAGAAAAAAAAACTGCACAATGTGGTTTTGCAAAAGTCTGGGACCTGGATTCGAGCCTCAGTCCACAGATGCATAGCAACCTTGCACTGCCGTGGCTCATCTCACTGAACCACGGAGGCAGCTCAGTGGACCACCTCTCCAACAGAGGTATTGACCTCCACGTTACTCCTTCCCACCACCGATGTGCAGTAGGGTACAAAACCATGTGCAACATATGTGCCTTGTGGGGTTTTGTACCCTGTCACACTACTACACCACACTGCATGTTACTCGTGGTATTCCATGTACAGTTCCGTCTACGCTATATTAACCTGGTAGGTTACACCAGTGATCTAGGTTCAGAAATGGATGTAGGTCTCTCAGCGTCTGGTGAGAGAAGGGAGGATTGAGTGTCCATTGATCAACTCCCCTCTCTTGGGAGGGGGCTTGTGAGTCCCACTGGTTGGTTGCCACCTGACAGAATCTGGGTAGTAGTAGAGTGGGACAGAAGATGCAGGGAAAATAGTCCAAATGCCTTGATGCCAGGACCATCAATGCAAAGGGGGAGCATCTGTGCTGACCCTTCTGAAAAAAAGTCCTCTAGCCATATCTGTATGACTGCTCAGTCTCCACAGGTTACACACTGATGACTGTGCTCTTCCGGTCACAGTCCTGTGGCAGAGGGCTCTTCAGAATAGGTAAGTTCCAGATACGTTGGCTGATCTGGTTGGAAGAACAAGTCCAGATGGGGGCCCTAAAGATGGTGAACAAGAGGACAAATTCAAGATTGAAAAAGAAAAAAGTTTGTTAGCACATAAGCTCTGAAAACAGAAAGCTAGAGCAACAACAATAGCTCTGGTACATACTGTACAGTATCACCACCAGAAAGTTAGAATATACTGTAAGTCTCACAGCGTCAGATGAAATGTTAAACCGAGGTCCCATCTGCCTGGATTGGTGGTAGTTCAGGTGGATGTTAAAGATCCCATGGCACTTATCGAAAGGAGTACGGGAATTTCCCCGGTGTCCTGGCCAAATTTCCCTCACTCACTAACAATACCACCAACTGCTTAATCTGGTTCAAGGTCAGTTGGTATTCCTCTGTATCCCCCTCCCCTGGGTCATGCCTGAAAATAGGCAGGATTTGTCTAGTGCGCTTACCCGGTCAACAAAAACTAAATAAAAATAAATAAAAATAGCGGAGGCCTTTTTTGGTGTACTATTCTGAACTAATTATATGCAGTGGAGTCTGAACCAGATCAAGCAGGCATTTGTTTTTATCTGGTGAGAGAATAGATCTCCCTAGACTTTAGTGGGAGCAGCAGATGGATACTGTACATTAACTCATTACAGCACACTAGTTGTCATTTTCTATTAGAAATCTCAGAGCAGGGAAGTGTGCTGGGGTGGATAGGTACACCCTAGAATTTAGTAAAAAATAAGGGATCAAGTAGTGCCACTGCTGGTGTGGGCCATTAATTATGTAATTGGGGATGGGGTGCCCTGGAAAAAACTTGGGATTGGCCTTTGATTTTTGTTATCTCTAAATTTAAAATTTGGATTGCAAATTTTTTTTTAAAGCCATATTGGTGCACATGTTGAAAAAAACATTTTCCTGAGCTGATTCATTGTCACCAGATTGGATTTGTCAAGTTTGAGGCAAGCATTACTGATGTGTGTTGGGAGGAAGGTTGGAGTATCTTGTGGAAACTAGTGAGCAAGCAATGTTGATGGGCCTAGATGTGTAAAATATGAACATATAAAAAGCCAGCAGAAGAAGGCCTATTTGTCTGTTGCATTTGCTCGGTAACTGATGCAGGGTTGTCGGCTTACACCAATGGCCCTGCCCTCCCCTCCCTCATCATCCCCTCCCTTTCTTCTTCCCCTCCTCGGTCCCATGGGTTCCCTACATGTTTGTCCCAGGCCCTTTTAAAGGCTCCCACCATCTTTACAGAGACAACTTCTTCTGGCAGCACATTTCATGTGGCCACCACCCTGTGTATTAAAAAATGCTTCCTGACATTTCTCCTACCCCACCACATCAACTTTAAGCTATGGCTCCTTGTGGTTCTGTTGTTACTTATTTTAATAAGACTTTCTATTTCCACTTCTGTTTATCTCCCTCAAGTATTTGAAGGTCTCTATCATGTTACCCCTCTCTCTCCTCTCTTTCAGGGAGTACATATTTAAGGTTCCCAGCCTCTGTTCATAGGACCTATTCTACTGACCCTGAATCATCTTGGTTGCTCTCCTTTGACCCCTCTCCAGCATGCTGATGTCTTTCTTAACATATGGATGCCAATACCTGACCCCACATTCCAAATGTGGTCTTACAATTGACCTGTACAATGGCAAAGTGACCTTGCTTCTCCTACTGCTGAATCCCCTGGCTATATACCCCAGCATCCTTTTAGCCTTTGTCACTGCCTTTTTGAATTGTGTGGTGTGTTTTAGGTCTCTAGTAATCACCACCCCAGATCCTTTTCTTCCTGTGAAGCAGCTATCCTAACCCCTCCCAGGTAATACTCTCTCCGAGGGCTCCTGGCCTCAATGTGCATCACTTTGCACTTTTTGGCATCAAAGCCAGATTCCTCACCATCTCTCAGATTTACCAAGGTCCTCCCGTAGGTCCTGTATCCCTTCCTTTGTGTCCATCCTCACACAGAGTTCGGTGTCATCTGCAAACAGGCACATCTTGTCTTTAATGCCTTGACAAATGTCACTAATGAAGACATTGAACAACACTGGCCCCAGCACTGATCCCTGCAGAACCCCACTGGTGACCTCCTTGGTGCTGAATAACTCGCCTCACCACTACTTTCTGGGTTCTGCCCCTCAGCCAGTTACTGTATCTACCCACTTTACCAGTTTCTCCCCCACCCCTATATCTGTCAGTTTCCTGATCAGCCTTCTGTGTGGTACAGAATCAAAGGCCTTGCTGAAGTCCAGGTAAATGACATCCATTGCCTGGCTGCTGTCCACTGTCCTTACAACCCAGTCAAATAATTTGATCAGGTTTGTTTGATATGATCTGCCTGCCCTGAACCTGTTCTGCCTCTTATCCTGTAGACCATTCTCTTCAATGTTTCTCACCAGCCTTTCCTTAAGAACAGTATCCATGAGTTTATATACCGTTGAAGTCAGACTGACTGGTCTAAAGTTCACAGGGTCATCCCTGGGTTCACTGCTGTGGAGGGGCACCACATGTGCCATTCTCCAGTTTGGCGACACCACATCTGACTCCAATGATCTATTGAAGAGAACAGTCAGCAGCCCTGATAGCTTCTCTGCTAGCACCTTCAGCACTCTAAAATGCCTTTGGTAATGTTCTTTAGGCTTATTTATATATTATTATTGAATAGTTTTGGTTTTCAGAAAGCTTTGCGGGTGGAATTGAATATATATACTACTCCAAGACTTTTGTCAGTGTTTTTTTTTATCATAGAATAATTTTTATTGTTTCTGTCAAAACTGTAATCATGCAATACTTTTCATATTATATTCCAAACAAGAAAACTCCTACTGCATTAAGACACTACAGTACTATTTACACATACTGACGTGCATCACAAAAGAAAAGGTATCTTAGGTTCAGAGCTATGCAATATAACTGGTATCAGAACCTTTTCCTGTCTGTCTACAAGATCCAGTTCGCTCCGTAATTCACCTTACCTCACCTTTAACTTATACTCACACCTAGGTCATATAAGTGCCTCATCCTCAGTATCCAGTTTTCAAACTACACTTACTGGCCAATCATATAACTAGAATCAGGCATGCCAGAGGAAAGAGAAGAAAAATAGAATAAGTTGAGCCTCAGCATAGCAGCGGCCAATATCTCATCCGAATGCGTGCAAAGGGATCAGGTCTTGGTACATGTGCTTCAGAATACATGAGTGGGAGCTGTCCTTCTAGCAGTGGTCAGGATGGGTGGGTTCCTGAGATGGGGGGGGGGGGCTTGGCACAATGCAGAGTTAAGATAGGCCTCCCATTTGTAAAAGTACATGGACAACTATCCTCTAGTGGCACAAGTGAGCCTTTCAAAAGTAGCCAGTCTGGCTATGGCTGAGTGCCATAGGGAAATGGATGTAAAGGTTGCTGCCAATGTCTCAGAAGAAGCCGCTTGGCCTCCAGCAAGACTACCAGAATCCAATTCTGATGCTGTAGTCTTAGGTGCTTTAGCAGCGTCCGATCTACCAGCAGCAGCATAGGATGGGAAAGGTCTATGGGCTGTCCCAACACCCCAGAGCAGTCCATTGCTACCGCAGACCGGAAAGGAGCTATGGCTTGGTATTGCCATAGAAGACGCAGAGTGTCAGCAAGACTGTATTCGCATCTCCAGCACCTTGCAAGTGGAAGGGTTCTCCATTTAAATAAGACAGCCAGTGTTCTATACCATCTAAGGAGTTTCTTGAGCTGAATCAACTGACTCTTAACATCTTTATAAGTGGAATGCGCTGTGTGTAGACAGCGAGACCAGGTCTCTGGACCAATATGACTCCCTATATCCGTGCTCCATGCTATTCTGCATGTCGCTGTGTGGTCCAGTTGCGCCTCACACCAAGTGTTATAGAACCTACCCACTAAGCCTTGGAAGGAGGGCTTTTGATGTAGTGAGGATAACCAGAGCCATCTCGATTCCCCTTTAGCAGTCCAGTCAGTGGCCTGTACTGTGTTGCAAAGTTGCAGAAACTTCCAAAAGTCCTGCGACTTAATGAGAAACGTGCTTGGAGTTGTTCAAAAGACATAAGGGTACTAGTATTTGGTAGATAGAGATCCTGCACAGTGAGAATCCCATTCTCTTCCCATGAGAACCAGGTCAGGGGTTTGTTGTCCATCCTAATGAGCTGGTTGTGCCAGAGGTCTAGATACCTAAAGGGTATCAAGGCTCCTTGGTTCGTTGTCTTGGCCGCCTTCATAAGGCGGAACCAGGCTCTCATAGTAGCGTCCATGGCTGGAGTGATCTTGTCTGGGGATATAGCGGTGTTAGTTAGGAGTAGGCTAAGAGGAGTGGGTTGAAGAATTTGCCTTTCAAGTTGTATCCATAGCGGTGAAGTGAGGGGGGTTGGGACAATCCATTTGACTGCTTGAGCAGCTAAAAAAGACCAATGATAGCCCCGGAGCCAGGGAAGCCCTAAGCCCCCTCGTGACCAGTGTGCTTGTAGTTTATGAACTCCCCACCTCAGCTTCCTCCCTTCCCACAGAAAAGATTATATTAGTTTATCTAATGTTTGAAATACTTTATCTGACAAAGTTATGGGAAGGTTATTCTGCAAATACACTACTCTGGGCAGCAGGAGCACGCGAAGTGCTGCAACTTTCCCTGGGAGGGACAGATACAGCCGTCGCCACCGTGCTGCTTCAATTGTCAGCTGCATGAGTAACGGGTTAAAGTTCCTAGATTCTATATGCCCCCAGACAAAAGGAATGAGCATACCCAGGTATTGTAGGTTGCTAGGAGCCCATGATAATCCTAGACCCTGCAGACAATCCTTAGTGCAGGCCGCATTCAAAGGGGTAACACTGGTTTTCTTTTGGTTAACTTGCAATCCTGATATACTGGCTAATGACTGTAATGTCTCTAACACCAGGCTAAGGGCCTCCTGTGGGTGGGAAAGAGTGAGAAGTAAATCATCCACATATGCCGCTGCAAGATAAGAATGGTCTCCCACTGAAACACCCTGAATCTCTGCTAGCCTAGAGTACTCAGATAAGAGGATCCAGAGCCAGCAGAAAGAGCAATGGGAATAGCGGGCACCCCTGCCAGGTGCCTCGCTGCAGGAGAAAGGGCATGGACATGTCCTTATTGGTAAGTATCTTGGCCATAGGCTTGTTATATAAGACATGGACCCATTGTTTAAAGTAGGTGCCAAAATCATACAGATCGAGCACCTCATGTAAATAGGGCCATTCAACCGAATCAAAAGCTTTCGAGAAGTCAACTGCTATGGCTGCCATAGGGATGGAAGATCGAAGGGCTAACCATTTGATGTTGAGCAAAAGTCAGATGTTGTCAGCCACTGCCCTACCTTTGGTGAATCCAGCTTGGGAAGGTGTACCATGGAGGGTAAGACCTCCATCATATGATTGGCGAGTATTTTGGCCACAATCTTAGTGTCTATGAATAACAGTGAGATAGGCCGGTAATTTGCACAGTTAAGCTGGTCGCCAGATTTCTTTGGGATGAGAGTAATTAAAGCCTCTCGCATTGTTGGTGGAAGAGTACCTATCAAGTGCACTTCCAGAAGGGCTGCAAGTAGAGGGGTTCTAATTTCGGGGGTTAGTATCTGGTATAATTCAGTGGTCATACCATCCGGTCCTGGAGCTTTACCTTTTGCTAGCTGGAATAAAGCCTTATGAATTTCTGCCTCTGTAATAGGGGCATCCAAGGGGTTTTTCATAGCTTCTGGGAGCTGGGGAATATGAGCTCTTGAACAAAAGTCCTTTAGAGGGGCTCTCATTTGGTTCTTATCTTAGGGCAATTGTGACTGATACAGCTGCTGGTAATATTGTGTCATACACTCATTAATTTGCTTAGGGTCCATAACCATCTCCGCATCAGCAGTCCTAAGGGCATGGATACGGGAAGCGGCTTGCTGCTTCCTCAGTTGATATGCCATTAGTTTCCCACTCTTGTCCCCACCCTTCCAATATGTATGTTTAGTCCTAGTCATATACCACTCAACTTGTTGATGGAGTATAGTATTTATACGGTATTTTAACCCTACAATCTCCCGGAGTTTGGCTGCACCAGGGCACCCGGCAGTGGTTATCTTAAACTGTGATTCCCAAGCTGAGAGTTCTGCTTGGAGCCCATTAAGCTCCGCTTTCCATTTCCTGTTCCTCTGAGCCACAAAGACTATAATGTGCCCCCTTTGCATGGCTTTGAAGGCCTCCCAAACCATGGCTGTGGATGTTTCCCCTGGCTTATTATGAGCAAAGTAGTCTTGGGCGCATGCCTTGAACCATGTTCCAAAGTAGGGTCTTGATCATCATAAGTCATAGTGCCACCTGGTGCCTGTGCCTCATTGCCCTGCAGGCCCGAGGGTACAAGAAACAGGAGTGTGATCTGACACTAAGATGTTCTTGATCTCGGTTATTACAATATCCTGGGCTGCGTGCAAATTTGCAAGCCAGAAGTCAATGCAGCTGTAAGTGGTGTCCACTGTCAAAAAGAAAGAGTAGTCCCTCCCCATAGGGTGGTCCCTCCGCCAGACATCAACCATACCCCATTCCTTCATTTCCAGTAGTATGCCCACTGCCTTGGGATGGGTTTGAGGGGTGGGCTTAGACTTGTCCAAGAATATATCCAGGGCCAAATTAAAATCCCCCCCCATCATGATTGGGGTGTTATGATAGCCCTCGGTGAGGGATTCCAAGGCATGACTGAGATCAAGAAATAGCTCGGGAGAGTCCAAGTTCTGGCCATAAATATTTGCTGACACTGCATGCCCCCCTGGGTAAGAGAACCTAGGCCCTATCCAACACCCGCGACCATCCATGACTGTTTTGTCTACCGTCCATGGACATGTCTTTTTGACCAAGATGGCTACTCCCTTGGTCTTGTTTTTGGCCAAGCTTGTCCCTACCCATGCCTTTTTGAGCCATCTGACAGTCTTTGCAGTAAGATGCATCTCTTGGAGCAGCCCAATTTCTGCCTGCAAAGAGTGGAGATGTTTAAGGACAATATTACGTTTAGCTGGGTGATTCAGCCCCTTCACATTCCAGGATATGAGCTTAAGCCCCATTCTGGAGTGCAGCTCTGCTATGCCAAGGTTTTAAAGGAGAAAAAGTACTCGCCTCAGAGGTCCTGAGAATGTAGGGTAAAATGAGTAGTCAGGATACCTGAGGTATGGAAAGGTGTTCAGCAGAAGAGATACCAGAAAAGTTTGGCAAGTAGAATACGGCACAAATGACCTAGTAGCGAAGAAAAAAAAAAAACACCAATAGAAGTGAAGATAACACACTCTAAACCAGCAGAAGCTATATAACTTTTAAAGGTGCCCACTAAACTGTGGGTTAAACAATAATATGATCATTTCCTTTTAACTACAGATATCAGATACAATATATAAGAAGAGAAAACAAGCACTAGGCTAACGAGACTTGGGGTACACACAATGGTGCTATTTCCTTGCCAGTCACAAGGTTAAGCATTCCACTGTGCTAGCCAAAGGCTCGAATGGAGGAGAGAGGGATCGAACCATTCAACTGCTTACAGCTCAGACCCCAGCTGTGCCTAGTCAGTGCTGAGTCATACATACCACCCACAAAATAAGGTTGGGTGGGGCATCCAAGCCTGAGAGAAGGGGGGTTGGGGAGGCAAGAGTTGTGCAAAGCTTTAACATGCCCGCCACCCTGCAGTCCCCTCCACTGGCACATGCCTTAAGAGGGATCTCTTGGATCAGGGCAGTGGCAATTGGAGGGAGGGGACCCCTGCGTGGAGGATACTTTCTCGTCTCATCATTAGCAATGCTGGGGAATCCAGGCATACTTCAATTGCCTGCATGCAGGGCTTCTCAAATGAGATAGCAGTACTTTATATCTCCCAAGCCCCCCATGTCTTGTTTAAACTTCAACAGACATATGCCCTGATCTCTCTTTATGAAACACCCAAAATGCAACGTTGGGGGGAGGAGGAGGAGGGGGGGGGAGAAACTAATCTCCCAACATCATTTAAAGGACAATATCAAAGAAAGTCACTTATGTCATTCAGTCCGGTGGAGAAGTTCTATCACTCGAGAGGGGTTCTATGGTTCTACTCTGCAAATCCTTTGACAGAGCTTCTGCAAAAGACAGTGTCCCTGGTTTAATGGGGAGTGTAGCATTAGTTGTAAGTTCTTCCGTGTCTGGCAGATAGTCAGCCCAGGATCCCATCTCCACTGCTTCCATTATAATCTCATCTGGGATATCTTCTGAGCCAGGTTGCAGTGTGGAAAGAAATTCATCCTTTGTTAACTTGGCTGGGGGCATCATTTCTCACCCTCCTGCAGAGTCCAAGTCACTATCGGACCGGTGCCTTATCCGAGTCACAGAACAGGTATCCCGAGGGGGCTTTATGGAAGAGGAAGCACCAGGGAACCTTGGATGGTTGGCTACTTTTCCAGAGCTCTCTGTTGCAGCTGGATGAGGTCTAGAAGTGCTGGGGGATCTATTTCCTGAAGGAATCGTCCAACCTCTATTTTGGTCCCTCTGGATGCTGCTGCTATTAGCTGAGTTCCTACTATCCTTGTCAGGGCACCAAAGCTTCCTGGGAGATGGAGTTTTTATGGACAAGCATGGCCAGTTCTTGGAGATCCAAATTTCAACCTCTCTAGGAGATTCTGCTACTATTTCTTTCCCCTCCTTTGACACAGCCATGTAAGCGAGCTATTGAAATCCATATTTGAATCCGTGCTGAGCCATAAACCTTTTAATAGGAGCAAAGGCCTTCCTCCAAGCTGCCACCTCCACCGAAAAATCCTGGTAGAAAGAGACTTTTACATCCCACCATATCACCTCCTCCAATTCCCTAGCTGCTCGCAATACTCGCTCTTTCATGGAATATCTGAGAAGGTAGGCAACTATAAGTCGTGGCACAGAATTTTTCGGTTGGGGGCCCCCAGGAACCCGATGTGCCCTTTCAACTTCCAGTGGGCCATGCCACCTATCCCCCAGCATTTTCGGGATTTCTTCATTTAGAAAGCACTCTATATTCGCCCCTTCCAATCCCTCAGGAATACCCAAACTTCTTAAATTATTCCGCCTGCTGTGGTTTTCTTGGTCCTCAGCCCTCTGCTACAGAGTAGCTAACCTGCTCTGGTGGTCCCGAAGATGCTGCAGGATTTTGGCTTGACTTGATTCCAGACTTTTAGTCTTCTGTTCCACCACATTGACTTTGTCATTTAATACATGCACCTTGACTACTGTACCAGCGAGAGTAGTCAATAAAGAGTCGACCCTTGAAAGCAAAGTTTCCAGCAAGGACGTTATGTGCTGTAAGGAGGAGTGAACATCTGGTGGTCGCGCAGGGGGTTCTGAGGCCGTGGTGGGCAAGCCTCATATAGGTTGTAACGGCGAAGTCATCTGGAAGAGGTGTGCAGGTAAGGCTTGTTGCAGCTTGCTTTTCCTCCATGTCCAGGAGCAGTGTCTGAGTGTTTGCGAGGGCAGGAGAGAGCGAGCCAGGCACTGATCTATATTGCGCCATTAGCGTTGATCCCCCCGAGTGTAGAAGGTGTGTGGCCTACCTGAAGCCCGATAGAGTCACGTATGGACCGTCGTCTCTAGACCTCACACCGTATCCCGAACGCAAAAATTGCCTCACCGGACTGACCTTTGTGGCTTCGAAGATGTGCTGAGCTGTTTTGAAAGGCATTAGTCTTGGATGCCAATTTGTTGCCTACGAAATGGCTAAGCTGGGACTCAAGCTGAAGTACTAGGCGGCCATGTCTTTTGGTGTCCAAACCACGCCCCCAACTTTTGTCAGTGTTAATTGTAATACTGTGGGTCCATTTGGCCTGTCCCATGGAACGTCCCTGAGTTGTCCTCTTCCACCTGCTTTTCACCCTGTACTTTTAGCAACTGTTGCAATGGATATTACAGAACCCTTTTATTCAAGGTATTTAGACCTGGTCAGAGCTGCAGATGGTCCTGGTGTTGAATGACAATGTGCTTTTAGTTTTAGAAGACCCAAAAACCTCTATTGGGGAAGTTTATAATGGCTTGGAACTGTTTGGTGTGCTGTTGGAGTATGCCTTGAACCTAAATAAGACAGAAGTTCTGGCAAGAAATTATAAATTTTCTGAGCACCTGAGAGCCATTGACAGTTGAAGTGGGACTAAAGCAGTATTAAGTATCTAGGGGCTTGACTCTCACAATGCAGCTCAGAATTTTACCAGAATAATTTTGAACCAGTGCTCTGGGCTTTAGTGCCTAGGTGTATCTACTGTAGGTGGGATACATTTAATCCCTCTTTCAGTTCTAGGATTCATTCAACTTTTTGTGCTGCCTGCAACAATAAAGGCAGACAATACCAGTACACAGTGACGGTCACCAGGAAGCTATGCAGTGTCACAGATTCATGCATAACAAAAGGGATTTACTGACATTGAAATTACCTTGTTTCCTGCAGTCACAATGTTACAGAATTCTGCAGTCACATTGCATCCTGGAGGGCTCCCCTCTATATATCCAAAGTTTAAAATCTGAGACCAGAGCAGCCGTGATTGCCCAGGGGCAGCACATTGTGCTGCTGTACTGATGAACCAAGTTCGGAAGCCAGCCCACGAAGTCACTCTGGGAGGTGGGCCATGACTAAAATAACTATTGCTTTGCAGCATGTCTTGGTCGGGGAGGACTGGTTGTAGGTTCTACCACCATAGTGACCTCTACAGCTAGGTCAAGGAGCTTGCTTCTGCTGCTGTGGAACCTTGTGGCTTTGTGAGGCCAACAGAAACACTGCCCCATTGGGGAAGGTTGGAGTAATAAATCATGGGAGAAAAATTTGGTTGCCATCTAAATGATGACTAGATTTGGCCTGACCAGGATATATCCCTGAGAACAACGTATATCCCTAAGAGATATTGGAAACAAAACTGGGACTATTTGATTTTTCCCAGTTAATGTGGGATAAAATAAAGATACAGATCAGATTAGGTTTACTGACAGTGGGGAGACAGAGGGTTGGAGCGGTTCTTAAAAACTTTGAGGGGTACTGTGTTGCAGCACAAGTCAGATATGTACGGGGGGGCATGGCTACCACCCGAGCTGAATGGACGCTTGAGCTCTGAGCTCCTGCCTAACCCCTGGAAATCCATCTGTTTGCCCGCTGTTTTTTCTATCTAACTCGGCGCGATTTGTCTGGTATACATGCTCGGGTAAGTCATGTATGGTGAGATTTGAAATTTTTACTTTCGAGTGCTTTGGTCCATGATTATCTCTCTCTCTGCTGCCTAGATCTGCAAAACAAGGCCCACTGCTCGATTAGATGGAGACCGTATCTCAGGCTAACCTGCATCAGGGTGATATGCCCGAAATTCACCAAATGTTTTCCGAGATTCTTCAACACATGGACAATTTAGATGTGGTGGCTAAGCAGAATGCGTCTGACATTAGCAACTTGGCTCAATGAGCTTGTGTTACTGAGCACAGATTAGCTGAAGCGGAGGATGGATGGCATAAAGTTATCACCCGGCTCTGGGAACAGGAGCACCTTATCCAGCTTCTTTGGGGCAGAATGGAAGATTTGGAGAATCGAAGTCAACGCAATAATTTGTGCTTGGTGGGCTTTCCGGAGGGGTGTGAAGGATCTGACACCATCATCTTTTTACAAAAAGAGTTGCCTGCATTGTTGGACTGGCCTGAAAAGGCCCCTATTGAAATTGACAGGGCCCACAGAACCTTGATGCCTCACCCTGAGGCTGGGGCTCGGCCGCACACAATACTGGCTCGCTTTCTCCGGTTTCAAGATTGAGAGTTGATTACTAAGCTGGCTCGTACTAAAAAGAAGTTATACTGGAAAGGTCATAAAATACAGGTTTTTGCGGACTACTCTCAGGAAGTTACAAATAGGCATCGGGCCTTCACTGCTGCCCGTAGATCCTGTGTTGAACTAGGGCTTGAATACTCCCTCCGATACCCTGCTTCGCTTAAAATAATTTAAAATGGTGCTCCTAGAATTTTTGACAACCTCGCTGCTGCTGAGCAGTTTCTCTCTGAGCAGGCCCCTAAACTCTCCTGGGGCCATCTGCGCGCACCCTCTGGCTCACCGGTAACTCGCAATCAGCTCACGCAGATGGAAATTACTCCTCAGGACCCATGCTGTAACTCTCAGAAGCATAGTTCGATCCAGAGTACCCACAACTGCCCATCCTCATCTCCATCTAAATCTTTAGGTGGTAGCGGTAAGCGAAGGAATAGGAGACGACAATGGCATGAAGGGCTGCATATTGATAAGACCCCTCGTCTCCGGTCAAGGAGCCATAGTGGAAGCTCGGAGTCCTCGGCTTCTCAGGACTCTTACAAACCTGATATGAGGAATAATAAGTATCAGCCACTGATGTATCTGCCAGTGGAAGACTCTTTGGCCTCGCCTTCCTTACCTCCACGGTCTTCCTCTGCCAAGACCATTGGGTCAAAAGGTCTCAAGGCTTCCTCTGAGTCAGAGGTTCAAGACCTCACTGGGGACGCTCCACTAAGCCTGAACAAGCCACGGGACCATACACCTACGGAAGAGGCGCTCCCTGTGAAGGAGGCCGTGGGCTGATACCCTTTCAGTTCTTTTTGTTTGTGGCCATATTGTTGGACTGGCACATGCTGCCGAAGATGCCCTGATGGTTTTAGTCCGCTGTCAACCTACTCCATCAAGAGCTCATTCTTTGTTCCCTTCTCCCTCCCTATTTGAACTCTGGTCAACTTGGGGGACAATTTCAATATCTAGTTTCGCTCTGGTTTTTTTGGATCAGGACTGTGTGTTGGACCTTTTCTGGACTGCTGAGTGCATTACCTTCTGTATGGTCAGCCGATCCTCTGTGCGGACCAATCCTCACCATAACGTGTATCTCACCGCCCGGACCCCAACGTGGGGTGCGGGGGACATCTCGCCTATTTTTTTTTCTCTTCTTTCTAGCTGTGCCCTGTGGGTAGAAGGACTCGATCAGCACCAGAGGATAGGTGGTGGGCGATCTCAGATCTGTAGAGTCTTTTTTTTTTTTTAGTGTAGTCTCTGGCTACACTACCCCCAGCGACCTCCGCTGGTATCTGGACCACTGCTATATCAATACAGTCAGCGGTTGCTGGTCTGTGATGGATTTGTCTCTGGGGTTGGGGAGGGGTTGGGGGAGGGTTCAGGGATTGGGTGTTTTTTGGATAGTTATGAACTAGTTACCTACCTACTTGTTGTGGGCTCTTGTTGCTCATGGATGCTTTGTTACATTATGTTGCTTTATGTTTTTCTATGGCAATCGGAAACTTAGGGCTATTTATGTTACTACAGGAGTAGCTAGGGGGTCTGGGTTAATCGGGCACAGTCTACTTGGGTGGGGTTTCCACTTGTACCCCCCCTCAGTCATGATAGTAAATTGGACGCATGGGGACTAGATTTGTCTCTTGGAACGTGAGGGGGCTAAATTCACCAGTTAAGCGCAAGAAAGTCATGCTCCACTTAAAGAAATTGCAGCCTATGGTGGTGTTTCTCCAAGAGACAAGACTGTCCTCATGTGAGGCTATGAAGCTCAAGCGGGATTGGGTTGGCATGGAGCTCCATAGCGCAGCTAAGGGACATAAGAGGGGAGTCTCTATTTTGCTTCATAAGAATCTGGGGTGGAAAGTGAAGCATCACAAACAAGATAAGAAGGGAAGATGGCTCCTGGCTGAGTTAGAGACCCCTGTGGGGCCCTTGATTCTGGCCAATTTATATGCCCCCAATCATGACTGTCCTCAGTTCTTTTTCACTCTGAACCAGGCCCTTACTGATTTCAACAGTTCTAATGCTCCGGTGGTCATGGGGTGGGGAGGATTTTAATTTAGTTTTAGACTCTGCTATGGATAGAAGTAACAAAACCCTCAAACCCCATAGGCAGACTCTCAAAGCAGTTCAGGCACTAATGTCAGAACATGCACTGCTGGATGTGTGGAGAACTATGCACCCAGGGGTTTATAATTACTCTTGCTATTCTCAGGTTTATGGTTCCTCTAGCAGGATTGATTTCTGGCTCCTCTCATCAGGCCTATATGACAAAGTTACTAGTACTGTTATGCATTCCATTTTTGTCTCTGACCATACGCCCATAGATTTCAGACTCCAATTGGGCGCTGACTTTACTCCTACCCCCATGTGGCAGTTGGACCCCCTGTTAATTGAGGATGCTGAGTTTGTCTACTGGCTGGGGCCCATGGTTCAGGAATATTGGGAGTCCAATGATAATGGGGAGGTGAATGATTCTACGCTTTGGGAGGCCTTCAAGGCCACCACTAGGGACAGAATTATTGCTTATGCCTCTGCTAGGCTGAAACGGCATCAAGCGGACCAAAGGGCTTTGGAAGAACAACTAGCCTCTTTGGAGGCCCAGTATAAGTCCTCAACTCCATCACAGTCATTATTAGCTCAGTTGAATAGTGCTAGGATCTCTCTGAACGCCCATTTGACCCAGCAGGCAGAATTAAATCTCAGGCGGCTGTGCCACTTCTATTGGGAAGGGGGGGAAGCTAGTAAACTTTTGGCTTATCGGCTCAAACAACAACAAGCATCTCGTACCATTCATGCACTGAAAGATATGCATGGGGTCTCAACTTATTCTTATAAGGGGATAAACAAAATCATGGCTCAGTTCTATGAGGCTCTTTATTCTGATTCCCACCCCCCTGTCCCCTCGAGGATTAAAAAATTTTGGGGGGACCTTCCTATTCCCCGGCTGGCGGCCTCTGATGCCAAACTCCTGGAGGTGCCCATCACTGTGATTGAAGTGGAACAGGCCACAGCTTCACTGAATTCTCGGAAAGCCCCAGGTAAGGATGGCCTCCCCGTAGACTTTTATAAACTTAAGGAACTCAACTTGGCCCCTTTCTTGAACAGGATGTTCTGGCATTCCTTACAGGTAGGTTTCCTCCCTCCATCCCTGAGGGAGGCCACCATTACCGTGATACCGAAAAAGGGGAAGGACCCTTTACTACCTGCTAGCTACTGCCCTATATCTCTTATTAATGCGGATGCTAAAATCCTGGCTAGACTTCTTGCTAGTAGGCTAGAGTGTCTTATGAAAGATCTGATCCACCCTTCCCAAGCGGGGTTTATACAAGGGTGCCTTGGGTCGGATCATCATAGATGAATGATGTCATTGGTACATCAGACTATTGCATCTGGTAGACCCTCTGTGGCCCTAGCAATTGATTTTGAAAAAGCATTTGATTCTGTAGAGTGGCCCTTTCTGTTCCACACTCTATCTAGTATGGGGTTCGGCCTGGGCTTTATGTCTTGGGTTAAGCTGCTATACACCTCCCCCATGGTCTCGGTCCTAACAAATGGGATCATGTCCCTTTCCTTCTCTCTCCAAAAAGGTACCAGGCAGGGGTGTCCCCTTTCCCCTCTCCTTTTTGTATTGGCTATTGAACCATTGGCCATTGCACTTAGGGAATCACCTCACATTCCCGGGATACGAATGGGGAGTAGCGTTTTTAAAACGTTTCTATATGCTGATGACTTGCTCATTACAACAGAGGCCTCTGCTGGAGTGATTGACAGTATCTTTGAGATTTTGGCTACCTTTGCAGAGGTATCGGGACTTAGGATCAATCACTCTAAAACTGAAGTGCTCCAGTTAATTTCCAAGACTTCTGGGACTGATTTCATAAATAGGGGCTTTCGCTGGTCCCCTAATGGTATAAAATATTTGGGTATTATTCTGCATTTTAATGTCGGGAAAATGGTCTCGGCCAATTTCACTATGCTGTTAGAATCCCTTAAACAGGACATGGGGAGGTGGAAGGCCTTAAGACTGTCTTTGGCTGGTAAAATCGATTCCATCAAAATGATGGCCATCCCCAGGGTACTATACCTATTAGCTCACTTGCCAGTGGTCATTCCCCCAAGATGGTTTCAGAAAATAGATGCACTAGTGGGGAATTTTTTATGGGAAGGGGCCTTACCTCAGTTTAGTAAACACAAGCTTCGTCAGCACTGGAGTAAGGGTGGATGGGGCCTTCCCTGGTTTAAAAGATATCATACGGCCTTCATTGCCTCTCAGACTATTAGATGGTTTGATAAGATTGGTCTATCCTCCCTAACATGGCTGTACTTACGGGCGTCACTGGCCCAGGCCCCCTCACCAGCGGTGGTGCTCTATAACAAAGCCAAAGTATTTCAGGCTCTTTCTCCTCCCATGCAAGTTTCAATTCTGTACTGGAAATGAGCTCTCTCAATCCTGGGACAGGACCCTACTCCGTGGAGATATATGCCCTTGTGGAACAACCCAGCCCTCCAGATAGGGAGGTCTCTCATTTACTGGAAGTACTGGGAGGCCCAAGTCATCACCAGGGTTCAGGATCTATTGCTCCCTAACAAAATTACCATAGATACTTTTGAGTCATTAAAAGAAAGATTTAGTCTCCCTCAATCTCATTTTTGGAGATACCTGCAGATCAAGGATGCTATCACTCACCTGCCTAATGCTCCATGGGCAGGAGGGGGGCAGCTTCTTTTTCACCCATTAGATGTCTGGGGGAAGAGGTTTAAGGGCTGGGCCAGTTCGCTATATTCTGCATTTAGGGATGCAGATGCTGATCCCCCTCGGCAGATTAAAAGGCAATGGGAAAATGATCTTCAGGTCTCAATTTCGGACAGGCAGTGGAGACATAGCTGGTTCAGGGCACATAAGGCTTGTCGGTACGGGCGTACCCGGCTCCTTATGAACAAGGCCAGTCATAGGTACTATAGGGACCCTGCTAATCTCCACAGGATGGTTCTTCTTCCCAATGATAAGTGTTGGAGATGTGGTAAAGGGGGGGTGCATTTGTTTCATGCTCTCTGGGACTGCCCTATGCTACATTCCTTTTGGTCTTCAGTTAGGAGTATGTGCTGACAAATATTCCCAGACATTAACCCAGACCCTCCTCTCCTGCTTCTCGAATGTGCACAACAGAGTGTTCCTAAACTTAATCCTAGGGCCATATGGATTACGGCTGTTGGGGCGGTTGCCAAACGACTCATTTTAATTAATTGGAAATCCTCTACGACGCCTTCCTTTCAGGATTTTTTACTGGCACTAGGCAAGGGGGCCATATTTGAAAGGATCTCTAGTTTTGCGGCTGGTTCTATATCCTTTTTTGAGAAATGCTGGTCGCCCTTTTTGCATTCTAAATTCTGCCACAATGTTTCCTCTTGTATAACCTCCCAACATGTCGATCCTATTGGCTCCGCTCGCTAGCTGGGTGGTGATGATGCCCCCTTCGTTCTCATGACTCCTGGCTACTCCCTTCATGCCCTTCTGTTAGTGAAGATTGCCAGTCTGTATATAGTTGATATGGTCACTGGACCCTGATTAGGCACACACAGGCTGTATTTGCTATGACTATCCGGCTCTTTATTTTATTTTATGCTTGCCGGACAGCTTTTATGGGTATCATGTATTATCTGGATGTCATTTGAGGTGCAACTTTTCTGGATGTTTATGTATTAGCTGTTTCCTTTTTTCAGTCTATTGTTGTTTAACCTATCTGGCTGGATTTTCCTATGTACTTCCATGGTTTGTACCTATGTACCCTTGTATGCTCTGTATGCACTATTAATTTTATCTTAGAGGCCCTGCCCCCTCCTATAGCCGGGGTCTGGATGGGCTTTTATCTGTTACACGTAATGTGTGTGTGTCTAGCGATTATTTCGAAACAATAAAAATTGTTGAACTGAAACAAGTCAGCTATGTGCAGTACAGTGGTGACAGCCCAAAAATTACCAATTGTCTTGAATGCTGCAATAAAAGAGGTAGTCATGCTGAACTGAAGAGAACTGTGCACTTACCCCTCTACTACTTAAGACCTTGTGTGAAATAAAGTCATTTCCAGAGCAAGATTAAATGAATGTCCTTTAATTAAAAACACAGATTAGTCAAACAGACAGACAGGGGACGTGAGCCTCAACTTTCTAACTGTTGGATCAACCTGTGTTTTTAATAAAAGAATATTCTTTTAATCTTGCTGTGGTAATGACTTTATTTTACACAATGTGCCAAGAAGCACAGGTTAAGTGCACAGTTTACTCCAGTTCTATGTAGTCTTACTGATGTACCCTTGCTGTTCCTCAGTACTGACTTTTTATTGCCATTGAAGTAATTACACTGAAGCAATTCCATTCTCCTCAATGGTAATTTGATTCAATTACCTTGAGGTACCATAAGGAATGCTACAGTAAAAGGCAACTTTTTAATTGCTACCACTGTACTTTTCATTTTGTAGTGGAAGTTATCACGCTAGATGGAAGAAGACAGAACAGGCAGGGGGTAGAGCCTCTCCCATTGGCATCTGTCATACATGATGTGCACCTGCTGGCTCAAACTAGAGCAACATCTTTGATTAACATTAAAGACTCTTTAATGTATAGTATTAGAGATGAGCTGAGAACTTGTTTTGGAACTTCAAGTGGTTTACATGGGATGTTACATTTGTTCCAGCAGTACAGGGCATGGGTAACTGGAACTTAGATGATATGGGATAACATGTAGTAGGCATTTACAGAGGGATTCAGATGTGATGTCCCCTACAGAACTATAGATTCAGCACCCCAGGGTTAAATTAGAATGTATTAATACTTTAAAATTCAGAGCTATACAAGAGGTAAACTCGATGACCAAGGATGGTCAGAGGGATTTATTTATTTACTGAAATTACGTTACCAGGTAATCTGTACAGAGAATTATAACAAACATTTGTCAATGCCAAATGTTGATTGCATTGGTCTGTTGAGCTCGGGCAGTGGGTCTCTGTCAGTGGCTCAGTCTGTTTGTCCCAGTGCTGCAGGCTGCTCTTTTGTACTGGGCTGCTGCGTGTGTTGGCACCTTGTTCTGCCGAGGAAGAAATACGCAGCTGTCCCAACAGAGCTCCATTGAGGTGGCTCACTCCCCCTGTCTCACTCGCTCATTCTGTTTCTCCTGGCACTGAAGGCTGCCCTTTTGTACTGGTCTCCTGCCTGTGTTGGTGGCTTTTTCTACCCATGAAGAAATCCACAGCTGTACCAGCAGAACTCCGTTGAGGTCTCTCAGTCTGCCTGTCTCACTCACTCATTCTGGTTCTCCTGGCGCTGCAGGCTGCCCTTTTGTACTGGGCTCCTGCCTCTGTTGGTGCCTTTTTCTGCCCACAAAGAAATCTACAGCAGTCCCGACAAAGCTCCATTGAGCTCGCTCACTCCCCTTCTCTCACTCGCTCATTCTGTTCTGCCAACGCGGCAGGCCGCCCTTTTCTACTGGACTCCTGCCTACATTGCTGCCTTCTTATGCCCATAAAGAAATTTGTAGCAATTACAATACAGCTCTGCTGAGCTCACTCACTCGCTCATTCTGGTTTTCCTGCCACTGCAGGCTGCCCTTTTGTACTGGGCCCCTGCATGCATTGCTGCCTTTTTCTGCCCACAAACAAATCTTTAGCAGTCCCAACAAAGCCCCGTTGAGCTCACTGACTCCCCCTCCCTCACTTGCTCATTCTGTATCTCCTGGCACTGCAGGCTGTCCTTTTGTACTGGGCTCCTGCCTGCATTGGCAGCTTTTTCTGTCCAGAAAGAAATCTGAAGCAGTCCCGACACAGCTCCACTGAGCTCGCTCACTGCCCGTCTGTCACTCTTGCATTCCGTTTCTGCCGGTGCTGCAAGCTGGCCTTTTGTACTGGGCTCCTGCCTGCATTGCCGCATTTTCTACCCACAAAGAAATCTGCAGCAGTCACACTAGAGCTCCATTGAGCTTGCTCACTACCACTCTGTCACTCGCTCATTCTGTTTGTCTTGGCGCCACAGACTGCTCTTTTGTATGGGGCTCCTGGCTGCATTCGCACCTTTGTCTGCCCACAAAGAAATCCATAGCTGTCCTGACAGAGCTGCGTTGAGGTCACTCAGTCTCCCTCTCTCATCGCTCATTCTGTTTGTCCTGGCGCTGCAAGCTGCCCTTTTGTACGGGGTTCCTGCCTGCATTGGCCCCTTTTTCTGCCCACAAAGTAATCCCAGCAGTCCTGACAGAGCTCCATTGAGCTCACTAAGTCCCCTTGTCTCACACGCTCGTACTGTTTGTCCCACCGCTGCAGGCTGCCCTTTTGTACTGGGCCCCTGCCTGTATTGACGCCTTTTTCTGCCCGCAAAGAAATTTGCAGCAGTCCTGACATCGCTTTGGTGAGTTCGCTCACTCTCCCTCCCTCACTGGCTCTCGCCTTCTGTTTCTCCCAGTGCTGCAGGCTGCCCTTTTGTACTGGGCTCTTGTGTTAGGGCCTTTGTCTGCCCACAAACAAATCCGCAGCAGTCCTGACAGAGCTCAGTTGAGCTTGGTCACTCCCCCCCTCACTCAGTCAATCTTAATCTGTCCCAAATACTGATTTCCCAGAGTGAATGTGCTATTGTCCAGCAGGAGTGCAAAAACATATTTTAGCCAGGATGCGAAAAATTACAGCTGTAGTGTTCATAAGGAGTTGTGAAAAAATGCCACTGTTGAAAATGTGGCGTGACAGTATTACAAATTTGCGAAATTAGAAGGGTGTGTGGAAACAGTTAAACGCACGCTTGTAACACAGTCATGTTATGGCAGTCCCAACAAAGCTCTGTTGAGCTCGCTCACTCCTCTTCTCTCACTCGCTCATTCTGTTGTGCCAGCACTGCAGGCTGCCCTTTTCTACTGGGCTCCTGCCTGAGTTGCTGCCTTCTCATGCCCACAAAGAAATTTGAAGCAGTTACAATACAGCTCTGTTGAGCTCACTCACTCGCTCATTCTGGTTTTCCTGCCACTGCAGGCTGCCCTTCTCTACTGGGCTCCTGCATGCATTCCTGCCTTTTTCTGCCCACAAACAAATCTGCAGCTGTCCCAACAAAGCCCCATTGAGCTCACCGACTCCTCCTCCCTAGTGTGGTCGTTCAGTGTCTCCTGGCACTGCAGGCTGCCCTTCTGTACTGGGCTCCTGCCTGCATTGGCGGCTTTTTCTGGCCAGAAAGAAATCTGAAGTAGTCCCGACACAGCTCCACTGAGCTCGCTTACTCCCCGTCCTCTCGTGATTCTTTTTCTGCCGCACTGCAAGCTGGCCTTTGCACAGGGTTTCTGCCTGCATTGCCGCATTTTCTGCCCACAAAGAAATCTGCAGCAGTCACACTACAGCTCCGTTGAGCTCACTCACTACTGCTCTGTCACTTGCTCATTCTGTTTCTCTTGGTGCCGCAGACTGCGCTTTTGCATGGAGCTCCTGCCTGCATTAGTGCCTTTTTCTGCCCACAAAGAAATCCCAGCAGTTCTGACAGAGCTCCATTGAGCTCACTAAGTCCCCTTGTCTCACTCGCTCGTATTGTTTCTCCCACTGCTGCAGGCTGGCCTTTTGTACTGAGCCCCTATGCTTGTATTGATGCCTTTTTATGCCCACAAAGAAATCCTCAGCAGTCCTGGCAGCGCTTCGGTGAGTTCGCTCACTCCCCTCCCTCACTCGCTCTCTTGTTCTGTTTCTCCCAGTGCTGCAGGCTACCCTTTTGTTCTGGGCTTTTGTGTTGGGGTCTTTGTCTGCCACAAACAAATTCGCAGCAGTCCCCACAGAGCTCAGTTGACCTCGGTCACTCCCCTCTCTCACTCGGTCGATCTTAATCTGTCCCAAATACTGATTTCCCAGAGTGACCGTGCTATTGTCCTTGGAGAGCAAAAACATATTTTAGCCAGGATGTGAAAAATAACAGCTGTAGTGTTCATAAGGAGATGTGAAAAAATGGCACTGTTGAAAATGTGGCATGACAGTATTACAAATTTGCGAAGTTACAAGGGTGCATGGAAACAGCTCAATGCACGCTTGCAACACAGTCATGTTATGGAGTTTCATCACCAAATTTTCAACATAGGGATTTTTGGACCTCTGCTCATGAACAGTGCCACTGTCATTTTCTTAATCTGTCCCTAACCCTGATTTCCCTCAGTGACCACGTTATTCTGTGCCGGAACTGTGAAAACACAGTTTGGTCAGGATGTGGAAAATGACAGCTGGACTGCTTATAAGGAGGTATGAGAAAATGGCACTGTTGAAAATGTGGTGTGACAATATTACAAATCTGCGAAGTTACAAGGGTGCGTGGAAAGTGCTCAACGCACACTTGTAACACAGTAAATTGATGGGCTATCATCACCAAGTTTTCAACATAGGCATTTTAGGACCTCTGCTCATGAACAGTACCATTGTCATTTTCTTAATCTGTCCCGAACAGTGATTTCCCACAGCAACCGCTCTATTCTGCGCCGGAAGTGCGAAAACACATTTCGGCCAGGATGGAAAAAATGACAGCAGTACTGTTCATAAGTAGGTCTGGGAAAATGGCAATGTTGAACATCTGGAGTGAAAATATTAGAAATTCACGAACTTACAAGCATGCATGCCAACTGCGCAATGCACACTTGTAACACAGTCATTTTATGGAGGATCGTAACCAAATTTTCGACATAGGCATTTTAGGACCTCTACTCATGAAGAGTGTCACTGTCATTTTCTTAATCTGTCCTGAACACTGATTTCCCACAGCGACCATGCTATTCAGCTCTCCGGAAAGAGCTCTGTTGAGGTAGCTCAGTCTCCCTCTCTCATTGCTCATTCTGTTTGTCCTGGCACTGCAAGATGCCCTTTTATACAGGGATCCTGCCTACATTGGTGCCTTTTCCTGCCCACAAAGAAATCCCAGCAGTCCTGAGAGAGCTCTTTTGAGATCACTAAGTCCCCTTGTCTCCCTCGCTCGAACTGTTTCTCCCACCGCTGCAGGCTGGCCTTTGGTACCGGGCCCCTGCCTTTTTTTTTTTTTCTTTATCCCCTTCCTAGCTGCCGACCTCCCGGTAATTCTGCCCGGTCACGGGCCACCGGCTTCCACCCCCCCAGATCGGCCACGGCTCCCCCGATACCCCGTGGATTACCCCCCACGGCGGAGCTGCAGGGTGCGGACCCAAACACCCTGCAGAGACCTGAATTGGTCGGGGAAGCTGGCCTGGGGGGCTAATCAAAGCCGTGGTGGGCTTCATGTAGGGCGGTCGGCAGCCGTCCATTTTCCCTGGTTTTCTGGGAGGCGGGGACGTGCAATGACGTTGAACGTCTGCCCCGCCTCCAAGTCAGCGAGTGCCGGTCGGTTTCGCGATACCCTGGCCTCCGCCAGGGGTCGCTGAGGCTCTGGACACTGTTCTGTCCTCCCTCCGGAGAAGGAGAGCAGCCCGTGGGGCGCTCGATCCTTCTCCCCTCCGGCCGGCCCTCCAGCGACCCGAGTCCATTCCCGAACCCGGGTCGCCGGCGTCGCAAGTGGAAATCCAACCGCTGCACCGACGGGCCAGCTTACCGGGCCCCTGCCTGTATTGACACCTTTTTCTGCCCACAAAGAAATCTGCAGCAGTCCTAACAGCACTTCAGTGGGTTTGCTCACTCCCCCTCCCTCACTCGCTCTCTCGTTCTGTTTCTCCCAGTGCTGCAGGCTGCCCTTTTGTACTGGGCTCTTGTGTTGGGGCCTTTATCTGCCACAAACAAATCCGCAACAGTCCTGACAGAGCTCAGTTGAGCTCGGTCAATCCCCCCTCTCACTCGGTCGATCTTAATCTGTCCCAAACACTGATTTCCCGCAGTGACCATGCTATTGTCCGCAGGAGAGCAAAAACATATTGTAGCCAGAATGTGAAAAATGACAGCTGTAGTGTTCATAAGGAGTTGAAAAAATGCCACTGTTGAAAATGTGGTGTGACTGTATTACAAATTTGCGGAGTTACAAGGGTGCATGGAAACAGTTCAACGCACGCTTGCAACACAGTCATGTTATGGAGTTTCATCACCAAATTTTCAACATAGGGATTTTTGGACCTCTGCTCATGAACAGTGCCACTGTCATTTTCTTAATCTATCCCAAACACTGATTTCCCACAGTGACCATGTTATTCTGCGCCGGAACTGTGAAAACACATTTCGGTCAGGATGTGAAAAATGACAGCTGTACTGCTTATAAGGAGGTGTGAAAAAATGGCACTGTTGAAAATGTGGTGTGACAATATTACAGATCTGCAAAGTTACAAGGGTGCATGGAAAGTGCGCAACGCACACTTGTAACACAGGCAATTGATGGGCTATCATCACCAAATTTTCAACACAGGCATTTTATGACCTCTGCTCATTAACAATACCATTGTCATTTTCTTAATCTGTCCCGAATAGTGATTTCCTACAGCGACCGCTCTATTCTGCTCGGGAAGTGCAAAAACACATTTTGGCCAGGATGGGAACAATGGCAGCTGTACTGTTCATAAGTAGGTCTGGGAAAATGGCAATGTTGCAAATCTGGAGTGAAAATATTAGAAATTCGCAAAGTTACGAGCGTACGTGCCAACTGCACAATGCACACTCATAACACAGTCATTTTATGGAGTATCATTACCAAATTTTCAACATAGGCATTTTAGGACTTTACTCATGAACAGTGTCACTGTCATTTTCTTAATCTGTCCTGAACACTGATTTCCCACAGCGACCGAGCTATTCTGCGCCGGAAGAGTGAAAACACATTTCGGCCAGGATGTGAACAATGACAGCTGTACTGCTCACAAGGAGGTGTGACAAAATGGCAATGTTGAAAATCTGGCATGAAAATACTCTAAATTCGTGAAGTTACGAGCGTACGTAGCAACTGCGCAATGCACACTTGTAAAACAGTAATTTTTTGGATTTTTTCCACCAAATTTTCAACATAGGCTTTTTGAGAGCCCACCTCATGAACACTGGCACTGTTGTTACGTTAATCGACCCCGAAGGATGATTCCGCGCAGTTACCGTGAAACCACCTTTCAGGGCCGATTAACACCATGACATTTCAAGAATTCATGAGGAGGGGTCCCAAAAACCCCATGTTGAAAATTTGGTGAAAAAATTCCCCAAAATGCCCGAGATATGCACTAAAGTTGAAAAAACCCTATTTATTACATTATACAGCTTACCGGCATTTCCTCAGTTCGCGGTCGGCTTTGAAGAGTGCAGACATGTTCCTGGTCCAGCGAAGATCATCGGGCCAAGCTCTGGAGGTAAGTATGGGGTATGGGGGGGTGTGGGAAGGCTGGGTGTGCAGTGGTGGGTGTGGGTTGTGGGAGGGAGTGCGGGGAGACTACAAGGGACCGTTTCCTTTCTTTCAGGTACAAGAAAACATCATGGGATGCTTTCAACATTTCAGGGGCATGGGGCACGCTGGGGTGGGCTCCCAGCATGCCACCGGAGTCTGGGGGGACAGCTGTAGCCGAAGGAGGATGGGGCACCCTGTCAGCAAACAACAAAAGGGGGGATTTCTTTTGCCAACAGGGATTGGAGCACCACAGCACACAATTAAACGGGGGTCACATTATGCTGATGGGGAGTGGGCTCCCCCGTCGGCAAATAAACATTGGGGTGCTACATATTGTTTGTGAATACGGTGGAAAGCCACTGCCATGTTCACAAACAATATCACAGATCCTACATCCCGCCCTGCAATGACGGGTCGCTCCCTCACTGCAGCGGATGGCTGATGCTGCAATGATGAGGCGGCCCCTGATTGCAGCGGCTGATTTTTTAGAAAGTTGTGGCACACTGGCTGAACTAGTGTCAGCAGCAGCATGCCATGGCATTAGGGGACAGGGGACAAGTCTTTGCAGGCTGTGGGGGCATTGGGCACAACAGTGCCACGCCTCCACAACCTGCTTCTACAGAAACCTGCCACAACATGTTTCTTGCACATGCGCACAATCAACATAAAAATCTCATTTGCAGATGTTACCGGGGCGGAGAGTGGAGAGGGGTAGAAGACAGGGAAAGAGAAATTGTGAAATAGTGAGAACAGGGTAAAATAAATTACACAAAAGTACATAATAAATAGTAGTGCAACAGTATAACAGAATGCATGAAAACAGAATTAGGAGTAGTAAAGCATTTCAGTTTAACCAAGCGCAGGAAAGAACAAAGTGATGGTTCAGTTTCAATTTTTTACATGCTTAAGTTTGGGACACAAGTTATTTCAGATGGCAAGCTATTCCATATATTTCGGCAGCCTAAAACTGATTGCCATTTACTCAGATTTATTTTGTGGTGAGGTAATGTGAGTCACCCTGGTGCCAGGGAATGGAACAGCAATACGCATAGGGGTGATCTACAGACCTCCGGCACAGAGGGAGGAAGTAGACAGGAAACACACACAACATGGTAGCTAAAGGTGAAATTCTGCTACTGGGGGATTTCAATTTGCCGGATGTGGATTGGGCCACCCAGGTTGCTACTTCAGCCAGAAGCAGAGCCATCCTAGAATCCCTATGGGGGTTGGGCTCAGGCAACTGGTGCATGAGCCAACCAGGGACAAGTCAATTCTGAACCTGGTATGGACCAATGGTAATGAAGTTGAAGAAATACAGGTGAAAGGGCAGCTGGGATCCAAGGACCACCACATGGTGTGGTTCAGCATGGAGACATGGACTCAATTAAGCTGCACAAGGACAAGAGTATTAGATTTCAGCAGAGCAGATTTCAGTGAAATGGGTAGATACATACAAGCAGTCCTGGCGAAGGGAGGGGTAATAGAGGGGGTGGAAGAACAATGGGAGAAACTAAAAGAAGCCATATTGGAGATAACAAACCAATGCATTAGGATAGTGGCCAAAGGGAAAAGAAGAAGAAAACCACTATGGTTCTCCACAGAGGTGTGGGACAATGTCAGGGCTAAAAGGTTCAGTTTCATGAAATATAAGGGGAGCCAAAGGGAGGAGGACAGGGAGGTATACCTGGAATGCCTAAGGGAAGTAGGGAAGGCTGTTAGGAGGGTGAAGGTGCAGACAGAAGAGGGTTTAGCATGGTTCTGTAAATAAAGGGGATAAGGCATTTTATAGGTACATCAGTGAAAGAAGAAAAACACGGGGGGAATGTGAGGCTTAAAGGGGAGAAGGGAGAGTGTAAGGAGGGGGATCTGGACAGGGCAGAAATACTGAACAAATACTTCTGCTCAGTATTCACTAAGGAGTGGGAGGGTCAAGGACCACAGTTGGATTGCAAAGGCAATGGGGGGGTGGACACCAGTCCATTCACAGTGGACAGAGTTTTGAAAGAACTCACAAAGCTGAAGGTGGATATGGCCATGGGGCCAGAAGGCATCCACCCGAGAATATTAAAGGAGCTGAGAAGGGAACTAGTAGCACCTCTGGTGGCCCTGTTCACATAGTCACTCAACATGTGTCATTCCAGAGAACTGGAGGAGGGCACATGTAGTCCCATTGCACAAAAGTCACAGTAGGGAGGAGAAAGGAACTACAGGCCAGTCAGCTTCACCTCAGTAGTGGGAAAGATCATGGAGACACTTCAGAAAGAAAGGATAATTTGGCTAATAATAGGATAAAGGATAATAAAGGATAATAACTTTTGGCGCCTAATGATCACCCTCTCCCTGAAAGTTTCCTTAACCTCGAAATTGTCTACTCGCTTGAACCTGTTATAGCTTGTTTTTCTATGAAACTTAAAAACGTTACTGCCTTAAACTGTTAGTATCAAATTTATGATGTAACTTTCCTGTCTGGTTTTACCTGTAATGTGTATCGTGCTTTGTTAAATGTTCTTTGTGACGTGGAACCTTTGTAAAAGACCCCTGGCTCAAAGGTATTAATTCCTAGACTAATAAACTAAAATAATGGCACATAATGCAAACCAGAGGTGCTCAGGATCTGAGGTAACACAGATTCACAGCAGGAAGGTCATGTCCGATGAATCTAATAGATTCTTTTGATTGGGTGACTGGGGAATTAAATCAGGGTGGTGTGGTAGACGTCACCTACCTAGAGTTCAGCAAAGCCTTCAACACCATCCCACATAGAAGGCTGATTAACAAGATAGGTAATCTGGGCATGGGAGACAAGGTGGTGAACTGAGTTAGGAACTGGTTAATAGACAGGAAACAGAGGGTGGTGGTAAATGGGGTACAATCTGGGGAGAAAGGTGTGAGCAGTGGGGTACCACAGGGATCAGTACTAGGACCAGTCTTGTTCAATGTCTGCATTAGTGACATTGCAGAGGGTCCAGAAGGAAAGGTCTGCCTGTTTACAGATGATGTCAAGATCTGCAACAGGGTAGATACTCCAGAAGGGGTGCAGAAAATGAAGCGGGACTTGGAGAATCTTGAAAGATGGTTGGAGATGTGGTAGCTGAGGTTCAATGCAAAGAAGTGCAAAATAATCCACCTGGGCAGAGGGAACCCTGGGGAGAGCGACAGGTTGGGGGGAGTTGACTGTCACCAAAGAGGAAAGTGACCTAGGGGTTATCATCTCTGATGACCTTAAGGTATCAAAGCAGTGCACAAAGGCAGCGGGGAGGGCCAGTGGCATGCTGGGGTGCATAGGCAGGGGTATCACTAGCAGGAGGCGGGAGGTGGTGATGCCATTGTATAAAACATTGGTAAGGCCTCACCTGGAGTACTGCATGCAGTTCTGGAGGCCACACCTGTGCAAGAACATAGATAAGGTGGAGACTATCCAGAGAAGGGCAACAAAGATTGTGCAGGGCTTGCACCACAAAACATATGAGGAGAGACTAAGGGACCTCAATATGTACTCACTGGAGGAGAGGAGACAGGGGACATGATAGAAACTTTAAAGTACCTCAAGGGCATAACCAAGGTACAGGTGGGGGGCCTTTTTCAATGTAGAAAAAGTACTAGAACAAGGATGCACAATATGAAATTGGGAGGGACTAGATTAAGAGGTAATGTGAGAAAGTTTTTCTACACAGAAATGGTATTCGATGCTTGGAATAGTCTGCCACTGGAGGTAGTGGGGGGCAAGCACAGTGGAGCGGTTTAAGCATGTCTAGGACAGGCACAAGAGAAGCTTGAGAGGGGAAGAATGATGAAAAGCCATTGATCACATAAGGTCAGTGGCCACATACAATGTATGGGTCCTATGGGCAGACTGGATGGGCCTGGCAGTCCTTATCTGCCGACAATTTCTATGTTTTTATGTTTCTATGTTTCATGACGGAGGCCCAACACCATTTGCATGCAGACGATATGGACTGGTATGCAGAAGGCAAATCGGCAGCAGAAATTCAGTCTAAGTTACAAAAAGGTTTTGACAGATTGCAAATTATTTTATAGAACACAAATTAGTACTGAATGACAAAAAGTCACAGGTTATAATTTTTGGAAATATGTAAAGTATTACAAATAAAATATTACATATAACAACCAAAACAGACTTGATTTTGAAGCAAGTAAACTCCTATAAATACCTGGGAGTCTGGCTGAACTCCCAGTAAAATGGGATGTACATATAGACTGCTTAATTAAGAAGTAAATGCTAGGTTGGGGGTACTTTATAGACATAGGAGATGCATCCCTATTGAAGCTAGAAAACGTATTGTTAAATTGACTGTGATCCCTCTTTTCAACTATGGTGACTTGATCTATGGTGGGGGCATCCAAGAAGGAGCTGGACAAACTGGATATGACTTACAATAGGTTGACCCGCTACATCCAGGATGCCCCTCGGTTAACTCACCATCGTCTCTTTTACAGATCCTTGGGATGGTTAAGCTTAACTGAACATAAAAAACGACATATTCTACAAAGTCTTTTTCAAAAATCTCCACCTTACTTAATAAACCTTTTCCAAATTTACACTGCAAAGAGTTGCCTAAGGACAGCTGGTAATCTACAACTCAAAGTCCCAGTGTTGAAAACCTCTAAAGAAAACACAACCATTGTTAGTCTCGGACGGTCCTAGAGCTTGGAATGAATTACCCCAATTTCTGAAAACAACATCAAAGGGAAAAGTTTAATGGAACTCGATAAAAGCTTGGTTTGTGAGCGAGCCCACACTGTCCAAAAGTTGTTTTTACAAAGAAAAAGTTTAACTATGATACTTTTCTGCTAAAATGATTTTAGTCTGTTCTTTATAGTGTTTTCTGGAAACATATTCTTTTTGATTTTCAATGTAACACACTGTATTATGCAACAAATTATGTAATTTCTGTTATTTAACTTATGTAATTTCCTACCGATCTTATGTAAGCCTACCTTGCGGGGGTGGGCTTACTACCTTTTGTTTGTCTTTCACTTTTCCTCCCCTCCCTTTTGTCCCTTTAGTTAGTGTATGGGGCAATTACCTGTTCTGCCCAGCAGGTGGTGGAGTTCATCCATATTTAAGCCCAGGATTCTGGAGGGAAAGGGGAGAGCTGGAGATTTGTTGGGCTGATAGGGCCAGTGTAGCTGTAGTTCCTAAAACTCCCTGGCCCACAGCATGTCAGATGGCAGTGTCAGTGCAATGGGAGGAAGGTTTCCATGGGAAGGTGGCAGGAGTTGGTGGCCTTTTGGGGCCAGGGATACCGCTGCTGGGTTGTTCAGGAGGCGCGAAGGAGGTGGAGAGTCAGCAGGACCATCTGAAAACTGGAGTTTCCCAGTTACCTGAAGTATGAAGTGGAATCAAGGCAGTGGAGCTGCTTTGATGGTGGTAGGACCACGGCAGAGCTTTCTGAAGGTAGCAGATTCAGGGAGCCATTTCCCACATGGCACGCTGCTGGAGGTAAGAGAGATGGGCCACATCCTGGGATTCACCTTCAGGGCCTGCCATGCCTGTGTCTGGATCAGGACCTGTTAGACACATTAAGGGATGTGGTTTCAGGGAACAGTTATGTGGAAGGAGAGGACCATCATCATGCTCAGTGGCAGGCCTTTTTCTTAGCTCCAAATGTAAGGCGGGATCTAGCACATGGTTTTGGCTTTGTTGGGAAGCAAGGTTTGAGAGCAACCGCGGGGAGCATTTAGGCTGTGTCATGCCCCAGTACTACAAGTTTCATGGCAGGGAGGAGTAAGGCACTCCCCCAAAGGAAAAGGAACAAGGACAAGCAGTATGGAGGAGAGGTTGTGAGACAAATTTTGGCTCATTTTGGGAAGGTGTGGAACCAGTTTGGTCTATGCTCTAGGCCATAAAATGTAATAGCTATGATCGGTGCAAGTTCCCTTTTGCCTGCCATTTCTTACAGTCTCTCGTCCCCATGGAGCTGCTCCATTAATTTATTTATATTTTATTGATCATTCTTGAACAAAATTAAATGCTCTACTTTCACTTTTATATAGTGGTGTTGAGTTTTTAATGATTTAATTTGCACGTTTCCTCCTAAGAATGTTTGCATCCCCCACACCCCTTGTACTGAAGCCAGCAGAAGCCATGGTGCCTGGGATTCTTTCCACCCTGGAAAGAGGAGGCCTTTACAAGAATGTTTCATTAGCCAGGTAAGTCCTTTTTTTTTCTAGTTTCTGTGAAGATGTGCCAGGAGGTGTTCAGGCTCTGTGCCCCACCCTCATGATAACATCAGGATCCCTAGACAGAAACAGAGGGTAAGGGGGGAGGGGGCGATACACTTAATTTAGCTATGCATATTTTAAGTTTTTCTTGAAATTGTTTGCATGCTTGTATGTATGATGAACCCTATTGTAAATGAGCTTTGGCTCAACTGGGTCATCCTTTTTCTTATTTCAAGAATAAACAATTACTACTGCTATTACTACTAAACCTAGGGCAGAGTCCTAAATACTGCTGTATGCAGGTCAAGGAGAACATCCTAACTAATAAAGTTATGGAAGGATCTGACAGCATAACTCTTGGCTGGACCTTTACAGTTTGGATTTTCCTTACACAGTATGTCATGCAATGGTCACTAAACATGTCAAGAAAAACCCTACTGTGACTATATTATGAGGGTGAGTGGAGAGCATCCAATCAATGAGAGTGGTTTGAGTCAAGGGTTTATACCTTGTGTGGGTTGCTGTAAGCTGGGTAAGGTTAATGGATTTGATTTAGGATTGTGGCATCTTAGTACTATAGGCTAAGCACTTTACATTAAAGTCCCTTAAAATAAGTGTTCACATTTTGGCTTAACAGGTCTGCCAGCAGCTTTAGTAGCAATTATTGAGGGTGGCCAGAGTAGGGGATTATAGGGGCCCAATTGTGCAGAAAAGACATCTGAGGGAAAATTTCTCCCTATTAATTAGGGTGAAATGGATTTCTGAAGCATAGATGGAAGTGACTGACTTGGTTGGGGGGGGGCAAGTTTTGCATTTCGCAAATCATGTCATCCTGCATTTTTGCCTATGTGGAAGGAGTCTGAATGCAAAGTGCGAATAAGACTTTTTTAGAATCTCATAGATGGTGGCCAAAGCCCTATGAGGATGGACTAAAGGATCTCAATGTGTACACCCTGGAAGAGAAGAGGGAGAGGGATATATGATAAAGACCTTTAAATATCTCACAGGGGTAAATAAGGTACAGGAGAGAAGTATTTTTCTGAAGAAAAGGTGCTCAAGAACAAGGGGACATGCTATGAAGCTGGGGGGGGGGTAGAGTCCAGAGAGATGTGAGGAAGTACTTCTTCACAGAAACAGTGGTGGATTCCTGGAATAGCCTTCTAGCAGTGGTGGTGGAGGCAAAAACAGTGGTGAGGTTCAAGAATGCATGGGATAAGCACAAGAGAATCATAGTAGAAAGGAAGGGGGGAGGGAGAAAGTAATGTAGATTGAGTATGGCCTGTGGTAATAGTAAAGGTAGAGAGAAATGGACAAGCTGGATAGGCCAAGGATTCCTTATCGGCCGTCAAATTCTATGCTTCTGTTTCTATTTTGCCCTAGTACTTGGTGTCGCATGTTGGCATGAATGTAGAGAAAGTTTTGCTGGACTTACGAATATTTTTTGGGACAGTGCCAAATGTTTATGATACTCGGGCAAAATCAAGGCAGTGGTGGAGGAAATGAAACAGATCACTTAAAATAGGTTAGATGAGGGAATGTTCATAATGTAGATACCAAGTCTTTATATTTGTAACTGGATCAGCTCAGGCACAGTTAGTTTTTTTCATGTTTTCTGGCACCTCACATATATTGTTTATTGTAATCAGATTGGGAATTGCATTTTCTTTTAATGTATCAACTAGCATTTGGATGGTATTTCATTGAATGTCTGTATTTGCTGTAAACAGATCACTAAACCAGAGTATAAATAAGGAATAATGTCGGATTTCAGTATATTTGTTCTTCTATTTGGAGATCCGAAACATTAAAATCCAAAGTGGTTTTATCCAGCAGCACCTCTTTTTTTAGTCCTCTGCTGCCTGCTCAACACAGAAGATTCTGATAAAATGCTGTATAGATCCAGAGGCCTGTATCACATGTGTTTAGACTGCATAGTGACTCCATGTAATTATTTTCGGTAGATATTGTCAAGGTCAGAGGCATGTTGCTTTGCTTCGCCATTGCCACCGTGGCATATCATGCCACGGTTCGGCATGGCACACTGAACAGAATAAAAAGACCTTTGTTGTCCATTTTGTTCTTTTAATTGCTTGCTGCACCACATGTGAGGTGATCTGCTGATCAGCCCTATAGCACAAAGCAACACACTGTTGGTCTTTATTATATTTTACCACATCAGGAAGGCTGCATGGAAGTGTGATGTAGTTTTAGTGTTACTGTTCAATGTCCCTTATATGCAGTTTAGGACAAAGGGTGACAGGTACATTATTTAACCACTACATAACTGCAGAGAACATGCTTAACTGCTTTTGTAACATACTGTACTTACTATGTTTAATTGTTCGCTACTTGTGTATAGTAAATGGTATTTTGAATTCTGTCATGTCTTTGTAAAGCACTGAGATAGTTGCATAAACTGTGCTGCACAAAACATTATTTTGACTGTCACTACTTACACTGTAAACATAATTTGAGGTAGAGATAGCTGGATTGGAGAAATTCTGCTTATGTGGATTTCCAAAGAAATCATCAGTTTGCCATTTCTTTGGTAGTTTCCCTCATCCTGTAGAATTCCATGGCTGAAATATTGAATTTGGCTTGATGGAATTCTGTGCAATTGAGCAGGGAATATTAAATAAATTCCACACTGCAGAACTGCAATGCTGGCAAAATTTTTTTTTTTTTGCATACTTTTATATCAGAGATGCGGTGTGATGTAGTGGTCAGAGCATTATCTTGCAAACTGGAAGGTTGCAGGTTGAACTCCCCATGCTAGGGCCAGATACTTCCAGGGTAACCTTAGCAAGTCACTTAACCTCTCAGTGCTCCAGTCCACCCAACTGTGGAAAAGGGTAGAAGCAGGTCTTCACTGGAAATAAGACATTGCATTTCAGGTGGGGTATTCCGGGTATATAAATTGTAGAAAAATAAAAGATTAATAAAAAGATAGGTAGGTAGATAGACAGATAGATTGACAGATAGATAGATGTAGATATAGATAGAGAGAGAGAGAGAAAGTTATAGATAGATAGATAGATAAAGATAGACAAAGATAGACAGATAAAGATAGATAAAGATAGACAGACAAAGATAGACAGACAGATAGACAAAGATAGACAGACAGATAGATAGACAGAGGTAGATAGAGAAAGGTAGATATAGATAGCTAGATAGATGAAAACAGACAGACAGACAGATAAATTAGATACTGTAGATAGAAAAGCATGAGTGAAACTTCTGAGTGAACTAGAAGCGTTGCAAACAGTGATGCTCAGGTTGTTTGGACTGACTCAGCTATACAAAAATGTACTAGGTATAAGGTTTTGCATCTTTCCTTATGCTAGTGGTGAACTAATACCAACAAAATGATGCTACATGATCAGAGGCTTTGTAAGCATCCAAAGCATTTTCCTCACTTGCCTACTGACATATAACACATTTTACAGTAGACTATTTCTGTGCTGATGTCAGTAATGTGCTTACTGCTGGCACAAACTGTCCAGACTTTATTAGACTAGTTTGTCTTTTATGGAGTTCATTTTTGTTACTTTCTATCAGCTTCTTTTCCCAATTTAAAGTTCACATATGCAACTTTGTAAAAGCAAGATGATGTAGCAATACTCTTGGTGAAATAGTTGACATAAAACACATGGAATTAAAAATGAAAAGGTTTCTACAGGTCACGTGCAGTGACTTGCAAAAGCCAGATCGAGCACTTAAATGACTGATACAAGATTTGAGTTGTCTCACAGTTCCTTCTCGTGTCAGCTTTGTAAACATCATTAATTCCCATGGTTGTGCTGCTGTAAGTGAGTCCACTCTGTACATCATTATCCTCATTGTTATCTAACCTACACTGACAGCAGTACATTGCCTAACAGAACTTCAGTTTTCACACACATTCAGCTCCTAGTATAGAGTAGGCACCATATATGAAGACAGTTTCATGTAGTGGAAACGCTTGGGGATATTGTTGTTTGCTTGTCTTAATGCAGGTTAAATGTTACGGGTTTGTATTGTAAACTGACTATTAAAAGCAAAGCTGAGAGGGTTTCACTAGGGTGTGTGAATAATTCAGTAATTACTCTGCTGGACTAGCCTTTCATCTCCCCTCTACCTACATTATAAATCATGACATAATTCTCAGCCAATCAGGACTGTTTATTTCTAAACATTCCAGGTACTCTTAAAATCATAAGAGGGTAACTCATGCACATAGTTCTAAAATTATGAAGTTGTAAGTTCATTTGGCATAGTCCATTTTCACTCGCATGGGATTCTATATATTTTTTATGTAGAAGAAAAAAACAACAAATATGTTGCAGGTGATACCTTTTTATTGGACTAACAAAATTGTTTTTGAGACTAGCTTTTAAGAGATACACTCTCTTCTTCAGGTTAGTGAAAGCAGGTCTGAATAATATGTCAGATATAGAGACTGAATGTGTATTCAAATGAAACATTGTACAGCTAGTTTAAATTTCAAAGCACTACAAGTCAATTCACATTCATAACAAGCATGATGTATGTAAATGTCAAATGTTTACTGCTTGCATTGCTATTGTACTGGGTCTTGCTTGTACACATTTGTGCTATTTACCCCAGATAGACCAGATGGGATGCAATATCTCATTTCATTGGTGTCCTACTTTCACACATTTTTAGAGTGTATTTACCCAGGATAAGCCAGCTGAGAAGAAATATCAAATTTTCTGTGGAATCCCACATTTTAGCCTCAAATTTCCAACAGTCTTTTTATGACCTGACGTGATCAAGACGAGTAGAATTTTTTAAATCCCATCAAAAATGCAGTTTCACAGTGTGATTGTGAAAACAAGCTTAGGAGGGGATTTGAAAATTGACACCTGTCATGTTCGGGAGGTGGGGTAATACAAAGGATATGCTGAACATCTGGAGCCAAAATCTGTGAAAATAGTTATGAGTAAACACTGGAACAATTCAACATTTCTTCATAATTTAGTTTTTTTTTCACATTTTGACCCCAAATCTTCAACATCATTTTTTTCATGACCACGCTTTCTGAACATGACAGGTGTAATTTATAAAATAGTGTCTGACATGTCATTTTGTGCCACAAGTCTGAAAACACATTTTGGACAGGATTTAAAAAATGACAGCTGTCATGTTCAAGAGGTGTTTGAAAAAAATGGCTATGTTGAAAAATCGGGGTATAAATATTGAAAATTACCAAAGTGACAAGTGTGCATTGCAAAATGTAAATGTATAGTCCTAACTTAGTTGTATTTTAATATTTTTACCCAAATTTTCAAAATAGATTTCTTATGACCCCACCTCATGCTCAAGGGTTCTGGTCAGTAACATCTCGGAACAAAATAAAGTGGACAAAAATAAAATGGCAAAAACAGTGTCACTATTAATATTGGCAGCACAAAATGTAGCATGCCAGAACAATGCAGGCCACATGACATGCAGATAGCAAACAACGTCCACCGCATGGAGGCACTGCACTGTAAAACACAGCAGCAGGCACCCGTGAACAGGAACAGCACAGGGGTGAAAGGAGATGGAACAGGGCAGGGTTCAACCACCACTGGACACCTACCATGGTAATCTAATGGTACAGGCACCCACATGGTGGGGTACCCCCCTCCCAGAATGCTGAGTGATGGATAACATGCACCGGGGTAACCACTGGAGGACTGGTGGACCATGGCCACCATGAGGATGGCCGTGTATAATGCAAGGGGCCAGAAGCACAAGCCAGCATGTCCCCAGCAACACACACAACACACAGGACAGGGGAGATGGCATGCTGGCTTGTGCTCCTAGCCCCTGTGGTTCTAGTGCAGTGTTTCTGTACATTCAACATTGTTTGCTACCTGCATGTCATGTGGCCTGCATTGTTCTGGCATGCTTCATTTTGTGCTGCCAATATTGATGATGACACTGTTTTTTCCACTTTATTTTTGTCCACTTTATTTTGTTCCATGATGTTACTGACCAGAACCATGCTCGGTTCGGTTCAAGTGTGGAGAACATTTTCAGAGCCACTCAAAAGGTGATTTCTTGCAGCAACTTTAAAGTTACCTTTTGGGATGGATTTGCATAATTTCACCAGCTTCTTGCATGGGGTGGGGTCATAAAAAGATGACTTTGAAAATTAAGAGAAAAATATTTGAACAATGACCAAGTTATGAGGAAAAGTTCAAAATCCATTTAAATATATTGAACTGCACACCTGACTTCCTCAGTTCCCACTCTGGCATTGAAGAGTGAAGATATGTCTCTGGTTCAAAGAGAATAAGGAGTGGGGGGATGGGGGGATAGTGTGTGCTGAGTGGGACGGTCAGGTTGGGGGAATGGTAATGGCAGTGGTGGGCTGGCGGTAGTAGCATACATAAATTGATGAATTTCTTTATAGGAAAGACTACGAGTGACAGTTCTTTATATCAGGTACCAACACTGGAGATTGGACACCCCAGTGTCAGTTTAACATCTAGAGGCATGCAAAGCAACAGGGAGGTGAGAGGCATACTTGCCTGAGGGTGGGATTACAGGAAGTGAAACAAATAAAAACAAGTTTAGAAAGGATGGTTTTCTTTATTTTGGGTAACAATACTGGGGATTGGGCACCCCAGTGTCAGTGTTATGTTTGGCAGGACTGAAGGTGGGCTCCCAGGTGTTGCACAGTGGGGGGGTTCTACTCTGCATCAGGAAGTCGGCACCCTGGTGTCATAAAATTAAGATGGAAGAGGAAGTAATGGGAGGTGGGAGAGATACTTTGCAGAGGGGGAGAGGGACATTTTTTCATCGTGGGAGCACAACAGCAGGCTGATCATGACACTAATCAGCTCTGCTTGCTGGACATCATTATGCAGAGCAAAGGAAAGAGCCACCCTATGATTCAGGTGTCTCTTTTCTTTGAACTACACAAAGTATTTGCCCAGCAAAACCAGAAGAATATCAAGATCAGCCTGGATGGTTGGTCTGATACTATCGAGGCCCTTGCAGACTGCCTTCCATTGGACCAACAGTGATGCACCTCTCAAAATCTACTATCACACCAATATGTTTGCTTTTCAAGAGCACAAAGGTGAACATAAACAAGCATTTGTCAATGCTGAATGTTGTCGCGCTGGCATTGGCAGTGGCGGAGGTGGAAATGCATAGCGCTGTGATTTTGTTAATGTGTTCCAAAAGGTGATTTTGCACAGCGAGTATGCCATTGTGCGGCACAGCTGCGGAAACGCATTTTGGGCAGGCTGTGGAAAATGGCAGCTGGACTGTTGATAATGAGGTGTGCACAAATGCCAGTGGTGGAAACGTGGCATGAAAATATTGCAGATTGACAAAGTTACAAGGGTGTTTGGAAACCGCACAATGCACGCTTGCAACATAGTCATTGTATGGACTTTTGGCACCAAATTTTCAACATAGGCATTTTAGGACCTCTGCTGATAAATAGTGTCATCGTCATTTCCTCAAACTGTCCCAGAAAGTGATTTCACACAGTGACCGTGCAATTCTGCACCGGATGTGCAAAAACACATTTCAGCCAGCTGTACTGTTCATAAGGAGGTATGGAAAAATGGAAATGATGAACAGCTGGAGTGAAAGTATTACAAATTCACAAAGTCACGAGCATGAGTGCAAACTACGCAACATGCGCTCATAAAACACTCATTTTATTGACTTTCATCCCCAAATTTTCAACATAGGCATTTTAGGACATCTGCTAATGAACAGTGTCACTGCCATTTTCATAATGTGTCTCGAACATGGGCTTTCCACAGCAACCATGCTATTGTGCACCGGAAGTGTGAAAATGCATTTCGGCCAGGATGTGAAAAATGACAGCTGAACGGTTCACAAGAAGGTGTGGTAAAATGCCAATGTTGAGAATCTGGTGTGAAAATATTGCGAATTCGCTAACTTACGAGCATGCGTAGCCCACCAAATTTGCAACATAGGCTTTTTGAGAGCCCCCTCATGAACAGTGGCACTGTCATTTCATTACTCAGCCCCAAAAAGTGATTCTACTCAGTGACTGCTAAATCACCTTTCGGGACCGAATAACGCCATGACAGTGCAAGAATTCATGAGGAGGGGTCCCAAAAACCCCATGTTGAAAATATTGGGGCCAAAATTCCCAAAAATGCCTGAGATATGCAGCAAAGTTGAAAAAAACTATTTATTCCATTATACAGCTTACCGGCATTTCCTCAGTTCGCAGTCGGCTTTGAAGAGTGCAGACGTGTTCCTGCTCCACCGATGATCATCGTGCTGGACTCCAGAGGGTATGGGGTGGAGGGGTGGAGAGGCAGGGTCACAGTGGGTGGGTGGGTGGGGTCCAGGGAGACTACGAGGGACCGTTTGCTTTTACAGATAAAAAAAACATTGGGACAGTTTTTGTATTTAGATTTGGCACACTGGGTGGGCTCCCAGTGTGCCACCTAAATGTTTGGGGGTATGTAGCCAACGGGGATTGGGCATCCTCATCGCACGCAAAGAAAGCGGGGGCGAGCCGAGGGGATTGTGCACCCCTTGGCATTTAACAATGGGGGTTATGCCGACGGGAGTGGGCCCCTGTCAGCACACAAAGAAAGAGGGGGTACACTGACAGGGGATTGGGCACCTCTAACAAATGGCAGTTGCGCCGCCACCATGCTGATAATGTCATGTAGGAAGGGTCCACTGCATGTGACGAGCTTTGCTTGGATTACAGCTGACCTTTTCTTAGATGTGCTCACCACGTTATGTGTGCATGGTGTGGCACCGGCATGCAGGCTGATTGGGGAATGAGGGACGCACCTACTGGTGCATGCCCTGCATTTGCCCAACAGTGACCGTGCCTCTAAATCTGCACTGTCCCAAGATGTTGGCTGCGCAAGCGCACCAACATAAAAACAGACAGGAAAAATCCAATTTTCATTAGGGAGTGCCTGCTGCAGGGACAACTTCAATATCAAAGTGATAATTCCATTTTAGTCAAGGGGGAAGGATGATGTGGTGACTCAAGGATAAAAGCTGAAACATTTGAATCATTTTCTTCTTTTGGGGGTGTTGGATATAACTTTATCTCTAGTAATGGTCCAAAAAGCCAACATCTTTATTAAGTCCTTTGGCTACTTGTGAATGCAGTGCATTTTATATTGGCAAGACCATCTGCCCATTCAAAGATAGAGTAGGAGAACATGTTAGGGAAATTCAAGCAGAAGACACAACCAATATTTTGATAGCCCATGTTAAATTCACACAAGCACAGGGGTCTCATGCCTGAAAGTTTAAGGGGATCGAAGCTGCTTATTTAGGTTCTTGGGAGGGGATTAAAATATTCTCATGCTGAAAATTTAATTTTATATATATATGTATATATATTCATTGCAAAAAAACTCCATTAATGCATCAGTTAGGATTGATAGCACAGCAACAAAAGTTTGGAAATGTGATGTTAGGGTTATACCCTACCATCCCCACCCTCCACCCTCCACACACCAACAGGCATCGGGGTGTGCATTGGGGTCATCAGCCTAACTCTCACCCAATTCCATGTGTAAACAAGCTGAGGTGGTACCTTATAGGAGAATGGGATGAGAGTTAGGCCTGATGACCCCAATGCACGCTCTGATGCCTTTTGTTGTGCGGAGGGTGGGGGGTATAACCTTAACGTCACATTTCCAAACTTTTGTTGCTGTGCTATCAACCCTAACTGATGCATTAATGGAGCTTTTTTGCAATGAATTTCCCCTCTTGTTGACAAAGTATAATGTAACTAGTAACTGGTATATGTTAGTGGGAGTGTGGGCCATCTGGGCCATGCACTCCCTTCACATTGTCCATTTTTAGCCTAATGGTCTGTGTATATGGGAGCATGAGCCCACATCATCTACCCAATCTCTTAAGTTAATCAACTTTGATACAGTTATAATGAGGGTTATAAGGTATTTTTGAGGTCCCAATAGTTGCTCAATGCCTAGGCCTAAGAGACAGATCTCTGGGGTAAACGCCTCCTGTGGGACCAAGAGTGGATCTGCATGAGACTGAATTTGCATCCAAAAATTATAAATCAATGGACAGTCACATAAAAGATGACGGAGTGTACCTGTCTGTAGGTTACACTTCCTACAGAGAGGACTAGATATTCAGCTGAGCTTACATAACCTGTGAGGGTATAATAAGCATTATGTAAAATTCTGTATTGCATAAGGCATGCTTTATCCAGTTTAAGACAGTGAGAAATAGATTCCAAAGGAACTGATGATTCAAAAAATCTGAACTGGTGAGAAATTCTCCCTCCCAATAGGCACTTTTTATGTGCATTAAATTACCTACCACATCTCGCAGAGATTTATATAACAGGGATCTACTAACTAAGGCAGCTAACTCACGATGGATAATTCCTTCTGAAAATTGCCAAGGACGAGGGCCGAGACAATGTTGAACTGAATGCATAAAAAGGAAAATACTGCTGAGGAGGCCAATGTGTTATCAGAGTGAAATTGTTCAAAAGGGATCATTGATCCCCCTGTAACAAACAAAAGAGATGATCTAAATTGGCTAAAGGTAGAAAATATATGGGAATGGGTTTATTGGCTATCTTGAAATTGGGGTTAAGGTGCAAAGGTTGATGGGGGTCCTTCTGAGGGGCATATTTCAGAACTCTGCAGAGATGCATTTTAATTCGCAATGACCAACCTATAGAGCATGAACGAGGGAGGGGAAAATTCGCCCAAGATAAATGGGGTAAACCATTTGGGACAATACCAATAACCTTACATAAGTATACTTCAATATCTTTCCAGAAAAGTACAGGGATATCAGGCTCTCTTCCTGTACCTGGCAAACACCAGGCCAAAAACATACTAGCTTAGGATACCAGATGGTGTCAAAAGAAGTTCAGTAACTGAAGTTCCCCATGACTCTTTGCCAATGTTAACTTGGAGAAAGCCATGCAAGGTGTTTTGCCTTTCCACAAGAAAGATGAGATTAACCCGTGCAAACATATAAGCCAAGATTGAGGCAGGGGGGCACCAATCTTGTTAAGGGGGTAAAGAAGTTGTGGCAAGACATTCATGTGGATAAGTGATATTCTGTCCCATATGGATAAGGAGAGAGTTTGCCAACTAGAAAGGTCAGCTAAAAGGGTGTGTATAAATGCAGATAAAGTATCATTAATCAAAGCTTCAGAACCCAAAGCTAGCTCAATACCCACATATGTAAGGTTTAAGGCAGGCCAACAATTCTGAACCTCTAGTGGTAGATCTTGCTTCTGAGTTTTAGTTTTAAGGGGCATAATGACCATATTAATTAATTGAACTTATAGCCCGATATCTATCCAAATTCTTTAAGGGCATGGAAAGCTGCAGGGAGTGAAGTAGCAGGGTGAGATGCAGTGAATTTAAATTCCACTGGCAAAGTGCCTGCAAAGTGGGCACTTTGCGTTGTCACTCTGCTACGCACTTCACCTAGTAATTATTACTTTGTATTGTCATTCCACCTTAACACAAAGTAAGGTGAAGTGAAAACAATACTTGGCAGCTGTTCACACACACACACACACACAGTCACCAAAATTAATGTACATCCCCAAAATGCTCATGTCTTGTGTCCAGGAAACTCCCCAGTGCTGACGAAGTGTAATGAGAGCTCAAGAAATGCAAAGTCTCCCAAAATTAATAGCTCACTCAGATGTCATGCATGCAGTAGTCACACACAGTCACCAGAATTAATGTGCATCCACAAAATGCTTCTGTCTTGTGTCCAGAAAATTCCTCAGTGCTGACGAAGTGAAATGAGAGCATAAAAAATGCAAAGTCTCCAAGAATTAATGGCATACTCAGTCATGTGCACAGTGGTCACACACAGCCACCAGAATTAATGTGCATCCCCAAAATACTACTGTCTTGTGTCCAGAAAATTCCCCAGTGCTGACAAAGTGAAATGAGAGCATAACAAGAAATGCAAAGTCTCCAGAATTAATGGTGTACTACAAATGCACAGACAAGTTAAGATTGTGCTGCACACTCAAGAGATGCAGATGCAAAGGCACAACAACACCTAACCAGTGCTCATAAGTCACAAATCCAAATCTGGAAAAGAATACCTTTTGCCGGTGGGGGGTAGTGTATAGCAGTAACAATCCACTACCAGTAAAGATACCACAAAGCAGTATAAAAAATTCATGCAAATGTGGTGGATAGCAGGTTCACACTGCTGCAGTTACTCTGTGTCACAATAAAAGGTGTCTGATTTAATGGCATGCATCGCACACACACTCACACACACTACAAGTAATGCGTAGCAAATGGAAAACCTTTAGTAATATAAGCAAATGTTTTAAACAAACTGAAATTATACACTGCTGCACCACAACAATCGGAAAAAAAATTTCAAGAATTACTGAAAATATTACTGTGCGTACATTAACACAATTATACAAGAAAAATATAACCAAAACAGAAAGACTGCCTTTTTCTCACTGTTAATCTACCTACACCACAGATACGTCCCTCCCCCAAAGCACACTTCACAGTACACAGACTGACTGTTCTAAATTAACATTCAAAATCCACACACAAACAATAAACACTCAATAATATGAGCACAGGAGGGTTTCCTATACTCAATGTAGTAAATTGTGAGCAAAAAAATAGCTCAAAAATGCTTTTTTGTTTTTGGTACTTTTTATACCCCGGCCACTAGTCTGCTTACCTCACACTTCCAGGAGTCCTCCTAAGGTTTCCGGCCACCATTCCAAGGACCCCCAGCTCCATATTTGGGCCCGCAGCTTGCCCCCTGCAGCAGGGAGGTGGAGAGCTCCCTTCACACTCTCACACCAGGACCGGATCCAGTAGAGCTGCGAACCCTTGGTGCCAAGCAAGTCCCCTGAAGAGATGGCCATCAAGCAGCCATGACTGGTGCCCATATTTTTCTGTTTTCTCCCCCTTGTATGTCTGTAGCATGCAATGATGCCAAGGGACAGGAGCGTGCACGCTACTGCATGCGCCCCTTCCTGGCATCTGCCACAGCATGTCCCCCAGTCTGCCCATGGCCTGCCATTGCCCCCAGCCACTGCTAGAGGCCACTAGGCCACTGAGGCTTCCTGTCCCTTCCCTGGAGAAGGAAAGAAGTCCTATGGATGCTTGATCCTTCTCCTCCCCTGCTGGCCCCCAACGACCCAGGCTTGTTCCCGAACCTGGGTCGCCGTTATGGTGCGAGGTGTGGCATCCAGCACCTCAACTCTCATCACCACCGGGCTGGCCAAATATTCTTTTTACAGTTTTAGTGGATTTTAATCACAGAGCTCTGCGAGGAAACTGTCTCCATCTTCTACTACACACACACTACACAGAACTGAGGCTGTATAGAACAAACTAGAGCCCATGTGACCTGCAATCCCATAAAGCACTACAAAATTCACCTTTGGAGCTCAAGAACTAGGTGAAGTGATCGAAGTACATTGATTTCAATGGACTTCACCTTAAAATTGATGAAGAAGTGGTTTTGGGGAAGGCGGAATAACGCAAATTCATTGCTTCCAATGGACTTCGCCGTCCCCATTATAACACAAAGTACTCCGCTTCACGTTACGGATCACTTCTCGGATTCCATGTTACTCCGCAAATCACTTCACGGAGAGAATTTCGGCCAATTCGCCCACCACTAGTAGCTGGATGAGTCAGATGCAGTAAAATGTCATCCGCTTAAGTAGAAGGATTGAAGGAATAGGTGCCAGTCGAGATTCTGGTGATCTGAGGGTTTTGCATAATGCTTCTAGTGAAGAGTTCTAAATAAAAATTAAACAGATAAGGGGAAAGAAGGCAACCTTGATGTGCGCCTCTGCATAAAAAGAAGGGGTTGGACTTCATTACACCAAATGTGTGCCCTAGGGGTAGAATAAAGTAGCCTATTCCATTTTATAAAATCTGCCAGAAAACCAAACACCTCCAGTGTATGAGATAAGTAAGGCCATGAAATTTATCAAATGCTTTCTTGGCATCCAAGGAGACCAACACCAAAGGAGTGTCAGACTCCCAGGACACTGAGAGTGAATGGAGGCGCTTCCTCATATGATCAGAGCCCAAATGGCCCTGCACGAAGCCTGTCTGCTCTTTGCCAATTAAAGTTTGCCAAAAGGCCACAAGTCTAAAAGTCAAAATATAAGAAAGAATTTGTGTCTACATTCAAAAGAGAAATTGGCCGATAATTACCCACATCTGTATGACCTTTTCCAGGTTTAGGGATGAGATCTATATGAGCATCTAAAAAATCTGGGGGAAAGACATTAGCCTGAAAACAATAATTAAAGAAATCAGCTAAATAGGGCTGCCAACTCCAACTTAAGTGCAATTTAAAAATTAGGATAAAATTTGCCAGGGCATGGAGACTTACTGGGAGTAAGAGCTGATACAGCCCACTCTACTTCTGAAACCAAAATGGGGGCAGCCAGGCATTGAGACATATTGGGGTCCACTTGTGGTAGGTTAGCTCACCGGAGATACTCCAAACTTACCATGTCAGCAGGTGAGCTAGAAGGGTCTTCATTATACAAATGTTAATAGTAACACTTAAATTCTTTTGCAGTGTCTCTAGGAGAGGTTAAAACAGCATCCTCTGAGCTAGGTCGGATATCTGTAATCAGCGGGCCATTTCTTGTTGTTTAAGTTTCATTGCCAGAAGCTTGCTGGCTTTTTCTCCATACATTTCAAAATTGATCATAGCCCTGAAAAGAGCTTGCTCAGCCTGCTCTCTATTTAGTTCAGCATACTTAGCCCATTCTTGATTATGGTGAATCCAGTCCTGCTCAGGATATGAGGAGGGAAAGTTTTTCTTCAACTGATAGATAGAATGTAGAAGCTCTTGAGTCTGCATTTCCCTCCATTTTTTCCGTACGGTGGCTAGTCATATTAGCTCTCCCATAATAACACATCTACACTCCAACAAGTATCCAAAGGTTGAGAAGGGGAACAATATATGTTAAAATAATCCAACATAGTTTGCTTAAGCTTGGTAAGGCACCATTCATCTTTTAATAAATAATTATTTAATCTCCAACATTTGTCCCCTTCCATGGATGGAGCTAAACAGAGGGAAAGAGAACCTGGATTGTGATCTGAAAGTACTCTGCTAAGGACTTAACAAAAACTAATACCAGATATAAACGACAGGCTAAGTAATACATAGTCTATCCTATAACAAGTATAATGAACAGAGGAATGAAAAGTATAATCCCTTTCTACAGGATGAAGTGTTCTTCAAATATCCACTAAACCACACAGGTTGAGGAGTTCTCTCAAGGACCTCTGAGCTGGAGAAAGACCCCAATTCAAATAGATCCAGACTTATCTAATGTATCATCTATAGTTAAATTCGAATTCCCCCATAATAATTTTAGGAAGAGAGGCAAATGTTGTGATAATATTTCCCAAGTGAATAAAGAAAGCAGGAGTATCTATCTATGTTAGGACCATAAATACATCTTAATAACATTTCCTAGGTCCCCACCACTGCATGCCAAAAAAGAAAATGACCTTCTGGGTCCTCATGGTCCTTAAGTACCTGAAAGGGCAAATGTTTTTGTACTAAAATCAGGACTCCAGCTCTACAGGTACTCATACCAGCACCGAAAGATTGGCCAACCCATAAACATCTAAAAAAAGTGTGCATCCTTAGTTAAAATATGTGTCTCCCGAAGCATCACTATGTCAGGTTTAAATATAGCAAGATGTGTAAGGTTTGAGTGTGCTTAAACAGAGATGCGCCCCTTTTAATGTTCCAGGTCAAACACTTCAGATGTGAAACAGCCATGAAGAACCTAACAAAAATGAACCAGAATATAGCCAGCTTACACACAAGAGAGAAGGCAAGAAGTCACTCACTCCTACATTCAGTAAAATCAACTCACTTGCAAACCCCCCAAGATGTCCAATAATACAACACCACCCTGAATGTATGTAGATTGCAAACCCTCTGCATAAGTAAAAGAAAACAATCAATAACAACAATCTTATAACACTACTAGACAGGTTAAACAGCATCCCCAGTTTACCCCACTCAACAAGGGGAGGGGTCAGGGAAAGACCCCAAGTGGTGACCCAAGGCCACCTATCTGAGAAAGGGCTGTGGTGGTTCAGGACAAGGGCCTGTTCTCCAGCAGCCATGTCCTGGCTGACATGCAGAAGCAGTACAAGGACAGAAAGCAGCAATTCGAAACTTGAAAAAAAAGGAAAGGGGGACTGTAAAAGGGGGGAAGGGGAGTAGAAGAGGGAGGAGAGGCTGGAAGGAAAAATAAAATGAATTATCTCACCCTACAACCATCAAAAGGTTGCTTCTGTGATACCCGATGCTCAATGCTGGTTACATCCAAGTCCTTGAAAACCATTTAAAGATGGGAAAACTAAAGCATGGGTCCACAAAAGATAGTCAAAGCTCCAGCAAGGGATTAGGTCCAAATATCCAGAACTATAATCCACGTCCTGTGGTCCAAAATAAGCCACATCCATGATCCCTCATCAAAGTAGCCCCAGTGTACAGAAACTTAACAGAAAGTCATTAGGAACAAAAAAAAAGGGTCTGACCATTGAGGCTTAGAATAATCTAAGGTTCCCAGAGGGAAATAAGGTTCACAAATCAGACAGACCATAGCCCAATAGCAGGCAATCTATCCTGTGTCCTGAAGATAAACCACAATCCAAAAACAAACCAAGGATGGGCAAACATCCAGACTTAGATGTGTCAGGTCACATAACTGATGAACATCTTCATCACCAAAGGATGCAGTAGCCATAAACTAAAGCCATACATCCAGTTAGCTGAACTAGAAAGATCTTCCAGCACTGTTAGACAGTCTCAAACAAAAACAAGTATAATGAGAACTGGCTGTAATCCAAACTACATCACAGCCAACTGAACACACGAAAGATTAAGAGCTGTTGGCATCTTCTTCCACAAGCAGACGGAGCATCCCACTGAAATGTTGTTCTGCCACTCCGAGGTCGGGAACAGTTGCGGGTAATGCTTAAAGAGCTCAGCCGTAGCCTGATCTGCTGAAAAGTACTACATAGTGCCAAACGTCATCTGCAAAAATATACGAGCAGGATATCGCATATTAAATTTAATATCAGCTTGGTTTAGGGCTTGCTTAATGTCTTTATAAGCTGATTGACACTCCCTGGCAAGAGTGGTGGTATTACGGTAAATGAAAAAAGGCTTACCCTTCCACAACAAGGGTCTATTAGCCCGCGCCTTCTGCGGAATCCAGACTTTACTCCAGTAGTTCAAGTAGTGTAGGATAATAGCCCTTGGTTTTCCTTCAGTCGGGGGCTGGGGTTGCAAAGATCAGTGAACCTGTTCAATGTAATACTTTTCTCCTGAGGCAGAGGGTCCAGCAATATCCAGAAGCAAAGATTGAATGAAGGCTAGCATGTCGGGGCCCTCTGGTAACTCTGAAATGCCCACATGAACTAAATTATTGTGCAGACTCCTGGCCTCCAAATCGTTGACCTTGAGCTCCATTTTAACAAGCCTGTTCTGTAATTCTTGTACTTCACTCTCCTCCTGAACCTGAAAATCTTCGACTGAGCTGATCCTCATTTTGGCATTGCCCAATCAACAATGAAAAGTCTCTAATGTCAGTTTTAACAGTTGTAAATCATAAACTACTTTTGTTAAAGCCCTGGGGCAAAGGAAAGATACAGCTGGGTATCATCAACATAGAAATGAAAACCCAAGCTGTACTTCCTAATGAGCTGTCCCAGGGGCAGCATATATGTGGTGAACAACATCAGTGACAAGACTGATCCCTGGGGTACTCCGCATGACAAGAGGCTAGGGGAGGTGGAGAAATTCCCCATTACTACCCTTTGGCTCCTGTTGGTGAGAAAAGACTCAAACCAGCAGATAACAGTGCCAGCAAGTCTGCAGAATTCCCTCAGGAGGTTGAGCAACACACGATGGTCCACCATGTCAAATGCTGAGGAGAGATCAAGGAGAACAAGAATTGTCTCATCCCCTCCATCTCTCGCCCTGAGGAAGTCATTATGCACCTGAACTAATGCAGTTTCAGTGCTACTGTATGCCACATGTGAAACCCAGATTGAAGGGGATCATTTAAATCATAGGCCACGAGGTGTTCCTCAAGCTGAAGCACCACAACCTGTTCTGCAATCTTACTAAAGAATGGAAGATTGGAGATGGGATGGTAATTTGCCTTGACATCTGGGTCTAAAGATGGTTTCTTCAGAAGGGGTCTCACCAATTCCTCCTTAAAGACTTCGGGGAAGACCCTCTCCGATAAAGAACACTGGGCTAGCAAGGCCAACAGAGTCAACACATCCCATCAAGAAATGTGTTGGCACCGGGTCCATTTCACAAAATGTGTGCCTCAGCCTAGAAGCTTCCCCAATGACCTCAGCCACCTCCACCAGTCTAAACTCATCCCAACAAGGCAGAATGAACTCTGGATGCCCACGGTGGCCACAGTGTGGCTCACTGGTGCATCCCTTACCAGATCACAGACATCCTGTCTGAGAAGAACCGAGAAAACTCTTTGCATAAAGCATCTAAAGAAGCTTTTTTTGGCTGTAGACAGGCTGGATGAAGAAGCCTGTCCACAGGCCAAAATAGCACAGTTGGTCGGTTCCTCAAAGCAGCAATCTTCCTGGACAGGAACTCTGCCTTCTTAGGATTGACTGCCCCCTGGTACACACCATAATGTGCATGCAGATCTAGTTTGTCTACCTCCAGCCTGGTCTTTCGCCAGCAGCACTCTAATCTCTGACCCACAATCTTCATCGCCTTGAGGTCCCCATCAAATAAAGGGGACATCAAGTGAGAAGATTTGGGTCGTAAGTGAACCAGTGCAGGTTGCTTTTTTTTTTTATTTTTTTAAATTAACTAAACGTTATTCGCTTATCACAAATACAGTACATTGATAATGGGCGTACATCCATACAGAAATACTTAAATTAGTACAGTGGCATAAGGTCTCCACAATATAGTTTAGTAAGCAATTATAATTCTGCAGTTTCCTTATCGGACAAAAAAAAAACACAGAGCTAAAGCCAGAGTTTCCTCATGCCATCCATTCGTGGGGTATACATTCCCCTTCCCTACTATCCTCCCTCCCCTCCACTCCCCTCTTCCCACCCCTAGAGCCACTATTACCTACTCTGACAGAACTATTGCCCTTTCTTGTATGAGACAACAACCATGTCGTCAGTGCCACATAAGATTAATAAATTTAACTACACAGATCCCTTCCATATGCAGCAGCATGAGTTTCTTATGGGACGGCTTACTAAGGTCTTTCTCTACTCTAACCTATTCTACCGATCCAGGCTGAACTTGTTGGGGAGGTAAGGGGAGAGACCAAAGCATGAGGAACTTCTCCCATCTAGACTTATACAAAGGGAGCTTACCCCGTAGACTGGCAATTGCTTTTTCAATTCTTAAATTAAATAGCAACTCCTTAACCCACTCAAGGTAGGATATTGCATGTTGGTTCTTCCAGTAACGAAGAACAAGTCGCTTAACCGTCAAGGAGATAATGGCCCTATAGTATCTTCTCTCTTTAAAAGGAACCCTGGTGTAGTCCCCCAATATACACACCTGTGGTGAAAAAACATCCTGTAGCCCCAACAGTGGGTCTGCCCTGTCCCGAATAGCACTCCAAAGGGAAGCTACCTTTGGACAATCCCGTAATATATGAAGTAACGTCCCAGGGTCTTTCTCGCACCTAAAGCACATTTTACTCTGTGTCCTACCCATTCCATGTAACTTAGCTGGAGTGTAATAGATATTATGCAATATGTAAAACTGCATTAATCTCAAATGATCATTGGTAATATATAACTGGGTTTCCTCCCATATTTTATCCCATGAGAAGTTGTCTTGTGGGAAATGCCGGGCCCAGTAATTGGATTTACCTGATGCCCCTGGGGTTAGTGTCACATATAACAGTGATACCAGCTTAGATATGGCATGCAGTTGATTGACACATTCTAAAAATTGCTGCAAAGGAGGCAACAACTGCGGGTCCCATCTCCCCTTGCCGAACCACTTGATTAACATATGCCTAAGTTGGAGCCCAAAATAAAAATATTTTTTGGGAAGCTGCAATGAAGTTAATATATTTGGCGATTCCTTTAGTCTACCATCACATACCAAATCAGAGACCTTAATTCGGGGATTGGAACACTCCTTGGGGACTTGTATAATTCTATCTCTGATTTTAAAGTTGGGATTATTAAACACCAGCTGCGATAGGTCCATTTGGTTTTTATACCTCATGGACCTGCAAAGTTGTGAGTGAACTTTTAGTGAGGTGTATACAACTGAGTCTTTCAGTTCCCTAGGCAGTCTACCCGGGCCAATAAATAAAAGGCAGTCTGGAGAAAATTCCCCTAGTAACTCTTGCTCTAGTTGTAACCAGATAGGAATGGTGATAACACCATCTTTAGTAATTGGGTTAGCCCCCCAATGCATATACTTGGCCATGTGACTGGCCAAGTAATAATGATAGAAGTTGGGGAGTTTTAAGCCACCCCACTGCTTTGGAGCACTTAACTTATTATATGCCCTACGCTGGGTTTTACCCCTCCATATAAACTGAAAGATTACACTATGGAGCTTGCAGAACCAATTCAGGGGGAGGTATACATTTAACATATTGAGTGGGTAAAATACTCTCGGCAGGACATTCATCTTAATTACACTAACCCTCGCTTGAAGGGATAAATGCATCGAGCTCCACCTATTCAAATCTAGTCGAATTTCCTTAATTAGATTATCTAGGTTTAGCTTTTTGGTCAGGGAAGCCGAAGTGGAGAGTGTTATACCTAGATATCTAAGCTGGGTTGACCACTTCATTGACAGCGAATCAACTTCCTCCCTGAAAAGTAGGGGGTTCAGGGGCATTACCTCTGATTTACCAATATTAAGCTTGTAATTCGATACTATGCTGAACCCATTGATTATCTGGAGGGTGGCTTGGGTAGACTCACAGGGATTAGTAACATGGAGAAGGATATTGTCCGCATAAACCGATAACTTTAGGTGGAACTGTCCTATTTTTATACCTTGGACTGCTGGTGACGCTTTGAGCCATCTTATTAATGGTTCCAAATATAAATTAAATAATAATGGGGAAAGTGGACATCCCTGCCTGGTGCCTGATTTTAAGGGAAAAGCCGATGAAAAAACTCTGTTACAATAAACTTTGGCTCTGGGTCCAGAGTACAGTGTTTTAACCCAGGATATAAAAGAAGGAGGGAAGCCCATTACCACTAGGGTATCAAACAGGAACGCCCAGTCCACCCTATCGAACGCTTTCTCCACATCCAGAGAAACCAAGGCCATTGGCTTATCCGCCTCCCTGGAAGAGGAGAAAATATGTGCTAGCTTGCGGATATGGTCCGATGAAACTCTGCCCTGGACAAAACCAACCTGCTCAGGGCTCAAAAGCCCCATCCAAACCCTAGACACCCTGACAGCTAATATTTTAACAAATATCTTAATATCGTAATTCATTAGTGAAATGGGGCAAAAATTCGTGACCCTGTTCTTCTCTTTGCTGGGTTTTGGTAATACCACTATAATGGCCTCCAAAAGTGAAGGGTCTGTGATTCCCTTTTGACATATAAAATTAAATGACCGTAAGAGAATGGGGCTTAACTCCTTTTCGAAAATCTTGTAGAAGTTGGGTGGGAAACCATCTGGACCTATCTCTAACAAGGGAATTAATAGTGTCCCTAATTTCTAGGGAGGAAATAGGGTTTACCAACAATTCTTGCTGGGTTGCCTCTAAAGAGGGCAGTGATGAGGCTAGCAAGTATTCCTGGATTTCTGTGGCTGAAGGAGTAGACTCTGAGGAACTATACAGCTGTGTGTAATATTGTTCAAATTCCTCTGCAATTTGCCTAGGAGATGTTAGAACAGTATTACTTAATAGGGGAATATACAAAAGGGAACAGATGGGATTCTTCTTGCTTACTAAGCCTCATCGCCAAGAGATGGCTAGCTCTATCCCCTTGTTCGATGTATTTAACTAGAGTTTTAAATAGGGCGTACTCTGCCCTCTCTCTCTCAGTATTTCTGCATATTCATTCCTCAGCACCTCTAAGCGCAATATTTCCTCTTCTAGCGGGGGGTTAGACAGTGATCCTTCTAAGGCACCAATTTCCTCTAACAGAATTTTAACTCTAGCTTCTTGTTTTCTCTTTTTAGTGGCCGAGATTCTAATAAATTCCCCCCCCCCTCAAAATACACTTTAAGGCACACCAAACCTTATTGAAATCAGAAATAGAGCCCTCATTCTGTTCCATAAACTGCCTTATAAGTTCTCTAATCCAGTTGACTATATCCTTGTTATTAAGTAGCTGAGAGTTGAGCTTCCAGATGGTATCTTTGCAGGGATTTGGAGCTAAATTAGCTTCCAACCAAATTGAAGAGTGGTCAGAGAGCACTCTAGAGTCAATCCCACATCCTAACAAACCTACTATTGCCTTCTGGTTCAACAAAAAATAATCAATTCGAGATAGAGATTTATGCAAAGGGGAACAGAAAGTATAAGCTCTGACTCTGGGGTTTAGGGCACGCCAGGGGTCTCCTAAGCCATACGTGTCTATAAGGTCTCGCAGTGATCTCTGGGCCAGGGAAAGTGTATGACCTGTGGAGGAAGACCTGTCTAGAGTGGAATCTATCATTAGATTTCAGTCTCCGGCTAGTATCATGGGTAAGCTGTTAAAGGGGGCAAGGGTAAGTGAAAGGTTAACGAAGAATTCCGGAGAATCCTTATTCGGACAATATATCGTGCCCAAAAGAAGTTCCCTGTTTTCTGGGATTCCTCTCAGAAATAGGAACCTCCCGTGAGGATCGACCACTTTTTCTAACTCAAGAAATTGAGTTCCCCTAGTAACTAGTATTGCTACCCCACATTGGGTTGTAGATTTATCTGCTGCATATGCAGCCCCAATCGGACCTCTCCTTAGTAAATTGCTCTCTCCTTCCAAGAAATGTCTTTCCTGCAGTAAAGCGACTTGACAATTCAGTATCCCTAAATGCTTAATTATTTGAAGCCGCTTTACCCGGGACCTTATGCCTTTAACATTCCATGATATGACTTTCATAACCACGTATAATATTGATTAGCTTCCCAGTAATAACCTGCACCCTTAACCTCGCTAGGTGATATACCAAAAAGTGGCCCTAATCCCTCCTCCCCACCTCCCTCCCCTGTTACTTCCCCATTCCCCACCCGAACCTCCCTACAAACATTCACAAGTACTTCCCACCCCACCCCTATTAACTCTCCCCATCGCCATCGACATTTTCTTTTAAACCCTAGCATTTTATCTCTATCCCCCAGTCCACATGACTGATCTCCATCCTCATGTTCTGGTGTGATGACGCTCATGCCGCCCAAGATGCTCGCCGGCCCCTCATAGCCACCCCCCACTCAAGTCTGCATTTGATTCACTCCCCAGTGACCTAGAAAAAATTCTTAGCACTCTGCCAGGGAGAACAAACAACTTGACTGCAGACTAACTTTAACTTCTAACACAATCCCCAGAGAGGACTAACTCGAATACTCCATGCTCCCCATGTTTTAGTACATTTCTAAACTATCAACAGTATAATTTTAAGCCTTCTGGTAATGCTTATGGCCCCTAAGTTCTGGGCCTAACAAAGAAAAAAAAAATGCCCCATCCTTTTCGGGAACTGATGGGGCCAACCGCCCCTTAAACAAATGAAGATATTCAAGCCATTTCAACTTATGGCACAAAGTTACAAGAGTTCAAGTTAATAAAGCATCTTTAACATAATGTTTTGAAAGTCCCTTCACCAGACAGGCATTGCTAATACTGTCAGGCAGCCTCTAGATGTCTCCAAAATGTCACTTAAAGAGATCTGGAAACATTTGCCTGCAGGACTCAGCAGCTCCTTTGGCTGATTCGAATGAATACCATTTGCCCTCATGGTGTATCTGGAGAATCACGGGGTATTTCACTCTAAACCTTATACTTGCCAATATCAGTTTGGAAACCACAGGATGTAATGCTGAGTGCTTCTGTCTCACAGAATACGGTAGGTCTTGCGCCACTCTTATTTTCCTGCCTTCCCACTTGATCCCCTGCAGTTCCTTGAACTTAGACAAGATATGCTGCTTGTCTAAAAAATTTAGTAACTTAAACAGAAAGGGTCTGGGAGGCGAGCCTGCAGGTGGAATTGCCCTTAGTGACCGGTGTGCCCTTTTGATTATATACACAGGGCCATTGGGGGAAGGCCCTGCAAGCTTCTCGCACAACTTCTGGGCAAATGCAACAGGTAGAGAGCCCTCTTCCCCCTCAGGCAACCCGATCACCACTAGATTATTTCTCCTCAATCTGCCTTCGAGATCTTCCAGTTTCTCTTCCATTCTCTTAAGCCTTTGTTTAAGGTGTACCAACTCCGGGTCCAGTCACTGCCGCCAGTCATCCAAGGATGATATGCGGGCCTCGTTATCTGAGGTCTGCTTTGTCAACTGATCAAGTGATGCCCTCACTCCCTTCACTTCAGAGGTTAAGACTAGGAGGGAATCACGCATAGGTGCCAGTTCCTCTAGGAATCTCTTCTTAGTAAGAGCCTCTGGCTGCTGGACACAAGGGCACGCTTCCTCTACTTGTGCTTTGGCCCGCTTGGAAGCCTTATCCTTGCCTGGTGTGGACAGGGGTGTATGCTTCATCGGGGGCTTCTTCATTTCAACCTCCATCTTCCGTAGGATTTCGCCGGATCATCAGCCAAACGGAATGGAGGTATTGTGCACTAATCCCCAATCTAATATTAAGCACTGCAGATTCTTAAATTAATCGGAAAGCACACTTCAAGTGGGGTTGGCAACAGAGCTCTCTGCGAGGGATACAGCTTAGGCAGCCATCACACCGGAAGTTCCAAGGTTGCTAGAACTCTCATGGGTTTATTTCTGCTAACAGTAGAGAAAAAAAGGGAGAGAAATTAGAAAGTCTTTGTTCAGAGCAAAATGTGAGTTAACCTTGCTCAAAGAATATGCTTATTTTGTGAAGTCCTAGGCAGTCGAAGTAAACCTCTGGCAAATAGGTAAATGAATGGGCATCATTTATGAGGGGTTGTTGCAAAGGTTAGGGCTGGTAACTCCATGAGAATGGGCCAGACATGGCAGTCTGCTTTTTTGGCCAGTAGATCTGTCAGTGTAGTGTCAAAGGAGGCACTCACAGTTGGACCAACCATGCTTTAAGCAATTAGTAGTGATATAATGCTGATACGTGGTTTTTATTTATTGTCCTACTGGGCATGGTACAGCTTGGCCCTCTGGGAATGATTTGCCTTGCCTGAGGAGGTGCCACTGCATGAATGGTCTTGAGTGCCAGGGCTCCCAGGACCCCACAAGGGAGGCTAGATTATTGAAGGGTTAAAAGAGAACCAGTCACTATAAAAATGGAATTGTGCCTCTTAGTTCAAGGGGTACTCCCCTGAAACAAATGTAGATGTGGGCTGGGCAAACAGGAACAACAAATAACTGAATCCCATCATACAGTGTATAGAAGCAGCAGTAGTAATATGCTCACTACTCATGGGAGAAGACATGTAAAGCCCTAGGGATACAATGAAATAGAATCCAGGGTTTCTCAAATGGTGAGGTCAGCCTCCCTGGGAAGGACCCAACCTGTTTCAGGGGAGGCTCAAACAAATCTGAAAAAGTACTGTCTTTTAATTTTGAGTTTTAGATAGTTTGTGTGCAGGGATGAGACAAACTAAAGGAGTATAAAAGTAAGTGAATTTATTTGTTTATAATTACTGGGTTCTATTTTTTTAAATGGAAAAAAAATGTATGTTAAATACCATAACACCTGAGTAGGTGTTACGGCATTCACGCGGCTTCTTCCAATGCTAATGCTCTCGAGACAGAAAGTAAAACTCAACGCAAGCCTCACACTGTCTGTTTTCTAACACAAATCAGTCAGCACAACAACTCACTGCCATCCACTCTATAAAAAACAGTCTCCGGTACTCTCAATAACTGAAATAAAATAAAAAAATATTTTCAGCACATTTCAAACTGCGGACTAAACGGAAACAGAAAACTTTTACCACACTCCCTAACCACTCTCCCTTTCAACCCTCACCTTTCACCTGCAGGTCAAATGATGCCAGCACTTGAAAACAGTCACAACATAAAAAAGGACAGCAATGATCACAACAGTTATGTTTACTTTAGTTTTCTTGTTGAATACTTAAATATTTAGAGTTGCATATTAAACCTGCAGTTCTCTGTTCTTCATTAAACCATTTACTCACCACGAGGTAAGACTCCAATTTCTTTTTTATTTCAAAACCTACCAGAAAAAAACAGAATCCTTCAATTATATATAACAAAGTATGGGGTGCAGTGTGTTTCACTCAAATTTAACACACACCCTCATTTTTGGATGGCTATCATAAACCCCTCGAGCTTCGCCCTCGGGGTTTATGTGCCATCCAACAACTCGGGTGTGTGTTAAATTTTTGTAACACACTGCACCCCATACTTTATCCTATATATAACTCCATGACCAGATAAAGCACACTGAGCCAAGGCTCATTTCAGGGGTACACAGGGAAGGGAAGGAAGTGAACATACTTCAAAATGTAACTGCAAAACAGTCAAGAAAAATGAACAATAGTGCAAATAGGAACAATAAACTGACAATGGACCAATTAGACTAGTGGCAGAACAGCCCAAATACAATAGTTAAGCAGAGAGGTACTAAGAGCAAATGCAGAAAGGAGCAAAAGGATCCCTGAGAAGTTGCTTATAAGGGTACCATGAGATAAGAGCAGTTATGAACTTGTGATCGTAAATAGATGAATCTGACTGGCTGAGAACTCTTTGAAGCCATGATGATATCGAGCTACATCATCACGGCTTCAAAAAAGCTCCAGCCACCAGCTTTCTCACTTGATCCAAACTCCTCCGAATGCAATATTCTCCACGTCCCTCACTGTACTGCACAAAACCCCACCAGAACTCTTGCAGTGAACTGGAGTGATTAACACCTCGAGACAGCCAGTATTTAAAAAAACAAAATGCAAAATGCTCACCACGACACCTGCGTCTGCCAAGCAGCACTGTAAACCTCGCTCCTAACCCATTTCCTGACTGCAAGTCGCAACACATAAAAACATAGACATAGACTTTGACGGCAGATAAGGACCACTTGGCCCATCTAGTCTGCCCATTTACATGATCACATGGCAAAAATGTACTTTTTCTTTATAACTGTAACAGTCACTTCACCCCCCCCCCTGAGAAAATCTGTATAACGTGAAGGAACAGAGCGAGTTGAGGCTTGAGCAGTTAAAATGCACACACACACGTCAAAAACCATAGGCTCTGTACCTCACCTTACAGACTTCTGCTGCCATGACTCAAGCTCCATCCCAGAATTTGTAACACAGCAACTGCTGATGGTCAAAGATCGGCTCAAGAACAAGAAATTCATATCAGTACTGCATGCTATACTGTACATATCAATTGACTACCATTGTACCAAAAAAAAAAAAAAAAAGAAAACCAAATTGTTCCCTCCAAATGGGAACAAATGTAGGAAAAGCACAGAGGGACAGAGTTCACAGGTCACAACCTCACAATGCCTTAACCTTTTCTGTGGGCTTCAACTATAACAGAGCCACCTGCTGGATTCTAGAACTATTTTTTTTATGTATTCCTACACTACAAAAAAAAAGCTTTTTAAACAGGTTTAAAGAGGTTTTTTTAAATGTTTTATTTATAAAATCATTATTCCTGTTCATAATAGCAATAATGTACTCCAGGGTGTGGTATATCATGGGATATCGTCACTTCTCGGGTGGTTGGACACACTTGGTCTGCAGCCTTGTCCCCAACCACCCGAGGCATGATGATATCCCATGATATGCCACACCCTGTCCCGATTATTGCTTAATTGCAAAATAGCGATTCCAAAAATCAGCGGTACATCGCTGAATTCAGTAACAGCAACGTGCACTACACCGAATCCAATAACAGCAGTCCTCCAAAACAGTCTCTTTTGTGGCAAAATACACTAACATTTTTATGCGGAGGATGCTGTCCCACCAATCCCCCCATACAGGGGACTTTGCCCCCCGCACCCCCATTATTTTTATAATCAACTTGGGGGGCTGATACTGGGGTAAAGGAGAAAATTCAGGGGGGCTATTTGGGGGGGTCACATTAAGGAGGCTGGGGGAGTGTAGGGCACACACTCAGGAGGTCGGCAAACACACAAAAAAAACATAAATCCCTAAACATCAAAACAAAACAGAATTACCACCCACCTACCTCCAAACCCAAATCCTCCTGCACCGGAGGCATTTACTCCTACCATTAGACCAAATGGCCAACTGGGAACTGCCTGGCTAAACAACCCTCCATTTGCCCATTCGCAATACCATCATAAAACATTTGCTCTACTTTTCCTTTCGCTGTTTTGGTACCCTCACAGTTGCTCTCACCGCACCTCGCTATCTTTTCACACTCGCTCCATTGACAGGCAGTCAAATTGAGTCACTCAATTTGTCTGTCCCATATCATGGATTTCTGCTTAAAGGTACGGTAAGAGAGGGAGAGGCAGCGGTGGATGGGAGGGTTATAGAGGAGAACAGACAGTGAAAGCAGTCTGATCCATGAAGGTACTGCAACAAGAGTTAACAATGGTTTAAGAGTCAAAATAGAAAATCAAGTAGGCTGGTCTGGGGAAGGGGGTTACAATAAGCCAGGGTTTCTCAAATGGTGGGGCCAGCCTCCCCGGGGAGGCCCCAACCTGTTCCAGGGGAGGCACAGGAAAATCTGAAAAAGTACTGCATTTTAATTTTGAGTTTTACATATTTTGTGTGAAGAGATAAGGGAAACTGAAGGAGTATAAAAGTAGGTGAATTTATTTATTTATTTTTATTTATAAATCCATGACCATGTAAGGCTCAATTCAGGAGTACCCAAGGAAGTGTAGGAAGTAAATATACTTCAAAATGTAACTTCAAAACAGTGAAGCAATACAAAATGAACAGTAGAGCAAATAGGAACAATAAACTGACAATGGACCAATTAGACTAGTGGCAGAACAGCACAAATACAATAGCTAAGCAGAGAGATACTATGAGCAAAAGCAGAAGGGAGTAAAAGGATTCCTGAGAAGTTGCTTAAAAGGGTACCATGCGATAAGAGTGATCGCAAAATAGTGATCTACAAATCGGCAAGTGCACATCACCAAATTCAATAATGGCGATGTGCACTACACGAATTCCAAACACAGTGATGCTCCAAAACAGTCTCTATTGGGGTGAAATACAGAAACATTTTTATGCAGGGTGGTCCACCTTGCCAGCCCTCCATGCTGGGGGCTTTCCCCCTCGCACCCTCCATTATTTTTATAATCAACTTGGGGGGGGCTGACACTGGGGTAAAGGAGAAAATTCAGAGGTGGGGTCTATTCGGGGGGGTCATATTAAGGAGGCTGGGGGATTGTAGGGCACACATTTGGGAGGTCAGGAAACACAAAAACACACACACAAAAAAAAAAAAAAATAGGTCCCTAAACAATGAAACAAAACAGAATTCCCACCCACCTAGCTCCAAACTCAGGTCCTCCTGCCCCAGCAGCAGTTACTCCTACCACTAGACCAAGCAATCAGCTGGGAACTTCTTGGCCAAACAACCCTCCATATACCCAATTCACAATACCTCCATAACACAATCTCTTTACTTTTCCAGTCTTTGTTTTGGTACCCTCACAGTCGCTCTCACTATACAGCACTATCTTTTCACACTCGCTCTTTTGACAGGCGTTCAAACTGAGTTGATCAAATTGAATAGCCCATATCATGGATTACCCCTAAAAAGCAAGAGAAGAAAGGGAGAGGCAGAAACATAGAAACATAGAAATATAGAATTTGCCGGCAGATAAGGACTGCTTGGCCCACCCAGTCTGCCCGTTTCCCTACCTAATGGATAAGCTGCAGATCCTAGTTAACCAGCAGCCTACTTCTTTCTACACCCACCCCCTAGAATTGCCTTATGACTGTCCCATGCATGCTTGAATTCAACCACTGTTTTTGACTCCACAACCTCCTCCAGAAGGCTGTTCCATGCATCCACAACCCTCTCTGTGAAAAAATACTTCCTTACATTACCTCTGAGTCACCCCCCCCATCTTCAAATTGTGCCCCCTTGTTCTTGCACACCCCTGTTTTTGAAAGATGCTATCCTCTTGGACTTTGTTGATTCCCTTGAGATACTTGAAAGTTCCTATCATGTCCCCCCTCTCCCTCCTTTCCTCGAGGCTATACATATTAAGCTCCTTTAGTCTCTCTCCATATGTCTTCTGGTGTAGACCCTGCACCATTTTAGTTGCCCTCCCCTGGACAGCTTCCATCTTGTCTATGTCTTTGCGGAGATTGGGTCTCCAGAACTGCACACAGTGCTCAGATGGGGTATCACCAGCTGTCTGTACAGAGGGATAACAACTTCCTGTTTTCTACTGGTGCTGCCTCTCCTTTGCATCCCAGTATCCCCCAGCCCTCCTTACTGCCCTCTCAATTGCTTGCCCACCTTTAAGTCATCTGATATGACTACCCCAGTTCCTTTCCATTTTGTTGTTGTTAGTATCTCACCCCCTATTGTGTACTCTTCCCCTGGGTTTTTGTTTCCCAGGTGCATTACCTTGCACTTCTTAGCATTGAATCTAAGCTGCCATACATTTGACCATTTCTCTAACCTTGCCAAGTCCCTTCTCATCCTTTCCACCCCACCTTGCGCATCAACTTTGTTGCAGATCTTTGTGTCATCTGCAAAGAGACATACTTTTCCTTCCAGTCCCTCTGCAGTGTCGCTTATAAAGGCATTGAAGAGGACCAGTCCTAATACTGAACCCTGCGGTACCCCACTAGTAACCCCCGTTTCTTCAGAGTGGACTCCATTTACTATTATCCTCTGTGTCCTATTCTCCAGCCAATTCTTTACCCAGGCTATCATCTTGGGACCCACTCCCAGGCTGGCTAACTTGTATATTAATCTTTTGTGTGGGACTGTGTCAAATGCCTTGCTAAAGTCTAGGTAGGCCATGTCCACAGCCCCTCCCTGATCTACTACTTTGGTCACCCAGTCAAAGAAATCTATTAGATTCATCTGCCATGACCTTCCTGCTATGAATCCATGCTGCCTTGGGTCCTGTGCCCCTCTGGCCTCTAGGTACTCGACAATTCTTTCCTTCAGAAGTGATTCCATCATTTTCCCTATCACTGAGGTTAAACTAACAAGTCTGTAGTTTCCTGCTTCTGTCCTGCTCCCACGTTTGTGAAGGGGAATCACATCTGCCCTCATCCAGTCCTCAGGTACAACCCCATCCTCCCATGATTAGTTGAAGAGGGTAGTCAGTGATGTCACTAATTCTACCCTTAGTTCTTTAAGAATTCTGGGATGAATCCCATCAGGTCTCATTGATCTGTCCACCTTCAGTTTTAAGAGTTCTTTCAGAACCCTTTCTTCTGTAAATGGGCTGGTATTAACTTCTGTATCAAGAGTGTTTCTATTGTTTGTTTTAGGTACCTCCCCCTCTTCATTTGTAAATACTGAGCAAAAATATTTGTTTAGTATCTCTGCCTTTTCACCGTCACCCTCTGCCCACCCACCCCTTATTAAGCTTCATTATCCCTCCCTTAGTCTTCCTTCACTCCCTGATGTACCTAAAAAAGGTTTTGTCCCCCTTCTTAACTGAGTTGACTATCTTTTCCTCGATTCAGGCCTTTGCTGTTCTGACTGCCTTCCCAGCTTCCTTTTGTTTTAACTGATACAATTCTCTGTCCTGCTCCTCTGTGATTCCTTGTACTTTCTGAATGCTTTCTTTTTCTCTTGAACCTTCACTGCCACTTCCTTTGAGAACCATAGTGGTTTCTTACATCGCTTTTGTTTGTTTATTTGCTTCACACAAAGGCTTGTTACCTCTGTGATGGCAGTTTTATTATTCTCCATTGTTCTTCCACCCCTCCTTCCTGCCCATTTTGCTAGTGCATTCCTTAGGCTCTCACCCATTTTGGCAAAGTCAGCCCTCCTGAAGTCCAGTACTTTTGCCTTTGTATAGCTTGACTCTATTGCTTTGTTTATTGTGAACCATACTGTTCGATGGCCGCTAGTTCCCAGATGGCTACCCACTTCTACATCTGTGATCCTCTCTCCATCTCCATTTGAGAGAACCAGATCTAAGATTGTTCCCTCTCGAGTGGGTTCCAATACTAGTTGTCTAAGGCATGCCTCCTGTAGGACATCTAGAATAACACCACTCTTAGAAGTGGCTGCTGCAACTGCACTCCAGTTAACATCTGGCATATTCAGATCACCCATCAGCAGTATCTCCCCTGAATGGGAGGGTTATTCCAGATAAGGAGAAACAGATAGAGAAAGCAGTCTGATCCATGAAGGTATTGCACCAAGAGTTAACAATGGTTTAAGAGTCAAAATAGCAAATCAAGTAGGCTGGCCTGGGGGGAGGGAGGTTACAATAAACTTAATAAAATGAGGGCCATCTACTCAAAGGAGTTTCACTTTATTCGTGGTGCACTGTGCAAAGTATGATATTTTTCAATGGAGAGGCCCAAGATTATTTGAATGTCTGTGGGAGGCTCAACATTGTTTTCATGGTTTAGGAGAGGCTTGCTATAATGAAGTCTGAGAACTAATGATTTGGCTCATAATAAATTGTGGTTTACTAGGTTTAAGGCCTTGGAAAGCCTTGGAGAGGTCTTCATATATGACACAGTCATCATGCCCTTATCCTTGGCTTCTTCAATGTCCTTAGTTTAACTAGGGCAGTAGATGTGCTATGTTCCTTATGGAACTCATGCTGTTTGGGGGTCAGAAGACTGCATTTATGAAGATAATAGGCCAACTGAGGCTCCACTCCCTTTTCTGGAAGCTTACTTAATACTGACAGGAGACCAATTGATTGGTAGTTCTCAATAAGTTTAAGATCACCATTTTTGAACACTGTGACAAGTCTGGCAAATGTTCATAATTCAGGCACACCTCCAGAGGTATAAGAGAGAGAGAGGGAGAAAGATCGAGACAGAGATTGAAAATGTTGGTGATAGCAGAGTTTAGAGTAGGAGCACAAAGATTAAGGATCTTGGGTTCCAGCCCATCAGACCCAGGACTAGTGCTATGAGTGAGAATTTATTAATTTTAAAAACTTCTTCAGAGGTCTGAGCCTTCACAAAGAACAGAGAGTGACTTGAAGAAGGAGAGAAGGAAAGTGGTTGGTTAGCCAAGTCAGCAGATTGGCAGGAAAGTGTAGGAAGAATAAAAGCAGTTAAATCTGTAAAATTAGCATTTAAAACACTGGCACTAGTGCTTTGGTCATTGCAGTGAACTACTCCAAGGACCATTTTTGATTCTGTTTTCAGGAGCTTCAGTACCAATAAGACATTTGATGTGACCCTAAAACTCTTGGGAGTCCCCACTGTACAGTGTAGCTAGCTATTGGTGGGGGATGCAACATTTTAAAATTAAATTTACTGGTATGCTGCTCAGCTGGTGTGGAGGTGGGCAGGTACAGAACCCTCTCGACCCCAGTGATACTGGATTCTCTCACCAAAGCCCCCTATGAATGAGAAATAGCCACCACTAGATATCTGCTAACCTGAATGGCAACAAGCAGGTGAGGAGATGGCAGTCCTTTTAAAGGGAAAGTCCCCTCGACCTATTTTCTGTATGCCTATATAATTTGTAGACATGGACAATTATTCCCTCTCTTACACCCCCTAATTTCATCCTAATTTAAATTTAAATGAAGTTGCTTCACTCTCTTCTGCCCTAGTGTGAAAACATGTTTGACTCCATTGCAAAGGTCATGACCCCTCTCATGCAAGGCATTATGGGAATTGATGATGCTTACTTGCACAACCCAGAAGAAGTGCTACTGTCAGTCAGTTTTGTTGTGTGTCTGCTGAAGTCTCTGTATTCTTGTCTTGTGCTGTCCATCAAACTTTTCAAGGTAAGTTCCCTGATGTTTTCTGTTATTTGAAGTCTGTCTGAGTTGGCCAAATGCATTGGGAAGGATACCAGTGCTTGTGATGTTTTGTTATTCAACTGATTAATTTGATTAAGTACTAAGAGCTCTTTTCTTACCCACTGAGCATGAAGTCCCTTTGACGAGCAAATACTCATTATACAATGGCAAGACAATTTCCTGGACTCTGATTTATCAATGTGTACCTGGCACAGTGAGGCTAACCCAGCACAACCTCACTGTACTGATTAGTTGGATGATTGTTTCCCTTTTCTCTTAAGAAACAAAGATATATTGCCACACTAAAAATCTACTAAAAACATTTTTAAATTTTTTTTTTATTTTGTATAACAACAAGCCATTGTATAATAGCAATAATGCACTCCAGGGTGTGGGTTGTGCTTGGATAACCTCACTTCTGGGACATTGGACGCACTCGGCCTGCGGCCTAGTGCCCAACCACCCAGGCATGAGGTTATCCCAGCACAACCCACACCCTCTTGTGCATTATTGCTTAATTAGCAATTTTCATGTTTCTTTTACACATGGGATCATGACCTTTGCAAAGGAGTCAAGCAGGTTTCCACACCAGGGCAGAACAAACTGAAGCAACTTCATTTAAATTTAAATTAGGATGAACTTAGAGGGATGCAAGAGAGGGAATCATTGTTCATGTCTACAAACTACACAGGCATACAGAAAAAAGTGAAGGGACATTCCCTTTAAAGATGTACACCTGTAGAAAAAACTGGCTGGAAGAGAGAAGCACAGGGTTTTAAAATTAAAATTACTGGTGTCCTGGTTGGCTGGTGAAAGGAGAGCACAGAAACCTCTCAATCTCTACTGATCATGAATTCTCCCACTTAAGTACTGATTGTCAGGAAATGGCTACTGCTAGATATTTGCAACCTGACTGGCTATATGAAAGTGAAGAGATGGTATTCCTTTAACTCTGTGCCTCCACAACCCAGCTGGCCAATGAACATACAAACATATGAACATACGAATCTGCCAGCAGAAACAGGCCTTACGGTCTATCAAGTTAGTCTGCTTGAATGCACAGCTAGCACCCTTATATTGCAGCTGCCTCCCTCCTCTCCCCTCATCATTACCCCACCTCACACCCTGTCCCATGGCCTTTTAAAACTGCCCACTGTGCTACAGGATACCACCTCCTCAGGTAGAGTATATAGGTATAGGGGTGAAGTCTGATGTGAAACATTAAAATTAAAATTATTGGTGTCTTGACTGGCTGTTGTGAAGGGAAGCATTCCTCTGGACCTCCAGTGTTCCTGGATTCTCCCACTGCAGCTCCAATTGGGTTGGAATGGCCACTATTGGATATCTATTAGACTGACTGACTCCAATCAGACGAGGAGATAAAGGGCATCCTTGAGTTCTTTTGCACGAGGCCAGGAATAATTCTGAATAAGTACCATAGCATGGGCACCTGGCCATGGACTGATTTTTGCTTCTTAGTTCCAGAAAGATGTTCTCCAAGGTGTCAGGGCTGGAGAGCCCATTAATCCACTGATAGATCTTCTCTTGGTCCACCTGTGCCTGAACCATCACCACAGGCTTTCCAGAAGGAGCGAATTGACATGCTTGGAACATAACTTCTGGATTCACCAGGAAACTCTTAACAGAAGTAATGGAAACGCTTGTCTTGTGGCCATATGTGCAGCATACTTCCTGCCACCATGGATACAGTGGCCTTTCTCACAACAATGTATGAACTGAGTGCAAGAGACAAAGGAGAACCGAGTACACAGTGTATAGGCTAAACAACTTGAAAGCTGCCATCTCAAACCCAGCAAGGCCTCTAACTCCTCATTTCTCACCCCACCATCAACAGTTGCAAAAGTTCAAAGTGCAGCAGGCTCATGGTATGTATATTGTCATAATACCTTTTATTACACCAATAAAATAGAGAACAATGCCTGTGCAAGAGTACGTCATGATGTTTTTTTACATACCTGAGGTGTGTTTATGAGATTATCACGCACTGAGAGTGTGTGAAAAATCCTCATAAGACAAACCTTGCATAGGCATTACTTTTTACAGTATAATAACTGGTACAAGGTTTGACTGAGACAACAATTGTAAGCTGCATTTGAGTGATCGAGCGTGTATCTGAGCAGCCATTTTAGTCACATGAATACAGTGTGCTTTCTTTCATGCTTCAGTGAAGTGAGAGTGTGAGGAAGAAAACACTGTAATAACCCACTATCGAGTCATCACAGAATTTATTGAGTTATTACGGTATTTTATCAGGAGTCGATATCCAGTCATTATAGGGGTTCAGCAGTTATGTTAGCAATAACCCATGACAGGGTATCAGGTTATAAGCATTTAATCCACACTTCAGGTACATTGTGAGGCACAAGGCCACAGGCTGAGTGTCCTTCAGCACCCGAGGTGTGGATTAAATGCTTATATCCTCATATCCTGGAGTGGGTTATTGCTCGTATAACATGGGTAATATTTAAAACACCAAAAAACATATAGAAAGCTGTTTTTTCCACTCTAACTAGGGAAAATGTGACTGTATCCTGCTGAGTTGCAAAGTGGTCCCCAGAAGTCATGCATCTGCTACTTACTTTAGGAACATACAAATGACAGAAACAGAGTCCTGAAATGATCTGTGACATTTGTATGTTCATACAATAAATCTAAGATGCATGACTCATTTTGTTGAGGTCCTGAATGTCTCCCTGTTTCACACTCTCTCTCTTTCCATCTCCCCACAGCCCCATGCACTGGTCTCTTGAACAGTCACATATTCCTCTTCTCAGTCTCTTTCTACCCCTCTCCCCCTTAGTGCAGTGCTGCAGACTAGCTCTTCAGGGAGGGCGGTGGAAGGGGGAATTGTGCTGAGCTTCTGCCTGTCCCTGTCTGTCTTGCCCTGAAGAAACACTTCGATGTTGGGGGGGAGACTGGTCGATGCAGGACATTCTACTGCAGGTAGTTGTCTCCTGGTCACTTGTTACAACTGCCTGCAAAATATTCACTGGTCTAGCACAGGGCTATAAGAGCAGCATGGGGGTGAAGTGCTCACTTATAACAGTGGCTGCTTTCATGACTACCAGTACTGGTCGGGACAATGACTTTGCCTGCGCATGTGTTATCTCCAACGAACAGTCTGTGCTGGCTCTGTCTATGTCTCTCACTCTGTTGTAGCACCACCTTCCTGCTTGTTCTCTCTCTTGCTCTTGCTGTCTCTCGCAACCAGCACCTTCAAATGTCAGATGCCTTTCCTGAGAATCGGAACAGTGACTTGCACTAAACAGTGGCTACCACTGCAAACTCTTTCCCTGTCACTCAGCCAGAGGCGCCTGACAATGATCGTCAACAAGCCCAGTGATGAAAGTGAACAGGAACGCACATGAACTCAGTTCCTGTACCTTTTTTGCAGCAGGAATGGAGTTCCTGTACTTCTTCCCACTGACACTGGAACTGAAATTCTTAAACCAGCAACATAATGACAGTTTCTGGTCCTGTGACCTGAAATCAGGGTTTCCATAATAATATTTGACTTGTACAACAGTGCTATTTTGCTAGAAATACTTCAGTATTTCTAACTGAATCTAGTAGTGTCTAAACAAATAGATGCGTCTTGGCACAGCTATCCTTCAGGTTGAAGATCTACATTCTGCATTTCATATCTACCCGTGCTTGAGTTCCTGTACTTTTTGTGTACCACTTGCACCACTGAACTAGCCACTGTGGACTGACCCGGGGATGCAGACATATGAGGATCACACAGGGACATAGCATCAAAACTGACAGAGACACAGTGAACAAAGACACAAAGAGACAGTACATCTCCATGATGCTGTCTCTGTGTCTCTGTCACTGACCGATGCAGTTTGGCTTGGCTGACTGCCCGCTATATTTTGTTCCCAGGTTTCAGCTTAGATTAAGCTCTAGAGCTTTTTCAATAGCAGCACCATTGTATTGGAATTCACTCCCACTTGATGTTAGGATTGCTCCCTCTGTTTTAACTTTTAAACCAAAGTTAAAAAGTTATTTATTACATAAATCTGTTTGTAACTGCAATTTATAATTTGTATTTTTTGGTTTTGTATTGCTGTTGATTGTATTTGTGTATTTTTGTATGTTTTTTTTTTCCGGGTCAGGCCTGAAAAGGGACATTTGGTCCAGTGCCTTTACCTGGTTACCAAAGAATAAATGAAAATGAAATGAAATGGGTGGTCCTGAGCTGCAAGACATGCCAGCACTGCAGATGTCTCTTGCTTGGGTACAACTTTTAATGGTTGCCTTTCACAGCTCACCTTCTCCAGACAGAACAAGTGTTGCTCTGCCCATGGATATTGCTTGATGGCCCCCTCACACCAACTGTGGATTAACTAGTGAATGTAATCCACTGTCAGGTGATGGCATTTTGCCAATTGCCTTTCCCCATTTTTCAATCCATGTTATAATATAATTTATTTTATAAGCTTTCAATTCCACACTCTTCATAGGCACTAAGAAAAACAATTAGATGGAGAATACTTCTATAAAGAGAACTCAGTGCTAACAGAATCATACATTCAAGCACATCTGATCTAAATAAACTTTTACACATGAGAGTAGCAGTTTTTTAATAAGATAGCACCATTGCAAGCGAACTGTAAATAATTAGATGTTTGTGTAGGCATACAAGTCAGTCTTTTAAATACTGGGTTATAAATCTACTTGGAGATGAAGAACCTTTTACAGTGTAAACAAACCTTTATGTAGGAGTCTGGCAGCAGAAGTACAATAAACTATTAGGTGTTTGTGTAGCAAGAGTCTCCCTTAAGCAGGCTTTGAAATTATCTAGAAACTCTGAATTTTGAATCCTGTCTGACAATAACAAGCCTGCAAATGGTAGCAGTTAATAACACCCACATCACTGTTTAGTCCAAATTTAGGAGTGTAAGACAGTGTTAATGTATTTTATTTCCCATAGTCTCCTCTTCTGAAAGTCAGCGTTGTCTTTTAGTACTATTAATATCTTGCGGGGACTGTGGTTTCCAAGAGAAATGCTATCCCACTTGTACCTGCATGCCTCGATGCAATATTATGAATCTACTGTATGCAAGTCCATTTGGGGTCTAACAGTCTGGAGGGTTTCACCTACATATCAGGCAGTTGTGCTCCTTTTATATCTGATCAGGTGTATTAGATTCGTGAAATCATACCTATGCACACCACTGATAGTATATATTTTCCCAGTATGTGGGTGTGATGGAGTAGGCTTGCACTTTGCCCTCCCCATCACTTTCAGGACTGGAGTGGGCTTTGGTAAGGGCTCTGCTGGTAACCGACAAGAATATTGCAAGTAATGCATTTTTGGAGTGGGCCTTTAAAAATACAGTGTAAGGGGACCTGCAGTCTTGTAGTCAGCCATTCATTGGATAATTGGGAGCACCTGCAGCTTTAGGAACTGAGTAAACAAGAACACACATCAGTGTAGAGGTTTTTTTTTTTTTCTGCTGGAATGTTTAGGGAGGGAGATAAACTCTGCAGAGTGTAGAGCTGAAAAGAAGCTCTGAAAGATATGGCTAAAAGTATAGCAGGAGGATAACCCTGTAAGCCAGAGACAGGAAGAGTTGGGGAAGTCTGCCTAGAGGCCTGACTTAAAGCAGGGAGAGCTGATGAAAGCTTAGAGAGAGAACTGGTTCAACATAGGCTGATTTGGAGAAGTAGAGTTAGTGACCAGAAAAGCTAAAGAAAATGCTGAGGTAGAATCAGTTTAATATAGGCTGAATTGGGGACCTAGAGTTAGTGGTCAGAGAACATAAAGAAAGCTCTGAGAGAGAAAACCAATTCAGTATAGGCTGAACTGGGGCCCTAGAAACATAGGAAATATAGAATTTGCCAGCAGATAAGGACCATTTAGCCCACCTAGTCTGCACATTGCTCCTTGCCTATAGTATCACCGCTGATCCTACCTGAGCTCCGACATCAGTCAGTGGCCAGAGAAGATCAATTAATTCCTGCTGTAATGTGAAGGGAAACCATTTAATATTGAACTGTTCAGACAAATGTAAGATAAGGAGTTTAGGTGGACTTTGAAACCTGTCTGACCTATCATTCTGAATGTCCACAAATAGGTTAAACCACATGGTTACATGCTACCTGTCACATGTAGTGGCAGGGGTGGAACTCAGATGCTTGTAGCAGTTTGGGAAAAGTAGTTAAGGAACATTTTGGGATTGTCCCTGAGGTTCAGTGTAGGTTCTAGCTGGCATGGACTCAGTAGGAAGATATGTGTCATTAAGGCACCAAGGCAGCCAGAGAGCAGCATGAGAGTGGCAGGACCCGGATCTGAGTGGAAGACTAGAACTTTTTTTTTGGAGCAAAATGTCAGGAACAAGTAAGCGTACATAAAAGGGGTTGAAGCCTAAATATTTATTTGATTTTTAGGCATGTAACCTCCCTGCATTTGGTAAGAGTACTTGACCAAGGGAAATTTTCCTTGTGGTTGTGGAAAGCAGTCTTCACTGTGGGGTGTGCTTTGTTTTCTTTTTAGAGTGGATCTCCATACCTGAGGAGTGGGAACAAAGTGTAGAAGGTCATGTGTGCAAATACAAGGAGTCGCAGAAATGAAATTCCGGACATAGAGGCCATTATGTTGGAGGCAGACCTGGATATTGTAGCCATTACTGAGTCAGGGTGCACAGGCAGCCACGACTGGGACATGGCCATGCCAGGCAATACTCAGTTCAGGAAGCATAGGGTAGGGAAGAAGGAAGGATGGATAGTGCTTTGTATAAGAGATGGTATCAAGGTGATGTAAACCCAAGGAAGCCTCGGGAGAGAGGAGAGGCTAAAGGTACTGTGGATCACCCTGGAGACAGGAGCCAGAGTCACTATTCATAGTGATCTGAACTGCAGACCTCCATTACAGGGAAATTAACTTGATAAGGAGCTGGGGGAAGCCATTAGTGGATTGGCAGGAAAAGAGTGAAGTGCTGTAGGTGGGGGACATCAGTCTGCTGGATGTAGCTTGGAGACTCCCTGCTATGGCCTCAGCTAGACGCAGTGACATCTTAGATTCATTGCTGGGGGCATTTTTCAGGCAACTAGTCATGGAGCCCACTCATGATGGGGCAATACTGAACCAGGTGTTGGCAAACTGGGACAGTGTTGCAGACATCAAGGTAGGTGGCCACCTGGGCACCAGTGACCACTGTGCAGTTTGGTTCAACATAAGGACAGCAGCAGAAGCAAATCACATAAAGATGAGGGTCCTGGATTTCAGGAGGGTAGATTTTGAAAAAATGGGTGAAAGCCTCAGAGATGAACTAGCGGGAAGGGATGGCCTGGGTGGTGTGGGAGAACAGTGGGATACATTAAGGGATGGTATAGTGAAGGCAACAAACCTCTGCACAAAAGGAATGAACAAAAATAGGAGGAAAAGAGACTGCTATGACTGAGGCACCTGAAAATGTTATGGGTAAAAGAGTTACATTCAGGGGGTACAAGGAAACAGAGAGGGTAGAGGAGAAGGAGGTTATCAGAAGAAACAAAAAGATGCAGGGAAATTGGTAAGGATTGTAAAGGCACAAACTGAGGAAATGATAGCCAAAGGGGTAACTAAATGGGACAAGGCTTTTTTGTAGGTACGAAAGTGCTAAGAGGAAGACAAGGTAAGGGACTGAGAGGTTAAGAAGGGTGGGTGAGGGAGACTGTGTAGTAGAGAATCAGGAAAAACCAGATTTCCTGAACAGGTACTTCATTTCAGTTTTCACGGTAGAAGGGTAGGGGATGAACTGCATAAAAGAGCAGGAACACTGGGGGGAGGGAGGGAGGCACAAGTTTATTTACAGATGAGAGAGTACTGAAAGGACTTGCAAATCTGAACGTGTGCAAAGCTATGGGGCTGGAGGGGTACACCCAAGGGTGGTGAAGGAACTCAGGGAGGAACTGGCTGCGCATCTGACAGCCCTATTAAACAACTCACTGAAAAAATGAATAGTTCCAGAGGGCTGTAGAAGGATAGGCATAGTACAGCTTCATAAAAGTGGTAGCAGGCAGGTGGCTGGCAACTACCGGCCAGTCCGTCTGACATCAGTGTTAGGAAGGCTAATGGAGTTTCTTTTTTGGACACAGCTGTAATTCTGTGTTGAAGGGGAGGTGGCAGTGAAGCGGACTACATCGGTGGCTCTGATGGAGAAATTCACCAAAGGGGAGGAGGCAGGGAAGTGGGCCACATTGGCGGCATCAAAGGAGGCAGCAGCAGGCTGCATTGTCAGCACCGGGAGGAAGAAAACCTATGGGAGGCAGCAACAGCAGCTTGGAGCCAATAGGAAAGGGCAGACTGCCAGAAGGATTTTGGCCAGGAAGGGAAATAGGCGGGCAGTTCAAACTGTGACCGTGCTATAAGTAGCCTAGGCCCAGCTGCACTGCCGAGAGCTGTAATTCTGCTTTGGAGTGAAGCGAACTGCATCAATGGCTCCAAGAGAGAAATTTGCAAGAGGGGAGCTACATTGATGGAATCAAAGGAAGAGGCAGTAGGCCGCATTGGTGGCATCGGGAGGAATGAAAGCTATGGGAGGTAGCAGCACCTGGGAGCAGGATTTTCAGCCTCCACCACCCCTTTCCACCACATTTCTTAAATGGACTGAGGGAACCACACTAATCTGGGTGCACCAACAAGGAGCAGCAGAGGGAGGAATACCTGAAGGGGTGGCACCAGGGTGAAGCTGGACTCTGCTTGATTAAAGGTACCAATATTGGAAGCTAGGCACAAGAGGACTGGGAAATGAGGCACACCTCAGTGTCAGTAGCATGTGAGAAGAGCTGAAAGAAGTGAAAGAAGATCTGTGGGGGCAGAGGCATCCAGACTGGTGGAGGGGCATTTCTTGTGCTAGCAGGTGGGAAGAAAACATCTGCAAAGGAGCTGTGACACTTTGGCTTTCTTCCAGAGCTGAATTTCTTCTGTGTGATGGTATGGTGATGTTTTTCTTCTGTGCTAAGGTACTGTGGCATATTTTTTGGGACAGCTCATACATTTCTTCTGCTCAAAACTGATCACAACTTCAGAACTAAGGTACTGTGGCATCCTTGGCGCAGAACTGGGGTACTATGGTATAATTGGTACTTCTTTGGTGTGCATAATCCTTAAAACTAAAGTCCTGTAACATTTAAGGGTGCTTCTATGGTATAAATGGTTCTTCGTAACCAGGGGGGAACTGTGGGAAGTTTTGAAATCTAAAGTTCAGATTTTTTTTTTTGGTCATTGTTTATACTGTAAGGGTATCACTGGGTCTGGAATCTAAAAAGCTCAAAGTACTGTTTTTTTTTTTTTAGGGTACTGTTTATTTGGTTCTGTGGTACATAAAACTCGGAAGCTGCTTTTGGGCCTGAATTCATAGCCGCAGGAGTTTTCAGTGTCTGGAAACTAAAGCCACGGGGTCTGGATACTGATATTTCAAACTTGGATTTTTTTCATACTAAGGTCTGAGATCTACAACTTGTTATAGGCCATAGGGAAAATGGAGGGGTGTACAAAGTGGAGGTGGTCAATGGAGCAGGGTGGGGGCAGGTCAGAGGCATGGCCCTCAGGCTGCAAGAGTTGGGGGCATCTTTGGGAGGGTGGTAGGGGGTACTGGTTGTGGGACGGCCATGATGCTGGATATAGTTTGGAAATTAGGAAGGGGTTGCATGGTATGTAGGCAGCTTGTACAGCTTAGGGAGGAAGTGGGATGGCTGAGATGAATGCTAAACTTGGAAAGGGAAAGGGAGAGGAGCTGAAAGGAGGACAGGAGGGGCTCTGCTGAGGGAAAAATATTGACTAGAGGGGGAGCTGTGGGGGGACAGAGAATGGTAAAAGGGGGTGCTATAAGAGGACAAAGATCAAATACAGAAACAGGCAGGGGAAGTTAGGATGAGGACTGGAGAAAAAATAAGGAAGTATGGAAGCAGGGAAGGAGAGGTAGGAGATGGCTCTAGTGAGACTACTGGAATCCCAGATAGAGGCAGCAAGGGACACAAGGGAAACCAGATGGAATGTCAGGTGGTTAAGTGTAAGGATCCAAAGCCTGCAGAGAGGACAAAGGAGGAGGAAGAATGGGGTTCAGTCCCAGCCAGGGGGTTACAGGCAGTGGACTTGGAGCAGAAAAATAAATATGCTCCACTAGGGTCACTAAATAGGGGCGAAAATCCAGAAGGTGGAGTTGAGGAGTATCCAGGGGATATAAGAGAAGCAAGTGCAAAGAAAGGCTCGGATGAAAACTGGAAAAGGGGGATGCCCTTTCTGGAAAGAATAAGGAGGGTAGTAAACATGGGGATAGGGGCATAAGGGGGGACACACCCCAGAAAGGGCAAACCCTGAAAGGGGAGGAGACAGCGTGCTCAGGTTCAAAAGGGCAAGGGCTGGATTGGGCTGGGAAAGGGGAAAGTTCTCTGGGGAATTCAAGCATGTCACAGCTAGGGGCAGATCAACATGGAAGGAAAAAGCCTGAGGATGGTGAGCTAGAGGCAAGTGGCCTAACAGCAAACACCAAGCAGGCACGGAGCTAGAGGAGTGCAGGGGAAGACAGTACACCAGGAAATGATACAGGCAAAGGTGATAGTGAGATTAGGGTGGGAAATGGAATGCATGAGGTTGGGAGAGGGACAGAAGGGAAATGTAAACAGAAGGTGATGGAGAACAGGGTCCTACTTGTCGGGGACTCTATAGTAAAAGGAATTAGATGGGGGTGGGGATAAGAGTTGCTCAGTATGGGCTGAGTGTCTGCGAGGTATGATGGCGGTAGAGGTCATTTACTATATCCCCTCAAGGGGGGTACAGAAGGGTGAGAAAACACACCTGATGTTCCACCTGGGAAGAAATGACCTGGTGGGAAATAGCTTGTTGGAGGTGCAGGTGAGATTTAGAGTACTCACTAGATACTGCTGTAGTCTGGGGTTTAAATCAGTGACTTTCTCCAAGGTATTTCCAGTTCCCAAGGCAAGTACTGACAGGAGGCAGAGAGTTAAGGAGTTTAATGAGTGGCTGGTGGGGTGTTGTGAGCAAATGGGGTATAGGTTAGTAGGGGACTGAAGAGCCACGTGGGGGAATGAGAGCCTATTTGCTTCAGATAGACTGCACCTGAATAGGGAGGGTGCATCAGTACCAAAAAGCAAATTAGGAGAGTTCATAGAAGAAACCTACAATTTAAACTAGATTGTGGGGGGGGATAATCCACACCACAGGGCAGGAGAAATGGGGGGCTACCAGCCTCCATCCCAGTATAGTGCTAAATTATTGGGCACATGGGAGAAAAGTGAAGGGTGGGGGAACCTGGTGGAAGGGTTTAACAGCCAATGTCAGGAGCCTAGGAAATAAGATGGTGGACTTGGAGGCCATCGTGGCAGATGAAGAACTAGATATAGTAGCAGTAAGCGAGACCTGGTGGACAGAGCTGCACACCTGGGAGAGGGCTATTCCAGGTTACAGACTGTTCAAAACAGATAGGGAGGGCAAGGTGGGGAGGTGCATTATATGTCAAGGAAGATGTAAGTGTAACAGAAGGACAAGAGGAGGGTGAGGAGAATGAGCTATCTTGGGTAATGCTAGGCAGGAGGATGGGAGAATCCTTCTGACTGGGGGTAGTATACAGGCCACCTATGCAAGGGGAGGAGGGTGATAAGCAATTAATTCAAGCAGTCACTAGGATGGCCCAAAAAGACAAACTACTGTACTGCTGGTAAGAGACCTAATCCTCCCAGATGTAGACTGGGAAATCCTGGATGCAGCATCGTCAAGGAGCAGGGAGATACTAGCTGTGCTACAAGGGGTATTCCTTCAAAAGCTTGTCAGGGAGCAGACAAGGGGCAACAACCTGCTAGATGTGGTCCTGAAAAATGGGGAGAGTGTGGAGGCGGTACAGGTGGGGGAAGCCTTGGGCAACAGCAACCACAGCATGGTAAGGTTCAGTGTCAGGGCAGCGAGGGAGACAACTAAAACCAGTACTACAGCCATGGACTTCAGATGCATAGACTTTGACTAGATGAAAAGGATAGGAAGGGAGGCAATGGAGGGTATGGAGAATATAGGGGCAGTGGAGGAGTTATTGGAGGCCATCAAGGGCCCTTCCTGCAAGCCACAGAAATGTGCTCAAAAAAGGTTAGGAAGAGTAAGAGGGAGAGGAGATCACTTTGGTTTACAAAGGAGGTTGCAGAGGAATTTAGGGAAAGGAGGAGAGCTTTCAGAAAATATAAGACTAGGAAGAGTATAGGAAACAGAGGAGTCTGGCAGGGAAGAAGATCAGAAGGGCAAAAGCAGATACTGAGGAGAAAATAGAAAAAAGGCCAAAAGGGGAATAAACCTTTTTTCAGATATGTGAGGGAGAGAAGGAGGGCAGGGCAGGGGATTTCTAGGCTGAGGGGGTATGGAGGGTGGGATAGAACTAGAAAATGACTGTGAAAAAGCAGAGTTATTAAATAAGTACTTTAGCTTGGTATTCACGGAGGAAGAGGATGGTAGGGGATCTGAGCTAAAGTCGAAGGGGAAGGAGGGCATGAGGTGGATCTGAGCCCATTCACTATGGATAGGGTTAGGGCACAGCCAGACAGGTTGGGGATGGACAAGGCAATGAAGCCTGATGAGTTACATCCCAGGGTAATCAGGGAATTTAAGGAGGAGTTGGCCACACCCTTATCAAGGCTATTCAACTTGTCCCTGGATATGGGAGAGTGCCAGAAGACTGGAAAAGGGTGGACATAGTGCCTTTACATAAGGGAAGTAGTAAGGAGGTGAATGAAAACTACTGACCTGTCAGCCTCATGTCAGTGGTAGGGAAGGTAATGGAGGCATTAATCAAGGAGAAGGTGGTGGATTACGTGGAGGAGAGTGGCTTGCAGGACAGCAGACAGTGTGGCTTCATGAAGGGAAAGCCATTTCAGACAAACCTAATTGAGTTCTTTGATTGGGTGACTCAGGTGATTGACCGGGGGGTGGACATGGCCTATCTGGAGTTCAATAAGGCCTTTGGCACAGTCCTCCACAGGAGGCTGGGGTGCAAGATGGGAAGCCTGGGGTTGGGTGGGAAAATGACAAGCTGGGTGGAGGTCTGGTGGGCAGGAAGAACTTGGAGGGTGGTGCTAAATGGGGTGCACTCTAGGACAGCAAAGGTGAAGAGTGGAGTGCCACAGTGGTCTATTTTGGGTCATTTTTCCTTTAACATCTGCATCAGTGATATTGTGGAGGATTTGAGGGGTAGGGTGTGCCTATTTACTGAAAATATAAAAATATTCAATAGGGTGGACACCCCAGGGGGAGGAGGACATAAGGGAGGACTTAAAGATGCTCGAGAAGTGGTCTGGAACATGGCAGCTATAATTTAATGCCAAGAAGTATTCTGTGATGAACTTGGGGAGTAAAACAGAAAAACAGGGTACACCATAGGTGGGGAGGAAATCAAAGTAGCAGAATAGGAGGTAGATCTGTGGATCATAGTCTACTCAAACCTTAAAGTAGGAATCTACTGTAGAAGGGTGTTGGGAAAGGCCAATGGCATGTTGGCATGCACAGCCAAGGGCATTATTAGCAGAAGGAGGGAGGTAATACTAATAATGCTCCTTTACAAAGCCATGGTGAGGCCACACCTGGAGTATAGGGTACAGTTCTGGAGGCCACATCTCTGCAAGGATATAGAAGCATTAGAGAGGGTTCAGAGAAGGGCATCCAAGATGGTGCAGGATATGCAGGGAAAGACATATGAGCAGAGGTGTGAGGAGCTGGATCTGTACACACTGGAGACAAGCAGGGAAAATGGAGACATTATTAAAATGTTTAAGTATGTAAAGGGGCTCAATGAAGTGGGAGAAGAGGGTTTACTTAAGAGAAAGGAGGAGGTCAGAACTAGAGGGCCTAGCCTCAGACTGCAAGGAAACAGATATAGGGGCAATGTGAGGGGGCATTTCTTCATGGAGAGGGTGGTGGAGCCCTGGAACAGGCTGCCAGATGGAGTGGTGGGGCTAAATCGGTGGAAGAATTCAAGAGATCATGGGACAAGCATATGGAGCTGAGTATCAGGGGGGAGGTGGGGGCTGGCGGGGGGTGTAGGGTAAAAAATAGGACAGACTAAATGGGCCTGTGTGATCCTTTCTTCCGTCAAGCTTCTATGATTCTATGGATGAAGAAAGGATTGTGGAGTATCTTGAATGCAGTGGGTTACAAGGCTCAAGCAGCATGGATTCATTGGGAAAGGTCATGTTATATGAACCTGATAGATTTCTTTGACTTGGTGACCAGGAAAATAGATTAGGATGGAGCAGTGGACATCACCTGCTTAGGCTTCTTTAACTTAATTAGTAATGTTGTTAAAACTGTACATTTTAGACCAGGACAGCTGTATAGATTAAGAAATTATCCATCAACTCACTCAAGGAAGGTTCTTGCTCATTTCTTATTGTTACCAGTAATTGATTATGGTCTTCCCATTTACTCTTCTGCCACCATCACTGCTCTTCAACGTATGAAAACACTGCATAACACAGTCTGTAGATTTGCTAGTTCTGCTTCCCGTACTACTCATCACTGCACTTTGTATATTTGTTTAGGTTGGTTTTCTTTTGAACAGAGAATAAATTATTTCAGTTTATTAGCGTCTAAGGATTCAGATTTCTCAAATATCTTCTTTACATTCATCTAATACATAAATCTGTTCTCATTCTAATTTATCCAGATCAGAAAATAATAGAAAATTGAACCTTCCATGTTGTAGGTCTTCACTAAGTCAGAGATTTTGGCTATATTGGGCTATTAAACTGTGAAATGACTTGCCTAACTGTATTTTATCTTGTAACCCTTTATATGTTTTTAAAAATGTTTGAAGCAGCATTGTCTTATTAGTGCTACTTGCTCTTGTGGTAAATAATTAATTTTTTTAATTGCATTGATATTGTTTTTGTTGTCTTGAAAATTGGCATTTGATGCCCTAGGAATTTTTTTTTCTTTATTTTTATACAGGCAGATTTGTTGGAGAAGATACCCCATTTACAACAAATGCCTGTGGTTACTATTTAAAAGGTGCAAATAACTCAATACAAAAAGTCACACATAAATAATAAAGAACAAAAAAGACATAATAATACATATGTCAGCCATAAAATCAAATAAAGTGAACAGATTATCTAAAACAATTACATCAGTCCTTCAAGTAATTATGTAGTTTAAGTTTGAATTTGTGCAAATTAACAATATTTGTTAATTCAGGCAGTATTTTGTTCCAATTTTTTGCCAGAGCATTCTGCAGTGTCATGTCCCCTATCCTATTCAAACTTCTATTCATTGGTATCTTCCTTGATGATTTCCTTAATCTGGATGTATGTGTTGAGTCTATTCCCAGTTGAACTATATATGATAATGGGTGGAATTTGTTATTATTTGGATAAATTAATCCATGGCAAACCACTGATCACAAATACTCCCTCCATGCTATTGGATGCAACCAATCAAGTTACTGAAAAACTAAACAATGATGTGCCCCATGACCTTTTCTTAATATATAATTCCCATCCTGTAGTACAATTGGTCTATTCTGACCAGAAACATCTGGTTCAAATACATATAAAGTGAAGATCCATATTCTGATATGGGTATTAATAATTGCTTTACCAATCTAGTTCTAATATCTCTAGACAAGCATCCAGACATTCTTCGAAGAGCTCCCAACCCTTGGCTAACTTTTTAAATTTGTGGCAGAATATATTCTGAAAAGGAAAGCCGAGAGTCAACAAGGACTCCTAAGTATTTATAAGTAGTCACATTCTGGACCTTTGTGCCATCAGAGAAACGTATCTGTAAATCTGAAATATTCTTTTTTTACTTGGGTACCCACAAGGAATGTCATGCACTGTGTCTTTTTTAAACTTATTGTAAGGCTGGAGTCCCTCATCTGTGTCTCCATTCAGGAGAAATCAGTCTGGATCTGCTGTCTTAGGTCCTGGGGATTATTTGTGGATGCAACTTGAACTGTATCATCTGCATAAAGTCTGATCACAGTGCTTGTCATCTGGTTTACAAGACTATTTACATAAATGTTAAATAGTACAGGGCCCAAGATAGAGCACTGGGGTACACCTCTTTCTAAATCCACCAAACCTGAGATGGCGGCCCCACACAGTACACGTTGCTTATGTTCTAATAGATGGGACTCAAACCATAACAACGTTTCTTGCTGTACCCCTATATCAAACAACCTCTGCAGCAAGATCTCATGCTGCACCAAGTTGAAGGCCTTACTGAGGTCCACGAACACTGCCCCAGTACTTCTACCTTGGTTTAATGATGTTGCCACCAGATTGTTGAAGTCAATTAGGGCAGTGTTCGTGGACCTTCCCTCCCTAAACCCATATTGATACTTTGTTATAATCCCCTCTTATTCAAGGTACTGAACAAGCTGGTAATTTACCAGCTTCTCCTGCACCTTCAAATGAATAGGGAGTAAAGTTATAGGTCTATAGTTAGAGGGAATTGTAGTGTCCCCACCTTTATGTATGGGAATAACTTCCCCCATTTTCCAGATTTCAGGGGCCAAGGAATAATTTATACTCCAATTATAGAAATATGTAACTATCGGGGCAATTATATCAGCACTTAGCTTTAAAAACCTAGCATCAACTGTCCTAAGTTTGAATCCTCTAGTGTTGATCATGGAGGTAGCCGAATTCAGTTGTTCAAAACAAGTTGCCTTATAATTCAATTTAGGAATTTTTAAATCAGGCAATTCCTTAAAATAATGGTTTAATAAATTAGCAACCTCTAATGAGTCATCTACCAACCTATCCCCATGTAGTAAGTTATTAAGATATTTGTATTTAACCAAGTTTTTTAATTCAGAAATGTTCTTCCAAAATTTATTTGGGTCCTGCATCTTAATAAAAGTATTTTGGTAATGCCTTTTTTTAGCTAAGACTGTCGCTCGTTTACATTTGTTCCACCAGTATTCAAACACATTCCAATCCTTCACTGATTTAGTACTTTTAGCTTTCTTCCATACTTTGTTCCTTATACGTAACTGAGTTTTTAGGTGCTCCTAGAACCAGGGGGCATCTTTTTTATTGATACTCTTTTTTTATCTTAGGGGCATGCTGTTGAACAATATTGAAAAAGGAATCAGTGAATTCCTGGACAGCTAAATTTAAATCAAGTATCAAATACAATCTAGTCCAATTAAAATTACTAAGGCTATTCCTAAAAGATATTGTACTAAATATCTTCAGGTCTCGTACCTAATAATCCTGTTTTCTACCTCCCTGAACCCCCTGTATAATTAAGGTACATTGAATTGGGTTATGATCCCCAAATTTAGTGGAAGGATTTTACAACCCTCCACTCTCATGTCCTGTGAGACAAAAAACAAGTCCAAAACAGATCCAGAAGTTCTATTATTTAGGCTTCTCATAGGTTGATTAATTAATTGTCACAGACCCAAAACTTCCAAACTGATTTTTAACTTTTTCCCTCTACATTGCTCCCAATTTGCATTAAAATCTCCCTTTAGTACCACACACTGATCTTCAATTTTCTCTAATAATATATCTGCCAGAACATCAAACGTACTTGTTTTCATTTTGGGAGGAGCATAAAAAACCCTGACTATTAATGTTATTTTTAACAGCTCTATTACTAAACAGTCAGCACCTTGCACATTTTTAGCTAATAGCAGCTAATAAGGTCCTAAAGTGTCTTTCACATATAGCAGTACCCCCCCTTCCCCTTTTTCCCTGTCCTGCCTTAATAAACTATGTCCTGCAAGTTCTATCTCATTATTAAATATACGTGAGTGAAGCCAGGTTTCAGATATTGCCAAAATATCTCTACCAGATTCAGCAGCCCATACCCTATATTGATCGATCTTATGTGTTAGACTTCTAACATTCTCATGGGTAATAATAATCCCGACACTTTCTCTGGGCCCTGGGTTATTCTCAACATCATCGTATTGGGCTAGTAAAGCAAACAAACACAAACCTTTTGCCCTACAGTTCACTACTCCTAATGCACTACTCTTAATTACCAGGGGCCTGAGGAATACTTTCCTCAAATTTGTGAAGGAATAACATCTCTTAATAGATGCAAACTGATGGTCTTGTGTATAACCCTTCATGGTCATAAAGGCCATACCTTTTCAAACACTGTTACAGTTGGCCTCTGGAATCTATAAATTAACTAACTACATACCCATCAGTACCCACCCCCCAGTAGAATAGAACAATGCATTATTACCTTATCTTACTTTAACTTTGAAGTAGCAAAAGTTAAAACCAAGTTGAATTCTCTCATTGAGTGGCACGCTGCTCACACCATGGCGCTCGTGCCCGTGGCCAGCTTGGGCTTTTCAAGTGAGGTAAACCCTGCCCCAAAGTGTGTTAGCCATCTACTGTTGGTCCACCACTGGACCCCATCCAGGTTAAGGGCAACAATCCAAAAATAAGCAGTACTAATGCAGAGAAGCACAAAGTCACTAGCAGGAACTCATCTGCTGAAACAAATGTCCATGGAAATGTTTTAGCGTCTTCGTTTTATGCAGTTACCAAATATTAAATAAAAATAAAGTTAATTATTTTTTTAAAAAGCTCCACATAGAAACCATATAAGGAAACTGGATAGATTGGGAGGGTCCTAAGGTGATAAATAGGGTACAAAATCAGTTTATGGCTAGATGACAGAGGGTGGTAGTAAATGGAACTTACTCAGGGGAAGGGAGAGTAACCAGGAGGGTACCTCAAAGCTCAGGTACTGGGTTCAGTCATTTTTAATGTATTTAGTGACACTGTAGAAGAGCTGGAAGGGAAGGCATACCTCATTGCAGATGACACCAAAATCCATATTAGGGTGGGCATCCTAGAGGGTGTAGAGAGAATGTTCAGAGTCCTGAGTAAACCTGCGGAGTGGTCAAGGGTATGGCAGCTGGGTTTCAATGCAAAAAAGTGCAAAATAATTAATCTAGAGCACTGAAGCCCAGACACAGAGTATAATGTGGTGGTGGGGGGGGGGGGGTATGGATGGTCACCAAACAGGGAAAGAAATCTAAGAGTAATCATATCTGATGACCTTGAGGTGATGAGGCAGTGTGACAAGGCAGTATGTAGGGTCAGTGAAATGCTGGGGTGCATAGGGAGGGTCATCACCAGTAGAAGGAAGAAGGTGGTGTTGCCACTGCATAAATCATTGGTGAGGCACAACCTGTAGTACTGTGCCCAGTTCTGGAGACCACATCTCAGGAAGGACTTGGACAGGGTGGAGGCTGTTCAGATGAGGGCAACTAAAATGGTGCAGGGGCTACATCAGAAACCCTATGAAAAGAGAGGAAAGAGAGGGGGATATAATAGAGACCTCTAAATTCCTCACTGGGTTGAAAAAGGTAGAAAGAGGGGAATATTATTCAGTGGAGAAGATGCACAAAAACAAGGGGACATGCAATGAAACTAGTAGGGGGAAAATTCATGAATGATGTGAGGAAGTACTACTTCATGTAAAGAGTGGTGGTTGCTGGGAATGATCTTCCATTAGAGCTAGAAGGGGCAAAAACAGCGATGGCCTTCAACCATGCATGGGACTGGCACAAGGGAATCTCAATTGTGAAGGGGGGCAGGTAACTGGAGATCAGGGAGGGTCTGCACTGAAGTAACATTATAAGCAGGGAAATGAGCAGACTGGGTGCACCAGGTAGGCGTCATCTGCTAACAAATTCTATGTTTCATTGTTTCTATGTTTCAATTATATTTACTCAAATGTTACAATATACTTGTGCTCTAGAAATCTCCAGTAACAGTGCAGGCTTCCACCAGATGAACCTTGGTGGCACATGTGGAGGTAACTGGGGCTCATATAACAGTATGGTCGATTACATTCTGCCTGGTTACAATGGTGGAACATAGTCAAGCAATTTTGTGACACGGGGGTCTTCCTGTAGGTAATACTGGAAGGTTCAAAGGAGTATTCACAATAGAACATTCCTTAATATAAGTGATACTGCTGCCCCTACATAACATCAATAAGCATTTTTTTTTTGTTTTGTTAGGGCAGTCATTTAAAGAGCTTGTAGCACCAAAGATAGCAGACAGAAAGTGTCATTTTTTTAACATATTCAGTTGCTGTTTTTCATTTCCATAGCATTTTTCTTTTTCTTCTTCCATTTACTAATTAGAAGATTTTCATCCTGATAGTATTAGGTGTGATGTGAAGAGCAATACATTATCTGAAGGCTGACTTTTCTAGTCCTGATCCTCCTACACCTCATAAGAATTGCAAAAGCACTTATTGTGACATTACATGTGACTGATTTAGCAGCAGGTGATTGGCTCTTCTTGGGTAGTTGTGACGTCTTAGTCACTGAGGTCACAGGGCTGATGATAAAGTTCATCAAGAGGAATTGAACTACAGTGGCGCCAGCTGTAGTATATCACAAAAAGCTGTGGTAAGCTGCAGGGAACAGTGCAATTCAAAGCCAGTTAAGCCCTTTGATTACTGCAATATTTTGTGATATCATTCACTGTATATTACCTCATTGCATCAGGGCTAGCTCTGCTGTAGCTGCAGTAAGTCAACCACCAGGTAGGCTACTGTTCCACACATCACACTATTGTCAGGCAGAAACTTCTCTATTTAGCAAAACAGGAGGGGAAAAATACCTTAGATAAAAGTGGTAATGGTTCACTACATTTGAAAGATGATGTTAATTTCTGGCAGTACACTAGTTTTTTTAATTCAGCTGATTGTGCTTAAGTATCATTGTTTATCCATTTAATTCTACAGACACCAATGTATTTCATGAGCTGTGTAACCATCACAAAACTGTTAGGAGACATCTAGGAGTCAAAATTAATGTTGTAGGTTTCATCAGCACAGCAATCTGCTCTCTTTTTTTTAAACTTAATTTTATTTTTAACCACAACATCTTGTGAAACATTCAGTTTCGATTACATGTACAGTACATTATTTATACATTTGCAGCTGATCTGATCCAGTGACATTCCTATTGGTTTACTGTTCTGTTAATTATTATTTAGTTGTAGCTTCAGTTCAAAGTTGTTTATGATGTTGTTTAATTTAACTTAATATAAACCTTAAAACACTCATTTAATTTATAAATCTATTATCTTGAAAAAAAATAATAACTTAAAGTTCATTAACCTAAAAACTTAAAATAAAAGACTGCCATCTGCTGCCCCTCTCCATCCCTCCCACTTTATTTTCTGTCAGACTGTTATTTCTTTCATTATCTTCCCACTCCTTCTCCCTCTAATTTCATCATTAGATTCCCAGCGACAAAGCCGGCCCATGGGGAACTAATTAATCTTTTATCATATGTTTACCACATATATCTCCCATCTAGTCCATCTGTTAAGAAACTGGGCCTGCCTGTGCTGAATTGCAAAAGTGATCCTCTCCATCTCTTGTATTGAAGTGACTAAGTTTACCCATTGTTTTATAGTGGGTCTATCTCTCTCTGCCACCATCGTCTAGTAAGGATCTTGATTGCTGCTACACTCAGGATGTGCCAAAGGTACTTGGCCTCATGTCCTTTCAAGGTCTTAGGGTCAATTCCCAACACTATTTACTTTGGGCCTATATCCATAACTTCTGTAAAGATTGCTTTTAAGTGTTTTATAAGATCCCTCCAGTAGTCTCTTATGCCAGGGCATTGCCAGAATGTGTGTATGTGACCCACAGAGGCTTCCTCACACTCTCTCCAACATGCAAGGCTGCCTCTGGATTTGAATCTGGCCTAAACCTTAGGAACAATAAAATATCTTATTCTAGTTTTCCACCTGAACTCATGCAAGTAGGCGAGCTGGTGGTACCCCATACCCCCCTCCAGCTCCTTTCCCAATCAATATCTTCTAGACTCTTTCCAAATTCCTCTTCCCACTTAATTTTAATTCCTCTGGTACTATATCCTTGATCTGTGAGATAATTAGAGTATAACAGTGTGATGGCACCTCGTCCTGTTGGTGAGGCCCATGTTTTTTCAAAGGGAGGGGGAGGTACATCTGTGGCCCCCATCATTGCTGGCTAATTTAACTCTGCACAAACCCAATTTCTCACTTGATAATATTTAAATCTGTCCCTTGGGGTCAAGTCATATAGAGTCTGAGCTGCTTCGAATGGGATTGGTGTGCCTCCTTTCAAAATCTGCCATGGAGAGTAGAGTCCCCTGAGTGCCTGGGTCTTAAACCAAGGGTCATGGGTTGCTGGGACAAAATGCACATCCCAGGCCCACCACTTACACTTCCACATGTGTTGCACTGTGCCCCTCTATTGGTCCCTCTCATCCATCCTTCTAGGGCAGCTTCCATCCCCCCATCTTTTGACCACCCAGCTGGGCCTGCAAATGTCTATTAAAAACAACATCTTGCAGTGGAGGATCGTTCACTTGGCCCAATTCTATATTTTTCCAATGGGAAATAAAATACTGGTGCTGCCACATTAGTACTGTTTTCGTCTGTGAGGCAATCCAGTACCCCAGCAAGTACAGAACCACCAATCCCCTTTTTTCCTTGGGTAGATATAAAATGTTTTTGGAGATCCTCAGCCTTCTCAACCTCCAAGGTAAAGGAGACTAATTGTTTCTGCCAAGTTTCTCATGTTTGGTGAGGGAATCTGCATGGAACTCCCTGAAATAAGTATAGGAAATGGGGGAGTATGTTCATTTTTGTGGATTGTACCCGTGAGTGCAGGGGCAAGGGTAGAAGGGCCCATCTCTTGTAATCTTGGGTGATATCATTCACCAATTTGGTGTAATTTTCTCTAAAAAGGCTTAATGGTTTCAATCCTAAATAAATTCCTAAGTATTTTAATTTATCCATTCCCCACCGCATTGGAAACCATTTCCGGAACTCTAATGGGACTTGGAAGGAGCATGCCAAGACTTCCGTCTTATCTGTATTTAAAGTATAGCCTGAACCTCTGAGCATTTCTGAATTTGACTGAATATCTCAGGAAGGGAAGTTTCTGGGTTGCTCAAAAAGAGCAGGAAATCATCTGCATATAACCCTCACTTATGTTCAACCCCCGATTTCCACTCCCTTTAACTCCGAATTCTGGCAAATCGCCTGAGCCAACGACTCTACAAAAATGGCAAATAATAGGGGAGCTAGAGGACATCCCTGTCTTGCGCCTCTTTCCAAAGGAAAAGCATTCCCCAGGTGTCCATTTATTCGCACGTATGCTTTAGGGGTAACATCAAATTTGGTTATCGGTGTGGAGAATGCCTCCAGAAAACCAAAGCCCGCCCGGGACACCTGCAAAAAGGGCCATAACACCTTATCAAATGCTTTTTTGGCATCTAGGATCATGACCAGGACTACTTGCTTCATCTTGTTTAAATGATCTAAGACATCCACGGCTGGACAGACATCATCCTGGGCCTGACGTCCCATGACAAAACCTGTCTGATCTATATGCACAATCTGTGGAATAATGCTTTCAAGTCGCCTGGTCATGATACCCGCCATGATTTTATAGTCTGTGTTTAATATTGATATCGGCCTACATGAGGTACATAGTTGGAGGTCCCTGGTGGGCTTGGGTAACACTGCAACCACCACATATTTCCAAGATTGAGGAATTTCACCATCTTCTACTAGTAAAGAATTGTATACCCTTACCAGGACTGGTACCAGCTGACCTCCGAAGAGCTTAAAGAACTCTGCTGGGTAGCCATCCATTCCTGGGCACTTCCCTGCCTTAAGTCTGGCTATTTTGGCTGCTATTTCACATTCTTTTATAGGTGACACCAGCCTGGTAGTTTCCCCCTCTCCGACCTGTGGTAACTGTAAGTCCTCTAAGTATTTGGCTATCTTCTCTGCCTCAGGCGGAGTACCCATCTGGTTTGATTCCTGATAAAAGTCAGCAAAGATATCCTCTATGTCCTCTGTATTGGTCTTGTAATGATCTGTGTATGGGTGTTTGATTTTAGTTACAATAGCTTTGGCCTTTTTCTGCCTCAATCTACTGGCCAGTAATCTTGATGCCCACGGTCCCCCCTCATAGTACTTCTGCTTGAGGAATAACATATTTTGTTCCATCTTATATTCTAAAATCGAATTTAGAGATCTCTTAATTACTTGCACCTCTTTTTCTTTTTTGGTGTCATATTTCTCTTTTAGAGAGTGCTCTAGCTCCTTTATTTGGGTTTACAGAGCTGTTCTGTGGGCTTCTCTCTCTCTCTCTCTCTCACATTGTACTGTCTTTGGGATAAGGTGCCCCCTGAGAACCACCTTTACTGTATCCCATAGGGTAGAGGGGTTAACATTGGGAGTGTCATTATGCAGTAGGATATCTTTGATCATTTCCCTCACTGATTTCTGATCTTCCTTTTTCTATATTAAGGCTAGATTAAGATGCCATAATGTCATTTTCCTGCTTTGTCCTAGCTGTAATTGCATTAGAAGGGGTGCATGGTCAGAGAGATAAATCTCCCCTATTTCAATTTTCTTTAACAGATCTATATTTTCCTTCAATATTAAGCAGTAATCTATTCTGGTATACATTTTATGCACTGCAGAGAAGAAGGTATAATCTCTACACTGACTGTGAAAATCTCTCCATGTGTTTAAATATCCTAACTCTATCAGGAGCTTGTTAACCTTAGAGGCCATTCTCCTATCCAACCTAGGAACCCTAGAGGATGTATCCAAATAATCATTTAATGCAAGGTTTAAATCACCACCTATAATTATAGTTCCTTCTGCCCACTCTGTCAATTTCATGCAGAGTCTCCTGAAAAATTATAATCTGAACCCAGAGGGGCATAGATAGAGGCTAGCGTAATTATTTGGCCATTGTAAACGCCTTTCAAAGCTGCCAAACAACCCTCAATGTCCACTATATAACCCTTAGTTTCAAAGGGAACCCCGTCCCTCACTAGGACCACAGTTCCCCTGCTGCGACCCCCTTGAAATGTGGAAGCCACTACCTGGGAGAATCCAAATTTGTTTAATTTATCATGTTCAGATGAGGAGATGTGTGTCTCCTGGAGTATGCAAAACTGTGCTCCGGATTTCTTGATGTAGCTAATAATTTTACTTCACTTAACTGGTTCTGTTAGCCCATTAACATTAAAGGAAACCATAACATTATTTGTCTTGGCCATTTACAGTTGTGTTGGATTTCCTACATAATTATTCCAGGGCAGAGTGGAGAATGACCTCTGAAGAGGTGGTAGCACAGCATCAGACCAAACAGCAGTCCTTAAAAAGTACAACTTGGTTATAAATAAAATAACATCTATAACTAAGCCAGTTAAAACTATCTTATACCAGCATAACATTTTATATATACCAACAAGGAAACCTTTAATAGGAAATAAACTAATGGGTAACTTCCAAGGAAGAAGGCCTAGCTATGCGAGGCCTTTTGGCCCTTCCAAATAGTTGGGGAAGTGGCAAAAAGGGGGTATTGTATTTCCCTGTTGAAAGGGACCCCTTTCCTGAGTCCAAACTGAGGTGGTAGGGCTCAAAATACAGTGAAGTACCAGTGAACCAGGACATGCTAGAGTTCACAAAAGACAGTTGCTTTTGCCACCCTCTCAGCTGACCCACTCTCTTTTTTACCATCATTTAGTCTCATAGAGGAGATTCTTCTCTGTGAGATTCCCACATTTATCCCTCAAACCAAAGACCAGTAGGAAGCAATGTCCCTTATTTAAGTATCTAATCTAAGTTTTGACATCTATTACAAACTATTACCTTCCCCTATTCTAACAGGGCTGCTAATTTTAAGCTGTCTATTATTCCTTCTGAGCTCTCCTTGAGAGCAATATATTCCTTTCCCATCTCTTTCTCTATCCTCTCCTTCCCTCTGTCTCAATCTCCCTGAGCGTTATTGTTTTAAATTAAAGCTTTCTCTTCAACCAGGTATCCTACATAATACGTAACCACCATACAGAGGATCAGTGTTTCCTGTAGCATCCATAATTAACTGCAAGGGGTGGGGGGCAGAGGAGAAACTTTAATCAGCACATTTAAAATCCATATTGCCTAGTTGTGCCTGTTCTACAAAGTTAGCAATGATTTTATTTTATATACGTGGGTGGGAACATCTTAGTACCTTCTGTTCAGCCAAAAGAGGAATCACGTACCATCTTGCGTCACACTAGAGACATGATTACTTAAAGCACAGAACAGACCTCTCCCTTCAACGATAGTCTTCCTTGCCATCGCCACTGTCAATGTTTCCTGATAATTTTTTCATTAGGTCTAGTAGCAGTGAGGTTATATGCGTGGCGAATTGGCTGGGAACTTGTTTCCACCTCCTAGAAGGAAGCTTTCTTTCAGAGTCCCTCCAACTCCCTCCATTTCTGTGATGGCAGTCTTAAAGGGCAGGGGGTCCAGACCATGTTTCGAAAGGGCTGCATACGCTTCTAGCGTGGAGTCATACACCTTGGACCCTTCTTTCCAATAGATTCTCAGGTGAGCTGGGTAGGGCATTTGAAATTTTATTTGTTTTCCCTCAGGTGTTTTAATATTGGACTGCATTCCAGATGCTGCTTTTAGATAATGGTGGGGTAGTCCTGATAGAAACATAGTCTCGATTCCAAATATTTAACTTCTTTTTTTCGCCATGCAAGTCAGAGAACGTCTTCCTTTGCTTGGTAATTGCTGAATTTTATTATAACTGATCTATTATAACTGATCTAGGACGTGCTGCTTCATCTTTTAGCCTGGGCATTAATGCTCTATGTGTACGTTCAGTTCTCAGCTCATAAGTAGCTGGCAGCTCCAGTACGTCCTTCAGGAAGTCATTGATGAATTCAGACATTAGGCCTGGCTCTGCTCCCTCCTTCAATCAATATAGCCTCAAATTGTCCCATCTAGAGTGACTTTCAAAGTCAGTACATTTATTTTCAAGATCTGTGATATGGTGACATAGGGCACAAACTGTTCGACCAATATGAAGAATGTTATCTTCGGCCTGAGAAATACGATCTTCCGACTCTTGGACCCTGTGTTCCACCTGTTGCATATTTTGTTTTAGCTGGTGGAACTCTGCCTTATTTTCTGCCCGCATTTCCTTGATCTCTTTGAGGAGGACATCAAATCTCCATCGGGTGAGCCTGTCCATCTCCTCGTCCATGTCATAGGCTGCACTTTGGTCCACCATGCGGTTTGAGCTCACCACATTGTTCAGAGCAGCATTTTGAGCACCAATAACTTTTTTGCCCCGTTTTGTTTGCTGTGGACGGGATCAGGCTTCTTTCTCTTCAGCAATACTTCTGCTCAACATTTGGCTTCTTTTTAGACTCAAAATCAGTTATTTGATGGTTTTAGAGAGGGATTTCTAGGAGGTCGGCTAGGGAGCTAGATTCTCAGTTGCGTGCCTGATCCATGGTGGAACCTGAAGTTCAGCAATCTGCTATCTTGACTGAACACCTTCTTGCTGTGTACAGTTGCTGTAGGTCTAGATTTATAGAATGGTGACTTCTTGTTGAGATCAGCAGACTCAATCAGCACAACCAGCTTCACATTTTCTCGGGAAGAAACAGACGTTTCGGTTTCTATGAAATAAAAGACCATGCTGCACATTTAATTAAGAGTTACCCTCATAGAGACATCAGGTTGCAGAGGTGTGCTGTAATTTTTAATGATTTATTTTTCTGGTATGCTATTTTGAATCGTGTATGCCTGTTGAAATCCATACCATATTGTAGTATATGCATGGCTAGTATGGTAGTATATAGACGGATATATATGGTAGGAAGTTGATAAGAGTTGTAGTTTATACATGTGGGTATTGTAGTCCATTATATATGTAAGTTCCTGTCATGCACAGTAAGCCTTTCTTTGTGTATGTCCAGTTATGTAAGACCACTGTCTCTGAGTAGAATAAAAGATGGCCACTAACTGACATACCGTGTATGAGTCTCTTCTGTACTGACCCACAATATATCACATTGGTGATGAAGATCAGCACCAGAGCTTCTACGAGTACAACTGAAGGATCATGTAAACTAATGCATGTTTTTTTTTTTTAATTTAAATTGCATAGTAAAGTTTTCCAGCTCTTTGCATTTATTCTGTTCATTGAGCTACTTAACTGTCTCTCTCTGGCTACTTGCTGAAAACTTCATAAATTGCTCACTTGTATGCTCTGGGTACAGATTTATCTACAGACAGATTAAACAGAAACCTAAAGAGCTATTTGTTATGTTGATATATTGAAAAATACACAACACAGCTAATAGCAGGTCTGCACGAGGCACATGAATTATGGTTTAAACCTAAAAGTTAACACTCCTTTGCTTCACCTCGGCTGGTGTATGTCCTCAGACACTGACTACAGTAGCAAAGCAGAAGCTTCTTGAGGCACACCAGAGAAAATTGCATCACACACTGAGGAAAAAAAAAAACAGAAAAAATATACTTTTGGTTTTTGTGTGTGTACACTGCAGCTCCTGTGCACCTACCTGTAGCCACAGACATCATGACTACAATTGGCAGAGTACCTGAATTTCATGAATCCAAGGAAACATTTGATTTATATATAGAGTGTTTCCAACGCTGGCTTAAGACAAACAGAACTGCAGAAGATGAACAAGTAGATGTCTTCTTAGCAGTCGTATAACCACATATTTATGCCCTTATGTGGACTTTAACAACCCCAGCAGACATCCTGACCCTGACATATGAGCAAGTCACTGAGGCACTTGCAAAGCATTTCAAATCCCAGCCCCTTCTCATTGCTGAACAGTACACCTTCTGCCAGCGCAACCAAGGGGAAGAGGAACCTATTGCTGACTACATCATCACATTAAAGCATACGAACATACAAAATTTGCCAGCAGATAAAGGCCTAGAGGTCTATCAAGTCTGCTCAAATGTGCAGCTAGCACCCCTTATTCTGCAGCTGCCCTTCCCTTCCACCCTTCCGCTTCATTAACCCTCCCCCTTGTCCTATCCCATCCTCGTTTGAAGCAGTCCACTGTTCTACTGCATACCACTTCAGCAGGTAACGCGTTCCACCCAGCCACCACCCTCTCTGTAAAAAAGTGTCTCCTCATCTCCCTCCTGAACCTTCCTCACTCCAGTCTCATATCATGGCCCCTGGAGGCACTCTCCTCCCTTACTTTGAACAACCCTTCTGTACCCGTCTTGTTTATTCCTTTCATGTATTTAAAGGTTTCAGTCATGTCACCCGGTCTCTCCTCTCCTCCAGTGAGTACATGTTCAACTCCTTCAACCTCCTCTTGTATGATAAGTCCCCCAGCCCCTTGATCATCTTTGTCGCTCTGTGCTGCACCCCCTCCAGTAACTTAATGTCCCTCTTCAGATACGGATGCCAGTACTGCATGCAGTACTCCAGGTGTGGTCTAACTAATGACCTATACAGTGGCAGAATCACCTCCTCCCTCCTCGAGGATATACCCCTTGCAATACAACCCAGCATTTTGTTGGCCTTTGCAGCTGCCTTCCTACATTGTGCTGAGTTGTTCATTGACCTCGTAATGAGCACACCCAGATCCTTCTCCTCCTCTGTCTGGGCTAACTGCACTCCCCCCAGCTGGTAACTCCTCCTTGGGTTCTTCATCCCAAAATGCAGCACCTTGCACTTTTTGGCATTAAAGCCCAGTTGCCAGGTGTCTGACCAGGTTTCAAGCTTTGCCAGATCATCCTGCAACTCCCGCCATCCCCCTAGGTCATCCACCACCGCGCCTACCTTGGTATCATCAGCAAACAGACTGATCTTGCTCTTGATGTCCCATATGTCTGCAATGAATATCCCAAACAACACTGGTCCCAACACCGAGCCCTGTGGAACACCGCTCATCACTGCCCTTGGGTGTGAGAGCTCCCCACCCACCACCACCCTCTGTTGCCTTCCCTGCAGCCAGTTTCCTACCCATCTGACCAGCTTTGCACCCACCCCTGTGCCTACTAACTTCCTTCCCAGCCTTCCATGTGGCACTGAGTCGAATGCCTTAATGAAGTCCAGATACAGGATATACACTGCATGGCCCCTGTCCAGTTGCCTAGTTACCCAGTCATAGAACTTGACCAGGTTGGTTTGGCAGGATCTGCCACATATGAAGCCATGCTGTCTGCTGTCCTGTAGTCCTTTGGCTTCTAGGAGAGCCACCAGCCTCTCCTTCAGGATAGTCTCCATTAGCTTACCTACGATGGATGTGAGGCTCACTGGTCTGTAGTTTCCAGGTTCATCCTTGGGGCCACTCTTGTGGAGGGGCACCACATGAGCCATCCTCCAGTTCTGAGGTACACACCCCAAATGTAGTGAGGCATTAAATAGATCTGCCAAAGGTCCTGCAAGGACCTCTGCCAGCTCCTTCAGTACCCTGGGGTGGATGCCATCTGGGCCTGGTGTCTTGTCCACCCTCAGTGCCTTCAAACCCTCTCGAACTCTGCTCTCCATGATTTCCCCATCTGTCACCACTTCCCCACTGACATTTCTCCCACCTTGGGTGTCACCCCTTTCTCTTTAGTAAATACTGAGCAGAAGTACTCATTTAGGTGCTCCTTCTATCGCACCCTGCTTCCACCCAGCCCCGCCCTTCCTAATCCTTACTATGTGGTCCTACAGCTCCTTTTCTCCCTGATGTACTTAAAGAAGTCCTTCTCCCCCTTCTTAATGCCTTGTGCCAGCCTGAGTTCCGTAGATGCTTTGGCTCCCCTTACTGCCCTTGTCACCTCCTGCAATTCTGTCAAGTACTCTTCCCTGTCCTCCCCCCTACCTGTTTTCTTGTACTTCATAAAGGCAGCTCTTTTCCTCCTTACCTTTTCCATGATGCACATGTGAATTCATCCAGTCCCTTGCTGGTGCCCTCTGGGATCGCTTTGTCTGTGGTCTGAGAGGGGAAGCTTACAGAAAAAGGCTTTTGCAAGAAAAGAAACTAGACTTTAAGACATCTTCTGACATTGCAATTGCTATGGATCTCACTCAAATAGTCTCCCAAGTACTGGTGGGACATTCAGAACCCCAAAGAAATGAAGTTGATAAGGTTACCCATACCCTAGAACAAAAGGGACATGCCACAACACACAGTGGTCCATCACATGCTGGTCAGCAATCCCAAACATTTAGGAAGCCAGCACCTCAGGGCACTTCCACAAAGTCAAAACTGTGTTATCGATATGGAGGTAACCACCATCAAAGCACATGCCGCTTTCAACATGAGAAATGCTGCAGCTGCGGAAAAGTGGGTCACATACAAAGGGTGCGCAAAAGTACATCATGGGCTGCTACTGCATGGTATGTCACAGATAGCACTGTAACCACTGAAACAGAGGATGAGGCATTGCGTCTGTTCATAGTTTATGCAACACAGGCGACCTGAAAGGAAATTTACCTCTAGCGTGAGCTAGCAGGCAATCCGGTGAGCATGTGGCTAGACACTGGAGCCTCAGTATCTCTTGTGCCAGAGAACATCTACAGAGAGAAACTTCAGCAGTGCCCACTGCAACCATCATCTATTCAGCTCTCGACTTACATGGGACAGCAAATCCCCGTGTTAGAGGAAATTCAAGTGCCAGTCACCTATGAGGGAGGAAGGAGGACCTTGCAGCTGATGGTGGTACAAGGAGAAACACCTGCATTACTAGGCAGAGACTGGCTCATGCAGATCAGATTAAACTGGGAAAAGATTTTCAGCTTGAATACAGTGACTAAAGCACCACAAGATGCACTAAAGAAAATATTGGACAATCATGGTCCTATTTTCCAGGACATTTATGGCACGATCCAAGATTTCAAGGTAAAGATCCGAGTGCAACCGGGAGCCATTCCAATTTTCCACAAGCCTTGACCAGTACTGTTTGCATTAAGGGAAGCAATAGAGAAGGAACTGGACCATCTTGAAAGATGGTATCATCCTATGAACAGAGAGGAGCAACTGGGCTGCCACTATCATTGTGGTACAGAAACGAGACAAAGCAGTGAGGTTGTGTGGTGACTACAAGGTTACAGTGAAGCATTGTATACAGCAAGATCCATACCCATTACCCAATGCAGAGGACTTGTTCACTACACTCTCAGTGGGCAAGTTCTTTAGCAAGTTGGACTTATCCTTTGCATACCAGCAATTGGAACTGGAAGCAGAGTCAGAACCATATCTAACCATCAACCCCCACAAGGGACTTTACTAGTATCATTGCTTGGAATATGGAGTTTCCACAGCACCAGCAATTTTCCAGAACACAATGGACCAGATACTGCATGGACTAGACTATGTAGTATGCTTTATGGATAATGTCTTGGTAGCTGCACCCACAGTGGAAGAGCATCTGACAATCCTGGACCATGTTCTGACCAGACTGCAATGATATGGACTGAGAGTAAAGCTAGCAAAATGCTAATTTCTGCAAAATTCTGTTGAGTACCTACTGTAGGTCACCAGATTGACACCCAAGGTCTATGCCCAACAGACAGCAAGGTCTTGAGAGAACTTTTCACCTCTTATGCACTACCACGGGAGTTAGTGTAAGACAATGGTCCCCAGTTTTCTTCCCATGTCTATAAACTGTTCTTAAAGCAGAATGGCATCTGACATATTTTGACTCCACCTTACCATCCAACATCAAATGGCGCAGCCAAAAGAGCTGTACAGACATTCAAATAAGCTTAGAATAAACCAGATTCAGGTCAAGTACCTACAGCTCAAAGGCTGGCTCATTTTCTGCTTGCTTATAGAAACACTCCTCACACAGTCACAGAGTGAACACCTGCTGAACTGTTCCTAAAATGTCAACCCCATACTCATTTGTCATTACTCAAGCCAGATTTGGCTGACACTGTTGCAAAGCATCAACTACAACAGCAAAAGGGTCATGACAAGTCTACCAAGCCAGTATGGATTTTTCATCTTGGGGAGAGGGTGATGGTTCAAGACTGTAGATATCTCAAGGGTTCTTGGATTCCTGGGGTGGTGATTGTAACAGTTGGACTTTTAACTTATGCAGTTTGTGTGGGACAGTGACTTGTTCATGTACATGTGGATCACCTGCTGCATTCCAAGGTTTCAGAAATGCAGCAGAAGATGTCACTCCATCTGAAGACAGTGACAAAGAGGACTTTGCTCCTCTTCCTGTGAAGTTCCACCAGAGCTGGCGCCAAATAGTAAACCTCCTGTTCCATCAGCAGTGGTTACTCCAGCCTGCAGATATATCCTGAGGCACCGAAGACCACCCCAAAGACTTGATCTGTAAAGTCATGTAATGAACTTGTACATCTGTGTAACTGAACTCTTGCTTGTACTGTTAGTTAGTGACAAACTTTACCCAAGGGGCAGAATAATCCCCTGAACTTGTTTCTGGGTACCGAACAGTATACTTTGGCCCAGAAGTTAGGAATGTTACTGTTGAAGTATTTTAGGCAAGTTTCAATCTAAGGTGGAGGAGTGTAGTATATGCACTGATATGTATGGTAGTATATACATGGATATATATGGTAGGAATTTGATTAGAGTTGTAGTTTATACATGTGAGTAGTGTAGTCCATTATATATGTAAGTTCCTGTAATGCACAGTAAGCCTTTCTCTGTGTATGTTCAGTGATATAAGACCACTATCTCTGAGTAGAATAAAAGATGGCCACTTACTGACATACCATGATGAGTCTCTTCTGTCCTGACCCACAATATGTCATATACATAAACACCAGCACAATCAAACAGCACTGCACTACTAGATTTCCTGCCATGTTAAATGACCCTTTTCTGCCTGGCAGTTACCAGCAAGATCAGGGCCATATTCAAAGGTCAAGAAAGAAAAAACACGGCACCAACACTTAACACAAAAATGAACTGTATTGTGCTCCAAAGGCATATACACAATGCAGTAGCGCCATGCAAGGCAAGAACAGCTCAAGACATATTCAAAGGTGCCACATGCGCAGCGCTCAACTGTTAATATGTGAGCAGCATGCTAATTACTTCTAGGGACATGTTCAGATAAGGTCTTTTCAGGAATGCATATGCTCTGCAGTGTGCACTGGAATATTTAAATGGTTTTGGATGTGATAAATGGCTGATCACACAGTGTTGTGCATTTATTTATGTGAATTTTTATAACACAGCCTAGTTTCAGCCTCACCTGTTGGTGGTGGTGGTGGGGAGATACAAATGCTCACCAACTGAAATTGAACTTGATTAAGGTATTGTTGGTATTTCTTTCTGAGTGGGGGAAGTCTGACCAGGATACCAGAGACATTTCTGTACTCTTTAGTGCCATGGGACCTTAAACATCCACCTGAACAGCCACACTGGCAACCCGGGTTCAGAAATGGACTTGGGCTGCCAGGGGTAGGCAGGGGAAGGGGAGGATTGAGCATCCGGAGGACTGCTCTCCTCTCCTCTCCTGGGGAGGGTTGAGGGTTTAGCCCACTGCACTAGTGTCCCCTGGTGGAGATTAGGAGAATGGTGATCAGCGTGCTAGTTTCTTGGATCACAAACGGCAGACAACCTGTAGCTGTGTACAGGAGCATGCGCGTGCTGCTCTGGTGCATCATTGCATGTCCACTCCCTTGGGGAAATACAGCTACAATCTCCCTCCCTGCAGCATCATGAAGCCACCGACTGTTGACCAGGGTCCTGGTGCTGAACAAAGCCCACCAAAGTGGGGTGTGGGCTTCAGGGTAATGTTGGTTTCCTTGCTGTTCACCACTGGGAAGGCACCTCTGTAGGGGCTAAGCAACAGTCCTGCCAGGAGGCCGGGATCTCTGACGATCATGTTGAGTGACAGCATAAATGGCTGAAAGTGGTTAGTACCCTTAGCTGTAATGAGTGCAAAAATAGAGTTTACAAAAAAAAAACATCTACCTGAACAACCAGTGGGAAAGGGAGACAGAACCAGGGTTGAACATCTTATCTGAAGGACAGCACAACTCAAAACTACAACATTACCCTAGTACTGCATTTAGGTGTCAGCATTTATGGTATAAGCCCAGCCCCAATGGGGGACTAGAACTCATGACCTTCTGACTCAGAGGTGAACATGCTACACTGATCCCACTTCCGAAACCCCTGTCTTAACAACACGCAAAGTTGTGCATGTGTAACAACACCCTCCTCTTGACAATAAGGGGTGAAGGTTCTTCACCACTGGAAGCCCTCTTCACAGCTGAAAATCCAGTGCTGGTCTTGAAGAGGTAGCCTCAGTAGGAGGAACTAAGCACAGAAAAGAAGAGTGCCCCCTACATATTTTTGCCTGAGTCCTGGATACCTCACCCACGACTGCAGAGACTTCATCACACAGAACAATATTTCCCTGTCTACCTGCCAGGAGGGAACTCCATGTAGAACCTGGGATACGGGTATGAGAGTATATTTATGAGAGATCCCCAATAATTTGGGAAAGCATGTGGGGGACCACCATGAGGATGTGGAAACCCATGGAGATATACCCTCAAGGGATATTTTCTGATAGTTGGATGGCTTCTGATGGAGTTGCAGAAGACAACTGATGGAAAACCTTATGGGGCACTTCTGGTATTGTGCCCATGGAAAGAAAAGTCCCCAAATTACAAGAGATAATCCTAAGAAAAGAAAAGTTGTAAGGCCAGGCAGAAGATTTGTCTCCAGTGGGACTGAGCTGACCCTCTGCTGTGGGTTTCTGAGAGTTGCCACTGCTATTCTGCTCCATGGAGATGAAGACCTACATTGGATTGACACTCAGTGAGCTCTGGATACACTTGGTTGTGCATCGCACTATGCAAGAATGGCTCAAACTGCTCTACTATAGTGAAGTATCAGCAGGAGGCTTATGGCAGGCAGCAAGCCCTAAATCATGTAGCACATTTCTGGCACAATGATGCAGCAAGGGTTGTAAGTGAACTGAAGGCAAGCCCAATATACCCCTAGACATGAGTGGTTCTCTAGATCATGCCCACTTCACTCTGCTAGGGAAAAGTAAGGAGACCAAAACTTCACATGTACACACCCTCCAACAGGCATACATAATGCCAATATGAACAAAAAAAAAAAAACAGTGTGAGTGTTCATTCTTGTATCACTTACTACTGTTCCTATTTTATAAGACAAAGAAATCTATGCCTCGCCAATTTCAAGTGCATGAACATCATTGAATAAGATATCTCCATGGTGCCTAGGGGTACCCCACTTCCTGCAACCCACTAAATACCGGATACTACCATGCACTTACGATGATATGGTGAGGGTGGCAGGTCAGGGTGTGGGGAAACCATTGCATACTTGGAAGCACTTCACTTACTCCTACACTTGATTACTTTAGCATGAAGTTGGTGTAGTGAGTAGGAACTATTGAATGCCTGGAGTACTTCACTGATTTCTGAGTGAAGACAGTGCAGGGAAGGGGGGTGGAACATTGCATACCTCGGAGTGCTTCACTCTTGGTGAGGGCAAGACAGTAAAGGGGCAAGTGGGTGGGTTTTTATTACCACGAGGTATCAGAAGTAATGCTGATGCTCCAAGTCATGTGCAAAGAAGTAAAAGAGGGTAGAGGTGTCTTTTGCTTAATGCAAGAAGTTTAAGGAATAAGAAAGATGAATTTGAATATATATTATCTGCAGGAAACATACTGTACAAATATGTGCCATTACAAAATCATGGTGGGATAAAAATAATAACAGGGACTGGGTATCAGCAGTTATAAGTGTTCTTTAGCAAGGAAAGGGCTGATAAATGTGGAGGAGGGGTAGTAGTTTATGCAGCCATGAGCATCAACATGGAGGAGTTGGAATGGGGGGATGAGGGCCAGCTTGAGCAAATCTGGTTGAAGATTCTTCCAAGCAAGGGGAAACAAGATTTTACTGGGCATAATATACAGACCACAGCCTCAAGATTAGAGTTTGAACTAATGATTGAAGCTGTTAAATCCAGGGACCCAGAAGACAATGTAATCTTATTGGGAGATTTTAATATGCCAACAATAGATTAGGGTTGGGAGAACTCGGTGAAGTTCTGACCCTTACTAAATAAGAACCATAACACGGTGGAGTTCTGATTTGTTCTTATTTTGTTATAAATATTTGAATAAATGTGATAAAATGCATAAAAGTGCCCAACATCATTCATATTCAACACAGAGGCCAAAAGGAAATAATCGAATGCATTATTTGTATAAAAATGTCAGTAAAACTGCTAAATAAAAGCAATAATTAATTACTGCTAGCTGCTTCATGGCTAACCTGTACTGGTAGCAGTCGCATCCTGCATGTCCTGCTCAGATCTGTGACATGGGCATGATGGGAGAGAGAGAGAGAGAGAGAGAGAGAGAGATGGAGCGAGAAAGAGAGAGACAGACAGATGCAAATACTATTGTACCACAAAGAAATACCAAGCACTGCAGGCAGCTAAGATTATTTTTATTAATGCTGCTGCTGTGTGGGTATTATTTTGATGGATGTTTCAGTCAGAACAAACCAGGTGACAAATGAATGATCAAAATGAACAGCAGTAAGAACCCACCTACCCTACCCATGTGAATGATGCAACTGCATCACATGTACCAGTGTACTGTGGTATGGTACACTACCTGGTCCAGCAGCTGGTAATGCTGTCTGTGACTACTTACACTACTGTTTAACAGTCAATACATTTAGTAAACAAGAAATAAAGGGCATAAACTGATCACTACCCAGGCAGCCAGTCAGTCACATCACATTGGTCAAGTGCAGTGTAGTCATAAAACTAAAGGTTACTACTACCACCTGAAGACCTGATGACACACAGTTACATCCTTCTTAGTTCCACAATTCCTGCTGTGCCAACTGTCACAACCCCACTCACCAGGCCAGGCCTTCTGCTCCCACAGTGCCAACCTCCAAACACAGTATTGTGGACAGGTAACAGAACAGGGTAACCATCCTGTCTGTTTGTGGGTCTGAATTTCCTTTGGTCTCATGTTCTGAAGGGATTCAAACTGTGAACCTTATGCTAGCATATCCAAATGTACAGGCTCAGATAATCTGCTCTTCAGGGGATGCCAGATATCTTTTGCCAAGGGCACCTACCCCGGTATCCAAAATTAACTCTTAAAAAGCTCTATGAAAAGACCGTAGGTATTTCTTACCTTTTTCCAGTTCAGTAGTAACACCATTAAGCTTATGCACAATTGTTAACTTTAACCATCTATACTTTACATGCAAAAGAAAGAATTTCAATGGCACACCAGGCAGTCTCTTTAAAATAAGAGGTTTACTTAGAGAATGGATAAAAATAGGTAAAATGTAAATATGGAACAATATATCACAAAGCATACAATCACTTAAAAGATCAAGGTTAAAATACAAACATAAACTCCTACCACAATACAATTAGATTTTCCTAATGTATCTCCTCCTTACAGTGCTTATGGCAGATGTTGTTTCCTAACAGCCCACAAGAAAAGTGTGTCACTAAAGATCAGACACAGAATAGTTTAAACTGTTTCTATTACCACCTCTTCCATGATGTCACCTAGTTTCTCCTGGTTTAATATAAAAAAAATTAATACACACAGGATGTCATACCAGAAGGTATATTAAATAAGGTGACATCAGCAAAAACTAATTTCCCCATAAGATTTCTTAATTAAGTCTTTCCTTTGATCTAATGTGGTTTCCTGCTTTTCAAAGACAGCACAGGACATTTATGACTAACTCTGCTATATCTCACTTAGGTGCCATATAGCTTTTTAACACCAGTTGAAATTAACTGTTCTTCCTCTCAATACATCATAAAGTGGATATTTTAGTTCCTGGCTTCAAAGCAACACAGATCATAAACACGGCCATAAAATGCAAATTGGAAGTTAATAACATTACAGAGATCTGCTGTTTAACATATCGTGACATTTGAACTGAAACCTGGGGAAGGGGGGTCATCCCAGGAGCACAGGATGTCTCTGGACAGACAGTCGCATGCTACATTTTTTATATTACAAAAATCATAGAGCAATCAGAACCAGCTGGCCAAGCGTCACAATCCTCCCTACCTAGACTGAATTTGGGGGCTCTATCCCCTGCATGGGATGAGCTTCTCAAATCAGTTCACTCCTCATAGATGCGCGGTAAGCCATCACTGTTCTGATTGGTCACTCCAGCCCTATGTAGGATTGTCATGTCGTAACCTTGTAAGGCAAGACTCCATCTTAACAGTCTACTATTAGTTTTTCCCATTTGTGTCAGTCAAACCAGGGGGCTGAGGTCAGTTTGTACCACAAAATGCTGCCCATATAAGTATGGATCTAGCTTTTTTAGGGCCCACACTATGGCAAGACACTCTTTTTCCACAGTAGAGTATGCCTGCTCCTTGGGAAGTAACTTTTTACTCAGGTACACTACCTGGTGATCTTTCCCTTGGTTGGATGTCTGACTCAGTACTGCCCCAATACCCACCTCTGAGGCATCAGTCTGAACCATAAAGGGTTTGCTATAGTCAGGACTTGTCAATACAGGAGCACTGCATAGTGCCTCCTTCAGTCTGGTAAAGGCTTTTTCACAGGCTGGTTCCCAGGTAAATTTTCTTAGGCATCCTTTTCTTTACCAAGTCAGATAGGGGAACAGGCAGGGCACTGTAATTGGGTACAAATTTTCTATAGCACCCTGCTCTCCCTAGAAAAATCCTGACCTACTTCTGCATTTCTGATCTGGGCCACCCCTGGGTCACCTCTATTTTTACCTGGTTAGGACAGAGCTGTCCCTGGCCTACCACATGCCCGAGGTATGCCACTTTTCCCATGACCACCAGGCAGTTCTCAGCTTTGACAGTGAGCCAGGCCCTCTGTATCCTGCCCAGCACTTTCCAAAGGTGAAACAGGTGTTCCTCCCAGCTGGAACTAAAGATGGCAATATCTTCCAGGTATGCCACGGCGTGTTCCTCAGCACCATTTAACACCTGCTTCACCAACCTTTGGAAAGTGTCCAGGTCATTCTTCATTCAGAAAGGCATTACTTTAAATTCAAATTAGCCTATCGGAGTGATGAAGGCTGAACTCTCCCTAGCTCTGTCCATTAACTATACCTGCCAATACCCCTTGGTCAGGTCAATACTCATAAGGTAGGTCGCCCCTCCCAACTTATCCAGGAGTTCATCCTTCTGGGGCATCAGGTGGGCATCTGACTTCATGACTGCATTCAGTCCATGATAGTACACTCTGAACCGAGTAGAGCCATCTGGCTTGGGCACAAGGACTATGGGTGAGGTCCAGGGGCTGTGGGATCTCTGGATTACCCCTAAATCCAGCATCTCCTCCACTTCCCTCCTAATGTCCTTTTGGACAGCCTGCCTCTGACACCCGATATGCTGTCTGCCGTATTTGCATCTGTGTCCCTGTCTCTACATAGTGCGTCACTAATGGGGTTAGTCCAGACTTGGCACTAAACAGTGGGGCAAAGTCTGCTAAAACCTCCCTCACATCCTGGATCTTGTCTGGGGCCAGCTGGGGTGACAGTTTAAATGCCTCCACAGAAGACTCCCACTTGCTTTCTTCCAGGAAGTCCAGAAGGGGGTCTCCTTCATCCGTCCCCTCCTCATGAATACACACTGCAAACACCATGTCAGCCCTATTAGCATATGGCTTCATCATGTTGACATGGTACATCCTTTCTGTCTGTCCTCTGTCAGGTAACTCTATAATATAATTCACATCATTTACCTTCCTAATTAGTTTGTATGGTCCTGCTCACTCAGCCTGCAGCTTGTCTTTCCTGACTGGAATAAGGAGCATGACTTCCTGACCCACCATGTATGAGTGAGCTCTGGTTCTGCAGTTGTACCACACTTTTTCTTTCTGTTGGGCAGCTGCCAGGTTGCTCTGGGCTGTCCCCATAAGCTCTTTCAGCCTTTCCCTAAACCTAAGGACGTAATGCACTAGGGGAGTTCCCTGGGTGGTGTGCTTGCCTTCCCAGTCCTCCCAGATCAAGTCTAGGGGCCCATGTACCCATTGTCCATATAAGAGCTTGAAGGGGGAAAATCCTGTCGACTCTTGGGGCACCTTCCTGTATGAAAACAACAGGTGGGGAAGGTATTTCTCCCAGTCCCTCCCATGCTGCTCAGCAAATGCTGGGAGCATTGACTTCAGGGTACCATTAAATCTTTCCAAAAGCCCATTGGCTTGTGGGTGATACAGTGTTGTGCATCTCTGCACCACCCCACACTTCTCCCACAAATCATTTCATCAGGTCTGACATAAAGGAACCCCCTTGATCGGTGATAATCTCCTGCAGAAACCCAACATGGGAGAAAATCCTAAGTAAGACATCTGCCACTTTGTCTGTCCTCAGTGAGGACAGGGCGACTGCCTCGGGGTACCGGGTGGCATAATCCACCAAAGTCAGGATGAATCTCTTCCCTGAGGAGCTGGCGGTAGTTAAAGGCCCCACAATATCCATTCCCACCCTCTGAAATGGCTCCTCCACTATGGGCAATGGAATCAGGGCAGCTTGGGTTTTCTTGCCCACCTTCCCTATTTCTTATCACCAGTGACAAGACCTGCAGTACTCCTTCACCTGCTAGGTGAAGTTGAGCCAATAGAAATTCTGGGCCAACCGATGCATAGTATGTGCAATTCCCAGATGACCAGACAAGGGAATATCATGTGCAAGCTTAAGCAACTGCTTATGATACCCCTAGGGAACAACAAGCTGCCTGCCTATCACCCCTCCCTCTGTCTGCATAACCTGAGTTTACATCAGTCCATTTTTCCAATAAACCTTATATCTGCTGTAACCTCCCTGTGCTCCGTCAGAGTCTGTCAAAGCCCTCAACTTCTCTAGACTAGGGTCACTTCTCTGAGCAGCAGAAAACTCTTTACACATTCCCAAAGCATGGGACAGGTACCCTTCTGTCTCTAAACTAGGATCCATAGCACTAGCATCAGGGCACTCAGGATCACTGTCATCCCTAACCCTCTGACAATGGGTCACCCCCTCCCTCTTCAGAGTAACCTTCTGTAGCTGTGTTGTTAACTGATACTAGGGAATTTTCTACCCCATTTTCATTAGTCTCCCCATCTGGAGACACAGGCTGGGGAACCAGCCTCCAAGTGGTTTCCACAATGGCTTCTGTGGGGTCCAGGGAACTACCAGTTTCCCTTGCTGCTTGGCTATGGGTAACTGCACACACAATCCCCTGTTTGAGATTGTTGTTAAGGATGACATCCACTGCTAATGTTTTGGTTACAGCCACCTGTTGCACAGTTCCCTCTGTTTCACCCCAGTGTAGGAGAAAGCTAGCGAGGGGCAATATTTTCTCCTCACCAGGTGAGTTTTGTACAGTGACATATTTATTGGGTATAAGCTGACTAGGCTCTATCGGATCCCCTTTTATCAATGTCAGGGATGCCCCTGTGTCCCTTAACCCTTGTGTCTGTACACCATTCACAATGACTGGGTGCATGTGTTCCCTCATGTTCACAGGGATGCTTCCAGGGACACATAAACACCCCATTTCTTTCCTAGCACTATATTGCATATTGCTTGCCCTTGTGGGACACTGTCTGGCAATATGCTCAGTTTCTCTACAGACTCAACATTCATTTCTTTTCTCAGAGAAATGTTTTCTTTGAAACCTGGGGCTAACTGGTTTTGGTGGAGGCAGTGAGGGTTTTAGCTGCCCTGAAGGTGCACTTTTCCCTTTCTGCACTGCCACACCCATCCCATTCGCTCTCAGATCAGGTCTGCTCTTGGCATAGCAGTCCGAGAGTTCAGCAGCCACTTGCACTGTTTTGGGATCTTGGTCCTCCAGCCAGGTTTTCAGCTGTGCTGGGCATGCCCAAAAAAAAGTTCTAATAAAATATCATTTTTAATTTTATCTACAGAGTTTGCTTCAATTCCTTCCCACCAATGTTTTAAAAACTGACATTGTTTAGTGGCTAGCTCCTCATAGCTCTTGTCAGGGCTTCTCCTGAGCTTACAGAATTTAGCTCTGTATGATTCAGCAGTTAAATCAAACTTTTTTTAAAAGTGCAGCTTTAACTTTACTGCAATCATTACTGTCCTCATTGTCCATTTGACCCAATGCATCCCAAACCTTCCTGGTAAGTAGTGGGTATAGTTGGAAGTTTCAGGACCCTCTAGGAGTTTTAGCCTCGATACAAACTTTTTCAAAGGAATTTAAAAAGGCTTCCATATCCTCCCCCTCTTTAAATTCAGCTGTCAATTTGGAATTCATGTTTGTAACCCCTTCATGTAGTTCCAGTTAAACCCAAGCCACTTGCCTGCTCCGGTGTGGGTGGTTGAAGTCATAGCTTCTCCAGTTCATGTCACCTCTGGCACTCATGTGCCTCACTGTCCACCTCTCACTGTTCATGGTCTGCCTCTCATCGTTCCCAGTCTCTCTTCTCCTGGAACTCCAGCTCCATTCTGTGCAACTCAATCTGCAGCCTGAGTACTTCTGGCTCCAGAGTGCTGGTGACCTTCCCCTGCTGCTGTGGCCCTTTGCTGGCACTGGCCCTGCTGTCATCCTCATTGGTTCTGGACACTGCACTGGCTGCTAGCCCTTCCATCCTCAAGGTTTGGTCCTTTACAGTCACAGTCAGTGACTTGGTGCTCTGGGTACCTGCTACTATCAGGGCATCCACGATGTTCTGCTTGGTGGCTCTCACCTCGTACAGGACTCCTCTGTCCTTGCACAACTGCCTCAAGTAGTCTAGAGTGTGCCTGCTGTAGTTGGAAGCCATCTTCTTCCCTAACTATGGCTACTATAACTTGCACTTTAGAAAAATAATAAAACAGGTAGGAACTTGACTGTATGCAAATGATATAGTTCTGTTTCATTTTTTTAAAATAAATCACTGCCTTTTTTTTGCAAGTGAGCAGTACAGTATCAAGCTGACACACTGAACAACATAAAGCTTGTGTTACATAAATTATCAGCACCACTGCCAACCAATCTGTCACAACCCCACTTAGCAGGTCAGGCCCTCTGCTCCCACAGTGACAACCTCCAACCAGAGTATTGTGGACAGGTAACAGAACAGGGTAAACCTCCTTGCTGTTTGTGGGTCCAAATCACCTTTGGTCTTAAGTTCTGGAGGGATTCAAACTGTGAACCTTATGTTAGTGTACCCAAATGTACAGGCTTGGATAATCTGCTCTTCGGGGGATGCCAGATATCTTTCACCAAGGGCACCTAACCAGGTATCCGAAATAAACCCTCAAAACTCTATGAAAAGACCTTAGGTATTTATTACCTTTTTCCAGTTCAGTAACACCATTAAGGTTATGCACAATTGTCAGCTTTAACCATCTATACTTCACATGCAAAAGAAAGAATTTCAAAGGCACACCAGGCAGTTTCTTTAAAATAAGAGGTTTACTTTGAGAATGGATAAAAATAGGTAAAATGTAAACATAGAATAACATAACACTAAGCATACAATCACTTAAAAGAACAAGGATAAAGTACAAACATAAACTCCTACCACAATACAATTAGACTTTCCTATCTTATGTATCTCCTTCTTGCAGTGCTTATAGTAGATGATGTTTCCTAAGATCCCACAATAAAAGTGTGTCATTAAAGATCAGACACAGAATAGTTTAAACTGTTTCTATAACCGCCTCTTCCATGATGTCACCTAGCTCCTCCTGGTTAAATATAAAAAAATTAATACACACAGGATGTCATATCAGAAGGTATATTAAATTAGGTGACATCAGCAAAAACTAATTTCTCCATATGATTTCTTCATAAAGTCTTTCCTTTGATCTAGTGTGGTTTCCTGCTTTTCAAAGACATCACAGGACTTTTATGACTAACTCTGTTATATCTCACTTAGGTGCCATATAGCTTTTTAACACCAGTTGAAATTAACTGTTCTTCCTCTGAAGATGTCATAAAATGGATATTTTAGTTCCTGGCTTCAAAGCAACACAGATCATTAACATGGCCATAAAATGCAGCTTGGGAGTTAATCACATTACAGAGATTTGCTGTTTAACATATCGTGACATTTGAACTGAAACCTGAGGAAGGGGGGTCATCCCAGGATCACAGGATGTCTCAGGACAGACAGTCACACACTACATTTTTTATATTACAAAAATCATAGAGCAATCAGAACCAGTTGGCCAAGTGTTGCACCAACCAGTGACAAATAATTTAAGTACGTAAAAATTAAAATATAATAATCTCAGCACAGTTTCTGTAAGACAAGGCAAGACAAATTTTATTTGTATGGCTCCCAATCCTGGAGGCTCTGGGTGCCTAACAACAAAACAACACAAGCAGTAAAAATAAGAAATAAATAATGAATAAAACCCAAAACACAGTTTATAATATATATCTGTCATCAATATCTCAACTGATCTAAAATGGTTATGCAGGAGCAGTTAGTCTGGGTAGGCCAGGAGGAAGAGGTGGACCTTTAGTCTCAGTTTGATTACCCCAATTGAAGGGGCCTCCTGGACTGCAGATGGTAGTGAGTTCCACAGGTTTGGCCAAATGACACTGAAAGTATGATCATCTGATGTCTTAAGCAGGACTCTAGGAACATCCAGGAGGCCCCTCAAAGAGGTGCAGAGGGAGCGGACAGAAGTTCTAGGTGTCAGGTGCTCAGTCAGGTAGCCAGGACCCATTCTGTATAGGGCCTTAAAGGTGAGCAAGCCCAAAATAAAAGGAACCTCCCCCTGACCAGCAGTCAATACAGAGCATGCAGGGCTGGTAAGTGTAAGTGAGATGTAGTGTTGTTACAGCCAAGCTAGCATTCCACACACACACACACACACACACACACACACACACACACACACACACACTCACACACACACAATAAATAAAAGAATTTACATTTTTCTCTGCAATTGCAGCCAAATATCAGGAACATGAGAAATATATTACACAAAGATCATTAAGTTTCAGTGTTCAGACTTCTGCTAAGCCATCTGTTGTATGAAAATTAAAACAGTAATACTACAGTACAGTCAGGTCAGTGGTAAAATAATTTGTAATCCATTGCTGAGGAAAAAAAAAGAACAAGCAGCAGTAGTAGTAGTGAGGGCAAAACGTGACAAGTAGTACATGATATGACTTGAGGACAAAAAGTGACAAGTAGTAGTAGTAGTAATAAGAAATAAGGGCCCAACAAATTCAGAATATACAGAATCCAGTTGAACATCAATGAAGTTTCATTGGTATAGAATATGTCCATCTGGGACCTAGGAGTGGAGACAGAGATACACAACTTGGTAAACAAGAGATGTACTGAATTTTTACCCTAAAATCATATAAGGGGAATGGACTAAATGAGCAGATTGAACTTAAAATGTTCTTGAAAGATAGACGTTAATTCTGTTAAGAGATCACTCGTATGTATTTCCCTTTCTCCTTACAAGTGTTGTATCCTTTTTTATTGATCTGGAACTAACATACTGTCAATTTTTTTTCTTTCCTTCTCTCCCTGTAACTATAAATTTATAAGTAAGATACTGTACATTTGGCCCCTCCATTTCCCCCTTCTCCCCCTTCCTTTTTATATACCTTGCTGGTTCCACTGGATAGACTTGAAGTATACCCAGAAGTTTTTTTCCTTTTCTTTTTCCTTTTCCTCCCCTTCCCCTTTCCTTCCCTCCCTCTTTCCCCTCCTTTCCCTTCTTTCTTTCCAATTTTCCCCTTCTCCTTTTCCCTAGCCCCTATACACTGTTGGATTACTTTGCCCACCTCTGGAGAGAGGTTCTTATACTTTGAAAGTGATAACTTGTACTGCTACTGAATATAACCTTTTGTTTTCACTGCCTTGTGTTCAGGGGTACTTTCTCTTGCTGCAGCTTGTCAGTGACTGCTTGCAAGGGATTGTGGGGTACTGGAGGACTGTACTGGGCACCTTCTGCTCCCCTCACCCAGTAATCACCTATTAGACCTGCTTTTCAGTGACTGGGCTCTTCCCTTATAAGAAGCTACCTCTATAACAACTAGGATAGCCTTTTTAAAGGCTCTTTCAGTCAATTTTACACTTTATTGTGCAAACGCGAAACCGGATGTAGTGCGAACTCGCACTTCCGGTTTGGCCCTTATAAACAGTCGCTTTGCAAGCGGGGCACATTATGCATTGTTGGATTACTTTGCCCACCACTGGAGAGAGGTTCTTATACTTTGAAAGTGATAACTTGTACTGCTACTGAATATAACATTTTGTTTTCACTGCCTTGTGTTCAGGGGTACTTTCTCTTGCAGCAGCTTGTCAGTGACTGCTTGCAAGGGATTGTGGGGTACTGGAGGACTGTACTGGGTACCTTCTGCTTCCCCCCTAGTAATCACCTATTAGACCTGCTTTTCAGTGACTGGGCTCTTCCCTTATAAGAAGCTACCTCTAGAACAACTAGGATAACCTTTTTAAAGGCTCTTTCAGTCAATTTTACACTTTGTTGGGCAAATGCGAAACCGGAAGTAGTGCAAACTCGCACTTCTGGTTTCAGCCCTTATAAACAGCCACTCCAGCAAGCAGGGCAAGCATGCACGGGGCCGCGCGCAGAGATTCACGCAGAGAATCGTGTCCATCATGGACAAGGGGACAATAAGGTAACACTATTTATTCTATTAAGATTCACAGGATTCTATATTTGACTGATTAACAAACTGTGCTACCATGAAAAAGGCAAATAAATACTGCACTACCTGTAAATGTATGCTTTGGGTAAACACATAGCCAACTACACATGTGATAAGTGTATTTTAATTGGCGATTTGCAAAATGAAATAGATAGACTCCAACCCAAAATGCCTGTAAACCCTGAGATCAAAGCCTTAGAGGACTACATTGATCAAATGCCAATTCTGGTGGAGGCTAACGCCTCAATCACAGCAACAATGGGTGAGAACACCATTCAGAAACCCCAACCAAATGTTACCCACAACCCAATACTTGCTCAACCTACCACTACCTCAACTCCTTTGACTTTAACCTGTCATCAGCCTAAATTTGACAAAACCAATGCCTGGTCAAAAAAACTTAATCCCAAATTCAAGTCAACAACCAATAACTTATCCCCCCCCCGCTTCATATGTAATTCCCACGCATAATTCATTTGAGCACCTGTCAAACTTTATTGATGAATCTGTATCAATCAGTCCCAAACTTAGTAAAATTACTGAGAACAGCACAACTCATCATAAACCCCCCCAACAATCCACCTGACGCAGTCCATTTACACCCTCCTTGCCCCTTAGATACACTAGACAATCACAAGGAAGTTTATATACTTGGAGATTCCATAACGAAATACATCGATCGCACAGTCTGTAACCCGGATAAGGAACATCTTACCAGCTCTAGCTACTGGGGAGCCAGGATCTCCAATATCACAGCAATGCTTAAACCTATCTTGAAATCTGCAGGAGAGAACCCACTAGTTGTTGTCCATGTTGGAACAAACAACATTGCCAAGCAATCCCTGCAAGGTATTAAACAGGATTTTGTTTCCCTTTGCAACTTATTGGTCGAAAGGGGCTGTGACATTTACCTCTCGGAAATATTACCCATCCAAGAGCAAGTGACACTATCAACTCCAAAGTTAAAGTCATAAATGAATGGCTGAGGAATGGTGCCTTAGACAAGGTATCCCTTGTCTAACCCATTGGAGGATTTCCACCTTAACCCTTCCCTCTTCTGTTGGGACGGTTTACACCTCAGTAGAAAGAGGCAGTGCTATACTTGGGAAAAGATTGTCACTTTTATTAATTCTCATTTAAACTAACTACCAAGGGGGAGTTTGGAACAGTGACCAAAACTCTAAAAAATGGGTCCCAGCCCTCAAATCCACATCTAAATATCCTATCACTTAATGCTCGATCCCTAAACATTGCTAAACAAGCCGAACTAGAACTCAAAGCCCACCTTCAAGACCTGTCCTTGATTGCTGTCACAAAAACCTGGGGTAATTCCTATAGAAATTGGTCATCTGAGATTCCGGGTAATAAACACTATTTCAAAAATAGGCCAGACACAAAATCCGGTGGTGGAGTTAGTCTTTACGTTAAGGATAACATCCCCTCATATCAGTCTCCAACTGAACAAAACTCAGAGAGTGTATGGATGTACATTCAACCTGATGGTCTCCCCCAAATCCTGGTTGGAACTTGTTACCATTCCCCTTCATTAGACAGTATTCAAAATTCAAAATTGACAGAAGATATTTCCCAGTTTGCTAGTAAGGGCTCTGTCCTACTTTTAGGAGATTTCAACCTCCCAACTATTAATTGGGATACTTTGATGGGCTCCAACAACTTTGAAAACAACTTTCTCACTACCATTATTGATCTGGGTTTGTACCAACTAGTCAAAGAACCTACATGGGGTAACAACATTTTAGATCTTGTTATAGCTAGCCTAGATGTTCCTGTAAACAATCTGCATATATCAGACCCACTTGGCAATAGTGATCATAAATCAATATTCTTTACTATTACCGTACCTTGTTGTTCGGTACCAAACAAAAAAACAATCAAACATTATGAAAGGGCAGATTTTCAAAAAATAAATGAACACTTAAGTAGTATTGACTGGATAAACATTTTATCTCCCCTCAATACCATTGAGGAATGGGATTTTTTAAAATCACAAATATCCCTAGTCGAACATAAATTTGTTGCTGATAAATGTACTCACAACAGCAAAGGAAAAATTCCACCATGGTTTAACTCATCCATTAAAAAGCAAATACGATGTAAACGCAAATTATTCATGTGTCTAAAAAAGTCACCTACAAGTATCAAAGACGAGTTAATAATTCAATATAGAGAATCTGTAAGATTACTTAAAAAATCAATATTAGTAGCAAAAAGAAATCTTGAATTCCACATAGCACATACTAAGGACACACACAAATCACTCTATGCTTACCTAAATAATAAAAAAGGAAATAATAAATCAATCAGTCTCCTTATGCTTAATAATAAAATAATAACCTCTGATCTTGTTGTAGCCTCTACACTTAATAACTATTTCATATCAGTATTTACACAAGATCCTCTAACCCCACAATAGCCTTACCACCCATCAACATCAACGAGCAACTGGTTCACCAGAAAGACACCTACAATCTATTACTAGCCCTAAAGAAATCCACTAATCCTGGTCCGGATGGTATATGTTCAAAATTTCTCCTGGGCACTAAAGATACAATCACTCTTCCACTTACAATTATCTTTAATAAATCACTTCATGAAGCTATAGTTCCACCTCATTGGCTAACAGCAATAGTTACTCCAATTTTCAAACAAGGCTCTCATTCACTAGTTAATAATTATCATCCCATTAGTTTAACCTCTATTCCCTGCAAACTACTTGAAAAAGTTATTAAAGCCCTTTTGGAAAAGGAAATGCTATCCTTAAATCTTACAGTTATCTCCCAACATGGTTTCAGATCCGGCCTTTCATGTACTACCAACTTATTGACCTTCTATAATCCCATTAGTTCTAACCTTGATTTAAACATTCCCTCCGATGTTATTTTGCTGGACTATAGCAAGGCTTTTGATAAAGTGTACCATAATATTCTCATCTTCAAACTTACTCAATTAGGTTTTTCTGCTTTTCTTGTGTTATGGATAAAGAGTTGGTTGACAGATAGACCACAGAGGGTACAGGTTAATGGCATCCTGTCAGACATAGGCAGGGTGACGAGTGGAGTCCCCCCAGGGCTCTGTCCTGGGATCCACTCTGTTTAATATCTTCATTAGTGACATGAAAATTCATTCTTCAAATATCCTCATAAAGTTTGCCGACGATACCAAGCTGGGTGGTGCTGCTGAGAATGCTGCAAATAGACAAATTCTACTCAACGACCTTTCATCTATCGAACACTGGGCCCTTATTAATAAAATGGAGTTCAACATATCCAAATGTGCCGTCCTGCATTTTGGGAAAAATAACCCCCAACAAGTATACACATTGAATTACACCATCATTAAGGTTTCTTGTTTAGAAAAAGACTTAGGGATTCTAGTTAATAACAAACTGACCTCAGTTTCACATTGTAATAAAATAGCAAACCAAACAAATTCACTTCTTTGTAAAATCAACTGTATTTTTGTTTCTAGAACAGAGCAGTGTATCATTCCACTGTACAGATCGCACATTAGACCTTATCTTGATTACGGTTCTCCGTTTTGGAGTCCGTATCTTTGCGGGGACTCAGGCTTGAGAGGATTCAGAGAAGAGTCACCAAAACTATTCCCCACTTGGCACATGTGGATTATGAAACTAGACTACATAAAACAGGGTTACACTCACTCAAAATGAGAAGATCAAGAGGAGACTTACTCCAAGTCTTCAAGATTATTCAAAACCCACTTTTGATGAGGCAATGTGGTATTTCTTCTGCAACTAGAAAAATTGGACTCGGGCTGAATAACAAACAGCTGGATATAGCCAAATGTAAAACCAACAAAAGACAAAACTTCTTTTCTGTAAGAACCTCAAGATTATGGAATACACTTCCCCAGGATATTGTAGATGCCCCTTCCTTTATGACTTTTAAACTCAAACTAGATAAATGGTTAATCAGATAGGAACCATTGACAATGATCCACATATGAGGAGGACAATATCTATGGGCTCTGCCTTCTTTTGTCCCTCAAACCAAGTAACCAAGTAACCCCCTTCCCCTCATCTTCCCCATCCTGCTCCCCACTTTTGTTTTGTATACATATCTAAGTAATCCTGTTACTCAATACCTAATTTTTATAATCTTTTATGATCATTTTTCCCCTATGGATCCTTCAGTCCTCAATGGCTTTCTGGTCTATGTATATGTATGTAAAAATGCATAACATTTTTTTTCTTTATATCTCTCTGTAGTTCTCTCTCTCTTTGTTCCAAACAAAGGGCTATTTGCAAATACTGAATTAAAGGATGTTTTTGTATTTTGATCCTATGAAATGAAGTTTGGATTTATAGGAGAGAGTTTTTATTCATGCCTTTCAATATTTTCTCATGTTTGACTTTTGTGTCTGTGCATTTTGTGTTATTTCTATGAAACATAGAAGGAATATAGTTTTTTTGTGTCTTGTTGAAATGTAGTAAATGTATTACATGTATTTATATATATGTTTTTTCATTATATTTAATTGATAGCACTCTATATGACTATGTACCTTTAAATATGCACATTTGAAATGTATGTCATGTGATCAGTCTGTTGCCATTTAAGTGTTCGGAAGATGGGGGTAGTATCTTTGACAATGACTCATCGAGTTGAAATGTCAGACCTTTTTTTGTGTGGTTCTCCTTAGATCTTTTGGTCTATTCATGATGTGTGTGGCTTAATAAATGGAGGAAATGGTTTTTAACCAAGGAATATCTGAATCCTGATCTTTTTTATGTGCCCTGGTGAGTGCCGTGACTGTTTCTTTCTTTTATGTGCATCGTCACAGAGCACCCCAGCTCATCCTGGTGCAGCTCTTTTCTGTCTAGTATAGTAGTAGTAGTAGTAGACAGCAGTACCCTACCTTTCAGATCAGAGAGGTATGCCTAGTACTGTTAAATAAGTGTGACATGAAATGCAGTTCCTTGCTGTATTTGCACTCTGACCTATTGATGGTATTATTTTTCATGTTTCTGTGCTCATTGTGATCATTAAAATAATTCTGGCCTGTCCTAGCAGTCCATCGTCCTGAGCCCTGACCTGACTTGTTGCAATTAATTCTTGCCTCATGTAGTAGACCCTATTCACAAAAGATTTTTACCACAGGCACAAAATACATTCTTGAAAGTGTTTTGTGGATAGGTCCTGCTCACTCAGAATATATATTTCATTCAGGTATCATATTTGAAATTAAAGTGAGAAATGTGGACTTTTAGAAATGTCAGGCTTTCAGCATTTTCTGGAGTCAAACTGGGTCGTGTGTCAGTAATGATGTTACCAGCTGAGCTAAACAATCGTTCTGAATACACACTAGTCAAAGGGCAATTCATGTACTTTATTGCAATGTTTACTAAAGGAGGCCACATACTTTGTTTGGATTTCCAGTATTGGGATCAGCATTCCAGCTGATATTTGGCTCTGCAAAGTACATTTCAACAATGGTCTGTGCTGAGGCTGTGTTACAAGAGGCAGATGAAGAAGATGTTAGTTACATCTTCTAAGTGACTCCAAAGACATGAAGCTGAACCAAATGACTGGAACAGTGCTATGTCTGGATGGTGGTGAAGAAGAAGATTTGGCTGCAGTGGCTGAGGAGAAAGAGGGAGAAAATGTGGCAACAGTAGAGGATGGGCCACGTGATGCTGTGCCATGAAGTGAAGAAGATTCTGAATGTGGTGCTGCAGTTGTACTCTGTTCCATAACAGCATGTACCTCATCAATTATTTCTTCTTTGTTTATCTGAAAAGAAGTGTCATCATCATCATCTTTCAATAGTTGCTTCAATTTGTATTGTGGGTCTAAGATTGTTGCTTTTATATAGTACTCAGAATGAAGCATTTTACATAGTTTGTCATCTTCTGCAACTTTTTTTTATCATGCATCTCATTAGATCTTGTATTCTGGGGGACAGCCTGTATGTGTCAGCAGCACCATTGGCAGCCAGTGTGATCATGGGACTGTCTTGGTTCTCTAACCTTTCCCTAATCAGAGTCAACCTGAATTTTAAAATTTTTATTAGGGCTATCACCTGGCTCTATCCTCTGTGGTGATTTCCCCAAATGGCTGAAGCAGGAGAATTAGATCCTCCAGCATGGCCAACTGTGGTAGAGTAATATAGACATCTGCATAACCAATTTTATTTTGCAAGATGTATTGTCTGACAGCTTTCTTTTGCAGCCTGTGGAACATATAAAAGGTTGAATTCCATCGAGTAGAAATGTCTTGGATAAGTCTGTGCAAAGGTAAACTGTGCTCCTGCTGTATTCCTTTTCAAACAAGTGATGAGCTTTGCTTGAGTGACTGAAATGAGTGCATATTTTTTTAGCAATGTTAACAAGAACCTTAATGTCCCTGTTGTCATCAAGAAAACTGTGAACTATTAAATTTAAGCAATGTACAAAGCAGTGGATGTGAACAAAACCCCCCTCCTCCAAGGCCTTCCTTATGCTGCACCCATTATCTGCTACTATAAAGTCAACTGACAGTCCCTGTGAGATGAACCATTGCTGTATTGGTTTTTGGAGCTCTTCATTGATGTTGTATAAGGTATGTTCCGATGGAAAATAAAACATTCTTAGAAGAGCAAACTGCAACGCTTCACTGTCCACATCTGAATTATCAAAACATGCTCAATGTGCTGTGAGGGACATGAAGGGATCAGGCTGGCAGCTTGTCCAGATATCTGTTGTGAGAAGCACCACCCTCCCAAAAACACTGCACAAGATGCATCTTAATTTTTTTACATACGACATCATAAAGATCTGGAATACCTGTTGTCAAGATGTATTTCTGTGATGGTGTACTATATCAAGCTTCAAGGTACTCAAGCAGCCATCTGAATCCTACATGTTCAACCAGGTTATATGGTAGCAAATCAACAGCTATCATTTCTGAAATTTTTTGGATTATTGAAACAGCAGCAGGGTGAGTAGAGGCATATTTAGCTTTACGATCTTATGTTTCTGAGATGGTAAGCTGTCTACTTGAAGGAGAGGGGCTTTTGAACACATGGTCAGTTTCAGTAATAGTAGGAATCCTTCAAATGGGAGGAAGTGGTGGTGGAGGTGTTTCAGTAGTGCTGCGGGGGGCTGCCACTGCTTTCATTTATCAGAGTTACCCATGAGTGTCCTCTGATGACTCTCACACACACCCATAGGCCAGCGATGGATTTATAGTCATGAATCGTGAATGTGAATAATTTTTGATTGTAGTAGTACACAGCATACTGCAGTCCACCACCAGTTCCTTCCAAGCTTAGATGACTTACTCCTACTATACACTTATTGATCAATGACCTACTCAACAGTGTGCCACAGAATTTAAATTGGTGATGCAGACACGGCCACACATACTGTCCCACATGGCTTGGTTAATGCTTATATGTAACAATAAACTAAGAGGGATAAGGAGTAAGAATAATGGATGAAATCAGTGATGATGATTGATGATGATGACACTTGTGTGTGTACTTTTATTTCTTGTGTGGCAGTAGACACAGACTGGTACAGGTCACAAATTCAGAATATCCCCTGGGCCCCCCACAGTCAGTAGCATAGGTGCAGTAACGTGTCTGTCATTTGTCAGAAAAGTATTTTTTTATTTGTAATATAAGAAATCGTGAATGAACGTTAACAAGTGATGATGATATTGTGGTACAAGTCAACGATTTATTTCCTGCCCTTGCCCTGTACACACATCCACACTGAGGCCTTGAAAAGAAAAAAAAACTTTTATTTGGGGTTTCTGGGACTGTAAAATTTCTTGTGCCCCCTTGTCTCTCTCCTCTGGATCTGTAATGGATGTCACAAGTCAAAGATTTAGTTAGCCAACCTTCCCTTGCCCTACACACACTCACACAGACACATTGAGGCAAGGAAAAGAAAAAAAACATTTTATTTGGGATTTCTGGGACTTTGAAATTTCTCGTGCCCCCCCCCCATAGTCTCTCTGTCTTCTGGATCTGTGATGGCACAAGTCAAAGATTTATTTTGCCAGCCTGCCCTTGCCCTTTACTACACACAGCCACATTGAGGCCAAGAAAAGAAAAAAAACTTTTATGGATTTCTGGCACTGTAAAATTTTTATTTGTCCTCCAGTAGGCTCCCTCTCCTCTGGATCTGGAATGGCACAAGTTAAAAATTTTGCTAGCTTTCCCTTGCTCAGTGTACACATAGCCATACTGTCTGAAGCCAAAAAAAGAAAAAAACTTTTCTTTGGTATTTTCTGGCACTGTAAAATTTCTCTTGAGCCCCCAGTAGCCTCTCCGTTTCTGCTCTGGATTCTGGAATGGCACAAATCAAAGATTTTGCCAGCCTGCTTTGCTCAGTGTACCACCTACACTGTCTGAGACCAAGAAAAGAAAAAAAAACCTTTTATTTGTTATTTTCTATAACTGTAACATTTCTCTAGGGTCCCCAGTACTCTCTCATGCTCTCTCTCTCATCTGGAGGATCTTCTCAATTCAATTTCTAGATGGCAGAAGTTAAAGATTTCTTTTGCCAGCCTGCCATTGCACTATAGTACACTGCCTGCCACACTACCTGTTTTGCCTTGCTTGCCTCCCCCTCAGCAGCCACACAGTATCTCTCCCTCTCCCTCCCTCCTTGGATTCCTATCCTCTCCTTCCCCCAATGATGACTTTGTCTCCCCCCCCAGCCCCAGTAAGTTTCCTCTTCTTTCTCCTCTCTTTCTTTCCTCCCCTCTGGCTCCACTTAACAAGCAGATTTTTTAAATTCATACTTAGATTCTCTCTGCAGTGCACAACTATAGACTCTGTTCTGCAGCAGCAAGCCCCTCTGGCCATCCACCATATTGTTTGGTCCCACGTTGCACACTCACCATGGTTATATATCATGAGTTCATCACATGACTGACTATCCTGCTCTGTTGCCTGATTGGATGCCACCAGCAACCTGTACATGGAGCAAGAATGCTGATAGCATCTCCATGACAACAATACACTGAATAGCACTCCATGGACCTGAAACTGGACTTCTTCATCAAGGTATATATTTATCCAGATCCGTGGATTATGGGTTCGATCTGGGGATTCAGATCTCGGGTGGAATAGTCCACCCATCCCTACAACAGACTAGGAAATATGGGAGGGGACCACAATAACTGAAAAGGAGTTTTTGGATTGTATTGACAACTTGGGTTTAGATCAATATGTGATGTCTCCACTAGGGGGTCAAATATTTTGGACCTTGTATTTAGTAATAAGGGAGATATAGTAGAAAACTGCATAACCACAATACCTCTAGGTACTAGCAATTATGTAATGGTTTCTTTCACAATACAAATGGAATAAAAGGGATTAATGACAACAACTAAAATAAGAGATTTCAAAAAGGCAAATTTTCTGGCAATAAGAAGGAATTTGGAGAGTTGGGATTGGAAAACAGAATTTGAATCAGTAGATCCGGAGGATATGTGGAATATTTTAACAAGTAAACTGGCTGGATTATTGGATAGGTATGTTCCAATTAAATGTATGCAGATTAGCTCCACTAAAACTCCACCATGGTTTAAGGTAGACATAAAAACATTAATCAAGAAATAGCATACATACATACATATATGCAAAAAAAAAAAATCAGATACTGCCCAAGCTTGGAATGAGTATAAGACCATTGCCAGGAAAATCAAACTCTGTTAGAAGGGCTAAAAAAGATTATGAAATAAATTTAGTGACTAAGGTAAAGGATAAGTACAAGACTTTTTACAGGTACACAAACCAATGGGGGGAGGAAGGATACAGACAGGCCCAATCAATGAAGGTAGTGGGAAATTAATAACTGAAGGGTACAGATAGCAGAATGGTTAAATGAATATTTCAGCTTAGTATTTAATAGTAAGACCAACAAAATTATACTGTATGTGGAGATAGTGACACCATTAGTGAGAGTATAAGATTAAATGTAAGGGATGTGAGATGGAGGCTACAGAAAGTAAACCCAAATAAATCACCATGCCCTGGCAGGATTCACTCTAAGGTAGTATGAGAGCTGGCTGATCAATTGGCAGCTCTGGTTACCGATATAAAAAAAAAATGCTAGACACAGGTTTGGTTATTACATCTTGGATGGAGGCCTCCATCACACCAATCTTCAAAAACAAATCAAGAAAAGAGTGAAAAAATTATAGACCAGTCAGTTTGACATCTGTGCTGGGAAAGGTCCTTGAGGAAGTGATTAAGGAGTGGATAGAGGATTTCATAAAGATAAAGGGACTGACGGATATAACAACATGGGTTTACTCTGGGTCAATCATGCCAAACAAACCTGCTAAAATTTTCTAGCATTGTTAACAGGGCACTGGATCATGGCCAATCAGTGGATGTGATTTATATGGACCTGAGCAATGCCTTAGATAAGGTCAATTAATAGAAAGATTAATAGATATAGGTATGGATAACAAAATTGCGCACCAGATAATTGGATTACTGATAGAAGACAGACATTGGTGGGCATTCATCGGGTTTTGCTTGGGTCACTAGTGGGGTGCTGCAGAGATCTGTTTTGGGTCCATGTTTATCTAAATCATATATATCTACTAGGGCTGTGCATGGTCCGAATAGTATTTCCCGAATACCATGAATAGTAGGCTTGCCGAATATTCAGATGGACATTCTGAATAGTTCACTATTCGGCTACTATTCAGGACGTACTGTTCGGTGGGTGAGATTTCAAAATCTCACAGAGCTTCGCTGGCCAATCAGAGGCTGATTTTGAAGCTCAGAGCCAGGAACACCATGTGATCTCCTCACTCTGAGTGTGTAGATGAGAGAAGACAGTTGTTTCTCAGAGAGGTAGCTCTGTTTAGGTTACCACTTGTAACTTTTATAACTGTTTAAAAAATGCTTTGAGTGTGATCCAGTTTTTACATCTGAACACCTTGTGACTGCATCTGACTGCAGTTTTTTTCATCCTTGAAACTGGGCTCAGTTTCAAGGAAAAGGAGAGTCTGTATGAGAGTGAATCTGTGTTTGTGTTGCTGCATGCTGACTCCCTTCCCCCACTGCTTACAGTTTCACAGCTCAGCTGAAGCAGTGTGGTTTAATTTTTAAGAACCAATTAGTTCTTATCAGAATTTTTTTTTGGTCAACAAAGTCCAGTTTGGCTTTTGCATGTAGTGGGTAACTATTACTGGGCTCAGTAACAATGAGTGGCTCAAGCTTTTGCTGACTGCCCCATCACCACTGCTGTGCTTGCTTAGCTTTTTGTTCCAAATCCACACACAGCCCCTGTGGTATTTTTTATTTCTTTTGTGAAGCAAATTGGTATTTTGCTGTATTCAGGTTCTAGGCTTGATTCCCTGCATAAGTGAGGTGTGATTGTCATCTGACTCCCTCTTATCTGCGTTGCAGCTTACCGTGGTGCATACATCATCCGTATGTGTGTTGTATTGTTCTTGTAATCTGTGTCCTGCAAGTGCATGCACAGTTGTCTGCATGCATTTTTTTTATATATATAAAGCAGCCTATTTTTTTCTCACTAGGTTAGGCTTGACCCATTGAATTGTTGCTGACTGTAGTCTGGTTCTTGGCTCAGTTCCCTGCACAACTGAGTAAGGAGGGTGTCACAGGTGACTCCTCCCTCCACAGCTCACTGCACCTGAGTGGCCTCCTGTGCATGTGAGTTTTTTCTTTTTCATGTGTCTTCGCCGCCTGTGTGTACACTACTGTGAGTGTATACATGTACATTTTCTGTGAACTGCTTTAGTATTTCTGTGTGTGCCAGGTGTGACTTATTGGATTCTGTGTGCTGAAAGTTGTTTGGTGCACCTTCAAAGCTTGAATTGCTGTATTGTATGAGTGCACAACTGACACCGTACAAGTAAGAAGTTGTTTGCTGACTCCATCTCTTTCTAATATCGGCTTGACTTTATTAGCTGCTACATACGTGGTGTTGCTATTGTTTTCTGCAAGAAGCACCAACATAAACAAAGACACTAATCACAAATAATATACACAGTAAGTTACGGACCATGTCTCATCACTCCTGTAAACGTGCACGGTCCAGCCCAAGCAAGTCATCTTCACCACCAGTCGTAAGTGGTGAGGAACAGGGTGAGAGAAGGTCTGTTCATATTTGCCACTCTAAAATAGTTTTCTCCCCGATAAGCCTTCAGGTTCTGGTGTCAGTAAGATTGGGGTAGTACTAGTACTACTATAACTTCAACTGCTGCCACTACTATTACTAGTACTGCATTTGAAGCACCATCATTTTATAAAAGTAGGAGGGCTTTACAGCTGACATCTCCAGTTATACAAGAACAAGAACCCACCCCCACTACCAGTGGTAGTACTGTTCACACAACTGCCCCATAGAGGCAGCATCGCCTATCAGTGTGCTCCTCCCCACCATCACCAGTGCCGTGATTTCAGCAACCAGAGCAAATTCTTTTTGCACTGTTGACACCACCACTGCCATAACAGTGTGCACTCTTATTTGTGCTCCTTGCACAACCATTGTCACCACAACCTTTGCTTCCATTAGTAGTTCTGAGTGTTTTGCTGTCACCATGACTACTGCTGCCAGTATTACAGCTAGCTGTAATATGATGCCAATTTCTTTGACTGTAGCTCCTGATTGTAATTCTGGCACAAGGACTACTGTCGACAGTGCTACTTGCTTGCCAACTGTGCCCATGACCATAGGTACTGTGACTAGTACTGACCATGAGACTGTTACAATGACTGCACCAATTGTGTTGCCAAAATGTACTGTTGCTCAGCCTCACAAGTTTTATCTCACCACATTTCCTTTTGCTGATGTGGAGGATTTTGAAGAAGAGCATTCATCTGGTTCTGAATATTTACCAGAGCCTCAAGACTTGCTAAGTACATGACCTGACAATGATACCCACCTAAGCAAATTTGGTGATGAGGCCGAATATACAGCATGTCTGTGTGAGAAGTGTGAATGTGCAGCTGCCAAAAAATGCAGTACTTCTTGTCGTGGCAAGCAGGCAGGTCAGGGTTACCCTCCTCCTCCTAAAAAAAAAACAGTCCACCCTGTCCTTTCAAAGAGTTGTGTCAAGTTCAACTCCATCTGATACACAAAGTAGTTTTACAACTGCATCTGTTGTGGAGAAAGAAAGGGGTAGAACAACTGCATCCACTGCACCCAGGTCTGATAAGGGGAAAGGGGCAAAACATGCCCATGGTCGCTGTATTGGGGCCTGTACTTCCACTGTCAGTGCAAGGAAAAGTGTGGTGTGGCTTTACTGTAGTGTTGTAAAAGATGTTCCAACAAAGGCAGTATGCTGTGTGTGTGACTGTACTATAAATCGTGGTAAAAACCTTTCAAATCTCACAACAACATCAAAGATGAACCATCTCCGAATGAAACATCCCAGTGCATTTCAATGATCCACAGCTGTTCCTCCCCCTTCCCAACATGTGCCTGTCAGACCCTCTTCTGGTACTGGTCCAGTAGATGCACAAAGTATTGTTAGTGATTCTATTATTGAGACAGACAGTGTGCTCTCAACTCCCCTTACGCCACTTATAGCGCATCCCTGTACAGGATAATCATCCATTCTACCTTCTTCTGCTCAATCATCTATTATTGTAACACCCTCCACCATGGGTTCAAAGTCAAAATCAATGCAATGTGGTACCTCTCTGACTACACCCATCATGCAAGTTTTCCATGCCTGCACCAAATACCAGGCATCACACCCTACAGCACAGCAGATCACCAGTTTAATTGGTGAGATGATGGCCTTGGATCTGAAGCCATTTTCCATCATGGAAAACACAGGTTTCCATAGGTTGCTGCAGCATTTTCACCTTAGGTATAATATACCATCACAGACCACATTTTCACGCACTATAGTACCCAACATTTACCAAGATTTGAGAAAAGAAGTTGCAAGACTACTAGCACAGGCTGTTGGTGGAGTTTTCCACTGCACAACTGACATATGGACCAGCATGATTTTAAATCATGCATATATGTCACTGACAGCACACTGGTGTGTTGCAGATGTGGTAGTCACTGGTGGTGATGGTGGTACTGGTGATGGTTCTGTCTCTCTCCCCTCTCCCTGCAGGTCTGCTTTGTTAAATGTCAGAGTTATGGAAAAGAATCACCGGGCTATAAACATACTGTCATTCCTGCAAGAGATGTTGAGCCCATGGATTTATGGCAACAATTTGCAGGCAGGGTTTCTGGTCACAGACAACGCCACAAATATGATAAAGCACTTAGAGATGGCAATTTTGATGGGATATGCTGCTTTGCTCATACACTAAATTTGGTGGTGACAAAGGCTTTGGAAACACAGACGAGGCAGATCACACAGTCAAAGTAGCCAGAAGCATATGCAGCTACTTCCATCACTCTGTGAAAGCCGCAAACTGTCTACATCAGCTATGTGGCAGTATTGTCCCAGATTTGGACTTAGAAATCCTCGAGACAGACTTCTAGTCTTTTGCCCTCTTGTTTCTGTCCCCCCCCATCTACCTCTCCTTCTATCAAATTCTGCTCCAGCAGTATCCTCTAACTTTTTCACACTGTAATGGAGTGGCCGCCCATTATAGTGTATTCTCTAACTTTCCCTTTTATTCATTCACTCTGTCTCGAGAATTCCCAACTTCAAATAAAGAAAAGTGCACAAAATGCCCGAAGTTTATTATGGTGTTTGTTGCATTGTTTCACAGAATGAATAATAAAAATATAAGCCTTTTTCCCCTGTTGAGGTTACTGAATTAAGTCCCTCCTTAAGAAAGCTAGCGCTAGTGCCGTTACAGGTACAGCTTTAGGAGAGAAGCTGTGGGGCTTTGAGAAGGCTGGTCAGGAGTTTTAAAATACAAGGGGTCTTCCTTGTTGGATGTGAGTTGTGCGAGCTAGTTCAGCTGCAAAAGGGAAAGCAGTGACAAAAATAAAAACAGCATGTCCTGCCCTCCTCTCGCACTCTATCTGTACCGCTGGGTGCGGTCACTTGCTGCAGCGACAGCGGGTAGTAGTGTGAGTACAGACTTGTAACTGCCTTCCTGTACTTGCAACTAACAAATTGAACCTGTAAATAAAAGGGTTTAGTCTGTCTGTTTATCAGACTTATGGGTTATGCTTTTTGTTTGAGCTTTTATCTGCATGCACAAAGAAAACATAAGGACCCATTAAACAAATGTATTAAGCAGTAATTAAAGGAGAAGCCCCTACAGGTAACCTGGTTGTTGTCTTGATTAAAGATCTCCTAAAGGGGCTGGCAGCCCAGAATGAAGCACATTTGTAGAGGGCTAGAACTGAGTGACATCACAATGTGGGCAGAGTTATTAGCTAATTTAGGTAATTAAGGTTTCAAACTATTGAATATGTGTTTTTAACCTATATTGAAGACTGTAGTAATTAAGATATCAAAACTGTAAAATAGAATATCGACTTGTTATAACTGTAGTCCCCCATTTTTATGTATTAGTGTAGAATAAAGTGCCATTATTTAATTAGGGGTCGGACTACAGTGACCACATGATTAATTATGCCCTGTGAATTCCTATAAAAAGAGAAAGGTAGACACAGATGTTAGATAGCAGTGAAAGGGAGTAGGTGAAGCTCTGTTCCAGAACCATAGAAGATAGTGAAAAGTTAGACTAAAACTACTTCCACTCTATGTTACACCTTGAAAAGTAACTGAAAGATCTTGGTGAGCTAGGATTTGATTTGTACCCAGTTTTTTCAGTGTTTTATTTTATTTCCTCCTTGGCTATATTATTTGAACTTTTATTTGGATCATTATAATAAAAGGCACTCAAGGCGTTCTTGTGTGTCACAACCTTCCTTTGGTCTCTACCTGTGTTAAGTTGTCTACACCCACACCCTACAACAAGCTACAAGAGCATCTTCAAATGCCACAGCATCATCTCATCCAGGATGTGCAGACCTGGTGGAATTCTACCTACTACATGCTGCAAAGGCTTATGGAGCAAAAGCAGGCCCTTCGTGAGATGAGCATGGAAAATTATATAGGGGGAGTCCTTGGACATCAGGACTGGGCTGTGATTGAGGGCTTGGTAAAGGATTTAGCCCCATTTGAAAGGGGCACTCCTGACCTTAGCTCTGATTCTGCACTGCTAAGTCAGGTAATTCCTGCTGTAAAGATCCTGAAAAAAGCCATGAGGAGATTCAGTGAAAATGCTGAGAAAGATCCAAACCAGACACCAGGAACAGTGATATCCCTTGTGGAAAACCTCACCACAGAACTAGAAGTTAGATTTTCTGATCTCTGTTCCAATAAAAAGCACATATTTGTCACTATGTTGGATCCAAGTTTCAAGTGTGAGGTATTACACCTTATAATGCCCACTCACAGGATTACAGACATTCAGAAGCAGATGTGCTTAGAACTTAGTTTCTGCATCCTTGGGTTGATGAGACCAGCAGGTAACCCTATTGATGAGCCAGTTTCTGAATCACAAATTGAAAGCAGTATGGAAAACCTTAAGAAGGAGGGTAACTGTTGGACTGAACTCAGCTCATCGCTACAGCCTGAGCAGCGGAAGAGAACAGAACAGCAGCCACAGTCGGCACCTAATCTGCTGAACAGTTATTTCAATGAGCCTCTGGAGTCATTCTCCATAAATGCAGTGGAGTACTGGATCAAAAGGATGAAAGCATCTCTGTACTTTGCACAGTTGGCCCTTAAATATATATCTGTTGCCCCCCCCCCACCAGCATACCGTCTGAATGAATGTTCAGCACTGCTGGGGATGTGGTGGAACCTAATCGATCCTCACTTGACCCAGCACATGTGGAACAACTTGTGTTTATAAAAATAAATCTACCTCACCTTGGGTACACATATGGCCACTAACAATTGCAATAAACAATTGTCTTGTACTGGATACAACATTTGTGTGTTGTAGCATTGACCCATACACAAGCCATTCTGTGTTAACCATCATTGTTCTGTTAGCAAATAAGCACATGTTAACATTCATATTCAAAGTCATTCTAACACAAATCTGTGACCAGCACCCTTTTCCTTTATTACTTCCACTGTCATGGTGTATTTTTTTGAACGAGCATGCTCTGCAGTTTCCAATGCCTAAAACTGCCACCCACCTATTGATTGCTGTTCCCAATATAAAATCCTCAATTGGTGTTGCTACATCTCTCATCCCCTGTGTTGCGTGTGCCCATATTCCATCGATCCCTTTAACAGCTTTCCAGGTGCCAGTAACCAGTGTGGCATCACCAGTCTCAAGTATTTCACGTGCATAAAATATGGCAGCTAATAGTGTGTCATCTCCAGTCTCAGTGTTTCCCATGCCTGAAATATGGAAGTTACAAGTGTGGCATCACCAGTCTCAGTGTTTCTCATGCCTGAAATATAGCAGTTACAAGTGTGGCATCACCAGTCTCAGAGTTTCCCATGCCTGAAATATAGCTGTTACAAGTGTGGCATCTCCAGTCTCAATGTTTCCCATGCTCGGATTATGGCAGTTACAAGTGTGGCATCACCAGTCTCAAATATTTCAAGTGCATAAAATATGGCAGTTAGTAGGGCATCTCCAGTCTCAGTATTTCCCATGCCTGAAATATGGCAGTTACAAGTGTGGAATCACCAGTCACAAGTATTTCGAGTGCATAAAATATGGCAGTTAGTGTGGCATCTCCAGTCTCAGTATTTCCCATGCCTGAAATATGGCAGTTACAAGTGTGGCATCACCAGTCACAAGTATTTCGAGTGCATAAAATATGGCAGTTAGTGTGGCATCTCCAGTCTCAGTATTTCCCATGCCTGAAATATGGCAGTTAACAGTGTGGCATCACCAGTCTCAGGTATTTCACATGACTAAAATATTACGGTTATGAGTATGGTATCACTTGTCTCAAGTATTTCACATGACTGAAATATTCCAGTTACTAGTATAGCATCACACGTCTCAAGTATTTCACGTGATTGAAATGTTCTGGTTACCTGTATGGCATCACCATTCTCAAGTATTCCACATGCCTGAAACATTCCAGTTACCAGTATGGCATCTCCAGTCTCCAGTATTTCACATGATTGAAATATTCCAGTTACCAGTATGGCATCTCCAGTCTCCAGTATGTCACATGACTGAAATATTCTAGTTACCAATATGGCATTACCCATCTCAAGTATTTCCCAAGCCTGAAATATCCCTGTTACCAGTGTGGCATCACCAGTCCCAAGCATTTCACATGCCTGAAATATTCTGGTTACCAGTGTGGCATCACCAGTCTCAATTATTTTCCATGCCTGCAAAATTATTGCAGAGTGCTGCAGTATACTGCAAGGAGCAGTGTAATTCAATGGCAGTTAATCTCTAGTCATCCAATATTTTGTGACAGCATTTACTGCAAAGTACCGAATTGCATCTTGTCTTGCTTCACTGTATACTATTGATACAAAATACAATTCCAGAGAAGGTGGTGAGATGGACTACATGGACGATGACAGACAGGTGTCTCTTTATTAGATGGTCTCAAATATTTTTCTCCCCAAGCAAACCTTTTAGTTCTTGTAGCATTGAGAATAGTACTACTACTACTACTACTAATACCGCCAGCAGAACTATTACTACTACTGGTGTCACCACCTGTTCCATCTATACATTCACTGTCACATCCTTTTGTGCAGTAGTAGGAGGGCATTAGTGCATGCATGCTTTGTGCAGGAAGCAGCAGACACCGCCACCAGTGTTCCCACTGCTATCACTATGCCTGCTACATCTACAGTCATTGTGCTTCCCACCACCACCGGTGCCATTCATGCCGCAGCCACCCTTTCAGCTGTCACCACTATGGCAGCCACTGTTACCACTATTCTTATGCCCATGGCCAAAGCACCGTCTACCCCATGTCTGTGGATTTATGTGATAACCACAAAAGCGCAATCATGATTGGTGGCAGGGCAAGTATATATCACCGAAAATCTATTTCAGTGATGTACACCCACAACGCACAGGAAAACAGTGCCAGGGACTTAAATTTTGCTTGTTCATGCAGTGGGCTGTTCCCCTTGCATTGCCCCACACCTCCTACTAAAGAATTCTTAACTCCAGGGGGGAGCATATTGGGTGGGGGTGCAAAATCTGGAGAAAAAAAATTGGGGGCCAGGCACACAAAAATGTAGGTGTGCCCAGACCTGAACCTGGAACCCTTGCACCTTTAGGCTGACAACCACCAACCACACTATGGGACCAGCTTGGCAGCCCCACACCAACCACACCAGGCCAACCCTTCCTCCCTTCTGTCACGCTGGACCCCACCCCCCCGCACATGTACACTTATAGTGATGTCCTGTCACTATATGCACCCAACTCCCCCATCTGGTCACCCTTTCTCAGCAGTAGCCCCTTTGACATGCACCAGGATTGAGTTGCCGTTATTGCAAGCACTCAATCACTGATGCCCATGTCATGGGCTACCGTGTCTGTGACCATGAACACCCTCCAGTGCTGACCCAATGCAATGCGTGATATTGTTTTTAGAGTGCTATATGTGTGGTGTGGTGGATCAAGTGTGCCACATGTAGCTTGTGTTGCATTAATGAGAGCTCTGCATTGGTTGTTGAAGTTTCATTGAGGTGTATATGCTACACCAGGTTTAAAGGGTGATTAACGGTGTTGTTAAAGTGCTTTTTTTAAAGTTTCCTTAAAAAACACCTTTTCTGGCAGAATACCGAATACCTGGGACCTGAATACCGAATATTCAGCCGAATATTCAGGAAAAGGTATTCACACAGCCTTAATATCTACAGCACTCAGCTTTGATAAAATACTGTATATTTATCAAGGTCTGTGGATGACATCAAAATGGGGCAATGGAGGGATCTCTGGAGGATACCGCCCATTTACAGATTGCACTATCACAAAAAGAATACTGGGCATGCAGAAATAAATTAGACATTAACCTTGACAAATGTGCAGTCATGCACTTAGGCAGGAATAATGAAATGAATCACTACATGTTAAATGGGAAAACTCTAAGGATAATTAAGGAGGAAAAGGATCTTGAGATCTTGATATCCAATAATCTAGAAACTAAAAATCATTGCCATTTGGTGTCAGACAGGGCAAATGGGATTTTAACAAACATTAGGAGATGTATCCAGAGTTGGGATAGAAAGGTTGTGTTGCCCTTGTCTCTCTCACTGGTCAGAACCCATTTCGAGTATGGTGTCCAATTCTGGTCTCCAAGCAGTAATAGTGGTTGTAAGTTACACAGCAATCTCAGTCAAGATCAATACACCTAGCATGGTCAGAAACAACAGAGCAGGCGCAGTCTGGAAATACAGAGCCAGTGCTGGCAGTGGGAGTTCAAGGAAGCATTGATTCAACTTATAAAAACCGGTAAAATTATATACTTCTTTTTTTTTTCTAATGCCAAAAGGCATGCGGGTTTAACTCTATGAAATCTCACTAAGCAAGTAAAAAAAATATTGCAGCCAAGCAGAGCTTCATAATTCTAAGTGGGCACATTAATATATATTGTGAAAAGGCAAGCTAGTGCAGGGACTAGTTATTTACTGGTCTCTGTTGACTGATACCCACCCAGGTAGTGGGTGCTCTCGATTAATCAGGGAGCAGTGCTTCTCTAATCTATTTTCTAAATGGTATTAAAAAATTGACTTGAAAATAAAGCATCCTGATTGGCTAAAAGCCATGCTCAAGCATGCATTTAATTTTCAATAGAGCCCGGTGAAAAACAAGTGCCAATTTGGGCTGCTCCATTACTTAGGGTATTCTTGGGAACCCCAAATTTTCAAACTTGCCAGCCACCATTTTTTTTTGTCTTGCTTAGCGAGATTCACCTCAACAATTCCACTCCATACCCCCGATAAAAACTCATATGGAAAAACTTACACTGCAATATTCATTTGAAGTAGACTTTAAAGAAAAAAATCTTCCTTTTCTGCTATCCTTGCTACCATCATTTTAAAGTCAGCTCCACTGTGCAGCCAACTGTCCAAAGTTTGGCCTTGCTGCTGCTGACACTCAGATGCTAGCTTGCTTTCTTTTTAGCCACAGAGGGAAAAAGTCATTTTTTTCATACTTACATTTTTCTTTGCTGCTGGCTTGCCTGACCTCCCTCCATATCTATCTCCAGACATTTTGGCCCATGTCCCATTGATGGTAAATCCACTAACTGTGCAACATTAAAAATTAAATGAAAAGAAGTTTAAAGAAAAAAAATCCACTTATTTTTGGTGGTTGAGAAGTGAGAGAGACAGAGAGAGAGAGAGAGAGAGAGAATACTGGAGTATTTCTCCCAGCTGTGCTCAATTCAGAGTTGGTGAGATAACCATGACAACTAATTCCATAGTTAAAACTACGAAGGCTTCACTAGGACAAGAATCCCCACTTTTAAAAAAAGACAGCATTTAAATACAAGTGGAGGAACTATTTTATTATAAAATAAATCAAACATCTAAGAGTTTAAACATCTAACTATAAAAAATATTTTTATTAAAACACAAAATGCAGTTGCCCACTTTCTAAGTACAATAATACCCAACAGGGTGGGCAATATTGGACAATATTGGACTTTACAGGGGCTATAAGGCCCTCCAGCTGCAGAGTCAGACCTCATTACACCCATGGGCAGTCCAGTATTGCCCAATACTGTCCACCCTGTTGGATATTATTGCTTACTTATGAAATGGGTCTACAAAGTTCAGAAACCTGATTGGCTGTGGAGGTCTGACCTCAATGCCATTATCCTACCACAACAGCACTGGAAGCAGACACCAAGCCTCGGTGACCTGTTGACATTATGCTGGCACAGCTGTGTTAATACACATGAGCATTCTGACAGCACATGCGTAAGTCCTCAGACCTCTGTGAGAGTGTGACAGAAAACAGCTATCATCATGGATGTGAACTTCAAAGTTTTGTGTGATTCAACCATGGAAGCCTTACTTTAACTAGGCAGCATTTCTGATGCAGAACTAAGGAAAGGGGAAGTTGTTTAACCAGGAAAGGCACACTAAGCCGAAGCTTGTTTCCAGGTGCAACCTGGGAGCACAGGGAAGTCAAGTGACTTGTTCAGGGTCACACAGTATGAAAGTGGGGGCTGTGGGATTCAAACCCAGATTTCCAGGTTTGCAGCTCAGAGTAATAAAACCACTGCACTATACTTCATCAGAACTACTGAAATACATTAACAACATACCTGAAATAGAAACTGTGGCTGAAGATATGACAACCAATTCACTGCAGACAATTACTCTGACAAAAGTTACCACAAGCAGTTTACATAAGCAGAAGACAGAACAACTGAACCAGCTTCTGCAGAAATCTCTATACCTAAGGGTAAGACTGAAAAAGAAAATAAGAGCAGAAGGCATCATGGCACTGTAAGTGACACATAATTTATATTAAACTTGACAGAATTGAGCTAAACACAAGAAGACTGACTACATGAGAGGTCAATGTCTGGACTGGCTGTCTAAGAAAACAAAAGCAGATTTAAGAACTGTAGCAAACGAAGCCTTCAATAGACTGCTCATAAACCCCTATGCTACAGTCAAAAAAAAAGAGAAGGTTATATGGTGTCTCCTCCAATGTGTCACTTTGAGTAGGACTCAATTGACACTGTAAATTACCCCAACATCATGTTCTGTAAACCTTAGCAAATGCACCAAATTTATCCTTAGAAAGCAATAGGTTTGCCAGCATTTTGAAAAGGTTGTGGAGTCAGGGGAAGACAAAATGACACATCATCCTTCCATAACCAGCTCAGATTTACAGAAAATCAAAAGTAGTCAAGCATTAAACACAAACACTGCAGAAGCATCTGACAGAAAGGTCTGACTTGATTTTCAACTTTACTTTGCCCATCAGGGAGAGAAGGACTCCATTCAAATTTACACCAGCATCCTGTGTTATAAAGGTAGATAAAAGCTAACTAAAATAAGTCACCATGACTTTTAATGAAGCAACCAAGAATAATGCTGACTGTTTTGAAACTGCCAGTGAGCAAAACTGTGGCTTCAAGCCTGAACTTCCAGGGGACCCTTTCTGCTCTTAAAGTCTCTTGTTCAATATTTGGTGAATAGCAAACTGCTTGTGTATACATTATTTATAAAACTTTGGCCTTTCTTTAGTTTCACCCTTGGTAGATAAGCCAGATAATGTGTAGGGAACTGAAGGACCAGCTCCAAGGGTGAGCAGACTGCTGGAGGAGTAGGAGGCTGGGGAAGATGGTGGGTGTTTGGAGACATGCTAAGCATGGGCTGCTGGGAGAGGCATGGGCTGCTGAGAGAGGTTGGATTTTACGTGGGATGTGGGAGGAGCTATTCTGCACTGAACCACAGGCTTCAGACCTCCCATTCAATGTTTGGTAAATAGCAAAGTGCTTGTGTATACTTAAAACTTTGGACTTTCTCTATTCCCACACATGGTGGATAAGCTGGGTAGTGTGTAGGGAACAGAATGCCCAAAAAGACTACCTCCTCCTGCTTATGGACAGTGTGGCTAGTAGCACACAAGAGAGAATCCCCCTGTGGAGGAAACCTCTGAGGACCCATGGCTACTGACCTGCTCATCCTTTGGGCAAGCTGAGATTAGATGATCCTACAAGTTTGATTGATTTCTGCTTCTGATTTATGACAGACTGATTTGAGGCTGACAAATTTAATTTTTTTCACGTCTCTTGGTAATCAGTGAAGGAATGCTGTTCTTGGATTTTGAAGAAGCTTGTTCCAAATTTAAGGAAAGTCCTGAAAAGGCGTAAACTTTGAGGCCAAGTCGATGTGGAGTTTGACAATTTCCAGGCATCTTTATGTTGCCATGAATGTTGGTTATTCATGGTCAAGAGAGGATAGAAAGGATCTTAACACACGTGGAAAACTATGAGTTGGTCAAATATGTTATTAGACGATAGATGATACAGGTAGGGTAGTAAGTTATTAAACTCCTGTATGAGATCTGTCAATCTTGGGGAAGGAGTGACTGGATATTATGATTAACTTACTTCTAGAACTGGAATCTGTAAGGAATTTGGCAGAGGAGAGTGATGAAACAGATTTCTCCAGGATGCAGGCAACCATTTCAGATAGAAGATAGTGGAGGTACAATGGATTTAGTGAGTCTGGAGATTTTGTGATGAAGCCATCTTTAGGGAGATGATAATGAGTATGATCTTGATGATCTGAGAGGTATGCTTAAGATTCCTTATGATAAGTTCATGGCTTGATGGCCTAGTGAGGAATACAATGACATGCTTTACATGAGCAAGGAGTTCTGGTAAGATTGGAGTTTGTGGAAAGAAGAGTACTTTTGCATACTGTTCATATGCAGCTTGGTGACTGGAGTTAAAGAAACCCACATGAGAATGTTGTCCTGATGGCAAAACGTATGAGTTCAATTGACGCAAGAGGAGAGAACATGACCGAGGCTACTGAGGATGGAGATAATGAAAGGTCTGCAATTGGGACTGAGATAATAAATCAGCTGCATAGTTTGGCATAACCAGGAATATAAATGTAATCTAGTGTAACACTAAGATAGAGAAACCAAGTTGGACTCAGATGATCCATATAATAGACTGGGACAAAAATTTCCCTCATTGAAATGTACATTACGGCAGTTGATTGACAGGGAACTAGAGACTGACTGGAGAGATCCATAATAGTTCCATATGAAGGCAGCATTTCCTATTAGGTAATTTTGCAAAAGGCGATGTTTATGGCAATCCTATGGTGATACAATGCCAAATGCCAGGAAGCAGTGGTCCTGGGCTGCTCAAAAAATAACAGCATAGCCACACAGTGGAGATGCATTGATGTATGCCAGTGTGAAACAGGATAAGGATCTTTGCAGTAGGTTGGATAGCCATTCTAATAAGATACATGAAGTAAGCTAGCTACATCAAATTTAGAGCAATCAGGATATGAAAGTAACAGTGTAGTTCAGGAAACAATGATGACCAAGTCAGAAGGTGAAGTTGAATGATTGACCTTGAGGAATTATCTGGATGCACAGATGAGGTATTTTAGGAAGAAGTTCTCATTTCTGGCAAGAACATCTGATCAAAAAAGATGTCAGTAAGATGGTATCCTGTGATGATGATGGGAGGTTGCCAGGCATCCATACATTCTATATCTAATGTCATGCTGAGGAATTTGAGGAATGTCACTGGACCAAACATTTTCTTCTTGAGCAGAGAGACAGGCATTGAAACAGTTGTGATAAGAGCTGAAGTGCAACCATGAGGAGAATTCTGGTTGATCTTTTGGAAAAGGTCATGTAATAGATGAATTACTGCTGGATGGTGGCAAACATTGAGAAGGCCCAGAAGCACTGCATAGAATTTAGTGAAGAGCTGAGGGCTGAAGCAAAGGCCAGACAACTGCACAAGGATACCAGTCCTTCCAAAATGCATCACAGAGATTGCCAAGGATGAACAACTGGGAGAGGAAGTGAATGCAGGGACAAGGAGTGCTTCACAGCCAGGAGCCAGGGCCATAATGGTGATGAGAGCTAGTGTGCAATGACTATGAGCACAGGTTGGAATAATCATGGAATGAGTTTGAGGAAATGATGCTCTGACTGACTAAGGTCTAAGAGGCAGAGAAATCAACAATGAGGCGTGGCATGCCAGAAAACCATCCAGTGGCAAAACACATGGGAGTAAGTGAGAAGGAGGGTATCGTGCAGAAATAATGCAGGTGAATGCCACCCGTATGGTCCGTGCAGAATACAAAGCATGACATAACATGGAAACAATGACATGGAGCACTGAATAGTGGAAGAGTTCCTGGGGAACCAAAAGTTACAGGAGCATGACGGGCAGACTGCTGGACAGTTGAAGCTGATGGGTCAAAGGCAGGTGAAGGTGAAGCCAGAAGCAAACAGTGATAGTCACCCATGGGATGACAAGGAGGAAACTAAAGAGGTGACTAGATGTCTAGAACTGTAGAAAAAGGAGCAGGTTCCAGTAGAGGAACAGCTGATTCAGACCAGGACACCAAACATGATGAGACATAGAAGACTTGGAGGAAGCATACGACTCCATACAGGGGTAGAAGTGGAGTACAGGACACTGAGGAATTTAGATCAGCCATGAGGTGGGAGCGGTCCTATTCATAAAGGAGTAGTTGGATGTGGATCCATCAAACAAGCTGAAGGAGCTAGAAGAAGGTGAGGAGACCTTGAAGAGACTGGAGCAACGTGTGCAGCCAAAGTGCAGAAAGAGGAAGAAGAATCCAGATCATCAAAAGCACTGCGTATTGTACTGAGACTGGAATAAGTCTGAGGAGAATGTGGAGGACATGTTGTGCAATGAAAGGCAGAGAGTGGGTAAATAATAAAGATGCCATGCTGTGCTGACAGTGGTAGGAAGTCTGAGCACCTTGCAGGATCCCAGTGGTGGTTACAGTTGGAGAGTCAAGGCATAGAAGACACAAAAGCTCATCTGCTGCCTATTGCGGCAGATGCAGAATAGGGCAGATGGGAAGGAGTGACAGCAGAACTCTAGCTCAGGTAAATTGGCAAGCACCAGCACATGAATACTTCACAGTGTAGAAGGCAGAAATGGAGACTGGCATAGCTGGTAAGGACTGGAATGGGATATGTACTGGAACTGGATGAAACAATCTCCCATCTCCTGTAGACAGATGCACACTTCCACTCAAATACCTCAGAAGGTATGAGGTAGAGATGGAGGCTGATGGACTGCTGATATGAATGACTAATATGATTGACCAATAGGACTGACTGATATGATTGCTTGATATGAGTTGACTTTGATGAGCAACTGATATGATTGACTGATATGACTGACAGATTGAAATGGGTCCCATACCTGGAGGACAGGGCAAGTCCACCTTTATGCGATACCCCACAAGATAGAGTTAGAGTTGGAGGCCAATGGACTGCTGATGTGAATAACTGGTATAACTGAGTGACTGAAACTGACCTCCATCCCTGGAGGACCGGGTGAATCCATCTTCACTCACTATCTCATAAGACAGAGTTAGGGACAGAGGCCATCACATAGCTGATAAGGAGGAATGGTGTGACAGACTGAGCTGTCTAACTGAAATGACAGACTGACAGATGAGACTAACAGAGACAGACTCCCATCCCTGGTGGACAGGGCAAGACTATATTCACTCAAAAACCTCAAATGGTATGAGTTAGGCATGGAGACCATCGCACTGCAGGTATGGCTGAGCAAGGAAAGAGCAGCTGTCTGCTGCTTTAAAGGAAGAAATAAAAACGCCCAATTAGAAGGAGGAAGAGGAAGCAGGAGAAGAGTGAGGAGGAGACTGAAGATAGCCAGATGGGCTCTTGACAAAACAATACTACTGGACAAAATGCACCAATTGGGAGAATTGAAGGCACAACATTAAGCAGAAACACTTCTGATTAAGACGTTACTCTGACATCAAAATATTAAGGGCGTGGTTGTACTCGGACATTGACAGCTGAGTCTGTGGGGAAATGCTAGGTGAATTAGCTGCTTGAAAAGTTTGGCAGAAGCTGCTTAGCTGAGCCATGGGCTTTCAATATGCATGTCTGCTTGAAATGGATAATGGTGCTACACCTGCAAGAAAGCGAATGAGGGAATGCATTTAGACAGCCTGCCATTCATCTGCAATGAGATAGGAGTAGTACATCAGTTAAATAAACTGTGCAACTATGTAGCTCTAAAAGAGTTGTGATCTATGATTGGTGCAGAGAAAGATTGTTATGGTGAATTTGCAGACCCAGCCTATCAGTCTCTTTACTGTTTTTGTTGCTTGATAGCTTATTTTATTTTTATTTACTTAAATCTTGGAATTACAGTACCTTTGAGCCACAGACTCATTTACGAAGGTTTCACATCAAGAGTGTACAGATGCAAATGGATAATATAACATCATACAATAATTCATAAAATGTCATCCAACTATTAAAGTCAGGTGATACAGAGAGTACCTAGTCACATTCATACATCATTATAGAGTTAACACTGACAGAGTTTCCAAGCATGTTACAGAGTCAGTTACAACAGTGGCTCCTACAGATAAGTTGAAGGAGCATTAAAAGCAGTTGGGTAGGTAGGGGATGCTGTCGGTAAGGTGTCATTGTCAATAGCATCAAGTTCTGAATGCATGTGCATCAGAAGCAGACCATGTAGGAAGTAGCTAGGGTGGTGGCCAGAGCTAGCAACAATTACGCCAGCACAGAGAGAGAGCTAAGGCAAACAATAATGTCTTTGTCACAAAAATTAGCTTAGGGTAAGGGGTTGAAAACTGAGAAGTGTTGTGGTAGAGGAAATTAGGAGGAGTAGAAAAGGTCGGATGGGGAGGTAGGAAGAGAAATTAGTGGAGAAAAATGGAAGTAGAAGGGAAGAGGTTGGAGTGGTGGGTGAAAAGAGGAAAGAGTGGAGGAATGGCAGAAGTAGTGCTTGTTATGATAGTAAAGAGCTAATATAACCAAAACAGGTAGACAGGGTTGACTTCTTGTAAAAAAATATTACTAGATACAGGCTGTACTTCATCTATTTAATCAGAAACACTTACATGGAATGGGCGTAGTACAGCCTTAAGCTAAGCACTAGGGGATGATGTCACAACCTGGATCTGTAAGATCAGTGGTGAGACCTCATCTGGAGTACTGTGTCCAGTTCTGGAGGCTGCATTTCTGGAAGGACATAGGCAAAATAGAGGCAGTCCAGAGAAGTGCAAAAAATACTGCAGGACTGCACCAAAAGTCATGAGGAAAGACTACAGGACCTCAATATGCATTCCCTGGAGGATAGGAGAGATAGGAGGATATGATAGAGACATTCAAGAACCTCAGGGGTATAAACAACATACAGGAGGGTACCATCTTTCAGAAAAAAAGGAGTACAAGTATAAGGAGGCATGATATGAGGCTAGAGGGGGTAGGCTCACTGGCAATGTGAGGAAGTACTTTTTCACTGAAAGAGTAGTGGATGCTTGGAACAGCCTCCCTGCAGAGATGGTAGTGGCAAAAACAGTAGGGGAATTCAAGAATGCATGGGATAGACTTAAGAATACTCTCACAATAAGGAACAGATGGTAAGCCACAGATCAACTAGGGTCTGCAGTATTGCATTAGTTAAAGAAAATGATAAGACTAGGTGGGCCATGTGGTCCTTATTTGCCGTCTTCTTCTATGCTTCTATGTTTCTATGTTTCTTTGGAAGCACTGGCTCAGTGATGGATCAGCAGTACCGCAAGGGAGCTAAAGAAGTGCCCCAAATAACAAAACAGGATAAAATAAAAGGAGAACACAACACAACGAGGTAGGAAATATGGCAAAAATGACAAAAGAAAGTGACAGAGGGAGGGGAACAGACAGGGAAGGGGAGCAGTATGGCAGAGACAAAGCAGAATGGTGGACGGGGCAGAAGAAACGGGAGGCAGGGAGAGAAAGGCAGTAGTGAGAGGGGCAGAAAGGTGGGGGTACAAACAGACTATGAAGAGAGATAAAAATGGAAGCAAGCAACCAACCACTAAAAAAATGGAGCACAAAGGAGGACAGAAGGAGACAAAAAACAGAAGTGATGAAGCAGACAGAAATCTAAGGAGGATCATCCACAAGCCACGCAGGAACCTAGCAATCCAAAACGCAGCTGTTTGGAAACATGCTAATGATGGACTGCTGGGAGAGACAGAATTTTATGTGGGATGTGGGAGGAGCTATTCCCCCACATTGGACCATGGGCTTCAGGCCTACCAAAATATACTGCTCCAAACTTCTGCAAAATTCTCTTGCTTTCTGTCTTCACCCTGCCTGGAGGAAATCCAGAACTGGATGACTTACAATTGACTACTACTCAACACTGACAAGACAGAGATATTGGTAGTGGATCCTGGTCATTGCTGTGATGGGGGGGGGACTTGGAGATACCTCCAGTCTCGTATTGGAGGGTGTTTTCCTGACCCCCTCCATCTGGGTTAAGGATCTGGAAGTGGTCCTCGATGATGGTCTGACACTTGATGCACAGGTGTCAGCCGTCATCAAAAGTGGTTATTACCACCAGAGGAACATTGCCCGGATCTGGGCCCTTATACCAGCTGAGGACCTGTCAACTCTGGTGCATGCTTTTGTCACATACAGCCTGGATTACTGGAATGCCCTGTACCTGGGGCTATCTGGAGGCAATCTCTGCAGATTGCAGCTGGTGCAGAATGCAGTGGCTAGATAATTAATGGGTGCTTTGAGATCAGAACTATTGTGCCCATTCTCCACGAACTGCACTGGCTACTAGTTTGGTGGAGGATTGCCTTCAGAATTGGATTAATGACCTATAAAGCCCTGCATAAAGGTGTGCCAGACTACCTGCAAGACCTCCTTGTTCCTCTCTGCCTGTCCCAGTCTCTCAGTTCCTCTGAGGGTGGCCTCCTTGTGGTTCCCAGGGCAAGGTTGCGGCATTCTGGGGACTGTGCATTTTCAGTGGCCACACAAACCCTGTGGAACTCTCTGCCTAGACATCTACAGGAGGCACCCTGGGTGGAATCCTTTAAAAAGGGGTTAAAAATGTTTTTATTTAACCAGGCTTTTAGTATGTAAGCTGCAAATGAACTGACAATCTTTTACTGAAGCATTTTAATAATGATAGAGTTTTATGTTGTGCTCTGCTACATGTTCTCTTATTATTATATATAGTGGCAATGATGTTTGTTGATTTTTAAATTTTTTTCAGCGCTCAGAGTCCCTGGAATGGGGCACTATATAAACAATGTTTCTATCTATCTATCTATCTATCTATCTATCTATCTATCTATCTATCTGATGCCTAACAGCAGAACAGTTGGAAACTGAGGACACTTGGTGAACCCTGAAACAATGGGGGTAAGCTGTCTGTCAAGGATACTGCACAGAATTTTAAAACTGAACTGTATTTAAACTAATCACTGCCTCCATAGCACTGCTGTTCAGCTCCTGTCCTCAGCTGGCTGGCAATCATGAGAAATCATGACCTTTACAGGCCACAAATGCAACTCATGCTTACAAAGCTACTTGGGTCCGACATTGTCAGACCATTGCAACTGGTCACATATTTTAGCAGACAACTCTGAAAATGTCCCCCTCCCTCCAGCTGTGACACAAACACCTCAGCTAAACAAAATGTACCTGCTGCTGCCTCTGAAATTCCAGCCAATGGGGAGAAATCCCTGAAATAACACAGTTACCGATCATGTCAAGTTGAAGGAAATGAAAACTGCACCCAAAACGCACCTCTGTTACCTGACTCAACCACTACATAATTATTTACTTGAAATATTGGTAGCCAGGTAAGAACCCAAGGACATGCAGTATCCATTTTTAAAGGGGACTGGAAATTACAAGGAAACACAAAGACAACATTGAAACATAAAAAAAATGTCAGAACAATAACAAGTATTAACTAACAAGAGTCATATAAAATCTAAATGCAGCACAATTTTAGCAGCAATCAAGCAGTCAGAAATGTATTCCACAGCTTTGCCATAGAGTAGCAAAATGACCTTTGACCAACAGTAGCATTATTTTTCTTAAAGGTATCGAAAGCTGAAGATGAATAGCAATTCAAATTGGGTATTGAAACTTATTTACAGAAACTCTGTATGCAGTTTATTGTTTTTCCTAGTAGTTTGCATCCTGCTGTAAAGCATTATGGGATATACTGTATAGTTGATGAATTATGCATAGAAACATTAAAACATAGAAACAGAGAATTTGACGGCAGAGAAGGACCAATTGGCCCATCGAGTCTGCCCATTTTCCCTACCTACTGTAATACTACTTGATCTCAGGCTTTTACCATGTCTTTCCTCCCTGCTAAGGTTCCCTTGTGCCCATTCTATGCATTCTTGAATTTCATCAGTTTTTGTCCCATCACCACCTCTGGGAGGCTGTTCCATGCATCCACCACCATTTCTGTGAAAAAGTATTTTCTCACGTTTCAAATGAGTCTATCCCCCTCAAGCTTCGTAGCATGACCCCTTGTTCTTGAACATCTTTTTTCTCTGTAAAATGCTACCCACTTGTGCCTTATTTCTACCTGTGATACATTTGAATATCTCTATCATATCCCCCCTTCCCTCCTTTCCTCCAGGGTGTACATATTGAGGCCCTTTACTATCTCATCACAGGCCTTTTGATACAGACCATGTCACATTTTAGTTGCTCTCTACTGGACCGCCTCTACTCTATGTCCTTCCAGAGATGCGGTCTCCAGAACTGGACACATTACTCTAGATGAGGTCTCACCAATTATTTGTACGGCGGTAACACTACCGCCTTCTTTCTGCTGGTGATACCCATCCCTATGCACCCTAGCATCCCACTGACTCTCCCTATTGCCTTGTCACATTGTTTGGCCACATTTAGGTCAGCAGATATGGTTACCCCCAGAACTCTTTCCTGTTTGGTGGTCACCAGTACCACTCCCCTCATCTTGTACTCTGCCCCTGGGTTCCTGTGCCCCAAGTGCATGATTTTGCACATCTTTGCATTGAAATTTAGTTGCCATGCTCTTGATCACTCCTCATGCTTTCTTAGATCCCTCTTCATTTTTTCTACTCCCACCCCAGAGTGTCTACCCTTTTGCACATCTTTGTGTCACCTGCAAAAAGGAATTATTTTCCTTCTAACCCCTCTGCAATGTCACTAATAAAGACATTAAAGAGGACTGGTCCCAGTACTGATCCTTGTGACATCCCACTGATCACCCTCTCTTCCTCAGAGTGAACTCCATTTACCACCCCCTTTGTCACCTATCCCACAAGCAATTTCATACCCAGTTAACCATGTTAGTTTCCACTCCCAGTTTGCCTAGCTTGTTTATGAGTCTCCTATGTGGAACAGTGTAGAAGACCTTGCTGAAATCTAGGTAGGCCACGTCCACTGCTCCACCCTGATCTAACTCCCTAGCCACCCAGTCAAATAAATCTATCAGATTTGTTTGACGTGACCTCCCCTTAAGTGAATCCATGCTGCCTCAGATCCTGTAAGCCTCTGGATTTTAGATATTCCTTGATCCATTCCTTCAGTAGGGATTCCATTAATTTCCCCTTCACTGAAGTCAGGCTGACTGGCCTGTAGTTGCCAGCCCCCTCCCTCTTACCACCTTTGTGAAGTAGGACTACATCTGCCCTCCTCCAGTCCACCATAACGACTCCCATCTCCAGTGGGTGGCTGAATAGAACTGTCAGTGGTGCAGCCAGCACCACTTTAAGCTCCTTCAATATCCTAGGATGTATCCCATCTGGCTCCATTGCCTTGAACACTTTTGGATTTATGAGTTCCTTCAGGACTCTCTCCTCTGTAAATGGAATGGTGCCCACCTCCCTTCCTTCAATGCTCCTGTCACTTAACTGTGGTTCCCCACCTTCTTCTTCCTTTGTAAATACTGAACAAAAATGTTTGTTCAAAATGTCTGCTTTTATTTATTTATTTGTTCATTCACTTTATTGACCGGGTAAGTACACTGAGCCAAAGGCCCCTTTTCAGGAATGACCCAGAGCCACTAAAAGTGTGGCTAAGAGGGAACAACAAAATACAATCCAAATTATATAACATACAGTACATGTATAACATGCAGCATTAAAAACATTCACATTTAGGTTGTTGCAATAAATACGTGTTTAACTGAGTTTTAAAATTTAAATGACCGATTACATTAAGGCACGATGGAGGTAGTGTATTCCAAAGTTTAGGCACCTACACAGAAAAATCATGCTCACCCATTGAAGTTGAGATCTTTGGAATTTGTAAATGTGAATTGGAATAAGATCTTAATAATCTGCTTTCTTTCCTGAACTCAACTTGACTAAAATAGTGGAGATAGATGTTTTGTTCTTAATAGGTTATCAGCTGAACAACCAAGAGTTTACAGAAAACTCAACTTTGGTGGTAACCAACCAGTTTCATTATATAATAAGCAATGATGAGAATTATATGATCTAACTGTAGCAAATCGACAGATAGCATTAAATGTCCTGATTATTAGGTTTAAATCAGTACCTGAAAACATTGTCAATGAAAATGAGTTTTACTATAAAGTAGGTAAAGGTACACCCTTAGAGATTATTGCCAGGGGCTTTCTAGGTAAACAGTCTTTCAGTCTATGCAAGGCACCTAGTTTCTAATTTCCAGGCTTAAGTGTTCTTAATATGAGCAGAAAATGCTAAATTTGAGTCAAGCAAGACTCCCAGATACTTGAATTCAGTTAACTGCTTCAGCATCGTTCTAGCCAAATCAAATATTTGTAGAGGCTGACAATTGGATAATTTAGGTTTGGATCCAAATATTATACATTTAGGGCTAGGGATATTCAGACTGCGCCAGGCAGGGGCGCAAGCCTGGGGACAATGCAACTGGGTTGAGCCAGGGCATGGTCCAGGCGATATTCAATGGTGCTGCGCCATGGCTCAGCACCATTGAATATGGCACTGAGTGTGCATGCAATGCACATGGCGCAGTGGCACTGTGCCAACTTGAGTGGCAGAAGGAGAGCCGGGGATGCGCCAGTGCAAGTGCTGTTGTGCTAGGTACATTAACCGCAATTTTCAGCACTGGGCATGCAAATGAGGCCATAATGCATGCAAGGCACAAATGGGGCCATTTGCATGCCATTATGGCCCCATTTGCATGTGGTGCACTGATCCCCGGTGACTTGCACCTGGCGGCCTGCCAGGCTGCAGCTGTCAGGGACCGACGCCCCCCTGCCACTCGGTGGGCACCATGCCCCATCACCCTATCACAGGCATGTGAATGTAGATGCCCTGGTGATCCAGTGGACTGATCCCCTTCACCTGATTGTGGGCATAAGTGTATAATCTCCCTGGTGATCCAGTGGACACTACCCCATCGCCCAGTTGCTGGCATATGACTGACATCTCCCTGGTGGTCCATTGGACCAATCCCCTGTGCCCGACAGTGGGCATGTAATGAATATTCCCTGGTGGTCCAGTGGACCACTATCCATAATCGATCATGGGCATGTAATGAATTATTCCTGGTGGCCCAGTGGACTAATCTCCATCACCTGCCCATGGGCATTTGACAAACCCCTGGTGGTCAGTGGTATCCCCTCCCACCGCCCACTGAGTCCCTGCCCCCTTACCTCCCGGTCAGCAGCAGGTGACAGTTCCCCACCCTCAAGCCGCGCTTGCTGCGCAGCTGACTGACAGAGCAGCAGTACGGCTGTACGCTTGAGGTCCACTCGCGGGTCAACGGCGCATTCAGACCATAGAGTCATACACAGTCCCAAAATGTGAATGAACGTTCATTCACATTCCGGGACTGTGTAGTACTGTATGGTCTGCATGCCCATCGGCCCATGCAGTGGACCAATAGGCGTACAGCCATACGGCACACTGTCAGTCTGCGGGCAGCCGGGCAGCTTGCAGGTGGGGAACTACCACCAGCTGCTGACTGGGGGGGATGCAGAGTGACAGGGGACTTAGTGGGCAGGTGGTGAGGGGGGTACCACTGGACCACTAGGGGATTTGTCAAATGTCCACGGGTGGGGTGAAGGAGATCGGTCCACTGGATCACCAGGGAATAATTCATTACATGCCCATGATCAGGCAAGGGATAGTGGTCCACTGGACCACCAGGGAATAGTTCATTACATGCCCATGATAGGGCACATAGAATTGGTCCACTGGACCACCAGGGAGATGTTATTAATATGCATGTGATCAGGCAATGGGTTAGGGTTCACTGGACCACCTGTGAGAATATACACTTATGCCCATGATCAGACGAAGGGGTAAGTTCCACTGGACCACCAGGGAGATTATACACTTATGCCCACGAGCGGGTGAAGGGGCGGGGGGGACCACAACGCTCCCTAGGCAGGTGCATAGATCAGTGTTTTGGGAGGTCGGGTGGCCACCCACAGCAGGCGGCTACTGTGTTGCACCTAGCAGTACAGCAGCCTGCTTGTGGGTGTCCCCGACATGTTCCCTGTTTGTACAGGCACAACATTGCACCCCCCTGAGTGGCGCAAGGAAGGGTTGTGCCTGCATATGCTCCGCACATCCCGGGCTGAATATTGGGATGTGCCGCATATGCATAGGCATGCCCCTGCACTTGTGCCGCATACATTACAGGTGTGCCCCGACGCATTGGTAGGTTGTGCATGGTGCAACCCTGTTGCACCATGCACAACACCTTTGAATATCCCAGCCTTAGTCTTGTTAGTGTTTAACAACAGACGATGCTGCAGAAGCCAAGTGTTCAGAACTGAGAAGTCTATGTTCAAAGAGGAGTTAATTACTTCCGCTGATGTGACACTAGTAAAGAGAATAATATCGCCAGCATACAGCAACAAATCTGACTGTGTGGAGATGTTTGACATAGAGTCAATCTATATCAAAAATATTAGGGGTCCTAAAATGGACCCTGAGGGACTTCTTGCTCTAAAATATGAGTGTTAATGTATGAGCCACTATAATCAACCTTCAAATGACAATTTGTGAGGTAACTTTGGAACCACCCACAAGGTGATTCAGCCAGGCCAAGGTCTATCAGCCTCTGGAATCGCATGGGATGGTGTACTAAATCAAACGCCTTTGGCAAATCCACAAAGACCATACCAGTAAGTTTATTCTGATCCATAGACCTTAAGGTGTGGTCTGTAAAGCATGCCAAGGCTATACTTATACTAAAGGATTTTTGAAAACCAATCTGCTCTGGAGATTGAAGTCCATTAGCCCACAAATATTCAATGATTTGTTCATTATTTTTTTTTATTTTACTAAAAAGAGACAAACTAGATACTGGACAATGATTGTCCAGATCTGGTAGTGAACCTGTTTTTGGTATTGGTTTAATTACAGTTTTTTTACAAATCTGAGGAATTTCTCCTGTGATTAAAGAAATATAGAATAATGCATATGTAGGTGGTTAATATGAAGTTTTTTTAAACACCCAAGGTGTGTGATCATAGAAAAACCTCGAGATGGTGGCATGAACTTTCACCTCGGTTCCACAGTGACTGTAAAGACCCTTCCCATCTAGATGATGAAACAACACAAACTGAAGTGAAAGGACTTGGCAAACAATATAAACTTTTTAAAAAAATCTATTTTTTCGAGTTTTTTTTTTTTGCTTTATTCCTCAGATCGTGATTTACTTTACCCGACTGGAACTAATTACCATAATGTAAGGTAATCTTTTTTGCACCAGTTATTATAAAAAATAAAACTTATGTAGGCGGTTGACATTCAGTTTTTTTACACACCCTCGGTGTATGATCATAGTGAAAAATTCTGTCAATTCTTTCTTTCCTGGTGTAGGGAGATTGCATACTGTGCAAAAATTAACTTTAGTGGAGTCTCTCAATATCAGTTCCATAAACAACCATTCACATGCAGTTGTAGAGTTAAAAGATATATTTTGCACTGCTACTTCTACGTTTACTCTAGTATAAACCGCTATTCCCCCCACCCTTCTTTTTCCCTGCTCTATCCTTCCTAATCAATTTGTATCCTTCAGTATGGCACGTTATCTTGTATAGTTGGTTTTAGCCATGTTTCTGTTGAACTAAAAATATTATGCTTGTACAGTGAGAGCCATGCCTCAATTTCTGAATTCTTGTGCAGGAAACTGCTTGTGTTTAAATTTGCAAATCTAGTGCCCCTTAAGTTCAAACTTTCTGTAGGCAAAGTTGCTCCTTAATGGGGGGACCAGGTTTAATCTCAATGTCCCCAGATATTAATAGAAGCAACCAACTGAAAGAAGAATTGGTAAAAATAGCAGTTATAGGTTCAGAACAATAAAAGGTCTAATACGGTCTGTTTAGAAAGACATCCATACAAAACAGGATGTCTTAATAAACAGTAAGATAATTGTGATAGTATGTTAGAGAAAAAATATTCTTCCCCAAACCCACCATGACCTTCTATCTCTGTATGGTCCAGCAGTGCAGTACAATGGAAACTGAAATCCAACATTAATAACCTTATAAACAAACCGAGTAAAAATAATGTCAACTTTTCAATCTTTAAAATGCTGTCTCAACAACACATATACATTCTCCTATATAAAACCAGATTAATAACTAAAATATTTAAAAAAAAAACTTTTATATATGTGTCCCTTGTACATTGAGGGCAACTAGATCTGAAGAACTGAGACAAAGTTTGTGTTAGAATTTATCTATCACTATGCTTCAAAAATAGCCAAGAACACCTACTAACATAAGCAGGTCAGTGTTCTAAAATCAGATAAGCAGCAGCTACAGGCTCTCACCACCAGTGACTTGCTAAAATTTCTCCCAGAGTGGCGCTCACACCACTCCATGCTCACTCTAGTGAGTGGCGTGGGCTTTTAAATCACCCAAGTCCGTGTCCTGGTAGCTGGCTGCCCTGAGCTTCCACTCAATGGGAAATAACACAGATCGAGGAAAACTGAAAGTCCTGTAGTTGTCAATGGAGCAGGTGCTGGTACAGTTCAGGCTAAAGCAATTCTGGCTGCCAAATTCTTTTTGAGCACCCCTAAGAGCTGGTAAAACAGGACAGCTCAGACTCTGCTACAACGGGTGGGCTTGGTTGTACTGTGAGTGGCGTGGGCTTTTAAATCACTCAAGCCCCACCCCCTCAGGTCCATGTCCTAGTAGCCAGCTCCCCCGATCCCCCACTCATCAGGAAATAATACAGACAGAGGAATGTTCAAGATCCTGTAATTGTCAATGGAGCAGGTGCTGGTATAGTTCAGGCTGAAGCAATTCTGGCTGCCAAATTCTTGTTGAATGTCCCGAAGAGCTGGTAAAACAGGACAGCCCAGACTCCACGGCTATAGGTGGGCTCTGTTGTACTATGAGCAGTGTGGGCTTTTAAATCACTCAAGCCCGCTCCCTCTAGTCTGTGTCTTGGTTCCTCCAAGCCCGCACTCAATGGGAAATCACTCAGTGGGAAATAATACAGACTGAGGAATGTTCAAGGTCCTATAGTTGTCAATGGAGCAGGTGTTGGTACAGTTTGGTACAGTTCAGGCTGAAACAATTGTTGCTGTCAAATTTTTATTGAGTGTCCTGAAGAGCTGGTAAAGCAGGACAACTCAGACTCCACTGTGACAGATGATCTCTGATCCGATTACTGGTCCCTCTCCACACAATCCCCCCTTCCCTCCTTAGCCTGACAATGCTTGTCCTGGTCTTTCTCCTTTCTCTTATGTACCTAAAAAATGTCTTGTCCCCTTTCTTCACAGCCTGGGCTATTTTCTACATTTGTGGCTTTGCACTCCGGACTGCTTTCCCTCCCTCCCTCTGCATCTGTTGATACTCTTCAATATTCTCCTCCCTCTGTGTCTCCTTATACCTTCTGAATGCTAATGTTTTTGCCCTTATCTTCCCAGCTACCTCTTTTAAGAACCATAGTGTTCTCCTTTTCCTCTTATTTTTGCTAAAAATACATTTCAATTGTATTGCTTTTAAGAGTTAAACCTAAAAAATGACATACAGGTAAGAAACCAGCACGAGAAGAAAAGGTATTTTCCTTCTACTCAGATTCATGCTGTACATATGCTAGAATAGATTATAACTCATTAATAAAAACAACTTGTTGGAGCCAGCTCATTGACGCAGTGGAAGGGCTGCAGCTGGCAATGCTGGTGACCAAAATACAGGAATGAGCCAGGGGTGTCAGAGCGCCAGCAGGAATAAGGGATTAAACATCCCAGAGGTTGCTCATTTAGCATCCCAAAGGATGCTGTCCTTTGTTTGGTAGGGAGGGCTACAGTCTTTGATGCAGTACCACCACTTTGATGACCACAGGAGAGAGGGAATTGACATCATGAAAAATCAGGCTGGATCCAATACATGACTTGATACTCCTACATGTGCATTGAAACATAAAATCATATGAGCAGATAAACACATGGGGACAGATTTTCAAAGCCCTAAGATGGATGCAAAGTTCTTGCATCAAACATGTCTGATGAATCTGGCACCTTGTGTCAAAAGATGCAACAGTACTGATTCAGAAACGTGGTCTGCAGCTGAATCAGGAGCCACTGTGTGCAAGTGGTACTGTGCCCTCCCTTGCGACAAAACTGAGGATATGCCACATCACAAAGGAGCTTTCACCATGGTGGAGCTGCAACTTCCCTTTCTCTGGGATTCAGGAAACCTCACTGTGGCTGCAAATGTAGCAAGGGGCTCAAGATAGATCAGCAATGAGCTGGTCTAAGCCCCTTGTGCCAGTGCAAAATGCTGTGGTGACTTGTTTTTAGGTGGCCCTGACAGCGTGTACGGGTAGCACAGGTTAACAGGGTGCCATGGTGGCAGTTATGGAGGGGGTAGCAGGCATATTAATGATGTTGCACCTGGTGGGGTGGTGCCGATTATTAAGTGATACTGTCACTGATAAAGAATGGTGATGAGGGGTTACAGAAACACGGAGTGTCATGGTCCCTTGTGGGCACAGCCCTAGGTGGTGATTCTGTCAAAGCTGTGCCCATGTGGGTCCATGGCACTATGTGTCTCTGTACCCCCCATCACCATTTCTTGTCAGTGATAATATTGCTCAATAATTGGTACCCCGTTGAGTGCAACATCACTAATATGCCTGCTCACCCCCTCACCAACCGCCACTATGGCACCCGGTGCCCATGCTGTCCCTGCATCCCACATACCTTGCATGTGTTTGCCCCCAACTGTCCAGGCACCTCCACTGTTGCACCAGATGGGGGGCAGTCAGATCCTTGCAGCATTTCCCACAGGTGCACTGATCGTTTTGACACACATCTGTGGGTGTGGCAACTCCTGGATTTGTGGCGCAGGGACCCAGTTCTTCCTGAATATGGTGCAGGATCCCTGATGCAGCTGGGGTGTGCTGCAGCCCTAGATTGTCACAAATTTGTGGCTATCTAAGGGCTCTTTGATAATCCGGCCCCTGGGGTCTAGTCAATCTGCTATGAAACCCTAGCTTGAATCTATTTCCCTTTTCCTCCCACCCACATTTTGTCCCTTTAAAATATACACAAATGATGTTCACAAAAACAGAAGTGTAACCCCTAGGTGGTGCTATTCCAAGGGCTACTACCCCTGCCTGTTTGACTACAGACAGGTTTAGGGCCTAGATCTTATGTCGGGTGCCTCCACCCAGAGGTCAGGGTTTGTAGTGGTTAGACTAGCTTGGTCACAGCCCTCTGGGACACTGAGACCCCCTTTTATTCCTTCTAGTGGCTCACACAGTACACCGGAGTTACAGCCCCAATACCCCACGTATACACACTGTTCACTCATATAGATACCACTTACCCTCAAGACTGATTCTGCAGCACATCTCTGACGACCTGCAGTAAAGTAAGGTTAAACAACATACACAGCAAAACACAATACTGTTTCCATAAGTACCAACACCACAGACAGTATATAGTATAACAACAGCAAATCTGATTTATTTAGGGGACAGTAACACAGGAGGGGGAACTCAGGTTAATTAGTGGCATTAAATCACAGTACTGTGCACACATATAGGGTCTGAAAAGTCACACTCTGGGTACCCAGGTTTGGGGAAGGGACTAACCAGGTCCATTGCCTGGGGTTAGCCGGCAGATGCAGATGGATAGGGCTCTGTAGAAGAAAATATATGCACAACACCCAATTGTAATCTGGAGCCGGATGGCTCAGTCCATGAAGTAGTGAAACAACAAGAATTAGATGACACACTTGTGACTGAAAACAGGCTGCAAGGGAATACCCTGATTTGTACTCACAATACTCAAGCTGAGAACCAGATGGTGGATGTTCTTCTAGATTGTCAGAAACAACAAGGCATGGAGACAAGGTCCTTGTGACTGGACCCCACTGCAGTTGATAGCAAACGGATTTAGTCCGAGACAAGCTGGGGTTTGCTTCCAGCTTCAACACACAGCACACAGCACAGGGGATTGGAAATAGCGATTCCCCACAAGCACTATGCACATTCATATGTAAAAGGAAAGTACTATACCAGGCAGGCTGCTACTTGATCCCAATCGCACTTACTGCAAAATGCTCGGGAGCACACACAGCAGCTTCAGTTCCTGACAGACCGAGCTCAATTCAACAATTTCTCCAGTCTTCTACAGGGTGAGCCTGTTTCTACACTTCTGGTGCTTCTTTCTCCTCACAACTTGGATTCAGTCCAAACTGGCATTCACAATGGCTGCAGGCCGAAACTAAGGGGCCTTACACGCGCTTTCTGCGCAAAACTATACACTGCAGAAGCACAGAGCTCCTTCTCTCTTCACTATCACAACTGATCTGATATTTCCAGTCACAGAGCAGGGCATTTCCTTTGGCTCCACACCATTCTGTTGTCTAGTTCGGCTGTCACTCACAATAAGACTCCCTCTGTTGGTTGAAAAAGGTGCCACGGTCAAAACTACATTTCCCAGAGTCACTGCCTATACAATCCCCCTGTGGCTGGCTCAAAATTAAGAGTCCAAGTTCTGATTCATCCACAGGCTCCATTTTAGGGCTTCCTAACCCAATTGGCCCAGCACAGCAGTTTAGGTCCAAAAATGGAGGGGTAACACACACAGAGTCCCAGCTGCAATAAAGACAGGTTAGACAAACTACAATTTTGCTAATGCTTTAAATGATTACAGGCAAACAGTTACAGCTTTCAGATGGGCTCCCTTTGCATTTCCAGCGACCAAAAAATGGAGCAATTACTCTGCAGCTCGGGTGGAATTTGAGCATTATATACACAGTCCCCTCCATACAAACTAATTAACTCTGCAAGCAGACAGCTCTTAAAGAGACAGTATGTGGAGGCTCAAATAGCACTCACTTGCAACCACATTTAAGCAACTCAGATGCTGAACACCACCCATACTTGGAGCATTCAGGCAAGCTCTTGGAAGACTTTTGGGAATCCCCATTTGAAGGGGGGTTACAGAAGCAAAATATTATGAGTCCTCAGTTCTTACATACATGAACTCATTAAAATAAAAATATATTAAACATATGTGATAGACCTTAGATCATGATTCGCTTGATGGCATGTCTCAGCATCTTGTTAGGGCAACTGACAATTCTCTGTGCTATACTGTACAAAGCTGTCTTTAATTTGAAAATGGCTAAGAAATACCGCTGACATTTTTAAAATAAAACAACATATGGATAGTAACTGAATTTTTGTATACATCCAAAGTCATAATTCTGCTAAGGTATTTTATTATAGGCCCAGACAGAAAACTTGTATGTTGTGTATGAATTGTATGAAATTATTTTGACTGACAATGTCATCTCAGTGTTAAATACTGTCTCACTATATAGTGGCACAATAAGCAGAGACAAAGGTGGAATTCAACACTTTGTTATTTATTACTTAACACCTACTTCCTTACCAGCAACAACTACTTGAAATTATCCATCTCAGTTTCAAGGGCGTTGGGAAAGTGTGTTCTTTCCTATGGTTTGTAATGGTCATTCTACTTTCAAACAATATTCACTATGACACAGATGTGTATGAAACCCATGTTGAATGTTTATTATAGTTTACATTGCAGCTGAAGCAAAAAAAAACTGAATCTGTACATATTTTACTTGTATATATGTGTTACTATAAGAATCTGTAATTTTTTTGCTCTTTTATGTATAAGGCATCAGATTTAATCATGCGTTTGATGAAAACCTTTCTAACAGCTGCTCAATCATGTAACGCCAAAGTTTGTTCTGGTTCAGAAAAGTCCAACCCTTGAAGTACAAGGATATTTTAATTCATTGCAGACTGCTCTCATCAGCTGTAATTATTATACCTGTTAAATTATTTTAGATAATTTTGAAATAAATGTATACTTCTCTTAGATGGTTGAGAAAAGTTGAAGAAATCATTTCAGGTTTCATAAACTCTGTAGGCAAGCAGTTTTGTAACTGTCTTCTTACCAACTCCATGGTACTATACTGAATGGTCTAACAGACTGCTGTTTATGTCACACATTGCTGCTGAAATTAACAATTGACTGGTTCTTAAATTTAATTAAAGTGGAGTTTTTTTCTTTTTTGAGGGGGGGATTTAAACAGTTCATGTAGCTGAATTTATTTGCCTCATATTTTATTCCAGTTCTATTTATGCTCCTTCTCTGCCTAAGGGCAGGGCATTCTTCAGTCCTCACAGTACCTCTTCCTGTTCCCCTGAAGTCCTCCTGTCTGACACCAGGCTCCCAGATCACCCACAACACATTATACTGTAGTCAGGCCTTCCCAACTTGCCCTCCCCCCATGATGGCCTGCTCCTTGATGATTGCCCCATTCTATCCAGTTGACTCTGATGGAGGTGACATGGGGGGGGCGGTTAAGGTGCAGGCAGGTCAGACTCAGAATAGATGTGAGGATGGGGGTTGCAGAGCGTAATATCCTTGCCACTGGCCAGCAGCTTTCCATTTTATTGGTTGCCCCCAGGGTACAGAGCATGCACTCCTGTGAATGGTGCATAGATGCCCACCACTCCCTTCCCCCTGCTTATGTGGTTCCAGGAGTCCTCATACCTAGCTGCTGTTAGGGTTAAGGTGCACTCCAGATGCCACAAACCTCCCAGTCCCATGGATGCTTGATCCTTCTGCCTCAGCTAGCTGCCAGATACGCTGGGCTCATTCTGGAACCCATGTCATTAGTGTCACCAGTGGTAGCACTGCCACTGCACCAGTGGGCCTACTTGCTTGGTAAATGAAATGCAGAAATAAATCAAATTACCAGTTTGTACTGATAGGAATCAAGCTGTCTGAAGCATGCTTGTACAAGCATAGGTATCATAGGTATCATAGGTTTTTCAGAGCTAATAGACCATGGTCCATGATGCTCGCAATTTTTAATTATATCCTTTTATGCATTTGTGATGCAGATAGTTATCTAAGTTTTTTTTAAATGTAGTCATATTCTCACTCAATACTATTTCCATAGGAAGATTATTCCAAATTTTACAGACTCTTACAGTGAACCAGTTGCTTCTTTTTTTGGTTTTACACTGTTCAATTTTCAATTGTAAAGGATGTGCCCTGGTTATATAAAATGTTTCCTTCAGTTAGAGCCCTAATGTTTCCCAAAGGTGATCATCAAAAAGTGCCTTAAATACTAGACATAAAGTCACCCCTCATTCTGCGATACTCCAAAGAGTACAGCCCTAGATTTTGGAGTCTGGAATTATAGTCTAAGTTAATAACTTCTTGGATTTTTTTAGTTGTTCTATGTTGTATTTTTTCTAGTGATTTAATGGAACCTTTATCCCCTGGTGCCCAAAATTGGGCACAATACTCCAAATGGGGCCTCACCAGTAATGAATACAATGAGAGCAACACATCTTTACTTTTGCTGCTGATGTGTTTATTGATGCAATGTAATACACCTGCTGCCTTCTTAAAAACAGTGTGGCAGTGAAGTTTGGAACTGAGATCATTAGATATTCTTATACCTAGATCTCGCTCATCATCCACTGCTCTTAAAATATTCCCTCCAAGAGTATATTTAGCCTGAGTGTTTTTATTACCAAAATGCATTACAACACATTTGTCCATATTGAAGGACAACTGCTTAAGGGTAGCCCAATTCTGCATCTCATTTAGGGCACACTGAAGGGTAGTTATGTCATCATTATTTTTGATAGGGTATCCTATATGTGTATCGTCAGCAAATTTAGTTAACCAAACATTCATCAAGGTTTTTAATGATGCAATATATATGTTAAACAGACATGGACCAAGAACAGAGCCCTGTGGAACCCCACTGGTCACAATATCCCAGTCTGAGAAGAAGTCCTTAATACACACTCTCTGGGTGTGGCCTTTTATCCATGATTCCACCCAACGTGTTATATTTCTCCCTATTCCTAGGCTAATCATGTCCTCTATAAGCTGACCATGAGGGACCTTATCAAAAGCCTTGGAAAAGTCCAGAAATATGATATCCACTGCCTCACCCCCATCCAATGCCCCACTAACTCCATTATAGAAACTCAACAGGTTAGTCTGGGATGATCTAGCCTTAACAAAACCATGCTGGGTGGGGTCAGGTTCTGTTTTGTTACATAAATGCTCCTTTATTATTCCTTCTAACATTTTACCCAATATAGATGTCAGGCTGATGGGTCTATAATTTGACACCTCCTGTCTAGAACCCTTTTTATAAATTGAAACGACTGTCGCTTGTCTCCAGACATCTATAACTTGTCCTTCATGTAAAGATTTATTAAATAGGGCAGCAACAGGACCAGAAAAAGGGACAGCCAATTCCTTAAGGATGCGAGGATGTAAACCATCTGGCCCTGCTGATTTGTTAGGATCCAGGTTTTGAAGCAGTTTTTGGATAGTATTAGCATCTACTGAAAAATACCCGCTCAGGTTATGGTCGTTATGTTTCATTCTAGTTTCAGATTTATTATTAAAGACTGATGAAAATTGCTTATTGCACATAGTAGCCATAAGTGTCTTATCTGATACTAGTTCCCCTAAGGTATCTTTAAGTGGGCCTATAATGGTAGTGCCACCCTTTTTGTCGTTTATATATTTATAAAAGGATTTGTAGTTATCCCCCACATTCTTAGCCAGACATACCTCAAAATCCCTTTTTGCCTTTCTAATACTATATTTTGTCACTTTTAACTGGAATTTAAAGGCTTCCCAGCTCTGCTTCGTTCCACATGACTTAGCTTTTTTATAAGCCCTGTTTTTGTTTTTAATATGTTCTTTTACAGTTTCATTCATCCAGGGCCTATTTAATTTAGTTTTATCAGTTTTTTTAATAATTGGGATATGTTTACTAGTAGATAAAGTTAACTGGCTAATCAGGATTTGCCAGATTTCAGTAAGTGATTTATCAAGGAATGAATGATACTAGTCCCAGGATTGTAAATCATGTACCATACCCAGAAAGTTTGCTTTCTTGAAGTTGTACACTGTTGTATTCCCACTATCCTGTCCCAAATTTTCACTGATCATAAAGTGCACCATTGAATGGTCACTGGAGCCTAATGGTTGGAGTACTTTACACTTAGAAATTTGATTTCCGATATTATGTAAGACTAAATCCAAGATATTATTACCCCTTGTACGGGTGTTCACTATTTGATCGCAGAAATAATTGCAGAAATTTATTTTCTGAGAAAGTTCGATACTCTCTGCATTAATAATACTTGATAGGTACAATGCTACACCCCCCTTACTTATACTTCTGTCTTTATGAAACAGAGTAAATCCTGGAATGTTTTTGTCCCAGGGGTCATCATTACTCATGATTTTCATGCACTCATTCATTGACAGTTCACTGGGCTGTGGGTCTTGGAGGAGAAAGGAAGGCTCTGCCAGTCACCATTTGGGTTTGGGACTGGAGGGAGTTGGATGGTGGGACATTGCCTGCAGGGGTTGTGGGGTAGGGGGTGCACTAGACCACCAGGGAATAAAATTGTAACTCACGGACTGTGGATTGGGGATACGGAGGGGGGGTCACTAGACTACCAAGGATACATTTTGGTTTTTTTACTACGCAACAGGGGATTGGGATGGGGGTTACACTGGACAACAGGGCATGATGTCCTGGACTTGGGTGGATGATTGGGTGGGGGGAGGGTCTGCTAGCCACCAGGGATTCCAGGGATTTTTTTTTAACTATGTGGTGAGTAATCAGGTGGTGGGAGGGACTGCTAGCCACCTAGGGTTTATTATTTTTATTTCAGGCAGGGCTTGCAGGGGCGGCAGTGAACATCAGGTAACTTTTTTTTAAATTCCATCTATAGGAGAGTAAACCAGGGTAAAATGTTGCACTAAACCTTTGGAAGTTTTCCGATCTGCCACAGGCGGAAGTTTGGAAACTTCCACAAAGGTTGCAAAATTTCACGGAAGTTCCACTAAGGTGGAAGAAACAACTTTTGCACTCCTCTAGGGGTGGGATGATTTTCAGCTGGTTCCAGAAAGAGCCAGAGGTAGTGGAGTGATGGAGAGGTGAGAGAAGCTAGTTCCAGAGAGCTGGAAGGTCTTACGAGAAGGTGGATTGCCCAGCAGAGTAATGGAGAGGAAAAGCTGAGAAAGTTCACTGGTCCCTGGACCGAGAAAATTAGCACAGAGTTGTACCACTGATTTTTCACTTCAGCTTCAAGAAAGGGGTGAAATCTGAGAATGTTGTACCATCTTTTAACTACAACTAACACCTGGAGATTCCAGTGTGAGAACAAAACACCACTCCCAAAAAATTAACAACTCCTTTTTACCACAAAAGAAATCACTTAAGGATGACCAGCTAATGCTGTTTTAGCTGCTAGCAAGTTGACTCATTTGAATGCCTTTTTCTATGGTCATAGTGAGTAAAACCAAAAAGGTTCAGTAATGTAAATGCTGATAAGAAAAACAAGCAGTACGATATGTAAGATACATAAATGATACAATAAGGCAGATATTTTCCATTTTGTGTGGGTTCTATAAAAACATGCAGTTAAAATCCTCAACCCTCAGCCAGCATGGAAAGTATTGTAAGTATGCAAATCCATGTAATTGAAGACTAAGCTGACTAGAAAATGAAACAGCTGGTTTTACATGTGTCGCTACTCAGACCTCAGCACAGTTGACTGGCACCCATTTAATGTAACAATAATCTAAAGTATGTACATAAGAGTATGCATGACAGCAATAGATGGAAGCCATTGTTTGTCATCTTAAACACAAAGAGTGGTTAGCCCAGTAGTGTGGCAGTCTTAGGTAATAGGTGCATTATCACCAGACAAACTGACAACGCAGGTTAAGGAATGAACCAGGGTTGCTTGGGAGCTGGCTGGGAGAAAGAAGATAGAGTGTACCAAGGACAGCTCTCCTTTCTTGGGAAGGGGGAGGATCTGAGTCCCCACACTTGACTGTCACTTGGTGAAGTGCAGGTGACAGTGCTGGTGGGACCACCATACATGGGGCGGGAGTCTTCTGATGCAGTAAGCAAATGCTTTGACATGTATAAGTGTGCATTATATTGCATGCAGACACCACAGTGATGAAAAACAGGAGAAAAATGCCCAGGCTCACTCGCATCCCCCACAGCCTCCCATCTTTATGATTCCTTGGATAAAGGGATGGCAGTTGGGTCTATCTTCATAAATCTCACAAAGACATTCGATATAGTCAACCACCAGTAACTCTTAAACTGCCTGCCATCTATAGGCCTGTCCACAGACACCGTTGCCTGGTTTAACAGCTATCTCACCCACAGAAAACCTGTTAAAATCAACAGCATTTGCTCGGAACCCAAGGAGGCGAATTTCAGAGTCCCCCAAGGGTCCATCCTAGGACCACTACTCTTCAGCCTCTTCATAAATTTTATTCCTTCTGTCTGCATGGCACACATCGTGTTTTATGCAGATGATGTCATCATCTTTACCTCTGGCAAAAAGCTATCTACAATAACTGCTGAGCTGCAAGACAGCTTTCTTAAACTTAAATCATGGTCCTCCCAGAACAGACTTTTGCTCAACCACAAGAATATCAAAGGTATGCTCTTCATTGTACTGTAGAGCAGGAAGAAGTATGGCCCATTGCTGCTATGAAACCACAAGGGTGATACTATGGAACAAGTCTCTACATTCAAATACCTAGGTGTACACCTGGACAATGCACTCAACTTCTCGTCTCATTTTGATAATGTTGTTGAAACCACTAATATAAAACTGGGTGTGCTTTATCAACACAGACACTCTATGACACCTGCCGCACTGAAGCTGGCCACGAGCAACTCGGTCCTAGCTACCGTTGACTATGGCCTGCCAATCTATGTGGCTGGTTCTGACACCACACTAAAAAGAGTAAAAACACTCCTTAATAAGGCCTGCCAATTGACTCTAGGGGCTGATCATTTGGCCCATACATTCTCCCTATACAATGAGACTGGGTGGCTCCCTCTTCATCTCAGGGCGCAATACCAGACCTGCTTGCTGGTAAAGAAATCAGTGTTAGGGCTCATGCCTGAGTCTACCCACAGTCTTTACAAAGCTGCACACTGCACTAAACACACTAGAAGTGCAACTAAAGGGGGGTCTCCTGTGACATTTAAACGTACAAAGCTGGCTCAGAAATCCTTGTCCTTCGAAGGACCCAGGTGGTTCAATGAGCTACCCACCGCCCTCATCGAGTGCTCCAAGCTTAGCCAGTACAAACAAGGGTTACGCTCCTACCTAGCATGCGATATGTCTGCAGCTGCTATACCCAACACATGGCACAGAGTAATCCTCCCTTCTCTCCCCAACATCCCAAGTTCTCCTCCTCCAACCGCCTAAGCCTCGCCCCTCCCACCTACTCTACCCCCTCTCTCCTCCTCCATCATAGCTCTCTCCCCCTCCTCTCCTCTAATTTATCCTACCCTGGCTGCACCCCACCATCTCTTCTCCCACCTCTGACCCTGCCATCCCTGATTGTTTTCTCTCCTTCTTCAGCTCCTCCTTTTATACTCCAATTGCACCCACCAAATGCTTCTGATTTCCTGGTTTCTCCTCTCCCTCCCTGTACCTGTCTCTCTGCAGAGCCCTAGACAAAGCTTTCTATGGTGGCTGACATTTGTACTGTTGCTTCCTAGAAATTTGCTAGCACCCCAGTTGTATAATGAAACTACTTAAACATTGTGCCACACCTCTGAGTGATGATGTCATCCTCACCATAGCACTTATGGGACTGTAATCTTCTGTGTATCCTTGTCTATTAATTGTATAGTATCCCTGTATCCATCTGTAGCCTGAGTAACCCAACATGTATATACTGCCACATATGAAACTACATGTAACCAGTAATTTGTTCCCATGAATCTCAACTTGGAACCTTTGTAAATGATCCTTTTGGCTCAAAAGTATTAATCTGAATCTGAAGTAAATAAATAAACAGGCACCTCACAGTCCTACATGGTAGGTCAACCAGCAAAAAAAATGGCTCTGAATAAGTTGTTGTTAACCTGTAAGTCCACAGGATGAGTCTGTGATGGGACCATGGGGATGCTACTGTGAACCAGGACAGAAAGGAGGAAAAAATGATTAAAAAAGTAAAAGGCACGTTTTCCAAAAGGTGAGCAGCTGCACCTCTATGTGGCATTCATTTTGTTTTTCCTATAGTGAAATGTAAATGGACACTCAGTGGCAAGAAATTCCCTATCCAGTACTATTTTATTCAGGTTAGTTATTCAGGCTATGCTCAGACAAAAACAGCAATGTTATTGGCATTGAAAAAGTGCAATCTGGGTTCAGGAATGGATCAGGACCACCCGGGGAATGGCTGGGGAAAGGATCGAGGATCGAGCATCCTTAGACAGCTATCCCCCTTCAGCAAGGGAAGAGAGCAGTATATGTCACTGTTTGCCTAACTCCTAGTGGAAGCTATGTTGTGCAGCAACAGCTGCCACCTCTCTGATTGCCCAATGCAGGTACTGGAGAATGTTCAGCATTTTTATTTCATTTGCCCATGCCACTGCATGCACACCTACCGTGGGATGAGGATAACATTGTCAGAAAATCATCCCGAACTGCAGAAAGAGTAAGGTGACCCCTAGGACTCTGCACCACCACCCATGGTATCCACTCACATATAGTGGTAAGTAAGTTAATGAGGTACTGTAAGAGTCAGGATGTTGGTGTTGCCATCAGAAGGGGCTACTTAGGTGAACAAGGGAGAAACAGACTAAAAATAAAAGAAAAGTGTACTCTCACCAAGAGGTGGATGTCAGGGACAAAAACATGTATAGTACAAAGGGACGCATATTGGATTCACAGTCTGGATACTGTCTTTCCTTCCTAATGGACTAAAAGAGAATTTATGTCAACATTGTTTTCTACATTGCTCTTTAAGAGGAGTAACATTTTGAGATCCATATAATTGAATATGAAATCTGTACTAACTGTTTTTTTTAAGGCAAGTGCCATCACTTTATCAAAGTATTTTTTATTTACTTTTTCTTAACTTTAACTGCAATGTGTATGCATGCACTTTATTTTTCTGGTGGCACATTCTAGATGTTTATATGTTTATCTATTCACATCAGATTGGTGGTAGTGAATAGTAAGGGATAATGCTTTTGTATTTATGGTTTGTGGTACCTTTAAGAAGATCACTATTTAAGTGAGTAAACATGTTTACACCAGTAACACTAAAGATGTCATGAGACACCAGAATGTCACCTATCATCATTGTCTCTTCTCACAGTTTGTTTGGGGCATTGCATGCTGGGATTTTAAACTCAGCAAGTAATCAGCTGCATGTTTGCAAATGAAAAAGTCTTTTGGATGTACACATTAAAATGGTTTGCCTAAAGTGAAGCCTTTGTGCTGGCTCACTGATGAGGTTGACTTGGACTCTCCCATTGCACTAATGAGGAATTGAAAGGCCCAGCTCCTCCATGTTTTAAAATATATATCCTTGCTAGGCACATGAGTGGGTGGAGGATTTTCAGAAGGTACTGTGTTACACAGGCACAGTTCCTGATTACAGGCACAGTCTGCATCATCCAAAATTCACACAAAAAATGTGGATGTGATTCTCAAATGTTAAAACATTTGACAGATTTGTGACAATTATACCTGCTTTATGGTATAAACAAAACCACCACATGCATCAGATATTGATGTGTGTGCCTATTAGGGTGTCAGTGTGGCTCAATTGGTAGCACATCTGCCTCTGGACCAGAAGGTCGTGGGTTCTTGTCCCACACTGGGATTGGACTTGCACCTAAAAATCGCTGGCATCCAAGTGCAGTATTGGGTGGTACTGTACTGCTGGAGTGTGTCATCCTTCAGATGAGATGTTAAACCGAGGTCCCTTCTCCCCATCCTGGTATTGTCCTGGTGGGTATCCAGGTGGAAGTAAAAGAACCCAGGGCACTATTTGCCAAAGAGCAGGGAACATTCCCAGTGTCCTGGCCAATATTCCCCTTCCCATAAACCGGTTCATGCAATTATCCAGGCTGTGTGTGGGTGATGATATGTGATATGGCCGCCACCACACATTCAGTCACTTCACTACCAGTCTAGCATTGCTTGTAAGGCGCTTTGGGATACTGTGTATGAAAAGCACTATATAAATGCTGAATCTTCTTATTATTATAGTTCTGCAAATTGTACCCATGAGGAAGATACCTTTTAGGTGGTTTAACTTAATGGCACAAATATCGGGGATGTATGACAATTTTATTTTGTTCTTTGGTAACTGGGTAAGGACCACTAGGCACAAGTGCCTGTTTTCAGGGGTGACCTGGGAGCACTGGGCGGTTAAGTGACTTACTCAAGAGTCACACAATATGCAAGTGGAGGTTGTGAGAATCAAACTCAGGTCTGGTCTACTGGATGTACCAAGCTCATTCATACTTCATTCCTCTAACCTCTAGGCTATACTGCCAGCCCAATAGAACTAGTCACTGATGCGCCTTTGAAAATTCCCAACATGCTTTTTAACTTCCCAGTGCTCCTGTCCAACCAGCATTGAAAAGTAGTAGAAGAAGATTCCACTGGAAATGAAATGTTGCATGTCAGCTTAGCTAGATTTATAGTAACAAATGTACAATGAAAATAGAAAATAATGCTTGAATAAAAATGTTGACCATGCAGTATGTCCTCTTCAGCAATGATCTATAAAGAAAAAAGTAAGCTTAGTTCCTTTATTCTTATTAATAATTCCTTAAGAAGACATGATAAAATCTTCAACAATAATTTTTTTTTCCTTTACATTTTTTTCTCTCCTTTATTCAGACCATTGACTTATGTCCCCTTTCACCAAATGAAGTCTTGCGTCATGATCAAGGAGTAGTCAGGGATTCTTCCACCATTCCAGCATTTGCTTCACTCCAAAATCTGACTTCCAAAGTATACCACAGCTTATATTCTACTGATGGGACCCCAGGGTTAGCAGCTCTCAGGGATATATACCACTCAAAACAAAAGTCAGTAAGGAGGAGCTAGTGAAGAGGGGCAGAACCTGAACAACCCTGGTTGATCATGGAGGGGCTAGCAGACATTATCTATCTGGGTGGTGCCTCCTTTTTGGAGCCCAACCCATACCTAAAGCCTTTGCACTGAAGGCATGACCTGAGGCAGAAACACCAGCACAGTATCATGTGTTAACTGATTGTGCATGCACCGATGTGAGAATTCCCCTCATGGCATTATCGTTCTTTCCTGCATGGATCCCTTCCCCTTGAACCACCAGGAAGCAGCTGTGCATAGGAAGAAGCCCACTTCCAACCTCTCCCACACAGGAGGTGACCAAGAAGTCATCCAACCTGGCATAGAGTGTCAGCACCTTACATCCCAGGCTTGAGGCTCAAACCTGGGTCACCTGGATGGCAGACACCAACACTGCTGCTGCACTAGCCAGCAGGCGTTTGCAACTCTGTTTTCTATCTTTTGTTTCATTTGCAGCCCACACGCTGGCACAATGCTTTTTTATTCTTGTATTTTGAAAACAGAATTGTCCCCTAATCCGAACCCTGAAGAATTTCACGTGTCACACTTCTTCCCGACATGTTTTCATTCACTTCAAATCATTGACTTTGGCCATCAAGCCAGTTTCCTTTTCACTAAAGAATTACAACCAACTGTAAATTAGTCCTCTGTGTGGTATTGTTTCAATGGCCTTCTAGAAATCACAGTCACACCTCTCATATTGACATTTTCTGTCACAGCTTTAGGAAAGCCATTTTGACTCATCATACATGCGCTACCCTTCTTCATGTCATACTGGCTACATGTATGCAGTCTGTAACTTTTCTTGTGCTTGTCTATCAGTCCTCTTATTTGTGTCTTAAGGATCATTACCATAGCTCTGGGTGCATAGTTCCTGAGTCATCCCTGGATCCTTTCTTAAATATTAGTGCAACAGTAGATTCTTTCCAATCTGTATGTTTTTCACAAGCTTTTAATGAGCTACTACAGTACATACATTTGATTCCATTACTGGTTCTACCATCACATTTCCTGAGTGTACAGTGGTTTGCATTATAGATTGTTCCACATCACTCAGTGTCAGTCAATAACTCTCAGTATGTCTAGTTAACAGTGGTTAATTGCATCAACTTGGTGCATTTTAAAGAAAGCCATTCCTAGTGTTATAACTCAGTAAGATTAGGGGATATGATAATAGCATCTGGGTATTTTCAGTTTTTTTTTTTGAAATTACTCTTTATTCTCCTCTCAGCCTGCCTCCTCCGACCCTTCAGTGAGGACCCCTGGACATCCCACTGCCCGGAACCCTGCCCACACAGACCACAGATCCCCATGGAGCCACTGATTACCCCCCAGGTGGGGATGAGGCGGGGGGTTATAACCCCGTAACTTATGTTTCGTCGGTCTCATGGTCTGCTGGATGGGCACGGGCACATCATGGGCACGTCAAAGTCCTCCCATCTTCCGGCTGAGGCAGGCTCGTCGCGTTTTCTCCCTCCCGGGCAATAACGGCCTCCCTGATGTCGCAGCGTGCACGTCGACGTCCGTGCTGCTCAACGGCCAGCCATCCCCTGGTGGGGCTTGCAGTTCCCCGAACCTCTGCTCGGGGTTGTGCAAGTGCCGGGCATCGGCCGAATCCCTCCCCGGAACAGGCGAGCTGTCATTGGATGCTCAAGCCTGTCTCCCCCCGGCCGACCTACCGACGACCCGAGTCCACTCCCGAACCCGGGTCACCGGCGTGGAGTGAGGTGTGGCATCCAGCGCCTCAACCCTCAGCACCACCAGGCCGGCGTATTTTCAGTTTTATTGGAACACATCATTAAGCACCACTATAGCCCTTCTGGCCATAGGTCCCTATGTACTTTGATGCCTCTTGTGTCTTTGTTGCACGCTTGTCCCTGACTGCAAATTCCTTTAGTACCCTGTGATTCCCTGAAAATTGTATTTATTTATTTGTACAGCAGTTTGGGAAACCTTTGAGCCAGAGGCTCATTTACAAAGGTACCTTGTCACATAAAGGCAGGTCACAATACAACAGCATGTAAACAGTAATGGGTACAAAACAATGGATGGTACATCAAGTGATACAACAGAGGGAGGAAAACAAAAATATCGTGCAGCAATCTAACATTCAATACTCATAAGCAGCTTTCATGTGGCCTTGTCATATTGTTTATCCAGGCTAAAACTAATAGCAATTACAGCTACGAATACTGATTAGGTGATTTCATCGGGAGGTTTTGAAGCAGGATATAGAAAGGGCATCACAGATGGATAGGGGCAAAGTGTTGAACCAGGAGGGGGGTCTGTAGCAGTAGGCTCATTGACCGTGCGTGGTCCTAGCCCTAGGGATCGATAGGGTGGTTTTGTCAGCGGAACGGGTATGCACTTGAGAGTTTGCACGTTGTGCAGTGGCCATCAGACCTGGTGGGGATAGCCCAATAAGGTTTTTTTTTGTTATGATACAGGTCTGATATTTAAGCCATTCATCCAGGTCAAGCAATACAGCTTTCTCATATAACTGACAGGTGTGCGTTAACCTGGGGGTGCCTGTGATTAGCCTACAGGCTTTGTTCAGTATGGTGTGAATTTTGTTGAGAGCTGTCTGATCAGCAGCGCGGTACGCAGGCAGCCCATAATCCACTAGTGACAGGATGGATGAGGTGACTGCGAGTCGAAGGGCCTCGGGGGGAGACACTTTTTGTGCAGGTGTAATATGCCTAGTCTGATATTAGCCACTGTGGCAAGGGCTGAGATGTGGCCATGGAAGGAAAGGGAGGGGTCAAAGTGGATCCCAAGGTATTTATAGGAGCAGACTTGCTCAAGCATGAGCTTGGAGCTTGAGTGTATGTGGAGCTGAAAGTTGCACAACTTGTTTTGTGGGTGAGCAAAGACCATGGTTTTAGTTTTTTTGAGATTTATCACCAGCCTACATTCCTTGAACCATCCCTCAGCTTTATTAAAGGATCTTTGCAGGGAGTCTTGGAGAGCAAAAGGGTTACGATCAGCGGCAAAGATATCGGCGTCATCCGCATACAATAATATATTACCACTACAGGAACCCGGGAGTGAGTTAAGGTAAAGGGAGAAGAGTAGGAGTCCAAGAATGGAGCCCTGGGGAACGCCGGAGAGGATGGGACGGATGTCAGAGAGAGCCCCCCCAATTTTTACGTGCTGTGAGCAGGCTGACAGATAGCTGGCACACCAGGAGATAGGCCCAGCAGCAAAGCCAGAGTAACTGAGGGCATCCAGAAGGACGGGATGGGAGACAGTGTCGAATGCTTTCGAAAGGTCTACAAACACAGCCACAGCCAAGGAGCCCTGGTCAAGGGAGGAGTGGAGAAAGTTAGAGATTTCTAGGAGGGCAGTAGTGGTACTGTAGCCAGCACGGAAACCGTGTTGTTCAGGGCAGAGAATGTCATAGTTGAAGAGGTAGTCAGTAATTTGGGAGGCCACTACTTTTTCCAGGGCTTTGGAAAGAGGGGGAGAGAATGGAGATAGGCCGGTAATTTCTGGCCAAGGTCCTGTCTCCACATTTAAGAATGGGCATGACTGTGGCAATTTTCCAGATTGCTGAGAATTGCCCCAGGCAGAGAGATTTATTGAGTAGATTGGTAATTAGCGTAAGGACCAGATCTAGAACTTGCCGAAGGATACAGGGGTCCAGGGTGTCACTACTGGTATTATTGCTCCTAAGGGCATTGACTAGGTGAGGTCTGAGTTCTTGAGCAGTGACCTGGTGGAGGTGAAAGTATGGGTGTGTAAAGACCGGTGCAGATGAGGGGGGGGTTGAAAAAATCCTTAGGGAGGATAGGGCTAAGATCCATAAAGGAGGTGTTGAGGCAGTTAGCAATAAGGGCAGGATCGGAGGAGACAGAGCCATTGATACTGATCTGGGGGGGGCACGTACTTCCATTTAACTGTTTGATACTGTCCCAGAAGGTTCTGGGATTCTCCCAAGAGGAGGTAAGCGAGGCCTGATAATGATCAACCTTGGCCTTTCTGATGGCCCAGGTACACTTGTTTCTGGCAGCCGCGTACACCTGTCTATCACTAGGCCGGCCAGTCTCAGTGGCACAGTGCCAGAATTATCCCTATGTTTAAGTTGTTGGATCAGGGCCGGGGTCACCCAAGGAGCATTTTGCACCTTGGAGCAGCGGACTGACAGAGGAGCAAAGATATCGCAGGCTTTACTGAATGTTTGGATAAAGAAGGTAAGTGCAGTATCAGTGTCGGGAGCATACAGAATAGGCGACCAATCAATTTGGGACAGAAGTTCCTTGAGTTTCTTCAGGCATCTGGACTTCAGGCGCCACCGGGGAAAGGACTGTGCAGATGATTTGGATACTGTGGAAGTCCAGTGAAAAAGTATGGGTGAGTGATCGCTAAGTGAGTTGGGAAGGACTTGGATGTCAACAATCTGATTAGGGTGATTGGAAAGGACCACATCAAGAAGAGTACTAGTGCATCTCTTTGGGTTGGTCCTAGTGGGGTGGGTGACGAGTTGGGTCATATCGACTGCAGCAAAGGAGTCACGGGCAGAGGAGGAAGTGGGGCTAAGCCAATTGATGTTAAGGTCCCCCACTAGTATTTGATCCGAGGGGTGAGGCAGCGAGGAGAGGTATTCTGTAAGGGAGGCTAGAGCCGGGGTTTGGTTTCTAGGGGGTATGTAGGCAGTTGTTAGATAGCGCGGGCCCTTTAACGGGTCAGGGTTTAGCTTCAGTGTCAGTGCCTGTGCCCCAGAGTCAAGGGTAGAAGCTGGTAGGGCAAGTCCAGGGAGGGCTTCTTTAATGTAGATGGCACAGCCACCACCCCGTTTACCAGCCCGGTCCGCCCGGAAGAGGAAGTATCCAGGGAGAGAGACAAAGGAGTCAGGGGTGGATTTTGTCAGCCAGGTCTCAGTCAAAGAAATGACGTCAGGATTATGAGATTTGACCCAGCACTGGAGTGAGTCAAATTTTTTCATGAGGCTACAAATGTTCATGGAGACCACGCAGAGTCCAGCAGGGCCTGTGGCAGGGTTGTTATGAACAGGACCAGGTTTGGGGTGAATGTTACCTGACAGGAGGAGTAGCATAACTAACACCCTGGTCAGGTGGCGGAGAAAGGTATTTCTATGACAGACACGGGAGGGATGGGAGGGGGGTTTCTGTATACAGGGAGTGGGCAAGGTAGCACAGGATGGGAAGGCAAGAATGATAAGTCTTACATGTGTGTGGGGTGCAAGCATTAGTCATTGATACATAGAATGTGTTGGCGGAAAAGGAAAACTTGGCCCACCCAGTCTGCCCAGATGGTCCTTGCCCAGTTTTTCTCTACAGACCCTAATTGATCTCTAGCAACCATCCTTCCTCCTTGCCTTTTTGGTAATATTCCCCTATGTCTATGTCGTGCATGTGTGAATCCCCTCTACTGTTTTTGCCTCCACCACTTCCACTGGCAGTGTGCTGCAGGTAGCCACTACACTTTCAGTGAAGTAGTACTTCCTCACATACCTGTTAAACTCCCTCACCACTCCAGTTTCATCACATCCTGATCCTGGTACTCTTCCTCATTTAAAAGAGATTCCCCTCCTTCATACTGCTCACTCCCATGAGGTACTTATTGGTCTCTATCAAGTTTCCTCTTGCGCTCCTCTCTTCTAATGTGTACACGTTGAGATCCCTCGGTCTTTCCTCTTAGGGCTTTTGTGCAACTCCTGCACCATTTTGGTTGCCCTCCTCTGGACTGCCTCAACCCTATGTCATTTCAGAGATGTGGCCTCCAGAACTGGACACTGTACTCCAGGTGGGGTCTCACAAGTGAGGGATACAGTGGCAAAGCCACCTCCATCACTTCTCCTACTGGTGATACCTCTCCCTATGCATCCCATCATCCCACTGGCCCTACCAACTGCTTTGCCACACTGTCCTGCCACTTTGAGGTCATCAAAAATGATAACTCCAAGATAATGTTCCTGCTTAGTTACTGCAAGTACCCCGATCTGGTGCCCATTTCCTGGGTTTCTGTGCCCTAGGTGTATGATTTTGAGGGTTAAGGTGTGTTTCTTTGTGGATGATGCAAAAGTCTGCAACAGGGTTGAATCTCAGGAAGGGGTGGAGAGAATACAAAGGGATCTGAGAAAACTAAAGGAATGGTCTTGGGGATGGCAGCTTGGTTTCAACTCCAAGAAGTGCAAGGTGATGCACTTAGGGCTATGGAACCCAGGGACTGTATATAAAATGGGGGGAGTGGACAATACAGTGACCATGAAAGAAAGAGGCCTAGGGGTCATAGAAACATAGAATCTGATGGCAGAGAAGGACCACTTGGACCCAATAAGGACCACTTGGCCCACCTAGTCTGCCCATTTTCCCTATCTGCTGTTACACCGGAGACACTATTTGATCTCCGGCTTTACCCCCCTTTCCTTACCACTAAGATTCCCTTGCATTCTTGAATCCCATTACTGTTTTTGTCTCCACCACCTCCACTGGAAGGCTATTCCAGGCATCCACCACTCTTTACGTGAAAAAGTACTTCCTCACATTGGCCCTGAGTCTACCCCACTTCAGCTTCATAGCATGTCCCCTTGTTTTTGAGCATCTTTTTTCAGATAAATGCATCCCTCTTGAACCTTATTGATACCTGTGAGGTATTTGCAAGTCTCTATCATATCCCTTCCATCCTTTCCTACAGGGTGTACATATTGAGGTCCTTTAGTGTCTCTTCATAGAGCTCTTAATGCAGACCCTGTACCATATTAGTTTTACTCCTGTGGACCACCTCTGCTCTGTTTATGTCCTTCCAGAGATGTGGTCTCCAGAACTGGACACAGTACTGTAGGTGAGGTCTCACCAGTGATCTATAAAGCAGTAATACCACATCTCATTTTCTTCTGGTGATACCCCTCCCTATGCACCCTAGCATCCCACTGACTCTCCCTACTGCTTTGTCACACTGTTTGGCCACCTTTAGGTCATCAGATATGATTACCCACATTTATCTTTCCTGTTTGGTGATTGTTAATACTACAACCCTCATTTTGTATTCTGCCCCTGGGATTCCTGTGCCCCAAGTGCATGTTTTTGCACTTCTTCACATTGAAACTTAGCTGCCAATCCCTTGACCATTTCTCTAGCTTTCTTAAATCTCTAATCATTTTTTCCAACCTTACCCCACCCCTGGAATGTCTGTCATATTGCAGACTTTAGTGTCATTAGTCAAAAAGGCATACCAACCCTTCTAGCTTCTCTGCAATGTTGCTAATAAAGACATTGAACAGGACCCATCCCAGTACTGATCCCAGTGGCACCCTGCTGGTCATCCTCCCTTCCTTGGTGTGAACTCCATTTACCATCACCCTCTGTCTCCTGTCTCCAAACCAATTTCTTACCCAGTTTACCAACTTTGAACCCACACCTAGGCTTCCCAGCTTGTTTACGAGTCTCCTATGCAAAATGGTATCAAAGACCTTACTGAAATCTAGGTAGTCTATGTCCACCGCTTTATCCTGAGCTAAGTCCTTGGTCACCAAGTCAAAGAAATCTATCAGATTTGTTTGACATGCCCCCCCCCACCCCGTGAATCCATGCTGCCTTGGATCTTGTAAGCCACTGTAGTCAAGATATTCCAAAATCATTTCCTTCAGTAGTGATTCCATTAATTTTCCCACCACCAAAGTCAGGCTGACTAGCCTGTGATTGCCAGCGTCCTCCCTGCTACCTCTTTTGTGAAGTGAGACTTCACCTGCCCTCTTCCAGTCCTCTAGAACCACTCCCATCTCCAGTGAGTGGTTGAACAACCTCTCTGAGCTCCCTCAGTATCCTTGGATGCACCCTGTCTGGCCCTGTTGCCTTGCCCACTTCCAGATTTGCAAGTTCCTTCAAGACTCTCACCTCTATAAATGGACTTGTATCCACCTCCCTTCAATGCTCTTGGCACATACAGTATCTGTGGTCTCTTTCCTTCCCCTTTCTCTGTGAACACTGAACAAAAGTATTTGTTCAGGCTGTTTGCTTTTTCCTGGTCCCCCTCTGTGCACTCCCCCACTTTCCTTCCTAAGCCTTACTATCCTCCCCTGGTCTTTCTGTTTTAGCTTACATACCCCAGAAATGTCTTGTTCCTTTTCTTTACTGCCTGGGCTATTTTCTTCTCCATTTGTTCCTTTGTGCTCCTAATTGCTTTTCCTGCATCCCTGTGTTTTTCCTGATACACTTCCCTATCCTCTCCTCTCTGTGTCTCCTTATACCTCATGAATGCTAACCTTTTTGCCCTTACCTTCTCAGCTACCTCTTTTGAGAACCATAGTGGTCTCTTTTTCCTCTTGCTTTTGCTTACTTGCCTGAAACAGAGATTTGCTGACTTCACTGTCCCCTCTTTCAGTTTTGCCCACTGTCCCTCCACTCCAGTGAAGTCCTCCTCCCCTACTAGGGTATCCTTAAGGCATTCCCCCCATCTTTTTAAAATTGTCCCTCTTGAAGTTCAGAACCCTCGCTTTTGTGAGGTTCGACTCTGCCACAATGCTAAAATTGATCCATGTTGTAAAGAGATCACTGGTTCCCAGGTGGCCACTCACTGTGACGTCTGCAGTACTGTCCCCGTTGGTGAGTACAAGGACCAGTATTATGTCCCCCATATGAGTGGGCTCTTTTACTAGTTGCCTGAGGAAAGCCCCCTGCAGAGAGCACAGGATGTCCCTGTTCCTAACTCCATTCACTAAAAATACCACCAACAGCTTAATCTGGTTCAAGGTCAGTTGGCATTCATCTGTATCCCCCTTCATCGGTTCATGCCTGAAAATAGGCAGGATTTGTCTGGTGCACTTACCTTTGCCACTAAACCTCCTAATTTGTTCTCCTAGCTCCCCATCAATCTCCTTCTTTTGAGTTGGAGACCTATACACAACCCCCAATATAACGTTTGGGAGGTACTCTTGGTGGAAACCTTTAGAAAGAGTTCAAAGACCTTGTTATTCCACCAGGCTTTTCATTCATAAAGATTTTAATGCATTAGTTTAAAGTATAAGGATAGATAGTTTTTAAGTCTATTGCTGTTAGCTCCACCTGAATTTGTTTGTGATTTGATTATTATTGTGTGTGTTATATACTGTATAGCAGAAGATATTAGTGGTCGTTTTAATTTAGCGATATTAGCTGAAAGCTCTCACCCACTAATATTATTAGAATGCTAATAATATATGCTTTTATTTCAGTTCCATTCACAAGTATGATACAAGTGATTTGCACCCGATTTCAAACAATGCACAGTAACAGCCTCGGAGGTGATGCACTAATGGGTACTTTATTTTATTCACATGTCCAAAATAAGTAATTAAAATAACCAAAGCAACAAGATACAAAGAAAGAAACCAATGGGCTTGTCAGTCACAGCAGTTTCAGCCAAAATTAAGTGCAGTCTGCTCCAGCGGCTCCAACGGCGACAATAGAATCAGTTTACTGTGTATCAGTCCATTTAAAAAAAACTCTATAAGAAACTGTAATGTTTACTAAACTCTTCTAGGCAGTTCTCATGAGCTCGGTGTATTCCTGCCTGCATAAATCTGCTTATGAAGTCCTCATGGCATTCCCTCAAGCATTTAATGCTTTGCTCAAACCATCTGAAATGATGTTCCTTTAAGTTTTGGAGTTGTAGGTCGGTAGTCAAGTTGTCCACCCCATCAGCAATAATTCTGCTTGACACTACCCCAGCATACAAAGAAGTAAACTCTTTTTTTTAGTAAGTATTTAAAGAGTTTATTGACAGACACATTCGGGGCTGCAGAGCATCTGTGCATGACGCAGGCAAGTAGACGGGAATAATGTTATGCTCTTCTAGATGTTTGATGACCTCCTCCATAGTGTCTGTTCTTAAGAGATCGAGCACCAGTAGAACTTTCTGCTTGTCCGGTAATGCCATGGCAGTGATTTGGGCACGAACATGCAGCACCAACACATTATCTATAAACTGGATGGTGGTCTCCACATTGGCCCAATGATTTTCAGAGTGGGTAACATCCCACTCTGTTGAAAACTTGTGCCGCAGATGACAAGCAGCACTCCGCCTCTTGTTGATCAACTGTGAGGCCAGAATTTCTCCAACCAGTGAGCATGCAAGAAAAACAGTGATCTGGCATTTGTCACTGATGCCGGTTACATACACTTTTTTCACCACAGTAGCCTCCATTGTCCATTCTAATACAGGGATCATGTTGAGCCCTGTCTCATCCATGTTCAAAATCAGTCCAGAAGGAATGAGCTATTGGGCACTGGCAGTTGAAATGCACTTTAAAAAGGAGGCTTTTAATGAATTAAAGTTACTGGGAGTTTTGCGCCCAGCTTTGGTGCCCTTCTGGTCGCTGTATCTAATCCTTTGTAAAAAAAAAAAAAAACAGGCTCATTTACTAGAAAGGCTAAGATGACCGCCGTTCTCTGTTAGTTGCTGTGGGGAGTTTGCTTTGACTATCTCCACAGCTATTGCCTGAATGACCCCCCCATTTACGACTGCATCTTCAGTCCTTAGGGTCTTTACAATGGATTTTAGCTGGCACTCGAGTTCATCCTTCAGGTGGGTGGGATGGCCATGGGGTTTGCTTGGTAGTACAGGAGTCATGTCAGTAGGATCAGAGGTCTTTTTAAGTTTCAGCAAGTAGTCAGCTTTTCAGTTTCTTACTGAGCTTTTGTTTACGGTGTTACCAGTTGTGGCCAGGTAATGGTGGACAGTGGCCATAACTCCATTTTCTACAGCATACTTGCAGAGTTTGTACCTGGTTTCAGGGGTGTAGTGAGTGTATGAGGTGCAGCAGCTGCATTTTGAAGAGGGTGAAGCACTTACCAGCTCCTTTTGAAGAGGGATCCATAGGATATTTCCACTTCTGTGGTTGTGATGAATGGATCCATTTGAGGAGTGACACTGTAGGGAAGAACGTGCAGAGAATGAGCAGAGTAGAACAGCACAGCACTGACATGAGCAGCAGGTTCAAACAAGGATCTGAAAGAACCAGTATGTAAGTTTTTTCAAAGCAAAGCTGATAGCAATCAGCTTCAATTACAGCAGCACAATATGTACCAGCCCTTTCACTGCTGTAATTGCAGGGGCAGTGAGCGCTAAATATATCGGGCACTAATGTGTGGTACCCAGGCAGCAGTGCTAAATATATCGCGTGCCAGTATTATCTACTATACAGTATTTCATTTTCAACTGTTAATGTAATCTGCTCTGAGTGTATGGAATGGGGCATTATAAATCTAAAGTATCTATCTATCTATCTATCTATCTATCTATCTATCTATCTATCCATCTATCTATCTATCTATATATCTATCTATCTATCTAACCTTCCTACCCTTTGAGCTCTAGAGTTGCACCATAAGACTTTCACCCTGCCTTCCTCCCCCCGTTACATATTATCCCTTCCCTAACATAGATAGCCACCCCTTTTCCCTTGCTCTCTGTCCTCGTGGTATAACTTGAACCCTGGGATAACTAGGTCCCAGTCCCGGTATTGGGAGGCCCATGTCTGAGTGATAGTGGCTATATCCACCTCCCCTTCCACTATCATTGCCTGCAGTTCTATTGTCTTTTTGCCCAGACTCCTAGCATTCAATGAGACCACCTGCCAGTGTGGTCCTATCCCATCATTGCCTTTCCCATCTCCCCTATCCCCTCCCTTTTTTCAAACTCCACTCCTACCTAATTATGGGGGTATGTGACATATAGGTCTCCCTCACCTGGTGGTTGCCCACCCCTTCACCACCACCCTAACTAAGTTTAAATTGTACTCATTCATTCATTCAGATGGTGGTCAGCAGAAGTGGTCAGAAGAGGGATGAGTTGGCTGCCAGCTTTCTAAATTTGTTTTGTTTACAAAAAGTGTGTGCAATTTGGAGATCTCTGCTAGCAAAACCAAAAACAAGAACACAACCCAAAACACTAAATATTACAGCAATACATAACAAAAACAAGACAATACAAAAAGATCAGCCTTGTTGGCGCTAGCCAAATCCTGTTCATTGTTTGCTTTACTTTTGGGTGTGCAAAGAGTACAGCTCCCAGTGCCTAAATGACTAAAAACAACAGAAAAATGTAGGGACTGGACTCAACTCACTTATCAATTTTTTATTAACAGGTCTGGATAGAAAAAATGTCAACATTTTGTTGGCGAATCCATCTTTCACCGAGAGCATCCAGAAACTATAAATATAATTGTAAAATTATTCTTAATATTATTAACACCTAAGGTATACAGTATATACAGTGGTCCTTAACTGTATAACCTTGAAGGATAAAAAATAAAATAAATACGCTGACAGTCACCTAATATGGTGCAATGTGTATGCTTATTTCCTTTATTCTTTCTATTTTCCTAGTTTTGTTTACCTAAACACACTCATAGAAATAATCAAAATTAATCTGTTATCTTATATATAAACAACACTGTAAAGGTTGTTAGAACAAAATGAAATGAAATATTTCATATCCCAAATTATTTCCTTTTCTTTATATCTTATGCTAAGTTATCTTTTAAATTATCTTTTTTTTCTGTAAACAGCAAAGGAATCTAAGCATATTACTTAAATTTTATCTTCAAAAATATATAAGAAAATGTATTAAAATAAAATGCAATTTGATGACCATGCATGCCGCTACCTTTTCCTTGTATACAAAAGTGCTGGTGACTTATGAGAATTTTTCTTTGCAGTGCCACTAGTTTAAATTTTCTTATCCTATGAAACATACAAGGAAAACTTACTAGGAATGCAATTATAGAGAAAGAATACACTTTTATAAACTACAATTAATACTTAAATCATATTCCATTTACAGTACAGTTTGCTATTGAATAGCTAAGGTGGGGATTGTAACTAAATTTGCTAGACTAGATGATCTCACCATTTTGAGCAAATGTTTCAGGTGCCTGTTAGAGTTTAAATTTAAAGGCCAGGTCATGTCCCTAATGTGTCACCATCAATGAGGTCACAGTGCTGCTGATGATGTAGTGGAAGGAACAGAACTAGACATGTCAGCCACCTGGCAGTGTGCCATTCCTCACATTCAGCATATTATCCTATAGAACATTTTCAAATGAGCAAAAGGAAAAAGAAAAGTACTTCAAAAATTAAAAGTAACAGCTAACTACTTCTTAAATTTCTCAAAACTTGTTAAAATATGTATGACTTCTGCAAATGCCATAGTATCTCCTCTGCCTTGGCACTTTTCTCAAATCATATCTTTAGAAATATGGACAAGGGCAGGGCTACAGGTGCAGTATTTTTGGATCTGTCAAAAGCTTTCAACCTTGCAGACCACCCTCTCCTTCTCTCCACCCTGTTAAACTTTGGCTGCTCACCAGACACGGTCACATGGTTCCGTAGTTACCTCTCAGGCAGGTTTGGTCCATCTTGATTGGTAAAAATTCCTCTGCTCCGCTACCTACCTACCTACACCAGTGTATCTCAGGGCTCAATACTGGGGTCTCTACTTTTTTCTATGTTTATTAATGACCTCCCTGCTGAAAGCATCGATTGCAAGGCCCTCCTCTATGCAGATGATCTAGTCATATACCACAGTGATAATTCCACCGAGTCCTTGTCCACCACCCTCACAGCATATTTTGAGGTGGCATAGAGCTGGTTCCTCTCCAGAAAACTTCTCGTTAATGAGGAAAAGCAAAGGCCATACTCTTTGGCTCTAAGCCATTCCTAGCAAAGGTAGCCAGGTCAAATACCCCACTCTTGATTGCTACCCCTGCCAGCCCTCCACTCAAAACTGTCCCTGCCTTTAAATATCTAGTTGTCACCCTAGACCCCTCCCTTACCTTCAATGAACATATCAGCAACACTGTGATGAAAATCCACCAAAAATTAGGTGCTGCCTACTGCCAAAATCAATTTCTGTCCCATGAAGCTTGTCTAGCCATTTCTCAAGGAAATCTGCCCCTCCTTGACTACGTCTCCCCCATATACTGTACTATGTCCTCCTCCCTATGGACTCGCTGACATACCACATACCACTCCATCTGCCTCTTTGTCCTTCAAGCCCCATTTACCACCTACCACTACTCACTATACCAGTCCTTAGGGTGGCTCTCTCTGCAGTGCTGTTTTGACTTCATTATGGGCAGCCTCATTTACAGTGCACTCAGAAACCATCAGCTGTCCTCCTACACCTCCCTACTCACTTACAGAGTGGTCTCTCAGAGTCTCCGGCCACCTCTGCTCCCCCACTGGAAGTCCCTTGCATTACTACTGCCATGGGTAGTAAAGCTTTCTCTGTCTCTGCTCCTTCTCTCTGGAATAGACTTCCTTTGTCCATCTGATCATCCCCCTCCCATCAGTCTTTCAAGGCAAACTCAAGGGCTTGGCTCCGGACTGAAGCTGCTTGTTCCTGGAGCTGTACCAGGGCCCATATCCTGGCATAGCACCTTTTCATGCCCTCACCCTACCTCCAGTGCCCCTACCCTCTTGCACTGTTCTGCTCCTCTGTTCAATCTGGATATTACTACCTGTTTTATCCTGAACTGTTAGCAGGTTCTGCAACTTAATTTAAGTTACATTTCTGCCTATGACTTGTGCCTATACCACTCCTGGTGATAGACTGAACCTTCGTTTTAACTCTATTCATTTCTTTGGCTCCCCAGTGACTACATGTACATTGCATGTAATACTTTACCATAATCCCCATGTTAAGCCTTTTATTTTGCATAGCCACTTAATGTATATCACTACACCAGTATGCACTGATTTCCCTGAAATATTTGTACTATGTAATGTGACCTCATATCAAGTGTTTTTGGCAGTACTGTTTTGTTCTAATTGTATCTCTGTATTGTATTGTTTGTTGTGTTTGGCACCCTGGTGGCCCGGGTCGCAACTGAAAACGGTCCTCTGGATCAGTTTGCTCACCCAGTTATCAAAGACATAAATAAATAAATAATCAAACAAACAAATAAATAAATAAATAAAATGTCTGCCTTTGTTGGTTCTACTAGCTCATTAAACCATGTAAATTGCGTTCATTCACAATAAAATTGTTTAAGTGTCAATAGTCAAGCTATTTTGGCTGAACTAGCATTCTTTTTTGGGAAAGACCAGATGCGGTAGATCCTTCCAGGCATTTAAACTTGAATAGCTAAAGAACTGCTCATTTTCACTTTTCTCAACCCTGCTTGCAGCATCTGGCCTTTCATAGGTGTGGGACTTAAGTGGTTTATGAGTGTTGTAACATGATTTCCTACTGGAGAAAATTAGCATAATTTAGAAGTGTGACATCTTAATGAGCTGACAGACATTGAGATATGCAATCTGACATTGTGTGTCACAAATGTAATGAGTCAGACATGGGTGGAAAGAGTAAGGCCTGATAGTGTTAGGATTACTGTAAATAATTGGTCATATCAATTGTGCCATGGAGATTTCATTTCTAATATAGGTATTTGATTTGTTTACACATCAAAGACATTTCTTTGTAATGTCCTGCTTTTGGCACTCTATGCTTTACTGGAATCATGTGAGCAACCCAACAGGCTGAAGGTGCAGTCAGTCACCTTAAAGTGGGAACATTAATCTTGTTAAAGTGATTGAAAACAGCTAAGCATGTTTGATGCCTTTACCAATACTCTTTTCAAGTTAGTTCCCTAGAGATTTACAACCTATATTTCAGACTATCTCTTATACCAAACCAGCCATAATTTATGCATAAGCATGCTAATTTGTTATACTGTAGCTGACAGCTTCAACTATAGTCTTAGCAGCCCTGCCACTAAATGCTGGATTAAAATAAAAAATGAAAGGCAGAAACTAGGAATCAGTATTAACCCTATCCTGCCAACAGTTTAAGAAATCTCTGACATTTGTGTATAGGTTGTATTATTTACAGTGTTTCAAGTAAAGGGTTAAAAGGGGTTAATGTGTAATACTGCCTGACTTGTTTCTACATGTGTAACAAATACTACTAATAGCAACATGTAAGCTATAAGCCACAACATGATTTGCATTACAGGATTTTAATTTATGGTCCCAAAGGAAATACCTTATGACATGATGCTGAAGGCAGAGTGTCTTTATACCTCTGGGAAGTGCACTCAAATGCTGTATTGCACAAACTGCAGTGACAACAAATTCAAGCAGATGCACCAGGACCGAGCCCTGAACGGGCTGCCGGGTCCATCTCTCGGTGCTGCCGCAGCTCCTGAATCTGGCCGCACCAGCCACCTCTCCCGCCCGCCTCCGAGTTCCAGTGCACCAGGGTAAGACTCCTGCCTGGGGTCAGGGAAGCCGCTGGCAGCTTCCATTGGTCTAGCTCTTGCTGCCTTGCTTCCCGATTGGTCACCCGCTGCCTGTGCTACCCTTAATTGGCTCCCTGTATCTCTCTGCTTTTGTTCTTCTTGTTGGGCTCTGTGCCTATTGAAAATCATAGAATTTTGCCGTAATTTTTTATGTCTGCATTGCCCTGCTGTAATTTGGCATGACTGTTTGACTACTGCCTAATTTTGCTGTTAATTTTCAAACTGTGTCTGAAAAACTGTATTGTGTTGCTCAGCTGCTTTCTCTGTTTACTCCTCTCCCTGCTTTTCTGCACCCCCACTCAGCTCATTCTTGTTTGACCCCTCTAGCCCTGTGACTATTTCTTCTTTTATTTTTGTCTCTCACTTTCCTGGTGCCAGGTCTGGAATATCCATTGTTTCTGACCTTGGCTGCCCTCCACTTTAGCTTAGTTTTCTGCCTTTGTATTTTTTCTCTCGCTCCACGCCCCTCTGGTAATCTCTTTTACAGGCCTCTCCTACTTTTGTCCTGCTCTGTCCTTAAATTAATTCACCTCCCCTCTCTTCTCCCACTAGATCAAGCCCTAAACAGGCTGCCGGGTCCATCTCTCCACGGTGCCACGGCTCCTGACTCTGGCCACACCAGCTGTCTCTCCTGCCCGCCTCTGAGTTCCAGGGCACCAGGGTAAGACTCCTGCCTGGGGTTGGGGAAGCCATGGGCAGCTTCCATTGGTCTAGCTCTCACTGTCTTGCTTCCCGATTGGTCACCCACTGCCTGTGCTGCCCCTGATTGGCTCCCTGTATCTCACTGCTTTTGCTCTGCTTGCGCCCATTGAAAATCATAGACTTTTGCTGTAATTTTTTGCCCGCCTCACTGCCTCCTACCTTAATTAAATACACCTAAACCCCGCCCCCAGTCCTGCTCCCTCCACCCTTCCATAGCCCATTGGTTCTCCTGTCACTGTCCTTTCTCACCTCGCCCGCCTCTGTTTGATGCCCCTCACAGTGCCTGCCCGATTTTAGCACTTTCTCATACTAGGCTCTAGATCTACCCACTCTCTGCATTTGTCCCTTGTTACCCCCCCGCCTCCTTTGTAAAATGCCTGCCTCTTGGTCACTACTGTACCTTGTCTTACCCCACCTCCTCCTCACTCTTCCTCCCATCTTCTTCCTTCCTGGCCCCTGCCATCCCTGCCCCCTCTCCCACTCCACCTGCTTCCATGACAACACCTACCTCTCCAAAGGAACCCTCCACTACTCACCCAGTCCTCCTCCTGTCCCACCTATTGCCAATATTTGGCTACTGCTTAATTCCCCTAGGCCTAGATTGTGGGCTGGGGTAACCATGCTGCAACTTGCTATATCCTACTGGGACTGCCATCTGGGACCTACATACTGCTCCCACGCTAAACTCCACCTCAAATTATCCCTTAAGGAACTATGCCTTGGCTCTTTAAAACTGCTACTTCTCCTCCTCCTACTGCTCTCAGGCAATGTCCATCCAAACCCTGGACCATGCAAACCAAGCAACTAATCTAATGCAGGTGCTCTTCGGCTAGTTTCTCCCAACATTTGCAGCCTGCTATCTAAGCTTGATGCTCTTCAATCCTTCGTAAGGCAACACAACCCTGATGTCTTAGCAGTGGTTGAAACTTGGCTGATGCCGAAAGTTCCCAACCAGGCAATAACACCACAAGGATGCAACATTTTTCGACTGGGCCGGGTCACCAAGAAAGAGGGGGCTGTGCCATCTATGTTAAAGACTCCCTATTGGTGCTCCCCCTCACATCCCCGAAGTTTGACTCCTTGGCTCAGTTGCTACCCATAAGAATTCTCCTTGGCCTGAACCAAAAAGCCTTAACAATTGGATCCGTCTTCATCCCACCTAGGGACCAGGTCAAAGGTCTCAATGATGTCCTCAGGTTTATCAATGCCCAAACTCCAGGCGCTGAACTTGCCCTACAAGGTGACTTCAACATCAATTGGTTAGCATCAGATACAGGGGAGCTGAAAGATTCTATTGCGTCTGTTAACCTCTAACAGATGGTGGTCTCACTGACAAGATCTAACTATAAGACTGGGACTAGCACCCTGCTGGACTGGATGCTTACCAGCAACCCATCCAGGATCCTCAGCACCACCGTACTGCTGGATTCCCTCAATGACCACTCCCCTGTCGCATGTGAATGGTCCAACACATTTCTCAACCCTCCCCAAATTCATTTACAGTAGGGTCCTCCCGCATGGACAACTTGCTCATCTTAAACACTACCTGAATCTCAATGACTGGCAACCTGTTTTCAAGGCTACAAATGTTAACTTGGCCCTTGACTTCTTCATTGCCACTTTCAACAAGGCCTGTAACCACTTTGCTCCAGTTAAAAAAAGGAAAGCCAAGACACTCTGTAATCCCTGGATTAATGCCAAGCTCCTATCACAGTTGAAACTAAGGGACCACCTTTGGGCAGTGGCCAAAGCCATCGGCACACTGCCCGACCTACAAAAATACAAACATGCCCGTAATGTCTGTACCAAGGCCATCTGACTTACAAAAGCTCCTTCTATAAGGACGCACTTACCAACTCCTGAGGAAATGGTCGTACTTTTTGGGATAACATTAAAGGAATCACAGGGATACAACCAAAAAACTCTCCTGCCATGCTGAAAGTTGATGTGATCACTACCCTGGACCCCCAAGTCATTTCTAAAACCTTTAACTCTGCTTTTACCGAACTTAGTGCTGTTCTCCCCCCTGACTTTTTCGAAGTAGATAATAGCTCCCCTAACATCCATCCTGCTCAGGCCAATATCCCCCATTTCTTCTTTCGGGAAGTCTCATTGAACGCTGCACACCGCTACATCACTACTGCCATCTCCAAATGCGGATCCACTGGAGACTCTCCTGAACTGAAGATACTGTCGCTAACTCTTGAGGAAATTCTTCTACCCTTAACCAGTTTTCTGAATCTCTCTCTCTGATCCAGTCAATTCCCAGACCTTTGGAAAATTGCCTCAGTTATCTCAGTCCACAAAAGTGGCGACAAGTCTAGCCACTTAAACTATCGCCCAATCTCGATTCTGCCTCCCCTCTCCAAGGTACTTGAATGAATCATAGCTGACCAACTAACTGACCATCTGGATCAATACAGCTTACTGTCCACTCAACAGCATGGTTTCAGAAAGGTTCACAGCACCTCCTCCACTCTGCTCAAATTCACCAGGGCAGTACATAATTCTCTCGATAAGGGCATGCTTACTGGACCGGTTTTCATAGACCTCTCCAAGGCTTTCAATACTGTCCACCACCAGCTATTGGTCGACCAACTTCAGAACATTGGTCTGTCCCCTGACTTGGAGTCATGGTTCAAAAGCTACCTTGAAAACTACTCACAAAAGGTGAAAATTGCCAATGCTCACTCTGGCACCTTGGCAGTTTGATCGGGTGTCCCACAAGGATCAATGCTGGGCCCCGTCCTCTTCAGTCTCTTTCTAAACTCTCTACCACAATCCTGCTCTGAGAATATTATCCTCTACACCGACAATGCTGTTGTTTTCTCCTCTCACACGGATCCCATGTTCTTACAATGGAATCTCCAACTTGCCTTCTGTACCATTGAGTCGTGGTTTTCTAAGCATAAACTTGTCCTTAACCACGAAAAGACTAAGTCATGCTATTCTGCAACTCCCACAATCAGCACAAGCTTCAACTCTTGGCTATCATGACATTGCATGGGAATACCCTGGACCAGGTTCCACGCTTCAAATACCTAGGGATACTGTTGGACCCCAACCTCTCTTTCAGTGCCCATGTTGACTCTGTGGCAAAGGCAGCGAACACCAGAATTGGTCTCCTCTACAGACACAGACAACATCTCACCCCAGAAGCCTTGAAAATCACCGTACAGAGTTCCATGGTCTCGATTATTGAGTATGGTCTCATCATTTATGGCTCTGCCACAGCGACTACCCTCAGATGTATCTCAACTGCCCTCAATAAGTCTTGTCGGCTCATCTCTGGAGCACACCGTCTTACCCACACCTGCGATCTGTATTCTAAAACTGGCTGGCTCCAGCTCTCATATTGCATAAAGTACCTGACCTGCACAATGGCCAAGAAAATCAGCCTTGGCCTTGCACCTCCAGGAGTCACTGCCCTGCTACAAAATAACAGAAACAGCATGCAGGTCACCAGGGGTTCAAAATCTCAACTCCTACAAGTTCCCCACTGTCACACCACCCAGGGTCAATGTTCTTTCGCTTACAAAGCTCCTCTTTGGCTGAACAGCATCAACCCTGCCATCTCTACTGCCCCTACACTGGGCACTTTTAAGTCTAGACTACAGTTGCACATTATTGCCTCCAGATCCTGTGACTGCCCCCCACGACTGTAGCTGACCTGTCCCTGGGGTCTCTTCTACCTCTCTCCCCTCCACCCAACCGGCTTCCCCCAACCCCACTGATGCTCTTATTTCATCTACTGCCCCACTTCACCTGCCTTCCACCCCCCTTCTACCCACACCCCTTGTCACCAGCACTTATCCCCTGTTTTGCACGATGACCGCCTATGGCTGCATCGTTGTTGCACCTCCATCTACCCCCCCTTCTCTGTCTTCTATACCACTGTTTCCTTCATCTAATCTCACCTTGTTGCAGGTTATCCTGTCTCTTCTGAACAGCTAGTAACCATGCTTTAAAATGTTATTTTGTTCTATCCCATAACTATAGTGCCATATTGTTGACTATTGTCCTAATGATTCCTACCACTGTATGTCTCTTGCCGATGACGTGGAACCTTTGTAAAAGAACCTTGGCTCAAAGGTATTTGTAATCCTAGACTTGAATGAATAAATAAAATAAATAAATAAATAGAAATGTGTTACAATAAAGAAATGCATGTTTTTTGCAAGAAAGTTTGAAGTTTACTTGTTATCTAATACATCTAAGTTAAGATAAATAGTTCCCTAAACAGTTAATGGTTAAGAGGTTCAGAATGCAGCACAACACTGTGTAAATGGTTAACACTTTCATAATTTTTTTTATTTGCCTAATTAAGAAGTACAAGAATAGAAAGTATTGCTAAAGTTTCTTTCACATATGAAGAACATCAGTTAAAACTTTAAACTGCAGATAGTGAAACTAAGTGCATTACAAGCTTTATTTATGCTGTGTTTAAAGTTACACATAAAACATCAAAATGTAATCTGAAACTTATTTCTGCCTCTGAAGAAGAGCCCCAGTTTTATAAGGCTTTTGATGTATATAGAACCAGGTTAATTTTCACCAAGTTATTGCCTATTCAACTCTACTTTATGGCCTAGATATTCAAAAGAGTTGAGCCATGCACAATAGGGTTGTGCCTGCGCAAGTCCGAAATTGCACCATTCTGCGATATTCAGCAGGAGGCAGTTGCGCCCCCGAAATCATGCTGAGCAACAGCGCAATGATAATGAAGGCATGCGCAACTGAAGGGGAAGGAACCATGCATAAATGGCGCAGTGCGATATTCAACGACTTATGCCATGCGCAATAGGGGAGCAAGTGGAAGTTGCTCCATAGTGGAAATGAGCCTAAATAAAAAGGAGCAAGGAAGAAGTGCAAGAACACTACAGGGAAGACACACGAGGCAGAACCCTAGGAAGACAGACAGGGCAGGAGGGACAAACAGGGCAGGCCAGGGAAAAGGCACCCTGAACACCCAGGCACAGGGAAGGTGTGGGGAGCCACAGCTAGTGCAGAAGGGGGAAGTGCCACACAGCACAGAGGCCACCACAGGCAGGTGTTCCCTGTGCAGGGGAAGTAGCAGGGAGGACAGTGCAGGAAATACAGTGACAGCTGCCAGGGGGTGAACACAAGCCAGGGACATGGCCAGTGCCACCTTCCAGATGGAGGCCATTATGAGGGGGGTGAGAAGGCGTGTGGCAGGGGGGTGTGGCCGTGGAAGGGCCTGTCGGCAGTATGCCCCCAGAAGGCAGTACCAAGCCCACACCAGCTTTGAGCTGTACACTGATACTGAGATTGTGGGCCGGTACCGCCTCAATTCTGAGGCGGAACTGTGAGCTGTGCAGTGATGTGATGCAGGCACCCACACGACGGAGCCATACCCTGTCAGTGGAGACTAAAGTAACAGCCTGCATGTGCTTGCTCACCATGGGTACCTTCCAGAGACCAACTGGGGACACCACAGGCATAACCCAGTTGGCCACATCACGCCACCTCACCCAGTTCCTCAGTGCACTGCTGCCACATGCTGCAGAGTACATCCATTTCCCCAGCACAGCGGCCGAGCGCACAGCAAACATACAGGAGTTCCATAGGGTAGCACATATGCCTGGCATGCTAGGGGAAATAGACTGCACCCATGTGGCCATACGCATGCCACCTGGCCCCGAGGGGGCCACATGCATCAATCGCAAGGGCTATGCCAGCATCAATTGCCAGGTGGTGTGCGATGCCAGGGGATGCATAATCAATGTCTGTGCCATGCACCCTGGGGGAGCACATGATGCCTTCATCTGGCACCAGTCGGCACTGTGCCACAGATTTGAGAGTGGGGACATCCCCACTGGACACCTAGTGGGTGAATATGCAAACCACATGGACAATCATAGGGCCTGGGGGGCATGGCCAGAGGTGACATGGGTAGTGGCCCATAGGGCCCAGGGCATGGCGATGCTGATCACCAAACTAACCTCCACCCTCTACACACAGGTGACAGTGGATACCCACTCTGTCCCTGGCTGCTCACACCCTACCAGTGGCCCATGACCCCATCTCAGCAAGGCTACAATGAGGCACATGCCACCACACGTAATGTCATCGAGTGGGTGTTCGGGATGCTGAAGGCATGTTTCTGTTGCCTGGACACCTCCGGCGATGCCCTACAGTACAGCCCCTCAAAGGCCTGCGGGCTATTCCTGGCCTGTTGCATGCTGCACAACATGGCCAATGAATGTGGGATAGCTGTACAGGTCAAAGAGGGGGACAGCGATGGGGACAATGAGGATGCCGGTGATGATGGTGATGGGCAGCCCCCCCCTTGGTCAAAGGGACCCCCGACTGATCCGGCTGGCACAGCTGCACCAGGACACCATCACGGAGGAGCACTTCAGCCAACCCAGGTAAGTCATGGGGCCATGTGCAACCAACAGTGGCTAAGGCACAACCCACAAACACGCATGGACACACACCAGGGGTGCATGCCATCAAGGGAAGTGGCAGGGCACAGAAGCACACACACAACCAGGGATGGGTAAGGATTAACATGCCATGTGGATGGACACACACACGCACACACACAACACACCAAACGTGCACAGAGGGCAGGAGGCCCACCGACCCAGAATGCCAACCCTAGCAACACACATGTCCACAGGCCACCATGTCCACTGCCTGTCCATGTGCGTGTGTCAGATGCTGAGCATCATTCCACATTGGTGTACAGTGCAATGCAGGCATCATCATGCACATGCAACTATGGACAGCAGCCGGAAGGGTGTGCAGGTGGACTATGTGTCTGCGTGCAGGTCTGGGTACCCACCCGTGCACTGCCCACTGAAACACACAATGCACACAGGGCAACCTCAGACAGTAGCCAGGCTGGGAGACAGGTCAGTCACGTGACACAGTGCCCCGGCCACCATGGATGTATGGGCGGCCCCGCCGAGATCTGCCAGCACTGACAGGCTGACCACTGGCCTCATGGGGTGGCACTGATGGTCCCCCAGGGGTTCCACTGCATGAACACGACCGTGCTTGTGCAGGGGTCTGCAGCACACCGAACATGCCTGCCCCAAGAGTGCTCGGGATGCCCACAGCTGAACCCGGTGTTGACAGGGTGGGAGTCACACAACGCCGGGAATGGGGGGTGGACAGTGCACTGTGTGGTGTCTGTGATGCATGAGCACCTGACTGTGTGCCCATTGTGGCTATGACAGCAGTGAATGCCTGTGCATGCCTGTCAATGGCAGTGGTCTCATCCTCCCGCAAATAGTCCATCCCTGCCAGGATTAGAGCGGTGTCCCTGTTGCGATGCTCCTCTGCCCGCTCCAGATCCACATGCAGTGCATCCACGGATGTGCAAGCAGCATCTGCTGCTGGACTGATGCTTGCAGTAGGCAGGTGTGCTTGTCCAAGAGGTCATCTGCCTCCTCGGCATCCTGTCCCTCAGGGTGTGCACGGCCCTGATGATCAGCACCCCTTGAGGGTGGGTGCTGCGCACCAGGACCAGGTCTGGGCTGAACCCTGTACCCCCAAGCCCATTGGCCGACTGCTGATGCTGCCCCTCCAGTTGCCGCTCCCCAGGGCTAATTGGTGCTGCCGCAGTGGCTACAACAGTCCCACTGTCCTGAACAGACACCAGTGCTGCCCCACTGGTGCTAACAGGCACAGGCTGGGACTGTGCTGACACAAAGGCCTCCATGGCAGTACCACCCACAGCCATGGGCGCGAAGTGCCCTGCTGTGTGGCCATCCCGTGGCACACATGTGTCACTGCCCATGACGTTAGCGTCATCATCACCGGTGACAGACTCTTCACCGGCTCCAGTCACAGCATGCTGGCATCCTTGGATGCCGGCATGCTGGGACACAGGCAGGGCTTCCTCCACACCTGTTACAATTACATCAGTGTAAACAGCCACACAGCCCCACTGTCACAATGATCCACGTATACCTGTGGAGGTGGATGGGCCCTCCTCCATCTCCAGCTGACTGTCCTCAGTGGACAGGCCTACCATCGCTGACCCATGCAGATGCTCAGGATCTGTAAGGGAAAGAAAAGTCTCATTACTGCATGTGACCTACCCTGCCCCCCCATAGACAGACCATGAAATACCATGCAGTGATGGGCCACCACCCATCTGGAAGCCACTACCCAGAACACCCTCAATGGCACTGCACTACATGCTTCCAGCAAGCCTCTCCTCCTGTGGGATCAGCTGTACCACCTCCGACTGTCCCCCACCTGTTGCAGCATGTGCTGCCCTGATGGCAGCGACCTTCTCCTTTATCCTCCTCCTGTCTGTGCCCATCTTTTTCTTACACTCCTGCATGGAGCACTGGTGGCTGCCATGCAGGTTCACAGCACGTGCCACCTCCTCCCATGCAGCAGCACAGGCTTGAGGTGTTCCCCGCCATCACTGAGAAGTGGCTCCTGATCCAGGTAGGCCTCAAACAGGGCTTCGGTTTCGGCCCTGGTAAAGTTAGGTCTCCTCCTCCTCCCACCACTGTGTTCCTCCTCTCCAACAACTTGCTCGGTCATTATGTAGCCTGTAAGAATGGCAGTTGTTAAATGTGACTGTGCAGTCCCATGCATGTCCCTAAATCCCTTTCGAACCCTTTCGAATCTTTCGAAGCCCTTACAAAACTCTTATTCTTTCTGCTGATCTGTATTGGTAATATTGAAATCAATCCAGGCCCTCCAGAGGGCATCACCTCCCCAGCAGATCTAGCCTTCATCAAAGGACTAAGCTTCCTTCATATCAATGCATGCAGCCTCCTGAAAAAGCTTTCATTGATACAAGCCTGGGTCGCCCATACCTTGCCAGACTTTCTGGTAATATCCGAGACATGGCTCAAACCTGCAACAACAGATAGGGAGGTAAATCTACCCAACTACCAAATATTCAGAGCAGACTGCCTGACAAGGGGTGGTGGAGTAGCTATTTATGTAAAATCAAATATATCTGCCTCTTGCCTTAGCGCAACATCATTGCCCAAAGAATTCGAATGTATATCCCTTAAAATAACTCTCCCCAACATGGCAGCTTTTCAACTACTGGTAGTTGGCTGCTATAGGCCCCCCTCTGCTGACCATAAGCTCTTAACCCACCTGGGAAACCTAATCAAACCGGGCCCTGAAGAAATCATTATCCTAAGTGATCTGAATCTAAATTGGCTCTCCAAGACAGCTGCACCTTTAGTATCATTTTGTGATATATATGGGCTTACACAACTGATAAATGAACCAACAAGAATCAATTTAAAGAATAGAAGTAGTAGCACCCTACTTGACATCATGGTGGTAAACAAACCCCACCTGTTCTCGCACGCTGGAGTGTTATTCAGTGACATAAGTGACCACTGTCTTATTGTAGGAATAAGATCATCCGGCAAACCAGCTAACCCAGCAAAATTCCACCTGAGAAGACCTAAAAAAAACCATAATATTGAGGGATATCTCCATGACCTATGCCACTCTACACGTTGGCAGGAGTTCTACCTTACGCATTCTGTGGAAAAAGCACATCAGGTGTTAAATGGCATAATCATAGGTGCCCTCAATACTCATGCACCAATCACTAGTGTTAAAACAAAAAGCAAATCTTGCCGCTGGTTTTCAGCCGACCTTAAATCTGCACTGCTGGAGAGAGATAAGCTATGGAAACTGGCAAGGAAGACTAAGGAACCAAATGACTGGTTGCTGTTCAGGAAAGCCAGAAATAGCTGCACCAAAAAAGTAAGGGATGCTAAGGCTGCTTTCTGTATGGCTGAACTTGATGCCTCTTACCACAATCCTGCTAGATTCTGAAGCACCATCAAGGGGATCTTAGGGCAGGACTCTAGCACCTCTCTGCCATCTCAAGTGCACCTTAATAAGGTTGCTATCTCTGATAAACGGGAAGTACTGGATGCGTTCAATAATCACTTCACAACAGCTGGCCTTGCTTTTGACACTCCTCTCCAGCTAATCTACTGCAGGCACAACTTAACTCCCAGTCTACTGAGGTTCAGAGGGCTGATTCTTCCTTCTCATTCAAACCAGTTTTACTGAACCAAGTAGAGGACCTAATGCTGCAATTGGACACTAAAAAAAGTTCAGGTGCAGAGTCTCTTGACCCCCATTTTCTAAAAATTGCAATTCATGTGCTTGCAGTTCCCTTAACACATCTTTTTAATCTATCTTTAGTCTCTGGTTCTATTCCTTCACTGTGGAAAACAGCACAAGTGTTTCCCCTCCTAAAATCAGGGGACCCCATGGACCTCAACAACTACAGGCCCATATCCATTCTGCCAGTGCTTTCCAAGATGCTAGAGAAATTAGTGAGCATCCAATTAAGAGACTACCTTGAAGTTAATAATCTCTTAAACCCTGCTCAATCTGGGTTTAGGACCAGGCATAGCACCATCTCTGCACTGGCCAAAGTCACAAATGACTGGCAAACTGAGCTAGACAAAAAAAGAACAGTGTCTGTGCTGTATTCCTTGATCTAAGCAAAGCCTTCGACACAGTGGATCATGAGCTGCTACTCTCTTCACTGCACTCCATAGGCCTAGACCCACCCTCTCTTAAGTGGTTCAGATGTTACCTCACTGATAGAACGCAGCAGGTGAAAGCTGAAGGTGACTTATCCTCATCAAAACCACTCCTAAGAGGAGTTCCTCAAGGATCTATCCTGGGCCCTATCCTTTTTGCCATTTACATTAACAACATTGACTCTAATCTCACCAAAGCCAATGTTCACCTCTTTGCAGATGACACTGTTTTATATGTCAGTAACCCATCACCTTCAATGGCCTGTGAAATACTACAATCAGAGTTCTCCCTTTTGCAATACCAACTACTTGAAAAAAAAACTCCTCTTAAATGCAAAGAAGACAAAAGCTATGTTCTTCTCCACTAATTACTATACTAACACCTCCTCATCAAGCAATCTTCCCCAACTATCCACCATCCTTGGAGAAAGCCTTGACTATGTAGACAAATTCAAATATTTAGGGGTGTGGATTGATAACAGGCTTGATTACACTCAGCATATTGAAGAACTTCTGAAAAAACTTCGCCAGAGGCTCGGCCTGTTCTTCAGAATTAAACATTTTCTAACCAGAGACTCAAGGCTGAGACTAATCCAGGCCTCATTTCTTTCACTTATCGACTATGCAGATTTCCTTTACGGTCACTGTCCTATTTCCTATTTAAGCAAATTGGATACCTTGTACCACAGAGCTCTAAGGTTTATCACAGATCTTCCATTCAACACTCATCATTGCTCTCTCTATGCTGCAGTTGGTTGGACATCCCTACACCTCAGAAGGAACAGAAATGCTGCACTATGGATATACAAAGCTCTGTCTAACAAACTTCCATCCTATATTTTAGATTGCTTTACACTGGCCACAGCTAGGTCATATGCCCTAAGAAGCAACAACTGCATCATGTTTAAGCTACCCAAAGCCTGCACCCGGCATGGGAGATCTGCAATCAGTTACTCTCTAGCAATGGCATGGAATTCTCTACAGAAGACCCTAAAGTTGACCATCTTTATACCTCTAACATCCTTTAAAAGCTCTACATAAGTCTCTTCCCAGAGAAATGCAATTGCTATCACAAGGCCTAGTCCAATCACATTCTATAACCCCCTTTCAACCAGCAATTATTATTGACAGCTCTTCCATAAATCATCCCTTAGTTTTTCCCTCCCTCACAGCCCCTTATTTTGTATCTCAGCCCCCTATCATACCTTTTTCTACAGCTTTGCTACCCCTGACCAAGACCTCCACATCAGCTCCTGGCACTTACTTCTACCCCAATCACTCCTCCATACCTCCTACTACTAGTAGTCTTAGTCTCTATCTAAATCTCCCACCAGCCCCTCCTTGTCATTCTTCAGAGGCTGTTTATCATTATTTTAGCAGTCATCAATCATATCTGTCTGTCTGCGTTAGTTTGCCTTGGAGCCTGTAATACCGGCTACCCTGTGTTGCGTGGTACTTTTACTGTATCCTACCTTGCCCTGTCAAGTTTTATCAACCCTTATCCTCCATTTGTATATATGTTTATATTGCTGTATCTGTTTAAATAGAAGTGTTCTGTATCTGACTGCTATTGTACCTTCAATTTGTTCCTTGACCTATCAGGTCCATCTTGTAAATGAGCTTTGCTCAATGATGTCCGCCTGCATAAATAAAGATTTTGATTGTTTGATTGATTGATTGAAATCCACAGTCCACACTCCCAAACAACATGCAACTCACCAATAGACTGCAGTAACCAACTATGGTCACTGCAGCCCAATGTCACACTTTTATAGCACAACCCATGCAAATGAGGTGAGGCGCAACTTTAAGTAGATGCAAATTGCAGTGCTGCACCATTGAATGGCTGATTAGATGATTTGCATATGACGGCTGAATATTGTGCTGTTGTGCTTTGCGTAATTGTGTTGAATGTGCTGAGCCAATGGCGCAGTTCTGTGACATAGAATTTGACGGTAGATAAGGACTGCTTGGCCCACCCAGTCTGCCCATTTCCCTACCTAATGGATAAGCTGCAGATCCTAGTTAACCAGCAGCCTACTTCTTCCTACCCCACTCCCTAGAATTGCCTTATGACTGTCCCATGCATGCTTGAATTCCACCACTGTTTTTGACTCCACAACCTCCTCCGGAAGGCCATTCCATGCATCCACAACCCTCTCTGTGAAAAAATACTTCCTTAAATTACCTCTGAGCTGCCCCCCTCTATCTTCAAATTGTGTAGTACACACCTCACTGTGCATGCCCGGGTTGCTGACACAGGCATCTGCCGCTCTGATGATGTGCTGTGCATGGTAGGCAATGCATGTTATGGCCACCATTGTGCCAGTGGTGCTATAGCGATGGTCACTACATGGCACTGTGGCACTGGGCCATAATAGGTGCACTGGGCCAACTGCGTGGTAGGCCACTATGGCACTGGCACACAGGCAGCCAATCGCGCTACACACATTGTGTTCCAATGGCACTGTGCGTGTCCATGCGCTGGAGACCCTTGACCCTGTGCCCAACCTTTGCTCCCTAGGTGCCATGCGTCAGGCATGGGTGCACTGCACCTCTGTCACGTATTCGGTGACAAAGCGCAATAAGGGTGGCAGCACTGTATCGCAAACATCTGCACATGGGCAGCCACGCCAGAGTGCCATATAACCAAATACAGCACCGAGAATGGCACGCAGAAGGGCAGCCCAGTGGTCTGCAATCGAACTGGCCAACCTAGTGGCCATTGTGGAGCCACACCATGGGCCTCTGTTCAGGGAGGCACCCCTGGACAGGACCAGGACCCAGGTGTGGAAGGAGGTGGCCACTGCCCTTGAGGAGGCCACTGGATGGGGGAGGAGTGCCGAGCAGTGCAGGCACAGATACAGGGACCTGTGGTGGAGGGAGCCGGAGCTACTGGCATGCCTGCGGGCACGTGCCAGGAGGGGCACAGTGCCACAGCCAGGTAGGGGTTACGTCAACACACTTTTATCTTCCATATGGGTAACAGTGTTGTATGTGTCCAACACATGGGGGAGGGACCATCCGGGGTTGGCTGTGATGGAGTTCACAGGGTGTGGAGTGGGTGGGTCTGACTGGGTGGGAGGGCACACACCTGGGGGCAGGGGGACTTTGCTATGGGATTGTACTGATGTTCCTCTCTCCATGTAGACCCATCAATTTGACCTCGGTGGTGGGAAAATTAATGGAGAGTATACTAAAGGAACGATTGGGGGTGTACTTGGAGGAGGTGGGAGGTCTGGATAGTCGGCAACATGGGTTTGTGCCAGGTAGATCATGTCAAACAAATCTTGTGGAGTTCTACGAATGGGTAACATCAGAACTGGACAGGGGAAAGCCTGTGGATGTATTATTCTTGGACTTCAGCAAGGCGTTTGACTCTGTCCCCCACAATGGTCTGGTGGAGAAACTGATGGGGTTAGAGTAGGCCCTTTGATGGTCAGATGGATTGAAAACTGGCTAGCTGGATGCACCCAGAGAGTAGTGGTCTGTGGGGAGCTCTTGAACCTAGAGAGGTTGGTAGTGGGGTACTGCAGGGCTCGGTCCTGGGTCCGATCCTGTTTAATGCACATATGGAGATCAGGGAGGGTATAGGGTGTGAAATGAGTCTCTTCGTGGATGACTCCAAGATGGGAGCAGTAGTTGAGGGAGAAGAGGGGAGGTTGGCCCTGCAAGGGGACCTGGACACCCTGGAAAGCTGGGCTCACACATGGAAATTAAATTTCAATATCACCAAGTGCAAGGTGTTGCATCTTGGTCATGGAAACCCTAAACACAGGTACACCCTGGGAGGGGAGGCGCTGGAGGCCTCAATAGGGGAAAAAGACCTAGGGGTCATGGTGGATGCATGTATGAATAACTCTGAGCAGTGCAGGAGAGCGACTAACAAGGCAAACAGGATGTTGGGATGCATCGTAAGGGGGATCACCTCTAGGAGCAAGGAAGTGATTCTGCCGCTGTACAATGGACTGGTTAGACCACACCTTGAGTACTGTGTACAGTACTGGAGACCACACTTGAAGAGGGACATACAGCTCCTGGAGAGGGTACAGAGGAGGGCAACTAAGATGATACAAGGGCTAGGGGATTTGACGTATGAGGACAGACTTGAGGAGCTCTGCCTGTTTTCATTGGAGGAGAGGAGGGACAGGGGGGACATGATTGAGGTCTTCAAGTACCTCAAGGGAATAAATAGGGTAAACATGGAGGGGATCTTTAGACTAAAGCAGGGAGGTATCACCAGAAGGCATGGTTTGAAATTGGAAGGTGGAAGGGTGAGGGGGGAAAAGAGGAGGAGGTTTTTCACTGAGAGGGTGGTGGACCCTTGGAATGCACTGCCTGGCAAGCTGGTTCAGAGATCCACAGTGGAGGGCTTCAAGAGAGGGTGGGACAGACACAGAAAGTGGATGTATCAGATGATGGCCTGTCCCAGGGGGGTGAGGATGGATGATAGGGGTTTCTAGAGCACAAGGGATGGGAGGGCCTCAGCACCCAACTAAGGATCTAAGGTTCGAGCAGACTCGATAGACCATAAGGCCTAATCTGCTGGCAAATAGTATGTTAGTATGTTAGTATGTTTGCCCCACAGGCCCGGAGGAATGCCACCGTGCACGTGAAGAGCGGCGGCGGGAACAGCATGGTGCAGCCAGGTGGGGCGACAGCCCTCACCGCCCACTTGACCGGCCCAATGAAGGTGAGTGCCATACATCCATGATTACTATTGCATGCTGTGTGACAGGGTGGGCAGTGGGGCATGGCCACCATCCATCGACACCACTGCCATGAACGTGACTTGTTACAGTCAACACTGTCCAGTGGCAATGCATGTCTGGGAGTGCATCAATGGTGGTCCATGCGTGTACCAAGTACATGGTTGTGCCACTGCCTTTGCGCCACATAGCCATGCCACTAAATGGCCACGGTGGTGCTGTGCGTGACTTGGCCGGTGGGTGTGTGCAGCGTTCTGCATGGCTGTATGCACCTGGGTGGGCAGATCATGTGGACGTGATCACTGCAGGTGGTCACACACCATCACAGAGGTATGTCCCACGGCCGTATGCCATGCACAGTGGGCGGGCTGTATGGGGTTGTGCATTCACACCTATTGACTGTGCTCCCTTGTCCTAGGTACCCGCCATCTATGTGAAATCAGGGAGGCACTGTGGGAGATATTACAGGTGGTGAGAGCATCACTGGACATCCTCAGACAAATTGATGACACCAGGGTCCTGAGGAGGCACAGAGCCCGGAGGAGTCAGAGCTGGGAGAGGCGCTCCCGCTAGGGTTCAATAGGTCCCACTATTCCTCTACCCTGCTGGACCCACCCTGATACCCCTCCTTTCCCATCCCATTTGTCCACCCCTGCCCTCTACATACCCCCACCTTGTTTGTGGCCCCCCCAACCTTGTATATAGTTTATGTAATATTGTATATAGTTGAATTTTATATATTTGCTCAATACATTTAATTTTGATATGAATACTGTGGTGGTCTCTGATTTGCAGTGGGCTATAGGTAATCAGCTACAGTGGTGTGCATGGCGTCAGGGGTGGTGCTGTAATGGGTATGTGTGTGTGTCTGTGTGGAGGTGACTATGGTGTGGGGGTAGCTATCAGTCAGTGTCTGTGGTGTGTGTGTTGTGCCCTGTACACTGGATGACTGTGTGCAGTGGTCAATGGTGCGTGCTCTGTGTCCATGGCACACCCATCGGCCTGTCCATGGCCTGTGCAGCTGGCACGTATGCATGTCTGTGACCTGCACAGTCCACTGGCATGTCAGTGGTGGCAGTCCCTGCAGGGCAGCCACTGTACCCATCACATTGCTGGGTTGCCTCCTGTCACTAGTGTGGTGCATGTCTGCCTTGGGTGGCACTGCGGGCACCACAGTTGTTGTCCCACCTCCATGCTGTGCCTTGTGTGTGTTGCAGGGGATGTGCCCCACTGTCTGTGACTTGCGCTCCGGGCGAATGATAGTGGTGTATGGGTCCACAGTGCCTGCGTGGGGTGGCTGGCACTGCAGTGCCATGGAGGACTGTGGGTTGTGTGTACACAGTTTACATGGGCCCACACTGGGGGCTTGGTTGCCCCACCACTGCATCGCTGTGTTGTTGTGCCCTTGGGTATGGGTGGGTGTCTGTCCATACACTGTGTGGCATCCGGTGTGGTGCATGCTTCCATGCACCACTGTGGGTGTCTGTGCTGGCTGTTGTGGCCAGTTGTGGGTCAGGTGTGTCATTGGAATACTGTGCAGGGTGCTGTACCACTGGTGGTGGTGTCCGGGGCACGCCCTGTCCCGTGTGGGGTACATCATGTGCCGATGCATGGTTGGTCTCTCAGCCGTACCTCGGGGGGACTGTGCATGGTGGCACTGTGTCTGCCATTGTTGCATTGCTATGTGCTGCCACCCGCTGATGGGTGCTCGTGGTGGGGCTGGCTTGCATGGTTCTGTGGTGCATGGGTTGCAGTGTCACAGTGGGGGTGGTGGCATGCATGGGGTTTCCTGCTGTGGTGGTCAATGCTCATGGGGGCTGTCTGAGGGTCATGGTGCAGGGTGTGCTCTGCATTGGGGGGATGGTGTGGCACGGGGTGGTCAGCCCTCCTTGTGTGCAAGTCACAGCTTGCCGGTAGGTGTGATGGGGCATCATGGCCCAGCTGTGGGTTGTTTGCTTGTCTCCATGGGCCAGTGCTTATTCCAGCCTTCCCCCCATTGTGCAGTGCATGGGGTGTGGGGGGACAATGTCTGTTCTGCTGTGTGTTCCTGTGCCCATCTGTGGCATGGGTGGTGGGCCACTACCTCCCTGGTTGTGCAGTTACATTGCTCTGCTGCTGGGGGGCATCCCTGGTTGCGCTATGGCGCTTCTGGACTGCTAAGCTGAACATCCCTTGTTGCGCTATGGCACATCAGATCTGCTCAGCTTCCACTCCCTAGTTGCGCTATGGTGCAGGTGGTGCAATATTCAGTCGCCAGCTGTAGGCGCAGTTTGGCCTGTTCCGTTTTTGAATATTGCATCTCTTGCGCATGGGCGCAATAGACTTGTGCTTGCTCCTGCTATTGCCCACTTTTTGGGTGCAGTTTGAATATCTGGGCCTATATGTTGTTTGAATCTCTGTTACTGTTTGCACTGAACACCTATACCCCCTTCATTTAGTTATTCTTGGTGACAGTTATTGTGTTTGCATTGTTGTCACTGTATGGATTGTTCTCCTGTACCCCTCCTCTGGGTTACATGGAAAATAAGCCTCGGTTCAATGTACCTTTCTTGGTTACCAGTTTTCAATCAATAAATATTTTTTTAAATGTTTAATACTCAGTTGCTACAACTTAATACAATTGTTTTTAGACTCTTTAGGTACAATTCTTTCAAGTATACTAGTCAGAACAGTGGCAAACATGTTAATATAAATATAGAAGTATATCAATGCTTTAGTGGTCTATTCAAATTGAAAAGGAAATACAGTATAGAAACAAGCATTTGTCAATGCCGAATGTTGCTTGCTTTTATGTGCTGTTTAGGTATTTGGAAGTCATTGGAGTGCAAATATTGAAAATTTGCGAACGTACAAGCGTGCGTAGGAACTGCATGCAACGACGTCAGAAATGTCATTTTAGGAATTTTTTCACCAAATTTTCAACATAGCCATTTTAAGACCTCTGCTCATGAACAGTGTCACTGTGATTTTCTTAATTTGTTCCGTACATTGATTTCCACACCGACTAGCCATTCTATGCTACATGGTGGAAACACATTTTGGGTGAGATGTGAAAATGACAGCTATACTACTCATAAGAAGGTGTGGTAAAATGGCAATGTTGAAAATCTGGAGTGAAAATATTGAAATTCCACGAACTTATGAACTTTCACGTAGGAACTACTGCAGCGCCGCGCTAAATAAAACAGTCATTTTTGAATTTTGGCACTAATTTTCAACAAGGGGTTTTTGGGATCTTTCTCATGAATGATGTCACTGTCATGGTGGTATTCAGGCCTGGAGGTGATTTCACAGTCACTGCACAGTCACTGTGCGAAATCACCCTTTGGGCCCGAATAACGCCATGACAGTGACATTATTCATGAGAAGCGGTCCCAAAAACCCCATGTTGAAAATTTGGTGCAAAAATTCCCAAAAATGCCTGAGATATGCAACAAAGTTGAAACCCCCCCATCTAGCCCATTATACAGCTTACCGGCATTTCCTCAGTTCGCGGTCGGCTTTCAAGAGTGCAGACGTGTTCCCGGTCCACCAAGATCGTCAGCGCCGGAGTCCAGAGGAATAGTGGGAGGGGTGTGGGGAGGCTGAGTGCGCAGTGGTGGGTGCGGGTTGTGGAGGGGTTGGAGACGCATTGGGGACCGCTGTTTTCAGGTAAAAACAAAAAAGACATCATGGGACTCTTTGCCATGCTGGGGTGGGCTCCCAGCATGGCACAATGACATTGGGGTGCATTCAGCCAACGGGGGATTGGGCACCCCCGTCAGCAAAAGGACTGATTGCCACGCTGGGGTGGGCTCCCAGCGTATCACCTACAACTGGGGGGGGAGAGATGCAGCTTATCTGACTGGGATTGGGCACCCCGTCGGCTACACAGTAGGTGCAGGGGCGCGCACGCCTGCGTGTGAGGGGGGAGCTACGCTTCTTATCTCTGCTCACTGAAGTGTAGCTCACCCTTTCAACTGTATGCCAATGCATTTTGGAGCGTGTCATAGACAGCTCCAAAATGCATTGGCTTACAGGGGCCACGCCTGCCAGCTCACTGACTGAATTGGAGGAGGAGGAGGTGACACACCTCCGAAATCTCCGATGATGGCACTATGTTTGTTGCACATGCGTGCAAGCAACATAAAAAGGGATGTTTTTATGGTCTTTTTTTTATAATTTCAGTAATTGAAGTACTTAGGTTAGAAAGTATGCAGTCCCTTCAGTGGTAGCAGACCAAATAGTTTCCATTTCCAACACAAATTTAAACACCCTTCAACTATGCAGCTTTGTAGGCTTTATTTTTTATTATGTTTGCCTGCTCGCATGTGCAAGAAACATAGTGCCATGAACAGAGATTTCGGAGGTGTGTCTCCTCCTCCTCCAATTCAGGCACTGGGCTGGCAGGCGCGGCCCCTGTAAGCTAATGCATTTTGGAGCTGTCTATGACACGCTCCAAAATGCAGTGGCATACAGTTGAAAGGGGAGCTACGCTGAGTGAGCAGCGATAAGGAGCTGCTCACGCAGCTCCCCCAGCCGCAGGCGCGGCGCGCCGCCCACCGCGACGCAGCGTGATAGTCGACGGGGTGCCCAATCCCCGCCGGCTGAACTATTTGTCCCTCCTCCCACAGTTGCTGCCACACTGGGAGCCCACCCCAGCGTGGCAATCCATTTTGTTGCCGACGGGTGGCCAACCCCGTCGGCTGAACGCCCCTCCCCAAAGTCATTGTGACACTGGGAGCCCACCCAGCGTGGCAAATGGTCCTTTGGGGGTTTTTGCCGCGGAAGTGCCCAATCCCCCGCCGGCTGAATGCCCCAAAGTCCTTGTGCCATGCTGGGAGCCCACCCCAGCGTGGCAAGCGGTCCCGCGATGTCTTTTTGTTTTTTCCGCAAAAAAAACTGTCCCACGCTGCCTCCCGAGCCCCTCCCACATCCCGCACTCACCCACTGCGCACCCAGCTTCCCACACCCCTCACCCCATACTTACCCTCCGGACTCGCACGATGATCTTCGTGGACCGAACACGCCTGCACTCTTCAAAGCTGACCGCGAACTGAGGAAATGCCGGTAAGCTGTATAATGGGCTAGATAGGAGGGGTTCAACTTGATTGCATATCTCGGGCATTTTTGGGAATTTTTGCACTAAATTTTCAACATGGGTTTTATGGGACCCCTTCTCATGAATAATGTCACTGTCATGGCGTTATTCGGGCTCGAAGGGTGATTTCATGCAGTGACTGTGCAGTGACTGCGAAATCACCCTTCAGGATTGAATACCGCCATGACAGTGACATCATTCATGAGAAGGGGGCCCAAAACCCCCAGATTGAAAATTTGGTGCCAATATTCCAAAAAATGACTGTTTAACGAGCGTGCGTTACGCAGTTCCTACGCAGGCTCGTAAGTTCGCGAAATTTCAATATTTTCACTCCAGATTTTCAACATTGCCATTTCACCACACTGTCTTATGAGTAGTATAGCTGTCATTTTTTGCATCTCACCCAAAATGTGTTTCCACCATTGTAGCGCAGAATGGCGCAGTCGGTGTGCGAAATCAATGTACGGGACAAATTAAGAAAATTGTAGTGACACTGTTCATGAACAGAGGTCTTGAAATGGCTATGCTGAAAATTTGGTGAAAAAAATTCTAAAATGACTGTTTCTGAGTGCGTTAAAGTTCCCTCAGCTCATAGGTTTACAATTTCAATATTTCCACTCCAGATTTTCAACATTACCATTTTTCCACATCTTCTTATGAGTAGTACAGCTGTCATTTTCACATCTCACCCCAAATGTTTTCCTGCCTGAGCAGACAATGGCGCAGTCGCTAGCAAACTCAGTGTATGGGACATATTAAGAAAATCACATTGTCACTGTTCATGAGCAGAGATCTTAAAATGGCAATGTTGATAATTTGGTGACAGAATTCCTAAAAATGACTGTTTTACGAGTGTGCGTTGCACAGTTCCCACGCATGCTCGTAGGTTTGCGAATTTTCAATATTTCCCTTCCAGATTTTCAACATTGCCATTTTTCCACACCTCCTTATGAGCAGTACAGCTGTCATTTTTCACATCCTGCCCAAAACGTGTTTCCCCCCATGTAGCGCACAATGGCGCAGTCGGTGTGCAACCTCAATGTATGGGACACATTAACAAACCACAGTGACACTGTTCATGAGCAGAGGTCTTAAAATGGCTATGTTGAAAACTTGGTAAAAATGCCTAAAATGACTTTTACGAAGCAGCGCTGCACAGTTCCTATGCATGCTCGTTAGTTTGCAAATTTAATATTTTCACTCTAGATTTTCAACATGTCCATTTTATTAAACTTCCTTATGAACAGTACAGCAGCAATTTTTCATATGTCACCCAAAATGTGTTATCAAGACATGTAGCATACAATGGTGCTGTTGGTGTGCGAAAGCAATGTTTAGGACAGATTAAGAAAATCACAGTTACACTGTTCACGAGCAGAGGTCTTAAAATGGCTATGTTGAAAATTTGGTGACAAAAGTCCATAAAATGACTGTGTTATGAGTGAGCATTGTGCAGTTTCCACGATCCTCATTAGTTCATGACTTTGTAATATTTCCAGTCCAGATTTTCACTAGTGGCATTTTTCAACACTTCTTATGAACAGTACAGCTGCCATTTTTCACAACATGGCCAAAGTGTGTTTTCACACTTTCAGTGCAGAGATGCGTGTCGTTATGGGAAATCATTGTTCGGCACAGATAAAGAAAATCACAGTCACACTGTTCATGATCGGAGGCACCAAAATGCCTGAGTTGACAATCTGCTATAAAATATCCCCAACCTACTTATATAACGTGGTGCGTTGCACAGTTTCTATGTACGTTGTGACTTCACCATTTTTTAAATATTTTACTACACATTTGCAACATAGCCATTTTACACCTCCCCATGAAAGAGTACAGCTGCCATTTTTACAGCCTGTTCGAATATGTTTGCATCTGTGGTGCTAAATCCTGTAGTCACTGTGCATAAGCAGCTTGGCTACCACACTGATATTCCCCTGTTCATGGAGGTGGGGTCACAAAACAAACATGTTGAAGATTTGAAGTTAAAATACCAATGAATGCCTGAGGTATTAGACTTTTCAACTAAATCGCCCAACCCTATATAGAATGACAAGAATCAGGGGTGTGACTTGGGATTCTTGCCTGTGATGCTCATACCATTCCACACCCTGCAGTCACTGAGAGGCATCGAGGTATGCCTTGGACTCTTCGGCCCCAAACTTCACCCCATTTTCCTATATTGCACCCATCTCACCGTATTTCCTAATGAAATGGGGTGCGCATAAGGGCCAAAGACCTCAAGGAACACGCGACACTTGTCAGTCTCTGCAGAGTGGGGTGTGGTGAAATGGCGTGGCCGTTATGCCTGACGACCCAAATGCACACCCCAATGCCTGTCACTCTCTGCAGGGTGGTGGTGGGGTTGGCTTCAGTTCAATACGTCACTGCCATTCCTATTACGCAGCTCTGTAACTTCTACACTACCACTGCCAATGCCAGTAAGCAAACATTCGGCATTGACAAATGCTTGTTTTTATTTAGTGTTGACCAGGTAAGTGCACTAGACAAATCCTGCCTATTTTCAGGCACGACCCGGGGGAGGGGGAATATAGATAAATGCCAACTGACCTTGAACCAGATTAAGCTGTTGGTGGCATTTTTAGTGAATGAGGGAAATTTGGCCAGGACACCAGGGAAATTTCCTACTCTTTACAATAAGTTCCATGGGATCTTTAACATCCACCTGAACTACCACCAGTCCAGGCAGATGGGACCTCGGTTTAACATCTCATCCAAAAGACAGCACCCCTCTCATGCTGCACTACAGTGTCAGTACTGGGATATTAACCCAAGTGCCAGATGTGGGAACTGAACCCACAGCCCTCTGATCTCCTGGCCTCAGAGGCAAGTGTGCTACCTACTGAGCCACTGACACTTTGATGCAGACTCCTCAGATAGCATAGTCTTCTTTCTTTCTTTCTTTCTTTCTTTCTTTCTTTTGCATAGAAAGGAAAGTATAGCAGGAAGTTGCTGCAGTAATATGCTGAATCTAATTCTTATCCATGTTCAGTCATGGAGAGGGAATCTGAGCAGAGGAGCTATGCAGTCTGAAAGCACAGTAAGTCCAAATTAATTTTTTGCACGTTTTTCAGAAGGGATAGCTGGAAAAGTTTATACTGTATATGTTGGGAGAAAGGCAGTTTTATGTGTTTTCTTGTTTTTAAAGCATTAAAAAGCGTGTATCAAATGCATGGATTGTTATTTTTGCTAGGAGACATTTGTTCAGTGAGACAGGAGGAATGGGTTGGTCCTGCCAGAGAGGAACAAGGCACAGAGTAAGGGTTTTGTTTCATAAATAAAGGAAATAAAGGAAATAATTGTGAGTTAGTTTCCATATTATGTGGCAGAGTTATTACAGAGAAAATGTACTGCACACTGCCTCCAGTCACCATTTGCTGGTTAATGCTGAAAGCAGAACTAGCTTTACAACTTTTTTCTTTTTGATGAAGGATCCAGGTTTGAAGTTTCAGCAGTGTGGCAGTAACTAATTTGTCATGGGAATGATGATTTTTTTTGTGATGCAGAATTCAAGACAAAGGGGAAGTTAATTCAGTCTGCATGTGCTGCTGAGTGGGAATTTCCATTGCTCAGGACCAGCTTTATGCCGTTTCTTGTCAAGATTATTTTTGACCATTGTTCCCTATTAAAAATGGAGACTGATGGTTCAAGGGCACCAGCCAAAAGGGTGATTGAGAGAGAGGAAGATATAGGAACATGGGGAGTAGGTTGGGAGAAAAGGAGATGGGGAGAGAAGGTAGACATAGATTGGTTTGGAGGAAAAAGTCCAGCAAAAAGAGGGCTATTAAAAGTGCATGCCAGAGCTGATCTGCCTTTTTCTTATGCTACATGAATCTGTGTTATACTGACCAGCAGGAGAGATACCCGAGACACTTGGAGGGTAAGTGAAGGCTGGTAAGGGGAAGTTGAGGGGTGAATAAATGGGGACTGAGGGAGTCAGTAACTGTGGTGAGCTGCAGCATGGGTAGGAAACACATATGGATGATGGGCATTGGATTGCGGCCCAGTCTGTTTGTGTGGTCTGCAGACTGGTGGTTTGACAGAAATCTGTCAATTTCATGGAGTGGGTGGGCAGGTGTTATTGTGCCCATAGTATTTTTAGGTTAGCAGATTACCTGGATGATCACTGCCCAGACTATGGGTGGCCCTCTGCACAGTGGTATGTATCGAAGACAAGCACAAGGCTGAGATCATTGTGCTGAGGATTTTTGGCAGTTCATGTGTGGCAAGGGGGAGGTCTGGAGTACTGTGCACCCAGATTGTGGGTGGTCAGATGGCAGGAGGCAAGCACATGCATGAATGCTGTGTGAGGAGCATGAGCGTGATCATTGTGCGAGGAGCACCAGCAACTTTTCTGACTCTAGTGGGCAGGAGAGGGGCAAGGTGGGTGGTCTGCACTAAAAATGGTCTAGCTGGTGATGTGTCTGGCAGGCTTCTCCAATCCTCGTGGTACCAGGGGGTCCCAAGGAGTCAGAAATAACAGCAGTAATGGGGGTCTGGCACGTTGCACAATCACAGTGAAGGGCCCCCAGTGCACATCCCTTTCCCTTGGGCAGTACAGTAGTAGCACCATAGCATCACACCATCAATAATGGGAAGAGCAAGGGAGTGAAACCTTGCTGATCTCCCACTGCAGCATGAGTGGTAGCAGTCCCAGGGAAGGGTGACTGATAGCAGATTCGGCCCTCCGTCATGTTGAGTACAGCAGTGGCAGGATGGCAAGAAGAGGCCAAAGTAAGTTGAGACATGAGAATTAGGGGACACACCTGTCAAAAAAAAAATCCTGGTGGGATGCAAGCTACAAGTTGGTTCTGTCTGGCTGCCAGAGGCAGAGTGAAGAGGCCAGCTTTTAAAAAACAGGAGCTCGCACAATGTGGTGTTTAAGGCAGTCCATCTTTTTACTAGGGAGGTTCTGACACCTTGGCACAGAAAAAGCTGCCCCAACAGCCCAGCATGCTCAGGAGTCTAAAACCCCAAGAGCACACACAAAACTCAGGCACCACCTGCTGCAAGTGATGATGCTTTAATGTGAAACTGGAAGAGGTCTGTGGGTTCTACTGTGTTCCACTGCGTTGTTACTGTGTGGGGATTCTTGTGCTGCCTGGTATAATTTTGCTGTTATATACACTTTATGCACTTTTATTTAATAAATAGCATTGAAGTTTATCTTTGGTCTGGCTCTCCTTTTACTTGCAGCAGGCAGTGGCTGAGTTTTGTGCTTGCTCTCACGTTCTGCCACCTCCCAACACCCTTCCTGGCTCTACTAAGGCTCGCTGAGCTTGTGAACAGGGACATCCCACTGGAGGTGGAGGGTGCTCAGCTGGGGGGGAAGGTAGCAGCTTTGAGTTTGATGTCTTGGAGATGCAAGCTGCAAGTGGGTTGGGGCCTCTTGGCTGGGACAGAGGGAAATGGACCAGCTTTTAAATATAGAAGTCTTACCCACCCCCCTTCATCTGCAGGTCACTTAGAGCCATCAGGGGCCAGGATATCATGCCTTGTGGCAGAAGAGATAATGGAAAAAAATGTGCACAGGCAGTACTGCTGCATCTAAGGCTAATGTTAGGCTATAGCTGGTTCATCAAAGGTCTAGTACAGTAAAAAGTATGGGATGAGAAAGTCTAGTGCAGGGTGTGGGAGTTGGGGTTGAGCTATTGTGAGTGGGAATAGATGACAGTGAGGGGGGGAGGTATTTCACAGACCCTGGACAGGGGGCATCTCCTCCACCACCCCATTTCATTAAGTTACAGTTCAAGAAAAAATGTTTTTCATATGAGTTTGCAGCAAGTTCCTGAGGAAGCAGAAAGAGAGGAGCAGGGTGGAGGTACCAGAAATGAGTGGAATGCATGAGGATACCATGCAGAAGGTGATGGTGATGGTGTTGGAAGTGCTGACACTACAGGAGAGCACCAAGGTGAAGGAGGATGCACAGCCAAGGAGGGATGAGAAGAAAAAGATGCAGGATTCAGTAAGGAGTAAGCCAGCAAAGAAGAAGCCTGATGCAACAGCCCCAGGAGAGGTGACACCACAGAGTAAGAATGATGTGGTTGATCTTTGCAGGGCAGCTTGCTAGGGTATGTGGAGGAGCTTATCTGGGAGGACAGGAAGGACAAGCTGGGGAAACTGCAGAGGATGCTGCAGGAATTTAAAGAACAGGGGGTGTGGAGTAACCAGTGGTCAACAGCAGGTAAGGAAGGACTGAGCAAGGTAGCAGGAGGGTAGGAGGAAATGGATGTGGGACATCCAGGTGTTATGTTGGGTGATCATATTCCATTGGACTTGAACGAAAACATGGAATAGGGAATAAGTGGACATGTTCACACTGGTGGATAAGGAAGCAGCAAAAAGAAGGCAGAGGAGAAAAAACAGAACAGGAAACAGGAATGCAGCAGCACTGGTGATGCTGGGAAAAGCACAAGATGATGGTGGTATAACATGAGGGCCATGGAAGTGTGGTTGAAGAGGTTTATGGCTGGTGATATTTCTGGAGAAGAATGGTCACCCGGATGGCAGGCAGCATAGGTTTTTCTCATGCAGATCCTGTTAGACAAACCTGATTGTCTTGTTTGATTGGGTGACATAGGCACTGGATAATAAGGTCATGTGGTAGCTGTCCACTACCGAGACTTAAGCAAAGCCTTTGACTTGGTGCCTCAAGGAAGGCTGACCAGCAAGTTGTGTAACCTAGGAGCAGAGAGGAAACTGGTTAGTTGGGTTAAGAGCTGGCTACAGGAATGCAGCAGAAGGTAGTCATGGGGTGTGAGCTATTGGATCCAAGAGCTGTAACAAGTTGGGTCCCACAGAGCTCAGTGGTATGACCGGTGCTGTTTAATATTTTCATTGCCGACATATCAGACAGTATAAAAAGTAAGATCAGCCTCTTCGCAGATGATACAATGATCTGTGTGTAAGTGCATTGTGGGGAATGTGGTAAAGTAATGCAGGATGATTTAGTAAGACTTGAGGGCTGCTCAAACACATGGCAACTAGGGTTCAATGCCAAGAAGTGTAAAGTCATGCACTCGGTGGCCAGAAATCCTGGGAATAGTTACTGGCTGGGGGGAGTGCAGTTATTCATGTCAATGGAAGAGAAGGATCTGGGAGTACTAGTAGCAGGCAAAATGAACCACTCAATGCAGTGTAGGAAGGCAGAGGCAAAGGAGAATATAATGCTGGGGTGCATCGCAAGTGTAATCACCTCTAAGAGACAGGAGGTCATTCTGCACCTGTACAGGTCCCTGGTGAGGCCACATCTCAAGTACTGCATGCAGTACTGGTGCCCCTATTTGAAAAAGGACATCAAGCTACTGAAGGGTGTACAGCATAAGGCAATGATAATGATCCTTGGATGGGAAGATAAACCATATGAGGAAAAACTGAGGGAGCTTAATATGTATTCCCTGAGGATAGAAGGGAGAGAGGGGATATGATTGAGACCTTTAAGTACTTAAAGGGCATGAACAGAGTTAACACCAAGGGTATGCTTAGACTAAAAGGTGGGAGGGAAACCAGGAAACACAGTCTGAAACTGCAAGGAGGAAGATTCAGGGGGAAATGAGGAGGCATTATTTTATGGAAAGGGTCATTACAGGGTGGAATGTGCTGCTGGAGGAGGTGGTATGATTGAGGTCAGTGAGCAGCTTTAAGAGGGGGTGGGACAGGATCAAAGGGAGAGTAAAAACTGAAGGTGTGCTGGGGTGAAAAAGAAATACAGCAGAAGGGGGGAAGGGGAGGGGCAGCTGTAGTTTACATGACTGAGTATTGCACACTCAAGCAGACTAGATAGACTGTAAGGTCTGTATCTGCTGGAAATGTTGTATGTTCGTACGTATGTATGTAATGAATGTGGCTGCTTGCAACTAATTAAATGTGTCACAGTACTGGCAGCCAATAGTCAGCAAGATGCTTCACTCATTCTGTATTACAAGTACTACCCTAAATGCATTACAGTGAGACAGCAGTCAAACATTCCTTGATGAGAATCCCAGTAGGAACTGGTCTGCAGATAAGCCCCCCAAAAAGAAGCAAAATGCAAGTTCCTATTGTGGTCAAAGCCAGAAAATGTTTTGTAGATGTGATTCAGAAGCATAAGAGTGGAAAATGTTAGTGAAAATGAGTTGATGAGATGAATTCCTATTTGTTGGTGTTGCCATCAGAAAAATAGTGTACTGATGGTATTAGATTGGCCAGTACCTCTGCTTGACAGTTGCATGAGCAAGCCATGAGCCTTTTGAGAATGTACCGGAGAAGGTGTTGTGAATGTATTCTTCAGCCACAGCAGTGAGAGTATGCAGAGGAGGCGATTAGCCAAGAAGAAGCATTCTTACCCGCTACTCACACATAATTAATAACTTCCCTGATGCCAAGTGGTGACCCCCTCTCTAACTCAATCCTCACTTACATGTTAAAATCTTTGCTAGTATCCAGTAGTACCCCTTTCCTCACCCAATCACCACTGCCATGTTAAGTAACTTTTCTGGTGTCCAGTGTAGTAGTACCCTCTCCTTTACCCAATCTTGTTTGCCATGCTAAGAAACTTCCCTGGTGTGCAGTAGTACTTCCTTCCCTCATCCAATCCTCATTGCCATAGTAAGTAACTTCCCTTGTGTCCAGTGTTCCCTCCTCCCAGTAACATTCTACACCCTATACCACCTTGTCCTCTAGATGGTGGCCAGTACTTAAATTCCACTCACCTCCCTGGCTGGTCACCATCTGCCCCACACAAGTCCTGTTTCTCTGTACACCACTGTATAGCAATTCAAGATTTGTGGTCTATAAAGGGATGCTGTACCACGCATGCATGTGGATTTAACATAGAAACATAGACTTTGATGGAAGATAAGGACTGCTTGGCCCACCTAGTCTGCCCATTTCCCTACCTAGAGGATAAGCTGCAGATCCTATTTAACCAACAGCCTATTTCTTCCTACCCCCCACAAAAATTGCCTTATGTCTGTCCCATACATTCTTGAATTCTCCCACAGTTTTGGACCCCACAACCTCCTCAGGAAGGCTGTTCCATGCGTCCACCATGCTCTCTGTGAAAAAATACTTCCTCACATTGCCCCTGAGCCATCCCCCCTCTATCTTCAAATTGTGTCCCCTTGTTCTTGCACATCTCTTTTTCTGAAAGATGCTACCCTCTTGGACTTTGTTGATTCCACTGAGGTACTTAAACGTTTCTATCATGTCCCCCTCTCCCTTTCCTCAAGGGTATACATATTAAGCTCCTTTAGTATCTCCTCATATGGTTTCTCTTGCAGACCCTGCACCATTTTAGTTGCCCTCCTCTGAACTGCCTCCATCCTGTCTATGTCCTTGTGGAGATGGGGTCTCCAGAACTGGACGCAGTACTCCAGATGGGGTCTCACCAACTGTCTGTACAGGGGGATAAAAACTTCCTGATTTCTGCTGGTGATACCTCTCCCTATCCATCCCTGTATCCCCCGAGCCCTCCCTACCTCCTTCTCACATTGCTTGCCAACCTTAAGGTCATCTGATATGATTACCCCTAGGTCTCTTTCCATTTTTTTGTTGTTACTACCTCCCCCCCATTGTGTAATCTTCCCCTGGGTTTTTGTTTCCCAGGTGCATTACTTTGCATTTCTTGGCATTGAATCCAAGCTGCCATACTTCTGACCATTCCTCCAACCTTGCCAAGTCCCTTCTCATCCTTTCCACGCCTCCTTGTGTATCAACCATGTTGCAGATCTTTGTGTCATCTGCAAAGAGGCATACTTTTCCTTCCAGTCCCTCTGCAATGTCACTTATAAAGACATTAAAAAGGACTAGACCCAATACTGAACCCTGCTGTACCCCACTAGTAACCCCTCTTTCTTCAGAGTGGACTCCATTTACAATTACCTTCTGTGTCCTGTTGTTCAGCCAATGTTTTACCCAGGCTACCACCTTGGGACCCACTCCCAGGCTGGTTAAGTTGACTACTAATCTTTTGTGTGGGACTGTGTCAAATGCCTTGCTAAAGTCCAGGTAAGCTATATGCAGAGCCCCTCCCTGGTCTACTACTTTGGTCACCCAGTCAAGGAAATCAATTAGATTCATCTGACATGACCTTCCCGCTGTGAACCCCGCTGGCCTCTAGGTACTCAACAATTCTTTCCTTCAGAAGTGATTCCATCACTTTCCCTACCACAGAGGTCAAACTCACAGGTCTGTAGTTTCCTGCCTCCGTCTTGGTCCCACTTTTGTGAAGGGAATCATCCATCTTCTTCCAGTCCTCAGGTACCATACCATCCTCCCATGATTTGTTAAAAAGCGTAGTCAGTGGTGTCACTAGTTCTCTGCTTAATTCTTTTAGAATTCTGGGTGAATTCCATCTGGCCCCATTGCTTTGTCCACCTTCAGTTTTAGGAGTTCTTTCAGAACCCTTTCTTCTGTGAAAGGACTGGGATCAACCTCCTCTCCAGAGTGCTTCTGTTAATTGGATTAGGCACCTCCCCACTTCCTCTTTTGTGAATACTGAACAGAAGTATTCATTCAGTATCCCTGCTTTATCACTGTCACTCTCTGCCCACCCACCATCCATTCTATTCAGCCTCACTATCCCTGCCTTTGTCTTTCTACGCTCCCTGATATACCTATAAAAGGTTTTATTCTCATTCTGAACCAAGTTAGCTATCTTTTCCTCAGTTTATGCTTTTGCTATTCTGACTACCCTCCCTGCTTCCTTCTGCCTTAACTGGTACAGTTCTCTCTCCTGCTCCTTCTGTGTTTCCTTATGCTTCCTAAATGCTGTCTTTTTCTCTCTAACCTTCACCACCACCTCTTTTGAGAACCATAGTGGCTTTTTCTTTTGTTTTGATTTGTTTATTTGCTTCACACAAAGGCTTGTTGCCTCTGTGATGGCAGTTTTGATATTTTCCCATTGTTGCTCCACCCCTCCTTCTAGTCTGTTTGCCAGTGCTTTTCTAAGGCACTCTCCCATCTTGCCAAAGTCAGCCCTCCTGAAGTCCAGAACCCTCACTTTCGTATGGCTTGACTCTGTAGCAGAGTTTATCATGAACCACACTGTTTGCTGGTCACTTGTTCTCAAATGGCTACCCACTTCTAGATCTAAGATCCTCTCACTGTCCCCATTTGAGAGTACGAGGTCTAAGATTGCTCCTTCATGAGAGGGTTCCAAAACTAGCTGTTTGAGGCATGCCACCTGAAGAGCATCAAGAATGGCCCTGCTTTTGGATGTGGCTGCCGCAAAGGTGCTTCAGTTAACATCTGGCATGTTAAGGTCCCCCATCTACAGTATCTCCCCTTTCTCTGCCATACTAAGTATGCCTTCTATCATATCCTTGTGCATTCTCTCCCCCTGACATGGGGGTCTATATACAACTCCTGTGTGGATTGTGGTGCCATTTCCAGTCTCTAAGGTGACCCACAGTGCCTCCTCTCCTCCCTGTTTACTCTTTTTTTCAGTTGCTTTTATCCCTTCCCTTACATAGAGAGCTACTCCCTCCCCCCTTCTGCCTTCCCTGTCTCTCCTGTAGGTTGTGTACCCTGGTATGTTAACATCCCAGTCATGGTTCTCTGTGTACCATGTTTCTGTGACTGCTACAATATCCAGGCATCCTTCTTCCATCAAGGCCACCAGTTCAGGGAGCTTGTTGCCCAGACTACGGGCATTGGTACTCATTACCATTTCTTGATGGCCTTACCCCTTTTTGCCTCATCCCTGTCCTTATTGCATTTGTCACTTTCTCCATTTACCCCTGCGCATCTCCCTATTGACATCTCTATGTTGGTGTCTACCTCACTTAGTACTCTGATATTTTTTTTGGGGGGGGGCTAATTTCCCTGCTCCTTTCCAGTGCCTCTTTTAGTTTAGTTCTAGTTCAGCAAATGCACTACTTTTACACCTAACTCTAACAAAGATCAGTCTTTTTCCTCCAGCCAGGAGTGAAAGCTTTTGTACTCCAACCTCATTACCACAATTGGGGTGATACATAACTCTCATCAAAGGTAAGTGCTCAGTGGGCAAGCTGTGGAATTCCTCTTTTGGTGGAAACTACTTGTCACCACTAATGTGGTCATGAGGGGGTAGACTAAATGCTTTCACCCAAATTTGATGAACTAGTCTGTACTTTGCCAGAGTAAAACATATTTTGGGTCAGAATTACAAGAAGTCACTTTCATGACCGGGGCTTCAGCCAACCTGACAATGTTGTCAAAAAAAGCCCAAAATGGGCATCTAAGTCCAAATACAGTACATGCACACTTTGTGCATTTCAGGACTAGGTGTGACTTTACAGTGCTTTTCATTGCAAAGAGGCTGACAGCTGGTCGAAGCAGAGGGTGGGTTGCGTTGGTCACCCAGTGCTGGATTCTATTTTTAAAAGTTCAGTGCTGGGGATAAGAAGGTGGGTATGCATGCTAAGTGGTTTGGTGGTTGAAGGTATTTTTAAATTTTTGGGTGTGACCTGAAGCAAATGTAACATCACTCACATCACACCAGAGCCATAGATGACTTTCCTTTCTCCACAAGAACCTTGCTGTGCAAGAATAATATTCATAACACCCCCAGTAGCAACCATTTTTAAACAGCACTGATGGAGCATGTTTCTTTAAAGTACAGCGTGTTTTATGCATATTTTCAAAAGCACCACTCTTGTGCTACTGCATTTGTGTCATCTGGAAACAGTTGCATGCTGTTTGTCTTGTCTGATTATAGCTATCTGCAGTTGATTGTTTGGAATGTGGGCTTGTTCTTTTGCTGCTGGTGGGGGGTAGGGTTGAAAACCCCAACACCACATTTCCATATTTTTATGGCATTAAGTTGAGTCCTAACTGATGCATTAAAGCAGTTTTTTTGCAATGAATTTCCTTTTTTTCAGAAACTTAATAGAATAATTATATATGTCATTTAATTACTTTTTTTCCCTTCAAACAACTAATACATGTATTTGGTTAATGCTGCTTGCATGACGTCTCCTGTGCCTGTTGTATCATCTTGCTTGACATGCAGTGTACATTCTCCACTTCGTCAATGTCATTTTGGAGTTGGGGCTTCATGAACTGCAAGGCCTTATACAAATCCCACCATGCATCATTTCATAGGCAAATTCTGTACCACTGCCTTATGGGCCCTACACAAATTACACAGTGCAGTGTTACATGTGTACACAATTTGCATAGCACCATTTGGGCCCTATGCAAATTGTGTGGCATGGTGTTATGTGCATTTTCTGAATCTGCATACAGCCCGTCGGCCCCTACCCGAATCCTACTGTCCAACATTACATGCATACCAGGATAAAGTACCACAATACACATCCCATTTTTCAGTATTCATGTCCAAATTCTCAGAAGTAATCTTTTACACCTCTGTAACCTCCACAGAAGTGAAAAACTTTCAGTATGACCTTTTAAATGTTTTTATGGCATTACAACATACTCTAAGACCATACTTTGAACTAGAAGTGAGAGTTCTCACCAACTGTGGTAATCTAAGGACCTTACAAAATAAGATAGTTGCAAATTTGGTAAAAAAAAATAATAAAAAATGGTTGATTTATGGGTAAAAGATGTTTTTTTAGTACCAAATCCAAATTATTATGCCCCATGTCGGTATTTTTATATTGCACTTTTTTGCAGCCTAAAATTCCTTGTCTCACGACTTAAGAATCAGAAACCCTCTATAAGCCAGCAACCTAAGATTTCAGGTTGCCCCAAACACATTTCTGGGTCACTTTTTCTCCAACTCTTGAATCTAGCTAAACCAGTCCTGTTTAGGAACAGTAGGTTCAGTAGTTTGTTTTTTGAAAAAGCATAATTGTTATGCTTTTCCAGTTTTTCTTTAGGCCAAATCAAAAAATAGATGGCTGCCCTCATTACCTGCGTGTGAGCTCAGATCTGGAGCATCTGGGTCTTGTTGAATGGCAAAAGGATATGCGAGGAGTACTGCACCCAACTCAAGAACTACACAATAATACAGAAAAAATTTAGGAACTACACTCAATTAAAGTCTGTTTATTAATTTTTTAGAGCTGGACCTTGAAAACTCCAAAATTTCTTTAGTTATCACCAACTTCCTCATGGAGAATCCAGAATCTACAATCACACTTATACAAAATAATATACTTTTACATACAAAGTGGCACTAGACCATAACTGCATTTTATAATAAAAAATAAATGATGAAATTCAACTATGTGTGATTCAATAACTTTGAAAATTCAGATCGCATTCACTTTTGCTTATAATTTAACTAAGATAAAAGAAATCCATACATATTTTCACATTTATCTAATTCTGTAGATATATGAATTACCATAAGATATGAATTATGATTATTAAATATGCATACTGATTATAATTGCTACTTTAAATCCAAACATTTTCCTCTTAAGTGGAAAAGTTATCTTTTTCTCTTTAATTCTCTTTCAAATAAAACAAAATAAACTAAATTAAAATAAAGCTATTAATTGTATGTACAGTATTTAGAATAAGACAAGCAAGGAATTTATCTACCGGGCCAGATATTCAAAAGAGTTGAGCCATGCGCAATAGGGTTGCACCTGCGCAAGTCCGAATTTGTGCCATTCTGTGATATTCAGCAGGAGGCAGTTGCGCTCCCGAAATCATGCTGAGCAACAGCGCAATGATAATGAAGGCATGCACAACCAAAGGGGGAGGAACCATGCATAAATGGTGCAGTGTGATATTCAAAGACTTGCGCAATGCACAACAGTGGAGCAAGCAGAAGTTGTGCCATAGCGGAAATGAGCCAAAATAAAAAGGAGCAAGGAAGAGGCTCAAGAACGCTACAGGGAAGCCACGAGGCAGAGGCAGAGGCACACAGACAGGGCAAGCAGCAGGAACAGGGCAGGCCAGGGAAAGGCCACAGCAACAGCCAGGCACAGGGAAAATGTGGGAAGCCACACAGCATAGAGGGCAGCACAGGCAGGTGTACCTAGTGCAGGGGAGGTAGCAGCCAGGACAGCGGGGGGAATACAGTAACAGCTGCCAGGGGGGTGAATGCAAGCCAGGGACATGGCCAGTGCCATCTTCCACATGGAGGCCATAATGAGGGGGGTGAGAAGGTGGGCGGCATGGGGACGTGGCCATGGAAGGGCCCTTCAGCGGTATGCCCCCAACAGGCAGTACCGAGCCCGCACCAGCTTTGAGCTGTACACAGATACTGAGATTGTGGGCTGGTACCACCTGAACAGGGCACTACTGAGGCAGCTCTGTGAGCTGTGCAGTGATGTGATGCAGGCACCCACGTGATGGAGCCATGCCCTGTCAGTGGAGACCAAGATAACAGCCTGCATGTGCTTGCTCGCCATGGGTACCTTCCAGAGACCAACTGGGGACACCACAGGCATAACCCAGTTGGCCACATCATGCTACCTCACCCAATTCCTCAGCACACTGCTGCCACATGCAGAGGAGTGCATCCATTTCCCCAGCACAGCAGCGGAGCACACAGCAAACATAGAGGAGTTCCACAGGGTAGCACGTATGCCTGGTGTGCTAGGGGCAATAGACTGCACCCATGTGGCCATACGCACACCACCTGGCCACAAGGGGGCCGCATACATGAATTGCAAGGGCTATTCCAGCATCAACTGCCAGGTGGTGTGCAATGCCAGGGGGCGCATCATCAATGTCTGTGCCACGCACCCTGGGGGAGCACATGATTCATTCATCTTTCACCATTCAGCACTGTGCCACAGTTTCGAGAGTGGGGACATCCCCACTGGACACCTAGTGGGTGAGTATGCAAACCAAATGGACAAATATAGGGTCTGGGGCGGCATGGCCAGAGGTGCCATGGGTAGTGGCCTACATGGCTTGGGGCAGGGTGATGCTGATCACCAAACTAACCTCCACCCTCTACACACAGGTGACAGTGGATACCCACTCCGTCCCTGGCTGCTCACGCCCTACCAGTGGCCCATGACCCCATCGCAGCAACGCTACAATGAGGCACACGCCACAACATGCAATGCCATTGAGCGGGTGTTCAGGATGCTGAAGGCACGTTAACATTGCCTGGACACCTCTGGCAGTGCCCTACAGTACAGCCCTTCAAAGGCCTGTGGGATATTCCTGGCCTGTTGCATCCTGCACAACATGGCCAACGAATGTGGGATAGCCATACAGGTCGAAGAGGGGGACAGTGATGGGGATGATGGGGATGCTGGTGATGATGGTGATGGGCAGCCCCCCCTTGGCCGACGGGACCCCCGACTGCTCTGGCTGGCACAGCTGCACCGGGACACCATCACTGAGGAGCACTTCAGCCAACCCAGGTAAGTCATGGGGCCATGCGCAACCACCAGTGGCCAAGGCATAACCCACAAAGACGCAGGAACCCACACTGGGGGTGCATGCCATCGAGGGAAGTGGCAGGGCACAGAGGCACACACACAGCCAGGGATGGGTGAGGATGAACATGCCACGCCGAAGGACACACACACACACACACACATGCACACACACAACGCAACAAACGTGCACAGAGACCAGAAGGCACACTGACCCAGAATGCACACCCTAGCAACACACATGTCCACAGGCCACCACGGCCATTGCCTGTCCATGTGCGTGTGTCAGATGCTGGGCACCATTGCACTTTGGTGTACAGCGCAATGCAGGCATCATCATGCACATGTAACTGCAGACAGCAGCCGGGAGGGTGTGCAGGTGGACTGTGTGTCTGCGTGCAGGGCCGGGTACCCACCCATGCACTGCCCACTGAAACACACAATGCACACAGGGCAGCACTAGACAGTAGCCGTGCTGGGAGACAGGTCAGTCTCATGACACAGTACCATGGTCGCCATGGATTTGTGGGTGGCCCCACTGAGACCCACCAGCACTGGCAGGCTGACTGCTGGCCTCATGGGGTGGCACAGATGGTCCCCCAGGGGTTCCACTGTGTGAACATGACCGTGCCCGCACAGGGGTCTGCAGCACACCAAACATGCCTGCACCAGGAATGCTCGGGATGGCCACAGCTGAACCCAGCATTGACAGGGTGGGAGTCGCACAACGCTGGGAACGGGGGGTGGATAGTGCACTGCATGGTGTCCGCGATACATGGGCACCTGACTGTGTGCCCATTGTGGCCATGACAGCAATGAACGCCTGTGCATGCCTGTCAATGGCAGCGGTCACATCCTCCCGCAAATGGTCCATCCGTGCCAGGATCCATTTGGTGTCCCTGCTGCGATGCTCCTCTGCCTGCTCCAGAGCCACACACAGTGCTTCCATGGACGTCGCAAGCTGCATCTGCTGCTAGACCGATGCTTGCAGCAGGGGGGTATGCTCGTCCAAGAGGTCATCAGCCTCCTCGGCATCCTGTCCCTCAGGGTGTGCAAGGGCCTGATGTTCTGCACCCCTTGAGGGTGGGTGCTGCACACCAGGACCAGGTCTGGGCATGTCCACAGGTGGTGCACAGATGCTGCCACTGAACCCTGTACCCCAGGCCCCGTGGGTGACTGCTGATGCTGCCCCTCCGGCTGACACACACTAGGGCTCAGTGGTGCCACCGCAGTGGCAACAACAGTCCCACTGTCCTGAACAGACACCAGTGCTGCCCCACTGGTGCTGACAGGCACAGCCTGGGACTGTGCTGACACGCAGGCCCCCACGGCGGCACCAGCCACAGCCATGGGTGCGAATTGCCCTGCTGTGTGTCCATCCTGTGGCACACCATGTCACTGCCCATGACGGTCGTGTCATCATCACTGGTGCTGGACTCTGCCCCGGCCACAGCCACAGTGTGCAGGCATCCATGGATGCCAGCATGCTGGGGCAAAGGCAGGGCTTCCCCCACACCTATCTCAATGACATCAGTGTGGACAGCCAGGCAGCCCCACTGTCGTACAGATCCACACATACCTGTGGAGGTGGATGGTCCCACCTCCAACTCCGTCCAACTGTCCGCAGTGGACAGGCCCACCACTGCTGACCCATGCAGATGCTCAGGATCTGTAAGGGAAAGCAAAGTCGTGTTACTGTATGTGACCTACCCGGCCCCCCCCAAGACAGACCATGACTTACCATGCTGAGATTGGCCACCACCCGTCTGGAAGCCACCAACCGGAACTCCCTCTATGGCATTTCGGTGCATGCTTGCAGCAAGCCTGTCCTCCACTGGGGTGAGCTGTACCACCTCCGGCTGTCCCCCACCTGTTGCAGCATGTGCCGCCCTGATGGCAGCCACCTTCTCCTTTATCCTCCTCCTGTCTGTACCCATCTTCTTCTTATACTCCTGCATGGAGTGCTGGTGGCTGCCATGCAGGTTCACGGCATGTGCCACCTCCACCCATGCAGCAGCACGGGCCTGAGCAATGGCTCCTGAGCCAGGTAGGCCTCGAAAAAGGCCTCAGTTTCGGCCTTAGTAAAATTCGGCCTCCTCCTCCTCCCACCACTGTTGTCCTCCTCTCCAAGAACGTGCTCGGTCATTATGTAGCCTGCAAGAATGGCAGTTGTTACCTGTGACTGTGCAGTCCCATGCATGTCCCTAAATCCACAGTCCACACTCCCACACAGCATGCAACTCACCAATAAACTGCAGTAACTGACTATGGTCACTGCAGCACATTGTCGCACCTTTATAGCGCAATCCATGCAAAGGAGGTGAGGAGCAACTTTAATTAGATGCAAATTGCAGTGCTGCACCATTGAATGGCTGGTCGGATGATTTGAATAAGATGGCTGAATATTGCGCTGTTGCGCTTTGCGCAATTGTGTTGAACATGCTGAGCCAGTGGCGCAGCTCTGTGGCATGCGTAGTACACCTCACTGCGTGTGCCCAGGCTGCTGACACAGGCATCTGCCATGCTGATGACTGCTGTGTGCAGTAGGCAATGCAGGGCACAGCCACCATTGTGCCAGTGGCGCTATAGTGAAGGTCACTACATGGCGCTGTGGCAATGGGCCTTCCTAGGCACAATGGCACAACTGCCCGATAGTCCACTGTGGCACTGGCACACAGGCAGCCAATTGCTCTACATGCATTGTCATCCGATGGCACTGTGTGTGGCCTTGCGCCAGGGACCCTTGACCCTGTGCCTGACCTTTGCCCCCTTGGCTCCATGCGTCAGGCATAGGTGCAACTCTATCGCGCTGTTCGGTAACAGCGCAATAGGGAATGGCAGCACTGTACTGCGCAGCATCTGCACGTGGGGTACTGCGCTGCAGAGCGCCATATTGCCTACTAAAGCTAATGCAATGGCATGGAGAAGGGCTGCTCCCTGGACTGCCATTGAATTGGCTAATCTGGTAGTCACAGTTGATCCACACCATGGGCCTCTCTTTGGGGAGGCCCCTCTGGATAGGGAAAGGTCCCAGGTGTGGCAAGAGGTGGCCACAGCCCTTGAGGAGGTGACAGGCAGGGGCAGAACAGTGAAGCAGTGCAGGCACTGATATGGCGACCTGCAGAGGACGGAGCAGGAGCTACTGGCCAGACTGAGGTCACGTGCCAGGAGGGGCATGGTACCCCGTCCAGGTAGGGGTTCCATCAACACACTGTTATCATCCATATGAGTCATATTGTTTGTGTCCAGCACATAGGGGAGGGACCGTATGGGGTTGCCCGTGGCTGTGTTCACAGGGTGTGGGATGGGAAGGTCTGGCTGGTGGGGGGGCACACTCCTTGGGGCAGGGGGACTTTGCTTCAGGAATGCACTGATGTTCTGCTCTCCTTTTTGTCCCCACAGGCCCGGACGAAGTGCGCCGAGTGTGTGCGGAGCGGAGGGTGGTGGAAGCCACAGCCAGGCGGGCCGAGGATCCACAACGGCCACCTGACCGGCCCGATGAGGGTGAGTGACAGACATCCATGATTAATATTGCATGCTGTGTGACAAGGTGGGCAGCGGGGCATGGCCACCATTCATTGACATCACTGCCACGCACGCCACTGGTTACAGTCAACACTGTCCAGTGGCAATGCATGTCTGGGTGTGCGTCACTGGTGGTGCATGCGTGCACCGGGTGCATGGCTGTGCCACTGCCTTTGCACCACACAGTCATGTCACTAGACTGCCACAGTGGTGCTGTGCGTGACTTGGCTGGTGGGTGTGTGCAGCATTCCACATGGCTGTATGCGCCTGGGTGGGCAGGTCCTGTGGACGTGATCACTGTGGCTGGTCACACACCATCACAGTGGTATGTCCCATGGCCGTACGCCATGCACAGTTGGCAGGCTGTATGGGGTTCTGCATTCATACCTGTTGACTGTGCTCCCTTGTCCTAGGTGCAAGACATCTGAGGGAGATCAGGGACACCCTGTGGGGAGCTCCTCACCCTGGCATGGGAGACGGTGCAGATCCTTAGACGGATTGATGAGTCGGGGGTCCTTCGGAGGCACAGAGCGAGGGGGAGCCAGAGCCTGGACCGGCGTGGGAGACAATAGTCCCTTGATCCCCGACCTCCCATCCCCCCTGGACCCACCCTCACACCCCTCCTATCCCATCCCATTTCTCCACCCCTTCCCCCTGCTCACCCCCACCTTTTTTGTGTCTCCCCCAAAAACTGTATATAGTTGTTGTTCATATAAATAGCTGATTTCTTTATTTTTATAATACATATTACTTTTCTATGAATACCATGGTGGTCTCTGATTTGCAGTGGGCTATAGGTGCTCAGTGGCAGTGGTGTGCATGGCATCAGTGGTGGTGCAGTCATGGGTATGTGTGTGTGTCCGTGTGGAGGTGTCTATGGTGTGGGGGTAGATATCAGTCAGTGTCTGTGTTGCATGTGTTGTTCCCCGTGCACTGGATGACTGTGTGTGCAGTGGTCCATGGCGCATGATCTGTGTCCATGGTGCACCCATTGGCCCATCCATGGCCTGTGTAGCCAACACACATGCCTGTCTGTGACCTGCATGATCTTCTGGCATGTCAGTGGTGGCATTCCCTGCAGGGCGGACACTGTACCCGTCGCTTTGCTGGGTTGCCCATGTCACTGGTGTGGTGCATGCCTGGCTCAGGTGGCGCTGTGGGCAACACAATCATTGTCCCACCTCCATGCTGTGGCTTGTGTGTGTTACAGGGGATGTGCCCCATTGTCTGTGGCTTGTGCTCCGGGTGACACATGGTAGGGTATTGGTCCATGGTGCCTGCGCAGGGTGGTTGGCACTCCAGTGCCATGGTGGACTGCAGGTTGTGAGTACATGGCTTACATGGGCCCACAATGGTGGCTTGGTTGCCCCACCACTGTGTCCCTGTGTTGTTGTGCCCTTGGGTATGGGTGGGTGTCTGTCCAGACCCTGTGTGGCATCTGGTGTGGTGCATGCTTCCACACACCACAGTGGGTGTCTGTGCTGGCTGTTGTGGCCAGTGGTGGGCCGGGGCGTGTTACTGAAATACTGTGTGGAGTGCTGTACCACTGGGGGAGGTGTCAACTACACGACCGTCCAATGTGGGGTCACTCTTGTGCCAACGCATGGTCGGTCTCTCAGCTGTACCTCGGGGGACTGTGCGTGGTGGCACTTTGTCTGCCATTGTTGCATTGCCGTGTGCTGCAACCTGCTGAGGGGTGCTCATGGTGGCACTGGCTTGCATGGTTCTGTGGTGCACAGGGTTGCATTGCCACTGTGGGGGTGGTGGCATGCATGAGGATTCCTGCAGTGGTGGTCACTGATCATGGGGGGTGTCTGGGGGTCACGGTGCAGGGTGTGCTGTGCACTGGGGATGGTGTGGCACAGGGTGGTCCACCCTCCTTGTGTGCCAGTCACAGCTTGCCGGTAGGTGTGATGGGGCACCATGGCCAGGCTGTGGGTTGGTTGCTTTGTCACCATAGACTAGTGGTTATTCCAGCCCCTCCCTGGTTGTGCAGTGCTTGGGGTGTGGGGCAATGTCTGTTCTGCTGTGTGTTCCTGTGCCCATCTGTGGCATGGGTGGTGGGCCCCTACCTCCCTGATTGTGCAGTTACATTGCTCTGCAGCTGGGGGGCTCCCTGCTTGCGCTATGGCACCTCTGGACTGCTCAGCTGAACATCTCTTGTTGCGCTATAGCGCATCATATCTGCTCGGCTTCCCCTCCCTAGTTGCGCTATGGAGCAGGTTGTGCGATATTCAATCGTTGGCTGTAGGTGCAATTTGGCCTGCCCCTTTTTTGAATATCGCGTCTATTGCGCATGGGCGCAATGGACTTGCGCTTGCTCCTGTTATTGCACACTTTTTGGGCGCAGTTTGAGTATCTGGGACACCTTGTCAATGCATTTAATTCAAGAACCTGATAATGAAATGGGCCTTTTCTTTCTTAGTTTCCTGTTCTTACAGCAAATACACCAATGTCCTCAACCGCACTGGGAACCCATCGACAACCCTGACCCTGACGCATCCTCAAAACAACCTGTAACAGAGCAATGCTCTATGCAGGTGGGGCTGTGTTCCCCCACTCCCCCCATACAGGGGGCTGTGCCACCCACCCCTACAATAGATATCTAACTCCATGCTGCACAGACAGTGGAGTTAGATATTTACCCCCATCGCCGAACAGTCAATCGAAGTGAAACCCTCATTGCTGCCGACACAGGCATGGTGGGGGGTGCACTGTGGGGGTTTCAGTGTGCCAGTGTCACTGTAGTAATGGTCCATATACCTTTATGACTGAGACCTGCATAAATTGAAAACTAACAATTGATGCTGAAGATTCAATTTATTTTACAATAAGGCCACCACAGATTACCATTTTTGGAACAACTCAGGACCAATTTAATTTTTTTTTTTTAAATACAACTCTAACATTTATAATTCATTAACTGTTTCCAAAAGCATGGCGTTGCTTCCTTTCTAGGCAAACAAACACTGTTATGCTGCAATATTTAAAGAACATTATTCAGTATTACATGGTCTTAAAAGGCAGAAGAAGGCAGGCATTGTGCCCATTGGGAATGGCTTCCTCGTGCTGTGTGGGGGAGATTAACCATCACCCTCAAAGAAATACCTGTCTAGTGCATTCTTAAATTTATGAAAGTCAGTGATATCAACTATATTCTGAGAAAGTGAATTCCACCACCTACATGACCATATTGTGAAAGAATTATTTCTTTTATTGGTGGATGCCCACTGAATACAAAGTCGCTTGTTGTGAGATTGTAGATTCGTAGGTTTGGGGGCTAAGGTGATATTATATTCTCTTACTAGATCTTGGCCATGTAAGATGTTGAATAGCATTAGATGATTGCCTCTATCTCTGCACATTTGTGAAACATAAAGATTTAGAAGAAATACAAAATTACACATGCCCTCACAATGCAAAACATCATGGGCTGCATATGCAAATCACTACAGAATATTATGCTGGTTCAACTTTAAGCAGAAATGCATGGTGCCTAAAGGCCACTAACACAGTTTGCAAAGGGTGCCAACCGAAGACATAGACACATGTTTCATCCTACCAGGACTCATCAATATGCCTTGTCTGTTTGACACCCCAGTGGAATGGACCAGCTACCCTAGGATGGTCTATCTGGTTTATGTTGTGGTGAACCCAATTAAAACAAAAAACAACATAAAAGACAAAGAACCTCTGTGCGCAAGCACTGAGGCAATAAAGATTTAGTGCATGTAGTCTATCTGTATAAGAAAGCCCCCTTAATCCCCTTTGGGCTGGCAGTATAGCCTAGAGGTTAGAGGAATGAGGTGTAAACGAGCTTGATACATCCAGCAGGCCAGACCTTAGTTTGATTCTCACAACCTCCACTTGCATACTGTGTGACTCTGAGCAAGTCACTTAACCGCCCAGTGCTCCCAGGTCACCCCTGAAAACAGGCACTTGTGCCTAGCTGGTCTTACCCGGTTACCAAAGACTAACCAAAAAAAAAAAAATATGGCACTAATCTTGCTCCCACCAAGCAAGATCATTATTGATAATGATACCCAAATCAGTTTCTGATGTAACTGATTTTGAAGTAGTCCCATTAAGTGTATCATACTTGAAAGGGTGTTTTCCCCCTAGTGGATAACTGAGCATTTTTCAGCATTGAATGGCATTTCATTGTATTTTGCCCATCTCTCTATAATATGTAAATCCTTAACCAATGTATCAAGTTTAGCGTCATCATCCACATCAGAGCTAAGTTTTGTATCATCAACAAATCTGATGATGTTGCTCTGGACCTTTTTATGTAGGACACTAATAAAGATGCTGAAAAGTATAGGGCCCAAAACCAAGCCCTGTGGGACCCCGCTAGTAATGTCGACCACTCCAGACAGTATGTTGGAAACCTTGATCGCCTGGATCCTACCCTGGAGCCATTCTTCTATCCACCTAATGGTATAGGTGTTAAATCCCAGACTGACCATTTTATTTATCAGCCTATTGTGAGGAACTGTATCGAACGCCTTTGGGAAATCTAGAAAGACCACATCCACAGGTACATCCAGGCTACTGCTAACTTTTTCATTGAATGATATTAAATTTGTGGTACATGATTGACCTGCTACAAATCCATGTTGTGTTGGATCCCTTAGTCCCTTATCCAGTATTTCTTTTTCTAATCTGTTTTTTAACAGCATCTCTATAACTTTACAGACCACCAATGTTAAGCTGATGGGTCTAGAGTTCCAGCTGTAGTTCTAGTTCCCTTTTTATGAACAGGGACCACTGTAGCATTTCTCCAATCACAAGGGATAGTAGACGAGCTGTAAGACTTATTGAATAGGATGCTAAGGGGTAAGGTCAGTTGATTTGCTACTTCTTTGATACACTTTGAGTTTAAGTTGTCAGGCCCTGATGTTGAATTGTTTTTTAATGCTTTTATAGCCTTATTCACCTCATCAGGCAGAAAATATTGACAGCATAATGCAGTATTAGGAATTTGTACCTTTGCCTGAGCCTTTATTGAAAATACAGACCCAAAATGCCTGTTGAATGCATCAGAAACCTCATTTGGTTCCCTAATTTCTACCCCATTATAGATTATTGATCCTAATCTACTGTCCTTATTGCGGTTATAATTAGGGATGTACGTTTGTCATGGATGAGGTTTTAATGACTCATTGTTTGTTCATGAAATCATTAATAAACAGTAGTAAATGTTGTGGCACTGTCATTATTGCTGCATTCTGATAACACTAGTGAAAGTCATGGAAGTCCTGGATAAAGATCAAATGTCACGGAATCAATGACGTGTATGATTGCCATGACAAACTTACATCCCTAGTTATAATTAATATATGCAAAAAAGATTTGTGATTATCCTGAGAAGTAGAGAGCTTGAATTCCAGCTTTCTCCTTTCATTCTTGATCATTTTTTTTTAGCTCAGCCTTGTACTTTTTTCTTAGTCAGTTCATTGTTGGTTTTCTATAAGTTCTTAAAGGCTTTTTCTTTTATTTTTATCTGCGGCCTGTTTTTAGATGTTAGCCAAGGCAGAATCTTGCCTCTGTTATTGTGGATTTGCCTAAGTGGGATATATAAATGTTTTAATTATTTTAAGATTGATTTTAAAAGCATCCAACATTCATTCACATTCAACTCAGCCATTAAAGTATTCCAATCATATGATTGTAGGACTGCTGTATGTTAATCATATGGTAATTTCCTTTAGAGTAATTGTACCCATAATTGGATTGACCAGAGCAGGTTTTCAATTTAGCAAGGTTGAAAATTACGTAGTTATGGTTGCTATTCCCTATTGGGACAATGGTTGAAAGATCAATGATATCACAAGATAAATTAGTTAGTACTAGGGCAAAAGTATTCTTCCCCTACTAGGTTCCATCACTAGTTGCTCAAGCTCTGTCATTAGGACAGTCTTTACAAACAGTGATTCCTTAGCTGTACTTGCTGTTAAACTATCCTATTTAATGCCTGGCATGTTAAAATCCTTGACTATTACTACATCAGAGTTTTTTTTGTAATTTCAGTAAGTTCTATAAATAAATATTGATTATGCTTTTGGGTTGAGGAGTGTGGCCTATAAATGTTTCCTATGGGAACTTTTTTTTTATTCCTCATCCTTATCTGTACACAAATACCTTCTGTTTGTATTTCTGCGTTGTTGTCAAGTAAATATTCTGTTGCATCTATTTTATTTTAAATGCATATACAAACACCACTGCCTTACCTATCATTCCTATTTTTGTAATAGAATAGCCAGGGATTTCCTTATACCTGTCTGAAGCTGAATCTCACCATGTCTCATTAATTACTGCGATGTCAACCTGCTTTTGATTTAAAATTGCTGCTAAGTCACTTATTTTGACTAAGTTCAGGCTCCTTGCACTAAAGAGTAGAATTTTGTAGCCATAATATCCTAAAGTAGTGCAGTTTTTATTTAAGAAGCCTTGTTGGCCCCTCTTAGCTAGTTTAAATAGTTGGTAACATAGTTGACAAGGGTTTTCCCCAGGAAAGTGTTTCCTCTTCTACTTAGGTGCAGGCTGTCCTAAGTAAAAATGCTTTAAGACTGAATCTTTCCCAATGTGTGAGACCCCCAATATTCTTTTTCTCAAACACAATTTTCTCATCCATTCATTCACTGTTTTTATTTTAGCCTGCTTTGTTTTGCTGGCCCTTGGAACTGGCAACATTTCTGACAAGCAGATCTTACATTCCTTATTTTCCAATGTATTAACCAGGAAAGTGAAATCCTACTGATTGCCTTCTACAGAGGATTTGCTTACATCTTTGGTGCCTACATGTACTATGACTAGTGGGTTTTTACCAGAATTCTTAATAGTGTCATAAGACATAAATTCAATATCTTTAATTTTGCCCCCATGAAACTAGATCAAGTATGGTTTTCTTTATCTGGGTTACAAAGATGACCATCAGTATATTTAACAATAGAATCCCTTAATACCAGTACTTGTTTAGTCTCACTCAGGCTTTCCATTTTATTATCAATGTCTGTATCTGTTGATTGTAGGAGATCCTTTTCCAGATTACTATCTGTCTTATTGGCATGTTTGTTTCCCAAGTTGTTTTTTTCAACTTGCAGTAGTAATATCATGACTAATATCATGAGTTTCCTCATGGGAATTAATAACCACATCCTTATCCCTGTATATCTGTTCCCATATGATAAGTTGTTATTTTATGACCTGACAATATGAACTGAATTTTTTTTTCTGTTTCTGTTTATCTCCCCTGGTTGGCCCCCATCTGCCAAGCTCTCCAGCCTTGTTACACTGACTCCCACAGGAACTGACAGCCAGCATTCTTCCCCATGCCTTACCCCCCAGCAGGGCCAGTGGGGTTCCTTAACTTCTGCCATAGTCAAAGATCCAGTTCAGGCTGATGAGTCCAGCTTATTAGGTGTGGGTTCAGCGAGCGCCCAGTACCGGTAAGTGAAGTATCCTCACAACAACTTCTTGTTGGCTACAATGGGGGGGGGGGTATGTGTTAAAATTTGGTTCAACTTTGACACTTCCACTCCCAATGTAGTAATTTACATAGGGCATAAAACACACTATAGATAAAGGGTTAAAAAGCCTAGAAGTCAGCAATGGACATGAATTATGGAAGCTTACGTGTGGCAGGTGGTATTGGCATGCCATGGCTGAGGATTGCCACAGTGTCAAACACATATGATCGCTAAGCACCTTCAACCCCATCAGAGCTATAGGAATTTATGATTTCCTTTGCAGACCTCAAGCCCCCCTGCCCTTCATGCCAATTACTATGATAGTTCCACATAGTTTTTCAAAATAAATTCCCCAAAAATATGCAACCCAAAGAAAAATGCAAGTACTACTGTACCATACAACGGCATTGCTTTGACTACCTTCCAAAATGTATATTTTTACTTTTTTATTTGTTTGTAAATATTTTACAGTATTAAAAATTTTTTTACATGTGCTTAGAGCTATAGAAATTCTTGTCTTTCCTTTTGCTGTGCTTAAGGCTCTTCCATAGTCCCTGTTTGCCCCTCATGCCAGTTACTATATTAGTTCTACATAGGTTTGCAAAAGACCCCCCCCAAAAAAAAAGGCATCCCAAAGTAAAGTGTGAATAGTACCATATTATACAAGGCCATTGCTTTGCCTACCTTACCTTCCTAAATTTGCATATTTACTTTTTTATTTTTCTGAAAATATTTTTTTTTCCTTTTTTAAAATATTTTACTAACACATAGTGCTAAGAGCTATAGGAATTCTTAGCTTCCTTGGCTGACCGCAAGGTCTGAAGTCCCCACTTTTTAATTTTTTTGTAAATATTTTTTAAAATGTTTTTAAATAATTTGCGAACATGTACTTCATTGAGCTAAAGGAATTCTTAGTTTCCTTAGCTATTTTTTTGTAAATATTTTTACATTTTTTTTAAATATTTTGCAAAGATGCAGTTCTTAGAGCTAAAGGAATTCTTTGTTTCCTAGGCTGACATCAAGCCCCCACCCCCACCCTCATAGTCCCTACTTTAAAAAATATATATTTTTATTTTTTTAATTTTGTTTTTACATTTAGTGCTAAGCTTTAATGTAACAGCAGCTTCCCAATGGCAGCTTAATTTTGATGTCCTCCCAGACTGCCAATCCCATGCTGCCCAAGGTGACCATTGTAATCCTTTGCCAGTGTCTGTGTTTTAGATGACATCACAGATCTGATTTAACTAGCATTGGCTGTTTGTAAGCATGTGATGCAGAGGCTAAGTTGCACTGAGGCAGGCAGCATCTGCTACTTGTTCAAATTGAGCTTACTGGTGATGACAAGATAAAAATTATGTACTGTCTTCTGGAGGACCTCAGATGTCAGGGTGTGTCCCAATCCTTTCCCTGCTGGTGACTGTGCTGCTAGGAGTGGTGGTAGTGAGCCAAACTGTGGTGCTGCCAGTACCAGTGGGAGTGCAGGGAAACTTGCCTGCAAGAGGTATTGGGTTAGTTGTTGACACCTGCTGGAATTTGAAATAATCGAATGGCTAGGTGAAGCTGATGCATGGTAAATTCAGTTTCAGAATGGCTAGGAATTCAGCACTATCTGGATATAGCCTGGAGCGATGTAGTGAGGCAATATCTCCAATTGTGCTGCAACACCTTTTGGAAGCAACCGATACTGGGGAACATCCCAGAAAGTACAAAGCCAATTTAGCCAGTGCTGGTCAAATCACTTTTCTGTCCTACCAGAGTTTTATGGCATCAGTATTTTAGCTAGACAGTGGCTTTGCTATATATGACTCCATAATGTAGTCTGGTGTCATGTCCTTGCCTTCATCCATAATGTCTGCACAACATCGGTACAGTGTGTCAGACAGCTCCCATATGTCTTTTGTTGTGTCTCATGGAATCAGATCATTAATTTCTTCCTCTTCCTATCTGATGTCATCATCATCATCATCATGTTGATGCCTCCTAGCACCAGAGGAATGGGGAGAAGGTCAAAGAAGAGGAGGAGGGGAGGAGGTTAAGTTTTAATTTCTGTGCATTGTCTGTGCTGCTGTCTCTGAAATGTCTGCAAGACATTCTGTTTGACATAGTCAACATGTGCAGGAGGACTGCAGACACCTTTATATCTGGGATCTGTAATGTTGCCATGCCAAATTGGGTGTCCAGTCAAAGGTTTTGAAATTGTTCTTCATGTTGAGTCAGAAACATCTCCACCACTTCCCCAATAAGGATTGCATCCAGCTTCAGCTGCTGCTGAGATGATGGACTATTAATAAAATTTATGATAGGATTTTTAATATCCTGCCTATTATTATTTCATTCCTTGGGAGATGTATGCAATCTAGTTGGAATGGGGGAGAATGACTTAGTTGGAGTAAGGGAATTTCCCCTTAAACCTGAGCCTCTACAGTAATATTCTTTTTTTGTTATTATTTTGATTACTAAAGATTTTAGTGCCCTGTCTCTGGTGATATCTCATATTCTTCCTCCTGCTTCTTCTTTTTAAAATGTATGTATACGTAAAAGAACTGAATCTTTGCTCCTGCACAAGAAGGGGTCGTGAGGTCACTGTCTCCAACCTTCCCTCCCAAAACTGCCGGTGCTGATTCCTGCAGGCTTTTATAGAGTCTGTCACCGAATCATTGCTCCTGCATAAGAATGGGTCATGAGGGCACCATCTCCAACCCCCCCAAGTGGCCAGTGCTGATTCCTGCAGGTTCCTACAGGGTCTGCCACTGAATCTTCACTCCTGCATCAGAAGGAGTCATGAGAGTGCTGTCTCCAACCCTTCCCCCCAAGTGGCTGGCACTGATTCCTGCAGGATCTTACAGAGTCTGCCACTGAATCTTTGCTCCTACATCAGAAGGGGATGTGAGGGCACCATCTTCAACCCTTCCTCCCAAGCAGCCAATGTTGATTCCTACAGGCTCTTACAGGTACTAGGACCATGTTGCTTTTGGTGTTCAGCACCTTTAAAACATTGTAATTCCTGGATTTTTTTGTCTGCACACAGCAGCTGATTGCTCCACACTGCTGTCTACTTGGCTGCACTGTGGGAAAATCCACTTCACTACCTACATTGCAAACTACCAGTTCAGCTGTTGTAATTTATATCCATTTTTATGGCCATGGGTGGAGCCTACAGCCATCTTGCCATCTGTAGCTGGAAAATGGAGTATTGTGGAACACATGTTTTGGATTGTTCAATGTATCCTTCCACATCTACAAATCACTATGCCAATTGAAATAAAATACTCCCTTCTTTCTGTTAAGAATGTTTGAGACATAACTCCAAGCTACTTATCAGATGCCATTAGGAAACTGAAACAGCTTGTTAAATATTTGTTAAATAGTGGTTACCTATTAAACTGGAGATTTGTTCACCCCTTCAGAATGCAACAACTTGCACATTTAAATACCTAGCATTTAAACAGCTTCTTGCTATTAGTTTCACTTGGGAATGTATTGTCTTTCAAGAAAGATTTATACCTCATAAATGTCACCCTTTCCCAGCAAATACAGTATATAATTTACACTGTTTTTTTAACCTCTAAAGATACTATCTGATAAACACTGTCTCAGACATATGCCAGGTCTTCCGTGAACTTCCCAGACTAAATATGTAGCAATCAGTAGGCATTTTCTACTATGTTTTTTGGGAAGAAAATATATTGAGCTACAGCAAACTCACACACACACACACACACACACACACCACTCTGTACACACCATCCTCATGGCCACAACATTCAAAATAAATACTGCATTCTAATATGTTATAAAACAATAAAATAAATGTGTGTTTATGTCAGTGAACACAGTGAAATTCAGTTTAGAGTAGATTTCCTTTAAATATTTCTTATCCTATATTTTGTATTCTGGATAGTGCAGGAGAGATGCTACATGTCATTGTCATAGGGATCTTCATATACACATTTTTGCACTGTATTTACTCAGGCTGTCCCAGATTAGATGCAATATCTAGTTTTCAGTGGGGTAATGATTTTACCATTTTGATAATGTATTTCTTAGGGGTAGCCAAGTTCAGCACCCACATATTCAAAGGAGATGTGTGGTGCATCCTGGCGGAAAAGGGAGATGTGCCGCAGAACTTCAACAATGTGCTGCAGCATAATATTCAAACATGCAGGATGTGCCAGCTTCAAGGGAATGGGCCAGGGTGCACACAGATAGTATGAGGTGCAAGTCAAGGGTGTATTCCCATGCATATGCTGCACTGTGGCATACTCAGTGGGAATGCATCCCTCACAGTCCAGAGCAGCTTGGCCCACAGTTTGGCCATGAATAGCTGGCCTAACCCAGCCAGCCACCCACAGGCAGGCTGTGGAAGTACACTGAGGTGCACAGCAGCCTGGCAGCCATGGTGGATTAGAGGTACCCCTTCCATCCTCGATCAATCAAACTCCATCCCTGAAGAACTCCATAGTGTAGGGCACCTCCACACCCAATCACACCAGATGAAACCACATCCCATATCTATAAAATAGAGGACCCCAACCCACCCACCACCTCAGTATGTAGACACACTCACTCCCCCCATAACCAACCTGTTGCAGAGACTGGCACTGCCCTCCACACCCTGCCATGGTGAGCTGCTGACTCCACTGGACCTGGGCTGGGGACTTTCACTCCAGAATGACCCAAGTGGCTGTACTGTGCATTGGGACACTATACAAGCTGTGGACCCACCAGTGTATACAGCTGTGTGTATGTCCCTGGCAAACTGCAAGAGGGAATTGACATACCTCCAATGCATGCCTTGTTGATGCTGCATCTTCCTGCTGTCATACACCACTGCAGGCCAACACTCTCCGACATTCTCCTGTGTAACATGCCACCCTCTGGACTAATGAGGTATCTTGGGTGCCATGGAGTATGGTATTCTGCAATGCCATTTGCAGCGTATGCTCCAGGCTATGGATAGTGAGTCTGTGATTCCCTGATTGTACAAATGAATGGGAGGTTGGCTGTAACATGCCTGTTCTTGGACCTGTGTGAGTGGGTACAACATCAACTGTCACCTATACTGAGCAGTACAGTGGTGCTAGGATGATGGATCCTCATGTGAGCTCCTGAGGTGTATGACCACTGGCCGTTAGCACCCGCACACAGCTCATGCCTATGCATGACACATTCCAGCATCCATAGAAACATAGAAACATAGAAAGATAGACTTTGATGGCAGATAAGGACCACTTGGCCCACCCAGTCTGCCCATTTCCTTACCTTTTGGATAAGCTGCAGATTCTAGTTAACCAACAGCCTATTTCCTGCAACCCACCACTATAATTGCCTTATGTCTGTCCCATGCATGTTTGAATTCCCCCACTGTTTTAGACCCCTCAACGTCTCCAGGGAGGTGGTTCCATGCCTCCACCACTCTCTCTGTAAAAAAAAAAATTCTTCACATTACCCCAATTTGTCCCCCCTCTATCTTTAAATTGTGCTGCCTTGTTCTTACACATCTTTTTTTCTGAAAGATGCTGCCCTCCTGGACTTTGTTGATTCCTTTGAGGTACTCGAAAGTTTTTATCATGTCCCCCTGTCCCTTCTTTCATCAAGGGTGTACATATTAAGCTCTCTCAGTCTCTCTTCATATGGTTTCTGATGCAGACCCTGCACCATTTTAGTTGCCCTCCTCTGGACTGCTTCCATCCTGTCTATGTCCTTGCATAGATGAGGTCTCCAAAACTGCACACAGTACTCCAGATGGGGTCTCACCAACTGTCTGTACAGAGGGATAACCACTTACCTTTTTCTGCTTGTGATGCCCCTCCCTATGCATCCCAGTATCCCCCTGGCTCTCCTTACTGACTTCTCACATTGCTTACCCACCTTTAGTTCATCTGCTATGACTACCCCAGGTCCCTTTACATTACTGTTGTTGTTAGTACCTCCCCTGCTATTGTGTACTCTTCTCCTGGGTTTTTATTTCCTAGGTGCATTACTTTTCACTTCTTTGCATTGAATCTAAGTTGCCATATGTCTGACCATTCCTCCAACCTTGCCATGTCTCTTCTCATTCTTTCTACCCCCCTTTGTGTATCAACTCTGTTACAGATCTTTGTGTCATCTGCAAAGAGGCATACCTTTTCTTCCAGACCCTCTGCAATGTCACCAATAAAGAAGTTAAAGAGGACTGGACCCAGTACTGAGCCCTGAGGTACTCCACTAGTAACTCCCATTTCTTCAGAATGTGTTCCATTTACTATTAACTTCTGTGTCCTGTTGTGCAGCCAGTTTGCTACCCAGGCTACCACCCTGGGGCCCACTCCCAGGCTGGCTAACTTGATTTTTAATCTTTTTTGCGGGACTGTGTCAAATACCTTGCTAAAGTCTAGGTAGGCCATATCCACAGCCCCTCCCTGGTCTATTACTTTGGTCACCCAGTCAAAGAAATCAATTAGATTCATCTGACATGACCTTCCTGCTGTGAATTCATGCTGCTTTGGGTCCTGTGCCCCGTTGGCCTCTAGGTACTCAACAATTCTTTCTTTCAGAAGTGAGTCCATCATTTTACCCACCACTGAGGTCAAACTAACAGGTCTGTAGTTTCCTGCTTCTGCCTTGCTCCCACTTTTGTGAAGGGGAATCACTTCTGCCCTCCTCCAGTCCTCAGGTACCATCCCATCCTCCCATGATTTGTTAAAAAGTGTGGTCAGTGGTGTCACTAGGTCCTCCCTTAGTTCTTTTAGGATTCTGGGGTGAATCCCGTCAGGCCCCATTGCTTTGTCCACCTTGAGTTTTAGGAGTTCTTTCAGGACTCTTTCTTCTGTAAATGGACTGGTGTCAACCCCCCTACTCAGAGTGCTTCTATTGTTTGGTTTAGGTAACTCCTCCTCTTCTTCTTTTGTGAATACTGAGCAAAAGTATTCATTCAGTATCTCTGCCTTTTCACTGTCTCCCTCTCCCTACCTCCACTCTCCTTTATTAATCTTCACTATCCCTCCCTTAACCTCTCTATGCTCCCTAATGTACCTATAAAAGGTTTTATCCCCCTTCTTAACTGAGTTGGCTATCTTTTCCTTGGTTTGGGCCTTTGCTATTCTAACTGCCTTCCCCACTTCTTTCTGCTTTAATTGATACAGTTCCCTGTCATGCTCCTTCTGTGATTCCTTATACTTTTTGAAGGCAGCCTTTTTCTCCTTAACCTTCCCTGCCACCTCTTTTAAGAACCATAGTGGTCCATTTTGTTGTCTTTATTTGTTTCACACAAAGGCTTGTTGCCTCCATGATGGCAGTTTTGATTTTTCTCCATTGTTCTTCCACCCCTCCTTTCTGGCCATTTGCTAGTGCATTCCTCAGGTATTCACCCATTATGCCAAAGTCAGCCCTTCTAAAGTCCAGTATCCTTGTCTTTGTATGGCTTGTCTCCATGGTTGTGCTTATTGTGAAGCACACTGTGCAGTGGTTGTTTGTTCCCAGATGTCTACTGACTTCTAAATTTGTGATCCTCTCTCCACTTGAGAGTACCAGGTCAAATATTGCTCCCTCCCGAATGGGTTACACTACTAGCTGTCTAAGGCATGTCCTCTGTAGGGCATCAAGAATGACCCTGCTCTTGGATGTGGATGCAGTAGATGTCATCCAGTTAATAACTGGCATATTCAGGTCCCCCATCGACAGTATCTCCTCTTTTTCAACCATTTTGAGAATATCCTCTATCATTTTCTTGTCCATTTCCTCCCCTTGAGACGGGGATCTGTATATAACCCGTGTGTGGATTGTGATGCCATTCCCTGTCTCCAAGTTGACCCAGAGTGCCTCTTGTCCTCCCCCTTTACTTTTCAGTTCTGTAGCTTTGATCCCTTCCCTTATGTAGAGAGCTACTCCACCTCCTCTTTTATCCTCCCTGTCCCTTCTGTAGATTGTGTACCCTGGTATGTTGACATCCTACTCCACCTCCTCTTTTACCCTCCCTGTCCCTTCTGTAGATTATGACCCCTGGTATATTGACATCCTACTGCCAGTGCTCCACCACCTGAAAATAAGATGCCATTTCTTCTGTGAACTATCCAGGGTAAATATATAGCAATCAGCAGCATATTCTAGGAAAATACATTGTAAAAAGGTGTAAAAGGAAGACTACATTGAAACTGCCTCTCAGCAGATCTGTATTGTGCAAATTCATTAGAAATAATGGAGAAAGGCATCCCAAAAACTCTCCACAGCCATAATGGCTCTGACCAGAATTTGTTTCAGTATGTTAGAGTCTGTTTTACCTAGCCCTGCATTCCATTTTAATTAATTGCCTTGCCTTTGTAGCTGTATATGCTTTTCAGCTTTCCGTGTAGTTTCTCATGTTCTCTGCATGTAATGTTATAACTGCAATTTCAGCTTTGTATCAAATAGTGTCTGTAATCACTGTATTCCTAGTATACTATTTTATGCTGAACTGTGGTATTTTGTTAGGTCTTTGTGCTTTTGTGGTATTATAGATCAGTAGCTGTTAGTGTTAGACTTGCCTCATTATAATTAACTAGTTTCATGGGTAGTCCGGCTGCAGAGTGAGTTAGAATTGCACATTTAATTGATAGTACTACAGCTGAACATGCCTAGAGTGAATCTTTCATGTTCTAATATAACCCCTTGCTAGAACTGTTTTTGGTTTGAAACAAGAGGTACTCATTCAGAGTCAGTGCACACTGTATTTGTTTCTAGCATTGCAAAAGTTATTTTCTACTAAATTCCTCTCAGCTCTGCTAGCCCTATCACCCTCCTGTATTCTTCATAATCTTGCCTGCTCTTTACCTTGATTTCATTCTCTTACTGGCTACTCCCTGTACTATCTCCCTTCCCCCCACCTGCCCTGTCTGCTAACTGCTTTCCCCGTACCTCCCTCTCCATGGGTGGGACTGGCTCTCATCTTATATGACCCCTGAAATTTACCTATTGTTGTTTAAATTCTGTTCCATGCTCAGAGTCTGCCACTGAATCTTCACTCCTGCATCAAAAAAGGTTGTGAGGGCACCATCTCCAACTGCCCCCCAAGCGGCCAGTGTTGATTCATGCAGGCTCTTACTAGGACCGTGCTGCTTTTTGGTGTTTGGCACCTTTAAGACATTGTAATTCCTGGATTTTTCATGAGTGCTCCACACTGCTGCCTGCTTGGCTCCACTGTGGAATATTCAATAATTTCGAAATCCCTTCTGTGCACCTAAAATCATGCCCCAATTCCTACTATTGCTTCTTCCTCTCTTGTTCTTCATTGCCTCCCACCACCCTCTGCCTTTCCCACTCTTGTCTCTTCTACTCTCCTCCTCTCCCCCTTCACAGTCCCCCCTCCTCCCCCCTACCATCCTCCTGCCTTCCTTCTCTCTCCCACTCCCCATGGCCACCCAGTTGCTCCCTCCTCCCATCAACTTCACTCCACCTTGTGAATCTTAACTCCTTGCTTTTTTTCACCACCCCCTCTCCATCCAACCACTACTCTCCCTCTCAACTGCTATGTAAATGTTCTCCTATCCCCTCTAAACTCGTGATTTTCCTCCTGTTGTTACTTGTAGGTGATATACAGCTAATCCTGGCCCTATTCACCCCTCTCCACCTCTCTCCCCAAAGGTCTAAGTGTGGTATGTATAAATGTCCACAGCCTCCTCCCCAAAATTTACCTATTGCAACCCCTAATGCTCAATTCATAGCCAAATGTGCTAATAATATCTGAATCCTGGCTCTCCCATAAGATTCCTGACTCTGCTGTAAGCATCCCTGGTTATTCCATTATTGGGCTGGATTGAGCCGGGAGGGGTGGTGGGGTTGCCATCTACCTAAAGTCTGCAATTCAGTCCACTCCTGTCCTCTATCTCCTCTCCATCTGCCTATGAATTACTGCTAATCAAGCTTTCTCTCCGTTTCTCTCTCCCTTTCTCTCTCCCTAGCTTTGTGATTGGCATCTATTGCTGCCCTGGTCTACCTTCTTCATCTATCAATTACCTTCTCTCCACCATCCCTTCACATTACTCATCTGGTGAACTTATCATCCTTGGGGATTTCAATAAAAACTGGCTTTCTCCCTCCCTAACCAAATTTAGCAATAATATCAAGTTCCTAAATCTTACCCAACAAATCTCTGATCCTACCTGTCTAAACAACAAATGCCTTAATAATACCCTATTGGACTAGGCCCTGACTTTGCACTCTCACTGCATTTCTGCATCAGGCACCCTCCCAGATGCCCTCAGTGACCACCACATGGTCTACTGTGTACGCAAAATCCACAGACCAAATGATCCGCCGAAATTCCTCCTCCTCCATTCCTTACAATACTTGGACCTGTCCTCCCTCCTGGAAGACCTAACAATACTGGACTGGTCACCTATTTCCATTGCTAGTTCTATGGAATCCACTTTACTGCACTTAAAGACCATGTTCCTATCCATTTGGGATCACCATGTTCCCATCAGGAAAACTAGGATATGTGGCAGTCATTTCCCCTGGGTCTCTGCCAAACTCCTTGCCTGCCTGTGTGCTAGAGACTTGGCTTGGAGAGCCCACAAAACCTCAGACTCCCCTTCTGACCTGCACAAATACATGACCTTGAGGAATGCATGCACCAGAGCAACTAAACACACTAAGGCAGAATACTTCTCTGCAACCTTCCGGAACAACATTAACCACCCTTCAAAGTTTTGGAAGGTGATCCATGGCTTCTTCTTATCCAAACCCAGGACAGTCTCCTGATCCTCAAGGTAAAAGACAACACCTTCTCTGATTCCTCTTCTGTCACTTCTGAATTCAATAATTTCTTCCCTAACTGCACCTCCTCCCTTCTCTCCACCCTTCCTCACTCCTTCCCCACTTTCTTCTTCCTTCCCCCATCCTACTGCCTCTATAAAGCCCTCTTCCACCCCTCCTTTCGCCTTTTCCCCTATCTCCCTGTCCTATGCCCTTATGGCCTACCTAGCTCTTAACCCCCTCAAGTGCAAAAGCCAAGATGGACTGGACCCTAAACTCTTGCATCTCTCAGTCCCTGCCATCTGTTTTCTGCTCTGCTCCCTTCTGAACCTCTCCTTCTCTCTTGTTTCTGTTCCTGATGTCTGGAAGCATGCACAGTAATAGCCCTTCATAAAGGTGGAGACCCCTTTGTCCCAGACAACTATCACCCTGTCTCTTTACTTGCCACCCACCCTTGTCAAACTACAAGAACACCTAGTCCTTTCTCAACTCTCTCCCTTCCTGGACTCATCTTCTTTCTTCATACCATTCCAATCTGATTCCACAAATCCCACCTCCACCTCCCCTCTCAGGCTAATTAACTCCATTCTGTCTGGGATGGACTAGGGCCAAATCACAACCACTCTTTTTGTCAACCTGGCCAAGGCCTTTGACACCATCGCCCACCCTATTCTCCTTGCCAAGCTTACCACTGCAGAACTCTTCTCCCATGCCATTGATTGGTTCTACTGATACCTTCTGGGCAGAATCCAATCAGTAAAAATTGGTTGAGCCACTTTCCCTTTCCTCCCTATCAGCACTGGAGTCCCCCATGGCTCTGTGATTGGCCCCATCCTTTTCTCCAATTTTCTAAATAACCTCCCTACAATCTGTACCTCAGCATCCATCCACATATACACTGATGATACAATACTATTTGCCTCTGGATTCCCCCCTCGATCTGATGGCCAGACTCCAGCTAGACTTTGACAACATCCAGTGGTGATTCTGTTCAAATCAGTTGCCCTAAATACAAAGAAGACAGTCTTCATGACCTTTGGAACCAGGCAAAAACTCTCCAGACTTACAACCTCCCCTTCCTTTCACACCCTTGATAGGTCCCCCCTTTAAGATTTCCCATCCTTTAAGTACCTGGGGGTATGGCTAGACCAGCATTTGAACTTCTCATCTCATGTTGATGCAGTCCACAAAACGTTACACCCAAAACTAGGGGCTTTGTATCATAACCATGGCTGGATCCCCTTGCCTGTTCGCAGAGCCATATTACAGAAAATGCTTCTCCCCATCTTTGACTATGGAAACAAAGTATACAATGCTGCTCCTAGGTCTACACTGGCCATACTGGACCCACTCTTCCACTCAGTCTCCTGCTTTGCTCTTGACTCCCTTCTGCACCCACCACTGCTCCCACTACTCTGCCCTCTCTCTCCCCTCCCTTGAGGACGGATGTCTTACTCACTGCTCCTCCTTCCTGCTCAATCACTGGCTTGGTTCTCTTCCCTTCTATCTCTCATCACTCCTCTCATCCCTTCCCCCCTCCTCCTACTCCCTATGAAACTCTAACTATGGCCTCCTCACTCTTTCACCTAGGTCAACTACAGGTGGTCAGGTGGCTTTCTCCTACCATCTCCCTAAACTGTGAGACTCCTTCCCCCAACCACCCACTTTGCCACTTCTCTTCACTCCCTCTCCCATCTTCTCTGTGAACTTTACTCACCCACCTGCAACTGCTCCTGATTCTTCCTTCCCTATGACCCCTCTCCCTTTTTTCCTCTTTCCTCTTCCCTCACCCTAACCTATACCCCCACACCAATACCTCACCGCTCAACCCCTCTCCACCTAATTATTATATTCCACCTATGTACCTCTCTGCATTTGTCTGTAATATGCCTAGGCACTTTGGCCCCTTGCTGGGTGTCCGTTAGTTCTTTCTATGTACAGCTATCCACAACTTGTAAATGTAATTGTAAATGTCAAATTGTAAATGCTAAATTGATTATACTACTATAATCTGCTTGTTTATTATGCTTCCTTCTTCTTCTCACTGTATAGTGTACCACTTGCCATTATGTTTATTTTTTGTTATATTTTCTTCCCCTTTGTCCCCCACTTCCCAGGACACATATGGAAACAAGCTGCTATTCATTTCAGTATGTCTTTTCTGGCAAAACATTTGACATAAATAAATAAATAGAACTAATAGCAACCACAATAAAACAGAATGTTTCCTTAGGAAAAAGAAGTCCATTCAGAAGTTGTCATGGTGGACAATCTTCCTCTAGCAATATAATCAAGAGTTCATGGAAAAGAGCAAGACTGAAGAATTAGAAAAAATCAATAAAAAATGGTAATATCACTTTAAGTCACTACCCATCAGAGACAGAAATGTACAGATTGCTTCCAAATGAGGAAACTCACTTCTTCAGAATTTGGTTCTGGTGCAAGCAGGTTTTATTTAAAAAAAGAAAGGCATATTGTCTTATAACCAGATTGTAACACAGCTTGCCACTACCTCAAATTGGAAAGGTGACTGCAATGGCAACAAAGTTGATTGAAGCTCTTAGAATCTTCTGAGGGAATAGTCTGCATACCTCTCCTCCTAAAAGTTAAAAAAAAGAATAAAAATATTAAGAAAATAACCAAAAGATATGTTTAATCAGACACAAGAAAGAAAGTAAATTAGCCCAACCCCAATGTCAGCCAATGTCTCACAATACATCATTAATATTTTAACTTACATCTCATAGTGATACAATGAGCTAATGAATCCATCCTCTCCAGTCTCAAATTATTGTATCACAGGATAGGATGTTTTGCACTTTTTTCAGTTCTTGCAACCCTAGGGTGGCCATCTTTTGAAAACAGAATGCTTTATCCCCTGTATTGCCGAACCTTTAAGTTATTTCAACCCATCTCTCCACCCAGACTTACAAGCATACTTCAACATAAGCAATTCACCCGGCCCCTGAGTTCTGTCACCTTCTCAGTGTTAGACATCCCCATAGTGCAGTGTGCACTCAGAAGGGGATCCTTTTCCTTTGCCGCCCCTCATCTATGGAATTCCTTGCCCCCAGAGGTCCTTGCTTGTCCCTCTTTTGCTCAGTTCAAAAAGAGGCTGAAAACCCTTCTCTGGTTTGCACCCTCATGTAACTGTTACAGCTAAATGCCACTCATGAAGACTGAATGACCCTTTATATACTGTGCACTGTATGGTAACTTGATTGGTTAACTACTCCTGCTGACCATATTTTTACCTTTATTGTTGTCTGTATCTACTGTATGGTTGATTGTTTATAATGTACAATTAATGAATATAATAGTCTCAATCACTATTTAAAGCTAATTTGTCATGATCTCATATTGTGTTTGTACATGACGTTTCTGAACAAGTACGTTGTCATCATCCTCCTACTGTATGTAACTAAGTCCAGGTCACCCCTGAAAAAGGGACTTCTTTGTCTCAGTGGACCTACCTGGTCATCAAAATTCAAATACAATAAATAAATAAAATAATATTGCAACTAGGTCCATGCTGCTTAGTCTGTGGTAGTAAGCACAATCCCTGTAATTGCACAGTAGCCAGTAGGTTAATGGCAAATTCCTCACCATCAGCCTTTCTTATAGGCCATATTATCGAGACCATCAAAAATAGACAGTGCATAAAACAAAAAAAGTGAACACAGGCTTTGGTTAAAGTGCAGTAGTTGAAAATACACACTGCATCTTAAATTGTTGATTGCTACTGATTGATGTCAAAGCATTTAACTTCTTGATACTTTTAATGGCCAAAATGTAGTACTGTCAGGGGTGACATCAGCATGCCTTAGGTAAATGGTTGGTCTATCATAAAATGAACCAATAAAGTAGCAAAACAAAGAACTTAAATATTCAAAGTGAGTTTTCCACAAAATTAAAAAAAATAATTGTTTTAAAAAGAAAAAAAAAACACCTGATACCTATCTGTTATAATCTAGTGTATGTTCTGCCATGAGGAAAAAAAGTCAGATTATGTTTATGGTATAATCACAATGAAAAAAGGAACTCCACAATTTCCCAAACAAATTCAACAGTTCAAGTCTATCTAATAATAACTCAGCACACTAAGAACTTTGTGGACAATAATCATAGTGCAATAATCATCATGTGCCACTAATATAAAATGTGAAGGTGGCTCATTGGTGCAGTGGTAGCGTTATTGCTCCTGACACTGGCAACCAGGGGTTTGGAACAACCTCAGGTTGTTGAGGGCTGACTGGGAAAGGTGGTTAGAGCATCCCAGAGAATGTTTCCCCCTCTGGGGGGGGGGGAGGGACACTAGGCTGCTATCGTGCCCTTTCAGCCTTGCCGCTGGTAGAAACATGGGTGTCAGGCTTAGGTTAACAGAGTCATGGAGGGGATGGTACCATCAGGTGTCTGGCTGCAGTGTGCCTCCACACATTTGCAGTCTGGACTTATGTCCTTTGTGCCAGCACCCTCAGGGGTTGAGCAACAAGGGTTAAAAATGGGAAGACACTCCTCGTCATCAAAGCGTTGTGACACTGGGATCCCAGTACATCAGTATCCAGTCAAGAAGGGCTGGCAACTCTGGTGCACCAGGACACAGCCAAATACCTGGGGAGGAGGAGGAGTAGTAACAGTAGTCTCCCTGGGCCACCATACAAGGAGTGCCGGAATAAAAAGAAAGTTACAAAAAAAAAAAAAAAGAAAGAAAATCTGCAGTGAGACAAATGGCAAATGACAAGTTTCAAAACAAAAAGAGAGTGTAACAACTCAAATATATCTCTCTCTCAAGAATAGATTTCTCGAAGGCCTTGCATGTTTCATGGATACCTTTCTGGCAAGTTAACTTGAGGATTAAGACTCCATTAACCTTCTTTCTCAGAGGTCTTGAAAACATTTGTTTCCCTCCAGTTTTCCACCAGAATAGTCCCCCGCTACTCACTACACTGTTCTTCACCTTCAGCTCACTCTGTTTTCCCTTTTTGCATTCAATTGTGCTTGTGCAAGGAATGTCTTTGGACTATATGTCGTTTGAGAGGTGTGTCACTGCCGAGCAAATTACCGCTGAACTGCAATGTGCTTGGCAGTGTACACCAATTACCAGGCACTCTGGTCATGACAGTAGTTCTGCTTTGCTGACATGGTACATCCTCTACTTGAAAGAAATGATGAACTGCTCCAATGAGAAAGCATTTCATTTTTTTCTGTAGCTGTAACTCCGGCCATATGCATTAGAGTGCACACTAGTGCACATGCCTGGAATTACAGATGCTCTACTCTCTCTCCCTGTCCTCACTCCTCTGCCCCTCAAAGGCTTCAACATTAGCCACAATACAGCTTTCTCTCCTAGTTCTTGCTCCTCTCCCTCCCCCCCAGGCTTCAGCATTAACTGCGGTGCAGCTTTCTCTTAAAGCTGACATCAGAGTGCTCAATCCCCGTGTTGGCAATACAAATCCCCACGCCACCACTGAGGGACACTGGGGAGCCCACTCCCAGGGTCCCAGTTATTGCCTCACATCCCCTTGCCATCTGGGACACTGGGGAGCCCACTAGCATCCCCAATAGTCCAGGACACTGGGGAGCCCCCTCCCACTGTCCCCAAAAATCATTTAGAAATATACTTGTAAAAATGAAAATGGTCCCCCAAAGTCTTTTTTTTTTTACCTGAAAAAAAGAAAATGGTCCCTAGTCATCTCCCCAGTCCCCTTCCCCCATCCTGACCCTCCCTTTGGGCACCCACCTCCCCACAACCCCCCTTATACCATACTTACCTCTGGAGGTCAGTGGCTGTCATCTTCTGTGGACCTGGAAATGTCTGCACTCTTCAAAGAAGAATCGTGAACTGAAGAATCAAGGTAAGTGCTGTATAATGGATGTCAATGCAGTTCTCAACTTATGTTGGTGTCTCTGCCATTTTTAATCATTTTTGTCCCAAATTTTCAACATGGGGTTCTTGGGATCCCACCTCATGAACACTGGCACTGTAATTTCTTCACTCGGTCCTGAAAGGTGATTTAGCTGTCGCTGTGTGGAATCACCTTTTGGGACTGATTCACAAAACAACAGTGCCAGTGTTCATGAGATGGGGTCCCAAAACGCCTTTGTGGAAAATTTGGTGAAACATTTCCTAAAAATGGCCACAGTATGAGCATGCATTGTGCAGTTTCTATGCAGGTGCATTACTTTGCCGATTTTTTATATATTCATTCCAAATTTTCAATATACGCATTTTATCACACCTCCTCGTGAACAGTATAGCTGTCATTTTTCATATCCTGCCCAAAACATGTTTTCACACCTCTGGTGCAGAATTGCGCAGTCACTGTGTGAAATCACCTTTCAGGATTGATTAAAGGAGAGAAGACTTTTAAAAATCACGTTGATGCCGGTATCGTGTTAATAATGAGATTGTCTGGTACCTTTTGATGTTGTCTTCACAGTGACCTGTTGTCCTCCAGTCTTACTTCTGTCCCTAAAGCGCACAAACACTGGCAAAAATAGTGTTTTCTGTTCCATTTCTTGAGATGCCTGTGCCATCTTCCGTCTCGCACATGCGTACTGTTGCAACTTCAACCCTCGGTACACGTTATCACCTCGGCAGCGTTAGCAAGCTCCCCTTTACAATTGCATTGCATACTGTACTGTGCACCTAGGTAAGCACTGAGCCAGAATAATAAATGTTGCCTAATGAATGTAATTTTTCAAACTGGTGTCTGGGTTTTATTCCGACGGTTCACATTCCATTTGCATGACAGTGAACCCCATGGAAGTCTTTGCAGTTTCTTTCACCAGTGAGTGGTGCAATGAGCAGGACTGCATGTACCCCACGAGTATATATATTAATTTTATTAAAGTATCACAAGTTTATTGTAGCTCATAGTGTGGCAGTAATCATTTGTGTGACCTGTTTTATATCTCTGGCAGCATGACACATAGTGATCACATTTAATCCTAAGGCAGAGAAGCCGCATGGTGTACTGTCATTGATTGTAAAGTACAGAACAAACAATGTAATTTGGATGTCCCACTATGACAAATGTGCACTTTCCTTAATGATGCAGCTTTAGTCACCATTTTGTGATATACTGTAATACAATTTATCACTGCATTTGCCCCCTAACCCCCACCCCATCAAGTCCGTTTTACTCTTCCCGGCCCCACCTTCCACACCACAACCCATTGTTTTTCCTTATCAATGCATATATACCTGTTGGGGCATGGGCGGGGGGTGGATCTGGCCATGGCATGGTGGACAATGGTTGTGGAGTGGTTGCTGTCATGATGAATTGTGGCATGCAGGTGGTGTGCATGACAGCAAGGCATGCAAGGTGTGGTGTCATTTGGCCTTGGATTGGTGCTGCATGTGGGTAGAGGTGCTCCAGTATTGTATGGGACTGTGGTAGTAAGCATTTCCCATGGAGGGGTAGCTGTGATGGTGTGGGTGGCATGGACCCATTGCAACAGCAGCAGTGCCGGTACATCTGCAGGCACAGGCCATGCTGATGTACAGCTCTGTGATGCATGTGGGTGTGGTGGGCATGGGGAAATAGCAGGGCATGCAAGGACAGATGCGTCACACCTGCTCTTCCTCCACCACTGTACAATGGGCACTTGCTGAGTGAGGCATGCGGGGTGGAGGGTTTCTTAGTGTCTCAGGGTGTAATGGAATAAAACTGCAATGCCTGTATTGTATGAGATGGTGGTAGTCAGCTACTTCTCGGAGTGGCATCTGGAATGGCACAGGTTTCATGGACTCGTGGCAACAGCATCATTGGCAGTACATAAGCAATGCACAGGACATGGACAGTAGACTGCTGATCACATCATGCCTCAACAGGCATCAGTTCTTCATATATACGTGTGTGTGTGTGTGTGTGTGTGTGTGTGTGTGTGTGTGTGTGTGTGTGTGTGTCTGTGTCTGTTTGTCATTGGCAATCAGATTGTTTCGCATCATATCATTGCTTCAGTTTGGGGGGTGTGTGTGGAGTGGAGGTCTACATTTATGGATGGCAGCTTCGGGACTATATATAGCTTTGTGTGACCAACACCATCCTGTATGGTCAACTTTAGCAACACCAATTCTGCTGCAGCACTGGCAGTATATCAGCAATGTACAGGCCATGCCCATGGACAGTTGACTGCTGAACCCATTGTGCCTCAGCAGGCATCAGTTCTGTTTATGTACGTTTGTTTGTCAGTGCATCCAGCATTTTATAGGCCATTGCTGCTGCCTTTCTGCATTGTGTGGAATTGTTCAATTCTCCCATGAGGAGCACCCCCACATCCTTCTCCTCTTAGATACATAGACAGTGTCGGCAGATAAGGGCCTACGGCCCACCCAGTCTGCCCATTTGAGCTTGTAAGTTTATTTTATGTTTTCCTAGAAGTCTGTTGCCCCTTAACCCTGACCTCCAGAATTCCTTCATGTCTATCCCATGCATTCATAAATCTCATGATTGTTTCAGCTGCCACCACTTCCTCTGGCAGGGTGTTCCACTTGTCTCCAACCTGTTCTGTGAAGAAATTCTTCCTCACGTTTCCTCTGAATCATCCTCCCTCCAGCTTCATTCAATGCCCTTTAGTCCTGGAACATCTTTTTCACTTAAAAATAGTGTATTCCTGCACCCTGTTCCTCCCTGTAAGATACTTGTATGTCTCTGTCATATCCCCTCTCTCCCTCCTCTCCTCCAGGGAGTACATATTCAATTCCTTCAACCCAGGGGTGTAGCCAGTGATTTCAGATCTGCACACCAAGTGGACTCACTGCTACCCCACCCCCCTTGTTAGGGTGAGCTACCCTCCTGGGGTGTAGCCAGACAATATACAAATGTACACCAGGACCGTGTTTGTTGCCTCATTTGGCACAATGAATACAACTTTTGTATCTCTTGATAGTTGTTTTGCCATGCATGGGTAAATAAAAATGCCATGCATGGTTCCCTAAGACACCTACATACCATCCCAGAGCCTGTAAAGTTGTATTGTCCTTGGGATGCAAAGAGAATATTAGTGACCAGTCCTTCTAGTTTCAACTCCTATGAATAAAATTACAGAAAGGTTCAGTATTTTCTTTGTTAGTTTTCATGGAAAAAGGAAGCAGATCAGAGTCTTTTTGCTACCCCCCTTAAATAAAATCACACACCATGGAGTGCTTGAAGTATGCCTGCCTACACCCAAGCTTCAACCTGTCCTCATAGGACTTGTGATGCAATCCATGTACCATCTTTGTTGCCCTCCTCTGAACCTTCTCTACCCTGTCTATGTCCTTACGTAAGTAAGGTCTCCAGAACTGTACACTGTACTCTAGGTGGGGCCTCACTAGTGTCTTGTATAATGGAATTATGACCTCCCTTTTCCAGCTGGTGATGCCCCTGCCTATGCATCCCAGTATCCTATTTGCTTTACCTGCTGCCTTGTCACACTGTTTCCCTACCTTGAGGCCATCAGAGATGATAACCGCAAGATCTCTTTCCTGCTTGGTGTATGCTATAGCCTCACCCCCTCAGCTGATATATTGTGCTAGGGTTGTTGGTGCCCCATATGCATTATCTTGCAATTCTTTGCATTGGATTTCAACTGCCAAACCCCTGACCATTCTTCAAGTTTCTGCAGGTCCCTTATTCTGTCTACACCATCTGGTGTGTCTACTCTGTTACAGAGCTTTGTGTCATCAGCAAACAGGGGAAATTCTGCCTTCTAGGTCTTGCACAATGTCACTGATGAAGATCTTGAATAGGACTGGTCTCAGCACTGATCCCTGTGGTACCTCAATGGTCACTCTTCCCTCTGTGGAGTGACAGCCATTTACCACCACCCTCTGTGTCCTGCCGCCCAATCAGTTACCTACCCACTGCACTACTGTCCTGCCCACACCCATATTCCACAGTCTGTGTAATAGTCTTCTGTGTGGCACAGTGTCAAAGGCCTTGCTGAAGTCCAGATAGGACATGTCCACTGCCCTCCCCTGATCCACCTCCCTAATCACCCAGTCAAAAAATTCAACGAGGTTGGTCTGACATGACCTCCCCCTGGTGAAGCCATGCTGCCTTGGGTCCTGTAGTCCATTGACAACCAGATGTTCCACCAATCTCTCCTTCAGTAGTGCTTCCATGATCTTCCCCTCTACCGAGGTGAGGCTGACTGGTCTGTAGTTCCCCGCTTCCTCTTTGTTCCCACTTTTATATAAGGGGACTACATCTGTTGCCCTCCAGTCTTTGGGTACCTCCCCTGTTTCCAGAGATCAGCTAAACAGGATTGCCAGAGGTTCAGCCACCACCTCTCTTAGTTCTTTAAGGACCCTGGGGTGCACCCTATCTGGCCCCATTGCTTTATCAACTCTTATTACTTCCAGTTCCTTCAGGACCCTTTCTTGTGTAAAGGGACTTGTGTCCATTTCTGCACCATTCCCACCCCTTGTATTCCCTTCAGACCCATTACCCTCCTCTTCCTTAGTAAAGACTGAGCAGAAATACCTGTTCAATATGTCAGCTTTACTGTTGTCATCCTCCACGTGGCCTCCATCCTCCCCCTTCAGTCTCACTATCTCTCCCTTTGCCTTTCTTTTTTCACTTATGTACCTGTAAAAAGCTTTGTCCCCAATACCCACTGATTTTGCAATGTGCTGTTCTGTCTCACCTTTGGCTTCCCTTACTGACCTCCCTGCCTCCCTTTGCTTCTTCTGGTACTTCTTCCTATCCTCTTCTGCCTGTGTCTTTTTGTATTGCCTGAATGCAATCTTTTTGGCTTTCACTTTCTCCGCTATCTCCTTGGAAAACCATAATGGCCTCCTCTTCCTTTTCCCCTTGCTAACCTGCTTAATGCATAATTTTGTCTCTTGTTACCTCTAGCCCCGCACCCCCCAGATAGAAACATAAGATTTTGATGGCAGATAAGGACCACTTGGCCCACCTAGTCTGGCCATTTCCCTACCTACTGGGTTAGCTGTATATACTAGTTACAGCCTATTTTTTCTAAACCCCCCCCAAGAATTGCCTTTTGTCTGTCCCATGCATTCTTGAATTCTCCCACAGTTTTAGACCCCCCAGCCTCCTCAGGAAGACTGTTCCATGTGTCCACCACCATCTCTGTGAAAAGATGCTTCCTCACATTGCCCCTGAGCCATCCCCCCCATATCTTCAAATTGTGTCCCCTTGTTCTTGCACATCTCTTTTTCTGAAAGATTCTACCCTCTTGGACTTTGTTGAGTCCACTGAGGTACTTAAACATTTCTATCATGTCCTCCATCTCCCCTCCTTTCCTCAAGGGTATACATATTAAGCTCCTTTAGTTTCTCCTTATATGACTTCTCTTGCAGACCCTGCAACATTTTATTTGCCCTCCTCTGGACTGCCTCCATTCTGTCTATGTCCTTGTGGAGATGGGGTCTCCAGAACTGGACACAGTACTCCAGACGGGGTCTCACCAACTGTCTGCACAGAGGGATAACAACTTCCTGTTTTCTGCTGGTGATGCCTCTCTCTATACATTCCATTATCCCCCCAGCCCTCCCTGCCTTCTCACATTGCTTGCCAAACTTAATGTCATCTGATATGATTACGTACAGGTCCCTTTCCATTTTTGTTGTTGTTACTACCTCCCCCCCATTGCATACTCTTACTCTGGGTTTTTTGTTTCCCAGGTGCATTATTTTGCACTTCTTTTCATTGAATACAAGCTGCCATACTTCTGACCATTCCTCCAACCTTGCCAAGTCCCTTCTAATCCTTTCCCAGGCTGGCTAATTTGGGACTGTGTCAAATGCCTTGCTAAAGTCTAAGTAGGCCATGTCCGCAGCCCCTCCCTGGTCTACCACTTTGGTCATCCAGTCAAAGTAATCGACACCACCGCCCATCCCCCATACCTGTCCATCAGTGCCGTGTCTAGGAACCAGCAACAGCACAGCACTCACACCACCCTGACCACCGGTATTACAAGTGAATGCATATGTGCACCACCATGTATAGATGCTGCACTCCCAGCATTGCTTGGACAGCCTGTGGCCGAGGAGGTTTGCAGAGGAAATGCGATAACCCTACACACACACCTTCCCATCCCATGCCATCCCGTGCTATCAACCGGCACAACCATTCTCACTATGCCACATGCTGATCATCATCTGCTTGAATACAGTGCACAGTATATGCTCATTTACAATCAATGCTTGCGTACCATGCTCTGTATGCGAGTGGGTAACAAGTAGACATCCGCTGTCTGTGACAGGGTGAGTACTGCGTTGACTCTTAACGGTACTGAGCTGGTTGGGTGTGGTAGTGGAGCTGTGCCCCCACAGTATGGAGAATGTTTCTTGTGGATATTGTGCAGTATACATAGATGCTGTCAGCAGATAAGGGCCTTGTTAATGTATGGTCTCTCTCTACAGACTCAGTGGTGAAAGTTGATGATAATGAATTTTACATCTGTTCATTTTTATTTTTGTCAATCCTGATTGTTGTACCTTATTCATGTTTTTCAGTAGACACCACAGCATAGCATAACGACAGTTGAAGTAGTGGTCATATTGCTTTTTATACGGTAAGGTGAGGAACATGTTTACCACTGTTATGCATACAGTATTGCTTTGTGTGGTGCCACTATACAACAGTTAGATGATTAAGAAAATGTTTAACGCTGTCTGAGGGTATGGGGTGACAGTAGACCGACCTCCTGAGCAGGTGGAGGAGGGGGGGGAGGGAGGTAGTTGACAAAATTATATATGTATCTGGGCTTTGATGTGAACAGTCAGTTTTTCTACTATGTTTGTAAGGGCAGTCTTTATTTGGCAGGTGGCCCAACGTGCATCGGTGATAGTGGAAGGGTAAGGGGGCGTTTGGTCTGGCTCGGCCATAGTGCTGGACCTCACCTGGAGGATGGTGGTTGTATGGTGTGCAAGGTTGGCACATCTCAGAGAGGATGTCAAGTGGCTAGGCTGGATGTTGGGAGGAGAGGGAGGTGAAAAGGAGGGTGTCTCTGTGGGGGGTTGTTTGTTTGTGGGGGCAGTAGGTGTGAAAATGGTAAAATGGTACTGGGTTCAGGTGAGGCACTCCATATGGGAGTGAACAGACAGAAGAAGGATTGCATGAGTGCAGGGGATGGTGGTACCAAACTGGGTGGGGGGAGAGAGTGAACCCTGGAGGAAAGAGGGGAGCACAAAGGTGCATGGGTTGGTGTGGCCCTGAGCAAAATAATGTCCAGGTGGATTTGCACAAGGTTAGGAGATATAACAAACAGGGGCCTGGCAAGAGAATAGGAGAAAAGCGCTGGGGTATGGGCAAAAGAGAAGTGATAGGGAGTGTGAGTAGCTGAGGTGATGCTGGACAAATAGTGCTGATAACAGTCAAACCTCTGGCACTGACAAGCGAGTGAGGGGAATATGGAGAAGCTTGTTCTGTAGTGAAGGAGTGTGGTGGGACCCCTGACATATTAGTGCACCTGGGTACAAATGATATAGAGGGGAACACTTAGCTGGAGATTCAGGCTAGGTTAAGGGTGCTGGCCAGGGTCCGTCAAGACGTCGGGTGCTGTGTCTCCTTGGAGCTAGTACCATTGCCTAGGGCCAGTGTGGAGAATAAACAAAACATAAGCAATGTAAATGTATGTCTCTGTGAATGGTGCTAGGTCAGTGACTATGAGTGGGTGGGGGACTGTGGTGCAACCTGGTAGGACAAGAAATTGTATGCAAGGGACAGGATCCACCTTAGCTCAGAGGGAAAAGAGGTCCTGAAGCTTAGACTGGCAGAGTTCATCCACTTGATGTGTGGTTTCAACTTGTGAGGGGGGGAGGGTGCATGCTGGAAGTCCCTGATCTTCTCCCACATGCATGGGAGAGGGGGCACAGGGCAGGAGCACCCAATAGTGCACAAGTGGGTCCTTTTAGGCAGGGAACAGTATGACCCTAGGGCTGGGGGGGAAGGAGACACGTTGGAGGGTGGTCCAGATTAATGCAAGTAGCATGGGAAAACAAGATGCCACAGCTCCAGGTGCTGTTAGTGGGTGGGTGGTGCATGTGGCTGCTGTCACAGAGACTTGGGGCACTTGCACATGACTGGACATGATTGGATAGGGTGGAGGGAATGAGAGGGTGTGTAGCTTAAATCATTATGGATAAGCAAGGTTGTGGAAATGGGGGACAAGGTGGGGGCTTTATGGGTCACCCTGCAGGCTCCAGGGGGTAAGCCATGGAGGAGGTGAAGAGTCAATGCATAAACATGACAAATAAAGGCAAGATGAGAAGGAAACCAGTATTGTTCCTGATGGAGGTGGCAGGCAATGTTTGGGCAAAAGTTATTAGTAGCAGAAGGTGGGACATGAGGCATCTAATGGAGTACTGTGTGCAATCCAAAAGACTGCACCTGTGCAAGGATGTTGACAGGATGGAGGTGGTACAGAGAATGAAAACACAGATGTTACAGGGTTTTCCACATAAAAAGTACTCACTTGAGGACAGGAGGGAATGGGGCAATATGATAGCAGCTCTACACTTTCTCATGTACTGCCATAACTGAGATAGTAACATACTAACATTCTAAAATGCCAGCAGAGTACGCCTTTTGGTCTTTTGTGTCTGCTCGATAGTCAGCACGCATACTGGGTGCTGGTTTTGCTGTGCCCCCCTTGGATTTCCCTATTTTCTGTCCAAGATACTCCCCCAGTATTGGACTTAGTCAGCTTCACCCTTCCCTATACCTGTCCCAGCCCCTCTTGAACCGCTGTACAGTATCTGCCTCCATCAGTCCATTGGCAGGGCATTCCATGGTTCCACCACCCTCTCAGTGAAGTAACAGCTCCTTCTCTGCCCCCTGAGCCCCCCTCTAGCTTCCACCACCATCACCCCCTGGTCCATGTCAATCTTCCAGACTTTTATAGTGTGACTCCCCCCACAGGGAATACACTTGGCTTGGGTTGATGGCCCCCAGGTGCAGAACCCTACATTTCCCTGCATTAAATGTTAGTTTCCACTTATTGGACCACCACTCCAGAGCCTCCAGTTCCTCCTGCTGGGTGTCCCCCTGGATATGCACCTCAGCATTTTGTTTGCTTGGGTTGCAGCCCTTCTACACTGCTCCAATTTATTCATTTTGTCACGCACCCATCACCACCACGAGATCCTTCTCCCCCCTAGAAGCCTGCAGTGCCTCCACCCTCCAAGGTGTATACATGATCCAGGTGTTTGGCCCCCAGGTGAAGAACATTGCATTTCCCATTATGAAACGTTAGTTTCCAGGCACATGACCACCTCCCCAGATTATCCAGGTGCTCCTGAAGAGCCAACTTTCCTCCACCACCATCCACAGCTTTGAGTCATTGGCAAAGTAGCTCATTCCACTCCTGATACTGCTGCTGATGTCTGAGATATAGATGTTAAACAGGAGTGGGCCCAGTACTGATCCCTGTGGAACACTAGTAATAACTCTCCAAGGGGATGAGATCTCACCCTCAACCATCGCCTTCTGTACACCCCCCACACTAGCCAGTTTCCTATCCACCTGACTATCTGCCCCCCCACCCCCATATCCCCCAGCTTCTCCAGCAGCCCGGGATGTGGCACTGAGTTAAACTCCCTGCTGAAGTCTAGAAAGAGGACATCAACTGGTCATTCCTGATCCAGGGTTCTTGTCACTCCTTCATAGAACTACACCAGGAAGGTCTGACATGATCTGCCCCTTCACAAAGCCATGCTAGTGGTCATGTAGGTGGCCCTGTGCCTTCAGAACTCCTTCCAAACTCTCTTTCCAGATGACCTCCATTACATTGCCCACAACTGATGTCAGGCTAGCCAGCCTATAGTTTCTTGGCTTCTCTCACAAGATGCCCTTTTTGCAGCATCCATTTTACACATACATGATTTCATTTATTGATTTATTTTTAAACAGATTTCATGTCATCTTCTTTAGAATCTGACTTTGAAGAATACAATTATATAGGTGGTTATGCCTTTGAACCAGAGTATACAATGGAAGAGCTGCAGCAACTCGAGCCACAGCCTGATGCTAATGACATTAATCCAATAGAAGAAGACGTTACTGACGTCTTTGAAGATCGTACCATACAGGAACCTGGAGAATGGTGCCATTGTTCTGAATGCATAACCATGCCTACACACTCCGAATGCTTATGCTGTGCTGAAGTACCACCATGCAGAGACATGAAAGCAGATGAAGCTATTGGATGCATTTGCCAGCATTCAGACTTTGAGCCAGTATGTCTGCGTCACACAGTTTTGCTTAGTGTCATGACACTGCGACATTTTGCGTACATTGAGTGAATGCAAGACAATACTCCTAGCTTCAGGGCATTTAGACATACAGCATACCGTCAGTTTATTTACTGGTCTTATGGCTACTTAGGTAGAAAAATTTGTAAGGTTGTTCCTTCTTGTGTAGTTAAATATGTCCGAGAAAGATACCCTGATCCAGATGAACAATATGTAGGATTTCTAGATGCAACACATTCTGATATTGAGGATGCCCTTTCAAGTTTTGATGAAAGTGACTAGTTGTAGGAAGGAGTACATTATAAACTGAGATGATTTCTGTACTGTAGGCAAACAATGTATAACTTAGTTTTCCTAACTTTCAAGGTTACTTCACTTCACTTATTTTATGTGGTAATGCAAGGTCATAGTAGGCAGATAACATTCAACATCTGTTCAAATGACTCAATGCACAGTTCTTTCTTCATTAATAATTTTTACTATTTTATGCTAAACATAGTAGCAGTCATATGACACTGTTCAACAATTAATGAACAATACTACACAGCAATGATTTCATGTTCTCTTACATAGGTTGGAGAAATAAAAACTTATATTGTGCAACAAGCATAACATTGTGGATGGAAATCAATGCTGTTTTGTAACAAGAAATAGCAACATACTTTTGTAATATTACCTTTTTTCATTTATTTAAACTTCTTTCGTCATTATAAAACTATTGCCAGAAAACTGAACATGGCTGAATGTGCTTTTGTTATGGGGTGAAGAGTTTATGCAATTGTTACCGTCTGCAACAACACATTATCTGCATTATATGCAGCACACCGTTGTTGTATATACAGAAACCTACTGAAAAAATGCTTAGCTAACAGGTGTGGGGTGCACCATGATAGTATAACTAAATAAGTATGGGTAGTAACAGTGAGCACATTGACATTGGTAGGTAGTAAAATAACCAATTAGAAATACAAAGGTCTACTGGTGTCATCATGGTCTGCAAGCTTCATGTCATCCAGTACGATTGAGAATCAAGTTCATTACAACTTTGACCCTACTCCAATCAAAGAACCAATACCAGCATTATACAAGCACACTTTCTGTTTAACATCATTACATGCTTGTGAAAGTTGAAACATCTGAGTTGCAACAGACACTGTGAATGCAGAGATGAGCCATGGGCCAACAGGCATACAGATTCCTGAATGACTCAGTCCTTGAAGTGCTGAAGTACCTAAGAGTGTCAAGCAGATTTGGTTTATCAGGCCGATATCCATCCAGGCACATCAGGTTTAAGGAGTGCTTCTGGGTGCCTCATTCTCTTACGCAAGCACTTGGTCATGAGTAAAGGGACATGAGGACACGTTTTGTCCTCATGATCTTTGCCACCCAGTGATCCGTCCTTTGGTTGCACAGAGTGAACTGTGCCAATCCTTTCTGGCCTCTTTTTTCCCAAGTTTCTGCTGTCGATTGGCATGAATGTTGTGATCCAGTGTTCACAGCTCTATTCGGCACAACATTCCAAAAATGTTTATTTTTAGGGACATAGTGTATCAGCTCTGAATGATACACCTCTAGTGATCCAGTGTGGCAGAACCTGTTAAGTTTCACTGTGTCCCTCAAAATATTCTTGTCTCTTGCCACTGATGCTAATGCATGCATTACTGGTGTGTCCGGCTCTAGCCATTTCTTCTTCCTCTGCTCATCGGGTTGCACTGGAGCATGCCCACAGGCATGGAAAAGCAACTTGTCAGACCTCTGATGTATATTTTGAATGTGGTCAAGTACAGAGGTCCATCTCTCAATGAGTAAATCCTCACTTCCCTTACAGCCCGCTGCAGAGAACCACACGTGATTCTTTACTGATTTAATCCAGCACTGTAAGGGCCTTGTACTAACTTTCTTTGCTTTGTCACATAGTTTTGCATCAATACTCTTGGCCATGTGCCATACACTATACTGATGGAATACTGAATTGTACTTTGTTCTCATGACCATGGCAATTTGAACATGGCGATCTGTTGCAATGCATTCAGTTTCCAGGCCCTGATCTAGCACATGATCCGTGCACTCTGTGAATGCTGCCTTCTCCATGTTGATGCTTTTTAAATTGGGTCCCGCTTGCTTGAGAATGAAATGTGCAATTTTATTTGTCTCACTGTCCATCAAGCTGTAGGTTCCGTATTTTGCCTAGTACCCAGGGGAATCACAGCATCCATCATCAGACAGACTTAATTTTTTGTCTTTACTGATTCAAGCAGTTCTGCTTGGTGACTTAACCATGCATTATGTACTACAGGGAACAGGTATAGCTCCTGTGTCTTATTATACATAGATTTTGAAAAAAAAATAAGATTAAGGAATTTGGCAAATTTTGCAATTCCTTGGTAAGTGTTGCCACTAAATAGAATTGCTGCTGCTGAAAGTAAATTTCCAACAGCAGATCTGTCCTCAACTGGCTACGAATTCCAGTAGAATACATCATTGTTAGCACATAAGCTTCTTATACACAGCAGTATGCCTTTGGCAGTCTTATTACGTGCAATGACACCAAATCTACCTCCACATTGAGGGCATGGAATCATTTCAAATAACTGTTTCATACACTGCTCAAAAACAATATATTTGTTTTGTGACACAAAGTCATTTGAGTCTTTATCACCACTTACAATTTCTTCATAGTAATGTTCTCGATTATCTTGTAACACTTCAGTGAGGCTGTCGTCAGGGAAGTAATCAGGGTCACTGTCATTGTCATGATCTGAAAGTGATCCAGAAGAAAAATCTGAATCTATGAATGAATGAATGACACACAGATGAGGTTTGTCATGTACTACTCATTATTGAAATACATTTCAACCCTAACAGCTTTACTTTTGCAATACGCACTAATGAGATATAGACGTAGAAACAGAGAGAACTGGTTTCACATAATGGATTGCTTACATAACCCGCTTCAGGTGTGTGCTGTTATTGGGGACTAAGCCACACCCTGGTTGCTGTGAGGACTCTCTGCCTGCATCCTCATGCCTCACAATGCAGCTGGGGTGTTGACTACTCCACAATATCCACCAATCTTGTCGTGGGTTATTGCTTACATAACCTGCTTCAGGGTGTGCTGTTGTTGGGGACTAGTCAACACCCTGGGTGCTATAGGGACACTTGGCCTGTGGCCTCTTGCCATCCAACACACCCGGGGGGGGGGTTGATTACTGTCCAGTGACAGCACACCGGGTTATCGCTTACATATTTGTCTTTCTATCCAACAAATTAGATCGGCACCCTCACTTTGGAACAGATGTTGGTTTACCATTTTCACTAGACATGCATCACTGTTCATTTTTTATGACACTACTTACCAGACTGGTGTTCTTTGTCAGCAGTACACATATATGTGGTCTCTGATGTTGTTTCATCAAACTGTTTCGGAGAAGATAATAGTAAAATGTGAATTTGTATTTCTAATTGTGTGAGTAATGGAGATATCAGATTTGCTGCAAACATCAATCTACCTTATGGTAATCTATTATTATTGTACAATTACATCCTAATCACATCAAGACAAAAGTATTACACTGCTGAAAAACACTTCCCTTATTATAATAGTCATAAAGAACTCCCATTGACCTATGGTAATGGTTAGGCAGGAGATTGATGCAGACCAGAAATGAAAAGGGGTGAGGAGTGGATGGAAAAGGAGGAGGAGCAGGCAGAAGCACTGAATGAATACTTTTGCTCACTGTTCCCGTAAGATAGCACATGTAGTACCATTACAGAAGAGTGGACCAATGGATGAACCAGGTAATTATCATCTGTTAAGTCTCACCTCCATGGTGTGCAAACTGATGGAAATGATACTAAAAGAAAGACTGGCAAAATACCTGGAGAACAATGGCTTCCAGGATGTGAGGCAGCATGAGTTCATTTCACAGAAGTCTTGTTAAACCAACCTGATACAATATTATGAGTGGGTGACAGGTGAGCTTGATAAGGGTCATGTGGTGGATGTTCTTTACTTGGACTTAAGCAAGGCTTTCGATTCGGTGCCTCATGTGTGGCTTGGGGTAAGCTAACTGGTGTAGGGGTAGGGGCAAGAATGCTGAACTGGATTGAAAGATGGCTGAGTGAGAAACTGCGATGGTGGTGGTGAAATGGGAACTCTCAGTTCTAAGGCCGGTGATGAGTGGTGTGCCACATGGCTCTGTGCTGGGGCCAGTATTATTTGTCCTCTTCATATAGACATTGCAGACAGGGTGGTGAGCAAGGTAAGTCTGTTCGCTGATGACACCAAAATTGGGGCAGTGATGGATGGAGGTGAGGGATAGAAGCTGCTGCAGGGAGACCTAAGCAAGCTAGAGGAGTGGTCATAGAGGTGGGAGCTGGATGTCAATGCAAAGAAGTGTAAGGTTATGCACTTTGGGGTGAAAAACCCAAGGAGAGAATACTGGCTGGGGGGGTTAACCTGGGGATCACTGAGGAGGAGAAGAACCTAGGGGTAATAACAGGGACCATGAACAACAATGCCCAGTGCAAGACAGTAGCTGCCAACCAAACAAAATGCTGGGGTGCATAGCAAGGGCATTTTCATCCCGGTGAAGAGAGATGATCTTGGCCCTCTACACATCACTGGTAAGGCCACACTTTGAGTATTGTGCAGTTTTGGAGGCCATACCTAAAGTGTGATATCAGGCTACTGAAGGGGTGCAGAGGTTGGCAACAAAGATGATATGTGGAATGGAGGGGAGAGACTATGAGAGCAGGCTTGGAGACCTGAATATGTACACCCTGGAGGACAGCAGGGACAGGGAGGGAGGACATGGCAGAGACACAGAAGTATCTGAGGGGAATCAACAAGGATGGGGCAGATGGGGTGTTTAAATTAAGGAGGGGAGGGTCACCAGGGGACATGGGCTAACAACAGAGGGAGGAAGATTCAGGAAGGAAATGAAGAGACACTATTTCACAGACAGGGTGGTAGCAAAATTAAATTATGTGATGATTTTTTTTTTATTATTACCTTACGTTTCGTGGCGGTGGTTGCAGCACTATGGTGTCACTGAATTTCAGAACTCGTCCTACTGGTACTTGCTGTGTCGCTGACAGATGGTAGCTCTGTGGCACATTTAAAGTCTGGATTCTGATAACGTTGATGTACTGTGGCTACAGCAGGTGACGTTGTTTGCAAACACACGTGTGTCATGAAATTTGTTCTTTACATAAGATAGGAAACAGACAATATGACAAAAATGTGTGTTATGAGTGGTGGACAGATATGACATTATAAAATGGTGCTCAATAGATCATAAATGCAATTCTTTAAATAAGCACTAATAACACCATGTCAGGGTGTGTGGATATTGGTGATGCATCAACACCACATGGAGTGTTGCAAGGCACGATGCAGCAGCAAACACCAACAATTGACACCATTGACTCCGGCTCCTCCAGTACTCCCAGTGCCATAACAACCAACACCACCCTTCCTGCCTTTCCACCACATTAACCTGCCTTCAACTGCTGACTGTTTCCCCTGCATCCTCTGAGATCTATCCTCCCTGGTGTCCACCAGTGGCAAATACCTACTTTACACTAGAATCGCCTCAGCTGTATGCACAAAAGAGATCCCCTCCTGTGAGGTGAGGTCACTTGCCATGGTTATATGAGGTCATGTTACCAAGCTGCCTGTACCTCTCACCTTCTGCCCTCTTCCACCCTAGCACCCACACAGTCCACTGGACCCCTTCTGCCATGTCTAACCCCATGGCCAGACAACTGCAGCATGGGCTCTGTTGGCCCCCATACTTCTACACCTACATTTGACAACACCATCCCATCCCAAAATTCCTGCTTAACCAGCTTTGCATTCATACCCTCCACCCAGCTGTCCAGGACACACCAGAGTATGCACAACTCAGCCTCCAAGCCCATTAACACAGAACATATAGGACAGTGCCTTAGCCTCAACAGGGTACTCATGGCCATTGCAGCTCCACAGCCCTGCAGCCCACTAACCTCTTCTCCCCCATCCATGCAACCAGAAGATGTTGCACCATTGCAACCCCCTGGAGTTGCATGTCCATCCATTTGCCTTTTCATGCCTGTCTGCAAACTCCAATCTGCCTCCTCTGGTAGTTGGGTCAGAGGCCACAGACCGAGTGCATCCAACACCTGAGAAGTAAGCTATACATGTCTACAGACCATATATATATATATATATATCTATATATATATATATATATATATATATATATGGCAGTAATGCACAGCTGAGTTGCATTGTGAGGCATGAAGATGCAGGCTGAGTGCAATCCAAGCAACTGAGAAATGCATTAATTCATATTATGAACTGAGGATTGTAAATAGAGGACTCTGATTGGCTTAGAGGTATTTGAAACCATGATGATATCGGGCACATCATCATGGCTTCAAAAATAGCGATACCAGCCTCCTTGCTTACCTAATGAGAAATATTTTTTTCAAAATGTATACCATACCACCCAAGAACTAATTCATGAAAAAGATTTCAAATCTGTTTCTTTTATTGTTTTTATTTATAAAACTTGAAAATCAGTTCATAATAGCAATGGGTCACTCACAGGTGTGGTATATCCTGGGATATCGTCAATTCTCTGGTGGTTGGATGCATTAAGCCACGTGTCTCATAACCACCGAGGTGTGATGATATCCCATGATATTCACACCATAGTGTACTATGTTAATTATAAAAAAGGGTCTATACAAATTGAGATTTATGATTCGTTGTAAGCATTCCATTAGCCGTATGTTAAAGGAGAAGTCTCCTGAAAATCTGTAAAATCCATAAATCTGCTGAATAAACATGTACTTTGGTACCTTGTGGTGTGCTGTATGCATTTGTTTCATCCCCTGCAGTTATTTCTTCATGGTAAAAAAGCATTTTGCTCCATAAGAAACTGTGTCCCTGTTTCATTGTTTTTGAAGCCTGCACCATGTTTAGGACTCGCATGCGCATTGATGCTTTGTTTGTAGCCTCGTACACGTCATCGCCGCAACAGCACTTGCAAGGGAAGAACTGAGCGCCGTTCAGAAATGGGCAGTGTTTGTCCTAAACAGCGGTGCACAATACTTGATATTACAACTGTCACATTTAAGATTTCATTTTATTTCCTTTCGGCGTTCATATTCTCTATAATCGAATGCCCTGAGCCTGAAATCATTTGTAAACTTAATTTTGTTTCTGTCCAAAAGGACCGCATCGCAAGCTACGGTCGCTTGAACTTCCGGATTACTCGTATTTATGATTACTGTTTGTTTTAATATATAGCTTGACTCTGCCCAAACATTTGTACATTTCCAATATTGTGTGCAAGATGCAGGCAGCAAATGACTGGTAGCATCATCATGTGTTTGAATAATTTTCTTTTTAATTTGTACTACAAATAATTTGTTACGTGCCATGTGTTTGTGTGCTGTGCATCCTCAGCCCAAGGTGCCGCATGTCCCTGGGGTAAGTCTCAGTTTCAGTAACGATGTTGCACTTCTATTCATCAGAAAAGGAAACAAAAATCCATAGACTGAAATAGTGCAGTATTGAAATCTTTCGCACCTATACTTGCCAGAATGAAGTACACAGTCACATTTGTCTACTGTTACAGGTGTCCTGCACGTTGTACTGTCTGACTAGTGTAATGGTTCCAGTACATATATGGACAATGGTTACTGTGACATAGCTGGTGTTCATACTGCTAGATCCTGTACCATGTAGATATAGTTACTATATTCACTTGCCTTTTTTTGGTGGTGTTAGTACATCATTTTCTGAAAGTCAATTATATTTTATTGGCTGTGTAAATAATAGTGTAGCTTCTCTTTTCCTTTTTGCATTCCTCACAACCTGCATGCTTGGCCTGGGATGTGCTGTAAAATGTTTCTATGTATGACAGTGTCATCCAAGCAAGCTTGTGTAATAATGTTATTTAACATTGAGACATGAAAACATAGAAGGTGACTGCAGACAAGGGCAGTGTGCCCTCTAGTCTGCCCTTTCCACGACCTAATGCAGTACCACAGGCCCTAGCTGATTTGCAGCTTACCCTCTCCTCAGTATTGCCTCCTTGTTCTTGTGTGCCTTCTTTTCTGAAAGATGCTACCCTTCTGTACCTTGTTTATAGCCCTGAGATACTTGAATGACTCTATCATACCCCTGTGACTCCTCTCCTCCAGGGAATACATATCGAGGTCCTCTGGTCTTTCCCCATATGACATTTGTGCAGTCGTTGCATCATTTTTGTTTCCCTTCTCTGAACTGCCTCTATTTTGTCTGTGTCCTTCGGATATGTGGCCTCAGAACTGGACACAGTATTCATAATGGGGTCTTACTAGTGGTATGTACAGTGGCATAACCACCTCCTTTTTTTCTGCTCATAATACCTCTCACTATGCACCCTATCATCCAACTGGCTATTCCCACTGGCTTCTCACATTTTTTGGTTGACTTTAGGTAATCAGATATTAGTACCTACAGGTCCCATTCTTGATTGGTGGCTGTGAATACCTCATGTTTAGGTCCGTTCTCTGTTTTCGACCCCCATTGCTGATCTCAGTGTCATCTCCAGCCTGTCTGCAATGTCAGTTTTGAAGACATTGAAAACTGGCACCAGCACAGATCCCGCTTGTCACTCCACTCTCCTCGGGTGAAAGCCATTTACAAGTACCCTTTGTGTCCCATCACTCAATCATTTTCTGAACCAATTTACCACCATATTGCCAACTCCCAGGCTGCCCAACTTATTTACCAGCCTTCAATGTGGATGTTGTTAAAGCCCTTTCTGAAATCTTGGTATGCAACATCCACCACCACTCTGATCTACTTCACTAGTTAACAAGTCAAACACATCTATCTGATTTCCACCCTACTGTTGTACTGATTATCCATGTCAAAATGCACTGCAATGGCAGCTGAGCATGATAAAGTGCAGCACAGCTGAAACATGGCGAGGGCTGACATAGAAACAGAAGGACTGCACAGGTTAATGGCCTGGGCAATAAAGTCAATGTTCTTTTTTATTTAAAACAGTAAACGAGCATGTTGCTACATAACCCCCCACAATTGGATAGAGTCTTTAATTATAGAATATTTTATATACAAACATAGAAACAGAGAAATTGTCAGCAGAGAAGGACCATTAGGCCCATCTAATCTGCCGGTAAGACCTACACTAGTTAGTGCCCTCAGACCCTACCTGGTCAATGGCTTTTCACCCTTCCTTCCCACCTGTAAGGTTCCCTTATGCCTGTCGCAGGCATGTTTAAATCCCACCACTGTGCTCACTCCCACCGCCTCCTGTGGCAGACAATTCCATATGTCCCTCTCCAAGAAGAAAAACTTCCTCACATTTCCCTTAGCCTGCCCCTCTAATTTTAGATCATCCCCTCATTCTTGTAGTACCCTCCTATATTAGAAGATGTCTCCCCTGCACCTTGTTTATGCCCTTAAGGTAAGTTAATGTTTCTGTCATGTCCTCCAATCCCTCCTTTCCTTCAGTGAGTACATATTGAGCTCCTTTAATCTCTCCTCATATGTCTTCTGGTGAGAGCCCTGTACCATCTTTTGTCGCCCTTCTCTGGACTGCCTCCACCCTATCAATGTCCTTACAAGGTGCAGCATCCAGAATCACACACAGTACTCTAGGTGAGGCCTCACCAGCATTTTATACAATGTCATCACTATCTCCTGCCTTCTGCTAGTAATACCTCTGTGTATGCACCCCAGCATGCAACTGACTATCCCTGCAGCCTTAGTACTCTGCTTAGACATCTCTAGGTTGTTTGAGATGATAATCCTGGTCCCTTTCCTCCTTGGTGATCGTTAGTAACTCCACCCCATCCTGAATCTCTCCCAGGATTCCCCATCCCAGGTGCATTATGTTGCACTTCTTCAAACTGAACCTCAGTTGCCACTCCTCTGACCATTTTTCAAGCTTCCCCAGGTTTCTCCTCATTCTCTCCACCCATCTGGAGTATCCAGCCTGTTGCAGATCTTGGTATCATTTGCAAACAGGCAGAACTTTCCCTTCATCCCTTCTGCAATGTCACTAATGAAGACATTACACAGGACTGGCCCAAGGACTGATCCCTGAGGTACCCTGCTGGTAACTCCCCTCTCCTCGTATTGGATCCCATTTACCACCACCCTCTGCTTCCTTTCTGATAGCCAGTTCCTAACTCAGTTTACCACCATGTGCCCCATGCCCATACTACCCATCTTGTTAACCAGCCTTTTATATGGGATGGTATCAAAGGCCTTGCTGAAATCAAGGTAGGCGACGTACACCCCCCCACACTATTCTTTCTTTAAGCAGTGCCTCCATTATCTCACCCACTACCGAGGTGAGGCTGACTGGCCTATAGTTCCCTGCCTCCTCTCTACTACCACTGTTGTGTACAGGGACTACATGTGTTCTCTTCCAGTCCTCCTGAACCACTCCTCTGTTAAGTGACTTGGTGAACATGGCTGCCGGAGGCACTGGAGCTCTCTTCGCAGCTCCATAATATCCTCAGGTGTATGCCATCTGTCGCATTGTTTTGTCCACCTTCAGTTTTGTGCGCTCCTCCAGGATTCTCTCCACTGTGAATTGACTTATATTTGCCTCTCCCCTCCCCTTTGTATCTGTTACCCAGCTGTGGTCCCTGGCCCTCCCTCTCATCAGTGAATATTGAACAAAAGTATTTGTTCCGTATTTCCACCTTTTCCAGATCTCCCCTCCTTACAATCCTGTATATCCCCTCTGAGCCTTTCAAGCCCCCATGGCTTTCCTTCTTTCACTATTATACCTAGAGAATGTCTTGTCCCATTTTTTCACTGTCTGTGCTAATCTTTCCTCAGTCTGTGCCTTTGCGCTCCATACAGCCTTCCCCACTTTCTTTATTTACACCTCTCTGTCATCCTCCCTTTGAAAGATTTACCACTGTGACGCCGGTGACCTGGGTTCGGTAATGGACTCGGGCGTCGGAGTGCCAGCCAGGGATAAAAGGCTGGAGCATCTGCTGACTGCTCACCTTCCCTCAGGGGGAGGGTGGGGTAGAGGACTGGTGCCTACTGACCCCTGGCAGAGGCCTGGGTACAGCAGTGCACCTGGTCCCGCTAGTTAAGGAGCATGACTGACACTGATGTTTTCCTTACATCCTGGACATCACTCTCCTATGGGGAAAAATGAGGAAAAAAGATGCACTGGTCAGTCGGGTGACGATCCCCCTGGATCCTCACTGCCAGAGTACCTGAGCCCTCATCAGCTGCCTCAGCAGCACCCAGGACCATAACAAAGGCCAGTAAATAAAGTCCTTCCTTGAGATGCAGGCCCAATATGGCGTGGAACAGCAGGACTTTTTACCATTATCTCCTGGTATGCCATTACCTGCACTCTCAACAAACTGCTGTGATGGATGCTTTCAAACTTCCACCTCTACTCTCACTGCTAGCAGCTCAGGTTACCTCCCAAATTGACAGACGTCTTGTTTCACTTATTTCCTAAGCCATTCAAAGAACACAATCATTCACCACATATTATCTGGCTGATAAATTGGGTGCAGAATGGGGGCTGGAGCTAGACCTTAAATCTGTGAAAGGGGTGGTCCTGAAACAGGTCGGGTCACATCATCCTGTATCTGGAGAGAGAATGGGTGGAAGTATCTGGTGAGGTATTTTGGACCCAAGTGGTCATGGCCAGATTCTGGCTGGGATCTAGTGCTGGCTGCTAGAGACACTATGTGGAAGCTAGGCATCCACACTCATGTATTGTGGACATTTCACCACTGACAACTTTTTACCATGACCTAGAAGCAGCCATCTCAGAAGTGTTGGGAACAGGAATTAGACTGAGTCCATAGACATGTCTTTTCTTTCAATACCCAAGACAGCTTAAGGATAGAAAAGTTAAATACCTGCTTGGCATTAGGCTAGTGGCCGCATTGAAGTGCATCACCAGGAGGTGGCTTATGCCACAGTGACCTACTTTTCAACATTAGTGGGACACAGAGAATAGCATATATACTATGGAGAGACTTAAAATACAGCAATGTATGTCCTGGTAGACGAAGTGGATTGTATATGTCATGCAGCATGTTCCCACCTTTGTTCCTATGATGACTGAATGGTGAGGAGGGAGGAGCTACTAGATGACCAGGGCTGATGGGTGGAGGACAATAAGTGATTAGACTAGATACTAACCCCCCCAGGTCATGTTCCCCATGCACAATGTCTGAGTATAGATGTTGATACGAACACGGAGGAATGATTGCTGGGCACCACACCACCCCACTACTGTGCTGGGGAGGGTGGGGTCCCAGAGGTTTTTCATTGTAATATGAGCAGGGTGTCACTGTCTGTCATCAATGTCATGTCACTGCCCTGCAGCAAATGGCATTCTGTGTAGCCGTGCATTGTAGTAACTGTTAAAAACCAGGCTACTAAGAGGCACCACCAGAAGACCTTAGAAACTTTCCTGCTACAACAGAAGGTTGCCCGCATGGAGAAGGAGCTTCAAGTCAGGAGTTCCTCCACTTCACGGCCTTGTCCTCGGGTTCCCATTCATTCAAGGTCCAGGGCAAATCAGCCAGGAAGCACAAGCATCAGGATAAGGACTGGGCTAAGGAACAGTCTTCTATGGATCCTTTCCAATCACTGCATCGAGTATTAACTGTGGTAGGGCCTTCTTCTGCTTTGGGAGTGATCCCTCTGCCCCAACACCCTTTCTTTCACAGGTGTCACTGTGGCAGCCCCCATCGCCGGCCTTACTCTGGCAGGCATGGGCTCATTGGCTTCGGGTATTTCCCTGGCCCCATCAACCTTTCAGTCCCTGTTGTTCAGGCCCTTATTCTCCGCGGGCCATCAGTCAGGCAGTTCTGCTGGTACATCTTTGGCTGGTGCCGGCTCAGAATTCTTGAAGGGGGGTTCAGCCTACTCCCCCAACGCCATCGTCGATTGCCTCTACAGCCCATGTCTTGGCATTGGGGTCTCAGGCTCCATCAGCATCACCCTAGGCTGTTTCTCCATAATTCTCTCCTCCTAGGAACATGATGATGGCTCAGGCCATTTGGATGATGCCAGTGCCTCAGCCTGTACCGTTGCTGTCCTCAACCCCAACTCTGGCACTGGCTCCTCTGCCTTAGTAGCCAGCACTGTTTGGCATCCTGATACCGATTTAGGTGGACTTTCGATCTATGCTGTATTCCCTTTGGGATTTCATGCAAGCTCGCCTTGCCCACTGCAAAGACCTGGCACGGCAAGGGCCTACTATGCTTACACCTGTGCCTTCTCACCCCTCGAGGCAGCGCCCTGGCCCTCATACCCTAACATAGAAACATAGAAACATAGAAGTTGACGGCAGATAAGGACCGCAAGGCCCATCCAGTCTGCCCATTTCTTTTTCTACCTTATAAATGTGCCATCGGCCTTTGCTCTGTCAGTGACCTATCTATTCATAGTCATTTGTATTGCTCCCTTATGCCTATCCCATGCCTGTTTGAAGCCCTGCACTGTATTCATAGCCACCACTTCTTGTGGTAAGCTATTCCATGCATCTACCACCCTTTCTGTGAAAAGATTTCCTCACATTCCCCTTAATCGGCCTCCTCTAATCTCATGCTGTGTCCTCTTGTCCTGCAATTTTCTTATATTTAAACATGTTAGACTCTTTCACCTTGTTTATGCCCTTAAGGTGTTTAAATGTCTCGATCATATCACCTCTCTCCCTCCTTTGCTCAAGGGTATACATATTGAGCTCCGTTAATCTGTCCTCATATGTCTTCTGATGCAGTCCCTGCACCATTTTGGTTGCCCTTCTCTTCTACCTTCTACCCTCACACCCACTCTTACCTCATCCTGGGCAGGGTGATGATGATGAGTATCATGTGGACCTTCTACCTCCAGATGACGATGAGGAAGGCGTTGACTGGGATGATGGGGATGCCAGCCCCTTACACTCCACTTCCATGGTGTAGTCAGGGGTGAGGAGACCCCCAAGGTACATCCCTTGATCGCCCCCTGATGACCCTTCTTTTGTCTTGGTTATACAGCAGTTGCAGGCCTCTATGGGGTTTGAGACAGAGGAACAGGACCCTGCCCAATACCGTCTGTCCCACTACCTGGAGTTGCCAGACTCTCTTCCTCTCATCATATCCCCTAATGGAACCTTTCAAGGATGCCACCATGGCTGCCTGGTATAGACCCAACCTGGTCCCTACTATGCCCAGAAAGGCGGCCAAGTTGTACCAGGCACCTGTAGAGAAACCATTTTTTGCTGAGTAACTCCAGGCCAACTCTGTGGTCATTAATGCTGCCCCATTTGCATGTCCTGTGCTGGGATGTACCTGGCAGGATGTGCAAGGTTGCCCTGCAATCCTCCCCCACTCAGTTCAGTGCTGTAGCATTCATGGAATATAAGTTCCCTGGTAGTCTAGTGGTCCCCTCCAGTCCTCAAGTGTAAAATAATATAAAGCAATCCCTTTAACCTGGTAGTCTAGTGGCCCCCCTCTCTTCCCCGAACCCGATCGTAGTGTACAGTATTGTTAGAAAATTCCATGGTAGTTTAGTGACCCCCTTCCCTTCCCCTACCCCAATCATAGTGTCAGGTATTGGAATATGATATGCTCTGGTAGTCTAGTGGCCCCCCTCCCAGCCCCGTAAACCGATTGCCTCATAACTGGAATGTATCGTAAAACCCCACCCTGGTAATCCCAGTAGCACCCACCCCGGCCACTCAGGACCCCACAGCCAACCCCACTCCCCCTTCCTAGCAGTGGGATATGGTTGGTGGGCACACCTGTAAGCCGTCATTCTGTGATGGCTCAGTTGGCAGGCCATTGTGGAGGTGTGCACGTGGGTTTTTTTGCACGCCGACCATATGCCACTGCTGGGACAGGGAGTGCAGGGTGGTCTGTGGGTTCCTGAGTAGTGGGGGTGCCACTGGACTATCAGGTGGTGTTTTACGATGTATTCCGGTTATGTGGCGATCGATGTACGAGTGTGGGAGGAGTATATCATATTCCAATACCTGACAACTGATATTGGGGTATGGTGAAGGAGGGCATTAGACTACCAGGGAATTCTTTAACAATACCGTACACCTCAATCCGGTTTGGGAAGGGGGGCCACTAGACTACTAGGGTAAAATGGATTGCATTATATTATTTTATGCTTGGGGATGGGAGTGGGGCCAGTAGACTACCAGGGAAAAGGGGATTGCTATTTAAAAAAATATATTTTGCAAAGACTTATTGCTGGCAGGCGGTACTGATGAGGACACACAATGCAATGACAAGCAGTATGAAATATGCTGGATTTTTGGAGGGAGACTATTAATTTGTAGGGAAATATTACAAATCATGGTATTATGAGCCAGTAGCATAACACAATGCAGCCAAGAAAACTCCAATAAAACCCTAAACAATATAACACTGCAGCAATAACAAATACATTATCTGAACTTGTTTTCCCAAATAAAAACAGACACAGTATTTTCATTCTTTTTAAGTATTTTATTGATAACATGAAGTAGTACACAAAAGGTGCTTTTAAACAGTCAGTGCTTTGCACTGACACAAATTCTAGGACCGGATTGCGCTTCTGGAGTAGGCGCATCATCAAAATATTTCCCCTTTGCTGGATGGGAACCAAAGTTAGGCAGGAAGCATTGCACGGGGACAGTATTAACCACAACACTTCAGACGGCTGTTGAGCTGATGACGTGTTCTGGGAGACCCTGAATACTCAAAATGGATGGGAAAGGCATTATTCAAAGCGTTTAGTATAAAAAACTACTTCTGCATAGCGATTTTGGCTGAAAACAGCTGGGTGTTACTGGGAGACACTACTGAACATGTAGGAATGTGCAGGTAAACATCCAATGAGCACAACTTAAGCAGGACTTCTCCTTTAATGTTTGATTAATAAACATGTGCTACCTAATCACAAACAGAATATGTTGTAACGCTATTTATATTTTTCTTTATTATAATCGCGATACGGCACTCCCAGGGGTTATGTTACTGGTCAATTAATCACCCTCTAGTGGCATGTAGCACTTGGCTATACCTCATGCCACATTAGACCCCTAGAGGGTGATTAAGAGACCTTTAACATGTCCCCTGGTCATGCCTTATTGCCTAATTACACCTGCTGTGCAGTGCTTTACTGCAACTATCACATGCAGTTAGTGAAATGTTTCCAAAAAAAAACAAGGAAGGCATCTAAAATGTTAAGACTGAAGATTTGGTGTAGTATCCTTCAACCACTGACAACAGTAAGAAAGTTTTCAATGCCCAAACTATCACAGCAAAAGTGATTTAAGACTGGCGATATATGGAAAATGAACAGAGAGACAGACACACTGTCGTTTTTCTGCCTGCCAGTGTCCTTGTCACTCCATCAGAAGCAATATCTGTTGAACTCAAATGCCTGTGACTGCCTTACCTGAATCTAAATCTTCAACGTGCATACCCTTTGTTAAACACCTCTGAGTCCCTTACTTGAGTCCATATATCCTCAACCTGGATACCCCCTCATCTGTCTGAGCTTTCCTCCTGTTTTGCCTACCCTGGACCCCCAGTTGCCATCCCTTGCCACCCCCTCAGCTTCCTCCAACTCCCTCCCTTACATACTCCCCCAAGACCTCCCCTTTCCACCCACTCTCCCCCAAGATATTCTCCATCTCCCAGTCCCTTTCTCTGTGTGTCTCTCTCTCTTTTGTCCTCTCTTTCTCTCTCTAATCTACCCCTCATACGCACTCTCCCCGTTTCTTTCTCCTACCCTTTCCGATACTCTACCTTGACAGGCCCCCCTAGGGCACATATGCCACACATTGATAATTTTGAAACCTCATTTGCACTCTCCCCCATTTCTTTCTCCTATCCTTTCCAATACTCTACCTTGACAGGTCGTCCTGGGGAAGCTATGCCATATGTTGCTGATTGGGAATCTCTTCCCGCTGTTTAATGTCAGTTGTATAGGTTACTCAAATGTATTATTTATCTGTTTTCTGTATTACTTAGCAATCTTATGTTTTGTGCTAACTGTCAAGTTTTTATGTCATGTCTCTGCTTTTTTACATCCTGATGTGGAACCTTTATGAAAGAGTGTATACTCAAGGGTTGTTTCCAAATATGCAAATAAATAAATAATACAATCTGTGTTATGTCTTTGTTACATGTTAAATGTGCAGTCTCTCTGTCCATGTGTTGCTAGCAGATCAGCATCTGTGCATCACCGATGTTCATGAGCACTGATTGACTCCTGAGATCCAGGACTGCTCTCACTCACATTACCACCTCTCTGCCTTTTCTAACGTTGTGTCTGTCTCTCTGTCTGGCAAACTGAGCTCCCCATCTGCCTGTCTCTTACACTCACTCTGTCACTCCACCTACATTACATGATATGCAGCACTTTCTCTCCCAGCCACACACTGCGAAGCAATGCACGGCCGTGCCACACAGAACAGCGGGGAAAGTGGAGATCCATGTTCCATGGCAGTGGGTAATCCTGACATTCAATGGACACAACAAGTATTTCTTTCTGACTGAAGGAATGAACGTGAAAAGCACTGTCTGCCATCAATCATGCCCCCGAGTTGCTTTCGCTAAGATAAGTATAAAAAAGGGCTGCTTCCCACGTTCATTCCATCAGGCAAGAAACAATAGCTGCTCAGCACACCGATTCTTGCATCTTCACACAAACTGTGTGTATACTTGGCATTAATCCACAATCACGCACAGGGAGTGAAGAAATGGGATGACACGTTTCCAATAACTTTCAACACCACATGTCATAAAACTACATTAACCACAGGACAGTAATGTATGTCTTCACCTCCTCAGTATTTACATAACTATGATCTGCGACAACTTCAAGTCGATCACCTTGCAAGATCATACGATCATACATCAACATATAATTCATTTCTATATCAGTTTGCACTGATATTCCCAGTACTTCTGGTTGTGGAACTATGTTATCTGGCAAAATGTGTTCTATTGTCAGTTCCGATTCTTATCGCTGAATTACTTTCAACACAGTCATCTGGTCCGTTCACTTGGGGCACTTCATTTGCAAGAAGTGACTGTAGCACCTTCAGAAAATGACAGACAAGAACTTAGAACATGCAAATACAGGTTGATGCAAGGCAGAACACTGCACATAACATACTGTGTGTATCACTGTTATATAGCTCTACACAAACACACATGCATATGCACGCATACTTAGTTTTTAAGTGATGCAGAGGTAATGAAAAAACTCAAACTTGCTAACGTCTGCTTTATTTAAATGTTTGCAGCACACAACACTATGGCTGCAACCTCCCTGATATATGGAGGGGGATACATGATTATAATATTGCTGGTGTACCATCTGGCAGAGGACGACAAGTTCCTTGGTACTCACCTACCAGGCAATCTTTTGCCTGCAACCTTGATGATGGCATGACATTTCAACTGCAGTATGAAGTGGTTCCTCTGTATGATACAGTACTTGTGGTGCACTCAGAAGGTTGGTAGCTGTGCTGTGTTATGATCTCCACCACCCACCTGTGATACTCACACTTTAGTCATGATGTCGCTGTGACTCTGCTTTACATTGTGCATATTTGTCTTTCACTCTTTTTTGTTATATTTCTTTATGCTCCTCTGGTCAGTCCCCATCTGACCTACCACCCCCCCAGCCCTGTCACCCAAAATTGCTGGTGCTTACCTTGTGTCTGGCCCAGGGGTGGAGCCTGCAAAAGTTGGTCTTCGCCAACATTTTCATCCTCCATTTTTCTCCCAGGGGTCCCTGGAGTAGGAGCACATTGGTGTGGAGGCATGCATGCACCTTATAGCTTTAGTCAGAACCCCTTTCCACCAACCCATGGACTACCACCCCACACCCTCTAAGCCCATGCCACCCCTAACCTCCACTAGGGTCCACCATTGGCAGAGGGATGCCGCGTCACCACTCCGGAGAGGAGATCCTGCTTGCCAGCATCTCTATGCAGACTGACCCTTTCCACCCTTCGCTGATGATTATTTTTAAGTCTTAGCTGTGTGGTTACACACAAACACACCAGACTACCACATGGTCCTGTGTATACTGTTATGTCCTATGAAGACTGTTATGTGGATCAGCACTGTGCTTTTTTTCTGTGTAACATGCCCTTATCCTCTCTGCGCAGACACACACACCATCTGAAGAATTAAAGTACTGCTCATTCACTAACACACACACTCAGCGCTGTCACAGCAAGGCTCAGTATGTAATTCTGAGACATCACACGAATTTAAACAGCATGACTACTTTTCCTGGGGGAAACACACTTGATAAAATAGTTATACCTCATTTTATGTTACTTTATTTATATAAGTCTTTAGTGACCCCATGTTTATACAGTATATATATATATATATATATATATATATATATATATATATATTATATATATATATATATACCTCTCCGTGATCGTCTGCTCCAGATGGCGCAAGGTATGTAGTATCTGAGTACTCTTCTTCTGATTATCCAAAATAAGTGTTGGGACAGCATCAGCATGGAACATTTTCTTTGGAGGATGGCCATATACTTGAGCCTTCATTTCAGATTCCATCTCAAAGCAGTCTTCAGTGAAATGGACAGAGCACATAACATGATTCCTGGACCACTTAGTCTTTTTAAGACTAAGGTCTATGTCGGAAGTCATTCCTTGGGAAGGGCTTATAAAGGATACCGACAGTACGACCTGTCATGGTACTGCATCCTGGGACCATGCAACGAGGAATGCTTCTGTATATTAAAAGTTACTAATAATAATAAACTGGACTCAAAAATTAAAAAATTCAAAAAATGGTAAATTTTGTCTCAAACAACTATAACAAATACTGTCTTTTAACTGAGTTTTTAAAAAAATGATCCTGCTGTAAATGACCTAATAACACACACATTCATTTATAATCCCTAGAGAGCTGTCAAGTTGCTCATTCTGCAAATGTGACTGTCTGACCAGTATTGGAGGAAAAATCATGCAATATTCAGAAAGATCTAAACAAAAAAAAATGTGGGAATATCTGACCAATTACAGCACATCATAATTCATAGAATGTTATGTTGCACTCCACACCAACAGACTCTGTTACTACTTTGCTGAATTTTTAAAAGAAAGAACAACAGACCTTCATTATTTTTTTAAACTTTATTAAATAACAAATAATTTGAAGAAAAATGTGCAGTGAGTCATACACTCCTTCACACTGTCTTCAGATCAGATTGTAATCAGCACCAGAAATAGATGAGCATCACTGATTTAGTTCCCCATTCACACAGGGGGGAACCAAAGTCAGCCAGGAGTTGTGCTGAGTGGGAATCGGTTTAGCGTGACGCAAGAGTCAGGCATTGTGGTGATGACGGAGATTCTGATGCGCGAGCACCTAAAATGGAGGAGTTACATTTTAAACTTTTATTTGGGATAAAAAACCATGAAAAAAGTCTCTTTTTACTGCAGGATGCATCAATAGAATCAGGAAATGAAGCTGAACAACATGCACTGTAAGGAACACAATTGGAAGGCAGTAAGTACAGGAGTCTTCTCCTTCAAGGAAATGACAGTGCCAGTGTTCATGAGGTGAGGTAGCAAAAAGCCCATGTTGAAAATTTGGTGGAACATTTTCTAAAAGTGACTGTGTTATGCAGGTTTGTTGAAATTTTCCTACACACACATGTGTAACTTTGAACATTTTCAATGCTTTCACCCAAATTTTCAACCTAATGTTCACCCCATTCTCCTATACTGCACCCATCTCAGCTTATTTCCTTATGGAATGGAGTGAGCATTAGGGCCGAAGACCCCAGGGCACACCACAATGCCTGTCAGTGTCTGCAGGGTGTGGTTGGGGGTGAAATGGTGTAGGAATTATGGCTGATGACCCAAAGGCACACCCCCAACACCTGTCAGTCACTGCAGGGTGGGGGTGGGGTGTTAGAGTTGGAAACCCTAATGCCTCATTAAGGAAATAAATCAGGGATGGGTGGTGAACATCACCTACCTTGATTTCAGCAATGCCTTTGACACCATCCAACACAGAAGGCTGATTAACAAGATGGGTAGTCTGGCCATGGGGCACAAGCTGATAAACTGGGTTAGAAACTGGCTGATGGACGGGAGGCAGAGGGTGGTGGTAATGGTATCCAATCCAGTGGGGTACCTCAGGGATCTGTCCTGTTCAATGTCTTCATTACAGATATTGCAGAATAGCTAGAAGGAAAGGTCTGCCTGTTTGCAGATTAAACCAACATCTGTAACAGAATGAGTACTCCAGAAGGGGTGGAGAAAATGAGCAGGGACATTGACAGGATTAAAAAATGGTCTGAGACATGGTAACTGAGGTTCATACGAACATACGAAATTTACCAGCAGATAAAGGCCTAGAGGTCTATCAAGTCTGCTCGAATGTGCAGATTGTACCCCTTATTCTGCAGCTGTCCATCCCTTCCACCCTTCCCCTTCCCCTACATTGAACCTCCCCTTGTCCTGTCCCATCCCCTTTTGAAGTTCAATGCAAAGATGCACAAAATAATGCACTTGGGGAGAGGGAACCCTGAGGAGAGCTCCAGGATGGGGAGGAGGTGCTGATGATCACCAAGGAAGAAAGGGACCTAGCAGTTACCAGTTCTGATGACCTAAAGGTGTCAAAATAGAACAAAAATGTTGCAAGGAGGGCCAGTGGCAAGCTGGGGGGCACAGGCAGAGGTATCACTAGCAGAAGGCGTGAGGTGGTGATGCCATTGTATAATGCACTAGTGAGGCCTCACTTACAGTACTGTGTGCAATTCTGGAGGCCACAACTGCACAAGGACATTGACAGGATGGAGGCAGTCTACAGAAGGGAAAACAAGATGGTGCATGGCTTGCAACACAGAACATATCAGGAGAAATTAAAGGACCTCAATATGTACTCACTTGAGGAAAGGAAGGAGCAGGGGGACATGATAGACACATTCAAGTACCTCAAGGGTATAAACAAGGTGCAGGGGCAGACATCTTCCAAAGTAGAAGGAGTACAAGAATGAGGTGGCATGATATGAAATTGGATGGGGCAGAGTAAGAGAAAATATGAGAAAAGTTTTCTTCACAGAGAGGGTGGTGGTTACATAGAATAGTGCACCATAAGGGGCAAAGCCAACTGCCGAACTAAATGCATGCATGTGTTTGGAGCTCCAAATTCAACCAGTGATTTTCTACTAAAAAATAAGCTAACATTTAATTAGAGGCAGTTTAAATCCAACAGATCAGTGTACATTGAATGAAGCTGAACAATTCGATCCTAAAATCAGCACAATGGAGAGACATACCTGAGGTGGTGAACAGACTGATGGAGCATGACCAAAAGTTGATAAGACCCGGATAGTTCAGTGCCATCAACTTCTACCTTGATGGCAGAAATTGGACAACCAACAAATGCTGCTTTAGAAAAAGCAATCCAGTTGATGAATGCTAAATTGGAGGCTCTGGTAGGCAAAATGACCATGGTGGACGCGACCGTAGTCGAGGTGCAAGAAGAAATAAAAAACATATTGGATACTGCTACTAAGGCCATTACAAAAGCAGCGGGACTTGTGAAAGAAAACGTGGTGCTCTGCTATGCCTGGAGTACTTGGAAAACCAGGGGACATCACGCATGTCTGAATGATCGGGATGCCAGAGAATGTTGGAGATGAAGATTTCAGAGCCTTCATAACTCAATGGTTAATGGAACATTTGCATTTCCAAAACATTACCATCAGGAAGCTGTATAGAATTACCCCTCAGCGAGTTCTGGAAGGTGATCCTCCTCCACGGACTGTGATGATTGTCCTGGCTGACGAGGTTGAATACAATCTGTTACACAGCACTAGAAGGGCTAAAAACCTAGAATGGCAAGGCAAAGTCATCCACCTCTTCCCTGACCTCCGCTACTCCAGCCAGTCAAAACGGAAAGCCTGCAATGGTGTACAACAGTAGCTTTGAGCTTTGGGGGGTCCAACATGACTTGATGCTCCTTGCCAGACTAAAGATCATCTATGGGGGCAAGACTTACACCTTTACTGACCTGAAAGATGCAGATAAACTTGTGGTCTGTATTGCCTGTGAGTTTGCAGCCAGAGGATCCGACTCTGAATCAAATTCTTAAAGATTCAACTTTGAACTTTACAAGAATGGTCAGAAAGATTCTGGGACTTGGTTTATGGTGGGGAAGGGTGAAACAACTGGTTTAATGATACAAAACTTTGAATGCCATTGGGGTCACATGCAAAATATGGTTTACTGCAGCCTATTTGACAAATAGTGACCATATACTCGTATTGGGACAGTCCGGTGTTACAATACTGCTATTGGTTTCACTGTAAGATGGTGCCTTCCCACCATTACTCCAGATCACAGCACCTCACATTGGCAGCCATCATTCTTGCCATCATGAGGTTTTCAACCTGCAGGCTTTCCTTGTGCTGTTTATTGACTATGTTGCTTCCATTTGGAGCTGTATGGTTAATTGCAGGTTATAGATTGCTGGCCAGTAAAATTTGGCTCTTTTTTGTTTCTGTCTGGGTTAAACTGCAACATTATTATGCTTGTAGAAGTTATAGTTTTATTATAGTAACTTTGAATATTTCAGAGATACCTGGTTTAAAACAGGAGTTAAAACACAGGCTTAAGCTGTTTGTCTTTTGCCTAATGTGCTCAATAGAGGACTCTTAGTCCGTTGCATGGACGGAATATATTTTAATAAAGCTCTCATCTCAGGGACTGTCCTTGTTCTTGGCAGTGTGAGTTCATCCTTACAGTTTCTATATGAGATGTATGATAAGGTACTACCCCCTTAGGTTGTAGCATAATCTAGACTTGTGTCAAATCCTAATATTGCATATTGACTATGTCTTTTTGCATGTATCAACTGTAGATGTAATGTACTAGTTTTTATTTGTGCAAACTAATTAAACATACGTTTAAAAAAATTAAAAAAGAGGGGCATGGTTAGCGCTCATTGTAGATGGCGGCTTAATCGGGTTGTTCTCGTCGCACGGAGCCTAGCACCCGGGAATTATACCCTTTGGGGAGGACATACACAAAAAATAATAACGGACCAGGCTGCCGAAACTTGGTACTATCGACACGGGAATTTTGGACTCTTGGGACATTCGGCAAAGCGGATTGTGAGTGGGAGATTCGTATCCCTGCTATCCGTGATCTACATGATGGCACAGTTAGTAAATGAGCGAGAGGAGCCCTCTGTACAGGACATGTTTGTGTCGATCATGGCAAGCATAGACAACCTCACATTAGCAGCTAATAATTCTGCTCTCGCTATTCAGCAAATTAATGTACATGTGGACACAGTGGAGCAAAGGCTAAATACGCAGGACTCACTTCTCAACTACTCGGCCCTAATGAGAGATCAGGTGGCTAAGATTAATCAGCTACAAGATAAAGTGGAAGATCTGGAAAATAGGAGTAGGCGAAATAATCTGCGCCTATTGGGATTCCCGGAGGGTTGTGAGGAAGGGAAGGTTTTGCCATTTCTACAACATGTACTGCCAGAAATCTTGAAGCTCCCTGAGGGTACTAAAATTACAATCGAGCGGGCTTACTGCACGGCCCAGCCTAGGCCTGCCTAGGGGGAACGTCCTCGCCCCATCCTGGTTCGGTTCCTGAATTTTGCTGAAAAAGAAGCAATACAGGCTAGGGCGAGAGAGCTCAGACAGCTACAGTGGCAAGGGAATAGGATTATGATTTTTCAAGATTATTCGAAGGAATTGGTCACTCGGCATAAAACTTTCACTGAAGCTCAAAGGAAGCTACATGCTTTAAAGATCCCTTTCACATTAAGGTACCCGGCCATACTACAAATCTCTATGAATGGTACAAGTCTGCAATTTTTATCTTCAGTGGCGGCTTTGGACTATATTGCCAATTCCTGTCCTAGAAGTTTGATTTCCCAGTCTTCTAGTCAGGCTGAAAATGTTCAAGGTATCCCCATTTCAGCTGCTGTTACTACAGTTACCTCTCCTCAATCAGCACCACTGGTGGGATTAGAACCCAGGAACTTGAATGTATGGAAGAGGCCTCCATCTTCCCTGCATACTAAAAGGGACCATCCTCAGGAAAGGAAGAGCAGTACCGACAATCTGACTTCTCCCCCTCCAGATACACAAGGAGAAGTTTAGATAGAATATGTCAGTCCTTACTTTGCCAAAAACCGGTTTGTGATTCTGAATGATCTCCCCGAGGAGGAAGGTTGTGAAGCAATGGTCAATGGGGGTGGAAGTTTTCAAGAAGACCATCTTAGGGACTGCCTTCAGGGCATGGTCAGTACCACAGTTAGTACATCATCAGTCTTTCCGGCCCTAGGGTCCCCCCCAGGCCAATCTACGGATCAAGAATGAGAAGAGGGAAAACAGCTGAAAATTTCATGAGCAAATGGACTTTTTTCCTTGGATTATACTGTTTAATGTTAGATAAGTATCTGAACTGCTGATTGTTTGTTGTAATATTGCGGGTGGAAATAGGTATGGCTTCCTTAAGTTATACCTGGGTGTAGCCCTTGGGGGTAATGTCTATCAGAAGGTTTTATGGCAGTTGTCATCGATGGCACATTTGGAGGGTATCGGCTGGGGTAGAAGGGGAATGATTATATAAACATATAATGTGGGTGGTACATCTGTGGCTAAGGGATGTTTGAAGATCTGCCTGTGATAGGGTAGATCCCAGGGGCGTGACCTACCCCCCCTTTTCTTCCTTCCCTGTTTGTCTTCCATAGGAGGAAGTTTATTATCTCTGTCAAGACAATATTTTTCCCTCCATAGTATTTTGCTTTGATGGCCTATTGGGAGGGATTAAGTGACTCAATGGGTCCATAGAGGTGATATGTAGAACTTAACATTGCCAAAGGATTCTATCGACCGTACTATGGGGTAATGATTAAGATGTGCCACATAGTTTTACTCAGAATATGCAGTACTTGGCTTGGTTATAGGTGGGCCCTAAGGTTGTTGGTAAAGATTCATTAGTAAGAAAATGTTTAGGGAGTATTAGAAGCCCAGTTAGGGGAGATGTCTTATAATATCTTTTGTGGACATGGAGTTGGTACGAGGGGGTTCTGAGTTTCCCATTAAGAGCAGAGCAATAACTGGTCCTAAGATTCAGTTATAGGACTAGTTCCCCACGTGAGGGGACTGTAGGCAGGTCCGTTGCAGGCTCTAGCATGTACGGACTTTGTTTGTTGCTTTGGTCCTTTTTCAGAGTAGTTTGATATATGCTCCATAGTAGATAGGAATCTTCTTCCTTTTGAGAAATACCTGGTTCCCCCCAGGATCGATAGGATATACCATTGGCTAGGTTTCTAGCTGGCTTAATTCTACCGGTTCATCTAATAATAGTAGGTAGTTTGTTTGTTTGGTTGTTATTTAGATAGTGTAGGAGTATAGATTAGTTGTAATTAGGTTAGATAATTCCCGCCTATTGTTGGGGTGCGTGTTTGCCCTGATCGGTACAGGGACTTTTCATATTTGGCATATAGATAGATTTAGTTCTTTTAATAGTTTAGACTAAGGTACATTGAGAAGGTAACAAAATGGCTGATATAGTGATGCATACCTGGAATGTCCGTGGGTTAAATTCTCCGATTAAACGTAAGAAAGTTCTCGCATACTTGAAACATAAACGTTCACAAGTGGCCTTTCTCCAGGAGACTAAGTTTAATGGGGAAGATCAAACCTGTATGATGAAGGATTGGGTTGGTCAGCAAGTGCATTCCAATGCCTTGACCAGGAAACACGGAGTCCAGATTTTGGTGCACAAGTCTCTTCCTTGGAAGTTAACTCAGACAATTGCAGATTCTGATGGCAGATGGGTTATGGCTACGTATAATACGCCCACAGGTTTAATTACTGTATGCAATGTATATGCCCCGAATGATGATGCTCCACTTTTTTTTCATAAGCTGGCAGAAGCAACACTAGAATTTAACCCTCCAGACTGTCCGCTACTCATTGGTGGGGATTTTAATCTGACCTTGATGCCTATGTTGGATAGAAATGACGGGGGGAAAGAGGCACATCCTAGGAGTGTGAAGGCTCTCCATCAAATGTTGTCTGACCAGGGGTTAGTAGACCTCTGGAGATTGTTCCACCCCAGAGCTAGAGACTACTCATTTCATTCTGTTCCCAATGATTCATATAGTAGGCTTGATTTTTGGCTTGGCTCAGCTAACCTGACTACTAAAACTTTGGAGGTTTCAATTCTCCCTTGCTGTATCTCTGATCATGCTTTAGTTCAGCTATTAGTACAATGGGACCCAGTGGCCCCCCCCAACTAAACAGTGGAGATAGGATCCATTTCTGGTACAGAACCCTGAGTTCACCCCTTGGCTCATTAAGGAGGCGTCTCTTTTCCTTGCAGAAAATCCTATTGATGACACCTCTGCATGTACAACTTGGGAGGCTTTTAAAGCCATGTTGCGAGGTAGCATTATGTGGTTTTTGGCTACTAAACGCAGACAAAGAGAAGCTCAGCTGCTTGACCTTGAGCGGAAATTGGCTGAGGCTGAGAGTAAGTTTAAGTCGCTGCCTTCTCTCAATATTCATTCGCCTATAGGGAAATCCATATTAGCCATTCGGTTTGAAATTAATCAGATTATGAACAGGAAAGTGGAAGCTGCTATTTTACATCTTAAACATATGTTTTGGGAAGGGGGGGACAAAGGGGGTAAGGTACTTGCTTACCAATTAAGGAAACAGCAGGCTAGCAGATTTATCCCTGGCCTAAAAAACAATTTAGGCTCATTACATACTTCTCCAGGGGATATTAATGAGATTATGTCTGCATTCTATACAAAGTTATATTGCTCCACTCACACTAAGCATAATTTGGATACTCAGGGCTTCTTAAATTTGCTGAGCTTACCTAAGCTGCAGAGCCAGCACACATAGGTGTTAGATCTCCCTATCTCTAAGGAGGAACTGATGGTGGCTATTCAAAACTTAAAAAAGGGTAAATCTCCGGGTAGCGATGGGTACCCCGCAGAATTTTATCAGACTCTGGGCCATATTATTGCTCCCCTTTTGATTCAGGTCTTTCAGGAGGTCAAAATTAAGGGCGCCTTTCCACCCTCTATGCGGGAGGCAACTATTGTTGCGATTCCCAAGAAAGGTAAGGACTCCACGAATCCAGGAAATTATCACCCTATTTCACTTATAAACCTGGACAGTAAACTTTATGCTAAAATCCTGGCCTACAGACTTAGTCCTTTGTTGGCTGAATTGATACACCCATCACAAGTGGGATTTATACCTGACAGACATAGTTCAGATCATGTAAGAACCCTGTTGAATTTGATTCCTCTGGCCAGGTCTCTTCATACCCCTGCGGCTGCCATTACAGTAGATTTCGAAAAGGCTTTTGACTCAGTTGAATGGGACTATCTATATTTGACTCTTGCTCATTTTGGGATTGAAGACACCTTTCTCTCAAGAATAAAAGCTATATATGGGGCCCCTTTTGCCAGAGTTAATACCAATTTGACCCTTTCCCAACCTTTCCCTTTGGGCAGAGGGATGAGACAAGGTTGCCCGCTCTCTCCCTTACTTTTTGTCTTGGCGATAGAACCGTTGGCGGCTGCCATTCACAATCACCCAAAGATTAATGGTTTGACAGTGGGGAATATATCCTATGTAAGTTTTATGTATGCTGATGACCTTCTCCTTTTGTTGGAGGATGCTCACACTGCTATCCCCCTGCTTCTTGATTTGCTTGAAGAATTCTCCAAGCATTCTGGTCTTCGGATGAATCGGCACAAGACATAGATACTCCCCCTGAACGAGCACTGTGTTCAGCAGGACATGGGAGTGGAGGACCTAGTTTGGGCTTCAGTTGGGATTACATATTTGGGTATTTTTCTCACTCCCTCTATAGAGGTTATATGGAAGGCCAATATACAACCCCTTCTCTCCTCACTGAAGACAGATTTTGATAGATGGAGGTTACTTAAACTAACTTTTGCTGGGAAAGTGGCGGCAGTATCTATGATTGCGGCTCCCAAATTATTTTATCTCCTGAGACATTTACCGGTCCCTTTACCTGCACGATGGTTTCAGAGTATTGACAAAGTAATTGGGGATTTTTTATGGGAGGGATCTAAACCTAGATTCAGTCGGGCTAAATTAAGATCACACTGGCGGCGGGGGGGTGGAACCTCCCGTGGTTTGAAGGATACCATCGGTCCTTTCTGTTAGCTCAAACGATCAACTCGGCTAGATCCCTTTCCTCTCTGTCACCACAATGGGTACAGCTAGAGACAGACATCGCAGGGTTGCGTCAACCCTTATCTCTTCTAGTACAGAAGGATAATTTCAAAAAAGCTAAGATTAATAAGAGTGGGATAGAGAGTACATCTCCTACATCCCCTACAATAGATTCGGCCAGGAGAAATTGGATTTGCTTTCATCGTAGACTTAAGCTGGCACCTCTTCCTCTTTCTTATGTCCCTATATGGCACAACCCAGACATCACCATAGATGGCAGCAAAATTAGGTGGGGGCATTGGACAGCATTGGGTATCACCACGTTAGGAGATTTGTTGACCCCTGATCATAAGAATATCCAGACATTTCAGTCTCTGAGACAGCACTGGGGAATTCCAGCAGAAGATTTCTGGAGATACCTCCAGATCAGGGATGTTATCAGACAACTTTTGCGTTCTCCGTTGAGCCGGGTTCAACCATCTCCATTGGTTAAGTGGATTTCATGTACTAAGGGACTTGCGGGTCAGTTGTATGCTACCCTGCGTGATACTCTTCCATCTCAATCTGAGACAGTGAGGATTAGACGGGAGAAGATGTTGCAGACTCCTATATCATCTGAGGCTTGGGATAAAGCCTGGATAGATGTTCATTCCTGGTTTACTGATTCCAAATTGAAACTAATTCAAAACAAAATTGCACACTCTTTGTATAGAACCCCAGTCGTTCTGTATAGAGCTAAAGTAATAGAGAGGGATAATTGCTGGAAGTGTCAACAGCCGAGAGATTGTTACATTCTGTGGACATGCCCCAGATCCAACCTCTCTGGCAAGAGATTCTGGTTCTGGCTTCTCAGGTTCTCCAACAGACCATTCTCCTATGTCCCCTTTTTTGTAACTTGGGGTTAAGGGGGTATTGCCTAAATTGTCACTGTTAAAATTGAGATGGCTGGCCTTGTTAGCGTTACAAACCAAAAGGGCTATATTATGCCAGTGGAGGTCTGTGGTGATCCCTACAGTAACAGTAATATTGGGGTCTTTGGCTACTCTGGCCAAACTGGATAAGATATCCCACCTACAGAAATCCAAATTATCCTCATTCACAGTCTGTTGGGACCCATATCTGAGATACTTAGTGCAGATTCCTCCTCCAGCGGGAATAGGATGATCAACCTTGGTTTCTTCTGTTGGCTGTATATGTAGTTAGTTGTGGTGGGACTTCAGCAAAGGTAAAGGTAATGGTGCCCCATGTTTTGTGGGGGATGTGATATTCCCAGAACTATAAGTGTTATGATTGAATGTGTTTGGTCTGCTGGACACTGAAGTTATCTTATAGTACGGACTTAAGCTTGGGTCATTTGGTATCTTTACAGGAATGGGTGGTCCTTGCAGAACATATCTATACTCTATGTCACAGTGCTCGAATGCCTTGAAAAGGAACACCTCTGGCAGCAAGTATAAAATTACTTCTGCAATGTAGTACACCAGTATTGAAGGATCTGATTCAATCCAGCTTTGGTAAGTACTCCTTATAGGGTTGATAGTGGGAGGTTTGGGGTACCTGGGAGTGCTTGGCTTAAATTCTATGGTATGTCTATACATAATAGAGCATGTAACCAGTGATATACAGTAGTATTTATTCTGTTAACTGAAATGTTACGTTTATATAGTTTACTCTTAGGGTATACTTGGTTGCCCCCATATGACAACTAGATCAGTATACCATCCCAGCACTTGTGGGTGGGGTTGGATGTACTTTATAACTGATCACTGTATTTTGTAATGTGACCTTATGTTTTGTTTTATGTTCTGAAATATCAATAAAAATTATTACAACAAAATAAATAAAAAAAAGGAATAGTGTGCCATAAGAGAGCAAGCAAAGCAGATGGTGGTGGTAAATGGGATCTAATCCAGGGAGAGGGGAGTGGCCAGTGAGGTACTGTACCTCAGGGATCAGTCCTGGGACCAGTCCTGTTCAATGTCTTCATTAGTGACATTGCGGAAGGCCTACAAGGAAAGGTCTGCATGCAGAGGACACCAAGATCTGTAGCAGAGTGTATACTGCAGAAGGGGTGGAGACAGTGAGAAGGGACCAGGAGAGGCTTGAAAAATGGTCTGAGGAGTGGCAACTGAGGTTCAATGCAAAGAAATGCAAAATAATGCACCTGAGAAGAAGGAACCCTGGGGAGAGCCACAGAATGGTGGCGTAACATGTTGGGGTGCATAGACAGAGGTATCACTAGCAGAAGGTGGGAAGTGGGGGCATATAAACCCTGAGGAGAGCTACAGGATGGGGGAGGAGTTGCTGGCAGTCACCAAGGAACAAAGAGACCTGCCAATTATTATTTCAGATGACCTGAAAATGTCAAAGCAGAGTACAAAGGCAGAGGGAAGGGCCACTGGCATGCTGGGGTGCATAGGCAGGGGTATTACCAGCAGAAGGAGGGAGATAGTGATGCCATTATATAAGACCCTGGCCAGGCTTCAGATGCAGTACTGTGTGCAGTTCTGGAGGCCATACCTTTGAAAGGACAAAAACAGTGTAGAGAGGGTTCAGAGAAGGGTGACTAACATGGTACAGAGCTTGCAACACAAAACTTACAAGCAGAGATTAAGGGATCTCAATATGTACTGGCTAGAGGATAGGAGGTAGAGAGCAGACATAACAGAGACATTCAAGTACCTCAAGGGTTTAAACAATGTGCAAGGTGAGACATCTTCCAATACAGGAGGAGTACAACAATGAGGGGGTATGACATCACATTAGAAAGTGGCAGGCTAAGAGGGAATGTGAGGACATTTTTCTTCACAGAGAGGGTGATGGATGCATGGAATGGTCTGCCACAGGAGGACGTGAGAGCAAGCACTATGGTTGGATTTAAACATGCACGGGACAAGCATGGGAGAACCATAGAGGTAAAGCTGAGGGAGGGTCAGAAGCTGTAGTAAAGTACATGGCTTAAGGGCAGACTGGATGAGCCTAACATTCCTTATCTGCCAACAATTTCTATGTTTGACTCTCTGGCAGTCATGTTCACAGAGTTGTTCAACACAGAAGTGGTGCCAGAGGATTGGAGGAGGGCACATGTGGTCCCACTACACAAATCCGGCAGTAAGGAGGAGGCAGGAAAATATATGCCACTCAACCTCACATCAGTAGTGGGGAAGATCATGGAGGCACTGCTTAAAGAAAGGATAGTGGAACATTTAGAAGCCATCAGTGCCCAGAACCCAAGGTAGCATGGATTCACAGTAGGTAGGTTGTGCTGGACGAATCTGATAGATTTCTTTGACTGGGTGACAAAGGAAGTGAATGTTGGGGGGCTTGGACATCGCCTACCTCGATTTCAGCAAGGCCTTCAACACTGTCCCACATAAGAAGCTTATTATACTGTGGGCAGTGCATAGGAGCCAGTCCTGCCACAGGTCCCTGTTCCACTTCCTCCTCCTCCTTAGCCTCAGTCTCTCTCGCTTCTTTTTTATTTCAACATTCGAAGGGAGAGGGATAAAAGAAATAAAGGGGAAACCAGGTAAACCCCCAAACTACACTCAGTTTATACAGGAGGTGGTTTAAAAACTGAATCTACACATAAACTCACACAAGTCAGAAGAAATGGCAAGATACAAAGTCAAGGGCAACAATGGTGGATGGAAGACATTTATCAGGAATTTGGAGAAAAATTAGTTTGCTTTTTTTCCAATTGTTTAACCAGGAGTGACACACTAAGCTGAAAGCTTGTTTACAGGTGTGACCTGGCAGCACAGGGAAGTTAAGTGACTTGCCCAGGGTCACACAGTATGCAAGTGGAACTGTGAGATTCAAACCCAGGTCTCCAGATTTGAAGCTCAGAGCCTTAAACCACTGCACTATACTGCCTCCTAATGGGCAGGACTGGCAGCAATTGGTGTACGTCCTAATTAAACTCTCTGCTTTTGGCAACTTAATGCCTGTCACACTCTCTCTCCCCGGTCTTCACTCCTCTGCCCTCCCCAGGCTTCTACATGAGCCTTGGTGTGGCTTTACTTATTGGCGGTTCCTGCCCCCCACTGCACTCTGTCTCCCTGTTCCTTGCTCCTCTGACCCACCCCCCAGGCTTCCACAATAGCCTCATTGTAGCTTTACTTATTGGCATCTCCTGTTGCCTGCTGCACTCTATCTTCCTGGTCCTCCCTCCTCTGAAATCCCCCCTCCCCCAGGCTTCTACAATAGCCATGGTGTGGCTTTACTTATTGGTGGCTGTTGCTGCCCACCGCACTCTCTCTGCCCCCCAGTCCCCACCCATCTGAAATCCCCCCACCAGGCTTTTACAATAGCCATGATGTGGCTTTACTTATTGGCAGCTACTGCCAACTGCTGCTCTCTCTCCCCAGTCCTCTGTCCTCTGAAATCCCCCTCTAGGCTTCTACAATAACCGCAGAGCGGCTTTACTTATTAGTGGCTTCTGCTGCCCGGCACACACTCTCTCCCCAGTCCTCACTCCTCTGAACCCCCCCCCCAGGGTTCTACATTAGATGTGGTGTGGATCTACTTATTGGCAACTCCTGCTGCCCAGTACACTCTCTCTCTCCCCGGTCAACTAAGGTCAGTGTGAGTGGCTTCCCTGACTAACAGCTCCTCCCTGCAATTACGGTGCAGCTTCCACCATGTGTGATCTGCCAATCTCACTGCTGCCTCCTCACTCCTCTGAAGCCAGTACCAGTACCAAACACCACTACAAATACCTGCAAGTGAATGTTCGGCACTGACAAATGCTTGTTTTGTCATGCATTAGTTATGGAGACTAATGCTAGGAATACATAGACAGGGGGTCATACTTAGCTGGTGAAGTTGCAAGACTGATGTTTGGATTGGGACTGCCTTCAGGGAATTTAAGGAATTTCTAAAACATCAGCTTGTAATCAGCGACTCTGAAATTTAAACTGCCCAGTGTTTTTTCTAAGCACTAAAAACAAACGTCAAGAATTGTAAAAGGAAAACAAAAACCAAAAAACTGTAAGATCTTTTTCAAACCTGCACTACTACAACACATACAGAAACATAAATTGGCAACTGTCATGCTTCAGTAAAAATGTACACAGGACTGAAAACAAATAAATATACACACTTCTTTACATCTCATTTAACTTTAAAATTTCATGATGTTGTTATTCTCTTGAACAATCTCAAATCAGCTGGAATCAAAAATTCATCTTTTATCCACAGACCGTATTAAAAATATGGTTTCCTTAACTGCTGTACTTTTTTTTCTTTCTTTATATTTAGCCCATAACAAATCATCTTTGAATCAACATCTCATTTACTTGATGGTTCTAACAAGACAGCAGCAGTTATACTTTACAAGTTAAATGTATTTTGTAGATTACAATAATAGGCCTATTGGAACCATTCACTCCTTAAAGGTGAGCCAACTTGAATTAATTCATGGTTGCAATAGATGTGATACTACCTTAACACAGCAGTGCAACATAAAATGTTTCTTCCCCCAGAAAGCTAGTTTCTGCTACAATTAAAACAAATACTAGCATGTCTGTCAAATCTACTTGTGTAGGCACCTGCTATGCTGTATACCACGCTTTGTTTTCTTCAATCCTAACCCTTGACAACTATACAGTTCTATTTCTAAGCCAAATATAGTGGTTATCTTTTTTTCTTAAGAAAAAAAAACAACAAAATTAAAACATTTATGAACTATTCAGATTTTAGTGAACTAGAAATTATACCACCAAATAAAACTCGAGAATGCCTGGAATCTTTTATAGTGAAAAGGTAGGGTCAATATTTTGTTCAGTTTGTTTGTACTGCTGCTTTAAGGAAGCACTGTGCTTCCACAGGAGTGAGAAATTGCAGTCATTGGAGTTTCCTGTCCTGCTAGGACCTTAGCCCTATAGCCCTTTGTGTCCTACAGCTTTAGTTGACCATCTGAATAAAGATTGCAGCATAGCAACATCTTCCCTGAGTTTGTGTCCATCAAGTCTTCTAACAGAATTATTACAGTGGTGACAAGGTAGCATGAGTAAAATAATCCATAGATGCATCATTTCCTACAAAGGCTGGTAAGTTCATTCTGTGTGCTTTATTATTTTTATTATCATAACTGCTGCAACCACTTGCAGGCCTTTGTTTACCCCAAAGCCTTGTGACTTCTATTCATTGCAACCTTATTGATTCTCCATTTGCCTACTGTCTCCTGCATACAAAGAAGATACATTTCATTGAAGTTTGAGGGCTCCTGACTGTGATCTGTGAAATCTGTATTACTCACTCTGTTATGCACCCATGTAGGTGCCTCCACTTGTATATTTCAATTTGTGCACAGTAATAATCTTTAGTTTTGTAGACAAAATAGTAGACAAAACCCTTCTGCTACTATAGGTGAGCCTAGCACCAGAGTATGTGCATTTCACTTGGTAGAATCCAGAGCATTAAAAATAATGAAGCAGCACTTAAAAAAATACTCAGATCACACCAAATTCAAGATTTAAAAAAGACTGGAAATAGCTCATCATTTACTTGGTGGCAAGAATAAAACAGCAATATTTTATAGACCATAAATCAAGTCAAAACTTTGTGCTTCACCATTGTTGTCTAGCCCTTTAAGAACGTGATGTATTGGAAGATTGTCTCCTAACCCACAGTGCCTCTTTTATTTTGAAATTCTGTCTGGCCTCCCTTCCCACTTACATAAGCTCTCTCCTCTCCCCATTGCCCCTCTCATCTTAATCTCTCCACAACTCTGGCTGCCATTGCTTCACACTTCTATCTCATAAATCCCTTGCTGGTCAGGTTGTCTTCTCTTTCCGCGTTCCTAAACTTTGGAATTCTCCCACTCCTAAGCATTCATTACACCTCTTCCAAATGCTTTCTCTTCTCTGCTCCATGTCCTCACAAGTCCCTCTTGTGACTGCCCTTAAGTCATAGCCCTTGGCTTCCACACTGCTTACATTACTTTCTCCAACCTTTTCTCCACCTGCCCCCTTACCCCTCTCATACCCTCCTTCCTCTCTTCTTCCTACCTACCCTCCTCCCTCTCTTTCTTCCTTCCCCTAATGCCTCACTGATGTAATGAACATTTGCTAAAACCTATGGGACATGTCTTCTGCCCTGTCCTTGTAAAATTTATTTATTGATTCTTTTTGCCAAGAGTGCTCAAATTTTTCTGAAGAACCTAGTTTTCTACTATTAACTTTTATCTTGGCATGATGTTTTATTATATAAATCATTTATTTTTGTACAAGTCATTGTTCAATTCTGTTCTGACACCCTTTCCCCCCTTCCCCCCAGGATGCATCTAGAAACAAGCTATTTCAGCTCAGTATGTCTTTCCAGGTATATCTTTTGAACTAAGTAAATAAATGGTCCCTTAAATAGTGATGAAGGCACATGTGTGTAAATAGAAAACATAGTGTTTGGAATAAAGACAAGTGTGCTTTTAAAATCTTGAACTTTGCATGAGCTGAGTCTTTTTTGAAGAGCTGCTTCTAAACTTTTGATGCTCTGAATATTTGTTTGATTCTACAAAGTGAATTGTGCATACTCTGGTGCTAGACTCACCTATAGGAGTAGGATGGAGGAGTCTCCTATTTTGTCTACAATATGTTTCCCTGTTTTGGAACCTGTGCACAGAGCTGGCATTTGTTCTGGGAGCTGGGACTTTTGTTTCTAAATGTTAGCTTGGTTTTACCTATGTGTGAACATTTGTCCTAGTGACTGGGTGAGTTCCTAGCGTACAAAGTACATACAGGTAGTCTATTTTTATGTCTACCTCTTGCATACTCCTGCTGAGCTCCAGAATACAGCAGGAAACCCACAGAGAAAGTCAAAGCACAGCTGCTCCCTTTCAAACAGCATAACTATGTGCATTTCTTAATTTCCCTACTTGGGTGGGGACTGAAAAACCAATCACTGCTCTGCCTGCTTGCACTGAGCATGCTTTCAATAGCCCTCTTCACACCCTAGACTCACTGATGGGGACTGGAAGGAGATTTGGGAGCACACTTATGGAAAGGAACCTGCAAGAAAGTTCCATGCATGAGCTTAGTTAAAAACAAAATGTGTGAAAGTGAAAATGATTAGCGTCATCATACGTTACGCCTGGGATCTCCAACCAGACAACTGAAGCCCAGTTTCAAAACCCTACACCAAGCTTGACAGGCAGTACAAAGGGAACAAGCATTTGTCAATGCCGTTTGTTGTCTCGCTGGCATTGGCATTGGTAGTGCCAGAGTTAGAGACACGTAACAGGAATGGCAGTGAAGTATTGAAGTAATGCCAACCCCACCCCCACACTGTAGAGACCAACAGGCATTGGGGGTATGCCTTTGGGTCATCAGCTATAACGCTCATGCCACTGTACCTCAGCCTACCCTGTAGACACTGACAAGTGTTGTGGTGTGCTTTGGGGTCTTTGTGAGTTATACTTATCCCATTCCATAAGGAAATACGCTGAGGTGGGCACAGTATAGGAGAATGGGGTGAACTTTGTGGCTGAACACTGCAAGGCACACCACGATGCCTGTCACTGGCTGCAGGGTGGGGTGGAATGGCGTGAGCATTACAACTGATGATCTCAAGTCACACTGCTGATGCCTGTCACCCTGTACATGGTGGGGTGCCACAGTAGGAAACCATAACTCCATAGTCGTTTGTTGGTGCTCTCACTCCAAATTTTCAACATGGGTTTTTTGTGACCCCTCCTCATGAAGATTGGCACAATCAGTTTGTAAGCTGAAAGGCAATTATGCACAGCAGCTATGTCATTTGGCGACACAGGGATGAAAACACATTTTGGGCAGGAATGTGGAACATGACAACTGTATTGTTCATGAGGAGGTGTAAAAAAAATGGCAACATTGAAAATCTGGAATGAAAAAATAAAAAATTGGTGAAGTCATGAGCATGCATAGAAACTGCACAACACACGTCCATAACCCAATTATTTGTGGGAGTATTTTAGCCACATTTTCAGCATAGGTATTTTGGGACCTCCCCTCATGAACATTGGTGCTGTGATTTTGTTAATGTGTCCCAAAAGGTGATTTCCCACAATGACCACGCCATTGTGCACCACAGCTGCAGAAATGCATTTTGGACATTCTGTTAATAAGGAGTTGTGGAAAAATGCCACTGTTGAAAATCTGGCATGAAAATATTGTAAATCTGTGAAGTTACAAGGGTGCATGGAAACTGCTCAATGCACGCTTGCAACACAGTCACTTTATGGACTTTTGGCACCAAATTTTCAACATAGGCATTTTAGGACCTCTGCTCATGAACAGTGTCACCGCCATTTCCTCAAATTGTCCCAAAAACTGATTTCGCAGAGCGATGGTGCAATTCTGCACCAGGATATATAAAATGACAGCTGTACTGTTCATAAGGAGTTGTGGAAAAATGCCAATTTTGAAAATCTGGAGTGAAAATATTACAAATTCACGACGTTGTGAGCGTGCGTGAAAGCTGCGCAATTCACGCTCATAAAACACTCACTTTATGGACTTTCATCTCCAAATTTTCAACATAGGCATTTTAGGATGTCTGCTAATGAACAGTGTCACTGTCATTTTTATGTTTGCTTGCACGCATGTGCAAGAAACATAGTGCCATCATCGGAGATTTCGGAGGTGTGTCACCTCCTCCTCCAATTCAGGCAGTGTGCTGGCAGGCACGGCCCCTGTAAGCCAATGCATTTTGGAGCTGTCTGAGCATACGCTCCAAAATGCAGTAACACTCTGATTGAAAGGGGAGCTACGCTTGAGTGAGCAGCGATAAGAAGCTGCTCACGCGCAGCTCCCCCCCCAGCCACAGGCGTGTGTGCCCCTGCACGCAGTGTATAGCCGACGGGGTGCCCAATCCCTGTCGGCTGAGCTGCATCATCTCCATCCCTCCTCCCAGTACTTGGTGTCACGCTGGGAGCCCACCCCAGCATGGCAATCAGTGATTTAGCTGACGGGGGTGCCCAATCCCCCGTCGGCTGAAGGCCCCCCAAAGTCCTTGTGCCACGCTGGGAGCCCACCCCAGCGTGGCAATCAGTGAGTTAGCTGACGGGGGTGCCCAATCCCCCGTCGGCTGAAGGCCCCCCAAAGTCCTTGTGCCACACTGGGAGCCCACCCCAGTGTGGCAAACGGTCCCACGACGTCTTTTTAATTTGTTTTACCTGTAAGACAAAACTGTCTCATGTCTGCTGCCTCCCGACTCCCTCCCACAACCCGCACTCCACCCACTGTGCACCCAGCCTCCCACACCCCCCCTCACCCCATACTTACCTCCGGACTCTGGTGCGACGATCTTCGGTGGACCGGGAACACGTCTGCACTCTTCAAAGCCGACCGCGAACTGAGGAAATGCCGGTAAGCTGTATAATGGGCTAGATAGGGGGGTTTCAACTTTATTGCATATCTCAGCCATTTTTGGGAATTTTTGCACCAAATTTTCAACATGGGGTTTTTGGGACCCCTTCTCATGAATGATGTCACTGTCATGGCGTTATTCGGGCCCGAAGGGTGATTTCGCGCAGTGACTGCGAAATCACCCGCCCGGACCTGGGCTCTGCCATGAGCGTCATGAAGGGTAAACATGTTGAGGGTGATAAATCAAAATGACTATTTCTGACTTGCATGCGCGGTTCCTCGCCGGGCTCGTAAGTTCGCGAAATTTCAATATTTTCACTCCAGATTTTCAATATTGCCATTTCACCACACCTTCTTATGAGTAGTACAGCTGTCATTTTCACATCTCACCCAAAATGTGTTTCCACCACGTGGCGCGAGAATGGCGCAGTCAGTGTGCAAAATCAATGTATGGGACAAATTAAGAAAATCACAGTGATACTGTTCATGAGCAGAGGTCTTGAAATGGCTATGTTGAAAATTTTGGTAAAAAAATTCTAAAATGACTGTGATGAAGCGTGCTATGCAGTTCCTATACTACAGGTTTGCGAATTTTAAATATTTCCACTCCAGATTTTCAACATTGCCATTTTCCACACCTTCTTATGAGCAGTACAGCTGTCATTTTCACATCTCACCCAAAATGTGTTTCTGCCCATATGGCGCACAATGGTGCAGTCATTGTCTTGAACTCAGTGTGTAGGACATTAAAGAAAATCACAGTGTCACTGTTCATGAGCAGAGATCTTAAAATGGCAATGTTGAAAATTTGGTGAAAGAATTCCTAAAATGACTGTTTTATGAGTGTGTGTTGCACAGGTCCCATGCGTATCGTCAGAGGTTTGCGAATTTTCAATATTTCCACTCCAGATTTTCAACATTGCCATTTTTCCACACCTCCTTATGAGCAGTACAGCTGTCATTTTTCACATCCTGCCCAAAATGTGTTTCCGTCCATGTAGCGCACAATGGTGTAGTCGGTGTGCAAACTCAATGTATGGGACACATTAACAAAACCACAGTGACACTGTTCATGAGCAGAGGCCTTAAAATGGCTATGTTGAAAATTTGGTGAAAAAATTCCTAAAAATGACTTTTACGAGCGTGCGTTGCACAGTTCCTATGCATGCTCGTAAGTTTGCAAATTTAATATTTTCACTCTAGATTTTCAACATGTCCTTTTTATTAAACTTCCTTATGAACAGTACAGCTGCAATTTTTCATATGTCACCCAAAATGTGTTATCGCACATGTAGTGCACAATGGTGCTGTTGGTGTGCGAAAGCAATGTTTAGGACAGATTAAGAAAATCACAGTTTTACTGTTCATGAGCAGAGGGCTTAAAATGGCAATGTTGAAAATTTTGTGACAAAAGTCCATAAAATGACTGTTATGAGTGAGCATTGTGCAGTTTCCATGCATCCTCGTTAGTTCATGACTTTGTAATATTTTCAGTCCAGATTTTCACTAGTGGCATTTTCCACACTTCCTTATGAACAGTACAGCTGCCATTTTCACAACATGGTCGAGTGTGTTTCACACTTTCAGTGCAGAGATGCGTGGTCGCTGTGGGAAATCATTGTTTGGCACAGATAAAGAAAATCACAGTGACACTGTTCATGATCGGAGGCACCAAAATGCCTGAGTTGACAATCTGCTATAAAAACTCCCCAACCTAATTATATTACGGGTGTGCATTGCACAGTTTCTATGTACGCTTGTGACTTCACCATTTTTTTAAATATTTTTATTACACATTTGCAACATAGCCATTTTTACACCTCCCCATGAAAGAGTACAGCTGTCACTTTTTACATCTTGTTAGGAATATTTTTGCACCTGTGGTGCTAAATGCCGTAGTCACTGTGCATAAGCAGCTTTCGGCTACCAAACTGATATTCCCCCTGTTCATGAGGTGGGGTCACAAAACAAACATGTTGAAAATTTGGAGTGAAAATACCAACGAATGCCTGAGGTATTAGGCTTTTCAACTAAATCGCCCAACCCTCTAGAGAATGACAGGAATCAGGGGTGTGACTTGGGATTCTTGCCTGTGATGCTCATACCATTCCACACCCTGCAGTCACTGAGAGGCATTGAGGTATGCCTTGGACTCTTCCGCCCCAAACTTCATCCCATTCTCCTATATCGCACCCATCTCACCATATTTCCTAATGAAATGGGGTGTGCATAAGGGCCAAAGACCCCAAGGAACACGTGCCACTTGTCAGTCTCTGCAGAGTGGGGTGTGGTGAAATGGCGTGGCCGTTATGCCTGACGACCCAAACGCACACCCCAATGCCTGTCACTCTCTGCAGGGTGGTGATGGGGTTGGCTTCAGTTCAATACTTCACTGCCATTCCTATTACGCAGCTCTGTAACTTCTACACTACCACTGCCAATACCAGCAAGCAAACATTCGGCATTGACAAATGCTTGTTATAATGTGGCTCAAACACGGATTTCCCACAGCGACCGTGCTATTCTGCGCTGGAACTGCAAAAACACATTTTGGCCAGGATGTGAAAAATGACAGCTGTACTGCTCATAGGAAGGTGCATAACAATGGTAATGTTGAAAATCTGGAGTGAAAATATTATAAATTCACAAACTTACAAGTGTGTATGCAAACTGCACAATGCACGCTCATAACACAGTAATTATATGGAATATCATCACCAAATTTTCAACATAGGCATTTTAGGACCTCTGTTCATGAACAGTGTCACTGTCCTTTTTGTAATCTGTCCAGAACACTGATTTCCCACAGCGACTGCGCTATTCTGCGCCGGAAGTGCGAAAACACATTACAGCCAGGATGTGAAAAATGACAGCTGTACTGTTCACAAGGAGGTGTGGAAAAATTCCAGTGTTGAAAATCTGGGGTGATAATACTGCAAATTCACTAAGTTACGAGCGTGCGTAGAAACTGGGCAATGCACACTCGTAAAACAGTCATTTTTTGGATTTTTTCTACCAAATTTGCAACATAGACTTTTTGAGAGCCCACCTCATGAACACTGGCACTGTCACTTCATTAATCAGTCCTGAAAGGTGATTCTGCACAGTGACTGCAAAATCACCTTTCGGAGCCGATTAATGCAATGACAGTGGCAGAATTCATGAGGAGTGGTCCCGAAAACCACATGTTGAAAATTTGGTGCCAAAATTCCCCAAAATGCCTGAGATATGTATCAAAGTTGAAAACACCCTATTTGTTCCATTATACAGCCTACCAGCATTTCCTCAGTTTGTGGTCGGCTTTGAAAAGTGCAGACGTGTTCCCGGTCCACGGAAGATCATCGCGTCGGACTCCGCAGGTAAGTATGGGGTGAGGGGGGTGTGTGGGGAGGTAGGGTGCACAGTGGGTGGGCACGAGTTGTGGAAGGGGGGCAGGGAGACTGCCGAGGAACCGTTATCTTTCCCACAGGTTAAAAAAAAACAAACATTGTGGGACCGTTCTTTCTTTGACAGGAGCGTGTGGCACACTGGGGTGGGCTCCCAGCATGCCACCGGAGTCACCAGAGTCTTTTTTTGGGGGGAGCAGCTGTAGCTGATGGGGGATTGGGCAACCCCATTGGCACACAACGAAAAGGGGGGCCACATTATACCAACGGGGACTGGGCACCCCCGTCGGCACACAATAAAAGTGGGGTGTGACATGATGCCGATGGGGATTGGGCACACCTGTCGGCACACAGCAAAAGTGGGAGGGGGGTTACATAATGCCAATGGGGAATGGGCTCTCCCATCGGCATTATGACAGGTGGCGGCGGCAGTCACTGCCGACATGTTGCCTGCACATCGGGAGGCATGTTGTGGTCACACTGCATGAGAGCTTAACTCTCATTGCAGCTGACCATTTCTCAGATCTGATGGCCCCATTAAGTATGCAGGGTGTTGAACCCTGCTTCTGGCTGATTGGGGAATGAGGGACGCACCTACTGATGCATGCCCTGCATTCGCCCAACAGTGATCCTGCCTCCAAATCTGCTGGTACTGTAGTATGTTGGCTACACATGCACACGAGCCCACATAAAAATTAATAAAAAATAACTTTTTCCTGGCAAAACTTGCAAATTATGATGGGCATAGTGTCTGGCTATAGGGAACAGCCAGCACAAGTGTTGCACAGACTAAGGGAACAGCACAAAAGAGGAGTCTCAAACCAGACACAGCCTGAGGAAAGCAGTCACAGCACCTTTTTAGAAGAAGGACTGAACTGCAGCAGGGCTGCACAGCTACACACTCTACATATAAAACGCTGCCATCTGCAGGCAGAACGCCCCCTTAAAAAGTATCTAAGTATCTGAAATGATTGTGATCTTTGTTTTCCATCCTTCCTGATCACCATTAAACCAGCACTGGTTACTTGCATTTGACTTGTGGCATCTTTATAATACAACTGCTCCTACAGAAACTGCTTGGTTTGGGCTGTACTTAGTTTAGATTGCAGCTTCTATTGTTTGAGCAGCAGTTGTTCACATTGTATGCATCTACTGGTGGGAAACTGGAAAAAGGAAAAGAAACAAAAAACACAAACAATGTGAAGAAGGTCTACTTGCATCCAACAAACACATCACCTATTTTTTGAGAAGTACTACGTCACCTGGCACAACGATGTCATGGGTACAAGTACCAAAGTTTTAAGTGTCATAAGAACAATTCTGTATATACATAGAATGGTTTGAATATTGGCTTGTGGTAAACAAAATATTGCAGTCTGAAAATGACCAAATGGGATCTTTTTCTAACAATCCTCTCATCCTCCATGTTTGCTTTATTCAAAGATTTAGTGGCATCAAATTTGTTGAGTGTGTCCAGCTACGTACAGCTTAAGGGCACACTTTTGCAACATTACAAACCCAAGCCAATTTTGATAGTGGGACACTATCAGTTTGATTAATGAACCCAAAGCGAGGAAGAGTACATTTCAGAGTTGATCATCACCTTAAATAATTTGGCAACCCTGTGTGATTATGGGCAGCTCCTAAATGATGCCATGATTCATTTATTTGTCTGGGATTTTTGTGGAGAACACTACATCAATCTCCTATTAACAGAACCAGACATAGTCTTTAAGTTAGCTTTTGACATCATCCAAGTGCTCTTGCTCTGAAAGATACCAGGAAGCAAACTAGGCATATGGGATTACTCAGGGGTCTGCACACTAAGCTGCTCCCATTGCCAGGACACAGATGACATCCTTGACCATGGGGTGGCCAGGCAACATCCCAGCCACCTCACCAAGATCCTCAAAAACTATCATCACAAGCCAGATCTGAAAAGTCCTGGCAGGGCTGTGTGGAGAAGACTACTAGCAGGACAAGTGCAGAGTCTGGAAAGAAAAATTCCACAAGTGTGGCAGAGTGGATCATCTAATTGGAGTCTCCAGAAGCATACTGGGTACATTATGTCACAGACACTTGGCCAAAGACAGTGGATGGAGAGGACGCTTTGGGCCTGTTTGCAGTGTACAGTAGACAAGGTTATGGAGACAGCATTTGTCTCAACCTCTTGTTAGCAGGCACACCAATAAGCATGCAGTTTGAAGTCGATGCATTAGTGTTACCAATTCAGGAGCACATCTATAAAGTTTGTCTCAGTCAGTATCTCCTGCCACTGTCTTACATTCAGCTAACCTCCTACATGGGAGATTGGATCCCTGTGCTAAGGGTGATACAAGTCCTAGTCACCTATGAGTGAAGAGAGTGGGCCTTGCATCTTGTGGTTCAAGGAGAGAAGCCAGCATTGCCCAGCGGTGACTAGCTACAGAAAATCAGGCTAATTGAGAGAAGATTATTGTATTAGTCACTGTGGCAAAGGACACAGAGAACATAGTTAAGAAAGCACACTGCACACTCTTAGAGTGCCAGCTGTTATGGCGCCCCATCATTAGAGCGTAAAACCAGAACGTTATTGCCCCTCCCCAAGGTCCACCCCTCAGAGGTAGAATCCTAAGTATGGGGGTGTGTGGGGGGGGCAGCCCCCACATGAAACCCAATTGATGACTTTCAGGTTTGGCACCCTAATGACAGGACACAAAACAGCTGGCATGTTTCAAGGGTGGAACCAAGTAAGTGTTGGGCAAGCATGGCTGTATATTTCAAGATGGCTATGGCACCATTTGGGACTTCAAGGCAAGGATCTGAGTACAAGAAGGCACCACATCCACTTACAAAAATCTCAACCTGTGCTCTACTCACTAAAGGAGGTAGTCAAGCAAGACTTAAACCAGCTGGAACAGCACATTATGTTATGGGTAGAGAGCAGCATCTGGACTACCCCAATTATCCTAGTCTCAAAACATGACAAGGCAGTGAGGCTGTGTAGTGGTTACAAAGTCACTGTGAATCGCAGTGTGAACACAAGCCCATGTCTACTGCCAAATGCAGAAGACCTAATTGCCATTTTGGCTAGTGGTGAAATCTTTAGCAAAATTGACCTCTCAATTCCTTATCAGCACCTGAAAGTGGACACTGAGTCAAGGCCATTGTTGACAATCAATAGCCAAAAAGGACTGAATCGATATAACCAGATGACCTAGAGCATTTAGATAGTGTCACCAATCTTCTAGTGGACCAGATCCTACATGGTGTTGATTGAATCATGGATGACATTTTGGTTACTGTGCTTGTGCACGTGGATTGGCCAATAAAGTCCAAGAAGCAGTCAGGATCCAATACTTCAAGATTTATTATAAGCAGAAGAAAATAAAACGAACTTAAAGTGGAACTTAAACACAAAATAAAAGAAATGGTGCACAGGAAATCATAACTTAACAAAATTATTCCTGCCAATCAGCACCTAGGATCAGGCTAGGCATCTGGTAGGGTTGCCTTCCTACCACACTCTCAATTAGTACTTCACATTCACTCCCTTTATACAGGTAGAGGAGCACATGACTTGGATAACTCCTCCCAAACCATTTCACATCTTAAATATAATAAAGGATTAATTTAAGATCTATTTTGAAATATATGACAGTCATGCACACCCTATTTTTATTCATTTCTGATATTCCAAGATTAGAATTTACCATGTTTTGAGGATGTTCCCTCTTTACCAGACCTTTTCCAAGCTCCTCCCTCAAACTTGTATCATAAAAGGGGAGAAACAAGGGCCGGCAAGCTCTATAGGAAGGGGGACTGAGAGAAGGACTGAAAGCTATATGCAAGTAAGAACTACATCCTTAATTCCCTGCACAAGATTAGGAGCCTTTGTTTTTCATTCCTTTTTGTGTTATTTGTATACCTACCCCTTTTCCACAGCCCATCCTGCAGAGCTTAAATTTTAAGGGGTACTTGAGGGGGTTTTAAAGCATTTATTTACTTTGGTAACTTGAGCTTTGTGTTTCAGGCTGCAACAGACACTAAATTGAATGAGAGTCCCAGACAGTGTTTTAAGCACAGCCTGTTTTTCAGCTTCTTTTACTTAGGAAGCTAAAAAAAATACAAGCAGTGAAAAGTAGTAGCTATAAACAGTAGAACCTGCTTATGAATTCTCAAAACAGCGAGAACACTCGCTTTGGACATTTTTGTGGCATTTCTGCACACTCGCACGATCGCACAGTCGCGCAGCGTGATCATGCGCACATTCATGCGGAATTCACTGTAAGTGATTAGCGCTGCAAGATCACAGCTTCCTTGAACACTGGGGCATAAATACTGTAGAAAACAAGCTGGAAAAAGGAAAGGGACAGCAAGAATACTCATAGGTGGCCAAACTTTGAGTAGGGGATTGACAGAAATCTAGTGATAGCAAAGAAAAGAGACAGCATGACAGAGGACTGTTGCAACAGATTTCATTTGTGTTTTGAAGGGGAAAACAGTATTTATAGCCCATATGTGTTCTCAGACTATCTCAATCATCGCAGAAGCAAATAATTATGCTCTACAACTTCGTGAGCATATAAAGGTTCTTGGGGGGGGGGGTTACAGACCCTATTACAGTGCCCTTTGTGGAAGAGCACATATTGATTCCAGACAAAGGTCACATCCAGGCTGCAAAAATACGGATTGAGGGTGAAGCTCTAAAAATACCAGTTCCTGCAGGACTCTGTCGAAAACCTGGGATATCAAATTGATTCCTAAAGTCTGTATCCAACAGAAGAAAGAGTAGCAGTCATCATCCGTGGGCACACAACATCCATTGTAACAGAGCAATGTTCCTTTCTGAGTTTGCTAAATTACCGTGATAGGCTTATAGCAAACCTGTATATGCTGCTTCAGCCACTGCATGACCTGCTGCAGAAAGATACAACATGGAACTGGTCATTAAATGTAAGGCAGCATTCCAAGCTTGCAAGAAACAGATTTTAAACAAAAAGTGGCTTGCACACTATGACCATTAGAAGCCTGTAAAACTAGGATGTGACATGTACCCATGTGGATTGGCATGGTCATGCCACATGCCTTGCCATTGAGAGAACACCTGATCACTTTCATGGCCTGGGTACTGTCTTCCAGCGAAATAAATTATTCACAAATTGAAAAGTAAACACTGAGCATAACTTTCAGAGTGAAGAAATTTCTCAAGTACTTCTATGTATGCAAATTCATGGCTAAAGGATCACATGCCGTTTCTAGTCTTTCTAGGCCAAAAGCAGCTATTCCAAACTTGCAGATAAAAGATTGAAGTGCCGGGCCTTAATACTGTTAGCCTATGGCTACAACATTAAAAAACCATGTTCCTAGGACTGATCAAGTACAGACACATTGTCCCATCTGCCATGCAAGGCCTCAGCAGAGAAAAAGGATGTTGGAGTGGTATTTCAGGTCTCATACATTGAGGAGATACCCAAAGCATGCGTAGATGTAGAAGAAAAAACCTGATGGGATTCGGTACTCTCAAATGTCTTGGATCTTATGTGAAATAGATGGCCTACTTTTATATAGAATCACAGAAACATAGAATCTGCCAACCAAACAAGACCAGTAGGCCTATCCAGTCTGCCCTATTTTCCATGCCTATTACTACACCGTGAACTCAATTTGGTCATAGGTGACCCACCCTCCTCTCTTTCCTCTACCTGTTATGCACGTGTATATCCTATGCTTGCTTGAAACTTCCCACTGTCTTCATCCCAACACCTCTTATGGCAGGATGTTCCAGTCATACACCATCCTTTCTGTGCAGAAGTATTTTCTCACAAGCTTCATATCATGCCCCCACATTCTGGTCCTCTTCCTCATCTTAAAGAGGCTGCCCTCCTGCACCCTGTTTACCACTGTGAGGTACTTACAAGTCTCAATCATGTTCCCTCTTGCTCTCCTCTCCTCCATGTGGTACATGTTGAGCTCCTGCAGCCTTTCCTCCTATGGTTTCTCATGCAACCTCTGCACCATTATTGCAGCCCTCATCTACAGCACTATGGTCTGCAACTGGATACCAGTACTCCAGGTCAGGTCTTATGAGTAAGCAATACAGTGGCAACACGACCTCAATTCTCCTGCTAGAAACCCCCCTCACTATGCACCCCAGCATCTGGCTATTCTTTTCTATTGCATTGTTGCACTACCCTGCTGCATTGAGATCATCAGATATGATTAACCCAGGGTCCCTTTCTTGCTTGGTGACTGTAAGTACCTCCCCACATCTTATACACAACCCCCAAGTTTCTCTGCCTCAGGTGCATGTCTTTGCACTTTTTGGCATTGAAACTTAGCTGCCACACAATAAACCACTGCTCTAATTTCCTCAGATCCCTTTTCATTCTCTCCACCACCACCTCTTTGTCCACCCAATTGCAGATTTTTGTGTCATCCACAAAGGGAGACACCTTCCCTTCCAGTTCCTCAGCAATATCACATGAAGACATCAAAGAGGACACAACCCAGTACCAATCCCTGTAGTAAGACACTGGTCACTGTTCCATCCTCTGAGTGACTACGTTAACCACAGCCCTCTGCCTCTTATCCTCCATTGACCGATCTATCTATCTATCTATCTATCTATCTATCTATCTATCTATCTATCTATCTATCTATCTATCCCACACACCTTCACATATCCTTCCTCACCTGAACACAGCATAGAGACACTCTCTGATTGAAGACAGATCTTGCTGCTGGAACCGGCGATTGTGATATGAGAAAATAAGGCAAGTCTGGGTTAATTTATTTCAATGAAGTTTGAACTTTTCTTCATAACTTTGCCATTTTTGAATATATTTATATTATATATACCTTCAACCAGTTTGAGATACCTAGCATACCACCTTCTCCCCAACTACCAGATTGCTAAATTTCTTAATCAGCTTTCTGTGTGGTACAATGTAAAAGGATTTACTGAAATTCAGATAGGCAGAATCCACTGCCCTCCCTTGGTCTACATCACTGGACACCCAGTCAAAGAAATCTATAAGATTGGTTTGACATGACTTCCCCCCATGAAACCATGCTGCTGGTGGTCCCTCAGCACATTTGCCTCCAGGTGCCCCATCAGTCTCTCCTTCACTGGAGTTTCCATTAATCTGCCCACCACTGATGTGAGACTGACTAGTCAGTAATTGCTAGCCTTTTTCCTCCTGCCGTTCTTGTGAATAGGGACTACACTGGCCCTCCTCCAGTCCTCTGGAACTTCCCCTATCTCAGATGACTTGTGGAATAGTGTTGCCAGATGGGTGGCTAGCACCATTCTCAGTTCTTTTAGTACCCTTGGTAATTCCCATCTGGCCCCATTACCTTATTTTCCTTTAGGGCTTCCAATCCCCAGCAGATTTGCTCCTCCAAAAATTGGTTTGCATCCACCTCCCCCCCCCCCTTTTCCCAGTGCCTGCTAATAGATTTTGGTCTTCCACTCCTCCCTACGCTGTGAAGACTGAGCAGAAATACTCATTTAAAATTTTACATTTTCTTGATCTTCCTCTACACAGTCTCCCCCCCAATCTCCTGATCCTCACTATCCCACCTGTTGCCTTTTTCTTTTCACCCATGTTCCTGAAGAAAACCTTATCTCTTTTTGATCTCCTTGGCAATCATCTCATCTATTTGTGCTTTATCTGCCTCATCCTCCTTCCTGCCTCCCTTTGTTTGTCTAGATATACCTCCCCATCCCCCTCTGTCTGAGTCTCCATGTACATTTTAAATGCTGTTTTTTTTCTCCCTTCCTAAAGGATCCAACTCTTTTACCTTTCCTCAGTAACAAGGACTAGCTGTCTACAGAGCAAGGTTGTATTCTGTAGGGTGCCAGAGAAATGATTCCTTCTAAATTCCAAAAAATGACTGTTTGATGATCTACTTGAGAGCCCTCCAAGAATTGTAAGAATGAAGGCATTAGCCTGAGGATACCTCTGGTGGACAGGGCTAGATTGCAACATAAAAAATTCAGTTAGCTCATGTGCGACTTGTCTGGCAATCCACAATAAACCTACAGCACCACAGCATCTCTTTATCCCTGGTCCTGGGCAACTCATTGGGAGTTCAGTCATATTGGTTACATAGAGATTAATAAACAACATTTTCTTGTAATTATTGATGTCCAGTTCAAATGGACTGGAGTGCTCCAACCACCAAAAAGAAATTGAAACTACTGTTACATCTGATATATACTCATTTAAACTTTTACATTTTTATCGATCTTCCTCTACACAGTCCCCACCCTCCCCAATCTCCTGATCCTCAATCTTCCACCTGTTTCCTTCTTCTTTACACCCATGTTCTTGAAGAAAGTCTTATCTCTTTTTTGATCTCCTTGGCAATCATCTTTTCTGTTTGTGCTTTATCTGCCACACCCTCCTTCCTGCCTCCCTTTGTTTGTCTAGATATACCTCCCATCCCCCTCTGTCAGGGTCTCCATGTACATTCTAAATAGGTTTTTTTTCTCCCTTCCTAATAGATCCAACTCTTTTGCCTTTCCTCAGTAACAAGGACTAGCTGTTTACAGAGCAAAGCTGTATTCTGTAGGGTGCCACAGGAATGATTCCTCTTAAATTCCAAAAATGACCGTTTGATGATCTACTTGAGAGCCCGCCAAGAATTTCAATAATCAAGGCATTGGCCTGAGGACATCTCTGGTAGCCAGGGCTAGATTGCAACATCAAAACTTTAGTCAGCTCATGTGTGTTTTGTCTGGCAATCCACAATAAACCTACAGCACCTCTCTATCCCTAGTCCTGGGCAACACATTAGGAACCCCAAGGCACACCCCTCACACCTGTTCCTGAATGCAGGGTGAATGTGGGCCTTAGTGTTGGAGGCTGAGGGTGAGGATGGGGTGTTCAGGTTGGAAGCTGAGGGTGGGGGCAGGGTCTTATGCATGTGAACCCTAAGATCTCATTTTCCTACTTTTTTGGCTTCAACCCTAATGGTGCATTAACAACATTTTTTTGCAATGAATTTCCTTACTTTTTCAGATAGATAGGAGAAGGACCTGGGAGTGATGATCACGAGTGACCTGAAGCACTTCACACAGTGCAGGAAAGCAGCAGCAAAGCCAAACAAGATGCTGGGATGCATAGCTAGGTGGATCAGTAGTAAGACAGAGGAGGTTATACTGCCCTTGTACAGGTCGCTGGTAAGGTAGCATCTAGAGTATGGACTTCAGTACTGGCGCCCACACCTCAAAAAAGGACATAAACCTACTGGAGAAGGTACAGAGGAGGGCTACAAAGATGATAGTCAGTCAGCAGGGCAAGATATATGAGGAGAGGTTAAGGGCACTGAACATGTACTCCCTGGAAGACTGGAGAGAGAGAGGGGACATGACTGGGACATTCAAGTACTTGAAAGGTATAAATAAGGTTGATAAGGAGAGGATCTTTAAGTTGAGTGAAAACCATATCACAAGGGCGCGTAGTCTTAAGCTGGAGGGTGGGAGGTTTAGGAGGGAGGTCAGGAAGCACTTCTTCACAGATATGGTAGTGGAAACTTGGAATGCGCTGCTGGAAGAGGTCATCTCATTGAAGACAGTGAGAAACATAGAAACATAGAAACATAGAAACATAGAACATAGAAACATAGAAGTTGACGGCAGATAAGGACCGCAAGGCCCATCCAGTCTGCCCATTTCTTTTTCTACCTTATAAATGTGCCATCGGCCTTTGCTCTGTCAGTGACCTATCTATTCATAGTCATTTGTATTGCTCCCTTATGCCTATCCCATGCCTGTTTGAAGCCCTGCACTGTATTCATAGCCACCACTTCTTGTGGTAAGCCATTCCATGCATCTACCTCCCTTTCTGTGAAAAGAATTTCTCATTTCCCCTTAATCGGCCTCCCTCTAATCTCATGCTGTGTCCTCTTGTCCTGCTATTTTTCTTATATTTAAACATGTTAGACTCTTTCACCTTGTTTATGCCCTTAAGGTGTTTAAATGTCTTGATCATATCACCTCTCTCCTCCTTTGCTCAAGGGTATACATATTGAGCTCGTTAATCTGTCCTCATATGTCTTCTGATGCAGTCCTGCACCATTTTGGTTGCCCTTCTCTGGACTGCCTCAATTTGGTTAATGTCCTTGTGAAGGTGTGGCCTCCAATACTGCACGCAGTACTCCAGATGGGGCCTAACCAATGTCTTGTACAGAGGGATTATTACCTCCCTCTTACGACTTGTGATACCCCTACTAATACATCCTAACACCTCCCTAGCCTTACCTACTGCTTTAGAGGTCTGCTTGGATGATTTTAGGTCATCAGTGATGATGATGATGCCCAAGTCTCTTTCTTCCTTTGTGACTGCTAGCAACTCCCCTCCCAGCCTATAAGTGGCTTCAGGGTTTCTCTTCCCTATGTGCATGATTTTGCACTTCTTTGCATTAAATCCCAGTTGCCATTCTTCTGACCATTTTGCTAGTTTATCCAGATCTCTTCTCATTCTGCCCACCCCATCTGGATCATCTACTCTGTTGCAGATCTTGGTGTCATCTGCAAACAGACAAGCCTTACCCTCTAGTCCATCTGCGAGGTCACTAATGAAGATGTTGAATAGGACTGGCCCCAGGACTGATCCCTGAGGTACCCCACTTGTGACTTGCATCTCTTCTGACTGTATACCATTTACCACCACTCTCTGTTTTCTGCCAGTCAACCAGTTTGCCACCCAGTTGACCAACTTCTGACCCACCCGAGCCTACCTAGCTTATTTATCAATCTTCTATGTGGAACAGTGTCAAAAGCTTTGCTGAAGTCAAGGTAGGCGACAACAACTGCTCCCCCTTGGTCCACCACTCTGGTTACCCAGTCAAAGAAATCTATGAGATTAGTTTGACAGGACCTTCCTTTTGTAAACCCATGCTGTCTTGGATCCTGTGCCCCTATGGATTCCAGGTGTTGCACTATCCTTTCCTTAAGGAATGCCTCCATAATCTTGCCCACTACTGAGGTAAGACTGACTGGTCTGTAGTTCCCTGCCTCCTCCCTGCTACCACTCTTGTGGAGCGGGATCACATAAACCCTTCTCCAGTCTTCTGGGACCTCTCCTGTGCTCAGAGACTCACTAAACAATTCTGCTAATGGCTCTGCTAGTTCCTCCTTTAGCTCCTTAAGTACCCTGGGATGTATGCCATCAGGTCCCATTGCCTTATCCACCCTGAGCTTGCAAGCTCTTGTAGGACCCTTTCTTTTGTGAAGGGAGTAGTGCTCACCTCCTCCCCTGTGTCCATGATGCTGAGCTGTGGGCCCTGCCCTACCTTCTCTTGGTAAATACTAAGCAAAGTATCTATTTAGGATAGATGCCTTTACAGGGTCCTCCTCTCCATGCTCCCTTTTCTCCATTAAGCTAGCAATACCCCTCTGGACTTTCTCCTTTCACTAATGTATCTATAGAAAGTCTTGTCACCTTCTTTTACTGTTCATGCTAGTGTTTCCTCAGTTTGGGACTTTGCCTGCCTTACTGCCTTCACTGCTTCCTTAGGGCAGTTTGGTATGCCTCCTATCTTCATCCTGCTGTGTTCCTTTATATTTCCTGAAGGCCAGCCTTTTGGCTTTGACCTTTTCTGCTACTGTATTTGAGAACCAAAGTGGTTTCCTTCTTTTTGCACTTCCTTTTCTGTCTAACACAATGGGATGTTGCTTCAAGTATTGTATCCTTAATGCTTGCCCACTTTGCCTGTACCTCCTCACCTGTGTTTCTTTTTGCCAGGGCTAGCTTAACTCTGTTGGCCATCTTATCAAAGTCAGCTCCTCTGAAGTCCCATATTTTGCCTTGGAATGGGATGATTTAGATGTAGTAGCCAAATTGAACCATACCATGTGATGGTCACTGGACCCCAGGTGACCTTCTACCTGGAGATCTGTGATCCCTTCTTTGTTAGTCAGTACTAGATCTAGGATAGCCCTGTCTCTTGTGGGTTGCTGTACCAGTTGTTTGAGGCCCTCCCTGCAGGGAATCCACTATGAGTCTAGTTCTGGCAGATGTTCCTGCTGGTATTGACCAATCTGTATCTGGCATGTTGAAGTCTCCCATTATCAGAACCTCCCTTTAGCTGTCATGTTTTGTATATCTTCTAACAGTAATGTGTCTATGTCCTCCCTCTGGTCTGGGGCCTGTAGACAACCCCAGTTCTTATGGCTGTCCCATTTCCTGTTTCCAGGGTGACCCACAGTTCTTCTGGCTCCTTATGTGTATTCTGAATTTCTGTAGCTTTGATATTTTCATTAACATACAGGGCCACTCCTCCCCCTTTGCACCTCAGTCTCTTCTGAACAATACATAGCCAGGTACTGAAGTCTCCCAAGTGTGGTTACTGGTAAACCACGTCTCACTAATGCTACTATGTCCAGTTTAGCCTCTGACATTATTGCCTGCAGGTCTGGGATCTTATTTCCAGGCTGTGAGCATTTGTGTACATGATTTTCCATTGGCCAGATTTTGGTGTGTTAGTTGTTGGGTGAGTTTGGCATTACCCTGTGCATCGTATGGGGAGACAAACCTTTTTCTTACCTGGTGATGCAAATGAACGGCAAACAAGCTGAATTCCTGTTTGACCACTAGCTGAGGGGGGAGGGGTGTTCTTCCCATTCGACGATAGGGTGCTGCACCCTCTCCCATTTGCTAGTTTAAATATTCTGCAAAGACGCCAAACTTCTGCCCCAATGCACTGACTCTCTTTAGTCAGACGCAGTCCATCAAATTTAAAGAACTTTCGCTCCCAGAACTGTTGCCAGTTCCCTACAAATCTGTGTCCTTTTTCCTCGCACCAGTCCTTGAGCCACATGTTTAGCTCCCCTATCTCCCCTTCTCTGACCTTCCATCCATCTGCTCCCTTCTCCCAGACTGGCAGGATCTCAGAGAAGGAGATGCCGGACGAAATAGATGATAGTTTGTCACCCAGCTTAGTCAGGTGTTCCTTGGTCTCCATAACTGACCAGCTGGCGAGATCATTAGTCCCTATGTGTACTAGGACATCAATGTTTTCTCCTGCTTTGTGAACAATTTTAGCAATGCGGTCAGTGTCTCTCCATGCTGAGGTACCTGGAGACATCTGACCATCACCCTGGCTGGAGATGGTATCAACTCCCGAATCATGGAGTCTCCTATGATCAGAGTTTTTGGATTTCCTTTGTGCTTGTTTAGTTTTGGTTCCTGATTTGGGTGAGTATTGTTGTGCTAGCTCCTGTGCTGCAGTGTCCTGCTCTGCAGTGTCTTCTGCCTCTTTATTTGATTTCAGAGATAGAGGCAGATACCTGTTTGTAGTGTTTATATGGTTTTGGAGTAATGTGTTGGAGAGCAGAGAGTGATGGGGCACCTGATTTGCTCCTCCTAACCACCTGCCAACCTCCTGGACCAACTACCCTCTGCGGTCGAGGTTTTCTGTTGGATGCTGGGGAAATGGCGGTGGTTCTTATAATGTATTTCCTCTTCAATATGAAATTTGAGGCGCAATCTCTGCCCATGCTGCCCGGAGCTGAGACCTAAGATCTCAAAGGCCCAGCATGTAGGACAGTGTCCTAAATCCTGTAAGACTGTCCTTCTGAAAATTGTTCCACAGTACCTGCAGTTAATGAAATCCATTCCAAATAAGTTGCTGGGTTTGTAACCTAGTCAGAGTAATTAGAAGGAAAAAAGAAAAATGCAAGTAATGGTTTAATTAGGTTCGCTTAACTTGTTATAACAAGTTAAATTACTAGTGCCCTGTAAATGAGATCATTCTGTGGAGGCCCCACTGATCCGCCCTTCCTGCTCTGCCACAGGAAATGTCACAACTGTGGTACCCTATAAAAGGAGTGTAGCGTGGGGTGGTTGGGGATGGGGTGGGTGGCTGGGCCTTCCCTGCCTAAAAAGAAGAACCACGGACGAAAGAACAAGGAGGTAAGAGCAGAAACAATCAGTCAACAACAAATGCAGTAACCCTGAAAGCTTATCCTAATGTTAGATAAAACTGTAAAACCTGTAAAGCACCACCTGTAATAATTTCAGAGAAGATATACCTGTAAGAAACACTTTGCTCCAGAGAAAAATAAAGCAGTAACAGAAGATACACCTTGCAAAAGACAATTTGAATCAGAAGATTACAGCAGTAATCTGTTAGCACACACCTGTAGGCACACCTTGTAATAATGCAGAAGAAGGTATACCAGCAACAACAATTTGAATCAGAGAAAAAATAAAGCAATGAAATGTTAGCAACAAACAGTAGCAATCCCTGTGAGTAAAAAATAAAAACACCACCACACAGTAAATCTGCTTAGCCAAATTAAGTCTTAATCCTTCTCCCTTGCTGGGAGAAGGATTAAGCAGCTTTAAGAGGGGCTTGGATAGGCATAGGTGAAGATAAGAATCATGGGTATGGAGGATGGGAGGAGTGGGGAGGGAGGGCAGGGACATTAGCTCAAGCTGTGGACCCTGCAATAAGAGCAGACTGATAGACCCAATGACCTTCTTCTGCTGGCTTCTTCATATATTCATATGTATCCCTATTTTACAGTGTGAGCACAGTGTCCTTTGGACCCTGTGCTCTCATTCCTCCAATGAGATAGTATATCAGTATCCTTGCGACACTATAACAGTATCCTTATTTTACAGTGGGAAGGGCCCTGCGCTACCATCTCTCCATTGAGACAGTATAACATTATCCTGATGCTATGTTGAAACCATAGGGTCTTTTGGACACTGTGCTCTCATCCCTCCATTGAGACAGTATAACAGCATCCTTATGTTATGATGGGAGCACAGGGCCATTCAGACGCTGCACTTCTATTTGTGCAAATTATATATCTTGCACAAGATACGGTTGTATTTTGTGCAAATTACATAATTTGAGCAAAATACAACAGTATCTTGAGAAAGTTATGTAACTTGTGCAAATTATAACTTTCCTGCCTGACATGTTAATTTCTGAGTGTGTCTTTCCAGTAGCGCTCCTACATAACTCAGTCGGTGGCTGGCCATGGAGGTGAGAGGTGGGCTGTGCCAGTCGCTGGCTGGGGATGGGTGGTGGGGGTGCTGGGTGGGCTGGCATGGTTTAGTGGGGGGCCACTAGACTACCAGAGCTTATTGGGTTATTTGCTGCTTTTGCGGTCAGCAACTCAGGGGTCAGGGCACGGGTGAGGGGATGACAGCGCTGCCCTGTGGTGCATTTTATAATGGGAGACTTGGGGGGCTGGGGTGTGGGCAGCCCTGCATGGCATGTAACACAGGCATGAGGAGGCAGTTGGTGTGGGCAGTCCTGCGGGGCCATTACTGTACGGGGGTCATGTACAGTACGGGGATTGGGTGGGATCGCGCTGTGATGCCCAGTGGGGAGGCAACAGGGGTGGTCTGGGCATGGGGGACACATGGATCGGGTTCTACAGGACCCACGGAGGACGGATGTAAGTTACACCAGCTAAATGCAGGTGTAACTTATGGCACCGGTTCTCCTCTGTGAGTTCTTGTAGAATCCCAACATTGGGGACTTTGTTGCTGCCCTTCTGGAATGGGGCGCAACTGCTGCTGTAAACCCCCAGTGCCATATTGCAGGGGGTTTATGGCACAACTGCCGGCGTAACAGCTGTTCAGTGCAAGTGGCCTGTGACATGTTGCAGGCTACTTTGTAGAATAGCGCAAGTCGCAACTGCTGGCGTAAGTTGCTACTTGCGCCATTCTACTTGGTGCAAGTGCTGTTATGCCAGGCATAACTTTTCTAGAATCTGGCCCTGTTTTCTTAACATGCTCAGTAGGGTCTTTCAGAAGTTTGATACGAAAGAAGAATTTTTCTCTCATGAAAGAAGAATCTTCTTTGAGCCAAAATTCTTCCTTTGTATGACTACCCTCTTGTTTTGGATTTTAACAAAATAAAAATTGCTAAAAATCTACATAAATGATGTAGTTTAAAAAACAAAACAAAAGAAAAATACCCAAATCTAGGTAAATAGAACCAGTTAAGCTATATTCTAGTGTTTGTTTTTGTGAAAATTACCCTGGAAATAACATTTCTAGCAACCAAAAATCCAAGGTGCCCAGCTTTGTGAGAGGGGCCATTCACTTGCCTTGTCTGTTATGAGAACAGCCATATTTTCTTGACTTATGAAGCTGCAGCAGGCATTCTGCTGCTGGCTCCAGTTTCAACAATGACCCAGTGATCATGATCTGTCTGTCTGTCTTTCTGTCTGTCTGTCTGTCTGTCTATCTATCTATCTATCTATCTTCATATTTCTTGAGCAGACCAGGGTGCCCACACCTTATATTACTTTTTTCTCCCCTTCCCCTCCAGGATGCTGACCCCCACACCTTTCCTATGTCTAATTTGTTTATTTAAAATAAGTAATGTAAGTGGACTGATCACCCACCCCGTTCCACTTCTCTTGCCCCCTTCCTCTCCACATCAGCCCTGCTTCCTTTGTTTAATATATGTGGTGGCACCAGTGCACCCATCTCCATGGCTGCCAAACAGCATCCTGATACTGGGGTGCCTAATCTCCAGTGTTGGCTTCTGTCCCCCTACAAATAAAGAAAATCATGCCTTACTGATCTTTTTTTTTCCTTAAGACTGGAAACAAAATGGTCCATTGACGATCTGTCCCACCCACCCACACCAACCCAAATATACACAATGAACCCTCCCACACATACTCTCACCTTCACTTACCTAATTATATTCCACAGCACCGTCACCTGTTTTCTCAGTATAAGAACAGTGGGACTTTTTTGAAATATGAAGCTTTAGCTGGAGTTGTAATGCTGGCTTCAATTACAGCACTGAGCTGCCGATTCCATAATTTTTTTCTATTTGTCTGTCCCCCCAAAAAAAATAGGTGGCAGCAGCAAAGTAGCCATCTGAGTGCCACAGAACACCGTCCTGACAATGGAGTGCCCAGTCTCCAGTGTTGGATTTTTTCACCCTACAATAAAGAAAACCATCCCTTGTTGATCTTTTTTTTCCTATAAACAGGAAACGGTCTTTCTCCAATCTGACCCCCCCCCACACACACACTCCCCATCCACCCCAACCTGACCTCCCACTTAGCACTAACCTTGTGTTGGGGGGTGTTCTCCTTACTCCGTCTAGTCAGGTGAAGGATTTGGTCATGATGCTTGATGATTGTTTCATGCTTGATGCTCAGGTGTCGGCCGTCGTCAGGAGTGGATTTTATCATCTAAGGAACATTGCCCGAATCTGAGCCCTGATCCTGCTGGAGGATCTGACCACACTTGGGTATGCTTTTGTCACTTCCAGGCTGGACTATTGTAATACCCTGTACCTAGGGTTATCTGGGGGCAACCTCCGCAGGCTGCAGCTGGTGCAGAATGCGGTGGCAAGATTACTGACTGGGGTGAGACGAAGTGATCATTTCACCCTGGTCCTCTGTGGTCTGCACTGGCTGCCAGTCAGGTGGAGAATTGTCTTCAAGGTAGGGATCCTGATCAACAAATCTCTACATGAAAGGGGACCTGTCTATCTGCAAGATCTTCTTGTCCCCTACCTTCTGCCCTGGGCGCTCCATTTTCCTGGGAGGGGGGCTCCTTGGAGTTCCCAGAGTGAAGCTGCAGCATTCTGGAGATAGAGCATTTTCGGTGGACGTGCCCACTCTGTGGAGCTCCCTGCCTGATTATCTAAGAGAGGCCTCCTCTGTAGAAGCCTTTAGGAAACCATTAAAAACCTTTTTATTCCATCAGGCTTTTAATGATTGATTAGTTTTAAAGGGATGGATAGAATTTTAGTTTGTGTTAAGCTGCTGCTTTTATTTACTGTGTTATTGAACTGTGTGTGCAGCACCCAGAATCCATGGAAATGGGCACTTTATAAATGAAATATCTATCTATCTATCTATCTATCTATCTATCTATCTATCTATCTATCTATCTATCCCACACACCTCCACTATGCTCCCTCACCTGAACACAGCATAGAGCCACTCTCTGATAGAAGACAAATCTTGCTGCTGGAACTGATGATAGCGATATGAGAAAATGAGGTAAGCCTGGGTTAATTCATGTCAATGGAGTTTGAACTTTTCTTCATAACTTCGCTATTTTTGAATATATTTATACCACTTTTTGAACATGATCTTTTTGGGACCCCACCTTATGACCAAAAGTGGTGGAATTCTGCAAATCTGGACCAAAAGGTGATTTATTTTATTTATTTATTTATTTAATTTGAAAAAGTTTCACCAGGAAAGGCATACTGAGCTACAATAGTTTGTTTCCAGATGTGTCCTGGGTAAATGGGAGGTGGAGATACAATAGCAAGCAATATCCAATTTACAGAAAGATAAAAAGGGACAATCATAAGATACAACTTAAGACAGAAGGTAGAACAATTCAGTTCCAAAATAAAACAAAATCAAGAACAAAACACATGATTTCACAATCACTTTGTGAAATCACCTTTTGGGCAGAATTTGAAGATTTTCAGTGCCTTTGTTTCATGAAGTAGGATCATAAGAAGGCTATGTTGAAAACTTGTCGCTGAAATATTCAAAAACAACAAAATTATGAGTGCACACTTACATTTTTCTGGACTTGCTCAAAACTTTGGTATTTTTCAATATTTTGACACCAAATTTTCAACATAGCCATTTTGTCAAACCACTAATGAATGTGATAGCTGCCATTTTTCAGATCCAGGTCAAAATGTGTTTTTGCACCTGTGGCATGGAATGATGTTTTGGCAGGGATTCAAAACTTTTCACCTACTGGGCTCATGAGTTGGGGTCATAAGAATGCTATGCTGACAATTTGGTGTATAAGTATGGTAAAATGACCAAGTTATGAGTGAGCATGCAGTATTTCAATGTTTACTCTTAACTTCAGTAATTTTCTGTACTTTCGCTCCAAAATGTCAACATAGCCATTTTTTTATTCACACCAACTCATAAATGTGACAGGTGTCACTTTTTAATTCCTGGACAAGATGTATTTTTGCACTTCTGGTGCAAAATGACATTTTGACCAATATACTATTAATGCTATATGTCATGTTTATAACGGGAGTCATAAAATGACTATTTTGAGATTTGAGGCTCAAAATAAAAAAAAAATAAAGTTTGTGTGTAGTGCCTGTCTTGACACCAGTGAGTGTGATTTGGTATCCCATCCCTGTAAGTAGAGTTTGGGGCTGAGCTCAGTGACCCAGTAGAATGTGATGAGATTGTAGGATGGAGCTGTTATGTGACACCCCCAGCCAGGGAATGGAATCAGCAAGGTTACCAGCATGGGCCCATGTGCCATGTAGTGAGCACAACTCTTGTCTTGTCATACGACCCTTCACATCTGTACCCATTGGTGGCACAGAGGCCTGTGCATTAGCTAAGAGATGGATTCTTTTCCCAGTGCATCTGCATCTGCAGTTACATGGAAGCACAAGGAACATAGAGCCCTATGTTTCTAAAGCTCACCAGACAGCCCCATGAATTCTTGACATCCTTCACTGCATGGAATTGCAGATTCCACAAGGGTCCCTGCACTTCCATTGACTGATGGAGTCTTCCCTTTTGTCCCTTGGGCCTGCGCATCTGCATGTCTTCACGCATTAAGAAGCATACAATTTAACTATCTCAAAAGAAAGGAAATTCTTTGAAAAATACTGTGTTAATGCATCAGTTAGGGTTCAAGTTAATACCACAAAAGTATAGAAATGTGGTGTTAGGATTTCTAACCCTAACTCCCACCAGACTCCCCAAGCAGCAAAATGAAAAACCATATGGGTTTTGGTTCTCCAGAGTCTTTGTGAGTCAGTGGTGTGGTCTTTCTTTGGGTTATTAACCCTAATGCCCACCCTTGTCCCTGAGCAAAACAAGGTTAGAAGTGATCTCATTTTTTGGGGCCCTGTGTGAAGAAGGCTACGACATGCATATTGGCAAAGTGTGGTGGAGCATACTTCTCTGCCTTTGAAGATTGTATAAGTATGAGGCACTGGCTTGAATCTGTACCTTCCACTTCAGACAGGAAGCTAGAGGCTAGAGGTAGGAGTGAGCATTTTGATTGACAACCTCAAGTGAGACCCCACCACTTGATGCCAAGATTCTGGAGACCAAAACCCTAATGTTCTCTTTTTTTTCCCTTTTACTACATTGAGGTGGGGAAGGGGTTAGGGCTGGAAACCCTAATGCCACATTTCCATACATTTGTAGCAGAAACTTGAACTCTATCTAGTGCATTAATGCAGTTTTTGCAAAGAAAATATATATTAGGAACATACTACCTAATAATATTATAAAAGAACTTTAACAAGAAGCAAGAAATATTTAATGTACTTAAAGAGCAGCTGACACCTTTGGGAAAACTTTGGCAAACATAATATTTAGACACAATTCAGCTTGTATTTCATATATCTTCTATATATTTCTCCTCTCCATTATTTATAATTGAAGACTTTCCCACAACAACAATAGCTTTATCCCTTAGATTTCATCTGGCTTTATATCACATTCCCTACTTGAATTTATAATGCTTTGTTGCCATGGGAATTACTGTGATGTCACAAGCAGAGTATTATGACATCAGGTTGGGAAGAAGCAATAGGAGCTGATGAACCGTCAAGGAACAACTATCTAGTTTTCATGCATATCACCTCAGTAATAAATACTGGAAATAGAAAATAGACAGCTAGTCAGAAATACATGCTACTTTGTGTCCAAATGGTATGTTTTTCAAAGTTTTTCTCAAGGTGGCAGTGGCTCTTTAATGAATCAATTCACCAATGGAATAGGATCCTGGTATTGCACAAAATATGTTATACATAATGATGGAAACAGCCTTATCACAATGGAAACTTATTGCCCCGCCTCTCTCCTGAATGTGTATTTGAAGATACTCATAGCTATTCTGGCTAAATGAATGCAAACAATAGTGTAAACATTGAGTTAATGTAGTAAAGTAGAGTCAGAAGGGATTCTTTTTCCATCAGGCTCACCCTTCTATTTCCTATACAGGTATGAATAAGTGTAATGTGAAAACAACTACTAATTAAAAGGGGCTTATTCATTCAGATCAAGAAAATTTCAACATTGGGGAGTAATAATATAAGGAGATCCCTGACCATGCAACATAATGTAGCAGACATGAATATAACTATGCATTTTATAAGCACGGATACAACTAAATAACTTGACCTATAAGGCCAAATATAAAGTAATGCAGAAAACACACATTCCACAAGCTTTATAGTTTGGATCAGTATATTATATACCTGCCATATAGCAATGATGAAAAGTGTTAAGAGTATTTTCATGAATTTAAATTGAAAAGAAGAACATGCAGGAGATTACCCATATTGCCACTAATGATTGCCCTTATGCTGCAATTTAACCATTTGTTCATTAAATGAAATAATGTAAAGAGCTTAACAATCACAAATAATATTAATAATTGTAGTAGTAATAATAACAACCTTTATTTATCCAGATAAAATAACCCACTAAGATTAAAACCTCTAGTACATGGTGACATGGCCAAAAATCTACATTCTAGTCAAATTCACATGTAGAGAACATAGACAAACATGGATAGCACAAAGAAAACATTAGAAAATATTTAGAACTGTCTACTCTCTATGCTGTTTGATGTCCTTTTACATACATTTATATTTAAGGTTCAGTCAGGACCACTGGCAGCATGGCTTCACAGGGGAGAGGTCATATCAAATGAATCTCATGGATTTCTTTGATTGTGTAACTGGAGACGTAGATCCAGGGATGGCAGTGAATATGCCCTATTTTGGCTTCAGTAAGGCCTCTGACACTGTACCACACAGGAGGCTGGTAAAGAAACTTAAGAGCCTGAGTGTGGGGAAGAACATGATATGTTGGGTACCTTGTTATGCCTGGGTTATGCCCCCTATCATCCTACATACACCTTACATACACCTCACACTGTATTCCTGGTCTATTTTACTGTGATACAGCTATTTCAGCACCAGACCTTGACTGAAAAATGTGATTCAGTATGTTGTAATTACAGCAGACTTGAAATGAATGTTTTCAATATAAATCATGACACAGTTTCTGTTGATAAAAAACAAGTTTTACAAGATGTGATTGTCTTGCAATCTGAAAACAATGCACTTTACAGCAAGCTAACTCCTGTATCTCAGTAGTTAGAATGTAGGTGTAAAAAGTCAGATATGGCGAACTTGCACCGTCAGTCAGAGGTATGGGCAGGGCATACTAACTTAATGCCCAAAGACCTTGCCTCTTCTGATGTTGAAAAGTTTGATTTTGAACACTCATAGTATGCTGTGGGGTGGACTACAGCAAAGGCTAGCCACTTGTTTTTCTGTGATTCACAAAATGGAGAATTGTTAGAGTCTCAAAATGGTGGACACACATGTCATCAGGTTGCATCCCCATACCATCCCCAAGATGGTCACTCATAGTCATATGATGACGGTCATGACACAGTAACCCATGATGTCCATGAGATAATCCAAAATGGCCAACCACCACACCGTGGAGATTCGATCCTGCAGTCACAGGGACCTGTGATTGCTACCATAACCAAACAAAACAAAACTGAGTTTTTTGGCATGATTAATGTTATCAGTAACACTAGTGTTTCTGAGGGACAGAAGATTCTCATTAGAAATGATGCTGACCTACTTTTGAATAAGGTTGATATGCAATCTGTCATGAAGTCAGTGTCTGATGCTGCAAAAACAGCTTATGCTGTTAATGTTTGCTCTATTAGCATGGCCTTGGTTAAAGAACACATTTTAGTTAATTGCATGAAATGTTTTTCATTTACTATGCAATTTAACATCAGTTTTCCCTGAGAAGACTGAAGGTACTGCTTTTCCTATGCAGTGCATTAATACCATCCTCCAGCAACATTCCGGTGGAGAAACCCACTTTACATTTGATGGGGAAGGGGACAACCCTGATTCTGAAAGCCTCATGGCTGTAATATCTTCAGCATCACAGGCCACGTTGGGGGGGGGTTACAGGTTTGATTTCTGAACCTGAGCTGACAGTTGTTTCAGTACTTTCTCCACCCCTGATGGCTACTGAACCACAGTCCATAGCTGGAGAACTACATGCAGCTTGCACAATATTTTTCTCCACTGTGCAGGCACCCCTGATAGTGCCAGCACTGCCAGCACATGATGCAGAACACCCTACATCAGTGACATCTGAATTATCCCATACTGTGGCTGCAGTAGCAGGCACAAGCCAGGAACAGTCTGGGTTATTCCCAGAACATACAATGGCAGGCACTTTTTTTTTTATTTAGTTGTTTAACCAGGTATAGCACACTAAGCTGAAAGCTTTTTTACAGGAGCGACCTGGGAGCACAAGGAGGTTAAGTGACTTGCTCAGGGTCACACAGTATGCAAGCGGAAGCTGTGGGATTCAAACCCAGGTCTGGTCTGCTGGATGTCACCAAATTTTCAGCTCAGAGCCTTCTTACAAGAAGGTACAAGGTATCCAAATACTGATATCATTGTCTTTTCTTTTGGAATCACTGACCATGGCCCCAGCATTGGTTAATCTTAACACAGCTTTAGAGCATTATTTTGAAACTGCCACATCAAATAAAGCAATCTCAGCAGTTTTAGCTCAAACATACAATGGACACATCAGACCCATTGCTTATGCATCCCAGATGCTTGTCCCAGTGGAGCTGAAATACAACCTTTGTGAAATGAATCTTTTGTCTACATACTGGGCAGTGAGATACTTTATGTACATCATTGGATATGCACCCACTGTGCTGCATTCCAGTCATTTGCCAACTAATCTTCTGTTGTCAGACAGAGTAAAAGATGACTGTATCTAATGCCAGACTTACAAACTGGTCTCTCATTTTACAGGATTATATCACTGTCCTTCCTATCAAAACTCCATCCTTGTTAGCCCATGGCCTACAATTTGCAGGAGAGACCCATGATTGCTCACTCCAACCCCCTGACCTACCTGTTCCAGGCACCTTTCTGACAGAATCTCAGAAAGTGTCAAAAGACACCACTGTGTGTCATGTTTTGACTGACGACTCAGCCACACATACCAATGAAGGTCAGATAGCAGGGTTTGGAATTATTGTACATCCTAGTGATGACAGAGTGTGCATGGCTAGTAATTGCATCATCGTACATGTACGGTTCACAGGCAATGTTAAAACACACCTGGCAAATAAAATGAAAAGCAGCGAGGTGAGGAGTCTCCTAATTACCACAAATATTTGTGGATGGTTTAGAGAGCTGGAACATCCTTGAGAAAGACACAACCTGTGTTAAGAAAGGAATAAGAAGATTTTTCCTTATGTAAAATGAAACCAGCACTCAATGAGAGGGTAAAGTGTTGCAGTCTGATAAAATGGCCTTGATCTAAAAGGCTGCAGAAACAATGTTTTTATTACATATTCTAATTGGGTCTGTTTCTCTCTAAACTGAATTTCTTTGGCAGAAGACAAACTTCTGTTCCAATTCTCTGATATCACCTCTGAGAAATACAGTGACTTGTTTGTGTACAACACAAAACTAACCAGTTTAAATCCTGTACATTCATAAGGTTCAATCATATTTTAAAATGTGAACTTTATGCTCCATAAGAAAGACCTTCATTTGAGGGCAGTGTATAGGTTCCTTAATAAAAGAACTGAGGAATAACTTCCAGAAATAACTCTTAAAAGAAAGTGAAAATGACATTCACCTATCCAGTGATGGCCTACTCATTTGGAACATCACTGCTTTAACATTCATGAAAAGTTACGGGTAATTCCTGAAGACCAGAGAGTAGATTTGATCTACTGTACTAAGTACATGATACTCCAACTGGTGGACACCAGTGAGTCAGTAAAAACCCTAGACAGATAAAAATCCTCTGTCTTATGGCCACACATGAGAAATTATGTAGAACACTGCAGTAACTGATTGATCTGTGCACATAGCAATCCTATACCAGCTAGGAAATATACTTTGTTACCCCAGAGGCAAAAGGCCCCTGAAACAATATCCAGATTGATTACATTGGCCCTATGCCAACCATTTTTTTTAAAGTTGTTTAGCCAGGAGTAGCACACCAAGCTGCTTTTTGTGACCAAAGCACAAGGAAGTTAAGCGACTTGCACAGGGTCACACAGTATGTAAGTGGAAGCTGTGGGATTCAAACCCAGGTCTGGACTGCTGGATGTCACCAGATTTGCAGCTCAGAGCCTTAAACCACTGCGCTATACTGCCTCCCCATTAAGAACAACTAGTTTTCACTAGTGATCATGAACCTAATGGAGCAACACAGTTAAAGTGACTGCAAATGTCTTGGTAAACCAGCTATTTACCAGGTAGAGCTTTACCCCAAAAGGTAAATTCTGATTACAGGGATACAGCTTTACAGCCCAAGTAATGCAGGAAATTCTGGATTTGTTATGAGTAACACAAACGTTTCATATCCCTTACAACTCACAGTTATCAGGACAGGTGGAATGGGCTAACAGGCAGATCAAAGTTATGTTATAATAAATTTGTTCAGAACACCCCAAACAGGACTGGAATTTATTATTGCCTTTACTCTTTATGGCAATAAGAGGGACACCCTCTGCAGGTACACAGCACACCCCATTTTTGAAATCATGACTGGACGGTCCATGAGACTCCCAGAACATTTTCTTCTGGACCTGTGTACTGCCACTGTTGATGGAGCATCAGTAGATAAATGTGTTAAATATCTCAAACAAGACATCCAAAAGGTACACTTGTTTGCTGCACAATGTATGGACAAGGCCCAACAACAGGACTTATCCCATTGTAAACAAAATCAGTCCAGCAGTTTAACAAGTTAGACTACCTCACAATAACAGTTACTGATAAATGGCTAAATGTCAATCAAATGAACCTGTTTAAAGGAGATTAAATTACTTTTCCATACCCCAGTGGGAGGAATAGTACTAAACTATGTTTTTTCTTTTTCCCGTTTCTTTTAGGTTCCAGAGAGAGAGAGATGCTTGCTTTAATGCTTATTCTTTTTAGAAGTGTGGGTCTTCTTACAAGCCCAAACTGCACATTTTATTGCAGATAAGAACCAGTGACCTAATCCTAAACAGATTGTTGAGGCAGAATACCTCACAAGCCCACATGATTTAATTGCATCCTGTGGAATTCACTCTAAAGTCCTAAAAGACATGTTCATTGTCCAGAAGGGTAGTGAGACCCTACTGAATGTTATGATCACTGCTTTGGATCAATTCTAGAAGTTAGACTTGATCTGGACTCCTGTTTACATTTTATTGATAATCAGGAATTTTGCATCCAAATTTATATGGTAATAATATGGTGATCTGGAGTCCTGTTTATATTTTATTGATAATCAAAAATTTTGCATCCAATTTTCTATAGTAATAAACGCCATTAGACCATTAGTCAGACTGACTTTAATTTGTCTGTTGGAAGCTGAGAACCTTGCTACACTGCAAAGAACAAACTATAACTCCCTTTAGGACCTGGAAACCTGGTAAGGCATAATATTATTGGGGACTTGTTAAGAAGGGGAGCTACGCTTTCTACAAAAAGTTTCATTTTTTTTTCCTTATTGGTATTGGCATTAAGTAGAGAATTGCTGGATTCCATTAAAAAGGTAGTAATTTTATAACCAGAGGGAGTGAAATACAACTGAATTTGCTTGATTGCTGGGGTTGAGACCTAGGATTTGGAAGGATATTTTTGAAACACTTTAAAAGTGTCCTGCTGACTGAGGAGTGAGTTCATTTTTATCCCTGGACTCAGTAGAGTGGTTTGTGTAGGAGCAGTGGTCTAGTAAATTGTGGTGTTAGTTGAATTACTATAAAGGGAAGTACTCACCAGGGTGGTGGAGCAGTTGTGTATTTGATTGTTTCTAACAGTCACCAGTGGCTGTGGACTACCCACCCACCCTTCCCCATCCCCCACAGGCATGGCATTTCCTTTATAGCCAAAGTTCTGACGTCACTTCCTCAACAGGTCATGGGCAGAACTGTCATATTCTTAATAACCCAGCACAGTGCATAAAGGGTACACACCACAAATAATACTAATATATATATATATATATATATATATATATATATATATATTACATAGTGTATATTATAGGGAGAAGGACATGTGGGGAGTGGTGCAATGCACTGGCTGTGGGGCAGCAGTTTTTTGGGAGACATTCTGGAAACTGCATTGCTGTCCTATTTGCAGGCAACTGTCAGCTCTGAGGGAGGAGGCTGCCCACCTCCAGGCTGAACTAGCAAGGACTAAGGAGGCCTCTCCCACCCAAAGAGCACCACTGCCACAACCAGTGCCTCAGAGGTTGCCAAGTATGAAGAGCAGTTGAACCACAGTGGGTTCTGGGAGTGTGCGGGTGGTGGACCAGAGGCGGAGCCCCATAGTTGTACCTCTGCACAAATCATATGCCATTCTGGCAGAGCAAGGTTCCTCTATGATGGCACCCTCAGTAGAGACCCAGAAGAATGCTGAGGACATCCACAAGGGAGACCCACAAAAGGGTGGCAAGGGACACCACAAGGGAAGGAAACAGCTTCTGATAGGGGACTCAATTGTTAGGGGGGGTAAAACTGGGGAAGGGAGAGGAGAAGGAAGTAAGGCGCCTGCCTGGTGCCATGGCTTGGAGGGACAGGAAGCGAATCCTCTGGATTGCAGAAGCAGCATCACAGGAGAGGGAACTAGATATCATTGTCCACCTTGGGACAAATGAACTAGCTAGGCATGGGATCAGTGCAGTGCAGAATTAATTTATGGAGTAGGAGAGGGGCCTCAGATGGGTAGCAAGCATGGTAACCTTTTCAGAGGTGCTGCCAGTCCATGGCAGGAGTGATGCTAGGGTACTGCACACCATGCAGATTAATGAATGGTTGCAAAACTGGTGCAGAGCACAAGGCTTTGGCTTCATTGCGGACTGGGGGTCCACCGGGAGAGATAAAAAGGTCTATACTGGTATGATGGACTGCATCTGTCCATGAAGGGAACCAAGCTCCTAGGTGACAGGTTTAAATGCTTCCTTGGCAAGCTTTTAAACTAGCCTTGGGGGAGGTGCTGATAAAAATCAGGAAATTTCAAGTCTCCACCCACAAAACATGGCAGGTAGTAAGGTAAACACTGAGGTACAGAGCTCAACACAGGGCAGGACAGGGGTAAATGGAAAAATAGACAAGGGCAATAAGAGCAGGGATGAGGGAAAAAAGGATAAAGCCAACATTAAATGGAGGGCAATGAGTACCAATGCCCATAGTCTGGGAAACAAGCTTGCTGAGCTTGTAGCCCTGATAGAAGATGAACAATTGGATATTGTGGCAGTCATGGAAACATGGTACACAGAGAACCATGATTGGGATGTCAGCATACCAGGGTACACAATCTACAGAAGGGACAGGGATGGTAAAAGATGAAGTGGAGTAGCTCTATACATAAGGGAAGGGATCAAAGCTACAGTACTAAAAAGTAAAAGGGGAGGACAAGAGGCACTCTGGATTACCTTGGAGACAGGGAATGGTATCACAATCCTCACAGGGGTTGTATACAGACCCCCAGCTCAAGGGGAGGAAATGGACAAGAAAATGATAGAGGACATTCTCAAAATGGCTGAGAAAGGGGAGATACTGTTGATGGGGGACCTGAATATGCCAGATGTTAACTGGATGACATGTACTGTAGCCACATCCAAGAGCAGGGTCATTCTTGATGCCCTGCAGGGGGCAGGCCTTAGACAGCTAGTGTTGGAACCCACTCTGGAAGGAGCAATACTAGACCTGGTACTCTCAAATGGAGAGAGGATCACAAATTTAGAAGTCAGTAGACATCTGGGAACAAGTGACCACTGCACAGTGTGCTTCACAATGAGCACAACCATGGAGATAAGCCATACAGAAACAAGGATACTGGACTTTAAAAAGGCTGACTTTAGCAAAATGAGTAAAATACCTGAAGAATGCACTAACAAATGGCCAAAATGGAGGGGTGGAAGAACAAAGGATAAAAATCAAAACTGCCATCATAGAGGCAGCAAGCTTTTGTGTGAAACAAAGAAAATAAAGCAGAGTAAAAAAACACTATAGTTCTCAAAAGAGGTGACAGGGAAGGTTAAGGAGAAAAAAGCTGCATTCAAAAAGTATAAGGAATCACAGAAGGAGCACGACAGAGAACTGTATCAATTAAAGCACAAAGAAGTGGGGAAGGCAGTCAGAATAGCAAAGGCCAAAACTGAGGAAAAAATAGCCAACTCAGTTAAGAAGGGGGATAAAACCTTTTATAGGTACATTAGGGAGCATAGAAAGGTTAAGGGAGGGATAGTGAAGATTAATAAAGGAGAGGGGAGGTGGGCAGAGGGAGACAGTGAAAAGGCAGAGATACTGAATGACTACTTTTGCTCAGTATTCACAAAAGAAGATGAGGAGGAGTTACCTAAACCAGACAATAGAAGCACTCTGGATAGGGGGGTTGACACCAGTCCATTCACAGAAGAAAGAGTCCTGAAAGAACTCCTAAAACTCAAGGTGGACAAAGCAATAGGGCCAATGGAATTCACCCCAGAATCCTAAAAGAACTAAGGGAGGACCTAGTGACACCACTGACCACGCTTTTTAACAAATCATGGCAGGATGGGGTGGTACCTGAGGACTGGAGGAGGGCAGATGTGATTCCCCTTCACAAAAGTGGGAGCAAGGCAGAAGCAGGAAACTACAGACCTGTAAGTTTGACCTCAGTGGTAGGGAAATGATGGAATCACTTCTGAAAGAAAGAATTGTTGAGTACCTAGAGGCCAGCGGGGCACAGGACCCAAAGCAGCATGGATTTACAGCAGGAAGGACATGTCAGATGAATCTAATTGATTTCTTTGACTGGGTGACCAAAGTAATAGACCAGGGAGGGGCTGTGGATATGGCCTACCTAGACTTTAACAAGGCATTTGACACAGTCCTGCACAAAAGATTAATAATCAAGTTAGCCAGCCTGGGAGTGGGTCCCAGGGTGGTAGCCTGGGTAGCAAACTGGCTGCACAACAGGACACAGAAGGTAGTAGTGAATGGATCACATTCTGAAGAAAGGGGGGTTACTAGTGGAGTACCTCGGGGCTCAGTACTGGGTCCAGTCCTCTTTAACATCTTTATAGGTGACATTGCAGAGGGTCTGGAGGGAAAGGAATGCCTCTTTGCAGATGACACAAAGATCTGTAACAGAGTTGATACACAAAAGGGGGTAGAAAAGATGAGAAGGGACTTGGCAAGGTTGGAGGAATGGTCTGACATATGGCAACTTGGATTCAATGCAAAGAAGTGCAAAGTAATGCACCTGGGAAACAAAAACCCAGGAGAAGAGAACACAACAGCAGAGGAGGTACTAACAACTACAAAAATGGAAAGGGACCTGGGGGTAGTCATATCAGATGACCTAAAGGTGGGTAAGCAATGTGTAAAGTCAGTAAGGAGAGCCAGGGGGATACTGGGATGCATAGGAAGGGGCATCACAAGTAGAAAAAGGGAAGTGATTATCCCTCTATACAGACAGTTGGTGAGACCCCATCTGGAGTACTGCATGCAGTTTTGGAGGCCTCGTCTATGCAAGAACATAGACAGGATGGAAGCAGTCCAGAGGAGGGCAACTAAAATGGTGCAGGGTCTGCAGCAGAAACCATATGAAGAGAGACTGAGAGAGCTTAATATGTATATTCTTGATGAAAGGAGGGACAGGGGACATGATAGAAACTTTCAAGTACCTCAAGGGAATCAACAAAGTCAAGGAGGGTAGCATCTTTCAGAAAAAGAGATATGTAAGAACAAGGTGGCACAATTTAAAGATAGAGGGGTGGACGGCTCAGGGGTAATGTGAGGAATTTGTTTTATGAAGAGAGTGGTGGATACATGGAACCACCATCCTGAGGAGATCATTGGGTCTAAAACAGTGAGGAAATTCAAACATGCATGGGACAGACATAAGGCAATTATAGTGGGGGGTTGCAGGAAGTAGGCTGTTGGTTAACTAGAATCTGCAGCTTATCCAGTAGGTAGGGAAATGGGCAGACTGGATGGGCCAAGTGGTCCTTATCTGCTGTCAAAGTCTATGTTTCTATGTTTCTATGTAACCCTCTGATGCCCCATAATTTGTGACACTTAATATTGAGTGCCCAAAACAAAAACCTGGCCCAAACAGTGGTCTTAACAGCCACTTCCAAACCAGGTACCCTAGTTAATAATGTGCAGTTCATGCACATCCCAGTGATTTTTAAATTTCACTGTTTAGAACTTGAAATGATTTGTTTTATGTTTTACACCAAATATTTCTCACATTTTTTTTTAATAATGATGTGATTGGATAACCTGACAGCATACCAGGTACTCATTGATGACTCCCTATAGAGGGACTGATAGCACCACGCACACACACACACACACATGCACACACACACACAGGATTTTTGCATCCTGCCCTTTCAGTGGTACATCCTATGACTGTAAACATGCCCAAATGCACTAGGCATTTTGTTTTCATTTTTATAAAAAACAAACAAAAAAAATCAAAAACACAGGTTTAGACTCAGGCCTATTTGGTTCTGACATATCTATTTGAAATAGGGCTGATATAGCCATTATTCAAGCACATATGTTAAAGGTTCATGATAGTATGACATTTAATATCATACCCCACCCCCATTGCATGGTATACATGATTTTGCTCATTGAGAGTGATTTACATTTACAATATTAAGGCTATTGTGAAGGGGTTTGACCTGACAAATGTTCATGTTAATGAATTAATTTATGCTCACATTATGGAAGCAGATGAGCAACACATAGCTAGGAAAGCCCTTTGCACTGCCTAAAGCTATCATGTTTTTAAAACCCTTTGGTTATCTCTTCTGGGATCTGGAAGTAGGACATATCCTTGATCTCATACATGACAGACGTATGGGTCAGTGGCATTGCTACTTTTTGCACTTGTATTGCATGTGTTAACAAATGTTTGTTTGTATCTAGCACTATTCCCTTGGCAAGGAACCTTGGATTTGTCACCACACACACCAGTATTGCTACATGTTTTGAAACATATTCCTGCACAATCCAGGAAGCCATGTTTGTGACTCTCACAGTGTGATTGCCTCATCTACATCTGGCAACATCCATCTCTGATCTCTGACAACTGTCCATTGTATTGATTATCTTGATGGGAATTTTTTATCATGAAAAGGTTAAAACTACCTCCTTTACTTGTTTACCATGAGGTCTTAGGATTGTGACTGACTCTGAACCTTGAATGTCCTATCAGAAAGGAAAATCACCTTTTATGCAGATGTGACATCTTCCAACTTGTCTTACCAACTTGTGAATACAGGCCTAATAACTGAAAGTAGGCTTCCACTTGTGAACTTTCAAATAAACTGTATTCAGTCCAGCCAATTAAGATTTTACAAACAAGCTCATTGTTATGCATACTATGAAGCTAGCCTGGGGTGGGGCAATTCCCCAACTCAGCAAGAAGACTCTTCTTCATTTGATCTACAATCAAGAAATCCATTTTCTTCAATGCTTGTTTTCCAAGCCTGGCTGGCGCCTCATACAAACTGAGTACTGTTATAAACTTTTACACTTTGTGCAGCTGTGTGATCATCTTCCACTGAACATTGTTGCTATTCCATTGTAAAACTCAATGTGCAATCTAATGCACCTCCCACTGAGGCCTCTGAAAATATTACTGCCTCTTTAACATTTTGATCTACCACTGGGAAAATCTGAATGCATCAGATTTGAACTATGAATCTTCATCTAACATGAGAAGAAACCCTGGATTTATCCCTGGAACTGTTCATAGTTTATGGCTTGTGGACATTGACATTTCATGTCCTGTTCAACTTACCAACTGAAAAAATGCCATCCTTCAAGGTGGTATAGTCTGCTGATGTGGAACATTGTGTGGTGACCAACTATACATTCTTCTGATATGGACTAAAAGTTATGCAAAGTGAACTTTTCTAACTCCTATTTTTCCTTCCTAAACAGGTAATAGGTTATATGGTAATCACACCTGTTCCCATCCTGGAACCAGATATCATCAAGTCTAGTCTTAACTATCTTGATTTTTACTTATTTGTAATATTCATACAGGCAATTTAAGTTTGTCTCTTCAATTTCTTCTCAATAGGACAGATACACACCTGATACATATCAGTATTTCCTGACTGTTTTGATATTGGAAAACCTCATTGTGAAGTATTATTCCAAATGTTTATAGTAATACAAGGTTTACTAACATGTTCCCTTATAATTACATTTTGTTGTTTAAGGAAGACCCCTCGGCCGTACCAACAAATGACTCGTTCTTGGCCCTTGACATGGTCCAATTAGTTACCCAACCCACTAGACTTCAACTATCTACTGGTACCCACACCCTCCTGGATATCATTATCTCTAACCGCCCCAATAAAATCCAGGATATAAAAGTACTTCCTGACTCCCTAAGTGACCATTTGCCCATCCTATTCCAATGGACCTCTTCCACACCCAAACCCATAACCCAAACAACCTTCTGACGGCATCTCCGCCCAGGAGGGTTAATAAAACTTAAACAGCTGCTCACCCAAATAGATTGGTCCCCATTAATATAGCCCCCAGCATTGACATTACACTCAACCTGTTTACACAGGCCTTCACCAAGGCCTGTGACCTCTATGCTCCACTCACCAAACTCTGCACCAAAAGGCAACATGCTCCTTGGATAAGCCCCTCCCTACTCCAAATGTTGAGAGACAGGAATAATCTCTGGCACAAAACCACAGAATCTGACAGGTTGGTGGACAGACAAGCCTATAATGCTGCTCACAATAGATGCACTCGAGCCATCTGTAAGGCCAAAGCAGACCACTATCAATCCACTTTCACAACCACATGGGGGTCTGTGAGGACCTTCTGGAGTAATATCAAAGAACTCAATGGGAAATCACGCTCCCCACCTCCCTCCCAGCTCACCATAAATGGCACTGCTTCCACAGACACACTCACCATAGCAAACTGTCTAAACACCACCTTCTCGGATCTCTTTCTTTGAACCTGTGCCCCAATCCCAATCCCAACCCCCAACCCTGCAGCATCCTTGTTTCCTCCTGCACAAAATATCCACTCACGAAAGCTCGTCCTTACCTACAGAAAGTGCTAAACAGCAATAACCCTATAAATGACCCTCTAGATGCCAAGCTCCTTTGACTAGTCCTCAACGAGGTCCTAGTCCCCCTAACGGACCTGCTCAACAAATCCCTATGCCTAGGGCAATTCCCTAGTGCCTGGAAAACAGCTGTCATTACCCTCATCCATAAAAGTGGTGACAAAGCCTCCCCAAATAACTATCGATCCATCTCCATTCTTCCCCCCCTCTCTAAAGCATTAGAAAAAGTGGTTGCCACTCAACTTACTGAATACCTAGCCAAGTATGACATTCTATGCCCAGAGCAGCATGGCTTCCATTTGGGCCATAGCACCACCACAGCCCTCCTAGAATTCACCAACTTCCTGCACTCCTCCCTAGATGCCGGTAACATTGCAGGAGCTGTGTTCATAGACCTATCCAAGGCCTTCGACATGGTCTGCCAGCCTCTCCTTCTTGACTCTTTCCACCAACTTGGTTTCTCCACAGACCCCCTAGCCTGGTGCTCCAGTTACCTTTCTGGCCCATCCCAAACCATCAAAATTAATGGAACTCTATCCGACACACTTCCAGTCCACTCCGGGGTGCCCCAGAGCTCTATCCTTGGGCCACTTCTTTTCTCCCTCTACCTAAACACCTTACCAAAGGCCTGCTCCACAAAAATCTTACTATATGCAGATGATGCAGTGCTCTTTGCTTCACATCATAAAACCACACCTCTTCAGGACTCCCTCCAACATGCCTTCTCCCAGGCTGAAACATGGTTTAAGGACCGTAGACTGGTCATAAACTTAAAAAAGACTAAATCAATGATCTTCTCTCACCACCAAAACAAAGCAAAAAGTGCACCACTCTGCATCCTTCCCAGCACCCAGCACCCCCTTGAACAAGTATCCAACTACAAATATCTTGGACTTACCCTCGACTCGGCCCTTACCTTCCATGACCACATAAACACCCTTGCTGCCGCAACAAACACCCAGATTGGAGTCCTTTACCAACACAGGGACTGCCTCACCCCATGCCCTTAGGCTTGCCATCACCTCATCAATACTGTCCCTAGTGGACTGTGGGCTCCCTGTATATGGGGCAGCCAATAACTCCACATTCCAGAAAATCCAGGTCTCCCTAAACAAAGCCTGCAGGCTCCTAACTGGTGCACCTAGGCTCACTCACACCTGCTCCCTCTATACCTCTGCCAATCTTCTCAACCTCAATGAAAGGCTCCGCTACCAGACCTGCATACTGTCCAAGAAAATACTGCTCAGACTCTCCCCCCTGGGGTCACCGACTGTCTTCATCCTGCCACCCCCACTATCTCCACCCGCAACTCAGAGAAAGCACCACTGGTTGTGCCCAGGTTAAAAACCACCCTTGCCCAGAGATCTTTTCACTGCAGGGCCCCCACATGGTTTAATGCACTCCCAAACACCATCACTACTGCACCCAAGAGTGCCCACTTCAAAACCACTCTTCATAACCACCTCTTCAATATCCACTCTTGTAACTGCAACTAACATTTCACTCTCTCACCCACTCTGATCCAAATTCTCTGACAAAGTCCATTATGGATTGCAACCTCCATCAATAATACTAAACCCATGAATAGGACTGACTACTCTGTTTAGATACTTTCTCAAGCTAATAATGTCTTTCTGCTGTGATGATGCAAATATTGTCATCCAAATACTGTAAATAATGTCTGTGATAAATGTCTGTAACACATGCTTAATGTAATTGCTGTTATACCCTGTCTGTATTATTTTCTGTCTTACATGTGATGAGGTACCTTTGTAAATGAACCTCTGGCTCAAAGGTTGTAAACCCGATATATTAAATAAATAAACCACTGTCTTTTTGTTGTGTTGCCACTTTTGCAATTAGGGTAACAAAGAGGGGATTGTTACACCTGGGTTATGCCCCCTAACATCTCACATACACCTCACACTGTATTCCTGGTCTATTGTACTGTGATACTGCTATTTTGCACTAACATATAGATATAGGCACATATCATATAAGCATGTGTGCTAGGAATGTGCTTTGCTGCTAGGATATGCTAATACTGATCATGCATGATTCATTATTCCTCACTATAATACATTTATCTAGATTAGTTTGTCTTTCATAGATATTCCATATATAATCTACCTAATTGCTGATATGATGACTCTGAGGGATCATCAGTGATTATTGCATACTTATATTCTCATATAATTATCATCATCATCAAAAAGTTCATTGTATGACTTAAAAGTCATCAACAAGATAAATACAATACACAAAAGAAAATACAAAAAAATACCAAATACAATAGTACAAATCATCAATGAGTTGAATATAATTTAGAACAATATAAAAATACAACAGTCCTAGAGTTTAAAATCATTATTGCACCATAGTTTAAAATTCACAAATGTTGAATTATTTAAATTCTTGCCCATACAATTAAATTTGTTGCTATTTAATATTCCACTCCAGATGATATACATGTTTCAACTAGACTCAATTATTTCCTTCTTTTACCTTCATTCGAAATTTTACTTTCTCTATTGCCATAAAATAGTTTACTAATTTTCCAAGAGTAATTATATCTGTTGTGTGTATCATAATAGCAGTTAATATACTTTTATGAAGCTGATATATAGTTGTGTCAAAATCTTTCAACCGACAAAATATTTCTTTTGTGTAATAAGTGTAGTACCAAAGTACATGAATTAGATCCTCTCTTCCCCCAGCTGTACAATCACACATTTCAGACAAAGTCTTGTCTTTACTAAATCTTTTTACTAGAACATTACTATGAAATTGCTCAAATTTATATCTGGCAAAGACTGATCTCATCTTAGTATTTTTCCAAGATATCTAAATAAGATTTATAACCAAAACAAAGATAGTTTTTACTAAACTATTTGGAGTATCTGGAAATATAAATGGTTCTCAGATCCTCATTATTCCAATAATTCTCAATCTTTTTCTTGATATATTTTTTATACTTCAAACTCAGGGTAATACCCTTATCAGTTACTCTCTTCAGATTTATTACTGAATATCTTTCAAGAAGTTTATTAATCTTAGTGAACCAAAATAAATCCCTATGTCCTAAGCTATACCAGCAGAGTTTTTCTTTATAGCATATTTTGCATAAATTGTCTTCTGTAGTCCTGGTAAGCTTGAGCCAATAATTTAACTTTCTATTATCCATTTTTGCTCTAATATTAACAATTCCTCATTCTGAGCATATATATGCCACAGGACAAGAGTGCCCCAGTCTAAGTAAACACCTTAAGTTCTTATATAAGGGTGACATTAGGCAATAAAGCTTTTTAGTGCCCAAATCCCAGATTTCACTGGCATATAACAATTGTGCTTCCGACTTTACTTCAATAGCTTTCAAAAAAGGTCTAACTGTATAGCCCTCATACCTACAGTTAAACCTTGTCAAGGCACCAATAGTTTTCTTATGCTTTACTACTAGGGATTTATATAAAGAATCCCATGTGCCACTTGAATGAAATTCCAATCCCAGATATATACATAACTGGGAACTACCTCAATTTTATTTTCATTCACCTTCCAGGAACCTTTCAGTTCTTTTCCCCCAAATATAACAACCTTTGTTTTGGTTAAATTAATTGTTAATTTTATCTTGTTTGAGTACCGAGCAATATAGTCAAGTTTAGCTTGTAAACCCTTTTTTGTAAGAGAGAGTATCACAATATCATCAGCATAAGCTAGAAGAGGGCAAGTGGAGTCCAGCACCTTAGGAGAATCTGAACTAAAAGAATCAACATCTTTCAGCATTTTATCAATATATATAGAAAATAGTAATAGGGCCATCACACCACCTTGTCGTACCCCCTTATTAGTCCTAAATGGGGCTGAAAGTTGACCCTCATTACCTACAGTAACTTTTGCCCAAGTATCATGATAGAGATGAGCTATTAAATGAATCAAATTAGGATCAATACCTCTATCAGACATTGTGGTCCAGAGTATATTTCTAGAGATGGAATCAAAAGCCATGGAGTAATCAATAAAAACAGCAGTTAGCTTTTGTTGACATAACATTACATACTTCTCTATGAGATGTTGCATTATGAAAATATTATCCATAGTAGAAACATTTTGTCTAAATCCCACTTGGTATATAGACAATCCATTAGTAAGTTCCACTTGGTCCTTTAATTTTTCCAGCAAAATTTTAGAAATATTTTTTAATGTGACATCCAAAAGACAAATTGGTCTATACATAGTAGGAGAAGTCACAGAACCCTTTTTAAGTATAGGAATAATATGTGACCCCTTCCAAGATGATGGAAAACAATCAATTGCAATACATTTATTAAAATAGGCTTCAAGTGTTCTACTCCAAAAAAGGAGATGAGTTAGCAATATCTCTGCAGGAATCCCATCCGGGCCTGCTGCTTTATTTCTCTTCAAAGTTGATATAGCAACAAATATTTCTAAATGAGAAAACTTGAATTGAGTTTGAACTGTTCTAGCTATACACAGAAGACTATGTTGCTCCTCTGGATCAAAGAAGATACTAGAAAAATATTTAACCCATGTACTTTCTTTAATAAAACTATCAAGTTTTGTCTTATACGAATTAGTTCCCTTAGCCATCAATAACCATAATTGTTTGACATCATTTGAATTAATGACTTTTAACATTTGAACCCATTGATTTTTGTAATATTGTTTTTTTAAATAATAGTTTTATAATATTTTTGATTAATATTAAGTTGTTTAAGTAAAACCTTAGAAGCATTTATTTTAAATAACTTATACAATCTTCTTATCCTCCTTTTAATTATTCTGCATTCTTGATCATACCAACCCAACTGATTACAGGACCTATATTTCGGCTGCAAAGTAATAAGTTTACTCTTTATCTGATCAAACAGATTGTTAATCATTTCAACCATCTGAGAAACAGTCATAGCTTCCAAAATTAAGGAACTGACCATCAATGAGGAATTATTGAGGATTGATTTTACTATATCCTCTGCATTATTAAGCCATCTTATTTTGCTATCAGCTCTTAATTCAGTAAATAATACCACATCCTGTATTTCTATTCTTTCTTTCTGTGAATTATATTCTAATATCACTGGAAAATGGTCACTTTCTGCTTGTAAATCTATCCGAACATCCTCCCGATCATCAGTTGAACCCGACCATAAAGCCAGGTCTATGGTAGAGGCTCCCCTAGTGGATATATATGTATAATCACCGTAAGCATCTCCTTTATATCTCCCATTAAGTGGAAATAAATCAAAATTACTCATTAGGTCAATTATTTTTTTTCTGCTCTATTTACTATCACATCTTTTGCCTTTCTTGCAGGTTCATTTTCTAATAATGGTTTTATCTAACTGAACTTTCCAAAAGACCATCATACATTCCAATACAAGCATTAAAATCACCTAGGAGTAGAATATCTGTCCTGGGAAAAACAGACAGTGCCTCAGTAAGTATATCAAACAGTAAATTCCAGATAGCAGGGTAAAAATATTGATCTTTCCTGGGGAATATACCATGTAATCACCACAAGACTTTGTTCTTTGAAACCTAACAATAATGCTATAAAATTTTCATGTAACTTCCAAATATTAATATTTGAAAAAACATTGATCTTAACAAATACTATGATACCACCTGAGCCTCAACCATTACTGTGTAGTTTCTTACTTTCTGATTGAAATTTATCATAACCATTCAGCTTTATATTGTCAGTGAGACAATGCCACATCTCTTGAAGGCACAGTAAGTCAAAATTCTGTATAATTCCTCCACTCATCATCCACCATCTTACTAGGCCAACCTGCAATATTCCATATCATAAACCTAATATACTCAGATCTTGGTATTAGGTCTAGAGTAATATTGGGCTTATGTCAATTATCCTGATAATCAGCAATAACAGAACAATGATTCTTCAAAGGAAGTGTCATTTGTCCAATTTCCCTTATCGGATAGCCACTGGGGGTTCTTCAATTAAAAGGTGACTATCACACATATTTAACCCCATCAAATCAAAAATAGTACTTTTTGCAAGAATTTTGTCAGCAAGTTCCTTAGAGTCAAAGTATAAATCTATTTGAGTGCTACCATCTCTCCTTTTAGCAAAAAAGTAGCCCTTTTCTCTCAATGGTATTTTCAAAAAAATAACTAATAGGTCTTTAATGGCCCCTGTTAGTTTAGAACAAGTTTCTTTTTCCATAATATCCATTCCAAATAAACTAATTCCTGGATTTATAGAATCATTCAATTTTCTTCCTTTAGTTACAGTTGGATCGTAATTAAAGATGTTTCTATTTGGGAACTCTAATTCCAACTTCTTTCAAAGAATCACCGTTGGTCCACACATAATTAGCAATTTGTGGAGAGTGCCAGACTGAGTCTAAAATATAAACTTCATTCCCTGAAGTTTCTGCAAGTCCTGAATTATTGAGTTCAAAGCCTGTTTGTTGTTTGGAATCCCCAAATGCTCAGAGACTTCAAATTTATATGAGTCGTTACCTAGAAAGACAGCACTTCCTTCCAGACTGCCTGATTCCAATGTTACAATAACTTAATTTTCCACACTCTGAGTATAAAACAGACCTATTGGATTAGTATCAGCCTGATTTCTATTATGGTTTTCTCCACTACTCAAATTAATCTGTGCTATAGCATTTTCAGGTTTCTGAAAAAGTGGCGTCGAAGTTCGATTAACACTTTCATTAATTTTATGTAAATGGTCAGTGATTTTTGTCTGTTTTTGTTTAACCAATGGTTTATTACAGGAAAGCTTTATCTGGTAGAGATAGTCCCCCATTCTGGAGACTCTACAACCTAGTGTTAACTGTAGCCAATCCAGATTCCCTCACAAAACAAAAAAAAACAAAAAAAAGAAAAAAAATAGTGCTGGACTCCACTTGCCCTCTATACAAGGAAGATATACTGGGAATACCCAGACAGAACACTGGAGATGTTGAATCCCAGGTGTATATGATTAAACCTTGTACTTAAATTCAATAAATCAGATAGAAAAATATATATAGATAAATATGGAAGTACTGAAGTATATAAAAGAGTATAAAAGCAACTAACAGGCAATACTGAAAATACAGATTTATAAGCTTCCAAAGATATCCTTTTAAACCTTTCAAACCTCTACAAGTTTATCATAATGCACTATCTTAACACATTTATCCATATAAAGTTCTTGTTACAATTATACAATATTACAATGATCACTACCCAATATGGAGTAGGTTGCTATATACTGAGTCTACTCCATATATTTTAGATAAGTTATTTTAAAAAAAAGTATATTCAAATCCCTCATAGCATGAATTCAGTTGTCTGGGATCTTGAGTAGCTTAGATGGTTTAAGTAGCTTGAAGAACTGCTAGGTTGCTATTTGCTGTTTCTGATGCTGCCAAGACTGCCAAGACTTTTGCAAAAACTTCTGCCACCACTGCAGTCTAAAAACAAACAGAAAGGTTCTAATAAGCTCTAAAAACAGCCTAAAAAGATTAAAACCTTAACGATAACTCAACACTGCTCTCAATTAAAAGAAAACAGATCAAATTCACCTGCACTAATAACATATATCCATGGATTTGAAACTGAATATGTAATAATAAAAATAAAACAAAACAAAAACTCAGAGTTGGAGTACGCCCAGACATGATGTTGACCATTCTCTGAGTCTCCTATGGTCTCCAGAACCAGTTCAGTATCTTGAAGTGAAGTAGATCACTGGTACAAGCCTAACAAACCATGTTACACTATATCAATAACATACAGTTGAGCAGAACATGATAAAAAAGCAATCTGAGATCTGAGATTTGATATGAATAAATTAACAACTCATTACAATGCAGGTACTTTTGTTGTTTTTCAGCAGCTTAAAAAAACAAGTCTCGAAAACAGCCAGTACTCTCTCAGTTCTGATCTCCATGGCCATCTCTGTTTCCTTCATAGCCATTTCACAATTCACAGACCCCAATTTTTAGACCTTGCAAAATTCCTTCTATTTTTAGTTTTTCCACAGTTTTCAACCCAAAAGGCAGTACGATCTTTCAGTTCTTCAATTCTTTAGTACAATTCTCAGTTGGAATTCAGTTTCTTCTTTAGCACCTTTCCGATTCAACCCCATTATTTCTGCTCACAATCTTTTTGACACTTTCGACACTGCAATATCATCACAATGTGGTTCCTTTGCTGTCAAACATACTCCGCTGCACTTTCTTCACCTCTGCCCGTGGTGGGCTACCCCCCTCCAGAACTTCAATCTGAGAGACAAAAGAGAAGATGGCAGCAGAGAGATCAAACCACAGTGAACAGGACCACACAAGCCAGTCTGGAATAGTTGCACACTTAGACAGGTATGGAGAACATCACAGGTGGCATACCTTTTCTAGAAAAAAATTCACCTTGTGCAACTCCTGCTTCACTCGCTTCTCCACAGTGAGTTAGCGTGTAGCGACCATCTTCACCCCCAAATAACTTTCTTCTGCTCAGCTCATATAATTATATGTATTATGTATTTTACACACAGGCAGATATGCCACATGTAATGGGGACCTATCAGCAGTTCTCTTTGTCTAAGCAAGCTGACACAGAGAGATAGCCTTTGTTATATCTTTGTCTTATACTGTACGTAAGCAAGAAATGCCACATGTAGTTTGAACCAGTCAGCATTTCTTTTGTCTAAGCTATAATGCTAATGGAAGCATATTCTGTCTCATATGATATTCTTCAGTAATTCTGTCTCCTAAGTCATTCTCCAATGGAGAATGACTTAGGACCAATACATATTGTTCCTCATATCTGTAACTATGAGGAACTCTCTGTTGCTATGGTGTTATCTGTAGTATATAGTTGTCTGCAAACCTATTGTAAGTCTCTAGACACTATTATTTTGGATCTAGAAGAATTAGTACTCTCTGGCAGAGAGCAGGAGGATGGGGAGAGAACACAAGACCTTAGAGAACCTAAGATCTACAATCCTGGAGATTATGTACATTCTTCATGCTAGTGGTGAGAAACCCATCTCCCTTGTGATTTTCTTTGTCACATGCTTGGCATAAGTAGTATAATAAACTTTATTAGTACTCCTTGCTTGTTTTTGAATGTTTCTTGGCAGACTCTGAGACACAAGAATCTGTATTATTATTATTTACCCTACACACCAAGAGTGTTTAGATTACAACCTAACTGGTTGAAAGATAGGAGGCAGAGGGTGGTGGTAAATGGCAATCATTCAAAGGATGGGAGAGTGACTAGTGAAGTACCACAGGGATCAGTACTAGGCCCTGTCTTCTTCAATGTCTACAAAAGTGACATTGCTGAGGAACTGGAGGTGAAGGCGTGTCTCTTTACAGATGACACAATAATCTGCAACAGTGTAGACACCCAAGATGGGGCTGAGAGAATGCAAATGGATCCAGAAAAACTACAGGAGTGGTCTAGAGAGTAGCAGCTGGGTTTCAATGCCAGAAAGTGCAAAATCATGAATCTAGGGTGGTAAAACCCTGGGGCTATATATAAGATGAGGGAGGGGTGGCACTCACAGATACCAAGAAAGAGAGGGACCTTTGGTGGTCGAGTGATAATATTGGATAATCTCAAGGTTGCAGGGGCATGCAGCAGGCCAGCAGGCAACATAAGACAGATGCTGGGGTACACAGAGAGGGAGCATTTTAGCAGGAGAAGGGAGGTGGTGTATCCTCTGTATTGCTCACATGTGGCACCCCACCAGCAGTACTGTGTCCAGTTCTGGAGGCTGTACCTCTGCAAGGACATCAACAGAGTAGAAGCAGTCCAGAAACAGGAGGGCTACTACAATTGTGCAGGGGTGGTAAAAGAAACTGTACAAGAGAGGCTGTGGGAGCTCAACATGTACTCCCTAGAGGAGAAAAGAGTGAGAGGGGACATGATGGGGACCTATAAATACCTCACAGGGGTGAACAAGGTGCAGGAAGGAATCTCTTTAACAGGAGGATCACCAGAACACAGGGGCATGTTATGAAGCCTGGGGAGGGGAGTTTAAAAGGGATGTGAGGAAATACGTCATCATAGAAAGGGTGCTGGATGCCTGGAACAACCTGCAAGAGGAAGTGGTGGGGTGAAGAGAGTGGGGCACTTCAAGTATGTGTGGGAAAGGCACATTGGCATGATAAACAGAAGTAAGGGAGGAGGGAGGAGGGAGGAAGAACTGTGATCAAACAGAATCTGGGGTGTTGTGCTAAGCAGGGAAAATAGGGTAGACTAGATGGGCCTACTGCTCCTTTTTATGCCAACACATTCTATGTTTCTGTGATTCTGAAGTTACTTGTTTTTCATGGGTATTATACCTACCCAACACTAATTCAAACAGCACCAAGATTTCTTTAATATAAGTAAGACTTTCAAAAGGCAAGTGGTACTCATACAAGTTTTGAAAAAAGTGAAAGGTTCCACTTTTTAGGAGGAAGGATTTTTTTTATTAGAAAAATCTTTATTTTATTTTTTTTACTTTTATTAATATTTTTCAAATCATTTAAAAATAGTAAACCATATTCTAAAGCAACTCTAGATTTTCTTAGGGCAATAAATGTTTGCATCCTTTGTGTCAAGAACCACTCACCTTTGGTTCACAGTCCCCTCACCCAAAAGCTATGTGAGTCTATACTGCTGCAGAGTCTAGAAAGGTCTTGACAGCTATATTTATACAGATTTGAAGTGTAAATATTCAATATCCTTTTTTAAATTGATGGCTAAAATATTATTTATGATGTGTGTGGTGACTATGTCCCTTTTGGTTGAGTGCGTTTTTCAACTTCTTTGGTTGAGAGAACTGTGAAGCAAAGCTAAGCTAAGTACAAAATGAAAAGTTCAACATGAAAATGATGACACAGCAAGGTCTAACATTTAAAACTTTTTTATACATGCACACATATAAAAGTAAAGCTATTTCCAGTAAATTGTGAAAAAAACTTCTACTAATCAAGAATTGTAGCTGTTAGAAAAATGCATGATACATGATGTTGGGATTAGATTATAAATTCAGAGTAAGCAGTGATAGAAGGAAGTGGGTCTGCTCAAAGCTTGTTTCAGATTAGTCCAGAGTTCATAACATATCTATATATATCGTGAGCTCAAAATATGACTGTATTCAAAGCATGCATGATTGTGACTAAAGGGCTTAGAGATACATTTTTGTGGCTGGATTTTCCCCATTGCATCAGAGACTAGCAGCATGATTGCACTGCATCCCTGACACATGTGACTGAGCACCTAAAATGTGGTGTGACTTATGTGCAAAAATCCTATGACGTCTAAACATTTACTACTCAAAACATATAACATGTTTCTATGTTTTGGTCCTTAAACATGATGCATACATACATCAATATACAACTTGTGTCAATTTTTGTTTAAACAAAGAGCAAGTAAGTATTGCAAATGTGGCAAAACAGTTGAAAATATGATTCATAGGATTCAAACATTTTTCCACATTTCAGATCGCACAGGCACAGCCAAAATCAAGGAAATATTTTCCATTCCAATGGCATGATGACCTGGGTTCAAAAACAAACCTGAAAACTTATATCAGGAGGCAGGCCAAGGCAGAAACAGCTGTTGTTTGGCAGTACATATTCACTGGGGAGGGTTAGTAAAGTGTTCTGACACCACAGAGACCCATGCAGCTGACCAGAGAGCTTGCTTCTGCTGCACCACCCACCAGGTGATAGAATTAAAATAGGACTAAGATGTTCAGTCCTTCTTTTTATACAGTTCAGCAGTTAAGTTCTACATTGCAAAGTCTGCAGTGCTTAGAGCCTAGCGTTTAATTGGCATTGGCGTGTAATTGGCATTTAATTTAATCCTTGTTTTGCCACAGACTCATATATCAGTTCAGAATTACTATGCGTTCTAATTCTGTCGGCAGTCTAAGGGTTAAAAAATACATATGTTTTTCTTTTCTTTTGCTTTTTGTCTCACACTTACTAATAGCCATCATTTCAACAGCCTACAACCTTAATGATCACTTTGTAAGCATGTTATAATGCCAGGAGGAATAATGCAGCCCCAAAACAGCTATACAAGCATAGTGAAGAAGCAAGCTTTTTTGCAACTTGAATAGCATTAGCTACTACATAAGAGTGTACGTATGTTTTGCACTTAACAGTTTTAAGCTGTATTAGGACACTTTTTAGAAAACAGTTTTGAACTAACTTGAGGACTGCAAGTCTTGATTTTAAAAGCTTGATTTTTATGAATCTCTTGGGTGAAAAGCACTGGAAGTTCTATATATATTAAATATGTATATTGTATTGTGTTTTTCAGAAACATATAATGTGTTATTTTAGAAAGTTATTATTTTAAAGTGTACTTGCACATTGTAACTGATAAGATAAGCTACACATCTAAGCTATCAATCACTAAAGCACTGAAACACTCAAGCACTTAAGTTGATTTTAGCATATGCACTTTAGTGATAGTAATACATAAATTAGGCATAGATTTGAATGCAAGTAATCTTGCTGTATAGCTCTTTTAAACAAGTTTGGTATCTTACCCACCCACAGCAGCACTAATGGATACTAGGAGTGGGAAAATGGGTCAAAACCTTGTAAATATAGTATAGTAGAAGGCACAGAGCCCATAAAGGAGAAAAGAAAAAAATAATTAATAACTGTATATTTACAGGGTAACTGAATATTTTTGCATCAACTCCCATAGGAAACCAAAAAGGTTAGTTTCTCAGAAGCACTAAAATTGGCTCTAGAATGCAATAGAAGGTTAACTGAGAAGGATAATGCAGAACACAAAACGAATGTTGAGAAAAGTGACAATACTGACAAAAACATTCAGTCTAATAGTATAAAACCTATATTGGAACCTCAACCAGTGGAATCATCAGGCAGACATGAAAAATAGGGACACCCACAAAAAATAGGCCATTACAGACTTTTTTTTCCACAGTAAGTCATCCCGGTCATAAGAAACAGAGTACTGAGAAAAAGAATAAGAGCAGTCCTATTATTTGAAGCAAAATTGATAATTAAATTCTGATAATAGAAGACACAGGAAATTCATTACAGGAAGAGATGCAGAAAAGGAAACTGTAACTATTTAGTTCTTTAAATACGTCTGCCAATTCTTGTAACTCCCTGATAAAGGTCCCAGACCTAGAATTAATTGAACAAAATGACAATACTAATTTACAAGACTCTCCAATTACTGTATTTGAAAAGTTACAGTATGGTGTAAAGAAACTGAGCTGGAGTAAGACATAATTAATCAATGTCCTGATAACCTTTTAAAATATACATTACCAGCCCTGACATACCGCATCATGGTCAACATAGTCATTTTGGAAATACTGAATAATGGGGGGTGGGGTGGAGCCAGCAGTCCAGCCAAAAGCAGCAAAATTCTGGAGCTCCCATAAAAAGTCTTCTATTTCTGGAATAAAAACCTTATTTCACCCACAAACTAGGCTTAAAACTTATTCTAAACTTTGAGGCATCATCTATACATCCTTGGAGGTACACTTTACATCGATATGGGAAAAAATAAGCCTCCTAAACAAGACTTCTTTCAGCTATGGGCTCCTGTACCAAGACCACTAGATCATGTAGAAGGAGCTTCTGCTTCACCTGGCCCAGAGCAAACATCAACATCCTTGAATTCACTACAAATTGCAATGAATGCTCTAATTAAGACTGTACAAGGCATCGATCAAAAGCTGGATTCATTTTCTCTGCACTTCCAAGCCTTAGAATCCAGTTTGGACACTATGGGGGAGACTACAAAAAATGCCGAGGCCACTGCAGGGAAGGCCCTTGCAGCTTCAGCTGCCTCCATTAAGGAACACATTGCAATAAGAAGCCAAGTGGAGCCGCTCAAGATTGCAGTGTGCACTACTAATATCTGCACACTTGGCCTTCCCAAAGGAGTTGAGGGGGATAATCTTGTCACTTTCCTGGGCCCATGGCTTGCAAAAATCACAGGCCTGGATGTACTGCATATCCAGAGAGCATATAGAATTACCCTCTGCAGGCAAACTTCCAATTTGGAGAACCCCTGCACTATCCTAGTTAACCTCTCTTTGGCTGTAGAACATGACCTGGTTCTGGGAACTATTAGGAACAAAAGCCCTATCTATCATAAGGAGTGTCATATGCTCTTTTTCCTGGACCTTGCATACTCTACTAGGATGCGCTGTAAGGCCTTCAATGGTGTTAAACACTAATTGCGAGACTTGGGCATACCTTACTCCATGGCTTTTCCAGCCTGACTTTGCTTTGCAGATGGTCACCAACAATACTGTTTCTCAGATCCGAAGGAGGCCAGGGTATGTGTTGAGAAGATAGCTGCATGGCGAATACATGAGGGTAGACCCTCAGAAGAAGAATCGGAGGAGGATTGACCTAATGAAGTGTAAATGCTCTTACTTTTCATCCCGGAGTGTCGAGCTGGTTTGCCCTTTTTATTTTCTACAAATGTACGTTGAGATATGCACCTTAGACTTTATTATGAGGGGAGGGCAGTTAAGATGACTTAAAATGTGTTGAAAGAGATTTCTATGTTAAGAAATATTATTTTTTGCCTGGTTGGGCGACCCCCTCCAATATGACATGGATTCTTAGAATTATTTGTTTTGCTGCTGGATGCTATGCAGATTTATTAAATAGGTACAATCTTTGGGCGATCCATCAGTCTCGCCTGTTCATTTACAGATTTTCTATTTCTGTAAATCTCAAATCTGGGACAATCTTTTTTGAAATTTAAAGTTTATTGTGACAGAAATACTTAAGTAATACATTACACATATTCAAAGACCAAGTTGTATAATCCCACCCAAACACATGGCAAAATAAATACAAGTCACAAATTTTCTCCCCCCTACCCTCTACAATAACCACCCTACCCCCATACCCTAACCTTCCCCCACCACCCATCCCTAGGGAGGATCTGCTCACCCACGTCCCTCCTCTTACGTTACTCAGCTCAACTACGCCTGGGAAGGCATAGCGTAAAAACAGCTCCAAGTCTCTTGAATGCATGAGACCTATTGTCTCTACCCGTTCCCCATTTCTCCATATTCAAATTAAACAGCATTTCCTGCAACCATTCCGTATACGAAATTGGAGAGTCAGTCATCCAATGTCGCAGAACCACCTTTTTAAGCAATCCTGAGATCAGAGCCATGTAAAACCTCACCTAAACTCAATACCAGAGTAGTCTCCTATCAAACAAATGTCAGGGGTAAAGTACTGTTCTATGCCCAGCAACGGGTCTGCTCTTTGCTTGATCTGCATCCACAATTGCTTTATCGGCGGACAGTCCCAGAAAATATGATATAAGTCTCCCACCGCCTTACGGCCCCGAAAACAATTTTGGTCCGACCTGCTGTCCACCTTAAATAATTTAGCAGGGGTCCAAAATAAGTTGTTCAAGAAATGGAACTGCATCACCCTTAACCTATCCTGTCTGAGATACTTGTATGTATGCCTCCAAACCGCCTCCCAATCTCACTCTTGCTCGCCCATGCAGTTAGTCCAATATCTCGGTGTGTAATCCAGATCCCTAAAACTTAGATCGAGAAGTTTCCTGTATACCCCGGAAACCGCATGTGGTTCCCACACTACTTGCACTAGTGATTCAAACCAGGTCCCATCTACACACCCCCCTTGGAGGTTGGCCCCATTTGCATCAGTAAATGAGTAAGCTGGTATAATTTAAAGACCTGTTTAGTCTCTATATTATACTTCACCAAGATCTCCTAATTAGAATACTCAGTTCTCCTCCATTAAGTCCATAGGACAGCCCTCCAGTTGGGGCATCCACTTACCGAGATCATTTTCCCTCCAATTCTCAGGTTCGAATTTTGACATACCGGTTGATGCCTATCCCTATCCGGAGCATACCCAAGCTTACCTCAAAACTGTCTATGAATACGCAAAAAGTTTACAATTGGGTTATTAACCAGCCTGGAAGGCAGCCTCTTAGGAGTGGAATAAAGAAAAGTGACCGGGTCCAATCCTGCCTCCCTAATCGCCTCGATCTCCAATTTAACCCACAAGGGGACATAAGGTAGAGATTCAAGTTTGTTGACAGGAACCACCCATTTCATATATTTACACAGACTACTTGCCCAGTAATATAACCCAAAATGTGGGAGTTTCAGACCAGCTCTTTCCTTGGGAGCCGCCATCCTATTATATGCCCTACGGGGCCTTTTCCCCTTCCAAATAAAATCAGAAATCAGTACATGCAATTCACTAAACCATCTATGGGGCAACAAAACATTGAGCATATTAAGTGGATAAAAAGTCCTAGGCAGGATATTCATTTTAACTATACTAATCCGGCCCCAAAGAGATAGCGGTAGTCCACTCCACCTTAGCAAGTCCTGCTTGATCGTATTCCTAATAGCATTCAAGTTAATGTTGACTAGCTTATGGTCCGACCTGGCCAAGTATATGCCCAAATATTTCAGCATATGCGGAGTCCATTGCAACCCCATTTCCAATATTTCCAACCTACACACTCTCATGTTCAGAGGAAAATTTGGGTTTTCCCTATATTGATCTTATAGTTAGACAGTTTGCTATATTCCCCAATAATTTCCAGCACTGCTCGGACTGAACTATTTGGCTGAACAACATGTAACAAAATATCGTCTGCATATGCTGAAACCTTGAGCTCCTGCGAACCGACTCTAATACCCTAACCCTGGGGTCTAATCTCATTCTAATGAGGAGGCTCCAAGTATAAATTGAATAAAAGAGGCGATAGGGACACCCTGCCTGGTACCAGAGTTTAGCAAAAACTTGCCGAAAATACCCCATTGCAGTATATTTTAGCCGTTGGGTCCTGTATAAAGCAAACACCGACTTGATAAACTGGGCGGAACCAAACTTTTCCATAGTGATTTCTAAAACTTCCAATCCACTCTATCGAATGCTTTTCCCGTCCACTGACATCAAAACACATGAAATTTACAGTCCCTGGAAGCGGAAAAACATGAGCCAATTTCGCAATGATCCGATGCCAGCCTACCTCTCATAAACCCCACCTGATCCTGATGAACTAGCCTAGACAGGACCCTGGACAACCTTGAAGCTAGAACCTTCGCTAAAATCTTGATATCATAGTTAATCAGGAGATTGGTCTATAGCTTGTAATTATCTGACTCCTTTCCTTCCTTGAATAAGCACTATCAGGGCTGAAAAGATAACCATCTACTTTGTCCTGAGTCAAAATACTCTGAAATAATCTAGTTAACCCAGGACATAGCAGGGTCGCAAAACTTTTATAGAAATTAGGTGTAAATCCATCCGGACCAGGAGCCCTATCATTGGAAAGCGTGTTGATTGCCTCCAAAATCTCTTTTTCCGAAATCAGAAGTGAGAGCTCTCTCCTTTGGTCTTCTGAAACCTGAGGGAGACTACAAGCATCTAAGAAATCCTCTACCTACTGTTTACTAGGCCTTGGGGTCATTGGGCTATACAAAGCCTTATAATAGTCTTCAAACTCCTTAGCAATTTCCATAGGCGCTGTTTTAACCCTCCCGTCAACATTAGACGTAATACTCTGAATTATCCTAGATGCCTCCACCGACCTTAACCTCATCTCTAAAAGCCTACCTGATTTCTCCCCTGATGTAAATACAGGGCCTTGGTTTTCAAAGATCGTGTATTCCGCTTTCTCAGGATTCCCTCATACTCATGCGCAATTTACATAATAGCTCCCTAGTCTCTTCAGTGTATTCTTTGATAGATTTTTCTCAATATCCCAGATCGTACCAAAGAGATCTAGCCTTTTCCTCCCTCTTCTTCTTTCTCACTGCTGCTAACTTAATAAACTCCCCTCTTAACACACACTTTAATGCACACCACCATAAATCTCCTCTAATAGCTAGATGACTATTCTCCATCTCATATTGCTCAATCCTACGCCCAACATATTCCCTTGTTTCTGTGGACCATAGAATCTGATTATTCAGCTTCCAAGTAGTCTGTCTAGAAGTATTAGGGGTCAAGTTGAGGGAGCAGCAAACCGTAGAGTGGTCAGAAAAAATTCCAGGTGCAATATTACAGTTCACCAGCCCTGTCAACAACCCTTTACTCACCAAAAAATAATCTATCCTGGATCTAGACTTATGGATTTCCGATAAAAATGTATATTCTCTACATGCGGGATGCAAAACCCTCCATGGATCACATAACCCCAAGCTATCAGCCAGTTCCCTAATAGCTCTCTGAGCTGGAGATAGCCCCTTAATTCTCTTACCATCCTTATCCAGGTCTGGAGTGAATGGCAAGTTCCAATCCCCACCCAGGACTATCGGATACTAGTGAAATGGGCTTAAAATATTTAGTAAGCTTGTGAAAAACCCAGGGGAATCTGCATTGGGCCCGTAAACACTGCCCAACACTATTCTTGTTTGATTTAAAGCCCCACCACCAAAATGTAGCGGCCTGCGGATCTACAAGTTGCTTCTCACACACAAGGCCACCTTCCTGTGTAACAAAAGTGCTACCCCTCTGCCAGCCGTACTGAATCCAGCCCCAAATATCTGACCAATAAACTGACATCTGAGTGTATTTAGTTCCTTCTCAGAGCAGGTGGGTTTCTGCAAACACACTATCTTCCGTTTAATAATTGCAAATGCTTTAAAATCTTATATCTCTTTATCTTTTGCCTGACTCCTTAACATTCCACATACAAAACTCCAGAGACTACCCATTTTCCCAGGAATCACATACCTCCCTCTAATTACCTTCTCAGCTACTCCATACCCCATTTTGGGACGAACATCTGGGTGAGCAGATCCCCAAACCCATCCCAATACCCCATAACTATAACCCACCCCCACCACCCTGCCTACCCCACCAATAGTACCTATAATGAACCAGTAATACACAAAACTAAATAACTCAAACCTCAACAACACCTCCATCTCCCACCCTTCAAGTATCCCCCCACCCCCAAAGCTCTTTGGTCCATGACGTCCATAGCTCCGCCAGCTAGCCCTTCCCCACCCCCCAGCATACCATTGCATATTTAACCCATTTAACCAAAACCTTTATTAGTACCTATATTCATAATCAACCCTCTATCCACAGCATATACCCTTATTTATTCCTCAAGACTCATTTCACCTTTAATCCCATTCCCCGTCCCCACCCCGAAATCACAGCGTGTTTCCCCAGAATCAACACAGTCCAAAATTCTTTAAACCAATTAAACAACTTCAATCATCCTTACAGTAGCTTCACATTATCTATATAAAAAAAAAGGGGGCAACAGAAAATGGAAGAAATGTCCATTATCCTGCTAGGATTTCACCCGGAGTAGTCCGTGGCTCGAAAAAAGCATAGATAATCCCGATGGAAAAATAGCAATGTCTGCATCCAATCGCCAGATAGTTACGAATAGCCCCAGGTCCAAGGAAGTAATAACGTGAACCAGAGCTTGGCTGCCATTCCTCAGTCTTTCCAAAGTACCACCGCAGGGGAGCAAATTGTCACAGTCCAAATGGATACCCATGCGATCCCCTTCCAGCCAAATTTGCCCCCTCTGCAGCAGCCATCCAAACAAATCCAGCGCACAGCCCGCATCATGAATGGAGATAAGATGCTCTCACACCTTTCAAAATGGTCTCCAGAACCAAGGGGCAAGTTGCGACATGGCATCGGTATGCTCTCTGACATAGCCGTGTCATTACCTAAACTCTCTACTGTCCGTCACCGAGGAGACCCCCCGCACTCAAGAGAGGTGCCACATGCTGTCCACCAAGGGCTGACATTACATTCAGATGAATTGTTTCTCTGGGAAATGAGCCCTGCATTCCAGGACAGGAAAACAAAAAGACTGCACTCCTTTAGCTCTGGGCTCAATCGCTACTCACATTTATCCTCAACCCAGGTGGAATGAAATAAAAACAAAGCTGTACAGGGTCATTAACCCCTATCCATCGAGGGATCCCTTAGCCTTGTACAAAGCCAAAAATAACAGAAATCAGGACATCATCCCCGTCGAATCTCCGTGACTACTTAAAAAGGTCCGGGAGGGCAGCTGCCAGGCCTTACCCACCACAGAGGCATCCTCAAATGTGGCCCACTGACCGTTAAGCAGGACCTGCAACTTCGCCGGGTACAGTACCTTAAATCTTATGCCTGCAGGAATCAACTTGGAGACCAACGAGTGATATTCCGCACGGCTCTGTCTCACTGTTACAGGCAGGTCTTGTGTAATTCTGATGGGGTTCCCCTTCCAGTTCAGCTCCTTGCTTTCCTTTGCCTTCAGTAAGATGAATTGGCGCTCCTGGTAGTTTAGGAAGTGGACGATGAAAACCCGCGGGGGCACCCAGAGCTGGCACTGCTCGTAACGCCCGGTGTGCCCACTCAATTATAAACTTATCCCCGAAGGGCGTCGGGCCTACCAGCTCCTTAAAAAAGCCCTGGGCGAAAAGGGTTGGGTCGGCTCCTTCCTCTCGCTCCGGGAGGCCAATAACCACCAAATTGTTCCTCTGACTCTGACCCTCTAGATCCTCTAGCTTCGCTTCCATCCTGGAAACCTTCTGCCTAAGATTTATTAGCTCCGGTTCCTGCTTCGAGACCCGTTTCTCTAACGAGGAGACCTTGACTTCGGTGTCCCCTGTGCGCCTTGATAGCTCCTCCAACGCCGACGTTACAGCTTTCAGTTCTTCAGCAACCATACCCAATTCAGCCTGAAAAGGCTTAAATTCCGCCAAGAACTGGGCAAGGGTCAGGGGCTCGTTTTCTAAAGTAGAGCCACTATTTTTGGGGCATTCACCTTCCGTTGCGACTCTCGGCTTTTTCGGCTGGGCCTTCGCCGGTGACACGGGCGGTGTATGTCGGGCCGTATTTTTCTTCATTTCTACCTCCATATACGCTCAAAAATGCCACAATAGCCGATCGGATAACTAGATGCTTCTATAAAAACCAAAATGAAGCCACTGATACCCCAAAAAATTCTAAAAAATCGACTTTTATGCCGACGGGAGACTGGAGGCGAAGGATCAAACTGCTCCTACAGAGCTGGCATCACGTGACTCCCCTAAATCTGGGACAATCTTAAATGTTGATATAAATCTGAAATTGTTGTCATTGATATTGTACCTCAACTTGTTATAACAGGCTGTTTGCTACTATTTTCCCTCTGTTTGGGTGAATAAGATGTCTTTATTACATTTAACTGGTTCTCCAGGAGAGGCAATGTTAAGAATGTCAGCTCCCATTTAGTTTGTAACATCCCTGAGATGTGGCCAGGAGCTGGTCTCCAGCTCACTACAGTCTCCATTGTTCCCTTTATGATGTGATAGATGTTACTTGATGTTATTCTTAATACAAGTATCTCACTTTGTACTCCTTGGGTCTGGTAGAAACCTAACAAGTTGAGGCTTAAGGGAGCTTTGGAATGTAGAAAACTGATATTATTATTCAGAATTTAAACCAAAGGGCCGAAAGGTCAGTTACAGCATGGTGATTGTTCTTTAAAGGAACTGATAATTGTGGGCATTGACTGCATATATGGCTCCTAATGTCGCTAAATAAGCTACTATATTAACTGGAATAATACCTCCTAATGCTGTACCAACTGTAGCATGTGATCATGCTCCTTTAGTAATGTATAATGGTTACTTATGATCTCTTCTACATGCTCTGGATTTTAATGTTTTATGCATTTGTATAACATTTTAAATAAAAAGTTTTAAAAAAAGAAATACTGAATAATATCAGGAACGGAATAGATATTTTCAAGAAAGAAGTGACAGGAAGAATGGATATTCTAAGTATGCAAATGGACAAACTAGAAAAAAATACAGTGGTAAACACATTTTATAATTGCCTACTTTAATTATCCTGAAGACACCACACAAAATGCAAAACAAGAGTAAAGATAAAAAAATTAAAAAAAAATAGAGGAAACAAAGTAAATAGCCAAAAAAAAAAAAAAACAAATACTCATGATACAGGTACCAAGCAAAGTTATTTATGCAATAACAAACAAAAAAGATAATAAGAAGGAAGGAAGATCAGACTGTTCATCAAGAGGAAAGGAAAAATCAATGTGAGGCGAGGAGGAAAGGAAATCAGAAGAAATAATATAAATTACAGGAAACAAAGATGGAAGGAGGGATATATAGTTTAAATAGGAAAATTGAAATACAATGAAACACTACCAAAGAAGACAATTTATAACAAAAGGAGATCTCAAAGGAGCAAAGAGAGTATTTTTGTCCAAATACAGAAGAATCTACAGGTATTAGACTGACAGGAAATGAAACCATTTTATGTATAACAGGCATTTGCAAAAAAACAAACAAAAAAAAAGATCTTCATTGTTAGAGCTGGTTTTAATTTTATTTCAAGCAGAACTTTGAATAAACAAAGCAAATGAAAATCCATTCACTGTATATAGAGTTACAGATAAGACTAAAATCTCAGCATACATTATGGTGTCAAATATGAAGTCTGCAAAACAGATCTGGTTTAAACAGAACAAAATTAGTTACATTAGGGTTGGAAGTTGGCACAGCAGTAATCTAGCACTCAATTGATTTAATTATATATTTTTTGTAGTTAGTTTCTTTTCTGCTCTGTTCCCAGGTGGCTCTCCATCATGCCTCATCCCCCAGCCCCGTCTCTCCTGCTCGTAGCTTACCATCCTCTTTTCTCCATGGCTTACCCCCATGGTGGGGTGATCAGAATCACTCAAACTGATGGAATGGATCTGGTGCAGAGATTGCTGCCTGTTCATGGGTGTGGGGCCTGTGGGGATCGGCATTCCTCCTACCGCACCTAGGACACTTTTTCCTCATTTTCTCCCCCTTAGGAGAAGAGGTGTGCAATAATGCCCTATGGAGAGAGTGCACACATGCCTGCACATGCTTCTGCAAGCATCTGCCTCCTCTCCTCCCCTTTCTGGAGTGTTGGTGTGCTTTTCTCCCAGCAGCCACTAGGGGACAGTCATGCCCTGTCTGCTGGTGACCCCCTCCCTGGAGAAGGAGAGTAGTTCCTTGGATGCTTAATCCTTCTCCTCCCCTGCTGAGCCCCAGCGACCCGTGCTCATTCCCAAACACAGGTTGTTGGTGTTGTGTGAGGTTAGGTGTCCGGCGCTTCAGCCCTTGGCACCCCTGGGCCGGTGATTGAATAATAGTTAATGCAAATCAGATAAGGAATACACTAAAACTGAACGTGTTACAGCACGCTCATTCTTCTCTTGAATCTGAACTTGTACACTAACCTATCAGGTGAACATGAGAATTACAAGAGTTCCCCTTCGATCTTGCCAATTTTGGACTGGATAAAGCAATTCAACAAAAGTCAGCATCTCTTTCTCTGACTATTAGGTGCTTTTTGTTGGGAGGTGCTCAATCTTAATATTAAGCAAGGGGACTTTTATAATATAGAAAGATTATGTCAAAAGTGGGAAGACAGTCAGATTGATCTACACGTTAAAACAACTGAAATAGCACAATTAATTATAACTAATACTAGAAAAGTGAAACATTTTGTCATATTTATCATAAATCTCAATAACCTGGAAAACTTATTTTTCCCTGGAAATGCCTCTGATGAAGTCTTAATTAGGATGGTGGTTGATATAAAAGAACTGACTAATAAGTCCTTAGACTAATCCAGTACTAACTAGGAACATTTTATATCATGGAATATTGCGGGGTTTAACTGCAAGATATCTGACATTGGTATACTTTTATTAAAATATATAGTGTATTTTTTTCAGGAAACTTGGTCATTAGAGGGGATGAATCTACATGGATATGACGTTATCAATTCACCAGCAGAGAAACCTAATTAATATGGATGAAATATGGGGGACTTGTCACTGATGTCAAAATAAGGCCAGGAAGAAAAATGATAGAGCTATATAATGTCAACAAATTATGTTATCACATTCCTTAAATGGGACAATCAAAACATCATACTCTTCAATGTTTATATGCCACCAAAAGAGTCCTTATATTGCTCATATAATGTTTGGGTATCACTTAACAATGTCCTCAAAACAGTCACTTTTATAAATTCCTTCAGACAAATGCATTGATTGCTGGTGATCTGAATGCAAGAATTGGTAACTTTAACCACTTAGACTCGTACATGGGCATGGGCTTAATAGCCAAGCATTCAAACAGGAATACAAACAAGAACAAAAACTATAAAAATTTGCAATCTTTTCTAATGGAAAATGCATCGCTTTTGTTAAGTGGTAGACTCAGGGGAGGGTCTATCACTTATTTTGGACCCAATGAGTAAAGCACAATTGACTATGTCATATATAATCAAGATAGTTACCATTTATATGAATTTCTGAAATTAATATATGGCCAGAAAGTGGTCTTGCACCATTGGTACTGAAAATTAATAAATTTCTTACTCAACAGGAAAACAAAAAAAAGTTTTCTATTCCCTATGGTTAGTATTACAGGAAAAAAAAAGGTTTTGATTATGGACCAGAAGCTAAAGAAATTTTGCATAATATTAGTAATGCTACACAGGCTTCTGTAATGCAGGATAACATTTTTTAATTCTGTAAACTTTCTTAATTTTTAACAAATGTTTACAAGCAAGAAGATAATAACAAACAAGAAACAAACAAAACAATAAAACTCTATGAAATATACACTATTCAAACAGATAAACCCCTAATGCAATACGAGATTTGAACTGAAGGTGACAAAACCATATCTCCCAACACCCCAACCACCTATACAGCTCAGCAACCCCTAACACAGTATAAACCTGTGGGGCTTCAAAGATACAGATAAATCTGATAAAGGAGAATGAGAATAGGAACAAGTTAGAACTACTACTTCTCTGACACAGATAAGAGTAAAGAGAGATTCCCATCTGGAATGAAATATGTGAAAGCGCTTTCTATGGGTAGCAATGTGCTTCTCCAGCATAAGAGCAGTCATTATCTCCTGATGCCACTCCTGCAAAGGTGGGATTGAGTCATCCAGTCAATGTTGCAAAATCACGAGTTTTGCAACCGACAAAATGAGTGCCATATGAGCTTTCCAGATGCTAATGAAATCCTGAGGAAAGAGGCCTACCAGGCACATATTAGGCATAACAAGTTTCTCCAATCCAAGGAGGGGATTCAAGGAGTCCCTAATAGCTGCCCAGAAAGGCACTACTTCTACACAATCCCACAACATGTGACAAAGATGCCCCTCCGCCAGATGACACCTAGTACACAGTGGGGAAATAAGTTTACCCATTTTAAACAACTAAGCCTGTCCTGCTTTACATACTTATAAAGGTTCCACCAAATATGTTGCAATAGCTTAGGATCTGCTGTAATGTTGAGTGCTTGCATCCAATAATAACATACCCAAGATGAAGCAACGGAATCTAGGGATTGGAATAATTTGTAGTAGACTGAAATCGACTGGGGCTGAGCTGTGATTAACAAAAATGTGTCCGATATAGATGTGTTACAAATTTTAAGGGTTTGGGGCAGAGCATGGAGAGGGCAGCATGGGTGATCTGTCAGAATCTGAAGTAATCGATATCAAGGAGTGAGAAAAGGAGCTTGGTGGACTGACATGCAGAACTTTATCTCCCACTAACAAATGGGAAATGGCCCCCCCTTTCATTTGTGTGCAGAATGAGGTCTTACTTGGCTGGCCATCAGTCTTAAGATTCAGATTCCCTAATACAGGTTGCGATAATGCTTGAGACCAATCCAAACTGAAATAACATTCAAGCTGAGCTCTGGCCTTAATGGACCAACCCAATAGAGTAAAGTGTAAGCTTAAAGGAAGCTGTCCAAATTTAGCAAACTGTGAATAGTAAGACCGTGTCACTGGCTAGCGAGGATTCAGTCTCTAACCACTGTGGTGAATAGTTTACCACAGTCAATGGGCCCCAAATGGAGGATAACTTAAAAGAAATTTCTCTATACTTCAGAGGATTCCTGGAATTCATGGGATTCATAGGATGGTTTACTGGTCAATTAGCATAAGCCATGACAGACCAGCACTCATTTACACCAAGACCTGGTGACAATTAAGTCCATAATGTGTATCTAATGCAGTTTTCAGTAGTTCCATATGTCTACAAGATACCACTTTGTGTGACAACGCATTCCATGTGTCACTACCCTCTGTGTGAACCAGTGTTTTCTCTATTTTTTTTATAACTAAATCCCCTTTAGTTGATACTGGTGTCCTCTATTTTGATTTGTTGCAATCCTGTTTTGTAAGCCCAGGCATTCCCAGAGGTTAGGTTAATGGAAGGCCATATAAACCAGGCACATGTCCCCTCTATGCCTTCAATACTGCAGGAAGAACATCCCCAGTGCCCTAAGTGTCTCATCATATGTTCTATCACTCATTCCCACAACCATTCTAGTTGCCCTCTTCTTTATTCTATATTATATGGCAAAAAGTATAATAAGGCCCCTAAGACACAAAACTGGTTTAATGCTGTCTGTAAACAAGCAAAAAAGAGTTCCCTGTACTTCATTCTATATTGTATATTATATATCATTAAAAATAATAAGGCACCTAAGACACAAATTTGGTTCAGTGCTATATGTAAATAATCAAAAAAGAATTAATGAACTTGTACAAATGGACACAAAAATACCCATCAAGAACAAATTTTAACTATCTAAACATAAAAAAGGAGATAATACCATCTAGAAAGAACAAAAAATGAAACTTGTATCAAGAGAAATGGTTGGCAATGTTTAACATTACTGATAGCAAGGACCCCAAAAAAGTTTCTGGTCTATGGTTGCAAAAGGGATGAACTCATTTCAGCCTTCTCTGCTGGTGTATATACAAAAGGAAACCTGGGCAAAATACTACAAAGTATACTTTATTCTGCCGGGGAAGCCACCCCTTGAGGGTCCCAGGGTGAGGCAGCAGTGCTCAGGAGATAGGGTGTTTTCGATTGCCGCGCCCACCTTGTGGAACTTTTTGCCTGAAAATTTAAGGAGGGCTCCCTCGGTGGAAGCCTTTAAGAAGGGCTTACAAACATATTTTTTCTGGCTATCTTTTTATGATTAACTGATGAATGGAACTGTTGGAATTACTGTAATTGAATTTTGGTTTTATTAATGTGTTTATTTTGTTGTTGTTGTTTGTACAGTGCCCAGAGTCTATGGAAATGAACACTTAATAAATTATCTATCTATCTATCTATCTATCTATCTATCTATCTATCTATCTATCTATCTATCTATCTGTCTGTCTGTCTATTTTCATTGTTGCATTCAATTGCTGATGCTAACACTTTATCAACTAATTGTCTAGATTACCACACAGCACTGTTAAGCTTTTCAGCTGATAAAACAGAAGATGCCATCTAAAGTTTTATACCAAATAAAGCCCCTGAACCAGATGGCATACCCTGTGAGGTTTATAAGGAAAATCTGAATCTTTGGATGCCCTTTATTAAAACTTTTTTTTTAAAGTTTAGTTTAAAGCAAAAGTTTATTGTCATAGAAGGTTAATATCACAGTGTCTATTCATACAAACGGCTCATTCTATATTCCAAATCATTATCGTCCTATCAGTTTATTAGATACTTTATCCAAGATATTTTCAAAAATATTATTAAACAAATTATCTGCATGGTTACAAGATAACAAATCCCTATAGCAGTTTCAAGTAGGTTTTAGACCTGGTTTCTCTACCTTTGATAATATCTATGTCTTTGTGCATTTACTAGAAGAATATATTGGTTTAAAGAAAATGAAACTTTTCACATTATTTGCAGACTTCTCAACAGCTTTCAGCTCAATAAAAAGGTAAATATTATGGAAATTCATCATGGAAATGGGACTTGATCATTCCCATTTAGTACCCATATAGAAAATATATACGGATAGGAAAATGAAACTTTTCATCTTAATTGCAGACTTCTCATCAGCTTTCAGCTCAACAAACAAGGAAATGCTATGGACATTTATGGTGGAAAGGGGACGTCATCATTCCCATTTAATACCAATATAGATATTATATACAAATACCAAAACAACCATCAGATATGACAACTCTGGAAATTAATCAGAATCATATGCTGCAATAGAGGTGCTAAACAGAGATGCCTACTTGTAGCTATTCTTTTTACTGTGTGTATATAATGGACACTGCCTTAACTAGGTAATGTATCCCTGGTGTCTAGTCCCCCCCCATGTTGAAGATTGCATGTAATCAAGAAAGTGGTCTCTCAATATGTATTTTTTTCTATTATCTGAAAAAAAGCAGTCCTTTACTGATCATATCCTTTACCCAGACCTTGGGGTCAAAATATATTAAAATACCAATGCTGTGTGCATTTCTTGACATTTCAATATGCTCACTTGTAAGTTTTACAATTTTCAATATTTTGACCAGACATTTTCAGTATATAACTATTTCTTTACACCACCTCATGAATGCAACAGCTGTCATTTTTCAAATGTTGCCCAAAATGTGTTTTCATACCTCTGGTGCAGAATAATGCTGCAGTGGCATGGAATGACAATTTGACTTGAATGTGACAAGTTTTCCTACTGGGTTCATGAGATGGGTAATAAGAAGGCTATATTGCCAATTTGCCTGCTGTTGTCCTACAAATGGAAGTGCATGGCCCAGTGCTGTGCTTCCAGATAAACATACATACAGTATATGCATTTATCAAGGGATGGAAGCACAGGGCCCTCTTGGCCCCGTACTCCCATGTGTAAAAAAGGATGCGATTACACTATATCAAAAAGTATGGATGCATGGGACAACAAGAAATTAACAATATGATTATACTTTCTCAAAAGTAAGGAAATCCTTTGCAAAACCGTGTTAGTGCAACATTTACTGTTCAGGCTAAAGAGACAAAGGTAGGGAAATGTGGCTTTAGAGTTTCTAACTCTAAAACCCCAGTGCCACCTCTAAAGAAAATCAGGAGTGGAGTCTTCCTAGGGTTAGTCAACCCTAACTCTCACCTCATTTAATAGACTCCAGAAACATACACACCTAATGTGGTAAGCTTTAGGGTTGACAACCCCTATGAAGACTCTGCCCCTGATTTTCTTTAAGGATGACATTGAGGTTTTAGAGTTGGAAACCCTAAAGCCACATTTCTGTACTTTTGTAGCTTTACCCTGAACCCTAAATGTTGCATTAATACAGTTTTTGGAAAAGACTCTATACATCTATATATTATGGGGGTGCAGTCGTACCCCTATAGTTAGGGTTAAAACTTCATTTCTATCTTAAACTCAAAATTGTACACTTTAATAACTTCAAAACTGTTCAACTGATTTGCATAAAAGTTTTCATGCTCCATCAGGGCTAAAGATATCTTGATGTGCTAAGCTTTGTTCTTATTGGATGTGTGGGTGTGGAGATACGGAGTGTAAAAAAATGTGAAAATTACCATTTTTTGTACATTTTTTTGTCACACCACTGCACAAAAAGGACTTGGGATTTTGATTTGTAATTTTCAGGGTAGAATGGCCTTTGATCACAGATGTACCTTTTGAAGATTTGATGAAAAAGTATTAATCTGTTCAAATGTTATTATATTTAAAAATGTCCCATTATTTTCAATGGGAAAAGTTTGATGTGAGCCTAAAAACAGGATTTTGTGTTGCAAATGGGTAATCCTGTGTTGTAAATGGGTAATACTTTGTATACTTCCTTGGTTAGGCCGCACATGGAATATTGCACCCAGTACTGGTTACCTGGAAATATGGGATTGAAAAATGCTTTGGAAAAAATCCAAAGAAAAGCAACTAGAAAAATAAGTGAGGTAAAATGTTTAAATTATGAGGATCAACTTAATATGCTTGGACTATACTCTTTGGAATATCGTAGAATGAGAGGTGACCTATGTTTGGTCTATAGAGCTCTGCAGGATGATCTACTTTGGGACCAACTGGGTCTATCTTTTAGAAAAATTGTTTATGAAACTAGGGCTCACCCACTTCAGATTGTGGGAGAATGCTGTAAAACTAAGAAAAGAAGTTCTTGGTTTTCAATTAGAGTTTCTAAAATTTGGAATACATTATCAATAGAAGTGGTGACCAGTAAGAGCATAAATATTTTTAATGCACGTCTTGACATTTTTCTTAGCTGAAATTCAATTAAGGGTTATAACTAAATTTTTGGTGAGCACATGGACTTTCGTCTTTAATAGCTCTGAATTACCTATGATACCTATGAATACTGTGTCGCAAATGGGGAATCTTTTTTTCATGCTGCTGCCATCTTGTTTTTCAATTAGCGAGGGTAACCAATTTAAATAACTCAACAATATGATTTATTTGGTGGAAACCACCCCATGTAGCTTGCTTATGGGAACCCTCTCAGCTCCATTCTACACTTATGTGTTACAGAAAAGCCATTGAATTTCTTTTTTTTCAACATTATAAATCTTTTTTCATGACTCATGATACAAAAAAAGATTCTTTTTCATATTATGAGTCACAAAAAAGAACCCTTTTTCATGATGAAAATCCCTTCCTTGGTGTCTAGCGGCACCCCCAAATCTCCAGTTGCTGTTGCCATATTTTCCCTTGTGTCTAGTGTTTCCCTTATGCACTGGCAGCCCCCACCCTCTGATTGCTATTTCCAAAGTTTTTTTGGTGCCTAGTGGCACCCCTACCCTCTGATCACCATCCCCATTATTTGCGGTTATCCCTTGTGCCTCATAGCACCCCCCACCCTCCAATCACAATTCTCATTATTAGGTTTTTTTATGATCCCTGGTGTCTAGTGGCACCCCTACCCTCTGACTGCCCTCCTGATGTGCATTGCCATCCTCATTATTTGTTATTAGCCCTGGTGTCTAGTGGCACCCCCCCATCCTGTGGTTGCCCTCACAATCTGAAATAAAAAAACAGTCCCCAAATTTTTTTTTTTATGGCTGTAAGGAAGAAAAGTGTCCCTCTCCGATCTGACCCCCCACCTGATCTCCAACTTAGCACCCACCACCCCACACCCTCCACACACCTACACCCCCTCACTAACCAGAACAGGTCCCTGGGTGAAGATCCACTCTCTTCTGGAAGACACGTCATGCTGCTGGAACCGCTGACTGCAATATGAGAAACTAAGGTAAATGGAGTTCAGTGTATTTTAATGTTTTTTTTTTTAACATTGATGCATAACTTCACCATTTTTGCATATTATGATCCCACATTTACAGCATGGCTTTTTGGAGACCCCACTTCATGGACAATATCACTGGAATTTCACAAATCCATCATGAAAGGTGATTTTGCGGTCGGTTGGTGAAATCTCCTTTTTCATGTGATTTGAAAATTTTCACTGATTTTGCTCATGAGGTGGGGGTAATAACAAGGCTATGGTGAAAATTTGGTTGGTCACAAAAATGAAAAGTTATGCGATGCATTTCAATTTAACTATGCTCACTCGTAAATTCGGTAATTTTAAATGTTTTCACCCTAAATTTTCAACATAGCCATTTTTTACATTATCTCATGAATGTGACAGCTATCACTTTTCAAATCCTGGCCAAAATATGTTTTTTCACCTGTGGCATGGAATGATGTTGCCGCGCCACTGAATGATGTTTTGGTGGGAATTTGAAAATTCTCAGACCAGCATTAATGAGGTGGTATAATAACAAGGCTATGTTATGGAAGGCTGGGAAGTAAGTTAGAAGGCACAGGGACAGGTGAAAAAGCTAGTGAGATGGGTAGGGAACTGGCTGCAGGGAAGGCAACAGAGGGTGGTGGTGGGTGAGGAGCACTCAGACCCAAGGGTAGTGACGAGCAGTGTTCCACAGGGCTCGGTGTTGGGACCAGTGTTGTTTGTGATATTCATTGCAGACATATCATTGGACATCAAGAGCAAGATCAATCTGTTTGTTGATGATACCAAGGTAGGAGAGGTGGTGGACAACCTGGGGGATGGCAGGGGTTGCAGGATGATCTGGTAAAGCTTGAAATCTGGTCAGACACCTGGCAACTGGGGTTTAATGCCAAAAAGTGCAAGGTACTACATTCTGGGATGAAGAATCCAAGGAGGAGTTACCAACTATGGGGAGTGCAGCTAGCCTAGACAGAGGAGGAGAAGGATCTGGGGGTGCTCATTACGTTGTTAATGAACAACATGGCACAATGTAGGAAGGCAGCTGAAAAGGCCAACAAAATGCTGGGCTGCATTGCAAGGGGTATATCCTCGAGGAGGCAGGAGGTGATTCTGCCACTATATAGGTCATTGGTTTGACCGCACCTGGAGTACTTCTTGCAGTACTGGAACCCATATCTGAAGAGGGACATTAAGTTACTGGAGGTGGTGCAGCACAGGGTGACAAAGATGATCAAGGGACTGGGGGACTTATCATACGAGAGGAGGCTGAGGGAATTGAACATGTACTCGCTGGAGGAGAAGAGGGATGGGGGATATGATTGAAACCTTTAAGTACATGAAAGGAATAAACAAGACAGGCACAGAGGGGCTGTTCAAAATAAGGGAGGAGGGACACCAGGGCCATGATATGAGACTGGAGGGAGGAAGGTTCAGGAGGAAGAGGAGGAGACACTTTTTTTACAGAGAGGGTAGTAGCTGGGTGGAATGCGTTACCTGCAGAAGTGGTATCCAGTAGAACAGTGGACTGCTTCAAAAGGGGATGGAACAGGACAAGGAGGAGGGTCAATGTAGAGGAAGGGTGGAAGGGAGGGGCAGCTGCAGAATAAGGGGTGCTAGCTGCACATTCGAGCAGACTTGATAGACCTCTAGGCCTTTATCTGCTGGACAATTTCATATGTTCATAGCAGTTTGGGTACTGTTTTGGCTGAAGTGCTTCCATGGCAACATGAGCACAGGGCCCAGAGGGCACTGGGCTCCCACAGCCAAATGAGGATGCAATTATACTAACTCAAAAGGAAAGGAAATTCTTTGCAAACAAAAAACTTTGTTAATGCATTAGTTATAGTAGGTTATAGCAACAAAAGTATAGGGAAATGTGGTGTTAGGGTTTCCAATCCAAACACCCCACCCCAGGCAGCAACAGGGGTGGGCTGCGGCTTGGGGTTCTCAAGCCTAACACTCACCCCATTCTCATATACTACACCCATCTCAGTTGATTTACTTATGGAATGTGGTTAGCATTAGGGCTGTAAACTCCAAGGCCCACCCCACCCCTGTTGCTTCCTGCAGGGTGGGGGGGTGTTCAGGTTTTAAACCCTAATGCCACATTTCCCTACTTTTGTCACTGTAATCAACCCTAATGCATTAACAAAGTTTTTTGCAATGAATATATATACAGAATGATATCTATATATCTATATTTCTATAGCATGAATAATGGGTATGGGTGGTATACAAAGATGTATACCCATTGGGGGGCTAACTGAGGCTATAAGACATGAGTCCAAAGGGTGAGTGGCTTTGTTGCTTCAATTAGCCCCACAAGATGGGTATATAGTACTTCCAAGTGTTCCGCCCATACCCATTGTTTGTTGAATATAATACTTTAGGATTGTTATTGTTTTGGAGATCACACATTTGGCTTGAAGGTCTCTTGCAGCAGTGAGGGAATGGTGTATGGTGAGTGCAGGTAGGAGATTAGGGGATATCTGGGTTTGAGAGGATTTTGTTTAAGTGTCTTTTTTCAGGTTCTTTTGCAGCTTGTTAATTAGTTTTTCTTCCTAATCATGTATTAATTGTGTTATTAGTGGTATCCCATAGGATTTAATGTAGTACAGATGTGTACATTTTATTAGTGCAGGTATATACTTCTAATTGTTTGATTAGTGCAGGTATATAGTTTTAGTTAGTGCAGGTACAGTATATAGCTGTAATTGTTTAATTAGTGCAAGTATATATGTTTAATTGATAGATTAGTCACAGGTATACAAGGAAATAAGTTATGATCTTTTCTATGGGGAAAAGTTCCAATCCATGTATGCCCCTATAGTTAGGATTGAGAAGGCAGTTTAATGTTAAATCCTAATTTTTGCAATTTAATAACTTTGCAACCATTCAATGGAGTTGCATGAAATTTTGTATGAACAGTCCTATGTGGTAGATCTCTGGATTTGTAGTGAAAAAAAGTTTCTGGAGCCCAGCCACTCAGTTCATCATAAGAAATGTAGTTTTATTTTGATATTTTCTTAGAACACCATGATCTCCTAGGTATGCCCAACGTTTCACCCAACACCAGGCTTCCTCAGGGGCTTAGGATCTTGTGTTCCTAAATAAATTCTTTCATTATTGGCTTTAGAACAACTAGGATTCAGTTTCCTGTTTTTTTCTAGCTTCGGATTATAACTTTTTTTATATCTGAAACAAGCTACAACCACTTGGAGTCTGTGCTTAGTTTCATTTCAGACCACCAAGGGGTACCATTCCAAACTTCTCTTCACTCAGATTTCAAGCATTACAATGCTCATTTCTTGCCTAAGCTAAATAGCATGTGGTGCAGTTTCAGTTCAGGTGTGTCTTGTGTCTAGATTTGCCATGTTTTGTTCAAGTCAAATGTGTGGATTCCGATTGTGCAAAAAGTTAAATTCCGTAACTTTTTTCCCTTTGGTTTTAATGGAGTTTCATCTGACATCTTTAGCACCCAGACCATTTGGAATTTTCATCCAAAATGTTGTGGAAAGAACGGGGCTGGCCTATGGATGTGCCTTTTGCTGGTTTGGTGAGACAATTTGAATCCATTACAAAGTTATTTAATTTTAGTATTTTCATAAATTTGTTCTCAGCATGCTTAGTACTGTATGCACCTTGAGACAGCTACTGTATATGAAATGAGAAAAGAATCTTTTCATTTCTGACATCATCCTTTTTCATGAGTGGAAAATCCTTTTTCATTTTGCCACCACCTTGTTTTCCATTTTTCCATAAATTATCAAATTTGAAAACCCACAAAATCATAATCTGGGTCGCGACCAACACATGCACCTTGCATATCAGGACCCCTTAAGCTGGATTCTGCAGCTTTACGGTTTGAGAAATGCCCTTAAAATGTATTTTGTTTTAAATTATAAATCCTTCTTTGTATTGTGTGATATGAAAAAATATTCTTTATTTGTATCACAAGTGATGAGAAAAGATCCTTTTTCATCTGGAAAACACTGCTTTTTTTGTTTGCCAGCATCTTTTCCTTGGTGTCTAATGCTGCTCCTACCCTCCGATTGACCTTCCCATATTTTTTAATAATATAATACTTTATATTTCTCCCCAGTGTCTAGTGATCCCCCTAATGTCCAATCTCTGCTCTACCTAATAATTTATTTATTTCCCTGGTGCCTAGTTGTGCCCCCACCCTCCAATTGCCCTCTCCATTATATTTTTCTTTTTGCTTCCTGTGTGACTAGTGGCACCCCCACCCTCTGATCCCCTCTCCTGTTGGTCTAAGTTGTAAATAAAGAAAATGGTCCATTGATGTCTTTTTTTTGGTTAAGCTGTAAAAAAAAAGGTCCCTCAATGATCTGACAATCCCCCACCCTGACATCCCACTGAGCACCCACCACCCGCATCCCCCAACACATCACACCCCCTCACTCACCTGAACAAGTCCCATGGTAAAGAGCCACCCTCCAATCAAATATGTGTCTTGCTGTTGTAACTGACTGCAATATGAGAAACTAAAGTAAATGCAGTTCAATGGATTTCAAAGCGATTTTCAACTTCGAATCATAACTTGGTCATCTTTGTATATTTCGACACCAAATTTTCAACGTGGCCTTTTTGGGACCCTGCCTCATGAACAATGTCAGTGGAATTCCGCAAATCTTGGACAAATGGTAATTTTTTTTTCACTTAGCAAAATCACATTTCAGGTGGGATTTGAAAAACTTCACTGCCCTCCTTCATGATGTAAAGTCATAAGAAGGCTATGTTGAAAATTTGGGGTCCAAATATATAAAAATGGTAATGTTATGTGCATGCATTAACATTTTGTTATGCTTGCTCAGAACTCTGTTAATTGTAAATATCGTGATGCCAAATTATCAATATAGGCATATTTTACACCACCTCATGAATGTAACAGCTGTCATTTTTCAAATCCTGGCCAAACTATCTTTTCACACCTGTATCATGGAATGACATTGCAGTTTCATGGAATCACATTTTGGTGGGGATCTGGAAATTTTCAGTACTGAGTTCATGAGGTGGTGTAGTAACAAGTCTATGGTAACAGTCCGGTTGCATTTCTACAGCAAAGTACATATACGCATCTATGATTACACTATCTCAAAAAGTATTGATGGATTTGACCACGGGGCCCTTGACTATACTATCTCAAGAAGTATTAAAATTCTTTGCAAAAAAACTTAATAAATGCACTATCAGGGTTAAAGTGACAAAAGTCAGGAAACATGGCTCTAGGGTTTCCGTCCCAAACAGCCCACCACTACCCTACAGGCAGCAACAGGTATGGGGTGTGCCTTGAGCTTGTCAACCCTAATGCTAACTCCATTCTCATATACTGTACCTATCTCAGTTTATTTACTTCTTTGCAATGAATGTGTATATTCCACCCTTTAGTCTTAAGGAGGACCACACAATGCACCAAAAATTAACACATACATATTATAATCTTCTTGTATATGTTGACAGTATTATAACCTTTTCCTTTCCATGTATGTCTACAAATGAAAATAAAATGTAAAAAAATATTGTAACGATTTGGAATTGAATATTAAAGCATCAGTGCAACAAAATTAGACAAAAAATTTACCCTTCCTTTTTTCACTAGAAACGATTCCAGGTATCTACCAGTTTAATTTGGTAGCACAATTTTCCAATTCCACCAACATTTGAGTATTTTATAAATGTTTTAATTGAGTTTTTTTTCTCAAGAAAAAAAGATGGCCTCCACATTTTCCATAGAAATAACATTGTAGACCTGGCAAGGGTAAGGATAGAACAATTAAAAAAAAGTTTAATGGTGCATGTATGTCTACAAATGAAAATTAAATGTAAAAAATATTGTAATGATTTTGAATTGAATATTAAAGCATCAGTGCAACAAAATTGGACAAAAAATGTACCCTTCCTTTTTTCACTAGAAACGATTCCAGGTATCTACCAGTTTAATTTGGTAGCACAATTTTCCAATTCCACCAACATTTGAGTATTTTATAAATGTTTTAATTTATTTTTTTTTCTCAAGAAAAAAAGATGGCCTCCACATTTTTCATAGAAATAACATTGTAGACCTGGCAAGGGTGAGGACAGAAAAATTTAAAAAAAGTTTAATGGTGCACTGCATAGGATGTACCTAAACAAGTACATTTGACATGTATGTTAATATTTTTCTTAATTATAGCTGAAACTAGCTTTTTTGGAAAATCACTTTTTGTTTCACTGCTACTTTGACATAAATAAAACTAAAATCATGATGTTTAGGTTCTACTAAGACTGATATAACATTCTTCATGGATACATAAAATGTAAAAATAGTAAAAGAATACATATATCTTGGTGTAAAATTTATGGTGAATGGCAAATGGTGCTAACACATAAAAGACTAAATTACAAAAACCAATCATGTTGCAAAGGCATTACTGAAATTTTATTATTCACATATGGGCAATATGCAGCACGTTCAGCTGGTGAGATGAAAATCAATCCAATACTCCTACAAGGAGAGGAAGATTGAAGTACTAGTTATTCATATAAATATAGAAGCTCCTTTATAGTATTTCAATAAGTCATTATTAAGAGTACCAATTTCATGCTCCCCAGCAATTGATAGGGCTGAGTTAAGCAAAGTAATGCTTCAGGCACAAATGGAACTCAGATTAATTAGATATTGGCTAAGAATAATAAACAATGCTAATAAGAAATTACCATTATAGTGTTTTCAAGAAAAAAGTAAATGGATAAATCTAAAGAGAAAATCCCAATGTCTAACTACATTAACTTCTTCACTAACTAAAATAAATCTCCAACATCTTTAGTTAGACTAGCAGAAAAATATTGATACTGCTGTTGCCTACAGACCCAAAATTAAAAAGAAATTATATTATAAGGCACAAGGACTAGATATAGGAAAAATGCGAGAACAGAAATGTGCACCATGGGTTAAAACAAACACAATTCCACATGGCTTGCAGGACTATTTGATTTTGCCTATTCCCTTTATTATAGGAGAGATATTATGGTGGTAAGCTTTAACATTTTCACCTCCAAATACCAAACGGATAGTAAAACCCAAAAATGTAACAGAACTTATGGAAATGGAGTCTGTCCTTATAAAATGGTTTTGAAGAAACACTTTTTTTCACATAACAGTACAATGTAAACCCTACAAAGAAGCAAGAGAAACATTGCTTAGGACTGTTCTGAAAATATATTCAAATTGTATATTTGATGTCCTGTTTATAATTCATCATATGACAAAAAAAGACACTGAGTTCACTGCAAAATGTTTCTTATCTGTAAGAAAAAAGAGGCATTCTATAGCTGCTGTCTCATCCCTTCCATTCCAGTACTTGGCTTGTGGCAGGAGCTGTTAAGTGGGGGCATAAAGGTGACGTAAGAAGGAGGCAGGGCTGAGTACTTTAAAACCAGAGCCACTCCAGCAGTTCTTCGCGGTGCAGCTCTCTGCTTGAGTGGCTCCTGCTGGTGTGGTAGGAGTCTACAGCAGGAGGCTGCAGGGAGGCTGTGTTGTAAATTTTACTGTGTCTATAATAAGTAACTGACATGTCAAAAATGTTCTTATTCATTATTCTTTGTACACTACAATGGCTGGTTAATACTGAACATGGATATATTTGTTACTCTGCTCCAGAAGCATGTTTACCAAGGAAGGTGAATCATGTATATACAGGTATACTTAATGGCTTTTTTAATGCAGGTTTTGCTTGTTCACTGAAGCCAAACCATATTATTAATAGAAATCTTGGCCTTGGGTACGAGCTTGAAAGAGTGGTGGTAATTAGACTTCGTTGTCTTCAAACATGTTTAAAGTTTATGAAACCAAATTTTATTACTAATTGTAATATAAAGAATATTACTCTTTCCAGGAAATTTGGCATCAGTGAATCCAGACACAGTTATATTGTATTAATTTTGTTGTTGTTGTCAGGTACAGTTCACCTGAATCCTGGCCCTGATTTTTTGGGTCATTAATCAGATGTCCCTCAACCTCAACAGGAATCTTGTCAGATGTATTTGATTTCCCCATTAAACAGCTACTCTCTGGAACCCCATCCCAGCAGAGGTCTTATCCTCTGCCTGGGACAGTGAGAGGGTGCAGTACAGCACACAGACCCATTTGCGGTAGTGCACCCTCTCATTGTGTTATACTGCACTGTTGCAGTTTTGGGGTTTTGTCGTACGCTATTAATCATACAACATTTTAACCCGGTAGCTAAATATACAAATACAATACAATTACAAAAAATAATAAACTCAGTTAAAACATTTACAGTCATAGTCAGAGAGCAGAACATTTTTGTGCTTTTAAAGGTGGAAATATTAACATAACTGATAACAGAATTTGGTAATGCATTGTAAAATCTTATAACTGCAAATTGTATGGAATTTTGTGACATAGAAGTATGAAAAAGTGGAACACAGGAAAAAAACTATCGTGTGACCTAGTCAAGATAATATTAATCTTTTTTCAGAACACATTAGCAATGATGTCAGGGAAAAAACCCAGATGGATCTTATGTAAAAAAATAGAAAACCTAAATCTAAATCTATCAGAAAAGGATAAGCACCCCATAGACCTCTATAATTGACAATGATGCTTCTTTTTTCCTTGCCCGGTGACAACGCGAAGGCTATTATGGTAGGTGGTTTAAACTTATGAAGCATTGTATCAATTGAAAAATAGTAAATAACAGATCCATAATCAAGTAGGGAAAACAAAAACTATGTGCAAGCATTAGTCTGGTTTCATGTGTTAGATGCCTATTTAGCCGATACAACATTCCCAATCTCTGATGAACTTTACTTATAAGTTTTGTTATATGCTGTTCAAATGATAGGTGAGAATCAACAATTAAACCAAGATATCTGAAATCTGAAATTTTTTCAATCTTATTCCCATAATTATCACATAAGGAAATATCGGTGACAGAGTCTTTTCTGGTATTTGTAAATACCATCAGTGTTGTATTACCTGAATTCAGAACTAGTTTGTGTTTAATGAACCCAATGTGCATTAGGCCAAAGTCATATTGAAGATTTTTTTCTACCAGGGGAAATACAGTACCTGAACAAGTTAAAACTGTGTCTTCTGCATATACAATTAATTCTGAATTATTACATACTTCAGTTAGTGAATTGACAAATAATGAAAATATCAGGGGTCCAAGAATGGACTCCTGTTGTACTCCACAACCTAACAAACCCTCTGCAGAAAAAAAAAAACATATTAATGAATGTCTTCTGTACCCTGTTAGACAACTAATTATTTAACTATAGAATACCTCAATCAGAAAAATTAACCTTTATTAAACATTTTAACAGCTCTCCATGGTCATCTAATTTGAGGTCCACAAAAGCCAAGGCCACATATTTGCCCTCATCTAGGTCTTTGTGTACTCGGCTTGTGAACCTCACCAAGGCAGTCTCTATATTATGACCAGGTTGGAATCCATTCTGGGATGAGGACCAAAGACTGTTCTTGTCAAGATGTTCTTGTATTTTATCCACAACAAGCTTTTCTAACATTTTTGAGATAGGCTGTAAGAAAAGTAATAGGATGGTCATTATTTACATTTGTTAGGGCACCAGATTTATAAATTGGCCTAAAAAGGCCACACTTCCATTTGGTAGGAAAAATATTGTGACATAATGAAAAATTAAATATTTTGATTAACTGTAATACCAATAATGGGCTAACTTTTTCAAAATACAGTAATCTATATTATCTGTACCAATACCCGGTTTTGGATCCATACTGGAACTATATGACTGTACCTCATTTGGAGATAGGATACCAAAATAGAACTTAGGGATTCCTGTGTGCTATAAATTGGCCCTGTCCTCAGCAAGTACTTCTTTCAAATCTGTATTTAGTGCAATATTCATTGGTCTGTATTTTTCAAGGTTAGCAAAATGTGACTTAAACAGGGGTTAAGTACAAAACTAGCCAGGAAAGTGATAATTCATATGACTTTTAAATTGTTTTTCTATGTTGTATGGTTCCTGAGATATAAGCAATTTACTATTCCAAGTCCTCATTTTCTGTTCTGAGGGTCATTATTTTGCATACATTCTTTGTACTCACTGTCTTTCCCTATGCAGCTTTTGGGGAAAACCAGCCTGTGCTCTTACATTACCATTTCCGCTTGTGGTTCTGTACCCATTTCACTTACCGTTCACGTCTACGCCACCATGTGCATTACCCTTTGCATTTTCATTAGCGGTTGCATTTGCGTTGTTTTAAACATTTCTGTCTACAGTACTGTTTCTCTTTTTGTTTCACTTTGCATCACCATGCGCATTATGATTTGTGTTTGTGGGCACAATGTTACTATGTGACAAGATATCACGTGGTGGGAGCAGGCCCCGTGCTCCCGCCACTGCATCACACTCACTATTTCTCATTATCATTCTCAAAAAGAAGGGAAATTAGAGGCAAAAATCTCCATTTAAGGTGTCAGTTAGGGTTGTTCCACAGCGACAAAAGTGAGGAAATTCGATGTTAGGGTTGAAACCCCCTTTGTGCTCCAGCCCACCCCCCAACCGGAATCGGGGTGCGCGTTGGGGTCATCAGTCCTAACTCTCATCCCATTCTCCTATTCCTCAGCTTCTTTCCACATGTGATGGGGTGAGACTTAGAGCCGACGACACCAACACTCACCCCAATTCAGGTTGGGGGGTGGACTGGAGGGGTGCAAAGGGGGTTTCAACCCTAACATCGAATTTCCTTGATTTTGTCACTGTGGAACAACCCTAACTGATGCATTAAATGGAGTTTTTTGCCTCTAATATATATATATTCTCATTTGCTTTATAAATTGATTTCTGGTTTAGTGTAAGCATCTCTTTTCCATTTGACGATAACCTTGTTTTTAAAGAAATCAGCTTTGGGTGGTTTAAAATGTACAGTAAATATTGATGTCAAATCTTCTAAACATTTGCTGCACTTATTATGTCTATTTTTGGTGTTTACATTTTTGGGTTCATCCCTCCTGGAGCCACTGGCAGCAATCCATGTTGTGTCTGTTATCTGTCCCATCCATTGACTAGTAACAAAAGCTTCCTTGTGGGTAGATGGTATTTAGGGGTTTGTTTTGTCTAGGAGCCTGCCTCGATGAAGTTCTGTAGGACTGAAGCACTGGGGCACCTAGCCATTGAAAGTATATGAGGAGTTTTTGTATCAGTTTTGCATAACTTTGCCTCAATAAATGCATTGCAGCATTTGATATTTCATCTTTGGCAGATCTGTGCATCTAAGTGTTTTTTCCAGATTGTGTGCACTACATGCTGCCTTCCATTGTGTCTAGCTGCAGCTGCTAACCCCTTAGCAGCACACCAGGATCTGGCATCACAAAATGTAGGTTCACATTGGATCTGTGAGGTCCCCCCTCCCAGGTTGAAGGCCTAATGTTGTCCAGTGCAGGGTTCCAAACTTTATCTCTGGGTGGTTCTGCAGGTTCTACCATGCTAAACTGACAAAGTGTTGTCGAAGTTCGGCATGGTGAGATCTCCAATGTCAACAGGTGCTATTTCACCTATCAGACATTGTGTGTTTTCCATTGGAGGGCTGCTCCCCCTGAACCCCCCATGTGGGGGGCTGCCCTCCTGCACCCCTTTCTTAAGATAACTAACTCTGAGTTGGAATTGTTACAAGTGGGGAGGCGAAAGGTGGCAAAAGGGCAACATTTTGCCCTTGGGGCCCTCACAGCGACAATCTCGAAACCTATTGAGATTGTCACTGTGAGGGATTTCACCATTGTGCATTTGGTGTGCAAATGGTACACCAACTTGGTTGTGAGTGCTGGTCCAAGATGGCCTGGACTGTGATCAGAGATAAGCTTGACTGGCAGTCCAGAATAGTTTGCACAGTTGTTCAACAGGCCTATTGGTTCCTTCTGATTTCATGCATCTGTTTCCAGCTTACTTGGATCCTAGTCCCCAGCCAGCCCTGCCTGACTGCAAAGGTGACAGTAACTGGGTTGTTACAGCAGAAAAGAAGGAGCAGGACCTTTCTGTAGGGACAGTAGAACTAAGGACCAAAGAAGAGACAGCTATTACAAAGGAGTCTCCCTTAGAAGTCTTTGTTGCCCCCTAAACCAGAAGACAATGAAAAATCTGAAGTCTGGAGTTTTGGCCACTATGGGCTCAAGATGAAGAACCCAGATCTGAAGTCCAGAGACAGCTGGAAGCAGCCATGAAGTGCTTGTTGCCAGTATTCTGACTGCCACTTGGTAAAAGAGAAACAAGGAAACTCAAAACTGTGTCGGGTCGACAGAGTTATCAAAACCTAGTTGAAATGCTGGCAGGAGTACATCTTTCTATATATATATACCTGGATGACTCTGGAAAATGCTCTAGGTCATCAGAGAGCACATTCAGTTGTTGGAAACTAAAAAGCAACTGGTGAAAGGGGACCATAGCTGCTACAAACAGTACAAAGAGAAAATAGACCTGGTAGGCTAAACTAAAGTCTCCACCTGGGAAACAGGCAGGTGTTATCCTCATGAAAAAGGTCCTCTACATGGATATTGAGGGATGCAGATCTGTTTTTTTTTTTACCTGGGTGGTTTGGCCAGGTGGGATGAAAGCAAGGAAGTCCCGTGCTCATCATTATGTGTGCACAGAAAGGAGTTTGCAGGATAGAAGACTCAGACAAGGAGCACCACAATTTTGCTATGGCAACAGTTGTGCCAGTGTTCAATTTTTGTTTTCCCTTTAAAGAAAGCACGGAAATTCAAGTGATCATTCTTTCAATGGGGTGATCTATGACCTCCGCTCCAGAGAATGATGTCTTACCTCGTGCTAAGTTTTCACCTTAGGGCACCTAGTTAACTAAACCAACTATACTGACTATCTCATTGTACTTTGAATCACCCATGGGAGATCTACCTTATTTGGTAGCAGGGCAGTCACACTCAGGACTGTGAAATTAATGGTATCCCCCTAGTTATTAAAAGCAAAGCTTACAATTTACTACTCTTCAATTATAAAAGGCCTAACATTTTTGGAATCAAAAGCTGTATTGATAGTGTTTGTTTTTCTTCTGCTCTCTTTCAGGTGGAACTGGAACCTTACTCTGATTGTCCCTGTGAGTTAATGAAGGAAGGGACAGAAGAGCTAGGAAGATTTAGGGTGAATGTGAATGCTGCTGCAGGGTGACAGGGTGCTCTCCTTGTCCTCTAGTACTCAGCAAATGTGATTAATTTTAGGACATGAAAGCTGTGTGTGTAAAGAGTCAATGGTGTTAAGTAGCCAAGAGTAGGAAAGGTTTGTAAGTCCCACCACTCCTATATGGCCCACTCACCATAAGCCCACGAGGTGCATTAAGGACTTTTTAGTTTTCCAACCAGCAGAAGATACAGGGTAGAGGGCTAATTGTAGTCTATTACCCTGTCAGGGGCATCAGTAAGCCACTACTGCAGCAAAAAGAGAGGCCACTGGCATCAGATTTCTTGCGGAGACAGCAAGGAGTTCTTTAGGGGACAGTGTAACCAGCCACTCACTCAAAGTTGAAGGCTGATTAATAAAAGAAGCACTCTGAAAAGGTAACTTATTCCCTTACAGCTGTTTCCTGCTGTGTCTCAGTATTAGACAGTGTCTGGATATTGCTACTCTGTGCTTCCATGCTTGGCCGACCAGCAAGGATGGGACATGAATATTAATGGCTCCACTCTTTCCCTTGCCTATTTGGGTCATCTAGGTCTTATTTATTTATGTATGTATATATTTATTTAGTTTGTTCATTTATTCATTTGTTTGTTTGTTATTAACTTGTGAAGTACACTAGATGGATCAATGACTTTACAGGTAAGACTTGGGAATGTACAAGAGAAGGTAAAAGAGACAAGAGAAAATATAGCCACCGGGCTGGACTTGCTATCTCTTTAGAGCTCCCTACTGAGATCTAAACTTTGCTTAAAACATGTTTAAATGAGTTTTTAATGTCAGAAGAATCTTGTGATTAACAGCTAGTAGCTTATAAGTATAGCCATTCTATACTTTCATGTCAGCCATTTTTAACAGTGTTTTGCTATGTTCATTGTGAGCATGTGCAAAAAACATGTTGCGGCAGCTTGTTGCAGAAGCAGGTTGTGGAGGTACGGCACTGTTGTGGCCAATGCCCCCACTGCCTTTTGAGGCTTGGCCCACTTTCTCCAATGGGGTGGCACACTGCTGCTGACACTAGTTCTGCCAGTGTGCCACAACCTTGAAAAGTTTTAGCCACTGCAATCAGGGGCTGCCTCCTCATTGCGGCGTCAGCTATTCCACTGCAATGATGGAGTGACCCGTCATTGCAGGATGGTCCCTTGCATTCCCCAGACTCCGTTTGCTGACAGGGAACCCAGTCCCCATTGGTTTCTGTTGTCTGCCGAGGGGGTGCCCAATCCCCCTCAGCATCATGCCCCCTCCCCCTGTTTCTTTGCCAACAGGGATGCCCAATCCCCGTCAGCAGCATGTGCCCCACCCCACAACAGTGTTTGTTTGCTGATGGGTGCCCCACTCCCCGGTCAGCTTCAGTTCCCATCCTAATTCACATTGCCAATGAGGAGCCTCTCCCATTGGCATTATATCCCTCCTCCCAGTTTGATTTGCTGATGAGGCCCTCCCCATCAACATACTGTCCCCAACAAAAAAACAGTAGAATTTGTGCCAAGGGTGCCCAATCCCCTCGGCTCTTATGCCCCCCCTTCTGTGCCGATGGGGGTGCCCAATCCCCCATTGGCTATAGCTGCCCCCTCAAAAAAAACTCAGCTGGCACACTGGGAGCCCACCCCAGTGTGCCAAATGCCCCTGTAGAAAACAAATGCCCGTGATGTTTTTTTTTTGTTAACCTGTAAAAAAAGAAAATGGTCCCTCGCGGTCTCCCTACCCCCTCCCACAACCTGCGCCCACCATCTGCACACTCTGCCTCCCCACACCCCTCCTCACCCCATACTTACCTCCGGAGCCCTGTGTGATGATCTTTGGTTTACTGGGAACATGTCTGCACTCTTCAAACCTGACCGTGAACTGAAGAAATTCTGGTAAGCTGTATAATGGCATAAATAGGGTTTTTTCCACTTTGATGCATATCTCAGGCATTTTTTGGAATTTTGGCACCAAATTTTCAACATGGGATTTTTGGGACCCCTCCTCATGAATTCAGGCACTGTCATGGTGTTATTCAGTCCGGAAAGGTGATTTCATGGTCACTGCATGGAATCACCTTTTGGGATCGATTTACAAAATGACAGTGTCAGTGTTCATGAGGTGGGCTCTCAAAAAGCCTATGTTTCAAATTTGGTGGAAAAAATCCCAAAAAATGACTGTTTTACTAGCGTGCGTTGTGCATTTGCTATGCATGCTCGTAACTTCACGAATTTGCAATATTTTCATGCCAGATTTTCCACATTGACATTTTTTCACACCTCCTTATGAACAGTATAGCTGTCATTTTTCCCATCCTGGCCAATATGTGTTTTCACACTTCCAGAGCTGAGTAGCACAGTAGCTGTGGGAAATCAGTGTTCAAGACAGATTAAGAAAATGACAGTAACACTGTTCATGAGCAGAGGTCCTAAAATGCCTGTGTTGAAAACTTGGTGATGATAGTCCATCAAATGACTCTGTTACAAGTGTGCATTGCACAGTTTCCATGAACCCTTATAATTTCGCAGATTTGTAATATTGTCATGCCAGATTTTCAACACTGGCATTTTTTCACACTTCCTTATGAACAGTACAGCTGTAATTTTTCACATCCTGACCAAAATGTGTTTTCGCACTTCTGGCACACAATAGCGTGGTCGCTGTGGGAAAGCAGTGTTTGGGACAGATTCAGAAAATGACAGTGAGACTGTTCATGAGCAGAGGTCCTAAAATCCCTATGTTGAAAATTTGGTGATGAAACCCCATGAAATGACTGTGTTACAAGCATGCATTGAACTGTTTCCACGCACCCTTGTAACTTCGCAAATTTGTAATATTGTCACACCACATTTTCAACACTGGCATTTTTTCACACCTCCTTATGAATGGTATAGCTCTCATTTTTCACATCCTGGCCAAAATATGTTTTTGCATTTCTGGCTCAGAATAGCACAGTTGCTGTTGGAAAACAGTGTTTAGAACAGATTAAGATTGAGCGAGTGAGAGGGGGGAGTGACCGAGGTCAACCAAGCCCTGTCGGGACTGCTGCAAATTTCTTTGTGGGCAGAAAAAGGCCCCGATCCAGGCAGGAGCCCAGTGCAAAAGGGCAGCCTGCAGCACCAGGAGAAACAAAATGAGAGAGTAAGTGAGGGAGGGGGAGTGAGCGAGCTCATCGAAGAACTGTTGGGACTACTGCAGATTTCTTTGTGGGCAGAAAAAGTCACCAATGGAGGCAGGAGCCCAGTACAAAAGGGCAGCCTGCAGCGGTAGGAGAAAAAGAACGAGCGACTGACAGAGGGGGAGTGAGCGAGCTCAACGGAGCTCTATAGGGACTGTTGCAGATTTCTTTGTGGGAAAAAAAAGGCACCAATGCAGGCAGGAGCCCAGTACAAAAGGGCAGACAGCAGCAGTGGGAGACCCAGAATGAGTGAGTGAGAGAGGGGGAGTATGCGAGCTCAATGGAGCTGTGCCGGGACTTTACAGTAGCCCACCTTCCCGACCAGGGTCCTCTGTGGTCCTATATTACAGCAGGATCTCTGGAATGGAGACAAAGCAATGATTGGATACTTTAGGATTTCTGTATTAATACAGATTTAGTTGTTCTGTCTCTTTCTCTAACTGAGCTAAGTACTGAGCTATACTGTTATGATTGCTGTAATAATACATATTTATTTGTTCTGTTTATTTCTCTAACTGAGCTGAGTAATATTTGGAGTGCAATAGGATTTCTAACTGGGCTAAGTGAAACTATTTGAGAGCCGAGAACAAAAAGTATGGTAGCTGAGGGGTGAAAAACAAGCAAGGAGGCTTTAGGATTGCTACAGTAATACAGTATTTAATGGATAAGATTTCAGACTGAATTACCCCAGGAGGCAAGGGGATGTAGGAGGATTAGTGTGGGGGGACAGGAATTTAAGTAAACTGGGGCCTAACAGTTGTAGTAGGGTACAGAACCTGGCAGTAAGAGCCCGTAACATAAGATGGGGACCAAAATGGGGCAGGTGCCACATGTCAATAGGGTGGGCATCTTTGGAAGGGTGGAGGGGTGTACAGGGTGCGCGTCTGCCATGATCCAGGACTGGGCTTGGAGGATGGGTGTGTGTGTATGGTCTGTAGATGACTGGCTAGTTTGAGGGAGGAACTGTGGAGGTTAGGGAGAAGTGTAAGTTATTGGGCAGATGAGTATGGTAGCCATCCTGAGGGGGGAATAGGGGATGGCAAAGGGGGAATGGAGGAAGAATAACTAGGGATTGAAACTGACCCCAGTATTAGAGGCACTAGCAGAAAAAAGAGGAGAAGGAAGGGGGTACCCGAGGTGAGGGCAGGGGACCTCCTGGTGGGGGTGGAAGAGACCACGAGGAGTGCCAGGAGAGACAGCAGATGGCTGCAGGTAGGGATGGACCGGGGTGGCATGGAGGGGAACAAGTGGGGGGAACTGATAGGTGGAAGAGATGTAGGACAGACATCCACTATGAATAGATTTGAACCTCTGCTATGGGACAGAGAGGGGGAGCAGGAACATAATGAAGGGGGGAAGGACAAGCGGGGCATGAAAGGGATGGCAATAGGTAGAGGAAGAGATAGTGAGGACAAAAGAGTAGAAGGGGCTAGTAAGGAAGGAGGAGGTGGTGACTGAAGGAGAGAAGGTTACGGGAAGGGAGAAGGATGAGGGGGCATCACTATCAGGGTAGAAGGGAATGGGGGCTCTAAATTGACAACAGCGGGGATAGGAGAGGGATTGGAAATCAGCAGGGGTGGAGGGGAGGTTGACATGGGAAGCCCGTTAGGAAGTAGTCAGGCTGGGAAGGGGTTCAAGGGGGATGGGAGGAATAAGGCAGAGAAAAAGGGTGAGGCAGAAGTAGGGGGTACAGATACAGAAGTCAAGAGGGTGCAGTTGGTGTGGGTAAAGGACAGGGAAGAACAAATATTGGGGTGATGGAAGAGACATTAGAAGGGAAAGGGGGTAAGGGGCAGGGGGCTTCTCATCCCAGGGGATTCTATACTGAAATGGGTGAGATGGGGTGGAAAGGGAGAAAGGCACAGACATATTTGGGTTGAAGCTTTCCCCAGGTTGACTGCTGGATGGGCAGGGCAGTCACTGCTCAAGCGTGCAGTGAGGGGGAGGAAGAAACCTCATTTACTGTTGCATGTGGGTACAAACAACTTGCTGGGGGACACTGTGGAAGTAGTGAGGGGGAGGTTTGAGTATTTGAGTACTTGGGCAGGCAGTGTGAGGGGGTGGGGAAGTCAGTGGCATTCTTGGAGGTACTGCCGGTACCATGTGCAAGCTTGGGGAGGAAGGGTAGACTGGAGGAGTTCGAGTGGCTGAGGGATTGGTGCCATACGAAACATTATGGGTTACTGACTAATTGGGTTAGGCTCTGGGGGTAATACTGACTTGTATGCGGGGGGACAGGGTACACTGCAGCAGGAAGGGGATGGGAGTATTAAAGGCAGCATAGCAGACAGGCCACTGGCACGGAGGGTTGAAGGGCTGGACCCCACACCTCGTGCCAAACTGGTGACCCGGGTTTGGACACAAGCACGGGCCGCTAGGGTTGGCAAGGGAGGGATAGGATTTAGCATCCGGAGGACTGTTCTCCTATCCCAGGGCAGGATCCAGGGACCCACCGCTCTGTAGCGGCCCCTGGTGGCAACCATGGGCACTACTACAGTGGTGTAGTAAAGGGGAGGCGGAGTGTGGCGGACGTTGGCAGGCTGTACCTAAGCATCATTGCACGCCCACACTCTGCAAAGGTGAGAAAAGTGGAAAATTAGATATGGTCAGGCAGCATGAGTTTTCAACCCTCCCTGCCCACCCTGAATGGTACATCCTCAAATGGATCCTGCTCCGGTGGGTCAACCTGGGAAGCTCATCACCACCCCACCATGGGGGTAATCCATGGAAGTGAGCAGGTTGGCCTGATGTCAGGGGCAGGGCTAGAGGGTTGGTCGGGATGACCAAGCCAACCGTGGCCCAGTGAGAAAATATGTAAAAAAAAAAGGCAGGATTAGAGTGGTATATCTCTACTAAGATGGATTTAAACAAATGGGGGGAGGGGCCAAAACACTGAGGTTGGTAGAAAGGTCCAGACAGGGGAGCCTGATGAGCTCACCGCCCTAGATATAGGTAAAGGCGGAGGCGTAGTAACCCTGGAAGTGGTTTGAGTGTAATACAGAAGGCACCACCGCTCAATAAGAATAAGGAGGAGAAAGGGTGCGGTCTATCGGGAGAAGGGACACAGGCTAAGGAGGAGAAGAGTGAGGAGAAGGAGAGTTATGGGTGGAAGGTGGTCTGACTAAATGGATAGAGAACTGCTTACAAGAGAGGGTGCAGAGGGTGGTGGTGGTGGGGTAGCTCTCAGCACTCAAAACAGTAACAAGCAGGGTGCCGCAGGGCTCAATGCTTGCCCCAGTGCTATTTGGGCTCCTTATCTCCGATATAGCACACGGAGTGGGGAGCAGGGTTAGTCTGTTCGCACATTATACCAAATCAAAAGCAAATAGTTATAGTAGCAGAGCCCCCCCACACACACTCACATACACACTCCCCAAAAAGCTGCTTAAAAGCCTGCAATTCATTCAAATCAATTTCATTTTCTTACTTACTTGGGGTTCAATGCCAACAACTGTAAAATCATGTACCTAGGGCATAAGAACCCCAATGCTGGGTATAGGATGAGGGGAAGTACTGATACTCACTGGACGTGAAAGGTTCCTTGAGGTTATTATATTAGAAGACTTCAAGATGGCAGTACAGTGTGACAAGGCTATGGGCAGGGCAAATTGGATTCTGGGGTGCATAAGGAGTGGCCTTTCCAGTAGGAGCAGGAGAAATGTTGTGCTGCCATTGTATCACTTGCTGGTATACCCCCAGCTGGAGTACTGTGTCCAGTTTTACAGTGCAAACTTCAGAAAGGACATAAGGTGGATATTTTCCACAGGAGGGCAACTAAAATGGTTCAGAATTTTCACAGGAATCCCTACAAGGAAAGGCTGAAAAATCTCAACATGTACACTCTGGAAGAGTGGAGGCCGAGAGGTGACATGATCAAGACCTACAAAGTACCTCACAGGGGTAAAGAGGGTACAGATGGGGAGTTTCCTTCAAATGATGATGAGCACCCAAACCAAGGGATATACAATGAAGCTTGGGGGGGCATTCAGAATAGATGTGAAGAGATATTTCTTTACTGAAAGGGTGGTAGACGCCTTGAACACACTGCCAGGAGAAGTGGTGGAAGCTAAAATGGTAGGGGGTATGAAGAATGCATGGGATTAAACATAGGGGTATATTAGAAAAAGGGGACAGAGGGGGGCAAGGGAGATCAATAGGGCTGTGGAAATGGAACAGGTTCAAGTTCATTGCAGGAAAAATCCATTAAGCAAGCTCATTCACAAGGAGATCCTGATGGACTCAGGCAGAATAAGACATGCAGTAACATACACAGGCAGGAGTTACAACTAGGTACAGAACACTTGGGTAGACTGGGTGGGCTGAGCGGTCCTTTTCTGCTGACAAATTCTATGTTTCTATGGCATCATGTGTTAATTCAGGTGCAGTGTTTATTTAAAGTTGGGCCTACACGCCTCTTGGTTAACCTCCCCTGAAATTTTACATAAAGCCCATATTCCGAGCTCCGTTATCTTTAAAATATTCCAATTGCGCTACCTGATTGTGAAATCTTTTGGTTCTGTTCCACCCGTTCCTTCAAGCCCGTCCAGTATGATAGAATTGATTCCCCTTGCAGGCCTTCCCCATGCTGTCTCTAAAATGTATGGGATAATACACAACTGGAAATGGCCTGATTGTTTTGACCCGACTCAATTTTGATCTTCTGTCTTTCCCCATCAGGAAATTAATTATTGGCCCTCCTTGTGGTTGAGTTGTCATAAATTTGTTAGACAAGACAAGCTCTGGTTAATACAGTTTAAAATTTTGCATAACCTCTATTATTCACCTCAAAAATTGGCTAGGTTGGGACTCCTATCATCTTCCACGTGCACTTGTTGCCAGCAGGATGAGGGTAACCTACTGCATATTTTCTGAACATGTGCCAAGATAGTCCCCCTTTGAAATGTGATTTGACAGAGGGCTGACCTTCTATTAGGTTTATCCAACCTCTTCTCTCCCAAAATATGTATATTGGAGGATCTTTCCTCTGTCACAGTCACTAACAGAAAATTTCACATAACCCTTATAGCTATGTCGGTGAAGAATCTGGTCTTGCGTCATTGGAAAGATATGACTAACATTACTTATAGTGAGTGGTTACAGGAGTTACTGGCAAATCTGAGAATGGAAAAGACAATTGCTAGTGTACATGATCAATCTCAGAAATTTCATAAGGTTGAGGGCCTGCTCGTGACATTGTATTCGCTCCAGTCTCCATAAAGTTTTCCTCTTTCCAGTGGGTAGCTTACCATGTGTGAAGGAATGGGAAAAGGGAGGGAGGGACTGAGGTGGGAGGGAGAGTTGACCAGTTTACTGATACATATTACTGTCTCATTTGTATGCATGTATTTTTGGATCTTCTCTCTGTTACTGTTTAAAAATGAATAAAGGTTTGAATTACAAAAAAATAAAGTTGGGCCTACCATACATCCAGATGTAAGGTACAGTAAATTACCGAATTAGATGTAGCCCACTTACAGTACAATAAACAGAACCCCAGTGCTTCAAGAAGTCTTTACTCTTCATGAGGCTGCTTAAAGAGCTGGGGTTCTATTTGCAGTGTCCACACCAGTATGCTGATCTTAAAATCAATGCCACATCTGAATAAGTACTTGATTCTTGCTCACTCCATTTCTTCCCTACATTGAAACCTGCTTGTCCTGAGTTAGTTTTGGGCTGGCAGCACCTTGTCTGTGTTGGAAGATGACCAATAAGCAGCACTGAAAGACATCAGACTTCACAGACTGTGACGGCAGCTGCTTACGGACAGACATAAGGCAATTCTACTGGGGGTAGGAGGAAATAAGCTGTTGATTAACTAGAATCTGCAGCTTATTCATCAGGTAGGGAAATGGGTAGACTAAGTGAGCCAAGCGGTCCTTATCTGCCCTCAAATTCTATGTTTTTATGTTTCTCACCCACCATCTTGGCAAGAAGAAGGCTGCAGCTGTGGCTACTGATGACTGTTGGGGTGTGGGGATGGGGGGACCAAAGGGGACAGACATAAGGAGATAAAATCATAATAAAAATTGTGAGACTTTCACCAGCTTTCCAAAATGTTTACCAGTAAAAGAACACTCTATGAAGTTTTTCAAATGGCAACACAATCTGGTGAGCCCTCTGTCTGCCATCTGACACCAGGCATCAATCAGCATAAAATTGCCTAAAGAAGGCAGTGTGGTCATGTGGTTACTGAAATACTGGAGATTACAGATTTATAAGAACAAAAGAATATTACAGAGAAGCTGGCACATATGCCTATAGCAGCTGTCTCCTGCTTCTCAGTAGTTATATTTATACCCTTGAGGTACTTCAATATTTCTATCATATCCCCTCTTTCCCTCCTCTCTTCCAGTGAGTACATATTGAGGTCCCTTAATTTCTCCTCGTAAGTCTTGTGTTGCAAGCTTTGTACCATCTTATTTGCCCTTCTCTGGACCATCTCCAGCCTGTTAATATCCTTATGAAGGTACAACCCCCAGAACTGCACACAGTACTCCATGTGAAGCCTGACCATGGTTTTATATAATGGCATCACTACTTCCCCCCTTATGCTGGTGATACCCCTGCCTTTGCACCCCAGCATGTCACTGGCCCTCCCAGCTGCCTTACCAGTTTGACATTTTCAGGTCATCTGAAATAAGAACCCCCAGGTCCCTTTCCTTCTTTTTGACTGTCAGCAACTCCTTCCCCCCCCATCCTGTACCTTTCCCTATGGTTTCTGTGCTTCAGGTGCATAATTTTGCACTTTTTTGAATTACGCATCAGTTGCCAGTCCTCAGATCAATTCTCAAGCTTCCCCAGGTCCCTCCTCATTTTCTCCACCCCCTCTGGGGTATCCATTGTGTTACAGATCTTGGTGTCATCTGCAAACAGGCAGACCTTTCCCTTTAGCCCTTCTGCAATACCACTAATGAAGACATTGAACAGGACTGGCCCCAGGACCAATCCCTGCAGCACCCCACTGGTCACCCCCTCTTCCCAGTCTGCTCCCCATTTACCACCACTCTCTGCCTCCTGTCTGTTGCCCAGTTTCTAACCCAGTTTACCACCGTTTCCCCCATGCCCAGCCTACTCAGCTACTTTATCAGCCTCCTATGTGGGACAATGTCAAAGCCTTTGCTTACATTAAGGTAAGTGTTGTCCACTGGCCCAACCTGATTTACTTCCTTTGTCACCCAGTCAAACAGATCAATCAGATTTCTCTGACATGACCTCCACACTGTGAATCTATGTTGCCTATGGTCCTGGGCTCCGATTGCTTCTAGATGCCTCACTATCCTTTCTTTAACCAATGTCTCCATGATTTTCCCCACTACTAAAGTGAGGCTGACCAGCCTATAGTTCCCAACCTCCTCCCTACTGCTGGATTTGTACAGAGGGACCACATGTGCTCTCCTTCAATTCTCTGGTGCCACCCCTCTGTTGAATGGCTCAGTGAATATGGCTGCCAGAGGTACTGCTATTTCCCTTCACAGTTCTTTTAATATCCTTGGGTGTATGCCATCTGGTCCCATTGCTTTGTCCACCTTCAATTTACTCACCTTCTGCAGGATTCTTCTGCCTGTGAATGGACTATTGTCCACCTCTTCACGCCTTCGCAACTGCTGTACTGCTGTGCCCTTGTCCCTCCCCCTCTTCTGTGAATACTGAACAGAAAGACACAGTGGATGTCTTGGGGGGGGGGGGCACATGACAGTTCTTAGGCATGGTACCTTCACTTCCAAATGCCTAAACAGCATATATAAGCAATCAACATTCAGCATTGACAAATGCTTGTTTTTGAGTATAAAAATGTTGTAGGTGCCGTATTGGTCCTTTTAAAAACAGATCCAGAAACAAATGATTTGATACCTTTTATTGGACCAACATGGATGTTACATTTGGTTTTTTTCTGTAACATCCATGTTGGTCCAATAAAAGGTATCAAATCATTTGTTTCTGGATCTGTTTTTGAGTATGTAATAGTAGGTGGATGGGGTACCCAGTGTCAGTCAGGACACTGAGTGAGTTAAAGTCAGGAGCACTTACCTGTTTGTTATTTTTTAGTTAATGACCCCCCCCCGTGCAGTTCACACTGCTGTGATGTCTCACCCTAGAGCTGAGTTGCACCTGGCATTTCCATAAAACTGATTATGTGAAATCACCATTTCATGGTGTTGGTAGCAACAGTCTGGAGTGAAAATTTAGAGCATCAGAGTGGAGTACACCAGGTTCTTCCTTGCAGTGAAGCACCGAGTAACAAATCCAGAGGAGTTGATGTGTTGTGTTGAACAGAGCCGAGCCCTGATCTATGTGGATGAGTGCTGCAACTGCCCAGACTGGCCTTCTCTGGAGAAAAAAGCTCCTGGAGTATCAGTGGTTGCAGTGGTATTAAGAATTTTGGCAAAATCTCTCCTATGTACTATGCTAAGATTGGGGCTGACTGCAGGCCGGCAATCAGCTCAAAGGACCAGATTGTCACCACTGCTGGTTACCATACTGACACTGTTTCCCCCTTCAGGAACTCTTCTCTCTGGAACTTACTCAGTGGGACTGAGACTGTCTATTCTGGAGGCTGTGAGTGGTGAAAGACTCAGTTTTCTTTCTGCTGCTTCATTCTGCATTGGTCTCTAGGCAGTGGGGAGAGGGCTGCCTAGAGAGTTTGACTGTTTCTCTGATGCATGTCTCTTGTTCTCTGGTGAAAGCAGAGGTTTTGAAATCTATGTTGTTCAAATAATCTGTCTGGATATTGGAGTAACTTAGAAACATAAAAGTTGACAGCAGATAAGGACCGCAAGACCGATCCAGTCTGCCCATTTTTTCTGCCTTATGAATGTGCCATAGACCTTTACTCAGTCAATGGCCTATCTATTCATACTCATCTGTATTGCTCCCTTATGCCTATCTCATGCCTGTTTGAAGCCCTGCACTGTATTCATATCCACCACTTCCTGAAGCAGGCTGTTCCATGCATCCACCACCCTTTCTGTGAAAAGGAACTTCCTCACATTACCCCTTATTTGGCCTCCCTCTAATCTCATGCTATGTCTTCTTGTCCTGCTATTTTTCTTATCTTGAAACATGTTAGTGTCTTTCACCTTGTTAATGCCCTTAAGATGTCTGAATATTTCAACCATATCACCTCTCTCCCTCCTTTGATCTAGAGTATACATAACTTCTGTAGACTATCTTGTATCCTGAGTAGCAAATACTTTGAAAGGATTCTCCTGTTTAGTTACCTTAATTATATTTCACATTTTAGTTGTGGTGGAGTGGGATTGTATGAGTAGTTTAGAGTAGTGGTGGATATTGATGTGCTTGGGTAGGTGGTATTTTTTATTAGCTGCATGAGTGTGTTGGGTGACTGCTCAGGATTGGATTGGGTGGTTATAGTTCTGCATATGATAATTTGTTGGTTGTTTGAGGGGTTTTATGGTTCATTTGCAGTCGAGAGTTTAAGTTGGTAGCATCATGTGCCTAGAGTTCAGGGTCCCAAGGCTCATCTTCTTCCCATCCCAGATGCTAGACCTCCACCCCTTTGATGACCACCTGGCCAGAGGTGGCATACAGGTACTGCAGGGATGTGGGAATTGTAAGGACATGCAAAGAAGTGGAGCACACACCATAGTTGGAGGTGAAGGCACTATTAAGGCACTACGTAAGGGTGTTGGTCACTGGAGATTTTGCTGCATTAAATATTTAAAATAATTTTCACCTCCAGCTATTGCATGTGTGCTGCTTCTTTGCATGTTATTTGATGTTTGGATGTTTTGATGAACTTCATGCAGCAACACCTATAGTGATGGTTGGCTGTGCATGGTCTCTTTCTTTTTTCATTGTTACAATGCAATTGTAGGGAGGTGGGATAGTAGGAGGCAAGTGGTGGAGAGTGCTAAAGAGGGGGCACTATAGGGCTGATGAGGACCAGGAGGTGCCCATGGGCAAAATGGAACATAGAGAGATGCCAGATATGGTTGATACCCATACCCAGGGCTCCCACCAGACCAAGTGGGCACATATCTAAGAGGCTAGCTGTCTCCATTCATCCCCTGTGGGCTGTGCTTTGCAATGCCAGATCAATGAGAAACAAGACTGCCATTATGGCAGATTTAATATCTTGTTTTTCGCGTGATCTGGGTTGCATTATAGACAGCTGGTTCAGTGAGAATGCTGGCCCTGTCTTGGAGACTATCCAAAACGCTTCTCTATTTAAGAGTTTATCTTTAAGTCTGCTGCCTCTCTGACCCAAGGTAACTTTTTCAATACCAAAATACTGCAGCACTGAGGTCAAACTATGGCAAACTTCTTTAAAATGTCTTGCAATAACGTAACTATCATTCTCTGTACAGAGAAGCATTTTGGATAGTCACTTTGGACACTGTTAAACCTCACCAATTAAATGATTTTGTGTCTTTGCATAATCTGAAATAAAAACTGAAATATTATTCTGAGTTTATTGCAAGTAGGAAACTTTTTATGGATTTTGTTTGCTGCTAATCTGACTATATATTGCCTGAGATTTGATTTTTGCCATTTGTCATCTGTGTCTCCAGTCTTTTGTTTATATGTTATATGTTTCTTTGTCTGTATGTCCACATCTGGTTATCTTTTTGTGTATGATATATGTACAGCATTATGCACGTTTATTTATTTGCACTTAATTGCACTTTGTCTGTCATGAATTAATGCACTGTCTCTTTAAACATTACACTCTTAAGTAAAGTAAGTCAGTGTGGTCACATGTTCTGAGGAAGGCGTCGGTTATGATGCTGAAATGCAACTGGTTCTGTGATGTTGGTGTCCTTGCTTGGTAATGTCCTCGGAATGTAAATTGTACTTTTGTACATGTTGGAATATCATATGGACTTAATATTAGCACTATAACTGTGTAGAAGGGATGCTGCACTGGTGCTATTTATTGTTATTTACTGTGAGTATGGATTTGTGGATTAAAAAAGTATTGTACATTGTCTATAAAGAGTGCTGACCTCTTTGTGTTCTAATGGAGTGTGCAGCTGAGGACAAGAATAGTTCATCAGGGATTGAGGGAGTTAGGTGCATTTACAGGTAAAGAAAATGGGAAGTTATTTCCTCAGAGCACTTGTAAAGGATACAGTAGGTGAGTGGTAGAATTGTGTACAGACAGAGAGAGAGAGAGAGAGTTCCAAAACCTTGTGGGGGAAGGGGATAAGGCCCGATCACCCATCAGGGTGGAGAATTTGGGAAGTTAAAGGAGGGGAGTGTTGAAAAATCAAGGTGAAAAGTTAGGAAATGTGCTATGTAGCAAAGATTTGGAAGAGACAGGAAAGGGGGGTCTCAAGAGTTTAAATAAAAGGCACCCAAGCGAGTAGGAGCATAATGCAGAGGTGGAGAGTCAGCTGAGAGGAAAATTAGAAGGAACAGTGGAGAGTCATATGGGGAGAGAACAGTGAGAAGTGGCAGATGTTGTTACAGAGCAAAACAGAAAGGCCTGCTCATCCTCTCCGGCACTCTGCATAGTCTGCCCAGTGGATGCAAGGTTCAAAGCAATTTATGGAGCAAACCAGCAAGCAGAATGCAAGGCATACTGCTTGTTGGTTTGCTCCACAAATTAGATACTATTATAAGCCACTTCTTATTTGTAGATGACTGATCTGGGGACATTTGACTTAATGAAGGAGCCATATTGAAGATATAAGAGTGGAACTCCTTGGAAACTGCTAAGCTTGCCTTGTGTGTTAGGAACTGGTGGAGTCTGTAGCCAAGACAGCCTAGTATTAACTGATTTCCTGTGGGTGGAGACATGATTGGGGAAATCCAGAGTGGAGCTTAGGGTTATTCCAAGATATTTAAATTCCTTAACAAGGGAGAGGTGGTAGCCATCAACGCAGTGGATTGTCAAGGTAACTGGACATGCTAAGCATGTCTTGGACATTGTAGGCATTAAGAACTAATTTATGGTAAACAGGTCAGTTCTGATCTTGGGAGAAGTTAAGATTCAGCTGGTTGTTTGGGAGGGAAGCTGCAGTAAAGGTAATGTCATATGTGTATATTATGGTAGCACAGGAAGAGATGGGAAAGTTATTGATAAATTTAGAAATAAGAAATGGATCTAGTATTGAACCTTGAGAAACACATTGATTGCTTGTGACTAAGCTAGAGGAAGCATTGCCAAATGTAACAAACTGTTGCTTGCATAGCAGGTAACTAGTGAACCAGGCCACAGTCCACGGAGGAGAGGCTGATATCAATTAATATGAGACTGAGGAATATGTGATCTACAAGGTCAAAAGCTTTAGAAAGGTGTATGAAAATGGATCCTGTGAGACATGCTTTTTCCATGGCAGATTTGATGCTGTTGGTCAGCTGAATCAGGGTAGTGGAGTTACTATGTTCTTTAAAAAAAACATGCTGACTGTGGGTGAAAAGGTTGTTCTTCTGTAAGTAATCTATTAATTGTGTGACTAACATCTTTTGAAATACTATAGCTTACTTATGGCTGGTAGGAGGGCAATGGGGCAGTAGTGAGTGATGAGCTCAGGGTCATATTGTTTACACTGGGACAATTGTGGTAACTTTCCAGAAGGAAGTAAGGACACCAGAGTTAGAGATAAGCTGAAAATGTGAGGCATGTGATGTGCGAGAATGGAGGCACCTACACAAAAGAGGCGGGGTTCAATACATTTGTGGTCTGAGCTGGCACCAGATGAGAGGAAAGTGAGTAAGTCATAAACATTCCTTGTGGAAACCACATTCAATAGGAAATGTGGGAGATCTGGAGGGAGTAGGAGCTTTGGCTGGCTTGATAACATGACTGGGGCTGAGAAGGGACTGGTAGACTAGTCAGTTAAGTTTGTGAGTTGAAGGCATTGGGGATAGTGATAGAGTTATTACAGTGGACCCATTGATGACAATGTCATTATGAACTGTTTTAAAAGCATTGCCAAAATTACCTTTGACATGCCCTCAGGAACTCAGTGAGTTACCGGCAGAGACTATCAGTTGTTCTTTGCAGAAAAAGCTATTGCCAAAGCATGTAGCATTTTTGCTTTGGTTATTCTGGTTTCAATAGTTGAGCCACTCCTGCATATCTAAGGATGTCTTAAAGGAAGTCCAGCTCTTTTCTTTGGATTTGAAGAGGAAGAGAAGGTCACTGCTCAGCAAGTGGGTTTCTGTAACTGTAACTCTGTGCTTGGAGAAGTATGAAATTGTACTGTAGGGTGATGTTGCAGGATGGAAAAAGGGCAAGGGCTGAGTTAGCATAAGAGGAGGTGAGGATGAGGGACCAGTCTATCTGAGTTATCTCTGCAACAAAGGATGAGGAGTCAAGATAAGAAAAGTCCCTGAGAGTGAGAATTTGGGAAGGGGATTTTGGGACCTGTGCTTTTCTGAGGCATAATGTGGGGGAGTAATCACTCAGGCCATTGAAAAGGACACTGTCCAGTTGAACCATGCCAGGTCTATTGGACAGTATCCAGTTGAGCAGAGAATGGTGCACTCCATTATTCGATAGATGAGTGGGATCAGATATTATGTTGATTAGACTGACTTTACTGATTGTGGATTCATAGGTTTTTGGTGTCAGTGCCCAGAAAAAGAGTGAGGTCCCCCATGACAATGAGCTAATTTCTGTCAATTTTGGCAGTAATATCATCTAAGAGGAAAGATAGATGGGTGTTACCTCCTTTCAGGGGACTGCAGGTACTAACCAGATGTATTTTTTTTGTATGTCCCTGACCCAGCACCAGAATCATGGGGAACCTTGGGTGTGCTGAAATGGGCCCTAAAGTAAATTAACAGACCCCCACCTCCTTTGGAGGAGGGGCTGTTAGCTCGGAAGGGGCTGTAGTTATCAATCTCTAATTACTTTGTTGTATGTTGATCACCATGTATTTGTATTACTAACTATATACCATTTTATGGTAAAATAAAAAAATAAAGATGGGAACATCATTCAAGAATAAAAATCCCAGAGATTGTAGAGATGTTTTGTAAAGTAAATAAGTTGCAAAAATTAGTACCACTCTACATTCTGTAACAAAACTTTGTCATCCTCTTCATTAAGCTCTCTTGACATTAAGTTAGATGAAACAGATCCAGAAAAATTATGATGGAGTACTAGTTCATATGAATATGGTAGATTTGTGCATTGTATAGACGTGTGCTCAGGCCCCTCACTTTAAATTTTGCAAGAAAGATAACATTTTCTCTCAAAACCAAAATGGCCAACTGGCCCAGTGGTGCTGAGGGTTGAGGCGCTAGACACCACACCTCACGCTGCACCGACAACCCGGGTTCAGGAATAGACTCGGGTCGTCGGGGGTCGGCAGGGGGAAGGGATAATCGAGCATCCCAATGGATGCTCTCCTCCCTTTGGGGAGGGTTACCAGGGGCACCCGCTTCCTGAGGAGAGCCAGTGGAAGCACGGACTCTCCTGGGTTCTGATGGCTCCATTCACTGGAGTTGAGGAGGGGGAACGCTGTCAGGCACTTGGGAGAAGGCGCGCGTCAGTACGTCGCCTCTCTGGGACATACGTCCTCGCACCGGCGTCCCAGGGGAGGACTGGGGGGGACCACAGAAAAACAGAAAATGCCTCAGTGAGCCTAGATGATGAAAGCTCCTAACAGCCATCCAGGTCCAGAACCCACAGGCAGATCTCAGCTGTGCAGGTGCTCCACGAGTACGAGGAGGAGGTAAGGAGTTACCGAGCACTCTAGGGGACAGATATCATGGTAGTGGACCTAGGAGCGACATGAGCAATGCGTGAAGGAGTGGAGCACTGAAGAGAGTACAGGAGGGGGTATAAATGGGGCAAAAAGGTGTCCCAAAGTAAAAAAAACAAAACAAAATGGCCACTAAAGAAAATAAACGAACTGAGGTACAAATCACTGCCAGCATTTTCAGCACACAAGAAGATGGTGTCTATGGAAAACATTATAATACAAGCAAATTTGATCAGTTCTTTAACTCTCTTCCCAATGACCTGCTTCTACAAGAGAAGAGTATTCAGCCAGCACCACCCAGCTCAATCACAGAGGTTCAGGAGGCAAATTGTTCTCTCCCCAGAGGAAAGGCGCCAGGACAAGATGGCTACTTGAAAGATTTTTTAAGTTTGTCTTTAGTTCTTCAGAATGTGTTGAATGAGGCCCAAGAAAGAGAGAAGCTGCCAGATTAAAAGATGTGCAGTGTGAGCATCCTCATGTTGAAACCAGTAAAGAAGAAATATCCTGTGCTAGCTATTGTTCCATCACACTCTTGCATCCTGATGTCAAGTGATACACAAAAATACTGTCAAACAGATTCAATATTGTGCTTCCCTGTTTGACTGGCACACACCAGGTTTGCTTCATGGAGGATTGCCACATTGTAAATAACTTGTTAAAAAGTTTCTTATATTCCACAACATGTGCAGACTTTACTCAGCCCAGCTGCACAGGTGACCCTAGATGCCAATAAGACAGTTGACTGAGTGGAGTGTCCATTTTGTTTCCACCTTCTGGGGATGTACTGATCTCCCCCTTGTCTTTAAACACAGTATTTGTCTGCTATACACCAATCCCACAGCTGATGTGTAAAGAAACAGATTAATGTCAACATATTTTCAATTGTCAAGGGGCTGCATATAGGGGTGCCTACTCTCTTCTGCCCTATTCAAACTGGCCCTGAAGCCCCTTCTGGACAGAGAACAAGCAGCTGACAGAAGTAAGAGAATTACAGTTTATGTTATCTTGTGTAAGACCATTGTGTATGCCTACAACATTTTCCTTTCTGTGAGAAACGAGAAACCCAGCACAGTCCCTGCTAGCCATCCTCGACATGATCTTGCAACACTCACTCCTATCTGGATATAATCTGAATCAAGACAAATCAGAGGTGCCATCCACTAATCATTAGTGTCTGAGAAACATGATAGTGAGCTCTGGCATGAAATGGGCCCCCAAAACTATGCAGTACTTGGGTTTATCTCTGGCCTCCTCCCCATCTGAGAGCACAACAATAAACTAGAGGCATACAGCAGCACCAGCCAGGATGCAATGCAGTAACGCTACAGTATATCACAAAATATTGGAATATGTTCCAGGGAACAGTGTAATTCAATAGCAATGATGCCCTTCTTTGACTGCGGTATTTTTTGACATGTCATTTAGTGCAGGTTACTGTGTTGCATCGTGGCTGGCTTCACTGTATTTCACAATATGTAAAAATGGACCTGGCATGATGGAACACTTTGACTTTATTGATGAGATAGAGGACTGCAAAAATACAAATGAATGATCTGCCCAGGATGCTCTTCTTACCAATTGTGCTCCAGAAGCTGATTGCCCTCTAGGTGATTCAAGGCAAAATCAAATGCTTTTCCTGGGGGCACAAGAGCCCTCGCTTTGCCATAAAAAAAAGATGGGTCAGACTGCCAGAACTGGGGGTGGGAAGAATGAAGCTTCTGATCATCTCACTTTACAATATGGCAGTGCACTTAGAAATGGCTGTAAAATGGATGATGCTACCAGAGGAGGAGAACCCAGAAGATTACAGCTTGGAGCAGATCCAACTAGAAATAGAAAGTGAAGTATGCAAGCAAATGGGCTGTGAATTTCAAGGCAGTGTACATCACCAATTCCCATCAAGCCTACATGACTCACTTCTGGCTACATACACTAGCCAATTTACCAAGCTCCTCATAAGAACTAATTCCTTTCTCAATACCTCAAGTGTAAAGCCACCATGGGGTAACTCTAACTTTACAAATAAAATCAAGAAAATCAACTTCCACCTGTGGTGAAGGGGCAACATTTTACAAATACAGGACATCTCTGATGAAGCTCCAAAATGGGCAGGGCAAAACGTTAGGCCTTTTTGTTATCCGTATTACCTACCTGTGTGATACTGTCATCCTTGGTCTGCTTGAAATATGGATAAAATAAAGGATTCAGCAGAGAATCAACTTTAAGTGATCCTTTTTTGATGATATGAGTGGTGAGAGAAGTTCCTGTCATCACAATGTACTGATTTGTGAACTGGTATCACCATCCTCGTGATTACTTACATACAGACTGTAAATATAGGACATCCTTACCAGGGGCTCAGAGAACTCAGTGAAGTTCTGACCCCTATTAAATAAGGACCAAAACATGGTGAAGTTCTGATTTGTTCTGATTAATTGACAAATATTTGAAAACAATGCAAAAACATTTATAAAAGTGGCCAAAGTCAGGCACATTTGACACAGTGGTCCAAAGGAAATACTTTAATGGATTATTTGTTTAAAAATCACTGTAAAACTGCTAAATAAAAAAATCAATGACTGACTACCATGGCTGGCCTATAATGGTGGCATATCATGCTTGGGTCTGTGACATGAGTGTTCTGGGAAAGACAGAAAGAGAGAGAGAGAGAGAGAGAGAGAGAGAGAGAGAGAGAGAGAGAGAGAGAGAGAGATGCAAATACCTTTAAGGCAGCTAAGATTTTTTTTATTAATGGTGCTGTGTAGGTATTTTGATGGATGTTCCAGTCAGAACTTAACAGGCCAAAGAAATGGATATGAATGATCAAATGAGCAGCACTAAGAGAGCCCACCCACCTAACCCATGTGAATGATGCAACTGCTTCACTTACCCCAGTGCACTGTGGTATATGGTACACAACTTGGTCCAAGAGGTGGTAATGTTTTCTAGAACTATGACTACATCTACTGAATCTAATCGACATGGTGAATCTTTAAAGAAGAAAAACAAAAGACATAGTGATCACCACCACCCAAGCAGGCAGCCAGTCGCATATCCCATCAGTCAAGTGCAGCGCAGTCATAAAAAAGTTTGCCACTGCCACCTGAAGACCTGATGACACACAGCACAGTTATATCCTTCCTAGTTCCACAATTGCTGCCAGCCGCTGCCAAGTAATTTAAGTATAAAAAATAAAATACAGTAATAATCTCAGCCCAGTTACTGTAAGTGAGATGTAACCAGGCTAGCATACCATGCACACACAAACAATATTGAAATTATATGAATTTTCAATTTAGTAGCATTTTTTTCTGTGAAGTAATTGCAGCCAAATATGGAGGACGTGAGAAATATACAAAGAGTATTCAGTTTCTGGGTTTCAGGCATCTGCTAAGCCATGCACTGTACAAAAATTAAAACAGTACAGTCAGGTTCAGTTGCTGAGGGCAAAAAAAGTGACAAGTAGTAGTAGTAGTAGTAAGGACTAAAGTGATACATAGTAGTCGTGACTCATGAGGACAAAAATTGATAGTAGTAGTATTAATAGACAGCAGCACCCTACCTTCCAGATCAGATAGTGGTACCAGGTACCACCAAGTAAGTTTGTGACATGAAATACAGTTGCTTGCTGTATTTGGACTCTGAACCCACTGATGTTATTATTTTTTTTTCTATTCTGTGCTGCTCATGTGATCATTCAAGTAATAGTGGCCTGGCCTAGTCCATTCTGACCTGACTTGTTGCAAGTAATGGCTACCTCATGTAGTAGTCCCTAGTCACAAAAGATTTTCACCACAGGCACAAATTCTTGAAAGTGTTTTATGGATAGGGCCTGCTCAGAGCCGTTAGTGCATATTTTATTCAGGTATTATATTTGAAATAAAAATGAGGAATGTTGATTTTGAGAAATGTGAGGCACTCAGCATTTTCTGGTGTCAAACAGGATCGTGTGTCAGTAATGACGTTACCAGATGAACTTAACAATCGTTCTAAACAGATGCTAGTGGGAGGGCAATTCATGTACTTCATTGCAATGTTTACTAAAGCAGGCCACATATTTTGTTTGGATTTCCAGGATTGCAAAGGATCAGCATTCCAGCTGATATTGGGCTTTGTCAGGTACATTTCTGTGCAGAGGCTGTGTTACAAGAGGCAGATGAAGAAGATCTTACAATTACATCTTCTAAGTGACTCCACAGACATGAAGCTGAACCAAGTGACTGTGGGACAATGCTATATTTGGATGGTGGTGAAGAAGATTCAGCTGCAGTGACTGAGGAGGAGGAAAAGGAAGAAAATGCCACAGCAGTAGAGGATGGGCAACCTGATGCTGTGCTGTGTCGTGAAGAAGATTCTGAATGTGGTGCTGCTGTTGTACTCTGTTCCATGACAGCACACACCTCATCAATTATTTCTTGTTTGTTTATTTTGAAACAAGTGTCATCATCATCACTCAATAGTTGCTTTGATTTGTATCGTGAGTCCAAGATTGTTGCTTTTATTTAGTACTCAGAATGAAGCATTTTACATAGTTCGTCTTCTTCTCCAACTTTTTTGATCTTGTTGCATTCTGGGGGGTAACCTGCATGTGTCAGCAGTACCACTGCCAGCCTATGTGATCATGGAACTGTCTTGCTTTTCTAAATTTTCCCTAATCAGATTCAATCTGAATTTTTACATTTTTATTAGGGGTATCACCTGGCTGAAAGTTGTTGTGTTTTGCACTAAACTCCCTGGTGATTTCCTCAAATGGCTGGAGCAAGAAATTTAGAAACTCCAGCATGGCCCACCATGGTGGAGTAATACAGATGTTTTCATCACCAATTTTGTTTTCCAAGGTGTATTGCCTGACAGCTTTCTTTTGTTCCAGTAGCCTTTGGAACATATAAAAGGTTGAATTCCATTGAGTAGAAATGCCTTGGATAAGTCTGTGCAAAGGTAAACTGTGCTCCTGCTGTATTTTTTCAAACAAGTGATGGGCTTTGCTTGAGTGACTGAAATTATTGCATATTCTTTTAGCAGTTCTAACAAGAGCCTTAATCTTCCTGTCATCATCGAGAAAACCATAAACTATTAAATTTAAACAATGTGCAAAAAAGTGGATGTGAACAAAGCTCCCCTAATCCAAGGCCTTCATTATGTTGGATCCATTATCTGCAATTGTAGAGCCAACTGACAGTCCCTGTGAAGTGAGCCATTACTGTATTGGTTTTTGGAGCTCTTCATTGGTGTTGTATGAGGTATGTTCAGATGGAAAATAAAACATTCTTAGAACAGAAATCTGCAATGCTTCACTGTCCTCAGCCCCACCTGAATTATCAAAACATGCCCAATGTGCCATGACAGACATGAAGAGTTCAGGCTGACAGTTCATCCAGATATCTGTTGTGAGATGTACCACCCTCCCAACAACACTGCACAAGATGCATCTTCATTTTTTACATGCAACATTGTAAAGATCTGGAATCCCTGTTGTCGAGAAGTATTTCTGTGATGGTATACTATATCAAGGTTCATGATACTCAAGCAGCCGCCTGAGTCCAATATGTTCATTCATGTTACATGGCAGCAAATCAACAGCTATCATTTCAGAAATTGTTTTGGTTATTGTAAAAGTAACAGAGTGAGTCAAGGCATATTTGACTTTATACTCATATGTTACTGAGATAGTAAGCTGTCTCCTTGAAGGAGAAGGGCTTTTGAACACAAGGTCACTTTCAGTAACAGTAGGAGGAGTCCTTTGAATGGGAGGAAGTGGTGGTGGAGGTGTTTCAGTAGTGCTGCGAGGGATGCCACTGCTTTCATCTACGGGAGTTACCCCGAGTGTACTGAGCTACCACTGTCACTTTCTCTTCGAGACTCACAGTTGGACTTCTCAGTAATGTTATGACATCTGTCTAAGTGACTTTTCAGTGCTGAAGTTCCCAGTGCTCCTTTCTTTTTACCCCTGCTGATTTGGTCATTTACAAATAGCGCATGTTGCTGCCAACTCATTGGAAGCACTAACGGAGAAGTATGACCAATCAAAAGATGATATTTTTTTAGTTTTTTTCCCAGGAAGGCATGGCACCTCGGTCACCTTTTCAGGGTCTCCCCCAGATTTTTCTTGGTCCTGTTCCTCTGTGGTTTATTCCCACTGCCCCCCCTCCACAACCAAAACATTTTCTGCCTATCTCTTCCTCATCTGCACTTTCCATCCCTCCAGTAAACCTTGTGCTGCCTGTTCATTCTCTTCATCTTTATTATTACTCTCATCGGATTCAAACTCAGAAGAATTTGATGAGGGAGCGGGACTGGCAGTAGCATAGTATGCAATTGTTCCATACTGTTAGGTGCTTCTGTGGGTGGTACCCATCAAGCTTTTAGTTTTTTTAACTACTTAACCCTTTTTTTTCACTTGGGAATAATGATAATCCAAGACATTCACCTTTTTTTTGGATTCAGTCTTTCACTTGGAAGATGAAACCTTACATGTGACGTGGGATGGGTGCCTCAGACTGGAGGGTGGCCTGTGTGGTGCCCATAAACAAGAGTGGCCCTAGGGATGCGCCAGGAAATTATCAACCTGTCAGTCTCATTTCTATAGTGGGTAAACTTATGGAGACAATACTGAAGGAGAGGCTGGTGTCATTCCTCGAGGTTAATGACCTCCAGGATGGGTGACAGTATGGGTTTATGTCAGGGAGGCCTTGTCAGACCAATCTAATAGAATATTATGACTGGGTAACAAGAGAGCTGGATATGGGTCATGCTGTACTGTAGATGTCCAGTACTTGGACTTCAGCAAGGTCTTTGATTCAGTGCATCATGGGATGCTGGGAGGGGGAAGCTGACTGCTGCATGGATGGGGATGAATCTAACAAACTGGATAAGGAACTGGCTGCAGGGGAGGCTGCAACAGGTGGTAGTGGGGGGGCTCTCAATACTTAGACCAGTGATGAGTGGTGTGCCGCAGGGCTCAGTGCTGGGCCTGGTGCTATTTGGGCTCTTTATCTCAGATATTGCACATGGAGTTGGGAGCAGGGTTAGTCTGTTCATAGATGATACCAAAATGGGGGCAGTGGTGGATGAAGAGGATGGATGGAAATAACTACAAGGGGACTTAACCAAACTGGAGGTATGGTAAGAAAAGTGGTAGCTGGAATTCAATGTGAAAAAGTACACGGTTATGCACTTCGGGGCAAAGAACCCAAGGCGGGACTATTGGTTGGAAGGGGTGAGGCTGGGGATCTCTGAGGAAGAGCAGGATCTAGGGGTGTTGGTAACAGGGAGCATGAACAACTCTGCCCAATGCAGGAAAGCAGCAGCTAAGGCTAACAGGATGCTGGGCTGTATCGCAAGGGTTTCTCATCCAGGCATAGGAGAGGTGATCCTGCCCCTCTTCAGATCTTTGATCAGGCTGTACTTGGAGTACTTTGTACATTACTGGTCACCATATCTGAAAAGAGATAATAATTTTCTGGAATGTGTGCAATGGAGGGCAACAAAAATGTTACAGGGGATGAAGGGCAAGGCCTATGAAGAAAGGCTGAAAAAGCTGAATATTTACATGCTGGAGGAGAGGAAGGATAGGGGGATATGATTGAAATGTTCAAGTATTTTAGAGGGATAAACAAAGCTAGCATTAAAGGGATGTTTAAGCTGAGGAAGAGTAGGGAAATGGGGGGGCATGGACCAATATTGGAGGGTGGAAGATTTAGGACGGAGATAAGGAGGCACTACTTCACTGAGAAGGAGGTGTCTAAATTTAATGCTCTACCAGAGAGGGTGGTATCATGTAAGACAGTAGGAAGTTTTAAGAGGGCATTGGACAGAGCACGAGGGAGGGTCTGGGTGGAGGGGCTGAGGATGTCATGGGAATGATAGATGGGGAGGGGGTTGGGGCAGCTGCAAACTAGGGGACTAGCTGCATACTCAGGCAGACATTGATAGACCGGGTGGTCTGTTTATGCTGGCAGATTCATATGTGAAAAAAATCACTTTATGGGGTTTGATTTTGTTTTCCCTTTTCAGGCTCATTGCTGTCTTTTGCAGTGCCACTGCCCACCTGAGAAATAGAATGCACCTCATCAACATTTTTAGCCTTTTTTTCTTAGCATTCTAACCTGTAAAAAATATCCCTCTAATTAATGTTATGTCCTTCTGATGACTCCCAACCACAGGCCAGGGACAGATTTACTGCTGTGACTTGTGACTATACACAGCACACCGACAGCACAGCAGTCCACCACCACTTCCTTCCAAGATTACCTGACTTCTACAGTACAGTTAGTTACTGTTAAGTGACCAAATTCAGCAAATGTTAAGTGTGCCTCAGAATCTGAATTGGAGATGCAGACATATCTGATTCATTGCCATGTGTAGCACAGTCCCACACTGTGGGTTGGTTAATGCTTATACATAATGTAATGTGATATACTATAAAACTAATAATAATAATAAGGAATAATGGGGAATTAGTGATGATGACACTTGTGTGTACAGAAGTTGTACTTTACTTGTGATGTAATGTAAACATCCTGATACAAGTCACAAAGTCAGATTATTCCCTGGGCAACCCACAGCCAGCAGCACAGGCTCATCAACTTGTATGTTGTTTGTCCGAACAGTATTTTTTACTACATGACATCATGAATGAATGTCAACAAGTGATCACAATTCATGATAGGATGGCACAAGTCAAAGATTTATTTTGACAGCCTGCTACCCTTGCCCTGTACACATAGGCATGCTGAAGCCAGGAAAAAAATGTATTTGGGATTGCTGGGACTGTTACATTTCTCATTGGCCCCCTGCAGTCTCTCTCTCCACTCTGGAAGAAATTGTGAACGAAAGTTAGCAAGTGATTATGATTCGTGATTGGATGGCACAAGTCAGAGATTTAATTTTGCCAGCCTGTTGCTCTTGCCCTGTACACACAGCCACAAAGAAGTCAGGAAAAAAAAATATTTGGAATTTTCTGTAACTGTAAAATTTCTCTTGGGCCCCTGGTGATCTTTCTCTCTCTCTCCTCTGGCTCTGCAATAGCACAAGTCAAAGATTCTGCTAACCTGTCCGTGCTCATGTACACAGTCACACTGCCTGTCTTTTGACTCCCCCCCAGCATCCACCCAAGTCACCACTATCTCCCCAGTCCCTCTGGATTCCTCCTTTCTCCAGTCCTGACCCATCACCCTCCCCCAACAATCAGTTTCTCTCCCCGCTCATACCAATAAGTCTCCTTTCTCTCTCCTTGTTTTTCTTCCCTTCCCTCCAAAAATGAATACATTTTTTTTATAGTTGTGTTTTTTGTTCTTTCTGGCAACTTCTTTTGGCATCTCTCTGCTGCAGTGAGTGAATTAGGTGCTTCTCCAACCATTCTCCTCTCATCTTGGCCACGTTGTGCATGCAGTACAGTTATATACCGTAAGTGAGTCATGTGACCATCTGTTGTCTGACTGGATGCCACCAGCTGCCTGCACATGGAGCGAGCATGCTGACAGCATCCCCATGGCAACAATACACAAAATGGCACAAATGGCACTTCCATGGACCCAGAATCTGACTTCTGTGGTGAAGTCCATATTTATCCAGGGCCATGGATTGCGAGTTCTTTTTTTTTTTTTAATATTTTCTATTCTTTTTCTCCTGGTGAGCTTTTCAGTTGGTTCATCCACCCTGATCATGGCCCCTGGGACCCACACCTGCCATCCATTGCTGCTTCCTCTCCAGTTACCCCTGGCTTGCCCCCCAGAGGGTGGGGCCATGACACCGGACCCCCATATCCGAGCCACAGGATAGTATCTGGTTGGGGATTGTGGCGATGGCAGGCTAATTAAAGCCCCAGGGAGGGCTTCACTGAGACAGAGGGCTCACCCCTCCTGTTTTCTGCTTTTTCCTGGAGGCAGGGTGGTGCAATGATGCCAGCATCCACCCCACCTCCCAGTATATCGAGCGCCAGTAGCGTGAGTGACTCCTGGCCTCTGCCAGGGGTCCTCATTGTGCCAGACACTATCCCACCTTCCTCTCCAGAGAAGGAGAGCTATCCATGGGATGCTCCATCCTTCTCCCCTGGCCGGTCCTCCAATGACTCAGGTCCGTTGCTCAACTCGGGTTGCTGGCGTCACAAGCAGAAATGGATTGCGAGTTCTATCTTGGAGTCCAGATCTCCTGCAGGACAGTCTGCCCTGCCCTAATCCTTACCCCTCAAGGCTACAAACCCTTTGCTTCTCTGCAGGATGACATACAGTACATATAACAATAGATTAATATAAATATCTACAAATCCGACAACCCCTGAACATGAAAGGGAACTATAACCCAAGTAAATGCAGCCTTTTGGAGTGGAAAACAGAGCTGTTGAAGAACCTAACTAATAGATAGAAAATCTACATGCGATATAACTCCTTGGTGAGGAACATTCATGGGGAGAGCAAAGAACTAGTAAGATGGTGGTCTTTCATGCTCATTGTGGACACTTTCTTGTAAAAGTGGGAAGAAAACTGCGAGCTTATAAATGGGGCAGCCTCTGTCAGATTTTTGAATACAATAATTCAGTATATTGTATACTACACTCTGGCCAAATTGAAAAGAATGGGCTCAATCCCATCTCCAGAGTGCTACAAGAGTGGCATCTGAATGGCACCTTGTTACATTTCATGTGGAAGTGCTGTCCAACTGTGAGTCTTTGGAAGGAGATCAAACCCCCCAACAAATCTCTTCTGACACTGGAGAACCTGTTTAACCCAAGGACTTGTTTATTTAGATATGCTGCCTAGTCTCAGGTCATTTCAATCCTGAGGCATACAATCACTTTTATAACAGCTATTGTGAAGAAAATGTTTTTAAAGTTATTGCTTGGTAAATGATCCCTGACCCTTGCAGAGGGGCTAGCAGAAATTAGTCTTAATAACTGGAAAGATTTGTGTATGGATTAAAAGGCACCATGAAGGCCTACCTGAAAATGTTTAGTACCCTAAAAGCCCAGGGCTGGCCCACTGGTACAGCAGGTTGGGTTTCTGCTTATGATGCCAATGACCCAGGTTTGGGAATGGATTTTGGAGTCAGAGGGCTGACCAGAGGGAGAAGGACTGAGCATCCCAGAGACTGCTCTCACTTCTCTGGGTGGGCGGAAGTGTGTGAGGCAAATTTATAGAGCCCTGGCAGAGGCTGGGGGTTAAAGCAGCTGGAGCCATCACTTTAGATGGGGTGGGGTGGACGCTGAACATCATTGCACATCTCCAGCCCAGGGATCCAGCAAGCATCAGAAACAAAAGCTGGCCCCAGCATGATGACAGCTCTGCTGCCATCTCCACTGCCTTCGATATCCACTGGTGGGTAACCGGAGCTTGCTTATAGTGTCCGTTGGGGGCAGCCTTCCCCAGGGTTAAGCTTGGGCATCAGTGGCTGAGGGCAGGTCTGACCTCCAAATGGAGGATTGGAGGACCAGGGATCAAAAAAAGGAAAAGAAAAGAAACCTAGAAGCCCTACTTCATGTGACCAATGACTAGAAATTCATATGTGGAATCTCAGGATAGACCATCCAATCCACATGATTATCCCATCCAAGAAAGGCAAGTTAGCATCCTCCATCAGCAACAAAAAGTATGCCCCTCTTAAGAGACAGATTACTGTACACCTTTGTTCCTCTGCAAAAACCAGATTCCATTGTTGTAGTTTGAAAAAATTAGGTTCTTTTATTAACTTAATTGTTAATTGTAGGTCCATTTATTACAAAAATGAAGACAATGGGTTAATCAAAAAATAATTTTTTGATTTTTCTTCCCTATTAAGAAAAAGGTAAGCAACAGTTCCCACTGGCATGTGATTTCGGAAGTCACTTTTAAGGTAATGCAACAGCTAACAAATATTTAATGCCCTTGGCTGTAGTTTATGTCATCCACTTTCCTCTAGTATGTGTGTGCTATTGAAATGTAACTGTGAGGTCCCGATTTTCTAATTAAGCAATAATGCATGATAGGGCATGTGATGTAGATTTACACAAATCTTGTGTGATGTGTCACAAGGCGCAGCTGAGTGACTTTAACCACACAAGAAGTGTATAAATTCCACTACTACACATGCTCTGGAGATCATAACTGTGATTATAAAATGAATACATTATTAAAAATTTACATAACAAGCATTTGTTAATGCCGATTTGACATGCGAAATGTTTGATGCTTGTTAAACAATTTTTTGGTTTTTAATGTTTTGACCCCAACTTTTGAAGAGACTTGTTTCAGGATTCACCTTATAGGCATGACATGTACCAGTTATAGTATATTGGCCAAAATGTCATTTCTCACAAGAGGTGCAAAAACACATCTCATGTAGGATTTTCAAAATGACACGTCATGTTTATAAGGTGATGTGCAAAAATTGCTATGTTGAAAGTTTGGGGTCATAATATTGAAAATTACCAAAGTAACAAGCCTGCGTTCATAAATTCCAACATAGGCTCATAACCTTATTGTTTTTTAACATTTTTGCCCCAAATTTTCAACATAGTCTTCTTATGACCCCACCTCATGAACAAGTGCAGAGAAAATGTTCAACTCCTGCCTGAAAGGTGATTTCATGCAGTGACTGTAAAATCATCTCTCAGGATGTGAAAACGCATTTTGGCCAGGATTTGAAAAATGACAGCTATCACATTCATGAGGTGCTGTGAAGAAATGGCTAAGTTGAAAATTTGGAGTCAAAATATTGAAAATTACAAAAACTATTAGCCTGCATTCACAAACTTCAATGCAGGCTCATAACTTCATTATTTTAAATATTTTTTTTTTGCCAGAGTTTCAACATACCCTTCTTATGACCCCTCTTCATGAACAATGGTGTGGAAAATATTCAACGCCTGTCAGAAGGTGATTTCACACAGTGACTGCAAAATCACCTTTTGGGGTGTGAAAACACATTTTGGCCAAGATTTTAAAAATAACAACTGTCACATCCATGAGGTACTGCTAAGAAATGGCCATTTTGAAAATTTGGGGGCAAAATATTAAAAATTACCAAAGTTACAAGCCTGTGTTAGTGAATTCCAACATAAGCTAAGAACATTATTATTTTTTAACATTTTCTGTCCCAAATTTTCCTCATAGCCTTCTTCTGATGCCACCTCATGAACAATAGTGGAGAAAATTTTCAGCTTCTGACCAAAAGATTATTTTGTGCAACAACTGCAAAATTACCTTTTGGGATGAAAAAACACATTTTGGCCTGGATTTGAAAAATGGCAGCGGTCACATTCATGAGGTGCTGTAAAGAAATGTCTAATTTGAAAAATTGCAATCAAAATATTGAAAATGACCAAAGTTACAAGCCTGTATTCACAAACTTCAATGTAGGCTCATAACTTTTTTTATTATATTTTTATGCCAGATTTTTAACATAGCCTTCTTATGACCCCACTTTATGAACAATAGTGGACACAAGTATCAACTCTTATCCAAAAGGTATTTTTGTGCAATGACCACAAAATTACCTTTCAGGACAGATTTACCTAATGTCACTTGCATTGATCATGAGGTGGTGTTCCAAAAAAGGTATGGTGAAAATTTGGGGCAAAAACATTGAAAAATGGTCAAGTTGTGCTACTAAGTTCAAAATCTTATTGAAATACATTGAACCGCATACCTGATTTCCTCAGTTTGTGGTCCATCGTTGAATAGTGAAGATGTATCTGCAGTAGAGAGCAGATTATGGAATTGGACCCCCCTGTGGGTAGGTAAGGGCTTGGGGGTGTGTGGGGTGGTGGGTACTGAGTGGGAGGGTTGGATGGGAGTAATAATGGTTCAACAAACATCAATGGATGTTTTCCTTTTTTGCAGGTTTTACAAAATAAAAGAACGATGAAGGACAGTTTTCTCTATTACAGGTAGTGACACAGGGGATTGGGCACCCACCATTGACGCTGCTATATTTGGCATCACTGGGGGTGATCTCCCAAGTGCAGTATTACAAAAAGGGCAGGGTGAGGAGTGGCAGCTGGCACAGATGATTGGGCACCCCTTTGCCTTAATAATAATAAGGACTGGGCTCAGAGCAGGGGGGAGTTACAGCAGGGGCTGCAATAGATATTGATCAATGGTTTTCTTTTTTACAGGTTTAAAATAATACAAAAAGATAAAGAAACAACAAAGGAACAGACCCTGGGTGATTGGGCACCCCCACAGTCACTGTTATATTTGGCAACACCAGGAGTGGGCTCCCTGGTCCTATGTAATTAAAACAGATAGGGTGGTGGTAGCAGCTGGAATGAGGATTGGGCACCCTGTGCCATTGTAATAATCTGGTTTTGGCTGGGAAGGGGCAGCTACAATTGACATTGATGGACGGTTTCCTTTTTCACAGGCTGACAGGCTTCTTCCTACCCTGAAAAGCCACTTAGCTGTTTGCTGACTGGCTTCATGTAAATCAAAGGACCAAAGCCATCTCTCATTATAGAGCGTTAGTCCTTTGAAGTACACAAAGTTTCTGCCCACCAGTGAGTGGTGTCATGAATCACATTGCTGGTCATTTGTGTAGGCTGCTGAGCCCTTGCTATTTTGAACTGCAATGTACCAGCAGTACCACCAAACCTTGAATCCCTTAGTCACTCCTGACAAAACATTTGGTGCACAGGTACACATCAAATGTAAAAATGAATTAGGTTCAAAAAAAGTAAACATTTGATCACCAGGATCTCTACTGGTTGTTTGTTGCAGGATTTACCTGTGGTCATGTGACATGTTCTGACCAATGAGGTTACAGGATTTTCAAGACTCAGTTTATAACTAAGTAGTAGAATATACAGCATCTCAAACTGGACTTTCTGCAATAGATGAGCTAAGCTCTCCCAGCAGGCTTATCAATTCAGTAGTTCAAGACCACACCTATGGTTATAGGTTATACACAAAGTCTGTATCATTCTTGAACAGTGAAATGACATTATTATAGTGGTCATGAGGATATCCTCAATGCTTTGGTATCAACAATACATACATACATAGTTGCCAGCAGATTAGGCCTGGTGTCTATCACATCTGCCCAATACAGCTCACTTGTGCAGTACAGTAGCTGCTTTGCCTCCCTTATTTACCCCTTTCCTCCCACACACACACACAACCTCCCTGCGTACCCCTGGTGCTCACCTTATCCCCAACCTGTACCATGCCCCTGTGCCTGTCCATCCCCTCTGGGGCACAGTACCCCTACTGGTACTAGATCATGTACAAGTTGTTGCACTTGTAAGCTCCGTTTATTTTAAAAATAAATAAAATGTTCTAAAAAAATTAATTTGGGACATAGTGGTAGAAGTACAGGAAAAGATCATCCTCTTCACAGATGACACCATGATCTATTGGAAAGTAGACAGTGAGGATGAGATCAAATAAATTAGGTAGTATCTGGAATTGCTTGCAAAGTGGTCCAGGATATAGCAGCTGTGGTTTATCACCATTAAATACAAGGTAATTCAAGTTGGGAACAAGAACCCAAAAATGCAATACCTGATGGGGTAGTAGTGATAGAAAGCACTACTGATGAAGATGTCCTGGGTTAATGATATTAGAAAGTCTGATATCAACAGGGCAGTGCAAAAGGGCAGTTGGGACATAAACAAGATACTGGGGTGCATAGTAAGGTTGATCACAATAGAAGCAGGGAGGTGATCCTTCCTCTGTGTAAGTCTTTGGCTTGCAGCCTCCAGCAGTGCTGTATGAGGCTGAACTGAGCAGGGCAACTGAGAGACCCAGGGGCTTGGGGAGAAAACATATGAGGAAAGACTGAGAGACCTTAATATGTATGCCCTGGAGTATGTACTGGTTCAGGCCTTTCTGAAGAAACCATCATTGTACCTGGATGTTTTAGTGAATTACTGCATTTTTCTAACCTACTTTTTTTAGATAAGTTTATGGAGAAGATTGTGGCACTGCAGCTTGAGGCGTGCTTCATAGCTCATGACATGTATGAGCTCCTCCAATCTGGTTTTAGATCTAGGCATAGCACAGAGATGGCATTGATCAGTGTGCATAATGACCCCCTGTGAGCACGAGATTGAGGTGAACAGACAATTCTTGTTCTTCTCGATCTCTCTTCAGCATCTGACATTGATTACCATGGGTTGTTGTTGGATCATCTGAGGGAGTATGGAGGATGTAACTGGCACTATCCTTTGCTGGTTTAAGTCCTACCTGATGGATGGGACACAGGGTGATAAGGGGAACCTTCCCATCATCCCCAATATCCCTTCTATATGGCATGTCTCCAGGTTCAGTCCTTTCACCTCCGTTTTTTGCAGTGTATGTGTTGACCCAAGGGAGAATCATTCAACAATACAATCTAGGTTTCCACTGCTATGTGAACAATACCCAGTTGTATTTGTATTTTATACCTGGGTACCTGATGCTGTGGAGATGCGGAATTTGTGCCTTTCTGAGTTTCAGATTTGGGTGGAATCTAGCTGGCTGAGACTTAACTGGGACAACATTGAGGTACTGGTGATTGAGCTGGGTTCAATGGTGGAGAAGAAGTTGTCAGGGGAGAGATAGGTCTTTGGCTCAGATCATCCAGGCTGTTAGCTTCTGCAAAGGTGAAAAATCAGGGATCCATTTTTGATAATAGTCTGACTCTGGAAGCTCAGCTGTCTGCTGTAGTCAGGAGTGGCTTTTACCATGTTAGTAACATCAGCCAGATTAATTCTCTTATCCCTCCTGAACATCTGACAACACTAATCCATGCATTCATAATGTCTAAGCTGGATACTGCAAAGCACTCTACCTTGCAATTAGTTAAGGTACACTATGATGCTTCAAATGCAGAAGGAATCTGACTGCTAGCTGTGACATGGGGCTCTCACAATATCCAATAGGTAGCCCACCTGTAGGTACAAACACAAGAGAACAAGAACTGCACTGACAGAAAATGTGTAAGAATTCACCCAAAAATGATGAAGTTATTGCTCAAGTGCAGCTTTATATAAAGCAAGTAATCTTGCAGGTTAACAGACACAGACTGATCTGTGAGACACTTCTGCCACAGTACTTCAAGATAGACTGTCTTCGTCAGGGGTGTGGAAGTGCAGGTGCAGAAGTGGCTCTCAGTTCAGTCTGTGTGTGTTCACCTGCAAGGTTACTTACTTTGAAAAAAGCTTCACTTGAGCAATAACTTCAGCATTTTTGCATGAATTCTTCAACATTTTCTGTTAGTGTGGTTCCTGTTCTCTAGCGTTTACACTATGATGCTTGCAGATGGTGCAGAACACAATGACCAGGTTGCTGACTGGTATTTCAATGTCCAGACAAGTGACCCCAGTCCTGCATGATCTGCACTGACTGCCTTTGAAGTGGTGAGTTACCTTCAAGGTTAGTTTGCTAACCTAAAAGCCGTGCATGGGTTGGATCCTGCTTAATCATTGGATCTTCTGCATCCTGTCCAGTCTTCATGCCCCCTTTGCTCCTCTGAGGAGCATTTTCTCTTGGTCCCATGGACCTGGCTGAAATCCTCTGGAGATCATACATTTGAGATTGTCAACCCTATTATATGGAACACTGTGCATAGGATGCTGAGAGAGGCTCCCTCAATGAAGGCTTTTAAAAGGGTTAATGGCACACCTTTAGAAAGCTGTTTAGACAGCCTTTTGAAGACCATAATTAGTCTCTAGGTATTCATTGTGCTGCAGCTGCAGTTTTTATTGAAATGACTGTAATTATTTATTTTGTTTGCATTATTTGTTTTAAGCTTTTTTTGTTAGTTTATTGATTTATTGTACTGGTTTTATTTATATGTCTTCCTAGACCTGTGTGGTGCCCTGAGCCTTGGGGAAAGGGCACCTTATAAATAAACTTACTACTACTACTACCACTACCACTACCACTACCACTACTACTACTACTACTATAGAAGGAGAGGGGTGACAATATCAAAACATACAACTGCCTCCATAAGATCAACAGGGTGAATAAATCCCTAAGCCACTATTTAAATCTCTTTATTAAGATGTGTCCTGCTCAAACTGAAAATTTCTGTTGCACACTTTACACCTACCTCCTCAATTCTGTGGAAGTTCACTGTTTTTGCTCTGTTCTTTCACTTCCACATCTGCATGCAAGGCAAGCCTGTTGCTGAAGAATAAATCTAGAGTAGCCCTTTGTTATTAATTTATTAGCATACATTATGGCACCAAAATCACTCCTTGGCTACTGAGAGACACTTCCACCTTGCCACTCATTGTGCTATTTTTATGTCTTAGTCTATATGTGGAAAATTGAAGTTGATCATTAATACCGCTTTGTCTACAGCCACAACCATGCTAATCTTTGCTGGTAACTGTTGGCCATATGCCTAATCATGGCTTGATGCCCTATAATACAGTATCACAAATGTTTGACTCTTATCAACCTCCACTACACCCATCTAAAATATCTTGTTATTCTCTCTGCTTGTCCATATGTCATCATTCTATCTACCATCAGCCAGCTCAGCAGTATATGAGATAACACCCTTACCCTGCACCTAATGCAGTCCAAGCTGGTTTTAGATTCAGCAAAACACTATGTGAACTACTGCACACAAACTGTAACTAACTGAATACCTTGAAAACAGAGTTCCATCCAGGGCCCATATATGTCTAATGGCCATTTTACAGTATATACCCATATCTAGGTTATATTTTTGAAAATATGTTCCCAGTGTGAAAAAAATGATTACACATTCCTGTTTATTCCCAAAGCAGATATTTGTGTGGACTGTGAAGTTCATGGTGTGACTTCAGTAACTTCATTGTGCCAGAGATTCAGTGGTGACTAAATAAAGCATGACTGAAATTATCATCATCCATTCCTGCCTGAAACATGGGCAGACTTGTTGCAGACGTTACTTTCACAAGTACAGACTGTAAATGCACAGAAAATTGTGTTTGCTGTGTCTACTGTAATTAAAGAGACTGCTATAAACCCGCTACTAATTGTAGAAGTGAAGGATGGGGGCTTGCATTTAGTTTATGACTAAGCAATTTTTATTTCTAGGCAGTTCCCAGTTCATTCTGTGATAATGACCACTGCTGTAAAGTTGTAATGTCAAAATATATTGCGTCTGTTTCTCAGTTAGAAAGCAACTGGCAGTTTTTTTATTAGTTACAAAAGTGGGAGAATTCTTTTCACAGAACTAATACTGTATAATAGACAATTTGCAAAACTATGTATAGTATCTCTTTCAAAGCACAATGAAATAATAAGAATATCACTTTCCTGCATTGTTATAACATATGGGCCCATGAATAAAAGGAGAAGTCCTGCATTGTATATAATACGTGAAATGTCTGTTTTTCCCAGTCCTTAACTATGCAGGCAAGATTTAGTACACTTTTCTGAAAACAGTGGTTCATGGCTAAAATTCTAGCATAACTATTGATTGTTTCTCTGGACAGATCTTTTAACTTCCAGCACTTGAGCCACCCTACCCCCAGCTAAAAAAATCAGATAGAAATGAAATGTCACTATGATATGAACAGTTGTTTAGTTGCAGTATCCTATACAGCTGTGATCTATCTCATATTACAAATGATTGTGCCAAACTTTCAGTTCTATCCCACTGCCTGTCTAGTTTGTCACACCTTATTAGGGACTGATAAAGCCCTGGCTTCTCTGAAGTTTTAACTCATGAAGCTACAACATAATAATTATTGATTGCCATCCATGACAATTTGAAATCAGTTAGTGTTTTTCTTACATTACATACCAATCATTACACCTAAGTAGGCATAACACACTTCAGCTTACACTCTTTAGCCACAGTCCACTGTCTCTGGAACTGTTAATCACACAGCTGTGAGCTAGCTGTGAGCAGCAATGGAAGTATCTATCTCTCTCTCTCTCTCTCTCTCTCTCCACAGTTTCGGAACACAACTTCTCAGTTGGGAACAGATGCAAAGTTATCTAAAAAAAAAAAAAAAAAGAATACAAAATGTAACTATAGAAAATAAGATATGAGTAACAGTGTAGTACGTTTTTTGTCAACCCTTCTGTCTTGTGGTTTATATGGTATCAAACACCTCAGGTGTGTAAAAAAATCTTGCTGCACACTGTAACCTATACAGTAATCTTTCTTTTTTTCTATTCAGTGTGAGATGCAGCATGCATGCTACTGTCATTGTAGGTTTGCTGGCCAGTTACAGTCCTCAGGAGGGGAAAATAAGGTATGTAACCCCCCCCCAAGAAAAAACTGTGGATCATTTTTGTAAAAAAATGTACGTACAACTGAAATACTTCTAAATGACAATTATTTTGAAAATAATATAAATGAATAAATACTTTGAAGATAATTTTTATTTAGTATAACATTACTTACAATAGCCATTGAGTAACAGAAGTCACAGTTCTGCATATATGCTATAGTGAACAGCTTTGTAATAGTATCCCATTGTTCAACATGTACAATACCTAAATGTCGTTCCAGTTCATATCAAAATTAACACTTCAAATATTGTTAAATATCAATGGAGGATGATCGGTAAACACTAGTGCTATGTGAATACCTTGAATACCTTCTTCTGAGTGTTTGTCAAGTATTCAAAGTCAAGCCTAAAGAGTCCTCAGTATTTATTATTTAGCATTTATTATTCAGCCATTAAAAGGGGACTTAGGGCTAGTTCCATGGTGCTGATTGATAGGGAATTGCTCTGACATGCTGAAACCCTGATTTGTGCAAGAGCCTTGGATGTTAGGAGTGAAGGCCAGCAGGCAGGGTAGAGGATCATCTGAGAGTTCACTGCCCTACCAGAAGAAGATTGAGTGATTCACTGCTAGGAAAACAATCCCTGGTGGGGGTGTAGTGCATTCATTGTTAAAGGTGACTATGCATCAGTCGGTACTGCCCCCTAGTATGTCAATGAGTTGAATGTGCCAGTGGAAGGTGGTTAGAGGGAAGGACTCAAAACAGTTGAAAATGGCTGCCTCAATTCACTGAGTGAAGATCACAAATCACCTCCATGCACCTGCCCTCTTGCATACCAGTACGGTCTGCCCAGCTAGCACCATCAACAGATATATGCTTCCTTTTTCCTCGCCAGATGTGGGGGACAGGCCCCCCTAGAGAAGGGAAACTACAGTCTGTCTAGAGGTGCTGGAGGACCAGGGGAGTTGACCATAACCAGCAGCAAGAAGTGAATTTGCTGGACATGGGAGGTGCAATAATAAGGGGGATGGAATCTAACAAACCAGTTACTCCCTTTGGACCCAGTAAATTGAGTACATTTCATTTACTCAACAAACAAGCAAACCCACTGTGAGTGGGGAGGTTAGCAGCAACAGAATTCAAAGCTGTGAATTGGCTTGTGACAATTGATGTTGAGAGCCTTTATTCAAATATACCCCATGAAATGGATTTATAATCCTTAAATACAGCGTTGGAAAGTAGGGAGAAAACATTGCCTCCTACTGGATATATTCTTGAAATGGCTAGGTTTGTGTTGGAAGCTAATTTTTTTAATTTTGAAAATCAACTCAAAGGACTAGCAATAGGGACCACTTTTGCCCACAACCTTGCCAACATATATATGGGAGAATGGGAAATAAGATTTATCTCCGATGTACAACAAAATCCATTTCTGGAAAAAATCAAATTGTGGAAAAGGTACATTGACAACTGTCTTCTGATTTGGACAGTAGACTATGGAAGTCAGCAGCTGTTTATGGATTACAGTAATTCAACAACCACACATTCGAAATCTACTTTTGAAGCAAATCTCAATGAAATCTCATTCCTAGACATTTTGATTTCTAAAGAACAAAGTAGGCTTGAAATCAGTCTGTATAGAAAACCTCAAGCAACGAACACTTTGCTAAGAAGGGACAGCTGCCACCCTCAATCTGTGACTAAAAATATCCCAAAAGAACAGTTTGTCCATGCTAGGTGAATTTGTTCATCTAAGTGGAAGTTCCATCAGGCCAGTTATGATCTCACTAAAAAATTCCTGCAAACAGGATATGAAGCACCTCCTCTGCTTAATGCTTTGCGGTCCAGTAAGGAACTAGATAGACAAGACTTACTGGCAAGGACGCATGTACCCAGTGACACTGATATACCCACAGTTGTCACTGAGTATAATCCGATGGCTCCTCAGATTGGAGCCATCATAAAAGACATTGGGAAATTTTAAAGTCTGATTCAAGACTTGATAATCTAGTTGCACAAATGCCCAGAGTAACATATCAATGAGGAAACACCCTGAAGGATAGTTTGGTACATACAATGTTACCACCATTGGATAACTGAAATAACTGGCTTCCAAAACCCCCCGTTTGAATTTCCAGTGCACACACTTCGTTAACTGTTCAAATATAACAAATACCTGCACTTTTAATCATTTACATTCAGGCGTGAAGTTCCAGATTTATGGTTTTATAAACTGTAGCACCATGGGGGTTACCTAACTCCTCACTTGTCCTTGTGGTATGTGTTATGTGGGTCAAGCTAAACAAGCTTTAAATACTCATATAGGCGAGCACAAGGCTGCAATCAGGATTAGAATTTTAACGATGCTATGGCCAGACATTACAATGAGTCAGGCCATGGATCAGTGGCATCACTTAAATTTACGGGAATCAAAAAAGTGGATTTAGGACCCAGAGGAGGAGATTTGCAAAATAAACTTCTCCAGCAAGAAGCCTACAGGATTTGCTCTCTAAATACATTATCCCCTTTAGGTTTTAATGATAAAATTCCACTTCACAGCTATGTAAATAATCAACATTTTGGTATGATTTTCAAGTGCTGTCATGATTTTAATTTGCTGTACCTTGGCAGTCTTTGAGGTTTAGCCATGATGTTTAATTGCTGTCCTTTGACATACTCCAAATTTCAGCAATGATTTCTGGAGTTCTTTCACAGTTATCGCAGCCTGGGATTTATGAGCATTCCTTTTCTAGTTTCCCTGTTTTCCCTAGTCCTTACCGGTGGTATGACTTTCCAGCTCTGCCTCGGAATTATAGCCTTTTTTTGTGGTGCCCATTTGACATGACTTGCAGTCTAAGGGTAAACAGTGCTGCTGCTGCAAAGGCCTATCTTCTGATAGTCTGATTCTTGATCTGGGGATAGTTAATAGAATGATCTTGGTGGAGCAGAGAAGGTGGTCCAGAGCAAACTAGGTTAAAAGGTCTTTAGGTTAGTCAGGACCCAGTCCATGCAGAGCTTTGTCTGTTAACAAATTGCCATTTAAGGTTGAAAGAACAACAGTCTGAAGGAGCTGCATACAGTTTCTCACATCCATGGGAAATTAAGACTATCCCTTTTTTCTCTGTATTGCTCTCTGTCTCTCTGTCTCTGTCTCTCTCTCTCTTTTTCTCTCTCTGTCTCTCATGTTAGTTCCAGAACATCAGTTCTTTTTCCACTACTTGACTACCTGAGTCCCCCCACAATAATTCATAGCTATCTGCTGTATTTTTCAAGTTGTTCCTAGCACTACATTGCTTATGCACCCTACCCGAAGCAGAGGTACAGAACAAGTTTCAGAGTTACTAAACCACATTCCACAGCCACATGCATTGCAAGTATGGTTTCAAGTTGTCCATATGTTTAGGTTAACAACTAATACATCTATCATATCCTCACCAGACCTAACAAAATGAAAATGGAAAGTCTTACATCTCATCCATTTGAATGCACAAATTATTCAAAATATGTTTGCAAACAAAAATGCAATTTTCCTCAGTTCTCTGATGACTGTTTTATCCATATACTATATATTTGCTGAATTCACAAAACAGTTAAAAGTGAAGATATATCAGTTGTGACTTAGTGACTATGTTTTTCATTTAATGTACAGGTGACCTAGCTACAACAAGGCACATTAACATTTGGAGATAACCTGCCATAGCTGATCCCTGGTGCTGTAAGTAACACAAGTTGAGCTGATGCTTTAATTATTAAAGAGTTGGACTGGCTCAGTTGTGTGGTGGCAGTACATCATACTACCACCAGGTAACCACCAGAACTACACAAAGTGGCCTGACTTCACGTAGTATTAAGTATCACTTCACATACTGTAGAAACATAACATAGAAACATAGAATTTGATGGCAGATAAGGACCGCTTGGCCCACCCAGTCTGCCCATTTCCCTACCTACTGGATAAGCTGCAGATCCTAGTTAACCAGCAGCCTACTTCTTCTTACCCCAACCCCCCAGAATTACCTTATGACTGTCCCATGCATGCTTGAATTTCACCACTGATTTTGACTCCACAACCTCCCGCGGAAGGCCGCTTCCATGCATCCACAACCCTCTGTGAAAAAATACTTCCTTAAATTACCCTGAGCTGCCCCCCTATCTTCAAATTGTACCTCTTGTTCTTGCGCACCTCTTTTTGAAAGATGCTACCCTCTTGGACTTTGTTGATTCCTTGAGGTACTTGAAAGTTTCTATCATGTCCCCTCTCCTCCTTTCCTCGAGGCTGTACATATTAAGCTCCTTAAGTCTCTCTTCATAGGTCTTCTGGTGCAGACCCTGCACCATTTTAGTTGCCCTCCTCTGGACAGCTTCCATCCTGTCTATGTCTTTGCGGAGATTGGGTCTCCAGAACTGCACACAGTACTCCAGATGGGGTCTCACCAGCTGTCTGTACAGAGGATAATAACTTCTTGTTTTCTACTGGTGATGCCTCTCCCTATGCATCCCAGTAACCCCCACCCTCCTTGCTGCCTCTCACATTGCTTGCCCACCTTTAGATCATCTGATATGACTACCCCAGGTCCCTTTCCATTTTGTTGTTATTAGTATCTCACCCCCATTGTGTACTCTTCCCTGGGTTTTGTTTCCCAGGTGCATTACCTTCCACTTCTTAGCTTTGAATCTAAGCTGCCATACATTTGACCATTCCTCTAACCTTGCCAAGTCCCTTCTCATCCTTTCCACCCCACCCTGTGCATCAACTCTGTTGCAGATCTTAGTGTCATCTGCAAAGAGACATACTTTTCCTTCCAGTCCTTCTGCAATGTCGCTTATAAAGACATTGAAGAGGACCGTTCCTAATATTGAACCCCGCGGTACCCCACTAGTAACCCTCCTTTCTTCCGAGTGGACTCCATTTACTATTAATCTCAGTGTCCTATTCTCCAGCCAATTCTTTACCAAGTTTCTTTTTCTGGCAAAGTACCCACTTTCCAGGTAAGGACTATGTGTAGTGGTACTTCGACTGTGAAGATGCCACTTCCAGTAGTTCCTGTCTATGATAATTATGCATAGTGATACCTCCATGATTGAAGTGCCATAATGCAAAGTTATTTTCCTCTAAACCAGCTGTTTTGTTTAAAACAAAAAACTCTATCCATGTGTGATACATATATATAGCACCCCTCCAACATCTCCTGAGTAAAAGACTTGTTGCCCCAATTTCCCACCATTGCAGCACTCACCTCCCTCCTCTCTCACTCCTACCCTCGGTATTCCAGGAAAGTGTCTTATAACTAATTATTTGAATTGGGTATAAAACAAAATCCAGAAACCTGCTTGACTGAGGTGCTCGGAACCCAATGCTGACATCCCAGCACAACAGCACTGGAAAAAGATCTGTGACCTCACTGACCTACAATATTTACATTAAGCAAGCACAGCTGTATCAGTACACTTAAATTCACTTACTTGTGTGTTACAAAATGCAGCATGTGCCACCTACTGACCAAACAAAATTACAATGATGAAATAGGACTAATTTTGTCTTTTTCTCCTTTTTTACCTTTGTTTCTCATGTTTACTTATTTAAATGTAAAATTAACTCTCAAATAAAAAAAAATATTTCATTCCTAATCCCAATGGATCGATTTCATAATTGCAATAAGGCACTCCCGGGTGTGCTCTGTGCTGGGATAATGGCACTTCTTGCCAGTGGAAACTTTTGGACTTTGGCCTTGAGCTTCAACCCACACTAGGTGCACCATTACCCCAGCACAAAGCAACCCTGTCATGCCTTATTGCTTATGTAGAGTCTCCACTCCCCAATCACAGCACTTAGTACACCAAGTAATTCTCTCATCAATCCCACCTCCACCCAACCTTAAACTATAGAATAAATAATTAGTAAACCCACCCACGCACCCTCTGGAACCCAGCAACCCTCTCCCATCACTCAAATGATACACATTATGTGTACCTTTAAAAAAGAAAATTGACTCTCACAGTGGCAACCAGCTCCCTCTAACAGTATCCTTTACCCACTTATTCACTAAAATGAATTGTTAATGACATAACAGTAGTAACAGCTGATGGGTCACTGGGTCAACCAACCACCAACAACTGGACATACAGTAACTAAGCCGTGGTTTTGAATACTGAAAATAACTGTGCTCTAGCTTTGAGACTTGGATGTAGATGCAATTCGCTCTTACGTCACACTCTGTACACAGTAATAGACTATATCTAGAAATTGACATTAACACCCCTTTCCTAAGTTGAAACAGATGTAAGGCACTCTGCAGTGGAGCTAGCCAGGATGCAATGCAATACTGCAGCATACTGCAGCAGAGATGCTGTAGTAAACAAGAAAATTTTAGTGGTGGTTAATCCCTTTTGTGATGCACTAACTCAAGACACTGTATTGCATCCTGGCTGACTTCACTTTACTTCCAGTGAGGGTCAACTCAGGAGAAAAAGCATTCAAAAGCTACCCAGCAAACTGCATTGGTATCATCTGTGATCTGCGCCATTTTTTTAACCAAAAGTTAGTGTTGCTTTTGCAGGGATGTGGGATATAAGCAGTCTGCCTTTGTATACTCTAATTGAGTTCACAGTAATAGAGCAGCTGTCTTCTATTTGTCATGGTCATAGAACTGCAATTTAAAAGTACTACAGATACTTTTGGGAGAAGAACTTTGTGCTCTATCCCCACCTTGCAAAACTTCTTAATCAGTGAGGCACAGCAGGAGTGGGTAATCACACTCTCAGTTCCATTGTTTTGCTCTGAGTCAGTAGCTGAAATTTTCAGCCTGGGGGCATGATTACTACTGTATCTATCCCACCCACTGGAGTGCCTTTTTGACGTCATGAAATGTAATCATTTTTTTAAATCAATATATACATCTAGTGAAGTTGTCAGTTTTGATATTTGTTTTGTAATTACAGTACCTGGCTTTTTGATTTATTCCAAGTCAGTCAGATTGTTGATGTGTTCCCATTCAAAATTTCATAATATAAAATAATTCTCCTCAGCTACAGTAATGTTGCTTTTTCACAGATCTAACTGGATATATGCAGAACTCACCAGTACAGTGGCATGATGGTTGTGCTATGGGCTACATACTCTGAGCCCGGAGTTTGAGTTGATCTCTGGCTTCCTAGAACAGAATTGTAAATAAGAGACACTCAGCTCCCTGTGGAAAACATGGGCTGCTTGATTATTAAACATAATCTACTGGGTTATCTTAGAGTGGCATTGATTTCAGCTATAAAGGCTATCAACTGTCCAAGTCTAGAAAGGCTACAAGGGAATGGATGCTGAAGCAAAAGTCTATAAATCTCCAGGGACAGATGGGGTTCTCTCTAGGCTGCTGAAGGAAACTGGGCAGGTGCTAATGGAGCCACTTGTAGTTCACTTTGGAGAATCAGTAGCATCAGATGTAGTGCCTGAGGGCTGGACAGTGGCACATGTGGTCTATTTATACAAAAGAAGTGAGGGGAAATCCTGGACACATACAAGCTCATAATTCTGATAGTGATAGTGGGGAAACTCCAGGAGACAATTATTAAAGAAGGGATAGTAGCATCTGTAGATGAAAAGGGCTTAATGGATGGGAACCAGCATGGGTTGACAAATGGCCAGTCATGTCAGAGCAACTTAATTCACTTTTTTAATGTACTGTAGTGACATAAATGACAGACAGGGGCTAGACAGTGCACATAGTATACTTAGATATTAGCAAAGCCTTTGACTCAGTGTCACACAGAAGAAAGTAAGCAATCTGGGGATGTGGAAGAAATAACCAGAGGTGTCAAAAATGGTCTGACAGACCCCAGAGTGTGGTCCCAAACAGTAAATTCTTTGAGGAAAGGGCAGTGACTAGTGGGAAACCACAGGGGTCAGTCTTGGGATCACTGCTGTTTCTTATTATATCTGTGACATAGGAGAGGCTGTCAATATGATCGTGTTCACAGATTATGGCAAAATCTGAGGAAGGGTGATAGTGAAGAAGGGATTAACGTTATGAGACAGGATAGGAGGAGACTAGAGAAATGGTCCAGCATTTGGCAGTTGTAATCTAATGCCAAAAAGTATAAGATGATGCACATAGAAGGGAAATCAGGGAACAGTGTTCTACTGTATATTGATGAGATGCTGGTAGAGAGCACAGAGGAGGAGAGGGACCTAGGAGTAATGATCAACAATAACCTTAAGCAGGCTGCTCAGTGCAACAGAGTATATGGGAGAGCTAACAGAATGCTTGTATACATAGGGAGAGGGGATAACTATCAGGAGAACAGAAGTGTTATTGCCTCTGTATGGATCACTGGTGAGGCCACATCTGGAATGTTTCCAGCTCTGGTGCCCACATCTATGGAACAGCAGGGATAAATTGGAGACAGTGCAACAAAGGACTAATAAGATTATCAGTGGTCAACAGGGCAATGTGTATAAGGACAGGCAGAAAAGTCTTAACATGTATTCACTGGAGGAAGTGCAGGAGGGGGAACATGAATGAGACTTTATACTTCATGAAAAGGTTCAACAGAATCGATACAGGAAATATGTTCATATTAAAACACAGTGCATCCAACAGGGGCATGTGCTCAATCTGTAGAAGGGAACGCTTGTAGAGGACATTAAGAATTATTACCTTTATGAAAGGGTGAGGAATGAGTGGAACAAACTTAAATAATAGCAGGATTTAAAAGGAAGTTGGGCAAATATAAATGAGTCATGATACAGTTAAGGGGGAAGGGGTGAATGCAAGGGAGGAGTAGACATTAGAGCATCTCCAAGTAGAGAATCTTCAAACAGAGTAGATTGAATGTTCAAGTCACTAGTGTCAGTTGACTTTGACTATGGCTGCCATGGGGGCACCATAATTTGAACGAGTCACTTGATCCCACCACCCTTACCTGGTTGCTGCTACTGCTGAGTCTGACCTCTCTGTGTATTGCAAAGGGATATGACTGTTTGCAAAATACTGTGTTCATGCTTTAGATGATCGGCTAGAACACTGGCTCCCAGTGTCCATGTGGATGTACCCCCCTGATCTTTTTTTCACACATATTGCAACATGCTGCCTGTGGATTTGTGGGGTCATCCTTAAAATAGGCCCATACTGCAGAACATCTCTTGGCTTTTTTAGCTATATGACCACAAGCCTGAGGGACTGGGGGACCTCTGGAGAACTAGAGTGACCACTGTGAGATTTCTGTTTCCTGATCATGATGGGGGCAGAATGATGTGACCTCTCCATATAGTACTCACAAACTGTCCATGTAGGTCAGCACCTCGTAGCCATCCACTGTCAGATATAGATTCCACAAATGATGTGTCAGGATAAAAAGCCTTTATTCCAAAATAGGCAGATCGGTCAGCAACATACAAGACATAGGCTTGATACACCTAGCCCTTCCCCAGGAACCAAATGTTTTCGCGTCACAATTACGCTTTCTCAAGGCTATGGCAATTAGGGATAATACACCTTATATACCTTTTTTAAAGGTGAAGTTTAAAGGCAATGTTTACTCCTATAAATAAATCCCCATATAAGATTTATATTGCCATAAGAAACAGGTATATACAATATTATCCAGTACCATTAACATAAATATACACACCATAACGAAGACATTCATATCAAAAAATAAATAAATATCTATAAAAAATTATTATAAGGAAGCTTCCACATAAATATCATAACCAATATCATAACCAACATAATACAAACTAAAAATTGTAACACATATCTCTAATGCATTCAAAATCTACAAGAAAGGAGAAAGGTGAAAAAAGTCATTTAAGCCTGGAACAGTATATGACTTCAAAACATATTGCCAATAGGTTTCCCTCTGACGTAATTTCAAATCCAGATCTCCCCTCCCAGGACCCATAATCACTTCTTCAATGATTTGAAAACTGAAATGATGTTCTTTTCCCCTAGAAATTACATGTTGGGAGAGAGCACTGACACCATCAGCATGTGCTATACTTCGAACATGTTGCCCTATTCTTTCTTTAAGTTTTTGAGTTGTTTTGCCCACATAAAAACCAAAGCATTTATTGCAACACGCTAAGTATACAACATTAAAAGTGTTGCAATTTGCACAAATTTCCATTTTATATTGTTCCCCCGTAATAGGTTGTTTAAATATATTGCCAGTTTTAATGAACTTACAAAAACAGCAATTTCCACATTGAAAAGTTCCCTTGGGTGACCTCTCCATATGATCACCAGATGCAGCAACAGTAGCATTAGTAGCACATATATCATGTGGGACTGGGAACTTCATCAAGATGCCTTTGTTGTTCTCTTTTCTTCATTGCTTCTCTTACTTTCCTCTCCTCCCATTCTAGTGGTAGTGGTGGCCTCCACTCCACAGAATCATAGTTCTCATCAGAAGAACCTGTAACTGGCAACAGACTTTCAACCTCCACTTCATCTTTTCCTTTTCCTGTGTTCTCCTCCAGTTTTACCTGCTTCTTCTCTGCAACTTCTCTTTCCCCACCCATCCCCACCTTGTTCTCAACTAATGCTTCACCCTTCTTATGCCCTTTTCCTGATGCCTCCTCCTTTTCATGTGCTTCTGCTTCCCCCTTCGGAATCACTGGCTCCTCTCCTTCCTCTGGCACCTCCACTTCCATATCATTTTCCTCTGTGGCAGTCACCCCAGTCTCCCCCACTGCAACTAGTTCTGCTGGTGGTAGACATGCTACCGGCTTACTTTATAAAACAAAGCAGTTGGTATACCATAATTAGCACCTCACCAGTGTACACCAATCAATTCTTTTTCTTCAGGTGACAGGATAACAGTAGTATCAGAGCTCCCCCAGACTCATTTCCTGATTTGGGGGCCAGTGAGTACACTCAGAGAAGGAGCATCATATAGTTCCTCAAGCCAGCAGCAACCAACTAAATTGCCCATGGTGTTCATTATGGTAAGGGTGTACAGGTTGCTGAGTTGGCACACCACTGGCTCTGTCAGCTGCTGTTGTGTGGTTTGCACAAGATGCACAGGTGGAGACCTTGCCTGTGCATCTTTAGAATAGGATGAAGGATCCCAGGGCATTACATCACTACCATAGATAGTAGAAGAAAGCAAAGTACTTTGAGGAGGAGAAGGATGAGTACCACATGCAGTGGAACACTTGTGTATTTTTGCATTGTTCCAGCTGGTTTCAGCATCACAAGATGCACCACTGGACACTGACTGTGACTGTCTGGGAAAACTCCTGCTTAAAGTGGGTATACAACCATCTGAATTCTATGGACTAACAAATCCTCATGGAGAGAGAGAGGGAGGACATGATTGAGACTTCAAATACTTGAAATGGATAAATAAGGTGGATAAGGAGGGTCTCTTTAAGCTAAGTGGCAACCATAACAAGTGGAGGCACAGTCTTAAGCTGGAGGGGGGAGGTTTAGGAAGGAGGTCAAGAAGCACTTCTTCATGGAGAGAGTGTTGGACACTTGGAACTCACTGCCAGAAAAGGTGGTCTTGTTGAAGATGGTGGGAGGCTTCAAGAGAGGCTGGGATAGGAATAGGGGGAAGGTAAAAATCATGGGTGAGGAGTATGGAAAGGCTGGGAGGAGTGGGGAGATGGGGCAGGGTCAGCAGTTCAAACTGTGGACTTTGCAATATGAGCAGACTAGATAGACCAATGGCTTTCTTCTGCTGGTGTCTTCATATGTTTGTATGTTTCTTTGGATGCACTATTACATGATCCACCCAAGTATGCCCCTCAGTCTCAGATCCACCATCACCACCACCAGTAGCCCAAACACCAGCACCACTCCCCATCTCTGTCCTTCTCCCTCTAACATCCTCACCTTTTACATTACCCCCACCATGAGCCACATGACTATCACTGCTACTTGCTGTGGGGATGGGTACCATACTGGAACTTTTCCTTGTGGCTCCTCCTCCTCTTGCAAATCTCCCTGCTTCCTTTTCAGGATGTCCTTGCTTCATCATTATGACAGGCCAGGTATGGCACACACTGACTATCATTAAGACTAAGATGCAATTGGCTGAAGTGTTTCACAAGACATTGGGGAAGGGGGGATCTGGCTCCCCCAGGCAGATCAGACACGGCACACATTGACTGTCACAACTAATCAGCAATTGGATGAAGAGCTTTGCATAATTTGTTTGGGAGGGAGGCTCCAGCTCCCACAAGCAGGCCAGGCATGAAACACACTGCTTGTCATGAAGCTTTATCTACAATTGGATTAAGTATTTCACAAGATTTTTGGGGGGAGGGGGTCAGGCAAACTGGACCCTGGCAGTACCCTGTCCCTGACCCTGACCCAGCAGCACAGCCATGATCCACCTACAAACAATCGCCAAAGCTACAATTTGATAAAGTTAAGATCTGGGGCTTAAGCACCCACCCAGTCAAGAAGAGCACCAAAAAGTTTTGTTTGGAAGATTTGAGCACAGCAACAGCACTGGACAACTGCAGCAGGGCAGGTGTAAGGCCCTTCTCCCCTCCCTTCTGCTTGCCTTCCCAATGCTCTTCTTTTCTTTTCCTTTCCCTGCCTAAGAAAATCTGGATAACTGCAGTGGTAGCTTGCAAGTTAAGACCAAGAAACTACTCTTCACAAATTGGTGCATTTTTGGCAACCTTTTTCTATAAAAAGGGTAAAGACAGCAAAGCATACATAACAAGGCCCTTCCTTCCTAATGTCAGAGCTGCAATGGCAAACAGAGCTACATAATGCTCGCTTTTGCTGAGATTCCACATCTCTGATGGGTTGTTGAAGGTCAGGTGGCTTCCAGAAAATTCTGCACGTACTTAGAGTAATTACAGTTGCCTCATGCCCACCAAATCGCTGAAGCTAAAGTAAAGAGCTAAAGTGAAGACAGCAATCTTTGGACTGGTTGTGGATGGGTGGAAACAAATGACTTTTGGTGGCTCACCAAATCCACTTTGGCTTCATGCTCACTTTTAACTTTCTCACATGTGACACAAGTAAAAAAAAAACGTGGGTGTTTGGGCCTTCCTTTTGGATTTACAGGGAGTTTACAGCTGATTGGGTAGGTATTCTTTTCCGGGGAATCACTAGAATTATTGACCTCTTAGCTCCTATGAAAACCCGCAGAGTAAAGGGAAGCTGCTATAAGTGGATCTTGCCTCCTCTAAAAGCTCTGATGTCCACCCGGGACAAGGCCTGGAAAAAGTACAGGAAATCAATGCTACCGGGGGACTTAACCAGTTACAGGGCCCTTAGAAACCAATGCAAAAAGGCCATAAAGTTAGCTAAAAAAGACTATATCACCAACCTTCAAAAAACTAACCTAGGCAATCCCAGGCTTTTCTGGTCGCACATTAATGAACTCCTCAAAGGGAGCAAAAAAACTACACCCAGCCCAATCTTGGCTAATGGGCAATTAATCGATGGGGGCTCTCTCATTGCTGAGTCCCTTAACAGTTACTTCACAAACCTGGATGCTTACAAGATGGGACCCCCTGACAGGAGGAGTGAGCCGAATGCTCAACAGCCCCCAGACCTTGACCACCCTTTGTTTCACCTGAGGCTGGTCAGGGAAAAGGAGGTTTTGATCATCCTTAAATCCCTACACTCGAGAGGATCTGGGGGCCCCGATGGGATCCAAACCAGAATACTCAAGGAGGGGGCTCCAGCTTAGCTAAGCCCCTAACCTGGCTGATAAACGGTCTATTATAGAGGGTCTGTACCCAAGCTTTGGAAACAGGCCCTAGTGATTCTATACACAAGGGAGGCCAACTGAGCCCATTGAGAACTACAGGCCCATCTCTTTGCTGTGTGTCATTGCAAAAGTACAGGAGAAGCTAGTCTACTCCCAACTCCGAGAATACCTAGAAATCCACCGGGCAATCTCACCATCAAAGCATGGCTTCAGAGCCAAGCATGGGATGGATACTGCACTAACTAAACTCTCAGCAGATGTACTGAGCAATAATGATGCAGGGGTCAGCACAGGGGCGGTCTTTATTGACCAATCTAAAGCATTCGACTTGGTAAACCACAACCTCCTACTACAAAAAATGTGCTCACTTGGCCTTGACACCCATTCACTGGGTTGGTTCAAGAGTTATCTCTCTGGACGCACCCAGAGGGTCAAGTGGGAGGATAAAGTCTCCATGCTAGCTCCACTCAAAGAAGGGGTACCTCAAGGGTCAATCCTCGGCCCCCTTCTCTTTACACTGTTCATAAATGATCTGCATACACACTGCAGGAGCAGCAGCGTTATCCAGTATGCGGATGATGCGGTCATTTACAGAGCTTCCCCTACTTTACCTGAGTTGGAGACAGCCCTCCAAGAAGACATCCTTCAGATGGAGGACTGGCTCACTCTTAACAAAATGGTTTTAAACACCAACAAAACAAAGGTAATGCTCTTTGGTCCTAGATCCCTGGGATCTGAGAGGTCACATCTTCTACAACTCCAGTCCAGGGGGGGTGAAAAACTTGAGGTGGTCACCTCCACTAAATACCTTGGCCTTACCCTGGACCAAGGCCTCACACTAAAAAATCACGTAGACCAAATCACCAAAGCCATCCATGGGAAACTTGGAATCCTTTATAGACTAAAGGACCAAATTATCCCTGAAGCTAGGGTAGCCATTGCCGCTAGCGTACTCCTCCCTAAGCTCACCTACGTGGCCCCGATTCTCCAGGGCATGGCCGTGACAGAGTTAGGGAGGCTGCAGACCTTGTACAACAAGATAGTCCGCTTTGCCGCTATGTCACACCCGAGGACTCACCACTGCGAGGCCCAATCTAGGCTCAGGTGGCCGTCTTTGGAAGCTCGCCTCTCCTACCCAACCCTCTGCCTTACATTCAAGCTACTGGGTCCCACACCTCCCCCCAGCCTGAATGGTCTCGTTAGGGTGAAACCCAACCCACGGTGCCTGCGCTCATCAGGCCAAACTCTCCTCGTGGTTCCCAAGACTAGGACTAAAGCCGGGTCCAGGTCCTTTGCATACACCGCCCCTTCCACCTGGAACAACCTCCCCTTGGAGGTACGGGAGGCTGTGTCCGTCACCAGCTTCCGGACAAAGCTCAAGGGACACCTGCTCGACAGGAGCACATGTCTTTGTTACAGGACCTGACCACGTACAGCCATCCTGGTAGCTCATCAGACCCGACCTTGCATAGCCATCCTGGTAGCATAACGGACCTCCCCCTAAAGAGGGGTGCACTTTTGGCCCTCTTATCCCCTTCCAATATGCCCACAAAGAAGCTAACCCCAGGTCTTTAGCTACTGCTTGTCTAACAGAGCACTCTCAACCTAATCACTAACTTGGGATGTAAAGCGGTCTCGTTATGTGTAACCTCTATGTCCTTACTGCCTGCATGTCTTACACTACCTGCTGCCTGTAAACCTATGTATTCTTACTGTTAAATACTTTACAATTCACATGACTGTACTGATCTGTTACCTGTAAGTTGTTGTCTCACCCGGGTCACCCCTGAAAAAGGGACCTCCGGGGCCCAGTGGGCCTACCCGGTCATCAAAATTCAATAAATAAATAAATAAATAAATAAACACATTTTTCAATTTCTAGGTTGGTGGACATCAGTCCTGGCTGGGCTCTTCTTCTTCAGGTTACATATCAGTCTGATTCTTTTTTACTAATTAATCATTATGCTCCTCAAGTTAAAACTCAACTCAACTCTCAACTCAAACTTTATTTGTAAAGCACCTTTCATAGCCAAGGCGCTGTACAGAGTATAAAATTACAGTATAAACCATAATATAATAACACTTTACAAACAATCAATTAATTTATCATTTAATTAGGGAAGGCCAAAGAAAATAAATGTGTTTTCAGCATAGATTTAAAGATACTGACGGTCAGGCATTCTCTTAACCGGTGAGGTAGAGAATTCCACAGGGTTGGTGCTGTTGGTACAGCCAGACTTTTATAGTGGAATTTGTTGGCTCCATATTTACACACTGCGAGAAAGGTGATTTGAGGGGATGTTAATTCCCATTTAGATAGTAAGGTAGCCAGTACAAGTTGGAAACAAAAAAGATAGTGTTGTAAATGCTTTATTTCATATTGTTTTGATGGCTGTGTCATATGGTTTTGATGGCTGTTCTTTAAATTGTATGCTGAGTTTCCTGCTCCTCAAGTTAAAACAGCCAGACTAGCATAATGGAATTTGGCGGCTCCATATTTACACACTGGGAGAAAGGTGATTTGGGGGGATGTTAATTCACATTTAGATAGTAAGGGAGCAAGGACAAGTTGGAAACAAAATAGATAGCGATGTTAATGCTTTATTTCATATGGTTTTGATGGTTGTGTTAAAGGATGCAAACAGATTGCTCCACTCTACAGGGGGCAACATACTTCAGGAAATCCATGTCTGCTAGGATATATTTTTTCCACAACACTGCTGGTTTCATCTTGTCAGGATTGACTATTAGAATTTTCAGACTGCTTCTTTTTAAGAGGTAATATTAATTTTTGTGCCAATACTGGTACTGCAAGAAGAGGTCATTGGAGGGTTGGAACACCTCTATATTTACTCTCGTTGAAGTGAGGAGGCTGATTACAAGTTGCCAGCTGCTAGACATGCAGTTTCTTTGTTGTTATGGCAATCCAGTGCAGTGGTGGGAGAATATGACAATTGATGTTAGGGAACTGTGTCAGCAACTGGAAAGCTGAAAGCACAATCTAACTATTTGCATTATTTGAAACTGAGAGATCGGTTGTAGAAGTTATTAAATAAAGAGAAAAACATGACACCTGGGGCTTGATTTTTATAATCTGTTGCAAGGTTTGCCACAAGCCCTTCGTAAACCCCATTCTGTGGTGCAGCTGTGCCAAACTCCTTTGACACAACTGCACTCAATTTTAGTCCGTTGGGCACAGTTGCGACAATTTTCACACTTTACGACAGCTTGTGCCAAAGATTTGACACAACCCTGTCAAAAGGGATCCCCCAAATGGAGCTAGTTAGACCAGGGAAAGCCTGCTCTATCTTGTGGCATTTGACCCTTGGGATCGAAAATCTCAGAGGGTGGCCAGGAGAATGCTGCAAGCCCTGTACCCCAAACAGTCAGTGCACCAGGGGCTCGCAGCATTCTTGGTGCTCTGAAAACATGAGCTTGTGATGTTAAAGACCAGATACTGGATATAAAAGTGGAAATGCTGACATTTCAGTGTAACAGGGCTGATTCGTTGAATATGGAGCATAAATATGGAACTAAACAGACTACTTTGGGAGATCCTTATGTGGACTGTAAGCATAGAATTGACCACACCATTTTTACTGAGTTGAGGTCCTCAGATGGCATGTGTGTTTCTCTCAATGGTACTCTGCTTTGTATAGAGGAATTATTTACTGCTAAGTCCTTTAGCACTAATACAGGCACACAGGGGATTATTGAGCAATTTATCCTGAAGGAACTGCTGCCTATTTCAAATTTAGACAGGAGGGCACTTTTAGCTCCTATATCAGTGGAGAACTCAAACAAATTATTATAACTTTAAATTTGGGATCCTTCCCAGGCATTGATGGAATTGTCAGTGAGTTTTATAAAATGTGTGTTGTTGTTCTTTCCTGTTTTCTACAGCAGGTATTCTAGTGTATGCTGAACTGTTTTAATTCCTCGCAATCTTTTGAATCTACTTCATTGATTTTTCTTTTTAAGAAAGGAGATGCTACTTCTTTGAATAATTAGAGGGAGATTATCTGGTTAAATTATTATTCAAGATACTTTCTAAAATATTACATAGGAGACTTCAAATGGTAGAAAAGGAGATAACAAAGCCAGTTCAAGTATGCTCTATTCCAAACAGAAGTATACAGTAACAGTTGTATATTCTGAGGCCTATGATGGAGCTTGCAAATTCAGACCTTGTCTAAAACTTTTTCCTGTCCTTGGACTTAGAGGAGGCTTTTGACAAGGTTTTGCATAGCTATCTGTTTGTGGTTTTGGCAGCTTATGGAGTTCATAATACCTTTATTAAATGGATTGGATTATTATATGATAAGGCTTCAGCTACACCAATTACAAATGTCTTTTTTAAGGGGATAATCTCCCATCAAATTAGGAGTATGACAAGGTTGTCCTTTAAGTCCCCCATTTTATGTTTTTCCTTTGGAACCTTTATTGGGAAGGATTATTAAAAATAATGCAATTAGATTATAGGTATCTGTCTTCCATTATTCATGGTGCAAGTAAAAAAAAAGTGTTGTCCCTTTTAATTTTATTTGCTCCAACTCCAACTCCCACTCCCACATCCCTTACACATACACACCCAAACTAAACAAGAATTTGTGGTTAGGTTCAGTCAATGATCAAAACATATTTCACTCAGAAGAACTGATTAAATGAACTAGCATGTTTAAAAACAATTAAATCTTCTTACTTGGTTGCTGAATCTGGCTGGGGCCTTTGTCAATTGCCTTGTTCACATGTACTGGAAGCAGGTTCAAACTCAAATTTCAGTGGAATCAATGCTGTATTCCTCAATTGGAAGCTCATGTAAACTCATTCAGAGTTGGGTTCCTGTTTCAATCTGAACCAGGTTCAACTGAAATAGTTCAAGAGCATTGATTATTTTGAACCCGGTTACTTGGTGCATGTAAACCGGGTAGTGAATTAATTTTGCTATACTTTACTGTTGAAACTGCAGCAAAAGGAATGCAACTAGATTCAAAATCCTCAATTGCTGTGTGTTTACATGCAATGGGAATCAGTCATCTTGTAATCAATTCAGTTCATTCTCATCAATCCAACAGCCTCTAAACCAAAAAGGATTACAATCTGAATGAAGTGAATTGATTACAAAGTAACTGATTCCCAATACATGTAAACATAGCATATGATGAGTGGGTGCTGTGAAATGGATACAAGAGAAAGAAACATCTTTAATGAGCTGTTTGCAACACCAGAAGTGAGAGGAGTAGGCTCAGAGGCACTTATCTCACTTATCATTTTAACTGTAGTAGTTCACAGCAACATAACATTTTTTTCTGTTGTCCTCCATAGTTTGAGATTTTTAAGTTCACTGATTGCTGAAAAGCACAGCCACTGTCAAAAATATCTAAACTGACTAGCTAATTCAGTGGGTGTTTTGGTGTGAGGGTTTGTGGCTCTTGGTCGAGCTGGTCTGCTACTACTGATACCATCACAGTACAAGAGGATGACTAAGGAAAGTCAGAAAAGCTGAAACTCTGACCTGAAAGGATGTGAGAGTTGCTCTTCTGCTTCTCTTCTGATAGTGAACTGCAGCTATTTATGGACTGCAGGCTCCTGTGACCAGATACCTGCTCTACCTTTGTGGGGAGAATATCACTGTCTATAAGGTGTTGGATAGACATCTTAAGAGTAGAGTGGTTTGTGATCCTGTTCTTCTTTGCTACCCTGATGTTATTTACATGGCCTCTATCATTCCTCAAATGTTCCCTCCCAGAGGCAAGAAGCAAAAACCAAAGGGACATCCCTGGCATATACATTAGTTTATATTTGGAATGATGTAAAATGGGGACTCTGGTATTAACATTTTGGGTGGTCTTTGGCTGGCATATTTTTCATAAGCTGCAATTGGGTCTCTGTTTGGATCCATTAAATTACAGTACATTTGAGGCTTGATGGCTCTTATGTCATGAGGGTTGTCACTAGAGAAGCAGTGAATTTAAACTCTGCCGGCGAAGTGCCCACAAAGTGGGCACTGTGATGCTTGGCCAGCTGGTTATGATTGTTGTATGATATTTGTAATATAAAAATATAGAAGGTGATTGTCTCACATAAGACAGCCTGTGCTTATAGGTGTCCCCAGCCAGGATCAGTGAAGCTACAGGGTGTATTAACCTGAAACCAGGAGGTAATTAAAAAGACCAGAGACCTGATTAAAGGTCTCCTGTTTTTTGTTGTCTTAATTAGAACTGACCCAGCTGCCAGGATATAGGGCTCATAAAGTTTTATGATTCCTGTAGGTAGAACATTGATACCACCATGGTGCTAAAAGTTGTAAAACCCTTTGATATGCTTTGGGAATAGGAACTACATATGATCAAAGAGAAAATGTTTAATTAAGGAGTCATACTTAGGAAGTGGAATTTTTGCTGATGTCACCTTCTTTAATATACCTCCTGATAGGACATCATGTTTGTATTTTTTTTCATTTCTAAAAGGGAGGAGCTAGATGACTCACCTAGGGGGTGGGGAGATGGAGTTGAAATGTATCCTTGCAATTGGGGAATATGACATATTATTTAGGGACTTTGAGAAAATCTAACTATAAGGACTCCAGAGGTAATGCATTAGATACAAAAAGGCTAACTGTATTGTGGTAGGAGTTTTTTTGATTTGTGCTCTGGCCTTGTTCTTTTATGTGATTGTGAGCTCTTTGATATATTGCTCTGTGTTTACATTTTTCATATTTTTATCATCTTTCAGTAAAGTACCTATTATTTGAAAGACTGCCTGGGTGTCTGCCATTTCTTTTTGCATGTGACATATAGAAGGTTAAGTCTAACAATTGTTCAGCAGCTTCATGGTGTTACTAAACTGGGAAAAGGTAAGAATATACCTAAGGTCTTTTATTGAGCTTTAAGGGTTCATTTTGGAAGCCTGGCTTGGTGCCCTTGGTGAAAGATTGTACCACAATCCCCAAAGAGAGTACGTATCTGAGCTTGTGCATTGTGTATGCTAGCATAAGGTTCACAGTTTGAATCCCCCCAGAACTTGAGACTAAAGGTGATTTGGACCCAAAAGCAGACAGGAGGGTTACCCTGTCTGTTACCCATTCTCATTACTGCACTCAAAGGTTGGCACTGTGGTAGGAGAGGACCTGACCTGATGAATGCATTTGTAACAGATTTGGTTGACAGCGGTGCAAAACAATTGGTAACACAAGCTTTAACTGTTCAGTATGTCAGCATAATACTGTACAGCTCACTTGCACAATAAGGCAGTGATTTATTTTTAAAAAGAAAACAGAATTATATCATTTTGCATAAAGTCAAGTTCCTACCTCTTTTATTTTTTTCTAAAGTGCAAGTTAGAGTAGCCTTAGTTAGAGAAGAAGATGGCTTCCAATTACAGTGGGTACACTGCAGACTACTTGAGGCAGTTGTGCAAGGATAGAGGAGTCCTGCACGAGGTGAGAGCCAACAAGCAGAACCTCATGGATGCCCTGAAGGCAGCAGATGCCCAGAATGTCAATTCACAAACTATGACTGTAAAGAACCAAGCCTTGGCTGTGGACGGGCTAGAGGCCAGTGCAGTGTCAAGATCCCATGAGGAGGGCAGCAGGGCCAGTGCAAGCAAAGGGCCACAACAGCAGGAGAAGGTCACCAGCATTCTGGAGCTAGAAACAATCAGGCTGCAGATTGAGTTGCACAGAATGGAGTTGGAGTTCCAGAGAGAAAAGAAGCAAGAACAGTGAGCCACAGAGGAGAAAAAGGAGCAAGAACAGTGAGCCACAGAGGAGAAGAGAGAGTGAGAACAGAGAAAAGTGGAGTGAGAGAATTGAGCCACAGAGGAGAAGAAGAAGCAAGAACAGTGAGAAGCTGAATGTGAACAGTGAGAGATGGACCTTGAAGAGTGTGAGTGCCAGAAGTGACATGAACTGGAGAAGCTACAACTCCAACCACTAGCACCAGAGCAGGTAAGTGGCTTGGGTTTAACTGGAACTACAGGACTGGGTTACAAATTAAATTCCAAATTGATAGCTGAATTTAAAGAGGGGGAAGATATGGATGCCTTTTTAAATTTCTTTGAAAAAGTTTGTATACAGGCAAATATTCCTAGAGGGTCCTGAAGCTTCCAGCTATCCCCGCTACTTGCCAGAAAAGCTCAGGATGCATTGGGTGAAATGGACAATGAGGACAGTAATGATTACAGCAAACTTAAAGCTGCACTTTTTAAAAAGTTTGATTTAACTGTAGAAGCACAAAGAGCTAAATTCTGTAAGCTCAGGAGAAGCCCTGACATGAGCTATGAGGAGCTAGCCACTTAACAACACCAGTGTTTAAAATGTTGGTGGGAAGGAACTGAAGCAAACTTCGTAGATAAAATTGAAAATGTTATATTGTTAGATCAGTCTTTTGGGGCATGCCCAGTAGAGCTGAAAACTTGGCTGGAGGACCGAGATCCCCAAACAGTTCAAGAGGCTGCTGAACTCTCGGACCGCTATGCCAAGAGCAGACCTGCTCTGAGAGTGAATGGAGTGGGTGTGGCAGCACAGAAAGAGAAAGCACACCTTCAGGGCAGCTAAAACCCTCGCTGCCTCCACTGAAACCAGTTAGCCTCAGGTTTCAAAGAAAATATTTTTCTGAGAAAAGAAATGAATGTTGGGTTTGTAAAGAGGCTGGGCATATTGCTAGACAGTGTCCCAAAAGGACAAGTGAAACACAAAATGGAACTAGGAAAGAAGTGGGTTGTTTCTGTGTCCCTGGAAGCATGCCTGTGAACATCAGTGAACATATGCACCCAGTCATGGTGAATGGTGTATAGACGCAAGGGTTAAGGGACACAGGGGCATCCCTGACATTGGTAAAAGATGATCTGGTAGAGCCTGGTCAGATTATGCCAAATGAATTTGTAACTGTACAAGACTTCACTGGTGAGGAGAAAACATTGCCACTTGCTAGTGTTCTGCTAGACTGGGGTGAAACAGGGGGAACTGTGCAACAGGTGGCTGTAGCCAAAACTTTAGCAGTTGACATCATCCTTGGCAACAATCTCAAACAGGGGACGGTGTGTGCAGTTATCTGTAGCCTAGCAGCAAGGGACAATTGTAGTTCCCTGGACCCCACAGAAGCTATTGTGGAAACCACTGGGAGACTGGTTACCCAGCCTGTGTCTCCTGATATGGAGACCAATGAAAAGGGGGTCAAAATTTCCCCATGTAGCAATTAACAACACAGCTACAGAGGGTTACTCTAAAGAAGGAGGGGAGACCAATCATCAGAGGGTTAGGGATGACAGTGATCCTGAATGCCCAGATACTAGTGCTAGGGACCCTAGTTTAGCAACTGAAGGGGACCTGTCCCATGCCTTGGGAATGTGTAAGGAGTTTGCAGCAGCTCAGAAAAGTTACCCTAGTCTAGAGAAACTGAGGGCTTGGGCAGACTCTGACAGAGCACAGGAAGGTGACGGTAAACATAAAGTTTATTGGAAAAATGGACTTATGTATCCTCAGGCTGTGAAGACAGAGGGAGGGGTGATAGGCAGGCAGCTTGTCATTCCACAGGGGTACCATGAGCAGTTGCTCAAGATTGCACATGATATTCCCTTGTATAGTCATCTGGGAATCATGCACACTATGCAGCAGTTGACCCAGAATTTCTATTGGCCCAACTTCACCCAGCAGGTGAAGGAGTATTGCAGGTCTTGTCGCCAGTGCCAAGAAATAGGAAAGGTGGTAAGAAAACCCAAGCCACCCTAATTCCATTGCCCATAGTGGAGTAGCCATTCCAGAGGGTGGGAATGGATATTGTGGGGCTTTTAAATACCCTCAGCTCCTCCAGGAAGAGGTTCATCCTGACTGTGGTGGATATGCCACCTGGTGTCTAGAGGCAGTCACCCTATCCTCACTGAGGACAGACAAAGTGGCAGATGCCTTACTTGGGATTTTATCCCATTTTGGGTTTCCGCAGGAGGTTATCACCAATCGAGGAGGTTCCTTCATGTCTGACCTGATGGAATGTTTGTGGGAGAAGTGTAGGGTGGTACAGAGGTGCATGACACCTTATCACCCACAAGCCAATGGGCTTGTGGAAAGATGTAGCAGTACCCTGAAGTCAGTGCTCCAAGCATTTGCTGAACAACATGGGAGGGACTGGGAGAAATACCTTCCCCACCTCTTATTTGCATACAGAGAGGTGCCCAGGAGTTGACAGGATTTTGCCCCTTTGAGATCTTATATGGACGCTTGGTATGTGGACCCCTAGAATTAATCTGGGAGGACTGGGAAGGCAAGCACTCTACCCAGGGCACTCCCATAGTGGATTATGTCCTTAGGTCTAGGGAAAGGCAAAAGGAGCTTATGGGGACTGCCCAGAGCAATCTGGCAGCTGCTCAACAGAAGCAAAAAGTGTGGTATGACCACAGAGTCAGAGCTCACTCATCCACAGTGGGTCAGGAAGTCATGGTCTTTATTCCGGTCCAGAAGGACAAGCTGCAAGCTGAGTGGGCAAGACTGTACAAAGTAATTAGAAAGGTAAATGACATGAACTGTATCATAGAGTTACCTGACAGAAGACATACCGAAAGAATGTACCATGTCAACGTGATGAAGCCATATGCTAATAGAGCTAACATGGTGTTTGCTGTATGCAGTCCTGGAGAGGGGACAGATGAAGGAGACCCCCCTTCTGGACTTGCTGGAAGAAGACAAGTGGGAGTCTTCTGAGGAGGCAGTTAAACTGTCACCCCAGCTGGCCCTGGAGAAGATCCAAGAACTGAAGGAGGTTCTAGCAGATGTTGCCCCACTGTTTAGCACCAAACCTGGACTAACCCCCTTAGCAACCCACGCTGTAGAGACAGGGACACAGATGCCCATATGGCAGACAGCATATCGTGTATCAGAGGCTGCCCAAAAGGACATTAGGAGGGAGGTGGAGGAAATGCTGGATTTAGAGGTAATCTAGGGATCACACAGCCCCTGGGCCTCACCTGTAGTCCTTGTGCCCAAGCCAAATGGCACTACTCATTTCTGTGTGGACTATCATGGACTGAATGCAGTCATAAAGTCAGATGCCACCTGATGCCCCAGGTGGATGAACTCCTGGACAAGTAGGGAGGGGTGACATACCTTACGACTATTGACCTGGACAAAGGGATATTGGCAGGTAGAGTTAACTGACAGAGTTAGGCAGAGCTCGGCCTTCATCACTCCGACAGGCTTATTTGAATTTAAAGTAATGCCTTTCAGAATGAAGAGCACCCCGACCACTTTCCAAATGTTGGTGAACCAGGTGTTAAAAGGTGCTGAGGAGTACACTGTGGCATACTTGGATGACATTGCTGTCTTTAGTGCCAGCTGGGATGAACACCTGTCTCACCTTAGGGAAGTGCTGGGTAGGATATAGAGGGCCGGGCTCACTGTCAAAGCTGAAAAGTGCCAGGTGGCCATGACTGAAGTGGCATACCTCGGGCATGTTGTGGGCCGGGGACAGCTCCGTCCTAACCAAGTAAAAATAGAGGTGATCAAGACAGGGCCCAGACCAGAAATGCAGAAGCAGGACAGCAGTTTTTTAGAGACAGCAGGATACTATAAGAAATTTGTAGCCAATTACAGTGCCCTGGCTGCTCCCCTATCTGACCTGGTAAAGAAAAAGATGCCTAAGAAAATTACCTGGGAACTAACCTGTGAAAGAGCCTTTACCAGACTGAAGAAGGCACTGTGCAGTGCTCCTGTATTGACAAGTCCTGACTACAGCAGACCCTTTATAATCCAGACTGATGCCTCAGATGTGGGTATTGGGGCAGTACTGAGTCAGACATCCAACCAAGGAAAAGATCACCCTGTAGTGTACCTGAGCAAAAAGTTACTTCCCAGGGAGCAGGCTTATTCTGCTGTGCAAAAAGAGTCTCTTGCCATAGTGTGGGCCCTAAAGAAGTTAGAGCCATACTTATATGGGCAGCATTTTGAGGTACAAACTGACCACAACCCCCTGGTTTGGCTGACACAAATGGGAAAAACTAATGGTAGACTATTAAGATGGACTCTTGCCATGCAAGGGTATGGCATGATGATCTTACATAGGGCTGGAGTGACTAATCAGAACGCAGATGGCCTGTTGCACCTATATGAGAAATGAACTGACTTGGGAAGCTCATCCCATGCAGGGGACAGAGCCCCCAAATTCAGTCTAGGTGGGGAGGATTGTGATGTTTGGTCAGCTGGTCATGATTGTTATACAATATTTGTAATATAAAAACATAGAAGGTGATTGTCTCACATAAGACAGCCTGTGCTTATGGGTGTCCCCCCCCCCCAGGTTTCAGTGAAGCTATAGGATATAGTAACCTTAAACCAGGAGGTAATTAAAAAGACCAGAGACCTGATTAAAGGCGTCCTGTTTTTTTTTTTGTCTTAATTAGAACTGACCCAGCTGCCAGGATATAGGGCTCATAAAGTGTTATGATTCCTACAGGTAGAACATTGATATCACCCATGGTGCTAAAAGTTGTAAAACCCTTTGATATGCTTTGGGAATAGGAACTAGACAAGATCAAAGAGAAAATGTTTAATTAAGGAGTCATACTTATGAAGTGGAATTTTTTGCTGATGTCACCTTCTTTAATATACCTCCTGATAGGACATCATGTTTGTATTTTTTTCTATTCTAAAAGGGAGGAGCTAGATGACTCACCTAGGGGGTGGGGAGATGAAGTTGAAATGTATCCTTGTAACTGGGGAATATGACATATTATTTTGGGACTCTGAGATAATCTAACTATAAGCACTCCAGAGGTAATGCATTAGATAAAAAAGAGTCTAACTGTATTGTGGTAGGAGTTTTTTTGTTTTGCACTTTGCTCTTGTTCTTTTATGTGATTGTGAGCTCTTTGACATATTGTTCTGTGTTTACATTTTTCATATGTTTATCACCTTTTAGTAAAGTACCTATTATTTGAAAGACTGCCTGGGTGTCTGCCAGTTTTTTTTTTTTTTGCATGTGCCGTATAGAGGGTTAAGTCTGACAATTGTTCAACAGCTTCATGGTGTTACTAAAATGGGAAAAAGTAAGAATATACCTAAGGTCTTTTATAGAGTTTTAAATGTTCATTTTAGAAGCCTGGCTTGGTGCCCCAGGTGAAAAATTGTACCGCAATCCCCGAAGAGGATCTGAGCCTGTACATTGGGTACGCTAGCATAAGGCTCACAATTTGAATCCCCCCAGAACTTGATGCTAAAGGTGATTCAGACCCAAAGGCAGACAGGAGGGTTACCCTGTCTGTTACCTGTTCACATTACTGCACTCGGAGGTTGGCACTGTGGGAGCAGAGGGCCTGACTTGCTGAGTGCATTTGTGACAGGCACTTCATGTTGCCATTCCACTATGCCAAGTGGCCAATATAAAAGGCTCACTTTGCCTTGTAATTATTATTTTGCGTTGTCATTCCACCTTAACATGAAGTAAGGTGGAGTGACAAGTCTATTGGCAGATCCTCACACATCACATGGCTTACAGTACTGTAAGTCACATGCTAAAGCATGCCAAACAGGAAGTAAGTGACTCATGCAAGGAGATACTTTCACTTTCTCCTTTGCAGAGGGAGAGAGAGGAGGCGGTGAGATTGTAAGAGCAGTTAGGTTATTTAGAGAAAGAGTGAGAGAGAGAGAGAGAGAGAGAAAGATAGAAAGAGACCAACAGCTTTTTTAAAAGCTACATTTGTTTGTGTTTTGTGCAGACTATTTTTTTACTCCATTTCTTCCTGCAAATTTCTTTTTTTCTTAGTTTTATAAGTTGTTGTTTGTCTGTGTCTGACTGTGTGTGCCTGTGTTGTGTGTGTCTTGTGTGACTGTTTTGTGTTGTTGTTCAGACTGAGGGAGGGCAGTCAACTGATTTGAGTCAAGTAGAAATGGAGCAGGGTCAGGGAATGTCTGGGGCGAGGGCAGTTCCAGGACCGTGGCATGGCTAGGGAGGAGTGTACACACATGGGGGGTGTGTCCAGTTGCAGGCCCCCCCAGAAGCAGGACCACCACCTCCTCAGGGAGTCTCACCTCCACCACCACTAACACCAGTTCCAGCACATCCTGAGCAGGATGTTCCTGCTCCCCCAGCCCCAAGTGTGGAGCCTCAGCACTATGACCAGGCTGCCAGTACATCTGCCCCCCCACCTATGCCTGGTCCTCCCCGTACCTCCCTGGTTTAGGAGTTTTTTGATTGTGTTGAGGGGGACATCAGCTTGGTCTGGTGTTGCATTTGTAGGGTGAAGATGTGCCATAGCCCCCAGGATACTCACTTTGGGACTGGGGGCCAGTGCACCCACATGATTAACCATCACCCAGTGGAGCTGCAGGCTGCCACAGAACAGGCCAGGCCTGCACCTGCTGGCTCTTCTGTGGCAGAGGGTGTGGCTGTGCTTGGTCCTAAGAGGAGGCGGGCCACAGCAGCACCTGCTGCTCCACCAGCACCACCCCACCACCCCCACCACCAGCTACAGCACCTGCTGACCCCAGAGAACTGCCTGTAACTCAGGTAGGCATTGCAGCTCTCTGGAGCACTGTGGACATGATGAATGAGAGGGTAAGTGCTGTCGAGCAGCAATTGGAGCAGATAGAGGGACATCAATTGTAGTTAATGTCCATGTTCCAACTGCTGCTGGACCACCTCAGGATCCCGCACTAGGTTTATTTTCCTACCACCATGTACCCCCCACCCTCCCTGCTGTGTCATAAATATGTATACCTCCACCATCCCCTGTATCTAATTATGCACTTTTTTCTTGTCTTCTGCATGCATGACACTTTGTATCCTACCCCCTTCCTTCTGTTAAGTTGGTGTTTGCCCTGTTTTAGTTTTCCTTGTTTTAAGTTAAAATGGTTTCTTCCTACCAGCATTATTTCAACTTAAAGGAGTAGTTCAACCCAAATTTGAAACAGCATATGTTATGCAGAGCATTTTGATGTGCATGTAAAGTCCCTCCCCAGTGTGTCCTTCCCTCTGTCTGCTATTAGGAGTTTTTACTAAATTGTGTCTTCATGTTAAATCACTTTATTGCCTTTATTTAAAAATCCTAATAGCAGACAGAGGGAAGTATGCAGTAGGACTTTACAAACAAATCAGGAGTGCTCTGAATAACATACTCCTATAACAAAACCAGAAAGCCATAACTCCTCATGAATAGATGCCACTAAAAAAGTTTCACTGTTACTGCAGCTGTATTTATGACAAAACAAAGCATACAATAATGAGCCTTGCGTTTTGCTGGCTAGGCCTTCAGTGATGAACCTAATGAAGTCCTAAGCAACAAAGCACAGTGGTCATTTGTGTGTGCCTTGTTTTGCCATCAATAAAGTTGCGGTATCATTGAACATTTTTGTGTGGCATGTATTCATATAGATGGTGACACAATGTGTGCTTGCACTTTTGGAGCCAGGTATTGTGTACCAGCAGCCGTCCACATAGTGCAGTGTGCTTCTTATGGCCTTGTTATATTCCAAGTTAAGAATGTTTACCCTGACATATTTTAGGTGCCTCAGTAATGTTTACTTTCTGTCGTGGAGTGTTTGTTAAAAGGCAGGTCTGAGCAGTGCAATAATACTGTGCTAAACTGCATGTGTGCAGTGTAATGTCCTGTGTGTGCAGACACTATCCAGCTTCTTGCAAACATATATATGTTGACTTGTTCCAGTATTTATGGTATAAAGAATAAATATTAGAATATATAACGCATATTTTATTTGTACTATCAGCAGCAGTGGACAAAGCCATATAATATGTCTTCAGAGGTCTTGGTGCAGTCGGTGGGCAGTGTGCACTTCAGTCACAGTGCACACATGACTTTTAGGAGATCAATTGATAGCACTGCTCACTCCTGCTTTTCAACAAACCATACCCAACAGACATGAAATATTGCTGAGGCACCCCAAATATTTTATGGTGTACAGACATTATAAAGTTAAAATGTATAACAGGTCCAGTCCACTGCTGCCACACTGTGCTACCACTGGTGCCATGTTGTGGTGTACAGCAACTTGCTGCACAACTGCCACTGCCAGCCTAAACTAGAAAGACATCATTTAGTCCAGAACAAAAAATGCAAAGAAGAAATGTGGTAGTACAGTGTGGGACAGTGGACTGGACTTGTTATATAATTTCTGACTTTATAATGTCTGTACACTGTGAAATATTTTGAGTGCCTCAGCAATAGTTCACGTCTGTTGGGCATGGTTTATTGAAAAGCTGGAGTGAGCAGTGCTATGATCTCCTAAAAGTCATGTATGCACTCTGACTTGAGGTGCACACTGACCACCAACTGCACCACTGCTGACGATGGTACAAATAAAATATACATTAAACATTCTTATCTTTCTTCTTTATACCATAAACTCTTGAACAAGTCATCATACATATATTTGCAAGAAGCTAGACAGTGTCTGCACACACAAGACATTACACTGCACACATGTAGTTTAGTACAGTATTATTGCACTGCTCAGTCCTGCTTTTTAACAAACACTTCACGATACCATGACAGAAAGTAAACATTACTGAGGCTCCAAAAATATTTATTTTTGTAAATAGACATTTTGAAGTTGGACTATAACTAGGAGTGACATTAATAATGATGCAGTCAGTGTTTGGTGCAGTGTTCACACTCACACACAGTCACCAGAATTAATGTGCATCCCCAAAATACTACTGTCTTGTGTCCAGAAAACTTCCCAGTGCTGATGAAGTGAAATGAGAGTGTAACAAGAAAGGCAAAGTCTCCCAAAATTAATGGCACACTCAGTCATGCACACAGTAGTCACACACAGTCACCAGAATTAATGTGCATTCCCAAAATGCTACCATCTTGTGTCCAGAAAATTCCCCAGTCTAAAGTGAAATGAAAGCATAACAAGAAATGCAGAGTCTCCCAGAATTAATGGTGCACTCAGTCACGTGCGCAGTGTTCACACACAGTTTCCAGAATTAATGTGCAGCCACAGAATGCTATTGTCTTGTCTTGTCTCCAGAAAATTCCCCAGCCCACACAAAGTGAAATTAGAGCATAATAACAAATGAAAAGTCTCCCAGAATTAATGGCACACTCAATCATGCAGACAGTGTTCAGACGTAGTCACCAGAATTAATGTGCATCCCAAAAATGCTACTGTCTTGTGCCCAGAAAATTTATGACTCCAGATGAAGAGAAATGAGAACATAAAATGGAAAGAAAAGTCTCCATTAATTCATGCCACACTCAGTCATGCGTGCACACACTCCAATAAGAACTACAGCATGTCCCCTGCTGCTGCTGCTGGAATTTCATGTAATGCTTCTTGACCTGACTGGACTGATGCACAGTGTCTTGCCAAATGATGTGCTAGAAGATGACCCAACCATTGAGTTAACTGTTCATGATGATGTGATTATGCTGTTGGTTGTCCAATGTCTGCTGCACTGACCCCCAACGAGAAGGATGCCCTCTGTGTGTACACGACGAATACTACCCTTGGTAAATTAATGTACCTGCACCATCATGGTTTTCAACTGAACCTGAGTTGACCTTAAATGTTCATATATATATATATATATATATATATATATATAAAAGACAAAGAACCTCTGTGCGCAAACACTGAGGCAAGGGTTACCCCAAAGGGCATTTGGTTGGGAAGCCAAGTTTCAAGAAAATACAAAATCACACATGCCCTCACAATGCAAAGCATCATGGGCTGCATATGCAAATCACCACAGAATGTTATGCTGGTCCAACTTTAAGCAGAATTGCATGGTGCCCGAAAGGCCTCTCACACAGTTTGCAAAGGGTGCTAACAGAAGACATAGACATGTGTTTCGTCCTACCAGGACTCATCAGTATGCCTCGTCTGTTTGACACCCCAGTGGAATGGACCAGCTACCCTTAAGGCACAAGGCACACAAGTCACAAATCCAAATCTGGAAAATAATACCTTTTTGCTGGTTGGGCCAGGGGGGGTAGTGCACTGCAGAAACAGTCCACTACCAGTAAAGATACCAAGAAGCAGTGCAAAAAAATCATGCAGGTGCAGTGGATATAAGTTTCAGACTTCTGCAATTACTGTGTGGCACGATAAAATGTGTCTGATTTGATGGCACATGTAGCACACACACTCACACTCACACACACACACACACTACAAGTAATGCACAGGAAATTGAAAACTTCATTAATATAACCAAATCTTTTAAACACACTAAAATTGTGCACTGCTGCACCACAACAATCAGCAAAAAAATTTAAAAACTTAATTAAAATATTACTGTGTGTACAGTAACACAGTTAAACAAGAAAAATATAACCAAAACAGAAGACTGCCTTTTTCTCCCCCTGTTAATCTACCTACACCACAGATACACCCCTCCCCCAAAGCACACTTTAAGTGTCTGTCAGTACACAGACTGAATGTTCTAAATTAACATTCAAAATCCACAAACAAACAATAAACACTTGATGATATGAGCACAGGAGGGTTTCCTACAAGCAATGTACTAAATTTTTAGCAAAAAAAAACACCTTAAAAAGGTTTTTTTAACAGCTTTTAGAGCTCTGAGAGCAAACTGTCTCCTCTCCAGCTACCACTACACAACACACTACCCTGAACTGAGACTATGCAGAACAATCTAGAGCCCATGTGACCTGAAATCCCATGAATCACATCAAAATGCACCTTGGAACTCAATTACAAGGCAAAGTGATGCGAAGTACATTGATTTCTGTGTACTTCACATTAAAATTGATGCAGAAATGGTTGGGGGAAGGCAGAGTAGTGCAAAATCATTGGTTTCAATGGACTTCATGTTCCTCATTATGATGTGAAGTACTCCGCTTCACATTGCGGATTTACTTCATGGATTCCATATCACTCCATGAATTGCTTCGCAGAGTGAATTTTGGCCACTTTTCCCACTTCTAGTTGTCACCAGAATGGGTCTTTGCTTTGGAGCTCATTATACTGAATAAATGTTTGACTATCTGTGTCACTTAACAGCTACAGATCACTCATCTTAGACTATACTCTTCGGCTGTTCTCAAGGAAAAATATAAGCCACAGCTGAAAAATACTAAGTTTAGGAGACCAGTGGGATTGCGAATCCCTAGGGTGCCAGAACTGTACATTTTGCCTATGTCTGACTGTGTTAGTGATTCAGAACTGTTTGGTTTGTTTTCCTTGCCTAGCTTCTTAACAAACATTTGCTTAATTGTCAGGGTTACTATTATCTCACAGAAGGTAGACAGATTACCGTGAAAAGTAAAGTGGCCATGGTGATATCTTAAAGGATATCTGTCAACACTTCTGAGCATCCCCCTAACAATACTGGGTACATTCTTTCTGCCATCAATCTGTCTGATTTTAAAATGTGAACTCTGCCAGCAGTGTGTCAAGTTCATTTACAGTGATATCCAGCATGTCTCTCATTTCACCATTGTGGGCCAGGAATTCCTTTCATTTTTTACAACTTTCAGGTCGTCTCTGTTCTTTAAATTGTATGCTGAGTTTCCTGATAATTTGTAAACTGCTGCCAGCTCCATTCATGTTTTGACAAAAAAAAAGAACACTGTTACAATCTCGCTAACTGAAATGGATAATTGAATGTGCAGACATAGGCAATTGACTGTGCAAGAAGTTTTGACATCTTGTGAGTATTCTATCAAGTAATGATGTGTTTTAGTAGTGACCTACTCAAGAGGGTGCAACAGCCTTTTGCTATCACTGCTATAGTACAACAGCTCCGGGACTGCTGCAGTTTTTCATGTATAACATCACTCGCCCGTACACTATATTTGCCTTTGAGAGGAATGGTCACAGTTATCCCTCACTTGTTAGATCGTTACCTACTGTACATGTTCATATACAATAACAATAGTAAAACTCCAAGATTCCTGCTGCAATCAAGCTGATTAAACAAGTAAATATATCTGCACACATACAGTACTTTCAAATAAATAAAATCACTATAGCCTAAGAGCAACTATGGTGCATCACCGATTGTTGTCTGATGTAACGGAATATTGGTGAGATTTCACATTATAATATGTAATTTTAAAGATAACATACTTGTAGTACAAATTAAGAACTGCAAACATTTCAACAAAAATAACCAGTATTTTTTTTTTTTACAAGACCTTGATTATCTGCCACTCTAGATAATCTTCCAATTTTGTCTTGCACCAAGTGGGTGGATAATCGAGGGAGTGCTATGTAAAGAAAATATGTCACATAGGCTGCAATGTGTGCAGAAATTGTGTTTTTTCAAAGTTTCTCATAAGACATATAAATAGAATTTGTCATAGAAAAGGAACAGTAGGCTAATCTAGTCTGCCTTATTTTTCCCTGCTATTTCTACTCGGTCATCTTGCATGATGGAAAGATTTTTCCCCTGTTCCTTCCTGTGGGACATGACATGCACTGACATCATTTCATCATTTCATTTTTATTGTACACTGGAAAGCATGTGGGTGAAAATGCCCATTTTCACAAGCATCCAGATATAACAAAACATAGGAGGTTATATATGCAGTTACAGAAAATGAATTTTTTTAGAGATAAACTAATTACGTAGGTAGATATAAACATGGCTGAAGAAATACTGCTTTACATAAGTACATCTATAACATAACAACAAGGCCATAAAACACACTTATAATCTAACTACAAGGCTGTTAACATATTTTTTTTATTTTTATTTATTGAACATATCGGAATTATAAAACTCTGAGTCAGAAACTCCTTTGAAAAGTCTCCACATCAAAATACAAGTTAACTGTACAATACAAATTAAAAGAACAAGGGGATACATGAGGTACAGAGCTGGGTACAAGACATACAGGGGGTAGACAACTATACTCTGAGTCATGACAAGCAGATAAGCAACAAAGCATTTATTACATTAGGATAGTACAATAAGTAACATAGAGCAGCCATATATATGAGAACAATCAGAAGCAGGTACAAGCCTATCATTTTAGAGATGAGGGGGACCACTCAAAAGGTGGATACAGACACATCGTTTTAGAGGTGGGGGAAAGGTATGGATGAGGAAAGCAAGGGGTGGTGGGGGATGCTGTCAGAAAAGACTTTGTCTGTGAAAGCTAGCAGGGAAAAAAGTAGGGGGTGTAAGGAGACCAAGGGAAGGGGAGGGGAGGAAAGTTATAAATAATCACAGACACAGGAGGAGAAGGAGAATAGCTCTCTAAGTTTGGATTTGAAGGGACCTAGTTTCAATTCTGAGGAGATATCTACAGTTAGGTCATTCATCCAGAGGGGGGCCCTATAGTAGAATGCACAATGCCCTAAGGATGTGCTGCAGTGAGGGAATAGGAGAGGGTCCTTGGTAGAGCTTCTGGTGGATCTAGCTAGAGGGGCATGCTGGATTAGATCACAGAGCCCTATACAGAATAGACCAGCTGAGATTTTCTTGGCTATAAAGCAGGTTTGGTATTTTAGTTGAGCCTCAAAGTTTAGCCAGTTTGTTAGCTTGTACAGGTCACAAGTGTGGGTCCACCTATCACACCCAAAGACTAGCCAGCAGGCTTTGTTCAGAGCTGCCTTAATATGACTGAGAGCAGTGTTATCCACTGCACCATAGAAAATAATCCCATAGTCAACCAGGGAAAGGACTGAGGATGACACGGCCAGGTGGAGGGCTGCAGAAGGCATACAATGTTTGTGTCTGTGCAGCAGGCCAATTCTTGAGTTACTGGACTTGGTTAGAAGATGGATATGTTCATGGCAGGTAAGATGGGAGTCTAGGGTGATAACCATAAATTTAAAGGATTTTACCAGCTCAAGATGGGTGGTTTTGTAGTTAAGAATGCAAAGGCAAAAGTATTTTTGTTTGTTTTGGAGACAGGTGAAGATCATAGCCTTGTTTTTTTTTATAGTTAAGCACTAGTTTGTGCTTAGTGAACCAAGCTTCTGCTTCGGAGAAGAAGCTCAGTAGGTCAGTTTGGAGGATGAGGGGGTTTGAGTGGCTACTGTAAATAACCATGTCATCTTCAAAAAAAGAAGAAGGTGACCTGTATAGGCTGAGGGAAGTGTGTTCAAGAACAGGCTAAAGCGGAGTGGAACTAAAATGGATCCCTGAGGTGCCCCAGTGAGAACAGGCAGGCTGGAGGAGAGGTTATAGTTAATTTTAACTTGCTGAGACTTTGCACTTAGGTAGTTCTCAAATCAAGATGTGGATTCCTGTGCAAGCCCAACAGATGGCAGGGTCTTGAGGAGGAGGGCGTGATTAGAAACATAGAAATATAGAATTTGACAGCAGATAAGGACCACTTGGCCCACCTAGTCTGCCCATTTCCCTACCTATTAAATAAGCTGCAGATTCCAGTTACTCAACAACCTAATTTCTCCTACCCCTCACTATAATTGCCTTATATCTGTCCCATGCATTATAAAAACATAGAATTTGACGGCAGATGTTAACTGTATCGAATGCCTTAGGTCAATAAAGACTACCCAAACTTAGTGTCCACAATCAAGAGCTTTGTGAATAAATTAAGTATATTCCAGAAGGGCAGTGGTGGTATGGTGCCCTTTCTAAAACCATGCTGTTCATGGGACAGTAGGTTATATTTTGACAGGTGATCAGTTAGCAGGTCAGCAGCTATTTTTTCAAGGGCCTTAGATAATGGGGGAAGGATGGACATTGGACAGTAATTGCCCAGGGAGGTGTGGTCACCACCTTTATGAATGTGTGTAATCACAGCCTGTTTCCAGAGTGTTGGAAATTGGCCTAGACAAAAGGAAAGGTTGAAGATTTTGGTGACGGGGGCAAGGACAGTGTCAAAGGTGAAGTGAAGGAGCTTAAGGTCCAGAATGTCACCACTATGCTGGGATTTGCTTAGCACTCTTGTTAGGTAGGAATGGGCCTCATGAGTGAAGACAATCCTGTAGCAGAAAGATGGAGTTTCAGTGGGAGAGGGGAGTGTGCATGCAACTGGGGGGATCAACAAAGTTGGAGGGAAGCACGTTACTAAGGTCTGAAAAGGCAGAGTTAAAGACATTAGCTGCAATCTTGGTTTCCTGTGAGAGGGAACCAGTGATGACAAGTTGAGAAGGGGGGAGGAAATGATTTACCACAGAGCTCCTTCATGTTATTCCAGAACTTGTGCCTTGAGCCCCAGGAGGATGTGAGCACCTCTTGATAATGGGCTGCCTTGGCTTTACAGAGTTCCCAAGTACATTTATTTCTAGCTTCTCTGTAACATTGTCTGTCAAGGAGGAGGCCTGATTCATGAGCTTGCACCAGAGGTTATCCCTGTGCCACATGAGATCCAGAAGGGCTTGAGTGATCCAGCGAGTAGTGTGGCCTTTAATGGTTTGTTTTGTGACAGGGGTGAAGAGGCCACAAGCTGTGTTAAAAGTGGAGATACAGTAAGCTAATGCACTGTCAATGGACTGTTCAGTGTCAATATGGGACCAATCACAATTCAACAGAGGGATGCAAAATAGGCTATGGGAACCTTTTTTCAGAAGTCGGAATAGATTAGTTTGGGAGGGGTTACTGCCTTGCACACCACCAGCAGAGCACAGGAGAATGGTGACTTAGAGCATCCAGAAGGACAGTGACCTTCGATATCTATTAGGGGCAGTTGCTAAGGATTAGGTTCAAAAGGGTGGATGAGTCGGTTTTATGATTAAGTCTCATAGGGTATGGGACGACTTGAGTAAGGTCTAAGGCTGCTATGTTGTCCTTAAAGTGGGCTTCTATGGGCGATAGCCAGTTGACATTGAAGTCACCTAGGGCAATGAGTTTGCATTTAGAGAGAAATTGAGCTATGTAATTGGTTACTGCACTGAAGGCCAGTTTTTGGTTTCTGGGTGGAATGTAAACTGCCAAGATATGAAGCGATTTACCAGAGTTGCCCACTAACAATTTAATTGTGAGCACCTGAGCACCATGGGGCAACGGATCAGATGTGACAAGAATGGCTTGTAGCATCTTCCTTTTAAAAAGAGCACAGCCACCTTCCCTTTTCCCAAGTCTGTCAATTTTGAATAGGGAGTAGCCCATGATGGCCATAGTGGAGTCTTGTGTCTTAGGGAGTGAGCCAAGTTTTGGTCACAGCCAAGATATTGGGTTGGTGCTAGACCATCCAGCCTTATAGAATGTCATGCTTTTTTAGGAGGCTGCATATATTTATAAAATCAATTTGGAGGCAGTCCGTGCTGTCCTTAGAGGAGGAGAAGGTGGAAGGATGAGGGCCAGGGTTTGGGTGAATATTTCTGGACAGAAATAAGAGATGGAGTGTGTGCTGGAGAATAGCAATGTTAAGCAGTCTGAGTTTAATAAAGAGGTAGCGGGGGTAGAGTTGGGGTTTGGTTCCCACCACAAGGGTGGTACAGGACCTGATGTGGTGAGCTAGTAGGGCAGATAAGTGTAGGATAGTATGGTGGGGTTAGTGTTAGGCCAGAGAGGCTGGGAAGCAGCTGGGGGGACACTAATAGTTTCATTACAATGGGCTAGTTTGGATAAGGGGACCATGGGTCCTATGGGTGGAGGATTAGAGTGAGGTGTGGGAGCTAGTAGGAGTAGCAGGCAGGTGGTTATCTGAAAGATCTGGAGTAGATCCATTTTATGAAGTCTGGCTGGGGGATACTGGGTGTGGAAAGGTGTGGTTCTGATATCTGGTGGGGTACTAAAAGAGCTGGCTAAGGACAGAAATAGGCAGGGTCAAGGTTGGGCACCCTGTTAAGACAGTGGAATAGGTACCAACTATAGTGTACAAGGTACAGGGTTTGAGACAATATTGGGGCCTAGTTAAACTGGTAGATCAGTGATGGGATAGACAGCACTTGAAGGTTCCTCAAGCGATGATCTCACAGTAAAAAAGGAAATGCCTCAGGAATGAGGTACTTCCACTTTAAGAGAGAGAGGGGAGAGAGAGAGAGAGAGAGAGAGAGAGAGAGAGAAACCTGAGAAAAGTAGGGATGGGTCACTGGGAGAGAGAAAATGTGTTTAATAAAGGAAGGAGGTGGGGGAGAGGGCTAGGACAAAAAATCACCCAGAGAAAGTGCTGCACAGAGAAAGAGCTGCAGTAATCCAAGCCCTTCACCCTGCACAAAGAAAAAGTGGCAGTGATCCCATCTCTTCTTCCTGCTCAGAGATAGAGCAGCAGTGATCCCAGCCCTTCACCCTGCACAGAGGAAGAGCTGCAGTAATCCCAGCTCTTCACCCTGCTTAGGACTTTACCCAAGGTAATGAAATAATAATAGGGACAGTCTGAGGGCACTGCTCATTTGGAGAGGTAGTCTGTTAAGCTGGCTCCAGGTCCAGTAAAGTAACTTCAGTTTCATATTGCACTGTACCTTAGGCAGTGGGGAGCTGGCAGGTGACTGATGCTTGGAGGGATGTGGACAAACTGACACATTCAGGGTACAAGGATCCTCTTAGGCAGTGGGGAGCAGGCAGGCAGCTGATGTCTGGAGGGATGTGGAGGAGCTGACCCATTCAGGGTACAAGGATCCCCTGTGAAGTGGGGAGCAGGCAGACAGCTGATGTCTGGAGGGATGTGGAGGAGCTGACCCATTCAGGGTACAAGGATCCCCTGTGAAGTGGGGAGCAGGCAGGCAGCTGATGTCTGGAGGGATGTGGAGGAGCTGACCCATTCAGGGTACAATGATTCCCTTAGGCAGTGGGGAGCAGGCAAGTGGCTGATGCCTGGAGGGATGTGGAGAAGCTGACCTGTTCAGGGTACAAGGATCCCCTTAGGCAGCAGGGAGCAGGCAGACAGCTGATGCCTGGAGGGATGTGGAGGAGCTGACTCATTCAGGGTACAAGGATCTGACAAAAATACAACATGTTGTCATTATCAAAAAATAGCACTGAATGAGCACTGTATTTGCTACACATATGTACAGAAAGCAGAACCTGACAGGTAGGGGATGGGGTGAAAGAGGGGAGAGTAGAGATTAAGGTAAGGGGGTGAGTAAGAAAGAAAGTGGAGTGGGAAAGAGTGTGATTCACATATCCTGGAAAGGAGTAGCTATAGACAGTTGCAGGGGGATTTATTGAGCAAGTGCTTTTTAAGATTAGCCTTAAAAAAGAATCAATGGAAGAGCAAACTACAAGGTTGGGTGGTAGGGTGTTGAATAGTCTGGGGCCCCTGAAAGAGTGATTTCTGACACAAAGAGGTATTGAAGAAATGGACCTTAAAGTGGGAGGAGGATGCACTCCTAGTAGGATGAGCAGGGTCTGACCTAATAAAAAAAGAAGACACTGTGTGGGAGAAGGTTGATGAGAATTTTGAACATGAATGTGTGTGTGTCTTCTAGACAAACCTGTCTTCTAGCGAGAACCATTTGACAGAGGAATAAAGAATGCAGCTGTGGGTACGACTGGGAAGCCCAGTAATCAGTCCAATTATGTTATTGCATGACACTTTAAGCTTGGAGAAGTTGGCGGAGTTTAGTGAGGATGAGAAAATAATGGACCCATAGTCTAGTAGAGGGAGGAGTAAATTGGAGGCTAGCCACATTCTTGTCTTGGGGATGAGAAACTGATGGATCATATAAAGGAGCCCAAGTCATTGATGTATTTTATTGATCAACTGGGTTATGTGTGGACTGAGAGAGGTGCCTGTCCAGTGTTAGACTGAGGTATTTAAATTTATGAACCTACTCAATGGCAATGCCATCATTGTCCAGGAGTGTGAGGTCGAAGTTAGATGGTTTCCGCTTGCTTGATAAAATCATATATTTAGTTTTTTTGGAGTTTAGGACCATTTCGCGTGAGGTAAAAAAAAGAATGGAGACTGTAAAATTCCTTCTGGAGTTTGACGGGGATGGCAGTAGGGTTACTGTCATTACAGTATAAGTTGGCGTCATCAGTGTAAATGATGATGTTAGTATGTGAACATACTGAGAGGATATTGTTAGTAAAAAAAGAAAAAAGGAGAGACCCCAGGATTGACCCCTGTGTGACCCCATATTTAATAAGGCAGTTACATGAGTATTAGCATTCAATAACCGTTTTGTGAAACCTAGGATGGAAGAAGTTCCCAATCCAGTTTACCGTGTTTGTAGAGAAGTTCATTTGGGAGAGGGTTGCTAGGGGTAGGTTGTGGTCCACCAAGTCAAAGGCCTTGGTAAGATCCACAGAAATGTAGCCTGTATATAGACCATCATCCATATCCTTAAAAATGTCCTTTGTGAACCACATGAGGGAAATTTTGGTATTGTGCTTTGCTTTGAAACCATGTTGAACCCCAGTGAGGATGTCATATTTATTTGAGTGCTCTGTGATTTGTGCATGGACTATTTTCTCCATGATTTTGGAGGGAGGGTAGTAGGGAGCTGGGTCTATAGTTACTGATTTCCTTTGTGGAGCCTCCTTTGTGAAGTGGCCTAATGGATGTGATTTTCCATGCTGCTGGGAAAGTACCTGTGCAGAGTGCGAAATTAAGGATATTGGTGAGAGGAATGGCAATGTCCTTTATGACTAGTTTGAGGATGCAGTAGTCAAGACCGTCAGAGCCAATGTTGGGTTTTGAGTAATTCTTCTGAATGAGTTTTATGGTATCAGTGGGGGAGATTTCTATGAAATATAAAGCAGAGGCGGTTGTGGATGGATGGTGTGGGGGGTGGGAGGCTTGGGTGGGGATGGCCAAAAAGGGAGGAGTCTTATATTTGTCTAGATCCTCGAAAAAGGAGTTAAACATGGAAGCCATGTATTCTGGGTCATTTGATAATTTCCCATCTGTAAGAAGGGTGATCTGCTTTGATTTCTTATCTTTGCTCAGCAAAAAGTTTAGCATCCCCCCAGAGTTGTTTAGAATTGGCTTTGTTATAAAGTTGGTGGCATGGGGACATAACCGCTCATAGACACAACCATGTAGAGAGAATGGCATGCACTCTAACAGCCTCAGAACAAAATCTCGACCGATACAACAAGAGCTCATGCCATGCAACAAACACCAACTATCTTTGTTTTTGTTGTAATAATTTTTATTTTCCTAAAACATAGGAAAACTGAACATAAAATCATAATACAGTATACAGTCACATATTTAGTAGGTACATATAACCACCCTACGCCTCATTTATTGGTGTAAGGTACCAATACAGTAATCAAGGGAAAGGCAAAGGGATATAACATGAGAATATGGTACAGACACATATCAGTTCCCCTTATTACATACAGATTACTATCTTTTCTAGTGAAATAAACACTCTAATTATGCAAAGACATACCATGGAATTCAGGGAGGTAGACCACAGCGCCCCCATAGGCTCCCAGTAACAATCTTTTAAAGGGCACTCACCGAGACCTAGTGTCTGATCAGGGCGTCCTCATTGCTGGACATACACACCTCAACAATAAATTTGTATAATTGCCACCAGGCTTATCCCTCTTCATGGCATCCGGAGAAAGTTAAGTGAGAATGTACATATGCTCTGCAAGAGACCAGACTGATCCTGGAATGGAAACAAGAATATCCCAAGCTTAAATCTGTACTCATTGAATTAAGCATTCTACATGTCATCATGTGTTCAATCACAACAAGTAAAGTCTCCAGTCCTATCAAGAGAAACCTGGGCCTTTCCACTTAATAATAGGCCCTTGGGTAGAGAACCCAATTGTCATATTACTTGTTAAACCAGCAGAGGAGACTGGAGGTAGTCACCCTACTCCCAATGGTGGGTGGGCTTTCCCCAAATATTTAAGATATGGATCCCAGCAGGCTGCAAATGAGGAAAGTTTGGACTTCTGTAAATAGGATATCTTGTCCAGTTTGGCAAGAGTAGACAGGGACCCCATTATTTCTGCAACAGTGGGAACCAAAGGGGTTCTCCATTGGCATAGAATGGCTCTTTTTGTTTGTAGTGCCAGAAATGCCAGCCATCTATATCTTAGCGGTGTCAGTTTGGGCATATCAGCACAGATCCCCAAGATACAAAAGAGAGGGCTGAGGGGAATGGCCTGTTGAAGAACCTGAGAAGCAAGTTCATGTATCTCTTGCCACAGGGGCTGGATCTTTGGACAGGTCCACAACATGTGCACTAGGTCCCCTCCTGGCTGTTGGCATCTCCAGCAATTGTCCTGATCTATTACTTTAGCTTTATGGAGAATAGCTGGAGTTCTGTACCAAGAATGTGCAATTTTATTTTGGATTAGTCTGGATTTGGCATCTGTGAACCAGGTATGTGCATCTACCCAGGCTTTATCCCAGGCCTCGGAGGATATATGGGTCTGCAGCATCTTCTCCCATCTTTGCCTTGTTTCATCAGATTGGGATGGAAGAGTATCTCGAAGAGTAGCATATATCTGACCAGTAAGGCCCTTAGTACAGCGTATCCACTTGGTCAGTGGCAAAGCTTTGGGATGGGCCATGGTAAGGGGTAAAAGATGCCGAATTGCATCCCTAAGCTGGAAATATCTCCAGAAGTCTAGTGGTGGGATACCCCATTGCTGTCTTAAAGATTAAAATGTCTGCATGGCCCTGAGGTTAGGGGTCAACAAATCACCCACCTTAGTGATACCCAATATCATCCAGTGTCTCCACAGGATTTCGGCTCCACCTATGGTAATGTCTGGGTTTTGCCAGATAGGCACATGGGAGAGTGAAAGGGGGTCCAAATTGATTTTGCGGTGAGAACTAACCCAATTTCCCCTGGCTGCCATCACTGTGGGGGAAGTGAGTTCTGTACTTGTCTTACTGGTCCTGGATTTTTTAGGGCTGCCCCTCTGGACCAAAAGGGATGAGGGGTGACACAACCCCATAATATCTGTCTCTAGTTGTACCCACTGGGTGAGAGAGGGGAGGGAGGAGGTGGGCAATTAACCATTTGTGCCAAGAGAAAGGCCCAACGGTAGCCCTCTGGCCATGGGAGGTTCCACCCGCCTACCTTCCAATGTAACCTTAGTTTAGATCGACTGAACCTGGGTTTGGATCCCTCCCATAGAAAATCCCCGATTAGTTTATCAATACGCTGAAACCACTGTGCAGGTAAGGGGACCGGTAGGTGCATCAGGAGATAGAATAGCTTGGATGCAGAAATCAGTGTCACCGCTGCCACTTTCCCTGCTAGAGTGAGTTTAAGAAGCCTCCATCTATCGAAGTCTGTCTTAATGGAGGAAAGAAGGGGTTGTACATTAGCCTGCCAAATTGTTTCTAAAGACGGGGTCAAAAAAATACCCAGATACATGATCCCTTTTGGTGCCCAAATTAGATCATCTGCGGTTATCCCCTGCTGAACGCAGTGATCGTTGAGGGGGGGTACCTCAGTCTTGTTCCAGTTCAGCCGTAAGCCAGAGTATTTAGAGAACTCTTCAAGCAGAGCAAGGAGCGGGGGGATAGCAGTGTATGCGTCCTCCAAAAGGAGGAGGAGATCATCAGCATACATAAAACTTATATAGGATGTATTCCCCACTGTTAACCCTTTAATCTCTGGATGGTTACGAATGGCCGCAGCCATAGGTTCCACCGCCAGCACAAAAAGGAGGGGAGATAGCGGGCACCCTTGCCTCTTGCCTCTGCCCAACGGAAAGGGATCAGAATGCATTGAGTTTGTGTTGACTCTGGCTGAGGGGCCTTCATATATAGCTTTTATCCTGCCGAGAAATATTTCCCCTATCCCGAAGTGGGAAAGAATCGTATACAAATAGTCCCACTCCATGGAATCAAATGCCTTTTTGAAGTCAACCGTAATGGCGGCCGTGGGAGTATGAAGAGACTTAGTGAAAGGGGATCAGATTCAGCAGAGTTCTTAAGTGATCTAAGCTATGTCTTCCAGGTATAAAACCCACTTATGAGGGGTGTACAAGATCAGTCAACAAAGAACTAAGTCTATGGGCTAAAATTTTAGCATACAGTTTACTGTCCAAATTTATAAGTGAAATTGGGCGGTAGTTTTCCGGGTTGGTAGGGTCTTTGCCTTTTTTGGGAATAACAACTATAGTTGCCTCCCGCATGGAGGCGGTAAGGCTCCCTTAATTTCTATCTCCTGAAACCCTTGAATTAGAAGGGGAGAAATAATGTAGGCCAGAACCTGGTAGAATTCTGCAGTGTACCCATCACTTCCTGGGGATTTTCCTTTTTTCAAGTCTTGGATGGCTGTAGTCAGCTCCTCCTTTGAAATGGGGAGATCTAGAAGTTGCGTTTGCTGACTCTGCAGCTTAGGCAGGCCTAAGATATCTAAAAAGCCCTGAGTGACCATATTAGGGCCAGTGTGGGTAGAACAATATAGCCTTTTATAAAATGAGGACATAATCTCATTAATATCCCCAGGAGAAGTACTCAGTGACCCTAGTTTGTTTTTCAAACCTGGGATATATCTGCTAGCCTGTTGTTTTCATAGTTGATATGCAAGTACTTTACCTCCTTTGTCCCCCCCTTCCCAAAAGGTATGTTTAAGATGAAGGATAGCGGATTCAGCTTTCCTATTCAGAAGCTGATTAATTTCAAACCGAATAGCCAGAATGGATTTACCTATAGCGGAATGAATGGTAGAGGAGGGCAGCGCCTTAAAAATACTTTCGGCTTCAGCCAATCTCCACCCAAGAGAGAGCAGCTGCATTTCCCTTTGCCTGTGCTTAGCGGCCACGAACCCCATAATGTTACCTCGCATTGTAGCTTTGAAGGCTTCCCACGTTGTACTAGCAGAGGTATCACGTATAGGGTTTTCAGCTAAAAAAAGAGAAGCCTCCTTAATAACCCAGTGGGTAAAATCAGGGTCCTTAACCAGAAGCGGGTCCAATCTCCATTGTTTAGTCGGGGGAGCCACAGGGTCCCAATGTACGAGAAGCTGGACTAGAGCATGGTTGGAGATGCAGCAGGGAAAAATTGAGACATCAAGAGTTTTAGTAGTCAGGGTAGATGAGCCAAGCCAAAAATCCAGCCTACTGTATGAGGCATTTGGAGCTGAATGAAATGTATAGTCTCTTGTTCTGGGGTGGAATAGTCTCCAGAGATCTGTAAGCCCCTGATCAGACATCATTTGCTGGACAGTCTTCCTACTTCTAGGATGCGCCACTTTCCCCCTGTCATTCCTATCTAAGAGAGGCATCAGGGTAAGATTAAAGTCCCCACCAATAAGTAATGGGCAGTCCGGGGGGTTAAATTCAAGTAATACCTCTTTCAAATTATGAAAGAACTGAGGGGCATCTTCGTTGGGGGCATATACATTACAGAGAGTGAGTGGACCAGTGGGTGTGTTGTAAGTGGCCATTACCCATCTGCCTTCATAGTCTGAACGTGTTTGGTTTAGCGTCCAGGCAAGAGATTTATTCACCAAGATAAGCACCCCATATTTCCTGGACTGGGCATTAGAGTGAACCTGCTGGCCAACCCAATCTTTCCTCATGCGGATATGATCCTCCCTGGAGAGTTTCATCTCCTGCAGAAAGGCCACTTGAGAACGCTTACGCTTCAGGTGAGTTAGGACTTTCTTTCATTTTATTGGGGAGTTTAGCCCCCTGACATTTCACGTATGCGTCACAATGTCAGACATTTTAGTTGAGGGCCTCAATATATAACAAGTGTAGAAAAGAACCTAAAAGAAGGAGCTAAGTGCTTCAGAATGCTTGGTATTTAAGAAGCACTGCCCCAGTCTTAACAGGGCCCCCCAGTACCAAGCAAGGGTTAGCTATCAGGACTGTAGAAACTGTATACTGTCACTATATCTAACTATCAAACTAACTTATCTACAGAATATTAAAGGAAGAGTGGTAGGACTAAACTGGCTAGAGCCCTAGCCAATGGCATGTCCTGTCGCCCTTAGGGGTGTGGAACAAGTACTTCCCACAAAAGGGCAAGAAACTACTCTGCTACTATGAAATATATACCAGGTTATCCGAAACCGAGATAGGAGCAGAAGGAGCAACAAGTCAACTCTAGTAGAGCCATATCCGGGTCTACCTGCCACCCCTTCTAGCGAGGGGGGGGTGTGAGTCCTGTCAGCGGAGTCTCAGACCAGCAAACATCTCTAATGCCGATAAAGAAATCAAGGTCTCCGCTTATGTAATTAGGGCTAACCATCTTGGAGTTACTAGCAAACTGCCAGAAACCAGCGGCTAAGTGAAATCCAAGACAGTACATACTAGAGATGCAGGTGACTCGCTCCTAATTCTTAACTGATTATTATGTTGATGTCATCCAGATGGCGCTAGAGGAAAATCCCCAGAGGATGAATCTTTAGTGGTCACTAAAAACCTTCAACCCTTATATTAGAGGTTTAAAAAAATTAGCAATAAAATTGTTACAGCAGACAACAGTTGAGCTGACTAATTTTACAGCTCAATTCATTGCAGAGAAAGGAAAAACTAATTACCGGATAAGAATACCAAATGTGCCAGCCACATAGGACATTACAGAAGGATTGATATAATGTCTCCAGTAATATTTGGGTACCTAGTAAAGCATACAGCCCATTCAGGATCCAGAGAAAGCGTTTTACCGCCCCACTTCATACCCTTCAGAACAAGGTAATGGAAGGGATAAGATATGAACCCAAAAAGAAACTTTGGGATCTGTATTATGAGGGACAAAGGGCCAAATAAGAGGATGGGGAGGTGGAGGTGGGCACCACTAAGTCCCTTAGTAGCTGAGCCACACCAGCAGGATTATCCAGTGCTCCCGGTCCTCCAGTTTGTAGTCCCTGGCAACTGCATCTGTATACATTCCTTACAGGTATCCATACCAGCTATCCCACTCAGTAAACAGCTTCTGGCTACCTAACCAAACAACTAAACAAGTAAGCCTGTGTTGACACATGCTAAATTAACCTTAGAGAGGGAACCTCAGTCCCAGAGTGGGTCGAAGGTAACTCCCATATGTAGACCAAAGAAGCTGTACCTTTTCTCCCACCCACAAAATTACATATTTACGATAACAGCACTATCAGATACTTATCTGACTATTCAACAGATTAAACTATTGGGAATTCCCAATGTTCATGAAGGGTTCAGTTGTTTTGCCTCGATGGGTTCTCAGCCCAAGCCTCGGTCTGGGGGCGAGCCTGGGGCCTGGAGGTCGGTTGGGGGAATCGCTAAATTTCTCTCAACACTTTGGGTGCTTTCAGTGTGTAATTCTTCCAAAAGACTGCATTCTGGGTGTCCGTTCCCAATGTCCATTTCTTCACATGCCACCACGTCGGAAAGATCATTCAGGATCGAAAATCGGTTGTGTGCAAAATAGGGGCTGACATATTCTATCTGTACTTCAGTCTCCGGCACGAAAGGGGCAGGGGCCAGTGTGTCAAAATTGCTCTTCCTCTCCTGCGGATGGCCCATTTAGCATGCGGTGAGGATGGAGGTCTCTTCCGAACTTTCGAGTTTCTGGGTTCCAATCCCCCTGAGGGGCAGGATGGGGGAAGGTAACAGGAGAGACAGCTTTTGACAGGGGAGATTGCAAGTTGCTTGCAGCCTGACTAGAGGATGGCGAGCTTGAGCCATTCGGGCAAGTGCTAGCGATGAAGACCATGGCAGCCTCTGGGGACGAAAATTGCTGGTCAGCTCCATTGATCGAGATTTGCAACGTTGCAGGGTATCTCAAAGTAAAAGGGATCCTCATCGCATGTAACTTATGCCGGACTTCGGTAAAAGCTTTATGCCGGGCTGCTAGCTCTTTAGAGTAATCTTGAAATATCATAATCCTATGGTCCTTCCACTGCAGTTGCCCTAACTCTCTCGCCCTTGCCTGTATCGCTTCTTTTTCTGCAAAGTTCAGAATTTGAGCTATGATGGGGCGAGGCCTCTCCCCCTGTGCAGGCCTGGGTTGTGACATGCGATGTGCCCGCTCCATGGTAATCTTGGTGCCCTGGGGGAGTTTCAAGATCTCTGGCAATGCTTGCTGTAGAAAGGGTAAAACCCTCCCATCCTCACATCCCTCCAGAAAGCCCAGAAAGCACAAATTGTTGCGATGACTTCTATTTTCCAAATCGTCCACTTTATCTTGTAGGAGGTGTATCTGAGCCACCTGCTCTCTCATAAGGGCCGAATAATTCTGAAGTGTATCCTCCTGCTTAGTCGCCTTTTGCTCAACCGCGTCGATTCTCAAATTGATCTGCTGAATTGAAAAGGCTGAGTTGTTAGCAGCCAGAGTGAGGGTGTCAATACTAGCCATAATTGAGGTGAACGTCTCTCTAATAGAGGGCTCATCTCGCTCCTTTGATGAGTGTGCCATCATGCGTGTCACACAGACTAAGCAACAGGTTCAATCAGTCGTAGTTAGCCCGGTTGCTGTCAGTTTACCTTCAGAGTCACCCAGGTGCTGAAGCAAGATATCGACACACTGGTCTTTCAGTTTCCTTCTTGAAAGTTCTCCCACAGAAAAGGTAAATTACGGGTTCTAGGCTCTATACGAACGGAGCTGCAAGGTTAGGTCACCATCTTGGTTGAGCATTAACCACGCTCCCAACTGTCTTTGTTTTTGCTGGAGGCTTTGCCCCCCCACCCCAACATGGGGGGTATCATTCCCCACACCCCCCAGACTTCTTATAATCAACTCCGAGGGGGGGTTGTGAACTTTGGGAAAAAAGGAATCCTTGGAGCAGGGAAAACTTTTTCTTTATTACAGTGGGGTCTCTGCAGTGCATAATTCTGAGGAGATCTGGAGTGACCCATTCATTTTGGTGCCCACACACTATAATCTTTTTTGGGGGGATGAAGGATTCACAAATGAGGTTGAAAGTGTTAAAGGATGCTTCAATGGCAGACTATATGTTATTAATGTCAGAGTCTGTGGTTTTGAACTCTTGTGAGAGTTCATCAATGTTAGCATTTTTCAATTGCCTCATGTGGATAACATTTGGTAAGGATTTGGGGGCTCTGGCAGACCAGCGGGAAAAAGTCATGCAGTGGTCACTGACAGAGTCTGGGAGTACTTCAGAAGCCACTATTCTGGATGGGTTTGAGATGACTATCCAGTCGATGGTGTAGCATATTTTATAGTTGATTCTAGTGGGTGTGGTAATGATTTGATGCAGCCCATAGCTGGCAAGCAGGACTTTGGCACCATCAGGCTGGCTTCTATCCCAGTTAAAGTTAAAATCACCCAAGATTATCAACATTATTAGGAAGGACAATTTAATTGAGATGAAGGAATCAAGTTTCCCAATGGGGGTCCCTGGGGGTAGGTAGACTGTAGAGATAGTTAGGATTTTGTTGTTTCCAACAACAAGGTTGATGAGCAGTGATTTGTGCATGGAGGTATCTGCATTCAGTGGGAGTTCAGTGAAGGGGAGCCTATCAGAAATAAAGAAAAGGCAGCCACCTACTCTGTTTTTGGTTCTGTCTTTTCTTATCAGGGAGTATCCTTTGAGCGAAACTTCCTGAGATTTTATGAGACAGCCATGTGTCACAGAGGGTAATGATGTTGAAATGATTGAATTTGGACCAGGCTACAAATGAGGGTTTTTTTGGTGAGCAAACTCTGAATATTCAGGTGGGCGGTGCTAACAGATATCTTGTTCTGGCCCATGGTGGGGGTTGGGATGGAAACTGGGGGTGTGGGGCCAGAGTTTGGGTGGACGGAGCTTGAGAGGAGGAGAAGGAGCAGGATTAAACTGGTACATCTCCAGTTTAAGATGGGATGTTTGCAAGGGGAGGTGTGTGTGCATTTAAAGTACTTGACCATAAGGGGGCGGCAGACTAGGGACAGGCAGCAGTGGTGTAGGCAGTGAGAGTGGGGGGAGTAGAACAGGTTTCTGACTAAGCTAGGTGTGCGAGGGTGGGTGGCAGCCCTGGATGGCAAAGAGTTAAGTGTCCCTCTGGATGTTGGCACTCTAGGACCTGTAAGGGTATTAGGACTTTGCCAGCATGAAGGGGATTAGGAGATAAAAATAGTTTTTTCATCATGGGGCAGTTGGGGCTTGGCAGGTGAGCTATCAGGGTGAAGAGGATAATGGGGAGAAAATTTGTGGGTGGGCCCATGGTGGGGTGTTGAAATATTGGCTGGGGTGAATGTGGAGATAGGGCTGTCAGGAAACATGTGGAGTGAGAGAGACTATTGCAAGGGCAGCATGGGGAGGAGGAACTTGGGGTTGAAGTGTAATACCTGCTAGGCTGAAGAAGAGGCAGCAGAGGCAAGAGGAGGTTTAGAGCAGCAAATATCAAAAAAACAGGGAAAACAAGGAGAGGAGAGCAGAGCAGAGGGAGGTACTATTAATAGCAGGGAGGAGTGAAGTAGAGACAAAAAAAGGGGATATACCAAGGTCAGAAGGGGGTGCAGTGAAGGTACTAACAGAGCACACAACTGAAACCAATTGCTGCTGTGAGGTGATTTAATGGATAGTGCAGCAGTCAGCAGTGGGGCATGATAACAGGGGGTGGGAGTTCGAGACCAGGAGCGGGAAAGCGAATGGTGAGGAGGGCTGCTTTAAGGGGAAAGAGGTAGCCATTGGGAGGTGGGGGGGTGGAGCAGATGGAATAACAGGAACAATACAGTGGCAGGAATAGCAAATTATATTAAAGGTGGGTATAGTAGGAGGCAGGGTAACAGCAACCCCTAGCAGACTGTTCGCATAAGGAGCTGGTGGAGCTTAGGGGAGATTGGAAATTCAGGGCCCATCACATGACCAATTATGTGACAACAGGCACCCATATAGGCAGAGCTGACCAAGGGTGGGAGGGTGGAGTGGTAGGTGGGGCAGCTGTCGCGTAAGTGGCAGTGGCTATATACGGACCCAGAGGCTAATGAAGGATGCTGAAATGACCTTCATCAGGTGTGCAGACCAGGGGCTCATGAGGATGTGACCTGCAGGGGTGAGGGGAGTGGATTGCCACCACACTCCCTCTGTGTTGCAGGATGCCTGAGGAGGAATGGAGACACAAACCACAGTAAGGAACAAGAGGATTAAAAGGTCACTGAAAGCAGACAAAGGACAGGCAAAGGACTGATGTCAAGGTTTATGTGCTACTGTCTGCCATGTCTCCCCCACCGCCGTAGCTTGGGCTGGATCTACCCTGACCTCCACCAGGGATCAGTCAAGCTTCAAGCTCTTGCTCACCCACCCCCCTGGAGGAGGAGAGTAATCCTGCAGATGCACTATCCTCCTCCCCCCAGCTGGCCCTCCAACACCTCAGGTTCGCTTCTGAACCTGGGTCATCAGCATCGTGAGAGGTTGTGCTACTGCTGTGCTGGTGGGTCGGCATCTTACATCCCTCTTAAACTACCCTCTCAAGCCTGATTGCATGCCCCCATGTTCTTGTGCTTCTCCTGCTGTGAAACAGACTCCTCTCCTGTACCTGGTTCATGCCCATGAGGTACTTATAGGTCTCAATCATGTCTCCTCTTGCTCTCCTTTCCTTTAGGGAACATATATTGAGCTCCTGCAGCCTCTCCTCACATGATTTCTCACGTAACCCTGCACCATTTTGGTAGCCATCCTCTAGGCTGGTTCTACCCTGACAGTTTACTTGCAGAGTAGCAGCCTCCAGAACTGGATACAGTGCTCTAGGTAGGGTCTCACTACCAGGTGATACAGTGTCAACACCACCTCCCTTCTCCTGCTGAAAATACCCCTCCCTATGTATCCCAGCATCACATTAGCCTTGTCTACTGCCTTGCTGAACTGCCCTGCCACCTTGAGATCATCAGATAATATTATCCTAAGATCTCTCCTTTGCTTGGTGACTGTATGTACCTCCCCATCTTATACACAGCCCTCAGTTTTCCCCTCCCTAGGTGAATGACCTTTCACTCTCTGGCACTGAAACCCAGTTTCCACACCTAGAACACTCCTCGTGTTTCCCTTGATCCTTTTGCATTCTCTTCATCCCTTCCTAGGAGTCCTCCCTGTTGGATACTTTTGCGTCATCTGCAAGGGGACACACCTTCCCCTCCAGTGCTTCAGCAATGTTACCTATGAAGATATTGAAGAGACCGGGACCCAGTCCTGATCACTGTGGCACACCACTGATCACTTTCTGTGCCCTGAGTGACTGCTGTTTACCACCATTCTCTGCCTCCTATACTTCAACCAGTTTGATATCCAGCTCACCACACTCTTCCAAACCCTGGGATGCTAAGTTTCTTTATTAGCTTCCCATGTGGCACAGTGCAAATGCCTTACTGAAGTTCAGATAAGCCACATCTGCTGCCCTTCCTTGATTCACCTCCCTAGTCACCCAGTCAAAGAAATCTATGAGATTTGTTTGACATGACCTGACCTCCCCTTGTGAAACTACCATTGGTCCTGCTTCCCATTTGCCTCCAGGTACAGCCTCTCCTTCAGCAGGGTCTCCATTAATTTCCCCACCAGACTGTCTGGTCTGTAATTGCTAGCCTGTTCCCCACTGCCTCTTTTGTGCAGACAGACCACATCAGCCTTCCTCCAATCCTCTGAAAGGTGCTGAATAGTGTTGCTGGGTGGGGGGGGGTGAAAGCTAGCACAATGCTCAGTTCTTTTAGACCCTTGGGTTAATCCCCTCTGGCATCACCACCTTATTTTCCTTTAGGGCTTCCAATCTCTTTTGGACTGCCTCCAGTGAAAATAGACTTGTGTCCACTTCCACCAGTGGCTGCTGATACATGTTGGTCCCCCCTCCACTGTGAAAACTGAGCAGGAGTACTCATTATTACTCATTGTAATATCATGGCAGAAGATACCAGGAGAAAGGACTGCTGTGTGACTGAACTTCTCTGCTGGGACTAAAGTAGAATAACTTTTGTATTTGGACCTTTAATTTAGGGTAAAAAAACTAACATACAAAACAAAAAAAAAGTGTGTGTTTGGGTAACTGAACTGAATGGGTAACTGAAAAGTCATCTAGGTGTAAATCTCAGGTGACTGAAAGGACTTAACTGCTGTGAGGTTTAAATTACTTGTAGAAAGATCTGGTAAGTAGGGGGAGTGGCTTAGCTAGAAGAAAGCTTCATTTAAAGACTGCCTTAGAAAGATTCTGCTAATAGCTTGGCAGAAGACACCAGGAGAAAGGACTGCTGTGTGACTGAACTTCTCTACTGGGACTATATTGCCCTCCTTCCCTCCCCTTCACCCCCCCACCCAAAGCTAGTTTTATTTTTATAGGCACAGGATTTGACTGACAACAGGAACTTCCTGTTTAGGGGCAGAAAGTGAGTGAGTGATCACAGAACCACCAAGGACCCACCATCCTAGAAGGGCAAGAGTAGCTCTCCGGCCCCCTCTAGCTGCTGGAGGTCTGCCTCTGAACAAGTAAGTGGTCTACTGAGAAAAATAGGATATTCTTGTCTTAGAACAGGACAATCAGGAGCTTAACGGGCACACAGGCAGAAAGTAAGGAGAGAGAGAGAAAAAAAACAGAGGAAAGAGTAAGGATTGCAAACAGTTAAGGGGCCAGAAATAAGACATGATTGGAGTGGTGCAGTGCAGTGGCTGTGGAGCAGCAGTCTTCCAGGAGATGTTCTGGAGGATGCGGTGTTGTCCCATCTGCAGGCACCTCTCTGGGCTGAGGGAGGAGGTTGCTCATCTCCAGGCTGAGTTGGCCAGGATTTGTGGGACCTCCTCTTCCATCCAGGGACCACCAGTGCCACTGCCGTTGCCTCAGAGGTTGCCAAGAAAGAGGAGCGGTTGGACCACAGTGGGCTCAGGGAGGGTGAGGGTGGTGGAACAGAGGCACATCCCTCCAGTTGTACCTCTCCACAATTCCTATGCCATTCTGGCAAAGTGTGATTCCTCTATGGAGGCACCTACAGTGGAGACCAAGGAGGATGCTGGGAACCTCCACAAAGGAGACCCACAGGAGGTGGCAGGGGAAGGAAACAACTCCTGGTGGGGGACTCCATTGTTAGGAAGGTAGAACTGGGCAAGGAAGGGGAGAGGGAGGTAAGGTGCCTGCCTGGCGCCATGGCTTGGAGGGACAGGGAGCGAATCCTCAGGATTGCCGGAGCAGCTGCACAGGGGAGGGAGCTGGATGTCATTGTCCACCTAGGAACAAATGATCTGGCTAAGAAAGGGATTAGAGAAGTGCAGGAAGAGTTTGTGGAATTGGGGAGGGGCCTTGGTCAGGTAGCACGACGGTAACCTTCTCGGAGGTGCTACCCATCTATGGCATAGGAGAGGCTAGGGTGTTCCGTGGCATGGGATTCAATCAGTGGTTGAAAACTGGTGTGGAGCTCAGGGATTTGGCTTCATTGGGGACTGGGGGTCCACCTGGAGTGATGCAAGCCTATACTGGCATGATGGGCTGCATCTGTCCGGGAGGGGAACCAGGATCCTAGGTGATAGGTTTAAATGCTTCATTGGCAAGCTTTAAAACTAGCCAAGGGGGGAGGCACTGGAAAGGAGCAGGAAAATCCTAGCCCTCCCAAACAATCACGGTAGTAAGTGTGGCAATCACCAACATGGAGGTGTCGATGAGGAGAAGGGCAGGGTAAATGGAGAAAGTGACAAAGGCAAGAAGGACAGGGATGGGGCAAAAGGGGTAAGGCCATCAGGAAATGGAGGGTAATGAGTACCAATGCTCGTAGTCTGGGCAACAAGCTCCCTGAGCTGGTGGCCTTAATGGAAGAGGGATGCCTGGATATCGTAGCAGTCACAGAAACATGGTACACAGAGAACCATGACTGGGATGTTAACATACCAGGGTACATAACCTAGGAGAGAGACAGGCAGGGGAGAAGAGGGGAGGAGTAGCTCTCATGTAAAAGAAGGGATAAAAGCAACTGAACAAAAGAGTAAACAGGGAGGAGAGGAGGCACTGGGTCACCTTGGAGACTGAAAGGCACCACAATCTGCACAGGGTTGTGTACAGACCCCCATGTCAGGGTGAAGGAATGGACAAGGATATGATGGAAGGCATTCTTGAATGGCAGAGAAAGGGAGATACTGTTGATGGGAGACCTGAATATGCCAGATGTTAACTGGAGCACATTTGCTGCAGCCACATCCAAGGGCAGGGCCATTCTTGACACCCTACAGGTGGCAGGCATTAGACAGCTAGTTTCAGAACCCACTCGTGAGGGAGCAATCTTAGACCTCATACTCTCAAACGGGGGCAGTGAGAGGATCTCAGATCTAGAAATGGGTTGCCATCTGGGGACAAGTGACCATCAAACAATGTGGTTCACGTTAAACTCAGCTATAGAGTCAAGCCATACAAAAGTGAGGGTACTGGACTTTAGGAGGGCTGACTTTGGCAAGATGGGAGAGTGCCTCAGAAAGCACTAGCAAACAGGCTAGAAGGAGGTGTGGAGCAACAATGAGGAATTATCAAAACTGCCATCACAGAGGCAACAAGCCTTTGTGTGAAGCAAATAAACAAATCAAAAGAAAAAAAAAGCCACTATGGTTCTCAAGAGAGGTGGCTGTGAAAGTCAGGAAGAAAAAGATAGTATTCCAGAAGTATAAGGAAACACAGAAGGAGCAGGACAGAGAGCTGTACCAGTTAAGGCAGAAAGAAGCAGGGAGGAAGTCAGAATAGCAAAGGCCCAAACTGAGGAAAAAGATAGCCAACTCAGTTAAGAAGGGGATAAAACCTTTATAGGTACATCAGTGAGCGAGAAAGACAAAGGGAGGGATAGTGAGGCTGAATAGAATGAATAGTTGGGTAAGGCAGGGGAACAGTGAAAAGCAGGAATACTGAATGAATATTTCTGCTCAGTATTCACAAAAGAAGAGGGGGAAGTGCCTAATCCAATTAACCAAAGCACTCTTGATAGGGGGGTCGATCCCAGTCCTTTCACAGAAGAAAGGGTTCTGCAAGAACTACTAAAACTGAAGGTGGACAAAGCAATGTGTCCTGATGGAATTCACCCCAGAATTCTAAAAGAATTAAGGAAGGAACTAGTGAAACCACTGGCTACTCTTTTTAATAAATCATGGGAAGATGGTGTGGTACCCGAGGACTGGAGGAAGGCGGATGTGATTCCCTTCACAAAAGTGGGACCAAGACAGAGGCAGGAAACTACAAACCTGTCAGTCTGACCTCTGTGGTAGGGAAAGTGATGGAGTCACTTCTGAAGGAAAGAATAGCTGAGTACCTAGAGGTCAGTGGAGCACAGGATCCGAGGCAGCATGGGTTCTACAGCGGGAAGGTCATGTCAGACAGAATCTAATAGATTTCTTTGACTGGGTGACCAAAGTAGTAGACCATGGAGGGGCTGTGGACATGGCCGACCTAGACTTTAGCAAGGCATTTGACACAGTCCCACACAAAAGATTATTAGTCAAATTAACCAGCCTGGGAGTGGGTCCCAGGGTGGTAGCCTGGGTAAAACATTGGCTGGACAACAGGACACAGAAGGTAATTGTATATGGAGTCCACTCTGAAGAAAGGGCGGTTACTAGTGGGGTACCGCAGGGTTCAGTATTGGGTCCAGTCCTTTTTAATGTCTTTATCAGTGACATTGCAGAGGGACTGGAAGGAAAAGTATGCCTTTTTGCAGATGACACAAAGATCTGCAACAGGGTTGATGCACAAGGAGGCGTGGAAAGGATGAAAAGGTACTTGGCAAGGATGGAGGAATGCTCAGACGTATGGCAGCTAGGATTCAATGCAAAAAAGTGCAAAATAATGCACCTGGGAAACAAGAACCCAGGGGAAGAATACACAATGGGTGGGGAGGTAGTAACAACAACAAAACAGGAAAGGGACCTGGGGGTAATCATATCAGATGACCTTAAGGTTAGCAAGCAATGTGAGAAGGCAGTAGGGAGGGCCGGGGGTATACTGGGATGTATAGGGAGAGGCATCAGCAGCAGAAACAGGAAGTTGTTATCCCTCTGTACAGACAGTTGGTGAGACCCCATCTGGAATACTGTGTCCAGTTCTGGAGACCCCATCTCGCAAGGACATAGACAGGATAGAGGCAGTCCAGAGGAGGGCAACTAAAATGGTGCAGGGTCTGCAAGAGAAGCCATATGAGGAGAGAGACTAAAGGAGCTTAATATGTATACCCTTGAGGAAAGAAGGGAGGGGGACATGATAGAAACTTTCAAGCACCTCAGGGAATCAACAAAGTCCAAGAGGTAGCATCTTTCAGAAAAAGAGACTTGCAAGAACAAGGGGACACAATTTAAAGATAGAAGGAGGGCGGTTCAGGGGCAATGTGAGGAAGTATTATTTCACAGAGAGGGTAGTGGATGCATGGAACAGCCTTCCTGAGGAGTTGTGGGTCTAAAACTGTGGGAGAATTCAAGAATGTATGGGACAGACATAAGGCAATTCTTGTGGGGGGCAGGAAGATATAGGCTGTTGGTTAACTAGGATCTGCGGCCTATCCTGTAGGTAGGGAAATGGGCAGACTAGATGGGCCTAGCGGTCCTTATCTGCCGTCAAAGTCAAAGTCTATGTTTCTATTTAAGATTTTAGCTTTCTCTTGACCTTCTTCTGCAAGGTCCCTCCTGCTCTCTTGATCCTCACTGTCCCATCACTTGCTTTCCTCTTTTCATTCACATTCCTGAGAATGTTTTATCCCCTTTATTGATCTCCTTGGTGATCTTCTTCTCTGTTTGTGTTTTGCTGCTCTCACCCTCCTTTTTCTCTCCCTTTGTTTATCTAGTTATACCTCGCTGTCCCCATTCATCTGGGGCTTCCCTTACTTCCTAAAAGCTGTTTTTGTTTTCCCCCTCCTTTAGAGAAACATAGTGGTCTCTTCCTCCTCCTACCCTTGCCTACTTCCTTCACATAGCTTGCCGTTGCCTTAGTTATACCCTCTTTGATCTTTTTCCATTGTGTCTCTATTCCTGCCTCCCCTGGCCACCCTCCTTTCAAGGTATTTACTGAAGCAGTCTCCCATTTCTTTAAAGTCTGAAGTCCAGGACCCTCATCCTAGTGTGATTTTCTCTTGCCGAATCTGTATGCCAAATCACACTGTACAGTGATCACTTGTACCCAGTGGGCTACCCACTGTGAGGTCTGCAATGTTGTCCTTATTTGTAAGGTATCAGGCCCAGCACTACTCTGTCTCTGGTGGTTTCCATTACCAGCTGCCTGAAAAATGTTCCTGTAGTGAGTTGAGGATGGCCCTGCTTCTTTTTGTTGCTGTGGCCAGCATACTCCAGTCTTCATCCTGCAGATTAAAGCATCCCATTATAAATACTTCCCCTTTGCTTACCATTTTGCCAGTGGTCTCCCCCAAACCTTGTCTAACTCCTCCCACTGTGTTAGTGGTCTTTTCCCCACCCCATGTGGATAAAGGCCCTGGACCTGTCTCTAATCTGACCTCAAAACCTCCAGCACTTCCTTATCCCCATGGAGTCCCTGTATCCCCATGTCTTTATATCAACAATCCATATAACCCCCCTTTCCTTTCTGTTCTGTCCTTCTGGAACATGATGTAACCTGGAATGGTGACATTCCAGCTGTGTTTTTTGGTGCACCATGATTTTGTTATGGCCACTAGATCCTGATTCACTGCTGCAGTGGTTTCTTCTGGTTCAGGAATTTTATTTCTTAGGCTCCTTGCTTTGCCAGACATGTCTTTCCACTCCTTTTGTGTTTCCCTCTCTCTGCTCTGCCCTCCCTTCCTGATTCCATCCTTTGCCCATCTGTTGTCCTTGGTATTGTCCTCCCTTAATTCATTCTTCCTCTGCCCACCGTCATTAACTCTTCGCTCAGCCTCAGATCCACCTACTATCCCTCCCCTCCTTTCCTCACTCTTGCCCCTATTCCCTTCTACTCCTTGGAAATGTATTTCCCCTGGGCTTCTCCTCTCTGCTGCTCCATCGTCTTGGGGGGGGGAGCAGTCACTGTCTCCCTGTTTTCTTGTGCTTCCAAGATTGGCTAATTTAAAAGCCTACTGAAGTAGCATTAAACCTTCCACCTAGGACTGCTGTTCCCCTCTGAAATGGATGCAGATCATCTCCTTTGTACAGGCCTCTATCTCCCCAGGTAGGACCCTAGTCCTGCATGTAGCCAAAACCCTTCTTGTTCCACCATGCCTTCAACAAGTTGATTTAGGCTCTAATGCAATGTTCCCTAGCCTCCTTCAGCTGTATAAAGGTTGCACCTAAGTGAAAGTCATCATGCAAACTATCTGCTTTAAGCCCTTCCCCAGTCTCCTAATCCTTTCCTGCATCACCTCTGCTTCATTCCTTGCTATAGGCCATTAGTCCCCAAATGAACAATTACATCCTGCTCCCCCTCCTGCCCCATCATCCTAACATCTACTCTCCATCCCTCTATGCTGAGGTGACACATAGGCACCTCACCTCCCTCTTCCCCTCCTGTCCTGCTCCCAAATCTACCCCCTAACAATTGAGAAGGTGGTTCCTCCTCCACTGGAGTCCTCTGCATCCCACCTCGGGGCTTCCTTTATGGAGGGTCCTCACATACTCACTGGCCACTACCACAGGTGCCATTTCTTGGCTATCCCATCCCATCAGAGTGGTGAAGGACATGTGTTGTTGGACTGGGTAAGTAATGTGCTCCCAACACATCCTCACAGAACCCACCACTGTCCACTTGGCCCTTCTTGGCACCCTCTGAGGCAATGGTGTTACACATGGTGGCCCCTGGGTGGGGGAAGAGGGCTCCTGAATCCTAGCTAACTCAGCTAGGAATATATTGACCTCTTCCCTCAGCCCGACAGGTGTATGAGGATGGGGTATCACCTCAGTCTCCAAATGGTCTCCCTGAAGACTGCTGCACCTCAACCACTGCACTGTACTGCACCACTCCTAACATTCCTAGTACTATACCCCCATAACCTGGAAAACAATTTGTGCTCTTACCTCAGGGTGTTCCTAGATATCCCTTTTTTTTGTTTTGTTTACCCCTTGTTGCTTTACCATAGGTAGGGTTTTACCCTTTTGCTTTTAATATGACTTTCACATTTTTGTTTATGTTTAGCTTCTCTCTTTGTCGCCTGGCCATAGATAGAATTTTTAAAGTTTCTCCCTTTACTATTTTTTCTGCCCCTGTTTATCCTTACACTACATAGGGTGTTTCAGCAATACCAGTTTTGACAGGTGCATATAGTTCCTGTACTCCTTAACACAGGTAGGAACAAGCATACAAGACTTCTACCTTAGCTTACTGAACTGACAGAGTTCCCTGTGAGCCTGCTGTCACCTGGATGTCTGCCAACACTTAAGATGCCAGTCTCTACACCTGTTACACTCCTGTTATGTTCCACTCATGTTCTGGGAAATGAATATGAATGGGACACTTTAAGAGTGCAGCCTTTTATTCTCCCTATGGGTACTCCTCTTGGTGGAACTTCCTGCTGAGCTGCAGAGCCCTGATTGGGTCAGAAACACTTCCTAGGGGACAATTTCACTGCATAAAACATAATTGTAATACCCAGCAATATTTCTTTTGCAGTTGATCTTTTTATTGAAGTATTTAAAAGATAAACAAACAACAAGTATATCCTATAACAATACTATATAAGGTTATGTAAATGATAAACTAAGTAGCATAACATCTAACAAAGGAGGGAAAAAGACTATTCAATAGTAATGTAATAATTATGGGTTAGCTACCTAAACTAGAACAGATACAATATTATAATGAAAAAGGAAAAAGGCTTAGCACTACATAATATACAGTAAAAAAAGAAGTATAAGGTGAAAGAGGAGATATGAAAAGTCATAGTTGTACATTACTACAATGCATATATTGTTAGAGTGCTACTAAAGCTTATAAAGAAAAGATTAAGAAAACAAGAGAAGAGGAAGAGATAGCAAAGAGAAGGACAGTATCAAGAAAGTAGAGAAAAAGCGAGACCACAATCTGAGGAAATGGGGGATATCAATAGAAGGAGAGAGAGAGAGATATTATATAAAGTATTTCAATCCATACTTTAAGTGCCATAATGGCTAGATGAATCCAAATATTTAAAATATTCCTGTCAACATTTATTATATATATTGAGTCGGTCGAGAGAAATGTGTGTCATACGATCCAGGGAGGCATATTGAGATAAATGATTAAGAATATCAGGGAGAGTGGGGATTATATTAGATCTCCAATTCATAAGTATACTACGTTTAGCTAGAAGAAAAAGTATGGTTAACCATCTGTTCAAGGATTGGGAATATTATAGGGATGAGGTCAAAATACCAAGTATACAGTGTTTAGGATCTAATACAAAGGGTTGACCAGTCACTTTCATTGCAAATATATGAATCTGGTGCCAAAATTTTCGTATGGAGGGACAATCCCATAAAATATGAAGTAAATCGTCATTAGGCGAGTTACATCGCCAGCAGTTGTCATTATCCATTAATCCCATTTTATGCAATACAGTTGGGGTCCTATGCCATAAATGAAGAATTTTAGTCTGAATGAGCAAGCTATGTTTATCATTAAAAGATTTGTGGCAAGAAAGCCAACACCTATGCCATTGCTCATTTGTAATGTTATAGTGTAATAAGTTGCTCCATTTATTTTTTGCACTAATGGACTGGTTTGGTAGTGATTCTCTAATAACTTTATAGATGACACTATTCAATTTACATGTTGTTTTTATCCATTTGGAGATGTGTTGATCATGTAAGGATTGATTCGTAATAAGTGAGAAATAATAAGTGCATGCTGTGCGAAGCTGTAGATATTTCCAAAAATCCTGGTGGGGAAGATTCCATTGAGTGCATAGATCAGAATAGGGTTTTATTCTTAATGTATGGGGTTCAAGTATGTCTCTTAATAAGAGTATGTCTCTATTTTTCCAAGATCGACAGTAGATTGGACAGTTTTTGAGAGATATTTTGTTATTTCCCCAGATAGGAGCATAAGCAAGAGGGGTAGGGTTTGATTTGAGATATTTATGAATTATTTTCCAGTAGAACATGAATGGTACTATAGTGGGGTGAGATTTTAATTTGGAGAGGATGGGATTGTAAAGAAAAGAAGTAGCAATATTGTTAGCACAAAGACAGGCTTCCATATTAACCCATAAAGGTGAATTGGCATCAGATTGAATAAATCATTTGATAGTCTGGGTTGCACGAAAAGCCCAAAAGTAGGCCTGAAACCAAGGGAGGTTGAATCCACCTCTTGACCAATGTGATCTAAGTTTATTATGACTAAATCGGGGGATTTTGCCATCCCAAATAAAATTACCTATTCATTTATCGATTTTAATGAGGAAGCAAGAGGGAAGTTTTAGAGGTATATTAGAAAAAAGATACAATATTTTTGGAGCTATTGTCATTTTAATAGCAGAAAGTTTCCCATTAAAGGTAAGATTAAGCAATTTCCATCTGTCAAATATATTTTTAATGTTAGTTAGTAAAGGAGATAAATTAGCATCCCAAACTTTATCCAATGATGGGATGATCCAGATACCTAGATATGAGATACCTTGGGGAGCCAAGCGGAAGCCCAAAGGATCATTCATACAGGATTTACAGAGGGTGTTTAATGGTAGCATTTCAGATTTATTAAGCTTTAGAGCTAGTCCCAAGATAAAGGTGAATTCGTTAAGAAGTTTAACTAAAGGTTGCCCTGAAGATTGAAGATTTTCTAGGAGAATAAGAAAATCATCTGCATAAGATAATGAAGTTTAGCGATAGTTACCGATAGGGATGCCTTTAATGATGCAGAATTGATGAACAGCTGCAGAGAGAGGCTCCATGGCAAGTATAAACAAATTTGGTGATAAGGGGCAGCCCTGTCTTGTGACCCAGCAATATTTCAATGAGCTAGCTGCAGATTTTGAGAACAGATGTTTTGACAGGGGATACTACAGTGATGATGTCAGAAAAGCCAGGAGAGAGTGTGGAACATCTCTGTAGATCTGAATTCCTAATAGAAAGGGTAAAACAACCACATACTCCCCATTTTGCAAATGATATTTTGGGTCTGATCAGACAAAACTGGCATATTCTGGAGGCAGACCCCTTTTTGGAAACCATCACAGCAACATTATCTCTGGCTGTTTTAGATGGGGGGGGTTACCCTTGAGATTGTCTGGTTCATAGCAACTAGCCACCTACTCAAGACAGGCAATCACATGGTTACCCCCACCTTTAAAGGATTCTTTCCATGTGGGAAAAGCAAAAGGTTGTCCCTAAGATGGAGGAGGTTTTAAATCCACGTAATGGCAAGGCGATAGAACTCAGAACTCAGAACTATGGTAACGTGTAGCATAGAGGGAGTGATGTATATGGCTGTCTGTAAATGTGGGGTCCAATACGTGGGGAAAACAATGCACCAATTCAGGGTTTGTACTTGTGAACATTTTAGAGCCATTAGATATGGGGATAGGGAACATGCCTCAGAATTACATTTAACAATAAGCAGTAACAAAGAGAACCATTGGTTTCATTTTGTGGGCTTGGACAGAGTAGCAGTTATCTCAAGACGTGGGGATCACAATAATCTGTTATTGAAAAAAGAATGTTTCATTAATGAAACCTGCTCCAGGCCTGGATTAAATTGGGAGGTAGTCTTGGCACCATTTTTAAAGGACAAATAGGATTGCTTAAAGGGAGGTTGGTCATGCCAGATACTGCTTTGTGAATGGCCAGTTTTTTTCCAATATGTGCTGCATTCACATTCATGTGGCTTGTGTCCTCATCCTTTCTTGGCTGCGTCTGCCTACCCCTCCACCCCCGCCTTGGTGTTTCTAATGCATTAGCCCTTCTTTAGCTATTGCAGATAAAAATGAAAGCAATGCAATACCTATATAGAGCACTGTTTTAGTTGTTCCTGTAATGAGATGTATAATTAAAATTAAATATGTTCTTTTTCCACCGTTTCAGCACATCTGATGAGAAGCACCATGAACGGCTAATGTGTCCCAAAGTTACTGAGTAAAGATTAAGAAGTTGAGTTTTTAAATTTGGTATAGAGTGTGTTCTGTGTCTGCACTATCCTGTTGCTACACATTATAATTGTACTCTATTACATTCACTTTCAATTTGTGAGCACTTTTATGCTGAGTCAGGCTGGTCCACAATCCCCCTTTCTATATTGTCTTTTCCGCGCAGCACAGACAACATAATGTGGTACTGTAGTTTGGAGTGGAGAAGCAGGTTTTGGAGCTGCGGTCCTGCTGCGGCCAATGGCACCACTGCTTTTTCCATCTAGGCTCTGTGGCGCAAATGGCATAGCTTGCTGTCTATGACAGCAATTGAGAAGCCTGCCACCAACTTGAAAGAAATTTGCTGCTGCAATCAGAGAGCACCCCTTAATTAGAGAATCAGCTGTTTTTGCTGCTGGGGCAGTTCCAAATTACAGCAACAAATAGCAGCTTGTTTTAAACGATTGGGATGGGGGGGGTGCTTGGAGACATCCAGCAATGAAAGTAGGCACATGAGATTGACAGCAGCTTCTAGTGAGACCCACCCACTTTTTAAGATACATTCACCAGGATATCAAGGACCAGGAAAAATGCCACTGATACATTTAGTCAGCTTCACCTTCAGCTGTTCGATTGGGGTAGGGATTTTCATTTTCCTGATTTTATTTGTCTTATATTTAAGAACAAAACCAAAAGAAAAAAAAAAGAAGTATTACATTTTCATACTGTCTGTGATTAGGATGCATTTACAATGACTTGTGAGCTCACTGGAGATGAGTAGCTGCATGTCTGTTATGGATGAACTTTTGCAGCATGCATGCACAAGGAACAAAACAGAGCAACATTGCCATTCCGTATGTGCTTTTTTTTTTTACATTTACAAAGGATGGAGCGCTTCTAACTGACCACTTCCACTATCTACACCAGGCCACCTTAAAAGAGGAGCCGGGGCCCTCAGCAAGCCAATCTGTGCATGACGCCTTCTAATCTGCATGCGCGTCCTTTCTGAAGTGCCAAGGAGTGGTGCTTTGAGGGTGTGCATGCCTGCTGAGCACTATCTGTCACCAAAGCGGGACTGCAGTACAGCTCGAAAATTTTCAGCATGAATGCTGCGCAGCCTCTTGGCATTAAAATGTGTAGCATGGCATCTAACATGAGAACAAATAGCTAAAATATGCACTACATATTTTTTATTTATTAATAAGTTTAAGAATAGTGAGTACCACATGTTTGGTATTTAGCATATTTTTTCAAGTTAATTTTTTAAATAGCTTGGCCAGAAACAACTTGACAAAACTGTCCGTGAAACATTAGTTTATTTGATCTGTGTGGAACTAAGGTAAAGTTGGGTAAAAATGAGGAGCTCTGTGCTAAATACATAGCCATTTGTTCAGAGCAGGGGTTCTCAACTGGTGAGGCCAGCCTCCTTGGGGAGGCCCCAACCTGATCCAGTGGAGGCTCAAGCAGGTCTGAAAAAGTACTGTATTTAAATTTTGAGTTTTATATATTTTGTGTGAAGAGATGGAGCAAACTGAAAGAGGATAATAGTAGGTGAATTTTATGTGTTCATTTACTAATAGGCAACAAGGGAAGGTGAATGAGCCAAGGCACATTTCAGGTGAAGGGAGGGGAAGGGTAGGGGGTGATAACATTTCAAAAGGTAACTGCAAAACAGTCAAGAAATACACAATGAACAATAGCACAAACAGATATGAACAATAAATAATGAGTGGTGGTAACTAATCATTTTGTACACTGATGGCAGAATAGCCCAGATACAAGGGTTGAGCATAGAAGTGCTAAGGGCAATAGCAGGAAGGAGCAAAGTAATCCCAGAGGAGTTGCTTAGGAGCAGGGAAGGAGGGAGAGAGGCAAAGTATGTAGGAAGGTTATTTCATATACAGAGAAAGCAGCCTGACCCATGAAGGTACTGCAACAAGGGGTAACAATGGTTCAAGAATGAAAATAGTGGACCAAGTAGGCTGGCCTGTGGGGGCGGGGGCTTACAATAAGCTACATAATAATATTTGTTTATTTTATTTATTTGTTATTCAGATAACACCTTTGAGCACAGGAGCTCTTTTCAAAGGTCCCATGTCAGTATAAGACAAAGAGCTGAATGTGAGCCAAGTACTCAAAGGGGTTTAAATTTATTCATGGTGTATTGCACAAATTGGAGTATGTTATTTTTCTTTGGGGAGGCCCAAGATTATTTCAGTTTTTGGGGGAGGCTCAAAATCTTTTCCATGGATTTGGGGAGGCTCACTGTGACAAACTCTAAGAACTATTGGTTTAGAGGTATGCTTTTCAGACTTCAGAGTCTGGTGCCCTCATACACACACACACAGACACACATACCCCAATAGTTGCTGACATTTCATACCTTTCTAAAGACCAGTCCCATGTCAGAGATAGAGTTTGGGGATTTATTTTGCTAATATTATGTGGTGCATGTCCAGTGAGTTTCTGTGCACTCTGGGAATGGGTACATTAGTGACGGCTGCAGACTCTAAACAAGACTAGTCTGTGAAGTGTAAGAACCCGAGGTGTGTGTGTGTGTGTGTGTGTGAGTGTGTGTGAGTGTGTGTGTGTGTGTGTGTGTTTGTGTGATGTCACGTTTGCTAGGAGGCGCTAGACTTTCCATGCAGGAAACCACTCCTTAGGCACACTCTGCCCAAGTAGAAGCTCAGTTCAAGACCTTTTTGTCAATAGAGTGATCCGTTGATATCCCCCAGCTCCATCAATAATGCATTTCTGAGTTCATCACAGATTGCTGATAGGAGAAGGGAGTTAAAAACAAAGAATTGTTAATAGAAATAACTAAATGAGCAGCACAAGTGCCTTTTTTAAGAATACTATGCTCTGTAGTCTCTATCTCACTAAGTGCCCAAGATACAGAAGGGCTCTAACCTATTCACATCTACAGAGGGCCAGGAAAAGCCCCAGAGTATACCCTATGTGCAGGGTGCACACCATCAGGGCACTCCACAGCTACAATGTGGGATGATTTTCCCTGACACTCCTGATCCCTGACCCATACATATGGCCACATAGGTGGGAATGGGGCAGGCTAAGGACATGGGTGGCTATGCACCCAATCCAAGATGTAAACACTGTGGTGTGGTTGAGGGGGTTGGCTGCTACGCGTGTCATGGAGCAGCATTAGCTGCTACATGCCCTTCCTCTGCTCAGCCACAGTAGATAATTCTGGGCCTGATCAGCAGTCCCTCTTCCAGAATCCAGCCCTCTGAGCCTCCTTGGCAGCAGTGGTGAGCTTCAACAGCAGCTGCTGGTGTGTTATTTCATTTATTCTGGTGAGGATATTACAGTCTGGGAGGACTGCCATATTCTGGAATGCCCTGCTCAATATTTAGGCAGGGATCCACTTGCGGACTGGCATTTGCATCCGACTGGTTGCGCGTGGTCCCACTCCACTCCTCCCACCTCTGCTGGACCTAGCCCCAATGTACGGCTTTGCACCAGCAGTGTGTACAGGCAGGGGACTGGTTATGCCTTCTGGTGAAGAAGGACATGCAGTGATCTATAACAAGGGCTGTCTGGAGAGTTGCTGCATCACCTATAGCTAGTGCAGAATGCTGAAGCCAGATTAATCACAATGGTTTCTTGCTTGTATCATATCTCACCTGTGTTACACAGCATGCACTGGTAACCTATTAAGTGGCACACCATTTTCAAGACTGCTTTGTTAACTTACTAATCTGGACATGAACTGGGCCCCTTAGGTATGTTTTATGTTGACTTTTTATGCTTCTGGTCACCCTCACAGCTACCCAGAGGGGATTTCATTAGCTGTCTCGAGTTCCCACCTTAATCTGGAGATGGGTTTTGCTCAGTTGTAGCCCCTGTTATTTGGAACTCTCCCATACCATCTAAGGAGTTCACCCTCAGTGGAAGTCTCTAAAAGGGTCTGACATATTTTCATTTTGTTAAAGCATTTGGTGCTGAGTGAACTAGTAAAGTGTAATATTTTGGGAAATCTGTTTTTACTGGGCTGATGATATTTATTACCTGTTCGCATACCACCTCCCTGCATCCCCCAACTCCATGGACAGCAATCATCATGGATATGGGACCAGCACAGCCCTCCTCTCACCTCCTTGGATGGCCACTGTATGAGCTATCAATGAGCATGTGAACAGTATCACATGCTCATTGACAGCTCATATGGTGGCTGGCCAAGGAGGTGAGATGAGCACTGTGCCTGTTGCGTATTAGGCCATGCTGATCGCTGACCACCAGGGTAGGGGCTGTGCAGGGAGGTAGTATGCAAATGGGTGGGTTGAGTTGGGGACAGTAGACCCCTTGGATGTTGTGCAAGAGAGAGATGGGTGATGGGGGGCCACCAGTCACTAGGGATCTTCAGTGCACTCGTACAGCTGGTGATCAGGAGTGTGGGGGACACTAGATCACCAGGATATTGTACAAGATGGGGATGGATGATGCGGGGTACCACTAGCCACCAGGGCATAATATACTGTTGCAATGGCATTAAGGGGCTGCTGCTTCCCATGCAAGTGAATCCATAATGGGCATGCAAATGGCTCATTACCATCTTGCATGACCAGTGGGCTTATATGCATTTTGTGGTTGAATATAGCCCACAGGGATCTTGGTGATATTCTCTTTTGGGCAGAGCTATTCCCTGTGAGCTAGATACAGCCCAGATCTGTGTCAGGCCAGTGCTGTTGCACTTAGCCCTTTAGTAGGTGCTTCCCTCATTCCCCAGTTAGCCAGCATGCTAGTGCTGATGCAAGAATTATGTAAAGTGCTACCAGCTTGAAAGAAATTTGCTGCTGCAATCAGGGACAAGCTCGTCATGAAGCGGCAGAGATGATACACCTCCCATATGTGCCTTTCCTGGTGAAACATTTCAATAAACGTGGCAGTGGCTCCTGCCACCACCACACAATCCCCAACCAAAGCTGACATCAGGGGGGGGCAATTCCCATGTTGGCATGTCCCCCACTCCCCCACATTGTGTAGCAGACTGGAAGCCCACTCCAGTGTGCCACGGCTCACACAAAGCTGACCGTGTCAGCATGTTCCTCCCCTTTTGAGTGGCACACTGGGTGCCCACCCCAGTGTGCTCAATAAACCATCTCACGATGTGTATTTTTTTCTTACCTGAAAAAAAGAAAACAGTCTCTCATTGTCCGCTGTGCCCCCTCCCCCAACCCATACCCACTCTCTGCTCCCTACCAGCCCACACCCCTCCCACCCCTTACTTACCTCTGGAGGTCTGGCACTGTGATCTCCGGTGGAGCAGGAACACATCTGGACCCTTCAAAGTCAAACTGCAAAATGAAGAAATACCAGTAAGCTGTATAATGGCATCAATGGGAGGGGCGCAACTTAAGTGGATATCTCAGCCATTTTTTTGAATTTTGGCTCCAAATTTTCAACATGGTGTTCTTGGGACCCCACCTCATGAACATGTGCACTGTCATCTCATTATTCAGTCCTGAAAGGTGATTTTTCAGTCATTGCATGGACTCTCCTTTCAGGACTGATTAACGAAATGACAGTGCCACTGTTCATGAGGCGGGGTCCCAAACAGCCTATGTTGCAAATCTGACAAAAATATTCCCAAAAATGACTGTTATGAGAGTGCATTGCACTGTTTCCACACACACTCATAACTTTGACAATTTTTAATATTTTCACTCCAGATTTTCAATATTGTCATTTTTTCACACCTCCTTATGAACCGTACATCTGTCATTTTTCACATCCTGCCTGAAATGTGTTTTCACACATCTGGTGCACAATGGAGTGGTCACTGTGGGAAATCAACTTTTGGGACAGATTAACAAAATCACAGTGCCATGGTTCATGAGCGGAGATCCCAAAATACCTATGTTGAAAATTTGGTTAAAACAATCCCCCAAATAATTATGTTACGGGCGTGTGTTGCACAATTTCTATGCACACTTGTGACTTCACCGATTTTTCATATTTTCTCTCCAGTTTTTCAACATTGCCATATTTTTACACCTCCTCATGAACAGTAGAGCTGTCACTTTTCATATCCTGCCCAAAATGTGTTTTCACACACGTGGCACCAAATGGTGCAGTCACTGTGCAAAATCACCTTTTGGCTAATGAACTGATAGTGTCCCTGTTCATTAGGTAGGGTCATAAAAAGTCTATGTTGAAAATTTGGAGTGAAAATACCAACAAATGCCCTGGGCATTAGGGTTTCCAACCATAACATGCCACCCACAGGCATCAAAGTGTGCTTTGGACTCTTTGGCCCTGAAGTTCACCCGGTTCTCCTGCACTGCACTCATCTCAGCATATTTCCTTATGGAATGGGGTGAGTCCAAGGCCCAAAGACCCCAAGGCACACCACGACTCTTGTCAGCATCTGCAGGGTAGGGTGAGGTGAAATGGCATGAGTGTTATGGCTGATGACCCAAAGGCACACCCCAATGCCTGTCAGTCTCTGCAGGGTGGGGGTGGGGTTGGTGTCAGTTCAATACTTCACTGCCATTCCTATTATGCATCTCTCTGACTCCTGCACTACCAATGCCAGTGTCAGCAAGATGACATTCGGCATTGACAAATGCTTATTAAAATTAATTGTGCAAATGATTTCATTACTTTGCACCTGCTTCTCTGTGAGGACTATAAAGGCAGTCAGGTTCAAAGGGGTGGCAAGTCTGAAAAAGCATAGAGGTTGCTACTTGAAATAGTAGGTTCGCTGGACATGACCCACTGGCACGTCCTATTGGATTCCACTGTTGCAATTTTGTCCACATAAAGTTGTCTTTTTGCACCAGCCAGACCCCAGTTAAATCTTCAAATGGGGAGAAATAAATAAGGTACAGTATGTGTAGTACTCAGGGCTTCAGTTAACTCCATTTTGGGAGTATTTGACTCTCAAAAATAAGGCAAAAACTTCCAAAATAAAGGGGGAGGAAGTCATTGTCTTCCAAATGTAAAAAAAAACAAAACTGAATGACTTCCCAAACTAAAGGCACAGAAGCTCAGAAATGATGGATTTTTCTAAAAGAAATTGTAATTTACCACTAATATCTGTATTAACATCTATAAATAGATCCTTCTTAGAATACCGGCTTTCAAATTGTGGGATCTGGGAAGTATTTTGACTTCCCAAAAATTGGAATGACTTCCAGATTTTGACTCATGGAAGTATTTGACTTCCAAAAAAATAAATTAACTGAACCCCTGGTAGTACTAGAGTGAACTTGTCAGAATGGAGGGGTAAGAGTCAGTTTTCTTGTTTCTGTTGTGATTGCCTTAACTGTGCACCCCGATGCCGGTGAGTCTTCTTTCTGTTCTTTCTCGTAATTTGAGCCTTGTCTCCTCTCTGCCAGTCAACTGGAGCTCTCCAAGATTATTAAATACTACTAAGCAGATAGAAATCAAGCCTTTATTCTATACTGAGTAATCCTGTGTATCATTCAGAGAAACGTGACTAGAGGAGTTGCAGAGCTTTTATTCACCAGAGGAGTTCATGCAAGTGGCTATCTTTACACTTTGCAAAAATTTGTGAAGTTTTTCTGAACCCTAGCAAACTTCACAAATGCTATAACTTCTCAAATAGCTTTGTGAGGCTGCTTTTCCAGTGAATGTCATGAAAACCTCATAGGGATTATGTTGCTGTCAGTGAAGTAGTGTGTACCATGTGTCCTGCAAGTCTGCAATCTAAGCAAAGTCACATGGCACACTGAAAACAATGCTTAATATTAATGGTATCCCTACCCAGGGCCCTCAGTGCATTGCTGACTCTCTCAACTCTACCTTCTCTAACCTCAGTACTGTTCTCCCACCAGACGTCTTTGATTTCCTTCCTCCACCTCCCCCCTCCCACCTCTGACATCCCCCTTTCCATTTTAGAATAGTCTCCACCCATGAGGCCTATTCTTACATGTCCAAGGTCTTAGGTAAATCACGTCACAGTGGTGACTCCTTAGACCTAAAGCTCCTACAGCTGGCTATTGATGATGTCCTCTCTCCCATCACAAAAAATCTTCAATCTCTCCCTCTGCCTTGGTCAGTTCCCCTCCTTCTGGAAATCTGTCGTTGTTACTTCTATCCAAAAAGGCAGTGACCATACCCTTCCGGGTAACTACTGACCCATTTCAATCCTCTCACCACTTTCCAAGGTTCTTGAAAAAATATTCACTGACCAGCTCACTGACTAGCTCATTAAACACAGCCTACTATGCACTGAACAACACGGCTTCCAGAAGGGCCAGAGCACCACCTCAGCCCTCCTGGAATATACCAATTTTATTCACCGGGCCCTCAACAAAGGACACCTAGTTGGGTCAGTGTACATTGACCTGACTAAGGCATTCGACACTGTAAATCATGCCCTTCTCATCTGGTCCCTCCTCATGGTGGGGCTATCACATGATGCCTCCTGCTGGTTCACTGACTACTTACGTAACAGATTCCAGCAAGTCCTTGTGAATAATACTCTCTCCTTTAGCCTCCCTGTGAGGTATGGTGTGCCCCATTGTTTCATCTTGGTTCCACTCCTTTTTAACTTGTTCTTGAACTCTCTTCCTAAGGCCTGCTTTGGACAACTTCTCCTCTACGCAGATGATGCTGTCCTTTTCTGCAGCTACCCTAAACTTACCCATCTCCCGCTTGCCCTTCAAAGCTTATTTGCCGAGACTGAATCCTGGTTCTCTAACCACAAGCTTGTACTTGACTGCAAGAAGACCAAGGTTATGGTCTTTTCACACCACCAGAATAAACATTAAGGTGCCCCCTTACTATTCTACAACTCCCATAATTTTCCCCTGGATAAAGTTAAGTTCTTTAAATATCTTGGAGTCATGCTTGATTCTGCCCTCATCTTCCATGACCACATCCACCAACTTAGCTCTGCTTTAAACACGTGAATAGAGCTTCTTTACTGCCATAGTCACTATCTGCCCCTTGACGCACTTTGCCTTGCACTTTCTTCCTCTGTTCTCTCTCTCTCTTGTAGACTAGGTATCATTATTTATGGAGCTGCCAACCTCACTGCCCTTCGTAGGATTAAGGTGTCACTGAATAAAGCCGTTCATCTTGTTACGGGTTCTGACAGGAATACTCACACCTGTGACCTTTATGGTCTATCTAACTGGTTGAATTTCAATGGCAGACTAAATTATCAAACCTGTCTAATCACCAAAAAGATCTCAATGTGTCTATCCACCCCGGACTTCGCAACTCCTGCAAACTGCCCTCTTTCATAGAGCTCTAGAAACAGTTCCAAAGCCTCCTTTAAAGTTCCTGTCTGTAGGACAGCACTTTGCCAGCATTCCTTTCACTACAGGGCTCCCCTATGGCTTAGCTCTCTCTCCCAGCTGCCATTTCTGCAAAACCTAAACTTGGTCCTTTCAAAGATCTTCTTAGGGACCATATTGTCTCCATCTGCTCCTGTGATTGCTTCTAACTGTGAAGTCCTAAATTCAACCTGTCTCACTGACTAAAATCGTGTTACCCCCCCCCCCGCCTGGCTTTCTGTGTCTTATTGCAAACCTTGCCTGCCTGCTCTGCTGGTTTATTACTGAATGTGTCACATTGTTCACTATGGATTATTTTTTATCCTGTATAATACTGCTTCTTGTGTGTGGACCCCACTCCTTGTCATAGTGCGGGTATCTTGTCTGTACCTTCAAGACGTGGAGCCTTTGCAAAAAAGCATCTCACTCGAAGGCTAGTAATTCCAATTCTATTAATTAATAAATAAATAAATTAAATAAAATAAAATCAATAAATAAATTAAATAAATACATAAATACATGAATAAATAAATAAATAATAGGGTGTATGACTTGTGGTGCCTGTGCTCAGTGCAGTTTTAGACAGACAGTGAATGAGTTAAGTCTTTTGTCTGAGTTATTCAGTGAATGTATTCAGAGTTTCTGGGGACCCGCAACAGGGTTTATAACTGTACCCTTGAGTTTACCTCAATGAGAATTCTCATAGAAACATAGAAGTCATTGGCAGGTAAGGACTTCTTGGCCCACCTAGTCTGCCCTATATTCCTTAACTAGTGTGCCACCACAGACTCTACTTGCTCTCACTTCTTTTCCCCCTTGCCTTAATTCTCAGGTCCCCTTGTGTCCATCCCATGCATGCTTGAATCCTGTCACTGTTTTAGCACCCACCATTTCTGCTGGGATGCAGCTCCAGGCATTCACCACCCCCTCTGTGAAGAAGCAATTCCTCACATCTTCTCTGAGCCCCCTGCCCCCAGATTCATAGTATGACCCCCTCATCCTGGAGCATATTTATCTATGGAAAATGCTACCTTCCTTTACCTTATTATTACCTGTGAGGTATTTGAACATTTCTATCATATCCCTCCTTCCTCTAGAGTGGATATTTAGTTCCTAGAGTCTTTCCTTGTAGGGCTTTTAAAGCAGGTCCTGCACCATTTTGGTAGCCCTCTTTTGTACCGTCTCCCCCCAGTATCTGTCCTTCCGGAAGTGGGGCTTCCAGAACTGGACAGAATACTCAAGGTGGGGTCTTACCAGTGATCTATTCAGGGGTAATACTACGTCTCTCTTTCTTCTGGTGATGTTCTCCCTATGCACCTTCCCCACTGCCATATCACACTGCTCGGCTACTTTCAGGTTATCAGGAATTATTACCCCTAGGTCCCTTTCCTGTCATGTGGTTGCTAATATCTCCCTGCTCAATTGGTATATTGCCCCCAGGCTTCTGTGCCCTGAGAGCATGATTTTGCACTTATTTGCATTGAAACCCAGCTGCCATTCTCTTGACCATTCTCCCAGCTTTTTCAGATAGCCACTCATTCTTTCCACCCCCATTGGTGTGTCCCCACTGTTGCAGATTTTGTGTCATTTGTGAACAAGCATACTTTCCCCTCTAGCCCTTCTGCAATGTCACTAATAAAGACATTGAAGAGCACCAGGCCTAGTACTGACCCCTGTGGCACCCCGCTAGTCACCTTGCCTTCTCCAGAGTGGACCCCATTTACCACCACCCTCTGACTCCTATTTCTTAGCCAACTTCTTACCTGTTTTATTACTTTTGAACCCACTACTAAGTTGCTCAGCTTGTGCACCAAGTTTTTTATGTGGAACGGTATCGAAGGTCTTACTGAAATTCAGGTGGGCCACATCTGCAGCTCCTCCTTGATCCAGTTCTCTGGTCACCCAGTCAAACAACTCGACCAGGTTTGTCTCGCAAGACCTCCCCCCATGAAAGTATGTTGCCTCAGATCCTGTAATCCATGGATTACAAGATATTCCTCAATCCTTTCCTTCAGTAGCAATCTGCAGAATTTGCAGTGTGGAACAGAAGATTCTCACCCACTCACAGCAGCAGTTCAACACTGAGAAAGAATAACAGAAAAAATTCAAATAAATGTATATAAAGTCAGTAATTGAACCAAAATAAACACACTTCAGTGATACACAATACTAAGAGGATGATCTCTGATGTCGAAGTTTCATTGGTGTGTGCTTCTACAGTAGGTAAAGAAATGGAAAAGGCAAAATAGGAGTGTTTCACCATATAATGTACTATGCTTAGTTTTGATGATAGGTAGGGTATGGGCCATGGGAAAGGCAACATTTGAATTAGGTGAACACTGTATGGAATAAAACTGCATAAATGGAGATTACATTTTAATACACTGGTACCTCAGTGTCAGTAACAATACTGCATACCTGAGAGGTAAAATAGTAAAAATCTTCAACGACAATACTGAATAAGTGTGAGATGAAATACTAAAGTTTTTCCGCACTGCTGGCAGATACAATATATGCTAATTGCATCATTGGTGGAGGGGACAACTAACCCCCTCCAAGAGGTTTGCTTCCTCCTGTCCTTTATAGAATGCCAGTCTGTGAAGGTGTCACTATTGTTTGGGTGGTGGTGTAGTAGATGATGATGATAATGGTGGTGGTGCAAGGATCTTGTGCTGTTTTGCCAAAACAGTATCGATCTTTTCTTCGACCATCTGTAACCTAGGAGACAATTAATTCATTTTCCTCTCCAGTAGACAAGGTTCTGTAGCCTTCTTAGACTGCGAGAGTACATGACATTTTCTTCAAATGTCACCTTCAGCTGCTTTCTCCTCCTCCTCATGTACCATTTTCTGAGGATGTTTCCATTTACACCCTTCGGCAACTGACGTTCCTAATTCTGACCCACTACGTCACCATCAGCTGCATCACCTGGAGCAATTACCTTCCTTGGGTGTTCTTCAAGACAGTTCCACGTCTACACTTTAGGTGGGTATGTTTGCCATAAGTACCAACATGGCTAGCCTTCTTTCTATGCTTCACTCTGGTGTTACACAGATTACAGACGACCACAGTACAGTCTGCTGGGTCAAGATTAAACAGGTCCTACACTAGCAACTTTGATGTCCTATTAAAGAGTTAGTTATGGTTGTTTCAGCTGGTAGTGGAGGCAGTGGCCATGCAACAAAGGGAGCAAGTTCTCTGCTGCCTAAAGCCACAGTGGAAGATTCTGGGCTGCTTCCTTCCTCCAGAATAGGGACATGACAGGATAGGATAGTTTTATAACCCTGGCATTGCCACCACCACTTGATTTTATGCAAAAACAGTTAATAAAGAAAAAAGAAACAAAAAAAAAATAAGATGAACTATGCATCTGTAAGAATTCACATCAGAACAGAAATAGCATATACAGAGTGCAGACTGAGCAGTAGCTATTTATTCTCTGCCCCTCCCCTTCAGAGACACGGTTCAGAGATCTGCACTGCCACTGACTTGCTGAAACTCAGAAAGGAAAAAAAAATAAGATCTTTTAAGTTTAAAACTAACTAAATATGACAAAAAAGAGAACTGTGCTACAGAGAGTGTGAACAAATAGTAAAGAACAACCTTTGCAAAGTTTGCAGACTGTTTTTTGTTTGAATCGCACAGACAGAGATGAACTAATCAACCACTAAACCATATCTAACTGTGCTTAAGCAGGGCCTACAATATACCTTCAAAATCTCCCTATTTTCAGGGAGTCTCCCTGATTTGCCAATTTTTGACAGTCCCTCTGCTTTTTATAGCACTAGTCCATATCCCCAAAATCATTAGAATTAAAGAACAAACTGTTCCCCAAAACGTTAAATGATTGTAGCACCTTAGATTCAGTTAGGCATTAGGGCTCTGTGATATCTCTACGATTTTAGTTGTCAGAATTATGAGGTCTCCTTCATTTGAGGAGTGTTTACTTGGTAGCTTTTGTACACTATTAATAAATAATGTTCCTATACTATGTGACGTACCTAGATTGCAACTTCTGCAGTCACATGCTAGGTTATTTACTAGCCTTATTTTGGATCTCACTGCTCCAACTTTGTGTTAACTTTACTAGCAAAGTGGTAAAGTACCACGTTATGAAAGGCAAAGTGGAAACCATGCCAGGGAAGTTCAGGCAAAGTTATTCACTTTGCACTTCAAGAAGCAGCACTTTGCCGGGTGGATCACTTTGTGAAGTATGACCTCTTCATGAAGAAAATCATTATGCAAAGTTTTTCCACTTCCCCCATCTCTACATGTGACAGTGTTATACTGAAACAACATAATATACTGTAATTCAGCACATTATATAGTGTAGCCTTCTATCTCATTTAACCAATAAACTGCAGCAAAATACTGAGGAAGAAGGCAGAGTCGTTGGAGACCAGTTAAGGTATGTAGAAACAGAGAAGGCAGGAACCATCTGGGTATACTGGGTGGGCAAAGTGGCCCTTTTCTGTCAACAAGTTCTGTGTTTCTATGCACACTAAATCTCTAAGCAACAACATATAAAAACCCTGCCTCATGCATTTCAGGGTAGCTTTATGTACTGTACATTGAACTTCAGTCCCTTTTTATGAAATAAACCTGGATTTTTGGCATCTCTCATAATCCTGTTAAAACAACAGCAGAGCTCCTGAATCAATCTGCAGAATATTCCTTTTTGCTGTTAAAATAGCATCTGCTTATTAGCTATAGTTTCACAAGCAGTGGATGTATTTTATAAGGATATTTGGAATAATAAAGTCAACATTTTAAGTAGACGTATGCATTTTATCTACCCTGATCCTGAACTGGGAAGCTGTGGTTCCTTGTCCACAAAGGGGCACTAAAACTTTAAATGAGCATACCTCAATATATTATATGTGATCTTTGCAAAACAGTACTGTACATTTTGGAGAGGTTTAATCAAATGTTTAAACACATTGGAAAGATACATTACAATCATTAAACAGGGTTAAGTTTTGTCTTAGTTGTCTCCTCTGAAAACAAGTGACCTACAAAATTACTTTAGCACGCCCACTTGCCATGCTGAAATATAGAATGACTGACAGTGTCCAGCTTTCTCCCAAGGCAGGATTGGAGCCACTGCCCACATTGCCCAGAGGAGAAAGCAACCACTGCTGAGTCACTGATACCATATCAAAGAGCTCTCAACCTTTGGGAAAGAACTTGTCCATTAAGATGTACCAGAGTCTTAGAAATGTGAAACCTCAAAACACCTAAAAGGTTTTAAAGAGCCTGTCGAAATACATTTTAAATAATGATGAGTGAGGTTACTTTAAATTAAGGCTAAAAAGGATTTTGTCTTGTGCCACATGAGTGTGAGAGATGGCAGATAACTATTTCAGTGAAGACTCATTATGGTCTCAATGTTGCATCATGGTCACTGATATTTTAATGGCAGAGGAGTACACATGATAAAAAGAAACAATTATGAGGTGGATTTGGTTTCCTATTTAAAGTGTTGCTGTCAACATTTTGCTCTTATGTAGATAGATGTTCTCTCGAATAATAGAGTGCCCCATCATTTACATTGCCCCCACATTATGCCCTAAGGCCTTATTCTGCTCACTGTTGTCATCAGGGCTTTGTTTGCTATCATATATAGCTATACTTTTTTATTTTTTTATTTTAATGATAGCTGTGAAAAATGGGATTGTGCTTAATATACTGTAGTTTATTTTTAGCTATGTCTGAGCAAAGGATGCAGATGGAAAGCAGTTCATGTACTTGTTTTAATTAGTAAACACATTTACTAATTAAAACAAGCACATGAGAATTCAGCATTAATGAAATCACATGACTCATTTTTAAAAGTCAGGACAGATCTGTGCAGTTTCTTAGTGATGGTGAATGTCTGTACATAGAGATGCACAGTGCAAAAGTGATCTGTCATGTTATTCCTAGGGTTCAGGTTCATGGCAAGCTTGCAGCCTACATTTCTCAATGCAAGCCAAAATCCATTTTTCTTACAGTACCTTGCATTTTGCATTGCTCTTATGTAGCCTCCTGTTATTACTTTATAAAACCTTCTTTTTGTTCCAAATGCTTGGAAGGTATCTGTGATCGCTCTTTGATACATATCTTGGAAACCATGACTGATGAGTAGTTTGCACGTATGAAAACACTGTAACTCATTTACAGTTAAGCCCACCGTGTTGCAATGCAGTCTCACAGATTCTATTTGTACAAGCATTTGTCAATGCCGAACGTTCACTTGCAGGTATTTGCAGTGGTGTTTTGCACTTATGGTAGTTTATGTTCAGCACTTTTCATTGCAATACTGGATAAAATAATGACCTGCAGTTCATAAGGCTGGACAGGGCGGGGCAAAGGAAACAACCATATGTAGACCAGGTATGTGAAAACAGCACTCCCCCCACCAAAAAAAGAAATTCATCAGAACAACATTTATAAATAACAGACTGAAAAGGCTGCAGGGCAGGGGCAAAAGAAATAACAGTTATTTAGACGGGAGCAGGCATGTGAAAATAGCAAATTGCCAAAGCACTATTGACTTTCATTCCCAGCACCAGTGCATTCATTGACAGCCCAGTTGAATAAGTGCCTTAGTAGAAAACTAGCAAAACAACATCACTCTCCACACAGATCAGATTAGAAGCAGCAATATACAGACAAGACAGAAATTTGTTGTATTTTTTTTTAAACAGCTGAGCAGCTCCTCTGTAAATCAGGCTCATAAGTAGTTGACTGATTCACAACTCCTACAGGTTACTACTCCCATTTGTTATTGCAATCTTGCATACATCACTTTCTAGTGGGGGGGGGGGCTTTGCCTTGAATTTCAAAAGGATATCAACCTTATAATAGTTAATAAAGGTTATGTCCCTGGAGGTTTGCAGCCCAATACCTGTTAAAAACAACAATACAAGGACTGTCCATGTTCATAGGAGGCAATATAGCACAGTGGTTTAAGGATCTGAGCTGCAAATCTCGTGACATCTAGCCAAGCAGATGAGACCTGGGTTTGAATCCCACAGCTTCCACTTGCATACTGTGTGACCCTCAGCAAGTCACTTAACTTCCCTATGCTCCCAGGTCACTCCTGTAAAAAAGCTTTCAGCTTAGTGTGCTACTCCTGGTTAAACAATTAAATAAAATGTTTTATTAGGCTACCAACTTGAACTAAAAAATTCAGAGTGTACTGTTAGCCTATGACAAACAGAGAACACCACATTTCAGACTGAGATATAAATGTATGCTATCAAAGAAAATATTTAAAGCTCTCCCATCAGCTATATTTACTTGCAGATCACATCAAGTGCTAGACAGGAAATGCTCTGTGACATCACAGTGGTGGATAACATGGCAGAGTCCGTTGACTTCATTCTTGGGACCCCCCAAACTTATGTTGTAGAGAAAGGGGGAAACTGTTTAACCAGGAAAGGTACAGTAAGCTGAAGCTTGTTTGCAGGTGCGACCTGGGAGAATAAGGAAGTTAACTGACTTGCTTGGAGTGGGGGTCACACACTATGCAAATGGGGGCTTGTGGGCTGTGGGATTCAAGTCATCCAAGTCTACAGGTTTGAAGCTCATGGGACTAACTCAGTGGCACCACTGGATGCACTGCACCATAGTGTAAGAGAACCAGGTTTGTTCCAAGCAAGATTTTCTTAGCCTGCTCCAGTGGAGTCAGGCAGCAATGCTGAGGCTCTTGGGGAAAGGAAGGTAGCAGAAGAAGAACACAAACACATGCTATGGGATCTGGAAAAGCATCATGGACATTGTGGGTGAAGTCAGATTATTCTTCCCCTCACCCATGCCACTTCTGAGTGAACGGATTCTGGAGATGAGCCAGAAGACAGTATAGTGCAGTGGTTTAAGGATCTGAGCTGCAAACCTGGAGATCTGGGTTTGAATCCTACAGTCCCCACTTGCATACCGTGTGACCCTAAGCAAGTCACTTAACTTCCTTGTGGTTCCAGATCACACCTATAAACAAGCTTTAGCCTAGTGTGCCTCTCCTGGTTAAAAAAAAAAAGATGAGTGATGGAGAGGCCATGTGTTCGGGGGGGGGGTCTGATTAGCAACCGACTGCCACTGTCTACCCTCACATCACTACTTCAAGGAACACTAACTATATCAGGTTCCTCTACTGTGCAGTCTTTTGAGACATTTCCCAGAACAGCTGCTGTTTCTATGCCCACAGTATGGGGGTGCTGCCCCATGGGGTTTCAGTCCAGCCTGTGTGGATGCCAAGCAGGCTCAGAAGAAAGGCAAATTCGTTATGTAGGAGGGCAAGAAGCAGTTACAGCTCAAAAGTAAGAAAAAAAAATGACTATAAAGATCCCATTCTGAAACTTGTGGGGGGTTAAGAACAGAATGTGTGCATGTGTCCATATCAATCAGGAGGGACTCACCCTAAAAGAGTTCTAAATATGCACTTTTGCACCACTTGTTATCATTCTCATGAGACTAATGACTGCAACTCACACTCTACCCCTCACCAGTTATTCACCACTAAAACCTACAACTTCCTAGTTAAAAAGAAGAAAGCCGAAAAATGAAGTTCACAAAGTAATGCGTCTGGCTCTGAAGACTGCAATCTAACTGCATACCTTTCAAGTATCCCCATTTTCAGGGTGTCTCTGATTTTTCCCATGTTCCTCCCAGCTCAAGTGAATAAAAGCACAAACTGTTCCTCTCAATTTTAATGAGTTAGGCAGTGCATTTCTTAACCATTACATTCTTGACTAGATTCATACTATCCAGCCCAATGATTTTTACTGGTCACAATGGGAGCGCTCCCTCATTTGTGAGATAGTGACCTGGAAGTTTTACAACTGCGTACAATACCCTTTGTAGTTTCTCAACAGCTACACAAGTATTTCAGCTACACAAGTGTCCCTTTTCAAACGAGTGTTCTCAAAGTCACACCATAACAGCCCACCATCCTCTCCCAATTCACTCAAATGCACAGTGCAGCACCCCTTCCCCCACCTTACTGGCCCAGGCTGCCCACAGCTGCTCAGTCTCATACTCAGGAGTGTGAAGGTATTCAATCCGGCCTCCACTGATCCCAGTCCCACTCCTTCCTCTCCAATGCTTCGCTTCACACCTTTCACCCTACTCACCTCCGGGGCCATCGTCTGCTGGTACTTTCTGCCACCACCTCTCTGTCCCCAGTGGTGGCTCCAAAACACTCTTCTATCCCTTCTCTGGCACTCCACACTCTGCCATCTTCACTTCATTTTGAGAACCAGGGGAGTCAGCAGCGAAGACTCGCCCCCTTAGAGTTTGGTGCAGTCCATGCATTAGCCACCTTTGATCTTCATTGGGGCGAGACGCAGCCTACGATCCACCTCCATTCACTAATAGATTGCTCAATCTGCAGAACTAATAGCCACCCTCCTGTTCAGGCATTCTGATTCGATAGGGCAAGTTGACAAACAACGTGTCATGGTGGCTTGCAAGATGCTTGAGAACACAAAAAGCAATTGTTTTAGTTTGAGTACAATACTACTTAATCGACATGATACTAAAGTTAGCATTTTATTCATCTAGTTTCTTAGTAGTAAGCTGAAGTGGGCTTTTTATTCAGGTCAGCATTTATTTAACCACTTTTAACATCTTATTCTCAAGCCAGTTTCTTATTCATAACATAACTTAGTTGCATTCCAGTGATTTCTTTGTAGTCGGAGGGTGAGCCGGGGAATGAGAGAGTGGGGAGGACATCGTCAGAGGCAGTAAGCAGGAGGGATTGCTCTGTAGTCAGAGGGTGAGCCAGGAAATGAAGGAGCAGGGAGGACAGCAGGAGAGGGAGGAAGCAGGAAAGATTTCTTTCACAGCTGGTCTCACAGACATGCAGAGGACCCATAGAATTGTGGGCATGTGTGATTTTGTATTTTCTTGAAACTTGGCTTCCCAGCCAAATGCCCTTTGGGGTAACCCTTGCCTCAGTGTTTGCGCACAGAGGTTCTTTGTCTTTTAAATACTTTTTTATTTTAATGGGTTCACCACAACATAACCCAGACAGACCATCTTAGGGTAGCTGGTTCATTCCACTGGGGTGTCAAACAGACAAGGCATACTGATGAGTCCTGGTAGGACGAAACACGTGTCTATGCCATCTGTTAGCACCCTTTGCAAACTGTGTGAGAGGCCTTTCGGCACCATGCAATTCTGCTTAAAGTTGAACCAGCATAACATTCTGTGGTGATTTGCATATGCAGCCCATGATGCTTTGCATTGTGTGGGCATGTGTGATTTTGTATTTTCTTGAAACTTGGCTTCCCAGCCAAATGCCCTTTGGGGTAACCCTTGCCTCAGTGTTTGCGCACAGAGGTTCTTTGTCTATAGAATTATAAGGACTTGAATGGAAGTCCGCCTTCTAGAGGACTCCTCACGTTAGTGTCATGGTGAGTCTAAAGTATGTGGGCAGATGAGCTTCCATTTCCTCCCATGCTGTGTGTTTCAGAACACCTTTGTGCTCACAAGAATGTAACCAGAGTGGTGGGGAGAAACACAAAGTGATCAGGAGTGCTCGCATAGCAGTGTGCATGTCTTATTTTGTTATTAGTTAGATTGCTGGATGACCAGCAATAGGGGTAATATAGGTTCTATGAAAGATTAATGATCAAGGGGACCAGTAGACTAACAGTGAAATATGGGTAACATTAAGGATGGGTGATGTGGGGAGACACTAGCCTACCATGACTGTGTAACTGTCTACGTCATGCATCATCACTAGGGAGTGAACAGACAACACTGCATATGCATCTGGCACTGAACAGGAGGGACGTTCTAACTGAGTGTTAATGCTTACTTACAACAACAGCAACATTCATAGTAGCAGTGAAATGCACAACTGCAAAAGCGTAAACTTATGTACAGTATCAGAAAACCCATCACGCAATAAAATCTAACTTGTGAAACTATGGTTCTCCCAAAGATAAGTCTACTTCAAGTAGAATTAAGTGGGTGGCCACCCACAGGCAGCACATATGGCAGGCCTCCCACCCTGGCAGTCCAGTGTACACCCTGCTCACTGCCCTGATGGATACGCCTGACAATACAGCAACAGACCTGGCTTCCCAGTTGATGCCCCTTCCCTGCCCGACACTTCTGCTGTAAGCTGAACACTGCTGCAGTGTGTTACAACCACCAGAACACCCCTCCCTGCTAGGTGTGTCCCCTCGATGGAAGATGCATGCAGCTGTGGTACTGGGATGTGGGGAACCACCCCGCCTGTCCGACACCAAGCATGCTGCACACAGCGGTGGTACAGAGGCACCAATGGATCCCCCCTCCTGGCCTGAGTGGCACACTGTACCATTGTCCAACACTGTCCTGGTGGTCCGGTGAACTCCCCCCCCACTCAGGCACCCCATCCCACCCTGCTACCTCTCCGTCGATCGACCAATGGACTTGCATTGTATACTGTACACTGTCATTCACAACTTTGTGACTGATGAGTACAGCACACACTGCAAGACCATTGGTCAGCAGGGTCCACCAATGAGCTTACAGTTATACAATAGCTGTCATTCACAGACAGCTCTGTTGGTGGGCAGCTGTGGTGGTATGCAGGTGGGTTGAGCTGCCCACTGGCATTCCCTACATGCTGGGGCAGGGTGAATGGGGTGGGGGTGCCTGAATGGGTTTGAGGTCGCTGGGCCACCAGGAACTCATCGGGACTACCAGTGATATTGTGTTAGGGAGGGGCAGGAAGGGGAGCTCTACCATAGTGACGGGACTTTGGCCGCACAGCTTAGCAGTCAACCGAGGATGCAGGGGGGGGGTTCTATGTTACAGTAGGGACTTCGACCGCACAGGTTTTCATCCCACTGGGGTAGTAGGTGGGGGGGTTTATGGACCACCAGAGTACCCAAGGTGCTTCCACCTGGATGGCGGTCAGGCCGGGAAAGGGTGGGGGGTATTCAGGGCTACAGTGCTCTATGTGTGTAGCCAACATCCCTTGCAGAGTGCCTGGCACATTCAGCAGGTCACAGCCCTGCTTGGCACATGCAAATGGGCCATAATGACATGCAAATGGCCCCATTGTGCCTTGCATGCCTAATGGCCCCATTTACATGTCCATGGCTGCGAATGGCAGCTTGTGCACTGTCCCATTGTATACCCAGCATGACCAGGGGGCTGCGTTGGTGCATCTGGGGATGGGCGTAACTGTGGTATTAACAGAGTGGACATGGCAGGAGCATTCCCTGGGGCATCTTCTGTGAATATCACAGTTTGCGGTCAGTGCATCTCATTTGCACAGGGGCATCCGAGATGTGCCGATCGCAATTCCTTTGTGAATCCTACTCATAGGTTATAATTTATTAACATATTGGTCAAAGTAATGGACAATCATTAAAAGTAATCCATAACACAAAATGTAGTGAGCATATCAATACTCAAAAATACAAAGTTGCTGCAGACTTTGACCTGTTTTTAGCATATCATTACCAATTACCAATTACTAGTGAGATGGTGTCTACTATTGATTTTATTATTTTTGTATGTCTCTGATGAACTTCTTCCTTCTCCATAATGTGCAAGATTCAGTTCTGTGCTAGGCTCATTAATAAAAGAATGAAGTGCAACATTGCAAGGGTTGGAGTATGAAAAACTACATTACATGTGTAACTGAAAAGTGCAGTTGCTAAATACTGACTTGCTGCAGTTAGTTACTGGACTGACAGCAAGATTGACAAATACAACTAATTCTATGTAGCACTAATATAAAAGTATTTCCAAAAAGGACACTAATTGACAACTCATGAGGCAGCAGGACTTTTGGGAGCTCAGAGGTACTGCTGTTCAGAACATTCATTGCTAGTCGGGTAAATCAGGCAGGAAAAAGCTGGTTCTTAAAGGGGACTGTGTGGTTTCATAATCGTAGAGTTGGAGGCTGTAAGCACACCCTTGTAATGCTAAGCAGGGTAAGAAAATTACTGTAAAGTTAGCTTCTCTGACAGTGGCGGGAGGCACCAATGGATCCCCTCCCCAGACTGAGTAGCACAAGGTCCCATTGTCCAACACTGCCCTGGTAGTCCAGCAGACCCCCCACCCACTCAGGAACCCCCATCCCACCCAGCTCCCCCTCCATCTGTTGACCAATGGACTTGCATTGTGTACTGTACACTGTCATTCACAACTTTGTTACTGATGAGTACAGTACACACTGTAAGCCCATTGGTCAACATGGTCTGCCAATAGGCTTACAGTTGTACAGCTGTCATTCACAGACAGCTCTATCGATGGTCAGCCATGGCAGTATGCAGGTGGGTCGAGCTGCTCATTGGCATTCCCCACATGCTGGGTGAGTGGAGTGGGGGTGCCTGAATGAGTGGGGAAGGGGTGGGAGGCTGCTGGATCACCAGGAACTCATCAGGACTATCAGCAATATTGTGTTCAGGGGCAGGGAGGGAGGATCTACCATAGTGATGGGACCTTGGCCGCACAGCTTAGTGGTTGATCGGGGATGCGTTGGTTGGGGGGTTCTATGTTACAGTAAGGACTTCGGCTGCACAGATTTTAATCCCATTGGGGTTATAGGCAGGGGGGGCTTATGGACCACCAGGGTACCCATGTGAGCTTCCACCTGGATGGCAGTCAGGCCGGGGAAGGGTGGTGGGTCTTCAGGGCTACAGTGCACTATGTGTGTAGCCAACAACCCTTGCAGGGTGCCTGGCACATTCTGCCAGTCACAGCCTTGCACAGCACATGCAAATGGGACCATAATGACATGCAAATGACCCCATTGTGCCTTGCATGCCTAATGTCCCCATTTACATGTCCATAGCTGTGAATGGCATCTTTTGGTGCAGCGCATCGGGAGATGCGCTGCCCCATTGTATACCCAGCCTGACCAGAGGGTTGCATTGGAGCATCTGGGGATGGGTGCAACTGTGGTATTCACAGAGTGGATGCGGCAGGAGCATCCCCTAGTGCATCTTCTGTGAATACCACAGTTTGTGGTCAGCACATCTCATTTGCCAGGGGCATCCGAGATGTGCCGAGCACAATTCCTTTGTGAATCCTACCCATAGGATATCATTTATTAACATATTGGTCAATATCAAGGAGAATCATTAAAAGTAATCCATAACACAAAATGTAATGAGCATATCAATACTCAAAAATACAAAGTTGCTGTTTTTAGTATATCATTACCAATTACCAGTTACTAGTGAGATGGTGTCTACTATTGATTTTATTATTTTTGTATGTCTCTGATGAACTTCTTCCTTCTCCATAATGTGCAAGATACAGTTCTGTGCTAGGCTCATCACTAAAAGAATGTAGTGCAACATTGCAAGGGTTGAAGTATGAAAAACTACATTACATGTGTAACTGAAAAGTGCAGTTGCTAAATACTGACTTGCTGCAGTTAGTTACTGGACTGACAGCAAGATTGACAAATACAACTAATTCTATGTAGCACTAATATAAAAGTATTTCCAAAAAGGACACTAATTGGCAACTCATGAGGCAGCAAGAATTTTGGGAGCTCAGAGGTACTGCCATTCAGAACATTCATTGCTAGTCGGGGTAAATCAAGCAGGAAAAAGCTGGTTCTTAAAGGGGACTGTGTGGTTTCATAATCGCAGAGTTGGAGGCTCTAAGCACAGCCTTGTAATGCTAAGCAGGGTAAGAAAATTACTGTGACGTTAGTGTCTCTGTCAGTGGTGGTACAGAGGCACCAATGGATCCCCCCTCCGGCCTGAGTGGCACACAGTCCCAATGTCCAACACTGCCCTGGTGGTCCAGCAGCCCCCCCACCCACTCAGACACCCCCAACCCACTCTGGTCCTCCTTCCATCTGTCAACCAATGGGCTTGCATTGTGTACTGTACACTGCCATTCACAACTTTGTGACTGATGAGTACAGTACACACTGCAAGCCCATTGGTCGAAAGGGTCCACCAATGGGCTTACAGTTGTACAATAGCTGTCATTCACAGACTGCTCTATCGGTGGGCAGCCATGGCAGTATGCAGGTGGGTTGAGCTGCTCATCTGCATTCCGTTCATGCTGGGGCAGGGTGAGTGGGGTGGGGGTGCCTGAATGGGTGGGGAAGGGGTGGGGGGGGAAATTACTGTAGAGTTAGCGTCTCTGAGCCTTGTCTTATGAATCCAAGACTGAAAGGTCAATCATTAGATTAGCCACATGTTTCACTAAATTTAAAAGACCTAGTTGCATGCCATTTTTGCCACCTCCAGGACAAGTAACCTCCAAAGGTGGATTAACAACTACTGGGGCTGTGGGCAGTGTGTAATGGTGGAGCCCCCTGCAACTTCACCAATAGGCTGGGCGTTTAAGAGCCTCAGAGGCCCCCAAATGCTAAAGGGTTTTTAATATCTGAAAACTCAGCCACAGATGTGAGGAGTGTGGAGGGTGGTAGGGAAAGTAGCTCAAGCTGTGGATCCTGCAATATGAGCAGACTAGATAAACCAAATAGCCTTCTTCTGCTGCTGGCTTGTTCGTATGAATGTTCGTATGTTTTCTGTGAGGTCCCGCTCATATCTCATTTTACTGTATTTAGCCCTTATAGACCAATTGAGGTGTTGCATCACATTCTGATCATGATTTCACCCTTTTTTTTTTTTTTTTGGCAAATAACTGCACTTTATTAATGATTGTTACCAAAAGGCACACAAAATACATGATGGGTATTCCAAACAGGTATAAAATCCATAATAATCCCCACATACCCAAGAGAAGTCGTAACAATCAATTATTTAACTAAGGAAAGCAAACAAAAAACAGAAAAAAAGAGAAAGGAAAAAAAAAAAAGAAAATCCTACACCTTCCACCCCCAACAGCTATCCAAATGGAGTGCCTTAACATAACATCCAGGCAGACATATAATATGTTATTATTAACACCTGACTATACAAGGGAACAGGGAAAGAGACATAAAGAAATTAGGTCAGAAAGTCGGTGGAAGAAAATGTAAGAAGACAGAAGGGGGGGAGATCCAGAATTAACCATCATTCATGTATAATAAAATATCCAGCTCCCAAGAATAACCCAAAAGGAGAAAGGGAAGGAGAAAAGAATAAAGAAATTACAAAATATGGGAGGGCGAATTCTATAGAAACAATAAAACACGAAGGGTGGTCAAGGAAAAGCTACAGAAATTGCATTGAGGCAGTGGGAATCAAATTTCAGAAGTGATACTTACTTTTAAGGGACTGAAGAAATCCACCCCAACACTTATTAAATTTAGTATTAGCGTTGACAAGTGACATGCAACCTCTCTCATATAGAGTATTTAAGAGTTCCTCCCACCATTCTCGAAAAGAAGGAGACCCCATCCTCCTCCAGTGTCTTAGAATTAATAATTTGGTGGCTGATGAAATCAATGCCATTTGATACCTTTGGGTCTTCTGAGGGATGTGGCTATACAACCCGAATATGCAGACCTCAATGTTAAAGAATGGTTCTAAATCCCAAAATAAGCTTACCCAGCGTTTACCAGATTCCAGAATTTGGATATTTTGGGACAAGACCACATTTTGTGCAAAGTAGATGCTAAGGGTCTTGACACTCTCTGCATGCCGGGGAGCATGAGCCATTTAATCAATTCAGTTTTGCTGGAGAGAGATAAAGATTGTGGAGCAGTTTAAACTGGGTCTCTCTTAATCTATCCTGCTTAATATAACCATACAAGTCTCTCCATATCTTCTCCCAGGTCGTCACAGTCCAATCCAAGGACAAATTAACTTTCCAGTGCCAGGGAACCAGGGATGCAGCTGGTTCCAGTTCTACTGAAATATACTTATAAATTTTAGAGATAACCTTGCCTGATGCCACGAGTTCACCCAACTTAAGCCACAGCCCCCCTGCTTTTCAGACCGCTTACCTTTACTCATATGAGACCTGATACTGCTTTGGAGTTGCGCTAGCCACAGCAGGGATTGAGGCTTAACCCCGAATTTAGTAGAGAGGGTTGATAATGGTAGCATAGAGTTTCCAGAATAAAACTCTGAGATACTGAATCTTATGTAAAGGTATTGGGAAAAATCTAGTAATCAGTTGGTTACCAATCGTAAAATTGGGATTCCTTAACAAAGGTTGGGATAAGTCATAAAATGGAGTTATTTTGAGGTTAGAATAAAGCTGGTACAATGCTTTAATGTCCCAGCCCAGTGGGGTATTCCTAGCCTTCTTAGGAATGTTTTTCCATGAAGTATATAAGAGAGATTGCAGATCTAACTTCAAAACTTTTGAGAAACCATGATCCAAGCAAGTCCAGGAGAAGCTTCCCCAATACCGGATATCCATTGAATCACTCTGGACGCATGAATCGCTAAGTAATAAAGGAAAAAGTCAGGCAACTGTAAGCCACCTGACTTACGTTGCCAGCAAAGTTTAAAATAGGCCCTATGTGGGGGTTTCCCTTGCCAGATAAAAGCCGAACAAAGTTTGTAAATCGGTTTAAAGAAAGATTTAGGGAGATAAATATTTAGATTCGAGAGAGGGTAAAAAATCCTAGGTAGGATTACCATTTTAATCGTATTGATTCTCCCTGAAAATGATAGTGGGAGCTTGGACCATCTTTCCAAATCCTCTTTTACAGATTTTAGTAGGGGCTTAAGATTTAGATTGGCTAATTCCTCTAGGTCCTTAGAAATTTGTATCCCTAAATATGTAAGGGAATTTGTTTGCCACTGTAGGCCCAGAGATAGACACCAGCTACTATGCAGAAGAGGGGAGAGAGGGTATACCATAGTTTTAGACGCATTTAACTTATAACCGGAAAACTCACCAAACCTAGAAATTAAGTCTAAGGCACGTGGAAGCGACGACGTTGTATTCCGAATATGCAATAATAAATCGTCTGCAAATGCGGACACTTTATACTCTACATCGCCTATAGTTATACCTAGGGTTAAATGGTCCTTTTTAATAGTTCGGATTAGGGGTTCAATATATAAATTAAATAAGTAAGGGGATAGAGGGCAACCTTGTCGAGTTCCCCTTATTAAAGGAAAAACAGCCAAGATTAAATTATTACACTGAATTCTTGCAGATGGGAACGAATAGAGAATCTTAACCCAATGTAAAAAACTGTCCGGGATCCCAAATTCAGCAAGAGTTGCAAACATAAAGGACCATTCAACCCGGTCAAATGCTTTTTCTGCGTCTAGTGACACCAGGGAAGCCTCCAAACCTGGGTCACCAGATGCAGAAATTAAGTAAAACAACTTCCGGAAGTGATCAGTGGAGGAACGGCCCTCAACAAAACTGGCCTGTTCCGGACTGATAAGTTCCAGCCATACTTGTTTCAATCTAGAGGCCAAAATTTTGGCAAAAATTTTTACATCAAGGTTTAGTAGAGATATCGGTCTAAAGTTTTCCACAAACTCCGGGGATTTGCCTGGTTTAGGCAACAAAATTATTTTGGCCTCAAAAAGGGTTTTATCAACTATTCCCTGTTAAAGCCAAAAAGTAAAGAGCTGGTTCAATAATGGTACTATATTGAGTTTAAATAGTTTAAAAAAGAAGGGTGTGAAACCATCCGGCCCAGGCGCTTTATCCATCTTGAGTGAGTCAATGGCCGTCACTATTTCCTCGCTTGTTATAGGGGTTACCAACCTTTGCTTAGATTCCTCTGACAGTTGGGGGAGAGAAAGATTAATCAAGAATTCTTGCATTCTAAGTATACTTTGAGGGGAGAGTGGTTGGCTTGAGTAAAGGCTTTTATAATAATCAACAAAGATCCCTAAAATACCTTCGGGATCTGTTACTAATTCCTTGGAGGAAGGGTGTCTTAGTGCTGCTATCCATTTAGCTTCTTTTTTTTGTTTTAGTTGCCAGGCCAGCGATTTCCCAGCCTTGCTGCCCTGACCTAAGTATACGGCCTTCATTCTAGAAGCAGACTCAGCCACTTTCTTCCTCAATGTATTAGAATACCATGTCCTTAGGGTGCATAACTGCTGTTCTTGACCCTCTGATCTCAACCCCTCTCCTAAAGCCTCCAATTCCTTTATTTTATTTAGACAATCGGCCAGTTCCTTATTACTTTTATTTTTCCGAATAGTTGCCAACCGAATTAGTTCCCCTCTCCATACAGCTTTAAGAGCTGCCCACATTTGGTCGACAGCTTTAATAGAGCCCCAATTAGCTCATAATTATATTAGATAAAACTCTCTGAACTGAGATAATACTTGAGGGTCCTTTAGAACATTATTGTTAAGTGACCAGGAGTGAGATCTTGATAAGGGCTAATAAACCCCAAGTCAGTTTAATAGGGAATGGTCGGAAATCACCCTAGGTAAAAATTCAATCTCTGATACGCCTGGTAAACATGGTTGACTCACTAGGAAAAAATGTATCCTTGAATAGGATTTGTGGACTGGGAGAAGAAAGTATACTCCCGGTAGTCGGGTTGAATAATCTCCACGGGTCCACCAATCCTAGAGACGTAGCAAACTCTGCCAGTGCAACTTGGGCAGGGGAAGATTGCGATCCCCTACAACCTGAGCGGTCCAGCCTGTTAGCCTGGACTAAATTCCAAACACCTCCTAATATAATGACCCTCTCTTTAAAAGAGGATAGGATCGTGACCAGTTGAACAAAAAAGGAAGGTGACTCCACGTTAGGTCCATATACTGATCCCAATACCAGATGTAGCTCCCAAAGTCTACCAGAGACAAAAATGTATCTTCCGTTTGGGTCCGAAGTTATTTCTGAGTGGGTAAACGGAATCCCTCGTGTGACTAGTATAGCAACTCCACGACTATTAGAAGAGAAACCGGCTCCAAAAACCTGTCCTACCCATTTTTTTTGAGATGAGATAAGCGGTCAGAAAGTAAATGAGTTTCCTGTGAGAAAACTATAGCAGGGTTGTATTGGCTCAAATGATTTAAGATCACAAATTTTTGCAATTGTCCTTCCCCTTTAATATTCCATGACAAAATGTTTATCCTGAAAACCATTTATTTTGAGTAATATGCTCCCATGAAACAAGAATTTGGATAGCTGTGCCCCTATATACCCTTCCCTTAAAAACCCCAACCACATAACCCCAATCCCTCCCCCCCACCGCCCTAATATAACTAATTCTACACTCCCGTCCAAAACTATCCCTACTGGCCCAAAGCCAACTCCTCCAGCCCTGGTACATGGTGCGCCCTAGAGGTGGGGGTCCCTACTTCTTATTCAGTAAAATCTAAAAAAAAAAACTTAATAATTAAATTGAGAACCTGCAGGGTCTTGCCACTATTCAACAGCTGAGACAACCTACTATAGATTGAGACATAGCGTACTAGTCTACGTAAGCAGGAAGAGGAGAAAAATTGGAAAAAGGGGGAAAAGCTTAATAGCAAACCTCCAGGAGGGCATAAAGTGTCCGCCAGTAATTTGGCCTAAAATAAGTATTTAACCTTCCAAGGTCTCTGTCTAGAGCTATGGTTTGAAATACCCTGAGATTACCTTGATCTAACGAAAATTATCCAGAATTATAATAACCCTGAGTTAGGTTATAGCTTGAGTGATCCTTATACCCCACCAGAAGTGAAAGGTAAAGCCAAGGGAGAATTGGATATAAATTCCTGCACAGCCATTGAGAGTTGGAAAATGTAGCGAGAAAGAGAAGGGAGAAAATGACCTAACCACCTTTCCTTATACATACTGTCACATACAATGCTTTCTCATGCATAGAGAAAAAAACAGGACATTTTCCATCACAGTCAATACACCTAACCAATAACAAGTAGTTAGAATGCCCAAATAATAAGGCGGCTTGTAATTAACACTGTCCATATTGTAAAATAAAATATAATGACAGCACCCCTCATGGGCGATTACAAATACCAAGTGCCTCAAAATTTACATGAGAGGTCCATACTATATTCAAAACCCCAAATAGTAAGGAAAAAAATAGCAAACTGTAATAAAATGATGTCCAGTATCTTGAAAAAGTCTCTCCTTAGCTCGCAATCTTATGATAGAATAACAATGTCCAAAATGGGATTTGTAAGCACTGTTTAGATGTCAGCTAGAGACTAAACCAGTATGGTAAACTGCAACTTCTGGCACCTCCCGACTAGTAGAGCTTCATCTCTTTGAAAAAGATCAGGAAATAGCCCTTTAAGCGTTGACAAGGCTTCATCGACTGAATCAATGCTTAGTGCCATCTTTAGTTCACGATCTCTAACCCGCTGGGTAAAGCATCCGATGTGAATCAGCTGCCCAAAGCTTGGAGGTGATGGGCCAAAGTTTGCCCGCACTTGTCTCATCTTCCAGGTTAAATCAGGGACATTCTTAACTTCTTGCCCTCCCATTGAAATGCTGCCAACTTTTTAATCTCTCTCAGAATGTGCCCCGATCTAGAAAGTTTAACAGCTTAAAATAATAGGCCTCGGTGGGTCAGAGGCAGCTGGCTTAGCTCTAAGGGCTCTATGGCCCCATTCAATTATATATCCAGCCCGTTAGGGTGAAGGCCCCACCGATTTCTCAGTAACTTCTGCAAAACTGCACAGTATTCAGGCCCTCCTCTCCTTCAGGGAGACCCAAGAGCACTAAGTTATTACGCCTGCTTCTACCTTCCAAATCCTCCAGGTGATCTTCTAGCTTCACTAGTGTCCTTTGCATTCAATCAGAGCAGGCCAGTCTTTCTCCATAGATCTTCGATCGACAAAATATGAGCTTCTGTCCGTCACCCGACGGGCTAATTGAGTCAACTGAAGCTTAAATTCTGCCACTTCATCCACTAGTTTGAACAGCGCCTCTTTTATAGTAGACAGATCACTGTAGATTTTTTCGGTGGTAATGCCTTCCTCCGTACTTGATGGCGACGAACTGCGATGTGGCCGCTTGGCTTCTAGTTCTTGATCCGATGCCTGCATTTCGAGCGCCCTCGAAACCAAAAAAAGCACTGGTGTTGCCTTCAAACTTTTAACTTCTCGATAGAGGCAAAATAGAACTGCGAGATGCGTTTTAGCAGCAGGTTCAAGTTATTAAAGCAGGAGCCCTGAACAGCTACAGCTACTCCTCCATGCGCGTCACGTGATCCCTCCATGATTTCACCCCTTTTTATTATGTATTTACCCAAGATCGGCCCACTGAGATGCAATATCTTGTTTGAAGTGGGGTTTTGCTTTTACCTTTTTTTTTCAATGAACTTACTTAGAATAGCCTAGCTCAGTTTCAATTTATATATTACACTGGAAAGGCAATTGTGAACAAAAGCTGCCCATAGCCAAAAGATCATATGCAACATGTAATTTTCAATGTGGCCTTACTTATTCCTTTTCACAATGTATTTACTCATGATAGCTCAGCACAATGTTTCATTTGGGTTCCTGTTCTTTCTAGGATACAACATATATTTATATACATATAGTAAAGTGCTGTCAGCCACTGACTTGGGGTATAATTAACTCATCAATGGCTCGCTTATATGGAGGCCTTTAAATCTTATAGCCTCGGGGCCAGCCCAGTGATGCTGAGGCTTGAGGTGCCAAATTCCTTACCTCACACCACGTAGGTGACCTGGGTTGGGAACGACCTCAGGTCACTGGGTTGCCAGTCTGGGGGTGGGAGCAGGATTTAGCCATGACTCTCTCCTCTCCCAAGTGTGTGGGGTGGGGGCTTCTTCCCATAGTCCCGCCATCACCAAATGGAGGTTGAGTGACTGGTGTAGGTCAAAAAGGGCATGGGGTGGGTGGGGCATCCTGCAAGGCATGCATGTGCCTCCACACGCATATGTCACATCAGGGACGTGCAGGAGTGGGAATGGGAGAAAACCCTATAAAACCCAGAAAATGCTGAGGGAAAACAAAACTACAGCTGCATTTGCAGTACAATTTTTAAATAAGCATGTTTTATTAAAGCCCTTGAATTGGCGGTGGGTGGGCAAAAGCTGGATGTACATCCTGACATTTAGGCACTATTCCAACATGCTGGTAATAAACTGTCATGCAAAATCCAACAGCAAAGGGCATTGTTGACTAACACACTTATGAAAGAAAGGGTCAAAAAAGGGCAAACCCTCCTCACCGTGCACACAGGGGTCTGCAACCAAAATCTCCACTATACAGGAGCCTACACCCATGTTCCCTCAGAATGGCTTGCATCTCCCCTGCAGGGGGCCTGCAAACACATCTCCACCATACAGGGGCCTGCACCACACCTTCCCATAAAGTAGCCTGCAGCCCTCCTCCTCATGCAGGTACCTGCAAAATTAAATACTGAGTTCAGTTTGTCAGCATTCATTCCTTGCACTACCAGTATTTAAAGAGCAGACATCTGTTGCAGTAGGTAAAAAAAATCTGTTTATTAAATAAAGAATATTTCCACTTCTGTGGATGCTGCAGAAAGCTGTTCTGGCACGCTTCCTGCTCCAGTCTTCCCTGCTGCTGGCTTCCAATCTCACTCCCCATCCCTTGCAGATTACTTCATCGGGTCCCCATCCCCAGCATATGTAAGATAGCGCATGAATGTCTGCATGATGGGTCGTCTGCTTTGAGAGGGACAGTGTGGGGAAGGTCTACCCCCAGAGGCCGTACTCAACTTTAAGGAATCTGGTGCTTGTCCAGCAGGGGCTCACTGTGGTTCCTGGGTGCAGATACAGACACTTCATGTGGATGAGTACCATCTCCAGTAGCACCCACCTCTGAGCTGTCTCACTTGCACTCCCCATAGATGAGCCTGCACCACCTTCTCAATGGAGAGGCATGTACCCCCTACCTTACCCACAGATGGGCCTGCACAGCCCACCCCAGTTGTACAGAATTGTACTCTATAGCCATGCCTTAGGCTCTTGAGAGCTCATTGTCATGGCAACATGCTCTGTATCCCTGGCTTCTTGGTCCACCCACCCTCTCCCCTCAGCCATGGTCCAGGTTCCTGAGCCCCCATAGCCATGGCAGCATGCTCCTTGAGCCCTCCTCCAGCTCCAACTGGGTTCTAAGAATTACCATCCTTGACCTCTAGGTTCCAGGACATACCCCCCAATCTGCTATGGTGGCATGCTCCTACTCCCCCCATATCACTGGCCTGTAGCCCCCAAGCCCACCCTTTTCCCCCCCACAGCACTCAGCCCTGAACTCTGAGGCCCTGCTTGGCCATGGCAGTATGTTCTGTAGTCTTCTACCTCCTGGCATAGAGCACAGATGAGCACTTCACACTTGAACTTTGCTGGCCTGAGCTTTTGCTTCCAATGCTGACGTCCTGGGTTTGGAAGTGAGCCAGGGATGTCAGAGGGCTAGCCAGGGGCTAAGAGGATCAAGGGTCCCAAAAACTACTTTCTTCAGGGGGAGGGGGGGTGCATTTGACCGACTGCTGGTGGCGACTAAGGTTCTGACAACCGGTCATCGAGATCTTCAGGAGGCATGCCAGACAACTGGCGCTCTGTGTGCCACTACATCTTTGCACACCACGCCTCCATGGGAGACTGGAAAAAAATAATTTGCCAAGGAGGACAGTGTCTACCCTTCACTGGACCCCACGTAGCCAACAGAGGCACTTCTGCCAAACCAATCCCTATTCGGGGAGAGGCCATTCCTTGAAGGACCCACCCTAAAGGAGAGGAGGGAGTGGAGAGACATGATAGAGACCTTCCAGTACCTTAAGGGCATAAGCAAGATATGGGGGTGGGGACAACATCTTTCAATATAGAAGTTCAGGAACAAGAGGGCAGTATATGAGATTGGAAGGGGGCAGGATAAGGGGGAATGTCAGGATGTTTTAACTCACTCAGCTTGTCCTCGTAGGGTTTGTCCTCCAATCCCTTGTTCATCTCTGATGCCCTGCACTGTAGCTCCTCTGGTAATCTGATATCCTCCTCCAGAATTGGATGCCAGTACTGCATGCAGTACTTCAAATGTGGTCTGACTAGTGACCTGTACAGGGGCAGGATCATCTCTCTACTACTGGATGAGATTCCTTTCACAATACTGTTGGCTTTTAGCTGCCACCTTACTGCACTGAGCTAAGTAGCCCCTTTCTCAGCTTTCCTCCTGTCCTTCACTATCTGGACCTTGCAGCTCCTTCTCTCCCTGATGTACCTGAAGAAGTCCTTTTCCCTATCCTAGATGCCCTGTGCCAACCTCAGCTCTCTGGAAGCCTTGGCCTCCCTGACTAGTTTGGTTATCTCCTTGGATTTCTTCAAATACATTTCCCTGTCCTCCCTTGTCCTGGATTTCTTGAACCTCCTAAAAACTGCTTTTTTTTGGCCCTCACCCCTTCCAAGTCCTCCCAATTCAACTAGTTTGGCTTCTTAGCCTTTCCCTTCTTGCTCTGTGTCTTAGTGCATGACCCAGTAGATTCCATCAGCCCTAATTTGATGATTTCTTATTTTTGGCTTGCATCCAAGAAGGCTCATACAGCAGCCTGCTGCATAATTGAGAGGAGGTTTGTGCTGGTCCTCATCCCTAGCTGTCCTGAGTGCCATACTCTAAGGAAAGAGGGTTGGGGCAGTGTTGTGGGATGTGAGTTGGTGGGGGCAGGCTGTTTGGGGGCACTGGACAAACAAGGTATGTCTGCAGCCACACATCTTTGGGGGGCTTGGCGTACAAGTTAACTGGAGGTTTTCGCTGCAGTTACCAGCCCTGCTTGGGGAGCTGTTTACCACCACTGAATACATTTTAATATCATTGTGTGCCAGTATTCAAGAGAAGAGCAAGGATGACAATGTAGAATGTCTGCTAAAAGGGACTATAATTTTAAAAGTATAGTTTTCTTACCCTTCCCTCTGACGAGCACGCCATTCCACAGCTGTCCTTTGTATAACCAGTTCTATGTGGCAAACTCCCAATATAAAATAAGCATAATATAAAAAAAAAGACCCACCCGCCATGGCTAGAAAAAGGCATAACTGGGGAGGTTAAGTGACTTACTTATGGTTACACAGTATGCAAGTGGAGTTTGTTAGAAGCAAATCAAGGTCTGCTGTATGAACTAAGCTCATTCACAGCTCATTAATCTAACCTCTAGGTTATACTGAACAAATTCAGTCAGGTGTGCTTTCAAAAGACTGGAGGGTAGTGGATATAGTTACTCTCCATAAGGATGTGGACAAGGAGCAACTGAGTAACCATAGGTCTGTCAGTATTATCTCAGTTACGGGAAACCTAGTGGAGACACTAGGGGATCTAATGGAATACCTGGAAAACAACGGGCTCCAGGACAGTAGCAGCATGGGTTCTTGGCAGGAAGGTCTTGTCAAACCAACCTGATAGTATTCTTTGATGGGGTAACTAGGGCAGTAGATAAGGGGAAAGCAATAGTTTATTTATTTATTCATTAATTAATTTATTTCAAAAGTTTCACCAGGAAAGACATACTAGGCTGCCAACAGCTTGTTTCCTGATGCGTCCTGAGAGAAAGGGGATGTGGAAAGTCTTATACAGCAAATACAATATTACATTAGCATAATCAAAAGAAGGCAAACAGTAAAAAAGAATGTGTACTACATACAATTGAGATAGTACAGGCAAGGGTACTACTCTTTTAAATACAGAGCAATGAATAGGAACAAGGGAAACAGACTGCCAGGGAAAACTATGGGGGGGTTGAGAATATAATGTGAAAGTAGAGGAAGAGGGTCATGAACAGTTGCAGGAGGGAGTAGAAGAATCATGAAAAAGAGAAAACAAAAGAAGTAGAGCAAACTGAAAATGGAAGAGTGGACCAGAGTTTAGGAAAGTGATAAGAGAAAGCAGATTGAACAACAGAAGATAATCTATAAGATTTCAGTTCCAGCAATCCTTTTGACATGGTGCCACACAGAAGATTGCTGAAATAAATAGAGGATCTAACTGCAGCAAAGGATACTCTGTAGTTAGATGGATGGGTAGTTGGTTAGGAGGAGACAGCAGAGGGTAGTGGTAAATGGAGTTAAATCTGAGGATAGAGAAGTCACAAGTGGGGGCCATATGGTCAGTCATGGGTTCAGTCCTTTTCAATATTTTCATCAACAAAAAGGGAAAAGAAATTAAGGGCAAGATGTGCCTCTTTGCAGATGACACTAAGATCTGTGATAGGGTAGACAGCAAGGAGGGTGTAAGGGAGTTGCAGAGGACCTACAAAGGTCAGAGAGGTAGTCCAAAGTTTGTCAGTTGAAGTTCCATGGCAAAAAGTCTAAGGTAATGCATACTGGGAACAGGAACCTCAGAATGGAATACTGAATGGGAGTTGTTAAGCTGAACACTACTACTGAGGAAAGGGACCTAGGAGACACCATAAGTGACTCCCTTAAACAATGTAGCCAAGGTAACAAGGCCTACAGAAAAGCAACTAGAAAATTGGGGTGTATCAGGAGGGGATTTTATAGCATGAGAAAGGATGTATTACTGCCTCTCTGTGGATCAATGTTAAGGCCACATGTGAAGTATTGTGTCCAGTTCTGGAGCTCTCACTAGAGGGAAAGGACAGGTTGGAGATTGTGCAGTGTAAAGTAGTAGTACTGTACTTTTATTTCTATGGTTCCCTTGCCCTGAGGTTCAACAAAAAAGATTATGCTCAAAATGAAAATGTTATTAACAGAAGAGCAAGCCACTGCTAGATTGTGGGGTTAGGACCAGGTGAGTATAGACACTGTGGGAAGGTCCAGATAAAAGAGAAAAGGGTGCTGGAAAAACTACAGTAGGAAGGCTGAAAGTAGATAAGCAGCCTATTGTTCTCTGGTTTGTCCTCCTACCCACTCTTGTGTAGTAGAACCTCATCCCTTGTCCTCCAGTCTTTGGGGACCACACTTGTGGCTAGCTAGCTATTTAAAATGGCTGCTAGTGGCCCTGATATAATCCCTGTTACCTCACGTAGTATCCTCGGTTTTAAGCTGTTAGCGCCCATATATTTATCAACCCTACTAGCTTTCCCATACCCCTTTTTTCGTTATCTGGACCTTTGCCCCCAAATCACTGCTCCCTTCCTTCTTAACCCCATAATCTGGCAGTGGCCCATCCTTAGTAAATGCCAAACAAAATTAATTGTTCAGTATCTCTGCCTTCCCCTTGTCCCCCTACTCACATCCCTCATTGCTCTTAAGTCTTACTATACCCCCTTTGACCTTGCAATTCTCCCAGATGTACCAGAAGAACACTTTATCCCTTTTCTTCACCCCATTGCTAACTTGATCTCCATCTGTGCTTTGGCCTCCATCATCTTCCTGGTGGTTTGTCTTGTTGCTTCCAGATACTTTACCCTGTCCTCCTTCCTTTGACTACCCTTATAATTAGAAAATGCCCTCCTTTTGGTTCTTACTGCTGACTTCACATTGGCTGTAATCCATGGTGGTCCCTTATTCCTTTTACCCTTGGATACCTTTTAAAGGGAGCTATCCGTTGTTTCTACCATCACCTTTGTAAATGTTGCCCACTTTTCTACTGCACACCGACTTTCAGTATTTTCTTCATGCTATTCTACAGTTTTTCAGTCATTTTGCCAAAGTCAGCTTCTTCAAAGTCACATACCCTTATTCTTTTTTCTCCTTTGCCTGTCCTCACCTGGTCCTCAATGTTTTCTGTCCTGTGGTCACTGGAACTGAGTGGTTCTAGGACTGCTACATTTTTAATCCTCTCACTGTTGGTGAGCACCAGATTCAGCAGGGCCTCCTTCTTTTTAAGCCCAGAACTATATGCTCTGCAAATGCCATCTGGCAGGCATTCACTGGAATCTGATTTCTTGTACCTGTCATATTTGGAACTTTGTTGTCCATGTCTGGAATATTGAAATCCCAACTACCACCAGTTTGCCTAGACTTGCCGCCCTCTTATGTGTCTCCTCCAATGTCATGTCTACCCCTTGATCCTGCCCTGGTGGACTATAGACCACCCAAATCCAGGTTTGTTTCCTCTTCCCTGGTCCTACTAGTGCCCACAGGGTTTCCAAGTCTCCTGACCCTCAGACTACCTATTTCTATTGCTTCAGTTCCCTTTTTAACATGAGCACTACCCCTCCTCCCTTGCTGTTTGCCCGGTATTTCCTGAATATGGTGTAGCCTGGTATGATCATGTCTCATTCATGCTTCAAGGTTGTGTCTGTCTCTGTTACCACTACCAGATCATGTCCTTTCTTTGTGACCAGTGCCCAATGTCCTGGCATTTTGTTGCCCTGGCTCCTAGCATTGGCACATACCATTTTCTGACATTTCCCCTAACTTCCCCCCTTTTCTCCTTTCCATGAGTTTACTTGATCCTGCCAAATTTATTGGGGGAGGACAGAAAGGCCCACCTTGTTTGTGAAATTCTGTGTGTGCTTTGCCACTCTGACTCTCCCTTTACTATTTTAAACTAGCTATGTGTATTGCCCCCCTTTTTCCCAGAACCCACCTGCCCTCCTCATTGGGGTGAAAGCCATCCCTTTTGGAACCAAGGCAGCATGGGTTCACAGTGGGAAGGTCATGTCAGACGAATCTAATAGATTTATTTGACTGGGTGACCAAAGTAGTAGACCAAGGAGGGGCTGTGGACATGGCCTACCTAGACTTAAGCAAGGCGTTTGACACAGTCCCACACAAAAGATTAATAGTCAAATTAACCAGCCTGGGACTGGGACCCAGGGTGGTAGCCTAGGTAAAACATTGGCTGGACAACAGGACACAGAAGGTAATTGTAAATGGAGTCCACTCTGAAGAAAGGGGGGTTACTAGTGGGTACCACAGGGTTCAGTATTGGGTCCAGTCCTTTTAATGTCTTCATCAGTGACATTGCAGAGGGACTGGAAGGAAAAATATGCCTTTTGCAGATGACACAAAGATCTGCAACAGGGTTGATACACAAGGTGGGGTGGAAAGGATGAAAAGGGACTTGGCAAGGTTGGAGGAATGGTCAGAAGTATGGCAGCTAGGATTCAATGCAAAGAAGTGCAAAATAATGCACCTGGGAAACAAGAACCCAGGGAAGAATACACAATGGGTGGGGAGGTAGTAACAACAACAAAAAAGGAAAGGGACCTGGGGGTAATCATATCAGATGACCTTAGGGTTAGCAAGCAATGTGAGAAGGCAGTAGGGAGGGCTGGGGGTATACTGGGATGTATAGGGAGAGGCATCATCAGCAGAAAACAGGAAGTTGTTATCCCTCTGTACAGACAGTTGGTGAGACCCCATCTGGAGTACTGTGTCCAGTTCTGGAGACCCCATCTCCACAAGGACATAGACAAGATAGAGGCAGTCCAGAGGAGGTCAACTAAAATGGTGCAGGGTCTGCAAGAGAAGCCATATGAGGAGAGACTAAAAGACCTTAATATGTATACCCTTGAGGAAAGAAGGGAGAGGGGGGACATGATAGAAACTTTTAAGTACCTCAGTGGAATCAACAAAGTCCAAGAGGGTAGCATCTTTCAGAAAAGAGACTTTGCAAGAACAAGGGGGCACAATTTAAAGATAGAAGGAGGGCGGTTCAGGGGCAATGTGAGGAAGTATTATTTCTAAGGAGGGTAGTGGATGCATGGAACAGCCTTCCTGAGGAGGTTGTGGGGTCTAAAACTGTGGGAGAATTCAAAAATGCATGGGACAGACATAAGGCAATTCTTGTGGGGGGTAGGAAGAAATAGGCTGTTAGTTAACTAGGATCTGCGGCCTATCCTGTAGGTAGGGAAATGGGCAGACTAGATGGGCCTAGCGGTCCTTATCTGCCATCAAAGTCTATGTTTCTATGTTTTGAATAACCTTCAACTCCTCCATATTGGTCTCTAGTCCCAGAGAAACTGAAATCTCTCCTCCCTGCACCAACCCATTAGCTATGCATTGAACTGAAAAATGTGGAACTGTTCCCTTTAATTCAGGTATGTCTGTGATGCTACCTAAGAGGAGGCTACCGCTCATGCTTACTCCTTTAGTATCTTTCTCAGAGCACAGAAGTCTGCTGTCATGTGTTTTATGCTCTGTTTGCTGACCTTTCATGCACATATGCACAATCAGATCTAGTCTTTCCAATCTCTATCCTGTGAGCTCCACTACCCTGGCAATATGTCTGTCTGGTCTTGCTCCAGGAAAACAAGATACCACCTCATTGCCATCAGGGGCAATACCCAGTTCCCTTCCAATCTACTTTACTAATGAATCCTCTACTATGTGCACCTTCCTCTTGACCCCTTTGGGGCTAGTGCTCTAGTCTGCTTTCCAGCAGAGTCTGCTTTCTGGTCATGCTAGCTCCATCTTCTCTCCATGTGGGAGATTAGGGGATCTCCTTCAGCAACAGTGAGCCTATTACTGTTGCACACCTCTGTTTACTCAGGCTTTGCTTCCATCCTCCAGTTTTCCTTCCCACCTCCACTGCTGTCCAGCCACCTTCTCAAGCCTGAGATGGGCTATGAGGTGGCAATGGTAGAAGTCCTTAAGTGGCCTGGTAGCTTCAGCTCTTAAGCATCATATTCCAACACTTGCAGCTTCCAGCTCCATCCTCATCACCTGGAACCTCCTACAGCTGAGACAGTGGCCAAACTGCCAGAGCACTCTGTTGTTTGCTACTGTCCCACACACCCTACATCCCACAAAAGTGGTCTTCCCCATACTATGGGTTTTACTGTATTGGAGTGAATTTTGTATTCATACCATAAGGCTATCCCAGTTAGGTATAGCCTTATAGGGATGAGAGGAAATTCACTGAAGATGGCAGGAGGAGATAGAAAAAGAACATCTTTAAGCATGCTCTTCATGGAAAGGGTGGTGGATAAGTGGAATAAGCTTCTGGAAGAAGTGATACAGGCCAAATCAATCAGCAGCTTCAGGCAAGCAGGGATGGGGCAGGCTGGTGGGTTTCATTACAAAAATGGGGGCAGCTGGAAAGAGGAGGATTGCCACAAGGGCAAGGCCAAATAGTCAGGTAGGGTAGGCATATTGGATGGGCCAAGAGCCTTTTTCTACCATCTGACTTCTATGCATCTATGTATCTATGTGTTCATGTACTGCAGGACAGATCCGATCCTACAAGTATTAGCTTAGGGCACTGAATGTGTATTCTCTGGAAGCCAGAAGGGAGAAGGGTGATATGACAAAGACCCTCCAATTCCTTGAAGAAATGAACAAGGTAAACTGTGAGCAACTATGAAACTGAAATGGCAAATCTCAAGTAAGGGGACATGAGTGGAAACTGACAGAAGGGAATTTCAGGAGGGATGTGAGTAAGTTCTTTTTTACAGACAGAGTGGCTGAGCAATGGAACAGCCTGCTAGTTGAGGTGGTGTGCACCAAGACCATTAACAGCTTTTAAAATTGTTGGAATAGTGTTAAGGGCTCATTATACAATAGCAAGAGAGATGGCAAGAAATAATGCTTGGCTGTGATTGGTCAATCTGGGGCTGGACCCATGATGTTATCCCAACATAACATCATGGATCTAGTACCAGCTCACACATGACCAAATCACATGAAAAAAAAAATAGGTACACATACCATCCTGAAGTGAGGACAAAGCCTTGTTTCTGATCGGCTTCACACCACTGTAAATCCCTCCCTCCCACAACATACAAACCAGCCAAAATAAAACCCACAACCCCGACACATTCCCCCAAATCCCCAAAGTTTATTTTTCTTACAGTTAAGTGAAACCCATCATTACCATTGGGTTCAAGGACCAACAGAATGCAGTTAATGAATGAGAAAGCGAGTCTTTGAACAGTCACTGTGGCTCTTTTCATAGTGCTCGCTCAATCACTGTTCACTGTCAACCACTCAGCAGCCAGCTGCACTGTGCCTGCTCCTCAGTTCATGCAGGTATGTCAGTTATGTCACGGAGTGCCCCCCCTTAAAAGTCACAAAATCCTTCTGTAAGAAGCAATCATTTCGATCAGTTTCAGAGCTCCACACTCTGATCAGCTTCTGGACTCCTCATCCAACCATGAACAGGGTGAGGGTTCCACTTGTGCTTTCCTTGCCCACCCATAACAAACTGAGCACGTGTGTTGGAAAACACACTGTGCTTCAGTTACTCACCGTTACCACCATTTTTTTTCTAGTGATGGCCTCTTTATTTATCTTCTCCCATTACAAACACACAGCAACAGTATTTAGAGAACCTTAGCCAGACAGTCATCACCATGATCGCGACGGGAACAAGGACGTTGGGGGAGGAACAGCTGACCATTGGCTGGTTTTCTACTACACAGATACAAAGAAAAAAAGAAAAACACGAAGATACAGGAGAAGAAAGACATGGGTTGGGGTGGCAGCAAATAAGAATACACAATGTGAGGAATCTGTGAAGCTGTGAGGGACCAAGCTACAGAGAGCCACACATCACAGCAGCTCCACCTACTGGTCAAAAAAAATAATCAGCATGATTTTTAAAAAAAGTATTCATATCAATTGAAAATATGAACAAAAAAATCAACTTTTAGTAAATGTTGTAATCTTTTTTCTATCTCTTTTTTTTTTTTTTTTACAAATGAGCCATTGTATAATAGGAATAATGTACTCCAGGGTGCGTGTGTGGTGCTGGGATAACATCACCTCTCGGGTGCTGAACACTCTCAGCCTGTGGCCTCATGCCCAACCACTCAAGACATGATATTATCCCAACAGAACATACTCCCTGTTGTGCATTACTCCTTTTTTATAAAATGGATAGAGATAGTAATGGAATGTGATTGGCTGACAGCCCTTACGAGCAGTGCCTTTTATTTTAATTATACCTCAGTAAATAATAAGTTCCAAAAAACAGCACATGACTTGCAAACACTGTCATTATGCCATTGTGCTTTCAGAACTCCAAATCTGCCACGTTAGTTGCCACTTAGAAAAAGTCTGAAACGACCGTGGAAATGAAGTGAAACTGTGAGCCGAAAAAGTAATCAAATACAGTGACAACACTTTAGAAAGTATTGCTTTAGCTTGCAAATCCTTTCACTATCCACCCAAGCTACTCCCTTCCCCTCTTTCCCACAGTTATTACAGAGTTTTTTAACTCCCTGCAGAGTTGCTAATGCAGATGGTAGTGTGCTGCTTATAAGACCAAAAGAAAATCATGAACTTGCCAGTGGACTGATATAGCAACTGTATGGTTCTCTTCAGTGACCCTAGTGACCTCAAGTGCAGCACCCCCAGTGACACCAATTCATTTAACAGCATCCTTGGTGACTTATTGCAAGTGGCAGGATTATTTGACGTGGAACCAGATTTTTTTTAGTAATTTTTAAAAAAGAAATGACAGTTTATCAACATATACCAATTTTATAAGCACCTTAACACACTCTGGGGAGCAGATTATGCTCTGATAAATGCACTTCTAGTGGCAGTAATGCAGGAGGCCGCACTGCAACCCTAGACATAAGTTTATTAGAGCATAACCCCCACCCTGTCCTGTGTCATTGCTTACATATCCACCAAGGCAAGGCAGGGAACATGGGGCAGGTAGAATGGGCATAAACCCCAATGGAGACACTAGGTCTCAGTGGTAGGATAGGGTATTACAGGTAGACTGGATGGATTTTTTTCCATCATCTTAAACAGTATGTGTTTATGTTTTTATGTTTAAGTGAATTTACAGTGTTACCAGCCAGGATGTAAGGCAGTACCTTGCAGCAGTACTGCAAAATGCTGCAGGGAACATAAGAAATAATGTATGTCACCCATGCAGAATGAGCCTGTGTTTCCATCGAGGGGATGAGATAACAGCATATGGACTTCAAGACTGAAGCTTTAGAGGTCTGTGCTGATATCTCAACCTCAAGATGAAACACAAGGCGAGTTGTGTATGGGTGCCAACATTTTATTTGTTATAGTGTATGGTTTTAAAAAAAACAACAATTTCTGACTGTTTTTTTAACATGGTTACTATAAGGCTGAGGTACACTTTGCACAGAAAATGAAACCAGGCAGCGACAGTCAGAGTAAGGGAATCACAGCTGCAGTTAACGACAGAACATGCGCAATAAGTTTTTTTAGAAGGTGCACAACAACTTTTTGAACTTGCACAACAACATTCGAATACGTACAACAAGGTTTTTGAGCTGCCTGAATTCCATGAACAATAAACCCTAACCACGCACTATAATGTAATTCAATGCTAATAAAGCCCTTTGGACAAGTAGTATTTTGTGACATATTTACTGCAAGTTATAGAGTTTCATCCTAGCTGACTCCACTGTATGTATTACTCGTGCCAATATGTGAATTCTTCTGTTACGTGTGCCATCTAGCATTATTGCTAAGAAATACTGGGAAGCATTTAGACCTAATGCTGTATGACCATGGCATTCATTTATAGCGTATGGTGGAATGTTGTTCTAACATGAATTCCATATCTACTGAAGCACTGTTGTACCACAGTTGAAAGGTCTTGGAATGCAATTCTACCCTTCTGTGTTGCAACAGCATTCCAGTCATTTTAGAAAGCGCATGAGCCACACACATTTAAAAAAATCCAAGCCTACAGAAACCAGAGGATCAACAAGATAAGACATGTTGGCAATTGCAGGATCAACCAGATATGTTCAGTAACAAAAAAATACAATGCAGGATCAATCAGATATTTATAATTATTCACAAATAAAATCTCGGTTCCTCACAGTGAATGTCATCTCACTAAGCGAGAAATACAGTCACCAATTTTTTGTCTTGTAAATCCCTCCCAGACCCTACTGTCAACCAATAGAAGTGTGCAGTACAAGCATAGGGATGTCTGATCCCTAACAACCATACAACTCACCCTAGCAAACAGCTCTAACTCTCAGAATAAGATGCGGTGGCAAACAATTACTTTTTCTATATAAAAAAATTAAGAAGTGCTCAGACAGTACAGAAATTAATTCGGGGGCACCATACACTAGAAAGAATAGTGGACGGGCAACTCTTTTACCAACCAGTGTGTTCTGCCACCTCTAGATTCTGATTCCCACTGACCTCTCAAGCTTCACTGTCAAGGACGCAGGGAATCTGAACCCCCTTTGTGGCAGAATACACTGGTTGTGCATAGTTGCCCATCTACTATTCTCTATATTTTTTGTAATTTATTTATTCTCTCACCTAATAAATGCCTATTTGAAAGAATACTCCTGTATTGTGCCATACTGAAAACTCAAAGAATCATGTTAATTTTGGAATACATTTCCTATATCTAAATCTTTTCAATCTAAAATCAATTTATTTATTTAGTTTTTGTTAACCTGGTAAGGTGCTCTAGGCATACATATGCCTTTTTTCAATCACAACCCAGGAGAGTACATCAGTAGACCTTTATAAAGCACAAATGGTATCATTAACAAAAGAGCCAGAGTTGTACAATACATCCGTTGGATAACATGAAGCATTAACATAAGGGCCAGAGAGAGGTGCACAAGTTATTGATTCTTTGAGTACAAAAACATTGTAGTTCATAAAGTGAGCTGTAGATTTTGCTAAACAAAAGTGATGGGAGAGGAACGCCACATGGCAAATGCCTAATGGGGCTGGGATCAAAAAGGAGGTAGGTAGAAGGAAGCAGAAAAATAATAGACAAAAGAATAACTAAATGCTGTAAGCAGGAGAAATTGCACTGTAGTTAGTGGTTAGGGACAAGCACAAGTGGAGCACTGGGGCAGGTGAGATCAAAATTGGCTCCGGAAAGTGTCTGCAACTGGGCATTGATGTATATGAGGAGTGATGCTGTTCCATAATTTAGGAGCAGTGATGGCAAAGTCCATCTCACCAAACCTTGTCCTTGTCCTAGGGACAGATAGCAGATCAAGATCAGAGGATCTGAGACAATATGTATTTCTGCAAGGCACCAAGAGGGAGGCTAAGGAGTGGGTCACTTGGTTCAGCAAAGTACTGTGGATAGTTCTTTCTGGAGAGGTCATGAAGAGCAGAAGGGGTGGGCCAACTTAATTTGCAATAGAGTGTACAGTGGTGAGTGAAAGGATTACACGGAGTAATGTATCTCTTCAGCTGAATTGGAACAAAGCTTGCTTAGGGTATTGACTAATAAGAAAATATTTCAGTTCAACTCATCTCTCCCAGACTGTTTAAATAAAGACAAGCTGTTTACTCTATTAATATAATTACATGCCAAAATGACCACTGCTCAGGGAGAGCATGGTGGCAATAAATAATCCTTTAGTAGCATACAATATTACAATCATATACAATCTATGCATTTCTTGAAGAAAGGAAATTATCAATCTGTCATACAGTATACATATTGCTTCCCAGAAAAGTAAGTCAGGAGAACCAGCCAACATCCTATTATCTACCTACAGCCACTGGGAAGGAGTACCTCTAGAACACTTTGACTGAAGATACCCTAGACATATATGTAAGCCAGGTAAATAACTTTTTCCTAAGTGACATCAAACCATTGGCAGTAAATAGTTCTTCAATCTAATTAGTAGTTCTTCTTTGTCAAGTGAAAAGGAGACTGTCAGTGGTCCATTATCTGGGAACTGTGGAAAAAAGTGGTTGAGTGTGATATGTAAATTATGGTGTCAACAAGCGCCCGATAAGTCATTGTCTCACTCATTTTGTTACAGGTTCTGAAATACTGCTCCAACCTTAACATATTTAAGTTGTTTTTCAATAGCATTTTAGACACTCATATTTCAACTATATTGATTATAAAAGCATGCTTGGCTGTGTATAGCTTGGCAGCTAGATGTACCACCCTTACTCATTCTGTATCGCTAATTGCTTGCTTATAGTTGTTATTCTGCTTGATGTTCAGCCTGAACATGCTTACACTGAATGTCATTTGACTAGACTAAAAGGGTTAGTAATCATTACCACTCTTGTAATGAAGACCTTTGTATCTAATTTGATGAACATTGCCACCATTGACATCAATGTGGCCTTCAATATCTTTCCATACTGTACTAAGTATGTATGTATGGTGCCACTGATAAAGACCATGCATGGTCAAAGCATCAGGGCAGTTTGCTTTCCTCCATCTCTTTATTACTTACTCACCAGTACATTTATGAAGGAATTCATTTGTGCCTCTGGACTTCCATTTCACTTTGTGAGTGTAAACATCTCTCTTGTTGGAATCCTGTATTAACAATCAATCAATCAACAATCAATCAAACTTTATTTAACCAGCAGTCACATCGTTGTGTAGGCTCATTTTCAAGATGGTCCTGGACACATAGGACATATTCGATACAAGACATAATAGTTTGTGTGCAACAGATAGTAAGGATGTGTAATAAAAAGTCAAAAAAACTTAACATAGCTTAGGTGGTGAATACAGACATAGCCAAATTGCCTACTCTAAAACTCAACCTCGTGCGTTGGGGGAGAGGAGACACAGAGAAGGTTGGAGGGGTTGACAAACAAGAGAAGTAGGAGGGGGCAACACTAAAGGGGAGGTGGCCTCCAGGAGAGCTAGTTAAGTGCTGGGGAAGGGTCTAGGGGGAGTATATTGACCCTAAAGAGATGCTGGCAACAGGGGAATAGAAGGGCCTGATTCATTAGGGCTGCAGGGTTGATTGATTGGGTGGGAACTGTCTACCTAAGACAGTCACACACCGTATGCAAGCATCAGTTTAGCAGCTGTCTGAACCTAAAAGGGCTAGGCAGGATGAAGAGTTTAAGTGCTTTATGTATGTTGTTTCAGAGTGTTGGAAGGAGGGAGCTAATAGCAGTAGAGACAAGGTGTGTCCTGGTCCAAGGTATTTTAAAATTGATGAAAAGGGAGTTTCTTATACCATTGGTGGACTTTGAGCGCTCAAATAGTTCACTGATATAAGGAAGCAGGTTGTTGGACAGGGCCTGGAAGACCACAAGAGGGTGTTTTTTTTGTCTTCTAAGGGAGAAGAAGGCCAGTCTAATGCTTGGTAGAGGAAGCAATGATGAGTCTGTAGGGGTAGGCCAAGCACAAATCTCAGTGCACGATCATAAAGAGTATCCAGTTGTTGGAGCTCACACTGGGGGCAGTGATTATAAAGAAAGTTGCCACAGTCAAGCAGGGGAAGGAAGGTTGTTTGAACCAACTTCGTTCTAGTTTCCAGGGTGAGTAAGTGTCTAATATGGTAGAAGATGCCAAACGCTGCCTTAATTTTTTAGATAACTTGTTTAGGTGCACATTGAAGTTTAGTTTGTTGTCCAGTCAGACTCCTAGGTATTTGAATTTGTCTACTATTTCTAGGGATTCACCAAGGAGGGTGGTAATCTGGGAGGTACTGGGGATCTTCAAATTGAGGGTGGGAAATGGGGAGATAACTATGGCTTTGGTTTTCTTGGCATTTAAAAGAAGCTTCAGATTCAATAGATTGTGTTGGAGTGTGAGAAAGTCCAGTTGTAGCTCTTTGTGGGCAAGATGAAGGAAGGGGTTGGTAGAATAGATGACAGTATCATCTGCAAAGAGGTGAACGTTCCCTGCTTAAAGGCCAGAGTCGTTATGGTTGCTATAAAGGGTAAAGAGGATCGGTCCTAGGATTGATCCTTGTGGGACACTGCATGGCAGCATTTTTAATGGAGAGAGCTCAGCTTGAATTTGCTGACTCCTGTTGGTAAGGTAACAGCAGAACCACTGTACTGCAGTGGGGGTTACACCAATGCATCCCAGAGTGTCGAGAAGTATGGAGTGATCAAGCATGTCGAATGCTTTACTAAGGTCAAGGAATATGGTGTAGATGTGTTATTTGTTATCCAGGGCATGTAACCAGTCATTAGAGACTTTGGCTAGAGGTGACACTGTGCTATGTTTGAGACTGAACCCCGACTGAACAGGGTTGAGGATGTTTTCACCATCCAAGTACTCCCTTAACTGAACGGTGACGATTTGTTCAAGTAACAACTAACTAAGTAACAATTAACAGCATGCAAATCAGACTCATTCCCCACACCAAGAGGAGACTTGAAGAGACAACAACCCATTGGTGGCAAAGTGATCTTCCCTCATTCTTCAAAAACTTAAAAAAATGATGGCCTGCTTTTGAGGCATCCTCCAATCTACATGACTGCCTATCATACATACAGAGCAATACAGAAGCAAACCAGTTTCCCCTTCACACACACATACGAGAGATTGACAGGACAGGTGGCCACATGCTAGGCAGCTGAGGAGAAGTTGCCGCAGCAGGTTTCTGGAAAAGCTCATTGCTATTATATACAGGTATACCACTGTTGCCTGTATTATTGTAAGCCATAGCAAAGGCAAAAGCAACAAATATAGCAATTCCACAAAACTTTCCGATTTGACTTGTGCTGCAGATATTTGGATGCCTTTGCTGGCTCTGCTTTTTGCTCTTTCACAAGTGCTTGGGGTCTAACAGTAGGGAGCCCGTTCTAGTGCAGTAACTGCAGTGAACCCTGCAGGGGGTTGGTCATCCACAAGAGAAGCCAAGACCCAGTGGGGAGAGCTGGAGTGCTGAAAACTGTTTTTAAAAGTTGCAGGAGAATTATATACTCCTTTATCTCTCCTCTCCTCTGACATTCATTCTGAACATTACCTTGAACCACCCTGATCTAGGAAAAATTTCACATAATAAAGGGAGTTTTAAATGTTTGTTTGTATTTCATGTTTGCAAGTCATTTCTGAGCTGTGAATAGGGAATATGGAATAGTGAATTTTGTGGCAGTATTTTGTACTTGAATTTATAAGCTAGTTAATTTATAAATTATAATCTGTTTAATTTATAAGCTAAAATACTTTCTACGCTGCCTGTTTCTTTAGAGGTTACCATAGCATTTTAATAAAATTTTTATAAAGTTTTATAAAATTGAGCTGACCTGAGCAGTAGCAACTTTTATTAGTACAGGGTGTTTGTTTTTTAGAAGAACATACAATAATATTGCAGAACACTTTCACATTTAGATTTTATAGTTTTTATTTTAAAATCTCAAGCCACGAGGGTCATGTGGTAACAATGGTTGAAAGCCCAGGCTCCAGCATCATTTGTTCAGTTGCTCTTAGTGGTGTAAGGTGAGCCACAGAATTATGCAAGTGCTGAAGATCTGTTTTTGCTCTAGCCTCACTTTTTCTTACTTCTATAAGCTGCTTTTTCAGAGCCTTAGAGGCTCCATGTTTTAGCAGCACCACAAGAAATTCGAAACTCCCAGTTCTGGTTTTAAAAGTGGTAAACATATTTTTTTTATATAACTGAGAGCCAGTCCTGTATTTGTTTCGGGCATATCTCCTGTACTTGTATGCTTGATTTAACAGGGGGGACAACCGCAACTGCAATTATGTGGTCGGTAGGAAAATATGGAGCCAGAGCATTTTACCTAAATATTCTGTCTAAACTGGTAGAGTGAGCTCAGAAGTGGTAATATACAATACCAGCAACTTTCTGCAAATGCCTTTTTGTAATTACTTTATTTACACTGCTTATTTATGGCAGATTTTTAATTTTAACATCTTTCAGAATAGGGAGAGGAAGCATCCTAGGGTTCATACTACTAGGATTCATACTAGGATTTGTAGAGAGCCATGGAATGATGAAGCTCACAATTGCTCTCAAATTAATAATAAGTGAGAGAAGGGTGTGTTATAATATATGAGTCCAACCTATTTTTAAAGGATTGCTTAGTATTACTAATAATGACTTCCATAGGTAGTGAATTCCATGGTTTAACCACTCTCACTGTATAAAAATATTTCCATTTTGTATGAACAAAACTTTTATATTGTAGTTGTAAGGGATGACCTCTAAGACCATATGTATCTTCCCTGAATACTAATCCCAAATTTACCATCAAAAGAGGATCATTAACTACATCATATAACATGATGAGATCACCTCTTAACCGGCAAGTAGATAAAAACATCATATTTAAAGTCTGAAGTCTAGAATCATATGATGCATCCTGCAATCCCTTAATAAGTTTGGTGTGTCTCCTTTGAACTCTTTTAGAACTTAGCACTTAGAAAGAAAGAGAGAAAGACAAGGTGTGAAACTTGGGACATTTAGCACATGGTTGTTCTTTTCTGTACATCAGCTAAAGGCAGTAAATCAGAATAGTAATAAGTAATAAGTGAAATATAAGATCCAGCAATCCTAAATCAAGGTAATAATGCACAGAGCTACATTTGAACCCAGAATTAATACGTAATGGTAGCACCGGGAAGCAATACTGAGGGAACAAAGAACACAATTGCTAATAGCTAATAGGCTGAATTCAAATAAAAATGCTGTTACTTCAGTAAATTTCGATTGATTAGCTAGACAAACAGACAAACAGATTAAATCTAAATCTAGAACATAATTGATATCGATATTCATAGCTGTTTGTTTTTAATTTTTGATCAGTAACACTGATACCATTGTGAAGAGAGGAATGTATTGAATTCAAGATTATAATATCTGGGTGGTTATACAGTTAACATCTGAAGAAAAGCTGCGAAGCATTAACACAGATTGAGAAGAAAACTGAATATTGAACATTGCCAACTGAATACTGAATTTCAACTCAAAGAAAGAAGACAGATAAGGTTCCAGTATGTGGTGGACTGTCCTCAGCTGAACTGTGCAATTTAAAAATGTTTTGCATTGCTGAAGTTTATTTCAATGTGTATTGCCTGTTTTTATATCCTATTTATATTGACAACTCTCGTTGTTATTAAATTACCTTGTAATTAAGTACTAAGTGGGGAAGCCAAGTGTTTCTAGGGCCCTGTCCAGACTAAACCACTTACAGTCTGTAACAGTTCCAAACCATTACAGACCAGAACCGTTACAGTGTGTCCACACTGCTGGCAAACAGTCTCGATAACAGTTTGGAACTGTTACAGCCCGTCCACATTGTGGGTGCCGTGTAACCATTACAGCTGCACCCTATCCCACAATGCAGTTCGTGCTACACTGGGGGTATGCTGGAGCTACACGCTCACGCGTCCACACTATGGCTGGTAACGTTACAGGTGCACAACCATTTTCATAACCATTGTTCAAACCACCTCATAAGTGGTTTCAACAATAGTTACGAAAATGCCTTCTGTAACATTACAGGTGTAAATGCAAAATGTTGCAGTAATGGTTTGAGCCCTCTGTAAAGTTATAGAGGCATAGTGTGGACAGGACCTAATTGATTACATATGTGCATTTCAATTCATTAGATAAGATACTGTAGAATGGGCAAACAAGCCCCCCAAAAAACAGCAAATGATTACAAAGGCAAAGAAAGAAGTTATAAATAATAAAAAGCATTTGTCAATGCTGAATGTTGTCTCGCTGGCATTGGCATTGGTAGTGCCGGAGTTAGAGATGCATAATAGGAATAGCAGTGAAGTACTGAAGTGACGCCAACCCCACCCCCACCCTGTAGAGACTAACAGGCATTGGGGTGTGCCTTTGGGTCATCAGCTATAATGCTTATGCCATTGTACCTCACCCTACCCTATAGACACAGACAAGTGTCATTGTGTGCTTTGGGGACTTTGTGCATTATACTTACCGCATTCTATAAGGAAATACACTTAGGTGGGTGCAGTATAGGAGAATGGGGTGAACTTTGTAGCCAAAGAGTGCAAGGCACACCATGATGCCTGTCACTTGCTGCAGGGTTGGGGGTGGGATGGCATGAGCATTACAGCTAATGATGCCAAGTCACACCCCTGGCACCTGTCAGTCTCTACAGAGTGGGGTACTACAGTTGGAAACCCTAACACCATAGGAGTGTGTTGGTATTTTGACTCCAAATTTTCAACATGGGCTGTTTGTGAGCCCACCTCATGAAAAGCAGCACTGTCAGTTTGTTAGTTAAAAGGTAATTTTTCACAGCAGCTATGCCATTTGGTGACACAGGGATGAAAACACATTTTGGGCAGGATGTGGAAAATTACATCTGTATTGTTCATGAGGAGGCATAAAAAAATGGCAACAATGAAAATCTGGAGTGAAAATATGAAAAATTAGTGAAGTCATGAGAATGCATAGAAACTGTGCAACACATGTCTGTAACCCAGTTATTGTTGGGAGACTTTTAGCCACATTTTCAACATAGGCATTTTGGGACCGCTCCTCATGAACAGTGGCACTGTGATTTTGTTAATCAGTCCCAAAAGTTAATTTCTCACAGTGACCATGCTATTGTGAGCCACAGGTGTGGAAACACATTTTGGGTAGGCTATGAAAAATGACAGCTGTACTATTGATAAGGAGGTGTGAAAAAATGCCAGTGTTGAAAATCTGGCATGAAAATATTGCAAATTTACAAAGTTACAAGGGTGCGTGGAAACTGCGCAATGCACGCTTGTAACACAGTCATTTTATAGACTTTCGGCACTAGATTTTCAACACAGGCATTTTAGGACCTCTACTCATGAACAAGTGTCACCGTCATTGCCTCAAACTGTCCCAAAAACTGATTTCATGCAGCGACCACGCTATTCTGCCCCAGGAGTGCGAAAACACATTTTGGCCAAGATATACAAAATGACAGCTGTGCTATTCATAAGGAGGTGTGGCAAAATGCCAATTTTGAAAATCTGGAGTGAAAATATTACAAATTCTACAAATTCAAGCGTATGTGGGAAACAACGCAACACATGTCAGAAATATTTTTGATTTTTCACCAAATTTGTAACATAGGGTTTTGAGACCACCCTCATTAACAGTGACACTGTCATTTCATTACACAGTCCCGAAAGATGATTCCACACAGTGACCATGAAATCACCTTTCGGATCCGAATAACGCCATGACAGTGACTGAATTCATGAGGAGGGATCTCAAAAAAACCCATGTTGAAAATTTGCTGAAAAAAATTCCAAAAAATGGCTGAGATATGCACTAAAGTAAAAAAAAAAGCTATTTATCCATTATACAGCTTACCGGCATTTCCTCAGTTTATGGTTGGCTTGAAAGAGTGCAGACATGTTCCCAGTCCACCAAGATCATTGTGCCAGACTCTGAAGTAAATATGGGGTGGGAGGTGGGAAGGCAGGGTGCGCAGGTGGGTGGGATTGGGTTGCGGCAGGGGGCAGGGAGACCATGACTGACCATTTTCTTCTTTCACAGGGTTAAAAATAAAAAAAAAACATTGCAGGACAGTTTTCCTTTTCAGGGGATTAGGCACACTGGGGTGGGTTCCCAGCATGCCACCTAAGTGTTTTTTTGGGGGGATGCTGTAGCTGATGGGGAATTGGGCACCCTTGTCAGCACACAACAAAAGTGAGGGGGGGTGGTGACACTATAGCAATGGGGAATGGGCTCCCCCATCGGCAAAATGAATGGGATTAAAGCTGATGGGGATTGGGTCACCTGTTGGCAAAAAAAGACTGTTGAGGGGCACATGATGCCAAGGGGGATTGGGCACCCCCTCAGCATACATTTTAAATGGGGGGGTCTGCCAAATGGGAAGGGGTCTACCAATGGGGAGTGGGCTCCCTCATCAGCATTGGGACAGGCAGCGGTGGCAGTCACTGCCGTCATGTTGCCTGCACGTTGGGAGGCGTGTTGTGGTCCCACTGCAATGAGAGCTTCGCTCTCATTGCAGCGGACCTTTTCTTTGTTCTGGTGGCCACATTAGGGATGTGTGAGGTCAGCACCTGCTGCTGGCTAATTCGGGAATGAAGGACGCACCTACCGATGCTTGCCCTGCATTCGCCCAACAGTGACTGCACTAGCGCAAGATGTTGGCTGCGCAAGCACAAGACAACATAAAAATGAAGGTACACAAAAAATAACAGATTTCTTTTCTGCAAACGTAAATAACTTTTTGGTTTTAAGAGGGGACAAAAGAATACTCAAGGTTCATGAACTCATGCCAAAACTTACATCTTCTCTAGAATCATTTTACCCAGTTTTGGCAGAGATGCATACAGTAGACTGAAGGCATTTTCTGCAGAGGCAGATGACGAGCTACTAATTGACCTCTCTGATGTAATTGGCCAAGCCTTACATTTATCAGAGATTTTAGTTACATCAAATATTCAAGTAAACATAAAACAGACGAAAATTTGCTTACAGTCACTATCAAAAATACAAGCATTTGTCAATGCCAAATGTTTGCTTGCTGGCATTGGCAGTGGTAGTGTAGAAGCTACAGAGCTGCGTAATAGGAATGGCAGTGAAGTATTGAACTGAAGCCAACCCCACCACCACCCTGCAGAGAGTGACAGGCATTGGAGTGTGCCTTTGGGTCCTCAGGCATAACGGCCACGCCATTTCACCACACCCCACTCTGCAGACACTGACAAGTGTCACGGTGCTCCTTTGGGTCTTTGGCCCTTATGCGCACCCCATTCCATCAGGAAATACGGTGAGATGGATGCGATATAGGAGAATGGGGTGAACTTTGGGGCTGAAGAGTCCAAGGCATACCTCGATGCCTCTCACTGGCTGCAGGGTGTGGAATGGTATGAGCATTACAGGCAAGAATCCCAAGTCACACCCCTGATGCCTGTCATTCTCTAAGGGTTGGGCGTTATGGTTGGAAACCCTAATACCTCAGGCATTCGTTGGTATTTTCACTCCAAATTTTCAACATGTTTTTTTGTGACCCCACCTCATGAACAGGGGGAATATCAGTTTGTTAGCCGAAAGCTGCTTATGCACAGTGACTACGGCATTTAGCACCACAGGTGCAAAAACATTCCGAACAGGATGTAAAAAATGACAGCTGTACTGTTCATGGGGAGGTGTAAAAAATGGCAATGTTGCAAATCTGCAGTAAAAATATTAAAAAAAATGGTGAAGTCACGAGCGTACATAGAAACTGTGCAACGCACACCTGTAATATAATTAGGTTGGGGATTTTTACAGCAGATTGTCAACTCATGCATTTTGGTACCTCCGATCATGAACAGTGTCACTGTGATTTTCTTTATCTGTCCCGAACAATGATTTCCCTAGCGACCCGCATCTCTGCGCTGAAGTGTGAAAACACTTCAGCCATGTTGTGAAAAATGACAGCTGTACTGTTCATAAGGAAGTGTGGAAAAATGCCACTGGTGAAAATCTGGACTGAAAATATTACAAAGTCATGAACTTACGAGGGTGTGTGGAAACTGCACAATGCTCACTCGTAACACAGTCAGTTTATGGACTTTTGTCACCAAATTTTCAACATAGCCATTTTAAGATGTCTGCTCATGAACAGTGTAACTGTGATTTTCTTAATCTGTCCTAAACATTGCTTTCGCACACCAACAGCACCATTGTGTGCTACATGTGTGAAAACACATTTTGGGCGACATATGAAAAATGGCAGCTGTACTCTTCATAAGGAAGTGTAATAAAATGGCAGTGCTGAAAATCTGGAGTGAAAATATTAAATTCGCAAACTTACAAGCATGCATAGGAACTGCGCAACGCACGCTCGTAAAACAGTCATTTTTAGGAATTTTTTCACCAAATTTTCAACATAGCCATTTTAAGACCTCTGCTCATGAACAGTGTCACTGTGATTTTCTTAATATGTCCCATACTTTGATTTCAAGCATCGACTGCGCCATTTATGCGCTACATGGGGAAACACATTATAGGCAAGATGTGAAAATGACAGCTGAACTACTCATAAGGAGGTGTGGTAAAATGGCAATGTTGAAAATCTGGAGTGAAAATATTGAAAATTCACGAACTTATGAGCGTCGTAGGAACTGTACAAGCGACGTCAGAAACAGTAATTTTGGGAATTTTTCACCAAATTTTCAACATAGCCATTTTAAGACCTCTGCTCATGAACAGTGTCACTGTGATTTTCTTAATTTGTCCTGTACATTGATTTCACATCCGACTGCGCCATTGTGTGCTACATGGGCGGAAACACATTTTCGGTGAGATGTGAAAAATGACAGCTATACTACTCATAAGAAGGTGTGGTAAAATGGCAATGTTGAAAATCTGGAGTGAAAATATTGAAAATTCGCGAACTTACGCACGCGTGTGAAACAGTCATTTTTTGGAATTTTTCCACCAAATTTTCAAAATAGGCTTCTTGAGAGCCCACCTTACGAATGCTGGCAGTGTCATTTCGTTAATCGGGCACGAAAGGTGATTTCACGCAGTGACTGCGAAATCACCCTTTGGGCCAAAATAATGCCATGACAGTGACATCATTCATGAGAAGGGGTCCCAAAAACCCTATGTTGAAAATTTGGTGCAAAAATTCCAAAAAATGCCTGAGATATGCAACAAAGTTGAAAAAACCCTATCTATCCCATTATACAGCTTACTGGCATTTCCTCAGTTTGCGGTTGGCTTTGAAGAGTGCAGATGTGTTCGGTCCACTGCAGATGCCTCGCCGAGCTCTGGAGGTAAGTATGGGGTGGGGGGTGGGGAGGCTGGTGCCCAGTGGGTGGAGTGCGGGTTGTGGGGAGGGGCAGGAAGACTGTGTGGGACCGTTTTTCTTTATAGGGTTTAAAAAAAAGGCGGCGTGGGGCGTTGCCACGCTGGGTGGGCTCCAGCGTGGCAACCAAGGATGGCTGAGGCCGTGGAGCTGATGGGGATTGTACACCCCGTCCGGCCATATGATCAGCTGCCATGCTGGGGTGGGCCCCAGCATGGCACTCAGTACTCAAGAGGGTGAGGACAGTGGAGCCGATGGGGATTGGGCACCCCATTGGCTATTCTAGTGAGTTGCCATGCTGGGGTGGGTACCCAGCACAGGCATGTGGAAGGCTTTGGGGGAGCACAGCACAAGCCAATAGGGATTGGGCACCCCGTCGGCTATACGTGTGTGCCGGGGGGGGAAGCACGCAGTATGCGTGCGTGCGTTTCTGTGTGTGTGTGTGTGTGTGTGTGTGTCTGTAGGAGGAGCTGCGCATGAGCAGGTGATATCTTATTGCTGCTCACTGAATACTGATGCGGTGGTCTGCATCTGTCCGGGGGGGACCAGGATCCTAGGTGAGAAGTTTAAATGCTTCATTGGCAAGCATTTAAACTAGCCAAGGGGGGAGGCACTGAAAAGGAGCAGGGAGATCTGAGCATCCCCCAACAAAACATGGTGATTAGTGAGGTAAACACCAAGGTACAGAAGTTATTAGGGAGCAGAACAGATTTAAATGTAAAAAAAGGCAAAGGCAGTAAAGACAGAAATGGGGCTAAAAGGGGTAAGGCTATCAAAAAGTGGAGGGTGATGAGTACCAATGCCCGTAGTCTGTGTAACAAGCTCCCTGAACTAGTGGCCTTGATGGAAGAGGGTTGCCTGGATATTGTGGCAGTCACAGAAACATGGTACACAGAGAACCATGACTGGGATGTCAACATACCAGGATACACAATCTACAGGAGGGACAGTGAGGGTAAAAGAGGAGGAGGAGTAGCTCTCTATGTAAAGGAAGGGATCAAAGCAACAGAACTAAAGAGTAAACAGGGAGCAGATGAGGCACTTTGGGTCACCCTGGAGACAGGAAATGGCACCACAATCCGCATGGGGGTTGTATACAGACCCCCATCACAGGGGGAGGAAATGGACAAAGAAATGAAAGGAGGCTTTCTTAGAATGGCAGAAAAAGGGGAGATATTGTTGATGGGGGACCTGAATATGCCAGATGTTAACTGGAGCACCTTTGCTGCAGGCACATTCAAGAGCAGGGTCATTCTTGATGCCCTACAGGGGGCATGCCTCAGACAGCTAGTATTGGAACCCACTCGGGAGGGAGCAATGTTAGACCTGGTACTTTCAAATGGGGATGGAGAAAGAATCTCAGATTTAGAAGTGGGTAGCCATCTGGGAACAAGCGACCACCAAACAATGGGGTTCACGATAAACACAGCCATACAATCAAGCCATACAAAAGCAAGAGTACTGGACTTTAGGAGGGCTGACTTTGGGAAAATGAGAGAGTGCCTCAGAAAAGCACTAGCAAACAGGCAAGAAGGAGGGGTGGAGGAACAATGGGAAGTGATCAAAACAGCCATCATAGAGGCAACAAGCCTTTGTGTAAAGCAAATCAATAAAACACAATGAAGAAAAAAACACTATGGTTCTCAAAAGAGGTGGCAGGAAGGTTAAGGAGAAAAGGACAGCATTCAGGAAATATAAGGAAACACAGAAGGAGCAGGACAGAGAACTTTATCAGTTAAAGCAGAAAGAGGCTGGAAGGCAGTCAGAATAGCAAAGGCCCAAACTGAGGAAAGGATAGCCAATTCTGTTAAGAAGGGGGATAAGATCTTTTATAGGTACATTAGGGAGTGAAGAAAGACCAAAGGAGGGATACTTAAGCTTAATAAAGGGGAGGGAATGTGGGTAGAGGGTGACAGTGAAAAAGCTGGGATACTGAACAAATATTTCTGCTCAGTATTCACAAAGGAAGAAGAGGGGGAGTTACCTAAACCAAACAAGAGAAACACTCTGAAGACGGGGGTCGATACCAGTCCATTTACAGAAGAAAGGGTTCTGAAAGAACTAATAAAATTGAAGATGGACAAAGCAATGGGGCCTGATAGGATTCACCCGAAAATTCTAAAAGAACTAAGGGTAGAACTAGTGACACCGCTGACTACTCTCTTTAACAAATCATGGGAGGATGGGGTGGTACCCGAGGACTGGAGGAGGGCAGATGTGATTCCTCTTCACAAAAGTGGGAGCAAGGCAGAGGCAGGAAACTACAGACCAGTTAGTTTGACCTCAGTGGTAGGGAAAATGATGGAATCACTTCTGAAGGAAAGAATTGTTGAGTACCTAGAGGCCAGTGGGGCACAGGACCCAAGGCAGCATGGATTCACGATGGGAAGGTCGTGTCAGACGAATCTAATAGATTTCTTAGACTGGGTGACCAAAGTAGTAGACCAGGGAGGAGCTGTGGACATGGCCTACCTAGATTTTAACAAGGCATTTGATACAGTCCCACACAAAAGATTAATACACAAGATAGCCAGCCTTGGAGTGGGTCCCAAGGTGGTAGCCTGGATAAAAATTGGCTAGACAACAGGATGCAAAGGGTAGTAGTAAATGGGTACACAGTGAAGAAAGGAGGGTTACTAGCGGGTACCACAGGGTTCAGTACTGGGACCAGTCCTTTTAATGTCTTTATAAGTGACATTGCAGAGGAACTGGAAGGAAAGTATGTCTTTTGCAGATGACACAAAGATCTGCAACAGGGTTGATACACAAGATGGAGTGGAAAGGATGAGAAGGGACTTGGCAAGGTTGGAGGAATGGTCAAATGTATGGCAGCTCAGATTCAATGCAAAGAAGTGCAAGGTAATGCACATGGGAAACAAAAACCCAGGGGAAGCGTACACAATGGGGGGTGAGATACTGACAACAGTAAAAATAGAAAGGGACCTGGGGGTAATTATATCAGATGACCTAAAGGTGGGCAAGCAATGTGAGAAGGCAGTAAGGAAGGCTGGGGGGATACTGGGATGCATAGGAAGAGGCATCAATAGTAGAAAACAAGAAGTTGTTATCCCTCTGTACAGACAGTTGGTGAGACCCCATCTGGAGTACTGTGTGCAGTTCTGGAGACCCCATCTCCGCAAAGACATAGACAGAGTGGAGGCTATCCAGAGGATAGAACCAAAATGGTGCAGGGTTTGCACCAGAAGACATATGAAGAAAGACTAAATGAGCTTAATATGTATACCCTTGAGGAAAGAAGGAGAGAGGGACATGATAGAAACTTTCAAGTACCTCAAGGGAATTAACAAAGTCCAAGACGGTAGCATCTTCCAGAAAACAGATGTGCAAGAACAAGGGGCACAATTTGAAGATAGAGGGGGGACGGCTCAGAGGTATTGTGAGGAAGTATTTTTTCACTGAGAGGGTTGTGGATGCATGGAACAGCCTCCCTGAGGAGGTCATGGAGTCAAGAACAGTGGGGAACTTCAAGAATGCATGGAATAGGCATAAGGCAATCCTAGTGTCGGGTAGGAGGAAGTAAGCTGTTGGTTAACTAGGATCTGCAGCTTATCTGTTAGGTAGGAAAATGAGCAGACTAGGTGGGCCAAGTGGTCCTTATCTGCCATCAAATTCTATGTTTCTATGTTTCTATGAAGCGTAGCTCCCCCTCCTTTCAACTGTATGCCACTGCATTTTGGAGCTTGTCATAGACAGCTCCAACATGCATTGGTGGACAGGGGCCACGCCTGCCAACACACTGACTGAATTGGAAGAGGGGGTGACACACCTCTGAAAACTCGGATGATGGCGCTATGTTTCGTGCACATGCGTGCAAGCAAACATAATAAGGGTGGAGAACGTGGCTGAAACTAAGAAAATATATGAGGAAAGAAATGAAAAATAATTTTTGCAAGAATTTGATAGCTTCCTGATCCGATATGTTAAAGTGGTAAAGCTGAACCCTCCATCAAGAAACTCCCCAAATATTCTTCATTTATGGTCGAATAAAGAAGGGGAGTTACTCAATTGACAATGTGGGATTTAATGAGGAACTTAGAAAAGAGATTAAACAACTGAAAAATGTTGCGAGCAAAGTTAAAGAAAAAATACAAAATGGAAATTCCCAATTGTCAGAACTTGTAAATTTAGCAAGATTCCTTTACTAAGATGTCAAAAGGGAGTAAGGTAAAAGGTAAAAATGCAGAAAATAAAACAGCTAATATAATAAAATACAGAAAGAACCAACCAAAACCAATGAAGAAAGATTTTAAAAAAGAACAGAACTAAAAACAAAAATAATAAAAAAATATATCTGACATAACGAAAGAAATAGCTGATAGTGAATCAAAGGAAATCAATGATGTGGTAGAAAATTTGAAGCCCAGGGGCAGGATTCACAAATCTTTGCCCATGTGCAAACCCAGTTTGCCTGGGGCAAACTGAGCTTTGTGAATAGCTGATATTCACAAAGCTTGTTTTGTCCCCACAAACTGGATTTGAACAAGGGCAAAGCAGTGAGGGGGTGCCACAGTTCAAATGGAGGGGGGGGGACCTGAATATCCCTGCAATCCCATTCCCTAAAGATTTGCTTCTTGCAAGCACCTTTGTGAAGGTCATTGTGTGGAGCAAATTACCACTGAAAAAAAGTGGCGATAATCCACACAACCCAGGTGTTTTGCAGAGCTACTGCATTCCCCCAACCCCCTTACTGTTCCCCATCACCTAAGTACCCACCCGGTAGAAAACAAAATGGTATTACCACAGTGTAGTGATCCCTTACCCCACCCTGATCACTGATTACCCTACTGTAAATCACAAACCCCATTTTTCATAGTATAGTGTCCCTCCCCTCACCTCAATCACCAATTGCACTATTGTAGACCCATTTCCATAGTGTAATGGTCCCTCCCCATCCCTGATTGCCCACCCATTAATAAAATACCTTTTTCCATAGATTAGGGTCCCACCCCAGCCCCGATCGCCCAGTCGTCTACCCACTAACAAACTAATTTTTTTCCATAGAGCAGTGGTCCCCCAACCCCCCCCACTCCAATAATGTCCCACCATCCCACACCCCATGCCCCAGCAAGGCCACCGGTTGGCGAGCAGCACAGCTCTCCTCACACCTCCATGGCTGCCTGCCAACTGAACTCATTAATGACAGCTTACAGTATTCACTACAAACCCATTGGTTGCCACTAGCATTCCCTTTGAACTATTTGATGGAGTCATACTGTATGTAAAAAATAAGGAACAAAACATTTATGTAAGTTTTATAAAGTCAGTATTTGACTCTGTTAATAAAGAGATTTTATGGGATATGCTTGAGGACATGAACATTGAAAAAGGACTTTTATATGTATTAAGAATGTAACATTCTGATGGTGCACTGACAGACTAATTTGGGGTTAAAAATGATGTATAGCTGGGTTGCCTATTGGCCCTGCAACTGTTTAACTTTTACGTAGAGGCTCTGGTAAAATGCATAAATAATGTAGACCCACTTCTGCCTAGTGTAACTAATGAGAAAATTAGAATCATGCTGTACATAGATATCACAATTATAATATCTAAAACACAACTTGGCTTGAAATAAGGTCTCTGTACAATTACAGAGAAACTAAAAGAGTTAAAACTTGAATTAAACATAGAAAATATCAAAATAATGACATCTGGGAATAAAAAGACAACAAGATAAATAAGTAGTTGGTTTGCAGTGAATTTGAAGAAGTCACTGAATATAAATAGCTAGGTATAATCTTTGATCGGCTCAGGGCAAAAAAGAAGCCACTAAGCTATAGTACTTCTCCAGTGCCATTGTAAAAATGTAAACACTAAGAGAGCAAGCAAAATGTATGGCATCAGGATGCAATTAATGCTGCTAGTGCTAAAGCTTTAATACATGTAGCAATAAAACATTACAATACCTGGCTGTGCTTGATAATTCTATGTGCAAAAAACAGTTGGATACCCGACCCTGCTAGAAAAGAAAACATAGAAATGTATTCTGCAGAGCAAGATACAAATTCCTTATAGATTATACAGAGTCCATGGTCAGTAACAATTATACTTATTACTGTGGTTGTGACATGGAGACTGGGGTTTTGTCCATCGTCTATTTTTTTAAGAATGTCCAAAGTTAGAAAAGGAGAGGTTAAAGGGGATAATTCCATTGCTGTCCTTTAAATCAGAACTAACACAGAAGGAGAAATGCTTGTATGTGTGTATTGTCATTGAATTCAAAACCTGTACTCTTTGCTGTTGCACAATTGTTTAACATTATAAGACTTAGAGCTAGTTTCTGAAATGTTATGTCATGGATGAATAACTTAAATATTATATCAGCCAATTTTAAATGTGAAAATTAATCGAATTTATACATTATGACAAATAATAAACTTGAAACTTGAACAGACAGTTGCAGAACCAGTGCAAAAAGGCAACACACTTCACCAAAAGTACATTCTGTAAAGGAAAACTGCTGGCTTTTGTTGGAACTCACAAACATTCTGGGCAAACAATGGACCATAGCCAATATCTTCAATGCCCAGTTCTCTGAGCTCTCATCCTTCTCTCCCAGCTGTTCTGCCACCCAGGTCGTGGTCCAAATCAACTCCCCGCCCCCCCTTACCCATCCTTCATTACTTCAAAAAATTGTTTCCAGACAAGATGTTTATATGTTACTCAATTCTATACTTCTAGGAACCAGGCCAGGTCCATATGGGATTGAGCCTAGAATTTTGTGGTTATGTGCCTCCATTTTAGCTCTCTCCAGAGCGCACATCTTTAACCTCTGCCTCATCTCTGGTATTGGCTTCTCCCCATAGAAGACTGCCAAGATATTCCCTGTGCCTAATGATCCTAAACTTATTTTACAATATCAATGTCCTAGCTAGAGAAGGGTGAAGTGGATAACATTTGCTTCATGAATTAATCCACAAAGTTAGTGAAATTCTTGAAGTGCGAAGTGCTGACTTTATAAAGTTACTGCAAGGTGAAGTTGTCCGTTTCTAAGCAAATTGGCTTAAATTCGCCCAACTTCATTCAGCTTCACCACTAACAGGGAAGTTAAGTGAAGTTGCAAAGTAGAATCTTCATGAAGTAATTTGCAAAGGCAAATTTTGCAGCTGTGCCGGAACTTCATTGGAGAAGTAAAACTTTGCAACATCTTTACTCCTTGCCACCCTCAGCAAATTACTTGACAAGGTTGTAACCTCCCAGCTGACAAATTTTTACAAACTCATCACCTGCTTACGCACTGTCAACATGGCTTTCATAAAAAGCATAGTACAAGCTCTACCCTCGTCCATTTAACTGATGATATTAAGACTCTGATGGACAAAGGTTCTCTTACTGGTCTTCATCAATTTATCCAAGGCATTTGATGTCATGGATCATGTGCTCCTCTCCCAAATGTTAATCAAAACTTGCATTTCTTATGCATCTGTTTGGTTAACTATCTTCTAGACAGACAGCCATTCAACAAATTTGTGATGTCTCTTCCAGCTTAGTACCTATAACCTAAGGCATCACCCAGGGCTCTATTCTAGGGCCACTCCTCTTCTCAAGTTTCCTTAACAACCTTCCCTCAGTCACCATCAATTGTTTCATCATTATGTAGACTAATGATGTTGCTCTTTATGTTATCTCTCATAACTCTTCCAAAATGAATGCCCAACTAAATATCTACTTGGCTCACATTGAGAGCTTGCTTTTTGTCAAGAAGCTAGTTCTCAATGCCTCCAAAACAAAGCAATGCTATTTGGGTCCAAAGATTATCCTGTCCCAATCCTCTAACAGTCTAGAGCTCTGCAGCTGTCCCTTCCCCCTGGTGGACATATTTAAATATGCAGGCATCACATTTAACTCTGCCCTGGATTTCTCAACACAGATCTACTCCATTAGTAAATCTGTTCCTTCCAGGTTTGGACTTCCTGACCCCCTCAGTGATTTCCTTACTCCAAAAGCATGACCAGTCATATTCCAAAACATTCTTCTCCCTTGCGTACTGCACAGCTTGCATATTTATACAGATGCCTCCCAAACCTCACTTTACAAATGGGATGTGACCTACACAATAGCTGCTGCTTTGCTTTGTCCTCCTCTCACCTAACTCATCACTGCACACTTGAGTCCCCCTTGGGTTGGTTCTCCATCTTTGTCACTTGATTCTATGCATTGGGATATTTTCTCTTTAAACTACTCAAATCCACCTCCCCTGACACCCCTATCTTTCCATTACAAAGTGCTTCCTACTCACTTAGATCTACTGACTCCTCCTCCCTAGTTGTACCAAAATGTTTGACCAAAATGGGTGGCCGGGCTTTTCCTTGTTCTAGCCTAGGCTACTACACTCCCTCCACCTCAATGCACACAACTCTCCCACCCTGCCTTCCTTCAAAGGTTCTCTGAAGGCACATCGTACATCCACAACATGCAACTATATCTAAACCATCCCACCTTAGTGGATGTATAACCATTATTTTCCTAAACTGGTATTGCATATATTAATTAACTTTTTTATATCCTTCTCTATCCTGCTTAAGTCTGAGTTAATTGTGTCTATGTTTATCATTGCTATTATGATTTGCCTAAATTGTTGAATCACTGAATCTGACTTTGGGGGTATCTCTTGCAGCAGGCCACACCTATGGAACTATAACCGCCATGCACTAGGACAACACAGAAACATTTCTAGTTAGCAGTCTACCAGGGGGCCACCCACCCCAATGTCAGACAATGACATCACCACATGCTATAAGAGTGGGCAGCCTCTGCACTCTCCTCAGTTCTTTTCCAGCATTCGACCAATGCATGTCAGACCTTTCAGAATGCTGCAGCTACAGTTGACTGCAATTCTTTCTATAACTTTGTCTTTTTTTGTTTTCCCACCTCACCTTACAATTCATTTCCTTTTCTGTTTATGTCTTCTCAGCCTTCTTCATCTTCTGCCATGGCTTTAACTGGGCCACCTGCTGCTGTCACTAGTAGACCTTGGAAAACTTTCTGGTCCACCAAAAGGTTGCCTGTATGGAGAAGGAGTTGCAGGCCAGGGTTTCCTTGATCTCCCCAGCCTCATCCTCTTGATCTCAGTCATCGAAATCCTGGGCTAAATCCTCTGGTAAAAATAAGCACATGGATAAGGACCATGCCAAATCCTGGTCCTCTCCCTCCCACTGCCAGTCCTCGCATTGCTCAATGACTGTGGCAGGGCCATCCTTCACCTCAGGGTCACTGACCCCTGCTTTAGAACCCCTATCCTCTACAATGCCACTGTTGGTTATGACTCCATCCAACCTTACTTTGGTGGGCAGAGGTCCTTAGGGGCCAGGTTCCATCAGTGCCCACCAGATCCCACTGTTCTGGCCTATATTTTCAGTGGACTCCTGAGCTTAGCAGCCTCAGGGTCTTCTACTGCCATCCACCAATGCAATGTCACCCCCCAGGCCATGGAGCTTCTGCCTTCCCAGCATTGCTTCAGGCTGCCTCCAGCTTACTTCACCATCTCATAGGGGGACTCAGGCAGAGGACTCCTTCTTGGAGTCAAGGCCTATCCTGCCTCCATTGCCGGCTTCACCACCGATGCCTGTGCTAGTCCCTCCTCAGCCAGCACTGCCTGGCTATCCAATGCCAGTCAAAGTGGACTTTCCTTCACTATTCTGTTCCCTATGGGACTTCATGCAGACCAGCCTGGTTCCCCTGCAAGGCCCTCCCCCTAGACAACTCTCAATGCCAGTCCCTGCACCCACACTTCCAGTGGGCCTACATTGGTCTCCTCATGGCTGGACCCCCTACACTCCCTCTAGACATACGAGAGAAGGGGATGAATATCACCTGGACCTTCAACCCCTCAATGATGATGAGGATGATGATGAAGATTATGAAGGGGGGCTACCCCTTCTCACTCTACCTCCATAGTCTCATAGGATGGGGAGGAGACCTTGAAAAATATTCCATGGCCCCCCAGATGATCCATCATTCATGGTAGTTCTCCACCATGTGCAAGTAGCAATGGGCTTTGACATGGAGGAGAAAGACCCCAGCAGATGTCAGTTAACTATGTACCTATGTCTGCCAAACACTCCCCCCTTGGTTGTTCCTCTCTGATTGAACCCTTTGAAGATGCCACCATGGCAGCTTGGCACCATCCAAACCTGATGCCCACTATGCCCAAAAAGGCAGACAAACTTTACCACACCCCAGTGGGGAAGCCATTCTTTGCAGAGCAGGCACAGGCCAATTTGGTGATTATTAACACAGCCCAAAACCACACCAAATGATGAAAACATCTATGTTAACTCACCCCTGAACAAGGAATTTTGGAGGTTTGACTTATTGAGCAAGAGGACTTTTGCCTCAGTGACCCTGGCCATCAAGATCCTGAACTACATGGCCCATATGGTTCAGTTCCTAAATCTCTGGTTGGACCAAGCCAAGGAATTGGCCATTTCCCTTCCTGATGACCAGAGAAAGCAGCAGCTCTTGCAGTTCCTGCAGTCAGAAGCTGACATCATTCTGCATCTCCTCCACTTGGCCTATGACACCGTCAAAGCTTTGACCAGGGTGGCAGTGGCTGACATCTACCTACACTGGCCCTCCTGGCTTAGAGTATTGGGGTTTGACCAGAATGAACAGTTGTCTATCCTGAAGGTCCCCTCAGGGGTTGCAAATTGTATAAGGCTGACATGCAACAGATCCTTGATGCCCTACAGGTCTCTGGACATACCCTAAGATCCGTCCATTCCATGTACCACACTCAAACCAGGAGTGGACAACCTGTGCATTTTTGTAAGGTGACCAACAAGTCCAGACCCTTTGCCAGACCCCAGAGCAAGCATTAGGGTGCCAACTCTTTGCCTATCCCCTCTGCCACAGTCAGCAAAGATCCCAGGGGTGGCAGTGCAACCACAACTGTGGCCATTCATCTTTGTCTGACTCCTTGCCCATCCCTCCGACAGATCAGGAGATGGTTGTTGGGGGTAGCTTCTCCTTATACCTGGACAGGTGGAGGGAGATAACCAATGGTGGCTGGGTGCTACAGCTCATAGAATACAGCCACCCTCTGTAACTTCTAGAGTGGCCTCCAGAAAAACCTCTGGTTCAGTCCTTTTATCCTCTAGACTACATCCCGGTGCTGTGGGAGGAAATCAGATCTCTGCTGCATAAGAGGGCAGTGAAACCCATTCAAGTGAGTAAGCAGGGCAGGGGGTTCTACACTCATTTTTTCTTTGTCCCCAAATGCACAGGGGATCTCAGGCCCATCCTAGACCTCTGAGAGAGCAATCTGTTCATTCAGTACAAAATGTTCTAGATGGTGACACTTAAGGGTCTGTTGCCCCTTCTTCACAAGGGAATTGGATTTGCTCCCTCAATATGAAAGATGCCTACCTGCATATCAAGGTTCATGCATCCCATAGACAGTACTTGAGGATTCAGTTCCAAGGGGGACACTTCCTATTCAAGGCCTTTTCCTTTGGTTTGTCCTTGGCCCCTCAGGTGTTTACCAAGTGCGTGGCAGGGGAAGCAGCAGTATCCCATGAATAGAGCGACTCAATTACAGCAAGTCAATTTGGGCGAGGTAAAAATAGCAACTGTCAAATGAGCTATGTGTTACTAACAGTGCATTGTAAGTTTAGTGCTTTTGTGTTGGCAGGGACTTATAGATGTAGTTCTTGTATGAAGTATATACAGTAGGTAATTGTTCAGAGGCCCAGTTCCAAGCTGACCATGTGGAATACTGGTTAGAGTCAATGCCTGTGTGGCTGGTGGACCTGTGTTTGGGACTGGCTGTGGGTATATATATATATATATTTTTTTTTTTTTTTTATAAGTCCCATTCCACCCACCCTCCCGACTTTGTTCCTCCACCCCCAGGTTGTCCCTGCAATGTTTTCCTCCTCCTCCCGACCTGCCCCCTCGTGGACTAACTCCCTCCTGAGTTTTTCCCCATCCCTCAATGTCATCCCCCTCCAGGGATAGTTATAAGAATTATAGGGGGTGCTGGGCCAGAGCCCCCCCAAGAAAAAGTAAGTGTAGCAGTGCAGATTTTGGAGCATGCTGCAGTGCTCTGTGTTGTTTTGCTTGGGGCTTTTTTGCCTCACTGTTTTTTGTCTGTGTAGTTTTGTCAGCACCATTTTCACTTAGAACCACAGCAGCTGCACTGAGGTGGGAAGGCCTGTATGTATTCCCACTCCTGGACTACTGGCTCCTCAAGGCCCAGTCCAGGGGCCACCTGTTACAGACCCTGGAACATACCACCCGCCTGTTCCAGGATCCGGGGATAAATGTAAACCTGCCCAAGTTACTACTGATTCCATGTCAGTGCCTCCAATACATTGGGCCGGATTTGGACATGGCTCAGGACATAGTCTTCCTTCCCCCAGCCTGGGAAGAGTTCCTGATAGCCTAGGCCCACCTGTTATACAATGGATGCTATGTCTGAGCCAGAACCTTCCTTCAGCTCCTGGTCCTCATAGCCATGGCTATAGCCACAATGCCTAATGCCAGACTGCAGATGAGGATTCCCCAATGGACACTCAGGGTCCAGTGGGACCAGCATACAGATGACCTAGAACAGCAGGTCCTGGTCTCCTCCTCACTAAAAAATGTTCTCCTTTGGTGGCTGGAACTCAGCCACCTGTTAAAGGGGTTCCTTCTTCATTGCCTCCCCTCAGCAAACTCTCAGACCGGACGCTTTTGGGATAGGGTGGGGGGCCCATCTGGGTCCTCAACAAACCCAGGGAACTTGGTCTGCTCTAGAGTCCTCGTTCAACATCAATGTTCTGAAAATGAGAGTGGTCATCTATGCCCTGCAGGCCTTCCAGACTCAGCTCACCCCAGGCCTTCTGCTAGTGTAGACGGACAACATCAGTGTAGTCAACTACATCAGCAAACATGGGAATACTCACTTAAACCCTTTCTGTTGGGAGGCCATGAGAGTCTGGTACTGGGCTCTGGAACATGGTCTAGAACTGTCAGCTGTCCATGTTCCCAGTGCCCAAAATGTCCTGGCAGACAGCTTAAGCCAGTCACAGTCCCAGACACACAAGTGGGAGCTGCTGACCTCAGTCATAGAAGAACTGTTTGACAAGTAGGATCTTTTGTGTACCTACTCAACACACAACTGATGCATTCTTTCCCCCCTCGACCCCGGGCCTGGAGTTTTCTGGCAAGATGCATTGTCCCTCTCTTGGAAATGGAGGTAAACTTTCTGTACACATTTCATCTCTTCCTCCTGCATCAGAGGGTTCTGATCAAGCTACAGATGGAAGGTTCAACAATAATATTCATCACCCCATTCTGGCCTTATCAGATCTGGTTCCCCTTGCTGCAGCTGCTGACAGTGGAGCCTCTAGTTCCTCTTCTTCTGTGTACCGGCTTGCTCTCCCAGAACCAGGGCACCTTAGTCCATCCAGACCTCAAATCACTGCATCTTCATGCCTGGCTTCTGAGGACATAGCCATGGCTCTGTTCGAATGTCACACAGGATGGCTGATGTCCAAGTAGTGGCTAGGAAGCCTTCCAACAGGGTCACTTACTCTATGAAGTGGAAGTGTTTTGCACTGTGGGTTGCTTCACACTAGTTAGATCACTTCACTTGTTTGGTGAATCAGATTCTGGAGTACTTATTGTCCCTTTCAGACTCAGTTCTGAAGTACTCCTCTCATAAGGTGCACATGTCTGCCATCTCTGCCGGCCATGAGTCTATTGAGGAATGTGTGGTGGCACAACTGGAGGTGTCCCATACATTTCTGAGGAGCATTCTTCACCAAAAGTCTCCTATCTGCAATCCAGTCCCTCCCTGGCACTTGAATTTTATGTTAGAAAAGCATACTTCAGCTCCTTTAGAGCAAACTGTGACATGCAAGCTATGCTTTCCATCATGGAAAGCATTATTTTTAGTTGCTATTACTTCTGCTCGAAGAACTTCAGAGCTACAGGCACTCATGTGCAAGCAGCCTTATTTGATTTTCCACAAATACAGGATGTCTTTGCATACTTACCCTAAGTTTCTTCTAAGGTGGTGTCTGAGTTCATTTTAAACCCATCCATCCATCCACCTTGCCGTTTATTACCCAGAGGATGCCAATCCAAAGGAAGCATTGCTCTATACTTTAGATGTGCATAGAATTGAACTTGAAGGCACTCCTTATTATGTGTGGGATACAGTTCTTCCCTCCATTTCATCCACCTCCCGCCAATGGCATCAAATATGGAAGAGGCTGTACAAAGATATTAGATGGGATCAGTACAGATTGCTTCAATTTTACGTATTGCACGATTTATACTATACGCCTGTTAGGCTTAATAAGATGGGTCAGCCTTCTTCGGATTTGTGTATCAGGTGTGGCTCTCAGAGGGGTACGTGGCTACATATTTTCTGGGAGTGTGCCAAAGTAATCCCTTTCTGGGAGTCCATCCGTTCAAAAATTGACCCTGTACTGGGCCTGCAGGATGCCTTTTCACCGGAAATTTGCATTTTGGGGGATGTAGGGCAACGACTGATAGGTACTAGGAGAAAGCACATGTCCCTAATATCCCTTTGTGCTAAGAAAATCATATTACGCCATTGGTGGATCAACAGATCCTACATACACAGAGGGCACAAGAAAATCTTGTTCGCTCTGCGGAGATATTTCATAGCAAATATATCTAAAATATTAGCAAATACCAAAAGATTTGGGCACCTCTGCACACATTACTAACCATTTGATATGGGTTCGCAACTCCTGGTCTTGGGACAGTGGGTCTTGTAACGAAGAAATACAGTGTTTAGTCCTTGTCTCCCATTTCGGTTGCTCCTTTAATTAGCCAGTTTGTGTCCCTTCTTTCCTTTTCTATTTCCTCATTAGTTGGAATCTTCCTAATTATCTCAGTGTAGTGGCACGGGTTGGGGGTGGGTTTGAAGGGGGGATAATGGGTGGTTTTAATTATTAAGACAGTTTGTTAGTTGTAATTGCTAGATAACCTGGTGACTGGACTCATGTTACTTTAGTCGGTATGTGCTAGTCCTTGTCTGGCATCAGGCTCATGTTCGCATCTCGATGTGTAAAGGGGAGGTGTTTGATTGTGCTCCCCCCCCTTGGTTTTGCTAGAATTATATGTGCGAGATGTGTTGTGTACTAAGTTTGATATATTTGTCCTGTCGAAAAACAAATAAAGCATATTCAATATGAAAAAAAAAGATGTGCATAGAATTTGGTGTTACTATACTCATCGTATGATGGACTGTAGGAAGTCCAAACAGTGGTTTGTTTCTTTCACCCCTATGAAAGAAGGCATCCCTGTTTCAAAACAGTTTTTGGCCAACTTTATCACTTATTGCTACAACAAGTGTGGTGCTGTTCGTGCTGTTCATGTTCGTGCTACCAGTGGCATGGCTATTTCTATTGCCTTTTTCAGGAATGTATCAGTTGCAGAGATCTGTGATGCTGCCACTTATAGTACTGACCTCACCTTTTCTAAACACTAGAGTCTGGACATTGCCTCTAGGTGCACTGCTAGTTTCTGCCTAGCTGTTCTACAGGGCCTTTCTTATGCTCTTGGTTCTCCTACCACCCAGACTGCATTTCTTCATATCAGAAACTGCTTGGGACTCATTCAATAGGTGTGGCCAGCTGTAAGAGATATCCCTGAAGCCAGATTGTACAGTTACATAAGAACTTACCCTAACAGTAGATTTGCAAGGGGATCTTTCAGCAGACCATGTGGTCCCTCCCTCCTTCCTTTCCTCTGGTCATGGGAGGTCTTCCTTGGTCTGTACCTCTTTCTCCATTCTTTTCTTTTGGTGGGACCTTTGGTCCCTCCTAGGTTCTCTCAGCTGGGACTATGTGCCTTATGGTCTTCGTTGGGAGAACTGAGGAGAACTCAGGGGCCACCCACTCCTATAGCACATGGTGATGTCAAGGCCTGACATCGGGGTGAGTGGCCCCTTGGTAGACTGCTAGCTAGAAAAGTTCCAGTGTGGTCCAAGTTCCTGGTGGATATAGTTCCATAGATGTGGCCTGCTTCAGGAGATTCCCTCACAGATCTACTGTTACAGTATCTTCTTACGTAACTCTACTTTTTATGTTTTACTCTTAATTGTACTTTGTATATTGATACTGCTCACCACATGGAATTAATTTTTCAATTTTGCCTCTGTTTTTTACCCTCCTGGGTCATACTTGCAAATGGGCATTCAGTTGTCTTGTGTACTTACCTGATTAACAAATAACATACAAACAAATAAGCATGACTATCCCTGAGATGGTCATATCCTATGCATAAACAACTGTAAAACCATCATCTGTAGTGTGTTTGCTAGAAGTTGTTTTCCAGCATCCACCAGCTGGAGGGGTCAAATTACAACTGCATAAAAATGTTATACTGCACCAACTGTAATTAATGTTGTTTTTTGTCAGGGCTGCCATGGCAATGCCGGTTTACTGTACTATCATAAAAGGAACAATTCTAAAGAATCCAAGTTTTACAACTCACCAACCCACCCACCCCCCAATCACCAGGGAACAACTTTAACCTAATAATTTGGTATTCTAATTGCATCCCAAGCCAAAATTTTCAGGCACTCACCACCTCATAAAAGGAATGCCAAACTTGTTGCTGTGTTCAAAACTTCATTTATTAAGCAAAAGCACCAACAGACATTGTCCCACCTGATGCGTTTCGGACTCTTCTGGCTTGGGTTAGAGAATACAAGGAGAGATTTATAAACTGTGAAGTATCAGCTTTGTTTCTTACCTCCTCCACCCCCAAAATGCTCTCCTGTTGTAATATCTTCCTCTGTTGAAAAAACAGGGTCCATCTCTGCTGTTGTGCTCTCCTCCTCCTTCTCCCCCTCCTTGTTCTCTTCCCCTTTCTCTGAAGTATTCCCAAGTGAGGTTCTGTCATCTCGGTCTCCTCCATGGCAGTGGAGGTGTTTGCTCAGGGGCAGTTTGCTGCTGTTGCTGGCCAGCCGGTGGCTGTGGATCCATGTTGCGTTGATACCTGTATAAAAAAAAGCCCTCTGACACTGTCTTCATTGCCGGATTCACTCAGGTCCATACTAAAATCAAGAGACATTTTTGTTGCATGTCAGAATGCCTTTAGGTGTTGTCTTCTTTCAATCATATATGGTCCTCCATTCATAATCCCCTTTATCTCTAATGAATTTGGTTCTTTTTGCTGCCTGTATATCATTGTCAAGTTTTTTAATGGATTCTTGTAGTGTTTTGTAGTCTTGGACAAAACACTGGAAGAGTATTAGTGTCATAACATGGAATAGAGAAAGACAGGTACCTGATTGGTAAAGAGCCATCAGGTGACCATTGATTAATCCACAATATATGCACAGCTAGTGGTGAACCATCCCTCTGAGAGCTCAGGATGCATTCCTGATCTCGTTATTGTGCCAAAATTGCAGTCTGTGGAGCAGTCATTACAATCCCCACTTAGTGAGCGAGAACTAAGTCCTGTCATGTAGTCTCAGGCAGTGCAGCAACATTGGCTGCAGTGTTCAAAATTTGTGCAGTCTTGCTTCTTACCCACCGACATGCCCTTGGGATCATCGAAGCAAAACCACATTTTTTGTCTGTCACCATCTCTCTGTGATGAGGACAGTGCAGAAAACTGGTGCTGGCCCAGCAGCCCTTAAAACAATCCAAGTGAGTGATCAGAAGTGTGGCATATGGCTTTTTCTTGTTCTGTGTTGGACTTTCTGAGAGACAGAGAGAGAAGCACCATAACATTTCATTCAACATTAGTACCTTTGTTCTCTGTGGACATGTTCTCTGCCATGATGGTTGCCCTCACAGTGCTCCTCCTTAGATCACAGAAAGAGATTAAGAAGAACTTCCAGAGTGTCTGTCTGTGTGTGGTACCGAGGAATCAGGCAGCAAACGGTACTTGTCCATGCATTACTCTGTCCATGATCATACAGACACTAGACTATGGGACAAGTGCTCAGTGTGCCAGATGGGTTCAGCCTGTGGCTTGTTTTTCCTCTGAATCCCATGTGTAGTACAACACAGAAGTACCATACAGCAACATACACTCCTCATGGACAAAAGGAACATGTACAGCATGTGTGTCCACTGCTCTGCAATTGTTGGTGTCACTTTACTTGGTGAGAGTGATAGAGACAGTGAGACTCCCCACTGTAATGCTGGAGCAGCAGACATCATCTATGAGAGCAAGCAGCAAACTGCTGACTGTCTGTGTCTTAACTCTGTGCTGTTGTGATAGAGAGGGAGAGATGTGCAGCAAGGGGAGACAGTGGGAGCTGGGGACAGCATTAAATGAAGCTTGACTTACTGAACTTGTCCCTCTTGCTGTCTCTATGCCAGTGAACTCTGAGCATCAATGTGATCAGCTTGTCCCCAGAGAGGTGTGTGGTCCCCACTGTAACTTTTATGTGGCATAGCCAGATTGATAGGTTAGTTCCATAGTTGTGGCATAAACTCAGATGGGACAGTGTGAAGGGAGCAATGACCCCCCCAACAATGGCATGCTGTGAAAGTGAGCTTTATGCCAGTGGACAGAAAGACAGAATGTCAGCAAGACCTGAAGGGTCTGAGTCCCATTAGTTGCCATTTCTTAACTGGTAGAATACAGGCTGGCAGACCTTGAGACTGCACTGCTTGGGAAAATGTTTACTTGCTTGCCGCACCTTAATGTAACCACAGACAGAGAGATAGAGCAGCTATGCCAGCGAGGAACTGACTCCTTGTCTGTACCATGACAAGAGGCAGCTCCATGTCTTGCACTTCAGAGCTACTGTCTCAGAAAGCATATCACACATAACAAATGTCAGAGAAAGCATAGCAACACATTCTATTTGACATTTCTATGCGCATGACAGCAATTTTGTTGGGGACTATTTTTCTAGGCAGCAAGATACAATAATTTTTTGTCTTTTATACAGGGAAAAAAACCTTAATGTTGTTCTCTCCTTGTTTTGTAGCGCACCCTATGTTACAAAGACAATAACCCACTGGAGGGTGTGTAGTTATTGGGGAGTAATCAACACCCCAAGTGCTGTGAGGACACTCAGACAGCAGCCTTACAACGCAAGCAATATATTGATTAATCCAAAATAATTGCATTCCCTGGAGTGGGTTACTGCTTATTAATAGAATTATGCCCTTGAGTGGGTTGTTTCAATCTTAAAATGTGTTTTAAGAAATAAAACTGAAATGAAAAACTGACTTCAGGGGGCAGATTTTAGAAAGTTTCCAGTGTGCAAAGCCTAGTTTCTGTGCACAAACCAAGTTTTGCACAGATGTCCATATTCCAAAGCCCTGTTATTGTGGGCAGACAAGGTTTGTGCCCAGGAGAATTTCTGACTTTGGTGCAATGAAGATGAAGGGTCAGGGACCTGAAAATTGGTGATGCCCTGTAATACAGTGTGCACACTGTGCAAGGCCATTTTGCATGGTCCCCTTGTACGGCACATATACACACAATTATCCCTGTTGCTAATGGTACCATCCCCCAAATCACAGACACAACTGAAGACACAACCCCTCCCTGTTGTTGAATGGTCCTCTCGGTGGAACCCTTACTCACGTTATCCACAGCATGGTCCTCCTGCAGATGCATATGGCAACCATTACATTTTGGGAGGTGGTGCACTTTTAGGCTTCTTTGGCTATTGTAGTGAATGTCAGTAATTGTTTGGTACACTATGTTAGGCCCTCAGCCTATCGTGCAGTACATGGCACACCAAACAATTACTGTGATTCACTGCAACAGCAAAATGAGCCTAAAAGTACACACCAAAACCTGAATGCAAAATAACTAGAACCAAGGGTGACGCTTTGGCAGTCACTGCCAGTAATCATCCCAATAAGGAAAAAACAGTATTTTACTTCACTTGTACTGCCATGGAAGCCATACCATGCAGCACATGGCCCAATTATTGAGTTACACTACACCAGCAACCAAATGAGCCTAAAAGTGCACAATAAACAATGAACAGGGTTGATGTTGGTGGTGATTGCAACCCAGTCACCATCAGTTACAGTAATTGTACAAGCATTGTTTGTGTTTATGCATGTTTAGGCTCATTTTGCTGTTGCACTGAATCTCAGTAGTTGTTTGATATGCCATGGTAGGCCCTCGGCCTAACATACTGCACATGGCGCACCAAACAATTACTAAGATTCACTGCAATAGCAAAAGGGTCAAAAGTGCACAAAAAGACAGAAGTGATGTAAAAATACCAAAACCAGCTGTGCTGCTGTGGCAGTCATTGCCATCAAACTCCCCAGTATGAAAAAAAAATAGTATTTTACATCATTTGTACTACCACGGCAGCCATGTTGGGCCTACCATGCAACACACTGCCCAAATAATTACTGAAATACACTGCAACAGCCAACCAAGCCTAAAAGTACACAACACAATGAACATTATGTAAAGTTACTGCAACAGAGGGTGACTGGGTGACAGCACCACATGCATCTCTCTTAGTAAGAGAACATTTCTTTTTGTCACATTTACTCCCACATATGCCATCCTGGCCACAGGGCACACCAAACAATTACTTTTACATCCCACATTTTACATTCCCCAGTGGACATTAACATACACTGAAACTCAGAGTCATGGTATACAATGTGATTTTTATTTTATTTTGTTATTGTTCTTTTTTTTTTTCATTAAACTCCTTTTAATCTTTGTGCCATTATGCTCCTATGGCCTTTCTTTTTAAGCCCCACTGTAAGCATGTTTATGTTTTAAGTCTATGCCCCCGAACAACACTACCAGACTCTACTCATGAGCAACATTTTAGGTGTACTGTATAACATGTCCTATTTCAGTTTCATGTCAGTTTAGTATCATAAATGGCACTGTTTATAGGACAGAAAAGAAACAATGTACTGTATTATAAGACCCCCCCCCCCTTGCAGGACCATAGCGGACTGCACAAAGAAAACAAATATATTAACCAGGATTCCTTTCTAAGTTCAGCAGATAAGCAGGCAGTTTAAAAGTACTTATGGTGTTCTGATGTCTCCCACACAATATAAGCTCCTAAAGATACCTGGCTGGATATTCAAACTGCACCATTCATAGGCGCAAGCCCTTGCGCTGCGCAAAATAGTTGCGCAGGGGTGTGTCCAGGGCAATATTCAAAGGAGTTGCGCTATTGAGCAACTCCTTTGAATATCACCCCCCAGGCACAGCCACTGTGCATGGCGCAGTGGAACTTGCGCCACCGCAAGTTGACAAAGTGGAGCATTCAACTTGCGGTGGCACCAGTACCATTGCGCCATGCGCAAAATCCCGATATTCAAAAGGTGACATGCAAATGGGGCTATAATTCTTGCAAGGCACAGGGGGGGCTATTTTCATCTGATTATGGCCCCATTTGCATGCCATTAGCATGCAGGAAAGCCGATCCCCGAGGACTTGCGCCTGGCGCCCTGCCAGGCAGCAGCCGTCGGGGAAGGACGCCCCCTGCAGCCCAATCATGGGCAAAAGCATAAAACCCCACCACCACCCCCCACTGGTCCGATGCGGGCATAGCCTAAATACTCCCCACCTCACCGGCCAGATCGCGCAGCAATGTGTCTCCCCCAACACAGCCCTGGTGGTCCAGTGGACCGATAAGCCCGATCGCGGGTTGGAGTATTCAAACACCCCCCCACCTCCCGATCATATCCCTGGTGGTCCAGTGGACCGATAAGCCCGATCGTGGGCTGGAGTATTCAAACACCCCCCCACCTCCCGATCATATCCCTGGTGGTCCAGTCGACTGATAAGCCCGATCATGGGCTGGAGTATTCAAACACCCCCACCTCCCGATCATATCCCTGGTGGTCCAGTGGACCGATAAGCCCGATCGCGGGCTGGAGTATTCAAACACCCCCACCTCGATCTTATCCCTGGTGGTCCAGTGACTGACAATCCTGATCGTGGGATGGTTGTCACCCCGAACACAACCCTGGTGATCTAGTGGCCCCACCCACCCACCACCACGAAGCCCCACCACCCGCTCCACCCCGCAGGGCGGGTGGCAGCATCCACCTGCCTGCCACCCCGCCGCCCACCGACTGACTGCCCAGTAGGGCTGCACGCCCATTGGTGTAGAGCAAGAGCCAATGGGCGTGCAGCCCCTACCGTACCAGACAGTCCAGTTTTGTGAATGAATTTGTGACAACCCATATGTGTTCTGGTGAAAAAATATTGCAGGAAGCCAAAGTTATGGTACTCCAAACTTCTCTTTTTTCCCATAGGATAACATTAAGGCGTTTGCTGCACCTTTCAGGGCCCGTATCTTGGAAACGGTGCGAGATGCAGACTTTTCGTCAGAAAAATACTTAGCCACCTGGTGGGGACTAAGTATAAAACTAGCCAGGAAAGTCATAAATCATATGACTTTTAAATTTTTTTCTACGTCGTACGGTTCCTGAGATATAAGCAATTTACTATTCCAACTCCTCATTTTCTGCTCCGAGAACCATTATTATGCATACATTCTTTGTACTCACTGTCTTACTTTATGCAGCTTTTGAGGAAACCAGCCTGTGTGCTTATATTACTGTTATCATTACCGTTTTCGCTTGAGGTTTCGTTTCCATTTCACTTACTGCTCATGTCTACGCCACCATGTGCGTTACCAGTTGCGTTTTCATTTGTGCTTGCTTTTGCGTTGTTTTAACATTTCTGTCAACACTACTGTTTCTCTTTCTGTTTCACTTTGCGTCACCATGCACATTACTATTTGTGTTTGCGGGCACAATGTTACTGTGTGACAAGGCATTGCGAAGGGCCCCGCGCTCCCGCCGCCGCATTACATTCACTATTTCTCATTATCATTCTCAAAAAGAAGGGAAATTAGAGGCAAAAAAAATCCATTAAATGCATTAGTTCTGGTTGTTCCACACCAACAAAAGCAAGGAAATTCAGTGTTAGGGTTGGCCCTCTTGGCCCACCCTTTCAACCAGCATCAGGATGCGCATTAGGAGTGGTTGGTCTAACTCTCACTCCATTCTCCTACACCACTGCTTCTTTACATGTGATGGGGTGAGGGATTGTGGCCATTTAACCGTAATCTCTTGCCAATGCGGTTCAGGAGCCAAGGGGGCTTTCAACCCAACACTGAAGTTCTCACTTTTATCGGTGTAGAACAACCTAACTAATGCATTAAATGGAGTTTTTTGCCTCTAATATATACATATATATATATATATATATATATATATATATATATATTTATATATATGTATGAATTGCAGCCTTGCAGTCTGTGAGAGGCCTTTCAGCACCATGCATTTCTGCTTAAATTTAAACCAGCATAATATTTTGTGGTAATTTGCATATACAGCCCATGATGCTTTGTATTATGGGAGTATGTGTGATGTTGTATTTCTTTGAAACTTGGCTTTCTGGGCTATGCCCTTTGGGGTAACCCTTGCCTCAGTGCTTGTGCACTAAGGTTCTTTGTCTTTTAACTTATTTTTTGTTTTTATTGGGCTTACCACAACACAACCCAGATAGACCAACTTAGGGTAGCTGGTTCATTCCCTTGGGATGTCATACAGGTGAGGTACACTGATGAGTCGTGGTAGGATAAAACATGTGTCTGTGTCTTCTGTTGGTACCCTTTGCAGTCTGTGTGAGAGGCCTTTCAGTACCATGCATTTCTGTTTAATTTGAACCAGCATAATATTTTGTGGTGATTTGCAAATACAGCCTATGATGCTTTGCATTAAGGGGGTATGTGTGATTTTGTATTTCTTTGAAACTTGTCTTCCCAGCCTCAATCATTTCTCATCACCCCTTGAAAGAGAATATGTTAGAAGTCATAAAACTTTTTAATATATTTCTACAAAAGAATACAGCAATACACTGAGCTGCATTAACCAGAAACAGATGCCTATTTTTGTGAAGACCCAACTGCACCTCCAGTGCAGTAGTGTTCGGTTGCTCAGCAACTGAGATCGCGCAAGTGTGATCTACTCAGTGTGATTTCATGTTAGGTCTCACCATGGGATTTCACAAAAATGGGCAAGAGAAACAAGGAAGTAGCTACTAGGGAAAATCATGGGGCACCATTGCATAGAAGCAGAAGCATGTGAATTCAAAACAGAGCTGTAAGAAGTGAGGGTAAGCATCAAATCTTTGAGAAAACATTGATTTGAGACTTATAAGTTTAAAATCATGAACTGAAATGGATACAGTAACAAAAGACTAAAAGGGGAAAACTCCCATTATATTTCCACAGAGCACAGAAAGGAAAACATTCATGCTCTAAGAAGCTTACAATTTCTTTTAAGGTGAGCTGATAACAAACACAAAGACAATATAAGACTGAAGTGGCAATTTTTAAATGAATGTTACTATACTAGCAGAAAGGTACTAAACCGCTGCTGTGTATCTCATTTCAGGCTCCAGTGTTACCTTAAACAAGCAAAGAAGTTACAAGTGAAATATAAGGTATGTTGAAGACCGGTTAAATAAGAGACAGGCCATTTGGCAGTAGTTAAAACCAGTTTCAGGTTACATGCAGCTCTGTATAATTAGAGTTGTATGTATGTCACCATAGGATTAATGTGAATTTTAATAATAAAAGCAAACAAGTGACCGTGTGGATAAACAAGAAACACAGACAAGAATCTGTATGCAACAATCTTTATTGTATGGTATGTGTATACACAAAGAATCTAAATGAAATGTAACAAAGAATAGTAATGCTTTAACAAATGGAATAGTAATATGAAATTAATATGTTTTTAGATAATAGAACAAGAACAAGCAAATATAAACCCTGTGAACAAGCTCCAAGCAGAGCAAAAGGTAGGGGGAAAAAATAAAAAATAAAAACTGAAGAAAAAATAATGGACTGAAGAGTTTTTACTTCAAAGGGTCCCTATCATTATTTATATATATTTTTCAGATTTTCTAAAGCCTAAATTTGGGGGCTAAAGAACCAAGAAGATAACCATTACCCACTAAACCTATGTTTAAGACTTAGCATGACCCAACCCAGATAGACCAACTTAGGGTATCTGGTTCATTCCACTGGGATGTCATACAGGTGAGGCACACTGACGAGTCCTGGTAGGACAAAACACATGTCTGTGTCTTCTGTTGGTATCCTTTGAAGTCTGTGTGAGAGGCCTTTCGGCACCATGCATTTCTGCATAAGGTTGAACCAGCATAATATTTGTGGTGATTTGCATATACAACCTATGATGCTTTGCATTATGGGCGTATGTGTGATTTTGTATTTCTTTGAAACTTGTCTTCCCAGCCAGTGCCTTTTGGGGTAACCTTTGCCTCCGTGCTTGCGCACTAAGGTTCTTCATCTTTTATCTTGTTTTTGGTTTTTAGTGGGCTCACCACAACCAAACCCAGATAGACCAACTTAGGATAGCTGGTTCATTCCACTGGGGTGTCATACAGATGAAGCACACTGATGAGTCTTGTTAGGATGAAACACATGTCTGTGTCTTCTGTTGGCACCATTTGCAGTCTGTGTGAGAGAACTTTTGGCACCATGCAAATGTGCTTAAAATTGAACAAGCATAATATTTTGTGGTGATTTGCATATTCAGCCCATGATGCTTTGCATTATGAGGTATGTGTAATTTTGTATTTCATATAAATATATATATATGTATGTGTGTGTGTGTGTGTGTGTGTGTGTGTGCAGTTGCACTCCTATAGTTAGGGTTGAGTATGCACTTTATTGTTAAATCTCAGTTTGAACACATTAATAACTTTAAAACCATTCAACAGATTTGCCCAAAATTTGAAATGTGCAGTCTGGTGTGGTAGATCTCTTGATTTACCAAGCTGCATATCAGTCAGATTTACAGTTTTTGCACAATGAAGCACTGAAAAATGCATTTGTCACCACTTTTGACATTTTTTTTCCCTATGGTGCTGTGGCCACACCGTTTGATGTTTTGGCCTGACATTTGGAGCATAGTAGGAGTGTTGGTCAAAGAATAATTCAGCTTTGGTTTGGTTAAAAAATATGGATCCATTCCAAAGTTTTTTAATTTTTAATCTTGTGGTTCTGAGCATTTTCAGTTCACTCCAAGATTTATATGTATGTTTTTTAAACTAGGACTGGGCTCATGGTAAGGATTTTGTTAGCTCATTGTCAGGGATTTAAAAAAATCATTGTCTGTCAGAAAAATTCCTTATCCAACAGCCACCATCGTGGTTTCATTTTTCCCCCTAAACAAAATGTCATAGCTTCCTCCATGGGTGACTTCTTTTTGTAATAAGGCATGGGTTTTGTTCAGGGTGACACCCTGTATAAACCCATACCTTTGGTTTGCTTCATTTTGTCCAAAAAATAGCATTTTAAAATGTAAAAATTCTTTGACCATGACTCATTAATGATCCTCTTTCGCGAGGTGACAAAATCCTAGTCCACTGGCCGATCCTCTTTTGTGAAACTACAAAATCCTTGTCTGTCACTTTGTGACCAGATGGCCCTTTTCACAGATGAGGATTAAGCTGATTGTCAAGGATTTTGCTACTTCACAAAAGAGGATTGACTTACAGGCTAAGTTTTGTCAGCTTGTGAAAAAGGATTGGATTTTTGAATCCTTTTTCACAAGGTGACAAAATCATGGCCGACTAGCTGTCAAAATCCTAGTCCATCATCCGATCCTCTTCGTGAGGTAGCAAAATCCTTGACCATCACTTTGTGACCAGCTGGCCCTTCTCGCAGACAAGGATAGCTTCATAGTCAAGGATTTTGCTGCCTCATGAAAGAGGATCAGGTGACCAACTAGGATTTTGTCATCTTGCAAAAGGGGATTCATTTTTTGAATCCTCTTTTGTGAGGTGACAAAATTGAAGTCTGTGATCTGTCAAAATCCTAGTCCACCACCAAATCCTCTTTCATGAGGTAGCAAAATCCTTGATTGTCACTTTGTGACCAGATGCCTAAAATTTGACAGTCAAGGATTTCTTGTGGATGGGGATGTTGACAGCTTGCTAAAGGGGATTGATCTCATGGTCGGGGATTTTGCTATCTCATAAGCTAGGAATTTTTGAACTTTTAAAAATTTTCCCACTGCATTGTAAATTAATGGTTTGGTCTTTTGACTGGCAATTTTCAGGGTATTACAGGGATGCCCTAGAGATGTGAATTATGCTATTTAAGTGTTGGAAAATTAAGTGGTTCCATAAATATGCCTTTACGAAGTTGAGTCTTTTCCCATAGGATAACATTGCGGTGGCCATCATGCCTTTCGGCATCCATATCTTGAAAACAGTTCAAGATTCAGATTTTTCATTGCAAAAATTCTTTATACAAAAGAGGATTGGAAAGCCATGAATTCCATAAATTTTGATTTTTTTCTGTACCATGTGTGGTTACTGAGATATTTGGAAAATATTATTCCAATTGTTCATTTTCAGGTCAGTGGGCCAGTATTATGCCCTCATAGTTATCAACCACAACATTTTTCAGTGCCTGTATCTCATAAACAATGTGAGATATAGATTCAGTTGATGTCACATGCAGTGCTTGCTGTCATGATTACAACAACACTTGAATTTTTTTTCTAGCTGCTATGGTTCCTGGGGTATTGGCAGATTAGTGTTACAAGGGTTCCGTGCCCTATCAGGCTGCTGTATGGCTCTGTAGCTATGTGTAAGTTGGAGCACAGGGCCCAGAGGCACAGATGCATATCATTATGCATAAATGGGCAGCTTGGTGGGTGCGTGGGGCCCACCAACACATGCTGTTTACTAGTTATATTGCAATTTTCAAAAAGTAAGACAATTAATTGCAAAAAAACTTCATTTAATACATCAGTTAGGGTTAAAGTGACAAAAATGGAGAAATGAGATGTTAGAGTTGAGCTCTTAACCCCCTCACCACCCAACCCCATCCTCCACAGACCGATGGATGCTGGGATGTGCCATGAGGTCATGAGTACTAACTCAACTTTTATGAAATGAATATATATATATATATATATATATATATTTATGCAATAGGCATGGACATAAATCCTATGTGACAAATTTGAGCTACTATGTGATAAATGTGAAATCTCACATTTATACACATTGTAGACACATCATCACAGATTTATCCACATAGTAGATATTCACAATCACTCCAGAACTCATTTAGAATGTTTGACCTCAGTACAAGTACTAACTATATTCAAATGCAAATAACTTTAAAATAAAAAAAAAGACAGCACGGTGACGTGACAACTCAGCACTATGCTGGTCAGATTTTTCTCTTACTTTATCAATATTACAAAGTGTTACCCCATATGTTGAGTTTCCTGGGGTGTTTTAGATGGCCTTCATCCATAGTAGTAGCTGTATAGCCATGGTCAACAAAAGAAGAATTAGTGTCTTTATCAATAAAATTTTGCCCTGACCAGATGTCACCATCATCATCTTTATGCAAGCAATAGTACCCAACAGGGTGGGTGGTATTGGGCAATACAGGACTGCCCTGGGGCGTAATGAGGCCTGACACCATAGGTGAAGGGTCTTATAGCCCCTGGAAGGTCCGGTACTGCCCATACCGCCCATCCTGGAAAGTATTATTGTGCTTAGAAAATGGGCTATATGTAACATTTTTAATGAAAATCTGAAAACAATTTAAAAAAATTAAAAAGAGCAGTTAAAAGCATTAAAAGTTGTTTTTCTTGTAAATTAATTCCTACCAGTAGAGGGCACTTGTTGGTAGATGCAGCCCTTTTCTGATTAGCTTGATATGCAGAAGTCTGTAGAAACGGAAGCATGATTTGCTTTTTTTTTCTAAAATTAAAAAGCTAGGGCTTCTGTTTCATTTCTTACAGCCCCTTTATATGTATTATAGCCCTTTTTGTATGTATTGTGAGGCAAACCTGCTTCCAGAGGACAACTGTGCTATGGGGATGATGAAAAGTGGCCAGTAGAGAGAACTTTAGGTAGGCTACACTAATCTGTACAGAGATGCCTAGCTGTGATTTCCTTTCCTTGCTTTGTGCTGCCATTTCATTTTATGGGGCTTTGTTGTTCACGGTGGAGGTCGCTGATAAATTAAGAAGCTTGTGAGTATCATTTGTAAGGCTGCAATTTTATGGGGTCCGACTTTGACTCTTACACATTTGGCAATGTGTCCTGCCAGCTTGGGAATTGAAATTTAGCTGCCGGCTTTTGGGGTGGGAGAGTGACAAGTATACAGGTGTATGCTGATGCCTGTGGAGCTTTTTATGGTGAATGTAGGTGATCGCTTTAAATGTTGGCTTCCAGCTTGACTTTTTTTACATCTTACATTTATGTATGCTACCTCATGTCATGGTACTGGATTCGGGAGTGGGGGAAGGCCACAAACTACAAGGAGTGAGAAAAAAATGTCTACTTTCAAAGATGAATGTTCTATTTGAATGTTGATCTGGGTAACTGGGATTGTGGCTAGCTGGCACTTTTAATACCTGGGCTCTGTTGCCTGATATATGCACACCTTGCCAGGGCTATCAGCCAATCAGGAATTTCTTTGTCCATTTTCTAAAAGTGTATATTTCTCCTGCTGGCAGTGAGGTTTTGGAGGGTGTATGCTCAGCCAGTTTTGAAATCGAAATAGTATGCATAATTTCATCTGACACTTTTTCAATGAGTGGGTCTTTATATCTGCTGATGTCTGTGAGGCCAGTAGAGAGAAAAGCTGCTAGACTAGGCTTAAATCAAGGGTCTAACACTGTGGCTAATGTATAATGTTCTCAGTCTAATAGCATTGATAATCTGGTATCCACTTCTGGACATATAGCTAGCTTTTTGACAAGAGAAACATCACTACCTTCCTCAAGAAATGTTTCTTTCTGCTTTTTGAGTTTGTTCTAAAAATGAATATCAGGGATATTACTTGACTCAGACTGACATTGTCTGTACTCAGTGTCTGAGTGGCTTCTTCAAATGGCTGAAGAAGATGGCATAATTGTGCCATCAGGATCCACTGGCTTGAAATGACTAATACATCACATTTCCCTACTGAGTGATCCATGGTCAATTGATGCACTGCTTTACATCACTTAAGAAGCTGTTGTGCAATGTAGAAGGTGGGATTCCACCTGGTGACCACCACCTGCTTAGGCTGACATTGTGGAAAATTATTCACCTTTTGTATCTAAGTAATATTTATCATGCTATAACAGAACAACTAAAATGTCTATATATTTACATGCAACACTTAATGCATTCTGAATGGCTCTGTCGTCTTTTTTTCGTAATTAAAATGTTATTGAATTTTCCAAAGATGTATTAGTATAACTTGAACAGGTCTGTCATCTTTGAGAAAATCACATACTGCAAGACAGAGGTATGACCTAAGCAAGGCATTTACACATACCCTTCATCCTTCACAGCATGTACGATGTTAACACCATTATCAGATACCAAAAACCCTGGAGGCAGGCTGGGAGGAGTAAGCCATTCAGCCAGTTGTCTTCCTAATTCTTGCAAGACGTTCACTGCAGTGTGATCTTTTGACTGAAAAACAGTAATTCACAAAGCAGCCTGCTTCTTAAATGTTGTGGCAGATGTGCTAGAGACAGAGGAAGAGAATAAGAATGAGGAAGAGGAATTGTGAATTGTGAAAGGATGCCAAGTAACCAGTGACTGTCATCTAATCTACAGTTTGGTTGCTGGTCCACATATCAGTTATAATATATATTGGTGGCACTGCTGCAAGATTGAAGGCCTGTGTCACTTTTTCTTGCCATTTACAATAAACATTTGGTTCTGCCTAGTGGCAAAATGTCTTCGGGATGGTATTTGATATTGATGAACTGCAATCTTCATTACTCGTTTAAAGCCAACAGATTTAACAAAAAAGAAAGGATGCAAGTGAAAAGCTATCATTTCTGCTATGGCCTTATTTAATATCTGGGCAACTGGATGGGTGTGATCATATTTACCTGCCCAGGGAATTTTTCTTTCACCACTCAAAGTGAAAATACTTAATCTGCACTCCATAAAACAGGTTTTACACCTAGTAATCACCAAAAGATTTATTCTATTAATCCATGCAACATTTTCAAAACACTTTCCATTTTGCATACTCTGCTAGATAGTAATGCACTGTAAAAAGAAAAGTCTTACTGTTACAGGCCACTGTCCATTTCATGCAGTTCATGTTACTTATGCATTCGTGGCTCAATTGCCTAATCCATGTACATTAACTTTTGTTGTGCACTACTGTGTAATTCCAACCATGCTTTTGTTGTGTTCTTCTGTGTGATTTCTACCATATGTGTTAACCTCAGGATTCTGGAGACCCACATGCTTCCTTGTTTGATGGGGCAGCCACTGCCTATGCAGTTCCCTCCCGGGAATCTTTCTGGACTCACTGCACCTTCATTCAGGTGCATTGATGTGGAATGACATGCTGAAGTTTTAGATTGGTCATCAGTCCATCCTCAGAGCTGGCACATTACAGCGGATGTTCATTTATCAGTCCTGGTCACCATGGTTACCATACACTTTTTATCCTGGTTACCATGGTTACTGTGCATTGATCTACGCTCTGCTAGTTCATCTCAAATCAACCTGTTTTTAAGGACAAATAAATATTCTATATTCTACTTATGATTACTCTATTTATCTGGTATGCTGTGCTACTTTGGGGAGAAAATAAACGACACACATGTATTATACTAATGTCTCCTTAATTCTCCATACATATAGATGTGTATTTGATTTGCACTGTTGACATACTTCAAGTATATTATCACAATTTTTTAATGGCTAATTCCATGTTACTATCTGAACATTTACTTATATACCATAAGAAAAATCCCAAGGGGCTGAGAATCCAAAAACCTCCCTTGTTTGAAGGGGACAACCCTGAATATATGAGTGATTGGGAGAGGATTCTGAACAAAGACTTGCATGATTTAATGCTGGCAACCATTAAAAAGGCAAAGAGAGATAGTGAGACATATAAATAAGAGGCTAAAAAACACCAGGAAGAAGTTTTCAAACAGATTTAGAAAAATGAACAGATGGAAATTTTTAATAAAATGGAAGTAGACATGAAAAAGTTTAAGGAGGAATTAACAGAATATAAAAGGCAAAAACATGAAAGGGATGTGAGGGATTATAAAGAAGGAATAGTTTTACAACTGGTAAGGTAGAAGCTTATCGGTTCAACAATAAAGACAAGAATAAATTTCGGACAGAAAATGGAGAAACAACAGATAAAAGTGATACTGATAACACCACTAACACAAGGAGGAGACAAGACGATCAGTGTATTCGAGAAGGGAGAGGAAGAGGACAGAAAGGGAATTATGGACAATATTCTGGAGAACATGGCCCCTGCAGATCAATGTGGAACAAGAAATAGAATTAATAAATTTAACCAAAAATATACTCAATAATTTACAGGAAGAATTATTAAAAAAGAAGTTGTCATTTGTTCCAAAAATTCAATTGAATGCATTTAAATTGAGAATAGACCTCTTTAAACTATACAGACAACTTCATCTCAAAGTACATTTTGCCAAACAACTCACAACCTAGAACCCGATTCTGATTATAATGGTAATAACAAACAAGGAAGAGGAAAAAGAAATGGAATGTATTAGAGAAAAGACAAAATCCGGAAAAAATCTAGATTCATTCCAAATATGGGGCAAAATGTGACCATAAGTTCTTTAGCAAACAAGTCGACAGCAACGTAAACATGGAAAAAGTGTTAAAAAGATATGAAGAGATGGGGGGAAATGATAATCTGAATAAAAAACAAAGAGAGGACCTCAACAAACTCAAGAATTTACCAGACACAATCATCAAAAAGGCTGACAAAAGTGGGAGCAGTAGTTTTAAGGCAAAAAGATCAGTACATTAAAGAAATGAAAAAAGACAATTGCAGAATGAAAAATATTATAAAAAAATGGAAGGGGATCCAGCAGAATAAATAAAAATTGATATTAGAGAAAGCATAGTGAAGGCAAAGGAAAACAATTGGATAACAGATGCTGAGAAAAGTTTTTTTATTAACACAAAACCTTGTAAGACTGATTATTTACCACCTCCCTAAAGTTCATAAAAACTGAGATTCACTCCCTGGTCACCCCATTGTTAGCAGTATTGGATCAATCACAGAGTCTATTTTGAAATGTGTCAACTTTTTTCTGAAACCACAAGCAAAAACCACAAGATCTTACATAGCAGATATAAAAGATGTTTTGAACCAGTTTAAGGGATTGAAAATAGAGTATAACAATATACTGGCTGCTTGCGATGTAGAAAACTTGCATAACAACATCTCCCATGATGCAGGAATAGACGCAATCAAGGAAAATCTTAGGGTAAGACCCAGAGATGTGGTTCTGCCAATGGATCTTTATTGTGAAAATGGCAGATTTTGTATTAAAGAATAATTACTTTGCATTTGGAAATTATTTCTATCAGCAGATACATGCCACTGTGATGGGCATCACTTTTGTCCTATCCCTAGCAAATATTTATGTAAGAAGAAGGGAAGAAAGGTATATTTGGAATGGAAATTACAATAAATAGCTTGAAAATGTAAGCAAATGGCTTAGATTTGTGGATGATATACTGATTGTTTGGGAAGGGGACAAACAGGAGTTACATTTTTTTTTGGAATACATCAACACAAAAGATGAATACTTAAAATTCATGTCAGAAATAAGTAAGACTGAAGTAAATTTCCTAGATATAACTATTTACATAAAAAGTGGAAACTTAGAGACAAAGTTATATTGGAAATTAGCAGACAGAAACAGAGTTCTCCACTAAGAAAGCCACCAGCCAAAGCACACCAGAGACAACATACCTTTTGGACAAATGTTAAGAATTAAACAAAATTGCAGTGAGGAATCATTAATCAATGACAAAATTGTTAAAACATGTAAACGATTCTTGAATAGAGGATATGAGCCAGATGTCTTGATAAAGGCAGTGAAAAATTGTGAAAATAGAAATAGAATGGAAGTATTGAACAACAACGAAAAGCAAGAGGATAAGGAAGCAGAACAAATAGGATTTTGTACAACATTCAGTGAGGCTTTTGGAAAAGTAGGACAGAGAATCAAAAAACACTGGGAGGTGTTAACTGCAAACCCATGATTAAAACCAATGGCTGGAGAAGGATGGAGAATAAGCTATAGAACAGGGAAGAGCCTAAAGGACAGTTTAGTAAAAAACCTTTTTGGGAAAAGAAAGTTCAGCTGAGACCAGACTGGATGCTCCCACCCACAGATGGAACTTCCAATGTGGCAATTGTGCACAGTGCAGTAGCACAAGAAAAACAAAAATTTTCAATCATCCACATTCTGGCAAAAAATATAAAGTCTGAGGTTTCATCATTTGCTCCACAGAATATGTAATTTACATATTAAATTGCCCTTGTGGTATGGCGCACATTGGACAGACCAAAAGGCCACTAAAGAACAGGATTGGGGAGCACAAGACTGCCATTAGGATGAAAAGTCATAAGTATGAGATGGCATATTATGATGAAGCAGATCATGGGTCAGCAGCTTCAGTGACTCATACAGGACTGGGAAAAGTAAAAATACCGGAAAGAGGGGGAGATGTAAAAGAACTAATATTACAACAAGAGTCATTCTGGATACATGAACTACAAACCTTGTGGTCCAAAGGTTTATACAATAAGGTGGCTCGGTTCACAGCCCAGTCAAACCCCAGGAACCATCACTGTGACACGCTATCCCAACTAAATTGGCCTCCATGGGAAGCCCATCTCCAGTACCCCTTGCTTTGCCAAACCTTCAAATTAATCAGCCCAGCCCCCCCCCCAGCCTCTCAGGATTTATTGCACTAAAGAATAACCTTTGGCTCCTTCGTACAATGGATTGCAAGCTCCTAGTTGTCCCTAGAGTCAGAACGAAGGTGGGGGCAAGTCTTTCTCTCACATGGCACCCACCCTATGGAACTCCCTCCCTCCCGGAGTGCTGGAAGCTCCCTCCATCAAAAGTTTCCATGCAAGGCTTAAGGCTCATATTATGGCTTCCTCCAAATGCAGCTGCTAGAGATACAGGTCTACCACATGGACACCTAAGCCTCACAGTCCATTACTACCTACTGTGAGCAATCTATCTCTGCATTTGCGTGTCTCACCCCCCTCTTCATTAGTATCAATACACATGCACTGCTGTAATGCCGATCTCAGCACATGTAACCAGCTGACTGTACGCTTCTGTGTAACTTGTTTCATAATTGCATTTTCTACATTTACCGCATTGTGATGTATCCAATGTTATGTAATCCCGGGTCGCCCCTGAAAAAGGGACCTCCAGGGCCCAGTGGGCTTATATGAAGTATTTTTTTCTTATGGTATATTAAGTAAATGTTCAGATAGTAACATGGAATTAGCCATTTAACATTTATAATAATATACTCTAAGTATGTAAACAGTGCAAATGGAATACACATCTATATTTATGGAGAATTAAGGAGACATTCGCGTAACATGTTTTCTTTCTCATTTCCTCCCAAAGTAGCACAGTGTACAGCTAAATAGTGTAATCATAAGTAGAGTATAAAATATATATTTGTCCTTAAAAACAGGCTGATTTAAAATGAACTAGCAGAGCATAGATCAATGCACAGTAGCCACGGTAACCAGGATAAAAAGTGCATAGTAACCATGGTGACCAGGACTGATAAATGAACATGTACACTGTAATGTAGCAGCTCTGTGGATCGATTGATGACCAATCCAGAAATGTCAGCATGTCAGCACATTATCCCATGTCATTGCACCTGAAGGAAGGTGTGGTCAGCCCAGAAAGATTCCTGGGAGGAAACAGCGTAGGCAATTTCTGCTCCATGAAACAAGGAAGCACGTGGGTCTCCAGAATCCTGAGGTTAATACAGATAGTTGAAATCGCACAGAAGTGCACAACAAAAGCATGATTGGAATTGCACAGTAGTGCACAACAAAAGTTAACTTACATGGATTAGGCAATTGAGCCACGAATGCATAAGTAACACGAACTGCACGAAATGGCAGTGGCTGTACCAGTGAGACTTTTCTTTTCCTTTTTTCTCATACTTTGATCTTTGCACCTCTGCAGCACTCCGGTGGGGGCATCCAGCCACCGGCCCCCACCAACCCAGAGGACAGCAGGCTCACTTGATACATGAAGGTCCAAGCACAGCCGTCACTGGACCCACCGACTCAATTCCACGACAGGCCTCCAGGTCGGCTGGTGCTTGGCCATCAAGCTGCTCGGTTGCACCCAGCTAATTTTCCACCTTGGTTTTTGACCCTGGAGTTGACAGTGCAATGACGTGCTGCACCTACACAAGTGTCTTGCCAAACTCCTCCTCATGCTGGCGCTGCACCTTGTGCTTCTCCTGGTCTTCACCAGGGGCCGCCCAAGTGCGAAGCAACCCCATGCACCCACCTCAGAGGAAGGAGAGCAGTCCTGGGATGCTTAATACAACCTCTCTCCTGCCAGCCCCCAGCAGCCTGAGTCCATTCCCGAACCTGGGTCACCAGCGTGGTGCGAAGTGTGGCATCCAGTGCCTCAACCCTCAGCATCACCGGACCTGGTGAGACTTTTTTTTAAAAGTGCTCTACTAAGTAGCAGAGTATGCAAAAAGGAAAGCATTTTGAAAATGTTGCATGGATTAATATAATAAATTTTTGGTGTTTACTGGGTGGTGCAAAACCTGTTTTTTTGGAGTGCAGATAAAGTTTTTTTCACTTTGAGTGGCAAAAGAAAAATCCCCTGATTATATTTACCCTCTACCTTGCACCTAGACCATAGGTCCTTAAATAGGACACAGAGCACTACAGCAATAGGATCTGGTATGGTGTAACATATTTACAGTACATGCTCTTTGAAATGATTCTTGCATGGTTAACTGTTTTAATTTGGGGCATGTTCTGTTGTGAGAGGAGTGGAAAGTAGGTAATTGAAGGGTACTGTCAGATACAATGGTGCCAGATCATGCTGTGTGCTTATTGTTTAAGTGTAGTTGAAAAATAGCTGGCTATGCCACCACTTTTTGATAACAAATAAACCTCTTCTAGTTCACTGTCAGCTGCCTGACTGAATTGTCTGTCTTACCAGACACTGATGCCCAGTTTTTTCTGTTGCATGAAATTGGGTGAATTCTCTTTAAATGTCTCATTAAAGTGGATGTTCCAAGGCAATTTTCATATGTCCCCCTCTCATACTGGTTTTCCAGAATGTGCATATTGCATGCCAAGCAATTTGAGAGTCAATATAATAGTAGTTCCATACCAAAGAAGTAGCTTCCTTAATTTTACCTTCTTGCATAGGTGTCTGTTGGCTAGCACTAACAACACTGTTTTCATTAATTATGTCATCATTATCATCATCATGGACAGTGTCCCCATCATTCAAAATAAAACTGTCAGCAGGGGAGACAGAACTGTTGTCCTTGTTGCCACCATCACCACTTACATTTGTGTTGGCCTCCCCAGATGAATGATCTCCAGGGTTTTTGATAGGAATTTTGTCCCACATCAGAATCAGAAGAAGAATCAGATGACACAGACTCAAGTACATTTGTCACAAATTTGCAACCACTACTGTTATTGTCTGTGCTAGAGTCTGAGTCATGGGATGATGACTGGGATAGAGGAACATTAAAAGCATACAGTATGTAGTCATCCTTTCAGTGCGGGCGACACCGCTGATGATCTTTGTTTTTCTAACAGTGCCTCCATTACCTTGTCCTTCACTTCTCTCACAAGGGGACAGCACCACCTGAGCCTCTTTTTTTTTTTGCTTGATGTGCCAGGGAGTGGATCAGTAGTAGGGAAAGGGGAAAGGGGCTGGTGTCAGTCACAGACTTACAATTGTTTTTTTGTTTATCAGCACAATTCTGCAGTGCCAGTAGAAGGACTGTGACTGACAGTGCTGCTTATAGCAGAATTGTCAACTTGCCTCTTCTGCCTTTTTTGGGAGCAAACTGTGTTTCTGCAACCCACCATTACTACACTTTTTAGTCCCTCTTCTTTCAATGTTTTTTTTTCCAAGAAGAAAAAGTTTTTTAACAAAAAAAAATAAAAATGGCGATTTTGAAAACACAAATGTTTTTAAATGCAATTTTGTATGAAATTGAGTCTAGTAGGCTTATGGCACACTAGCCAAGGGGCTTCAGTTTACAGGATGGTCAGAGTCGAGATTTTTTTTTAACAATAGGATGGTTGATGAAACTGAACAGTTAGCCCAGAAGGCTTATGCCATGCTATCCAAGGTGCTTCAGCTCTGCAGGATGGTCAGGGCTGAACATTTTCTTTTTAACAGCTGGATGATTGAAGAAATTGGGCGACTAGCCCAGCAGGTTTATGTGTCATTAGCTCAGGGCTTCAGCTTCGTAGAATGGTCAGGGTTGGGATTTTTTTTTTTATAACAGCAGCATGATTAAAGAAATTGGACGGCTAGCAAGTAGGTTTATGTCATGCTTGCCAAGGGGCTTCAGCTTTGCAGGATGATCAGGGTCAGGAAAAATAGTTTTTTATAACAGCAGGATGATTTGGAAACATACATAGAAACATTGAAACATAGTCTCTGGTGCCAGATAAGGATCAGCTTGGTCCACCGAGTCTACCCATTTCTCTCTCTATTGGATAAGCTACAGATCCTAGTTAACCAACAGTCTACTTCCTCCTACCCCCCACCAGAATTGCCTTATGTCTGTCCCATGCATTCTTAAATTATTCCACTGTTCTTGACCCCATGAACTCCTTAGGAAGGCCATTCTATATGCTCACCACCCTTTCCATGAAAAAATACTTCATCATGTTGCCCCTGAGCTGTTCCCCCTCTATCTTCAAATTGTGCCCCCTTGTTCTTGTACAACACTTTTTCTGAAATAAGATACCCTCTTGGACTTTGTTGATTCCCTTGAGGTACTTGAAAGTTTCTATCATGTCCCCCCCCATAAGTAAAGTAACACACAATAAATGATGTTGCTTGTAATTGTTTTCTTTAAGTTGTCTTGTGGTCATTTCATCCTTACCTCACATCCTTCTGCTTTTACTTTGAGCCCACTCTGCCACACCCACGATCTTTATTTGTCAGCAAGTCACACCATCCTTCTTTTCAGTCAGTCTCTACAAACCCAAATTTCAGTTTCTGAACATGCTTAATTTTCCTTCTCTCTCTCTCTTTAGCTGTTTTTTATCTTTTTCTGTCTTCTTCTCTTGTAATTCTCTCTTTTTTGCTTATTTTGTCTTCCTTTCATTAGTACAAACTCCACCCCTACAATCCTTTTGGAACCCAACCCTCACATTTAAGGTTTCACTTTGGCACACCTCTGCAAACACCAATTTCATGTTCCCTTTAAACTTGCTTTAATTCATTCCCTCCTTTGTCTTCATGAACTTTTTATATTTCTGTTTCTGTCTTTCTATCATGTATTTCCTTATTCATTCTTTGTTATGTTATACTTCTTGTCCTGACTCCCCCATAGGGTAATTTAGCCTCCCCCTGAATGAGGTCACTTTTTAAAAGTCCCTGAGCACCAGCCACTCTCTTACAGAAATAATTATATGAAATGTTTTCATTCTGCACACATAAAACTACCCATGTGATATGTGTGCTGCAAGCAGGATTTAAATGTTAAACTGGAACTGATTGCATGAATGTGACATGCATGCAGCAAGCAAGTGTGAAAAGCAAGCTATGTTAAATTGGAACAGACTGCATGCATGTGGCATGCATGCAAAAAGCAAGTGGTCACTGATAGCTGCACACAAAAAAGTTAAGTGACTTGCTCAGGATCACACCATATACAAGTTGGGGTTGATGGGATTCAAATCAAGGTCTTCAGGTCTCCAAGTCTCCTGGTTTGCAGGTCAGTGACATTAATCATTAAGCTATATTGCCTGCACACATATGGCTCACTTGTACTTCAGTACAAATCTGCATACATCTACATGCATACGGCATGCTTATAGCCAATGTTATACTTCTTAGTTTTCTTGTCCCCCTCATCTCAACTGCACAGCTGAACTGTAGCACACATACCAATGGAAATACATATGGTTCTTCCCACCCCAATACACATACTTACCCAAAAAACTACTTAATTACTTCTGTCTGACCTGTACTCCTACTATTTTCTCTCCATAGTTTTTAATGCTTCCACACAAACAGACTTTAAGGGGCAAACACAAAAGTAGCAATAACTCAACACCTACCTACATGGTCAGTCCCCAATGCACACACACTGTAGTTGGTACAGCCATGCTGTTATGGACAATCTACCAAGTATCGATACAGTATAAGTTGAGAGTCTCTTACCTGAGTACTAGGGAGCCAGAGGCAGGAATATTTAAGAGATGATGTCCATGGGTCAGAGTGCTGGAGTGTACTCCCTTAAAATGAATGGAGTTGTTTTTTATTACTATTTTATACATTATGATGGTGAGTTGGAGAAGAATGAAGGCCACTGTTCTACTAACAAGGCCCTTGTCAGTTGAGCAGTGGCCTTCATTAATCTTCAACTCTCCATCAATAATGTTTAAAATAGCAATACTAATACTCTCTTTCATTTCAATGGTGCATGCCACTGCAGTCTCCCTTGCCCTATATCATAATGTGCCTGAACATGGGGATGTGGAGGTCAGCTTCATGGGGGGGGTGCATCAGCATGACTATAGTGGGACTCCAATAATCTGTGCATACCATACCACTCAACTGTTCTTGAATGCAAGGGACAGCCCTCATTTTATCCCTGAAAACTGCTCTGCTTCTCATCCTCATTCCTCATGGAAAACATGCTGCTCTCCCAGGGAATGTCCTGTACATTTAGACTTTTTAGCAGGGGCTCCAGTTCTGATTTCAGAAGGGGAGGAGCCAAAACCCAGTGGAGGCCAGGTGCTAGTTAGCTCCTAGATGGCAAGCTCTAGAATGTCTGGAACATCTCTAAAAGGTAACACCTTTTTGCTGTGACTGAAAAGTGATATGCAAATCAGGAAACACTCAAATGTATAAGATTTGTCTGTCTATACCCCATTGTACCCTGAGTAGTGTGTCACATTTGGGCTTAAACCCAACCAGTTAATGAGCAATTTTTTTCCTTGCTGAAGTTCTGACCCTCCCCCCCAAAAAATGTTGTCCCAATTTCTCTCCCCATCTCCATTCCATTCAATACCCATCCCATATGGGTCATGAAGCTGCCCAAAGGTGCAGAAATATGAAAAACACATCAATATTTCAGTCCTTTCTCCTCTTTCCCCAATCCCCCTACAAAAAAAAAATGATTTCTTTTACTTACCCAGATATTTTGCCAGAACCTGTGGCCTGGCCCAGTGTGCCACCATCCCAGTTTTCAGTGTACTCCTCCTCCATCCTGCTGCAGGAAGCTGGATTCTAGAACTGACAATCCTAGGTCCCCAACATGGTCAGTGACTAAGTCACCTCACCAGCAGAACCCATCCAACCTGTGTTGCTTGCTTCTTGCTTGGCTGCTGCATTGCACTGTTCAATGCCTAGAAAGGCCACCCACATCACTGTCATCACTGCTACTAGGCCTAGCTTGCTGCCAAGGAAGGCCTATGCTGCTTTTCTTATGACATGAGCCTAGTAGAGTAAGCAGGTAGCCTAGTCTCGAATTAATTTGCAGCTCATCCTCTGCCCCTCCAGCCACCAGGGGAGATGGAGATTGAGACTCACTAAGAATAGACCAACAAAAATATGCCACCACAACACTGCTATTGAGAGTTCAGTGTTCACTGACTCCTCCAATCTGTAGTGTTCAGTCTGTCAACACTGTGGTGGGAAACACAGTGTCACACTCTCATGACTCATGTGGTCTTGCTTGGCTGGAGAGCCATCACATGTGATGGCACCACCACTAATAGGTGGAGAGAGTGGACAACACAATACAGACACAGTGACGTCAAGAATGCACCTGCAGCATGAGCACACACTAGCCAGGGTGGCACTTCTTGTGCAAAATATTAAATCCAAATGCAATGCCATTATTGCCACACAATAAGAACAACCTAGGCACAAATGAGGGGGCAGCTGCCCCCCTCTGCTCTACCTAAATGGCACCCCTGCTTTATGGTAGAAATTAATTTTCAGGGGCCAATATCGGTACAAGTAAATACAATGGTTTCCTCTGTGTTCTGAGGTACTCTATCTCCATGTTTCAGGATGTGTCCTGTTCATCGTGAGGGTTAGTGTCTGTCATTTTGAGTGTCCATGTCCCTCATTTCAGTGACAAAATGTGAGGTATGGTGCATGCTTCCGAGACCCTACTCAGCACAAAGAGTGCTGAGCATGGCCTTAGTGTATATGCTCCATACAGAATGACAAAGGGAAAGTAAGTGAGCCAAGACAGTCATAGAGAAACACATTTATAGCACTAAATATGTATAAGAGGATCTGAGTGGCCCAAAACAAAAAGGTCAGGCATCACAACACAGAGACCCCTCTTCGACATCTGGAATGGGGGATGTTGGCTGACTATATCCTAAGCATTTAATGCAGTAAGCAAACAATACTTTACAAATTAATGGCAATTAAATGACAAAAATCAAAACACATTCAACAACTTGCAGAAGGATCAGAATTAATGAGTTTGTCTAATTTGAATGGGAAATCAATGAAAATTGTATTTTAATGGCTCTAATTGCTAGCAGTAGTATAAGAAATAGAAACAGATACGTTTTTTCGATGAGATTTGCACCAGTTTAGCTGCTGCATACATGGCAAGCATGCAATATGTGTACCTGATGTGATTTTTAAATAATGTTCACACCTGCTTCACTGCTGCACTCGTGTCAAGCATGCAACACGTGAACCTGATGTGATTTTTAGAAGATGTTCGCACCAGCTTACCTGATGCATACATGTTAAGCTTGCAGCATGTAAATATGATTTGCTTTTTAGACCTGGGTCATTTAGGTTCACTTTGTGTATGTGAACCACATGCAAACATTGCACAATTAAGCATGTAGCATTCATTCTGCATGTACACAGCACACTTATATTTCTGTAAGGGTTTTTTTCCCTTTCTGTTTCGGTCTTCTCATTTTTTTCATTTTTCCTTTTAGTTTTTTAACTCTTATTTTCTGTTGGTCCTCCAGTCCCCACTCAGTTCCTCCCACACTTCAATCCACCCCAACCGCCACATAGTTCTCTCACATTAGGTTGAGCACAAAGCCAAGGGGGCAATCAGGGAACCATTGAACTTTAGTGGCTTCCACCTAGCTAAAGCTGGTCTGAAGATTGTTGTCTTCACTTTGGCTTTTTTGGCTTTTTGGCAGGCACAATGCAGCTATAAATACACTGATCATGTGAAACACTTTGTGGCAGCCACCTGAGCTTCAGCAATCAGTCAGGGATATGGAATCTCAGCAAAACAGAGAGTTCTACAGCTCTGACTGCCACTGCAGCTCTGGTATCAGGAAGGAAGGACCCTGCTGTGCATGGTGTGCTGTCTTTACTCTTTTTTGTCAGAAAACAGTTGCCAGAATCCACCAATTTGTGAAAAGCAGTTTCTTGGAGGTAACTTGTTAGCTGTCACTCTAATTTGACAGATTTTCTGGGGAAAGGGAAGAAAAAGAAGAGTATTCTGAAGAGAAGCAGGGAAAAGAAGAAGGACCCTGGGCTTCCCTGCTGCAGGAGTCCAATGCTGTAGTTGTACTCAAATCTTCAAAACCAAAGTTTTTATACTTTTCTTGACTGGGTGGGTGCCAAAGCCCCAAATCTTAACTTTATTAAATTGTAGTTTTGATGATTGTTTGTGGGTGGCTTGTGGCTGTGCTTCTGGGTCAGGGACAGGGTGCCACCAGGCTTTAGCTTGCTTGACCCCCCCAAAAAAATGTTGTGAAATACTTTATTCAACTGCAGCTTACTCTTCATGACATGTGGTGTGCATTGTGCCTGGCCTACCTGTGGGAGCTGAAGCCCCCAAAAATCCTTTGTGAAACAGTTTATCCATTTACAGCTTATTCTTTATGACTGGCAGTATGTGCTGTGCCTAGTCTGCCTGTGGCAGCCAGAGCCCCTTCCAAAAATCTTGTGAAATATTTTATCCAGTTGCAGTTTAATCTTAATGACAAGCAGTGTGTGTCATGCCTGGCCTGCCATAGAGATGAAGCAAGGACACCCTGAAAGCAAAGCAGGGGGGACTGAGAGAGGAGGAGGAGCCACAGGTAAATGTTCCAGTATGGTGCCCATCTCCATAGCAAGTAGAAGTTCTGCAAGTAGCAGCTATAGTTATGTGGTCTCTGGTGTGGGTGATGTACATGATGAGGATGTTAGAGGAAGAACAACAGAGACAGGGAGTGGTGTTGGTGCTGCTGGTAGTGGTGATGGGTCCAAGACTGTGAGGCATACTGGACTGGGTTGTGTAGTAGTGTGTCCAAAGAAACCATGGGGATTTGTTAGTCCACAGAAGTCAGCTGGCTGTATGGCCAGTTTAAGCAGGAGCTTTTCCTGTTAGTCACAGTCAGTGTCCAATGGTGCATATGGTGATGTTAAACCAGCTTGGGCAAAGCAGAAACACACTCATTTTCCACTGCTCATGGTACTCCTCCATCTCCTCCTCCATATACCTTACTTTCCTCTACTACCCATGGCAATGATGTAATGCCAAAGGATCCACCATTTGATTCCAGAGATGTACAGGCAAGCCCTTCACCTGTGCATCTTGTGAGAACCATATAACAACAGCTGTCAGTGCCAGGTGAGGTGCCAAATTATCAACCTGTACAACTGCTCCATGGTGAGCACCATGAGCCATTCCCAGTTGGCTACCTCTGGCTTGAGGCACTATATGATGCTCCCTCTCCTAGTGTACCTGCAGGCCCCAAATCAGAGAGTGAGTCTAGGGGGTTATGACACTATTGTTATCCTATCACCTGAGGAAAAATAACGTGTTTGTGTACACTGGTTAGGTGCTGCTTATATTATACCAACCCCTCTATTTTCTAAAAGCAAGCCAGTAGAATGTCCACCACTAACACAGCCAGTGGCAGTGGAGGAATGTGGGAAGACTGCCACAGAGGAAGAGGATATGGAAGTGGAGGTGCCAGAGGAGGGAAAGGTGCCAGTAATTCAGAAGGGGGAAGCAGAAGCACAGAAAAGGGAGGATGCAGCAGGACTAGAGCATGGAAAGAGTGAAACATCAAATTGCAAGTGAGGTGGGGACGAGTGGGGAAGGAGAAGATGTGGAGGAGAAGCAGGCAACATTGGAGGAGGAGGAAGCAGGAGAAGGGAAAGAGGAAGTGGAGGTTGAAAATCTGTTGTCAGTTACAATGAGCTCCTTTGATGAGGACTATGTTTGTAATAAGTGGAAGCCACCACCTGTATGGGAGGACAAGAGTGGGAAAGTAAGAGGAACAATGAAGAAGGGCAAAAGATAAAAGTAACTTGATGAAGCAGGATAATCCAAATCTCAGGCCAAGTTTCCAACCCTTTTGAGAAAGGTTAGAAGGCTATCCAATCGCATCAAGCGATACAAATTTTTATGTTACCTTTTTTGTTTTCTAAATAAATGAAGTAATATTTATTTTAAATGTTTGAGTCTAGTTATACATGGCTTATGAGTGCCTAGATTTCCTTCAGAACTGCAGTTTCCAGACCTACCTGGTAAATGTGCTACTACTGCTACTTCTGGTGATTATGTGGAGCAGCAACATCATTCCTCCACCATGATCAGGAAAAATAAATCTTACACTGGTCACCCTACTTCTTCCAAGGCCCCCTTTTCCCTTAAGTTGGTGGTCATGTAGCTGATAAAGCCAAAAGATGTTCTGAAGTATGGAACGGTTTTAGGGATGACACCACAAATCCACTGAGAGCATGTTGCAATACATGTGAGAAAAAAAATCAGCAGGAGTAAATCCACAGAGATTGGAAACCAGTGTTCTGGCTGATCTTCTAAGCTGTGAACATGGCATCTTGCCAACAGTCACATCCTTTCACATTCCACACACAGGTCAGACTCAGCAACAGCAGCAGCCAGGTATGGGTGACGGGATCAAATGGTTTGTTCAAATTATGCAGCCTCCATGGCAGCAGCAGTCAAACTTAACTGATACAAGTGGTGTTCCTTCCAGAACACCACTATAACCAACAAAGTCACCACCACCACAACTACTAGGCAATGATAATAGTGGTAGTGGATGCACCAGCCCCAGTGCTAGTCCAGAATTTATTGCCACCAAACTAATCACATTGCAGGAGTCATTACATGCCCAATCAAAATTCCTACCTGCTCATCCAGCTGCTGTGTGAATCACACAATTGATAGGTGAGATTATGGTGTTTGCTCTGCAGCCGTTCACCATGGTGGATGACACCGACTTTCAAAGACTCTTAAGTGAGCTGAAACTCAAATACAGCATTTCATCACACTTCATGTTTTATCGGCGTGTTCTCCCTGTAATGCATGAGGCCATACACACACAGATGGTCACCCTTTTTAAGCAAGCAGAGGGGGGATTTGTGCATTTCACTAATGACATCTGGAGCAGTACTGCAAACCAAAGCTTCCTGAGTCTTCCTGATCATTGAGTTATGTCAAGCATCAGCTGAACCTCCACTGTCCCACCTCTACCACCAACACCAGCCCCTGCAGGAGTTATAATGAAGCAGACAGCCACACAGAGAAACAACACTATAGGGAGTGTTTTACTTAATGTGTCAGTCATCAAGGGGAAACTGTGTTGGGAGAAACTTTTGAGTTTCCTACAGTCAGTGCTGGACATCTGGATATACCCTCACAACCTGAAGGTGGAAATTTTTGAGACAGACAGTGGGAGTAGCATGCTGAAGGTCATCAATGATAGGAGTTTCTGCCATGTACCTTGCTTTGCACCTGCATTGAATCTGGTGATGAGTTATGTGCTTGAGAAACATTCACAGTTAAAAGAAATACTGTGCACCGTTAGGGATATTACAAGATATTTCCATTGCTCCCTCAGACATGCTGAGCTCCTCCAACATTACCAACAGAAGCACAATGTCCCACAACACTGCTTGATTAAAGACATGGCGAGAAGATGGAATGTTGTCTTTTACATGGTGGAAAGACTGGTGGAACAGAAGGCTGTGTTCCAGGCTATGGGATTTGATGATGTGCCTTATGGGGGATACCTATCCCTGGTGCAGTGGTCCATGCTGCAAAGGCTGGTTCTGCTTCTGAGGCCTTCTGACCAAGCCACCAAAGATCTGTCTGCTGAAAAGCTACTCTAAGCATGGTTCTACCTAATGGTGACTACTTGAACAACACACACAATGCTATATGACATCTACTAGAACAAGAACCCAACAAAGCAAGGTTGGTAACAGTGGTGTCAGTGGTGGTGCAGGTAGACATGGTGGTGGTTGTGGCATTGGTGGTGGTGATGGAGGTGATGACAATGACTTCAGCAGTGGCAATTAGTATTCTCGTGCTAGATAAAGTGGTGGTGGTGATGGTGGTGATCACACTTGTACAGTACAAGTCACATTAAACAGTCCCTCAAATTAGTTGTTTTAGCATTTCTGACTGAATTGCATATGTGTTGCTGGATACAATTCAAAGCCCTGAGCAAATTGTTGTTTCTTAAGTGTTAAAACTTAGTTTTGCATTGCATTGTGACTGGACTGCAGATGCATTCCAAATGAGTTGCAAAAATATTTTACAAACTTTACTCTTCAGCTGGTTAAGAACTGAAAAACAATGACATATGAACTTCCAGTACATTGCCTACTGTAAAAAACAATACTAAACTAACTCACTGGTGGAACAATTTAATGTGACTTGTACTGTAGCTCATCAACTCAGCAGCATCTGAAGTTGGATGCAATACTTATTGGGGAAGTGGCAGAGATGTTTCTGACACAAGCTGAAGAATGACTTCAAAGTATTCTACTAGACATCCAGTTTGGCATGGCAATGTCACTGGATCCTGTCTAATAGGAAGGACAGGGCTGCAGCTGCTGGCACCCTTGCTGATGCACTTTGTGATCATGCACCAGTCTACTGTGTTTGGCACACCCATTCCCCCTCCTATCCTCTGAAAGAGCTGGTCTTTTGGGACTTCTCTAGACTCAATCTTTCCACCTTCCTTAGTGATCTAGAACTTGTTGACTGGTCCCTGCTATACTGCACCAGTGATATTGATGTAGTCCTTGACTTTTTTACCACAAGTTTCCAATCCCTTCAGGGCAAATACATCCCTGTAATCAAACAGAGGGTAAAGGGGAAAACCACCAGGTGGCTACATAGCAGTCTTCTGGTCCTACTAAAAAAAGACACATGCTAGAGTAAATTAAAAGCCTTGTCTCAGCACAGTGACTGGCTTGACTACTGAGCTCTGAGGAACAATTACAAAAAAAGCTATCTGCTTAGCTAATGGTACTTACTTTAGGGAATTATTACAGGCCTCTGCTAGAGACTCAAGTTTCTTGAACCATGTGAAAGATCTCATGGGATCTGGTAAAGACAACAAATAAAGACTGTCTGATATGGCAATTAATGAAGTTAATTGTAACAATATGAACACCATTACCAATGCCTTTAACAGCCATTTTGCTTATTTATCCAGTTTTGGAGATCAAATCTTGCCTTTCCAGGAGAATATGTCTCCACATGCCAGGAAGGAAGTCAGGAAGGATACAAAAAGTCAAAGCTGATGGCCAACTATCTGCCCCCCTTCCAATTGCCAAAGGAGTCCCTCAAGTCTCCATCCTAGGACCAATCCTTTTTTCCCTGTACATCAACAACCTTGACTCCCACATAAAGAACTCAAGCATACATTTCTTTGCAGACAATATGGTTTTGTACGCATCAGGCTCGTCCTTAACTGAAGTCAGGGAAGCACTACAAGCTTTTATCCAGTTAGAAAGCAACCTTATCAATGCAAAGCTTCTCTTGAATACCAAAACCAAGACAATGATTTTCTCGAGACTTGCCTTTGTCTGGTGCCCTACCTACCCCACCTAAAAACTTCATAGTTACCTCCCTAGGTGAACCCTTGGAAGTCGTACCTAAATTTAAATATCTAGGTATGTGGATAGACAACAAACTTTCCTTCAACAACCACATCGAGGATCTATCAAAGAGGCTTAAAGCACGCTTGGGTTTCTTCTTCTTTAGAAATAGGACCCTCTTTTCTCTGACAATCCGCAAAAGACTTGTCCAAGCAACATTCCCTCCCTTGCTTGACTACTGAGACATTATCTTTATCTCCTCCCCAACCTTGAGCCTATCTAAGCAGGATGAACTCTATCACTGTGCTCTTTGCTTCACTATTAACTCTGGGTACAGGACCCACCACTGTGATCATTAAGCAGCATTTGGGTGGACCTCTCTTGCCACCAGATGCCTCCTGCTTGCTGGCATTTGGACTCTCAAATTACCACTCCACAAACTGCCTGTCTATTTAACGTTTCTCATACACATCTTGCATAGCACCTACTCCCTAAGGAAATCTGCCCTTATCCTACTAGATGTTCCCAGGACACGTACCACAGCTGGCCAAAGAGCTGTCTCAAATGCCCTCCCAAACATTTGGAACCAACTACAAGCCATGCTGAAGCTAACCAGCATCGAATCAATTAACTCCTACAAAACACTCACTATCCCTAAATTAAAAGACATATGTAGGTGCTACTAGGCCTCCATCAAGTCAACTTCCTAGATACCAACTGGCCCTCTACTTATTAAGCTGAAATGTGTTGCATAATTTAGGGCAAGGTTAAAGCTGGAATGTACTGCATATATAGCATAAGGACTTCCATTGTGTATACCTCTTGTATTATATATTTTTTTCTTTGTTCTACATTTTATATCTCCTGTCTATGTAATTGCGAACTGTATGTGTATGTGCCTCAGGACTTCCTTGTGAATGAGCTTGCTTAATGGAGTCTTTCCTGCAATAAACTTGAACTTGAACATGCCAACCCTCCCTTCTCCTCTCTTTACCTCAGTGCTGCCAAGTGAGGTGAGGTCCTAAGGCTCCTAAACTCTATCACAGAAAAACTCTCCAGAAGTCAAAAGTTTGGAATTTAGTGCAACTATTTATTGTGGATTAAAAAACTAAACAAAATGCACAGATAAACATCAACTGTACCCAGACACTTCAAACCCAATACAGGTTCTTCCTCAGGGAAGTGTGGCCAGAGGCAGCTAGTACATTTCATTTAAAGTGCAAGTTTAAAATGACAGTAACACCAAACTTCATAACTGGTCACACACTAAAGTACAGAACGGGCACCAACTAACACCCTTGAAATGAAATTAATATTAAAACAATTTGAAAAATTCATAGTTGTGTAACAAAAAGACAAACAGCCTAGACAAGTTTTGTAAAGAGTGTTGGTATGGGATTATCAGATAACTTCATAAATAATAATAGTATTTTAAGTTATAAACGCATCAATAAATAGCTGATAGTAATAAATACCTTATCAAGTAGTTCAGACAAATATTTTACCTATCTTTAACTTTCTGAAAGTTAATATACTTCAGCTATAAATATGATTTGACATCCAAGTATTTGTTTAGACCCTCAGGACTAAGGGCTTCCATTTCAGAAATAAGTCTACTTTTTCATTTCAACAATTGTTGTTCTCTATTTTCACCTCTCAATGGTCTTCTGATGTGGTCTATACAAGAAAAATGAAACGTGTTATTGTCAGAATTATGGAATTGCCTCCAATGGATACCTACTGGGATATCAGAGTTGGAATATTTTGTGCTCTGACATGTTCTTGAATTCATTCCTTGGCTGGTCTAATAGTGTGTCCTACTGTATATATAGGGAGGGACAATTATACCAGATTGCATACACTATAAAGGGTGCTCTGCAAGTAATGAAATGTCTTATCTCATATCTTCTATTGTTGGTAGGATTTATAAATTCCTTGTCTTGTTTCATAAAATCACATATGTTATATGCTCCACACTTAAATGAGCCCCAGGGCAGCTGAAACTGACTTCTTTCTGCCAGGCTATCTTTTTTACTTAAGTGGCTATGGACTAATATATCTTTGAGATGTTTCCTTTCTCTGTAAACTACCATTGGTCAATCCCCCATAGTGCCAGTCAGATCTGTATCTGTATTTAGAACATGCCAGAAGTGCAACAAAATCCCTGCAATTGTGGGAGTGACAGAATTGTATTCTGCAGTGAAATTACTTTTTTGAACCCCTTCTGTTGCTGGTATTTTAGGTATTAAGAGATCCCTCCTATTGATAATCAGTGCCTTTATTTTTGCACTATCCAATATCGCAGAATCATAGCCTCTCTCTAAAAATCTATTGTGTAGATCTTCTGAGTGTTTTATAAAAGTGTGTGTTTCAGAGCAACTATACCTGATTCATACCAATTGTTCTGTGGGTATTCCTTTAATGAGGTGTCTAGGGTGGGAGCAGTCAAATCTGAACAGGGTGCTCCCAGAATTAAGTTTACCATAAGCTCATTTAATTATATTGCCTTCTGGTACAAATCTCAGATTTAAATCCAGAAATGGAATACAAACTGAGTCTGTTTTAAAAGTAAAATACAAATTTAAATCATTGTTGTTAAGTAAATTTGCAAAATTAGCAGTGTCCTGTACTGTAACCCTCCATATACATAATATATTTTCAATATATCACCCCGAGTACCTTATCCTGTCCAGATGTGGGTTGCATCTGGGGTCATATATGGCCCCATTCTCCCACCAGTCCCAAAAAAGTTTGGCGAAGGAGGAGGCCACAGATGAGTCCATGGCAACCACATAGGTCTGTGGGTAAAATTGGGCTTCAAAAGTAAAATCACTGCTGGACAGGATCAGATTCAGGGCTTCTCTAACAACATCAGGTAAAATTACTTCAGATGTCTGAAAAAAATCCATAAAGTGTTTAATTGCATTTGAACCTAAATGATGTTTAATGCTGGCGTAAAATGACTCTACATCAACTGTCAGCCACACGGAACCAGCATCAAATTGATATTGCTCCGTTACATCCAAGACTTCCATACTGTCCCTAAAATAGGAAGACAGTTTAACAACCGTAGTTTATAAGAACATGTCTATAAATGTAACAGGGTGTTATGATGTTGGACCACCCACTACTGTATTATCCTCTGGCCACAGATGGGCCCATTCCACACAGAGATAGGTGACACTAAGGGTTCTTTGTTCCTTCCCCATGGCAACCATTTCCTAGTTGGGTACTACTTGTGTACAGTATCTTACCTCCCCAACTGGAGTAGCTAAGAGCTGCCAAGGGTAAGGAATGCTGCACTGGACTGACTTGGAGACCTGCAGGAATGTGACACACTGGCTCTGTAAACAAGGACACCAACACTTGGATTGTTGAGCAAAAAGGTAAAAGTTTACTGAAATTGTGAAAGAAGTATCTGCAATAACAGCCACGAATGGCACAGTTAACATTCAGTAAAAATGACAGTTTAAAACACATAAACTATCTATATTCTATACTATATTTACCTTAGCAGGGCAAAGCCACCCCACCAATCACCTTGTATTTATCCCTGGATACTGCAGGCATTCACCACCCATCAGTCTTCCAGATATCATGTAGTCCAAGGATAAGCACCCACTTAGGCCTTAATCCCCGAGCTTTATTTACTTTAGAACTAAGCAAGACAGTGACTACTAGGCCATACCTCTGAGCAGTCAGTCCACTGACCCCTTCTGCCAGATACCCTCCCTGGTATCCAATTACTGTTACCTAGCACTAGGCCTTACCTCAGACCCCAATGCCATACACTTCACTTTACATTAAGGGTGTACAGTGACTACTAGCCTTGTCTACCTCAGTCAGCCCACTGACACTTTCTGCCAGATACCCACCCTGGTATCCAATAACACACGTACTGTAATTTATCTGTACACTTTAAATCATTAGAAAATCAGTTGACATTTCTACACATTCATTACTGTAACACATTTAAAATTGACTGTGGCATTAAACATGTTGCCCACTGGTACATTAAAAGTTGTGACAGAATCCCCCCTCAGTCCCTCCAGGTTCAGTCCTTCACTTTGACAAATGTCTCTTTAAATCAGAAGGGCTGAGGCAAATTCTCTGTAAAACAGTATCACTGTGCTTTTGAACTAGTCCCCAGACTGTGTCAACAAGGTTTGTACTATAACATACTCTTCTGGTTTTTCTGAAGAAATTCTGTTGTTGAAGTTATTGTAGCTTGGTGTTGTTGGAGGGCCCCCTATGAGTTGGCAGGTTGAAGATGTTGTCAGGTGAAGCAATGATTACTTCAGATTTTCAGCTTTTCTTCTTCTGTGAGGAAATCTTGTTACACAGGATCATCAGGCATTTGAAGCAACAGGTATTCTATTCTTTACCCTGTTCTCACTTACTGCCCTACCTGACCCTACACTATGATTCAAGTGATCCCCTAACCCTACACTTGTATTTAAATTAAATAGTCTATGTCGGGCTCTTTCTCTGCATCAGGCCTCTTCAGACAGGACACCCCTTTGGCATGGGCAACTTCCTTCTTGGTTGCTCTCCCTGCTCAGACTGACTACACACTGGCCATGCAGCTCCTTTTTTAGGCAAAATGCATTAACATATTTAAATTTGTAGTCACTGAGTGGACACTGACATGTCCAGAGGCTCAGCACCAATCAAAATCCTCCCTGCAACAGTATAAGTCACAATGGAATTCTCAGATTTGAATCTCAACTGCCCCTCAACATTCTAAGGCTCTCCCCTTTTTTTTATAACTTGATCCCATTTTAAAATACATTTCTTTTGTCACACAAAACAAACATTTTCTCAAGGTTTAAGCAGTTTTTCATTATATAGACTGGGCAGCTGAATTCCTAAGCTTTCTGTTGACATTTGTCTGTACAAAATAGCACCTTGGAAAGCAGAGTAACTAAGACTAAAATCCTTTTATTATTAAATTGAAACAAAATAATCACTTAAAGGCATGTTTCCATTCATTTTTCAGTCAAAACAGTTGTTTCCCCTTTAAATGTGCTGAACATAACAGTTTTTTCCCATGCTAAACTCCACCTCTAGTATAACTGCCTGCATGGTATGCTTCAACAAGGACCCACTCTCCCTTAAAAAGTTAGCGACTTCTTTATTTTACGTATTAACCACTTAAAATGATGTTCCTGTGAGTAGGATACTCTACCGTAGGTGTTTGCCAAGTTTGGTTCATTTCTATAAAAGGTCGGCTTGGCAACATGATGCTGAATATGACAAATGTGTTGTGATTTTAATAGCTTGGCTTGTAACAGAGGTTGCCTTCAAAGTGCTCCGTTTTTGCTTGTGTACACTTGCAGGACATTTCAGTATTTCTGTAGTGTGCCCAGGACTCCATTAGCCCCCACATGCCTTTTACTTTATTTATTTATAGTTTTGATATGTAATTTCCATGCATGTAAAGCCATGAGTTCCCCTGTGCAGTTGCACCTTGAAATACACAAAATGGCTCCCTGTGAGCTCCTTATACTGTATGTGCACTTTCTTTGATGTAGAACTTCTAGATCCCCAATTCCAGACTGTGCTCCCCTTTTACATTTATCCATTTATTGAGAGCCACTCCCTAAATGCAGTATTCCCTGGTGCTTTTCACCTGCCAATTATTTAGTAAGGAATCAATTATCTGGTTGATACTGCTTCAAGAGGAGCACACCCTGCATCTCACTCTCGACTCTACGAGCAGCAGGCAAAGTGGTTAAGCCAGAAGCCTAGCTTCCGACTGGATGCAGAGTGAGGCAGCTGCCCAAGAAAGCAGTCTAAGGATTCATTACTGAGCTCACTGCACTATGCTCTGGGACTGACGCTCAGTCTCTCACACTCCCTCTCATTTAGTTTTTGGCACTTGTAGCACCTGCACCCACAGCTGCAACTCTGCATCACATTCACTTATAGCAGAGCAGCTATTTGCCATAGGATCAATTTGTAAAATACAAAATAATTTATTTCTTCAGAAAATCACCACAGGCAACTCAGGCAGATCAAATTATACACTGGGCTATGAGCACTTTTATAACTTGCCAGGGCAATCAGTTAATAGCCCAATGACCACTGTTAGGGTGTCTAACCCTGATCAGGTTCTTGGTGATAATTAGAGTTGCAAATGAATTACAGACAAGTTGCATATCAGTAATAAACTTGTTTATTATTCCAAAAGGAAATCACAGTTAACCTAAGCAGTTCTTACCATAAGACATTGGGAGCCAAGCCTAGCATTCCCCAGTACCCCAAGGACTGAAGAAGGTCTCTGCGGGGAATGAGTAGTACGTTACATCATATACTATGATAATCACTATGGTTACTCTTAGTTTGAAACATTATTAGATACATGCAGTGGGCCCTATTGGCCAAAAGTTAGGTGGCTCCACAGTGTTATCTAGTCCTATATGGTATAAACCACTGACAGCAACAATTCCACAGCAACTGTTAGTACAGCGCCTACAGCACCAGGTCACTGTACAGATGGTTCTGGACCCAGGCACTGTATTCAGGGGTTTTGCACCTCCTCCCCTAATCAGCTCCGACTCAGAGTTGATTATAAAAAGTGGGGGGTTCAGGGGACAAAGCTCCCCTGAAGAAAACATGTGTCCAACTTGGAAACCATCTGCCAACCACAAATGTGGTCGACATGATGGTTTCACTGTCAGGTCATCAACAAAATTTTTGTTGATGACTGGTCATAGATCCGTCCTATAAAAATATTGACTAAGTCAACTATATCTTAAAACAATAAGATTATACATGGTACATGGAAAACACAGGATGTGGTGCGATGATACATAAATCCAAAAGATGGCAGTGCAGATTACGTTACATCAGAAGATAACAAAGACATGAATGTCTTGGCTTACTATGTACAGTTTAAATGCATAGAGAAAGTAAAGTGTATTACAATCATTATATATCCTGACTCTTACTCTTGTACGGTAGGTGTCTGTCCCCTATATGTTAGTATAGCATATGCATAATATGTGTAACATAAAAGTTTGTCTAAGGTGTAGAATGGGATGCCAATTAGGTTGTAGGGATCTTGCATAACACCACAATATTACCATTTACTTATTTTACTGTAAATATTATGAGCCTGATTCTCAAAAGGTTATGCCTGGTGTAACTTGATTGAAGCCAAAATAAATGTTGTAAGTAGCAAGTTATGCCAGCAATTGCAACATATGGTATGATGCAAAGCAGTCTGCGACATGCAGCAGCCTGCTTGCACCAAAGTGGACATATGTCACCTGTTACGCCTTAAGCCCCTTGCAACAGGGTGCTAGGGGGTTTATGACAGCAGTTTCACCCTATTCTGTAAGGGCAGCAACCAAGTCCCCCAGGGCGCTATTCTCAAACAACCCCCAGAGGACTTCTGCCAAAGAACAGTTACAACAGCCATTAGCTTAGTGGTGCATGTATGTGCAGCCAGACCATCCCCTGATGACATATCACCCTCCCCTCACCACTGTCCTCACCAAAAAAGTCATGTGCAAGGCCTGCAGGGCTAGTGTTGTACCTTCCCTAATGCTTTGACCCCAGAATATGCAACATTATGCCCCACAGGGCAATTACTGCCCCCTCAATGCCTCAACCCCAGAATATGCAGCATTATGCCCTACAGGGCTATTACTATCCCCGAAAAGCCCTGACCCCAGAATATGCAGAATTATACCCAACAGGGCTATTACTGTCCCCCAATGCCCCACCCCAGAATATGCAGAATTATGCCACATAGGGCTATTCATGCCCCCCTAATGCCCCGATCCCCGATCCGCGACCTCCAACAACTCACATACCACATAATGTGTATAGAGCAGCTCCATATCCCTGGTAGCCTAGTGGCCCCCCATCCCCTCACCTAGCAGTAGTGAACCACCCCGCTCCACCCCACCACCACCACCCGGCCAGCGACTGACAGAGACCTACCTCTCACCACCATGGCTGGCCACTGACTGAGATCCACTGGAGTGTGTACTACTGTACATTGTATGCACTCAATGAATATTCATTGCATGCATACTATGTACAGTAGTACACGTTTTGGTGGAGCTCAGTTGGCAACTGGCTTCAGTGGTGATAGGTGAGTCTGTGCCAGTCACTGGCTGGGTAGGGTGGGGGGAGCAGAGTGGTCTGCCACAGCTGGGTGGTTGGCCACTAAACTACCAGCGATTTGGGTTTGTGCTATACACCTTATGAGGGATGCGGGTTGCGGGAGGTGGCTGATCAGGGATTGAGACTTTGGAGTGGCATGAATAGTCCTGAAGGGCATAGCTGTGTGTGTGGCATGGGATCTGTGCCTTGGGGGGACACGTATGCCCTTTAGGTCTGGGGCTGCAGCTTGTGACCATCCCTTCAGGTACGCCCTTTTTGTGGTGTACCTGTGGGATTGTGGCAAATCACAAAGACTTAGCCACTGGGACCCTGCTCCTTCCAGAATCAGGTGCAGAGCCATTGGCATAATGGGGATTAGCGCAAGACACCATTGGTGGTGACTTGCACCATCCTTGTAGAATTGGGCCTTATATTTTTACCACAAAAATAATGCCAGTCTCAACAACTATATGCAGAACTGTGTGTGTGTGTGTGAGAAATGCCAGGGGCAGGAGTCCTTTCCACTTCCCCCCTGCCCTGCATCCCACTGTCTTTGAATTAATGATATGCTCACAATGTTTTCTGTAACTAATCCTATTTAAAACTGCTGATAACTTATGCGGTGCAATTATGGATTCTAAATCCAAGGTTTTTGTCATTGCAGGGGCCACCCTTATCTATCTGGCAGCTCCTACCTACTCTGGGTCTTGAACCTGCTTCCTTGACTAATTATTTTTTAGATGCGTTGCTGCTTGAATGACTCCAGGTACACTGAACTGAAATCTACCAACACATACAGCAAGCATTAAACAACAGTCTGAACTCTGCACTTGTACCTGCTTTTTCGTTTTACTTGCCAGTGCTCCACTCTGCTATCTTGCTAATTTACCACCTTCATTAACAGTGTTGGTTACTGAGTTCCTAGTTATCGGAGCTTCAGAATCAATGCCAGATGCAAAGAAGGTGGAGATTGGTGTTCACGCAAGCAGAGGGGGAGTGGCAGAACACTTCAAAAGGCTCACTCTGCCAGTGCAATAGCGCAAGCATGAGTGGCGCGAGTGCAACTTGTTAGAAAAATGCCACCTGGGAAATTTTAGAAAGTTAAATAGACTGAACAATTTAGTGTAGTATTAGATAGATTATCAATGTATGTTATAATATTAAGAGCACAGGTACATTGGTTGCTGTTTTAATCTTAATTTACTGCTTGTTAGTAAATAAATAGCAGTTAAAATTGACTTTTGTTAAGGGAGCGTTAAGCTTTTTAGTGAACTCACTTATCTAAAACCAATTGTTTTTACCTTTTGAATAAACTGAAGGGAATGTTTCTAATTATGTTAAGGATCATGGCAGGATTAATTGTTATAACTAATCTGTATGCTCCAACTTGAACCAATGTACCCATAGAGGGAATGCATGTATACCAGAGTTCAGGACTGGGTGGGGTAAAACACCATGGGGAAGGGGGATGTAAGACTCTTTTAACTTGGTTAAATCCAAACTGCAAAAGGTTCCCTTTATACTTAATCCCTATAAAAATGTGGCTTCTCAGAATGTGCTCTGGATGTCCCTGGTCCTCTGTGGAGACATTGAATTGAACCCAGGTCTCATGGGAAATTCCATCAAATTAATCCACAACAATGCAAGAAGTCTAACTGAAAAGATGATTTCTTCAGGAACTGGGTTACTTCAGAGACTCCAGATGTTATAGTCTTAACAGAAACCTGGCTTCCCGAGAGAATTCGTCAGGGGGAAATTGAGTTGGAAGACCATTATTACAATAAATAAGACAGGGGATCAAGAGGAGGTGGGATTCTAATTTACTTAAAATATTCACCTGGAAATTCTAAGATGTTGTACTCTGGTAAAGTGGAAGGTATAGAATGCCTATTAATAAACCTAGAAATATTGAACCTGGTAATAGAAGCCGTCTATTCACCACCAAAAGTGAAAACGTGTTATTTCGACAATTTCTGCCATGTATTAGCAGAACATGTGGGTCACAGGAAAACAATCCCCATTGGTGATTTCAGTGCTGCATGGGGGAGGGAACTCATGGTCAAGAATTAGACAGCTCCATACAGAGTTTATATTTAAATCAAATAATACATTCCCCTGCCAGAAAGAGTAAATTAAATAGCCCTGGTGACATATTAGACCTGATTTTTGTTTCCACCACACTTCGTGGTTATTGAAAAAATAAGTGTTTGTTGCTCCAACACAATGTTGTTCATTGTTGCATAAATACAGATCAAGAAAATAAACCTATACCTAAACAATTATACACCTACAAAAGATGTTATACAAAATTCAACAATCTGCAATTTAGAATTTACTTAATAAACTTACATGGTACAGGGTTTTCCTCATACCTGATCTGAATATGGCAGTTAAAGAATTAACTGCCATGTTCTTAGAAGCTTGTGATAAGTTTGCTACACAAAAAAAATCTGTCATAAAATCAGATGCTTACCATAGGTAGGATCAAAAATTGGTAAACTAATTTGGAAAAAAAGAACAGCTCTGGAAAACAGCAAACACATCCTTGAATTCTGAACTGTGGGCAAGTTTAAAAAAATAAGAAACAGAGTTACTTCAGAAATTAGAAACTCAAAAGCTTAATACTATAAACAAAAAATTAAAGAAACAACAGATGCTAAACATTACTGGTCTCTGATAAAAAATACCTTATAAATCCAATCAGAAACCATCCGGAAGTTAAGATTAAAGAAAAAGGAGTGTTACATCAAGTGTTTGTCCTGCGGATTTATTAAATAATTATTGTGTTACCTTACCTGATCTTAAAATCACAAATCTGAATGTAATGAACAAAGTAAATCAAGATGATATATCAGAGAACAACATGCCAAAGTTTAGATTTAGGAAAACAACTACTTCTGAAGTTCTTAACATTATTGATAGATTGGAGACAAGAAAGGCAAGTGGCATAGATGGGATAGAGAACAGATTATTAAAGGAGTCAGCCCTGGAAATTTCTCCTATACTCAGAGATTTAATAAACTAGAATCTGAGTGAGGGGATCTTTCCTCAGAGCTGGAAGTTTGCAATGGTCATACCGATTGCCAAAGGAGGAGACCCTACAGATCCTTATAATTATCGCCCCATGGCATTGTTGTCAACAATCTCTAAAATATTGGAAAGAATTGTCCATGGACAACTGACCGACTATCTTGAAAAGTATGAGAAGCTGACAAAGTTTCAGTCTGGCTTTAGGAGAGGCAGGTCCACACCCACTGCGCTCACTGACTTTCTAGATATGGTTGCAACCCCTCTTGCTGTGGCGAGGTCCATGGGCATGGTGCATGTGAACCTGTCAAAAGCATTTGATCTGGTAGATCATAAGATTTTATTGAGCAGACTAAAAGAAATAGGAGTGGCAGATGAACCTTCAATGGTTCAACTCATATTTAGTTGGAAGAACACTGGTGGTTACTGTAAATGGGTATCAAGCCAACATATTACCTGTAACCCGAGGAGTGCCCCAGGAATAGATCCTGGGCCCCCATTGTTTAATATATATATATATATAGAAATATACAGTTTACCAGGGTATATGGAGCACTCCTGCATTCGGTTATATACAGACAGTGCAGTTTTGGTGGCAGAAGGTAGCCATCCCAAGGAGGTAGAGAACAAACTGCAGATTTACTTTTTAGTAATGCAGGAGTGCTTCACTTCCCTGTGGCTGATTACTAATAATAAAAAAACCAAAAAAAAAACAAGTGTTGATATTTGGTCTGAAACAGACAAAACAAAATAAAGTAAGTCCTCAATTAGAGGTAAAGGCAAAAGAAGGGATTACCGTTATTCAACCTACGGTTTATAAATATTTAGGGGTTTGCTTCAATCAGCATCTCACTTTTGATTACCATATTATAGATTTGATAAAGAAAATAAATGCTTGTATTGGAGCACTGAGGCAGATTTCTAATTACACTACAAGGAACATGCTCCTAACAATAGCTAATCAGTTGACCTTGCCAGTCATAGACTATGGGAGCCACATTTATTGGCATGCCCACAAACAACAACTGACAAAATTGGATCAAACTTACTGTATAACAGACTGGCAAGATTCATATTAAAATGTAAGTATAGCATCATCATTATGTAATGCATAATGAATAAGGTTGGAGTTCACTCGATTTAAGAAGGAAAGGCATATGCATTAACCCCCATACATACCTAGAAATAATATATTACAAGATCTAATAGGGAAGTTACAAAAAACAAATCATGGTCTAAATTTGAGAAAAAAGGGGACCAGGGACCTAGTGCAGCCGAAAATAACTAATAATTTCAGCAAAATGACATTTGAAAACAAAGTTTCCAAAAGTTGGAATGCACGCCCCCCCCCCCCATATCTTAGAAACCTGGAAATGTCACAAACCATTTTTAAAATGGCATTGCAACTAGAAAGTAACTTTCGATGTGAGTGCAATAGGTAAAGTGTGAAAGGTATACAAAAAGGCTATGAAATAAGCATTAACATCGTTCACTGTGATCAAACTGTATGTAAGTATGTAGGTTTGTTTACAGCCTTCCCGACAATATGTACTGGTCTTATTTATTTTGTTTGTTGTATATTTAACTGTTTTTATTGTTTAGAAATTAACAAACAGGTACACCTTGTGAAAAGGGCATATATAGCCCTAGCGGTGTTACACTGTATAGATAATGTTTCCTACTACTTCACATGCATTAAAACTACTATGTTGTCCATATTTTCTTAGCGGAACAGTCTCTCTAGGCAGTTACAGTGTTCCATAAAGGAACCTTTGCTAGAAAGGATTTTCAAAACTTGGTGCAGGGTTGCGCCCAGCTCTGTGCCATGACACTTTGGTTCAGGCATTGCACCAGTCCCTTCCCCTGCAACTGCGCCAATTTTACAATCTTGGGTACAGTTACAACAGTTTTCACACATTACGGCAGCTTGCACCAAATATTTGGCACAAGCTCCATAACACAGGCCCCAAAGACTGCCACAAGTTAGACCAGAAAAAGTTGGTCTAACTTGCAGCAATTGCTGCATGGGATAGAAAATCCTGTTAGATCACAACAAGCCCTGTGCACTGTATCGTCAGTGAACTGGGGCTTGTGGCGATCTAAGGCATATGAAAATGGGTTTCCTGGTGGGTTTATGGGTTCTTTGAGGAGACTGATCAAAATGTAAAGAGTGAGTATAGTTGGGGTAGCTCTGTTTTAAATATTGATACTCTTCTTTGGTGATATTTCCTTGACCCAGAAATCTGTTGAGAAAGGTTTCAAAGTGACTATTGTAAATACAAGTAGGATCCTGACCCAATGTTTGTTTCACCTACCCTGTGGCTCACTTAAGTGTGGATCATGTATTGTTTATGATTTTTCAAAACAAAACAAGGAATTTGTAAGTCCTACCAACAATAGAAGATATGAGATTAGATAATTAATTACTTGTGGAATACCCTTTATAGTCTAGCTGTCTGGTGGAATTGTCTCTCCCTGTATATAGGATGCACTATTAAACCAGCCAAAGAATGAATTCAAGAACATGTCAGAGCCATAAAAAAATCCTAATTATGATACCCAGTAGGTATCCACTGGAGACAATTCCATAACTCTGACATTAACACATTTATTTTTTCTTGTATAGGACACTGGAGACCATTGAGAGTTGGAAATAGAGAACAATTGTTGAAACATGACAGTAGACTTATTTTTGAAATGGGACCCTTTAGTCCCGAGGGTCTAAACAATGACTGGTATGTTAAACCATATTTATAGCTGAAGTATATTAACCACTCAGAATGTTAGAGATAGGAAAAATGTTTGTCTGAACTACTTGATATAGTATTTATTAATACAATGGATTCTGCTTAAGTGCACACCCAATTTGTCAGGCCAAAATGCGCACTTAAGCGGAATTTGCACTTATCTGAAATTACATTTTAAATAAAGGGCCAGCACAGAAAAAGATGCAAACACTAGTTTAAGTCATAATAGTCTTTAATGTGGTATTATTTTATTTAAAATCATCAGCTCATTTAAAATGCATTTCAGTAATTTGCAGTGTTGAAATACCTACAGGTTAGATTAAAATTTTTGCATTAAGGTTTTTTTAAAAATTTAGATATGGCAGTGTCTCTGAGCTAGCAATATGCCTCCCACTCTCACACTTTAATGACAGCTGATCTGTCTTCCTTCCCATCTGATCACTCATATCAGGCAGTTGTAAACCCTGCACTATGCCTAACAGGGGCTGATTGGGACTACGGAAGGTCAGGAGGTCAGATCTGTATGCTCTGTATAGTGAAATGTGAATTAGCACGGAGCCATAGTGGGCATTCCATGCTGGTGGTTCCTGCCTTTTTTTCTCTCACATCTCTTACTTGTTAAACAGTTTCTCAAACTCCATTGTTTCTAACTTCCTCCTGATGAGACCTGAGACAGACTGTTAAGTACAGATGCCAATTACAACTGTTAGCACCTCGTTGCATCTGTTAAACCCTCATTGAGCACTTATCAGGAACAATTATTATTGGACTGATGGTATGCTGATAGTGTGAAAGTGTGTTCTTAAATGAAATTTTCACTTAACCAATATGCATTAAACAGAAATTATTAATATGACCCTCTATGTAAATAAAATGGAAAAGGTATGCACTTATCAAGAATGTGCACTTACCGGGATTGCATTTAAGTGGAATCCACTGTATCGGCTATTTACTGATATGATACATTTATATCTATTTAAAATACTATTATTACCTATGAACTTATCTGATAATCCCATACCAACACTCTTTACTATACTCCAGACTGATTGTTTGTTACAGTACTACAAATTTTTCAAATTGTTTTTATATTCATTTCACTTCGGGGGTGTTAGTTGGTGCCCGTTCTGTACTTTAGTGTGTGGCCAGTTATGAAGTTTGGTGCTGCTGTCACTTTAAACCTGCACTTTAAATGAAATGTAGTAGCTGTCTCTGGCCACACCGCCCTGAGGAAATACCCAGATTGGGTTTGAAGCACCAGGGTACAGTGGACATTGGTTTGTGTGTGTGTTTTTTTTTGTTTTGGCCCACAATAAATAGTTACACTGAATTCCAAACTATTGACTTCTGGTGAGTTTTTCTGTGGTGAGCGCTTGCTTTCTCTATGGTGAGTCCAGTGATTGTGGTTTGGTAAGCAGCTCCTCATTGTCAGTCGTGCTGGATTTGTCATTTGCTATAAACTCCATCACAACCTGCAGAGTATTGACTATGATGAACTAGAGCCAAGATTACTCAAGATCACTGCCCCACTCCTTGCCTCCCCTCTAACCATACTTTATAATATGTCCTTATCCACAGGTACTGTCCCTAAGAAATGGAAAGTTATCAAAATAGTTCCAGTTTACAAGAAAGGTGATCCTAAGAGTCTTGAAAATTACCAACCAATTACAAACCTGCCTGTCCTCAGTAAAATATTGGAAAAGCTTGTGGCCCTCCAGGTCACTGATCACCTCAACAAATATAACCTGCTATCCTCTGCCCAGCATGGGTTCAGTGAGGCCCATAGCACATCCACAGCGCTCACCCAATTCACCAATGATATGAAGCTGGGCATTGTCAAGTGGATGTATACTAGCTCGATCTTTATTGATCTAACCAAAGCTTTCGATATTGTAAACCACACAGTGTTTGAATCAAAGGTATATGCCCTAGGCATTTCACCCATATAAATCAGATGGTTCTCCACCTAAGTAATAGGCAACAATTTGTTAAAATTAATCAGGCTAAATCTACCCTAACCACAATCAGCATAGGAGTGCCTGAAGGCTCTATTCTGGGTCCACTATTGTTCTCCATCTTCATTAACGATGCACCCAAAGTTCCAACCTACTGTAGAACCCTCTTATATATGCTGATGACATGGTACTCTACACCAGTTCCAAAAGACTAACCAAGATTAACTCTCAGCTAAATACAGACTTTGTGAAATTTCAGACATGACTAACTCAAAATTGCCTTATTTTAAATGCTAGTAAGACCCAGTCCATGCTCTTTGGGTCCTCACCTAAGCTATGGTCTTGTCCCAATGGCTTAGCCATACAGTGATCTGATGGCTCCCTCTGTTCTACTGCTAATTCTTTCAAATATCTAGGTCTTACCCTGGACCCTGACATTCATTTCAACCAGCACTTCTAAAATGTCTGTATGTCTGTGAATTCCAAACTTGGGCTGGCCTATATAATAAAATCTACCCTAACTCCCACTGCCAGGTTTGCAATTGCCCAGGGAATCCTGCTACCCAGCCTTACATATAGCTTCACCATTTACTACCAAACCATTGCTACCAATCTTGACAAATGGAACATCTCTTCCAATAATATATGCTGGTTTGCCCTTTGCACTTCCAGTTAACACATCAGTGTACACTGTACACTAAACTAGGCTGGCTATCCCTTCCCTCTCTTTACCTATTTGTACTTGGTGGTATGATCGATAATATTATCAGATCATCAAAACCTGCTCTCTTGCAGCCATGTTGAATCCCCAGGACCAGTCATACCCCCTTGTTCCTGTGGTCAATTTCTCCTAGCTGTACCTAGATCCTCCTCTAAAAATAAAGAAAAAAGAAAATTCAAGCTGAACAAGCAGTATTTGGCTTGGGATTTGCTGAAACTGAACCACTTGAGTTCAGGATGGCTCAGTTTCAACATAGGGGTTTGTACCCACCCTTACCAGTGGTAAAACAATGCCAGCATATTGGTCTAGTGTGCTGTGACTAGCCATACACATGTCACCCATGGAATGCAGTGCCCACATGCCTCTGTGAATTACACATCACACATACCACCCATCATCAGAGATCATACTGTGGACACCACATAAGTGGAACAGTAGGGGATCACCCCATGGATGTTTGATCCAGCAGGATACCTAAAAATCATTAGGTGGTCCCCACTCTCTTTATATAGCCTTGCTGTCTAGTATACCATGAAAGTCAGTGCATGTATCATCAAAAGACCCTGTATGTGGAGTATTGTGGTCCTTACAGGGCCATGCAGGATGCAAGTCCAGGGTTACTGTAGCGAGTGTTTGTGGAACCCATGCATGCCGGACATCCTGTGGCCAACTCCAATGATAATCCAACTGTGCCTAGTACCATCATATCATGTGGGCCCCATGCCCTGTTTCAACCATGCAACACACCACACTACTGTGACATGCATCCCCCCATGCACAGAGCACTGTAAGTTGCAGGGACTACTGCAGTTACTTACATGGCTGTGATAAACCAACCTGGCTCTCATAACCCCCACCTGAGACACTCATCATGACCACAGCCTGCACGGTGGTCACCATGAGCTAATCTTACAGCAGTCAAAGACACTGCTGTGGGCAGGTTACCTCCTATGGCTGCCACTTCTGCCACAGTTTAGCAAGCAGCTCCTTTGTGTTGGTCCAAAGCAACTCACTTGCTTTATACACTCCATGACCATGCGTCCCCTGCTACCCCCTGCATTCATGTCATTGGCCATTTCCTGCCATCCCTGTCTGATATGGGCCTTTGTACCCTGTGCTGGCCCAGCAGGCTTCTTGTAAGGTAGAACTGGGTCAGGACCAGTGCCTCTTCATCCTTGAAGTTATGGAGACCTAAGGAAGCTGATCGCATTGAAAATAATGTGGGTATGTGCAAATTCAGCTATAGTCAATGTTAGACAAGTCGTAAATGTTTTGCTTTGAACACCTCTGCTCATGCTGTCAGTCCATATTAAATAACTCACCTCCAGCCACCTGTAGTACCTCAGTGACAGATGTGTTGGACTGTCTGCTCTTTAGATATGCTATGGGAGTGAATTAGCATGCAACTGAATGAATACATTCCAGTAATGACATGTAAAGTGGGCCTTGGGACACGGACAGTTTAATTACATCATTTGCATACACTGGTTTAATACTGCAGGTTAGTGCAGAGCACTAACATTTGAGTGCAGCAATAGTGTAGCACTTCCACCAGATGCCAGCACAGCATTGGCCATACATCACAGTGCTACTCAGACAGCAGTGCTATGGTTATGCTATGTCACCTGCTATCATAGTGCTGCACAAGTGACAGTGCTATGACATTGTGATCCACTGCAGCTCAAGTGCAGTGGCATGTCAAACATGAGAAAACACATGTATCTCAATGAATGTTTCAGGTGCTTTAAATTAGGTTTTGCTGACTTCCAAAAGTTGATACAGAAGCACAGGTATTAAGCACTCCAGGTTACCAAAAAAATGACCGCTGGCTCCAAGTTCTGCAAAAGAGGCAATTCTTTCATTCAAGCATAAATGTAGAATACAAGCTGGAAGCACCATACCCCAGCCCTTCAGCCCAACATCAGGCCTTCATTAGGAGGTGTGTCACACATGCCCTGACATCACCTGGGAATTACATTGCCGTCCGCATGCGGCCCACACATCCCCCACCCAGAAATGGATGTAGCACTGCACAGTGCAACATTAGCACAGTGCAAGCTGCACATAGAAACATAGAAACAAAGAATCTGTCTGCAGTAAATGACTGGTAGGCTTATCTAGTCTGTCATATTTTCCTTGCCTATTACTACACCTTGGACCTTATTTGGTCACTGTTGTCCCTCCCTCCTCCTTTTCCTCTATTTATAATGCCCATATCCACATTACACGCATGATTGAGGCTCCTCACTGTCTTCATCCCCACTGTCTCTTCTGACAGGTTGTTTCAGGAGTCCACCAAGCACTCTGTGAATAACTATTTCTTTAAATCTCTGTCTTAAACTCCCCACCTCAAGCTTCATGGCATACCCCTGGGTTCTGATGCTCCTCCTTCTCTGAAAGAGACTCCACTTTTGCACCTTGTTCATCCGCATAAGGTACTTATAGGTCACAATCATATCCACTCTCACTCTCCTCTACTCCAGTGAGTACATGTTGCACTCACACAGCCTCTCTTCTCATGTAATCCCTGCACCATTTTGATAGCCCTCCTCTGGACTGCTTCCACCCTGTCAATATCCCTGCGTAGGTACAACCTCCAGAACTGGACACTACTGAGTGATACAGTGGTAAGACCACCTCCCTTTTTCTGCTAGAAATCCCCCTCCCTATGAACCCCAGCGTCCCACTAGCCTTGCCTAACTCCTTGTCACAGTATCCTGCCATCTTGAGATCATCCGATACAATCATCCCAAAGTCCCTTTCTTTCTTGGTGACTTTAAGTATCTCCCATCTTGACGCTCTTCCTAGGTTTCCTCACCCCAGGTGCATGACTTTTACGTTTTTGACATAGAAAACCAGCTGCCACAGCCTAGACTACTCCTCTAGTTTCTCCAGAACCCTTTGCATTCCCTCCACTCCTTCCTGGATGTCCACCCTGTTCCAGATGTTTGTGTCATCTGCAAAGAGACTCATCCATTCCTCCAGTTCCTTAGCAACATCACTAACGAAGGCATTGAAGGGGACTGGTGCCAGTACTGATCCCTGTGGCACCCCACTGGTCACTTTCCTGTCACCCGCGTGTCTGTTGTTTACCACCACCTTCTGTCTCCTGTCCTTCAAGCAGTTTGGTACCAAGTTTACCACTTTCTCCCCAACCCCTAGGCTGCTAAGTTTCTTTATTAACCTCCTATGCGGTACAGTGTCAAAGGCTTTACTGAAGTCCAGATAGGCCACATCCACTCCCTTCCCTGGATCCACATCTCTAGTCACCCAATCAAAGAAATTTATGGGATTTATGAGAAACTGTGCTGCTGGTGGTCCTGTAGCCCATTTGCCTCCTGGTATTCCATCAGCCCCTTCTTCAGTAGTGTCTCCATTAATTTCCCCACTACTGATGTGAGACTGGCCTGTAATTGCTAGCTTCCTCCCTGCTGCCACGTTTGTGCAGAGGGACCACATTGGCCCTCCTCTAGTTCTCTGGAACTTTCCCTGTCTCCAATGAGGTGCTGAATAGTGTTGCAAGAGGAGTGGCTAGCACTTTGCTGTGTTCTTTTAGAATTCTTGGTTGAATCCCATCTGGCCCCAATGCCTTGTTTTCCTTTAGTGTTTCCAATTACCTCTGGACTCCCTCCTCTGAAAATGGATTTGTGTCCACTTTCCCTTTCCGCCACTGCCTGCTGATACATGTTTGTCCACCCTACCCTTCTACTGTGAAGACTGAGCAGAAGTACTCATTTAAAATGTTAGCTTATTTTGATCTTCTTCTGCAAGGTACCCCTGCTCTCCTGAACCACGCTATCCCACACTTTGCATTCTTCTTTTCATTCATGTAGCTGAAGAAAATCTTATCCCCAATTTTTTGACCTCCTTGGCAATCCTCTCCTCTGTTTGTACCTTAGCCAGCCTTCAATCTCCATCCTGCCTCCCTTTGTTTTTCTAGATCCCCATCCCTCTTTGTTTGGGTCTCCATGTACTTCCTAAAAATCCAGGACCCTCATCCTAGTGTGGACGCTCACCAGGACGAAGGAGCTGCTGTTGTGACTGGACTTCTCTACTGGGACTAAAGAAGTAGAACTCTACTACTGGGAGTTAGTGTGTTTGTCTAAGTTGGATGAAGTGAATTGTTATCTGTGCAGTTATCTAGGTGTTAGTCTCAGGTGGCTGAAGGGGATTGTTATCTGTGCAATTTAACTAAGTGTAGAAAAATCTGTTAAGTAGGGAGAGTGGCTTAGCTAGAAGGAAACCAGGTTAAAGCCAGATTTAAACACTGCCCTAGATAGCTTCTGCCAGAGAACTGGCAGAGAATACCAGGATGAAGGAGCTGCTTTTGTGACTAGACTTCTCTACTGGGACTATATTGCCCTCTTTCCCTCCCCTCACCCCCATCCAAAGCCAGTTCTACTTTTATTGGCACAGGATTTAACTGACAACAGGAAATTCCTGTTTGGGAGAAGGAAGTGGATGATCACAGAGCCACCAAAGAATCACCATCCTAGGACATGAGTAGCTCTCCGTCACATCCCCCTGCTGTAGGTCTACCTCTGAGCAAGTAAGGAGATTACTGAGAAATATAGCATCTTCTTGTCTCAGAACAGGAAGATCAGGACCATAAATGGCACAAAGACAGTAAGTAAGGAGAAAAAAAAGGAAAGAGAAAGTATTCCAAACAACAGTGAAGGGGCCAGAAATAAGACATCATGGGAGTGGTGCGGTGCAGTGACTGTGGACCAGCAGTCTTCTGGGAGGATGCGGTGTTGTCCAATCTGCAGACACCTCTCTGGGCTGAGGGAGGAGGTTGCTCATCTCCAGGCTAAGTTGGCCAGGATTTGTGGGACCTCCTCTCCTATCCAGGGACCACCAGAGCCACTGCCATCGCCTCAGAGGTTGCCAAGAAAGAGGAGCAGTTGGAACACAGTGGGCTCAGGGAGGGTAAGGGTGGTGGAACCTCTGTGTGGCCACATCCCTCCAGTTGTACCTCTCCACAATTCATATGCCATTCTGGCAAAGTGTGGTTCCTCTATGGAGGTACCCTCAGTGGAGACCAAGGAGGATGCTGTGAATCTCCACAAAGGAGACCCACAGGAGGGTGGCATGGGACCCCACTGGGAAAGGAAACAACTCCTGGTGGGGGACTCTATTGTTAGGAAGGTAGAATTGGGGGAAGAAGGGGAGAGGGAGGTAAGGTGCCTGCCTGGCACCATGGCTTGGAGGTACAGGGAGCGAATCCTAGGGATCCTTGGAGCAGCTGCACAGGGCAGGGAGCTGGATGTCATTGTCCACCTAGGGACAATTGACCTGGCTAAGAAAGGGATCAGAGCAGTGCAGAAAGAGTTTATGGAGTTGGGGAGGGGCCTTAGACAAGTAGCACACACTGTAACCTTTTTGGAGGTGCTGCCTGTTTATGGCATAGATGAGGCTAGGGTGCTCCACACCATGAGATTCAATCAGTGGTTGAAAAACTGGTGCAGAGCTCTGGGATTTGGCTTCACTGGGGAGTGGGGGTCCACCTGGAGTGATGCAGGCCTATACTGGCGTGATGGTCTTCATTTGTCCAAGAGTGGAACCAGGAGCCAATGTTATAGGTTTAAGTACTTTTTATTTATTTATTTAGTTTTTGTTGACCGGGTAAGTGCACTAGACAAATCCTGCCTATTTTCATGCACGACCCGGGGGAAAGGGATACAGATGAATGCCAACTGACCTTGAACCAGATTAAGCTGTTGGTGGTATTTTTAGTGAATGAGGGAAATTTGGCCAGGCACGGGAAATTCCCTACTCTTTTCGATAAGTGCCATGGGATCTTTAACATCCACCTGAACTACCACCAATCCAGGCCGATGGGACCTCGGTTTAACGTCTCATCCGAAAGACGGCACCTCAGAAATGCAGCACCCCTCTCATGCTGCATTACAGTGTCAGTACTGGGATATTAACCCAAGTGCCAGATGTGGGAACTGAACCCACAGCCCTCTGATCTCCTAGCCTCAGAGGCGAGTGTGCTACCTACTGAGCCACTGACACTGCTACTTCATTGGCAAGCATTTAAACTAGCCAAGGGGGAGGTACTGGAAAGGAGCAGGGAAATCCTAGCCCCCCCAAAACAAAATCAGAGTAGCAAGTGAAGTAAACACCAAGATAGAGATGTCAAAAGGGAGAAGGGCAGGGGTAAAGGGAGAAAGTGACGAAGACAATAAGGACAGAGATGGGGCAAAAAGGGGTAAGGTCATCAGGAAATGGAGGGTAATGAGTACCAATGCCCCTAGTCTGGGCAACAAGCTCCCTGAACTAGTGGCCTTGATAGAAGAGGGATGCCTGAATATCATAGCAGTCACAGAAACATGGTACACAGAGAACCATGACTGGGATGTTAACATACCAGGGTACACAACCTACAGGAGATACAGGGAGGGGAGGAGTAGCTCTCTATGTAATGGAAGGGATAGAAGCAACTAAGCAAAAGAGTAAATGGGGGGGAGGAGAGAAGGCACTGTGGGTCACCTTAGAGACTAGAAATGGCACCACAATATGCACAGGGGTTGTATACAGACCTCCATGTCAGGAGGAGGGAATGGACAAGGATATGATAGAAGGCATTCTTAGGATGGCAGAGACAGGGGAGATACTGTTGATGGGAGAGCTGAATATGCCAGATGTTAACTGGAGCACATTTGCTGCAGCAACATCCAAGAGCAGGGCCATTCTCGATGCCCTACAGCTGGCATGCCTCAGACAGCTAGTTTTGGAATCCACTCATGAGGGAGCAATCTTAGACCTTGTACTCTCAAATGGGGACAGTGAGAGGATCTCAAATCTAGAAGTGGGCAGCCATCTGGGAACAAGTGACCACCAAACAGTGTGGTTCATGATAAACTCAGCTACAGAGTCAAGTCATACAAAAGTGAGGGTACTGGACTTCAGGAGGGCTGAATTTGGCAAGATGGGAGAGTGCCTTAGAAAAGCACTAGCAAACAGGCTAGAAGGAGGGGTGGAGCAACAATGAGGAAACATCTAAACTGCCATCACAGAGGCAACAAGCCTTTGTGTAAAGCAAATAAACAAATCAAAATGAAAAAAAAGGCCACTACAGTTCTCAAAAGAGGTGGCAGGGAAGGTCAGGGAGAAAAAGATAGCATTCATGAAGTATAAGAAAACACAGAAGGAGCAGGACAGACAGCTGTACCAGTTAAGGCAGAAGGAAGCAGGGAGGGAAGTCAGAATAGCAAAGGCTCAAACTGAGGAAAAGATAGCCAACTCGGTTAAGAAGGGGGATAAAACCTTTTATAGGTACATCAGGGAGCATAGAAAGACAAAGGGAGGGATAGTGAGGCTGACTAGAATGGATGGTGGGTGGGCAGAGAGGGACAGTGAAAAAGCAGGGATACTGAACAAATATTTCTGCTCAGTATTCACAAAACAGGAGGAGGGGGAGGAGCCTAATCCAATTAACAGAAGCACTCTGGATGTGGGGTCGATCCCAGTCATTTCACAGAAGAAAAGGTTCTGAAAGAACTCCTAAAACTGAAGGTGGACAAAGCAATGGGGACTGACAGCATTCATCCCAGAATTCTAAAAGAATTAAGGGGAGAACTAGTGAAACCACTGACTACCCTTTTTAACAAATCATGGGAGGATGGTGTGGTAGCTGAGGACTGGAGAAAGGTGGATGTGATTCCCCTTCACAAAAGTGGGACCAAGACAGAGGCAGGAAACTACAGACCTGTCAGTTTGACCTCTGTGGTAGGGAACGTGATGAAATCACTTCTGAAGGAAAGAATTGTTGAGTACCTAGAGGCCAGTGGGGCACAGGACCCAAGACAGCATGGGTTCACAACAGGAAGGTCATGTCAGATGAATCTAATTGATTTCTTTGATTGGGTGACAAAAGTAGTAGACCAGGGAGGGGCTGTGGACATGGCCTACCTAGACTTTAGCATGGCATTTGACATAGTCCCACACAAAAGATTAATAGTCAAATTAACCAGCCCTGGAGTGAGTCCCAGGGTGGTAGACTGTGTAAAACATTGGCTGGACAACAGGATACAGAAGGTAATTGTAAATGGAGTCCACTTTGAAGAAAGAGGGGTTACTAGTGGGGTACCGCAGGGTTCAGTACTGGGTCCAGTACTTTTTAATGTCTTTATAAGTGACATTGAAGAGGGACTGGAAAGAAAAGTATGCCTCTTTGCAGAAGACACAAAGATCTGCAACAGGGTTGATACACAAGGAGGCGTGGAAAGGATGAGAAGGGAATTGGCAAGGTTGGAGGAATGGTCAGAAGTATGGCAGCTTGGATTCAATGCAAAGAAGTGCAAAATAATGCACTTGGGAAACAAAAACCTGTGGGAAGATTACACAGTGGGGGTGGAGGTAGTAACAACAACAAAAATGGCAAGGGACCTGGGGATAATCATATCAGATAACCTTAAGGTTAGCAAGCAATGTGAGAAGGCAGTAGGGATGGCTGGGGAGATACTGGGATGTATAGGGAGAGGCATCACCAGCAGAAAATAGGAAGTTGTTATCCCTCTGTACAGACAGTTGGTGAGACCCCATCTGGAGTACTGTGTCCAGTTCTGGAGACCCCGTCTCTGAAAGAACATAGATAGGATAGAGGCAGTCCAGTGGAGGGCAACACAAATGGTGCAGGGTCTGCAAGAGAAGCCATAGAAGGAGAGACTAAAGGAGATTAATATGTATACCATTGAGGAAAGAAGGGAGAGGGGGGACATGATAGAAACTTTTAAGTACCTCAGTGGAATCAACAAGTCCAAGAGGGTAGCATCTTTCAGAAAAAGAGATGTGCAAGAACAAGGTGACACAATTTGAAGATGGGGGTGCATTTCAGGAGCAATGTGAGGAAGTATTTTTTTACAGAGAGGGTGGTCGACACATGGAACAGCCTTTCTGAGGAGGTTGTGGGGTCTAAAACTGTGGGAGAATTCAAGAATGCATGGGACAGAGATAAAGCAATTTTTGGGGTGGGTAGAAAGAAATAGGCTGTTGGTTAAATAGGATCTGCAGCTTATCCTGTAGGTAGGGAAATGGGCAGACTAGGTGGGCCAAGCAGTCTTTATCTGCTGTCAAAGCCTATGTTTCTATGATTTTCTCCTGCCCAATCAATATGCCAAACCACACCATATGGTGATCACTTGTACATGTACTAGGCTAACATCTGACCTACTCAGTGCAGCTCAGGCACTCATGAAGGTAGGAGTAGGAGTGTGATGGTGCAGTCATCATTCAAGATATAATGTCAGCTAGGTACAGGAGGATGAGGGTTGCCAGCCAGAGGGCACTCCATGGTTGGTTGTGGAGCTAGCCAACCTGGTGGTAGTTGTGTTGGACAGGGAGGATGGATCCACATGTCCCAAATGCAAAATCTGGGTATCAGGGGGGCAGTACCTGACCAAAAGGATGGGCATATAATGAACAATTGACCAGTACTGCCATCAATTAAATGTCCTGACCCAGAGGGAATTAGTTCACCTGCACCAGCTGTGGGCAATGGGGAGAGTGGCACCATGCTCATGAGAGCTATTATAGCCAAATGCATGTATGGAAGCTGTGTGTTCTAGTTTACAGTACTGGCACATACTGTAGAATGCATGTACAGAAGCTGTGTGGCAGTATACCATACTATTTGCTGTACCCACCAGGAGTGTGTGATACTAAATAGGCATGTGTTGAGTGTTTGTTATTAAGCCTTTTCGGAAAGCCAGCTTTACAGGATTTAGGACACTGTCCTACATGCTGGGCCATTGGAGATCTAAAGGCTCTGCTCCAAGTAGCATGGGCAGAGATTGCATGCCTCAGATCACATATTCAGGAGGAATTATATTATAAGAACCACGCGCCATTTCCCCAACATCCAACAGAAGTACCTCGACCGCAGAGGGTAGTTGGTCTGAGAGGTTGGCAGGTGGTTAGAAGGGGCAAATCAGGTGCCCCATCACTTGGTGATCTCCAACATATCACCTCCACAAACCATAGAAAAACTACAAAAAGGTATCTGCCTCTATCTCTGAAATAAAAAAAGGGGCAGAGGACACTGCAGAGCAGGACACTGCAGAACAGGAGCTAGCACAACAAAATTCACCCAAAACAGGAACCAAAACAAAAAAAGGAAAAAGGAAATCCCCAAAACTTCTGATCTTAGGAGACTCCATGATTCGGGGAGTTAATACCTATCTCCAGCCAGGTGTAATGGTCAGATGTCTCCCAGGTACATCAGCGTGGAGAGACACTGACCGCATTGCTAAAATTGTACAAGAAGCAGGAGAAAACATTGATGTCCTGGTACAAAGAGGGATTAACGATCTTGCCAGCCGGTCAGTTGTGGAGACCAAGAAACACCTGACCAGGCTGGGTGACAAACTATCATCCATTTCATCTGGCATATCCTTTTCTGAGTTCCTGCCAGTCTGGGAGAGGGGGACAGATGGACAGAAGGTCAGAGAAGTGGAGATAGGTGAGCTAAACACGTGGCTTAAGGGCTGGTGCCAGGAAAAAGGACAAAAATTTGCAGGGTACTAGCAACAGTTTTAGGAGTGAAAGTTCTTTAAATTTGATGAACTGCATCTGGCTAAGGAGGCTGTCAGTGCATTGGTGCAGAAGTTTGACATCTTTGCAGAATATTTAAACTAGCAAATGGGGAGAGGGGTGCAGCACCCAATATGTCGAATGGGAAGAACACCCCTGCCCCCCTCAGCCAGTGGTCAAACAGGAGTACAGCATGTTTGCAGTTCATATACATCACCAGGTAAGGAAAAAGGTCTTGCTCCCCATACAACACACAGGGGAAACACCAGACCTCACCCAAAAACTAACACAATGAAATCTGGCCAGTGGAAAATCAGGTACACAAATGCTCGCAGTCTGGGAAACAAGATCACAGACCTTCAGACAATAATGACAGAGGCTAAACTGGACATAGTAGCCATTAGTGAGACATGGTTTACCAGTAAACCACACTTGAGAAACTTCAGTACCTGGCTATGTACTGTTTAGAAGAGACCGAGGTGCAAAAGGGGGGGGGGATGTGGAGTGGCCCTTTATGTCAATGAAAATATCAAAGCTACAGAAATTCAGAAAACACATAAGGAGCCAGAAGAACTGTGGGTCACCCTGGAAACAGGAAATGGAACAACCATACGAACTGGGGTTGTCTACAGGCCTCCAGACCAGGGGGAGGACATAGACACATTACTGTTAGAAGATATACAAAACATGACAGCTAAAGTGGAGGTTCTGGTAATGGGAGACTTTAACATGCCAGATTGGTCAATACCACCAGGAACATCTGTCAGAACTAGACACGTAGTGGATTCCCTGCAAGGGGAGAGTCTCAAACAACTGGTACAACAACCCACAAGAGACAGGGCTATCCAAGATCTAGTACTGACTAACAGGGAAAGGATCACAGATCTCCAGGAAGAATGTCACATGGGGGTCAGGTACCATCACATGGTATGGTTCAATTTGGCCACTAGAACTAAATCATCCCATTCCGAGGCAAAAATATGGGACTTCAGAGGAGCTGACTTTGATAAGATGACAAACAGAGTTAAGCTAGTCCTTGCAAAAAGAAATACAGGTGAGGGTGAACAGGCAAAGTAAGCAAGCATTAAGGATGTAATACCTGAAGCAACATCCCATTGTGTTAGACAGAAAAGGAAGTACAAAAGAAGAAGGAAACCACTTTGTTTCCCAAAAACAGTATCAGAAAAGATCAGAGCCAAAAGGCTGAGCTTCAGGAAATATAAGGGAATGCAGCGGGATGAAGATAGGGAGGCATACCAAACTTTCCTAAGGGAAGCAGGGAAGGCAGTAAGGCAGGCAAAGGCCCAAACCAAGAAAACACTAGCACAAACAGTAAAAGAAGGTGACAAGATTCTCTATAGATACATTAGCGAAAGGAGAAAGTCCAGAGTGGGTATTGCTAAGATCAAAGGGGATAAGGGGCCGTGTGAGGAGGAGGAGGACCATGTAAAAGCATCTATCCTAAATAGATACTTCTGCTCAGTATTTACTGAAGAGAAGGTAGAACAGGGTCCACAGCTCAGCACCATGGACACGGGGGGAGGGAGGTATGCACTAGTCCCTTCACGAAAGAAAGGGTCCTACAAGAGCTTGATAAGCTCAGGGTGGACAAGGTAATGGGACCTGATGGCATACATCCCAGGGCACTAAAGGAGCTAAGGGTATAGCTAGCAGAGCCATTATCAGAACTGTTTAGTGAGTCTTTGAGTACAGCAGAGGTCCCAGAAGGCTGAAGAAGGGCTCATGTGATCTCGCACCACAAGAGTGGTAGCAGGGAGGATGCAGGGAACTACAGACCAGTCAGTCTTACTTCAGTAGTGGGCAAGATTATGGAGACACTCCTTAAGGAAAGGATAGTGCAACACGTGGAATACATAGGAGCACAGTATCCAAGACAGCATGGGTTTACAACAGGAAGGTCCTGTCAAACTAATCTCATAGATTTGTTTGACTAGGTAACCAGAGTGGTGGACCAAACAGGAGCAGTTGATGTCACCTTCCTTGACTCAGCAAAGCTTTTGATACTGTTCCGCATAGAAGATTGATTAATAAGCTGGGTAGGCTCGGGGTGGGTCAGAAGTTGGTCAACTGGGAGGAAAACTGGTTGACGGACAGAAAACAGACAGTGGTGGAAAAATGATATACAGTCAGAAGAGATTCAAGATACTAGTGGGGTACCTCAGGGATCAGTCCTGGGGCCAGTCCTCTTCAATATCTTCATCAGTGACATTGCAGATGGACTGGAGGGTAAGGTTTGTCTGTTTGCAGAGACACCAAGATCTGCAACAGAGTAGATGATCCAGATGGGGTTGGCAGAATGAGAAGAGATTTGGATAAACTGGCAAAATGGTCGGAAGAGTGGCAACTGGGATTTAATGCAAAGAAGTGCAAGATCATGCACATAGGGAAGAGAAACCCTGAAGCCACCTATAGGCTGGGAGGGAAGTTGCTGGCAGTCACAAGGGAAGAAAGAGGCTTGGGCATCATCACCACAGATGACTTGAAATCATCGAAGCAGACCACTTAAGCAGTAGGAAAGGCTAGGAGGATGATGGGGTATATTAGAAGGGGTATCACAAGTCATAAGAGCGAGGAAATAATCCCTCTTTACAAGACACTGGTTAGGCCCCATCTGGAGTACTGCGTACAGTACTGGAGGCCACACCTTCAAAAGGACATTAACTAGGTTGAGGCAGTCCAGAGAAGGGCAACCAAAATGGTGCAGGGATTGCATCAGAAAACATATGAGGACAGATTAACAGAGATCAATATGCATACCCTAGAGCAAAGGAGGGAGAGAGGTGATACGATCGAAACATTCAAACACCTTAAGGGCATTAACAAGGTGAAAGAGTCTACCATGTTTCAATATAAGAAAAATAGCAGAACAAGAGGACATAGCATTAGATTGGGGGGAGGCTGATTAAGGGGTAATGTGAGGAAGTTATTTTTCACAGAAAGGGTGGTGGATGCATGGAACGGCCTACCTCAGGAAGTAGTGGATATGAATACAGTGCAGGGCTTCAAACAGGCATGGGATAGGCATAAGGGAGCAATACAGATGAGTATGAATAGATAGGCCATTCATAAGGTAGAAAAAGAAATGGGCAGACTGGAGGGGCCTTGCGGTCCTTATCTGCCATCAACTTCTTGTTTCTATGTTTCTATGTTTCTATGTTTCTATGTTTATGGTGATGTGACATATATGTCAGTTTCCTTGGTGCGTACCTCTAGGTGAGGTTTACATTGTACATTGTATATTATATTGTGTAGTCATATTCCATGTATCTGTGGCACGTTTAACGTATGTGGTTTGTAGGACTATGTATCTGAACAGTCCCTAGTTACACCTGACAATAGATCCATGGCCTAGATGGACTTACTTGACTGACAGGCTTGTACATAGTACGGGCCATGAGTGCCATGCTTGTGCAGTGTGCACTTGTAGCACACAGCAGCAGTGACCATCGCGGGACCATTTGTGGAAGAAAGCCACATATGTAGCTGTGGCAGTGGTGCAGTGACAGTCTGGCACATATGTGTACCTGGCCATGATGACCAGGTGGGCCCCCTCTGTTAGATATCTGACCACCCTTACACTGTAGAACCAGTTCAGTACACTAAATCAAAACATCAGTATGGGATCTACACATGATACAGGTGATGAAACCTTGGGAGCTACCAAGAATGGGGGAGTAAAGATCCACCAGAAAATATCAGGAGGCAGTATAGAGCAGTGGTTTAAGGCTCTGAGCTGCAAATCTGAAGACCAGGGTTTGAATCCCATAGCTTCCACTTGCATACTGTGTGACTCTGAGCAAGTCACTTAACTTCCCTGTGCTCCCAGGTTGCACCTGTAAACAAGGGAATTCAATGAATGGTTGAAAAACCGGTGTGGAGCTCAGGGTTTTGGCTTCATTGGGGACTGGGGAGCCACCTGGAGGGATGCAGACCTATATTGGTGTGATGGTCTGCATCTGTCCAGGGGGGGAACCAGGATCCTAGGTGAGAGGTGTAAATGCTGCATTGGCAAGTATTTAAACATTTAAACTAGCCAAGGGGGGAGGCACTGAAAAGGAGCAGGGAAATCCCAGCCTCCCCCCACAAAACATGGTATTTAGTGAGGTAGAGAAGTTATTAAGGAGCAGGACAGAGGTAACTGTAAAAAAAGGCAAAGGCAGTAAGGACAGGAATGGGGCTAAAAGGGGTAAGGCCATCAAAAAGTGGAGGGTGGTGAGTACCAATGCCCATAGTCTGTGTAACAAGCTCCCTGAACTAGTGGCCTTGATGGAAGAGGGTTGCCTGGATATTGTGGTAGTCGCAGAAACATGGTACACAGAGAACCATGACTGGGTTGTCAACATACCAGGATACACAATCTACAGGAGGGACAGGGAGGGTAAAAGAGGAGGAGGAGTAGCTCTCTATGTAAAGGAAGGATCAAAGCAACAGAACTAAATAGTAAACAGAGAGCAGATGAGACACTCTGGGTCACCCTGGAGAAAGGAAATGGCACCACAATCCACATGGGGGTTGTATACAGACCCCCATCTCAGAGGGAGGGAATGCACAAGGAAATGATAGAAGGCTTCCTTAGAATGGCAGAAAAAGGGGAGATATTGTTGATGGGGACCTGAATATGCCAGATGTTAACTGGAGCACCTTTGCTACAGGCACATCCAAAGCAGGGTCATTCTTGATGCCCTACAGGGGCATGCCTCAGATAGCTAGTATTGGAACCCACTTGGGAGGGAGCAGTCTTAGACCTGATACTCTCAAATGGGGATGGAGAAAGAATCTCAGATTTAGAAGTGGGTAGCCATCTGGGAACAAGTGACCACCAAACAGTGTGGTTCATGATAAACACAGTCATACAATCAAGCCATACAAAAGCAAGAGTATTGTACTTTAGGAGGGCTGACTTTGGAAAAATGAGAGAGTGCCTCAATAAAGCACTAGCAAACAGGCAAGAAGGAGGGGTGGAGGAACAATGGGGAGTAATCAAAACAGCCATCACAGAGGCAACAATCCTTTGTGTAAAACAAATCAACAAAACACAATGAAGGAAAAAAATGCTATGGTTCTCAGAAGAGGTGGCAGGGAAGGTTAAGGAGAAAAGGATAGCATTCAGGAAATATAAGGAAACACAGAAGGAGCAGGACAGAGAACGTTATCAGTTAAAGCAGAAAGAGGCTGGGAAGGCAGTCAGAATAGCAAAGGCCCAAACTGAGGAAAGGATAGCCAACTCTGTTAAGAAGAGGGATAAGACCTTTTATAGGTACATTACAGCGCGAAGAAAGACCAAAGGAGGGATACTGAGGCTTAATAAAGGGAAGGGAATGTGGGTAGAGGGTGACAGTGAAAAAGCAGGGATACTGAACAAATATTTCTGCTCAGTATTTACAAAGGAAGAGGAGGCTGAGGTACCTAAACCAAACAAGAGAAACACTGTGAAGACGGAGGTCGATACCAGTCCATTTACAGAAGAAAGGGTTCTGAAAGAGCTAATAAAATTGAAGGTGGACAAAGCAATGGGGCCTGATGGAATTCACCCAAGAACTGTAAAAGAACTAAGGGTAGAACTTGTGACACCGCTGACTACTCTCTTTAACAAATCATGGGAGGATGGGATGGTACCTGAGAATTGGAGGAGGGTGGATGTGATTCCTCTTCACAAAAGTGGGAGCAGGACAGAGGCAGGAAACTACAGACCAGTTAGTTTGACCTCAGTGGTAGGGAAAATGATGGAATCACTTCTGAAGGAAAGAATTGTTGAGTACCTAGAGGTCAGTGGGGCACAGGATCCAAGGCAGCATGGCTTTACGATGGGAAGGTCTTGTCAGATTAATCTAATAGACTTCTTTGTCTGGGTGACTAAAGTAGTAGACCAGGGAGGGGCTGTGGACATGGCCTACCTAGATTTTAGCAAGGCATTTGATACAGTCCCACACAAAAGATTAATACACAAGTTAGCCAGCCTTGGAGTGGGTCCCAAGGTGGTAGCCTGGATAAAAAATTGGCTAGACAACAGGATGCAAAAGGTAGTAGTAAATGGAGTCCACAGTGAAGAAAGGAGGATTACTAGCAGGGTACTGAGGTTCTGTACTGGGACTGGTCCTTTTTAATGTCTTTATAAGTGATATTGCAGAGGAACTGGAAGGAAAAGTATGTCTCTTTGCAGATGACACAAAGATCTGCAACAGGGTTGATACAACAGATGGAGTGGAAAGGATGAGAATGGACTTGGCAAGGTTGGAGGAATGGTCAAATGTATAGCTCAGATTCAATGCAAAAGAAGTGCAAGGTAATGAACCTGGAAACAAAACCCATGGGAAGAGTAACAATGGGGGGTGAGATACTGACAACAGTAAAAATGGAAAGGGACCTGGGGGTAATTATATCAGATGACCCAAAGGTGGGCAAGCAATGTGAGAAGGCAGTAAGGAAGGCTGGGCGGATACTGGGATGCATAGGGAGAGGCATCAATAGTAGAAAACAGGAAGTTGTTATCCCTCTGTACAGACAGTTGGTGAGACCCCATCTGGAGTACTGTTTGCAGTTCTGGAGACCCCATCTCTGCAATGACATAGACAGAGTGGAGGCTGTCCAGAGGAGGGCAACCAAAATGGTGCAGGGTCTGCACCAGAAGACATACGAAGAAAGACTAAAGGAGCTTAATATGTATACCCTTGAGGAAAGGAGGGAGAGAGGGGACATGACAGAAACTTTCAAGTACCTCAAGGGAATCAACAAAGTCCAAGAGGGTGGCATCTTTCAGAAAAAGAGATGTGCAAGAACAAGGGGGCACAATTTGAAGATAGAGGGGGGACGGCTCAGAGGTAATGTGAGGAAGTATTTTCTCACAGATTGTGTTGTAGATGCATGAAACAGCCTCCCTGAGGAGGTTGTGGAATCAAGAACAGTGGGGGAATTCAAGAGACATGGGACAGACATAAGGCAGTCCTAGTGGGGGGTAGGAGGAACTAAGCTGTTGGTTAACTAGGATCTGCAGCTTATCTGTTAGGTAGGAAAATGGGCAGACTAGGTTGGCCAAGCGGTCCTTATCTGTCGTCAAATTCTATGTTTCTGAGTTTTCAGCTTAGTGTGCCTCACCTGGTTAAACAATTGGAAAAAAACATATCTTTCTAAATAAGGAAGGAGACCAAAACAAAAGCAAAGGAGGGCCAGAGTTCAATAATCAGACACAAATAACTGAGCACAGAATAGATGCTGCAAATCATTGTGGGGATATTGTCACTGCAAGCACACTGAATAAAAAGATGATTGGCACAACTACACAACAACATAATTCAACTCGGGGAGCGTATAAGAGATAAAGGCCTGCAACCCCTGCAAATAGGGACATAATCATCCTGGGTGATTCAATTATAAGATCTATGGACACCATAGTTTGTAAGGTAGAAAGGAGAACACTACTGTGAGCACCCTTCCAAGGGCAGGGATAGGTGACATCAAAAACTTACAGCAGGGACTAATGAAGCACTCAGACAAAATGGTGTACCACTCCAACAGCAACATTTTGACATCAACCAACACTACAGCAACTACAGTGTCAGGTTGCCTTAGGTATCGGTGATGGACCTCAGCACTGTTTTGAGAGTCATGCACCCCCTCCCTTAATCAGCTCTGACCTGGAGTTGATTATATTTAGTGGGAGGGGTGTGGGGAGCATAGCCCCCGCTTTGGTGGTTTGGGAGGATTAAGCCCCCTAAGAAAACATGGTAGGTAGTGACAAACTTTATGCCGACCACAAATGCGGTCTGCATAAAGGTTTCACTGTATGGTTGTTCGACAAGATTTTTGTCAATGACTGGTGGCAGATCCAGAAAAACAATTGCTGTAATCCTTGCAGGAGTAAATTATGTTGGAAAGAGAAACCTATCAGATATTTACAAGGATTCTGAGGAGGTTGCATCCACCATAAAAGAAAGTAGAGGAGAAGTTATTATTTTGGGCATTCTGCCAGTACATGGTCCCAGGAGTTATACATTTAAAACTATTGTTTCAATAAATGGATGGCTTAGGAGATGATGCTCTAGAAAGGGCTATGCATTCATAGATCACTGGGACAGCTTCACAAATCCTTACTTATTTAGGAGGGATAGGGTCCAGTTGCATAGTTTTGGCACAACAACTTTTGCCCAGAGTTTTAACAACAGTATACTCCATCATTTAAACTAGTAAATTGGGAGGGGGGATCTAAATCTCACAAACCCTATATAATGGGCAGAGCACACTGACTGAGAAGAAAGTATTGGAAGGGGGAATTGTCTTCTAATCGATGCTAGAAGCACGCTAAATAAATTTGAGGAATTAAAATATTCACTGAGTACCCAATCCATCCATCTTTGTACAATCACAGAAACATTGTGGAAGGAGAAGGATACATGGGATAAGAACATTGATGATTATAAACTTCTGTGTATAACAAATCTAGAGAAAAGAGAAAGGAAGGAGGCATGGCGATCTATGTGGCTGATAGCTTGCCATCAGAAGAATACCAGATTGATACTAGGAACTCCGAGCAATTATGGATTAAATTAACCTCAAGAAACAAACATAAAATAATTTTGGGACTAATTTACAGGCTGCCCTCTTCTAAACTGGATGGCAATTTATTCATATGAGAAATAATGGAGAACTTAAACCCAGCAGATAGATTTGTAGTAGTGGGGGTGAACTGGGCAAATATCCAAGGTTCAAACCAAATAGAAGTATGGTATCTGGAAGCTTTTGATCAGATAGGATTGGCACAACATGTGAAAGATCCTACTAGAGGTGACCATTTTCTGGACTTGATCCTAAATAAAATGGGGGATTCAATACATGATTGTATAACATCAGCATCATTAGGTAATAGTGACCATGAAATGGTCTCATTTAAAATCCAAGCGCAAGGTTTTACTATGGAGGGACAACTGAGATTTTGAATTTGGGGAGAGCAGACTTTGATAGTATGAGGCTCGAATTAGCACAGTGAGACTGGCAACAAGATTTTTTAAAGAAACCACTATAAACTACATGGGACTTGTTATGTGGTAAATTAAATACCCTAATAAGTTATTTTAAACCCAGGAAGAAGAACTATAATAAAAATAGAAGAATTCCAGCATGGTTTACTAAAATGATTAGCAAACTGATCAACAAGACAAATAAGGCATATAGGTATGTTAAGATAAGTAACGACCATGGAGGACAAAGTTATAAAAACATCCTCAGAGAATTGAAAATAGAATAAAGAATGCTAAAAGTGCTTATGAAAAAAAATTAGTATTGCAAACTAAGGGTATTTATAAGGCATTTTATGATTATATAAACAGCAAAAAAGTAATACATCAATGGTAGGACCACTAGTTAACTTAGAAGGTACATTTATCACAAAACCCAAACATATGGCTGACATACATAATAGGTGTTTTACCTCCTTATTTAATGACAAAAAAAATAATATTGAGTGGTTTATGGATAAAAAAAAATTTACCTAGGACAATCAACCTAAATGAAGCAGTCTTCAAGAACAAATTGCTAATGCTGGATCCTAATACATCCCGTGGTCCTGATGGCCTCCATCCAAGAATCATTAGGGAGTTGGCAACTGAACTAACTGGTCCATTAGCATACATTTTCTGAAGGTCTATAGACTAAGGAGAAGTGATTGATTCCTGGAAGTCTGCCACAGTAATGCCATTACACAAAAAGGGTAGTAAAAAGGATCCTAGTAATTATCAACTTGTGAGCTTAACATCAGTACTGTCAAAGGTCCTAGAGGGTACCATTAAACATTATATTGGTATGCATATAGCAAATACAAAGATGGAAGATCAGAGGCAACATGAATTCACTAAGGGCAGATCTTGCGAAACAAACGTGTTAGACATCTGATAAAATCAGTAGAGCCATAGACTGAGGCAAATCAGAAGATATTATATCCCTAGACTTCACCAAGGCTTTTGACAAGCTACAGCATCAGGAATTAATAGCAGTGTTAGTGGACCTGGGTTTGCACAGCTGTATTATCAAATTGATTATATCTTGGCTGTCTGACGGGAGACAAAGGGTATGTACTGTATACAGGGGATTCATTCTGAGTGAGCAGAGGTCAAGAGCGGGGTCTCTCAGGGCTCAGTCCTGGGACCATTTTTGTTCAATCTTTATGTAGCCTCACTGGGTGATGAAGTTGAGGGCATGTGGTTATCTAAATTTGCAGATGACACTCGCATAGGGACAATAATCGAAACAAACAATGATGCAGTTAAGCTTCAAAATGCACTAAACGTAATTGAGGACTGGGCTGCAGAAAATAAATTGAAGTTTAAAATTGGAAAATGCACCGTTATGCATTTAGGGAAAAAATATCCAGGTGGATTATACATTAGATGACTGCTTATTAAAAGCAGCTCCTGAGCAAAGAGGCCTTTGGATAACCATCTCGACTGACCTCCAATTTACAATCCATTGTCATAAAATCACACATAGAGCCAATGGGATATTAAATAGCATATTGAGACATATCACCAGTAGGGGAGGGAAGTCATTTTGCCAATGTATGTTTCCCTACTGAAACCTTGTCTGGAGTATAATGCCCAAGTTTGGGCACCACATAAGAAATCAGATATTCAAAAGACTGAGAAGTTCAGAAAAGAGCAACACACATTATTAAAAACCAAAAGGTCAAAAGCTACAAGGCTAGACTCCATGATTAGAATATGTTTACACTATAGTACAGACAATTATGTGGGGACATGTGTTTGGTCTTTAAATCTATTTCTGATGATAACTTATTGGATTTGTTGGGAATGGAGCATAGAGATCAAATATATAACACACGTGCCCATCCTCTACAGCTTATGGGTGAAAAATGCTATTCCTACAGAAGACAAAAATGATCCTTACAAAGAGTAGTTACTTTTTGGAATTCACTACTAGTGGAGATAGTAGGAAGCAAAATTATAAACAAATTTAAAATCAGATTAGATAGCTATTGTATAAAGAACAACATCTTAGTTTATGAATGAATCCATGGCGAGCATTATGGACAAAAGTCTGCTAGCTCTGTAACTACCGATGATATCTATGACCTGCTATACTCTGTAACCATGTGCAGTCAGCAATCAGTTGCTGCATACTCTAGACACTGCATAAAACTCTATGATGAAAGTACGGTGCTAGTGTAGAATGGCTGTGTGGAATACACTGTGTGTGTGTGTGTGTGTGTGTGTGTGTGTGTGTGTGTGTGTGTGTGTGTGTGTGTGTGTGCATTTTCCTCTCCTATTGTTTCCCCAAGAGGTCCTTATTATGTACATTCAAGAAAGACCCCATGTATCTATTGAAACCAAGCAGTAGTGTGCCTGACCTATCATGGTGGGAGACCACCCCTGCCCTATGCACTGGTGATGGCTGATGGTGGTCAGGACCTGCAATACAGGTGGTCGGGCAGTGTTATCCTTGTATCCCTATGGTAAACAGCCCAATCACCCCCCCCACAGATGTGGTTGTAATTCCCCTCCACATACTGCTGGCCTCCACAAATTGTGTAGTATGGACCCACTGATACAATCCCTGGACACAGCAGAGTGGCCAGGTTGCCTGTGTGAGGGTGTGATTGATGTCTGCTCCCATCCACCTCCAAGAGTACATGTCAATTGCTACCCTGAGCATGTGGTTGTGGTGGCAATGTACCAGTGTGTATATGGCAGCACTGCATCAGTACAGGAGTGTGTTTTATGGGAGATGTGTTGTATCATGTCATGCTGTGAGGTTGTGCCTCCAGCCCGGATGGCGTGTTGCCCTCCATGTACATAGGGTTGTACATACCATGATAGCTCAGCACCACAGTACCCTACTCATGTGGGTGGTGCACTGAATTGGTAAGTGCACTGTTGTGTCCCTGCACAATAGCTATGCCTGTATGACACCTGGCAACTGTGTGCATCTGCCAATGTGCACAGCTGCCAGTGCCTTCATCTTCATTCGCCCTTTACAGTGACATGCTGTTCACTGCCTAGTATCATTCACTTGTACCCCCCTTGTTCCTCTCTACAGCCACCAGGCCCAAATCTGTAGTGGATTGAGCTGGGCAGGCCTGTCAGGAGTGGCAGGGCAGTGAGGCAGAGGCAGGGGAGGCCAGACTGGAGTTCAGATGTCACTGATCTAGAGATGACTAGCAGTCCTCAGACATAGGGCCACATACTATAAATAACCTGCATTGTGTAGTGCACTGCCTATATTATATGTCTATTTTTTCTTGGAAGTTGATAATATTGACTGGGGGAGGGGGGTTGTCAGTGCGGCTCAGTAAGTTACATGCATGCCTCTGATGCTGCCACCTTGAGGTTTGTGGGTTTTAGCCCCACACCAGGCCCTTGGGGTACTGTTTCACCACTGACACTGTGGTGCAGCATGGAGGGGGCTGCTTCACTCCTGGGGTGCCGTCTATTGATTGGGACATTATGCTGCTGTTTCATCAGCCTGTTCCATTGATGCTTAGGTGGCCATTGAGGGCACTGTACCATAACTTACATCACCCTATGTAGTAGCCTATCCCCTGTGTCCCAGCCTTGGTACTATGGCAGGATAGTACGACTACTGCCCACTGCCCCAAGCTGTACACCTGTCATTGGTTGACAACTACAGTATGTCCCCTCAGTCAGGACATAGCAGGTGAAATGCACAATTGTGTGGCTTCTGCTCTCCTGGGTGGCAGCACTGGCATGTCCACATATTGTATGTTGTACTGCCACTGGCTGAGTAAATGCTGCATGCCACAGGGGCCTTTGGATGCCTGCCATCATACAGTCCACCATCCATTGTGTCTGATGGTCAAGGCTCCCTCACCTACTGCCATGATGGAATGGGCACCACTGGAACACATATCCTTTGGAGGATGCTTTTGGGCATCTCTGAGGGCATCTAGGTCTCCCTAAAGTGGGTGATGCCATTAGTGTGTATTTATTTAGTTGTTCTCTATTTATCTCTCTGCTGTTCCTTTTATTTGTACTGGCTCTCTAGTCATTTACTACTGCTGTACTGTTGTTACAAGTGGCACAACAAGCTCCCATTGAAAGGGTATAGTATATAGTGCTATTACGATCATTTATTTATTTATTTAGCTTTTGTTGACCGGGTAAGTGCACTAGACAAATCCTGCCTATTTTCAATCATGACCCCGGGGAGGGGGATACAGATGAATGCCAACTGACTTTGAACCAGATTAAGCTGTTGGTGGTATTTTTAGTGAATGAGGGAAATTTGGCCAGGAAGCCGGGGAAATTCCCCTACCCTTTTCGATAAGTGCCATGGGATCTTTAACATCCACCTGAACTATCACCAATCCAGGCAGATGGGACCTTGGTTTAACATCTCATCCGAAAGACAGCACCTCAGAAGTGCAGCACCCCTCTCATGCTGCTCTACAGTGTCAGTACTGGGATATTAACCCAAGTGCCAGATGTGGGAACTGAACCCACAGCCCTCTGATCTCCTAGCCTCAGAGGCGAGTGTGCTACCTACTGAGCCACTGACACTGCTGATCATCATTGTGTTCCATGTTGGCACCAGGTAACCACTGGTTTCCAGTGCTGCAAGGTCAGCTGTCGGCATGCATACCCATCTGGTGGAGGTATTCCCTAGACATTGTGGTACCGGTACACCCCTGTGACATGCCATGTGTGGCATGCAGTATGTATGGGAGGTCTCTATCAGCCTGCCTGTGTCATTGATGTCTATAGTGACGCCTGTGCTCAGGTTCCACACTGTTGTGTATCACACTGGTGTTGTTGTCACCACCATATGCCATGACTGGCACATGTACAGGTTGACTGAAGTGCACTTACTGACCACCCTGGTGCAAATTTTTGTTCCCCTACCTGTTACAAATAGTGCTGCATGGTATTACTGTTTTGCATGTGTTCTGTGTGGGCCTGTGCTCCTTTCATGCCCACCTTGGGCCCCACTACTGTCAGCTACCTGTTCCTGTTTTGTTGGTCTGTACCCTTTTGCTGCTGTGTATGGAGCATAATATGGTCACGCATACTGCTGTTCTCCAATTCTTCCTGTTTTTTCCTTTTTTTATTTAAACTTTTGTTTATCAGGTAAGTATATGAGCCAATGCCCTTCTTCATACACGACCCAGGGCTAATACAATAGCCAAATATGTTACATTGAAATTAAGCATAAATCAAAACACATAGACATAACAAAAATTAATTTACAGTATACTATTTGTTTGTTTACAGTGCCCATTTGTTTAATTTTTTTATACATCTGTGCTGTGCATGTTTGCCAGCAGTGTGTGTGCCTGTATCCTGTCCCTACTGGAGACCAGTGGTGGCTCCTGCTTTCTGGTGTTCTGCATATGCACACACATGTGTGGTCCTGTGTGATGAATGCCTGGTCTGCAGAGTGCTGGGTGTGTGACCATTAATCACGGCTACTGGGGCTGGGATACTGCCTATTGCACTCTACAGTGGTACAGCTTTGGCTTGTGCAGTGTATTCACATATTGCCTGTCTGTTGTTGTCTTGTGTCCATTGCATGACTGTGTTTGTCTCTATTGCAGCAAACTCACTCTGTCCATGTACAGTTATTCACTATTTGGGTATACACTGCAGTCTCTATTATTCTCTACATATGCTGCCATCCCAGATGCATGACTCTGTCCACCAGTGTGTGGCATGTAACCCCAAGTGAAGTCTTGTTGTACAGATGTTATGCACAGTATACTACTTCTGTTAGCGTATTCCTGCTTACATGGCTTACTGAGTTCTATGTCTTTCTTTCCATAGGTTCCAAGTTGGGCGAGTGAAGGCCTAGAGGCAAAGGAAGAGGACAACTACCTGCAGTCTGGCTACTGAGGTTGGTGTGATGATGGCTGGGTGCAGCTGAGGAGGCTGTGCAAGAGGTTGCACAGGCAAGGCAAGGCAATTTTATTTCTAAAGCACCCAATCCTGGAGGCTTTGGATGCCGTATATAATAAAAACAGAATACAAAATACAGAAATAACATCTGTTCAGTAGCGAAATCTTTAAAACAACATTCTTAAAAAGCATAAATATAAAATATGAAATCGCTAAGGATAGAGTAGGTGGGAGATGGCTTAATCCCCAAAAGCCTGGCAGAAAAGATGGGCCTTAAGCCTTTGCTTAAAGACACCAATCGAGGGGACATCCCACACTGCAGCTGGAAGCGTGTTCTACAGGCTCAGCCCAGAGGCATTAAATGCTCAGTCACCAGAAGTCTTGAGCCGAACCCTGGGAACATCCAGGAGGCCCCTCAAAGTGGAGTGGAGGGAGTGTGCAAAGGTCACAGGTGACAGGAACTCAGATAGGTAGCCTGAGCCCAGCCCATATTGGGCCTTGTAGGTGAGCAAGTCCACCTTGAAAAGGACTCTCCACCTGACCGGCACCCAGTGCAGAATATGCAGAACCAAAGTCACATGGCACGACCTAGATAGTCCCACCAGTAACCTTTCCACCCTGTTCTGCACCAGCGGCAGCCTGTGGAGGGTCCCCTTCAGTGACCCCAAAGTAAAAAGAGTTGCAGTAGTCAAATCTGGATGCCACAAAGGCATGTACTAGGGACGGGAGATCTTCGAGCGGAACGAGGGGCTTGATCTTGGTGATGTTCCGCAAGTGGTAAAAACCACTCTTCACAACAGATGACACCTGATCTTCGAAGGTCAGTCTGCTGTCCAGGATCACACCTAGATTTCACACCTTCAGGGGAAGCAACCAATTGAGCAGACCCTAGGAAAAGACCAGTGTCTGCTCCAGGTAGCAACCCATCACTTCCGCAACACAGCTCGACCACCAGCACCTATGTCTTGTCCGGGTTGAGTCACAGCTAGCTGGAAGCTATCCAGTCATTGATTTTAGCTAGATAGGTGTTAAGCACATCAACTGCACTGGATGTCCCTGGGGGCAAATGACAAATACAGCTGGGTGTTACCTGCATAGCAGTGAAACTGCACGCCGTACTGTTGAATGATCTCACCCAGGGGCAGCGTATACACCACGAACAGCATCGGCGACAAGATCGAGATCTGTGGAACTCTACAGGACAGAGGCATTGAAGAGGAGGAGGAGAAATTCCTCATCACTACCTGCTGCACCCTGTCTAAGAGATAGGATTCAAACCATTTGATAGCAACACTGGTGAGTCCACAAAATTCACAGAGCTGATTGAGAAGCACAATGTGGTCCACGATGTCGAAAGCTGAAGAGAGAATGAGGAGCACAAGAACTGACCTGTTTCTTCCATCTCTAGCTCTGAGTAAGTCATTATGCATCCTGAGTAGTGCAGTTTCTGTACTGTGTCTAGTCTGAAAACCCTACTGAAATGGTTCATAGATGTTGAAGGACATGAGTCGATCCTCGAGCTGCTGTGCTACCAGTTTCTCAACAACCTTGCTCAAAAAAGGCAGGTTGAAGATAGGGCAGTAATTCACTAGGATGTCTGGGTCAAGGAAAGGTTTCTTTAGGAGGGGTCTCACCAGCACCTCTTTCAGAGGAGCTAGGAACACCCCCTCCACCATTGAATACCTGGCTATCCCAGCAAACACTAGACCAACAGCCTCAGCGCATCCCATCAAGAAATGCATTGGGGCTGGGTCCAGTTCACAAGATGCATGCTTCAGCTCTAAAATTACCCGTGACACCTCAAACACCTCCACTGGCCTAAACTCTTCCTAGGCTGGCAGAGTTCCTCTGCTCCCAGCAGACCGGCAACTGCAAGGCAAAAACCTATCTGACAGAATCCATGACTGGATAGCCAACACCCTGTCAGAGAAGAACAGAGCAAACTCCTCACACAAGGTTGATGAAAAGGCTTTTTTCGGCTGAAGACAGGCTGGATGAAGAAGCCTGTCCACAGTCCAAAAAAACTGAGCAGGTCTGTTCCTCCCTGCTGCAGTCTCCCTGGACAGGAACTCTGCCTTCTTATGGGACATAGCCTCCTAGTACAGTGCAGCCCACTTATAAGAACATCGGATATAAGAACATCCCGGATATAGTCACATTTTTCTCATGTACCAGTCTCGCTCCATTGTTTTCTATGGGAGCAAAGCCCATTTTTAAGAACACCAAGATCGGTTATAATCACTTTTTTTTTGTAAAGCAAAGGGCCTGGGTAGCATTCCTTCACACATATTTAGATGCTACGACCCTTACTAGCACCTTAACTATGATCTTCAAGTCAATTGCAAGTCAATTCTCGTTCCTTTTATCTTTAAGTGGCGCGGCGAGATTAGAGCACTTACTTGATGATGCCTGCACAACGGAAGTTTTTAGTGATCGCATTCACCTCTAATTACCTTAAGCACTTAATCATTAACCCTCCTTGCAAGCTAATTTTACAATTGTTAAAAAAAATTCCTTCGTGGTCGGACACTATGGCTAACATAAATGCAGGCTTTCATTAATTGTAGTCAATGCTGCCATGGAGAAACACAGGCGTACCGCACTGACCCTTGCACAAAAAATACAAATTATTGAATCCCTCAGTGTTCCAGGGACTAAACGAATTGACATAGCTAAAGAATTTAACATAAATGTGTGCACGATTTGAAAATCATTGCCAACAAAGAAAAGCTGTATATTGATTATCAATAGCGGATTTAATACGGAAATAAAAAGAAAACGTCTGGGCAAAGATGAAGTTGTTGAACTCGCCCTACTTCTGTGGTTCAGTGCCTGCCGGAATGCTGATGCTCCAATTAGTGGACTGCTGCTGCTGACAAAAGCACAACAACTAGCCAAAGGACTCGGTGTCCAGTTTACCGCTACAAACGGCTGGTTATGTAGATGGAAAGAACGACATAACATACACTTCAAATGTTGCCATGGCGAGAAGCAGGATGCAGATTTAGTTGGTGCTTTGTTATTTTACAAGTGTTTGATACAGTACAGTATTTGTATTAAAGCCTGTTTTTAATGGAATGTAATTAAATTAATGCCTCTTACAACAGTCTCTTACTACAGTCTCTGACATTATTTTGGACGTCAGCATGCAGTTTGAGGTTTGCGGCACATAACAGTAAATGTTAAGTTTGAAGATTAGCGCTAGCCCACTTATAGTAACAGCCCGCTTATAAGAACATTTTATTGTGGCAAATACGATGTTCTTATAAGCGGGCTGCACTGTACTCACAATAGTGGGTGCACAGGACCAGTTTGTCAGCATCTAGCCAGGACTTCACTAGCAATGCTCCAACTTCAGACCCTTGATCTTCATCACCTTGTGATCCCTGTCAAAACACAGGGATCTCAAGTGAGAAGATCTGGGTCATATACGAACTGGTGCTATGGCATCCACAGCTTCAGACACCACCTTATTTTAGGTGGCCACTGCCTCCCCAGTGCCAATTGCACAAGCCGCCTCAACCCTAGATAGGTCAGCTACCACCAAAAGTCCTTCGGGGTCTAGCCCCCTTAAAGAGCATTAGCTAACCATCTCCACAGGGATGTGACTATCAGGAGGAGCCCCAAACATGAACTCCACAGTGCAGTGATCGTACAAAAAGACCAGATCAATCCAGAGGTTAAAAACCCCAAGACCCAGCTGGAACACCAGATCGAGAGTGTGACTGTGCAGGTGGGTTGCAGAGCAAACCACTTGTGTCAGACCCAGTGAAAACATTAACTGGAGGAGGTCATAACCGAAATGTGAGGATTCATCAGCCCAGGCATTGGAGTCCCCCAGGATTAAACACCTGGGGGCTCCAACACCTAGTCAATGACGAAGTCCGCTACCTCCTGCAGGAATTCTCCCTCCTGGCCAAGCAGGCAATAAATGAGGAGAATCCTGCAGCCTGAACCTGGACTCCCATGAATGGTGACACACTCAAAAGACCTGGTGTTGCCAACTGAATGTACTGTAAAGCCCAGGTTGGCTCTAAAATGATGGCTATACTCCTGTCCCTGCAATCCTTTCTCAGGCAGTGCACCACAGAGTACCTGGTTGGGACAGGTGATGCAGGAGCTGGTGGCTGCCACCAGGCATGTTGTTGAGGAGCAGGATCAACAACAACCACCTGCAGGCTAGTTGATTGCTACAGGGTAATACAGACAATTGTAATTAGTCCAAATGAAAACTGTGCCAAAGGCAAAGAATGGTGCAGGTTTATGGCGTACAGCACTACATAGACCAAAACAAAGAAACAACATCAATTGCGGGGTTAACCCAAACCTTTATTTTCCTGTCATACTGCTGTTTTACAGGAAATGAAATGTAATTTGCAGAATTTGGCTTCACTTTGCCTATTTGAAGCAGCAGCATGCTTAAGCTCCTTTGTGCATTTTTTTCTTTGTTTTAATACAGGCAATTTACTGGTGGGTGCTCTTATATTGTTTTAAGTAAGGGTCAGTGCCCTTGTCTTTTTATTTCTATGGACTGGTCTCCTTTTGTTCTTTTTTGTATGGATGAGTGCCTTTTCTTTTCTTTGTATGGGCAAGTGCCCTTTCATTTATTTTTCTTTTTGTGGTTTTGTGCATTAAATAAACATTTTGATATCTTTACTGCTGTGTTGTGAGTCTTTCATTGTTGCCCATCTCTCCCTCTTCACTGGAACAATGTTTTTTTCTGTGCTAGTAGCATGATGCCTCTGTCCAATGCTGTGCTATATTCAGCACTGCCAGCACTATACTTTGACCAGCACTGTGCTGTGGCCCAATATTTAGCCATGTTAGTGCAGGTACTGTGTCTGGCACTCAGTCTAAATATCTCAGTGTCCATTTCACTGCACTACAGTACCTTTGGCACTGGCACAGAGAAGGCAGTTCTGGCTGGCTGATTATGGAGGGCCATAGTCCATCCACAAATGGTTTCTACCTGTCAGTCATATACTATTCTACACATTTAATAGTATTTATTTATTTTATTTATTTCAGTTTCGGAATTACAACCTTTGAGCCAAACTGACTCTTTTACAAAGGCTTCAAGTCAGTAGAAGAATAGAAAAAACAGTACAATTTACATCATAAGTTGAGAACATACAATAGCCAAGTGACAAGGCTATTTTACAAGCAAGATAAATGTGGAGTATAACCTCAGATACAAATACTTTCATAACAGAAATATCTTTAGTCTGTAGGTCTAGTTACTAAGTGCAGGTTGCTTGTAGTTTGCAACTAAAATTGGCTTTGTCAAGGAAAAGGGGAGGATGAAGGAGGTATGGAGATTATTGACATGGGTACAGAGGATGCATGTTGTATAAAGTTATTAGGGGATAGGAGAAGGGGATATGGTGATGAGGGAGAACAAGCTGAGAAGTGTTGTGTGCATGGGGGCAGCCTAGGGGAAGTGTAAGCCAAGTGGAGGGAAGGGGGTGAGGTGAGGACTCTTGGGGTGAGAGGGGTAAGAAGGTGGGGGATAAGGGTTGGAAGTCTAGGGCAGGGGATGGAATTCCTATCATTGTGCACAGCGGTTGCACTCTTGGTATTCTACCAGGGATGATGGAGTTTTTTTTTGAATTGGCCAAGTTACTTAAGGTGAAAAAGGGAGGAGGGTAGGTTGTTCATCCAGAGAGAGCCTTGATAGGAGAGGGACCTTTGGACCAAGGTGGTCTGTTTGTAAAGTACACACAGTACCCCAAGCAGAGCGTTGGGTTGTTTTAGTGTTGGGGTTACACTGGAAAAGCTTTGAAGTTGATTCTGAGACTAGTCATAGGAGGGCTTTTTTTTCCTATGATACATGCCTGGGTACTGGGACCTTAGAGGTAATGGGAGCCAGACAGTTGCAGGGAAGAGACTGCAACAGTGGGAATACTTATTAGCTCCTAGATCAAGTCAGCAGACTTTGTTGAGCAGGAGTTCAACCCTTTTGAGAGCAGTTTTAGTAGCCACACTATAGACAGTCAGTCCATAGTCAATGGTGGACAGTATTGAGCTTCTGGTGACAAGGTTGAGTGCCTCAGTGGTCATAGCATTTCTGGGTCGGTAAAAGAGTCCGAGTCTGTTGTTGGCTATTTTTACAACATGGTCAATATGGCTGTTGAAAGAAAGGGTGTTATCTAGTAATAATCCCAGGTATTTAAAGGTAGTAATCTGTTTGATTACATCACTTTTGTTACTTAGTATGGTAAATGGGTCACTCTGTTTTTTTGAGCTTTGTAGGGTAAAGTACATTGCTTTTGTTTTTCTGTAGTTCAAGAAGAGTTTGTTGTGAGTAAACCACGACTCCAGTTTAGTAAAGCTACTTTGAAGGGTAACTGTTATTTCATGGAGATGTGTTCCTGGTATGGAGATCACTGCATCATCTCATAAGCAGCATCTTAGCAGGGCACGTGCTTGGCAGGGAATTGATGAAGAGGCTGAATAGTAAGGACCCTAAAATTGATCCTTGTGGGACACCCAAAGTAGCATTCCAGGGTTCAGGGGATACACCTTTTATCCTAACACACTGGGACCTGTGTAAGAGGTAGCTTGAGGACCAGGACAATGTATTGGTGGAGAGGCCAAGGGCTGTGAGGCTGTTGAGCAGGATGTGATGACTGATGGTGTCAAATGCTTTAGTTAGGTCAATAATGATTGACCCAACCATTTTTGCACTATACAGGGAGTCATATAGGTGTGAAATATAGTTGGTGAGTGCAGTAACAGTGCTGTGGGATTTATGGAATCCATGCTGCTGAGAGCAGAGAAGGTTATATTTGTTGAGATAATCTGTGAGCTGATCTGATACAGTTCTCTCTAGGGCTTTTGAGAAGGGTGGTAAAATAGATATGGGGGTGGTAGTTGATTATGCAGGTCCTGTATCCACTTTGAAAGACTGGGGTGATGAAGGCAGTTTTCTACTTGTTAGGGAATATGTTCAACTTAAGGAATATTTTATATAGTTGCATCAGTGGGTGGGCAAGCACTTCTAGGGTGATAATGAGAAGCTTCATGTCGAGCATATCACTACCCATTCTAGTTTTGCCAAGGATCTTCTTCACATATTTAATACTGTCTTCCTTTGTGATTATTTTGAAGTAGAATAGGGGTTGAGTGGTGTATGCGGTGGTAGTGGGGATTGGTAGCCAGCAGTTAGGGTCAGTAACAAGAAACTCTGGACAGGGGACAGAGCTGAGGTAAAGACCATATTAAAGGCATTAGCTAACTCTTTGGGTTGCTGGAGGGGGCCCACAGGGGTAACAATTAGATCTGGTGGAGCTTTGGATTCTTTCCCAGTCAGTGTCTTAACATTCCCCCAGCACTTCTTAAGTTCCTTTCTGTAATAGGAGACTTTAGCATTCCTTATCAAGTGGGTGCATTTATTACTTGCAGCCTTGTAGACTGTAAAATCTGCCTGTCTCCAAGTAGCTCTCATTACATTCCAGAGGTTGTCCCGATTCTTCATTAGTTCTAAAAGGGGGCTATTAAATCAAGGATTGGATGCCCCTTTTGTTTTGAATATTCTGAATGGTGCAAATAAGTCACAGGCTTTATTGAACATGGTAATAAAGTATTCCAGAGCCTTGCTGGGGTCAGGGCAGGTGAGAAAGGGAGACCAGTCTGCCTCTCTTAGGTAGCTCTTGAAGAAGCCAAGTTGCTTTTTCCTCAAGTAGCATTTTTTTCTGGTTTGTGGCATGTTCTTAGGGCACTTGTTAGACCAGGAGAAGATAATGGGAGAGTGGTCTCTCAAGGTGTCTGGCAGGATGGAAATATTTTTTATGTGTTTGGGCAAAAGTAGCTAGGAGCCAATCAATGAGTGTGCTAGTACTGTTTGATAGCTCAACCTAGTTGTTTGATTTGCCATCTGCAATAGGTAAAGGGCATGTATATTTTCCCTGACAGTAACTATATCCTTAGCTAGCCAGTTCAAATTAAAAGTCCCCAAGGATAACCTGTTCCTGGCCCTGCTTTACTTTTTTGATATGTTCAGTGAATAACTCGAGTTCTGGCCCTTATTCTCCTGGGGGTATGAAAATTGTTGTAAGTAACAGAGTTTTACCTTGATGGCCAATTGAAGGCTTAATAGAGAGCATATGAGCCTCCTTGGCATTTGTATTATAAAGCATGATTTGTCCACAGATGCTGCTCCTTGGGTAGACTAGGCATCCTCCACCTCATTTGGAGAATCTGTCCACGCGAAAAGATGGTGTAACCATCCAGAGAGATTGAGGAGTCTGGAACTTTGGAGGAGAGCCTGGTTTTTGTGAGAGCGAGAACATCAGGTTTGTGAATTGTTACCCAAGCTTGGAGTTGGGCAAGTTTGTGCAGGAGGGTACAAATGTTAGCAGTGACAACTGTTATAGAACCAGTACACTGGTGGTTGTGGTGGTTTGCGCGTCCAGGATTGGGGTGCATATTCCCAGATAGTAGCAGGAGGATAACAAGTAATCTGGTAAGGTATCGTTTCCACCAAGTTCTTGCTATTCAAGCTAGCCTGCTGCTGTGGGGTGTGGGTGTGTAGGAATCCATGGAGGAGATGTTGCAGCACATCAGAGCCAGAACGGTTTCAGGGGGAGATAGGTGTGCATTGTTGCATCCAGTGGAACTCATAGTACAGGTATGTGTCTATAGGGACTTAAAGCTGGATATCTATTGTGACTGAACTAGTTGCTTGTGTACTTCAATTTATTGTTAGATCACTAAGGGAAGTGTGTGTGTGTGCTGGCTGGTCATTTTTGAAGGTCACACTGCCCTTTTCCTCATGAACCAGTGAAAGGTAGTTAAGGAGAAAAAATATCACATTAACCAGCTGTAAGGAGCTCATTTTGAAGGCATCTTGGCTCCTATCACTTTAAGGGAAGTTAACTTCCTTAAAAGAAAAAAAAAAACAAGGTTCCTTTCATGGCAGATCTGTATAAACATCTAATGGGAAACTGGACACTAAAAAAATAAAATAGCAGTCCCAGTTAAGTAGCTTAATTAGCTTTGGGAGCTACGTTTCTCTGTCTGAGCCTGTAGACATGAGGCAGCAGGCAGAGGGCTGGGATATGGTTAGGGCACAGCTCTGCATTTTAAATTGGTCTGCTCCACTAATCAGCCAACCCTGCTTTAGGGGCCAAAAATTCAAAAAAGGACACAGATCTGAGCAGCTCCGTACCTTCAGTTAGGAGGAGCAGGGCAGGTCCAGCAAAAGGATACGAGCCGCAGATGAGAGTTCGTTTGAGGGAGAACTCCTGGCCCAAGCAGGGCAACAGAACCACTGAGGAAAAAAGGGACAGAGATAACAAATTATAGGCAGCTCCACAGGGGAGGGCTTCAACACACAAAAGCCACCACAAAGGGCAGAGAGGGGATATGTGAAAAACAAAAGGTTAAATGTGCAGGGCTGGTCTTTTGACTTAAACGTTGGAAGTGGCAGAGAGCTACAGGAATGGGACTCTACAGGAAAATTGCAATGGCTGTGAAACAGAGCGGGATTAGTCAAAAATCAAGCAGTGAAAGAAGGAAAGCTTGAATCAGAACAGAGACTTAGCCATAAAAATAAACAGTAAAGGTAAGAGAGATTTGCTACGAGCAAACTGGCAATTCACTAAACATTTAGGCGTCTATGTGCAAATTAATATAGTAAGACACAAAGTGTTACCCAATGAATGCATACAATTCTAACAAAAAAAAAACAATGAAAGTTCAAGTTCTGAGAAGCAGCAAAGGGCCAAATAATTTGAATTCAGCCCACAGTACAGCACAGCAGTCCCAGTTAAGTAGCTTAATTAGCCTTGGGAGCTGCATTTCTCTGTCCGAACCTGTAGACTTGAGGGAGCAATCAGACGGATGGGGTCAATAGAAGGTGTGTTTGTTTACCATTCGATGTAAGAATTCAATAATTTGCGTGACCAGGGAGACCATACCCATCTAGAGAAGGATAAGGGGCATCTATTTGCCCTGAGGGGGCCACCCACCCTGGACTGAAGGATCCAAACACTAGAAAGCCACCCTCCTAGATGGGACAGGAGGTAGAACCATCATGTAACCAGAGGGGTCCGGGGTTGGCTCAAGACCAAGAAGAGAGTGTGTAGGGATTCCAGTCCTCGATAATAAGAGCCACTTGTCTGGATACTCTTGGCAATATGCTTTTCTACTGCCAGAGCCTGCAGTAACTCATTGTATCATTCCTGATATAAGGGAGGTGATTCCTCGTGCAAGTGCTGTAAATCAACAATCTTCACAGAGATCACTATATTGGCCATTTGGGCTTTGCGATGTTTAACAGGAAGGGCAGAGAAGTTGCCCAACAGGCATTTTTCAGGGGTAAAAGCCTGCTCTAGCCTCAATAATGGATCCATAGCAGCTTTAATTGTATTCCAAAGAGGCTGGATCTTGTCACAAGTCCATAGCAAATGGTACAGGTCTCCTTTGGGCAAATTGCAAAGGGGACAATTAGACGTGGGAGACTTACCAGTATGGTAAAGTTTGGAAGGTATGAAATACAGATCATGTAGTACTTGAAACTGAATTGTCATGTGTCTATCATGCCGAAGATATCGATATAAATCATGCCAAATTAAGTGCCATTGCTGGGGCGTATAAGAGAGGGATAATTTATTCTGCCAATAAAACCCAATTCCAGTCTACAAGTCAGGATCAATTGTTTGCAAATAGGAGTATATGCCAGATGTGGCATGTGGTTGAAAGGCAATAGTTAAAAGGATCGCTAGAGGGTCCGTTGCAGGTGCCAGCTAGGGACCTGGCCCAAAAAAACACATCCAGAGCTTTCCTGAGTTGAAAGTATTTGAAGCTGTGGAAAACAGGGAGACTGAAAATGTCTATCACTGCCTGGATCGAGATGGGACAACCCTCTCAAAGAAAGTGCTGAACCTGCACACTCCACAGGGGGGCAGAAAGCCTTAAGTTTAGGGTGACCCGCTATGTGAAAGTGTGGGTTACGTAAAATCGGTTGAGAATGGTTCATGGTCCAGTCTACTTTTAGATCTTGGTGCACTTGCACACATGTCTTCAACGACCAGATTAAAGGAGGGTCTCTTAATCCTAGGGGTAGGGGTACTGGAGTGAGATACAATAAACTGTGAAGGTGCACACCTTCTTTCCTACAAAGGTCTTCCTCTGTAACAAGCCAAGTAGGGCAATATGCATCTGTAATTGGAGCTATCATGGTATTGCCCCAGCACAGCCACTTTGCTCCATGAGAAGCCAAATAATAGAGGAAGAAGTTCGGAAGGCGAATCCCTCCTACCTCTTTCGGTTGCGAGAATTTAGAATAGGCACATTGAATCGCACCTCCCCCTCCCCCCACAAAAATTTATTCAGGATACATTGCAATCGTAGGAACCAGAATTTGTGGCGGTAAAGGCCAAGCATACTTAGGGGGTAAAGAACTCATGGTAAAATATTCATTTTGATGATGCTTGCCCAGCCCCACAGAGACAACGGCAGAACAGACCATTGCAGGAGATCTTGCTTAAATGTTTGAAGGAGCCGGACCAAGTTTGCCTTACCCAATAAGAAGGGGAATGTGGAATTCTGATTCTGAGATAAACCAGTTCTTTAGAAACCCATGCAAGACCCAGATTCTGGACTTCCTATTTAGGAACCAATGAATTTAAAGGTAGAACTTGAGATTTCTCCATGTTTTGCTTATAACCAGCCAGTGTGGAGAACTTATCGTTTTCAGCCAGAGCAGCTAAGATAGAGACTGTAGGATGTTCTATGTGCAGGAGAAGGTCATCTGCATAGGCAGATAATTTGTAATTTTCCCAACCCAACATGGTGCCGAATAGCCAGATTATGATTCAGACAATACAAATGGGGTTCCAAATATAAATTAAAGAGGTAGTAGGAAAGGGGGCAACCCAACCTGGTACCTCTGGATAAGCAGAAAGAAGTCGAGGATAGCCCATTGCATCTTACCTGGGCCAGTGGTGCTTCATACAAATATTGTATCCACCAGTGGAAATTTGGAGGAAGACCAAACATCTGAAGAACCTCAAACAGAAATGGCCACAACACCCAATGGAAGACTTTCTCTGTGTCCAGGAAGACCAGAGCAATGGGGGTCCTGCACTCCCCAGACTCAGTGATTAAGTAGAACAGCTTCTGCAGGTGATCACTTGTGAGTTGGTTTGCCATAAATCCAACCTGAGACGGGGAGACTAGAGACAGCCAGACTGAGCCAAGTCAAGTTGCCAGGATCTTAGCCAACAGTTTAACGTCCGAATTTAGTAAAGATATTGGACGATAGCTAGAGTGGAGAAGCTCATTCTTCCCCTCCTTGTATATCAAGGAAATGCAAGTTGTATTAAAGGAAGGGTCAGACAACTCACTAACAAAGAAGGAGTTAAATAACCTAGTAAGTAATGGAGAGAGCTTGACTTTGAAGGCCTTATAAAATTCGTTGCATAGACCATCAGGTCCCAGTGACTTATTTAGTGGGAGCTGATCTATCGCATCGGACACTTCTTGCAGTCAGAATGGACTGTCCAGAAGGGTCTGTTGCTCTTGCCTAAGACAAGGGGTTGGAATGTCAGTTAGTAGGCTAAAATGTGTGAGAGCAACCTCGGAGAGGGAGGATCATCCTGACAGAGATTGTCATAGAAGTCCCAGAAACTCTCCATGATGTCCCTAGGATCAGTTAAAAGGGCACCATGGGAATCTGGCTGCAATCTGGGAATATCCCTCTGGACCTCTAAGTGATTAAGGCATAATGCCAGCAGTTGCCCCACTCTCTCCCCTGATTCAAGGTACTGAGTTTTAGTCTGAAAAAGAGCCATGTCTGCTTTCTCTGTCATGAGTGCAGACTTCTATGATAATCTCTATCAGGATGGTCCTCCTCCATTCTATGCTAGTCAGCCTTGCTTTACCTCTATTTTCCTCTCTGAACTCATGTCCCAGGGTGTCATTTGCACTACTCCTGGTGGTACCGTAGCTGGAATCAAACCTTGTACCTTCTGCACCTGATGTGGACACCTTTCCCCTGCACCACTGTGACTGCCCTACAACCTCTCTCCTACTAACAATATAATGGTGGCACCCTTCCTCCCCCTAATGAGCTGCCTGCTGGGCTTTCTTCTACTGGTTGGTAGCCTTCCACCTATCCTAATGCCACGCCTAGCTCTTCAATCTAGTCTGTCCATGAATGAGCCCACAATTGTCCATGCCTATGTAACACCTGGCACCTCCAGCCACCCCCCTGTGCTGACTGTACTGACTCCCCCTACTAGCCCACACACCCATTTCCTCTCCCATCTCCTTCTCCTGGCCTCCACTGTTCACTCCCTCCCTATGTCTGCAACTACTGCTATCCTCCACCACACATCCAGCCATGCACTTGGCTCTTCTAAACTCCTCAGAATGTCCCTGCTTCATCATGCCCGCTTCCTCCTCTTTTAATCCGTTAACATCCACACTGCCCCTGGCCCTCCTGTGACCCACTCCCCCCCCATGGTAAGAAACATAATGGCCTACTTATTGCTTCAATTAATATCTGTAGCCTGTTGAAAAAAATGCCCCCCTAGGCCTGGATTGCTCAACACTCTCCTGATGTCCTGGCCCTGATTGAAACCTGGTTATCTCATGGCACCCCAGACTCTGCAATGTCCATAGATGGCTACTCAATCCCAAGAGCTGACAGGCATGGCAAAAAAGGCAGGGGCTGTGTTAGGTATATAAAGAACCCCATTCAAGTGCTCCCTATTCCCCTCCCACCACTTACTCACAGTGCTCATGCCCTAGTGATCAAGGTACTGCTAGGTAATCAGGGAAAAACCCTTAACTTGATGGTCACCTACATCCCCCTGAGGAATCAAAAATCTGCCTTTGATGAAGTCTTGACTACTCTGTCTCTCCTTCCCAACAATGGGGAAACCATCATTGCTGGTGACATTACCATAGATTGGCTGGCTTGCTCATCCATTGCGTTCAAGGACTCAACTGCTGCCCTAGACCTTGTCCAAATGGTCCAGTCCCCCACCTGACTAAATAACAAAACTGGCACCTCCACCCTACTGGACCTCATTTTCACTAATCTCCCAAAACATATCTCTCAGGTTACCATCCTCCCTGACACCCTTAGCGACCACTCCTCCATTACATGTCTGTGGTCAAATAAGTCCCACACCTCTCCACCCACCCATACCTACCTCAGGTGTTTAAAAAATAGCTCTCTAAATAAACACCATTAGCAGAACTGTTTAGTGCATCTCGAGCACAGGAGAAGTCCCAGAACACTGGAGAAGGGTTCATGTGATTCCACTCCACAAGAGTGGTAGCAGGGAGGAGGCAGAAAACTACAGACCAGTCAGTCTTACCTCAGTAGTGGGAAAGATTATGGAGGCACTCCTTAAGGAAAGGATAGTGCAACACCTGGAATCCATAGGGGCACAGGATCCAAGACAGCATGGGTTTATAAAAGGAAGGCCCTGTCAAACTAATCTCATAGATTTCTTTGACTGGGTAACCAGAGTGATGGACCAAGGGGGAGCAGTTGATGTCACCTACCTTGACTTCAGCAAAGCTTTTGACACTGTTCCACATAGAAGATAGATAAATAAGCTGGGTAGGCTCAGGGTGGGTCAGAAGTTGGTCTGCTGGGTTGCAAACTGGTTGACAGGCAGAAAACAGAGAGTGGTGGTAAATGGTATACAGTCAGAAGAGATGAAAGTCACAAGTGGGGTACCTCAGGGATCAGTCCTGGGGCTAGTTCTCTTCAATATCTTCATTAGTGACATTGCAGATGGACTAGAGGGTAAGGCTTGTCTGTTTGCAGATGACACCAAGATCTGCAAGAGTAGATGATCCAGATGGGGTGGGCAAAATGAGAAGAGATCTGGATAAACTAGCAAAATGGTCAGAAGAATGGCAATTGGGATTTAATGCAAAGAAGTGTAAGACCATGCACATAGGGAAGAGAAACCCTGAAGCCACCTATAGGCTGGGAGGGGAGTTGCTGGCAGTCACAAAGGAAGAAAGAGACTTGGGCATCATCATCACCACCGATGACCTGAAATCATCCAAACAGACCTCTAAAGCAGTAGTTACGGCTAGGGGGATGTTAGGGTGTATTAGTAGGGGTATCACAAGTCGTAAGAGGGAGGTAATCATCCCTCTTTACAAGACACTGGTTAGGCCCCATCTGGAGTACTGCGTGCAGTACTGGAGGCCACACCTTCACAAGGACATTAACCAGATTGAGGCAGTCCAGAGAAGGGCAACTAAAATGGTGAAGGTCTGCGTCAGAAGACATATGTGGACAAATTAATGGAGCCCAATATGTATACCCTTGAGCAAAGGAGGGAGAGAGGTGATATGATCGAAACATTCAAACACCTTAAGAGCATTAACAATGTGAAAGAGTCTAACATATTTAAGTATAAGAAAAATAGCAGGACAAGAGGACACAGCATGAGATTAGAGGGAGGCCGATTAAGGGGGAATGTGAGTAAATTATTTTTCACAGAAAGAGTGGTGGATGCATGGAACAGCCTACCTCAGGAAGTGGTGGCTATGAATACAGTGCAGGGCTTCAAACAGGCATGGGATAGGCATAAGGGAGCAATACAGATGAGTATGAATAGATAGGCCACAGACAGATCAAAGGCCGATGGCACATTTTTAAGGCAGAAAAATAAATGGGCAGATAGAATGGGCCTTGCGGTCCTTATCTGCTATCAACCTCTATGTTTCTATGTTATCGCCAAGCCCTTTCATCTACTTGGAGCTCTGGTCATGATTTCTGGTGCAACATTAAGGAAATCACCAGAAAAGTGGTCCCCCTTCCACCTTCCCAGCTCGCTATCGATGGTTCATTAGTTCAGGACCCACTAACCATCGTGAACACCCTTAACAATCCTTTCTCCAACCATCAGGCATTGCCCCCAAACTTCTTCAACCACCATTTGTCGAGTAATCCTGCTCCCACCTTATCAGATGCCTTCCCCCCTTTCCATCTCTGAGTTATTTCCCCAAAATTGGCATGAAGATACATCTCTAGTTTCATTAATAAGGCCAGGTATAGTGGTGACACCCTTGACTTAAAACTTGTAAGACTCACTCTAGATGAGGTACTCTCCCCTATTACTAAAATCTTTAATCAGTCCCTCTGTCTTGGGCAATTTCCTTCATCCTGGAAATGTGCAGTTATCATACCATTACTCAAGGGATAGAGACTGCACTGCCCCCAACAATTACCATTCCATCTCTATTCTTCCCCTCCTTTCCAAGGCGCTGGAAAAAAGTGGTCTCTGACCAACTTACTGAATATCTCTCCCAGCTATCATAACCACCTTTCCCCTGTCCAGCACGGTTTCTGTAATGTGCACAGTACTACTACTGCACTCCTTGAATAATCATCCTTCATACACCAGCCCTCAAAACAGACAACTGGTAGGAACTGTCTACATAGATCTTACCAAAACATGTGACACTGTCAGTAATACTCTGCTGCTCCACACCCTCCCATCAGTTGACCTTGCCCCTGAAGTAATGTCCTGGTTTGCCAGCTACCTATATGAGTGATCCCAACAAGTTAGGATAGGCTCCACCCTCTTCTCTTCTCTTCCTGCCCTGTTTGCTCTGGAGTCCCCCAAGGGTTTATATGTGGCCCCCTACTTTCTTTAGCCTGTTCCTAAATCCTCTCCCCCAATCCTGCCCTGGTAAAATGCTCCTCTATGCGGATGACAGTGTCATCTTCAAATGCCTTCACAACCCCTCTGCACTCCAAACCTTGCTGCAAGAGTGCTTCCATACTATAGAATCCTGGTTCATGGCCCATAAGTTAATCCTCAACTGTAATAAAACCAAATCCATGGTCTTAACTCACTGCCAAAACCAGCACTATAACCTTACCCTATCCATCTGTAATACCGCCAATGTCCCTAATGAGCAAGTCTCTTCTTTCAGGTATCTGAGGTTAACCCTGGATACCCACCTCTCCTATCATAATCATATCTAAGGTCTCCTGTCTGCTATCAATACCAGGATTGGACTGTTATACCAGCACAAACACTTCCTCTTCCCTGAAGCTGTCCACCTGCCCATATCCTCATTTTTTCTCTCCCTAGCTGACTATGGCCTGGTGATCTAGGGCTCAGCTGACCCAACCTCCCTCTCTCGGATTAAGAATACCCTGAACAAGGCCTGTAGGCTGGTCATGGGCCTTGACAGACTAACACACACCTGTGACTTTTATGAGTCCACAAACTGGTTAAATCTTGAAGCCAGACTTAAATACTATACATTCATCCTTGCAAAGAACATATCCCTCAGAACTGCACTTCCTGGCCTTGACTACCTTGTCTCAATAGCCCCCCCAGCCTGAGCCTCCAGAAGTGCCTCTAGGCCCTCCCACTTTGTTCCATGCTGCAGAACCTCACTATGTCAAAGGGCTTTTTTATACCGAACACCCATGTGACTCAATGACCTCCCACTGACCATCTCCATATTACCCAGTCTTGCCCATTTCAAATCTGCCCTCAAGAGCTATTTCCTTGAACAATCAGCCTGTGACTGCTACTGACCCTTGCTACTCTGGATGCTGCATTGGCCTGTGGTTTCCATGCCAGTGTACCAATCCTTGACTCTCTAGTCTGTTTAGCATTCAATTGTTGTCTGCTACATCAGCTGTTGACTCTGGGTTACACCACCCATTGATATTCTATCAGTTTTGTCTTGTCTATATAACTAGGGCCCCCCTAGGCCCGCTTTTATCACTTTGTATAATTGTGTAATTGCCTGCCACCTATTGTATTTGTAATATTGTGAAAATGTCTACCACCTTTTGAATTTGTGTTGAGAAGCCTTTGCAAAAGAGTCTTTGACTCAAAGGTATATTCCGATGTGTCAAATATTTATTTATCTATCATAACCAGAGGGAGCTTAGCCGCTGCAGGCAGTCTGGGAAAGCCAATGAGGATAGTGAGCGCTCACATGAGCAAGTCTCTCAGATAAACTTATAAATCCTCCTGGGCACACCGCTGTTTCCTAATAGTGACCAGGCAGATGCACATCACTTGGACACCGCATTTCAGAGCACCCCAGAGGAAATCCCAGCTGGTGACAGACCTTTCAATGTGCTCCGTAAAATTGGACAGGTAGTCACACAATTTCTGGTTAGAACCTGGGTCATGCAATAGCTGGGTGTTAAGTCTCCATATGCCATCATGCTCCTCCAAGACACTCAAGAATAGGGTCAGGGAGACTGGAGCATGATCAGATAGAACAAGGTGCAAAATATCACAAGCACAAGGCCTGGCAAGGAAAGTTTACTCAGGATGAAGAAATCGATGCAGGAAGATGAGATGTGCACAGGGGAGTAGAAGGTATATTGGCAAACTGAAGGATTAAGAAGATGCTGGGGTCTATTAATCCATAGCTGTCCATAATGTCCCTCAGCTCCTGCTGAGTTGGGGAGAGACCCTTCTGAGACAAACTAGACCTGTCCAGGTCCAACAGGAGAGCAAGATTCTAGTCACCACCCAACAATGTTGGAAGAGCTGACAGAGATGAAAGCTGGTGATCCAAGGTGGTAAAAAAGCTAGGGGTGTCTGTATTCAGGCCATACAAATAGCCTAAATCAACTCCATAACCCCCAGGTGGGCATGTAAAAAGAGAAAGCAGCCCTCTTGGTCCCAAATTTCCTGTATTAGGTGGAAGGGAAGTCCCCTAACTATTAAAATTACAACCCCCCCTCACATCTTGTACTAAAGCCTGCCCCAAATGACCAACCAACACAGCTCCTACGAAAGAGAAGTGCATCATCTTTACACATATGCAACTCCTGAAGGGGGCTATATTGGCCTGGGATGGCACAAAATCATGTACTGTTTCTGGTTGTTTTGTGCTTCTCTAACATTTCATGAAATAATACAATAGGTGACTTTACACATCCACTATGTATGCAAATATACTAAGGCCCCCCCCATTTATGTAACTGTGGTGCTCTGGGAGGAATTCACTCCCTTCCCCCCACATCCTATCAGCTGAGTCAACAAACCCCCCAGTCCAAAAATGCAATCAAAAAGACCCTATTTGAAACCCATAAACTATTCTCACCTCTGGTCCTAAAGACCATACACCATCAGACCACCTGCCCATGATGCCAGAAGAATCTGCCCTCACAGCCCCCCCACTCCAAGTAAGATAAACAAGATATGGAGAACCAGCCTCCCCACCATTAACTCCTCCCAAAGTGTGACCCATCCAAGAAACAAACCACCACTCTGACCAAATGGACTCCAAAAATAAAGCATACAACAAGCTGTAGCACCCCTAAAATACCACTAAATATAAATAGTAATATATTCATCATGAACATTAGAAAAATAGGAGTAGAAACTCTAAACCACACAATCAGTACAACAGTAATAGCAAGGTCCCTCCAGGAAGATCCCTCTAAAACAGGTAGAGCCGCTGAACCATAAGCCCCCCCAGGTCCCCATAGACTAATATATGCCAAGAATCATCCACCTTAGGAAACAAGTAGCAGCCATCAGGAGGATCAGGAATCAAATAAAGAAAAACATAAGGTGGTCCCTCCCAGGCAGCAAGTACAAAATACAGGCATCGAATGTAAAAAAAAAAAGCAAGGGAATCCAGAACATAGTTACAATCTGCAGTATGCTCCTCCCAATCCGGGAGCCTCTGGTATTGTCTCTCAGTTCAACAGTCTGCTCAAGTCCCAAAAAAAAGTCCAGACCAGGGCAGCACAGGGTAGTCCACAGACTGCAGCAAAAAAGGAGATGGAGTCAAAAAACAAAACATCATAAACAAATCTCAGATGTTGTCTTGTCAGTAGTCTCTTAAGGGAGGAATTCCAACCATTCCATAAATCAATCCATCATCATTAGAGATGGATGCCGAAAAAGAGGGGAAAACATTCAGGCTATTAGCAGGTCCACTAAGTCTGCCCCACTAAAGTCCAGTCTTGGGTAACAGGGTAAATAGAACCAGTTTAAGCCCCTCTTGAAAGTGTCCAGAGCAGGTGAGTAAAACAAATGATAGCAAATGGCACCACAGCTCGAAAGGACAGGAAGTAAATCCTCAGGATCGCAGGAGCAGCTGCACAAGGGAGGGAGCTGGATGTCACTGTCCACCAAGGGACAAATGACCTGGCTGTTGATGGGATCAGAGCACTGCAAGAGGTGTTTGTGGAGTTGGGGAGGGGCCTTAGACAAGTAGCATGTACGGTAGCCGTCTCGGAGGTGCTGCCTGTCTATGGCAAGGATGATGCTAGGGTATTCCACACCATGAAATTAAACGAATGGTTGAAAAACTGGTGTGGAGCTCAAGGTTTTTGCTTCACTGGAGACTGAGGAGCCACCTGGAGGGATGCAGGCTTATACTGGTGTGATGGTCTGCATCTGTCAAGGGGGGAAACCAGAATCCTAGGTGACAGGTTTAAATTCTTCATTGGCAAACATTTAAACTAGCCAAGGGGGGGGAGGCACTGAAAAGGAACAGGGAAATCCCAGGCTCCCCCTACAAAACACAGTAGTTAGAGAGGTAAACAACAAGGTAGAGAAGTCAGTAGGGAGTAGGGCAGGGATAAATGCAGAAAAGTCGGTAAGGGCAGGGATGGGGCTAAAAGGGTAAGGCCATAAAAAAATGGAAGGTCATGAGTACCAATGCCTGCAGTCTATGCAACACGCTCCCTAAACTAGTGGCCTTAATGGAAGAGGGATGCCTGGATATTGTGGCAGTCACTGAAACATGGTACACAGAGAACCATGACTGGGATGTCAACATTCCAGGATACACAGTCTACACGAAGGACAGGGTGGGTAAAAGAGGAGGAGGAGTAGCTCTCTATATAAGGGAAGGGATTAAAGCAACAGAACTAAAGAGTAAACAGGAAGTTGATGAGTCACTATGGATCACCCTGGAGACAGGAAATGGCACCACAATCCACATGGGGGTTGTGTACAGACCCCCATCTCAGGGGGAGGAAATGGACAAAGAAATGATAGAAGGCATCCTTAAAATGGCAGAAAAAGGGGAGATATTGTTGATGGGGGACCTCAATATGCCAGATGTTAACTGGAGTACCTTTGCTGCAGGCACATCCAAAAGTAGGGTCATTCTTGATGCCCTACAGGGGGCATGCCTCAGACAGCTAGTGTTGGAACCCACTTGGGAGGGAACAATCTTAGACTTGGTACTCTTAAATGGGGAAGGAGAAAGGATCCCAGATTAAGAAGTGGGTAGCCATCTGGCAACAAGTGACCACCAAACAGAGTGGTTCACAATAAACACAGCCATAGAGTCAAGCCATACAAATCAAGAGTATTGGACTTTAGGAAGGCTGACTATGGGAAAATGAGAGAGTGCATCAGAAAAGCACTAGCAAACGGGCAAGAAGGAGGGGTGGAGGAACAATGGGGAATAATAAAAACAGCCATCGCAGAGGCAACAAGCCTTTGTGTGAAGCAAATCAACAAAACAAAACAAAGGAAAAAAACACTATGGTTCTCAAAAGAGGTGCCAGGGATGGTAAAGGAGAAAAGGATAGCATTCAGGAAATATATGGAAACACAGAAGGAGCAGGACAGAGAACTTTATCAGTTAAAGCAGAAGGAGGCAGGGAAGACAGTCAGAATAGCAAAGGCACAAACTGAGAAAAAGATAGCCAACTCTGTTAAGAAGGGGGATAAAACCTTTTATAGGTACATTAAGGAGCGATGAAAGACCAAGGGAGGGATACAGAGACTTAATAAAGGGGAACGAATGTGGGCAGAGGGTGACAGTGGAAAAGCAGGGATACTGAATTAATATTTCTGCTCAGTATTCACAGCAGAAGAGGAGGAGGAGGTACCTACACCAAACAAGGGAGAAACACTGAATAGGGAGGTCGATACCAGTCCATTCACAGAAGAAAGGGCTTAGAAAGAATTCTTGAAACTGAAGGAGGACAAAGCAATGGGGCCTGATGGGATTCACCCAAGAATTCTAAAAGAACTAAGGGTAGAACTAGTAACACCACTGACTACTCTCTTTAACAAATCATGGGAGGATGGGGTGGTACCTGAGGATTGGAGGAGGGCAAATGTGATTCCACTTTACAAAAGTGTGAGCAGGCCAGAGGCAGGAAACTACAGACCAGTTAGTTTGACTTCAGTGGTAGGGAAAATGATGGAATCACTTCTGAAGGAAAGAATTACTGAGTGCCTAGAGGCCAGTGGGGCACAGGACCCAAGGCAGCATGGTTTCACAGCAGGAAGGTCATGTCAGATGAACCTAATATATTTCTTTGACTGGGTGACCAAAGCAGTAGACCAGGAAGAGGCTGTGGACATGGCCTACCTAGACTTTAGCAAGGCATTTGACACAGTCTCACACAAAATATTAATATACAAGTTAGCCAGCCTTGGAGTGGGTCCCAAGGTGGTAGCCTGGATAAAAAACTGGCTGGACAACAGGACGCAAAGGGTAATAGTAAACAGAGTCCACAGTGAAGAAAGGAAGGTAACTAGCAGGGTACCGCAGGGTTCGGTGCTGGGACCAGTCCTCTTAAGGGACACTGGTTTACCGGGATTGAGAAAGGGCATATTCCATTTTGCACATTGTAAAAAATGGTATTGTCATCGGTGTCTACTAAGCCAAAATCTGCTTTCACCGGTGTTTGGTTTTGTGTACTTTATTTAACAATTTTTAACTCTGCTAATATGCATTTTAGCAATTTTGATTTCCACTATTACAGATCCTTCCATCCTTGTACCAATTTAAAGTTATTTTAGGTACAAGATGTGATGGTGGCAGCAACACTGCAGCCCCCATCCCTGAGGTGTAATGGAAGTAGCACTATGGCCCCGTCCCTCAGGTACAATGGCAGCTCCAACAGCACTATGACCCCCAACTCTCTGGTGTGATGGCCACAGCAAAAACACTACAACCTCCCTCCCTCAGGTGTGACAGACGCAGCAGCACTGTGGCCCCCCATCCCTTAGGTGTGATGGCAGCAGTACTATGTTCACCATTCCTCAGGTGTGACAGAAGCAGTAGCACTGTGGCCCCCATCCCTCAGGTGTGATGGCAGCAGTACTATGTTCACCATTCCTCAGGTGTGACAGAAGCAGCAGCACTGTGGCTCCCATCCCTCAGGTGTGATGGCAGCAGTACTATGTTCACTATTCCTCAGGTGTGATGGCAGTATCAGCACTATGGCCCCCATCCCTCAGGTGTGATGGCAGCAGTACTATGTTCACCATTCCTCAGGTGTGACAGAAGCAGCAGCACTGTGGCCCCCATCCCTTAGGTGTGATGGCAGCAGTACTATGTTCACCATTCCTCAGGTGTGATGGAAGTATCAGCACTATGGCCCCCATCCCTCAGGTGGAACAGCAGCAGTACTACATTTTCCATCCACCAGTGGTGATGGCAGAAGCACTACAGCCCCTACCCCTTCGGTGTGATGGCAGTAGCAACAATGCATTCCACATCCCTCTGGGGTGATGGCAGTAGTGACAGCACTATGATCCCCTTTCTTCAGCACCTACACCCCACATGCACAAGTTACAAATGATTTGGTCTCTTTCCTTGTTAGAACTCAGATGTGAATTAATCTGAACCATCACCGCTAAGGTGGACTACCTTTGTTTTTTCCTACCTATAATTTAACTGTCTGAATTGGATTTCTGCCTGTGACACTGCTGAACAGGGTTAGGGAACAGACTTGGATGTTGGAGGGCCAGCTGATGGATGAAGGCTTGAGTGTCCAACAACCACTCACCTTCTCCTGGAGGGAGGGTGGGTTCATGGATCAGCATTTGCTGGCCCCTGGTGGAGGCCAGAGGCATGACAACATGTCAGTCCTCACTGCGGGAGGGAGTGTGACGGATGTTGGCTTGTGCCTTGACATCGTGTGGCCTGTCATGCTTCCAAGAAAATGTGAAAACACCCACTGACCCAACCAAAGGACAGCTGTTGGTCCCTCCATAAGCCAGAATACCCAGACATGTGTCCTTTCTGACCCCTGCCATGCCCAGGATACACTGGAAGCTCTTTAGGGCAATTCTTCTCCCCTGGTAACCTCTCACAGGGGTAGGGGTCCACTCAATGAAGGGTTACTTTGGTTTACCTGGTAGCACAGCAGTAAGGGGCAGTGGATGGTGGTCAGCACTCAGCAGTGATGGTAGGGGGCCTTGGCAGGCCTAAAGGAGTGAATGGCCAGGGGTTAAAAAACTGCTTGAATTTGCTTCTTTGAAATAAAGTGTCTTCACCTAAAAAATCCACACGTGATTAGTGGAGGACGTTCAAATGGATTTATGCATCTACCAGACATGTGGATGCTTTTTTCCCCTTGGTGTCCATGAAAAGGGTGTCTCCCAGTTTTCACGACTTTGTTCAGATGTGAATTGAGCACTACTCAGCCCACCAGCATCATATAGCCCCTGGGGTCTTATCCTCTGTACGCCATTGACTGTGCTTTCAAAATCCACTGACCAAACATAAGTACACTTAAATACTTAACATTTGCTTTTTGTTGAAGCAGTCTATCAGAAAACAGTTTGTTGTCACAGAGACTGAAACAGTAGGTGTGAGAATAGCTGCAAATGATTCAATTCACCTAAATGGGGTGCTAACTGTGAAGTATTTTCATAAGTAGTAAGGCAGTTTCTTCTTTGTGAACATACTTTCATTAAGACTAGTTTTCATTCAAACAACTGAGGATTTTGAATGGCCCTACTGGTTATAAACTTGAATAAGCTAGTTGGTAACAGTGATCCTGCATTTAGCAATCTACAACCTAGATGCTTATATGCAAAGAATACAATAAAACCTGACTAAAATCTAAAAACAAGCTCATAAAACACATAAAATGTATCTGAACATGTATCTTTACCTGTACAAAATCATTTCAGCCCAAGTAAAATGCAAGTAAATTACATGGTATTCTGACTACTATGTTATGATGTAGAAAACATATATTGGTATTTTGTTTTTATATTCTTTGTAAAGCAGGTAAGGTCCACTAGGCAGGACTGTCTGTTTACACGAGTGACCTAGAAGCACTGGGGAGGTTAAGTGACTTGCTTGGAGTCACACAGTATGCAAGTGGAGGTTGTGGGATAAAACCCAAGTCTGCTGGATGTACCCAGTTCATTCACTGTTTGTTACTCTAACCATTAGGCATGGGTGGTTAAACTGAATGGCTGATTACAACAAAGCAGTGAGGGTGATTTCCTTACTGACTCTGTATGCAGCAAAGCAGAAAGGATGCAAAGCACAGCAGCATTCATTTTAAGGTGCTGAAATCTGGGTCGGCCTGCTGGTGCTGCGGTAGCACTATTGCTTGCAATGCCAGCGACCCAGGGTAGGAAGCGAACTCGGGTTGCTGGAGGCCTGGCCAGGGGAGCAGGATCGAGCACCTGAGGGACTGCTGTCCTCCTCCTCTGAGGAGGGTGGGCTGCAGGTCCAGCTGCTTTACCACCACCTATGTGACCATGGGTGGTGATGCAATGGTGCTGCAGAGTGATCAGGAGGGGAGGACCCTAGCCAGGATCTGGAGCAGTGGCATGTCTCTATGTGCCCTACCTCCTTGGATCTTCTCTAGTGCCAGTGGCTTCAGGGACAGAGACCAGAAAACCAGAAACAATCGCTCCACATTGGCTACTAGCAGAAGGGACCCAGATGCCCCAAACTTCATAACCAGACTCCATGAGGGACTCACTGAGCTGCCCAACACACACTAAAAGAGTGTGGATGGGTCCTGGGGTCCCCACTCTTTCCACCTGGTGGGGGTACAACAGAGGCAGGATAGGGGCAGGACCACAGGAGCTCCTGAGCATTACCTGGGGGTGAAGCTAAAGGATACCCAGCCTGAAAAGTGGAGACTGATGCTCTGACAAGGGGACACAGAAAGAGAAAATAAAAAAAATTAAAAACAAATGCTGAAATCTTAGAGATTCTGTGCAGTGACATGCAATTTCCGTGAGGCACAGGTACAAGAATTCAAAATCCGCAATCCAAGCAAGATTCTGTGATTGTTGCCGGTGTTACCAGTAAAAATGGAAAACCAGAATCCCTAGTCCTTTTTAATGTCTTTGTAAGTGAGATTGGAGAGCACCTGGAAGGAAATGTATGTCTCTTTGCAGATGACACAAAAATCTGCAACAGGGTTGATACACAAGTTGGAGTGGAAAGAATGAAAAGAGACTTGGCAAGGTTGGAGTTATGGTCAAATATGTGGCAGCTCAGATTCAATGCAAAGAAGTGCAAGGTAATGCATCTGAGAAACAAAAACCCAGGGTAAGAGTACACAATGGGGGTAAGTTAATAATAACAACAAAAATCGAAAGAAACCTAGGAGTAATTATATCAGATGACCTAAAGGTGGGCAAGCAATGAGAAAAGGCAGTAAGGAGGGCTAGGGGGATACTGGGATACATAGGGAGAGGCATCAACAGTAGCAAACAAGAAGTTGTTATCCCTCTGTACAGACAGTTAGTGAGACCCCATCTGGAGTACTGCGTGCAATTCTGGAGAACCCATCTCTGCAAAGATATAGACAGAGTGGAGGCTGTTCAGAGGAGGGCAACCAAAATGGTGCATGGTCTGTACCAGAAGACATATGAGGAGAGACTAGAGAAGCTTAATATGTATACCCTTGAGGAAAGGAGAGAGGGGGGGGGACATGATGGAAACTTTCAAGCATCTCAAGGGAATTAACAAAGTACAAGAGGGTAGTATCTTTCAGAAGAAGAGATGTGCAAGAACAAGAGGGCACAATTTGAAAATTGGGGTGGTGGCTCAGAGGTAATGTTGGAAAGCATTTTTTCACAGAGAGGGTTGTGGATGCATGGAACAGCCTTCCTGAGGAGGTTGTGGAGTCAGGAACAGTGGTAAAATTCAAGAATGCATGGGACAGGCATAAGGCAGTTCTAGTGGGGGGTAGGAGGAAGTAAGCTGTTGATTAACTAGAATCTGCAGCTTATCCATCAGGTAGGGAAATGGGTAGACTAGGTGGGCTAAGCGATCCTTAGCTACCATCAAATTCTATGTTTCTATGTTTCTAAGCCCCTCCATACAGAGGCCCACATAACAATGGGGACATAGATCCCCCCCCCCATAGAAAACCAGCTAATCAAATAGGTAGAACCAGAAGCAAGCATTAATAAATCTATGAGCTTAACCCATAAAGCAACCGTGTGTAATTAGAGAGTACCTCAGGTCCAAGAGTCCAAAGAATAAACCATGTTTAAATAGATCAGGAAGCAGGGCATGCAGTTCTGAGGTGGCTTTCTCAGGAGACTCGAAGCTGATCCAGGATCTTCCATGCTGGACTTGTAAGAGTGCCAGGTAGTGCACACGGAACTGAATACCAGCAGCTATTAATTTAGACACTATCAGAAGGCGCTCCCTGTGCTTCGGACAAAATGGACAATGGGAGGTCCTGTGTGATCCTCAGCCAATGCCCTTCCCAGAGGATATCTTTGAGATCTCTGGTCTTCGACAGGATATGCTGTCTGTCCAGGTAATTTAGGCATTTGAAGATCAGTGGTCTCAGTGGGATTCCAGCAGGAGGCATCGAGCACAGCGAGCGCTGCGCCCACTCGATCATATAAGACAGTCCATTGGGGGAGCGCCCAGTGATTTTCTCGCACAGCTTTTGGACATAAGCAATAACATTAGGGCCCTCTTTCTCAGGTAACCCCAACACCACAAGATTGTTCCACCTGCTCCTAGCCTCTAAATCTTCAAGGCAGATCTCCAACATTTTATATTTTTGACAAAGTGCGCATACCTCCAGGTCCATTTTTTCTCACCAATCTTCCAGAACGGAGGTATGCACTTCGGTGTCCCCCACTCACCAACTCAGTGAATCCGCTGAGGATTGAAGCTTCTGGATCGAGTCAGTGATTGTTAGGAGTGCCTCTTTTAGTGGGCCCAATTCTTCATGGAAGTGTTCCTCTGTTAAGGCTCACTGAGGGGCTGGGTGCTTCAGTGAAGGAGTACTTCATTGCTTGGGCTTTTTTGCAGCCTTGACTGCATGGTAGATGGAGTGTGCTGAGGCAAGGAATCTTTCATTTCTGAGTCCATCGCAGTCAATAGAAGTAACCTGTGGGAAATCAGAAGGAAAAGAAATGTCTCCAGATAGGTCCAGTGCAAATGAATTACAAGGGGAGACTTTAAAATATGTAAATAGGAGTGAGAAGGCAGGAGAGAATTCCAGTACATCTGCTCAGGCAGCCATAACATGACCCCCTTAACTCCTCAGTCTGAGAGGGTGGCCTGTACACCACTCCCATCCTGAGGGTACTATTTTTTGGAGTCCTGGAGCTGCACCCATAATGACTCAATGCTGTCCTCCTCCCCTTCCTCCCTGACACACTTCAGTCCTTCCCTCATGTACAGGACCACCCCCATCCTTTTCCTTTTACCCTGTCCCTCCAAAATATCCTATACCCCGGTACTGCCAGGTCCCAGTTATGGTAATGGGTGGCCCATGTCTCGGTGATGGCCGCCATGTCCACCTTCCCATCTGACATGAGAACTTGAAACTCTGCTGTTTTGTTCCCTAGACTCCTAGCATTCAAGGTTGCCACCCACCACCATGCTGACTTCACCCCTTTCCCTACTTGATCTGTCTTTCTAGCATCCCCTCCTAACCTCCCCCTAAGTCTCTTGCTGCTGGTATGGGGATTAAGGGAGTTAGCATGTTCAGCTTCCCTACCTGTGGATCCTGCCTGACTTCTGCCCACTTGCCTACCCCTCTGCTATTTTAAATTCTCATTGTTTGCTAAGTATTCCCCTAGTTTCTGTTTCAATACTCTCCTTCCCTCCTCACTTAAGTGTAGCCTGTTCTTAGCCTAGAGATCATTGCCCTTCCAGGTCCTGCACCACCACCAGTCCATACTGTTTGGACTGATGCCATTCTGTTAGCCATGTGTTGAATCCCTCTATCCTCAGCTTCCTCGCTGTGCTCGCCCTGGGTACTGGAAGCACCTCCGAAAAAGTTATTGATCTTTCTGCCTCCTCACAAATGAACCTCAACCCCTCAAACCTCCTCAGGACTGCATCTACCTTATTTCCTCCAAGGTCATTTGTTCCCAAATGCAGAACTATGTAAAATTTCTCCCTACCCCTCCTAGCATACTTCAGAACAGATTGACCCACCCTTTCTGCTGTCATGTCTGGAATGGCCTCCACCCATATGCGACTATGCCTCTCCCCCTTGCTTCCCCATCTGATCCCCTTCAGAACTGAGTTTCCCAGCATTAGGATACCACCCATTCTATTCACTTTGTCCTTCCTTTAACTCATCCCTTCCTCTCCACTCCTCCTCCAGCACAGTTGTTCCCCCTTCCACTCCTATTTTAATGTCCCCTGTCTCTGCTCTGCCCTTCTTCTCTCCTTTCTTCTCTGATTTTACTTCCCCTCTTCACTGTGTTCTACCTACTTCCTCCCCTGATGAATCTCTACCCCTTTCTTCTCATACCTCCCCTCTCCCTTCCCCACAACCCCCCTTTCTTGACCTGTCCCCCATACCATGTCCCTTCAACCCCTTGGCCCCCCTCCCATTCCCTTCTCACCTGGTCTGTCATCAGCTCCTCCACTCAGCACTCCCCCTAATGCATCCACCAATCCTGCCAGTACCTCAAACTGATTTTTCAATGTCCCTTCACTACGACCTACTTCCTCCTTCCTTCTGCTCACCACCCCACTGCTGCTGACTCCGCAACTGTTAGATTCCTCCTTCTCTCCTATCATCCATTCCTCCCCTTTCTGGACGTATTTTGTTCTCTGAACCGGGACCCCCTGTCTCCTTCCCCTATCTGTCAACTTCTCCCACTCCCCCCCTTTGATGTGTCCTCCTCCCTCAGTTAGAATCCTTCCCTCCCCAACCATTGAGTTGTCATCCATTGCATCCTGTATTCCCCTCATAAGCTCCATTTGTAAACAGCTGATATCGTTCCTAAGCTGCCTTATTTGCCTGCACACCAAACACTCTCCCTGTCTCCACGCAGTTTTCAGAAAGATTGCCACTCCACAGTTGTTGCAGCCTACCACCCTTCCCACTTCACTTTTAGCCCACCAGCATCCCCTTTCATTTCAGTAGAAGGATGCCAATACCACCCCATGACCCCCTCCCAACCACCTTTTCCTGTTCTGCCCATGTTTCCCATAGATCTCTGATGCCTTACCCTCATGTAAAATTTAGCCAACAAACAAAGTTTGCCCCACCAATAAGTGCAGTCTGTCTCCTAAGCACAACCAAAAGCAAGCTGCCCTTTAAACCTTGGTTACACTTCAATAGTACAGCAAATCCTAATTTATAATCACCGTGTCAAACATAGCAGTACTGGGGTTTCCAGAAATGGCCTGCTAACACAAACAGTATAGGACTTATTTGTAAGCAATAATCACTGTGCCAAACATTTCAACATTTGCACTACTCTCAACTAGTAAGGTACAAAATAGAAGATCTTAATTAAGATATCTTACAAGAAAGAATATAGTAATTAACTGGCTCAGCGTTATTGCTCCTCCTGAGCCGCAGGTTAAACTAATTACAGCCTTGGGAGTACCGCTGGCTTACTTTTAATCTCTGCTAGTCTAGTCAGCTAAAGTTAAGACTGTGCCTTCAGAGCTAAGCTCAGCTAAGTTAAACTGCAGGGCACTTGTGCATTTCTGCTCCAGTTTTAATTCGGAGCTCAAGTTAAACTGCAGGAAGCTTGTTCTGGCATTGCACTTCTGGTGGACAACTTATACCTGAGTGCCTGCCTGGCTGAACCCGCAGTTGCTTTGCAGCTTGCTTCCCCCCCCAATACCCTCCCACCCTTAGCTGGTGTTGCATATATATGCTATGCTCTAATGAGACTTTGTTTCTTTTCCTCTATCTCCTGGTTTCTCATTTGCTCGTAATATCAGTTCTCCACTAGAGGTCACCTGAACTTCTCATTGACCGATGTATCTGTCTCTGCCCCAGTACTCATCCAAGTTGTCCTCCCCTGATGGCTGAATCTCTTGCTGACTGATTTGTTTTTCTCCTTATTTTCTCGGGTTAATTTATTATTTTTGCCCTGTTTCCTTCCTTCACACTCCCTTCCTTCTCCTCTGATTCCCTTACTCCCAGTTATTCACTCCATTCTATGTTCACTCTATCCTCTCTTTCCTCTACTCTCTCTATTCCAGTCTCACCTCCCTAATTACCCTTACCCATTCATCCTCTCACCATGAATTCTAGGGCTATATACTCCCTCCTGTCATTATTTGGCATCATGTTTTTGCTGGTATTTTTAACAGGCCGACTGAGTATCCCTCCTCTCACCATGTATACTCACTTGATAACTTCTGCTACTCCAACTTACTGTCTGACCCCACCCCTAATCCATCACCTCTGTTGGGGCTCAATTATAAACACATAGGGGTATTGCTTAGGTTTATCTTACGTAGGTACTCTATCTTCCCTGGGTGTGCCTCTCAGGCATTTTTGACTGCATCTTTATGGATAATTACCCTATCGCCTACCCTTGCTGGGGATATCGAGACTAATCCAGGTCTGACTATAGCTAATAATACCACCCAGTCTCACCCCTCCAATTGCTTGCCTTAATCATCCTATTTCACCTTTGCTCACCTTTAACATAAGGAGCCTTACGGCCAACTTCCCTGAACTTGAGGAGTGGGTATGTTCTAATAAACCTGATATTCTTGCCTTATCTGAAACATGGCTGAAATCCTCCATTGCTGACTCCCTCCACTCCCTTCTAGGCTATAATATGCTTTGGACTGATTGTGCTAACTTTAAAAGAGGAGGAGGCTTGGCACTGTACTTCAAGTCTCATCTCAATGTGACTATCATACATGGTCCCCCTTTGGCTAATTGTGAAGTGCTTCATTCCCTTCTATTTCTTGGGAGTGCTAAAATAATACACATCTTATGCATTTATATACCTGCTAGAACCTCTAGGCTAGATCTGGAAGAATTTATCAAACTACTGCCATTGGTGTCAGGGAAAAATGAAGTAATCTGCTTGGGAGATTTTAATTAGGACTGGGCCGGGCCTAGTTCCTCTCTCCTATCATTCATTACCAGCAAGGTGAACCTCACCCATCTTATCCAGGCCCCCACAAGGATCTCCCATCATGGATCCCGCTACACCCTCATAGATTGGATCCTGACTAATAGGAAGGAGAACTTCCCCTCTGCTGGAGTTCTACCAGACTCCATTAGTGATCACTGTTCGGTGAACTGCGTCTGGGACACCACCACCTCCTCATTCCCCTCTGAAGTCTTATCTTTTTCCAACCTCTCTATGCTTAACCCTGATGCATTCCTACAAGATTTAAAAATGGTTGACTGGTCTTCCCTATACATAACCAATGATATTAACATAGCAGCTGAATATTTAAATGCTGCCCTACTCTCTCTTCAGCACCAACATATCCTGGTCACCACTCAAAGGGTAAAAGGTAAAGTCACAAAATGGATCAAATGCTCCCTACTCAAGTTGCTAAAATGTAGGGATAAACTCTGGGCAACTTGGAAGTCCTCCTCTCTTCAAGCTGACTTTGAGGCATACAGGTCCTTATGCAACACCTGTAAAAAGGAGATTCTTTCGGCCAAGAGCATATACTACTGTAATCTTCTCAGTTCCTCTGCCTCTAACCCTAAACATTACTGGTCTCAAATTAAGGAAATCCTGGGGAACAACAAGCCTATGACTCCAAATGATATGCTAATAAACAATTCCCACTACAATAACCCTCTCACCATAGCTAATGCTTTTAACTCCCTCTTTTCTTCTCTTCCCACCCCTCCCTCATCACCCAACATTTCCCTTGTGTCCCCAACCCCAATATCCACTGATCCCCCTGCTCTTGTGCTGGCTCCGGTCACGTGTCAAGAGGTCCTTAAGATGCTAGAGTCATTGCTGGCTAATGGCAGTGCATGCCCTGATGTTATTCATCCTAGGATCCCTAAGCAGTTTGCCTCATGTCTGGTGGCACCTGTAACCAGGCTTTTCAACTTCTCAGTCTGCTCAGCTTCAGTCCCCTTGGTCTGGAAAGTTGCAAGTACCATTCCAGTGTTTAAGAAAGGAGACATCAAAATCATATCGAACTACCGTCCCATTTCACTCCTGCCCACGTTCAGCAAGTTGCTTGAAAAACGGATTCATCGACAGGTCTCTGCACACTTTCTTAACTCTAACCTTCAATCTCCAGTACAACATGGCTTTAGGGCTAGGCACAGCACAAATACTGCTCTTACCCAGTTTACCAGTGATGTTAAATGCAACATGGATAAGGGCTTACTTACTACAGTGGTGTTCATAGACCTCTCCAAAGCAAATGACATGGTGCATTACCCCCTTCTTCAGGCTAAGCTGCATTAACTCGATGCCTCTGACACTACTCTATCCTAGTTTTGCAGCTACCTAGAATATCACTCTCAGGCTGTCTCTTTCTGTAAGGTTATCTCCTCCCCTGCTGCTATCTCCTGTGGTGTCCCACAGGGATCTATTCTTGGTCCTCTTCTCATTTCTCTTTTCCTTAACAATATCCCTACTCCGTCTACACACTGCAGTATTATCATGTACGCAGATGACCTGGTACTTTACTCCGCCTCCAAGTCTATTGTCAACATCAATCAACATCGCTCATCTGCCTTTCAGACCCTCCAAGCCTGGTTTTCCTTCAGCTTCCAAATCCTGAATAAATCTATGAGCCAGGCCATGCTCTTTGGGTCCACTAGAAGGGTGCCCACTGAGTCTCCTAAGCTCCTGGTCCACTGCTGTGATGGGACTGCTGTCTCTAACACTTTATCCTTCAAATACCTTGGGATTACACTGGACCCGGTACTTGATTTTGCTGCACACATCAATGAGGTATGACAGTCAGTCAACGCCAAGATTGGTGTGGCCTACAGAGTACATCACTCACTCACTCCGGCTGCTAGGATCTCAGTAGCGAGAGGTGTTTTACTCCCACAACTGCTATATGCCCTCCTAGTACTCCCTCATGCCAATGCAAGGGTTTTTTACCAATGGGACATATCTTATAATGATATCTATAGATTCACCTTATCAGTTCCTCGCCTAACCTGTCACTGCCAGCTCTGTTCTACCTTGAGCTGGCTGTCTCCCAATGCCCTCCATTCTTATTCTCTTGGGTGTTTTGTTGACTCTCTAACCAGAACCCCCCATCCCTCCTCACTGGGCAACATGCTTACCCCAGTCTCTCACTCTCGCTCCCTTAGGTCCTCCACCTCCCTCTTGCTCACTGTTTAGCCCTGTGCCACTAAAATGGGTGAGCAAGCTTTTTCCTATTTGGCACTTAGGTTCTGGAACTCACTCCACCTCAATGTTAAAAACTCCTCATCTCACCTTGCATTAAAGTATGCTCTGTTCCCACACTTTAATGCTCTCAGAAACTGTGACTACACTTAACTTCTGCTTGTCTCTCAGTTCTGTCCAATCAGCTGGTGTACCTGCCCATTCTTATGTAAGCCTTATGTGTGTGTGTGTGTGTGTGTCTACCTGTCTTTTTCTCCCATAGCAAGGCAAAATGACCTGTTTACTTTGCTATTATGCTATAATTGTGCTATCATGCAATAACTGTATTCAACCACAACTTCACTATTCTTGATGTTATCTCTGTGCTGTATTAATTTCTGTTGCTGCTTCTGCTGATGCATTTGTTGTTTTGACAGTTATCTTACATTATGTACCAGATTGTTGTCACTGCTGTATTTTCAAATTGTACTCTCCCAGGTCGTGCCTAAAAATAGGCTGTTTTTTTTTTTTGCCTAGTGCACCTGCTCGGTTACCAAAACTAATAAATAAATAAACACTATCTTATACCTGGTGTATCAGTCTTGTCCTGTACATTCTTCCTAGTTACATGATGTGTTATGACTCACATCTTGTGATGTAACAGGATATGATGTGGGGGTAAATGGGAATAAAGGGGAAGTGAGCCTTGGGGTGGAAGGGTGTGGGTTGGGGGGTGGGAGTAGACACCGGCCTCCTTAAGAAACAATCAGAACAACAGTGCTGAAAGCACTATAACTCCATATGGTTCCCTGGGAAAGCAGCAGTATCTAGATATTTGTACCTCAGTTGTGCTTCATTCTAACTGCTTCTGGGGAAGGGGAGCAAGTTTGCTCAACAACCTCCCAAAATTCCCCCGAGCTGCCCTGAAGTCAGACACAAATGCTGCTGGTTTTAGCTAATATCTGACTCTACAACTACACCATGTACCTGCAAGTCTAGCAAGAAATCCTCTGTTAACTTAGAGCAGCACGTTATGTTCCTCTGTGCATCCAAAAAAGTATCCCAACACACATTAGAATACTATAACAGAATACCTAGGGAAAAAAGCTAATAATCCCTGGAAGAAGAAAAAAAAACAATATACATAGAAGTTGACGGCAGATAAGGACTGCAAGGCCCATCCAGTCTGCCCATTTCTTTTTCTACCTTATAAATGTGCCATCGGCCTTTGCTCTGTCAGTGGCCTATCTATTCATACTCATTTGTATTGCTCCCTTATGCCTCTCCTATGCCTGTTTGAAGCCTGCACTGTATTCATAGCCACCACTTATTGAGGTAAGCCATTCCATGCATCCACCACCCTTTCTGTGAAAAAGAATTTCCTCACATTCCCCCTTAATTGGCCCCCCTCTAATCTCATGCTGTGTCCTCTTGTCCTGCTATTTTTCTTATATTTAAACATGTTAGACTCTTTCACCTTGTCAATGCCCTTAAGGTGTTTGAATGCCTCGATCATATCACCTCTCTCCCTCCTTTGCTCAAGGGTATACATATTGAGCTCTGTTAATCTGTCCTCATATGTCTTCTGATGCAGTCCCTGCACCATTTAGTTGCCTTCTCTGGACTGCCTCAATTTGGTTAATGTCCTTGTGAAGGTGTGGCCTCCAATACTGCACACAGTACTCCAGATGGGGCTAACCAGTGTCTTGTAAAGAGGATTATTACCTCCTCTTATGACTTGATACCCCTACTAATACACCCTAACACCCCTAGCCTTACCTACTGCTTTAGAGGTCTGCTTGGATGATTTCAGGTCATCAGTGATGATGATGCCCAAGTCTCTTTCTTCCTTTGTGACTGCTAGCAACTTCCCTCCCAGCCTATAGGTGGCTTCAGGATTTCTCTTCCCTATGTGCATGATCTTGCACTTCTTTGCATTAAATCCCAGTTGCCATTCTTCTGACCATTTTGCTAGTTTATCCAGATCTCTTCCCATTCTGCCCACCCCTGGATCATCTACTCTGTTGCAGATCTTGGTTGTCATCTGCAAACAGACAAGCCTTACCCTCTAGTCCATCTGCAAGGTCACTAATGAAGATGTTGAAGAGGACTAGCCCCAGGACTGATCCCTGATGTACCCACTTGTGACTTGCATCTCTTCTGACTGTATACCATTTACCACCACTCTCTGTTTTCTGCCCGTCAACCAGTTTGCCACCCAGTTGACCAACTTCAGACCACCCTGAGCCTACCAGCTTATTTATCAATCTTCTATGTGGAACAGTGTCAAAAGCTTTGCTGAAGTCAAGGTAGGTGACATCAACTGCTCCCCCTTGGTCCACCACTCTGGTTACCTAGTCAAAGAAATATATGAGATTAGTTTGACAGGACCTTCCTTTTGTAAACCCATGTTGTCTTGGATCCTGTGCCCCTATGGATTCCAGGTGCTGCACTATCCTTTCCTTAAGGAGTGCCTCCATAATCTTGCCCACTACTGAGGTAAGACTGACTGGTCTGTAGTTCCCTGCCTCCTCCCTGCTACCACTCTTGTGGAGCGGGATCACATGAGCCCTTCTCCAGTCTTCTGGGACCTCTCCTGTGCTCAGAGACTGACTAAACAGTTCTGCTGATGGCTCTGCTAGTTTCACCTTTAGCTCCTTAAGTACCCTGGGATGTATGCCATCAGGTCCCATTGCCTTGTCCACCCTGAGCTTAGCAAGCTCTTGTATATATGTGTGTGTGTGTGTGTGTATAGATATATTTTTTTTTTATAAAATGGGCTAGATAAAGGAAGCAATAGCATTGGACAAACACCATCAGGTGACCATGCATATATCAGAATGCGACCGTACACCTGCACTTTTACCCACCTCCAAAACAATTTTGCCATTTTATAAGATAGATAACCCACTCTAGGGTGTGTGGTCACGCTCTGAAATATGCATCCTTGGGTGGTTGATGCACTCGGCCTGCTGCCTAGTGTGTATATCACAGCACGACCGCACACCCTGGAGTGGGTTATCTATTACTGAATCTATTATCTATTACTATGAATGAAAAAAAATCTCAGGTAATGATGTTTCATAGGGGTTACGGGTCTAAAACTGAATATGAGGGGTTACAAATTAAAACTTTTTCAGGAAGAATCTTGCAACAAGTTGTTAGTTATAAATATCTGGGGGTGTATTTAGATACAAAATTTAAATGAGACAGTTATATAGATAGTACCTTGACTAAAGTTGGTAAGTGCTTGGGGTCATTATATAGAGTAAGAAATAGTATGCCTTTGGAAATTAGAAAATTAGTTGTAACTGTTGTTGTACTACTCATATTGGAGTATGGTAATTCGATATATATGGGTGTGTCTAAAGAGCAACTATATAAGCTTGATGTTGTGTATAATAAATTAATTAGATTTATACTGGGAGCTGCAAAGAGGGCACATAGAGTAGATATGTATAAAGAATTAGACTGGCATACTTTGTCACAAAGGCGGGCTCTTAGTACAATTATGTTAATGTTAAAATGTATCTCAGGAAAAGTCCCTAAATATATGGTTGAGTCCATTAAAATAAAAAGACCTATTGAGGGTCTGCGCTTTGCTAATTACTTGGACTGTGCATTCCCAAGTCGTAGAATGGCTTGGGGGGATAAGCATTTTTTTAATATCGGACCTTCTATATGGAATAAATTGCCTGGGAAACTTAGACCCCTTGAGGGAAATTTCCAGTTGCACCAAATTAAACAATAGCTTATCGAAAATATTAGTTATGATGAGAAATAGTTTGAATCTTAGGATGGTAGATTGTAACTTGTATTAAATGTATACTGTGAATTAATTATTGTTTTTTGTATGTTCTTTTTGTCCTAGTTTGTTTTATGATTTGGAATTGTGTCATATTTATTGATGTATAATTATAGTGTATATGTGTTTTCCTTCGTTATATATTGTTAACTTATAAGAGTAACTGGAAATGACACCTGGATCTCACTGTAAAGGAGCTTCAGCTCAGTGGAGATATCCTTATTCATTTTTTGTATGAATAAACATTTTTTACTACTACTACTTACTACTACTTACTATTATATATATATATATATACAGTGTGTATATATATATATATATATATATATATATATATATATATATATAAAAGAACAGCAGTAACAAGGTACTTGCCTTTCCTTTTCGTCCGAAGTCCTCAGCTGTCCCTGACTTTCTCCCTCCCTCTCTAGCCCAAGTCTCTGCTGCTGTTATCAACTAATATCCTGACTCTACCAGACTAGGACAAATCCCTCCCCTTCAGATGAGCTTCAGATGCTAATTGTTTCTGGGGGGAGGGGAGAAAGTGTTTTCAACAACCTCCAAAATGTCCCCATGAGTTGCCCTGAAGTCAAACACAAATTGTGCTGTTTTTGACAAATATCCTGACTCTACCCACCTAGGACAAATCCCTCCCTTCCCCTTCAGCTGAGCCCCAGTTGCTAACTGCTTCTGGGGGAAGGGGAGCAAGTTTGCTTACCAACCTCCCAAAAATCTCAAGTTGCCCAGAAGTCAGATTCAAATGGTGATGTTGTTTTCCCATCTTATTTTTGTCCTCCTCAGCATGCAGGCAGGAATCTGTCCTCCTCCAGTCTCCTGGTCACTGCTCTCCTGGTACCACCAAGCCCTAGTTCCCCCATGGATTACCCCTGTGGTGGGGTGGAAGGGAAGGGGCAATCCTACCCCCCTTATGTGAACATATCTAGAGTGGGCAATTATGGGCAGTCCTGAGAAAGCAGCGCTGTCATGCTGGAGGGGACATCATGGAACCTGCAGCCATACTTTTCACTCTTGTTTGGTCCCACCCCCTCACAGCCATAATCACATGTGCTTGAAGGCACATGCACATCACAAAGAGATGCTTGATTCTCTCCCTCCCCTGCTAACCCCAGGTGACCCAAGCTCGGTCCTGAACCCAAGATGCTGGCATGGTGCGAGATGGGGTGTCCAGCACGTGAACCCTCAGCACCACAGGGCTGGCCAAATACTGCTGTTTTTAACTAATATCTGACTCTACAACTACACTGTGTGCTTGCAATAAAAGAAAGCAATAGAAAGCAAGGCAAGTCTATCAAGAAATCCTAAACTCTGTTAACTTAGAGCAGCAGGTTCTGTTCCTTGATACATCCCAAAAGTGCACCAACACACCATAAAACACTATAACAGAATACCTAGGAAAAAGTAAGAGCAAAGGTGGCAACTATGTCAGTCATGGAAATCAGATATGCATGAATTGGCTCATGAATTCCATAGTGATTTGTCCAAATTTCAGATTACATCACTGGACATTTTTCTTCGCAAGGCAGTATATGCATATAAAGATATGCCAATGGAATGGAAAAAGCAGCCTGAATACCATATTCCACTTGCCTGTTTTCTAACTAGGCTAATATTTTGAATCAATACTTTTCTTCAGTTTTTAAAGTAGAGTCGGGCACCACTTCCAGAAGGTGGTGTGAAAGTAAGAGGGGATAGTGTGCAAGTATCGGAGATCGGGTCAGTGATAGAAGAGAGGGTGGTCAGGAAAATCAAAAGTCTAGATCCTTAAGGCGAAAAATAACCTGTCACTCATGTAATATATCTAGAGTTATAAAGGAAGCTAAGCAGATCTTGGTGGTACCTTTCCCAGATCTATTTAACTACTCCCTAGAAACAGTTATGGTTCCTGTAGACTAGCTGGTGGCTAATATAGTGCCACTCCACAAGCGTGGGGAACAGTGATGACCTCTGCAACTACAGATTGGTCTGCTAGACATCAATCATGGGAAAACTGCCAGAGTCCATCATAAATGAATATGCACAGCAGAGCCAGCAATGGTGCAATGCAATAACTTACAGTAAACTGCATGTCACAAAATATTGCATGACAGGCTTCATAGTCATTGAGTTACACTGTTCTTTGCAGTATATGGCAGCATTTTATGATATACAGCAGCATTCCTGCATTACATCCTGACTGGCGCCACTGTAGTAAAATTCTTGTAGGACAGCAGGTTACAGGATAGACAGAAAAATGGGTTTGTAAAGTGCAGATCATGTCAGACAAACCTGACTGACATTTTTGACTGGGTTATAAAGGAATGGATAATGTGTAGTACAAGGCTAAAATACCATCGAGAGGTAATAAAAATGATTTTAGAAAAAAAATACCATTGAGAGGTTTATACATGTTATCAGAACCTCAAGATGTAGTAGTAGTATTAGTAGTAGTAGTAGTAGTAATAAACTCTTATTCATAAACCAAGAAAGGGAATTAACTCAATTGAGAAAAGCTCACTTACAATTAGATCCCAAAATACAATCATACAGGTTGCCATACACCACAATGATGATCACATCATTAATAAGTTAATACACAAATACATAAGACTGATGAGCACTTAGGAAATAGAAGGGCATATAATTAATAGATTCAATAAATAGAATTGCATAGTTTCTCATAAATAATGACTACACATTATACTATGCCAATGACACATGCTAAATAGAATTAGCTATATTCTCAAGTAACATTCTAAGACAACAATGCAAGGGACTGGTGCCCTACTCTTTATACCATCTTTTAGATGGCATTTCCTGATTGTGTTATTAGCACCCTGCAACTTTATTGGAATTAAATTCCATGTTATTGCCCCCCATACAAGATTGAGGACCTTGCTATGTCCAAGTTACAGTTTATAACATTAAACTCTATTCCCCATGCAGATCGCAGACACTGTTTGATTAGCCTAATTTTAAATAAATCAAAAATGTATTTAGGAACAGATTCTTTGTAAACTTTAAACATGAACTGTGAAATATGAGAATCTCCCTGTTTGTAACCTAGTCCACTTCAGCATACAATAGATCTGGCAGTGGTGATTTCTAAATGGGGCATCTAACACATAGCGAGCTAGTCTGTTAAACACCACAAGCAGCTTGTCCAGACACATGTTTGATGCACTGGAGTACAAAACATACCTATAGTCTAAGACCGGAACAATCACTGTATTGATTATCCTTAGTCTTGCCTCTTGTGTCATAAAATGGTTTAATCAATACAGTACCCTTATTTTTTTATTGATGTTTTGAATAGTCATGTCTATGTGTTCTCCCCATTTTAAAGTATTATCTGATCACATGCCAATATACTTATATCTCATAACCTGTTGAATATTTACTCCATCTCCTGTTTGAATGATCAAGTTGTCTTTACCTTCCAAATTAGCCTTTCCATTGAATAGAACTGTTTGAGGAGTTTTCTTGGCATTTAACTTTAATAAGTGGGTCTTGAAAAAATCCTCTATTAGTGTAAATGCAAACTGAAACTTACTTTGAATATAGTCAGCAGAGTTCCCCTCAACATATATCACTGTATAGTCGGTGTACAGATAAAATTTAATGTCCGCATCATTAAACTGAAACAAGTTGACATAGGCTTTAAAAAGTAAGGTCCCCAAGATGGATCTCTGGGGGACATGGGATTTTATAGCAACTGGGGAAGATTTGTAAGGGCCCAGTTCTACAAGCTGTTTTCTATCCTGCAAATATGATGTAAACCAATTCAGTGCAGTACCTAATAGGCTCAGTCCCCTGAGCCTGGACAGGAGAACATCATGATTCAGCATGTCAAAGGCCTTTCACAGGCTCTATGATGCCGGTTCGGCAACTAAGTTGATGACCACCATCACAGCAACAGATTTATGTAGACCGCAACTTGCGTCTAACATAAATCTGACTGGAGACCCCAGCTGTTTCTTCATCAGGGGGCTTCTCCCCTGAACACCCCATGTGGGGGACTCTGCCCCCCTTACCCCCAATCTAAAGTATTCTAACTCCGAGTCAGAGCTGGATTATGGAGGGGGTGCAGGACCAGGAGAGAGAGTGCCAGGGTCTTGGGCGGACTATTACAGTGAAAATGTCGATGTTGTCGGCATTAATATTTTCACTGTAATAGTGTCGCCACCCTAGGGGCATACTCCTTTGACAAATCTATGAATACAGTGCCGATCATTATTCTCCTGCCCAGGCTCATTTGAAGGTCACTCAACACTTTCACAAAGGCTGATTGGGTGCTATGTTTAGATCAAAACTCTGACTGAAAATTATTCAGATTGTTGTTCTTTTCTAATACACGTTGAGTTGGTTTGATACCAATCTGTCAAAGATCTTGGAAACATGGGGCAGTAACGTAATTGGTCAATAGTTTCCAATATCCTCTTTTGAACCTACCTTAAACAGATGTATAACCTTAGCAGTTTTCCAGTCTGTTGGATATTCACCAGTTTTTAAGAAGAAATGAAAGAAATAAGTCAGGGGATATTCAGTGCATGGGACCACGTATCTCAATAATTTTGTTGGAATTTTGTCTAGGCCTTCTGCTTTTGTTATATCGAATTTAAGTCCTTTCTAACACTGGCCACTGAGATGTTATGAAACCTAAAATCTTTAGTTGGTACTTTATTCTCCCCAGCCACCAGTCTGCTTACCTCTATACACATCCAGGCATCCTCCTGAGGTTTACGACTGCCATCCCAAGGACTCCGGGCTCCATATTTGGGCAAGCGGCATACCCCCACAGCTTGCCCACCTCAGCAGGGAGGTGGAGAACTCCTCTTGCACTCTAACACTAGGACCAGATCCAGTAGAGCCGTGCACCCTCAGTGCCGAGCGAGTCCCTCACAGAGACAGATATCATGCCTCCACAACTGGTGCCCATATTTTTCCTTTTTCTCCCCCGTGACATCTGGGGTGTGCAATGATGCAAAGGGACAGGACAGCACACGCTATCGCATGCACCCCTTCCCGATGTCTGCCACTGCACATCCCCCCAAGTCTGTCTATGGCCTGCCGTCACCCCCAGCCACCACTAGAGGCCACTAGGACACCGAGGTGTCCTGCCCCCCCTCCCCGGAGAAGAAAAGCAGTCCTACAGATGCTCGATTTTTCTCCTTCCCTGCCGACCCTTGACAACCCAGGCTTGTTCCCGAACCTGAGTCACCAGCGTGGTGTGAGGTGTGGCATCCAGCACCTCAACCCTCAGTACCACCGGGCTGGGAAACCTAAAGTCTTTGATTAGGTCTAAATTCTGTACGTCTGCTACCTCCTGATGTTCCTTTAGTTCATTATTCAATACAGATGGATTATTAGGACTTACTGCTGTTACTCTAGATTCAATAAAATATTCATTACCTGCACTTGCATCCTCATTACCCATTGAAACCAATTGTCACTTTATCAAAAGTCTATTATTTGAGTAGTTTTATTGCCTCCCATTTGTCCTGCACAACGTTCCAAAAAGATCTAGGGTCACTTTTGATCTCATCACCTAATTTAGATTTGAAATAATCTTGTTTCATATTCTTGACAGCCTGAGTATTTCTGTTGCGGGACTTCCTATAATGTTACCAATCACTGTTGGACCCTGTGCCCTTAGCCCTGTGCCATGTTTTATCTCTCTCCCTTTTATACTTATGTAGTTCTGAACAATGCCATCTTATCCCTGGAATTTTAACCTTTCTCTTCTTTAAAGGAGCATGCAGGTCACATACCTCCATGAATTCTTGATAGAAGAAACTCCATGTGTCTGAGGCAGAGGGGATCCATTCTAACCTGTCCCACTCTATTTTTTTCAACATCCATCATAAAAGCAGTATAATCAAGATCTTAAAAATGTCTCCATTGTAAGATGGATGACCTCTTATTGTTTTTATTAACCTTACTTAGTTATTTCATATTGCAAAAGTGAGTTGGTGATCTGAAAAGGTATCAGGTAGTGCTCCATTTGAAAGATATAAATTTGTACTGTTGATGAAAATAGGCACGGGGTCATAATATTGCAAGACATTATGCCTCAGCAAAATACCACACTGCCAATACAGTGCAATATATTGCCAGCAGCATATGCCATTGTTTTGTGGGGGGCTGTGCCCCCACACCCCCCCTTACGGTGGACTGTGCCCCTCTAACCCTCCAACTAGAATAGCTAACTGGGGGGGAGGGTTAACAGTTATATTCATACAAAGTGTGAAAATTAAAAAATAAAAAATATCAATGCGTCTGGGAATCAAAACCCGGTCCCAGCTGCCTGTGGCTCATCCCATCGAGCCACAGCAGCAGCTCGCCAGCCCCCTATCCCAGCAGAGGTCTTATCTTCTGCCTGGGAAGAGTGAGAGGGTGCACTACCGTGCATACACTCTTTCATGGTTTTTCACCCTCTCGCTCTTCCCTACTGTGCTGTTTCTGTTGTGCGGTTTTGTCATGAGCGATGAAGCATGTGACATATTGACCTGGTAGGGTAAAAATAAGATCCAAAAGTATTGATTTTTTATAATCTTTATTGTTAATTCTAGTGAGCTCTTCTATCAATTCAGTTAATCCCAAGCTTACTTGTAATTCCCTGACTATGAGTGCTTTCTATTTTAAACCAATTAGCATTAAAATCTTCCAACAATAATATTTAGTGTGAGCTTCTATACTCATATAAAAAAATCTAACAAGTCATTAAAACATTCATATTTTTTGGGGGGGGTTATAAATTCCTACTAAAATTAGAGGTTTTCTAAAAGGTAATTTAACTTCAACTGTCACTGATTGCAGGCCTCTCTCATGCAAAGTGTTTAGTTTTTCATGTGAGATGAACTATGAGTTAATGTACTGTACTCCAAAATTCCCCACCCCTTTCTTATTTATATCCCTTCTGTATATTTGGTAGTTGTCCAATTCAATAGATGTGTCAGGAATTCTTTTATTTTAACCAAGTTTCTGTTATTAACATTATTATGCAACACGATATGGTTATATATATATGCAAACAGAGAAACATAATAGACAAACATTTGTCACTGGTTTTATTTTCCATTTCCACTGTTCCAACCAGTGTTTTACCCAGGCTACCACCCTAGGACCCACTCCCAGGCTGGCTAATTTGTTTATTAATCTTTTGTGTGGGACTGTGTCAAATGCGTTGCTAAAGTCTAGGTAGGCCATGTCCACAGCCCCTCCCTGATCTACTGCTTTGGTCACCCAGTCAAAGAAATAAATTAGATTTGTCTGACATGACCTTCCTGCTGTGAATCCATGCTGCATTGGGTCCTGTACCCCACTGGCCTCTAGGTACTCAACAATTCTTTCCTTCAGAAGTGATTCCATAATTTTCCCTACCACTGAGGTCAAACTGACAGATCTGTAGTTTCCTGCCTCTGTCTTGCTCCCACTTTTGTGAAGAGGAATCACATCTGCCCTCATCCAGTCCTCAGGTACCACACCATCCTCCCATGATTTATTAAAAAGAGTAGTCAGTGGTGTTACTAGTTCTTCCCTTAGTTCTTTTAAAATTCTGGGGTGAATCCCATCAGGCCCCATTGCTTTATCCACCTTCAGTTTTAAGAGTTCTTTCGGAACCCTTTCTTCTGTGAAAGGACTAATATCAACCCTCCCTCCAGAGTGCTTCTATTGACCGGATTAGGTATTTCCCCCTGCTTTTCCATTGTGAATACTGAGCAGAAGTATTTGTTCAATATCCCTGCTTTTTCACTGTCGCTCTCTGCCCAACCACCTTCCTTTTTGTTCAGCCTCGGTATCCCTGCCTTAGTCTTTCTTTTCTCCCTAATGTACCTATAGAAGGTTTTATCCTGCTTCTTAACCGAGTTGGATATCTTTTCCTTGGTTTGGGCCTTTGCTATTCTGACTGCCTTACCTGCTTCCTTCTGCTTTAACTGGTACAGTTCTCTGTCCTGCTCCTTCTGTGTTTCCTTATACTTCCTGAATGCTTTCTGTTTTTCCCTTACCTTCCCGGCCACTTCTTTTGAGAACCATAGTGTTTTTTTCTTTCGTTTAGATTGGTTTATTTGCTTCACACAAAGACTTGTTGCCTCTGTGATGGTGGTTTTGATGTTTCCCCATTGTTGCTCCACCCCACCTTCTTGCCTGTTTGCTAGTGCTTTTCTGAGGCACTCTCCCATTTTGACAGAATTAGCCCTCCGGAAGTCCAGTACCTTCACTTTTGTGTGGCTTGACTCTCCAGCTAAGTTTATCATGAACCACATTGTTTGGTGGTCGCTTGTTCCCAGATGGCTACCCACTTCAAGATCAGAGATCCTGTCTCCATCCCCATTTGAGAGCTCCAGGTCCAAGATTGCTCTCTCCCGAGTGGGTTCCAGAACTAGCTTTCTGAAGCATGCCTCCTGTAGGGCATTGAGAATGGCCCTGCTCTTGGATGTGGCTGCAGCAAAGGTGCTCCAGTCAACATCTGTCATATTCAGGTCCCCCATCAGCAATATCTCTGCTTTCTCTGCCATCCCAAGGATGCCTTCTATCATTTCCTTGTCAATTTCTTCCCCCTGAGACAGGGATCTGTATACAACCCCTGTGCGGATGATGGAGCCATTTCCAGTCTCCAGGGTGACCCACAGTGCCTCCTCGCCTCCCTGTTTACCCTTTGGTTCTGTTGCTTTTATCCCTTCCCTTACATAGAGAGCTACTCCTCCTCCTCCTCTTCTTCCCTCCCTGTCCCTCCTGTAGATTGTGTACCCTGGTATGTTGACATCTCAGTCATGGTTCTCTGTGTACCATGTTTCTGTGACTGCCGTAATATCCAGGCATCCCTCTTCCATCAAGGCCACCATTTCAGGGAGCTTTTTACCTAGACTACAGGCATTGCTACTCATTACCCTCCATGTTTTTATGGCTTTATTTCTTTTTTCCCCATCCCTGTCCCTACTGCCTTTGTATTTTTCTCAATTTACCCCTGCCCTTCTCCCTATCAACTACTCTATTTTGGTGTTTACCTCACTAATTATCCTGATTTTTTGGGGGGGGCTAGGATTTCCCTTCTCCCTTTCAGTGCCTCCCACCATGGCTAGTTTAAATGCTTGCCACTGAAGCATTTAAACCTATCACCTAGGATCCTGGTTCCCCTCCAGGATAAATGCAGACCATCGTGCCTGTATAGGCCTGCATCCCTCAAGGTGGAGCCCCAGTCCTCAATGAAGCCAAATCCCTGAGCTCTGCACCAGCTTTTCAACCAGTCATTGAATCCCATGGTACGGAGTGCCCTAGCCTCATCCATGCCATTGACAGACAACACTTCTGAGAAAGTTACTGTGTGTGCTACTTGTCTAAGGCCCCCTCCCCAACTCCACAAACTCCAGTTGCACTGCTCTGATCCCATTATCAGCCAGGTTATTCGTCCCTAGGTGGATAATGATATCCAACTCCCTCCACCTTGCTGCTGCTCCCATGATCCTGAGCATTCATTTCCTGTCCCTCCAAGCCTTGGCATTGGGCAGGCACCTTACCTCCCTTTCCCCTCCCTCCCCCAGTTCTACCCCCCTAACAACTGAGTGCCCCACCAGGAGTTGTTTCCTTCCCCTGTGGGGTCCTGGGCCACCCTCCTGTGGGTCTCCATTGTGCAGGTTCCCAGCATCCTCCTTGGTCTCCACTGCTGGTGCCTCTATGTAGCAGTAGTAAAACATTTATTTTTATACAGGAATAATACATGTCATTTGGATAATACAATCCAGTTTTCAAGACAGTCCTGTACAAGCTGTCTAAGTTTCACATAGTAAAAAACAACCACAGACAATTAAATAGAAAGAATAAATACACAAAGGATCTATCCCTTAACATTTATACACCTTACTCGACAACCCAATTACCAACATTATATAAAAAGAAAAACAGCAAAAATCAATATCAAACACATACACATGTATAAACATAACACTTCATAGAGGAACCATGCTTCACCAGAGTGGCAAATGAATTGTGGAGAGGCACAACTGGAGGGATACACCTCTGTTCCACCACCCTCACCCTCCCTGAGTGCACCGTGGTCCAACCACTCCTCTTTCTTGGCAACTTCTAAGGTAGTGGCAGTGGCCTGGGTGGTCCCTGGGTGGGGAAGCAGGTTTCCTGAATCCTTGCCAGGTCAGCATGGAGATGAACAACCTCCTCCCTCAGACCAGAGAGGTGCCTGCAAATAGGGCAGCAATGCAGTTTCCAGAATGTCTCCCAGAAGACTGCTGCTCCACAGCCAGTGCATTGCATCACTCCCCACATGTCTGTGTCCCTTCCAGTTACAGATGCTTTTTTTTCTTGTTTTAGTGTGTGCAAGCTTGTGAGTGTCTCTACCTTCATTCAGTGTGCTGTGCCTTTAAGGATATGAACTGGTGTATGTTGTTAGCAGTTTTGAGGAAGTGATGTCAGAGCCCCTGCTATAAAGGAATTTATGTGCTTCGGGTGGGTGGGGTGAGGGAAGGATGGGTGGGAGTAAACCTATGCTGTCCAGAAACAATCATCTACAACTCTTACCCTCCACCCCAGGGAGTGCCTTCTTTCCTTTCAGACACCTATTTCACAAAGGCTAAGTAACATGTCTAGTCACAACTGACTGCAAATATCTCCCAGTTACAGTTCCTCCCAGGCAAATTAAAGTTAAAACTAAGAAAAGTCCATCCCAAAAACAGAATCAATACTAGTTACTTACACATGTCCAAAAAGTAATAATTCAGTTCAGTGTAGTGTAGAAAATAACCTCCTTGATTCAAGGAAGCTGTGGCGGCTTTCTCACTCTCCCTGTCTTCAATGTGAGAAGGAGACTGCAACACCTCTGAGGCACAAAAACCTTTTCAGCAAAAAAAATAAATAAAATAGGGGCAAACAGTAATTTTGTTTAGCCTAATGATAAAAAGTCACAAAAATTTAAGCACCACCTGTAATAATTTCACAGAAGATATTCCCTGTAAGAAACACTTTGCTACAGAGAAAAATAAAGCAGTAACAGAAGATATACCTTGCAAAAGACAATTTGAATCAGAAGATTACAGCAGTAATCTGTTAGCACACACCTGTAGACACACCTTGTAATAATGCAGCCTATGCAGCCTGCCATATTAGAGACAGCGGAGATGGCAGAGATAGCTGAACACAGACGGTGGACTTAACAAATTGCAGCATGGAGAAGCATAGGACCAGTTGTTAAGCTGGAGAAATTGTAGTATAGATTCTAAAGTTAGGAGCCCAGAGTCTGGAATATGGATTATCAGGTTGGACTTTATCTTTTTTCAATCCTGTTATCAGCCAGACTGGGGTTTAAAAGTAAGATTTGTAGAGAGAATTTTAACTGGTTAGACTGCTGCTACATTCATGATTGCCGCTGAAATAGGGCAGTAGACCGTGACCGATGCCAATGGGACCACTCCTGGGGCTCGAGATCATGTTTCACTGTCTTGGACTGAGAAGCCATGCTGAGAGTTTGATTGCTTGTCTGCCTAGGTGGTGTGAATACCTGGAGATTTTAGGCCTCAGTAAATGTAAAACTCTATTGAAATAGCAAATGTTTACCTGGTCTTATAATTGTGTGACCTGTCTTCCTGGATTTGTTTGGAACTGTTATTTGCTTGGAACTGTTATTTATTGCCACTGGTTGTTGGAACTGCTCCTTGATGCGTAGCCCAGCTGTTTTTCAGGACTCCGCTCCAGCTTGTTGGGTCACTCCCGCACTGGACTTTAGAAGTTGGTTAGATTTTATGGATTTACGGATTCCCCCGGTTAATATTTGCTATTTGTTTCCCCCTTAGAACTTGGGTTGATGGTGTTTATATGAGGGTGGGAGGTGTCAGGGTTTGGGGTTCTGAAGAAGTGTTTTGGGAGGTGATTTGCGTGGTGGGACGGTATTGTGGGATAGCTGTTTTAAGGTAGTATTAGTAGATGTTCGGTCTTGTCCCCTTACAGTACTTCCCTTCTCAGTTTAGATATCTATGCCCCTTTGACCCTCCACTGCCAGTGGAAGTATACTGCTGGTGCAGAGGGAAGGAACTGCATGGAGGGGCAGATGGAAAATCTGCATATGGAGGAATACATAGAGAGTGGTCCCTATTGGAGTTGTTCAGACCAGAAGATACCCTGGGGTCAGAAAAGGACCAAATTTGGTCCCTCCTGTCTGTTTTCTGTGCCCAAGGTTCCTGTTGGACTGAGTGGGCCGGCAAGTGATGAGCCTGCCGGCACATTTTGTCCACTTCAGACAGCACTGTGCAATGACAGATCAATGAGGAATAAGACCGTAATTATGGCAGATCTTATCTTCTCTGTCGATCTGGTGTGCATTACTGAGACCTGGCTGAGGGATGACATGGGTCCAGTCTTAGAGGCATTGATCTTGGCCAGTTTCTCTGTGGTGCACTGCCCAAGGCAGGATCACAGTTGGGGGGGGCATTTGATTAAGAACTGAAGGATGGCACTCCCAGTGGGGGATGCTGAGTCTTTTGAATGTGTGGCCATACACGGTGGTCCAGGTACAGGTTGCAGAATCCTCTTCATGTTCCAGCCTCCAGGTCACGAGGGGCAGTTTCTGCAAGAAATTGTGTCCCTCATTTTGGACCTGGTTTTGGAGTCACCTTGGTGGCTTATACTGGGTGACTTCAGTGCCTGGGTCAAAGGTGAGGGTTCTCACTTTGGTAGAGATTTCCTCCAGATTATGAATACTCTGGGCCTAGCACTGGTAGTTACCACCGTGTCTCATCTTCATTGCCAAGCACTGGACCAGATATTCTCCCTAGGACTCAAGGTGAATTGCCTCAAGATTGATATGATCAGTTGGTCAGATCATTGTGTCATCAGGTTCTTCTTCTTGGCCCCTCCTTGTAGTCCATCCCCTGTGGAGGTGGTCCAATACTGACCTTTGAGAGGGTTAGGACCCAAAGGACTGATGTCGGTACTGGACACCTTGGAAATGTTGGCAGAAGGTGCTGAGGGTGTGGAGGCTGTAGTGTTGGCCTAAAATAGGGTCATAGCTGGGGCCCTCTACCTTATAGCACCGGTCCATGTACATCCCCTTGTATCACATCTCATCTCACCATGGTTTGATAGTGGGTTGAGGGCACTCAAAACCAGGGTACAGAGGTTGGAGCATCATTAGTGAAAGTCTATATCTGTGCAGGACTACTGGTTCTGATTTCCCATTATGAGGCATATCAGAAGTCAATCACTTGGAAGAAGGCAGAATTTCTGTCAAGAGAGATTGCCACTGGGAAGAACCAGCAAAAACACAAGTGGACCTGCATACCACAGAACGAATGGGTGTCAAACCCAAAATAGAAAGTTTAGACAGGACACACAGGTGGGTAGCACTCAGCCACTAAAGTTAGAGTGCTGCAGGCTCCATGTTTCACTCCAGCATTGTCTATATGTTTGTTTAATAACTTTAGTGGCTGAGCGCTACCCACCTGTGCGTCCTCACTGGGAAGAATCAACCTGTTCAGCTGTTTCGGACTGTAGACGGGCAGCTACCCCTGGCCTGTCTGGAGCCTTTGAGAGAAATTACACTCACAAAATGCGAGGAGTTCACTCGGGTCTTCTCAGATAGGGTGTCTTCCATTAGGGCTGGTATTACTCCAGCATGGCCTTATGTTCCCAGCAATGGGCTGCTTCTGGGCAGGGAGTACATTAGGTGTACGTGGGGTGAATTCTGGCCAGTAACAGTGGAAGAGGTCTGCTGAGTTATCTTGATGCTGCAGCCAGCTTGCTGTAATCAGTACCTGGGCCTGACATGACTCTTAGTGAGTTGTGCCATCCAACCGTGCCCAGTGTTCACCAGGATCATTCAAAGGTCTTTGTGGGACTGGCTGACTCCAGTACCGCTCAAGTGTGGTCTGGTAAGGCCCCTATTGAAAAACACAAACATCTCTGGACCTGGATGTATCGGCTAATAATCATCCAGTCTCTAACCATCCCTTTTTAGGTAAGGTTATTGAGAAAGTGGTTACGCTGCAGCTTGAGGAACACTTAGAGGCCTCTGACTTCTCAAACCATTCCAGTTGGGTTTCAGAGTAAGGCGCAGCATGGAGATGACCCTTGTCTGGGTGCTCAATGACCTGCTCAGGGCATGGGATAGAGGAGAATGATTAGTTCTCATCCTCCTTGATCTTTCTGTGGCATTTGACTCTGTGGACCATGGTGTACTTGTGGAACGGCTCAGGGAGTACGTCGAGCTCACTAGCAATGTGATCCACTGGTTTGAGTCCTTTCTATGGGATATAACCCAGAGGGTAGTTCTAAGAAACTATTCCTTGATCCCAGTGTTTCTGTCCTGTGGCATACCCAAGGGCTCAGTCCTTTCACCAGTGCTGTTTGTGGTATACATGCTACTGCTGGGCATGGTTATTAGACAGTTTGGGCTGGGGTTTCACTGCTATGTGGATGATACCCATCTCTGCATGTCTTTTGTGCCTTGGACTCATGTTGTCATTGACATGTTTAATAAAGATATGGCTGACATCCAAAACTGGATGGCTTTTAACTGGCTGAGATTTAACCCCGAGAAGACTGAGGTATTAGTTGTTGAGCCGGGCCAAAAGGGTGGATTGGTGCCTGGCATATCAGTGACTGGGCTTCAGCTTGGTAACTCTGGATTGATAGCCTGCTCTAGGGTGAAGAATTTAGGAGACATACTGGATGAAGACCTGACAATGGAGGTCCAGGTGTTGGCCACAGTCCACAATCGCTTTTTCCATCTCTGGAACATCTACTAGATTATTCCCTCCCAAGACCTTGCCAAACTAATTCATGCATTCATGACCTCATGGCTAGATTAGTGTAATGCTCAGTACCTAGTGGTTAATAGGGGTACACTACATCACCTGCAGTTGGTGCAGACACAATTGCCCAGTTACTCATGGGCTTAACAAGATCATGCCACATTACTCTGGCACAGCATGATCTGTACTGGCAGCTGGTGAAGTGGCGTATCTAATTTAAAATGGGTTTCTTAACCCATAAGGCCCTGCATGGACTGGGCCCAGCCTACTTGGGTGAGATCCTACACCCATACACCCCAGTTTGGCCATTCTGATCTTCTGAGGAGGGTCTCCTGATAGTCCAGAGGACAAGACTTGAAAATTTTGGGCAACCGGGCATTTGAAGTACCGGGCCTTGCGCTTTGAAACTCCTTGCCCAGGACCCTGAGGGAGGCCCCTTCGGTGGACATTTTTTCTAGCAGGCATTTGGAGGAGCTGTATAATGTTTACAACACAACTATTTATAGTTTAATTAAGTAAGTTTTAATATTTATACTGTTTTAAGAGATTGCATTTTTTTGGGAATTGTTATGATATTCCATTCGTATTGTATTGTTTTACTTTTGTTTTATAATTAGTACTTGTATTGGCATTTGTGTTGTATGATTTTATGTTGTATTTTATTGTAATGGTGTCCTGGGCCTCAGGGAAAGGGCGCCACATATAAATAAACTCTACTACTACTACTTCTACAACAATCAACCATCCATGCATTTCCAGTTATCATCATAACCACATGGTTTCTGAATGGGGAAGAGGCTGCTGGATTTAATACACACCACTTGTTCAATGTTTGTGGAAAGCAATGGGTTATATAGAGCTTGTGTATCTTGTAGTACTTGTTGTGGCTTTACTCTATTCCCACCCTTGAGTAGTAGGTATGTAGGTAGTAATTCATATGGAATAGAAGGCCCATGAACAAGAGTGAGAAGAGCACCAGTGAAGAAGAAGGAGGAGGAGGAGGGAATGGTGGTGGACAAAGAACACTCCCTAAGCAAGGGAAGTGCATTAGTGGAGGGCTTAAGTAGAGGTTGTGGGAGGAGCTATTCCTCACACTGAACCTCAGGCCAAGCCCTCCCTTTCAATGTGGAATAGCAATGGGGTACATAGTGCTTGTGTAACTTGTAGTACTTTTTGTGGCTTTACTCTATTCCCACCCTTAAGTGGTAGATAAGTATGTAGTAATTCATAGAGAATAGGTGGCCCAAAAAGATACCTCCTCCAACTCAAGAAGAGTATGACCCCTGGCATTTAGGAGAGGAAAAACCCCAGGTGGAGGAAACCTCTGGGGGTCCACAGCTGTAACCATAGCTAATTTAAGAAAAGTGAAAGTCTTGGCAAGACGATAGTCCATCCTTGATCCATGGCTGATGCACATTGAAGGATGATCCAGAGTTTGAAGAGTAGGTCTTTTCTGCAGGAGCTATAGAATCCTAAGTGTGAAACAGATCACGTTGAAGAAGGGTGAATGAAGTCCAGATGTCTGAGGTGATGAAGGATGCTTGTCCATAGGGGGCTGCGTGGACATAATGAGCAGAGAGAGCATGAATTGATTGAAAAAGTACTAGACAGTGGAGGGTGGACATTAGAGATGGGCGAAGTGGCCCCAATTCTCTCCACGAAGTGATTCGCGGAGTGAAGGCGAATTAGCGGAATGCTCCGCAAAGTGAAGTGGAGTACTTCCCATTCATCACCGGGGCTCTATTAGGCTCACACTTATTGGATCTCTGGACACTGCACGTTAAGTCCCGGGTCACCTTTCTGCCTGTTAAGTCCAAGGCATGGCTCCTCTCTTGCAGCCAGTCATCTCACCCTCCTGTCCAGGTCCCTCTGCTACCACCCACCCTCCTAAGCCTCTTCCGGCCTGGCTATCTAAAAAAGGCCTAAAAATAGCCCACCTAAACATCCACAGCATCCTACATAACCAAGCAGAACTGACTTCCTGGGTGGCCCTGTATGAGCCAGAAATCATGGGTAACATGGAAACCTGGCTGAATCCATGTATTCCTGACTCCACATGTGCCATTCTGGGTTACAGCCTCATTAGGCGGGATGGGGTGGTAGAAAATGTGGGGGGGTGTACTCCTATACTTTAAGGGGCACCTAAACGTGTCTGTGGTGTCTCTATCTCCTCCCGATCCCACTGGTTGTGAATTCATCCACTCCCTCCTACTGCTCGGAAACTCTAAAAAGGTGCACCTGGTCTGCGCCTACAATCCCTCTAAGGGAGGCTTGCCAGGACTCTCCTTTCTACTTGACCACCTTAAAGACAAGGTAGGTTCAAATGAGGTGCTTATCCTGGGGGATTTCAACCTCAGCTGGCTGGGTCCTGATACCAAACTATATGAACCACTTCTCTCAGGCCTCGCCCTCTATCAGACCATCACTGAAACCACTAGGACCTCTTCCCGGGGAGACAAGGGCTCCCTTATTGACTGGTTACTGAGCAACAGATTGGATAAAATCATCCAATCTGGTACACTCCTGGATGCGATCTCTGATCACTCTCCCATATACTGCATCTGGGGATCCACCACCTCCAAAATTCCTAGTAGAGTGATTCAGATGAGGGACTACTCCAAGTTTATCCTCAATGACTTCTTGGATGACATCCGCCATGCCGACTGATCTAGGGTACTTAGCACTAATGACCCTGCCAAAGCTCTGGACCACTTCCTGGCAATTCTCATCCCTCTGCAAAACAGACACGCTCCCCTCATGAAAAGGAGGGTGAGGGGCACGGTCACTAAGTGGCTCCATGGAGGTCTACTAGCTCTCAAGAAGCAGAGAGACAAGAGCTGGTTCAACCACAAAATTTCCAGCGACACCCATGACCTCCTTGAATATTGTCAGCTCAGAAACTACTGCAAGGCCACCATCCGGGCCACCAAGAGTGAGTTCTGTAAATCTGCCATGCTCAACTCGGCCTACAACCCCCAGAGCTTCTGGCAAAACATTAAAAATATGGTCAGAGGGTCCGCCTCAAATTCGGTCACCGACATGAATGTTGAGGGGGCCAACTGCAATAACCCCCAGACCATAGCCTCAGCATTCAATGGCCTGTTCTCCAATCTGCCTGCCACCCCACCCCTCCCACTCTCCACCCCTGAACCTCCGGGCAACCCCCCCGGCCTCCATTTTACCTGAAGCAAGTCTCTGTTAGAGAGACTCAAGCCCTGCTTGCTGGTCTCTCACACCACACTGGGGCGGGACACGATAATCTTGAGCTTAAGCTTCTCAGTCTGGGGGTGCCCCTCCTCACCCGACTGATTACCCACATTTTCAACTCTTCCCTCACCTCAGAGATCTTACCTGATGTGTGGAAGTTGGCCAAGGTTGTCCCGGTGCTTAAGCATGTCGACCCTAAGGAGATGAACAACTACCGCCCCATTGCCATACTCTCTGTCACCTGCAAGCTACTTGAAAAGACCATAGCCGCCCAAATCTCCCATTACCTTCAGTAGTATGCGGTTCTCTCCCCTGCGCAGCATGGGTTCAGGAAGGGGCACAGTTTGGCCACTGCTATCACTGTGGTCACCTCAGAGATCAGATCTGCTACGGACCTTGGCAAACTGACTGGAGCCATCTTTGTCGACCTCTCTAAGGCCTTCGATCGGGTCGACCACAGCCTCCTTCAATCCACTGTGCTCTCGCATGACTTCTCCCCCCGAGCCCTTGCTTGGTTCACCAACTATCTTGGGGTAGACTACAATACACCTGCTTTAACCATGCCCTATCGGACCTTTCCCCAGTCAGATGCAGCATCCTCCAAGGGTCCGTTCTTGGTCCTATACTGTTCTCCCTTTACATCAACGAACTCCCCTCCGTTGCAACCTCCGGGTCCACCACACTCTATGCAAATGACCTGGTACTACTGTCTAGCTCCCAGGACATCTCAACCATTAACACTCAACTCAAGTCAGACTTTGGGCGTGTCCAAAACTGGCTCGTGGGACATAAGCTCACCATTCACCTAAACAAGACCCATGCCATGTTATTCGGGTCGGTGGCCAAAACCGCATCTTGCCCCTCCCCCCCTTGCCATCCATGGGGGAAATGGATCCCTCCTGCCTGTCCTGAAATCTGCCAGGTACCTAGGGGTGACCCTAGATCCTCAGCTTGATCTCGCTGAGCATCTCCGGAACATCTGCAAAGCATCTAACAGCAAGCTCGGCTTAGCATACAGGGCTAAGGACTGCCTCACTCCGGCCACTTGGCTCACCATAGCAAGGGGGATCCTCCTACTCATGCTCTGCTATGGGCTTGTAGCCTTCGCGCCGGTCCCGAGTGCCTATCTTGAGAAATGGGATATGGCCTATAACAACATAAGTCGCTTCGCCCTCTCTACGCCTCACCTTACATATCAGTATGACCTCTATGCCCAACTGGGGTGGCTCCCCCCTGAAAAACACCGTGCCTTTGTCTCGGTAACATGGTCGATAATATTGTCCAAACTGCCTGCCCCTCCACTCTTGCCCTTCCTTTCAAACACTGCTCCCCGGCATATCAACTTAGGTCCAGCTCGACTCAGGTTTGTTTGGTCCCGAGGACCCGCTCCCTTACTGGTGATCGGACCTTCTCCGCCCATGCTCCGAGACTTTGGAACTCCCTTCCTGTCCCATTCTGGGCCTCTCCTTCCCACCCCGGCTTCAAAACGTCCCTTTGGAAGTTCCTCAAAGCTGCCTCCACCTGTCTTTGTGTCAACTAGTTGCTGGGAATCTCCCCCTCTCCCCTTACACCTCTTCCACAAACTGAATTAGGCCTCTGCCTCTCACCTCCTTAGCACTTCCCACCATCCTCTGTGAGGCACCCCCTTACCCTATTACCCATTAGCTCCCTCCCTTGTAGCACTTAGATGAACCCTCATCTTTCTTGCCCCACCTTCTGGGGTCACAACTGTAGGGCTGCTCTCTCCCTGCTGTCTGAGCCAGTCTTCGTCATGGTGGTCCTCAGGCCATTTCCTCCCCCTTTCTGTACCCACTAGTACCCTGCTGGCCTACTTCTCTGCTTACTCTCCCCCTTGCCTTTTTACCTGACTATCACCCGGACTGTGCTCTGCCTACCCCCTTCCCCTGGTTACCTGTTAATCTCCTGCCTCCCCTTGCTCCCATGTTACCCTGTGGATTACCGCCTTCCTTTCATATAGACTAGATGCACTAGATGCAATGTCCTCTCTATTTTTTCAATTCTAGTTGTAGTTGTATACATGTCTGCTACCTTGTCTATATTGTCTTTATTTTGTACTCCGGCCCCACCTTGCATGTGGGCTCGCATGCTACCTTGTCGATGTACCATGTTCTCTGTATTGTAATCTCTCCAGCCCACCTGTATTGTGGGCTTGTATGCTACCATGACTATGTACCATGTTTTCTGTATTGTAACCTCCTGGGTCGCACCTGAAAATAGGCATTTGTTGTCTAGTGTGCTTACCTGGTTAACAAAAACAAATAAATAAATAAATAATGGGTAACGCGATGTCCATTGAAAACAATGACTTCACGTTACTTTGCCTTCCCAAACCACTACTCCACCAATTCTTAAGCCGAAGAACATTGAAAGCAATGTACTTCACCTCCCTTCACCTTGTTTTTAAGCTCCAAAGGTGAATTTTGCAGTGATTCATGAGATTTCAGGTCACATGGGCTCACAGCCTCAGTTTGGGGTAGTGTGTGTAGGAAGCTGCAGGAGACAATCTGCTCTAAGAGCTCTCTGTGATTCAAACCTTCTAAAAGCTGTTAAAAAAGCCTTTTTGAGTCATTTTTTTTTGCTGAAACTTTATTTCATCGATTATAGGAAACCCTCCTGTGCTCATACCATCGAACATTTATTATTTGTGTGTGGATTTTTAATGTAAATGTACAACATTCAGTCTGTGTACTGAGAGACAGTGGAAGTGTGCTTTAGGGAAGGGGCGTATCCATGGTGTAGGTAAATTAACTTGGAGAAAAAGATAGTGCTTTCTGTTTTGGTTATATTTTTCTTGTATAACTGTGTTAATGGACACACAATAATTCTTGCCATTTTTTTGCTGATTGTTGTGATGCAGCAGTGCATACTTTTAGTTTGTTTAAAATATGTGGTTATATTACCGAAGTTTTCAATTTGCTACGCATTACTTAATATATGTGTGTGTGTGTGTGTGTGTGTGTGTGTGTGTGTGTGTATGTGTGTGACGCATGTCATCAAATCAGACACCTTTTATTGTGCCACATAATAATTTCAGCAAAGTGAACCTGCTATCCACTGCAGCTGTGTGATTTTTGTACTTCTTTGTGGTATCTTTACTGGTACTAGTGACTGTTACTGCAGCAGTGCAGTACACTGCCCCCCCCCCACAGCCCGCCTCAACCGGCAAAGGTATTCTTTTCCAGATTTGAATTTCTGATGGTGAGCACTGGTAAGGTGTTGTGCCTTTGCATCTGCATCTCTTCAGTGCGCAGCACAATCTTAATCTGTCTGTGCATTTGCATCTCTTTAGGGCCCAATCTCCATCTGTAACTTAAGTCACAGTTGTTTCTTTGGCTTCCCTTCAGAGTACTGGACAGGTGTGGTGCATAATTCTGCATGAACATTGTACTCATTAATATGCGTTTTTAAGTCAGAACCATCATCATGAGTCATTCGTGATACAAATCACATTCTTCATCATCACGGTCACAAATGCAATCACAAATCACTAGTCACGATCATGTTACGAATCACAACATTAATTTTTTTTCTAGTTACTTGGATTTATTGTAAGCCTGTTTTGTAGTATCTCTCCAGGCTTCACCACCCCACCATTGTACTCATTAATGAGCATTTTTTAAGTCAGGGAGTTTGTGGTACAGCTCATTGGGGAAGTACAACTGTAGGCTTTTGCGTTCCCCTCCCAATACAGTTCCATATTGTTTATCTCACGTCGTCAATACCGCATCACGTTCTTCATGATCACAGTCACAAATGCAGTAACAAATCACAATTCACGATCACATCATGAATCACAACACTCATTTTTTGACTAGTTACTTGGATGTATTGTAAGCATGTTTTGTAGTATTTCTTCAGGCTTCACCACCCCACTATTGTACTCATTTATGAGCTTTTTCAAGTCAGGGAATTTGTGCTACAGCTCATCGGGGAAGTACAGCTGTAGGCATTCACATTCCCAATACAGTTTTCATATTGGTTTTCTCACACCTTCGACATTGAATCACGTTCCTCATCATCACGGTCACAAATGCAGTCACAAATCATGATTCACAATAATGTCACGAATCACGACATTCATTTTTTTAGTAGTTACTTGGATGTATTGTAAGCACGTTTTGTAGTATCTTTCCAGGCTTCACCACTCTACCATTGTACTCATTAATAAGCATTTTTAAGTGTGGGAATTTTGTGCTACAGCCCATCAGGGAAGTACAGCCATAGGCATTCACGTTCCTTCCTGTACAGCATGTGAGTTACAGTACTGTAAGTAGTGGTGGTCGAAGTGGCCCCAATTTGCTCAGTGAAGTGATTCAATGAGTAACGTGGAATCTGCAAAGAACTCCACAATATGAAGCGGAGTACATCACTTCGTATTAAGGAACGCAAAGTCCATTGAAACCAATGGCTTTACGTTATTCCGCCTTCCCTAAACCACTTCTCCACCAATTTTAAAGCGAAGTACATTGAAATCAATGTAATTCTCCTCACTTCATCCTGTAATTGAGCTCCAAATGAAATTCTGCAGTTATTCATGGGATTGCAGATCACATGGGCTCTAGATTGTTCGGCAGAGCTCAGTTCTGGCCTGGGTAGTGTGTGTGCAGTGGTAGCTGGAGACAGTTTGCTCTCAGAGCTCTGCGATTCAAAACCTCTAAAAGCTTTTTCAAATGCCTTTTTGAGTAATATTTTTTGCTCAAAATTTAGTACATCCATTGTAGGAAACCCTTCTGTGCTCATATCATCAAGTGTTTATTGTTGTGTATGGATTTTGAATGTTAATTTTGAACATTCAGTCTGTGTACTGTGAAGTGTGCTTTGGGGGAAGGGCGTATTTGTAGTGCAGGTAGATTAACTGGTTGAAAAAGGCAGTCTTTCTGTTTTGGTTATATTTTTCTTGTATAAATGTGTTAATGTACACACAGTAATATTTTCAGTAATTCTTGAAATATTTTTGGCTGATTGTTGTGGTGCAGCAGTGTACAATTTGTCTGTTTAAAATATTTGGTTATATTACTAAAGGTTTTCAATTGCTACGCATTACTCGAGTGTGCGTGTGAGTGTGCGTGCAATGCATGCCATTAAATCAGACACCTTTTATTGTGTTACAGAGTTATTGCAGCAGTGTGAACCTGCTATCCACTGCACCTGCATGAATTTGTTATACTGCTTTGTGGTATCCTTACTGGTAGTGGATTGTTACTGCCGTGCACTAATCCCCCAATTGGCAAAATGTATTCCTTTCCAGATTTGGATTTGTGACTTGTGAGCACTGGTTAGGTGTTGTTGTACCTTTTCGTATGCATCCTTTGAGTGTGCAGCGCACTCTTAATCTGTGTGTGCGTTTGCATGGCACCATTAATTCTGGGAGATTGCATTTCTTGTTACGGTCTCATTTCACTTCATCAGCACTGATGAATTTTCTGGACACAAGACAGTAGCAATTTGGGGATGCACATTAATTCTGGTGACTCTGTGTGTGACCTGACCATTGCGCACATGACTGAATGCGCCATTAATTTTGGGAGACTTTGCATTTCTTGTTATACTGTCATTTCACTTCAGCACTGGGGAGTTTTCTGGCAGTAGCACTTTGGGGATGCACATTCATTCTGGTGACTGTGTGGGTGGAATGCTGCCAATATTGTTGTCACTTTGTCTTACTTCGCGTTTAAGGCAGAATGACAACACAAAGTAATAATAACAAGGTGAAATGAGCCTTTCCTATGGGGCACTCCACGTAGCGAAGTGCCAAAGCGAAGTGGCCACTTTGCGTTCACTTCACCTGTGAATTTTAAATTCACTGCATCTCTGGTGGACGTGCTGATGAAGGATGCATATCCAAAGGGATTGCAGGGTTGTAATGAGCCGGAAGAGCATAAACTGATCAATATGCTATCAGATAGTGAACGGTGAGAATTGTGATGATTTATGCAGCCATAGGGGAATGAGCTGACTCGTGTAAGGTTTGACTGTCAAGGTAAAGTCTAGAGGCAAAGACTGTAGTAGTGAGCAATGAGTAGCTAAGTAAGCATCCATACAGTAGAAATGAGTAGAAGAGAGTCTGTGCATGCATGGTAGGAGAACTGCCATGAGTCATTAGTAGACAAATAAAGGAAGATTTGCAGATGCAGCCCTGATGGTAATCAAATATGTATAGAGACTGATTGGAAGTTTGGTTTAAGGAATGGATGGCTTAGTTGGGCATGATGGTGTAACTATACTTGTACATACTCAGCTGGTACGCTGGCTGAAGTATATACAGGTATTTTTGCAGCGTGATTGTCCATGAGATGCACTGTAGTGGCTTATAGTTGATTAGATTTACAGATAATCTGATGCCGAAGTCCTTGAGAAAAGCTTGGAGGCAGATATGCTTGAGAGTCTGAAGGCTGAATTGGAAGTGTGGTCAAGTAGTGTGGAATGGTAGAGGAACTTAGTGCTATGGCTGATTAACACCAGTTGGGAGGCAAGACTGGGTTAGTGAATTTGCCTTAAAGGTTGCAGATTTCCAGATGGAAATAGGAAAAACCTGTTCTCAGTGATAGAAACATAGAAACATAGAAGATGACGACAGAAAAGGACCGTAAGGTCCGTCCAGTCTGCCCATTTTTTCTACCTTATGAATGTGCCATAGGTCTTTACTATGTCAATGGCCTATCTATTCATACTCATCTGTATTGCTCCCTTATGCCTATCCCATGCCTGTTTGAAGCCCTGCACTGTATTCCTATCCACCACTTCCTGAGGTAGGCTATTCCACGCATCCACCACACTTTCTGTGAAAAAGAACTTCCTCACATTACCCCTTAATCGGCCTCCCTCTAAGCTCATGCTGTGTCCTCTTGTCCTGCTATTTTTCTTAAATTGAAACATGTTAAACTCTTTCACCTTGTTAATGCCCTTAAGATGTTTGAATGTTTCAATTATATCACCTCTCTCCCTCCTTTGCTCTAGGGTAGACATATTGAGCTCCATTAATCTATCCTCATATGTTTTCTGATGCAGTCCCTGCACCATTTTGATTGCCCTTCTCTGGACTGTCTCCATTTTGTTCATGTTCTTGTGCAGGTGCGGCCTCCAGTACTGCATGCAGTACTCCAAATGGTGCCTAATGAGTGTCTTGTAAAGAGAGATTATTACCTCCCTCTTATGACTTGTTATACCCCTACTAATACACCCCAACATCCTTCTATCCTTACCTACTGCTTTAGTGGTCTGCTTGGATAATTTCAGGTCATCTGTGATGATGATGCCCAAGTCTCTTTGTTCTCTTGTGATTGCCAGCAACTCCCCTACTAACCGGTAAGTGGCTTCAGGCTTTCTCTTCCCTATGTGCATGATACTTGGTACTTGTACTTGGTACTTGGTACTTGGTAGTATGGACAAAAGAAGGCCGAAGCCCATCGAGGATGTCCTCCACACATTGTGGATCATAGTAGATTATATTCTGTCCAGAAGCCATTTATCAAGTTTGAATTTAAATGCGTTAATATTCTGGCAACCAACAATTTCCTGTGGTAAAGAATTCCAAATTTTTGGTGTTCTAACAGTGAAGAACTGCTGTCTTCTGCTTGCTCTTGTTTTCTCAATTTCAATTTGTTTATTATGAATTCTAGCCACCATTTTTCTTGATGTAAAAGATACTCCGCATGAACTCATTAATGTGGCAGATTGTAAAATTTTAAATAATTGAAGGAGATCTCCCCTCAGTCTTCTAAATTCAAGTGAATACAACTTTGTTTTTTGGAGCCTAGTTTCATAATTAAAACAAGAAAGATGAGGTATGATTTTAGTAGCCCTTCTTTGAACTTCTTCTATTTTAGTGATGTCCTTAACTAAATAGGGACTCCACAAGGGTGAACCAAAGTCTAAGTGGGGTCTAACATGGGTTTTATATAAAGTCAAAATGCATTCCTCAGTTTTAAGGATAAAAGTGTTATTAATCCTACGTAGGAGGGCATTAGCATGATTGGCAACCATGTTAAAGTGATTTGAAAAAGACAACCTATTATCAACCAATATACCCAGGTCTTTTTCAACAAGGGATTCCCTAAGTATGATATTATTAAGATGATATATTTGTTTCGGATTTTTTTTACCAATATGTAACACAGAACATTTGGACACATTGAATTTCATCTTGTTAGTTACCCCCCAGGATTCGATTTTTTTGAGATCATTTATTAGAATACTCCTGTTTGTTTCATTGTCAACAGGTCCTCCTAATTTAGTATCATCCACGAATTTAGATAAGATATTCTGTGATGAGATAGTAAGATCACTGATGAAAATACTAAACAATGTGGGGCCCAACACAGAGCCCTGAGGGACTCCGCTAGACACAGATTTTTCATCCGATAGTTCCTCATTGACCCTGACAGTTTGGGTTCTTTTATAGAGCCAGCTATTAACCCAAGACACAATACATTTAGAGAAACCTAATGCTACTAATTTATTTATTAAGATATAATGTGAGACTTATCAAATGCCTTACTATAATCAAGCAGAATAACATCCACTGGAATATTAAGATCGAGATAACTGCTGACTGAGTTGTAAAAAGATAACAGATTTGTTTTACAGGAGTGCCCGGATTTAAATCCATGTTGTGTGACATCGTTTAGTCTTAATGCCAGCATTTCTTCTTCAATTAGATGTTTAATATGCTTTTCCAATAGTTTGCATGGAATGGAGGTAAGGCTGATAGGTCTATAATTTTCGGCCTTGTGATGCACCCCTTTTTTAAAAATTGGGGCAACAATAGCGGTTTTCCAATCTAAAGGAACATTAGACTCTCTAAGAGATTTATTAAAAATAATGGTCAATGGGATAGCGATTTTGTTATATGTTCCCATAAGAAATTTGGGAGTGATATTGTCAGGGCCTGGGCTTGTTGATAACTTTAAGGGTTTTAAAAGTTTATGGGTATCAGAAATAGTAACAGTATAGCTAGGAGATGTACTAATATTAACATGTGATATGGGTTCATTATCCTGTTCAAAAACAGAGCAAAAGTATTTATTAAATTCAATAGCAGTAACCTTATCTGAAAGAATGGTTGTATTATCAATTATTAATGGACCTATTTTATTAGTGTCTCCCTTTTTGTTATTTAAATATGAATGAAGACCTTTATATGAATCCTTATTATAATCGATTCTAAGTTCTAAATTCCGTTTAGACAGAATAATTGATGTTTTTAGGTCCTTAAGTGCTTTCTTATACTGGATGAGCTTTCCCTCAACTTGTTCAGGTTGGCACTTTTTTAAAGATGTAAATAATTTCCATTTATGAGTACTGAGTTTTTTGATATTATTATTGTACCAAGCAGGAACCTTGCCTTTATTGTAATACTTCTTTCTTTCCGGTACATGGCTTTTTTCTAGGTTGTGTACAGTTTCTTTAAAGATGTTCCATACATCATTAATTTTAAGAGGTGAAAGTAATGAATCCCATGGAATAGCTGAAAGATGTTCGTTAATGTTAGAGAAATCAGCCTTCTCGTATTGTTTAATCGTACAGTTATTGGTAGAGTTTTTATGAGCCAGGAGAATAGAAAATAAAATTGTCATGTGATCGCTATTACCAGGGTCTAACACCCATAAATTAGACAAAGAGGCCTTCATATTAGTAAATACTAGGTCCAGGATATTATTCCTGTGTGGGTTCCCTGACTTGTTGGGTAAGACCAAGATCAGTGATAGTTGAAATTAGCTGTAAGTCATATTGATTAAGTCCAGAGAGTGTATCCCAGTTTATAGATGGAAGATTGAAGTCCCTAAATTATGACTGACCCTATATCTGCTATTTGAGTGATTTCTGAAGATAATTGAGTAAGATATGCAAAGTCCGAGGAAGGGGGGCGATAGCAATTGCCAACCAAAATCTGGGGATGTCCTTTAGGTTGTAGGTAAACCCAGATACTTTCTGTTAATGTTGGTAAGGAGGATTCAGAAGATGGAATATTGTTACTAACATAAAGACTAACTACTCCACCTTTTTGCTCATTAGCTCTATTTTTGTAATAGAGTTTGAACCCTGGGATGTTCATCATCCACTGTTTATCCAAGTTACCCCATGCTTCGGTGATTGCGATCAGCCCTATGTTGAATTCCTGAATTTTTAACTCTAATTCTGCCATTTTAACTTTGCTAAGTGCTCTAGCATTAAGAGACAGGACGTTCAGCTTATGTAGAGTATTAAGAGATGGCTTATTGGGCCTAGTCTCCCCCATGAGTTTTAGTTTAAATTTTTATTGATAAATGACAAAAACTGACGGCCAAGAAGAGAACTTCCCCTACGGCTGAGGTGCAGACCATCCCAACAAAAGAGAGAGGGATTATCATTGAATTCCTCCCAATGTGTGAGACACGCTATACCTTGTTTAAGGCACCATTTTTGAAGCCATTCATTAAATGATTTAATTTATTTTGGGATATAGTATGAGGCTCGAGGTACTGGGAGAATTTCAGATAAACAGATGTTACATCCCCTTTCTTTTAGTAGGTTACAAAGAGCAACTGTGTCTTGTTTAAGTTGTTGTAGTGGGGCTATAGTGATATCATTAGTCCCAGCATGAACTATAACTAGAGGATTATTGCCTGCTGTACGTAAGGCAGTTTTGGTCATGGCAGTTATGTCTGAAACCCTAGCTCCCCTATAGCTTGAGCAAGTCCTGTTTACTTTATCAGGGTTACAGATGATTCGATCTATAAATTTGGTCATGGAATTGCCCAATACAAAGACCTGTGGAGGGGTAATAGTATGAGGAAGAAGAGGGGGGATGTGGGCCTGGGTGTTTATTGATTCCAAGTTCTGATTACAGGTATCATCAATTAAGAGCGAGGCTAATGGTTCATAAGAATTATGCAACAAAATTGAGGGAGGAGTGTTGATCCCCTGTACCTGCAGATCAATTCTTTTATTGGATTTTAAGGGTGCAATAGTGGACCAAGTAGTGGCATCAGAAATAATAATGGTTCTGAGGAAAGTGAGAACACTGGGGAGTTGAAACAGTTTTATGTACTACTTTATGAGTAGTATTTATTCTTGAGGTACCCTGGGGAGTTAAGACAGTCTTATGTACCTTGTTATGAGAAGAGTTAATTCTTGAAATACCCTGAAGTGCCTTATCGTGGGGGGAAGTTATGTTATTAGTTTCCAGTAGGAGAGACATATGGTCAATATATTCTTCTAAGGCTTCTATTTCTGGGTCCACAATATGTTGTGTAACATCAGGTATAGTTTCCACTTTATTGAGAAGTCGAGTTACTTCTTCCTGTAATTATTTAACTAGTATGCACCTGTCACAGATGTAATCGGCTATATGTTTGCCAACTGCATACATCTGACAGGACGTACAATATTTATTAGCCTCTCTTCATTATAATATGAGGTAACAAACACTTGGTAGCAATCTAATTTAAGGTACAGTACCTTGGGCTTCTCACTTTACTTAGTACCAGTGAAATAATTGTTGAACCGCTAACCCGAGGTCCACGATGGACATGATAGACATGCGCGACGATGCACGTGTCTCTGCACACGTCTCCGCGCTGGCCCCGTGCACGCTCGCTAGTGTGAGTGTTTAAATGCCAGCAAAACCAGAAGTGCGTCGCCGCACAACTTCCGGTTTCGCGCTAGTACAGCAGCGAGTCAAAATGAATGCAAAGAATAGAATTAAGCCTTTAAAAAGGCAAAATTAAGTTTAGGAGTGTTATCCCCTGTGAGGAGCTCTGGAAACAGTGTGTGATCTTGCACTTCTTTACGTTAAACCCCAGTTGCCACTCTTCCGACCATTTTGCCAGCTTATCCAGCTCTCTCCTCATTCTGTCCACCCCTTCTGGATCATCTACTCTGTTGCAGAACTTGGTGTCATCTGCAAACAGGCAAACATTACCCTCCAGTCCATCTGCAATGTCACTGATGAAGATATTGAAAGAGGACTGGCCCCAGGATAGATCCCTGAGGTACCCTACTTGTAACTTGCATCTCTTGTGACTGTATACCATTTACCACCACTCTCTGTTTTCTGCCCGCCAACTAGTTTGCCACCCAGTTGACCAACTTCTGACCCACCCAGAGCCTACCCAGCTTAGTAATCACTATGCTATGTGTAACAGTATCTAAAGCTTTGCTAAAGTCAAGGTAGGCGACATCAACTGCACCCCCTTGGTCCACCACTCTGGTTACCCAGTTAAATAAATCTATGAGATTAGTTTGACAGGACCTTCCTGTTGTAAACCCATGCTGTCTTGGATCCTGTGCTTCAATGGATTCCAGGTGTTGCACTATCATTTCCTTAAGGAGTGCCTCTATAATCTTGCCCACTACTGAAGTAAGACTTACTGGTCTGTAGTTCCCAGCCTCCTCCATCCTAGCACTCTTGGGGAGTGGGATCACATGAGCCCTTCTCCAGTCTTCTGGGACCTCTCCTGTGCTCAGAGACTCACTAAACACTGCTGATAATGGCTCTGCTAGTTCCATCCTTAGCTCCTTTAGTATCCTGGGATGTATGCCATCAGGTCCCATTGTCTTGTCCACTCTGAGCTTAGCAAGCTCTTGTAGGACCCTTTCTTTTGTGAAGGGAATTGTGCACAACTCCCTCCTCCTCTGTGTCCACGGTGCTGAGCGGTGGGCCCTGCCCTACCCTCTCCTTAGTAAATAGTGAGCAGAAGTATTTATTTAGGATATATGTTTTTCCTTGGTCCTCCTCCACACATTCCCCCTTATCCCCTTTGATTTTAGCAGTGCCCCCTTTGGACTTTCTCCTTTCACTAATGTATTTATAGAAAGTCTTGTCCCCTCCTTTTACTGTTCATTCTAGTGTTTCCTCGGTTTGGACCTTTGCCTGCCTTACTACCTTCCCAGCTTCCCTTAGGGAAGTTTGGTATTCCTCCCTATCTTCATCCTGCTGCATTCCCTTACATTTCTTGAAGGCCAGCCTTTTTGCTCTGACCTTTACTGGTACTGTTTTTTTAAAACCAAAGTGGTTTCCTCCTTCTTTTGCTCATGCTTTTCTCCCTAACACAATGGAATGTTGCTTCAAGTATTGCATCCTTAATGCTTGCCCACTTTGCCTGTACTCCCTCATCTGTATTTCTCCTTGCCAGGGCTAGCTTAACTCTGTTGGCTATCTTATCAAAGTCAGCTCCTCTGAAGTCCTATATTTTTGCCTTGGAATGGGATGATTTAGTTCTAGTGGACAAATTGAACCATACCATGTGATGATCGCCGGCCTCCAGGTGTCCTTCTACCTGGAGATCAGTGATCTTTTCCCCATTAGTCAGTACTAGATCTAGGATAGCCAAGTCTCTTATGGATTGTTGTACCCATTGATTGAGGCCCTCCCCCTGAAGGGAATCCACTATGTGTCTAGTTCTGGTGGATGTTCCTGCTGGTATTGACCAATCTGTATCTCGCATGTTGAAGTCTCCCATTATCAGAACCTCTCCTTTAGCTGTCATGTTTTGTATGTCTTTTAACAGTAATGTGTCTATGTCCTCCCCATGGTCTGGAGGCATCTAAACAACCTCAGTTTGTATGGCCATCCTACTTCCTGTTTCCAGGGTGACCCACAGTTCTTCTGGCTCCTTATGTGTATTCTGAAATTCTGTAGCTTTAATATTTTCACTGACATAAAGGGCCCCCCCCCACCATTTGCACCTCGGTCTCTTCTGAACAGTACATAGCCAGATAGTGAAGTTTCTCAAGTGTGGTTACTGGTGAACCATGTCTCACTAATGGCTACTATGTCCAGTTTAGCCTCTGTCATTGTTGCCAGCAGGTCTGGGATCTTGTTTCCCAGACTGCGGGCATTTGTGTACATGATTTTCCATTGGCCAGATTTCAGTGTGTTAGTTGTTCAGTGAGGTCCAGAGTTTCCCCTGCATGTCGTATGGGGAGCAGGACATTTTTCTTACCTGGTGAAGCAAATGGACTACAAACATGCTGAACTCCTGTTTGATTGCTAGCTGAGGAGGGAGGGGTGTTCTTCCAGTTCAATGTATCAGGTGATGCACCCCCTCCCCAATTGCAAGTTTAAATATTCTGCAAATATGTCAAACTTCTGCCCCAAATGCACTGACTCCCTTCTTAGTCAGATACAGTCCATCGAATTTAAAGAACTTTCACTCCCAAAACTGTTGCCAGTTACCTACAAATTTGTGTCCTTTTTCCTGGCACCAGCTCTTGAACAACATGTTTAGCTCCCTTATCTCCCCTTCTCTGACCTTCCGTCTGTATGCCCCCTCTCCCATACTGGAAGGATCACAGAGAAGGTGATGCCAGATGAAATGGATGACAGTTTTTCTCCCAGCCTGGTCAGATGCTCCTTGGACTCCACAAATGACCCGCTGGCAAGATTGTTAGTCCCTATGTGTACTAGGACATCAATGTTTTCTCCTGCTTCCTGCACTATTTTAGCAATGTGGTTAGTGTCTCTCCACGCTGATGTACCTGGGAGACATCTGACCATTACTCCCAGCTGGAGTTAGGTAACAACTCCTCGAACATGGAGTCTCCTATGATCAAAAATGTTTTGGATTTCCTTTTTGCTTTTTTTGTTTTTGGCCCCTGTTTTTGGGTAAATTATTTAACGTTTGCTCCTGCTCTGCTGTGTCTTCTGCCCCTTTGTTTAATTTTGGAGATGGGGCAGATACCTGTTTGTACTTTTTATATGTTTTGTGAAGGTGATACATTGGAGAGCCTTGATTGATGGGGCACCCAACTTGCCCATCCTAACCACCTGCCAACCTCCCAGATCAACTACCCTCTGCAGTCGAGGTGCTTCAGTTAGATGTTGGGGAAATGGTACGTGGTTCTTATAGTATATTTCCTCCTGAATATGTGATTTGAGGTGAGCAATCTCTGTGCCCATGCTGCCTGGAGCTGAGCCCTTAGATCTCCAATGGTCCAGCATGTAGGACAGCATCCTAAATCCTGTATAACTGCCCTTTTGAAAATGTCCCACAGTACCTGCAGTTAATAATATCCATTCCAGCTGAGTTGCAGAGTTTATAACCTGGTCTGAGTAATTAGAAGGAGGAAAATGAATGCAAAAGTTTGATTCTTTTGTTTGTTTTTGTATAACTTTTTATAACAAGTAAAATTACCTGTGCCCCTGTAAGTGAGGTCACTGTGTGGATACCCCTCGGATCATCCCCTTCCTGTTTTGCTACAAGAAATGTCACAACTGTGCTACTGTTTAAAAAGAGTGTATCATGGGGTGGATGGTGATGGGGTGAGTGGCTGGGCCCTTCCCCTGCTGAAAAAGAAGAACCACGGATGAAAGAAACAAGGAGGCATGAGCAGAAACAATCAGCCAACAACAAATACAGTAGCCCTGAAAGCTTAGCCTAAAGATAAATAAAACTGTAAAACCTGTAAGCACAACCTGTAACACTTTTACAGAAGCTATACCCTGCAAAAAAAAAAACACTTAAAGCAGTAACAGAAGATACATATTGCAAAAAACAATTTGAATCAGAGAAGATTACAGCAGTAATCTATTAGCACAAAGCAGTAACAAACTTGTAGACACACCCTGTAATAAGTAAACAATGAGCTTACCATGTAAAATTACATTTCTTCTGCACCTTTTGTTAATTCTACCATCAACATATTTGTAAGGACTGATGCATGATGATAACCATGGCTGTAACCTGCTCACACACCTGAAACTACTCTGTAACCCAAGTCTTTCTCTGTATGAAAATATGTATTGTTATTCCGGGTTGCACCTGAAAGAGGGACCTTCGGGGCTCACTGGGCCTACCCAGTCACCAAATTTTAAATAAATAGATAAATAATAAAGCAGCAGAACATATACCATGCAGCAGCAGTTTGAATCAGAGAACAATAAAGCAGGAAAATGTAAGCAACAAAAAGTAACAAACCCTGTGAACAAAAAAGAAAATAATAACACACAGTAAATCTGCCTAGCTGAAAGAAGCCTTAATCTTTTCCCTTGCTCTGATAATGTTCTTTGTTCTTTCCTTACAAGCAAACCTAGAAGAAAAGAGCTCAGGTGAAACTAGGTGCCTTTGCCAGCAAACCTACTCGTCCACCTCAAAAACACCAACAAATCTGACCTTTTAACTCTTCCTTCTGTTGGAAGGTACTAAGACTTTGTTAGCTCCACCCCCAGTTACACTCCTAATCCCCTGGAAGAGCTTTGGGAGGAAAGCAATTAGCTCCATCAATGTGAGAAGAAGAATGCAACACCTTTGAGCCCTAAACCAAAAACTTTTTAGCAAACAAATAAATAAAATAGTAGCAAACAGTAATTTTGCTTTGCCTAATGATAGATAAAAATGTCACAAAAATGTAAGCATTTTTAGAGAGGTTAATGTAGTTAGTCATGAAGAAGAGGCTGGTGGGTACTCTGGAAGAGGAGTTAACTTGACTGAAGGTACTAGATGAAGAAGTGTGAATGATTGTATTAGGAATGGTGATGTCCAGGAGCCAAAAACGATGGTTTGGATGGTGTGGCATTCATAAGCAGCTAGGCTGAGAAGATCTAATGATGAATACTCTGAAATCAGCTGGAAAGGTCTTAGAACAAGCGATGTCTGTTGAGGAAGTAAGAGTCTGATAACATAGTCATCAAATTTAATGATGGTAGAAAGTTGCGGACTGAAAGTAGGCAATGTCTGAGGTGCCATGAGGTATCTTGTGAGTCTCTGAATCCAGAGGAGTGATGATACAAAGTAAGTCAGAGCATAACACAAGAAATTACATCCTTACCGTGCAAGGAGATAGCCAGTGAGGCATGGTAGATGGGAAAGTTCACAAAGACTGAATAGGCGCTAGTCGTAGGAAGTATCCAATGGAGAGAAATAATTATGTTTCTAATGTCCAGACAAATGAGAGTCCTGAATGATCGAGGGGAGCTGATGGGTAATATGGAAAATGTTAAATTAACGTAAGGGTTTATGAGGCACAATGCTAAGGAATGCGTGCAAAAAGTAGATTTCTCAAGTGAAATGCACAGTGATCTATTGAGTAGTGGATGGGAGCTGTAAAGATGGCCAAAGTAGGAGTATGCGATGAATAAATGAGGGTCGTAGTTGCTTGAGTAGAAATACTGGCCAGGGATATTGTAGGATGCCCAAAAGAGCCACGGTAGACAGGACGAAGCACCAAGCCTGCAAGGTGGAGATGGAAAGGTAGCTATCTGAGATGGAGGGAAAGTCCGGAGTGAATCCTGGTGGACTGAAGGACTGATCCAGGAATGTATCAAGCTGAATGTAGCAGGATGACAAATTGAGCAGGGAGAAACAGGATGGTGTCGGCTCCTTGGCGTACAGCAGCAGAATGCAGGAAGGCTGTAGCAGGCACTAGAAGATAATCCAGGGAGAGCTAAGGAGCAAAGTGAAGGTGAGGTACATAGGTTCCACACTGGATGAAGGCTTCAACCAACTAGGAAAAGGACAGAAGATGCATTAGTGAAGAAAGATAAAGACCCCACATCTGAAGGAGAATTAAACTCGGACAGCAACTGGACAGGTGACCTGCAGCAAGAAAGTCCCAGAGGCAGTCAAACAGAATTGAGATGACGGGCAGGATGCTGCAAATAATGGTTGAGGGTAAAAGCACATTTGGTACATGCTCAAGTCCAGGAGGGAGCAGCAGGTGATGTTCCAGTGGAAAGCAAGTAAGATTTAAACAATTGATTGTAGAAACTAGCTTCTAGGCTTGAGAAATGGGGCGAGAGAACAATTCTTCAATACCACTCTACAGAGGCAGGAAGATGAAGACAAAAAAGTTATGGAGGTCCTTTCTAGATGTGAAGTGGCAACCAGGCGAGAGACAGAGGATACAATGACCTAGTGGATCCAGAGATGGGCTACCACTCCCTGATGTTGATGGGATGACGTGCAGTCGATGTCGATAGGCGGAGCCGAGGGAGGAAAGCAGTTGGAGTGGGATGGTCCCATTCCTGAAGGGAAATGGTGGCATTTATTATTGTTATTTGTTATGGACTTTCAAGTACCTCAGTGGAATCAACAAAGTCCAAGAGGGTAGCATCTTTCAGAAAAAGAGACATGCAAGAACAAGGGGACACAATTTAAAGATAGAGGAGGGGCGGTTCAGGGGCAATGTGAGGAAGTATTATTTCACAGAGAGGGTAGTGGATGCATGGAACAGCCTTCATGAGGAGGTTGTGGGGTCTAAAACTGTGGGAGAATTCAAGAATGCATGGGACAGACATAAGGCAATTCTTGTGGGGGTAGAAAGAAATAGGCTGTTGGTTAACTAGGATCTGCGGCCTATCCTGTAGGTAGGGAAATGGGCAGACTGGATGGGCCAAGTGGTCCTTATCTGCCGTCAAAGTCTATGTTTCTATGTTTATCAGATAGAAGATGTGGAAAGTGAAAACTGTGGTGCAAGCTCAGGCTCTCGACCAGGAAAGGTAGTATGATGAGACTTGAGGGAAGGCTGCTGACAATGAAAGTTGGAGGCTATGAGCAGGAGGAAGTCCAGGTCCAGAAGGATTGCGGTATCTGGCAGCAGATGGAGTCTGGATACAGGAAGCTGTGTAATGTGAACTCAAACATCCAGCTGTGATGGTCGATGTAAGATGAACCAGATCGGATGCAGCAAGGAGAGATAAGACAAAGAGGGTACATGTGTGAAGTGATTCCGTTACCGAAAGAAGCAACAACTGGCATCAGGAATGAGAGCAGATGGTGGAAACAGTCGAATATGGATTCAGGCTCCTGGTTATGGCAGTTAACAGTAGGGGATTGTTAAACAAGGCAGCAGACTAAGTATGATGAAAAGGGCAAGTCAGGTGAGTCAAGGTTCTGAAGGGAAGCAGCATCAGGGTATGAGGCTGAGAACACATAATTTGAAGCAGTAGATTGTAGACTCAGGTACCTGTTTGGGATGACTGAAGCATGATGATGATGACTTGAGGCAGCCAGACATAGTTAGAATGATGAGGTCACATGGGGCATAGAAGTTCCATTCCCGAACGGAAGCAGCAACTGTTATGAGGCAGAAAAAGTATAGTATAAGTCAGTAGATTGTAGACATGGCTCCCATCCCTGGTAGTCAGGGTGACCTAACCTTCACTTGATGCTGCCAAGCAGAGTTAGGGATGAAGGATGTCAGCTGGTAGGTAGCAGGAGATAGTTATTGTAATGGAATCCCATCCTCGGTAGACAGGGGAAACCTATCTTTGCTCAGCACTTCAGAAGGCACGAGTTAGGGATGGAGTCTGGAATACTGCTGGTATGAGCTGGCCAAAGCATGACATTGCTGCAGAGAGAGAGAGAGAGAGAGAGAGAGAGGAGATGTAGTGTATGAAGCAGGTGTAGGACAATGAAGTAGTGGATAGCATTTGAAATCGTAGGTAGAATAACTCAAAGTAGTAAGAATGAAATAACACATATCATGGCGGGTATGGTAAACACAGATAGCAGTAGCAGATAGGTATAGTGCTCTGGAGCGTACAAGGGGGAAAAACTGTAAAACAAGGAAAAACTGAGGCAGCAAGATAGAGAGACAAAACTCTGTGCTTTAAGGTAGTGGGGATACGTTAAGTGGAGTTCAGCCATGAAGAATACAACCATGGCAAGATCCGTACCCCCGAAGGTTGGGTGAAACTGGCAAAGGCAACTGTAATATTAACATTAACTTTGCTGCTTTGGGGCAAAAGCCCTGAGTTGCTTTTTCCAGTAGTTCTAAGGGGATAGAGCTCAATACTTTATGATAATATGCAGCAATAGCTGTGGATGCAGCTCTGCTTATCCTGGTGACAGTACCCTGAATAATAATAAGGGGTACGGTTATAGGTGAGGTAGAACTCTAATAATGTGAGCCTTTTGGAATTAAGTAGCTTGCTGGGATAGTAGTATACAGATAGCTGATAATTCATCAGGAGAAACATCGATGAGTGGGTCTGTGAGATATTCGGTAGTGAGAAGAAGCTAGGGAACCAAACTAACACCAGAGCGGAGACAGGAACACAATGGCAGTGTACTTACTGGTGGGGCAATAATGAATGCTGCTGTAGGGTCCGTTCATCTCAGTGGAGTAAGCAGGTAATGAAGAAGGCAGTGAGGCCTGGGTTACCAGAGGTGTGGAACAGGAAAAGGAGCAATGAATGTAGCAAGGCCATAGCAGGCAGGGTTCCAAACTGCAAGAGGACTGAAGGCCGAACAATGCAGTGGAGCAGGGAAGTAAATTCCAGTGGTTTGCTAAAGGATTGGCCATGCGTTTCCATGGAACGGTAGGTGGTCATTGTCAGCAATGATCCTTACAGCTGGTGAGGGACATGCGAGGTGTATGGGAAACAGAAAAGGCTTGCATGGAAACTAATTTGAATGGGATGAGTGAAACAGAGTGGGGACACCCATAAGTGTGTACTGGGTACTAAGGAAAACACCCAAAAAGGAACAGTGATGAAAGGAACTGGGAACCCCACAACAATGAAGAAGGGAAGGGAAAGGAGCAGGTTGGCAGCCAGGGAGACAAACCACCACAGCAGAAATGGTAGGCACAGGACACAGGGAGGGAAGGGGAAGGGGAGACGGGAGGAGAGCAAAGACAGAAATGAACCAAGCACAGAGAAGCACAGCCACATGAGCCATGGAGGGATCCCAGGTAAAAAATACTCCCTAAGCAAGGGAGGTGCATTAGTGGAGGGCTTAAGCAGAGGTTGTGGGAGGAGCTATTCCCCACACTGAACCTTGTGCCAAGACCCCTCCCATTATATGCTGGTTGCAGGATCCTTCCACTGGAAGCCATTTAGTGATAAAGCCAGTGACAGATTCCAGTCATAGTGCCTGCTTTAAGTGGAAGGCCAGGTAATATTTGTGTGACCAGGGCATATTCTAACTTCATCTAGATCTCTGGGTCTGGAGATTCTTATGACTGATCCTAGGGGGTATGTCCTCTCTGATGACCTGGTCTGTCATTTGTTCTATTGTCAAAAAAATGTTTTGACAAAGACCAAGGTAGTAAGCAAGTTTAAAGAAAGGAAGGAGATCATCCTAAGCTTGGTATTTTCCTGGCCATCAACAGATGACGTTTGCACGACTGCAGCAAAACTAGTTCCAGTTTATAAAGTAAGGGAATGATATTGACTTTACCCATGCCTTTAGAATGCCATAAAAGAGTTAAGCCTAAATATTCAATAACCAGAGGTTCCCATTGTATATCTCAAATCATAAATCTGGAAGGAACATACAGCAGAGCTAGCCAGGTTGCAATGCAGTACCATGCAGTATTACTGCAGAATGCTGCAGTATGCTACAGGGAACAATGTAATTCAGTGACAATAAAGCCCTTTTGTACTGCAGATGCACACATCATGCACTGTGCAAGTAAGCATAACCAACAAATTATAGTATGTATCCTAAGCAGATGTTAAAACTGGGTGGTGGCCATATTTCATAAAGTGCATCCAAGAAAAAAACGGTTCACATGCAAGGTCATGGTTTCCCAGAGAATTCCACCACTGGTGGGTTTTTCTCCCCTAAGTGCCTGGATGTTGAGAAATGACACTGCTTGCCTAAACTGTATATGATAAAACAAGCACTTAAGTACTTTATGAAGCCCCATCATGGAGCATAGCAGTGTGGCCACATTTTATTACGTGCTCCTGGAAGGAAGGGGACACATCCACGGCCATAGTTTCCAAGAGAATTCCACCACTGGTGGGTTTTCTCTCCCGGGTGCCTGGATGTTGTGAAATGACACTGCCTAGCCAAAATGTACTGTATTGTATAAAAGAAGCATACATGTACTTTATAAAGCTGTAAAAAGCTCATATTAGAAATTACCATCCGTGTTGGGATAATTGCAGTAGGACGATTTGGAGTTTCCAGTCATCCACAAACAGGATATTATCTGGTCACCATGACAACATCATAATGAGGATAGCGCAAGGCATTTGACACCATATTCTGACTTTAAGCAAACCAGAGAAACAAGTAAACAGGGGACGGGAGTACACAGACAGGACCCAATGCTTAGATGCTTTAGGCCAAGTTTAAGGTCTGACTTCAGCAGGGGCAAAGGAGAAAATATTGAATGTTGAATGCAATACTGTATTAACATACTTTTTTATATAAAATCCCTTACATGAAACTTTGAGGTCAGACCCAAAGTACAGTACAGTACTGCATGGACTGTCACTGGTGGGGGGGTGTTCAAGTTATGCCTAGATGAAACACATGTATGCACATGCACAAGACTGATGTGAGTAGAACAGTAAATAAGTAAGTACATACACACAGCATCCCAAAACCAAAATTGGGCTAACATTAAAGTTGTTAATATTAATGGTACTGTTTGAACACCGCTGATTCCCCCTTCTTGGAAAGGTAAATCCCAGGAATGAGAACTATAAAGCACACTGCACAGTACTGTTTTGGTTTTTTTAAATGGCTGAAACAGGACTGCAGATGCCTCCAATCCACTCTATAGTGGCATTCCTTGGCCCACAGGGGTGGTTGTTCACTGAACCCACACAGTGTGAGTGGGTTCATAATTTTAACTAAGTAAATGCATACACGTTTTAATGCACTGCAAAATACTGGGCAGTACAGTACTGAATTTGTAATACATGAACATGGCATGTGAATAGGCAGTGCAATGCACAGAATGAAAAAGCAATGTTCAGTCGTGTATCATTACAGGATTCTGAAGGGTTAACTATATTATTGACTTAGGTCCTGAGAAGAGGGAGACCAGTAGGAGGAGGCCTGCACTGGCCAATGCTGGAAGATGTCTCACCATTGCTGCCAGCACTGACCCTTGATGTGGACCACTATGTGGACCATCATGGCAGGGAATGGCAGTTGGTAGGGTACTAACTGAGTACTGACATGACAATAGTAATACATTATGAGTGTGATGAAATGGTACTGTCTATGCCCAGTAATAGAAGCACATTTTCACATTCTTTCTTTCAGACTAACAATAATTGATGGGAGTCCTGAATCCAGCATACCAGACTGTACTCTGCCATTCACACATGCAGAACAAAGCAAAGACACTGGCACCAGTCTCAGCCAATAATGGTAATTTTCCTTATTTGTGTAAAAAAGGTTAAGTATAAAAATGATAAAAAAGACAGGGTACACTCACATACATAACAGTGGCAACGTAGAAGGGAGGCCAAGTGAAGAACCCCCTTCACACCTGTAACTTGGTATTTATTTAGTCAACTAAAGATGAATGGTATTTACTATTGCCTTCATTTGTGTCCCTGTGATATTGGAAAATTAAATTTGGAAGTTACAAACACATAATTAGTTACTGGTTTTCAAAGCAATTTATAATTGGATTGCATTTCAGGGCACCTCCGTATACCCAGATCCATCTGGTATTTATCAATTAATAAACATAGATACAAATGGTGGCCCAATGATGTGGAAGGCTTATGTGCCTACACCTTCCCTCCTGCCACGCCTGCAACCCATGTTAGTTGATGAGCATGGGTTGCTGGGGGTTGGATGGGGGGGGTATGGCTGGGTGAGGATTGAGCTGCCATTTGGCTGCTCTCCTCTCCCAGATAAGGGAGGTTGGCTCTCCTGTCCTTTAACCACCACCATGTGGAGGCATGGTGGTGTTGTGGGCATTGAAGGGAGCCAGGCGCTAGGTCACAGATAGGAGGAACGGAGTTACTTGGGCCAAGGTGAGCTTGCATGCCTCCACACACATGCCCGACCCTGTCTGGGGCCCAGGGCTGATGGGGAGAAAATAGTTGGAAAAACTGGGTGATGGGGCTTGATGAAGCACCCCATCCCAGCAAGCACCAACAGTCCACCCGAAATTGAAGATGGTGTGACTTGGGACAGCTGCTGTGTCAGAAAGGGATGGCCCGATACAGCTGTCCAGTTTGCCAGGGAGAATAAAGGAAAATATGGAAAAAAAATAAACTTAGACATATATATCAGTCTTTAAAGGACCATAAGGAATGCAATGGCACCTCCCCATGATGAAGATGCTGACTGAGCCTTGAAGCACGGGGGTTTCTGTTCCTGGTCTCCAACTACAAAGTCTTATTGTGAATGCTGAACAAGATGCTGTAATGATATACTGATAAACTGCTGATTGATATGTGAGTGCTTCTCACTTGCAATTGTCCCTGTTCAATCAAACAAATCCTTGGAGGAGGCACCAGGATTCACTGAGTGTGCTGAACCCCCCCCCCCCCCAGCTACCTTGGCTACCACTAGATAGTACTGGGCAGTACATACTGTACATTCTTCAACAAAAAGAAAAAAGAAAAAGTACTTAAAATACAAGAAAATATAAATACAGTAAATAAAACAAATATTGAACTATATCAATAGTATCTGTGTGTTATACTGTATGCTGTGGGTTACTTAGTAAAGTGTTTTTGAGAGGTGCATCTGCCTGTTGTTTGTTTGGCAAAGTCCAGCTAGAATGTCTCTTCTCTGGGCCTGCATTTGCTTCACAAACATCAGACAGAAGCTGTAATAACTTCAACATTTCTTGTGGTATAAACAAGAAATTCTGTATACATGTTCCCTAAGGTGTCACCTGACAGCTCTTTAATGCCCAGGTTTATAAACTGCTGTAAGGGTAGGTAAAAGTGTTTTTGTGGTGGGTTATGTGAAGACTGCCTTGGTAGGCAGTCATTACACAAAATCGCTTATAAAGTAACTTTGTCATTTCTGGTTATATTAATCTTAATGTCCAGATTTTGTTCCCCAAGGTGTCACTAAATACCACAAGCAGCATATTTTGCTACAAAAAGGGAAAAGTGATGGGGGTTATGTGATAATTGCCAAGATCCAGGGTGAGTTTTCTGTCTGAGAGCCTGTCATTGCTTGGCAGACACCACACAAAATTGTTCATAACTTTAGCATCTCTAGTTACAATAATCTGAAATTCCAGATACAAGATGTCCCCTAAATGCCCCATGTACCCCATGGAGCACATGTTGCTACCAAATAGGACAATATTTTTTTGTTGTTTATATCAGGGTAGGGGTGAGGTGGTGTTATCCAATGACTGCAAAGATCTTAGGTGAGTTTTTTCCTCTAAGAGCCTGTCTTTGCTTGACAGACATGACATAAAATTACTCACAACTTTGGCATTTCTGGATACATTAAACTGAAAATCCAGATGTGTGTTCCCCAAGGTGTCCCCTAGATATCACAAGAAGCAAATGCTGGTACAAAAGAGAAGTGGTGTTTTGGGGTGTAGTTTAATGTGATGTCTGCCAGGATCCAGGGTGACTAAGAGCATAAATAGTGACACACACCCCTTTGAAAATGTGAATGCACTGATAGCACCACCCTTGGGAACTGAGACAGTATCAAATTATTGGCATGTCCACAGCACAAAATGGTCATTGTGCCACTGGCTGCAACAAAATGCCACTATAACAAGCGATGCATGGAACTGCAGAACACAACATGATGCTGTGTACAACTGTAAATACCCACCATTCTGTGTTGCATTGTGTATGGACACATTTAGTATTGTAGTATCTAATCTTATCCCTTAGTTCTGTGAAGAACAAATGAAGAATTAGTCCCCTCTGTGAATTTACTGGTTTGTCAAGTTTTTACATATTCCATGAATAGTAAGTATCCCGTCATCCCCATTCAAAGAGATGACAACATTATATTGTACAGAACTTTCCATTGGTACATGAGCGTTAATATTCTCATCTGTAGTCATATACCCATATCATGAAGGCACGCTGGGGCTATTAGTATTGTTAATTGAAGAGGAATGTAAATGTGACAAAATACGTACAGGGATAGCTTGATTTATATCAGATGAAACATTTTCTGAATCACTATATCTTGATGAATTTCCCTGGGTAGAAATCATTTTAGAATGAATGTGATCTCATCTTGTTCTGTTCTAAGTAACTTCTGCTTTTAATTACTGAAGATCATCTAGAATGACCTTTAACTGTTCCATATTGAGAACATGTACCATATAAAGTACTGGTTACTCAGAGCATTGATCATCTCCTCACTTAGATTTGTAGGGTACTGAGCATATTAAAATGGGAATTTCTTTGTTATTTATACTATTATTTATTTTTTTAATGCATTTTCTTAAAGGGGAAGTTAAAGGTTGGACATTTACTTTGGCTAAAATATCTATGTTCAAATAACCCAGAGATGAGAGTGAATTGACTGACTTTTGCTATCACAGGAGTAGAGATATGACAGCTGAAAAATGTGAATTATACAATGGCTCAAAAAATACTGTATTCTGATTGGCTGACTGGCACCTTTTCCATGTTGTAAATCCTAGCATGACCAATGGGAAAAGGTACCAGTCAGCCTCATGCCATGCCAACACTTATTATATCACTCCGCCCCCTCCCTCACATCAAAACAATTTCCTGCCATCTTGAATGCTGCTAAACAAACTGTTAAAGGGCACAACACACAAAAAAAATGTAACTCCCGAAAATACAGAGAAAAGAGACATTTAGCAAAAAAAAAACTTACCGAAACACTTCAGCAAGCCACATTTGAGCACAAACAGTATATTAAATTCTTTCCCTGCAACCACTTCCATGAGGCTCACTTGACAGCATTTTTAACTTTCGGATCTGCTCCCTGCCTCCGGTCCATTGCCACAATACATCAGAGCTGCTTAAATCATTCATTCCTGCTGCTACTATAAATGATTTCTCCAGGAGAAAAAATGTTCTTAAAGAGGTGAGTAATCACACATTCATCCCTGCATTGTGCTTACCTACTCAGAACATACTTCCTGAGGACTGCAAAAGCCAGAAACAGACATTTGGAGACAGCAGCCCATTAGTGCTCCCACCACACAGACTCTCAATAGTTACAGGCTGTCTCTCTAAAAAATATAAATTAATTAATAATTCAGCACTGGTAGGACCTTTGTTCAAAAGAAAAAAAAAAATCACAGCACATTACTCTGTGTCTTTGGTGGGGGGGGGGGAGCATTAGGAGGAGCTCAGCAGTATGTCTCTCACACACATATTCTGCCCAGCAACAGAGGACTATACAACATAGGAAAAGGATACAACAGGTTAAAATCAATAAAAAAGTATTTTTTTCTTAAAGTTTTTTAATATTTCTTTGAAGTCTTTCACTTTCTGCACTTTGTATAATCGCATTATGCCACTCCAGAGTGTGAGATATGCTGGGATTTACCCACCTCTGGTGTGTTTTACTCACTCAGCCTGCGGCCTCATGACCGAACCACACCAGGTGTGGGTAAATCCCAGCATAATCATATGGTTAAGGTACCAGGGCACTACCCTGCCCCCCATTTTGCTGCATCAAAGAATGCACTTTTTTAAAATTAACTCTAATGTTCTTACTTTTCATAATTTTCAGAGGGGCTCTTGGTTCTCATCATCCAGTTGAACCATGATTAAGCCTGACTACTTTGGCAAAGTGACCACCTCCATCAGTCTGGTAAAAAGCATCACATTTTAACTTGCCTTATCAGAGCTGAGGTCTCCTCGCTTTCTCTATATTTTTGAAGAGACCACTCTCTTGGCTTCATTACTTATAGCGTGCCCTGGCCAATGAAAGGCTCACAGGTGTTTAATAGGGAGCTTAGCAATTAGAAGAAGGCCACAATTCTCCTACATTCAAATCAATACAAAAGGTTTGCAAGCTCAACCCCTGTATTTACAATACAATTTAGCAAAATTAGTGGGGTGGCTCCTGGTGTGTGACCAAACAAACATATGGTTAAGGTACCAGGGCGCTACTCCCCCCGCCCCCCATTTTGCTGCATCAAAGCCTGCACTTTTTTCAAATTAACTCCAATGTTCTTACTTTTCATACTTTCTGGGGGGGGGGGTCTTGGTTCTCATCATCCAGCTGAACCATGATTAAGCCTGACCAATTCGGCAAAGTGACCACCTCCACCGGTCAGGTAAAAAGCATCACATTTTAACTTGTCTTATCAGAGCTGAGGTCTCCATGCTTTCTCTATATTTTTGAGGAGACCATTCTCCTGGCTTCATTACTTATAGTGTGCTCTGGCCAAAGAAAGGCTCACAGGTGTTTAATAGGAAGCTTAGCAATTAGAAGAAGGCCACAATTCTCCTACTTTCAAATCAGTACAAAAGGTTTGCAAGCTCAACCCCGGTATTTACAATACAGTTTAGTAAAATTAGTGGGGTGGCTCCTGGTGTGTGACCAAACAGAAACATATGGTTAAGGCACCAGGGCAAGCAGTTAAGCAGGCTAAGCAGCTGACAGAAACCTTTCAGCAATAAAATTGCAGTTAGTAATGAAAATGGAAAGGACACTGAATTTTGGATTTTACCAGTAAATCAAGTAAAATTCAGGAATTTGGTCTTTCTATACATCAGTGAAAACAAGTATTTCACTGAATTTTCCATTTTTTACCCGATCAGTGAATCTTCAGAAATTGCATGTTTCTGTAAATTCTTTCCTGTACTATTTTCATTTTGCTTAATTTAGTTTGATGGACACTTAGCTTTCTTTCATTCTGAATATTTATACACATACCAAAAGGGTACAAAGATAGACCACTGGTAAAAACTGATTTTGTCGTTGCAGATACAGATGACAATACCGTTGTTTCCCATCTGCAAAATAGAATTTGCCCTTAATCAATCTGCTTCATGGTAAATCAGTGTCCCTGGAAAACGATTACCTTTAGTAGAAAAACTCTGAAGAAAACATCACCATTTTTTACCTTACAGGTGATGAGGAAGTAGAGCATGAAAGTAATTTTATTTTATAAACAAATAATCAGAGGTACTAGTTCTTGAACACTGATTGTTTCTGGCTGTTGCCTTTTTTCTGATACAACACGTTTACGTTTATTTGCTCCACTGTGCAGTCAGGATACCATTTATTTTTGTTACAAAAAGACCAGAGGCCCCAGTGCTCATACACTATCACAAAAAGTGTGGGGGTGCTAAACTGGGGGAACAGACGTTCTGTAGTGCCACCATATTTTTACAGTTGCATTGCTGAGCTATACTGATGTATTGCCAACAGAGAGGAGATAGAAGTCGGCCTACAAAACTCAGGTATCCCTCTGCCCCATGGAATTTCATCATATCATTTGAATTCATGAGATCCTTGCACTTCCTCTGTCTGTCTCACTCTTCCCTCCCCACCCCCTCTCCCTTTCTGGCCTTTTCTTCTTCCATGAGCTCTGTAGCACTACATTCACAAACTCTCGTTTCCTGGTTCTCACCTGCTCCCACCCTCTGCAAGCTCTTCACTCTGCCAACCCTTCATTCTGGCAGTATTTACCCTCTGCGTGCCAGTACAATCTCCCACAACTGCCATGCTTATCAGTGGCACTCCTTTCAACCCCCACCCCATCCAGAGAGCCACGCTTATCGGTGGCACTCTTTCACTCCCTCCCAACATAGTCACCCTTATCAGTGCACTCCTTTCACTCCCTTTCAACAGAGCTGACCTTGTCTGTGGCACCCATTCCACTCCTCCCCCCCCCGCAACAATGGAGCCATGCTCATCAGCACCATTCCTTCCACTCTCTGTTTATTAGTGGCACTTTTTCCATTCCTGCCCTTCCCGGAAGTGAGCAGCAACAGCACTGCTTCCACTTCACAAAATGAAGGCAATATTATTTAATGCTCCAGGCACACCTCTTTTTCTTCACAACATGTTGAGGTGAATTAGAAATACTGTGACAAATGCATCCTTCTCAGGCGCAATTTCACTTTCAGGTTTGCTTGCATCTAAAACAGATAACAGTTTTAACTGGTGTTGTCCGTGGGCAAATGCATGGGGCTCAGCCATGCCACCTGCTCGGTTTCCATATGCTAGAAACTGTCAAACAAATTTTGTAATCAAATGTCTGAGTCTGGACTTGATTGCCCCCCTAAAAGTGTTTTTATTTAACGACAAGTTGTTAAAATTCAGGTGCAGTCAAGGAAAAAAAAAAACACCTTGAACAGCACTGACTTCACCAGTCACATTAGAGGGGGCACCAGCAGAAAGATCAGCCTCTGCAGAGCGGGAGAGAGAGGAGAGCAGCAAGAAATCAAACAGTATGGCCAGAGCTGACATGGCTGCAGTTGAGGAATTTGGTGTAAAAATATTGTAAATCGCCTGAGTTACAAGCATGCATTTGCAAAATGTAACACAGGCTCACAAATGCATTGGTTTGTAATATTTTTACACCAAATTTTCAACATAGCCTTGTTATGAAGCTGGCTCATGAAGATGGGCAGACAAAATGTTTAACTCCTGGCTTAATGGTGTTTTTGCTCTGGGACTGCAAAATCAACTTTTGGGATGCAAAAACACATTTTGGGCAGGAGCTGAAAAATGACAGCTGTCACACTCATGAGGTGTTGTAAAGAAATGGCTATGTTGAAAATTTGGGGTAAAATATTGAATATTACTGAACGTACAAGCCTACATTCACAAAAATCAATGTAGGTTCATAAATTTTGTGTTTTTATGTTTTTACACCAAATTTCCAACATAACCTTCTTATGACCCCACCTTATTTACGAGGCAGAGAAAATTTTCAACTCCTGGCTGAAAGGTGATTTCATGCATTGATCACAAAATCACCTTTCGGGATGTAAAAAAAACATTTTGGCCAGGATTTAAAAACTGACAACTGTCACATTCGTGAGGTGCTGTAAAGATATGGCTATGTTGTAAATGTGAGGTACAAATATTGAAAATTACCAAAGTTATGAGCCAGAATTCGCAAAATTCAACTTAGGCTCATAAGTTGGTTGTTTTTTAATATTTTTGCACCAAATTTTGAACATAGTCATCTTACGACCCCACCTCATGAACAAGGGTGGAGACAATTTCCAACTCCTGCCCAAAAGGTGATTTCATGCAGGGACCATGAAACCACCTTTCTGTACAGTTCTGCCTAATGACAGTGGTATTGTTCATGAGGTGGGGTTCCAAAGAAAGCATGTTGAAAATTTGGGCAATAAAACATGTAAAAATGCCTAAGTTATGGCACTAAGTTCAAAACCTCATTGAAATACATTGAACTGCATACCTGTGTCATCAGTTCTTGGTCCAGCTTTGAAGAGTGAAGACATGTCTGTGGCCCTCAGAGAATTATATTGTTGGACTCACGGTCTTGAGGGGGGTTCAGGGTGGCAGATGCTCAGTGGGAGGGTCAGGTGGGGGGTAAGAAAAGGCTGCAAAAGGCATCAATGGACCATTTTTTTTTTTACAGGTGAAGAAGTAAAGAGTCTGACGATCCCTAATCACAACACTGGGGACTGGGCATCCCCAGTGTCAGAAAAAGACCAATGTTCCCCGATCACGACACTGGAGGATTGGGCAAGCCAGTGTCATTTCTATGTTTTTGGGGTGTGGTGGGGTGGTGGGTGCTGGGATGGAGGGTCAGGTAGAGGGAATTTCTATAATATAAAAAATATATAAATTCATAAGTGCCTGCGGTCATGGCAGAACACGGCCCACTCCACCATGACCAAGATAGTTTCCACATGCTACTGCACATGCACGACTGCTAACGCATGCACAGTACCATGCTGCATCCATCTTGGCCATGACAGAGTGTGCCATGTTCTGCCATGACCACCGGCCCTGTGAAATAGTGCAGTGTTGCAGTCAGTAAGGACAACATGGGCAAACTGCTTCACAGACACAGATGTGACTGTAATGCAATCCAAAATGTTGTTCATTTGAAAGGAATGTGGAGTCCTTTTTCTCAATGATTGTTAAAGGTCTGCAGGGCTCCACCCACTGCAGCCCTAAAAATCAGAGATGGTATTTAGCAGCAAGAAACTTAAAAAGCAGAGGTGGCATTTTTATTCTGATGGCCCATAAAACACACATGTCTAACTATTTCAGATATAAGTGACTGAGAAGTTATTGACATGCTCTCTCCAACAAAAAATTCTACTTTAGCACACACTTTATTTATGGCACCATCAATGCTTTGCTTGCAGTCTGGAGCAGAACTGATATTTTGTTTTATAGCTGCATAGCGAGCGCTCTGCTGTAGCAGAGAGATAGGGTCTGGAAGCACATCACCAGATCAAACACTAACTACCTGCCTCTGCTGTGGTATCTTATCCAGAATTTATATGTTTGAGATAAATGTACAGTATGTTGTCTGTAATTGTTTTTTCCTTCCCCAAACCTCCTTCTTTTCTGCTCAGTATATCCTGATGTCTCTTCCCCCCACCCCAAATACCAACTTTAGAACTCAAACTCTTTAGCGTATAGGGCTGAAGAGAAAGAATTGATAAAGAACTGAGGAGGAACAAAACAACACAAATATAAGATCTGCTCTCTCAGCAGAGCAATATGTCTCACTGCACATGCAGAAAAGAGAAACACATTGTGCCTTTCAAAATGCAAATGACAAGTGCTACAATTCCATGCATTTGGCACGTCTGCATATTTGAGCAACACATTCTCATATTGTCTCTACCTAAAACATTTTAGGGGTTTATTTCCAATAATTATTTTTCAGGCTAGTATCTCCTGGTTTTGAATGTATTAACAAAAAAGCATGTTATTTAGTAATTAGAACTCTTAATAATTAAAATCCATTGGTGTTCTAGTTCTAAATTAAAACTTGAACCACTTTGTTCTGAAAGGGTTCTTACCCTTTTACAACTAGTCCTGACAGCCCTACCCCACAATGGAGCTGCACTTTGTGCTTCTTCTTCACATGCATCCCAACCCCAGCAAAGCAGTTGCACTCATCAGTGGCTCTCTTTCAACCCCCCTAAAATGGGCTCTCTTTCATCTGTGGCACTCCTTTCACACTTCCCCCCAGCAACAGCCTTTTGTAGCAAATCAGTAACCAGGATACATGACATAAAGTAGAGCACAGGTGGCACCACCAGTGGGTCAGTTGACACCTTCACTTTCATAGCTAGTGGTCAAGAATTACTTTTTGACACTCACTTTTTTAAAAAAAACTTTTTTGCAGTGTTTCTGCCATTTCAGAGTTCTGCTATGAGACTGTGTGCCACTGTGTGAAAAATATTACAGTTGCAGTCTCACAGACGTCACATGACTAAGTCTGTGCTCTATTTCCCCCTCTCTGCAAGGCACATTCAACTCAGCATTGCTCATGCCAAACAGAAGTGTAATTCACACCCACTGGTTTAGTCAGCTTCAAGTGAAACTTGACTCATCATGGGCAACATCCATCAATTTGGCTCAAACCTTGTGATGTGGGGAGTGAGGTAAGTAGTGGCCAACCAGCCTATACCAATCAGCATGCTGCATAATGTTTGAAAATCCCACTGCCACCAACTGTGATAACTGGGGGATGCTGGGCAGTCTGAGTTTTGGCTTGGCTGTAAGAAGACCTCCTTTTGGGTCTGTTTGCTCTTTTCGTAACAGTGGTGTGCCATTCCGGACTTGGTAAGCTTGGTACCAATGGCACAGCAGAGAATTAGAGTACAGCAGCGAACTCAGAGGACCGAAACCAATTTTCAATCATCCATTCCTTTCAGCATCAGCAGCATTAACACACAAGGAACCAACAGCAAGGTAAGTCCATGTCAAATAGAGCTTCTTTTTTTTCCTGATCTTTTACTGGAATGGCCTGTAGGTTCTTACCAAAAATAAAGTTGATATTGTAGCTAATTCTCACTCTAGTCCTGTCTTTGCCACATTAGTAATACAGTCAGTGACTACCTACAGTAAGTATTTGCATGGGGGGAACCAGGACACCAGGACTTGGTTGGTGTGCAGACACAGATTCAGGTGGAGAATTCAATAATTATTTGCATGGTGGGACAGGCAGCAGAGAACCAGGACTCAGTCAGAGAGAAGAATAAATAAAAATATCAGCAGAGGTGGCAGTGAGGACCTCTCACATGTAGGGAGCTCTTTCAGCTATGATCCCACTGCTGTGTATGCAAAGTTTCCAGCCTGACCTGCTGTGAAAGAGGAACACAATCTCTCCCACAGCAGTGGTGCCATGTTGGTCGACAGTATTCTTTCTGCTCTTGCTGCCACCCGCAAGGAAGCCATACTCAGTGGCAGTAGTTGTTCCACTCTCACTCCCTCCCAGACAGGTCCAGGCTTGGAAATGGCATTCTTCCACCCCCCTCTCATCAGCAATGGAATTGTTCTCATCAGCACCACTCCTTCTGTTTTCCACCCTCCCCACTCTTGCAACAGACATTTTCAGGGGATCAGTAACCAAAACACATCTGGACAAAGCTGTGGCTCATTCTGGAGCTTTAAAATCTGGACAGAAAAGTATCGCTAGTCATCTCTTCTGACACCAAAGGTATCTCTAGTTATTACTGTACTACTGATACCCATAGTCACCAATTTGTAAAACTCGAATGAGCTAACAGAATCCAATGGCTAGAGTGAGAAATTATTTATTTATTTATTTATTAATTTTGTTTTTGTTAAGTGGGTAGGGTACACTAGGCAAATGAATGTCCATTTTCAGACTCAACTCAGGAGAGTACAATAGAAGACAATGCACAGTTAGTGGCAATAGTTACAAATGACAGGGACCACATTAAACACATTTATTAACATATAAATGAATAAAGAGTCATTCTTCCCTGACAGAGGGGATTTCTGGCTTTATAGAAACTGTTTTAAAACCACTTGTCATAGAAAGAGACAGCTATATGCAGGACACTACATGTTTCTTGTGTAAACTGTCTGGTTTTAGGGTCTTCCACCTAATACCATATTAGCCACGATGGATGTAACCTCCCTCTATACTAATATCCCACATACGGATGGCATTTTGGCATGTCTTAAATATCTATAAGAGGAAGGACTGCACCACAACATCCATCCAAAATTCATTGCACAGCTTATTGAATTTATTCTGACCCACAACAACTTCAGTTTTAATGGCACACATTATGTTCAAACTATGGGAATAGCAATGGGCACCAGGATAGCTCCACAGTATGCTAACCTTTTCATGGTGAATTTGGAGGAAGATTTCCTGAAAAAATGCACACACAAGCCACTTGCTTATTACTGTTATACTGATGATTTATTTAGAGTTTGGACAGATGGTACCTGCGCATTTAAAGAATGTCATCAGGACCTTAACAACCTCCACCCATCCATTTAACTTTCCCTGGAGTACTCAGACACTAGTGTGAATTTCCTGGACACCACAGTTAGCATCAAAAAATGGAACCTTGCAGATCTGTATAGACAGGAAACCAACAGACAGACAAAGGTACTTGCATAGAGAAAGCAATCACCCTAGGCACATTAAAAAATCTGTTAGGTATAGTCAAGCACTTCGATACCTCCATATCTGTCCAAGTAAGGAGGACAGAGACAAACACCTAGCCACACTGAAAAAAAACATTTATTGGGCAGGGGAATTCCTGTAAAGAAATTGACAGGTCAGTGTAATGTGTTATGCAGATACCAAGAGAACAACTACTACAATACAAAGAAAAGACTACCACCAACCATGTACCCGTGGTTGTCACATATAACCCAGGTCTGGAGCCACAATGTAAAATCATTAAGGACCTCCAACCAATATTTAGTGAAGATGACACCTTGAAATGTATTTCCAAGGACTACCTCTACTGTCTTTTAAACAACCTCCTAATTTATCCAACCTGATTGACAGGACAAAATCAACACAGAACTGAGTGGCAGGAGACTCTGCAATAGTCCTAGATGGAGGACATATGAGTACATTTCCACTTCAGCTTTTATCAACACACCTCAAAACAGATGGTCATGATACAGTGTAATTACACATGTACATCTCAGAATGTTGTTTATTACATTCAGTGGAAGAACTGTCCACATACAGGTTATGTGGGGGAGACCGGATAACCTCTTCATACATGTATGAACTCACCCAGACATGATATTAAAATGAAAAAGATTTAAAAGCCAATGGGACAGCATTTCTCTCAATCTGATGATTCTATAAATACACTAGATAGGCAAGCATGTGTGGTTAGGCTCCTTTTCCTTTTGAATTTGTTGGAGGATGGGATGAATCAGGACACAAGCTTCATGATACATTACCTTGTTTGAAAAATGTCCTTTTTTTTGGTACAATACATGGACAGAAATTTGCTTTCATGTGTTTCTAATATGCCTTTATATAGAGAATGGTTCTGCCTAGTCTATATGATTGTGTATGTATAGTTTCACTTTTAATTGATGGGTGGGGATCTCATGGGTTTGAAATTTACACGTAAAGATTTGTTATTCAGTAGTTCAAAATTTTGTTTTTCTATAGGCATATGTTGATACGCTGACACCATTAGGGCTACACAGTCATATTTACTAGGTGGTCTTGTTTCAGATTACAGCTTTAATGTTCACAAATAATATTGACCAATGAACACACATTTATAGATGGTACATATTTATACAGTGCTAGCTTCTATTCACTAATGATATTGACAAATTAACACCTATTTACAGTCAGAAACATGTTTACCCAGTGCCAGCATTGACAATGTAATGCATCTCAGATTCCATCAAGGGCTTGCACACACACACACACACACACACACACACACACACACACACACACACACACACACACACATATTCAAAAGTACCCTGACAAATCGTGCAAGTGCCTGTGCTATGCATCTGAGATGCGCTGGTCCAAAATAATTACATATTCAGAAGATGTGCCAGGAGATGCAATCTTGCATGTCTGTCTCAATACCCTGAATGAGCAAGATAGCACAGTCAGAAATGTGTGGCACAGCAGGTGGCCCGAGCCCTATGTGGAGCATGGGGAAATGAGCAATGCAGAGCCACTTGCACGGTGCACAAAAGTGCAGCAGTCAGCTGGCATATGCAAATGACCTCATTGCACATTCCAAGCCCATCTCTCACATGCTGGAGCTCATTACTGGAATGTATTCAGTCCATTTGCATACCCCAAGCATGCTCAGTTCTAGCTTTTCAGGGCTACCTCACCACCCCACAAAGATGAACAGGAGGAACTGCAGCCTAGCCGGAAGGTGTGATGGAATATTTGTATGCGGGAGGGTGGACTGCATTGGCCTGGATACAGTGCTACACCCCATAGCCATGCACAGAGTCAGACAGGGGTACAGGAGACTCACCTGTACAGTGGCAACAGGGGCCACCTGGACATGCAACAGGGACCAACACAGGGTGACACAGGCTGCTTGGGCTACCACATGCATTTGATACACCAGCTCTATATGCTACATTCAATCATCTGCAGTGCCCCACACACCCCAGTATGGGAAGTACCCACTGGGCACTGCAAGGGATGGCAGTAAGCAGACAGTGACTGGGTACCCGGGTGTGTGGGTCCCATCTGTGTGCACCCTTGGGGTACCACCTTTGCTGCATGCCACTGGATGGTCCCTGGACCATGCCATGCTGTCACAAGTACCACTGAACAACATGGACACCATTGCAACAGATGCCACTGTGGGTGCATGTCACCATCAGATGGCACCCTGCAGGCCGCATGGGTGCTGGCCATGGCCCCTGGTACTTATGTTGCAGTGTGGCTGTCTACCCTCCTGGTGCATCTGGGGGTCATGCAACAGCAGTGGCATGTGGCTGCTGGGTCTCTATGTCCCGGGTGTTGTGTGGAGGTGTTGCTCCCTGGATGGTGCTGGTGGTCACATGGCACCTGTGGCTCTGGGTTCATCAATCCTGGCATGACTGCTGCATGTAGTTGCCTGGAGCATGTCCTGGTGCACCTCCAAGGGATGCCTTCAGATGGCTTGCCTGCAGTTCAGCAGCCCACCTGTAGGTGGCTGGCCATTTAGGCTTTTTCCATGCCTGACTTTGGGCAGCTTATCTCTGAGATGCTCAGCAGATGCGCCAAACATTTTGGCTGAATATAGGGATGTGCAGTACATTCATTTGAATGCTCCCTCTACATGTGCCGCATACATTATAGATGCACACTGGTGCATCCGGAAATCCCTATTGAATATCATGGTTCTGCTCATTTTCTGGGATGTGTGGCACATCTCCAGTTTGTGCTACGCTTCTCCTTTGAAAATGTGGGCCACAATCTTCAGTTTGGCTTTGATAAGACATTAAATAACAAATAATTTATGGTCTCCTTCTACATTTGACTTACTCAGAACTAGAGATTTAAAGAATGTTTTTTCATCTCAGGTTGTGTTCTTATTTAATTACTTCATTGATCAGTCACATTCATGTGTAAAAAGTTTAAGCTTTACGTTGCGCATCTCCTTTGAAAATGTGGGCCACAATCTTCAGTTTGGCTTTGATAAGACATTAAACAACAAATAATTTATGGTCTCCTTCTACATTTGACCTACCAGGAACTTGAGATTTAAAGAATGTTTTCTCATCTCAGGTTGTGTTCTTATCTAATTACTTCATTGATCAGTCAAGTTCATGTATACAAAGTTTAAGCTTTGTGTATTTGAAACAGAGTTGTTAAGAAACCTGCCACATTCTTTCTGAAGAAGAACTATGTGTAGTTGGAAAGCTTAAAGTTTTTTTCTGTAAAATTCTGTTGGACCAATAAAGGTATTAAATCACCAAGTTTTGCATCTTATTGTACAAGGACCGATACAGCAACAGACATTTTTTTGACAAAAAGTCTGATAATGTAAAGAAACATTGCTGAACGAAGATAAGCATTTCTTTATTGATTGTCTCTAGAAACATAGAAATATAGAATTTGACAGTAGATAAGATAAGGACTGCTCTTTTCACCCAGTCTGCCTATTTTTCCCAGCTTATCGTATCCTGTCACCGTAGACCCTACTTGATCTCTGGCTTCCCCAACAGCTTGCTTCCCCACTAAGATTACCTTGTGCCTGTCCCATGCATGCTTGAATCCCACCACTGTTTTGTACCCACCACCAGTGCTGGAAGATGGTTCCAAGCATCTGCCACTCTTTAAGTGAAGTACTTCCTCATATCATTTCTACATTTTCACACTTCCAGCTTCAGTGCATGTCCCTTTGTTTTCGTGCATCTTTTCCTCTGACAAATACTCCCTTCCTGTACCTTATTTCACCATGAGAGGTATTCATAGATCTCTGTAATGCCCCCATCCTCCCTTCCAGGGTGTACATATAAAGGTCCTTTCGTCTCTGCTCATAGGGCTTTTGGTGCAGCCCCTTCATTATTTTAGTTGACTTCCACTGGACAGCCTCCACCCTGTCTATATCCTTCCTGAGATGAGGTCTCCAGAACTGGACACAGGACTCCAGTTGGAGTCTCACGAACAATCTATACAGTGGCAACACTGCCTCCCTCTTTCTACTGGAGATACTCCTCCCTCAGCTAGAAGCAGGGGTGTCCCAGGCTCCCTACAAGGGCAGTTTCTCAGGCAACTAGTCAGGGAACTCACAACTGATGGGAAATTCTGGACCTGGTGATCACAGAAACAGTATTGCAGACATCAAGGCATGAGGCCACCTGGGCATCAGCGATCATTATATAGTGTGTTTAAATATAAGGACAGCAGCAGAAGCAAACCACACAAGGATGAGAGTCTTGGATTTAAGGAGGGTAGATTTTAAAGAAATGGGTGAATGCCTCAGAGATGACCAGGTGAGTGGATGGCCAGGGTTGGATGGGAGAACAGTTGATCAAACTAAGGAATAGCTTGGTGAAGGCAACAAACCTTGCACAAAGGAAGTGAGCAAAAACCATAGAAAAAGGAGACTGCTTCAGTTTTCAAGGGAATTGACTGCAAAGATTTGAGCTAAATGGGTAGCTTTCATGAAGTACAAAGAGATGCACAAGGAAAAGGATAGGGATGTGTAATAGGAGTAATAGAGGGAAGCAGGGAAAGCAGTGAGGTGCATAAAGGTGCAAACTGAGGAAAATATATGTAATGCCCCCATTTGGGGCTTACCTAATGTCCCCGGGATTTATCCCACCTGCTGCTGGCATCCCGTTCTTTTCCCTGGCACTTCTGCCACCTGGCCAAGTCCTCTGGTGCCCCCCAAATCCCCAGAACCACCCGAGTAATTTATTTCTGCCCATTTCTGGTTTTAAACATTAGCTGCAAGCTGCCACTGCTTCTGTGTGCACTCCAGTACAAGTGAACAGCTGCACATGTGCAGTGTAGTGCTCTAATCTGCTGAACACCTGATTTGTAGTCAAACCAAAGGATATTTCTTGGTCCCAGTGCCCCTGCTGAGAGAAATGGGACTGGTGACCTAAATGAGGTGAAATGAGAAGCCTCAGTATGTAATAAATAAAAAGTTTGAATCAGGGCATATTTTAAGGGCTCATGAATATTAATGAACCCTCATTGATATTAATGACGAGCTGCCTGCCACCTAGGGGGTATATATTGCAGCAGCAGTGACAAGGAATGTGTTGGGAGTTAATATTAAATAATGAAAACATTTGAAAGGGCACTGCTGGGGTTATCGATCTTGGGGTTTGTGTAAATAAATAACATTTAATCTGGCTACACCAGAACTTTATATGGGGGGACACTGTAAGGACTGCATAAAAACTGGGTATACAGCCACCATGTTTGCAGCCATTAACCAATCGGGAGCCAGGATTTGCAGCAGAGACTTTTGGGAAAGTGCCAAAGACTCTTGGGTGGGGGGGAAGGAGGAACAAATTAAGCCACCCAAATGCCAGTCAATTAAAAGACTAAAACTGTTATTAACAGCTTAGGCAGCCAATCAAATCGTTGAAACTTTGGTCCTTATTTTATGGGGAACAGTTTGAAGTGAGGTCAGTTCTGTTCAGTTCTGGGTCAGTCTGCAGCTGGCAGAGAATTGGGCTGGAGCTTCCAGAGGGAAGGGGACTTTACCTGCAGCTCAGGGAGTGTGGGGAGAGACCTGCTTTGTCTCTCCTCTGTCTGAATGCTTACTTAAGAGTGGGACTGCTAAGTCTACAGAGCAACTAGCAATTCTCCAATAAAGGGAGAAAAAGAAGAAAGTTTCCCCGAGCTGAGATTCCAGACTGACGTGGGGTCAGATGTGCCTGTGAAATCCCAAATCTGACTTCCGGTGGGAAAACTTTCTTTGCTTAGAGACTGTGCCTAAATCCAAAGCCTGTGGTCATCAGAATTGTTTCCAAACTGTCTACTGCAAAAAAAAAAAGGGGAGGCCAGAATTTCTATTTGCCAACTTACATCCAAAGGACTGCAACTTGCAAATGGATAAGCTAGGCAGCCCATGCCAGAACTGTACAGAAGCTGAGTCGGTGATGCCGAATAATTTGCTTAAGAGACTGTTGCTGCTCATTCATCCAAAGCTGCCAGAAGACCACAGAAGGGAATCAGCTCCTGCAGAGAAGATTATCATGGTTTGTGGCCATCCTTGGGGGTTTTGCCCCAATGTGGGGCTCAATTGTGTCAGCTCTGGTCCCTGTATCCTGGTCCTTGCCAGAAAAGATGAAGTCCTGCAGCCTGCAGCTACATGCTGGTGAGCTTAATCCTGCCTCAAGAGGAACCACCCTGGAAATCATCCCAGTTCCTGAGGTCCAAGGTTCAGTGAGCACAATAGGATGTTACCCTGCAACACCAATTAAAGTGTTTTGCCATCTAATTTGCCTTTCACATTTGTGCTGTGGTTTAGACTGTCTTTGCAAGCCATTGGGCCTGGGGATTATAATTTTCTTTGGAATAAAGCGTTGTTGTGTTGCTACAGCCAAGTACAAAAATAAAGTCTCAACCATTTCTTTATTCAAGGACCCTAACCAGCTGTCTCACTGGCCAATGCGCTGCAGCTCTTCAGGCCTGCAACACAGTTTATCCTGGGTACCCAGTGAGGTTAACTGGACAGTTTAGAAGGGTGAATGTATTGTGTTTAAATGTTTTATTAAGACAGAACCATTGTCAAAACCAAAGTACCAATTAATCTAGCTTTAATTTGCATCCCCTTCCCCTGTTCCAATCCCCTAATAAATCAGTTATTTGTCTGAATGTTACTCTGGCCTATGAGCATATCATTACTGAGTGCTTGGTTAATGCAAATAACTGAAGGGTACAGTGTTGTTGCTGGTAACCATTTATTTACAGGTACACAGGGTGCATGCGGAGTTCTAGACCCTGTTGGTAAGTGTGGCTACTGTGAGCATATTATTAGTACTCTCAATTAATTGTGAATCGAATGCAAAGTAAGGTGTTTTGGGGAACTGCAAGTGTGGGGCCACTAAGTGGGGCTGTGAGTAGGCACAACTTCCCAGAGAGTTGTACAAGCTTAACATCTAACCCATTAAAAGAAATCTCTGGGTGGAGGCACCATAATTGTAAATTTACTATTGGACACGGATCCTCAGTGACTGGTAGAATCAAACCCGGGCCCCTCAACCTGCAGGTAGGGAAGCAGGCAGGGGTAGTAGCCCTTGGCATAACAGCACCAGGATTACATATAGCCAAAGTGATAACTGATGGGAAGAATATCGTTTTTAGGTAGTGTACATGGTTGAAAAGAGGATGACAGCTGGGTCATGTCCTGAACAGATACTTCTTGTTCAATCTTCACAGTGGAAGGGGAAGGGAGAGACTTCAAAAAAATAGCAGGAACACAGAGAGGAGGGAGGTAGACCCAAGTCCATTCACAGATGAGAGCATCCTGAAAGGACTAGTGAATCTAAAAGTAGACAAAGCTATGGGGTTGGATGGGATACTCCCAAGGGTGCTACATGAGCTCAGGGCTTTGGCTTTGGCTGCACCTCTGGCAACACTATTCACCAGCTCAATACAAAATGAGAGCGGTTCCAGAAGACTGTTCTAGGGCAGATGTTTTCTGGCTTTATAAAGGTGGCAGCATAGAGGAGGTGGGCAACTATAGGCCAGTCAGTCTGAAGTCCGTGGTGGGAATGTCAGTAATGACTATTTTAAAGAAAATGCTTGTGGAGTATCTGGAATCCAGTGGGGTACTAGATCTGAGGCAGCATTGATTCATGGGGTGGGGGTCATGTCAGTTGAACCTAATCAGTTTCTTTGACTTGGTGACAAGGGAAATAGAACAGGGTGGACTTGGCCTGCTTAGATTTCAGCAAAGCATTCAGCACCGTACAATATACAGTAAGAGGCTCGTAAGTAAACTGAGCAGTTAGGGAGTGGGTCCTAATAAGGTAAACTGGTCACAAAATTAGTTGATGGATAGGAGACAGAGGGTAGTGGTAAATTGTACTCCCTCAGGAAGAGGAGGGTGACTAACAGGGTACCCCAAGGCTCAGTGCTGGGACCAGTCCTCTTCAATGTTTTTATAAGTGACTTTGCAGATGAGCTGGAAGAAAAGTATGACACCAAAATCTGCACTAGGTTAGATACTCCAGAGGGGGTGGAGAGAATGAGAAGAGACCTGGAAAAACCTGAGGAGTAGTAAAACATATGGCACCTATGGATCATTACGAAAACATATGCACAATCATGCACCTAGGGCCCAGAAACCGAGAGGCAGAGAATAAAATGGGAGAAAAGGTTTTGATAGTTAAAAAACAGGAAATGGACCATGGAGTAATTATATCCAGTGATCTCAAGGTATGAGGCAATGCAACAAGGCTGCAGGGATGGTTAGTGGGATTCTGGAGTGCACATGGAGGGGTATCACCAGAAGAAGGGGAGGTGGTGTAACCACTGTACAGATCACTGGTGAGACCCCACCTGGTATAGTGGGTTCACTTCTGGAGACCTCATCTAATGAAGGCCATGGACAGGGTGGAGGCTATCCAGAGGAGGGCAACTAAATCGGTGCAGTGGCTGAATCAGAAGTCTTATGAGGAGAGATTGAGGGATCTCAGAATGTACTCCCTGGAAAAGAGGAGGGGGGACATAATGGAGACCTATGAATACCTCATGAAGGTAAATAAGGCACAGGAGGGGAGGACTTTTCAGAGGAGAAGGTGCTCGTGAACTAAGGGGCATGCTATGAAGCTGGACGGGGGAATTTAGGAGGGATATGAGGATTATCTTCAAGCATGCATGGGATAAGCACAATGGACTCTTGGTAAGGAAGTTGGGGGGGGAGAGCAAGTAGGTTCTACAGTGACAGTATAGGCAGCGACAAAATGGGCAGACTGGATGAGCTGAGTCATCCTTATCTGTCAACAAAGTCTATGTTTCTATGTTTCTGTTTATGGTAGATAAAAATAGTCCATTACCAGATTGTAAACTGCAGGTAAAGAGAGAGAGATGTGGGTGTTCCCTGTGGGAAGATAACCGTTGAAAGTGTAATATAGAGTCTTAGTAATTTGAAAATGAATAAAGCCATGGGTCCTGGAAAATACATTCAAGAATACTAAAGGAACTGAGAATGATATGAGCTGCACCACTGACTGACCTTTTCAATTAGTTATTAGAGGCAGGTGTAGTTCCATTGGATTGGACAAGAGCAAACGTGATAACACTATATAACAGTGGGAATAAGGATGAACCAGGAAACTATAGACAAGTAAGCCTGACATCTATAATATGCAATAATTTGGAGTCAATAATAAAAGAAAGATTAATAGATTAATAGAAAGAATAGATTAACAGATAAGAAGTGTGTTCCGGAAGAGTCAGGTCAACTATATGAGTCCATAGCTCAGTGGTTAGAGCACCAGGATGGTATTCTGGAGGCCTGGGTTTAATTCCTCATAGGTCACATTATCTCTCCCCACAGTTTGTGACCTAAAATTGCTTAGCAGTGGCTAATAACCACACAAAAAACTTTGTCACCTTGAGTGTTCCTAGTTGCAGAATTTGCAATACCAAAAAAAGGATGCATGTCCACGATGAGTCAGGTCAACCATGTGAGCCTTATGTTCAGTGGCAAGAGCACCAGCATGGTATTCTGGGGGGGTGCTTCAATTCCCAGTAGGTTACATTATTTCTTTCTCACCACAGTTTGTAATACAGATTTTTTTAGAGTTAAATGGGCTACGGGATGAGGAACAACATGGTTTCACAAGGGGAAGATTATGCCAAACAAACCTAAAAAACTTTTTTTTAATCCAGTTGCAAAGTCAGTTGATAATGGTCAGGCAGTAGGTACAATGTACCTGGATTTTAGCAAGACCTTTGACTCAGTGCATCATGAGAGGTTAATTAAAAAAGCAACATGACCTGGTGGTTGAGAAAAATATTATTAGCTGGATTAGAAATTGATTATGTGGAAGGACTCAGAGAGTTAGTCTTAGTAAAAAGTCTCAGACATGAGGGTTGTCATTAGTGCAGTTCCCCAGGGAACAGTTTTCTGACAAATTCTTTTAAATATTTTTATATGTGATGTAGGTGAGGGAATAAATTCAAATAGGAGTTTCTCTGCAGTTGATACCAAGCTAGTAAATATTGAGGAGGATGTAACATTACTAGGAAAAACTTGCAAAATGGTCTATTGTTTGGCAACTGAAATTCAATGCAAAAAATGTAAGGTTACATATATTGGAACAAAAAAATCTAAGAGTAACCTGCATGATGGATGGGATAAAAGCAGATGAAATGGATGAGGAAAGAGACGTAGGACTTTAATAAATGAGAGCTTGAAACACTTGTAGCAATGTAATAGGCAGTGGGGAAGGCAAATAATATGGTGGGTTGTATAGGCAGGGTAATCAGTAGTGGAAGAAAGGAGGTAATATTACCCTTGTACAAATCTCTGGTGAGGCCACACTTGGATTATTGTGTGCAGTTCTGGAATCCACAGTTAAAGAAGGATAGAGATAGTGCTGAGAGAGTGCAGAGAAGAGCAACACAAATGATACTAGGGGAACACGGCAGGATATATGAGGACAGATTATGTGACCTGAATCTGTACACATTGGCAGACAGGGTGACATGATGGAGACATTTAAGTTTTTAAATGGAATAGACAAAGTGGAATTCAAGGCGTGATTTAAAATTAAAGCAGACACAAGCACAAGGGGAAACTCTATAAGTTTATGAGACAAATGTTCCGGAAATATGTCAGTAAGAACCCTTCTTTCCACAATCTGAGTCCACTTTAGTAGTTTTTTCACATTTGAAATAATAAAAGGAGTGCTCCTTTTAAGGTGGCTTGGACCAGGACTTCATTAGTATTCTCGGCTGTTTTTGTGCATCAGTTGCATAAACTCACTTTTATTGTGACTAAAATGAACTAGTATGCATCAAGCAGTGTGTTTCCTGACCTTATCAAACAGTAGGTGTTCAAAAACAGCTGGGAATAGTAATGAAAACCTGGTTTGAGCCATATTAAAGGGAGCACTCCTTTTATTATTTCAGATGCAAAAAAAGTACTAAGGGGGGGTCAGATTGTGAAAAGGGGGGTATCATAGAAGTCAGTAGATAAGGGGCAATCTAAAATATAATAAAAAAGTATAGGTAAAAATTTTCATCAAATTCTTGCACTGCTGCTTTAATTATCCACAGCTTACATAAAATGGAGATTGTTTTTCCGCAGTCCAGGGAAAATTATTCAACGGTTAACGTGATGCAGTTTACACGTTACTGCTTTTCAGAAGTCCACAGAGTTGAAAAGAAATTCTAAAAAGTGTGTTGGAAGTGGAATTACCATTCTGCACAAATTCCATCTGCAGAATTCCACATTCTGCACAGACTTATTACCCAGTTAACAAATACTCTGTATGAACGTGTAGATTGGCTGTCATCGAGAAACAGGATAAAATTCCAGACTTGCATCCTAGGGAAGAAGGCTCTGTTAGGTAAAACACCACCTTGTGTAGGCAGTTTGATCAAGGCAGCCAACTCATTACAGGTCACTAGAGGGAGAACTAGAGGGGCCTTGGTGATCCCCTTCCGTCGCACCTCACTTGCGCAATGTGCATTTGCCTACCAGGCACGCCCTATGGATGAATGAACTTCCTGGGAACCTCTTGGCAACCAATTGTCTGGCACAATTCAAAACTGACTTCAAACAGCACCTAATAACACTTTCTAAGTGCACCTGCCCCTGAGTCCAGCCTACCTGCTCTCGCTGCCCCCATCAAGCACTAGGCAGGCTTCAGGTACCCCTCTCTGTCCCTTCTCATAACTTGCCTCAGCAATCAGTTTGCGTCATGCTCCTTCAGCACCTGCCACCCCTTCCCCCTCCCCGAACTCACAGTCCTGTGAGTTTCCCAAAGAGTCACTACTAATACTGGCTGCCTTACCATGCCCCCTCACACCCCACCATTTTATTCTAGAATGTCCTCTCCACTAAGCCTCCCCTCACCCCACCATTTCTCCCTATACCTTATCGTCCCTCTTCCCCCACCCTCTCACCTCCACTGCAGTACTTACCTTTCCCTCTCGTACCTCCCTTCTTCACCCCCTGCCATCTATCCCCATCCCTCTGAACTACTGACAAGGCACTTTGTGGCTGCTTATTCGCACCACCCTCAAGGTGTCAGTGTGGCTCAGTTGGTAGCACATCTGCCTCTGGACCAGAAGGTCATGAGTTCTCATCCCACACCGGGACTGGACTTGCAGCTAAAAATCGCTAGCATTCAAGAGCAATATTGGGGGGTGCTGTACTGCTGGGGTGTGCAGTCCTTTGGATGAGACATTAAAGTGAGGTTCCTTCTGCCCATCCTGGTGTTGTTCTGGTCGGTGTCCAGGTGGAAGTAAAAGAACTCAGGGCACTCTTCGCAAAGAGTAGGGAACATGACTAGTGTCCTGGCCAACAATCCCCTTCCCATAAACCAGTTCATGCAATTATCCAGACTGCGTGTGGTGATGATGTGCGATATGGCAGCCACCACACATTCAGTCACTTCACTACCAGTCTAGCATTGCTTGTAAAGTGCTTTGGGATACACTGTGTGTATGAAAAGCACTATTTAGAAAATGGGCTTTTTATTTGGAGGCATCTGATTGGCTAGTGCCCCTTCATGAGGGGTACATTAACTTTCAATATATGCCCACCAAATAAAAAGCACCAGTCCAAAACTGCCTGATGCCCAGTCCGATATCATTGTGCCTTGTCTGCTTTCTCCATTGGCTGAAGCACTGGGCACTTGGTTTCAAACAACCGCCATTTTATTTCTCTCGCTAAGCGAAAGATAGTGGGTTGCTACCAAGCTCCTCTAACAACACATCCCCCCACGACTCGAAAACGTCACCACAAAAAGACACGAAAAAGAAAACTGAAACGTCAAACCGCCCCATAATTCGGCAGTGTTGAAATTTGCCACATACAAATACTCGCACCACTTGCAAAGGTACTTGCCACTTCTCTCACTGAGCGCCACGACTGATTAGCCCACTTGTCGGCGCTGATGTTTCTCTCGCACACAACATCTTCCCAGGCACAGCGCTGTATCAAATATCACAAAAAAAAAATGGAAAAAAACGATGCTACAACCACACACACACTGGAACAAAAGCCTTTTTACTCGTTTTAAGCTGTGTGTGTCTACGCTGGTGTGCGTGTGGGGGGGGTGTTACTATGACAACCAAACTGGCATGTCTGTGGACTGAGCAGTACTTCCCAGTTGTCTGGCTGAGCGCTGCTACTGTGGACTGAGCAAAAAAAAAATCCAGAACTATTACAAATAAACAAAAAATGATGCCATACTGAGTTCATCTGTTCTTCTGCAATGTGTCCTCGGGGGGGGGGTCACTTCAAGAGAATGGCTCTTGCGGAGGGGGGAGCAACACATGAATCAACAGCATAAGGAATCAGAGGGACTACTTTACCAACAAGACTTTTTCTTCTAGTTTTTCTATTAATTCTAAACTAATTTCCTCTGTTATTTTACTTTTTAATTAAACTTGACACAGATGCCCATTTTCTAAGCGCAATAAAGCCCTCCAGGGTGGGCGGTATGGGCAATACCGTACCGGCCAAGGGCTATAAGGCCCTCCGCCTGTGGCGTCGGGCCTCATTACGCCCCTGATTCTTCTTCTTCATCTTCTTCTTCTTCTTCTTCTTCTTCTTCTTCTTCTTCTCATAAAGTGTTTTTTCTTGTTATTTAACTTGTACCTATGTTTTGAGTTATTCTGTAAGTTCTGAATCCAAGCTGTATCATTCATTGTAATGTACCTTTGCTTTCTCCTACTGTACTTTGTTTTGCAATCTATGACATGGAACCTTTGTAAAAGAGCTTGAGCTCAAAGGTTTTTTACAAATCACTAAATAAATAAAAAAATAAATAAATATTTAAAAACCTTTCATTTGCTTTCTAACTTATGAGTCATGGAGATCCATGATTCAAAATGCATGCAGTCACTGGTTGTAGAGGGGCAACATATCTCTGACCCTGACATAAGGAAGGGTATCAGGAGTGAGATGAGTCTCTTTGCAGATGACTCAAAACTGGGGGCAGTGGTGGATGGGTAGGAGGGGAGGGTGGCCCTACAGGGGGACCTGAAGGCTCTGGAAAGGTGGTCTAGAAAGTGGAAGCTGAGGTTTAATGCAGGGAAATGCAAGGTACTGCATCTGGGACCCAGAAACCCGGGCCAAAAGTACACCCTGGGGGGGGGATGCTACAAGTCTCAATGGCTGAGAGGGACCTCGGGGTGGTGGTGGATGTCAAGATGAACAACTCTGAGACTTGTAGGAGGGCACCAGCCAAGGCCAACAAGATGCTGGGATGCATCACTAGGGGGATCACCTCCAGAAGGAGGGAACTGATACTCCCCGTGTGTAACTGCTTGGTGAGACCGCATCTCGAGTACTGCATGCAGTTTTGGAGGCCACACTTAAAGAGGGACATTGAACTCCTGGAGACGGTCCAGAGAAGGTCAACTAAAATTACCTGGGGCTTGGGGAACAGGACCTATGGCGAGAGGCTCGAAGAGCTAAATATGAACACAGTGGAAGAGAGAAGGGACCGGGGGAACATGATAGAGGTCTTCAAGTACATGAAGGGGTTAAATAGGGGAGAAGCAGTCAAGGTGTTCCGAATGAAGGAGGGGGGAGGGCAACTAGAGGGCATGGGTGGAAGCTAGAAGAGGGAAATTCAGGAGAGAAAGGAGGAGTTGCTACTTCACTGAGAGGATGGTGGAGCCATGGAATGCGCTGCCCATGGGGCTCGTGGAGGCAGAGATGGTGGAGGGGTTCAACAGGAGGTGGGACAGGTACAGATGAAGGGTTCTGGATGCAAAGTCCTGTGCAGTGGGAATATCCCGGACTGGGAAGGGAGAAGCCAGAGAGGACACGGGGGGCAGCAAGATCAGCTCCCAGGGTGGGGGCTGACCAAACGAGCAGACACGAAAGACAGTTTGGCCTATTCTGCTGGCATTTTAGTATATTATTATTATTATTATTATTATTATTAACATAGTTAGTGCAAGCAGTTAGATTTAAAAATAAGAAAGAATGGCCTAAACTGGAACATTTTTATTAAATGAGCCCTGTTTCAAAGTCACCTGGTATGTTACAAAACTGCTCAGTCAATTTTTAAGTTGTATACTGTAGGTTGTAGCTGATTTTCATTAAAGCCCAATGTAGACAATGATAGATGCTTCAGACATCAGCCAGTTGTAAGACACATTATACAAAAAAAAATCAAGCAATTTTCTGTGAGAATTTCTGTACTCAAGTTCAGATGAAGCAATTCTTCCATTAACAGTGCTTATTTCCTACGTTTAATTTGTGACTTATAGCATTTTATGGAGTCACATACTTTTAACAAAACCACCATAAAGCAGTCTCTCTAAACATTACAAAACAGAGCATGTGATGTTTGCAGGACTTGAATCATTGGCATCTGTTTTTGCATGTGACAGCATGCTAATGTTTTGGTTATAAGTACAATCTATGAGACACGAGATCAGTTATGCTAAGAACCCCAGAAATGTCTCTAATGATTGGAATTTTGTCACACTTTTGCTTTAATGTGTCTGTGATAACTGATTTCATGTCAACTTGAACAAAACAAATAAGGAGACAACACATCACCACTTTGTTCTGTTATGCATGGAAAAACTTCAGAGTAGACCCTGACATGTTTGCTTGAACTGTTAAATACAGTGCTGGACCCATCTGCTTGTTCACAAGTAGTATTACCCTCCAATGGATATCTGAGATATGACTATTAAATAAACCACAGCTGTAACAGAAGGAATTTTTTTCAGTTCTTAGCATTCTTGGTCCCCTGTAATGCAATTTCGTTATACCACTCTTTTTAAATCAGTACCAGTAAGGGGTGGGCAGACTGTCACCTGTCCATCTGATGACCATTCCCCACCCTCTAACAGTGCATCATTGTCTAATGCAACAATGCTCTTGGTCTCCCTTCCCAGTGAACACTTCAGTTTCCCAAGAAACATCACAACTTGAGACCACCCAGGAGGTGATAATTAAGGCTAGGAGGTGGAGTGCCTACCTGGCACACCTGCTGGTCCTTTGGACACAGGGCATTCAAAGATGCCAGGAGTCAGTTAATACAAAACAAAATCTTACATTCTTGGTAGAGGACTCCCCCCCCCAACCCAAGTCCTTCATAAATCATGCCTTCTGCCCTCAGACTCCTGTTGAAGTTGTGGGTTGAGTGGTGGTGATCTTCACCATATCCTTTGGACCTGCCCTTTGCTGCAGCCTCTGTGGCAACAAGTCTGTTGCTTTGCTTCCTTGGTCCCTCACAACTAATATCCTTATCTGGCATTGTTGCTCCTTCTGGGCATTACTGCTGAGGTTCCACACCTTATGGCCCTGGAGCACAGATGGCTCACATTACTAAGCATGCAAGTCAAGAGACGTCTTCTTAATAAGTGGCATACAGCAACTTTTCCCTCCTTTATGGAGATTCTCGCTACCTTCCATCTACTAGCCACACTGGACTGGCTACCTCTGAGTGCTGGAAGACTTATTTCTAGTTAATCTCTCCTAAAACACGTGTGGGTTGACTACCTTCCAGCTGGTCACTTTTAGCCCATCCCTCTAGTCCCCCTACACTGCTTTCCTCCAGCCTGCTTTCCCAGTACCCACACAGAAGTGTGTATATAGCCATTCAGACCTAGGCTTTCCTGAGTTCCTTGTTCTTGAAAAATTTTAATCAGCAATCTAACAACAAAAAAAAGTGACAACCTGGTTTCTGGAGGGGGACTTCATTGTTGGGGGAAGATTTGGGAATAGGAAGGGGAGTGAGAGGGGATTAAGGTGCCTACCTGACTCCATGGCTTGGAGGGATGAGCAGTGGATCCTAAGGATGCTAGAGCAGCAGGGCAGTAGGAGGAACTGGATATCATTGTCCACTTGGGGGCAAATGACCTAGCTAGGGACAGGGCAGGGATTGTGCAGGGTGAGTTCAGGGGATTGGGGATGGGTCTTAGGCAGATAGCATGCATCTTGGCTTTTGCAGAGGTGCTGCCTGTCTATGACCAAGGGGGACAGGGTACTCTGTACCAGGAGCTTCAACTTCTGCTTGAAGGAATGATGAAGAGAAGAGGGGCTCAGCTACATTTGGGATTGGTGTCCAATTTGGAAGGATACTGGCCTATACAGAGCAGATGACCTTCATCTGTTTGGGAGAGGAACCACAGTCCTTAGTGGACTTTTGAAATGTTACTTTGATGAACAATTAAAGGGGGAGAGGGGGTGGCAGATGGAGAAATGGAGGCATAAACAGCCCCCCAACAGACTGAAGCAGTAAGAAGGAAGGACTAGAGAGAGCGGGAGGGGAGGCAAACACCTTGAAAAAGTGCCAGGAGCAGCAGGCATCAAATGTTGGGACTCTGTGGGTTCACTTTTGAGAGTAATTTAATGTTTCTGTGTGTAGACATATTTAAAGTAATGAAATTCATAGTGTGAGGCAGTAGCAGTGACTGCTTGCTTGCCTTATACCAGAGTGCTGGGTCCCTTTTGTCTTGAGTTCACAATAGGATGCCTACGACAATAGGAGATAACCTATCCCAGCAGTCACAGTGGCATGGAGTGCTGGGTCCCTTTTGTCTTGAATTCACCATAGCATGCCTATGACAATAAGAGATACGTTATCCCAGCTGTCCCAGTGGCATGGAGTGCTGGGTCCCTTTAGTCTTGAGTTCACCATAGCATTCCTATGACAAGAGGAGATAAGCTATCCCAGCTGTTCCAGTGACATGGAGTGCTGGGTCCCTTTTATCTTGAGCTCACCATAGCATGCCTATGACAATAGGAGATTAGCTATCCCAGGTGTCCCAATGGCATGGAGTGCCAGGTACCTTTTGTCTTGAGTTCACCATAGCATGCCTAGGACAATAAGAGATAAGCTATCCCAGCTGTCCCAGTGGCATGGAGTACTAGATCCCTTTTGCCTTGAGTTCAGCATAGCATGCCAATGAAAATAAGAGATAAGCTATCCAAACTATTCCAGCAGCATGGAGTGATGGGACCCTCTGTCTTGAGTTCAGCATAGCAAGCCTATGACAATAGGAGATAAGCTGTCCCAGCTGTCAAAGTGGCATGGAGTGCTTGGTCCATTTTGTCTTGAGTTCAACATAGCATGCTTATGACACCAGGAGATAAGCTATACCAGCTGTTCCAGTGGCATGGAGTGCTGGGTACCTTTTGTCTTGAGTTTACCATAGCACACCTATGACAATAAGAGATAAGTTATCCCAGCTGTTCCAGCGTCACGGAGTGCTGGTTCCCTTATGTCTTGAGTTCACCTTAGCATGCCTATGACAATAGGAGATAAGCGATCCCAGCTGTCGCATTGGCATGGAGTACTAGATCCCTTTTGCCTTGAGTTCACCATAGCTTGCCTATGACAATAAGAGATAAGCTATCCCAGCTGTCTGAGTGGCATGGAGTGCTGGGTCCCTTTAGTCTAGAGTAAACCATAGCATGCCTATGACAATAAGAGACAGGCTATCACAGCTGTCTAAGTAGAATGGAGTGCTGGGTCCATTTTGTCTAGAGTAAACAATAGCATGCCTATGGAAATAAGAGATAAGATATCACAGCTGTCCCAGTGGCATGGAGTGCTGGGTCCCTTTTGTCTTGAGTTTACCATAGTATGCCTAAGACAATAGGAGATAAGCTATCCAAGCTGTCCCAGTGGCATGGAGTGCTGAGTCCCTTTTGTCTTGAGTTCAACATAGCATGCCTGTGACAATAGAAGATAAGCTATAGCAGCTGTCCCAGTGGCAAGGAGTGCTCTGTCCCTTTTGTCTAGAGTTTGCCATAGCATGCCTAAAACAATAGGAGATAAGCTATCCCAGCTGTCCCAGTGATATGGAGTGCTGGTTCCTTTTTGTCTTGAGTTCACCATAGCATGCCTATGACAGTAGGATAAAACCTATCCCAGCTGTCACAGAAACATGGAGTGCTTGGGTCCCCTTTGTCTTGAGTTTACCATAGCAAGCCTACGACAATATTGGATAACCTATCATAGCTGTCCCAGTGGCATGGAGTGTCGGGTCCCTTTAGTCTTAGGTTCACTATAGCATGCCTATGACAATAAGAGATTATCTATCCCAGGTGTACCAGTGGCATGGAGTGCCCTGTCCCTTATGTCTTGAGTACACCATTGCAAGCCTATGACAATAAGATATAAGCTATCACAGCTGTCAAAGTGGCAGAGAGTGCTGGGTCCATTTTGTCTTGAGTTCACCATTGCATGCCTATGACAATAGGAGATAAACTATCCCAGCTGCCCAGTAGCATGGAATGATGGCTCCCTTTGTCTAGAGTTCAGCATAGCATGCATATGACAATAGGAGATAAGCTGTCAAAGCTGTCAAAGTGGCATGGAGTGCTTGGTCCCTTTTGTCTTGAGTTCAACATAGCATGCTTATGACAAAAGGAGATAAGCTATACCAGCTGTTCCAGTGGCACTGAGTGCTGGGTACCTTATGTCTAGAGTTTACCATAGCATGCCTATGACAATAAGAGATAAGTTATCTGAGCTGCTCCAGTGGCAAGGAGTGCTGGGTCCCCTTTGTCTGGAGTTCACCATAGCATGCCTATGACAATAGGAGATAAGCTATCCCAGCTGTCACAGTGGATGGAGTGCTGGGTCCCTTTTGTCTTGAGTTCACCATAGCATGCCTATGACAATAAGAGATAAGCTATCCCAGCCGTCGCAGAGGCATGGAGTGCTGGGTGCCTTTTGTCTTGAGTTCACCATAGCATGCCTATGACAAAAAGAGATAAGGTATCCCAGCTGTCCCAGTGGCATGCACTGCTGGGTCCCTTTTGTCTAGAGTAAACCATAGCATGCCTATGACAATAAGAGATACGCTATCACAGCTCTCCCAATGGCATGGAGTGCTGGGTCCATTTTGTCTTAAGTAAACAACAGCATGCCTATGGAAATAAGAGATAAGATATCACAGCTGTCCCAATGGCATGGAGTGCTGGGTCCCTTTTGTCTTGAGTTTACCATAGCATGCCTAGGACAATAGGAAATAAGCTATCCCGGCTGTCGCAGTGGCATGGAGTGCTGGGTCCTTTTTGTCTTGAGTTCACCATAGCATGCCTATGCCAATAAGAGATAAGCTATCCCAGCTGTCTCAGTGGCATGGAGTGCTGGGCCCCTTTTGTCTAGAGAAAACCATAGCATTCCTATGACAAGAGGAGATAAGCTATCCATTCTGTTCCAGTTACAGGGAGTGTTGGGTTCCTTTATCTTGAGTTCACCATAACAAGCCTATGACAACAGGGAGATTAGTTATCCCAGCTGTCCCAGTGCCATGGAGTGCTGGGTCCCTTTTGTCTTGAGTTTACCATAGCATGCCTAGGACAATAGGAGATAAGCTATCCAAGCTGTCATAGTGGCATGGAGTGCTGGGTCCTTTTTGTCTTGAGCTCACCATAGCATGCCTATGCCAATAAGAGATAAGCTATCCCAGCTGCCCCAGTCGCATGGAGTGCTGGGCCCCTTTTGTCTAGAGAAAACCATAGCATGCCAATGATAATAAGAGATAAGCTATCACAGCTGTTCCAGTAGAATGGAGTGCTGGGTCCATTTTGTCTTCAGTAAACAATAACATGCCTATGGAAATAAGAGAAAAGATATCACAGCTCTCCCAGTGGCATGGAGTGCTGGGTCCCTTTTGTCTTGAGTTTACCATAGCATGCCTAAGACAAAAGAAGATAAGCTATCCCAGCAGTACCAATGGCATGGAGTGCTGGGTCCCTTCAGTCTCGGGGTCACAATAGCATGCCTATGACAATAAGAGAAAAGGTATCCAAGCTGTTCCAGAGGCATGGAGTGCTGGGTCACTTTGGTCTTGAGTTCAAGAATGTATGGCTATGACAATGAGAGATAAGCTATACCAGCTGTCCCAGTGGGATGGAGTGCTGGGTCCTTTTTTTCTGGAGTTTACTATAGCATGCCAATGAAAAGAGGAGATAAACTATCCCAACTGTCTCAGTGGCATGGAGTGCTGACTCTCCTTGTCTTTATTTCAGCATAGCGTGCCAATGAAAATAAGAGATAAGCAATCCCAGCTGTCACAGAGGCATGGAGTGCTGGATCCCTTTTGTCTTGAATTCACCATAGCATGCCTATGACAGTAAGAGATATTCTATCCCAGCTGTCCCAGTGGCATGGAGTGCTGGATCCCTTTTGTCTTGAGTTCACCATAGCATTCCTATGACAAGAGGAGATAAGCTATCCATTCTGTTCCAGTGACAGGGACTGCTGGGTCCCTTTCATCTTGAGTTCACCATAACAAGCCTATGACAACAGGGAGATTAGTTATCCCAGGTGTCCCAGTGGCATGGAGTGCATGGTCCCTTTTGTCTTGAGTTCACCATAGCATGCCTATGACAATAAGAGATAAGCAAACCCAGCTGTCCAAGTGGCATGGAGTGCTGGGTACCTTTTGTCTTGAGTTCACCATAGCTTGCCTATGACAATAAGAGATAGCTATGCCAGCCGTCGCAGTGGCATGGAGTGCTGGGTGCCTTTTGTCTTGAGTTCACCATAGCATGCCTATGACAAAAAGAGATAAGGTATCCAACCTGTCACAGTGGCATGGAGTGCTGTGTCCCTTTTGTCTAGAGTAAACCATAGCATGCCTATGACAAAAAGAGATAAGGTATCACAGCTCTCCCAGTGGCATGGAGTGCTGGGTCCCTTTTGTCTTGAGTTTACCATAGCATGCCTAAGACAAAAGAAGTTAAGCTATCCCAGCAGTACCAATGGCACGGAGTGCTGGGTCCCATCAGTCTCGGGGTCACAATAGCATGCCTATGACAATAAGAGAAAAGATATCCCAGCTGTCCCAGTGGCATGGAGTGCTGGGTCCTTTTTTTCTGGAGTTTACTATAGCATGCAAATGAAAACAGGAGATAAACTATCCCAACTGTCTCAGTGGCATGGAGTGCTGATTCCCCTTGCCTTTATTTCAGCATAGCGTGCCAATGAAAATAAGAGATAAGCTATCCCAGCTGTCCCAGTGGCATGGAGTGCTGGGTCCCTTTTGACTTGAGTTCACAATAGGATGCCTATGACAGTAGGAGATAACCTATTCCAGCTGTCACAGAGGCATGGAGTGCTGGGTCCCTTTTGTCTTGAATTCACCATAGCATGCCTATGACAGTAAGAGATATTCTTTCCCAGCTGTCCCAGTGGCATGGAGTGCTGGGTCCCTTTTTTCTTGAGTTCATCATAGCATTCCTATGACAAGAGGAGATAAGCTATCACAGCTGTCCCAGTGGCATGGAGTGCTGGGTCCCTTTTGTCTTGAGATTACCATAGCACGCCTAGGACAATAGGAGATAAGCTATCCCAGCTGTCGCAGTGGCATGGAGTGCTTTGCCTTTTTGTCTTGAGTTCACCATAGCATGCCTATGCCAATAAGGGATAAGCTATCCCAGCTGTCCCAATGGCATGGAGTGCTGGGCCCCTTTTGTCTAGAGAAAACCATAGCATGCCTATGACAATAAGAAATAAGCTATCACAGCTGTCCCAGTAGAATGGAGTGCTGGGTCCATTTTGTCTTCAGTAAACAATAGCATGCCTATGGAAATAAGAGAAAAGATATCACAGCTCTCCCAGTGGCATGGAGTGCTGGGTCCCTTTTGTCTTGAGTTTACCATAGCATGCCTAGGACAAAAGAAGATAAGCTATCCCAGCAGTACCAATGGCATGGAGTGCTGGGTCCCTTCAGTCTCGGGGTCACAATAGCATGCCTATGACAATAAGAGAAAAGGTGTCCCAGCTGTCCCAGAGGCATGGAGTGCTGGGTCACTTTGGTCTTGAGTTCAACAATGTATGGCTATGACAATGAGAGATAAGCTACACCAGATGTCCCAGTGGCATGAAGTGATGGGTCCTTTTTTTCTGGAGTTTACTATAGCATGCCAATGAAAACAGGAGATAAACTATCCCAACTGTCTCAGTGGCATGGAGTGCTGACTCCCCTTGTCTTTATTTCAGCATAGCGTGCCAATGAAAATAAGAGATAAGCTATCCCAGCTGTCCCAGTGGCATGGAGTGCTTGGTCCCTTTTGACATGAGTTCACAATAGGATGCCTACCACAGTAGGAGATAAGCTATCCCAGCTGTAACAGTGGCATGGAGTGCTGGGTCCCTTTTGTCTTGAGTTCACTATAGCATTCCTATGACAAGAGGAGATAAGCTATCCATTCTGTTCCAGTGACATGGAGTGCTGGGTACCTTTTATCTTGAGTTCAACATAACAAGCCTATGACAACAGGGAGATTAGTTATCCCAGGTGTCCCAGTGGCATGGAGTGCCAGGAACCTTTTGTCTTGAGTTCACCATTGCATGCCAAGGACAATGGAGATAAGCTATCCAAGCAGTCCAGTGGCATGGAGTGCTGGGTCCTTTTCCTTCAGTTTACCATAGCATGACAATGAAAACAGGAGATAAAGCTATCTCAGCTGTCTCAGTGGTATGGGTGCTGACTCCTTGTCTTTATTTCAGCATAGCGCGCCAATGAAAATAAGAGATAAGCTATCCCATCTGTCCCAGTGGCATGGAGTGCTGGGTCCCTTTTGACTTGAGTTCACAATAGGATGCCTTTGACAGTAAGAGATAACCTATCCCAGCTGTCGCAGTGGCATGGAGTGCTGGGTCCCTTTTGTCTTGAATTCACCATAGCATGCCTATGACAGTAAGAGATATTCTATCCAGCTGTCCCAGTGGCATGGAGTGCTGGGTATCTTTTGTCTTGAGTTCACCATAGCATTCCTATGACAAGAGGAGAAAAGCTATCCATTATGTTCCAGTGACATGGAGTGCTGGGTCCCTTTCATCTTGAGTTCACCATAACAAGCCTATGACAACAGGGAGATTAGTTATCCCAGGTGTCCCAGAGGCATGGAGTGCCAGGAACTTTTTGTCTTGAGTTCACCATAGCACCTCTAGGACAATGAGAGATAAACTATCCCAGCTGTCCAAGTGGCATGGATTGCTGGGTCCATTTTTTCTTGAGTTTACCTTAGCATGCCAACTAAAACAGGGGATAAACTATCCCAACTGTCTCAGAGGCATGGAGTGCTGCGTCCACTTGTCTTTATTTCAGCATAGCTTGCCAATGAAAATAAGAGATAAGCTATCCCAGCTGTCCCAGTGGCATGGAGTGCTTGGTCCCTTTTGACATGAGTTCACAATAGGATGCCTACCACAGTAGGAGATAAGCTATCCCAGCTGTCCCAGTGGCATGCAGTGCTGGGTCCATTTTGTCTTGAGTTCACTATAGCATTCCTGTGACAAGAGGAGATAAGCTATCCATTCTGTTCCAGTAACATGGAGTGCTGGGTCCTTTTATCTTGAGTTCAGCATAACAAGAATATGACAACAGGGAGATTAGTTATCACAGGTGTCCCAGGGGCATGGAGTGCCAGGAACCTTTTGTCTTGCGTTCACCATAGCATGCCAAGGACAATGAGAGATAAGCTATCCCAGCAGTCCCAGTGGCATGGAGTCCTTGGTCCTTTTTTCCTTAAGTTTACCATAGCATGACAATGAAAACAGGAGATAAACTATCCCAACTGTCTCAGTGGCATGGAGTGCTGGCTCCCCTTGTCTTTATTTCAGCATAGCGTGCCAATGAAAATAAGAGATAAGCTATCCCAGCTGTCCCAGTGGCATGGAGTGCTGGGTCCCTTTTGTCTCGAGTAAACCATAGCATGCCTATGACAATAAGAGATTAGCTATCACAGCTATCACAGTAGAATGGAGTGCTGGGTAAATTTTGCCTAGAGTAAACAACAGCATGCCTATGGAAATAAGAGATAAGATATCACAGCTGTCCCAGTGGCATGGAGTGCTGGGTCTCTTTTGTCTTGAGTTTGCCATAGCATGCCTAGGACAATAGGAGATAAGCTATGCCAGCTGTCGCAGTGGCATGGAGTGCTGGGTCCTTTTTGTCTTGAGTTCACCGTAGCATGCCTATGCCAATGAGAGATAAGCTATCCCAGCTGTCCCAGTGGCATGTAGTGCTGGGCCCCTTTTGTCTAGAGAAAACCATAGCATGCCTATGACAATAAGAGATAAGCTCTCACAGCTGTCCCAGTAGAATGGAGTGCTGGGTCCATTTTGCCTTCAGTAAACAATAGCATGCCTTTGGAAGTAAGAGAAAAGATATCACAGCTCTCTCGGTGGCATGGAGTGCTGGGTCCCTTTTGTCTTGAGTTCACAATAGGATGCCTATGACAGTAGGAGATAACCTATCCCAGCTGTCTCAGTGGCATGGAGTGCTGGGTCCCTTTTGTCTTGAATTCACCATTGCAAGCCTATGACAATAAGAGATACGCTATCCCAGTTGTCACAGTGGCATTGAGTTCTGGTTCCCTTTTCTCTTGAGTTCTCCATGGCATGCCTATGACAATAAGAGATATGCTATCCCAGCAGACCCAGTGGCATGGAGTACTGGGTCCCTTCTGTCTTGAGTTTACCATAGCATGCCTAGGACAAAAGAAGATAAGTTATCCCAGCAGTACCAATGGCATGGAGTGCTGGGTCCATTCAATCTCGGGGTCAGAATAGTATGCCTATGACAATAAGAGAAAAGGTATCCCAGCTGTCCCAGAGGCATGGAGTGCTGGGTCACTTTGGTCTTGAGTTCAACAAAGAATGGCTATGACAATGAGAGATAAGCTATACCAGCTGTCCCAGTGGCATGGAGTGCTGGGTCCTTTTTTTCTGGGGTTTACTATAGCATGCCAATGAAAACAGGAGATAAGCTATCCCAACTGTATCAGTGGCATGGAGTCTGACTCCTTGTCTTTATTTCAGCGCTAGCTGCCAATGAAATAAGAGATAAGCTATCCCAGCTTTCCCAGTGGCATGGTGCTGGGTCCCTTTTGTCTTGAGTTCACAATAGGATGTCTACGACAGTGGACACAACCTATCCCAGCTGTTGTAGTGGCATGGGTGCTGGGTCCTTTTGTCTGAATTCACCATAGCAAACCTATGACAATAAGAATCGCTATCATAGCTGTGCTGATGGCATTGAGTACTGGTTCCCTTTTGTCTTGAGTTCACCATGGCATGCCTATGACAAAAGAGATATGCTATCCAGTGAACCCAGTGGCATGGTGCTGGGTCCCTTTTGTCTTAAGTTCACCATAGTATTCCTAAGGCAAGAGGAGATAAGCTATCCAAGCAGTTCCAGTGACATGCAATGCAGGGTCCCTATTATCTTGAGTTCAGCATAGCATGCCTATGACAATAGTAGATTAGTTATCCCAGGTGTCCCAGTGGCATGGAGTGCCAGGTACCTTTTGTCTTGACTTCACCATAGCATGCCTATGACAATAGGAGATAAGCTATCCCAGCTGTCACAGTGGCATGGTGTGCTGGGTCCTTTTTGTCTTGTCTTCACCATAGCATGCCTATGACAATAAGAGATAAGATATCCCAGCTGTCCCGGTGGCATGGAGTGCTATGTTCATTTTGTCTTGAGTAAACAATAGCATGCCTATGCAAATAAGAGAAAACATATCACATCTGTCCCAGTGGCATGGTGTGCTGGGTCCCTTTGGCCTTGAGTTTACCATAGCATGCCTAGGACAATAGGAGATAAGCTATCCCAGCAGTCCCAATGGCATGGAGTGCTGTGTCCCTTCTGTCTAGGGGTCACAATATCATGCCTATGACAATAAGAGAAAAGATACCCCAGCTGTCCCAGTGGCATGGAGTGTGGGGTCCTTTTTTTCTGGAGTTTACTATAGCATGCCAATGAAAACAGGAGATAAACTATCCCAACTGTCTCAGTGGCTTGGAGTGCTGACTCCCCTTGTCATTATTTCAGCACAGAGTGCCAATGAAAATAAGAGATAAGCTATCCCAGCTGTCACAGTGGCATGGAGTAAAGGGTCCCTCTTGACTTGAGTTCACAAAAGGATGCCTACGACAGTAGGATATAAGCTATCCCAGCTGTCCCAGTGGCATGCAGTGCTGGGTCCATTTGTCTTGAGTTCACTATAACATTCCGCAGAGACCAAAGAGGAAGCTATCATTCTGTTCCAGTGGGAAATGGAGTGCTGGGTCCCTTTATCAGGTTGACATAACAGGCCTGTGACAGCAGGAAGATTAGTTGTAGGTGTCCCAGTGGCATGGAGTGCAGAAACTTTGTCTTGAGTTCACCATAGCATGCCAAGGACAATGAGGAGATAGCATACCAGCAGTCCCAGTGGCATGGAGTGCTGAATCCTTGTTCCTTGAGTTTACCATAGCATGACAATGAAAACAGGAGATAAACTATCCCAACAGACTCAATGGCATGGAGTGCTGACTCCCCTTGTCTTTATTTCAGCATAGCGTGCCAATGAAAATAAGAGATAAGCTATCCCAGCTGTGACAGTGGCATGGAGTGCAGGGTCCCTTTTGTCTTGAGTTTATCATAGAATGCCTAGGACAATAGGAGATAAGTTATCCCAGCTGGCGCAGTGACATGGATTGCTGGGTCCTTTTTGTCTTGAGTTCACCATTGCATGCCTATGCCAATAAGAGATAAGTTAACCCAGCTGTCCCAGTGGCATGGGTACTGGGCCCTTTGTCTAGAGAAACCCATAGCATGCCCTATGACTATAGAGATAAGCTATCACAGCTGTCCCAGTAGAGATGGAGTGCTGGACCATTTTGTCTTCAGTAAACAATAGCATGCCTATGGAAATAAGAAAAGATATCACCAGCTCTCCCAGTGGCATGGAGTGCTGGGTCCCTTTTGTCTTGAGTTTACCATATCATGCCTAGGACAAAGGAAGATAAGCTATCCCCAGCAGTCCCAATGGCATGGAGTGCTGTATCCCTTCAGTCTTGTGGTCACAATAGCATGCCACCTGACAATAAGAGAAAAGTATCCCAGCTGTCCCAGAGGCATGGAGTGCTGGGTCGCATGGTCTGAGGTTCAACAATGTATGGCTATGACAATGAGATAAGCTACACCAGATGTCCCAGTGGCATGGGTGATGGTCCTTTTTTCTGGAGTTTACTATAGCATGCCAATGAAAACAGGAGATAAACTATCCCAACTGTCTCAGTGGCATGGGGCTGAATCCCCTTGTCTTTATTTCAGCATAGCGTGCCAATGAAAATAAGAGATAAGCCATCCCAGCTGTCCCAGTGGCATGGAGTGCTTGGTCCCTTTTGACATGAGTTCACAATAGGATGCCTACCACAGTAGGAGATAAGCTATCCCAGCTGTCCCAGTGGCACGGAATGCTGGGTCCCTTTTGTCTTGAGTTCACTATAGCATTCCTATGACAAGAGGAGATAAGCTATCCATCTGTTCCAGTGACATGGAGTGCTGGGTACCTTTTATCTTGAGTTCAACATAACAAGCCTATGACATCAGGGAGATTAGTTATCCCAGGTGTCCCAGTGGCATGGAGTGCCAGGAACCTTTTGTCTTGAGTTCACCATTGCATGCCAAGGACAATGAGAGATAAGCTATCCAAGCAGTCCTAGTGGCATTGAGTGCTGGGTCCTTTTTTCCTTCAGTTTACCATAGCATGACAATGAAAACAGGAGATAAACTATCTCAACTGTCTCAGTGGCATGGAGTGCTGACTCCCCTTGTCTTTATTTCAGCATAGCGCGAAAGTGAAAATAAGAGATAAGCTATCCCAGCTGTCCCAGTGGCATGGAGTGCAGGGTCCCTTTTGACTTGAGTTCTCAATAGGATGCCTATGACAGTAGGAGATAACCTATCCCAGCTGTCGCAGTGGCATGAAGTGCTGGGTCCCTTTTGTCTTGAATTCACCATAGCATGCCTATAACAGTTAGAGATATTCTATCCAGCTGTTCCAGTGGCATGGAGTGCTGGGTATCTTTTGTCTTGAGTTCACCATAGCATTCCCTATAACAAGAGGAAAAAGCTATCCATTCTGTTCCAGTGACATGGTGCTGGGTCCCTTTCATCTTGAGTTCACCATAACAAGCCTATGACAACAGGAGATTAGTTATCCGGGTGTCCCAGAGGCATGGAGTGCCAGGAACTTTTGTCATGAGTTCACCATAGCACCCCCTAGGACAATGAGAGATAAGCTGTCAGCTGTCCCAGTGGCATGGATTGCTGAGTCCGTTTTTCTTGAGTTTACCTTATCATGCCAACTAAAACAGGGATAAACTATCCCAACTGTCTCAGAAACGCATGGTGCTGAATCACTTGTCTTTATTCAGTATAAGCTTGCCAATGAAAAATAAGAGATAAGCTATCCCAACTGTTCCAGTGGCATGGAGTGCTTGGTCCTTTTGTCTTGAGTTCACCATAACATGCCTGACAATAAGATATGCTATCCCAGCTGTCGCAGTGGCATGGAGTACTGAGTGCGCTTTGTCTTGAGTTCACCATAGCATGCATATGACAAAAAGGGATAAGTATCCAGCTCTCCAGTGGCATGGAGTGCTGGGTCCCTTTGTCTAGGGTAAACCACTAGCATGCCTATGACAATAAGAGATGAGCTATCACAGCTGTCCCAGTAGAATGGAGTGCTGGGTCCATTTTGTCTTGAGTAAACAACAGCATACCTATGGAAATAAGAGATAAGATATCACAGCTGTCCCAGTGGCATGGAGTGCTGGGTCCTTTTCGTCTTGAGATCACCATAGCATGCCTATGCCAATAAGAGATAAGCTATCCCAGCTGTCCCAGTGGCATGGAGTGCTGGGCTCCTTTTGTCTAGAGAAAACCATAGCATGCCTATGACAATAAGAGATAAGCTATCACAGCTGCCCCAGTAGAATGGAGTGCAGGGTCCCTTTTGTCTTCAGTAAACAATAGCGTGCCTATGGACATAAGAGAAAAGATATCACCGCTCTCCCAGTGGCATGGAGTGCTAGGTCCCTTTTGTCTTGAGTTTACCATATCATGCATAGGAAAAAGGAAGATAAGCTATCCCAGCAGTCCCAATGGCATAGAGTGCTGTATCCCTTCAGTCTTGGGGTGACAATAGCATGCCTATGACAATTAGAGAAAAGGTATCCCAGCTGTCCCAGAGGCACGGAGTGCTGGGTCACTTTGGTCTTGAGATCAACAAAGTATGGCTATGACAATGAGAGATAAGCTATAACAGCAGTCCCAGTGGCATGGAGTGCTTGGGTCCTTTTCTGGAGTTGCTACATAGCGTACCAATGAAAACAGGAGATAAAACTATCCCAGCTGTGTCTCAGTGGCATGGGTGACTCCCTTGTCTTTATTTCAGCATAGCGTGCCATTGAGAAATAAGAGATAAGCTATCCGCTGTCCCAGTGGCATGGGTGCTGGGTCCTTTTGACTGGAGTTCACAATAGGATGCATATGACGTAGGAGATAAGCTATCCCAGCTGTCCCAGTGGCATGGAGTGCTGGGTCCATTTTGTCTTGAGTTCACTATAGCATTCCTATGACAAGAGGAGATATGCTATCCATTCTGTTCCAGTGACATGGAGTGCTGGGTCCCTTTTATCTTGAGTTCAGCATAACAAGCCTATGACAACAGGGATATTAGTTATCCCAGGTGTCCCTGTAGCTTGGAGTGCCAGGAACCTTTCGTCTTGAGTTCACCATAGCATGCCAAGGACAATGAGGGATAAGCTATCCTAGCAGTCCCAGTGGCATGGAGTGCTAGGTCCTTTTTCTTGGTTTACAACAGCATGACAATGAAAACAGGAGATAAACTATCAACTGTCTCCAGTGGCATGGAGGCTGACTCCCTTGTCATTATTTCAGTATAGGCGTGCACAATGAAAATAAGAGATAAAGCTATCCAGCTGTCCCAGTGGCATGGAGTACTGGGTCCCTTTGACTTGAGTTCACAAAAGGATGCCTACGACGATAGGATATAAGCTATCCCAGCTGTCCCAGTGGCATGGAGTGCTGGGTCCATTTTGTCTTGAGTTCACTATAGCATTCCTGTGACAAGAGGAGATAAGCTATTCATTCTGTTCCAGTGAAATAGAGTGCTGGGTCCCTTTTATCTTGAGTTCAGCATAACAAGCCTATGACAGCAGGGAGATTAGTTATCCCAGGTGTCCCAGTGGCATGGAGTGCCAGGAAACTTTTGTCTTGAGTTCACCATAGCATGCCAAGGACAATGAGAGATAAGCTATACCAGCAGTCCCAGTGGCATGGAGTACTGGGTCCTTTTTTCCTTGAGTTTACCATAGCAAGACAATGAAAACAGGAGATAAACAATCCCAACAGTCTCAGTGGCATGGAGTGCTGACTCCCCTTGTCTTTATTTCAGCATAGCGTGCCAATGAAAATAAGAGATAAGCTATTCCAGCTGTGACAGTGGCATGGAGTGCTGTGTCCCTTTTGTCTTGAGTTTACCATTGCATGCCTAGGACAATAGGAGATAAGCTATCCCAGCTGTCGTAGTGGCATGGAGTGCTGGGTCCTTTTTGTCTTGAGTTCTCCATTGCATGCCTATGCCAATAAGAGATAAGTTAACCCAGCTGTAACAGTGGCATGGAGTACTGGTCCCCTTTTGTCTAGAGAAAACCAGAGCATGCCTATGACAATAAGAGATAAGCTATCACAGCTGTCCCAGTACAATGGAGTGCTGGGTCCATTTTGTCTTCAGTAAATAATAGCATGCCTATGGAAATAAGAGAAAAGATATCATAGCTCTCCCAGTGGCATGGAGTGCTGGGTCCCTTTTGTCTTGAGTTTACCATAGCATGCCTAGGACAAAAGAAGATAAGCTATCCCAGCAGTACCAATGGCATGGAGTGCTGGGTCCCTTCAGTCTCGGGGTCACAATAGCATGCCTATGACAATAAGAGAAAAGGTATCCCAGCTGTCCCAGAGGCATGGAGTGCTGGGTCTCTTTGGTCTTGAGTTCAACAATGTATGGCTATGACAATGAGAGATAAGCGACACCAGATGTCCCAGTGGCATGGAGTGATGGGTCCTTTTTTTTCTGGAGTTTACTATAGCATGCCAATGAAAACAGGAGATAAAATATCCCAACTGTCTCCGTGGCATGGAGTGCTGACTCCCCTTGTCTTTATTTCAGCATAGCGTGCCAATGAAAATAAGAGATAAGCCATCCCAGCTGTCCCAGTGGCATGGAGTGCTTGGTCCCTTTTGACATGAGTTCACAATAGGATGCCTACCACAGTAGGAGATAAGCTATCCCAGCTGTCCCAATGGCATGGAGTGCTGGGTCCCTTTTTGTCTTGAGTTCACTATAGCATTCCTATGACAAGAGGAGTTAAGCTATCCATCTGTTCCAGTGACATGGAGTGCTGGGCACCTTTTATCTTGAGTTCAACATAACAAGCCTATGACATCAGGGAGATTAGTTATCCCAGGTGTCCCAGTGGCATGGAGTGCCAAGACCTTTGTCTTGAGTTCACCATTGCATGCCAAGGACAATGAGATAAGCTATCAAGCAGTCCCAGGTGGCATTGAGTGCTGGGTCCTTTTCCTTCTTACCATAGCATGACAATTAAAACAGGAGATAAACTATCTCAACTGTCTCAGTGGCATGGAGTGCTGACTCCTTGTTCTTATTTCAGCATAGCCGCCAATGAAAATAAGAGATAAGCCTACCCAGCTGTCCCATTGGCATGGAGTGCTGGGTCCCTTTTGACTTGAGTTCTCAATAGGATGCCTATGACAGTAGGAGATAACCTATCCCAGCTGTCGCAGTGGCATGGAGTGCTGGGTCCCTTTTGTCTTGAATTCACCATAGCATGCCTATAACAGTTAGAGATATTCTATCCCAGCTGTTCCAGTGGCATGGAGTGCTGGGTATCTTTTGTCTTGAGTTCACCATAGCATTCCTATGACAAGAGGAGAAAAGCTATCCATTATGTTCCAGTGACATGGAGTGCTGGGTCCCTTTCATCTTGAGTTCACCTATAACAACCTATGACAACAGGAGATTAGTTATCCTAGGTGTCCCAGAGGCATGGAGTGCCAGGAACTTTTTGTCATGAGTTCACCATAGCACCCCTAGGACAATGAGAGATAAGCTATCCCAGCTGTCCCAGTGGCATGGATTGCTGGGTCCGTTTTTTCTTGAGTTTACCTTAGCATGCTAACTAAAACAGGGGATAAACTATCCCAACTGTCTCAGAAGCATGGAGTGCTGAGTCCACTTGTCTTTATTTCAGCATAGCTTGCCATTGAAAATAAGAGATAAGCTATCCCAGCTGTTCCAGTGGCATGGAGTGCTTGGTCCCTTTTGTCTTGAGTTCAACATAGCATGCCTATGACAATAAGATATAAGCTATCCAAGCTGTCGCAGTGGCATGGAGTGCTGGGTGCCTTTTGTCTTCAGTTCACCATAGCATGCATATGACAAAAAGGGTTAAGGTATCCCAGCTCTCCCAGTGGCATGGAGTGCTGGGTCCCTTTTGTCTAGGGTAAACCATAGCATGCCTATGACAATAAGAGATAAGCTATCACAGCTGTCCCAGTAGAATGGAGTGCTGGGTCCATTTTATCTTGAGTAAACAACAGCATACCTATGGAAATAAGAGATAAGATATCACAGCAGTCCCAGTGGCATGGAGTGCTGGGTCCTTTTCGTCTTGAGATCACCATAGCATGCCTATGCCAATAAGAGATAAGCTATCCCAGCTGTCCCAGTGGCATGGAGTGCTGGGTCCCTTTTGTCTTGAGTTTACCATATCATGCCTAGGACAAAAGAAGATAAGCTATCCCAGCAGTCCCAATGGCATGGAATGCTGTATCCCTTCAGTCTTGGGGTCACAATAGCATGCCTATGACAATAAGAGAAAAGGTATCCCAGCTGTCCCAGAGGCATGGAGTGCTGGGTCACTTTGGTCTTGAGATCAACAAAGTATGGCTATGACAAAAAGAGATAAGCTATAACAGCTGTCCCAGTGGCATGGAGTGCTGGGTCCTTTTTTTCTGGAGTTTGCTATAGCATGCCAATTAAAACAGGAGATAAACTATCCCAACTGTCTCAGTGGCATGGAGTGCTGACTCCCCTTGTCTTTATTTCAGCATAGCGTGCCATTGAAAATAAGAGATAAGCTATCCCAGCTGTCCCAGTGGCTTGGAGTGCTGGGTCCCTTTTGACTTGAGTTCACAATAGGATGCATAAGACAGTAGGAGATAAGCTATCCCAGCTGTCCCAGTGGCATGGAGTGCTGGGTCCATTTTGTCTTGAGTTCACTATAGCATTCCTATGACAAGAGGAGATAAGCTATCCATTCTGTTCCAGTGACATGGAGTGCTGGGTCCCTTTTATCTTGAGTTCAGCATAACAAGCCTAAGACAACAGGGATATTAGTTATCCCAGGTGTCCCTGTAGCTTGGAGTGCCAGGAATCTTTCATCTTGAGTTCACCATAGCATGCCAAGGACAATGAGAGATAAGGTATCCTAGCAGTCCCAGTGGCATGGAGTGCTGGGTCCTTTTTTCCTTGAGTTTACCACAGCATGGCAATGAAAACAGGAGATAAACTATCCCAACTGTCTCAGTGGCATGGAGTGCTGACTCCCCTTGTCATTATTTCAGCATAGCGTGCCAATGAAAATAAGAGATAAGCTATCCCAGCTGTCCCAGTGGCATGGAGTACTGGGTCCCTTTTGACTTGAGTTCACAAAAGGATGCCTACGACGATAGGATATAAGCTATCCCAGCTGTCCCAGTGGCATGCAGTGCTGGGTCCATTTTGTCTTGAGTTCACTATAGCATTCCTGTGACAAGAGGATAAGCTATCCATTCTGTTCCAGTGAAAATGAGTACTGGGTCCGTTTTTATCTTGAGTTCAGCATAACAAGCCTATGACAGCAGGAGATTAGTTATCCCAGGTGTCCCAGTGGCATGGAGTGCCAGGAAACTTTTGTCTTGAGTTCACCGTAGCATGCCAAGGACAATGAGAGATAAGCTATACCAGCAGTCCCAGTGGCATGGAGTGCTGGGTCCTTTTTTCCTTGAGTTTACCATAGCAAGACAATGAAAACAGGAGATAAACAATCCCAACAGTCTCAGTGGCATGGAGTGCTGACTCCCCTTTTCTTTATTTCAGCATAGCGTGCCAATGAAAATAAGAGATAAGCTATCCCAGCTGTGACAGTGGCATGGAGTGCTGTGTCCCTTTTGTCTTGAGTTTACCATTGCATGCCTAGGACAATAGGAGATAAACTATACCCAGCTGTCGTAGTGCTATGGGAGTGCTAGGTCCTTTTTAGTCTTGAGTTCACCACAGTGCATGCTATGCCAATAAGAGATAAGTTACTAGCTGTCCCATGTGGCATGGAGTACTGGGCCCCTTTTGTCTAGAAAACCATAGCATGCCTATGACAATAAGAGATAAGCTATCACAGCTGTCCCAGTAGAATGGAGTGCTGGGTCCATTTTTGTCTTCAGTAAGCAACAGCATGCCTATGGAAACAAGAAAAAGATATCACAGCTCTCCCAGTGGCATGGAGTGCTGGGTGTCCCTTTGTCTTGAGTTTACTAGCAAGCCTAGGACAAAGAAGATAAGCTATCCCAGCAGTACCAATGGCATAGAGTGCTGGGTCTCTTCAGACTCCGGGGTCACAATAGCATGCCTATGACAATAAGAGAAAAGGTATCCCAGCTGTCCCAGAGGCATGGAGTGCAATACTTGTCTTGAGTTCAACAATGTATGGCTATGACAATGAGAGATAAGCTACACCAGCTGTCCCAGTGGCATGGAGTGATGGGTCCTTTTTTTCTGGAGTTTACTATAGCATGCCAATGAAAACAGGAGATAAACTATCCCAACTGTCTCAGTGGCATGGAGTGCTGACTCCCCTTGTCTTTATTTCAGCATAGCGTGCCAATGAAAATAAGAGATAAGCTATCCCAGCTGTCCCAGTGGCATGGAGTGCTGGGTCCCTTATGACTTGAGTTCACAATAGGATGCATATGACAGTAGGAGATAAGCTATCCCAGCTGTCCCAGTGGCATGGAGTGCTGGGTCCATTTTGTCTTGAGTTCACTATAGCATTCCTATGACAAGAGGAGATAAGCTATCCATTCTGTTCCAGTGACATGGAGTGCTGGGTCCCTTTTATCTTGAGTTCAGCATAACAAGCCTATGACAACAGGGATATTAGTTATCCCAGGTGTCCCTGTAGCTAGTTGTGCCAGGAACCTTTCGTCTTGAGTTCACCATAGCATGCCAAGGACAATGAGAGATAAGGTATCCTAGCAGTCCCAGTGGCATGGAGTGCTGGGTCCTTTTTTCCTTGTGTTTACCACGGCATGACAATGAAAACAGGAGATAAACTATCCCAACTGTCTCAGTGGCATGGAGTGCTGACTCCCCTTGTCATTATTTCAGCATAGCGTGCCAATGAAAATAAGAGATAAGCTATCCCAGCTGTCCCAGTGGCATGGAGTACTGGGTCCCTTTTGACTTGAGTTCACAAGGATGCCTAATGACAGTAGGATATAAGCTATCAGCTGTCCCAGTGGCACACAGTGCTGGGTCCATTTTGTCTTGAGTTCTACTATAGCATTCCTGTGACAAGAAGAGATAAGCTATCCACTGTGTTCCAGTGAAATGGAGTGCTGGGTCCCCTTTATCTTGAGTTCAGCATAACAAGCCTATGACAGCAGGGAGATTAGTTATCCCAGGTGTCCCAGTGGCATGGAGTGCCAGGAAACTTTGTCTTGAGTTCACCATAGCATGCCAAGAACAATGAGAGATAAGCTATACCAAGCAGTCCCAGTGGCATGGAGTGGGTCTTTCTTCCTTGAGTTTACCATAGCAAGACAATGAAAACAGGAGATAAACTATCCCAACAGTCTCAGTGGCATGGAGTGCTGACTCCCCTTGTCTTTATTTCAGCATAGCGTGCCAATGAAAATAAGAGATAAGCTATCCCAGCTGTGACAGTGGCATGGAGTGCTGGGTCCCTTTTGTCTTGAGTTTACCAATGCATGCCTAGGACAATAGGAGATAATCTATCCCAGCTGTCGCAGTGGCATGGAGTGCTGGGTCCTTTTTGTCTTGAGTTCACCATTGCATGCCTATGCTAATAAGAGATAAGTTAACCCTGCTGTCCCAGTGGCATGGAGTACTGGGCCCCTTTTGTCTAGAGAAAACCATAGCATGCCTATGACAATAAGAGATAAGCTATCACAGCTGTCCCAGAGATGGAGGCTGAGTCCATTTTGTCTTCAGTAAACAATAGCATGCCTATGGAAATAAGAGAAAGATATCACAGCTCCCAGTGGCATGGAGTGCTGGTCCCTTTGTCTTGAGTTTACCATAGCACCTAGGACAAAGGAGATAAGCTATAGCAGCAGTGACCAATGGCATAGAGTGCGGGTCCCTTCAGTCTCGGGTCACAATAGCATGCCTAACAATAAGAGAGAAAAGTACCAGCTGTCCCAGAGGCATGGAGTGCTGGGTCACTTTGGTCTTGAGTTCAACAATGTATTGCTATGACATTGAGAGATAAGCTACACCAGCTGTCCCAGTGGCATGGAGTGATGGGTCCTTTTTTTCTGGAGTTTACTATAGCATGCCAATGAAAACAGGAGATAAACTATCCCAACTGTCTTAGTGGCATGGAGTGCTGACTCCCCTTGTCTTTATTTCAGCATAGCGTGCCAATGAAAATAAGAGATAAGCTATCCCAGCTGTCCCAGTGGCATGGAGTGCTTGGTCCCTTTTGACTTGAGTTCACAATAGGATGCCTACGACAGTAGGAGATAAGCTATCCCAGCTGTCCTAGTGGCATGGAGTGCTGGGTCCCTTTTGTCTTGAGTTCACTATAGCATTCCTATGACAAGAGGAGATAGCTATCCATTCTGTTCCAGTGACATGGAGTGCTGGGTACCTTTTATCTTGAGTTCAACATAACAAGCCTATGACAACAGGGAGATTAGTTATCCCAGGTGTCCCAGTGGCATGGAGTGCCAGGAACCTTTTGTCTTGAGTCCACCATAGCATGCCAAGGTCAATGAGAGATAAGCTATCCAAGCAGTCCCAGTGGCATGGAGTGCTGGGTCCCTTTGGTCTTGGGTAAACCATAGCATGCCTATGACAATAAGAGATAAGCTATCACAGGACACAGGGGGGAGGGAGTTGTGCACTACTCCCTTCACAAAAGAAAGGGTCCTACAAGAGCTTGCTAAGCTCAGAGTGGATAAGGCAATGGGACCTGATGGCATACATCCCAGGGTACTTAAGGAGCTAAAGGAGGAACTAGCAGAGCCATTAGCAGAATTGTTTAGTGAGTCTCTGAGCACAGGAGAGGTCCCAGAAGACTGGAGAAGGGCTCATGTGATCCCACTCCACAAGAGGTATGCAGGGAGGAGGCGGGGAACTACAGACACGTCAGTCTTACCACCTCAGTAGTGGGCAAGATTATGGAGACTCCTTAAGGAAAGGATACTACAACACCTGGAATCCATAAGGGCACAGGATTCAAGACAGCATGGGTTTTACAAGAGAGGTCCTATCAAACTAACTCATAGATTTCTTTGACTGGGTAACCAGAGTGGTGTACCAAGGGGGAGCAGTTGATATCGCCTACCTTGACTTCAGCAAATTTGACACTGTTCCACATAGAAGATTGATAAATAAGCTGGGTAGGCTTGGGGTGGGTCAAGTTGGTCAACTGGGTGGCAAACTGGTTGACTGGCAGAAAACAGAGAGTGGTGGTAAATGGTATACAGTCAGAAGAGATGCAAGTCACAAGTGGGTACCTCAGGGATCAGTCCTGGAGCCAGTCCTATTCAACATCTTCGTGGCTGACCACATAGATGGACTAGAGGTAGAAGCTTGTCTGTTTGCAGATGACACCAAGATGTGCAACAAGAGTAGATGAGCCAGATGAAGTGGGCAGAATGAGAAGAGATCTGGATAAACTAGCAGAAGGGCAGAAGAGTGGCAACTGGATTTAATGCAAAGAAGAAAAATCATGCAATAGGGAAGAGAAACCCAGAAGCCACTTATAGGCTGGGAGGAGTTGCTAGCAGTCACAAGGAAGAAAGAGACTTGGGCATCATCACCACTGATGACCTAAAATCATCCAAGCAGACCTCTAAAGCAGTAGGTAAGGCTAGGGGGTGTTAGGGTGTATTAGTAGAAGTATCCCAAGTCGTAAGATGGAGGTAACAATCCTCTGTACAAGACATTGGTTGAGGCCCCATCTGGAGTACTGTGTGCAGTATTGGGTCACACCTTCACAAGGACATGTAACCAAATTGAGCGGTCCAGAGAGGGCAACCAAATGGTGCAGGACTGCATCAGAAGACATATGAGGACAGATTAACGGAGCTCAATGTGTATATCCTTGAGCTAAAGGAGGAGAGAGGTGATATGATTGAGGCATTCAAACACCTTAAAGAATAAACAAGGTGAAAGAGTCTAACATGTTTAAATATAAGAAAAATAGCAGAACAAGAGGACACAGCATGAGATTGAGGGAGGTCAGTTGGGGAATGTGAAATTCATTTTCACAGAAATGGTGGTGGATGCATGGAATGCTCACCACAAGTAGTGGCTATGAATACAGTGCAGGGCTTCAAACAGGCATGGGATAGGCATAAGGGTGCATACAACGACTTTGAATAGATAGGTCACTGACAGAGCAAAGGCCGATGGCACATTTATAAGGTAGAAAAAGAAATGGGCAGACAGGATGGGCCTTGCGGTCCTTATCTGCCGTCAACTTCTATGTTTCTATGTTTCTACAGCTGTCCCAGTAGAATGGAGTGCTGGGTCCATTTTGTCTTGAGTAAACAACAGCATACCTATGGAAATAAGAGATAAGATATCACAGCTGTCCCAGTGGCATGGAGTGCTGGGTCCTTTTCGTCTTGAGATCACCATAGCATGCCTATGCCAATAAGAGATAAGCTATCCCAGCTGTCCCAGTGGCATGGAGTGCTGGGCCCCTTTTGTCTAGAGAAAACCATAGCATGCCTATGACAATAAGAGATAAGCTATCACAGCTGCCCCAGTAGAATGGAGTGCTGGGTCCATTTTGTCTTCAGTAAACAATAGCGTGCCTATGGAAATAAGAGAAAACATATCACAGCTCTCCCAGTGGCATGGAGTGCTGGGTCCCTTTTGTCTTGAGTTTACCATATCATGCCTAGGACAAAAGAAGATAAGCTATCCCAGCAGTCCCAATGGCATGGAGTGCTGTATCCCTTCAGTCTTTGGGTCACAATAGCATGCCTATGATAATAAGAGAAAAGGTATCCCAGCTGTCCCAGAGGCATGAAGTGCTGGGTCACTTTGGTCTTGAGTTCACAATAGGATGCATATGACAGTAGGAGATAAGCTATGCCAGCTGTCCCAGTGGCATGGAGTGCTGGGTCCATTTTGTCTTGAGTTCACTATAGCATTCCTATGACAAGAGGAGATAAGCTATCCATTCTGTTCCAGTGACATGGAGTGCTGGGTCCCTTTTATCTTGAGTTCAGCATAACAAGCCTATGACAACAGGGATATTAGTTATCCCAGGTGTCCCAGTAGCATGGAGTGCCAGGAACCTTTCATCTTGAGTTCACCAGCATGCCAAGGACAATGGAGATAAGCTATCCTAGCAGTCCCAATGGCATGGAGTGCTGGGTCCTTTGACAATGGGAGATAGCTATACCAGCTGTCCCAGTGGCATGGAGTTCTGAGATCCTTTCTCTCTTGAGTTTACCTAGCATGCCAATGAAAGCAGGAGATAAATTATCTAAACTGTCTCTGTGGCATGGAGTGCTGATGCCTTGTCTTTATTTCAGCATAGCATGCCAATGTAAAATAAGAATAAACTATCCTTCATCCTGTGGCATGTGGAGTCCTGTGTCTCTTTTATCTTTGTAGTTCACAATAGGATGCCACAAAAGTAGGAGATAACCTATCCCAGCTGTCGCAGTGGCATGAGTGCTGGGTCTCTTCTTGTCTCGGGGTAACAATAGCATGCCTATGACAATAAGAGATAAGAGCATCCAGCTGTCCCTGTGGCATGGAGTGCTGGTTCCCTTTGTCTTTACTTCACAATAGGATGCCTACAAAGTAGAAGATAACCTATACCTGCTGTCAGTGGCAAGGAGTGCTGGGTCCCTTTTGTCTTGAATTCACCATAGCATGCTATGACAATAAGAGAAAGCAGTATCCCAGATGTCCCAGTTTCATGGGTGCTGGGTCCCATTTGTCTTGAGTTCACCATAGCATTCCTATGACAAGAGGAGATAATCTATCAGGCTGCCCAGTGACATGGAGTGCTGGGTCCCTTTGACTTGAGTTTACCATAGCATGACAATGAAAACAGGAGATAAACTATCCCAACTGTCTCAGTGGCATTTAGTGCTGACTCCCATTGTCTTTATTTCAGCATAGCGTGCCAATGAAAATAAGAGATAAGCTATCCCAGCTGTTACAGTGGCATGGAGTGCTGGGTCACTTTGTCTAGAGTAAACCTTAGTATGCCTATGACACAGAGATAAGCTATCACAGCTGTCCCAGTAGAATGGAGTGCTATGTCCATTTTGTCTTGAGTAAACAATAGCATGCCTTTGCAAATAAGAGATAAGATATCACAGCTGTTCCAGTGACTAAAGTGCTGGGTCCCTTTGTCTTGAGTTTACCATAGCATGTCTTTGACAACAGGAGATGAGCTATCCAAGAAGTCCCAATAGCATGGAGTGCTGTGTCCATTCTGTCTTGGGGTCACAATAGCATGCCTATGACAATTAGAGAATAAGGTATCCCATCTGTCCCAGTGGCATGGACTGCTGGGTCCTTTTTCTTGAGTTTACCATAGCATGCCAATGAAAACAGGAGATAAACTATCCCAACTGTCTCAGTGGCATGGAGTGCTAGGCCTCTAATCTTTATTTCAGCATAGCATACCAATGAAAATAAGATAAGCTATCCCAGCTGTTCCAGTGGCATGGAGTGATGGTCTCTTTGTCTTGAGTTCAGCATAACATGCCTAAGACAATATGAGATAAGCTGTCCCATCTGTCAAAGTGGCATGGAGTGCTTGGTCCCTTTACTCTTGAGTTCAACATAGCATGCTTATGACAATAGGAGAAAGATATACCAGCTGTTCCAGTGGCATGGAATGCTGGGTTCATTTTGTCTTGAGTTTACCATAGCATGCCTATGAGAATAGGAGATAAGCTATCCCAACTGTCGCAGTGGCATGGAGTGGTGGGTCCTTTTGTCTTGAGTTCACCATAGCATGCCTAAGAGAATAAGAGATAAGCAATCCCAGTTGTCCCAGTGGCATGGAGTGCTGGGTCCCTTTGTTTAGAGTAAACCATAACATGCCTATGAAATAAAAGATAAGATATCACAGCTGTCACAGTGGCATGGGTGCTGGGTCCCATTTGTCCTGAATTTATTATAGCATGCCTAGACAGTTGGAGATTAGCTATCCCAGCAGTCCCGTGGCAGGTAGTGCTGGATCCCTTTTGCATCGGGAAGCAATAGCATGCCTATGACAATAAGAGATAGGGTATCCCAGCTGTCCAAGAGGCATGGATTGTCAGTCCTTTTGTCTTGAGTTCAACAAAGTATGCCTCTGACAATAAGAGATAAGCTATACCAGCTGTCCCAGTGGCATGGAGTGCTGGGTCCTTTCTTTCTTGAGTTTACCATAGCATGCCAATGAAAACAGAGATAAAATATCCCAACTGTCACAGTGGCATGGAGTGCTGACTACCCTTGTCTTTATATCAGCATAGCGTACCATTGAAAAAAAAAGTAAGCTATCCCAGCTGTCACAGTGGCATGGAGTGCTGGGTCCCTTTTGTCTTGAGTTCACAATAGGGATGCCGATGACAGTAGGAGATAACTCAATCCCAGCTGTCACAGTGGCATGGAGTGCTGGGTCCCTTTTCTCTTGTATTCAGCATAGCATGCCAATGACAATAAGAGATACGCTATCCAGCTGTCCCAGTGGCATGGAGTGCTGGTTCCCTTTTGTTCCTGAGTTACCATAGCATTCCATGCATGACAAGAGGAGATAAGCAATCCTTTCTGTTCCAGTGACATGGAGTGCTGGGTCCCTTTTATCTTGAGTTCACCATAGCAAGCCTATGAAAATAGGGAAATTAGTTATCCCAGATGTCCCAGTGGCAAGGGTGCCAGGTACCTTTTGTCTTGAGTTCACCATAGTATGCCTAGGACAATGAGATAAGCTATCCCAGCTGTCCCAGGGGCATGAGTGCTGGATCCTTTTTTCTTGGGTTTATCATAGCATGCCAATTAAAACAGGAGTAAACCTATCCCAACTGTCTCAGAAGCATGGAGTGCTGGAGTCCACTTGTCTTTTATTTCAGCATAGCATGCCAATGAAAATAAGAGATAGCTCCCAGCTGTTCCAGTGGCATGGAATGCTTGGTCCATTTAGTCTTGAGTCCAACATAGCATGCTTATGACAATAGAGATAAGCTATACTAGCTCTTCCAGTGGCATGAAGTGCAGGGCACCTTTTTTTTTTGAGTTTACCATTGCATGCCTATGACAATAGAGATGAGCTATCCCAGCTGTCACAGTGGCATTGAGTGCTGGGTCCTTTTGTCTTGAGTTCACAATAGCATGCCTATGACAATAAGAGATAAGCTATCACAGCTGACCCAGTAGAATGTAGTACTGGGTTCATTTTGTCCCTGAGTAAACAATAGCATGCCTATTGAAATAAAAAAATGATATCACAGCTGTCCCAGTGGCAAGGAGTGCTCGGTCCCTGTGTCTTGCATTTACCATAGCATGCCAATGACAAAGGAGGTTAGATATCCCAGCAGTCCCTGTGGCATGAAGTGCAGGGTCTCTTCTGTCTCGGGGTAACAATAGCATGCCTATGACAATAAGAGATTAGGTATTCCAGCTGCCCCCTGAGGCATGGAGTTCTGGGTCCCTTGGCTTGAATTCAACACTAGTAAGCCTCGACAATAAGAATACGCTATCATAGCTGTCGCAGTGGCATTGAGTACTGGTTCCTTTTTTGTCTTGAGTTCACCATGGCATGCCTATGACAATAAGAGATATGCTATCCAGCAGACCCAGTGGCATGGAGTACTGGGTCCCTTTTGTCTTAAGTTCACCATAGCATTCCTATGGCAAGAGGAGGATAAGCTATCCAGGCTGTTCCAGTGACATGGGTGCTGGGTCACTTATCTTGAGTTTGCCATAGCATGCCTATGACAATAGTAGATTAGTTATCCCTGGTGTCCCAGTGACATGGAGTGCCAGGTAACTTTTGTCTTGACTTCACCATAGCATGCCTATGACAATAGGAGATAAACAATCCCAGCTGTCCAGTGGCGTGGTGTGCTGGGTCCTTTTGTCCTGTCTTCACCATAGCATGCCTAGGACAATAGGAGATAAGCTATCCCAGCAGTCCCAATGGCATGGAGTGCTGGGTCCCTTCTGTCTCGGGTCACAATAGCATGCTATGACAATAAGAAAAGTTACCCCAGCTGTCCCAGTGGCATGGAGTGCTGGGTCCTTTTTTCTGGAGTTTACTATAGCATGGTAATGAAAACAGGAGATAAACTATCTCAACTGTCTAAGTGGCATGGAGTCCTGTCTCCCTTGTCATTATTTCAGCATAGCGTGCCAATGAAAATAAGAGATAAGCTATCCCAGCTGTCCCAGTGGCATGGAGTACTGGGTCCCTTTTGACCTGAGTTCACAAAGGATGCCTACGACAGTAGGATATAAGCTATCCAGCTGTCCCAGTGGCATGCAGTGCTGGGTCCATTTTGTCTTGAGTTCACTATAGCATTCCTGTGACAAGAGGAGATAAGCTGTTCATTCTGTTCCAGTGAAATGGAGTGCTGGGTCCCTTTTATCTTGAGTTCAGCTAACAAGCCTATGACAGCAGGAGATTAGTTATCCCAGGTGTCCCAGTGGAATGGAGTGACAGGAAACTTTGTCTTGAGTTCACCATAGCATGCCAAGGACAATGAGAGATAAGCTATACCAGCAGTCCCAGTGGCATGGCATGCTGGGTCCTTTTTCCTTGAGTTTACCATAGCATGACAATGAAAACAGGAGATAAACTATCCCAACAGTCTCAGTGGCATGGAGTGCTGACTTACCTTGTCTTTATTTCAGCAAAGCATGCCAATGAAAATAAGAGATAAGTTATCCAGCTGTCACAGTGGCATGGAGTGCTGGGTCCCTTTGTCTTGAGTTTACCATAGCATGCCTAGGACATTAGGAGATAAGCTATCCCAGCTGTCACAGTGGCATGGAGTGCTGGGTCCTTTTGTCTTGAGTTCATCATTGCATGCCTATGCCAATAAGAGATAAGTTAACCCAGCTGTCCCAGTGGCATGGAGTACTGGGCCCCTTTGTCTAGAGAAACCATAGCATGCCTATGACAAAAGAGATAAGCTATCACAGCTGTCCCAGTAGAATGGAGTGCTGGGTCCATTTTGTCTTCAGTAAACAATAGCATGCCTATGGAAATAAGAGAAAAGATATCGCAGCTCTCCCAGTGGCATGGAGAGCTGGGTCCCCTTTGTCTTGAGTTTACCATAGCATGCCTAGGACAAAGAAGATAAGCTATCCCTGCAGTACCAATAGCATGGAGTGCTGGGTCCGTTCAGTCTCGGGTCACAATAGCATGCCTATGACAATAAGAGAAAAGGTATCCCAGCTGTCCCAGAGGCATGGAGTGCTGGGTCACTTTGGTCTTGGTTCAACACTGTATGGCTATGACAATAGAGAGATAAGCTATACAAGATGTCCCAGTGGCATGGAGTGCTGGGTCCTTTTTCTGGAGTTTACTATAGCATGCCAATGAAAACAGGAGATAAACTATCCCAACTGTCTCAGTGGCATGGAGTGCTGACGCACTTGTCTTTATTTCAGCATAGCGTGCCAATGAAAATAAGAGATAAGCTATCCCAGCTGTCCAGTGGCATGGAGTGCTTGGTCCCTTTGACTTGAGTTCACAATAGGATGCCTCGACAGTAGGAGATAAGCTATCCCAGCTGTCCCAGAGGCATGGAGTGCTGGGCCATTTTGTCTTGAGTTCACTATAGCATTCCTATGACAAGAGGAGATAAGCTATCCATTCTGTTCCAGTGACATGGAGTGCTGGGTCCCTTTTATCTTGAGTTCATAACAAGCCTATGACAACATGAGATTAGTTATCCCAGGTGTCCCAGTGGCATGGAGTGCCAGGAACCTTTGTCTTGAGTTCACCATAGCATGCCAAGGACAATGAGAGATAAGCTATCCAAGCAGTCCCAGTGGCATGGAGTGCTGGGTCCTTTTTTTCTGAGTTTACCATAGCATGACAATGAAAACAGGAGATAAACTATCCCAACTGTCTCAGTGGCATGGAGTGCTGACTCCCTTGTCTTTATTTCAGCATAGCGTGCCAATGAAAATAAGAGATAAGCTATCCCAGCTGTCCCAGTGGCATGGAGTGCTTGGTCCCTTTGACTTGAGTTCACAATGGATGCCTACTGACAGTGAGATAAGCTATCCCAGCTGTCCCAGAGGCATGGAGTGCTGGGTCCCTTTTGTCTTGAGTTCACTATAGCATTCCTATGACAAGAGGAGATAAGCTATCCATTCTGTTCCAGTGACATGGAGTGCTGGGTACCTTTTATCTTGAGTTCAATATAACAAGCCTATGACAACAGGGAGATTAGTTATCCCAGGTGTCCCAGTGGCATGGAGTGCCAGGAACCTTTGTCTTGAGTTCACCATAGCATGCCAAGGACAATGAGAGATAAGCTATCCAAGCAGTCCCAGTGGCATGGAGTGCTGGATCCTTTTTTCCTTGAGTTTACCATAGCATGACAATGAAAACAGGAGATAAACTATCCTAACTGTCTCAGTGGCATGGAGTGCTGACTCCCTGTCTTTATTTCAGCATAGCGTGCCAATGAAAATAAGAGATAAGCTATCCCAGCTGTCCCAGTGGCGTGGAGTGCTGGGTCCCTTTGACTTGAGTTCACAATCGGATGCCTATGACAGTAGGAGATAACCTATCCCAGCTGTCGAGTGGCATGGAGTGTGGGTCCCTTTGTCTTGAATTCACCATAGCATGCCTATGACAGTAAGAGATATTCCATCCCAGCTGTCCCAGTGGCATGGAGTGCTGGGTCCTTTGTCTTGAGTTCACCATGGCATTCCTATGACAAGAGGAGATAAGTTATTCATTCTGTTCCAGTGACATGGAGTGCTGGGTCCCTATTATCTTGAGTTCGCCATTGCATGCCTATGACAATAGTAGATTAGTTATCCCAGGTGTCCCAGTGGCATGGAGTGCCAGGTACCTTTGTCTTGACTTCACCATAGCATGCCTATGACAATAGGAGATAACTATCCCAGCTGTCTGAGTGGCGTGTTGTGCTGGGTCCTTTTGTCCTGTCTTCACCATAGCAAGCCTATGTAGATAAGAGATAAGATATCCCAGCTGTCCCAGTGGCATGGAGTGCTGGGTCCCATTTGTCTAGAGTAAACCATAGCATGCCTATGACAATAAGAGATAAGCTATTACAGCTGTCCCAGTAGAATGGAGTGCATGTTCATTTTGTCTTGAGTAAACAATAGCATGCTTATGCAAATAAGAAGAAATATCACATCTGTCCCAGTGGCATGGTGTCCTGGTCCCTTTGTCTTGAGTTTACCATAGCATGCCTAGGACAATAGGAGATCAGCTATCCCAGCAGTCCCAATGGCATGGAGTGCTGGGTCCTTCTGTCTCGGGTCACAATAGCATGTCTATGACAATAAGAGAAAAGTTACCCCAGCTGTCCCAGTGGCATGGAGTGCTGGGTCCTTTTTCTGGAGTTTATTATAGCATGCCAATGAAAACAGGAGATAAATTATCCCAACTGTCTATGTGGCATGGAGTGCTGACTTCCCTTGTCATTATTTCAGCATAGCGCATCAATGAAAATAAGAGATAAGCTATCCCAGCTGTCCCAGTGGCATGGAGTACTGGGTCCCTTTGACCAGGCTCACAAAAGGATGCCTACGACAGTAGGATATAAGCTATCCCAGCTGTCCCAGTGGCATGCAGTGCTGGGTCCATTTTGTCTTGAGTTCACTATAGCATTCCTGTGACAAGAGGAGATAAGCTATCCATTCTGTTCCAGTGAAATGGAGTGCTGGGTCCTTTTATCTTGAGTTCAGCATAACAAGCCTATGACAGCAGGGAGATTAGTTATCCCAGGTGTCCCAGTGGAATGGAGTGCCAGGAAACTTTTGTCTTGAGTTCACCATAGCATGCCAAGGACAATGAGAGATAAGCTATACCAGCAGTCCCAGTGGCATGGCATGCTGGGTCCTTTTTCCTTGAGTTTACCATAGCATGACAATGAAAACAGGAGATAAACTATCCCAACAGTCTCAGTGGCATGGAGTGCTGACTCCTTGTCTTTATTTCAGCATAGCGCACAATGAAAATAAGAGATAAGTTATCCCAGCTGTCAAAGTGGCATGGAGTGCTAGGTCCCTTTGTCTTGAGTTTACCATAGCATGCCTAGGACAATAGGGAGATAAGCTATCCCAGCTGTCACAGTGGCATGGAGTGCTGGGTCCTTTTGTCCTGAGTTCACCATTGCATGCCTATGCCAATAAGAGATAAGTTAACCCAGCTGTCCCAGTGGCATGGAGTACTGGGCCCTTTGTCTAGAGAAACCATAGCATGCCTATGACAAAAAGAGATAAGCTATCACAGCTGTCCCAGTAGAATGGAGTGCTGGGTCCATTTTGTCTTCAGTAAACAATAGCATGCCTATGGAAATAAGAGAAGATATCAGAGCTGGGTCCCTTTGTCTTGAGTTTACCATAGCATGCCTAGGACAAAAGAAGATAAGCTATCCCAGCAGTACCAATGGCATGGAGTGCTGGGTCCTTCAGTCTCGGGGTCACAATACCATGCCTATGACAATAAGAGAAAAGGTATCCCAGCTGTCCCAGAGGCATGGAGTGCTGGGTCACTTTGGTCTTGAGTTCAACAATGTATGGCTATGACAATGAGAGATAAGCTACAAGATGTCCCAGTGGCATGGAGTGCTGGGTCCTTTTTCTGAGTTTTCTATAGCATGCCAATGAAAACAGGAGATAAACTATCCCAACTGTCTCAGTGGCATGGAGTGCTGACTCCCTTGTCTTTATTTCAGCATAGCGTGCCAATGAAAATAAGAGATAAGCTATCCCAGCTGTCCAGTGGCATGGAGTGCTTGGTCCTTTGACTTGAGTTCACAATAGGATGCCTACGACAGTAGGAGATAAGCTATCCCAGCTGTCCCAGAGGCATGGAGTGCTGGGTCCTTTTGTCTTGAGTTCACTATAGCATTCCTATGACAAGAGGAGATAAGCTATCCATTCTGTTCCAGTGACATGGAGTGCTGGGTACCTTTTATCTTGAGTTCAACATAACAAGCCTATGACAACAGGGAGATTAGTTATCCCAGGTGTCCCAGTGGCATGGATTGCCAGGAACCTTTGTCTTGAGTTCACCATATGCCAAGGACAATGAGAGATAAGCTATCCAAGCAGTCCCAGTGGCATGGAGTGCTGGGTCCTTTTTCCTTGAGTTTACCATAGCATGACAATGAAAACAGGGGATAAACTATCCTAACTGTCTCAGTGGCATGGAGTGCTGACTCTTGTCTTTATTTCAGCATAGCGTGCCAATGAAAATAAGAGATAAGCTATCCCAGCTGTCCCAGTGGCGTGGAGTGCTGGGTCCCTTTTGACTTGAGTTCACAATAGGATGCCTATGACAGTAGGAGATAACCTATCCCAGCTGTCGTGGCATGGAGTGCTGGGTCCCTTTGTCTTGAATTCACCATAGCATGCCTATGACAGTAAGAGATATTCTATCCCAGCTGTCCCAGTGGCATGGAGTGCTGGGTGACTTTGTCTTGAGTTCACCATAGCATTCCTATGACAAGAGGAGATAAGCTATTCATTCTGTTCCAGTGACATGGAGTGCTGGGTCACTATTATCTTGAGTTCGCCATAGCATGCCTATGACAATAGTAGATATATCCCAGGTGTCCCAGTGGCATGGAGTGCCAGGTACCTTTGTCTTGACTTCACCATAGCATGCCTAAGACAATAGGAGATAAGCTATCCCAGCTGTCGAGGGCGTGGTGTGCTGGGTCCTTATGTCCTGTCTTCACCATAGCATGCCTATGACAATAAGAAATAAGATGTCCCAGCTGCCCCAGTGGCATGTAGTGCTGGGTCCCTTTGTCTAGAGTAAACCATAGCATGCCTATGACAACTAGAGATAAGCTATTACAGCGTCCCAGTAGAATGGAGTGCTATGTTCATTTTGTCTTGAGTAAACAATAGCATGCCTATGCAAATAAGAGAAAAATATCACATCTGTCCCAGTGGCATGGTGTGCTGGTCCCTTTGTCTTGAGTTTACCATAGCATGCCTAGGACAATAGGAGATAAGCTATCCCAGCAGTCCCAATGGTATGGAGTGCTGGGTCCCTTCTGTCTCGGGTCACAATAGCATGCCTATGACAATAAGAGGAGTTACCCCAGCTGTTCCAGTGGCATGGAGTGCTGGGTCCTTTTTCTGGAGTTTAATATAGCATGCCAATGAAAACAGGAGATAAACTATCCCAACTGTCTATGGGCATGGAGTGCTGACTTCTTGTCTTTATTTCAGCATAGCGTGCCAATGAAAATAAGAGATAAGCAATCCCAGCTGTCACAGTGGCATGGAGTGCTGGTCCCTTTTGTCTTGAGTTCACAATAGGATGTCTACGACAGTAGGAGATAACCTATCCCAGCTGTCGCAGTGGCATGGAGTGCTGGGTCCCTTTGTCTTGAATTCACCATAGCAAGCCCTCGACAATAAGAGATACGCTATCATAGCTGTCCGAGTGGCATTGAGTACTGGTTCCTTTTGTCTTGAGTTCACCATGGCATGCCTATGACAATAAGAGATATGCTATCCCAGACCCAGTGGCATGGAGAACTGGGTCCCTTTTGTCTTAAGTTCACCATAGCATTCCTATGGCAAGAGGAGATAAGCTATCCAGGCAGTTCCAGTGACATGGGTGCTGGGTCACTATTATCTTGAGTTTGCCATAGCATGCCTATGACAATAGTAGATTAGTTATCCCTGGTGTCCCAGTGACATGGAGTGCCAGGTACCTTTTGTCTTGACTTCCATAGCATGCCTATGTACAATAGGAGATAAGCAATCCCAGCTGTCGAGTGGCGTGGTGTGCTGGGTCCTTTTTCCTCTCTTCACCATAGCATGCCTAGGACAATAGGAGATAAGCTATCCCAGCAGTCCCAATGGCATGGAGTGCTGGGTCCTTCTGTCTCGGGGTCACAATAGCATGCCTATGACAATAAGAGAATGTTACCCCAGCTGTCCCAGTGGCATGGAGTGGTTCCTTTTTTCTGGAGTTGACTATAGCATGGTAATGAAAACAGGAGATAAACTATCTCAACTGTCTAAGTGGCATGGAGTCCTGTCTCCCTTGTCATTATTTCAGCATACGTGCCAATGAAAATAAGAGATAAGCTATCCCAGCTGTCCCAGTGGCATGGAGTACTGGGTCCCTTTGACCTGAGTTCACAAAAGGATGCCTACGACAGTAGGATATAAGCTATCCCAGCTGTCCCAGTGGCATGCAGTGCTGGGTCCATTTTGTCTTGAGTTCACTATAGCATTCCTGTGACAAGAGGAGATAAGCTGTTCATTCTGTTCCAGTGAAATGGAGTGCTGGGTCCCTTTTATCTTGAGTTCAGCTTAACAAGCCTATGACAGCAGGGAGATTAGTTATCCCAGGTGTCCCAGTGGAATGGAGTGACAGGAAACTTTGTCTTGAGTTCACCATAGCATGCCAAGGACAATGAGAGATAAGCTATACCAGCAGTCCCAGTGGCATGGCATGCTGGGTCCTTTTCCTTGAGTTTACCATAGCATGACAATGAAAACAGGAGATAAACTATCCCAACAGTCTCAGTGGCATGGGTGCTGACTCCCTTGTCTTTATTTCAGCAAAGCGTGCCAATGAAAATAAAGATAAGTTATCCCAGCTGTCACAGTGGCATGGAGTGCTGGGTCCCTTTGTCTGTGAGTTTACCATAGCATGCCTAGGACATTAGGAGATAAGCTATCCCAGCTGTCACAGTGGCATGGAGTGCTGGGTCCTTTTGTCTTGAGTTCATCATTGCATGCCTATGCCAATAAGAGATAAGTTAACCCAGCTGTCCCAGTGGCATGGAGTACTGGGCCCCTTTTGTCTAGAGAAACCATAGCATGCCTATGACAAAAGAGATAAGCTATCACAGCTGTCCAGTAGAATGGAGTGCTGGGTCCATTTTGTCTTCAGTAAACAATAGCATGCCTATGGAAATAAGAGAAAAGATATCGAGCTCTCCCAGTGGCATGGAGAGCTGGGTCCCTTTTGTCTTGAGTTTACCATAACATGCCTAGGACAAAGAAGATAAGCTATCCCTGCAGTACCAATAGCATGGAGTGCTGGGTCCGTTCAGTCTTCGGGTCACAATAGCATGCCTATGACAATAAGAGAAAAGGTATCCCAGCTGTCCCAGAGGCATGGAGTGCTGGGTCACTTTGGTCTTGAGTTCAACACTGTATGGCTATGACAATGAGAGATAAGCTATACAAGATGTCCCAGTGGCATGGAGTGCTGGGTCCTTTTTCTGGAGTTTACTATAGCATGCCAATGAAAACAGGAGATAAACTATCCCAACTGTCTCAGTGGCATGGAGTGCTGACTCACTTGTCTTTATTTCAGCATAAGCGTGCCAATGAAAATAAGAGATAAGCTATCCCAGCTGTCACAGTGGCATGGAGTGCTTGGTCCCTTGACTTGAGTTCACATGGGATGCCTCGACAGTAGGAGATAAGCTATCCCAGCTGTCGGCATGGAGTGCTGGGTCCATTTTGTCTTGAGTTCACTATAGCATTCCTATGACAAGAGGAGATAAGCTATCCATTCTGTTCCAGTGACATGGAGTGCTGGGTACTTTTATCTTGAGTTCAACATAACAAGCCTATGACAACATTGAGATTAGTTATCCCAGGTGTCCCAGTGGCATGGGTATGAGAACCTTTGTCTTGAGTTCACCATAGCATGCCAAGGACAATGAGAGATAAGCTATCCAAGCAGTCCCAGTGGCATGGAGTGCTGTGTCCTTTTTTCCTTGAGTTTACCATAGCATGACAATGAAAACAGGAGATAAACTATCCTAACTGTCTCAGTGGCATGGAGTGCTGACTCCCTTGTCTTTATTTCAGCATAGCGTACAATGAAAATAAGATAAGCTATCCCAGCTGTCCCAGTGGCATGGAGTGATTGGTCCCTTTGACTTGAGTTCACAATAGGATGACTGACAGTAGGAAATAGCTATCCCAGCTGTCCCGAGGCATGGAGTGCTGGGTCCCTTTTGTCTTGAGTTCACTATAGCATTCCTATGACAAGAGGAGATAAACTATCCATTCTATTCCAGTGACATGGAGTGCTGGGCACTTTTATCTTGAGTTCAATATAACAAGCCTATGACAACAGGGAGATTAGTTATCCCAGGTGTCCCAGTGGCATGGAGTGCCAGAGAACCTTTGTCTTGAGTTCACCATAGCATGCCAAGGACAATGAGAGATAAGCTATCCAAGCAGTCCCAGTGGCATGGAGTGCTGGATCCTTTTTCCTTGAGTTTACCATAGCATGACAATGAAAACAGGAGATAAACTATCCTAACTGTCTCAGTGGCATGGAGTGCTGACTCCTTGTCTTTATTTCAGCATAGCGTGTCAATGAAAATAAGAGATAAGCTATCCCAGCTGTCCCAGTGGCGTGGAGTGCTGGGTCCTTTTGACTTGAGTTCACAATCGGATGCCTATGACAGTAGGAGATAACTATCCCAGCTGTCGAGTGGCATGGAGTGCTGGGTCCCTTTGTCTTGAATTCACCATAGCATGCCTATGACAGTAAGAGATATTCCATCCCAGCTGTCCCAGTGGCATGGAGTGCTGGGTCCCTTTGTCTTGAGTTCACCATAGCATTCCTATGACAAGAGGAGATAAGCTATTCATTCTGTTCCAGTGACATGGAGTGCTGGGTCCCTATTATCTTGAGTTCGCCATTGCATGCCTATGACAATAGTAGATTAGTTATCCCAGGTGTCCCAGTGGCATGGAGTGCCAGGTACCTTTGTCTTGACTTCACCATAGCATGCCTATGACAATAGGAGATAAGCTATCCCAGCTGTCGAGTGGCGTGTTGTGCTGGGTCCTTTTGTCCTGTCTTCACCATAGCAAGCCTATGTCGATAAGAGATAAGATATCCCAGCTGTCCCAGTGGCATGGAGTGCTGGGTCCCATTTGTTCAGAGTAAACCATAGCATGCCTATGACAATAAGAGATAAGCTATTACAGCTGTCCCAGTAGAATGGAGTGCTGTTCATTTTGTCTTGAGTAAACAATAGCATGCTTATGCAAATAAGAGAAGAAATATCACATCTGTCCCAGTGGCATGGTGTCCTGGTCCCTTTGTCTTGAGTTTACCATAGCATGCCTAGGACAATAGGAGATCAGCTATCCCAGCAGTCCCAATGGCATGGAGTGCTGGGTCCTTCTGTCTCGGGTCACAATAGCATGTCTATGACAATAAGAGAAAGTTACCCCAGCTGTCCCAGTGGCATGGAGTGCTGGGTCCTTTTTCTGGAGTTTATTATAGCATGCCAATGAAAACAGGAGATAAATTATGCCAACTGTCTATGTGGCATGGAGTGCTGACTTCCCTTGTCATTATTTCAGCATAGCGCACAATGAAAATAAGAGATAAGCTATCCCAGCTGTCCCAGTGGCATGGAGTACTGGGTCCCTTTGACTTAGCTCACAAAAGGATGCCTACGACAGTAGGATATAAGCTATCCCAGCTGTCCCAGTGGCATGCAGTGCTGGGTCCATTTGTCTTGAGTTCACTATAGAATTCCTGTGACAAGAGGAGATAAGCTATCCATTCTGTTCCAGTGAAATGGAGTGCTGGGTCCCTTTTATCTTGAGTTCAGCATAACAAGCCTATGACAGCAGGGAGATTAGTTATCCCAGGTGTCCCAGTGGAATGGAGTGCCAGGAAACTTTGTCTTGAGTTCACCATAGCATGCCAAGGACAATGAGAGATAAGCTATACCAGCAGTCCCAGTGGCATGGCATGATGGGTCCTTTATTCCTTGAGTTTACCATAGCATGACAATGAAAACAGGAGATAAGCTATCCCAACAGTCTCAGTGGCATGGAGTGCTGACTTTGTCTTTATTTCAGTATAGCGTGCCAATGAAAATAAGAGATAAGTTATCCCAGCTGTCAAAGTGGCATGGAGTGCTAGGTCCCTTTGTCTTGAGTTTACCATAGCATGCCTAGGACAATAGGAGATAAGCTATCCCAGCTGTCACAGTGGCATGGAGTGCTGGGTCCTTTGTCCTGAGTTCACCATTGCATGCCCTATGCCAATAATAGATAAGTTAACCCAGCTGTCCCAGTGGCATGGAGTACTGGGCCCTTTTGTCTAGAGAAAACCACAGCATGCCTATGATAATAAGAGATAAGCTATCACAGCTGCCCAGTAGAATGGAGTGCTGGGTCCATTTTGTCTTCAGTAAACACAGCATGCCTATGGAAATAAGAGAAATGATATCACAGCCTCCCAGTGGCATGGAGAGCTGGGTCCTTTGTCTTGAGTTTACCATAGCATGCCTAGGACAAAAGAAGATAAGCTATCCCAGCAGTACCAATAGCATGGAGTGCTGGGTCCCTGTCTCGGGGTCACAATACCATGTATATGACAATAAGAAAAGGTATCCCAGCTGTCCCAGAGGCATGGAGTGCTGGGTCACTTTGGTCTTGAGTTCAACAATGTATGGCTATGACAATAGAGATAAGCTATCCCAGCTGTCCCAGAGGCATGGAGTGCTGGGTCCTTTTGTCTTGAGTTCACTATAGCATTCCTATGACAAGAGGAGATAAGCTATCCATTCTGTTCCAGTGACATGGAGTGCTGGGCCCCTTTTATCTTGAGTTCAGCATAACATGCCTATGACAACAGGGATAATAGTTATCCCAGGTGTCCCAGTGGCATGGAGTGCCAGGAACCTTTGTCTTGAGTTCACCATAGCATGCCAAGGACAATGGAGATAAGCTATCCTAGCAGTCCCAGAGGGCATGGAGTGCTGGGTCCTTTTTCCTTGAGTTTACCACAGCATGACAATGAAAACAGGAGATAAACTATCCCAACTGTCTCAGTGGCATGGAGTGCTGACTTTGTCTTTATTTCAGCATAGCGTACAATGAAAATTAGAGATAAGCTATCCCAGCTGTCACAGTGGCATGGAGTGCTGGGTCCCTTTGTCTTGAGTTCACACAGGATGCCTACCACAGTAGGAGATAACCTATCCCAGCTGTCGAGTAGCATGGAATGCTGGGTCCCTTTGTCTTGAATTCACCATAGCAAGCCTATGGCAATAAGAGGTACGCTATCCCAGCTGTCGCAGTGGCATTGAGTACAGGTCCCTTTTGTCTTGAGTTCACCATGGCATGCCTATGACAAAAGAGATATGCGATCCCAGCAGACCCAGTGGCATGGAGTACTGGGTCCCTTTTCTTGAATTCACCATAGCATTCCTATGGCAAGAGGAGATAAGCTATCCAGGCTGTTCCAGTGACATGGAGTGCTGGGTCCCTTTTTCTTGAGTTCACCATAGCATGCCTATGACAATAGTAGATTAGTTATCCCAGGTGTCCCAGTGGCATGGAGCGCCAGGTACCTTTTGTCTTGACTTCGCCATAGCATGCCTATGACAATAGGAGATAAGCTATCCCAGCTGTCTCAGTGGCATGGTGTGCTGGGTCCTTTTGTCCTGACTTCTTCGTTGCATGCCTATGACAATAAGAGTTAAGATATCCCAGCTGTCCCAGTGGCATGGAGTGCTGGGTCCCTTTTGTCTAGAGTAAACCATAGCATGCCTATGACAATAAGAGATAAGCTATCACTGCTGTCCCAGTAGAATGGAGTGCTATGTCCATTTTGTCTGGAGTAAGCAATAGCATGCCTATGCAAATAAGAGAAAAAATATCACATCTGTCCCAGTGGCATGGTGTGCTGGGTCCCTTTGTCTTGAGTTTACCATAGCATGCCTAGGACAATCGGAGATAAGCTATCCCAGCAGCCCAATGGTATAAAGTGCAAGTCCTCGTCTGTCTCGGGTCACAATAGCATGCCTATGACAATAAGAGAAAAGTTACCCCAGCTGTCCCAGTGGCATGGAGTGCTGGGTCCTTTTGTCTTGAGTTCAACAAAGTATGCCTCTGACAATAAGAGAAGCTATATCAGCTGTCCCAGTGGCATGGAATGTTGGTCCTTTTTTCTTGAGTTTACCATAGCATGACAATGAAAACAGGAGATAAACTATCCTAACTGTCTCAGTGGCACGGAGTGCTGACTCCCTTGTCTTTATTTCAGCATAGCGTACCAATGAAAATAAGAGTTAAGCTATCCCAGCTGTCACAGTGGCATGGAGTGCTGGGTAACTTTTGTCTTGAGTTCACAATAGGTTGCCGCGATAGTAGGAGATAAGCAATCCCAGCTGTCACAGAGGCGTGGAGTGCTGGGCCTTTTGTCTTGAATTAGCATAGCATGCCTATGGCAAGAGATACGCTATCCCAGCTGTCCCAGTGGCATGGAGTGCTGGGTCCCTTTTTCTGAGTTCACCATAGCATTCTATGACAAGAGGAGATAGCAATCCATTCTGTTCAGTGACATGGAGTGCTGGGTCCCTTTATGTTGAGTTCACCATAGCAAGTCCTATGAAAATAGGGAAATTAGTTATCCCAGATCTCCCAGTGGCAGGGAGTGCCAGGTTGCTTTGTCTTGAGTTCACCATAGCATGCTCAGGACAATGAGAGATGCTATCCCAGCTGTCCCAGTTGCATGGAGTGCTGGGTCCTTTTCTCTGAGTTTATCATAGCATGCCAATTAAAAACAGGAGGTAAACTATCCACTGTCTCTGAGGCATGGAGTGCTGAGTCCACTTGTCTTTATTTCAGCATAGCATGCCAATGAAAATAAGAGATAAGCTATCCCAGCTGTTCCAGTGGCAAGGAATGCTTGGTCCTTTAGTCTTGAGTCCAACATAGCATGCTTATGACAATGGGAGATAAGCTATACTAGCTCTTCCAGTGGCATGAAGTGCAGGGTACCTTTTTTTTGAGTTTACCATAGCATGCCTATGACAATAGGAGATAAGATATCCCAGCTGTCACGGTGGCATGGGTGCAAGGTCCTTTTTGTCTTGAGCTCACAATAGCATGCCTATGACAATGAGATAAGCTGTCACAGCTGTCCCAGTAGAATGTAGTACTGGGTCCATTTTGTCTTGAGGAACAATAGCATGCCTATAGAAATAAAAATATGATATCACAGCTGTCCCAGTGGCAAGGAGTGCTGGGTCCCTTGTGTCTTGCATTTACCATAGCATGCCAATTATAATAGGAGATTAGCTATCCCAGCAGTCCCAGTGGCACGAAGTGCTGGGTCTCTTCTGTCCTGGGTAACAATAGCATGCGATGACACAAGAGATTAGGCATTCCAGCTGCCCCTGAGGCATGGAGTGCTGGGTCCCTATGGTCTTTAGTTCAACAATGTATGCCAGTGACAATGGGAGATAAGCTATACCAGCTGTCCCAGTGGCATGGAGTTCTGGGTCCTTTTTCTCTTGAGTTTACCATAGCATGCCAATGAAAACGGGAGATAAATTATCCAAACTGTCTTCTGTGGCATGGAGTGCTGATGCCCCTTGTCTTTATTTCAGCATAGCATGCCAATGTAAATAAGAGATAAGCTATCCCAGCTGTCCCTGTGGCATGGAGTCCTGTGTCTTTTATCTTTAGTTCATACAGGATGCCTCACAAAAGTAGGAGATAACCTATCCCAGCTGTCGCTGTGGCATGAGTGCTGGCCCTTCTTGTCTCGGGGTAACAATAGCATGCCTATGACAATAAGAGATAAGGCATCCCAGCTGTCCCTGTGGCATGGAGTGCTGGTTCCCTTTGTCTTTACTTCACAATAGGATGCCTACAAAAGTAGAAGATAACCTATACTCTGCTGTCGCGTGCAAGGAGTGCTGGGTCCCTTTTGTCTTGAATTCACCATAGCATGCCTATGACAATAAGAGAAACGGTATCCCAGATGTCCCAGTTTCATGGAGTGCTGGGTCCTTTTGTCTTGAGTTCACTATAGCATTCCTATGACAAGAGGAGATAATCTATCCAGGCTGCTCCAGTGACATGGATGCTGGGTCCTTTTGACTTGAGTTTACCATAGCATGACAATGAAAACAGGAGATAAACTATCCTAACTGTCTCAGTGGCATTTAGTGCTGACTCATTGTCTTTATTTCAGCATAGCGTGCTGCAATGAAAATAAGAGATAAGCTATCCCAGCTGTTACAGTGGCATGGAGTGCTGGGTCACGTTTGTCTAGAGTAAACCTTAGTATGCCTATGACAATAAGAGATAAGCTATCACAGCTGTCCCAGTAGAATGGAGTGCTATGTCCATTTTGTCTTGAGTAAACAATAGCATGCCTTTGCAAATAAGAGATAAGATATCACGGCTGTTCCAGTGACTAAGAGTCTGGGTCCTTTTGTCTTGAGTTTACCATAGCATGTCTTTGACAACAGGAGATGAGCTATCCAAGAAGTCCCAATAGCATGGAGTGCTGTGTCCATTCTGTCTTGGGGTTACAATAGCATGCCTATGACAATTAGAGATAAGGTATCCATCTGTCCCAGTGGCATGGACTGCTGGGTCCTTTTTTTCTTGAGTTTACTCATAGCATGCCAATGAAAACAGGAGATAAACTATCCCAACTGTCTCAGTGGCATGGAGTGCTGGTCCTCTAATCTTTATTTCAGCATAGCATACCAATGAAATAAGATAAGCTATCCCAGCTGTTCCAGTGGCATGGAGTGATGGGTCTTTGTCTTGAGTTCAGCATAACATGCCTAAGACAATATGAGATAAGCTGTCCCATCTGTCAAAGTGGCATGGAGTGCTTGGTCCCTTTACTCTTGAGTTCAACATAGCATGCTTATGAATAGGAGAAAAGATATACCAGCTGTTCCAGTGGCATGGAATGCTGGGTTCATTTTGTCTTGAGTTTACCATAGCATGCCTATGAGAATAGGAGATAAGCTATCCCAACTGTCGAGTGGCATGGAGTGGTGGGTTTTTGTCTTGAGTTCACCATAGCATGCCTAAGAGAATAAAGACAAGCAATCCCAGTTGTCCCAGTGGCATGGAGTGCTGGGTCCCTTTTGTTTAGAGTAAACCATAACATGCCTATGGAAATAAAAGATAAGATATCACAGCTGTCACAGTGGCATGGGGGAATGGTCCCATTTGTCCTGAATTTATTATAGCATGCCTATGACAGTTGGAGATTAGCTATCCCAGCAGTCCCGTGGCAGGTAGTGCTGATCCTTTTGCATCGGGGAAGCAATAGCATGCCTATGACAATAAGAGATAGGGTATCCCAGCGTCCAAGAGGCATGGATTGTCAGTCCCTTTGTCTTGAGTTCAACAAAGTATGCCTCTGACAATAAGAGATAAGCTATACCAGCTGTCCCAGTGGCATGGAGTGCTGGGTCCTTTCTTTCTTGAGTTTACTATAGCATGCCAATGAAAACAGGAGATAAAATATCCCAACTGTCACAGTGGCATGGAGTGCTGACTACCCTTGTCTTTATATCAGCATAGCGTACCATTGAAAAAAAAGTAAGCTATCCCAGCTGTCACAGTGGCATGGAGTGCTGGGTCCTTTTGTCTTGAGTTCACAATAGGATGCCGATGACAGTAGGAGATAACCAATCCCAGCTGTCACAGTGGCATGGAGTGCTGGGTCCCTTTTCTTTGTATTCAGCATAGCATGCCAATGACAATAAGAGATACGCTATCCCAGCTGTCCCAGTGGCATGGAGTGCTGGTTCTTTGTTCCTGAGTTCACCATAGCATTCCTATGACAAGAGGAGATAAGCAATCCTTTCTGTTCCAGTGACATGGAGTGCTGGGTCCCTTTTATCTTTGAGTTCACCATAGCAAGCCTATGAAAATAGGGAAATTAGTTATCCCAGATGTCCCAGTGGCAAGGAGTGCCAGGTTCTTTTGTCTTGAGTTCACCATAGTATGCCTAGGACAATGAGAGATAAGCTATCCCAGCTGTCCCAGGGCATGGAGTGCTGGATCCTTTTTTTTCTTGAGTTTATCTTAGCATGCCAATTAAAACAGGAGGTAAACTATCCTAACTGTCTCAGAAGCATGGAGTGCTGAGTCCACTTGTTTTTATTTCAGCATAGCATGCCAATGAAAATAAGAGATAAGCTATCCCAGCTGTTCCAGTGGCATGGAATGCTTGGTCCATTTAGTCTTGAGTCCAACATAGCATGCTTATGACAATAGGAGATAAGCTATACTAGCTCTTCCAGTGGCATGAAGTGCAGGGTAACTTTTTTTTTGAGTTTACCATAGCATGCCTATGACAATAGGAGATGAGCTATCCCAGCTGTCACAGTGGCATTGAGTGCTGGGTCCTTTTGTCTTGAGTTCACAATAGCATGCCTATGACAATAAGAGATAAGTTATCACAGCTGACCCAGTAGAATGTAGTACTGGGTTCATTTTTGTCCTGAGTAAACAATAGCAATGCCTATTGAAATAAAAAAATGATATCACAGCTGTCCCAGTGGCAAGGAGTGCTCGTCCCTTGTGTTCTTGCATTTACCATAGCATGCCAATGACAAAAGGAGGTTAGATATCCCAGCAGTCCCTGTGGCATGAAGTGCAGTGGTCTCTTCTGTCTCGGGTAACAATAGCATGCCTATGACAATAAGAGATTAGGTATTCCAGCTGCCCCTGAGGCATGGAGTTCTGGGTCCCTTTGTCTTGAATTCACCATAGCAAGCCTACGACAATAAGAGATACGCTATCATAGCTGTCGCAGTGGCATTGAGTACTGGTTCCCTTTGTCTTGAGTTCACCATGGCATGCCTATGACAATAAGAGATATAAAGCCAGCAGACCCAGTGGCATGGAGTACTGGGTCCCTTTTGTCTTAAGTTCACCATAGCATCTCCTATGGCAAGAGGAGATTAGCTATCAGGCTGTTCCAGTGACATGGAGTGCATACAATTATCTTGAGTTTGCCATAGCATGCCTATGACAATAGTAGATTAGTTATCCCTGGTGTCCCAGTGACATGGAGTGCCAGGTAACTTTTGTCTTGACTTCACCATAGCATGCCTATGACAATAGGGAGATAAGCAATCCCAGCTGTCACAGTGGCGTGGTGTGCTGGGTCCTTTTTGTCCTGTCTTCACCATAGCATGCCTAGGACAATAGGAGATAAGCTATCCCAGCAGTCCCAATGGCATGGAGTGCTGGGTCCCTTTCTGTCTCGGGTCACAATAGCATGCCTATGACAATAAGAGAAAAGTTACCCCAGCTGTCCCAGTGGCATGGAGTGCTGGGTCCTTTTTTTCTTGAGTTTACTATAGCATGGTAATGAAAACAGGAGATAAACTATCTCAACTGTCTAAGTGGCATGGAGTCCTGTCTCCCTTGTCATTATTTCAGCATAGCGTGCCAATGAAAATAAGAGATAAGCTATCCCAGCTGTCCCAGTGGCATTTGAGTACTGGGTCCCTTTTGACCTGAGTTCACAAATGGATGCTCACGACAGTAGGATATAAGCTATCCTAGCTGTGCCAGTGGCATGCAGTGCTGGGTCCATTTGTCTTGAGTTCACTATAGCATTCCTGTGACAAGAGGAGATAAGCTGTTCATTCTGTTCCAGTGAAATGGAGTGCTGGGTCCTTTTATCTTGAGTTCAAGCGTAACAAGCCTATGGACAGCAGGGAGATTAGTTATCCCAGGTGTCCCAGTGGAATGGAGTGACAGGAAACTTTTGTCTTGAGTTCACCAATAGCATGCCAAGGACAATGAGAGATAAGCTATACCAGCAGTCCCAGTGGCATGGCATGCTGGGTCCTTTTTCCTTGAGTTTACCATAGCATGACAATGAAAACAGGAGTAAACTATCCTAACAGTCTAGTGGCATGGAGTGCTGACTTACCTTGTCTTTATTTCAGCAAAGCATGCCAATGAAAATAAGAGATAAGTTATCCCAGCTGTCACAGTGGCATGGAGTGCTGTGTCCTTTTGTCTTGAGTTTACCATAGCATGCCTAGGACATTAGGAGATAAGCTATCCCAGCTGTCACAGTGGCATGGAGTGCTGGTCCTTTTGTCTTGAGTTCACTGGTTGCATGCCTATGCCAATAAGAGATAAGAACCCAGCTGTCCCAGTGGCATGGAGTACTGGGCCAATTTTGTCTAGGAAAACCATAGCATGCCTATGACAAAAGAGATAAGCTATCACAGCTGTCCCAGTAGAATGGAGTGCTGGGTCCATTTTGTCTTCAGTAAACAATAGCATGCCTAAGGAAATAAGAGAAAAGATACGCAGCTCTCCCAGTGGCATGGAGGCTGGGTCCCTTGTCTTGAGGTTTACCATAGCATGCCTAGGACAAAGAAGATAAGCTATCCCTGAAGTACCAATAGCATGGAGTGCTGGGTCCGATCTTAGTCTCGGGTCACAGCTAGCATGCCTAAGACAATATGAGAAAAGGTATCCTGCTGTCCCAGAGGCATGGAGTGCTGGTCACTTTGGTCTTGAGTTCAACACTGTGTGGCTATGACAATGAGAGATAAGCTGTACAAGATGTCCCAGTGGCATGGAGTGCTGGGTCCTTTTTCTGAGTTTACTATAGCATGCCAATGAAAACAGAGATAAACTATCCCAACTGTCTCAGTGGCATGGAGTGCTTGACGCCACTTGTCTTTATTTCAGCATAGCGTGCCAATGAAAATAAGAGATAAGCTATCCCAGCTAGCACAGTGGCATGGAGTGCTTGGTCCCTTGGACCTGAGTTCACAATAGATGACTTAATACAGTAGGAAATAAGCTATCCCAGCTGTCCCAGAGGCATGGAGTGCTGGGTCCCTTTTGTCTTAGTTCACTATAGCATTCCTATGACAAGAGGAGATAAACTATCCATTCTATTCCAGTGACATGGAGTGTTGGGTACCTTTTTATCTTGAGTTCAATATAACAAGCCTATGACAACAGGGAGATTAGTTGATCCTAGGTGTCCCAGTGGCATGGAGTGCCAGGAACCTTTGTCTTGAGTTCACCTATAGCATGCCAAGGACAATGAGAGATAAGCTATCCAAGCAGTCCCAGTGGTATGAGTGCTGGTTCCTTTTTTCCTGAGTTTACCATAGCATGACAATGAAAACAGGAGATAAACTATCCTAACTGTCTCAGTGGCATGGAGTGCTGACTCCCTTGTCTTTATTTCAGCATGGCGTGCCAATGAAAATAAGAGATAAGCTATCCCAGCTGTCCCAGTGGCGTGGAGTGCTGGGTCCCTTTGACTTGAGTTCACAATAGGGATGCCTATGACAGTAGGATAACCTATCCCAGCTGTCGTAGTGGCATGGAGTGCTGGGTGCCTTTTGTCTTGAATTCACCATAGCATGCCTATGACAGTAAGAGAAATTCCATCCCAGCTGTCCCAGTGGCATGGAGTGCTGGGTCCCTTTTGTCTTGAGTTCATCATAGCATTCCTATGACAAGAGGAGATAAGCTATTCATTCTGTTCCAGTGACATGGAGTGCTGGGTCCCTATTATCTTGAGTTCGCCAATGCATGCCTATGACAATAGTAGATTAGTTATCCCAGGTGTCCCAGTGGCATGGAGTGCCAGGTACCTTTGTCTTGACTTCACCATAGCATGCCTATGACAATAGGAGATAAGCTATCCCAGCTGTCTCGTGGTGGTGTTGCTAAGGTCCTTTTTGTCCTGTCTCTCACCATAGCAAGCCTATGTCGTTAAGAGATAAGATATCCCAGCTGTCCCAGTGGCATGGAGTGCTGGGTCCCATTTGTGTAGAGTAAAACCATAGCATGCCTATGACAATAAGAGATAAGCTATTACAGCTGTCCCAGTAGAATGGAGTGCTATGTTCATTTTGTCTTGAGTAAACAATAGCATGCCTATGCAAATAGAGAAGAAATATCACATCTGTCCCAGTGGCATGGTGTCCTGGTCCCTTTGTCTTGAGTTTACCATAGCATGCCTAGGACAATAGGAGATCAGCTATCCCAGCAGTCCCAATGGCATGGAGTGCTGGGTCCTCTGTCTCGGGGTCACAATAGCATGTCTATGACAATAAGAGAAAAGTTACCCCAGCTGTCCCAGTGGCATGGAGTGCTGGGTCCTTTTTTTTTTGAGTTTATTATAGCATGGTAATGAAAACAGGAGATAAACTATCTCAACTGTCTAAGTGGCATGGAGTCCTGTCTCCCCTTGTCATTATTTCAGCATAGCGTGCCAATGAAAATAAGAGATAAGCTATCCCAGCTGTCCCAGTATGGAGTACTGGGTCCCTTTGACCTGAGTTCACAAAGGATGCCTACGACAGTAGGATAAGCTATCCTAGCTGTCCCAGTGGCATGCAGTGCTGGGTCCATTTTGTCTTGAGTTCACTATAGCATTCCTGTGACAAGAGGAGATAAGCTGTTCATTCTGTTCCAGTGAAATGGAGTGCTGGGTCCCTTTTATCTTGAGTTCAGCTTAACAAGCCTATGACAGCAGGAGATTAGTTATCCCAGGTGTCCCAGTGGAATTGAGTGACAGGAAACTTTTGTCTGAGTTCACCATAGCATGCCAAGGACAATGAGAGATAAGCTATACCAGCAGTCCCAGTGGCATGGCATGCTGGGTCCTTTTTCCTGTGAGTTTACCATAGCATGACAATGAAACAGGAGATAAAACTATCCCAACAGTCTCAGTGGCATGGAGTGCTGACTTACCTTGTCTTTATTTCAGCAAAGCATGCCAATGAAAATAAGAGATAAGTTATCCCAGCTGTCACAGTGGCATGGAGTGCTGGGTCCCTTTTGTCTTGAGTTTACCATAGCATGCCTAGGACATTAGGAGATAAGCTTATCCCAGCTGTCACAGTGGCATGGAGTGCTGGGTTCTTTTGTCTTGAGTTCATCATTGCATGCCTATGCCAATAACAGAGATAAGTTAACCCAGCTGTCCCAGTGGCATGGAGTACTGGGCCCTTTTGTTCAGAGAAAACCATAGCATGCCTATGACAAAAGAGATAAGCTATCACAGCTGTCCCAGTAGAATGGAGTGCTGTCCATTTTGTCTTCAGTAAACAATAGCATGCCTAAGGAAATAAGAGAAAAGATATCGCAGCCTCCCAGTGGCATGGAGAGCTGGGTCCTTTGTCTTGAGTTTACCATAGCATGCCTATGACAAAAGAAGATAGTTTATCCCTGAAGTACCAATAGCATGGAGTGCTGGGTCCGTTCAGTCTCGGGGTCACAATAGCATGCCTATGACATAGAGAGAGTGTATCCCAGCTGTCCCAGAGGCATGGAGTGCTGGGTCACTTTGGTCTTGAGTTCAACACTGTATGGCTATGACAATGAGAGATGAAGCTGTACAAGATGTCCCAGTGGCATGGAGTGCGGTCCTTTTTTCTGAGTTTACTATAGCATGCCAATGAAAACAGGAGATAAACTATCCCAACTGTCTCAGTGGCATGGAGTGCTGACGCCACTTGTCTTTATTTCAGCATAGCGTCCAATGAAAATAAGAGATAAGCTATCCCAGCTGTCACAGTGGCATGGAGTGCTTGGTCCCTTTTGACTTGAGTTCACAATAGGATGAATACTGACAGTAGGAAATAAGCTATCCCAGCTGTCCCAGAGGCATGGAGTGCTGGGTCCTTTTGTTCTTGAGTTCACTATAGCATTCCCATGACAAGAGGAGATAAACTATCCATTCTATTCCAGTGACATGGAGTGCTTGGTACCTTTTATCTTGAGTTCAATATAACAAGCCTATGACAACAGGAGATTAGTTATCCCAGGTGTCCCAGTGGCATGGAGTGCCAGGAACTTTTGTCTTGAGTTCACCATAGCATGCCAAGGACAATAGAGAGATAAGCTATCCAAGCAGTCCCAGTGGCATGGAGTGCTGGTTCTTTTTCCTTGAGTTTACCATATAGCATGACAATGAAAACAGGAGATAAACTATCCTAATCTGTCTCAGTGGCATGGAGTGCTGACTCTTGTCTTTATTTCAGCATAGCGCGTCAATGAAAATAAGAGATAAGTTATCCCAGCTGTCCCAGTGGCGCTGGAGTGCTGGGTCCCTTTTGACTTGAGTTCACATTAGGATGCCTATGACAGTAGGAGATAACCTATCCCAGCTGTCTGCAGTGGCATGGAGTGCTGGGTCCTTTTGTCTTGAATTCACCATAGCATGCCTATGACAGTAAGAGATATTCCATCCCAGCTGTCCCAGTGGCATGGAGTGCTGGGTCCCTTTTGTCTTGAGTTCACCATAGCATTCCTATGACAAGAGAAGATAAGCTATTCATTCTGTTCCAGTGATATGGAGTGCTGGGTCCCTCATTATCTTGAGTTCGCCAATGCATGCCTGATGACAATAGTAGATTGTTATCCCAGGTGTCCCAGTGGCATGGAGTGCCAGGTACCTTGTGTCTTGACTTCACCATAGCATGCCTATGACAATAGGAGATAAGCTATCCCAGCTCGTGCAGTGATGCGTTGTGTGCTGGGTCCTTTTGTCCTGTCTTCACCATAGCAAGCCTATGTCGATAAGAGATAAGATATCCCAGCTGTCCCAGTGGCATGGAGTGCTGGGTCCATTTGTAGAGTAAACCATAGCATGCCTATGACAATAAGAGATAAGCTATTACAGCTGTCCCAGTAGAATGGAGTGCTATGTTCATTTTGTCTTGAGTAAACAATAGCATGCCTATGCAAATAAGAGAAGAAAATCACATCTGTCCCAGTGGCATGGTGTCCTGGTCCCTTTTGTCTGAGTTTACCATAGCATGCCTAGGACAATAGGAGATCAGCTATCCCAGCAGTCCCAATGTGGCATGGAGTGCTGGGTCCCTTCTGTCTCGGGGTCACAATAGCATGTCTATGACAATAAGAGAAAGTTACCCAGCTGTCCCAGTGGCATGGAGTGCTGGGTCCTTTTTTTCTGGAGTTTATTATAGCATGCCAATGAAAACAGGGAGATAAATTATCCCAACTGTCTATGTGGCATGGAGTGCTGACTTCCTTTGTCATTATTTCAGCATAAGCGTACCAATGAAAATAAGAGATAAGTTATCCCAGCTGTCCCAGTGGGCATGGAGTACTGGGTCCCTTTTGACTTGAGCTCACAAAGGATGCCTACGACAGGGATATAAGCTATCCCAGCTGTCCCAGTGGCATGCAGTGCTGGGTCCATTTTGTCTTGAGTTCACTATAGAATTCCTGTGACAAGAGGAGATAAGCTATCCATTCTGTTCCAGTGAAATGGAGTGCTGGGTCCCTTTATCTTGAGTTCAGCATAACAAGCCTATGACAGCAGGAGATTAGTTATCCCAGGTGTCCCAGTGGCATGGAGTGCCAGGAAACTTTTGTCTTGAGTTCACCATGCATGCCAAGGACAATGAGAGATAGTTATACCAGCAGTCCCAGTGGCATGGTATGCTGGTCCTTTATTCCTGAGTTTACCATAGCATGACAATGAAAACAGGAGATAAGCTATCCCAACAGTCTCAGTGGCATGGAGTGCTGACTTTGTCTTATTTCAGTATAGCGTACAATGAAAATAAGAGATAAGTTATCCCAGCTGTCACAGTGGCATGGAGTGTTAGGTCCCTTTGTCTTGAGTTTATCATAGCATGCCTAGGACAATAGGAGATAAGCTATCCCAGCTGTCACAGTGGCATGGAGTGCTGGGTCCTTTTTGTCCTGAGTTCACCATTGCATGCCTATGCCAATAATAGATATGTGTTAACCCAGCTGTCCCAGTGGCATGGAGTGCGGGCCCCTTTTGTCTAGAGAAAACCACAGCATGCCTATGATAATAAGAGATAAGCTATCACAGCTGCCCAGTAGAATGGAGTGCTGGTTCTATTTTGTCTTCAGTAAACAATAGCATGCCTATGGAAATAAGAGAATGATATCACAGCTCCCAGTGGCATGGAGAGCTGGGTCCTTTTGTCTTGAGTTTACCATAGCATGCCTAGGACAAAAGAAGATAAGCTATCCCAGCAGTACCAATGGCATGGAGTGCTGGGTCCCTTCAGTCTCGGGTCACAATAACATGTATATGACAATAAGATAAAAGGTATCCCAGCTGTCCCAGAGGCATGGGTGCTGGGTCACTTTTGGTCTTGAGTTCAACAATGTATGGCTATGACAATAAGAGATAAGCTATCCTAGCTGTCCTAGAGGCATGGAGTGCTGGGTCCTTTTGTCTTGAGTTCACTATAGCATTCCTATGACAAGAGGAGATAAGCTATCCATTCTGTTCCAGTGACATGGAGTGCTGGGCCCTTTTATCTTGAGTTCAGCATAACAAGCCTGGTGACAACAGGGATATTAGTTATCCCAGGTGTCCCAGTGGCATGGAGTGCCAGGAACCTTTTGTCTTGAGTTCACCATAGCATGCCAAGGACAATGAGAGATAAGCTATCCTAGCAGTCCCAGAGGCATGGAGTGTTGGGTCCTTTTTTTCCTTGAGTTTACCACAGCATGACAATGAAACAGAGATAAACTATCCTAACTGTCTCAGTGGCTATGGAGTGCTGACTCTCTTGTCTTTATTTCCAGCATCGTACAATGAAAATTAGAGATAGGTTATCCCAGCTGTCACAGTGGCATGGAGTGCTGGGTCCTTTGTCTTGAGTTCACAATAGATGCCTACCATAGGCAGGGAGATAACTCATCCCAGCTGTCGCAGTAGCATGGAATGCTGGGTCCTTTGTCTTGAATTACCATAGCAAGCCTATGGCAATAAGAGGTACGCTATCCCAGCTGTCGGAGTGGCATTGAGTACAGGTCCTTTTGTCTTGAGTTCACCATGGCATGCCTATGACAATAAGAGATATGCGATCCCAGCAGACCCAGTGGCATGGAGTACTGGGTCCCTTTTCTCTTGAATTCACCATAGCATTCCGATGGCAAGAGGAGATAAGCTATCCAGGCTGTTCCAGTGACATGGAGTGCTGGGTCCTTTTTATCTTGAGTTAACCATAGCATGCCTATGACAATAGTAGATTAGTTATCTCGGTGTCCCAGTGGCATGGAAGCCAGGTACCTTTTGTCTTGACTTCGCCATAGCATGCCTATGACAATAGGAGATAAGCTATCCCAGCTGTCTCCAGTGGCATGGTGTGCTGGGTCCTTTTGTCCTGACTTCTTCATTGCATGCCTATGACACAGAGTTCAGATATCCCAGCTGTCCCAGTGGCATGGAGTGCTGGGTCCCTTTGTATTCAGAGTAAACCATAGCATGCCTATGACAATAAGAGATAAGCTATCACTGCTGTCCCAGTAGAATGGAGTGCTATGTCCATTTTGTCTGGAGTAAGCAATAGCATGCCTATGCAAATAAGAGAAAAATATCACATCTGTCCCAGTGGCATGGTGTGTTGGGTCCCTTTGTCTTGAGTTTACCATAGCATGCCTAGGACAATCGAGATAAGCTATCAGCAGCCCATGGTATGAAGTGTGCAAGTTCCCTCTGTGTCGGGTCACAATAGCATGCCTATGACAATAAGAGAAAAGTTACCCAGCTGTCCCAGTGGCATGGAGTGCTGGGTCCTTTTGGTCTTGAGTTCAACAAAGTATGCCTCTGACAATAAGAGATAAAGCTATATCAGCTGTCCCAGTGGCATGGAATGTTGGGTCCTTTTTTTCTTGAGTTTACATAGCATGACAATGAAAACAGGAGATAAACTATCCCAACTGTCTCAGTGGCGTGAGTGCTGACTCCCCTTGTCTTTATTTCAGCATGGCGTACCATTGAAAATAAAAGGTAAGCTATCCCAGCTGTCACAGTGGCATGGAGTGCTGGGTCCCTTTGTCTTGAGTTCACAATAGGATGCCGACTTATAGTAGGAGATAACCAATCCCAGCTGTCACAGAGGCATGGAGTGCTGGGTTCCTTTTGTCTTGAATTCAGCATAGCATGCCTATGGCAAGAGATACGCTATCCCAGCTGTCCCAGTGGCATGAGTGCTGGGTCCTTTTGTCTTGAGTTCACCATAGCATTCTATGACAAGAGGAGTTAAGCAATCCATTCTGTTCCAGTGACATGGAGTGCTGGGTCCCTTTATCTTGAGTTCACCATAGCAAGCCTATGAAAATAGGGAAATTAGTTATCCCAGATCTCCCAGTGGCATGAGTGCCAGGTTGCTTTTGTCTTGAGTTCACCATAGCATGCTCAGACAATGAGAGGTAAGCTATCCCAGCTGTCCCAGTCGCATGGAGTGTTGGGTCCTTTTTTCTTGAGTTTTATCATAGCATGCCAATTAAAACAGGAGGTAAACTATCCCTACTGTCTCTGAGGCATGGAGTGCTGAGTCCACTTGTCTTTATTTCAGCATAGCATGCCAATGAAAATAAGAGATAAGCTATCCCAGCTGTTCCAGTGGCAAGGAATGCTTGGTCCCTTTAGTCTTGAGTCCAACATAGCATGCTTATGACAATAGGAGATAAGCTATACTAGCTCTTCCAGTGGCATGAAGTGCAGGGTACCTTTTTTTTTGAGTTTACCATTGCATGCCTATGACAATAGGAGATAAGATATCCAGCTGTCACGGTGGCATGGAGTGCAAGGTCCTTTTATCTTGAGCTCACAATAGCATGCCTATGACAATGAGATAAGTTGTTTACAGCTGTCCCAGTAGAATGTAGTACTGGGTCCATTTTGTCTTGAGTGAACAATAGCATGCCTATAGAAATAAAAAATATGATATCACAGCTGTCCCAGTGGCAAGGAGTGCTGGGTCCCTTGTGTCTTGCATTTACCATAGCATGCCAATTACAAAGGAGATTAGCTATCCCAGCAGTCCCAGTGGCACGAGTGCTGGGTCTCTTCTGTCTCGGGACAATACAGCATGCGTATGACAATAAGAGATTAGTATTCCAGCTGCCCCTGAGGCATGGAGTGCTGGGTCCCTATGGCTTTAGTTCAACAATGTATGCCAGTGACAATGGGAGATAAGTTTATACCAGCTGTCCCAGTGGCATGGAGTTCTGGGTCCTTTCTCTCTTGAGTTTACCTATAGCATGCCAATGAAAACGGAGATAAATTATCCAAACTGTCTCTGTGGCATGGAGTGCTGATGCCCCTTGTCTTTATTTCAGCATAGCATGCCAATGTAAATAAGAGATAGCTATCCCAGCTGTCCCTGTGGCATGGAGTCCTGTGTCTCTTTTATCTTTAGTTCACAATAGGATGCCTACAAAAGTAGGAGATAACCTATCCCAGCTGTCGCTGTGGCATGGAGTGCTGGGCTCTTCTGTCTCGGGGTAACAATAGCATGCCTATGACAATAAGAGATAAGGCATCCCAGCTGTCCCTGTGGCATGGAGTGCTGGTTCTTTGTCTTTACTTCACAATAGGATGCCTACAAAGTAGAAGATAACCTATACCTGCTGTGTGTCAAGGAGTGCTGGGTCCCTTTTGTCTTGAATTCACCATAGCATGCCTATGACAATAAGAAACTACGGTATCCCAGATGTCCCAGTTTCATGGAGTGCTGGGTCCCTTTTGTCTTGAGTTCACCATAGCATTCCTAGGACAAGAGGAGCTAACCATCCAGGTTGCCCCAGTGACATGGAGTGCTGGGTCCTTGACTTGAGTTTACCACAGCATGACAATGAAAACAGGAGATAAACTATCCCAACTGTCTCAGTGGCATTAGTGCTGACTCATTGTCTTTATTTCAGCATAGCGTGCCAATGAAAATAAGAGATAAGCTATCCCAGCTGTTACAGTGGCATGGAGTGCTGGGTCCCGTTTGTCTAGAGTAAACCTTAGTATGCCTATGACAATAAGAGATAAGCTATCACAGCTGTCCCAGTAGAATGGAGTGCTATGTCCATTTTGTCTTGAGTAAACAATAGCATGCCTTTGCAAATAAGAGATAAGATATCACAGCTGTTCCGGTGACTAAGAGTGCTGGGTCCCTTTGTCTTGAGTTTACCATAGCATGTCTTTGACAACAGGAGATGAGCTATCCAAGCAGTCCCAATAGCATGGAGTGCTGTGTCCATTCTGTCTTGGGGTCACAATAGCATGCCTATGACAATAAGAGATAAGGTATCCCATCTGTCCCAGTGGCAATGGACTGCTGGGTCCTTTTTTTCTTGAGTTTACCATAGCATGCCAATGAAAACAGGAGATAAACTATCCTAACTGTCTCAGTGGCATGGAGTGCTGGGTCCTCTAATCTTTATTTCAGCATAGCATACCAATGAAAATAAGAGATAAGCTATCCCAGCTGTTCCAGTGGCATGGAGTGATGGTCTCTTTGTCTTCATGCTCAGCATAGCATGCCTAAGACAATATGAGATAAGCTGTCCCATCTGTCAAAGTGGCATGGAATGCTTGGTCCTTTACTCTTGAGTTCAACATAGCATGCTTTATGACAATAGGAGAAAAGATATACCAGGTGTTCCAGTGGCATGGAATGCTGGGTTCATTTTGTCTTGAGTTTACCATAGCATGCCTATGAGAATAGGAGATAAGCTATCCAACTGTCGTAGTGGCATGGAGTGGTGGGTCCTTTGTCTTGAGTTCACCATAGCATGCCTAAGAGAATAAGAGATAAGCAATCCCAGTTGTCCCAGTGGCATGGAGTGCTGGGTCCCTTTGTTTAGAGTAAACCATAACATGCCTATTTAAATAAAAGATAAGATATCACAGCTGTCACAGTGGCATGGGTGCTGGGTCCCATTTGTCCTGAATTTATTATAGCATGCCTATGACAGTTGGAGATTAGCTATCCCAGCAGTCCCGTGGCAGGTAGTGCTGATCCCTTTGCATCGGGGAAGACAAGCATGCCTATGACAATAAGAGATAGGGTATCCCAGCTGTCCAAGAGGCATGGAATGTCAGTCCCTTTTGTCTTGAGTTCAACAAAGTATGCCTCTGACAATAAGAGATAAGCTATACCAGCTGTCCCAGTGGCATGGAGTGCTGGGTCCTTTCTTTCTTGAGTTTACCATAGCATGCCAATGAAAACAGGAGATAAAATATCCCAACTGTCACAGTGGCATGGAGTGCTGACTACCCTTGTCTTTATATCAGCATAGCGTACCATTGAAAAAAGTAAGCTATCCCAGCTGTCACAGTGGCATGGAGTGCTGGGTCCCTTTTGTCTTGAGTTCACAATAGGGATGCCGACGACAGTAGGAGATAACCAATCCCAGCTGTCACAGTGGCATGGAGTGCTGGGTCCCTTTCTCTTGTATTCAGCATAGCATGCCTATGACAATAAGAGATACGCTATCCCAGCTGTCCCAGTGGCATGGAGTGCTGGTTCCCTTTGTTCCTGAGTTCACCATAGCATTCCTATGACAAGAGGAGATAAGCAATCCTTTCTGTTCCAGTGACATGGAGTGCTGGGTCCCTTTTATCTTGAGTTCACCATAGCAAGCCTATGAAAAATAGGGAAATTAGTTATCCCAGATGTCCCAGTGGCAAGGAGTGCCAGGTACCTTTGTCTTGAGTTCACCATAGTATGCCTAGGGACAATGAGAGATAAGCTATCCCAGCTGTCCCAGGGGCATGGAGTGCTGGATCCTTTTTTCTTGAGTTTATCATAGCGTGCCAATTAAAACAGGAGGTAAACTATCCCAACTGTCTCAGAAGCATGGAGTGCTGAGTCCACTTGTCTTTATTTCAGCATAGCATGCCAATGAAAAATAAGAGATAAGCTATCCCAGCTGTTCCAGTGGCATGGAATGCTTGGTCCCTTTAGTCTTGAGTCCAACATAGCATGCTTATGACAATACGAGATAAGCTATACTAGCTCTTCCAGTGGCATGAAGTGCAGGGAACCTTTTTTTGAGTTTACCATAGCACGCCTATAGACAATAGGAGATGAGCTATCCCAGCTATCACAGTGGCATTGAGTGCTGGGTCCTTTTGTCTTGAGTTCACAATAGCATGCCTATGACAATAAGAGATAAGCTATCACAGCTGACCCAGTAGAATGTAGTACTGGGTTCATTTTGTCCTGAGTAAACAATAGCATGCCTATTGAAATAAAAAATGATATCACAGCTGTCCCAGTGGCAAGGAGTGCTTCGGTCCCTTGTGTCTTGCATTTACCATAGCATGCCAATGACAATAGGAGATTAGATATCCCAGCAGTCCCTGTGGCATGAAGTGCAGGGTCTCTTCTGTCTCGGGGTAACAATAGCATGCCTATGACAATAAGAGATTAGGTATTCCAGCTGCCCCTGAGGCATGGAGTTCTGGGTCCCTTTGGTCTTTGTTCAACAAAGTATGCCAGAGACAATGGGAGATAAGCTATACCAGCTGTCCCAGTGGCATGGAGTGCTGGGTCCTTTTTTCTTGAGTTTACCATAGCATGCCAATGAAAACAGGAGATAAATTATCCAAACTGTCTCTGTGGCATGGAGTGCTGACGCCCTTTGTCTTTATTTCAGCATAGCATGCCAATGAAAATAAGAGATAAGCTATCCTAGCTGTCCATGTGGCATGGAGTGATGGGTCCCTTTATCTTTAGTTCACAATAGGAAGCCTACAAAAGTAGGAGATAACCTATCCCAGCTTTCGCAGTGTCACGGAGTGCTGGGTCTCTTCTGTCTCGGGTAACAATAGCATACCTATGACAGTAAGAGATAAGGTATACCAGCTGTCCCTGAGGCATGGAGTGCTGGATCCTTTGGTCTTGACTTCATCAAAGTATGCCAGTGATAATGGGAGATAAGCAATACCAGCTGTCAAAGTGGCATGGAGTGCAGGGTCCTTTCTTTCTTGAGTTTACTTTAGCATGCCAATGAAATCAGGAGATAAATTATCCAAACTGTCTCATAGGCTTGGAGTGCTGACGCCCCTTGTCTTTATTTCAGCATAGCATGCCAATGAAAATAAGAATAAGCTATCCCAGCTGTCCCTGTGGCATGGAGTGCTGGGTCCTTTGTCTTTAGTTCACAATAGGATGCCTACAAAAGTAGGAGATAACCTATCCAAACTGTGGCAGTGGCATCAGTGGTGGGTCCCTTTGTCTTGAGTTCACCATAGCATTCCTATGACAAGTGGAGATAAGCTATCTAGGCTGTTCCAGTGGCATAGAGTGCTGGGTCTCTTTGTCTTGAGTTTACCATAGCATGCCTGGACAATAGAGAGATAAAGCTATCCCAGCAGTACCAATGGCATGGAGTGCTGGGTCCCTTCTGTCTTGGGGTCACAATAGCATGCCTAAGACAATAAGAGAAAAGGTACCCCAGCTGTCCCAGAGGCATGGAGTGCTGTGTCATTTTGGTCTTGAGTTCAACAAAGTATGCCTCTGACAATAAGAGATAAGCTATACCAGCTGTCTCAGTGGCATGGAATGTTGGGTCCTTTTTTCCTTTAAAGAAAATACAAAATCACACATGCCCCTCAATTCAAAGCATCATGGGCTGCATATGGAAATCACCACAGAATGTTATGCTGGTCCAACTTTAAGCAGAATTGCATGGTGCCGAAAGGCCTCACACAGTTGCAAAGGGTGCTAACAGAAGACATAGACACGTGTTTCGTCCTACCAGGACTCATCAGTATGCCCTGTCTGTTTGGCACCCCAGTGGAATGGACCAACTACCCCTGAAGGCAGTGTGCCTTTGATATATTGTGGTGAACCCGTTAAAATAAAAACTATTTAAAGACAAAGAACCTCTGTGTGCAAACACTGAGGCAAGGGTTACCCTAAAGGGCATTTGGCTGGGAAGCCAAGTTTCAAGAAAATACAAAATCACACATGCCCCCACAATGCAAAGCATCATGGGCTGCATATGCAAATCACCACAGAATGTTATGCTGGTCCAACTTTAAGCAGAATTGCATGGTGCCGAAAGGCCTCTCACACAGTTTGCAAAGGGTGCTAACAGAAGACATAGACACGTGTTCTCATCCTACCAGGACTCATCAGTATGCCTCGTCTGTTTGACACCCCAGTGGAATGGACCAATTACTCTTAAGGCAGTGTGCCTTGGATATATTGTGGTGAACCCATTAAAATAAAAAACTATTTAAAAGACAAAGAACCTCTCTGTGCAAACACTGAGGCAAGGGTTACCCCAAAGGGCATTTGGCTGGGAAGCAAAGTTTCAAGAAAAGACAAAATCACACATGACAATGAAAATAGGAGATAAACTATCCCTGCTGTCTCAGTGGCATGGAGTGCTGACTCCTTGTCTTTATTTCAGCATAGCTTGCCAATGAAAATAAGAGATAATCTATCCCAGCTGTCACAGTGGCATGGAGTGCTGGGTCCCTTTTGTCTTGAGTTCACAATAGGATGCCTACGACAGCAGAGAAACCAATCCCAGCTGTCACAGTGGCATGGAGTGCTGGGTCCTTTTGTCTTGAATTCACCATAGCATGTCTATGACAATAAGATACACTATCCCAGCTGTCCCAATGGCATGGAGTGCTGGGTCCCTTTTGTCTTGAGTTCACCATAGCATTCCTATGACAAGAGGAGATAAGCAATCCATTCTGTTCCAGTGACATGGAGTGCTGGGTCCCTTTATCTTGAGTTCACCATAGCAAGCCTATGACAATAGGAAATTAGTTATCTCAGATGCCCCACTGGCATGGAGTGCCAGGTATATTTTGTCTTGAGTTCAACGTAGCATGCCTAGGACAATGAGAGATAAGCTATCCCAGCAGTTCTAGTGGTATGGAGTGCTGGGTCCTTTTTTCTTGAGTTTACCATAACACGCCAATGAAAACAGGAGATAAACTATCCCAACTGTCTCAGAGGCATGGAGTGCTGAGTCCGCTTGTCTTTATTTCAGCATAGCATGCAATGAAAATAAGAGATATGCTATTCCAGCTGTTCCAGTGGCATGGAATGCATGGTCCTTTAGTCTTGAGTCCAACATAGCATGCTTATGACAATAAGAGATAAGATATACTAGCTGTTCCAGTGGCATGGAGTGCTGGGTACATTTTTTTTGAGTTTACTATAGCATGCCTATGACATTAGGAGATAAGCGATCTCAGCTGTCACAGTGGCATGGAGTGCTGGGTCCTTTTGTCTTGAGTTCACAATAGCATGCCTATGATGATAAGAGATAAGCTATCACAGCTGTCCCAGTAGAATGTAGTACTGGGTCCATTTTGTCTTGAGTAAACAATAGCACCCTATAGAAATAAAAAATATGATAGCACTGCTGTCCCAGTGGCAAGGAGTACTGGGTCCCTTTTGTCTTGCATTTACCATAGCATGCCTATAGCAATAGGAGATTAGCTATCCCAGCAGTCCCAGTGGCACGAAGGGCTGGGTTCTTCTGTCTCAGGGAACAATAGCATGCCTATGACAATAAGAGATTAGGTATTCCAGCTGTCCCTGAGGCATGGAGTGCTTTGTCCCTTTGGTCTTTAGTTGAACAAAGTATGCCAGTGACAATGGGAGATAAGCTATACAGCTATCCCAGTGGCATGGAGTGCTGGTTTCCTCTCTTGAGTTTACCATAGCATGCCAATGAAACAGGAGATAAATTATCCAAACTGTCTCTGTGGCATGGAGTGCTGACACCCCTCGTCTTTATCTCAGCATAGCATGCCAATGAAATAAGAGATAAGCAAGGCCACTGATTTAGGTGATTAAACAATTAAATTCGCTTTCAAGACTTAAGATTCGAATTTCACCGTGATTGTTACTCTAATTTCGGATTTTACCGATTCTATTATCATTCTTTTAATATGTGCATAAATAATCAGAATTAAAGAAGGCTTAATATACAGAGCATTAAATAAAGCAAACTGAAAATAGTACAGGAAGGAATTAAAGAAAAACAGATTTTTTATAGATTTACTGATCTGATAGAAAATGCCAGATTCCATGAAATCTTCATTTTACCGTTTTCAGGCAGCCTAATTCTGGAATTTTACGGATTTTCGCGTAAAAACGAAAAACAGTGGCCTTGGAGATAAGCTATCCCAGCTGTCCCAGTGGCATGGAGTGCAGGTCCCTTTGTCTTTAGTTCACAATAGGATGCCACAAAAGTAGGAGATAACCTATCCTTGCTGTCGCAGTGGCAAGGAGTGCTGGGTATCTTTTGACTTGAATTCACCATAGCATGCCTATGACAATAAGAATACGCTATCCCAGATGTCCCAGTTTCATGGAGTGCTTGGTCCCTTTTGTTTTGAGTTCACCATAGCATTCCTATGACAAGAGTAGATAAGCTATCCAGGCTGCTCCAGTGACATGGAGTGCTGGGTCCCTTTGTCTTGAGTTTACCATAGCATGCCTAGGACAATAGGAGATAAGCTATCCAAGCAGTCCCAACGCATGGAGTGCTGGGTCCCTTCTGTCTTGGGGTCACAATAGCATGCCTATGACAATAAAAAAAGGTACCCCAGCTGTCCCAGTGGCATGGAGTGCTTGGGTCCTTCGGTCTTGAGTTCAACAATGTATGCCTCTGACAATAAGAGATAAGCTATACCAGCAGTCCCAGTGGCATGGAATGTTGGGTCCCTTTTTCCTGAGTTTACTATGGGATGACAATGAAAACAGGAGATAAACTATCCCAACTGTCTCAGTGGCATTGAGTGCTGACTCCCATTGTCTTTATTTCAGCATAAGCGTGCCAATGAAAATAAGAGATAAGCTATCCAGCTGTCACAGTGGCATGGAGTGCTGGGTCCCGTTGTCTAGAGTAAACCATAGTATGCCTATGACAATAAGAGATAAGCTATTACAGCTGTCCCAGTAGAATGGAGTGCTATGTCCATTTTGTCTTGAGTAAACTAAAGCTTGCCTATGCAAATAGAGATAAGATATCACAGCTGTTCCAGTGACAAGGAGTGCTGGGTCCCTTTTGTCTTGAGTTTACCATAGCATGTCTTTGACAACAGGAGATGAGCTATCCAAGCAGTCCCAATAGCATGAGTGCTGTGTCCATTCTGTCTTGGGGTCACAATAGCATGCCTATGACAATAAGAGATAAGGTATCCCATCTATCCAGTGGCATGGACTGCTGGGTCCTTTTTCTTGAGTTTACCATAGCATGCCAATGAAAACAGGAGATAAACTATCCCAACTGTCTCAGTGGCATGGAGTGCTGGGTTCTCTAATCTTTATTTCAGCATAGCATACCAATGAAAATAAGAGATAAGCTGTTCCAGTGGCATGGAGTGATGGGTCCCTTTGTCTTGAGTTCAGCATAGCATGCCTAAGACAATAGGAGATAAGCTGTCCCAGCTGTCAAAGTGGCATGGAGTGCTTGGTCCCTTTACTCTTGAGTTCAACATAGCATGCTTATGACAATAGGAGATAAGCTATACCAGCTGTTCAGTGGCATGGAATGCTGGGTTCATTTGTCTTGAGTTTACCATAGCATGCCTATGAGAATAGGAGATAAGCTATCCAACTGTCGCAGTGGCATGGAGTGGTGGGTCCTTCTTGTCTTGAGTTCACCATAGCATGCCTAAGAGAATAAGAGATAAGCAATCCCAGTTGTCCCAGTGGCATGGAGTGCTGGGTCCCTTTTGTTTAGAGTAAACCATAACATGCCTATGACAATAAGAGATAAGGTATCACAGCTGTCTCAGTAGAATGGAGTGCTGGGTCCATTTTCTCTTGAGTATACAATAGCATGCCTATGGAAATAAAAGATAAGATATCACAGCTGTCACAGTGGCATGGAGTGCTGGGTCCCATTTGTCCTGAGTTTTATAGCATGCCTATGACAGTTGGAGATTAGCTATCCCAGCAGTCCCAGTGGCAGGTAGTGCTGGATACCTTTTGTGTGGGGAACATTAGCATGCCTATAACAATAAGAGATAAGGTATCCCAGCTGTCCAAGAGGCATGGAATGTCAGTCCCTTTTGTCCTGAGTTCAACAAAGTATGCCTCTGACAATAAGAGATAAGCTATACCAGCTGTCCCAGTTGCATGGAGTGCTGGGTCCTTTCTTTCTTGAGTTTACCACAGCATGCCAATGAAAACAGGAGATAAAATATGCAAACTGTCACAGTGGCATAGGCGCTGACTACCCTTGTCTTTATATCAGCATAGCGTACCATTGAAAATAGAAGTAAGCTATCCCAGCTGTCACAGTGGCATGGAGTGCTGGGTCCCTTTTGTCTTGAGTTCACAATAGGATGCCGACGACAGTAGGAGATAACCAATCCAGCTGTCACAGTGGCATGGAGTGCTGGTTCCCTTTGTCTTGAATTCAGCATAGCATGCCTATGACAATAGAGATACGCTATCCCAGCTGTCCCAGTGTCATGGAGTGCTGGGTCCCTTTTGTCTTGAGTTCACAATAGGATGCCGACGACAGTAGGAGATAATCAATCCCAGCTGTCACAGTGGCATGGAGTGCTGGGTCATTTTGTCTTGAATTCAGCATAGCATGCCTATGACAATAAGAGATCGCTATCCCAGCTGTCCCAGTGGCATGGAGTGCTGGTTCCCTTTTGTTCCTGAGTTCACCATAGCATTCCTATGACAAGAGGAGATAAGCAATCCTTTCTGTTCCAGTGACATGGAGTGCTGGGTCCCTTTTATCTTGAGTTCACCATAGCAAGCCTATGAAAATAGGAAATTAGTTATCCCAGATGTCCCAGTGGCAAGGAGTGAGAGGTACCTTTTGTCTTGAGTTCACCATAGTATGCCTAGGACAATAAGAGATAAGCTATCCCAGCTGTCCCAGTGGCATGGAGTGCTGGATCCTTTTTTCTTGAGTTTATCATAGCATGTAATGAAAACAGGAGGTAAACTATCCCAACTGTCTTAGAAGCATGGAGTGCTGAGTCCACTTGTCTTTATTTCAGCACAGCATGCCAATGAAAATAAGAGATAAGCTATCCCAGCTGTTCATGTGGCATGGAATGCTTGGTCCCTTTAGTCTTAGGTCCAACATAGCATGCTTATGACAATAGGAGATAAGTTATACTAGCTCTTCCAGTGGCATGACGTGCAGGGTACCTTTTTTTGAGTTTACCATTGCATGCCTATGACAATAGGAGATGAGCTATCCCAGCTGTCACAGTGGCATGGGTTCTGGTCCCGTTTGTCTAGAGTAAACCTTAATATGCCTATGACAATAAGAGATAAGCTATCACAGCTGTCCCAGTAGAATGGAGTGCTATGTCCATTTTGTCTTTAGTAAACAATAGCATGCCTATGCAAATAAGAGATAAGATATCACAGCTGTTCAGTGACAAAGAGTGCTGGGTCCCTTTGTCTTGAGTTTACCATGCATGTCTTTGACAACAGGAGATGAGCTATCAAGCAGTCCCAATAGCATGAAGTGCTGTGTCCATTCTGTATTGGGGTCACAATAGCATGCTTATGACAATAAGAGATAAGGTATCCCATCTGTCCCAGTGGCATGGACTGCTGGGTCCTTTTCTTGAGTTTACCATAGCATGCCAATGAAAACAGGAGATAAACTATCCCAACTGTCTCAGTGGCATGGGTGCTAGGTCCTCTAATCTTTATTTCAGCATAGCATACCAATGAAAATAAGAGATAAGCTATCCCAGCTGTTTCAGTGGCATGGAGTGATGGGTCTCTTTGTCTTGAGTTCAGCATAGCATGCAAAAGACAATAGGAGATAAGCTGTCCCAGCTGTCAAAGTGGCATGGAGTGCTTGGTCCCTTTTTTGAGTTCAACATAGCATGCATATGACAATAGGAGAAAAGGTATAGCAGCTGTTCCAGTGGCATGGAATGCTGGGTTCATTTTGTCTTGAGTTTACCATAGCATGCCTATGAGAATAGGAAATAAGCTATCTCATCTGTCGCAGTGGCATGGAGTGGTGGGTCCTTTTGTCTTGAGTTCACCTAAGCATGCCTAAGAGAATAAGAGATAAGCAATCCCAGTTGTCCCAGTGGCATGGAGTGCTGGGTCCCTTTGGTTTAGAGTAAACCATAACATGCCTATGACAATAAGAGATAAGGTATCACAGCTGTCTCAGTAGAATGGAGTGCTGGGTCCATTTTCTCTTGAGTAAACAATAGCATGCATATGGAAATAAAAGATAAGATATCACAGCTGTCACAGTGGCATGGAGTGCTGGGTCCAATTTGTCCTGAGTTTATTATAGCATGCCTATGACAGTTGGAGATTAGCTATCCCAGAAGTCCCATTGGCAGGTAGTGCTGGATCCCTTTGTGTCGGGGAAGCAATAGCATGCCTATGACAATAAGAGATAAGGTATCCCAGCTGTCCAAGAGGCATGGAATGTCAGTCCCTTTGTCCTAGAGTTCAACAAAGTATGCCTCTGACAATAAGAGATAAGCTATACCAGCTGCCCCAGTGGCATGGAGTGCTGGGTCCTTTCTTTCATGAGTTTACCATAGCATGCCAATGAAACAGGAGATAAAATATCCCAACTGTCACAGTGGCATGGAGTGCTGACTACCCTTGTCTTTATATCAGCATAGTGTACCATTGAAAATAAGAAGTAAGCTATCCCAGCTGTCACAGAGGCATGGAGTGCTGGGTCCCTTTGTCTTGAGTTCACAATAGGATGCCGATGACAGTAGAGATAACCAATCCCAGCTGTCACAGTGGCATGGAGTGGGTCCCTTTGTCTTGAATTCAGCATAGCATGCCTATGACAATAAGAGATCGCTATCCCAGCTGTCCCAGTGGCATGGAGTGCTGGGTCCCTTTTGTCTTGAGTTCACCATAGCATTCCTATGACAAGAGGAGATAAGCAATCCTTTCTGTTCCAGTGACATGGAGTGCTGGGTCCCTTTATCTTGAGTTCACCATATGCACCTATGAAAATAGGAAATTAGTTATCCCAGATGTCCCAGTGGCAAGGAGTGCCAGGTACCTTTTGTCTTGAGTTCACCATAGTATGCCTAGAACAATGAGAGATAAGCTATCCCAGCTGTCCAGTGGCATGGAGTGCTGGATCCTTTTTTTTTGAGTTTATCATAGCATGCCAATGAAAACAGGAGGTAAACTATCCAACTGTCTCAAGGCATGGAGTGCTGAGTCCACTTGTCTTTATTTCAGCATAGCATGCCAATGAAAATAAGAGATATGCTATCCCAGCTGGTCCAGTGGCATGGAATGCTTGATCCCTTTAGTCTTGAGTCCAACATAGCATGCTTATGACAATGAGGATAAGCTATACTAGCTCTTCAGTGGCATGAAGTGCAGGGTACCTTTTTTGAGTTTACCATTGCATGCCTATGACAATAGGAGATAAGCTATCCCAGCTGTCTCAGTGGCATTGAGTGCTGGGTACTTTTGTCTTGAGTTCACAATAGCATGCCGATGACAATAAGAGATATTATCACAGCTGACCCAGTAGAATGTAGTACTGGGTCCATTTTGTCCTGAGTAAACAATAGCATGCCTTTTGAAATAAAAATGATATCACAGCTGTCCCAGTGGCAAGGAGTGCTTGGTCCCTTGTGTCTTGCATTTACCATAGCATGCCAATGTCAATAGGAGTTAGATAACTCAGCAGTCCCAGTGGCACGAGTGCTGGTCTCATCTGTCTCGGGTAAGAATAGCATGCCCTGTGACAATAGAGATTAGGTATTCCAGCTGCCCCTGAGGCATGGAGTGCTGGGTCCATTTGGTCTTTTAGTTCAACAAAGTATGCCAGTGACAATGGGAGATAAGCTATACCAGCTGTCCCAGTGGCATGGAGTGATAGTCCTTTTTCTCTTGAGTTTACCATAGCATGCCAATGAAAACAGGAGATAAATTATCCAAACTGTCTCTGTGGCACATGGATGCTGATGCCTTGTCTTTTATTTCAGCATAGCATGCCAATGAAAATAAGAGATAAGCTATCCCAGCTGTCCATGTGGCATGGGTGATGGGTCCCTTTATCTTTAGTTCACAATAGGATGCCTACAAAGTAGGAGATAACCTATCCCAGCTGTCCCAGTGGCATGGAGTGCTGGGTCACTCTGTCGGGGTAGCAATAGCATGCCTATGACAATAAGAGATAGGTATACCAGCTGTCCCTGAGGCATGGGTGCTGGATCCCTTGGTCTTGAGTTTGATCAAAGTATGCCAGTGATAATGGGAGATAAGCAATACCAGCTCAGTCAAAGTGGCATGGTGCAGGGTCCTTTCTTTCTTGAGTTTACTACAGCATGCCAATGAAAACAGGAGATAAATTATCCAAACTTAAGAGACAGCTATCCCATCTGTCCCAGTGGCATGGAGTGTTGGTTCCTTTTGTCTTGAGTTCACCTATAGCATGCCTAAGAAAATAAGAGATAAGTTATCCCAGTTGTCCCAGTGGCATGGAGTGATGGTCCAGTTTGTCTAGAGTAAACCATAACATGCCTATGACAAGAGATAAGCTGTTATAGCTGTCCTAGTAGAATGTGCTGTTGATCCATTTGTCTTGAGTTTACCTATAATGCTTTGATAATTTGAGATTACTACCCAGCAGTCCCAGTGGCAGGGAGTGCTGATCCTGCTGTCTAGGAGACACATAGCATGCCTATGATAATAAGAGATAAGTTGTACTAGCTGTACTATGGCATGGAGTTTGGGTCCTTGTCTGAGTTCAACAAAGTATGCCAATGACTATAGAGATAAGCTATACCAGTTGTCCCAGTGGTATAGAGGTTGGGTCCTTTTTTCTGAGTTTACTAAGTATGCAAAGAAAACAGGAGATAAAGAATCCAACTGTCACAGGGCATGGTGTGCTGACTCCCCTGTCTTTATTTCAGCTCAGCATGCTAATGAAAATAAGAGATACGCTATCCCAGTTGTCCCAATGGTATGGAGTGCTGGGTCCTTTTATCTGAGTTCACCATAAGCATTCCAATGACAGAGATTAGTTATCTCAGTTGTCCTGTAACATGATACTGGGTCCCCTTTGTCAGAGTGAAACAATATCATGCCAATGAAAATAAGAGAAAAGTCCAACGTCCCTAGAATGGGTTCTATGCATTTTGTCTGAGTAAAAAAGCATGCTCTTTAAATAAGAGATAAGATATCACAGCTGTCCCAGTGGTATGGTGTTGGGTCACTTTTGTCTTGAGTTTACCATAGCAAGCCTTTGACAGTAGGAGATAAGCTATCCAAGCAGTCCCAATAGCATGGAGTTCTGTGTCCCTTCTGTCTTGGGGTCACAAAAGCATACTTATGACAATAAGTGATAATGTATCCCAGCTGTCCCAGTGGCATAGAGTGCTTGGTCTTACTTTTCTTGAGTTTACCATAGCATGCCAATGAAAACAGGAGATGAACTATCCCATCTGTCTCAGTGGCATGGAGTGCTGGTTCCCTTTTGTCTTGAGTTTACCATATCATGCCTATGACAATAAGAGATAAGCTATCCCACCTGTCCCAGAGGCATGGAGTGCTGTTTCCCTTTTGTCTTGAGTTTACCATAGCATGCCTAAGAAAATAAGATAAGCTATCCCAGTTGTCCTAGTAGGGTGTGCGGTCCTTTTGTCTTGAGTTCACTTCAGCGTTTATGACAATAAGAGAATAGCATCCCAGTTGTCCCAGTATGGAGTGCTGGGTTCTGTTTGTCAGAGTAACCATAGTATGCTTATGACTGTAAGAGATGTTATCACAGCTGTCCCGCTTGAATGGAGTAGTGTCCATTTGTTTTGAGTAAACAATGTATTCCTATGCAAATATGCATAAGATAACATAGCTGTCCTAATGGCGTGTTGTGTCCTTGTCTTGAGTTTACCATATAATGCTTGACAATAGGAGATAAGCTATCCCAGCAGTCCCAATGACATGGAGTGCTGTCCTTCTGTCTTGGTGTTACATTATGCCTATGATAATAAGAGATAAGCTATCACAGCGTCCTACTGGCATGGAGTGTTGAGTCCATTTGTCTGAGAACACAGCATGCTTAGGAAATAAAAAGATATGATATCACAGCTGTCCCAGTAGTATGGAAATGTTAGTCCCATTGTCCTGAGTTTACCAGAGCATTCTATGAAAATTGGAGATTAGCTATCCTGCAGTCCCAGTGGCATGGAGTGCTGGATCCTCTTCAGTGTGGGGGACAATAGCATGCCTATGACAATAAGATAAGGCATCCCAGCTGTCCAAGAGGCATTGAGTGTGGGTCCCTTTTGTCTAGAGTTCAACAAAGTATGCCTATGACAGTAAGCGATATGCTATACCAGCAGTCCCAGTGGCATGGAGTGGTGGGTCCTTTCTTTCTTGAGTTTCTCATAGCATGCCAATGAAATCAGGAGATAAACTATCCCAATTGTCACAGTGGCATGGAGTGCTGTCTCTCCTTGTCTTTATTTCAGCTTAGCATGCCAATGAAAATAAGAGATACACTATCCAGCTGTCCCAGTGGCATGGAGAGCTGGGTCCCTTTTATCTTGAGTTCACCATAGCATGCCTATGACAATAGGAGATAAGTTATCCAAGGTGTCCAAGTGGCATAGAGTGCCAGGTACCTTTTGTCTTGAGTTCACCATAGCATGCCTATGATAATAGGAGATAAGCTATCCCAGCTGTCGCAGTGGCATGGTGTGCTGGGTCCTTTTTGTCTTGAGTTCACCTTAGCATGCTTAAGACAATAAGTGAAAAGCTATCCCAGCTGCCCCAGTGGCATGGAGTGCTGGGTCCCATTTGTCTAGGGTAAACCATAGCATGCCTATGACAATAAGAGAAAAGCTATCACTGCTGTCCCAGAAGAATGGAGTGCTATGTCCATTTTCTCTTGAGTAAACAATAGCATTCCTATGCAAATAAAAGATAAGATATCACAGCTGTCCCAGTGGCATGGAGTGCTGGGTCCCTTTTGTCTTGAGTTTTCCATAGCAAGCCTATGACAATAGGAGATAAGCTATCCAAGCAGTCCCAATTGCATGGAGTGCTGTGTCCCTTCTTTCTTGGGGTCACAATAGCATGCCTATGACAATAAGAGATAAGGTATCCCAGCTGTCCCAGTGGCATGGAGTGCTGTGTCCTTTTTTTCTTGAGTTTACCATAGCATGCCAATGAAAACAGGAGATAAGCTATCCCAACTGTCACAGTGACATGGAGTGCTGGGTCCTTTTTGTCTTGAGTACACCATAGCATGCCTTTGACAATAAGAGATAAGTTATCCAAGCTGTTCCAGTGGCATGGAGTGCTGGGTCCCTTTTGTCTTAAGTTCTGCATAGCATTCCTATGACAATAAGAGATAAGCTATCCCACCTGTCCCAGTGGCATTGAGTGCTGGTTTCCTTTTGTCTTGAGTTTACCATAGCATGCCTAAGAAAATAAGAGATAAGCTATCCCAGTTGTCCCAGTGGCATGGAGTGCTGGGTCCCGTTTGTCTAGAGTAAACCATAACATGCTTATGACTATAAGAGATAAGCTATCACAGCTGTCCCAATAGAATGGAGTGCTGGATCCATTTTGTCTTGAGTAAACAATAGTATGCCTTTGGAAATAAAAGATAAGATATCACAGCTGTCCCAGTGGCATGGAGTGCTGGGTCCCATTTTTCTTGAGTTTACCATAGCATGCCTTTGATAATTGGAGATTAGCTATCCCAGCAGTCCCAGTGGCAGGGAGTGCTGGATCTCTTCTGTCTCGGAGACACAATATCATGCCTATGACAATAAGTGATAAGGTATCCTAGCTGTCCAAGAGGCATGGAGTGTGGGTCCCTTTAGTCTTGAGTTCAACATAGCATGCTTATGGCAAAAGGACATAAGCTATACCAGCTGTTCCAGTGGCATGGAATGCAGGGTACCTTTTGTCTTGAGATTGCCATAGCATGCCTATGACAATAGGAGATAAGCTATCCCAACTGTCGCAGTGGCATGGAGTGTTGGGTTCTTTTTGTCTTGAGTTCACCATAGCATGCCTTTGACAATAAGAGATAAGTTATCCGAGCTGTTCCAGTGTCATGGAGTGCTGGGTCGCTTTTGTCTTGAGTTCACTATAGCATGCCTATGACAATAAGAGATAAGCTATCCCACCTGTCCCAGTGGCATGGAGGACTGGTTGCCTTTTGTCTTGAGTTCAACAAAGTATGCCTATGACAAAAAGAGATAAGCTATAGCAGCTGTCCCAGTGGCATGTAGTGCTGGGTCCTTTCTTTCTTGAGTTTACCATAGCATGCCAATGAAAACAGGAGATAAACTATCCCAACAGTCATAGTGAAATGGAGTGCTGACTCTCCTTGTCTTTATTTCAGCTTAGCATGCCAATGAAAATAAGAGATAAGCTATACCAGCTGTCCCAGTGGCATGGAGTGCTGGGTCCTTTCTTTCTTGAGTTTACCATAGCATGCCAATGAAAACTGGAGATAACCTATCCCAACTGTTGCAGTGGCTTGGAGTGCTGGGTCACTTTTGTCTTGAATTCACCATAGCATGCTTATGACAATAAGAGATACGCTATCCCAGCTGTGCCAGTGGCATAGACTGCTGGGTCCCTTTTATCTTGAGTTCACAATAGTATTCCTATGACAAGAGGAGATAAGCTATCCAGGCTGTTTCAGTGACATAGAGTGCTGGGTCCCTTTGATCTTGAGTTCACCTTCGCATGCCTATGACAATAGGAGATTAGTTAGACCAGGTGTCCCAGTGGCATGGAGTGCCAGGTAACTTTTGTCTTAGGTTCAACATAGCATGCCGAGGACAATAAGAGATAAGCTATCCCAGCTGTCCCAGTGGCATGGAGTGCTGGGTCCTTTTTTTCTGGAGTTTACCATAGCATGCCAATGAAAACAGGAGATAAACTATCCCAACTGTCTCTGTGGCAAGGAGTGCTGAGTCCCTTGTCTTAATTTTTAGCATAGCATGGCAATGAAAATAAGAGATGTTCTATCCTAGCCATGTTGCAGTGGCTTGGAGTGATGGGTCACTTTGTCTTGAGCTGACCATATCATGCCTATGACAATAAGAGATAAGTTATACCAGCAGTGCCATTGGCAATTATTGCAGCGTCCCTTTTGTCTTGAGTAAACCATAGCATGCCTGTGACAATAAGAGATTGGCTATCACAGCTGTCCCAGTGGCATGGAGTGCTGGGTCCCTTTTGTCTTGTGTAAACCATAGCATGCCAATGACAATAAGAGATAAGCCATCACAGCTTTACCGGTGCATGGAGTGCTGGGTCCCTTTCGTCTTCAGTTCCACAAATCATGCCTATGACAACAGGAGATAAGCTATCCCTACAGTCCCAGTGGCATGGAGTGGTGGGTCACATTTGTCTTGAGTTTAAAATAGCATGCCTATGACAATAGGAGATTCTCTATATCAGCTGTCCCAGTGGCATGGAGTGCTGGGACCTTTTGTCTTGAGTAAATCATATCATGCCTATGACAATAAGAGATAAGCTATCCCAGCTGTCCAAGTGGCATTGAGTGCTGAGTCTCTTTCATCTTGAGTTTAAAATATCATGCCTATGACAATATGGATAAGCTTATCCCAGCTATCCCAGTGGCATGGAATGGGGACCCTTATGTCTTGAGTTAACTGTAGCATGCCTATGACTATAAAAGATAAACTATCCCAGCTGCCCCAGTGGTATTGAGTGCTTAGTCCCTTTTGTCTTGAATTCACCATAGTATGCCTATGACAACAGGAGATACGCTATCCCAGCTGTCGTAGTGGCATGGAGTGCTGGGTCTCTTTTGTCTTGAGTTCAATATAGTATGCCAATGACAATAAGAAGTAAGTTCTCCCACCTGTCCCAGTGGTATGGAGTGCAGTGTTCCCTTTTCATTGAGTGCACTATAGCATGCCTATGGCAATAAGAGATAAGTTATCCCAGCTGTTCCAGTAGCATGAAGTGCAGGGTCCCTTTGTCTTGAGTTCATAATAGCATGCCTACGGCAATATGTGACAGTTTTCCCTGCTGTCACAGTGGCATGGAGTTCTGGGTCCCTTTTCAAGAGTTAACTATATCATGCCTATGACAATAAGAGATAAGTTATCTCAGCTGTCCCAGTGGAATGGAGTACTGGTCCATTTTGTCTTGAGTAAACCATAGCACGCCTATGGAAATAAGAGATTAAGTATCACTGCTGTCCCAGTGGCATGGATTATTGGGTCCCTTTTGTATTGAGTTAACCATAGCTTACCTATGTCAGTAGGATATAGTCTATCCCAGCTGTCCCAGTGACATGGAGTTCTTGGTCCCTTTAGTCTTGAGTTCATCATAGAATGCCTATGACAATATCAGATAACCTCTCCTAGCTGCCCCAGTGGCATGGAGTGTTGGGTCCCTTTTTTCTTAAGTTCACCATAGCATGCCTATGACAATAAGAGATTATCTATCCCAGGTGTCCCAGTGGCATAGAGTGCCAGGTCCCTTTTGTCTTGAGTTCACCATAGCATGTCTATGACAATAGGAAATAAGTTATCCCAGCTGTTCCAGTGCCATGGAGTGCAGGCCCTTTTGTCTTGAGTGCACCATAGCATGCCTATGAGAAAAGCAGATAAGCTATCTGTGCTGTTCCAGTGGCATGGAGTGCTGGGTCCCCTTTGTCTTGTGTTCACCAAAGCATGACTATGACAATAAGTGATAAGATATCCCAGCTGTCCGAGTAGCATGTATTGCTGAGTACCTTTAGTCTTGAGTAAGCCATAGCATGCCTATGACAATAAGAGATTATCTATCCCAGCAGTCCCAGTGGCATGGAATGCTTGCTCCCTTTTGTCCTGAGTTCACCTTTGCATTCCTATGGCAACAGGAGAAAAGCCATTACAGCTGTCTCAATGGCATGGAGTGCTGGCTCTTTTGTCTTGAGTTCACCATTGCATTCCTATGACAATAAGAGATATGCTACCCCAGCCGTCCCAGTGGCATGGGGGTGCTGGGTCCTTTGTAATGAGTTCAAGATAGTATGCCTTTAACAGTAAAAGATGCCTATTCAGCTGTGTCAATGGTCATGAGTGCTGGCTCCCTTTGTCTTGAGTTAACCATAAGCATGCCTATGACAATAGGAGATAAGCTGTCCCAGCATACCCAGAGGCATGAAGTACTGGCACCCTTCTGTCATGGTGTCACAATAGTATGCCTATGACAATAAGAGATAAGGATCTCAGCTGTCCCAGCTGCTTGGAGTGCTGGGTCCCTTTGGTCTTGAGTTCAACATAGTATGCCTATGACAATAAGAGATACGTGCTTATCCCAGTTGTCCCAGTGACATGGAGATCTGGGTCCTTTTCTTGAGTTCAACATAGCATCCCTATGACAAGAGGAGATAACTACCCCAGCTGTCCCAGTGACATGGAATGCTGGGTCCCTTGTGTGTTGGGTTCACCATAGAATGCCTATGACAATAGGAGATAAGCTATCCCAGCTGTCCCAGAGGTCCGGAGTCCTGGGTCCCTTTTGTCTTGAGTTCACCATAGCATGACTATGACAATAGGTGATTAGTTATCCCAGCTGTCTCAGTGGCATGGAGTGTCGGGTCACTTTTGTCTTGAGTTCACCATAGCATGCCAATGATAACAGCAGATAAACTATCCCAGCTGTCTCAGTGGCATGGAATGCTGAGTCCCCTCGTCTTGAGTTCACCATAGTGTGCCTATGACAATAGGAGATAAGCTATACCAACTCTCCCAGTGGCATTGAGTGCTGGTCCTTTATGTCTTGAGTGCAACCATGCATGCCTATGACAATAAGTGAAGTTTTCCCACTGTACCAGTGGCACGGGTGCTGGGCCCCTTTTATCTTGAGTAAACCATTGCATGCCTATGACAATAAGTGATAAGCTATCACAGCTGTCCAAGTGGCTTGGAGTGCTGAGTCCCTTTTGTCTTGTGTAAACCATAGCATGTCTATGACAATAAGAGATAAGCTATCAAAGCTGTCCCAGTGGCATGGAGTGCTGGGTCCCTTTTGTCTTGAGTTGAACATTGCATGCCTATGACAATAGGAGATAAGCTATCCCAACTGTCCCAGTGGCATGGAGAGCTGGTTCCCTTTTGTCTTGAGTTCACCATAGCATGAATAAGACAATAAGAGATAAGGTATCCCAGTTGTCCCAGTGGCATGGAGTGCTGGGTCCCTTTTGTCTAGAGTAAACCTTAACATGCCTATGACAATAAGAGTTAAGCTATCACAGCTGTCCCAGAGATGGAGTGCTGGGTCCATTTTGTCTTGAGTAAACAATGGCATGCCTATGGAAATAAAAGATAGAAGATATCACAGCTGTCCCAGTGGCATGGAGTGCTGGGTCCCATTTGTCTTGAGTTCCTCACAGCATGCCTATGACAATTGGAGATTAGCTATCCCTGCAGTCCCAGTGGCAGGGAGTGCTGGATTCCTTCTCTGTCAGGGACACTATAGCATGCCTATGACAATAAGAGATAAGGTATCCCAGCTGTCCAAGAGGCATGGAGTGTGGGTCCCTTTTGTCTTGAGTTCAACAAAGTATGCCTATGACAATAAGAGATAAGCTATACCAGCTGTCCCAGTGGCATGGAGTGCTGGGTCCTTTCTTTCTTGAGTTTACCATAGCAAGCAAATGAAAACAGGAGATAAACTATCCGAACTGTCACAGTGGCATGGAGTGCTGACTCCCCTTGTCTTTATTTCAGCTTAGCATGCCAATGAAAATAAGAGATACGCTATCCCAGTTGTCCCAGTGGTATGGAGTGCTGGGTCCCTTTTATCTTGAGTTCACCATTGCTTGCCTATTACAATAAGGAGATCAGTTATCCCAGGTGTCTCAGTGGCATGGAGTGCCAGGTACCATTTGTCTTGAGTTCACCATAGCATGCCTATGACGATAGGAGATAAGCTATCCCAGCTGTCACAGTGGCATGGTTTGCTGGGTCCCTTTTGTCTTGAGTTCACCTTAGCATGCCTATGACAATAAGAGAGTGCTATCCCAGCTGTCCCAGTGGCATGGAGTGCTGGGTCCTTTTTCTTGAGTTCAGCATAGTCATGCCTGTGAAAACAGGAGACAAACTATCCCAACTGTCCCAGTGGCATGGAGTGCTGGGTCCCATTTCTCTAGAGTAAATCATAACATGCCAATGACAATAAGAGATAAGCTATCACAGCTGTCCCAGTAGAATGGAGTGCTGGGTCCATTTTGTCTTGAGTAAACAATAGCATGCCTATGCAAATAGCGTATAAGATATCAGCTGTCCCCGTAGTGTCATGGAGTGCTGAGTCCATTTGTCTTGAGTTTACCATAGCATGCCTATGACAATTGGAGATTAGCTATCCCAGCAGTCCAGATGGCTGGGAGTGCTGGATCCCTTCTGTGTCGGGGACACAATAGCAAGCCTATGACAATAAGAGATAAGGTATCCCAGCTGTCCAAGAGGCATGGAGTGTGGGTCCCTTTTGTCTTGAGTTCAACAAAGTATGCCTATGACAATAAGAGATAAGCTATACCAGCTGTCCCAGTGGCATGGAGTGCTGGGTCCTTTCTTTCTTGAGTTTACCATAGCAAGCAAATGAAAACAGGAGATAAACTATCCGAACTGTCACAGTGGCATGGAGTGCTGACTCCCCTTGTCTTTATTTCAGCTTAGCATGCCAATGAAAATAAGAGATACGCTATCCCAGTTGTCCCAGTGGTATGGAGTGCTGGGTCCCTTTTATCTTGAGTTCACCATTGCTTGCCTATTACAATAGGAGATCAGTTATCCCAGGTGTCTCAGTGGCATGGAGTGCCAGGTACCATTTGTCTTGAGTTCACCATAGCATGCCCATGGACGATAGGGAGATAAGCTATCCCAGCTGTCACAGTGGCATGGTTTGTTGGTCCCTTTTGTCTTGAGTTCACCTTAGCATGCCTATGGACAATAAGAGAAAAGCTATCCCAGCTGTCCCAGTGGCATGGAGTGCTGGGTCCTTTTTTTCTTGAGTTCAGCATAGCATGCCTGTGAAAACAGGAGACAAACTATCCCAACTGTCCCAGTGGCATGGAGTGCTGGGTCCCATTTCTCTAGAGTAAATCATAACATGCCAATGACAATAAGAGATAAGCTATCACAGCTGTCCCAGTAGAATGGAGTGCTGGGTCCATTTTGTCTTGAGTAAACAATAGCATGCCTATGCAAATAAGCGATAAGATATCACAGCAGTCCCAGTGGCATGGAGTGCTGGGTCCCATTTGTCTTGAGTTTACCATTGCATGCCTATGACGATAGGAGATAAGCTGTCCCAGCAGTCCCAAAGGCATGGATTGCTGGGTCCCTTCTACCTTTGGGTTTCAATAGCATGCGTAAGACAATAAGAGATAAGGTATCCCAGCTGTCCCTGTGGCATGCAGTGCTGTGTCCTTTTTTTCTTGATTTTACCATAGCATGACATTGAAAACAGGAGATAAACTATCCCAGCTGTCTCAGTGGCATGGAGTGCTGAGTCCACTTATCTTTATTTCAGCATAGCATGCCAATGAAAATAAGAGATAAGCTCTCCCAGCTGTTCCAGTGACATGGAGTGAAGGGTCCCTTTGTCTTGAGTTCAGCATAGCATGACTTAGACAATAGGAGATAAGCTATCCCAACTGTCGCAGTGCCATGGAGTGCTGCGTCCTTTTTTGTCTTGAGTTCACCATAGCATGCCTTTGATAATAAGAGATAAGTTATCCGAGCTGTTCCAGTGGCATGGAGTGCTGGTTCTCTTTTGTCTTGAGTTCACCATAGCATGCCTAAGACAATAAGAGATAAGCTATCCAATTTGTCCCAGTGGCATGGAGTGCTGGGTCCCTTTTGTCTAGAATAAACCATAACATGCTTATGTCAATAAGAGATAAGCTATCACAGCTGTCCCAGTAGAATGGAGTGCTGGGGCCATTTTGTCTTGAGTAAACAATAGCATGCCTATGGAAATAAAAGATAAGTTATCACAGCTGTCCCAGTAGCATGGAGTGTTGGGTCCCTTTTGTCTTGAGTTTACCATAGCATGCCTATGACAATTGGAGAATAGCTATCCCTGCAGTCCCAGTAGCAGGGAGTGCTGGATCCCTTCTGTCTCTCGGGGATGCAATAGCATGCCTATGACAATAAGAGATAAGATATCCCAGCTGTCCAAGAGGCATGGAGTGTGGGTCCCTTCTGTCTTGAGTTCAACAAAGTTTGTCTATCACAACAAGAGATAAGCTATGCCAGCAGTCCCAGTGGCATGGAGTGCTGGGTCCTTTCTTTCTTGAGTTTACCATAGCATGCCAATGAAAACAGGGAAATAAACTATCCCAACTGTCATAGTGACATCGAGTGCTGACTCCCTTTGTCTTTATTTCAGCTTAGCATGCCAATGAAAATAAGAGATACGCTATCCCAGTTGTCCCGGTGGTATGGAGTGCTGCGTCCCTTTTATCTTGAGTTCACCATTGCATGCCTATTACAATAGCAGATCAGTTATCCCAGGTGTCTCAGTGGCATGGAGTGCCAGGTACCTTTTTTCTTAAGTTCACCTTCTCTCTTGCCTATGACAATAGGAGATTAGTTAGACCAGGTGTCCCAGTGGCATGGAGTGCCAGGTAACTTTTATCTTGAGATCACCATAGCATGCCGAGGACAATAAAAGATAAGCTATCCCAGCTGTCCCAGTGGCATGGAGTGTTGGGTCCTTTTTTTCTTGAGTTTACCATAGCATGCCAATGAAAACAGGAGATAGACTATCCCAACTGTCTCTGTGGCAAGGAGTGCTGAGTCCCCTTGTCTTAATTTTAGCATAGCATGGCAATGAAAATAAGAGATAAGCTATCCCAGCAGTTCCAGTGGCTTGGAGTGATGGGTCACTTTTGTCTTGAGCTGACCATAGCATGCCTATGACAATAAGAGATAAGTTATACCAGCTGTGCCATTGGCAATTATTGCAGCGTCCCTTTTGTCTTGAGTAAACCATAGCATGCCTGTGACAATAAGAGATTAGCTATCACAGCTGTCCCAGTGGCATGGAGGGTTGGGTCCCTTTTGTCTTGTGTAAACCAAACCATGCCAATGACAATAAGAGATAAGCCATCACAGTTTCATCAGTGCATGGAGTGCTGGGTCCCTTTCGTCTTGAGTTCCACAAATCATGCCTATGACAACAGGAGATAAGCTATCCCTACAGTCCCAGTGGCATGGAGTGGTGTGTCCCATTTGTCTTGAGTTTAAAATAGCATGCCTATGACAATAGGAGATTCTCTATATCAGCTATTCCAGTGGCATGGAGTGCTGGGTCCTTTTGTCTTGAGTAAATCATATCATGCCTATGACAATAAGAGATAAGCTATCCCAGCTGTCCAAGTGGCATTGAGTGCTGAGTCTCTTTCATCTTGAGTTTAACATATCATGCCTATGACAATATGAGATAAGCTATCCCAGCTATCCCAGTGGCATGGAATGCTGGGTCCCTTATGTCTTGAGTTAACTGTAGCATGCCTATGACTATAAGAGATAAACTATCCCAGCTGTCCCAGTGGTATTGAGTGCTTAGTCCCTTTTGTCTTGAATTCACCATAGCATGCCTATGACAACAGGAGATACGCTCTCCCAGCTGTCATAGTGGCATGGAGTGCTGGGTCCCTTTTGTCTTAAGTTCAATATAGTATGCCAATGACTAGAAAAATTAAGTTCTCCCACCTGTCCCAGTGGTATGGAGTGCGGGTTCCCTTTTCTCTTGAGTGCACTATAGCATGCCTATGGCAATAAGAGATAAGCTATCCCAGCTGTTCCAGTAGCATGAAGAGCAGGGTCCCCTTTGTCTTGAGTTCACAATAGCATGCCTATGACAATATGTGACAAGTTTTCCCAGCTGTCCCAGTGGCATGGAGTTCTGGGTCCCTTTTTTCAAGAGTTAACCATATCATGCCTATGACAATAAGAGATAAGTTATCTCAACTTTCCCAGTGGAATGGAGCACTGGGTCCATTTTGTCTTGAGTAAACCATAGAATGCCTATGGAAATAAGAGATAAGATATCACTGCTGTCCCAGTGGCATGGATTGTAGGGTCCCTTTTGTCTTGAGTTAACCATAGCTTATTCTATGTCAGTAGGATATAGTCTATCCCAGCTGTCCGAGTGACATGGAGTTCTTGGTCCCTTTAGTCTTGAGTTCATCATAGAATGCCTATGACAATATTAGATAACCTCTCCTAGCTGCCCCAGTGGCATGGAGTGTTGAGTCCCTTTTTTCTTAAGTTCACCATAGCATGCCTATGACTATAAGAGACTATCTATCCCAGTTGTCCCAGTGGCATAGAGTGCCAGGTCCCTTTTGTCTTGAGTTCACCATAGCAAGCCTATGACAATGAGAGATAAGCTATACCTGCTGTCCCGGTGGCATGGAGGGCTTGGTCCTTTTTGTCTTGAGTTCACCATAGCATGCCTATGACAATAGGAGATAAACTATCCCAGCTGTCCCAGTGGCATGAAATGCTGGGTCTCTTTGTCCTGAGTTCAGCATAGCATGCCTATGACAATAGGAAATAAGCTATCCCAGCTATTCCAGTGCCATGGAGTGCTGGCCCTTTTGTCTTGAGTGCACCATAGCATGCCTATGACAAAAGCAGATAAGCTATCTGTGCTGTTCCAGTGGCATGGAGTGCTGGGTCCCCTTTGTCTTGTGTTCACCAAAGCATGACTATGACAATAAGTGATAAGTTATCCCAGCTGTCCGAGTAGCATGGATTGCTGAGTACCTTTAGTCTTGAGTAAGCCATAGCATGCCTGTGACAATAAGAGATTATCTATCCCAGCAGTCCCAGTGGCATGGAATGCTTGCTCCCTTTTGTTCTGAGTTCACCTTTGCATTCCTATGACAACAGGAGAAAAGCCATTACAGCTGTCTCAGTGGCACGGAATGCTGGCTCCCTTTTGTCTTGAGTTCACCATTGCATTCCTATGACAATAAGAGATATGCTACCCCAGCCGTCCCAGTGGCATGGGGTGCTGGGTCCCTTTTGTATTGAGTTCAAGATAGTAAGCCTATAACAGTAAAAGATAAGCTATCCCAGCTGTCTAAATGGCATGGAGTGCTGGCTCAGTTTTGTCTTGAGGTAACCATAGCATGCCTATGACAATAAGAGATAAGCTGTCCCAGCAGACCCAGAGGCATGAAGTACTGGCACCCTTCTGTCATGGTGTCACAATAGTATGCCTATGACAATAAGAGATAAGGAATCTCAGCTGTCCCAGTGGCTTGGAGTGCTGGGTCCCTTTGGTCTTGAGTTCAACATAGTATGCCATGACAATAAGAGATACACTATCCCAGCTGTCCCAGTGACATGGAGTTCTTTGTCCCTTTTGTCTTGAGTTCAACATAGCATCCCTATGACAAGAGGAGATAAGCTACCCAAGCTGTCCCAGTGGAATGGAATGCTGGGTCACTTGTGTGTTGGGTTCACCATAGAATGCCTATGACAATAGGAGATAAGCTATCCCAGCTGTCCCAGAGGCATGGAGTGCTGGGTCCCTTTTGTCTTGAGTTCACCATAGCATGACTATGACAATAGGTGATTAGTTATCCCAGCTGTCTCAGTGGCATGGAGTGTCGGGTCACTTTTGTCTTGAGTTCACCATAGCATGCCAATGACAACAGCAGATAAACTATCCCAGCTGTCTCAGTGGCATGGAATGCTGAGTCCCCTCGTCTTGAGTTCACCATAGTGTGCCTATGACAATAGGAGATAAGCTATCCCAACTCTCCCAGTGGCATGGAGTGCTGGTCCCTTATGTCTTGAGTGCACCATAGCATGCCTATGACAATAAGAGATAAGTTTTCCCCACTGTACCAGTGACACAGAGTGCTGGGCCCCTTTTATCTTGAGTAAACCATAACATGCCAATGACAATAAGTGATAAGCTATCACAGCTGTCCAAGTGGCTTGGAGTGCTGGGTCCCTTTTGTCTTGTGTAAACCATAGCATGCCTATGACAATAAGAGATAAGCTATCAAAGCTGTCCCAGTGGCATGGAGTGCTGGGTCCCTTTTGTCTTGAGTTGAACATTGCTTGCCTATGACAATAAAAGATAAACTCTTCCATCTGTCCCAGTGGCATGGAGTGCTAGGTCCCTTTTGTCTTGAGTTGAACATTGCATGCCTATGACAATAGGAAATAAGCTATCCCAACTGTCCCAGTGGCATGGAGAGCTGGTTCCCTTTTGTCTTGAGTTCACCATAGCATGAATAAGACAATAAGAGAAAAGGTATCCCAGTTGTCCCAGTGGCATGGAGTGCTGGGTCCCTTTTGTCAAGAGTAAACCATAACATGCCTATGACAATAAGAGTTAAGCTATCACAGCTGTCCCAGTAGAATGGAGTGCTGGGTCCATTTTGTCTTGAGTAAACAATAGCATGCCTTTGGAAATAAAAGATAAGATATCACAGCTGTCCCAGTTGCATGGAGTGCTGGGTCCCATTTGTCTTGAGTTTACCATAGCATGCCTATGACAATTGGAGATTAGCTATCCCAGCAGTCCAGATGGCTGGGAGTGCTGGATCCCTTCTGTGTCGGGGACACAATAGCAAGCCTATGACAATAAGAGATAAGGTATCCCAGCTGTCCAAGAGGCATGGAGTGTGGGTCCCTTTTGTCTTGAGTTCAACAAAGTATGCCTATAACAATAAGAGATAAGCTATACCAGCTGTCCCAGTGGCATGGAGTGCTGGGTCCTTTCTTTCTTGAGTTTACCATAGCATGCCAATGAAAACAAGAGATAAACTATCCGAACTGTCACAGTGGCATGGAGTGCTGACTCCCCTTGTCTTTATTTCAGCTTAGCATGCCAATGAAAATAAGAGATACGCTATCCCAGTTGTCCCAGTGGCATGGAGTTCTGGGTCCCTTTTATCTTGAGTTCACCATTGCATGCCTATTACAATAGGAGATCAGTTATCCCAGGTGTCTCAGTGGCATGGAGTGCCAGGTACCTTTTGTCTTGAGTTCACCATAGCATTCCTATGACAATAGGAGATAAGCTATCCCAGCTGTCACAGTGGCATGGTTTCCTGGGTCCCTTTTTGTCTTGATTTCACCTTAGCATGCCTAGGACAATAAGAGAAAAGCTATCCCAGCTGTCCCAGTGGCATGGAGTGCTGGGTCCTTTTTTTCCTTGAGTTTAGCATAGCATGCCTGTGAAAACAGGAGATAAACTATCCCAACTGTCCCAGTGGCATGGAGTGCTGGGTCCCATTTCTCTAGAGTAAATCATAACATGCCTATGACAATAAGAGATAAGCTATCACAGCTGTCCCAGTAGAATGGAGTGCTGGGTCCATTTTGTCTTGAGTTTACCATAGCATGCCTATGACAATTGGAGATTAGTTATCCCAGCAGTCCCAGTGGCAGGAAGTGCTGGATCCCTTCTGTCTCGGGGACACAATAGCATGCCTATGACAATAAGAGATAAGGTATCCCAGCTGTCCAAGAGGCATGCAGTGTGGGTCCCTTTTGTTTTGAGTTCAACAAAGTATGCCTATGACAAAAAGAGATAAGCTATACTAGCTGTCCCAGTGGCATGGAGTGCTGGGTCCTTTCTTTCTTGAGTTTACCATAGCATGCCAATGAAAACAGGAGATAAACTATCCCAACTGTCATAGTGACATGGAGTGCTGACTCCCCTTGTCTTTATTTCAGCTTAGCATGCCAATGAAAATAAGAGAGAAGCTATCCCAGCTGACCCAGTGGTATGGATTGCTGGGTCCCTTTTGTCTTTAGTTCAGAATAGGATGCCTATGACGGTAGGAGATAACCTATCCAAGCTGTCGCAGTGGCTGGGAGTGCTGGGTCCCTTTTGTCTTGAATTCACCATAGCATGCCTATGACAATAAGAGATAAGGTATCCCAGCTGTCCAAGAGGCATGGAGTGTGGGTCCATTTTGTCTTGAGTTCAACAAAGTATGCCTATGACAAAAAGAGATAAGATATACCAGCTGTCCCAGTGGCATGGAGTGCTGGGTCATTTCTTTCTTGAGTTTACCATAGCATGCCAATGAAAACTGGAGATAACCTATCTCAGCCGTCGCAGTGGCTTGGAGCGCTGGGTCACTTTTGTCCTGAATTCACCATAGCATGCTTATGACAATAAGAGATAACCTATCCCAGCTGTGCCAGTGGCATGGACTGCTGGGTCCCTTTTATCTTGAGTTCACCATAGCATTCCTATGACTAGAGGAGATAAGCTATCCAGGCTGTTTCAGTGACATAGAGTGCTGGGTCCCTTTTATCTTGAGTTCACCTTCGCATGCCTATTACAGTAGGAGATTAATTAGACCAGGTGTCCCAGTGGCATGGAGTGCCAGGTACCTTTTGTCTTGAGTTCACCATAGCATGCCTAGGACAATAAGAGATAAGCTATCCCAGCTGTCCCAGTGGCATGGAGTGCTGGGTCCTTTTTTTCTTGAGTTTACCATAGCATGCCAATGAAAACAGGAGATAAACTATCCCAACTGTCTCTGTGGCAAGGAGTGCTGAGTCCCCTTGTCTTAATTTTAGCATAGCATGCCAATGAAAATAAGAGATAAGCTATCCCAACTTTTCCAGTGGCTTGGAGTGATGGGTCACTTTTGTCTTGAGCTGACCATAGCATGCCTATGACAATAAGAGATAAGCTATACCAGCTGTCCTGGTGGCATGGAGGGCTGTGTCCTTTTTGTCTTCAGTTCACCATATCGTGCCTATGACATTAGGAGATAAACTATCCCAGCTGTCCCAGTGGCATGGAATGCTGGGTCCCTTTGTCCAGAGTTTAGCATAGCATGCCTATGACAATAGGAAATAAGCTATCCCAGCTGTTCAAGTGCCATGGAGTACTGGCCCTTTTGTCTTGAGTGCACCACAGCATGCCTATGACAACAACAGATAAGCTATCTGAGCTGTTCCAGTGGCATGGAGTGCTGGGTCCCTTTTGTCTTGTGTTCTCTAAAGCATGACTATGACAATAAGTGATAAGTTAACCCAGCTGTCCCAGTAGCATGGATTGCTGGGTCACTTTTGTCTTGAGTAAGCCTATGACAATAAGAGATTATCTATCCCAGCTGTCCCAGTGGCATGGAATGCTGGCTCCCTTTTGTCTTGAGTTCACCATTGCTTTCCTATGACAATAGGAGATAAGCTATTCCAGCTGTCTCAGTGGCATGGAGTGCTGGCTCCCTTTTGTCTTGAGTTCACCATTGCATTCCTATGACAATAAGAGATAAGCTACCCCAGCCGTCCCAGTGGCATGGAGTGCTGGGTCCCTTTTGTCTTGAGTTCAAGATAGCATGCCTATAACAGTCAAAGATAAGATATCCCAGCTGTCTCAGTGGCCAGGAGTGCTGGCTCCCTTTTGTCTTGGGTAAACCATAGCATGCCTTTGACAATAAGAGATGAGCTATCTCAGCTGCCCCAGTGGAATGGTGTACTTGGTCCATTTTGTCTTGAGTAAACCATAGGATGCCTATGGAAATAAGAGATAAGATATCACAGCTGTCCCAGTGGCATGGAGTGTTGGGTCCCTTTCTTTTTGAGTTAACCATAGCATGCCTATGACAATAAGAGATAAGCTGTCCCAGCTGACCCAGTGTCATGGACTGCTGGCTCCCTTCTGTCTTGGTGTCACAATAGCATGCCTATGACAATAAGAGATAAGGTATCCCAGCAGTCACAGTGGCTTGGAGTTCTGGGTCCCTTTTGTCTTGAGTTCAACATAGCATCCCTATGACAATAGGAGTTAAGCTACCCCAGCTGTCCCAGTGGCATGGAGTGTTGGGTCACTTGTGTCTTGGGTTCACCATTTAATGCCTATGACAATAGGAGATAAGCTATCCCATCTGTCCGAGTGGCATGGAGTGCTGGGTCGCTTTTGTCTTGAGTTCACCATAGCATTCCTATGACAATAGGACATAAGCTATCCCAGTTGTTCCAGTGACATGGAGTGCTGGTTCCCTTTTATCTTGAGTTCACCATAGCATGACTATGACAATAAGAGATAAGCTATCCCAGCTGTTCCAGTGGCATGGAGTGCTGGGTCCTTTTTTTCTTGAGTTCACCATAGCATGCCAGTGACAACAGGAGATAAACTATCCCAGCTGTCTCAGTGGCATGGAATGCTGAGTCCCCTCGTCTTGAGTTCACCACAGCATGCCTACGACAATAGGAGATCAGCTATCCCAGCTCTCCCAGTGGCATGGAGTGCTGGTCCCTTATGTCTTGAGTGCACTATAGCATGCCCATGACAATAAGAGATAAGTTTTCCCCACTGTCCCAGTGGCACGGAGTGCTGGGCCCTTTCGCCTTGAGTAACCATATATGCCTATGAGAATAAGTGATAAGTTATCACAGCTGTCCCAGTCACTTGGAGTGCTGGGTCCCTTTTGTCTTGTGTGAACCATAGCATGTCTATGACAATAAGAGATAAGCTATCCCAGCTGTCCCAGTGGCATGGAGTGCTGGGTCCCTTTAGTCTTGAGTTGAACATTGCATGCCTATGACTGTAAGAGATAAGCTCTCCCACCTGTCCCAGTGGCATGGAGTGCTGGGTCCCTTTTGTCTTGTGTTAAACATTGCATACCTTTGACAATAGAAGATTAGCTATCCCAGCTGTTCCAGTGGTGTGGATTGCTGGGTCCCTTTTGTCTTGAATTCAACATAACATGAATACTACAATAGGAGATAAGTTATCCCAGCTGTCCCAGTGGCATGGAGTGCTGGGTCCCTTTTGTCTTGAGTTTACCATAGCATGCCTATGACAATACCAGATAAGCTGTCCCAACTGTCCAAGTGGCATGGTGTGCTGGGTCCCTTTTGTCTTGAGGTAACCATAGCATGCCAATAACAATAAGAGATAAACTATCCCTGCTGTTCCAGTGGCATGGAGTGCTGGGTCCCTTTTGTCTTGAGTTCAATATAGTATGCCAATGACAATAAGAAGTACGTTCTCCCACCTTTCCCAGTGGTATGGAGTGCTGGTTCCCTTTTCTCTTGAGTGCACCATTGCATGCCTATGGCAATAAGAGATAAGCTATCCCAGCTGTTCCAGTAGCATGAAGTGCAGGGTCCCCTTTGTCTTGAGTTCACAATAGCATGCCTATGATAATATGTGACAAGTTTTCCCAGCTGTCCCAGTGGCATGGAGTGCTGGGTCCCTTTTTTCAAGAGTTAACCATATCATGCCTATGACAATAAGAGATAAGTTATCTCAGCTGTCCCAGTGGAATGGAGTACTGGGTCCATTTTGTCTTGAGTAAACCATAGCATGCCTATGGAAATAAGAGATAAGATATCACTGCTGTCCCAGTGGCATGGATTTTTGGGTCCCTTTTGTCTTGAGTTAACCATAGCTTACCTATGACAGTAGGAGATAGTCTATCCCAGCTGTCCAAGTGTCATGGAGTTCTGAGTCCCTTTAGTCTTGAGTTCATAACAGAATGACTATGACAATATTAGATAACCTCTCCTAGCTGCACCAGTGGCTTGGAGTGTCAAGTCCCTTTCTTCTTAAGTTCACCATAGCATGCCTATGACAATAAGAGATTATCTATCCCAGGTGTCCCAGTGGCATAGAGTGCCAGGACCCTTTTGTCTTGAATTCACCATAGCAAGCCTATGACAATGAGAGATAAGCTATACCAGCTGTCCTGGTGGCACGGAGGGCTGTGTCCTTTTTGTCTTCAGTTCACCATAGCGTGCCTATGACATTAGGAAATAATCTATCCCAGCTGTCCCAGTGGCATGGAATGCTGGGTCCCTTGTCCTGAGTTCAGCATAGCATGCCTATGACAATAGGAAATAAGCTATCCCAGCTGTTCAAGTGCCAAGGAGTGCTGGCCCTTTTGTCTTGAGTGCACCACAGCATGCCTATGACAACAACAGATAAGCTATCTGAGCTGTTCCAGTGGCATGGAGTGCTGGGTCCCTTTTGTCTTGTGTTCTCTAAAGCATGACTATGACAGTAAGTGATAAGTTATCCCAGCTGTCCCAGTAGCATGGATTGCTGGGTTACTTTTGTCTTGAGTAAGCCTATGACAATAAGAGATTATCTATCCCAGCTGTCCCAGTGGCATGGAATGCTGGCTCCCTTTTGTCTTGAGTTCACCATTGCATTCCTATGACAATAGGAGATAAGCTATTCCAGCTGTCTCAGTGGCATGGAGTGCTGGCTCCCTTTTGTCTTGAGTTCACCATTGCATTCCTATGACAATAAGAGATAAGCTACCCCAGCCGTCCCAGTGGCATGGAGTGCTGGGTCCCTTTTGTCTTGAGTTCAAGATAGCATGCCTATAACAGTCAAAGATAAGCTATCCCAGCTGTCTCAGTGGCCTGGAGTGCTGGCTCCTTTTTGTCTTTGGTAAACCATAGCATGCCTTTGACAATAAGAGATGAGCTATCTCAGCTGCCCCAGTGGAATGGAGTACTTGGTCCATTTTGTCTTGAGTAAACCATAGGATGCCTATGGAAATAAGAGATAAGATATCACAGCTGTCCCAGTGGCATGGAGTGTTGGGTCCCTTTCGTCTTGAGTTAACCATAGCATGCCTATGACAATAAGAGATAAGCTGTCCCAGCTGACCCAGTGTCGTGGACTGCTGGCTCCCTTCTTTCTTGGTGTCACAATAGCATGCCTATGACAATAAGAGATAAGGTATCCCAGCTGTCACAGTGGCTTGGAGTTCTGGGTCCCTTTTGTCTTGAGTTCAACATAGCATCCCTATGACAATAGGAGATAAGCTACCCCAGCTGTCCCAGTGGCATGGAGTGTTGGGTCACTTGTGTCTTGGGTTCACCATTTAATGCCTATGACAATAGGACATAAGCTATCCCAGTTGTTCCAGTGACATGGAGTGCTGGTTCCCTTTTATCTTGAGTTCACCATAGCATGACTATGACAATAGGAGATTAGTTATCCCAGCTGTCTCAGTGGCATGGAGTGTCAGGTCCCTTTTGTCTTGAGTTCACCATAGCATGCCTATGACAATAAGAGATAAGCTATCCCAGCTGTGCCAGTGGCATGGCGTGCTGGGTCCTTTTTTTCTTGAGTTCACCATAGCATGCCAGTGACAACAGGAGATAAACTATCCCAGCTGTCTCAGTGGCATGGAATGCTGAGTCCCCTAGTCTTGAGTTCACCATAGCATGCCTATGACAATAGGAGATCAGCTATCCCAGCTCTCCCAGTGGCATGGAGTGCTGGTCCCTTATGTCTTGAGTGCACCATAGCATGCCTATGACAATAAGAGATAAGTTTTCCCCACTGTCCCAGTGGCACGGAGTGCTGGGACCCTTTCATCTTGAGTAAACCATAGCATGCCTATGAGAATAAGTGATAAGCTATCACAGCTGTCCCAGTCACTTGGAGTGTTGGGTCCCTTTTGTCTTGTGTAAACCATAGCATGTCTATGACAATAAGAGATAAGCTATCCCAGCTGTCCCATTGGCATGGAGTGTTGGGTCCCTTTTGTCTTGAGTTGAACATTGCATGCCTATGACTGTAAGAGATAAGCTCTCCCACCTGTCCCAGTGGCATGGAGTGCTGGGTCCCTTTTTTCAAGAGTTAACCATATCATGCCTATGACAATAAGAGATAAGTTATCTCAGCTGTCCCAGCGGAATGGAGTACTGGGTCCATTTTGTCTTGAGTAAACCATAGCATGCCAATGGAAATAAGAGATAAGATATCACTGCTGTCCCAGTGGCATGGATTTTTGGGTCCCTTTTGTCTTGAGTTATCCATAGCTTACCTATGACAGTAGGAGACAGTCTATCCCAGCTGTCCCAGTGACATGGAGTTCTGGGTCCCTTTAGTCTTGAGTTCATAACAGAATGCCTATGACAATATTAGATAACCTCTCCTAGCTGCCCCGTGGCATGGAGTGTCAGGTCCCTTTCTTCTTAAGTTCACCATAGCATGCCTATGACAATAAGAGATTATCTATCCCAGGTGTCCCAGTGACATAGAGTGCCAGGACCCTTTTGTCTTGAATTCACCATAGCAAGCCTATGACAATGAAAGATAAGCTATACCAGCTGTCCTGGTGGCATGGAGGACTGTGTCCTTTTTGTCTTCAGTTCACCATAGCATGCCTAAGACATTAGGAGATAAACTATCCCAGCTGTCCCAGTGGCATGGAATGCTGGGTCCCTTTTTCCTGAGTTCAGCATAGCATGCCTATGACAATAGGAAATAAGCTATCCCAGCTGTTCCAGTGCCATGGAGTGCTGGCCCTTTTGTCTTGAGTGCACCACAGCATGCCTATGACAACAACAGATAAGCTATCTGTGCTGTTCCAGTGGCATGGAGTGCTGGGTCCCTTTTGTCTTGTGTTCTCTAAAGCATGACTATGACAATAAGTGATAAGTTATCCCAGCTGTCCCAGTAGCATGGATTGCTGGGTCACTTTTGTCTTGAGTAAGCCTATGACAATAAGAGATTATCTATCTCAGCTGTACCAGTGGCATGGAATGCTGGCTCCCTTTTGTCTTGAGTACATCATTGCATTCCTATGACAAAAGGAGATAAGCTATTCCAGCTGTCTCAGTGGCATGGAGTGCTGGGTCCCTTTTGTCTTGAGTTCAAGATAGCATGCCTATAACAGTCAAAGATAAGCTATCCCAGCTGTCTCAGTGGCATGAAGTGCTGGCTCCTTTTTGTCTTGGGTAAACCATAGCATGCCTTTGACAATAAGAGATGAGCTATCTCAGCTGCCCCAGTGGAATGGAGTACTTGGTCCATTTTGTCTTGAGTAAACCATAGGATACCTATGGAAATAAGAGATAAGATATCACAGTTGTCCCAGTGGCATGGAGTGTTGGGTCCCTTTGTTCTAGAGTTAACCATAGCATGCCTATGACAATAAGAGATGAGCTGTCCCAGCTGTCCCAGTGTCATGGAGTGCTGGCTCCCTTCTGGCTTGGTGTCACAATAGCATGCCTATGACAATAAGAGATAAGGTAACCTAGCTGTCACAGTGGCTTGGAGTTCTGGGTCCCTTTTGTCTTGAGTTCAACATAGCATCCCTATGACAATAGGAGTTAAGCTACCCCAGCTGTCCCAGTGGCATGGAGAGTTGGGTCACTTGTGTCTTGGGTTCACCATTTAATGCCTATGACAATAGGAGATAAGCTAGCCCATCTGTCCCAGTGTCATGGAGTGCTGGGTCGCTTTTGTCTTGAGTTCACCATAGCATTCCTATGACAATAGGACATAAGCTATCCCAGTTGTTCCAGTGACATGGAGTGCTGGTTCCCTTTTATCTTGAGTTCACCATAGCATGACTATGACAATAGGAGATTAGTTATCCCAACTGTCTCAGTGGCATGGATTGTCAGGTCCCTTTTGTCTTGAGTTCACCATAGCATGCCTATGACAATAAGAGATAAGCTATCCCAGCTGTGCCAGTGGCATGGAGTGCTGGGTCCTTTTTTTCTTGAGTTCACCATAGCATGCCAGTGACAACAGGAGATAAACTATCCCAGCTGTCTCAGTGGCATGGAATGCTGAGTCCCCTCGTCTTGAGTTCACCATAGCATGCCTATGACAATAGCAGATCAGCTATCCCAGCTCTCCCAGTGATATGGAGTGCTGGTCCCTTATGTCTTGAGTGCACTATAGCATGCCTATGACAATAAGAGATAAGTTTTCCCCACTGTCCCAGTGGCACGGAGTGCTGGGCCCCTTTCGTCCTGAGTAAACCATAGCATGTCTATGACAATAAGTGATAAGCTATCACAGCTGTCCCAGTCACTTGGAGTGCTGGGTCCCTTTTGTCTTGTATAAACCATAACATGTCTAAGACAATAAGAGATAAGCTCTCCCACCTGTCCCAGTGGCATGGAGTGCTGGGTCCCTTTTGTCTTGAGTTAAACATTGCATACCTTTGACAACAGAAGATTAGCTATCCCAGCTGTTCCAGTGGTGTGGAGTGCTGGGTCCCTTTTGTCTTGAGTTCAACATAACATGCCTACTACAATAGGAGATAAGTTATCCCAGCTGTCCCAGTGGCATCGAGTGCTGGGTCCCTTTTGTCTTGAGTTTACCATAGCATGCCTATGACAATACCAGATAAGCTATCCCAACTGCCCAAGTGGCATGGAGTGCTGGTTCCCTTTTGTCTTGAGGTAACCATAGCATGCCTATAACAATAAGAGATAAACTATCCCAGCTGTTCCAGTGGCATGGAGTGCTGGGTCCCTTTTGTCTTGAGTTCAATATAGTATGCCAATGACAATAAGAAGTAAGTTCTCCCACCTGTCCCAGTGGTATGGAGTGCTGGTTCCCTTTTCTCTTGAGTGCACCATAGCATGCCTATGGCAATAAGAGATAAGCTATCCCAGCTGTTCCAGTAGCATGAAGTGCAGGGTCCCCTTTGTCTTGAGTTCACAATAGCATGCCTATGACAATATGTGACAAGTTTTCCCAGCTGTCCCAGTGGCATGGAGTGCTGAGTCCCTTTTTTCAAGAGTTAACCATATCATGCCTATGACAATAAGAGATAAGTTATCTCAGCTGTCCCAGTGGAATGGAGTACTGGGTCCATTTTGTCTTGAGTAAACCATAGCATGTCTATGGAAATAAGCGATAAGATATCACTGCTGTCCCAGTGGCATGGATTTTTGGGTCCCTTTTGTCTTGAGTTAACCATAGCTTACCTATGACAGTAGGAGATAGTCTATCCCAGCTGTCCAAGTGTCATGGAGTTCTGGGTCCCTTTAGTCTTGAGTTCATAACAGAATGCCTATGACAATATTAGATAACCTCTCCTAGCTGCCCCAGTGGCATGGAGTGTCAGGTCCATTTCTTCTTAAGTTCACTATAGCATGCCTATGACAATAAGAGATTATCTATCCCAGGTGTCCCAGTGGCATAGAGTGCCAGGACCCTTTTGTCTTGAATTCACCATAGTAAGCCTATGACAATGAGAGATAAGCTATACCAGCTGTCCTGGTGGCATGGAGGGCTGTGTCCTTTTTGTCTTCAGTTCACCATAGCGTGCCTATGACATTAGGAGATAAACTATCCCAGCTGTCCCAGTGGCATGGAATGCTGGGTCCCTTTGTCCTGAGTTCAGCATAGCATGCCTATGACAATAGGAAATAAGCTATCCCAGCTGTTCCAGTGCCATGGAGTGCTGGCTCTTTTGTCTTGAGTGCACCACAGCATGCCTATGACAACAACAGATAAGCTATCTGAGCTGTTCCAGTGGCATGGAGTGCTGGGTCCCTTTTGTCTTGTGTTCTCTAAAGCATGACTATGACAATAAGTGATAAGTTATCTCAGCTGTCCCAGTAGCATGGATTGCTGGGTCACTTTTGTCTTGAGTAAGCCTATGACAATAAGAGATTATCTATCCCAGCTGTCCCAGTGGCATGGAATGCTGGCTCCCTTTTGTCTTGAGTTCACCATTGCATTCCTATGACAATAAGAGATAAGCTACCCCAGCCGTCCCAGTGGCATGGCGTGCTGGGTCCCTTTTGTCTTGAGTTCAAGATAGCATGCCTATAACAGTCAAAGATAAGCTATCCCAGCTGTCTCAGTGGCATGGAGTGCTGGCTCCCTTTTGTCTTGGGTAAACCATAGCATGCCTTTGACAATAAGAGATGAGCTATCTCAGCTGCCCCAGTGGAATGGAGTACTTGGTCCATTTTGTCTTGAGTAAACCATAGGATGCCTATGGAAATAAGAGATAAGATATCACAGCTGTCCCAGTGGCATGGAGTGTTGGGTCCCTTTCGTCTTGAGTTAACCATAGCATGCCTATGACAATAAGAGATAAGCTGTCCCAGCTGACCCAGTGTCATGGACTGCTGGCTCCCTTCTGTCTTGGTGTCACAATAGCATGCCTATGACAATAAGAGATAAGGTATCCCAGCTGTCACAGTGGCTTGGAGTTCTGGGTCCCTTTTGTCTTGAGTTCAACAAAGCATCCCTATGACAATAGGAGATAAGCTACCCCAGCTGTCCCAGTGGCATGGAGTGTTGGGTCACTTGTGTCTTGGGTTCACCATTTAATGCCTATGACAATAGGACATAAGCTATCCCAGTTGTTCCAGTGACATGGAGTGCTGGTTCCCTTTTATCTTGAGTTCACCATAGCATGACTATGACAATAGGAGATTAGTTATCCCAGCTGTCTCAGTGGCATGGAGTGTCAGGTCCCTTTTGTCTTGAGTTCACCATAGCATGCCTATGACAATAAGAGATAAGCTATCCCAGCTGTGCCAGTGGCATGGAGTGCTGGGTCCTTTTTTTCTTGAGTTCACCATAGCATGCCAGTGACAACAGCAGATAAACTATCCCAGCTGTTTCGGTGGCATGGAATGCTGAGTCCCCTCGTCTTGAGTTCACCATAGCATGCCTATTACAATAGGAGATCAGCTATCCCAGCTCTCCCAGTGGCATGGAGTGCTGGTCCCTTATGTCTTGAGTGCACCATAGCATGCCTATGACAATAAGAGAGAAGTTTTCCCCACTGTCCCAGTGGCACGGAGTGCTGGGCCCCTTTCGTCTTGAGTAAACCATAGCATGCCTTTGAGAATAAGTGATAAGCTATCACAGCTGTCCCAGTCACTTGGAGTGTTGGGTCCCTTTTGTCTTGTGTAAACCATAGCATGTCTATGACAATAAGAGATAAGCTATCCCAGCTGTCCCATTGGCATGGAGTGCTGGGTCCCTTTTGTCTTGAGTTGAACATTGCATGCCTATGACTGTAAGAGATAAGCTCTCCCACCTGTCCCAGTGGCATGGAGTGCTGGGTCCCTTTTGTCTTGAGTTGAACATTGCATACCTTTGACAATAGAAGATTAGCTATCCCAGCTGTTCCAGTGGTGTGGAGTGCTGGGTCCCTTTTGTCTTGAGTTCAACATAACATGCCTACTACAATAGGAGATAAGTTATCCCAGCTGTCCCAGTGGCATGGAGTGCTGGGTCCCTTTTGTCTTGAGTTTACCATAGCATGCCTATGACAATACCAGATAAGCTATCCCAACTGTCCAAGTGGCATGGAGTGCTGGGTCCCTTTTGTCTTGAGGTAACCATAGGATGCCTATAACAATAAGAGATAAACTATCCCAGCTGTTCCAGTGGCATGGAGTGCTGGGTCCCTTTTGTCTTGAGTTCACCATAGAATGCCTATGACAATACAAGATATGCTATCCCAGCTGTCCAAGTGGCATGGTGTGCTTGGTCCCTTTTGTCTTAACTTAACCATAGCATGCCTATAACAATAGGAGATAAGCAATCGCTGCCGTCCCCGTGGCATGGAGTGCTGAAGCACTGTGTGTCTTACCTTCTGCCACACTGAAGACCTGGGTTCAGGAGTGAGCCAGGGTCACTTGGATAAGCCAGAAGATGGAGGAATGAGCATCCCATGGAGTGCTCTTGTCCTTTGGGGAGGGGCTATTTGGTGCCTCGCTGTATCATCACAACCTAGTGGCAGCTGGGCTGTGTGACAAGATAGCGCTATGAGGAGGAGACCCACTACAGATGCTTATATCCACAAGCATGTACATTACTGCATGAGTCTCAGCTCCAGGGGAATTAACAGAAAAAAGATAAAACACCCACAGGATCCCTAGGACAATCCCCAAGTCACCAGAACCCCTGCATCACCTATAAGGCCCTGATGAAATCCAATGTATGCTTCAGGGTTGGGGATCACACTGCCAGGGTGGGCTATATCCATGGAGGACACCCCCAAGATAAATCCTTAGTGGAATTTTGGGTAATGGGTAGGGATGACTGTTGGGAGAAAGCAGCTACATGATAGAAGAACAAATCTTCATTAAGAAAAAAAAAATGAGGTGATCTGTCCCAGCATCAGTACTTCTATGAATTTTCTTCAGGGATTTGTCATCTTAGTTACATGCTTTCTGCACTGACAATGTATTTTTTTTTATTTCCTCCTTTTAAATATATGCTATCATATGGATGTCAGCAGCAGATTTGGAATTTTCTGGGTCATTGCTGTTTCAGGAGGGGAGTGGTGTCTTCCTCTGTGTGCCATGGAATGTCTGTTTGACAGACTAGTTTAGATATAATTGAAGTCTTGGTGTAGATGTCCTGTATTTGAATCCATTTAGGAAAGTAGAAATTTATGGTTAGGCTTCAAAACACATATTATTGTTGCCATCTTGACCAAGTGGCTTGTTTTCCTGTTTTTCGGTTTTTAAGTTTTTTAACACCTGTCACAGATTTTTCTGTAGTTGCAGTTTGTTTACTGTGCATGGACAAAACATTTTGTTAAGATGAAGGTGCACATTATACTTCAATACATGTGGCATGGTTTGTGATGCTGTTCTCACACATGGCTTGAAAATGGATAACTAATTATTATGCTTTCATGGCTATAGTCTTGAAAAGTATGAGATGATTGTGTGGTTTCCTGAAGGGGAAACAAAGATTTTATGTAATGTGACTAGACTTCCCAAACCCATAAGACCAAATAAGGGCTGCCTTATTTTCCACTGAATTTAGACACAGATGAGGTACACTGATGAGCACTGGGAAGGATGAAATACGTGTCTGTTCTCAGCTTTTGCAAATTGTGTGAGGCCATTACCAATATGCATTTGTGCTTAAAACTGAATCAGTCTAAATTTTCATGGTGATTTGGATATATATCCCAGGATGCATTGCATTATGGGGACCTGCGTGATTTTGTATTGATATGATCTAAATATGTCAACCTGACTCAAAACTTTGATTTAAAAAATAACGTTTCCATCCCTAACAGTTCCAAAGTTAGCCCTTTCGAAAGGTAGTTTCTTTTGAAAGAGCTAACATAGAACCCATTAAAGCGGGGAATATTTTTTTTAAGTTAAAGCTTGTTGGCAGTATGTCAAAATGGATACAATGTGCCTGATTCTCAAAACCCTTATATTTATACAATGTGTTTACTTCAAACAAAAATGGTGCAAATAACACCTTGCGCCAAAAATGCACTGGGATCTATTCTAAAAAGCAGCCTGCGTCAAACACTGACTGCATGTGCCAAAGGGGGCTTGCACCAGCCTTGCACCACAAAATGGTCTGTAGCATGGTGCTAGAGGGCTTGCAGCAGATGCAGGCTCCCATATTCACTACTTTGGCATTCGCAAAACCCTACCAGAGGGCAACAGTCTAAGTACTGTTAGACCAGCCAAGGGCGAGTCTAAGGATACTTAGAATTCCTCTGGGAGGGTTGCGAAAACTTGCACTAATGTGCCATGTCCTCCCCAAGCCCTGATCCTTGTAGACAGTACCTAAGTCCCATCTGTGGTGGCTAGTGGTTCCTCCATCCCCTTATAAATAGATAAAAAAATCTTGCCCAATCCCCATGTAATCAAACTCCATCCCTGGTGGATTGTGGTCCCTAAACCCAATCCCTTTATAAATAAATAAAAAGTATTGCCCAATCTTCCTGTAATAAAACTCTGTCCCTGGTTTCTAGTTGTCCCCATCCCCAATCCCCTTATAAATAAATAATAAATCTTACCCAATTCTCATGTAATAAAACCCTGTCCCTGGTGGCTAGTGGTCCCCCATCCACTATCCCCTTATAAATAAATAAAAAATCTCACCCAATCCCCATGTAATAAAACCCTGTCCCTACTGGCTAGTGGTCCCCTATCTCCAAATCCCTCATACAGTAAATAAGTCCCATCCCTGGTGGTCTAGCACTCCCCCAAGCTATTATCTGCCCATATTAGACTGGAAATATTTATGTGGTGGTCTAGTGGCTACCCTCACCCACCACCCCACTCCTGCTCATCCTGATCTGGAGCCAGCGACTGGCACATCCCAGCACTCACCACCTTGGACAGAAGCTGAATGAGCTCTCAATGAGTCCATAATGTATATTGTATGCGCTCATTGAGAGCTCAGTTGGTGGCTGGCCATGGTGGTGAGTGGTGAGCTGTGCCAGTCACTAGCTTAGGATTGGGATGGGGGAAGCAGGGTGGTGGGGCATTGCCTGCTGAAGTGGGGTGGTGGGAGGGCCATTAGCCACCATGGAAATATTTCCTGTCTAATATGGGCAGATTGCAGCTTGGGGGGGCACTAGACCACCAGGGATGGGACCTGTTTACTGTATGAAATGATAGGGGTTGGGGGACCACTAACCTCTGGGGACTAGGATTTATTACACAGGGATTGGCTGTTTTTTTTTTTATAATGGGATCAAGGATGAGGTACTGCTAGACCACCATCTGGCACTGGTCTAAGTATTGCCCGACTGCACCATCAGTGTTACTTTATTTATTTATTTATTTGATCTTGGATTTACATACCTTTGAGCTAGAAGCTCATTTACAAAGATTCCATGTATAATGAGAAAATACAGAGATAAAATACAAAACATAACCATACATACGTTATCTAGGAAGTCTTAGTAACATTGTTTCAAGGAGGTTTAGCAAACATGTTAGAAAACAGTTTTTGTCTAAAAGCAGCTTGTGACAAACCTTTCAGGTGGGCCCTCTCTTTGGTGCCTGGCCCTCTTTGTTGCAAGCTGTTGGACTTTGCTGCCAGGACCCTATCCCATACAAAATCAGGCATAGGGTCCCTTGTGCACTGGCAGTTGGCGCAAGCTGCCATTTGCGTAGCTTGCAATGACCTTTGAGAATCAAGCCCATTATATCAATACACTTTAAAGGGACACTGAGAGAAAGATAGGCACTCACCAACCACATGTAAAACACACAGGCTCCAGAGGTTCCAAGGTAAATATTTCATTCCAAAGCACACAATCTGAATGCTTGACACATTTTGGATGGTTGTCCTTTATGTGTTTTACATGTGGTTGATGAGTGTCCATCTTTCTCTCAGTTATACTGCTTTGATTGGAGCACCACCTCTCCTTGTGCAGCTATTCTGTGCCTTCTACTTTAAAGGGACACTTTTAAGCCCCTTAGGTCTCAAAGTGTCTGTAGTTTAAAAAACGTGTAATTGGTCAGGTGCTATAGAATCTGCTGCTGTACTTGATAGTTTAACTCTAAGTCCTTGTTTTCTTCTTAAAAGTGAAAAACAGATTGCCCACATACTGGTGTTATCACATAAAAACATTTTTGTTTACAGTCATTGATCATCTCCAACTGCATCTTTCCTGGACTTGGGAACACCCCCAACACAGTCTAGCTGCTCATGATACAGTGGGAGGAGAGGCAGCTATTGCATCAGGAGTGGTTGTACTGTTTGGAGTTGTTCCTTATGTTCGGAAAATATACAGTAAGAGTAGATAAAGAATGTGAAACAAAACAAAGTTGGGTATAATTACACCATTAGCACACATTTCAGTTCCACTAAAAAGGGAGACATATAAAGCAAGTAGCCACATCAATGAATTTTAGAGAAGGTAAGAAATAATAAAATGTGTGTTATCATGTAGCAATATCATGATGCAAAATGTGTCGACAGTGTCCCTTTAATCATACAAAATACTGGAAATTCACTTTGTATCAGTACAATAATTATACATTTCCACTATACTGTATTAACAGAAAGACATTGTTTCAGTTACTCAATATTGTGTAAATATATGTGTACAAGATTGCTATATTAGTAACACACATACAGCAAATCAAGAGAAGACTTCTTCAAAAACAGCTGCTTTCCTCATGATGCAGAGCAGTGTGGTATCTCTTGGCACCTTGGGGACCATGATTCACAACCTAAGCCCAGGAAGACTACACCAGAGAGCAGCAGGAATGTGACAGAATATTTGCATTAGCATGCTTTGGGGGTTACCACGCATGATTTCTATAGTGACCACTGGTGTTGGAACCCTAGCAGGGATGAGCTTGGTGACTACACACTGCGATAGAACCCCCACCACCACCACCACCACCACCAGAAAGTCATAATGAGCACAATCATATGGAAGATGGCATGTGGAAAACATAGGAAATTACCTTACCAGGCACAAACAATGAGGCTCTGTCATCTGCCCAAGCCACTAGGCCTCACCACCACACCCCACCATGATCAACCCAGCTGGGAAATCCCCAAGTCAGGTAAAGTTCCATCTCCCCTTCAGAGGCCTTGATGAATGTTTGAAACCAGAAGACAATAATATGAACCTGAGGATGGATGGAGCATCTTGGAAACTCAGTTTTCCTTAGTGGCAGTGGCTAGAGGTGCTTGTGGGATGAAAGGAATAGGACACCTAGGGATCATTGGGTAGGTGCAACACAATGTTAAATGTTTTAAACATTTTTGAATTTGTTTACTAATCCTGGATATCAAATACCTTTTCACAGTATGTACATATAATGACATATCAATAGAAGAAATGTAATTTCATACAAATAGTGCATTTATGTTACACATCAGAAGCTACTAGTGGCATTTCATCAAGAAGAACCACAAACCTTTTTTTTTACTATATTGTTAATGAGTTACTCAGTTATGTATCATTTGAAGGCTCTGGGAGAAATTATTTCCTGAAGTGACTGGATACTGGTAATAGGTATGACAGTGAAAGAAAATGTGTGGCCCTAAATACAATCAATTCATATTTGCAGTCTGCCTATTAATACCTGCTCCTGTAGGTTGTGTGCATAGAAATGGGGGAATAGATGTACCAGATTTCCTTCAAACCTATCATTTTTTATCTTACTAGGATACACCTGGTGGATTCTAAGGTTTTCAACAAAATTAAGCATCTGCCTTAAAGCAGCAGTGCAATACAATCGGGTAAAACATGTGATCATACCTTTTTTCACTATAAAAGGTTCCAGGCACCTCCTAGTTTTATTTGGTGGTAAAATGTTGTAGTTACACCAAAATGTGAGTGTTTTCTCATTTTTTTTTTCATATAGAGTAGCTCTTTATTCCTTGGGTATCCCCCAGACTGGCTGCCACCTCCATGGACCTACCTCAACACGAGTCACCTATGCATTGCCACACCACTGGGCTGAAGGGGGGGCCATCTTCCCCACCAGAGCCCACAGGGGGCCATCTTCCCCACCAGAGCCCACATCCAGAAGGCACTGAGGAGTCTGGGTAGTGGTGTGGGTCCAAAGAGGTGTATGTCATGCCAACTAACACTCAGGTCCCTTTTCTGCTGTTCTCCCCCGTGTGCTGAGGCTACATGGGTTGTGCTTGCACATGTTGGCACACATGTACCCTGGAACCTGTAACTCCCCACACCCCATGATGAACTCGTCTGCTGCTCAGTGAATGGCACTGCCCCCAGGCCTTCACTTGGTGGCAGCCAAGAGTTGAGTCGGCAAGCCACCACTATCAAGTAGAGAAGAGCTGTCTGAGGGCTGCTTCATCCACTTCTAGCCCTCCTTCCCTCCAACCCCCCAGAAACCAGAGCTCATTCCTGAATTCGGGTCACTGGTGTGGCATGGTGTAATGTGCTCATCAGCACCTCAGACCTCTGCATCCATAGACTGACTATTTTATAAATGTTTTAATATAGTTTCCTCTCAAGAAAAAGATGCCTGCCATATTAAGCTTAGAAAAAAAATAATTGTAAACCTGGTAAAGGTAAGGAATGAGAAAATAAAAAAATAAATTATGGTGCACAGCATAGGAAATACCTAAAGTAGTAGATCTGAAAAGTGTGCAACCATTTTTATTTCTTGTTGAAACATCTTTTGCTGCACTGTTGCTTTAAAGTCTTTTAAGTAATTTATATATATATATATATATATATATATATATATATATATATATATATATATATATATATATATATATATATATATATATATATATATATATATGTCAAGTGTATTTATCTGCTTAGTGTGGCCAGCACTTCTTATAGGCACAAGAGAGTAGGTCTAAAGGAATTATACAGACACATTTTTTTTGTGTGCTTGTACCTCACCCTGCCTGAAGTATACCCCATAAAGATTGTATAGCTTATATATTATGCCAAATTCAACATTCTCTACCAATGCAAAGCATCATGGAAAAAATATATGTGTCATTTGTAAAGCCACCTGGGTGACCAGAGGTGGTGGTACAGCTGAAGCACCCAGCGGGTGGTGGGCTGTCATGTAGCTCTGAAGTCATGGCACACAATTTTGTGTACGTGTACACTATGGAGCCCAAGCTGTCAGTGTCCTGCAAGGGCAAGCATAGTAAGGCAGAACAACCTTGAAGTTTGCAGAATGGCCCTGACACTCAGCACGGCCCTGAGGAGCTGATCTCCCATAGCCTCCTTGACATCAGACTGACTTGTGACTGTGAGGACACCTAAGTAACAAAGTGCATGGGGAGTGGAGGTTAGTAAGCAGTTGGGAAGGTAAGGACAGTGCTGGGGGTGGCCTGGCCAAATAAGGGCAGCAACTCAGAGAGGGGGACTAACAAATTAAAAAAATAAAGACAGCCACAAACAAAGTAAATAAGAGAAGACAGCCATTCACATCAGAGATCCTGTGTTTCTGATATTGATTTGCCTTGAGCATATCATGTGGTGAGCTTCTTTGTTATGATTCCACCAATATATCTGTCTGTCTCCCAATTAGCTTTACTTGTGCAATAAGGCACAACAGGGTGTGTATTATTGTGTAATAAGGTCATGCCTCAGGTGGTTGAAGCATGAGGCCACAGGCTGAGTATGTTCACCACCAGAGAAGTGATATTATTATACAATAAAACATACCATGGAGTACCTTTTTGCTATTATACAATGGTTCGTTATATTTAGGAAAAAAAAAGTTAATGAATACACTTATTTTTTTAAATAATTTATTAATGTGGAGGACTATTTAAACAAAAAGAAGTTCCTTTTTTTGCTTCTGCAGCAGGTGGCGCAGTGTATAGCTGTGTGTTAGTCACTGCTACCCTACCCCCTGAACTGTGCCCAATTTTTGGGGGGGTACTTATTCTCCTGGGGTTCTCTACTAGTTCCCCTCTGATGTCTTCCCCCGGCTGAGCACCGGGTATCAAACCCCCTTCCCTTAAACTCTGATGACTTACCATTCATGGCAGGAGGTGGGGAGACCTCTCAACCCACCAGACTGGTTCCAGTTTTTCAGGGAGGTGTCTTCCCGGGTGGTTCTGTGGGAGGACAATCGTCATCCTTTGGCAGAGGACTCCCTTGTTTTTCCCATTTTTTCCCCTTCTCTCAGGGGTTGTAGTATGCAATGACACCAGCAGCTGAAGCGTACATGCTCCCGTGAGTACTCCTCCAGGTGTCTGCTCCATCCCCCACCCACATCTTCAGCATTCATTCTTTATTTGTATGAGGCACTTTTCTTATAACCAAAGTGCCTGTACAGTACATAAAAACAATAAATAAGCAAGATTAAAACTAACATAAATCATTAAAAGCTATACTAAAAAGATGTGTCTTCAAAGCTCCTTTAAAGCTTTGGACAGTCAGGCAATTTCGCACCTGACAAGGTAGAGAATTCCACAGGGTTGGGGCCATAAAACTAAACGATCTAGCATCGGTGAGCTGCCCTCCAACCTCCACTAGGGGGCAAGCATTCATCGACTGCTGGCATCCCCTCTCCCCAAAGAAGGAGAGCAATCCTTGGAACACTCAATCCTTCTCCACCCCTGCCACCCCCAGGTGGCCTGCGCTCGTTCCCAAACATGGGTCACCAGCATGGTGCGAGGTGTGGCATCCAGCACATCAACCCTCAGCACCACTGGGCTGGCTGTGTCCAATTGTTGATCTCTGTTTTAGTGTTTTTCTTAGACCCCAGTAGGAGTGTGTAATTTTTAAATTTGAAAGAATTTGAAAACTGCTGAGTGCCTGAAGAAAAGCAGATAAAAGAATCGGTGTGTAACTCACATGAAGACACAAGCGGAAAGTGAGTGAAAATGGAGCGTGTTTCCTCTTCTGTTTCTCCACTCCACTTCAGAAGCTCATCAGGAGCTTTAGTAATTCAGCAGTGCTATTTTAATGAAATGAACATTATGGGGAGGTAATTTTAAAAAAGGAGTGTTTGTGTGTCTGTAGTTGAGTGGCTGGTATCTCTGGTGGTATCATATAAGAAAAGCCACGCACTAGGGTTTTTATTAATGGCTCAGTCATTCAGAAGGGAATATATTATAACCTGTGATCGACACAACAGGTGTGAAAAGATGTGTGGACTAGTGATGGGTGGGTTGGGTGTATCCAGGCTCTGATTCCAACTCTGATTTCTTTTTTCAAAAGGTTCTGATTTACTCTGATGAAATGTAGAGCTATTTTGGTCTATTTGAGCATGAGACATGCATCAGTATTATTCTTTTAGATCCCTCTGTTAAAAACAATATTTAACCTTTTTTAAAAAGAAAAAACTGTGTCTATATTTTTGTGTCATTTTTCAAGGTCAGCAAGCAGCCAACAGCATTTAAAATAATTGACAAGTCAGAAAAAGCCACTGTCAACTGTGGTGGTGCCTGTAGTAAAATATCTCATAGACTGCAGACAACCATGGCACTCACTGCTCTTCAAAAGTTCAAAGGTGACTGCTTGGCACAAAGGATTATGTGTCCAAATCTTTATTCAAGTAATATAGTATACCAGCAAATCAAAAAAAAACACTGCCCAGGGCTAAAGGCTCAATGTTTCGTGCTTGTATGCTTTGTTAAGAGCTAACTATTGCCCCCTAATGGTGCACCGTATATACAAAAAAACTCGAAGTGATGCACACCAACAGGACAATACATGAAATGAATTTGTCAGTTCTCAATTACACAAAAAGATAAAAAGTACAAATCATATTATAATAAGTACAATTATAGTTAAATACCTCACACATAATAAAACAGTTTGATAAGCCCAGTTATGACTCCTTTTAAAAAGATTCCCAATTCATGATAAGGCAATTTAGATGTGAAATCAATGCATTGGAGACATAGCGTGACTCGATAATAAATACATCACTTAAATATAAACAAATCACAGCCATTTCATTCATTAGAAACAGTGCTTGACCTCAATTTTATCATTTAAACCTGGTCTATGAATGACCAGAAGCTTGACAATCCAGAATGCTTCTTTTTTTGCCAGGTTAATTCTTGGTCCCTCCCCTCGTGGACCAATCTGAACTTTTTCCATGCCCTTGAATTTTCATCCTTGCTCTGTTGCATTACTGGAGTGCACCATGTGGGCAGCTGTGGCATATTCTATGTATCGATTCACAATGGCCCGTATGTGTTGTCCCACATGTTCCTTCAATTTGTGCTTGGTTTTGCCCACATAGTATGCTCCACATAGACAGGTCCCTAGATATACAACATGTTAGTATCACAACTGATAAATTTGTTGGTCTTATAGTTCTTTTTATTACTTGGATTGTAAAACATATCAGAACATTCAATGGCTTAGCAATACTTGCAGTGTTTTCACTTAAAGCATCTAGGTGGAAACAAAGGCATCCAATTCTGATTTGTAAAATGTTGTGGTTAGAGACAGTGTGTCAATGCATCTGTTACATTCCATGGGTGTCTATACACCATATGGGGCAGCTCTCCAATGTAGGGATTTATTTTTGGTTCTGCTCTTAAGATATGCCATTTTTTACCACTGATTTTTGAGACAGCAGTTATCTGGATGCTCTAAGTGGTCACAGAATCTGGGTGATGGTTTCTACGATCTTCCTGAATATTACCCCCCAACAGGGAATCCCTATCCATTCCACTAGTTCTGTCTCACCCTATTAATGATTTCCTGGCTCTAGCCCTCTCAGTAAACCTATCTGGCAAAATATCTAAATTCTGTTCAACTGCGCCCTCTATACTACAACTACGTTTAATTCTGATGAATTGTCTCATTAGGATACCTCTCATAATCTGGTGTGAATGGCATGAACATGATAGCAAAATCATGTTACAATCTGTTGTTCTTCACTACATATCAATGTTCTACAAAACACATCACTTTGTTTCAGTATCAGGATATCCAAAAATGAACCACGTGATTTGTTATAGTTAACTGTAAATTTTAAGTTAGGATTCAAATCCTTGAACAAAAGCTATCAGTTCTCCTTTGTACCCCACCACATTAATAAACAATCATCAATGTAATGTTTGTATAAGCACATTTTATTATAGAAGGGGTCATTATCCTCATCATAAATAATGTTCTCCTCCCACCACTCCAGATAAAGATTATCAAAACTGGGGGCAAAAGTAGCCCCCATAGCTGTCCCATTAACTTGCAAATAGTAATTCCCTAGAAAAGTTAAAGAATTGGTTTCTAAAACAAACCTAGAAAGATCAATAAGGAATTCCATGTCTAGGGAAGTGGGGTCCTTTCCAGTATCCAAATAATACTTTAAAGATCATGTGCAAAGGTTGTTTTTCATTATTAAGCACAACTAATCTAATCCTTGTGACAGTAATTGCTGATTGTACCATTTTTACTTACTTTGAGCAAGTAGTTTTAGTGAAGGTTGATTTTATTCCCATTGTGTTCTGGCCTCTGAAGCTGCATGCTAACACTGTGCTTTCTAGGTGGGTGTGTCCAGAGCTGACATCATTGTGGAGTGTTGAGCCGAGAATGGCTTGCTATTGTGCCATGAAATGACTCTGATCCCTGCTCCTATGCCCCAGAATAAATTAATTATTGAATCACGCCCCTCCAAAAAAAGATAAAAAAAAGGAACCTAAAAAGTACGCCCTTGTTTGTCTGGCCCTCAACTCACTAACAAAGCTGTGGACTGCTTGCTATTATCCCATGGACTACATATACTGTAACTGGATGCACTAATTTTGGGAAAGTGTCATCAGTGGCTCATGGTTTTTAATGTTGGGTAATTTAACTTTAAAATAGGGGCATCTTCAAACATTGCTACAGGGAGCAATAGTGGTTACAAAAGATAGCATGTTAAATGTTTCACCTATCCTGTCATCTTCTGTGCTAGTCTCCACATACACCATTAGGGTTGTTGCAGTCCTTGACTCTGATCCCTGCTCCAGTGTCCCACGATAAATGAAATATTGAATCATGGCCCACCCCCCACCCCAAATGAAAAAAAAAAAGCAACATAAAAACTACATCGCTGTGCCTCTATAATTTGTTGCTTGTGCATCAACTCGCTACCACAGCTGCTGATGACTTGTTATTGTCTCATGAACTTCATGTATGTATGTATGTACTCTAATGGCATGCACACATTTTGGGACTGTGTCATCAGTGGCCAGTCATTTTAAATGCTGGCTAATGTAACTGTAAAATACTGGCATCTTCAAACATTGTTAGAAGGAGCAATAGTAGTTTCAAAAAATAGTGGCCCAGATATTCAAACTGCCCCCAAAAAGTGCGCAATAGCAGGAGCAAGTGCAAGTCCATTACGCCCATGTGCAAGAGGCGTGATATTCAAAAAGTGAGCCGGCCAAACTGCGCCTACAGCCGACGACTGAATATCACACCACCTGCGCCATAGCACAACTAGGGAGGGGAAGCTGAGCAGATCTGATGGCCTTGGTGCAACAAGGGATGTGCAGCTGAGCAGTCCAGAGGTGACATAGCTCAACCAGGGACGCCCCCCCAGCAGCAGAGTAATGCAACTGCACAACCAGGGAGGTAGGGGCCCACCACCCATGCCACAGATGGGCACAGGAGCACACAGCAGAACAGACATCATCCCCCCACACCCCATGCACTGCACAACTGGGGGAGGGCTGGAATAACCACCGGCCCATGGAAACAAGCAAACAACCCACAGCTGGGCCATGGTGCCCCATCACACCCCCCGGCAAGCTGTGACTGGCACACAAGGAGGGCTGACCACCCCGTGCCACACCATCCCCTCAGTGTAGAGCACACCCTGCACTGTGACCCCTAGACACCCTGCCCAGGAGCAGCGACCACCACTGCAGGAAACCCCATGCATGCCACCACCCCCACTGTGACACTGCAACCCTGTGCACCACAGAACCATGCAAGGCAGCCCCACCACGAGCACCCATCAGCAGGTGGCAGCACACAGCGATGCAACAACGGCTTACACAGTGCCACCATGCACAGTCCCCCCGGAGTACTGCTGAGAGACCAACCATGCATGGGCACATGAGGTACCCCACACGGGACAGGGCTTGCCCCGGACACCACCACCAGTGGTACAGCACCCTGCACAGTATCCCAATGACACACTTTGACCCAGCACTGGCCACAACAGCCAGCACAGACACCCACAGTGGTGTGTGGAAGCATGCACCACACCGGATGCCACACAGTGCATGGACAGACACCCACCCATACCCAAGGGCACAACAACACAGGGACACAGTGGCGGGGCAGCCAAGCCCCCAGCGTGGGCCCATGTAAACTGTGTACACACAACCTGCAGTCCTAGCCACCCTGCACAGGCACTGTGGACCTGTATGCCACCAGCATTTTCCCGGATCACAAGTCACTGACAGTGGTGCACATCCCCTGCAACACACACAAGGCACAGCATGGAGGTGGGACAACAACTGTGGAGGACACAGTGTCACCCGAGGCAGACATGCACCACACCAGTGACAGGAGGCAACCCAGCAGTGTGATGGGTACAGTGGCTGCCCTGCATGGACTGCCACCACTGACATGCCAGTGGACCATGCAGGTCACAGACATGCATGTGTGTCAGCTGCAGAGGCCATGGATGGGCTGATAGGGGAGCCATGGACACAGAGCACGCACCATGGACCACTGCACACAGTCATCCAGTGCACAGGGCACAACACACATGCCACAGACACTGACTGATAGCTACCCCCACACCATAGTCACCTCCACATGGACACACACACATACCCATGACCGCACCACCCCTGACGCCATGCACACCACTGCAGCTGAGCACCTATAGCCCACTGCAAATCAGAGACCACCACAGTATTCATATCAAAATAACTGTATTGAAACAACATATAAAAGTTAACTATTTACAAAATATATACAAGGTGGGGGGGAGGGCCACAAACAAGGTGGTGGTGGGTAAGGGGCAGGGGTGGACAAATGGGACAGGAAAGGAGGGGTGTGAGGGTGGGTCCAGGGGGGTAGGGGATATCAGGGGCATAGGGACTTCTAGCGGGAGCGCCGCTCCCAAATCTGGCTCCGTCGCTGTCTGTGCCTCCGCAAGACCCCGGTCTCATCGATCCTACGGAGGATGTCGAGTGACGCCCTCACCACCTGCAGGATCTCCCGAAGTGCCTCCCTTATCTCTCGGAGCTGGCATGTACCTAGGACAAGGGAGCACAGTCAATAGGTGTGAATGCACAGCCCCATACAGCCCACCCACTGTGCATGGCATATGGCCGTGGGACATACCTCTGTGATGGTGTGTGACCACCCACAGTGATGACGTCCACATGACCTGCCCACCCAGGCGCACACAGCCATGTGGAATGCTGCACACACCCACCAGTTAAGTCATGCACAGCACCACCGTGGCCATTTAGTGACATGGCTATGTGGTGCTAAGGCAGTGGCACAGCCATGTACCCGGTGCACACATGGACCACCATTGACGCACTCCCATGCATTGCCACTGGACAGTGTTGACTGTAACAAGTTGCGTGCATGGCAGTGGTATCGATGGATGGTGGCCATGTCCTGCTGCCCACCCTGTTACACAGCATGCAATAGTAATCATGGAGGTATGGCACTCATCATCATCGGGCCTGTCCCTTGGGCGCTGTGGACCCTCGCCCCACCTGGCTTCCCTCTCTTCTTCATTTCACCGCAGCTCACGGGCCAGGCGCCATTCCTCCAGGCCTGTGGTGCAAACATGGAGAAAGGAACATAAGTACAATCCCATAGCAAAGCCTCCCCTGCCCCCAGGTGTCTGCCCTCCCACCCAGCCAGACCCACCCACCCCACACCCTGATAACACCACCATAGCCAACCCCAGACGGTCTCTCCCCCATGTGCTGGACACATACAACTGTGATACCCATATGGAAGATAAAAGTGTGTTGACATAACACCTACCTGGCCGTAGCACCATGCCCCTTCTGGCACGTGCCCGCAGGTGGGCTAGCAGCTCCGGCTCCCTCTGCCACAGGTCCCCATACCTGTGGTGGCACTGCTCTGTGCTTCTCTCCCATCCAGTGGCCTCCTCAAGTGCAGTGGCCACCTCCTCCCACACCTGGCTCCTGGACCTGTCCAGGGGTGCATCCCCGAACAGTGGCCCATGGTGTGGCTCCACTATGGCCACTAGGTTGGCCAGCTCTATCTGAGACCACTGAGCAGCCCTCCTTGCCACCATGCTCTCTGCTCAATCTGCAAATATGGCACTCTGCAGCGTGGCTCCCCATGTGCAGATGCTGCACGGTACAGCACTGCCATTCCCTATTGCGCTGTCACCGAACAGTGCGATAGTGGTGCACCCATGCCTGACGCATGGCGCCTAGATGGCAAAGGTCGGGCACAGGGTCAAGTGCCTCTGGTGCACGGACACGCACAGTGCCATTGGAACCCAATGCGTGTAGCGCAATTGGCTGCCTGTGTGCTACCGCCAGTAGCGGCCTACCGTGCTGTTGCCCCAGTGCGCCTATGATGGCCCAGTTCCACAGCGCCATGTAGGTGACCATCGCTATAGCACCACTGGCACAATGGTGGCTGTGCCCTGCATTGCTTCCTGCAGACAGTACGTCAGCAGTGCGGCAGACGCCTGCGTCAGCAACCCCGGCATGCGCAGTGAGGTGTGTACTACGCATGTCACAGAATTGCGCCATTTGCTCAGCACATTCAACACACTTACGCAAATCGCAAAAGTGTGATATTCAGCCATCATATGCAAATCATCTAATCAGCCATTCAATGGCGCAGCACTGCAATTTGCATCCACTTAAAGTTGCGCCTCACCTCATTTGCATGGGTTGTGCTATAAAAGTGCGACATTGGGCTGCAGTGGCCATGGTCGGTTACTGCAGTCTATTGGTGATTAGCATGCTGTTTGGAGTGTGGACTGTGGATTTAGGGACATGCATGGGACTGCATAGTCACAGGTAACAACTGCCATTCTTACAGGGTAAATAATGACCGAGCAAGTTGTGGGAGAGGAGGAACACAGTGGTGGGAGGAGGAGGAGGCCTAATTTTACCAAGGCTGAGACCGAAGCCCTGTTTGACGCCTACCTGGATCAGGAGCCGCTTCTCAGTGGACGGCAGGGAACACCTCAAGCCCGTGCTGCTACATGGAAGGAGGTGGCACGTGCTGTGAACCTGCATGGCAGCCACCAGCGCTCCATGCAGGAGTGCAAGAAAAAGATGGGCATGGACAGGAGGAGGATAAAGGAAAAGGTGGCTGCCATCAGGGCAGCATGAGCTGCAACAGGTGGGGGACAGCCGGAGGTGGTACACCTGACCCCACAGGAGGAGAGGATTGCTGGAAGCATGCAGCGTAGTGCCATTGAGGGTGTTCTGAGTGGTGGCTTCCAGATGGGTGGTGGCCCATCACTGCATGGTAAGTCATGGTCTGTCTATGGGGGGGCAGGTTAGGTCACATGCAGTAACGCGACTTTGCTTTCCCTTACAGATCCTGAGCGTCTGCATGGGTCAGCAGTGGTGGGCATGTCCACTGAGGACAGTCAGCTGGAGATGGAGGAGGGCCCATCCACCTCCACAGGTATACGTGGCTCAGTGCGACAGTGGGGCCACCTGACTGTCCACACTGATGTTGTTGTATCAGGTGCGGAGGAAGCCCTGCCTGTGTCCCAGCATGCCGGTGTCCACAGATGCCAGCATGCTGTGACTGGGGCTGGTGCCGAGTCCATCACCGATGATGATGTCGCTAACAGCATGGGCAGTGACACGTGTGTGCCATGGGATGGCCACACAGCAGGACACATCGCGGCCATGACTGTGGGTGGTGCTGCCATGGAGGCCTGCATGTCAGCACAGTCCCAGCCTGTGCCTGTCAGCACCAGTGGGGCAGCACTGGTGTTTGTTCAGGACAGTGGGACTGTTGCGGCCACTGCGGTGGCACCACTGAGCCCTGGGGACCGGCAGCTGGAGGGGCAGCATCAGTAGTCGGCCAATGGGCTTGGGGGTACAGGGTCCAGCGGCGGTGTCTGTGCACCACCTGTGGACATTCCCAGACCTGGTTCTGGTGTGCAGCACCCACCCTCAAGGGGTGCTGAGCATCAGGGCTGTGCACACCCTGAGGGACAGGATGCTGAGGAGGCAGATGACCTCTTGGATGAGCACACCCGCCTACTGCAAGCATCAATCCAGCAGCTGATGCTGTTTGCGACATCGGTGGATGCACTGCATGCGGCTGTGGAGTGGGCAGAGGAGCGTTGCAGCAGGGACACCGGTCTGATCCTGGCAGGGATGGACCGGTTGCGGGACGATGTGAGCGCTGCCATTGATAGGCATGCACAGGCATTCACTGCTATCATGGCCACAATGGGCACACAGTCATGTGCCCATGCATCATGGACACCACGCAGTGCACTGTCCACCCCCCATTCCCGGCGTTGTGCAACACCCTCCATGTTGACACCAGGTTCAGCTGTGGGCATCCCGAGCACACCTGGCACAGGCATGTTTGGTGTGCTGCAGACCCCTGAGTGAGCACAGTCGTGTTCACACAGTGGAACCCCTAGGGGACCATTGGTGCCACCCCATGAGGCCAGTGGTCAGCCTGTCAGTGCTGGTGGGTCTCGGCGGGGTCGCCCATGCATCCATGGTGGCCGGGACACTGTGTCACGTGACTGACCTGTCTCCCAATGCAGCTACTGTCTGGTGCTGCCCTGAGTGCATTGTGTCTTTCAGTGGGCAGTGCACACGGGTGGGTACCCGGCCCTGCATGCGGACACACAGTCCATCTGCACACCCTCCCAGCTGCTGTCCACAGTTGCGTGTGCATGATGATGCCTGCATTGCGCTGTACACCAATGTGCAATGTTGCTCAGCATCTGACACACGCACATGGACAGGCAGTGGGCGTGGTGGCCTGTGGACATGTGTGTGGCTAGGGGTGGCATTCTGGGTCGGTGTGCCTCCTGCCCTTTGTGCAAGTTTGGTGCGTTGTGTGTGTGTGCATGTGTGTGTGTCCGTCCACGTGGCATGTTAGTTCTCACCCATCCCTGGTTGTGTGTGTGGTTCCATGCCCTGCCACTTCCGTTGATGGCATGCACCCCCTGGTGTGTGTCCATGCATGTTTGTGGGTTGTGCCTTAGCCACTGTTGGCTGTACATGGCTCCATGACTTACCTGGGTTGGCTGAAGTGCTCCTCCATGATGGTGTCCCGGTGCAGCTGTGCCAGCTGGAGCAGTCGGGGGTCCCGTCGGCCAAGGGGGGGCTGCCCATCACCATCGTCACCGGCGTCCTCATCATCCCCATCACTGTCCCCCTCTTCGACCTGTACGGCTATCCCACATTCATTGACCATGTTGTGCAGGATGCAACAGGCCAGGAATAGCCCACAGGCCTTTGAGGGGCTGTACTGTAGGGCACCGCCGGAGGTGTCCAGGCAATGGAAACGTGTCTTCAGCATCCTGAACACCCACTCGATGACATTATGTGTGGTGGCGTGTGCCTCATTAGCGTTGCTGCGATGGGGTTGCAGGCCGTCTGTAGGGTGTGAGCAGCCAGGGACAGAGGGGGTATCCACTGTCACCTGAGTGTAGAGGGTGGAGGTTAGTTTGGTGATCAGCATCGCCCTGCCCTGGGCCATGTAGGCCACTACCCATGTCACCTCTGGCCATGCCCCCCCCAGGCCCTATGATTGTCCATGCGGTTTGCATACTCACCCACTAGGTGTCCAGTGGGGATCTCCCCACTCTCGAATCTGTGGCACAGTGCCGACTGGTGCCAGATGAAGGCATCATGTGCTCCCCAAGGGTGCGTGACACAGACATTGATTATGCGCCCCCTGGCATTGCACACCACCTGGCAGTTGATGATGGCATAGCCCTTGCGATTGATGTATGCGGCCCCCTCGGGGCCAAGTGGTGTGTGTATGGCCACATGGGTGCAGTCTATTGCCCCTAGCATGCCAGGCATATCTGCTACCCTGTGGAACTCCTGTATGTTTGCTGTGTGCTCCGCTGGTGTGCTGGAGAAATGGATGTACTCCGCAGCATGTGGCAGTAGTACGCTGAGGAACTGGGTGAGGTGGCGTGATGTGGCCAACTGGGTTATGCCTGTGGTGTCCCCAGTTGGTCTCTGGAAGGTACCCGTGGTGAGCAAGTACATGCAAGCTGTCACGTTTGTCTCCACTGACAGGGCATGGCTCTGTCGTGTGGGTGCCTGCATAACATTACCTGCACAGCTCACAGAGCCACCTCAGAATTGCCTGATTCACTCGGTACCAGCCCACAATCTCGGTATCACTGTACAGCTCGAAGCTGGCACAGGCTCGGTACTGCCTGTTGGGGGCATACCGCTGATGGGCCCTTCCACAGCCACGCCCCCCTGCTGCCCGCCTTATTACCCCCCTCATAATGGCCTCCATCTGGAAAGTGGCACAGGCCATGTCCCTGGCTTGTGTTCACCCCCCTGGCAGCTGTTACTGTATTCCCCCCGCTGTCCTCACTGCTACTTCCCCTGCACCGGGAACACCTGCCTGTGGTGGCCTTTGTGCTCTGTGGCACTTCCCCCTTCTGCACTGGCTGTGGCTCCCCACACCTTCCCTGTGCCTCTGTGTTCAGGGTGCCCTTTCCCAGGCCTGCCCTGTGTGTCCCTCCTGCCCTGTCTGTGTGGCTAGAGTTCAGCCTCATGTGCCTTCCCTATAACGTTCTTGCACCTCTCCCTTGTTCCTTTTTATTTTGGCTCATTTCCACTATGGCACAACTTCCGCTTGCTCTCCTATTGCGCATGGCGCAAGTTGTTGAATTTCACACTGCGCCATTTATGCATGGTTCCTCCCTCTTCAGTTGTGCATGTCTTCATTATCATTGCGCTGTTGCTCAGCGTGATTTAGGGGGCGCAACTGCCTCCTGCTGAATATCGCAGAATGGCGCAATTTCGGACTTGCGCAGGCGCAACCTTATTGCGCATGGCTCAACTCTTTTGAATATCTGGGCCAGTATGTCTTATATTTTGCCTATCCTTTCATCTTCTGTGATAGTCTCCACATATGCCCTTAGTGATCCCCACTCCTCTAGCCCAGAATGAATGAATTATTGAATCAGCCCTCCCAAATAAAAAAGCACCTTAATAAGTACATCCTTGTGTGTTTATAATCTGTTGTCTGTGCATCACCTAACTACCACAGCCAAGGGAGGAATGAGCAAAATTGCACAGCGATTACAGAAGCAACAAAACAACCACAAACACTGCAATTATTTTTTTTTCATTTCCAGTATTTGTGTGGCCGACCCAGTCATCTGAACAGTGATCAGCATAAAGGCTGTGTAGTGCATCAGTGCATATATCATGTCATTGATGTAGTATAGGTCAACTAGTGTAAAGCTATGCTACATGTGATTTGACTATGACAGTTCTTGTCACAATGGTCCAAAAGTCACAGCCTTCCCATTTAGGCATAACACTACACAGAACTTTGTGTAACGCTTTATTCCTCTTGATGTCCCCTGTCATGGTTGTTGTTTCAGAGCAGTTCTTTACTTTGCCAACTTTTAACAGGGGCCAACTTTTTACAGAGATTGTGTGCAGTAACATTGAAGCCCCTAACATCGAATGTGCCATCTTATGTAGCACCTTGTGATTTATTTTTCATTTTATCGTCTCTAGTTATATTTATATGTATATAATTCTTTTTTTTTTTTTTTACTAAAAGTATTGCTGGCTGTTAGCCTGATTATGCTCCTGATGTGTGTCCCTATCCTACTTGCAACACAACAGTCCTTCCATACATCACTGAGTGGCGAATAAAGTCCATTAGGGCTTGTAGCGGCAATCAAAGTTTCCAAAATTCATCTAACCCCCCCCCAATAAAGAAATTATTTCTTGCCTTCTAACAATACCTGTTACAGCATGAGGCTGGGTGCTGTGTTTTGGTGTGTGAGGCACTCTAGATGTGTGGTCTGTTGGTTTGGATTGTGGCTACCCATGTAGGCATACACACTACAACTCTGATCCATTGGGCATAGCATTCATGTCATCTTCAAGCCCTAAGCTGTACCAAAATTGTGAGAAGTGTCAAACAAATCACCACCATGCTGCACTGACTGCTTCTGATATGATCAAATCTGAAGTAACAAGTGGTGGTGTTGGTGTAAGTGTAATGGGGCAAAAGCAGCACATTCATCTCCATCTGTGATTGCTGCCTGTATGGCATAGGCAACTTATAAGGGATTATAATTTCATCATTATTTTATGTACTGTTTAGATATTCTTCATGTGGCCATCCCCAGTCAAGGCCGTTCTTTCTGTTCACTTCACATACAGTATAATGGGTAGGTAGTGTAGTCTATTACCCTGTCCTCCTCTTCTATTCCAGCATAGCACAACAAGCACACACTCATGTTATGGAGGACAGGGGTGGCCGGGTGTGTCAACTTGATTTATTACGCTACATATATATGACCTTTATGTCATTGTCAGGTCGGATCAGAAAATGTGTACAGAATGCAACTGACACCACATCATAAATCGAGAGGGCACACATGGCATTAGGGAGGACAACTTTACTTTTTTAGAAATAGTGATCATCACACTGCACTGTGTCTTTCAGTTAAAAATGCCACAGCATTCAACACCTTATTGATGTTGTTACTATTTGTACTTTGCCCAGTGGGATGTTGACAGAGAACAGTCGAAAGTCAGGCTACATCAGATAATGCCGCAATTGGCAGTCTGCTCAAAGAAAAAAGCAATGATCCAACATGATGACAAAGTGCATGTAAATAAAGAAATTAACAAGATCCATAAATTGAGAAACCATGGAAACAGATGCATTATAAAAAGCTATGTTCTGTGTGTGACTGCAATAAATGTACATTCAATTATTACAGTTGTGCCTAGTGCTCTTATGGGATGAGAATGCAACAGGTACTGTACACCTACTGTATTTTGTGTTTATTTCTGTCACACTGAACAGGGCGATTTACAAAAACTGTGTTCTTTGTGCTATGATTTGCTGATTTCTTATTTTCCTTGCACTTCGCAGTGGTGTTGCACCATTGACTGTGTATGTTTGTGTACATTGCACATGACAGAGTATTATGTGGCCAGACCGTCTGCTCTTGGGCACTGGCCAACTGCCATTTATCCAGGGCAACAGACAACCACAAACACTAGCAGAAAGGTGTCAGTGGCAGGTGTGACATAAAAATGCAGTCCAGTCAAAGAAGAAGATTGGCACATTGGGCCACCTCTACCCTGCGCTCCACAACATCCTTGTGTGCTGATTGTGCTGTGCTGGAAGGGGTGAAGATATGAAGTTAATGGACTGCCTATCAGACTGTTACATGGTAACACAATTAAACCCAGACATGACAAGGGCCACAAGAAGAATTAGAAATGAAATGCATACAGAAATATTTTAAAGTAAATAAATATCCACAGCGAGTTGCCTATTCCATACATGCGTCAGTCCCAGATGGAGACGCTTATGCTGAATTTGCCCCACTGCACTGCAATTACACCTGGTGTTGGGAGACACAGAAATAATTAATTTTCTTTTTTATGGAAGATGTGTTTTGCAATGGTTTATTGGGGCTATGAGCTGAGGTGGCGCCAAAAACAAATGGACATTATATATTTCTACATGACAATGTGAGGGGACTTTGCAAGCGGGATAGGGATACAACAGAGGCACATGATCACAGCTATCAGTCACCAATATGTGTCTGTAAAAGTGATGCACTACATATGTATCTAATAATAAAACAAGAAATACATTATATTGGGTTTAGACATAAAATGCAATTTCAGGTGTTACAGTGTAGCAGAATCTCATTATGATGAATGATTGGCTTGATTTCCTGCCTGATTTTCTGCCTGTGCTCTGGCAGGGGGACACTGCAATTAATCAGGGGTGAATGGAAAATACCAAGAGCAGCAAAACAGTGCAGGTAGCATCCTTGACAAAAATATGAAGTCCAGTTCTGCAGCATCAATTCAATGGCTTTATCAGCCAGTGCAAACCTGGGTGAGATACATGGGATTTTAGTAAAGGACAACTTAGGATGAAGGCTGCATGGGGGGGGGGGGTAGTTTCTACAGCAGACTAGATGGATCGTACAGTCCCCATCTTCCAATGCTTTTCTTATGTTCTTATGTTAATAAAGACCACACAGGTAGGGTTCGGGTATCTGTTCAGATAGACACCGGGGGAACAATGAATTTCAGACCAATGCAGCAACAGGATGAGCATGTTCATTAGGAAAAGGTGCACAGAAGGTACTGAGAGCAGATCACAATGTAGGGGCGACCACTGGCCATTAGGGAGGGAAAATTCACTGTGCCGGAACAGTGCACACTTGCAGCTACATAGGTTATGCGGGGGCTCCAGAACTGACTGGTGTCTGGTAAGACAATAGATAGCAAGATGCCTTACCATCACTGTTAAAATATATGGAGGCAAGTGTAGGTTAGGCATGCCCTAAGCCAAATGTGTGGCATTTTGTAACTACCATTGCCCTGGACATAGTGAGAATGTGGAGTGATAACAACAGATGCAGCATTTTGATACTTAGGGACTGAACGGAAAATAAACAGTACACTTCAATTTGGGGAAATAATGTGATCATGATCATTGTCTGCAGGGACCCAACTGACAACAAATTCCTGGACAGATTCGCAAAAACTAGTAAAACAAATGAAAGAACATAAAAAAAACATAAATAATCTCCATTCATCCACATTCAGCTCTGAGCCGGACTCCTCATTGGAACTCTGGCTGCTGTCAGATGTGTCCCCATGGTATGTAATTTGGGACTGGCTGGCCAGAGGCTCGTAAGAATAATGCTGAATACATGCTGAACCCCAAATGCTGTTGATGTCGGTCTCATCAGATGACATTGTGAACAGTTGGCTAAACAAGCTGAGACAACGATCATAAAAGAAGACTGTCCACAACTGCAGCTCATTTAAATTAAGTGCCACTCAGCAGTGACGTTTCAGCAGTGGGGGTAGTGCTTAGCAAGCTGTGGATAGCTTGTGCGTGAGAGGTGGAACAAAAGATAAAATAAGTCACTAAAGTCACTAAATGTCAAAAACCAGGAGGATATGGAAGGTAGCTGACAAAGAATAACACAACACAACTCACATAGGAGAGGGATTTAACTTTATTATGGGTTTCAGTAACTTTCCATAATATGGCTTTGCACATGATCTTTAAGGCACATAACCCTCCCTCATGGGGAATATTGGTATACAGATCCCTCACTTCTAGTGTGACCAGTAACTTATCTGGCTCAACTACAATTTCATTCAATATTTTGAGTGCTTGTGTAGTATCCTTAATGTATGACCTTAAACTCATGACAAAAGGCTTTAAGAAATAATCAGCATATTGGGACATAGGGTCTGTTATAGACCCTATCCCGGGAAAAATAGATCTACCAGGAGGGATATCCAGACTTTTATGAACTTTGGACAGGCAATAAATTGTTGGCCTTATGGTATTTTCAACTGTTAAAAATGATTTGATTTCATGGTCAATGATGTCTGCCTCAAAAGATCTTTTTAGATATTGATTGAGCTGCTTCTTAAAGCTTACAACAAGATCACCAGTCAGAGGTTTATAAAAGGTCTGGTTACTGAGCTGATGTAATACTTCTGTTTCATAGTCTACTGTATTTAATACTACAACACTACCTCCTTTGTCAGCAAATTTAATAGTTATATCAGGGTTATTTTATCCAATGCTCTGAATTCTTCAGATGACATTTTCACATAGGAGGGAGTTGGAAGGTTAAGAGCCAAATCCCGTAATTCAGGTTTGCATGATTATAGGAACACATTAACCACTGAGTTCATTGGGGGCATGAATCTTGATTTTGGTCAGAACTTCTGTTGGCAATTAACATCGATCTCAATTAGTTCCTCCCCAAGTATAGTAACTCAGATAGTAGAGTTCTCACTTGTGAGCTAAGTGAATTAGTTACCATTGTGGCTGCATTATCTGCCCTTTCATTCTCCTCCCCTCTTCCTCCTTGTTTACAAAAAAACACTTATGGTTTAAAATTCGAGCAAACCTAGCAATTCTAGCCAGCACAACATAAGGCGTCCGCTTGTGGTGCTGACATCCTGGGTTCGGGGATGGACTCAGGATTCAGAGGGCCAGCGGGGAGGAGAAGGATTGAGCATCCTGGAGACTGCTCTCCTTCTCCAGGGGAAGGGGGAGTTGAGTGTCCAGCACATTGCAGACCCCTGGCAGAGGCTAGGGGTACTGCCACAGCTGGTGCCATATGTTAGGGGGGCAGGGCGAATGCTGGTTGTCATTGCACATCCCCACCACCAGAATCCCAGCAGAAAAAGAAAATGCCAGCCCCTGATCATTATGTTGGCGCCCCTGTTGTCCCACTGCCTACCCCTGTCCACTGAGAGGGTCCCTCTCCCATGGTCCCAGCCCGTGGGGCAAGCTGGGTCTCTCCTATCCCAGTGTCCATTTGGAGGGGGTGCCTGCACGGTGGCCCTGCCCCAGGGGGGTAAGCCTGGGGCATGTGTGTGCAGACAGCAGAGCTGAGCTGAGCCTCCAGAGTCGGGGGGAGGGGGCCTGGGAAAAAATAATACATTCTAGCAAACCTATGGAGGTCTATGTAATTGTCAAGCTAGTTGAGATTGTTTTTCAGTACAAAACTGAGACCTTTATTGAGGACAAACTTTTCTGTTTCTATTAACTCATAATTAACTCATAATTAGACAAATTGTTCCATTGTTGTTGTTGATTGCTGTAATTGCTGTTGTTGGCTCTGCCTTGACCCCTGCTCCTGCCCCTGTTGAGGTCATGCACTGTTTCTAATGAATGAAATGGCTGTGATTTTTTTATATCTAAGTGATGCACTTGTTATTGAGTCAAACTATATCTCCAGTGCATCGATTTCACATCTAAATTGCCTTATCATGAATTGGAAATATTTTTAAAAGGATTCATAACTGGGCTTATCAAACTGTTTTATTATGTGTGGGGTATTTAACTATAGTTGTATTTATTATAATATGATTTGTACTTTTTATTTTTTTGTGTAATTGAGAACTGACAAATTCATTTCATGTATTGTCCTGTTGGTGTGTATCACTTTAAGAGTATTTTATATATAATGTACACCATGAGGGGGCAATAGTTAGCTCTTGGTAAAGCGCACAAGTGCAAAACATTGAGCCTTTAGCCCTGGGCAGTGTTTTTATTGCTTTGCTGGTATACTATATCACTTGAATAAAGATTTGGACACACAGGGCCCGATTATCAAAGCTCACAGAATGGCGCAAGGGGCTCGGACTACAAGGAATGGTGCAAAGTGCCCCTTGCACCAAAAGATGCACTGGGAATGATTCTCAAACACAGCCTGCGTCAACCATAGGTTGTATGTACCAAAGGGGCCTTGTGCCATCCGTGCAGCACAAAATGGGCTGAGGCATGGTTCTAGGCGACATGCAGCAGCCACAAGCTTCTATTTCCCCTAAGTCAGTATTCTCTAAATCCTCCCAGAAGGTGAAATTCTAAGTACCCTTAGACCAGGCTGGTCTAAGAGTACTTAGAATATCACCCTTTGGGAGGGTTTGATCACTTGTGTCACTCTCTGAGCTCTCCCCTCAACATGTGCTATGGTCCCCCTCCAACCCCAATCCAAAGTAATAATATTAAGCATGGTATCAATCATTGGTGGTCCAGCTGAGCCCCTCTAACTCCAATGTGCCCATATATTAAAATATTTAAAAAAATTTCACGGTGGTCTTGCGGCCCCCCCCACCCCGATATGCCCATAAATTAAAATGCTACATGAAACATTTCCTGGTGGTCTAGTGGAACCCCCTCCCTGTCCTAGATGTGCCCATAGAATATATAGCTATATATCCCTAGTGGTCTAGTGCCTCCCACCACAGCAGGTAGTGCCCACCACCCCTCTCCCCCATTCCAAAACAGAGACAATGACCGGCACAGCCTTCCTCACACCGCCACGTCCGGCCAGTGACTGAGTTGTCAAGGAGGAGCATGTAGTATATATAGTTGGCATTCATTGATTAACAGCTCACTTGAGCTGTCAATCAATGAGTGTGTACTGCATACAGTACACGTTCCTACTTGACAGATCAGTCGGCGGCTAGATGTGGTGGTGTGGGGAGGGTTGTGCCAGTTGTCTGCTCTGTTTCAGGATGGGGGGAGTGGGGTGGGGTGGTGGGCACTACCTGGCAGAGTAAGGGGGTGGGGTTCCACTAGACCAGCAGGGATATATATCTATATATTCTATGGGCACATTGGGGATAGGGAGAGGGGTCCACTAGATCACCAGGGGAAGGTTTCTTGTAACATCTTAATTTACTGACGTATCAGGGTTGGGGTGGCACAAGACCACCAGGGAATGTGTTATGTAACATTTTAATTTACAGGCATATTGGGGCAGATGGGGGCTGCTAGACCACTGGGGAGTGTTTTTAAAAAATATTTTATTATATGGGTATAACAGGATGGGAGGAGGACCACTAGACCACCAGGGGAATGTGTTTTGTAATCTTTCAATTTACGGGAATATTGGGGCTGGGGGTGCTAGACCACCAGGTATTAATATGTTATTATGTTGTTATTAGCACAGATGGGGGTCTGCTAGACCACCAGGGACATGATTCATGAACTACAGAGGGGATCGAGGCTGGGTAGGGGACCACTAGCCACCAGGGACTGGTGTACAACCACCCCACAGCTTGCAGCACATCCAGATGTGCCATTTGTTTGGTGCATGGCCATGGTTGCCACAAGCTCCTGGACTTTGCCACTGGAACCCGTCCAACAGGGTATTGGGTGCATAGTCCCTGTGCACCAGCAGTCAGCGCAAGATGCCTTTGGCACAGCTTGCACCAGGTTTTGAGAATCGGACCAATAATCCTTTGTGCCAAGCAGTCATCTTTGAACTTTTAAAGAGCAGTGAGTGCAATGGTTTTCTGCAGTCTAGCAATATAATAAATTGACTGTTGTTCTTGCCAATCCTGTGTGTCAACCACCACATGTCATTTCTAGGAAACAGTGGGCACTATGACCTAGTAGTAGTTCAGGTACAGAGATGGGCAACACAGAGTCTGAGATGTGTCACCCCCCTCTCAAAATACATGAGGCACTATATGACCTAGTAGTAGTTCAATCACAGAGATGGGCAACACAGAGTCTGAGACATGACATCCCCCTCTTAACGTACATGAGGCACTATGACCTAGTAGTAGTTCAGGCACAGAGATGGGCAACACAGGGTCTATGGCACTATGACCTAGTAGTAGTTTGGGCACAGAGATGGGCAACATAGAATCTATGGCGCTATGACCAAGCAGTAGTTCAGACACAGAGATGGGCAACACAGAGGCACTATGACCTAGTAGTAATTCAGGCACAGAGAGAGGCAACACAGAGTCTATGGCACTGCGCACTAAGTTCAGGCACAGAAATGAGCAACACAGAGTCTACAGCACTACTCACTAAGTTCAGGCACAGAGATGGGCAACACAGAGTCTGAGATATGGTGACACCCCCCCTTTCAAGATCTGCGCAGTACTATGATCTTCAGACAGATTCCTCCTGTCCACTCTAATCCCCTTGTTAGTTCTTACTTTCGAAAAAAAAAGGAATTATTAAAGTAGCAGTTCTAGATTAAAAAAATCTGATCTTTTGCAACTGTTTGTTCCATGTTCCCCATGCTCTGATGAGCACTTACCTGGTAATCTTTCTTGTTTTCACTGTACTCTCACCCTGTAATTTGCTCAATTTTTCTTTGTTTTTATTTACATTTCTCCCACCTGCCATGTTGAATTGGAACCCTCTGCTGCCAACGGTGCATGTGCATGACTCACAGTACTACCCAGAGACAGTGGAAATGTGCAGCACAGGGTCTTTCGGAAGTAAACAAAATAAGTAATGTGACATGAGGGGGAGTTTAGCTTCAAATTAGGCACCAGCCATATTTGTTGTGGATCCACAACATTGGAAATACATTTTAAATAGCTAAAAAACTAAAGACCGTAAGAAAAATATTTACAGATATGGAAACCAGAACTATGGCTTCATGCTTTCTGTCAAAAAGCAGAATTTTGATAACTTCCTGATTATCTAGTACTGCTGCTTTAAGTTGTTGGAAGTTGTACAACAGTGATTTTTTTTGCAATTTTCTAAAACTAAGAAAACATCTGCAGTGTGCATTCTGCTGTTGAATTTGTTGGTCTGTCTTTTTACTCTCTATCTCTTTCTGACTAAGGAAAAACATTGTTTACTATTTTTAACTGTGGAGTTAAGAACTCTGCAACATCTGCACTCTGCTGCAGTCTGCTGTTGAATTTGATAGTCTCCCTATACTCTCCCCAACCTCTATCTCTCTCTCTCTCTCTCCATCCCTCTCCCTCCCTCCCTCTGTCTGACTAAGGAAGAAAAATGTTGTTTCATTTCTTTTTTTTTATTGTGGAGTTAAGTACTTTGTAGCATCTGCATTCTGCTGCTGTCTACTGTTGAATTTGTTGGTCTCTCTCCTCCCTCTCTCTCTGACTAAGGAAGGAAAGCATTGTTTCTTTTCTTTTTTTTTACTGTGCAGTTAAGCACTCTGTGACATCTTCTGCAGCATTCTGCTGTTTCCATGTTGCATTCGTTGGTCTCTCTCTATTCTATCACCCTCTCTGTCTCCCTCCCTCTCTCTTCTGGCTAAGGAAAAAAACTGTTTTCATTTTTTTTTCTTGCTGTGGAGTTAAGTACTCTGCAATGTCAGCACTACAGTCATTGGTCTCTCTTTCTCGCTCTACTCTTCCTCTCTATCTCTCCCCCTCTATCTCTTTCTAAGAAAAAAAATGTTGCTATTAATTTGTTTCAGTTTTTCCTTACTGGAGCCTCCACAACACAATCATCTCCATTGAATGGAAAAACCCAAATGAGCTGGATACATTGTTTCCTATGGGATATCCTGTGGTGGCTGACACACAGGATTGGCTGGAACATGAGTCAATCACAGACAAAAGACACTGATTGATTGGCTCCCTTCAGTGCCCCAGTATCACAAGTGTTTGCCTTTGTTGGTCATGTGCCAGTCCAGTGATATGAGAGTATTCAGTAGAGATTGTGGACAAAAAATAGTTTTTGTTTTCTTTATTTCTTTACCCTGCCCTGCAGCCTGTAATCCTGCTGGACTGAACCGGACCGCACTTCTGAACCAGGCCAAATCGGCAACTCGGGTTGAGCTACGAAAGGCTTGGTTTTTGCAGCATAGAGTTGAGTCTGTCTGGTCTGGGGAGGTTTAGAAGTGCAGAAGAACTGGTTCACCTATCACTAGTGTGGACTGCTACCTAAGAATAGTTTTTTGGGTAAAGAGGGGTGTTTCGTACTGAGGATGGCAGCGAGTGAAGGATGTCTGTAGTGCACTGTGATGCTGTGTCTGACTGCAGTCCGTAGGTGAAGCCATTCAGAGCAGCAGTAACTTGTGGAGTAGTGCCATGATCAAGGCCACTGTTTTTTGGTTTTTACCGGAAAATCCGGTAAAATTTCGGAATTAGGGCTGCCTGAAAACCGTTAAAAACGAAGATTTCATGGAATCTGGCATTTTCTATCAAATCAGTAAATCTATAAAAAAGTGTGTTTTTCTTTTAATTCCTTCCTGTACTATTTTCAGTTTGCTTTATTTAATGCTCTGTATATGAAGCCTTCTTTAATTCTGATTATTTATGCACATACTAAAAAATGATAACAGAATCCCGGTAAAATTCGGAAATTAGAGTAACAATCACCGGTGAAATTCTGGAATCTTAAGTCTTGAAAACGGAATTTAATTGTTTTAATCACCGTAAATCAGTGGCCTTGGCCATGATTTCTCATGGTGTAATCCAGTCATGTGTGTGTGCCTGGACTTCATACAGTGATGTTATTGTCAGATAACATCACTGTTCCAGGGGCACACTGACCAATGAGAATACTAGAAATTTTCTTGCCATTGTATAATTGCTCTTTTATATTTATTCTTTTACACTGAAGTCGGTGCTATGTTTGTGACTTTTCTTAAAGTTCAGATTCAAACCAGAAACATTAATCCATCCCTTGCAAGTGTCCTACAGGATGTTTTAGAATGCTTTTCACTTTTTGACCAGATCATATTCATCATAGTCAAGTCGAAGTGTTGGGATACCTGATAGCTAAGAGTACATCTTCATGGTTCATTTGGCAAATGCTGTTATTTGGTAACAAAGTAGTAGTAATCTTTTTTGCATTCTATTTACTCTCCTCACTGTGGTGGCTCCCATTCACTTGCCAGGTGACCTCCCAGCCCTACCCATACTTTCTCTGTCATGTATCTGGCTGCTGTTATCAATGATGTTCCCCTCAGGAGTGGAGTCAATAAGGAGCTGGCCAGACAGCTTTCTTAACTGCACACTTCCAAGAGACACATGCCAGTTAGTATGTCAGTGCCTGAAAGGGTCAGCAGCTATACCTCATGCACCTGTGTGCTGTTTTCCTGTTTCCTCCACATCCCCTTATGGACAGGAACATGTGGGTTCAGCCTGCGTGAGCATACCCTAATACTTGGTTGAATCAGTCAAAACTAGTTGGAGTCCCTCCCTCCCAGTGACATCTCTGGCTGAAGCACCTTCTGTAGTCACCCAAGTGGAGGGATTGCAGCAGAGGCTATGACTCACCTAGTCAGAGTTGTGTGCCCTCTAGAACATTTAATCTTCCTTCCATGGCTGGCTCTCTGACAATGCAGACTTCTACCCAAATCCAGGTCACTTGCAACGAAAGTGGTATGCTTCTGCTGTACTGATGGGCCAGTTAATATAAATATTTATGGTCTCAAAGAACTGTCTGACCATCAGGTCCATCCCCTACTTCATAAGCAGGGATTGATAAGTATGCTGTTCAAGCAGGTACTAAAACCAGGGGCTCCCCAGGGATATTCATGAAGAAATATTTACTACTCATACAACCCTTGCCATTATTCACTGGCTAAATGAACTCCAGCAAAATATAAATTAACACATGTTGGCAGAGAATACTTGTTGACTGCTTATAATGATTGTTTGGGAGTGTGAATATGATGAGCCTAAAGACAATCCCTTCCGATCAGCCTGGAACAGTGTTTTGACAGAGCTGCAGGATCTGAGCCTCTTATTTCATTAACAACAACAAATAAATAAATAAATAAATAAATAAGATTCAAGTCCAATCTCTTATTTAGCAAAATCTGATAAAGGAAGTATTCTTAGACAAAGGGATCTGACAATTAAGTGCTTGGTGAGACCAAAACAGCAGCCAAAGAAATAACTTGTTCACCCTTATGGTGACCCAGTTAAACAAGAGGAACAATCAGATCCCCCTCAGGCAGTGTCAGGGCAGACTGTAGCTTTGTTAGACTCCCTGCAGGTGAGGATGAATGCTTTTTTCAAATCAGTACAACAGATAGACAAAAAGGCTAGATTCATTTACGCTCCAGCTTGTTGTTATTGAAACCAAAGTCAATGCCATTGCTGAGAGAATGAAGGAATCTGCCTCTTCCACAGATAAGGTTCTGGCAACAGCGGAGTTGACCACAAAGGATCACACAGTAATGATTTCCCATCTTGGGCAACTTCAGAATACTATCAGAGTCCTCAGTATCCACATTTTAGTTCTGTCAGAAGGAACTGAGAAGGGAGACCAGAAAGAGCTCCTTCCTACTGAAGTGGGTCACTGAGACAACTGGGTGAGAGTGGTTCACAGTTCAAAAAGCATATCACATCAGTCCTTACTGGTTTATAGTGGAGCAAGATGGCGTGAGAACAATCCTTAAGGTAACAGCATCTGCAGGTGAAAGAGACTCAGTGCTCAAGGCAGTAAGTGCAAAAAGGCATGAATTTAGTAGAGGAAAGCAGGGTTATGTTTTCCCAGACTTGTCATTTGTCATTTTCTACCCATACCAAAAGGAAGGCATTTGACAGGTTAAAACGTAATCTCCCTGAGAAGACGTTGCACGTGAACAGTCTCTCCTTTCCCAGCTTGCCTTTATTTTGCAGTTGGTAGGCAGTTATACTTTCACCAATCCCAAGGAAGATGGCTTTTGCATGGACAAACTCACAAACATACTTTGTGAGGCTAAAAAAGGGAGAGACAGAGAAAATAAATATTTGGAAGCAGAAGATTAAGACTCTGAGAGCTGGTACTTTCTGGAATACACGGGGCTAGCACAATATAGTCCCAGACAGGCCTGTCTACATGTTTTTACAGGATATTTTTATCGCTTCAGCTGTGGCTATTTGTTATACATTTAGGGTCAGACTGGCTTTGAGGGAGTTCTTTCCCATTTGACAATTACCAAATGATTTTTCAACTTTGATATACTTAAAAGTTAAATATGAAGCTATAACAATCCAGTTACTGTTAGTTTATATATTTATATGGTTATTTATATCCCTCAGTTAAAGTTTTCAAGTTATTAGTTCTTATAATGGTAATACAATTATAACTTTACCACTTCTGTAGTAGGATTAGCAATTATTAATAAGTGTGGAACCAGAGCACATGCCAAAGATGATCTGTTGCACTTTGGCAAATTGTTCACTAATAAAATAGTGTGCAGCACTGATTATTTAACATAGTGTGTCTTGCCAATCTAATCATGGTGACCTGCTAATGAAGCACATTCACCCATTAAAGGTCAGTGTTTATGATACGGGTCTTCAGAAAATATCTTTATCAACCAACATAAGGGTGGAATATCTAGCAATAAAAGGTTTCAGTGTAGGATGTCCAGCAGTGGTGGCACTGATCGGGGGGGTGGGGGCAAGATGTGGAAGCCTGTGTGGTACTGACTGCAGCCTGTCTAGCTGGGGCACACTTGCCATGCACCTCAGATTATTAATATAGTTTTTCCAGATCTGTAGCCCTGAAATGGGACTTGGGACCCGGATACTGTTTTGTTGTAGGAGGCGAGCAATTCTTTGAAATGTTTCATCACTATGGTTGATTCTACTTAAAATTCTACCAGTTTTTATTTCTAAATTGATAAATGATAATGAAGTTCAAAACTAAGGCTCAGATGGGCTCTATGAAGATGGCAATCAGCTCAGAATGGCATTAATGACCAATCAGGTATGCAGTCATCTCATTTTATATGGTGTTCTTGCAAGAATACTAGTTTGCACTAACTAGTCTACAAAAAGAAGGGACAGTAGGGGCAAGTTACATTAGGAAAACAGAAGGGAGTGACTGATATTAACAGACATAGGAGTGGTTCAGAGCAATGACTGTGGAGCTGCAGTTTTCCAGGAGACATTCTGGAGTTTGAGGTGCTGCCCCATCTGTGCGCACCTCTGTGTGTTGAGGGCAGAGGTTGATGGTCTCCATGCTGAGCTAGCTTGGATCGACAGCACCTCTTGCTCAGCCCCGGGGCCACCAACTCTGCTGCCATTGCTCCAGAGGTTGCCTAGACAGAGAAGGGCCAGCTGCACCTTGGTGGACTTGGGGAGGGTTGGGGTGCAGATCAGAGTCAAATTCTCCAGCCTGTGCCACTAAAGAATACTTTGCCATTCTGGTGGGACAGGACTGCTGTGATGAGGCATCTGTGCTGGTGGCAAAGGAGGATGTGGGGTCCTCTGAAGGGAAGGCCCCAAGGTGGGAGATAGAAGACTCCAGTATAGGAGAATGCAGCTTCTGGTGGGGAACTCAGTATCCTGGGGATAGATTTTGGAGAACAAAGGAGTGAAGTGAAGGAGGTAAAGTACCTACCTGGTGCCTCAGCTCAGAGGGATGGACAGCAGATCATAAGGATTGCTTGGGTGGCAGGAGAAGGTGGGGAGCTGGATATCATTGTCCACCTTGGACAAATGACCTAGTGTGGGATGGAGCTAGGGTAGTGCAGTTCAGGGAACTCAGTCGAGGCCTAAAGTAATACCATGAATGGGGGCATTTGCTAAGGTGCATCCTATCTATGGCGAAGGGTAAGATAAGGTACCCTGCACCAGGAACATAAACACTTGGTTGAATGAATGGTGCGAGGAGGGGTTCAGCTTCATTGGGGACTGGGGTCCAACCTGGAAGGGTATGGGTCTTTACAGAGGTGATGGCCTGCATCCATCGTAGAAGGTAGCTACAGTCATCAGTGAAAGGTTTAGATATCACTTTGATTAACATTTAAAATAGTCAAGGGGGGAAGTGCTAATGCAAAGGGAGGCATAAACTACCCCACCACACACACACACAGACTGAAGCAACAGGAAGAGAGGGTTCAAGGGGAGGAGACACCACCATGTCACAAGTTAAAGGAAACAAAAGCATAGTAGCAGACAAGGTGGACAAGAACAGAAAATGAATGAAAAGTGTTGAAGAGGCAGGGCATAAAGAAGGTAGTCAGATGGAAGTGGGAAAAGGGGAGCTTCAAGTGGCAACAAAGGCAAGAAGGGGGGAAGGGGGCTGCTGGCAGAGTGGAAACAAGGTGTGGAGAGCCATGTGTGCCAACACAAGGAATCTTTGAAATAAAATTCCATATCTGGAGGCCATCATGGCAAAGGCTGACCTGACTCTTGTGGCCATTAATGAGTCATGGTGCACAGGGAGCCAAGACTGGGAAATGGACATACCAGGCTGCACTCAGATCAGGAAGGGTAGGGAGGGGAGAAAGGGTGGAGGGGTGATGCTGTATGTGAAGAAGGGTATCAGACCAATAGAAATGCAAGGTAACTTAGAGGTAAAGTATTGGTTGAAGGTGCTGAGGATCACCCTTGGACATCAACCAGAGTCTTTATTTGTACAGGGAGGATATACAAACCTCCAACACAGAGGAAAACATTGGATAAGACACTGGGGGTAGCTAGCAGCATGATGGTAGAAAAGGAGGAGGTGCTGCTGGTGGGAGACTTCAGTTTGCCAAATGTAGCTTGGAGCCTTCCAGCTGTTGCCTTTTCTAGAAGCAGGGTCATTCTAGACTCCCTGCAGGGGGCATTTCACAGACAACTACTCAAAGATCCCACTCAAGATGGGGCAATACTGAACCTGGTACTCACAAATAGGGGCAGTATTGCAGATATCAAGGTGAGATGCTACCTGGGGACCAGTGATCACTGTACATTGTGGTTTAAAATAAGGATGGTGGCAGAGACAAACCACAGAAGGACGACAGTCCTGGACTTCAGAGGGCATATTAAAAAAAATGGATGAAAGCCTCAGAGACAACCTAGCGTGGGGGGGGGGGATTTCCTGTGTGGGGTGGAGGAACAGTGTGCAAAATAAAGGGATGGCATAGTGATGGCAACAGACCTCTGAGTGAAAGAAGTGAGCAAATACCAGATGAAATGGAGACTGCTGGTTTTCGAGGGAAGTGGCTTCGAAGGGAAAGGCTAAAAGGGTGGTATTCAGGAGGTACAAGGAGATGATAAGGAGTGGTACCAGAAAAGTAGAGGGAACAGGGAATGTGGTGAGGGGCACATAGGCACAAACAGATGAAGGGATAGTCAAAGGGGTAAGTAAAAGGGGACAATCAATCAATCAATCAATCAATCTTTAATTTTATAGCACCTTTCAAAATCAAGGCGCTGCACATAAAATCAAATACAAATCAAGTATAAATATCAGATTAAAACAGGATCAATAAATAACAAATTAGCCATAGTTGGGGAAAGCTAAGTTGAATAAATATGTTTTTAGCTCGATTTTAAACCTATCGACGGTCAGGCATTCTCTTAACCAACAAGGTAGAGAATTCTACTGGGTTGGAGCAGAAAAAGAAAAGTCACAGGCATCAGAAGTTTTTAATCGCATCCTTGGAATCTCTAGCAATCCTTCACTGGTGGATTGGAGAGGAGAGAGGAGGCAGTAGGGTACCAGTAGGTCTTGCAGGTAACCGGGTCCCTGATCATGTAGGGCTTTAAAGATGAGCAAGCCAACCTTAAAGGTGATCCACAACTGAATGGGCAGCCAATGCAGCTTGTGGAGCACAGGCATAATATGACTGGACCTAGATGTCCCAGTCAAAAGCCTGGCCGCCACGTTCTTCACCAGCTGCAAGTGGCTGATATCAACCCCTGGGAGTCCTAGGTAGAGGGAATTGCAGTAATCAAAGTGGGCAGTGACAAAGGCATGGACCAATGTTGGAAGATCATCCAGAGGAACCAAGTGTTTCACTTGGGTGATATTCCTCAGATGGCAGAAAGAGGATTTGATGACAGCCGACACCTGAGATTTCAGTGTCAGACCATCATCAAAAACAATGCCCAGGTTACGCACTCAGTCTGAGGTAGTGAGCTGTATGCCATTAATTGATAAACCTGATGCCTGCCCAGCCCACAAGTCCACCCCCAGATGACCAGAGTGCACTACCAACACTTCAGTCTCGTCTGGATTCAGTCTCAGCCACCTGGTACTCATCCAGGTTCTGATTTCAGAAAAGCGATTATTTAGCATAGAGAGTGCATCATTCTGTCTGGGCAGAAAAGACATATACAGTTGAGTATCATCTGCATAGCAGTGAAATCTCAAACTGTATTGTCTGATGATATCTCCTAATGGCCACATGTACACTGCAAACAAAATGGGGGCCAAAATGGAGCCCTACGGCACCCTGCAGGGCAGGGAGTGAGTGTCAGAGGAATAAATTCTGGTGGCAACTCTCTGAGATCTGTCTACGAGGAATGAGTGAAACCATTTGAGGACTGTACCAGACAGCCCACAAAGAAGTCGCAGGCACTCTAACAGCACATCATGGTCTACAGTGTCAAATGATGCAGAGAGATCAAGAAGAACCAGAATGGTACATGTCTTTCGATCTCTTGCCATCAGGAGGCCATTCAATACTCGGACATGTGCAGTCTCTGTGCTATGCTTCTTGCTAAATCTGGACTGGAAAGTATCATAGACTTTATGAATTGTAAGGTGATTGTCCAGTTGCAGTGCAACCACCTTTTCAATAACCTTGCCAACAAATGGCAGGTTAGAGATAGGTCTCCTTGAGGAGATCTGGAAAGACCCCTTCTCCAAGGACCTCCAGACAATTTCAGCAAGGATCAGGCAGATAACATCTACACATCCCACTAAAAGGGGTGTAGGTCCCAGATCCAAACTACAACTGGTTAGGCGCAGTGTCTGGGTGATCTTCACAATGTCCATGAATTCCATCCGGTGAGAATCTGACCAGATAGACCGAGTGCAAGCCACTTCCTGATGATCTCCACAATCCCTTATAGGAGAGGCCAGGACAATGTCAGACCTGATGCTGGCAACCGTATCTGCGAAGAATTGAGTAAACTCCTCACATTTCAGCTGAGAAAAGGCTTCTCTGGGCTGGAGACAGATTGGATTGCACAATCTGTCAACAGCCCGGAAAAGCTGAGCCAGTCATTTCTGCACAGCAGAAATCTCTCTGAGCAGGAATTCTGCATTCTTACGGGTGATTTCTGACTGATAGCCATCCTAATGTGCCAACAACATAAGCTTGTCAGCATCAATGCCAGACTTTTGCCAGGCTCTCTTCATCCTTCAACTGACTTGCCTCAACTCCTTCAAGGAACCAGCAAACCAAGGGTTCCTTGGGCAAAGGGTGAGGGGCCAAACACGAACACGAGCAATCTTGTCCAGGGCATCTGCCACAGCCTTATTATAGGCCAATACGAGATCCCCTGGATTCATGCATTCACCCGACAAGCCCAATAGATCCAGTGCTGCCGATAGGTCACTGGGATAACTCCCCTTAAAGGGCGGTACTGAACCATCTCTGTAGGGGCAGACCTATTGGGGGGACCCTGAAACTGAACCTCATGGTGTGCTGGTCAGACCAACTGACTTGTTTCATCCCCAAATCAGTTATCTCCATACCCAAAAGAAAGATCAGATACAATGAGTGATCCCCTACATGGGTAGAGGAGGTAACTAACTGTGTGAGGCCCAGCATTGTCATCAGCTGGAGGAGATTTTGACCAAAATATGAGAGTTCATTGTCGACCCAGGCATTGATTTTCCCCAGAACTATCCATCTGGGGGACCTCAACACCATGCCAATGATGATGTCCACTATCTCCTGCAGGAATTCTACACCATCTCCTAGTGGATGGTAGATGAGGAGTATCCTGTAACCTACACCCTCTCCCAGGATATACTGAAAGGATCTGGTACTTCCCAATGGCACATCCACAAGGCCCAGCTCAGTCTTAAATACTTAAATATAATGGCCACGCCCCCACCCCTACTATCCATCCTTGGGCGGTGTATCACTAAGAACCCAGCCAAAACTGCAGAGGCCAATACAGGTTCTGCATTTTCATCCAACTAGGTCTCAGTGATGCAAGCCAGATCAGTTGTTCCAACAAGATCAGCTATAATAGCTGTCTTGTTCCTAATAGATCTGGCATTGCATAACACTGCCCAGGTGGGGTGAGTTGTCGGGGAAGATCTCAGCACCTGCCCACTAACATCGGAGCCCTTGGGTATGGGAAAAGACAGGGAAGACCTCAGTCCTGACTCCATTTTGCCCCAGGGTGTCTCCTGGACCCAACGACTCCTATCCGCTTTCCCCTTTCCCTTCCCACACCAGGCCCAGCTCTCCCACTTCTTATACGCTTTCTAGATATCCCCAAAGCACAACACCTAAAATAGGTGTTGGATGATAATGGGGGACATTCAAAGGGATGAAATTCCCTGAGCCTGGTGGGGAAGTAATGCCTGACTGTCGCTAAAACCCCCCAACACATAATAAAATAATACAAAGTAGTAAAACAAAATCACAATACTCTGAGATCTGACGTCCCTCCCCAAAACAATAAAACTCAGTAAATCTTATCTTAATAACAATGCTCTTAAGCCTAAACTATAGTGAATAATCAAATTAAATAATAAAATTAAAACTCAATAATACCAAAAACAATCCCAGCGCACCCTGAATTAAAAACCCACAAAAATAGCTAAGACGATTAGGACAGCTACAGTGCTAAATTAAATAATTTGTTGTTGTCCAATAAAAGTTCATTGTCAAGTGTCATCTTATATGAAACTGCTTCAAAGAATTTGCCAAATCCTGTAAGAGTTAATGCAACAAAGGGTAGCTCTCACCCAACCCTTATCCAGATAATGAGTCCAAAAACGTGGCCCTCTCACTGCCACAAATACTGAGTTAAAGTAAATATTAATTCCCAACAAGGCTCTCTCACTGCCTTCAAAATGAAAAGATATAATTACAGTACCTGCAGGAGGTTTGGTCAGGAGCAGAATGAAAAAAAACAGCAAACCTTTAGAGAGTTGAACAATTAGCCAGTCCAAAGGAGAGACTACCTAATGTAAATATTACTGGCCCCAGCCCAGCTCAAAGATAAGCCCCTAGAGAAGGAGACAGCTCACTTAGCCCACCAGTAAAAACTAGGAGGCCACAGTGTAGTGCAAGAAAAGGAGTTTTCAACCAGCCCGCCAACTAGTGCCCTCTATCCCCATGGGGATTCTCAAAATCAGGTACCCACCACCATAGCTTGCCAGACCAATCTACAATCCACCACTCTCATCTGGCAGTTCAGCCAGGATGACAAACTCCACAATGCTTCGCACCACTCCTAGAATTCCAGCAGTTCCACCCTAGGCCAGGTTCCAAATGGCAGCACAGACAACAGCCTGCCAAAGACGATGTAAAAAACACTGCCGCAGCATCCCCAAAGGAAACCAATGCCAAAAAAAAGAGCCACCGACTGTCTCTAAAACCCAGGTCCACTCTGCTCTGAAATTCAAAGCACCGCTGCAGCACTCTCAGTAAAATGGCACCAGGAGAGAGCCACCAACCATCCCTGAAGCTCAGATCCCAGCAAACAGTCCCACAATTGCCTGAGATCCAGACCCCAGCAATCAGTCGACAGCCAACCAACCTACAGTCAGAAGCACCCCAGGCACCAGCAGCAAACACTGCAGGAGGGCAATCCATGACCAATCCAGAACTAGAAGACAGTTCACAAAGGTAAAGCCAGAATAGAATCAAATGCAGCATTGCACCCGAAATAGGAATCCACTTCAGAGAAGGTAGCATCCAAATGCGGCGGTCGAAAAACAAACAACTGTCACGAGCAGGGTATAAGAGACTGTAGCTGTTGAAATCTGAAAAACACAAGTGAAACAAATGAACAAAGTAAATAATAAATAAATAAATGAAAATAAAGATGTCGAGAACTCAGAAAAACTACTTAACTACTTCACTGAAGCTAACATGATGGCAGACCCAGTGTGGCTGCCATCTTTCACCCCTGTACACACAGATAAGATCTTTTTTAGATACATAAGCAAAAAGTGGAAGACAAGGGGTGGGATTCTTAGGTTAAGAAGGGCAGGAGGAGAAGGTGCAGAGGAGGATCAGGAAAAAAGCAGATATCCTGAACAGAAATTTCTGTTCAGTCTTCACATTGGAGGGAGGCAGGGACAAACCACATAGAAGCAGCAGCAACACTGAGGAGAGGGAAGTAGACACAAGTCCACTCCCAAAAGGAAGAGTCCTAAGAGAGTTTGCAACTCTGAAAGTGGATAAGGCTATGGGGCCAGCGGGGTACAACCAAGGGTGCTGAAGGAGCTCAGGGCAGTACTGGATGCACCTCTGTCAGCCCTGTTTAACAACTCACTGGAAACAAGAGTGGTTCCAGAGGACCAGAGGAGGGCAGATATAGTCCTGCTTCCTACAAGCTGCAGCAGGAAGGAGGCAGGAAAATATAGGCAGGTCAGACTAACGTCAGTGGGGGGGAAGCTAATGGAGACCCTTTTTAAAGAAAGGCTAGTGGGGTATCTTGAATCCAGTGGGTTACAAGACCCAACTCAGAAAGGCTTCATGGGTGGTTGGACATGTTGGATGAACCTGATTGATTTCTTTGACTGGGTGACCAGGAAGATAGATGAGGGTGGGGCAGTGGACATGGCCTACTTAGAACTCAGCAAGGCCTGTGATCCAGTGCCACAAAGGAGGTTTATAAGGAAACTGGGCAGTTTGAAGGTGGGACCAAAGGTCATAATCTCGGTACAGAACTGGTTCATGGAAAGGCAACAGAAGGTGGTGGCAAACAACATTCACTATAATGAGGAGAGAGAGTGACCAATGGGGTTCCTCAGGGCTCAGTACTGGATTCAGTCCTCTTCAATGTCTTTATAAATAACATTACAGAAGAGGTGGAATGGAAGGTACAGTAAGTCTCTTTGCAGATGACACAAACATCTGCAATAGAGTAGATACTCTGGAGTGCGTGGAGAGAATGCATAGAGATCTGAGAAAAATTAAGAAGTGGACGGGGGTATGGCAGCTGGGATTAAATATGAAAAAGTTCAAAATGATGCACCTAGGACACAGAAACCCAGACAATCACTAAACAAGAATATCTGATGACATCGAGGGGTGAGGCAGTGCAACAAGGTAGTTGGCAGGGTCTGTAGGATGCTGGAATGCATAGGGAGGTGAATCACCAGCAGAAGGAGAGAGGTGGTGTTACCACCATATTGACTGAAGGTGAGACCCCACCTAGAGTACTATGTCCATTTCTAGAGACCACATCTCAGGAAGAACATAGACAGGGAAGCGGTTGTTCAGAGGAGAGCAACTAAAGTGGTGCAAGAGCTGCATCATAAGCCCTATGAGGAGAGACTGAGGGATCTCATTATGTGCACCATAGAGGGGAGGAAGGTGGGGGACATGACAGAGACCTAGAGTAGCTCATGGGGTTGAATAAGGTACAGGAGGGGAATATTTTTCAGATGAGTGGGTGCACAAGAACAAGGGGGCATGCTATGAAGCTGGAAGGGGAGAATTTATGAGGGATGTGAAGAAGCACTACTTCACTGAAAGAGTGGTGGTTGCCTGGAGCAATCTTACAGTGGAGGTGTTGGGGGCAAAAACAGTGGTAGGTTTCAAGCATGCATGGGATAGGCACAATGGAACCTGTGTGGGATGTGGGGGATGGGGGAAGTAGCCGGAGGTCAGGTAGGGTCTGTGGTGATAGCGTTGGCAGGGACAAAAAGGAAATAAAAGAGCAAAAAGTTGGGCAACTGTGTAGTTGGCTAAAGTAGTCCAAATTCCAAAAACATTTTAGAAAAGGACTTTTACTGTGTTATAATCACATGGATAAAAATGCAGTCAGGTACATACAGCATGCTGCACAAACATTTCATGCCAAAACGGGTGCTTTACCAAGGTGATAGTGCCATCTATAGTTGATTTCTTGATATACATCATTACCACATGAATGAAATTTGAACTAACCAATGGCTATTTGCAACTATATCAGGTGACAACAATCACCCGTGCTCCATGCATCCACCCATACCACAATAAAACAAATCACTCCAATACTATATGAATATTTTATTTATTTAATTTATGTTGACCAGGAAAGGAGAACTGGACAATTTTGCCCATTTTCAACCTCATCCCGGGGTGGGGTGATACAGATAGATGCCAAATGACATTTCAACCAGATTAAGCTGTTAGTGGTATTTTTAGTGAATGGGGTAAATTTGGCCAGGACACTGGAGAAATTCCATTACTGTTTTTGAGAACTGCCATGGGATCTTTAACATCCACTTGAACTACCACCAGAACAGGCGGATGGGACCTCGGGTTAACATCTCATACAAAAGATGGAATCTCAGGAGTACAGCACCCCCTCATGCTGCACCACAGTAGCTCTGAAGAAGACACTTTTGTGCGTCAGAAATGTCAGCAAGTTTTCCGTGGTTCACCCATGCATTGTGAAGCCTAGCATACAGCAAAATGTCAGTGTCAGTGGCTCAGTAGGTAGCACACTCACCTCTGAGGCCGAAAGATCAGAGGGCTGTGGGTTCAGTTCCCACATCTGGCACTTGGGTTAATATCCCAGTACTGACACTGTAGTGCAGCATGAGAGGGGTGCTGCACTTCTGAGGTGCCGTCTTTTGGATGAGACATTAAACCGAGGTCCCATCTGCCTGGATCGGTGGTAGTTCAGGTGGATGTTAAAAATCCCATGGCACTTATCGAAAAGAGTAGGGGAATATTTTATTAAAGTAACATCAAATAACATCCAAATCAAAGATACATATCATACAAAATTCACTGCATAAACCATATACATACAGGAAATAAAAAAACAATAAGTACCAATAGTGTTACATCACACTACTTAAACAGAAACTAAGTAAATCAAACAATTATTATTGACATACATTCATTAAGAGTACTTCTTAAGGAAATATGAATCAATCTAAATATCTTACAGAAATAAAATTACAAATAGAAAAACGTTCTTCCTTCAAAAACTATTACAGTATATAAAAAAAACTGAATGACCAAAAATCTTATTAATAAAACTCACTAACACATTATGTCTAAATAAAAAAGGAAAATTAGTAAAAAAACAATACAGAAAGTATCCTAAAGAAGTACAAAGGTAATCCAAAAGGAAAGCAACAAGTACTTTTCCTATTCCCCACAATTCCTTTGTAAACAAAAGATCTCATTAATACTTAATAAATTTTGAAAAGCCTTTCCACCAGTCCCTCACCTTCCTCGAAGAAAAGAATGTAATGTCGTGACTATAAATCCTGAACATAGCCCCCTGTATCAATCTCTGAACCGTGTCATAAGGCATCAGTCTTTGATAAAGCACTCATTGGCACCTAGCTTGCCACAAGTAATATATCAATGAACTACAGAAAATCTGTAAAGTGTCCATAAGGTATAATAACTGGAATTGTGGGGCATGCCCCAACACTAATGTGTCATAATCCATACATGTTAACCATTTCATATTCCATTGTACTGCCAAGAACTTCCACAGTTTGCTAGCATAGGAACAAGTAAAAAGAAAGTGTTTAACCGTTTCCTCTTGTGCCACACACTCTAAAAATTGACAATTCCGGTCCTGTAATGGTTTATGTTTGCCGTTGCCTCAAACTCCAATTCGACCATATACCATAAGCCATAAGGTCTCCCACATATAAGCAGGTAACCTTGGGTTATTTAATTTATTTAAGACAACCTCAATGTGTCCCCTAGGACAGTTCTTAAACTCAGGTTCACTAGGATATAATTGAAACAATATAGATTTGTACAATTGTGAACCTGTACTAACTTTGACAGCCTGTGCCTCCAACCCCCATATAAATAGGTTGCTCCTGTAAAAAAGCTTTCAGCTTAGTGTGCTATACCTGGTTAAACAACTAAATAAAAAAAAATAATTTTTTTGCAATTGGAATAAAATATTTCGGGAGTAACAGTGTCGGAATCGGTTTCAGGGGTCTATCGTTCCAAAGAGTATGATATCTCCCCATTACTTGTCTGTGTAACAATCCAATGCTTCCCATGGTCACCCCCCTCCTTAGTTTAATGTTGGTGGAAATAAATAAAGTGGCAAAGAAAACAACCGGATCTATCATTCCTAGACCACCTTTCTGTTTCTCCAAGTACGTAAAATGTCTCTTAATAGGATTAAGCCTACTGCCCCACAACATCTGAAAGAACAGACTATATATTCGGGTTTCCAAGAGTAGAGGCAAAGGAAAAATCAGCGCCATATACAATAAATTTGGAACAATTAATTTCTTAATAATTGCAACCCATTTAATTTTATCCAGTTTCCATTGTTTCCAGATACTAATTTTCCATTCTATAGACCTCAATACTAACTCCCAATTAAAATCTGGTATATTTTTTGGTCCATAGAACAAACCCAATATTTTAATTGGATCGCAAGAAATCCGAAGACCTTGCACTATTACTTCAGGTATACCGTCCGTTCCAATAAATACATCCTTACTTTTAGTCCTGTTAATAGTGGAATTTGCCAATGCAGCATATTCCTCCAGAAAATCTAAAAAAAAACACCACTTGTGAACTATCGGAGAAAAAAACACATAAATCATCAGCATAAGCTTGTATATACCACCTATCCACATCAACAGTCCAACCAATTCCTTCCCACCGAGGTGCTTGTGTTATCGACCTAATTAATGTATCAATTGTGAATGCATACAGTAACGGACTTAAAGGGCAACCTTGCCGTACCCCAGTTGGAATATGAAACCCTTCCCTTATCTCCAGTTGTATTACTGGATGTGTTATTGCCGAATCATAAAGTGGACTTATAATGCGTATAAAAACTTCTGGAACTCTATACTTCCGTAGGGATGCAAATAAAAACGGGTGATATACTCTATCAAAGGCCTTCATTTGATCAACAGAGACAATGCATCCTGAAATCCTTTGCACCCCCGCCAACTCCACAATGTCTCTCAAGACCATGTGAGCCTGATGTATGTTTTTCCCAGGCACCCCACAAAACTGATATGGGGAGAGCACTATAACTGCTAACTGTTTTAATCTAGCATTCAAAATACTCATAAATAATTTATAATCGGAATTCAGGAGAGTAATTGGTCTCCAGTTATGTAAATCAAATTTGTCACCTGATTTATATAAAAAAATCAGCAGCCCTTCTGCAAACCAACTCGGAAAATCAGGCATGCTCATAAATGCATTAAATACAATTACCAAACAATTAACAAATTCCACCAGAAAGGCTTTATATAAATCTGATGTCAATCCATCAATCCCTGGGGAAGTTCCTGTTTTTGGTTTTTTAATGGCATTAATTATTTCCTGTGTTGTAATAGGCCGAATCAACACTGATGACTCCATCCCATGGTATGGTACCTCAATCTAGGTTAAAAAGTCCGAAATGTTCAGAGCATTCGGGGGCCGTACTGGCATATACTCCAAAAAAAATTGTCTAATAAGAGATTAAAGTGACTGCTGGTCATGTACCAGTAGACCCACCTTATTTCGGAGTGTATTCAAGTGAGTAGCTTGCGTATAAATTTTGAAGGCATCATATGGATCACCTCCCGGCTGCTTTTTGATCCCGTAACGCAACTGAGCATTAAGGGTGCTAGCCCTATTATACTGAACTTTCAAAAGCTGATCTTTTAGAATCCTGATTTGTGAATCATATTCCAAGGAGGAAATATTGGCAACTGAAAAAAAATAATACAATTGCTGCCTTATTTTTAAGTAGTGTAGAAAATCATCGTTAGCCTTGGCTTTACCTTGCTGCTGTAATAGGCGACAAATGTCTTCCTTAGAATCCTTCCACCACTCACCCATAGAGCTATATAAAAAAACTACTGACAAACATGCCATTAGTAATGAATGAATTTTATCCAATATCCCTTTTGAGTTCAACAATAAAGGATTCAACTTCCATCTTGCTTTCTGCTTTATCTGTCCAGCAGAAGGAGAAACGGTGCAAAGTAACATCAGATGGTCAGAAAAGGACACTGGGCATATTGAAAAAGTAAAGGGACTGTTATTAGATAAAAAATATAATCAATTGTAGAGGTAAACCGATTCCTTTTATACCTAAACGTGGGCCCTGAACTCTGTCTACTACTGCCATTAATTAAACCTGCAGAATGGACCATTTTATAAAGGGTTCTAGAATCACAATAGATCTTCTTCCCCACTCCCCTTACTAGCTTTTCAACATCTAACAAAGCACAGTTAAAATCCCCACACCAAAACACCTCCAGTGATGTCAACAAATAAGGTTGTAACATATTACAGAGTGCTACCCTTTCTGCTTTAAGCTGAGAACTATATACGTTAATAAACCGACAGGACCTGGATTTCCACAACCCATCTAAAATCATCAACCGTCCTGGTATCAGATCTACCAACCGTATTAAAGAAAAGTCATAAGATCGGAATAGAAACGCTATTCTGTCCACCGGCTGCCGGCCAAAAGACCAATAAGATGGACCCCAGTACCATTCCCGTTGAAAACACCTAACTTGTTCCATAGTATACATCCAACTTTCTTGAATTAAGCAGACATCAAGCTGCGCAGAATGAATCGAATCATAAATTATCTGCCGTCTTTTATAATTTAATATACTATGTACATTCACCAAACCTAACCGAAATTGCATCATGCCTAGTCAAAGTTAGCCCGTCAGCTATCTTTTTTCCTCCTTTTCTTTTTTTTTCCTTTATAATCCTCCTGGAGCCGTAATGGGGAAGGCGGACTGTCCGTCGTCAGCTGGGAATCATCTTCTGGGCAATCCATATCTGATTCCCCCCATTGACTGGTCAACAAGGCAAAGGAGTTACTGGTCTCCACTTCCATAACTGGCTGCTGAGAAAGACTTTTGACATTTCTGGAGGATCGTCGAACAGCAACCACCACTGGAGTCCGAAAGGTCTCATGTTGCTGTTGTTCTTCTACCGTCAAGGCTTCCCCCGGATCTGGTTCTACAGTAACCTTTTCTAGGCTCACTACCTCAGATACCTCTGCCCTTTACCCCTCATAGTAACGACTGAGGGCAAATCTACTACAGGCAGTGGGGAACCAACAGGGGCCTTCCCTATCAACAAATCTTGTGCTTTTTGAATTAATAAATCCGGGCTACCACAACAACCTTTATTTTTTGCCACCCATGAACAATCAGCAAACACATGCCCTGTCTCTTCACAAAGATCACATTTTGTGAAGTTAGCACACTGAAAGGCAACATGCCCTACTTCACCGCAATTCTCACATCTTGGTTTGTCACAAGAGCTTGATAAATGAGTCCTAGCCCCACATTTATAACATGGTCGTGGTTGACCCGCATAAAAACACACCCCTCTATCCCTCCCTAATAAAAAGGAATTTGGGATGTGTTCAATACCTTCCTCCGTTTGTCTCAGTTTCACTTTAAAAGGCCAACTCCCCGTCCAAAATTGTTCCGAATCCAGTATTGCGTCAGGGCCACCCTGAATTTCACATTTTTGGCCTAGCCAGTAAGTGATATCATCTATATGAACCCCTTCATTTCAAAACATGACAGTGACATATTTAATTAAAGGTTTCGTTAAAGGTATTACCAGAGAGGGAGTCCATAAGGGGGGAAATTTAACCTGCGTATATCTTTCCCAAAACATGTCAAGAGCATAGGAGGAACGAAAACTAACATCAAAGTTGTCCTCTACGGAAATATTGATAAATACAAACACCTCCCTAGGTGACAAATGTAAAGAATCCTTTAATAAACATTTACCCACATACTGTCTATCAGGGCGGACCTCCAAACCCCCTTTATATCTAATATGTACCGCATTCCTATGAGGTGCAGCATCCTGTTTAATTTTAGAAAATAATTCTGACATCAAGGGCTTCTCCCGACTCATCTCCCTCCAGTCCTGTGCCTCCCCTTGTGCCTGGGTCACAGATACTGAGAGTTCCTTTTTCCCTGGGCTTGAACTCACCATAGGAGCAGCTTCCTTGCACCCACTTACCCTCTCTTCCCCCCCTTTTGGACTACCAGCGTCTTGTGACTTGGGTTTCCAGGTAGGTTCATTTTGGGAGAAATTCAGCTTTGGGTCCAATCAGGCGTGGGCTTCCAAGATTCACAATCCAATGTCCAGCCAGCTTCACTTAAAGCCTTCTGTGGGGACCAGGTATCAGCAGTTATAGGTACAATACTATCATTGTCTGTAACTGTCTCTCCCCCTCCCTGCTGAATATCAATCAAATGTCCATCTATCCCCACCATAGGCAGCATCAAATGGCGTTTAGCAAAGTTCAATGCCATCCTCTTTTCCTTCCCCTCTTCTCCTACCTTATCCAAATGTTGTTTGGAGAACGAAAAATCCGTAACACCGGCTTGCATTCCCGGTACTGTCTGAAAGATGCAGCGTGTCTCTTGCTCCGCATTCTCATTCACAATGCTCGTTGTAGCCCGAAAGGTGAATCCCCTCGACTTCTGTCCTGGACTCCTCTGTACCTCTCTAAATCCCTTCCCCTGTCGCACTTCCTCCTACAGCACAACGTCCTTGTGCACCCTCAATTCCTGCTGGGCGCAGTTCCTGTCTTCCGGCTCAGTCATTAGTTCCTGGCTCCGTGAAGGCAAGCTCACAGAACCGCCAGCCACTTCTGTGTCCCGTTCTGGAACAACATCACCACTATCTGCATCACTGGAGATACAGCCACCCTTTGAGGACTGGTTTAGTACATCCTGATCCAGAGCCATCACATTTGCTAAGTCCTTGTTTGACCCGGTAATGCATACCATTTTATTAACTGCCAATGCCTTCAATTGCTCAGATACCGTCCACTGTTCAAATCTCAAGGATTCCAATTTCTCTTTAAGCTGTCTCACCTCCGGTAAAAGCACTGTAGACCTTGAAACACTTGAATCAGTTAAAACCATAGTTAAGTCCTCCGTCGAAACAAATAATTCTTTCTCGTCTCCATCAATACCATCCACGTTATTCTCTGCAAGGTTCAACCTAGTCGTTGGACCATTTGCAGCCCTCAGCTGCTCCGACTGCTCCACAACCTCCATTCTCCTCCCTTGCAGGTTTCCAACTGACCTGCGATCCAACAACAGCCAGTCCCCGTACTGGCCACGCAGTAGGGGAATTTCCCCGGTGTCCTGGCCAAATTTCCTCATTCACTAAAAATACCACCAACAGCTTAATCTGGTTCAAGGTCAGTTGGCATTCATCTGTATCCCCCTCCCCTGGGTCGTGCCTGAAAATAGGCAGGATTTGTCTAGTGCACTTTCCCGGTCAACAAAAACTAAATAAATAAATAAATAAATAAAATAAAAAATGGAGCTGTAGTGATGGATTAGGAAAAGCAGCATGCCCGAGATTTAAAATACTAGCGAGACGTAATTAAAAGTCCACTGAAGCACTAAAGTATCTGGAGCATGGAACAGGCATAGAAACATAGAAACGTATAAGTTGATGGCAGATAAGGACGGCAAGTCCCATCTAGACTGCCCATTTTTTTCTACCTTATGAATGTGCCATAGGCCTCTACTCTGTCAATAGCCTATCTATTCATACTCATCTGTATTGCTCCCTTATGCCTATCCCATGCCTGTTTAAAGCCCTGCAACTGTATTCATATCCACCACTTCCTGAGGTAGGCCATTCCATGCATCCACCACCCTTTCTGTAAAAAATAACTTCCTCACATTACCCCTTAATTGGCTTCCCTCTAATTTCATGCTGTGTTCTCTTGTCCTGCTATTTTTCTTATATTGAAACATATTAGACTCTTTCACCTTGTTAATGCCCTTAAGGTGTTTAAATGTTTCGATCATATCACCTCTCTCCCTTCTTTTCTATAGGGTATGCATATTGAGCTCCATTAATCTGTCCTCATACTGTATGTTTTCTGATGCAGTCCCTACACCATTTTGGTTGCCCTCTCTGGACTGCCTACATTTTGTTAATGTCATCATGAAGGTGCGTCCTCCAGTACTGCACACAGTACTCCAGATGGGGCCTAACCAGTGTCTTGTAAAGAGGGATTATTACCTCCCTCTAATGACTTGTGATACCCCTACTAATACACCCCAACATAGCCCTAGCCTTACCTGTTGCCTTAGTGGTCTGCTTGGATGATTTCAGGTCACTTGTGATGATGATGCCTAATTTTCTTTTTTCCCTTATGGTTGCCGGCAACTCCCCTCTCAACCTAAAGGTGGCTTCAAGGTTTCTCTTTCCTATGTGCATGGTTTTGCACTTCTTTGCATTAAACCCCAATTGCCACTCTTCTGACCATTATGCCAGTTTATCCAGATCTCTTCTCATTCTGCCCACCCCATCTGAATCATCTACTCTGTTGCAGATCTTGGTGTCATCTGCAAACAGATCTACCTTACCCTCCAGTCCATCTGAAATGTCACTGATGAAGATATTGAAGAGGACTGGCCCCAGGACTAATCTCTGAGGTACCCCACTTGTGACTTGCATCTCCTCTGACTGTATACTGTTTACCACCACTCTCTGTTGTCTGCCCACCAACCAGTTTGCCACCCAGTTGACCAACGTCTGACCCACCCAAGCCTATCCAGCTTATTAATCAATCTTCTATGTGGAACAGTATCAAAAGCTTTGCTGAAGTCAAGGTAGGTGACATCAACTGAACCCCTTGGTCCACCACTCTGTTTATCCAGTCAAAGAAATCTATGAGATTAGTTTGGCAGGACCTTCCTGTTGTAAACCCATGCTGTCTTGGATCCTGTGCTCCTATGGATTCCAGGTGTTGCACTATCTATTCCTTAAGGAGTGCCTCCATAATCTAGCCGACTATTGAGGTAAAACTGACTGGTCTATAGTTCTCTGCCTCCTCCCTGCTACCACTCTTGTGGATCAGGATAACATGAGCCCTTCTCCAGTCTTCTGGGACCTCTCCTGTGCTCAGAGACTCACTAAACAGTTCTGATAATAGCTCTGCTACTTCCACCATTAGCTCCTTTAGTACCCTGGGATGTATGCCATCTGGTTCCATTGCCTTGTCTACCCTGAGCTTAGCGAGCTCTTGTAGGACCCTTTCTTTTGTGAAGGACTTGTGCACACCTCCTCCCTCCCTCCCTCCCCGTGTCCATGGTGCTGAGCTGTGGGCCCTGCTCTAACTTCTCCTCAATAAATACTGAGCAGAAGTATCTATATAGGATAGATGCTTTTCCTTGGTCCTCCTCCACACACTTCCCCTTATCCCCTTTGATCTTAGCAATACCCCCTCTGGACCTTCTCCTTTACTAATGCGTCAATAGAAAGACTTGTCTGCTTCTTTTACTGTTCGTGCTATTGTTTCCTCGGTTTGGGCCTTTGTCTGCCTTACCTCCTTCCCTGCTTCCCTTAGCGAAGTTTGGTATGCCTTCCTATCTCCCTCCTGCTGCATTCCCTTATATTTCCTGAAGGCTAACCTTTTGACTCTGACCTTTTCTGCTACTGTTTTTGAGAACCAAAGTGGTTTCCTCCTTCTTTTGTTCTTGCTTTTCTCCCTAACACAATAGGACGTTGCTTCAAGTATTGCATCCTTAATGCTTGTCCACTTTGCCTGTACCCCCTCACCTGTATTTCTTCTTGCCAGGGCTAGCTTAACTCTGTTGGCCATGTTATCAATGTCAGCTCCTCTGAAGTCCCGTATTTTTTCATTAGAATGGGATGATTTACTTCTAGTGGCCAAATTGAACCATACCATGTGATGATCACTGGCCCCCAGGTGACCTTCTACCTGGAGTTCTGTGATCCTTTCCCCATTAGTCATTACTAGATCTAGGATAACCCTGTCTCTTGTGGGTTGTTGTACTAGTTGTTTGAGACCCTCCCGCTGCAGGGAGTCCACTGTGTCTAGTTCTGGTGGATGTTCCTGCTGGTATTGACCAATCTGTATCTGGCATGTTGAAGTCTCCCATTATCAGAACCTCCCCATTAGCTGTCATGTTTGTATATATTCTAACAGTAATACGTCTATGTCCTCTCCCTTGTCTGGAGGCCTATAGACAACCCCAGTTTGTATGGCTGTCCCATTTTCTAGTTCCAGGGTGGCCCACAGTTCTTCTGGCTCCTTATATGTATTCTGAATTTCTGTGGCTTTGATATTTTCATTGACATAAAGGGCTACTCCCCCCCCCCCCACTTTTTGCACCTCATTCTCTTCTGAACAGTATATAGCCAGGTACTGAAGTTTCTCAAATGTGGTTACTGGTGAACCATGTCTAGCTAATGGCTACTATGTCCAGTTTAGCCTCTGTTATTGTTGTCTGCAGGTCTGGGAAATTGTTTCCCAGACTGCAGGCATTTGTGTACATGATTTTCCATTTGCCATATTTCGGTGCATTAGTTGTTGGGTGAGGTCCGGCATTTCCCCTGCATGTCATATGGGGAGCCAGACATCTTTCATTATCTAGTGATGCAAATGAACTACAAACATGCTGAACTCCTGTTTAATCACTAGCTGAGGGGAAGGGGTGTTCTTTCTATTCAATGTGTCAAGTGCTGAACCCCTTTACCTATTGGCTATTTTACATATTCTGCAAAGACATCAAACTTCTACCCCAATGCTCTGACTCGCGCCTTAGTCAGATGCCGACCATCAAATTTAAAGAACTTTTGCTCCAAAAACTGCTGCCAGATACCTACAAATTTGTGTCCTTTTTCCTGGCACCAGCCCTTGAGCCACGTGTTTAGCTCCCCTATCTCCCCTCTCTGACCTTCTGTCCATCTCCCCCCCCAGACTGGCAGAATCTCAGAAAAGGAGATGCCAGATGAAATGGCTGACAGTTTGTCTCCCAGCCTGTTTAGGTGTTCCTTGGTCTCCACAACTAACCAGCTGAAGAGATCGTTAGTCCCTATGTGTACCAGGACATCAATGTTTTCTCCTGCTTCCTGCATGATTTTAGCAATGCGGTCAGTGTCTCTCCATGCTAATGTACCTGGGAGACATCTTACCATTACTCCCAGCTGGATATAGGTATCAACTTCCCAAATTACAGAGTCTCCTATGATCAGAAGTGTTTGGGATTTCCTTTTTGCTTTTTTTGTTTTGGTCCCTGTTTTGGGTGAGTTTTGCTGTGCTAGCTCCTGTGCTGCAGTGTCCTTCTTTGAAGTGTCCTTTATCCCTTTTTTTGATTTTGGAGATAGAGTCAGATACATGTTTATAGTTTTTTTGTGGTTTGTGGAGGTGATACGTTGGAGAGCATTGAGTGATGGGGCACCCAATTTGCCCCTCCTAACCACCTGCCAACCTCCTGGACCAATTACTTTCTGTGGTCGAGGTGCTTCAGTTTGATGTTGGGGAAATGGCAGGCAGTTCTTATAATATATTTCCTCCTGAATATGTGATTTGAGGCACGCAATCTCTACCCATACTGCCTGGAGCTGAGCCCTTATACCTCCAAGTGTCCAGCATGTAGGACAGTGTACTTAATCCTGTATAACTGCCCTGTTCAAAAGTGTCCCACAGTGCCTGCAGGTAATAATATCCATTCCACCTGAGTTGCCAAATTTATAACCTGGTCTGAATAATTAGGAGGAGGAATATGAAAACGAAAGTTAGATTTTTTTTTAACTTGCTATAACAAGTTAAATTACTTGCACCCCTGTAAGTGAGGTTACTGTGTGGATACCCCTCTGATCCTTCTCTTCCCTTCCTGCTTTGCTACAGGAAATTTCATGACTGTGCTACTCTATAAAAGGAGTGTAGCATGGGATGGTTGGGGATTGGGGTGGGTGGTGGTCCCTTACCGAAAAAGAACCACTGAGGGAGGTAAGATTAGAAACAATCAACCAACAACAAATGTAATAGCCCTGAAAGCTTAGCCTAATGATAGATAAAACTGTAAACCCTGTAAGCACCATCTGTAACAATTTTATGTAAGATATACCCTGCAAAAAAACACTTTGCTACAGAGAAAAATAAAGCAGTAACAGAAGATATACCATGCAAAAACAATTTGAATCAGAGAAGGTTACAGCAGTAATCTGTAAGCACAAAACAGTAACAACCCTGTATGCACACCCTGTAATAATGCAGCAGAAGGTATACCCTGCAATAGCAATCTGAATCAGAGAAGATTACAGCAGTAAAATGTAAGCAAAACATAATATCAGATCTTGTGAGCACAAAAGAAAATACCAACACACAGTAAATCTGCCTAGCAAAAAGAAGTCTTAATAATTTTCCTTGCTCTGATAATGTTGTTCCTTGCTCTGTCCTTACAAGCAAACCTAGAAGAAAAGAGTTCAGGTGAAGCTAGGTGCCTTTGCCAGTAAACCTAGTTTCCAGGCAATTGAGGCAGAAGAAAACATGTTTTCGGCACCAAAATAAAACAGACAGTCAGGACCGAGAGAACCGACAAAAAGAAAACAGTAAGACTGTTCCATGCTATATTTGGTAGCCTATGTTTTGTAATCACTGTTGCACTGCAGTCTCTTGGCTTTATTTAAATAGTCACACAATACAAAGTTACAGAGTGAGTGTGCTTTTTGAAAGAGTGCTGCCAAAGTTTGGATTTTTTTTTTGCCTTGGGGGAAAGAAACATAAAATTGTGCCAATTTGTTTCCCTAGGCTTGCACCTCTGGGTTCTCTGAATGGGGTAGCTTATTATTTAAGAAAAGTTGCAGTAAGGATTTGAAAACCCAGTGAGAGGCTCTTACAAAAAATGTTCTTGTTATATTAACTAATATATTAACTATGTTAACTAATACAATCACTCATAAACATAAAGTAATATATATATAATAGCTAATAAACATATATTTTAAAAAACAATATTTTTAAAACAATCATAATAAATACTAATAAATACTAGTAATCAATTCATATTAAAAACATTCATAATAGGAAAACCTTACAAAATGAGAGGGGGGTAGGGTTTTGTTGTGGGAGTTTAGGGAAAAACAAGAAAGCCACTAAATAATTGGATACACAGTTGTACAAAAATATTTACACACATATATATATATATATATATATATATATATATATATATATAGATATGCAGTGGAAGCAAGTGTAATAAATGATTTATCTGCACAAGAGCAGTTTGACCTCAGTTTACCTCACGAGTGGCGAACGTCACGAGTGAGGTGTCCGAGGTCAAACTGCTTGAGTGAAGATAAATCATTTATTACATGAGTTTTCCATTGCATATTCCATTTATGCAATTCTTTTGTTTTTGCTTTTGTAGGGGGCATTTGTTAGTCAAAAAAGTAAATAAAAATTGAATTTTCCGCCATTTTTTGCTGATTATACAACATCTAAAAGGAATCTAGAAATGAAACACCTCTCATTTTGTAGATATTTTTAAGCTGAACAACTTTTTTGCTCAAAGTACCAAACTATTGTTTTTAAGTTATTTGCATTTGTTTGGTGAAAAAGTGCACAAAAATGGAATTTTCTGCTGTTTTTTGTTAATTATGAAAAAAACTAAACAGTATCTATAAATGAAACACCACTCCTTTTGTAGATATTTCTGTGCTGAATAAACTTTATGCTCATAGTACCATGCTATCATTTTTCATTTTAAAGTTATTTACATTTGTTTGCTGACAAAATGAAAAATAAAAATTCTGCTATTTTTTGCTAATTATCAAAAAATCTAAAAGGACGCTGGCCTGGTGGCACTGAGGGTTGAGGTGCTGGATGCCACACCTCGCTCCACGCTGGCAACCTGGGTTCAGGAATGAGCCTGTGTCATCAGGGGTCAGCAGGGAAGGACTAGGATTGAGCATCCGACAACAGATCTCCTAGTTCTGGGAAAAAGGGGTGGATGCACAATGTGCTCTGGTGGTCCCTGGGGACACCCAGAATCACTACAGAAGCATGGGTGCCAAACTGGGGGGGCACATTAAGTGCATGGACATCATTACACATCTGTGCTCCCATTGTGGAAAAAGGGAAAATGGCAGCATAAGTCCATGGCAGCTTGATGGCCGCAGCTTTACTGGCCAATGATGCCTGGAAAAGGCGTGTGCCAGTAATGGTTCCTCACCAGGCACAGGGGCTTGAGGGGTCCCCTTTTGATGGTGTAGCTGCATATGCCAGCTGGGCACATCAGCCTCGGGGTCGGCGGTGAAGGAGGAGTGGTGGCTGGATATAGGCAGGACTGTGGCTGCAGGTGAGAAAAAAATCTTAAATGATTAAAAAATAAATCTAAAAGGTATCAATAAATGAAACATCACTCATTTTGTAGATATTTCTTTGCTGAACAACTTTCATGCTCACAGTACCATGCTATCATTTTTCGTTTTAAAGTTATTCCCATTTGAATATGGTTAGTACTGCTACTGAGGCCGAACATTCTAATGACATAAGCACTCTGTAGATAAATGGCTGATGACATAAGTACTGTGTGGATAAATTGCAGAAGACATAAGCATTGTATACATAAATGAAATTTATGTACACAGTTACTCAGATAAATGGATTTATCACACTGTTTATCTCAACCCCTATTGCATAAATATATACACACACACACAATCACAGTTCTTCAAATATGCATCTATTATATGATCAGTGAGACTTAAAACTCATACAGTATTTAGTTTCCCCAAAATGGATGGTCCCAGTTGAATATGAATAATTTCAAGTATCAATGGATTGAACAGATACAGATGGGTGTCCATGGTGGGGATATCGAAAACAGGTTGTTAAAAAGAGAAACCTACTGGCAGTACACTTTGAGATCTTGTCATCCACCAGGTCTGAATGAGAATTTTCAACTGGGACCATTTTTGGGGCCCTGAATATGATTTTTACATCTCACTGATCATGTAATAGATGCATCTTTGAAGAACTGCTGTGGTATGTGTGTGCATATATGTAAATAATTCTGGTAAGAGTATGCATCCATTAATATAGTGGCTTTCCTTTTTTTCCCCATTCACCACCCCAAAAAAAAAAACCTACACCCCTCTCTTTCTGTATGGATTTTCTACTATGAATGATTGTTCTTACAAATTGATTACTAGCATGTATTAGTATTTAATATGACTGTTTTAAAAAATATGGTTTTCTAAAATACATGTTTATGAGCAATTATTTGGATATATTAGTTAATATTCATATAGTATTGGAGTTATGTGTTTTGCTATAATATGGATGGATGCATGAAACTGAGGTGATTGGTGCCACATGATAGTGTTGCAAATAGCCATTGGTTAGCACAAATGTCATTCATGTACTGATGATGTATATAAAGAAATTAACAATAGGTGGCACTATCACATTGATAAAGTGCCTATTTTGGTGTGAAACAGTGGAAGATGCTGTATGTACTGTACCTGACTGCATTTTTATTTGTGTGATTTTAGCAAAATAAAAGTCCTTTTCTAAAAGGTCTTTGGAGTTTGAACTATGTTAGCTAACTATATGGGTACCCAACACTTTGCTCTTTCATTTGATTTTCTATGTTTTAGCACCATGTCTAGGGTATACGGAGCCACCTCTTTGCTTGTCAGAGACTAAAAGGGCAGACTGGGTGGGCCAAGTGGTTCTTATCTGCTGATAAATTCTATGGCCCACATATTCAAAAGGGTTGACCATGGCGCAACAGTGTTGCACCATGTGCAACCCACTGATGTGCCCCAGAGCAATATTCAAACTGGGATTGTGCCTGGCACAAATCTCAATGTGCCGGAGCGCATCAGTAATGTATGCAGCGCAGGTGGGGGGGCGTGCCCATGCGCTGCTCTGCATCCCATATTCAGCCCGGGATGTGCTGATCTACGCATCCAACCCTACTTGCACTGCACAGGTGAGCCAAAAAAAAGGAACAATGGCTGGCCACCCACAAGTGAGCTGCCGTATTGCAGGGCACAACACAGCAGCTGCCACTTGTGGGTGGCCACCCAAGCTCCTGCTGCACCTGGCGGCGCCCCTCCTCCAATGCCCGATCACGGGCATACGTAGAACAATGATCCTTCAAAATCCCTGGTGGTCCAGTGGACCACTCGCAGCCTGATCGCGGGCTGCAGTTCAAATGAAAGAGGTCCTATATCCCTGGTGGTCCAGTGGACCGCTCACATCCCAATCGTGGGCTTAAGTATAAAAAATAAAGTCCTATATCCCTCGTGGTCCAGTGGACCACTGCCAGCCTGATCACAGGCATAAGTATGAAAATCAAAGTCCTATATCCCTGGTGGTCCAGTTGACCGCTGTCAGCCTGATCACGGTCTTAAGTATGAAAATCAAAGTCCTATATCCCTGGTGGTCCAGTGGACCGCTGTCAGCCCAATCGTGGGCTTAAGTATGAAAATCAAAGTCTTATTTCCCTGGTGGTCCAGTGATCGTCATAGCCCGATCAAGGGCATTTGTATAATAAAAATTATGCTCAATATCCCTGGTAGTCCAGCGATTTCTCCCCACCCGCCCACTGAGCCCCACCTCCCCACTCCCCGGTCAGTGGTGGAAGCAGCACCCCACCGCCTGCCGCCGCCGCCCGGCCAACTGACACTGTAGGTGGGACTGTACACCCATTGGTCCCGCGCGTGAGTCAATGGGCATGCAACCCGCATCGTACTACACATTCCAGATGGGGAGCTGGTTGATGATCCCCTAGTATCCTAGGCTTTCTTCGGGTATTGGCTGGTGGGCCGTTGCTGGTAGGAGCCGTGTTAGTGAGGCAGATTTGTTCAGGTGGTGTGTTGCACTGAGAGGGCCTAGTGGTTTGCCATCTTGAATTTGGACTATTGTTCAAGGATTTCCTAGCAGGAAGGAAGCTATATCAAGCGGAGAATATATAATAAGTTTCATTCTTATATGAACATCTGAACAGCTATTGATTTGGGCAGTGAGAGTGCTTGTCATCAATTTTAAGTTCCACAGGTAGTGATAGTACCAAGTTGGGCCTGAATTTTAGCTCAGCAGGCTGTTTGATGCTGTATGGAACGTTTTTGACTGGTAAGTCTAACTTTGGACCCTAACTGTTGTGTTAATATGGAGCAAAACTTTCTTGTGATTTTAAAGTAAACCTGTGAGAGAGGGTTAGGAGCTTTTCTAGTTTGCTTTGTAATAATAAAAGTATGGGGAGGAGCTAAGAGGTGTTGATGTAGAGGGTTATTTATAAAAGGGTTTATATTTTAAATTAGTGAGTTTAAAGAAATTGGGAGGAGGGTGGGTTAGGGAGGTTTATTATATTAAATATTGAGAACTCTATAATACCTGAGTTATGTCCTGGGGAAGTAGGAATGCGGTCAGGCAGTACTCCCCCTCGAGCCTAAGGGGTCTCTGCCCATTTGATTATTCACCGCTTGCATCTGATGTGTATTTTAGATGTCGTGCCCTTAGTATTTTAAGGGGACATAGAAGCAGATGGAATAGGAGATCCTGGAACTCTCGAGGGGGATGGGAGGGGGCGGACGGATTGGGACAGTGAGGACCAGAAGACGCCCTGGGTCAAAATGGGCACAGGAACAATGTTTTACCTGTCTTGTGCCCATACCCAAGGGCTCTGATTCTATCAGGCAGGAAGTCGGGCCATCCCTGGATTCTTGTCCCTTTCAGGTGGTGTTATGTAATGACAGGTCTAGGAAAAATAAAACAGCAGTTATTGCTGATCTTCTGGCATCTGCAGACCTGGCATGCATCACCAAGACCTGGCTGGATGAAAGTGCTGGTCCAGTTTTGGAGTCTGCAATTCCAGCCAGGTTCTCAGTGATTAACCACCCGAGAGTGGATCATCAGGACGGGGGGGTGCTGTCTGTTTTAGACAGGAACTGGGTATCTTGGAGGTCCCAGTTGAGGCTACCAGCACCTTTGAGTGTATAATGGGTGCAGGTGTTGGCTACAGTATCCTTCTCATTTACTGTCTACCAGGTGATGGGAGGAATTTCCTGAACGAGGTGGCAGACTTCATCACCGACAAGGTATTTGAGTCTCCCAGATGGCTTATCTTGTGAGATTTCAATGCCTGGGTCGACGATGAACTCTCACCGTTTGGACAAAGCCTCCTCCAATTGATGGACTCTTTGGGCTTAACATGGGTTATTACTGCTGCAACACATGAGAAAGGACACTCACTGGACTTGGTGTTTCACCTGGGGATGGAGACCTCCGATGTGGAGGTAGAGCCCTTTGGATGGACTGACCATCACCTCCTAAGATTCAGTTTTGCAGCCCCCTAAAATAGGCCTGCCACAAAGGAGTTGGTACAGTTCCGCCCTTTAAGAGGAGTTACCTCAGAAGGCCTAATGGTAGTACTGGACCTCTCGGGAATTCCAGGGGATAGCACTGATCCAGGGCCTCTTGCATCAGTGAGGCACTGGATATCATTGCTCCTTCTCGTGTTTGCCCTCTTACCTCTCATCCAGGTGCCCCATGGTTTAATGGGGAGATCAGTGAATTAAAGAGGCAGGGGTGAAGGTTGGAAAGACACTGGTGGAAAACTCGCCAGGAGGTGGACAGACTTAGATTGATGGACCATTATGAAGTCTATCAATCAGCTATTTCCCATAAGAAGGTAGAATTCCTGTCCAGGGAAATTGCTACAGCAAGGAACAGACCAGCCCAGCTCTTCCGGACTGTGGATAGGCTGTACAATCCAGCTGCCTCCACTCTGGTCGAGCATTATCACAAAAACAGTGTGAGGAGTTTACGCAGTTCTTTTCTGATAAGGTGTCCTCCATCAGAAATGAGATCAGCCAGTGCCTTCCCATAGGTTCGTGCATTAATCAACTGGGTGGTACTAATACCCAGTTGACCTGGTCCACCTTTAGCCAACCAGTAGTCATAGATATATTGAGGATCATCCAGACTCTGTGGCCAACCTACAGTAGTTTGGATCCAGGCCCCACACGCCTACTAGTGGGATGTATAGAAGTCATCAGCCCAGTCCTTGCTGGGATAGTAGGAGTTTCATTAGAGAAAGGGATTTTTCCAGATCCCTTAAAGGAGGCAGTAGTTCGCTCCCTTTTAAAAAAAACCTTCCTTGATCCCAACTGCCCAGCTAACTACAGGCCAATCTCGAACTTACCCTTTGTTGGGAAAGTTATTGAGAAGGTGGTCACACTGCAACTGGAAGATCATTTGACCAGCCCCAATATCTACGACCCTCTCCAATCTGGCTTCAGAAAAAGGCATAGCACTGAAATGGCCCTGGTGAGGGTACTCAATGATCTCCTGATGGCGAGAGATCAGAGAGCCTGTTCAATCTTGGTTCTTCTTGATCTCTCAGCAGCATTTGACACTGTGGATCATGGGGTGCTGCTCGAGCACCTGTGGTTTTTTTGTGGACTGAGGGGAGCAGCCCTCAACTGGTTTAAATCCTTCTTCAAGGGTAGGTTTCAGAGAGTGGTGTTGGGAATTCATTCCTTAGCCCCTCATGAACTACCCTGCAGGGTTCCACAGGGCTCGGTGCTGTCCCCCATGTTATTTGCAGTGTATCTGCTTTCATTAGGGGACATTATAAGGCAGTACAGGTTGAATTTTCATTGCTAAGCTGATGATTCTCAACTGTACATGTCCTTAGTACCTGATCAGGAATTAGTTGCCGTTGCAGTGTTTAACAATTGCCTACTGGAGATTCAGAACTGGATGAGTGCTAGTTGGCTTCATTTGAACTCAGAAAAAACAGAGGTATTGATTGTGGACCCTGGTTATGGGATGATGGGGACATGGGTGGGAAAACCATCAAGATTAAGTCTTGGTGGAATCTCGCTTATTGCCTCCTGCCAGGTGCGGAACCTGTGTGTTGTTTTTGATGAAGGCCTGACCCTCAGGGTGCAGGTTTTGGCTGTAGTCAAATCTTCCTACTACCATGATAGGAACATAGTCCAGGTGAAAAACCTGGTTCTGCCCAATGATCTTCTGACCTTGGTCCACGCCTTTGTCACCAGTTGTCTTGATTATTGCAACACCCTCTACCAAGGGCTACTGGGGGTAGATATCCGCTGCTTGCAACTAGTGCAGAATGCAATAGCCAGGTTGCTGGCTGGAGTTTCTAGGTCTAGTCATATTACACCTGTGCTGCGTGATTTGCACTGGCTGCCAATACAGAGGCAGACTACCTTCAAGGTCTCTTTGCTGACCTATAAGGCCCTGCATGAGCAGGGTCCCTACTACCTGAAAGGGCTCCTGCACCCTTAGTGTCCCTCCCACTCACTCCGCTCCTCTGGTGAGGGATTGCTAGAGATTCCCAGGGTATCCCTTAAAACATCGGGAGGAAGATCTTTTGCCTTTGTGGCTCCTACCATGTGGAATTCTCTACCTCATCAGATACGAGCTAGCCAGACCGTAGATGGTTTTAAAAATTGTCTGAAGACATACTTGTTTAACTAGGATTTTTCAAGGATATTTTGTGTTCAAACTGATATGGTTGTTTTAGTATGTTTTATCTGTTTTATGATGTCTGGTGATTTTAATGTTATAAGTGTAAAGGCGCCTTGAGCTTTGGAAGGGTGCCTTATATAAATAAAGATTTGCTTGATTGCTTGCTTGCTACCTTGCAATTCTCTTTTATTCTTATAACTGTAGAAAGTCCCTTTTTTATCGCCTTGATAGCCAGTACATTTGAAACTCTCCTATGCAAAAAATATTTGTTACTTGTAATATCAATGTTACACAATTTGTGTAGGTGCTATTCAGACAATCTATATTAGAGACACTGCATAAACATCACTTGCATGTTACCTTTCCGGAAACATGAATATCGTATACATGATAAACTTCAATAATAAAAAGTAAAAAAAAAAAAGCTAATAACAGACTTACCTAACAAGTTTATCAATCCAATCACAGAGGAAGGACAAAGTGCCAGATCAATACTTTGATTAATTTATGAGCACGGACCAGGTGTACTTTGTGTTATATTTATCCTAGTTTTTACAAAGTTAAATAGAAGCATATTCTATGACTATTATCTTGCTGTTAGCTTCATTTAGCTTAGTGTGTGTGTGTGTGTGTGTGTGTGTGTGTGTGTGTGTGTGTTTGCCCGAATGAACATGATGCAGGACCTGTGAAGCAAGGGTATCCCATTAAGACCATGCATCCAAAAAGTGTGTGGTCAAATAAACACATTTTAGGTGACTATTTTCACAGGAGTGTTCTAAAAACGTTCAGTATTCAATGCAGAATTCATTTCAGGAGGATTTCATCTAAAGAATTTTGTTAAAACCTCTTGAAAATTCCTACTTGTGACTTTTACTCATTTATTTTCCTGGTGCTGATATTTGACCATGCTGTTTTTTCTTTTTTGGTTTTCACTTGGAACCTGAAGCAAGTAATGTGTCTCTACCACTTCCATAGACCCATTTTAGGATTCTGCATAAAGCTAACAATCTTGGGAGGGTTTTGTGAGCAACCCATGGTCTGCACACTTTACTACTCGCTACCACTATTCTGAACGGTAACTGGTTTGTATCAGCATTGCAGTTATTTGACACTTATCTGTGTGTTATGTCAGTCATAGGTCAAGTTTGTTGATCATATGTGTTACTGTGTGAATTATGAAAATATTACTGTATTAGGGATGTAATCCCTTTCTTATCGACTTAATAACCAGTACATTTGAAACTCTCCTATGCAAAAAATATTTGTTACTTGTAATTTCAAAGTGACACCATTTGTGTAGGTGCATTTTTTTTTTCATTTTTGTGGATTGGGTCTACAGATAAAAATATTTTTTCTTTATTTTGTTTTATGCCATTACCTACTTTTTTTTAACTTTCGTTTTATTGAAGTATTATATAAGGTCATACAACATACGTCATTAATTGTTGTTAACATTTTTTTTTTTAGTCTTGTGTCTTATTCTGTTAACTGTAGTTTTCCATTGTAGTCCTTGATGTCTCAAACCAAAAGTATATTAGAAAGTATAACTCCCAAGTAGAGATGTTGCGAAGTTTAACTCCACCGGCGAAGTTCCATTGAAGTTGCCAAATTTGCCCTGTGAAAAACTTTGTGTAAATGGCCCCTTCTGGTGTTAAAACTTTACTGGGTAACTTCGGCAGTTAACTTCGACTTTTTTTAGTAACTTCAAAGGTAATTGGCTTAATCTGGTGCTAAAATTTCACCTGTTAACTTCAAAGGTAACTTCGACTTTGTTAGTAACTTCAAAGTTAATGAAAAACATGGTTTATCACATGATTCACTTACTGCATGTCACATGGGAGACTCCTGGCAGGCAGGCAGGAAGTGAATGTTTCACTTTCATTTTGGCAGTTGTAGCTGAAGGAGACAGTCTGATTGACTCAGAGTCAGAGAGCATTTTATATATGTTTAGAGTTAAATATTTTACACTTTTTTGAGTTTTAATCCTTATCAATGAAAAAGCAGGGGAGGTGCCTAATCCAGTCAATAGAAGCACTCTGGATAGGGGGTTGATATTAGTCCTTTCACAGAAGAAAGGATTCTGAAAGAGCTCTTTAAACTGAAGGTGTATAAAGCAATGGAGACTGATGGGATTCACCCCAGAATTCTAAAAGAACTAAGGGAAGAACTAGTAACACCACTGAGTACCTTTTTTAATAAATCATGGGAGGATAGTGTGGTACCTGAGGACTGGAGGAGGGTGGATGCGATTCCCCTTCACAAAAGTGGGAGCAAGACAGAGGCAGGAAACTACAGACCTGTCAGTTTGACCTCAGTGGTAGGGAAAATGATGGAATCACTGCTGAAGGAAAGAATTGTTGAGTACCTAGAGGCCAGTGGGGCACAGGACCCAAAACAGCATTGGAGGCAGTATAGCGCAATGGTCTAAGGCTCTGAGCTGCAAATCTGGTGACATCCAGCAGGCCAGACCTGATCTGGGTTTGAATCCCACAGCTTCCACTTGCATACTGTGTGGCCCTGAGCAAGTCATTTAACCTCCTTGTGCTCCCAGGTCGCTCCTGTAAAAAAGCTTTCAGCTTAGTGTGCTATACCTGGTTAAATAACTAGATAAAGAAAAAAAAATAAAAGATTCACAGCAGGAAAGTCATGTCAGACAAATCTAATTGATTTCTTTGACTGGGTGACCAAAGTAGTAGACCAGGAAGGGGCTGTGGACATGGCCTACCTGGACTTCAGAAAGGCATTTGACACAGTCCCACACAAAAGATTAATAAACAAATTAGCCAGCCTGGGAGTGGGTCCCAGGGTGGTAGCCTGGTTAAAACACTGGCTGGACAACAGGACACAGTGGGTAATAGTAAATGGAGTCCACAGTGAAGAAAGGAGGGTTACTAGTGGGTACTGCAGGGTTCAGTACTGGGGCGGTCCTTTTAATGTCTTTATAAGTGACATTACTGAGGGACTAGAAGGAAAGTGTCTCTTTGCAGATGACACACAGATCTGCAACAGGGTTGATCGCAGGGTGGGTGGAAAGGATGAAAGGGACTTGGCAAGGTTGGAGGAATGGTCAAATGTATGGCAGCTTAGATTCAATGCAAAGAAGTGCAAAGTAATGCACCTGGGAAACAAAAACCCAGGGGAAGAGTACACAATGGAGGGTGAGATACTGACAACAACAAAAATGGAAAGGGACCTGGGGGTAGTCATATCAGATGACCTAAAGGTGGGCCAGCAATGTGAGAAGGCAGTAAGGAGGGCTGGGGGGATACTGGGATGCAAAGGGAGTGGCATCACCAGTAGAAAACAGGAAGTTGTTGGCCCTCTGTACAGACAGTTGGTAAGACCACATCTGGAATACTGTGTACAGTTCTGGAGACCCCTTCTCCGCAAAGACATAGACATGGTGGAGGCTGTCCAGAGGAGGTCGACCAAAATGGTGCAGGGTCTGCACCAGAAGACATATGAAGAAAGACTAAAGGAGCTTAAGATGTATAGCCTCGAGGAAAGAAGGGAGAGGGGGGACATGATATAAACTAGAATACCTCAAGGGAATCAACAAAGTCCAAGAGGGCAGCATCTTTCAGAAAAAGAGATGTGCAAGAACAAGGAGGCACAATTTGAAGATAGAGGGGAATGGTCAGAGGTAATGTGAGGAAGTATTTCTTCACAGAGAGGGTTGTAGATGCATGGAACAGCCTTCCTGAGGAGGTCATAGAGTCAAAAATAGTGGAGGAATTCAAGAATGCATAGGACAGACATAAGGCAATTCTAGGTGGTGGGGGTAGGAGGAAGCAGGCTGTTGGTTAACTAGGATCTGCAGCTTATCAGTTAGGTAGGGAAATGGGCAGACTAGGTGGGCCAAGCGGTCCTTATCTACCGTCAAATTCTATGTTTCTATCATTCTTTATTGCTGTTTCCGATTTTATCAATTTTGTTAGTGTATACTTCTTTTTTCTGGCTTCTTACTGTCTTTTCCTTTTATTTTCTTTACATTTCTTTTTGTGACAGAGGGGCAGTGTCAGGACCTGGCTGAGTCCAGACCAGGTGGTGCTGGTGCTGGAGTATCAGTAAGGCACCCACGCCTTAGCAGACTCATTTTTTCAAAAGGGACTGCAGCCCCCCACAGCTCAGGAAGGGAGTTCTGCTGATGCACAGCAGTAGCAACAAGAAAATGATCATCAGCAGCTGGAGCAGGAACAACAACAGCAGTAGCAACAGCTACAAGTTCCTCCCCCCCAGCAGGAGCCCGCTGTCTCCTCTTCTGGTGCTCTTCCAGTCCCGCAACACTCTGTGGTGTGGAATTTTTTTTACATGCACCCTGCAGACGAGACAGTGGCAAGGTGTGTGGGCGGTGAGTGAGTTGGGGTAAAAAAGGGAGCCATCTTGGGACTGGCGGCTAGAGGACACACCTCCACATCCATCAATTCACTGAGTGGAGGGCCAAGGAGCATGATGTGGCTGCATCACATGATGGTGGTGGTGGTAATGGCCCTGGGGGAAATGTTGAGCGTGGCAGGCATGGAATGGACCGCAGTAGCACCCCTCCTGTACGTCACAGACTGCACCACCATTATGGAAGTAATGATGATCCCATGGCACCTGCCACAAATGGCCATTTGGTAGTTTTGTGAGCTGGGGTGAATGATCTGCAGCAAGAATTTAACACTTATAGGCTGGAAGTGATGGATCGGCAGGACAGTGTCATGTGGAGCCATGAGAGGATCCTCACTCTCCTATCTGAGCTGTGTGGTGGTGGTGGGCATGGCTCATTTCCTTCTTTCGGATGAGACATTAAACCGAGGTCCCATCTGCCTGGATTGGTGGTAGTTCAGGTGGATGTTAAAGATCCCATGGCACTTATCAAAAAGAGTAGGGGTGTTTTATTAGAAAAGAACATATACAATAATATCTGTACAAGCATACAAAACAATAGAACAAATTAAAGCAAACAAAAAGGGATGTCAATATCAAAACCAAAACAGTGTGATCCTGCAGCTCCACAAATAGCTTACTACATAAACAAGAAATTCAAGTTATATATTAATTATTTGTACATTTATCCTTCTTATTTATACTTAATGAAGTGAAAAACCTTTCCACCATTTTTAATGTCCCGTATTAACTCTTAAAGCATCTAAAGCATACATTTTTTCTAATTCCTTTATGATTAAGCTGCCCACAACAGAATAAGGAATCATCTTTTGATACTACACCCATTGTATTCTTGCTTGCCATAAATAGTACCTCAGGCAACCTAAAAAAGAGTTAAAGTCTCTATGAAAACCCAGTGATATAGGGTACTTTTCCCAAATATTAAAAACTCATATGACATCTTATGCATCCATCTATAACCCCATAAGTCAGCTAAGTAATTCCACAAACCTTTAGCATAAGAACATTCAATAAAAAAATGTGCCATTGTTTCCTCAGTGTTTATACAATCCAAATAGGGACAGAGCCTTTCAGGTAATGCCTTATATTTTGCATTCCCTCTGACATTTAATTTTCCATAGAAAATTAACCATTGCGTTTCCCACTGATTCTGAGGCATCCTAGGGTTATTTAATTGTGCAAGAGTAAAGGGGATTAGTACAGAAGGACAATTTTTAAAACCTGCCTCCTGAGGGTATAATGTGGTCATCAAGAGCTGATATAACCCCTTGGCACTATGAGCCAGTACTGATTGTTTCTGCAATTTCCACTTATAAATTTTCTGTGCTGCAGGCCTAAAATACTCAGGGATGTTCACATGATGGTTCAGTTTCAGAGGAAACAAATGCCAACTCTTGTAATATTTACTCAGTATTGTTAAATTCCATGTTACTTCAGCTCTTGATTCTTCTGTCAAACCCTCTTTATTGTGTTTGAAATGAAAAACATGTGCATAAACTACTGGTCTATCATCCCTAACCCCTTGAGTCTTTCTTAAACAAGTAAACTCCTTTTGACTGGTTCAGGCGATTACCCCAAAGCATCTGAAAAATTAACTATAAACTTTAGTTTCAAATGCTGTTGGTAGAGGAAATATCATTGCTACAAACTGTATGGTGGGTAAAAGAAATTGTTTGATTATGTGGACTCTTTTTAATTTGGGTATCCTCCATTGTTTCCACCTTTTGACCTTACTTTCGAGTTTTTCAATCACTCCTTCCCAATTTTCCTTGGGTATATTTTGAGAACCAAATTTAATCCCTAGGATTTTTATTGCAGTCTTGGAAAAATGAATTCCCTCCTGCCATGTATCTTCAAGGCCACTAGCCCCAATAAATAAGCCCTTTGTTTTCAGTATATTCAATTTTGCATTTGAGACTTTAGCAAAATCTTTAAAAGCAACCATAAAATGGGAAATCATAACTGAATCTTTGAAGTATAGTACTAGGTCATCTGCATAAGCCTGTACTTTTAACTGTAAAAGACTATTATCCTTAAACCCAATGCCCTCCCAATTCTGTGCTACCCATACCTGACGTAGAAAAGGATCTAGTGCGAAGGTGTATAGAAGGGGACTGAGCGGGCATCCCTGTCGTACCCCTGTGGTTATAATAAACCCGTCTGCTACACAATCTTTCACAATAGGAAATGCCACTACTTTTTTGTATATTTTCTCAATTAAATTTATCAAATGTTGTGGAATCCCATAGTGCCTTAAAGTCAAGAATAGAAATGGTAAGTATACCCTATCAAAGGCTTTGTCCAAATCTGCTGCCACCAAACATCCTGTAATACCCCTATCTGTGAGATGATCAATTACATCTCTAATCAGCATAAGGGCTGACTGAATCCTTCTATTAGGCAATCCACAGTATTGAAAAGGTGAGATGACTTTATCAGCATATGTACGTAATCTTTTATTTAAAATGCTAGCAAAAATTTTGTAGTCAGAATTGAGAGGCGTAATTGGCCTCCAATTGGCTATATTATGTTTATCACCAACTTTGAATATATATGTCAATAATCCTTCCGTAAATGATGGAAAAATTATATTTTTTTCGATAAAAAACTGAAACAAAAGTTCCAAACACAGGCTAAATTCTTCAGGAAAGCTTTTGTATAAATCATTAGTAAGGCCGTCAATTCCTGGTGAAATGTTTGATTTCAAAGATTTAATAGTATGTAAAATTTCTGTGTGTGTAATGGGGGCCCAGTTGTCCGACCTATATTCCATAGTACTGAGAACAGGTATCTGGTTTAAATAGTCAACTATAGCTTCCGTTTTGATGCCTTCCGATGGATTTAAAACAGGAAATAATCAACTATTACTGTTATAATTCCTCTACCATAGTAGCCAAGCTCCCATCTGATCTCCTCAACCCTTCCATTCTCATTGACTCCGTAACTTTTGCACATTTCAAAGGGATCTCCTATTGGTGACTTTTAACCCCATTAATTAAAATAACCTGCATCGTTTTACTTCTACTATATTGATACTCTCTCATTTTATCTTTTAGCACGGCAATTTGAGCTGAATAATCCCATTTGTGAGTACGCTATAGTTAGTAGTCTCTGTAATTGCTGCCTGAGGCCTAAATAGTGTAGAAAAGTATCATTTTAATTTTACGTCCTTTAGCTTGAAACCAGTTTCTTAAGTCAGTTTTAGTCCCTTGCCACCATTCTCCCATATCTGAATATAAAAGCTACAGATAATCTGGCCTTCAAAATATTTTGAACACCTTGTTGATAAAAGGAACCTCTAAAGATGAATTATTCAGTTTCCATCTTAAATGCCTTTTCTCTAGTCTATCTGAAAACCTGTACATACTTACTAGAAGGAATGATCTGAAAATTCACATGGGGATATTGTAACGATAACATGTGCATGTTTTGTGAAACAAGCATGTGGTCTATCAATGAGAAGAATTTGCCTTTCTGAAATGAAAAACTATTGTCTTTGTTTGTAGAGTCATTACAAATTATCAAACCAGCCTCTTTGATTATTTTTTTGAGACAATTAGAATCACAGTATATTTTCTTGGTATTGTTTTTATAATGAACACCTGGAATTGGGCAGTTAAAATCTCCACCCCATAATATCCTAGCCGTTGTTAACAAAAAAGGCTGTATCATATTGAGACAGTGTACTCTGCCTGATTTGGTTTGAGGATTATAAATGTTTATAAAATGAAACGTAGGCCAAACCATTTCCATCCACTATTAAAACTCTACCAGGAATTAGGTCTATTAAATTTAGTAACTGAAAAGAAAGGAATTAAACAAAATCCCTACCCCATCTGCAGAGTTCTCCCCAAAAGACCAAAAAGAGGGGCCCCAAACCCATTCCCTCTTGAATGCTACCAGTTGTTCTATAGTGTACATCCAAGTTTCCTGTAAAAAACAGACTGAAAATGGGTAATCACGCACAAAGTGAAATAGTGATTGTCTCCTAGCTTTATTCAGTAAGCTGTGAGCATTTAAAGATCCCCAAGTCAGCATCATGTCCTTTTAAAATGCTCAACCACTTATTTTTTCCTCTTTTCCTTTTTTTTCTCCTTGTAATTAGTCACCGACTGCGACCTATTTGATAAAGAAGATTTTTGAGAATCAGAATCTTCTGCCTCCGCTGCCATAGAGCCCCATGAGGAAAATAGGGCAGTGTAAGAGTTACTGTTCTCAATGTGCGTTGCTGGGGGAGGTGGGGGTTTGGGTTGCAAATTCCTGAATCATCTTCTTTGAGGCAAAACTGTCAAAGGCTCTTTAACTAAGTTTGTGCTATCTACCTTTTCAGTCCCGGTTTCCGAAAAACAAACTGGTGGAATACTGACAATGTTAGGCAAATCCACCGTGGTATTGGACACACTCCTCGCTTTGGAGTGCTGCCCTTGATTTTCTTCCTTGCTGTCTGACAATGGTTTGCTTTTGCTGTCGTCTCCAATTTTAAACTTTTCTTTTAAAGCCACTAAATCCTTATCCACAGCTAATTTTCTATGAGTGGTACTTGGGGTATGGTGACTTATTTGTGCAGGTAAAACCTGAGTGGAAGCTTCCTGGGCTCTCTGAATGAACCCCTCAGAGCCAGAATTAGATGTTGAGTTGTGGGCAGCCCAAGGGCAGACTTTAAAAACATGTCCTTTTGAATCACATAAGTCACAACATGATTGATTATTACAAAACATTGTTAAATGACCCACCTCCCCACAATTATCACATCTGGGCTTATCGCACATGCTAGAAAGATGTGTCTTGCTCACACTTATAGCATGCCCCGTTGTCCACTGTAAAACACACACCTCTATCCCTTCCTAATAAAAGAGTTTGGTATGTGCTATCCCAGCCTCAGTTTGTCTGAGTTTGATTTTATATTTCCAACCACCGTCAAAACTGCTCTGAATCAAGGATTGGTTCTGGTTCATAAAACATCACATCTTTTCTTCAACCAAAGGTAATATCTTCTACCCACACTCCTTCGTTTCGAACATAACGCTGACAAATTTGATTAAAGGTTTAGTTAATGGAATGACAATAAAAGGAGTCCAAAGAGGAGAAAACTTAACTTGACTATATCTCATCAAAACATATCCAAAGCATGCTGTGTCGAAAACTGACATCAAAATTGTCCTCCCGAAATATTTATAAAGCGTAAACCTCTTGAGGAGAAAATGCAAGGAATCCTTCAATAATGTTTTCTCTACGTAATACCTATCAGGCCTAACCTCTAACCCACCTTTGTATCGTAATCTAACTGCATTCCGTCTGGGGCTGCCTGTCTATGTGAATCTGTAAACAGTTCAGACATTAAGGGTTTCTGAGCTAACGGTGGGGTAGGGAGGGCACAGGAATCACTAATGGTGATTTTAAGATGAAGCTTGATGATGGGGTTCTTTAGAGGAACCAAAGAGGTTTTAACAATGCAGCAGAACTAACCTGAGGTTCCACTACATCAATTTCAATACTTTCCTTTCCCCAATACTACTTTCTATAGGTTGCACCACAGGGGCCCACTCTGGGGAATGCTGAGACAATGACAATTGTGTTTCCCAACTTGGATCAGGTTTCCATATACCTGTTTCTGTCTGTCGCCAACCTGCCTCATTTAATACTTTACTGGGTGACCATAAATCCTCTTTATCATCTTCCCTTAAAAGGGAGGATTTAGTTATGTTCAGTAAAACATTTGATTGAGTTGTAAGAGAGCTCTCTCTCCTATCAACCGGAAAAAAGAACTCAGTGACCCCTGTTTGCAAACCCTCGGTTGTTTGGTAAGTCACTACTGAAGCAGGAGATGAGTCTTTCTTCAATACATTTTCAGAACAAAACCAGATTCCTTAGTCAAGTTAGCAATGTCATTTTACCAAAAGCTGAAGCAGCAGCAGTTGTAGTCCTAATCGAATTTACAGACTGATCAGGCGAAGTCAATGCAGGCTGAGGGCACTCGCTATATCTGCGATAAAACTGCCAGCCTGTTTTCGGGTAGAGTAGTGAGTACAGCAGCTACAGTACTGCGGGCGCTGCGCCTGGACTCCGTTCATAAAGACTAATGTCCCGCTTACATGCCACTTGTGAGAGTGCTGCCGAACTGCAGACATTCTCAGTAGGTTTGCAGTCAATCAGACCAGTTTCCAATCGCCGAGCTACATGCTGCCGTGGGGGCGCTTCAACAGCCGCCGCTCCGGCCGCTTGTTGTCCCGAAACAACATTTCGTAAGGCAATTGACACAGTACCTGTAGTAAGATTGCAGACCTCAGCATCAGAAGGAATACAGGTCGTGGTTTGCAGTCTCTCCGTCGTATCAGGTCCAAATTGTTCTCCGATGTCTTGTTCCTCCATTAAAGACGCAGGGTCAGTCTGCATTTCAAAACCGACAGACCGCATAGCGCCAGAGTCCAAACCGCGTTGTAACCGAAAAGGATTTCCATCAACTGTACTCACTAAGGGCGCCGTTCTCGTTTGCTCCGACTCCTTTATAAAAATGAGTTGATTTTGTAAAGTATCAGGATACGGTTCGCCAGCTTTCTCTATCAGCTCCTTTTTAGGAATATTCATCTGCAACGCCGTCTCAGCTTCCACATTGGATTTTAACAAAACTGAAGCCTCTAGATCTCCGTGAGTGGGAGTCGAGGCCATCTCCCCTCCGTAGTCCTCCGTCTCTTCCAGGCAGAACTACAGTGGCCATCTTGAAAATGGCCAGTCCCCCTACAGGCAGCAGACCGCAGCCGAGTAGGGGAATTTCCCCGGTGTCCTGGCCAAATTTCCCTCATTCACTAAAAATACCACCAACAGTTTCATCTGGTTCAAGGTCAGTTGGCATTTATCTGAATCCCCCTCCGCCGGGTCATGCCTGAAAATAGGCAGGATTTGCCTAGTGCACTTACCCGGTCAACAAAAACTAAATAAATAAATAAAATCTTCTGGCAGTGCTGGTGGGGTGGTCTGAGTTGTTTTGTTTCAAGAAATATTTCATTTTGTATGTAGTTATTCTGTCATCAGTGTTCTTAATTTATCTACTTTCGAGTCCCCCCATGAAAACACCAAAAAAATATAAAAAGTTATAAGAAGTAAAAAAAAAAAATCTGTTGTTTTAAGGTCTTTTTTCTCTGTCCTCTTTTTTAGTATTGTTTCATTCGTGTGGATGTCCCTTGATTGTCCAGTTCAGTTATTTCTTTAATCCTTTTTACACATGAAGAACCACTTTCTTTCCTTTCATTTTTGTTGCTGGTTCATTATGTGTACTCCATTCTTCTATCCACAAATGTCAAGTATTTGCCACATTAAATAAATTGCTTCCCCATGGTATGTGATGGTGCTTAACTGGTAGTTGTGTTGCGTGTAACCGCCAACTACCCAAAGAAGTACAAGCCATAACACAAACATGAGGTATTTTACTGAGAAGTTAAACATACATCTGTTTTAAGCACTTAGCATGTTTACTGCATTTGCCAGTAATGTGAAGTAGTGTCCCCAGACAAAAATTGCTTCCCTTCACTGAAATACTGTTGTCGCACACAGCTGCTAAGGTGGTGCAAAGCACATCTGAAACTTGCAAGAGAACGTAAACATATTTATCATACTAAGCATTTTTAGGCCTGCCACCCCATCACCACCACCACTTTTCCAGAAATGTGAAGTTGTGTCCCCAGAGAGAAAACGCATCCTTTTTGTCAAATACTGTTGTCGCACACACCTGAGAGAGTGATGCAAAGCGCATGTGAATCTTGCACGAGAACATAAACATATTTATCGTACTAAGTATTTTTGGGCCTGCCACCCCATTTTCTTTCAGTCAAATACGATTGCCGGACACACTTGAGAAGGTATTGCACAGCATATGTGAAGCTTGCAAGAGAACTTAAACATATTTATTGCACTATACATTTTTGGGCCTGCCACCCCACTACAACCATCACCAGCAATTTCCCAGAAATGTGAAGTTGTGTCCCCAGGGAGAAAACGCTTCCTTTCGGTCAAATACTGCTGCCACAGACACCTGAGAAAACAATGCAAAGCATACGTGAAGCTTGAAAGAGAACCTAAACATATTTATCGTACTATGCATTTTTGGGCCTGCCATGCCACCACCATCACTTTTCCAGAAATATGGAGCTGTGTCCCCAGAGAGAAAATGCATCCTTTCGGTCAAATACTGTTGCCACACACACCTGAGAAAGTGGTGCAAAGCATATGTGATTCTTGCATGAGAATTTAAACATTTTTATCGTACTAAGCATTTTTGGGCCTGCCACCCCATTTCCTATCAGTAAAATACTATTGCCACACACATCTGAGAAGGTGGTGCACAGCATATGTGAAGCTTGCAGGAGACCTTATACATATATTTTGTAGTAAGCATTTTTGGGCCTGCCACCCCACCACCACCAGCACTTTGCCAGAAATGTGAAGTTGTGTCCCCAGAGAGAAAATGCATCCTTTCAGTCAAATACTGTTGTTGCACACACCTGAGGAGGTGGTGCAAAGCATATGTGAAGCTGGCAAGAGAACCTAAAAATATTTATCGCACTATGCATTTTTTGGCCTGCCACCCCACCACCATCAGCATTTTGCCAGAAATGTGAAGTTGTGTCCCCAAAGAAAAAAACACTTCTTTTCAGTCAAATACTGTTGCTGCATGGAGAGGGTGCTTTGATGCTGCTGCTTTTGTGTTGCTGTTGTTCTGAAGTCAGAGAAACATCCTCTTGCGTGTTGTGGTCCAGGATTCATGATGGCACATAGATATACTGCACAGGTAAGTACCTTTGTTTTATTTTCATCGTAAGGGAGGGGGTTATTGCTACTGTTCGAAGTCTAATATATTCCTACTTCTCTTTCATTGATTTTCAGTTATTTGTGCAGAATGCAGATAGATGACATCATACTGCTGGACAGCTACAACATTGATACTGTTGTCTGACTCATACACAACATTGTCCAACCATGAAGGTAAGCATTTTTTTTTCGGGGGGAACCTGTTTCTGTACAATAATTGATAAATGAATTTTGTTTCTTAATCATTGCCTCTGCTGTTCTTCCTTATCCTTACAGATATTCCTTGTGCCTGAATTTGTTGCAACAATGTGCTTGATTCACCAAGCAAATGATGTCAGTCCACAGAGAGCACCTGGAAAATAAGAAAGGATTTTGTGAATGAAAGTCATGGAAAGGAAAGGAAAGGAAAGGAAAGGAAAGGAAAGGAAAGCAAAATAAAGGAAAACATGAAATTACAATGATACTTACTACAAGAGTACTACTGCTGGCTGTGCAATTCTGTTTTGGTGTCTGTGTTCTGTAATAGAACCAGCAAAACCTGCATGAAGAAGATATTACATGAAAACATTTTAATGCTGCAATTAGTCTCATCAATCATGGACTGATTATTTGCCTCTAGTAGGCTTATAGAAGGCCTGCAGTGTCTGAAAAACAGTACAGGTGTCTTACCAACAGCAGATGAAGAAAGTCCTTGATGCAGTGTGGTTCCTCATGGCAATGCCTTGCAGACTTCAATCACTGGTTTGATGGAGGAGGAGGACCAAGATGAATCTGTCAGGAGGAGAGTTTTGAGGAGGTACAGGAGGCACTTCTGTTTATCACATTGGTGGCAATGAATCATCACTACAGTGGTAGAAGCGGTAGCCAAGCCAATGCTGTTTCTTACTTGATGTGATTGTGAGGAGGAGAAGGACATAGCTGAAGCAGCCCAGAGAGTACAGAGGAGGTAGAGGAGGTGGTTCTCTTTATCACAGTACGCTGCCTAGTACATACCACTGAGGTGGTGGAAGTGCTGTGCCATGCTGTTTCTGCCTGTGTTGGAGGAGGAGGAGCCAAGGCATCTATACACAAGACATAATAGGAGGAGGAGAAGGTTGAGGTCACTGCTGCACAGCTGCGGTGTGTCTTGCTGGCTGGAGCAGGTGTTCATTAATTCATAAGTGGCATAGTGCATTGTTTACTGCTGTTCAATGTGATGCAATTGAAAAGCAGCACTAATTAATAGTTGTGGATGTATATCTCATCACTGAATGTAATACATTATTATTGTTATTAAGTTGACATCCAGGATTGCATGGTTGTGGACTTGTGGGGATGTGGAGGGAGAAGGAGAAAATAAATAGCAGAGCTCATTATTCTTCCATGTCCTCTATGAAGCATCCCTCACAGTCTTCAATACAGGAAGTGTCCCCATATGGGAACTCCCTCTCCATCATTGCTTCATCCACTTCAGTGCTGCAAAATAATGATGAGGTATGTCCCAGTCTGCCTAAAGCACTTTTCTCCTCCTCATCATCACAGTCAATCAGTGCTGTTACCATGGACATTACTCTTTTTGATGGTATGTGAGCCTCATTCATTTTAATAAATGTCAGCAAGCCAGCATTTTTTGGAAATAGATTTGTGCACCTGTCACGCACAATGGAACCCACTGAACTGAACACCCACTCAACGCTGACATTGGAGAATGGGCAGCTAAGATATTTCAGAACAACCGCTGTATGTGCTGGCCAGTCATTGACCTTAGTGCCCCAGTATAGTAGTGGCTCATCTCCAATGGTGAGGTTCTTTGTATCTGCAAAATATGCATCTACAATGAGTTTTGTCAGTCGAAGACGTGCAGTGTGATCCTCCTTCTCCTCCTCCTCAGTTTCCTCCATGTCTACAACTCCCACCTGACTGAGGGTGGCCCAAATGGGATTCAGCATAGGTGCATTTACCTTGCATTGCTTTTCTGCAGTTTGACACCCTGACTGGGATGAAGAGAAGTGGGTGGCACTAACACCAGATCACTGTGCAGTACCATCATCTTTCTTTGACCCCTTTGCCCATAGTAGCAACTGTGCACCACTTACCCTCTGAGTGAGTAGTTCTGTTAGTCTCTGCAACTCATGACACCCACCTTGTAATATGGCTGCCAACCCACATTTATAATGTGGATTGAGCATTGTTGCAATTCCAAACACCTCAGACTACAGAATATACTGCATGTGGGTGTTGTAGTCTAATGTGGACAGCATGAGTTTCATTAATGAGCAAATTGCTCTGTCACTACCTACCTAACTCCAGCTGTTCATACACATTCAGCAGTGTCTGCCTTAGCACCCACAGCAGAGGGATGGACTCGGCTCACTGATGCAGGCAGTATCTCCACTCACTGCCTGTGTTACATGCTCAAAGGGTCTCAGAATCGAGATGAGCCCATCCATTAGGCGTCACTGCTCTGTTGTGAGACACATGGATGTTCCACTGCTGTCATGAGTCACATAAATTAGCACATACCCATATATAGCCTTGTACTGCTAGTATAGATACTCCACCATGTACAAGGTAGAGTTTCACTGGGTGACAACCTCAAACTTTAAATGGTGCTGAGACAGCTTGTTCTTACCTGCAGATCACATAGATGGTCACGTGCTTTTGCTGAACATGCAAAGTGGGCACAGATGCATTGGGCAAGAGTCAAAACTTCTTTTCTACCCAGATGGTTAATGAAAGCCTGCACAACAAGATTAAGGCAATGTGCCAGGCATGGCACCCTAACAAATCCCCCATCAGTGATGCATTTCTGCAGATTTGAGCCATTATCACTGGTGATGAATCCAGCTTTCAGTGCATGGGGGTGGAGCCACTGATCAATCTTAGTTAGTATGACTTCCAGCATCTTTTCTCCAGTGTGTGACATGGGGATACTCTTCATGGTCTGTGTTGCATGCTGCCTAACACCAGCTGTGTTGCTACCACCACAGTTTGTCCTACTGCAATTTGTGCCTCTCCACTGATCAGTTGCTACCCCAGGTACCTGTGCCCAGTGCACTGTAATGCACAGGTAAGAGCTACCCAGTCTTTTCCCACTGGTCCACATGTCCATGCTCAGATGGATATACTGTGCTGAGGAATGCTGCAGGGCATGATGTACCATGTCACATGCAGTACTGTACAGTTCAAGGATGGCACACTTTGAAAAGTATCTAAGTGATGGCACTGCCATTTAGGCAAGGCACTGGCCATGAACCACATAAATCCCATATTCTCTACAAAGGAGTATGGCAACAATCCAGAGCAATCATTTTGGCACATGCTGCATTCAACTCCCATGCTGTACCATGATTAGGTGGGAATTTTGCTTGCCTATCCAAAATGTAAAGCAGCGTCGGCTGAACTTTTCTTGATACTGCTGCCATCAGTGATGTACCTATGCTGTGCCAAACAGCTTGTCTCATTCTTGTGCCATTAAGGGGGTGATCCTTGCCTGGGGACTGCCAATGGTACTCACAGCCTGGGGCAATTCACGACACACCTCAGTGGCTTTTGGTTTTTTCATAACTGGGCTAGCAATCACATTTTGACTTGGGGTTGTACTCCAGATGCTAGGACCACTACTTTGCCCACTTCCTCAATCTTCCCCATCCAGTACCACAACATTGTCCTCCTCCTCACCTGAATCTCCATGTCCCTCTAGTGGTGCTGGGTGTATTTTCTTACATTTCCCTCTGATTGGGATGGACCAGAACCACTGGTGCTGGCTGCCTTCTGGTGCTGACGCCACTGAATCAGGTGCCTATTTTTAAGATGTGTGTGTTGCCCACCTGTGCCGAGGTGGCTACCCTTTTAACCCCCACTTACTCGGGTTCAACACAGTTGGCAAATTGCCACTGTCTTGTCAGATGGGTCCATTTCATAAAAATCCCACTCTAGGGATTTATGGGGCCTTGTATTTACCTGGTACCAAGATGACTGTGATTGTGAAAGCAAATGAGAAGATTTGCTCTTTGTTATGTTGTGGGGTAACTGGAACAATGTAGAAATGGAGAAACAGTGCTTGGGGTGTTCTTCTCCTTGGTGGTTTTAGCAGTTAAGGCAACAGAAAAGACACATTCCGTAACACCCTGTTTTGCCCTTTTCTTTTCTGGCTCCCATGAGGGATCCGTGTTGTCTGACGCATCATCATCTTCCTCATCATAGTCTGGAAAAAGGCTAGCAGTCTCATCAGCCTCAGCAGGTCTGTCCACCTCAGTAGCAAGTGACACAGTGTAACATGCATCTCCTCTTCATGACTGTTGTCCTCATGTTGCTCCACATGGACCACCTCACCCTCACCCACTGGACACACATTATTAGGGTCCACCTCCAACCCAGCATTAACAACAGCACCACTTTCAAATTGCACTACAGAACCAACCTCCTACAAGCATACAGTTGCTTGTTTGGTGGTGCTGCTGCTTCTTCTCAATGTGTCACTTGACATTGACACATCAGTCAACATGTCTGCCACAGATTCGGTAGAGAAAAACTTAATGGCATTAAAGTCAACACCAGGGCCATATACATTGCCACTACTGCTACTGCCTGCCACTGAGTCATCTGAATGCTGTCCCTGTGCTCTCACAGACACATTTCTGGTTCCTGCACCACTATTAGGGTTTAGAACCACAAAATGGGAAATGTTCTTTGTGGCTGTTCCACGGCCTCACCCTTTAGTTGCCCTTTTCTTCCCAGTCATTCTTCAGCATGCATAATCACACAAAAATCACTCTAGTTAAATCGTAGTCAGGAAGACCGTGATTTTTTTCCTAAATACAGGTGCACACAGAGACACAACAATCACTCTGGTTCAATTGCAGTTGGGAGGACAGTGATTTTTTTCCTAAATACAGTTGTGCATGCAGGGACACAACAATCACTCAAGTTAAATTGCATTCAGGTGGATAGTGATTTTTTTCCTAAATACAGTTGTGCACACAGGCACACAAAAATCACTCTGGTTAAATTGCTGTCTGGAGGATGGTGATTTGTTTCCTAAATACAGCTGTGCATGCAGCCACTCAACAATCACTCTGGTTCAATCGCAGTCAGGAGGACAGTGATATTTTTCCTAAATACAGTTCGGCACACAGGGACACAACAATCACTCTGGTTCAATTGGCATTCAGGAGGATAGTGATTTTTTTCCTAAATACAGTTGTGCACACGGGCACACAAAAATCACTCTGGTTAAATTGCTGTCTGGAGGACAGTGATTTTTTTTTCTAAATTAAGGTGTCTAAGCTGCAGCACAAGTTCTGTTCTCTAAGTCTCTGTTAAACACACTACACGCACAGAACGAAAACACTAGCTTCTCATTGGCTGTTCAGCAACATGTCACCTCATATCCCATTGTTCATTGCAAACTTTGACTCTTATGCTGAACTTCGATGGTGATATACCAGCTTCGTGGATCTGGGACTTTTCTACTATTGACTATAACAGGAATCAAAGTTTTCGACTTAGATATTTTGTGAATCTGCAAAAAAGGCTTCAAAGTGGGACTTCGCAGGGCACAAAACTTTGTGGAATAGTCAAAATTTGCGAAATTTTATGTGGAGTGAGTTTTCCCAACTTTGCTCACCTCTACTCTCAAGTAACTGACTTGGTTATGCACTACTGATACCTGTTCCCATGAATCACATCAGAAGGATAGCAAGCTCTACACCTGCTCATTCACCAGATTTATTCATATTTCTTATAAATTCCTGCATTTTATATGGGTGTGCTAATGGTTTGCTGCATATACTGAATCAATCATTAGTACCCAGATCACTGCCACCCCATGCTGTTCAAAAGAGCCTGCAATGTCTTAATGTTTCAAAGTTTATATTTTTTACTCTCAGTCTTCAAATGCCAGCTGGTATTTGAAATAAGCCCATCAATCAACGGCAAGGTGAAACCCTTGGATAGGAAACTACTATAACATTTTAAATATAACTCACTCATCTGAGATGGAGTATTCACTGCTTCTCTCTGTGAGACTCCTCTCAAGTGTCCCCATGATCACTTCAGTAAAGAGAGCAGGCACCTTGCAGCTTATGGCTGGTGTGTGTGGAACTTGCTAATAAAGAGGGCCACATCTGTCCCAATTAATAATCACATCAGAAAGATAGCAAACTCTACCCCTCCTCAATCACCTGATTCAATGACATTTCTTGTAAATTCCTGCATTGTTTAGAGGTGTGCTGCTAGTACACTACCCCCAGCTGCTCTAAACCACAAGCAGTTTTTATGTTTGATGTGTGTTTGGCACAAACATTTGGCTACAGTGAAAGGTTAGGTGGAACACTGCAAACCATTGCGGTTGAAAATAGCAGGGCTTGGCAGTGTAGACCAAAGATTGTGCACTGTGGTCATGTCACCACTCCCTGCTTGCTGGGCGGAAACTTCATGTATTTCAAAGGACCCAAAGCCACTGCAATCAGAGGGCTTCAGTCCTTGAATTTGCATAGAAACATAGACTTTATCGGAAGATAAGGACAGCTTGGCCCACCTAGTCTGGCCATTTTCCTACCCATTGGATAAGCTGCAGATCCTAGTCAACCAGCAGCCTACTTCCTCCTTGACCCCCTCCTGCCCCCCACTATAATTGCCTTACGTTGGTCCCATGCATTCTTGAATTCCCCCACTGTGCATGAAGCCAGATGGTCCGCAAGCTGCTGATAGGCAGTCAACACCAATTGTGTATGGGCCACATCATGTGCTGTGGTTCATTTCTATCATTTACAAGTACTTTTTTAGTCAATTAGATGCAGGCCCTCAATGTTTTTTTTCTTCTGTAATAAAGAAAACAGTCCATTGATGTCTGTTGCTGGCTCCCCTGTAACTGTTACTCCACCTGTAGCTGTTCCCCACACCTGACTTTCCCAATCAGCACCCACCACCCATATCCATAACACTGACACTGGTGTTGCCTAGTCCCCAAGTGTTGAAATCTGAAATAAAGAAAGTCTTCCCTCAGCATTTTTTAATAAACTCTGTAAAAAAGAAAACCATACATTGATGTCTGCTGCATTGTTAGGCCCTCTACCCAATTAATAATAGGTTTTAATGGAATCTGGTGAATGTTGTTTAACTGCAGGAGACTGAGTTGTTCACTGTTAGGTATGGGGTTTATGTTAGGTTGGAACACAACATGTGCTGCGTTATCTCCTATTGATGTAGAGTAATGCTGGGTATATAGCTTAAATAGTAGGCTATCAACTAGCTAAACAACATCAGATCATTGTCGAAGCCTGAACATAGATGCATTTATAGAAAATCACTGTAAATGTGCTGCTGGGGTGGGTGACTTGAAATTCATACAGTACCACAACTTAAATAACCACCTGACTACCCTTTTTAACAAATCATGGGAGGATGGTGTGGTACCTGAGGACTGGAGGAGGGCAGATGTGATTCCCCTTTTCAAGAGTGGGAGCAAGACAGAGGCAGGAAACTACAGACCAGTTAGTTTCACCTCAGTGGTAGGGAACATGATGGAATCACTTCTGTAGAAAATAATTGTTGAGTTCCTAGAGGCCAGTGGGGCACAGGACCCATGGCAGCATGGATTCACAGCATGAAGGTCATGTCAGATGAATCTAATAGATTTCTTTGACTGAGTGACCAAAGTAGTAGACCAAGGAGGGGCTGTGGACATGATCTACCTAGACTTTAGCTAGGCATTTGACACAGTCCCAAACAAAAGATTAATATACAAGTTAGCCGGCCTTGGAGTGGGCCCCGAGGTGGTAGCCTGGGTAAAAAAATTGTCTGGACATGACGCAGAGGGTAATAATAATGGAGTCCACTCTGAAGAAAAGAAAGGGGGGTTACTAGCTGGGTACCACAGGGTTTAGTGCTGGGACCGGTCCTCTTTAATGTCTTTGTAAATAACATTGCAGATGGACTGGAAGGAAAAGTATGTCTCTTTGCAGAAGACAAAAAGATCTGCAACAGGGTCTACACAGAAGGTGGGGTGGAAAGGATGTAAAGGGACTTGGCAAGTTTGGAGGAATGGTCAAAGGTCTAGCAGCTTAGATTCAATGCAAAGAAGTGCAAATTAAGGCACCTGGGAAACAAAAACCCAGGGGAAAAGTACACAATAGGGGGTGAGATACTAACAACAACAAAAATGGAAAGGGACCCGGGGATAATCATATCAGATGACCTTAAGGTGGGCAAACAATGTGAGAAGGCAGTATGGTGGGCTGGCGGTATACTGGGATGCATAGGGAGAGGTATCATGAGTAGAAAACAGGAAGTTGTTATCCCTCTGTAGAGACAGTTGGTGAGACCCCATCTGGAGTACTGCATGCAGTTCTGGAGACCCCATCTCCGCAAGGACATAGACAGGATGGAGTCTGTCCAGAGAAGGGCAACTAAAATGGTGCAGGGTCTACACCAGAAGACATATGAAGAGAGATTAAAGGATCTTAATATGTATACCCTCGAGGAGGGGAGGGAGAGAGGGGACATGATAGAAACTTTCAAGTACCTTAAGGGAATCAACAATGTCCAAGAGAGTAGCATCGTTCAGAAAAAGAGATGTGCAAGAACAAGGGGGCACAATTTGAAGTTAGAAGGGGGATGGCTCAGAGATAATGTGAGGAAGTATTTTTTCATGGAGAGGGTTGTGGATACATGGAACAGCCTTCCTGAGGAGGTAGTGGAGTCAAAAACAGTGGGGAAATTCAAGAATGCAGGGACAGACATAAGGCAGTTTTGGTGGGGGGGGTAGGAGGAAATAGGCTGTTGATTAACAAGGATCTGCAGCTTATCCATTAGGTAGGGAAATGGGTAGACTAGGTGGGCAAAGCTGCCCTCATCTGCTGTCAAATTCTGTGTTTCTGTGTTCACTTCCCAACAACGGTTTACCCTAAGAAACTGCACCGCTCATGCTTGCAGTGTAGACAGGGCTTCATTTTCACTAATGTGGAAAAGAGACTCCGATGCATCTTCTTCATTGTTTGACCCTGAGAAAATAACTCACATCTCTATGCTGAACCTCTTTATAATTGCTCTCAAACCTATCTCAGTGCTGTTTCAAAGTCTTTTGTACCAGAAATGGCAGCAGCAGTATCCCCCTCCCCCCGGGGCACTTTGGAATACTGTTTGCGTAAAGGGAGCTGTATAAAACCACATTCCATTCCTAGAGTTCATTTTTATGTTTGCTTGCACGCATGCACAAGAAACATGTTGTGGCAGCTTTCTGGAGAAGCAGGTTGTGGAGGTGCAGCAGTGTTGTGGCCAATGCCGCCACTGCTTTTTAGGGCTCATCAGTGTGTCACCAATGAAGGAGCACACTGGCTATGACATTAGTCTGCAAGAGTACCAGCAACTTGAAATGATTTTGCCACTGTAATGAGAGAGCACCCTCATTGCAGGGCATGCCTTGCCTGGTATAACATTTCAATAAACATGGCAGCAGCTGTCACCGTCCACCTCTCACAGTTTTCAGCAAGCTGACTTTGGGAGTGTCCAATCCCCCTGTTGGCATGCCCACTCCCCAGTTAATTTGCTGATGGGGGGCCCAATCCCTGTCAGCATATATGTCAGTTTGCTTGTTTTGTCTGCCGAGGGGGGTGCCCAATCCCCCTCGGCATCATCCCAAACACAGACACACTTGCCGACGGGTTGCCCAACTCCCATGTCACATGTTTAAACTCCAATGCATCAGCATTTTACTGCCCCTGCACCACCATCATTGTGTGTCATACTGGGAGCCCACCCCAGTGTGGCTAGTATGACCCACAAACTGTTACACCTGTGAAAAATAGAAAACGGTCCACGTGTGCTTTTTTATTTTTAATTTTTTATTACCTGAAACACAGAAAATGGTCCCCTACAATTGTCCCTCCTCCCACCCTCCCCACCCTCTGTGCACCCCACCTCCTGCACCCTCACCCCATACTTACCTCCAGAGTCCGGTGCGATGATCTTCGATGGAGCGGGAACACGTCTGCACTCTTCAAAGCCAACCGCGAACTGAAGAAATGCCGGTAAGCTGTATAATGGCCTAAATGGGGGGGGGGGTCAACTAAGGTGGATATCTCTGCCATTTATGTGACTTTTGGCTCCACATTTTCAACATGGAGTTCTTGGGACCCCACCTCATGAACTCATGTCGTTATTCAGTCCCGAAAGGTGATTTTTGGTCACTGCGCAGAATCACCTTCCGGGACCAATTAATAAAACAACAGTGCCACTGTTCATGAGGTGGTCTCCCAAAAAGCCTATGTTGCAAATTTGGTGAAAACATTCCAAAAAATGACTCTTATGAGCATGCATTGCGCAGTTCCCATGCATGCTCATAACTTTGAGAATTTTTAATATTTTCACTCCAGATTTTCAACATTGCCATTTTTTCACGCCTCCTTATGAACAGTACAGCTGTCATTTTTCACATTTTTTTAGTCTTTGGTAACTGGGTAAGGCCCACTAGGCACAAATTCCTATTTTCAGGGATGATCTGGGAGCACTGGGCGGTTAAGCGACTTGCTCAGAGTCGCACAGTATGCAAGTGGAGGTTGTGAGAATCAAACTCAGGTCTGGTCTGCTGGATATATCAAGCTCGTTCACACCTCGTTCCTCTAACCTCTAGGCTATACTGCTACACTGCATGTGGCACTCAATGGCGCGGTTACTGTGCAAAATCAATATTCGGGGCAGATTAAGAGAATCACAGTGAAAGTGTTCATAAGGAGAGGTTCCAAAAAGCCCATGTTACAAATTTGGTGAACAAATTCCAAAAAATGACTGTTACCAGTGTGCATTGCACAAGTTCTACACGTGCTCATAACTTCGCAAATATTTTATATTTTTACTCCAGATTTTCAACATTGTCATTTTTGCATGCAGCCTTATGAACAGTATAGCTGTCATATTTCATATCCTGCCTGAAACATGATTGTGCACCTGTGGCACACAATGGGTGCAGTCACTGTGCAAAATCAACGTTCGGGACAGATTAAGAAAATCATAGTGCCACTGTTCATGAGCAGAGGTCCCAAAATGCCTATGTTGAAAATGTGGTGTAAAAAATCCCAAAAATAATTATATTACGGGTGTGCATTGTGTTTCACTCCAGATTGTCAACATTATCCTTTTTTTACATCTCCTAATGAACAGTACAGCTGTCATTTTTCACATCCTGCCTGAAATGTGTTTTCACACCTGTGGCACCAAATGGTGCAGTCGCTATGCAAAATCACCTTTTGGCTAACAAACTGATGGTGTCACTGTTCATGCGGTGGGGTCACAAAGAGCCCATGTTGAAAACTTGGAGTGAAAATGTCAAGAAATGCCCAGGGTGTTAGGATTTCCCACCATAACGCCCTACCCTGTAGGGACTGACAGGCATCAGGGGTGTGACTTGGGATTGTTGACAGTAGTGCTCATGCTATTCCACCCCCACTCCCATCTTGCAGCCGGTGACAGGCATCGAGGTGTGCCTTGGATTCTTCGGCCCCAAAGTTCACCCCATTCTCCTGTACTGCACCCATTTCAAAGTATTTCCTTATGGAGTGGGGTGAGTGTAAAGCCTGTACAACCCAAGGCACACCTCGACACTTCTTGGTGTCTGCAGGGTAGGATGAGGTGAAACAACGTGAGCATTATGGATGATGACCCAAAGGCACACCTTAATAATAATAATAATAATAATAATAATAATAATCATCATCTTTATTTATAAAACACCTTTCCAATGTCAAGGCGCTGAACAATAAAAACAGATAAAACAATACAATAAATAAATCAGTAAAATATCCAACACTCTAAGTAGCTACATGAATAAAAAGATTGCTCTGGGTACGCTTTATGCCAGAAGTGTGTTTTCAAAGCCTTCTTGAAGCTCTCCATGGTTGTGCCTGTCAATCTCTGCAGGGTGATGGTGGGGCTGGCATCAGTTCAATACTTCACTGCCATTCCTATTCTGCATCTGTCTAACTCCTGCACTTCCAGTGCTAATGCCAGCAAGCAAACATTCAGCATTGACAAATGCTTGTTGATGTGTGACATCATATACAATGTTCACACTTACAAAATTCTGAGTCTAAATCTGTTTCACTTCTAATAACCAATTTTAGAAAAAGAATCACCCTCTGTCCCATCCCAGATAATTAGGTCTGATTTTTAGCCCTCTTACTATTATCCCTTCCAGCTCTCTGTATGTCTTTGAATTACATATTGTCATCTGACCAGCCCCTCGGAAATAACTCAGTGTTCAGACATGTTTTTGAGTGCATGAATGGCAAATGAATTTATTTTCACCACTTCACAAATTACACTTTTCAAACTCCTTCAACAGTCTTTATGAGATATATAGTTATTGTCCATAATTCAATCTTGCATTGAATTCCTTCTGTTATGGTCCAAATCTTCCATTTATTGTTCTTCTTTCCTTCTTCGGGTCCGGATACAGAATCTGACCCCCATACAATATCAAAGCTTCTTTCTGCTTTCCTTAACCTCCTAGGCCAGGATGTAGAGACTAGTACTTCTACGAACCCCTCTTCCCAACCCCACCTCTACTCATGTCTGGTTGCTATTGACCCCGGCCCGTGATGGCTTAACCCCCCTCTCCCCAAACTGCTCCACCTTCTTCCCTCTATGCCCTCCCTTCCTTAATTTCTTTCTCCCTATCCTTGTCCACTTTATCACTTGCTCTTTCAGCAATCATTCTCCTCCGCAGGAACTGCCCACCTGCCAAGACCTCAGGTCCACTTTTCCTCTCAGGGCTGCAGCCCTCCCTACATCTCCCCTTCACTTCTTGCCAGTTTTCCCTACACTTTTTGGCAAAGGGTCAGTGGACGGGCAAATGAAAGATCCCAGCAGAAAAGAGAGCATGCACCTTGGAGCAGGGGCCTATAAACCCCCTAAGGACCTCAACTGGATCCTCCCTCTGACCAGTCCTGCCGTACCCAGGGTGTACGCATCACTCACCTTGAACCTGTCACTCATGACCTCACCTAGCTCCTCTCCTCCCTACCTGCTGTCATGCATGACATCATCTAGCTTCTTTCCTCGCCACCTGCCCTACTCCCTCTCCCTTCTACCCTCCATTTCCTCAGGGTTGCCATCAGAAAACTCCAGTTGCCTTTTAATGATGACCCCATTTATCAGCTGACCAACCCCTCAGAAATGGCTCAATGTCCAGACATGTTTTTGGTTGCATGAATGGCAAATTAATATATTTACACCACTTCACATATTATACTTTACAAACTCCTTCAATAGTCTGTATGATACATACAGTTATTGTCCATAATTCAATCTTGCATTGAATTCCTCTCTGTTGTAGTCCAAATCTTCCATCCTTTGTTCTTTATTCCTTCTTGGGGTCCTGATGCAGAATCTGACCCCCCCATACCATACCAAAGCTCCTTCTGCTTTTCTTAATTGCCTAAGCCCAAATGAAGAGACCCAACCCCTAATACTTCTATGACCCCCCTCCCACACCCCACCTCTACTCATGTCTGGGTGCTAATGACCCCAGCCTGTGTTGCCCTACCCTCTCCCCTCAAACTGCCCCCTTTTTCTCTCTATGATCTCCCCCCTAAATTTCTTTCTTCCTTTCCACTATCCCACCTCCAGCACACATTGGATGGTGGGCTTCTCCCCCCTTGCGGGATCCTTCAGCCATCTTTCATCCTTTTTTCAACCGGCTACCTCAGTGGAAGAATGAACAAAGCCAGTCCTACTTCAGACAGGTGGAATCCATCTCCTCTATATACCCTGGGCCTGTCAAATGTTATATCCTTGTGTGCAACATATATCCCCCCATCTCAGCAAACAATCCTGCCACCCTCCTGTTCAGTCTTTTTCTGGCCCTCTCTACCACTTTTATATCCCTCATGTGCCTCCAGACCTGTCTAGATATGATCTCTGTCCAGCTATCTCCACCTACAACCACCACCCTTTTATAATTTTTTAAGGCCGCCTTAATGGCCTGGAATAGTGCTTCCCAGGGTGTTTCCCCATGTCGTTCTCCCAAAGGTGTATGACCAGCAGGTCAGGCCTGCCCCGTGTTAATTTCAGCTCCTCCAACATTGGAAGAAGCTGGGGCCATTTCATGCCCTGGACCCCTTTCCATGAACTTGCTGTGTGTTGAGTCCCCATTGCAATTGCCTCCCTCCTGATGTGGCCACAGCATATCTTTCTGCCTGATAGATAAATGAGTGTTCCACTATCCACGTGCTCTTTTTCCTGCATAAACCTGTCAAAATATAAAGACAAAAATGGGTCACTTTAGGTCCTTACATATCTCTTGTAGCAACCACAGCACAATCTGCTGAGGCTCTTGATCTTCTCCTCTGATCCCCCCCTTATGGCCACGCCAGTTGCTTCTCTGATCCTAAAGGAATTGAGGGAAAAATTCTTGGGGTCCAGGCCTATGAAACACAGAACCTATTTCCGAACCCCTCCCACTACCCCATTCCAGTGGCAACACCAGGTGCCTGTACCTTCTGGTCAGATGCCATTGTATGTCTCCATGGCCCGTACTGTGCACACCTTGTCACCCGCCTCCCTCTGGATTGCTACTACCATCCCCCTGCCTAACTGATCGACTTATCATTGTGAAATGACACATCCCCTGTCTACAAGCTCCCCTCTGTGTCGCCTTTGTTCTTAGTGACTACCTCTCCTACCCTGAAAGCCCCTTTTGACATAACTGAGAACACCGCTTGGAAAAGGCAAGCCTCATTTGCTGAAGTGCACACCACTCCCAGGGATTTTAGCAGCTGTACCAGGATTGTTTCAGTGATAGGTTTCCCAGCATCCTCCTGTGGCCCCTGCCCTTTTTGACAACCCAGCAGCATGCACCTAACCCTATCGGCTTTGTTGGGCTCAGGCCATCCCCTAGATCTGCATGCCCATCCTATGCCAGCTAGCTGCACCCCATGGTGGAATATGGCATCCCTTTTTTCCACTTATCAACCATATACCACATTACCTGTTCCTTCATGGTGGACAGGCTTACCACCATGCCCTGTGGCCACCAAAACTCCTGGAAGGCTTCCCATGCACCTTTGTAAGTCCTCAGAGTGTTGGCCCACCAGGACTTCCAGTACAACATTCGGGCTTTTGCCACTTGATCTCCCATAGCTGTTCTGGCACATGGATTTTCACAGTCACTGCTTGGGGGGGGGCAATGTCCAGAATCTGCCCAACTGAAGATGGGAAAGACTGTCAGTGATTTCATTACTAACTCCCTCTACATGCCTAGCCTTGAATGTTAGGTTCAACTGTAGCCCCACCAACACCAGTTGCCGCATCACTCTTGTTACCATATCCATGAATCCCCACTGCTTGTTTATTATGTCTTCCACCCCTTTGTTAGCACACCAAAACAGGACCCTCTTGTTATGTATTCCCTCACCCCAGATTATCAGAGCTACCCATATGGGAAAAATCTCCAGGAGGGTGATATCCCTCAACAGACCCACTTTCCTCCAACTTTCAGGCCTAACCTCCAATATCCACCAACCTTTGAAATAGGCCCCTAGCCCTAGTGCCCCTGAGGCATTGGTATACAGCTCCAAGTCAGCAGTATCCACCCATTCCTCCTGCCAAAATGTCTCTCCATTATACTCTGCCAAAAAGGTGCCCCCAGATGGCCAGATCCTGTTTTATGTGATGTTGATCCAATGGTGTGGTAACTTGGCCTTTCCCATTGCCCTAGCCAATCTCCTTGTGAAAATCTGTCTGGGGTTTATCACCTTACAAGAAAAATTAAGGTGCCCCAGCAGCTGTTGAACTAATACCAGAGGCACCCGCTTCCTACCCATAAATTGCCCTAGCAAACCCTTTAGTTTTTGAACCTTGGTGGTAGGCAAACCAAAACACTCATGTTCAGTGTCCACCTCAATCCACAGAAACTCCAAGGCCTTCTATCTTACCTGCCATCAGTGGTATACCTATCACCTGGCACATGTCTTTAAAATCTTCCAGAATAACTTCAACCTCCCTCTGGCTCTCCCCAATCAGCAGGAAATCATCCAGGTAATAAACCACACTCCTATGGCCATACTTATGTCCAGATACTCATTGAACCCACGTACTGAAGGCCACAAATGTGGAGCATGCCACTGAACAGCTCATGGGCATGGCTATGTTAAAATAACTCCCCCTTCAAACTGAAAACCCAATAGGTCCCAGTCTGCAGGTTTCACCTGTAACAGCCTAAAGGCAGATTCTGTGTTCATCTTCACCAGCCAAGCCCCATTTACTGCCCTTAGCAGTATGACTGCCAGATCCAGGGAAGCATAGGATACTGCACTAAATTCCTCCACAATGCCATCATTGACAGATGCCCTCTCTGGGTATGACAGGTGATGTATCAGGTGATACTCACCCGGCTGTTTCTTTGGCACTATGTCCAGTGGAGAAACCCGTAACTCATTACAAGGGGGTTCCTTAAATGGTCCCTCCACCCTGCCTACCTCTATCTCCTTCTTAATCTTCCTCCAATCTATGTCTTCCTTTCCCTTTACTGAAGCTAAATTTTCGGTTCTCATCCCATCCCTAGCCCCTTGGAAGGTCAGTGGAAAACCCTCCATAAACTCATCCCTCAGCATTAATCCCCCTTTTTTGTCTGGATAGGCCTTGGTCCAGGCCTCCACCACATGCACCCTGATGGGTGATTCTGACAGCAGAAAACCCCACCTCTGTGGCTCACCCTCCTGCCTCTCAATTCCAGCCATAGTTGGAATTGCAACCACCTCTGTTACTAGACTCCCGGCCCCTTCCATTATATTCCTCATGTCCCCTTCCCCCTGCCTCCATCAAAGGGACTGCTCTGTGCCTTGTCCTCTGACCTGTTCCTCATTACTGCTACATGTTTAAAAAGGGTATTGCTCCTCCCCACTTTGAGCAAACATGTCTGAACTTACAATTGCTCAAGGTGCATGGTGTACTATTGTATGCCCAGCACGTCTTTGCCACAGGGCTCCCTGTGCTCTTCTTTTCCTCTTCTGCCCCATCCCTGAATTATCCTGACAGGGTCCTAATGCACAATTCAGAATGTGTGCAGTCCCATCTCAGGTCCCTTTTCACCACCATCCACTGGCAAAATGCCTCATCATATCCCAGCCACCCATAGTCCTTCTGTGCCTTATATGCACCCCTTATGATGGCTGTGTACATCAAAAAAGGGATGGCTAACTTCAGCTGTTTCTGTAGTAGAATTGTGCTGAATATTATGAAACCTGCTTGCCATATGTCAGGGTTCTTCCCCTTATATGTTGCCTCCTCTTCCTTGTGCCCTACAATGGCCAGAGCTACTGCCATCTCTGACTTCCCTACTGACACTTTCTGCTCATATTTGTGGGCCATTTTCTTATCCAGCAGGCCGCAAATATCCACATACTCCCCTTTCCATATTTTGTCCTTAATGGTCTAAGGCACATGGTCGCCTAAGGAAATCCTTGGGGGGCCATCATACAGTTGTTTGTGTCCTGCTGAACCTTTCCCAGTACCTTCCTCACACCCTTTTCCCCTTTTTCTTTCTTTCTTCAGTTCCCCCAACACCTTCTCCATGGTGTCTAACCTCTTTATCAACTATATCTCCCAGAATGCCTTCAAGACAGTCTTTCAAATTTCCTTCATCTGTCTGATCACCTCAACCCTTACCCACTACCATGTCTGGGCCCCATGGCTTGGGAATGGGCTCTGGCAGGGGAGCTGGTCCTGGCTCTGAATCAGCCCCTCTTGGATGCTTCCATCCCCTACCCTTGCCCCTTTGTCTGGCAGGCTCCTTCTGCTTGCATTCAGCCTCTTCCTCTTCCTCTTCTTCTCTTTTCTGGGCTTTCTCAATAAGCTGTGACATCTTCCCCATCAGGGCTGCTGTTTCCTCCCTCAGATGTGCACTGATAGCTGGTCCGGTGTCTTCCTCTGTGACACAGTATTGCAGGAAGCTGCTATAAATGACAAAAAATATTGCTTAGGTAACAAGCCAGGACCCCTTGGGCCTTCAATGGACTGATAGCCCTGACCCCCTTTCCTTCTCTCTTTTTCTTTTTTTTTTTTTGATATAAAAAACAGGCAGTAAATGTCGATGTGGTGGTTGTGCCTGCGAGGTCTAGCCCCAGTGTATAACACAGCCACAGCCTCAATACACCAGTGTGCCTCATGCCAGCCATGCCTCTACTCCAGGCCCCACTTTTTTTTTTAATACATGTCAAGCAGCCCCCCCTGCCCTACCTGACTGGCTAGTCCTCCCTCCCATTTTCCTATTAATCAAATCACTTCTCACAAAGTGTGTCCTGGCTAGCTGAGGGTCATGGAATGCAATGCTGCCCCTCATATCCATATGTTACTTGAAAAAGGGGGGGTGGGTGGCCCGGTATCCACCCTACTCCAGCTGCAGCTTAAATGGCCCAGCCCCCTGGCTTCTTCCTAGCTGATGGGTCCCTCATGGTGTACTTCAACCCTGCCCTTCAAGCTTGTGCTTTTCCCTGTGAAACCTTTACTATTATTAAAAAGAAAATCTATTTTTTTTTATTTTGCCTCTCTTAGCATCTTGTCCTAAACCTGCCCTGCAAGTTATCCTCTGCCTTCTTAACACAAAATGGCTGCCCCAACCACCATATCCCCCAAAATGACGTCCGTGCCAGAGACATCAGAATGCAGGCCAAACTACCTCTACGTTGTTTGGGCCGACTATCATCCCACTGAGCTCTGTTGTGGACAAACTGGAAAAACTGCTTGCCTATTTTCTAGTGTCTGAGCCACAGCTGCACCTTTGCCATAGACCCCACTGAGCTCTAAAAGGCCTTCAGCATGAATTCCGGTGACATCACCGACATGTAAGAAGCCCGGGTCTATACTTCCCTCACTTCAGGAATAAAAATCAACACTAATCCTCCCTATTTAAGAACTTTTCCCCAAGAAACACAACTGAACCTGCTTTGGGGAATGCCACCAAAGGGAAATAAAGAAAACATTTTTTAATCGGGCGCCTCAGTAGCGAAAATGAAACAACTAAAACTGGAGGCAAGTATGGAGAACTTTGCGGCCTGCACTCCGAAACTACTCTCTGCTTCAGACTTTTCATCTGACTCAATGGAAGATGATAGTCTGCATTCCAGAAAAAACAGCCATACCTTAAAACAAATACTTCATTCAGTTCAAAAGATCGAATCCACAGTGGCAGATCTTAGACAAGATTTAAAGAATGTGAACCAAAAAGCTGTAGAGAATACAGCCAAAATATCAGAGATAGAGGAGACTCAAGATACATCGAATCGACTCTTGCTGTACCTAATGAAACAGGACCGAGTATCATGTACCAAAATGGAGGACATAGAGAATAGGGTGAGGAGAAACAACTTTCGGTTGCATGGCATGCCGGAGGGAACAGAAGAAGGGTTCCCATCATTGATTGACTTTATACAGCAAATTCTCCAGTCCACGCTCTCACTCCCAGCTGACTTCCATTATGAAATGGATAGAGCCCATAGATTGCTGGGCCCAAGGCCAACTAACTCTCAGGCCAGACTGCGCTCAATTATAGTGCGCATGGTATACTATCAGGCCAAGGACTATATTCTTCAAGAAGCTTGGCGACAAAAAAAGATCAAATATGAGGGTCATGATTTTTATCCCTCTTTATAAGCAGAGAGGCAAAGGGTGAGGAGAATAATTAAAGAAATCAGGGAGAAAATGTTACTTAAGGCGCAGCTAAATTTCCCAGTGAAACTAAAGATCCATACCTCAGATGGAATTAAAATATACTCTTCATTGGTTGAGGCAGCGCCGTTGCTGAGAAGCTGGAAAATACAGATGCCAGACTTGGAGATGGAGCAGTTGGAACATAGAAACATAGAATTTGACTGCAGATAAGGACCGCTTGGCCCACCTAGTCTACCCATTTCCCTACCGAATGGATAAGCTGCAGATCCTAGTTAACCAACAGCCTACTTCCTCCTACCCCCTACTAGAATTGCCTTATGTCTGTCCCATGCATTCTTGAATTTCCTCAGTTTTTGACTCTATGGCCTCCTCAGGAAGGCAGTTCCATGTATCCCCAACCCTCTCTGTGAAGACATACTTCCTCACATTACCTCTGAGCCGTCCCCCCTGCGTCTTCAAATTGTGCTCCCTTGTTCTTGCACATCTTTTTTTCTGAAAGATGCTACACTCTTGGACTTTATTGATTCCCTTGAGGTATTTGAAAGTTTCTATCATGTCCTCCCTCTCCCTCCTTTCCTCGAGGCTATACATCTTAAGTTCCTTTAGTCTTTCTTCATATGTCTTCTGATGCAGACCCTGCATCATTTTGGTTGCCTTCCTCTGGACAGCCTCCACCCTGTCTATGTATTTGTGGAGATGGGGTCTCCAGAACTGTACACAGTACTCCAGATGTGGTCTTACCAACTGTCTGTACAGAGGGCTAACAACTTCTTGTTTTCTACTGGTGATGCCTCTCCCTATGCATCCCAGTATCCCCCCAGCCCTCCTTACTGCCTTCTCACATTGCTGGCCCACCTTTAGATTGCCTGATATGAATACCCCCAGGTCCCTTTCCATTTTTGTTGTTGCCAGTATCTCACCCCCCATTGTGTACTCTTCCCCTGGGTTTTTGTTTCCCAGATGCATTACTTCAAAGAGGATATAGGGAGAGGTCTGGAATGGGACTGGAGGGAAAACTGGAAGGCACATGCAGGGAGCACTCCTGAAGTGACTAGCAAGAGACCAGAATTGTTTACTGTGCCACATGGAGATGCGAGGGGGTAGACCTCAGAAACCGGAGAGTTGAAGTGGAGAAAAACAATGGAGAAAATGAGGAGAGATCAACAGAGGTGACTTAAGGAACAAAGGAAGCAGTAAGACTGGATAATGACTCTGTAGGCAATGGCTGAGTGATAAGCTGTAATATGGAACTACTAAATATGAAAGCAGAGCACCAGAACTAACCAGGGGGAAATGAAAAAGATGGGCAATATAGAGACTAAATAATGGATGGAGAATGGGGAGTAATTAACAAGGGGAGTAAAAAATTGAAAAGAACTGAAGAAAGGGGGGAAAATAGCGATACACAGCTCTAAAGATGTGTTAATTAAAAGAGCTAATTCCCTCCAGTATTGTTGACTTGTAATGATGGGGGGCAGGAGAGCACAAGGGAAATGAAAAACTGAAGTGGAGGGCGAGGTAAGGAGAGGTTTTTATTTGAACAGCAGCTTCTTACATAAGGTGACCAAGCTCTGAACCTGCCAGGGGAGACATTCCCTGTGCAGATTATATCCCAAGAGAGGGATAACAGGCCTACTAAGGCCACTACACAGAGGGAGAGGAGTTACCACACTGACTCGTTATCCTTTCTAGGTAGAAACTTAACCTAGTAAGAACATAATATTGGTTAGCGTTACTCCTGTTGGAGACCTGTTGTCTTCCCGAGATTTTGGGAGGAAAAGTTTATTATGTTGGTCTATTGTGATTTTAAGTTTGGAAGAAGTTTTTCCTTTTTTTTTTTTTTTACAATGGTTTTGAAAAGGTTGCACAAATGCTCATGAAAAGAACGAATAGAAGGATGGAGCTAAAGAAAGAATCACAGCATTGTTGGAAGCAAAAGTGTAGAAGATTTCAAAAATCAGAGAGGGATGGTTCAGGAGAGGGAATACCAAAAAAAGGAGTTTATAAGAAAAACAAAGGGGGAGTTGGGAGTGGTGTAGAAGGGGGAAAAATGAGGGAACCTGAACAGAATAATGGGGGATGTTAAAATTATTTCATATAACATAAAAGTCATATACTCTCTGGTAAAAAGAACAAGATTACTGAGAGAACTGAAATGGATGGTGAGATATTGTTTTTTTTACAAGAAACACATCTGATGGGGACAGAACAAGTAAAATTAAAAAGTGGTTGGGTAGGAAGGGTGGAATCAGCAGCTTTTCCCAATCCTAGAAAAGCAGAGGTAGCAATACTAATTAAGAAGGATTTGCCGTTCCAAATAAAATCAGTGGAAGCAGGACTGAAGGGGCATTTTGTAAGGTTTACAGGAGAATTAAAAGGGTCTTTAGTGCACCTAGTGAATATCTATGCACCTAATCAGAATCCAGAAGAGTTTTTGACTAAAGTTCTACATAAGATGGCTCGATATCAAGAGGGGCAAATAATAACGAGAGGGGACTTAAACATGGTCAAGAATCCCTATATAACTAGATCCTTAGGAATTACAGTAACAAATGGCCAAGCAACAAAGACCTTAAATAGTTTAATTAAAGAACAAGGGCTGACAGACATATGGAGAAGTCAGCATGGAAAGAAAAGGGATTTCACTTTCTACTCCCCAGCCCACAAATCATATTCTAGGATTGATGCCTTTTATACATAGCAGCAATATTTATACAGAATATCTAAATCCCAGATAGGTAACTTTACCTTATCTGACCATGCACCAGTGGTAATCCAGCTGAAGCAGAACATGAAGGAAAGCAATATTTATGGAGACTAAATGTTCCTTTTTTTAAATAACAAAACTCTAAAAAAAAAAAAAAGCTGGGAGAGACCATAGAAGATGCTCGAATCTGTTTATTTGGGAAGCTGCCAAAGCTGTGATCCATGGGGAACTAATTAGCCATGCAGCTAGCATTAAAAAAATTGAAAACATAAAATGGGTTAGAGTTAATGGGGAAAATAAGAGAACTGGAGAAGGTATATAAACAGAAGCCACAAGATTCTAAAATATACAAAGAACTATTAAAAGTTAGAGAGGAACTGCACAATATGGGAAATGAAGAACTAGAAGGTAAATTAAGGTTCTTAAGTCATAAATGCCAAGAAGTAGGGGGGAAAGCATCAAAATTATTAGCAAATAGATAAAAAAAGCCCAATTGGAAAGGGTAATAACCCATATTATGAATAAAGAAAATCATAACTAGCCTTGGACTAGCCCCAAAGAGATAGCCCAGCAATATTTAAACTTTTATAAAAAGTTATATTCAGAGGAAAAAAACAATAAAGAGGTGAAAAGTGGAACTAAAAACTTTCTGCAAAAATTAAAGATGCTCAAATTAACTACTCAAATGAGGGAAACCCTAAACACAATCATAGAAGTGAAAAAAGTCATTGAATCCTTGCCTACTGGAAAATCTCCAGATTCACATGGGTATAGCTAGGAACTTTACAAACAAGTTAAAGGAACCCTAGCACCTATTCTGGCTCAGGTGTTTAGTTACTGTTAATTAGAAGAAAATAGACCAGGGACCTGGCTGAAGCATTAATTACAGTTTTGCCTAAACCAGGTAAACAAAGGGATAAATGTGAAAATTACAGGCCCATATCATTATTAAATCAAGATTTAGGAATTTTAACAAAAATACTAGCCCTTAGATTACAAAATTACATGGAATATCTAGTGCATATAGACCAAACGGGTTTCATTCCCAATAGACATTTAGCAGATAATGTTAGAAAATTATTAAACATATCGGCATATAGTAATCCCACAGACTCGGCCCAATTGGCAATATTCCTCTATGCTGAAAAAGCATTCGATTGCTTCAATTGGACATATCTAAAATTGGTGTTAGAAAAAATGGGAATTGGAGGGGAATTTCTGAAGTGGATTCAGCTATGTTATAAACAGCGGAAGGCTAAGATCAGAGTGGATGGTACAATATCTGAGTCTTTTAACATAGACGGGATCTCGGCAGGGGTGCCCTCTGTCCCCACTTCTGTTTGCTCTGAGTTTAGAGCTACTGGCGGAAGCCATTAGGGAAACTTCAGATATAAAAGGAATAGCACTGGGGACAAATACTTGTAAAACATCTCTGTATGCAGACAATACCCTGATTTATTTGGAAGATCCAGAGAATTCTATGCCCCCTCTCCTAAAATTATTGGAGCAATATGAAAATATATCAGAGTTTAAAGTAAATAAGGATAACAGTGAGGTATTGTATATAAAGGGGAAGGTTGACTATAAAACTCGGGATTTAATTCCATTCAAATGGATACTGAGTAGGGTTAAATACTTGGGTATTTGGTTTCCAAAAAATATCTAACAGCTATTTAAGGAAAATTACATTTCTCCTGTTCAAGCAAGTGGCTCCAAACTTAAATAGGCGGAATTATCGTCCCCTCACCTTCTCCAATAGAATAGAAACAATAAAAATGAATATTTTGACAAGATGTTTGTTTCTTTTCTCCACGCTTCCCTTGAGTATACCATCCCAAGAATGGAAAGGTCTAAAGAGAAGGTTCTCCCACTTTGTGTGGGCTGGGCAAAAACCCAGAATTAGATGAAATGTACTTCAAGAAATAAAAGAAAAAGGGGTCTGGGGGCTACCAGATTTAAAAATTATTACATAGCAGCACAAATACAAATGATAGCCAAAATGACTAACCCTAGACAGAGAGGAGCGTGACAGATACAAGAAAAGGATGCACATCCTCAAATCCCCTTGCATGTACTACCTTGGACAGTGCTGAAAAGGGAGTTGACTCAAATTCAGAACAGCTTGACAAAGCACACATTGAGTATTTGGTTACAAGCCAGGCAGGTATGGAAACTACCTACTAAAGTATGGCGGTACATCCCTCTTAGATACATTCCAGAGAACTCAGGGGGGATGGTGAGTAGATGTCTGGGAAGATGGGAGTTGAAAGGGGTGAGATATTTAAAACAATTACTGGAAGAGAAAGGGGTTAAAACATTCGGCACTATGCAACAGGAATTTATGATTCCTGAACAGGATTTTTGGGACATCTGCAGTGTAAGAAATTTATAATAAGAGGTCCAGGATTAACCATGATTATGGAAGACCCAGTCACAATAGCTCAACTGATTTACAGAAGAGGCTCACAGCCTGAAATTAGGAACTTAATCTCACAGGGCACACTAGCAATCCAGAATATCCAAAACAAATGGGAAAAGGAAGGTGAAATAATGATAGAGGAGGAGGATTGGGACTGGATTTGGCATAGGTGCACAAGACCACTGCCATGGCATCATGGAGAGAGTTCAGGTGGAAGGTTTGTGGAAGATTCTTTATAACCCCTGTAATGTCAAAACATTACAAGAGATCCCACTCTGGCTTATGTTGGAGAGGATGTGGAGAAAGGGGAACATTTTACCATATCTTCTGGAGTTGCCAAATGGTAGTCTCTTACTGGGAGCAGATTGAGAAAGCGGTCAAGAGTATGATGACTCTGGTAACCCCACTAACTTTTGTACACTTAGTCCTGGGAAGACCCCCTAGGGAACTGAAGAAAGCAACCCTCAGATACCTTTTCTGTGTCGGAATAGTGGCTGCACTTAAAGTAACAACCCAGAACTGGATGACAAACAACAAATTGACTCTTAAGCAATGGAAAGTAAATATTAAAAAAATAAAAATCCTAGAGGCTATTGTGGCAAAAATAAGATAAAATATAGACAAATTCAATTCATGCTGGCTGCTCTTTTTCACATACATAGAAGAGGTAGAGGGGATAGGAGTAGTGGAATAACTTTTGGGATGGTGGGGGGAGGGCAGAGAAACTGAATAATTATCATTATTGGGAACTGCTAAAGTTAAACTAGGGAAAAGGGTCAAACCTAAGAAAGACATCCTTCCTTAAGAGAAGATATGGTACAATTCTAGAGATAATATATATCTATAATAAAGAAACTTGTACATAGTTATGAAAAAATAAAGTTTATTAGGGGATGGAGGGATTTAAAATAAGCAAGGTTACACACATTACTAGAACGGAGGGGATAGAAGTCAAAGGAATTGTTATGGTAATATTTACAAGATGAAAAGGAGTGAAGAACACAGTAGGGACAAGGAAGTCTCAGGAATGGGGAATATGGTGAACCTGTGAAAAGAAAAGAAAGAGATATTAGTAACTAATGAAACCAACAGCTAAAACAATGTAGAATCTGGGTTGAAGATAAATTCAGATTGTAACTTACATTAATGTCTAGGCAAGGAGACTTCTATAGAACCAACACAAATTATAATAGGAAATGTTATAATGGAAAGCCATACTGAGGTAATATGTTTCTCTGTAATGATGAACCATTGTATAACTTGGAAAAAAAGACTGTAAAACTGTGTAATCATTGTTAAATAAACTACAAGTTCAAAAAAAAAAAATAAAAGGCCTTTAGCCTGCCCGCCACACATCCTCCTGTATACCCAGGTAGAAGGTGCCTGGTGGGCCCCATGATCTGGCCACTTGTTCCCCCCCCCCAGCTAAAAGCAGTGGCTACTGCTACAGGTTGCACTAGCCCCTACAGCCCAGGGGCCCACCCCTCCTGATTGAGTCTGATCCTCTAAGCTGCCCCCCCCCGTTTTACTCCAGATCCTGGTTGCTTGATGGTGTATCTTCCCACATACTGCCAGCCACTCACCTGCTACAAGCTGAGCATCCCCTGTGTCCCTTATTTCCTTGCCAAACTCTCTTTCATTTTTATTATTATTTTTTTTTAATTTTGAACCCACCACATCTGCAATGCCTCTGTTCCTCTGAGGTCGCCCCTAGCCAAGCTGTGCTGCTCCTAATGTTTAGGGCCAAGTACCTGTTGATGGTCACTCAATCAGCTCCCCCATAGCACTAAAGTGGAGCTTGCAGCTTTGCAACTGTGTGGCGATGATGTCAGATGCCATCCCCACCTGTCGATGTGATGAGGCCTTCCCTTGTACTCCCCTTTCCATATTCTTCATGTTCCATTTCTCTGCAAAAAGCTCCCAAATTGCCATTTTTTGCACTGAAAAACAACTAAAAGGAAAAGGAATTCCATATCTCCGACCCATTTGTTAGGTTAGCACTGCACTGGATCTCTGCCACCAGGACCAACCAGGTAACCATCTCCTGACCCCCGAACCAACCAACAAAATTCAGTGCTTCTTACTAAATTCAGGCACAACTGGCCAGCTACAGTGGTCCCACCAAACAAAAGGCAAGCAAAAGGAAAAACTCCTGGTTGAGAAGGTACCCTTCTCCTCCAGCCATGCTGAACCGAGCCCCACAAACATTCCCCACAATCCTGAAGGAGCAACCACATACTGTATCTGCAGAAGACAACAGATTTCTTCCTGTGTAAGATTAAATTTTAAAACTTAAAACCTTCAAATGCTGTATTCTCAATTATCCCTCTCCAGCCCGACTGGTTTTCCCATTAAATAATTGCTCTTTAAAAGGGGTTGAACTTGATACTGAAAACCTTATAGAGTTCACACAATCAATTATTGGTTGCTATTTTTTATTATACTCATCTAGCCTGAGGAAATTAAACCAGGCATCCCCCCAGCCTTGTGGTCAGTAGGCCTTATCCCACCACTAATCAGCCCTAGTCAAAAAAAAACAGTAAAATATGACTAAAATAAATCCCTTGTACCAGCAGTGAACAAAAGGACCATATCAGGCCCACAGTCCTAACCTATAATTCAGCAGTCTTTACCAGAAAAGCCACAAAATGCGGTAGAAACCCTCAGGGCCTGATGACCAGGCCCCACAGTTGCAGTATCTTACCTAGTGGTGCAAATCAGTCAGGAAAAACTTGCCAGACGCTGTGCTGAGACCCACTCAAATGAAAGATCCCAGCAGAAAAGAGGGAGAGCACCTTGGAGTAGGGGTCTATATACTCCCTAAGGACCCCTGCAAGGACCCCAACTGGCTCCTCCCTCTGACAAATCCTGCCTTACCAGTGGTGTACGCATCACTCACTTTGAATCAGTCACTCGTGATCTCACCTTGCTGATCCCCTCCCTACCTGCTGTCATCCATGACCTCATCTAGCTCCTCCTCCTCATCACCTTTCTTTTTTCCTCCATCCCCAGTCCCTCCCCCTTCTACCCTCCATTTCCTCAGGGATGCCATCTGACAGCTCAGGTTGCCTTTTAATGGCAGCCCCATTTATCATATTATTATGCTGCTAGCTGGAATGTTTTGCTCCCATAAGCTATTTATTTAATTAATTGTATTATTTATGGACATTTGCTTGTGTCTGTATTTTCTTTATAGAGTACATAATGCTTTTTTGTGCAGCAAAACAGCATCTTAACATAAATATGCCGTGTCTTCCCTTACATATTTCTGTGTTCCAAGGTGCTCCATAAGGAACAACACTGAGAACCCTTGATATGAAAAATCTCATACCATAGTATTCATTTATTATTAAAAATCATCCTGACACAGGGCCAACTGATGTCCTAATAGTAAAAAAACATGATTAGTAGGCCAGGGACCAGGGTTCAAATCCATTGACCTGGGAATCAAATTAAGTGACAGATAGCGTTGTCTGCACAGGCATGCTCTGCTCTGTCTACCAATGTGCTACTGCTCCCTGTGGCAGGAAGAGGGAACCAGTGACATATAAGCAGGGTTCCTCTACTAAAGTCATGATCCCTGCTTCATGTTACCTGTTTCTCATCTACAAAGGCAGGATGGAGGAGGAAGTCCAGCATAACCCATGCTTATGCCTGTTTGAAGATTTATGGATGGACAAAGACTGGGGGTGCATCTAGTGGCACATATGCTGTAGTAACATACCACTGTGATGACTGCAGGGACTTGGGAACCATCTTGTCTACTCCCTATGAGCTATACAGGGGACAGGTGACTGGAGGGTGGTCGGTAACCCTAGACACCAGGGAGAACACAAGATATACAGAGATGAGTGATCAAAGGAGGAGAGGTGCCACTAGACACCAGGGAGAACATGGGCAGTGCAGGGAGGGGAGATTGAGGGTACCACTAGACTCCAGGGAATACATTTGCATTGCTGGGATGGGCATTTGAGGTGTGTGGGAGGGTGGTTGCAACCATGATTGATGTGACAGGTAACCATGGCACAAGCCTAAACTTGCTGCTGCTTCCCATGCAATTAAGCCCCTAATGAGCATGCATATGTCCTCTTAATGCATTGGGCATGAGGTCATAATACGAACATACGAAATTTGCCAGCAGATAAAGGCCTAGAGGTCTATCAAGTCTGCTCGAATGTGTAGCTAGCACCCCTTATTCTGCAGCTGCACCTCCCTTCCACCATTCCCCTTCATTAACCTTCCCCCTTGTCCTGTCCCATCCTCATTTGAAGCAATCCACTGTTCTACTGCATACCACTTCAGCAGGTAACGCCTTCCACCCGCCACCACCCTCTATGTAAAAAAGTGGCTCCTCATCTCCCTCCTGAACCTTCCTCGCTCCAGTCTCATATCATGTCCCCTGGTGTCCCTCCCTTCCCTTACTTTGAACAGCCCCTCTGTACCTGTCTTGTTTATTCCTTTCATGTATTTAAAGGTTTCAGTCATGTCACCCCTGTCTCTCCTCTCCTCCAGTGAGTACATGTTCAACTCCTTCAACCTCCTCTCGTATGATAAGTCCCCCAGCCCGTTGATCATCTTTGTCGCTTTGCGCTGCACCCTCAGTAACAATGTCTCTCTTCAGATCTGGGCGCCAGTACTGCACGCAGTACTCAGGTGTGGTCTAACTAATGACCTATACAGTGGCAGAATCACCTCCTCCTCCTCGAGGATATACCCTTGCAATACAACCCAGCATTTTGTTGGCCTTTGCAGCTGCCTTCCTACATTGTGCCGAGTTGTTCATTGACCCTGTAATGAAGCACACCCAGATCCTTCTACTCCCTCTGTCTGGGCTAGCTGCACTCCCCCTAGCTGGTAACTCCTCCTTGGGTTCTTCATCTCAAATGCAGCACCTTACACTTTTGGCATTAAAGCCCAGTTGCCAGGTGTCTGACCAGGTTTCAAGCTTTGCCAGATCATCCTGCAACCCCTGACATCCCCCTAGGTCATCCACCACTGCGCCTACCTTGGTATCATCAGCAAACAGACTGATTTTGCTCTTGATGTCCCATGATATGTCTGCAATGAATATCCCAAACAACACTGGTCCCAACACCGAGCCCTGTGGAACACCGCTCGTCACTGACCTTGGGTGTGAGAGCACCCCATGCACCACCACCCTCTGTTGCCTTCCCTGCAGCCAGTTTCCTACCCATCTCACCAGTTTTGCACCCGCCCCTGTGCCTACTAACTTCCTTCCCAGCCTTCCATGTGGCACTGAGTCAAATGCCTTACTGAAGTCCAGATACAGGACATACACTGCATGGCCCCTGTCCAGTTGCCTAGTTACCCAGTCATAGGACTTGACCAGGTTGGTTTGGCAGGATCTGCCATGTATGAAGCCATGCTGTCTGCTGTCCTGTAGTCCTTTGGCCTCTAGGAGGGCCACCAGCCTCTTCTTCAGGATAGTCTCCATTAGCTTACCCACGATGGATGTGAGGCTCACTGGTCTGTAGTTTCCCGGTTCATCCTTGGGGCCACTCTTGTGGAAGGGCACCATATAAGCCATCCTCCAGTCCTGAGGTACACACTCAATGTAGTGAGGCATTAAATAGGGTCTGTCAAGGTCCTGCAAGGACCTCTGCCAGCTCCTTCAGTACCCTGGGTGGATGCCATCTGGGCCTGGCACCTTGTCCACCCTCAGTGCCTTCAAACCCTCTCAACCTCTGCTCTCCATGACTTCCCCATCTGTCACCACTTCCCACCCTGCTTCTGCCATTTCTCCCACCTTGGGTGTCACCCCCCTCTTCTCTTTAGTAAATACTGAGCAGAAGTACTCATTTAGTGCTTCAGCCTTATCGCACCCTGCTTCCATCCAAACTCCCTCCTTCCTAATCCTTACTATGTGGTCGTTACAGCTCCTTTTCTTCCTGATGTGCTTAAAGAAGTCCTTCTCCCCCTTCTTAATGCCTTTTGCCAGCCTGAGTTCCGTAGATGCTTTGGCTCTCCTTACTGCCCTTGTCACCTCCTTCAATTCTGTCAAGTCCTCCTCCCTGTCCTCCCTGCTCCCTGTTTTCTTGTACTTCCTAAAGGCAGCTTTTTTCCTCCTTACCTTTTCCATGACCTCCTTGCTCAACCAGATCGGTTTCTTAGCCCTAGCCTTCTTGCTCTGAGCTTTGCAGCAGGTTTTGGTTGCCTCCACTATCCCCAGCTTTATGAGCTCTCACCTCTGGTTAGTGTCCATACTAGATTGAATTCTGGCCAGGTACCCTTTTACCACTTCCTCCATCCTCCCAAAGTTGGCCCCCTTGAAGTCCAGCACTATTGTGCCAGATTCCACTCCTTCCTTGCCCATATCCAATGTGAGCCATACTGAGTGGTGGTCACTCCCTGACAGCGGTTCCTCCACTGTAAGTTCTCTCACAAAGTCCCCATTTGCCAGCACAAGGTCAAGGGTATTCTCTAACCTGGTTGGTTCACTGACCATTTTCAGCAGGAAGCTGTCCTGGAAGGCATCCAGCAGTACCTGCTCCCTTCTGTTCCTGGTTGCTGGGGTGCTCCAGTCCACTCCTGGCATGTTGAAGTCCCCCACAATCACCACACTACCCTTCTCACAGGTCCTTCTGATCTGTCCCGCTAGCTCCCTGTCTAACTCCTCCATCTGAGATGGTGGCCTGTACACCACTCCCATTCTAAGAATCCTATTCTTGGAATCCTGGATTTGCATCCAAAGTGACTCCGTACTACCCTCCTCCCCTTCCTCCCTTACACACTTCAGTCCTTCCTTCACATATAGTGCCACACCCCCTCCTTTCCCAATCACCCTGTCCCTACGAAATAACCTGTACCCTGGTACAGACAGGTCCCAGTCATTGTATTGAGTGGCCCATGTTTCCGTGATGGCTGCAATGTCTACCTCAAAAACATTATGCCGTAGTAATATACCGCACTGCCAATACAGCGTGATATATTAAAAATGGCATAATTCTTGTTTTTGTGGAGGGCTATACCCCCCACACTCCCCCAACCTCCCCTAAACTAATATAACTAACTCCAGGTGGGTTCACACTTAATATCTCAAAAAGTGCAAAAAAAATTTCCATGCGTATGGGACTGGGAATTGAAACCCAGTCCCAAACGCACTGCTTGCCTCCTTTGCTGCCCGTGGCTCATCCCATCGAGCCAAGGCAGCTGCTCAATGGACCATTTCTCCTAGCAGGATTCTTATCCTGCACTGGGAAGAGTGAGAGGGTGCACTACCATGCATACTTTCTTTTGCAGTTTTGTACCCTCTTGCTCTTACCTTCCACACTGCTCCTTCCACGCGATCATGTCATGTGCTATAGAGGGAGAAACATTATGACCTGGTAGGAATGCCTTGAATGCCCAATGGACTCATCTGCATGTTGTGGCTGAATATCATGCTGCAGGCTCCTGGAGCTGTCTGGTTTGGGGGAGCAGTTCTCTATAGTCCGTATCTTGGCAGCACAACTTGACTTTGCACTGCTCTGACATGGCCTGATATTCAGTTAGATAGCACCAGTGCACTACTGGACTGCACGTAGCAACCCCTGGGTCAGGCACAAGTGCAGCACAAATCTTTGCTCTCTGCCTTGGCACCTTTTTCAATATCTTGCCTGTGGTGTCATAACAATGTAATTTCCTTATTGCATTTGATGTTCCTATAATTGTTTTAATCTGTATTGCTCAATCATTTGTTGATTGCTGTCTTTATCTGCCTTGTACCCTTCCAGGTCATACCTGAAAATAGGCATTCAGTTGTTTAGTGTACTTACCCAGTTACCATAAAACAAATAAATAAATGCAATTTATACAGGCTTGGTTGAGTATGGGGGGCAGAGAACTGCGGGCATGTAATGACTCTGGCCATGTAGTTTGTTTTGTTTGTGGTGATTAGAATGGTGCTTTTGAAGCAGTGCCAGTACCTGGGGGTATATCAGTTGTCTGCTGTGGCTGCCATGGTGGCTGCATTACAAGCCTTCTAATCCCATCACTTCCCATGTTGACTGTCCCTACTGCTGCTGATGGCCTGTCTGACCAGAAAGGGGGTTAAGAATAGATGTGGCTATCAGGAAGATGCCAAGTTGTTTTAAATGATCAGCTAGAATACTGGTTCCCAATATTCAAGCTGATAATACAGTTTTATATGCCTCCAGCCGAAGTGGCGTCCCGGCTACAGCGTGACATCTCGAGTTTATTACATTGGTTCCTGACTAACCAGTTCAAAGTTAACTCCAAGAAAATGTATCCATGACTTTCGGTACCACCCAAAAGTTAGCCAAACTCTGCCCCTTCCCCTCATTTTCTGTCCTTGATGGCACCACACTCAACGTAGTCCCCTCATTCAAGTATCTTGGAGTCTGGCTGGACAGTCGCCTGGACTTCTCTACCCACATTAACCACATCCACGCCAAATTCCACCCTAAGCTCAGTGCCTTGTTTAGAAATAAAGACTCCCTCTCTTTGGTGGCTTACCAAGAGCTCCTAACCAAAATGATCCTTCCTGTTTTTGATTACGCTGACATGGTTTTTGGGTCAGCCCCTGCCTCATACCTCTTCAGACTAGACACTTTCTTTAATGCTTTCTGCCATTTGCCACCAACACACCACCCTGTATGCACCACTTCTCCAACTACTCTTCCCTCTCCCTTCCCTCTCTTCTCTTATGCCACCAGAACCATTCACCACCCTCATTTCCAAATTCTGGTTGTGGTCTCGCCGCTCCTACCTTGCCTCCTTCCTCCCTTCCCATCCCCATTCTCTTACCAGCTATGCTCCAGAGATCCCAATACCTTTTCTCACCCATGTCTCTGTTCCAGCTCGGGGAAGGCATCCTTCTTCTGCTGTCTTCCCTCCCTCTGGAACTCTTTTCTAAGCTCCCCTTCATTTATTGCCTTCCCTGCATTCTCTAAAATGTACCTTTTCCCAATCCATGCCCTTCCTCTTGCTCTTGTCCTTCCTCATACCAACAATCAGGTTAAATCTATTGCTCCTGCCTTATCTTAAATTCCTCCTTCTGCATCTCACTTTACCTAAGCTGTCTGAATCTTGTTTCAATAAGTATCTTCACCTTATACCCCTACAAACTCTTCATCCCTCACTACCTCTTTTAGTTTCTTTTATTTTACAACTGACTTCCTATGCTTTCAGTAGGCTACAAATGTCTAACATTATTTTTGCAAATGTATCATTCGTATTTATGTACCTTTATTATTAATAATTGTATGCCATGTATATATCTTATCATGTACAGATTGCTTGGTTCCCTCTTTCTGTTTGCCTTGGGTCACAACTGGAAATGAGCTTAAGCTTGGTGTGCCTCTCCCAGTTACCAACATTTTAACTAAATAAATAAATAGTAGACTGAGCCTGGATTATCTTTCTTTATTTTTTCCCGTGTAGCTGTTTGGCCCCTGTTCACCACCATGCATCTGCTTCAGGCATTCCTGCCAGCTCCCCCAATGCCGAGCATCATTCCCCCACTATTGAACAAGTGGGGATTTGCATCAGGCAGGTTCTGAGGGTGCTGGCACGATCACTGCTCGATTTTTCTTGTTTCTCCCTGTCCCCCTAAGTCCCACGTTATGCATCAAGCCATGTCTCTGCAGATCTCACACACAGTCAGTGGGCCCCTATGGAGGAGCAAGCTCCATGGACCACCGTAGTGATCACTGATGTGGCATCACCTGGACACCCTTGTCTCCTGTCATGGAGTGCTGCTATGTGGCAGTGCTTCCACAGCCCCAAAGCCCTCTCCCAGGCCACCCATCTGGCTCCCAGGTCTGTTTCTGAACTGTGCACCAAATGTTTTGCTTTAGTGAAAGGGGATATATGGGGTATGTCACTGCACAGTATTGCAGCGTTTACTCAGAACTTCACTAATTTTCAATATTTTGACTCCGAACTTTCAACATAGCCATTTTTCCAAACATGATGTGTCATTTTTAAAATCCTGTGAAGAGCCACTTTCACATCAGCTAATGATGACTATGGCAGTGAGCAGCTTTGAGGGGCATCACTTTCTATTTTAATGCAAGATGTGTCAGAAGCAGCTGCTCTCTGTGCCTCCAAGTGTGCACCCCCAGTTGCACCCACAGCTACTGATATGTAAGCTTTATAAATACATTGCACTTCAGTATCATCCTATGGCTGCACCATTGTTTGTTCCAGATGAGGTATTGTTTAGTGAATACTGCTTCTGCACAGTCACCACTGTCTGTGTTAATGCCGGGTATATCAGAAGCTGCTCTGATTGCTGCTTTCCATGCCTGCTATCATATCATTGTTCAGTGCCACTGCACTGTAGTGTCTGCCCAAACATTGTTCCTGTGGTGGTCAGGCAATGGGGGCGTGCAAATGGTTAAAGGGGAGGTGACCTCAGCATGGAAGTGAAAAATGCAGTTGTGAAAAAAGCAAACTTTTGGTACATCTAGTCTGCTTCCCCCACTGCACCAACAGTCAGTACAGTGATTCACTTGTATCAGGCTTAAACAAAAATCACCTCTAATGGCACTGTTGTGATGCGTTATCTTTAGGAAGTACAGTATTTAGATCAGGAGTTGGAGGCATTTCCCAAACATTACCTGTCCCCCCTCCTTTACTGTATTTCCATTATTGGAATAAACATATTGCCAGGTACATCTGGCAAGGGAAGAAATCTTCTGATCGTTATACTGTATTACAATTACCTAAGAAAGCGGGAGGATTGGCTCTTCCTAATGTATTGATGTATCATTAGGTGGCACAGCTCTGTATGGTACTATAGTAGTTAATGAATAATTATGAGGCTCATTGGGAAATTTTAGAACTTCATGAGTGGAACCTTTCTTTTTTCCCTAAATTTTTATTAGGCAATGCTCCTTTACATACAATAAACCCTTCTGTACTTCCACATGCTGCAGATCTAGTTTCAAATGATCCAGAAAAAGAAACTACAATTATACAAATTTAGATTTCTTTCAATTGTGGGGTCTCCGGACTTTACCCCTATTAACATATCACAGATGGTCACATCTTGGCCTTAGTTACTGGTGTCAGTTTCTGCAGGGTTCAACCAGTCATACGTTTACTGAAATGATAAATCAATATAATTTGCCACAAACATCTTTTTTCAGGTATCTGCAGATGTGAGACTACCTAAACGCTCAGCTTCAGATACAATCTTTAAGAGGTGACCACCCTTTTTTAGTTATTTAAATAAAGCATACCCTTCTAGGAGAACTTCCAGCAAAACACCTCATCCTTCAATAACAGTAAAGCACTTCAGACCCTTCAAACTCTTTCAATTGACCATGTACGTCTAGCTTGGGAAAAAGGATCTTAATATGAGTTTTGATGACCAGCATTGGAATTCCATTTTATCTTCCACATTCACTGTTTCTTCCTTTTCTTTTTGGTGTGAATTCTCCTGGAAGGGTTTGCTTCGATATTTCATCACCCCAGCAAGGCAGGTTAAGTACCTACCACATAAGGGAGTACAGTGCTGGACAGGGTGCGGTTACACCCCTGTGGCTTTAGTCCACACCCTATGGACCTGTCCCATTCTGGAGCTTTTTTTCCAGAAGGTCCAATCTGCACTTGTAGAACTCTTGGATTATGAGTTGAAATTAAATACTACATTATTGCTTTTATTAGATACCCACAGTTTACCATACTCCAGACACTCACAAGTTACTACATATTTCACTTCTGGCAGCATGTAAGTCAGTCACTAAATGTTGGTTAACATCCCAGACCCCCACCATTGAGATGTGGTACAATATAGTCTGTAATATATATCAGATTGAAAAAATTACGGCAAAGCTGCACGACAGATATTCTTCTTTTGAGATACGTTTGCATAGACTGGTGATATACATTATAGGGAAAAACCTGATTTTGTACCCTAAACTTGCCATTCTATGCTTTATGATAGTTATTTTATCATCATTTATGCACTTGCAGGTTTTTTTTTAATCTTTTAGGCATTTAGACATTCAGACTAAAGCACTGTGGTGGCATTTTCACTGTATCAAGTATAAATGCATTGTTTCTTGTATTTGTAACTGCTGAAATATTAAATATAGGCATATCTTTGAAAAAAAAGGAGTTGGAGGCATTTGCTGAGAGTTTGGAGGATGCAGGGTAAGATACAGTTCAGGGTAACCACTGGGGAGAAAACATTTCTTTAACAGGAACTTACTTTCCCACTTGAGGAAAAGCAATGAATGATGAATTAAAAATTGCGTCTCCTGTGAGAGGAAAAAAAAAACCTTACAGCTAGGGCTGTCCCATACTGATACTTGCACTGTGTGTGTGCTCTGCAGGGAGCAAATGTTGATTAATTGGGTATTAATCCATGGTTACCTGATGGCTCCTGGTGAATAGGAGTGGGCCATTTCCCTGGCCATGTTATAAATGTGATTAAATCTAGTGAATGAGCAGGAGTAGCACTTGCTATCCTTCTAATGCGATTATTAATTGGGAGAGGTGTTATCCTCTCTATTAGCAAGCTCCCCACACATCAGCCATAAGCTGTGTAAGATATCTGCTCTCTTTACAGAAGTGAACATTGGGAAGCTCGAGAAGAGTCTTGTAGAAACAGTGAGTACTCCAGCTCAGATGAGTGAGTGGTATTTAAAATGTTAGAGCAGTTTCCCATCCAAGGCTTTCACCTTGCCATCCATAGATGGGCTTTTTTCAAACACCAGCTGGTATCTGAAGACCAATAAACTCATTTTGAAAGGAACAGTGACAATATGTGAGTAAAAAGTATAATTAAAAAAAAAGCAGGCTCTTTAGACCAGCTTTTGGGGGGGGTCTGGATACTAATGATTAATTTGATACAGGCCACAAACCAGCAGTACACCCTGAACAAATTCATGGATTTATAAGAAATGTGATGAAATCTGGTGAATAAGCAGTGGTAGAGCCAGCTATCCTTCTGATGAGATTATTAAATGGGAAAGGTATGGGTCTCTGTTTTAGCTAGATCCCCAAAGACCATCCTTAAGCTGCAAGATAACTGCTGTCTTTACAGAAGTGGACATGGGGATGCTCAAAGAGGAGTCTTATAGAGAGAAGCAGTGAGCACTCCATCTCAGATGAGTGAGTCATGCACAAAATGTTGAAGCAGTTTCTCATCTAAGGGGTTGACCTTGACATTAGAGAATGGGCTTATTTCAAATACCAGCCAGCATCTGAAGACTACGAAATCCATTTTGAAAATAATGGAGTGACAAGATGTGAGTAAGAAAGTATAAACTTTGAAAAATATAAGAATTGCAGGCTCTGTAGAGCAGTTTGTGGTGGGAGTATACTGGACACTAAAGACTGACATGTCCCTGTATTTCAAGTTCAAAATCAAAACATCTCAGGAATACTATTCAGGGAATGCACTGTAATGCATGTTGACGTACCTGAGGTGGCTTTTTATTTGGTTTGTGTAAGGTGCATCCATTTTCATTCAAAGGTGTATTTTTTTATTATAATCTGCATTTTGTTTATTACCCAAAGCTCTAATAGTCTATATGTTCTTTGAGGTATTTTCTGCATGTCTGACTTGGTGAAAGAGAAGAGCAGTACAATACATTAGAGTGCAGTAGTAACTCTTCAAACTATGCACATTAAAGCTATACAAAATATAAGAGTGCTTAACTTTAATCTATATTGCATTTATCTTTGCATGTGTCATATTAAAAAGATAATTTTAAGTGGCATTTCTTTTGAAAAGAAAAAAGTACTGGTAATAACACATTCTAATGAAAACCTACGGGGAGAGAGAGATTGCTAACTAACTGACAAATGCTTACTGGGCCAAGGCTCATTTTCATATGTGACTCGGTTAGGGGATCCAAAAATAGTGCAAAACAGTGTAACTTGTTAAATTCCATATTTAGCCATTTTCAAGCCTGCTGTTACCAAATATTTCATTACCGTATCCCCTTTCCCCAATGACATGAAGCCACTGCTTTACCCTCTTTACTATTTAGACAGATGGATTTCTAGTTCCCTAATATTATCCTAGCATTATTGTTATTAGTGTTAGTGGCTCAGTAGCACACCCACCTTTGCTGCCAGAAAATTGAAAGGTCTTGGGGTCATATTTGAACTTTAGAGTAACCTACATTTCTAAACTTTTGTTCTCTCCATTGATGCATCACATATATCCAGAACTCTCTAATATAAGAGCAAAAGTGCTGCAGCATCTTTTTAATCTGGAAGCAATCATCCATTGTGCAAAACTCCTCCTTGATCTTTTTTATGTTTTAAATCACCATCCCATTTAATTTTCAATGATAACACTGCCAGGCAGTGTTTTTTTTATGTTAACTGGCAATTGTTTAGCATTGAAATGGAATAATGGCTTTGGCATACAGTGTAAACCTATTCCAGAAAAAAAAAACAGTTGCATGTTTACATGCATTACTTGATCCATTATGTGTGCATACAAATTTTTCCTTTGACTCAGGAATCTACAGGAGGGACAGGAAGGGTAAAAGAGGAGGAGAGGCAGCTCTCTACATAAGGGAAGGAATCAAAGCAACAGAACTAAGGGGTAAACAGGGAGGAGATGAGGTACTGCGGGTCACCCTGGAGACAGGAAATGGCACCACAATCCACACAGGGCTATTCACAGACCCCCGTCTCAGGGGGAGGCAATAGACAAGGAAATGATAGAAAGAATCCTTAGAATGACAGAAACAGGAGAGATATTGTTGAAGGGGGACCTGAATATGCCAGATGTGAACTGGAGCATCTTTACAGCAGCCACATCCAAGAGCATGGTCATTCTCGATGCCCTATAGGGGGCATGCCTCAGACAGCTAGTGTTTGAGCCCACTCAAGAGGGAGCAATCTTAGACCTGGTACTTTCAAATGGGGATGGTGAGAGGATCTCAGATTTAGAAGTGTGTTGTCATCTGGGAACAAACAACTGCCAAACAGTGTGGTTTACAATAACCTCAGCTGTAGAATCAAGCCATACAAAAGCAAGAGTGTTGGACTTTAGGAGGGCTGACTTTGGCAAAATGGGAGAGTGCCTCAGAAAAGCACTAGCAAACAGGCAAAAAGGAGGGGTGGAAGAACAATGGGGAAAAATTAAAACTGCCATCACAGAGGCAACAAGCCTTTGTGTAAAGCAAATCAACAAAACAAAACAAAGGAAAAAGCCACCATGGTTCTCAAAAAAAGGTGGCAGAGAAGGTTAAGGAGAAAAGGATAGCATTCAGGAAACATAAGAAAACACAGAAGGAGCAGGACAGACAACTATATCAGTTAAAGCAGAAGGAGGCAGGGAAGGCAGTCAGAATAGCAAAGGCCCAAACTGAGGAAAAGACAGCCAGCTCTGTTAAGAAGGAGGATATAACCTTTTATAGGTACATTAGGGAGCAAAGAAAGACCAAGGGAGGGATACTGAGGCTTAATAAAGGGGAAGGAATGTGGGCAGAGGGTGACAGTGAAAAAGCAGGGATACTGAATGAATACTTCTGCTCCATATTCACAAAATAAGAGGAGGTGGAGGTACCTAAGCCAAACAATAGAAACACTCTGGATGGGGGGGGGTCAATATCAATCCATTCATAGAAGAAAGGGTTCTGAAAGAACTTTTAAAACTAAAGGTGGACAAAGCAATGGGGCCTGATGGGATTCACCCAAGAATTCTAAAAGAACTAAGGGTAGAACTAGTGACACCACTGACTACCCTCTTTAACAAATCATGGTAGGATGGGGTGGTACCTGAGGACTGGAGGAGAGTGGATGTGATTCCACTTCATAGAAGTGGAAGCACGGCAGAGGCAGGAAACTACAGACCTGTTAGTTTGACCTCAGTGGTAGGGAAAATGATGGAATCACTTCTGAAAGAAAGAATTGTTGAGTACCTAGAGGCCATCAGGCCACAGGACCTAAGGCAGCATGGATTCACAGTGGGAAGGTTGTGTCAGAAGAATTGAATAGCTTCCTTTGACTGGGTGACCAGAGTTGTAGATCAGGGAGGGGCTGTGGACATGGCCTTCCTTGACTTTAGCAAGGCATTTGACACAGTCCCACACAAAAGATTAATATACAAGTTAGCCAGCCTTGGAGTGGGTTCCAAGGTGGTAGCCTGGGTAAAAAATTGGCTGGACAACAGGACACAGAGGGTAATAGTAAACGGAGTCCACTCTGAAGAAAGGGGGATTACTAGTGAAGTACCCAGGGTTCAGTACTGGGACCGGTCCTCTTTAATGTCTTTATAAGTGACATTGCAGAGGAACTGGAAGGAAAAGTATGTCTCTTTGCAGATGACACAAAGATCTGCAACAGGGTCAATTCAGAAGGTGGGGTGGAAAGGATGAGAAGGGACTTGACAAGGTTGGAGGAACAGTCAAATGTATGGCAGCTTAGATTAAGTGAAAAGAAGTGCAAATTAATGTACATGAGAAACAAAAACCCAGGGGAAGAGTACACAATGCGGAGTGAGATACTAACAACAACAAAAATGGAAAGGGACCTAGGGGTAGTTATATCAGATGACCAAAAGGTGGACACAGAATGTGAGAATGCAATAAGGAGGGCTGTTGGTATAGTGGGATGCATAGGGAGAGGCAACACCAGTAGAAAACAGGAAGTTGTTATCCCTCTGTACAGACAGTTGGTGAGACCCCATCTGGAGTACTATATGCAGTTCTGGATACCCCATCTCCACAAGGACATAGACAGGATGGAGGCTGTCCAGGGGAGGGCAACTAAAATGCTGCAGGTCTGCACCAGAAGACATATGAAGAGAGATTAAAGGAGCTTGACAGAAACTTTCAAGTACCTCAAGGGAATCAACAAGGTCCAAGAGGGTAGCATCTTTCAGAAAAAGAGATGTGCAAGAACAAGGGTGCACAATTTGAAGAGAGATGGGGGACAGCTCAGAGGCAATGTGAGGAAGTATTTTTTCATGGAGAGGGTTGTGGATACATGGAACGGCCTTCCTGAGGAGGTAGTGGAGTCAAAAACAGTGGGGGAATTCAAGAATTCATGGGACAGATATAAGGCAATTCTAGTGGGGGGTAGGAGGAAGTAGGCTGTTGGTTAACTAGGATCTGCAGCTTATCCATTAGGTAGTGAAATGGGCAGACTAGGTGGGCCAAGCAGTCCTTATCTGCCATCAGATTCTGTGTTTCTATGTTTCTATGACTCATGCTTTAACAACTATCAATTTTCCGTTTCTTCATTTTTATTATAGAATGGATCATATAACCGTAAAAAGTACACTGCCTTAGAAATGAAGCCTTAATTTGAATCCCTCTGTCCCAAAGGTGGATTATGGGACTGATCCATGCATACATCCATGCACCCTTAAACAATCTTAGGCAATTCAGAACTGTACTAAAATTCTAAACCAAAACTATACTATTAAAGAAAATCACAGGATGACCAATCTCTAACACCCCTCTTTGCACCCTTTATACAAAATAATCTGTTTAACTGGATTTAGCTGGCTTTCCCAGAAGCATGGGGGGTATATAGTTCATACAGTGCTGTACTGAATCTTACAAGCAAAAACAACTTTTAATGATCTGAATCCTCCATAATTTGGCCAGATAATAGTTTTCCACTTGCCCACTTCTGACTCAAACATTTCAAATTGAGACAATCAATCTAGATCAGGTTCCCCACTTCCCAAATAACCCCCAAAATCTTCATACATTCTTTAAAAGAGGGATCCCTATTTCCATTTGGAGTGGTGCCTGTTCTCCAGTTTCAGTTAAGTAGTAAATTCTACTTTTTTGAATGCTCACATGATTTCCTTCAAGGCACATCTCTGCCTTCATCTCTCCTATAAACTATCATTGATCCTAGCAACCTATTGACAGAGCAGATGATACCTGTAAATGTGCACAACATATTTATCCATTTCACAAAGTTATTAGGGATCTCAAATAAAACCACAAAACTTGAAATAGAAATTGATGTAATATGTTGTTAAAAGATTTGTCTTTATATAATCTTAAAACAATTCACTGTAGCTTATCCTGCTGGCATTTTTTATTTACTTCACATAGACTAACTGAATTGCCCTGAATGACTTTCCCTGCACAAGGCTAGATTGTACAAAGGATAAACCATACTTTTCAACCTCCATGACATGACGCTTCCATATTTTAGCCAATATAGTAGGGAAGGGGAGTTTAACCCAGTGACATAGCCAACATTCTCTCTGTCAATAAAACAGATCAATGTATTGCACTCTGGGGCATACCACAAAATAATTGTTTCATCTTAGTGAGTCTTTTCTGGTCACACATTAAAAACATGTTACAAATAAATAAAGAATGTGTGTCTGTATATATGAATTTACTGCTCCCACATAAGTGGAGGCAGGTGTTTCTGCATGGCTGTCTGTACATTTTTCATGGCCGTGTGCCTGTGTTTATTTATGGTTATTTGAAAACTACATATATATATATATATATATATATATATATATATATATATATATATATGCTTATGTTTGAACATACATACCTGTATGAGCACGTATCCATTTGTGTTTCAGCTGTGGCTGTGTAAGGAAGCCAGCTCTTGTTTGCCTTGTTTGTCTTCATAGTGTGCTTTATCACAACTTAAACTGAGTACCTACATTAGCATTCTTGGAATTACTTAGACAGTGCTTTGCTAATATTGTTAATATTTACCTTCTTGGATCTGAAACTAGCATATCACATTTTCAAATACACAATGGACATGGCCAGTTAAACAAAAGGGCAGTGCAAAAGAATACTGCACAAGTAACATTATTTGCTCATTATTTGCTCATTGCTCATTACTGTCCCTTTTCTAAATATTTTTCTTATTGAAGCGATCTTTTTGGTACTTCGATAGCAACCTATTATTATACAATACCCAGGAATTCAGTGTTACCCATAAAATATAATATTCAGGAACCATAATCCTTTAACTGTTGGGAAACTGATTATGTAGATAATCCCCTTTTGTAATAAATCAACTGGATAGTGCATCTACATTGTATTCAGGAAGCACAACAATATTATAGAAGAGAACAGAACTGTGATTTCAAGAGAGCTAACACTTGTATAGTCATATTGCACGAGAGAGCCTAAAACCAAGACCAACATGTTGTTCTATTCATTCCTTTCTTGAATACTCAATGAAATCTAGATGGCTGTACTACAAAGACTGGAGAAAACCACTAATACACTGCATGAGTCAACAATACATTATGTAGACATTTACCTTTCTCTATACTGTCAGGTCCATTTTCAATTCTTAAAGGCACAGTACCACCTCTCTTTTTCACCCTATAATTTTCCAACAATACTTCTTGAACAGAAACTCTTTGTACTGTAGGATATACTGATTGAGACACTACTAATTTTAGCACCATTTCAGTTCTGATAATTAAAAGGCAGCTCACCAATCTCTATCATGGAACAGGAATCTATGTAGCTGGATATCCAAAAGGTGATGTACTGTATCCACAATATATATATCTAGGATTTCATAATGTTGCAGTTAGAAGAGGTATGGTAGACAACTAATATTATTATGAAGATGGAAGGTAGTCTCAGGAAAAGCATAAAAAGAAACTTTAGCAGCTATCTGCTTAAATGTTTGATTTTATCAGAACAACAAAGCTGTATTTTCAACTGGGTGGAAATGTGCTCAGTAATTATTACAAAGAGCAGTGTGTGTATAACTGGACAAAACTGAGACCTAGGAAATATAAATCCAGAATACTACAGTATATCCTTCAATCTCCAACTGAAAAGAAAACAGAATATAAAATAAAAAAATTACAATAAGATAAAGAGGCACTTAAAGTAATAAAAGTGATTCCACAGTGAACACAAATGATAGTTATAAAAGACTAAGTTTCAAAACACAAAGTCTGGTGGCCACTTCGATCACATTATATTTTTTTTCACACAGACCTACATAATTTGCAACAACATTCCTTTGATACTGTTAATTAGGACCCTGCTGCCTACACTCTTGACTCGCATTGTCTTTTTTAAGGTACATGACTGCCTTTAATATTGGTCATTAGGACTCTAAATATCTCTGCATCTCTGTCTGTTTAGGATATGTCCAGTTAAAATATGATTACTAGCTTCTAGGGTTGCAAAGGTCTCTCTTCTGGGGCCAAGTGTTCAGTAACCAATGTACGATATAAGTAAAAGCTAGAGAAAATCAAGTAGCTCAATAGGAAGGTTAAGGGAGACACAGAGTTAAGGATAGTGATTGGTGTCAAGGAAAATAATAAAACTTCTTTTCAGGTATATTAGAAAAAAATACAACAAATAAGGTCACATGCAGAACAAGCATTTATCAATGCTGAATGTTGATTGTGCTGGTGTGTTGAGCTCGCTCACTGCCCCTCTGTCACTCACTCAGTCTGTTTCTCCCGGTGCTGAAGGCTGCTGTTTTGTACTGGGCTCCTGCCTGCATTGGCTCCTTGTTCTGCCGACTAAGAAATCCACAGCTGTCCCGACAGAGCTGCGTTGAGGTGGCTTTCTCCCCTCTCTCACTCATTCATTCTGTTTCTCCTGCCACTGCAGGCTGCCCTTTTGTACTGGGCTCCTGCCTCTGTTGGTGGCTTTTTCTGCCCACAAAGACATCTGCAGCAGTCCCAGTACAGGTCTGTCGAGCCTGCTGAGTCCCCCTCTCTCACTCACTCATTCGGTTTCTGCCGGTGCTGCAGGCTGCCCTTTTGTACTGGGCTCCTGACTGTGTTGGCACCTTTTTCTGCTCACAAAGAAATCCACAACTGTCCCGACAGAGCTCCACTGAGGGCGCTCACTCCCCCTGTGTCACTCACTCATTCTGTTTCTCCTGGTGCTGCAGTCTGCCCTTTTGTACTGGCCTCCTGGCTCTGTTGGTGCCTTTTTCTGCCCACAAAGAAATCTGTAGCAATCCCAACAATGCTCCCTTGAACTCACTCAGTCCTCTTCTCTGACTAGCTCATTCCATTTGTGGTGGCGTTGCAGGCTGCCCTTTTCTATTGGGCTCCTGCCTGCATTGCCGCTATTTGCAGCAGTTACAATACAGCTCTGTCGAGCTCGCTCACTCCCTCTCTCTCACTCGCTCATTCTAGTTTTCCTGCCACTGCAGGCTGCCATTTTGTACTGAGCCCCTGCATGCATTGCTGCCTTTTTCTGCCCAGAAACAAATCCGGAGCAGTCCCAACAGAGCTCAGTTGAGCTTGGTCACTCCCCCCTCTCACTCATTCTGTCTTAATCTATCCCAAATACTGATGTCCCACAGCGACCGTGCCATTCTCTGTCAGGAGGGCAAAAACATATTTTAACCAGGATGTGAAAAATGAAAGCTGTACTGTTCATAAGGAGGTGTGAAAGAATGCCACTGTTGAAAATGTGGCGTGAAAATATTACAAATTTGCAAAGTTACAAGGATGCATGGAAACAGTTGAATGCATGCTTGTAACACAGTCATGTTATGGAGTTTTGTCACCAGATTTCCAACATAGGGATTTTACAACCTCTGCTCATGAACAGTGTCACTGTCATTTTCTTTATCTGTCCCAAACACTGATTTCCCACAGCGACCGTGTAATTCTGTGCCACAACTATGAAACCACATTTCACTCAGGATGTGAAAAATTACAGCTGTACTGCTCACAAGGAGGTGTGAAAAATTGCCATTGTTGAAAATGTGGCATGACGATATTACAAATCTGCAAAGTTACAAGGATGCATGGAAAGTGTGCAATGCAACTCTTTCGATGGGCTATCATCACCACATTTTCAACATAGGCATTTTAGGACCTCTGCTCATGAACAGTATCACTGTCATTTTATTTCTCTGTCCCAGACAGTGATTTCCCACAGTGACCGCTCTATTCTGCACCAGAACTGCGAAAACACATTTCGGAGGATGGGAAAAATGACAGCTGCACTGTTCATAAGTAGATGTGGAAAAATGACAATGTTGAAAATCTGGAGTGAAAATATACATTTTCAAAGTTATGAGCGTGCGCGCAAACTGTGCAACACACGCTCATAACACAGTCATTTTATGGAGTATCATTACCAAATTTTCAATATAGCCATTTCAGGACCTCTACTCATGAACAATGTCACTGTCATTTTCTTAATCTGTCCCAAACACTGATTTCTGACAGCAACCATGCTATTCTGCACCAGAAGTGCGAAAACACATTTCAGCCAGGATGTGAACAATGACAGCCATACTGTTCACAAGGAGGTGTGACAAAATGCCAATGTTGAAAATCTGGCATAAAATATTGCAAATTCATGAAGTTGTAATGCGTGTGTAGCAACTGCGCGGCATAGCTTGTAAAACAAGTCATTTTAGGATATTTTCCACCAAAATTTTTAACATAGGCTTTCGATATTCACCATGAATACTGGCACTGTCATTTTAGTTAATATGCTCCAAAGGTGATTCCATGCAGTGACCGCAAAATCACCTTCCGGGGCCGATTAATGTCATGACAGTTCAAGCATTCATGAGGAGGGGCCCCAAAAACCCCATGTTGAAAATCTGGTGAAAAAATTCCACAAAATGCCCTAGATATTCACTAAAGTTGAAAAAAACCCTATTCATTACATTATACAGCTTACCGGCATTTCCTCAGTTCACAGTAAGCTTTGAAGAGTACAGACGTGTTCTCGCTCCACCAAAGATCATTGTGCCAGACTCCAGAGGTAAGTATGGGGTGAGGGGGGTGGGGGGAGGCAGTGTGCGCAGTGGATGGGTGAGCAGCACAGACACTATGAGGGACCGTTTTCTGCTTTTCAGGGGGAAAAAAATCAAAAGACTTTGTGGGACAGTTTTTTCTTTTACAGGGGCATGTGGCACGCTGGGGTGAGCTCCCAGCATGTCACCAATGGCTTTCTTTTGGGGGGCCAGCAATAGCCGACGGGGGATTGGGCAGCCCTGTTGGCACACAAAGGAGGGAGTCATTATGCCGACGGGATTGGGTATCCTGCCGGCAGGAATAAAGCATGTGGGGACACCAATGGCTTTCTGTTGGCGGGCAAGGCCAGCCAAAGGGGATTGGGCACCCTGGCACAGGAAGGAGGCTTCATTATACCAATGAGTATTGGGCACCTCATCAGCAGAAAATGAAAGCGCTGGTGACAGAATGCCGATGGGGCTGGGCTTCCTCCTCGGCAAAATGAACAGGGGGACACCAAAGCTGATGGGGATTGAGGCCCCCATTGGCACATAAACATGGTGGGGGGGGTTATATTGTTTGTGAACACGGTGGCAACCTGGTGCCATGTTCACAAACAATATCAGGCTTGCTAGATCCGCCCTGCAATGATGGGTCTCTCCCTCATTGCAGCGGATTGCTGACACTGCAGTGACTAGGCGGCCCCTGATTGCAGCGGCTGATTTGTCACGAGTTGGTGCGAACGTTCCAAACTTGTGTCACCAGTAGCCTGCAACAGCATTGGGGGAAGCAGGACAAGCCTTTATAGGCTGTGGGGGCATTGGTCACAACAGTGCCGTGCCTCCACAGCTTGCTTCTCAGCAAGTTGTGCCAATACGTTTCTTGTGCTGAATGCAATCAACATAAAAATGCAGCATGTGTAGAAGAGAAAAAGGGGGAAGTGAAGATAGTGAACATTTGAATGTGTACTTTAGTTCTTTGTTTACAAAGGAAGCTGCACTGCCACTGCTGGACACCATGAGAAAATTTGGGGATAGAGCTAGACACAAGTTATACTAGGAGTTATACTGGGAGTTTATTAGATGTACAGTAAGCCATTGCCCATAAACGTATGTCTCCAGCAAGCTGAAAACTATTTACCCAGTTCCTTGAGTAAGTGTTTATCAAGTCTGGATTTGAAACTATTAAAGGAATTCACATCAACAACGTGTCTTGGAAGAGAGTTCCATATGAGTATTATTATTTGTATGAAGAAAAAACTTCTACTGTTTTTCTTAGGGTGTGTTAGCATTAGTTGGTAGCTATGATTTCTTAAGTAGCAATCCCTTGTTTTTTTTTTTACCAGACTCAAACTGGTCATAAGTTGCTCACCATGGGATATGCGGAACATTTGCAGCAAGTTCCCCCTGGTTCCCTGGTGGGTGCAAATTTAGTTCAGGCAACCTCTGCTCATAATTTTTATTTTGTATACCACCTATAATTTGTTGACTCTTCTTTGGACACCCTCTAATCTTATGATGTCCCTTTGAAGGTGAGGGCTCCATAGAGGTGAGCAGTAGTCCAAATGTAGCCTTACATATGCCATATAAAGTGGCAGGATGCATGCCCTATTTCTAGATGTCAATACCCTTTTTACACACACTATGATTTTATTAGTTTTGCTGATCACATTACTGCACTATTTACATAGAAACATAGAAACATAGAAGTTGACGGCAGATAAGGACTGCAAGGCCCATCCAGTCTGCCCATTTCTTTTTCTACCTTATAAATGTGCCATCGGCCTTTGCTGTGTCAATGGCCTATCTATTCATAGTCATTTGTATTGCTCCCTTATGCCTATCCCATGCCTGTTTGAAGCCCTGCACTGTATTCATAGCCACCACTTCTTGTGGTAAGCCATTCCATGCATCCACCACCCTTTCTATGAAAAAGAATTTCCTCACATTACCCCTTAATCGGCCCCCCTCTAATCTCATGCTGTGTCCTCTTGTCCTGCTATTTTTCTTATATTTAAACATGTTAGACTCTTTCACCTTGTTAATGCCCTTAAGGTGTTTGAATGCCTCACTCGTATCACCTCTCTCCCTCCTTTGCTCAAGGGTATACATATTGAGCTCTGTTAATCTGTCCTCATATGTCTTCTGATGCAGTCCCTGCACCATTTTGGTTGCCCTTCTCTGGACTGCCTCCATTTGATTAATGTCCTTGTGAAGGTGTGGCCTCCAATACTGCATGCAGTACTCCAGATGGGGCCTAACCAGTGTCTTGTGAAGAGGGATTATTACCTCCCTCTTAAGACTTGTGATACCCCTACTAATACACCCTAACACCCCCCTAGCCTTACCTACTGCTTTAGAGGTCTGCTTGGATGATTTCAGATCATCAGTGATGATGATGCCCAAGTCTCTTTCTTCCTTTGTGACTGCTAGCAACTCCCCCAGCCTATATGTGGCTTCAGGGTTTCTCTTCCCTATGTGCATGATTTTGCACTTCTTTGCATTAAATCCCAGTTGCCACTCTTCTGACCATTTTGCTAGTTTATCCAGATCTCTTCTCATTCTGCCCACCTCATCTGGATCATCTACTCTGTTGTAGATCTTGGTGTCATCTGCAAACAGACAAGCCTTAACCTCTAGTCCATCTGCAAGGTCACTAATGAAGATGTTGAAGAGGACTGGCCCCAGGACTGATCCCTGAGGTACCCCACTTGTGACTTGCATCTCTTCTGACTGTATACCATTTACCAGCACTCTCTGTTTTCTGCTCGTCAACCAGTTTTCCACCCAGTTGACCAACTTCTGACCCATCCCTAGCCTACCCAGCTTATTTATCAATCTTCTATGTGGCACAGTGTCAAAAGCTTTGCTGAAGTCAAGGTAGGCAACATCAACTGCTCCCCCTTGGTCCACCACTCTGATTACCCAGTCAAAGAAATCTATGAGATTAGTTTGACAGGACCTTCCTTTTGTAAACCCATGCTGTCTTGGATCCTGTGCCCCTATGGATTCCAGGTGTTGCACTATCCTTTCCTTCAGGAGTGCCTCCATAATCTTGCCCACTACTGAGGTAAGACTGACTGGTCTGTAGTTCCCCGCCTCCTCCCTGCTACCACTCTTGTGGAGCGGGATCACATGAACCCTTCTCCAGTCTTCTGGGACCTCTTCTGTGCTCAGAGACTCACTAAACAGTTCTGCTAATGGCTCTGCTAGTTCCACCTTTAGCTCCTTAAGTACCCTGGGATGTATGCCATCAGGTCACATTGCCTTATCCACCCTGTGCTTAGCAAGCTCTTGTAGGACCCTGTCTTTTGTGAAGGGAGTGGTGCTCACCTTCCCCCTGTGTCCATGATGCTGAGCTGTGGGCCCTGCCCTACCTTCTCCTCAGTAAAGACTGAGCAAAAGTATCTATTTAGGATAGATGCCTTTACAGGGTCCTCCTCCTCACATGCTCCCTTTTCTCCATTAATCTTAGCAATACCCACTCTGGACTTTCTCCTTTCACTAATGTATCTATAGAAAGTCTTGTCACCTTCTTTTACTGTTTGTGCTAGTTTTTCCTCAGTTTGGGACTTTGCCTGCCTTACTGCCTTCCCTGCTTCCCTTAGAGCAGTTTGGTATGCCTCCCTATCTTCATCCCGCTGTGTTCCCTTATATTTCCTGAAGGCCAGCTTTTTGGCTCTGACCTTTTCTGCTACTGCATTTGAGAACAAAAGTGGTTTCCTTCTTCTTTTGCACTTCTTTTTCTGTCTAACACAATGGGATGTTGCTTCAAGTATTGCGTCCTTAATGCTTGCCCACTTTGCCTGTACCCCCTCACCTGTGTTTCTTTTTGCCAGGGCTAGCTTAACTCTGTTGGCCATCTTATCAAAGTCAGCTCCTCTGAAGTCCCATATTTTTGCCTTGGAATGGGATGATTTAGATGTAGTAGCCAAATTGAACCATACCTTGTGATGGTCACTGGCCCCCAGTTGACCTTCTACCAGGAGATCTGTGATCCCTTCCTTGTTAGTCAGTACTAGATCTAGGATAGCCCTGTCTCTTGTGGGTTGCTGTACCAGTTGTTTGAGGCCCTCCCCTTGCAGGGAATCCACTATGTGTCTAGTTCTGGCAGATGTTCCTGCTGGTATTGACCAATCTGTATCAGGCATGTTGAAGTCTCCCATTATCAGAACCTCCCCTTTAGCTGTCATGTTTTGTATATCTTCTAACAGTAATGTGTCTATGTCCTCCCCCTGGTCTGGGGGCCTGTAGACAACCCCAGTTCTTATGGCTGTCCCATTTCCTGTTTCCAGTGTGACCCACAGTTCTTCTGGCTCCATATGTGTATTCTGAATTTCTGTAGCTTTGATATTTTCATTGACATACAGGGCCACTCCCCCAACCCCCCTTTTTGCACCTCGGTCTCTTCTGAACTATACATAGCCAGGTACTGAAGTCTCACAAGTGTGGTTACTGGTAAACCACGTCTCACTAATTGCTACTATGTCTGACATTATTGTCTGCAGGTCTGGGATCTTATTTCCCAGGCTGTGAGCATTTGTGTACATGATTTTCCATTGGCCAGATTTTGGTGTGTTAGTTGTTGGGTGAGGTTTGGCATTACCCCTGTGCGTCGTATGGAGAGACAAACCTTTTTTCTTACCTGGTGATGCAAATGAACTGCAAACATGCTGAATTCCTGTTTGACCACTAGCTGAGGGGAGAGGGGTGTTCTTCCCATTCGACGTATGGGGTGCGGCAGCCCTCTCCCCATTTGCTAATTTAAATATTCTGCAAAGACGTCAAACTTCTGCCCCAATGCACTGATTTGCTAAAATCTAGATCACATGAAATAATGATTCCCAAGTCTTTTTCAGTGTCAGCTGATTTTAAGATTCTGCCATTTAGGAAGTAATTATTTTGTACATTTGAATCTCCTAGATGCATGATGACACAGTTGTCAGCATTAAAAGTCATGCCATTAGAGTTTACCCAGTCTTCCAAGATTAGTAAATCTTTTTTTCAAAGATTGTATTTCAAGATCATAGCTGACTTTTGCAGCTATTTTAGTGTTATCAGTGAACCTGATTGAAAACTTACTTAGTTTATCAGTCATGTCAGATATAAAGATGGAGAATAACACCGGTCCCAACATGGAGCCCTGTGGTACTCCACTCATCACTGGTCCTAAACCAGATTGATGACCTTTGATACATACGGTCTGGTTTCTGTTACTCAGCAGTGTCTCGACCCATCACACATTTATGTTGTTTAATCCCATACGCTGCATTTTGTCTATCATAACCGAGTGTGGGACTTTGTCAAAGGCCATGCATGGGTCCAAATAAACAATATCTACAGGTGATTTTTTTTATCCAGCAATGGACTCACTCTTTCATAAAAAACTAAATTATTATTAAGACATGATCTATGATTTTTGAAACCATGTTGATTATCTCCTAATTTTTTGTTACTTATTTCCATTTCGAGTCTGTCTTTAATAAGAGATTCTAGGATTTTCCCAAGAATACTTGTTAGACTATATGTCTATAATTAGTTACATTTCCCCTGTCTCCCTTCCTAAAAGTGAGTATCACTGTTGCAGTTTTCCAGTCAAGTGGGACTTCTCCAGAGGCAAATGATAAGTTGAAAATTTTATGAAGGATATTTGTGTGCAGTTTATCAGGCCCCAGTGATTTGTTTGTTTTCATTTTCCTTAATCTGTCACTAATTTCAATTTTGGAGATTTTAGGTTATCTCTCAATATTGATAACCCTGTCAGTTGAAGTGTTTTGTGCTGAATACAGAGCAGAAATACCAATTAAATTCACTGGCCATCTCCTAGGGGTCTGATATCTTGGTGTTGTTAGCTATCAATGGCCCAACTGATTTATCAACCTGTTTTTTGTTGTTAACATCGGTATAAACATTTTTTGCACAATCTTTAATGTGTGCCAACTTCAATAATTTTTTTTTTCTTTTCTTTTCTAATATTTTGCTTACATTTCTTCAGAATTGTCTTGCATTTGTGTCTGTTGTAATAATTATTATGAAAATTAATGAGGGGGCATGTTCCAAACAAGACAGTTATGTCCATTTTCCTACCGCAGAAAGGTGGTGACAGTGACGAAGATGAAGAGCAAAGTGTTGGCATTAGCAAATTGTCTTCTACTGCAGAGATGGATGAAGCAGTAAGGAAGAGAGCATTCAAATCTGGTGATGACTCCAGTCTGGAAGACTGTGAGGGTTGCTTCTTCGATGAGGTTGTAGTATAAAAAAAGATGGTCTCTACGATGCCGGTTCGACAACTAAGTTGTCAACCACCATCACAGTAACAGATTTATGTCAACCACAACTTGCGGTCGACATAAATCTGACTTGAGACCCTGGTCATTTTTTTAATCGGGGGCTTCGTCCCCCCTTCCCCCCATGTGGGGGACTCTGCCACCCACAGTCCTCGATCTCTAGGATTCTAACTCCAAGTCTGAGCTGGATTGGGAAGGGGGTGCTGGACCAGGAGAGAGAGTGCTGGGGTCTCGGGCAGTCTATTACAGCGAAAACATCATTGTTGCCAGTGTCAGTGTTTTCACTGTAATAGTGTTGCCGTCCTGGGTGCATAACAAAAAGATATGCTGTTTCCCCTCCTTTCTCCTCATCAGTATAATCCTTTTCTTTATGATTCACAATTCTGTTTATTTTCAGTCATTTTACTGTTCCCTATCCCCAATTGTTGTGCTGCTGTTTCCTTGTGTCTAATTGATTACCTGCCTCTACCACCTGAATGTGATGTCTACAGACAATGCCTGCTCCAGCCAGCAAGACACAGCACCACCTCCTCCTCCTCATCTGGCCTCTTTGGGTCCTACACAGCCACAAACAGCATGGTCCACTACCTAAACACAGATGCAAAAATTGTTCTGGCTCTATGGAATGCTGCTTGGCTTGATCCTATTGTAAAAATTACAAAACTCCCTGAATTAAAAACTCATAAATGAATACAATGTTTGCTCTGAGATAATATCTAGTGGATTTTGAACTAACAATCCACACCATGTGGAGCAGCTAAAAACACTTTTCAGAGAATCCAGAATCAATACTTGGGATGGTACCATCACAACTCTACTGCAACACTCCAATCTGGAACTGTATAACAGGATACTCAAGCTGACCTTCCAGACAGTCAGCTCATCAAGGCAGCAAGACCTCAGCTCCAGCAAGGCATATTGTTGTCTCCTGTGAGGGTTAGTTACCTTCACTATTGTTCACAGTCCTTATCCTCACTGGTGGTGGGTGATTCAAGTCCTCAGCCTCGCAGAGGACAAAAGGCATTACACCTTATTCAGAAAGACATTAAAGTGTTTTTCTTTCTTTGCTTTTGTCTCCCCACAGGTGTCTCCATTCACAGGATGACTGCCAAAGGCAGTCACAAAGCCAGATAGCCCTCAAATTAACAGGAGTTACATGATGTCTTCCTACACCATCTCAGTGGCACGCACCAGCAAGTAACAGCAGTCAGCTGCTGTAATGTAACAGTAAGTATCATTACAGTTTTCTTTTTTTTTATTTTTATTTTTGTTCTCCTCTTTTACAGGAACATGGTGTGTCACAGTAACCTAACAGAAGCAAAATAATTCCTCTTTTTTTCTTCACAGGTGATAGGTATTGTAAGACAGGGAGTTAACAACAGCTATACTGTGCAGCCATGACAGTGTCCGAGTGAGGCAAAATAATTTCTCGTTTTTTTCACATGTGACAGGTTAGGTCTAGTAAGATGGGACATAAACAACGGTAATACTGTGTGGCCACCACGGCAATGAGAACTTGAGTAGAGTTTAAATAATCTTTTCTTGTCATCACAGGTTTCCTATCCTCCTATCTCCTGCTCTAGCAATCAAGCCATCACCATATTCTCTGCCTGGACAACATTGCAAAAGACACCGTCTGAAAATTAATTGAAATTAGAACAACAGTAACAGAAAACAGTTAGTCTGACATCTGCAAAACATTTCAGAATTAAACCCCCCCAAAAAAACTTACCTTCCGTGATTGCAAAAGTTGCTAAATTCAAAAACAGATATTGGCTGGACCTATGCAGCAACATGATTTCATCACCCTGGTGACAATACCTGAAAATAGAAAAACAGTAAGAAACAAGCATTTGCCAATGTTGAATGTTGTATTGCAGGTATTGGCATTGGTAGTGCAGGAGTTAGAGAGATGCATAATAGGAATGGCAGTGAAGTATGGAACTGATGTCAACCCCACTCCACCCTGCAAAGAGTGACAGGCATTGAGGTGTGCCTTTGGGTTGTCGGCCATAATGCTCATCCATTTCACCTCACATTACCCTGCAGACTCTGATAAGTGTTGAGTTGTACCTTGGGGTCATCAGGCCTTACGCTCACCCCATTCCATAAGGAAATACATTGAGATGGGTGCAGTATAGGAGAATAGGGTGAACTTTGGGGCCAAAGGGTCCAAGGCACACCTTAATGCCTGTCACTGGCTGCAGGGTGGAGGTGAGGGTGGAATGGCGTGAGCATTACAGCTGACAATCCAAAGGTACATCCCTGACACCTGTCAGTCTCTACAGGGTGGGACGTTATGGTTAGAAACCCTAATGTCCCAGATGTTTATTGGTATTTGCACTCCAAATTTTCAACATGGGCTTTTTGTGACCCCACCTCATGAAAGCATTTGGGACCTCCACTCATGAACAGTGGCATTGTGATCTTGTTACTCTGTCCTGAACGTTGATTTCCCACAGTGACCGTGCCATTGTGCACCAGATGTGCGAAAACACATTTCAGGCAGGATGTGAAAAATGACAGCTGTACTGTTCATAAGGAGGTGTGGAAAAATGGCAATGCTGAAAATCTGGAGTGAAAATATTAAAAATTCTCATACTTACGAGCATGCATGGAAACTGTGCAATGCACGCTCGTAACAGTAATTTTGTGGAATTTCATCACCAAATTTTCAAAATAGGCATTTTGGGACCTCTGCTCATGAACAGTGTCACTGTGATTTTCTTAATCTTTCCCAAACGTTGATTTCCCACAGCAATCGTGCTATTGTGCACCAGATGTGTAAAAACACATTTCGGGCAGGATGTAAAAAATGATAACTCTACTGTTCATAAGGAGGTGTGAATAAATGGCAATGCCTGAACATCTGAAGGGAAAATATTCAAAATTCTTGAACTTACAAACATGCATAAAAACTGTGCAATGCACTCTTGTAATCCACTCATTTTTTGGAATTTTTTCACTAAATTTGCAACATAGGCTTTTTGGGAGCCCACCTCACGAACAGTGACACTGTCATTTCATTAATTGGTCCCGAAAGGTGATTCCATGCAGTGACAGCGAAATCACGTTTTGGGAGTAAATAATGACATGATAGTGACTGAGTTCATTAGGTGCGGTCCCATGAACTTCATCTTGAAAATTTGGAGCCAAAAGTCATAAAAATGGCTGAGATATCTACCTAAGTTGAACCCCTCCCCCCACTGATGACATTCTACAGCTTTCCAGCATTTCTTTAGTGTGCGGTCAGTTTTGAAGAGTACAGGCGTGTTCCCACTTCACCGAAGATCATCACGCCAGGCTCTGGAGATAAGTATGGAGTGAGGGGTGGGGTGTGGGGAGGTGGGGTGCTCAGAGGGTGGGTGTGGGTGTGGGTTGGGGGAGGAGCTACAATAGACAATGAAGGTCTGTTTTCTTGTTTACAGGTGATAAATAAAAAAAACTTCATGGGAAGGTTTTCTTTTCTCCAGGTTTACTTTGGGCACACTGGGACGGGCTCCCAGTGTGTCATCTGGGTACTTTGGGGGATACTGGAGCTGACAGAGATTGGGCACGCTGTTGGTTAAGAAAACATGTCAGTGTTTGGGGGAGATGATGCCGAGAGGGACTGGTCACTCCCCTCAGCAGTCAAATTAAAGTAGGGGGACATTATGCAGATGGGGATTGGGCTCCCCCATTGGCAAACCAATTGAACTGAGGAGGGGGCATGCTGGCAGGGGGACTTGGCACCCTTGAAGTCAGCTTGCTGGGGATTGTAAGAGGCAGATGGTGACAGCCGCCATCTTGTTTATTGAAATATTACACCAGGCAATGCACACTTTGTGATGACAGGCAACTCCCTCATTGCTGCAGCAAAATTGTTTCAAGTTGGTGGCATGCTTCTGCAGTGCTGTCATAGACAGCATGCTATTTCATTCGTGCCACAGAGACCAGCCCAAAAAAGCAATTGCACCATTGACCACAATGTGACTGCACCTCCAAAACCTGTTACTTCATACCAAGCTACCACAACATGTTGCTTGCACTGCATGCGCAAGACAGCATAAAAATGGTTAGAAATGAAGTGGATATAACCCCCTCAGTTAAAAAAAGGAATTAAAATAAAATATTTATCTTTGCGGGTAGGCCACTGAGATATTGAGTGAAGAGACCAGAAGACTTCATCTTTCTCCATGCAAGGTACTGGAATGGTCTGTTAATGTCTTCCCAGTGTGTTCATCATTTTGGCATACCTAGAGCAGTACATGTTGAAAGGGCCAATGAATAGGTTCAAACAAATCCTCATGAGGGGTATACCAAAGCGATCTAATTCCATCAGGAGCTCCTTTTTACTATTTAGCTTTTAGAGAATTTCTAGAATTGAGAAACTGATATATTGTGCTTGGCAGCTGTGTGTACTAAAGTGCTTGACAACACAGACTGTGCAAGAAGGTGACTTAAACAGCAAAGTAGCAGTGGGAGCAGCAGTTTATTACCAGTATTACTGATTTCTAATTTGGGGGAGAATTTCCAGAAGTGAAATATTTATATATTGTTCTTGGCAATAGTGTGTATTAAAGTGCATGACAACACAGACTGTAAAAGGGACAACTTAAACAGCATAGAATCATGGGTCATAGTGTTTATTACCAGCATTACTGATTTCTAGTTTGTGGAAAATTTCTAGAATTGAGAAATGTATATATTGTGCTTGTCAGTTATGTGTACTAACGTGCTTGACAACACAGACTGTCCAAGAGGGTGACCTAAACAGAGGCAGTAGCAGCAGTTTGTTACCAGCATTACTGATTTTTCGTTTGGGAGATACATTTCTATAAGTGAGAAACTGGTATATTTTTCTTGGCAGTTGTGCATACTACAGTGCTTGACATTTCGACACATGAGACAAATCATGGGAAAACAGAAATAATATGTACTATATTGTGATTAATGCATAACTAACACAAAATGCATAAATAACAGTGTTGGGGCAGTGACACACATCACAGTACCATGAGGCATGGTAGTACTACTAACTTGTAGCTGCCTTATATATTTATTCTGCTAGTTGAGAAAAATTTCAGAAAAAGATAGTGAGAAACAGGAAGAAAGGAAATGTGTGATGTATGTAAATTGGAGACAGAGCATCATGAAAGAAAATATGGATAGGAAATAACATTTTTGTGTTTTTTTTGGGAAAGATAGAAACAAAGGAGACATTATAGAAGTACAGATACGTGAAACAGTAAAGAAATGTATATTTAATTTTTTCAACATTTTTTATTATTTTTTATAAGAAAAAGAGTAAGACAGTGTATCACAGACTCACAAAAAAGGATAGAAGTTATATAGAAATTAAAAAGGCATGGCTTTTTTTAATGATCACTGGCCCAGGCCCCAAAGTTCCAGCACCACCACCTGTTTTGCCCTGGCACAGCTGTGCCATCCCTTCTAACAGCTGTTGTTGGTTGGACAGGATTCTTATCATCATCCTCTATATAGCAGTGACCCTACATTGGAGGTCCCTCATTCCGTTCTGTAAATTATCCAGTTCCTCCATGATGCTGGCTGGTGTGTTTGAGGGTGCTGCTGCTGGTTCTGCTGTTGATGTCACATGTAGTGCATTCCCTTTCAAGAGGTTTGCCTGCTGAACCTCTCTTGCATGTTGCTAATGCTGTATGTGCAGAACCACTGCAGGCACAGAGGAGGGACCACCACGTCCTCCAGCAGTGCCACCACCACTCGCCACCTCTTTTTGATGGGCCTCCCACTGCTCACTATGTTGAATTTTCAGGTGGGTTCTCAGGTCACCTGTGCTCAAGTGGGTCCCTTTTTGCCTACTTACCCTGGCCTTACAGATCTTACATTTGATGACACTATTGTCACTTTCATCACTGTCAAAGAACTCCCACCTAAGGGAAGATCTATCCAGGTAGTGGCACTGGTGCTAAAAATCTGGTGTTGTTAGTGGAGGAACAAAAGAAGATTGTTAGTGCTCCTCTGCTTGGGGGTAGCTGGTGGCAGTTGTGGTTCCATGGGGGGCATACCAGGTTCTGGCTGCTGACCTTCACAGGGAACTGGGGGCTGCTGTTACTATTCCTGTTGCTGGTCAGGGGTATACTGACCAGCACTCCTCTGGGGACACTGCTGCTGGAGCTGGAGGGAATGCTGAGGAGGTGCTGGGAGTGGCTGATGCAACCATATGGCACTACCATGGGTGACTAGTGTCACCAAACAAAAAAAAAAGAAAAGAAATTGGGGAAAATTATAGAAAAAAGGGCAAAATGAAACTGCCTTAAAAGAAATAAATATATATATATACTCATTTCAAAAATCTCTGTTAATGCAATCGTTAGGGTTATTCCACAGCGACAAAAGCAAAAAATTCAAAGTTAGGGTTTTAAACCCTAACTCTGCCTCCCCCCACCCCCCACACACACACACACACACACACACACACACACACACACACACATACACACCACACATGCAAGAGCAGGATGGTACAAGGCAACACAACCAATCAGAAACAGATACCATAAGGTAACAGAAAGAACATACGACTCCGTAAACATACCACAAGAGGCATCCGTCATCATGTTTCAGCAACTGTATCACTTCTGCTGCCATACCAGTGTTTTGGGGGGGTACACCCACATGCTGTGCAACCATGTAACATGGCCATTGCATAGACTGTACACCTCTATGCAGATAGTACAACAATACCCATAAGTCATGATAGGACAGCATGGTGAGTTGGACCCTATTCTTTCATCCCTCCATTGAGATAGAACAACACTGTACATATGTCTGTATCAGCATAGTACAACACTATTTATGTGTCACCTTGCCCATGTGTCACAGTGTGATCTCATGGTTGTTCAGATACTGCACTCCCATCCCTGCATCAAGATATAAGTACAACACAATATATATGTTGAACTATCCATATGTCACAGTGAGAGTACAGGGTGCTTTGTTTCCTGCAGTCCCACTCCTCCATCGACATACTGCAACACAATACATGTCTCACTACCTATATGACACAATGAGAACAGTGCAACATATGGATAGCATGAGACATGTATTGTGTTGTACTGTTTCAATAGATGTATGGTAGTGCATGGTCAAAAGGACCCTGTTTTTTACTGTGACATCTGGGCAATGTGACATAAGGATAGTGTTACACTATTTTGATATAGAACTGGGAGGGCAGGGTCACACAGTGACATATGAATAGTGTGTTCTATGGATTCTCACATACTATCTCAATGTACGGATGAGAATGAATGGTGCAAAAGACAGTACACTCCCAACCCCACGTTGACATAATAGAACAGAGTCTATATGTAATGTTGGAAACAACATTTATCCATCTAGATAATACAAGTTTGCATACATGACGTTTGAAGTGTGGAGTTATTCCCAGTTAAGTCAAATCTCTACATGCAGCTAGTAGATGACTGTACATACCTAACAGTGGAACCACCTGATACTTCACATCCTGCGCTTCCATACCTCCATCCACACAGAAGAACAGAGTGTATATACTGTATGTTACAGTCACACTGCAGGTTTCTTTACACCCTGCATTCCTATCCCTATGCAGATGGGCATATGTATCTAACTGTATAAATTCCATAAAATGTGGCTCCTATACTGTAATTCATTAAGTTATGAGCAGGTGTAGCAAAATAGTATGGAACAGTTATAGCCATCCCATATCAAAGAATTTTCATGTACAATGTACTGTGTAGCCTTCTTAACACCTCACTGCATGTTGACACAGCATGTGGGTGTGCCCCCCCATGACAGTGGGATGGCAGCAGAAGTGATACAATTGCTGAAACTTGATGATGGATGCCTCTTGTGGTATGTTTACAGAGTTGTATGTTCTTTCTGTTACCTTATGGTGTCTGTTTCTGATTGGTTGTATTGCCTTGTACCATCCCACACTTGTATGTGTGTTTTTTTTGTATGTGTGTGTGTGTGTGTGTGTTTGTATTTAGGGGGTGGGGTGGGGGAGGTGGAGTTAGGGTTGAAAACCCTAATGCCGAATTTCCTAGCTTTTGTTGCTCTGGAATAACAGTAACTGTTGCACTAATGGAGGTTTTTTTATAATGAATTTCCTTACTTTTTGAGAAAGAAATGCAAAATCTTTAAACCTTTTTTTGTGTGACAGCAAGAAAATGTGTTCTATTATAAAATTTAACATGTAGTTAATTGTCAAACTACTATTTTTGACATTATCATTACATCTCGCAGCTGACTACCACTTGGCTTCGGTCACAACCCCACCCAACCCCCCACTGCAACCACTCTCTATAGAAACATAACATGTTTACCACTGTTTTCAATAGGCAGTTGTTTACCTCTGTTTGCTGAAGTGATAAAATCACATTCCCATGACCTTCAACCTCTGTCACAACCCCAGTTACAAGTGCATACATTTCAAAATACAGTATTGCTTTGATGTATACATTGTCAACATAATACATATTGCAAATAACTTGATGAAGAAATAATACACAAGACACAGAGCATAAGTTTTAAAACAAGCATTTGTCAATGCCGAATGTTTGCTTGCTGGCACTGGCATTGGTAGTGTTGAAGTTACAGAGCTGCATATTAGGAATGGCAGTGAAGTATTGAACTGAAGCCAACCCCACCACCACCCTGCAGAGAGTGGCAGGCATTGGGGTGTGCCTTTGGGTCGTCAGGCATAACGACCACAAGCATTGCCTGACACCACCCTGCAGACACTGACAAGTGTCACGGTGTGCCTTGGGGTCTTGGGTTCTTATGCGCACCCCATTCCATCAGGAAATATGGTGAGCTGGGTGTGGTATAGGAGAATGGGGTGAAGTTTGGGCCCAAAGAGTCCGAGGCACACCTTGATGCCTCTCACTGGCTGCAGGGTGTGGATGGGGATGGAATGGTATGAGCATGACAGGCAAGAATTCCAGGTCACACCCCTGATGCCTGTCATACTCTACAGGGTGGGGCATTATGTTTGGAAACCCTAACGCCTCAGGCATTCATTGGTATTTTCATTCCAAATTTTCAATGTGTTTTTTATTGTGACCCCCACCTCATGAACAGTGGCAATATCAGTTTGTTAGCCAAAAACTGCTTTTGCACAGTGACTATGGCATTTGGCACCACAGATGCAAAAACACATTCCGAACAGAATGTGAAAAATGACAGCGGTACTGTTCATGGGGAGGTGTAAAAAATGGCAATGTTGAAAATCTGCTGTGAAAATCTTTAAAAGACTGGTGAAGTCACGAGCGTGCGTAAAAACTGTGCAACGCACACCCATAATGTAACTAGTTTGGGGATTTTTTTACAATAGATTGTTAACACAGGCATTTTGGGACCTCCAATCATGAACAGTGTCAGTGTGATTTTCTTTATCTGTCCCAAACAATGATTTCCCACAGCGACCACACATCTCTGCACTGAAAGTGTGAAAACACATTTTGGCCATGTTGTGGAAAATGACAGCTGTACTGTTCATAAGGAGGTGTGGAAAATGCCACTGGTGAAAATCTGGACTGAAAATATTACAAATTCATGAACCTATGAGGGTGTGTGGAAACTGCGCAATGCTCACTCATAACAAAGTTATTTTATGGAGTTTTGTCACCAAATTTTCAACATAGCCATTTTAAGACCTCTGCTCATGACCAGTGTCACTGTGAGTTTCTTAATCTGTCCCAAATATTGTTTTCACAAGCTGACTGTACCATTGTGCACTACATGTGCGGAAACACATTTTGGGTGAGATGTGAAAAATGACAACTGTACTGCTCATAAGGAGGTGCGGTAAAATGGCAATGTTGAAAATCTGGAGTGAAAATATTGAAAATTTGCGAACTTATGAACGTGCATATGAACTCTGCAATGCATGCTCATAAAGCAGTCATTTTTAGGAATTTTTTTCACCAAATTTTCAAAATAGCCATTTTAAGACCTCTGCTCATGAACAGTATCACTGTGATTTTCTTAATGTGTCCCATACATTGATTTTGCACACCGACTGTGCCATTGTGCTCTACATGGGCAGAAACACGTTGTGGGTGAGATGTGAAAAATGACAACTGTACTGCTCATAAGAAGGTGTGGTAAAATGGCAATGTTGAAAATCTGGAGTGAAAATATTAAAAATTCATGAACTTACAAGTGTGCGTAGGAACTGAGCAACGCATGCTCATAAAATAGTCATTTTTAGGAATTTTTCCACCAAATTTTCAAAATAGGCTTTTTGAGAGCCCACCTTATGAACACTGGCAGTGTTGTTTCATTAATCATTCCAGAAAGGTGATTTTGCACAGTGGCTGTGAAATCACCCTTTGGGCCCGAGTAATGCCATGACAGTGCAAGAATTCATGAGGAGTGGTCCAAAAAACCCCATGTTGAAAATTTGGTGTAAAAATTCCAGAAAATGCTTGAGATATGCAACAAAATTGAAAAACCCCTATCTATCCCATTATACAGCTTACCGGCATTTCCTCAGTTCGCGGTCGGTTTTGAAGAGTGCAGACGTGTTCTCGGTCCACCGAAGATCATCGCACCAGACCCGGAGGCAGGGTATGGGGGTGTGGGAGGCAGGGTGCGCGTGGGAGGTGCAGATTGTGGGGGCAGGGAGGCTGCGGGGACCATTTTTCTTTACAGGTTTTTTTTTTGGAAAAAGACGATGCGGGATGTTTGCCACGCTGGGGTGGGCTCCCAGCATGACAGAGGACAGCTGGGGGGCATGGAGCCGACGGGGAATTGGGCACCCCCGTTGGCCATGGCATCTGTTGCCATGCTGGGGTGGGTTTACCTGTGTCTGACTTGGATATGTGGATTTTTCTCTGATTGATTAGCAGGGTATTTCTCTATCAAATTGTTGTGTAGGGCATCTTGCTGACAGGAAGGCACTCATTGCAGCAGTGGGTCAGAGCTTCTAGCTGATTGTTTTGCAAGGGCACAGTTTAGGCCCAACCCTTCCCACCCTCACCCCACCCACCCTGAAATAGTTCCTTTATACCTGGGGTTCTGACATCATTTCCTCAAGAGTGCAAGGTGCATGTCACTGTCATATCCTCCTCTAGCACACTGCACTGACAATATAAGCATAAACATTGTATAATATAAATATATATTTCTACATTACATACCAATCACACGCAAAAAAAAAAAAAAAATGTGGGGAGTAGTGCAATGTAATGGCTGTGGGGCAGCAGTCTTCCGGGAGTCCTTCTGGAGGCTGAGATGCTGCCCTATTTGCAGACAACTGTCTTCCCTGAGGGAGGAAGTTGCCCGTCTTCAGGCCACACTGGACAGTAGTACGGGGACCTTTCCCCAGGCCACAATGGACAGTAGGAAGGGAACCTCCCCCATCCAGGGAGCACCAGAACCACCACCACTACCTCAGAGGTTGCAAAGAAAGCACAGCAGTTGGACCACAGTGGGCTCAGGGAGGATGAAGATGGTGGAACAGAGGCACACCCAGTCAGATGTTACACACCACAATCTATACACCATTCTGGGGGAGCATAGCTCCCCTATGGATACACCCGCAGAGGAGACTAAGGAGGCTGAGGACAACTGTCACAAGGGAGGCCCACAGGAAGGAGGCAGAGGACACCACAAGGAAAGGAAGCAGCTCCTGGTGGGGGACTCAATTATTAGGGGAATAGAACTGGGAGGAGCTGGGAAATATGAAGTAAGGTGCCTGCCTGGTGCCATGGCTTGGAGGGACAGGAAGCACATCCTCAGGATCACGACAACAGCTGCAAGGGATTCTGAGCTGGACGTAATTGTCCACCTAGGGACAGAGTGACTTGGCTCATCATGAGGTTAGAGCAGTGCAGGAGGACATTGCAGAGTTGGGGAGGGGCCTAAGACAAGTAGAACACACAGTATCATTCTCAGAGGTGCTGCCTGTCAAAGGCATGGGGGAGGCGAGGGTAATTGGCACCATGTAGTTTAATGAATGGTTGAAAAAATGGTGCGGAGCACAGGGGTTTGGCTTCATTGGGGACTGGGGTTCCACCTGGAGGACACCAGCCTATACTAGCAGGATGGTCTGCATCTGTCCAGGAAGGAACAAGTCTTTGAGCAATCGGTTTAAATGCTTCATTGGCAAGCTTTTAAACTAGTCAATGGGGAGGCACTGACAAGCAGCAGAAAAATCCCAGCCTCCCTACAAAACAGGGTACTAAATGAGAAAAGACCAAGGTAGAACGGTCAGTGGGGATGCTGCAACAGAAGGTAAGGCCATCAAAAATGGAGAGCAATGAGTACCAATGCCCGTAGTCTAGGTAACAAGCTTCCTGAATTAGTGGCCTTGATGGAGGAGGAACATCTGGATATCGTGGCAGTCACAGAAACATGGTACACACAAAACCATGACTGGGACATAAACATCCCAGGATACACTATCTAGAGGAGGGACAGGGAGGGTAAAAGAGGAGGAGGAGTAGTTCTTTACATAAGGGAAGGAATAAAAGCAACAGAACAAAAGGGTAAACAGGGAGGAGAAGAAGCACTGTGAGTAAATTTGAGACAGACAATGGCACCACAATCCGCACAGGGGTTAGACATGACTCTCTCAGGGGAGGAAATGGACAAGGAAATGATAGAAAGTATACTAAGAATGGCAGAAAAGGGAGATATTGCTGATGGGTGATCTGAATATGCCAGATGTTAACTGGAGTACAGTTGCAGCTGCCACTTGAAGAGTGCAGTTATTCTAGATGCCCTACAGGGGGCATGCCTTAGACAACTAGTACTGGAGCCACTCAGAGGGAGCAATATTAGACTTGATACTCTCAAATGGAGGTGGAGAGAGGATCAGATGTAGAAGTGGTAGCCATCTGGGAACTAGCGACCATCGAACAGTATGGTTCACATAAACACAGCAATAGAGTCAAGCCACACAAAGACAAAAGTACTGGACTTTAGGAGGGCTGACTTTGCTAAAATGGTGAGTGCCTAAGGAATGCACTAGCAAATGGGTGGAAGGAGGGTGGAAGAACAATGGGAATAATAAAAACTGCCATCACAGAGGTAACGAGCCTTTGTGTGAAGCAAATAAACAAAACAAGACGATGTAAGAAACCACTATGGCTCTCAAAGGAAGTGGCAGTGAAGGTTCAAGAGAGAAAGAAAGCATTCAGGAAGTACAAGGAATCGCAGCAGGAGCAGGACAGAGAACTGTATCAGTTAAAGCAAAAGGAGGCTGGGAAGGCAGTCAGAACAGCAAAGGCCCAAACCGAGGAAAAGATAGCCAACTCAGTTAAGAAGGGGGATAAAACCTTTTATAGGTACATCAGGGAGCAAAGGAAGACCAAGGGAGGGATAGTGAGGCTTAATAAAGGGAGGGAGGGTGGGCAGAGGAGACTGTGAAAAGGCAGAGATACTAAACAAATATTTTTGCTCAGTATTTACAAAGGAAGAGGGGGAGGTACATAAAACAAACAGTAGTAACACTCTGGATCCAGAAGTTGATACCAGCCCATTTACAGAAGAAAGGGTTCTGAAAGAACTCTTAAAACTGAAGGTGGACAAAGCAATGGGGCCTGATGGGATTCATCCCAGAATTCTAAAAGAACTAAGGGTAGAACTAGTGACACCACTGACTACCCTCTTTAACAAATCATGGGAGGATGGGGTGGTACCCAAGGACTGGAGGAGGGCAGATGTGATTCCCCTTCACAAAAGTGGGAGCAAGGCAGAAGCAGGAAACTATAGACCTGTTAGTTTAACCTCAGTGATAGGGAAAATGATGGAATCACTTCTAAAGGAAAGAATTGTCGAGTATCTAGAGGCCAGAGGGGCACAGGACCCTAGACAGCATGGATTCACAGCGGGAAGGTCATGCCAGATGAATCTGATAGATTTCTTTGACTGGGTGACCAAAGTAGTAGATCAGGGAGGGGCTGTGGACATGGCCTACCTAGACTTTAGCAAGGCATTTGACACAGTCCCACACAAAAGATTAATATACAAGTTAGCCAGCCTGGGAGTGGGTCCCAAGATGACAGCCTGGGTAAAGAATTGGCTGGAGAATAGGACACAGAGAGTAATAGTAAATGGAGTCCTCAGAAGAAAAGGTGGGTTACTAGTGGGGGACACTGAGGGTTCAGTAATGGACCAGTCCTCTTCAATGTTTTATATTAAGCATTGCAGAAGGACTGGAAGAAAAGTATGTCTCTTTGCAGATGACACTAAGATCTGCAACAGAGTTGATTCACAGGGTGGGGTGGAAAGGATGAGAAGGGACTTGGCAAGGTTAGAGGAATGGTCAAATGTATGGCAGCTTAGATTCAATGCTAAGAAGTGCAATGAAATGCACCTGGGAAACAAAAACCCAGGGGAAGAGTACACAATGGGGGGTGAGATACTAACAACAACAAAAATGGAAAGGGACCTGGGGGTAGTCATATCAGATGACCTAAAGGTGGGCAAGCAATGTGAGAGGGCAGCAAGGAGGGCTGGGGGGATACTGGGATGCATAGGGAGAGGCATCACCAGTAGAAAACAGGAAGTTATTATCCCTCTGTACAGACAGCTGGTGAGACCCCATCTGGAGTACTGTGTGCAGTTCTGGAGACCCAATCTCCACAAAGACATAGACAGGATGGAAGCTGTCAAGAGGAGGGCAACTAAAATGGTGCAGGGTCTGCACCGGAGGACATATGAAGAGAGACTTAAGGAGCTTAATATGTATAGCCTCAAGGAAAGGAGGGAGAGGGGGGACAGATAGAAACTTTCAAGTACCTCAAGGGAATCAACAAAGTCCAAGAGGGTAGCATCTTTCAAAAAAAGAGGTGTGCAAGAACAAGAGGGCACAATTTGAAGATAGAGGGGGGCTCGAGGTAATTTAGGAAGTATTTTTTCACAGAGGGTTGTGGATGCATGGAATGGCCTTCCGGAGGAGGTTGTGGAGTCAAAATCAGTGGTGGAATTCAAGCAAGCATGTGATAGTCATAAGGCAATTCTGGGGGTTGGGGGTAGGAAGACGTAGGCTTCTGGTTAACTAGGATCTGCAGCTTATCCAGTAGGTAGGGAAATGGGCAGACTGGGTGGGCCAAGCGGTCCTTATTTGCCGTCAAATTCTATGTTTCTATGTTTCTCTCAGCATGGCACCCTGTACTCGGGGGGGGAGACAGTGAAGCCGATGGGGGATTGGGCACCCTGTCAGCGACAGCATGGGGGAGACAGTGGAGCCAGCGGGAGACTGAGCACCCCATCGGCCATACGTCATTTTGCCATGCTGGGTGGGCTCCTAGCGTGGCACCTGGATCTTTGGGGGGTGTGGAGCCAACAGAGTTGGGCACCCCGTCGGCCTATAATTGAGGTGGGAGGAAGGGGCGCATGAGCAAGCAGTGTGTTGCATGCACATGTGTGGGGGAGCTCTGCTCACTCAAGCCGAGGCTCTCCCTTTGAACTGTATGCCACTGCATTTTCAGCTGTCATAGACAGCTGGAGCAGTGATTGGCGCTCTGCGACCGTGCCTGCAAATACACTGACTGAATTGGAAGAGGCTGACACACCTCTGGAAAACTCGTTTGATGGCACTATGTTTCTTGCACATGCGTGCAAACAAACATAAAAATGTATTTAAGAAATCCCAATGTAGGTGTTGCCGAATTGGGCTGGTTGTTCCAGGGATGGGCAAAAAAACAGTCCTGTTGTACACTGTATAAAAAAAACTTGCTGTGATTGTGGTCTTCAAATTTGTTTTGAATTGACACACATAGGTTCCATCAAAAAATATGAATGTTCTTTTTTTATGAAAGACAGATAAAGAACAATATTAGCAATATAATTAAATCAATATCCTTGTTGTAATTATAAAGAAGGTATTATCACAAAGCTAAAAGTAGTGGCCTATCATTTTATATTAAAAAATAATTAGAACATATATGTTTTTGTCTACTTCATTAACTATGTCAACGTGTTCTAAATATATTTTCAAAGGTAATACAGAAATACTAAGGATACATATTTATAAGCTCTTAAAAACATTGTGTTTGCATTGACTTAATTACAATATTTCATTAACATTAGAACTATACATTTTTGGATTCAATATTATTGTTTCGATGTATAATTTAAAATAACTTTTTTAGTTAAATTAATATTTTCAGTAGCGCTATGAGATTTTTTCTGTGATATTACATTTATATAGCACAAAATATGTTTCTCACTTTTCCTAAAAACAATAGTAATCTAGATTTATGTATACCTTTTTTAGAAGTTAGCTTGCTATGCCTGTTTACCATAACAATACTGAACAGTATGGCATTTATTTTATTTTATTCAAAATTTGAGAGCAAGACAATTTTTTTTTAAAAAGGACAGGCCTTTGAAACCACAGCTGTGTATACATTGTTCTATTACACAATACATATCAATAAGTGAGGCACACTACATCAAACAATTTATAACAAAGACTGCAGTAAGGTTCTGTACTTTCTAAAGTGCAATACAGATACAGTACCATCATCAATGTTTGTTTTGTACGTATAGCAAGAATGCAAATAGTACAGTGCACATATATTGTTGTAATGACTGCTTACTTTTAGAAATACTGTAATGTTACTATATCAGACACTGTGTGAGGCATATGTTGTAAATTGGCAAACTTTAATGCTAAGCTAAATACACTGTCCATGTAACCACCTGACATCACAGAGCATATATGTAAAATATACTGTAGCTGAGGTTTCAAAATAGCATCCTGCAGAATTTAAGAAAATATTAATTGAACTGGAAAACTCCTCATCCCACCCCTCAATAAAGGCAATCCTATAAAAGAGCAGGAACACACCAGTAGTTTGCATTGTGGTATAGATGTGCACAACTATCATTCTGTAAAACAAAAGGCAGTAATTTTTCAAATCTACATATAGATACATATATACATCCATATACACCTATACATATATGCATATGTGTGTGTGTGTGTGTGTGTGTGTGTGTGTATATGTTTATACAATAGATAAAGAATCAATATCCAAATCCAAAGTTCTGATTGTATAAAACACATCACATAACCATGCATATATCAGAGCATGACAGCACACCTGCACTTTTACCCCCTCCAAAAACAATTTTGACATTTTATAAGCTAGATGACCCACTCTATGGTGTGCTGTCGTGCTCTGATATAAGCACGCCTTGGGTGGTTGACACACTCGGCCTGTGACCTCGTGCGTACAATGCACACCAAGGCATGCGTATATCAGAGCACAACAGCACACCTAAGAGTGGGTTATCTATTTCATATATATATATATATATATATATACACATATATATATATATATATATATATATATATATATATATTTATGCAATAGTGTGAGACCAAAAGCCATTGAATAAATCCATTTATTTCCACATATGTGGAATAAATCTAACCACCCTAGATTTATCCCACATATGTGAGATAAATGCAAACTGTCAATCAAAGCTTTTTTGGTCACTTTTTTGACAAACAAATGTGAATAACTTTAAAACGAAAAATGATAGCATAGTACTGTGAGCACGAAAAATGTTCTGGACAGAAATATCTACAAAATGAGTGGTGTTTCATTTATAGATACCTTTTAGTTTTTTTTATAATTAGCAAAAAACAGCAAAAAATCCTATTTTCTTTTCACTTGTCAGACAAACAAATATAAATAACTTTAAAATGAAAATGATAACATGGTACTGTGAGCACGAAAATGTTCAGCATAAAAATATCTACAAAATGAGTGGTGTTTCATTCAGAGATACCTTTTAGTTTTTTCAAAATTAGCAAAAACAGCATAAAATTCAGTTTTCTTTCACTTTTTCAAAACAAATGTGAATCACTTTAAAACTAAAATGATAGCATGGTACTATGAGCACAAAAATGTTCAGCATGAAAATATCTACAAAATGAGTGGCATTTCATTAATAAACACCTTTTTTTTTTTATAATTAGCAAAAACAGCATAAAATTAAATTTTGTTTCACTTTTTCATCAAACAAATCTAATAACTTTAAAACAAAAAGGTAGCATGATACTGTCACCATGACATTTGTTCAGCAAGAAGTTCTCTACAAAATGAGTGGTGTTTTCATTTAATAGCAACCACCCGCTAGGCGGACATACACCAGGAAAGTTAACCAAAGTCCCAGAAAGTCCCAGAAATTACCATTTAAAAAGAACATAAACAGTCAAAACCAAATGTTCCCACACTGATAAGAAGCATCCTATTGCATAAATGAATATACAATGGTGAGCTGTCAGATAAATGATTTATCTACACTTGCTGTTTGACCTACACCTCACTGTGGCTTACGCCCACTGCAGTTCCCCGAGGTCAAACAGCACTTGTGTGTAGATAAATCATTTACCTGACAGCTCACCATTGTATATCCCATATATATATATATATATATATATATACACACACAGATATACATATATACATATTTGTAGCATCAATATGCTGGGCAGCATTTCATTTAATGCAATAACATTAAATACCACAGATAGTTCTATAACACAATATTCATACAAAACATGCACAAAAAGAACATTTTTTTTCAAATAAACAAAATAAAAATGAAAGCAGCATCAGTATTCTGTCACTCAGCTCATTTTCAGAAGTATATACATATTTACAACACTGAATCATATGTTGGTGTTTGTGCAGCCATATCAGTGAATCAATGATATTTCCATTTGAGGAAGATATCACACAGCCATCAATGGTGTTAGGATTGCATATTAGTATGAACTTTTGACATTATCAAAGACAAAGCCATAGAGTAATTAAGAATAATATAACTAAATGTGCCAAGTTATAACATACTTGCTGACATATAAGTGCTATCCAGCTCCCTCAAGTCTGCTTGGACTGTGCTGATGCCAGTCTTGTAAGTAAACACATCAAGGTCAGTCATGTAGAGTATAACAGGAAAAGACATAATAGTTTAACATTACCAAGTTGCAAATCTATTTGCTATGACCATTTATCAGTTTGTCATGTCACTCAATAACAGCTGAGATATGCAAAGAAATTGCTCCACTGTTCATTACTCCTTTGACTGTAACTGTACAATTGACACAAGCTATGAAAATACAGTATCACAATGGGAATTAGAAACACAGAAGTTGATGGCAGACCAGGACCGCAAGGCCCATCCAGTCTGCCAATTTTTTCTACCTTATGAATGTGCCATCAGCCTTTACTCTGTCAATGGCCTATCTATTCATATTCATTTGTATTGATCCCTTATGCCTATCCCATGCCTATTTGAAGCCCTGCACTGTATTCATATCCAGCACTTCCTGAGGTAGGCCGTTCCATGCATCCAAGAACTTTCTCACATTACCTGTTAATCAGTCTCCCTCTAATCTCATGCTGTGTCCTCTTGTCCTGTTATTTTTCTTATATTGAAATGTTAGACTCTTTCACCTTGTTAATGCCCTTAAGATGTTTGAATGTTTTGATCATATCACGTCTCTCCATCCTTTGCTCTAGGGTATAAATATTGAGCTCCGTTAATCTGTCCTCATATGTTTTCTGATGCAGTCCCTGCGCCATTTTGGTTGCCATTCTCTGGACTACCTCCATTTTGTTAATGTCCTTGTGCAGGTGCGGCCTCCAGTACTTCACGCAGTGCTCCAGATGGCGTCTATCCAGTGTCTTGTAAACAGGGATGATTACCTCCCTCTTACAACTTGAGATACCCATACTAATACACCCCAACATTCCCCTAGCCTTATCCACTTCTTCAGTGGTCTGCATAGATGATTTCAGGTCATCTGTGATGACGATGCCCAAGTCTTTTTCTTCCCTTGTGATTGCCAGCAACTCCCCTCCCAACCTATAGGTGGCTTCAGGGTTTCTTTTCCCTATGTGCATGATCTTGCACTTCTTTTCGTTAAACCCCAGTTGCCACTCTTCTGACCATTTTGCCAGTTTATCCAGATCTCTTCTCATTTTGTCCACCCCATCTGGGTCACCTATTCTGTTGCAGATCTTGGTGTCATCTGCAAACAGACAAACAATACGCTGCAGTCCATCTGCAATGTCACTGGTGAATATATTGAAGATAACTGGTCCCAGGACTGAACCCTGAGGTATCCCACTTGTGACTTGCATCTGTTCTGACCGTATACCATTTACCACCACTCTCTGAGTTTTGCCTGCCAATCAGTTTGCCACCCAGTTGACCAACTTCTGACCCACCCTGAACCTACCCAGCTTATTAAGCAATCTTTTATGTGGAACAGTATTGAAAACTTTGCCGAAGTCAAGGTAGCAGACATCAACTGCACCCCCTTGGTCCACCACTCTGTTTATCCAGTCAAAGAAATCTATGAGTTTAGTTTGACAGGACCTTCCTGTTGTAAACCCATGCTGTCTTGGATCCTGTGTTCCTATGGATTCCAGGTATTGCACTATCCTTTCCTTAAGGACTACCTCCATAATCTTGCCCACTACTGAGGTAAGACTGTTCGGTCTGTAGTTCCTTGCCTACTCCCTCCTACCACTTTTGTGGAGCGGGATCACATGAGCCAGTCTCCAGTCTTCTGGGACCTCTCCTGTGCTCAGAGACTCACTAAACAGTTCTGATAATGGCTCTGCTAGTTCCACCCTTAGCTCATTTAGTACCCTGGGATGTATGCCATCCAGTCTCATTGCCTTGTCCACCCTGAGCATAGTGAGCTTTTGTAGGACCCTTTCTTTTGTGAAGGAACTTGTGCACACCTCCCTCCCGCCTGTGTCCATGGTGCTGAGCTGTGGGCCCTGCCCTACCTTCTCCTCAGTAAATACTGAGCAGAAGTATCTATTTAGGATAGATGCTTTTCATTGGTCCTCCTCCACACACTCCCCCTTATCCCCTTTGATCTTAGGAATAACCACTCTAGACTTTCTCCTTTCACTAATGTATCTATTGAAAATGTTGTCCACTTCTTTTATTCTACATGCTAGTGTTTCCCCAGTTTGGACCTTTGCCTGCCTTACTGCCTTCCCTGCTTTGCTTAGGGAAGTTTAGCATGCCTCCCTATCTTCGTCCCACTGCGTCCCCTTATATTTCCTGAAGGCCAACCTTTTGGCTCTGACCTTTTTTGCTACTGTTTCTGAGAACCAAAGTGGTTTCCTCCTTCTTTTGCTTTTCTCCCTAACACAATAGGATGTTGCTTCAAGTATTTCATCCTTAATGCTTGCCCACTTTGCCTGTACCCCCGCACCTGTATACCTTCTTGTCAGGGATAACGTAATTCTGTTGGCCATCTTATCAAAGTCAGCTCCTCTGAAGTCCCATATTTTTGCCTCAAAATGGGATGACTTAATTCTAGTGGACAAATTGAACCATACCATGTGATGGTCACTGGCCCCCCAGGTGACCTTTTACCTAGAGATCTGTAATCCTTTCCCTGTTATTCAGTACTAGATCTAGGATAGCCCTGTCTCTTGTGGTTTGTTGTACCAATTGTTTGAGGCCCTCCCCCTGCAGGGAATCCACCATGTGTCTAGTTCTGGCAGATGTTCCTGCTGGTATTGACCAATCTGTATCTGGCATGTTGAAGTATCCCATTATCAGACCCTCCCCTTGAGCTGTCATGTTTTGTATATATTCTAACAGTAATGTGTCTATATCCTCCCCCTGGTCTGGAGGCGTGTTTTCAACCCAGTTCATATGGTTGCCCCTTTTCCTGTTTCCAGGGTGACCCATAGTTCTTCTCTCTCATTATGTGTATTCTGAATTTCTGTAGCTTTGATATTTTCATTGACATAAAGGGCTACTCTCTCCCCCTTTTTGCACCTCAGTCTCTTCTGAACAGTACATAGCTGGGTACTGAAGTCTCCCAATCAGCAAGTGTCACAGTGATACATCAAGACCACATCTTACTTCATGAGTTGCAGACACTTTGTTTGTATGAAGATAGATAAGAAGCAGTCAAGAAAGTATTCTGAAATACATCTCAGTCTTCAAGACAAAGATATGTAATGAATCAGCATCTTTCAACTACATGTGCCAAGATATTATTTACTTGCTGTCACATAACTACTGTCCAGCTCCCTCAAGTCTGCTTAGACTGTACCTCATGGCAGTCATGTTAGTAAGTACATTAAGGTCACTTATGTAGAACATGGTAGTAAAAGGCATGCCAGCTTTAACTGTTAGTAGCTCACAAAATGAATTTGCTATGTACACAAATGAGTGTCAAATCTGTCTCAATAACAGACCATGCAAACAACAAAATGATCATACTGTTTTTGTGGTCCTCCGACAGTAGTAGTACTACTCACAGCAAACATGACATACTTCATAGGAATTGAAATACTGTCTGAAAAAGTTTTACAGCACTACTTCCAGGTAACAACAGACTCAGTAATCAAAATATATATTGTGGGTCCATAAAAGATAACAATTCACCACAAAAGTAGTATATTGTTGTGAAAGTGTTTAATGAAGGCACACATAATATCCCTTTTACATTATGTTTTTCTGTAAAAAGAGGTGGAATACATGTAATGTTAACCAATGTGCAGCACATGTTAGCATTTTGTAGGTCTCTGATCGAAAAGTCACTCCTTGATGCTGTGAGCATTATCTATGTTATGGAGAATGATTACATATGCATCTTTTAGATTCCTCAGTAATCATTCTCTCATAGTGCACACTGTATCATTGCATTCCACTGTGTCAAGGGCCCCCAACATCTGCATCTCCAACAATGTCCTTGCACCCCTGAAGCAAGTGCAGTCCTTCAAATACTTGGGGGTTACCCTTGATGACACCATATCCTTTGCTTAACATGTTGACTCAGTTGTCAAGGTAGTGAACTCAAAATTGGGGCTGCTTTACAGGCACAGGAAATACCTTACTCCAGCAGCTCTCTGTCTCACAGTTACAAGCTCCATCTTATCAACCATTGACTATGGCCTAGTAGTTTATAGGGCAGCCATACAAACTGTGCTAAAGAATGTGCATACCGCACTTGACAGGGCCTGCAGTCTAACCATGAAGGCAGATCACCTCACCCATACCTGCTCCTTTTATGAGAAGACCAACTCTCTGTCTCTAGGGGGTATGAATAAATTCCAAACCTGCCTTCTTAGAAAGAAAGCACTGCTGGGCAAGTCACTCCTGAGTGTATCCGCCATCTTCTCCAAAGCAGACACAGGCTACGGTACCAGAAGCATGAAGCAGAGGCACTATTCATACCATTCTGACTAACTGCACTTGTTCAATGTGCATTTTTCTACAGAGCACCCCTCTGGCTAAATGAGATTCATGAGATCACTCACAAGATGAAATGTCTCTCCCTTTTCAAGTCTGAACTCAAGCACTACCTTACTTCCTGCAGTGCATACGACTGTTCTCTGGTCACCTGGTACACCACCCCCTGGTAGATTGTATGCATGTCTCACCAAGCTATTGCTTGTGGAAGGCATAAGGGTCACTGCACAGTCTCAACCCCATCCCTGACTCTCTTCCTTGCAATCCTACCTCCCCACTTCATCCACCCCTGCCCTGCCCTGCCCCTCTCCACACCAACCCATCTCCTATTCCTCTCCTCTCCTCCAGCCACCTTGCTATATCCTCCCTGTGTGCTGTTGACAATGCCCACATTTGGCTGATCTTCACCATCTCTTCACCCCATACTCCCAATCCCCTTCACTCCCCCCCCATCATGGGTTCTCTCCTAATTTCCCTCCTTGGGTTTTGGACACAATGTGGGGAGGTCCCCTGCTTGCACTTCAACTAAACTATAGACAATCAAACTTGCACTGTTGCTACCACTGCAAGATTCAATGACAATGTTGTGTTAGTCTTTTTTTTGATTTGCTATGTGTTCATTGATTACTTCCCATGTGTTGTATTATTTCTGTGTCTGTTTCACTGTTAAATGATGTGGAATCTTTGTAAAAGAGCATCAGCTCAAAGTTTTTTTCTGAATATCTGAATGAATAAAAACTCTAACCATCCACTTCTATATCTGCTCCATGTGACATAATGTTCCGACTGAATAGGAGTTCCATGATGGAAAATGATAGCATGTGTGTCAAACTGAGTTCCTGAGAACATAATTCTTCCAGAAATTAAATCAGTAATAGGTGTGGTAACTTTCATGCCTTGTGAGTTAAATCACCTTTGGGAAAGGGCTGGAAGTCCGAAACGTGTGAGGCGTGAAGTCTTCTTGCTTGTATTAAAGTTTTTTAATTTTTATAACCAAGTGTTCACTTTTATTTATTTAGAGGTGGTGAGTGCCAGAGTACCTTGTTGTTTTATCTGTTTTTCACTCTGAGCACCTCCATCCTGGTGCTGCCTCATATGTAATATACAGAGTTAAATCGCTGAGGCACAATGATGATGTACGAACTGAAGTCAGCCACTCTCAAAGAACAGATAGTACTTTGGCCACATCTGTGACACTGCCAGCCAGTGGTAGCATCCCTAAACAATCTACAGAATTTAACAGATATTTCTTCCAGAATGCAGACAGTCATATCATGTCATTAGTTGCCTGAGACTGCATGTGTCCACATGACAAACAAGTGTTCTTGCACACATAATTAACTGTGAAGTGCTGTCTAAGTGGAATTTCATCATTGGCCAAGCTAGTCATCATACCCATCATGAATTCAGTTACATTCTGTTGGACATTATCAGCAAACATCCTCAGTCCAGGATAGTTGGACAGAGTAAGAAGCAGAAGAGTTCAACTCTGTAAACTAGGTACTTGTTCTTGACTACCTCTAATAACATTTTTCAGTGCATCAGAAAGAGTTGTTGACTTCACATTACTTAATAGGTGAACAAACTCTGGCATATGCAAAAGAGTTTGCATTGCAGCGTTGGCATAGCAGCTCATTCCAGTGCTATTGTCAAAGATCGACAGTTTCTCAAGACCAATGCATTTTTTGCAGGTGGTGACCTGACTTGATCAGTAAGCGACTGATTACCACATGCAGCAGATTGTGAAGAAATTGAAGTTTTACTCTGTTTCCTTTTCAAGTTATGTGTTGTGTCCACTGGTACATCTCACATGGGGATGTATCTAGGAACAGGAATCAGAGTTGCGGTTGGTCGGTATAATGCACATAGCTGGTTGTTTTCCACAATACATTTCACTTCAGCATGTACCTTATTCTCTGCAAGGTTCAGTATATGCACACCAGAAAGAGATCTGATTCATGGCAAAGCAACATATGTCATGCCATCCTTGAAGATTCCCATTCCTATGTCAACAATGGCATTAGCAAGGCCATGTCCTTGTGATTTGTGAATGGACACAGCATAAGCAAGACACAGTGGAAACTGCTTACGTGTCACATAGATATCCTTCACAATCTGAAACTTGACAAAGGATCTGTCAATGGTAAAAGGAAGGTCACATTTGTCAAATTTGATCATACCAAAGTCAACAAATGTATTCTGTGCATTGTACTGAAAGTCAACAGTGTAATCCATTGCTCCATCCAGCCCACGATCAACATCAAGATTTCTCCGCAGCATAACAAGTGCATTTTTGCATAGTGTTAACACAGCTTCCAAGCCAGCAGTCTGTGACACATCAGTTGTGAGTTCTTTCAGTCATTCAACCAGTTTTGTTACCATTGTACGTGTCAGACTAACACCATCAATTGCATCAAGTGATGTAAGTGTAACAATAGGTTGTTGTTCTCTTTGTAGATGGATCTGGTTGAACTCAGCACATTGTTTTAGTCTTGGCAGCAAGAACACAATGCATTGTCCACTACTCTGCAGCTGTGCAAATAGCTTGCATGCTTCCTATATAGATGTCTCTTTTGCGCTGATAACACCTTGTCTTAGCATTTGTAGATGAAAAGCTGATAAACTACCAATCCAAGCTTCATCAAGTAATGCTTTATAGGACATATCTCCTCTCTGTTGCATATTCTGGAACAGTTTAACATAAGAAAATACATCCCAGAGATTAACTCCACATGTACACCCAATGGTTTTCCTAGCTTCCTCTACTGAAAGAGTGAAGACATGTTGGCCATTGACAGGAGCCAGTTGGAGAAGATCTCCAAATACAACAATGTTTTTACAACCAAATGGTACATCATCATCACTGCCTATTATCTCCAGTAGATGTAGGTGAATGTATGTAAGAAGAATGTTGGAAACCACACTGATTTTATTAATGATCAGTAACTCCATTCTGTCAAACATGGACCTCAGCTCACTTGCAACTTTGAAAGACAACTTTCTGTACTCTCCAGTTTTGCCATGCTCCACTGGCAGCATAAACAGCCTATGGAAAGTGACACCACCTATGTTGTAAGCTGCTAGGCCAGTTGGAGCAGATATTATGATAGATCTTGGTGCGTCAGTAACTCTACATACACCTGCACTTATCACTTCAATCACAAAGCTTTTGACATTGCCAGAAGCATGACTGGCAAACATCCTAACTTGCATACGTTTGTCACAGACAGATTCCTTTTTATGGTGTCTCACACCATGTTCAATAGCATGCATCACTGAGGCATAGACAACTTGTTGATGAGCATTCAATTCATCTATAATATTGACCGATTTATCTGTGAAGTGCAAGCTTTGCTGCATAGCACTTTCTGTCTCTGACATCAACACAGTGGGGTAATTCACAGGCAACGGAGCACCAAGTGCTTCTTCGCCCTCAGGATCAGCTATGTCCTGTGAGCTGACTGGAGTATCATCTTCCAGTTATTTCCTTGCTTTCTCAAGTTGCTCTTTCTCAAGGTCCAGTCTCTTTATGTATGTAGTTGACACATCATTTTTGAAAGAATCATAGCTCAAATTGAACTACTCTTCAAAAGTGTCACATGCACCTTTCAAATTTCTCTTGTCTCATCAAGGCTTAAACATAAATAGAAGAGCAAAACAGTAGTGCTCTTTACTTTCTGTTGTCGTCAAGCTCATTTTACAGTGGTCAGTCAACCACGGTTTATGCCTCTTCAGCAGAAACCAATCTAGGCCTGACACCTTGTGTATACTCTTCTCAGGGTCAGAAGAGACACCCCATTTGTAGTCATACCACTGAGCAACCTCTAACAAACACAAATCATCCATTGTACTATGGCACTGTGCATAGTAGTAGTCAATCAAGTTGCTCTTAAGTATGTCTGTAGATGTTGGTCTGGTTGCAGCAATGTCTTCAATCGTACCATGACTCGATGTCTCTTCTCTTTAAAATTAACATTCAAATATCGAATGGACTCTGACTTTCCATACAGACAGGTACCTATAAGATGGTCAGTAGCCTCATATGTTCCACACTCATGATGTGACAGAGTCCTCAATCCAAGTGACCACAGCTAAGAAGATATAGACCTGTTGTAGTTAGACAAGTCTTCCCAGAGTTATTGTAAGTAGATTTGCTCATGCTTAGTGATATATGAAGTTACATATCTCACCAGAACCATTGAAATGTCAGCAACATACTGCACATCAATGTTGGCCTGCCACATTAACAACAGAAGAGGGCTGTAGTCATTGATGTAGACGTGTGACTCCCTACAAGGCAGCTCATACACCTGTTTCGTGGATTTAGCCTTCAGATGATGCCGCATGGCAGAGAAGACATCATTCAGACATGCAGTCATACAGACTCATCTTGGGGATCCAAACTGGCACCTTGAGTACCAGCTCCCTCTGTGTTTCACCTTTCTGAGACAATATTTGATGCACAAGTGTCACTGAAATTTCTGTACCAATTTCCAGAGCATTAGACTGTCACATTTGTCAGGAATATGGCATGTTACATACCTCAGAATGAAGCTTAGAATATCAGCTTCATTACTGTCACCAATTTGTGGGGCATATTTTATCCACAACAACATGTGTATGTGGGGTGCTCCACGTGCTTGGTATTTCATACTTCAAAAATAGTGCTCAACAATACCAAGAGGTGGGTTAGTTTTGGACAGTATGAATCATAAGATTGCCTGGAACCGGTGCTGAAAGTATTGTGACACTGAGACTGGATACAGTGAACACATTTCAACAAGATTCATACTCTGTATGCCATCCACATCCAAGTTAGCCCATGTGAAAAGGTCAACTAAGTCATCTCAGTAGTATTCTGCACAACTGAGTGTGACAAACCATGTTGCAGGGCCAAACTCCCTTAACATGCACATCACCTCAGAGTGCCATCTGTACCAATATTCTTTAGTATCACACATGCTGGACATAGTAGAAGAAAGACTAGCTTGCAGTATTTCAACTTTCTTCTCCAATTTCTGGATTAACTGTGCAGCTATCATATTGGTAAATTCTGTACCAAGTTGCAATGTGTGTGCAATGCATGCAGACAAAATGCTAAGTTCCCCTTCCCACAGAAGATGAAACAGATATGATATGTTTCTCTGGAACTTTCCATCTGAATGCAGAAGTCTTGAAACTCTGTACTCAGCTCCAGCAACCCAAACATCACGATTGCCCAGGCGTCCATCTGTACCATGTGGAAAGAGATCTGAAAAGCAATGTGCCTCTAGTGTGCTCTCCCAGATGCTGACAGGATTACTCTCTACCTGTTTCATCTGGTACAAATCCATATTATCCATAACTGGGTCCTTCCCATGCAAAGGGTGGACAGTGTATTGTTCATATACGTTTTCATTTGTGACAATCTCTACTTTTTCAGTCATGGCCTTTTGACATTCAAGCATATCAGCTTGCATATGAAGATCAGCAAATGTTCCTATGTCGATGTCAAGACAGAAAGGATTATGTTGCTTGAGGTATTGCAAAGCATGCTTGACCTTTTCAACTTTAACAATGTCTTGCCATATTGTTTTGGTTTTAGTTGGGATACCATTTACCAGTATCACAGCACTATTCTCTCTAGAGATGGTGTGCACATTGTCTTGCAGTGGTAGAGACAGATACATAATAGAGCCCTTTAATGACCTAAGGAGCTCTTTTTTTGGCAAATATTTCATTTTGGTGTTCAGTCTCACATTGGTTTGAAATGGCTTCATTGTCTGGATTAAAATTCTCTCAAACAAATTCAAGTCAGCAATCTCTACAGACTTCTTCTGTACTTCTGTGTCATTTAGTACAGACCGAGGAGGCAAAGTGTCAGACTTGATCTTACGATAACAATATGTGCATAGTGACACTGCACCCTGTAAAGTAAAGTCTGCCCTCAGAAGCAAATATGCAACCAGATGACCCCACATCTCATTCCACCATGTGATATTGTACAGGACCACAGTAACAGACTGTTCTTTGAAAAACAGTCATTCATAGGAGACACAGACAATGTCAAATTTCTGAGTTTTGCTTATTTCAAATTTAGCAATCACAGTTCCAAATTTCCTTAGCAACTGTGACTCTTACCAGTCTGTATCACATCTATGGCACCATCGGTATCAATAGTTTTCCTAAATGTATTTCTTTGTTGCAATTCTTTTATAAACTCAATGATACCATCAACATCTCGATCATTTAACAAAGAATCAAAACACATGAAGTTTCTCACAGCAGATTTTACACGATATAGCTGTTGTACAAATCTCTGCATGCCAGAGTTGTGCACAGCAAACATGCGAAAGGGATGGAATATACTCTCACATGCTCCCGTCTGCAAACAAGCAAGTGAATGTCCCATCAGACCACTAAAACATCTAATATCACACTTGTCAATACTGGCAAACAGTTTGTATCTTACACATCTTTTTGTGTCTAAAAACTTCAAAAGGAACTTTTCAGTCACAGGAACTGATTCTTCCCTGATATTGCACATGTCATCACTAGGTCATTTCTTAGCACATGACTTTCACTATGCAATATTTTCACAAGTGTCATTTTCATCATCCATGACATCCTCACCATTTGTCACAAATAAAGTATTCTGAAGTTAGCCACATACATCCAATGTCAAATTTACATTACTACTGTGAACATTGTATGTTTTCTCCCAGAAAAATGCTTCAGAATGCATTCACTTCCCTTCAAACACTGAACAAAGGTTGCATGTCTTTAAGTGTTGAAATGCAATTAGTCTGTTTCTCATATCTTCAGTTCTGGCACTCAGTTTATCAATGGCTGATATCATGACAGCCTACAATTGTAAATGTATGTTCATGGCCATATTCACAAAGCGTCTTGCTCTCAAATGTAGTTTCATCAGAGAAAGTTTGTTTTTTACTTTCTTTCCCTTACGCGTGACAACTACTGACATGATACAGCCAATCTTAGCAGTATGTATAATTTTTTTGAAGAATCGAGCTCTGCTGTGATGTCTAACACCACAACTATCACTAACACCATTTGTTTTATCTCTAACAGACCTAACATAAATAGTCTCATGAGGCGGTAGTGCCGGTCTTTTCAGTGAGACATTTTTTTTCCAGGACGCACACATTTTTTCATTTGTGTCCATTTTTTAGAAACTGCTAGAAGATGAACAACACTCAGCAGTTTTGTGCTTATGAGAAAGACTAGTTTTCTCATCATGACACGACATGGAGCCACCAATATACCTGTTTCACTTCGAAAGTGGCTGCACTTCATGAACAACAGTCATTTCTCTAAGTCTTCTTGAACTGTTCATTCTTTTCTTTTCAAAGTTGCACCTAAAAACCCCCCCAGAAAAAATAGATAAAATGACAATTGTCATATGGGAATCAATACACAATGCATCATCCATTGTAAACACTTTTAGATAAATTATTGAATGCATATTTAGCAACTGCTATATAGTAAATCAGCATGGCAGCTCACAGTGGCACAAATGTTTGTCTTTTTGTTTCATGGAGTGATACATCCTTTTTAGTGTATATATGCCTTTTCCTAGTAGTAACATATATGCATAAGATTCCAATACAAATTCACTCTTCACAAGTCGAATGACCCATTTCAAATGAGATGTGTAGATCACACACTGTTGTATTCACATCAGATATGCGGCATCAACCTGCTGGTGCACACACTCTGTTAATAACACTATTGCACCCACCAATACATGCGCCAGCACAAGTTCCAGTCCTGCTGGGAAACCAACACAGCAGGGAATTGTACAATACTTTCATACAATGCTCAATTCACAGCCAGCTACATGCAAATGGGAAATCATATATTCAAGGTGCAATGAGGGAATTTACATGTCATTATATGTCAATTAGCATTTCTCTCATAGAATGGTGTCCAGCAGATTATGCTGTGCACCCTTGATAGCCATTGCATTCATATACCACATGCAGTCAGCATGTACCTCTAAACATGTTCACACCCTGTTCACCAGACATGTCCATGCCCAAAACACACTCTGTATTGCAGAGAGGCTGACCCCCTACAATTCCAAAACATGCAAAGTGAATGCCACACCCTGCAGTAGCAATGCCATGCCTGGAATAAACTGACTCCCTGTCTGGACACCAGCCCTCAAGACACAGTCTGCAGCAGGACAGACATGCACATCAATACCCCAGAGCCTACACACTGACAGCGACATCCTGTACAAAGCATTTATCTATCTGTACCCCAAGATACACACATTTCTGACACACTAAATATGCCCCTACCCCACTCATTATCTCAACACCCTCTACTTACCCACCCAGTTGTATGTTCTCACCACACCCTGCTTCCCTACCACCATCAGTTCCCAAACATCAGCAGGTACCGCAAGCTACCCTGCACTCCATCATGGCCACCCACCAACAGAGCTATACAACAGTCTGATGTATTATACTAGTAAAGGTGAATTAGTAAACTCTGTCCTCCAATTAGTGAGCACTGTACATTGTCTTACTAGTTCCTATCAGGAAGAATCAGTGTGGGAGTGGAGGGGGGTGGAAGAAGGAAGTGTCTTTGTAAAAAATGCAGAAAATACAATCTTAACAACATTGTACACTTCATTTTCATAAGCACAAAAGCATTTATTTATCAGAACTGTCATAATAACATTATAAAAATAACATTGTTATTATTCAGTCACGATACACATAAAACTCATCCATCACCTTTAAATGTACTATCCCCATGCAAATATACATGATAACATATGATAAAATGCAATTTCTGAAAATGTTGTCATGGATGAGGATTTTGCATCCTCATGAACTAAGATATTTGACCGTGACTTATTGATGGTCAAGGATTTTGCATGCTTATGGCTGAAGATTTTTAAATCCTTTAAATTAATAGAAAAATTTACCGGTGATAACTTGTTAAACACCAAAAGCCATACAAAAGATTAAGCAGCAAGTAACAACAATTAAAACTATATTGTTTCCATGAAAAATGATTAAATCCACCAGACCAGTGGTGCAGAGGGTTGAGGCACTGGACACCACACCTCGAACCATGCCGGCGACTTGAGGTTGGGAAAGAGATCGGGTTGCTAGGGGTCAGTTGGGGAGGAGAGGCTTGAGAGTCTGAAGGACAGCTCTCTTCTCCTGGAGAGGGTGGGGAATCAGAGCCACTGCAGCATTCCTGGTGGCAACCGGGTGGTGATGTGCAGCAGTTCAGAGTGCATGGGGATGGTGGGGTAGATGTTGGTCATACAGTGTGTGGGTTCCCACACTAGAAGAAAAAAGAGAAATTGAGGAATCCTCTGGTGCAATGGAGTCTCGGACGACTAGCACCACACCAGACACAACAAGGATTCTTTTCCAGCCCAGCTCAACAGGAACTCCCCAGTGTATGGGGTACGTACCCGCTGGGTCAAGACCTGGGTTGTGTGCAGGGGGAAGAGTTTGAGAATGGAAGCTGCAGCTGGTGGGGTGTCAGATGTCGAAGGGCTGAAAGGGTCACCATTGGTAACACCCCCAGCCAAAGCAGTAGGAGCATAAAGAATAAATGTAAAAAAAGAAAAGAAAAACTATTAAATCTATATTCTCATTCCGCACATTAATCTTGTGATCAAGGATTTTTTTGGCTCGTGAAAGGTGATTCTTGGCTTCATGAGTCGTGGTCAACGAATTTTCATGCTCGTGAACTAGGATCGATAAAAAAAATTGATTTACTAAAATGTAGAAAATAATATTAAACAATTACTTATGGAGCCCCCAAAAGTTGCAAAACAGTATATTCATTCAATTAGTTTGACTTAAAACATGTACTAAATTTCTAAATAAAATAATTGATTTCTTACTCTCGTTACTCACGTTAATCTCGCCGTCAAGGATTTTGTCGGCTCGCAAAAGATAATCCCCGTTCTTCCATATTGGCATGTTACAGCATATGGCCAATCAAGCATCAGCCTTATCCCACCAAAATAAAATAAAAAGAATGTTTACTAAACTAAAAGCCAATAGCAAACAATTCTGTAGACACAACAAGATGCATAAAGTGCTGCCAACCAATGGTATGTGTCCACATTATATGTTGCTACATGAGAGAGCAGTTTTTTCACTGTCACAGCTTTATCCTGTTCTAATATTAGGCATTTGCTTCAGGACTGTTCAGAGAGAGACACATTTCTGAGACTGCTGCCTGTGTCAAAATACTGCTTTATTTTCTGAATAGAAGAATGCTTCTGAGTCAGTGTTTGGATTGTGGGGAGCAGTCTGGTCCAAAGGGCAGCTGCATTTAGTAGAGCAAGCTATTTTGGCAATAACTTGCAGCTACCAAGTTATGATGTGTCATGGTTTGGCAAGGGTGGTATGAGATGGGAGCAGCTCATGCCAACTATGTGCCAGCTACTGAAGACATGCACTGTGCCTGATATACACCTCATCCACCTCAGAGGTAATGATTTGGGTCACAAAAGGGGAGTAGATTTGATTGAGGCTGCTCAGTCAGATTTGCAGTCTCTTATGGAGATGTTACCTGCCTGTAAGATTCTGTATTCAGATATTAAAGAGTGGATAATGTGCAGAGGCAAGAAATATTGTCTTGGACTTGAAAGATCACATTGTAAGGTAAACATACAAATATCTGGATTCCTTCACATTATGGGAATGCACACTCCATGTCACCCCCAAATTCGTCACTTTAAACATTGTCTATACCTAAAAGATGGTGTGCATCTCTCAAATGCTGGCAACACATATTTTGTTGGGGACCTCAGAGACAGCATTCTAGCACTTATCTGAATGTGTACCTCAATGCATCTGCAGTGCCTACTATGGAAGATAACCAAATGGCTCTTTTAAGAGCCACACAACTTGGTCAATAAATAGACAAACTCTTCGCCCAAAATACAAACTGAAACATATATCATTTTATCTGATGGAATGGTGTGTCTGTTGAATCAGTGTGCTTACATGTAAAATGGGAAATGTGCTTAGTCTGGGGGTGGTGGGGGGGGACTAGTGTACCATTAGTGGCATGCAATGTCACACAATTTAATAATAATTTAATAATAATAAGCGACATTGCAGAAGGACTGGAAGGAAAAGTATGTCTCTTTGCAGATGACACTAAGATCTGCAACAGAGTTGATGCACAGGGTGGGGTGGAAAGGATGAGAAGGGACTTGGCAAGGTTAGAGGAATGGTCAAATGTATGGCAGCTTAGATTCAATGCTAAGAAGTGCAAGGTAATGCACCTGGGAAACAAAAACCCAGGGGAAGAGTACACAATGGGGGTGAGATACACAACAACAAAATGGAAAGGGACCTGGGGTAGTCATATCAGATGACCTAAAGGTGGGCAAGCAATGTGAGAAGGCAGCAAGGAGGGCTGGGGGGATACTGGGATGCATAGGGAGAGGCATCACCAGTAGAAAACAGGAAGTTATTATCCATCTGTACAGACAGCTGGTGAGACCCCATCTGGAGTACTGTGTGCAGTTCTGGAGACCCAATCTCCGCAAAGACATAGACAGGATGGAAGCTGTTCAGAGGAGGGCAGCTAAAATGGTGCAGGGTCTGCACCGGAAGACATATGAAGAGAGACTTAAGGAGCTTAATATGTATAGCCTCGAGGAAAGGAGGGAGAGGGGGGACATGATAGAAACTTTCAAGTACCTCAAGGGAATCAACAAAGTCCAAGAGGGTAGCATCTTTCAAAAAAAGAGGTGTGCAAGAACAAGAGGGCACAATTTGAAGATGGGGGTGGCTCAGAGGTAATTTAAGGAAGTATTTTTTCACAGAGAGGGTTGTGGATGCATGGAATGGCCTTCTGGAGGAGGTTGTGGAGACAAAATCAGTGGTGGAATTCAAGCATGCATGGGATAGTCATAAGGCAATTCTGGGGGGTGGGGGTAGGAAGAAATAGGCTGCTGGTTAACTAGGATCTGCAGCTTATCCAGTAGGTAGGGAAATGGGCACACTGGGTGGGCCAAGCGGTCCTTATCTGCCGTCAAATTCTATGTTTCTATGTTTCTATGTTTCTATGTTTCTATGTAATATCTGTTACTTAGGCTATAGAGGTTGCACTGGAGTTGTTTTGGGGGGAGAGAGACAGCAAGCATTATGTCACAAGCATAAGATAGCATATGATAGTATAGAACTTCTTTCTTGTTCTCTTAGTGTCAGTCTCGAATGAACAAGTTGATGTATGCATGGCATAGCAGTGTTACACTGTGAAATTGTGCAACTTGCAACAGTCAACCACTTTGCGTAATTCTTGCAATAAGATTGATCGCGCATATAATTAAATGAAGCTGACATGCAGTACTATCCTTTTAAAGGGTACCTAAACAAGCTGTTTTTTAAAACTGCAAACTCCAAAATCTGGCTTCATTGTGAGGTACAGTAAAGGCCACTGTTTACATTTATACTAAAACTGCATTTATGTAAATAACATAAATGCAGTTTCATAGCATTTGAAAAATGTAAAAATCAGCCTTTCAATTAAAAAAAAAACGGCATTGCTTGACCCCTAAAATGTCTACCAAGTGTGTTAAGTGACGAGTCATGATGACATCATTGGAGCCAGAGGCAGCGACTCACATGGCTCACTATAGTGCTAAATAGTTCTTCTTTTCCCCTTTGTTTTGAATTGTTTCATCAGAATAATCAACACCATGTGTTAACGTGAATTATTCTGATCAGTACACATGTTAGGCTATGGTTTTGTTCATTTTGTTTCCTTTAACTCGCTGAAAATGTTTTGTAATCCAGCTGACTTTTTCTTTGGCAAACCGCAGTATGGTACAACATTTCAAATACCTGATGATCTAGTGGTTATGTGATGCCCTGAAATTTGTAGCACAGTACTGGTCTGGTCCAATTCCAAAGCTCATGCTTTCTTGGTAATCCACAGATAAGCTTCTCTTGTAGTCTTTTTCCACGTGAACCCCCTGCACCTAGCCTGCCTTCCGTTGAACACACCACCATTCATACTCTGTCCTTAGTAAGCATATGAGCTTGTGGTCTCATGAAGAGAATGATCACACCTCAGATTGTAATCTTGTACCTCAGAGAGTTGTGCACACCTATACCAATACATTTCATCAGCTGACACTGTTAAAAAATGCCTCCCAAATCACTCTCCAGTCCACTTTCTCAATGTTTGACTTCTGCTCCCACAGTAAACACTGAGGGGATCACCACCTTTCTGTACAGTGAAGGCAGTATGAACAATCCCCCTGTTGTGTTTTTTTCCCCACCTCATTAACCAACAACTAGGTCTTCTTGGAGGGACAAGCAACAAGCACCAGGGCACACTGGAAAAACTGCTGTTCATGCCCTCATAAGGGCTGCACTTCCACTACAAATGGATAACAATATTATTTAGCAGGAGAGGCATACTAATGCCTTGAGCGAATCCACCCAACTTTCAGTGTTGGTCTACTCCTTTACCTGTGATCTGTAGAACCCCACAGGACAGTTCCTGGCAATTCTTCTCCAGTACTTTTCTGTGCCCTACTCCACAATGTGAGTTGGCTGGCTATCGCCCTTCCGAATCTTGAATGAGCTATACACAGCTCCCTCAATACTGTCCTAAAAAATGTCAACCAGCCAACCCAAGGGTAATCTCCCTACACTGAATTCAAGTAACAGTTCAGATGCAGCTAGGCCACTCTGAGTATTTGTTGTTGATGGCTGCTCTCATCTGCAGCGTGGTAGTGATCAAGGCGCTGGCAGCCCCACATCTCAGATCTCACAATGATCTGCCCTTTCTGTCTTCCCCTAACCTGAATATAGCTGTATCCTGCTGGAATGGCCTTTTCAGTCCCTCTCTGGCATTCATTATTCTCCTCTCCTGCTACCCACACCAAAAAATGGTGAGCTCACTACCCTTCCGCACATGAATGTGATTAGTCTAGTCTCCCATGTTATTTTTAAATATTAATAATAAACATGATATTCTGGTAAGCCAGACTGATAGCAGCAGGGCACAAGGGAAACAATAGGCGTTCCTACCCATATAAGATCTAAGCCACCTATTATTAGGCACTATTAAATGACGTGCATAATGATGCTCACACTCGTCATTTGATAGTGCCTAATCAATGGTAGCCTAGATCTTTTAAGGATAGGAAAGCCCATCTTTCCCCTTGTTCCCTGTTGCTATCAGCCTGACACACTGGAACAATTTCTTTATTTTTGATATGTCAAAAAACTTGGGGACTGTACTACCTGCATTCATGATACAGAAGGGTGATGAGCTCACCTGTTTTTGGTGTGGGGAGGAGTGAAGAATGAATACAAGAGAGGGACTGAGAAGGCCACTCCTGCAATATGCTGCTATATTCAGGGAAGGGGAAGACAGAAGGGGAAAAATATGTGCAGATCAGTGTGAGTTATAAGATGTGGAGCTGCCAGCACCATGATCACTACCTGACCCCGTCATCCTCACCAACATTCCCCTTCTCATAAAACCATTTGATGCAATTGTCCAAGGCTGTGTGTGGATATTAATGTATAAAATGGCTGCCACTACACGTTCAGTCACTTCACTACCAGTCTAGCATTGCTTGTAAAGCACTTTGGGATACAATGTGTATGAAAAGCATTATATAATTGTTTATTATTCTTCTTATTATTATTTCCCATGGAAAAAGAAGACAAAACAAGCATATGTTTTATTTCCAAGAAAGTATGAACTCTGCCATTGGACTACACAAGAACTTTGCTAAAAATCAAGTGATGGATCTATGGGGTGGTGAAGGGTGGGGCTGCACCCCCCCCCCATTGTAGCATACTTGCTTGCTGCTGCTGCTGCTTTCACTTTGTTGAAGAAGTCTGATTTATTGATTGTGCAAATGTTTACATTCAAAACTATGGATTACATTTGTAGGTTCTGTCAAAATGGTACTAAAAAAGAATAATAGCAGACAATATAAAGGTTTAATAAAAATGTTAAAAAGTGCATCTCAAGTAAGCACAACACCCCAGCACCCCTCATTGTAACATCCTGGATCCGCCATAACTATAAGACCACCAGGTGTTTTAAGATTTGTACTGCACTGTGGTTTGCCAAAGAGAAAGTCTGGTGGATGATAACACAATTTCAAGCATGTTAAAGTAAACAAAATGAACAGAACCATTGCCTAACATGTGTATTGATCAAAATAATGCACATGGTTTTGACCATTTTGGTGCAACAATTCTATACAAATGGAAAAAAGAACTAATTAGCACTATAGAGAGCCATATAGCTCTTTGACTCCGGCTCAAATGATGTCATCACTTAACACATTTGGTGGCCATTTTAGGAAGCAGGTAAGGCAGTTTCATTTAAATTGTATGGGTGATTTTACATTTTTCAAATGCTTTGGAACCACATTTAGGTACCTTATATAGATGTAGTTTTAGCATTAATGAATACAGCAGCTTTTCTTTTAGTTCCTATAAAGTCAGAATTTTGAATAGTTTGTTGTCAAAATGTTATTCAGGTATCCTTTAATTAGTTTACAATAGTGCACGTGTGTATGTCTCTGTGTGGCTAGGACGGGGGGGAGGGTATTATGTGTGTGTCTGTGAGGTGAAGAGTGGATAGGTATTACCATATTATTTAATATGTAATATCTGTTGTTTAAAGATGTAATATTGATCATGTCATCTTTCTCTTCATTTGCACCCTGAAACTTTTGACTTAAATGTCACAATGCCAAATTATGGCAGGATAATGATGTGCTAGCCCTCGTTCAGGCAGTTAAACACTACACAAATCCTACCATAGTGATGAGGGTACCCAGCCTCACCTTGTCACGCACCTGGGCAAATGTAAAAAGAAACATGGCTACATTATATCTGCAGTAAAAATTGTAAACACAGACATATGCACTGTTTCTTGAAAGACTGTCTCCTGCTTAGGTGGCTCATACAGTTCACAATGTATGAATCACAGTATACTGCATACAGGGCAACCATGATTATATGCTTACAAAAAGGGCAACTCAATCCCAGCACCTGTGTACAGGGCTATCTGGCAGGGCAGCAAGCAGATATCAGGGTATGCAGCATCCAGCAAACAGATGTACACGTATGAACAAGTGCAGGGGGGAGAGAACATGAGGGAAGGTATATGAGATAGGTTGCGGTGAGCAGCTGTTGAGCTGGAGCACTAGCATGATGGGATGGGTGGTCACTTGGGAGGTGCAGGGTTCAGGTCCGGCACAGTGTTCATTTTTTTTTTTTCATTGCCAGTGATGAGTTTGTAATTTTTTCAAGATTTTCAGCCCCCATTCATGACATACACTACCCTGAAGTTGAGAGTCTATTTGTAGGGGAGTGGAGGGGACGAAGCTCTCTGGGGTGGGGGGGGAACTGCTCATGGCACAGCACTGCTGCATGAAAAAAAATTAGCTGGTGTCATGCATAACATCTATGCTCAACGTAAGTTTGCATTGCCAAAATTCATTTTTTTACAGTGAACTGGGACTGGTACAACATAGCGTACAATATGTGGGTCATAGCAGGAAGCCTGAATTCAGTGATCGCCACCATGGATGTATGTATACTTCTTACAATGATTAATAGTATATCTCAAAAATGTGATAAGTAATTAACAATACCCAACAGGGTGTGGGGTCGTGGAAAATAAAAGACTGTCCAGAGCTGTTATGAGGTCCAACACCACAGGCGAATAGTCTTATATGCCTGGAAGCTCCAGTATTTCCCAATACTGCCCACCCTGGAGGATATTATCGAGCTTAGGAAATGAGTATCTGTTCAATTTATGTTTGAAAATATGTTTTTATTATAAGCATCTACTTCTTGAATGCATTTTTATTTACCTTGTATTAAAATAGTTCCTCCACATGCACTACTTTACTGTTTTCTAGTTATGACCCTTCCATGTGGATGTTATGGTAACTAAGCCCAGCCCCCCTCCACAATTGAACAGCTAGCCATGAATGCAAATCACATTAACAGTCTAACAGCAACAAAAATGGAGTGGACCTGGGGTTAGTCATATCAGATGACCTAAAGGTGGGCAAGCAATGTGAGAGGGCAGCAAGGAGGGCTGGGGGGATACTGGGATGCATAGGGAGAGGCATCACCAGTAGAAAACAGGAAGTTATTATCCCTCTGTACAGACAGTTGGTGAGACCCCATCTGAAGTTCTGGAGACCCATTCTCCACAAAGACATAGACAGGATGGAAGCTGTCCATAGGAGGGCAACTAAAATGGTGCAGAGTCTGCACCGGAAGACATATGAAGTGAGACTTAAGGAGCTAAATATGTATAGCCTCGAGGAAAGGAGGGAGAGGGGAGACATGATAGAAACTTTCAAGTACCTCAAGGGAATCAACAAAGTCCAAGAGGGTAGCATCTTTCAAAAAAAGAGGACTGCAAGAACAAGGGGGCACAATTTGAAGATTGAAGGGGGGGTGGCTCAGAGGTAACTTAAGGAAGTATTTTTTCACAGAGAGGGTTGTGGATGCATGGAACGGCCTTCTGGAGGAGGTTGTGGAGTCAAAAACAGTGGTGGAATTCAAGCATGCATGGGACAGTCATAAGGCAATTCTAGGGGGTGGGAGTAGGAAGAAGTAGGCTGCTGGTTAACTAGGATCTGCAGCTTATCCATTAGGTAGGGAAATGGGGAGACTGGTGGGCCAAGCGGTCCTTATCTGCCGTCAAAATCTATATTTCTATGTTTCTATCAGTAATGTCCTGGCAACATGGATGGAGGGGAAGGGGTGGGGGATTAAAGTTATGTGGCATACCTTGTAGTCAAGGAAAGCAATGTACTACAACACGTTGTGGGTTACATTAAGATTAATACCACCTGCTATGTTGTTTGTTCATGACACCAATATGACAACTCATTTCAAAGATGGGTTCTGCTGCACCAGCCTGGCTGCTGACACCTCCTCCTGTTGGTTGTGGTGAGGGTTACCAATGTGTTTGAAGTGGCAACCAAGCAATCAGGAAGCAGCATATTGTGTATCCGTTATATTATGACATATAGCCAGAGGCTTCAATCAATGTATTGATAATGTAGGCACTGTTAGTCCCTTACTGTTTGTAATAAAAAAAAAAATCAAACTATATGTTAAGAATTTTCAAACTAATTCAAGTGGCAACATTGTACCCACTGAACTGTTTTAAAGAATGACATTTACAATAGAATAGTGTTCTGTGATGATTAGAATACTACCTCAAAGACTGTAACAGTTGTCCATAAAATAAACCGAGAATCATGAAATACAACACATGCAGCATAAGTGACTTTTCATTTTGAAACAACTCTAAATACTTTCTCTGTGACATTACATTTCATTTTGAAACAACACTAAATATTTTCTCTGTGACATTACATCTTTTTCGTTTGTGTAAAAAATGTTGTCTTTTTCACAAACAGCACAACAAAGCTTCCCTGCTGCAGAACATCGACTCCACCTTGTGCCAGTCCCGAAGGGTCAGGAGCAGGAGGTTCCTGCAGTTGGCCAGCTCCTGGTTGTCGACTCTGCTGGTAAGTAAAAGTAACATACTTTCCACAGACACAGCTTCATCGAGGAGCAGCAAACAGAATCGCACACCTCCATGATTGCCCACCAAATTACAGCATACAGTATCTGTTGCTACTACATTCTTCCACACTGGGTACTAATACAGTTGAACTATATGCTATTATAATCATTCACAACTTTCTCAATTAATGACCTTATACAGAAAGTTGTGTATCACAATAGCAGTATGCATAGCAAGCGTGTTAGTCTACAGTGTGCAAAAATGTACTTGCAGCACATGCTGTAAGTTGTTATTTGTCGGGCAGCCATGGAGGTCTGCAGGTGTGTTCACTGCCCTGCAATAACTACACAAGGACAGGTAGGAGAGTGATATAAGCTAGGTGCCCTGCGTGGGTGCTTTGGATTATGGGCAGGGGTTGGGGAAGGGAGGACAGGGATGCCACCATACTTTCAGGAACGGTCATGTTACTTATTTGGCCAGAATCATGGTATCAGTCAAGGAGAGGGGCTATACTAGACTACCACAGATGTATAAAACTGCTTTTTAATGGTGATCAAGGCACCAGGCAAGGAGTATGGTCACTAGACTACTAGGACACACTGTGACTGCTTATGGACAGTTTTCTAGGAGATAGGTGGTGAGGATGGTGGCTGCCACTCATGAATGGTGCTGGTTATGTTATAGCATACAATACAGAAGACCACCTGTCCATGGCTACCATCCACAACTGTTTTTTGTGCACTCGTAACATTGTGCACATACTGTATGTACGTGAGTTATGCTGTGTTCACCAGCAAAGTGCACCAAGCACCCAACACAGCATATGTTCTTCTTAGTGCACATGAAAGACAGTTTTATCCATCTCTTGTAGTCTAGTGGAACCCCTACCCTCCCTAGCACCCACACCCACACATACCACCCAGCTCACCCTGCCACAGTCACTGAGCAGCAGCAAACCAACCTCACACATCCACATATGCCCACTGAATTAGAGCATACAGTAAATGCTGCTACTGCATTGTACCACACTGGGGGGAAAAATGGGTTTGCACTACATACAGTGATATTCATCCACAACTTTGTCAATGAATGACTTCAGACTGAAGGTTGTGTCTGCTTATTGAAGTATGTATAGCAAGCACATTGCTCCACAGTTTGAACCAATGCAGTTCCAGCAGATACTAAATTGTAATTTTTTAGACAGCCGCAGAGGTCTGCAAGTGTGTTCACTGCCCAGCAATAACTCCTGGAGTGCAGGGAAGGTGGTGATATTAGGTGGATGTCCTCTGTGGGTGTTGGATAATGGGGGGTGTTAGGGGTTGTGTACATGGGTGGCAACACACTACCGAAATTGGAGATGTCAGTTATTTGGCTACGATCACATCATCAGTTAGGAAGGGAGGAACTACTAGACTACCAGAGATGCATGCAACTCTTTTCCACAGGGTTGAAACCACCAGACAGGAAGTAGGGTCTTTAGGCTACCAGGACACACTTTGGTGATTACGAACATTTTTCAAAGCATTGGGGGGGGTTGTCACTGACGACTGGTGGTTGCTGCATTGTGACATGCATTACAGCAGTCACCTCTCTGTGACTACCATTTACACATTTTGTGTACTTGTAAATTTGTTTCCATGTATGCATCAGTTGTGTACTATTGATCAGTGGAATGCGTGAAGCACCCAACAGAGCACGTGGTCCTCTCAGTCCGCATGAAAGACAGTTTTATCCATCCATTGTAGTCTGGCAGAACCTCAACCCCCCAAATCAACCACACATTACTCCCAGCTTACACCACTTTCTCCCCCTCCCCCCAACCCCAGTCATTGAAAAACAGCTAACCAAAGCACACACCTCCATGGCTGCCCACCAAATGGCAGCATACAGTATGTGCTGCCACTGCATTGTTTCACACTTCATAGTAATGGGTTTGGAAAACATACTGTAATATTGATTCACAGCTTTCTCAATGAATGACTTCATACAGAAAGTTGTGCATGGCAACTACAGTATGCATTGCAAATATATTGACCGTGGTGTAGACCACTGCACTCACAGAACATACTGTAAGTTGTAATTAGTCAGAAGGCCGCGGAGATCTGTGGGTGGTACAGGACAGTGGGTAGGGCAGTGGTATGAGCTATGTGTCCTGTGTGGGTGCTCAGAAGGGGGCAGCAGGGGTGCCGCAACACTGTCAAAATCAACCATGTCACTTATTAGGCCACAATCATGTTATCAGTTGGGTAGCAGGGATACACTGCCAGAGATGCATGAAACTGTTTTTTCATTGGGTCAATGCACAAGGCAGGGAGTATGTTTACTAGACTACCAGGACACACAGCAGCTGCTTATGAACGTGTTTCAAGGGGATGCACTGTTGGGGGGAGGGGGGCCTGCCAGCCACTACTGGTGACTGGTGTGTCATAGCATTCAATACTACAGTCTACCTGTGTATGGGTACCATTCACACCTGATTCGTACAGTTATAACTCTATGCCCATGTATGGATCAGTTTTACAGTGTCCACCAGCTAAATGCACAAAGCACCCAGCTCAGCATGTGTACCTCTTAGTTCATGTGAAAGACAGTTTTTTCCATGCCTTATAGTTTAGAGGCACCCCATCTCCCTACACCCACACTCATACAGGACACCCAAATCCCCCCCCCCACACACACACAGTCATTGAGCAGCAGCAAATGCAACCACGCACCTCCATGTCTGTACATTGAATGATAGCATATAGTTTCTGCTGCTACTCCATTCTTCCATACTGTGGGACCAGTGGGCTTGCACTATGTGCTATGATAGTCATCCACAACTTTCTCAATGAAAATCTTCATACAGAAAGTTGTATATGAGTATTACAATTTGTAAATCAAGCATATTGCTACACAGTAAACCAATGTAGTTGCAGTATATACTAAATTGTCATTTCTCAGACAGTTGCAGAGGTCTACAGGTGTACTCACTGCCCATCAATAACTGCTGGAGTGTGGGGAAGGGAGTGATTTTAGGTGGGCGTCCTCTGTCTGTGTTGGATAATGGGGAAGGGGGAGGGATGGTGTACATGGGTGCCACCACACTATCAAGAACAGACACATCACTTATTTAGATACAATCATGCTATCAGTTGGAGAGGGTAGAACTACTAGACTACCAGAGATGCATGCAACTGTTTTCAGCAGGGTTAAAACCACTAGACAGGGAGTAAGGTCACTAGGCTACCACAACACTCTGTCCATGATTGCAAACAGTTTTCAAAGCATTGTGTGGGTGGGGGGATTGTCACTGACAACTGGTGACTGCTGCATTGTGACATGCATTACAGCAGCCCATCTCTCTGTAGCTACCATTTACACCTGTTTTGTGCAGTCGTACCTTTGTCCCCATATATACATTAGTTGTGCACTGTTGATCAATGAAATGCATGAAGCACCCAGCACAGCATGTGGTCATCTCAGTGTACATGAAAGACAGTTTTATCAATCCATTGTAGTCTGGTGGCATCCCAACCTTCCCCATCCACCCACACATCACACCCAGCTCACACCACTTCCCCCATCCCCAGTCATTGAAAAGCATCAAACCGAACCACACACGCCATGGCTGTCCACCAAATGACAGCATAGGCAGTATATTGCAGTGGTTTAAGGCTCTGAGCTGCAAACCTAGAGACCTGTGTTTGAATCCCACAACCCCCACTTGCATACTGTGTGACCCTGACCAAGTCACTTAACTTCCTTGTGCTCCCAGGTAGAGCCTGTAAACAAGCTTTCAGTTTAGTGTGTCTCTCCTGGTTAAGAAACACAATGCAGTATCTGCTGCTACTGCATTGTTCCACACTTTGTAGTAATGGACTTGCACTACATACTGTGAAAGTCATTCACAACTTTGTCAATGAATGACTTCATATGGAAAGTTGTGTATGGCAATAACAGTATGCATTGCAAACATACTGGCCACAGTGTGGCCACTGCATTTACAGCACATACTGTAACTTGTCATTAGTCAGACAGCCACAGAGATCTATGGGTGCATTCACTGCCCATAATGCCTGCAGGAGAACAGGTAGGGCAGGGCAGTGGTGTGAGCTATATGTCTTGTGTGGGTGCTCAGGAGGGGGGAGGGGGGTGGCAGTGATACCACAATGCTGTCAAGATCAATCACGTCACTTATTTGGCCACAATCATGTTATCAGCAGGGTAGCAGGGATACACTAGACTGCCAGAGATGCATGAAACTGTTTTTTTTTTTTTTAACGGGGTCAATGTACCAGATAAGGAGTATATTTACTAGACTATCAGGACACACAGTGGCTGCTTATGAACCGGTATCAAGGGGGTGTGCTGCGGGGGGGGTTGCTGTATCGTAGCATTCAACACTATATTTTTTGTTGTACCATTGAAATGACATCTTAAGAAGTAAGCAGTAAGACACAGCTTGGTGTATGTTAGACAGTTCTAATGCCCAACTAGGGATGTGGTGAAGCACAAAGCCACAAGCCGAGTTCATCCACCCCACCTCGCTGTGTGTTAAAACTGTCTAACGCACACACCAGAGTGACTTATTGCACTCATGAAATGGCTTTCTTTTGTTTCTTTTAAAAAGATTCAGTTTACACCGTATTTTAAATAAAAAAATATATATTTATTTGTTGAAATATTGTTCCACTGAGGAAAGTAGTTCCCCATTTTTTCATTTTCAATTGCATTGGGTTGCTAAGGTGTGTAGTGCTCAAATCTAGTACTCACTATTTGTTGTGAAGTGGGAGCTGCAGTTGTGGTTGGCTCTTTTGATGTCTCCAATCTGTTTTCTGTCAGGTGATTTGATGTCTGACTGGGCTCTTGAATTGTTTCCGGAGTGTTTTCTGTTGTATCCACAAATTATTCTGAGGTATTCTAAGCAATTCCGGTAAGTTGCTCTGTAACTTCAAGCATTTCTTTGGGCTGGTGTTCTGTGTCTAGAGCTTAGTTTTCCATTTTGGTAGCAGTCACAGTTTACTTTTTACAGCTACTTTATAAGTAGACAAGACAATCTACTAACATTGCATGATATAGTAGTGAAATGTACTTCTATCAACAAATCAGTATAACTTTATTCATTGTAAGAGATTGTCAAATTTCCACAGAGATTTGTTCTGCCTACATAAACTTTCTCACAAGTAGTAAATATTAATAACCGAAGATGTCATACTAAGATTTGATATTAAAACCTGATAAGGACACCTCAAAAATATTGTATATATCCTAAGATACATATACCAGTATCATTAACCGCACTAATGTATAGCAGAAGTCTCAGTTGTCAGTGGCTGGGGTTGTCCATGTGCAACAGATATTGGGGGGACTGCTAACACCATACTATTACGAACGCATAATAAGTACAGAAGTTATGAAAAGCACAGCTTGCAACAGAAAGAACAATGGGGGCAGTATCACATAATTTTATTCAGCATATAATAACCAATAAGTTTGTATGGCTGAGCAAATCTCTTCTCCAAAAGCCACAACATTATGTATTTTACAAAGTGGTGCATTAAACCTTTATCTTTTATTTCAACAGATCACTGTGTTGTGTGCCCAAGAAAAGTGGCTGTTCTAGAAGATAAGAAGTATATAGTCAAATTGTTCTGGATTGACAAATAAAATGATAATACCATCCAGGGAGTACAACGTGAAGCTATGCTGTACCATGAAGTAGTGTGATGACAGCTCTCAGCACAGGTACATGGTATCACAGCTCCTTGTGAGGTCCTGTATACTCAATGGTGCCAACACTACAACTATATTATTGCACTCACAAAAGCACTCCAGCACAGTTCAATAAAATATTTTAAAGCTTGTGCAGTAAAGAGTCTGTTCACACAGTTTATTGAGCAGACACAGACCTTTAGATGGTAAGTAGGAAGAGTACACTGTTATTTGATGGTAAGAAGGTGATGTTACAAAGGGACAGATAAACTCCTGTACAAGATGAACCAAGTGAGTATTTGTTGCTGTACTCAGCAGGTGTACAGAGTCCAAAGAGAGTTGATGCGCCACAATGTTGTAAACACACTGTGCAAGGGAGGGGGCACTGGCACACAGTTTGAAGAAAATGGAACAGATGAAAATAATAGCACATGAAACTGTAATTGTACAAGATCAGACATTGATCACATAATATGTATATATCTATTTAACTGTTATGAATGGTGTATCTGCAATTAAAATATTAACACTGTCAATGTTAATATAAGAGTGGGTATGTGTCCAGGAAAGGGGGAGAAGGTGGAGGTCTTTCAATGATATATTTATGTAACAGTTTTTCCTTTTTCTCCTCCCTGAGGAGGTTGTGGAATCAGGAACAGTGGGAGAATTCAAGAATGCATGGGACAGGCATAAGGCAATTCTAGTGGGGGGCAGGAGGAAGTAAGCTGTTGATTAACTAGAATCTGCAGCTTATCCATCAGGTAGGGAAATGGGCAAACTGGGTGGGCCAAGCGGTCCTTATCTGCCGTCAAATTCTATGTTTCTATGTTTCTTTCTTTCCATAACTCCATACACTGTCAAGAAAAAAAAGTAACAGTAAGTATGTGTCTCACACTGTGAAAAGGGTGCATTGTTATGCTGTAGCACTTTTAGCTGCATTAATAATGTGCTAAACAGTAGAATTGCATTATTGCATGCATAGCTGTTTTCATACCTTCTTTTCTATCCTTTTTTCCTATCTACACCCCAGCATCATCACATGTGCCATACAGCTTGCATATGAAGATATGCAAATATATATTTTCACGCTTACTGCCAGACTGTGCTATACATTTCTGCATATCACTTGCAAACATCTAATTCAAAACAACATGAAATATGATGCATGGATTTCAACAGTAACAACACTGTTAATACTTAAATAGGCAGCACCAAAACATTTTTATAAATCTCAACAACTCGGCTAACAGGTGTTAGACATCACAAGAAATACTCTAGAAGCTTTTAATACTGCATCTGTGTAACCTATACCCATACGCAACATATAGTATAGAATGGGAAACAAATTTTTTTAATGCCAAATTGAGCAACTCTTCAATTTCCTTAACAAAACAAATAATCTTTTCATCATCCCATTTTCATCACATTATTGCTATGGCAGAGTAAGCAATATAGAACAGCAGACTACTGTTATATTTTCAAATTGTACTGTGGTTATGCTATGAAACACAGGCATCAATAAAAGCTATATCATACACCAGAAAAAAAACAACAGTCTATCACTGTACATCTCAAAATCATAGATCTTTTGTATAATCTTTTTTATTCATGCATTGAATTTCAGAACATTCTTAACACACCAACATCACTACCATGCTCTTCATAAACAACATAGTTTGTCGATGCTCAACAGTAGAAGTAGTAAATAGCAAAGAAATGCATGCATTAAGAACCTAAAATCAAAAAATGAAACAGCAATACTATATAACACTTATTTGCATAGTCTTCTTTTTTTTTTTGTCTTACAGGATATCTAGAACAGTTGAAAAACACCCAGCACAGTCTTGGCTGGCTGCTCAAGGTCATAGAGGACAGCAACCAGGTTGTGGACCAATGCGGACAGGTTGTTGCAACAAATCAAGAAAAAATGTTAGCAAAACAAGATCAAATTATTGATTTTCTATAATGACATGGCCGTGTTGGACATGCGGCTGTGGTTGCTATCCATGGTCTTGAGGGCAGCAACAGAGGCCTTGCTCATGCTATAAATCAATTGCATGAGCAGAAAGAGGCCAATGTTGCACCCAAGAGACCACACATGGCCTCATGTTATGGCTGGCCAAGAACCAATTGGAGGCCACACAAGGAATACATCACCTGATCTACCAGGACCTGCAGCATTAGCAGGAAATGGACCTGGCCCTTCAGCAGCCTCAGCAGCACCAGGAACCTCCACCAAGTGCCCCTCCTAGCACAACACCACAGGAGGAGGGAAACCAATTCCTGACCCAAGAAACTTCTCCTGTGGACCCTTCCACTTCCGCCACCTCCCCCAAGGCAACCTCATCACAGAATGAGGGCTAGCACATCACTATCACAGACAGTGGCCTTAATTTGTTCATTTTGTTTTTATTTAAGCTATACAATTTTGTTTTTACTTTTTTCTTTCCCCCCTATGTGAAATCAACTCATATTTAAAGGTGTCCTGCAAAGAAGCCACGCAGCCTGCATCCATCCCCACATACCTTTCAATACTGCTGTAGGAGTATGGGACTGCAATCCTCACTATTTTTCATATCATGCTAAAATGTTAATCAACTACTGAAACTTATGACTGAACTCAGAGGTGCGAGCAAGTTCAGATCGAGTGGGCATAAGTACTCATGGGTATTACACCCATTTAGTGACATGTCAAGCACCACTGCTTTTATTGTAGCAGTGGTGCAGGTAGTTTATAATATCTATTTTATTGCTTCCATGGGGGTTATAGATACCCGAAATATTACTTACAGCAATAGCCCATCCACGTGTTGCTGTAAGTAATATTTTGAATATCAAGACCCCCAAGGAACCACTGAAATAAATATAGTAAACTACCGGCACCACTGATACAAAAAGAGTAGTGGTGTTTGACACATCACTAAATGGGTGCATTACGCCTGAACACTTGCACCCACTCAATCTGGACCCACTCACACTTCTGCATTTGGTCTCAGGTTTCGGCACTTGATTAAAATTTAAGCATTGTATGAAAAATAGTGATGATTGCAGCCCCAGACTCCCACAGCAGTATTCAAAGTTATGTGGGGATGGGAGCTGTCTGCGCAGCTTCTTTGCAGGTCACCTTTTATATTTTATGTTTTTTTTATATACTAATGTTTAATTGAATTGTTTGTGTTACAAAAAGAAAAGTTTAACTTTGTTTTAAATCTTTAAAAATGACTATTTTTTAAATTACATTTTATATGGTAAAATTAAATTTCAACACAGAGACCTTCATACTTTTTTTTAGTTAAATCATTCCCATTTTATTTTTATAATTTTTTTTTCTTATCCTCCTACACCACCCCGTGTGAAGTTAACATTTAGATTTTGTTTTTTAGCTTTGCATATACTAATATTTTATTTAAACAAATGTATTTTTTTTGAAGTTTGATTTTATGTAAAATGTTTAAAGCTTTTTTTTTACAAAGAAAATAATTATTTGCACATATAACATGTCTCTCATATCTTCTTTCAAAATCTTAACATATTAAGCAAACTAGATAGTATCAAGGAGTGAAACCGGTAGCAGTGTGTGTGGTAGACGGCCAGAGTCAGTAGATGTAAGGAAGGGAGGGAGGTGGGGGTCCTGCACAACAGGTACTATCTGTGGTAAGAAAAGAGGTGTAGAGAAACTGTGTTTGGGTGTGTGGGGGGATAATGTGTGTGGGGATGAAGGTAGTCCAAGGGGTTTCTGAACAGGGTCACAGAGTGTACCAGACAGTAGAATGTGTGTGTGAGGGGGGGGTGCTAGCAGGAATGTGGGGAGATTAGGAAGGATGGTGTGACTAGTGTGGGGCAGTATGCAGAAGCAAACAGACTGTGTAAACATAAATCAGTGCAATACTTTTGTTCCTGCAGTCACAATTATACAACCTCTAGGGCTACTTGAATTTATTTATTTAGTTTTTGTTCACCGGGTAGGTGCACTAGACAAATTCTGCCTATTTTCAGGCATGACCTGGGGGAAGGTTATACAGATGAATCCCAGCTGACTGATTTTGAACCAGATTAAGCTGTTGGTGGTAATTTAATGCAATTAGTACATGTTAGTAGGACCATGGGCCCTCCAGGCATTGTGCTCCCATTAACCTGTCCATTTTCACAAAACATTATATGTGTGTGGCACCATGGGCCCTCCAGGTTCTGTGCTCCCATTTACACATAGCACAGACACACAATACTGCATAAAGCTAACTAGTGCATATTAGTGGGAGAGCGGGCCACCTGAGCCCTGTGCTCCCACAAATCTGTTCATTTCCACCTAACAGTACACATGTGTGGCACTGCAGGTCCTCCAGACCCTACAGTCCCACTTACACATAACACAGACACACAATATGGCATAGGGCTAACTATTACATGTTAGTGTGAGCACAAGTCCTCTGGGCCCTTCACTTCCACTAACTTGTCAGTTTCCCACATAACATTATATATGTGTGGGACCGTGGGCCCTCCAGGCCCTGCTCTATCACTTACACATAGCACAGACACACAATACTGCATACAGCTAACTAGTATATATTGGTGGGAGGGTGGACCCTCTTGGCCCTGTGCTCCCACAAATCTGTCCATTTCCACCTAACAGTATATGTTTGTAGGAGTGCAGGCCTTCCAGGCCCTGCACTCTCACTTACATGTAACACAGACACACTATATGCCATGGGGCTAACTAGTACATATTACTGTGAGCACGACCTCTCTGGACCCTGCACTCACACTAACCTGTCAATTTCCAGATAACAGTATATGCATGTGGAGGAGCAGGGTCTCTGGGCCCTGTGCTCCCACTTACACATAGCACAGACATACAATACGACATATGGCTAACTAGTACAAATTGCTGGGATCAAGGACTCTCCAGGCCCTGCGCTCTCACAAATCTGTCCATTCCCACCTAACACAAACACACAATATGCCACAGGGATAACTAGTGCATGTTAGGCTGGGCACTAGTCCTATGGGCCCCCTCACTCCAACTAATCTGCTGATTTCCACATAACAGTGTGTGTGGCAGCGCAGGCCCGCACTCTCACTTACACATAACACAGACACACAATATGCCATAGACTCAACCAGTACATGTTAGCATGAGCACAAACCCTCTCGGCCTGTGCTCCCACTTACAGATAAGTATTGAGCCATACAGCAGTGCCATAGCACTCAAAAGAAACCCTTATAACACATTTTTGCCAATATCTCTGTAACTGTAACACTGCAGGTATAATCTACAACTTCCAAACTTCTTTTTATAGCTTAGATCACCTGAAGGTGATCTGAGCTGTGGGTAGTAAAAATTCCATACCTTGCTTCTTTTTCGAGATACGGGTGCTGAAAGTCACTATGGGTGCCACAATGTTCTCCTTTGTGAAAAATCAAAATTTCATGTTGGCATATCTATGGAACCGATTAACTTTTCAACACCTAAATAGCATAATTCACATCTCTGGAGCATCCCTTTTATATCCTGAAAAATTCAAGTCAAAAGACCAAATTGTTAATTTAAAATGCAGTGGGAAAGTTTTCAAAAGAGTAAAAATTCCTAGTTCACTAGGTAGCAAAATCCCCAACTGCAAGGTCAATCCCTATTTACGAGCTGTCAAAATCACCATCTGTGAAAATCCTTGACCGTCATATTTTGGCCATCTGGTCCCTAAGTGATGGTCAAGGATTTTGCTACCTCATAACAGGAGATTGCTCGCGGACGGGGATTATGTCAGCTCATGGGCTGGGATTTTGTCAGTTCATGAAAGGGGTTTCAAAAACCCAATCCCCTTTCATGAGCTGACAAAATCCCAGTCCGCGAGCTGATCCCCTCTCATGAGGCAGCAAAATCCTTGATCGTGAGTCATTCCTTGTTCACGAGAAGGGCCATCTGGTCACAAAGTGACGGTCAAGGATTTTGCTACCTCACGAACGGGTATAAGATCACAGACAGGGATTTTGTCAGCTCACGAAAGGGGATTGGAAGCGAGTCATAGACAAAGAATTAAAAAATTTGAAATGGCCATTTTTTGGCCAAAATGAAGCACACCAAAGGTAAAGGTTTGTAGAGGGCATCACCCTGAACAAAACCCATGCCTTATTGCAACAAGAAGTCACCCATGGAGGAAACCACAACATTTTGTTTGGTGAAAAAATTAAAACAAGATGGCGGCTCGTGGAAGGGGAATTTTTCCTCACAGACTGGGATTTTTTAAATCCCTTTTTGTGAGCTGACAAAATCTTTGACCTTGAGCCCAATCCCCTTTTGCAAAAAAAAAAAAAAAATGAATCTTGGAGTGAACTGAGCATGCTCATAACCCAACAATTAAAATTTAAATAACTTTGGAACAAATTAATATTTTTAACCAAACCAATGCTGAATTGTTCTTTGAACTAAACTCTTTCTGCATTCCAAATTTCAGACCAAAACTTCAAATGGTGTGGTCGCAGCGTGATGGGCAAACAAATGTGTCAAAAATGGCGACAGATGCATTTTTCAGCACTTCGCTATGCAAAAACTGTACGTCCAACCAAAACGCAACTTGGCAAATCAAGAGAGCTACCATATCAAATGCACATTCCAAATTTCATACAAATCTGTTGAATGGCTGTAAAGTTATTAATGTGCAGAATCTGGGGTTTAACAATAAAATGCCTACTCTACCCTAACTATACTGGCTCAACTGCAGTGGTATAATATATATATAGCTATATCTAGATCTATATATATGTATATATCTATATATATATATATTCATTTCAAAAAAAACTTCATTAATGCATCAGTTAGGGTTGCTAGCACAATGACAAAAATATGGAAATGTGATGTTAGGGTTGCCCCCCACACTCCACACACCAGCAGACATCAAGGTGTGCCATGGGGTCATCAGGCCCAACTCTTACCCCATTCCATGTGTAAACAGGCTGACATGCTATAGTATAGAAGAATGGGGTGAGAGTTAGGCCTGATGACCCCATGGCACACCCCGATGTCTGTTGGGGTGTGGAGTGTGGGGGGCCTGGCTGGTGAGGGGGTAACCCTAACATCACATTTCCATACTTTTGTCACTGTGCTATCAACCCTAACTGATGCATTAATTACATTTTTTGCAATTAATGTATCTTCTTTTTGAGAAAGTGTAATGCAACTGGTAACTGGAAGGTGGTTGTGGGAGCGGGGCACTACGGCCCTGTGCTCCCTTCACAATGCCAATGTATGCCTAATCGAATGTGTATGTGGGAGCACAGGCACTCTGGTCTCTGCACTCCAACTTACACAGAAGTATGGAGGCATACAGCAGCCCTATAGTACTTAAAAGGAACCCTTGTAACACTAATTTGGCAATATCTCAGTAACCTTAACAACTATGAAAAAAATTCCACTGAAGTTGTAATCATGACTTTGAAACCTCCACGCAGGCTTAGTCCACTGCTGAGAGAAGGAAAAATCCATATCTGGAATTATTCTCATGATACGGGTGCTGCAATGTTATCCTATGGGAAATTTCCAAATTTCTAAATGTTATAACTATGTAACCAATCAATATTTCTTTACCAGACAAGCACAAGGCAGACCAGTTACTCAAGCACTTGTCATCATGTAAGTCTGAGGCATAAAGCACAATCCACCTTGGCACAATGAAGTGACAGAAAATAACACACGGAACAATGTTTTTGAGCATTGTTTTAGCTAAAACATAACGCTTTTGCGGCACCCCATACCTTAGAATTAAATCTTTCAGTGCAAAAAAATATGTTTTCGTGCATATTTTTTTTGTCTGCGGTTATTACCATGGACACAAAAAATGTTTTCATGAAAACAAAATTCCAAAATGGCAGAAACATTTTAAAAAATATATTTCCAGTCAACCTGCACAAAACCTGATGACGGGTGAGTTCCTCAGGCCCCGATTAAGTAAACACACGCACTTGTGTTTAACAAGGAGCAGCATTTTTTGAGTTACAATTTTCTTTCTCTCTTGCTAATTGAAAATGAGATGGCAGCAGCACAAAAAGGAAAATGCTTAGCAAGAAAAGAAAAATGTTTTTGTGAAAGTTTTCGTGTTGCCCATATAAATGCTGCCATAGGCTAAAATGGGACATGAAAAACATGCATAACTTTTGAACAGATTAATATTTTTTCACCAAATCTTCAAAAGGCATGACTTTCACCCAGGTCACATTTACAAATGCACATTTGAAGTCATTTGGTCTCTGTTGCCTGACAAAAAATTGCACAAAAGTTGAGGAGTTTTCACATGTTTGACAATCCACAGCTTAGCAACCTTATATCCGACTGGAACAAAATATGGGAGATCCAGAGATCTATGGTTGGACACCGTGCTGGAAAACATTCAGGCAAATCAGATAAACAGTTGCAAAATTATTAAAGTGCAAACCTTTGGGTTTAACATAGACGTGGCCTGGCAACCCTAACTATACCTGCACTACTGTTCTGTGTGTGGTGCTTGCCCGGTGCATGTGCAGCCTCCAAGGGGTGGCACTCAGGTGCCAGAGCACAGTGGACTCCCTCCCAGAGGTGGAGAGTGGTCCAATGGATGCTCTACCAACCTCTCCCCTGGCCAAGCCTCGGACTCCTGGATTTTCTCCTGATCTTGGGTTGTCCACCCCACAAGCAGTAGCGCTACTGCTGCACCTGCAGGCTGGCTCACCAAAAGCGAAATTAACAGTGAAGTTAACAGGTGAAGCTAACTGCAAATTTTGAGGTAATGGTAAAACTTGGTGGATTGCTTCATGGAAGTGGAGTTGGTAACTTCACCGCAAATTCACAGGTGGATTAAAACTTCGACACACCTCTAGTCAGTAGCCACCTTCAACAATGATGTTAGCACAGAACAACCTCATTGTATTAAGGTGGTTAATGATACTCTCAGATACAAGAATTACTGTACCTGTGTTGCCTCTATGAATATAGCATGTGGATAAGTGGAACTACAGTGAGAATGCTACTTATTCTCACTCTAGGTTACCATAGTGGCAAACATATTACTGATGTCTGGCATTTTGTTATCTCCAATGGTATGGCATAAATCTAAAATCTTCCATTATTATTGATGTCTCATTTTTATTTGTTCTCAACTTACAGTCTTATTGTTGATATATGTTTGTAAAAACAAGATATACAAATAGTACTTTTCTTGTTTAGACAATATATTAATATATAGAAATTGTATCAATAATTTAGTTTTATATCAGCTTACTGTAGATGGCTAAATTTTTTTATCTAGAATTGTTTCCCTTTTTGGTGGGGTTGGTAGGCAACCCCAGCCCCTCCCTCAGAGGAGCTCAGTCTCTGATCCCAGAGTCCCTCTCTCGACACACCTGGCAGGACCCCCATGGTTGCCCCCCCATGGCAGGGACAAGGGCGAATGGTGTCAACTTCACTCCCTCGGAGACCAACATCTAGACTCCAGGGTGTTGGCATGAGAGCTGCAGGGCCATCATGGAGCCTGCCAACGCCAAATTTCCACTTTTCTTCCCTCCCCTTTGCCATGGCTGGCCACGCGCATGTAGAGGTATGCACATGCAGTGATCCACAGTGCCTTCCCTATTTTAGCCATTCCCATCTGCACTACCCTCAGGCCTCCATCCGAGGGAAGCCTTGCAGTGGTCACAACTGGGTCCCAACCCAGGAGAGGAGAGCAGCTTAGTGGCCGTTCAATCCATTTTCTGGCATCCGCTCCCACCAACCCCTAATGACCGAGGCTTGTTCCCAAACCTGGGTTGCTGGCATGGCGCAAAGTGTGGCATCCAGCACCTCAACCCTCAGCACCACCAGACCACCGTTATGACTCCTTTTTTTTTTAAATAAGTCATTAGCCTTAATAGTTCCAGTGTTAGCCTAGTGTAAATAAATCGTAATTTGAAAGATCTAACTTTCTAACTTTTGAACTGTTGGTGCTAGAAACCTAATTCTTTAAAGGAAAACTTGGAATCAGATCAGCCTAAATAGGTCATATTGATACAGCATTATTCTGATGCGTTGTTGCATGTCTATTCATACTGATATTATATATTAGTAAAATCATGCGTATCAAAACAATATTTTTTACATTTCTAGATATAACTGATAACAATGTATATCATATTGATAATGTGAAATGTAGGCTTTTTCTTTATCTCAGTGCTATACAGAAACTATGACATTGTTATAATAACTTTGAGTATCAATATTAAAAACTTAGTTTGAAAAATAATAACATTTATTTTCACTGTCTGAATGTTGGTACTACTACACATTTTTGTTTGCTTGCACGCATGTGCAAGAAACATAGTGTGACGATCCAAAATGCAGTGCCGTACAGTTGAAAGGGAGAGCACCGCTTGAGTGAGCAGCACTCCCCCTCCCCCCACACACACACATGCACGCACGCACATTGCATGCTCATGCGCTCCTACCTTCCCCACACACACACTCAGTGCATTTACATGAGCAGAATTTTACCGGATAACTGGTGCAGTAGCAGAGATCTCCACTTCTTACCCGGTAACCAAAGCCAATGTATACGCAGTGTCAGGAAGTATCTGGGTAAAGAGTTACTGGGTAAAGATACCTGGATAATGGCACAGTTACCCGGTAACTACCCTGATACAAGCAAAACTCTGCAGTGCCTGAGAAGACTACTTCGCTAATTGGGCAGACATGAAAACGGACGTCAAAGAGTTACCGGGCAAGTCAGGGGGTTCCCTGATATCATGTTACCCGGTAACACTATCACCATGTAAATTTAGTGTCTGTGTGGCTGATGGGGGTGCCCAATCCCCCGTAAGCTCTACTGTCCCCCCCCCACAGTTTGTATGGCCGACGGGAGTGCCCAATCCCCCGTCAGCTCTACTGTTCCCTAAGACTATCGGGTGCCACTGTGGGAGCCCACCCCAGCATGGCAACAGGTCCTATGGCCAATGGGGTGCCTAATCCCCATTGACTCCACTCGCCCCTCAACAGCCTTCGCTGCCACGCTGGGAGCCCACCCCAGTGTGGCAAATGTCCCGCGTAGTCCAAATAAAACAAAACCTGAAAGAAAAACCTTCCCTCGCTGCTGTCTTCACCCCTCTCCCACCCACGCCCACCCACTGTGCACCCTGCCTCCCCACACCCCCACCTTACCCCATACTACCTCCGAGCTCACGCCACGATCATCGGTGGACCAGGAACACATCTGCACTCTTCAAAACCCGACTGCAACTGAGGAAATGCCGTAAGCTGTATAATGTAATGAATAGAGTTTTTTCAACTTTGCTGCATATCTCAGGCATTTTTGAATTTTGTACTAAAATTTCAACATGTTTTTGGGACCCCCTCATCATGAATTCTGTCACTGTCATAGCGTTAATCGGGCCTGAAGGGTGATTTCGCGGTCACTGTGCGAAATCACATTTTGGGACTGATTAATGAAATGACAGTGCCAGTGTTCATAAGGTGGGCTCTCAAAAAGTCTATGTTGAAAATTTGGTGAAAAAATTCCTAACAATTACTGTTTTACGAGCATGCGTTTCGCTGTTCCTACGCACGCTCGTAGGTTCACGAATTTTCAATATTTTCACTCTGGATTTTCAACATTGCCATTTGACCACACTTCCTTATGCGTAGTACAGCTGTCATTTTTCACATCTCACCCAAAATGTGTTTCCTCGCATGTAGCGCACAATGGCGCAGTCGGCGTGCAAAATAAATGTTTGGAACACATTAAGAAAATCACAGTGGCACTGTTCATGAGCAGAGGTGTTAAAATGGCTATGTTAAAAATTTGGTGAAAAAAATCCAAAAAATTACTATTTTACGAGCATGTGTTGCGCTGTTTCTATGCACGCCCGCAAGTTCGCAAATTTTTAATATTTTCACTCCAGATTTTCAACATTGCCATTTTACCACACCTCCTTATGAACAGTACAGCTGTCATTTCTCACTTCTCACCCAAAATGTGTTTCCGCGCATGTAGCGCACAATGGCGCAGTCGATGGGACACATTTAGAAAATCACACTCACACTATTCATGAGCAGAAGTGTTAAAATGGCTATGTTAAAAATCTGGTGAAAAAATTCCCCAAAATGACTGTTTTACGAGCGTTTGTTGCTCCTGATCCTACGTACGCTCATAAGTTTGCAAATTTTCAATATTTTCACTCTAGATTTTCAACATTGCCATTTTACCACACCTTCTTATGAGCAGTACAGCTGTAATTTTTCACATCTTGCTCAAAACATGTTTCCGCCCATGTAGCGCACAATGGCGCAGTCGGTGTACGAAATCAATGTATGGGACACAGTAAGAAAATCACAGTGACACTGTTCATGAGCAGAGGTCTTAAAATGGTAATTTTGAAAATTTGGTGAAATAATTCCTAAAAATGACTGTGTTACGAGTGAGCATTGCACAGTTTCCACGCACCCTAGTAAGTTCATGAATTTGTAATATTTTCAGTCCACATTTTCACCAGTTGCATTTTTCCACACTTCCTTATGAACAGTACAGCTGACATTTTTCACAACATGGCCAAAATGTGTTTTCACACTTTCAGCACAGAAATCTGTGGTCGCTGTGGGAAATCATTGTTCGGACAGATAAAGAAAATCACAGTGATACTGTTCATGACCGGAGGTTCCAAAATGCCTGTGTTGACAATCTGCTGTGAACAATTCCCAAACTAATTATATTACGGGTGCACATTGCACAGTTTCTACGCACGCTCGTGACTTCACCAGTTTTTTAAATATTTTCACTGCAGATTTTCAACTTTGCCATTTTTTACACCTCCCCATGAACAGTACAGCTGTCATGTTTCACATCCTGTTCAGAATGTGTTTTTGCACCTGTGGTGACAAATGCCGTAGTCTCTGTGCAAAAGCAGCTTTCAGCTAACAAACTGATAATGCCACTGTTCATGAAGTGGGGGTCACAAAAAACCCATGTTGAAAATTTGGAGTGAAAATACCAACAAATGCCTGAGGCATTAGGGTTTCCAACCATAACACCCCACCCTGTAGAGAATGACAGGCATCAGGGCTGTGACTTAGGATTGTCACCTGCAATGCTCATACCATTCCACCCCCACCCACACCCTGCATCCACTGAGAGGCATCGAGGTGTGCCTTGGACTCTTCAGCCCCAATGTTCACCCCATTCTCCTATACTGCACCCATCTCACAATATTTCCTGATGGAATGGGGTGGGCATAGGGGCCAAAGACCCCAAGGCACATCGTGACACTTGTCGATGTCTGCACGGTAGGGTGTGGTGAAATGGCGTGGCCATTATGCCTGATGCCCCAAAGGCACACCCCAATGCCTGCCACTGTCTGCAGGGTGGTGATGGGGTTGGCTTCAGTTCAGTACTTCACTGCCATTCCTGTTATGCAGCTCTGTAACTCCTACACTACCAATGCCAATGCCAGCAAGCAAACATTTGGCATTGACAAATGCTTGTTTAATTAGTATCAAGTTTAGTTTTCTAAATACTTTTCAGTCATCTTATGCCCATAATTGCATTGCAAACATTTAACTGTCCCCCTCTAGCAACACCTACTTGTCCTTCAATTTGCATTTGTGAAAGCCTCTGATGACAGTGATTTATACCCTTTCAGAAGCTTGAAGATGAATAACTGAGATACTGCACTATTTTCAATTACAACATCAGTCAAGGAAGGCCACATTGATTAGCATCCCATGTTGCCAGTGGATGAAACTCTAACTTCCTGTAGTTATTTGCACAATGTATTCTAAATAACCTTTCATAGCTGGAATTTCTGTTCTCACTAAAACAGCTCGTGTGTTGTACTGTTTTATAATAACTGGTGAACATTTTTTCCCTCAGGGAAACCCCGTTATATTTTGCCATTATAACCAACTGGGGTTTTATTCAGATTCTTAAGACTGTTTCTGTTCATATAGTTAATTGATTATTTACCGACTCATAATTGAACTTTGAACATTTTAAGATGCATTCACTCATTTTCTAGGTGGTCCTTGAGAGATTCATTTATGTATTTTTTTATTTGGCAATAATACTGACAATTGATATAATAGAAACATAGAAACAGAGAAGTTGTTGGCAGATAAGGACCGCAAGGCCCATTCAGTCTGCTCATTTCTTTTTCTACCTTATAAATGTGCCATCGGCCTTTGCTCTGTCAATGGCCTATCTATTCATACTCATCTGTATTGCTCCCTTATACCTATCCCATGCCTGTTTGAAGCCCTGCACTGTATTCATATCCACCACTTCCTGAGGTAGGCCGTTCCATGCATCCACCACCCTTTCTGTGAAAAAGAACTTCCTCATATTACCCCTTAATCGACCTCCCTCGAATCTCATGCTGTGTCCTCTTATCCTGCTATTTTTCTTATATTGAAACACGTTAGACTCTTTCACCTTGTTAATGCCCTTAAGGTGTTTGAATGTTTCAATCTTAGCATCTCTCTCCCTCCTTTGCACTAGGGTATACATATTGAGCTCCATTAATCTGTCCTCGTATGCTTTATGATGCAGTCCCTGCACCATTCTGGTTGCCCTTCTCTGGACTGCCTCAGTTTGGTTAATGTCCTTGTGAAGGTGTGACCTTCAGTACTGCATGCAGTACTCCAGATGGGGCCTAACCAGTGTCTTGTAAAGAGGGATTATTACCTCCCTCTTCTGACTTGTGATACCTCTACTAATACACTCTAACTTCCCCCTAGCCTTACCTACTGCTTTAGTGTTCTGCTTGGATGATTTCAGGTCATCGGTGATGATGATGCCCATGTCTCTTTCTACCCTTGTGACTGCCAGCAACTCTTCTCCCAGTCTATAGGTGGCTTCAGAGTTTCTCTTCCCTATGTGCATGATCTTGCACTTCTTTGCATTAAACCCCAATTGCCACTCTTCTCACCATTTTGCTAGTTTATCCAGATCTCTTCTCATTCTGTCCACCCCATCTGGATCATCTACTCTGTTGCAGACCTTGGTGTCATCTGCAAACAGACAAACCTTACCCTCCAGTACATCTGCAATGTCACTGATGAAGATATTGAAGAGGACTGGCCCCAGTACTGATTCCTGAGGTACCCCACTTGTGACTTGCATCTCTTCTGACTGTACCATTTACCACCACTCTCTGTTTTCTGCCCATCAACCAGTTTGCCACCCAGTTGACCAACTTCTGACCCACCCTGAGCCTACCCAACTTATTAATCAATCTTCTATGTGGAACAATATCGAAAGCTTTGCTGAAGTCGAGGTAGGCGACATCAACTGCTCCCCCTTGGTCCACCACTGTGGTTACCCAGTCAAAGAAATCTATGAGATTGGTTTGACAGGACCTTCCTTTTGTAAACCCATGCTGTCTTGGATCCTGTGCTCCTATAGATTCCAGGTGTTGCACATTCCTTTCCTTAAGGAGTGCCTCCATAATCTTGCCCACTACTGAGGTAAGACTGACTGGACTGTAGTTCCCTGCCTCCTCCCTGCTACCACTCTTGTGGAGAGGGATCACATGAGCCCTTCTCCAGTCTTCTGGGACCTCTCCTGTGCTCAGAGACTCACTAAACAGTTCTGATAATGGCTCTGCTAGTTCCACCCTTAGCTCCTTTAGTACCCTGGGATGTATGACATCAGGTCCCATTGCCTTCTCCACCCTGAGCTTATCGAGCTCTTGTAGGACCCTTTTTTTTGTGAAGGGACTAGTGCTCGCCTTCCTCCCCCCTGTGTCCATGATGCTGAGCTGTGGGCCCTGCCCTACCTTCTCTTCAGTAAATACTGAGCAGAGTATCTATTTAGGATAGATGCTTTTACATGGTCCTCCTCCTCACATGCCCCCTTATCTCCTTTAATCTTAGCAATATCCTCTCTGGACTTTCTCCTTTCACTAATGTATCTATAGAAAGTCTTGTCACCTTCTTTTACTGTCTGTGCTAGTGTTTCCTTGGTTTGGGCCTCTGCCTGCCTTACTGCCTTCCCTGCTTCCCTTAGGAAAGTTTGATATGTCTCCCTATCTTCTTTCCTCTGCGTTACCTTATATTTCCTGAAGGTCAGCCTTTTGGCTCTGACCTTTTCTGCTACTGTTTTTGAGAACCAAAGTGGTTTCCTTCTTCTTTTGCACTTCCTTTTCTCTCTAACTCAGTGGGATGTTTCTTCAAGTATTGCATCCTTAATGCTTGCCCACTTTGCCTGTACCCCCTCACCTGTATTTCTTTTTGCCAGGACTAGCTTAACTCTGTTGGCCATCTTATCAAAGTCAGCTCCTTTGAAGTCCCATATTTTTGCCTTGGAATGGGATGATTTAGTTGTAGTGGCCAAACTGAACCATACCATGTGATGGTCTCTGGCCCCCAGGTGACCTTCTACCTGGAGATCTGTGATCCTTTCCCTGTTAGTCAGTACTAGATCTAGGATAGCCCTGTCTCTTGTGGGTTGTTGTACAAGTTGTTTGAGGCCCTCCCCCTGCAGGGAATCCACCATGTGTCTAGTTCTGGCAGATGTTCCTGCTGGTATTAACCAATCTGTATATGGCATGTTAAAGTTTCCCATTATCTGAACCTCCCGTTTAGCTGTCATGTTTTGTATATCTTCTAACAATAATGTGTCTATGTCCTCCCCCTGGTCGGGGGCCTGTAGACTTACAAAAAATATTGTTACAGCATTGTAGGTTTTAATGTTTATGGAGCATGTTAACTGGTTGAGAGTATAGTTTAGAAAATATCTCCACATAGGTTTAGTTCTATATGAAAGTTTTAAGCAGTTGTTCATATAGTGCAAGATACATTTTTCTTAATCCCTCTTATTTTCATGCATGAATTTCTGTTGTACAGTTTTTTATCATACAATACTATTACGTTTTAACTTGGACATTTGTGGTATCAAATCAAAATGTTTTGCTTTTTATTTTGAATGTATTCTCATAACACTCTCATTCATTAATAATTTCAGTTAGAGGTTTTGTCTACTTGAGTGTTCATCTACTTTGGATGTCATTTGACCTTGAAAAGATTCTCAGTAGCAGCAAGCTAATAGAATGCTCTTCATTCCATTTAAATATGTGATTTTTTGAAATAGGTACTTTAAACCAATGAGATTTTTTTCTTTTTTTTTTATGTATGATGTGAGTGTTAATAGAATGTGGTTATGAACAACTGTTATAAGTCTCAGAGAAAGGACTTGGTTGCTCTGAAAACTTAGACATTGTTTTCTTTTTGTACCATTTATGTTTGTCCAATAAAATGTATCAACCCATTTGCTTCTGGATCTGTTAGATAATCATTGAAGAAGAATCTCCACTCCTGTTAACAGAACACAATTACAGTGTACAAATTATACCTAAAAGTGCTTGGGACCAGTCCCAGATGGGTTCTGACTGCATGGGTTCCCTGTTCATCTGTAATCAGGAGGGACTCTGAGCACTATAAAGGTTGCAGGTCTAATCATCTTTACCAGGTGAATAAATGCCATTATCCCCTGCAACCTTTCTAGTGCTCAGACATTCCTTATAAATGGGACTTTCATAGCAGTACCAGGAAAAAACATCTGGGGGAGAGGATGAACATTAACTTACAGGGAACCCAACACTACCTGAAGACCTGCCCTACCGAACATAGCTCTGACTGCTGATGCTACATCCAAACTGTAATGGCAGACCAAAGTGTGGACAGAGGCCCAAGTAGCCACTACACCAAAGTCCTGTGCAGAGGTAGGCAAGTTGCAATGTGCCCAATTTATTAATGTACACCATGGTAACTTGTTTGTCTGTCCATATCAGAACTGCATGACCAGTGACAGAGGAGCACAGAATGACAGGTCAAGGTACACTGCTCTTGTCTCCAGCACATGTATCGTATTTTCTCACCAGACTTGACTGTGAAGAAATGTCTGGGCCTTGGAGTGTAGTTGTAGGCACTGAATTAGCAAGTCTGTGTCTCTCTGTGCCTGAGATAGGGACCTTGCTCATATAAGCTAATCATCCAGGTATGGGATGACATGGGCTCTGGTGATGAGAAGGTGCCTCTTAAGTGGTCATCCCTCTACTTACATGGTAGAGGTAGAATGGCATAGACAAATCTTTCATTCCAGCAGAGGAATGAAACATTTTTCCAGAATATTCGCACCCTGGAATGAGCAGAGGTCCAACTCCGATCATCCCCACCACTGCAGCACTTTTCATCTGCAGTATGACAGCCTGCACTAGTAGTGTTGAACCACAGACTGAATGAGTCTGTCTGCCAGGACAGTTAGTGAGCCTGTGATGTGGACCACCATGAGTAAAAACTTCTTGGTCTATCTTCCATACCCGCACACTCCTTTCCTGGCACAGAAGGTAGGCATCTGTGTTCCTATTTGCCACAGGCAATGATGCATATACTGATTGTCTGACAGCACAGTACCATAAGGGATGTCACCTGAATCCAAGTGGCTAGGGCCTAGCTTCTCTACAAAGCCATCATCATTTCCAGCAACTTTATGTAATGCTTGGTTCAGCAGACAGCCCAGCATGCCTTGGTCTAGTAAGGATCTAAAAAGGGCACCCTAGCCAGGCTGGAGGTGCCCATGGTAAGAATCAGCTGAGGCCACAGAAAAAACGAGGAAGGGCAGAAAAGCTGGTGGTCCCTGCCTTGCTCCCACAGCAAAACCATTATCCATGGACATCACACAGAAAGCGGGTGATCTAGCAGTTTTGAGGGTTTAGAGGAACACTGTGATCACAGCAACCACTGAGGACTCTTCATATGCCGTACAGCCAGAGGAATTACAAGAATGGAGGTTGTGCTGAGCCCCAAGAGGTGTGCAGTTGTCTGTAAGGTTCAAAGTGAATACCACCTTGGCTGCTGAAGCTCTTTTCAGAAGTCTGCTGTAGAGTTCCTCCTGGTGCTGCTATAATGCCACTGCACCCAGGCATTTGGTAGAGACACACAATGTCAAAGATATCCAATGAACATGACCAAGGTTGTATTACTCTATCCAGGCAGAAACAGAGGACCTGATGGTAGCATTGCATACTGGTGATGCACAGTTAGTTGTCGGGAAGATCCATAGTCTACATATCACACCCTTTCTAACAGGAAAGGAGGAAGGGAGCTCAGGCATGGCATGTAGAACTGTCTGAATACCACATGATTCTTTAGTCTACTGAAGTCCAAAACAAACCATAGGCCGCAAAATACCTGGAGTAGATATCCAAGCTTGTTTCTATTAGGGGAACTAACTAACTGGTCTTGCATGGCCATGTTGCATTTTCTCCCTCAGGAGGATTAGGTATGCAAGGGAGTAGTGGTGTGACCTCAGAGGGTGGTATCTGGGGCTGTGACAACCATTCCAGGATGCACCTCTGCTAGATGATGACTAGGGACCCTCTGTTGTGGTCACTGTCTGCCACTGGGGCAGGAAAAGAAAGATGCAACCCCCCACCTGAGTCTCTGATGGGGATTCAGAGAGGAAGGAAGGAAGGGCTGATGGAGCTCAGCACTCCCCTTTTCCTCATCCTTCAGGAGCTTTGGAGGGGTCCTTATGAGCTGTTGCTGCTGCAGGGGTTGTATAACACAATTCCTGACCACTGGGAGAGGAGATGTGGGTGATCCTGCAACAGGAGCTCACAGAACTGACATGCCAAGATTTGTTCAGCATTAAGGATTGATTGTCCCCATAACCCTTCTGGAAGACATAAACTCATTGAGAATGGTTTCTATTGCCAGTCCAAAGCTGGTTACCCTAGAAAAGCTTTCAGCACTGCTCGTAAATGTTTCACTGCTAACATTCACTGGTGATTTATTTTATTCTTTGGCTACCAGGTATGGCTCACTAGGCATAAGTACCTGTTTTTCGGGGTGACCCAGGAGCACTGGGGTGGTTAAGTCACTTGTTCAGTCACACCGTATCCAGGTGGAGGTTGTGGGAATCAGACCCAGATCTGCTGGATGTACCAAGATCATTCCAAGCACGTTACTCTAACCACTGGGCTATACTGCAAACCTGAATGTCCACCGTACTGAATGCCGGTGCCAGGAGGTGTGTCCTAAGAAAATGTCAGAGGAATCTTTGGGAAATGCTTATATACCAACCTGAGACACATAAGGAAGGACTGCATTTTGGGGCATCCTGAGCCTACTTCTAATGATACAACCCATTTCTGTCTGCATTCGGTTCGGGCACTCAGCGAGGTACACTTGTTAAATGGCAAAGAGCAAACAAAGGGAGGATGATGCAAAGATAAGCTAGCCCATAACCTCTGGTTTATTGGGCTCCTTTGGAGGGGGTCCATGCTCATCCTCTGGGGGCATACCTCTCAACGTCTTGCCTCATAAAGCAGGGACAAGGCTGACAAAAAATAAATTAGGGACAATGTCCCCAAATCAGGGACTCAACCTAAGAATTGGCAATATGTGCTCTGAAGTCTGACAGAATAAGTGGATTAGTGTAAAATGCATTTCTGAACAAGAAAAAGTTTGTAACTTTAATGGTTAACACTATTTTGTGGTTACAACCTCCACAGTTCAGTCACAAAATCACAGGTTTTATGAGGGACAGAGGAAAACATTTGAAGCCAAATCAGTGACAGCCCTGATAATCAGAGACAGCAGAAAGGCATGTCTGGGGAACCCAAGCCCTGTCCGGTGTAATCATGCATACCATAGAATTAGTCTCAGAGGGGACCCTTGCTAGAATGGCTGACCTGTGTATCCAGAAGGCCTTAAACCTATGGTTTGTTGTTCCCCCATGCCACTGAATCATAGTGTGCCACACACAAGATGGCCACTATCCCTGCAAGATTACCAGCTGTGTGAGCATTGGGGCAACATGGCCACCATTCTCATGAGGCGACATGCAAGAATTGAATGCCCTGCCAGCACTTCCTGCCCTGAAGGGGTAAGTCAGACTCCTGTTGCGCTGACTGTCCCAGGGGCTGTGTACGGCTGCAGTTTTTCTGAAGGGTGCACTCCTGGAGCCCTGCACGATGTGTTAGGGAGGAGGAAAACTCAGCAATCCTCCTGCAAGAATATGGCCTCAATGTGGAGGCTGCAATATCTTGAGCACTCCAGAGGAGCACAAGCTATTGCCATCTAGTCGGTGGGGGTGCCATCCATGTCGGAAGGAGCTATCTCCAAGATGGTAACAGGCACCAAACAAAGGAGGGAGAAGTGCAGGAAGACAAAACTATCACTGGGACCCCTCCCCCCCACAGGAACAGAGGAACCATGAAAGTGTGGAGATGCCTGCAATTAAAGCTTGTCCTGCCTCTTGATGACTTGCTCCATCTGTCGGTTTGTCACCGCAGTAGGCTGAAAACAACTAAATTACTGCCTTTGCTGGTGCAGTGATAAGCTATGACTGAGTGGACTGAGTTGCTGGGGCAAAGCTTTTTCTGGGCAGCTAAGGAGCATGTGACAGGTTGTGGATGCTACTGAGTGGGAGCTGGATGCTAAACAGGACTGTTCAGTTCCTCAAATAGCTGTGTGTGGTGGGGACGCTGCATGAGAGTCCTGACCAAACCAGGGGGTACAAGCTGAATGCTACTGGAGGGTCCAGCCTGCCATGTACCATTGAAAAAATTCTGCTGGAGCACAGATTTTGTGGGGAGCATAAGGAGCCTATGGCAGGCTGTAGCTGCTACCTTAATGGGAGCTGGATGCTACATCAGGGTCCAGTTCCTCAGGTATCTGTTTCTGGTGGGGATGCTGTGTGAGGGTCCTGAGCAGACCTGGGGGTGCAAGCTGGATGCTACTGGAAGGTCAAGCCTGCCCTGTGTGCCCCCCCCCCACGAGGAGTTCCTGATCAGTTAAGGAAGATTTTTTTTAAACATGCTGAGAATATAGCAGCAGAGAGCGTGTTTCATAGAAGGTCTGAACATAGTAGTCGCACTACACAATCAGTGTGTGCTAAATGAAAGAATAGGCAAGGTGAAAAGCAAAAAATAGGTTGTTTAAATTACCTGAGGTTTAGGGAGCTATCAGGAAGGATGTAAGTGTGTCATGGATGAGGTTTTAATAACTCATTGGTTGTTCATGAAATCATTAATAAACTTCGTGGCACTGTCATCATTGCTACATTTTGATGACAATAGTGAAAGTCGTGGAAGTCCTGAATAAGAACCAAAAGTCATGGAATCCATAATGTTTATTTATTTATTGAAATAATCAGTTTTACAACATTTGAGTCAGAGACTCGTTTACAAAGGTACCTCATCTCGGGGGGGGGGGGGAGACAACAATTAGGTGAGGTTTAGACAGAGGGTACATACAGGTGAGATACATACATACAGTTGAGTTACGTGAGTTATATGTATGACTGCCATGACAAATTTACATCCCTAGCTATCAGTGATCATGACCAACCTTTAGAGATGCACAAAATAAACTGGACACCATTATCAGGCAGGGCTGGGGGATTGTCCTCTGGCTGTCCAAAATTTATGATCATGCATGCTAATAGGATGGATGGAGGATTTAATTGTAAGGAATGTCTGAGCACTAGAATGGTTGCATGGGATTACAATAGTAACTAAGACTTGGGGTAATGTTTGATGATTTGCACGGATAATGATGGAGAAATCTGTATGTGATTTTGCTGTATTCCTTAGCAGAACATTTTCTTCGTAGTTCAAAGATTTGTATATGCCGTTCAGTGTCATCTAGCAAGCACATTCATTGCAAAACAAGGTTTTAAAAGAGCTCTTTGAATTTCATGCTGATTAATGACTTCTGCTGATGATTCACACCTGCACTTATAATAAATTACCATGCATCTCAGTTTGATATGTACAGGACTTTACTGCATAATTACAGCATATTGTTCCTAAATGCAGGTACAGTGAGCATTTATGCATAAACTAGCCTACTGACTGTAGGCTAAATCCAGGTGCTGGGTGCTTGTGATAGAATGATCATCATAGTATTAAGGCTGGGGTAGTGAGTGGGTGATATTCCTTGAAGTATTTTATTAGGGATAGGTAAAGTGCCACTTAGGAGCTTGTTAATATCGACTTGTACTCTGTGAGCATGACAAAAGTCAGGACTTTTAATTTGGCACAACTGAACTGTTGGGCCACTTCAAGTCACTTTTACTTTTTGGCCAAATAAGTAACAAAAACACACTAGCCCTTCCCATTTAATCAGGGATTGTTCTACCCCCCCCCATCCCAGTCACTTTTCAACCCCTACCCAGACATTTTGCCAACTCATGGCACTGTGCCAACTGCTGAGTTAAAAAATAACTGATTTTTAGGAACCTGGGAAAGTGGAAGAGGTTAGAACTGACTGGAGTGGGTGAAGAGTGGTGGATGGATGCCCCTTACCCCAGTTTTAAGCCTCTTCCTTGCCTCAGTGTTTACGCACAGAGATTCTTTGTCTTTTAAATAGTTTTTTATTTTAATGGGTTCACCACAATATATCCCAGGCACACTGCCTTAGGGGTAGCTGGTCCATTCCACTGGGGTGTCAAACAGACGAGGCATCCTGATGAGTCCTGGTAGGACGAAACACGTGTCTATGTCTTCTGTTAGCACCCTTTTGCAAACTGTGTGAGAGGCCTTTCGGCACCATGCAATTCTGCTTAAAGTTGGACCAGCATAACATTCTGTGGTGATTTGCATATGCAGCCCATGATGCTTTGCATTGTGGGGGCATGTGTGATTTTGTATTTTCTTGAAACTTGGCTTCCCAGCCAAATGCCCTTTTGGGTAACCCTTGCCTCAGTGTTTACTCACAGAGGTTCTTTGTCTTTAAATAGTTTTTTATTTTAATGGGTTCACCACATATATATCCCAGGCACACTGCCTTAGGGTAGCTGGTCCATTCCACCGGGTGTCAAACAGATGAGGCATACTGATGAGTCCTGATAGGACCAAACACGGTTCATGTCTTCTGTTAGCACCCTTTGCAAACTTCGTGAGAAGCCTTCGCACCATGCAATTCGCTTAAAGTTGGACCAGCATAACATTCTGTGGTGATTTGCATATGCAGCCCATGATGCTTTGCATTGTGGGGCATGTGTGATTTTGTATTTTCTTGAAACTTGGCTTCCCAGCCAAATGCCCTTTGGTAACCCTTGCCTCAGTGTTTACACAGAGGTTCTTTGTCTTTAAATAGTTTTTTATTTTAATGGGTTCACCACAATATATCCCAGGCACACTGCTTTAGGGGTAGCTGGTCCATTCCACTGGGGTGTCAAACAGACGAGGCATACTGATGAGTCCTGGTAGAGATAAACACGTGTCTATGTCTTCTGTTAGCACCCTTGCAAACTGTGTGAGAGGCCTTCGGCACCATGCAATTCTGCTTAAAGTTGGACCAGCATAACATTCTGTGGTGATTTGCATATGCAGCCCATGATGCTTTGCATTGTGGGGGCATGTGTGATTTTGTATTTTCTTGAAACTTGGCTTCCCAGCCAAATGCCCTTTGGGGTAACCCTTGCCTCAGTGTTTACGCACAGAGGTTCTTTGTCTTTTAAATAGTTTTTTATTTTAATGGGTTCACCACAAATATCCCAGGCACACTGCCTTAGGGGTAGCTGGTCCATTCCACTGGGGTGTCAAACAGACGAGGCATACTGATGAGTCCTGGTAGGACGAAACACGTGTCTATGTCTTCTGTTAGCACCCTTTGCAAACTGTGTGAGAGGCCTTTCGGCACCATGCAATTCTGCTTAATGTTGGACCAGCATAATGTTCTGTGGTGATTTGCATATGCAGCCCATGATGCTTTGCATTGTGGGGGCATGTGTGATTTTGTATTTTCTTGAAACTTGGCTTCCCAGCCAAATGCCCTTTGGGGTAACCCTTGCCTCAGTGTTTACGCACAGAGGTTCTTTGTCTTTTAAATAGTTTTTTATTTTAATGGGTTCACCACAATTTATCCCAGGCACACTGCCTTAGGGGTAGCTGGTCCATTCCACTGGGGTGTCAAACAGACGAGGCATACTAATGAGTCCTGGTAGGACGAAACACGTGTCTATGTCTTCTGTTAGCACCCTTTGCAAACTGTGTGAGAGGCCTTTCGGCACCATGCAATTCTGCTTCAAGTTGGACCAGCATAACGTTCTGTGGTGATTTGCATATGCAGCCCATGATGCTTTGCATTGTGGGGGCATGTGTGATTTTATATCCCCATACCATGAACTCAAAATTTCCTTGACCAACGCATCAGAGTTGAACTGGAGACATGAGGCCCAGTTTTCAAATTCATTCACCCCTAGTGTCACTGCTTTACTTTGTGTTATCTTTGCTGATGCACAATTCAAGTACTGTGAGTGTGCTCACACTCTGATTCATTCAGACGGTGGTGTACCAGAAGGAGAACTGCACTGGTTACTGTCTCTGGTTCAATATTCTTTTTTTAAATAAGTGTACTGAAAGTGTGGGAGGAGAAATTGGGGTGCTATGGAGGTTGGAGAAGGTTTTTTTATTCTTCATCAGGACCATGGGGATGGAATGAGGTGATGGGGTACTCAGTGAGCTGGGAAGGGAGTACATACAGTATGTCTTAATTGTAAGTTACATAATTATTGTTAGGACCAGGGGAACAATGCAGGTGGGATTTGGGGGTGATAAATTACTTAGGGAAGGGGCAGTTTCATTTTTTCTACTGGAATGATAGTGGGTTGTGCTACTAGGGTGGGGAGAGTTTTTATGTTTTTAAATTATTAAACAATGGGTGTTTTACCACTACATTTGGCATTGGGCTCTACAGCTGAATTTGAGTTGGTAATATGGTACACCCTGCCTCATTGGCAGAGACCCTGTTGTCTCCAATCCCCAGTTGGAGGCCCAACAATGGAGAACCCCCAATACTCAATACAGAACCCAAGTTAATTAGTACAAAATAGATTGAATTTTGAAAGTACAGAGAAAAAAGAAACGGAAATGAAAAGTAGCAGAGATTAAGCCTCTGTCCTTCTAGCAGAATGGATTCAGAAGAGGGTTGGCCAGTGGATGGCATAAGCCACCTAGCAGAGGGTCTTGGGAGTACCAGTCGTCTGCAAAATTTGTCGGCTGCAACCATCCTGTGACCACTGTAGAGTAAGACACAAAGGGTGGTAGTTTTATCATTTGGGCCCCAAAGCTAGTACGAGCAGTTCCTGAAGGATTCTGAGCACCAACTCCCGTCATACTGCATTGCCAAATACCACTAAGGGGTAGAGCAAATAGCAGTGCCAGATCCTGGGGGGCCTACACTATGCCAGCTCTATGATAGCTCCAGCCTGTGTTAACAGATCACACACCAGTGTGCAGTGATGTGAGTGACTTTTAATGAGTGTTTCAATTTGAGCGACTCAATAAAACCGCTCGTAGTAAGAGCGAGTGTTGAATAATGCCTATGAGTACTATAGACTGAGTGCAGCAGTGAGCTACCCTTGCTAAAGAAGGATAAGGGGATTTGTTTGGACAAGCTCTTACAAGCTGGTTGTTTGGCATAGTGTCTTGAATCACTGCCTCTGCAGATGCTGGACCCGGGTTTGGGTTTGGCTGTGGGAGAAATGTTTTTTTTTTTTGGTTTTTGTTTTTTTCTTCATTCCTCTAAGTCCCTTCCCCCTGGAGTTGATAATACTTAAATTGGGAGGATGCACACCAACCACATAAAAATATTTATTTTGTTTGCCGTCCTTGAAGGAGTAAGAGACCATCTCTGTTTGTGACAGTTGGTGTAATTTGCGCGCCCTTTTTGTTTCAGGTGCATTTCTGTTCACTTTTTTTGTTTGGAGAGATTAAAAACGGGTCTTTATCACATAAAACCCACTCTCCAGCTACCACGCTAAGGGGAGCCCCATGTGATGGAAGAGTGAGGACACCAGTGGACATTGTAACTACTGTATACAGCTTGATAGGTAGTAGGGACAAAGGGACCCTGTGCCATGGATTCAGGCAGTTAGAGCATGAGCCCTTTGAGGGGCCAAGGCTTGGGCATGTTGTTTCCTTGAAAAGGGCACACAGATGTAGAGAACTGACCAGGATGTGTTGGGTACATGGTCCTTATTAAAGAGCTTCCTCATTCCCAAACTGATCAATGTGAGACTGTCATATAGAAACATAGAAACATAGAATTTGATGGCATATAAGGACTGCTTGGTCAACCCAGTCTGCCCTTTTTTCCCTACCTACATTGTTACTACAGACCACACTTGATCTACTGCTATTTCTCCCACCACCTCCTTCCTTTCCACTATGATTCCCTTGAACCTATCCCATGCATACTTGAACCATGCCACTGTCTTCACCTCTACCACCTCTACTGGAAGAGGGGAGCATCTTTCAGAAAAAGAGATGTGCAAGAACAAGGGGGCACAATTTGAAGATAGAGGGGGGATGGCTCAGGGGCAATGTGAGGAAATATTTTTTCATGGAGAAGGTGGTAGACACATGGAAGCGCCTTCTTAAGAAGGTTGTGGGGTCAAAAACAGTGGGGGAATCCAAGAACGCAGGGGACAGACATAAGACAATTATGGGGGGGGGGTTGGAGAAAGTAGGCCATTGGTTAACTAGAATCTGCAACTTATCCAATAGGTAGGGGGAATTGGGCAGACTGGGTGGGCCAAGCAGTCCTTATCTGCCATCAACGTCTATATTTCTATGTTTCTATGTTCCAGGAATCCACCAGTCTTTCTGTGAAGAATTACTTCCTAACATCACTCCACTCCAACACTGTACACTGTACCAAAAGTTTAAATCCTCTATCAAATGTTTAAGTTTAGTACTGTGCCAAATGTATAAATTTTATATCAAATGTTTAAGTTTGTGATACTTTTTGTATTTCCTTACTGACATGGAGCCTTTGCAAAGGAGTCTATGACTCAAAGGATTTTAATTCTGATATCTTTCAATAAATAAATAAATCTACCCCCTCCAGCTTTATAGCATGCTCCTTGTTCTTAAGTACCTTTTCTTCTGAAAAATACTTCCCTCCTGTACCTTTGTTTCCCCTGTGAGGTATTTAAAGGTCTCTGTCATATTCCCCCTCTCTTTCTATCTTCTAGGGTGTACATATTAAGGTCCTTTAATCTTTCTTCATAGGGCTTTTGATTCAGACACTGCACCTTTTTAGTGGTTCTCCTCTGGACAGCCTTCACTCTGTCTATATCCTTCTGGAGATATGGTCTCCAAAACTGGACACAGTACTCTGGGCATGTCTTGCCAGAGATCTATACAGATGTAACATCACTTCCCTCTTTCTGCAGATGATACCCCTCCCTATGCAACCCTGCATCCCACCTGCTCTCCCACCTGCCGTGCCACACTGCCTGACCACCTTTAGGTCATCTGATGTGATTAACTCCAGATCTCTTTCCTAATTAGTGGTTGTAAATACCACTTAACCTTTTTTGTACTCTGACCCTAGGTTTCTGTGCCCTAAGTGCATTATTTTGCACTTTTTCACATTGAAATCCAGCTGCTATACTGTTGACAACTCCTAGTTTTCTCAAGTCTCTGCCCATCTTTTTCACTCTCCCTGGAGTGTCCACCCTATTGCAGATTTTGATTTCATCTGCAAAGAGGCAGACCTTCTCTTCCAGGTCCTCTACAATGTCACTGATAAAGACATTAAAAAGAACCAGTCCCAGCACTGACCACTGATTCACCCCACTGGTCACTCTTACTTCCTTGGAGTTAAATCCATTTATCACCACCCTCTATCACCAATCCCCTAATTTCTTATCCAGTTTACCACCTTTGGACTCACTCCTAAGCTACCCAGCTTATTTACTAGTCCCCTATGCGGAACAGTGTTGAAAGCCTTACAGAAATCTAAGTAGACCACTTCCACCACTCTACGTTGATCTAACTCCTTTGCTACCCTGTCAAAGAAATCAATCAGATCAGTTTGACATGACCTCCCCCATGAGAAACCATGCTGCCTCATGTCCTGTAACCCACCTTATTCAAGATAATCCATAATTCTTTCCTTCAGCAGTGATTCCATTATTTTACCCACCACCAATGTCAGGCTGACTGGCCTACAGTATATTTGACAGCCTCCTCCCTGCTGCCACTTTTGTGAAGTGGGACTACATTTGCCCTCCTCCTATCCTCCAGAACCACACCTGTTTCCAAAGAGCTGTTAAACAGAACTTCCAGAGGTGCAGCTAGTATTTCCCTGATCTCCATCAATACCCTTGGATGCACCCATCTGGTCCCATTGCTTTGTCCACCTTCAGATTAGCGAATCCCTTCAGAACTCTCTCCTCCAAAAAAGGACTGGTGTCCACCTCCCTCTCTCCAAACCTTCTGTTACTTTTTTACGGCCCTTCTCCTTTTCCTTCCTCTGTGAAAACTGAAGAAAAGTACTTGTTAAGGATGTCTGGCTTTTCCTGGTTCCCCCTGCACATTCTCCCTTTCCATTTTTAACCTTGCAATCCCACCTCTGGTCTTCCTCTTTTTGCTTACATACCAAAAAATGTCTTGTCTCCTTTTGCTACCTCTTGGGTTATTCTTTCTTCAGTTTGTGCCTTTGACTCCTTACCCCACTTCCCTCTGTTTCCCCTGATACAATGCCCTATCCACCTCCATTGGAGTCTCCTTATACCTTCGGAATGATACCCTTTTTGCTTTTACCTCTTCTGCCACCTCTTTTGAGAACCATATCAGTCTCTTTTCCTCTTGCTTTTGCTCCCTTGTCTGCATACCTCTCAACCTCCTTTCTTGCAAATCAGGGACAGGGCTGAAAATAATCAGGGACAAATTACTAAAATCAGGGACACATCTTACAAAAAGGAAATATCTGCTCAAGAAGCCTGTTATATTGTGGGGACTGGTGTGAAAAGCACTATCTGAAGGAGAACTGGATTGTAGCATTAAAGTCTGTAATAATGTAAGCTTCAAATCACTACTTTTTTGCATCAAAATTGCCAAATTTAGGAGGGACCAGTGAAATGTTTGTGTCAAAATCAGGGACGTCCCTGAAAATCAGGGACAGTTGAGAGGCATGCTTGTTTATTACAGATGTTTGTTGCCTTTACTATACTCCCTTCTAGCTTTTCCCCACTATTTTTCTACCACTTTCAGGCCTTTTAAGCTCCTCCTCCTCCTGGGGCTGTGTGGGTGGCTGTTTGTGCTTGTCTGTATCTGTAGGTTAGTTTTTGTTCATTTACATGTTTTTCTGCTGGGAATACCTGTGCCATTCTTGCACACAACATTGGTGAAAGTCTCCTGGACTGAATTTCTGCAAATCGCCATCATCAGGTATCCGCTTTTTAATTTTAAATCAACTTTCTTGAAGCCTCCCCAAGGAAGCATATGCCTTACAACTAGTCTTACAAACATGGTGATACTGGGTCCTGCAACTGAATCAACATTTTCAACATTCTCATCTGACCACTCTTAAAGCAACTGCACTTGTGGACTTTAAAGAACAAAGGAATTTTAACACATTTTGTGACTGAATCAACATTTTTGTCTGACCTTTTCCAAAGGTATTGTACTTGTCTCTGAGGACTTTGAAGATCAAAGGAAACATACAGACAAAAGGATTTCACACATTGCATATGCCTACTGTCTGACCTACTCCCAAGGTATTGTACTTATCTCTGAGGACTTTGAAGAACAAAGGAAACATATAGACAAAAGGATTTTACACATTGCATATGCCCAGGCCACAGTTTATCACCTTTCAGGAACTTTAACATATTATATTGATCCTGGATCTCAACAGTACTATAGTACTTCTCTTAAACCCTCTGGCACCAAACCCTCCCAGTCTTTTTTTTTTTTTCATTTTTCTCTGTACTTCACCATAGTGCTTAGCTATCCACCTTAGCCCACTAAAATCCGTACCCCACCACCCTCCTATTGCTCGCCACCCCCCCGACTGCCTAGCCCACACTACTTCTCGGCTCTCTCCTGCCTCGCTAAAAAAATGCTTTGGCTTAGTCCCCACCACCTGTTCCTGCTCACCCTCACCCTCCTTTTCCCTTTATGCCAACTCCCTCCGCCTACCCTACCCTCCACCTACCTCACCTTTCTATACTACTACCCAAAATATTGTACATGGCTTTACCTGAAGTCTTAAACAAACATCACCCAATTAATACCTGGGTGCAAGAGCCATATTTCCTAATTGGAAACTGCCACATCATTATAACTCACTAACGATCACCCTCTACTGGGACTCCAGAAGACAATCCAAACATCTTAAAAGTACAAGCAGAAACTCACTCCAACCTATTATGAACTCACTAATAGCATCGCTGAAACTCCTGCTCCTCCTACTTTTAATATCTGGTTGATACACCCAAACCCTGGTCCTGTTGCACTGAAGCCGACAAAAACAGGGAAAGTTGGTAGTGGTCTCTCCATTATCACTCTAAATATCTGCAGCCTCCTTCCCAAATTGGCATCTCTTCAAACTCTTGCTGGACAAAAAAACCCTGATATACTAGCCATTGTGGAAACCTGGCTATCTCCCAGCACCCTGGATCATGCGGTCTCGCTTGAAGGCTACAATCTTTTCAGACTCGACTGGGCAAGCAAGAAAGGTGGGGGCTGTGCTATCTACATAAAGGACAACCTCTCCTGTCAACGCGGCAGCTTCACCCCCACAAATACACAGATGCAACTCCTCTCTATCAAACTGCTTCTTGGTGCACAAAACAAAGTTCTCACAGTGGCCGCAGTCTATATCCCTCCAAAAGACCACCATGCCAGTATTAAGTCTGTACTTGATTTTGTTAGTCTGCAGCCCTCTGAAAATGAGCTCCTCCTCCTCCTCCTCTGGGATTTCAACATAAACTGGCTCACCTCTGACACTGGCTCTTACAAAGATGACATCCTAGCAGCAAACCTGACTCAGATGGTAACCTCCCCACCCGAAAAATTACAAAACTGGTACAAGCACCCTTATTGACTGGGTTCTCACAAATCACCCTGACCGGATAAAAACATTAAAGTCCTCCCTGACTCTCTCAGTGACCACTCCCAGTGTCCTGTACCTGGTCTAATAAATTTCTCAAGCCACCCCCAAAGTTATAACAAGCAGAGTATTGCCTTATGGGAATCTTATCAAGTTGAAAACCCATCTCCTACAACAGGACTGGACGCCAATCCTTGAATCAACTGATATTAATACCGCACTAGAATACTTCATTAAATCTTTTCAACTCTGCCTATACATTTATATTCCCAGTAAAAATAAAATCAAAGCTTATCAAATCCATGGATTACTGCCAAACTACTTGCCGAGCTCAAGGTTCGGGACCACCTCTGGGCAGTTGCCAGAGACACAGGCTCACCTCATGATACCCTAAAATACAAGCAGGCACGAAATAGATGTACCTCACAAATTAGGCAAATGAAGAGCCTATTTCAAAAATGCCCTTGAATCCACCTGGGGTGATGGAAGAGCTTTTTGGGACAACATCCGAAACACAAAGGGTAAACAATCAAAATCGTCACCTACCATTATGAAAGTTGATGGATCCACCACTCTTGACCCAAAGTCTATTGCAGATGCACTTAATAAGACATTCACAGACCTTAGTGGGGTCCTCCCCCCAGATTTCTTCTCGGACTTACCTGTGCCTAGCCTAGTATCACAAAATGCCCCTCATGACAAACCACAATTTTACTTCAAGAAAATCAAAGTGCACGAAGCACACAAGTACATAAGAAAGGCCTGCTCCAAATCCAGAACAAGTAGTGACACGCTAGATCTAAAAATCCTGTCTCTCACCCTGGATGAAGTAATTCACCCCCTTGCAAAAATTCTTAATCTGTCACTTTGACAAAGTCAATTTCCCAACAAATGGAAATCTGCCATAGTTACGCCAGTGCACAAAGGGGGACAAAACCTCAACAGGAAACTATCGACCAATATCAATACTCCCTCCCCTCTCCAAAGCACTTGAACGAATAGTGGCAGACCAACTCTCTGATTACCTGGACAAATACAATCTACTCTGTAATCAACAGCACGGCTTTAGGAAAGGACATAGTACAACAACAGCCTTACTTGATTTCTCTGGAGAAGTCCACTCAGCCCTGGACAAAGGGTGCCAAATAGGTGCAGTCTTTATCGATCTTACAAAAGCTTTCGACACAGTCCATCATGGCCTACTTACCTCCCTACTTTCTAGCCTAGGCCTGGCCGAAGGTCCTTGTGCTTGGGTAAAAGTTACCTGTCCAATCGGTCACAGGCTGTAAAATCTCTAATGAACTCTCCGACTTCAAACCAGTTCTCTCGGTGTACCACATGGATCAATTCTTGGACCGCTCCTCTTTAGCCTGTTCCTTAACTCCCTCCCAGATATCTGCCAGGAAAATAATCTTATACGCTGATGATGCTGTAATTCTCTCTTCCACAAGGATCCAAACTCCCTACGAAAAAGCCTGCAACTTGCTTTCTCTAGTGTTGAAAGGTGGTTCCTGGATAGTAAACTTGTGCTAAACCACAATAAAACAAAAGTCATGCTCTTCTATCACCAAAACAAAAATAGGCATACTCCACTCACCATACAAACCTCTGCGGGAATTACACTGGACCAAGTAAATACTTTAAAATACCTTGGCATCACTTTTGACCAAGGGCTCACCTTTTGCAACCCACATTGACAACACTGAGAAAAACAGTGAACCAACGCCTTTGGAATACTATTCCGTGAATCCTCAATTTCTAAATCAAGCGGCATTGAGAATAGCTATACAGAGTTCTATAATCTCAATCATTGACTATGGCCTTATTATTTATGGCTCAGCTACCTCCACTGCTCTAAGGCGTATCTCAATCACTCTAAATATGGCCTGCCGGCTCCTCACGGGGGCTCAAAGACTGACTCACATGTGTGATCTGTACTATGAATCAGGCTGGTTGAACCTATCAAATAGTCTTATTTATCTCACCTGCACAATGGCAAAAAATCTATCTTGGGACTGACTCCATTATGTATTCAAAACCTACTCCGACTGAATCCTGGCTCACGACCCTCCACAGATCTGAGCATCAACCTTTTCTGGTTCCGAGATGCCAGACTGCACAGGGCCAAAGATCTTTGAATAGGGCCCCGACATGGTTCAATGTGCTAGTCCACCTACTCTATCCTCAACCTTGCTTGAAGCTTTCAAATCCATGCTCTATGCCCACCTCACCACCACTAGCAACTGTGATTGCGCTAGATAAAGACTACTACTCCTCATGTCCATCCTCACATCTGAGGCCTCTTCCTCCCTGACTAATGAACCCTCTGGTACCTCTACTACTTCCTGTCTCCCACCCAAACTCACTCCCCCACTTTTTTCCTGTCCCCTCTCACTTACTCTCCCGCTCACCACCTTTCCATCCTCTCTAGCCTCCTTTTGGCGCCTAATGATCACCCTCTCCCTGGAAGTTTCCTTAACCTCCAAATTGTCTACTCGCTTGAACCTGTTATAGCTTGTTTTTCTATGAAACTTATAAACGTTACTGCATTAAACTGTTAATAGCAAATTTATGATGTAACTTTCCTGTCTGGTTTTACCTGTAATATGTATCGTGCTTTGTTAAATGTTCTTTGTGACGTGGAACCTTTGTAAAAGAGCCCTGGCTCAAAGGTATTAATTCCTAGACTAATAAACTAAATACCCACCTACCAGGTCATCCCTGAGGTATTCACTCATCTTTATAAGATCTGCCCTCCTGCAGTCCAGGACTCTCACCCTTGTGTCACTCACTTCTGCAGCCATCCTTATATTAAACCACACCATATGGTGATCCTTCATCCCCAGGTGGCCTCCAACATTGACATCCACAATACTGCCCCTGTTAGTGAGTACCAGGTCCTGTACTGCCCCCTCATGAGTGGGTTAACTGATTAGTTCCTTGAGGAATGCTCCCTGTAGAGAGTCCAGGAAGCCACTGTTGGGAGGCTCCAATCTACATCTGGTAGGTTAAAGTCCTCCATCAGCAGCACCTCTTCCATTTCTGCCATTTTGCCAATGGCTTCCAACAATGCCTTATCTAATTCCCCCCGCTGTGCTGGAGGTCTGTTGATCACTTGCAGTGCAAATAGTAGCTCCATTCCCCAACTCCAGTGTGACCCACAGTACCTCTGCCTCCCCTGATATTCCCTGTATCTCTGTTGCTTTTATGCTTTCTTTCACCTAAAGCATCACAGCCCCTCCTTTCCTTCACATCCTGTCCTTCCTGAACAAAGTATAGCCTGGTCTGGCCATGTCCCATGCATAGTTTTCAGAGCACCATGACCCAGTAATGACCACAGTATCCCAGCTGGCTTCTGCCATGATGGCATCTAGGTCTGGATTCTTATTTCCTAGACTTCTAGCATTTGCACACATAGTCTTACAGATTTTGTATGCACTCTGCTTGTTGCGACCTTTCTTTCTTTTTTACCATCCTTCCTTCCCCCTCTCTCTTTAATACTCCCATTCCCTTCCCCCTCCACCTCTACCACACTGCTTTCTTTATTAATTTGCACCCTGAGGGATTCTACTCCCATCAGGTTTTCCTTACTCTCTACTTCAGCCTGTGGGGGACAGGGGCAGTTTCTGCCTCCCTGATTCCTTTCACCATCACCCTCAACTAGTTTAAATGTTCATTAAACTAATATTTAAACTGTCAACTGAGGACTGCAGTTCTTCACACAGAAAGAGATGCAGGCCATCACCCCTGTATAGGCCTTTATCCTCCTGGGTGGGTCCTTACTCCCCAATGTAGCCAAACAGTTCTTCTCTACACCATTTCTTCAGCCATGAGTTGAAGACATTGCTGCAGAGATCCCCCCCCTCCTCACCCCTGTTGTAGACAGGCAGCACCTCAGCAAAAGGCACTGAGTGAGCTACCTATCTAAGACCCCTCCCAGCTTACTAAACTCCCCCTGCACTATCCCTCCCAGCCCTGTCTCTAGCCACATCATTAGTCCTCAGGTGGGCAGTGACATCCAGCTCTCCCTACTGTCCTGCTACCATAGCGATTTTCAGGATCTGCTTCCCATCCCTCCAGGCTGTTGCTCCTGCTAGTTATCTAACCTGCCTCTTCCCTCCTTTCCTTTTCCCAAATCTATCCCCCTTACAATCCAATCACCCACAAGAAGTTTAAACCTCCTCCTGTGGGGTCCTCAACCACCCTCTTTGGCATCTCCATAATGGATGGCCCCCACTTTCTCCCTGGTCACTACCATGGATGCCTCCTTTTGACAGTCCCATCCTGTCAGAGCAGCATATGAATTATGTAGTGGTACCAGTTGACAAATGTGCCTCAGTCCCACCATCCCAACCCTTCCAAAGCCCACCACAGTCCAGTCATTCTTCCTCCCTGGCATCCTCTGAGGTAATAGTGGCAGGTATGGTAGCCCCTGGGTGGGGGAGGAGGTCGTCTGAATCCTACCCAACTCTGTCTGGAGCCTAGCAACCTCCTCCCTCAACCCAGACAGGTATGTGCAGATGGGGCAGCACCGCAGTCTCTAGAAGGTCTCGTAAAACTGCCACCCCATAGCCACTGCACTGCACCACTCCAATCATTCTCAACTTCTATTTTTCCTGTGATTCTGGGAAATACAGTTGGAACTGATCTCACTGCAAGGGGTCACCAGCCCTCAGCATGGCCCCCCCAGTTGCCAGTTTCTCAGCCCATTGTTGTGCTCTCCCAAGAGGACAGTACCAGCAAGATACCCAGAACCAGATGAACCATCTACACTGCAGAACCAGATGAGTCACCAGAGAACAAGCAAGATGCAGAGGAGGAGTCTGAGGTGGTTCTGTAGGAAGTGAGGGATGAACTCCAAGCCTGCCAGAGTGGACCAAGCTGACACCACTACTACTACCCCCAAGAGGGAGGAGTCATCAATTGCTGTACCCTCCCCTTCAAGTGAAACTGCCCTTGTGGAAAAGTAAATGACTGTGTGGTGGGACAAACTGTGGCTGCCACTGGTGATGATGATAAGCACTGACTGCCCAAGTTGTGGAAAGCAGTCAGGGCTATCAAGCAAAAGATGGAGACAGAGAAGGGGTACTACTTTCTGTACATACCTCACCATTTTGGGCTGGAAGTTGAGTGGGTCAGACACTAGATGCTTGTTTAGGAGGTCAAGTGTTCGGTTGTAGAAGGGGACAAAGCAGTGTACATGCACTGAAAGAAGGAGATCCACAAGATGGCTGAGAGTGTGGTAAATACCTGGGAGATGTGGTGTTGCATCCATGTGCACAAGATTGTTAAAACAAAATGGAGGTGTTACAGAATGGACACTACATAAGTATGCCCTGTTCAGATGGTGCCACCATGAGGAAGCTGTTAACCAATCACCATGCTGAAGTGGGGGTTGAGTAGATAAGATGGCTGTAACTGAGGAGCCTTATACATCTACATGCTTGCAGGGCTACAGTAAAGTTTGTTCCTGTTGTTCTCCTGTCTGAGGGGACATGTTTCCAGCTCTCCAGATTGAAGGGACCAGCAGTTCAGTTGCCTACTGTACGTGCTCATCCTACCATTGGGAGACAGATGTGTTTTCCATTTCAGATTTACTTGTTGAAAGAAAAGACCATCATTGACCTAAGTAGAAAGAACTGGTATAAGGAATATGGAAAATGAGATAAGAAAACATGAATGCTGTATGCTTTATAGACCAACTTTTCTTTTTTAGGTGAATATCAGCATAGCGGGTTCTATGATGGATGTTTTTCTGTGAATATTGTGGGGTTTATCTTTCTGTCCAAGTCTGTGTCTAGGATGTTGTATTTTTACAGAAGGAACTTGCAATTAGGCCTCATTTCAGCATTTTGCCTTTCACTAACTGTGTGTGAGACACACCAAAGGAAGAGAATACATCTGGATATGGACATCATGTACTGCTGAAGGTGGCAGGGTGCAAGATATGGCCCTTTAGCAATTGTATTGGTTCAAGACTAGTGAGTAGAGGTGATATACTATGCATGATACCCAAGTGTACTGAAGTCAATGAAATGTAAAGTCTGAGTATAGCAAAGGTGCCACACCAGCTGGTAGTTGAAGTGATCCATCAGATACTCCAAGTGGCATAGCCAAGACCTGCAATAATGGTGCCCCAAGTTCTTTCCCCATGCAGTCTCGCCCTGCCACATGACTGTCAGCAAGTAAGCTTCTTGTTTAGTCCTGCCTGTGCTGCCCAGAGGAGGAGGGAAGATTAGTGGAAAAAGGTAGGCCCTTACCTTTCACCATCCTGTAGAGAAAGTGTGACAAATAGCCTTGTGAGGGACCCAAGGGGACTATGAGAGGAGTATGTAAGCAGGCTCATACATACCTGACTGTTCTAGAATGGTCACAAAGTGGTTAAAGTATAAATTAGAGACCCGAGTCCTTGAATAGTCCTGGCTTCATCCCCAACAGTGATGGTCTACTATGTTATTGTGCATGCCCTGTACATCTACTCAGTAGCTGGGCTTTAATTTGTTAATACCTGCTCCTTCCACCCCTATCAAAAGGGAAGGGGCAAGCAATGGCTCAGTCATGCCTGAGCTGAGCTGTGATACTCTCAGTTCAGAGGTTACACAGATTCTAGACTAGAGAAAAAGCAAGATGCCAATAGACTTGCAGCATCTTCTCTCCCATGGGGGGGAGTGGTATTTCATACCCAGAGGTAGCAAGGAAGTAAAAAGGCAAGAAAGAGAGAGAGGGCAGAGAAACAGAGCTACAGTATATATTTGAGAACAGAGACAAGAGAGAAAAAGTCTGGAGAATTGGGAGTCCTGAGGCACTACAATCCCACCAGCAGAGTATGTCATTGCAGAGGTGTGGGTCTCCCCTAAAGGGAGGAGCTCAGAAGTTCATTGAATGGTTATAAGGTGGTGGAGATGGCAGTCTAGGCCATATTTGTATGGAGCTAATGGGAAGTCTAGGAGAAATCCTCCACTAATCAACTATCAAAAGTACTCTGACTGGAGGGGTCACACATGTTGGCTGAGGATCTCCTGTTGAGGTATGTAAAGGTAGTTTGCCTGGAAGCCCAGTGAGAGTTAACCAGTTAAGATAAGGCTTCTCAGAGGCAAGAGTATCAGCAGACTCCACATGCACCAGAGGGTGTTGCTGTCAGAATACAGAAAAACTGTGGCCTCTGGATGACGAAGTTATAAGATCTGTATGACTGCATGTAAATAATTGAAGGGCTACAGAACTGGTGTACAGGGCACTTGGTAAAATGAGGGACCTTGTAAAGTGTTCCATGGAATTGCTATGTATATACTGCAGAGGGCAGAGCCAAATGTGTGGAGAGACCTCTGTACTTTAGGGGCATTAGGAGTATGCCTCATGTATTATGTATCCTTGTAAGTTTATCTACCCCTTCTGGGTAATCAATCATCTGTATTAGACATGAGTGAAGTTCAGAAAACTTCAATTAGCAATAACATTGCAAAGTCCTGCTACTTTGTGAAGTTATTCACACTTTGCAAAGTCAAACTTCGAGAAACTGGCAACTTTGCAAAGTTGTGAAGCTTAAACCTTGCTGGCAAAGTTCAGTGGGACTTTGCAAAATGGCTGAGTTATTCAGTGCTGTTACAGTACCTTGTAAGTTGCAGATCACATATTTACACTTTAGAAGGAAACAGGTGAGCTGAGTTGTGCCATGTGTAGTTCTAGGAAGTGTATTCAAGAGACAGGATCTGCTCCATAAAAAAGAGCTCAGTTTTGACTATTTCTACAGCTGTCATTGCATAAAAGAAACATTTTGTAAATGCCATATTGTACTCTTTTCTGCATCAGCATACTTAAGTTTGAATGATCTTGCTACAGTTCAGTTAGTGTTTTTTTTTTTCCTTTCTCTTTCTGTAGGTGCTGCTGCGCTGGACTTGTGCTGCGTGTGGGTGAGGGGTAAGCTCTTGTCTGCAGCAGCCTACAACAGTTTTAAATTAGTTTCAGAAACTTCCAGTGCATCTTCAGTTTTCACTGTCTCTCTCAATAAAGTTCATTTTTCTCATATACCATAATTTCTGTACACTCTCAGTGTTGCAGTGTTGTTAAAATACTAAAATGTGTCTAGGGCTCTGGCAGGTAGTTGTTCATATTTTTGATTATTTTTCATAATACTGTAACTCTTTCTTGTCATTTTGACATATTCTTTTAATTTGAGCATAACTATTTTGCCATTATCATTATTTCTGATGCCTGTAGTACTTCTACACATTTAAGAATAAGTAGTAAAAGGGAAAATAAATGATTGACAGGGAGGAAAGGCAGGGAAGGCAGCAGTGGTGAGCAGTGGTGGAGGCAGATGAGGGTGTGGGAAGGGTGGTGGCACTACTAGTATATCTGCAGTGTGTGCTGGTAGTGGCACTGTTAGAAAATGCTTACAACACTTGATTTGGTGGGTCTTTTTGTTGAGAGAGGTGGCAGTCAGAGCCAAGATATATTATCAGAAATGTCCTCAGCCCTATCAAAAGCAGTGAGTAAACATGGTGGTGCTAAAAAATATCCCAAAGTGTCCTCACCAGTGGTTATTGGTGGTGGACCTGTGTCTACTGTAGATTGAGTGGCAGAGTTGTGCATGCCACTGCCACGTCAGGAAAATGAGGATAAGTAGGACCTGTGAAAGAAGGAGGAGGAAGAAATGGAGGGTGAAGGTGAGGACAACACTTTCATCGATTGTTGTGGGAACCTCAAAAGAAAAAAAACAAAACAAAAGGTGACAGAACAGTGTACAAATTTTCCAAATTGAAGGGTAGACAACCTTTGTCACAAAGGAACACATCCCAGAACAGAAGGAAGTGTGGGTGTGCTGGACACCGACACTACCACAGCAGGTGCTCCATATGAATTTGTGCGTCCTTCAAAATCCCTTGTGTGGAACATTTTTATTACTGATCCAAAAGATGACAATGTGGCAATATACCAGTTTTGTCAGGCCAGAGTAAGCCATAGCAAAAAAGGGTCTTGTATTGGCACAGGTGAACAGCATACCCTTCTTAATGTCAAAACATGGCTAAGTGGCAAGCACATCAGCAGAAAGTGTCCATAGGTGTTTTAGGAGACAGAAATGAGGCAGATGATATTGTGGAGGAAGACAGTTGAGGAGGAAGAGGTCAGTAGTACACCCGAAATTGTGAAATCACTGATGAGAAACAGCAGCAGCATTACTCAAAGAAAATCCCTCAGTTAAGTCACAAGTTTCTTGACATAGTCTCCATCTATGAGATCCTCTGAGCAATGTGGTACCTGCACAAACTGTTCCCCAAAAAGCACCCACCCAAAAAAGATCCAGCCACCTGTTAGTGACATTCTATTAAAGTAATCTAAATTCCACCCTGTCATTCAGTGGCCAGGGAATTGAATGCTTCTGTGGTGGAGATGATCGCTATTAATCTCCCATTTTATTGTGTGGAAAATGCTGGTTTCCTTCATTTTATATGCAAAGCATGGCCCAAGCGGAAAGTGCTGCTCTTACTAACTGGTACTCAGGTGATTCCCCCTAGCAGCCAGTCTGCCTGGAGCATCTTCTCTTACTCTCCTGTGTCCCCTCTATGACCCTCTCTTGGACCTGTCCACTGTCTGACTACCCACCTCAACATCTCCTTTTATGCCAGCCACCTCATGGCATAGAAGGAGAAGCAGGGCTGCCACTCCTTCTAGCCCTCTCAGCTGTATCATTCTTTGTCCAAGTAGTCAAATGCTCCTCTCACTCCTGGCAGTGCCTCGCTTTATGTTGGGTGCGCTGACCACCTGTGCCCAAATGGCTGCCATGTTTACCATGATGAGCAAGAATGTCACAAACTGTGCATCTTGTCCTGCTGTTGTTAGTGGGCTCAATTACAAAAAAGTCCCAAATAAAGAACTTTTGCTGCTGCCAAGTGGAGCAGCCAGATGGTACAGTGAGGAACTCTTCCTCCTAATGGGGCTCAGTTGGTAGCACAATCATGGGGGGGCCACAGGGGCAGGTGCTGCAGCAGGTACAGGACCTACAGGAGCAAGGTCAACTGCTGCTGTTGTACCACTACTGCATGCTGCTGTTGGTGCTGCACTGTTGGGGGGGGGTCTGGTTCCAATGCCAAGTGCTCCTGCTCCCAAAAATTGCCTTTTCAAAGGTATGGGATGGCGTGTCACATCTGTCAACCACATGATTGCTCTCTTTCTTCCCTCTCCTCACTGTGACTCCCAAGCCTCTCACTTTCCTCTCCATCTCCACTCACTTTTATTTAAAATAAAAAGGTATGAAAAGTAAAAAAAAAATGAAATGAAAGTGAATTGGGAAAAGGCAGAAAAATGGGAAACACATTCTAAATAGTAACTACACAAGAGTTCACAGAACAAGAGCATCTGAACAGAGTAGTAAAAGGAAGATACAGACAGAAGGCTGTAGAAAAAAAGTACATAAATATAAAGAAAATAAGACCTAAGCACAGAAAGATAGTCCTAAAAAAGAAAAGATGTAGAAAATACAGAAAGAAGCTGAAAAAGATTATTTTTTAATGGCTTTTCAATTATCAAATAGCAACAGATCTGCACCCTTCAACTCACACAAACTGCAAAAGAAAACTAAAGGACCCTGTGTACACAGAGCTGTATCATGTGACATGCAGGAACTGTTGCATGTGACCTACAGCCTCTTTCTGAGGAAACGTTGCCTAAATCTTCTTCAAAGCAATATCTAAGGTGAAGTTACATGTAAAGTTTTCAAAGTTGAAGTTACTGCAAAGTGTCCAACTTCATGACGTGCTTTGAAAAGTTGAAGTCAGTGATTTTTCAGGCAATCTGCATTCAAAGTAAAACTTTGCTGCATCTTTAATCTGTATATAACCATTAAATGTTTATTTATACAATGGGTATTAAGAATCCAGCATTCCAGTTGGCTGACTGGCATGTTTAGCTGTGGATAAATTTCTCGACAGCCCATGCACAAAAAGTGCCAGCTGAACCATTCACACAAATCATTACAAATCACTACATTGTCTTACCTTTTACAAAACATTTCAGCTACCATTTTCCCACCGCTAAAACCAGAAATGAACTACAAGTGAATGTTTTGTACATTAGCCCTCAAGCTCTTTCTTCATTTGGCTCAGTGCAAGAAACATTTCAAAATAGTGGCATTTCCTCCAGCCAGGCCACCATAATTGCAGCTTTCTCACCCCAGCAGTGACATTACTAATAGGGACTGTCTCTCCCTCCCCACCTGCTTGTCTCACTCACACCTTACTGACCCTGACAACTCCACTGGAAGCTATCACATCAGTGATAGCCATTCTCAATTCCTCACAACTCTACCTCAGTTAAAAAAATACAAAAGAATGTTGCACTTTCACTCACTGTGCTTCATTATCACAGTGTGTGTTACCTTCCAGTTACATCTCTCCTGTGACACTTTCCATCACTCAGCACTGCAATCTCTCACAAGGTCAGGGTCATAATTTTACTGTAAAAAAAAATCCCCACAACTAAATGCAGTAACTGACTGGAAGAAAACTGGGGGCGGGGGGGGGGTCTTATTAAAGAGTTCTTCTTGCCCTTCCACTGCAGGAGAACTATATTTTGCAGAAACCAAAGCAGGGTATTGAAAAAGTTTTAAAAATCATTTACAAAAATGCATTTAAGATATATTTTACCAAAATTCTTTTTTCTTATTTCAAACGCTCTCCTTTGCATAATGGCAATAATGCACTCCAGGGTATGGGTTGTTGTAGGATTTACCCACTTTTTATGTGGTTAAAGCAACTCAGCAAACCACGCAGACCATTGGTAAATTTGACAACAACCCACACCCTTCCTGGAGTACATTGTTGCTTAACTGTGTATGACTCTACCTTCCCTGAGTGGACAATCACTTTTATGTGGTGTATATAGTTATTGCAGCAGCATGTTTAAGGGACCTCCCTGCTTGCCCACAGTGGCTGGACACAGTCATGAACCCTGTACCATTCCCCACCTCATGAAGCATGGTAACAAGTGATCACTTTCCAGGGGTCCAACTACACCTACAATATGATTGGCTGCACTTCCAAACTGTTGTATTTATTTATTTATTCATTCTTTGAGTGATTTCATTGCTTGATTGATTGACTAATTGACTTATGACTTGATTATACCTGCATAGCAGGGTTGCTGGACAATTCTATGTTAAACCCTATTATTTGATTGCTGTTGGTTTGGTGTGATGGCAATTACTTGATCATCTGCTTTCAAAAACAGATTGACAGAAACTGAAAGTTGATTTGAGCAGCTGATTCTGAATGGCAGATTTTTAGAGAAAACACTTCATTTGTGCTCTTTGAAATTAAAATATTGACATTTGTTTAGCTTTTAAACTATTAAAATGATAATAGTTATGGTGTATACATATTCATTCTATTAGAAAGGGAACTTCTATATGTGCAGAAGAAAAACATGTAAAACATAAGTTTGTTGTTCAATTAACTGTTATAAAAGGGCAAGGATCAAACAGGTAGTCTGAAAGGTTAACACTGGTCACAGACTGCACATTAATGTACACATTACTGCACGATTCAGATTCTACTGTCATTTTATTATATTTTTTGTGACGTTTAAGACCATTTTATTTCTCATATGTTTTACAAGATGCAAATTTTGTTTTTATGGCTTTACTGGAAAGAGCCCTGCAGACCTCTTGCTCTCAAAAAAGGACTCTGCATTCCTTGCATTCTTTGCAACCAAACAACCTGCTGAAGTTGCGTCACAGTCACCTCCATGTCTGAGGAGCACTCTGCTCACACTGCATTATTTTTTACTAAACAAAACATTGAGGGCATCCTGATCATGACACTGGGGGATTGGGCATCTCCAGTGTCACTCTTAGGTTTGTGGAGGGGGGTGTGAGGTGGTGGGTGCTGAAAGGGAGGATCGTGTGGAGGGATATCTATTATATAAAAGACAAAAAAAATCGGTAGTTACAGCACACTCCACCATCTGCAAGATGGCCTCCACAGTCTACTGTGCATGCGCAACCACTAGCGCATGCGCAGTGGACTGCAGTGACCATCTTGTTCACAGCACAGTGTGCCATTACTGACAGTCTTTTTTTGTCTTTTAAATTCTAGATATCCCCTCCATTTGACCCTCCCTTTCAGCACCCTCCACAGAAATAAAACAGTCACACTGGGGGTGCCCAACCCCCAAGAGTCATGACTGTGTTCCATGCCCCCTTTTTTCTATACCCCCCCCGAAAAATTAGAGTGATACTGGGAATGCCCAATCCCCCAGTCTCACTATTCAGTACTCCTCTGTGATTTTTATTATCCCCCTCAACCCTCCCTCTTAGTGCCCCCACCCCTCCAGAAAGATAAGAGTGACACTGGGTGCTGCCCAATCCCCCCAGTGTTGTGATCTGCAGCCTCATGTTGTTTTTATTTTGTTTTTTAAATCATGTAAAAAGAAAACAATCCATCACTGTCTTTTGTGGCCAAATTTGTCCCCTCAACTGACCCTCCCACTCAGTATCAACCACCTTGCCCCCACCCAAGCCCTTACTTACCGATCTGGGGGTCCAATGCTGTAATCCTGTCTGGTCTGCAGACACCTCTTCATTCTTCAACACTGGACTGTTAACTGAAGAAATCAGGTATGCAGTTCAATGTATTTCAATGGGGCTTTGAACTTAGTAGCATAACTTGGCCATTTTTTTAATATTTGTACCCCAAATTTTCAAAACATCTGTTTTGGGACACCAGCTCATCAACAATATAAATGATGTTAGGTAAATCTGTCCCAAAAGGTGATTTCACAGATGCTGTGTGAAATCACCTTTTGGGCAGGAGTTGGAACTTTTCTCCACCATTGTTCATGGGGAGGGGTCATATGATGGCTATATTGAAAATGTGGTGTAAAAATATTAATAAAAAACAAAGTTATGAGCCTATGTTGAATTTTGTGAACGCAGGCTAGTAAGGAAGACAGGAGAGAAGAACAGAAAGCCAAGAAAGCAGCAGCTGAAAGCAGGACTTGCCTAGACTTACCCACACACAAAGCCCTTAAATTCTGACAGAGCCAGAAAAATGAAAAAGACAGGAGAGAAGAAAGGAAAACCAAGAGAGCAGCAGATGAAATTATTTTCTGCAGGGTATATTTTCTGTTAAATTGTTGTGTAGGTTGCCTTCCTGAAAGGAAGGAAAGTTCTCACTGAGATAGTGGGTCAGAGTTGTAGCTTATTGTTTCTGGAGGGCACGGGCTTAGTCCTGCCTACCCTACCCCTCACTCAATGCACCCAAGGGTGTCATTTCCTTTATACCAGTGGATCTGACATCACTTCCTCAAAAAGGCAAAAGATATACACCTGTCATATCCTTAACAGCCCAGCATGCTGTGTAGGAGGAAAACACATGCACACACTCGCACACACTAACAAAAAAAAATTAAACAGGAAGGAAGAGAGACATGGGGAGTGATGCAATGCACTGGCTGTGGTGCAACAGTCTTCCAGGAGATGTTCTGAATGCTGTGATGCAGCCATATTTGTAGTCACCTCTCTGGTCTGAGGGAGGAGATTACCTGTCTTCAGGTCAACCTAGCAAGGGTTTGGGAAACCTCCTGCACCACTCAGGGACCAAAAGATCCACTGTCACTGCCTCATAGGTTGTCAAGAAAGGGGAGCAGTTTTACCATGGTTGCCCATGGGGGGTGAGAGTGGTGGAGCAGAGGTGCATCCCTCCAGTTGTTCCTCTACACAATTCATAAGCCGTTCTGGTGGAGCATGGTTCTTCTATGGAGGTACCCACAATGGAGACCAAGGAGGATGCTGGGAACGTCTACAAAGGAGACCCATAGGAGGGTGGCACAGGACCCCACAGAGGAAGGAAACAACTCCTGGTGGGGACTCAATTGTTAGAATGGGTAGAACACGGGGAGGGAGGTAAGGTGTCTGCCTGGCACCATGGGTGGGAGAGACAGGAAGTGAATCCTATGGATTGCAGAAGCAGCAGCATGGGCAAGAGAGAGCTGGGCATCATTGTCCACCTAGGGACAAATGACCTAGCTGGGAATGGGATTAGAGCAGTGCAGTAGGAGTTTGAGGAGTTGGGGAGGGGCCATAGACAGGTAGCACACATGGTAACATTCTCGGAAGTGCTTTATGTCTATGGCAAGGGTGAGGCTAGGGTACTCTGTGCCATAGGATTCAATGAATGGCTGAAAAACTGGTGCAGAGCTCAGGGTTTTGGCTTCATTGGGGACTGGGGTTCCACCTGGAGGGACGCAGGCCTATACAGGTGTGATGGTCTACATCTCTCCAGAAGAGGAACCAGGATCCTAGGTGATAGATGTAAATGCTTCCTTGGCAAGCATTTAAACTAGTCAAAGGGAAAGGTATTGAAAAGGAGCAGGGAAATCCCTGCCCCCCTCCCACAAAACAGGGTAGTTAGTGAGATAAACACCAAGGTAGAGAAGTTGATAGAGAATAGGACAGGATTAAATGGAGTAAAAGGCAAAGACAGTATGGACAGGGATGGGGCAAAAAGGAGTAAGGCCATCAAAAAATGGAGGGTAATGAGTACTAATGCTCATAGTCTGGATAACAAGCTCCCTGAACTAGTGGTATTGATGGAAGAGGGATGCCTGGATATTGTGGCAGTCACAGAAACATGGTACACAGAGAATCATGACTTGGATGTCAACATACCAGGGTGCACAATCTCCAGAAGGGACAAGGAGGGTAAAAAAGGTGGATGAGTAGCTCTTTACATAAGGGAAGGAATCAAAGCAATGGCACTAATGGGTAAACAGGGAGGCGAGGAGACACTGTGGGTCACCCTGGAGACAGAAAATGGCACCATAATCTAAACAGGGGTTGTATACAGACCCCTGTCTCAGAGGGAGGCAATGGACAAGAAAATAATAGAAGGAATACTTAGAATTGCAGAAAAAGGGGAGATACTGTTGATGGGGGACCTGAATGTGCCAGATGTTACCTGGAACAGTTTTGCTGCAGCCACATCTAAGAGCAGGGTCATTCTGAATGCCCTACAGACAGTTAGTATTGGAACACACTTGAGAGAGAGCAATCATAGACCTGGTACTCTCAAATGGAGATGGACAGAGGATCTCAGATTTAGAAGTGGGTAGCAATCTGGGAACAAGTGAGCACCAAATAGTGTGGTTCATGATAAACACAGCCATAGAGTCAAGACACACAAAAGAGAGGATATTGGACTTTAGGAGGGTTGACTTTGGCAAAATAGGAGAGTACCTCAGAAAAGCAGTAGCACACAGGCACAAAACAGTGATGGAGGAACAATGGGGAAAATTAAAGCTGCCATCATAGAGGCAACAAGCCTTTCTGTGAAGCAAATAAACAAAACTAATCGAAAGAAAAAAACACTATGGTTCTCAAAAGAGGTGGTGAGGAAGGTTAGGAAGAAAAAGACAGCATTCAGAAAGTATAAAGAACCACAGAAGAAGCAGGACAGAGAACTCTAACAGTAAAAGCAGAAGGAAGCAGGGAAAGCAGTTAGAATAGCAAAGGCCCAAACTGAGGAAAAGATAGCCAACACAGTTAAGAGGGGGTATAAAACCTTTTATAGATACATTAGGGAGTGAAGAAAGACCAAGGAAGGGGTAGTGAGGCTAATTAAAGGGGAGAGGGTGGGCAGAGGGTGACAGTGAAAAAGAAGGGATACTGAAGGAATACTTCTGCTCAGTATTCAGAAAAGAAGAAGAGGGGGAGGTACCTAAATCAAACAATAGAAACACTCTGGATAGGGGGGTCAATACCAGTCCATTCACAGAAGAAAGGGTCCTGGAAGAAAACCAAAAACTGAAGGTGGACAAAGCAATGGGGCCTGATGGGATTCACCCCAGAATTCTAAAAGAACTAAGGGGAGAACTAGTGATACCACTGACTACCATTTTTAACAAATCATGGGAGGATGGTGTGGTACCTAAGGACTGGAGGAAGATGGATGTGATTTCCCTTCACAAAAATGGGAGCAAGGCAGAGATGGGAAACTACAGACCTGTTATTTTGAGCTCAGTGGTAGGGAAAATTATTGAATTGCTTCTGAAAGAAAGAAAGAATTGTTGAGTACCTTGAGGCCAGTGGGGCACAGGACCCAAGGCAACATGTATTCACAGTGAGAAGGTCATGTCAGAGGAGTCTAATAGATTTCTTTGACTGGGTGACTAAAGTTGTAAACCAGGGAAGGGCTGTGGACATGACCGACCTAGACATTAGCAAGGCATTTGACACAGTCCCACACAAAATATAAATAAACAAGTTAGTCAGCCTGGGAGTGGGTCCCATGGTGATAGCATGGGTACAAAAAATTGGCTGGACAACAGAACACAAAGGGCAATAATAAACAGAGTCCACTCTGAAGAAGGTGGGATTACTAGTGGGGTACCACAGGGTTCAGTACTGGGACCAGTCCTTTTTAATGTCTTTATAGGTAACATTGTGGAGGGACTAGAAGGAAAAGTATGCCTCTTTGCAGATGACACAGACATCTGCAACAGGGTTGATACACAATGGGGGGGTGTGGAAAGGATGAGAAGGGACTTGGTAAGGTTGGAGGTGCAGTCCAAAGTATGGCAGCTTAGATTCATTGCAAAGAAGTGCAAAGTAATGCACCTGGGAAAGAAAAACCCAGGGGAAGCGTACACAGTAGGATGGGGGGGTAATAACAACAACATAAATGGAACAGGATCTGAAGTAGTCATATCAAATGACCTAAAGGTAGGCAAGCAATCTGAGAAGGCAGTAAGGAGGGTTGGGGGGATACTGGGATGCAGAAGGAAAGGTATCACCAATAGAAAACAGGAAGTTGTTATCCCTCTATACAGGCAGTTGGGGAGACCCCATCTGGAGTAATGTGTGCAGTTCTGAGACCCCACTTCCACAAGGACATAGACATGATGGAGGCAGTCCACAGGAGGGCAATTAAAATGGTGCAGGGTCTGCACCAGAAGCCATATGAAAAGAGACTGAAGGAACTTAATAAGTATACCCTTGAGGAATGGAGGGACAGGGGGACATGGTAGAACTTTTCAAGTACCTCAAGGGAATCAACAAAGTCCAAGAGGATAGCATCTTTCAGAAAAAGAGATGTGCAGAATCAAGGGGCCACAATTTTAAGACAGAAGGGGGACTACTCAGGGGAAATGTGAGGAAGTATCTTTTCATGGGGGGGTGGTGGATGCATAGAATGGTCTTCCTGAGGAGGTCATGGGGGAATTTAAGAATGCATGGGACAAACATAAGGCAATTCTGGAGGGGGGTAGGAGGAAGTAGGCTGTTGGTTAACTAGGATCTGCAGATTATCCAATAGGTAGGGAAAGGGGCAGACTAGATGGGCCAAGCCGTCCTTATCTGCCATCATAGTCTATGTTTCTATGTTTTTAACTTTGATAACTTTCAATATTTTTACCCTAAATTTACAGCATAGCCATATGTTTACAACACCTCATGAATGTGACAGCTGTCAGTTTTCAAATCCTGGCCAAAATGCTTTTTTTTTTACATCTCAAAACATGATTTTGTGGTACCTGCATGAAATCACCTTTCAGGCAGGAGTTGAAAATTTCCTCTGCCCTTGTTCATGAGGTGGGGTCATAAGAATACTATGTTGAAAATCTGGTGAAAAATTATTTAAAAAAAACTATAAAGTTATGTGACTACATTGAATTTTGTGAATGCAGGCTCGTAACTTTGGTAATGTTCAATAGTTTAACCCACAATTGCACCATAGCCATATCTTTACAGCACCTCAAAAATGTGACAGCTGTCATTTTTTAAATCCTGGTCAAAATTTTCTCTGACCTTATTCATGAGGTGGCGTCATAAGAAGGCTATTAACATAGCCATTTCTTTACAGCACCTCATGAATGTGATAGCTCTTATTTTTCAACTCCTGCCCAAAATGTGTTTCTGCATCCTGAAAGTTGATTTTTCAGTCCCTGCACATAAATAACCTTTAGACCAGGTGTTGAATATTTTCTCTGCCCTTCTTCATGAAACAGGGTGATAACAAGGCTATGTTGAAAATGTGGTGTAAACATACTAAAATACCAATTTTCAATATTTTACTCCAAATTCCTCAACTGCATCCCCATCAGCTCTTGCCTGAGTTTGTTTTTTAGGATGTGTTTAGGAGATACATCTTCAGATATGATAAGAAATATTAAACAATTAGAACTGTATATTGTGGAAAAGGGATAAGGTACTTCTTTGGGCATTGATTGTTTCGTCAATAAAATGGTTTATTTTTATGTGTTAATTGTGTGACAGCTCATGCACATGAACCTAATTAACTGGGTTTGTTGTGTGAACAATAACACAAGTCAATGGTCTGCATTGAATCTTAATTACATTATACCCTTAAAAGCATGGTCTGGACAGCTTCTAAGGAAATCAATAAAATAAGAAAATATATATTTTTTTATTTACTGTCCTCAGGAGTGCTGTCAGAACTTTTTCCAAACACATGTATACTGCACATCTGGGGTGGTGTCCTAGTGTCTAGTGATCACTCTCCCATACCTAGCTCAATTTTATTACTCTATTATTTGCAAGTGGCATGCTTAGGTAAAGAAACATAGAAACATAGAGGTTGACGGCAGATAAGGACCGCAAGGCCCATCCAGTCTGCTTATTTTTACTCCTTATGAATGTGCCACAGGCCTTTACTCGGTCAATGGCCTATCTATTCATACTTATCTGCATTGCACCCTTATGCCTTTCCCATGCCTGTTGAAACCCTGCACTGTATTCATATCCACCACTTCCTGAGGTAGGCTGCTCCATGTATCAGTTAGGGCTAACCCTAAAACCATTAAAGTTAGGAAAACCAATGCATGGGTAAAACATTTTTGCCATGACCACTGTGAATCTGTGGTGTCATGTTTGTTCGGTTTTGAATGATCATGCGACACAGCACTGGTGTTGCTTTACCTTCAACATTGTCTTTCCTGGAGCAAAAAAATACTCACACACAAGTGCTTGGAGAGAATGTGCCAAAGTAAGGAGAATGTCAATGTCACATTGCATGGTGGCTCAAAGTCTAAGAAACCCCATGCCACATATTCACAAAGGCTTTAGGAAATCTTTTCACTAACATTGCATTTTCTTTCCTTTATGGCATTAACAGTCAATCCTAGGTGATGCCTAAATGTAGATTTTTTTGTTGTGAATATCCTTTTAAATAAAAAGGAAATTTATTAACAGATATACGGTACTTTGTACTTACAACTAAAGGATTGGGATACTAGTGTCTGTATAATTAAGCAAAAATACATTGCAGGGTGTGTGTTGTGGTGGGATAATGGCAGGAGGCATCACTAAGTGACTTCAACCACCTGAAAAGTGCCAGTAACCTACTACAAAGCACAACTTGGAGTGTCTTACTGTGATTATAAAATGGGTCCAGGATTCATTTGGTGGGGGTGTGTGAAAATGCACAAAAATAAAATAATGTCAAATAATGTAATTACTTTATTTAAGTTCCTCCATCACAACAATATACTCCCAGCATACAGTGGTTACTACTCAAAAGTTGCGCAGGACCTCAGCAGATGCAGTATTAGCAAGAGTTATACCGAGCATGACCTCATTAATGTGGCGGTACGGTAGTGTGGTCTGCAGTATTCCCTAAGCCCTTAATTAATTGAATCCCTATGAACTCTGTTATAATGCACCAGATGGTGCTGTTCAATTAACTGAATCTCCATCAATGTCTGTTGCGATGCACCAGGTGGCACTGTTGATTATATTGTACCTGTTATTCAATTTACTGAGCGGTACCTCTCGAAAGGCACATTCTCTAAACCAAGTGTTTACAGTAAATAAATATTGTTTTACAAATAAAAAGTTGAGTCCTTTCTTTTTATTGCTGTTTTTATAGTTCTGTTTCTATAGTTCTGCCAGTCCTGAGATCCTATTAACACCTTGCTGTCATTGCCTGCTACTAAATCTAAGTTCAACTGTACCCGGTGTGATCTAGTCTGATTTTGTTTCCTCCTCAGCAGTGGAGTATTTATTTTTTAATTGGTGGCCATGCTCTTTTTTTGTGCTGCATTTAATCATATTACTTCATTTGAAAATGCAGAGCAAGTTAAGAAGCACATCATTGGTGACTGGTCACCAACTGATATAGCCCCCGCTGTAGACATAGCACTTGAATACTTTATCACCTGTTTTATCTCAGCCTGCGATGTTCATGCTCCGTTCAAGAAGTGTGAGATCAAGGGTATCAATAACTCATGGATGACACTAGGCCTCCTTACACAAATAAAATCTTGAGACCAGCTCTGGTATTGTGCTTAGACTACTGGCACCCAGACTGATATCCAGGCCTACAAAACAGCAAGGAATGCATGTACCAGAGCAATCTGCCATGAGATGGCTAACTATTACAGGAATGCATTAGCCAGCACCTGGAATGATGGGAGTAAATTCTGGCATAACCTTGCTGAAGTAACGGAAAGGATCACAAAAAACACCCACAATGTTGAAAATACTGTAGATAGTACCATCACTCTTGACCACATAATCATTGCCAATGCATTTAACATCACTTTTGCTGACCTTAGTCTTGTGCTGCCCCCTAACTATTTTGATCCCACCACAGTCAACCCAGCTCCTGTTAGTTCAGGTTTGCCACCAGGGTACCCTCCTTTCCATTTCAAAGCAATCCCAGAAAGCCTAGCTAAAAAACACATTTTTAAAGTGCTTGGAAAGCCTGGGGTCAGTGGCGATTCACTGGATATGAAACTTCTCACCCTCACCATTGATGAAGTCCTGCTCCCACTAACCAAAATCCTCAACCATTCCCTCATGCTCTCCCAGTTCCCCCAAAAGTGAAATCTGGCAGTGGTGACTCCAGTCCACAGTTGGGACCAAGAACGGAGGTCGCGAGGGTCTGATTGTGCAGCCCTCCCCCCTACAGCAAGCAACAACATCGCAAGGGTCAGTGTGTGCAGCCCTCCCACCCCAGAAACCATTAAGTTGGGACCAAGACCGGAGGTCACAAGGGTCTGATTGTACAGTCCTCCACCCTACAACAAGCAACAAAGTCACGAGGGTCCATGTGTGCAGCCCTCCCACCCCAGAAGCCGTTAAGTTGGGACTAAGACCGGAGGTCACGAGGGTCTGATTGTGCAGCCCTCCCCCCCCTACAGCAAGCAACAAGGTCACGAGGGTCCATGTGTGCAGCCCTCCCACCCCAGAAACCAGTAAGTTGGGACCAAGACTGGAGGTCGTGAGGGTCTGATTGTGCACCCTCCCCCTACAGCAAGCAACAAGGTCATGAGGGTCCGTGTGTGCTGCCCTCCAACCCCAGAAGCCATTAAGTTGGGACCAAGACCGGAGGTTGTGAGGGTCTGATTGTGCAGCCCTCACCCGTACAGCAAGCAACAAGGTCACAAGGGTCCATGTGTGCAGCCCTCCCACCCCTAAAGCTGTTAAGGTATGACCAGAAGCCTACAAAATCCAGTGCTGCTCTCGCTCAGTAAAGCAGCTAAATTTGACAAAGGACTCTGTATTACTGACAAAATTTATTTTGTGTCCCCACACCCATGGAGATAGTTTTTTTTTCACGACAAAAGTGATTAATTTGCCTTAAAAGTGTTGTGAGGTTTTGGCACCAAAGCTCAGTTTGAATTAGAAAAAAAAAATCGTAAGCAAATAGCCAGCCCCACCTATTGGTTAGCGAAGGGGCTATAGTTGTAACTGCACATCCAGACAGCAACTGATTACAGCTGACTAATTCTAATTTAATTTACAAGAGACCAGTAACCTGCTAATTGTAAAACTGCGTCTGCAGACAAAGGAATCCTTTGCTCTGCGTGGTCCAGACACTGCTCTGAATTCAGTGCGTCTGCACTGCTTTCAGTTCTGCACAGCTACTTAACTCCCAAAAGCTGCTTGATCCTGTGTGATGTCCCTTTAGCCTGCTAGTATATTAACCTCTCCTTCTCCCTGCTCCTTGTCCACAGCTGGGACCAAGACCGGAGGTCGCAAGGGTCTGATTGTGCAACCCTCCCCTCTACAGCAAGCAACAAGGTCTTGAGGGTCTGTTTGTTCAGCCCTCCCAACACAGAAGCCGTTAAGGTACGACCAGGAGCTCTCAAGATCCAGTGCTGCTCTCGCTCTGTAAAGCAGCTAAATTTGATCCCCGCCAGTGAAAAGTGCCGGCTCCCCACTGCCCCCACCACCACCCTTAGTTGACCTCTACATTTATAGGGACGATCACATGATCCATGATCGTCTAAAACCAATCAGCTAACTTTGCCATCTGCAGGCTATACATGCTAAACACTAGAGGGCTCACTCTCTTGGTCTTTATTGTTGTACTCCCAAAGCAGGCAGCATGACAAGCAGCCTGAGCACACTTATACACTCCATCTTAATAGTAACAATCGTTTCTCACTCCCACCCCACTCTCCCTTTCAATAAACACCACTCCAGTGACTCATACAGTTGCCTCAGCACTCACTACCCCACAAATACATACCTACAACACCAACTAACTCATCCCTCCACGCTACTTTGCTCCAATTATACCTCTAGCCTCAGCTGCACCATAAGCAGGTCCTTATTGGCGAGACCCACACCCCCATCAAACAGTCACCCACTAAATAGCCCCAATCCTCTCCTATCCCAAGCCCTATTAGCCCAACTGATACTAACCATTCCCGTACCAATCTTGCTCCCCAAATATACCACCTATCCACGCCTCTGTATAAATATCTCCAAACAGTTCAAGGCAGCTGCTCTCAGGCATGCTACTCCTCCTTTTCCTTATGTCTGGTAACATACACCCCAATCTGGGACCTAAAGCATTTAGTAGTCCCAAGGGCAACATCATGATGGTCTACTTTTGGCCTCACTTAACATCTGCAGCCTACCAAGAAAACTCACGTTGCTTCAAGGATGGATTGCCCAACATTCCCCTAACATCCTGGCTTTATCTGAAACCTGATTCTCCAGGAACATACCAGATGCCTCGGTTGCCCTAAATGGCTATATCATCTTCAGAGCAGATAGATCAGGGAAGAGGGGAGGAGGCTGTGCTATATATGACAGATCTAAACTACAGCCCCTATTGGTCCCCATGCCCTCGCTGGAACACGGGGCCCAAGCCATTACAATCAAGACCACACTTGGCTCTCCTGGGAAATCATTATACACAATGGCTGTCTACATACCCACCAAATGGAAAGTAGCCTTTGACTCAATCCTGGCCAGTATAGCCCAGCTCCCCCCCAGGAGTGAACTGATTCACATTGGTGACTTCAGTGTGAACTGGTTATCCCAGGCATCAGCCCCTTCCAAAGATGCAGCCCAGGGCCATGACCTGACCTAGGTAGTCCAGTCCCCTACAAGGCAAGACCCCAGGTCAGGGACATACACTCTTATAGACCTCATCTTCACAAACTTTCCCAAGCACCTCTACAATATTAAATTGCTCCTGGACGTGCTAAGCCACCACTCGCCCCTCTCATGCTACTGCTCACATAAAATCACACCCAGCCAACCAAAAATCTCTTTCCAAAGGCACCTCATAAAAGGCACCTTAACCAACATTAAATGCTATCTCTCCACCTGTGACTGGGCACCTGTCCCCAACACCCAGTCCATTGATTCTGCCCTTACCACCTTTATTAAAATCTTTAATACTGCCTGTGACAAGTTTTCCCCATTCTCAAAAAAGGTTATAAAAATTGGAGACACACCATGGATCTCGCAGACCCTACCAGATCAAATGCACCACAGAGACAACCTCTGGCATAGGGCACTGAACTCTCAGCTTCCCCATGACAGGCAACTCTATAGAGAGGCAAGAAACAAGTGCACCTGGGCTATTCGACTAGCTAAGATAAACTATTATAAACAAGGACTCACCTCATCCTGGGGCTCTGGGAACAACTTCTGGAACAATGTCAAGGAGCTCTGTGGCAAAACTGTCTACCAAACACCTTCCCAGATACTTGACAATGGTTCCCTCTCCAAGGACCCCAACACCATATCCAATGTCCTAAACAATTCCTTTGCCGATCTTAGTCATATCCTCCCAATACACTTCTTTGACCCTATTCCCAGGGTCCCCTCTATCACCTCCCCTAGGACCATCCTTCCACCCTTCCAGCTCAGAACCATCTCCTGTAATAAGGCCAAACACTACCTAACCAAAGCCTTACACAACAAGAAGTACAGCAGCGATTCCCTAGACCTAAAACTCCTCCATCTCACTCTTGACGAGACCCTCCTTTACCTCACCAAAATAATAAACTGCTCACTGCATCTCGGCCAAGTCCCAACACTCTGGAAAAGGGGAATTATCATGCCAATCCTTAAAAAGGGTGATCCAACTGACCCTGGTAATTATAGACCCATCACGATCCTCCCTCCCACAAAGCTCTCGAAAAAATAGTGTCAGACCAACTCACAGAGTACCTGCCTAATCACACACTGCTGTGCCCCAAACAGCATGGGTTCAGGGCAGGTCACAGCACTACCACTGCCCTTCTTGAATTTACTTCTTACATACATGAGGCACTAGAACAGGGGTCTATAGCAGGAGCAATCGTTGTTGACCTGATGAAAGCAATCAACACCATCAGTCATGCTCTACTTATTCACTCACTACCCTCCTTCAATCTCACCCCTGACACAATTTCCTGGTTGAAACACTATCTCACTGACTGGACATAAGAAGTCAAAATCAACAACACCCTGTCAGCCAAGCAACCAGTCCTTGTGGGTGTACCTCAAGGGTCTATTCTAGGCCCTCTACTCTTCACCCTCTTTTTGAACTCTGTCCCAAAGGCCTGCAGTGGTAAGCTATTGCTCTATGCAGATGACACTTTAGTGTACTGAAAAGAAAACACTCCTAACTCCCTTCAACATACCCTACAAAGCTGCTTTAGTGAACTAGAGGCCTGGTTCACAGATCATCGATTAATACTAAATTACACTAAAACCAAATCTATGATCTTTGTGCACCGCCAAAACCCCTACAGTAGCACCCACCTAAGTATCTCTAATTCTCAGGGCTTCCATATTGAACAGATCCCACACTTCAAATATCTAGACATCACACCAGAAGCATCCCTCACCTACCACATATACATCAGCCACCTCGCCTCCTTGGTAAACACCCGACTTGGGATTCTCTATAGACACAGACACTGCCTCCCCCCAGGCCCTATGGCTGGCAGTTACTAGCTCAGTCCTATCACTGGTCAATTACGGGATAATAATTTATGGGACAGCTGACCTTACAGCCCTTAACTACATCAATCTTGCCCTCAATAAAGTCAGCCAACTAGTCACAGGCAGTGATAGACTAACCCATAAGTGCAATCTCTATAAGCGAGCAGACTGGCTGACTTTCAAAGGGAGGCTAAAATACCACACCTGCCTCCAAGGCAAAAAGATACTCATGAAGCTTACGCCCATTGGCCTTCACACCCTCATCCAACCAAACCCTCACAGGGGCACCCCTAGGCACCAGGCAAGCACACCCCTCTTAGTCCCCCACAGTAGGACTGCACTAGGGCAAAGGTCTTTCTGCTATCGGGCTCCAAACTGGCTTAATAACCTCCTATCTTCCATCTCCCTGGCCCCTAGTCTTGGCCAATTTAAAAACAGAATTAAGAGACATCTCATTGACTCTGAGACATCTGGCTGCTACTAACTCACTCCACCTCGACGACCCAGGGTTTATCATCAACCCTAGAGATACAAACCGAGCATTGTAAACGTAGGATGCAATCATGTAAAATTCCTAATGTGTTAATCTGCTTAATAATGTTTGTTCAAAGTTGTCTTAAAGTAATATGTCTGTTTGTACTGAGGTGGAGCCTTTCCAAAAGAGTCTTTGACTAAAAGAATTGTAATTCCGAAAGTTTAATAAATAAATAAATAAAAGTGGTGACAAGACTCTCACGAATAACTACAGGCCTATATCCATCCTCCCTCCTTTATCTAAAGCCTTGGAATGGATAGTGGCTGATCAGCTCACAGAGTACCTTGCAAAATACAGCCTGCAATGTTCACAGCAGCATGGCTTCTGCAAAGGGCACAGCACTACCACAGCACTCCTCGAATTTGCCACACATATCCATCATGCACTCAATCAGGGCCAGTTGGTCAGCACCTCGTTTATTGACCTGACTAAGGCATTTGACACTGACAGTCACTCCATTCTCCTCAAAAAATTATCCTTCCTTGGTCTTTCAAGTGAAACTATCCTCTGGTGTCAAAGCTACCTCAGTAACCGGACCCAACAGGTCAGGATTGGTGAATTCCTCTCGTCATCCCTACCAATCCACTCTGGAATACCCCAAGGTTCTGTCCTGGGTCCCTTGTTATTCAGCATATTCCTGAACAATCTCCCTGCATCCTGCCATGACAGAATGTTACTGTATGCAGATGATACAGTAATCTTCCCTTGCCACACTGACCCCACCTCCCTTCAGTCTCAACAACAGAAAAGTTTCACAGAAGTGGAAGACTGGTTTTGCTCACATAACTCATTCTTAACCACAAAAAAACTAAAATAATGTTGTTCCATGGAACCCACAACAAGTACAAGGACCATGAGCTCATAATTAACAACCACAAAGACGTCACTCTTGAGCAGGTGGATATGTTTAAATATCTGGGCCTGACACTTGACTGCTCCCTCTCGTATACCAAACACATTGACAATATTTCTAAAACTGTGAACTCCCATATAGGGCTACTATACAATCATAAACATTGCCTAACGGCTGAAGCCTTGAACCTCACTATCCAGAGCTCTGTTATCTCAACTATTGGCTACAGGCTTGTTATCTATGGCTCCGCCACTGATGCTGCACTCCGGCGCATAGCTGTAGCCCTTAGTAAGGCTAGTAGACTCCTTCTTTCAGCTGAATGCCTTTCTCACATGTGTGACATTTACGAGCAGGCTAACTGGCTCCATCTATCTGGCAGGCTAAAGTACCAGACCTGCATCCTAGCTAAGAAGACATCATTGGGCCTTTTGCCACCTGGAGTCCAATCAATACTGACCCCGCAGTGTGTCTGCCACCTAACTAGAAGATCGGACAGTCTAACCTTTACAATACCTCACTGTCGGACCTCTCAAGCTCAGTGTTCTTACCTTGTCATAGCCTCCACCTGGTTCAACTTGCTACCTACAGAAATTTCCAACATTGCCATGATTGGTGCTTTTAAGTGTAAACTGCATCAACACCTCATGGCTAGTGCCTTCCTGTGATTGCTTCTTATAATCTCCTCCAGGCATACTACCATCAAGCATCTCTCCTCACTGCCTTAGCTCCTCCTTCTCCTCTCCTACACCCCCCTTACTGAGTATAGGATGAATCTGTCTCCTTTTCTTTTTCAACACCCCTTTCCTCCTCCCTTGCTGTTTCCCATCTACCACATACCCAATGCAATGCCCCCCCATTTCTTCCCTCCTCCCTCTGTCTCCCATACCACCCCCTCATTACCACTCTTCTTTCTCTTTTCCCACTAACCCACTCCTAACAAAGCTTCAAAGAGCTACCTATGACTTGTACTGTATAATTAACTCGCAACAAAATTCCTTGACAATGCCTTTGGCTGCTATTATTGTAACCTTATTTGTCTTTTTTTCCTAAGTTCCATTGTAATAATCATGCTATGTTTTATACCTTATTGTCCTTATTGCCTTGATGTGGAGCCTTTGTAAAAGAGCCCTCGGCTCAAAGGTGTTATCTGAAATACAAATAAATTTAAAAAAAATAAATTCCGGTCTTTAATTTAGGTGTTAGCGTGACTGCAACTGAAGCTCTATCTCTGTTGTTTTCTCCTATCTTGCAGTGCCAGGTAACTACCCTAATTAAGATGACTGGAGAAATAGCAATGAGTCTTTCAGTCAGATTTTGTTCAATCTCAATAAAATCTTATGGAAAAAAGAAATTGTTACCCCTAGAGTAATATATGGCTATTATTAGTAAAATCACTTTGTCAATGTTTTAAATTTGTAATACTGTTAAAATAAAATAATAGCCATATGGTACTCTAGGGGTAAACTTACTGCTACCAATCCCCATCCCGGTGCCACCTGCCTCACCCCGGGAAAGCTGTAGAGTCCTGGTTGCCTACCACTCATTGTGCCCTATTGTTTACATTTAGATGGCCCAGTCTATGATATACTATACAAGTGGGTGTAGTAGGAATTTATGACAGGGTCACCACCTTTGTGAGATATACAAGCTCTTAACTGCATCAAGGCAAGTACAAACTGCTTTGTTGTATACTGCAGTTAGCAGCAAGAGTCTGCCATACACATACTTAGCTGACAGAAAATACTCCAAGGGCATGATACAGTGTGGGGTGGCACATAAGGCTGCTGAAGGTACTACTTAATACTGCTTTGACTACATGCCCTCAACCACACTGTCTCCTGAGCTGTAGTTGTGCATTGGTGGGTGGAGCTGTGGGGGGGGAGTGTTATGTTCCATATCATGGGACAGCTGCGGCGGAGGTGGTGGCTATAGGGATGGGAGGGTATATTCATATCTGTCTGACCATCAAGTACTGGTCTTTTTTTCTGTTCAGTGTCACAGTTCACAGGATGTATAGAAATCTATGAATAAAATGCACAAAACATAACAGTAGAGTACTGTAAGTTGTGTTACTTTGCATTGGAAAGTAAGTTGGAGAATGAAAAACCGCAAAATCATTACCTTTTACAGATTGGTGTGTACCTCGCTAGTGTGCATGTGTGTGGGGGGGAATAGTCTGATAGCATTAAAGAAAAGACTTCTTGTACCATAGGATTCAAATTCTGCAGCAGTGTTGCTAATGGACGGTCCATCTGCAGCAGTGGTGTTGCTAACAGTGTGCACATGGGACAGTCCCTCACTTAGCTACATTACTAAATTTGGACTTGCAGTCCACATAACATTCTGCCCATCCCAATGCCATTAGTATTCTGTATAATATAATGCCATTAATATTCTGTATAATATAATGTTTGTAATAATTTTTATGTTTGCTTGCATGCATGTGAAAGAAACATAGTGCTGCCATACGAGTATTTGTAGGTGTGGCACCCCACTTCCAATGCCCTGTTCCTTTTTGCAGGCGCAGCCCCACCTCACCAATGACTGTCTGAGCTCTCTATGACAGCACTTCAGATGCAGTGTTATACAATTGAAAGCAAATGACCTCTACAATCAGTGGTGGTAATGTGTAGGCAGTTTGCATACTGCCCTGCCGTCAACAATATGCAAATTGCCTACACGTCTCCACCTTAGCAGTTCAACTGTAGGCCACAGCATCTCCTGTATGATGCAACCCCCATTTGTTGTGTACTGAGAGGCTGCCCAGTCCCTCTCAGCACATGCACACACACCCCAAGCACACTGTATGTCTGATGGGGTGCCTAATCCCTGTCGACTTCAGTGCCCCCCAAAAAACAAACTTCATGCTGCCACACCTGAAGCCCACCCCAGCAGGCAAAATTCCCACATCATCATGTGCTCCCCCACACACTGTGTGGCCAGCAAGGGTGCCCAGTCCTCCACTGGCTCCACTGCACCCCCCCACAAACAAACTTGCAGGTGCCACGCTGGGAGCCCACCCCAGCATGGCAAAAGTCCCATGTCATCTTCTTAATAAAAATAAAAACCTGTGAAAAAAGAAAATGGCCCCTCACTGTTTCTCGTGCCCCCTCTCCCAACCCACACCCACCCTCTGTGCACCCCACCTCCCCACCACTCTCAATCACCCCATACTTACCTCCGGAGCCTGGCGTGATGATCTTCAGTGGACCTGGAACACGTCTGCACTCTTCAAAGCTGACCACATATTGAAGAAATGTCAATAAGCTGTATAATGGCATAAATAGTTTTTTTTCAACATTGGTTCATATCTCGGTACTTTTTTTGAATTTATGCACCAAATTTTCAACATGGGGTTCCTGAGACCCCATCTCATGAACTCAATCACTGTCATCTGGTTATTCGGCCCAGAAAGGAGATTTTGTGGACACTGTGTGGAATCACCTTTCAGGACTGATTAACAAAATGACAGTGCCACTGTTCATGAAGTGGGCTCTCAAAAAGCCTATGTTACAAATTTGGTGAAAAAATTCCCCAAAATGACTGTGTTACGAGCATGCATTGCACAATTTCCATGCACACATGCAAGTTTGCCAATCTGCAATATTTTCACTCCAGATTTTCAACATTGCCATTTTTTCACACCTCCTTATGAACAGTATAGCTGTCAATTTTCACATCCTGGCCGAAATGTGTTTTCACATTTCTGGCGCAGAATAGCTCGGTCACTGTGGGAAATCAGTGTTTGGGACAGATTAAGGAAATCGCAGTGACACTGTTCATGAGCAGAGGTCCTAAAATGCATATGCTGAAAATTTGGTGACAAAAGTCCATAAAATGGCTGTATTACGAGAGTGTTTCTACGCACCCTTGTACCTTCACAAATGTGTACTATTTTCACTCCAGATTTTCAACATTGGCATTTTTCCACACACCCTTATGAACATTACAGCTATCATTTTTCACATGCTGGCCATAATGTGTTTTGCTCTTCTGGCATAGAATAGCGCGCTCTCTGTGGGAAATCACTGTTCAGGTCAGATTAAGAAAATCACAGTAATGCTGTTCATGAGCAGAAGTCCCAAAATGCCTATTTTGAAACTCCGGTACAAAAGAATCCCCTCAAGAACTGATGCTCATGCCATTCCACCCCAACCCTTACCTCCACCCTGCAGCCAGTGACAGGCATTGAGGTGCACCTCGGACTCTTTGGCCCCAGTGTTCACACCATTCTCCTATACTGCACCCATTTCAGTGTATTTCCTTATGGAATGAGGTGAGTGTAAAGCCCGAACACCCCAAGGCACACCTCAACACTTGTCAGTGTCTGCACAGTAGGGTGAGGTGAAATGTTGTGACCGTTATGGGCGATGACCCAAAGGCCTGTCCATCTCTGCATGGTGGGGGTGGAGTTGGTGTCAATTCAATGCATCACAGCCATTTCTGTACTGCATCTGTCTAGCTGCTGCACTTCCACTGTTAATGCCAGAAAGCAAACATTCGGCATTGACAAATGCTTGTTTTATGTAGGGGTGGTTGTCAAGGGAAGGTTCCTGCTAATTGCAAATTGCCTACAATCCCTAGCTTTTTACACAGCCATTCAGATTTTACCAATAAAGATGTTAAACTGTTCATATACTAACTGTTGTAGATGGAATGGCACTAATTGTGCTTGCTGGGTTATTTAATTAGTGAAATCTAATTATTCTATGAGTTTATGAATTTTACTGTGATCCCAAATGGTCGGATTATTCAGTTTGTGCTGCTCTCCTGTATTTTATTTTTTATTTTATTTAAACAGCAGTTTGGAAAACCTTTGAGCCATAGGCTCATTTACAAAGATACCTTGTCACAGTAAGACAAACAAAAATACACAGTATAGCAGTACAACACATAAGTATAACAGCAACTTAAGACATAGATACAAACAAGCTGGTACAGGTAGGATTGATGCAAACAGTACCAGAGTTATGTTGTCCTTAGCAGCTTAGTAGTAAACTTTGTCATAAGTATTGAGTACGGCTTTGACTAATGGCAATTACAGCATCGGGTGTTAATAAGGTGGTTACGTAAGGAAGTTTTGAAGCACGATATAGTTGGAGCTTCAGAGATGGAGGGCAGTGTGTTGAACCAGGAGGGGCCCTAAAGCTGAAGGCTCTTTGGCCCGTGAGAGGTCCTAGCTCTAGGGATAACAAGAGAAGTTTTCCCAGAGGTCCAAGTATGAACTATTGGGACAGAGCGGCGTATGATGGTGGTCAATCCTGGTGGGGATAGCCCAAGGAGGGTCTTTTTTGAAAGGGTACAGGTCAGATATTTGAGGCGCTCATCAAGATCAAGTACCAGCGCTTTAGCATACAGTAGACAGGTGTGTGTCAGCCTAGGTGCCCCAGTAATTAACCTGCAGGTTAACCTGCCTGTATGAACAGGCACTTTGCAATTAGTTGGAACCTTCCCTTTACCACCACCCTTATATACAGAAAACATTCATGAGCAGCTATCAGAATATTAATGCCTGCCAGTAGAGAGCATCACGTCACTAAGTGAAGAAAAATGGGAGGATTAAAGTGCTACATGAAATAATACTATTCAAAAAATGCTTTTATAAATTGCATAGTCTGAAAAAAAGTTTTGTTAAGGAACCCATTGGAGATGACTTTAAACTAAATATTGCCTCAATGATCTGTTTGTAATCAAATCCATCAATATTCCTCGAAACTCATTTGATAAAATGTAAAATGTGATAATATAAACTGTTTCTTATTTTCAAGTAACCACTTGGTTCCATAAACAAACAACAACGCTGTGGACTTGAAATCTCCATCGCTTCTGATCCCTAGAAATTATAGTGTGGGACTCACCATCTCTGTAGACATGTCCGGGGATGGGGGAGAACATGCCCCCCAATTTCTCTCAAACACCCTGCCGGTGGTCTGGAATTGCTGATCACTACCTGTATATGTGGAAACCTGAGAAAAAATAATCAACTGCTAAATTTGTCTTCCATGGGGTATTTGCAATATTGTGTCCATAATAAGGTAACAAGGTAAATGCAGTGAACTGACAGGTGGTCAACGTTCCATTCTCTTGTCAGACAGTCTGATGGCATTAAAGGAAAGACCGCTGGCAACATAGGATTCAAATTCTTATGATGTCCAAAAAACAATATGTATAATGATTAGACAGTACACTAAGGTGAAGGGTGGTTTACATCTCCATAGCATGGAAAAAGTCCATAGAATGGTTATTCATGGAACAGTGTGGCTGTTTCAGATTAGAAAATGGGCTTTTTATTTGCTGGGTTCTGATTGGCTAGCACCCCCACCAGGGGGGTACATTAACTTTCAATAGACGCCCAGCAAATAAAAAGTTCCATCAGGAGTGCTGCTTCACACATCCAAATATCTTTGTGCCCACCCTGCTTGCCCATTGGCTGAGAGCATGAATCCAATTTGAAAATACCACCATTTTCTTTCTGCTGCTTAGTGAGAGAACTGGCCACTGGCACCCAATGCTCATAAGTTCAGTGCCAGCAGCTGATGAATTGCACATCACACCCACTAATGCTCTTTTTTCTCCCACACTTTTTTATTTATCAATATTTTATGATCCCATTCTTTTTGCTACACTGCTAGCCCAACTCTTCAACAGAAGACTGCACTCCCGCTCCTCTCTCCCATTGCTCAGTTGCTCCGGTAATAAAGCAACTGTCCACCAATCTGTCAGTAGTTCAGTGGCAGCCACAGGAGGAGCAGTTATCATCCTTCCTTTTATTTTAATTTCCCCTTTCCTTGTATGCTCCTGTCTGTGAAAGAGGGTAAGTAGGAATGCAGAGAGAGAGAGAGTTCGCTGTAACGGTATATTTAAAAAAACTCACCACTCTCCTCATTTCTCCGGCATGTAATTTCACCGAGTTGTAAAGCAGCAAATGTAAATTATGGTCTCGGGCAGAAGTGAGCAGCTGGCAAGGTGCCATTAGTTTCAGCCACCTCTGCTTGGCTTTCTGTTGTTTCCCCCCGTCATCTTTTGTACTATAAAAGACCCTGTGAGGTCTAATTGTATAAAGTATAAACCTGTATAAAAACAATGGTTCGGTTTGGACTGCGATCTGTCTGCGCACCGCAAGAGAGAGAGAGAGAGAGAGAGAGAGAGAGAGAGAAAGACATGGAGCGGTTTGGCAGCTGTCGTCCAGGCTGTTGGCAAGTGAACTGCACCTTTTTTAAAATAAAGAAAGCATACCAAATTGCAGTTCAGTGTGTGGGTGGGTGGGGACACTACCGTCTGCAATATAATCATAATTTCTCCTACAGCCAGATGAGTCTTTTTGCCCGAGAATGAACATTTCCTCATTTGACAGAGAACAAACATTTTTTTTTCATTTTATCTATTGAATGCTGCCCATTGTCTCCATTGGCAGATTGTTTTAAAATGTACTTTTAGCCAAATACACATTGTTTTTTCTAGAAAATGGGCTTGTTATTTCGGGGGTGGGGTGGAGATGCAAAAGAATGGCTGTAGGGGGAGGGTGCAACAGGAGATGGAACAGCTCAGGGACTACTTTACTAGAAAAAGACTTTAAATTATTTCTACTCTTTTTTATTTTATTATTTATTCTTTTCTAAATCCTATATTAAAATGCTACAGGTAACCAATTTTCTAAGTGCAATAATACCCTTCAGGGTGGGTGGTATGGACAATACCAGACCTTCCAGGGGCTATAAGGCCCTCGCCTGCAGCGTTGAGGCCTCATGCGCCCTGGTGATCCGACGACCCGCTAATACCTCCACCTGTCAGGTATTATTGTTACATAAAGCATAGTGCTTGTTACCTCGGTATCCTGCATGCAGTCTTTCAATGGGGGGGGGGTGTGTGTGAGGCAGGCAGGGCTTTATATGAAGCACTTCTATTAAACATTCACACTGCAAATGATTGCTGAGCACCTCACTTAGCTATAGTGCATTACTACATTGAGACAGCGATTACAATCCTCATAATATGCTGCTATCCCTATGTCATTAATATTCAGAAAGCTGTTCATGGCCATTTTTTTATGTAAGGGTGTAGTAAGGGTGGTTGTCAAGGGAAGGTTTTAACTAATTGCAAAGTGCCTACAACCCCCGGCTGCATACATGGCCATTCAGGTTTTACCAATAAAGACTTTACACAGTCTCTGTGATTGTCAGACAGCTGGTAAACGTGTGTATGCAGCCAGGGCTGTAGGCAATTTGCAATTAGTTGGAAACCTCCCTTCACCACCACCATTACATGCAAAAAATAGTCATAAACAGCTTTCAGAATATTAATGGCATAGAGATACGCAGAACATAATGTGGATTGTAACTGGTGTCCAAAAACAGTAATGCTGTTACGTGAGGTGCTCAGCACTCATTTGCAGTATGAATGTTTAATAATAATGTGCCGTGCCAAGTCCTGCCTGCCGGCCTTTGCTTTTTCCCCTCAGCACTGAAATAGTACATGCAGGATACAATGTAGCAAGCACTACTGTATGTTTTACTTAGATGAATGATCAAGAAAGAGACTTTTTTGTAGCAGGGTCTGTGTGTTTAAGATACCAGCAATTGCTCCACCCAATAAACAGCTACCTACACCCCAGAAAATGTCAACATGAAATATGTTTGTAGCCCCAGCAATGAACATCCACATGCAGAAAAGTGCAATTATTGTAGTTTCTTTGCCATCACCACAGTGACCAGATGGTTTGGAATTTTGGTCAGAAACTTTCAGGGTAGAAAGGGCTTGGCTCACAGAAGTTCCTTTCACTGGTTTGATGAAAACATATTAATCTGTTTCAGTGTCATTACATTTTAAAATTTGGATTCTGAGCATACTAAGTAAGCACTTTAAAATAGCTTTATAAAGTATTTGTATGAGGAATTATTTTTGTGAAGTATTTCATATGCTACCATCATGTTTGTCTTTTTTCTTTAATTATATTGGGTAGCCACACAAATGGCAGCGTAGAAGAAGACCAACATATTTGTGTTTGTCATCTGGACTCCATTAGCTGGATGTGGCACTTTACTGTTGGAGAAATACCCGTAAATGTTCCTTTAATAAGATTATAAATCTGTTTTTCAGACTCATGCTTTCAAAAAATATTTTTTTTCTGTCTTGTGATATGCAAAAAATTATTTCTCCAACAGTTAAGTGCAGAATACAGCTTGTGGTGTCCTGATGAGCATTATATACATGTCCCCAAAAAATAAATAGGTACCACCTCCATCCTACAGACTTAACAGCACCTTGTCAGAAACAAAATAGTTTTACCAATGACTTAAAGATGTATAAATCGTGATGTCCATACCATCCAGACAAGTAATAATAGCATGTCTTAGTTTCAAAACAACAAAATTGTTCACTTTTAATATTGTATTTGTATTTATAAGTTAGAATTGCACATCATCCTAAAACAGATCAACTTCTTTGATTCCCTACATAACTTCCATCCTAGTTACTGGTGCATGGTTTGCTTTGATTTAAAACTATTACTGTCCAAATATCTGTACCTTTACAGTAATGCATGTTAATAGCCTGGTATCTTCGGTGACGCATGTGCTCTTGCACCACATTGCATATATTTTGCACAGCTAAGTAAGTAGTTTTGCAACAATATTAACTGTTGCACAGTTTGTTCAGTCACACTGCACTTTATCAGCACTAAAGGTATTTGTTACTAATCCTCTTAGTTTTCTTCCTGTTTCTGCTGCTATGGAAACAAGCATTTGTCAATGCCGAATGTTTGCTTGCTGGCATTGGCAGTGGTAATGTAGAAGTTACAGAGCTGCGTAATAGGAATAGCAGTGAAGTACTGAACTGATGCCAACCCCACCACCACCCTGCAGAGAGTGACAGGCATTGGGGTGTGCATTTGGGTCATCAGGCATAAAGGCCTCGCCATTTCACCACACCCCACCCTGCAGACACTGACAAGTGTCACGGTGTTCATAGGGTCTTTTGGCCATATCGCACCCATTTCATTAGAAATGCGGTAAGATGGGTGCGATATAGGAGAATGGGGTGAACTTTGGGGCTGAAGAGTCCAAGGCATACCTCGATGCCTCTCACTGGCTGCAGGGTGTGGAATGGTATGAGCATTACAGGCAAGAATCCCAAGTCACACCCTGATGCCTGTCATTCTCTACAGGTTGGGAGTTATGGTTTGGAAACCCTAATACCTCAGGCATTAGTTGGTATTTTCACTCCAAATTTTCAACATGTTTTTTTGTGACCCCACCTCAGGAACAGGGGAATATCAGTTTGTTAGCCAAGCTGCTTATGCACAGCGAGTACGGCATTTAGCACCACAGGTGCAAAAACATTCCGAACAGGATGTAAAAAATGACAGCTGTACTGTTCATGGGGAGGTGTAAAAAATGGCAATGTTGCAAATCTGCAGTAAAAATATTTAAAAAAATGGTGAAGTCATGAGCGTACATAGAAACTGTGCAACGCACACCCGTAATATAATTAGGTTGGGGATATTTTACAGCAGATTGTCAACTCAGGCATTTTGGTGCCTCTGATCATGAACAGTGTCGCTGTGATTTTCTTTATCTGTGCGAACAATGATTTCTCACAGCGACCATGCATCTCAGTGCTGAAAGTGTGAAACACACTTCAGCCATGTTGTGAAAATGACAGCTGTACTGTTCATAAGGAAGTGTGAAAAATGCCACTGGTGAAAATCTGGACTGAAAATATTACAAAGTCATGAACTTACGGTGCGTGGAAACTGCGCATTGCTCACTCGTAACACAGTCATTTATGGACTTTTGTCACCAAATTTTCAACATAGCCATTTTATGACCTCTGCTCATGAACAGTGTAACTGTGATTTTCTTAATCTGTCCTAAACATTGCTTTCACACCAACAGCACCATTATGCGCTACATGTCGAAACACATTTTGGGCAACATATGAAAAATGGCAGCTGTACTGTTCATAAGGAAGTGTAATAAAATGGCAATGTTAATCTGGAGTAAAATATTAAATTTGCAAACCTACGAGCATGCATAAGACTACTTAGCATGCGCTAGTAAAACAGTCATTTTTAGGAATTTTTTCACCAAATTTTCAACATAGCCATTTTAAGACTTTTGCTCATGAACAATGTCACTGTGACGTTCTTAATTTGTCCCGTACATTGATTTCGCACACCGACTGTGCCATTGTGTGCTACATGGGCGGAAACACATTTTGGGTGAGATGTGTAAAATGACAGCTATACTACTCATAAGAAGGTGTGGTAAAATGGCAATGTTGGAAATCTGGAGTGAAAATATTGAAAATTCATGAACTTACGAGCGTGCATAGGAGCTGTGCAATGCATGCTCGTAAAACAGTCATTTTTAGGAATTTTTTCACCAAATTTTCAACATAGCCATTTTAACACCTGAGCTCCTGAACAGTGTCACTGTGATTTTCTTAATTTGTCCCGTACATTGATCTCGCACACCCACTGCACCATTGTGTGCTACATGGGCAGAAACATGTTTTGGGTGACATGTGAAAAATGACAGCTATACTGCTCATAAGAAGGTGTGATAAAATGGCAATGTTGGAAATCTGGAGTGAAAATATTGAAAATTCGCGACCTTACGAGCGTGCATAGGAGCTGTGCAATGCATGCTTCGTAAAACAGTCATTTTAGGAATTTTTCACCAAATTTTCAACATAGCCATTTTAAGACCTCTGCTCATGAACAGTGTCACTGTGATTTTCTTAATTTGTCCCGTACATTGATCTCGCACACCGACTGCGCCATTCTGCGCTACATGGGTGGAAACACATTTTGGGTGAGATGGGAAAAATGACAGCTGTACTACTCATAAGAAGGTGTGGTAAAATGGCAATGTTTAAAATCTGGAGTGAAAATATTGAAATTTCGCGAACTTACTAGCCTGTGTAGGAACTGCACAACGCACCCTCGTAAAACAGTCATTTTTTGGAATTTTGGCACCAAATTTTCAACATGAGGTTTTTGGGACCCCTTCTCATGATTGATGTCACTGTCATGGTGGTATTCAGGCCGAAGGGTGATTTCACAATCACTGCACGGTCACTGCGTGAAATCACCCGCCGGGCGAATGACTGCTCATGACAGTGACATAATCATGAGAAGGTCTAAAAACCATGTGAAATTTGGTCTAAAAATTCCAAAATACCCGAGATATACAATAAGTTGAAACCCCTATGTAACCCATTATACTGCTTACCGGCATTTCCTCAGTTCAGGTCGGCTTTGAAGACTGCAGACATGTTCCCGGTCCACCAAGATCGTCGCACTGAGTCCGGAGATAAGTATGGGTGGGGGGCTGGGAGGCTGGGTGCACAGTGGGTGGTGCGGTTGTGGGAGGGGTTGGGAGACGAGCAGCGGGACAGTTTTATTTTACAGGTTTAAAACAAAAAAAGATGTCGTGGGATGTTTGCCACCTGGGTGGGCTCCCAGCATGGCACAAGGACTTGGGGGTGTTCAGCCGACGAGGATTGGGCACCCCACCGGCCAAAGGGCTACGGTGCTTGCGCGCTGGGGTGGGCTACCAGCGTGGCACCTAACGGGGGTGGGGACACAGCTCAGCCGATGGGGATTAGGCACCCGTCAGCAGCTATACAGTGCAGGCGCGCACATCTGTCCTATGCTGTGAGGGGGAGCTGCGCGCCAGGCAGCCGATATCTTATCAGTGCTCACTCAAGCGTACTCCCCTTTCAACTGTATGCCACTGCTGCATTTTGGGCGTGTCATAGACAGCTCCAAAATGCATTGGCTTACAGGGGCCGCGCCTGCCAGCCCACTGACTGAATTGGAGGAGGAGGTGACACACCTCCGAAATCTCTGATGAAGGCACTATGTTTCTTGCACATGCGTGCAAGCAAACATAAAAAGGCACACAGCACTTTATCAACCCTAACAGTTTGGGCTGTCATTTATTTGATCACTTTGTCCTGTTTTTGCTGCCACAAAATATATATTTTTATCAAGAGTTTTCCAGGCTGGCAATTAATGATTCATCTATTTAACTGTCTCTTTTCTAACTCCCAATGGCACAATATAATCCAGAGTGCTGTTTCAATTGAGACTGTGGACTGGTATATTTGAACAAGATGGGTGGTATATCTCCTACTTTTAAATTCAACTGAATATGCCAGATTACTTTACTAGCGCTAAGCACATTGTATTTCATTTCATTTGGAAAGCACATAGCCAAGTATATCAGACCTCTCTGATGATTGTTCTAACTTTAAACTGCAATTTTTTTTGTTTGTTTATTTCTTATGTTTTGTTTATGAGGACCTGGTCTGAATGGGAATATCTGGTAAAGACAGATCCAATCAACTTTAAACAAAGCAACCCCACCCCCATTCCTCTGGCTGTATTGTGTTCTGCTGGCTGGTGTTGGTGCCGGCCCCTAGGTCGATGAGATGGCAATGTATAAAAATTGTCAGTTCATTGTGGAAGTGCATTAAACAGCTATTGTTCTGATAATGAGCTGTTAATGAGTCAAAAAGAGGAGGATGGGCTTTGTGTGGAGGGTCTGATTTCAGGCTACAGCTCCTTCTGTTTGTCACCAACTGTTCAGAGGAACATCACTCCACAGAGTGAAACGAAAACACCATTTTGACACTGCAGACTTTTTGGTTGCTGGTGGGGAAGGGGGACTGTGGGCTAGTATGTATGTTGGGGGCTTACTTGAATAGGGTGTCTGAAGCACTAATAGATTGTGTGAAGGTGGTAAGGACAGAACACGATCTGTGACAGGCTTAGGCTAGGCAGCATACTGTACTGTGTGAGGCACAGAAGTGTAATAGTGTACATTGCAGCAAATAGTCTCTTTTGAGAAGTAAACACTATGAAACAATGTATCTGATTTATAACTTTGTCTCAAAAATGTTTTTCTTTTTCAAAAATCAGAAACCCATTTGCAGCAATGTACAGTATTACCTTACCATTCATGGCAAACTTTTACTTTTCCTGATGTGCTCCACATAATTATTTTATTTAGAACTGGGTTTGATGCTAATTTGTCCTTAGTCTCTTCTGTCCTACAGTGAAAATAAACTTTGCTAAATAGCGCCAATCTCGCTTGCAGGGTCATTTGTTTAGTGTAGTCTAATCATTAGATGAGGGAGGGAGGGAGGAGGGCGGCCACTGAAGTACCATATAAAAATGCCATATGATAAAATAATAGCTGGACACTGCTGGTGTGGACCATTTACTGCACTGAGAATAAAATGTGGTGGTATGGCATTAAAAGTATTTTGATTAATGCTTGCTTGCCACATAAAACATGTTTTGTATGGCTGGAGTCTTGAGGAAGAGGGCATGTTTTCTGAACACACATGCATGTTTTGTTGTTACCTTGCACTCTTGCTCATTATGTGTAGGGTGAATGAATGAAAGAATTAATTAACAGACGTCCTCATGTAATAGTAACATCTGACTGGCCAACAGTCATCCGATCAGGTGTTACTACTATAGGAGAACATGTTGTCATTCATGCTGTACTTGCCAAAATGAATGAGTTCAAATACCCCTCTCCTGCTACCAATAACATTAATATGTTTTTTTTTTAATGTCTGCTACTTTTGGTGCTACAGGGGAGGAAGGAAGTAGGGAAAGTGTGTGTGTGTGTGTGTGAAGGGGGTCTTTTATTTAGGTTTCTTCAGTGACATGTGGGTAAGGCAGTGTATGGCATGTTTTCACTAAGTTTTTATTTAACCATATTGCTTGATAACCCCAACCCCACTTCTTCACTGCATACACCATTTTTTTGTATGGTTGTGGTCTTGAGGAAGAGCATATCTGCAGAACATACTGAATGGTTGTTGTTAGCTTGCACTGTTTCTCATTATGTTTCTCAGGAATGAAAAAGAGAACGAAAAGACTCCTCTTGTAGTAGTAACATCTGACTGGCCTATGATCAGCCAATCAGGTGTTACTACTGTAGGAGGACATGTTTCCATTCATACTTGTAAAAGTTTTGAACCAGAACCAAATTTGTTTTCACCAGTAGCATTCCAACAGTTTATTATACTAGTGTCCACTCCACTCCTTCACTAAACAGAGCTGAGGTACTGTATTTAACTGCTAATCCCCCACATTTTCGGAGCCAAACCAATTAATTAAGGTGTTTTTTGCTCCTCAGCAGGTTTGGTCTCCGCTCCGGTCTCTTTGAAGGTTCCAGAGTGGGTCAAAATGCTGAGGAAAAAGTTGTAGTCCTTTTGCTCCACAGCTCCAGTCTCTCCAAGCAGGTCAAAATGTTAAGACAAGTTTAGTCTTAATTATTTTCTTCTTTCAGTTGCCACAACAAGTCGCAGGGAGAAGATAGCAAGAAGCAAAGCAGGAAATGCTGCTGCCAAATTAATGCACACTCTGAAAAGCAGAAAGCATGATATTGTCAGTCAGCCAACAGAGGAAAACAATTTAAAAGTTATTTGGGGAACTTCATAACTTAGCTAGAGTATTTTTCTCAATATCACACTTTCTGCCTTGCAGAGTGTGCATTAATTTGTCTGTGGTCTTTTCTTCTTTGCTTCTTGCTGTCCTCTCCCTGCAACTTGTCGGGGCAACCGAAAATAGTTAAGACCAAATGAGCGCATAATGCCCAGCCCCGTTACCTTTTTCCATTTTCCTAAGACTGTTTTACAGAAACTGAAACCCACAAAACCAACCCCAGCCAACATCCCATTTGTGTGGTGCTGTGCTTGTCGTTATACTGAAGATGCCCTCTCACTCAAAATTTGAAACCACTATAGTACAGAGATAACCAGAGATATCCAGAGATACAGACTGCAGCTCTAATCATGTTACAAAGCTGATTATTTTATTAGAAAAAAATCCCTTTTCCCAGCCTTCACAGCTCCCATCAAACCCTCTTCCTTCTCATAGTTCAGATAAGTACCCAACTTATCTCAGCCTCTGAGCTGAACTGTAGTGGAGAAAGGCAGTTCCAAAATAGTATGTATTCCATGCTGACCCTAGTATGTTTGTTTGAAGTACTCCTGCCCACAGATCGGGGCTCCTGGTTTGTGCAAAAATGCCAGGAAGCCCTATATCACAATAAAATGGACAAAGGGGAAAAAATGATTGTGAACTTGATCCAGTTTCATTTTACAATTATATAAAACAATAATCTTGACTTTTGGAAAAAAAAATCTAATGTAAATAATCAGTGGTAAATCAATGTCACCACCTTTAAGAAGTTAGCAGTTTTTGGTATTTAGCAGTAACATTCAATAGTATATGACATGGGAAAAACATAGCAAATCCAGGCTCTTGTCTCCCCCAGGTGAAATATGCCAGCAACAAACCAGGATATTTCTTCTTTACAACTTTTAATTTTTCAGCAAGCCAGATAACATTTATTTCTTTAATTTTTTGTTTCCTTGATTTTCAGGGATTCAAAAAAATCCTCATCTATTCTCATTACTTATTCCAGTAACTGTCTTCATCCAGATTAAAGTGCTTGTGCTGTGAAAAATAAATAATTCTTAAAAGTGAAATCTCACAAAGTATATAAAAAGTTCACAGACTTGTTGCCATCAGATAGTGAACCAATGAGCTTCAGCTTAGATAACACAGACCCCTCAGGGTGAAAATTTTGCCTTACATCTTAGTAAATTGGCAAACGCAGAGTAGTGTGGTAGGAGATAAAAATACTGACACTGAGTTTGCACACTTGAATATTCTTTAGGAAGGCAAAGTACAAATCCAGATATTAGTTCAACCCTTCTGGTATTATAAATATTTTTTCTAAAAAATGATATAAATTCAAACTCTCCTTTGCTGACTAGGTAATAAGAGGCAGAGTCACACAACACAGATAAAGACCTCTAAGTAAATGAGAAAATCAGTTTGGTGCCTGAAAAGTGTTGGCTCTGAATGAATACAGTAATGGAACTTATGCAAGCTGGTTTATGTGGAGATTTTTAATCTAAGTTATGGCCACACATATACAGTAGTTTGATTGCTACAACTGTAATGCTCTGCCTTTTATTAGCTTGTCAGCAAAGGAGAGTTTAAAGTTATATAATTTTCTAGAAAAATGTTGGCTCTGAGTGAATTTAGCAATGGCTGTTATGCAGTTTGGGGTATGTGGAGAATCTGAATTTTACTTACAGCCACATACTGTACAGAGTTTAACCTATCGATGCAACCCTAATGTCAGCAAAGGAAAGCTTAAATTCATATAATCTCAGAAGGGTTGAACTAATATCTGAATCTGTACTCTACCTGAAACAGTTGTTTAGTGAAGGAGAGTTAGTGGCCTTCTGAAAGATTATTTGAGCATGTAAACTCAGTGTCAGTATTTTTATCTCATATCACACCACTCTGCATCTGCCAGTATACGTACGGTAGTTGAAGAGAATATGTGTTACTTTTCTAAAAAGCCAAATTTCACATTAATGCAATGCACTCAGATGTAAGGCAAGTTTTAAAAGTTTTAAAGGATTAAAGAATAAATATCTTGGTTTGGTGCTGACATATTTCGGGGGGGGCAAGAGCATGGTTTTCTGTGAACTTTTCAGCTTCATAATATCATGTGCACTTACTGTACCTTGATTGGCTTGGAAGCTGGATGAACTCTACAGTACATCTGCCCTCTTCTGTGATCTGGGCATGATAGGTAGATAGATAGACAGATAGATAGCTAGATAGATAGATAGATAGATAGATAGATAGATAGATAGATAGATAGATAGATAGATAGAGAGTAATGCAGACAGAACAGTAATCAGTAACAGAATCGGTAAGCAACTTCAAAGAGGATATTTTTTTACTGTTTTGAATGTTGTTATATATATAAATTACACTGAAACAAGGGCAGTTACACTAAAACAGCGGGTGACAAGGGGTGGTGAACAAAACGGAGGGGGATGGATAGAAAAAAGGCAAACCTTTGCTTTTTAATTCACAGCCTTTTTCCAGTTCCAGTCCCACCTGTCCTACTGTATAATTACATTTGAATTTTGGTGTGCTGGTTTGTGTTTATGTCTTCCTGGTGTCTAGACATCCCTTTCCTGTTGTGCTCTCAAATTCAACACGCAACTGCTGTATGTCCTTCATTACATTTTTCACTAGTACTGTTGAAATTATTTTGCTGCAGCCAAGACAACAGTGCATGCACAATACATTCTACTCATACTGAGTTTAGTTTTTCAATTAAGGGCAGTGCAGTATAACACCATCTGCAGGTACATTGGGAGAAATGAACCACATTCACACTGCAAGAAGCCAGAATCACTGAGATGGCTCATGGTAGCTATCCTGTGGCTAACCAGGGAAATGCATCCAAATAAGGATTATTCCACACAGCATTAACGTTTCTCCTATTCACCACCGCACTGAGCTATATGAGGAGGTACCTATCTGTACACCGCAGTACCAGGCAACTTTTCTCTATTGACCACTGTATCTCAGTACAGGCATGCCATCACAGTTTCTAATATTATTCACAGCAAAATACATCATTTTTTTCAATTAGTCCTTAAATCCTCTATCTTCCCCAAACCACCCCCATTTACTTGTTTTCTTACCTTTCATCCTTCTTCTTTATATTTTTATTTATTTAAAATTTGATAACCTTGAAAGGCACACTGAGCTGAGGCTTGTTTCCAGGTGTGACCCTTGGGGTAGAGTAAGTTAGTTACATAAATAGAATTGGTAACAGCATCAAAAACAGCAGCTGAGAAGATTTAACATGATATATACAGTAATACATTATATACACATAATTGGCAAAGCATAGATCGAAAACAGTCAGTGGGAAGGTTTAACATGATATATACAGTAAATACATTATATATTCATATTTAGCAAAGCTTAGATTATGAGTGCAACAGTGTGGCAGGCAGTACTTACAGTATACACAGTAAGGTCAAGTCCAGACAGTATGAGTAAAAGCCAACTGATTATTTGCAAAAGGTAGGCTGGCAGAACTTACAGATTTAGACAGTATAGACAAGTACAGGAAATGTGTGAAAGCACAACAAGTTTGTATGATAGGTAGGCTGACTATAATAGCAGGTATGTAAGGAGCTAGGGGGATCAGGGTGGTAAGGAAGAAGGGCAGTTGCAGCGGGGTGGATAGTGGATTTAGCAGTTTTTTGAGAGTGGAATGGGAGAGTGAATGGTGTATTGAGTTAATGAAATGGTTCTAAGCATCAGGAAGTCTGAAGGAGTGATCTGCTTTTCCAGCTTGGGGTGTGGTTGGGGGAAAGGGAAGGTGCAGAAGTCTTGAGTTCTAAGGCAGTAGCCTGATGTTGAGGACAGACAGAAGTTTAGTGAGATAACAGGGAAAGGCGCTGAACCAGTACTTGCTGACAAAAACAGCACAGTGTACCAAACATCAATCTTTGAGCAAGGAGAGGGATAGGGCAGAGTATAGGGAGCAATGGTGGGAACAAAAGGGGAAGTTGGAAGCAAAATGGCAAAAGGTGTTGTACAGGGGTTCTAGTTTGGTAACAGATGATTTGGGGCAGAGCTCTATACTACACCTGCATAGTCTATTGAAGGGAGGATAAGCTTAATAACGAGTTCTTTGCAGACCAGGAGGGATAGACAGTCTTTAATCCTGTGCAATGCTCCCAGCTTGGGCTGGAGCTTGGTGTGGATGGAGTTAATATGGCAGGAGAAGTCTAACTTAGGGTCCAGCCAGATCCCTACATATTTGAAGGACGATATTGTTTCAATTTTTGTACCATTCAAGGACAGAAAGGATGGAGAGGAGGGGAACTTGGCTAATCTCTCAGTGGGGCCGAAAGCCATGGTGACAGTTTTTTTTGTGTTGCATTTGAGATGGTTGTCCTCAAACCATTTGAGAGTGGTTTCAGAAGTGGTCTGCAGGGATGACTGAGTCTCTGTGATGGAAGGGCCAGAGGCAAGGATGATGGTGTCTTTGGCATACATGTGCAGGCTCCTGGGTGAGCAATCAGAGGGAAGGTAATTTACAAAGTTTAAAAATAGTATAGGACCCAGAATAAACCCCTGGGGGATACCAGCATGAATGGTGAGAGGGAGGAGGTGGAGTGGCCTAGCTGTATGTATTGGTATCTGTCTGTTAGGTATGATCTAAACCAGTTTATGGAGAAGGGGAATAGTCCTATAGAGGATAGTTTATTTAGGAAGAGATTATGGGAGACAGAGTCGAAAGCCTTGGCGAGGTTGATGAAAATTGACAAGGTGAGGTGACCCTTGTTCATGGCAGAGTGAATATGATTCATGAGGTGAAGCAAGGAGGAGGCAGTGGAATGGACTCACCAAAAACCAGATTGGAAAGGGCTTAGAGTATTGCAGTCATCCAGGAAGGTGTTTAGAGAGAGTGGGGAGTAGGAGGAAGATCGGTCTATATTTTCCTGGCTGAGAGGGATCACCTCCTTTGTGTAGTGGAATGGCTTTGGCCAGTTACTATGTTCTAGGACTGCACATTGAGCAATAGATAGGATGAAAAGGTGGATGAGGGTGGGAGCAATAGCTGGGACAGAGATTTTAATAAGTTTTGGATCAAGACCATCTGGGCTTTGTTTGGAGGGGTTTAGGGTATTTAGAGCCTAAAGTACTTCTGTGATCATGATAGGAGGGGAGGAAAACCCATCAGTGGTGGGGGAGAAAGAGGATTAGTGGGTGGGGGAAGGTCAGGTGGCACAGCACTGGTGGTGAAATAAAGGTTGATATGAGAGGTCACAGAGGAGGGGTCTAGGTCACGTGCATTGGGAAATGCTGGGGCAGTCAGGGAGGAGGTACCAAGGAGGGGATGTAGGGTTTTCCAGAATTCAGCAAGGAAAGTCTTGGTGTCATTCTGCTTGGTTTTGAAAAAGCAAGGCTTTGCTGAGCATACAGCCTTCGTGCAGGCATTCCTTAGATCTCTATATTTTTGTAGGTCAGCTTGGCTTAAGGAGGTTTTAGCAACTTGCCAGGCTTGGTCTCTGTGCTTAAAAAGGGATATTAAGTTTGGTGTGACCCAAGGGAGATGTTTACATCACAGGCGCAGTATTTTTGGGGGGGTGGTCACATAAATCCCAGATCTTGAGCAGGGTTTTGGTGAAGGATGAGAGGGCAGCGTCTGTGTACAGAGCAGTGAAAATCCTGGAACAATCAGCCAGGAAGAGATCTGATAGGAGGGCTTGAACGTCAAGTGATCTGAGTGCTTGGAACCATGGATACTTTGGGGGAGTTTAGGGGCTGAGTATTCCTAATGTAATATGTCATACAGTGATCACTGAGAGCATCAGGTAGGGTGCCAGCAGGTGGGTATTTAAGTGGTAGGGATGCTAAAATCCAGTCAATTAGAGAGTGATCAGTAGAGAGTATGTTTAGCATAGTGGATTTGGCTATTACCTGGGCAAGATTTAGGGCCTCGATTTGTTGGGTGACAGACTTAGATTGAGGCAAAAGCAAGTTTACACTAAAGTCCATTTCCTCTACTTTGTTTTATTTATTCATTTATTCATTACAAATCGGGTTTACAACCTTTGAGTCAGAGACTCATTTACAAAGGCACCTCATCACGGAGGGGGGCAGACATCAAGACAGTTATTACAGTGCAGATTAAAACAGAAGATAACATTACAGGTGCAGTAAAAGGAACATTTATCATACATACACTTGGGTTACATAATGTAGCAGTTTGTATGTTACTTAGAGTACATAATGTTACAAAATTGTGAGTTACACTCATGGATTTAGTAGGTCCTCAGAGAAGACAGCGGGTTACATCCCTGTTTGGACATAGTAGGGAAGGGGTAGGTCTGGGGAGGGAGAGGCTATCCAGTGGACATTGTTGAGCCAGGGGACAAGGCAGGCAGGAGCTACAGGTTACAACAGGGGGTTAGTTGCACCTACAACAGCGAGTATTAAAGATATGGTTCCGAAGGGCTGTTTTGAAGGAGCCAATTTTTGGAAAGTTGGAGATGAAGCTAGGGAGGGAGTTGAACCAGGTGGGGGCTCTGTAGAGGAAGGATCTCTGGGCAAGAGAGGTCATGGTTCTGGGCACCTTGAAAATGGCCTTGTAAGTGGCCTTAACAGAGCTACGGGTGGTGATAGACGAAGATGGCTGCTGTAGGGAGGTGGAGACCCTTGGGGGGGAGAGTCCTAGCAGTGATTTCTTAGTGAGAAGGCAGGCCTGGTAGAGCAGTCACTCCTCAAAGTTGAGAAGATTGGTGGTAGTATAGAGAAGGCAGGTGTGAGTTCGGCTGGGGGCACTGGTCAGGAGCCTACAGGCCTTATTGATGGAGAGTTGGATTTTGGAGAGGGTAATGTTGTCAGCTGCAGCATAAATGGGCAAGCCATAGTCCACGAAGGACAAGACAGAGGAGGTGATGGCCAGCCTGAGGGCAACCAGAGGCAGGCAGTTCCTGTGCCGGTATAGCAGGCCAATCTGAGAGTTAATGGTGGCTGACAGGGCATTAATGTGGGTGTGGAAGGAGAGGGCAGTATCGAACATGATGCCTAGGTATTTGTATGTGGTCACTTGTTCTAGCGGGTGCAGAGTGCTGGAGATAATCAAGAGGGGGTATTTGTAGCTTTATTTTGGTGGTTGGAGAAGAGCATTGATTTGGTTTTCTTTAGGTTAATGACCAGTCTGCGGTCGCCGAACCACCTTTCGGCTTGGTTGGAAGCTTGCTGGAGGGATAATTGGAGGGAGGTGGGATTGGGATGTGAGGCAACCAGGACTGAATCATTGGTGCAGAGGAGCATTTTACTGGTACATGAGCTGGGGAGGGTGTTGAGGTAGAGACTAAAAAGTATTGAACCCAGGATGGAGCCCTGAGGGACTCCAGAGCAAACAGGAAGAGTGCTGGAGAGGGAGCTGCTGATCTTGACACACTGGGATGTAGCAGAGAGATAGCTAGTAAACCAGGAAATAGGACCACCAGAGAAGCCAAGTTGGGAGAGAGAGTTGAGTAGAAGGGGATGACAGACAGTGTCAAAGGCCTTGGAGAGGTCAATGAACACTGCTCCTGCAAGGCTGCCAGAGTTGAGAACAGCATGCAGGTGTTGGGAGAAATTGGAGAGCCATGGTTGTACATGTGTCCTGGGCGGAAACCATGCTGCTCTGGGCACATAATGTCATACTTGGTTAGGTATTCAGAGAGCTGGATCAACACCACTTTTTCAAGGGCTTTAGAGAGTGGGAGGAGGATGGAGATGGGCTGATAATTGTTGGGGGTGAATCAGTCCCCAGTCTTATGTATGGGTGTAATTTCAGCAGTTTTCCAAGCACTTGGGAACTGACCCAGGCATAGAGACCAGTTTAGAAGGTCAGTCAGGGGGACTAGGACTTCGTCCAAGAACATCCGGAGAATCATGGAGTCAAGGGGGTCATTGCTAGGGTTATTGCTGCCTAAGGCTTTTAGCAGGTGCGGCCTGGCTTCTTGGGGGAATCGGGTGTGCAGGTAGAATGGTGGGCAATGCAGGACTGGAGGGAGAGAGGTGGGGATTGGGTCAAAGAAGCTGCTGGGGAGGACCGAGCTTTGGTTAGAGGAGGCAGCGTTAAGACAATCGGCTATGAGGAGTGGATATGTGGTGGGGGTACCATTGATGGAGAGCTGAGATGGTTGGGGGGAGCTGGACTTCTCATTTAGCTCTTTCATATTATCCCAGAAGGTCCAGGCTGAACCCCAAGTGGAAGTGAGGGTGGTCTGGTAATGCTCTGCCTTGGCCTGCCTAATGGCCCAAGTGCACTTCTCGCGTTCTTCATTGTAGTCCTGTCTGTCAGATGCCTTTCCAGATTCTACAGCAATGTGCCAGATATTATCTCTGTTTTTGAGTCTCTGAAGGAGGGGAGGGGAGATCCATGGGGCATTGCATTTTTTTGAGCGGATCCTGGTGAAGGGGGTGAAAAGGTCACAAGCCTTACAGAAGGCATTTGTGAAGGGGTCAAGAGCTGAATTAATGTCAGGGACGTGCTGGATAGGGGACCAGTCTAGCTGGGCTAGCTATTGTTTTAATTTTATGAGGCCGCTGGGGTGTAAACAGCTGCATAGAGTGGCCTGGGACACTGGCTTCAGAGTGGAGGATGACCAGAGACAGAGAACTGGGGAGTGATCACTAAGAGAGTTGGAGAGGACAGTGACATCTCAGATTTTGTAGGGGCAGTTAGATATAACAACATCTAGGAGAGTGCTGGTGCCAGTAGAGTGGTTGAATCTGGTGGGCTGGGTGACTAACTGGGACATATCCAGGGCAGCAAAGGAGTCCCTTATATGGGAGGCAGTGGAGGCAAGCCAGTTAACATTGAGATCACCTAGGATGACTTGCTCCACTTTGTGAGGGAGAGATGTGAGATAGTCAATGAGGGGCAGGACCGCTTGGTTTTGATTCCTCTGGGGTACGTAAGAGACCATGAGGAAGAGAGGGCCTCGATGGGGTCAGGTGTGATTTTTAAGGTGAGGGCTTGGGCTCCATAATCAAGTTTAGGAGCTGGGAGTGCCTGACCTATAAGGGAGTCAAGTACGAGTAGTGCGCGCAATCACCACCATGTTTGCCTACTCGGCCTTCCCTGTAGATGGTATATCCAGGGAGAGTGATAGCGGAGTCAGGGATAGATTTGGAGAGCCAAGTCTCTACCAGTGCAATTATGTCAGGTTGATGTTGAATAACCCAGCACTGGAGGGCAGCAGATTAATTTAGGAGACTGCAAATGTTTAAGGATGCAAAGTGGAGGCCAGTTGCAGTACAGGGTTTAGAAGGGCTGGAAGCAATAGGTCCTGGGTTTGGGTGTACATTACCAAATAATAATAGTAGCAGTGTAATTATTCTGGTTAGTGGCCAGTGGCGATGGAGACCCTTGGGTTGACACCCAGCTGAGGACTTTACAATCAGGGTGCATGGGATAGATAAAGTGCAAATGGTGAGAATGGCAGGGGAGAGCTGGGTCCAGGTGAGGCACTGGAGGGTGAAGGGGTGGGGGTGATGGCAGAATGGGGGTGTTGGGGTGTCATGGGTGTGTCGAGGGTGCGGGAGGGCTGACTCACTGTGGGGTAGTCTGAGGATGAGGTGCCTAGTGTGGAGGAAAGGTGCTCCAGTCGGTGTGAGGTCTGTACCAAGAGGGTGAAGGAGAGCAGACTTAGTAATGGAGTTTAAGTACCCATAGCAGCTGAGCAGTAAAGGAAGAGTGCAGGGAGTAGTAGAGAGTAAGGAGATGTAGAGCAGCTTTGGAATGGTTGGGGAGGAAAAAAACCCTCTAGTGGATGAAAAGACTATAGCTGAGTCATTCCACTGGGGTGTCAAACAGACGAGGCATACTGATGAGTCCTGGTAGGACAAAACACGTGTCTATGTCATCTGTTAGCACCCTTTGCAAACTGTGTGAGAGACCTTTCAGCACCATGCAATTCTGCTTAAAGTTGAACAAGCATAACATTCTGTGGTGATTTGCATATGCTGCCCATGATGCTTTGCATTGTGTGGGCATGTGTGATTTTTGTATTTTCTTGAAAAGACTATAAGCTGCAAATGGGAAAAATCAGTATCAATCAGTAGAAGAGGGAGGGGCAAAGACAGATGAATAGTGATAGACTGACCACACAACAAGTGAAATGATACAGGAACTATATTGTGTTGGATTGAGTAAGTGTGCTTATAAATGGGCCCTCTAGTGGCTAAAGGATATAATCTGCTAATGGAAAAGAACAGGCAGGGAGGTTCCTAAGCAAGTTTTTTTTTGGGGGGGGCACTGCAGCAGCCTCAATGGGACACCGAGGTTAAGGGTGCAACCCACAGACTTACAGCTCTAAGAGAAGGGGCACAGTGCTCTGGACAGATAGCAAAACCCCAGTACCTTAAGACCTCTCTCAAAACTTAAATCAACTCTTAAGAAAACTCTACATCAGACTAAACATTACTTAAAGTGAGAAATCAAGAACATGTCAAGCAGAGGTCAGTTCTAGCATTAATTTCTTGGCAGCAGTTCCTAGAAGACTTTTGGATTGCTGCACAAAATGTGAGAAACCCTGGCAAAGAGGGGCAAGTGAGATTCCTCCAGTGGTAGATGCCAAAATTCAGGGTTCCAACCCCTACCTTTCTTGAAGGGTGAGTGTCAGGCAGTTTCTCTTTGTTCTGCTTACCAAACTGCAGAATGTAGTTTGTTCAAAAGGGCAGAGTTGTCCCCTTGCTTGGAGGGTGAGCGTCGGGCAGCTTCTCTTTGTTCTGCTTACCAAACTGCAGAATGCAGTTTGTTTGAGAGAAGAGAGCCCGAAAGGGCAGAGTTGTCCCCTGTTTCATGTTTGTCTTTTCTACATTCAATAGATGGAATGTTTACTATGGAAGGAATACAATAATTCAAATCTCTGCTCTGTTCTACTGACAAAATGTTCATCTCCACAATCACAAAACAGAAGGCCTCAGATACAACCAGAGCTTTATTTTATCTGCAGCAGGTTAAATAGCAGAGATTTCACTGGCAAACAGTTGGGAACAGGAGGGGGATGCTTCATGATTAGGAAATAAACCATCAGAAAATACAACTGTAAGTACTGTTGTCCTTCATATTTTTAAATAATGTAGTGTGAGAAGGGGATTATGAGGGCAAATAATGTTTAATTATTGTTTTTTAAATTTAAGGCAGTTTTATTTTTAGGGCCTAGTTGAAGGTTTTTGTCAGTAAAGTTGGTAGCCATCTTTGTGATTGCAAATGAGGATATATGGTTAATATTGATTTTATTGTGAAGTGTCTGCTGGATCTTTATGTAGTTCTGTTGTACTATGATAAACTTCATCTTCAGTCAGTCAAGTGTCACAATTTTTGTAACCCATTTTATAATTCTCCTTTTTCATTTATCCTTATTCAGTCGTATCTTAGGCAACTGCAAAATACTGTACTGCTTTGACATGGATTAGCTTGCAGCACCAGGTGGACCCTCTTCATCTGCTGACTCAGCATGGTGCCTGTGCCAGGTGACAACGAAATAACATTGAATGCTTAGATAATGATGATCTTGAGACAACCGAGGGAATTAGGGAACTTGAGGATATGGTATGCAGGTGCCACTCTGACATTTTAGAGGAAGACTGAGACCTGGTATCATACAGTAGTAAGTGACACAGTCTTGTATAGCAGAGTCACTGTCTAGCAGAAATAATGATCCAATCAAATTCTGGCAAGCCTTACAGTAATTTGGTCTGTGCTGGCTAAAATGGCCTTGACATTTCATGGGTGAACTCCAGCTTTGGTTGCTTTAGAAAGATGTTTCAGTAGCATTGTGGATATTGCCTTACTATATCAGATAGGGCGAGATTCACAGAATCTTGAATTCTTAGTCTTTCCTAAACATAACTTACCATTGAAAAACCTGAAGTGTCCATTCAATTATTTGCTCACTCAACAAGTGGCACCTACTACTATTCCCAGTTCTGCACCTCTAGGTGGTAAGTCTCTTCAGATCCCCACTAGTGCTTCCTTCCACCATAGTCTGGCTCAACACTCCCAGCAGTAACAGTGCAACTCCTCCTCCAGATAACACTACTACAATATTCCATTTTTATCACCGACAACCTCAATATGATCAAGTATGCCACTAAGTGTAAAAAGTCAGTGCCAGATAAACATGTCCTGTCACTTCATCCACAGTAAATAGGACAATGATGGAATGAGTTGAACTGATCAGCTGTGCACAGATGAGCACAGCTCTCCAGTCTGACCTCATGTAGTCAGTAGTTAACAACTATGGTGCATCTTTGGCTGCCAGTGGGCACTGTCTGTATTCAAACTAAGTTCAACTGTGAGGCTTTGCCTGCGGGTAGGTGGGGCAGTGGGAAACACAAGCCATGCCACCTCCATGTGGTATACAACCATGCATGCCCAAGCATCCCTTGGATGCTCTGAGTTTTTCGTCTGCTGCAGCTCCTTTCTTCCTTCAGTCCCCCCCCACCACATATCTGTTTTCAGCCATGTGGATGCCTCTATGTGTCCCTACCAGCTCCTTGTCAAACACAGGTAATCTGCCACTTCTGTCTCTCTCACTTGTTTCTTTGGGCTTCTTGCAATTTGCAGCAAGGTGCTTTGGGCTCCCAGTTGGGTTCTGCGTGTGCACAGCCACTGGGGTTCTTTGTTCCACCTCTGGGTCTGCCAGCATACAGAGTCATTTGGGAAAAGAACTAGTGTTGCTTTCTGCCATTGCCCCTTTCCTCTTGTTTTAGGCTCCCTCACTTCCTTTCTCTGCAGAGTCCTGCAAGTAAGAGCATTACTCATTGAGTTTAAGCTTCTACAGCCCAACTCCTACTGCATCTCTTTTTAACATAATGCTCTTACCACCAGTGACTGTGGGAGCAGATGAAACCAGCTAGCAGCCTCATCCATTTGACTAATCTCTGCAGCTGCAATTCCTTTTCTGTGCATGGCTATTGCATTGCATTGTTCTAGCCATCATCAACCCCCTTGCTAGTGCATTATTACTTTATATGCTGCATGGCTGCAAATCCCACAATGGTTTTGGTATGCATGTGCCTTTTCCCATTTCTGTTTTTCACGGTACTGCAACAACAGCAAATACTCCAGCTGCACTTGCAGCTACCATGTTCTCATCCTCCACCCCTTATGATACTGGTTGTCTTGTGATCCCTAATCCTATGGCTACAAGCCATTAGCCTTTCTTATTCCTTCAGTCCACATTCCTTGCCTTGTATCAGTCACCAGGCATCACCATTGGTTCCTACTTACAGTAATTTGCCTTGCTGCATCAGTCATCAGGCTTCATAGCTAACTTCCTACTGACTTACAGAAACTCTACATTCCAGCACTAGGACATTTGCCAGCCATGATGATATCCATTGGCTTTCAGGGCTGACCAGCCCTATGAGATAATGATCTTGCTCTGCTCTGTTGAAGTTCACATCTCAGGGGTGGGTTCTTTGACTCAAGTTGGGCCCATCTCTTTCTGTTCTTCAGGAGAGAATGTCATATACTCTAGGGGAAACTTTAGCCATATAGATTGACTCAATGACATCTCTTGATGTAGCATTTAAGACATCAGCTTTCAAAGGGTGGGGCCCCTAAAACTTTGAGAGCTCCTTAAGCTGTGCACGCCATGTTGGTAGCACCATCAAAAGTTATTTTCCCCATGTCAACCTAAGGGTCCCCAGGTCTACTCCAAATTCCTGTCCTTTTATCTTACCTTCAAGGATGAAGATCAATGCAATGATTCTACCTGCTTGTTCCCTTAGGGAGTCAGTTCAACACTCAATGCAGTTCTGCATCTCAAAGGCTCAGCTCCAACACCTTGCCTCTCAATGGTTCTGCTTCCTATCTTAGGCCTCCTCTCAATACAAAGGTCAAGTGAGTGCCTTTCAGCTGTCATTTCTCTGTTCTTGTTCTTGCGCTGGGTGGGGGCCCTTCACAGGGGACCTCCTTTAGCTGCTGAGTCCAGCTTATTATACCCTCATAGCTCTTCACATCAGAGGGGTGGAGTAGGAACATGACCCCTAAAATACTTTTCCTGAATTGAGTCTAAATTGCAGTAGGACACCCATCAAGTGTATTTCTCCTAGCCCAGAGAGATGGCAACCTGTACCTTGGATCCCCAGAGGTTTCCTCCAAAAAGGGATTTTTCCACTTCTATGCCGAAAGTCATAATGGAAGAACAGACTTTACTGACAGAGATGAGTGAAAGCCCCTAGTTTTACCATAATGGTAAATGCATATTTATTTATATTTCTCTTCATACTGAAAGTGGCAGGGTAAATGGGGAGAAAAGAAAAGAGTTATAGGCAGTGTTTGGGGCACTTTGAAACTTGTGTTAAAAATTGTAACAGGTGGTATGGGAAAACTAGCTCATAAGATAATCAGATTCAGGAAGCCCTGTGAATCAGGTGCATAATTGGTGGTGGGGGGGAGTGGAGCTGACAGAGGCTTAATGTCTTCTTACAGGAGCACTATAAAAGCACTTTCACTTTAACATGTACATCACATTCATTTCCCAGCAAGTGAGAGGAAGAACAAAGGAATGGAACAGGTGACTGGCATTGTAGGCATCAGCAGGAGCAAGCTAGGAAGGAAGGAAGGGACTCTGCCTGTTGACAATGGTAAGACACCTGTTCACTACTGTGTAACACTCACTGCTGAGAAGGGCAGAAGGTAAAAGGTAGGCTAGAACTGGGAATAGGAGCAACACTCTATGTAGGGGTTGTAGTTTAAGAGGATGTAAACCAGGTATGGGAGAACACATGTAGCAATAAACCAACAGAAGGAAAAAACGTTTGAAACACACTATCAGGGCTAAGGGTTCATATGTAGTTCCCAGTAACACCAGAAGAACAGAAGTTGGAACTGCTGGTAGTGTGGAATTGCAGTGGCTGTGGGATGGAAGTTTTCAGACAGACCTTCTGGAAACTGCAATTCTACTCCATCAGCATGCACCTCTCTGGGTTGAGGGAACAGGTCACTAGACTCCGGACTGAGTTGGCTGGGACACGAACAACCTCTTTTCCCCATCAAGGCACCACCAAGTGTGCCACCATTGCCTCAGAGGATGGCAGGGAGGAGGAATAACTAGGTTGTGATGGGCTCTGGAAGGGTGAAGTGGTGTGTCAAAGATACATTCCTCAACTGAAACCTCTAAGCAATTCCTACACTGCTTTGATGAGGCGAGCCTGCCAGGAAGAGGCACCCATGGTATAAGCCAGGGAAGATGTGGGGATCCTCCATAGTGGACACCCAAAGAAGTGTGAAAGAGGACCCCAGAAAAGGGGGAAGCAACTTCTAGTGAGGGACTCAGTTTTGAGGGGGTACATTTGGGAATAGGAAATAGTGGGAAAAGGGAGTTTAGGTGCCTACACTCCACCATGGCTCAGAGGGATGGGAAGTGGATCCTAAGGATCACAATGGCAGCATGATGGGAGGCATAGGTGGATGTTGTTGCCCACCTGGGGACTAATGAACTGGATAGGGATGGGGCTGAGATAGTGCAGGGAGAGTTTATGGAACTGGGGAGGGGTGTTAGACAGGTAGCACACTCCGTGGCTTTTGTTGAGGTGCTACCTATCTATGACAGGGGGAGGAGAGGGATCTCCATACCAGAAGCTTCAGCTTATGGCTGAATGGTGGTGAAGAGAGGAGGAGTTCATCTACAGAGGTGACTGGGGACTCACCTGGGAGGACAAGGGCCTATATGTGGGTGATGGCCTGCATCCATCTGGGATGGGAACCACAGTCCTCAGTGGATGGTTTAAATACTACTTTGATGAGCATTTAAACTAGCCGAGGAGGCAGCGAAAGATATTGAGGAGGCAGAAACAGCTCCCCTACAGGCTGTTGCAGAAAGCAGGGAGAAATCAAGAGAATTGGAATCCCTATTGGAGTGTCCCTTAAGGTTCACAATCAAGCCTGTAACTTCTTGAGATATAAATATACTTTGGACAGCTCCCAGCCAATCATAGGAAACCCACAGTGGCGAATTGCTAACCGGATGATTACGCATAAGTGGCTGCCTGAGTTGGGAGAGTGTAATTGGGTAGACCTTCTCACCGGGGAGGGAGACCCTCACTCTGTAATACAAATAATGCAAGACTTCAAATTGTCGGGGGTGGTATTCAAAGTTTACCAATTAAGGCACCTCCTTGTTCAAAAGTTGGGGGTAAACAGGCCTATCTTTCCTCGTATAGCCCTGTGGATGGAGTTGAAACCCTTAATAGGATCTCCATGCTGTTTCAAGATTTACCAAGTGTTGTTTCAACAGGCCTTTATGGATAATTTACCCCTGCATCATACTGGGCTAGGGTTTTCCCAATGCTAGTTTAGACTGGTCCCGGATTTGGGGGAACTGTCATAAATATATGAGACAGGATTGTCTCAGATTAACCCAATTTAAAATCTTGCACAATATCTATTATACACCTCAGAAACTAGTTGATTTGAAGGTGCTACAGGAGCCCAAATGTTATAGATGTGGCTCCGGGGAGGCTGATCTGCTACATATATTTTGGCATTGTCCAAAAGTTGCTCCGTTGTGGAGAGAAATTAGAACTAAAACAAATCCATTGTTAGGTATAGGTGTGATGTTTACACCAGAGGTCTGTCTATTGGGGATCTGTCTGGTTTCCGTTAAATTGAGGAAATACCATATGACGCTGATTTCCATTACTGTGAAAAGATTGGTTCTTAAACATTGAAAAGATTCAACTACAATTACTTATACCGAATGGCTAAGGGAATTGTTAACGAGCCTCAGGATAGAGAGAATGATTAGATACTGCATAACCAAATGCTCTTTTTCGATAGAATCTGGTCCCAGTTAGAAATTGCTTACTCCTAAATATGTTAGTGCTGGTTTCCATGTCATTCAATCTTGTATACAATGCCTTGTGGGGGATGATGGGGGGTTGGTTTTTTCAAGGGGGAGGTGGGTGGGGGTCAGGGGCTTATGATGTGGTTATGATTATTTTACATGATGTGCATTCATTATAGTCTGGACTTGTTGCATGGTGTTTGGCAATGTAAGCCTCTGTACCACAAGTTTGTTTTAATATTCATAGCATATAATATCCTTGGGGGAGAGTGTGGGGGGTAGGCTTCTTAAGGAGGGGGTGGGTGGGGGTCAGGGCTCACGACATGTTTATGGTTATTTTTCACATTGTACGTTTATCATTCTCTGGTTTTGTTGTAAGGCGATTGGCAATGTAAGTCTCTGTACCTCAAATGTGTTTAAAATTCAATAAAAAGTAAATGGCAAAAAAAAAAGAGAACTGGAATCCACTGGGATACAAATGAATACAGGAAGCAGGGTGGATGAAATGAAGGGGGTGGAAGTGGGTGGATTAAAAATAAAGGAGAGAGGGAAGGAAATAAAAAAGGAAAAAAGGGAGGTAACAAACGGAGTGGCAGCAAAACCTAGAAATCCATGTGTGTGAATGCTGGAAATCTAGGAAATTAGACTCCAGACCTACAGGCCACAATGGCAGAGGCTGATCTGAATACTGTGGCCATTATCAAGTCATGGTGCACTGAAAACCATGAATGGTACATTACTATAACAAGCTATACTCTTTTTCAGGAAGGACAGGATGTGAAGGAAAGGAGAGTGTGTGGTACTTTTTTAGAGGTAGGGCATTAAAGTGAAAGAGATGCAGGGAATGGGGGGCAGAAATACTGTGGGTTACCGTAAAGATGCAGATCAGAGCCACTATGCAAACTGGTGTGATCTATAGACCCTCCAGTACAAGGGAAGGAGTTAGATAAGGTACTGATGGAAGCCATTGACAAGATGGCGGGGGAGGTGGTGCTGTTGGTGGTGGATTTCAATCTGCCAGAAGTAGACAGGAGCCCTCCAGCTACAGCTTCAGCTAGAAGAAGAGAAATCTTGGACTCACTGCAGGGTGCGTTTCTCACTCAAGTAATCAGTGAGCCCACTCATGATGGGGCAGTAATGGACCTAGTACTCACAAACAGGTACACTGTTGTAGACATCAAGATGGGAGAGGTCACCTGTGGACCAGTGATCACCATACAGTGTGTTTCAATATAAGGATGGTGGTGGAATCCAACTACACAATAGCAAGGGTCCTGGACTTCAGGAGGGCATATTTTAAAATGATGGGCGAATGCCTCAGGAATGACCTGGTAGGTGAGATACGCTGGGTTGGGTCTAGGAACAGTAGGGAACTAAGAAGGACCATAGTGAGGGCAACAAACCTTTACATCAAGCATGGGAGCAAACAAAAAGGAAAAACAGGCCACTATGGTACTCAAAAGAAGAGGCAGAAATGGTAAAAGCTAAGATGGCAGTATTTAGAAGTTACAAGGAGATGCAGAGGATAGGGAGGTGAATTAAGGGAAACAGAGGGAAGCAGGAAGAGCAGTAAGGAGTGTAAATATACAGACTGGAGAGAGAAAAGCCAAGGCAGTAACACAAGGGGTCAAAACATTTTTTAGGTATGTAAGCGAAAAAAGAAAGATGGGGTGGAATTGTAAGATTAAGAAGGAAAGGGGGGGGACTGTGCAGACAGAGAACTGGAAAAAGCAGACATCGTGAACATATACTTTTCTTCTGTGTTTACAGAGTAAAGAGATGGGAAGGGGCCACATCAATGTAACATAAGCATTTGAGGGATGGAATTGGACACTAACTCATTTTCAAAGGAAAGACTCCTGAAGGGACTAGCAAATCTGAGAGGACAAAGCATTGTGGCCCGATGGGTTCCAACTTACACAAGGGTGTTGAAGGAGTTCTGGGAGGTACTGGCTGCATCTCTGATTATCCTAGTAAACTGCTCGTAAGAAACAAGAGTGGTCCCAGAGGACTGAAGGAGGCCAGATGTAGTCTCACTTCACAAAAGTGCAAACAGGTGAGGCTGGCAATTATATGCCAGTCAGACTGACACTGATGGTGGGAAAGTTAATGGAATCACTGCTAAAAGAAAGGATTGTTGAATATCTCTAATCCAATGAGTTACAAGACCTGAGGCAGCATGGGTTTATGTGTGTGTGTGTGTGTGGGGGGTCATGACAAACAAATCTGTTACGGTTCTTTGACTGGGTGACCAGGGAACTAGATAACGGTGGAGTGGTGGACGTAGCTTACCTAGCATACAGTAAGACATTCAATACCATTCCATACAGGAGACTAGTAAGTAAGCTGGATAGTTTAGGGTTGTGTCCAACAGTAGTAAACTGGGAAAGAAATTGCTTAAAGGATTGGCTCCTAGTTACAGTACTCTGCCTTGCTGCAATGGTCATCATTCTTCACCATCAACTTCCTACTAACTTTCCGAAACTCTGCATTCAAGTACTGGGATACATGCCAGCCATGACCATGTCCCTTGGCTTTCAAGGACGCTTATCCCTAAGTTAATAATCTTGCTCAGCTTTGTTGAAGTTCACATTTCTGGGGGTGGGTTCTTTGACTTGAGTTGGGTCCTTCTCTTTCTGCACTTTAAGTGAGAATGTCCTCTACTCTGAGATAAACTTTAGCCATGCAGACTATCTCTGTGAGAGCTCTTGATCTAGTATTTAAGACTTCAGCTTCTGAAAGGTGGGGCCTTTGAGACTTTGAGGGCTCCTTAAGCTGTGCACACCATGTTGTCAGCACTTTCCAAAGCTATTTTCCCCATGTCCACTTAAGGGCCACGTGGTCTTCTCCAAATTCCTTTCCTTTTATTTACACCTCAAGGGTGAAGTTCAGCATAATGACTCAACCTACTTTTCTCCTTAAGGGGTCAGTTCTACACTCAGTGCAATTCTGCCCCTCAAAGGCTCAGATAAATGACCTAGCATCTGAAGGGCTTGGCTTCCTATCTAAGGCCTTCTGTCAATGAGAAGGCAAGGTGAGTGCCTTTCAACCATCATTTCTCTGTTCTTGCTCCTGCTCTGGGGGTTGGCCTCCTTAAAAGGGAGACATTTTTTAGCTGCTGAGATCAGCTGTTGGCATACTCATAGCTTTTCATATTAGACGAATAGACTAGGAGCACATCCCCTAAAATAATTTTCCTGATTTGGGGCACTAGATTGCAGTAGTTTGACAATCATGTATATTGCCACTCACCTTGAGATATGGATCTCGAGAGGTTTCCTCCAAAAGGGATTTTTTTCCTCTCCTCCATGCTGAACGTCATAATGAAAGAACAGATTTTGCTGACAGAGAGGTGTGAAAGCACCTAGCTTTACCTTAAAGGTATACTGATATTTATTTATATTTCTCTTCATAATGAAAGTGGCAGGGTAAATGGGGAGAAAAGAAAAGATTTATAGGCAGTGTTTGGGGCACTTTGAAACTTGTGTTTAAAAGTTTAACAGGTGGTGAGAGGAAACTAGTTCAAGAGATTAATCTTGGGGTAATCAGATTCAGGAAGCACTGTGAATCAGACATGTAATCGGAGGGGCCAGGTGGTGGGAGAGGAGCTGACAGAGGCTTAATGCCTTCTTACAAGAGCACTGTAAAAGCACTTCCACATTAACAAGTCCATCATGTTTATTTTCCAGTGAGTGAGTGGAACTGCCAAGGAGTGGAACAGGTGGCTGGCATCATAGGCATCAGCAGGAGTAAGCAAACAAGGATGGGACTCTGGCTGTTGACAGTGGTAAGGCACCTGTTCACTACTGTGTGACAGTCACTGCTGGGAAGGGCAGAAGGTAAAAGGGAGGCCAGAACTGGGAATAGGAGCAACACCTTATATAGGGTAGTCGTTTAAGGGGATGTTATCCAGTATGGGAGTACACAAGTAGCAATAAACAAACACAAGGAAAAAAGCTTGAAACACACTATTGGGGTAATGGTACATATGTAGTTCCCAGTAACACAGGAAGCATTGAAGTTGGGACTGCTGGGAGTGGAACAGTGCAGTGGCTGTTGGGTGGGAGTTTTCAGAGAGACCTTCTAGAGACTGCTATGCTGCCCCATCTGCATGCACCTCTCTGGATTGAGGAAGGAGGCCACTGGACTCCACGCTAGTTTGGCTTGGACACGGGCTCCCTATTTCCCCACCAAGTGTGACACCTTTCCCTCAGAGGATGTCAGGGAGGGTGAATGGCTGGACTGTGGTGGGCTCCAGAAGTGTAAGGTGGTGGGTCGAATGCACTTTCCTCAACCGATATCTCTATGCAATTCCTACACTGCTCTGATGAGGCAGGAGTGCAAGGAAGAGGCTCCTGTGGTAGAGGTCAAGGAAGATGTGGGGCATAGAAACATAGACTTTGAAAGCAGATAAGGATCACTTGGCTCACCTAGTCTGCCCATTCAAGACATATTGGTTAAGCTGCAGATTCTAGTTAATTAAAATCCTACTTACTCCTACCCTTCACTATAATTGACTTATGTCTGTCCCATGCATTCTTTAATTCCTCCACTGTTTTTGACCCCACAACCTCCTCAGGAAGGTGGTTCCATGTGTCCATCACCATATCCATGAAAAAATACTTTCTGATGTTGCCCCTGAGCCATCCCCTCTCTATCTTCATACTGTGCCCCCTTGTTCTTGCACATCTCTTTCTCTCAAAGATGCTCCCTTCTTGGACTCCGTTGATTCCATTGAGGTACTTGAATGTTCCTATCATGTCACCCCACTCCCTCCTTTCCTCAAGGGTATATGCATTAAGCTCTTTCAGTCTCTCCTCATATGGCTTCTATTGCAGACCCTGTACCATTTTAGTTGCCCTCCTCTGGACCGCCTCCATCCTGTCTATGTCCTTATGGAGATGGAGTCTCCAGAACTGCTTGAGATACTCCAAATGGGGTCTCACCACCTATCTGTACAGAGGGACAACAACTTCCTGTTTTCTACTGGTGATGCCTCTCCCTATGCATCCCAGTATCCCTCCAACCCTCCTTACTGCCTTCTCACATTGTTTGCCTACCTTAATGTCATCTGATATGACTATCCTGAGGTACCTTTCCATTTTTGTTGTTGTTAGTGCTTCCACCACCCTTCCCCCCCAACCATTGCCTACTCTTCCCTTGGGTTTTTGTTTCCCAGGTGCATTAATTTGCACTTTTTTGCATTGAATCTAAGCTGCCATATTTTTGACCATTCTTCCAACCTTGCCAAGTCCCTTCTCATCCTTTCCACCCCACCTTGCATATCAACCCTATTGCAGATCATCTGCAAAGAGGCATGCTTTTCCTTCCAGACCCTCTGTAATGTCTGCTATAAAGACATTAAAGAGGACCGGTCCCAGTGCTGAACCCTGTGGAACCCCACTAGTAACCACCCTTTCTTCAGAGTATACTCTGTTTACTATTACCCTCTGCGTCCTTTTGGTCAGCCAATTTGTTACCCAGGCTATCACCCTGGGACCTACTCCCAGGGTGGCTATCTTACTAACATACTAAAATGCCAGCAGAATAGGCCTAATGGTCTTTCGCGTCTGCTTGTTTGATCAGCCCCCACCCTGGGAGCTGACCTTGCTGCCCCCCTCACCTTCTATGGCTTCTCCCTTCCCAGTTCTGGATATTCTCGCTGCATTGGATTTTGCTTCCAGAACCCTTCCCCTGTACCTGTCCCACCCCCTCTTGAACCCTTCCACCATCTCTGCCTTCACCAGCCCCCTAGGCAGCACATTCCATGGCTCCACCACCCTCTCAGTGAAGTAGCACCTCCTCCTTCTCCCCTGAATCTTCCCCCTCTAGCTTCCACCCATGCTTTCTAGTGGTCCCCTCCTCCTTCCTTCGAAGCACTCTGACTGTTCCTCCCCTATTTACCCCCTTCATGTACCTGAAGGCCTCTATCATGTCTCCCCGGTCCCTTCTCTCTTCCAATATGTACATATTTAGCTCTTTGAGCCTCTACTCAAAGGTCCTGTCCCCCAAGCCCCAAATTATTTTGGTTGCCCTCTTCTGGACCCTCTCCCGGAGTTTAACGTCCCTCTTTAAGTGTGGCCTCCAAAACTGCATGCAGTACTCAAGGTGCAGCCTCACCAAGCAGTTATACAGATGGAGTATCACGTTCCTCCTTCTGGAGGTGATCTCCCCTATTGATGTATCCCAGCATCCTGTTGGTCTTGGCTGCTACCCTCCTACAAGTCTCCGAGTTGTTCATCTTGACATCCACCACCACCCCCAGGTCCCTCTCAACCATCGAGACTTGTAGCATTCCCCCCCAGGATGTACACATGGCCCGGGTTTCTGGCCCCCAGGTGCAGTACCTTGAATTTCCCTGTATTGAACCTCAGCTTCCACTTTCTAGACCATCTTTCCAGAGCCTCCAGGACCCCCTGTAGGGCCATCCTCCCCTCGTCCCCATCCACCACTGCCCCCAGTTTTGAGTCATCTGCAAAGATACTCATCTCACTCCTGATACCTGTCCTTATGTCAGAGATGTAGGCTTTGAACAGGAGGGGCCCAAGAACTTATCCCTGTGGGATCCCACTAATGACCCTCCATGGGGATGAGACTATCCTGCCAACTGCAGTCCTGGAGCCAATTGCCTATCCATCTGATCATCTGGTTCCCCATCCCCATTTCTCCCAGCTTATCCAACAGGCCCACATGAGGAACAGAGTTAAATGCCTTGCTGAAGTCTAGAAAGAGGATGTCCACTGGTCTACCCAGGTCCAAGGCACTCGTCACCCAGTCATAGAACTCCACAAGGTTTGTCTGACATGATTTCCCCAGGACAAATCCATGCTGTCCATTGTCCAGGCATCCTGACTTTTCCAGGTCCCCCCCAGGCACTCCTTGACAATGCCCTCCATCACCTTGCCCACCACTGATGTCAAGCTGACAGGCCTGTAGTTCCCTGCCACCTCCCTTGATCCCACCTTGTGGATAGGCACTATATGCACCACCTTCCAGTCCTGGGACACCCACCCTGTCCTCAGAGAGATGGTGAAAAGCTCCACCAGGGATTTTGCAAGGACATCCGCAAGTTCCTTCAGCACTCTGGGATATAATTTATCTGGCCCCAGTGCTTTCTCTGTCTTAAGGGACCTAAGGTCTTGCTTATAGTCTTTTGTGTGTGTCTGTGTCAAATGCCTTGCTAAAGACTAGGTAGGCCATATCTACAGGCCATTCCTGGTTCCTCCAAAGTGGAGACCTCCAAGAGTGTGCAAGAGGACCCCAAAAGAGGAGGAAGCAACTTCTGGTGGAGGGGGGGCTCAATTGTGAGGGGACACATTTGGGAAAAGGAAAGGATGGGGAAAGGGAGGTTAGGTGCCTACATGGCAACACAGCCAGGAGGAATGGGAAGTGGATCCTAAGGATCACTATGGCTGCAGGATGGGAGCCAGAGGTAAATGTCACTGTTCCGCTGTGGGCTGACCTGGCTAAGGACAGAGGTGGGACAGTGCAGGGGGAGTTTAGTGAGTTGCGGAGGGGTGCTACACAGATAGCACACTCAGTGTTTTTTGCTGAGGTGCTACCTGTTTATGGTTCTCAAAACAGGTGGCAGGGAAGGTTAGGGAGAAAAAGATAGCATTCAAAAAGCAACAGGAAACACAGAAGAAGCAGGGCAGAGAACTGTACCAGTGAACACAGAAGGAAGTGGGGAAGGCAGTCAGAATAGCAAAGGCCCAAACTGAGGAAAAGATAGCCAACTCATTTAAGAAGGGGGATAAAATCTGTTATAGATACATTAGAGAGCAAAGAAAGACCAAGGGAGGGATAGTGAGGTTTAATAAAGGAGAGGGGTTGGGAAGATGGTGACAGTGAAAAAGCAGGGATACTGAACAAATACTTCTGCTCAGTATTCACAAAAGAAGAGGGGGGTACCTAAACCAATCAACAGAAGCACTCTGGATAGGGGGCTCGATATCAGCCAATTCACAGAAGACAGTGTCCTTAAAGAACTCCTAAAACTGAAAGTGGACAAGGCAATGGGGCCTGATGGGATTTGCCCCAGAATTCTAAAAGAACTAAGAGGAGAACTAGTGACACCACTTACTACCCTTTTTAACAAATCATGGGAGGATGGTGTGGTACCTGAGGACTGGAGGAGGGCAGATGTGATTCCCCTTCACAAAAGTGGGAGCAAGGCAGAGGTAGGAAACTACAGACCTGTTAGTTTGAACTTAGTGGTAGGGAAAATGATAGAATCACTGCTGAAAGAGAGAATTGTTGACTACCTAGAGGCAAGTGGGGAACAGGACCCAAGGTAGCATGGATTCACAGTGGGAAGGTCATGTCAGATGAATCTCATAGATTTCTTTGACTTGGTGACCAAAGTAGTAGACCAGGGAGGGGCTGTGAAATGGCCTACTTAGACTTTAGCAAGCCATTTGACAGAGTCCCATAGAAAAGATTAATAAACAAGTTAGCCAGTCTGGGAGTGGGTCCTAGGGTGGTAGCCTGGGTAAAAAATGGCTGGACAACAGGACAGAGGGGGTAATATTAAATGGAGTCCACTCTGAAGAAAGGGGGGTTACTTGTGAGTACCACAGGGTTCAGTACTGGGACCGGTCCTCTTTAGTATCTTTATAAGTGGCATTGCAGAGGGCCTGAAAGGAAAAGTATGCCTCTTTGCAAATGACAGAAAGAAGTGTAACAGGGTTGATAACCAGGGGTGGTGCAAAGGATGAGAAGGGACTTGGCAAGGTTGGAGGAAGTGTCAAAAGTATGGCAGCTTAGATTCAATGCAAAGAAGTGGAAAGTGATGCACATGGGAAACAAAAAGCCAAGGGAAGAGTACACAATGGAGGGGGGAGGTACTAACAATAACAAAAATGGAAAGTGTCCTGGGGGTAGACATATAAGATTACCTAAAAGTAGGCAAGCAATGTGAAAAGGCAGTAAGGAAGGCTGGGGGGATACTGGGATGCATAGGGAGAGGCACCACCTGTAGAAAACATGAGGATGTTATCCCTCTATACAGACAATTGGTGAGACCCCATCTGGAGTGCTGCTTGCAGTTCTGGAGACCCCATCTCCACAAGGACACAGACAGGATGGATGCAGTTCAGAGGAGGGCAACTAAAATGGTGCAGGGTCTGCACCCGAAGTCAATTAAAGAAATACTAAAGAAGCTTAATATGTATACCCTCGAGGAAAGGAGAGAGAGGGGTTATATGATAGAAACTTTCAATTACCTCAATGGAATCAACAAAGTCCAAGAGGGTAGCATATTTCAGAAAAAGAGATATGCAAGAACAAGTGGGCACAATTTGAAGATGGAGGGACGGCTCAGTGGCAATGTGAGGAAGTATTTTTTCATGGAGAGGGTGATGGATGTATGGAATGGGCTTGCTGAGGAGGTCGTGGGTTGAAAAAAAGTGGGTTAATTCAAGAATGCAAGGGACTGACATAAAGCAATTCTGGTGGGAGGTAGGAGGAAGTAGTCTGCAGGTTAGCTATGATCAGCAGCTAATCCACTAGGTAGGGAAATGGGCAGACTGCGTGGGTCAAACAGTCCTTATCTGCTGTCAAAGTCTATTTTTCTATGACGGGGGGAGGAGAGGGATCTCCGCACCAGGAGCATTAACTCATGGCTGAAGGATAGCGAAGAGAGGAAGGGTTCTGTTACAGTGGGGACTGGGGACCCATCTGAGAGGATAAGGATCTATACATGGGTGATGGCCTGCATTGATCTGGGAGAGGAACCACAGTCCTCACTGGGTGTAGACAGAGTGAGAAGGGACCTGCAGAAACTTGAAGAATGGTTAGGGGCTTGCTAGTTGAAATTCAATGCAAGGAAGTGCAAGATAATGCATATGGGGCACAAAAACCCTGGCACAATATATCAGTTAGGGGGTGAGGATATAGCACGCACCAAGCAGGAAAGGGATCTTGGGGTTATCATCTCTGATGACCTCAAGGTAGGGAAACAGTGTGATAAGGCAGCAGATAAAGCAAATAGGATTCTGGGATGTATAGGCAGGGGCATCACCAGCAGGAAATGGGAGGTCATAATTCCGCTATACAAGACACTAGTGAGGCCCCACCTGGAGTACAGAGTACAGTTCTAGAGACCATACCTATGTAAGGACATAGACAGGGTGGAGAGGGTTCAGAGGAGGGCAACAAAGATGGTGCATGGATTGCACCACAAGTCCTATGAAGACAGGTTGAAAAAACTGAACATGTGCTCCTTGGAGGAGAGAGGGGATATAATAGAGACATACAAGTATCTTACAGGGAGGAACAGGGTGCAGGAATACACCATTTTTAAGTGAAAAGATGTTCCAGGACTAGAGGGTATGGGATGAAGTTGAGGAGGACGATTCAGAGGAAACATGAGGAAGAATTTCTTCACAGAACGGGTGGTGGACAAGTGGAGCACCCTGCCAGAGGAAGTGGTGAGGCTGAAACAATCACAGGATTTATGAATGCATGGGATAGACATAAAGGAATTCTGGAGGTCAGGGGTAAGGGGCAACAGACTTCTAGGAAAACATAAACTGAACTTACAAGCTTAAATGGGCAGACTGGGTGGGCCATAGGCCCTTATCTGCCGACACTGTCTATGTATCTATGTATCTATGTTTAAATGCTACCTTCATGATCATTTAAAGAATCCGGAGGATGTGGCAAAGAGATCAGGGGGGCAGAAACAACTTCCCCCACAGACTGATGTAGACAGCAGAAAGAACCTGAGAGGACTGGAATCCCCCAGGATGCTGAGATACAAATAAATACAGGAAGCAGGGTGGAAGAACTGAAGGGGGATGGGAGCAGGTGGCTTAGAAAGAGAGTGAAAAGAAAGAAAAAGGAAAAAAAGGGAGTACCAAATGGAGTGGCAACAAAACCTGGAAGTCCATGTGTGTGAATGCCATAAGTCTATAATGTAAGATTCCAGACCAAGATGCCACAATGGCAGAGGCCGATCTGAATATTGTGGCCATTATCAAGTCATGGTGCACTGAAAACCATGACTGGGTCATGGCCATACCAGGCCATACTCTGTTCAGAAAAGACAGGATGTGAAGGAAAGGAAAGGGTGTGGTACTTTATGTGCTGGCATTAAAGTGACAGAGATACAGGAAATGGGGGGGCAGAGGTACTGTGGGCCACTTTAGAGATGGGGAATGGAAACACTGTTCACACTGGTATGATCTACAGACCCTCCAGTACGGGGGACGATTTAGATAAGTTAATGATGGAAGCCATTGAAAAGATGTCAGAAAGGGGGGGATGCTGTTAATGTGGCCTTAAATCTGCTGGATGTAGACTGGAGCCTGCTAAATGAAGCTTCAGCTAGAAGCTGGGAAATCTTAGACTCCCTGCAGGAGCATTCCTCAGTCAACAAGTCAGTGAGCCCACTCATGATGGGGCAACAATGGACCTGGTAGTCACCAACAGGGACAGTTTTGCAGGCATCAAGGTGGGGGGCCACCTGGGGACCAGTGATCACTATTCAGGGCAGACTGGATGGGCCAAGCAGTCCTTATCTGCCATCAAATTCTATGTTTCTATGTTTCAATATAAGGACAGCTGTGGACTTGAACCTCACAAAGGCGAGAGTCCTGGACTTCAGGAGGGCAGATTTTAAAAAGATGGGTGAATGCCTCAAGCAGGACGTGGTAGTGGGGATGAGCCTGGTTAGGTGGAGGAACAGTTGGGGAAACTGAAAAGGATCATAGTGAAGGCAACAATTTTCAACGTCAAGCATGGGAGCAAACAAAAAAACGAAAAAGACTACTATGGTTCTTGAAAGAAGTAGTGGTAAAGGTAAAAGTTAAACAGGTAGCGTTCAGAAACTACAATGAGATGCAGACAAAGGAATATGAGGAAGTATATCAAAGGAAACTGAGGAAAACGAGGTGAGCGGTAAATACACAAACTGAAGGGAGAATAGCCAAGGCAGTAACAAAAGGGGATAAGACATTTTTTAAGTACAGTATGTAACCGAAAAATGGAAGACCGGTGGGATTGTAAGGTTAAGAAGTGAAGGGCCCCCCAACTGTGCAAATGGGGAACAGGAAAAGGCAGACATCTTCAACATAAACTTTTATTCAGTGTTCACAGAGAAAGAGATGAGGAGTGGCCAGAACAATGTAACATGCATTTGAGAGAGGGAAATGGACACTAGTCCATTTTCAGAGGGGAGGCTCCTGAAGGGACTAGCAAATCTGAATAAGATCCGAGCAATGGGGTCCACCTCAACCAAGGGTGTTGAAGGAGCTCATGAAGGGACTGGCTGCTCCTCTGATGCTCCTAGTTAACAGCTAGTTGGAAACAGAAGTGATCCAAGAGGACTGGAGGAGGACAGATGTAGTCCCACTTCACAAAAATGGAATCAGGTGAGGCTATCAATTATAGGCCAGTCAGCCTGATATCAATAGTGGGAAAGTTAATGGAATCACTGGTAAAAGAAAGGATTGTGGAATATCTTGAATCTGGTGGGTTGCAAGACTCAAGACAGCATGGATTCACAGGGTTGGGGTGGGGGTGAGGGTCTGGATGTCATGTCAAACAAATCTGATACAAGTTCATTGACTGGGTGATCAAGGAACTAGATCAGGGTGGAATGGTGGATGTAGCCTACCTAGGTTTCAGTAAGGCATTCAACATTGTTCCGTACAGGAGACTAACAAACATGCTGGATAGCTTAGGAGTGGGTTCAAAGGTGGTAAACTGGTTAAGAAATTGCTTAAGGGACAGTAAGTGGACAATGATGGTAAATGGAGTTGACTGAGAAGAAGGGATGGGGAGCAGTGGTGTTCATCTGGGATTAGAGCTGGAAATGGTCCTTTTTAATGTCTTTATAAGTGATATTTCAGAGAAGCTGAAAGGGAAAAGGCCTTTCTCTTTGCAAATGACATCAAACTCTGTAATAGAGTGGACACTCCTGGGGGTGTGTGTGGAAAGGATGAGCAGTGACCTGAGAAAACTCAAGGAGAAGTCAAGGTGGTTCAACCATCGGATGGCGCCTGTCCGACTACGCCAGTCATTAGGGCGTTATGGATTCAAGTTCAAATCCCGCATTTAATGTGGGGGGCTATGCCCCCATACCCCCCTTGTGGGGGGCTGTGCCCTTCACACTACCCCTAACTATGGATTCTAACTCCAGGGAGGGGTGGACTTCGAGGAAGGGGTGGCAATTTGAGGATTTTGGTGCCCTGTTGATGGGCACAGTTGGATCAGCGCACGGATGGCCGGAAAGGAGTCAAGGGTATGTCAGCTAGGTTTCAATGCAAAACATGTAAAATAATGCACTTGTGGCAGACAAACCCAGGAGTGGAGTGCCAAATGGGAAGGGGAGTTCTTATGACCACCAAGCAGGAAAGAGATCCGAGGGTGATTATATTGGATGACCTAAAGGTAGCCAGGCAGCACTACAAGACAGCTGTGTGGGTGAGTAGGATTCAGGAGGGCATAGAGAGGGGTATCAGCCTTAGAAAGAGGAAGGTGGTGTTGCCTCTGTGTAGATCATTGGTAAGACCCTAACTAAAGTACTATGTCCTGTTATGGAGACCACATTTCAGAAAGGACATAGGCAGAGTGGATGCAGTCCAGAGGAGGGCAACTAAAATGGTACATGGTCTGCAACAGAAGCCCTACCAGGACAGATTAAAGGACCTAAATATGTACACCCTGGAAGAGAGTGTTGGGGGGCACGATATATAGAGGCCTTGAAATACGTCATGGGGGTAAACAAGGTACAAGAGGGAAATATTTTTCAGAAAAACAGGTGTTCAAGGACAAGGGGGTATGATAAGATGCTTGAGAGATTAGATTCAGGAAAGATGTGAGGATCTACTTCTTCACAAAAACAGTGATTCATTCCTGGAACAGTCCTTCAGTGGAGTTGGGGGGGATGGGAATAGTGGTGGTGTTCAAGAATGCATGGGATTGGCATAAGAGAATCTTAAGGAAAGGGAAGAGGGGTGAATGGGCAAGAGATCAGTTAGAATCAATGGTGATAGTATTAGCAGGGAAAAATGGCAGACAAGGTAGGCAAATCGTTCCTTATCTGCTGGCAAATTCTGTGTTTCTGTAATAGTTTCTGTGAGAGCCGGAGATGGATGGTGGTTCTGCTAAGCTTTGGGAGCTCAATCTGGCTATGTCTCTACTCTTCTTGGTAATTACGAGCTTGTCTGCCTTTATTGTGCTTTTGGGCATTCTTCCTTAAGGTGCCTTTTTCTTGGGTACCTTGTCCCTGTGACAACCTCAATGGGTAGTCATCCTTTCATTTGGATTCCTATGACCTTATGTATCAGCAACAGAGAGAGCATTAGCCAAAGTACACTGTTGCACAAGCATCACATACTGTATTACTATTCAGTCCTTTTGCCAGTCCTAAAACCATACCTCATGACAGTCCTAAGACCCCTGTGGATGGGATATCCAAAGGTGTTGCGCATGGCGCAACAGTGTTGCACCATGCACAACCCACTGATGCGCCCCGGCATGATATTCACAAGGGGATGTTGCTCCGTGCAGATTCCGAGGTGCCGGGGTGCAGCAGTAATGTATGAGATGCAAATGCAGGGGGCGTGCCCATGCATAATCCGCACAACCCGATATTCAGCCTGGGATGTGTGACACATATGCTGGTGCAGCCCCTACTTGCGCCACACACTGGTGCTCAAAGTTGAGCCTAAAAGAAGTAGGAGCAAGGGCTGGCCACCTCTGGGTGGCCACGCGAGCTCCGGGGTCAGGGTCTGTCAGTGTCACACCCCCACACCTGACCCTGGGCATTGTAATTGAACATCTCTTTGAGGTCCAGTGGACGCTTCACCCGACCGCAGGTATATGTGTGACTAAAAACATGTCCAGTCTCTCTCAGTGGTCCTAGTGACCGCCCAGTCCGAGTCATATAAGTATTAGAAAACATTTTACATAGCCTGTGGTTCAGCGGTACCCCTCCTCACCTGCCCACTGAGCCTCACCATGCCTCTCCCCCTCCCCAGTCAGTGGCAGGTGGCAGATCCCCACCCACAAGCAGCCCAGCAGCCCATCGACAGACTGTGTACAGTACAGCTGTATGCCCATTGGTCCACACTGTGGTCCAATGGGCATGCAGACCGTACCGTACTATGCAGTCCTACTATGTGAATGGATCCATTCACATATCTGGGACTGTGTAGTACAGTATGGTCTGCACACCCATTGGCCCATGCTGTGAGCCAATTGACATACAGCCATATTCTATGCAGTCAATCAGTGGGTGGCTTGTGGGTGGGGAGCTGCCACCAGGAGGGAACTGGGTGGCGGGCCCAGTGGGTGGGTGGGGGTACCACTGACCTCCAGGGATATTTAAGATGTTTTTCTAATACTTATGTCAGTGATTGGCTGGAAGTGGTCCACTGGACCATCAGGGATATTTAAAATGTTTTATCTAATACCTATACCCGCGATCAGGCTGGAAGTGGTCCACTGGACCACCAGGGATATTAGACATTGTTTTATGTATACTTATGCCCGCGATCGGCATTGGGGCACTTTACCGCAATGTGCATGGGGCCTCATTCCCAATGGCTGCAGTCTGGCAGGGCGCCAGGCACAAGTGACAGGGGATCGGTGCTCCTGCATGCAAATAGGGCCATAATGACATGCTAATGGCCCCAGTTGAGCCTTGCATGCATTATGGCCTAATTTGCATTTCCACCATTGAATATCACGGTTCCTGTGCCTAGCACAACCGCACTTGTGCTGGCTCATCCCCCTGCACCTCTCTTGTCACTTGCGCTGGTCCAGTGCCACTGCACCATGCGCAATGCAGAAGGCCATGTTGCCGTATTCAACAGTGCTGAGCCATGGTGCAACACCATTGAATATCACCCAGTCCACGCCCTAGTGCATCCCAGTTGTGCTGTACCTGGCTTGCGCCCCTGCAGGCGCATTTCTGAATATCCCACACTGTGAGATTAAGGCTTTGCCTGAGGTTCAGATGGGCAATGCCATACCCTGTCCAAGCAGTATATAACTGCTCATGCCCAAGCATCCCATGGATGATCATAATTTTTTTATTTACAACCTACCTCCCCTTCTTCTCCTCCTGTGGTGCCCCTCTGTCCTTGGGGTATGACCTTCTTCCCTAAGGTGCATGTGGTCTCAAGGACCTCATCCCTGTGACACGTCAAGAGACTGAAACCATTTAGTGGAGGTTCCTGTGTCCTTGTGGCATCACAACAGGGTGGTACTCCCTGTACCAGGGACAGAGAAAGCATAAGCCAAAGTACACAGTTGCACAGGGAGCATATACTGAAGTATTACTCAGTCCTTCTGCCAGTCCTAAAACCATACTTCATAACCCTGTGAATTAACATAAAAAAATTCAACAAAAAAGGGAAAGAAAGAAAAATAGCTTTATTAGGAGTATTGTGAGGGGAAAGGCAATGCCCTACATTTAATGCTCTTTCATTTATTTTTATGTTCTTTATGATATTAATATATAATTTGTTTTTTTGCAGTTATGTTGTTATAAGTAAAAAAAAATGCCAGAGAGAATAAAGTAAGTGACATGGAGGAAAAGCAGAGACTACAGGAGGTATGTGCCATGAGATCAGCAATGGATAACAGCTATTACTGTGTCTTACACTAAGCCATGGCTGTCTTAATGGGTTATGCAGACTATGCCACAACTCCACAAACAGTAATCTACAGCAGATGCATGCTAAAACCAACTGCTATAAGTAAGGTACAATAATTAATATTAATTTCTGCCCTCAAGGCTTTTTTACTTCCTATTTGTAGTTTGCTTTAATCCATGCCAGAAACTGCACTGGGAGCCAGACTAGTTCAATCAAATTCCTGAAGTCAAACCAAATTTATGGTGCCCAACTGTAAGTCTAGTTGAAGTAACCACTGGCCCGCTCCTCTTTCTTTTGCTTTAAAGTTAAGACAGTGCATGCAGTCTGTACAGAATATTATGACAAGATATGCATCTTGTTTTGTTTATTTTGACTACATTATTACAGTGTTTGATGACATGCACCAACTGCCTCTGGGGCCTTACATGAATTACAGTAAAGTGAAAATAGTTCAGACAGATTTACTGTATGTCTCGGATGTCTTGGTTTGGTGTTCACCAACACCAACCTTCCTTTTTAGATGTCAAGACTAACGTTTTTACTTGTTCCCGAGGTCAGGACCATAGGTGGGTGATCAGGATTGTGTGATATATACAGTACCTTTAAGCTGTGGAATATGTTGCTTTTATTATTATTATTCTTTTGGTAACTGGGTTAGGACCTCTAGGTACTGTACAAGTGCTTGTTTTCTGTGGTGACTTGGGAGCACAGGGGTGGCAAGTGACTTGCTCAGGATAATATAGTATGCAAACAGATGTAAAAATCAAACTCAGATCTGTTGGATGTACAGACCTCATTCACAGCTTATTACTCTAACCTGTAGGCTATATAGCCAGCCCCTAATTTAAACTTAAAGACATACTGATACTAGAAAGCTTATTGCTAGTGTTACATGTCTTGCTTATTTGTTCTCTGTCTGTAGGGCACATGGATGATGTTCACTGAGCCTGTTTTGTAAAACTCTGATAAACCAAACTAAAAAGTCCCCATTTTATTGTGGATTTTGTATTCAGTCTTAATCACACAGTTGTATGGATACTATTTATCTTGTTTTATCTTATTTAAATAGTAATACCATCCAGTGAAGTAGAAGCTCATGGATAGTTTACTATCTGACGCTGATACTAGCTATCTGATATAATAAGTAACATACTGTAGTGCATCTGCTGACTCCCTAAACAGGAAATACCCTTGGAAAAATAAATGATGCTCTTGGCTAGTCTAGATGTGGGAGGCTTCTACTGACCTACTTGATTCCATGTGATTATGGCGACTGAACAACGGCGAAAGCATTTTCGGCAATGCAACAGGGGTGACTAAAAAAATGGCGACATCACATATTGGTGAATGTATTTAATGGTGACATTTATAAGCATACTCAGGAGCGCTACACCTTCATCACCTCTAGCTCTCGACCAGATACCACCACACCTGTATATGCACCCATGGAACTCTCATCACCTGTTGTCATGTGGGGGGCTGTGTCCCCACCCCCTCTAGGATTCCAACTCCGAGTCGCACCTGGATAGTGGGGGTAACAGCTGCCTGTAGTTGCTCATTCCTACTGTGCGCTGTTATGTGTCACTCACTATTAATGCAATTGCCCATCAGTGGTCACTGATTTGTGTTCAGTATTTAATCCTTACTGTTATTATGTGATACCACCTAGGGTAAGGTGCAGTAATATGGTTCAAGTGGACTACGCTTGCATCCTTGTAAGCTATAACAAACTAGCAGGCAATACAGTCTAGAGGTTAAAATAAACAGCTGTGAATGAGCTTGGTACACACAGTAGATCTGGGTTGGAGTCCCACAACATCCACTAGCATACTGTGTGACTCTAAGCAAGTCACCTAACCACCCCAGTGCTTCTGGGCTACCCCTGAAAACAGGCACTTGTGCCTAGTGAGCCTTACCCAGTGACCAAAGAATAAAAAAAATAAAAATAAAAAAATAACAAACTACACATCAATATAGCATACACACCAGACCAATTATAATCGCATAAACCTCCCCACTCCTCTGCTTGTTCTACCTCCCCTATTAAGTGAAGGTCAGCAATTCTTTCCCCTCTCTGCTATTCTCACTCATTGCTCCCTCAGCCAATAATTTAATATTGGTATGGCAAGAGTCCAGCAAATATCAGCTTACTGTACACTGAGGCATATATGTCAATTGTTGATGGAAAGCAGAAGAAGGTGTCATAACTGCTGATCAAGTACAATATTTTACAACCTAAAAATAGGATTGTAATTTTCAGTTATACACAAGTACTTATGTATAACAGAGCAACAGACAACTGCAATGTGTCAATAAGAAACACTTATTTTCTCCTCACAGCATAGTGAAAACCCATGGCTTCAGAACTCAGACTTATTCTGGTGCTCTGCCATTCTTAAAACCAGCAATTGTAAAGCAATAAAACATAGGAAGTATCATCACCCATTTTTTGAACAAGTTTTTATTCATTTTTAATAGAGGAGAAATGGAAGGGAACAGAGGGAGGCAGATAGGTAGTATGGCAGGAATTCACATGCTCTCAAACCTCTTTCCCAGAGCAATGCATCAAGGATCTGTAAATCCTGGTGCAAGCTGGACTGACAAGGCTTCACCAGAACAGGCATTGCCTCTTACAAGCAGGCTTCTATGCCTGATTAAACTGAGGCAAACAAACATTTGTCAATGCCGAATGTTTGCTTGCTGGCATTGGCATTGGTAGTGTAGAAGTTACAGAGCTGCATAATGGGAATGGCAGTGAAGTACTGAACTGAAGCCAACCCCACCACCACCCTGCAAAGAGTGACATGCATTGGAGTGTGCCTTTGGGTCGTCAGGCATAACGGCCACGCCATTTCACCACACCCTACCCTGCAGACACTGACAAGTGTCATGGTGTGCCTTGGGGTCTTTGGTCCTTATGCGCACCCCATTCCATCAGGAAATAAGGTGAGATGGGTGCAGTATAGGAGAATGGGGTGAACTTTGGGGTCGAAGAGTCCAAGGCATACCTCAATGCCTCTCACTGGCTGCAGGGTGTGGAATGGTATGAGCATTACAGGGAAGAATCCCAAGTCACACCCCTGATCACTGTCATTCTCTACAAGGTGGGGCGTTATGGTTGGAAACCCTAACACCTCAGGCATTCATTGGTATTTTCACTCCAAATTTTCAACTTTTTTTTGTGACCCCCACCTCATGTACAGTGGCAATATCAGTTTGTTAGCCAAAAGCTGCTTATGAACAGTGACTACGGCATTTAGCACCACAGGTGCAAAAACACATTTTGAACAGGATGTGAAAAATGACAGCTGTACTGTTCATGGAGAGGTGTAAAAAATGGCAATGTTGCAAATCTGAAGTAAAAATATTAAAAAAACTGGTGAAGTTACGAGCGTGCATAGAAACTGTGAAACGCACACCCGTAATGTAATTAGTTTGGAGATTTTTTACAGCAGATTGTCAACACAGGCATTTTGGGACCTCCGATCATGAACAGTGTCACTGTGATTTTGTTTATCTGTCCCGAACAATGATTTCCCACAGCGACCACACATGCCTGAGCTGAAAGTGTAAAAACACATTTCGGCCATGTTGTGAAAAATGGCAGCTGTAAGGAAGTGCAGAAAAATGCCACTAGTGAAAATCTGGAGTGAAAATATTACAAATTCATGAACTTACAAGGGTGCGTGGAAACTGTGCAATGCTCACTCATAACGCAGTCATTTTATGGACTTTTGTCACCAAATTTTTTAACATAGCCATTTTAAGACCTCTGCTCATGAACAATGTAACTGTGATTTTCTTAATCTGTCCCAAACATTGCTTTCGCACACCGACTGCACCATTGTGTGCTACATGTGCGGAAACACATTTTGGGTGACATATGAAAAATGGCAGCTATACTCTTCATAAGGAAGTGTAATAAAATGGTAATGTTGAAAATCTGGAGTGAAAATATTGAAAATTCGCAAACTTACGAGCGTGCGTAGGAACTGCACAATGCATGCTCATAAAGCAGTCATTTTTAGGAATTTTGTTCACCAAATTTTCAACATAGCCATTTTAAGACCTCTGTTCATGAACAGTGTCACTAAGATTTTCTTAATGTGTCCCAAACATTGATTTCGCACACCGACTGCGTCATTGTGCGCTACATGGGTGGAAACACGTTTTGGGCAAGATACAAAAAATGACAGCTGTACTGCTCATAAGGAAGTGTAATAAAATGGCAATGTTGAAAATCTGGAGTGAAAATATTGAAAATTTGCAAACTTACGAGCGCGCGTAGTAACTGCGCAACGTATGCTCGTAAAACAGTCATTTTTAGGAATTTTTTCACTAAATTTTCAACATAGCCATTTTAAGACCTCAGCTCATTAACAGTGTCACTGTGATTTTTTTAATGTGTCCCATACATTGATTTCGCACACTGACTGCGCCATTGTGCACTACATGGGCGAAAACACGTTTTGGGCAAGATGTGAAAAATGACAGCTGTACTGCTCATAAGGAGGTGTGGTACAATGGCAATGTTGAAAATCTGGAGTGAAAATATTGATATATGCATAGGAACTGCACAACGCACACTCATAAAACAGTCATTTTAAGGAATTTTTTCACCAAATTTTCAACATAGGCTTTTTGAGAGCCCACCTTATGAACAGTGGCAGTGTCATTTCATTATTTGGTCCAAAAAGGTGATTTCACACAGTGACTGTGAAATCACCCTTCGGGCCTGGTTAACGCCATGACAGTGAGAGCATTCATGAGAAGGGGTCCCAAAAACCCCATGTTGAAAATTTGGTGCAAAAATTCCAAAAAATGCCTGAGATATGCAGCAAAGTTGAAAAAATCCTTTCTATCCCATTATACAGCTTACCGACATTTCCTCAGTTTGTGGTCAGCTTTGAAGAGTGCATGCGTGTTCCCGGTCCACCGAAGATCATCATACCGGAGTATGGAGGTAAGTATGGGGTGAGGGTGTGTGTGGGGATGCAGGGTGCACAGTGAGTGGGTGCGCGGTGGGGGCAGAGACAGCGAGGGACTGTTTTTGTGTTTCAGGGTTTTTTTTTTCTTTACAAAAATGGACGACGACGCGGGACGTTTGCCACGCTGGGGTGGGCTCCCAGCATGGCATAAGGACAGCTGTTTGGAGGTGGGTGGAGTCGACAGGGGATTGGGCACCCCCACTGGCGATAGCATCTGTAGCTATGCTGGGGTGGGCTCCCAGCATGGCCCCCTGTACTCTCTGGGGGGGGGAACAGTCGAGCCGACGGGGGATTGGGCACCCCTGTCAGCTATACGATGTGTAGCCATGCTGGGGTGGGTACCCAACATGGCATGTGGAACTCTGTTTGGGGGGGCAGCACAGCCGACGGGGGATTGGGTACCCACGTCGTGCTATACAGTATGTGCATGGGGGGGCAAGCATGCGTGCGTGTGTGAGTGTGTGTAGGGGGAGCGTGCATGAGCAGGCGATATCTTATCGCTGGTCACTGAAGCATAGCTCCCCCTTTCAACTGTACTCCACTGCGTTTTCAACTGCTGTCATAGACAGCTCCAGCAGCCATTGGAGAACTGTGGCAGCACCTGCAAACACACTGACTGAACTGGAAGAGGGCTGCCACACCTCCGAAAACTCGGATGATGGCACTATGTTTCTTGCACTTACGTGCAAGCAAACATAAAAATGTCAAAATAAAAACATGTGGTTCCTCATCTTTGGGACTCCTCAGTGCACTGCAGTCATAATCAGGCACCTTGTCAGACCCTAGACAATGACCATTTATAACACTTGGAGTGAACATACAGTACTCCATAAAGGGATGTTAGGAGTGCAATTAGGATATTCCTTCTCTCCTAAGCATTTTTTTACAAATCCTATACGCTGCTTTCCCTGCACACTAACTTTGTTTTGTGAATTAATTCTAGAAGTTGGCCAACTTTGAAGTGTTTTTGGCAGGCAAAGTCATGTAAAGTCATCTTGCTTAATCTTTCTCTGCAGACTCAACTGGTCTCCAACTATCCTCCCTCCATCCTGCCTATTTTCTAATACACCCCTATTTCTGTCCCACACATGCTTGAAGCCTGCAATTGTTTCCACTTCCACTACTTCCACTGGCAATCTGTCCTACATAATCTACTACCCTTTCAGTAATGAAACACTTCCACACATCTCTTAACATTCCCATCTCCAGTCTCTTTGCATGTTTCTGATCCTGGTGTTCTTTCTCATTTGAAAAAGACTCCATTCATGCACCCTGTTCATCCTTGTGAGGTACTTGTAGGTCTCTATCATGTCCCCTCTGGCTCTCCTGTCTTCCAGGTTGCACATTTTGTGATCACTCACTCTGTGCTCATAGGGCTTGTTGTGCAATCCTTGTTCCATTTTAGTTGCCCTCTTCTGGGCTGTCTTCACCCTGTCTATGTCTATTCAGAGATGCAGCCTCCAAAATGGGACACAGTAATCCAAGAGGGGTCTCACCAGTGAGCGATACAGTGGCAACACCACCTAATGCCTCCTATAGAAAATACCCCTCCTTATCCACCCAAGCAGTCCACTAGACCTACTCACTGCTTTTTCACACTGCACTGACACCTTGAGGTCATCAGATCCAGTTTAGTGAGTGTCAATAAATTGCCTGCTCACGTATAAGGATTAGGATGCTCATGGATTGCAAGCCTAATAAACAATCTTAAGTCCAGAGGAACTCGTCAGTGCAATATAAGTTCACAAGTAGTAAGTTATGAAGGATCAACTCCTATTCTCTGGACTAGTTAAACTTTATTATGTCTGCCCCTCAAGACAAGACATTTCATGGCTAGGCCACTGCTTCAGTTTGATGTTTCTAATAAAAAAAAACACACGTACAGAAACACAAAATATAATACAGTTTATCTACATGTCATAAAATCCAGTGACAAACCTCCACCATAACATTTAATTAATCAGACTAAGAATTAATAAAATTACACCACTTTGTGCCAATACCAGTATGTCTAAGAATGTTATCATATGATACTGCCCTCTAAATTCCAGAGAATCCAAACATGGCAATCTAGACAACTATGGCTAATTACTATTAAATTATTTAATGTCAAAGCATACCACCTGAAGGTGTGTCTCACCTTAGCAATATACTAATACCTCCAATGTAGTTGAAAAAAGTTCAAGACATTGCACAAAGTTCAATAAAACTCAACATTATGCTTATACAGCCACCAAACCATTGCTCCAAGCAGTCTAGTAACTTTCACCTCTATTGTTTGCAGAATAGTATTACATGATAAAAATCAGAGACAGAATGGTTTGGGCACAAAGTGGCATGATTTTATTTAATAGACATATGGAAACATTGAATTTGATGGCAGATAAGGACTGCTTGGCCCACCCAGTCTACCCATTTTTCACTACCTTTATTATTACCGCAGACCATTCTTGATCTACAGCTCTTTCTTCCTCCCAACTTCTTTTCCACTAATTAATTATTTAGTGTTTTTACCAGGTAGGCACCCTAGATAATCAATGCTTATTTTCAGGTACGAGATTACATAACACAGTTCCATACAATGTGATACATACAGCAGAATGCATTGTAATACGATAGGTAGTGAGGGGAGGAGACATGAAACGTGGCACTGCAGCATGGAAGGGGAATACATACAAGGCAATGCAATTAATCAAATTTGTCAGTATGGTAAATAGTACATCAAATATGTGAAGAGTTGTTCACAGTACAATAACATAGCAATACTTTGTAGTACAATAAACAATGAAAGGAAGAAATATATTAGTTAAACATCATGTCATAGGAAGGAAAATTTAGACATAGTATCGATCCACATGAAGCTATACAAAAAGATATGTAAGTACCATGATAACAGATCAACACTGATTATACTGTATGTAAACATACTGTACAGTGTATGAGTACCATACAGAGATTGCTCAGGTTTACCAGCAAGAGCAGCATGCCAAACTAAGGAGATATTTATGGCAGCTAATATGAAAAGTAGGCAATGAGGATCAAAGATAATTTTCAACTGATATGGAGTTTTATAGTTTAAGGGGTACAAAAGCACAGGACAATGCACCAGTTTGTGCTCTAATCTTAAAGATAGCCAGTAGAACATTGCCCCCTGACCTTCATGGGTAGACACTAGTCACCTGTTTGAGAAGTGTAGCAAGTGATTGAGTTAGGACACTACGCATGATGCTAAGGATCATCCCTCCAAAAAAAAAGAAAACTATGATCCTGTATGGAGGACAGAAGAAGCCAACCTATCCTGTCTTTCAGAGAACAGAGATGAGTGAGCCAGTGAGATGCCGATGCAGAATGACGGCTATTGTTGTAAGTATCATCCCACCTAAGGAGAGTAGACTTAGAGACAGTCAAGAACACAGGGGAACCATAAGGGAGTTTGGGGAGGAGCATTCCACTGGTGATGGCAAAGTGAGCATGTGGAGTCAAATTATGACCCACCTTATAGGAGACATCAAGCATGGATATGACTGACTTGCAAACTTCAATGACATGTGAGGACTGATCTAGTGAGGGTTCAAGAGTGACTCCAAGGTTTGTGAAGTAGGAGACCATGGTGACTAAAGTGCCATTGTTGCAAGCTACAGTATGGATGGAGAGGATGGGTATATTCTTAATCTGGGGGGATGTCCCGAACAGCATTGTTTGCATTTTAGTCATGTTCAGAATTAGTTTGTTTGCAGGCAACTAAGTATGCACAGACTGTAGGTAAGATGTTAAATGTTGGTTAATTTGATCTGTACATTTGGAGCAGGTATAAAGGACCAAATCCTCAGCATGGAGAATGGCAGTGCAGTGGGGAAGTTTTCGTTTAAAGAGTTTATGTGTAGGGCAAACAGAAGTGAACCTATAATAGAACCTTGGGGAACACCCACCAGAGTTGGGACAGGGTCGGAGAGGGAGAACACGTATTTGACTCTCTGGATCTTTTTTGCCAGATAGTCACAAAAGTAGGGGAGAACAGTTGGGTGAGATTCCCAAGTTAACAAGTTTGCCAATGAGTAGGGCATGATCAACAAGATCAAAAGCCTTTGTTGGGTCTATAAAGACGCTTATGAGGCTACTGTACCAGAGACCATAGCTGAGGCAATACTGATGGTTAGAGTGAGAAGGGCAGTGGTAGTGCAATATCCTTTTTGAAAGCCAAGTTTTGCAGAGGATAGAAGGTCGCAGGTGAAGAGGTAGTGAGTTGTGAGGCCTCCACCTTTTCAAGTGTTTTGTTCATAGCAGAAAGGATGGCAGTGGTCCAATCATTTTTAAGTAATTTAAGGTCCCCTTTCTTAAAGACAGGAACAGCATGATATGTGTTCCATAAGGCAAGCACTACACCAGTGGCAAGGAATAAGTTGATTAATTTAGCAACAGGTGAGGCCAACTCATTGGCAGCAAGCTTAAGGGGCTTGGTCTCAGTACCATTCGAGCCTGCAGATTTAGAAACATGATTCCCTCTGCCTATCTAATGCATTCTTTAACCCCACCACTGTTTTCCCCTGCATCACCTCCACTGAAAGGCTGCTGTAGGAATCCACCACTCTTTCTTCTGTGAAGTACTTACTCACATATCTCCAGAATCTACCCCCCTGCAGCTTCATTGCATGTCCCTTTATCCTCGAGCACCTTTTTTCCTGAAAATACTTCCTTTCTGCACCCAAATTAGCCTTGTGAGGTATTTAAAGGTCACTGTCACATCCGCTCTCTCCCTTCTGTCTTCTGGGGTGTACATATTGGGGTCCTTTAGTCTCTCTGGTAGGGCATTTAATGCAGACCCTGCAGTATTTTAGTTGCCCTACTCTGGATCACCTCCAGTCTGTCTATGTCCTTCTGGAGATGTAGTTTCCAGAACCAGACGTAGTCCTCTAGGTGGGATCCTACCAGTGACCTATACAGACAGCACCTCTTTTTCTGCTGGTGATACTCCCCAAGCAGCCCAGGATACCACTAGTCCTTCTGACTGCCTTGTCGCAATCACTGACCATTTATAGGACATCAGGTATAATTATCCTAATGTCTCTTCCCTGCTTGATAGTCATCAATAGCACTCCACCCATTTTGTACTCTTCCCTGGGTTTCTGTGCCCTAAGTGTATTATTTTTTACTTTTGTGCATTAAACCTCAGCTGCCATACCCTTGATCATTCCTTGAGTTTACTTAGGTCTTTGCTCATCTTTTCCACCCCCACACCTGAAGTGTTTACCCTATTGCAGATTTTGGTGCCATCTGCAAAAAGGCAGAAATTCCCTTTCAGCTTCTCTGCAATATCACTAATAAAGACATTAAAGAAGACCTGCCCCAGCACTGATTCCTGAGGTACTCCGCTGGTCACCCTCCCTTCCTCAGAGTGAACTCTGTTTGCCACCACTCTCTGTGGCTTATCTCCTAACACATTTCTTACCCAGTTTACCACTTTTGGACCCACTAATAAGCTACCCAGCTTGCTTGTTCTTCTCCAATGTGGAACAGTGTTCAACACCTTACTGAAATCTATGTTGGCCATGTTCACCACTCCACCATGATGTAATCCCTTTGTTACCCAGTCAAAGAAATCTATCAGGTTCATTTGACATCATTTCTCCCCTGTGAACCCATGCTGTATCAGGATTTGTAACTCACTGGATTCAAGTTATTCCACAATCCTTTCCTTCAACAGTGATTTCATTAACTTTTCCACCACCAATGTCAAAGAAATATATTGGATTTGCTTGGTATGCCCCCTCCCCAAGCTATGCTGCATGTGGTCTTGCATTCCATTGTATCCTAGATACTGTACCAGTATTCCTTTTAGCAGAATTTCCGTTAGTTGGATTTTGATCTTCTACAGTCGTGACTAAAGTATAACAGACTCCTACAGAACACTAACAAGACAGTTGCTATACTTTTTTTGCTCAGCACCCAGAATTAAGGCCAGTACCTCTGCTCTTACTATCCCTGGCCCAGACGGCACTCCTTGGCTGACTCTTTCAAATATTTCAGAGTAACCTTAGACCCTTCACTGGACTTTAATTGACAAATAATGATTGTATGTAAAGCAGTAAATACTAAGTTGGAGTTGGCCTATAGAATCAGGTCTTCTCTGACCACTGCAGCTAGACTGTCCATTGTCCAGGGGGTTCTCAGATCTAGCCTAACCTATGGGCTTATGACATACCTGGATGCCAACAATGGGGGCCTGCAAAAGTGAAATACATGTTACAGCATCATCTGTCACTTTGCACTATCAGTACTCAGACTCACTCATAGTTAGTTGCATAGTATACTCTAGCCTGGGCTGGCTCTCCCCAGTCTCCTACTGACATTACACTGCTGATTGAATGAGATAACATCATTAGAATTAGAACTCTGGCATCTCTGGTCACCTTTTTAAATCAAGTCATATAGGCCTATCCACTGTCTGCAGAAAGGTCTCTCTTAGGCATACCCAAATGTATTAGGAAGTATAGTGCAGTGGTCTTAGGCTCTGAGCTGTAAATCTGGTGACATCCAACAGACCAGACTTGAGTTTGAATCCCACAGCTTCCACTTGCATACTATGTGACCCTGAGCAAGTCACCTAACCTCCTTGTGCTCCCAGGTCGCACCTGGAAATGAGCTCTGGCTTAGCGTGCCTTTCCTGGTTAAACAATTTCCCCTTTCCCTTTCCTTACTATGCAAATGGAGGAACATGCCTTCACATATCGGCCCCCAAGTTTTGGAACTCCCTGCCAATATCTGATAGGCACTCCCAAACACATCAGTCCTTTAAAAATGGGCTTTGTACCCTTCTCATGATCTCTGACAAATGCACATGTACTGATCTGTAGAAAAATCACCTAATATATATCTCTTCTGCAAACTTTAGCTCTTAACTATTTGACTGCTTAATTGTAAAATTTCTTGAGTGAGGTCCACTGTTTTGATGTCTTGCACTGCTGTAATGGCTGTAATCACTGAATTTGTATCAGTATCAATAGTCTTGCTTTATTGTGTATGGAATGCTATACTGTTTTGTTTTGTCACCTGTAATTTGCCTTTTTCTCTGTTTGTATTTCTCCTGGGTTGTGCCTGAAAATAAGTAAAGTTTTTGTTTAGTACACTTGCCCGGTAAACAAAAACTAAATAAATAAATAATTTCCCCACCACTGAAGAAAGACCTATTAGCCTGTAGTTGCTAGCCTCCTGCTTGATGCCATTGTTATGTAGTGGGACCGCATCACCTCCTCTCCAGTTCTTGAGGCAAATGTTATCACTTTGCTGTAACTTCATAGGCAAGGTAAAACTCTGCAACATCTCTACTTTCTAATATGCTCACTCTGAGTATTCTAAATGGACACAGAATCACGTTCAGATTCATCTTAAGTATTGGCAGCATTATATTGTTCTCAGTCTGGGACCGAGAACCATTTTAAGTATTACATACATTTGTAACTGTGGTCTTGTAGAGTGTATATCATCATGAGCTCAGTACATTCCTGTCTGGATTTTGCACACTACTGTTAGTAATATATACTTCTGACAGACATTACTGTGACATTTCAGATGACAATATCCCACTTCATCCAAATGGATTATATATCCTCATTCTTTTCCTCTTGAATAGACCAGCTGATTTAACTAGGTGGCCAGTGAAACTCTTCTAAACCATTACTGATAATCTGGTGGTTCTACCACTTTCCATTAGGAAAGGATAACCTGTTTATCCAATAATGGTGTTAAAGACATAAATCCATAATCCCCTTTTCACCACTCTTCCTCTGACTGTAGAGCTCCCAATGGCATTAGGCTGCTTGATAACTTGATGGTTAATTGGGTAAATGCGAATCCCCCCAAACCCATGCCCAATAGACTCCTAACTGTGGACCTCCCAGAATGTGTGCAAGGTTTCCACCACCTCACTCCTATGATGGGGACAACAATTATTCTCCTCTGGATAGATTTTAGCTAGCTTTTTTGGGACAGTGAAAAATGTGGTTCATACAAAAGAATTGAGTTTTTTAAGTACCATTTGGCTATGTTCATAAAAAAGGGGCTCCAATTATGGTTCAAATTGCTTAACAATGACCAACTTGTTATAAACACTGTTAGCAATTTATTATAATAGCATTTTAAAAAGGTTATATGATATTTCATAATGTTTCTGTTCTGGCTTTTAGTTTGCTTGTTTTTTTAAAATATATTGCTTTGCCTTGATCTCCTATATACTGTGTTAATTTGTTTCTGTGGTATATTATTTTTTGTCTCATTCAATGGTGCCCTTATTGTTTTTGTGATTAATGTATAACTGTGGGCATCCACAGCTATTATATTAGTTACTTGGTCGTTAAAACCACAAAAACATTAATTTTGGCTTACTTTTACTTCATTTTCCATTTCCTAATATGACTGCAATGGGATAGAGTTGTTTGTTTAATAATGTTTTTTTTTTTTCCATTATTGCCTTTGTCCCTCTGGCCAGTTGGTGTCCAGATTATATGAATGTTCATTAGTAGCCATGGGGAGGCTCAGAGTCACTTGAGACAATGATGGGATTATCAAACGCTACACATAGTTAGCAGGGTTTTTTGGGGAATTTAAAAATACAATTTGCAGTCTGGAAATCCCTTTCATTGCAAAGTGATCTTGTTAAGAATGTTCAATGTCCAACAGAGAGTACCCATGTTACACATACAGACAAGTAAAGGTCTGTTACATATGCAGACAATCTGTCTTCATTTTGTCATACTTACTGTTCAATGTAATTTTATTCTGAGAAACAGGAGTCCACAAAGGCTGGGGGAACTAATTGGGATTTGTTATCTAGTAACGGGGGCAATATCTTTGCTTGCTAGTGTTATGATAGCTATTAGGACACTGAACACTGTGTGTCCCTGTGAGTTTGCTACCATGAATACCTGATCCTAAATCATGTCTGGATCCCAGCTTTATTTTAATGAATGAAGCACTAAAACGGGATCCCTTAAATTAATACATGTGTCCATCACATACTCGTTTCAGCCCTGTCTAAGAAGTCAAGGTGTAAGTCATATTAGCCCTAAAGTATAACATTGCAGTCACAAACCCACTCCTGGGGGCTAGGCCCACTGAGTTTACAGTGCACTCCCTTAAGTGCAGCCCATAATAGGAGGTGTCAAGAAATACCCTTCTTTTGTACTTTTAGAGTGCTCACTGATTTCACAACTGAATACTTGCTGCAAATGTCCAGGGCTTCCTCTCATTGGGTATTGGTAAAATGCAGTCTTGAATCTGTAGTCAGGTGAGAACCATCCTTGGTTTCTGCACTGGGGGGGAAAACCCAGGTATTATGAGACCTTCAGGGCTGCTCTCATAACCCTGATTGTGTCTTCTCCCACAGGGGTGCAGGAACCTGATTCAACCCCCTAAGATCCCTCCAGAGACCTTGTGTATTTTTACCCTACTGTGGGGCACCAGATTCCCTTCCAGGATCCTAGTTTTGGTAGTATGTGGCACCTTAGTGCTAAACAAGTGTGATACAGATTGAATAAACCTTCCTAAAACCTTCACATTCAACAAAATCACTCCCAGGCAGTAGTACTTTAAAATAAAAGGAAGAGATTTTACTGATTACTTAAATAAGTATCATACAAACAAATGATTTAGATATTTGGATGCAGAATAACTAGAAAAAACTTGGAAATACATACAAAATGAACAGGTGAACTAACTGGATAATTTCTACCTTTTCTGTAGAGAATGAGAGTCCAGAAAATAAGTAAGTTTTACAAAATCTCTCTTTTTCTCTCTACTGTGTCTCAGAGTCACTGCTTTTCTTGCATTGGTCTTCAGTGTGTCTGGCATTTTTTAGTGTGTCAGGAAATTTGGCTTCTTTCCACAGTCTCTTTTGAGCGGGCTTATATAGCTCTTTTCTGCAGTCTGCAAAAGTGGCCAGTGATTGGCTAGTGTCCTTAATATTTCCAGGTCCAACTGTTCATCTCTAGGCCTGCAGGGGTCTCTCTTGCTCTTTCCCAAAGTTGCAAGCGAACCGAAATTATCAGTATTTTGATTTGCCACAGCCCCACTTCACTTTCTGGCTTTTATATCTACACTACCTTTCTGGCACTATTATAATGGAAATAGACTGTGGCATTTGGTAGATAATTTAACAATAGCTTCCTAGACTGGGCATCTGCAGAACCCTATTCTAAAGCCATTTTCTTTGAAATTCAAAGTGTTATAAACAGAGGAGATGGCCCTTACATCTCTTGTCATTTATGGAATCTTCCCCTTTGATCGGCTACCCAGAAATTTCAATCCCATATTGAAATTTAACTTCTCTTTACCTGTAAGTAAGCCTTTATCCTAGGCAGGGGGAGATGTCAGACACTGAAAAACACATCAAATCTTCCCAATTATCCTTGCAGTAAAATGGGCAGCTTTTCTGACAAACCTGAGGCCTGGCCTTTTTGGAAATTAAACATAACAAAATTACAGAGAAATATGACAACAATATAAATGCAGTGGCCAAATCACCATATCCCTCTGTCCTAAGACTGAATCTGTGGGAACACATCCCTATTGTATGGCAGGGTTTCCACAGTTTGGTTACTGTTCTAATTGGTGAGATAGGCCACCTGTGTTCACGTTGGCAGACCCTGACCTGTGTGTAATGGTCATGTCATAAGCCTGCAGGCAGGGCAATTCTCCATTTGAGGAGCTATCCATTTGTTTTGCCCATCTGATTTAACCACACCAGAGGGTTGTGGTTGATCTGTACCTCGAAGCTCCTCCCATAGAGTTATGGCTACACTTTCTTCAGGGCCCATACCAGTGCAAGGAATTCCTTTTCTACCATGGAGTATGCCTGCTCCCGAAAAAGTAGCTTCTTGCTAAGGTATGCTATCAGGTGGTCTCTTCCCTGACTGGATGTCTGGCTGAGGTCTGATTCAATCACCACATCTGAGGCATCCATCTGTACCACAAACTGGCTAGTGTAGTCTAGATTGGTCAGCACAGGGTCACTGCACAGCACCACTTTCAGCCGTGTGAAAGCCCTTTCACAGGTTGGCTCCCAGTTTACCTTTTTGGGCTGTCTTTTCTTAGCAAGCTAGACAGAGAAGCCCCTAGGGTACTGTAATTTGGTACAAACTTTCGGTAGTACCTTGCAGTCTCTAGGAAGCTCCTAACTTGCTTTTGAGTTTCAGGCATGGGCCATGCCTCGATTGCCTCAATCTTTGTGTGGTTGGGACTGAGCTGCCCCCACACCACTACATGGTCTAGGTATGTCACCTACACCATAGACAACTGACACTTTTCAGCCTTTACAGTGAGGCCTGCTACCTGTATCCTGCCCAACATTTCCTTCAGATGGGGCAGGTGTTCTTTCCAGCTGGTACTGAAGATGGCAATATCATCCAGATAAGCCACTGCATACTCTTCAGTACCCTGTAACACCTCATTGACCAGCCTTTGGAATGTGGCAGGGGTGTTCTTCATTCCAAAAGGCATTACCCAGAATTCAAATAATCCTACTGGAGTGATGAAGGCTTACTGTTCTCTTGTTCTGGCAGTTAACTCCACCTGCCAGTATCCTTTTGTTAAGTCAGTTGTAGTAAGGTCTGTCACCCCTCCCAACTTCTCTAGTAGCTCATCCATTTATGGCACTGGGTGGGTGTCAGACTTTGTGACTGTGTTGAGTCTATGATAGTCCACACAGAAGTGAATATTCCCATCTGGCTTGGGGACAAGGACTATAGGTGAGGACCAGGGATTGTGGGTTTTCTGGATTACCCCTAAGTCCAGCATTTCCTCCACTTCCCTCCTAATGTCCTTTAGGATTGCCTCAGACACAAGGTAGGCTGTCTATAGGATTGGTGCTCACTTCCCAGTGTCTATGTCATGAGTCACTAATGGGATTCATCCAGGCTTGGCTGTAAATAAATGGTCAACATCCTGTAAAACCTCCCTCACTTCCTGGGTCTGTTGCAGGGTCAACTGTGGTGACAGCTTGATTGTCTCCACAGATAACTCCTGCTTCCTTTTCTCTAGCAAGTTCAGGAGGGGGTCTTCTTCAGCGGTCCCCTCCCCAGGACTGCAGTCTGCAAACACCATGTTGTCCCTATTTACATATAGCTTCATCATATTGCTATGGTACATCCTATGGGTATGTCTCATGTCAGGCAGTTCCAAAATATAGTTCACGTCATTGGCCTGTCAGACTACCTTGAATGGTTCCGCCCACTCAGCCTACAGCTGGTCCTTCTAGACTGGAATTAGGACCATTATTTTCTGGCCTGTGCCTTATGAGTGAGCTCCTGCTCTGCAATTTTACCAAACATTTTGCTTCTGATGGGCAGCTGACAGGTTGCTTTGGGCCACCCCATAAGCTCCTTCAGCTTCTTCCTACTCTTTAGGACATACCCCACTATGGGAGTTCCCGGGGTGCTATGCTTGCCTTCCCAGTCTACCTGGATCAAGTCTAGGTGCCCACGCACCCTACTTCCATATAAGAGTTTGAAGGGGAGAACCCTGTCAACTCTTGAGGCATCTCTCTGTATTTGAACAACAGATGGGGAAGGTATTTCTTCCAGTCCCTCCCATGCTGTTCAGCAAAAGCTCAAAGTATAATTTTTAGGGTACTATTAAATCTTTCCAAGAGTCCATTAGTTTATGGGTGATAAGGTGTTGTGCATCTCTGCACCACCCCACACTTCTCCCACAAACACTTCATCAGGTTTGATCTTAAGTTACCCTCCTGATCAGAGATAACGTCCTGCAGAAAACTGACATGGGACAAAATCCCAAGCAAGGCATCTGCCACTTTCTTTGCCTTAACTGAGGAGAGGGCAACTGCATCTGGGTATCGGGTGGCAAAATCGACCACGGTTAGGATATACTTCTTCCTGGAGGAGCTTGGGGTATTCAAGGGTCCCACAATATTCATTCCCTACCTTCTGGAATGGCTCCTCCACAATGGACAAGGGAATTAGGGAAACTTGTTTTACTACCTGCCTTCCTTACCTGTTGGAACCAGTGACAAGACCTGCAATATTCTTTCACCTGCTGAGTGAAGTTAGGCCAATAGAAATTTTGGGCTAATCGCTGTGTGGTGGGAGTAATGGCCAGCTGTCCAGACATGGGGATATCATGAGTGATCTTGAGCAATCTCTCACGATACTGCAAGGGAATGACAAGCTGACTGCCTATCACCCCTGCCTCTGTCCTCACGTCCTGTGTATACAACAGTCCATTGTCCCAAAATACCCTATGTCTCATGTCACCTCACTGTGTCCTGTCAGATTCTGCACAAGCCCTCAGCCTCTCCAAACTAGGGTCAATCCTCTGAGCGGCCACAAAATCTTCACATTTCCCAAAGCATGGGACATGACCCCCTTAGTTCCAAAACAGGGCTCCTTAGCTCTAGCATCATAGAAACATAGAAACATAGCTGGTGTTGGCAGAAGGAGACCACTAGATCCATCAGGTGCCCAGTGTTTTTGTTTTTTCCTACCCCTCTAGCTGCCCTTTGATCTGAGAGTTCCTTTGTGTCTGTCCCATGCATGCTTGATTCCCACAACTGTGTTTGCTTCCAATACCTCTGGGGGCAGGCTATTCCAGGTGTCCTCCACCCTCTTGGTGAAGAAAAACTTCCTGACATTGGTGGAGAACCTCCCTCCTTCCAGGCTTAGATCATGCCCCATGGTTCTGCTGCCCTCCTTGAAGTTAAAAAAATTTCTGAGTATGCACTTTGTTTACTCCTTTTATGTATTTGAATGTTTTGGTCATGTCACCCCTCTTCCTTCTCTGATCCAGGGAATACGTGTTCAGTTCTTTCAGTCTTTCTCCATAAGACATCTTGTGCAATCCTCAAATCATTTTTATCACCTTACTCTGCACTGTTTCAATCCAGTCAATTTATTTTTTGAGGTAAGGCCTCCAAAACTGGACACCACACTCCAGGTGTGGCCTGACCAGTGATGTGTACAAAGGTAGGACCACCTCTTTCCTTCTACTTGTGATTCCCCTCCCAATGCAGTACAGCATTCCACTGGCCTTCAGTGCTGCCTTCTTGCACTGTTTTCTCACTTTCAAGTTGACTGAGATCATGATTCCCAGATTGAGCTCCTAGTTGGAGGCAGCTAGTCCCATCCCTCCCTAGAAATACTCCTTCTTTGGATTCCTTTTGGCTATGTGCATGGCTTTGCATTTTTTAGCATTGAATCTCAGCTGCCATGCTTCAGACCATTCTTCAAGTTTTTGGAGATATGATTCCATCTTGGCTACTCCCTCTATGGTGTCAACCCTGTTACATAGCTTGGTTTCATCCACAAACAGACACACCTTTCCCTTTAGGCTGCTAGCAATGTCTGCTATGAAAACATTGAAGAGCAGAGGCCCAAATACCAAGCTCTGGGGTACTCTGCTGGACACCCTACCTTCTGATGATAGTACTCCATTTACCTGTACCCTCTGGGTTCTGCCCTGCGGCCAATTTTGTACCCATTTAACCACTTTTTGGCCAACCCCTGTGCAACCTAACTTCTTTACCAGTCTTCTGTGTTGAACCGAGTCAAAGACCTTGCTAAAGTCCAGGTAGGCCACATCCACCATGCTCTGTCATCCACAACGTTTGTAACATAGTCAAAGAACTCCACACGATTTGTTTGGCATGACCTTCCTGCAGTGAATCAGAGCATTCAGAGTCACTGCCATCCCAAACATTCTGACCATATGTTACCCCTCCTTCCTCAACGTGACCTTCTGTAGCAGTCTGGTGAACAACTACTTGGGGAATTCCTACATCCCTTTCACTATTCTCCCTTTCTGGGGACACAGACTGGGGAACCAGAGTCCTATTATTTTCCACAGTGGCTTCTGTGGGGTTCAGGGAATTACAAGCAGCCTTCGCAGTCTGACTATGGGTAACCACACACACCACCCCCTGCTGGAGATTGTTCCTTATAATCACATCCAGGGTGAGGCTGTCTGCTACTGCCTCTTTTTGTATCCTCTCTCCTGTTTCACCCCAATCCAGAACACTAGCTAGTGGCAGGATTTTCTCCTCCCCATTGAATCCTCTCACAGTTACAAGCTAATTAAGCATTAGTTGTTCAGCCCAACCAAATCCCCTTTTACCAGGGTAAGAGATGCCCCAGTTTCCCTTAACCCATGGGGCTGCCCCCAATTTATGGTAACCAGGTGTATGTGCTCCCTCATGATCACAGGCATACTCTCAGGGATACACAGTGCACCCACCTCCTTTCAAGGGACACTTTGTCAACTCTGTGACTTATTAGGGCATTGAAAAGCAAGATGCCTTAGCTGCTTACAAAACCAATATTCATCTCTTTTTTTATCCGAGACTTTCCTTTTTGGTAACTTGGGGCTTCCTTCTTTCTGCAGAGGCAGTGAGTGTTTTAGCTGCCCTACAGGTGCACTTTTCCATTTTGCCCCTGCAGCACCTGCTTCCCCACTTCCTTTCAGAGCAGGCCTGCTCCTAGCATAGCAATCCAAGAGTTCAGCAGTGTGCTGTGCTGTTTTAGGATCCCAGTCCTCTGTTTTCAACACTGCTGGGCATGCCCAAAAGAAGTGTTCCAATAACACAACCTCCTCAATTTTCCCCACAGAGTTTGCTTCCATCCCCACCACCAACGTTTCAAAAACTGACATTGCTTTCTGGTGAGTTCCTCAAAGCTCATTTCAGGGCTCTTTCAGAGCTTGCAGAATTTAACTCTTTGGGCCTCAAGGGTTAGTTCATACTTTTTCAGTAAATCAATTTTAAAATTTTCATAGTCTTTACTGTCCTCATTGTCCATTTGGCCTAGCAGCTCATGCCCCTTGCCAGTAAGCAGTGGGGATAGCTGAAAGCTCCAGGCCTTCTTGGGTATCTTGGCCTGGATATAGACCTTTTCAAATGAATTCTAAAATGCATCCATATCCTCCCCCTCTTTAAAGTCTGCTATTAATTTGGATTTAATTTATACTCCAGCCATTGAGTTTCAGGTTCACCTCTGTCACTTACCTGTATTGGCAGTTAAAGCTTCAGTCTCTCCAATTGGAATTCTCCTTGATGCTGTTCGTCCTCCATCTTGGCCTCTCTTTGGTGCCATTTGTCCTCCATCTTCATTTTCTAGCCTTTCTGCTCAAGTTCCCTCTGATGCTGGGCTTCCATCTGCTGCTGGGCTTCGCTCTGCTGCTGGGCTTGTAGGGCAAGCTGTCTGACCTGTATGGCAAGCTGTACTCTCTGCAGCTCCAGTCTAAGCTTCAGCTTCTCCAGCTCCCCATCTTTGGTGGACTTCACTTGGTGCCATGGCTTTGGGTCCCCTCCAGTCTCACTGTTCTCCTCCCTGGAACTGGACACTGTGACATCCTCTGGCACCCCCACACCCAAGGTCTGTTCCTTTTTAGTCACTGGCCAAGATTCAAGGTCCTGAGTAGCAGCTTCCTCACTGGCTGCCAAGAGAGCTTCCATGAGATTCTTTTTGCTTTGCCCTCTATAATGGTCCCATCTTTCCTGACACAACTGCCTTAGTTGGTCTGTAGTGCATTCATTGTAGTTGGAAGCCATATTCTTCTCTAACTTTTGCTACACTAGCTAACACTAAAAAGAACAAAAAAACAGAGTAGGTCACTTTATACTGTAACCAAATGTTCTCTTTTTTTTCCCCAATTTTTGCCCTGTTTGTGTGTGATTTGTTTACAGTTTAGCAATCTGATACACTAGCCTTGAATCCAACTGCTATGCCACCAGTATCTGTCATGAATCCACTCCTGGGGACTGGGTCCACTGAGTTCACAGTGCCCTCCCGTAAGTGCAAGCTATGATAGGGGGTCAGGAAATACTCTCCTCATGTCCTTTTAGAGTGCTCACTGATTTCATAACTGAACAATCAATACAAGGGCCCAGGGCATCCTTACTCTGGGTACCAGTAAAATACAGTCTAGAGTCTATAGACATGTGAGTTTGTGGTTTCTGTGCTGGGGGAAAACCCAGGTGTTATAATACCTTTGGGGCTGCTCATGCAACCCTGATTGTATCTTCTCCCACAGGGGTTCAGGAACCTGATTAAAATCTTGTAGACCCCTGCTGGAGACCTGGTGTACTTTTACACTTTGGTAGGGTCCAAGATCCCCTTCCAGGATCCTAGTTTCAGTAACGTGTAGCACCTGAGTGCTAAACAGGTGTGGAACAGATTGAATAAACTTTCCCAAAACCCTCACACACAACAAAATCACTCCCAGGCAGTACTTTAAAATAAAAGCAAGAACATTTACTGATTAAATAATTACCATACAAACATACAGACAAATGATTTAAATATTTAGTTACAGAATAACTACAAATACAGTTGGAAACTGCATGCAAAATGAACTGGTGAATTAAATGAATCATTTCTACCTTTTCTGTAGTGAATCTGAGTCCCAAAAATAATTGAGTTTTGCAAATTCTCTCTTTCTATCTTAGCTGTGTCTTAGAGTCCCAACTTTTCTTGCACTGGTCTTCAGTGTGTCTTGCAGTTTTCAGTGTGCCAGGAAATGTAGCTTCTGCCCATAGTCTCTGTTTGAGAGGGTTTATATAGCCTTTTTCTGCAGTCTGCAAAAGTGGCCTGTGATTGGCTAGTGTTCTTAATATGTCCAGGTCCAAGTGTTCACCTCTACGTCAACAGGGGTCTCTCTTGCTCTTTCCAAAAGTTGCAAGTGAACCACAATTATCAGTATTTTGATTTCCTAAAGCCCCACCTCCCTGGCTGGCTTTTGATCAACACTACCTTCCTGGCACTATTAAAATGGAAATAGGCTATGGCAGATGGTAGAGAATTTAACAATAGTTTCCTAGACTGAGCGTCATCTGAACCCTGTTCTAAAACCATTTTTCTTTGAACTTCAAAGTGTTATAAACAGAGGAAATGGCCTTCCCATCTCTTGTTATTAATGGAATCTTCCCCTTTGATCAGCTACCAGGAAATTTCAATCCCTATTGAAATTTAACACCTGTTTATCTCTTAGCAAGCCTTTGTCCTAGGCAAGGGGAGATGTCAGACACTGAAATACACATCAGCATTTCCCGAGTATCCTTGCAGTAAAATTGGCATCTTTTATGGGACTTCAGAGGAGCTGACTTTGGTAAGATGGTCAACAGAGTTAAGCTAGCCCTGGCAAAAAGAAACACAGGTGAGGGGGTACAGGCAAAGTGGGCAAGCATTAAGGATGCAATACTTGAAGCAGCATCCCATTGTGTTAGACAGAAAAGGAAGTGCAAAGAAGAAGGAAACCACTCTGGTTCTCAAATACAGTAGCAGAAAAGGTCAGAGCCAAAGGCTGGCCTTCAGGAAATATAAGGAACACAGCGGGATGAAGATAGGAGGTATCCAAACTGCCCTAAGGGAAGCAGGAAGGCAGTAAGGCAGGCAAGTCCCAAACTGAGGAAACACTAGCACAAACAGTAAAAGAAGGTGACAAGACTTTCTATAGGTACATTAGTGAAAGGAGAAAGTCCAGAGGGGTATCACTAAACTTAATGGAGAAAAGGGAGCATGTGAGGAGGAGGACCCTGTAAAGGCATCTATCCTAAATATATACTTTGCTCAGTATTTAATGAAGAGAAGGTAGGGCAGGGCCCAGACTCAACATCATGGACACGGGGGAGGTGAGCACTACTCCCTTCACAAAGAAAGGGTCCTACAAGAGCTTGCTAAGCTCAGGGTGGATAAGGCAATGTGACCTGATGGCATACATCCCAGGGTACTTAAGGAGCTAAAGGTGGAACTAGCAGAGCCATTAGCAGAACTGTTTAGTGAGTCTCTGAGCACAGGAGAGGTCCAAGAAGACTGGAGAAGGGTTCATGTGATCCCGCTCCACAAGAGTGGTAGCAGGGAGGAGGCAGGGAGCTACAGACCAGTCAGTCTTACCTCTGTAGTGGGCAATATTATGGAGGCACTCCTTAAGGAAAGGATAGTGCAACACTTGGAATCCATAGGGGCACAGGATCCAAGACAGCATGGGTTTACAAAAGGAAGGTCCTGTCAAACTAATCTCATAGATTTTTTTGACTGGGTAACCAGAGTGGTGGACCAAGGGGGAGCAGTTGATGTTGCCTACCTTGACTTCAGCAAATCTTTTGACACTGTTCCACATAGAAGATTGATAAATAAGCTGGGTAGGCTCAGGGTGGGTCAGAAGTTGGTCAACTGGGTGGCAAACTGGTTGATGGGCAGAAAACAGAGAGTGGTGGTAAATGGTATACAGTCAGAATAGATGCAAGTCACAAGTAGGGTACCTCAGGGATCAGTCCTGGGGCCAGTCCTCTTCAACATCTTCATTAGTGACCTTGCTGATGGACTAGGGTAAGGCTTGTCTGTTTGCAGATGACAGCAAGATCTGCAACAGAGTAGATGATACAGATGGGGTGGACAGAATGAGAATAGATCTGGATAAACTAGCAAAATGGTTAGAAGAGTGGCAACTAGGATTTAATGCAAAGAAGTGCAAAATCATGCACATAGGGAAGAGAAACCCTGAAGCCACCTATAGGCTGGGAGGGGAGTTGCTAGCAGTCACAAAGGAAGAAAGAGACTTGGGCATCATCATCACTGATGACCTGAAATCATCCAAGCAGACCTCTAAAGCAGTAGGTAAGGCTGGGGGGGGGTGTTAGGGTGTATTAGTAGGGGTATCACAAGTCGTAAGAGGAGGTAATAATCCCTCTTTACCAGACACTGGTAAGGCCCCACCTGGAGTACTGCGTGCAGTATTGGAGGCCACACCTTCACAAGGACATTAACCAAATTGAGGCAGTCCAGAGAAGGGCAACCAAAATGGTGCAGGGACTGCATCAAAAGACATATGAGGACAGATTAACAGAGCTCAATATTTATACCCCTGAGCAAAGGAGGGAGATAGGTGATATGATCGAGGCATTCAAACACCTTAAGGGCATTAACAAGATGAAAGAGTCTAACATGTTTAAATATAAGAAAAATAGCAGGACAAGAGGACACAGCATGAGATTAGAAGGGGGCTGATTACGGGGGAATGTGAGGAAATTCTTTTTCACAGAAAGGGTGGTGGATGCATGGAATGGCTTACCACAAGAAGTGGTGGTTATGAATACAGTGCAGGGCTTCAAACAGGCATGGAATAGGCATAAGGGAGCAATACAAATGAATATGAATAGATAGGCCACTGACATAGCAAAGGCCAATGGCACATTTATAAGGTAGAAGAAGAAATGGGCAGACTGGATGGGCCTTGCGGTCCTTATCTGCCGTCAACTTCTATGTTTCTATGTTTCTATGTATGTTTCTGACAAACCTGAGGTACTGGCCTTTTTGGAAATTAAACATAAAACAATTATAGAGAAAATTATAGAGAAATATGACAGTAATATGTCTGCAATGGCAAATCGCCACATATATCTGTCACAAACCCACTCCTGGGGGCTGGGTCCACTGAGCTCACAGTGCCCTCCCTCAAGTGTAACCCATGATGGGGGGGTCAGGAAATACCTTCCTCATGTCCTTTTTGAGTGCTCACTGATTTCACAATTGAACACTCACCACAAGGGCCCAGGGCTTCCTCTCTCTGGTTATCAGTAAAATACAAGTCTTTAGCCAGGTGAGAACCCTCCTTGGTTTCTGCTCTGGGGGAAACCCAAGCATTGCAAGACCTTTGGGGCAGCTCCATGTTAGCCCTAAACTGTTATGTTGCCATGTACAGTATGCTATTATGTTAGTACAGTAAAATGATAAAGCAGGAACTTGTACAGAATTACATTTCCAATGCATTTTGTGTAGTGTTTATTTATTACATTTTACATTCTCTAGCATTTTGAATTTTGGATTTGTTTGTTGGCCACCTGAGTTTGGTGTTCCCAAAAGTCCCCCCCCCATTTTAAATAATCAATGTGGTAAGCCTGAAATATTACATCTGAATACAGTGGTGCACTACCTAAATATTTTTCCAAGTTTTCCTTACATTTTTTTATGTTATTGTTTACCTTTGAAAGGCACATTGAACAAAATTGTCCTTTTTCATGTGTGACCAGCATTGCAAAGGTACAACACCAAATGTAAAAATCCAAAATGACAAAAAAATTATTAACAAGGACAGGGAGGCTGACCATCTGAAAGACTTAATAATTGTTTCTTAAAAATCAATACTGATCTAGTCACCTTAACTGATTCTGGTAAATGATTATAGGTACTTGGTCCAACAAAGTCAATTACTCTTTGTTCAAAACAGGTTCTAAAAAAAAGGAATGTTGAACAAAATTGATTCCGGGGGCCCAATTGTCAAACCAAAGTACAGATCCGCAAGAGACTTGTGGCAGGCAGTATGACACAAATGTCGATTTGTGTCAAACCCTGCCAAAGGTGCAATTTTCAAAGAAATGTGCCAAGCACCACCTGCCGCAAGTCTTGTGTGGTAACACAGCTCAGCTCCACCAGCTCCCCCCTGGCATACCTTTACATTCGGGGGAGGAGCCAATTTTTTTTTTTTTTTTTTTTAGTTTAGTTTATTGTTCTAGGAATTACTACCTTTGAGCCAGAGGCTCTTTTACAAAGGTTCCACGTCAATTTAAGGGACTTGTGCCACAACTTTGGTGCCGCTGCTGTAAAAAGAGGATACTGTTGCAATTTATGTCCCGGGTTATAAAATCAGACATAAGTTGCAGCACACCCTTGGCCACAGGTGCAGCATAATTTGCAGGGACACAGGGCTTAGCCATAAGCCCTGCATCCCTGTTTGAAAATTGGGTTCCTGAGATCTAGTGTGGTGATTTTTATGCTGTATTAGAAACAGTTCTACTACTGAAAGAGAGACCTTTCCCGGGATGACCTTATGGAAAATGAAAATAATATGTCTGTTTTCATACAGTCCTCCAATGTGGGTAAATGTGCAGCCCGATACAGCAAATGATGAGTGTTAAAAGGAAGTCCAAAATTAAAATGATACACTGAATTATAAACATTTGCCCTCACTAGTACCCCACTTCCCGCACCTGAATAATTTAACAATCCATAATCCAAAACTGGTAACCGTCAGCTTTTTGCTAGAAGAAAATGAGTTTCAGGCAACAGATTGTTCCTGACCCTATATAAGGATCCCAGATGTTGGTATATCATTCTTATCATACTGTCTACATGAGATTCTTAAGGCAAAGCAGTGTCTAAAGTAACTCCCACAATTGATTAACTGTTTCACTGAGCTCACCATCATGGGATCTCAGCAAAATGTCACTATTTACAAATTTTTTTGTTCTTTTTAAAGGACAAATAAACAGAGGTATTTTGGTACCTTGTAGCAGATATCCCAGTTGGTCGCTGGTGCATTATCCCTTCAAAGTGCTGCCCACGAAGTTGTGAATAAAAAGCCTATTTAGTTTTATTTTAAATCACTCTGTAATTATTATTCATTGTGTATGCATTTTCTCGGACAGGTCTCCCCGTCAGCTCGCGTGCGTGCACGAAAGTCTGACGTGATGACGTCACTGTAGCGAGAGGTACTATCCCTCCTCAGTAGTGAAGCAGATGTCTCCTTGTCTTTCCATGCCATTTTTAAGGGACAAACTATTGACATTCGTGTCGTGAATGTATTTCGTTTTGCCGAACTCTGTCATGTTATAGCGGTATGCTAAATTTACTTTTCTGTGGTGTGGTGTACTGAACTTCAGCATATTCAGTGCCCCACCCCCACCACAACACACAATAATAGTACGATAGCACTGTATACCAGAGAGATTGTGCCACAGCAAACTGTTTCTATTGAAATCGTCATGCTCCTCAAATTCTTTCTTTAATGGGACACGTTTACTGTAAATAAAGTCTTATTTTAATACATTGTGATGTGTGAATTACTTATTGTAATGTTAGCCTTACTGCAGTGGAGTTATAATTACAGCAGTACGAGTGATATGATTTCTGCAGTAGGGGGTGGATTCACTACACATGAGAGGGTAGATTTATTACAGCGGGGTATATTTACTACAATAATGGGTATACTTATGCAGTAGGGGTGGATCCATGGCAATCTGGAGTGTAGACTTACTACAGTAGGGTGTACATTACTGTGGTGTGGTGCATTTACTGCACTTGGTATGATGCATGTATTACTGTACGGGGGTATAATTACTGCACTGGTGGTTGAATTCATTACAGTTGGGAGGGTATATTTACTAAAGTAGGGGTATATTTAGTGCAGCGTGGTGTATTCACTATACGTCGGGTAGATTTACTACAGTAGAGGTCGATTTACTGCAGTGGGGGTATATTGCCATAAGGGGTAAATTCAGTGCAGTAGATGGTGGATTCACTGTACTTTGAAAGGCAGATGTACTGCAGTAGGGGATAGATTAACTGCAGTTGGGGTATATTAACTGCAGGAAGCAGTACAGTCACTGCACGTTGGAGGGCAGATTTACTGCAGAAGTGGGTGTATTTACTGCAATACTGGATGGGTTCTCTGCACTACGTAGAGTATATTTACTGCAGTAGTGGGGTGATGAGGGAAAGGTGGACAAACAATGTGCCAGTGCTGTGGAGATAGCCAGTGGGATGCAGGGCTGCACAGGGACAGCTATTACCAGCAGAAGGAAGGAGGTTGTGATGCCGCTGTACAGATAATTGGTGAGGGCTCATTTGGAATACTGTGTCCAGTTCTGAAGGGTGCATCTCCGCAAGGACATAGACAGGGTGAAGGCAGTTAAAAGAAGGGCAGCAAAGATGGTACAGGGCCTGTACCAAAGTCATATTAGGAGAGGCTGTGAGACCTCAATTTGTACAGTATACCCTGTAGGAGAGGAGAGACAGGGGAGATAACATCGAAACCTACAAATATCTAAAAGTCATAAATAGGGTACCAGAGGCTAATATCTTTCAGAAAAGGAGATGTCCAGGAGTGAGGGGGGCATGACATGAGGTTGGAAGGGGGTAGACTAACGGATAGTGACAGGAAGCATTTATTCACAGAAAGGGTGGTGGATACATGAAAAAGAGTCCTACCAGAGGTGGTCAGGAAAACACAGTGGGGGGATTCAAGCATGCATGGGACTGGCATGGTGGAACCCTAGCAATATGAAGCAGGACGTATAGCCAGAGATAGCCAGAGATCAAGTAGGGTCTGCGGCTTTTACAGTAGGCAAGGAAAATGAGCAGACTAGATGGGCCTAGCAGTCCTTATCTGCTGTCAATGTCTAATGTTCTGTATTCACTGCAGTAGCAGTCAATTCATTACACTTGGGATGGTATATTTATGAAGCAGTGGGTATATTTACTGCAGTATTGGGCAGATTCACTGCCCTTTGAAAGGTAGTTTACTACAGCAAGGGGTAAATTTACTAGAGTGGGGGTACAGTCACTGCACTTGGTAGGTTACAGTTACTGCAGTATGGGTGGATTCACAAGACTTCGGAGGATATATTGATTGAGTCATATTTACTGCAATAGGAGATAAATTCTCTACAAAGAAACACTGAACTTGTAGGCAGCGAAGGATTGGTTGACCCACCCAGTCTGCCCAGATGGTCCATGCCTAGTGTCTCTCCGCAGGTCCTAAATGGTCTCTGGTGACCCTCCCTGCTCTCTGCCCATTTACTGATATTCCTCTATGTCTGTCCTACACATGCTTGCAACCTGCCACTATATGTGACATATCCTCTTCCGCTGGTGGTGTGTTTCAGGTGTTCGCCATAGTACTTCTTCACATCCCTCTAAAAATACCCCTCCCCCACCCAGCTTCATCGCATGCTGTATGGTCCTGGTGATGTTTGACATTTGAGACTCCCCTCCTGCACCCATGTATGCCCTGGTGACGTACTTGGTCTTCTCTGTCATGTCCTCTCTCGCTCCCCTCTCCTCCCTTCCAGGGTGTACATGTTAAGATTCCCGCCATTTCTCCTCATAGATCTTTTGGTACAACCCCTGCCCCATTTTACTCTCCCTCCTCTGTACTACCTCCACCCTGCCTATATCCTTTATGAGTTGCAGTCTTCAGAACTTGCACAATACTCTAGGTGTGGTCTCACCTGTGAGTGATATAGTGGCAACACCGCCTCCCTTCTGATGGAGATACCTCTCCCTATACATCCCAGCATCCTACTGTCCCTACTCACTGCTTGGTCGCACTGCCCTGTCACTTTGAAGTCATCAGATGTAAGACCAAGTTCCCACTCCTGCTTAATAACTGTCAGTATCCCCCCCCCCTCCATCATATAGTCATATCCTGATTTCCTATGCGCTAGGTGCATGATTTTGCACGTTTTGGCACTGAACCCTAACTGCAATGCTCTTCACCAGTACTCTAGTTTCCCACATCCCTATGCATCCCTCCCCAATCCCCCACCAGCATCCAACCTCTTATAGAATTTGGTATCTTCTGCAAAAATGTATACCTTCACTTGCAGTTGTTCTGCAATATCACTTATGAAGACACTGAAGATGATCGGTCACAGTACTGAGCCCTGCAGCACCCCACTGGTCACTACCCCATCTTTAGAGTGAGTGCCATTAACCATACCTTCTGTCACCTATCCTTTAACCAGCTTCTAACCCAATTTAACCACTCAGGATCCCACTCGTAGGCTGTTCAATGTTTGTTATCGGTCTCCTATTTGGCACAGCGTAGAAGGCCTTACTAAAGTCCAGGTAGACTACGTCCACTGCTTTCCACTAATCCACTAATTCCACTTTCTACTAATCTGTTCCCTGGTCACCCACTCGAACAAATCAATTAGGTTCATCTACCACAACCCCCACCACCAACACCACCCACCATGAATTAATGCTGCCTGTGCTATTGCAGCCCACTGGATTCAAGATACTCTACCAAGCTGTCCTTTAACAGGGTTTCCAGTAATTTCCCTACCACTGAAGTGAGACGGACTGACTGTCCTATAGTTGCTGTTATAAAATGTGACAACAAGATCCGGCTTTCTGATTGGTTATTACCAATGCATGAACTCTGTTCCATGCACAGGTAATAACAAGTGCCTAAAAGCTGCACCACATTACAAAACAAAAAATCAGCAAGCAGTTGTAATGTTCAGGTTTCAAATTCCACCATTGTTTTTCTGTTGGCAATGGGGGTTATCCCGAGTTCGTTACCAACAACTTGTTACTGTCACTTGTTTTTTTTTTTTTCAGTGTTCACTATTTGCTCACAGGCTCTCTCATACTACAGTAGTTGTAACCCAGTGCCTCGTGTTTCTGTCTAAGCTTGACTTGTAGTCGGGGGGGTTACTTGTACTGGGGGAGGGAGGGGGAGACGTCCGTGCAACTGCATTGTGTTTTTTTTTATGTTTACAGTAACAATGGCAATTCTGAAAGGCAACGCACCTCCAATACTGAAGCATATCTGTCCCGAGCTGTCCCATATCGCCGTAGTAAAATCTCCTACCTAACAATCCTTGGCCAGGATATGCAAATGAGGTCATGAATATTTATAAGCAATTCAATTACATGATTATGCCTGGCAGAAGGACTGTTTTATAAGAAAATCTGATAACAATAACCTTTTTTATATCACATTACTTTTTATAACCAAAAAATGTAGCCCATATTATAAGGTCAATAAGACACTCCATGGTGTGCATGGCACATATTGTACCACACAGCCAGTGGTTAAAGTCACTCGGCCTGAGGCCTTATGCCTTATTATGCCCCTGGTTGTGCAATAAAAAATGTTCCATACACATCTTGGAGCATCTTATTGCTTACGCCTCTTCCCTATATTCCAGACTCCTTGCATTGCCACACATGGCTCTCCACTACTCCCTCCTCATGTTGTTCCCTGACACTTCCCCAGCACAGCTCTCACTCTTGTTACCCTCCTTTACCTGTCTCCTTTACTCCTTCCTTCTAATGTATGCCACCTTTGTCCTTTGCCTTGTCCCAATGCCTGTCTTCCTGCACACCTACCCGGGACAGTTTACTGTCCTAGGCCCCTATCCCTACTGTTTATAATGTATGGAGAACTGCTGCCTCCCTTAGTCCTACAGTGCCCCCCCCGGCTACTTTAGCTGCTTAAACAAGTAGCATTTAAACTTCCCACTAAGGACTGTGGTCCCCATCCTGGAAAGATGCAGACTGTCTCCCCAGTAGAGGCCCATATCTTCCTAGGTTGGGCCACAGTCCCCAATATAGTGAAAGCCCTCCTCCATGCACCATGACCTCAACCAATTGTTCAAAGCCCTAGTGTGCAGTGTCCTTTCCTCTCCGCGGCCATATAGAGGTAACACCTTGACAAAACTGCCCATGCATGCCACCTCCTTAGGCTCCTCCCAGCTCCTCAGATTTCCCTGCACTATCCCTATGCTGTTCCTTGACAGGTCATTTATCCCCAGCTAGACAATGACATCTACCTCCCTCTTATCTCCTGCTGCCCTAGGGATCCTTTGGTTCTGCTCTCCATCCCCCCAAGCTGAAGTACCTCTCAGGCAGTTCACCTCTGTCATCCTTCCTTCCCCACTCCCGGGTCTATCCCCTTAACAACAGGGCCCCTTACTAGCAACTGCTTCCTTCTTGGCTGGTGCCTCTTCTTCCCTCCATTGGGCCTCCCCTTCTGAGGAATCTCACTTCCTCCATTTCCACTGCTATGGGTGCCTCCTCCTGGCTGCCCTGTCGCACCAGCATGACAAATGAATTCTGCAGTGGTACAGACTGAGGATTGGTGCCGTGCTCCCTTGCAGAATGTTGTGACTCTCGGGTCCGAGGAAGGGATTGTTCTCATTTTTTTAATTTTTTTTATTATTGAATAATTTTATCCTCCTTGGCTAGAGTTGCCCCAACCCCATCGGCCTGTATGCCGGCACCTGAACCAGGTCTGTCATGTGGATTCATGCGCCCACTCACAAGGCCGGCCAATGACAGGACCCCCTCCAAAGGCACCTGTGTCACAGGCACCTAGTGGCTATGTTTTCACGGGTCTGGGGGAGCAGGGCATGGCCATCAGCCCATGCAGTTGGTCTGCCATTTTTCCTCCAGGATTAGATCCCCTGAGAAGCGGAATGTGCAATGGCGTCACGCACGTACATGCGGATGCCTGCCGCGCTCCACCCCCTTGTTCTGGCTGCAGCTAACAGTGCACCCATCTTCCACCAGGTGCTGCTGCAGTGCAGCGCAGTGTCCTTGCAAACCCCAGAGGAATGAGAGCAGTAATGAGTCACTCAATCCTTCCTCTCCCCTGCAAATCCCCAGTGGCCCTAGTCCATTCCTGAATCCGTGTCATCTGTGTGGTGCGAGGTGGGAAGTCCAGCACCTCAACCCTCAGCACCACCAGGCCGGCAGGAAGGGATTATTCTATGATCCTAATGAAGGGTTTACAAGTTCTATGATTCATCAGGTGCAATTTCTGTCTAATTCTGGGGCAACTGCAGCACAGCTGTTCAAAAAAGGAGAACATGTTACCCAGTTGCCTTGATGACCGTTGTGTGGTACAAATTACAGCTGCATGGTGAAAGTAAACATGACATTTGAGAGTCTTGAATATTCTTTATTCAACTACTTTTAGCAGTACAATCAGTCTGCAGTGCTGCTCACCATGTGTACTTGATTTTTCCATACTCACATACATACATGGTAGGACAAACAATAGTGTTTTGCACAATCTTCAGGTATGCAACAAAATAGTTTCTGTCCTGTGCAATGTGTAATCACACTCACCCCCCCACATCCATCTACCACCAAACATAAACAGCAATCGTAAAGGGTCACAAAGGAAAGCATGTTTGTAGTCACCAAATGCATCTTGACTCTGTAATTTTGTCCATTTTTGACATCTTCCAAGCAGATGTGTGGTTCATCTCAAGAAATGTGCACACAGTTCCAGACTTCTAGTACGCCTAATAAAAGTAACTGCGCTTGCAAGCGTAAAATTGCATTACAGGGATTCAAATAATGGGTACCATGCATATCCCTCCCCTATTAAAAAGTACCTTGACAAACATAATCTGGATGCACCAGTGAAGAGTGGCATAACAAAAGTCCACTTTCCATAGTGGATGGTCCCCACCCCTCCTTGGCCAGAACACAGAGTGACATAAAAATATCACAACCAGAAACGTGGTGCACACAAAGGACTACTTGAAATCAACTAGTGCAAATAAAATGAGTATGTACGGTTTCATTCTGCACAAGGTAATACAAACAGTTCTGCCTCCTGGACAAGTACAATCCCCTAGCACCTTGATTGAAACAGAGCCTTCAGTGGTGGTGACATAAAAATATAAAAGAGCCTTTTTCCATAGTGTATTGACACAACCTCTCTGACCAAACACAGACTGACATTAAAAAAAAAAAATCACCCTATTTCATACTGTGCTGCCCACTACTCTCCATGGTCCCAGCCACTAAATCGAATAAGACACAGTGTGCCGTTCACATAGTGTGTTGTCTATACACCACACCATGGTATGCAGCACACCCACACACCCCGAAACCAACGATGTGATGACAACTTGACCAGCACTACTCACCCTGACACTGCCAGCCACATACTGTTCACAGTGGTCAAAATGAAGTTTTGCAGGCACTAGCCAGTAGAGTTACTGACTGGGAGACTCCACTAGCCCCACATATTTTTCTTCTGGCACACCCAGTGTACTCATTCAGATTTTACCTTATACAATACTTGTCCACAGAGCTAGTTAAATGAAAATTGTGTTAGCCCGATACAAAAGTCAACCAGCATTAAGCTATTGAGCCAGTGGTAGCTTCGACCCCTGTGACCGGTACCGAGTGCATACAGAATATACTACACATTGATTGGTTGTTGTGAAGCAAGTGGTGCAGCTACTGCCTACAGGAGCTGTGGGAGTGGGCACTACAGTATGGGAATGTGACTCAGTGCCTTACTTGATTTCATACAGTGATCAGGCCTTGGGATGTAGGTGCACTGCAGTATACAATAGGGTAGATTAATTCTATTTAAGTCACTCTGAGACATGGCTAGGTAGGGAGGCCCTACACAGCAGAAAAAATGGATGTTAGCAGTACCATTAGCACAGTGGTTTGATTTCCAATTGTGATGCCAATGACCAAGGTCTGGAAATAAACATGGGGCGCCAGAGTGCCGGGTGGGGAGAGGAGACTTGAGCGTCTGACTGCTCTCCTTCACCTGGGGGGAGTGTGGGGATGTGACCTGACACTTGCTGACTCATGCCGGATTCTGGGGGAGACAGCAACACATTAGGTCATGCTGAATGGGTGGTGTGGCCAACGTTCCTGGACTGCTGGATGACATTTGCTGGGCCACACTGCTACCGATAACCTGAGACTAACCAAGACCACCACAGCAGCACATGGGCCACGACTGAGTGCGTGTGGTGGCCATCTCCCACCGGTGCCTTTTTTCTCGGAGGAGGGGGAAACATCCGGCAAAGGGTTAGGCCGGGCTACCCAAGGGTGCTCCAATGTGGAGTGGTGTTGGCTGGGATCAGGGCATGGTGACAGTGGGGTACCTAGGTGGCACAAAGGAGTCACAGTCATCACAATTTAAAGTGACTGTACAGTTCGGCTGCTATATATATATATATATATATATATATATATATATATATATATGGAAACCAACATTCCATAAATATCGATGCATCATGTGTATAAACACATACCCTGAGCATAATGCTAAGTATAACAAACATTTTCAATACATGTATCAACATTATACACATGCACCAGAACTGCATACAACTATCAATGATAACTTACAAAATTATCAAGTAATAACTTGAAAACAACAGGAACATATTATTGTAATACAAAAGTACTGTATAACGTGTGTTGCAGTAGAACATTGTGTAATTAGTTCTGTGTAGGTCGATCAGCTTCTCTGAAGCCAGTATATTCCTCAGACGGAAACACTGCATGAATAGCAGAAACAGTGCAGGACGGCAAAACTCTTCTGTTATATCTTCCAAGATGACGCCAAATCCACCAAACAAATTTTCGATAAGCAAGAAATCTGAATGATCTGCAAAGATAAATGTAGAAAACAGTTACACACAACTCACTATGGTAATAAAGTTATGTAACACAGTTCATATGCATTCCAGTTGTTAATATGTTGCTGATGAACATACCATAATGGCTAAAATAGAACTATTATGACAGCATTCTGCAGTGGGTGTATAGTACAACACATTGTGTCAATCATGATACCAGTGACACAGGACAAGGTAGCGCCTTATATGCTTTCCATGTCCCACTATAATTTAAAAGCCCATTTCATAAGCGCAATAGGCCACTCCAGTGTGTGCGTTACATACTTTTAACACTCGGCTAGGCTGGACGCACTCAGCCTGCCGCCTCGTGCCTCAGTACACCTCCTAGCCATGTGTTAAACTGTGTAAATCACACCCTGTCATGTCTTATTGCTTACACAACCAATAGCAGTATCAAGTTCTGGTCACTCTGACTGCCAGGCAGTCTGCTCCCTGTAATGACAACACTGTGATCTGCTGAGCTGTAGTCTTAGTTATGCAGCACACACACACCATACAGCTGAAGAACAACATAGAGCATGCAGTGAATAATGGGAGCAGCAAGCTGCAGACTCTCTCACTACTGAGCCTGACTCACGACCAACCATCTCCTCTGAGACTGTTCCACACAGCTATCCTGAGAGAGAGAGGGACTCACAGCAGCATGAGGAAAATCTGAAGACAGCAGCAGCATCAATAATTTCTTAAGCAAGCTTACTAGTGAAGGGAACAAGCAGACTGTCACTACTCTCTGGGTGACTCATGATGACCAGTAAGCCAGATTGCAGGTCTGCATAAAAGTCAATACAGCTATTATTAATGATTGTGTGAGGATACTAGGAGGCATGACAGGGCAGACTGCTCTGATGAGCAGGGCAGACCAGCAAGGCGCAACGTATAGTTAATTTGCTGCTAACTCACAGCTGTAGCAACATAACAAATAAAATACCCTGACTATGCTGGTCTGTCACTTGCTCATCAGAGCTGTCTATCCCTGTCATGCTCCCCAGTGTCCTCACACAGTCATCAGTAATAGCTTGATTGACCTTGTGCAGAGCTGCAACACACCTGGCTTACTGGGTGAGTCACCCAGAGTAGCGACAGAGTCTGCTTGTTCCCTTCACTAGCTTGATTCAGAAATCTACTGCTGCTGTCCTGATTTTCCTCATGATTTCCTGTGAGTCCCTCTCTTAGGACAGCAACATGGATGAGTCCCAGTGGAGATTTACACATCTCCCACACAGACTCAGTGAAGAAGTAAAATTGTGATAGCACATAGGAATTTTTAGTAATTTCCCCGATTGAACGTCTCACTGATGTGCTTGCCCGCTGCCGAATAGCATCATCCCACCCCGTATGTGCTTGCCCCTTCCCCCCATGGCAGTTAGTGGTACTACTCAGTTTTTTACCAATAACTCACAATACACCAGACGAAAAAATGACACTCGGATCGATGATCCCATGTTCTGAGCAGTAGTAGCAGTCCCTCACCCACCCACCCACCAGGCCCTCTGTACTTACCTACCAGACATTTGGTGTCAGACACTGGTGTTTTTTGTGCTCAGTACTCCTCTCCAGATCATCTACACTGGACACTCCCTCTCGACTCCAAGACTCGCGATATGCTGGCAGCTACACGGATGTGATCACTGAACCGAATGGTCACGGCACTCCACAACACGATATGGCCACACTCCCGACCTGTACAGATGTCACTGGCAAGAAATGGAGTTCCGCTGGCCCGGTGGTGCTGAGGGTTAAGGTGCTGGATGCTATACCTGCACTGCACTGGCGACCTAGGTTTGGGAACAAAGTCGGGCGCGGGGTCAGTGGGAGGAGGGAGGGAGGGAGGAGGATTAAGCGTCTGCTGGGTTGCTCTCCCTCCGGGAGGGCAGTGGAGGAGTCCAGTGTCTCATGACCCCGATGGAGATCGGGAGCTGCGGATGTGGACCTAATGAGTGGACAAATGTGGCAGATGCCGGCAGTGTGTATCTATAGCAGTAAAGCATCAATGCCACACATAAAAAGAACCCATGTTTGTATTGCCAGCATGCCACATGACACCCACATACTACCAGCAGAAATCCATCCTTTGTCATGGAGGACACATAAATAACTGTGCTGTATACAAAATGGTGTGTTGCACAATGAGGGTTACTTATGCACACCTGAGATGCAAACTTGGCCAGTTTCTGGCAAGGACATTGTCACTTGATATGACTTACTACCACTTCATGATTTTCGGAGTTTGATTCCCACACTATTTTTTGGTGGGTCAGCTTTCTTTATGTTCCTCCTCTATGTTCTTGGACTGTCTCCGGTAGGATGTTCCACAAACCTAGCCACCCACCTGAAATTTCCGAGCCTTACCTGTCTGGGGTGGGGAAGGGGGGGACAACTCTGTGCTACTCGTCCTGGACCACTGACTCCCTGAATCTAAGCACCCCATGGAACGACCGCTGTTCATCCACTGACCTTTCTGAAATGTAGTGGGCAGACCATGCATGGCACATGGAGCAGCCACAGGCAGGATGGAGGATCCAGCATTTGTGAGTGGTGGTCTTTCACTCGACCCATCTTTTTCTACTGAGGCACAAGGGTGTTTCCTTTGTTCTGTTGCCCCAGGACATGGAAGTGCAATGATGCCACTCACTACTTGCTGTGTTCCAGACATCGCCAGGAGCCACTGAAAGTGAGAGTAGACTACCCCCCCAGGAAAGGAGTGCAGTCCTCCAGTCGTTCAATCCTTTCCTACCCCTGCCAACCCCCCCCCCCCACATGCCCATGACTCATTTCCGAACCAGGGTTGATGGCATGGCATGAGACGTAGCATCTGGCACCTAAACCCTTAACGCCACCAGGACGGCCTTCAACACTGTATATTGACAGTATGTTGATACATATGCACAAAATTTGCTGTGGCATTACGTGCTAGTGGCATGGATCAACATACTAATGAACTGTCAGTAGTACAGTTGGGTAAGAAAACAGCATAGGTATTACTTGTGTACATGCAGGACACTCTTTGAGGAGTTGTGCACTGGATATAAAGAAGGGCAGCTGCAACATAGCATGTTAAAAATGCAGTCGGTGCACTGCATGGCAGTGGGAAACTGTCTCAAGACTCCTATGTGGTATCAGAGGAGGGTCAGTGGTTGCAGACACCCAGTCAAACTGTGCCCTTTTTTCACAGATGTGTGCCAGAGGCAGGTCAAAGCATGGTATTACTACATACTAACATACCAACATAGGAAGAAGCCAGCAGAAGAATGCCATTTGGTTAATCTACTTTGCTCATGTCCACAGTTTCATCTACTGTCCTGCCCTCTCTCACCACTCCTCCCATCCTCCCCACCCTTGATCCTTACCTTCCCCCATGCCTATCCCAGCCTCTATTACAGCTGCTCACTGTCTTCAATGAGATCACCTCCTCTGGCAACGCATTCCAAGTGTCCACAATTCACTCTCTGTGAAGAAGTGAATCACCCATCGTGAAACCTCCCACCTTCCAGCTTAAGACTGTGCCCCTTGTGTTAGGTGGTTGCCACTCAGCTTCAAGAGACTCTCCTTATCCACCTTATTAATCCCTTTCGGTCCCTTATCAATCCCTTTCTACTACCACGTAGATGAAAATAGTACCCAGTTACAGCAGGTAGCAGTAAATACTTCACGGTTCAAAAACTGATCTGTACCATGGTTTATACTCACTCATTTAGAGGAACAGCATCATTGAGTGGTCCCTCCATGAATTCATACTCATAATAGGAAACGAGAATCACATTGCGACTCAGGCAGTTTTCTCGAAAGCAGTCGAGCTCGGTGATGCAGGTGACATGTTCCTCTTCACATTTTGCCCTACAGCTGCCACCTCATGGCAACAAATGCACTCCACATTGGTCTCCATTTTATTGCAATTGCCGCAGACACACCTGAAAAAAATGGCCATAGCATTAGTCCCCACAATGACATTGAAGAAGGTGCAATCATACACTGGCATAAAGCAAACAAGTACATTGGTAACCCAAAAACAACTGCATTTGACATGCAACAGATGCCCATAAAAGCACTGTATTGATGTCGTAGGATGAGCAAAGTTGTATGATGTTACACAGAAGGTGTTCTGCACAGCTGTTGCAATATGTTGTGACTCCCATCACAAAAGACACATGGGGGGCAAGTCAGTTTGTGCAGAGGGAGAGACAGTAAAGCAAAGGTGCTGCCATCTCATCTGTGTGTGTGTGTCTGTCAGGACACTCGACATGCTGTCACATGTCTCACAATGCACCATGGGTGTGCATTACTACCCAATAACCACACATCCGGTTGTGGGTTAATGCTGACTTAGGAAGGAGGCAGTCTGGCAATATGGCACCGGGACAAAGTGCTCGCCTCTCACGCTGATGACCCGGGTTCTCTCCCTAGCATGGGAAGACAGGAATGATGGCTGGCAGGGAGTGCTCCGCAGTGTCCTTTGGATGATCTCTTCCCAGTGTGTGTGTGTGGGGGTTATCACTCTCTGGAAGATCCTTGTGGTCAGTATCTTCCAAGGCACACTATGCAGTGTTGCTGACCATGTGCCACTGAAGTACCTATGCAAGGATGCTGTGGTGTGTGCTCCATTGGCCACCCAGCAGATAAGATGTTGACAGCTCACCTCCCCACTGCAGCAAAGCATGTTAGCCACAATGATGCACCCACCCTCTCCGACACAGATGTAATGATGGTGCCAGTGGGCATCGGGAGAGTCTACCTTCCTGGACACCCACACAGGTAAGGGGAGGCCTCCAGGTGAAGGGATATGAGGTGCAAACCTGGAGACCAGGGTTTGAATCACACAGCCACAACTTGCATACTGTGACAAACTCTATCAGCAAAATTCACTGTGCTTCCATGTCGCACTTGGAAACAAGCCTCGGCTTAGTGTGCCACGGGATATTTAGTGTCCACCAGAGCAACTGCCAGAATGGGCAGATAGCACTGCTGTTCAATATGTCATCTGAAAGATGGCACCTCACAATTGCAGCACCACCCTTATGCTGCACTACGGTGTCAGTATTGGGATTTCAACTAAGTTCCTGGTGTGAGGATAAAACCCACAGCCTTCTGATCTACCAACCTCTGAGAAAAGTGTGCTATATATGGTATATTTGACTTTGAACCCTTTTCGTGCAATAGAGAGCAACATGGACTATACCAACATGCAGTACTATGGTAGCCGGCCCGCTAGCACTGAGGGTTGAGGCCCTGGATGTCACACCTTGCACCACACCGGCAACCTGTGTTCCGGAATGAGCAAGGGTTGCCAGGGGTCAGTGGGGATGAGGAAGGATAGAGCGTCCCATGGACTGCTGTCTTTCCTCAGGGAGGATGGTTAGCTCTTGCCGATGCAATAGCAGCCCCTGGTGGTAGATTCAGGGGATCAGGGCTGTGGCACATGCCTTTCCAGTGTGCACACTGCTCACACTGAGCAGGTGTCATTGCATGTTGGAGCCCGGGGCAACAATTAAAATAAAAATCCCCCAGCTGTGGACAGGCATCTGTGGTACAGGTGTGCAAGTGGAACTCCAAGCCACAGTGTCAGGTAATCCAGCACTCATCACCACCATATAAATGATTTTCACAAGCTGAGACTGTTGGATGTCAATGGCAGCTCTCATCCCATCGGGCAACAACATCAAAAAGATGAACAGACTGCAGCAAGATAACGCCTCCCTTCAAAGGTATCACACCATGTGCTGTTGAGTCACTAAGGCCATACCATTTCAGCTGTGGGGAGAGACATGCTGTGGAGTGAGAACTTAGAAGGGGTCATATTAGCAGGACAGGGGCATATACAGTTACCAACACAGCATAACAACTAATGCAAAATGATGACACAGCATCAACAGGAGTCAAAACACTGGATAAAGTAAGATGCAAGGCAAGGTATAGCACTATATATATATATATATATATATAAATAAATTGCTTTACACATCAATAATATTAGTGTATTATGCCATTACACATCACATGAGTGCTATGGGGAAACACGTCTGTACTGCTGAATCCCAGGCCAGCTACTGACTGACACCAATGTGAAATACAGAATTCACCCACCACTCGCTGGCTGGCTGAGCAGTCCTTCTACCCTCACCAGCTTCAGACTGCTCCAATTCTTCTTCTGATGAAGTACCCGCCTCTGCAACCACATCTTGTACTGGATCACTCCTCAGTGGCTCAAAGATGTATGGCTGAGCCACTGAAAGCAAGTCAAAATCTTCACTTAAGTTAGGGATATGGGAGACATCTAACTCAGCCATGCTGCCAGTGTGATACGTCTCACTACAATGACATCATCGGCTTCAAACATGCATGCGTGAGACGAGCACGGCGCGCTACCGACAGCAAGCTCATTAGTGAGGATGCAGAAGGAGGAGCAGAAATTAAATGAAATGCAAACCTTTGTAAGTAATTATAAAGAGTACATTTAAAATTTTAAGTCCCAAGAGGTGATTATATGGAGAAAGACGACACACTGAGCAACAAGGGTGGGTTCAACAACCATTTTAAAAAATATGCTCTTTATTTGTCCTTTAAGACCATACATTTAATTTTCTTAATATTAAGGACCATATACCGAGCACTGAACTAGGACTGTAACTTAAAGAACTCTTTCTGGAGAATGTCATTTAGGGCCCCCATATCTCTTCCTCCCCCAAAAAATGACTGCATCATCTGTATATAAAAGCATTTCAGAAGATGGACAAACTAAAGGCAAGTCATTCAAGAAAAGGGAGGAAAGTAGGTGTCCCAAAATAGAGCCCTGTGGGACACAACTTATTGTTAAGGTGATTTTAGCTACACCATTGTTTTCAAAGTAATCATATGGCTCTTGCACTATATTCCAGTTTAACAACTGGTTGAGTTTTATCCATAGGGAAACCCAGTTATAACCCACCATTATAACCAACTGATAATAACAATAAACACATCCTAAGTTTCTCTTTGCTGCACGCATGCACAGTTTGACTCCCTTACAGACACACTACTTCGCTTCACACTTCAGCACCATCTTTCACAAATTTCTGTGCCTGTTATAATTTCTGGGTACAATCTGGACATCTGTCTCCCCATTTCTGATAATGAAAAAAAGTATAAACTGTGCTTCAGCCCAAATGTGCTATTGAACAGCAACACCATCTCCTGGCCACATTGTTTTATACAAATGCTGGGTATGCAAGGCAAGAAAACACTATTCAGCAATTACACTACATAAAACAAAAGATGGGGAGGTATGTAAAACTCAAATTTTACAGTCACGCTCGGTGTGGAAGGCTTTTATAAAGCCCTTAATATTCACTTTCCGGGTTTATGTAGAATCCCACACATTGTTTGTGTGTGTAAAAATCTCATTATCCACATCTCCATGTATTGATCTACAGTATGTCATGTATTTTTCTTTAACCATTATGTGGTGCCTTTCCTGTTGTCTGCTACATTTAGATATATTGGGTGGGATATTCAGAGTGCGCCAGGCAGGGGCACAAGCCTGGGCGCAGTGCAACTGGGATGTGCCAGGGAGTGTGCTGGGCAATATTCAACGGTGCTGTGCCAGGGCTCAGCACCGTTGAATATGGCAACGTGGCCACCTGCATTGCCCATGGTGCAGTGGCACTGCGGCAGCGCAAGTGGCAAGAGTGGAGCAGGAGGATGCGCCAGTGCAAGTGTGGTTGCACTAGGTGCAGGAACTGCGATATTCAGTGGTGGATATGCAAATGGGCCATAATGCATGCAAGGTGCAACTGGGGCCATTAGCATGTCAGTATGGCCCCATTTGCATGCAGGTGCGCTGATACCCGGTGACTTGTGCCTAGCACCCTGCCAGGCTGCAGCCATCAGGGACCGGCGCCCCCTACACATTGTGGCAAAGTGCCCCAATGCCCAATCATGGGCATCAGTATAAAACAAAACATGTCCAATATCCCTGGTGGTCCAGTGGACTGCTTCCATCCCGATCGTGGGCATAAGTATACTTAACAACATTTTAAATTATCCCTGGTGGTCCAGTGGTACCCCCCTCCCCACCTGCCCACTGAGCCCCACCACCCTGCTCCCTCCTGGTCAGTGGAGGGTGACAGCTCCCCACCTGCAAGCTGCTCGACCCCCTGCCAACTGACTGCATACAGTACAGTTGTACCCTATTGGTCACAGCATGGCAAGTGCAGACATACCGCATTACACAGTTCAGATATGTGACTGGATCCATTCACATATCGGGACTATGTAGTATGGTACGGTCTGCACGCCCATTGGCCCACTCTGTGGACAAATAGGTGCTGTTTCATATTGTATGCAGTCAGTTGGCAGGCCGGGTGGCTTGCGGGGGGAGCTGCCGCCTGCTGCAGACTGGGGGTGGCAAGGCTTAGTGGGTGGTGGGGAGGAGGTACCGCTGGACCACCATGGATATTTTAAATGCTATTTAGTATACTTATGCCTGTGATTGGGCTGGAAGCGGTCCACTTGACCACCAGCGATTTTGGACGTGTTTTATTTTATACCTATGCCAACAATCAGTCTGGAAGTGGTCCACTTGAGCACCAGGGATATTGGACGTATTTTATTTTATACTTATGCCCGCGATCGGGATGGAAGTGGTCCACTGGACCACCAGGGATATTGGACGTGTTTTATTTTATACTTATTTATTTTAATTTTTTACTTATTTGATATATCAGTTCACAACCTTTGAGCTAGAGGCTCATTTCCAAAGGTACCTCATCACATGTAAGACTGAACATAATACAGACAGGGTATAACAACAGTTACATAGAGCATGTGCTACAGATATTTGTCACAGACATTATTTACAGTATTTACTGCAAGTACAGACTATGCATGTGATCAGGCTGGAAGCGGTCCACTGGGCCACCAGGGATATCATTTATATTACAATGCCCATGATTGGGCATGGGGGGATGAGACGCTGACAGACCCTGGCTCCGAAGCTCAGGTGCCCACCCACAGCTGGAGGCTGCTGAGTTGCATACTGCAACACGGCAGCTCACCTGTGGGTGGCCAGCCCTTGCTACTATTTCTTACTGGCTCTACTTTGAGCACCAGTGCGCGGTGCAAGTAGGCGTTGCACCAGCATATGCGCCACATATCCCAGGCTGAATATCACAATGTGCGGAATATGCATGGGCACGCCCCCCACCTGTGCCACATTCATTACTGGTGCACCCCAGTGCATCGGAATCTGCATGGTTCAACACTCCCTTTTGAATATCGTGTTGGGGCATATCAGTGGGTTGCGCATGGTGCAACACTGTTGTGCCATGTGCAACCCCTTTGAACATCCCACCCATTATGTATTGATCATACATGTCTCTTTTATTCTTATTGAATATTGTATTGCCTTTTTATTCAAACTGGTTTTGATCCCCCGGGTCAAGCCTGAAAAAATAGGCATTTGATTGCCTAATGCACTTACCTGATTAATTAAAAAGCATGGAAAGACACATTTTGTTGCCTATTGCACTTACATGATTAATTAAAAACTAAATAAAATAATATTTTTTTTCCCTCATTCATAAAATTAGGCAGTCTTCTCTGGCCTAGTTGGCATCAGCAACAGCATTTTTGGAGGTTGAGGAATGCCTAGTAGCATACATGCCTCACTAGCTTCCATGGACACTGGGGAGGCACATACACCACTGAGAGTGCCCAGACCTCTAGGGAGGGTGTTGCTGATGTCAGTGTAGCATGGTCAGATTTTATTAAACAGAAAGCAGAGCTGGCTCCATGGTGCTGAGTGGTGGAGCACCCACTTGGCACACTGGCAACCCAAGTTCAAGCTCTGAGCTAGTAATGTGATAGAGAATCTTTGTGAATGATCTCCTCCAAAAAGAAGGTGCTGTGCAACAACACATGGAGAATGACACCTGGTGGGGTGTGAAGCCTTGCTGGCATGGGTGACCACATTTCTGTCTCCACCTCCACAGTGTTGCTGTGGTGTATATCATTGGGGTGAGGTGAGGGGCACAGAAAACAGAAACTAGCACCCATCTCAGTGTGCCAGATGGTAGCTGCTAGTCCCCTCATACCACAGTTCATCCTGCTCCCCACCCTTCATACCTCAGAAGATCCCTGAAAATGCTACTCCTCTGCTCCCCTCAGTGAGGGGTGATCTCCAGCAGAGACAAGCCAGACCCTTGGGAAGTGCAGGGGAAGTGAAAAACAAAAAGAAACAGAAAGCAGATGGAATCACATGCCATGAGGTTAAGTTAATTAATTAGTTTGAAATATTTCTCATTCAAAGGCAGACTGAACTGAAGTTCATTCCCAGGTTAGAATTAGGATGGGGAAAGAAGGACATTAAATCTGAAGGGAATTTCCTTAAATGAAAAACTAGGCTATGATATTAGTTTAGTAACTGTGAGTGCAGTAACCCCAATTATGTTTAGAATCCATATTGAAATGTATTTAAATTAATTAATCCAGCACAAAATACATTATGAGGCACAATGGTTGGATTTTTGGTACTTTTTAACATGATTTATGTGATTTTTTTAAAACATGCAGAATTTGATAAGTGTATGTTTTTTTTTTTTAATCAAGTTATCATTTACCCAGGGTCTTCATTATCTCTGTTACATACAGTACATAGAGCTTTTTTTATCTAAATTATTCAATATAACAACTCTACAACTTTTTGACTCCTCTTCTTGTCTGTTTCCTTTCCAGTTTGGCTTCTGGAAATCCCACTACATAGTTTCCTTCCTACTCTGTGTTACTGACTCAATCCTTCATGGGATGAATTAATGGCAGGTTTGTGCTGTTATTTTTACTGATCTGTAAAAAAGCCGTTGACTCAGTAGCCCATATCACAAAATGCACTCAGCAGGTGAGGCCCTCAGCTACCACAGTGCCAACCTCAGAGTGCAATAGTGTGAACAGATAATGGACAGGGTAACCTTCCTGTCAGCTTTTGGGTCTGAATCACCTTTAGTCTCAAGTTCTGGGAGGATTCAAACTGTGAACCTTATGCTAGCATACCCAATGTACAGACTCAGTTACGTACCCTCTTCAGGGATTGCGGTACAATCTTACACCAGGGGAACCCAGCCAGGCTTCCAGAAATGAACCTTTAAAACTCTATAGGAGACCTTAGGTATATTCTTACCTTTTCCAGGTTTAGTAACATCAAGAAGCTGTTGAACAATTGTCAGACTTAACAATCTATACGTCACATACAAAAAAAGAACTGGCAGACACCCAGGCAGTCTTTCAAATAAAAGGTACTTTACTAAAAGATGATAAAAATACGAAAAATGTAAACACAGAACAATGTATCGAATAGCATACAATCACTTAAAAGAAAAGAAAGGTAAGTTACTGAACAAACTCCTACCAACATACAGTTAGATCTTTTTTATCTAATGTATTACATCTAAGTGCTTGTAATTTTAGATCAGAGCTCTCTCTCTATAGTCCCAAGATGGTATATGACATATTCCCCAGTTACAAGGATACATTTCAACTCCATCTCCTCACCCCCTTGGTGAGTCATCAAGTTCCTCCTTTTAGAATAGAAAAAAATACAAACATGATGTCCTAGCAGGAAGTAAATTAAATAAGGTGACATCAGCAAAACTAATTTCCCAAATTATAAATCTTTGATCCACCAGTTCCCTTGAGGTTTACAACCCTGCAATCACTCACCTAGGTGTGAGATAGTCATGTCCTGTCCTGTAATAAAATGCATATTTGGTTTCTCAACTTCAAAGCAGCAACAGGTCATAAAAAGGCTATAGAATGCAATTCCTCAAGGAAGTTTATTACATTACAGAGATCTCCAGGTCAGTGTAATATATTCTGTAGCTTCACTGAAACCTGGCGAGGGGGGAGAGGGTCACCCAGGGAAGCCCAGGCTCTCTTATATGATCTAATCACATACTATATTTTTTATATAACAAATGTCATGCTACAATCATAACCAGCTGGCCAAGCATCATGATCTTCCCCACCTAGACTGAATTTGGGGGCTCTATCCCCTGCATTGGATGAGCTTCCCAAATCAGTTCACTCCTCATATAGACAAAATAAGCCATCTGCATTCTGATTGGTTGCTCCAGCCCTATGTAAGATTGTCATGTCATACCCTTGTAAGGCAAGACTCCATCTTAATAGTCTACCATTAGTTTTTCCCATTTGGGTATGCTAAACCAGGGGGTAGTGGTCAGTTTGTACCTCAAAATGCCACCCATATAAGTATGGCTCTAACTTCTTTAGGGCCCACACTATGGCAAGACACTCTTTATCCACACTAGAGTAATCCTGCTCCTGGGAAGTAAATTTTTACTCAGGTCCACTATGGGGTGATCTTTCCCTTGATTGGATGTCTGAATCAGAACTGCCCCAATATCCACATCTGAGGAGTCAGTCTGGACTATAAAGGGTCTGCTATTGTCAAGACTTGACAATACAGGAGCACTGCACAATGCCTCCTTCAGTCTGGTAAAGGCTTTTTCACAGGCTGGTTCCCAGGTAATTTTCTTAGGCATCTTTTTCTTTACCATGTCAGATAGGGGAGCAGCCAGGGCACTGCAATTGGGTACACATTTCCTATAGTAACCTGCTGTCCCTAGAAAACTCCTGACCTGCTTCTGCATTTTTGGTCTGGGCCATGACTTCAGGATACCGATAGATCTTTCCACAAGCCCAATGGCTTGCGGGTGATGAGGTGTCATGTACCTCTGCACCACCCCACCCTTCTCACACAAACATTTCATAAGGTCCAACATTAAGGAACCCCCTCAATTGGTGATAACCTCCTGTGGAAACCCAACATTGGAGAAAATCCCAAGTAAGGCATCTGCTGCTTTGTCTGTCCTCAGTGAGGATAGGGTGACTGCTTCTGGATACTGGGTGGCATAATCCACCACATTCAAGATGAACCTCTTCCAAGAGGAGCTTGGGGTGTTTAAAGGCCCCACAATATCCATTCCCACCCTCTGGAATGGCTCCTCCACTATGGGGAATGGAATTAGGGTGTCTTGGGTTTTCTTACCTGCCTTCCCTATTTCTTGGCATCGGTGACAAGACCTGCAATACTCCTTCACCTGCTGGGTGAAGTTTGCCAATAGAAATTCAGGACCAACTGCTGCACAATGCATGCAATTCCCAGATGACCAGACAAGGGAATATTGTGTGCAGTCTTGAGCAACTGTTCACGGTACCCTGGAGAATGACAAGCTGCCTGCCTATCACCTCTCCCTCTGTCTTAGCATCCTGAGTATAAATCAATCCCTTTTCCCAATAAAACTTATGTTTACCATCAACTCAGTGTGCCCCGTCAGAGACTGCCCAAGCTCTCAGCTTCTTTAGACTAGGGTCACTTCTCTGAGCAGCTGCAAACTCCTTACACATTCCCAAGGCATGGGACAGGAACACTTCAGTCTCTAAACTAGGGTCCCTAGAACTAACTTCAGGGCACTCAGGATCACTGTCATCCCTAACCCTCTGACAATGGATCACCCTTCCCTCTTTGGAGTAACCCTCCATAGCTGTGTGGTTAACTGCTACTTGGGAAATTTCTACCTCTTTTCATTAGTCTCCTTATCAGGAGAAACAGGCTGGGGAACCAGCCTCCCAGTGGTTTCCACAATGGCTTCTTTAGGATCCAGGGAACTACAATGTTCCCTTGCTGCTTGGCTATGGGTAACTGCACACACCATCCCCTGTTTGAGATTGTTGCCAAGGATGATGTCAACTGCTAAAGTTTTGGCTACAGCCACCTGTTGCACAGTTTCCCTTGTTTCACCCCAGTCTAGGAGAACACTAACAAGTGGCAATGTGGTTTCCTCACCAGTGAACCCTTCTACAGTTACAAATTTATTGGATATAAGTTGAGCAGACTCTACCAGATCCCCTTTTACCAATGTCAGGGATGCCCCTGTGTCTATTAACCCTTGTGTCTGTACACCATTCACCATGACTGGGTGCATGTGTTCCCTCATGTTCACAGGCATGCTTCCAGGGACACACAAACAACCCACTTTTTTCCTAGCCCTATTTTATGTATTGCTCGGCCTTTTGGGATGCTGTCTGGCAATATACCCAGTTTCTTTACAAACCCAACATTCATTTCTTTTCTCAGAGAACTCTTTTCTTTGAAACCTGGGGCTAACTGGTTTTGGTGGAGGCCGTGAGGGTTTTAGCTGTTCTAAAGGTGCACTTTTCTCTTTTTGTGCTGCCATGCCCACCCCATTCACTCTCAGAGCAGGTCTGCTCTTGGCATTGCGGTCCAAGAGTTCAGCAGCCTCTTGAACTATTTTGGGCTCTCGGTCCTCCAGCCAGGTTTTCAGCTCTGCTGGGCATGCCCCAAAAAATTGTTCTAACAATATAGCATTTCCAATTTTATCTACAGAGTTTGCTTCAATTCCTTCCCACCGTTTTAAACACTGAAGTTGTTTTGTGGCTAACTCCTCATGGCTCATTGTTATGGTTTCTCCTGAGCTTACAGAATTCAGGTCTGTATGCTTCAGCAGTTAAATCAAACTTTTTTAAAAGTGCAGCTTTTAAGTTTGCTGTGATCATTACTGCCCTCATTGTCCATTTGACCCAATGCATCCTGAGCTTTCCCGTTAAGTAGTAGTGATAGCTGGGAGCTCCAGGACCCTCTAGGAATATTTGCCTGAATGCCAACTTTTTCAAAGGAATTTAAAAAGGCATCCATATCCTCCCCCTCTTTAAATTCAGCTATCAGTTTGGAATTTAATTCATAACTCAGCCCTTTAGTTCCAGTTAAACCCAAGCCACTTACCTGCTCTGGTGCTGGTAGTTGGAGTCGCAGCTTATCCAGTTCACGCTGCCTCTGGCGCTCACACTCTTCCTGGTCCACCTCTCACTATTCAATTTCCCATTTCTCCTCTGCAGCTCATTTCTGTCACACTGCTTCTCACTGTTCCCGCTCACTCTTCTCCACTGTGACTCACTGTTCTAGCTCCCTCTTCTCCTCTGCAGCTCACTGCTCTTGCTTCTCTTCTCTCTGGAACTCCTGCTCCATTCTGTGCAACTCAATCTGCAGTCTGATTGCTTCTGGCTCCAGAATTCTGGTGACCTTCCCCTACTGCTGTGGCCACGGGCTTGTACTGGCCCTGCTGTCCACCTCTCTAGATCTGGACAGTGCACTGGCTGCTGGCCACTCCATGCCCAAGGTTTGGGCCTTTACAGTCATGGATGGTGATTCGACATTCTGGGCATCAGCAGCCATCAGAACGTCCATGAGGTTCTGCCTGATGGCTCTCCCCTCATGCAGAACTCCGCTCTCCTTGCACAACTGCTTCAGGTAGTCTGCAGTGTGCTCACTGTAAATGGAAGCCATCTTCTTCCCTAGCTACGGCTACTCTAACTTGCACTTTGAAAAAAAAATGGTAGGAACTTCACTGTAAACAAAATTGCATAGTTCTGTTTCCTTTTTAAAAATAAATCACTGCCTAATTTTGCAAGTGAAATGTACAGTATTAAGCTGACACACTGAACAGTTAAAGCTTGTGTTACAAATGTTATCACACCACTGTCAACCAAATCTGTCACAAAACACACTCAGCAGGTCAGGCCCTCAGCTCCTACAGTGCCAACCTCAGAGCACAACAGTGTGAACAGGTAACAGACAGGGTAACCCTCCTGTCTGCTTTTGGATCTGAATCACCTTTAGTCTCAACTTCTGGGGGGATTCAAACTGTGAACCTTATGCTAGCATACCCAATATACAGGTTCAGATATGTATCCTCCTCAGGGATTGCAGTACAATCTTACACCAAGGTCACCCAACCAGGCTTCCAAAAATGAACCCTTAAAATGTTATAAGAGACCTTGGAAATATTATTACCTTTTCCCAGTTTAGTAACACCATGAAGCTGTTGAACAATTGTCAGACTTAACCATTTCTACATCACATGCAAAAAAAGAACTGGTAGACACTCAGGAAGTCTTTCAAATAAAAGGTACATTACTAAAAGATGATAACAATATGAAAAATGTTAAGACAGAACAATGTATCGAAGAGCATACAATCACTTAAAAGAAAAGCAAAGAAAACTACTGAACAAACTCCTACCAACATACAGTTAGATCTTTTCAATCTAATGTATTACCTCTAAGTGCTTGTAAAGTTAGATCAGAGCTGTCTCTCTATAGTCCCAAGATGGTATATGACATATTCCCCAGTTACAAGGATACATTTCAACTCCATCTCCCAACCCCCTTGGTGAGTCATCAAGCTCCTCCTTTTAGAATAGAAAAAAATACAAACATGATGTCCTATCAGGAAGTATAAAAAAAAAAGGTGACATCAGCAAAAACTCATTTCCCAAATTGTAAGTCTTTGATCCACCATTTTCCTTGAAGTTTACAACCCTGCAATCCCTCACATAGGTGTGAGATAGCCATGTCCTGTCCTGTAATAAAATGTATATTTGGTTTCCCAACTTCAAAGCAGCAACAGGTCATAAAAAGGCCATAACATGCAATTCCTCAAGGAAGTTTATTACATTACAGAGATCTCCAGGTCAGTGTAATATATCCTGTAGCTTCACTGAAACCTGGTGGGGGGCCCAGGGAAGTCCAGGCTGTCTTATGTAAGGCAATCACATGCTATGTTTTTTATATAACAAATATCATACAGCAATCATAACCAGCTGGCCAAGCACCACAGCCCACCCTTTATTTTTGGGTAAATTAAAGTCTGTCAGGCTCTCAGTCTCTGCACATGACAAGTTTAGATCCTACCCTCACTGGATGTAGCTAGTCTATCCAGGTAGGGGATTCCATCTCCTTCCCTCTTCCCATTAACTCTCATTTTGGGGTCCATACTCATCTCCATTTTTCCTAACAATCTCCCCTGTGCCTGTGTCTCAACAAACATTCATATGCTGATGACACTGTACTATGTGACACTGGAACAGCCGCTCCACTTGGAGGAGCAGGCATTACTGAAGGATTTTGACAGTGTCCAACTCTGTTCTGTGCTAACCAACTTTAACTGAATTCCCCCCAAAAAATAACCTGTCATCATGACTTTTGGCACTCACCAATAGATCAGTAGGCTCACTTAATCTCCTGTTTTTTGTTTCTCTACTTTTGGTTTAACTCCCCTTAACAATGTCCATTGTTTCAAATACCTTGTTGTGTGATTTGATAGTCATCTCAATTTCTCTGCCATAAAAAAGCTGCACCCTAAAATAGGAGCCCTTTACAGGAACAAATCCTGTCTTCCACTCCCAGGCCAATGAGAGACTGTGATCAAGATGATCCTATCTCTATTTCACTATGCAGATGTGGACTTCAGTGGGGTTTCTAGATCCACCTTAGGAAGAGTGGGCCCCCTCTCTTATTCCCTCTGTTACTTTGCTATTTACTCCACTCACTCATTAGTTTACCCTTTATAACTTCTTCCCTCTGTTTCCTCTCACTGCCTCTCCCATAGAGCTCATTCCTTGATCTCTAAATTCTAATTTTTTTACCTCACTCTTCCACATGCCCCCCCCTACACTCTCTATGTTCCTCCAACTTTTGCTGTTTTATTACTTCCCACTTCTACTTATCAGCAGGGCAACTTGCTTTCTTGAGGTGCCTGCCTCACTCTAGAACTTACTTCCACTGTGATTAGCCCCCTCTTACTTCTCTCTCAAAGCACTTCTGCCATCTCAATTTGCTTCCTTTTCTACCTGCCCTTACCATGTTGTTCCCCAACTCTGATGAACCATGCCTCCAGGTCCCCTGTTAGTTAATTAGTTAAGTTATTGTAATCTGATTTGTACCTTATGTTTAATTCTTATTATTTATTATGGGGTATGTATCATTCTGTATAAATATTGTAATGCTGCTACTGTTCTCTGTTTGTAATGGTGCCCTGGGCCTCTGGGGAAGGGCACTATCTATAAATAAATAAATACTGCTGCTCCTACTACTACTACTTCTTATTCTTTGGCCCTGTCATTGTCACTGTGTATATTAATTTTTCTATAGGAATTCATTGCAGCACTGTATCATGTTTAATTTATCTTATTGATTTGTTTACTGACTTTTCCCAGCACCTCTTTTATCTTATCGGTTGTGCACTTGGTTGATTTGCCCACCGTCTTTGTACCCTATATTCCCCCTACCCAGGGTTACACCTGGACAGGAGCTCCAATTCACTGTGTCTTTCACAATTATCAATTTTCAAATCAGTCAGTCAATCAATACATACATACTACTGCACTTTACAACAATACTAACAGGTATTGCATTGTGCCCTGCCTGGTGCTGCTCTACTTCCTATAGAGCTTTATTGAGTTCTATGTTGTTGTTTTTTTTTATGTGTAGAATTTAACAAGCATTTGGTGTCTTTATTACTTTGCAACCATGTGCTTGTAGTCCCTATTACCCGTGTTGCCAATACAGAGCTTTATATCTAAACTGGTCACTTTTGCACAAAGTTGATCTTGCGGAATTATAGATGTGTACTTTTAATGGATTTTTAGTTGTTGTACTTTAATTTAAATCTGTGTGATTTAAAAAAAATACATAATTAGATGCACTTTTAGTATGTTTGTCAATTTATTAACCATGTATTTGGGGCCCATGTTAGCCCTGTTGCCCATATACAGGATATAGCATGAGATATACTGTATATAGAAAGTTCATGATTATTTTTTTATAGGCTTTCAGATCATACTGTAAACCCAATATGACTTTCAAAATACAAAATTACAATTAGTTACATTTGTTTTAATTTATGTTCAAATGTTTTAAACATGATTAGTCAGTGTAACCTATGTTTATTTATTGGGTCTGCTTATTGTAGAGTTTTCCAGTATAACTCAGTTGATATAAATGTAGTACTTGTAAATAGTGAATACTTTCTTTTCACTGTTTGCATTTTTTAGGACCCTGGATGGACAACAGGTCCTGGGGTTACTCAAGGAATCACAGGCAGACTGAGATGGACCATTGGTCTTTTTCTGCCATTACTGTTTATGTTTCTATGTTATGCATTACAATGAAACCAGCCAGGATGCAGCATAGTAATGCTGCAGTATAGCACAAAATGCTTCTTATACTGAAGGGGACAGTGTAATTCAATGACGATTTAGACCATTAAGCCCTTTTGTCATGAAGTAGTTTGTGATATGTCACATCCTGCAAGGTACTACAATACATTGTGGCTGACTTCACTGTAGATCATAATTAGTATACTTTTTAGAACTTGAGCAGTTGTGTTGTGTCTCTTATTACACGCACAACCCTGGAAGTTCAATTTCTCAGTTCTCTGTTAGGAAGTTATCTCACAATGTAATCCCATCGTCACTGTTGGGTCACAGCATCTTGAAATGCACAAATAACTAATCTGTTTAAGATAAAAAAAATAATCTCAGACTTTGTTGTCCCCTTTTTAATGAACATAACCAGATATAAACACTCCAAAAGCAGTGGAATGTAATACCCCATTGCAGTTATGTAACCATCTTTGTTTTCCTTATTTTTTTGTTAATAACAAAGAACACTACTGGAAATCCATTTTATTCATATTCTGCCATGGCACATGGAACTTGTTGTCCACAGTACACATACCACTCACTGAACTCCTGTCACTGTTGCCCAATATCAGCAATTGACATGTATATACAATGTGTAAATATATGTGACATGTCCTCTAATTGTTGTAGTATTTAGATATCATTTTATCATATAGAACATAATTAGTCAACTTTTTATAATCTTAAGCAATTGTTTGATGTCCTTTGTTGTATTAGCAATTCTTGTTTGGTTTCACCCAAGTCATTAGCAACATTGATGATTCTTTTTCTCAGATATTTCTGAGGGAGTTATCTCACAGAATGGTCCACTTTTCATTGTTGAGTCACAGCTTGCTGAAATGTTTAAAACATTGATTTGCTGTGGATGTGAAATTTGGAACTTCATGTCACATTTTGGTGCACCATTTTTAGGAGCATACCTATGTGCTGGTATCCAGACTACCCCTTCTCCATAATACAAGTGATGATCTGATCTGGATACTGGTATGTGCCCATGTGCTGGTATCCAGATAACCCATCCTAGAATGGAAGCCTGCTCTCCTTCAATATATGGGCAATCCAATAACTCCTTCCATTTGTTCTGATCTGTCTCAGAGTACTGACAAGATCTAATTTATATGTCACAGAGTCTGGATATCATCCCCATTAGCTGTGCTCTCTCCATCCAATGCCAGTGTGCTATAGGTGAAGGTTCATTTGGCACCAGATGTGTACCCAAACTGAAGGCAAGGTAATGAAAAATGTGCTAGTATCTGCAGAAGAGGAATATCAGAATTTCATATTAAGCACACAACTTATCCTAACTCATTAGCAGCAAGGTCAGCACCCAGGGTAGGGGCTGACCAAATGAGCAGACACGAAAGACCGTTAGGCCTATTCTGCTGGCATTTTAGTATGTTAGTATGTAGTATTAGGGGCTGTACCACAACGTGATGCTCTACTACCTATGTATGCTCTTTTGTTTCCATAAAGTAAATCATTCATTCTTTAAAGCATCTGGGGTAAACATTACATCCCACAAGGGCATCGGTTAATTTACATCTGGGGGCAGTTAATATGGCAATGCATATTCCACCACTTAAGATTAACATTTTGCAGCACTTTATATTATTTGAGGTCTGGCCTTTAGATTTTCCAGGTCTTAAATAAGATGTCTGCAAGTCTATCTGTCTGCATTAGCTCTTTAGGGATTTCCACAGAGAGTTACAAAGTAGCAGGAAGAATCCAGGAACAGCGCACACTCAACTGTGCAGCCTAGTAATACAATTTAAATTCTGTTAAACCCAGTCCTCTGATTGTATATATTGTAGTGGATTGTTGGTATCATAGCCTAGTTGTTTTTTTGCCCAGATCCACTTAGGATATAAGTTATCATGATTTCCAAAAACATCTGGTATTGGCTTGGGAAGGTTCTGATATAGTTAGAACAACTTTGGTAGGATTGTTGTTTCAACATCGTTGATCTTACCCAGTAAATAAAGAAGCAAATCCATCTATCTTATCCCTAGAAAGAGAAAATCTGCTTGAAACATAATTATTTGCCTAAATAGTTGCATGGGTTGTTCATATTGTATATCACTCTACACACTAGAATGCCCTGAAGTTCACCATAAATGGTCCTATTCAGCATGGTCAAAAGAATTTTCTAAGTCAAGTAAAACCAATACTGTCTCATCTGTTAGCTGTGGCAACAGTGCTATAAGTTGCAAGACCAATCTCAGATTGAGAACTGCGTTATGTCCTTTTGTAAAGCTGAATTTATCTAGGGATCTTATTACTGGCAAAATGGACTCTAACCTGTGAGCAATAATCTTAGATAAAAGGTCCACATGACTATTTATTCATGAAATTAGGCAACGTGATGATATCTGTTCTTTAGGTTTTCACAGCATGGTAAGCAAAGATATATGAGCCTCACTGAAAGAGTGAGGGAAAAAAAATGTTTTTTCCCATCACCTCCAGAAAGGTTGCCTTGATTGGGCCTAGAACAACTGGTTCCATCTTTTGTACAGTTCAAATTGTATTCCATCATGGCAGGTGCTTTTCTAGACAGAAGGGAACTTAATGCCTGTAGCACCTCTGAGGCAGCAACAGGAACATTCAAGCATGTGCAGTCTATACTGTAATTCAGGGAGGCAGTATAATGTAGTGGTGAAAGGGAATGAGCTGCAAACCTATAGGAATGGGTTTGAATCCCATAGCCACCACTTGCATGCTACAGTATATGACCATTAGCAAGTCACCTACCCTGTTCTTCCAGGGTTCACCTGGAAACAATCCTCAGCTTAGTATGTCTTTCCTAGCCAAGAAGTGCAAAATAATGTTTTTGAGACTGCCAGATGAGATGTATCCATCCACTAATCCATGCCCTGGCCAGTGGATTACCTTCTCTGGAGGAGTATACCCTACAAAAATAAATACATTTCATTGTTGATGTCTTTCTGATCTTCAAGAGGAACTCCTGTGTCTGAAATTATATACAGAATGAACCTGTCCTGAGTTTCTTTTTTGAGCTGCTATAGGCTAGAATGTTTCCATGCATAGTATCATGTTCATAGTACCTTTATTAGAGACACTTTCTACCTGTTTGTTGTTCAGATTGTTCAGATCGTCTCATTCTTGTAAAAGAGGTTATTTAGATTTCTATGATAGAAATCTGTTTGTTCACCTTTGTGGGGGTTTTGATTGTTTTTTCCAGTTCTCTAGACTGCTCTCCCCACCACTTCCTACATTTTGCTGCACAGGCTATAATTTTTCCTGTGTGAGAACTTTATTGAATCCCATAATATGCCACACTCCACTACAGTGCCTTCATTAACCTTCAAATAGATAGACAGACAGACAGACAGACAGGTGCTGTAGTTTATTATTGTTCAACTATGTAGCCTTTACAGTCATAAAATAATACAAATATAATAATAATAGATAATAAAAGCATGATAACCAGTAACACAGATTAAAGTGCATGTAATTAAAAACAAAACATCAATATAGTCAATGCAATTTATAGTCTTACAAATCATTACATTTACACATACCTTAGCCCACAATATAAAGGTACTAGCCCACACAGCCAACGTTATTATACATATACTAATGCTGTCACAATTGTATGCACCAGCTTGATACACCGTAGGCAAAACATGCTTTATAACAAGCATGTAAACAAAGGATAGAAACCTCAGTATTCCCAAATCCTAATGACCAAAAGTCAGCAAGGACAACAACAAAAAAAAAAACATTTATCCCATTATCTCAAATGGGGGTCAGAAACCATATGCTGATGCCCATTTGTAATAGAGTATTAGCAAATGCTGAGTCTCAGCATCTAATCCGGACAACAGTCTAGAAATCCCAGATTTTTAATATAATATCCTATCTAACTCATATAGGTAAATGTCACCTCAAACTATCTGGCTATCAATACTACTAGATATGACAAGGTAAGCTTCAGAAATCAATGTGAGACCTTTACTAATTCAAGTAGTGACCTGCCAGCATTACTAACCAGAAGCAAAGACACATAACTGCTTCTCTTTGATTCTAAAAGCATCTAAGAGAAATGTGTCAAACATGTTTTAAATTTTAACATGTTCATTGTGGAGTAATTGATCTTAAATGTACTTAGATGGAAAATGTAACTTTGCAAGACATTTTCTGAATATATTTCCCCTGGTATTATTATGCCAGGGACACATTATCATAACATGATATAAATTTTCTGTGCATCCAAGATTGCATTCATGTTATCTCAGAAATAGAAGTTTCTAGGTTTTTAGAGTACCTTTTCTCTAAAATTTCACACGGTGGTAATTCAAAAACAATATTGTGTCACTATTTTCCTTTCAGCAGGAACTTGTGTCTGCTTAAGATAAGATGTTAAATGAATGTTGCTTAATATTATTAACCAAAGAGCTGGAACATTTTAGTTTGCTGATATTTTCCGTATCCAGTTGTTGAGCACTATCTGAAAGAGTTTGTTTAATAACCTTCAAATACTTACGGCTAACAGTAATACCTTTGCTCACATAGTATTGGAATCACCCAGATGGATTATTTAGTGTGACTTAAAAGCCTGGATCGATGATGAACTCTTGCTACTTGGTCAAGACTTCCTCCAACTGAAGTCTTTGTTGGACTTGACACAGGTTGCCACCTCTGCAACCCATATACACGGCCATTCATTGGACCTTGTCTTCCTGCTGGGCATGGAGGTCTTTGACCTTATGATGGAGTCAGTTGCATGCTCAGACAACCATACTGTAAGGTTCTCATTTGAGGACCCCCAAATAGACCTTCCCCTACAGAGATGGTCCAGTACCGCCCTTTAAGGGGTTTGACTGCTCAGTGTCTCATGGCAGTGCTGGATCTATCAAGCCCAATGAGTGTGTGCAAGGAGCTGGGGGAATAGGTTCTGACCTATAATAGGGTTATTGCTGAGACCCTCAACTCTATTTCGACTGTCCGTGTTTGTCCCCTCGGTGGTGGGAAAATTAATGGAGAGTATACTAAAGGAACGATTGGGGGTGTACTTGGAGGAGGTGGGAGGTCTGGATAGTTGGCAACATGGGTTTGTGCCAGGTAGATCATGTCAAACCAACCTTGTGGAGTTCTACGAATGGGTAACATCAGAACTGGACAGGGGAAAGCCTGTGGATGTATTATTCTTGGACTTCAGCAAGGCGTTTGACTCTGTCCCCCACAATGGTCTGGTGGAGAAACTGATGGGGCTAGGAGTAGGCCCTTTGATGGTCAGATGGATTGAAAACTAGCTAGCTGGATGCACCCAGAGAGTAGTGGTCTGTGGGGAGCTCTTGAACCCTAGAGAGGTTGGTAGTGGGGTACTGCAGGGTTCAGTCCTGGGTCCGATCCTGTTTAATGCATACATATCGGACATCAGGGAAGGTATAGGGTGTGAAATGAGTCTCTTCGTGGATGACTCCAAGATGGGAACAGTAGTTGAGGGAGAAGAGGGGAGGCTGGCCCTGCAAGGGGACCTGGACACCCTGGAAAGCTGGGCTCACACATGGAAATTAAATTTCAATATCACCAAGTGCAAGGTGTTGCATCTTGGTCAGGGAAACCCTAAACACAGGTACACCCTGGGAGGGAGGGAGGGCTGGAGGCCCTCAATGGGGAAAAGACCTAGGGGTCATGGTGGATGTGTATGAATAACTCTGAGCAGTGCAGGAGAGTGGCTAGCAAGGCAAACAGGATGTTGGGATGTATCATAAGGGGGATCACCTCTAGGAGCAAGGAAGTGATTCTGCCACTGTACAATGGACTGGTTAGACCACACCTTGAGTACTGTGTACAGTACTGGAGACCACACTTGAACAGGAACATACATCTCCTGGAGAGGGTACAGAGGAGGGCAACAAAGATGATATGAGGGCTAGGGGATTTGACTTATGAGGACAGACTTGAGGAGCTCTGCCTGTTTTCATTGGAGGAGAGGAGAGATAGGGGGGACATGATTGAGGTCTTCAAGTACCTCAAGGGAATAAATAGAGTAAACATGGAGGTGATCTTTAGACTAAAGCAGGAGATATCACCAGAGGGCATGGTTTGAAGTTGGAAGGTGGAAGGGTGAGGGGGAAAAGAGGAGGAGGTTTTAACTGAGAGGTGGTGGACCCTTGGAATGCACTGCCTGGTGAGCTGGTTCAGAGGTCCACAGTGGAGGGCTTCAAGAGGGTGGGACAGACACAGAAAGTGGATGTATCAGATGATGGCCTGTCCCAGGGGGGTGGGGATGGATGATAGGGGTTTCTGGAGCACAAGGGATGGGAGGGCCTCGGCACCCAACTAAGGATCTAAGGTTCAAGCAGACTCGATAGACCATAAGGCCTAATCTGCTGACAAATAGTATGTTAGTATTAGAGGTCCCTCTGGTTTGAAAAGACTGTCAGAGAGATGAGGAGGAGGGATCGAAGGCTGGAATGGTGCTGGTGGAGATCTGGCTTGGGGAAGGACAAGCTTATATTGATGGCCCATTATAAAGACTATCAATCAGCAATGTCCTATTAGAAGGCAGAGTTTCTGTCCAAGGAGATTGCTGCAGCAATTAACAGACTGGCTCAGCTCTTCCCCACCATGGACAGGCTTTGTAATCCAGCCTGTCTTTGGTCCAGGGGAGCATTTTCGCAGTTGAGATGTGATGAGTTTGCTCTGTTTTTGCTGATAAGATTGCTCATCAGATCAGAAATCCAATTAGTGCACACAAATGTGCGGTGTGGTGTGGTGAAGGGCGTGAGGTCACAGGCACTCAGTCCATCTGGTCAAACTTCAACCAGGTAGCTGTAAAAGGTGTCATGAAGGTCATCCGGGAGTTACAGACAGCCTACTGTAGTTTGGATCTAGGACCAATGCACCTCCTTGTGGGGTGCACTGATGTCATCGGCCTAGTCTTAGCCAAGATAGTCCAATGTTCTCTGGTGTTGGGGGTCTTTCCCAGGTCCCTGAAGAAGGCAGTTGTAAGGCCCTTCCTAAAAAAAACCTTTACTAGTTGCAGACTTCTGCCAAACTACAGACCTGTCTCTAACCTTCCCTTTGTGGGGAAGGTTATTGAGAAGGTGGTGGCCATTCAATTTCAGGCCTATTTTACAGCCCACATCATCTACGAGCCTCTCCAGTCTGGATTCAGGAAAAGGCATAGTATTGAGACTGCCCTTGTTTGGGTGCTATATGATCTCCTGGCAGTGAACGATCAGGGGAGATGTTCCATCCTTGTTATCCTGGATCTCTAGGCAGCGTTTGATACCATGAACAATGGGGTGCTGATGGAGTGCCTGCAGGTATGCTGTGGACTGATGGGTACAGTCCACAATTGGTTTAGATCTTATCTCACTGGCATGTCTCAACATCTGGTGTCTGGGGTTAATTCCACAGCTCACATGTCCCTGCCGTGTGGGGTCCTGCAGGGCTGCATTTTGTCTAACATACTAACATAGTAAAATGCCAGTAGAATAGGCCTAACGGTCTTTCATGTCTGCTCGTTTGGTCAGCTCCCACCCTGGGTGCTGACCTTGCTGTCCCCCTCTCCTTCTCTGGCTTCTCCCTTCCCAGTTCCGGATATTCTTGCTGCATTGGATTCTGCTTCCAGAACCCTTCCCCTGTACCTGTCCCACCCCCTCTTGAACCCCTCCACTGTCTCTGCCTCCACCAGCCCCCTAGGCAGTGCATTCCATGGCTCCACCACCCTCTCAGTGAAGTAGCACCTCCTCCTTTCTCCCCTGAATCTTCCCCCTCCAGCTTCCACCCATGCCCTCTAGTGGCCCCTTCCTCCTTCCTTCAAAGCACCCTGACTGTTCCTCCCCTATTTACCCTCTTCATGTACCTGAAGACCTCTATCATGTCCCCGGTCCCTTCTCTCTTCCAATGTGTACATATTTAGCTCTTCGAGCCTCTCCTCATAGGTCCTGTCCCCCAAGCCCCAAATCATTTTGGTTGCCCTCCTCTGGACCCTCTCCAGGAGGTTAATGTCCCTTTTAAGTGTGGCCTCCAAACTGCACGCAGTACTCAAGGTGCGGCCTCACCAAGCAGTTATATAGAGGGAGTATCACTTCCTCCTTCTGAGGTGATCCCCAGCGATGCATCCCAGCATCCTGTTGGCCTTGGCTGCTGCCTTCCTACAAGTCTCAGAGTTGTTCGTCTTGACATCCACCACCACCCCGAGGTCCCTCTCAGCCATCGAGACTTGAAGCATTTCCCCCCCAGGGTGTACACTTGGCCTGGGTTTCTGGCCCCCAGGTGGAGTACCTTGCACTTCCCTGTATTGAACCTCAGCTTCCACTTTCTAGACCATCTTTCCAGAGCCTCCAAGTCCCCCTGTAGGGCCACCCTCCCTTCCTCCCCATCCACCACCGCCCCCAGTTTTGAGTCATCTGCAATGAGACTCATCTCACTCCTGATTCCTGTCCTTATGTCAGATACGTAGGCATTGAACAGAAGGGGCCCAAGGACTGATCCCTGTGGGACCCCACTGACCCTCCTTGGGGATGAGACTATCCCACCAACTACGACCCTCTGGGTCCGGTCTTGGAGCCAATTGCCTATCCATCTGATCACCTGGTTCCCCACCCCCATTTCTCCCAGCTTATCCAACAGGCCCACATGAGGAACAGAGTCAAATGCCTTGCCGAAGTCCAGAAAGAGGACATCCACTGGTCTACCCAGGTCCAAGGCACTTGTCACCCAGTCATAGAACGCCACCAGGTTTGTCTGACATGATTTCCCCGGGATGAATCCATGCTGTCTATCATCCAGGCACCCTGACTTATCCAGGTCCCCCCCAGCCTCTCCTTGACAATGCCCTCCATCACCTTGCCCACCACCGATGTCAGGCTGACAGGCCTGTAGTTCCCTGCCACCTCCCTTGATCCCCCCTTGTGAATAGGCACCATATGAGCCACCCTCCAGTCTTGGGGCACCCACCCTGTCCTCAGAGAGATGGTGAAAAGCTCTGCCAGGGGTTTCGCCAGGACATCTGCAAGTTTCTTCAGCACTCTGGGATGTAATTTATCTGGCCCCAGTGCTTTCTCCGTCTTAAGGGAGCTGAGGGCTTCCCTCACTCTCTCTGCTGTGATTTCACTTCCGGTACCTCTTCTCCCTGCTTAGCCCTCCCCACCTGCCAGTGATGCCTTCCCTCTCCCCAGACCTGCCGATTGGTAAGGTCCCCCTCCTCAGTATCTCTGTCTCCTCCCACGATGATGCAGCACCCCATTTTCCCTGGTGAAACTGAGGTGAAGTACTCATTTAGTACCTCAGCCTGCTCCCCGGTCTTGTGCCCATCTCTCCCTGATTTAATCCTGCTAATCTGCCCCTTCACCTTCGTTTTCCCCAATGTATCTAAAGAACCCTTGTTCCTCTCAATTTCCCTGGCCAGGTTCTGCTCCTTCCTTGCCTTAGCCGCCCTCACCACTCTAGTGGCCCTTCTAGCCATCAGCTCGTACTCCCCTCAATCTCTTTCACTCCTTGAGCACTTGAATTGCTTATAGGCTGCTTTCTTTCCCCGCACCACCTCCTGGACCTCCCTGGTCCACCAACAGGGTTTTTGTGCCCTACCACATTTTCGTCTTACTCTTCCACAGGTGCTGGTAGCATCCTGCACCCCTCTCCTGATGATTTCCCACCTACTATCAGCGTCCATGTCTGACCCAATCCCATCCAAATGCTCCTTAAGGATCCTTCCCATTTCCTTAAAATCCGCCCCCCTGAAGTCGGTTACTTCCGTCTTTGTGCAGCCTTCTACCCCTCCTAGGTCCAGGCAGAACCAGACCGTGGCATGGTCACTCCCCGCCAATGGGTCCCTTACCTCCAAGCCCCCAATCTGGTCACTGTCTGCCAGGACCACATCCAGTACCAGCGCCTCCCTGGTCGGTTCCCTCACCTGCTGAGTTAGGAACGCATCTTGAAAGACACCCAACAACCTCTGTTCCCTGGTCACAGAGGATGTCATAGTCTCCCAGTCTGTTCCTGGCATGTTTAAGTCCCCCAACACCACCACCGTTCCTCTGCCCTGTCCCCCATGTTGTTTGCAGTGTACATGTTACCACTAAGGGACATCATAAGGCAATACAGGCTGAGATTATCTGTTATGCAGGTGATACTCAGCTCTACATGTCCTTTGCACCCAAGCAGCAAGAGACAGTCTCAGTATTGAACACCTGCCTGGATGAGATCCAAGACAGGATAAGGGAGAATTGGTTGAGGTTGAACCCTGATAAAACTGAGGTGCTGCTGCTGGAACCTGGTCACCAGGGGATGAGGGTGCAATCTGGTCAAGTCTCAAGGCTTAGGCTCAGGGACTCCCAGTTGTTCGTTTCTGATCGGATGAGGAATCTTGATGTTGTTTTGGACTGTGGCCCGATGCTTAAACCACAGGTGTCAGCTGTGCTCAAGGCCTCTTTAACCATCTGAGAAACATCACCCGGGTTAAACACCCTGATCTGCCGACATTAGTCCATGCCTTTGTGACCTCATACCTGGATTACTATAGTGCTCTGTACCTTGGGCTAGTAGGGGTAGATCTGTGCAGCCTGCAGCTAGTGCAGGATATGGTGGCCAGATTGTTGACTGGTCTACCTAGATCGTGTCACATTACACTTGTGCTGCGCTGTCTGCACAGGCTACTGGTTAGATGGTGTATCTCCTTCAAAGTTGTCTGCTGATCTATAAAGACCTACAGGGTCAGGGACCTGGTTACCTGCAAGATCTCCTGTGTCCCTACCGGCCCACCCATTCCCTTCATTCCATGGATGAGGGTTTGTTGCAAGTTCCCAGGATTCACTTAAAGACATTGGAAGCTCATGTGTTTTCTTCTGCAGCCCCAATCCTGTGGAATTCCCCCTCTCACCAGATTTAAGATAGCCCAACAATTGGCATTTTCAGACGGGAGCATATTTGATATTGAATCAGAAAATACTGTTTACTAATTGCCTACTATCCAGTAATAGTTTTTTAATATGCCAATTCCGTGAGAAATTATTCATACATGTGGCTCCAAGACAGAGCTATGACTTAATAGTCTTAAGATATTTCCCTGTAATGTGCCATTGCATGTTAGTCTTAGTACTACCAATTTATTTATTAATTTATTTGTTTGTTTGTTTTACTAGGAATAACTCGATTGAGAAGAGCTCATTTGCAAGGAGGTCCTGGCTAGGACTGAAAAGAAATAAGTAAACAAAGCTAACAAAACTGGATATTACAGTATTTGACATACAAAGATACAATATAATCTGATAATACATAGTATACTGTACAATAAGACAAAAATACATTAGCAAAAGGAAAGAAAAAAAATTACAAATAGCGGAAATATTGGTCTAGATACAATGTCAGCTAATGTGACAAGGTTTGTTGAGGTAGCCTGACATAGACAAAACAACTCGAGGACACACTTATCAATAAAGGAATGATGGATCAGTTTGCAGGCGCAAGGCATAAATTCAAGCAAATGCAAAGATTAGTAGCAGGCACATTCATCTACACAGTATTGGTTGAGAAGCGATTTTAAAGAGTGGGGACAAACCACTGTGTGCAGTTTAAGTATATTCTGGGTAGCATTCCACACTTTGGGGGAAGCCCAACTGAAAGCATCTTTCCTTATTTAGAACAGTGCTTGGGTATGCTGAGCAAGATAATATTATGTAATCTGAGCAAACATGGAACTTGGGATCTAGTAAATAAAGAGGAGATGTGTGAAGATAGTGTGTTATGCAATGCTTTGAGAGACAAGAGGTTTAGGAGTCTTAACCTTCTAGCTTTGAGTGAAGGCCACCCTACTTATGTATAAAGCCAACAGTGGTGTGTAAGGGCAGGTAGCTCAAAGATAAAACGGAGTACTCTGTGATACAGCACGTCCAATTTCCCCAGAAGAGAGGCTGAGGCACCTCTATAAATAATGTTACCATACTCTAGTAGAGGCAGAAATGTGACTTGCACTAGCATTGTCTTGTCTTTACAGTTTGGGAAGGACTTATTATGGTAATAAAAACCCAATTTTTTTGCATATTATTTTTATTAAAGATTTCTCAAAAAATACAACAATCAATACATACCATGACAACAAGAAGTAAACCAAAGACAGAAAGACAAAAAAAGAAATGATAAACAAGAGTTTCTATACATATCACTATATATTCCTAATGGTGCCCAAAGACATCCCAATTCATTCTTCTCTTTGACTACAATTCATGCCACTATCATAATCATTTTATGTAATGTGCAGAATATTGGATTTGCCCAGAAGAAGTCCCCCATTAAGACCTGAGAGGCTCCACTAGGTGTGTATTCAGTGGGGGTACTGGGAGGGAGCTCTTTGGGGGGTCCAGGATCTATTCACATAGGCCCTCTCTCATAATCAGAGCCTCTGCAGGAGTAAGGGATGTTAAAAAAGGTTCCCACATCTTAAAAAATAACTCCCATTACCCCTGACCACAAGAATGAGTTTTTCCAATGCTAGAGTCTGTACCACCAAAGTTCACCACTGTGCCGCAGTGGGAACAACATTGGAGACCCATGTACTGAGTATACAGTGGCTGGCCAGGACAAGCAAGACTCAACCCCATCTAACCAATGGTGACCATGCCTCATCTCCTAGATCCTCCAACCCAAACAGGCAAACCATGGGGTCCATTAGGAGTTATTTCCCCATCATCCCCTCCACCTCAGACAGAGCAGACTTCCAAAAGACCTGATCCACAGGACAGGACCAGAAGCAGTGATAATAGGTTCCCATCTCCTGACCACATCAGCCACAAAGGGGGGAGACAGCCGGATGAAATTTGTGTATTATTTGGTGTTGGCAATACAAGTGATGCACAAATTTGTAGCAGAATTCTTCGAATCTATTACATGCTAACAGTCTCATATGTTGTGTCAGCATCATCTTCTAGGTATCTTTCTCCAGTTTTCTCCCCAGGTCCCTTTCCCAGAAAGTCTTAGACTTTTTTTGTGAGATCTGGGAAGAACTGCCTCCCCAGTCATGCAGCCTTCCGAATAAGACCCCTAGGTTCTGCCCTGGACCTATAGATCATCTGCTCCACCTGTTCTAGTGGGGAGGTGGACATTCTTCCCCTACCTGTGCCCCTAACAAAAGCCCACATTTGTAAGTGCCTGGAAAAATTGAATTTTCCTAAGCCCAAGTGCCGTTGTATGTCTGCAGTAGAACAGATGTCCCCCCACCAGAGTATAGATCCCTTATGCTGCAGATCCCCTTTAATTCCCATTCCCTAAACTCAAGGTCCTCCAGACCCTGAATGAAGAAAGGGTTCCTCACCACTGGGAGTAAAAGGGTCTCCATCCACAATATGCCTCTCACCCAAAAGAATTGCTCCCAGCTCTCAAAGACCACTAGCACCAAAGGATTAGCCTCAGCTAGTTCCTAGTACGCTCTATGCCCCTGCATGGTGAAATACACACAGAGCCTACCAGAAGCCCCATTTGCTCAAGAGCCACCCAGCTAGCGACCTCCAGCTTGTTCACCCAGTTCTGTACATATCTATACTGGGTTGTCAAGAAGTAATTTTGAAGGTCAGGAATAATGAGACCCCCTTCTCCATGCTCCCCTTCAAACACTGTAAACAGGCTCTGGGCCTCTTACCATTCCAAATAAAGTGGGAAAATGCTGCCTCCACCCTCCTGATATCCTTTCTTCTAAGGACAACATGTATCATTTGCATAGGATACAGATGCCTGGGAGGAATGTTCATTTAAACAAGGTTAATTCTACCAAGACACAGTATTGTAAGGCCCCCCAGTGATGAACGTCTGCTACTTTAATCATAGGTGCGTAGTTTAGATCATACAGAGAACTTAGGGTTCTGCCCACCTGGATTCCTAGATAAGTAAAGCATTTATTCACCAATTTTAAACCACAGTACATGCTTGTCCAATTTCTCTCCCCACCAGAAAAGCAGAGTAGTTCCGACTTACCCAAACTGAGCTTATATCTCGAGAACTGGGCAAAAGAGGCAATAAGCTTCAACAAAGGGGCATGGAAGTTTCTGGCTGTCTCACAAAGAGGAGCATATCATCTGCATAAAGGGAAACATTATGCATGTGATCGTACCCATCCTTCACCTGCTTAATCAGCCAATTTTGCTGAATGGCTATCGCAAATGGCTCCAGAGCAAGCGCAAATGGGGGGAGAGGAGACAGCCCTGCCTCATACCCCTAGCCAGGCCAAAACTATCCAAAAGCATACCATTAACCAGGACCCATGCCCTAGAGGATGTGTACATCACCTGGACCAACCCCACAAAGTTGTCACCCAGACCATACCGGGCCATCATCTCAAAGAAGTAGTCCCATTCCAGGTGGTCAAATGCCTTTACAGCGTCCATGGAAATTACATACGTCTCCCCTCAGTGTCTAGAGGCTCACCACACAACGTTTAATAACTGACGGATACTGTGGTAAAAGAGGCGCACTTTTATTAACCCTGTCCGGACTGGGTGTACAAGGTCCAGGAGCACCTGTTCCAGCCTGAGAGCTAGTATTTTTGCAAATATTTTAAGGTCTCAGTTCAATAGGGAATTTGGTCAGAAAGAGGCACAGCCTCCAGGGTGGTTACCTGGCTTGGGAACGAAATACATAACTGCATCAAAGCAGGTGGCAGGGATCTGCCCTCCAACCCCAGGCTGCTCATATATCTCGCAAAGTAGACTAGCTACATGCTCCACCTTGTATTTATAAAATTCCATTGAGAACCCATCAGGCCCACTGTTTTTTTTGTCTTTAGCACCTGAATGGCTCGACATATCTCTGCCCTGGAGATAGGTGAATAGTTCCCCTGCACTCAGTTCTAGAAAGATCTTAGTAAAAACTTCTGAATCTATCCCAGATTGGGGGCCTGTCCTGGAGGAGACTCCCTGCACTATCCCTAATCCTTGTGATCAGAGTAGGTTTCCACCCCACCATTAAATGAGTCAGAAATGGGCTGGTCATTTTTCCCCATTTGTATACCTGTTTTTCACAAAACAGCCATGTTTTTCATGCTTCCCCCCTTGAGGTGAGAATTTAAGGCTGCCCTGGGGGTGTCCAGTAGCTTCCTAGCCTCCCTGGACTCACCACCTGCCACCTGCCACCTGCCATTCTAAGTCCCTAAGCCGGGTTTCTAGATTCACTCTCATTTTTTGTTTCTTTTTCTTATACTGAGCTACAAACCTAATAATTACCTCCCTCATATAAGCCTTTCCCGTATCCCAGATCATAGCTTTGGATGTGGGGGAGTCGGCATTAAACTGCATATAGGATTTCCATCGTTCCTCCAAGTGTTCCCAGAAATCCTTATTGCTCAGCAAGTATTTGGGGAGCTTTCACGGGGGAGGACCGTCCCGGGGTTCACCAGCTGAAATCTCCAGTATTACCATGGCATTATCTGTGACATGTATTGGGCTATACCTAACCTTTTCCATATGCATAAACCAGACCCTGAGGCAATAAATATAATCTATACATGACCCGGTACCATGGGAGCTGGAAAAGAAAGTGAATTCCTTTGCCTCCAGGTTGGCAGTGTGCCAGCAATCAATCATATCCAAATCACACATACCAACCTGTCACTGTCTAATGGCACCCCTCGCTCTGCACCGACCCTCTGAGTGATTTAGGAGTGGGTCCGTGGTGCAGTTAAGATCCCCTCATAATAAGACCAGGGAATTGCTCCTAAACCAACAGATCAAGTAGGTTCCTATAGAACTGCGGGTCATGGATAGCCAGGGCATACACACTCCAACGGGTGACAGCCTTCCCAAACACCTCGCCAGAGATAAAAATATATATATCATCCTGTGGGTCCACTACAACTTTATTTACTTTCATGGGGAGATTTTTATGAAGTGGAATTGCCACACCCCTCTTATGAGCAGAGTAATAGCCCATGTAGCATGCCCCAACCCATCCCTGCACCAACTTGGCATGCTCATGGTCCATGAGGTGCATCTCCTGGAGCAATATCACTTGAGCCCCTGACTCCACAATGCTGTCATGAGGCTAGCTCATTTCACTGGGGTAGAAATTCCTTTCACATTCCAGGAGACCATCACAATGCCTTGTGTTTTAGCCATGGAGCAGACCATCCCTCTTTCCCTATGAAGACATCCAGTGTCTGCCCTTTGTTATCCACCCAGGCACCCCTCTCACCCAATGGATAGCTCTGGGTAAAATGGTATTATGTTTAGTGAGACAGACTAAGCACCACTCTTGAACGAACTCTATAAACATGTATAAATATAAGAAATACAAGTAAGTCCCCTCTACCCAAACCCTCCCACTTCCTATTTCCCTACAATATGTAAACCAACAATGGTAAAGATAAACTCTGCTAATCAGCTTACCCTTCAATGTCCCCTCTCTCCCACCAGCAAACCGCCCACTCTCTGAGATCCCCTGCCAAAAGTCTTACAATCAATGCAGTATTACCATAACATCCAGCCCCATATAATCCCCCATCCTCCCTCCATTGTTCCAGCCAGTAAGCTCTTCCATGCAACATTTTAGACCCAACCCCCACCCTCTCCCTCCCCATAGTCCCCAACAACTATATACAATGAACAACACTAACTGCCTTGCCTGCAAAAGTGTCAGCATATATTCCCACACAGTGAACATGCTCTCTCCCTCCCCCAGCTTTTAGACAGCATATGAATATTTCTACACAGTAAGTTAGTATCTGGACTGGCAAAAAATCACCCAAGTCTTGTGTGAGCGAACAGACTTAATTCATGTGTGCAGTGACTGCAGTCCTCTCAAAAAAAAACACCCCTTCCCCAAACCCCATATGCCCACATCTGAAACAAATTATAGCCCCCTCTCCTAGGATCCAGTCAATCCACAGTCTTCACTAGGTAGTAGGAGAAAAAGGACTTGAACTCCTCCAGGCTGTTAACAGGGCTGGGAGACGCGATGCCAGCTTCATGCGCTGCCCCACCCCCAACCCCTCCGACCAGCCTACCTGTCGAGATCAATCCGGGATGTCATCCGGGTGCTATTCTTTAGGGAGTCCTTTCAAAAACCCAGTTTTTGATGTAATTTCTTACATAGTGTTTCTATGTGTACATTGAACGATAGCTTGTTATCCATCCACAAACCAATGTATTGAAATGAGTTTACCTGCTCAAGCATTTTGTTGGAAAAGTGGAGATGCCATTTGCAGGGGGATAAAATAGATTTTGTGAGATAGGACCATATACTGTACTTGTTTTTGGAAGCTTTTTAATAATAGTTTAGATGCATAGAGATGAATCCGCAGCAGTTTAAACTCTTGCTGCAGGCACCGTAGTGCTGATTCTGGGTCTGTGGTATATAGTACTGTGTCATTTGCATAAAAATGAATGTTAGTATTGATGGTGTTCTGGTCTAGGTCATTGATATATACTGTGAACAACAGGGGCCCTAAAATAGATACTTGTGGCACTCCTATATTGATCGGTACACAGGTTGAAGTTAGACCACCAACTTTTAACTGCTGATGCCTATCACTGAGGTAACATCTGATGCAATTGTTTTTCAGTCAGATTATGGCTTCTCCTATATTTCATTTTAACCAATATATCCATGTAGAGAAAATGGTAAACAGTTTCTATTTCCTTATTTTAACATATGTCTTCATGAGATATTAAAAAATAAAACAGTCACCTATAGTGCTTCTGCCATCACAAAATCCACCTTGAAGCTCAGACAATAAAGCCTTGCTTTCAACAGATTTATGAAGATGATTGAGAAGAACTCTAGCATATTAAAGTGTTTAGAGATTTTGGGATGACAGTAGACATTAACCAAAAGCAGTGGAATCCTTTCAGTGTATAACATGACCCTCATATGGCATATGTATACTGTTGATTGACGTATATTCTTGATTTATACCATGTTATTCTTGCTCTGCCCACACCCCATATCCCTCAGGATGCATCTGGAAATGAGCAACACTGCTCAGTATGTTTTTCCTGGTAAAACTTTAAAATAAATATAATTTAACCATGATATCTAAAAGGCTAATCAGCTGGTACATGGCAGGATTATTTGTATCACCTTTTTTATGAATCAGGACAATATAGTTGCCTTTCCATGAAGGTGGAATAACATTTTGTTGGATACATTTACTGAAAAAGAAAGTAAACAGCATGTTGTACCACTTGGGGTCAATCTTACAGAAATCTGCAGGGATATTATTCGGGCTAAATGTCTTATTGCTTTTAGTTGTCAAAATGGCTTCCAAAACTTCCATGTCCTGAAAACACAAAAAATTAAGGAAGAGCTTAGCACATTCATGAACTAAGATGATATTAAGAAAATTCATTTAAATTATGAAACAGATAAAGAATGTTGACTTGGTTTGCTGGCAGGTGAAGAATAAGTTTGCTGACATAAAGCACCTAGCTTCACCTGAGCGCGTTTCTTCCAGGGTTTGCTTGAAAGGACAGAGCAAGGAGCAACATTATTTTATTATTTTATTTTATTCAGTTTTTGTTGACCGGGTAAGTGCACTAGACAAATCCTGACTATTTTCAGGCACAACCCAGGGGAAGGGGATACAGATGAATGCCAACTGACCTTGAACCAGATTAAGCCATTGGTTTAACAGCAAACAGTTTAGCATTAACAGAGCAAGTAGAAACATTAAGGCTTCTTTTGGCTAAGTAGAGTTACTGTTGTGTAACTACATTGTTTTGTGCTTATGGGTTTTATTACTAATTTGTGCTTACAGGTTATACAGTTTACTGCTTTATTTTTCTATGATTGAAAACTTTTTTTGCAGGGTATATTTTCTTTTAAATTGTTTTGCAGGTTGTCTCGTTGAAAGGAAGTAAAACACTCACTGGTGCGGTAGGTCAGAGCTATAGCTGATTGTTTCTGGAGGGCACTGTCTTGGTTCTGCCCACCCTGCCCCTCACCCCACCCACCTCAAAAGCATCATTTCCTTTATACTAGAGGTTCTGACATCACTTTCCCAAAAAGGCAAAGAACATACAACTGTCATAACCTTAACAGCCCATCACACTGCATAGGGGTAGACACACGCACCCACTCACACACACTAACAAAAAAGAAAAAAACTAAAGAGGAAGGGAGAGAGACATGTAGGGAGTGGTGCAATGCACCGGCTATGGAGGCAGTCTTTTGGGAGATGTTCTGGAGGCTACAATGCTGCCCTGTTTGCAGACACCTCTCTAGTCTGAGGGAGGAGGTTGATCATCTCCAGATTGGCTGGGCAAGGATTCAGGAAACCTCTTCCCCCACCCAGAAACCACCAGGGCCACTGCTGCTGCCTCAGAGGTTGCCAAGAAAGAGGCATGATTGGACCACAGTGGGCTCAGGGACAGTGAGGGTGGTGGATCGGAGGTGCATACCTCCAGTTGTACCTCTACAGTGTAGAGTCTACACAATTCAAACATCATTGTGGTGGACCGTGGTTCCTCTATGGAGGCACCCACAGTGGAGACCACACAGGATTCTGGGAGCCTACACAAAGGAGACCCAGAGGAGGGTGGCACGAGATGCTACAGGGGAAGGGAACATTTCCAGGTGGAGCACTCAGTCATTAGCAAGCTAGAATTAGGGGAAGGGGAGAAGAAAGTATGGTGCCTGCCCAGTGCCATGGCTGGGAGGAACAGGATGCAAATCTTCAGGATCGTGGGAGCAGCATCATGGGAGAGGGAGCTGGCTGTCACTGTCCACCTAGAGACAAATGACCTGGCTGGGAATGGGATCAGAGCAATGCAGGAGGAGTTTGTAAAATCGGGGAGGGGCCTTAGACAAGTAGCATGCATGGAGATCTTCTAAGAGGTGCTGCCTGTCTATGGCATGGGTGAGGCTAGGGTACTCCACACCATGGGATTCAATGAATGGTTGAAAGATTGGTGTGGAGTGTTTTGGCTTCATTTGGGACTGGGGGTCCACCTGAAGGGATGAAGGTCTATACTGGCATGATTATCTGCATCTGTCTGGGAGGGGAACCAGGATCCTAGGTGATAGGTTTAAATGCTTCATTGGCAAGCATTTAAACTAGCCAAGGGGGGAGGCACTGAAAAGAAGCATGGAAATCCAAGTCCCCCTCACAAAACAAGGTAGTTAGTGAGGTAAACACTAAGGTAGAGAAGTCGATAAGGAGCAGGACAGGGGTCAATGGAGAAAAAGACAAAAACAGTAAGGACAGGGGTAGGGCTAATAGGAGTAAGGCTATCAAAAAAATGCAGTGTGATGAGTACCAATGCACATAGTCTGGGTAACAAGCTCCCTGAACTAATGGGCTTAATGGAAAAGGGAGACCTGGATATTGTGATAGTCACAAAAACATGGAACAGAGAGAACCATGACTGGGATGTCAACATTCCAGGGTACACAATCTACAGGAGGGACAGGGAGGGAAGAAGAGGAGGAGGAGTAGCTATCCATGTAAGAGATGGTATCAAAGCAATGGAACTAAAGGGTAAACAGGGAGAATTGGAGAGAAGGCACTGTGAGCTATCCTGGAGACAGAAAATGGCACCACAATCCTTCCAGGATAGTATACAGACCCCCATCTCTGGGGCAGGAAATGAACAAGGAAATGATAGAAGGCATCCTTGAAATGGCAGAAAAGGGGGCAATATTGTTCATGGGGGACAAGAATATGCCAGATGTTAATTGGAGCACCTTTGCTGCAACCACATCCAAAAGCAGGGTAATTCTTGATGTCTTTCAGGGGATACATGCCTCAGACAGCAAGAGTTGGAACCCACGCACAAGGGAGCAATCTTAGACCTGGTACTCTTAAATGGGGATGGAGAAAGGATCTCAGATTTAGAAGTGGATAGCCATCTGAGAACAAGCGACCACCAAACAGTATGGTTCATGATAAACACAGCCATACAGTCAAGTCACACAAAGGTGAGAGTATTGACTTTAGGAGGGCTTCTTTTGACAAAATGGGAGAGTGCCTCAGAAAAGCACTAGCAAACAGGCAAGATGGTGGGGTGGAGGAACAATGGGATAGGCATAAGGGTGCAGTACAGATGAATATGAATAGATAGGCCATTGACAGAATAAATGCCTATGACACATTCATAAGGTAGAAAAAGAAATGGGCACACTAGATGGGCCTTGCAGTCCTTATCTGCCATCAACATCTATGTTTCTATGTAAAAACCAAAGCTGCCATCACAAAGGCAACAAGCCTTTGAGTGAAGCAAATAAACAAAACAAAGGACAAAAAAACACAATGGTTCTCAAAAGAGGTCACAGGGAAGGTTAGGGAGAAAAAGATAGCATTCAGGAAGTATAAAGAAACACAGAAGGAGCAGGACAGAGAATTGTACCAGTTAAAGCAGAAGGAAGTGGGGAAGGCAGTCTGAATAAGAAAGGCCCAAATCAAGGAATAGATAGCCAACTTAGTTAAGAAAGGAGATAGAGCCTTTTATAAGTACATTAGGGAGCAAAAAAAGACCAGGGGATGGATAGTGAGGCTTAATAAAGGGAAGGGGGTGGGCAGAATGTGACAGTAACAAACCAGAGATACCGAAAGTATACTTCTGCACAGTATTCACAAAAGAAGAGGAGGGGCGGTACCTAAACCAAATAATAGAAGCACACAACATAGGGGGGTTGATACCAGTCCATTCATAGAAGAAAGGATCCTGAAAGAACTCCTAAAATGAAGGCAGACAAAGCAATGGAGCCTGATGGTATTCACCCCAGAATTCTAAAAGAACTAAGGGGAGAACTAGTGACACCACTGACTACCCTTTTTAACAAATCATATGAGGAGGATGTGGTACCTGAGGACTGAAGGATGGTGGATGTGATTCCCCTTCACAAAAGCGAGAGCAAGGCAGAGGCAGAAACTATAGACCTGTTAGTTTGACCTCAGTGGTTGGGAAAATGATGGAATCACTTCTGAAAGAAAGAACTCTTGAGTACCTAGAGGCCAGCGGTGCACCAGACAGGTACCATGTGAACAAAGCGACCGAAACTGGGCACCTTCAAAAAGGGTGACTCAATTAAGGCACCTGTGTTCATGGCTACCTAGCAGGGGTTCAACCGGATATTGGGGTGGGCGAATAGAGTGACAGGAAGTACACACGTATACGCGAGTACACACGCATGGAGGGAGGCAGGGGAGAGATGGCATGTGGGAGGGGGGAGTGGGCAGCTGCCGAGCTGGTCCACTAGTGGGTTGAGGAGGGTGGTTGGCTGGAAGTTGCAGGGTTTGGTTCTGGCGCAGTATGTTTTTTTTTCCCACAGGCAGCTTTACATTTTTTTAAGTTTTTAACCCCTCCCGATATGCACCCCCCCTGGAGTTGAGAATCAATTAGTAGGGGAGTGCAGGGGCGGCAAAGCCTCCCATGAGGGGTGCCTCCCACATTAACATCTAAACCCATAGGTCTCGGGTGCCCTTTTTGTCCTTATCGCCAGTGTGCATCGCTGAAATTCATTTTCGGCAATGTACACTCACCTAATGGCAATCACTATTTTTCAATCTCCCTTATGATATGGAACCCACAGGACCCAAGGCAGCATGGATTCACAGTGGGTAGGTCATGTCAGATGAATCTAGTAGATTTCTTTGACTGGGTGACTAAACTAGTAGAACAGGGAGGGGCTGTGGACCTAGAATTCAGCAAGGCATTTGACACAGTCCCACACAAAAGATCAATAAACAAGTTAGCCAGCCTGGGAGTGGGTCCCAGGTGGTAACCTAAGTAAAAAATTGGCTGGACAACGGGACACAGAGGTTAATAATAAAAAGAGTCCATTTCGAAGAAAGGAGGGTTACTAGCGGGGTACCGCTGGGTTTAGTACTGGGACCGTTCCTCTTTAATGTCTCTATAGGTGACATTATGGAGGAACTGGAAGGAAAAGTATGCCTCTTTGCAGATGACTCAAAGATCTGCAACAGGGTCAATACACAAGGGGGCTGGAAAAGATGAGAAGGGACTTAGCACAGTTGGAGGAATGGTCAAAAGTATGCAGCTTAGATTCAGTGCAAAGAAGTGCAAAGAAATGCACCTAGGAAATAAAAACCCATGGGAAGAGTACACAATGGGGGGGTATAAACAACAACAACAAAAATGGAAAGGGACCTGGGGTTAGTTATATCAGATGAACTAAATCTAGGCAAGCAACGTAAGAGATCAGTAAGGAGGGCTCAGGTGATACTGGGATGCATACGGAAAGGTATCACCTGTAGAAAACAGGATGTTGTTATCCCTTTGTACAGACAGTTAGTGAGACCCCATCTGGAGTACTGCATGCAGTTCTGGATACCCCATCTCCACAAGTACGTAGACAGGATGGAGGCAGTCCAGAGGAGGGCAACTAAAATGGAGCAGGATCTGCACCAGAAAGCCAAACAAAGAGAGCCTAAAAGAGCTTTATATGTATACCCTCTAGGAAAGGAGGGAGAGGGGGGACATGATAGAAACTTTCAAGTACCTCAATGAAATCAACAAAATCCAAGAGGGTAGCATCTTTCAGAAAAAGTGATGTGCAAGAACAAGGGGGCAAAACTTGAAGATAGAGGGGGGATGACTCTGGGGCAACGTGAGGAAGTATTTTTTCATAGAGAGGTTGTTAGACACATGGAATGGCCTTCCTGAGGTGGTCATGGGGTCAAAAACAGTGGGGGCATTTAAGAATGCATGGGACAGACATAAGGCAATTCTAGTGGGAGATTGGAGGAAGCAGACTGTTGGTAAAACTAGGATCTGCAGCTGATCTGATAGGTAGGGAAATGAGCAGACTAGGTTGGCCAAGCAGTTCTTATCTGCCATCAAAGTCTATATTACTATGTTTCTAAGTTCTACCCACACATGGAGTTCAATATAACTGTCAATTTGAGTTTCAGAATTCAGAGTGCAATTAGCACTATGCGTCAGAAGCTTTTATCAGCCCCAAGCTACCCACTGTCAATAACCCTTTAACATGGTCATCTTTCACATTTCTAATATAAGCCTTATATTCTATCTTAAAGATGTCTCAGCTTCTTTTATATTCTCAGATAAGATATTTTTGGGTGAATCTAAGAATTCTCCCCAATTTCCTTTTCTGTGAAGAAGTACTTCTTCACATCTCTCCTGAATCTGTCCCCCTCCAGCTTAATAGCATGTCCCCTTGTTCTTGAAAACCTTCCCTTGTGAAAAATACTCCCCTAATGTACCTTAGTTAACGCTGTAAGGTATTTAAAGGTCTCTATTATATCTCTTCTCTCCCTCCTTTGTTCCAGGGTATATATATTGAGATACTTTAGTCTCTCTTCATAGGGCTTTTGATGCAGCCTCTACACCAGTTTTGTTGCCCTCCTCGAGACCATCTCCACTCTGTCAATGTCCTTCCAGAGATGTGAACTCCAGAACTGTACACAATACTCTAGGTGGAGTCTTACCAGAGAGTTTTTTTATTTAAACATTTGCTAACCGGGAAAGGCATACTGAGCCAAGGCTCGATTCCAGTTGCGACCCGGGGGAGAGGGGATTACAAACAAATACAACTTACAGTAAACTATAGTACAGCTTGGTTATGTAAAACAGCAGATAGTAAGAGCAGTAACAGAGCAAAAACTAATCATACAAAAATCATGTAACTCAAGGTAAAAGATACAGATTTGAAGACTTAGTTGAAGAGGATTTCCAGTTAGGGAGTAAGACTTCCAGAGCTGCTTGGTAAGTGCTTCAGAGGTAGAAATCATGAAGGTCAGGGGGTCTGAAAATGGTTTAGTTTTGGCAGAGACAGGGGTGCAAAGGGAGGAGGAGCAGTTGTTGCTTGCAAGCTAGATGGGAGGGGGAGTTCCTGACTAGGGGGGAAGTTTGTTACACAAACTGGATAGCTGGTGGAAGAAAGCAGCTTTCCCAGCAGAGGAAGATGGATGGGGCAGGGTGAAATAGCTAGCATTTCTATGCCTCAATTCATAGTGGTACTGAAAGTCCGGGGAGAGAGTATCCATTAGGCAGGAGGGAGGTAAGTTAAACCAGAATTTAGAGATGAGATTGAGGGAGTATATATAATGTCTGTGAGACAGCTGGGTAAGTCCAAGAAGGGAGTAAAGATCACAATGGTGAGTGTGAAGGGGGGATTTAGATGCGAAATGGCAGAAAGAATTAAGAAGGGTATCTAGCCTGGACAGGGCGGTTGTAGGTGCAGAGCAGTAGACCACATCCGTGTAATCAAAAATGGGGAGGATAATTTTCGACAAGATTTATTGTTGGGCAGGTAATGGAAGTGAGTCTCTGTGTCGGTACAGTATATCAAGTTTGTGGAATAGTTTAGAGGTGATCGCATCGATGTTCATTGAGAAAGATAAATGTGAGTCTAGACAAAAGCCCAGATATTTGTACTTAGTAACCTGGTCAAGTGGGGAGCCATCCAGTGACATGATGGGGGAAGGGGGGATGATCTAAACAGTTCCTGCGCTGTACCAAAAGCCATGGACACAGTTTTGAAAGTGTTGACTTTCAATTGGTTCTGTCTGAACCAGTGCTGAATGTTGTTAAAACCATTTGGGAGGGTAGCTTGAACTTCAAGAATAGTTGGACCAGAGGAGAAGAGGATGGTGTCATCCGCATACATTTGTATGCTGGATTTGGTGCAGGAGGAGGGAAGGTCATTTATAAAGAGTGAGAAGAGGATGTGACTGAGGACTGAACCTTGTGGTACGCCCACTGAAATTGGGAGGGGAGGGGAAGCAACATCAGTGATTTTGACCAGTTGGAGTCTGTTGGAAAGGTAGGAATTAATCCACCGGACTGTGATTGGAGCTAACCTCGCAGCCTCAAGTTTAAGTAGGAGGAGGGGGAAGTGGGAAACAGAGTCGAAGGCCTTAGCCAGGTTAACAAATACTGCAGCAGTTAGGAGGCCTTGGTCAGAGATGATAAATGTATGATTTCTGACTTGCAGTAGGGAGGACATAGTGGAGTGCTGCTATCTGAAGCTGGATTTATGGGGAGCGAGGAGATTGTTAGTAGTGAGGTAATCTGGCAATCTTGAATGGGCCAGGGACTACTGAAGCTTGGCTTGGGCTGGGAGGAGGGAGCTAGGCCTGGAATTACCAGGTAAAGAGATGTCACCACTTTTGTGGAGAGGGATTACACAGGCTGTTTTTCACGCCCGTGGGACTGAACCTGTGGGAAAAAGAAAGATTAAGGACATGGGTGAGAAGTTTGGAAATAGCTGGAGCCAAGATCTGAAGGAGCTTAGGGTAGATTCCATCTGGACTAGATTTTATGTTGTTCAGGGAGCGGAGGGCTTTGAGGACTTCTTGTTCAGAGATGGGGGGGATTGGAAGTTATTGTTGCAGTGTGGAGGTGGGGTGACCAGAACCAGAGGAGGGGGTCCAGGTGGCACAGCACAGGAAGTGAAGAATTTGTTGAGTGTGTCTGCTGCATAGATATGGTCAGTGACAGGGTGGCCATTGTTCACGAATGCAGGGGCACTGGGCTGGGCTGGAGGGTTGACCGGTGAGTGTACTACTTTCCAGAATTTGGAAGGTTGAGTGTGAGAGAGTTGTGACCTGAAGTAATCTGCTTTGGCTTGCCTGATGGCCTTGGTGCTGGCATTGTGGAGGGTGTTGTAGGTTAGCCTGTTTTGAGGGGTCGGGTGGGTTTGAAGGCAGCCCAGGCTTTATCCTTGGCTTTGCATTTAGCTAGGATGGAAGCAGAGATCCACTGGTGGTGGTGCTTCTTGACCCTGGACTTTCTTAGAGGGGCATGGAAGTCCCAGATTTTGGTGAAAATGTGCAGGAAAGTGAAGAGGGCAATGTTGACATTAGGTGCTGTGTATACCTGATGCCAAATTGGCATGGCTGAGGCTGGAGAAAAGAGAATCAGTGTCTATAACATTTAGTGAGCGAGTATTTAGGTACTTGGGGGCAGATTTTAGCATGTGAGTTTTCCTGATACAACAAGTAAAGCAATGATCACTTAGTACATTAGCAAGAGTGCCAGAAGAGGTGAATCTGTGAGGGTGGGAAGTGAGACTCCAGTTGATCAGAGAGCATAGGCACCAGGTTGTATGGGACCGTGGGGCATGAGCCCAACCAATATTCTGTGACATGGGCAGAGCCCCACCAATATTTTTTGTACTGTTTTTTTTTTTTTTTTCTTTGTGCTGTCTTCTGTGGTGGGATGCATGACCTGGGAGCACCCTCTGAAAATGACTGCAGCACGCCCCCCCACCCCTCAATTCCCATCCTGGACTGGTGATGAGTGATCCCGAGTCTAACCCTCATCTCAATTATCCAATGAAAACTTTAAAATTTGGCGCCGAATCCCTGATGCGCATGCACTGAAAGTAAGAGAGCAGGCATCTTGATTGGCGGTAAGATGGCTTACATTGAGGTGGGCAATGAAGGGGCGGCTAGGTGGTGCAGCTAGGAAGGGTGTTCTGTCGGGTGACTTTTCAAACTTTTTTCGTGACTGTGCTGGTGAGGAAGAGCAGAGCCAGAGAAGAAGAGAGTGGGGAAAACAACAGCAGTAGCCAGTAAGCTGAAAGCGACGAGGGTCTCAGGACTGGACCTGAGGCTCAGCAAGCCAGTAGCAGAGCAGAGGGCGATAGAAGAGGGAGGGAGCAGGCTGGGCCACTGGAGAAAGTGTGAGCCATCTCAGGCAGCCAGGCCAGAGTGAGTCAGTGTGCCATGAGCATTGGGTCGTCTTTCAGGCAGCTAACAGACGCTAAAGAAGAACAAGGAGCAGCAAGCCCAGGTTGGGGAGGGCCCAGGGTCACAGAGAGGTCTCATCGACTATGAACTAAGCCCTGAAGTCCTCCTAGTACTAACTAGGTAAGGTGTGGTTGTGATGTGATGCATTGTTGGAAAGCTTAGCCAAGCCGAGGAAGAGAAGAATGGAAGAGGGATTCAACAAGGGAGGGAATGGAAACTGGAAAGGACACTGCAATTGGATTGCCCAATCCTAAACCCAGGCCCTGGAACAGGAGAGGACCAAATGAAAGTTAGAAAACAAATAAAATAAAAAAGTTTTGCAGCAATGTTTGGTCGGACTTTTGAACTAGATAGAGTCTGAGATGCTAAACTAAAACATTTTAGTGCATGAGGAGGGTTAAAATATACATACCTGTCTACTGCACTGAGCAAAAGAAAACTGCATGTGCATTTATCTCTCAGCATATCATAATATAGAGGATAATGTATGGGTCACTATCAGTAACCAGCTCGTTGAATGTCGAGAGGTTACCATGGCTACCTTGTAAATCTCGAGAGTGAAGCTTGAGATGTTTACGTAGCCATGGCCACCTCAAGACAGTTAAACCAACTGGTTGCCAATAGCAAACCATGCATTATATTTTTATAGTGGTTCACATAACTAATTAAAACAAGCATTTGTCAATGCCGAATGTTTGCTTGCTGGCATTGGCATTGGTAGTGTAGAAGTTACAGAGCTGCATAACAGAAATGTCAGTGAAGTACTGAACTGAAGCCAACCCCACCACTACCCTGCAGAGAGTGACAGGCATTGGGGTGTGCCTTTGGGTTGTCAGGCATAACAGCCATGCCATTTCACCACACCCTACCCTGCAGATACTGACAAGTGTCACTCTGTGCCTTGGGGTCTTTGGCCCTTATGCGCACCCCATTCCATCAGGAAATACAGTGAGATGGGTGCGGTATAGGAGAATGGGGTGAACTTTGGGGCCAAAGAGTCCAAGGCATACCTTAATGCCTCTCACTGGATGCAGGGTGTGGAATGGTATGAGCATTACTGGCAAGAATCCCAAGTCACTCCCCTGATGCCTGTCATTCTCTACAGGGTGGGGCGTTATGGTTGGAAACCCTAACACCTCAAGCATTCATTGGTATTTTCACTCCAAATTTTCAACATGGTTTTTTTGTGACCCCCACCTCGTGAACAGTGGCAATATCAGTTTGTTAGCCTAAAGCTGCTTACGCAGAGCGACTACGGCATTTAGCACCACAGGTGCAAAAACACATTCCGAACAGGATGTGAAAAATGACAGCTATACTGTTCATGGGGAGGTGTAAAAAATGGCAATGTTGCAAATCTGCAGTAAAAATATTTAAAAAAACTGGTGAAATCACTAGCGTGCATAGTAACTGTGCAACGCACACCGGTAAATGTAATTAGTTTGGAGATTTTTTACAGCAGATTGTCAACACAGGCATTTTGGGACCTCTGATCATGAACAGTGTCACTGTGATTTTCTTTATCTGTCCTGAAAAATGATTTCCCAGAGCGTCCACGTATCTCTGGGCTGAAAGTGTGAAAACACATTTCAGCCATGTTGTGAAAAATGACAGCTGTACTGTTCATAAGGAAGTGTGGAAAAATGCCACTGGTGAAAATCTGGACTGAAAATATTTCAAAGTCATGAACTTACGATGGTGCATGGAAACTGTGCAATGCTCACTCGTAACACAGTCATTTTATGGGCTTTTGTCACCAAATTTTCAACATAGCCATTTTAAGACCTCTGCTCATGAACAGTGTAACTGTGATTTTCTTACTCTGGCCCAAACATTGCTTTCACACACTGACTGCACCATTGTGCGCTACATGTGCAGAAACACATTTTGGGTGACGTGAAAAATGGCAGCTGTACTGTTCATAAGGAAGTGTAATAAAATGGCAATGTTGAAATTTGGAGTGAAAATATTGAAAATTCGCAAACTTACGAGCGTGAGTAGGAACTGCGCAACGCAGCACTCGTAAAACAGTCATTTTTAGGAATTTTTTCACCAAATTTTCAACATAGCCATTTTAAGACCTCTGCTCATGAACAGTGTCACTGTGATTTTCTTAATTTGTCCCATACATTGATTTCACACACCAACTGCGCCATTGTGCGCTACCTGGGTGGAAACACGTATTGGGCAAGATGTGAAAAATGACAGCTGCACTGCTCATAAGGAAGTGTGGTAAAATGGCAATGTTGAAAATCTGGAGTGAAAATATCGAAAATTCGTGAACTTATGAGCATGCATAGGAACTGTGCAACGCACGCTCGTAAAACAGTCATTTTAGGAATTTTTCCACCAAATTTTCAGCATAGGCTTTTTGAGAGCCCACCTTATGAACAGTGACAGTGTCATTTCTTTACTCAGTCCTGAAAGGTGATTTCACGCAGTGACTGCAAAATCACCCTTCGGGGCCGATTAACACCATGACAGTGAGATCATTCATAAGAAGGGGTCCCAAAAACCCCATATTGAAAATTTGGTGCAAAAATTCCAAAAAATGGCTGAGATATGCAGCAAAGTTGAATAACTCCTATCTATTCCATTATACAGCTTACCGTCATTTCCTCAGTTCGCAGTCAGCTTTGAAGAGTGCAGACGTGTTCCCGGGCCACAGAAGATCGTCGCACCGAGTCCTGAGGTAAGCATGGGGTGGGGGATGTGGGAGGCAGGGTGCGCAGTGGGTGGGCGTGGGTGGGGCAGAGACACGAGGGACCGCTTTTGAGTTTCTGGTGTTTTTTAAATGACGAGACGCAGGACGTTTGCACACAAGGACGGCTGGTGGGGGCATGGAGCCAATGGGGACTGGACACCCCGTTGGCATCATGTGTTGCCATGCTGGGGTGGGCTCCAGCGTGGCACCCTGTACTTTGGGGGAACCAGTGGAGCCGACGGGGATTGGGCACCCCATTGGCAATACTTAATTTAGGCCATGCTGGGGTGGGCACCCAGCGTGGCATATAGAACTCTGTTTTTGGGGGTGCTGCACAGCCGATGGGGGATTGGCACCGTCAGGCCGCTATTACAGTGTGGGGCGAGCACACAGTATGCGTGCATGTGTGTGTTTCTGTGTGTGTATAGGGGATCCCGCGCATGAGCAGGCGATATCTTATCGCTGCTCATTGAAGCATAGCTCCCCCTTTCAACTGTACGCCACTGCATTTTGTCTGCTGTCATAGACAGCTGGAGCAGGCATTGGAGAACTGTGGCCGTGCCTGCAAACACACTGCCTGAATTGGAAGAAGGCTGCCACACCTCCGAAAACTCAGATGATGGCATTATGTTTCTTGCACATGCGTGCAAGCAAACATAAAAATACAGCAGGAACTTTACAACTGCTGTTATATCCATCACCGCTGCTAATTTCAGATCATGTTCACTGCCGTGGTCATTTCGGGAAGGTTGTAGATTTCTGTAGCAGGCATGCACAGACTGTTCCCAGTTGTTAACCCATTGATGTGACGTACCATCGATGGGTTAACAACATGGTGACATCACATCGATGGTAAAACATTGTTATAAAAAGGTAGATTTCTACCTATAACGAAGTTCTACCACACATTATAATTATTTAAATGTAGATTAGTTAATTATATTAAAAGAAAAAATATAGATGGCTTATAAGGAGCGCCGAGAAAGACCAAACATTCAGGGAAGATCCATTCTGTCAGGAGGATGAGAAAGGAATAATGAAGAGAAAAGGACTGCGGTCTGCAGAGGTTGTGGAATTTCACCTCATCTTGCCCTCTTTCTGTACAGTTTCATGGCCATTTTGACTGTGTCGTTGGCAGCTGGGTAGGTGCAAGTGAGGCCTTGAGGTATGGGTGAGTCATCTTTCATAACAGCTTCATCTATTCCCTCCTTCCTCATACTCATGTTGAACTTGTCCCTGAAGGTATGATGTGGTGCCCTTAATGTGTTGCATGGGTTTTACTTTGCATGTCTTCTCTTATGTACCCATGTCAAAAAAAGTATATTTCAAAAGTTAAAGTAGAGAATAAGTGTAGGTACTATCTACAATCTCTAACCTGATATGGCGAAGTACGCAGTGAAATGAGACACTACCTCATTCCTCATTATGCCACACTCTCTCTCCTGACCTCTGCTAAACCCATGGAGGGCAGGAGGTGCTCAGAAATTATATGTGACCTGATGTGGCACTGAGGGGTGCATTTCCTTATCTCTGTACTAACCAACAGATTATAAAAGCAGGTGTTTCCCACTGTGTTTTGTGCTTTTGTATTATTCACTGGTTAATGGGGTGCCCAGTCCCCAGCTAAAGCAAAGCAATTGAACATTCTGTGATTTTGTAGTCAGAGAAATAACCCAGTAGGGAGAAAATATAAGTGGTTGTGGGCCTTGTGGCCAAACAGAGGACATCCCTGCAGCATTATCTGGTGCTGTATGGGGCAGGTATGAGTATGCCCTGCAGGGTGTTTAGGTGTTTCAGCAGGCCTCTTCTTATCTTATCATGCGTGGTTAAATGCCACCATGTAAGTTTGGGGGCCAGGGCACTACTGGGCCACAGCTGTTTTTGATCCTGAGGGATATCACGGGTTGAGTAATCACAGGGGGACAGTGAATAAAAGCATCTGGATGAATTGTCTCTGTTACTTCTTATCCTGACACATGTTTCCAAAGCTCTTAATTTGGACTTGCCTGATGGGGGTGGGAAAAGGGAAAGCCTCTGGGCTACCACCTTCTCTCTGATCCTGGTTGTGCATTTGTTGTGGGGACATTACACAGACCCCCTGGTGTTTGTACAATATTATTTTTGTCAGGCTGGCAGCAGCGGATGTAGGTAGTTTGGGGAGGGCATTGCTTCACTTTACCATCTCTTGGCATTTGCTGCTGGATGGTTTGGCACTAGGGGATTGAAACTTGGGCTTAGATCCAGTCTTGCTGCTTGAGTGCTGCCTTGCTGGAATGGTTCTAATCTTTTTAAGAGGTGTGGTGGTGGAAATTGGGAGCTGAGTTCCAGTGGGCTTATCCCTAATTTAACCCCAGTGGTGAGCACTCACAGCCAGGGTTGGACTGAGGTGGGGTGGGGCCTGGAAAGTTGACACAGGGGCTCACACACCATGGATTCCTGGAAAATCAAAAGGGGAGGGCCCAAGGTGACTCCTCACAGGCCAGCACAGCACATGACTTCTGCAGATGTTCTACCAGACCCTTTGTGATTTTTGGGGAATGGGGGGGCAGGATGTCGGTGTTGCTGCTGGGAAGAGGGGAACACCAACCACAGCTGAGGGACAGGTGGGCATAAATAAAAGAACAAATAAGGTAGAAGATGGTACCATATTGGGGTCATGATATGGGTCTGGAGGATAATGCGAAGAAGTAATTTTTCACACAAAGGGTGGTGAATGCATGGAATAGCCCCTCGGCAGAGATGAGTGGTGGGGACAGAAATGGTGGGGTAATTCAAGAATGCATGGAATACACGCAAGGGAACCCTAGCAATAGAAATGCATTGTTGAATTCCCCTACTATTTCTGTCCCCACCACCCACCTCTGCCGAGGGGCTGCTCCATGCATCTACCACCCTTTGTGTGAAAATTACTTAGTCACGTTAATCTCTAGTCTCATAGCATGACCCGAATAAGGTACCTTCTTCTACCTTATTTATGCCCTTTTTTTTACTTTTCTATTTATCCCTCCTATCTACCCTCGGAGTCCACTCCTTTGGACCGCTCATGTACTCCAGCCACCGAACTCAGGATCTGCCCCTAGAGTGACTCTGCCTCCTTCTCTCCTGCACAGAGGGGTCTGTCCCGAAATTGGTGGTCTGGGTGGTTTTGGAACGGTCATCATCTAGGACTGCCAAGGTATTTTTTCCATTTTTCTGTGGTCCCTTTCCAAGCCCCCTGAGATGCTGGTGCAAGGAGGTACGTCCAGAGAGGCAATGTACTGATGCACATCTCTCTCAGGTGCCTAACAGTCTCTCCCATCCCCGACTCAGAGAAAAGGAGCCACCAACTCCTTGAGAGTCTGTGCTCCCACCGGATCTCTCAGACGTCGGCTGCACACTGCACCCCGGTATCCCACCCCAGAGGGAGGTGAGCATCCATTGGAATGCTCAATCCTCCCTCTCCCAGCTGACCCCCACTGACCCAAGTCCATTCCTGAACCCAGGTCATCGGCATAGTGCAAGGTGTGGCGTCCAGTGCCTCAACCCTCAGCACCACTGGGCTGGCCTATTTATGCCCTTATTTATGCCCACCTGTCCCTCAGTGGTGGTTGATGTTCCCCCCTTCCATGCACCAAGTTGTATGCAGTATTCTCTGGATTGTAGTGGTCCTTCCCCCTCCACCCAATACTCAACCCAGTAGGGATGAAGGTTCCTCCCCCAGGCCCCACACCCTTGGTGACAGCCTGAGCCATCCTGCCACAGCCATGTGGGAATCCGCTTCCAAGGAAGTCCCCCCCCCGCCAACAACAAGGAGGCAGTATGGCACAATGGTTTAAGGCTCTGAGCTGCAAACCTGGAGACCTGGGTTTGAATCCCACAGCCCCCACTTGCATACTGTGTGACACTGCGCTAGTCACTTAACTTCCTTGTGCTCCCAAGTCGCACCTGTAAACAAGCTTTCAGCTTAGTGTGTCTCTCCTGGTAAAAAAAAAACAAAAAACAAAAAACTCAACAATACCCTGGCCGTGTACGTACCCCAACAGTGATTTGTGCCAACCCTGCCCATTCTCGTCGGTGATTAGTGTACCCCCCCAGCCACAGCATTGATATCACAGATTGCAAGGTGCTCCACTCCCATAGACCCTTACAGGGGGGCTGACCTCACACCCCATGTGGGGATGACCTCTGACCCCTGGACCAGGGGGTGGGGCTCTGACCATGACTCCTGGGCCCCCCAAAAAAATTTACAAACCCAACTCCTATGTCAGAGAGTGATTTTGGGAGTGAGGGTTGTATTGAGGGGGTTCATTTAGCAGCTGGGTAAGACTGAGGGACTTTATTTCGGAGATATGGGCTTTGAAGGAGGAGGCTAGCCAGTCCAAGCTGAAATCACCTAAGAGAATCAGTTCCCCTTTTGAGGCTAGGTCAGGAAAAGTAGCTATGGTGGAGACTAGAGAGTTGCTAGTTAGGTGTGGAGAGGCATACAGCACCCCTATGAATATGGGGAGTGAGGCAGGAAGGGCAAGTTGGCCCAGGAGAATTTTGTGGGAACTAGGGCAAGATTCCTTAAAAGTGACTGAGCATGAGAGGGGGTGTTTAGTATAGATGGCTATGGACCCTCCTCTCTTGCCACAGTCCTGTCTGAGAAGAGTGTAGTTTGGAAGGTTGAGGGAGGAGTCGGTGATCTTAGTGGAGAGCCAAGTTTCAGACAGACATAGGATGTCAGGAAAGTGTTCAGGCACCCAGCAAGCTAATTGGTATAGTTTATATAAAGGCAAAACCACCTCCCTCATTCTGCTGGTGATACCCCTCCCCATGCACCCCATCATCCCACTTACCCTCCTTACTGCCTTGTCACACTGCATGATTACCTTTAGGTCATCCAATATGATTACCCCAGGGTCTCTTTTTTTCGTGGTGTTCACCAATACCATTCCTCCAATTTTGTACTCTTTCCCTGGGTTTCTGTGCCCTAACTGCATTATTTTGCATTTTTTTTGCATTGAAACCAAGCTGTCATACCTTTGAACACTCCTCTAGTTTTCTTAGGTCTCTGCTCATTCTTTCCACCCCCCCTCCGAGTTTCCACCCTATTGCAGATTTTGGTGTTATCCACAAAGATGTAGACCTTCCCTTCCAGCTTCTCTGCAATGTCACTTATGAAGACCTTAAAGAGGATAGGTCCCAGCACTGATCCCTGAGGCTCCCCACTGGTCACTCTTCCTTCCTTGGCGTGAACTCCATTTACCAGCACCCTCTGTCTCCTATTCCCTAACCAATTTCTTATCAAGTTTACCACCTTTGGAGTCACTCCTAAGCTACCCAGCTTGGTTACTAGTCTCCTATGTGGAACGGTGTCAGAGACTTTACTGAAATCTAGGTAAACCACATCAACTGCTCCACCCTGATCTAGTTCCTTGGTTACCCTGTCAAAGAAATCTACCAGATTTATTTGACATGACCTCCCTCTTGTGAAACCATGCTGCTTTGGGTCTTGTAACCCACTGGATTCAAGATATTCCACAATCCATTTCTTCAGCAATGATTCCATTAACTTTCCCACCACCAATAATAAAACTAGCCAATAATAGTCAGCCTCCTCCCTGCTACCAATTTTGTCTAGTGGGACCACATGTGATCCCCTACAGTCCTCTGGACCCAATTCCATTTCAAGTGAACTGTTAAATACAACCGTCAGAGGTGAGTCTTGTTTCAAAACAGGGCCACCCAATTTACTCTACCACTTCTGTTGTTTTGAATTGTACTCCCAAGAGGCTGTAATTTGTGTTGCAGATCCAGTACCTTATTTTCCAGGTCCTGAGATCTCAAAACTATACCCTTACAGAAATAATTATATGAAATATTTTCATGCTGCACACATAAAACTACCCAAGTGATATGGATGCTGCAAGTATGATTTAAATGTTAAATTGGAACCGATTGCATGCATATGGTATGCACACAGCAAGCAAGTGTGGAAACCATGATTTTTATGTTAAATTGGGAAAGACTGCATACATATGGCATGTGTACAAAAACGCAAGTGGTCACTAATAATTGCATATATAAAAGTTAAGTGTCTTGTTCAGGATCACACCATACACAAGTGGGGGTAGATGTGATTCAAACCCAGGTCATCATTCCTCCAAGTCTTCTGGTTTGCATTTCAGTGCCTTTAACCACTAAGCCATACTGTCTGCATACATATAGCTCACTTATACTTCAAAACATACTGTATCTGAATGCATCTGCACGCATGCAGCATGCTTGTAGCTACTGTTATGCTTTTCAGTTTTCTTCTGTCCCTCATCTCATTTTCACCATTGAACTGTAGCACACATACCAATGGAAACACATCTGGTCCCCCCAATACACAAACTTACCCACAAAACCACTTAGTTACTTTTGTCTGGCCTGTACTCCTACTATTTTCTCTCCATAGTTTTGAATGCTTCCATGCAAACAGACTTTAAGGTGCAAAACAGAGGTAGCAATAATTCAACATACACACCCACATGGACATGGCAAGTCCCTTCCCCCATGCACACACACTGTAATGGGTACAGCCATGCTACAGACAACCCACCAAGTATAGATATAAGTAAAACGTCTCTTACCTGAGTACTAGGGAGCCAGATGCAGGAGACTTTAAGAGATGAGGCAGTATAGCGCAGTGGGTTAAGGCGCTGATCTGGAGACCTGGGTTTGAATCTTACAGCTGCTTAGGTGCATACCGTGTAATCCTGAGCAAATCACTTAACTTTCTTGTACTCCCAGGATGCATCTGGAAACAAGCTTCGGCTTAGTGTGCACTCCTGGTTAAACAATGTTCCCTTTCCCTGTGATGTCCATTAATCAGAGTGCTGGGGTGTACCCCCTAAAAATGAATGGAGCTATTTTCTATTACTATTTATTACGTTATGATGGTGAGTTGGAGATTAATGAATGCCACTGTTCTACTAACAAGGCACTTGTTAGTCGAGCGGTGGCCTTCATTAATCTCCAACTCTCCATCAATAATGCATAAAATAGTAATAAATTAATTACCCCCATTCATTTCAATGGTTCACACCCCTGTAGTCTCCTTTGCCCTTTGTCATAATGTGTCTGAGCATGGGGATGTGGAGGTGAGCTTCACTGGAAGGGGGCATAAGCCTGACTATATTGGGGCTCCCGCTCAACTGTCCATGAATGCAAGGGACAGCTCTAGAATGTCTCTAACATCTCTAAAATGTACAACATATTTGGTTTGACTGAAAAGCGATATGCAAATCAGGAAAAATTCAAATGTATAAGATGGTATCCTATCAGGAAACTGAAGCTGAAGGTTCCGACACTCACGGACCCAGATTTGGTATCCCAAAATTGGGGATGACCGAAAGTGTTGCCTGACAGTGAAATTGCATTTTGTTAGGCAAAATTGTATTTCACCCAGTGAAATGCTTAGTTTTGCCCATAGAACATGGTTCCTGCTGGTGTAACCTTGAGAGGGCGGTGGTTCAAGGTGCTGGCCAAGCTGCTGCACGGTGTAGGGCACCAATGCTCCTGCAGCTCATCCAGCAAGCTTTCAGAGATGGGATTCTGTTCCTGGTAGTGGAACTTTTTTTCAAATTTTTTTGCACCTCCCCAACTTAACTACCTGCTCCGAGGTCCGCTCCCCCTTGGAGTTGGTTATATTAGTTAGAAGGGTGCTGGGGGCAAAGCACCCCACATAACACAAGTCCCCATCATGATTGTGAAATTCGGTCTCCTGATGTTGGTATAGTGTAGGTTGGGAGGCCGAATTCTTGGAATACATAAGTATTCCCTGTAAGATTCATCTGTATATACCCCAGAGCAGTATATCAGATTTGGGCTTAAAACCCACCCAATTACTAACCAATTTTTTTCCTGGCTGAAGTTCTGCCCCTCCCCAAAATAACTTATTCTCAATTTTTCTCCCCGACTACATTCCATTCAATACCCATACTCTATGGGTCATGAAGCCACCCAACGGTGAAGAAACATGAAAAACACATCAATATTTCAGTTCTTCCTCCCTCCCCAATCCCTCTGTAAAAAAAAATTATTTTTATGTACCCATATGGCCAGAATCTACAGCCTAGCACAGTGTGCCACCAGCCCAGTTTTCAGTCCGCTTTCCCTCTCTCCTTCTGCTAGAAGCTGGATGCTGGAACCGACCATCACTGGTCCCCAACATGGTCCGTGACCAAGTCACCTCACCATCCAAACCCTCCCAGCCTGGGTTGCTTGCTTCTTGCTTGGTTGCTGCTGTGACTGCTGCTGCACTGCACTGATCAAAGCCTATGAAGGCCACCTACACTGCTGTCACCACTGCTGTTGCCAGGGGGTCTGTCCTGTTTTTTATTTTTACAAGGCGAGCCTACTAGAGTAAGTTGGTAGCCTAGTCTTCATTTAGCTTCTAGCTCACCTTCCACCCCTTCAGCCACCAGGGGAGATGGAGACTCATCAAGAGTAGAACAACAAAAACATGCTGCCACAATACAGCTATTGAGAGTTCAGTGCTCACTGACTCCTCCAAGCTGTAGTGTGCAGTCTGTCTACTCTGTGGCAGGAAAGACAGTGTTGCACTTGCAAGGCTCATGTGCTCCTTCTTGGCTGGAGCTCATCCACATCATATGTGAGTGTGCCACTGCTAATAGGTGGAGAGAGTGGACAACACCCTACAGACAGTTGAATCTGGAGAGTATCTGCAGCATGGGCACACACAGGCCAGATGGGCACTTGTTGCGCAAAAGATTAAATCCAAATTTAAAGCCATTATTGCCACACAATAAGAACCTAGGCACAAGAATGGGGGGGGGGGACTGCCTTCCTCTCCCCTACTTAAATGGCACCCCTGCTTAATGGTAGAAATTCATTCTCAGTTGCTAATGCAATGGTTTCCATTGTGTTCTGAGGTACTCTATTTCTATGTTTCATGATGTGTCCCAATCATCATGTGGGTTAGTGTCCATGTCCCACATTTCAGTGACAAAATGTGAAGTATGGTGCATGATTCCAAGATTCTGCTTAATACAAAGAGTGCTGAGCATGGCCATAGTGTATATGCTCAATACAGAATGACAAAGGGAAAGAAAGTGAGATGAAAAGATCATGGAGGAACACTTTTGTAGCACTAAATATTCATACAGGATTTGCATGGTCTAATACAAAATGGATAGGCTTCACAACACAGAGGCCCCTCTTCATAATAATAATAATAATAATAATATTTTTATATTTTTGGTGCTTTCAAAATACCAAGGCGCTGTACATAATAAAATCAGCAATTCATATATATAAACAGTCATTCATAAATAAAATCATACCCATATCATAAAATAACCAACAATTTCAATTGTTAAAAGCCTGAGACCACAAATAAGTCTTTAAAGCCTGTTTGAATGACTCCACAGTTGCACACTCCCAAATCCGACGGGGTAGAGAGTTCCAAAGGGTAGGTGCAGCGAACTCAAATGCTCTTGGGCCAAAAGATTTTAAAGATACCCTTGGAACCTCTAGCAACCCCTCGCCGGATGAGCGGAGTGATCGACCAGGCTGGTAGGGAATCAGGAGCTCTTTCAGGTAGTCTGGGCCTAGTCATACATCTGGAATGGGGGATGTTGACTGGCTATATCCTAGACATTTAATACAGTAAGCAAACAATACTTTGCAAATTAATGGCGATTTAATGACAAAAATCAAAAGCCATTAAACATCTTGCAAAACGATCAGAATTAATGAGTTTACCTAATTTTTATGGGAATTCAAATAAAAATGTATTTAATGACTCTGATTGCTAGCAGTAGTATAAGAAATAGAAACTAATGTGTTTTTTTAGATGAGATTTGCACTAGTTTGCTGCTGCGCACATGGCAAGTGTGCAGCATGTCAACCTGATGTGATGTTTAAATGATTTTCACACCAGCTTAACTGCTGCACTCATGTCAAGCTTGCAACATGCGAACCTCATGTGATTTTTAGAAGATGTCTACACCAGTTTATCTGCTGCACACATGTCAAGCTTGCAGCATGCAGATCTGATTTGCTTTTTAGACCTGGTTCACTTAGGATCACTTTGTGTATGTGAACTGCATGCCAACATTGCACAATTAAGTATGTGACATGCATTCTGCATGTACACAGCATACCTATATTTCTGTAAGGGTATCCAGGTGGATGGCTACACTTATATTGCCTATTCTTCTGATAAAAGTTACGTTATAATATTCTAAGTCCAAGTTTCGATTTACACTCTTTAACTTATAACATGGTTCATATCCATTCAGTCTAACAACAGTGAACGAGACAGCATTCTCATCTCTGCAGCCTCTATACATTTATTTATTTATTTATTTATTTAATTTATTGTGTCTAGGATTACAAATACCTTTGAGCCAAGACTCTTTTACAAAGGTTCCACGTCAGTTAAGAACATACTACAGACAATACAGTAGGTAAAACAGCAAAACAATAAATGTAACAACAGTGCTGGTGATAAAGGACAAGAATGGAAAAAGTAAGATTCAGTGGAAGAGGAAAAATGCAGATAGTTAAATGGAGCAGCTATAATGAAAGAGAGAGAACACAATTAGGGGGCATGTGCCCACAAGAACGGGTCGGGTCAAAACACACGGTAGTGGCACAGAGACAGGGAGGAGAAGAGGAGGGGAGGACATTGATGCAGCCAGTGGCAATTGTCGGACAATGGTGGGAGAGATTGAGGGAGAGGTAGTGAAGGGCAGGATGATGGGGCGGGAGAAAGAGATGTAAAGAGAAAAAAGGGATGGGGGAATCAGGGTGGGGGGAGGTAGGGGATAGGGCAGATAGGAAGTGGGGTAGATGGGAGCTAGGAAAGGGGGGAGGGATAAGTGCTTAAGGGGGCAGAGAGAGGCTACAGCAATGGTGTGTATACCTGAAGTATGTAGTGGCACCACAGGAGCTGATGGCGACTTGAAAGGAGCCAGAAAATTAAGGGATCCACATCAGGAGTCCGACAGTATTTCTGTCAAATGCCTTGTCAGCGACACTGGCAGGTTGACTGCATTCTACAGTTGGCTGTCGGTTCGCTATTGTTTTCTATAGGGGGCTTCACCCCCCAAATCCCCCTCATGGGGGGCTATGCCCCCTGCACCGACCTCACCTAAAGATTATCAACTCCAGTTGGAGCTGATTGGGGGGGTGCAGGACCCCTGACAGGCAGCGTCATATTCCAGTGGGTCTCCCACTGTGGCTAGGCCCTGTAGTCACTGTGGGGGACCTTGCTGGTGAAATGTCACTATGAGGTGGGTAAACGGGAAATTAAGCATCCAGTAACCACCCTAAATTTGGATTATTATTCAAGATTTCAATTATCTGATTAGTTTGTTTGATGTCACAGTTCTCTTCCCTAATATGGCTCAGGGGTATGGTTTTATCAAGACCAAGACCTAATTGCCCAATCACCACTGAATTCATCTATTCATAGTAAGCAAGTCTTATGTATACCACAGTGATCAGAGTGTTGTCTTTAACATATAAGTCATCATATCCAGAAACCTCAAGCAAATTTTCTGGTTTAATATCCAAATCCATTTCTCTATTTAAAAGCAGCATGACTTATGTTTCCAACATTTCAGGGGTCTCAGTATCTAATTTCAAGATGCTTCTTGAACTAAGAATTTCCCCATCCATCATATCTTGTTTCATTTGTATCAGCTGACCCCTCGACTGATCTATTACAGTATGTACATGAGAGGTTATTGTAAAAGATATTGCCTCATTTGGGGGGGCTTAATCCTTGTTAATATGAGCTTTTTCTGTTACCTTTCATTTACAGTAGGTGCTGTTTTGAGAATTTCAGCATAATATTTTTTAGTTAATTGATTCAAGTTATTAGAATCTCCCTAGGGTGATTTTTCTGGTAGTAGGAATTCAGAACCTGCTCTTCCACTGTTTGATTCAGCATTACTGAAACCTAAGGGGCTAGGACTGTGCGAATATCTTTTTTCGAATATTTGGCCGAATATTTGGTATTTGGGTCCCAGATATTCGATATTTGGTATTCGATCAGAGAAGTTGCCTTATTAGAGAATTGCTACAGAAGTCCTTAAAATGGTTTCAGGAAGAGGAGGTTGAGATGTCATGGCACTTTGGTTTGTACATTGGTGCTATAGGCTGTCTTTTGGCACTGCTGCTTCAAGAGGAGGATGCTGAGGTGACTGCACTTTTGCTTGTACACTGGTGTCAGAGACTGCCTTGTCCCACTGCTGCTTCAGGAGGAGGATGCAGATGTCATGGCACTATTGTTTGTACACTGGTGCCAGAGGGTACCTTGTCCCACTGCTGCTTAAGGAGGAGGATGCAGAGGTCACAGCACTTTGGCATGTACACTGGTGCCAGACGCTACCTTGTCCCACTGCTACTTGAGGAGGAGGATGCAGAGCTCATAGCACTTTGGCTTGCACACTGGTGACAGAGGTTACCTTGTCCCGCTGCTGCTTCAGGAGGAGGTTGCAGGTGGGATGGCACTTAGGCTTGTTCACTGGTGCCACAGGCTGCCTTGTTGGGTACAGTTCTGTTGTGGAGGAGGATGCAGGTATCACAGCACTTTGGCTTGTACAGTGGTGCCAGAGGCTACCTTATTCCATTGCTGCTTCAGGAGGAGGATACAGAGGAAAATAGTTCATCATGGGCACTCCATTCAGTTTCCCATAGGATAAAGCTGGAAAAATAAGAAGACATAACGCTGTCATTTCATGTACTTAGGTCAAAAAAACAATTGTACTACAATAATAAATTATACAATGGCAAGAAAATTTCCTGGACTCTGATTGGTGAATGTGTGCCTGAGATAGTGATGTTATTACACAATAACATCACTGTATTGCTTTTGGATGCCATTGATGACGAGCATTGGGATGCCATTGATGACCATTTGGATTCCTTAAAATCATTTTTTTATTTTAATTTTTTTTTATTTTGTATAACAATGAGCCATTGTATAATATCAATAAGGCACTTCAGGGACGTGTGTTATCATGTAATAATGTCACTCCTTGGGTGGTGGAAGCACTCGGCTTCACCTCGGCCTCAACCCACGCCAGGAGTGATGTTATTACACTATAACACACACCCTATCATGCCTTATTGCTTAAATATGCCACACCCTTAAATAATTGTGGCCTTTAAGAAAACGAACCAATAAAACATAATTATGCCCATAGGAGAACAGTATAACTTCAGTAGGCCTTAACTCAGTCAATATTAGCATTTAATTGACAATCTATATATGGGCAGACTCCTCTTGTTGGGATTGGGTACTACATGAAACACATATGACACATCCTTAAATAATTTTGTGCTTTAAAAAAAGCAAGTAATAAAACATAATTATGCTCATAGGAGAACACTATAACTTCATCAGGCTAGCATACAAATTCACATCTTACCTTCGGAGCTGAGAGGGACAGCTGTGAGGATGGCACTGTATCATGAAGCCCATTCTGCCCATGATGTGTGGCCACAGAGATGCCTTTTGATTGAATGCTACCTGCCAGGGACACATAATGAAATCAAATGCTTCAAAATGGCCTGCACACACCCAGGCAGTCTCTCTTCCCAATTGGCCATCAGATGATGCAAAATCAGTGGTCAGACTGTTCTATTTTGGTTCTTTTTTCTATTGCATTTATAATTTTTTTTTATGTTTTTCTACTGTCCCACACCCAAACTCCCCCACCATGAAGTGTGCATGTGGAGGCAAGCGCACGCTGGGCTTGTGGGACACCCCACCCTGCCAGACACCCAGTTCCACCTCTGGACTACAAGCAGGTGACCCCCACACCCAGGATAGGAGGGCAGATACTCAATCATACTCCTGCCCTCCCCGCCCAATGCCAGCACCGTGACGACCAAAGGTCATTCTCAAACCCCCGTTGCTGGTGCAGTGCAAGGTAAGACATCCAGTGCATCAGCCCTCAGCACCACCAGGCCAGCCTAGACTGTTGTATTTCAATAACCCCCCCCACACACACACACCACCAAACAGAAAGAAAACAATGAAATGACTGAATACTTTACTTACCTTCACAAGTCATGCACAATGTTGCACCAAGAATCCATCACCCTGGTGATAAAATTCCTGCAGGGTGAAAAACCAAAAAAATAAAAAAATAAACACGATTAATTACAAGATAAAGGATTTCAGATACACTGTTCAATCATAATTCTCAAACTCTTCACCCAAACAAATAAACAAACATAAAAGAATTAAAAGATTGCTTACAATTTACTTACTTTTGCTGGTAGCACACAATGTGGTTCTTGAAGATGAGAAACATTAGACTCTGGCTTGGCTGGTCATCAATCATCCTTAATATATCAAGAATACTTCTTCCTCATAATTATTTCTGATTTGACATGGTAAATGAATACTGGAGGCTGGTGATGCCACACTGGTATCCGGCATATTTCAGGCTTGGGCAATACTGGAGACTGATGATGCCACACTGGTATCTGGCATATTTCAGGTATGTGCAATACTGGTAGTGTAGACAGGTGATGCCACAGGGGTATCTGTCATATTTCAGGCACGTGCAATACTGGAGAGTGGAGACAGGTGATGCCACACTGGTATCCGGCTTTTTTCAGGCATGGGCAATACTGGAGGCTGATGATGCCACACTGGTATCTGTCATATTTCAGACATGTACAATACTGGAGAGTGGAGACAGGTAATGGCACAGTAGTATCTGTCATATTTCAGGCATGTGCAATACTGGAGAGTGGAGACAGGTGATGCCACAGTGGTATCTGTCATATTTCAGACATGGCAATACTGGAGAGTGGAGACAAGTGATGCCACACTGGCATCTGGCATAGGCAATACTGGAAACTGAAGATGCCACACTGGTATCTGGCATATTTCAGGCATGTGCAATACTGGAGAGCGGAGCTAGGTGATGCCACACTGGTATCCGGCATATTGCAGGCACGGGCAATACTGGAGACTGATGATGCCACACTGGTATCTGTCAAATTTCAGGCATGTGCAATACTGGAGAGTGGAGACTGGTGATGCCACACTGGTATACCCCATATATTTTAGGCATGGGCAATACTGGAGACTGGTGATGCATATTTTCAAAATACAGTAGTGACAAGCTACAAAAAGGAAATAGATTTCAAAGCATTATAATTGGGTTTGAGGCACCACAAGTATAGTGGAGGCACTGGAAGAGACAGCATCAGCAAATGAACAAAGTCTAGCACTGGGCTCAGCTGCTGATGCTCCAAGCAACTACATATAATATTTGTGCAAAATCAAGCTAAGCACCCATCAGCACCTCACATTTCACAGACACTAGTTCTAACGGACACCATCTCTGGTTTACAGATTCATTTTATTATTAAAAAGGCACAATGCCTGATGCATTTTGGATCCTAAACTATCCTTTTTCAAAGGCAATTACAGCAAGACTGAACACTATTATATACACATAGGTGTTGTGACATCACAGTGATATCATTAATACAAAATTTAAATTCATAAGATGTAAAACACCACATGATGTACCTATATAAAACATCCATTACCTACTCTTAGGTGCTGCATATTGTTAAAGAGACATTTCCAGAGGTACCACAACACTGTGTGTTACTGAAGTGCATAACCATTTTAAGTGCACATGTTCAAAACATATAATATTGCATACATACAACAGCATAGACAAAAACTCTCTCATATCATAATGTAAAGAAAAGGAGTGGAAGGGAAAAAAGGGGAATAAAAGAAGTAAGAAGGAAAAAAAAGACAAAATTAAAAAAAGTAAACAATGGTGAAAATAAAGGGGGGGGGGGGGATTTAAGACCTTCAATCTCATAATCAAAAAGTAATGTAGCATCAGCAACCCATCAAAAAACTTCATTTTCGTTTTCTGTTCCTCAAATATAGTCCAAGATCCAGAACATAATTTAAGCCCAGAAACTTATCTCCTAATGTTACAATCCAAAAGTTTTCTTTATTCAGCAGCACTATATCATTACAGTATTAGTGAACCCCTCTCAAGGCATAAAACACCTTCTCAATACACTGAAATTTGAAACAATGTTGTAAAGCATCAGATGATTGTACAATGTATTGTGTTGCGTTGTGGCATATAACTCCTCTTTGTATGGCTCTAACATCTTCTCCTAGTACAGTTTTTTAAAAGAATTGACAGAACAGCCACCTAGAATGTCCTACAGAAGAGCTAAAACACTAAAGGACATTCCAGTACACAGCTATTACACTGAACCCAAAGTTCAAAAAATTGGTTAAATCAGGAAATGAATGGGTGTGTGCAGTGCAAAAGATGTGTCCATTGCAAAAATATTGCAGTTATTAAAAAAGTCACCAGCTGTAATGTACAAAGGGAATATGCAGTAAGACAGTTGCTTACCTGTGACACCTCTGGGGTTATTTACCTGTCAACAAGTTCATGCCAGGCCTTCTATGGGGCAAAACAACCCAGGGCCTTACAAAAAAAACTAGAATAGGAGAACATGTCAGAGCAATGCAAAGAGGAGACATAACATACAGTATGTTACAGCAAAACACAACATACTACAATCCTTTGATGGTTTACAGCATTGTTTCATATTTCAGCGCATTCAGAAGGTGTTTTATCCTACAAGAGGGGTTAACAATAATGATATAGTGCTGCTGAATGAACAAAACTTTTGGATTGTAACATTAGGAGATAATAAGTTTCCGGGCTTAAATTATGTTCTTGATCTCTGACTGTATTTCGTAATGTTTTACTTTTTTATTTTTGTCTTTTATTCCTTCTTACTTCTTTTATTCCCTTTCATTCCTTACCACTCCTTTCCTTTACATTGTGATATAGGAGAGTTTTGTCTATGCTGTTGTAAATATGCTATGTTACATGTTTTGAACATGTGCACTTAAGATGGTTATGTACTTCAGTAACACACAGTGTTGTGGTACCTTTGGAATTGTCTCTTTAACAATATGTAGCACATAAGAGTAGGTAATGGATGTTTCATATAGGCACATCATGTGGTGTTTTACATCTTATGAATTTAAATTTTGTATTAATGATATCACTGTGATGTCACAACACCTATGTATATATAATAGTGTTCAGTCTTTCTGTAATTGCCTTTGAAAAAGGATATTTTAGGATCCAAAATGCATCAGTTGTTGTGCCCGTTTCTTAATAAAATGAATTTGTAAACCAGAGATGGTGTCTGTGAAATGTGAGGTGCTGTCCTCTGGGTGCTCAGTATGGTTTCCCACAAAGAGACAGCATCACCAATCAGGGAGTTGGTGTAAAAAGAGCAATAGTATTGAGTGTGATTAAGATAATACCAGATGGTGTGTTGGTGCACATAGTCTAAAATTTGGGCCAGCATCACAAGTACAGGGGGCGTGTGGCAAAAAATCATCAGTGTTATTTGTGAGTGCTGTGAAATTCAAGATTTGTACTTGTAATCAAGATGTGGTAAATTAAGCTTGATGAATGGAAGTTGCTCAACATGTTAAGGGTCTAATGAGGATTTATTAGGCTCCATCACATCCCCTGCTGTGCTAAACAACCTCTCTGATGACACACTGGTTGAGGGACAGCTCAGGTATTTGATGGGCAGCTCTCTTAAATGAGGGGATGATCTCAACGTTTTGCTCAAGTGCTCCAGTGGATCAATGTAGATAGGTTCAAGAGCTTCTGTGAAGAAGCAATTCAGAACATTGCTTGCCGAGAGTGGGTGCTGCTGATTTCTCTTTCTTTGCTCTGCCTGCAGGGATGAACTAAGCTGTGCCCTGCAGTCTTCTTCCTCCATTTCATTAGGGGCATCCTCCACCTGCTGTTGTTGTTCTTCTAGAGATACTTCAGTAGGCATCACATCCTTAGCATGCATTGTAAAGGTGAGCTCTGAGCACAGCTGCTGATGAAAGTCATAGATACATAGATACAGAGACAGTGTCGGCAGATAAGGGCCTATGGCCCACCTAGTCTGCCCATTTGAGTTTGTAACTTCAGTTTATGTTTTCCTAGAACTCTGTTGCCCCTTACCCCCTGACCTCCAGAATTCCTTTATGTCTATCCCATGCATTCTTAAATCCCGTGATTGTTTCAGCCCCCACCACTTCCTCTGGCAGGGTGTTCCACTTATCCATTACCCGTTCTGTGAAGAAATTCTTCTTCACATTTCCTCTGAATCGTCCTCCCTCCAACTTCATTCCATGCCTTCTAGTCCTGGAACATCTTTTTCACTTAAAAATAGTGTATTCTTGCACCCTGTTCCTCCATGTAAGATACTTGTATGTCTCTATCATGTCCCCCTCTCTCCCTCCTCTCCTCCAGGGAGTACATATTCAATTCCTTCAACCTGTCCTCATAGGACTTGTGATGCAATCCATGTACCATCTTTGTTGCCCTCCTCTGAACCTTCTCTACCCTGTCTATGTCCTTACATAGGTAAGGTCTCCAGAACTGTACACTGTACTCCAGGTGGGGCCTCACTAGTGTCTTGAATAGTGGAATTATGACCTACCTTTTCCCACTGGTGATGCCCCTGCCTATGCATCCCAGCATCCTATTTGCTTTACCTGATGCCTTGTCACACTGTTTCCCTTCCTTGAGGTCATCAGAGATGATAACCCCAAGATCCCTTTCCTGCTTGATGCATGCTATATCCTCACCCCCAAACTGATATATTGTGCCAGGGTTTTTGTGCCCCATATGCATTATCTTGCACTTCTTTGCATTGAATTTCAACTGCCAAACCCCTGACGATTCTTCAAGTTTCGGCAGGTCACTTCTCATTCTGTCTACACCCTCTGGTGTGTCTACTCTGTTACAGAGCTTTGAGTCATCAGCCAACAGTGAAATTCTGCCTTCTAGGTCCTGTGCAATGTTACTGATGAAGATGTTGAATAAGACCGGTACCAGCACTGATCCCTATGGTACCCCACTGGTCATTGTTCCCTCTGTGGAGTGACAGCCATTTACCACCACCCTCTGTGTCCTGCCACCCAGCCAGTTACCTACCCACCACACTACTGTCCTGCCCACACCCACATTACCTAGTTTGTGTAATAGTCTTCTATGTGGCACAGTGTCAAAGGCCTTGCTGAAGTCCAGATAGGCCATGTCCACTGCCCTCCCCTGATCCACCTCCCTAATCACCCAGTCAAAAAATTCAACAAGGTTGGTCTGACATGACCTCCCCCTGGTGAAACTATGCTGCCTTGGATCCTGCAGTCCATTGACAACCAGATGTTCCACCAATCTCTCCTTCAGAAGTGCTTCCATGATCTTCCCCACTACCGAGGTGAGGCTGACTGGTCTGTAGTTCCCCACTTCCTTTTTGTTCCCGCTTTTGTATAAGGGGACTACATCTGCTGTCCTCCAGTCTTTGGGTACCTCCCCTGTTTCCAGTGATCGGCTAAACAGGATAGCCAGAGGTTCAGCCACCACCTCTCTGAGTTCTTTAAAGACCCTGGGGTGCACCCCATCTGGCCCCATTGCTTTATCAACTCTTATTACTTCCAATTCCTTCAGGACCCTTTCTCATGTAAAGGGACTTGTGTCCATTTCTGCACCATTCTCACCCCTTGTACTCCCTTTAGACCCATTACCCTCCTCTTCCTCAGTAAAGATTGAGCAGAAATACCTGTTCAGTATGTCAGCTTTACTGTTGTCATACTCCACGCGGCCCCCATCATCCCCCTTCAGTCTCACTATCCCTCACTTTGCCTTTCTTTTTTCACTTATGTACCTGTAAAGGTTTTGTCCCCTCTACCCACTGATTTTGCAATGTGCTCTTCTGTCTGAGGTTTGGCTTCCCTTACTGACCTCCCTGCCTCCCTTTGCTTCTCTTGGTACGTCTCCTATCCCCTTCTACCTGTGTCTTTTGTATTGCCTAAATGCAATCTTTTGGCTTTCACTTTCTTTGCTACCTCTTTGGAAAACCATAATGGTCTCCTCTTCCTTTTCCTCTTGCTAACCTGCTTAATGCATAATTCTGTTGCTCTTGTAATCCCCATTTTAAATACTGCCCACCGTTCCTCAACCCCTGAATCCTGCCCCATTCCCCTTAATGCCTCTTTTAAGTATCTCCCTATTTTCCCAAAGTCTGCCCCCCTAAAATCCAGGATACGTGTTTTTGTTTGGTTTGGTTCTGCTCCTTCTGTGATTTCAAACCACAATGACTGGTGGTCACTGTTCCCCAGGTGCTCCCCCACTGTTACCCCATCACACTATCCCTGTTTGTGAGCACAAGGTCCAGTATTGCCTCTGCTGAGTTGATTCCATGACCAGTTGCTTGAGGAAGGCACCCTGAAGGGAGTCCAGGATAAATCTCCTAATAGTTGATGCTGCTACTGGGATGCTCCAGTCACGTCTGGAATATTGAAGTCTCCAACCAGTACTACCTCACCCTTGTCTGCCATCCTTTGGATGGCTAGCATCAGCTCCCTATCTGTTTCTTTCTCCTGGGCTGGTGGTCTATAGACTACACCTGTGCGGATAGCTGGCCCCATTTTCCTTTTCAGCTTAACCCACAGTATCTCTCCCCCATTTTGTTCCTCCTGGATCTCTGTGGCCCTTATGTCATTTTTCACATACAGTGCCACTCCTCCTCCCTTCCTACCTGCCCGGTCTCTTCTGAATATGTTGTAGCCAGGAATGGCCATCTCCCAGTCATGGTCATCATTACACCAGGTTTCTGTGATGGCCACAATATCCAGGTCTGACCACACCATGACAGCCTCCAGATCTTCCATCTTGTTGCTGAGGCTCCTGGCATTGGCATACATGGCTTTCCATGATTTGACCTCCCTAGACTGTTTAGCTGTTCTACTCCAGCCCCTTCCCTGGTTGTCCTTTATCTCTGGTTCTCCTTGCTGTATGCCCTTCTGTTGATTTTTGCCTCTTTTCTGCCTATCCATCCCTTGGGCGCTAATCTCCATCTTTTGCACACTGCTTTGTTGAGATATCCACTCCTCCAGTTCATTGATTCCACTGCTAGCTGTGGGGGTGAGCAAGTAGGTACCCTCCTTGCTGGCCTGCCACACCCCTTGGCTAGTTTAAATGCTTCTCAGTGTAGCATTTAAACTTATCATTGAGTGCTTGGATTCCCCTCCAGGATGGATGCAGGCCATCAGGCTTGAACAAACCTCCATCCCTCCAGGTGGGTCCCCAGTCACCAATGAATCCAAACCCTTCCTCACAGCACCAGTTCTTCAACCATAGTTAAAGTTCCTGGTGCATGCACCCCTGTGCTCTCCCATGCCTCTCGCAGGTAGTACTTCTGAGAAGGTGACAGAAGTAGCTACTTGCTTGAGACCCTTCCCCAATTTCCTAAACTCTTCCTGAACTTCCTTTTGCTCCCCATTTGCCAGGTCATTAGTACCTAGGTGGATAATGACATCCAGCTCACCCTCCCGTCTTGCCTTCCCAGCGATCTCCAGGATCTTCCTTCTCTCCCTCCAAGCCATGGCACCTGGTAGGCATCTCACCTCCCTGTCCTCCCCTTCCCCCTCCTGTGTTGCTAGCTGGATCCCTCTTATGATGGGGTTCCCCACCACGATTTGCTTCCTCCTCCTCCTCCTCTGGGGTCCACTGCTCTCCCCGCTGAGGTCACCTCATTGGCTAACCTCCACATCCTTTCCTTCCACTTCTCTGGGTACCTCTATTTGGTTGCCCCCATTTGACAGAGTGGCATATGAGTTCTTGAGTGGAATAGGATCTGGGATGTGTCTCTGCCTGACCATCTTAACCCACCCTGAGCCCACTGTTATCCAAGTGCTCCTCGTTCTTGGCATCCTTTGAGGCAGCGGCATTGGACGGAGTGGTCTCTGGATACGGGTGATGGTACTCCTGACCCAGTTTACTTCCGCTCTGAGTCTGGCTACCTCATCCCACAGTCCAGAGAGATGCATGCAGATAGGGCAGCACCTCAGTGTCCAGAAGGTCTGCCTGAATATGGCTGCCCTGCAGCTACTGCATTGCACCACTCCCCACATTATGCTGCAATTAAACTGCTATTCCACTACTTGTCTGCTACTGAAGCTCTCCTAGTTCCCTTTTTATTAATTTACTGTCCTAAAAATCCTGCCACTGATCATCAGATACTTTTCTTGTAAAAAAAGAAAATAAATAAATACATAAATGAGTCAAAACACTTGTTGTGCTGAGGGTGGGCTTCTTCCCCTTATGCATCTTCTACTCCACACTCCCTACTATCCCCTGTGTTTAGCTCCTGTCAATCAGATATAACAGGGCATTTAATCAAGAGCTGGGGGAAGGGGAGGAAGGGGGTTTAAAATTTGCAGCAATTAAAGACAGCAAAGAAATACACCACCACTACGTTTTAAATTTTCAACAGCCCAAAAACAATTCTAAGTAAAGAGAGCAAAGAAATTACAGTGTCACTAAATGCCCACAATCTAAGTTTAATAACAAAAATAGCAAGTACCAGTTACTGTAAAGCACTGAAATGAATGTTTCCTTCCCCTTCTGGCTTCTTTTATACAGTGTGCAGGCATTTCAAGGTGCAGTATCTTGCACTTAAACCTTGGGTCCAGCATTGTTGCAAAAACATATTGCTTGCTGCCACAAATGTCAGTGAATCTGTTCCCTACTTCAGTTGTTAGATTATGTACACTGCAGGTGCAAGATTAGCATGGGTGGAAAATCTCTGCAGTGACTTTTTCAGCATCTGGACTGCAGGGATGACCTGGTTGAGTGGTGCAAATTCTGCACTCATGTCATGTGTGCTTCTCTTAAAAGGTCCAAGCACTTTAACTGTGCCTTCAGTAACATCCCAGTCCTAGTGACTGAGAACTCCCCAATGTCTGTCTCCATACTCATTTCATGTAGATCCCACTTCTGCTCCAGTAGCCTTTCAAAATATAGATTGTCAAATTCCAGCGCATTGAGACATCCATTATCAGCCTGTGCTGTGCAATCTGAATGCACTCTTGCACCTGCCACAGTTGGTTTGTGATCTTAACCGAGTGATGGAAATGAGCACAAATTCTTCTTGCTGTCTTAGCAGTTTGATTCACCTCTGGTGTCTTGAAGATGAACGTTGTCACCACCAAAGTCAAACTGTGTGCAAAACAACAGATGCCTTTAAAGTGCCTGTTGCACAATGCCTTTGTCATATTTGCTGCATTGTTAGTCACAATGAAACTGACATGTAGCGACATGTCTTCAGTCCACATACGTGGCATGTCTTGCAAGAATGACAAAATGTTGGTGGACTGGTGATCCACAGGCATAATGGATGCATTGAGAAGTGGGGACCTGCTATGACAGGCTGTGGAGGCTACACCAGGGGAATGACATGAAGTATGAACACCTGCACCTTCACTGCCTGCACCAGTTGGGTCTGCTACACACCAATGTGCAGTCAGCAACATACAGTGGCATTACCCAGGATGAAACTCAGTTCTACAGCATTTTGCAGCACTCAGCAGAATGCTGCAGCAGATCTGCTGAATAAAACAATGTCATTTTAATGGCAATTAGTCCCTTTCGTCATTCAGGAAAATGTGACAATGCCAGGATGAAGTGAATGCCACAGTTTCCTGAATGTCAAAAGGGACTAATTGCCATTGAAATGACATTGCTTCATTCTGTAGGTCTGCTGCAGCATACTGCAGAGTGCTTTAAAAGTGTGTTTCATCCTGGGGGATGCCACTTTATATGCATGGTTGGAGTTTGTGCTACTCCATATATCTGTTGTGCAATAGAAAACATCACTGACTGCATGTGATGGTCTCTGAAAGACTGCCTTGCGCACATCCTCATATATGTTCAGCAAAACAGTACAGGGGAATGTTGTGCATGTTGGTATCTGATGCTGTGGGTGCAAATGTTGCATCAGCCACTTGAAATTTATGTTTTCAACCACTGAAAATGGCTGCAGATCCGTGCAATCATTTCCCCAATTAACTGGGTGATCTGTTGTGCAGATGGATGTGAGGGGTGAAATTTAGTCATTGCAAGAAAGGACCACATAATGGGGGCCAAAGAAGTCTGGGACTGTAATGGGGTCCGATGCCTTTCAATGGGAAAGGTTGTGGACCATGTAGAAGGTGAATCATCAGGAGGCAAAGAGGGACCCACAATTTTTCCCAAGACTATTTTGTGATGAACTGTCACTGGTGTGGATGGGCAAGAAGAAACTGTGTCTGACTTACTGACATGATGACCATCACCACCGCTTTGTGACTGGGAATCATCAACATTTGGACCCCCACCAGTACCAGAAGAGGCTCTCATCAGCATAATGCAGGGCAACACACTGGATCCCTGCAATGCATGGGCATGTTTCATCTTCAAATGATTACTCATTGCCATGGTAGTTAAGTTAGATATATTTTTTCCCCTGCTAATTATGCTGTGACACAGCCCATACACTGCCTTAGTGGCATAATTTTTGCTTATGCTAAAATGAAGCCACACAGTGTTTCTTACAGCTTTATTTGAACTAGCACTTGTCGTACCAATAGGTCAGCCATGGCTACTTCTTTTTGTCCCACCTTTATCACCAGTTTAACTGGGTGCTGCACCAGCACCTTGATCTTGCTCCACAACAGCCATCTGACTTTCTTGATTACAAGTTTCCCCATCTTGTGTGGATGGAGCTGACATGACCCCTCTAAAGCTTAATGTGGACTGCTTTGTTTTTTTAACAGGTGAAGGTTTAACGGCTTGCTTGCCTCGTGGCCCGTGCCCAGTAGTGTCAGCACTTTTCCTCAGTTTCCATGCAGCTCTTAGTTTTTTACTAGTCAGATATGATGCATATTCTGACTCTTCACCAAAGTCACTCATGTGGGTGTCAGTGTCTTTGTCAGATGCTGATGATAATGGTAGCTCATTAGGGTCTGGAATATATTCTGAGTCAGAAGAATGGTCTGCAAACTCTGCATTCTCCTCATGTAATACATCAACCACCTGAGCAGCATGAGTGCTATGTCTGGATTGCATCCTAGGGGTAGGGGTACTTGTTGTCATAGGCATTGTGGAAATACATGGTGGTGCAGTATCCAGGGTCATGCTAGTAGACACAATTACAGTGACTGCACTGGTAGTGGTTGCAGTATTAGCACCTGTGGGTTCTACATTATCACTTGAAGCACTTGTTGAAACAGTGGTGGTGGAGCCTGTAGTGTGGGTTACAGTCACTAGGCCGGTAAAAGTGGTACTGATGGCACTGGCTAATGTACTTGTGCTACAGGTGGTTGTAGGGACTAGGAAAACACTAGTAGTGGCAAGGGGTATAACATCAAGGGTGTAAGAAGCTACAGGGTGACTCAAGACAGTGGCTGTGGCTGACGGTTCCTCACTTAGAGCTCTACTAAGCTGTAATGCCCTCCTACTACAACCATAGAAGGTCGGGGCAGGAAATGAGTGGCTGCTACTGGTGGCAGTGACAGTGCTATCAATTATGTTAGTACTACTAGAGCTACTTTCACTACTCAAAGTAGTAATTGAGCCTAGCACCTTGCTAGGTGAGAAAATTATTTTGGCCTGCTGAATACGTCCAGATGAACGTAAACTACATTGTGATTCTACATCATTGCTGCTTGGTATAGACAGTGGTGCAGACTTGCTGGGGCTAGACCAAGTCCTTTCTCAGGTTTGCTTGTCACCGGACATGATAAATGATACTGATGCTGGTTTACATGACAATCAGAACTGCTATGATAATTAACACAGGCAAATATTTGTATTTATTTATACAGTATTAGCACAGTATGGGACTATGTGTGTAAATGTGGAATATGCAGGTTGCAAATAATCCCACAACAGAACTGTACCCAAGAGGCCCAACACACAAACAATTCACTGTGCCACACCTGACACACTGAAAAACTGTATCAGTTTAAAGAAAAACCTGTGATGATACTGATGGACAGATGTGTAACTGAATGCACTTACAGATGCACTCAGTGGGGCAGGGAGACTAGGGCTTGGATATTCAAAGGGGTTGCGAATGCGCCCCGGCGCGATATTCAAAGGGGTAGGTTATGCGGTGCAACCCCCGATGCACTGGGGCGCATTGGTAATGTATGCATTAAGTCGAAAGAAACAGGCTCAAATGCTTCCCACCCACAGGTGGGTGGCTGTATCGCAAGGTGGAACACAACAGCCGCCAGCCTTGGGTGGCCACCCGCCCAGCAGAAACACCATCTACAAGCACCCTGACCCCCTGGTAGTCTAGTGGCCCCACCATCCCATAAGCCTGATTGTGGGCTTCTGTATATATTACAGTAATACCTGGTGCTCTAGTGGTCCCCCCATATGCCCGATCACGGGCTGTTGTAAATATTAAGGATATAGCTGGTGGTCTGCACTTGCGCTGATGCATCCCCATTCCCCCCTTCTGTGTCTTGCGCTGGTGCAGTGCCACTGCGCCATGTGCAGTGTGTGTGCCCTCCATGCCATATTCAATGGTGCTGAGTCATGGCGCATCACCCTTGAATATCACCTGGTCCTGGCCCCGGCACAGCCCAGTTGCACTGTGCCCAAGCTTGCACCACTGCCTGGTGCAGTCTGAATATCTGGCCCTAGGTGTCAGACTCCTTTATTTTCCAAAAGAAAATCAGATTCACATTAACTTTCAGTTACATCACAGGCAGTCACACTCACTCTAGTAGATTTTGTGTGGATTGGAACTTTAAACATGGGGAAGAGGGGGCGCAACAAAGCGGCAATACTTACCAAACAACCCTTTCTGAATGACTGTTAATGAGCCCAGAAACAGTTCCCCCAAGTGATATTATATATAATATACTATATAATTCTGTCACACTAGACAGAAAACTAAAGCCTGACTTTGCTAAGCAGAAATTAGCCTCTTTTCTGCCAAAAAATCTATATCTTTAAATCAAAAAAAAATTGCATACTGTAGAGAGCAGACAGATGTGTGACTAAATACATTTTCAGATGCATGCAGTGGGGTAGGGGAGACTAGGTGTCAGACTTCTTTCTTTTTCAAAAGAAAATCAGATTCACATCAACTTTCAGTTACATCACTGGCACTCACACTCACACTCACACCAGTAGATTTTGTGTGGATAGGAACTTTAAACACTGGGGATGGGGGGGGGCATCTAAGCAGGAACACTAAGCAATTGCAGGCAACCCTTTCTGAATGACTGTTACTGAGCCCAGAAACAGTTCCCCCCAAATTATATTATATTTATATTATAGTTATACTATATAATTTTGTCACACTAGACAAAAAACTAAAGTCTAACTTTACTGAGCAGAAATAATCCTCTTTTCTGCCAAAAAATCAATATCTTTAAACCCCCAGCAATCACTCACTTAGAGAACAGTGTGGCTCAATGCAATGGGGGAGGGGTGTCAGCAAAGACACACACATACATAGTCTTCCCTCTGTCTTCTACTTCCTGAAACTGAGCCCAGTACAGGGACAAAAACACAAAATAATGCAGTCACAAATTGTCTCTGAAACTTAAGGTAAAGACTGAACAAAAAATAAACTATTTCCCTAAAGTGATTCAGCTTTCTGAAGCACAGACTGAAAAGCCCTATCTATCTGAGAAGTCTACCATCTCACAGTGAGATCACATGATCTGCAGAGCTGAGATCTCCAGAAACAGCCTCTGATTGGCCAAGGAGGCTCTGTGAGACTTTGAAATCTCATCCCCCGAATAGCTCTCCTGAATACCGAATAGGGAGGTATTTGGAACGGCCATCTGAATATTCGGAATGCCCATTATTTGTGGTATTCAGGAAATAATATTCAGTATTCACACAGCCCTATCAGGGACCAGATATTCAAAACTTAGCCCTGGGGCAAAATTAGTACTGCACGGAATGCTAAATTACCCCAGAACCATTAGCATTAGCATTAGCAGACCATTTGGCCTATTCTGCTGTTTTTTTAGTATGTTAGCATGCTATATTCAAAGGTATAGCACTGGGTCTAAACCCTCTGACTATAGCAAGCAAAGGAAGTTGTGCAAATAGGGCTGGGAGTGCAGTGCAAAAATAGCCCAGCAAACATGACAGCACTGAATATCGCAAGGAACACAGCTCTGAATATAGGAACCAGGCAGTGCACACAGCAACAGCAGCACAATGCACATGAGAAATGTGTCCACTGGGGAAGCATGCAAAGAAGAGCAGCTCAAAATGTGAACAGCAGAGCATACAGCAGTGTGCAACCTAACCCACATTAAAGGAGCCACCAAAATCAATGCCTGGAAAACACACATAAACCAAAAGTGTTTATATAAAAACAAAGCACATAACTTGTAAAGAGAGACCCCAGGATGTAGCAACACAATATAGACATGAACAGTGTAAAGGGTGCAGGGATGGGGCAGTGGGCATGTAACCCACAGAAAGGACAGTCCAGGTATGTTTGTCCATACAGACCCCACCAGTACCCACCATGCACAGGGTGCGTTGAAAAGGCATCTCAACACAGGAGAGAGGAATGCACAGCACAGAAAACACAGTTGGAGGACACAAGGGGATGGATGGCAATCATGGCCATATGGCAAAATTACCACACAATCCCGCAGACCAAGCCCCACTCCCACCAGCTCTGACATCAAGGTGCACCCATGGAACAAGGAACAGACCATGGCCACAAGCAGACACAGTACACGTGTTGCCTGCTACACACATAGCCCATGCAGGGTACACATGGAGAGTGGTCTGTGTCAGCTAAGTGCTGGATAAACCCAACACACCCATAGCAAGCCACAAGCAGATGCAAAGCTACAGGCAGCACAGGGAGAACTGTCATGACGACAGTGCCACAGAAGAGGCCTGGATGGCAGGCATCATGGTGAACCACATGGACTGTGGTTGCAATACAGCCCTGCAGTGACACCAAAAACAATAACCCAAGAAAGACATGGAACACAGGAATGTAACAAGAAAAATATATTACAACATGAATCCACAATGTGCAAAATGATTTACAGTGAAAAATAGAAACAGCAGCAACAAACAACCCAACTATACAGTAATAATAATACCCAACGTTCTAAACTATGTACAGTGAGGAAAATTACCTAAAACAGCAAACAAATGTGTGTGTGTGTGTGTGGGGGGGGATTTAACCAAACAAGGGAAGGGTGGGATCGGTGCCATTGCCTGCTGCTGGGCTGGAAGTCTCTCTGCCAGCAATTTCCAAATATTGCATGCCTCCCCGATGAGTACACCCTGCTACTTAATAATGGTCCTCTGCTGCCAAGTCAGTTGCCTGAGGAGGTCATCCCATTCCTCTCCATCCTCTGGCCTCTGTGCCCACACTGACACATGAGATGGACCTACAGAGTAAAGAAGCCAATGTAAGATGGGTGTCCCTACACCATTCAGAAGTGCAGAACACAGGATGTGGCACCAGAGAAGGACAGCATATTCCAACCAACATAGTCATGTACCCAACAATGGGAACAGTGCACATGCCATACAGCCTGTGCCTGTATGCGGAGACCCCGAACAACATATGAGTCACATGCCCAACCCACGCCTCCGGCACCATGCTAGGCTACGGAGCGCCACTGAGCATGTGCGTCCTGGTCATAACCCCTGCATGAACCCCCCACATGATGATGTCGCCGCACCTGCTCAGTGCGACCTGCACAAACCTGCCTAGCACTACACTAGACCGGCAGTGCCATGCAAATGGATTGCCCGGTGCTAACGCATTTACCCAGGGTAAAATCTTGCTAAATTTAAAACCTGTATACAAAGTAGCTTAATTACACATTCTCAGGGCAAACCAACACATTAGCATCTCATTACAGACTGCCCTGCATACATTAACTTGTGGATTGCCTGGCGGGGCTATTTAGGAGTTTTCAGAGCTCCACCTGAACAGCTGACAGGTATTGCAGGAGGTTGGAGGAAGACTGTCCACAGAGCAACATGCCTCATTGTGTCCCAGGACATGGATCAGGCTGCTACCAGTATGTAACACTCATTTAGCAAGCTTCGGTATTGTCTCTCAACACAGTGTAAATGCTTCTGCAATGCACTAGACCAATGTTGTGGGATGCTTGACTGGAAATTCTGGGACTGTTTACCCAGTCCACTGTAGGCACACATGCTGCAGGCCCTGCACGCAGGCCCACACAGTCACAGCATCCAGTGTACCCACATTGTGGAAACATACAGTTTGTGTGTGTATCCCTGACAGGGCAAACTGTGTTACACATATGGTTGCACATCAGCATCACTGTTACAGTGGGGGGGGGGGAGGACAGACACACTGCAATGGGTACGATGCACACAATGGCCATGTTTGCTCAGGTACACGAACAATCACTATGGGAGTATGTGGACCTGCACGTGACAAGACAGGTACAGCGCACAGTATACTGTAATGCACTTCCTGGCATTGCTATGTTGGCCAGCTGGCTAGCAGAGAATGGCACACCATGCACTGTGTGCGCAGAACCAGTGGTCGGGGGGGTGGCACGGGGAAGGGCTAAACAACACAGGCCACATCACCATGTCCCCAAACATATGTGTATATATGTGTGTGTGTGTGTGTTCACACGCACGTGATATGCTCTGCACACCCCAGCAAGGGTGCAATGTGCCATGTGACTGCAATCCATTTCTGTGCAACACAACCAAGGTACAAAGCTGTTTGTCCACAGACACAACAGGGATACCAATGCTGCTCACAGCTTACTGGCATGTGTGTGTGTTGCTGTGCTGCACACATTAACAAGCATGTGTTCCTGTAGTACAGACTGATATGCTGGGGTCATCACCAGGACTGTGTGACACGTGTACCATTGTGTAGTACAACATAATCGTTTCACGGGTCCACAACCAAGGACATGCCATGTCCAGTATATGATGGGTAATGCACATCATAGACACACACACACACACACACACACACACACACACACACACACACACTCATACACACACACACACAGTGTTGCTGGCATTTACTCACCACTGCCAAACACTCTGTCCCCACAGGTGACACTGACAGCCAGGCATGGTTGCATGCTTACAAATTCTCTGAGGAAGAGCTGAAGGCCCTAGTAGATGGGTACAAGAAGAGGAAGGCCCTAATGAGATGGTAACAGAATACAGATGCCACTGTCTGGCAAATGTGGGCAGAGATCATGGCAGAGGTGAATACCATGAGTGGCCATGGTAGGACCATGGATGCCGTATGTAAGAGGTGGCGTGACATGCAGCAGATGGCCAAGGAGGAGGAGTCATCTCCAGCTCTGAGCACTGCAATGCACATGGGGAGGTCCTATGCCTGTGGAGCTGAGGGTGTCAAATCCAATTATGGCTGTGGTGGCATCCACCATCAGACTGATGTCCCTGGCAGGTGTGGAGGGTGGTGGTTGTGAGTCCCTAATTGATCTTCACAGGGCATGTGAGTAACTGACATTGTTGCACCATGGAATGCATATCACCTACTGGGGTAATGGCCACTATGCTTGTGTTGTGGCACACTGGTGGTCCGTCATGTGCACATCTGTGGCCATATGGTGATCCTCCATGTAGTATGGTTGTGTATTTCCACCTGTTCTATGTGGATAAAGGCATGCAGCATGTCCCTCATGTAGCAGGCCATTGTGTTACATGTGGACAATCACCGTATGCATTGGCACGCGTCGTGTTGATAACTGGTGTGTTTGGCCACTCACATGGGCATGTGGTATGCCGCATGGGTGACAAGGTGTGCCATGCATGTCCATCACCTTTCTGGTAGTGTGTACCACGTGGGTGTGTTTGTGTGTGTCGATCACAGTGGTTACTGGGGGACATCCGCACTGTGGGAAGCATATTCTGTGTGTGTGTGTGTGTGTGTGGGTGTGTGCGCACCTTGGCTGTGGTGTTGTGTGTGCAGTTGACACTGGGGTATTGCAGGCACTATGCTGCATCATCTGCAGTGTTGTGTATTGCATGAGATGGCAGTGGTGTGTGACTGCTGCATATTGATAAGGCCACTCACACTGTTTCTCTTGCTCCCCAGCACAAAGTGGGTGTCTGTCGACAGTGGCCCATGTGGTGTGTGAGGAGGATGATGCCCAGGAAGAACCATCGACATCTGGGATGCAGGTGGCCACAGATCAGACACCCACTTTTCAGCAGCACTGGGGCAGTGCTGTATGTGTCAATGATGATGAGGATGCTGATGTTGATGCCGAGGATGATGACTTGACCTTTGTTCCAGGCCTGGACCTCCTTGTGGAACTGGACATTGGCAGAGGATTACCTTCAGGGTTTTACCATGCACAGGAGGACATGGCAGGACCTGACAGCAGTGCTCAGGGTTGTGCACCAGCAGGGTCACCTGCAAGACAGGCAGTGCCCTTGTTGCCAGGCTCACCCATTGTGTTAGCCCCTAGTACATGTATGGAGACAACCACATTTACTGGCACCATCACTGGCACAATCACAGCAGCAGTTCATCAGGTGGACTCAACACACCCAGGCAACGTGACACAGCAGCCAGTGGGTGGTCAGTCCGCTGTGCAGTTGATCCCACTGGACATGCGTAGCAGGGCAGGGGTTGCTGTGTGACAGCAGTCATCCCCTCATGGTGTGTTATGCCCATGCAATGCTAACAGACCCAAGGCCCCCCACCCACTGTGCAGAGTGGACTGCCACTCCAGGATTAGGATGACTCCTCCATGCAGCTGTGGAGGCACAGAATGCCGAACAGCAGGATCTCCACTCCTTCTGTAGGGAGGTATGGCAGGAACTGTCCCTCCTTTGGGAGGTGGTGACTTCTGGTTGGTTGCAGGTGGAGCAGCATGTTGAGGACCATCTGGCATTATCCCTCAGTGCCATTAACCAGGGAGTTGGTGACCTCACTGGGGCTATGATGGAACTCACAGCCACAGTGAGGGATGCAGCAATGGCTGGGCAGCATTGCACCAGTGGTGCATGCCACCAGCATGCCACTGTTGGTCCCTGGTGTGCCTCCAGTGCAAGTGGTGATGGGTCAGGTTCATTCACCACTGCTGCATCCCTGGCATCTGCAGGCACAGCATGGTGCCATGGTTGGCAGAGATCATTGGCCACAGACAGACAGTGCCGTGGCTGTGGTTGTACCAGAGCCAAAACATCCTCACAGTCTTCACCTGTATGCTCCTCAACCTACAGTATACCCACTTCAAGGATCTGCCATGGTGATTCTGTCAAGGTCCATGGTGGGAGACGGCATTAATGGCATATATCATCCACACCCTCAGGCACACTTTGCATTTACACACCCCTCACAGGTTCACACTTCACTCTGCACACATTACCCACTGTCACCTTAGCACATGTGTCAGGTCTGTTTTACCAACTGAGTGCACAGTTTCCACTATTTTGTGTGTAGCACTGTATGTTACATAATGTAAATACACTGTTGAGCACATATTTGTTGTCGGTGTTGTTTAACTTACCTGGCCATCCGTACTAGGGTTGCAGTGATGTTGTTCCTGTGCTGCTGGGACCTCATGGCCATGCGAGGGTCTCGCTGTTCATGATGCTCTACTATTTCCTGGATCCCTGGCTCTGGATCACTCTCAGGCTGTTTCTTAGGTTCAGGCATGTGTATTCCATGGTTTAGTGCCTTGTTGTGTAACATATAACATGCTAGGAATATGCCACATACCTTGTGAGGTCTATATTGTAGGGCACAGCCAGACCATTACAGGCAGCGGAATCACATCTTTAGCATGCCAAAGACCCTCTCAGTGACATTCCTGGTTGCAGCATGTGCCTCATTATAATGCTCCGTGGCCAATGTTCCCAGCCGGAGGAGTGGTGTTAAGAGCCAGGGTCTCAGGGAATAGGTACTGTCTCCTGTGAACACATTTCCACATGTTAGCTGCTATTTACTGTGCCATTCACCCTGCCCTTTGGCTGCCCTTCTGTTAGGATAATCCTGTCTCCCTGTCCACACTCCCCCCAACTCACTTGCCTGCTGTTTCCTGGCACTCTTCCACCACTGATGTGGGTTGTGTTGTGTCTGCTGCCAATACTTACTGACTAGGTGTCAACTTGGTATCCAGCCATCCTCAAATGCCTGGCACAGCCTGTACTGATGCCAGATGAAGGCACTGTGGGCTCTGCCAGTGTACTGTGCAAAGACATTGATGATGCACCACGTTGCATCGCACACCACCTGGCAGTTGATGGAGTGGTATCCCTTCCTGTTGAGAAACACATCTCCACCATCACCAGGTGGTGCACAGATGGCATTGTGGGTGCAGTTGATGACACAAAGTATAGCCGGTAGGTGCACAACCTGATAGAATTGCTGCATGATTTCTCTGTGCTCCCCTGCCTTGCTGGGAAATACTATGAATTCACCAGTGTGTGACAGGAAGGCATCAAGGAACAGGGTCTGGAGGCATGAGTTGGCCGACTGTGACATGCTAATGGTACAGTATCTCTGACTGGTGTCTGGAATGTACCAGTGGATAGAAAGCACAATGCAGCTATCACATTTTTCTCAGCTGTCATGACATGGCTGCATCTGGTGTTAGGCTGCAGCTGCTCATGCAGGAGTTCACACAGCTGTCTCAGCATGACCCTGTTCATCCTGTACCAGCCCACAAGGTGGTCATCAGTAAAAGTCTCGAATGAGACTCTGGGTTAGTACATCCTGTGAGCAGCATATCTTCTCCTTGGCCTGCGGTGTGGGCCAGGGTGGACTTGGTCCCTCTCTTCCTCATTCAGCACAGCTTCCATAAGGTAGCATAGCATGGCATTGTTCCCGACCACCATGATGTCTCCTGCAGTGTCCACACCCACCTCTGTGAGTTGCCCTGAGTTTACACATGCCTTTTATAAGCAGCAACTATCACCTCAATATGGGCTGCGCAATGTCGCCTTGCGTGGCGCTATTCCTTTGAATATACCATTGCACCTGTATGCATGTCCCCGCCCCACAGTTTGACCCTTACATAAATTATTTTTTTGTGCTGGTGCTATTGGCTTGTGCCGGCACTATTTCCCCTTTGAATATTGCGATCTGGTGCAAGTCCGGCTCAAATCTGGCACAAATAGTTTGCCCCCTGTGCAAAGTTTTGAATATCTGGCCTCAGGTTTCTAATGTTTCCCTTTTCTGTTGCCTGTTTTGTCCATTGGCAAATCTTCCCTTATTATACCAGGACTGAATTATAATCCTACCACAATCTCTTATTCATTTCTTTGTTCTTCACCTTTTGCAATGCCCTCTTTTACTAGAACTTCCTCAAGAACAATACTTCCACTTTTGGACCATTCTGTATTTCTTGCCCCAGTTTATGCAACCTGCCTAGTACATCATCTAATCTATCCCCGTTTATTGCACTATCCTCCCTTAAGGAGGATATTTCATTCTTGATACACTCTAATTGTGGCATTAACAGTACACTGGCAGTGTGGGAAACCTTAAACAATTTAAAAATAAAATGGGCAGTATTGCACACTTTTACTGTCCTCGTCCTCTATCACTTGCTTGTTACTGCACAAAGCTGAGGTCTGTAACAGACACTTTAGTTCAGAAATGGTTGTACCCAAGTCCTGTTTAATATTGTTGAGGCTATCTCTGCAATTACACTCATTACTTTTATCAGTGTCAGCATGCTGAGAAACTAGTTTGACACAAAACTGCATTCCTGGCCCAGATATTCAAAAGGGTTGCTCATGGCGCAACTGTGTTGCACCATGCACAACCCACTGATGTGCCCCGGTGTGATATTTAAAAGGGAAAAGTGTGCTGCACAAATCCCGATGTGCCGGGGCGCATCAGTAATGTATGCAGGCACAGGTAGGGGGGATATCTGGCCCAGGCCATGCAGAGTTATGCATGCGCAACCCCTACCTGTGCCTGCACAAAGTTACACCTAGAAAAAAAGGAACAAGTGATGGCCACCCACAGGTGAGCTGCCTCATTGCAGGGCGCAACACAGCAGCTGCCACTTGTGGGTGGCCATCACCTGACCCTGCCACACCTGGTGGCGCTCCCACATGCCCCGATCATGGGCATCAGTCATCCCCCCCATGTCCGCTATCCCTGGTGGTCCAGTGGACCCCCCACTCCACCTGCCCACTGAGCCCCACCACCCCACTTCCCCCCGTCAGCCGACAGCACCCCACCCACCTGCCACCCCGCTGCCCGCTGACTGACAGCTCGGTAGGGCTGCACACCCATTTGTTCAGAGCATGAGCCAATGGGCATGCAGCCCATACCGTACTAGTCAGTCCAGATGGGGGGGTGGGGCTGGGGCCCAGTGGGCGAGTGGGGTGGGGGGTCCACTAGATCACCAGGGATATTGGACTTGGGGGGTGATGAATGCTGCCCACGATCGGGCTCATCGCAGTCCACTGGACCACCAGGGATGTTGTACTTGAGGGAGGATACAGTGATGCCCGCGATTGTGCTCCATGTGGTCCACTGGACCACCAGGGATAACAGATGTTCTTTGTCCCTTATGGGACGTCCCGCGATCGGGCTGCAGGGGGCGTCGGTCCCCGATGGTTGCTGCCTGGCAGGGTGCCAGGCACAAGTCGTCAGGGATTGGAGCACCTGCATGCTAATGGCATGCAAATGGGGCCGTAATCAGATGCAAATGGCCCCCTGTGCACCTTGCATAAATTATGGCCCCATTTGCATGTCCCCCTTTGAATATCACAGGTGCTGTGCATAGCGCAATGGCACTTGCACCACTGCATCTCAATGCTCCACTCTGACCACTTGTGCTGGCGCAATGCCACTGCGCCATGCACAGTGGGGGTGGCCAGGGTGTGATATTCAAAGCAGTTGCACCATAGCGCAGCTCCGTTGAATATCACCCTGGCCACACCCATGCACAACAAATTTGAGCTGCGCCCAGGCTTGCGCCACAGCCTGGCACAGTTTGAATATCTGGGCCCTGGTTTTTAAAGAGATCTTTTTCAGGTAGTTTTGTGAAGATCAGATTATGAAGGTTGAAATGAAAGTATTTCTGAAGCACATTGCACTACCTCCATGAATTTTAACTGGAGTTCGAAAGCTGGACTACACTTCAAAGATTCACTTACCTTGTTCCTGGGCCTCTCCCCACAGACTCTCTAATTACTCTAGATTGGATTTCTAGCCCCCCAGTTTCCAATTCTAATGAAGTGGTAGAGGAAGAATAGTCTGCCATAAGGATTATAATATTAATTGGTTTCAAATGTGGAGCAATTTTGGCGAGAGACCCTGGGCTCAATTTTATAAGGTGGACACAGGGCTTGCAACAAGCCCTGCATCCACTGCAAAGTTCAACGCAGCTGCTCCAAAGCTCCTTGGATGCAGTTTGGTCTGATTTTAGAAGGGCTGGCACAGTTGCAACAGTTTCTCTACTTTACGGCACCTTGCACCAAAGATGTGGCTCAAGTGCCATGATCCCAATGCAAAGTTGGACCAGGGAGTAGCTGGTTTAACTCCCTGCAACACACATTCTGGACTTGAGGTGGGTGTTTGTGGCACATTTCTTTTAAAATCGAGCTTTCCACAATGTTCAGCGCAAGTCGCATCCTGCATCAAACACCCCTGCTGCAGCTCCACATCCACCTCTAAAATTGAGCCTCCTAACTCCAAGGTTTTTTTTTTGTTCTTTCCTGTTGATTTAATTTGGATATCCTTAACTTCTTTGACAGTTTATACTCTGAAAGTTTTAGTTCATTATTCACAATGCTGCCATGCCTGGTTACAAGCATGTTCTTTCAGTACAGTTAACATTTTTACAATGATTACTATAGCCAACAATAAATATAATTATTCAGCCTAAATGGCCAAGACACGACATATCGAAAGACAGAATTCAAAACAGTCTAAGGCATAAAACCAAAAGACCGTTGTCAAATCCAAGTGCAGTGCATTTGGTCTTGTAGTTCACAACTTATGGCTTGTGGCATACAGTTTGCAGCTTTAATGGTCTTGGATTTTATAGAGGTGAGAAGCCTTTGTAGCAAGAGTTACAAGAGCCGTTTGCAGATGGTGGAAGTCCTTCCTCATAGACATTCCAGTTAAAGTGCAGAGAGAGAAGTCACAAAAATTAAATGTGACAAAGGCCTCCTTCCATAAGAGTCTGGTTGCCACAGAGCTTAAAAAAATCAGTCTACAATAAAACAAATTAAAAATGAATATATTTATCATTAGCTTGACTTTCAGAGACTCACTTACCTTTTATAAAAAAGATGCTGGTGACTTAAGGAAAATTAAAACCCACCATTTGTAAAAGAGAATTTCTTGTATGGTAGCATTTAGCTCTGTCAGCCTTCGGAATCATCCACCCATTTGTGTTTCATTAATCAGGATAATGATGCATCTATTTCCTATGCCATGCACAGGGACTCCTATCAAAAAGGTAGAGGACAAGAATCTCCTATCAAAAAGGTAGAGGACAAGAATCCCATTTAGAAATGTTATAGTTACAAGGCCCAAATAAATTAGTCAGCTAAAAACATTGTAGACATTACAAGAAGACTTTTGCTACCATTCCTTTATGTATAAAGTCAGCAATAGTTGGTACGCCAATTCTGTTTCCATGTTTTATTTACCATTTTTCAAAATGTATAACTCGGCTAGACACCGCAGAGATCAGACCCTGTCTCGATGCCAAATGTCAACTTTAAAGGTCCCCTGCAGTTTCAAAGCACTGTGGGTGAACCTCTCAGTTCAGCCCATAGAAATCTGCCAGTGGGATCACATTGGTGAAAGAGATGGAGCTTGATGTTCTGTGCATCAGTGCACACCTCTGCATCTGATGTATGACATCAGATGTTAGTGGTAATGTGGGAGAGAGCCACAGAGGGAGGAAAGCAGGAAACAAAGGCTTATGTGTAGGAGAGGCTTCATGGGGAGGAAGAAGAAGAGGAGGAGCAATTCACTCTGTAACATGGTGCTGGGCCCTATATTGCCATGTGTGAGATACCTGGCCCAAACAGTTGCTCAGCTCACGACCAACCAAACACACACATCCATGAAATGGAATGCTCCATCATGTGATACTTAGATTCAGCTGTTTCTGGGAACACTAGCAAGGGTTCCAGGATACCACAGGTGCTTCACTATCACAGTGCCAACCCTGCATGCAAGGAAGATACATGCTGCCATTCCCAGAACAGCACATTGTGGGACCACTGCATGAGGGATCACACTCATGCACCTGTATACCTTCAAGGTATCTGCCTGCTCTAAAGAGGGCTGGGCATTAGATTCCAATATAGACAAGTCTCATGGCAAGTATGGAGGCACCAAAAAGGGTACAGAAGTTGGAAATAAAAGAAAACAAGCAAAGAGGTGCTCACCCCATGATCAGTACGGATAGTGCTGCACTTACAAATTCTTTGAGATCCAATTTAAATTGGGTGCCTTCTTCTTCTTAGTGTAAAGTGGGGGATCTCTGTAACTGTTTCAGTGTGGGCTCAGCTGGTGAGTTTCAGTCACTATGAGGGGTTGAAATCACTCATGCCTATGCACGGCTCCTTTTACAGCTGGATACCCTGCTGAAGCAGGGGAGCATCCGCTGATTCCAACCACACACAGGAGCTGTGCATGCACTCCACTGCAACCACTGATGTAGGAGCTGGAGGAACAGTTATGTCAGAGCCACTCTCGTTCATGAGGGGAAAGTGGCCTCTGCATACCTGTGTCTCCAATATTTAGTGCACCAGTTTCAAACCATAATTCAGAAAATGGCTAACATATATCACAGAGACAGAGATTAAAGGTAGAAGTAACAACCTAGAAAGCTTATAGTGTCCATTGTGTGCACTAACATGGCTAGTAAATGTTAGCCAAGGCTTCCAGACTTTAAATTAGGGAAAGTCAGAACATCATTAACTATCAGGAAAAAAAAATCAGTCTGCTAGTTAGCTATTCTCAACTGAATCAGGAACTCGTACCTAATTTTAAAATGTTTCTAAGTAGGTAGCACTAAACTCTGCACAACAGGAGCTCAGGCAACAGTGTTTCAGTCTAATCAGAAGCACAAATTAACTGATTAACTCAGGAGCTACAGGAGCTTAGGTAGGAGGATTGAAATTTGATCGTAGGTCACATGTGCATCTTTCAGCCTATGAGGTGGACATAAACCAGTCTGTTGGGAGTTAGACTGCCATGGATATACTCATAACAGAACTGACACTGCTATTTCTTGTGGCTCCATGAACAGGAAAAAAGATTCAGAGAGGTGGTCATGACTGCCATCTGGGGGAACGCATTGGGAGTACAAGGATCACTTAAAGTGCATTGTGGCTACGCTTTAATCTAGTGAAAGATGTCATGGTAAAGGCCTCTCAGTCTTGACAACCAATTCCATGCAGCACCACCTGCTACTGAGACATCCTAATGTGTGCTCCTCAAGTGTGGACCACACTTCCAATCCTGTACCACTGCCTGTCAAACGCTCTTTCAAGTTGGATGCTGTCTCTTTGGCCCTAACCCACCAGTGACCATCAGTCCTGCTGTGGAAACATCTCCCAGTGTGTAGTCCAGCAGGGAATTGCCTATAAAGTTGCAGTCACCTGTCCCCTAAAGTGAAAAGCTATCTTCATTTGTACCCATCCCTCACCAAACAAGGTTCTAACAGTGCCCAGAATGCAAGCTTTACATGCCCAGACTAATTTTTTATTCTATTCAAGCAGCACAGCAGATCATTCAGTTAATACAAAAGATGATGACTTAGTCTGTGATCATTCTCCCTGACTCAGGATCTAGGTTTCAATTAACTGTTGCAGCATATCAAAGCATGCTGCCAGGTATCTTTCCATACCACATTGTCCTGCATAACTATTCTCAAAAGTTATCTAGATGTGTGAAAGGCAGGTGGTGGGAGAGTGGCACAGTATGTTGGTGATGTTTTCCACCCTACACTAATATATGGTTAAGCACTAAATCCACACATTTGTACCATCCCTGACAATCCCTGATGTGTGGACAAACCATTTTCTTCCAGTGGCAGTATTAAAGAAATAGTTGTCTCTGGTTCTCCTCTTGTTGCAGAATCCGCCTTGCCTTGCTGCAGGTCTCTTGCTTAATGTAGCATCCTTGGAAAAAGGATCACATCTGCAAACATCCTTGAATTCCTGTATGACATTGTGAGCTGATGGACCAAGGACACACTCAGGAGTTGCAGTCCTGCAGGAGGGGTTTGTAGTTATGAACAGTTTATCAGATATGTTGTAGGACTTCCTTGATGGACATTTTGATGGCAATAACCACACAATAACCAAGTATGGCCCTCCCAACCTGAAATACAAACAGAAAACTGGGAGGGATCTGTTCCACAGTCCTCAAGATACAGACAGTAACATATTGGAGTGATGATCCATTCAATGGTTGTGGATTTTAAAATTGTATTCTCTACACTACTTTATGTATAATGCATATTCAGTCTCACATCCTACAAAACATCTATTTTTATAGTCCTGTGACTGACCACTTCTTCAGGAAAATAGCCCAAACAATATATACAGTCTATCTTAAAATTCAAAAATAAATTATATATACTTTATCATAAATAGGGTCCGGTAAAGAAATCCTCATTTACACCTTTTAAGGTAACATACTGATGTACTATTCAAAGTAGTAAAACTGATCATATACTATCACAGCCTGGATTTCTGTGCATGCTTTACATTTTATAAAATATCTTGCAACTACTTTGCTGTTAAGTACATTGCATTACAATTTGTTCTTTCAAGTCTAGTAACAGTGGAGGTGGAGAAAAATGTGCTGACTGGATGGGCCAAGTGGTCCTTATCTGCTGTCAAATGTTATGTAACTATGGAACTAGAAGGGAAGTTTTATGGAACTAGAAGGGAAAGGATCAGATCAGTTACAGTACAGCAGCTTCTTGTTGTTTTTACATTGTTTCTTGTGGATTTTACTTGGTAGAAGGTTATTTCTTTTCTCTCTTACTACTTCTAAGGGGCTAGCAGGGTATTGTTTTGAGGCTGTTGGAATTTTAAAAACTGTTTTGGTGGCTATAAGTGGGCTCATTTGATGTTTCACTGTGTAGCAGGCTGCATTTGTAGAGGCCTGTTTCTTCTGATTTAAAACCTATTGATGTGATTTAACTGGGGCTGTTTCTTTGAATCAGAGACCTATATCTTCTAATGTCAAGCCTATTTTGATGTGTTGTTGGTGAAGCTGTTTGAATTGGAGACCTGTTTCTTTTAGTAGCAAACCTATTTTGGGGTCTTTGAGTAGAATTGTAATTCATTTTTGCTGGCTTCACTAACTGCAAAGGTTAGTGCATAGTGGGGGAAGGGTGCTAATGGTCTGACCAGGGGCCTCAGCTACCTGATTGTTTCTGGAAGACTTGGGTTGGTCTCACCCACCAACTCCTCACCCCACGCACCCTGGTCCATGATTTCCTCTATACCAGAGTTTCTGACATCACTTCTTCAAACGGGCAAAGGATATGCACCTGTCATAGCAGAAGCAGACATCCAGCAAAGGAACAGCAGCGAGTGAAGAGGTGACTGCTATCTCAGTGGAAGGGAAGTAACTACAAATCTAGGAACTTTCATCGTTACTTCTTTGCATTGCTATTGCATTGTGGAAAGGAGGAGTAGGAGTTTGAAGAAGGTTGTGCAAAAGCTACTTAAAGTCTCTTTTTGAATGTGGAGAGGAAGGTTAGTAATATAAAAAGCAGTTGCTCAATCTATCTAAACGTGTACTACAAAGGGGGTAAGGGAAATTAAGAAAATAATGTTTTGCACTCATAGAGGAGGGAGAGGGGAGACTTGGGGTGTGTTTGGTATCCTGCATCTGGAAGGGTGGGGGTCACTGGTGGGCAACAACAGCAATGGGTAGGGTGGTAGGCTGCAACAACTGTGGTGCACCAATCTTTCTAAAAATTGCCTGGAGCGTGGTAGGATGTTTAGTGTGCAAACACATAGAGAAACTTAGAAAGGAGATTGAGGGTCTGCAGGAGGAATTAAGACAGGCAAGGCAGACTGGGGGTGGGTTTAGCCCAATACTGGAGGGAGGAAGAATGGGAGATGAGGGAGGTCGATTTAAGCCAACAGTGGTGAGGAGAGGGTCAGAAGAAGGGAAGCAGGGACAAGGGGGCCCAGACCAGGAAGAACGATTACCAGGAAACCAGGTCAGGAGACAAAAGACAAATGGAAGGAGGAGATAGGGACTTGTGAGGTGGGGCTAAGAAGTGGCAAAAGTCATGGAGTGGAAAGGAGAGAACAGGTTACTATGAAGAGAGAGGGAGCGGGCATTTGTGAAGGGTCTTCAGAAAATAGTTTTGCACTGCTACAGAAGAGGAAGGTGGAGGAGGGAAATGATGAAATTAGAGGAGTAATTGATAAATGCCTGGACTAAACCAGAGCGGGGGGAAGTTCTGATGGGAGAATTGCAATGGGGCAAAAGGGGGAATAATGTGCAGGAGGAAGAAGAGGAGCTGGAAATGAGAGAGGGAGATGAATGGAAGCAAGCAGGGATAAAGAGTGGTGGAATCTTAGTGCTGGGGGACTCAATACTAAGAGGAGTCAGGTGGGGTAGCAAGAGGGAGAGGCATAGTCACATTTGGGTGGAGGCCATGCCAGGAATAACAGTGGAAAGGGTGGGACAATCTGTTCTGAAATATGCTAGAAGGGGTAGGGACAAGCCTCATTTAATTATATATCTTGGGATGAATGACCAGGCTGACAAGACAGCAGATATAGTCCAGAGGAGGTTTGAGGAACTAGGACAATTATGTGAGGGGGCAGGAAGATCAGTAACTTTTTCAGAGATACTTCCAGTGCCCAAGGCAAGCACAACAAGAAAGCTTAAAATAGAGGAATTTAATGGATGGCTAAGAACCTGGTGTTGTGCTAAAGGGTATGGGCTGTTGGGGGGTGGGGAGGGACCTGGGAAGACAGTAGTCTCTATGCCAAGGACAGACTGCACTTGAGTGAGGAGGGAAAGAAAGTGTTGAAACAGAGGATGGAGGAGTACATAGAGGAAGTAGGGAATTTAAACTAGGAGTGGGGGGTGGCAATTGGGCAGGAGACATGCAGAGACCACAGGTTGGGAAACCATATGAGCTTACCCTCCATAACAGTGACAAAGAATAAATGGCAAGTACTATTGGTGATGCTAGTAAAGGAGGGTGGGATGGGGGGGTTAAAGGGTGGAAGGTGGTTACCCTTAATGCTAGGAGCCTTGGGAGGAAAACTGCAGACTTACAGATGCTCATGGCAGAGGAAGAAGTGGACATTGCAGCCATCACAGAAACATGGGCCACCCAATACAATGACTGGGACCTATCTGTACCAGGGTACAGGTTATTTCATAAGCACAGTGTGATTAGGAAAGGCGGGGGTGTGGCACTATATGTGAAGGAAGGACTGAAGTGTGTAAGGGAGGAAGGGGAGGAGGGTAGTATGGAGTCACTTTGGATGCAAATCCAGGATTCCAAGAATAGGATTCTTGGAATTGGAGTGGTGTACAGGCCACCATCTCAGATGGAGGAGTTAGACAGGGAACTAGCGGGACAGATCTGGAGGACCTGCAAGAAGGGTAGTGTCATGAATGTGGGGGACTTCAACAACCCAGGAGTGGACTGGAGTACCCCAACAACCAGGAACAGAAGGGAGCAAGTACTGCTGGATGCCTTCCAGGACAACTTCCTGCTGCAAATGGTCAGTGAGCCAATCAGGTTAGGGAATACCCTTGACCTTGTGCTGGCAAATGGGGACTTTGAGAGAGAACTTACAGTGGAGGAACCGCTGTCAGGGAGTGACCACCACTCAGTATGGCTCACATTGGATATGGGTAAGAAAGGAGTGGAATCTGGCACAAGAGTGCTGGACTTCAGGAGGGCTGACTTTGGGAGGATGGAGGAAGTGGTAAAAGGGTACCTGGACAGAATTCAATCTAGTATGGACACTAGCCAGAGGTGGGAGCTCATAAAGCTGGTGATAGTGGAGGCAACCAAAACCTGCTGCAAGGCCCAGAGCAAGAAGGCTAGGGCTAAGAAACCAAGCTGGTTGAGCAAGGAGGTCATGGAAAAGGTAAGGAGGAAAAGAGCTGCCTTTTGGAAGTACAAGAAAACAGGGAGAGGGGAGGACAGAGAGGAACACTTGACGAAATTGAAGGAGGTGACAAGGACAGTAAGAGGAGCCAAGGCATCTACAGAACTCAGGCTGGTACAACACATTAAGAAGGGGAGAAGGACTTCTTTAGGTACATCAGGGAGAAAAGGAGCTGTAAGGACCACATAGTAAGGATTAGGAAGGAGGGGGGTTGGGTGGAAGCAGGGTGCGATAAGGCAGAAGCACTAAATGAGTACTTCTGCTCAGTATTTACTAAAGAGAAGATGGGGGTGACTCCCAAGGGGAAGAAATGGCAGAAATGGGGGGGAGGGGGTGACAGATGGGGAAATCATGGAGGGCAGAGTTCGGGAGGGTTTGAAGGCACTGAGGATGGATAAGGTGCCAGGCCCAGATGGCATCCAGACCAGCAGGGCCATAGTAATGGGGGGGTAAGTGGGGAAGTTGTCCAGGGCCCGGAGCTCAGGAGGGGCCCTCCTGAGGAGCTGGCATTACCTCTGTCATTAGCTGGTTTGGGAACCAGGGGCCCATTTCAAGTGACTTGTCTGGGGCCCCAGGATTCATAGCTGCAGCCCTGCACCCCAGGGTACTGAAGGAGCTGGCAGAGGTCCTTGCAGGACCATTGGCAGACCTATTTAATGCCTCATTACATTCGGGGTGTGTACCTAAGGCCCCAAGGATGAACAGAGAAATTACAGACCAGTGAGCCTCACATCCATCATGGGTAAGCTAATGGAGACTATCATGAAGGAGAGGTTGGTGGCCCTCCTAGAGGCCAAAGGACTACAGGACAGCAGACAGCATGGCTTCATACAGGGCAGATCCTGCCAAACCAACCTGGTGGAGTTCTATGACTGGGTAACTAGACAACTGGACAGGGGCCATGCAGTGGATGTCCTGTATCTGGACTTCAGTAAGGCATTCAACTCTGTGCTGCATGGAAGGCTGGGAAGTAAGTTGGTAGGCACAGGAGCAGGTGCAAAGCTGGTGAGATGGGTAGGGAACTGGCTTCAGGGAAGGCAACAGAGGGTGGTGGTGGGTGGGGAGCTCTCACACCCAAGGTTAGTGATGAGCAGTGTTCCACAGGGCTCGATGTTGGGACCAGTGTTGTTTAGGATATTCATTGTAGACATATCATTGGACATCAAGAGCAAGATCAGTCTGTTTGCTGATGATACCAAGGTAGGATCGGTGGTGGATGACCTAGGGGATGGCAAGGGTTGTAGGATGATCTGGCAAAGCTTGAAACCTGGTCAGATAACTGGCAACTGGGATTTAATGCTAAAAAGTGCAAGGTGCTGCATTTTGTGATGATGAACCCAAGGAGGAGTTACCAGCTTGGGGAGTGCAGCTAGCCCAGACAGAGGAGGAGAAGGATCTGGGGGTGTTCATTACAGGGTCAATGAATAACTCAGCACAATGTAGGAAGGCAGCTGCAAAGGCCAACAAAATGCTGGGTTGAATTGCAAGGGGTATATCCTCGAGGAGGGAGGAGGTGATTCTGCCACTGTATAGGTCATTAGTTAGACCACACCTGGAGTACTGCATGCAGTACTGGCACCCGTATCTGAAGAGGGACATTAAGTTACTGGAGGGGGTGCAGCACAGGGCGACAAAGTTGATCAAGGGGCTGGGGGACTTATCATACGAGAAGAGGCTCAGGGAGTTGAACATGTACTACTGAAGCAGAGGAGGAATGGGGGGACATGATTGAAACCTTTAAGTACATGAAAGGAATAAACAAGACAGGTACAGAAGGGCTGTTCAAAGTAAGGGAGGGGAGGGACACCAGGGGCCATGATATGAGACTGGAGGGAGGAAGGTTCAGGAGGGAGAGGAGGAGACATGTTTTACAGAGAGGGTGGTGGCTGGGTGGAATGCGTTACCTGCAGAAGTGGTATCCAGTAGAACAGTGGACTGCTTCAAAAGAGGATGGGACAAGACAAGGGATAGGGTCAATGAAGGGGAATGGTGGAAGAGAGGGGTAGCTGCAGAATAAGGGGTGCTAGCTGCACATTCGAGCAGACTTGATAGACCAGTAGGCCTTTATCTGCTGGCAAATTTCGTATGTTCATATGTTTGTATGTTTCTATGTTTCTAGAATGTTATTCACACCTCACTCCTCCCTTCCCTTCCCCTTTCCTTCCCCCCAAAAAAGCATACAAGCCACATCTCATGCTATTTGGGCATTTACAGGAGCAAATCCATATCTCCATAATCCATCAAGACTAACTTAAAGTGCATCAAGAATTTCAAAGTCTCATATGAAGAAATGCTTCAGCACAAACATGATGAAAAATAATAAAAAATATTTAACAACCATTGGTGTGAAGCAAATAAATCAAAACAAAATAAAAAAACTATGGTTCTCAAAAGAATTGGTGGGGAAGGTAAGGGAGAAAAAGACAGCATTCAGGAAGTATAAGGAAACACAGAAGGAGCAGGACAGAGAACTGTACTAGTTAAAGCAGAAAGAAGCAGGGAAGGCAGTCAGACTAGCAAAGGCCCAATCCGAGGAAAAGATAGCCAACTCGGTTAAGAAGGGGGATGAAACCTTTTATAGGTACATTAGGAAGCAAAGAAAGACTAAGGCAGGGAAACTGAGGCTGAATAAAGAGGAAGGTGGTTGGGCAGAGAGCAACAGTGAAAAAGCAGGGATACTGAATGAATACTTCTGCTCAGTATTCACAATAGAAAAGCAAGGAGAGATACCTAATCCAGTCAATAGATGCACTCTGGATGGGGGGGGGGGTTGATATTAGTCCTTTCACAGAAAAAAGGGTTCTGAAAGAACTCTTAAAACTGAAGGTGGATAAAGCAATGGGGCATAAGGGGATTCACCCCAGTATTCTAAAGGAACTAAGGGAAGAACTAGTAACACCACTGACTATCCTTTTTAATAAATCATGGGAGGATGGTGTGGTACCTGAGGACTGGAGGAGGGCAGATGTAATTCCCCTTCACAAAAGTGGGAGCAAGACAGAGGCAGGAAACTACAGACCTGTCAGTTTCACCTCAGTGGTAGGGAAAATGATGAAATCACTTCTGAAGGAAATAATTGTTGAGTACCTAGAGGCCAGTGGGGCACAGGACCCAAGGCAGCATGGATTCACAGCAGGAAGGTCATGTCAGACAAATCTAATTGACTTCTTTGACTGGGTGACCAAAGTAGTAGACCAGGGAGGGGCTGTGGACATGGCCTACTTAGACTTTAGCAAGGCATTTGACACAGTCCCACACAAAAGATTAATAAACAAATTAACTAGCCTGGGAGTGGATCCCAGGGTGGCAGCCTGGGTAAAACACTGGCTGGACAACAGGACACAGTGGGCAATAGTAAATGAAGTCCACAGTGAAGAAAGGAGGGTTACTAGTGGTGGTACTGCAGGGTTCAGTACTGGGGCCAGTCTTTTTTAATGTCTTTATAAGTGATGTTGCAGAGGGACTGGAAGGGAAAGTATGTCTCTTTGCAGCTGACACAAAGATCTGCAACAGGGTTGATATGCAAGGTGGGGTGGAAAGGATGAAAAGGGACTTGGCAAGGTTGGAGAAATGGTCAAAGGTATGGCAGCTTAGATTTAATGCAAAGAAGTGAAAAATAATGCACCTGGGAAACAAAAACCCAGGGGAATAATACGCAATGGGGGTGAGATACTGACAACAACAAAAATGGAAAGGGACCTGGGAGTAGTCATATCAGATGACCTAAAGGTGGGCCAGCAATATGAGAATGCAGTAAGGAGGGCTGGGGGATACTGGGATGCATAGGGAGAGGCATCACCAGTAGGAAACAGAAAGTTGTCGGCCCTCTGTACAGATAGTTGGTAAGGCCACATCTGGAGTACTGTATACAGTTCTCGAGACCCCATCTCCACAAAGACGTAGACAGGGTGGAGGCTGTCCAGAGGAGGGCAACCAAAATGGCGCAGGATCTGCACCAGAAGACATATGAAGAAAGACTAATGGAGCTTAAGATGTATAGCCTCGAGGAAAGGAGGGAGAGGGGGGGACATGATAGAAACTTTCAAATACCTCAAGGGAATCAACAGAGTCCAAGAGGGTAGCATCTTTCAGAAAAAGAGATGTGCAAGAACAAGGAAGCACAATTTGAAGATAGAGGTAGAACAGCTCAGAGGTAATGTGAGGAAGTATTTCTTCACAGAGAGGGTTGTAGATGCATGGAACAGCCTTCCTGAGGAGGTCATAGAGTGAAAAACATTGGGGGAATTCAAGAATACATGGGACAGACATAAGGCAATTCTAGCAGGGGGGTAGGAGAAAGTAGGCTGTTGGTTAACTAGGATCTGCAGCTTATCCATTAGGTAGGGAATTGGGCAGACTAGGTGGGCCAAGTGATCCTTATCTGCTGTCAAATTCTATGTTTCTATATCCTAGTCCTTCAGAGGGATGTCAGCTCCTAACCCTGGTTCTTCGTTCATCACAATTTTCGTCAGGGACCGACAGATGAGGAGTCCTGCTGTTTTACTTCAAATGCCCTGACGAGATCAGGAAGATAATGACTATCTTCAAGTAACATGCTGTTTATTACCAGCAAAGATAAATACTATATAATGGAGACTTGAGTGGGAAGGGAGCACTACAGGTGAAAACATTTGATTGTGTGTCCAGCAGCCTCTAACTATTCTTTTACTCTCATCACTGTCATTTCAGGTATTTATCACTTAGATGAAGGGTCCTGTTGCTGCCCAGCTCTGTCCTGTATCAGGTTACTGAATGATGTGTGGTGGATAACAAATAATGTTGAGGACTTTGATGGATGATGATGTGATAAGGAGTTGATGAGGATAACCATGACCATTGACACAGAAATAAACTGTGAAATCCAAACCAGATCCACTTGATGATAATCTCTGAGTAACAAGCTGTGCCATTCATATAAAAGGAACACACTACAAGTGGAAAATGTTTGATTATGTGTCCACCAGCCTCTACATTTTTTTTAGGCCCTGTCTTCTTGATTTCAGCCATGCATCTCCTGGGTAATAAATGAGCATGTGGATGTTTAAAGGAGCACTGTCAGCTTTGCCCCTCGTTTTATGTTCAATTCCCATCTGACATTCTGAAGGCACACAAGTGTAAGAAGGTGACTGTAGAATGCATCCAAATAAAACAAAAGGTAAGCAGCTTACCAGTTTTCATAATTTGCAGACTATTTACATTACTGGCGTCCCGACTGTAAATTTCCATGCCCCTGGAAGCCGTTCTGCACCGAGAACACACATCTACTGGGAGCGTTGTCCTGACCAGCAGGTTTTAACATCGGCATGCTAAAAAACAGTTAATGTGTAAGAGAAGGGTATTCTAAGTCATTCAATGTGTTTGCAAATAAAAACCGAGGACTCATTCTGGCACAAAATACTTTTAAAAGTTGGTGCCCTAATCCCACTCATGCACAGTAGCAGCTTGGAAAAAGATCCCGTGCATGTGTGAGAAAGTGCCACTACTGCACATGCACGGGATTTGGGCACCAGCTTTTAAAAGTATTTTGCGCCAGAATGAGTCCTTGGTTTTTATTTGCAAACACATTGAACGACTTAGAATACCCTTCTCTTATGGATGAACTGTTTTTTGGCATGCCGATGTTAAAATCTGCTGGTCGGGACAGTGCTCCCAGTAGATGCGTGTTCTCGGTGCAGAATGGCTCCCGGGGGCATAGAGATTTACAGTTGGGATGCCAGTAATGTAAATAGTCTGCAAATTATGAAAATTGGCAAGCTGCTTACCTTTTGTTTTATTTGGATGCATTCTATAGTCACCTCCTTACACTTGTGTGCCTTTGGAATGTCAGATGGGAATTGAACATAAAACAAGGGGCAAAGCTGACAGAGCCCCTTTAAGTGATAGCATTCAGTTAGCCAGAGTATGCAGAGGAATAACCAGCTGAAGTGGGTGAATAAATGCTGAGGCCAAAGGCTGTGAAATTCAAGCCCAGTTCTCCAGGTTTGCAGCTCAGCACTCTTAACCATTGCACTATACTGGCTCCCAGGAAACAGCAGAAGAAGAACTTTCCTTTGTTCCCTCTTTTTATCTGTAGACTAAATGGATAACCTACTGTGCATGTGTCTGAAATGTGGATAACCTACTGTGGGCATCACCAGAATATGGATAACCTACTGTGGGCGTGTCTAAAATGTGATTGTAGTAGTCTGCGGGATAATAACTGACCATTCTCTTGTGTTCTGAGAGGCTTAGAGCAGATACCTGTCATATCATGAGAATTAGTCCATTGATGATAAATAGACTCAATATGCATTTGGAAACCGTAGATCAGAGTTAGAACATGGAAACAAATTTAAAACACTTGACTAAATGCTAGCAGCTGTGATCACATCTGGATGAGGAACATCTTACTTTTACTGTAAATTAATCTGGAGCTCTACCAACATACAGTATGTCTGACTCCAAACAGCATATTAACCTTTTCTCTTTTACTCTGACACTACTAGTGATTGACCCTGTCCTGTCATTCCAGCATGGCATGGATATGTCCCTTGATGAATGCATGCCACAGTGAAGACTACACTACTTCAGAATTAAAGCATCAACAATTGCAAGGGTGGCCAGGAGAAGGAGGATACACATTTGAATAAAAAAAACTGCCTTTGAACTGTTTTAAAAAAGCCATTTTAATGGGTAAATAATGAACAACAAATACCCAAATATCTGTGGTCCCAAATATGAATACTCACTGAGTATTCAAGAAAAGATACTCATATACCTTTTTGAATATATAGGCTAATTCAATGGCTAAACTCCCAGCATGTCCACTTCCATATCTATACAGTCATCTGACAACATTAGTGATTATGGTGCTTAAGTAGAAGGGAGGGGTTGCAGGAGTCTGTGTCATCAATGATGCCAGGCAGGCTGGCCAGAAGTCTGCATAATAACATCAGTGATGGATACCCTTCTGTCCCCATCCAGATTACTTACCTTAATCATTAATACATTCAACTGACTGTATTAGTAGAAGAACAGACATACCATGGGAGGAGTCATGACTGACTTAGTGTGGAGTTTGAGAACTATTATCCCTCTAAATTATGGATTGGGGTCAGGAGGGGTGCCAATCTTAAAGAAAAGCATTTTGGGTACAGGGGTAGGGGAATCATGCTAGAAAGGATTTTTTCCAAAGATGTCATATCCTGGCCCAGTGCCAGGTGCAACATTTTTTTTAAATACAAGTTTGGGAGAAAAAGGAAGAGGATTGAGGGTGAAAAAAGACAGGAAGGGTAGGGGTGGCCAACTTACAAGCCCTGGCCACCTGGAAAGGGATAGTTTTTTTTTTTTTAGCTTCCGAGTATGAATAACAACCATTAGAAAATGGCCTTGAAAAATCCCAGGCTCTGATTGGCTGATAGACCTAGCAAGATGGGTGTCTATCAGGCAACAGATCCTGGGTATTATAAGTGCCAGTCCCAACCTGACCTGCTTACTAATAGCATTGTGCCAGTGGAATGTTCAGTTTTAAACAGCCACCATGTTTTTTTCCCTCACTTAGCAGGAGCCAACACTTAACCCATGTTCTCCACCTGTCTGTGTGCCTGTTTAGCCTACTTCTGCAAGGAATTGACACTTTTTTCTTATTATTTTTATTAGTCGGTTCGATCGGCACCAAAACTGCAAACTGACTTGTGAGACAGTGTTATCTCTAGTAGCACTACTGTGTATGAGACCAGCAGTATTTTCTTTGTTTTCCCTACCACAGATGGACATCCATCTGCGGTATGGAAAAAAAAGGAAGTACTGCTCCTGTCACACACAGTAATGCTGCCATAGATAGCATCTTGCAAGTCAGTTTGTGGTTTTGTCTTGCTCACGTCATTTGGCAGTGTTTTTAAATTTCATTTGTACTATTATTAATGACTATTTCAACACTACTGTAAACAGCTTTCTTGTCTCGGTCACTCTGCTCTCCAAGTTGCTCCAAACAGCTTTCTCATCTCGGCCACCCTGCACTCCCACTGTGATGCCCCCAGTTGCTCAAAAAAAAAAAGAAATACAGGGATACCAGAAATGTTGTCATTCATCGCCGGCATTACTTCCCCGCTCTCATTCCATTCTGCTCCCTACACAGGTCCTGATGTCTTCCACAACATGATCCCTCTATTGCATTTACAGAAGGACAGGACTTTAAAAAATACTGATAGTCCATGGAGGAATTAAAACAATAGTGGTAGTCCACAGGGTGGGGAAGAGAAAAATGAGTTTGGTCTAGATAGAACTTTAATTTAGACACTAATTGAGAGGGCAAACCACTAGCCCTTCACAAAATAAAACAGAGCCATCTAGTGATAGCTAGTGTAAAAGAATTAACAAAGCATCAAAGGGACTACTTTACCCATAGTTTAATTTATTAATAAAAGTTAAGTATTTCCACTGTTTTTAAAGATGTTATAAGCTATTTTATTTTAAAAGAAAAACTAAAACACCCATTTTCTAAGTGCAATAATACTCTCCAGGATGGACAGTATGGGCAATAACGGACCTTCCGGGGGCTATAAGGCCCTTCACCTGCAGCTTCAGGCCTTATTACGCCCCTGAGCAGTCAGGTATTGCCCAATATCACCCACCCTATTGGGTATTATTGCTTACGTAATGAGTACATGAATGATGAGCATAAATCCTTGCATACTTCTAGTATTTGGTGCTCAGATCTGAATACCATATAACATTGTTACTACTTGATGGTATTCAGCCACATGAAAAAAAACACATTACAAGTATTAATAAAAACATTAAAAACAATAATTAATGCAGGCCCAGTGGTGCTGAGGGCTGAGGTGCTGTTCAAGCACCTAAACTCATGCCATGCCAGTGGCTGGAGTTTAGGAACAAATTCTGAGCACTGGGGGTCGGCAACATGGGGAGGACTGGGAAATAAAGAGTGATCACTAGGCAGCTCTCATCTCCCACACTGGAGTGGCAAATTTCCTCACTCTTGACTGACACCTTGTGGAGGCTGGGTGTCAGGTCAGAGGTCTGGAGGGCTGACATAACGTCAGGAGGGAGGAAGACTCTGTGGTTCCAGAAGTGCATGTGTGTCTCAGTGTGCATGTGCATGCACCCACTGTGCCATCTTAGTACTGGGTTTGAGGAGAAAAACTTAAAAAAACAATGTACCTCCACTGCCATATGGGATGACCCTTGGTGCTCCCAGGCCCCACTCTGTTTGGCTCCCCATCGTTGTGATTATGGGGGGAGTGGCAAACAGGGCTGGGAGCAGACAGGTCAAGGGACTGTTGACAGGCATAGGTGACAGTGGAGGGCAAAAAGCTCTATTAAAAAAAACAGTAATATATAAAAAATATTAGCCCTCCCCAGGGCGATGTGGCTTGTCCCGTTGTCACCCTTCCTTCAATGTAGTCATCTCCATGACCTTCTCCACTTCTTCTGCTCTCTGAAACTACAGATTATTAAAAACAATGTCCTGTTTCCGGGCACAGCCAGGAGCTGGCAAGTGAACCGATTCAGTCCCCTTTCCCTAGTATGTCATCATGACCCCAAAAGGAAGGTGGTCTGCCCAGTTTAATTAATGATGAGGACCAACCCTCCCTCTCCTCAGGTTTTGGGTGCTTCTATACTGATGTCAGAGGATCATGATGTACATGCAATAGATATATTGTAGAGAAACCTAGATAAAAACAGAAGAAAAAGGCCCATAGGCCCATCCAGTCTGGCCAACCTACCAAACTACTCTGTTAGTACCTAAGTACAACTAATTACTACTTGCTACTAATTGCTTCTGCTCAGTTTTCACAGTGGAAGGAGAATGCAAGGGATAACAAAGGGGAACAAGGAACATTGAAGGGAGAAAAATATGCAGTAGTTTGTTTTTGCTGGGGTGTCCAGAAAGCACATGACAACTTGAAAGTTGACAAAGCTATGGGGCCAGATGGGGTACATCTCTGGGTACTGAGGGAACTTTGGGAGGTACTGGCTGCACCTCTGACAGACCTTTTTAAAAGGTCACTGGAGACTGGTGTGGTCCCAGAGGACTGGAGAAGAGTAGTGATGCAGCGAATTTAAAATTCACAGCCGAAGTGAGCGCAAAGTGCCCACTTGCGTAGGTCTCTGAGCTCGAGAAGTGGACACAGAGGAGTACTCACTTCGCCTTTTCATAATGAGTTGACTTGGCGTTGTTATTCTGCCTTAACTTGAAGTAAGGCAGAATAACAGCAATAGGCACTTTAAGCAGCCCCTCACATACATCACATGGCTTACAGTACTCTAAGTCACATGCTGCTTTAGCCACTCAGGCAGGAAGCGAGTCATACCAGCAGATACTTTCACTTTCTCCTTTGCAGAGATAGGAGAAGGAAGGATAGTGTAGGAGAGTAGTGTGTATTTGTTGTTTAATTTGCCTTAACATCATAAAACCCAACAGATTTTTTAAAAGCTAATTCTTCAGTTTTTGTTGTACTGTTTTGAGTTCTTTTTTTGTGACTGATTTATTTGTTCTATAAGTTTTGTTTTGTGTAAGTGTGTGTCTGTGTGTGACTTTGTGTGTGTGTGTGTGTGAGTTGGTCTTCACCACATGATGCGTCAGAGTCGAGAGGGAAGGAGAGTTATGGACCAGGGACAGTCTGTGGCCCGTGTTGGACAGAGGGGAGTGCGGACACATGGGGGTCAGCCTGGGTGGGTGTCGCTGGACCACTCCAGAATATTTCATCCACCCCCCTCCGGAAACAGCAACACCACCAGTGCCACGGCCACATCCAGCAAGTCCGCCGCTGCCACCACCACCATCTGTACCAGCTGCAGGAGCTCCAGCAACAGTACCTCCCACTCCACAGCAGCAGGTGGAGCCCCCTTAGGGGCATGACACTGCTGCTGGCACTACATCTGCCCCTGTTGTACCTGGTCCCCCCTGCAGCTCGATAGTCTGGCAGTTTTTCAACTGTGTTAGGGGGAACAGGAGCATTGTGCAGGTGTGTCGTGGCCCCTGGGGGACACATCTGGGGACTGGGGGCCAGAGGACACTCATGCTGAACCACCACAAGGTTGAGTGGCAGGCTGCCACAGAATGGGCCAGGCTTCCACCTGCTGGCCCTTCTGTGGCAGTGGGTGCTGCTGCTGCTGTGCATTGCCAGAGCACAGGAGGGCCACAGCAGCATCTGCTGCTCCACCACTACCCCCACCACTGCCACCAGCACTACTATCACCATCAACACTACCTGCCTTTCCTCCTGGAGCAGGGGAGTCCACCACACCTGCAATGCAGTCAGAAGTAGCACTACTGTGGGTTGCGATGGAGGAAAATAATCAGAGGATGGGTGCTGTCCAGCAGCAGATGGAGCGGATCGAGCAAGAGCAGCTACAAATAGTGTTGATGCTTCATCTGCTGCTGGAACATCACGGGATCGAGCATTAGGTTTTGTTTTCTGCCCCCAGTGTTGTACTGTTTTGTGTTTTGTTTGTTTCATACCAGACAGAGGAAGGCCATATTAGTTTAAAGGAAGCCATCAGCAACAGGAGTGCACACATCTTGTCCCTCGTACGTTATCATTCAAGTTTTAAGTATAGTTATATTTTTCTCATGCCGCAACATACTTTATTATACTAATAAACGCCAGCAACCTCGAGTATGGCAGATATGGGCTCCATTATGTATAAGCAGTATAATCGCCGACGCACCATGCACTTCAATGCAAAATTATTTGAAGTGCATGGCGCATCTCCGCTGCACCTTTCCTTGACACATAATGTGGCCCCCTTAGCATCTGGCATCCTTCTGGGTCACTGACCTTTCTTTCTTAAAATAAAGTATGTTGCGACACGAGAAAAATGCTGCAACATACTTAAAAGGCTTAACTGGAGGGTAAGCCTTGCACCGTGCAGGATGCAGGAGCTCATGTTGCTGACTGCTTCCCTTTAAATATATACATGCACATACAGTCATACATGTTCCTTATATGGGTGACTTAACTCCAGGGTAATCTGTCTTTCTCACGTGTCTTACATTCCCGAGTGTAGCCATTTCTGGCCAAAACACTCGTAATTTGTAAACCAGGGCCCAGAAGACTTCCTGTTCTCGTGCTAAGATCCTAAGTTCCGCCAACTTGCTTAGCAATGTTATGACGTGATGCCAGAGAGAGCACGGGGCATGCTTTAGTGAATGACTGGCAGCTTTCTGAAAGTTTCTTTATGTTATAATGGTCACTTTGTTATGAAACGTGGGCACGTTTCCACTAACAAGGCTCTTGTTAGTTGAAACGTGCCCACGTTTCACCACAACATTGCTGAACATGGGTGGCAGAACTTGGGCGGTTCTTCAGAATGGGAAGTCCTCTGGGACCCGTTTTACTGAAATTATGAACGTTTTTGCCAGAAAAGTATTGCACTATTTAAGGACATGTGGAGCAAGAAAGATTCCCCTGGAGGTTAGGCACCAATATATTGGGTGTAATACCATCCATAACTATGTAACTTGGTGAATCTCTTTAAAGCAGCAGTGCAGCAATCTGTTGAAAATTTTGACCTATACTTTTTTATGCTGTTTTACATTGCCACTTTACTTACATTCTGACTTGTATGATACTATTCTTTCCAGTACTTGAATCTGCTTTAGAACTTTTTTTCATGTGTGAGATAATCAAAAGAGCATTCCTTTTAACGTGGTGTAGACCAGCTCTTCATCAGTATTTTGTGCTGTTTTTCTCCATCAGTTGTTATATATTATTTCTATTGTTATTTCTGTTGTCAAATTAACAATTATACAGCAGGCAGTGTTTTATGACATCACAGAACAATAATTGTTCAAAAACAGCTTCAAATAGTGCTAAGAACCTGGTCAGAACAATACTAAATGGTGTGCTCCTTTTTTATTCTCAGACATGAGAAAAAGTAGTAAAGCAGACACAAATTGTGAAAAGAAGGGTATCATACAAGTCGTTAGGTAACTAGTGGCCTGCACCGGTGGCGGCACCAGCGGCAATGTAAAATAGCATAAAAAACTATAGGTCAAAATTGTCAGCACATTGCTGCAATGCTGCTTTAATTTATAATTTAAGTATGACATTATGAGCTCACAATCACAACACACAAAATGCATCTGTCTTCTGTCCAGAATATTGGCCGTGTTAAGGAAGTGAAATGGTATCGTCACACCACATGCAAAGTGGTGCTGATGGGGTCACAAAAACAATCCAGTCTGGTAAAAAATACCTTTTCAACATGGAAGGGAGGAACTGAATACAGACAGTGCTGATTTTTACGGCACTACAAGCAGCAACACTAAGAACAGAGAACACAATCGCAGTACAAAATCAGGCAGCTGCAGTGGATAACAGGTTCACACTGCTGTGCTTAGTTGCACTTACACTGATCTGTGTCACAAATTTTAAAAGGTGTATTATATTTGATGCATGCAACACTGCACACACAACACAGAACACTTTGTGTACAATGCTGAATGAGGAATGTGATGCAAATGTTAAAGTTCAGTGTACTCAGTGCCATGTAATGTAAATTTGTAATTTAAACAACCTGACCTTATGAAATGCTGCACCACATTCACACAACAAGTAACAAGAAAATTTGTACTATCACTGACAATTTTACTGTGTACAGTAACACAGTTATATAACAAAAATATCACCAAAACACAAATAAATCACTAGTTCTCCAACTTAAAATTAACTACACACAGATACGCCCTTCCCCACACAGCACACTTCACTGTCTTTCACCACACACACTCAATGTTATATATTTACATTCAAAATCCACACACAAATAAAATCGCTCAATGATGTGAGCATAGGAGGGTTTCCTACAATCGATGAACTACAGTTGGATCCCCCCAAAAAAGCAAAAATGCTTTTTGAACAGCTTTTAAAAGATTCCTACAGACAGTTATCAGAGCACACTGTCTCCTACTCCTTCCTACTCATACTACCTCGAACTGAGGCTGTGTAGAATAGATCAATATAGAGCCCATGTGACCTGAACTCCCATGAATCACTTCAAAATCCTCCTTCGGAGCTCAAAAACAAGGCAAAGTGAACTGCCACCAATGTACTTCACCTTAAAAATTGAAAGACAAGTGACCAGTGGAGGCGGAGTAACGCAAAGTAGCTGTTTTCAATGCACTTTGCGTTCCTCATTATAACGTGACGTACTCCGCTTCACATTGCAGAGCACTCCATGAATCTGCCTTTGCTCCGTGAATCACTTCGTGGAGAGGACTGAGCCCACTTCACCCACCACTAGAGAAGAGCAGATGTAGTCTCACTTCACAAAAGTGGTAGCAAGGAAGAGGTGAGTAATTATAGGCCTGTTAACCTGACATCAGTGGTGGGTAAATTGATGGAAACAGCACTGAAGGAAAGGACTGTGGAACTTCTTGTATCCAACAGATTATAGCACCCAAGGCAGCATAGAGGGTGGTCATGTCAAATAAATTCTATGGACTTCTTTGACTGGGAGACCAAGTGCCTGTATCAGGAAGCTGTGTTAGTTGCCTCTCACCTGGATTTCAGAGTACAAAACAGGTGCACTCAGGAAAGTCAAACAGAGCTGAGAAGACTGCCAGCCCACATACAAACATGAAAAAAACAAAACTCAGCACTCATGGAGATGGTACCAGACTTACAATTGCTGGTGCAAAATGTATTGGTGGCAAGAAGTGCCCAGACAACACCTTACAACCCCAGCGCTTCAATCCAGCACAGGGTCATCATCATGGGTGGGTCTGAGGAATAACAGACGTTCTCCAAATTTAAAACACCTTGTTAAAGTGACACACACCCTTTAGTGAAAACATATATAAAACTTAATGACATTAAGCATAAAGCAATTACAACTATTTCATTGAACATTCAAACATTTTTACAGTCCTAGGCAAACTCTGGATTAAATTCCATTAAAATAATCTATTGCTTCAGACAATTTAACTAACTTTTATTCCCTTTTATACCTATTTCCTGCCTAGAATTCATAACTCATGTTATCTAAAAGAAGGGAGGGGGAGGAAAAGGGCAGGGGGAACAGCAAAAAAGGGATAGAAAGGTTAAGTACATCACACAGAATTTAAAGAAGAAATCAACTGTGGTGATAGGTGGTGGCATCTGGGGGGATGCCAAGATGGGGGAAGAGGTTAAAAATAGGAGGAAGAGTAGAAGAAAAAAACCAAACCAATGGGAGTTAATTCATTATGTAAAGAGTACAGGGAATGCAAAGATCCAAACAATAAAGATTTGCACTACCAGCAGTCCAAATTTTATTGAACTCAATCTGTGCTTGGTGGATATGTCAAAAATGCAGCTCTCACATTGCCTTTATTCAGATAATGGTGTCCAAGGCTGTTCTCCAGCTCAAGGATAAATGGCAACTGTAGAGAGAAAAAAGGGAAAGAAAGATTAATAATTTACAAGTATTGGGAAAAATCTACCTCTTCATTTATACCTGATGGTACAACTGTACCTAGAATCAGAATCTACTTTGTTTCTTTTTGGGATAGGGTTCTAACCCTATCACTTCCTCTTGGATTTCTTTTCACATGTTGTAACACCATGAATTTCAAACTATCAGGTTTCCCTCTGTGGGCTAATGTAAAGTGTACTCCAATTGCTTTATGCATACTGGCATTAACAATGACCCTTACATGCTCTTGTATATGTTGTTTTCCAGGCCTGGTTGTCCTCCCTACATAGTAGGAGGTACAAGGACACCAGCAAATGTACACAACAAAAGGTGTGGTACAAGTAACAAAATCATTAATTTCAAAGGTTTTACCATCTTTAACAAATGTTCTTCCAGTTTGTGCTTATTGGCACACATCAATCAATCAATCAAAATCTTTATTTATCCAGGCGGGCACCATTGAGCAGAGATAATTTGCAAGATGGACCTGGTCATACAAAAATCATAGTACAGTAACATGGTAAAACATAATGCAATATTATACAAAGAAGAAAAATATACATATGTACATCAACATTTGAGTGAGGGAGCCTTTACAACAGATAGGCTCATAACTGGGTACAGCAATTATATTTACTTAAAATGAGAGAGAAAGGCAAGAAGAGGGATACCAGCTTAGGAAGAAATGACAGGGTTGGAATGGTTAACTGGCATACTTCAGGGAAGGGGGTGGAACTTGGCCATGGCTAAAGAGAGGCAGAGAAGCCAGTATTTTGGAAGGGAGAGAGAGGCTGGGGCAGAGGCAGGGCAGGAGGCAGGATGGGCAGGAGGGAAACTGGAAAACAGGTGAGCTAGTGATGTGGGAAACATTGCACTGACCACACTTAAGTAGGCCTTTTGGTTTGGCGGAAAGCCAACCACTCCCAGACTGTGTATTTCTGGGAAGGAAAAGTGACTATTGGTGCTTCTGTCCCCAGTACTTCTCCCTTTAGAAAATGTGACCCTCGTTTTTTATGCTTCTACATTTGGTACTTTGCACTGGGTCAGTTAGTAAGACTGGCCAACACTTATGGACATGACCCACTACTGTACCTTTCCTGTCATGGGGTTAAATTCTGTCACAAATATGACTATGTCCTTACTGTCCAATTCCTGCCCATCAGTATTGCCATTGCTTCCCCTGTTTCTTTTTTTTGGGTCAAAAGGTCACACCTGTCTAATTTCTGTACCTTTTCAAATGCCTCACTTAACATCTTTTCAGCACCCTTTGCAAACTGTGTGAGAGGCCTTTTGACACCATGCATTTCTGCTTAAAGTTGAACCAGCATAATATTCTGTGGTGATTTGCATATGCAGCCCATGATGCTCTGCATTGTGGGGGCATGTGTGGTTTTGTATTTCTCTGGAACTTGGCTTTCTGGACAAATGCCCTTTGGGGTAACCATTGCCTCAGTGCTTGCACACAGAGGTTCTTTATCTTATCAGAATAACCCCTCAGTTGCAGCCTTTGGTCTAAGTGAAGCAGCTTTTTCAAGGAACACCTCTTCCTCTGAGTAATTTGTTTTCAATCTAATAAGTTCCCCATATGGTATTGAGGACACCAGATTTCTTGGGTGTGCACTATTAGCATTTGAAATAGCGTTGGCTGCAGTTTATTTTCTATACCCAGTGGTTATAATATTTTCACCTGGTATACCTATTAGTTTGAGATCCAAAAACTTGATGCTATTTGGATCTGTCTCAGTGGTAAATTGAAGGCCCATGTCATTACTGTTTAAATACCTCATAAAATCTGGTATCACACCCTCCCTACCTGACCAGCAGACAATAATGTCATCAATAAACCTGAACCAGGTATCAATGTGGCCCAAACAGATGTTTGTTGTACCATTGTAAATTAACCTTTGCTCAAAGTTTCCTATGAAGAGATTTGCATATGATGGAGTGAAGGCTGCCCCCATCACTGTCCCACATGTTGGTATAAAGAATTCTCTATTGAACATGAAGTAGTTATGTATATTTTGCATGTCCACTAAGCACAGCTCGAGTTCAATGTATTTTAGACTGAGGTAGGGCGATTCTTCATTGTTAGGATCTTTACACTCCTTGTACTCTTTACATAATGAATTAACTCCCTTTGGTTTGGGTATATCAATTCTCTTGTTTTTTTCTTGTACTCTTCCTCTTATTTTTAACCTCTTTCCCCAGCTAGGCAGCCCCCCCCCCGATGCTACCACCTATCACCACACTAGATTTTTTCTTTAAATTCCTTATGATATATTCAATCTTTCTAGCCCTTTTTTTGCTGTTCCTCCTGGCATTTTCCTTTCCTTGGTTTGGGCATGTCAATTGTCCTGATTTTTTCCTTGTACACTTCCTCTTATTTGTAACCTCTTTCCCCATCTTGGCAGCCCCCCCCCAGATGCCACCACTTATCACCACACTAGATTTCTTCTTTAAATTCATTATGATGTACTCAGCCTAGACATAGAGGGTAGTGATGAATGGAGTGTGCTCCAAGGAAGGGATGCTGACCCATGGGATACTGCAGGGATGAGTCTTGGGACCAGTTCTCTTCAATATTTTTGTAACAGACATAACAGATGAACTGGAAGGGAAGGTCTGCTTCTTTGCAGATGACGACAAGATTTGCAGCAGTGTGGACACACCTGGGAGGGTGGATAGAATGTGCAGGGATCTAATGAGGTGGGAAGAGTGGTCAAGGGTATGGCAGCTGGGTTTTAATGCAAATAAATACAAAATAATGCATCTAGTCAATAGAAACCTGGGAGCAGAGTACAAGATGGGCGGAATGATACTGGCAAAGACCAATTAGGAAAGAGACCTAGAAGTAATCATAACAGATGATCTAAAGGTAGCCACACAGAATTAGTCAGTTGCCATATTGGTCCTTGTAAAAACAGATCCAGAAACAAATGGTTTGATACCTTTTATTGGACCAACATAGATGTAACAAAAGAAAAAAGAGCTTAAGCATTTGGACCCACCAAGTCCTTCCTTGGAAGCTAAAGGTTGCAAAGCCGTGTGACTAAGCAGTCAGAAAAGCTAGTGAGATTCTGGGGTGCATAGGTAAGGGTATCTCCAGCAGGAAAAGAGAGGTGGTTCTTCCCCTGTATAAATCACTGATAAGACTCCATCTTTTTTTTTTTTATTTAGTTGTTTAACCAGGTATAGCACACTAAGCTGGAAGCTTTTTTTAACAGGAGCGACCTGGGAGCACAAGGATGTTAAGTGACTTGCTCAAGGCCACACAGTATGCAAGTGGAAGCTGTGGGATTCAAACCCAGGTCTGGTCTGCTGGATGTCACCAGATTTGCAGCTCAGAGCCTTAGACCACTGCGCTATACTGCTTCCTTTTTGAGTGCTTGAATCTTGAGTGCTATGTTGAGTTTTGGAGACCACATCTCAGAAAAGACATAGAAATGAGGCAGTCCAGAGGAGGGCTTCCAAATAGTACAAGGCCTGCAACAAAAGCCCTATAAGGAAAGGCCTATGGAGCTGAATATGTATACCATGAAGGAAAGGAGGGAGAGCGGGGACTTGATAGAAACCTTTAAATACCTTATGGGGGTTAATAAGGTACTGGAGGAGAGTGTCTTTTGGAGAAAAAGGTACTCTATAACAAGTGAGCATAATATGAAGCTGGAAGTGGGTACATTTAAGATGGATGTTAGGAAGTACTTTTCACTGAAAGGGTGGTGGATACCTGAACTAGTCTTCCAGAGGAGGTGGTGTGAGTGAAAATAGTAAATGGGTTAAACATTCATGGGATAGGCACAAGTGAATCGTGGGAATAGAGTAAAGGGGAGTAGAGACAATGACGTGAATTAAGCAGAATCTGGAAAATAATAATGAACAAAAAAAAAATTAATTATACAGTTGGATAGACTGGGTGGGTCCAGTGGCTCTTATCTACAGTCACATTTAATGTATCTACTGTATACATGTATGTATATGTATCGAAGGCAAAAGTTTTATGAAGGTTGGGGGACCAAGTTATCCAGCCAACATTCAATTTCTATTTGCTCTATTTTCTGTTTTCCTCAATTACAGACAGGAGATGGTCCATTTACAACAAATTATCTTTTGGGCCAGAAGAGGTTGAGCTTGGATGATGGACTAATGCACTTGATATTGTTGGCTCCTGTTTTTTTTATAATCAGGTTCTACAGAAAGGCGGAGGAGTAGAGAGCAGGATATGATTCATGGGAGAGGTTGCTTCAGAACTGTGCACTGCTACCCGGGGAAGGTTAAAGGTTTTATTTATATGTGTGTGTGTGTGTGTGTTTTCTTGATTTAGAGTTGAGTAATGAATAGCTTAGTATCTGGTGTTGCAAGCAAGAATACTAAGTATTTGAAAAAAATATACTCACCATGATTGCTACGTCAGTTCTATATACAGTATGTTTTGTGTGAGTATTGTAATGTGTCAAAGCTAAAAAAATTCCATTTCATGTGTATTCAATTAGTACTCTTATTCTAAGCCTTAAGTATTCAGATATTTATTATTCAATGTGTATTATTTGGCCACAAATACTGTATTTAATGGGACCAAAAAATACAATTGGAGATTTGGGCATGTGTCTAGCCTCCTCAGACTTCTTTGACTTCTTTTTTATTTGTTTGCTTTGAAATAATCTTGCCCTCCCCTTTATGGTTCCTTGTTGTTGCTATCTTTTTCTACACACTATTTCAGTTCTGGAACATGGAGACCTCAAATGCCAGTTGTTTACAGTACAGATTTCTCCTTAGACCCTGTACTCTACCAATGTCACTGGGTTCTGGAACTGATCAGCAGTTGTAAAAATGAATATTCTTTGGAAACATGGCAGCTTCAATAAAGGACAATAATAAGGAACAGTCAAAATAATTCTAAAGTAAATGCAAAAAGCAGAACACTATGGAGTTTAAAGAAGCTACAGAATTAAATAAAAAATGTAAAGAAATGTTTATTCTCCAAAAATGAATTTAAAAATCTTTCTTCATCTTCCAGCTGGCCAGAGCTAGTTCCATGACCATCCACACTCCCTCTTTCTGATTCTATTTTCTCCCACTAAAATAATTATTTCCTGGTCCTCTTCCAACAACATCTTCATGAATCCATCCTCCTCCTAAATCTGACCACACGATCCGTCTAAAGGGCAAAACAATATAAGATCAGTGTCCCTGATCCCTGAATCCTTGCCCTGTGATGGGGGTGGGGGTGGGGGTGGATTGTAAGTATTAATTGCAGATACTTATTAAGGTTCCCTCTTCCTCTGTCCAACAGCATCTGTAGACATTCCCTCTTCCCAATTCTGAATCAGTAGAGGTCCCTTTATGGACAAAATAAGAAAACTGCCTCTTGTACAAAACTGTTCCACAGTGCTGGGAGGTAATAATAGTATCCTGATTGATCAGTCACTCCCTCCTCACAATGCATCAGTCATATGGATCAGTCAGTGACAGCTGAGTGACTAGTGGAGGGGGAACAGTTTGCTTAGCATTAAGGAAGAATGCCATAGAGGAAAGTACAGAAGCTCACCAATATGTACACATCAAAGAAAGAAGAAAGAAAGAGATTCCCAAATGCATGATTAAAGAAAATACCCCCCAGTGGCTCTTTCAGGGTTGTGGTTGTATGGCAATATGTGTGGAACCCTTCACAAAGTTTGTCTACACATTCTCATGACACCAGTGCCTCCTCCAATAGCTTAACACAGTGTAGTGCAACTCATGGAGCTGAGGACCACAATGGTTAAGTGTACGGCAACTCATTGAGCTGAGGACCATGTGATTACTAGCCTTTAAACTCTGACTAATACTGTAAGTCCATTTAATGATGGCTATCATTACATGTGATCCCACATTTACTGCACTCTTTGTCTAACAGTTGTCTACAGGCTGCTATGCAAATTAGAAGCCATTATATTTTTTTAGTCTCACTTGGGACTGTGCCTGAAAATTAACAAATGACTGTGTACACGATTATTCACGGGAAATGGTTAAAGCTGCAAAAATGAAAACCTAACAATTAAATCTAGTTGACAATCAACAAAGTCCTACTATCAACAATTTCAGTGCACAGAAAACCCTCCATTCATAATATTGACTTCCCTTGCTTTTACATATAATTGTGGATGATTCATAAAATAGTGAATAGCATTTTATTAAACCTCTTAGATAAAGACTTACAGTAGCAACCCTGAAAATGAATGCTACATACTGTAGATCTTGTTTTCCAAAATATACTTGGTTAGGTTCCAAGAAGAACATATTTTTTAAACAGATGAATGATGTGAAGACAGTTTATCCGATTCAGGTTAGCACTGATGGTTATCACTGGAATCATGCAATAGTTAGCCATTATTATCTTGTTTCTGCACAAGAAAGCCAGGACAGAATCTTTTTCCATCAAACTATGTTTGATTACATGCTTTTGACAGATACTGGAATCTGTTGCCATGGCACTGGCATGGATTCTCGGGCAATATTGAGTCACATGACTCCCAAAGCATCAAGCTGTCATTCTGCCACATGAAAACTCCTTCTGACATCAAAGCATATCACCACTACATGAAGCTCTTTGATGTCTGACATAAACAGTGTATTGTAGTCTAACATTTTAAATATATTATTGAAGGACAGTGCCTATTTTTCCTCCTCTCATGAGCTACAGTATGAGAGCCAAACTAAAGCTGTGGATAAAAAGTTGCTGTTTAATGGTTTACTGTTGTGTACAGTATAACCATACCAGAGAACTATTGTGGTCAGCACTGAAGTAAACCTAATGCAAAACATAAATCTTAAAGAACTGTTTCCATCACTTGTACAGTCCAGCAATATAACATTTATCAGCATCTAGCATCTTGAAAGACATGAACCATTTTCCACCCATTTACAATGTTTCTTGCTGTGGCTGCCTTGAATCAAACAGTATATCTACTGTAACACAGTTTTACTTTCAAGCAGTACGAGCATATGAAAGTAGAAGTAATTGTTGTGACCCTGTTCCTTTCATTTGGTTTTACATTTGTTTACACGGTACATTTTCATTGTTCAACTATGAATGTCTTGCATATGCAATTTGGGTTCATTCTGTCTTCAGCATATTTATTCATCTTTATGAATATTTGGTCTCTGTGCCTTGAGCTGTGTTCTGCACTACCAGAAGTTTCAGAAAAAGAGATAATGACTCAAGGGAATGAAGAAATATGTCCTGAAAGAAAACAAGTAGGGCACTGAAGTCAAGAAAATCTCTCATATGGATAAATCCCAGTACAATAGGAGAGGAGATAGAAAATCCCTCTCTCTCTCCCTGAGACACACACACACACACACACACACAAACATGCATGCATGCATGCCCTCCTGGCCAACTCATGTATGTACAGATGCACTGTGTGGTGCAGGTTCTGTAGTATGACTGCTGCAGATGTAACACTAGAAAGAAACATTACCTCACATATGGAGTTGTTTAGTGGTACAATTTCTACAGTAACTACAAGGGCTGTTTTTTGAGATAATATTTCAGAGGAAATACACTCCATGCACTAGAGATACAGGAAATATTGCAAATGGATGGAAATGTCTTCAATGAAAAAAATGCCAGAAGGATAAGAAATATGGGATGAGGATAACTTACAGGAAGCACAAAGGTTCACTTCACCATATCATGAGAAAAAAAAAGCAGGAACTACTTGACAAACAAGAATGACTGTACATAAGACAAAACATTTACAGTTCACAAACTCCTTTTATATCTACCCTCTAAAATTGTATAGCACTCTGCTTACTAGAAAAGCAATATAATGTGTTTCTTTTGACTAATGTAGTGCAAGAGGCACAGTAAACAAAAAATGCTGGTTGTTGTCATGGTAAAGACATGTCATAATTAAATTCCATGTAACTGCAACAATCTCATAAATAACCTGTAACTGCAAGCTGCAAGAATGTTAACCATGATAGCTATATGCATGTATATATACATGAATATATATGTGTGTATATATATATATATATATATATATTTATACAACGTATGTTTTAGGATAAATACAAGGATAAAAATGATATCTAGACTGCCCAGTGAAGATAACATTGTTATCTTCATGTTCTATCGTCATACATTTATCTCCACGTTCTATCGTCATCCTGATGAAAGTGAAAGTGTTTCACTTTTCATCAGACACCTATCTCTCTTTCCTCTGCCCTGTACAAGTAACTCCCCAAAAAAACCACACATCTCTTCCATCTGGTTGATCCTGCCTACATCTTAACACAAATAATTAAATTTAAACATATCTGGTTGATCCTCGACTTCCTTTCACCCATTGACCGATCAGACGCGCATTGAAATGTAGCGTGACAGAGCGGAACAATAATGAAATCTCAGTTACTTTCAATTATACAGCCTGTGCTGTAAATTGCTCAAAAACTATAACGCTTTCCTAATACTGGCTATATTTAACAGAAGCTGCCGACAACAGTAGAGAAGAAGCGGTGGTCGGCAGCTTCAGACACAACAGGCAAGCGCCAGTGTCGAGTTGCCATAGCGCATGCTCACACCCAAGTCTGCTGTTCTGAAGCTGCTGACTCACTAAGCTCTTCTCTTACTGTTGTTGGCAGCTTCTTCTGTTAAGGCTAGCCAGTATTAGGAAAGCGTTACAGTTTTGAGCAATTTACAGCACAGGCTGTGTATAATTGAAAGTAACTGAGATTTCAATATTGTTCCTTTCGGTCGCGCTACATTTCAATGCGTTCTGATTGGTCAATGGGTGAAAGGAAGTCACAGGATCAACCAGATATGTTTATATTTAATTATTTATGTTAAGATGTAGGCAGGATCAGCCAGATATGTATTATTCAATGAGTTTACTGCAGCAACATGAAACAATTTTATTAAGAATATATGTAATCTACTCTTTTGAGGGGAGGGGCTATAGAGAGTTGTATTAGGGTGGTCAGGGCAAGGTTAGCCAGAATCCAGACACATTTTGGCATAATAATTTTAAAGTAGCAGGATCAACTACATATATATTTTTAAACAACATATGCATCTGTTGTGCTGATAGACATACTGCAGATTTGTGTTGAAACAGCTAACATCTCTATGTAGTGCAATGTATTAAGTGCACATTTGGAGCTTTGTTGAATGCAGCCCAAAACATACATAGTATAAACCGAATATGACATGTACGACTGAAGATATCATATTTATCTTCACTCGAGGGCCAATGACATCATGATATCTCACTCGTGGCCGCCACTTGCGAGATATCATGATATCATTAACCTCGTGAAGATAAATATAATATCTCAGTCGAGTCATATCATATCCCATTATATATATATATATATATATATATATATATATATATAAATATATATATAATACTGCAAAAAAACTCCATTAATGCATCAGTTAGGGTTGTCACTATGGTGACAAAGGTTTAGAATTTTATGTTAAGGTTTACAACCTAGCACCCCCCACCCTCACCCTTCACACACCAACATGCATCTGGGTGTGCCTTGGGGTCATCAACCCTAACTTTCAGCCCATTCCATTTGTAAGGAAGCTGAGATAGTACAGTATAGGAAACTGGGGTGAGAGTTAGGACCAACTATCCCAAGGCACGCCCTGACACCTGTTGGTGTGTGAAGGGAAGGGGATTGGGAGGTGGTAGGGTTGGTAACCCTACCATCAAATTCCCAAATTGTTGTTGCTGTAATGACAACCCTAACTGATGCATTAATGGAGTTTTTTGCAATGGATTTCCAATCTTTTTGAGAAAGTGTAATGTTATTCGTATTTGGTTGTGGGTGCGGAGGACCCTCCTGGCACTGCGCTCCCATTGTGCATATATTTTGTAATTGCCTCTGATTTTCAAGTTTGAGTGTAGGGCCCTTTGGGTCCTGTGCTCCAATCTATATATAAGTGTAGAGACATTTTAATGATCTTGCATGTCTTGGAACACCCCAACTTCTATCTCTTATTGGCGTGTGGAGGGTGGTGGGGGTGGGGTTGGTAGGGTTGGTAACCTTAACATTGAATTTCCAAATTTTTGTCACTGTAATGACAACCCTAACTGATGCATTAAAAGAGTTGCAATGAATTTCCCTTCTTTTTGAGAAAGTGCAGAGTTGCTTGTCATGCATACATTTTCTAATTGTCTCTGATTTTCATGTGGGAGGGCAGGGCCCCCCCATCTATATATAACTGTAGAGATAGTTTAATGATCTTGCATGTCCCTGTGTGAGCACAGAGCCCTCCAGGCTCTGCACTCCCACTACTGCATCATGTATGGCCCTACACTCCCATTATTGCATAATAGGATCCATATGTGGGAGCACAGGGCCCAGAGAGTATAGAGACATAGAGCAGGCCTACAGCCATTCCAGGTAATCCTTGTGCTGCAAATGTGGCAATATCTCAGTAACCATAGGAACTTTGGAAAAAATTCCACCACAGTTCTAATCATGACCTAGCAACATCAATGCTTGCTTAATATCCACTTAGTGAAAAATCTGTATATCAAACCATTTTCAAGATATAGCCATCAAGAGGTGGCACCAATGCCACAATGTTATCCTATGGGAAATTTCAAAACTTCATAATGTTATAACTATGGAACCATTGTATATGTTTTCAACAAGTTGGCAAAAGGCACGTCTGTGGTGCAAGCCCTTGCTGCCCTGCAAGTTTCAGCCAAAAGTTGGTAGCATTCTTTGGTTATGAAATGGCAAACAAACTGTTGTTTTGGAGTGTGTAGTTGCACGAAAAGTTCTGTGGAATTGCATGAAAATTTTGTGAATTTGTGAAGGTTTAGCACAAATGTTTGTGAAAGTCCAAGATACTTGTTTAAAATTCCATGGAACTTTCCCAAAAGTTGGGAAATGGTGGAAAAACCTGAGAAACCATATTTCAAGGCATTATTTTTAAAAACTAATGTCAGGATCATGTTCCTAGGGCCCTGATTATGTAAACACAACTATTGGTGTTTACCAAGGGGCAGTATTTTTTGAATTACAGTGTTTTTTTGCCGCTGTTAATGGAAAACAAGATGGCAGAAGCACAAAAGTAAAAAAGCCATGCACAACACTAAAAGCGGCTTTAGTGTAAGTGTTCATGCTGCACATATATTTTTCCCATAGGTTATAATGGGAAACTAAAAAAGTTTATTGACTTTTGAACAGATTAATATTTTTTACCAGACTTTCAGAAGGCACTTCAGTGATCCAGTCCTCATATACCATGATAATGTTACACCCTTACCACAAAAAAGCCTGTACAGATGAGCAAAGGATTTGCAAAAAGGTGAGGATTTTTCACACTTTTTGACATTCTGCTGCTCCTCAACCACACATCTGACTGGAACAAAACTTGCCAGATACAGAGATCTTTCATACAAGACTGCGCATGTAAGATTTCAAGCAAATCAGACAAATGATTGCAAAGTTATTGAAGTGCAAAATTTGAGGTTTAACATTAAAGTGCCTGCTCAACCCTATCTATAGTGCTACTAACATGGCACTAATACATGTATGTATTTATTATTCTATGGTAACCAGGAAAGGCCCACTAGGCACAAGTGCCTGTTTTCAGGGGTGACCACAGAGCACTGGGACGGTTAAATGACTTGCTCAGAGTCACACATTATGCAAGTGAAGACTGTGTGAATCTAACCCTGGTCTGGGGGATGTGCCAAGCTCATTCAGTGCTCATATTTCCAAACTTATTTACTTATTTATTTTGTTTTGGTAACCGGGTGAACTCAATGTGACCAAGGTCCTTTTTTCAGGAGAAACCCGGAATTAATGACAGTTATGGGTAACATTTTATTTTGGACATTTATACAATCAAGCAATCATGGCAAGTGCTATTACATAGGAAGAATGAGAGAACTGACATGGATTAATATCAGTAGACATGTAGGTAAACAGCACTCGATGTCTCAGCAGTTAACATCACAGATACAACACATTAAATTAAGCAAGCATACAGTAGTAGGTACATTATATTCAAGACCCCTAGAATTCTGTGGCAGCAGAATTTTGTGCAGAATTTCCAACCTACCGCAGAACTTCTGCAGTGCCTCAGAATTCACTGTTCTTGCTAATTCTTTATTAGCTTTTCCGTTTATCCAAGGAATTTGGTTCCCTTCCCCTCTTTTTATATCCAAACCCACTCTATGCTCGGCATACGATGTTATCAGTGCTATCACATCATACATTAGCTAATGAAATAGCTGCATTCTGCCACAGAAATGAATAGTCACTTATCTACCACAGCTCCCACTGCCTGAGGTGGTGGCACAGCACAACAGGCACAGTAATATTTGCTCAACCTGCACTACATCCTAACACAATTTTCAGTCTTATGTTATTACACTAGGACCAGCTTAAACAAAACATTGACAACAGCATAGACCTGTTAAGTCCATACCTTACTTTATACACACTTATTTTTGCCTTTAAGGTATAGAGATGGCACCTGAAATGAATAATTGATAAAATGAATTAACCTGTAATTTTTAAGAAAAATAAAGTAATTATACCCAGAAAAGTGGAATATAATAATGTGTAGATCTGTTGAAAGAATAGACCTCTTAAATAAATAATTGCGATGTACACATTTTTCCAGGGTTATTGATTACATGTTGTTATTGGTTGCTAGAATTACCTAAAAGTCATGGAGAAATGTGTGCAGGGCCAGCTGTTGGGCCAGAGGGTAGCATGTTGTGTTCCCATGCTGGCAACTCAGGTTCAGAAATTAGCTCTGGGAGTTGGCTGGGCAGCACAAGGATTGGGGGAAAACATCACTACTCTGAGCCTGGTAAGTATGGTGCAGTGTTCTATCACATAGGGGACATATTGTGATGGGCTGGAGAGCTTTATCTCACAATGAGTTCACATGCATGTCATGACTTGATGGTGTTATGTAGTGTGTCAGGGGAAGCAGATCGGCATGAAAAATTAGTTTTGCAGTATTTCCTCTTTTCTATTTATTCCATTTTAAATGGACCTGTATGAATGGGGATACAATTTCATGGACATTTAAAAATTACATATATATATATATATATATATATATATACACACACACACACACACACACACATACATATAATCTCTCACTATATACACACACACATACATACATTTGTATGTATGTTACAGACTGCATATAGATATATAACTGATACACAGTGGAAACCTCATGACTTGTGTAGACAGCACTTATAAATATATAAGTGATACACAGCGGGAACCTCATGAGTGGCATAGAGAGCATGAGTATAGAAATACCTTATTTATTACATAAGGTCCCCTCTGTGTATTTCATTTATGCAAACGGGCTAAGACCTTAAGGGATAGATATTTTTTTGCTTTTCTAGGCATAAAATTATTTCTATAAGTCTGTTATTTTTTGAACTAGTGTTACTGTGCTTTCCCCATCCTGATTGCTATATCCATTGCCATGGATGTGAAGTCAGGATGACAAACTGACACTGTGATGTGGTAGTTCATTTGTGCTGCAGAACTTCCACAGAAATTACAAACCACTGCCGCAGAAGTTCTGCCACAAATTGTATTCTTGCCGCAGAACATGGTCCTAATGTGACACAGAAAAGTAGGGGCCTTGATTATATTGAGTGAATAGAAGTAGAGCAATGATAACATGTACAGAGATATTTTTCTAGGCAGTACACTTTTATCCCCTTTTTGAAGCTGTCTAAAGAATTTGCCACTTGTAGGTGTTCTGGTAGGGCATTCTAAAGATTGGGAGCTGAGTAGGCAAATTAATTGCTCCCCATTGAAGTCCTGACCCTTGGCACCTCCAGCAATTTTTTGTTGGAGTTTCATAGTATTCTATGGGGCCTCTTGGGGACAAGTAAGCCTAGCAGACCAGAAGGATGGTGAGAGGAAGTGAGTTTGTAAGCAGTACATAGTACACAGCATTGAAGCCTTTGTTCTAAAGACTGCCTGATAAGGGAGGCCAGCACCTCACAATGGTGCTTGCTAGGATGGGCCATCACGGTGAATCTGCCTATTTTGTGATAGAGCAATTGGAGCCTATTACTCCCAGATTTGCCAAGGGACTGCAGAACAGGGGAGCATAAGCGAGTTTAGGTATTAGTACACTGTTTGTGAAGGTAATTCTGGACTCTGGGAGGAGGTGGCTGTTTAATCTATATAGTAGTCCTAGTTTCTGGTTGATAGATCAGGTGACCTGGGCCACCTCCTCTGAAAATGGAACAATCATTCTTGGGGACCTAAATATGGACTGGCTCTCTTCAAAATCCAACCAGCTCAAAAATCTCAGTGATGACCTCAGACTCACTCAAACCATCACTGAATCAACCAGGACAAACACTGCTAACCCTGTAAATAGCTCTCTTCTTGACATCATCCTAACCAACCATCCCCATAAAATTCTACAGTCTGCCATCTTTCATAATGATCTGAGGGACCATGAGCTTGTGGTCTGCACCAGGGCCCACCCAAAGGTCTGCATGTTACCCAGACTCTTATCAAAGCATTTCTTCTGCAAATTTAGCCTTGACTACTACTTGGCGGACCTAAGAAATGTAAGCTGGCAAGGGCTCTACCTTGCCAAGGCAGCTGATGAGGCTGTACAGATATTTAATGATAAAATCATACACCTGGCTAATAAACATGCCCCCATAGTAAAAATCAGAGCTTGTAAGTTCTCCCAGCCTTAGTTTCCACCCGACCTGAAAGCAGCACTCGCCAATCATGATAAACTATGGTCTCATGCCAGACACACCAGATCACCTTCTGATTGGCAGATCTTCAGAGCTGTAAGGAATGCATGTATCAAACTCAAACAAACCGCAAAGTCTAACTTCTATATCACTTCCCATAGCAGGCAGAAGGCAATTCAGTTAAACAGTGGAAGGTTATCAAATCAATAGAAGGCCACCAATCCACTTCCTTCTTTCCCACTAAAGTCATCACTAATGGTGTGGTTGTTGAGGATCGTAACCAGATCCTTCATGACTTGAACATGTACTTCGCCGCTGCCGGATTGGCATTTGACTCCTACCCTTACGCCAGTGTAGCCAACAGTGTCCAAGCTATTACCTTCCAGCCAGTGCCTCCTTCTGTCCCCTGCTTCTAGCTCCAGCATGTTTCCTTCAAAGATGTTGAGAATCTCCTTATCAAGCTGGACACCAGGCAGTCCAGTGGTGAGGAAGGGCTTGCTCCATCCTTGCTCAAACTAGGTTACCATATCTTACTGCCCCCATACTACACTTATTCAACCCCTCCATAGATACTGCCTCAGTACCCACCTACTGAAAAGTAGTGCACATAATCCCTCTTTTCAAAGCAGGTGACCCTTTTGACCTAAATAATTATAGGCCAATCTCTATCCTGCCTACACTTTCTAAAATATACAAGAAACTAATACACAACCAGCTTAAGCACCACCTCAAATGATAGTCCCTCCTCAACCCTGGTCAGTCAGGTTTTAGTTCTAATCATATTACCATCACTGCCAATGCAAAAGTCACGAATGACTGGATTACTGCCCATGATGCAAACAAATTCATAGGCGCCACCTCACTGTGGTTCACCTGCTCTCTGTCAGGACGAGTAAAGAAAACTAAAGCAGACGGTCTCTTCTCAGCTCTCCTTCCAATTGTCAGAGGTGTACTCCAGGGCTCCATTTTAGGCCCAATCCTCTGTTCCATCTATATCAGTAACCTTGACTCTAACATTGGCACCTGTAAGCTACACTTCTTTGCAGACAACACAGTTCTGTATTCATCTAAGCCAACCATGTCTGAAGTTAGTGTAGAACTGCAAGCCATCTTCTCATGTCTTGAACACAATCTCATCAATCAGAAGTTGCTATTAATAAAAAAAAAAAAAAGCCAAGGCCATGTTTTTCACCCCCAACAATGTCCACTCCTTCTCATCCCAGACAAATGCACCTGTTATTACCCTCCTAGGGGAACGCCTCGAATCAGTGGCTGAGTTCAAATATTTAGGCATATGGCTGGACTGCAACCTCTCATTTAGCACCCATACTGACTCCCTCACCACTAAGTTAAAATCCAGACTAGATTTATTCTATTGAAATAGATCACTCTTTCCACAGGAGACTAGAGTCAGTCTTGTCTAATACACTTTCTTATCCCTACTTGATTATGGTGATCTAATATACAAAATCACCACGGTCACCAGTCTACACAAACTGGACATCCTTTATCACTGAGCCATACAAATCATCACTAATGCCTCATTTAGTACCCACAATCGTGATCTTTATGTGTCTGTTGGCTAGACCTCCCTTGTTACCAGGCGCTTGTTACACTAGGGCATCTGGACGCTAAACATTCCTTTGAAAAAGCTCCCAGACTACTTACTTTCCCTTGTCCACATCTCCTGATGTACCTACTCCCTTAGGAAGTCTGATTTCTTGTATCTAGATGTCACCAGGACTCGTACTTCCATTCACAAACCTGCCATCTCCCATACCCCACCTGCCGATTGGAACAATCTACAATCTACCCTGAAGATTACTTGCCTCACATCTGTTAACACCTTTAAAATCCTAACCATGAGACTAGTTAAAGAAATGTGCAACTGACAACTGTAATTCTGGCTGCTGTTAATCTCTCCCTTGTTGGTGCTCTGTCCATATTCTATACCCCTTAGTTCTACCACAACTCATCTGCCCCTACACTCCCTTCTTCTTCTTCTTCAGTTCTACCACAACACTCCCCCACCCTCCCTTTTTCTTCTTCCCTCTCTCCCTCATTCTGCTACTCCATCCTCTCATCCATCCCTATTATCGAGTCCCCAGCTCCTCTCCCAGTCTATTCTTGTACTCCAGCTTTGCACTACCAGTACACCAGTACTAAATGTATTCTATCGTGGCCTTCTTTCTACAAAACTGGTATACCCCTTAAGCCATGCACTTTACTTATTGCCTTAGTTCAGCCACCGTCAGTTACTCCTCTATGTTCCATTTTTGTTATTTCTGATGTGCATATTGTTCCCTCATGGCCTTTGTCATCTACTGTTTACTATGACGGCATTATCTACTGAATCTTTTTTTTTCTTTTTCTCTCAGATTGTATCTACTCTTACTGCCTGTATTATGTGTGTATATATCCTTTGTTGCTTCTTGGATTATGTATTATTGTATGTATACTATGCTGCTACTTGCTTGTACTCCTGATATTTGTCTCAGTACCTCCTTGTGAAAGAGCTTACTCAATGGAGTTATTCCTGCAATAAACTTGAACTTGAACTTGAAGGTGTGATTTAAAGGTTAGGGCGTTGTCGAGCATCAATCTGACGTATTTGATTGTGTCTACCACCTCAATAGGAAAGCCAGATGAGGTTGTGAGAGGGAGTAGAGCAGATCTATCAGGGCCAAAGTGTTTGAAGCCAAACAGAACAGCTTTTGCTTTTTTGGCATTTAAAACCAGCTGATTCAACAGGGTCTATTTCTCCAGGGCAGAGAAGTTGGTCTGTAACTGAGAGCATTCACATCTCTTGAGCTCCAGTATAGTATGACATCATCTGCATATAGGATGAGATGACTATCACCACAATTTTTGTCCAAATATTGATGAATAATAAAACCAGTAGTGGACCTAATATTGAGACCTGAGGTACCCTATCTGTGATTGGTAATTGCCTAGACAAGGCTCCACACCATTTGACCATCTGGTACAGCATGTAAGGTAATGGGAGTGCCATGTGAGCACATAAGATTCTAGGCTGCTCTGTTTTAGTTTACCAGGGAGTAGTTTGTGATTGACAAAATCAAAGCCCTTTGTGGGGTCAATGAAAATGGCTCATGTAGGAATCCCCTGTCCCGTGCCTGCTGAACATCAGTGGAGATTTTAATTAAGGCACTGTCTATCCCGTGATGGTGCTTGAATCTGTGTTGCTGAGGGGACAAGAGGTGGTGCAGTTCTAGATAGTCCCACAGCTGGTTGCATACTAGCGTCTCTAGGATTTGGGCCAGGACACAGCAGGGAGATCAGCCTGTAGTTACCTATTTGTTCTCTGAGACAACCCTTGTGGACAGGGACAACTATTGCTTCCTTCCATTTAGGAAATGACACCATTTGGAAGTTTTTTTTTTACTTCAACTTTAAATGGTATGTGACTCATGAAATACAGTGGTAGCAGCCAGTTCAGCAAGTTATCTCACAAGATTATCTGAAGATATCTAGAGAGAAACACAGAGTATCTATCTCTGGGACTACCTGCACTGCAGAAGATCTTGCAAAAATCTTCTTAGCGATCTCTAGAGACCTTGAGGAATACTTGTCAAATCAACCACTACTACTGTAAGAAGATTCACATTGTTTTTGATGGATTATGTAAATTGATTTATTTATTTGTAATGTTTACCAGGAAAGGCGCACTAAGATATGATAGCTTCTTTCCAGGTGCATCCTGTAGGGGGTTTCATGGATCTGTTTTATTGACAAAGGGAATGCTTGCCATGACACTGGGGGAATTCCCCAACTCTTTTGGTAGGGGGCACCGTGTCTGTAAGTTGGATGGTCAGTCTGTGGAATGGAGGTGGAAGATGTGGACACTAGCAGGAGCAGGTTGAGGCAAGAGCTGCCTCCTCAGCAGGTGAAATTATGGATGATGAAGATCTCTTTATGGAAATGGCATCTGCCATTATGTCAGAGGAACTGGGGCTGAGGCCTCAAAAGGTGATGAATCAGCAAATTTTGAAATGGAGCCAAAGGATGAAGGCATACATACATCAGACCAAGACATTGGAATAGCAGTATCCCAGCTGGAGCAGGTGCTGGAGGAAAAATGGAAACAGGAGCAGCAACTGTTAGAAGCTGGCAACTAACAATGGAGGGAGGAGAGAAGAAAAACATAAAAACATTTAGAACAGGAGAGATTGTATCTTTTTTTTTATTTTTATTTTAGTCTTTGGTAACCGGGTAAGGCCCACCCAGCACAAGTGCTTGTTTTCAGGGGTGACCTGGGGGTACCGGGTGGTCAAGTGATTTGCTCAGATTTAGTGATTGCTAAGGAATAGGAAGGTGGGGTCACTACTAATATTTATAGAAAACCCACTGATGATAATAATTTATTATGTGCTGATAGCTGCCATCCAAAACAAGTTATTCGCAACATCCCACAGAGACAGTTCCTGAGAATCTAATGTAATTGTAGTAATACAGTGGATTTTAATAGATGTTCTAAAGATTTGAGTAGAAGGTTAAAGGAAAGAGGATATAATTCATCTTGCATTTCTGAAGGGCAAAGTTTTGCAAATAGCCAGGACAGAGATGCACTTTTAACTAAACACACTGAGAATTTGGAAATGCATGGACAAAATAGATTTAATTTTGTCATTGCACATTCAGCACATGCAAATGCCATCACACAGATTCTAAAAAAATACTGGCATGTTTTAAGCAGTAACCCTGGTATGCAACAGACAGCGTTAGTCCCCGCACCCATTTTGCGTTTAATAGGGTACCCACAATCGGTGATAGAATTGTGCATAGTAATTTTTTTCATCAGAATCATAGACAAACATGGCTAGAAAAAGGAAATGTTGGTTGTTTTCCGTTTTAAAAATGTACTGTCTGTGCCTACATAAAGCAGGGGTCGAGAATTTAAGGTACAGGAAGATGGTAAAATTTTCCAGATTAAACAACTAATTACTTGTGATTCCGAAGGCATTATTTATTTGTCACAATGTTTATGTGGGGCATATTATGTTGGAAAAATTATTAGAAACATGACAACTTTAGTAAGAGAACATGTGAGAGCTAGGGAAAAAAGTGACCTTACATATGCCACGGCTGCACACATTGTGAAAAGTATCAACTGGGAGGGACATAAATTTGTTTTTATGGGAATCGATAAAGTGTGCCCTAAACCATGTGGTGATAATTTGAATGGTTTATTGCTGACCCGGGAAGCATTTTGGATCATAAATGTAAATGCGACAAATAGTAGAGGTCTTAATGCTGGATTTGAACGTAAGCCTTTTTTAAAAGAGAAGTAGTCTTTATAACTATAGCAGAATGAATTTGTTTATTTTATAATTAGCATGCTTTGTGATGTATTTTATTTCTGCATATTTTTTTTTCTCAGAAGAAGCCAGAAGGGGAAGGAAGGAAACATATTCAGTTCAGTGCTTTAGAGTAACTGGTAATTGCTATTTTTCTTTTAAACTTAGATTGTGGGCACTTAGTGACACTATACTTTCTTTGTTATCTTTACTTATAATTGTTTTTGGGCTGTTGAAAATTTAAAACATAGTGGTGGTGTAATTCTGTGCTGTCTTTAATTGCTGCAAATTTTATCTTGGCTTGTCTGACTGCCCTGTGGTTGGGTGAAGGGTGTTAATTGTCTGGCCTCTGACCTCAGCTACGTGATAACTGGAGGTGGGGCTTAGTCAGAGTTGAAGTAGCAAGTAGTGTTTATTTTCTCAGAAGAAGCCAGAAGGGGAAGGAAGGAAACATATTCAATTCAGTGCTTTAGAGTAACTGGTAATTGCTATTTTTCTTTTAAACTTAGATTGTGGGCTTTTAGTGACACTACACTTTCTTTGTTGTCTTTACTTATAATTGTTTTGGGCTGTTGAAAATTTAAAACATAGTGGTGGTGTAATTCTGTGCTGTCTTTAATTGCTGCAAATTTTATCTTCGCTTGTCTGACTGCCCTGTAGTTGGGCGAAGGGTGTTAATTGTCTGGCCTCTGACCTCAGCTACGTGATAACTGGAGGTGGGACTTAGAGTTGAAGTAGCAAGTAGAGTTTATTTTCTCAGAAGAAGCCAGAAGGGGAAGGAAGGAAACATATTCAATTCAGTGCTTTAGAGAAACTGGTAATTGTTATTTTTCTTTTAAACTTAGATTGTGGGCATTTAGTGACACTATACTTTTTGTTGTCTTTACTTATAATTGTTTTTGGGCTGTTGAAAATTTAAAACATAGTGGTGGTGTAATTCTGTGCTGTCTTTAATTGCTGCAAATTTTATCTTGGCTTGTCTGACTGCCCTGTAGTTGGGTGAAGGGTGTTAATTTTCTGGCCTCTGACCTCAGCTACGTGATAACTGGAGGTGGGGCTTAGTCAGAGTTGAAGTAGCAAGTAGTGTTTATTTTCTCAGAAGAAGCCAGAAGGGGAAGGAAGGAAACCTATTCAATTCAGTGCTTTAGAGTAACTGTTAATTGCTATTTTTCTTTTAAACTTAGATTGTGGGCTTTCAGTGACACTATACTTCCTTTGTTGTCTTTACTTATAATTGTTTTTGGGCTGTTGAAAATTAAAACATAGTGGTGGTGTAATTCTGTGCTGTCTTTAATTGCTGCAAATTTTGTCCCCTCCTCCTTCCCCCAACTCTTAATTACATGCCCTGTTAAATCTGATTGACAGGAGCTAAACACAGGGTATAGTAAGGGGTGTGAAGTAGGAGGGGCATAAGGAGGAAGAAGCCCACCCTCAGCACGAAAAGTGTTTTGATTCATTTATTTATTTATTAGTTTCTTTTTCTTTAAAAAAAAATTATCTGAGGATCAGTGGCAGGATTTTTAGGACAGTAAATTAATAAAAAGGGAACTAGGAGAGCTTCAGTAGCAGACAAGTAGTGGAATTGCAGTATAATGTGGGGAGTGGTGCAATGCAGTGGCTGTGGGGCAGCCATATTCAGGCAGACCTTCTGGACACTGAGGTGCTGCCCTGCTGCATGCATCTCTCTGGACTGTGGAGGAGGTAGCCAGACTCAGAGTGGAAGTAAACTGGGTCAGGAGTACCATCACCCTATCCAGGGACCACCCAGTCCAATGCAACTGCCTCAAAGGATGCCAAGAACGAGGAGCACTTGGATGACAGTGGGCTCAGGGAGGGTTAGAGCGGTCAGGCAGAGGCACATCCCAGATCCTATTCCACTCAAGAACTCATATGCCACACTGGCAAATGAGGACAACCAAATAGAGGTAGCCAGAGAAGTGGAAGGAAAGGATGTGGAGGTTAGCCAAGGAGGTGACCTCAGTGGGGAAAGCAGTGGACCCCAGAGGAGGAGGAAGTGAATCCTGGTGGGGGACTCCATCATAAGAGGGATCCAGCTAGGAACACAGGAGGGGGAGGACAGGGAGGTGAGGTGCCTACCAGGTGCCACGGCATGGAGGGATGGAAGGAAGATCCTGGGGATCACTGGGAAGGCAAGACGGGAGGGTGAGCTAGATGTCATTATCCATCTAGGTACTAATGACCTGGCAAATGGGGAGCCAAAGGAAGTTCAGGAAGAGTTTAGAAAACTGGGAAGGGGTCTCAAGCAAGTAGCTACTTCTGTCACTTTCTCAGAAGTACTACCTGTGAGAGGCAAGGGAGAGCATAGGAGTCATGGTTGAAGAACTGGTGCTGTGAGGAAGGGTTTGGATTCATTGGTGACTGGGGACCCACCTGGAGGGATAGAGGTTTGTTCAAGCCTGACGGCCTGCATCCATCCTGGAGGGGAATCCAAGCACTCAATGATAAGTTTAAATGCTACATTGACAAGCATTTAAACTAGCAAAGGGGGGTGGCAGGCCAGCAAGGAGGGTACCTACTTGCTCACCCCCCACAGCTAGCAGTGGAACCAGTGAACCAGAGGAGTGGCTATCTCTGCAAAGCAGTGTGCAAAAGATGGAGATGAGTGCCCAAGAGGTGGATAAGCAGAAAAGGGGAAAAATTCAGCACAAGGGCAGACAGCAAGGAGAACTAGGGCTAAATGACAACCAAGGAAGGGGCTGGAGTAGAACAGTGAAACAGTCTAGGAAGGTCAAATCATGGAAAGCCATGTGTGCAAATGCCAGGAGCCTTAGCAACAAGATGGAAGATCTGGAGGTTGTCATGGTGCAGTCAGACCTGGACATTGTGGCCATCACTGATACCTGGTGTAATGATAACCACGACTGGGAGATGGCCATACCTGGCCACAACATATTCAGAAGAGACAGAGCAGGCAGGAAGGGAGGAGGAGTGGCACTGTATGTGAAAAATGACATAAGGGACACAGAGATCCAGGAGGAACAAAATGGGGGAGAGATACTGTGGGTTAAGCTGGAAAGGAAAATGGGGACAGCCATCTGCACAGGTGTGGTCTATAGACCACCAGCCCAGGAGGAAGAAACAGATAGGAAGCTGATGCTAGCCATCCAAAGGATGGCAGACAAGGGTGAGGTAGTACTGGTTGGAGACTTCAATATTCCAGACTTGGACTGGAGCATCCCAGCAGCAGCATCAACTAGGAGCAGATTTATCCTGGACTCCCCTTCAGGGTGCCTTCCTCAAGCAACTGGTCATGGAACCAACTCGGCAGAAGGCAATACTGGACCTTGTGCTCACAAACAGGGACAGTGTGATGGGGGTAACAGTGGGGGAGCACCTGGGAAACAGTGATCAACAGTCATTGTGGTTTGAAATCACAGAAAGAGCAGAATCAAACCAAACAAAAACACGTATCCTGGATTTTAGGGGGGCATACATTGGGAAAATGGGGAGATACTTGAAAGAGGCATTAAGGGGAATGGGACAGGAATTAGGGGGTTGAGAAACAGTGGGCAGTATTTAAAATGGGGATTACAAGAACAACAGAATTATGCATTAAGCAGGTTAGCAAGAGGAAAAGGAAGAGGAGACCATTATGGTTTTCTAAAGAGGTAGCAAAGAAAGTGAAAGCCAAAAAGATTGCATTCAGGCAATACAAAAAGACAGGCAGAAGGGGATAGGGAGAAGTACCAGGAGAAGCAAAGGGAGGCAGGAGGTCAGTAAGGAAGCCAAAGCTCAGACAGAAGAGCACATTACAAAATCAGTGGGTAGAGGGGACAAAACCTTTTACAGGTACATAAGTGAAAAAAGAAATACAAAGGTAGGGATAGTGAGACTGAAGGGGGAGGATGGGGGCCACGTGGAGGATGACAACAGTAAAGCTGACAAATTGAACAGGTATTTCTGCTCAGTCTTTACTGAGGAAGAGGAGGACAATGGGTCTGAAGGGAGTACAAGGGGTGAGAATGGTGCAGAAATGGACACAAGTCCCTTTACACGAGAAAGGGTCCTGAAGGAACTGGAAGTAATAAGAGTTGATAAAGCAATGGGGCCAGATGGGGTGCACCCCAGGGTCCTTAAAGAACTAAGAGAGGTGGTAGCTGAACCTCTGGTTATCCTGTTTAGCTGATCACTGGAAACAGGGGAGGTACCCAAAGACTGGAGGACAGCAGATGTAGTCCCCTTATACAAAAGTGGGAACAAAGAGGAAGCAGGGAACTACAGACCAGTCAGCCTCACCTCGGTAGTGGGGAAGAACATGGAAGCACTACTGAAGGAGAAATTGGTGGAACATCTGCTTGTCAATGGACTACAGAACCCAAGGCAGCCTGGTTTCACCAGGGGGAGGTCATGTCAGACCAACCTCTTTGAATTTTTTGACTGGGTGACTAGGGAGGTGGATCAGGGGAGGGCAGTGGACATGGCCTATCTGGACTTCAGCAAGGCCTTTGACACTGTGCCACATAGAAGACTATTACACAAACTGGGGAATATGGGTGTGGGCAGGACAGTAGTGTGGTGGGTAGGTAACTGGCTGGGTGGCAGGACGCAGAGGGTGGTGGTAAATGGCTGTCACTCCACAGAGGGAAGAGTGACCAGTGGGGTACCACAGGGATCAGTGCTGGGACCAGTCCTATTCAACATCTTCATCAGTGACATTGCACAGGACCTAGAAGGCAGAATTTCACTGTTCGCTGATGACACAAAGTTCTGTAACAGAGTAGACACACCAGAGGGTGTAGACAAAATAAGAAGTGACCTGCAGAAACTTGAAGAATGGTCAGGGGTTTGGCAGTTGAAATTCAATGCAAAGAAGTGCAAGATAATGCATATGGGGCACAAAAACCCTCGCACAATATATCAGTTGGGGGGTGAGGATATAGCATGCACCAAGCAGGAAAGGGATCTTGGGGTTATCATCTCTGATGACCTCAATGTAGGGAAACAGTGTGACAAGGCATCAGGTAAAGCAAATAGGATGCTGGGATGTATAGGCAGGGGCATCACCAGCAGGAAAAGGGAGGTCATAATTCCGTTATACAAGACACTATTGAGGCCCCACCTGGAGTACAGTGTACAGTTCTGGAGACCATACCTACGTAAGGACATAGACAGGGTAGAGAAGGTTCAGACGAGGGCAACAAAGATGGTGCATGGATTGCATCACAAGTCCTATGAAGACAGGTTTAAGGAACTGAACATGTACTCCCTGGAGGAGAAGAGGGAGAGAGGGGATATGATAGAGACATACAAGTATCTTACAGGGAGGAACAGGGTGCAGGAAAACACTATTTTTAAGCAAAAAAGATGTTCCAGGACTAGAGGGCATGGGATGAAGTTGAAGGGAGGACGATTCAGAGGAAACATGAGAAAGAATTTCTTCACAGAATGGGTGGTGGACAAGTGGAACACCCTGCCAGAGGAAGTGGTGGGGGCTGAAACAATCACGGGATTTAAGAATGCATGGGATAGACATAAAGGAATTCTGGAGGTCAAGGGTAAGGGGCAACAGACTTCTAGGAAGACAAACTGAACTTACAAGCTCAAATGGGCAGACTGGGTGGGCCATAGGCCCTTATCTGCCGACACTGTCTATGTATCTATGTATTTTAATTGTTGATCGCCTTATTCATGGTCGCTATCCTGTATGGTTTATTATTCTTTTTTCCTTCCCCTTCCCTCCATTCTCCTCATTTGATTTTAATAACATACATTCATGTTTCTTGTTGAAAATGTGATTGATACCATTAGTAGCTTTGATATATTTGCATTCTCATGAATTTGCTGCCTATTTTGTTGTCAATTTGATTTTCTTCAGCTGTTTTATTTTTTTTCAATTCAAATTTTATTAAAGTTTCCAGTACAGAGAACGAATCATAACAGTGCATGATATGACCGCATACATCAGATACGGGATACAGAATGATTCACTCTCCCCCATCCACCCAACCGAACCCCCCCAAACAACCCAGTGCCTTATACAGCTTTAGCACTATACCTGTGAATGTGTCCTAATAGTGCTTAAACTTGAAGTGCATAGAGGGCTTGCAGTGGGCCCCAAATCCTATCAAACTTCTTAAGTTTGTTATATAAACTGGCAATAGTCCTTTCAGTTCTGAGGTTTGCAAGTAACTCCTGAAGCTATTCAACATTTGTTGGTACCTCCGTATCCTTCCAGTGTCTTAGCACCACCTTTCTGACAGACATTGACATCAAAGCTATGTGATACCTCCTGTTTACCACCAAAGTGGAGAAGAAATCCCCAAGAAGGCAAATTTCGGGGGTGAACAAGTCTGAGAGCCCCAACAGAGGATCAACATGCTGTTTAATCGTAGTCCAGAGTGGGATGACTTTAGAACAGCTCCAGAAGATATGAAGAAGATCTCCTTCTTGAGACTGACATCTTGTGCAAAGGGGAGAGGACACAAGACCTAGCCTAGCAAGTTTCTGTGGAGAATAATAAATATTGTGCAAGATTTTGAATTGCATTAATCTGAGTCTATCCTGCTTGAGAAACTTATGGCAACTTTGTCACATGAGAGACCAATCCAGATCTCTTCCTTGGAAGAGAGGGGCCCAGAAGGAGACGGAAGCATAATTGTCACGGTAAGCCCAGGTAAAGACAGCACTGTATATTTCAGATACGGCATGAGACAGACCCGCCAGCTCGGTTAAGGTAACCTGAAAACTGATATGAGGAGCTGGGGGGGGTCGAGCCCATTACCTTAACAAGGAGATGACGAAACTGGAAAATCTTGAATATACTTGAACGAGGTATCGAAAACTTACACATAATATCAGCTGAGAAATACCATTGACTATTGGGTGACACAAACTCTTCTACATGACAGTTTCCTATCTGAGTAAGCCAGGTGGGTAGGAGAGGCTTACCTTCTAATAAAAAATTGGGACTGCCTGTTATGGGTTTAAATAAGTCCTTGAGATTCTTATATCTCAGAAATGCACACAACTGAGTATGAATCCTGATTGAAACAGCTGCAGGGGAACTATGCAGAGACTCTGGTAGGGAACTAATCTTGGTGTATAGCAGCACAGCAGGGGAAAAACCATGTTTTTTAATGAATGCAGACTCTACAGCTAACCAAGTTGGAATGTATGTGGCGGCCGCGGACAGTTGATTCACGGTCAGCCATCTAAGATATTTATTGGCCTGACTGGCCCAGTAATATAACCTGATATGGGGAAGTCTTAAACCTCCTTTGGCCTTCAGGGATGCTAACTTATGGAATGCCATCCTGGCCTTCTTATCGTCCCATATAAAAGTGGAGATGATACCGTGCACTTTTTTAACCCAGGACAGGGAAAGCCATATATTTAACACGTTGAGCGGGTAGAACAGATGGGGAAAAACGTTCATTTTAATTAAATTTATTCTGCCCCATAGAGAGAGGGGAAGTAGGGTCCATCTACGAAGGTCAAGATCTACTTTGTGTACCAGTGCATCGGTATTTAATTGTCTGAGCCATGTTGCATTCCTTGTTAAAAGAAGCCCCAGGTATTTAATATAGTCAGACTTCCAGGTGAGTCCAAATGCAATAATATCCTGTTTACAAACCCTATGGTTAAGAGGAAAAACCACCGTCTTTCCTACATTAAGTTTATAGTTTGAGACCTTACTAAAATCCTCTATTAGCTTTAGGATAGCGGGAATCGATATGAGTGGGTGTGTTACCTGCAGCAGAAGGTCATCTGCATAGGCTGCAACCTTAACTGTCTGCTCCCCTAGAGAAATACCCGATATGCCCTGGGCTCCTGATAACCTCCTTATAAGCAGCTCTAGATAGATGTTGAAGAGAAGGGGAGAGAAGGGGCACCCCTGTCTGGTCCCTACATGCAATTTGAAGGAACTAGAAATAACCCGTTACATGAAATTCTGGCAGAGGGAAACTTATATAGAGAACTCACCCAATTCCGGAATTTCATGGGAAAACTGAAAGCTTCCATCATAACAAAAAGATAGTCCCAGTGGACTCTGTCAAACGCCTTCTCTGCATCCAGCGAGATCAAGACCATTGGATGAGGAGCATCTTTGGATGCCAAGAAGATGTGAGACAGGGCCCTCAGATGGTCAACCGATGATCTCCCTTTCATAAAACCAGCCTGATCTGCTCCGATTGGAAAGTGAAGTACTGCCTCCACATAGTCGGCTAGTAATCTTGCCAGAATTTTAATGTCATGGTTAAGTAGGGAGAGTGGCCTATAACTTGAGACCTGATCCAACGGTCTGTCTGATTTGGGCAACAAGACTATTAACACCTCAAATAGAGAGGGATCAGACACCTGACCAGGCAGAATAGCCTGGAAAAGTGGCAGCAGAATGGGAATCAGTTGTTTGGAGAAAGCCTTATAAAAATTGGAGGTAAACCCATCAGGGCCCGGAGATGGGAGACTCCAGAATTTTTTGCTGGGATTGCATAAGAGTCGGCAACTGTAAATAACTCAGATATTCAAAAAGTATTTCCCTAGATGGGGAATTGGCCATAGGGCCATATAAATCCTGGAAATACTTTGTAAACTCCTCCGCTATCTCTGAGGGCGAGACCTTAAGGGAATTGTCGCTAGAAGAATGGATAGCAGGAATGAGTCTGGAGGATTCCTGTTGCTTAATACGTAGTGCTAACATTTTGCCCGCCTTCTCACCCTGATCGGTATACACTGCATTTGTTTTCAAAATTGTGAATTTGGCTTGTTCTGATAGCATTGCTAGGTAGGCTTCTCTCAATTTCGTTAAGTCTTGTTTGAATGTCTCGGAAGAAGATGGAGAAAGAGCAGTCTCCATACACCTAATTTGAGAGAGAAGATCAGAAATCCGAGATGCTGTCTCCCTTTTCCTTTTTGATGTTAGGCCAATTATAATCCCCCTTAAATACGCTTTACAGACACCCCATATCATATCAGGCTTCCCCATGGAGTTAGAATTAGAAGCAATAAACTGCTCTATTTGGGATGTTATATACTGAACCATCTTTGGCTCCTTCAGAATTTGGTTATTTAACTTCCACCGGCCCCCTTTGTTTGGCAATGAAGCTAAGGCAATTAGGCAGGTGACCACTGAATGATCTGACGGAGGCCCTGAGACAATACTAGAACATATAACCCCTGGTAACAGGGTTTGAGAGATGAGGATATAATCAATCCTAGAAGAGGTTGCATGCACCGGGGAAACAAAAGTGTACTGCCTTGCATTGGGATGTAATACGCGCCATATATCACAAAGATCAATGGAATCCAACAGGTACCTGAAGGCTGTTTGTGCCAGAAAAAGATCTTAATGGGATTGACCCAATCTGTCAAGAGCCTGATCAAAAACTAGATTGAAATCACCCCCTATGACCATGGGGATATCCAGAAATGGAGTTAGGGATTTTATTATCTGAACAAAAAAACTAGGGGAATCTACATTAGGGCCATAGATAGCACCCAGGAGAATGTCCAGGGTATGCAATCTGCCTTTTACAAACAAGAATCTGCCCAAAGGGTCAGATATAACTTGAAGAGGCTTGAACGGAACTGACCTGTGCAGAAGGATCATGACCCCTCTACTGTGGGTAGTACCCTCCGCTGCAAACATCTGCCCAATTTGTTGCTGCCTCATTTTGTCAGCCTCCCTCTTGAGCAAATGTGTCTCCTGCAAAAACATAATTTCTACCTTCAGATGGTTTATATGTTTCAATGTTTTATATTGCTTGATCTTGTGCCTCACCCCCCCTTAACATTCCAACTGATAAATTGAATGTTTCTAGCCATCACTCATGTTGCCAGTCCAAGATCCTCTGAAGCACACATATACATGTATTTTCTATCTATACTGCTCCAAACATAATATGCCCTGGGTTGTTCTGCCCTCCCCCCAAATCTGCCTCCACTAAATCCATTCCCCCAGCCACCCCCAACTCCCCCTGCCCAAAACACCCTATAAACCTCAACCTCCCCTCCTCCCACACCTTCCCATATTTTGCATGGTACATGATGACCAGCAGACTGAGAAGTTCCTCTCCCTCCCAACCACCCCACCCTCATAAAGCAGGAATCAAGAACAGAATTACCCCTCTGTAATCAGAACACTCCAAAGAAATAGCCTGTTCTCAGCAGTGATTGCCTGACAACACCCCTAAATAACACTGGAGAATTGGCTATACTAACCCCTTAGAGGAAGCGATCCTCCCTGCAGAAACCCCATGAGCCATAAAACAACATGGCCCGCAGAGTGCAAGGCATGTAACACATTGGTATCATATGTAAAGATTAATCTCAGATGCCATCTTGTGGCACAATCCACAAGCATCAGAAGTTAATGACCAAGAGCAGGGAAACCATAACTACCCTCTGTGATATGGGGGAGAACTGAGAGCCCCACAGTCGCTGTCCAGGCCGCATTTTTAATTCAAAGACAGTGACCGTCACAGTTCTAAAAGAGAGATTTGAGAAAGGAGGGAAAACGGGAATCCTCCAGAGACAACACTTAAGCGGGGTTGTAGAGAAGGGGCAAACCAAAGCCCAGTAAGGGCGTACAAAACCCTAGTATTCTCATCTGTCCTTAAGTGCGGGATCTCCCTTGATGATCGGACTAACCATATTTATTGCCCGATAGTGACAGGCAGCGAGAAAAGAAGGGAAACCTGAAAAGAAATGGGCCATGCTAACAGGGCCAGAAAGAGACCGTATGTGCAAATAGAGTCTCATATTAAGATCTGATAGAGGAAAGCATTGCCCTCCATCATTGCCATGAGGTCGGGACAACACTCCTGAAAAACTGGGTTACTAGAACTAACAAATTGGGGCTTAACATGAGAACAGTGACCCCGCTCAAGTACTCATTAATTGAAACCAGGAAAAACACATATGAGCCCACTAACACCTGACTTGTGAAACAAAATTGAAACTGGGTTATGCCAGAGTAAAAAAGGAGAGTCAACAAAGTAGGAAGTCCTGAAGATGAGAACCAAATCAGGAACGAAATGTCCATTTTTTATCAGAACGAGGACCCCACTTGAGAGCTGTAGTGTAAGGTTGAGTTGCCAGTTGCTCAGTTTGTCAGCGGCATGGCCCCAAAGATATTGTAGTGAATTATGATTTGCTGCAGCTAGACAACACCACCAGGTGGAAACTCGGCATAGTTCCCTGCGCCGGGTCAGTTCTCATGTAGGCTTGAATAGATCAGGAAGAACTTCTTTAAGCCCAATGGTTGCCATCTCCACCTCCTCATAAGTCACCCAGGAACCATTCAGACAAAATTGAAGCCTTGCAGGGAAACCCATGCGGAACTTGATTCCTGCGACTATCAGCTTGAGGACCACTTTGTGAAATGTAGCTCTTTTCTGACGCACAGATAAGGGCAGATCTTGTGCCACCCTCAGTTTTTTACCTTCCCATTGCAAATCTTGCACCTCCTTGACCTTGTATAAGAAATGCTGTCTCTCCTGGAAGTTTAGAAAATGAAATATGAGTGATCTGGGGGGGGCTTCAACCGGGGAAGGGGGCGTAGTGCACACTGAGCTCTTTTCTATGATGTAGCTAGCACTGAAGGGGGAAGGGCCTGCCACCTTCTCCACAAACTTTTTAATAAACTTGATGGAGTCTGAGCCCTCTTCGCCCTCGGGCAAGCTGATAATTACTGCATTGTTACTGCCACTGTGCCCCTCCAGGTCTTCCACCTTATTCTCCATTTTCACTAGCCTTTGCCTCAGGGCCACTAACTCCAGATCAGCTTTATCCTGCATCTTTTCAACAGATCATATACACACTTCATTGTCAGCAGTCTTCTTAGAGAGCTCCTCCAGGGTGTTAGAGATGCTTTTGATTTCCCCTGCCATATTCTGCATTTCAGCCTTAAAAGGCTGAAACTCCTCTAGAAACCTCGAGAGGGTGAGAAGATCTGCATCAGGACACTCAGCGGTAGCAGGCAGAGAGGATTGCGAGAAGGAGGCCCTGGCTTTCTTAGAGGCCTTCTCGGGTGTTGCAGGAGGCGTATGTTTTGAAGCGGTTTTCCACATCTCCTCGTCCATCGATACCTTGTAAAGAAAGCAGAAGCATTCAGAAAGGCAGCAGACAGGTGATCTTCGGTAAAGGGTACTGAAAAGCAGGGTTTTGAAGGGTTAATAATGGGTGGTAGGTCGGACCGGGCAGAGAGTCATCTTACTCAGCACACCGCATCACGTGGCTCCCCTTCTTCAGCTGTTTTATTGATGAATGTTTATTTGTGATGTCATAATTATGTGAGTTGTTTCATGTGTATTTAATGGTCACATTTTTGAGAGATTTTAGCCTTTGAGAAAGGATGTAAGAAGCATCTAAAACGCATCAGGCATCTCTTACCTCCTTTCCATATTTTTAATAAATATTTTTATGACCAGTGCCCTTGGTATTTTTTGGTTTGTGTGTGCTCTGCCTTTTTTGTGTTTTAGAGTGACTTGCTCAGAGTCACACAGTATGCAGGTGGAGGCTGTGAGAATGAAACCCAGGTCTGTTCTGCTGGGTGTACCAAGCTTGTTCACAGCTCATTACTCTAACCTATTGAGGCAATTGCAGGAGGAACCATGTACAAGCAGAGATGCGACTGGTGGGGAATCCTGTTCGGTAGCAGCAGGTAGCAGCAGAAAGTGAAGGGGAGCCAAAGAGAAAGGCAACAGCGAAGTTGTTGAAAGAGATTATGGTGATGGCATTTGGTGTGCAGGCTGATACTCTGGAGGAAAGTAGCTGGTCCCCAAAAACAGTCTTGGAATGTGCCAGTTGGAAGAAAACAGCAAAGGAGGAATGGGTCCCTGATTCTGAATAGGTATCTTTTTCTCATGAGACTGGAAGGAGTATAACTGAGCCGAGAAGCAATGTTGTGGGAGAAAGCCAGGTAAACCCTGTGGGAGGTCCAGGAGTAAGTAACACTGGTGTGGGGGCAAATGCAAAGGATGTAGGTGTGGTGACTAGCAGGGTTTCACCTACTGGAAGTCAGAGATGGAAAGTATGAGTTTGGGAGTTGGCAGCTCGGGCTTTGCCACAGCAGATATTTTGGCTGAAAATACCTCACCCCATGGATGTTGGACTAGTGGGTCCATGCCAGGGAATAGAAATAAATCTGCCCCTGGGCTGTCTTCAGCAGCCATACAGAGACATAACTATGAAAATAGAGATACCCCTCAGGGGCAAAGGTCTTCAAGGCATGGCTGCTCCCTCTCCTTCGGCTAGGGCAAGGTACACTGACTTTTTTGATACAGTTGAGCCTACACCTTGAAGGAACGCAGTGAGGCTGAAATACAGAGGAGAGCTAGAAACTAACCCTGGTATGGTCTCTGTGGAATGTAAACTGTTGAAAGACTCTATGAGAGTTCTAGCATCAGATATCTATGCTTTAATCCATGTGTCCATGGAGAACATGTTTGACATTAGCTTTAGAGCTATGACTTGGCTTGAAAGATTCTGGTGTAAATATAACCTGTTGAAATTTTCTCCATTATGGACCCCTTTTGTGGCCATTCTGTTCACTAAATCACCTATTACAATTGTAATGATTATGTTCAGAAACAAAACTGTGCAAGAAGGGGATATTGCTCATTAGCTAAATCAGAGGTGTGATGCGGTAAGTGTCCTAAAATGCCATTATTGACTTTGAGTTCTTATGGACTGGTGGATGGCATTTCAAAGTGAAACCAAGGCATTCAGAAGAGGGGGTGTGCCACATTCCAAAAAGTTTCTACCTGTGACATTACAGAGGGGTTTACTTTTAGTCAGACCAGCCCAAGGCATGCAATAAGTGCTGGTCTCACACGTACCTTTCTAATGTGTGTGATATGGTAAGTTGTGGGCTATGTGGTGAAATTAGTCATATCAGCTCACAATGTTGCAATCATGTCCAGTGCAACCTCCTTGAGGAGCATGGTCATATGTACCAAAATTGCCCCAGGGCCTCTAAAAACAATGACATAGAAACATAGAATTTGACGGCAGATAAGAACCGCTTGGCCCACCCAGTCTGCCCATTTTCCTACCTACTGGATAAGCTGCAGATCCTAGTTAACCAGCAGCCTACTTCTTCCTACCCCCACCCCCCAGAATTGCCTTATGACTATCCCATGCATGCTTGAATTCCACCACTGATTTTGACTCCACAACCTCCTCTGGAAGGTCGTTCCATGCATCCACAACCCTCTCTGTGAAAAAATACTTCCTTAAATTACCTCTGAGACGCCCCCCCTCTAGCTTCAAATTGTGCCCTCTTGTTCTTGCACACCCCTTTTTTTGAAAGATGCTACCCTCTTGGATTTTGTTGATTCCCTTGAGGTACTTGAATGTTTCTATCGTGTCCCCCTCTCCCTCCTTTCCTCAAGGCGACAGAAGTATGAATCTGGACATTCTGATCAAAGAAGCCCATCAATCAGAGGGTGTCAATAATCCAGCTCCATTTGAGACAACAGCAGAGCAACATGTGGTCAGCAGGCAGGTCAGAAGGAGCCTGAGGACATTCTGGCTGAAGTCATGGTACTCCCTGCTCCACTGGTGCAGGAGGAAATGTGGAGGATGGAAATATGGAGTCCTTGTTAACAGGAGATAAACCAAATGAGGAAGGGGCTTCTACATCTGTAGCAGGTGTGCCAGACAATATCAGTCAGATGCCTCCCCCCTCCCCGCCCCAGAGAAAAAAAATCTTGGTCAGAAAGAAGACACAGTTTAAGGAGTCAGAAGGTGACTTCACTTGATATGGAGGTGTCCAACACATACGATGCCTTGGCCCCACAGACTGAAGAGGACCTAGGGACAGTGGAGCTGGACTCTGATACATCTTCTGTGCATTCAGTCCCATGGTTGGTGGAAAAAAAAGCAGTAGGGGTTAAAAAGAAATAAACAGTGTCTTGATGTGTTTGGTTTCAGGAAAGGTTTTTTAAGTTACACCTCTCCTAAAAAGTATTAATGGTGTTATTTGCTCTTGCCTCTGCTAATATCTATAGCATCTTGAATAGCAGGAAAAGGGATGCCATTTTTTTCACTTACGAGACTTGGCCTGTGAAGTCATTTTCATGTTTGCTTGCACGCATGTGCAAGAAACATAGTGCCACCATAAGAGAATTTGTAGGTGTGCCTCCCTACTTCCAATGCCCTGCTGCCTTTTGTAGGAGTGGCCACACCATGCCAATGAATGTAAGAGCTGTCTATGACAGCTTTTGCAGATGCAGCGGCATACAGTTGAAAGAGAAGCACTGCAGCATGCAGGAAATTTGCATGCTGACGTCTGCAGTATGCAAAGTGCCTACATGTTGGCACTGCAGTGAAAGAGCTGTCATAGACGGCTCTTCCCCCCCAACAAGTAGCACACTGGGAGCCCATGCCAGCATGCTCACGTGCCCCCCCCACATACAGTATGGCCAATGGGGTTGCCCAATCCCCCATCGGCTGAGCTGCGCTCCCCCCAGCAGAGTTTTGGGTGCTATGCTGGGATCCCACTCCAGCATGGCAACAATCTGTAAGGCCGACGGGGGTGCCCAATTCCCCGTCACCTTCACTGCCCCCCCAAAATAGCCTTCCAGGTGCCACACTGGGAGCCCACCACAACATGACAAACATCTGTCTGCTGCTCCCCAACACACTTCCTGGTGCCATGCTGGGAGCCAACCCCAGCATAGCAAACCTTTCTATGGCCAACGGGGATGCCCAATCCCCTGTCTGCTCAACTGGCCCCCCAAAAAACACTTCCAGCTGCCACTCTGAGAGTCTTTCCCAGCATGGCAAACATCCTGCGTCAACTTCCTAGAAGAAAAAACCTACAAAGAAAAAACGGTCCCACACTGACAGTCTTGACCACCGCGCCCACCCTCTGCACAGTCTGCCTCCCCACACCCCCCTCACCCCATACTTAACTGTGGAGTCCAGAATAACAATCTTCGGTGGACCGGGAACATGTCTTGGCTCTTCAAAGCCAACTGTAAACTGAGGAAATGCCGGTAAGCTGTATAATGGAATAAATGTTTTTTTTTTTTCAACTTTGAAGCATATCTCAGCCATTTTGGGAATTTTTGCACCAAATTTCAACATGGGGTTTTTGGGACCCCACCTCATGAATTCTTGCACTGTCATTTTATTATTTGGTCCCAAAAGGTGATTTCTCGGTCACCGCGCAAAACCACCTTTCCGGACCAATGTATGAAATGACAGTGTTACAGTTCTTGAGGTAGGCCCCCAAAAACCCTATGTTGAAAATTTAGGAAAAAATTCCCCAAAATGACTGTTTTACAAGTGTGCATTGCGCAGTTCCTACACACGCTCATAAGTTTGCAAATTTTTAATATTTGCACTCCAGATTTTCAATATTGCCATGTTACCATACCTCCTTATGAGCATTACTGCTGTCATTTTTCACATCTCCCCCAAAATGTGTTTCCACGCATGTAGAGCACAATGTAGAGCACAGTGGTGCAGTCGGTGTGCAAAATCAATGTTTGCGACAGATTAAGAAAATCACAGTGACACTTTTCATGAGCAGAGGTCTTTTAAAATAGCTATGTTGAAAATTTGGTGACAAAAGTCCATAAAATGACTGTGTTACGAGTAAGCATTACGCTGTTACCACGAACCCTTGTAATTTTATGAATTTGCTGTATTTTCAGTCCACATTTTTACCACTGCCATTTTTCCACACTTCCTTATGAACAGTACAGCTGTAATTTTTCACAAAATGGCCGAAATGTGTTTTCACACTTTCTGCGCAGAAATGTTGTGGTTGCTGTGAGAAATCACTGTTCGGAACAGATTAAGAAAATGACAGTGACACTGTTCATGAGCGGAGGTCCCAAAATGCCTGTGTTGACAATCTGCTGCAAAAAAATTCCCAAACTAATTACATTAAGGGTGTGTGTTATGCCGTTTCTACGCATGCTCGTGACTTCACCATTTTTTTTTACTATTTTCACTGCAGATTTTCAACATTGCCATTTTTTATACCTCCCCATGAACAGTACAGCTGTCATTTTTCACATTCTGTTCAAAATGTGTTTTTGCAGCTGTGGTGCCAAATGCCATAGTCACTGTGCAAAATCAGCTTCCGGCTACCAAACTGATATTGCCACTGTTTATAAGGTGGGGGTCACAAAAAACCCATGTTGAAAATTTGGAGTGAAAATACCAATGAACACCTGAGGCATTAGGGTTTCCAACCATAATGCCCCACCTTGTAGAGACTGACAGGCATCAGGGGTGTGATTTGGGATTGTTCCCTGTAATGCTCATACCATTCCACCCCCACATACACCCTGCAGTCAGTGAGAGGCATTGATGTGTGCCTTGCACTCTTCGTCTTCAAAGTTCACCCCATTCTCCTATACTGCACCCATCTCACTGTATTTCCTGATGGAATGGGGTGAGCATAAGGGCCAAAGACCCCAAGGCACACCATGACACTTAACGGTGTCTGCAGGGTATGGTGTGGTGAAATGGTGTGGCCGTTATGTCTGATGACCCAAAGGCCCACCCAATCAATGCCAATGCCAGCAAGCAAACATTCGGCATTGACAAATGCTTGTTTTACAGGAGATAGTTAAATTCAGTTGCTTTAGTCTTTCAGGCCAAATGGGAGTGGATATGGATTCCTTCCTGTTGGTCATTTGGCCCCGATAGGGTGATGGAGCGGGTATTTTATTTTCAGGTTTGGGGTTTAAGTTCCAAAAGATAATGGTTTATCACCTGGATGTTCACTAGGCATTGATGGGATATGGCATAAACAACCAAGCAGGTTTCTTGCTGTTTATGGCTCCCAAGTGAAAGTGGAAAGGGTTAATTTATGGAAATTAATCCAGCCTTTCCTGTCTACTGCCAGGAATGTATATATGGGGGTAGGGGGACTTTAATTGTTCTTTAGAATATAAGGGGTGTCAGATGGAAGGGAAAACAATATACTGTGACTCAGTGGCCTTATAAAATGTATAGAAACAGTTGAACTAACAGATTGTTTTTTAAATGCTGTGGCAGAAACTAAATATACATTTGTTAGAGGGCTACTCAACACAAAGATTGACTATGTATTTGTTTCTAAGTTAATTCAAGCTGTCAAAACCAGTTGTATTCCTTTAGAATTTTCTGACCATTTGTTAATAAAAACAATGGTCTGTACAGAGGCTGGGGTTTCTCAACTTACGGGAAGGTGGAAAATGAATACCAACAGTTTATCAGAGGTAGAGGTGAAGCTAGGGATAGCAGGCTTGCTGGTGGCAAAAGCTTCGCTACTTCCTGTATACAAAGATTGTTTTAATTGGTTGTGTGATACTAAGATAGTAATAACAAAATGGATGCAAGATTTTAGTAAAGATAAGGCAAAAAAGAAAACTTTACAGTATCTCGATTTAAGAGGGCAACTGTACAAGCTTTTAGGAGCTACGCGTAGTGGTGCAGAGAATTTAAAATTCGTCGGCGTGTTACTCCACTACGTGGAGCGGCACTAAAGTGCCTACTGGCTGTCATTTCCGGGTCACGCGGTGGAATGGCAATGTGAAGTAAGGTGGAGTCATTGTTTTTAATGGACTTCGTGTTCCTCATTAGGATTCTAAGTGATCCACTTGGTGTTTCAGATTTGTCAGCCCTCCCCCCCCAACACATCACATGGCTTACAGTACTGTAAGTCACATGCTCTTTAGCTAGGCAGGAAGAAAGTGAGTCATACAAGCAAACACTTTTACTTTCTCCTGTGCAGACGGAGAGAGAGTGGTGTGTTTTGTGACTGCTGATACTTTTAGATTAGAGCGAGGATGAGATTTAAACTTTGATTTAGACTGAGCAGCTTTTTTAAAAGCTACATTTTTTTTACGCCGGCCCGCCGGCGCAGCGGTTGGATTTCCGCATGCGACGCCAGTGACCTGGGTTCAGGAACGGACTCGGGTCGCTGGAGGGACGGCCGGGGGGAGAAGGATCGAGCATCCTAGGAACTGCTCTCCTTCTCCGGGGGGAGGGGAGGGAAGGGAGGTGTCTGGAGCTCGGATGACCCCTGGTGGAGGCCAGGAGTCACGTAGCTGCCGGCACAGGCACGTACTGGAGGCGGGGCAGGATGCTCCGCGTCATTGCACGACCCTGCCTCTCCCGAAGAAAAAGGAAAAAGAATTAGCCGCCAGCCGCCACTAATGAAGCCTACCACGGCTTTGATTTGCTCCCCAGGCCAGCCCTCCGACTAAGTTCCACGTCTGCGGCATGCGAGGGGAGTGCCGCAGCCCCACTGTGAGGGGGAAGCCATGGGGCATTGGAGGGCCCAAGGCCATTCTGGGGAGCAGAAGCCAGTGGTCCATGACCAGGCGGAGAAGGACACCAGGTGGCAGGCAGGCTAGGGGGAGATAAAGACTAAAATAGAAAAAAAAAAAAAAAGCTACATTTCTTTTGTCTTTTCTGTACTCTTTTTTACTTAATTTGTTCTTTCTGTAAATTTTACTTTTCTTACCTTTATAAGTAGTTAGTTGTTTGTCTGTGTGTGTGTGTGTGACTGTGTGTGTGCTGTGTGACAGTGTGAGTAGTGATTGCTCAGACTGAGTGAGCTCAGTAGGAGAGATGGACCAGGGTGAGGGAATGTCTGGGACAGGGCTGATTTCGGAGAGCATGGTAGTGGTAAGCATCGTACCGTGTGCATGTGTGGAGGGCATGGGCACCCACTCCTGTTGGACCACTCAAAACTTGTGAGTGCCCCCCCAAAACAGGACAGCACTGCTTCCTGTCCTGACTCTGAGGCAGTTGAACCACCATGACCAAGTCCAGCACCAGGTCCTCTGGAGCAGGATGTGCCTGTTCCCCCAGGCCCAGGTGTGGATCCCATCCCTGTTCAGCACAGTGACAAGCAGGCTTACAATACATCCAAGTAACTATTAAAAAAAATGTATGTTGTGATTCATGACGTGATCATAAATCGTGATTTGTGACTGCATTTGTGACCATGTTGATGAAGAAATGTGAATGCCTATGGCTGTACTTCCCTGGGCCCCGATGAGCTGTAGCTTAACACTCCCAGACTTAAAAACACGTATCAATGAGTATAATGGTGGGGTGGTGAAGCCTGGAGAGATATTACAAAACAGGCTTACAATACATCCAAGTAACTAGAAAAAAAATGAATGTGATTCGTAACGTGAATGATTGTGAATCATGATTTGTGACTGCATTTGTGATTGTGATGATGAACAACATGATTTGTATCACGAGTGACTGGTGATGATGGTCCTGACTTAAAAATGCATATTAATGAGTACAATGTTCATGCAGAATGAAGCACCGCACCTATCCAGTACTCTGAAGGGAAGTCAAAGAAACAACTGTGACTTAAGTTACAGATGGAGATTGGGCCATAAAGAGATGCAAATGCACAGACAGATTAAGATTGCGCTGTGCACTGAAGAGATGCAGACACAAAGGCACAACACCTAACCAGTGCCCACCATAAGAAATTTAATCTGAAAAGAATACCTTACCGTTACGGGCCTACTGGGTAGGTACTGTACTGCTGCAGTAACAGTCACTAGTACTAGTACCAGTAAAGCTACAACAAAGAAGTACAAAAATCACACAGCTGCAGTGGATAGCAGCTTCACATTGCTGAAATTATTATGTGTCAGAATAAAAGGTGTCTGATTTGTTGACATGCATCACACACATACTCACACACACACTAAGTAATGCATAGAAAATTGAAAACGTCAGTAATATAACCACATATTACAAACTAAAATTTTGCACTGCTACACCACAACAATCAGCAAAAAATGGCAAGAAATATTGAAAATATTACTGTGCGTACATTAACACAGTTAAACAAGAAAAATATCACAAAAACAGAAAGCACTGTCTTTTTCTCCAAGTTAATCTATCTACACCACAGATACACCCTTCCCCCAAAGCACACTTCCACTGTCTCTCAGTACACAGACTGAATGTTGTACATTAACATTCAAAATCTATACACAAACAATAAACACTCGATGATATGAGCACAGGAGGGTTTCCTATAATCGAAGAACTAAAGTTTCAGCAAAAAAAATTACTCAAAAAGGCTTTTTTAACAGCTTTTTGGAGCTTTGAATTGCAGAGAGCTCTCAGAGCAGACTGTCTCCTACAGCTTCCTACACACACACACTACCCCAAACTGAGGCTGTGCAGAACAATCTAGAGCCCATGTGACCTGAAATCCCATGAAACACTGCAAAATTCGCCTTTGGAGCTTAAAAACAAGGCGAAGTAAGGCAAAGTACATTGTTTGCAATGTATTTCGCCTTAAGAATTGGAGGAGTAGTGGTTTGGGAAGGCGAAGTAACACAAAGTCATTGTTTTCAATGGACTTCGCATTACCCATTTGCAATGCAAAGTACTCCGCTTCGTGTTGCAGAGCACTCCATGAATTCACCTTCACTCCATGGATCACTTTGCAGAGCGAATTGGGGCCACTTTGCCCACCACTAGCTACATGTATATCAAGGCTGGATCTGTGAGAACAAATAGCGTAGCTTAAAACAAAAATGAGTGCAGTACAATATGATAGAACAGCTTCATTACAAACAGAGTTATGGTTGGGGAATCAGAAAACACCATATTCAGATCCATGTATAGCCTGCAAGGAAAGAAATGATAGATCAAATTTTTCAGGCCTAATGAATGAACAAGGGGAGCTGGTTTTTCAGACAGAGGGGATCTGGAAAATTGTTGAAAAACATAAAAGTTTGGCCCAAGAAGATAATGTAGAGGAAAGGGTAGTAGATAGTTACTTAGCCAAGGTGCAGGTCTTGAGCTTAAGTAGGGAAGGCTTACTTTCATTGGGTGGACAGATTTCACTCTCAGCCTTATAATTTTACTTTTCAACTCTGAGGACAAGTTTGATATAGGAAATTGGTGACCTATTACTGTGCTAAATGTCAATTTTAAAATATTTTCACAGGTTTTGAAAAAATAGATTGAAATCCAGGGTCCCATTTCATATACATGAGTTACAGACAAGTGCCATTGAGGGAAAAAATATACAGAAGAGTCTCTGTATATTAACAGATGTTTATGAATTTAATAGAGAGAAACAAGAAGAGGGTATGATCTTCTCCTTAGATCAAAGCAAAGCTTTTGAATGTGTGAATCATATTTTTTTATTAAAAGTATTAAGTCATTTTGGCATTCCTGCAGATTTAATTAAATGGATTCAGTTATTGTAGAAACAGGCAGTAATTACTCCTGAGATTGTTAGAAGGGGAGGGATTCCTATCCCGGTGAAATTGGAGGTCTATTAGGGCTGTCCTTTAAGCCCGCTTTTGAATGACTTTCCTATCGACCCATTTATTAGTAGAATAATAGGGAATGAGTTGATACTGGGCATTTTGGGGAATCAGAGAGGACAGGGTAAAAACAGTGGCATATGCGGATGACTTTTGTGTTTTCCTGAAGGAAAAGGGGAAAGGGACAACCTGATGCAGGAAGTATCAGAATTCTCTAAAGCTTCAGGGGCTAAACTGAAGCTGCAAAAGAGCAGAGGTCTACACCTGAGGAAGTCCACCAGAGAAATTAGGGAGGTATGTAAGATATAAATTAAGGAAAAGGCTACTAAGATTTTGGGAATATATTATTGACCTGGGGATATGGAGAGGTATATTTGGGAACAGGCATTACAGGTGGGTGAAGGTAAAGTAAGTAGGTGGAAAGGTTGGACAATGTTTAAATTAAAGACAGTCTTTATTATAAAACAATTTCTATTGCCATGTTTCTTGTATGTAGGGTTGTTTTTTCCCCTATCGATTAGTTTGGGAACAAAATTGATGGGCCTGTATTTTAAACTCTTATGGGGCAGTTGTCTGAACCCTGTTAAAAGAGAAGTGACATATTTAGAAATAAAAAAGGGTGTCTGAATATGATAAATATGGTGGTTGTTTTTTCATACTTAATTTTGGCAAAATAAATAATGTAGTATCCTTTTCCAGACGCAAAAATCTTTGGTTGTAAAATGGGTGTGGAACATTTTGCAGGAGGTTATGAGGAAGTGGGTGGCTAATCCCCCAAGGGTCACTAAAGGTTTAGCATTGCCAGATGTTTACAGAGGGACTTTTCAGAAATGACATAAATTGAAAATTACAAAACAAAAAATAATGCAAACTAACAGCAAAGAATTGTATAGATGGATACTTGATACCACGGGTCCTTGGAAGCCGGAATTTAAAATGTGTATCCCAGGGAACAATAATCTAGTGTACCAAACGTTAGCAAACAAGGAAATTCTGAAGAAATTTGGGATGTTTCATGGTTAATTTCTCATGGTAGATTAGGAGTGTGGGGAAATAAACATAAAGCCATTGAGGAAAGGAACTGTTTGTACCCTCAATGTGGAGAACCTATAGTGTCTAAGGTGCGTTTTCTGTTTCAGTGTGCATACACTATTGGTTTATGGCCTTATTTGGCTAAAGAGTGACAAAAACCCTGGTTTGCACATATAACATATCGGAATTTGGTATTCGAAAATGTCCCTGGGTTATTAAGGGAATACCACAGGATCACAATTATTGTGTTCTTTGCATGCCTTAAGTTTTATTTATGGCAAAGTCATTGTCAGTTTTTGTTACAACAGCATGAGATGTCTTATATTGCTTTTAGTAGAATATATAAGGGAGCAATGCAGGAAATTCTTAGGAAAGAGGCAAGACTACACCTGAAATCAAAAGTGAACATGTGGTGAAAAGGGCTGGTGTTTTTTTCAGAAATGTGCTTAAAATATTGGTGTACAACTGAGTAGGGAGGACTAAGTTATGTTCAATTTTTTTTTACTTGGGAACTAAATAGGGAGATATGGGTTACATTTTATTGGTATAATTGTTTGGTTTTCAGGATATTTGTTCTGTATATTGTACGGGTGTATCTGTTTTGTATGAAAACTATGTTTGTAATAGTTTGTCTTTGGTCTGTGTTAATAAAAACTCCCCTACAGTAACACAAGGTCAAATGGTTTCAGATAATAAATGTATAATGGATGAAGTGGTCTCCCACACAGCAGCATGTTTTCAAAACACAGATAATAGACATTTCACAAAGGGCTTCCTTTTTTCAACAATTCCCTATTCCCTGTTCCACAAATATGCACACCACACCCATGTGATTGAAAATGAAGTTAATTATTTGTGTAGCACCAGGTTGTGTATTGGAGAAAGAGTAACATGCTCCAGAACAGCCAAGGTTCCAGTTGCCTTGGTGGAGCAGCTGGTTAGCATGACCTTAATGGTATTCCAGATGGTCTGGGTTCAAGCCCAAGCTGAGGCACTTACTTCTGTCTCTCCTTTGTTTGTATGTGTTCCATAAATATACACCCTGTACTAGTGTGATTGAAAATGATGTATATATCCCCCGGGAGAGCCTTACTGATTTATATATATATATATATAATCATTGTAGTTCTGTCTGATATGCATTTGTGTACCTCAGACAAAAGCTCTCAGAATCCAGTTTTTTAAAGAAGTTCAGCCATTACTCTATACTTCTAGATGTATAATTTTCAGAGGTAATTTTAACTATGCACTCTACTAGGACAACAAAGGTCTCAAATCTCAGAAACTGTGAGGAAGTGGCATCTGTGTTCAGGGAACTAAGAAGGGGGGGGCATAATTGGAACAATGAGGACCAGAAGATGCCCAATGGTAAAATGGTACATACAGCGATACTACACATACCAGGGTTTCCATCAGACTAAGTGGGCAGGTAGCTGTTACACCAGCAGCCTCAATTCTCCATTGTGGGCAGTGCTTTGCAATGCCAGATTGACGAGGAAGAACACTGCCAATATGGCAGACTTAATTTTTGGTTCCTTAGGCAATATAGCTTGCATCATGAAGACTTGGCTGAGTGATGATGCTGGCCCTGTCTTGGAGTAGGTGATCCCAGATATATTCTTTGTGATCCATTGCATACAGAGGGATTTTGCAGGGTAGAAGCTATCTGTTTTAGATTTGATTTGAACTTTATAGTACACCCACTGGGGAAAGCTTCATCATCTGAATATAAGGTTTTGCATGGGATCCAAATGCAGGTTACAGGATCCTTCAAGTGTTTCATTTATTTATTTATTTAATGGCTTGGAAGTAACCTTTGAGCTATGAGCTCTTTTACAAAAGTTTCATGTCAAAAGATAGTACCACAGTAACAATGGCACAATTCACATAGATATAAATACAGGTATCTAACATAGGAATACTAGCTGGACAAGACCGGAGCTACACAGTTGATTACAAGCAGTCACAATTACAAGTTTGAGAATAATAACCAGCTGCCTTGGGAACAGGCTTTGTCACAAGTTTCAGGTCCTAATTCAACAAAATAGCTGCAGGTAAAAGGAGGAGGGAGAGGGAGAGGGAGATCAACATGTCAAGTCCCGGAGATTGGCTGGAAAAATTGGAGCTTGAAGAACAACAGGTAATAGGCAAAACAAAGTGGGGGTGAGTAAGAAGTTAGGTGCAGGTTAAGGTGGAGAGACATTAGAGATGAGGGGAGGACATGAGGGGAATAAGTGCAGTAAGAGAGTCACAGGGATGTGATTTAATTATTGGAGCTATGGCATGCAGATAGAAGGGCAGGGAGGAACAACATGACTGTAGTGATCTGTGTGGGGCTCCTGGGTCTAGTACTAACAGGTATGGTTCATTGCTCCCTGTCAGAGGTGGTCTTTCCATTTGCATTAAAAATTGCACTAGTTAGACCGCTTCTGAAAAAAAAGTAAATCTCTGGACCTGGACAGTCTTGCAAATTTACATGTCTATAACCTCCCCTTTTTAGTAGAGGCCGTTGAGAAAATTGTGGCACTGCAGCTTGAGGCACACCTGACAAACGACATCTATAAGGCCCTCCAGTCCTGCTTTAGGTCATATCATAGCACCAAGGCTATGTCAGTCAGGGAGCATAATGACCTCCTCGGAGCAGGATATAGAGAAGAGTGGTCATTTCTTGTTCTCCTTGATCTTTCAATAATGGGCTGCTGCTGGACCATCAAAATAAGTATGGCAGACTCATCTTCACAGTCATCTGCTAGTTTGACTCCTACCCCAGGGACAGGATACAGAGGGTAGTGATTGGAAATTTCTCATCATTCTCAATGCCCCTGCTCTGAGATGTACCCTAGGGGTCAGTCCTTTCACTCTTGTAATCTGCATTGTATATTCTGACCCTGGGAAAGATAATCAGGTGATACTGAATGGGTTTTCACTGCTATGCATATGATACCCTGCTATATCTGTCATTTGCATCTGGGACACTTGTGACAGCTGAGGTGCTTAATTTGTGTCTAGGTGAGATCCAGGACTAGATGGCATACAGTATAGATGGCTGAGACTTAACTGGGACTAGACTGAGGTACTGGTGGTCACACAAAGTTGTGTGGTGAGGGGTAGTGGTAGCGGCCAAATAAGTGATGAGGCTTTGGTTGGAGTCTTCTAGGCTTGTAGGCTTGCTAAGATGAACAACCTGGAGTTCATTCTGGATGACAGACAGAATAGCATTTGAGGCTGAAGATCCAGCTGCAATCTGCAGTATCTTTTACAATTTGAGGGACATCAGCTGGATTAAATCCATTATCCTCCCTCCCCCACACAAGGACCTGCCAACACTAATACATGTGTTTTTCACATCTAGGTTTGACTACTGTAATGAGCTATACCTTGGGGTAAACTGAGTTATCCCACATCTCCTGGAGCTAGTATAGAACACAACATTCAGGTTGCAGAGCAGTCTACTTAGGGTGTGTTGCATAACCCTGATCCTGTGTGAACTGCACTGGCAATGGGTGAGATGGAGTATTATCTTCAATGTTGGGTTATGAACCTATGGGGTCCTATCCAGGTTGGGTCCTGGCTACCAGTCTGAGATCCTGTCTCCCCATTAATCCTCACACTCTCCTCATTCTGATGAGGTGGGTCTCCTGTTAGTCCCCATGTCTAGGTTGAAGTCATTTGGAGACCACATCTTTGATGTAGCCAGCCCTTTGCTATGAAATTAATTCCCTAAAGCCTTTGGTGGAGGCCTTTAAGAGGTAATGGCCTCTAGTTTTATTGATGTGGGGATGCTGATATTTATTTATTTACGTATTTATTTATTTATGTATTTATTGTGCAGCATATACTGTATGATTTCCTCAAATGCTCTGTCAATGTGATTTGTTTTATTGTTTTTTTCTGTAAGGTGCCCTGAGCTTCTGGGGAATGGCACTCTATAAATGCATTTACCACTACAAAATTCTTCTGTGACACATTTTTTCTTATGAATATGATTTTCATTGCAGGGTTACAAGATGCTTACTGGTCTATTCATAAATCAGGTAGCAAGTCATATTATGAGGCAATGTAGCCGTGTGAATTAATTTTTTTGTTCATATTCTAATTTCTTCAAATGTCATCAGCTACAACAAAAGTAAAAGAAACTTCTGAAATTTGCTACTCATTTGCTATGGTACCACCAAGAACTCACCTGAGCTAGGTAAAGGCTAGTGGCTGCTAAACATGAATCGTTTAATGGATGACGAAGAGATGGCAAAGTGGAAAGATTCATTTAAAGCCAAATTATCAGTCCTCTGTGCCTAAGAAAATATGGCCTAATGATGGGAAGATTCCAAAATTGACTTTAGAAAGTGTTTTCAAAAGTTCTCAAAATGGAAAACAAATAAAAAAATATATAAAGTATCTGGAACTTAGCTCTCAGCTATACAAATGAATAGACAGATCCTTTAGTGGGCAAGAGAATCACTTGGATCAAATAAAAAATCTAAAAAATGAGATGAAAACATTTCAGTATGATAGATCCCTCTCTATAAAATAAAAAACTTTAATTTGCAACCCAGAGTTCAATTAGTCTTTTGACCCTTTTAAATGTTGTCAGGATAACGTGGCAAACAGGTATTTTTGAGCCTAAGGTATGTATCAGGGAACATTAAATCCAGCACTGAAAAAATGTTAGAAATCATTAACACTGATGCCCCACAACAATGGTCTGTAAATTCCAATTTTTTGGATGATTTTGAAGTTCAGTTTTACCAAGATGCCATGAAACAGTACTTAATAGCCCCTATTAGACTACAAGCTATAAAATCTCTAAATAACAGCACAGCCCCTGGCATTGATTGGCTGTCTCTTGAATTTTATAAAACTATTCTTCCTTGCCTAGGACCACTTTTGATGAATCTTTACAACCATCCATTGAATGAATGGTCAGTGTCCCATACTATGTAAGAAGCCTTATTGGCTTTCTTGTATAAGAAAGGAAACAAAAACAGATATAGGAAACTGGAGACACATTTGCTGCTTAAATACTGATCAAAAGTTGCTATCAAAAATCCTTGTTAGGAGATAATCTCATATAACCAAGCATCTAGTGACCCAGTAGCAGTCTTGCACCTTACCAGATAGGTCAGTACATTATGCCAGCAATAAGACACAATGAGGTGTGGGTTATGGCCTGATAAGAGCACACCCCCGGGTGCGTTATGAAAGCACCTCATGCCTTTCACACTTGGGAAGTGCTCTTATCAGGCCATAACCCACACCTCTGAGTGTCTTCTTGTGCTTATAAAATGGGCACCCCTTAAAGAAATTAATTTTAAAAAATGCAGATAGAAACAGTCTGCAAAAATAGTAAAAATGTGATAATTTGAGTAAAAAGTAAAAAAAAAGTAGTCCTTGTCATTGTCTTGGAATGGTCTCTTTCATTGAAAGTCAGTACAGGGCAGTGGTGTGTGTGTCTCCAATTGTCACACAGTGACCCACAGAAAGACTTGAAACCATGTGTTTTGTTTTCTTTTTTTGTTTAATATTTTTTTTGTTTTCCCACTCAGTTCAAGTTACAGCTATCGGGACCGAGGGTATAAGAGTGAGCATGTTTCATAGAGGATAACATATCTACTGTGAATCCCCCCCAAACATATAAGAACTATTTATTTCATGTAATTTTTAGTTGTTTTTTATCATCCTCTGTGTGGTTGTATCAGTTTCATTTGGGATAGTTTCAGTGGGAGCGAGTGTGTCCCTTACTGGCCACCATAGACTATCATTTCCTGCTTCCCCAATGTCAAAGTGCAACACTAACAGAGAAACTCAAGATGTTGTGAGTAATGAGCACAGTTTTACACAGATATTTAAAGGAGAGGATGTGGGATTATGAGAAATGTCAGAAGTGCTCACTGTGCTTTTGCAAAGCAGCAGCAGTGTGTGGAGAAAATGGACAGCCAGTGAGTAAAACAGCAAGAACAAAAGAAAATTAAACAACAATAAAATTATATGCCAAACATTTATGTTTAGGGATGTGCAGAAAGGGGACTTCGGTCACAGATAGCAGCATATATGTGGTTTCTTTGGCTACCGAGGCGCTATAAGTGCCACTGCTGTGAGGAGAAGCTGTGCGAATGTGCAGTCCTCTCTTGCCAATGTGCTCAGCTGCTCATTATGTCAGAAAGTGACAGCATGGGCACAACAATATGCCAGCTGTGCAGCAGCAGGTCTCTTTGAAGTAGTGCAGGTTGCAGCAATATGGCACTATAAGGACACGACTCTGAGAGGTTTAGTCAATCAGGTTGCTGAACATATTTTACCCATTTTATAAAAACTTATCATGATTAGAGAGCTTTTTGAAAAAGAACAAGGGTACTTTGAGTGGATACATTCTACCAACTGTTAAGAAGAAAGCTTTTGATATGATCTCACATGACTTGTTGTTCCAGACTGCACAGCTATAACTTTCCATTAGCATTTATAACCAGGCATAAAACCTTTCACCAAAAGGCACTAGTAAAAGCTATAATGAACAGTTGACTAGGACAACAAATTCAAATCAAGAAAAGGGTAATCCAAGGTTACCCCAAGTCCATTGCTGCAGACTCTGGGATTAGAACCCCTGCTACAGAAACTAGATTCAGATACCCAGATACGAGGACTGGTGCTGCACATAAGCTGTCCACCAGTCAAACTTTTCATTTTTGCAGGCAATCTCTCCTGTTCTTAGAAGGCTCATCATAAGGATCAAACGCAGCAGAAATCTTGTGGAAATTCTCCAAAATATCTTGATCAAAGCTAAAGGATAGCAGAAGTGATGGAATCAGGATTTCAGACAAAAGAGGGGAAAAGGTCAAAATATAGCAGGAATTGTCATCAAGGGAACTGACTTTAAGATTTTTTGTATTTATTCTGGGAGGGTGTGGTAGCATTAAAACAAGCATTTGTCAATGCCGAGAGTTTGTTGTTGGTATTGCTCTTGTACATGCCTCCCATATGTTTCCCTGTATATTCCTCTGTCTTGCATTTTAAGGGTGGGTGTTATGGTTGGAAACCCTAATGGTCCGGGCATTTGTTGGTAGATTTGCTCCAAATTATCAACATGGGCTTTTTGGGACATCACCTCATGAACAGTGCCAGTATCATTTTGTTGTTCAATCCCAAAAGGTGATTTCACACAGCGAGTGTGCCAGTCAGCGCCACAGGTGCGGAAACATATTTCAGACAAAATGTGAAAAATGACAGCTGTACTGTTCATGATGAGGTGTGAAGAAATGGCAATGTTGAAAATCAGGAGTGAAAATATGAAAAAGTGATGAAGTTACAAGTGTTCGTAGAAACTGCACAATGCCCACTCATAACGCAGTCATTGTTTTGAATATTTTCACCAAATTTTCAACATGGCCTTTTTGAAACCTCCCCTGATGAAGACTGGCACTGGAATTTTGTTAATCTGTCCCAAAAGCTGATTTCGCACAGCAACGCTCCACTCTGTGCCACAGTTGCAAAAACACATTTTGGGAAGGATACAAAAATTGACAGCTGTACTATTCGTAAGGGGGTGTGAAAAAATGGCAATGTTGGAAATATGGAGTGAAAATCTTAAAAACTGATGGTGTTATGAGCGTGCATATAAACTGCACAATGGATGCTCATAACACAGTCATGTTTGTGTGTTTTTTCACCAAATTTGTAACAGTACTTGGGACCCCACCTCATGAACAGTAGGGCTGTCATTTCAGTAATTAGTCCCAAAAGGCGATTCTGCACAGTGACTGTGAAATCACCTTTTGGGACTGAGAAACGAAATGGCAATGACTCTGTTCATGAGTTGGCATCCCAAGAACCCCATGTTAAAAATTTGGGACCAAAACTCCCAAAAATGGCTGAGATATCAACATAAATTTACCCCCCCCCCATTCACTGCCATTATAGAACTTACCTGCATTTCTTCAGATTGCGGTTGGCTTTTGAAGAGTGCAGATGTGTTCTCGGTACACTGAAGATCACTGCTCTAGACCTCCAGAGGTAAGTGTGGGTGGGGGTGCAGGGAAGTCAGGTGCATAGGGGTGCAGGTTGAGAGAAAGGGGTTGGGGGCCTCCAGCAATAATGGGGAACCATTTTCTGTCTTTTCAGGTCTAAAAACAAAAGATGTCATGGGTGTCTGTTTTCTGTTTTTTTACAGGGAAAACAATGGATTTTGGCACACTGAGGTGGGCTCCCAGTGTGCCAGATTACTGGGGGCTTCAGTGCCAATCCAGGGACTGGGCATCCAGAGGTCAGTGGCTATGTGTGTGCATGGGAGGAGAGACACATCTGACACTGAGAGTGGGCATCTCGGTGTCGGAAAAAATGATTAAATGCCAACCTGGGTATTGGGCACCCCGAGGTCGGAGGTTATGTGTGTGGGGGGGAGGCATCCAACACTGACAGTGGGCATCTCAGTGTCAGAAAAACAGCAGCATGGAGGAGGCAGGCAGGAAAGTGACTCTTCCCAGCCCGTGCGGAGACTTCATGATGTAGTCAGCTGTTTTCTCTGTGGTGACCTGCAGATGAAAAGAAAAAGCTGGCTTCTGATTGGAACAGCTTTTTCTTTTCATGTGCAGACCACTGAAGGCAAAACAGCATCAAGACCAGCCTGACTGATGATTGGTGTGATACTGTTGAGCCCCATGCAGAGCACTCTGCATTGGACAGACAGTGTCACACCCCTCAAAGCCTGCTCTCCCAAGGAGTTCGACACGCATGTGTGGACACAAAAATAGGAGTCATGTTTACAAAAACAGCCACTGGAAAGGTAGCAATCTTGAAAAACTGGAAAGTGTCAAAAACACAGTCTTCCTGATTAAAACACTTTTGCTCATATCCTTACTACTTAACATGTATCCACCCCAGCAGGGATAGAGGCAAATACCTATATCCTGTTCTTACAGGTATTCTGGGATAGCAGACTTAACTCTACTAGAAAGGCTATTACTGACAAGGACATAAAGGTTGGAATAGTGACCACCATGGTCTTATATTTCTGCATTTTTGTTCAACATGATTTATGTCACATTGTAAAACCTGAACGAATAATTGGGAGTCCTTTGGTAGTGGAATGATTGAATCCATATCTTTCTACCTGTCAATCTGGCAAACTGTGAATACCCATGCCAGAACAAAAACTGATTACCTCAGGGTACTTATGGACATCTTTAATGAAAATAAGGCAGTTGAATGTAACCCCAATGCAAATAACAGCAGAAACCAGAAATAAACTTGTACTCCATTCTGTACTCTGAATTCCATGTTCCACTGGAGTTCAAACACTGCCTCTAGGTCAGTAGTGATATGTACTGAACCAATTAACAAACAACTGAATATCTGCACCAGCTTTGGATGTACTGTGGCTCACTGGCCATGCGAGGCTGGGAACAGAGACTCCCATAACCACCAGAAACTGGAGGAGTAAAATTGTCCCAGATAAACTTGCACCTCCATCCTAGAGACTCGAGATCATCTCTTTCTAGAATGTCTGTATATAGTGGGCTTGTGGAATTTGTGAAATGGAAGAAGCTGCTGTTTAAATTGATATCTTATCAAATAATAGCTCTACGGGGGAAAAACTCAAAACTGGAAATGGTACAATGCTAACACTTTAACAGTCCTGTTTGCTATCATTTGATACTATGAAGTTTTATATCTGGCAAAGCAGGTGTGCCTTAATCATACAGAAAAGGGAGGTAGAGGAGGTCATGTGATGTGCTCAGGCTGATAGGTCGACTCTCCTAACAGCTCCATATACCTGGCCAAAAAACATTATTTTAATTGCTCTCAATGGGCACTAACCTCTCATTAGTCTGCAGCTGAGCTTTTTATCTTTGACTGGGCATCTTTCAATCCTGGCACCTGCATGGATGTGTCAGAGGGAAGTGAGTCTATGGTGGCAGCTAAAGCATTTCCCTTACTGCCCATGCTGCAACCACTGCAGCAGCCCCCAACTCCATATTCCCCATTGGATACCGAAGCCAACCTGGACAAACTGAACCAGCTTTTTTCTGAACTGGCTAGCATTACAATTACTCTCTCCAAAGTCGTGGAGAATATACAACTTTTCAAACCTGTTCTGGAGGCCTTTCACCATCACCTCAGAGACAACAAGGTTCGTATCAGTTCAATGGAGGGTATGCAGGCCTGAGACAAGCAGGAATGACAAGAGCTTGACAAGAAAGTGATTAAATTGAAGCCAGAGTGGAGGATCAAGAGGGACGTAGCCACATAAATAATTTAGTTCTGGTAGGAATACTAGAACAAGTGGAAGGCAAGGATACGTTATCATTTGTACAGGAGCTTTTGCAGGAGGTGGTTGCCCCCCCATGGCCCTGCATACCTTATCAAATGGTCACAACATTCCCTCCAGTATCAGATCAGCCTCTTTCCGACGGTAAACTTTCAGAAATTATATTGCACTGTTTGAATTTCCAGGACCATTTTCTCATTAAAAAAGATCTCATGAAAAGCAGAATCTCTTTTGAAATGGTCACAGGTACCATATTTTTAGTGACATTAATCCCCACATCCACGACAAGCAACTCACTTATAAATCCTTAAAATTGGAACTACATAAAACTGGAACACAGTTCCATATGTTGTACCCAGCCTGACTAATTGTGACCACTGCAGCCAGATCCCACAAATTTGCTTCTGCAGAACAAGCTCGCCTAGAGCTCCCAAAGTATTTCCCAAATATATTTTCAGCTACCCCTCATTCATATTTAGCATTACAGTGCTAATCTTGACCCTTGATTTTTGTTCCCTCATCTAAGGGGAGTTTATTGACTTTCTCTGTGTTATTTAACTCTTAGCATATTATATCTATAGACCTCCCTCTTTCACTACAGTTGGGTCACAATAGCTACTCATTTAATGGATCACTTCAAGTTAAACTTCCTATTTGAAACCCTCAGTCTTTACTTTGTTATTTGGGACTGGTTGGCTGATTGTGGATCACCATTGTTTGCTTCTGGCCTTGACTGGTGGTACATCCCCTTTCTGGACACAGCACCGATGATGGAATAAGGAATTTTCCCTCCATGTTTGTGAACTGGCTGTTTCACACCTCAAAGCTCTATGGAGTGCCATCTTCCTAGTTCCATCACTTATTATCTTCCCCCCTTTCTACCACATAGTTCCACCTTCTTGTAGTTTCTGGTGAGCCTTTTATAATTACACCATCTGACACAATGGCTGTACTGATTTCCCTGGACACAACAGCAACTCTCCTCCGTCAGGCATGACTCAGTTGTCCTGCAGTTCCATAGACAACATGGAATCACAGAAGCAACCTGCTTTTAAGCAGGGTGATTTAGCCCCCCTTCCTTATTTTCCCCCCTTTCTATACCCCGTCCCACCATTTTTTTTATTATTACTGCTTCTTAGGTAGCATCTTTGTCATACAGGAACTGTGCAATTCCATTAATGCACTTGTCATTCTGGCAGATTGACATTTCTTAACCTATTGAACATCACTGGACATTATTTAGTTCTGAATTATTCAAACCTTACCAATATCTTCCCCTCTCTACCTTCATAATCCCTCTCCTATTTTTACTTCCTGGATGTAGCCCTGCTATACCAGTCCTATATAATGCCAGATTTCCACAACCTGTTCCCTCTGCTGTCTTTTTACATTACAACCTATAGATCATGTTGTACCCATTTTATTTATTTGTATTTTTTCACTGCCTAGTGATGGTTGCCCCTGCTCATGCCAATTTAGTGAGCAGTGCTTTTCCTTTTTTTGCCCCTCCCGCTTTTTTTTTTTTGAATGGTGTTTTCTTCATGTGCTACCCTTCTAGTATCACTCATGCTCTCTGCTTTATATAACTTTTTCCTTTTTCTGGCAAATAGGATTGGCCAGTATTCGGTTTGGCAGTGGCATGATTTCCTGGGAGATGACAAGTCCATTGCGACACAATAGTCTGATTAGTGAATGGTGGCATTAGGCCACTTTTTGGGGTTATGCTCCTACTCCCCTCCATCCTCCCTTGTAGGCAGAGGAAAACAATTTTTTTCACCTTTTATTGTTTAATGGCATTTGTGTAGTTGCTAGTTTTTGCTATGTTTGTTCATGGGTTGTTGTTGTTCCCCTCATCCCCTTTGTTACAACTGTTTCAGGCTGTTTGCTGTTTGTTAATGTATGCAGAAATAGCATTAGGACTGGGACATTAAATTTATTTTCTCTACCTTCTTATAGATGGGTGTGGACTTCCCCATTTGCTTGTCATTCAAGACCTAAGGCAGCCTTTAGATTCCTATTCAGTCAGTACACATGGCAGTTAAAGCATCTGAACTGTTTTACCTGGAATATTAAAGGGGGGCACTCGAAGAAGAAAAGACTACAAATCCTTAAGCATTTTCACACTCTTAAAGTGGATCTAGTCATGCTTCTAGAAACCCACATTTAGTCTGCAGATGTACAGTACACTTCTTAGAAAATGGGCTTCTTACTTGCAGCAATCTGATTGGTCAGTACCCTCAACATAGGGGTACATTAAGTTTCAATAGATGACCAGCAAGTAAGAAGTGCCAGACAGCTGACCACTGTACCTTGCCCATATTCTGCAGCCCAGCTGACCACTTCTGTCAAGCAACTAACAGTACTAAACGTCAGTTTAAAAAAAAACAAATATGTCTGACCACATAGCTATAAATTTCGATCTAATAAGCATTTTAAAGTGCCACAATGTACTCAAAGAAGACAACCAGCCACCACAGCAAATGAAAAGAAGTTGTTCTGTAAAAAAAAAAACAGAAAAACCACAAGTAAGTGAGCGCTTCATTTCAGTCACAGATCTGCAGCTAGATACAATCGAAAATGAAAGGCAAGAACAGAACACATTAAAAAACACTAAATGGGTAGTCTCCATTTTCAAACAGTGGCTAACACACATTCGTCTAAGTATTGACTGACAAAACATCAGTTTTGAATATTTAAACGATCTCCTCAGGCGATTGTACGTGGAGGTACGAACAAGCAGCAGGACAGATTATTCAGTAGCTGGGTATTGCGCCTTGTGCGCGGGCATCAACCACCACCTCGCCAGTACAGATCTCCGTCGCCCTGTCAGCATAATTAGCAACCCAACTTTTAACTCATCAAACAATGTACTAGCAGAAGGGCTAAAATGACTCAGAAAGTCACAAAAAGACATAGTAAGCCACTATCCAGCAATAAACACAGCAGATCTACAAAACCTGAGGAACAGCCCAGCACTAAATCCCAAAACTGCCCCTGGCTTAGTCCGTAAAGTCTGGTTCGATATCCAGCTTCACATGGCCAGGCGCGGTTGAGAGGGCATCCGTGAACTAACGAGAGACAGTTTCACAATAAAAGAGGACGAAACTGGGCACAAATATGTAACACTCACATACAACCAGGAAACAAAAAGCCACAAAGATCCACAGGAGCTAAATAAAGAAAACTCACAAGGTTACATCTCAGAGCAAAAAAACGACTGGCTCTGCCCTGTTAGCTCCTTCTTAAAATACATACAGAAATGCCCACCAAGTGCATCAAGTTTCTACCTGCATCCCAAAAAGCTCCCACAAGAAATCCTTGACCAGCAACATTACTGGTATTCCATGGAGCCCATGGGAAAAAATTACTTGGGCTCCCTCATGCCTCGACTCAGCAAAGAAGCTGATTTGTCCCAGCGTTACACAAACCACAGTATTCGTGCAACTGCAGTGCAGCTGCTATCCAGAGCAGGACTCACCAACAAAGAGATCGTCACAGTGACAGGCCACCACTCAGAACAAAGTTTAGCATCTTACTGGGCCCCTTCAACTACCGACAGAAAAACATGGAGCTCCATACTAGCAGGCAAATGAAGTCGAAAAGAAAAAACATCAAGTCAGACACCACAGTAGAGCACAGATAACGAAGACCACAGCAGCAGCTGTAACAGAAGCCTGCCACCTACTGATCTCACACAAACTGCAATGAAGAACATTTTCCAGCCTACCAATTGCACATTTAATTCACCAATAAACTTCATTACTTACCAGAAATGAAATAAATGCTACCCTCAACAAGTGTAACAGTGATTGTTAACAGTATTTGAAATCATTTTTTAAGCATTTCACGTTTTCACAAAATACTACCCTCAAAATGTTTTAAATGTTTAACACTGTTTTAAACCATTATATTTAAATTATTTAAACTACCATTTTAAAGCATTAATGTTTAACAATCTATTTACAATATTACAATATTCTTAACCATATTTAAGCATGTTAAAAATGGACTATTTTTTCTCAACTTTCAAAAAAATGTTAAAAATAAAACTTCATTTATTCACTTAAAAACTACTACTCTGTCTCTTTATTTTTCAACAGTTAGCCCATTTTCTAAGCACAATAATGCCCTCCAGGGTGGGCGGTATGGGCAATACTAGACCAGCCAGGAGCTCTAAGGCCCTGGCCGGTCCGGTATTGCCCAATACCTCCCACCCTGTCGGGCATTATCGCTTACATAGACTATGGGTTGGATATGTATGTGGGGCTGGTAACAATACTCGAAGAGCAGGTGTTATCATTTTGGTTAGGACAGCACTCCCCTTTCAGGTTCTACAAGAATATGCTGACACTGAAGGCTGATTAATTATAATTTATTATAATTCCAGATTTGGTAGGACCACAGGAAATGTTACTTTGTTGTATTTATGGCCCTAATTTAGATTCTCTAGCTTTTTCTACCCACCTTCTTGATATACTTTCACTCCACAATCAAATACCTAAAATTGTGATGGGACACTGGAATCTCATTCCAGATTATATACATCAGATAGGTCTGGAAGACTCCAGAAAGACCTTTCTCCTGTACAAAGGGCTCTCAGGGATCTGATGGATAACTGCAGTCTGGTTGATATTTGGAGGCTCCTGTACCCTACTGAAAGGGACTATACCTTTCACTCTTCCACACAGTTCCTCCTTTATACCAGAGTTTGGTTTTTATGAAATTCAGAATAAGGTCATGTCCGACCATGTTCTGGATTCTCTCTCCCTCCATTTACTTTCTATTGTGAGGTAGACAAACATTAGAAACTAAATAACCATCTTCTTAAAGAAGAGTGGTGCCGCTAAGTTACAACAAATGACAATTAAATTCCTTAGAATTAATAAACTTGCCACCATGTTGGCTGAGGCCATGTGAAATAAATACAACAGCATCATCTTTGGGGAGTTTATTCGAATGGCTACAACTTGAAAGAAACAGAGGAAGAGACAAGTAGAAGAACTGTTGGCTTCTATCTGGACCCTTGAAAAAAATATTAACCCCTCTTCTTCTGAACATGATTGGGTTAGACTAAATGAGAAGGGGCCAAATACTCTGAACTCAATAGAGAGCAAGCAGAACATGCCCTCTTAAAGCTAAACACACTTATGAAATGTACTGTGAAAAGTGGGCAGGCTTCTTGCTATACACCTTAAACAAGAGGAGACTGCACGTCTTATTAAAGCAATTCAATCTTCTAAAGACAGTAGGATTTTAACATCCTCTTGAGACATTGCTGCAGAACTTAAGGCTTTTTATGAATGTCATTATGCTGCAGATGACTCCTCCCCAAAAAATATTCACTCATTAATAAAAAATTAACTTTCCCAGGCCCAACTTCCCAGTTAAACCCCCAACTTGTGGAGTTCCTTAAAGTTCCTATTTCTATGGTTGAAGTAGAGCATGCTATCTCCATCCTTACTCTAGACAAAGCCCCAGGCCATATAACTTCTATCCAAATTTCTATATTTCACTCAAATCTGAACTGGCTCCCCATCTTGCTGACTTATATAATCGATGTTATCATTCAGACTGTCTCCCCTCACTCATTACTTGAGGCTTTTATTACTCTCATCCCCAAACTTGGGAAAGATCATTCTGACATAGGCAATTACAGACCCATTTCACTCTTAAACATCAATGTAAAAATCTTAGTCAAAATCTTAGCTCATTAAATTAGCAATATTTGGCAACCTCTAATATGTTGCAGACAGGTAGGCTTCATGCAAGGTTGACTTGCCTCTGATCATATGTGGACAATTTTACATTTGATCTCGGCGTCCAGCGATTCAAATGTGGCCATGGCATTGATATCCCCGGATGCCAAGAAAGCTTTTGTTTTGTTTTTTCATATTGTACTTTTTATTGAAAATTAACAGGAGAGGAATACACACAAAAAATGTGATTAATCATACAAATTGACATATGTATAGAGGATATATTTCAAAGCTCATACAATGTAAAAAGCCACAAATAAGTAATTATATGGAATAACTACAGTGTCCTCAGTTTTTTTAAGAAAAAAGTGAAAAATAAGTCATAACAGTATGACACAGTTCCTGAGAATCAAAAATACATGCAAATTAATATTACAGACATCTAAGATACCACTAAACTAAGCCATAAACTAAACACACCCTTAAATAAATTAGGAATATGGAGCTGAGAAAGCTTTTGATAGGGTTTCTTGTCCTTACCCTCTCTGTTTTTGGGTTCCCTGATGAATTTATTTATATGGATTCACTTATTATTAAACTCTACCCCCTCTGCCCGCATTCTCTGTAATGGTATAATTGTGTACTGTTTTAACCCATTCCCTTACAAAGGGCACCCACTGAAGCTGTCATCTGTCTCCCTAACTTTTTAGTTTGTATCTTGAGCCCCTTACCAAACACATTTTTCAAAACTCACAGATTAATGGCATTTCTGTAGAATCCCTTTCCTTTAAAATTTCTACATATGCAGATGACATCTTGCTCCATCTGACCCATCCTTCCCAGTTCTTGCTGATTGCAATTCAGGAACTGGCTGCATTTGGGGCCCTTTTGGGCTATACATTAAATTTAACCAAGACTTTGATCTAGCCCCTAAACCACAAAATTCTTAAAAGGGATTGTCTTCCCACTGGAGTGGGACACTGGTCCTCTAACTGCCTCACTTGCTTGAGCATTAAGCTTGCCACAGATGTTCCTTCCTTAAGAATTCAGAATTTCTCTCTCTTACTTCAAACTTTAGAGGCCAGTTTACAATGTTGACAGGCATTACAAATTTCACTTTGTACTAGACTTTCAGTTATAAGAATGAATGTTCTTCTGAGGATTTTGTATCCACTTAGTTTGACCGGTATTCCACTACCATATGTATGGTTCACTAAACTTCAGAAGACTCCCTCTGCATTTTTATGGAAAGGTAAAAAAAACATGTACTTCATACTCCAAGTTAACTTTGGCAAAACATCACAGTGGCCTACAACTCTCAAACTTTCGTTGGTGTTATATAGTTGCCCAGGCTAGTAAGTTTTTGGCTTGGTGTGCACAGGACATGGAGATCTCTCCTAATTCATACTATCCACATTGGAAAGATATTGAAATGTGTCTTTGTAAGGCCAATGTGTTAGCTACTGAGCTCCACCCTACTTACCTTGGTCCAAACTTCCCCCTAAACTTCAAAATACCCCAATTAGCTGCGTGGTCCAAATACATTTACAACTCTGCAGACTGTTAGGTTACGTGCCCCAGAAAGATCCTTCAAAACCACTTCGACTCAACCCTAACTTTAAACTTGGCCATAAAACTATTCCTACATCTTTTTTACACCAGATGAATCTAGACCATTGGGCTAGTCTGATCCAGAATGATCATTTTATGCCTTTCACCAGATTTCATAATGGGATAACAACCTTGCTTTGTCTAGTATATTTTCTTTCTTGCAACTTACTCATACATGGCAAACTACTTTAGGTCCCCAACCGTGGCAATTTGCTGATGGCCCTCATTATCGTAATTTGGCTAGCCATGTTTCTGGAGAACACATCATCCTGGCACTGTATGAAGTTCTAAGGGACCATATTGGAGATAAGCTTAAAGTTAAATGCTCTTACTAGGAGACAGCGTTCCATAATCAAACAGGTTTATTTGAAAATTCTTCCCCTTGGGACTATATCCACTGATACATTAAACTAGATAAACTGCATCATATGCAGTACAAAATAGTTAATGATCTATATTTTTCTCTGCAAAAACTGCATAAGTTGAAACTGATTACCAGCCTTACATGCATGAAATGTAAGGCCCAGGTGGGATCTCTAAGATATATTTCATGGGACTGTCCTGTGTCCCAGTCATTATGGCAACAGATCAAAGCACAGTTGGATACCTTATTGGGATTGGATGATGCTTTTCAACCTGAATTCTGTTTGCTGCATACAGGAATAAACACTTTATTAGGTCCTCAATGATATCATACGGCCGTCATCACTGCTGTAGCTAAGCTGATTATTTTTGCCATTGGACAGATCAAACTTCTCCCTCTTACAGGGAGTGAAATGTAGAAATCCTTTCTAGTCTACATATGGAAAAATCCATAGCCAGCCTTAGACATTCCATAAAGCACTACCAAAAGAGATGCGAGAAGCTGCACACCCTTCTTTTACTCTTCTGATTTACTCTGCTGTTTTTTAACCTGTTAAATAACAAGCCCAAATTTCATAGATCTGTAACATAGGAGTGGTTATTATTAGGCCTATAGATAAACCCTACTATAGTTGGCTTAGAGTGTTTATATTTGGACCTCTGTCATAGCAAATTAGTGCATAGGCTCAGTTTTTGCACAATGATATATCTGTCTATTATGATTGCATACTGTAATATTAACTTGATTAGACTGCTAAGGTTTCAAGTCTCTATTCTTCATTTTGATTATGTCAGATGTTTATTTTTCCTTGTTATTTGTTATCTTGTTGTATTGCATAAATTGATAAAGATTGTTAAAAAAGAGGAGAGGTAACATGGAAAGAGACTGTATTTATCATTCATACTGCAGTAAATAAGATACACCTCATGTGATCAGCTGACTTTACTATAGCAAGTATGCATGTGTTTTCATTCATGAGAAGGTAGCCAGCCATGGAGGAGTGAGGGCTAAAAACAAGGAATGTAGTCCTTCTTCTTGTGGGATGCAGGTATATGAATCCAGGACATGAAGGACCCAATATTCAAAAGTGGGCAAAGCAAGTGCAAAGTTTTGTGCTGTGACTGCCCATTGCCCACAACCCTGAGGGTGCTATATTCAGTTGGCTAGCACACTGGTGCTATCAGACTGAATGTAAGGGTATGTTGGTGCAGCACTAATCCGGGTATTGCTGCCCTGACATGAAACCCAGCCATGCAGGGAACAGCACCGCCAGATCCAATAGCACTGGTACCTCCCTGTACAATATTCAGATGACCCTATGCAAATGAGCCCATTGGGCATGCAAGGTGCCAAGAAGCCATTTGCATGGCAATTATGGGGATATTTACATGGAAAGCAGAAACAGATTTGCACCCCTGTGGCTGGCTCTGCCCCCCATGATCACCTGGTCTTGTGAAATGGAAATGTTCCTTGGTGTCCAGTGGTCCCTCACCCCCCAATCACAATCCCAGGTAAATTAAAAACCTTTCCCTGGTGCCTAGTGGTCCCCCCACCCTCTAATTGCTGTCACCAGTGTAAAAGAGATCATCCCCAATCTCCAATCACCACCACCACTGTAAATTAGATCATCCCTGGTGCCAAGTGATCCCCCTTTCATCAGCCCTGGTGCAATGTAAATCATCCTTGCTGTCCAGTGTCCCCTCCTCCCACCAATCCCTCACCCCGTAGTTGATCACAGATTCCCTGGCATCTAGTGGCACCCAGCACCACAGGCACTGACAAATCCACCCAGCCACCTCCTTTACCTTCAGAGCCAGTGCCATTCATCCAATACGGTGACTGGCACAGCCTTCCTCTCACCTCCTCAGCTGGCAGCTGTATGGAAATATAGGGAACTTGTGTCCAATGCACTGTACAGGGTGTGCATCCTCTGTATTGTACAGAGAGCTCAGCCTCCATATTGTACAAGGTACACATGGCCTATTTACTGTACGGGGAGCATGATTCCTATACAGTACATCTCTGTACAGTAAGTACACAGACCGCACACATCCTGCACAGTACACGGGCCATGCTCCTGGTAAAATACAGAGGATGTGTGTCCTCTACAATTCAGAGAATGCATACCCTGTATAACACAGAGGCTGTGAGCCCTGCACAGTACATTGGATGCATGCTCCCTGTCTTTCCATATGGCGGCTGATGGAAGAGGTGAGCAGTGGACTGTGCCTCTCACCACATGTGATCCATGGCACCAGTGTTGAAGGTAAGGGGGGCTGGCAATGTGGGGTTATCAGTGCCCACAGCGTTGGGTGCTGTTAGATGCCAGGGAAGTGCATACTTGTATGGGAACAGGGATTAGTGGGTGGGAGTAAGCCAGTAGATGCCAGGGAATCTGTGATCAACTATGGGGCCAGTGAATGATGGTTGGGGGGACCACCGGACACCAAGAATGATTTACATTACCAAAGGGCTGCTGACTTGAGGGTGGGGGAACTCTAGGAACCAAGGATGATTTCATTTACACTGGGACTGGTGATCAGAGAGTGGGGGATCACTGAACCACTAGGACAGACTTATGGGGATGGTGACTAAAGGATGGAGGGTGCCACTAGACACCAGGGCAAGTGTTTACATTAACCATGCCAAGGATCAGTAGGGGGATCCACTAGACACCAGCAAAGGTTTGACAGTTCTATGGGCCAGTGATTGTAGGGCAGTAGGACTGCTAGGCACCAGGGAGCAGGTGTACTGCCATATCTGCCAAAATGGTTGTTGGCTACAGTGTCTTTGCCAGCAGCTAGGGTTGCTCAGGGCATGTCAGACTTCTTCCCAGTAATATTTGTACAGTGTAAAGGAGTCCGTGCTGACCACTTTGCACAGCACAAATGCGCTGAATATTGCACTGCACCAGTATTCCTGTCTTCACCCTTTCATTCACCCACCACATACAATATTTTCTTTTGCGTACGCTAACCCAATTAGCACACACAAAGGCCCCCTTTGAATATTGCACATGGGTGCAAATGCCCGGCAAACAGGGTGCAATTTCTCTGCCCACTGTGCAAAGTTTGGAATATCTGGCCCCAAATGTCACAAGCCACACATAGCTTAAGTCTCTGATTTTCTCTTTGAGTCTCTATAATTTTTAGAAACTCTCAAGAGTCTTTGATGTGGGACTCCATAAGTGGTATGTGGGGTTTGATGAAGTAATCTGTATATGATGACAGAGGTTCTAAAACTGAATTACTACCAGAAACAATCAGTCTACTAAAAGTGTATGTCCCACTCTTTTGGATTTTCAGGATGCAGTAAGATGTTGTTGCCCTGCGGTGTGGTTTCTCTAGGATTTCAGACCTCCATGCTGCCATCCAACCCATATCGGCCCCTTGCTCCAAAAGTTGCTTAATTTCAACTTTGATTTTAGTTAAAGTTTTCTTTCTAATTCTTGGTAATGTGTTATATTTGATAATAGTCTCAGATTCTCTTGTCTGAAGTCATAGTAATTCATTATGACCACTCAGACCCCTAGTCCATTGACTTTATTATGATGTCCCTGTCATTTTCAAGTTACTTTAGGACCTCTTGTTGTAAATTTGTAATATTTATTTCATGTTTGGGAAGTGGAAGTTCTCTTTAACTGCTGTATATCATTGTTCAATTGTTTCATACATGTTTTTATAGCATGTGAGCTATCTGGGGGGAAGTGTTAGCTCAATCTAACACCTATGGTCATTCTCAGATCCCTTTTTCTGTCACTCTCTGCCCTTTAAGACTGGGAAAACTGGTATACATGTCTAATTTTCCTATAAAAATTTTCTATACCAAAAAAGTTGATGTCAGTCATTGGTAAGAAAGATAAGCCCACAGGTACTGAGATGATTTTCTGTGAGAGTTTATTACTTAGGTTAACTACCAGTATAAACAGCACATATAGCAATAGGAATTACCAGGACTCCATCCATATATTGTAGTAAAATTCCTTTTAATAAATATAGTGCAGAAATATGCACACAGCACTAATAGCAGCATACAAGTGATATGGCTTAGCCACTGAAACACTAACATTTCACTTGGCCACTGCCAAGCTTCCTTAGAGCGATCTAAATATGATATTAACATGTACCAAACATTTATAATGGTGACGAGTGAAATTAAAAAAAATTCTCCACTAATCAGAAACCACCACATCATAAAGGCAGTGATTTCTAAACTAACATTGTTGAAGCAATTATGAAATGGGCAGAAAGAATGTTGAATTCTGATTGGCCGAGAGCTGCTTTCAGCTGGGCTGTTATCCCAGCACAACGGCCCAGCTGAAAGTATTATGCTTAAAATGACCACTCATAATTGCAATAAGACATTCTCCAGAGAGGGTTATAGGTAATGACCCTTCTCAGTTGGTGGAACCCCTCGGCTATACCTCGTCCTTCAACCCACCCTGAGATGGGCCATTATCCCACCAAAACACACCCCATGTCATGCCTTATTGCTTAAACATGGATGAGCACTACTGTTGTGTGCTAGTGATTAGTCTCTCATAATGCAAAATCTATACAGCACATTGTTGCACATTATTACTAATGTTCCAATTGTTTACTGCATATATGGTAGACTTCGCACCGGGAGACAAGCAACTTGTTGCTCAGCATGTCTTCCTGGTGAAACATTTCACTAAATAAATAAATAAGTGAACTTCACAGCCAGACAGTGTGCTGCAGTCCAGGCACATGCTTATCATTTACCTAACACAGCTGGTGACGATTGCAAAAAACTCCCCAGTGTTTACATTTCAGATGGTCACTTCTGCTTAACATCTGAACTTTTTCAAAAAGGCTGCCAAGTTGATGCTATCACTGAACCCTTCTGTGTTTCTGGCTCCAAATTTGAAGATCCAGAAACTTTCCCTCTGCCCAATCAGTTTCTCAATGCCCCCGGTCCCACTGCTACCAGTTCAATGCCAGTGAAGCTGATGTTTTGTTCTTATCTAGGGAAGTCCTTTATATGCTTAACAACAGCATAGGTGTCATCACCTCTACGTATGGCTCATAAATGCTCCCCCACATGCACCTTAAAGTGACATGTAGTACTGCCAGCATAAAAAGCTCCACAGCTACATCTGAGTAAATAAACTACTCCCTGGCTATTACAATTTATGAACTGGCGAATCATAATTTGTTTCTCTGTCCTTTGATGGGGAAAGGATCTGCAAGGTTGAATAAACTTGCAATATATGCATTTCTCACATTAGTGGGTTCCTAATGAGGGGGGAGAAATTGTGCTGTGGCAGGTTCATGATCCATAAAATGTTACTTAATACCATATCTTTGATAGTTTTACAGTGCCTGAACACCACCTTTGGGCCATCATTAACTATAGCTTGCAACTTTGGCTCAAGTTGCAAGATGGACCAGTTACCTACAATTATTTTTTTTTATTTTATCTGCTCTTTTTGAATATGTGGTAACAAAAGGGCACAACTGTTGAAAATCTTTCTTGCAGCTTGCATAGGTGAGAGTATCTGCCCTATCCATGCCTTCAACAGTTTCTACCAGCAGTTAAAATACTGTGAGTACTGTATCCCCCTCCTTAAAATGCCTAACTTGTATATTCCATTTTGCCTCATACTCATTCTGTTCAGTACAGTTTCTCAATGTGCACACTTGCTGGCCTTATTAAACCTTACGTGGGGAGGATGACAGCTCCCATACCTGAGCAAGCTGTTACGGTCAGTGAACTTTTGGAATTGTGTGGTGCAGACTTTCCCATGGGCATTGTGATACATCTTGAAGTCCAGAAATGTAATTTCACTTGGGTGGATGGTGTACTTAAACCATAAACAACTGCTTGTACCATCCATCCACTCCACAAAAGACTCAAACTCCTCAACAGTGCCCTCCACACTATCAAGATATCATTAATAATGTGCCACCACAAATCCAAACAGTGTATGTATGGATTTGTGATAGCACTGTAGAGATCATTCACCTTTCCCTTTCCAACAAAGAGGTTGTCAAAGCTATGGGCCATCATGGCCCCCATTGCTGTTCCCCAGATCTATAAATAAGTTTTGTTTTCAAACAAGAATACATTTTTTGGTAAGTACACTTTCAGCTAGTTGCAGCAAATAATCAGTATGTACTGTCACCTGGTCCTCTTCTGATCTCAAATTTAGAAAGTGGCGCATTGCATTATTCAGATCCTCGTTATGAGGGATCACAGTGTATAAAGAATTAACATCAAGGGTAGCAAAGAACCAATCCGGTTCCATATCTAAATCCTCCATAATGTTTATTATTTCAGTGGAATCCCTTATGTACGAGCACAAGTTCCTGACAAGTGGTTGCAGAAATTAATCTACAATTAAGGAGAGGGGCTCAGTGATTCACTCCCTCCCCGACATTATAGGTCTGCTGGTGGGTTCTGGGTTCCCGTGTGGATTTTTGGAAGGATATAAATAACTGGTATCACCGGATGGGCTACAGTCACAGTTCTATACATTACGTCAGGAATGTACCCTCGAATGAACCCCTATTCAGTAAATCATCCACTTGTTTTTTAAAGTCAACACTACAGGTGTTATTAATCCTGCTATAAAATTGTGCATCTGAAAGCTGATATTCTATTTCTGATACATAATCAACTGTGTTCGTAATTACAATGTCATCACCTTTGTAGATGGGCTTGATTACAATTTCTCTTTTCAGCAAGACTTTGTAAAGCTTTCATTTCATTACTACTACAGTTAGAGTGGGTAGGTGCCACTGTGCTGCCTCTCAATGCCTCCAAGTCCAACTCACACTTTTTAATGAAAGTTGAAACTGTTGGATTATATGAGGATCAGAACTGGGAACTGGTTCCGAAAGTAGTATTGTCCCCTTCTTGTAGAATTCCACCTTCACTGCGCTGACAAGCATGCTCTGAGTAAACACATTTGAATGCAAGATTGCATGCAAATTTATGTTGATCTACACATACAGAGAAAAAATGAATATCAGGAGTAGGACAGAAAGACAAACACTTTCTTAACACAGTCTCCTCAGTGAGAGTAAGATCATATTTAGACAAATTGACAATTCGGATAAAAGTTGTATTAGAGTTCGCGGGTGGGTAGGCGAAATCAGTATAGCGCTTAATTAATAAGTGCTCCTTCTCTTTTCACCAAGCCACCTCTCCTTCTTGTCTTCCTCCTTGGGGCTGGTAATACTGCTGGAAATGGATTTTGCACTGACTGTGCAGCATTCCCTGAGTTTGTAATGGGAACTGTCTCTATGATGGTTCCCAAATATCCTCCACTAATAAAGGGTTGGATTCTGAACCATCTGTGTTAGACAGCCCGGTTCTATAATCTCATACTGTTGGAACATCACCCTCTACTGTCCCTGTCACTGCAGGTTTCTTAAATATAGCTTTAAGTCTATTCTGTGCATTTGTGGCCTCTGGTTTGCTATGCTAATCAAATACTATATTAAATTTGGAGTCATTTTTGTCCCTCAAAAACTTCTTTTGTTTTTTAAGTTGTATGTCAAATCTTGAAACTTGTCAAAAAGAGTTTTGTTGTATTTTGCAAACTCATCTGGTATACTGTAGTCTTTGTTTTCAGCAAAGTTTCAGCACTAGCAGCGTCCACAGTCAGTTGCTCATGGACTGGCTTGGCATGCCACAGCATGATTCTGTGTTTTTGAGGGATACTTCCTCTATGCTTTTATGCCATTTACCCATGAATTCAGAGTCATCTGTACCATGCGATGGCATATGCAATATGCACAAACCATGAAGTACTCACTTTATTTGTAAGTAGGCTTCTATGATAGTCTTGTGTCAGAACATTCACCTTCCTTTTAGCACCAATTTCTCAAGGTATCTGAACACTGTTTTCACCTCCAGTTCTGCTGTATTCTTTGTCATCCAAGGATCCTGATTCAATATGGGACTGACATCACCAGTAACAGAAAAGATCATACTGGCAAAGCCACCAGCCTGTATGCTGGATGCAACTGCAGAGTTCTCTCCATTCATCTGATTGGCCATCTTAGAAGGAACGCCTCATTGAATGAAGGAACTGCCTAAGTCAATAAACTGGAGAACACTGCAGAATAAAATATAAAATGTGTGCATTGTGGTGTAGCACAAATGGGAGAGGAGGTGAGGGAAAAGCAAACTCCGTAGCCCAAAGAAGATTGTCCTTGTTTTTATGCCCTTGAACCAAACAGGGCAACCCATGCTCAAACAAATGAAGAATCAGGCTGCACAAAAGAAGTAGAGCACTAGGTAAAATGCTACAGTGCTAAATGGAAGTCCAAATGCACAAGCACCAGTACAAATAGCACCCGTAGCAACAGGATTTACCAGGACTCCATCCATATATCGTAGTAAAATATAGTGCAGAAATACATGCACAGCACTAATAGCAGCATAAAAATGGTACAGCTGAGCTGCTGAAACACTAACATTTCTCTTGGCCACTGCCAAGCTTCCTCAGAGTGATCTAAATGTGATATTAACAGTGCCAAACATTTATAGTGGTGACGAGTGAAATTCAAAAATTCTCCACCAATCAGAAACCCCCACATTATAGAAGTAGTGATTTTGAAACTAAAATTGTTAAAAACAAACATGGACAAGCACCATTGTTGTGTGCTAGTGATTAGTCTCTCATAATGTAAAATTATACAGCACATTGCACATTATTGCTAATGTTCCAATTGTTTACTGCATATATGGTAAACTTCACTGCCGAACAGTGTGCTGCAGTCCAGGCACATGCTTATCATTTACAAACACAGCTGGTGATGATCGCAAAAAAGTAGATGGAGATGAAGCTGATATTATGTCTAGGGGAGTCAACTAGAAACAAGATGGCAAAAGTGCACTAGGGTGGTGGTGCCGCTTTCAAGATTCTGTAATCACAGTTCAATATAGGAAGTACACGCACCACTGAGTAGGAACATAGAACAACCCATCAAGGATTCTTTCTGCTGGTAATTTATTCCATCCAAAAGCATATTACAACAGCATGCAGAGACTGGACAGTGGAACCTCACTACCCTCTTACATTTTGCTGCGCTCCTTGAGGCTTCCTCAGAGAATAATAGTGAGCTTAACAGGTAGTCATTTATACAATTCAAAAAGCATACCATGTGATCACCACCACCAATCATGTAGCATTATGGTATACAATAGCACCAAGTCTGGCTAATTTCTACTTAGGGATGTGGGAAGAACAATTCATCTATGATGAAAACATTAGCTCACACAAGGACAAAATTGATGTGTACAAAAGATACATAGATGACTTACTGATTATATGGAAGGGTACTAGGTCAGAATTAACAGATTTCATTAAATACCTTGAAAGTACAAATGATAACTTACATTTTAAAGTCACTGCTGACTTAGAAAGAAAATATTTTTTGGATATCACAATACAGAAAATGATAGATGGCACAATACTGACTGACCTTTATAGGAAACCAACAGACTGCAATAGCCTTTTACACGCACAAAGCTGTCATACTGATCACACTGTGAGAAACTTGTCAAAGGGCCAGTTTCTGAGAATAAAGAGAAACTGTGGTAATGAGGAATTGTTTCAAAAGAGGTCTATTGAACTTGCAGACAGACTAAGGGAATGGGGTCACAAATAGGAAGACATTATTGGTGATCTTATAGGTACAGTTGAGATAGACCAGGAGAGACTACTAAGATCAAAACATAAAAAGAGGAAAGTGGATCCCGGTCTTACTTTTGTTACCACATTTGGGGGGGGGGATCAAAAGAAGTGGTCAATATTGTCAGACAGAACCCCAACATATTGAGGGGTACACCACAGCTCAGACAATTGTTTGGAAAACCATTACACATCTCCTACAAGAGATGTTAAAACTTACATGATATGCTTGTCCATAGCTACCAACGAAAACCTAAAAATATTAGGTATAATGTAAGGTAGGGCAGAAAACCATGTGGGACATGCAAAACATGTTTTATGGTAGAAAAAACAGAAACTTTTCAAAACCTGAGGACCGGTGAAGATGAATGTATCACGGGGCACATTTCCTGTGATACTGAGGTTGTGGTGTACCTTTTGATGTGTAGTTATGGCAAATTCTATTTGGTTATACAAAAAGAAAACTGAGTAGCAGGTGGTATGAACATAATTTATGTGTCAGAAATAGGAATGAGGAATATGCTATGGCAGCACATGTTAATAGTCAACAGACTAGAAAACAACATAGAATGACTGCACTTGACATAGAAAGTGTGCCTGGCAGCGTAAGAGGGGGAAATGTGGATAATGTACTAAATAAAAAGGAACAATAATGAATATATCGACTTGGAGCCCAGGGACCTCCAGGGTTAAACTATTAATTTGAAATAATACCATTCTTTAGGGATTATAGCCCCCCCCCTCCAGTCAAGGTTCCCATTTCTGTGTCACCCCCCTACCATCTGCTATTAGTATTTGGCTGTTGGACATAACCATCATAAAATATGACAATAAACAGTAGTTTTACTGGAATTACACATGATGGATCCTAATTCCTGCATTGTCTGCTCTATATTACAGGATTGAAGTCCAAGCAAAGGAGTACAACAGGGATTTGGAGTTGGAGAGTGTCTCAAATGAGCATCTCGACTTTGAGATGTTAATTTTTATTTTTTAAATATATTTCTTTCTTCTCCCTTTTTGTTTTATCAATTCCCAACTCTTTATATATGCTATAATACATAGATGTTGTTGTTGAACAAATGTATGAAAAATGAAGTTAATTAGCATAAACTATAGTGCTAAATGATTAGTGATGGTGATCACATGGATTGTTTTTGAATTGTATAAACTACCGGTTAAACTCATTATTATTCTCTGAAGAAGCCTCGAGGAGCAAGGCGAAATGTAAGAGGGCAGTGGGGTTCCACTGTCCTCTCTCTGTATGCTGTTATAGAAAGCAGAAAGAAACCTTGACAGGCTGTTCTGTGTCCCTACTCAGTGGTAAGTGCGCTTCCCATACTGAACTGTATCTAAGGAGTCCTTTATATGCTTCTCAATAGTATAGGTGACATTGCCTCTATGTATGACTCGTATATGCTCCATCAAATGTAGCTGTGGAGCTTTTTATGTTGGCTGTACCACATATCACTTTAAGGTGCATGTGGGGGAGCATGTACGAGCCATACATAGAGGCAATGACACCTGTGTTATTGTTAAGCATATAAAGGACTCCCCTAGATGAGAACATAATCAGTTTCACTGGCCTTGAACTGGTAGCAGTGGGACCGGGTGGGGGGCATTGTGAAATTGATTTGGCAGATGGAAAGTTTCTGGATCTTTGAATATGGTGCCAGAAACATAAAAGGTCTCAATGATAGCATCAACTTGGCAGACTTTTTGAAAAAGTTCAGATACTGTATTAACTAGAAGTGACCTTCTGAAATTTAAACAATGGGGAGTTTTTTGCAATTGTTACCTGCTGTGTATTGTAAATGATAAGCATATGCCTGGACTGCAGCACACTGTTTGGCTATGAAGTCTACCATATATGCAGTAAACAATTGAAACATTAGCAACAATGTGCTGTACAGATTTTGCTTTATGAGAGACTGATCACTAGCACACAACAGTGGTGCTCATCCATGTTTGCTTTTAACAATGTTAGTTTAAAAATCACTACAGTATCTCTATGACATGGGGGTTTCTGACTGGTGAATTTTTGAATTTCACTCACCACCACTACAAATGTTTAGCACTGTTAATATTACATTTAGATCACCTGAGGAAGCTTGGCAGTGGCCAAGTGAAATGTTAGTATTTCAGTGGCTCAGCCATATGACTTGTATGCTGCTATTAGTACTGTGTGTATATTTCTGCACTATATTTATTAAAAGGACTTTTACTACAATATATGGATGGAGTCCTGGTAATTCCCATTGCTACAGGCACTGCTTGTACTGGTGCTTGAGCTTTTGGAATTCCATTTAGCACTGTACTGTTTTTTCTGGTGCTCTACTTCTTTTGTGCATCCTTACTAAAGTTAAAGGCTACTTCCTGCATCCTGTACATTTCCACTGGGTCTGGTATGGTCTCCTGCCTCTGAACCCTCAGCCTCCTCTTCCTTCTCTGTTTCATCCTCCTCCGTATTGTCCTCATCTGTTGTGAAGGTAGTTTGTACCTTAGTGATTCTCTGTATGTCTCCCTGATCTGACCTGATGTAGAAGGTTGGTGTGTGGTGTCTTGGTGCAGCTCTAAAAAAGGCTCTTGTTCCAAGTTTGAGGACAGTTCCTGTCTACTGAATTGTTTACTCACAAAACTTCCTTATCTCTCACTATCTGAGTATTCTTCTCTGTGGTTATATGTTGTCCTCTGAAACCTCTGATAAGTATATATCATATTCTCTATAAACATTCAAATGTCATTGAAACTGCCTGGCTGCTTAATTCTTGTGTTTTTGATTCTTTGCTCAGTCTTTTAGTTCTGTCTGTACTTTTCCAATGATTTTCTTGTATTCATTTAAGTCTGCATTAGTTTGACCAACATCTCAGGTTTTCTGGGCATGTGGATGCCATCCACAAGAAAATGCACCCCAAGCTTGGTGAGTATCCCCTTGCCGGCCTGCCATGTGCATGTCCAGAAAATGATCCTTCCTAGTTTTGACTATGGAGACATAGTCTACTGTGCCACTCCTAAGTCCTTACTAGCCAGACTAGATATCCTCTTTCACTCATTCTGTCATTTCACTCTTGACTGACCACTCTGGACTCACCACTGTGACCTCTATAACTCTCTTTCCTTCACCTCTCTTGAAGACAGGTGCATCACCCACTGTGCTATCTTTGTAGCTAAGTACTGGTTAGGGTCCTCTAGTCTTACATCACCTCTACCATCACCGTCCCCCCTCATTTCACCTACTATACTCCTTTCACAACTCTGGTCACCAGACCTTTGCTCTTCCTCCTAGGTCAACTACTACTGGCCAGGCCGCCTTCTCTTACCAATTCCTTAAACTCTGGAACACCATTCTCCCTCCCATCCACAATACCCCTTTTCTTGCTCCCTTTCCTCCCTGCTCCACAACTTCATCTCTCCCTCCTGCAACTGTACCTATTAACTTCCTCCCCTGTCCCCTATTTGTGAAGCACTTGTACTGCTGGCTGCTATACAATATGTTCCATCTGCTTATTCAGTGTAGTGACCCATGTGACTGCTGTATGTAGCGTGTTCCTACCTGTATCATTTACATTTGTAGTTTTGTATTATTTGTCTGTTTACCCTTCCTTCCCCCAGGACACATCTGGAAACAAGCTGATTTCAGCTCATTATGCCTTTCCTGGTGAACTTTTTACATAAATAAATATATTCCAAGGCCAGCCCAGTGGTGCTGAGGGTTGAGGCACTAGATGCCACACCTTGCTTCATGCCGGTGACCCGGGTTCGGGAGCAGGCTCGAGTCACTGGTGGGTTGGCCGGGAGGGGGAGATGGACTTGAGCATCCAATGACAGCTCACCTTCTCTGGGGAGGGTTGTGGCCCAAGCCTGCACACTTGTCTGACTCCGAGTGGAGGCTCGGAGTACTGTAAGCCCCAATTGCAGGGGATGGATGGCCAACTCACAGTGTGGATGTCTGCACTTGGCGCCATGATGTCAGGGGTTACCCACTGCAGGGGAGGGAGGAAAATAGGAAAAACATGCCTCCTGGCTCCGGGAAGACAATTCCCAGAGCATAACTCCGATGTGCCCCACTCACCAGGACCACCACCTCAACCTGACGAGATGGATTACAGGGTGAATGCTCCCCGCCTTGTCCCCACTTGGGGAGAAAACTGAAACTCCTTGGTGGATCGAAGGGTGAGTCCAGGTGGGCATGTGGCAGGAGGATGACTCCTTGGATGCCCTGAAGGGTCGGGGCCAGCAGGCAGTAGGAAGGGAGGGATAAACATAAGGGGAAAAAAATGAATAAATACATGACTTCCATTTCTGAATATCACTGCTAAATTTGCTTCTTTCTTCTATTATTGCCTATGCTAATGCAACCATGAAATTACTGTATGTGGGCATTTGTTGTGGATCCCATCCCACTTACTGTATCAGACAGCTTTTGAAATACGATACCTAAATTAGGCTCAGCAAGGACTCATTAATCCTTGAGTGGTTATTTTATTCCTTAAATACTGTTTCAGGGAGTGCCAGTGAAGTTTTTTTTGCTGTTTTGTAAGAGTATTTCATTAATTCATGTCTTCGTTGTAACTGTCTCTGTTCAGTGTTCTACTAATGAATAATGTGGGTCAGTACCTTGTTTGTTTGTTTGTTCTGCTGTGTATGCAATTGAAACATAGAAGAGACAACTGTGTATGAATTGGGTGGTGCCTCAAGGAATGAGTTCATAATGTATGTGCAGATCAAATACTCTATTGCTTAATAGGTCCATGGTTTCCTCTTGTGCCTAGAATACATTTGTGGTGCTTTGTCACTTGCTTTTTTGCAAAGCTGGAAACTAGTCATTACACAGAAATCTTTGTGGTTGCATTGGAATTCAGGAGCAGAGGCATACCAATCAGATATGTTAAAGGAGACAGCTTTAAATGATACATTTTTCTACTCAGAGCAGTATTTTTTGAGTCTAATAGGAGACATGTTATAGGAAGGAACTTTAAATTATTCATTTTGCTACTTAGAGCAGGGTTTATGAGTCTGGTAGCAGCAGTGAGCTCTTAGCATGGTTAGTCCTAGTGTGAAGATAAAACGGCAAAAAACAAAACAATTCAACATAAAGTTTTATGTGCATGGGTTTTTCTAGTTACATATTGCACCAAGCAAAGACACTGCAGCAATACATTTTAGGAACAATGTGAATTGTTTTAGCTACATTAATAATATAGAATAAAGTTTTGGAAAAGAAAAAAAAGACAGCACTTTAGATTCATTATGAATTTATCAAGCAAGCATATGGTGTTGTGTAAAGTCAGAAAGATTGCAATTTTCTAGAGAAGGACAATGTTGGAAAGTAGAGATAGCATGGTATAGTCCGCTTCTAATCTTTTATAAGACATTGTTTTTATTATGTAGAGCAGTCCTTGCAGCATAAGAATACACAGGATAGATGTGGCTAAATAAACCAATGCTATAAAGAAGGTAGTAAATTTATCATTAATATCTTTTATTTATTTTTTTTAACACATTAGCCTAAAGATAAAATTGAACTACATAAAAGCATCTTAATTTTAAAAGAGCAATTAATAAGTATGTATTATTAGTTTAGGAAACCTAAGAAATGTAACCACCAAACTGCTTATTGTTTGTGTTCGTAAGAATAGTCTGATTGAAATAGCATGTAATTTTATTTTAATTTTGTCTCTTATAGGAATTTAATGGCGCATTAATATATTTGGAACTGGAATAATGCATTAAAACAACTAGAACAAACTAGAAAAACATGTCTCTGTAACTTTGTTGAATATTAATAAGCACAGATGTCACTAGAATTTGAGTGTGAATGGCTTGAGTGTGGGACAAGGGTCTGGGTCCACAGTAAAACATAATATTTTTTAAGGTCAGTAACAGTTGAAAGTTAAATGGGCTAATGAATCCTATTTTGAATGGCATAAATCTATTGCTCACTGGGTCCGTTTTGGTTCAGTTAAAATGTTGACAGTACTGTATTAAGATGCTGTAAATAATTTTGCATTCTCTGTTTTTCAAAACAGGACAACTGTAGGCCATGAAGAAGTGGGTGGCTCAGCCAGTAGACCTTGGTCAGTCCTGCAGTTGCCTCAGTATAACCTGTTTTATTCTAAAACAATAAAAAAAATTGATTACATATGTTAAGGAGTCTTGATACTTCCTCTGCCCCTCCAACACTTTTGCTTGTTTGCACCTTTGAGGAGGACTCCTCCTGTGTACTATTTGAGATAGTAGGACTTAGCCACAAGGCCAGGTCAAGCACCCAGATTCTATCACCACCCATGGCAATTACTAAAGAGAAGGTAGTGCTGCTTTCTAGGAACCTGTGACTTCCAGTATTTAACTTTAATTGCTATATAGCAGTAAGAAAAATAATAATAATAATAAATAATAATAAATATGTATTTATACAGTGGCTTTCTTAAAATCAAAGCACCATACAACAATTACACATAAAAACAAGATAACAAAAACTAAAATTGCTGAGCTCATAAAGATATAGTGACATAACATCATCAGAAATAAATCTTAGACCATAAATAGGTCTTTAAGGCCTTTTTAAATTCCTCCATGGACACACACTGCCAAAGGGGATGGGATAGAGAATTCCAGAGGGCAGGGGCAATGTACTGGGGCCTGAGCCCCTGAAGATTTAAAAAAACTGTCAGAATCTCTAGCAACCCCTTGTCCACTGAGCAGAGTGATCGCCTAGGGCAGTAAGGTACCAGACGTTCTTTCAAGTAGTCTGGGCCCAGTCCATTTAGGGCTTTGTATTTCAGAAGACTAACTTTAAAGGTGATCCACCACTGTATTGGCAGCCAGTGCAGATCACGCAGAACTGGAGAAATATGACAGGTATGAGGAGTACCTGTCAATTACCCGGCCACAGAGTTCTGCATGAGCTGCTGCAAGTGGTGGATATCAACCCCAGGAAGCCCTAGATAAAAGGAGGTGCAGTAATCAAGATGTGAGGTCACAAAGGCGTGGACCAATGTAGGCAGATCACTAGACAGAACAAGATGTCTAATTCTGGTGATGTTCCTCAGATGGTAAAAGGATGATTTGACAACTGCTGACATCTGGGAATGCAGTGTCAGCTTATTGTCAAAAATTCCCCCCCCCCGGTTCCGAACCCATTCAGAGGTAGGGAGCCGGACACCTCAAAGAAAAAGTCCAGAGGGTAAACCAACTCCTGTCCCCTCTATCCTGTGATCTGGGTCCACAACCATCCCTTAGTCTTCTCTGAGTTCAACTTCAGCCAGCTTAAATTCATCCAGCACTGGATTTCAGTGAGGCAGTTGTTAAATACTCGATAGGGCTCTATCCTGGTGAGGCGCAAAGGATAGGTAGAGCTGTGTATAATCAGCATAGCAATGAAACTTCAGCCCATACCTTCTTACAATGTCTCTGAGAGTCAAGTCAAGTCAATTTTATTTAAAAAGATGCCCAATCCCAAAGGCTCTGGGCACCGTACAAAAACTATACAGTATGTCATACCATGTACATTACAATTAAAATATCATACATATAACTTAATCTCCAAAAGCCTGCACAAATAAAAAGGTCTTAAGATGACTCTTGAAGGCCTCTATAGTGGGGGCCTCTCTCACTTCAAGTGGCAACGAGTTCCAGAGAGCTGGAGCAGCAACTCCAAAAGATCGATCCCCTGTTGATTTCAACCTTGCTCTCGGAACTTTGAGGAGGCCACCACCAGAGAAGCAGAGATCCCAGACAGAGGTGGACAGTACCAGGAGATCAGAAAGGTAACCAGGGCCCTGTCCATGTAGGGTCTTATAGGTGAGAAAACCCACCTTAAACAAAACTCTCCACCTGACAGGCAGCCAGTGCAATTCGCTCAATACCGGAGTGATATGACAAAACTTACTTTGTCCAGTCAAAAGCCGGGCAGCAGTGTTTTGCACTAGTTGCAGTCTGCAAAGAGAAGTTCCAGAGACCCCGAGATAGAGGGCATTACAGTAGTCAAATCTCGAAGTGACTAAGGCATGTATCAGAGTAGGGAGGTCCAGAGCCGGAACAAGGGGCTTAATCCTGGTGATATTTCTAAGATGGAAAAAACATGAACGTACCACGGAGGATATTTGAACCTCCATGGACAGGTTCCTGTCAAAGATCACACCAAGGTTACGCACCCTTGGGGAGGCCATCAATGACACAGCTCCTAGCACAATGCCAGTTGCAGAATCAGAGGCCATCCCATCACGATCTCTGTTCGACTCCACTACCAGTACCTCAGTCTTGTTAGGGTTCAGTCGCAGCCAGCTGGAAGACATCCAGTCATTTATCTCAGCCAGACAGATATTCATCACATCCACTGCATTTGATGTTCCTGGGGCAAAGGATAGGTATAGCTGAGTATCATCAGCATAGCAATGAAAACTCAGACCATACCTCCTAATGATCTCCCACAGGGGCAACATGTATACTGCGAACAACATTGGGGCCAATACCGAACCCTGAAGGACTCCACACGAAAGGAGGCAGGGTACGGATGAGAAATTACCCATTACAACTCGCTGCCTCCTGTTAGTAAGAAATGACTCAAACCATTTGATGACAATACCGGTGAGTCCGCATAACTCCCTCAGGTGGAAAAGCAACACACAATGGTCCACAGTATCAAATGCTGAGGAGAGATCGAGGAGAACAAGAATTGTCTTGTCCCCCCGATCTCTAGCCCCGAGGAGATCATTTTGCACCTGAACTAATGCAGTTTCAGTGCTATGCCTGGCTGAAAGGCTGACTGGAAGGGATCATACAACTCGTGGGTCATGAGATGCTCTCCCAACTGAAGTGATACCACCTTCTCAACAACCTTTCCCAGAAATGGAAGATTGGAGATAGGACGGTAATTTGCCCTAATCTCCGAGTCCAGAGAAGCTTTCTTTAAAAGGGGTCTCACCAGAGCCTCCTTCAAGGCATCTGGAAAGACACCCTGACTCAAGGAGCACCAGACAATCAGGGCAAACACCGGGCCAACAGTGTCAATGCACCTCATCAAGAAGCGCGTTGGCACGGGATCCAGTTCACAAAAGGTATACTTCAAGTTGGCCGCTATCTCAATGACCCCATGAACCTTCACTGGCCTAAACTCCCTCCACCTAGAGAGGGTGCTCTTAGAACACGATTGACGACTACTGACAGCAATGATATTACTGGCTGAGGAGACCTCCCGCCGGATCGCAGACACCCTGTCTGAGAAAAACCGAGCAAATTCCTCACAATCCTCATTTGAGGAAACTCTTCCGGGCTGAAGACAGGATGGATGAAGAAGTCTGTCAACAGTCCGGAAGAGTGAGGCTGGTCGTCTTCTCCCAACAGCAATCTCCCGAGACAAAAATATTGTCTTCTTTTGGTTGATTGCCTCCTGGTATGCGCAATAATGCGCACACAGGACCAGTTTGTCAGCCCCCAGACGGGATTTCCTCCAGCGACGCTCTAATCTCCAACCCAGCTTCTTCATTTCCCTGAGATCACCATCATACCAAGGTGACCTCAGGTATGAAGTTCTGGGTCGTACACGGACAGGTGCGAGGGAGTCAATGGCGCCAGATAGCACCTCATTATAGGCGTCTACCCCGGCGTCAACCACTCCAACGCATGCATCACCCACCCTTGATAAATCAACTGCCACCAACTAACCCTCAGGGGTAAGATCTTTTAACGGCGGCAGCAAAATATCTCAGAAGGGGAAGAAATTATGAAGGGAGCACTAAATGTGAACTTCACCGTGCAATGGTCTGACCAAACTACTCGATCGATATCGAGATCAGCGATCTCAAGCCCCAGTGAGAACACCAGGTCCAATGTGTGGCCATCCTGATGAGTAGGCACGCCGACAGACTGCACCAGACCCAGAAGGGACATACTCTGCAGTAACTCATCGGCGCACCTTTGACTTCTATCCTCGGTCCAAACATTGAAGTCCCCAAGAAAAATACATATTGGGGAATCCAATGTTTCGCCGGCAACAAACTCGGCGAATTCTTGCAGGAACCCCCCCATCGGACCAGGAGGGCGATAGATGAGGAGGATCCTGCAGCCAACGCCAAGTCCTCCACGGACAGCCACACATTCAAATGAAACTGGGGTTCCCACCGGGTGCACGGTGAAGTCCAAATTTGATTTAAAACAAATAGCTACACCGCCACCCCTATGATTTTCTCTGGGGCAGTGCACCACAGTGTAACCTGGGGGGACTGCAGCCTCAAAAACAGGGCCGGCGTCATCTCCCACCCAGGTCTCTGTAATGCACGCCAGGTCACCAGTGAAACCAGAGTGGCAATAATAGCCGTCTTGTTTCTGACCGATCTGGCATTACACAGCACTGCCGTCAGAGGTATTGAGGGTGATGCAGCCCTAGAGATCACCTGGCCACTTGACCTGGTGGCCCCCCTGGCAATAGGCACCAACCACGTCTGGCTTCTCCTAGATGTTCTATTTATTCCAGGGCGTCTCCTGGACTTAACCACCTCGATCCTTTGATCGACCTGCTCCTGGTCATCCCACAGCGCATGCGCAAAACAGTCCCCCCCAATCCCCACTTCCCTACAATGTCTGATAATAATATCAGACACAGGAAGGGGGATAAAAGGATGCAGCGCATGCAGCTGCGAATTTCCATAAACAATCCTAGGCCCTGAGAGTCGTCTAACAAGACCCCTACACATATCTAATTTAAATAAGCCAAATGGCACATATAAATCATGCAGGCAATACACATAAAATCTACTTTACAATAAAACAGGTTGACATGCATAAGCTATTATAACATAGTATAATTCCCACCTTACAACTAAAACAAGGAGATTTCATCTCCAAGTGGCACTCGCGCCACTCACAACGCTTTCGCCATGCTCGCGCTAGTGAGCGGCACCTGTGTTTAAGCAGTGCCTCCCCACTTCCACAACCAATCAGCCGGCAGCCCCCCTCTCATAGCTCCAGCTCCAACAGGTTAGTGCAGATTACCTACAGCCTCTCACGCTGTATCGGGCACAGAGGTTACGTGGGCAAATGAATAGTTGTAGTCCAGAAACAAAGCCACACAGTCCTGATCAATGTTAAATGATTTGCAGCTAGTGCACAGCTGCAACGAACAGCGCTTTCACCAGACAACAGAAGGAATATACAGAAAAAGGTACCATGTACACTGCGAACAACATGGGGGGGAATACTGAACCCTGGGAAACCCCACAAGACAGAGAGACTGGGTGGGGAGAATTAATCTCTGACACCACCATCTGGGTTCTGCCTGTGAGGAAAGATCTAAACCACCTGAGAACTTTACCAGACAGGCCACAGATAAACTCCAGGCATTTGAGAAGTACCCCATGGTCCATAGTGTCAAAAGCTGAAGAGAGAGATCGAGAAGGACCAAAATGAAATGGCTTTTTCAATCTCTTGCCATCAGGAGATCATTGAGCACCTGAACCAGCACTGTCTCAGTACTATGCCTCTTTTGAAAATCAGATTGGAGCATTTCATAGATGTCATGAATGGTTAAGTTGTTCTCCAGCTGTATGACCACTACTTTCTCAATAACCTTCACCACAAAGGGAAGGTTAGAGATCAGTCTGTAGTTAGCATGGCAGTCTGGGTCCAAGGAAGCTTTCTTCAGGAGCTGCATTACCACAGCCTCCTTCAGGGAGCTAGGACACTCACCCATCTCCAGGGAGCACCAGACTATCTGTGCTAAGACTAGGCCGATAGTATCATAACAACCCTTTATCAGGGAAGTCAGGCCAGGTCCAAACTACATCATGTAAGACACATACTATGGACAATCCTCATGACCTCAACAAACTCAAGCTGGTCAAAGGAACTCCAAGAAAATCTAGAGGCTGTGACCAAGCGCCGATCTACAGCTTCTCCCATAGAGGGTGCAGGCTGGAGTGCCGCCCTGATGTCGACCACCTTAGCCACAAAGAAGCGAGCAAGGTCATCAAACTCAACATGTGAAAAGGCTCTTTGAACCTGCACTTAGGCTGAGTTGCACAGTCTGTCGACAGTCTGAAAGAGTTGAGCTGGTCGGTTCTGAGCAGCCACAATCTCCCCAGACAGTAACTCTGCCTTCTAATGGGAGATTGCAGAATGATAGCATTGATAATGTTCCATCAGTTTAAGATGGTCAGAATCAAGGGTGGATTTCTGCCAACAGCACTCTAATCTTCATCCATATCACTGCATCTCCCTCAAAGTCCCATTAAACCATGGTGACCAAGGGTGAAGGGGGAGAGGATGAACACAGATGGGAACAATTAAGTCCAGAGCTGAGGAACTTGCCTTATTATAGGCCAAGACCAAGGTATTAGGGTCACTGCTCACTCCAGAATGCTCCGATAGGTCAGGCACCACTGCCAGGCCCTCAGAGCTTACACCTCACAAAGAGTGGTACCTGACCATCTCCACAGGGGTAGACCTATAATGGGGGTGCAAAAACTGAACTCCACAGTGTAATGATTGGACCAACCAACAGGTTCCTCCCCAAGTTGAAAGTTTCGATCCCCAGGATGAAGACAAAGTCCAAGGAGTGACTACCTTTATGAGTGGCAGAAGTAACGACTTGTGTAAGGCCCAACAATGTCATCAGTTAGAGGAAGTGTTGTCCAAACTGTGAGAGTTCATCATCGACCCAGGCATTGAAGTCACCCAGTGCACTTAAAGAACTCAGCCCCCTCAACTGGTACACTTGTGAGGCCCAGTTCAGTCATGAAACAGACCACAACCCCCTCTGTGGTCCAACCTCAGGTAATGCAACACCGAGTACCCAGCTGGAACTGTGTCCTCTAGTATAGGGCCTGCATTCTCATCCAGTCAAGTTTTGGTAATTCATGCCAGATCCACTGACCCAACAAGATCTGTAATAACTGCAGTCTTGTTCTTTATGGACCTGGCACTGCACAACACCACCCAGGTGGGACGGGCCTCTGAAGCTACATGGACCACTTGCCCACCAGTATTGGTGGTGCCCATGGGTATGGAAACCAGACAGGAAAGACCTCATTCCAGATTCCATTTCACCCCCTGGGCATCTTCTGGATCTCACTACCCCAATATGATGGCCCCGCTATTTGACCTCCACTGTTCACACCCCCAAAATTCCTCCTCCCTTTCGCACAATACCCAACATTCTACAGTGTTGGTACATCGATAACTGTAATGGAAAAGGGAAGAAAGGGCAGAGGGTGCAAAGAGCGTAGGATGAATAGCATGCTACCATGGGGGCAGGCCTTCTGCACATATTAAAATCAATAACATTAACACCCCCTATAATTTCCCTGAGAGTCCCCACACGTTCACACAAGGGGAGACTCAGGGAAGCAAAATAAACATAAACCACCCCCCACAAAACAAAATCTATAATACAATAAAAATACAATTCATCCCCAAAAAAAACAAAATAAAAGTTAAAAGTCCAAAAATAATTAACACAAAAACAGTGTCCAGATATTTGAGGAGTCCCAAAAGTTCAACAGTTGTTTTTAGGCAGGAGAGGCTCTCACCCTCTCTCAATCCTAAAGAAAAGCAAAGCCAAAATATTAAAAATCCAGAAATAATTAACACAGGATCAGCACCCAAATATATGAAGCCTACCAAAAGTCCATCAATTGTTTTTAGACAGTGGAGACTCTCACCTTCTCCCGATCCTAGAGAGAAAACAAAGCCAAGTTGCTCTCCTCTCTTCCAGCAACATCCACTGAAAAGTTTGGAGTACAAAATCAGTCAGTTTGAGATACTCTCACTATCTTACCAGTCTAATCATAAAGTTCACTTTGGCAAAGGGCCGCCAAACAACTCCCCTGGTAGCCAAACCAGTTGCACTCTTTCCATCTTTCTGATTTCCTCTTCATTGAACCACTCAAAATCTCAGGCCATAGACACCAATCTCAAGGCTAAAAACTAGTAGGCCTTGACCAGAAAAACACACCCTGAGGAGACAGCAGCAGCTCCCCCCACAGAAAACCTTAAGAATCCCCTGAGGGACAGACCACCATCAACCTGAGCCCCTCTGAGTTCCCACTAGGCCACAGGCCAATGTAAGCAATAACCTCAATTTTGGTGCCATAGCCCACAAGATAGACAGCAACCTTCCCCCTCTCAGGAGCGACAGACCTACAATAGTTTATAGGCTAGATAGTGACCCAATCGAAGGGGAATATGGAAAACTCAGCCTCCCACCGGCTGCATGAGTCCCCTTACCAACAACAGCAAATGAAAAAAAAACGCCGGTCTAAACCCCTGCAATTGCCTCCCTGGGCAACTAAACAACTCAAAACCTGTTAGTCGTCCCTCCCAAGGGAAAGGAGCAGATACCTAGAGTCCAGGGAATAAACACTGCTCTCAGATATTTCTTCACATGCTGAAAGGTAAGTGCGCTCTTACCACACCAGCTACAACTCTATGAATGAGTGGTAAGAGCAGTAAACTCCACACTCCACAGCCACAATCAAATATTGCTCGGTCACTTGAAGGTACTTGCAGAACTCCACAGATAAATGGTTCTCCCTCGATTTCAACTGTGCTTTGCACTGGGTTCTCCCATTCACTAAACTGGCAATACTCCAAACTGCAGCTCTACAGATCTCCACCGTAACAAAAGTAAAACTAATTATGGTTTTAACTTGTAAACCACAACCGTAATATAACAGTAGGACATTCAGCTGAACAAACAGAGCTCTGGTGCATAAAAGTAGTAATGCAAACAGAGTAACAGCAGAGTAACAACAGCTCAGAGAAAAAAAAATGTAGTGTTAGTTTTGAACCACAAGCGATTTGTGATTCAAAACACAAAGTTACAACACCCCGCTAGACTACTATCCCGAAAAATACGCTTTACAATTGTAAATAACTCACTTACATACCCTAACTAACTAAACTAAACTAAACTTAAACTATGGCTAAAAAGATAAAATACAAGGCTAATAAACACAAAATTCAGAGCTCAGCACTCAGAGCAGCTCAGGCAGCTCATATACCGCCACCAATATAGCAATAGAATTTATCATTTGGAATATAGGAACCCAATCTCTTTGAGCATAATAAAACAAAATGCTTTAGGCATATCCAGCTGAAATATATGCATTTCTTCCTTTGTCTAATGTTTTCAGAGATTACCCTTTTTCAAAACTGGGGATCCTAGGATTCTTTCTTTGTCTAATGTTTTCAGAGATTACCCTTTTTCAAAACTGGGGATCCAGTTCCTAGCGGCCATAGCCCCAGTCCTTCCACACAAATATTCTAGCCACCAGGAGAAACCAGGGATCTGTCAGTAATAGAGTATCTGATCTGCTCATAGTGCTCATAGACTGCACATTCATTGTGAACTCATTTCTTAAGGCACCCTCCATCTCAGACACATTCATCACCATTTGCATACGATGAGGAACAAACAAACCAGGTACTGGCCCTGATTTCATTAGAAGAAAATTGGACAGAGACAATTACAACCAAGACATTGATAAAATAGAATAATATACCAAAAGGACAAAATGACCAAGCTGGGCCTTCTGTTCCAACTTAGGAAACATCTAACCCCTGAAGCTTTGTCTGCTGCCATCCAGAGCTCCATCACCAGCATCATCGATTACGGCCTCGTTATCTAGGGAGCTGCCACAACTTCCTCTCTCAAACAAGTTTCAACAGCCCTCAATCAAGCCTGCCATCTTGTTACTGGTTCCCACCGTCTCACCCACACCTGTGACCTCTACTCTAAAACAGGGTGGCTTTAACTAGACAACAGTATCAAATACCAAACCTGCATCACAGCTAAGAAAATCCTACTGGGTAAAGTACCACCTGGAGTCAGCACCCTCCTTAAACCCAAAATCAAAACAGTCAACACCAGGAGCACTAAGCCACAAATCCAGTAAATAACCCTCTGCCACACATCACAAGGCCAAAGATCATTTTCCTACAGGGCCCCTAGTTGGATTAACAGTCTCCATGGAGACATCTCCTCCGCAGCAATGCTTGGTGTCTTCAAAACTAAGCTACGGCACTCCCTTATAGGCACCTACACCTGTAGTTGCACCTCCTAACATGGCCCCTATACTGTCTCTAACCACCCCCAGTTCTGTCATGTTCTATCTACCTGCTCTTACCTGTCCACAGCTACTTCTTAGGCACTTAACCCCACGTCTGTCCTAACAAAGCGCATCGTCTGCCTCACTCCACCCTGTCACACATATCTCATCCCTTCCCCAGCCCTTCCACCAACTATCTACCTCCTAGTGTCAGTTTGTTCACACCTCACTACTAATTCCTAATGTCATCCTAAGGTGTTATATGTTATTGTGTACCTTGTAATCAATCTGTAACCATGTAACCATTTTGATGCTTTTGCCTGTACTACTGACATGGAACCTTTGTAAAAGAGACTTGGCTCAAAGGTATGTTGTAATCCTAGATTTAAATAAATGAAAAAAAAAGCAATTCATTGGCAATCCCTAATACTAGCACATTATTTACGAAATAAAAGAATACCTCAAAGATTATGGGTGCTTGTTTAGCCTAATGTAGGCATCATGTCTCAAAATCTGTCTGATAGTTAAGATGGGATCCACAATAAATGCTTCTGTGATTTCATGGTTGCAGTAAAAAAGGCAATAATAGAGGAAAAGAAGCAAACCGAGCAGCGATATTCAGAAACCAAAGGAAGAATATAAAACTAAGGTAGACTTAAGTGAACACAAGAATATAATTGAAAAATAGGGACAGACCTAAAAGACTTTGAGCAACAGATTAAAACAACAAGAATAAGGCAGTTTGAGTAAGATCTGAATGTTTATAGAAATGATAAAGTATATACTTACTAGAAGTTTTGTAGGACATCTTATACAGTAGTACTCAGATAGTGAAAGCTCACAAAGAATTGTGATTAGCCAGTACAGTTGACAGGAACTTCAGATAACACTTGAAAATAGGCATTCTTTGTCTAGTGTGCTTACTCGGTAAACAAAAGCTAAATAAATAAATAAAATAAACCTGAAACAAGAGCCTTTTACAGCAGCGCCAAGACACCATACACCAACTTTCAAAATCAGGCTAGACCAGGGAGAGATACAGAGAGCCGCTAAGGTCTGAACTATGTTCACAACAGAGGGAACAATATGGAGGAAGAGGAAACAGACGAGGAAGAGAAGAATAAGGTGCAGAGGTAGGAAACCATCTCAGACTCAGGTATAAAATGGAAGTCACAAGAGGCAGTCTTTAGCATAAGAAATAAAACTTTCACAGAAAAACAACTGAAAGTTTTAATCTTCTGCTTATCTTTTTTTTCACTAATGGCTGACATCAAACTTTTTGATCTATGAATTGATCTAGAAAAGTTTTATAGAAAAACTACACTTGAATACCATGTTGCCCCATTTGATCAGACAGAAAGCCAGAGAAACGGGGATCTGACAATTGCCTTAGGTGTTAAATCAAGCTTGATCCTCCCAAAAATAGCTTGCAAGTTATAGAAACGTTTGTGAAATTAGCGAGATACAGAGCAGTTAATAAGAACTTATACTTCACAAACAGGATAAAATCTTGCAAATTCACAAAAAGAGGCCCATAACGAACTTGACAATGACAGGAACATCATAATAAAGTCGGTGGAAAAGGGAGTGGAGTGGTCATAACCAAATAATGCAATTACAGATAAGATTGTCTGAAGCTATTGTCAAACATCACAAATTACCAATAACCAAAAAGAGACCCTTTACCTGAAATCAAAGCTGAAATTAAGCAACTTTTGGAGCAAGGGGCTGATATGGGCTGATGTCAGCCTAGGAGCCTTAAATACTTTAGAAATCACACCCTCAGACACCAGCATTTTACAGTATCTAAAAAATCCATGAAAGTCTGAAAACCCTCTCAACAGACTGTTTCCAGACATAATTGGGCACTAGTCCCTCTGTCATCATATATAGATTACTTCATCAAACCCCTGGTATCACTTATGAAGTTCTACATCAAAGACCCTAGACATTTTCTAAAAAATTATAGAGGGAATCAATAAGAAAACCAGAGACTTAAGCAGTGTATGGCTTATGACATTTGGTGTCCAAAATGTATATACAGTATCTGCATCCTACATAAAGAAGGACTGCATTCCCTATTTCTAGCCTTCAAGAAAAGACCAATAGGAGAAACACCCACCAATGAATTCCTTACTCAGTTGGAGATTATTCTGACACCAAATTACTTCAGTTTTGAGGACAATTACTTTGCACAAATCAAGGGGGCAGCAATGGACAGCACTTTTCACACCATCATATGCCAGCTTATATAAGGACCATCTTACAGTGGAGCATGTCTTGTCCATTGAGCACAATATGTACATTGAAATGTTACCAGTCGGAATCAATATATCAATGATATATCCATTCTGTGAACAGGTACTGATGCTGAGATGAAGGAATCCCAAACATACATCAATGGAATGAAAGAAAACCTGAAATTCATACTTAGCTTTAGCAAACAACAGATTCCTTTCCTGGACATCCTAGTAATCAACACATCACAAATAATAAAAATTGCATTATATTGTAAACCTACTGACCACAACACCATACTACATAGTAAAAGCTTCCACAATTCCAAAATAACTGAGCGTATTCCTTTCTGTCAATTCCTTCAGGACAAGAGAAATTGCAGCATACCAGAATTGAACAGACAGAAGGAAGGGGTCATACAGTATTTATGATCTAGCAGGACAGAATGCCCACTTGGTCACTTAAGAAAAGTAAAATACTCCAGTGGGAAGTGTCCAGTCTGTTAAAAATATCTACATCAAGAAATCTAGATCTTTTCTAGAAATTAGAAAGAGACTCAATGACAAAATCAGAAACTTAAGCAGTGTATGGCTTGTGACATTTATATCCCTGATTTATATACCTGCATCCTGCATGACGAATGATTGCATTCCCTATCTTTAGCCACCAAAAAAAGACAAACAGGAGAAAAGTCCACCAATAAATTCCTTATTCAGTTGTCAGATATTGTTCTGACACAAAATTAATTCATTTTTAAGGACAATTACTTTGCACAAATCAGGGAACAGCGATGGGCAGCACTTTCACATGATCATATGCCAACTTACTATATATATGGACCATTTTGCAGTGTAACATGTGTTGTCCACAGAGAACAATCTGCACATCAATATATCACTTGTTAGTGTCAATATCTATTGATGACATATTTATTCTGTGAACAGGAACTGAAATGGAGATAAAAGAATTCTGAACGTACATGAATGGTATCAAAGAAAACCTGAAATTCACACTCAACTTTAACAAACAACAGATTCCTTTCCGGCACATCCTAGTAATCAACACATCACAAAGAACTGAAACTAAATTATACCATAGACCCACTGATCACAACACTTTATTACATATCTACAGTAGAAGCTTCCACAAGCCCCAAATCATTGACAGTATTCCTTACTCTCAATTCCCTCATGCCAAGAGAAACTGCAGCATGCTAGGATATTACAGAAAGAAGGAAGAGATCATATGGAGTAGGCTACCAGGACTGAGTACCTGTTGGGTCCATTGAGAAAAGTAAATTACCCCTGTGCGATGTGTTCAGTCTGTTCACATACTACCTGAAAGGAATCTTTTAAAAACTCTACATCAAGGACTCTAGGCATTTTCTAGAAATTATAAAGGGACTCAATGAGAAAATCAGAAACTTAAGCACTGTATGGCTTGTGACATTTGTGTCCAAGATTTATATACCTGCATCCTGCATAAAGAAGGACAGCATTCCATATTTTAGCCCTCAAGAAAAGACTAATAGGAGAAAAGCCCACCAATGAATTCCTTATTTAATTGGCAAAGATTGCTCTGACACATAATTGCCTCATTTTTATGGACAATTACTTTGCACAAATTGGAGGAAAGCAATGGTCAGCACTGTCGCTCCATCATATTCCACTTATATATGGAGCATTTTGCAGTGAATCATGTACTGATCACAGAACACAATCAGTATGTCAATATATTACCTGTCAGGGGCAATATATCAATTATATATTCATTTTTTTTATTCAATATGCTGTATTAATTATAAGTAGCATACACAATAGGATACAGCAATAAACATGTCAGGAAGCTGCATATATTTCCAAATAAAACAAACAAGACAAGACAAACAAACAACTTATCACCCCTCCCTAAAAAAAACTCCCATATTCATTCTGTGAATAAAGACTGACACAGAGATGAAGGATTTATTTAAGCTGTATCACTTAATTCTGTCTGTCTGTCAAGATGGCAATACCTGGTCATCGCCTATCCTTTATTTCCTATGAAAATCACTGTAACAGTTTCCATCACTGTATCTCCATGGACTTGTCTGTTCCCACTGCTCACTGGTCTTGATGATGCTCTAGCATCAACTGTTACGTTATGTATGTGTGTTTCCTGATTTGCATTTACACTATGCTTTATTCCCACTGCAAATATTGATGCTTGTTTTGTATTATAATCTGGATGTAACTAGGTCCATCTCGTAAATGAGCTTGCTCAATGATATTTCACTGGATAAATAAAGATTTGATTGATTGATTTGCAAACAAACATATATGAGATCAAAGAAACCGTGAAATTCACCCTCAGCTTTGACAAACAACAGAGTTCTTTCCTGCACATCGTAGTAATCAACACATCACAAAGAACAGAAACTACATTATACCATAAACCCACAACCATAACACTTTACTACATAGTAAAAGTCACCACAATCCTAAAATCATTCAGAGTATCCTTACTCTCAGTTCCTGTGTGCCAAGAGAAATTGTAGCATGCCAGAATATGACCGAAAGAAAGAAGAGGTCATATGTAAGTTCTAACAGAGAGGCTACCTGGACAGAGTACCTGTTGGGTCCATTAAGAAAAATAAATTTCGCCTTTGAGAGGTGTTTGGTCTGTTGATGCACTACCAGAAAGGAACCATTCAAAATTGTAAATGTACTCAATGAGAAAATCAGAAACTTAAGAGTATGGCTTGTAACATTTATATCCAGCATTTATATGTTGTTCTTTATTTCTTTATTAAATATTTGGAGAAAACCTTTGACCTTGTAACTCATTTACAAAAGTTTCATGTCATGTGACAAAGCAATTACAAGACAACAATACTATATAGACAGGGCTACAGAAATAAGAGAGGGGATATGATAGAGACATACAAGTATCTTACAGGGAGAAACAGAGTGCAGGAAAACACTATTTTTAAGCGAAAAATATGTTCCAGGACTAGAGGGCATGGGATGAAGTTGGAGGGAGGACGATTCAGAGGAAACATAAGAAAGAATTTCTTCACAGAATGGGTGGTGGACAAGTGGAACACCCTGCCAGAGGAAGTGGTGGGAGCTGAAACAATCATGGGATTTAAGAATGCATGGGATAGACATAAAGGAATTCTAGTGGTCAGGGGTAAGGGGAAACAGACTTCTAGGAAAACAAACTGAACTTACAAGCTCAAATGGGCAGACTGGGTGGGCCATAGGCCCTTATCTGCCGACACTGTCTATGTATCTATGTAAATACATAACAGGGAAATGAGTTATACAAGGAACAAAACAGCAAATAGAGGTGGAATTAAAGATTTACTACTAACTAGAATACTTGAATTCAAAGCCACCTATACAGTGTGACTTAGTAACAGGAGTTATGCACTGCACCAGTAGTTAGGGAAGCAGAGGGGAAAGGAAGAAGGGGAATGGCAGGCAGTGGACAAATGGGAGGAGACAGAGGAATAAAAGTGGCGGCATTTATATGTCTGCATCCTGCATGAAGAAAGACTGCATTCCCTGTTTTTACCCCTCAAGAAAAGACCAAGAAAAGACCACCAGTGAATTCCTTATAAAGCTGACAGTGATTGTTCTGACATGAAATAACTTCATTTTTAAGAACGCTTGCTTTGCACAAATCAGGGGGACAGTGATGGGCAGCACTTTTACTCCACCACATGCCAACTTATGTATGGACCATTTCAAAGTGGAGCCCAATTGATCAGCAGAACACAATCTGTATGGTCAGTATATCAACAGATGAGGTGATATATCAATGATATATTAGTTATGCGAACAGGTACTGTACTGACACTGAGATGAAGCAATTCTATACATACATGAATAGAATCAAAGAAAATCTGAAATTCACAGTCGGCTTTAACAAACAACACATCCTAGTAATCAACATATCACAAAGAATAGAAACTACATTATACCTTAAATTCATCAACCGCAACACCATACTACATAGAGGAAGATTCCACAATCCCAGACTCATTGAGAGTATTCCTTATTCTCAATTTCTTCATTGCAAGAGAAATTGCAGCAACCAGAGCATTACAGACAGTAGGAAGAGGTCATATGTAGTAAGTTCAAACATAGAAGCAACCAGGAGAGAGTACTGAGACAAGCTATAGGCAGAGTAGAGAGTGTAGACAGACAAGATGTTCTAAATGAGCAAGTCAAACAACGGGGACCAGAAAGAGTAGTATTCAGTATTCACTATACTATACACACAAACAAAATCATATTAGTAATTTAACTTTGGTACACTTTAGAAGTCTGTGGGAGACAGGTACCTAAGTTTAAACAGAGACCCCTGGTAGCATGGAAGAGGAATTCAACTATCAAAGACACTGTAGTACATACAGTGCATCACAGACCAGGAGAACAAGAAGTACAACAGTACTTGTTGGGTCCATTAAGAAAATTAAACTACCCCTGTGGGAGGTATTTGCTCTGTCCCCACACTACTAGAAAGGAATTATTCAGAAATTCTGTTGCAGGAGAGGAATTTTAAAATCAGAGACCATATTACATGCACCAGTAATCACGTGGTATACATAGTCACCTGCACATGTGACTAATGTATGTCAGGAAGACACTAAGACAACTAAAAACCTGCATACAGGAACATAAAGGCAGAATCAGCAGACATGATACAAAATCTTCAGTTAACATCAGTAGACATGATACAACATCTTCAGCTGATAAACTCTTTAATTCAGTGGGACATAATGTGGCATCTCTGAGGTTTAGTGCCTTGGAGTTAGTCCAGAAAACTGACCAAGATGCAGACTGGGACCTACGGTACATCTAAGGCAACATGAAATTATGTGCATATATACCTTGGAAGCACTGGAAACTGATAGGGGCATCAACGAAAAAGAGAATTGGCAACACTTCTTCTGAGTATTCCCTTTTTCTACCATTGGGACTTGGCATTTTTTGCCTGTCCGACTTATATAAGTAAAGTGAATGCAATGATAATGCAACTGTGATGCAGGCATAATTTCCATTTTTGTTATTCAGCTTGGCTATGTTTATTCTAACATGTCACTTCATTTTAACCTGTTTTCATTTCCCCTTATCCCTTCCTGTTTTTGCCCATGCTAGCCCCTCACCCCTATCTCTCTCTGTCCCCACCAAGCCCCAATTTACTGATTGTTCTTTTCACAGATGAGGATAGTGGCATTATTCCAATTAATATAGGAACATTTAGAACATAGTTAAAAATTGACTGTATACAAACAGAATAGCTGGAGTATTGGTTCTCAAACCTAATGTGTTTCCCAGTGGAGTGATCACAAATAAGTTTCTTTATTTTATTTAACTGTTTTATGTTTTAATTGCTGGATACATTTTTGTGACAATCCCAGGCAGAACTCTCTGGGGGACCACCTAATAGAGGTATAGGGAATCTGCTTGTTTTGCTTCCCTTGCCTTTGACACTTTGAGGTAAGTAGTGGGCAGAAGCACTCTGTAAGCCTGTGATATCACAATGATCAGTGTCATGACTCACAGGCACACCCCACAGGAGTCTATCCCACATAAAAGGAAGGAAGTCACCTGCATTAACTACTACTACTTAGGGCAGAGTAATGGGCACACATCTTAAGCACTTCAAACCTGCAATATGAGGTACTGTAAGAAGCAATTGCTTTGTCACTTATTTTTTTTACAAAGCTTTAAACAAGTAATTATACAGAAATCTTTGTAGTTACATTTGAAATCTAGAGCAGAGGCATACCAATCAGATATGTTTAAAGAGACACCTTTAAATGATGCAGTTGGCTCAACAGAACAATATTTTTTGACTTTGATAGCAGGCATGTTATAGGAAATAATTTTTAACAATATGCATGTTGTTACTCAGAGCAGTATTTTATGAGTCTGATAGCAGCAATGAGCTTTTTACAGGGATGGTCATGATGTAAACAGCAAATAAAAAAAAATGAAACATTAAAATAACATTTGAAATGTGTGCGTTTTTCTGGCTACAAATTATACTAGGTAAAGAGACTGCAGCAATGCTATTTAGGAACAATGTTAATTGGTTTAGATATATGAATAATGTAAAGTATTGAAAAAGAAAAAAGACAGCACTATAGATTCATTATGAATTTGTCAAGCTAGCATATGGTGTTGTGCAGTTGTAGAAAGACTGTACTTTTCTAGAGAAGCACAATGTTGGAAAATAGAACCAGCATGGTACAGTCTGCTTCTGATCTATTGTAACAACTCATTACCTCCAATAGCTCCACATGAAGTCCGAACTATTCATTGTTTACCTGACACGAAATGGCTGCCCAGGAGATAATGAGTTAAGACATTGTTTTTTTATTATGCAGAGTGATCCTTTCAACATAATGATTCACAGGGTAGACATGGCTAAGTAAGCCTATGCTATAAAGGAGGTATCACTATTACTAATATTTTTATTTGATGATTTTTATTAACAAATTAACATAATGATAACATTGAACTACATATCAGCATCTTAATTTCAAAAGTGCAGTTAATAAGTATGCACTATTTTTTTCAGGAAATGCAAAAAAATGTAACCTCCAAACTGGTGAGATATTTTGTGAGGCAGAAAAGCTTATTTTAAGTCTGTCTGGTGTTCATAAGAGCAGTCTGACTGAAATAGCATGGTGCATTAATATTAATATTTGGGACTGGAATAATGCATATAAGTCTTCTAGAACACAGCAGAAAAAAACTTATTTGTGTAACTTTGCCAAAGATCAATAAGCACTAGGTGTCACTTGGGTTAGAGAGTGAAGGGCCTGAGGGTGGGATCTGGGTCTGGGTCCGACTCCATAGTTAAAAAAAAAAAATTAAGGTCAGTAACAGTTGAACGTTAAATAGCATATTGTATTACACTTTGAATGACATAATTATAACAGCACATTGAGGTTGTTTTAGTTCAAGTTGAATTTTGACAGTACAAATATGTTGTAAATAATTTGAGTTCTCTGCTTTTCAAAACAGGACCACTGTGGGCCCTGAAATAGTGGCCCGCATGGCTATGAAACACTGGGCATCCTGCAGGTGATTAAATTCAGACCATTTGTCCTAAAACAATTATAACTGATAATACATGTTAGGGAGTCCTATGTCTTCCTCCACCCCTCCAACACTTTTGCTACTTTGCGTTTTGAGGAGGACTCATCCTTAGTATTATTTTAGATACTGTACTATGCCAGAGCCACAAGGCTGGGTTAAGCAGCTAGGTTCCACCCCTTCCCCATGCATAAAAGGGGTTCCAATGCTTTCCCTGCACTAGTGCAATGGGAGTTTTGCCAGCACAGTACAAGTGGCTGGGACCAGTATGTTAATGATGCACTGAGTTATGCATCATCTCTTCCCAGTCTCTAAGTCCACTGCTGCATATTTCAAAGTGTGGCACAGCTGCAGAATTGCTGAAAACAGTTTCACTTGTCTGTTACAAGAATGTAACAGGGGAGGTAGAGTCCATCACACTGGTGCTATGGAACCAAGATTAGTAAGGTACCAAGCTTTGTTTTTTTTGACCACACAGAGGACCAGAGATAGGGATGGGGATTTCCACTAGACACAAGATCTGGGAAAAGTGAGTGAGTGGCCATTGAAACAACAGGGATGAATGCCTTGGGACACAAACAATCATGAATGTCATGACCACAAGTGGACAATAAAGTAGAGGGCTGGGGTATTGTGACAGCAGCACCTTTTGTCATAGCATCTAGGCCTAGCATGACACCATGTTACTGGAGCAATTTCATGCCAGAAGTCTGTGCTGGATGCAGTATTGATGTCTGCAATCCTAAACACTGTTTGTGATCACAAATATCTGGTTACTAGCATTTACATTTTGATAGAGCTGCCGTGGGAGACCTTTCCCTTGGCAGCTATCAGGGATTTATTTATGGCAGTTTTCAAGAGTGGTAGACTGGGAAACTTCTGTGCACCCCAGAAGTCCACCGTTACCAGCTGCAACTGTGTATTAGGCACCTGATTCATGTGTGAACACCCCAAATATTTTTAAACTGGTAACCAGGTTTTAAATGAGCTGTCAGTAGAAATGGGCAAAGTGGCCCCAATTCACTCTGCAAAGTGATTTGCAGAGTGAAGGCGAATTTGCAGAGTGCTCCACAACATGAAGCAGAGAACTTTGTGTTATAATGGGTAACGCAAAGTCCATTGAAAACAATGACTTCACATTACTCCGCCTTCCCAAACCACTACTCCACCAATTCTTAAGGTGAAGTACATTGAAAATGGTGTACTTCACCACACTTCACCTTGTTTTTAAGCTCCAAAGGCGAATTTTGCAGTGATTCATGGGATTTCAGGTCACATGGGCTCTAGATTGTTCTGCACAGCCTCAGTTTAGGGTAGTGTGTGTAGGAAGCTGTAGGAGACAATCTTCTCTGAGAGCTCTCTGTGATTCAGACCTTCTAAAAGCTGTTAAAAAAGCCTTTTTGAGTCATTTTTTTGCTGAAACTTTAGTTCATCGATTATAAGAAACCCTCCTGTGCTCATATCATCGAGCATTTATTGTTTGTGTGTGGATTTCGAATGTTAATGTACAACATTCAGTCTGTGTACTGAGAGACAGTGGAAGTGTGCTTTGGGGGAGGGGCGTATCTGTGGTGTAGGTTGATTAACTTGGAGAAAAAGACAGTGCTTTCTGTTCTGGTGATATTTTTCTTGTACAACTGCGTTAATGTACACACAGTAATATTTTCAATAATTCTTGCCATTTTTTGGCTGATTGTTGTGGTGCAGCAGTGCATAATTTTAGCTTGTTTAAAATATGTGGTTATATTACTGAAGTTTTCAATTTGCTATGCATTACTTAGTGTGTTTGTGAGTATGTGTGTGACATGTGTCATCAAATCAGACACCTTTTATTGTGCCACATAATAATTTTAGCAATGTGAACCTGCTATCCACTGCAGCTGTGTGAGTTTTGTACTTCTTTCTGGTATCTTTACTGATACTAGTACTAGTGACTGTTACTGCAGCAGTTCAATACACTACCCCCCCACCATGGCCCTCCCCAACCGGCAAAGGTATTCTTTTCCAGATTTGAATTTCTGATGGTGAACACTGGTTAGGTGTTATGCCTTTGCATCTGCATCTCTTCAGTGTGCAGCGCAATCTTAATCTGTCTGTACATTTGCATGTCTTTAGGGCCCAATCTCCATCTGTAACTAAGTCACAGTTGTTTCTATGACTTCCCTTCAGAGTACTGGACAGGTGAGGTGCATAATTCTGCATGAACATTGTACTCATTAATATGCGTTTATAAGTCAGAACCATCATCATGAGTCACTCGTGATACAAATCATGTTCTTCATCATCACAGTCACAAATGCTGTCACAAATCACTATTCACGATCACGTCACGAATCACAACATTAATTTTTTTACTAGTTACTTGTATGTATTTTTAGCCTGTTTTGTAGTACCTATCTAGGCTTCACCACCCCACCATTGTACTCATTAATGCGTGTTTTTAAGTCAGGGAGTTTTGTGCTATAGCTCATCGGGGAAGTGCAGCCATAGACATTCGCGTTCCCAGTACAGTTCCATATTAGTTATCTCACACTGTCGACACTGAATCACATTCTTCATCATCATGGTCACAAATGCAGTCACAAATCACTATTCATGATCACTTCACAAATGACAACACTAATCTTTTGACTAGTTACTTGGATGTATTGTAAGCATGTTTTGTAGTATCTCTCCAGGCTTCACCACCCACCATTGTACTCATTAATGAGCGTTTTTAAGTCAGGGAGTTTTGTGCTGCAGCTCATCGGGGAAGTACAGCCATAGGCATTCGCGTTCCTTCCCATACAGCATGTGAGTTACAGTACTGTAAACAGTGGTGGGCAAAGTGGCCCCAATTTGCTCCATGAAGTGATTCACTGAGTAATGCAGAATCCACGGATAACTCCACAATGTGAAGCGGAGTACTTCGTTTCATAATGTGGAATGCGAAGTCCATTGAAACCAATGACTTTGCATTATTCCACCTTCCTCAAACCACTTCTCCACCAATTTTAAGGCAAAGTACTTTGAAATCAATGTAATTTGCTTCACTTCACCCTGTAATTGAGTTCCAAATGAAATTCTGCAGTTATTCATGGGATTGCAGGTCAAATGGGCTCTAGATTGTTAGGCACAACCTCAGTTCTGGCCTGGGTAGTGTGTGTGCAGTGGTAGCTGGAGACAGTTTGCTCTCAGAGCTTTGCCATTCAACACCTCTAAAAGCTGTTTAAAATGCCTTTTTGAGTAATATTTTTTGCTCAAAATTTAGTACATTGATTGTAGGAAACCCTTCTGTGCTTATATCATCAAGTGTTTATTGTTGTGAGTGGATTTTGAATGTTAATTTAGAGCAGTCAGTCTGTGTACTGTAAAGTGTGCTTTGGGGCGAGGTGTATTTATGGTGTACAGTAGGTCAATTAACTGGGAGAAAAAGGCAGTCTTTCTGTTTTGGTTATTTTTTTCTTGTCTAACTGTGTTAATGTGCACAGTAATATTTTCAGTAATTCTTGAAATTTTTTGCTGATTGTTATGGTGCAGCAGTGTATAATTTCAGTGTATTTAAAACATTTGGTTACATTACTAAAGGTTTCAATTTGCTACGCATTACTTGTAGTGTGTGTGTGTGCATGCGTGCAATGCGTGCCATTAAATCAGACACCTTTTATTGTATTACAGAGTAATTGCTGCAATGTGAACCTGCTATCCACCGCACCTGCATTAATTTTTTATACTGCTTTGTGGTATCTTTACCGGTAGTGGATTGCTACTGCCATGCACTAATCCCCCAACTGGCAAAATGTGTTCCTTTCCAGATTTGGATTTGTGACTTGTGAGCACTGGTTAGGTGTTGTTGTGCCTTTTTGTATACATCCCTTGAGTGGGCAGTGCAATCTTAATCTGTCTGTGCATTTTGCATGGTACCATTAATTCTGGGAGACTGCATTTCTTATTATGCTGTCATTTCACTTCATCAGCACTGTGGAATTTTCTGGAAACAAGACAATAGCATTTTGGGGATTCTGGTGACTTTGTGTGTGATCTGACCACTGCGCACATGACTGAGAGTGCCATTAATTCTGGGAGACTTTGCATTTCTTGTTACACTCTCATTTCACTTCATCAACAGTGGGGAGTTTTCTTGGCACAAGAAAGTAGCACTTTGGGGATGCACATTCATTCTGGTGACTGTGTGGGTGGGTTGCTGCCAATATTGTTGTCACTCCACCTTACTTCGCTTTTAAGGTGGAATGACAACATGAAGTAATAATAACAAGGTGAAGAAGCCAGCCCGTTGGTGCAGTGGTTGGATTTCCACATGCGACGCCGGCGACCCGGGTTCGGGAACAGACCAGGGTCGCTGGAGGGCCAGCCGAGGGGGAGAAGGATAGAGCATCCTAGCGACTGCTCTCCTTCTCTGGGGGGAGGGGGGAAGTGTCCGGAGCACTGGTGACCCCTGGCAGAGGCCAGGAGTCGCACCGTTACCGGCACTCGCATACTCAGGGGGCGGGGTGGACGCTGGCGTCATTGCACGACCCCGCCTCCCCAAAGGAAAAAGCTGAAAAAATAGGTGCCGGCTGCCACTAATGAAGCTCACCACGGCTTTGATTAGCTCCCCAGGCCAGCCCTCCAACCTAGTCTGAGGACTGCGGCATGTAGGTGGGAGTGCCGCAGCCCCGCCGTGGGGGTCAAGCCATAGGTATCGGAGGGCTCAAGGCTGATGCAGGGATTGGAAGCCCATGGCCTGTAACTAGGCCGAGAAACACCAGGCGGCCGGCAGCTTGCAAAAAAAATAATAAATAACAAGGTGAATTGAGCCTTTTCTATGGGGCACTCCGCGTAGCGAAGTGCCAATGCAAAGTGGCCACTTTGTGTTCACTTTACCAGCGGATTTTAAATTCGCTGCATCTGTAGCTGTCAGTTGTTGTCTAAAAACATAATATCAGTACCTGATATTTAATGTGTCCTCAGACAATCTTGAACAGCCACATGTAGTTCCAAGAACCATTTAACATATAACCGTTGGAATTCTGCAAAGTTACCACCTGTTTGAGCTCATGATATGGCAGTTTTCTTCACCTGTTGAATACCTTTCAGAGCCTTATATACCTTAAGCAAGTGGGAGAAATGGTCAACAGTGGTTTTTACTGCATCAATAATGCTGTTGACCTGGTAGTTATTGGACAAGAAATTCTGCACCAAGCTGAGACAGTGAGCTAAACATGGCATATGGGATGGGTATATCTATCCTTGGATGCTGCTTGACTGTATTAATTCCATTATCAGTTACCAGAATCCCTGGTGTTAGACTGTGTGGAGTAATGCAGCCATTGCACTTTTCCCACAGAGTTTTTAATAGGTTTGCATCTATGTTGTCCTTTATTGTCACTCTCACAAAAGGATACCTGCCTACTGTTCACTGAATGACATGATATGGGGTGCTGCCTGCTGAGAGGGTGTGGAATCCTTGGATTCATGGATGACACCCACTTCACTGTCACTCCATGTGGTCCAGGACTTACTAACTGCTCCACAGGTCAGTGGTGAGATGGATGGATTTGAAGAAAGATAAAAAAAATGGTGGACCCTGCCAACCAGGTTAACACTCAATAAAAGTATCACAACCCTAATCTCTGTAAATATGTATATTTAAATAATTAATTAATATTAATTAATATTTCATTTGTCACTTTCAACTGTGCTGTCTCAACTAGTCTTGGAATATTGTACTATACTGTATATCTTCAAAAAATGGCAAGAGAGGAGATTTCTCTTCATGTCACCTACCTAATTGCAATCTGATCTCTGAGCTCCACATTGGCTCACAAAACCATCTGTAATCCTCAACAAATAAGTAAACCTCCCTCCCTCCCCAGAATCATTCAATCACAGAAGTCCTCATATCCATGAGGCAAAAATGAAGGAATCGGCTGCTAATTTCTCCCCTAAGGAAACAAAAGCTCAAGCTGCTGAACAGCTACAAGAGAGACGTGGCTCAGCCTCCTGCGCTGTGTCATTGTCTCCTCCAATAAAAGATAGTGAGAAAGATGAAAAAAAATAACTTCATGATAATGTCAACAAAAATCTGTTCACAACTCCAGGACATGGGAGATACTTTGTACCTCCCAGAAGCTGTGGTGGCTGATGACCAGAGAGACCTTAGGATTGTGGTAAAATGAGCAGCACCATGGAGGAATGACTGTCAGACTACGTACGCACTGTGGACATTCACAATACAACACCGCTTTCTCTAAACTGAAAAGAACTGGAGCTGGACAAAAGATGGAAGAGTTACAAAATCAACACTGCCACAATAATATTCATCTTTATAGTCTCTTATAAAAGACAAAACAAGTGGACATGATAACATTTACAGAGGAGCTGCTACATGAAATAGTGGGGATTTTGAATGACAACGGCACATCATTGGAGTGCATGGAGCTTTGGCTTCCCCACCTAAAGAACCAAAGGCTCATTCCCATTCTGCTATTACAGCTTTCCTCAGTTACTACACTAAAGGTGAACTGCTCAAGACTGCCTGATCCAAAAAATACGAGTACTTTGGGGATAAATGCCTCTACCTTGAGCATGGCTTTTCCGCAGCACAGTACAGTGATCCTGGTAGGTTCTATTTTCCAACAAAGTCTTAAAACAAACATATATCACTGCCCACATCATGTACCCTTTGAGCCTGAAAGTACAGACCCCGATGGCCTTTGACAATTTCCTGAGATAGGGTATGCAAAGGAATTCTTGGCCTCTCATGGAATTACCCTGAATGAACTTACCAAACAATTTAATGCAGAAGAAGTATGGAGCAGGGCATGGCAGGAATGCACCCATTCCTGCCTGAGAGCGACTGGTTCACCTAATCACATCTGGAACTCCCTGACCACTCATGAAAAGGCATACTCCTGGCAACTACAGGGTACTCATTGACCAGTGCACCTACTCAAAAGCCCTTAGCTGCATCCAAGGCCCCCCGACTACTTGAAGCATTTATCTTCCCACTACTGCTGGAATTACTTTCGTAACCTAGATCATGTGGCTGTAATCTCATTTTCTTCCTATTTTACATAAAAAAAACTCAGGATTGCTTCAAAAACATCCTAGCATTATCCAGGACAGAGAAAGGCAAATGGCTTGGGGGGGCAGAGTGGTGGCCTTCTTAACACTGGGGTGTGGTAGGGTTGGGGGTCTCAAGGGACAGCACCCTTTATACAGAGTGGCTGTAGCCACAGGAACTGCTCCCTGCCCTCTCAAGGGCTGAAAACAGACAATTCCAAAGCCCCCTGGGCATTCCTCCACCTGTGGCCACAGCCACAGGAGCTGCTCCCTACCCTCTCAAGGGCCAAAAACAGATGGTACCAAAGCTCCCATGGCATTTCTCCATTCATGGCCATTGCCAGAGGAGCTGTTTCCTGCCCTCTCAAGGTCCAAAAACAGATGGTACCAAAGCCCCCTGGGCATTTCTTTGCCCGTGGCCATATCCACAGGAACTGCTCCCTGCCCTCTCAAAGGCCAAAGACAGACAGTGCCAAAGTCCCCTGGGTATTCCTCCACCCGTGGCCGTGGCCACAGGAGCTGCTCCCTGCTCTCTCAAGGGCTGAAAACAGATGGTTCCAAAGCCCCCTGGGCATTCCTCCACCCATGGCCGTAGCCATAGGTGCTCCTCCCTACCCTCTCAAGGGCCAAAAACAGGTACACAGGTACACCTGCTCAACAGACACAGGCCCCCCCAGCTGTAAATTTTAAATTTGGCACCATTTCTCAGATCATTGTGTGAGCCTGGCCATTGACTCCATCCTTAAGCTATAAATTAGTTTTTATTCTGCCTCCTTAAGCAGCTTTTGCTCACTGAGGGACCTTTGTGCCAGAGCCTGCTCTCACTTAATTTTTCACAAGCTTACACCATCTTCAATATGTACTTTTTGTTAAGCTACTATAAAACTGCAAGATCTGCAGACCAGTAGGTTTTTCTAGCAGTCCAGTAGATTTTCTTGTATCCGTAAGATTTTCTCTAGCAACAGTGAGATTTTTGTAGAACTGCTCCTTCTGTATTGTTAGCTAAGCGACTGTAACAGGGCATGACTTGTAATCCAATATGTCTCTCTAGCAGACCTGGGTGTTTTTCTAGTGCTGCTCCTTCTTGGCAGCTTCATGTAGTTCCATTACCCAGTGCTTGTAATTTGTGTAACAAGGTCTCACTGTATTGTAGTATTACAGCTAGTGTGTTTTCTAAAGTCTGCATTTATTCCTCTATGCACTGCATCTCCTTAGCTAGCAAATTAGCAAGGTCTTACTGAACAAAATTTCCTCAACTAGTGAGTTAACCAAAGTCTGCATATATTGAAATGGAACATTAGTACTTAAAATCTGCTTCTGCTTTAGCCCCTGATTCCACCTTTCTTACCCCTGTTAACTTTAAAATCTGCATCTACCTTGTCTTGAACTTCAGATTTTTTCTTTTCTGTATTGCTAACTAACCTTCTCCTCTTCTTTTGATCCCATCCTCCCTTTCTCTCTTTTTTTCAGCAAATTTTCTCCTCTCCCCTCCCCTCCTTCTCTGCCCAGCCTGCTCAGATAGCCCATCCCCTTACTCCTGCTAATCTCTTCTCCCTTTATTTACAGATGGTGTTAAAGCCCCCTGGGTATTCCTCCACCCATGGCCGTAGCCACAGCAGCTGCTCCCTGCTTTCTCAAGGGTTGAGAACAGGTATGCCTGCTCAACAGACAGAGCACCCCCTCCAGCTGTAAATTATAAATTTGGAGCCATTTCTTGGATATTTGTGTGAACCTAGCCATTGACTCCATTCCTAAACCTAGGAGCTGTGGGGTCACCTGCAATCCCTAGCTGAACGATTAAATATTTAAGAATTAGTTTTTATTCCTGCTCATTAAGCAGTTATCTAAATCAAGCTAGTTGCTCACCGAGGGCCTTTGTGCCACATCCTGCTCTCACTTGATTTTTCTGCCCACCCCTCTTCCCCATCTCTGACACTTTATTATATAGACTCCTTCCAGGAACTCCTCCCACCATAATCCTACAGTCAGCTGGTTTTCTATCCCTAAAACCACACCCTCCCTTCTTAAAGGGATCAAACCTAAATCGCCCACTCCAGTTAACTCTTCTGAATTACTGCTGTAACCTGCCCTATTGTAAGGGACAGCACTCTAATTCTATTTACACCCTTTTTAATTCTTACACTCTAGCTCCTTTCTTTTAGCTTAAGTTACCCATCCCCTTTTAAACAACCTTTTCTATACTTACCACTCCATTATTCCCTGTCTCACTCTTCTACTGTACCCAGCTCTTTTCCAACTTAACTTTCATATCCCTCCTTACAGAGCTGTGTGCTCTCTGGGCTGTATTTTTCTCCCACCTGCCCATTCCTGGCCATTATTGATTGCTTGCATCCCACAGCTTGTCCTGCCCTCCACTACAATTTTAGCAGATACCTTTCTCAGCCCAAGCCTCAAAGTGTCTTTCCTAACCCTGGACATCTGTTACTGCTATTAGCAACACCTTCTCTATTGTGTGCCTCATTGACTATTCTGCCCTTTTTTGTTGTAATCTTTTGCTCTGAGCCTACCAACCATGATGCCCCATGACAATACCATATAGCAAGCTGTAGTATGGCTCTCCCCTTGCTAGGTCACATCTTTCTCTCCCCTCTCTTAATACTTCACTGTGTAGACCTTACTCACCTGGATAATTTCTGGCCTGGGGTATTTCTGGAGGACAACCCATGCAGCCTTCTACTGCTTCAGCCAGTCTGCCTTCTCATATACCCAATATTACGTATGCTGGTACCCTTGTGCCTCTCTTGGGATACCAACTCCAGGAGCTACTTGGAACCACATCACACCCTTACGACCCTCCTGGGCTCACCCACACCACTAACTATTCCTGTCCATATTGCAGTGTTCGGCCTAGTATCCCCTCACTTCCTCCCCTACCATGGCTATCCTCCTCCAGGACCCCCTTCCCCAAGCATGGTCACCACTTGCTGCTCAAATTCCTGTATATGGGGCTTAAGAAGCTTCTCCTACTCTTGTTACTCTGTTCAGGACACAATGACCTAAATCCTGGACTGCCTCTACCTACTCCTGCTCCCTCAGATCTACCTCAACTAAAAGGTCTCAGCTTTTTACATATTAATGTCTGCAGCTCGCTAAAGAAAATGGATTTAATTCAAGCCCGGGTACTCCATACCACCCCAGAAGTACTTGTAGTTTCAGAGTCATGGCTGAAAGCTTCCACGCCTAATCAAGCTATCAGTACCCCATCTTACAATGTTTACAGAATAGATAGGATATCTAGGGGTGGAAGGGTTGCAATTTATGTTCTAGACAGACACATGGTCTCTGTCCTCGACTCCACAACCGTGCCCAAGGAATTTGAAAGTCTTACCTTTAAAATGTTTCCATCGACTAACGAGTCAATCTACATTTCAGGCTGCTACAGACCCCCTTCTGGTGGACTGGGGATAATTTCCCACCTCCACAGCATACTAGGAACCATTGACTCTGAATTTATTTTTATGGGGGACTTCAGCTTGGATTGGAATTCTCATTGTTCTGAACCTCTAAAAAGTTTCTGTGATGGACATGGATTTACACAACTAATCTGTGATGCCACCCACCCTAATATTAAAAATCCTGGGCACAGCACTCTCCTGGATCTAATCTTTATCAACAGGCCCATTACAATTGCTTACTCCTGGGTATTTCAAAAGGACATTTTTGACCACAGTACCATTGCCTGCTTGAGGCACTTCCCAAAAACAACCAGTCCACCTAACTTTGCTACAAAAGGAATTTCCACAGATTTAATATCTCTGAGCTCCTGTCTAATCTGAATGGGATTAGATGGGAAGATTTTTACCTGGCTCCAACAGTCAATGAGGCATATACCCACTTCATCAACCTTGTATTGGAGGATATTAACAAACATGCCCCAATGATGAAACTAAGGGCTAGGAAAAAAGACTGCCCTTGGTTCTCCAATTGTTGAAATGCATCTTACATCACATAGATCACATATGGAAAAAAGTCCACAGGACAAAATCTGAAGCTGATTGGGCTGCCTTCAGAGCAGCAAGAAACTAGTACACCAGACTCGTTCGGGCAGAAAAGGCCAAGTACTATCAGTCTGCTTAGGAGTAATCCAAAAACAATGCTGATAAATTCTGGAATATTATTAGGGAAATTGAAGGGCATAGTTCACCTTCATCCCTCCCAACTAAAATAGCCTCAGGAGACATTACCTACACAAATAGTGATGATATCCTGGAACAGTTAAATAATCATTTTGCCACACCCTGCCTAGCTTTTGACCCTTCTGCTGTCAGCAAGCTATCATCCTAGCCACTTGCTTGCACCCTATCACCACCTTCCCCCAAAACTAGACCTGGCTCTTCACAATTTAATCTCAGCCCTATCTTGCCCAAGCAAGTCAAGGATCTCTTGCTCACTATTGACCCTAAAAAAAGTACAGGAGCTGATCTGCTTGAAACTTACTTTCTACAGATAGGATACTATGCCTTGGCCTCGCCTATCACCCACTTGTTTAATCTGTCACTTTCCCAAGGTATTATCCCTCCCATTTGGAAAGCTGCGCATGTCATCAGTTTGTTTAAATCTGGTGACCAATGCAACCTCAATAATTACTGATATATTTCGCTTCTGCCCATTCTATCTAAACTTCTTGTAAAGCTGGTCAACATCCAGCTCAGAGACCACCTAGAAGCAGAAAATCTACTGAACCCCCTACAATCTGGGCTTTGCCCCAAACACAGTATGATATCTGCTGTAGTAAAAGTTACAGATGACTGGTTACATAGAAACATAGAAACATAGAAGTTGATGGCAGATAAGGACCGCAAGGCCCATCCAGTCTGCCCATTTCTTTTTCTACATCATAAATGTGCCATCAGCCTTTGCTCTGTCAGTGGCCTATCTAGTCATACTTATCTGTATTGTTTCCTTATGCCTATCCCATGCCTGTTTGAAGCCCTGCACTGTATTCATAGCCACCACTTCCAGAGGTAGGCCATTCCAAGCAACCACTACCCTTTCTGTGAAACCTCCCTTGACACTAAGCACCATGTTTGCACCCTCTTTTTAGATCTAAGCAAGGCGTTCAACACTGATGACCACCAATTACTACTGGACACATTAAATAATTTTGGTCTAGATGACACCTCACTAAATTGGTTCTCCTGTTATCTTATCAACAGGTGGCAACAGGTTAAAGCCAATGGCACCCTTTCCCCTTTAAAACCTATCCTGAGAGGAGTTCCGCAAGGCTCCATCTTAGGTCCATTACTCTTTGCTGTTTACATTAATAATATTAACAGCAATGTCATCACAGCAAATGTACTCCTATTTGCGGATGATACTGTGTTATATGTTGCCATGCCTAGTCTGCAACTCACCTGCCTAGATTTACATGATTTTGACCTACTTCAACATAATTTAATAAATCTCAAACTAGTCCTCAATGCTAAAAAGACAAAAAATATGCACCTGTCCCCTAATATCAAAGATGTTCCCACTGACTCCTTGAACACAAATTTTCAGATTAAGACCATCCTGGGAGAAGTACTGGAACCAGTTGAGATATTTAAATATCTCAGCTTCAGGCTAGATTGAAAACTATCCTTTTTAATGCATATATAGGAAATAGCCAAAAAACTTTGCCAAAGGCTTGGTCTCTTCTATCGCATTAAGCACTTGCTTACCCAGGATGTCAAACTCAGGTTGGTCCAAACAACCTTTCTTCCATTAATTGACTATGTGGATTTTCTCTACATCTATAATCTGAAGTCAGCCCTAATTACCCTTGACACATTCTATCACAGGGCTTTAAGATTCATTACAAATTCTCCTTTCAACATCCACCATTGCTCCCTTTATCTGCAGGCTGGTTGACCATCCCTTAGGGTCAGAAGGTGTCACAATGCATCCCTCTAGCTTTACCCTGAAACTCCTTCCCTACATCGGCTCCACATTTAAACATGCCTCCAGTGTGTACACTCTCAGGAAGATCTCATATGTAACATTTGATACTCTATGGACAGAACCCGGTTTGGTTCTTGATCCCTAAGTTATGTCCTGGCGACCTTATGGAATACTACACAAACAAGCATTTGTCAATGCTGAATGTTGTCTTGCTGGCATTAGCATTGATATTGCAGGAGTTAGAGATGCTTAATAGGAATGGCAGTGAAGTATTGAAGTGACACCAACCCCATCTCCACCCTGCAGAGATTAACAGGTATTTGGGTGTGCCTTTGGGTCATCAGCTATAACGCTCATGCCATTTTACCTCACCCTACCCTGTAGACACTGACAAGTGTTGTGGTGTGCTTTGGGGTCTTTGGGCATTATACATACCCTATTCCATAAGGAAATATGATGAGGTGGGTGCAGTATAGGAGAATGGGGTGAATTTTGTGGCCGAACACTACAAGGCACATCACGATGCCTGTCACTGGCTGCAGGGTGGGTGTGGGGGTGGAATGCCGTGAGCATTACAGCCGATGATCTCAAGTCACACCCCTGATGTCTGTCAGTCTCTACAGAGTGGGGTGCCACAGATGGAAACCCTAACACCGTAGGCGTGTGTTGGTATTTTCACTCCAAATTTTCAACATGGGCTTTTTGTGAGCCCATCTCATAAAAAGCAGCACTGTCAGTTTGCTAGCTGAAAAGTGGTTTTGCACAGTGGCTATACCATTTGGTGACACAGGGATGAAAACACATTTTGGGCAGTACGTGGAAAATGACAACCATATTGTTCATGAGGAGATGTGAAAATCTGGAGTGAAAATATGAAAAATTGGTGAAGCCATGAGCATGCATAGAAACTGTTCAACACACATCTGTAACCCAATTATTTTGGGGATTTTTTTAACTACGTTTTTAACATAGGCATTTTGGAATCTCCCCTCATGAACAGTGGCACTGTGATTTTGTTAATTTGTCCCAAACGTTGATTTCCCACAGTGACCATGCCATTGTATGCCACAAGTATGAAAACACATTTAGGGCAAGATGTGAAAAATGACAGCTGTACTGTTCATAAGGAGGTGTGACAAAATGCCAGTGCTGAAAATCTGGCATGAAAATATTGCAAATTTGTGAAGTTACAAGGGTGCATGGAAACTGGGCAACACACACTTGTAACACAGTCATTTTATGGAATTCCATCACCAGATTTTTGACATAGGCATTTTAGGACCTCTGCTCATGAACAGTGTCACCGTCATTTCCTCAGACTGTCCCGGAAACTGATTTCACACAGCAACCGTGCTATTCTGAGCTGGGTGTGCAAAAACACATTTCAGCAAGGATATGTAAAATGACAGCTGTACTGTTCATGAGGAGGTGTGAAAAAATGCCAATTTTGAAAATCTGGAGTGAAAATATTACAAATTCACGAAGTTACTAGTGTGCGTGGAAACTGCGCAATGCATGCTCGTGAAACAGCTATTTTTTTTATTTTTTCCACCAAATTTGCAACATAGGCTTTTTGAGAGCCCTCCTCATGAACAGTCACACTGTCATTTCATTAATCAGTCCCAAAAGGTGATTCCGCACAGTGACTGTGATATCACCTTTCAGGACCGAATAATGCCATGACAGTGACTGAATTAATGGGGGGGGGGGTGCCAATAACCCCATGTTGAAAATGTGGTGTTAAAATTCCCAAAAATGTCTGAGATTTGCACCAAAGTTGGAAAAACCCTATTTATGCCATTATAGAGCTTACCAGCATTTCTTCAGTTTGCGGTCGGCTTTGAAGAGTGCAGACATTTTCCCGGTCCACTGAAGATCATCGCACCAGACTCTGGAGCTAAGTATAGGGTGGGGGTGGGAGGCAGGGTATGCAGTGGGTGGGTGCGGGTTGTGGGAGGGACAGGAGTCTCGAGGACAGTTTTCTTTTACAGGGTAAAACAAAAGTGAACATCGCAGGGGCGGTTTTGTTTTCAAGTTTGGCATGCTGGGGTGGGCTTCAGTGTGCCACCTAAGTGATTTTTGGGGGATGCTGTAGTCAATGGGAGATTAGGTACCTCCATTGGCACATACCAAAGGGGGCAAGAGCCAAGGGGATTGGATCCCCTTGGCACCTAACAAAAAGCTAGAGGGACATTATGCCGATGGGGATTGGGGGCCCCATTGGCAAGAAAGACTTTTGGGGGCACATGATGTCAAGGGGGATTGGGAACCCCCTCAGCACACAGCAGAAATGGGAGGGGGGACATTATGCTGACGGGGAGTGGACTCCCCATTGGCATTGTGACAGCTGAGTGCCGCCATGTTGCTTGCACGTTGGGAGGCATGTTGTGGTTCCACTGCATGACAGCTTCGCTCTCATTACAGTGGACCTTTTCTTAGATCTGGTGGCCACAGTAGGGATACATGATGTCAGCACCTGCTGCTGGCTTATTGGGGAATGATGGATGCATCTACTGATACGTGCCCTTGAAATTCGCCCAACAGTGACCATGCCAACAAATCTGCTACTACTGCAAGATGTTGGCTAGCATGCAAGCACGAGCCAACATAAAAAACCTTAAACTTAACCTTAACATTGGCTTGTATACATTAAAATCCTTGATTGAAGGATGAATGTAACTGCTATGCTTGAACCAGCTTACTGTAATCATGTATATTCTCTCTGACTCGTGGCACTTAATCCTCCCCCTACTCCTCCACTTCCCCTCTGGCCCAGTTTGCTTCCAACCCCTCTATTCCCCTTATCCAGCACGAGTACTAAGCACTTGTATATCATCCACCCTCCCGTGTCTCTTCCTTTTCAATGCTTCTTTGTTTTTTGCGTTCTTCATCCTCTCTCTTCTCTCATACCTGCTCTTCCCTTCCCTCCTGTTATATTTCTGTAACCTGTATTACTTTTTCCACCTTTGACCATCCTCTATTGCTACAAAATCCCTCGACCTTGTACTTTATGTCCTCTTGTAATGGTCCAATTTACTTTTTTGCACTTATCATTTTTCATAATTGTTGTACTCAAATAGCTTTACCTGTATAGGCACCTGTATTAGACTGGAAACATTTTGCTATTCAGTATTGTACCTAGTTAACTTCCTTTAGTTTGCTTTTCTTGTATATGGTATCTCAGTTGTATTTGTATTGTACCACTATAACTGTTCTGTATTTTGTATTGTACTTATGCCCCCCCAGGACCTCCTCGCAAATGAGTTGTCTCAATGGTGTTACCCTGGTAAAATGAACTTTGAATTGAAATTGAATTGAGTAAACTCTACCTGACTTCCACAGATGTGAGGTGGGGGGGGTGCTGTTGAACTCCATGTATGGTTACAGAGTGCCAGCATCATTGATGCAAACTGTCTGTTAGAAAAGTATACAGGAGTGCCTCCACTTATGCAAACAATCCTCCTCCAGAATTGACTTTGAGTGAGTTTGGCAACCCTGATGTCCTGTTGGGACCCCCACTCAGTGGGGGGAAAGGGCATTGGTATTCTGGACGTTGATATTGCTGCAGATGAGGTATATCTTGATGGAGTATGGATGAGCATCCCCACATGCTTAACATGTTGACTAGGTGATTGCATTGAGGGCCACCTTCTCAACTGCAGTGGAAGGCCTATCAAGCTGAAAAGCTCATGCATTCCATTAATTGCACAGCACTATGAAACCAGCTTAGGCACCAGCATTGACAGTTAGCAAACTCCCACACACACCCCTCCCTGCAGCACAGCCTCAATAATGCTAAGTAGCCTAATGGTTATTTGACCTTGTCTGGTGGCTCAGTGATGTTATGAGAGGTAAAGGTTCTAAGGTTCTCAGGGACAACATGTAATTCTTGCTGTAGCCTGCCATGGGACAGTTTGTATGGAGTTTGCATTTCCGTTTTCTCTTTTCTGGCTTAGGTGCTGTCCTGGAGATCTTCCCTGTCTGACTTCACCTTGAGGAATTGAATTTTCTTAGCCCTGATATGACAGCTCTAGATGCAGGGTGGAGCTTAAGTATAAGGGTCACTCTCTGGGTTTATTGCCCTCTCCCCTTCTGCTACTCACTCCAGGTTATCGTACCTCCTTTCTGGACTTAGACAGACTTTATTGCACTATGAGCTGATGAAGCAATGGCACATTTTGATTATAATTACTACCCTCCACCAGGCTGCTTACTGAAGCTTATCTCTAGTCATCACTGCAAATCTGCCCTTCCGATTGAATTGACACTGCATTCTGGCTGCAGTTTTGCCTTGAACCCTGAGCCAAAGAAAGCTTGTCCCTAGTACAAATCATGTCACCTCCCACTCTCCAGCCTCATAGCTGGAGGTGGCATAAAGACAGATCACCTTGAGGAACAATTTGATGGTTAGCATGGTTTTTACCTGCTTTTGTGTTACTGTTTTTCAGGCATTCTGGTTGCAAGTCTTTTATAAATAGATGTTATTTAGTGCAGTCTTTGACTGTGATCGGTTGTCTGAGGCATGACTATAGAACAATGCAGCAATTCTATGGATTTAACATTAATAACATACAATGTTAAAAGTATTAATAACCCTGTGAAGAGAAGAAGAATCCTGTGGGAATTACATGGGTTGGGTGCAAATATGGCAATCCTGCAGGAAACTCATCTCACAACAGCCATGCACTTAGAACTTAAATGCTCTTGGGTATGTAAATTTTATTTCTCTATCTATGAAGCACACCTCCACTGGAGGAAAGTGACAATGTATTATGTGACCTATGAATATTTTCCCCCTCAGTCCTGTAAAAATGTGGGAACTCCCCCCCTCGAACAGCATCCTGTATTTGTGCATGATTATTTGGTGCTACTCACATTCATGTGATTGAAATGTGTGCGCCCTTCATCATATGTTGTGCCCTTGTGAATGCATTCTTTATATATATATATATATATATATATATATATTTATTGTACATATTATATATACTGTAAGTGTTGTATCATATCCTTGTATCTGTGTTACTTGTTACCTTGCTTTTGTCTTAATATGACCTCACTGTGTTATGCTCTGTGCTTCGTTGATTTGTATTCCTTCATGATGATTTGCACAAGGGACTTCCTTGCAAATGAGCTTGCTCAATGGATACTATCCCTTCACAATAAACTTGAACTTGAACTAATAAAGAAATTCTCCCTCTTAAGATAGACAGGGTGGACCTGGATCTGTAGAGTCACTTTGTCAATCTCGAGTGGGAGTTCAGGTCTCAGAGCTGCATACTTCAGAACATGATACACAACTTAGGTGATCTGATAGCTTTTATTGAACCAACGGAGATTACAGAAAGACCTTAAGCGTTCGACCTCCATCAAAGGTCTTCAGAAGAAGAAGAAATGGTAGATAATTAAGAAAACTCACTTTTTTAAAGCCCAGAGGAAAAAAACATTTTAAACATGAGTGTGACAGATTAGCCATTAGTTCAGAAATACAACCAGACATAAGCAAGCATCCCTAAGACTAGTAAGTCAAAGGTCACAGAATGGAATGTTATGAAGTGAATCCTCTGATGTTACAAATCTCACTAAAACCAAGTTAAAGAAAATGTGTGTGTGTGTGTGCGTGTGCACGTGCACTTGCACTAAAGCATTAGAAATATATAAAACACACAACTGTGTGTGTGTTCTAAGCATTTTGAACAGCAGTTTTGCATGTGTAAAACTAAGAGATCCCCCAACCTCCTTTTTTTGGTGGGGTTAAACTCAACAGTATAAAATCAGGAACCATAATGAGAAACTCTGTGGGTCTGGATGCTGAGCTCTTAATTAAATTGCAGACATGCTGCACTAGTGGAAAAGGAGCATAAAAATGATTTTTTTACATATATTTTCAATGCAGGCACTATGTAAACATGTTTTCATCTGTAAATATGTATTTATTTGTCAATATTATTTGTGAATGTCTAAACTCACACTGTTTAAACATGTACAGTTTGAAACTAGTGTTCATTACTCAATGTTGTTTACGAACATTTAAACTATAACCTGAAACAGGACTACCTTGTAAACAGGGCTCTGTTGCCTAATGATGTCAATGTACTCAATTTGCCTATATAAAACTAAAATCTTGTACTACTAAATAGCAGTTCTGCATATGTGAAACAAAAGCCCAGGGAATCACCACCCACCAGCTAGAAACAAACCTCTGAATGCACATTTAGATAGAATACTGTAAATAGAACCATTTTATTGTTAAGCATATTAGAATCATGTAAAACAAATAACTGTCCACGTGTTGTACCTGAAACCAGGGCAAAAATGAAACAGGAGCACTTTATGTAGTTAGACATGAAATGTATGTCTATGTTCATGCCTTTCTGCACCATATTCAAAAGAAAAATCAGTTTCACCTCCCATACTCACCTCTGTTGTGTATTTTCCAAATGGCCTTTCAGAACCAGGACAAATAAGTCAGAAATAGAGTGATCTGACTAAGAGACATGTTGTCCAACAGGCCTTTCAGTCTTCTTCATTCTAATATCACGTCTGTGTGAGTTCATACAGGTTTGAATAAGTCGTCCATGCTGCCTCACATAACCTGTTTGTGGACATTTCTTGCATTTAATGTTATAAACAACATTCTGAGATGCACATGTATAATTCCCCTCTATGTTGAATTGTCTCTCTCTTGGAGGGTGTTGACAAAATGTGAAGTGGAAGTGTGCCCACATGTCTTACTTCCAGAATGATTGCAGGGCCTCGAGTCACTTCTAAACATGCATGCCTCCATTGAGGAGCAGTAGAATCAACTTCAATATGGCTCTGAACCCTGCTCTGGATAATTCAGCTCAGGCACATCTGACCCCATCCAGTGTGGCCAAGCTCTTGGGACTAATCAATGCAGAACTGGAACTTATGGATATTTGGAAATATATGCAACTCAAGATGCAGGATTATACTTATTATTCTTCTAGATAACCCAAAATTCCAGAATAGATTATTTTCTCCTCCCCACACAGTGGGTTCATGCAGTTTAGAACTGTTCTATAGGAAACATCACAACATCAGTCCATGCCCATGTTATTCTTCATTTCTTCTTGGGGGACTGTGACAGGAACTCACAGTGGTGGCTCAGTATGAGTTTATTAAATAGGGATTGCTTCCAAGATCTCATTAAAAAAGCCTAGGATGACTTTGTGGCCACTAAGCCACACACTGAGAGTTCTGTTCCAATACAATAGAATGCCCTCAAACCAATTCTTTCAGGTAAAGTAATATCTTATGCCTTGAATTTGAATAACAGCAACAAAACATTTTGCCTTAAAAAGGGAGATAGCAGACCTTGACTTTCAGCATAAAATTGTCCTACACCAAACCATTAAAAAACAACTTGAAAACAAAAAGTGGAAGTTGACAAAACTTTTGGAACATAGACTAGAAGGGGCCCTCCATTATTGCAGACAATGATCTTTTGAGCATGGCAGTAAGACAGGCAGGCGTTTGGTGGAACAATTAAGATAAAAGGCAGCTACTAGGGCCATCCTGAGAATTAGGCAACCAAACATAGGAACAATAAGAACTACTGTATTTTGGGTGATATTCAAAATGATTTTGCTGTATTATATATTACTTTACATGGGTAGAAAGGGGGGCTGACCATCTCAACAGAGTACAGGCTTATTTGGAAAGTCTTCCCCTCCCACACATGGGAGAACAAGAGTAGTAGAAACTTAATGCTGTGATTCATGAAGTATTGGTTAAACTTAAGACATTAAAGAATGGCAAGTCTCCTGGCACAGATGAATTTTACTAACAGTGTTCTGCACTCCTAATACCATGCATAACAGATGTATGGAATTCTATTTTAATGGAAGGAACACAAACACTTCATTTGTGGTAGCAAGCACAGATTTCTGTTATTCTTAAACCTGGGAATCAAGCAGAGTAGTGTGGTTTATACTGCCTGATCTCCCTGTTAAATATCTATCTCAAGATATTCATGGGTATATTGGTGGATTGGTTCCAAGATCACATAGGCAGCCTCATATACCATAATCAAACTGGTTTTATCAGGGGTAGGTTCCTCCATGACAAAACATGTTGCTTTCTCAATATTATCATAGAACAGAGGATGCTGAGGAGGCCTTCAACAAGGCTGATTATTGCAGGTTCTTCACAGTCTTAACCTGGGGGAGGTATTCATAGGAGAAGTTTCCTTTATCAATGCCAAGAAGTGATGGTATGAGTAAACAGTCATACTTTGCAGAGCTCTGCATTATATAGGGACACCAGGCAGGGTGCCCCATCTCACCATTTTGTTTGCTGTCAGCCAAGAACCATTGGCAAGTAATATCAGAACTAACCCAGAAATTCAGGAGGTGATGGTAGGGGGTTATAGAACAATAAAATAGCTCTAAATGCTACAAATTCCTATTCATTTTGGGAGACCTGGTCCTCTATCTTTCACATCTCCAGGACAGCCTGGGGAATTTTGGAGCTCTGATTGGTTACATAATTAATCATTCTGTGTCAGAGACTATGGCTCTGAATGTCCCCCTTCCTGATTTTAAGCAGACTTACTCTTTTTCCTTGGCCCTGCAAAACATATTCCAGTATCTGGGTATGTGCATTTCAAGAGATACCCATAGAATGTTTAGTGACAACTATCTAAAATTGTTTAACAAACTTAAACTGGACCTGGCCTGTTGGAAACTATTATCCCTCACCTTATATGGTCAAACAAAAATTAATGTGCTTCCACATATCTTATTCCTGTTTCAGACCCTCACCATTTAAATTCCTAAAGTCTTCTGGAATTTCTTCCTGTGGTAATTTCTGTGACTTCTATGGTTGGGAAATAATCCCAGAATGGTGCAGCAGGTACTGACCTTGCCCAAAGAACAGGGAGGTCTGGGCCTACCTTTCTTCAAGATGTATTACCTCACAGCATAGGTTGCTTTATTGGAACCTGGGAAAAACAACAAGTAGATTCTGGCTGGTGATGGATAGAGGAGGCAGGTTTACTGAGATTCCCCTTGTGGATTGCTCCCACAAAACTACTGCCTGCAAATGTTCTCCACATGCTGTGTAACCCTTGGACTAAGCATACCATGAGAATTCTGTTAAAGGTTAAAGCACCTGACTGCTTCTCCTAACTCTCTGACACCACTCACTCTCATTAGATATCATGATCCCTTTTCCCCCCTACCCAATTAGATCCTGTGTATGCTTATTGAGAAAATAGTGGGCTTACCAGATCTGAGCTGTGCCTGTCTGGGGGGAGATGCCACACAGGCACATATCACCTCAGACAAGAAGATTATTTTAGGTTCCTCCAAATCTGACACTTTTTATGACAGCAGGATCATGTCACCCAAATCGGACAACCAGTCAGATTTAGAACCATTTCTTTTACTGGCTGGTCATACTCAAAGCCAAAACTAGACTGGTTTCTGAATTATACAGATTATTTTCTAAATGGGACAAGTCTTCACTGGAAAAGGGTACATTATAGTAGGAGACAGAAAGTGGAATTCTCCTCCCAGCCCACAACTGGAAGAAACATCTTCTTACTGGCTGGGCAATAACTGCTTCTCCCATATGGCGGGGGTTCAGTTGGAGGATTTTTCATGGCATTTTAGAACCTCCATGGTAAAAAAGCACTATAGCAAGACACACACTGATGTAAGATGGAGACACTGAGGAGCAGTGGGAACTTTCCACCACATATTGTGGGGTTATCCCATTATTCAGCCTCTTTGGGTAAAGGTACACACATCATTGCAAGCATTAACCACTACCCATATTCCATATTCCTTCACATATCAGATACGGGAATTGTCCTCCTTCCTGAGGGGCCCATGAAGCAAATGGAGGGTCATACAATTATTATGGTTTATAGCCATTAAATGCACCACCTTGAAGTAATTGAACCCCGCCCCCCCCCGCTCCTTCTATAGATTTTTAGAAAGCCAAGATAACAGAACTGGAGATAATGGAACACATCGCTGACAATTTACAGTAAATACTGCCTAAATTTCTTGAATTGCGGCAACCTTATGCGATCTTCACAGGTGGATCTCCTCTGTGAATAGTTATGGAAAACTTCACCCCCAAAATACATTTTAAAATAAGTGATGCAGAGCCCACTATTGGTGAAAATGTTTTATTACATAACTGCACAATAATTATTTATCTTGCTTTAGCATTATCATACAGTTTCTTTGCAGGTTATGACATGAGAACATCTTTACCACAAGTTCTTGAACTTTGGCCGAAACATCTCAAAGACTGACTATAAGTTCTATGTTTTTTTTTCTTCCCTTTATTGGAGGACGGTTTGTCTTTCTGGTTGTTTATACTTGTACTATTCATTTAATCAGAGGAGTATTTTTGTCTCATGGTTCTTCATGTCAATAAGACATATAATGGAGATGTAGCAACTCAAGAACCTGAAAGGTGATTTATATTATGTCTTATGTGCAAATATATCAGTAAATTAAAAAAAAATGTCATGAGAGAATCCAGAAACCTAACCGGTTAAAAGGCATCACCTGACTATCCCTTAAAGCCGTATCATTGCATGGTTAAATGTTGCCTCTCCTTTCTAAATTCAATTTTTAAGTCATCCTGATATTTGCAACCTAATTACGGATAAGTACAGCTCTCTGTCACTTGATTCAATCTTTTTACATGGAATTGCAGCTTACACTGCTGACTTTTAGCTTTTTAATCAGCACCTTGGCCAGAGCTCCCCTTCTCTCTCCCTTAATTGATGGCTTTTGCATATGCTGCATACCTTAGCTGGCCTTACACAGCAGGGATTTAGTTTGCAATCCAGCAACACTCAATAACTGGAATATGTCACATTTCTTTAAAGGGAGCTATTTAATGCATTTTGTTTGTTGGAAATGAAATAAATTCCAAGACTGTGTCCAACAGACATGTTTCTGAATATTGCACTAGACTGCAACTTTAAAATTATTTTCTCTGAGTAGAATAAACCTATTCTGGCAGTGGTTTAAAGGATTTTTATTCATTCCCAGAGCCATACAGCCATTCAGCATTTTGTCTCATGACTTTAGCCTCTGAAGTGTATGTAAAAATTCTTTATAAAATGGACTTCAGAATTCTCCGGAATCTTAGAGACCTCACTGGTTGAAGCACTTCACCTGACCGTTCATTAATTTCCAGTAAATGTATGGTTTGTCACCAACCTAACACAATATAGCAGCAAAAGACTAACTACACAAAAATAAAACCTTTTTTTTCAGTAAAAGAAATGTTTTAGTTTTATTAGCACAATAACCCACATCAGGATGTGCATTTCTTGAGAATCAATGCACTTCCCTCAGCTGGTGGTTATGTGTCTTCCAGTTCACCGGGGCCATGCATTAATTCTCTAGAAATGCACATCCTGCCATGGTTTATTGCTTATTATAGCTTAGGTGAAAGAAATACTGTACTGTGATTGGTGGAATTCAGTCACATGACTGTCCTGTTATCGCAACATAGCACAACAGCACAGATTACAACTGCTTAACTTTCTGAACCTCATTACATGATCCCAAAATAAAAACAAAATCAGGGGGAAGCCATTTTATAATGGCATTAAGGCATTCCAGGGTGTGTGTAACTGAGGGATAACAGCACTTCTTAGGTGTGTAAAGCCCTCTGCTTTATTTCCCAAGGTGTGCCATTATCCCAGTATAATACACAGCCTGTTATGTTTTATTGCTTAACTGAAACTACGGCCTGCCATGGCTTATTACATACATTGTACATAGCCATCCCTTGTTGTGCATGGATTTCTATCTTAATTAAAAAAGCTGCTGTATCACAGTTCAAAGGTCATAGCATACAGTCGTACTCTTCTATGGTAGAACAGTGTTTTTAATTAGAATAGATGCTCATGCCACCTTCCATTTTATAGACACACACACACCATACTCTCCCCTAACATAAAATACTTTCTCATTATTTTAAAAAATGAATACATAGGAACACAATCCACAACTGGGTAAATTTTCTTACTGAGGGTAGATTTCTGCTTTTTTAACAAAAAAAATCAAACCACAGAGTCCTTTGGGGGAAAAATTAATTTTTATTGTATGTTTCAAACCATATGCTATAAAAAAGAACACATGGCTGAAATAATGGGAGACCAAAACACCTGGACACTGCTGTCATTATCCTTGGGGAAGGGGGTGCATAGCACCTTTGTGAGTGTGGTTCCACAGCTACTGTTTTATTTCCAGGCTCTGTTCATATCAAAACCTAAATCCTTCTGGATTAAGTTTTGTAACCTTACTCTCAAATTTCTGTAGCAGAAAGAATACGGGTCAGCTTAAACCCAGTTTACCTTCCCAGGAAACAAGAAAGTATGGGTTTACTCAATTCTGAATGGTGCTACCAGGTGGCACATCCAGCTCAGCTCATTGACATGGCTAAACAGAGGCTAGACACATGGTGGTACATCCAGGAGAACAGAAAGACTTTGTCAGGCCGATTATATACACTGAACATTATGCATTGGTCTGACATACTTATAAAACAGATTTAGAACCCTTGAACCAGAACCTCATTGCAGGTGCTAAAACAATTATATCAACACACACAAACAAAAGATGGTGTTGGCCCCATCACAATAAAAATCCTGATTTCCCACAAAATGCCACAGACCAAGGCATCCAGAAAAACTGAACTGAGTAGGCCTCCATACTTTACATAGATACTTAGACAGTGTCGGCAGATAAGGGCCTATGGCCCACCCAGTCTGCCCATTTGAGCTTGTAAGTTCAGTTTGTTTTCCTAGAAGTCTGTTGCCCTTTACCCCTGACCTCTAGAATTCCTTTATGTCTATCCCATGCATTCTTAAATCCAGTGATTGTTTCAGCCCCCACCACTTCCTCTGGCAGGGTGTTCCACTTGTCCACCACCCGTTCTGTGAAGAAATTCTTTCTCATGTTTCCTCTGAATCGTCCTCCCTCCAACTTCATCCCATGCCCTCTAGTCCTGGAACATCTTTTCACTTAAAATAGTGTTTTCCTGCACCCTGTTCCTCCCTGTAAGATACTTGTATGTCTCTATCATATCCCCTCTCTCCCTCCTCTCCTCCAGGGAGTACATGTTCAGTTCCTTCAACCTGTCTTCATAGGACTTGTGATGCAATCCATGCACCATCTTTGTTGCCCTCCTCTGAACCTTCTCTACCCTGTCTATGTCCTTACGTAGGTATGGTCTCCAGAACTGTACACTGTACTCCAGGTGGGGCCTCACTAGTGCCTTGTATAGCAGAATTATGACCTGCCTTTTCCTGCTGGTGATGCCCCTGCCTATACATCCCAGCATCCTATTTGCTTTACCTGCTGCCTTGTCACACTGTTTCCCTACCTTGAGGTCATCAGAGATGATAACCCCAAGATCCCTTTCCTGCTTGGTGCATGCTATATCCTCACCCCCAACTGATATATTGTGCCAGGGTTTTGTGCCCCTATATGCATTATCTTGCACTTCTTGCATTGAATTTCAACTGCCAAACCCTTGACCATTCTTCAAGTTTCTGCAGGTCACTTCTCATTCTGTCTACACCCTCTGGTGTGTCTACTCTGTTACAGAGCTTTGTGTCATCAGCAAACAGTGAAATTCTGCCTTCTAGATCCTGCGCAATGTCACTGATGAAAATGTTGAATAGGACCGGTCCCAGCACTGATCCCTGTGGTACCCCACTGGTCACTCTTCCCTCTGTGGAGTGACAGCCATTTACCACCACCCTCTGTGTCCTGCCACCCAGCCAGTTACCTACCCACCACACTACTGTCCTGCCCACACCCATATTCCCCAGTTTGTGTAATAGTCTTCTATGTGCACTTTCTCACATCTCTTAGCAGGATGGATCTGTAAATCCTCTGCAGATCTTAAAGCCCAGTTTTAACTCCCTAACACAGGTCACACTACTCATTTCTACAGGTGAGGCATTATATCCTCAAGGTGGAGAATAGGATTATGATTAACAGGGAGATGTAAGAACTGGAGGACTGTTTATACTGGGCAATCCGGCTGAAAAACAAATAAAGGTCCTCCTCAGTTATGTATAGTGTACTCCAGTCCACAGGGAATCATGCCCTAGAAAAAACTGAAACATGCTAGGAGACAGATTTTGGCCAGCAAATATCAAAGGTCAAATGGAACCAAATCCTAGAATGAGACAGGCAGGTAACCTCCTTCCCAGGCTGGAGGGAATATACGTGGGAAATTCTGGTTAAATTTTTCCATACTGCAAGCAAAACAGACCACTTTAAACAGGGAAACACAGACACCTGCTGGAGGGGGTGACAAGATAGGAGGATACACTACCATGTATTTAGGCAAGTCACCCTGACCCAGGGCTTTTGGTCCCTAATTCATGTAGAATTGTAACACATCTGAGGGTCCCTCGGTTGTGTTAAATTTAGAGACCATGGTTCTAGGGATTGCTCTTCACAAAATGTAAAGAAACAACAGAGAGAACTATCCCATACTTGCTGTCTGATGGTTATCAATGATCGTATTTGTCATTGGCTAACATCTGTGGTGCCAATAATTATAGAATGGCAGGGGAGAGTTCAGAAAATAGATGATATGAAGAAAATCAGAACAAATATTTGCCTCACTAAGGAAAAGCACATAGAAACATGGGAAAAATAGGAGGTATACCAGATACCTGTGGGGGAGGGGCACACAGGGCCAATCTGTAGATGCAGAGACAAACTGTCCAGAAGAAAGATGAATGCTGATATAGAAATTCTGACACAGTTGTTAGCTGTTATACTTTAATCTTTATTAAGCTTTTACATGAGTTCTTGAGGTACGAATGCAAACTAAAGGACTGGACATGCTATCTGATTCCCTTCTTACACAGGTGAATTTAAATGGACATTATTGTACTTTTGCATCTCGTACAGAATGCACAAATCCTCCACATAAGGGCTCCACTTATACTGTTCACGACAGCTATAATATGTGTCCTAAACTCTTTTGCAACCTATGGCATATCTAACTGTATATTATGTATTGCAGCACTGTCATACACTTTTTTCTTCCTGATTAAACTTGAGTTCCAAAAGCAAAAACAAAACAAAACAAACAAACAAGAAACAAACAAAAAAATGGCCAGCCATGCTCAACTTGACTATGTTTCTATCTTGGGGTTCTGATGACGGCAGGGTCCTCTCAAGCTTCACTCTCAAGGTTCCAATGATGCCATCAAAACCCCTGGATGGAAACACAGCCTTGTGAATAGTTGCCTATACGTGAGAAACATAGAAACATCATTTGCTGGCAGAAAAGAACCCATTGGCCCACCAGCCTGCACAGATGTTCCTTGTCTAATCTGCCTCTGCAGACCCTATCTGGTTTATGGAGACCCTCCATCTTCCCTACCTTTTTTGTATTACACCACTAGGTCTATCTCACACATACTTGAAGCCACCCCCAACTCTATTTTGGCGTCAGCACTTCTGCTGGCAGTCTGTTGCAGGCATCCACAACTCTTTCTGTGAAGAAATACTTCTTCACATCTCTCTTGAACTGCCCCTGTAAATTTCTTTGCATGCTCTCTGGTCCTGGTGCTCTTTCTTGTTTGAGAGAGACTACCTCCTGCATCCTGTTTACCCCTGTGAGGTACTTGTAAGTCTCTATCATGTCATCTCTCTCTCTCTCTCTCTCGCGTCTCTTTCAAGGTACATGTATTGAGATCTCTCAATCCAGTCTCTCCTCATAGGCTTCTCATGAAAACCCTGCACCATTTTATTTTCCATCCTGTGGACCCCCTCCACCCTGCTATGTCCTTTCTGAGGTATGGTCTCCATAACTGGAGACAGTACTCCAGGTGGGCCCTCACCAGCAAGCAATACAGTGGCAACACCGTTGTCCCTTCTCTTGCAAAAGATACCCCCTTGCCCCACAGCACCCCACTAGCCCTACCCACTGCTTTGTCACACTGTCCTGCCACCTTGAGGTCCTCATATAGGATAACTCCAAGGTCTCTTTCCTGCCTAGTGACTGTCAGTAGTGCCCCATCCTATACTCAGCTCCTGGGTTCTTATGCCCTAGATGCACGAGTTTGCACATTGTGGCATTGAACCATAACTGTCATGATTTTGACCACTACTCGAGATTCCCAAGATCCCTACACATTTTCTTCACCCCCTCCTGATTGTACACCCTAGCACAGATTTTGTTATTATCTGCAAAAAGACATACATTTCTATTCAGTTCTTCTGCACTGTCTCCTAAGATAATATTGAAGAGGACTGGTCCCAGTACCAAGCCCTGTGCTATCCTGCTGTTCACACTCCCATCATTAGAGTGAGTGCTATTAAGTGACACTCTCAGTCTCCTACCTATTAACACATTTCTTACCCAGTTTACCCCTTTGGATCCTACTCCAAGGTTGTTCAACTTCCTATCAGCCTTCTGTTTGGAAGATCCTTGCTAATGTCCTGATAGGCCCTTCCTGCCCACCTTATCTATTCTCCTAACATCAGTCAAATCAATCTATCATTCTTGGGCATGACTTTTTCCCTATCATATGTGTTGCCTGTTGTCTTGCAGCCCATTAGATTCAAGATAATCTACCAATCTGTCCTTATGAAGGATTTTCATTAATTTCCCCACCACTGAAGTAAGACTGACTGGCCTATAGTTACTAGTCTCCTCACTGTGGCCACTCTTATGTAGAATGATCACATCAGCCCTTTTCCAGTCCTCTGGAACCATGCCTATTTCCAGTGAACTGTTAAACAAGACTGTCAATCGAGCAGCTACTACCTCCCAGATTTTTTATACCATCCTGATGTGTATTCAGCCCCATCCCATAGCCTTGTCTACCTATAGGGCTGCAAGTTCTTTTAGGACTTTTTCCTCAGAAAATAGACGTGTGCCAATCTCCTCTGTACTTCTCCCTGGTGGTCCATCCCCCATGAAAACTGAGCAGCAGTACCAATTTAGGATGCCAGCTTTTTCTTGGTCCCCTTCTCTGCAGTATCACCCTTCCACCCTTCTAATTCTTACTGTCCTGCCCCTTGCTTTCCTTTTCTCGCTCATGTATCTAAAGAAATTCTTATCCCCTTTAGTGACCCCTTTGGCAATTCTGTCCTCTGTCTGCATCTTTGCTCCCCTCACTGCTCAGACTGCTCCCTTCTGCTTTACATGGTGTACCTCCTTGTCCTCCTGCCTTAGTGTTTCATTATACTGTACATCTTGAATACCACCACTTTTTTCTTCACCACCTTTGCCACTTTCCTTACAGAACCATAACAGCCTCTTTTATTTTTCCTTCTGATTTCACTCAGTTCTTTCATGCAGGGTTGGTTGCTTTAATTATCCCTTCCCTTATTTTTCCCCACTGTGCCTCTACCCCTTCCATTCAATGCCCTCCTTCCAAGCAATTTATGAGGCTGTCTCCCATTTCATTAAAATCCTCCTTCCTAAAGTCAAGGAGCCTCTTCTTCAGGTGGTTAGCCTCTGCTTCCATCTTTATGTTGAACCACACTGTACACTGATCACTGATATCTTCGGTATGCCCACTTTGATGTCTGCAATGCTGCTTTGTTTTGTAAGAACCAGGTTCAGTACTGTCTCGTCCTTAGTAGGTTCTAGTGATTAGCTGCCTGAGAAATGCCCCTTATAGGAGGTCAAGGATGCTGCCCCCTGTCAAAGCCCTGGATCTGAGGTGAAATGTTGGGGGTTTTGGTTATGGCCATCTGGTTTGTCTCAGTGTTGAGAGTTGCAAGAGCTTGTTTTTATTGTCCTGCATTATATTGTGAATAAACTATCTTTTCACCTCATCTTGATTTCTTTAGCAGTTCTGTGTTGGTTAAGGTGTCAAGGATGGCCCTGTTCCTTGCCAAAGCTACAATTGGACAGTTCCATTCCATATCTGGTAGATAGAAGTCACCTGCCCTTACTTGCCATTCAGATGATGGCTTCCCCAAGTGCCTAATCTAAATCATCTCCCTGTGTAAGAGGCCAGTACACTACCTTTGTATGGACAGCTGATTCAGAGCCTGTAACCAGGATTACCCACAGCAACTCCAGCTCCTTTTCCTTTGGTGCCCATGTACCTCTATGGCCCTGATTCCATCCTTCACATATAATACAACCTCTGTTCCTGCCCTGTCTCTCCTGAACAGGGAGTAGCCCAGTATGGTCTTGTCCCAGTGATAATGCTCAATGCACCATGACTCTGTCATGGCCATTACATCGAGGTTAACCTCCACCTTGATGGCTTCTAACTCTGGAATTTTATTTCCAAGACTCCTTGCATTAGTGCCATGACTCCCCACACCAGCATTTCCCCCAGTCTACTGCCCTGCTTCCCATCCTATTCCTGACTGTTTTGTTCCCTGAAGCCCCCCAACTTACCCCTTCTATTTTTACCTTATTATTCTCTACAGTCCTGATGTTCTAAAGGTTAGCATTGCCTTAACCATGTTCAAATCAAATCAAATCAAACTTTATTTATAAAAAACATCTTTCTAAAACCAAGGCACTTGTACAATACTATAAATAAACAAAATACATAAATAAAAATGTCAACAAATTAAAACCAATACAAACAGTATTAAAAATCAGAATAAGCTATACTAAATAAATATGTTTAAGAGCAGCTTTAAAACTTTGGACGGTTAGGCAATCTTGCACCCGACAAGATAGAGAATTCCACATGGTCAGGGCCATAAAACTAAAAGACTTGGCCCCAGATGTCTTTAAACAGACCCCGGGAATCTCTAGCAATCCCTCATCAGTGGATCAGAGAGAGTGGGAGGGACAGTAGGGATGAAGGAGATCTTGTAGGTAGGTAGCTAGGTCCCTGGCCGTGTAGGGCCTTATAGGTCAGCAAAATGACCTTGAAGGTGGAACACAGGTGTTATATGACTGGTCCTAGAGGTACCAGTCAAAAGCCTGACTGCCACATTCTGCACCAGCTGCAGATGTTGGATATCAACCCCCGGTAGCCCTAGGTAAAGGGTATTGCAGTAGTCAAGGTGGGAGGTAACGAAGGCATGGACCAAAGTTGGAAGATCATTGGAAGGAACCAGGTGCTTCACCTGGGCGATATTCCTCAGATGGTAAAAACAGGTTTTGACAACTGCAACACCTGAGATTTAGGGATCAGGCAGTCATCAAAAATAATGCCCAGGTTCTGCACACAGTCTGAGGCACTTAGCTGAACATCCCCAAACCATAATCCTGAAGGCATTTGTCAGACATACAGAGGGGCATAGAGGGTGACATATAAGGAACAGTATATGGGGGAAGTACTAGAGTGGGGAAGGAGGAGGAGGAGGGGGGAAAGGAAGGGGAAGGAAAGGGAAAAGGAAAAGAAAAAAGGAGGTAGGGTATAATGTGTGGGGTACAGTAGGGTGTGAATAGGCAGGGCAGGAAAGTGGGAGTGGCCAGCAGGATAAGTGCGTGGTGTTGATTTGAAGAGGACAAAAGGGGCCGGTTATATGTAACAGTCACATGAGCTGGTAGCAATGAGATGGCGACAGAGCGCAGCTTTGAAAGGACTGAGTTTTGACATAGAGGAGATGTCCAGGCTGAGCTTGTTTAGCCAGCTAAGTCCCCTATGGGCAAAGAATCTTTGTCCCTGGGAGGTGCGGCAATGGGAAATTTGGAGGCGTTGAATTTCAGATTTCCTGGTGTTATGGGTATTCAGGCAGGGTTGCAGTAGTGCTTGGACACTGGGAGGTGCGAGGCCCATGGTAACTTTCTTAGCCATAGTGCATGTTAGATACTTTATGTGGTTGGAGAGTTGTAGCCATCCGGTTTGCGCATATAGGTCACAAGTATGTGTCAGACGGTGGGCACCACTGATGAGCCAACAAGCCTTGTTGAGAGATGTAGATATTTGTTGGAGCACAGTGGTTGATGCAGAACCATAGATGATTAGGCCGTAATCAATGATGGAGACCACCAAACTCTGGACAGCGATCCTCAAGGCATCCGATGTAAGGTGACGTCTGTGGTGGTAAAGCAGGCCTAGCCGAGTATTTGCAGATCTGGCAACACAGTCAATGTGGGAGCCATATGACAGGATTGGGTGCAGATGAATCCCGAGATATTTAAATGACTGAACCTGCTCAAGGGTGCTTCTGTGGCTAGTAGTGATGGAGAGAGAATGGAGACTGTACTGGTTTCGGTGGCTGTTGAAGAGCATAACCTTGGTTTTTTATGGTTCAGGACAAGCTTGCTCTTGATAAACCAGTTTTCTACAGTGGCAAAAGCCTTGCTGAAGATCGTGCTGAAACGTTTCAGGTTCCTTGAGATTACTGCATCATCAGCATTAAAAATGAATTGCTCAGGACAGGATTGGGGAAGGGTGTTCAAGAAGATGCAGAGTAGTAGGGGGCCCATAATTGACCCCTGGGGGACTCCAGAGTGGACTGGTCTGGCATCAGAGAGGACACCATTGAGTTTCACTCTTTGTGTCCAATTTTCTGGGTAGCTACTGAACCAATTGGTAGCATCGGGGAGAGTCCAGTTGACCGGATCTGTTCAATCAGCAGACGATGATGTATGGTGTCAAATGCTTTTGACAGATCAACAAAAATGGCCCAGGTTAGCTAACCTCTATCCAGACTATCTCGGCAAGGATGGGGCCGATTTTATCCACACAACCTACTAAGAGGCGTGTAGGGCCAGGGTTCAAACTACAGTTGGTCGGTCGCAAAGACTGGATGACCATCACAGTGTCATTGTTTGTGGCAGGCTGAAGTCAGACCACACAAACTGGGTGTTCAACATCTCCTGCCAACCACCACAACTCCCATTAGAGAGGGTCAAGCAGACTCTGGACCTTACTGTGGCAACCTTATCTATGAAGAATCGAGCAAAGTCCTCACACCGCTCTTATGAAAAAGCACTTCCAGGCTGGAGACAGATTGGATTGCACAATCTGTCCATGGTCAACAAAAGCTGGGCTGGTTGATTCTGCCATACTGACATACTACTGAAAACTTGACAGGGCTAGGCCCATATTCCAAGGCTGTGCTGATTTGTTAGCACGATTGCACAGAATATAGTGCTGTACATATGCATATGAGGGATCCAACATGTATACATGGTGCAGCATTGTATTCAGTGGTATTGGCAGCACTAAACAGCCACTTTCACAGTGCTATTTAACACTTCCAAAATCCAACACTTATCCAAGGGAACAGTGGTATACAACCCCTCCACCCACCAGACAAATATCTGTTGGTGGACTGACAGCAGAGCCTGTCAATACCAGACATCATGCCCACTACCGCCACCCTAGTCACCCCTCCAGATGGGCTGTAACTATCTGTAGACCCCAGTGGTGGCTAGTTTAATCCACACCCTCTGTTTGCCACGTTGGCAAGCTGTATCTAACTGTACGCTAAAGACACTGGTGGTGGCAAGTGTAATTCCTTCTGCTCTCCATTCCAGGAATGCAGCCTATACAAATGTACCCAGTGGTGGCCAATATATTCCTTCCACTCCCCAATCGCTGTCCAGGAATGTAGCCATAAACACATGTCCCCAGTGGTGGCCAATATATTCCTCCCACTCCCCAATCACTGTCCAGGAATGTAGCCATAAACACATGTCCCCAGTGGTGACCAGTATATTCCTCCCACTCCCCAATCGCTGTCCAGGAATGTAGCCATAAACACATGTCCCCAGTGGTGACCAGTATATTCCTCCCACTCCCCAATCACTGTCCAGGAATGTAGCCATAAACACATGTCCCCAGTGGTGACCAGTATATTCCTCTCACTCCCCAATCACTGTCCAGGAATGTAGCCATAAACACATGTCCCCAGTGGTGACCAGTATATTCCTCCCACTCCCCAATCGCTGTCCAGGAATGTAGCCATAAACACATGTCCCCAGTGGTGGCCAATATATTCCTCCCACTCCCCAATCGCTGTCCAGGAATGTAGCCATAAACACATGTCCCCAGTGGTGACCAGTATATTCCTCCCAGTCTTCTGATCACCAAACCAAGTGAGTCAGTGAATACATATCTCCCCAGCTGCTAGCGTTTCCTTTCTGAGGTGCACTGTTCCTCCCTCTCTGTGGTGCTTCTCTGCCATTCTGCTGATACCTGCTGCAAACTGTACTGGATGGCGGTTCTACCACTGCCTTCTACTTGCCTCTATTGGGTTCTCCTACCTCTGTTACTGTGCGCCCTTTCCACTCCTGCCATGTTCCAAAGGGCTGTTTCTGTCAGTCTGCCAACCCTGTTCTTGTTTTCCCTTTGGTCCCCCTCAGTTTCCAGTCTCCCCTTGTGTGTTTCTGTGTCTGTCTGTCCACCCTCTTTCTTTTGGGCTCCTGGTTTGCTTCTTCCTGCTACAGTGCCTGCTCTACTGTGTGCCAGATTATGCACTGGCTACAATTGCACTTTTGCCTGCTTCATCGTACATTGCAACAGGTTCATGTCCTACTATAGCCATAGGCCCTTCTACCAGACTGGACATTCAGCATGCAACTCTGTTCCTTTAGTATGTCAATCAGCCTGCCCAGAGGGTCATACAGCCCTCATTTTAAGGATCACACATTGTGTATGTATGTATGCTGGGCTACACCCTCCTCATGCTTTTACCATCCACAGCTTCTCCCTTCATGTCCTGTTAACTGCCTACCTACTTGAGCACTTACTTTCTGGTCATAAGGGCAGCTCCCCTCAACAGCATTCCTAAACTCATCCCTCAAGGGCTCATCGTGTCAGTGGCTCAGAAGGCTGCACTGATACCTCTGAGGCTGTAATTTCAGAAGGCTGGAGTGTCTATCCCTACAACACAAATGTGGGGTAAATCCCAGTACTGACACTGTACTGCAACATGGTGGGGAACACTGTCCTAAGGTGATTTATTTTGGATGAGACATTAAACTGAGGTCCCATCTGCCTGTTCTGGTGGTTGTTCAGGTGGACATTAAAAGTCACATGGCACTTCTCAATAAGAGCAGTGGGATTTCCCCAGGGATCTAGCCAAATTTCTCCCATACACTAAAAAATATACCACCAACTGCTTAACCTGATTCCTGATTCCTTTTTCCTATAGAAAATATGTATATGTTCAACAAGTGAGTTTTGCTTGTTTGAGAGGATTTCTAACTTGTAAAATGTTATCCTATTCATATATTTTTGATACTTACTTCCCCATTTACGTAGCCAGGTTTCTATATGCTAATGGTACCCACAGAAAATGAACTTTTTGGCTAAATGGGGATTGTCAATGCTCATGAGTGAATGAATAAAATACTTTACTTACTTTTTTTTTTTTACTCCAATTTGTGTGCCTTCTGCAGCGCTCTGCCGGGGCATTCAGCCGCCAGCCCCCACCGACCCAGAGGACAGCAGGCTCACTCACAGAGGTCTGATCATGGATGTTACGGACCCAGATGTGATTCCATGACAGGCCTCAGGTGTGACAGGTGTGTGGCCATCGCACTCCAGCCTCTTTTCCATCTATAGTAGATTTTCCCCAGAGCCGTCAGTGCAATGACGCGCCAGCGCACACGCAAGCATCTTGCCGAACTTCTGCCCCATGCTAGTGCCACGTCTTGCACTTCCCCCAGACTTCGCCAGGGGCCACCCAAGCATGACACAACCCTCTCACCCACTCCAGAGGAAGGAGAGCAGTCTTGGGATGCTCAATCCAACCTCTCCCCTGCCAGCCCCCAATGGCCTGAGTCCGTTCCCGAACCGGGGTCACCGGCGTGGCGCGAGGTGTGGTGTTCAGCACCTCAACCCTCAGCACCAGCGGGCTGGCTCAAAAGACTTTACTTACTTACTTACTGATGTACTGATTAATAATATTTCAGTTTGCATCTGTACCCCCCCCCCCACACACACACACACATACAGACAAAACTTGAAAATAGGCAGAATTGACTAGCTCTCCATTCGTGGTCACCAAAAACGAAATAAATAAATCTTGGGCCTTGTCCCTCAATGGCTGGGCTACAATAATAGATCATGGATTTCCCTCTCTGGAGCTAAGCTTTTATGGCGTCCTCATGGTCATTGCAACTCAAAGGCTTAGCTCCAGCTTTGTGAGCCCTTTCCAGAGGATAGAATCTGGGCAGCCAAGCCTGAAGTACTTATCAATAAGTCTTTCCTCATTGTGCTTTCAGTAATCCCTTTGTTATTTTGACTCTATATTTGGCCTATACCACCTTCTTGGGTTGAAGCCCTTCCTCAAAGGGCTTCTCTAGTCACATAATCAAACTGGCAACTGCTTTAAGGGAGTGGAAGCTTTTTTTTTTTAATCAAGTTGTTTCTTTCCTCAGAACTGGTCAGCATTCTCTCTGCCCCAGCTAACAACCAGCCATCCTGGGACCTAGCCCAGCCAGCAATCCCCCATGGATTGCTTCCTGGTGCTGTGCAAAAACAGAATTCCACTGGCAAAATAACTGTGAAATTCAGAATTTCACTTCTGTGAAATTTCAGAATGCACTTTAGCAACTTTCATTAAATTCTGACTTAGAATAGTGAAATGAATGTATGAGTTATAGATTGGTTCATTAAACTGTGGAAAGAAATTCAGCAGAACAGGTCACTAAACTGCAGAATGCTTACATGTATTGCAGATTGATGTATTAACCTGCAGAATAGAATTCCACAGAACTGTTATTCTTCACTTATAAAATGGTCAAGCTGTTTCAGCCAGTCAGAGAGTGCATTTAAAATGCATGAAATCTGTTCCATGCACATGTAAAGAAAGGAACTGTCAGTGAAAAGACCAGTACTCATGAGCTTTAGAATGTTGGTATTTTCACTGGCATCCATCTTTCCTTTACCCACTAACTGAATCACCATGGCATCAGACCAAAAAGTAAACTTCAATGTAAGCATCTCTGACGAGGAGTTAGAAAGGATTTTTAATTCACCCGAAGAAGAGTACAACACTGTCAATCGCCTTCCAACAACTGTCACAGTGAGTACAGAAACCAATGAAACTGAGGTAAATGGCTCAAATGCCGTGACAATTGTTTTGCGTCACCTTTCCCTCACCACAGAAGCCCTTAATGAAATCGAAGATTCAAAAAATGAGCCCAATACAAAGAAAACAACTTCATGGGCAATCAAGGTATTTAAAGACTGGCAAGTCGCTAAAGGGGTACACATAGATTTTAAAACATCAAGTGGCGCAGAGCTAAATGAAGCATTCAGACTTTCTATGTGGAGGTTAGAAACACAGACGGCAACGAGTATGTTATCAGCAGCTATTGCAGCCTGTGATCCTCACTGAGCAGGCATCTCAACTCAGTTGGCATAGTGAGACTAGTAAACATAATAACAGACCCAGCATTTCACAGCAGCAACAACGTGTTTGTGTCGGTAACCAAACGTTACCGAAGGCAACAGAAAGATGTAAGCAAACACCACCCTCCGATATTCAACCCTGACTTACTACTGCTCAAGAAATCACCTGCCCTATCTCCCAACACAGCGCCTGGCCTATTACGAAAAGTGTGGCTCGATGTACAACTGTACATGGCCAGGCGCGGGCAGGAGGGACTAAGAAATCTGACCCCCAACAGCTTTGTATTCAAACTAGATGAGAATGGGTCTGAATATGCTACTCTTGGCTTCAATGAAGCCACAAAAAATCACAGTGACCTCTTTGAGACTAACAAACAAGCCCACCAAGGGTCCATGTATTCAGAACCTGATTCACCACTTTGCCCAGTGACGAGTTTAAAAAAATACCTCGGTAAACTGCTTGCTGATGCGACCTTTCTCTACTGCCACCTGCGACATCTTCCGCAACACTTCCTGGACTGCAGTCAAACCTGGTACACCAAACAACCACTCGGTGTAAATTTCCTATCAACACTAATGTCCAAAATAAGCAGAGAAGCCTGCTTGAGTGAAACTTACATGAATCACTCCATAAGTTTGTTTGCTCTCTGAAGCTGGTCTACAAAGCCGAGAGGTCATGGCGGTACCAGGGCACCGCTGTGAAGCTAGCTTGCGATCATATTGGACTGCCTCTGCCAGGGACAGACAACGCTGGAGCTCAATACTGGGCCGAAAAAATGAGATCATAAATGAGCTGCAACCAGAAAATGAAAAACAAGCTGATCCTATACCGAATGAAACGAAGCAAAGCACTACACTGCCACCAACAGGAGGAATGACTGCTTTTAATAATGGTCCATTCACTTTCAATGGACCTGTGAATTTTAGTGGGACTATAAATTTTTTTAGCAAGTGACTACATGATGAGTATTTTCTGAATGTCTAATCACTTAACATGTTTTAAAGAAGTACAAATTTCTTTCTCTACCTTTCCCATACATAGCAATCAGAACTACTTTATGCTGCGTAATGATTTTTCACACAAAATAAAATATTTTTATGCAGCTAAAATGTGTTATCTTTGCGTTTCTGTCATTTTAACAATGCTATGCCATTTTATAAGTGCAATAAGTCACTCCAGGTATGTGCATGGAACAGATTTTACCGCTCAGCCAGAGGCTAAAGGCACTTGGCCAAGGCCTCGTGCCTCATTACGCCCCTGGCTGTGCGGTAAAATCTGTTCCATGCACACCCTGTCTTGTCTTATTGCTTACTTCATGTATATCATTCTGTAAGTCAGCCAGAACATTTCCTGGAATGAGACAAACATGTACCAAATGCATTCAGAGTAGCTGAATTTTGGAATATTTTGTGAAATTTATGAAAATTCATGAAATTTCCACAAATACGGAAGTTGCAGTTTTTGTCCAGCATTAGACCCCCCCCCCACACACACACACACCAGTGTCCACATCCAGACATGCTAGGGAGCTAACTTCTGTTGATAACACCTTCCAGCTGAGGTAAAGGTGTGGAGTTGGAATGCCAAGCTGATGTGATCTTTAAGTCAGTAGTATCAGAAAAAGAAATATCTGAAAAGATAAAAGTCTTTGAACTCAGGGCCAGATGCAAAAAATAGGGAGCAAATGGCCACTCTTAGACAAATTGCTAATGAAAATATCTATTTCTTTTTAACCAACATTGACAATGTCAATATCACTACAAATATTGATTTCAAAATTGATAGAATTCACCGTTCTTTTGGACAATGAAAATTAGAACGTGTTTCCAGAACCAATCATACATTTCTCTGTTTAGCAGATAAAGATGCTTTCATGCAAATGGTCTTCAAGAAATGGAGAATTTTGTTACATGGGGCTACTATCACTGCCTCTCAGGACCTACTGCCAAATATATTGGGAGATAAAATGAAGTTTGATGGCCTGACAGAATTACCTAGGGACAAAGGGTTTCGAGCAATAGTGCTCATTCCAGTCAAGATGAAAGTTGTCATTAATTATGACTAAACTATAATTTACAACATAAAAGGAGAGGCAGAAAAGGACTTGAAGATCAAGATTTCCAAGATCTTTTTCAAAGTCAACATAGAACAAACAACATTATTTGAAATTATGTAATAATGAAGTATCAGTTTAACTACCTAAAATCCTTCAGTGCACTATTTTCACATTACCTTGTTGATTATAGTTCATCCCTTCTACTGTATGTATGATATGGTGTACTGTTTGATACCAGTTTGGCCTTAGTCCAAAATTACAGGCTGGGTCAGAGTGCTGACAATTTTGTCTGGCACCATTTTAGCTACACTTTTACTTTTACTGGTTTAGTTAAATCATTTAATTTTTGTTTGATAAGATCTTAATTTCACAGGTTCTTTTTTCTTTGGGCTTTAGTATTAGTATTTTGAAACTGCTATTATATTATTTTTTTGAGGAAGCATGGGGATGGGATGTAGGGGAGAGGGAATATCACCAAAAAAGAGATCTTTCATTATTTTTCATATTACTGTGGCTACAAAATAAATCTTATGTCTACATTCTGGGCCTGATTTTCAAAGCCCCAGGTATGATGCAAGGTACATGCATCAAACAACAGTGGCACAAGACAGTCCTGCATCAAGCACTGCACCAGACCCAAATTTCAAAGGTGCAGTGCAGCAAAGCCAGACTGACCTGCTTCAAAGGTGACTGCATCAGCCATGTTCCATACAAGTGGCAGCACCATGATGCAAAATATCTTGCACCACAGAAATGGTGCAAGATTGCACCCATAGGAATTTCAAACCTGCACTACTGACAACAAATAGGTCAAAGTCCTGTCAGCTGCTAGACCAGCCAGAGCTGGTCAAAGCAGCCTCAGAGCATACAAAAAGGCACACAGCACAACAGACAATGCTGAAAGCTAGACACGGCTGAGGCCCTGAGAGAGAGACAGAGGTAGAAGACAAGACAGAACAATGCCAGGAGCAGCTGCAATATTCCTCCTCATGGCAACAAGGGCAGTAAGGAGGCAGTGACATGTCAGGCAGCAGTGACAGGAGGCTGCCAGGATACAGGCACAGGCCACACAAGAGCAGCAACATGTAGCATGGTGACTATGCTGGTTGTGATGGCCGCCAGATAGACACGCTCTGTATCGCTCCCTCATACCTGCATCAGAAATCCGCTTCATTTCTTGAGTAAAGTGCATTAATACTAGAGGAATTTGTAAATTACATAGCACACAGTCGCTACACTGGAGAGTTGAATCAGGTGGCGGGTATTTGCACCAAACGGCTGACTTTTGCAGCACAAATTAAGCAGCAAAGGCCCAAACACATGCTCCTGCCATCTCCAGAGAAAGATCTCCCATCGAAATGTACCAGAGTGGGTGGCACCACAGAGGAGGCTGCTCCATAACTTTTTACAGTTGAAACCTTCTTTGAGAGGCTCACTCCGATTAAAGATTCACTCCAGGCAGTATGAGACCTGCAAGTGCTTAATAATTCCATGGATCAACTAACAATACGTACCAGTGATAATGAGGTATGCATTTCTTCGTTAGATGATTGGAGGGCTCAGTTGGATCCAAAGATTGTCTCCCTAAGACAGCAGATTAAAAAAAACAGAAGATAAATGGTAGGATCTTGAGGGGAGACAAATTAAAGGAGACGAAAGAAGTTCATTGGGAAACCTCCAAAATAAGGATCGCTCAAGATTTGCCACTTATAGTAAGACAGAAACATACAGCAATGCATCCTATTGTAGCTAAGCTTATTGCCACAGAAGTTAGATTCTGTATGTGCTATCCAGTGATACTGCAGGTAAATAAAGATGGTCAATGGATTGCTTTAGAAGACGAGCATAAGGCTGCTGCAGAACTTAAGAAACTCTATCTGGATTTGTTTCGTTGAGTGAGGAAGCGGTATTCCAGAGGTAAAGCTATTCATAAAATGTTAAATGACTTGTTCATTGAGGTTTCAGTTTAAGGGCAGTGGGACAAACAAAGCAAAGGAGGCATTGTTATGGCTGCCTTGTAACTAAGCTTATGGTTGCAGAGCCAAAGTTCGAATGCGATACCAGGAGACACTGTATAAGAATTTAATAAACTTTGTCCAGATTTGTGTTGCTGATTGAGGAAGTGATATTCCAGTGGGATCATTACATTAGCATAAGTATAGGTGGGACAGATGAAGTAGAATGAGCATGGTTCTAGCTGCCCAGGATCTCAAACAGTCTTTTATACCGGCTCAAGACAGCAAGATTCAAAGGGGGAGAATCGGAATTACAAGTCATTAGTAAACTCCTTCTTAGAGTTTTATTTTATGTGGAAAACAGACTATGGGATGGCAGAAGCTTATACATGCCTTGTCCAGATATTAGTCCATATGGTCACAGGAGCCTAGATCGTGACAGTGATAAGTTTGTTATATTTTCTGGTCCTGGACACTGTTTCATTTTTCCTTGTTCGATTGTTTGGGAATTCTTATATGCTGCTCAAAGTTATAGACCAAAAGTTTTATTACTTAATGTAGAGAATAATCTAAGAAGAGTTATGTATGATTCTCATTTAGGGTAATAAAAATAACTATAGGCGGATTGAAAATTGGATAGACGAACCAGTATTTAAGTAAGAGGGAGCAGATGGGGTTGTCTACTGGTGGGGTGAATAAAGATTACAACCGACTAATTGAGAGGAGGGCGGTCAAGTGGACCGGGGAATAAAGATATTTAATTGGGGTAGAATAGTTTTGTTTAGGATTAGGGGGTTTAGTGCAACAATGACTCTGGATAACAGAGGGAAAGTTTTAGTTATACTGCCTATATTGGTTATGATGAGACAAATTAATAGAAGTGACCTAAACACTTATGATATCTTTTAATTTACATAGTCATTCTTAGCTCCATAAACTATAGCTATGTGGATATCCAAGGGGGAGATATCTCTGAATCAGAGTGTGATTCTTATTATCAATGGCAGTGAGGATTATATCTTGAAATGTTAAAGAGGTCCGATCTAGAATTAAACATTACCAAATCCTTAGGCACCTGGAAACCCTACAATGCCAGGTAGCCTTTTTGCAAGAAATGCACCTATTAGAGACAGAAGGTAATCTTTTCAGAAGATGACAAATAGAACAGGTGTATGCAACAGGCAATGCAATGGCACAAAGAGAGGTAACCATTTTATTTTCCAGGGGGACGTCATTTAAGTTACAGCATTCCCATACAGATAATCAAGGGAGATACATATTTCTACAAGGTCTTTTAAACCATGTGGAAGTTATCCTAGGAACAGCATACAGATCTAATGTAGACTCACCAGAATTTTTTGTAAAAATAACAAAGGTCCTTAACCTGTTCCCTAAATTGCCCATAATAATAGCTGGAGATTGGAATCTGGTCCTTTCATTAACTCTAGATAGATCAGTTAGCAGAGAAAATACCCTCTCCCTGGTGTAAGAAAGCTCTAATGGACCTTATTAGGAATTTTAGCCTTAGTGATCCCTGGAAATTGTTAAATCCTACTACCAAGGGGTTTACTTTTTACTAGCCTGTTCATAAATCATTATCCTGAATTGATTTCTTTCTTGTAAATAATCCAGTACTTGAAGGCTTAATAGGTAGTAGTATGTCCCCCGAGGGTTATCTCTGATCATGCACCTATCTGGATGGAAGGTGTATTATTACATCACATGGATAAACATAGCATATGGAAACTAAATATGCAACTTCTTCAAGATGAAAAAGTGTTGCAATCACTTAAAAAAATAATTGACCGCTTCATTATACAAAACCAAGGGTCGATGCCAGATACTGATAAACTTTGGTGCACCTTAAAATGTGTGATCAGAGGGGAGTGTATCTGATTATCTACCATTCAGAAGAAAAAGAGAGAGAGAAGCAATCTTCTTTACTCTTATCACAAATTCAGTTTCTTGAAAACCAACAAAGTAATCAACAGAATGAAGAGACTCAGGTACAACTGACTAAATTACAAAATCAATACTAGGACCTCCTACAGGAAAAAGCTCAATATATGCTATTTAAAACCCACGTTAAATATGTAGAACAGGGGATAAAGCTAGTCACTTATTGGCTCTTCAGTTGAGAAGACAAGAAGAATCCAGGATTGTGGTATCCCTAAACTCTATTAAAGATAATTCTCTTCTTACTACGCCTAAAGAAATTGTTAGTGAATTTGTGGCATGCTACAAATCCTTATATTCCCACAAATACCTGCCCTCTCTAACAAGGAAAATGCTACAAATCCTTATATTCCACACAAATACCTGCCCTCTCTAATGAGGAAATTCAAGATTATCTTAATGCTATTCCACTTCCCATCCTACAACAATCACAAGTGAATCTTCTGGAGGTGCCTATAACACAGCAAGAATTGTGGGATGCTATTGATTCATTGCAGGATGATAAAGCCCCAGGGCCAGATGGCTTTCTGCCATGGTTCTATAAGATATTCAAGGAATCTATATCACCCTTAATGTTGAGAATGTTTACTTATCTTTGTAATTCTGGACTATCAGATACTTCATTATTAGAAGCTCTAATAATAGTACTCCCCAAACCAAATAAATATCCGCAGGTGGTCTCTAATTAACGACTAATTTCCCTGATGAATTATGATATGAAACTTTTTGCAAAGATCTTAGCCAAAAGAGTGGCACGAGTCTGGACCCCTCTACTCAATCCGGAACAAGTGGGATTTGTAGCAGGTCGCTCCTCTGTAGACCACTTTAGAAAACTGTTTCATGTTTTCTCTGAAACATAGAAACATAGACTTTGATGGCAGAAAAGGACCACTTGGCCCACCCAGTCTGCCCATTTCCCTACCTATTGGATAAGCTGCAGATTCTAGTTAACCAACAGACTACTTCCTGCAAACCCCCCACTATAATTGCTTTATGTCTGTCCCATGCATGTTTGAATTCCCCCACTGTTTTAGACCCCACAACCTCTCCAGGAAGGTGGTTCCATGCATCCACCACTCTCTCCATGAAAAGGAATTTCCTCACATTACCTCTGAGCCATCCCCCCTCTAACTTTAAAGTGTGCACCCTTGTTCTTATACATCTCTTTTTCTGAAATATGCTGCCCTCCTGGACTTTGTTGATTCCCCTGAGGTACTTAAAAGTTTCTTTCATGTCCCTCCTGTCCCTCATTTCATCAAGGGTATACAAATTAAGCTCTCTCAGTCTCTCTTCATATGGTTTCTGATGTAGACCCTGCACCATTTTAGTTGCCCTCCTCTGGACTGCTTCCATCCTGTCTATGTCCTTGCAAAAACGAGGTCTCCAAAACTGCATGCAGTACTCCAGATGGGGTCTCACCAACTGTCTGTACAGAGGGATAACCACTTCTATTTTTCTACTTGTGATGCCCCTCCCTATGCATCCCAGTATCCCCCTGGATCCCCTTATTGACTTCTCATATTGCTTACCCACCTTTAGGTCATTTGATATGACTACACCCAGATCCCTTTTCATTATTGTTGTTGTTAGTAGCTCCCCTGCTATTGTGTACTCTTCTCCTGGATTTCTATTTCCCAGCTGCATTACTTTGCACTTCTTTGAATTGAATCTAAGTTGCCATATGTCTGACCATTCCTCCAACCTTGCCAAGTCCCTTCTCATCCTTTCTACCCTCCCTTGTGTATCAACTCTGTTACAGATCTTTGTGTCATCTGCAAAGAGGCATACCTTTCCTTCCAGACCCTCTGCAATGTCACCTAAAAAGACGTTACAGAGGACTGGACCCAGTACTGAGCCCTGAGGTACTCCACTAGTAACCCCCCTTTCTTCAGAATGTGTTCCATTCACTATTACCTTCTGTGTCCTGTTGTGCAGCCAGTTTGCTACCCAGACTACCACCCTAGGACCCACTCCCAGGCTGGCTAACTTGATTATTAATCTTTTGTGCGGGACTGTGTCAAATGCCTCGCTAAAGTCTAGGTAGGCCATATCCACAGCCCCTCCCTGGTCTATTACTTTTGTAGCCCAGTCAAAGAAATCAATTAGATTCATCTGACATGACCTTCCTGCTGGAAATCCATGCTGCTTTGGGTCCTGTGCCCCACTGGCCTACAGGACAGCACCCTACCCTATGGCATTGGTGTCCCTGGATGCAGAGAAGGCTTTTGACAGGGTAAGTTGGACCTTCCTGTTTGAAGTCCTCAAAAAATTTGGTTTTACACACACATTTGTAAAGTGGATCCAACTACTATATACATACCCCACAGCCAAGGTCTATTGTAATGTTTTTTTTTCAGAGTTAATCCCTTTATTTTCTGGAACGTGCCAAGGATGCCCGCTATCGCCTTTTCTGATTAACCTGTACATGGAACCACTTCTATAGCATTTACAAAATTCTCCCCAGGTACCAGGTATACAGATTGGTGAGGGGGATCCTCAGCTATCAGCATACGCAGATGACCTTATGTTACTCATCACCAATCCACAAAATTCCCTTCCAGGGATACTGTCCATCATAAAGAAATTTGGTACCCTATCAAATTATAAATTGAATATAAGTAAATCAACAATCGTACCACTTAATTCTCATACTCATCGTGCATGGTTAGAAGGCCTTCAGTTTAGATGGGCAACCAAAATAACTTATTTGGGACTTATACTTACACCTAATTTACTACAAATCTGAAAATTGAATCTTGAGGTTACATTGGGACATATACAGCAGGATCTTGATAGATGGGCTCCTTTATATCTTTCTTTACAAGGAAGAAGCAATGTAATTAAAATGAATATACTCCCGAGATTATTTTACCCCTGAATATGCTAAATTTTTATGTGCCACTAAATTGGTTTAGGAAAGTTCAACAGACTATTTTCAAGTTCCTTCAGAAAGCAAAACCACCCAGGCAGTCATATGTTAGACTTGGAGCCTGAAGCAAAAAGGGGGCCTAAAGTTACCAAACATTTCTCATTATTATCTGGCAAGTCATACAGCTAAATATTTCTGATGGTACTGTACCTCCCCACTACTAATGGAATAATATCTATCTATGAGCCAATCTGGCTAAAAATAAAATGTTTAGTCATAGGGCAGTCTGGTATTTCCCCAAATTGTTTGTTATTCATTTCCCCTAAGCAAGGCTATAAGATTCCAAAAAAATAACTTAATCTGTATGTCCCTAAAAGTACATGCTCAATTGTGTAAAGCCCTCAAATATATTAATACACAAGATATTTCTCAACCTATTCATTTTAATCTGAATTTTTTACTGGATAACCAATATTTAAAAACTAGGGAAAAGATTCCCGAGCAGGAAACTAGGGTTTTAGATGTAATGGATCAGGGCAAGGTTAAGGCTTCACCTGAACTCCTTAAGACCTTAGGTCTCCCTCCCAATCAGATATTCAAAGCATTTCAAATTAGGCACCTCTTGATATCTAAAATGGGTTCTGAAATTTGGGATACTGACCAATCAGATTTTCTGATCATGTTCCATAATTTGGTATGGAATCCCCATGCAGTATCTAAAATAACAGCTGAACTATATCCTAGAATCCATCTGGATATCCCAGGGGAGTCCTCATATTGGAAGACTTAATTCCCAGATAAACAATTCTGTTTGGACAATATCTGGAAAGCCATATATTCCTAAACTTCTAATGACAAACTGTGCCTGATTCAGTTTCTTATAGTACAAAATATGGACTTCACCCCAGCAAAATGGTTTACCATGGGTAAACTACAAGACTCCCAATGTAATAGATGTAGTTTACAGGAAGGTACTATATACCATATGCTCTGGATATGCCCTTTAATCAGGCCTCTATGGGACACAATTCAGATCAAACTGGATCCCCTCCTTGGATTGCAACCTTATTTTCAACCAGAAATATGTATTCTTGGGGACTATACCCAGATTCCAGTTTTAGAAAGAAGATGTGCTATGGCTTTAATTTCACATACAGTCAAACAAATGGTATTAAGACATTGGAAGGATGCCCAAATTATCCCATATTTAGAATGACTGAAAGAATAGTTATATAATTTAAGAATAGAAAAGATGAAAGCTACCCTCAGACACTGTCCCGTTAGCTTTGATAGGAAATGGAGCAAGATTTATATGTTAACTTCAATATAAGGTAAAATAAGATTTTGTTAAGATTATCCATGGTGGTATTAGATATATAATCACAATTCTGTTACTGTATGATGTTATTGGCACTTAGTAGAGCGGCAGGGATAAGGGAGGGGAAGGGATTATAGCTAGGATTATATTTAGAATTAGGGATAGTAGATATTAGGAGGCCAATGTAACCTTAAGGCCTTAAGTGCTTATATTCATGTGCATTTCCTTTTTTTATATTTGTGCCTTGTTATACCACATATGTATGTTTCTAACGAAATAAATAAAATACATTTAATTTAAAAAAAAAAAAAAGCATGGCTACCATATAGGCCAAGGGTGTACCACAGAAGAACCATATACACAGAGATGACAAATGAACAGTTCCTGGCATGTTACAGGCTGAACAAGGATACCATCACACAGCTCTGCAATGAGCTAAGGGATGACCTACAAAGCAGGACAGGCAGAGGCCACCCCCTACTGGTGGAGATAAAGGTCACTGCTGCACTTCAGGTCCTCACAAGGGACCCCTTCCAAATGCCCACAGGAAACACACTGGGAATCTCACAATCAGCAGTCTCAACATGCCTAAGGCAGTTCCTCGAGGCACTACTGCACAGGGCAGCACAGTATATCACATTCCCATGGAATGCCATGAGCAGCAGGCCATCCAGCAGGGCTTCTAAAGTGTTGCACAACTACCACGGGTACTGGGTGCAACAGACTGTACCCACATCACTATAAAAGCACCATCACTGGATGGGGATGCATATGTGAACAGAAAGGGATACCATTCAATGAATATTCAAGTTGTATGTGACAGTAACTGTAGGATCCTGGATGTAGTGGCATGGTAGCCAGGGTCATGCCATGATGCCTACATCTATAGGCACAGTGGCCTGTATGAAGCCTTTGAGCATGGGTTAATACAGGATGGATGTCTAATAGGTAGGTGCATGTGCAATAGAATGCAAATGTACACACAGACAATGTTGAAGATAGCCAGCACTGAACCTATTACTAGTATGGAGGCCTATGAGACGGGTAAAACACCTGCGACACACAAACACACTGAGCAAGTGCACATGACAATGTGTATGTACCAGAGGACCAGTCATGCACATAACACCCCCTCATGTCAGAATCACACATGCACACACAACCAATTGACAGGCAACACAGGCATGGCACTGGGGCTGCCCCTGCATGCCACTGTGCTGTGTGGAGCACTGCACAACACGCAACCTTGACCATGACCAGGACAGCATTGCCCATGAGTATGCAACCCTGAGCCCAACTGTACATACATAGACATGCGTGATACACAGGAAGTACCCCCAACCCCCTCACACAAACCCTGGCAGAGCACCACACAGCAACACAGTCATGCAGTGCAAACCAGATGTTGGATAATGGGAGGCATACTGGTCACACACACAAATGCAGGTGACATCAACACAGCAGACACAGGGAACACACATGGTACACATGTGGATGTGCATGAAGGGGCAGACAGTGTGAGATGAGTGCAAGAGCCAGTGTGGTATCTGCAACACAAGCATGCATGTTGGAGGGACAACATATGTGGGATGGCAGCAGAGATGCATACAAAGCCAACAATGCATTCACAACTACTAACCACTGCCAAAGTGTTCACAGGTGACAGTGGATACCCCCTACTGCCATGGCTAATGACACCAATCAGAAGACCACAGAGCACAGCAGAAACATGATATAATGAAGCACATGTAGCCACAAGGTCTGTGATTGAGTGAACATTTGGACTCCTAAAAATGCGGTTTCGGTGCCTGGACTGCTCTGGAGGTGCACTGCAGTATAGTGTATGCTGAGTGTCAGCATGGCATGCAAAATCGCCACGGACAGCTGCATCCTCCACAACATTGCCATCGACAACAGATTGAACATGCCAGATGAGGAGGAAATGGATGACAGTGGTGATGAATTGGGGTGACAATGAAAGCACCAATGCAGCACAGGACAATGCACAAGACCAACATCCAAGAGGAACAGTGGCAGCCGGACATACAACCAGGACACAGCTCGTACGGAATCACTTTGCATAACACCATGCCAGAGCAAACAGCAACATGAGCAAGAGAAAACATCCATTGCCCACAACAGGAGCACATGCCAGACAGTGTGCACGTGCCAGCTGGGCTGCACTACACCATGGTGATTTACAAACATGGTGAACACACCAAGCCTAGCACCCATGAAACACAGATGCCAGAACAACATCCTTGGACATGCATGCTGTTCCATAAGGTGCCTGTTAGACAGAGACTAGTGATGATACATGGACACTGTCTGCTGAATGACTGACAGCCCATGGCAGCAGTACACAGCAACAACCAGAGAAGGACCATGTCAACAGAGGAAGGCACACAAAACCACGGTACCAGGCAGTGTGCACCACACATAGAGGATGTTGGCATGGTGGAGCATATGCCTGGATACCAATGCTAATCACATGGCAATGTGACCATAGTATGGCCAATGTGAGGACATTCCTGGGTGCAAATGAAGGACCAAAACCACAAGGAGGAAAGCCACTCCAAATGGCCGAGTGTGCTAATATGAGTAAAAATTACCCATACACACAAGAAACTCCAGCACCACTTACTGCAGAGATGAATAAATATCACCCAAATAACCAAATCAGCAAGAAAATTGCAGGTTGAAATATATTTGATTTAATATAGTTCTTCCATATATAAAAAACAGTCAAAAACACATAGATACATAGACAGTGTCGGCAGATAAGGGCCTATGGCCCACCCAGTCTGCCCATTTGAGCTTGTAAGTTCAGTTTGTTTTCCTAGAAGTCTGTTGCACCTTACCCCTGACCTCCAGAATTCCTTTATGTCTATCCCATGCATTCTTAAATCCCTTGATTGTTTCAGCCCCCACCACTTCCTCTGGCAGGGTGTTCCACTTGTCCACCACCCATTCTGTGAAGAAATTCTTTCTCATGTTTCCTCTGAATCGTCCTCCCTCCAACTTCATCCCATGCCCTCTAGTCCTGGAACATCTTTTTTGCTTAAAAATAGTGTTTTCCTGCACCCTGTTCCTCCCTGTAAGATACTTGTATGTCTCTATCATATCCCTCTCTCCCTCCTCTCCTCCAGGGAGTACATGTTCAGTTCCTTCAACCTGTCTTCATAGGACTTGTGATGCAATCCATGCACCATCTTTGTTGCCCTCCTCTGAACTTTCTACCCTGTCTATGTCCTTCACGTAGGTATGGTCTCCAGAACTGTACTGTACTCCAGGTGAGGCCTCATTAGTGTCTTGTATAGCGGAATTATGACCTCTCTTTTCCTGCTGGTAATGCCCCTGCCTATACATCCCAGCATCCTATTTGCTTTACCTGCTGCCTTGTCACACTGTTCCCTACCTTGAGGTCATCAGAGATGATAACCCCAAGATCCCTTTCCTGCTTGGTGCATGCTATATCCTCATCCCCAACTGATATATTGTGCCAGGTTTTTGTGTCCCATATGCATTATCTTGCACTTCTTTGCATTGAATTTCAACTGCAAAACCCTGACCATTCTTCAAGTTTCTGCAGGTCGCTTCTCATTCTGTCTACACCCTCTGGTGTGTCTACTCTGTTACAGAGCTTTGTGTCATCAGCGAACAGTGAAATTCTGCCTTCTAGGTCCTGCGCCATGTCACTGATGAAGATGTTGAATAGGACCGGTCCCAGCACTGATCCCTGTGGTACCCCACTGGTCACTCTTCCCTCTGTGGGTGACAGCCATTTACCACCACCCTCTGTGTCCTGCCACCCAGCCAGTTACCTACCCACCACACTACTGTCCTGCCCACACCCATATTCCCCAGTTTGTGTAATAGTCTTCTATGTGGCACAGTGTCAAAGGCCTTGCTGAAGTCCAGATAGGCCATGTCCACTGCCCTCCCCTGATCCACCTCCCTAGTCACCCAGTCAAAAAATTCAATGAGGATGGTCTGACATGACCTCCCTCTGGTGAAACCATGCTGCCTTGGGTCCTGTAATCCATTGACAACCAGATGTTCCACCAATCTCTCCTTCAGTAGTGCTTCCATGATCTTCCCCACTACCGAGGTGAGGCTGACTGGTCTGTAGTTCCCTGCTTCCTTTTTGTTCCCACTTTTGTATAAGGGGACTACATCTGCTGTCCTCCAGTCTTTGGGTACCGCCCCTGTTTCCCGTGATCGGCTAAACAGGATAGCCAATATATCTTACAAACAGGGACTCAGGTGGAAGCCACAAGCCTCCTACCAGTTTCGCTTCAGAGCATCATCAGGGAGTGTTCAAACAGGTGATGCACTCTACCTTTAAAGGTAAAACCTTAAAGTGACAGGGTATTACAAAAATATATTTACTCTAGAGTGACACACATACATAATAAAATAGTTATATGAAAAATAGATATATTTATATCTAAATATGAATATAAATGAATGAACAATAGCACACTACAAGACAGATGAAAACACATACAATTACAAATAATCATGAAACAGCATGACTATTATGTAGAATTGTTTATCAATTGCACCTGAAAATTATGTGTTTTAAGACATATTCATATATACACACATATACACACCTATACTAATATACTCCGAAAACAGTTGAATAATTAATTTGTGATATAAACCACAGTTGAAAGCTATAGAATTAGCTGCAAAGTCCAAGTGATATTCCAAAACATACACTTAATAATGAATTGTTTATACCTTAAAACTCAACTTCTTCTTTTTTATTCTTTGTTATTAATTATTTGTTTATCTTTTTCAAAAATGGTATCAATTCAAAAATATCATTTAACCCTGAAAGGTTAAGTGCATTTGATTTATAAATCCAAAATTGCTCTTTCAATCAATCAAGAGAGTAGGCTAATTACAAGATATTGTGCTAAAAGTAGCATCATAATTGATACTATTAACAAATTCTGGCATATCCTTGATACCGAACCGGCTCTAAAATCAGTGGCTAAACGTAAACCTAAGATTACTTTTAGGAGATTGAGAAATTTAACACACTGCTGGTGGTGGGTGTTGGCTCCATGGGTATATGTGTGGTGGTGTGACACTGAACTGTATCCAGGCAGGAGATAAATGCTAGCATATGTCAGCACACGTGTGCAGATGGGTGCACCAGTACAGCAGCACACCACCACATGGCCCATGTGCCCTGCGTCCAAAATCAACACCACTGTCAGGTAGTTGGGACACTAAACATGACATACAGCCTGGTAGTGCACAGATGGTGGCCCAGATCCCTGGACCATGTGCACCAATGACACAACTTAACTGGACACACATGGCCAACGTGGATGTTGGGCACCAGCACTCGTGCAGCACCACTCTTGTGTTGGCACATGCAGTGATGACTGGCTACAGCACCAGATAGCACACCAATGGAGATGGGGTTCCAAACACCAGCACCACAATGGAATAACATGTAATACAGCGACAGGGGGTACAGGACACAGACAGGCCAGAGGTGAAGTGTAACACCCTGACAGCACTGCATCAACAGTGGCATGGCATGTGGCCATGGACACCATGATAGGCCACAACCCCACACCCATGAAACATGGTGTGTGGACACCCCTGTGTAGTGGTGTTGCCAGTAATGCACACACAGAAATGCATTGCCAACAGCCATGCTACCTCATGCACCACACTGCCCATACACATCACCCCACCATCCCTGTCATGTGCCGCCGACTGATACAACCCATAACACCTCCCACAGCCAGCAACACACTCACCACTGACTGAATGGCACCATGGCAATGTGATGCAGGATGCCACATGATGCAGTAGTCACAGTGTGCTGAAGGGTGGTGGCATAGAACAGAATCCACCCCTCGAGATGCCAGACCCTGTGACAGAGTGGTGGCATGTCTGATGCTGAAGCCACTGGTGTCACACAGGTGTGCCCCATCCCGTGAACATCACTGTGATGTAGTGAGTGTCTGTGTGTGTATGTGTGTGTGTGTGCAATGCAGGCACCATAGCATTACAGGTGCCATTGGCCTCCAAGACCCTGTGTCACAGTGCGTCACGGCATGTGACACAGATACATTAGCGTTAGTATCCCATCCCTGCATCACAGTGCATCATGGCATGTGACACAGATACATTGGTGCCAGTACCCCAGCCCTGGGTCACACTGTGTTACAGTATCCGATGTAAGTGCAGCTGGTGTGCATCACGCTGCATAGAGGACAGCCAGTGGTGTCATGCTATGTGAGGAGCTTGCATGTGCATCACAGACAACTGTCACAGTACACGCTGCCCACAACAGCACTCTCACAAGTGCAATATTAACTACCCAGTGTACTGCACCACAATCCATTGGGTAGGCACTGCAGGGCCCTTCCACAGCTGGAAGCATGTGCAGGCAGGTCAAAGGGAACTGTACTCTGCAAGTACAGCACGCCTCCACAGGAGGGGTTCACAGAGATAACTTTGTCTCCAGCAGGTGCAATAGGTGTGGCTGATCCAGTACTGTACATCATGGCAGGCTCTGGGTCGGGGAAATCAAACTTCACTGACGAGGAGACCACCATGCTGGTCAGCTGTGTGACTAAGTGGTCAAGGCTGCTGATGCCACCAGGCTTTGCAAGGCACCCCATGATGGACAGGGACAGGGTGTGGTGCTGCATTGCAACCAAACTGCAGATACTGATGAGTGTCAAGTGCAGTCCAACAGCTGAAGCATAAACTCAATGACATATCCCACAGGAAGCCAGGGATCTAGAAAAACCTCACAGACCTGGCCAGAGAGGCAGACATACAGATGAGTGGTAGCCATCAAAGGGAGTCAGGTGAATGGCACACCACATGTACTTAGTGTTAATGATACAATCAACAATTGGTCATGTAACATCCAGATGTCTAACCCATGCGATGTCACTGTCTCCACAGTTCAACAGATGGGTGTGACTGCAGAGGACCATGGAGCCACACAGCAAGACACAGAGATGACCGGTTAATGTGAAGATGGCTCAAGTACCAACCAGGAGGGTAAGTGCCACATTCCATGTGCGTGTTGTGTGCATGGTCAACACAATGGATGCACAGATGAGGTACAGGGGTGACATCCATGGATGTGCATAGGTGTAATTTCCAAATTGCAACAAGGGCAGCAATGCAACACTGCATGGTGTGTGTGTGTGTGTGTGTGTGTGTGTGTGAGGAGTCACAGGGTACATGGGCAGAAATGCACAGCATGTGCAGGTACTGTGTGCCAATGTGCTCCAAATTATAGCACTCCAAAGCAATCACAGCACAGTACTGTAGATGACAAATGTGTAATTAAATCATCCCATCACATTGAGCCCATAGCACCTCTGCAACAAGCCCTCTGGGGGCGTACCAAGATACACATGGTGATGTGTGTACAATGCAAGACCACCATGTAACGCTCATGACAGGGCAGAGATGCATCATAGCCATGCCACTGCCATGCAGAACATTTATGCCTGCACATATAAGCTGGGACATGTATGACAGTACCACTGTGGCCACATGGTTATGCACGTGGACAGTGCCATGCTGCAGTGTGACACTGGACATGGTGATTGCATACAGGAACAGCTGACACCACTGTCAACAATGTACAGCTGTATGGGTGCAATGGACTGGTGTCTGCAAGCATCCAGCAACCAGTGCACACAGATGTCATAGCACATACACAGTCAAGCAATGTGGGGGCCATAACATACCACACTTTGAATGTGCTGGGCTGTGAAACCCTGCTGTTGGCACCACTGTTGCCTGTGGTAATGACAACCCTGACTGTGTACAATGCCTGCACTGGCATGGAGGGAGGAACATGGCACATGTAGGTGTGCAACACCGGGGCATTGGTGGTTTTGTCAAGCAGGTTAGGGTGGTGGGACTGCGGCGCTGGACTGGCATCATTTATGTCAGTATGTGATGTATGCACACATAGCACTGACAGTGGGCCATCTATACACATAGGTGGTGATGGCCAACATACATGCACACTGACTGCAAGGGCACAGGTGTGTGGCCCATGATGGACAACATATGCATGCTACACATGGTGCTGTTTACATGTCACACTGGCCATGAAACACAGCATCATGGCCACAGCCTACACTGCCAGGCATGGCTAACATATGTGACATGTGAAGTGTGTCCATATATGGCTTGAGTTGTATTGTGCATGGCTGGATGTAACTCATGTCCCACCTCCATTGTTGTGGTAGGGGACAGTGATGATGATGAGGACAATGTGGACGAGGAAGATGAGGAGCTGCAAGACAGTGTCTGAGAGCTGTCACGATGGCAGTGAGGATCCTTAAGTGGCAGGAGACAGTTACACAGAGTGCACACTGCAGATGCAGGCAAGTGCGTGTCCAACAACTAGTACAGGACATCGTGGTGATCAGTCATCAGTGACCCAGTCTGGTTGCAGTACAGCTCAGGACACACAGTCAGCTGCAGTGGATAGTGTGCCCCAACATTGCACACATCAGGTGGCTTCTGCCCCTGACACAGTGATAGGAACCACTGCAAATGCAGAAAAACACAGAACAGGACATTGTGTACAGTGGAACTCAAGTGGGCTATGTCACACAGCCTAATGCCCCTGCTGGTAATAGGCATAGACAAGATGCTGCTGGGGGGGCCATGGGCATTTCAAGCCATGATGCCCATGTGCAGCATGTTGCTGCTACTGCCAGACATCAGCTACAAGATGTGGTAAAGCTGTTGGGTAGCTTACTTTTGGCCCTTAAGGCAGTCATGGACACACTTGGGGAGCTTGAATGTTAGTCTGGTGCCAACACACGAGTGGTGTGTTACCACAGTGGGGAATAATGCATCTGTAGTGTGGCATGATACACGGTACTGGCATTGTGTAAGGTGTGTAACACACTGCCCGGGGGAATGGGTGTCTGTCATAATGTTGTAGTATTCCGTCTCATGTTAAGTTATGTAGCATGTGCTGAACTGCAGAGTTGCCACTGTCTCCAATGTCTGTTGAGTATGCATATATGTGTGTTATAGGCCATGATAGGGGTGTATACAGCTGGGCTGTGGCACATGATGGCCCCGTTTCAATGTTCACTGTTGCAGTACATCCATAACAGTGTTTACATGTAGTGTACAGTATGTACCTCACCTGTATCAGGAGGATTGCACAGATGTTGGATGTACATCTTGATGTTAATGTTATTATACAATATATGCACTGTTGTGTTGTCATATCCAATGTTCTCTGTGTCATTTGTAGACTGTGGGATGCCATGTGTTGCATTGGAGGTGCTGCAGACACAGATATGTATTGTAGGGCATTGTGCCATATACATGTACGGGGCCATAACATGCATGGCATGTCGAAGACCAGGCACAGTCCATGTACACACACAGAGCATTGTTACACATTAGGGACTTCGGGTCTGCAGTGGTGGCTGCCACGAGCAACAGTCCATGGCCATGTAGGGTATGCTTTCACAACATATACCAGTGGCATGGACTATGGGCACGGTTGTGATGTAGTGAAGCCTGAGGCAACTATTGGGGCCATGCTGCTATGGGATAGTAGGCATCGTGGTTGACTGAGGACACACATCTGTTCAGTATGTCAATCACCCAATGGTGATGGCTGACATGGCTTACCTATCTGCTTGTCAGCACACTGACCTGGCATACACTACTCTGGACACAAGAGACTGTCCACAGGATAGTGGAATACACACGTATTGGCCCACCACATGTGTGGCATATACTCTGGCCCACTGACATACAGACCTATAGGCCTCATGGTCTGTCCTGTGGACAGAGTGTACTGTTGCTGTATGCACACTCTGCAGAGGTTGCTCTCTGATGAACAGTACACAGCCTCACATATGGCTGTTACCCAGTTGAGTGTGTATCTGGTAATTGTGTTACATCTCCAGTCGATACACAGTTCATACACAGTTACATGGCTTTTACAGACATCTGAGACACTGTTGCATACCACTATACAAATAGTGTTTATTCTACTATCATGTGTGTTGATTATCAAATATGCACAGTGAGACAGACACATAGTAATCTATACAAACCCAATTATGGCAGCACACAGTGATGGTGGTAAGGGATGTAACATACAAGGCTGCACATGATCCATAACGAAAGACACATGTTTACAGTGAATATGCCTGTCCAGACCTTTGCCCACACACACACTGAGTGTCATTATCTGTATGCACACCTGACACAGGTGCATGTGTCCCTGTATGAGTGACCTGCCAACCGTTAGAGTGTCAATATGTGCCCCTCACAGGAGACACATGGCAGACATGCCCGAATGGGTGGTAGGACTGGGTAACGCAGGTACTGTGTGATGTCCGTGCATTTGTGGTATGTAGGTGTGTGTGCACCAAGGTATGTTAGCAGGTGCCCATGTGCAAATTGGATGGGGGTGGCACACTATCTGGGAGTAGAGACATATATGTTACTCTGCCATGTGCACCGTCGGCTGTCGCTGTGTCGCTGGGTGCCGGTGGTGGGTGAACACTCATCTAGACATGTGTGGTTGGGCTGGTTGCCACAGAGCTGCAAGCTACATTCTGTGTTCATTGTGTTTGCCATGTTGGATATGACACATGGCAATAGGTGAAGGGTAGACGTCTGTACAGATGCGCCTGTGTTGGGACATTGGTGGCTGACACACTGGCGATTGGAGGACATCAGTGCATGAGAGGGGTGGTCTGTGACTATGTACAAGGGCTTCACCTCATAGCAGGGCACATGTAGAACCATAGAGCATGGAACCAGGGGAGGGACTCACGACTGCATGTGGTTTGGATAGTGGTCAACATGGTTGAGAATGGTTTTGGTGCCCACGACCAGCCACATGAACAATGCTTCAGAGTGCAGGTGGGTGGCACTGTACACTGACATGTATGGTTGCATTGCATGATGACTCACAGCCAGATCTCAGGATAGGCACCTGCACCTGTTCAGGTCAACATCCACAGCACCGTAGGGGTCTGTGTCAGTGGTGCATTAGGTAGCACACATGCCACAGAGTCCGGGAGATCAGAGGCTGTGGGTTCAGTCCCCACATCAGGCACTCCGGTCAGTATCCCAATACTGACACTGTATTGCCACATGGGTGGGGCAGCACTCATGAGGTGCCACAATTTGGAGGTGATGTGCGACAGAAATCCCATTGGCCAGTAGTGGTGGCTGTTCAGGTGGATGTCAGGGTTCACATGGCACATAAACATATTACTGGACTGTCCCTGTTGTACTGGCCAAATGTCCCCCATTCAGTGACCCACACATGAAACCCATCTAGGTCAATGATACCTGCCATTCATCTGTGTCAGAATGTGAAGGGGGAGGGAGGCTTCACAGTGTATTGCTAGCTGCACACAGTCAAGCAGACATGCTACACTGTAGGTCCTGTAAGTGTTGACAGTTACATATGTCGGTACTTATGCCCTTTGTGAGGTACTGGCCTGACCGTCACTGGCAAGATGTCAGATGGCTGGAAGTGATACAGCAGGGGCACAATGAGATGGTCCAGGTGCCAGGGGGAACGACCTACAAATGCAGCATACCCGGTGTTACAGTACACCCTGGAGGTGTTGTGTGCATTTGTGGACATTTGATAGACACCTTAATATACATGTAGGACAATGTCAGACCAGGCACGTATGTGCTATTACTCCAAGTGTGGTGATGCGGCACATGAGCACATGGAGCCATTTTGGTGGTGAGACAATATCAGAGGGTGATGTTGGGGTGGTGCACTGCACATTGAGGGCAGTGGGGACAGTGGACCATGTACTACACAATGTGATATCCTGTTGGACGATGGTCAGCTGTGATGGGGCTTGGTACATGGTGCAACGTGTGGCCAGGGCAAAGGCGTGTGGGCAGGTAGGTGCAGCTGTGTTGTGAGAATGTCATCTGCATGTACAGGCATAGTGGAAGGATCACAAGGCCTGTGTCAGTCACCTGACATGTGTGTACTGTGCCCAGACCATGTATAATGTGCATGTGCATTGTGTGCCATACATGGTTGTGCACTGCATTTGCTAACCATTCAGGGCATGTATGTTGTGTGACACTGTACCAGTATACATGTGCAGGTATTGCTGGTTGTGGTTGGTGCATCCAGTGGCACAAAACAGGTAACCAGTGGTGTACTATTGGCATTGGTGCAAGGGTCAGTGCTGTTCAATGGCTCCTTCATTGTTATTGGGGATGTCAATGTGGTTTATATGTGCCTACTGGCGGGGGCACCACAATCTGTGGGAGAGTGGACACAGCTGATGGGCTACAGGACCTACAGGCCGAACATGTAATGCTAGGGAGGTGGTCCAGCATCTCACAGTGTGGCTCCAATGACAAGACATGTAAGTGAGTGCATATTAGGGTCATGTAACATCGGACACAGTACTACCTGTGTAGGGTGCCAGTATTTGCATCAGAGGAGAAGAACGACCTGGGGTGATGCTCACTGGTTTTCTGATGTACTCTACGCAGTGCAGGACAGCAGCAGCAATGGCACACAGGCAGCTGGGATGCATAGTCAGGGGGATCAGTAGTGGGAGACAGGATGTTCAGACACCCTTGTTCAGTTCACTGCCAAGTCCGCAGTCCATGTATGGTGGTCAGTACCACTGCCCACACCTCAAAACAGACATCACCCTGCTAGGGTAGGTCCACATGGGCCTACAACACCTATAGTTAGGCCATGGCATATGGCGTATGATGAGGGCATGTAATCACTGCACATGTACACCCTGGAAGACAGGAGGGGGTGAGAAGACATGTTTGGGACCATCAGGTCCTTGACGGGGATCATTACAGTCGATACGGATGGTATAGTCCAGCTGAGTGGCAACCTTATCACGAGTGGGCACAGTCTAAGGCAAGCAGGTGGGGGTGTAGGGGGAGGGCAGGATGCATATCTTCACACGGATGGTGGTGGACACTTGTAATGTACTGCCAAGGGAGGTACACTCCTGCAGAACAGTGGGCAGGTTACTGTACAGCTATGACAGGTATTGGGCGAGGGTGAGGGCTATGTGCTCGCAGGATGGGTGGCCTGGGGAGCAAGGGTAGGGTCATTGGCTCATGCTGTGATCCCTGCAACACGGGCATACCTGATTGTCCATATGGTCTTCCACTGACATCTTCGGATATTTGCTTGTTCGTATGTGTCACTGTCAAAACCGTCTGGGCACTGTACTGTCCTATGTTAGATGCCCTTGTGTGGTTGCTACACAGATGCATACATCCATGTGAATGTTCTGATTGGGAGGACATCAGCAGCTGCTTCATTGTACAGAGGCCCAGTCAGGTGGGTATTCAGTGCACTGACATAGCATGTCCTCATGTGTACTGTACATTGTGCAGTCGTGGCCACAGCTACTTGGTTGTATTGTCAGCTGCTGCATATAGCCTAGAACAAAGAAGGGGGAGAGGTGATATTATCGGACCATTCAAACACCTGGAGGGCATTAACAAGCTGAAAGACTCTAACATGTTACAATACAAGACAAATAGCAGTACAAGAGAACCCAACATGAGATTGGAGGGAGGCTAATTAAGGGGTCACATGAGGACATTTATTTCATAGAAAGGGTGGTGGATGTACTGTATGGAAGGGCCTACCTCAGGATGTAATAGATATGAATACAGTGCAAGGCTTCAGACAGGCATGGGATAGGCATAAGGGAGCAATACAGATGAATATGACTAGATTGGCCATTGACAGAGCAAAGGTTGATGGCACATTCATAAGGTAGACAAAGAAATGGGAAGACTGGTTGGGCCTTGCGGTCCTTCTCTACTGTCAAATTTTATGTTTCTATGTTGCTATCCCTACAGTGGTGCATTGTGCATGTCATATTGGATGGTGGCGCACCACTGGATGCTACCAGTGTTCCATAGGTGAATACTGAGTCATGTGTATGCATACGTTTAAGTGTGTCACCGTGCAGTGCATCATGTGCACAGGGTGTGTGTCATGGGTGGGTATGTTTGTCTAGGGACCATATTGTTGTGTGTCTGAGGTTTTGGACTACTATGTGTCATGTTCACTGTAACAGCTACTGTTCATTGCTGTGTTTGACAGTTTCCATCAGCAAGGCCGTCTCGTTACTTGTGTTATTTGTGTGCCATCCTGACACTCTGTGCATGTGAAGTGCGGCGGTACATGTCATTCCATGTCTGTCATCAACATCTTCCTTTGCTTTGCAGTGGTCACTTGGGTTTGCACTGCTGCAGCCACCATTTTGGAGCATCAATTACCCTACACACTGGTTCCGCCCTGCTGCTCATCTGCTGTTCCTCTCCCAACAGTGTTCATGATACTAGTGGCTGCTCCAATGGGTGCCACACATGTCTCCTTAGCGGTCACCAATGCTGTGCTTGCCCTTGCCCTGTTGACAACTGTGTGCCCATGTTGTTCTGCAGTGGTTGCCTCACATGCTGTTGATGTGTTCATGTCTGTAGTCCCACCAGGCATGATGGATTTCTTGTGTGGCCTTCCCCTGGTACGTACAGGATGTTGTGTTGTCACCTGTGCAGCCTCACTGTGTTGCACACTGCGTGTCATGGTGGACTGTGCACATTCAGTGATGCCAATGGTGGACAGTATTGTTTGCAGACTTGTGTTGTCATCCATGCTGCTGAGCCTTGCCTGTGTTGTTCCTGTTGATGTGTGTGGACATGTGTCACCAGACTGTATGTATGTTGTGGTCTGTTGGCCAGTGGACTGTGCAGTGATGGTTTGCTTGTGTCCCTCCATGCTGGCTGTGCTGTCATGCACAATGGTAGCCTGTGCACCCTGGCCAGATGTTGACTGTGTTGCTGTTGCACTGTGGGACTTTTGTATCATGCTGGGTTGGACGTATTCTGCTGTGCAGCTGTGGGACTGTGTGTGTGTGTGCCCCATGTTCCTCTTTGTGGTGCTGCATGTCCCACTTGTGCTGTTGTCACCCTCCACAGTATAGGATGGTGTGATGTTGACCTGTGTGTTGCCAAACTCATTGGACTGTGGTGCTGCTATGCCACTTGTGTGATGCACCTGATGACGCTACACTCCAGCTACAGAGTACACATACGTCTGGCCGAAGGTTGGCTGGTCTGCATCACCAGGTGTCATTAGGTCTTGCATTTGTAGGTGTCCTGCTTGTTGTGTGACATATCCACTGCTGTGCCCATGACCACTGTTCATGTTTGATCCATACAGTGTGCGTCGTATGCATCCATACACACGTGTCTGTCTGTAACCATGGACACCTGTGGTGGTATCTCTATATGGTGCCATGAGTTGTGTCATGTATGGCCCGGCCTGCATGTCCACTGGACATGTGTCAGTGTGTTGGGCATGTGCAGCAGGATGCACATCTTTATGGATGTTGCTGCTGTGTGGTCCATAACTGCAGGCACGTCCCTCCATTGCTGTTGCTGACTGCACATTGTTGACAGGTGCTATGTATGGAATGACGTTTTATGAATGTGATGCAATTCCTGGCTGGTTGATGTTGTGGTGTGTGTCCTGTGGTCCTGTGTCACATGGTGCATTGTGGCCTTCGTTGCCCCCCTCACGCATGGGATGGCCATGTACCTGACCGCTGACCATGACCTGGTCTATCACCTGCAATGCTGTGGCCATGGTTTGTGCAGCCTGTGTTTTCTCCCGCTACAACTGAACCTGTTGCTGCAGTAATGCTGTCATCATCTTCTGGATGTTTGCCTGCTGTTGGATGCATGCCTGTATGTCCAGCAATATGGCATCCATGTGTGCCTATGTCCACTGTGTATTGGCCACACTAGTCTACACCGTTTCATGAACTGCAGCTATGGTCCCCTCAATGCAAGTCAGGCTAGCTGTGGTGGCAATGGTGTGTGCCTCAAGTGCTGCATGTACCCCTGTCATGCTACCTGCCATGGACTCCTCAACATGCACCACCTCCTGAAAGTAATGCCCAAGGCCCTCATCATTGGGTGTCTGTCCTCCATCACCATCATCTGTCTGTTGAGGGGTGTCCATGTGAATGTCCACTGCTGTTGTGCTCTCACTGTCTGCCTCCCCAGCTTGGCCATGCACTCCTTGTGTGGTATCATTTTCCTCTTCTGCAGGCATTGCATGGTCCTCAACCATGTTTTCCACATCCCCTGTTGTGGTGGATGTTGCAGGGCTGGCTATGTCTGGAAGTTCACCTGTATACCACTCTTCCTCACACTCACTGGACCTGGTATTTATATCACTGTAGTGCTGCTGCACATCCTTCTACACCTCCTCCTCCTCCTCCTCCTCTTCTTCTTCATGTGCCACTGTGTCTCTTTGTGTGTCTGGGCTGCATGGTAGTGTTGTCATGCTGCTTGTGTCACTGCCTGTCGTGCACCTTCTGTCCTCCCTGGTGTCATCTGTGGGTATAGAGCACATGCATTACAAGGCTGTGTCTTCCTCATGTGTTCTCCATTGTTGTCTCCATGTTGTACTGTGTGATTGCAGTTCTGTTTGTGTTGTGTTTGCACTGCCTGTGTGCAGTACGCAGTTCATACCTGCTGCATGGTGCCATTGGGTGGAATCTGTCCAAGCTCCCTCACATGCCATTACGACGGTCAGTGTTGCAGATATTGTATGTCTCCCAGCTGTCAGTGCAGTGCCACAGACTTGATTCAGGAACAGCATAGATGATACTATGATATGGGGCTCAGGGCAATGCGTATATACACGTTGTTAGCCAGATGAGTGAGAGGTGCTGTGATAGTGACATTCATTTTCTGTTCCAGACTTGGACTGCACTGCGGGGTACTATGTAGCCTATGTAACTGTTCGCAGTCACATGGCCATGACTGGGTATTGACAGGGGGTGGGTTCATGGTTACTGTGAGGGTGTAGTGCTATACAGACAGGGTCATGGAACTGTGGCACAGTCTGTCATCTGCATTGGTGGGTACATGTATGGACAGTGCTTTCAGAGGATCTGGGACGTGATGGGGGCATAGTTTTTTCTGGGATAACCAGGACAAGCGTGTACATTGGAGGGGTTTAGTGTGTGTTGGTGCCCTGGTGTTTAGCCATGTTCTGTTGATTGTTGGGGACCTGGGCAGCCTGGTTGGGGCTCTGTGTTACTCCACCATCATTGTCAACATTTCTGTCACATGCACCCTGCTTGGTAGGTATCTGTCACATTACCCCTATGTTCTTGTTCTGTTGTACAACTGTTGAACCCACTCCATTCTCCACTGTGGAAGGCATGACAAAGGATGTGTGGTTTAGGCTGTTTTGAGGGTGGCAGTGTTGTCCAGTGTACAGTTTACTTCACCTACACGTCTACCATCCCACCACCATCTCAATGCTTCCAGACATATCTTGGCTATGTTTTTTTGACACTGCACAGTTGCAACATATGTAATGGTACTGCCACATGTGGTCTTCCAGTGATACGGCTTTGCACATTATATTGTTTTTGTGAAGTTTAGCACAGCTGACACTGACAAAGGTGGACCTGCATGACACTTGGCATAGGAACACAGTGCCGACCTCTTTGATTGACATATTTAGTGGGGTGGCAGGATGGATCCCATCCAGACCCATCCAACCACCTGCATTGCCTTTCCACTGTGGTACCTCTGTTGTGTGGCTTCTGGGATGTTCATACAGGCAGGTGACACACATCAACATTTCATTCTGTATTGAGGGAATAGCTGTACTTTGTCTGACTCATTGGCCCTTCCATGGACATAGCTTCCTTGGCCATCTATATGGCATATCCCTTGATACACAGTTATTCAGGGATTCAGTTTTGGCATTTTCAACATGCACGGTATAGATGCCAGTGACTGCTGATAGGCCGGGGTTCTCTACATGTGTTCTGCTCACCTGGTGATGTCATTCCTGACCCTGCCACCATGCTCCATCATCCTTGATTGCTGGCTGCCAGTGTGTCTTGACTGCAGCAGCCGTGCTGTTCTCTAGTCAAGTTCACATTGCTGATATGAGCTGCGATTGGTCAGGCTGTCATGGGTAGACAGTGCAGGGCCAGACTCACATTGCAGTTATGGGCATCCCACTGGCACTGAGGGGGCTACCTGGCAGCAGTTGGGGAGTGCACTTGTGGTGTGGCAGTGCTGGGCTTCATGTTGTGTGCATCAGCATTTTGTGACATCCACAATTTGTTTACCTGTGATGTACTGATGTTACAGCTGATGGTAGTCAAGGGGGGTGGGTTTCAGGATGGGGTGTTTTTGATGTCAACACACCACCCATGACAACGGCTGTGTATCCTCTGTTGTGACCCTGGTATCCACCATTCAGTATCCCAGCCTGCTTGCTGCACATGTGCATGCTTTCTATCACCCCCATTGCTGTTACCTGTGTGTTGCTCCAAAGTTGTGTCCACCACTGCCTTTGTCCACCTGGGTGGGGCATGGTGCAGTGGCTGACTGTCTGCATATGCACATTGTTTGGTTGGGTGGGTCTCAGGGTTTCCTATGTGTTGTATCAGTGTGGCGCATGGTGCCATTGGGGTCAGGCATGTTGTTTGCCCTCAAATTTACCTGTATGCAGAGGCTATCAGTGCATTTGTAATGCCTACACCCTAGTACTATCCTGCTTCTGTGTGTTGTGTGTACCATTAGCCTCTGTTGGTACATACCTTGTGTGGCGGTCTGCTGCCTGAAGAGGTCGAGGTCACTGTCCACTGCGATTGTGCAGCATCTCAGGTGGCTGGCGACACTCTCCTCCTGTGGGGTGAAATCCTTGGCATGTGATGGACCACCACCTGTGGCTGTGACACAGTGTGCATTGTGTGCTATTTTATCCTTTGACCACCTCTTGAGGTCATGATACCATTTCTGTGGTTCCCTGATTGTTCGCCTCGCAGGCTCAACAGCATTCACATTTGTTGCCACCTGTGTCCATGCCTGCTGCCTCTTGTCCTGTTGTTCCTTGTCTCAACCCCGGGGATAACAGTAGTTCATGCTGTTTGTGCACCTCCTCAATGAGAACATCTGTCTCTCTGTCGGTGAAGTTGTGTTTGCTGGTGTGGTGTGGTTCCCCTCTCCATCTGCTTGCCTGAACCATTCTCCTTGCCATATGCCTTTGGGGAACCTAGCATCATTTCCACACCATGCATCATATTTATGGGGCAGGCCAACTCTTGCATCATTTTCTTTGACTCTGCTGCTGCGGCACCATTTTTTTGATGCACCATATTTGACGCAGGGTGACCCTTTGGCGCACCATGCGCCCCTCTAAGGCACCTTTGAATTTCAGTCCTACTATATTGAACAACAATTAATATGGGCTTCTGGAATGGTAATAGAATAAATTAATTTATAAAGAGAAATAAAATTTTGTAACAAGCCAAAACAAAGAAACTGGATTTTCTTATGGTATGGGAGACCAGCTTAATGAAGATGGAATTCAAAAGCTATCAAGCATTTGTCAATACCGAATGTTCACTTGCAGGTATTTGCAGTGGTGTTTGGCATTTATGCAGGCCCTCCCCCCCCCCAGTTGTATCCATGTCCCTTCAGCATCCATGTCCCAGTAGAGTACCTCTCTGCAACTCCTCTTGCAACCGATTTACATTTCAGCCTCATACTTCTTAAGCGTCTGTCTTAGGAACCCTAACGCCCTGGTTATTGTTAAGGTTATTAGCCAGTGTGGAAACTGTGCGATACACACTTGTAACACAGTCATTTAGTGGAATTATGTCACCAAATTTTCAACAAAGTCATTGTGTTACCTCTGCTAATGAACATTGTCAATATGATTGTCTTAATCTGTCCCAAATATTAATTTCCCACTGCGATCGTGCCATTGTGTGCCAGATGTGCAAACACATCATTCCAGTAGGATGTGAAAAAATGACAGCTGTACTGTTCATAAGGAGGAGTGAAAAGATGTCAATGTTGAAAATCTGGAGTGAAAATATTACAAATTCATGAAATTACGAGTGTGCATGGAAACTGTGCAATGCATGCTCAAAAAAAAGTCATTTTTTTGAATTTTTTCACCAAATTTTCAACATAGGCATTTTAGGACCTCTGCTCATGAACAGTGTCACTGTGATTTTCTGTGTTTTTCGTACTCTGTACCGAATACTGATTTCCTAGGAGCGACCGTACGATTCTGTGCTGGAAGTGCAAAAACACATTTTGGCCAGATATGAAAAATAACAGCTGTACTGCTTATAAGGGTGTGTGGAAAAATACCAGTGTTGAAAATCTGGAGTGAAAATATAAATTACGAATTCATGAACTTACAAGTATGCGTGGAAAATGCGCAATGCACGCTCATAACATAGACATTTTATGAACGTTTGTCACCAAATTTTCAGCATATGCATTTTAGGACCTCTGCTCATGAACAGTGTCACTGTGATTGTCTTACTCTGTACCAAACACTGAATTCTCACAGCACTGCGCTATTTTGTGCTGGAAGTGTGAAAACACATTTTGGCCAGGATGTGAAAAATGAGAGCTGTACTGTTCATAAAGAGGTGTGGAAAAATGCTAATGTTGAAAATTTGGAGTGAAAATATTACAAATTCAAGAACTTATGAGTGTGCATGGAAACTGCGCAATGGGCATTTCTTCAGTTCATGGTCGGCTTTGAAGAGTGCAGACATGTTCCCAGTCCATTGAAGATCATCACACCAGGCTCTGGAGGTAAGTATGGGGTGAGGGGTTGTGGGGAAGTGGGGTGCTCAGAGGGTGGGTGCGGGTTGGGAGAGAGGGCAAAGAATTCAGCAAGGGGCCATTTTCTTCTTTCACAGGACTTTTTGAAACAGAAAGACACTGTGAGACACATTTGGTACACTGGGATGGGCTCCCAGTCTGCCACCTATGTGTTTGTTGGGGGTGGACTGGAGCAGACGGGGATTGGGCACCTCCGTCGGCCATACAGTGTGCATGGGGGGAGGCATGATCATGCTTGGGTGGGATCCCAGTGTGCCACCTGGTTGTTTGTTGAGGGGGGCTGCAGTTGATGGGGATTGGGCACCCCCTTTGGACACACAGTGTACTGTAGGGGCACATGAGCAAATGGGGATTGGGTACCCACTTGGCACACAATGTGGGGGGCTGGGGTGAGGACAATAACTGGGGAGGACATTAGCAGAGGGAGAAAGCTGAGGTGTGTATGACAGCAGTTTGGCTGTGCTGAAAAGGCCAAAGCCAATATGCTAATTCCACACACACTACAACTGCTGATTGCAGAGGACCTTTTCTTTGAAGTGAAGACCAGCACAGCCGAACTGCTGGCATACACAGTTCGGCATGTATTGGTGCGGTAGGGTCATGCCTGCTACACTGATCACTGCACTAGCTAGGAAGATCACACACCTCCAAAGCCGTACTGTATCAAGATGCAAAAAGGGGTTCAGTGGGTCAACTGTTTTACTCAAATGGCATCAACCAGTACAGAGGAGCTGCCATTTTTATGAGTGCCACTTTTCAGTGTATAGATATTTTCAAAGATGAAGATGGTCATTTAATTTTAATAAAAGGTTCATGCTATGATGAACAAATTGTTTGAGTAATTGCATATTCATCATTTACATATCATATTTTGTTTTATAACCAAATTACTTTAGCTATAATCAAAATAAACTGCCCTAGAATGACATTAGTAGGGGATTTTAACTCATGAAACAATCCATCTCTGGATAAAACTGCCACCCAATCAGTAGAGGATATTAGGATCTCCAACATAATTTCAGCATTTTTAAATGGAAATCATTTGTGTGACATGGAAGCATCTGCATTCAGATGAACAATCTTTATTGTTATAATTCCAAACAATTCAAGTAATTCATATGGCTAAATTATGCTTATTTAGAAAATGGGTTAAAAATCCCAGTCTCTGATTGGTTGAGACCCTTACCATGGGGTTACATTAATTAATAAGAGAGACTGGACAAAAATGAGTTCCATGCGGACCTGCTCCACCACAATAGGTAACACTGTGCCACACACCAATTTTAAAACTGAAAAGCAGACATGTTGTTCTCTCGCTTATCAAGCAAATAACCCCCTAACTATTACAATTTGAAAGTGAAGTTCCTTTATAGAATCATATGCCTATTTGCACACACATTTCTTTTAAACTACTGATAACACTTGGGTGACAGCCACATGCCACCTACCTTATTGCCACCACACAGACACTCTTGGCCAGCAGCTTTCTCAATAGCACTGCTCCACAATTCCCCCAACTGTACAGTTCTGTTTTCAATTAAAAAAAAAGTTACTCCTTCAAACGACTATGACTGTAGACACTCTGCCTGTTCTCTACTTGTTTACTTTCCTACAGGCCTGATCATAATCAAGATCAGGACCAGAACAACTGAATAAAAAAAAAAGCAATGCAGCTACTTCTGAGTCTCTAAACACACAAGTGCTGTTAAGAGATGCAGCAACCACAATGAAACTATGGCAGGCACAGCGAAAGAAAACAAAACTAGATTTCTGGAGGAAGAAAGACAGCAAAAACAGTACTGAAATAAAAAAAGAAAAAAACATTACACTCAACAACAGCAGTGCCCTCTACTTACCATGGTGTCCTCCCATGGCAGTATACTGTACCTGTAGAGGAACTATCTTTTCTGAAAACCATGTTGTTTTAGTTATTCAAACATTTAGTTTTTTATGAAACATTATATTTAATGTACATCCTAAACCAATCCAAAACCCATTTTCAAAGTGTAGTAATTCTCTTGTGGTGGTAGGTATGAGCTATACTAGCTCTTTCAGGAGCTCTATGGCCTTCCACCATACCCCTGAATGGGCTGATATAGCCCAGTACCACCCACCCTATCCGGTACTACTTCCTACATAAGTACAATATTAATGCAAGATACTGGAGACTCTCCTAATGATACTATTGATATAACAGATCATGCACTACTGAGGATTACTTTTACCCTGAGTAGAACAAGAGAAGCTATCTCCATATGGCAGTTTAATAATCACCATTAAAGAGATGCTGACTTTATAAAAATGATGAAACAGCATATATGATTTTTTTGGAGGGGCAGAGGAACTATACATTGGAATATTCCATTACTCAGACTGGGACATTTTTAAAGCCAATGGCCCCTGTGCATGAATGGGCAAAGATTACACACCAAAGGCTTGTAACCCGTCCATGCAGCTCTGCACCCGTGAACAGGTGTGCACCTGGGGGTATGCACAATGGATGTGCATCTGTCTGCATCCCTGCCACCCCAGCACACAGGACTCTGCAGGGCAGCTGAGGGCAGAGTCGCAGGACCAGTTGGGCATCCAATTGGATCCACTTTCTGGACAGAGAGTGGCTCCCTTATGTGGATAGGCATGGGTCTGGGTGCATAAATGCCCACTGCAGGCACCCGGACCAGTGCGCACATGCCCCTGTGTCAGGATATTGGATGGAGGCCCCCATTCACTCACCACACTACAGGGCCACTTCCTAAACTGGCAACCCTACCCCCATGCCCTGGACCACAGTGCACATCACCAACCTGGGACCCTCCCATTGGTGATTGCAACTGCCCATGGTCCCCCCAACTGGTATGTCAGCCGGCCATCATCCCAGCACATGACACCAACCCCCCCCCCGGTACCGTACCCCCTGTACAAGGTACAATTTTATTGTTCAACAATAGGTCATTACAATCCAAATACAATACACATAAATATTTACCTTACAAAGACATGTACATACACAGACATAAATATCTAAAAAAACTACATGCTTTCCTACATACATCATAGGCTTAAAATTGGGTTCCCTAAGCGTTTGCAAATTTACTGATAATGTCATTTCACTATTTATTATTTCCTAATACTTTCAGTCAGTCCCTCTTATCTTATATTTACATGTTTTCTTGATTCTCTCTGCATTTGCAAAGAAGATTGCCAGAGCTTTAATTATTACCAGATCTTCTGAGTAAATAAGAATTTGTGTTAGAAGAACCTTTTCCATTTCCACTTGGTCAATTGAACCAACCTGAAAAAATGGTTTTCACTAGAGTCTTTCTAGTTTTACTGTATCTTGGGCAATCCCAGAGTATATGTAGAAGATTTTCCCTACCACCTACTTCACAATTACAATCAGTAGAACTAACTTTCTCTTTATTATACCTTGCCACTAACACATTACTATAAAAGTTTTCAAATTTGTATCTTGTAAAGGCAATTCTTAGGTTCTTATCTATAAGCACCCCTAGATAATACTGGAGATTAGATTTATTTCTGCAATTGTGAACCAAGGGAAATAAGCAGACTTTTTAATGTCCTCCAAACCCCTTACCCTCTAAAAATCAGTTACTTTGCCTGAAATGTAACTCTTATATTGTATACTTAACCTAATGTTTTGTTCTGTATATTTTTTAAAACTTTTTAACGATATGTATCTAACAATGCATATATATTGTGCAGCCATCCGGTTTTATAACAACCTCTATTGTAGCAATCAGTTTTTTTTCTATCAGACATTTTTTAACTATTCTTGCATCTTGAAACCTAGTCAAATGGAGTCAAAGGTTTTTTTTTTTATATCAAAGGAAGCTTTGGTGTTACTTATACCTGTCTCTACCCTCATATAATGGGCTGGAAATGAGTGGGACTGTCCCGATTTTCTTTTTAGTACTTTATGTATGGGGACCATTAAACTATTGTTTTGTTTAATATCCCATACCTCTTCAGTATAGAGAATTTGAGCCATATATTTTGCTCTATTTGCTTCAAGTAGTGGCTTCAAAGACATGCCTCCATATAAATAGTTAAATTTATTCAAGGCGATAGCTGTTATCTTTGCCATAGTCATAACCTTATCTCTATGTTTACTCCAGAGATTATTTGTTGAGAATGCCACTCCCAAATATGTATATACCGTTATAGTAGAAATAATTTGCATTCCCATCTTCCATTGTCCTTTAACTCTTTTACCACCAAAAACAGAATTTTTTTGTTTTTAAAACATTTATTTGTAGCTTAAGTTCTTCTGTTTTAATCTCCAAAAGATTAATTTTACTTTGCAAATCCTTTTTTGGTTAGCAAAAATAGAACAATAGCATCTGCAAATGCTGTGGAAGCACAATTTTAATTTGCTATTTTTGGAGAATCTGTTGAAAACACATCAAAATCTGCTAACATAGAGTCTATATAAATAGTCAAAAGGGTTGGGGCCAGTACACAGCCCTGTCTTACTCCCCTAGTAATAGAAAGAAGCTGAGGCAGTTTTCCATTTACACCTGTTCTTCTTACTCTAGGCCAAGAATCTGTATAAAGGTTACTAATAATATGTATCAGTTGTTTATCAATACCTTTTTCCAACAAAATGTTCCATAATACTTATAGGTTCACCATATCAAATGCAGATTTAAAATCAACATACAATACATAAAGGTTTTGCTTCCACAAATAGGTATATTTCTCAAGTAAATGCAAAAAGATAAAACAGTTATCTACAGTACTATGGTCCCTCCTAAATCCTACCTGCATTTTATTTAAACCACCGGTCCTTTCTAGTTCCCCCTGCAGTTTTTGTAATATAATTGTTGAAAAGATCTTTAATGAAGTGTCAAGAAGGCTAATCGACCTGTACATAGCTGGATCCTGAAAACTGCCCTTTTTATGTATCGGGACAATAATGGCTCCTTACCAGGAATATGGAGTAAATGGTTCCCTAATTATTTTATTGAAAACGATTAAGAATAGATCAATCCATAAATTTTCACTAGTCAAAAACACTTCTACAAGTATATTATCTGGCCCTGGTGCTTTATTACATCTCATATTCCTCAGGGCCATATACATTTCTTGCCTGGATATTAATATATTATTCCCCCAAAAAAACTTCTGATCTAATAATTATTCTTCACCATTACAAATTTGGGAAAAAATATTTTAACCACTGTTCTTCATGAATGTATGTATCTAAGCATGATATCAAGTCATTTGTACCCTTAGCCACTAAGGCCCACAAGGTTTTACCATCTCTTTTTCCTATGCACGCTAGCATTTCTCTCCATTTGTCATGGCAGTATTATTGTTGGTTTATTTTTTGAAAATTGTTTGTACATTTTTTCCTTTGCTGGTTCAGTACTTTAAAATCCTGCCTATTTTTAGAGTATCTTATGCTCTAGCCTTCCCTGTGAGTGCCGATTTTCATTGTTTACATTCTACGTCAAACCATCCACCTTTGCTTGAATTTGTAATATTTTTTCTTCATCACTTGTTTATAGAGACTACCTCTTATTAAATTAAACACTTCCATCACCTACAACCATATGTCTTGAGCTGATTGATGTTGTTGATAATTCACCAATATATAATTTAACTGAGAGTCACTTTGCTCCTTGATTATTAGCTCCAACTCAATATTCCACTTGAGACACTTTTTGTGTCTTTTTTCCTAGAGTCCTTGTTCCATATAATATCCATCCCTATCCCTCTCTCTTTGTCTCCAAATTACCCCATAGTTGAACAGAATAATGGTCACTTTCAAGACAAACTGAAATTTGTAAATGTTGTCACTTACTAATATTCCCATACTGCAAAGCCTACTCCAATAAGGACATACCCATACTTTTTATGTACATGCAGTTCCCTTGCATGTCCCCTTCCAGCCTACCATTCAAGTGATAGAAGTCATGTTTTTTTTTAATATTTCTATTAGGGCTGCTCCTGATTTATTCATTTTTGTATCCATAGAGGATCTTGGGGTATTTTCAAACATTAGATCATACACTGAATTATTCAAAATACCATCAAACTTTGCTATTCTAGCATTCAGGTCCCCTAAAATTAAAATATCTAATTGAGGAAACTGAAATTTAAGATCTACCAATATATTAGTCAAAACCTTCCAAATACTTTCTTTATAATGTTTTGATTGCAAAGGGGGAATATACACATTTAAAATGATTACTGATGAGACTTCATGTTCTAACAATACTATAATATCATTTTGTTCAACTTTAAGAATGTTGTGTTTGGTAAATATCCCCAGTTTAATAAAAGTTAGAAGCCCCCCGATACTCTCCCTGTTCTTTTTTTCCTTAATCCTGGGGAACTGATCACATCATATCCATTTAGGCATATATTATCCAATGACCCATACCACGTTTCTTGTAAGCATAACATATGTGCTACTTTGATAAACTCCAACCATTCCCCATCACTCCACTTATTTGAAATACCCACACTATTCCATGATAATATACAAAAGCCCTTACCACTTGAGAGGTCAGAGTCACTTTTTAGTAAATCCTCCTCAATGGGTCAGGCTTATTGTTCACTCAGTGGGGGCGTATTTACTCAATTTTGATTAGACCCAGTAGATCTATGAGCATTCTGTGATGAATGGGCATTATTTGGATTGTTAGTTGCTGGACAAAAAATATCACCAGGGTCCATCAAATGTATACCTAAGGCATCCAGAAACATACTATGTCTCAGGAGCTCATATGCAAGATGTCTATCCCTAACTTCTGTATTAATCTGTGAGGAATCCTGGAGCCTCTCAACTCTTCCAATCCCATAGTAACCTAAGTGAACATGTAAAGTAATAGAAAACAAGTTATAAATAGCTCTCTTTAATTTCCATTTGTTTTCTCCCCTCAAAATTGACAATCCAAACATTATTAAAGTTACTGGAGCTTCTTTTTAATTGGGTATAGAACCTGGATTAAATTGTTATGTATTCAAATATTTCACTGTTATCCCCCTCTTGTCCAGTAGCTCAGCGTTTTACCACAAACGGTTTGTCACCAATGGAGATTCTATAAAAACTTAAACAGTATTAGTTCTCCCATCATATTTATGTTCAATTTGAACAATCTATTGGGGTTCTAACTCATAATCAAATAAGTTTTTTTCTATCAGATGTTCTTTTAAAGCCTGTTCCGTCAGTTTAGGCCATTCTTCGTAACTTGTAATTCTCAATACAGAAAAGTTTAATTTTTCTTTTACAGACCTATTTTCCCCCAATGTACAATCTGCTCCAGTATTAACAACATGCTTACAATTAGCAGCATCAAATTCCACCTGGAATCCATATTCCTGACATCCTGGATTGACTATGTTAAGGCAAAATTCTTTTAAAGCATTCACCTCATTTTCCAATAAACCCAAATGTCTTTCTAGATTCGCTTCCATTTCCTTTGAAGTTGATTTATTAGCACTAAATAATGTCTCTTCCATTTCTTTTTCCATATTCACCTTTGCTGTAATAGATTGTTTTTGTTTCTTAGCAGCCACTTCTTTTTTATCTATCACCACTTTATTAGACGGCACCTTTTTTTTTGTTTGTTTTTAAGAGGTACAGAAATATGTTTCTCGGGACACTTTTTCCCTTTTTTCCCTTTTGTTGTTTTTCTTCTGTTTCTTATCTGATTACTGGTATCTGACTCAGGTATTTCAATTGTAGAAAAATCTGGCCTAATCAGATCAGTAGGAGCTGGAGCCATTTCTTGAGATTGTATATATACAATTGAATCTGAAGGTGGAGTGGGTAACAAGCATTCCAGTTTATTCTCTATCACAACCATGTTGGCATAATCTCAGCTGTTGCATGTCATAAACTTTCAATCTTATTCTTCAGTACAATTTGTTGAGCAGAGAAGATTGATATTGCAATTAGAAGCAATCCAAAAATCAGATAAATCAATGTCTTATTTGATAACTAATTATTATCAAGAGTTATATTCTGGAGGAGAACTGGTTGACCCTACAGTCTTAACTTTTTATTTTCATCTTATCAGTCTTCCTACTATAAATTTCGAAGACCCACAACTTTTTCTGGCAAGATCAAGGATACTGTTACATCAGTGAAAAAAAAAATCAAAATCCACAGGTCTCGACTGCATGACTGTGGAATTTTTCATGGCTTTTACAAATGACATTGCACCCTAGTTATTTCTTTTGGTCAAAGAGCTTTGGAATAATCATAAAATTCCTGACATACTTATGGATGCAGATATCATTTTAATGTCAAAAGAAAATAACAATTAACATAAAATGTGAAAATATTTGGCAGATTTCCCTAATTAATAATGCTTATAAAAATTACAGTTAAATCCATTGTATATAGCTGTACATAGATTATCAGTTTATGCACCTGACATGATTCATACCAACCAAAAAGATTTGGTCAAAAATCAGACTTTGTACCAGGCAGTAGACAGGGTGCAATGATTCATTAAAGTTCAAGAACACATTGATAATAGTATTATATTATATGGTTAGGGCTTATTGTAGATAGAAATCAGTGGCTTTTCAAATCTTGTTATAGGACAGTTCAAAGGTCAAAAAAGTTGTTGTACTATTGTTCTGACGTCACATCGCTAATACAACTTTTCAGCCTTGTCCTACCTCCTGATTGGCTGATTCGAATCGCTGCATTGGAGAAAAAAATGGCTCAATTAAGTGGGCACAGAATGGCAGAGCAGTGGATGCTACTCCTTCTGACACAAATAACCTCAGACGGCTTCGTGTCATGGAACAATTTTTTTTTCTTAGTTTAATTTTTAAAAATAAACACTGCCACTGTGAGAGAGAGAGAGAGAAAGAAAGAGAGAGCAGAGTGAGGAAAAGCCCCAGCCAGCAGGATACAGTGAACCTGAAATGAGTGGCAGCGGTGACATAGAGCAGGAGCTGGAACATCGAATAAAAGTATATAAGGTAACCAGCAGTGTTAAAAAAAATAAGCCCTAACCATATACTATATAAAGCAGTGGATGTTCGCCAATCCACAACTAAGGCTGTGTTTCCCCTCTCAGGATGTTGATAACATCAGTGAGACCTCTCGAGCTTTGATCTTGAGGTCTCTGTGATGTCATCAACATCCTTCAAGGGAAACGCAGCCTTGTTGTAGATGGTTGCCCATTCACTATTCTATATTCTATGGCCCTCGATGCTACCAAAGTGTTTGGTGTGATAAAATGGCAATACCTATTTATTGCTTTGGACAAATGAGGTATCCCTAAAACTTGGATTATATTGATACATGCATTATTTTCAGGGACCTGTGCTTTCTCTGACTCTTCAGTTGCAGTAGCCCACACTGAAATGTGACCTTGCAATGGAAATAGCCCTCTGCCACAGAAACAGCATGTTTGATGTAGTTGAGATGACTTCTGCCACTGAAAACCTCCAGCTAAATTGCCACAATGACTGTGAACAAGCCTAAAATTACATTTTTGTTAGTTTTTTGGCAGCTCTGTTATACATCCCTCCCCCCCCCATGTTACAGTGGTCAGTGGGTCAACCCCTTTCCAATCTGTTGCCTCTCGGCCATTCAGCTTAGGACAATTATGACATTTAAGAAAACTTCATTAAGTCTGTTTCATGAAAACAAAGCAGAGGTTCTATCTGTCATTTATGGAATTTTGAAATAAAAAAGTACAGTATTAGTACTTAATGCAGAAACACAAAATGGGAGGCTTTGTGAATCTGGGTCTAATGTAAGATGGTACAGTTGCTCTCTAGTCTTGCAGTAAATCCTTAAAGGGTGGAAGAGAAGGAGATGTGGAAGCTAAGTGGCACTGACACAAGTGGCACCACCAGTGCCGAAGTGGATGAGCAATAGAAAGCAACTGGATTTGAATTACAGGAAAAACTTGCACCACCAGGCTTTAAGCACATGGGTGGAAGGGAGAGAGCCATTGAAGCAGCATTGCTTTGCAGCATGGCAATACTAGTCTTCAAGCAAGTGAGAAGGTAGATTGAGAAATCCAAATGAGAATCAATGCAGTAAACAGACAATACACAGGTAGGAAGGGGCCATGGAAGGATAAAACAGATTGCAGAAAAAAATAATTATAAAATGAGGAGAGAAAATCTTGGTGTTTTGATAGTTTTTTCACCTGTGCATGAAATCCATTCGATGCATAGGTACAAACAAGCACTCAAAAGCAGAACCACGTTGCAATAAAAATAAATCACTGTGCCCTTAGAACACTCGAATTTCAAATGCTGCCATTTTATTTCTATCACTAAGGCGGCTCATCCCGACTTGTCATCGGATCAGGGAAACCAGAAAAATACCTGAAAAACAGAAAAGTGTAAAATAAAACTTAGACCCGCTGTGTCAGTTTAGTTGTCATAACTGCCTCTTATCGTAATTGGGCCCATCTCAGTCAGTCATTCTGCCAATGCTCTGTAAGCCACTCTCTCTGTTTTCTCCTGATGCTGTCCACCAACTGCACAAAACCTCACTCTCCTGCTGTCTCTCTAATACCTGCTGCCATTTCAAGCATTATTGTTTTAAAATACTTCTGTCACTAATTCAGATAAACTCTTGGGGATGCGGGGGTGAGATGAAGTACTGAGGAAACCTGCAGTATGGCCGCTTGATTTGTGTATATGTGGGGGGGGGTAGGGTGTTGAAGGGATGCTGCAGTACATATTCCCGCTCGCTCCAACAAGCCCAAAAAATTAAAGGACAGAAATGAAAACAAAAGGAAAACACATCAGTGGAAACACTGCCACTGGTTGTTTGGGGTGGGGTTTGACCTGTTTCCTCGATCATACTACAGTACAATAACTATGGGTCCCTACAAATGACAAATGTCTTAAGCACACACACACACAGATATCAGGTGGAAGGACTACTTTACAATAAAAATGGCAAATTTATTCACTTTTTTCATATCTAAACATTTTTTAAGATGTAAAAATGATGTAAAAAAGAAATAATTGTATAAGCACACTAAGGCAGTGTGGGCAGTGCACTGAACGGATATTACCATGCTTCCTGGGCTGAAGGCACTCGGCCTGCAGCCTTGTGCCTTACTACACCCCGGGTGTGTGGTAATATCTGTTCACTGCACACTCTGTCATGTCTGATTGCTTACATAACCCTGTATTCCACCATGCTCTACCTCCAATCTAAATCCCATGGTGCCAGAATTGCTTTGTATTGCCTTGCCTGTACATCTGTTGCACTGCCCCAGGTAGCCATTTTCTGGACATTCTTTCAGGGCAACTAGATTTTATTTTGGGACTCATTTTAGTTGTCATAGAATGTCAAGCCCATCACAGAATTGCTGCAGAATCACTGCAAAATTGTTTGTAGTGTAGCTGCAACAAGCACGAGGTCCTGCCACAGAATGTATCGTAGTGCCACTTTACTGCAATGTACACAGAGTTCTAATTATATTCAAAACCTTTAGATAGATTAAGGATAAATAAGTATACAACTGCTTATATACAGATGAGAAGTGGGGTAAGAGGAAGATGTCTGCTGTCACCAGCACTGTTTATTTTAGTGCTTAAACTTTTTTTTTTTTTTTGAGTTTGGTCAGTAGCATACAGTAAGGCATGTATAACCATGCAGTCAGGGACAATACAGCCATTTGAGCAGGGTGACACAGTAACTTGACAGAGCCAGTAGTTAAGCATACCTGAGGTTTGAGCAAGTAATATGACATTTGATAATACTGATGGCAGTGGTTAACATAATGGTATGGCTACATAGGGGCTTGTCAGAGCCTGCCTTTTACACAGAAACATAGAATTTGACAGCAGATAAGAATGCTTGACCCACCTATTCTGTCCATTTCCCTACCTAATGGATAAGCTGCAGGTCCTAGTTAACCAACAGCCTACTTCCTCCTACCCCCCACTAGAATTGCCTTATGTCTGTCCTATTCATTCTTGAATTGCCCATTATTTTTGACTGTACAACCTCCTCCAGTCCGGTCCATGCATCCACAGCCCTCTCTGTGAAAAAATACTTCATCATGTTACCTCTGAGCTGTCCCCCCTCTATTTTCAAATTGTTCCCCCTTGTTCTTTCACATCTCTTTTTCAAAAGATGATGCACTTTTGGACTTTATTGATTCCCTTTAGTTACTTATAAATTTCTATAATGCACCCCCCCCTTCCTTTCCTTGAGGGTATACATATTAAGCTCCTTTAGTCTCTCTTCATGTGTCTTCTGGTGCAGACCCTGCACCATTTTAGTTGCCCTCCTCTGGGTTGCCTCCATCATGTCTATGTCCTTGCGGAGATGGGGTCTCCAGAACTGCATGCAGTGCTCCAGATGGGGTCTCACCAACTGTCTGTACAGAGGGATAATAATTTCCTGTTTTCTACTGGTGATGCCTCTCCTTATGCATCCCAGTATCTCCCCAGCCCTCCTCACTGCTTTCTCACATTGCTTGCCCACCTTTAGGTCATCTGATATGACTACCACCAAGTCCCTTTCCATTTTTGTTGTTTGTTAGTACCCCTCCATTGTGTACTCTTCACCTGGGGTTTTGTTTCCCAGGTGCATTACTTTGTACTTCTTTGCATTGAACCTAAGCTGCCAGACTTTTCACCATTCCTTCAACCTTGCCAAGTCCCTTCTCATCCTTTCCACCCCACCTTGTGTATCAACCCTATTGCACATATATCCCTCCCTGGGACTTTCTTCGCTCCCTAATGTACTTATAAAATGCTTTATCCCCCTTCTTAACAGAGTTGGCTATCTTTTCCTTAGTTTGGGCCTTTGTTATTCTGACTGACTTCCCTGCCTCCCTCTGCTTTAACTGATTCCGTTCTCTGTCATGCTCCTTCTGTGTTTCCTTATATTTCCTGAATGCTATCCTTTTCTCCTTAACCTTTCCTGCCACCTCTTTTGAGAACCATAGTGGCTTTTTTCTTCGTTTTGTTTTGTTGATTTGCTTTACACAAATGCTTGTTGCCTCTGTGATGTTAGTTTTGATTTTTCTCCATTGTTCTTCCACCCTTCCCTCTTGTCTGTTTGCTAGTGCTTTTCTGAGGCATTCTCCCATTTTGCCAAAGTCTGCCCTCCTAAACTCCAGTACTCTTGCTTTTGTATGGCTTGACTCTACAGCTGGGTTTATTGTGAACCACACTGTTTGTTGGTCACTTGTTCCCAGATGGCTACCCACGTCTAAATCTGAGATCCTATTTCCATCCTTATTTGGGAGTAGTTGGTCTAAGATTGCTCCCTCCTGAGTGGGTTCCTACACTAGCTTGCTGAGGCATGCCCCCTGTAAGGCATAGAGAATGACCCTGCTCTTAGATGTGGCTGCAGTAAAGGTGATCCAGTTAACATTTGGCATAATCAGGCCCCACATCAACATTTTCTCCCCTTTTTCTGCCGTTGTAAGGATTCCTTCTATCATTTCCTTGTCCATTGCCTCCCCTGGAGATGGGGGTCTATAAACAACCCCTGTGTGGATTGTGTTGCCATTTCTGGTCTCCAGGGTTACCCCCTGATGACGCACTAGTTGCGAAACTGATCAGGGTTTTTGCTTTGTTGCCTTTTTCTAGCATATTGTGGGCATTTTCCGTTTAATATTTATTGAATAAAGCCTTTTTACTCATGAGTCCGGAGTGGTGCTGGTTTTGCTGTTTGTTGTGGCTTCTCAATCTGTGCACACTCGTTTGCAGCTGGAGCTGTTTTTTGCTGCTTTTGTTTTTTGACCCACAGTGCCTCCTACCCTCCCTGTTTACCCTTTAGTTCTGTTGCTTTGATTCCTTCCCTTATTTAGAGAGCTGCTCCTCCTCCTCTTTTAGCCCCCCATCCCTCCTGTAAATTGTGTAGTCTGGTATGTTGACATCCCAGTCATGGTTCTCTGTGTACCATATTTCTGAGACTGTCACAATATCCAGGCATCCCTCTTCCATCAAGGCAAATAGTTCAGGAAACTTGTTACCCTGATTATGGGTATTGGTACTCATCGCACTCCATTTTTTATGGCCTTATTCCTTTTAGGCCTATCCCTGTCCTTACTGCCTTTGCCTTTTTCTGGATTTACCCCTGTCCTGCTCCCTATCGACTTCTCTACCTTTGTGTCTACTTTGCTAACTATCCCATTTTTTGGGGTGGGGCTGGTATTTCCCTACTTCTCTTCAGTGCCTCCTCCCTTGGCTAGTTTAAATGCTTTCCAATTAAGCATTTAAACCTATCACCTAGTATCCTGGTTCCCGTCCCGGGCAGATGCAGAACACCACGCCAGTAGGCCAGTATCCCTCTAGGTGGACCCCTAGTCCCCAATTAAGCCAAATCCCTGCACTCCGCATCAGTTTTTCAACCAGTCATTGAATCCCATGGTGCAGAGTACCCTAGCCTCACCCATGCCATAGACAAGTAACACATCTGAGAAAGTTACTGTGCATGCTACCTGTCTAAGGCCTCTCCCTAACTCCACAAACTCCTGCTGCACTGCTCTGATCCCATTGCCAGCCAGGTCATTTGTCACTAGGTGGACAATGACATCCAGCTCTCTCCCCCATGAAGCTGCTGCCACAATCCTGAGGATTAACTTCCTGTTCCTCAAAGCCATGGTGCTGGGCAGGCACCTTACCTCCCTCCCTTTCCTCTCCCTCTCCTAGTTCTACCCCCTAATGATTTAGTCCCCCACCAGGAGTTGTTTCCTTCCCCTGTAGGGTCCTTTGCCACACTCCTGTGGGTCTCCTTTGTGGAGGTTCCCAGCATCCTCCTTGGTCTCCACTATGGGTTCCTCCATAGGGGATCCACACTCTGACAGAATGGTGAATGAATTGTGGAGAGGCACAACTGGAGGGATGCACATCTGTTCCACCACCCTCACCCTCACTGAACCCACTGTGGTACAACCGCTCCTCTTCCTTGGTGATCTCTGAGGCAGTGCTGGTGGCCTGGATAGTTCCTGAGAGGGGGAGAAGGTTTCCTAAATCCTTGCCATGTCAGTATGGAGACAGGTAACCTCCTCTCTCAGACCAGAGAGGTGCCTGCAAATAGGGCAAAAATGCAACGTCTCTCGAAGACTGCCACTCCACAGACTGATGCGTATTTCTATAGTAAGGAGGTATAACCAGGTAGCTTATTTATAGAAACAGAAAAAAGTGATACCTAAGAACATTTATGCCTAATATGCCATTACATGATTCTCCTGTTATTTGATGTATGTGACCTTGGGAGACCCTATATGCTGCTTGCAGTAAGATGGTGTACTGTATCTAGAACAGCAAAGAAAGGTGATGCTGTTACTGACACCCCCAATTTAAACAACTCCTACTCTAGATATTTGTCAGGTTACAGGGAGGTGTTGGATTAAATTGCACAGAAACTGTAGGAATGGGATCCAGGTGTCCCAATACCATACCACTGTTCCAGAAATCAAGTGGGTTATACATTCAAAGCATGACAGCTGAGCTAAGCAGGCCACAAGAGCATTGATGTACAAGCTCTCTGGTATACACCAATGCCAAAGGAGCAGAGGCTTAGCTTTCATACTGGCCTGCAGCAGCCATGTCAGCTCCTTGTTGTTGAAGTTTGGGGCATTTTGGGGGCGACCCAAAGGGTGGGAGTGTGGGGGAGTCAGCAACCAGATGTGCTAGCATGGACAATGGACTTGTGTCTAGTGGAGGCAATGTAGCAGTGATTTAAGGCTCTGAGCTACAAACCTGGAGACCTGGGTTTGAATCCCACAGCCCCAACTTGCATGCTGTGTGACTCTGAGCAAGTCACTTAACATCCTTGTGCTCCCAGGTCACACCTGGAAACTAGCTTTGGCTTTGTGCGTCTCTCCTGGTTAAACATTTTCCCCTTAGTATTGGCTGAGAAACGGACATGGCCAGAAGATATGCAATAAATCAGCTCTTGACACTCAACATCTCCTTTAGTTGTAAGCAGGAACCTCAGAAGTTATCTTAGCTTCCTGCAGGATCACAGGTGTATGATACCAGAGATGTAAGATTTTGTTTTGTATCAGCCCGATTCTAGAATTGCAAAGTGCCATATGTGCTAACTTCCAGGTGGCTGTCCAGTCCTCATCTAATATTTGGTGGCCTAGAGTCTTGACCCATCTGAGGTTTTTTTTAGACTGGACTGGTACATTGTTCCTAATAAAGGAACATACTTTACCTGCCCTACCCTTGATTTGTTTAATCCAGTAAAGGGGAGATTAGCTAGTGATGTTTGGGAGGGTTTGCAACCTTTCAAGTATCAGGGTGAGGGTGCTTCAAGCTACTAGCTTGAAGTAGTGCATAGCACTCCAGCAGCCCCTCAAAGGACCCTAGGTCCTGTTTTTATGGTATAAGGAAATTGTCCAGTGTGTGGATGTTTTTAACTTGCCACTGGGGCCAAGAAACTAGCATGCCCCCAATTGTTATAGCCAGATTACCCCAAGGGAGATCGGACTCAGTTGGGACAGTTCTGTGCCCAGCCATCGTTGAAGCTGTCTTTATGTGTGGATGGAGCTGCCAATTGTTGAACAAGTTCTAGAGGCCTTGTTAGGTGGGGCATAAAGATGGACTGTTGGAGACACACACTCAAATATGAGGCCTCCATTTTAAGCAATGGGAAGGGAGGACATTGGTAAAGAGCTGCAAGCCAAAGTACCATTTCAGCCAACCAGAAAGCACGGTAGTAACATTTAAACCAGGTAAGTCCCCACCCACTTTGCATCAGTGTTTCCTAAGTTTGTGACTGTTATATCTGTGTTGTTTACCCTCCAACATGAAGTTATCAATCAATTTGTCAATTTGTTCAAACCAACAATTGGGTATTGGTGGAGGTATGTGTAAAGGGAGGCGAAACAGCTTACGGGCTGTTAACATCTTCAGTACTTCCATTTTGCCAGCCATTGACAGTTACAGAGGCTTCCACCTCTCACATTCTACCCAATGGTCCATTAGCAGGTGGGTAAAGTTCAGCTCACAGATCTTATTGAGTTTCAGCATAATTTTAATGTGGAAACACATGATATAGTTGGGATCCCACAACAGCCCATGGGTTTGAAAACTTTGAGGGGTACAGTGGTGGTGGGGGGTAGAATGGAATAGTTGATTGGCAATCCAGAAATCTTGTAGAATGCCAGCAACAGGCAGATGAGTGGGAATATGAATGATGATGCCTGATATAGGAGACCAACAGGTCATTACCATACAGTAATGCTTTGTGTTGGTTCTGCCAAATTAGAATATCAAGAATCTCTTTAATTTGCATAAAGGCAGCTACCAGAGGCTCCAAGGCCAGAGCAAATAATAGGGTGGATAAGTGGCAGCCCTGTGCGGTACCTTTGGCCAATGGGAAGGGCAGGAAGGAACAATGTGGTATTTGTGAGGATTCAGGCCTTAGGCTCAGTGTACAATGTCCTAACCTGATGTAAAATTGGTGTGACAAATCTCATATATTTAAAAACTTTGTACAGGTTTCCCCATGCCACAGAGCTGAAGGCTTTTTGAAAATCTATTGCCACAGCTGCAGTGGGAGTGGGGATTAGATGGGTCATATGCATTACATTCACTAAAGAGGACAAATGGTTGGAGCATAATCAGCCCCAAACAAAACTCACCTGTGTTAGGTGGATCAGGGTTGGCAAAAGGGAGTCCAAGGACAAGGCAAGGGCTTTAACGTACACCTTACTATCGACAGTAATTGGGGAGATGGGGCATTAACTGGCTGGGAAGGAGGAATTATTTTCTTTCTTGGAGAGAACTGTGGTAGTGACAGTTTACATGGATGAAGGGAAGGAGATAGTAGTTACGGCCTAGGCATAGAGCCTCAGCAGAGTGGGGCACACCAGTGGGGAGAGCATTTGGAGAAATTTTCCAAGATACCCATCAACCCTCTGGGGCCTTACCAGGGTTTAGAGCCTGCAGGGCTTTCTATATCTCTCCAGGGAAAGTGGGGCTTTAAGGGCTGGGGCTTATTTCAGCATGATTCTTGGCAGTTGATGGAGTGATAAAAATGCATCCACTCATAAGAGGTCCAAAGCAAATATAAGCTATACAGATTGGCCTAAAATGACTTCATTGCTTCTGTAACCCCCCCGGTGGGGGCTTACCTGCTTGCCCCCTTGGGGCTTCCCCACTTCTCCCATTTTCCCCTGTTCCTGGTCCCCATCAAGCCTGAGCCCCAGATGGTCCTGTTTGCCTCTGGATCCTCTGTCAGGCCCTTGCATCATTTGTTTGCTCAATTTTGGGGCCAGAGGAGATAACCCATGGAGCCACCATCCTGTCTTGCACTCTGGCGCAGGGATTGCAGTCCACACATGCGCAGGAGAACATCGGTGTTTTCAGCCATTTTTGCAGCCTTTTGGATGCCTCTCCCATTGTCCTAGTCCCCCTGTTAAGCTACTCAGGGACCAGAGACCTGGAGAAGTTAGGGTAGGCGCCAACAAAGTGTTTTTGGAACGAGCGCCATTGAGCGCTAACAAACAAGGGGCTATGTGTGTGCTGCCTGGGGACAGTTTAAAATGGCAGCAGCAACAGGAGGAAGATTAAATAAAAATGTTAGCTTGTGCAGTTGCTTAACAGGGCACAGGGACTGCTACAAGTCTGTGGGCTGTCATAAAAGATAAATGTGCATTCTAGCTGCAGGGACATTTAGAAGTTGGGACCTTGTGTGAGCTGCAATGGGACTGTTTCTGTGGCAGCCATGATTGCAGCCAGGTGACCACTTTACAGCTAATTGGAGTACCAGGATTTTCCAGGAGGACTCTGGAACTGTTGAAAGGACTTATGGGGGAATCACTGGGGAAATACTTGCCGCCCTCTACCTCAGCTAATTAGGTGTCGAGGAAGGCTCATAAATGTTAATTTTAGCTAAGGACAGTGAAGCCAGCCAAAGAAGAGCTGCTAGAGAGCTCACAAAACCCAGGGACTGTCTGGTTCTGGGTCAGTTCAGCAATAGCCCCTCCAGAGGGGGGGGGACCAGCCCCTATGAAGAAGACCGACTGCAAAACAGGGAATGGGCATTCCTTGTGATTGCCAGTCACTTATCCTCTGGGACCTGTGTGTGACTTTCCCCATGGTGGAGGAATGTGGTAAAGAAGTATGGTTTTGCAGCTGTGCTGAGAGAAAGAGCTGCAGGTTGGCTGCTTTGGGGAAGGAGCTACACCACAGTGGTGAAGGATTCTATCAGAGGTTCTGGAGATTAACTGCAATCAATTTCTGCACATAAATAGTAAGAAGAGAGGATGGAAGGAAAAGGTTCCATGTGATAATGGTGACTGCATAATAGTGATCAATGTTTGGTCGAGTCTACATTGCTGAAATGTAATTTTGGTGATGAAGACTCATGGCAAAGAGCAAAATAGTGCCCAAGATGCAGGATTTGTACTAAAGTATTCTCAACTTCGGGGGGGGTGCATGTTGGTGGAGGGTGCAAAAGTAAAAAAAAACAAAAACAACCCAGCACAAAAATGAGCGAGCCCAGAACCGAACCCAGCACCCTCCCAACCCCAGCCTGTCACCAACCCACCATGCCACACAGCCAGCTTGGCAGCCCACTGCCCCACAAACCCTCCCTCCCCTTCCACCATCACATGGTGTGGTCCTTCCCCCCATGCACGTGTTTACATAATGCCATCCTATCATTATAGTCACTGAACTCCCTATCCGGTCGCCTTCCCTGCCAGGTAACCCTGTGGAAAAGCACAGTCATTGAGTCACCCTTTTTGAAAGTGCTCAATCGCGGGCGCTGTATACACTGGATACCAAAGGAAAAGGATCAAGGATCAAGGTTCAAGTGAGGGAAAAAGGTTCTGTCTGTACCAAGGGTGGACTCAATGTCAGAAGGAACAGGGAAAGGACACTGATCTAAGATAATGAAGATGTATGGTTCTGATATTTAGAAAACAGATCTGGTTGTAGAACACTTGGTATGGGAGCCCCCCTGACTAGCGGGGCTTAGCCAATTAAACCAAGTACACTTGGTATGGGAGTCTCCCTGCACAAGAAGGCTTGGCCAGTAAAACCAAGTAGTCTAAAAAGGAAAATAAGATTCTGTGAGAAGAAGAGAGGGCCTCTTTTGGTTAGTCCAAGTTCTTGAGCACCTGCATGATGGAAGAAGTCTTTACAGAGTCAGTAGACTGGCTGAGAAAAGGTGTTGTTATTAAATTTGCCCAATTTCTCACTGAGACCGTGTGCTGAGTGGGAAGCTAGAAACTGAGTTCTGATTGAAAAGGGCCATGGATGCCACAATGGTTGTGTGGCTAAAGGCGTGTTTTGCTTAAAGGGGAACTGTCAGCAAAACAGCCTCACACCTAAGTATGAGGCTGATTCCAATTTGCACTTTGTGTAAAAAACATTTTTTTTTACTTACTGTTTACTGCAGTATAGTAGAATGTATTGGGCTAATTTCACTGCCTTCTAAGATTCCATTTCCTGCAATCAAAAATTCCAGAATCCCCTGTAACTGACATCAGAGGAGAACTGCAGAGCTGGGAGATTCCATAGCCCACAGTACTGTATACATGTTAAAAAGTTTGTAAGCTGAAATCAGATATCTGCTGGTATTGCTGTGCTCATGGGGCTTAGTACAGTCATATGTGACTATATCTAGCACCAAGAGAACAGCAGACCAGAAAACAGAAGATTACAGCTTATAAAAAAAACTCTGACATTCATTGCAGGCTATTGAATCGCCCACTGCTGCAGTTCTCTTCTGATGTCAGCTGGATGGGAGACAGGCATAGGTTTCAGGAAATGTCAGCTCACAAGTCAATGAAATTAGACTGATACAATCTATTACACTGCAGTAATCATTAGGTGAAAAAAGTGTTTTGCACACAAAGGGCTAATTGGGATCAGCTACATACTTGGGTGTGAGGCTCTTATTGCTGACAGTTCCCCTTTAAACCTCAAAAACTAAAAGTTGCCCATCTGAGCTAAGCTAAAGAGACTGAGATTTCTGCTCATTATTTCATCCTGGCTTTACTCAGAAACTCTTTCGGCCTCTCACTCTGGGCAGCTATGAAAATCTTCAGTCTATCAGGGGATACCCCTTGGGACAACTGATTTCTCTATCCCTGTTCAGATTTCAACAGAATTTAACCCACTGGGTCTCCACCACTTCTTCTAGACACACTGTTGTTCCACACACTAGGGTGAGAAAAATGATGACCAGAGATCTGTCACACAGTCTAAGGTAGGCTGGCAGGCATCTCTTGCCCTCCACTGGACAGAGAAACCTCTTCCCCTTCACTCTCCAAACTGCAACTCACACTCTGACTCCCAAGGATTCTAAACTGCTTCCTCTGCAGCTGAGTTAAAAAGCGTATGCTGCTGCGAGAGTTCCAAATGACATCATTCATTTTCTACCTAGCCTAGCTAAGTAAACAATGAAGTGTGTGTAGTGCACATCTAATAAACTCCCTATCAACTGCCCAATAAAACCTACCTGGTCTAATACTGATGGGGTTCTAGTAACCCTAGGGAACTGGGTGGTTACAGTAGCATTTTCTGGAACTTTGTTTTGTGATCAAACACTGACTTAGTAAAATGACAACATTTTTTAACCGATTGAATGAAACTAATTGGTTTCACCTCAATGCAAAATACAATTTTATGAGTTATGATGAGCTTCCAAAGTTAACAACTGATAGAATAAAAATATCTATCATGGATTATAATGTAAGAAAATCAGTATTCATGAAGATCGTTTTATACTGTATAGATTCAAATTGAATCAAGGCTCTTTCTAAAAGAAAACACATTACATGTTTTTTCTTGAACATAAAAGAAAACTGAAAGACTATTATATTACATATCTACCAATTTCTGATTAAACATTAATGACAAATGTTAATCATGGATGGAAACAGAGACTGACAACAATTGCAAGATATGGCAATATTACTTTATAAAACCAAACACATTATATAAAATACACAAAAAATACATCAATATAGATCAAATTAATTTCAAGGGGATAGTTTACCCCAGTTGGGTTACATAAAATGGGCATTATTCCATGTGACAAATGTTGACATGGGTGCAATAGGCTAGTTGGTCTTCTACTTACAGTATGTTATGGAGATGACCCCAATGTTTAGTTATGGTTAGATGTTTTCAAATACATTTTATTAACATGGAACTTGACTTTTTCCTGTAACAGTCAGCTTCTGTCTGTTTAGAGATTTTACAAATATGCATCTTATCCATGCTCAAAAGAAAATATGAGCTTTTGCCACTATGTTGGTTATAAGAAATATTCTTAGCTATTGGAACTTGCCGGTTTTCCCAAAATGTCAGCCTCAGAAATTATTTCATTTGTTTAAAGAAACATTAATTTGTGAATGTTTATTCCATCATATACAGGAGAATGAATACATACATGATACAACATGGAAAATTATAATAAAAAATTTACCTTCTGTATTACTAATTTAATGTAAAGGTAATCTTCTTGACCCTCTATCACTGCATTCTCAGAACTGAATTGATGTTGCACTTGTATTTTTAATAGGGATGTATAAGTAAAACATCTGTAATAAGGAATCTATATTAGAAGTACTTACATATTTTGAAATCAACTTTTTAATAATAGAAGACTATTCTTTATTTACAGTGTTTCCATCATACAGATTGCTCAGTGCACCAAAGATGTATCTGACTGGATGGCATTCAGAGCATCTAGCAATGCCTGTACTAAACTTATCAAAACCATCAAAGCTAATCATTATGTGAATGTTCTTGAAAGTGCAAAGGGTAACCCTGTTAAGATCTGGCAAATCAATAACTCAGTCAAAGGCCATAGTAAACATCCATCAACCCTGATTAAAATAAACTCCCAAAGTTCCTCTATTTCTGACAAATGCACAATATTGGAAAAATTTAATTCACACTTTGCAATTTAAAGTTTAGCCTTTGACTCATCACCAGCTGCAAAATTTATGAGCTGTTTTAAGCCAAAGGCCACTGCCACCAACTTACAAAACCAGGGCTTCTTTTGTCTCTCCCCCATAACTTTCCAACAGGCAAAGAACCTGCTCATAAAACTAGATACTAACAAGAGCGCAGGTGTAGACTGAATAATAATAATAGTAATAAAATGTATTTAATTTAGCACCTTTCAGAGTTTCAAAGTGCTGTACAGTATTAATATAAAAAGAAACATATATTCAAATACATATAATATAAAATCAGGATAAAACAGGAAACGCCTTTCCCCATAAAAAAAGTCTTTCGTGCCTGCTTAAAATAGGTCCCCATTCTTAAAATTAGGACATTTTGTTCTAACTGCCCCAATAACCCATTTATTTTTATATGTAAATTGCATCCAGTAAAGTCCCTCCCTCCTGAAAATTAGTTCACATGCTGCCCTTATTGAAGTCTGGAGGTCCTTGTGACCTGAATAACTATTGGCCCATCTCTATCCTGCCTATACTCTCCAAACATCTGGAGAAATCAGTCAATTCCCATTTAAAAGACCTCCTTGAGAACTTCAACCTATTACATCCCCCACAATCCAGATTTAGGAAACATCATAGTATGATCTCCACCCTTGTAAAAGTGGCAAAGGACTGGTTCACATCCCGAGATCACAAACACCCAACAGGAGCAGTGTTTCTCAACTTAAGTAAACCCTTTGATAGAGTGGACCATGACATTCTGCTAGCCAATCTTCAATAGTATGGTCGAAGTAACTCCACTGTAAAATGGTTTTCTAGCTATCTTTCAGAAAGATCGCAATGTATCAATGCAGACTGTCTCCTTTCCTCCCCTCTACCACTCATACGAGGTGTCCCACAGGGTTCTATACTAGATCCTCTTTTATTCTCAATCTACATCAACACTCTAAGCAACAACATTCATAAAGCCAAACTGCATTTTTTTCACAGATGACACTGTTCTATACCTATTAAAACCTTCCCTCTCTGATGTTTGCACCAACTTACAATCAGACTTTAATCATTTACAGCTCAACCTTTTAATGCCTAAACTTCTGTTAAATGCCCCCCCCAAAAAACAAAGGTGATGTTTTTTCTACCCACGAATTCCTTTACCTCTTTACTGAACTTTGGCCCTGTTATACCCATCACAACCCAATTAGCACATACTCTAGACATAGTAGACAAGTTTAAACACCTAGGCTTGTAGCTAGACAGCAACCTGTCCTTCACTGCCAACACTGAAGCCCTCTAAAAAAGTTAACAACTAGACAAGGCTTTCTCTATAGGAACAAATCTCTTTTCCCCACCAAAATCAGGAAAAGGCCAGCCCAAGTCACCTTCCTTCCCTTCTCAACTACGCAGATATTATTTTCAGCTGCTGTACAACATTTAATCTACATAAATTAGATATTATTTTGACCATGCTGTTTGCTTTGTATTTAATGCACCATCCAGGACCCACCATTGCACCCTTTATTCTGAGGTAGGCTGGTTGTTCCTTTCCATTAGGAGACCAATTTATAACTGTATTTGGGCATATAAAATGCTATTGAGCAAACTCCCTACATACTGTATATCTCATCCCTATATTATCATTCCTATAGTCAATTCTCGCTCAGGAAAAATTCTATTATTCCACTAGACATATCTACGTTCTGCACCCACTTCAGTAAAGCCACAATCAACTACACCGTTCCTTCCACCTGGAACAAACTACAATCTACCAGCTTTCTGAATTTGACTCTTTCAACACACTCAAACCACTGATTAGAAAATATCCTATCAAAGTCTGCTGCTGTCATGCTAGCTAACACACCATCTCTTATGTATGCAAACTCAACACAGCATTAAGCTCTATCTGCACCTCCCAAATCATTTATTAACCTATCTTTAGCATTATCTAGAATAGTCATAATTTGATTCTATGCCTTTGCTCTGTTTATTTATGTAATCTCATTATTGTATATTATGCTTTATTGTCCATGCTTGTTCTCCTTTTCATTGCCACTGTCTGTACCCTGCATGTATTGTGCTGTTCTCAGGAAGACCTCCTTGTAAATGAGCTTGCTCAATGGAGTTTTCCTGGAAAATATATGAAAACTTGAAAATCTGAAACCTAGTATTTAGGAGTGATATGTAAATATATGGGATGGAAGAGTTATTCTTGAAGCAATACAGAGATTGCGAAAATCTGAATGAACTGATGTAAACTTTATTGTTTACAATAAAGTATAGTTATATTATTATTAATTTTCTGTTTTTATTTTATTTTATTCTTTCTTCTGCTCTTTTATTGTTATCTTTTGATTATGTCTATTTATTCTTTGATTCTTTTCTGTTCTAAAAATTCATTAAATACATATCTATCTGTATACTATATATATCTGTATATATGTAATATATATATATATATATATATATATATATATATATATATATATATATACGATAGAGGCAAAAACTCTGTTTAATGCATTAGTTAGGGAACGTTCCACAGTGACAAAGTGAGAATGCTGTTAGGGTTGAAAACCCTAACTCCGAATTCACCCCCCCCAGCACCACACACACACACACACACACACACACACACACATGCAAGTATGGGGGAGGACCAAGTCAACACAACCAATGACAGACATCCAGCAGCAGGTGACAGAAATAACAAACAATTGTTTAAATGTAGTACGAGACATCCCCACCCACCTGACCAGGTACTGCATGCTCAGTGGAGATCAACAGCAAAACTGAGGCCATGTACACCAAATGTACACATCCCTGATTGCAGCTGCACACAACGTACCACATTTAGTAGTTGCATGGCCTTACCTACCGATGCCCCACACCGACCACACCACATGTGGTGGGCCACCTAAGCAGTAGAGTTCAGCAAAACCAAAGAGTTGTACAGGTATAATATCTCTGATTATAACAAGGGTTTGAGAAATGCAGCTTTCTAATTGACTGTAAACATTGTAACAGCCTTATGTTTAGTTTTTATTAACATACATGTAGAACCTAACCATGTGATGAACATGGTTTAATGTTGTTTAAAAAACAGTTTTATTATGATAGCAATAAGCCACTCCCAGGTATTATGTTAATGGTCAGTTTATCACTGTCTAGTGACATGTGGCACTCAGCTATGCCTCATTCAACATTAAACCCCTACAGGGTGATTAACAGACCATTTAACATAACTGTTGGTCATGCCTTATTGCTTAATTGTCTTTATGAGTAGATACTCTCCCTCTCTTAGGCACTGCAGCAGCTTTGCAACACAGTGTCCCACCCAGTTACACCATACACTGTCTAGTTACTGGAGAATGGCTGTGAATATGAACTCATGAAGATGAACAGTGTAACTTGATCATTACAGTCATCGAAACCTTAGTGTGTGATTATAACTGACAGAGTCAGTGATAGAGAATAACCCCTGCTGTCCTAGTACACTTAGCCCATTGTGAGTTAAATCAATACTAAAAGACATTCTGTTTATATCTACACCATACCTACTTGATTCCTGTTGTACCACAATTAACATAGTTATCACTTTTATAGCATCATTGACAGAAGTGTGGCAAACCCAAACACTAGGCTTACAGCCTGAGTATGAAACAACTGTTAAAAAAAATTACACTGTGTCCATAAGTGGCATAGATCACTCATTTCAACAATAGTAAATGTATTACTATTTGAATAAGTTAGTCATCACAGATGCAATGAGATTATTTTTATCAGGTACAACATACTCAGTAAGTGCCTACAGGAAAATCTATCCTATATTCATCTTCGATACAGGTACGTCATTGTTGGCTCAGTAGTGCTATGATATTTCGAAGTTGCTTGGCCTGATCCATGCAATTACACTGTTTCTTACAAAGAATACTTACTGCATCTTTAGTATTGAAACACACTGAAGGTCTATGTATGTACATCAGCAGTACACCTTCATCAGTAAGAATGCATCTGATACTGGCAGTATGAATTTCACAACGTTGAAAAGGCAATGCTTTTCCATACGTTTACATCAGTCTCTCTATCTTGAGTAAACCGTTGCAGTAAATGTACTACTATGTAAATCACATACTAAATGTAACACTACTTTTATCTTGAGCATGCTAGTGTCTTGTAGTTAATTTAAGTACTTCTCTTAATTAATGTATACTCACTAGTGTTAAAACCTTTCTACAACTGTCATCATGCACCTTCAGCATTTATATTGACTAATGGCACAGTACCAGTTGTGGTGTGGTATGGGGCACTGGTAGGTAAGGCCATGCAACTACTAAGTGTGGTACGTTGCGTGCAGCTGCAATCAGGGATGTGTACATTTGGTGTACATGGCCTCAGTTTTGCTGTTGATCTCCACTGAGCATGCAGTACCTGGTCAGGTGGGTGAGGATGTCTCGTAGTACATTTAGACAATTGTTTGTTATTTCTGTCACCTGCTGTTGGATGTCTGTCATTGGTTGTGTTGACTTGGTCCTCCCCCATACTTGCATGTGTGTGTGTGTGTCTGTGTGTGGTTGGGTCTGGGGGGGTGAATTCGGAGTTAGGGTTTTCAACTAACAAGAGAATTCTCACTTTGTCGCTGTGGAACAACCCTAACTAATGCATTAAATGGAGTTTTGCCTCTAATTTCCTTCTTTTTGAGAATGATAATGAGAAATAGTGAATGTATTTTATGGGAGCCTGGGCCCTTGGGCTCATGTTTCACCACATGATGTATTGTGGCATAGTAACAGGAAGAGCAATGCAAACAGAAGTGCTAACAGTGGCGCACATGGTAAGACAAGAGCAGATGACAACAGAAAGGGCAATGCACACAGTGGCATAGAAGGGAACAGTCTGCCACATGATGTGTTGTCACATAGTAACATGGTGCCTGCAAACGGAAATGTCAATGGGCATGGTGATGCAAAATGAAACAGAAAGAGAAACAATACTGTAGACACAAATGGCAAAAAATAACAGAAATGCAAGGGCAAATGAAAACACAAAGGATAACGCACATAGGGCCCTGCGCTCCTGGCACGTAATGCAGCAGCGGGAGCATGGGGCCCAATGGGACCCGCACTCCCACCACATGATGTCTTGTGGCATAGTAACAGGAACAGCAACGCAAACAGAAGTGCTAACAGTGGCGCACAAGGTAACGCGAGTGCGAATGAGAACAGAACGGGTAACAAACACGGTGGCGTAGATGGGAACGGTGTGCCACGTGATGTCTTGTCACATAGTAACATGGTGCCTGCAAACGGAAATGTCAATGGGCATGGTGACACAAAGTGAAACAGAAAGAGAAACAGTACTGTAGACACAAATGTCAAAAAATAACAGAAACGCAAGTGCAAATGAAAATGCAAAGGATGACGCACGTGGTGGTGTAGACGTCAACGGTAAGTGAAACGGGCATGGAACCACAAGCGGAAAGGGCAATGGTAACAGTAATGTAAGCGCACAGGCTGGTTTTCCCCAAAAGCTGAATAGAGAAAGACAGTGAGTACAAAGAATGTATGCATAAGAATGGGTATCGGAGCAGAAAATGAGGACTTGGAATACTAAATAGGTTATATCTCAGGAACTGTACGACGTAGAAAAAAAATTTAAAAGTCGTATGATTTATGACTGTCCTGGCTAGTTTTGTACTTAGCACCCAGTAGGGAGCTAAGAAATTTTTCAATGAAAAGTCTGTATCTCGCACCGTTTCCGAGATACGGGCCCTGAAAGGTGCGGCGAACGCCGTAATGATATCCTAAGGGAAAAAAAGAGAAGTTCAGAGCACCATAACTTTGCCTCCCTGTAATATTTTTTCACCAAACCACTGAAAGGCACATCTGTGGGCTGTTGTCTGTCTTCCCTCCAAATTTCAGGAAAAAAGACCAAACCGTTATTTTGCAGCAGGGTGCCAAAGGATTCCTGTAATGCATCGGGCGCCGTAATGTTATCCTATGGGAAAAACCATCAACTTTGGAGTGCCATAACTTTGCTGCCATGTAATATTTTTCAATACAGCACTGAAAGGCACATCTGAGAGATGTCAGCTGCGTTCCTCAAATTTCAGCCCAAAACTCCCAACGGTTCTTTTGCAGTGCAGTGCCAAAGAATTGCTGTCATTTTCCACAGACTAGAAAATTACTGTCAGCAATTGCAGCTTTATAAACATTTGCAACACTTTCGTGAGCATAAAAGTACTTTGCAAAAGTACTTTTTCCAGAAATCTGAAAAACATATTTCTGGGGTGTTTTACCACAAAATACTGACATGGCTAGCATCCTTAGGGTCCGACTAGGTGAATACAAAAATAATTAGGTTGCTAGAGGGTCCCAAATTTAAATGGCAAGCATTTTCTAATCACCAACTGAAAACAAAATGGCTGATTTGTGAAAGTAACAGGCTCATTTGAGAAAGTAAAAATGCATTTGCGAAAGTGTTGAACTTTTTGTTAACTTTTCCCATTGACTTATAATTGGAAATTGTTTTTTGAATAACTTTTGAACCATTTAATATTTTTTCACCAAATCTTCAAAAGGCACATCGGGGACCCTAGCCACACGTTCCCTGAAGATTTTGGGCCAGTCGCGCAAACCGTGCGACCTGTACGCACTACCATAGAATTCCAGAAAAAGTGTAAAAGCGCATGCAAATCACGCTTAATAACTCTGCAGCTGTGTATTCGACTGGTACAAAACTTGGCAGATGCCAAGGCCTATGGCTCTTGATTGTGTATTCTAAATTTCAGCCAAATCTGTCAAATGGTTGCAAAATTATTAAGGTGCAAAGTTTTGGGGTTTAACATGGAAATGGCTCCTCAACCCTAACTATGGTAGCACTACCGTGCTACCATAATATATATATATATATATATATATATATATATATATATATAGTGCTACCATAGTTAAGTTGAGGAAACCTCTTAAGGTTAAAGGGTCAAACTTTACACCTTAATACCTTTGCAACTGTTCAGCAGAGTTGCCTGAAATTTAGAATGCACAATCAAGAACCATACATCTCGGGATCTGCCAAGTTTCGTACCAGTTGGATATACGTCTGTGAAGTTATTAAGCGTGATCTGTGTGTGCATTTACGCTATATGGTGGATTCTTTGCTCGTGCCCACAGGTCACATGGTTTGCATGAGCAGTCCAAAAACTTCAGGGAACATGCGGCCATGGTGCACGATGTACATTTGGAAGATTTTGTCAAAAAATATTGAACGGTTCAAAAGTTATTCAAAAACAAGTTTTCATTATAAGTCAATGGGAAAAGTTAACAAAAAGTTCAACACTTTCGCAAATGCACTTTTTAATGTCACAAATGGCCCTAGTACTTTTGCAAATAGACCTTTTTGTTTTCAGTTGGTGATCAGAAAAATGCTTGGCATTTAAAATTGAGACCATCTAGGGACACAATTATTTTTGTGTTCACCTAGATGTAGCCCGAGGATGCTAGCCATGTCATTATTTTGGGGTTAAACACCCCAGAAATATGTTTTTCAAAGTTCTGGAAAAAGTACTTTTGCAAAGTACTTTCGTGCTCACGACACTTTTGTAAATCTGTGTGAAAGCTTTCGCAAATCATGAAAGTACTTTGCTACACTTTGGCCAAAATGACAGGAGTTCTTTGCCACCTTGCTGCAAAAGAATGGTTAGGTCTTTTGGCCTGAAATTTGGAGGAAACGCAGACAACATCTCACAAATGTGCTTCTTGGTGGTTTGGTGAAAAAATATTGCATGGCTGCAAAGTCACAGTACTCCAAAGTTGGCATTTGTTTTCCCCTTAGACTAACATGGTGGCATACGCCACGCCTTCCGGGGCTCGTGTCTCAAAAACGATGTGAGATACAGATTTTTTGTTGTGAGTATGTAAAAGCAAAATCCTAGCCAGGAAAATCATGATTTTTGTGAAATTTAAATTTTTTTTCTACGTCGTGCGGTTGCTGAGATATTAGCAATCAAGTACTTCCAATGGTCATTTTCAGCCTCGATGCCCATTACAATGCATACATTCTTTGTACACACTGTGTTTCTGTATGCAACTGTTCAGCAAAAACAGGGTATGCACCAGCCCGGTGGCGCTGAGGCTTGAGGAGCTGGTCGCCACACCTCGCGCCACGCCGGCCCCTTGTTCGGGAACGGGCATGGGTTGCTGTGGGTCGGCAGGGAGGAGATGGATTGAGCATCCAAGGGACTGCTCTCCATCTCCGAGGAGGGGGGGATTTGGGCGGCCAGGGCTTGCCTGACCCCTAGCGGAGGCTGGGGTTGACAACACGTAAGCTGAAGCTATGGTGGGACATGGCAGGCGGCATTGGGACGCACAGGAGTGCGTGCACCCAGTCGCTGCGCTCATTGCACGCCATGACCAGCCGGGAGGAAAACAGCGAAAAAGTGAGCCCAGCAGCACAAAATTGTTCCCCCGTGGCACCATTCCTGGAAGGGCACTTCCCTGGCATGGATCTGTTGTGGTGGGTTGAGTCACTCCCCACCACCCTGCTGCGAAGTGTAAGTCACGGGGTGCACAAGGAAGGGGGTCTGATATCTGGGGATGGCACTGGGGGGAACAACGGAGGGCGGAGGTCATAGCCAGAGCTCTGAAATAGAGAGAAAAAATAATACCCCCCCCAAAAAAAAACAGGATATGCACTTCCATTACTGTTGCAGTTACTGTTTCAACTTGCGTTTCTGTCACCGTTTGCACTTATGTTCCCGTTTACACCACCATGTGCATTACCCTTTGGTTGTCATTTGCGCTTGTGTTTTCATTACTGTTACCATTTGCATTTACACTACTGTTTCTCTTTGTGTTTTTGTTTGCGTCACCATGCGCATTGCCATTTCTGTTTACGGCAGCCCTTTCATTTGCATTTCCATTTCTCTTTCATTTTGCATCTTCCTTGCTGTTCCTGTTACCATTTGCATTTGCAATTCCTTTACTGTGTCCGTGCACATTACAGTTTGCGTTTCCATGTGCGTGTGTTTCCTTTTACATTTCTGTTTGCTTTGGTGTTATTGTTGCTGTTACCGTTTACGTGTGCGCTTGCGTTCTCATTTCCATTTCTGTTCCCCTTTGCGTTCTTTTTGCTGTGACACTTAACGTTTCCATTTTAAATACTGCTGCCATCATTGTCCATTTTACCAGTTGTGTTTTTGTACTTGCTTCGATGTCCGTTTGCGTCACTGTTCACTTCGGCATCACTTTGTGCTTGCTTTTCTATTAGCGTTTCCTTTACCATTTACGTTTGCATTACCATGTGCACCACTGTTGGTGCTTCTGTTTGTGTTGCTTTTCCTGTTACTATGTCACAAGACATCATGTGGTGGGAGTGTGGGGCCCTTTCTGCCACATTACATTCACTATTTCTCATCATCATTCTAAAAAAGAAGGGAAATTAGAGGCAAAAGTCTCCATTTAATGCATCAGTTAGAGTTGTTCCACAGTGACAAAAGTAAGGAAATTTGGTATTAGGGTTGAAAACCCCCTTGGACCCCAAAGCCCACCCCCTCAACTGGCATTGTGGTGCACCATGAGGTCATTGGTCCTAACTCTCACCTCATTTTCCTACACCTCAGATTCTTTACACATGTGATGGGGTGTGAGAAAGGGCCAATGACCCCATGGCGCACTATGATGTTGGTTGGGGGGGTGGGCTGGGGGGTCCAAGGGAGGTTTTCAACCCTAACACTGAATTTCCTTGCTTTTGTCACTGTGGAACAACCCTAACTGATGCATTAAACAGAGTTTTTTGCCTCTAATATTTATATATACATATATATGTATATTACAGTGGCGCAGTCGCACCACTATAGCTAGGGTTCAGTGGTCACTTACATACTAAAGTCCAAAGTTTGTGCATTAATAACTTTTAACCCTTTTAAGCAGATTTGACTGAACTTTGGAAAGCGTGATGGTGTATGATAGATCTCTTTATCTGCCAAATTTCATTTTGGTCGGACTTACGGTCTTTGTGTACGAAAACACAGAAAAATGCAAAATGATCTGTTCTTGGAGGCAGCTTTTTAAATTTTGGACGTGGCCGTGCGTGGCTGTGGTGTGGTGTGCTGTTCTGTGAGATGGTGTGTTTGAAAGGGCTTTGGTGGCTAAACATGCCGCTTTTTGTTTGGTGAAAAAATATTAAGGCATTCAAACGTTATGCCAGTTTTAAGTTCCCATTATAAGTCAATGGGAAAATTTATATGTATTTTTTTTTTAGTTGTATTTAACCAGGATTAGCACACTAATCTGAAAGCTTTTTTACAGGCACGATCTGGGAGCACAGGGAAGTTAACTGACTTGCTCAGGGTCACACAGTATGTAAGTGGAAGCTCTGGGATTCAAACCCAGGTTTGCTTTGCTGAATGTCACCAGATTTGCAGTTCAGAGCCTTAAACTGCTGGACTATACTGCCTCCCTTGTGAACAAAGAATGGGGTTCTGGCAAGCTCGTCCCACCTGGTGATCAAAGAATTTGCTACCTCACTGTTCAAGAATCTTTGTCTCAGAGAATTTTCAAAAATTCTTTGATCGCGAGGTCCGCCACCTTGTTTTTTAATTTCCGATTGGAAAAACACGAATATCTCGGCTCAGGGATCACTTCTGAATTAAAACTTGGTTGGGTTTTACCAGGGGGCACCAATCTATTGAGCCATGCCTTTGGTTTCATCCAAATCACTCAAAAAATAGAGTTGTAAGCTTTTAAAATCTTAATTCGTGGCTTGCTGAAGATCTTTGATCGAGAGCCTGCAAATTCTTTGATTGTGAGATTCTTTGATCGCGATCTTGCATCGTGACCTAAAAACACTAATATCTTGGCTCAGGGGTGGGCTAGGACACAAATTAGGGTAGGTTTTGCTCAGGATGGTCCATTCTATCAAGGCATGCCATTGGTTTGGTTCAAATGGGTGAAAAATTTGCATTTCACCATTTTTAATTCTTTGTTCATGAGCCTGCAAATTCTTTGATCATGAGATTCTTTGATCGCGATCATGCATTGTGAGCAAGGGACAAGATGGCCCAATTTAAAAACAATTTTCTCAGCCCAAGGGTGTCCTAGGAAGTCAAATGAGGGTGGGTTTTACTCAAGGGGCTTCGTTCTGTTGAACCATGGTGGTGGTATACCGCAATTCCATAATGTTTTTTATTTATGAGATTTTTAATTCTTTGTTCATGAGGCTTCCAATTCTTTGATCATGAGCCTGCAAATTCTTTGACAATGAAATTCTTTGATCACCATCTTTGATCGCGAGGGAAGGACAAGATGGCCAGATTTTTTATAATGAAATAGATAGGAATTTTTTACCAATCTTCAACATTGAATATCTCAGAAACAGTTTGGTCTTTTTACTTGACATTTAGAGGGTGTTTATGGCATGTACTATAGATGTGAATTATGGAGTTTACTTGTCAGAGAAAATTTTTTTTCGGAGAAATTGCAAGGCACACTTTACGTGTTGCAGACAGTGTTTTGCTTGTGGTGGTGGCTTGAAGTTAATAGGATACCTAGCCTTAGTATCATGGATGTAGTTTTCAGTTGTTGTGTGTGTTAAATGTCAACAGGTGCAGAACTGTGCCAGTCTGACGAATGAAAATCTCATATGTTAAAATGTTATATCTTGGACACGGTTTGGTCTTTTCACTTGAAATTTAGAGGGTGTTGACGGCATGTCCTGTGGATGTAAACTACAGTGTTTCCTTGTCAGAAAATATTTTGTTGGTGGAGATATGACATGGTGCAGTATACGTTCTGCGGACAGCGTTTTGCTTGTGGTGGTGGCTTGAAATTGATAGGATACCTAGCCTTAGTGTCATGGATGTAGTTTTCAGACATTGTGTGTGCTAAATCAAATCAAATCATAATTTATTTATATTGAACTTTTCAAATGCCAAAGTGCAAATTCGTAAAAAACATACATCAATAATAAATAGAATATAAAATATAAACACAGTTGAAATGGCAGCAAAGTCAGAACTAATCAAAAGCTGATACAAACAAAAAGCTCTTCAAAGAAGCCTTATAGGATTCTGTGGACGGGCACTTCCTAATCTGATGAGGTAGAGAATTCCACAGGGCTGGAACCACAAAAGAAAAGGCTCTGGCCCCAGAAGATTGAAGGGGAACCTTGGGAATCTCAAGCAATCCCTCTTCGGTGGAATGGAGTGGGCGGAGAGAGCGGTAGGGCCGAAAGAGATCTTGCAAGTAGCATAGTCTCTGTCTGTGTAGGGTCTTATAGGTCAGCAGTGTGACCTTGAAGGTAATCCTCCAATGCACCAGCAGCCAGTGCAGTTCATGCAGAACAGGTGTGATGTGGCAAGTTCTTGGTAGCCCAGTCAACAACCTGGCTGCAGCATTCTGCACCAGCTGCAGGTGGCAGAGGTCTACCCCTGGCAACCCTAGATGTAGAGCACTGCAGTAATCTAGATGCGAGGAAACAATGTCAACAGGTGCAGAACTGTGCCGTTCTGATGAATGAAAATTTCAAATTTTGACATGTCATATCTTGGACACAGTTTGGTCTATCTACTTGAAATTTGGAGGGTGTTGATGGCATGTCCTGTAGATGTTCATAGAGGTATTTACTTGTCAGACAGTATATTTTTTGTGGAGATATTGTGTGGCGTAGTTTACATTTTTTGGACAGCGTTTTCTATTGTTCTACTAGATTAACATTTGTTTGGTGGCTGACCTTGCTGTTGTGAATGTACTTTTTAGTCATTGGGTGTGTAATGTGGCTTGACACTTACAAGTTGGTCGGAGCTCGGGACCCAAAGGGCCCTGTGTTCCCACCAACTTTTGCAACTTTCTACTTTTCTATTCTTTCTTAAAAAGCAAGGAAATTCTATGAAAAGAACTTCATTAATGCATCAGTTAAGGTTCTTCTACAGTGACAAAAGTAAGGGAAATTGATTTAAGGGTTCCCACCCTTGCACCCCACCCCCACCATCAGGCATTAGGGTGTGCGTTGGAGTCATTGGCCCAAACTCTTACCCCATTCTCCTACACTGCACCATGTCAGCTTGTTTACACATGGGATGGAGTGAGAGTTAGAATAATGACCCCAACACACACCCGATGCCTGTTGGGTGGGGAGGTAGGGGTGGGGTGGGTGGAACCTTCAATCAAATTCTCCCTTTTTTGCTGTAGAAGAACCCTAACTGATGAATTAACAAAGTTTTTGCATAGAATATATATATATATATACATATATATATATATATATATATATATATACAGTATCTATATATAGGATATGACATGGCCTGACTGAAGATATCATATTTATCTTCACGAGAGACCAGTGATATCATGATACCTCACGAGTGGCGAAGCCACGAATGAGATATCTTGATGTCACTGGCCTCGAGTGAAGATAAATATGATATCTTTAGTCAGGTCATGTCATATTCTGTTTATACAACATATGTTTTGGGTCCAATCCAGCACAACCCCCCACATGACCCCCCTCAATACAATCAACCACATAGAGGTGATGGCAATGCCAACATAACCCTCTGGCAGTTGTAGTTTAAAAAATAGCTGTTTGAGGCTGCAATTTCATAGTCATTAAAAAAACCTTATTTGGTTGACCCTGCCATGCTCCCTCCTAACACAATGTCTCATATCCCCCACACACACAAACACAGAGTATATATGGTATTTAAATGTATTGTGGTTAATTCTGCCATGTTCAAGTTATTAAAAAACATATCTGGTTGAAGCTGGCATTGTAGAGGTGATTAAAAACATATCTGGTTGATCCTGCCATTAATTTTAATCAAATTAGCATTTTTAATATGAATCTGATTGATCCTGCTACTTACTGCACTTTTGTTTCTCCCCCAAACCGTCATGACAGAGCGCTAGCTACACTGATACATTATGTGGTGCCAGACATTTACTACAAGGCACTTTGCGTTACCACATTTCGAAACTGAAGATAAAAACGACTCTTACTGTTGTTTTTTTCAAACTAAGTGCATACTGTAGAGACTGCACAGCGAGTGTTCACCGCTTCAGCTTCAGCATTGCAGAGGGAAGCACGAGCGAGTGTTGCTATGGCAACACTCGCTCACTCACTTGTGCTTCTGTCTGCTGTTCTGAAGCAGGGGACACTCCAAGAGTCTCTACACTCTGCAGGATGGCAAGGCAAACAAACAGTGACATGACAAGGATAAAAGTAATGATTTTCTGAAAGTGGTAACACAGGGTGCCTTGTAGTAAACGTCTGGCACCATGTCAAGTATTAATGCAGATTACACTCGGTCACCTTGCGATATGTTTCAGGGGAGAAAGCAAAAGTGCAGTAAGTGGCACGATCAACCAGATAAATGTTAAAACTACTGCTTTGTTTAAAAGTGATGCCAGGATCACACACTTTTTAAATGCCTTCTATAATGGCAGGCTCAACCAGATAGATGACTGAGAAGCGTTGGGGTCGGGGGATGCTTACAGGTGACAGCGCTGCACTGGAAAGGTGAAAGAGTTTCACTAATTAGGATGACGTACAGGAACATAGAGATATCTCCATGACAGTGTGGGCTTCCTTGCCCACACTGAATGGTCCCCTCTAACGAGGGCAACCAACATTGACTTGGCCCTGGGCTTCTTTTAAGCATTTTCAACTTTGCCTGTGATATCTTTGCTCCCATAACTGCTAGGAGGTCCAAAGTGAAACATGCCCCTTGGATCACCCTGCCCTTCTGTGGCAACTCTAAGCAACGTGACAATCTTTGGCACCTTGCTGTTGCTACTGGCCGCTCAGCTGACAAGCAGTCCATGCTGCTGCCCGTAACCAGTGCACCTGGGCCATCCGCAAAGCAAAGGCGGAATACTACCAAGCCTCTCTTACCTCCTCCTGGGGAACCCCAGGTGCTTAGGACAACATCAAGCAACTGAATGGTCACTCCCAGTCCCCTCTCCTTCTCTTCTCAACATCAATGGTACCGTCTCCTTTGACCCTGCCCTCATTGCCTCCCACCTCAATAACTCCTTTACCGACCTTAGCTCAGTACTTCCTGGTAACTTTTCAGTCCACCTCCTCCATCTGTACCACCACCCACCTGCCGCCTCTTTCCACCTGGCCGTGTCACCATGCAAGAAGTTAGGCCTTACTTGCTAAAAGCCCAAAAGGTAACACCATCGTAATGACTCACTTGATCCCTGCCTTTATGTCAGGTCTTGGATCAGGTCCTCTCACCTATTACATGCATTTTCAACAAATCACTCTGTCTTGGAAAATTCCCTCTGCCTGGAAGATTGCCACAGTTACCCCTGTCCATAAAGGTGGTGACAGGACTCTTCGGGTAACTACGACCCATCTCAATCCTCTCCCCTCTCTAAGGCGTTAGAGAAAATTGTGGCGTCCCAAGTCTCTGACTACCTCTGTAAGTACAATGTTCTCTGCCCTGAACAACACAGGTTCAGAGCAGGTCATAGTACCAATACAGCACTCCTGGAATTTTCCAACTTCCTCCATGCCTCCTTGGACTCTGGTGCCCTGGCTGGTGCTATATTCATTGACCTGTCTAAAGCATTGATACTGTTTCGCATCCTCTTTTGCTCTCCACCCTCGACCTAATAGGCTTTGCCTCAGGACCTGTTTCATGGTGCACCAGCTATCTCTCCGCCCGCTCCCAATGTGTGAAAGTCAACGGTACTCTCTCTGAAACATGCCCCATTCACTCTGGGGTGCCGCAGGGCTCAATTCTTGGACCCTACTATTCTCACTCTTTCTTAACTCCCTACCCAGCAGTTGTACGGGTAAGATGCTTCTCTATGCTGATGATGCTGTTCTCGTTGCCTCCCACAATGACCCCATGCTGCTACAGAACTCCCTCCAACTAGTCTTTGACTCCACAGCTACCTGGTTCACTGAGCACCGACTTGTTATCAACCTTAAGAAAACAAAAACAATGCTCTTCTCCCACCCCCAAAATAAGTACAGCAAGTTTCCCTTAGCTGTCCACTCCACACTCAATCTCGTCATTGACCAGGTGCAATCCTATAAATATCTTGGTATAACCTTTGACCCTGCACTTTCATTCCATGGACATATATCTGCCCTAAATTCTGTAGCCAACTCACGGCTAGGCATTCTTTACCGGCACAAGAAATGCCTCCCTTCTGATGCCCTCTGCCTGGCTGTCATCTCCTCTGTCATGTCTCTCATTGACTATGGCCTTCCGGGTCTATGGCTCAGCAGATCAGACTGCCTCAACAAGGTTCGCCTCACAGTAAATAAGGCCTGCAGACTTATCACTGGTGCTCCCAGACTCACTCACACATGTGAGCTGTACACCCTGGCTACCCTACTCAACCTGGAAGAGCGACTCATGTATCAGACATGCCAGCTAGCCTTTAAAACCCTGCATGGCCTATCCCCATAGGCCTATCCAACCTCCATTCGCCACATGCACCGACCCTGATCACGCGCAGCTCGTCAAGAGCTACCCTAGTTATTCTGAGAGCCAGGACCACAAGGTCAGAGGGCATTCCCCTACCTGCACTTCCACTGGTATAACTCCTCCTGCCAGTGTCTCAAACTCTCTAACCTTAGCTTGCTTTAAGCCCAGGCTCAGAAACTTCCTGCTTAGCTCTACAAATGCAACTGCCACTAGCCTAGTGTAAAAAAAAAATATATATATATATATATATATATATATATATATATATATATACTCTGTTTGACAATGCTCACTGAGCGGCTCCCCTTCCTTTCCCTACTTATTCCTCCTCCCTATCTCCCTCCCTTCTACCCCCACCAGCTCTCCCCTGACCATAAGTTTTGCACCTTTTGTTATCTTTTGCTCATTGGAGATTGTACTCTATTGTAACAAAATTGTAATTGAACTGTAACTTTTTTGTTTGTAAGTACTGTGTTCCTTGTACTACTGTTCTGATGTCCTCTTTGTGATGAGGTACCTTTGTAAATGAGCCTCTGGCTCAAAGGTTTCTAAACTGATGTTTAACTAAATAACTAAATAAATAAATAAATAAAATATAGGAACATGGAGATATCACTATGACATATAGGAACATGGAGATATCAGTGATCTCTTCACTGCCTGTCTGAGATATCACTTTTTATCCATTCATATATCCCAAAACATGTTTTGTATAAATATATACACATACATATATATATATATATATATATATATATATATATATTAGAGGAAAAAAACTCTGTTTAATGCATTAGTTAGGCTTGTTCCACAGTGATAAAAGTGAGGAAATTCGGTGTTAGGGTTGAAAACCCACCTTGGACCCTGCTCACCCCCCAACTGGCATAAATGAGGTTAAATGAGAATCTCCTGACCCTTCAGGTTTCAAGAACTGACACTTGCCATTAATGTGAAAAGAGCCATAGCAGTACAGAACCATAGACTGATACAATTTGGAGAGCTTTGGGATCCCATGCTTCATTACATAGCCGGGAGGTGAGTTAGTTCAGATTGGAGACTTTTATGTTTCTCCTTTCTCTACCTTTTGAGATCTTAGGGTACATTAGATTGTTATAATAGTATGCTTATCTTCAGATGTTCATGATTGCTATCATGATGCATGTTTATAACGACAGTCTGTGACTTGGGTGGGGGAAGAGGGTTGGGGGTAGAAAGTTGGTTTGAGAGGGTGGGGGGGTAGGGTGGCGATATGAATGTATTGTACACTGGGAGTGGTGTCTCGTTTAGTGGTTGTTCAGATGATTGGAAGGTGAGGTGGGGGTCTTTTTGTATTTAGTAGTCCTTGGATTGTATTTTGACAATTGATTGTTCTGTATATATGGAAAAATTTCAATAAAAATATTAAATAGAAAAAAGATACTATTGTGCTATCTCAAAAAATAACGACATAAATTGCAAAACACTGCATTAATACATCAGTTAGGTTTAAAGCAACAAAAGTAGGGAAATGTGGCATTAGGGTTTTCATCCCTAACACCCCATTCCCCACCCTGCACCAGACCCACAGCCAGGGAGGGCAGTCTTGAGCCGGAGAACACTAATGCTCAACCCATTATCCTATGCTGTAATAATGTCGCCTTATTTTCTAATAGAATAGTATGAGCGTTAGAGTTCTCAGGCCAGACATGGCCCCACTCTCAGCTGTGGGTCTGTGCAGGGTGGGGAATGGGGTGTTAAGGTTGAAAATCCTAATGCCACATTTCTCTGCTTTTGTTGCTTTAACCCTAACTGATGCATTAATGCAATTCTTTGCAATATATATATATATAAAATACAAAATCACACATGCCCCCACAATGCAAAGCATCATGGGCTGCATATGCAAATCACCACAGAATGTTATGCTGGTCCAACTTTAAGCAGAATTGCGTGTGTATATATATATATATATATATATATATATATATATATATGCAGAAAACCCTATTAATGCATCGATTATGGTTGAAATTCATTTTTAGGGTTACCAACCTACTCAACCCCTACCCCTCCACACATCAGTAGGCATTAGGGGTGTGCCATGGGGTCATTGAGCTTAACTATCACCCCTTTCCATGTGTAAACATGCTGAGATGGTACAGTATAGGAGAATGGGGTGAGAGTTAGGCCTTAAGATCCCAAGGTACATCCTGTCACCTGTTGGTGTGCAGATGGGTTGGTAGGGTTGGTAACCCTAACACTGAATTTCCAAAGTTTTAAATCTGGGATGTGAACCCTAACTGATGTATTAACGAAGTTTTTGCAATGAATTTCCCTTCTTTTTGAGATAGTATAGTAGTATTCTTACTTTACTGTGGGAGGATAGGGTACTTTGGACCCTGCACTCCAATCCCTCCATAGATATGTAGGTAGCTGTGTAAGCGCAGGACCCTCTGTGCCCTACACTTCCATGTGTCAAACAACAGCAACCAAATTGTCAGCATAGCCATCTTATTACCCCACAGCATTTACCTTAGTACAGAGAAATTGTGAAATGCAAGGCAAAATGTAATTATATGCAACTGCAACACCATTCTGCACCATGGGTGCAAAAACACATTTTGGACATTATGTGGGAAATGAAAGCTATATTGCTCATGAGGTGGTGTGAAAAAATGGCTAGGTTAAAAATTTGGAGGCAAAATATGGAAAAACACCACAGTTATGTGTGTGCATAGTATTAATACAATGGACTCATGTAACTCGGGCATTTTGAGGAATTTGTGCACAAAATTTTCAATATGGCCTTTTGAGGACCTCACCTCATAAACAGTGGCACTGTCATTTTGTTAATCATACCAGAAAAGTGATTTTGTGCAATGAACATGCCATTCTTTTAATCGCTGGCTCCTACCATTCCCTAACTCCCCTGTGTCCACTATTGTGGACCACCTAACCACCTTAAAATCCCATGCATCAGGAAGGGAACTCCATGTTCTATGTCATTTTAATGTGAATTGGCTCTCCACATCTACCTCTAAAATTCAGAATGACATTGCTGTCCTAAATCTGTCACAATTGATTACAGAACCCACCAGACTAAACCTTAAATCACATAACCACACGGTACTGGATTGGTCTCTCACCTCCGATCCACAATGGATAATTGCAGCAGGACTACTACCTGACTCACTAAGTGACCATCATCTAATCTATTTGGTAAGAAAAATTCATAGGCCCAAGGCACCCCCTCAAAAACCATACTGGTATGGTAATTTAAAGCCCTAAACTTCTCTCTCCCATCTGACCTGGTAAATGTTGATTGATCATTCATCCCTCATGCCCCCTCTAGTAACTCTGCCATAGACTATTTTTAGTCCAAGTTCCTCTCTGTCTGGGACCCATTCCTCTCTCAGATGGACCAGGGTGGGGGGCTCTCACCTACCCTGGAACACCGCTTATATCATGGCCTGCTTCAAATCTAGGGACCAGGCTTGGAAGGCCCTTAAAATTACTGGCTCCATCTCAGCTTCACAGAAGTATCGCTTTCTTTGAAATGCATGCACAAGACAAATCTGCCACACAAAAGCAAACTAATTCAAATCCACCTTCCTATCCAATATTAAACACCCCTCCAAATTATTGAATGTGATACAATCACTCTTCCTCCCTCCATCTCAGCCCCCCACTCCTGTCTTAAATGCCTGTGGCTCCACAATAACGGGTTCCTTGTCTCAGTGGACACTGAGTTCAATTCCTTCTTCATGAGCTGTATCTCATCACTCCTATCATCTCTCCCTCCCACACCTCCAGCCCCACCTACCACCCACCCTGCACAAGCTTCCCTCCCTGGTTTCTCCTTCTGACATGTTACCCTGTCCAATGTTTACAATGCCATGGTTGAACCTCACCAAGGGGAAATGTCCTACTGGGTTGGACTCCAAACTGCTCCTCCTGGCAGCCCCTGCCATTGCCACACTCCTGGCCTCCCTTTTCAACCTTTCCTTCCCTCTTGCTTCTATTCCAACTGAATGGAAGCATGCCACAGTCATTCCCTTCTGAAAGGCAGTGACCCCTCCTTCCCCAGAAACTATTGCCCTGTCTTCCTCCTCTCTATCCTGGCAAAACTGCAAGAACATCTTGTCCTCTCCCAGCTCTACTCCATCCTTGAATCTTCCTTCTTATTCACTCCATTCCAGTCCGGGTTTAGGAAGTCCCATTCCACCACTACCTTCCTCCTGAGACTCATCGATTCCATGCTCACTGGCATGGACAAAGGCATCATCACCTCAGCCATTTTTGTAGACCTTGTGAAGGCTTTCAACACTGTATCCCACTCTCTCCTCCTTTCCAAGCTCTCCCAAGTAGGGCTGTCTAGTGTGGCCACCAGTTGGTTCCACTCTTATCTCATTGGCAGGACTCAGTCTGTCCGATTTGGCAACTCCATCTCCTCCTCCTCCCTACCCATCTCAACTGGTGTCCCCCAAGGCTCTGTCCTTGGCCCACTGCTATTCTCCATCTTTCTCAATGATCTTCCCACAGCCTGCCCATGCGCATCCATTCACATGTATGCAGATGATACAGTCTTGTATACATCCGTCCCCTCAACCTCTGATGTTGCATCCAGATTTTAGCATGACTTCAACAGTGTCTAGCTCTGGCTTCACTCAAATCAGCTCTTCCTGAACACCAAGAAAACTGTCTCCATGTCCTTCAGCACATGGCAGAGACTCTCTCAGCTCCCCTCCATCCCCACTTTCCACACTTGGATGGGACAAAGCTGGAGGACTGCACCTCCTTTAGATACCTTGGGGTTTAGCTTGATCAACACCTCAACAAAGCCTTGGGGCCCTGCACTCCCACCCATGGATACCATCTTGCAATACTGGGGGCACAGGGATCTCAGTTGCTATGTCTCTGCACTTATGGTTGGGTGGTAGCACAGAGCCCAGAGTCCCAAATATGCATCCCATTATGCAAAACTGGGAGCGAAGACCCCTCCTGCACTATGTCTCTATACTGATGGGTGGGAGGGAGCACACAGCCTAGAGGGCCCAAGCTCCCACCTATGGATACCATATGAGTAACATTTCACTTTATCAAAAAGAAGGGAAATTCCATGCAAAAAACTCCATTAATGCATCAGTTAGGGTTGATTCCACACCAATAAAAGTCTCGAAATTCAATGTTAGGGTTACCAACCCTACTCCCCCCCTATCATCCACAAACCAACAGGCACTGGGTTGTGCCTTCAGGTCATCGGGGCCTAACTCTCACCCCAGTCTCCTCTATTGTACCATCTCAGCTTGTTTACACATGTGATGGGGTAAGTGTTAGGCCTGATGACCCCAAGGCACACCCCAGCACCTGTTGGCCTGAGGATGGTGGAGGGGTGTCAAATTTCCAGACTTTTGTTGATGTGGAATCAACCCTAACTAATGCATTAACAGAGTTTTTTTTTGCACTGAATATATGCAAGATACGCAAGGGAGCCCTGGGTGGTGGTGCTGATAGAGGAGTGAGCTTAGCATCCTACATCAGCTCCATTTCCCATTTTTTCCCCTGTAGCTAGCAGTGTGCAGTGACACAGTTGTAAATGTGCACTATGACCTGCATACACCACATGTCCTAAGCCAACTGGCCCCACACTCGTGGTGATTCAACTTCATGTGGTGGTAGTATGAGATCAGTGCAACTAGTCTACCCTCACCAGGAGAAGTGAGCAGCCATCTGAGGTTCATTTCCTTCCTACCCCAGCTGATTCTCAGTGACCTGGGTCCAGTCTCCAACTGGGGTTGCTGGTGTAGGTGGATGTTGTGGCTTTCGGTGGCAGAAGTCACAACACTACTGGTTTGGCTGGGTGGAAGGCTTTTGATAGACAGAAAAATGTTCGTTTCAATGTATGATTACCTATTTTCCTATATTTAATATACTATATTTAAACTGTGCCTGTTTTGGGGTTCTCTATTTATTGTACTCTCAATGTACTCTGTCTACAGTATCGCTACCTGAATGATGTAGTGTTTGTTACTGTTATGAGTTACACTTTGTATTATGTTTGCACTCCAACTGTGAATGTAGTCTCCCCTTCACTCAGGACGCATCTGGAATCGAGCAGTAGCCTGCTCAACATGCCTTCCTGGCTAGACACTTGAATGAATGAATGAATGAATGAATGAATTTTCCTTCCATAAATGAAGTAACATGTTGGCCATCCTTTTCCAGATTTAAAAATCATCCCCAGTCCGGAGTGGTCTGAGGATGGTTACCCAGAGGTTTTCTACAAACGGATGGTATTGGAGCAGTCCCTCTCCTCCATGGTGATGATCACAACATAAATTATATCTTCATTCCTTGAGATATGGACCTGAATGGTGGCTTGTTTTCCTTCTTATTGCCAACAATTGTTTAAGACAACTTGTTCGGGTTAACTCTCATCGGCGACATCTCTTTTCTCCTTGGGACGTATGTGCTTGTCAGTTATTCACATGATTTTTGGAACGCCTTCCCTAAGATATCATTGGTCTAAGGGGACCATTTCCCTACATCAGCTATAGAAGTAGTTTTCTTCTCAATCAGGTTGGGTTTCTACGTCCCAAGAGGGTGTTAGCTCTGTAGCCAGGGTAGACAGAGAGCGAGCCAAAGTCACAGTCATGTTGCACAAACATTTACACATTAATAATCAGTAAATTCAGTTCCCTAATTCACTCCAATATTGGGAGGCCAGTAACCCATTGCACTTAAGGTCTAAGTTCATGGTTCGGAGGGAAGAGTGTTACATATCATATCCCTCCATGCTGACTACATTTAAGCTATGCATACCAAGTGTCCTTTGGATACCAGATTTCCTCGCTGCCACCATCATCCCCTCCTCCTTCAGCAGATCCTACGAACATACAAACATATGAAATTGCCAGCAGAAACAGGCAATAGCAGTCTATCAAGTCTGCTTGAGTATGCTACTCAGTCTATATTACTGGAGCAGTCTATATTACTGGTGTGCCCCCCCTGAGGTTGCTCACCCACATACACTCTGTTCCCCCCTCCTTTCTTCCTCCAGTTGTGACTTTCCCGTGAACTCTGTTCCACCCCTTTTCAAAGCTTCCCACCCTTTTCAGTGATACCTCCTCCTTCGGCAGATCACTCCAGTGTGACACCACCCTTTCATGAAAAAGTTCCTCCTCAATTCCTTTTTAAATCTACCTCCCACCAGCTTCAGACTATGCCTCCTTGTGTTCCCCTCCATTTTCAAATTGAAAATGCCCTCTGTTCCAACCTTGTTTATACCTTTGGGATACTTGAAGGTTTCTATCGTATTCCCCCTTTCCCTCCTGTCCTCCAGAGAATACATATTGGCTCCCATAATCTCTTCTCGTATGGTTTGTCCGTCATGCCCTGTATCATCTTGGTCACTTGGCACTGTTGCCCCTCCAGTAATCTGATGCCCAGCTTCAAATAGGGGTATCAGAACTGCATACAGTACTCAAGGTGTGGTCTCACCAATGACCTGTATAAAGGCAGAATGCCTTTTTTCCTCCTAGTTGTGAAACCTCTGGCAATGCATACTAGGATTTTATTTGCTTTGGCTGCTGCCTTGCGGCACTGTGCAGAGTGCTTCATGTCACCCCTGACTATTACCCCTAGATCCTTTTCCTCCACTCAGCTGGACACCTGTACACCCCCAGTAGCTGGCCCTGGGATTCCTAGCTCCCATGTGCATGACCTTGCACTTCTTGGCTTTTATTTATTTATTGAAATGTTTCACCAGGAGGGCACACTGAACAACAAGTCACTCATCTCACAGTGTGACCTGGGAGGAGGGGTTACATAGGGATGTGAAGAATTATCAGTTACAATAGTATGTGGGTAGTACAAACAATACAACATTGTAAGATTGTGCAACAGTTGAAACACAAGGTATTGTACAATAAATAGTAGAGGAACATTGGGTAAATTACAATACATGTCCAAAATCATACAAAAGAACATATGAATGTACAAAACCTATAGAACCATTTATAGTGCATGAGTGTAGAGGGAGCAGGCTCGAGGTAGTACACAAGTGCTGTTGGAGTAAAAAGGATGGGGTTAGGTTGTGCACACTGGTGACCCAGAAGGGCAGGTGGAGAAGAGAGAGGGGAGAGGCAAGAACTGAATATGAGAACAAGGGGTAGCCATTTCCTGATTTCCCCCTTCAGGATGTTGAGAACCCTGCTGGGGGGGTCATGGTAGGAAGGCAGAAACTGGGGACAGGTATTAAGGCTGGTTAAAGCAGGAACAGCTGAGGGAAAGGTAATTGTGTAGGGCAGAGGTAAGGGAATAGTTGGAGGAGGAGTGTCATATTTCAGGAGGGATTGAATTCCAGATTTTAGGGAAACGATGGGTCAAACCAGTCTGACCGATGAGGGTGGAGTGGTGAGGGACTGCCAAGGTGTGGACATCATTTGATCTGAGAGAGTGGGTGGGGGAGGAGGAGTGGACAGAGAGGATGAGAGATAGGAGGGGAGCCCTCCGAACCAGAATTTGGAGGTTAGTTTGGCACAGTGAGAGATGCATCTGTGAGATAGTGGAAGGAAGGTTAGAGGGTGATAGAGTTCACAGTGGTGGGAGCAGGAAGGGAAGTCAATAGTAAAGAGGCAGAAGTAGTTAAACAGAGTGTCCAACTTGGTCAGGGAAGATTTGGGAGCAGCACCGTAGGCTACGTTGCAGTAGTCAAAGATGGGGAGTATCATCTTCTGAACAATTTTGTGCCTCGCAGTCAGCGGGATGCAACTATGATTCCTGTACAGAGCACCAAGCTTGGGGTGCAGTTTCTTCAGGACAGCATTGATATGCACAGAGAAGTTGAGGTGCTGGTCCAGCCAAACTCCCAGATATCGAAATGAGGCGGTGTAGTCCAAGATGGTCCCATCAAGGGTGTGGAAGGTGGGTAGGGCCAGGAACCTAGAAAGTCTCTGTCTTGTGCCAAAGGTCATTGAGACTGTCTTCTTGGCATTTAGAAAAAGCTGGTGAGAAGCAAACCAGAGCTTGACTTGGTTGAAGTCATGCTGTAAGCTGGTTTACATGGCAGCAGGGTTTTTGCCTTGAACTGTACAAAACAGTATCATCAGCATACATGTGGATAGAAGAGGATGAGCATGCTGTGGGAAGATCATTAAGGAAAATGGAGAAGAGAAGGGAGCCAAGCACTGAGCCCTGAGGGACACCAGTGTTGATGGGGAATGGAGGGGAGATGGAATCAAGGATTCTCACTGACTGAGTCCCGTCAATGAGGTAGGATTTAAACCAGTTGGTGGTTGATGGAGCAAGGCCAGCTGAAAAGAGTTAATCAAGAAGTAGGGGATGGGAAACAGTGTCAAAAGCTTTGGCTAGGTTGACAAAGATGACTGAGGTAATCAGGCCATCATCCATCCCTGAAAGGATGGAGTCAGTAAGCCTGAGGAGGGAGGTGGTTATTAAGTTGTTCTTCCAAAAACCAGATTGGAAGAGGGTGAAGAAGGAGAAATTAGAGAGGAATGGTGATAGTTGAGAGGGAACTAAATATTCTTGAAGTATGGCAAGGGTAGGAAGGAGGGAAATGAGGCAATAGTTGCCAGGAGTGGATGTGTCACCACCCTTGGGGAGAGGAAGGACTACAGCATGTTTCCAGAATGAGGGTACTTGGACAGAAATAAAGGACAAGTTAAGGATTCAGGTGCTAGGATAAACAATTGCAGGAGCAGAAAGGTGGAGAAGTTTAGGATCGAGTTCATCTGGTGAGGAGCCTTTAGAGGGATTGAGGGATAGGAGAGCATTAAGAGCTGCATCAGGGGAGATAGTAGAAAAAGAAAATGGTGGAGGGGTAGGCACTGGCTGAGGTGAAGGGCTGACGTTAGTAGGTGGCAATGAGGACAGGGAATTTAGAAGAGACATGACGCCTGAGGTGTAGTAGGTATTAAATTCATAGGTCACAGAGCCAGGGTCAGAAACTAGCGAGTTATTTACCTTGAGAACTGAAGGAGGAGAGGGAGAGGGGAAGAGAACAAAGAATGAACTACCCTCCAGAATTTAGATGGAGAATTAGGGTTAGTCAGAAATGAGGAGTTTAAATAATCAGACTTAGCCAGTCTAGTAGCTTTAGTACATGAATTGCATAGCATTCTGTACTTGGCATAGTTGTTTGGATGCTTAGTAGATTTGTGTTTTCTCCAGGTCTGATCATGCTTCCTGAAGCAGGCCAGTAGTTCGGGGGTGATCCAGGGGAAGTGATGCCCATGGACTCTGGTCCATCTGAAAGGAGCAAAGACATTCCAGGTGGCAATGAATTTATCCTTAAAATAGTCAAGTGTTTGATCAACAGAAATGGCAGTGGAGAGGGGGGGCCCAGTCAGTGGAAGTGAGTGCAGAGCTGATTGGGGTAAGGTCTAAGGATTTAAAGGACTGGAGCTGTATGATTTTAGGGGGAGGTTTGGGGCGATGAACCTTATGTACAATGAAAATGGGGTTGTGGTCATTAAGGGCATTGGGGCAGAGACCAGATTTAATGACGTGGTGTGGGTGGGTTGTGAGTGCCCAGTCAAGCAGGGTGTGATATTGTGTTTTGGGATTAGGGCCTGTGGGCTCAAGTATAAGTTGAGTGAGGTTTAGAGCTAAGGCATCATTGCATAGCTTGCTTAACTTAGGAGACAACCAATTTAGATTCATGTCACCCATTATGAAAAGTTCACCAGATTGTGAGAGGGAGGTGATATTTGCAAAGAGTTCAGTCGTGACCGAGAGTTGAATGCTTGGGCAGCAGTAGATGCCAGCCACAAAGATTGGGATTGAGAAAGAAAGGGTAATGCAGGTGACAAAAGCTTCATAGGTAGCTGGGATGGATGTAGATAGGGTGGTAGCAAACTGCAGTGAGGACAGGATGTACATGGCCACTCCCCCCTCCATGACCCAATCGATCTTGTCCGAAGACAGAATACCCAGGGATAGCAATGGCACTGTCAGGGGTGCTTTTTTTGAGCCATGTCTCAGTAATAATTAGGATGTCAGGGGTGTATGAAATCATAAGAGTTTGTAAGAGGTCAATTTTAGGTAGCAGGCTGCAGGTGTTCAAGTGGAGGAGCTTCAACCCATCATGGACGGTTGTAGTGGGAGTGGGGTTTGGAGACATGTTATTTGGATAAGGAGCCAGAGTAGGAGAAGAAATTGGGCCAGGGTTTGGGTGGATGTTCCCTGATGAAAGACGGAGCAGGGCAAGGATGAAATAGTGAAGTTTAGGACTTTTGAAATTGGAGAAGGAAATACGTGAGGGAGGGGATGGGGGGAGGGGTGGAGAGAATCAAATAAGGAAATAAATAAAGGCAAAGTGACTAGGAAGGGAAAATAGACATGCTGGAGGGTAGTAGGGAAAGTGAGGTCTGCTTACAAGAGGAGCTGTAGGGGTGATTGACAGAATGAAGGAGGTATATGGACTTTGAACCCCAACTGCCAGATGCCAGACCAGTTCTTGAGCCTAGCCAGATCCTCCATGAGTCCCTGTCTCCCCTCCATTGTGTCCACTTTCCCAGAGAGCTTAGTATTATCAGCAAATAGACAGATTTTACTTCTGATCTCATTCGCTATGTCACCAATAAAGTTGTTGAATAACACTTGTTCTAGTACTGGGACCTGTGGGACCCCACTTCTTATAGATCAATGCTTGGATAGCCCCCCCCCACCATCACCCTCTGGTTCCTGTCTTGCATCCAGCTCCTGACCCATCCCAGCAGCTTGTCCCCAACTTCCAGGCTACTCATTTTGATGAGTAACCTTCCATGCAGCATGGAGTAGAAGGCCTTACTGAAGTCCAGGTACAAGACATCTACCATCTGGCCCTTGTCTAATAGCCTTGTAACCCAGTCAAAGAAGTCTATCATGTTGGTCTGGCAATACTCCCCATGACAAACCCATGCTGCCTGGCATCCTGGAGACCATTTACCTCCAGAAAGGTTACCAGTCTGTCTTTAAGAATGGCCTTCATCAACTTGCCCACAATGGAGGTTAGGTTGACCGGCTTGTAATTACCAAGTTCATCTCTGGGACCACTCTGGTGGAGTGGTACCACATGTGCCATTCTCCAGTCCTGAGTCACACATCCCGTCTCCAGCGAGCTGCTAAATAGATCCACCTGGGAGGTGGCCAGGACCTTTGCCAGCTCTACCAGAACTCTTGAGTGCATGCTGTCTGGGCCAGGTGCCTTGTCCACCCAAAGGGCCCTAAGACCGTTAAAAACCCTGTCTTCCTTGATCTGCCCCTTTGATTCATCCTCATTTCCCAGTCTAACCCCTATTTTTCCCTGCAGCATAGGTCCATCCTTTTCGCTAGTGAAGTTAGAGCCAAAGCACTCATTCAGTGCCTCCTCCAGTACCTCACTATTTTCCATCCACCCCCCTTAATCCTGACAATCCCATGCTTTCCACTTCATTTCTCCCTTATATATCTGAAAAAATCATACTTCGTTTGCCTGATCCCCTGCGCTAGCCTTAATTCTCTTGCCACTTTAGTTGCCTGGACCTCATACACTGCCTCTTCATATTTCCCAGTGTAAACCTCCCTGTCCTCTTCCCTCCTAGTATTTTTATATAGTACTTCTGAAAGACTGCCCTCTTCTCTCCCACTTTCACTGCCCCATCCTTGTTGAACCAGCTTGCTGTCTTTATCCTGAGACTCTTACTCTGAGTCGTTGTGCATGTGTTTATTGCCTCAATCAGTTTCAACTTCATGATGGACCATTTTTGATCCGCATCCATTTTGGCCTGATTTTCTTAAGGTGCCCTATACTAGGATTTCACCCATCCCACGAATGTCCACCATCCTGAAATCCACCACCCTAGTCCTGGCTGCTTCCTTTCCCATATTGAGGCAGAACTACACCATGTAGTGGTCGCTGCTTGAGAGGGGGTCCTCCACTGTTATTTCCTGGACATGCTCTCCATCTGACAGCACCAGGTCCAGTATAGTACCCTCCCTTGTTTGCTCAGAGATTCCCTGCACAAGGAAACACTCCTGGAAAGCATCTAGGAGGGCCTGTTTGCTGAAACAGGAGGTGGCTGGGGTACTCCAGTCTGTTCCAGGCATGTTGAAGTCACCTGTTATGTTGATGTTTGCTTTACAACTTAGCTTTTTTATTTGGTCCCCCAGCTCTATACACTCCCCCCAATCTAACCCTTCTCCCTTTATTTTTTATTTATTTATTTTTTTCAGTCTTGGATTACAATACCTTTGAGCGTGAGACTGCTCTTTTACAAAAGTTCCACGTCCTAGAGGGTGGGTATACAGACAATATGGGTTTAGGAATATCTAGCTAGGTGAGAAAACAAAGACATAATACACTGTAAATAGGAAACAGAGAGGTTTTAACAACAGGATAATTCAGGTAACTGTAGCAGCCTAGGTGGCATTGTCAGGTAAAAGACAGTAAGCAGCTGTCCCGAAAGGAGAGTAGGGGGCAATTGAGTTGGTGGGGGTGGGGGAAGATGATTATATGGGGGAGATGGGAGAGGAGAGTGCAGGGGATTGCAGGGCAAAGACGGGGACAATTTGGAGTAGTAGGACAAAGTCGGAGTAGTGAGGGGACAGTAAGATGGCCTGAAAGAAGAAATAGTCCTGTGTCAGAATATGGGGGGGTGGAGTAATTAGAAAGTGCAGTCACAGGAGCTTTTCTTCATTAGGTGTTGTCTTACCTTGGTCTTGAAAAGCCCCAATCTTGGGTGACGCTACGTTGAGAGCCGAGGTTATTGAGCCAAAGTGGTGCCCGGTAGTCATATGACCTCTGCCCTTGGGAGGTTCTGCAGCGAGAGACAGTGAGTACCTGATGGTCAGAGTTCCTGGTACGGTGCATGCCTGTGAATATGCTTAATTGGTTTGTGACTCCAGGAGGTTGAGTCCGAGTATTGATTTTTTAGCGAATAGGCAGGTTTGGTACTGTATCCTGTTTTCAAGTTGTAGCCACTCGGCTTGCTCATAAAGGTTGCAAGTGTGAGTTAGTCAGGGGGAATTGGTGAGCAGTCTGTAGGCTTTGTTTAGGGCTACTGCTATCCTATGCAATATGGTGGGAGTGGCTGAGCTGCATATAACAATCCATAGTCGATGACAGCTATGGATTGGGGTTTGGAGGGCTTTGGGTGTCAGGCATTTCTTGTGCCTGTGCAGGAGCCCAGTTCTTATGTTGACTGTTTTTGACAGTGGTGGAAGGATAGAAATAGGTCCATAATTGGTATGCAATTCCCAATCACCACTCTTGTGCTCCGGTGTTTCTAGGGCTGATTTCCAAGCTTGGGGGAATTGAGCCAGCTGCAGGGATAAGTTCAACAGCTTAGTAATGGGAGCTAGGATTTCATCAAGTGCAAGGGAAATAAGTTATTAGGTTGAGTGTGTCCCCGCTTTTCCTGGATTTTTCAAGCACCTTACAAATGTACTTTCTTGCTTGGTTGTAGTTGACAGTTTTGAAATAGAAGGTGGGGGGTGATGTTTGAGTGGGTCCTAGGTTTTGGCTTGGTCTTGGGTCGGTTTCTTCAAAAAAATTTGTTGGAGGTACACTGTTCAGGTCAGTAAATATTTTGTTAAACGTGTTGGCAATAGTCAGGGGGTCAAGGGTAGGGGCATCATTGATGTTGAGCATTTGTGAAGCCTCTTTCTTGACTTTCCTTGTCACATCTTCTAAGTTATCCCAAAAGGACTTGCTGTTTCCCCATGTTGTTTGTAACGCTTCCCTAAAATGTTTACTTTTGGCAGAGTGGATGGCCTGGGTGCAGTCATTCCATAGTCTTCTGTATTCCTGTATGTCTGACTGTAGCCTGAGGTCTGTGCCCTATGCCACCAGTTGTCCTTATTTTTTATGCAGCCTGTTAGGTCTGGTGTGATCCAGAGGCTATGTCTTCCATGGATTTTTGACCTCTGCACAGGTGCATGGCAGCCACAAGAAGCATTGAATTGTTTGATGACGTAATCAAGTGCAGTGTCCATATCCACCGCTGTGTCAAGGGGGCTCCAGTCAGTGTTGCGCAGCTGCTCCTTAAGGTACTCCAGGTGACCCCTTTTTAGTTTACGATTGGAGATTACTTGAGGGGGGTGTTGCACTGAATTTGTTGGTCCAGCTGCAGGTTACCGGAGAGTGGTCACTCAGTGAGTCTGGGTGGACTGCCACATTGGAGATATGATCCGAGTGGTTTGTGAGGATCCAGTCAAGTAGTGTGCTAGATTCAGTTTTGTAATTTGTTCTGGTGGGTGAGCCAACTAGTTGTGTAAGATGCAACGCTGCTACAGTGTCCTTATGTGTGCCAGTCAGGGGTGCAAAACAATTGATACTGAAATCCCCTAGAATAATAAATTCAGAGTTGAGATACTGACATCTGATAACCTCCATGAGTTCTTCAAATCCTGGAAATTTCACTTCTGAAGGGATGTATACAGAAAGTATAGATAGTGCTTTGTTGTGGGCCCCCAACAGAATTTTTATGGGGAGAATTTCTACAGTACTGGTAAGGTGGGGTAGAGGAAGAGCAAACCCCTTTATCAAGTCTTTAATGTATAACACACAGACCCCTCCTCTTTTTGAGATCCTGTCATTCCTGAAAAGTGTGTACCCTGGTAGCGAGACAGTGGAATCTGGTATTTTTGGGGTGAGTCATGTCTCAATGACTGTGAGTACGTCAGGGTTGTGTTGTAATGCCCAGACTTGCAGGCAGTCAATCTTTTTGAGTAGACTGCAGATATTTATGTTGGTGAGTGTAATTATTCCTTCCTTATTATTGTTGCTTGATAATGCAACCCCAACTGGGCCAGGATTTGGGTGTACATTGCCAGATATTAGTAGAAGCAGAAGGATGAGTCTGAGTAGATATATTTTTTTGCTTTATTCAACACAGTTTATTATTTCTTTGCTGCTGAGTAAAAGATCTTTTCCGGTTGTTATGAATGTGGAGGCAATGGTGGTATGGCAGATAAAAAAAAGGCAGGGAGCTGTACGAGGTCAGCAGTCTTTGAAGCCATTTTGGGAGCCAGCTGAAATGGCTAAGGCCTGGCACTGTGGAGTAGGTAATATCCATTATGCAGCCAGGAGTGTGGTGCAGTACTGGATGAATCCTTATCCTTTGTTATTCTGGAGTTGCACCCATAAGATTCAGTCCTGTCTTTCTCCTCCTGCCTGGTGTATACTATCCCTTCCCTTATGAACAGAGCCACACCCCTGTCCCTTTTTTTCTGTCCATCTGATACAGTCTGTACCCAGGGATCATAAGAGTCCAGTCATGGTATTGGGTTGCCCATGTTTCAGTGATGGACACTATGTCCACCTCTCACTCTGCCATTACTGCCTAGAAATCTGCCATCTTGCTGGACAGACTTCTAGCATTCATGGACACCACCTTTCACCATGACCCCTGTAACTCTTTGCTCCCTATTGTCCTTCTGTGTCCCTCACCCTCCTGTGCACCTTCTCCTTTCCCACTCCAGTTTCCTCTCCCTTCCATCTGATGACCTGGGGGGAGGCCTAATGGTCCCCCCTCTCCTGGTGATTCTGAGTGACACTCACCCTGACCTCTTTTTTTCGGGTTTGGGCCTTCTTCCCTGAGGTACATTTGGCATGAACCACAGCCCTCTGACACCTCTGAGGTGGAACCCTTCTTAGGGTTTCTGCATCACAAAAGAGTGGTAGCCCTATAGCCAGGCAAGGCAAGGCATATTTATTTATATGATGCCCAATCCCTGAGGCTCTGTGTGACTTGTTGCATAATGCAGTTCAAAAAGCTTTTTTTGACTGTAGACAGACTGGATGCAAAAGTCTGTCCACAGTCTGAAAGAGTTGACATGATCTGTTCCTCCTTGCAGCAATCTCCCTGGACAGGAACTATGCCTTCTTATGGTTGACTGCCCTTTGGTACTCATAATAATGAGCATGCAAAGCCAGTTTGTTCTCCTCTGACCGGATCTTCTGCAAGCAATGCTTCAACTTCTGACCCCTGAACTTCATCGCCTTGAGATCCCCATCAAACGAAAGAGACGTCAAGTGAAAAGACCTGGATCATATACAGACCAGTGCGATGGCATCAAGTGCCTCTGATACTGCCTTATTCTAGGTGGCCACTGCCTTGCCCACACCAACCGCTCATGCAGCATTCACACTAGATAAATCAGCTACCACCAATGGTCCCTCTGGGGACAGTCACCTTAAAGGGTGGTAGCTAATCATCTCAACAGGGGCAGGATTTTCAAGGGGGGGGCCCCAGACAGGAGCTTCACCGTGTAATGATCAGATCACATGACCTGATCAGTCTTGAGATTCATAACCTCAAGCCCCAGTGAGAAAACCAGGTCCAGCGTGTGGCTGCAGTGATGGGTCACAGAAGTAACTACCTGTGTCAGGCCCATTGATGCCATCAAGTGGAGGAGGTCATTAACAAATTGCAAGGATTCATCATCGATATGGGCATTGGAGGCCCTCAATATCAATCATCTGGAGGACTCCAACACCTTGTCAATGATGAAATCCATCACCTCCTGCAGGAAATCTCCTCCTGACCCTGGAGGATGGTAAATGAGGAGCATCCTACAGCCTGCACCTGGACACCCATGCACTGCCACACACTCAGAGGACCTGGCTGACCCCACTGGCAAGGCAAGGCAAAGCAAGGCAAATTTTATTTGAAAGAAGCCCATCCTGGAGGTTCTGGGCACCGTACATATTAAAAAGATGCCATTTACATACAAATATAAAAATAAATAATACACTTATAAACATCAATACACATCATTAGATTTAAAATAATACCTTAAGCAGCAGTAATAAACTCAAAAGAAGCCAAAATTATTTTAAATATCAAATTCAGAAATTGGGTCAGGAATATACAACACAGTCTGGGAAGACCTGATTATATAAGAAGGCATTAAGGCAGGCCTTTACAACCTCAACAGAAGGGGCCTCCCTAACATCTGGAACAAGCGAATTCCACAGGATGGGGGCGGTGACACTAAATCCTTTGTCACCAGCTGTCTTCAACCTCATCCTTGGAATTGCAAGTAAGCCCCTAGAGGAGGAGAGGAGGGGGTGGACAGAGACAGCAGGAGAGAGAGAAGGTCCTTCAGGTAACCAGGGATAAGTCCATATAGGGCCTTGAAGGTGAGTAAACCCACCTTAAAGAGGACCCTCCACCTGACCAGCAGGCAGTGCAGTTGACGCAGCACCGGAGTAATATGACAGTACTTAGACTGTCCCATCAACAATCTAGCTGCTGTGTTCTGCACCAGCTGCAGTCAGCGCAGGGTACCCCCAGAGACCACGAGATAGAGTGCATTATAGTAGTCAAGCCTAGACGTCATGAAAGCATACACCAAGGTGGGTAGGTCCAGAGGCAGCACTAGGGGCTTTATCCTGGCAATGTTTCTCAGATGGTAAAAACTAGAGCGGACAACAGATGCCACCTGTAACTCAAGTGACAATCCGCTGTCACGAATAACACCAAGATCACGTACCCTAGAGGAGGCCTTCAATGGTACAGAGCCAAGAAAAAGCTCTGTCTCTGCACCAGAGGCCAACATATCATGCCCTCTGTTCGACTCCACCACCAGTACCTCCGTCTTATTGGGGTTCAGTCACAACCAGCTGGAGGTCATCCAATCATTGATCTCAGCAAGGCAGCTGTTAAGCACTTCCACTGTGCCAGACGTTCCAGGGGCAAAGGAAAGATACAACTGGGTATCATCAGCATAACAGTGAAAACCGAGACTGTACTTCCTAATGATCTCTCCCAGGGGCAGTATATACACAGTGAACAACATCGGTGACAAACCCGAACCCTGGGGAACTCTGCATGACAGGAGAGCAGAGGAGGAGGAGGAGAAATTCCCCATCACAACCCTCTGTCTCCTGTTAGATAAAAAAGACTCAAACCAGCAGATGACAGTGCCAGTGAGTCCACAGAAATCCCTTAGGTGGTCAAGTAACAATCGATGGTCCCCCTATCAAATGCTGAAGAAATATCGAGCAGAACCAGAATTGTCCCCTCCCCGCAATCTTTAGCCCAAAAGAGGTCATTATGCACCCGAACAAGCACGGGTGGGCCATAGGCCCTTATCTGCCGACACTGTCTACATATCTATGTATCTATGCTTCGCACAAAACCCAGACTCAAGAGGCTTGTAAAAATCATGGGCCACAAGATGCTTCTCCAGCTGGAGCACCACCACCTTCTCCACAATCTTACCCAAAATGGAAGATTGGAAATGGGACTGTAATTTGCCTTGATGTCAGGGTCCAAAGATGTTTTTTCAGAAGGGGTCTCACCAATGCCTCCTTCAAGACATCAGAACCGCCCCCCCCACAAGGAACACCGGACAGTCAAGGCAAACACCGGGCAGATGGAGTCAACATATCCCATTAAGAAATGAGTTGGCACTGGGTCCAGTTCACAAAAAGTGAGCCGAAGCTTTGAAGCAATCTCAATGACCTCAGCTGCCTACACCAGTTTAAACTCACCCCAACAAGGTGGAGTGCTCTTCAGATGCCCATAGCGACCACTGTCAGCCAACTTCTGACCTACTGGCAGAAACCCCTGCCTGATTTCGGACACCCTGTTTAAGAAGAACCAAGCAAACTCCTCACATAATGCATCTGAAAAGGTTACCTTCCCTGGTATGTACCATAGTGTACACACAGGGCCAGTTTGTCCACCTCCAGACCTGACTTCTGCCAGCAGCGCTCTAATCTCCAACCAAAGGTCTTCATCACCTTGAGCTCCCCATCAAACCAAGGGGACCTCAAGTGAGAAGACCTGGGTCATACACAGACTGGTGCAAGGGAGTCGAGTGCATCAGACAATGCCTTATTATAGGCATTGACTGCCGTGCCCACACCCCAATGCATGCACTGCCCACACTAGATAGATCAGCCACCGCCAAAATTCCCTCCAGGGTCAACCCCCTTAAAGGGCAGTAGCTGACCATCTCAGCAGGGGGAGGACTGTCAGGGGTGCCCCGAATGAAAACTTTTCCTTGCAATGATCAGGCCACATGACCTGATCAATCCTGAGACTATTAATCTCAAGCCCCAGTGAGAACATCAGGTCCAATGTGTGACCACCCTGATGGGTTGCGGAGGGAAATCCTTGTGCAAGGCCAAGAAATAACATCATCTGGAGGAAGTTATAACCAAGCCGAGATGGGTGCACAGTGACGTCCAAGCTGGATCTAAAATAGATGGACACAATCCCCTCTCTGTATTCACTCCTTGGGCAATGTACCACGGAGTACTCAGAGGGGATGGCCACCTCCATAACTGGCCCCGCATCATCACACAGCCAGTTCTCCATAATGCAAGCCAGATTGACTGAAGAAATCAAGCCTGCCATAATTACCATCTTGTTCGTCATCGATATGGGATTACATAGCACAACCCAAAGGGGACTAGTGGATGCTGCAGGCCCCCTGGCTATCTGCCCACTCAGTCTGGTAGGAACCCTGAAGATGGAGACCAAACAAGTATGGCCTCTCTCTTGGTTCCTTCTTGCCCCAGGGCATCTCCTGCTCCTAACCACCCCAATACCCTTCACCTCTGCCAAGCCCACTGCACCCCACCACTGCCTTGGCTGAGATAGTCTAAGCCAAAGTCACACTCATGTTTCACAAGCATTTACACATTGCCTATCATTCAATCCAGTACACAAATTCACTCCTATAGCAGGAGCCCAATGATCCACTGAACTTTCATTAAAAACCATTATGTTCTCACAGGAATCTTTCACGAATGTTTTAGAAAACTAAGTGTCACATGAATATTTTAAACATCTGTATGACAGTTTTCAAAATCTTCATGCTGCACAACAGTTTTCGAAATCTACAGTACAGGCTGCACAATGGTTTTAAAATCTACTTACTGCCTGACAGATTTCTGACTATGTGTACAGTACTGCATGATGGTTTTCACAAAAAACTAACACAGTAATCCATCACAAAGAATTTGGAAATGTACACACTGTGCAATGGTTTTCAAAATGTATACGCTGAACAACAGTTTTATACATTTTGCAAAAGTTTTTTTTGTTAGTGTTTAAGCTCCACATGAACAAAGCATTAATGGTAAGAATACTTATTAGGTCCTTAAATGTTAGAAGGGCATGTTAATGTTTGTGAGGCAGGGGTATTTAAAAAAAAAATCAAGTAACAGTTAGATATGCAACACCCATTAGCCTGCTGACTGACTCTGTCTCTATGTCAAGATGGGGTAGGATATGACCTAGGCAGCTCCTGTGTCTAGGCATAAAATGATTTTAAAACTCTTCAAGAGCCCCCTTGCCAACATTCTGGTACTGGTTGCCATGCTCTCTTACATGTTCTCCTGAGGTAGAACTCCAGTTGATAACAGCACATAATCACCCACTGCCCAGAACTGTAATTCATCTACTCATCTTTGGTGGGGCAACACTAAATAATTCATTGGAATAAACTTCTGTTCAGGGTATAAAGGGTCACAGGAACCCTACATTTTATTGCTGAAAACTTTGCTCATTATAATAGTCAATGAAGTCAGCATGTTGTGTCTGCCTCAGGGTCACCACCACATTTGCAGTCCTAACTCCTTCCCCTATTATGGACTCTTCCATCCCTAACTTACACTTAGCTTTAACTCAGTCAATAGGGAATTCCCTCACCCCCTTTTCACACAATATACCTGGAGCTCTAGTAGTGAGCCTGGAGACATTTAAGCAAACTCTTTGGAGCTACACACTGGCAATGTGTCCTTATGTCCAGGATCACTATCATACAGACTTACAGGACAGGCTATCTCTCACCATGACCATGCATGCCCTGCACCCTAGAAATCCTTATACTCACACCTTATCCCATAAGGCAGCATCAGACAAATATTCCAGACTGGAGCACCTAAGCAGGCAGTGCAACCCCGAGATATTTCCCTGGCATGACACTGCAGTCAATCAGGCCCTGTATACTGATAACTTAAGAACCTCCCAAACCTTGCTTTTTGTATGCACCTTTGATGGCACTGCCATGCATTACCTCCATTCTTTTCCTCTTATTTGGATAGTATTACTCCTTCTCTGACTTGCCCTTTCCATAAAACCTCTTTACCACATCTTTAGGGAATCCTTTCAGGCTTTCTAGCCATCAGGGAGCACACATTTAGGAGGCACCCCCCGAATCCCCCACCCACCTGGGGGTCACAGTAACTGTCCCCATAATGTCAATCCACATTGCTTACATATTCTACTACCACAACCTCTCATTTGAACAAAAAACACTTAAGATGCTTGATATCCTGATGTGACCTGCAACAGGCCCCACTGAATCTCCACTCTGGACCTCATACCATTTTCTGACACTGATGATGGAATTGCACCAATACCATCATGTGGGATATCTACAATGGTGACCTCTGCCACCCTGCCCCTTGTCCCAATGCCAGACATATGATGGGACACATCATGGTCCTATTCCTCATATTCATCAGCACCCTTGTCACCAAGCACTGAAACTGCCAATCCCAACAGAGAAATCCCTGAGCTATACTCCAGCATGGAGCAGCAGCCCCCCCATCATTCATGGCCTTGGCACTGGATTAGCATACCTGGAGTAGGAGTTCTGCTGACCTCCTTCTACCCAGAGCATCCAGCTGAATGCACACCTCACCAGCTAACCACCCCTGTATCTCAACAATTGTAATCTCTGGAATCCACTTTTTATAATCACAGAGACCCCTTATATATATTGCTTCCTAAGCTCCTCCACACCCACTACAAACAGAGAAATAGTGCCAAGGCATCTAATCTTGCTGCTGGACACTGTTAGTAACAATCCAGTCCCCTACTGCATGGAGGGGGTTGTTTATGAATGTTTTGAAAAACTAAGCACTACATGAAGGTTTTGAAGATAACTCTCATTAAAAGGCTGTGAAGTCCTACATAACAAAACATTAAAAGCTGAGAAACAAGACAATGGTCAAGAATACAAGTGATATAAGAAAACTTTGCATGCATTTTGTACATAGTTAAGTCATACAGTTCATAACAAAATAATAAGAAAGAAATGTCTCATTTTATACTTTTGACAGGGTGCTGTACATAGAAAGTTAGGACTTGTGCAAATGAACCAAATTGCCCTGCACAATTTGTCTCTTGCAAGATCAAAACTGCTCCTACTTTGACAGGGTTCAAGAACCCTTAACAAAGCAAGTTTTCACTCTATTGTCTCAAAAACTAAGGAAATTCATTGCAAACAAAAAAAAGAAAGAAAAAGGAAAAAAAACTGTTGCTATGCAGATTAGGGTTGTACTGAACAAAACTTAAAAAACACAATGTTTGGAAATGTGCTGGTTTTCAAACCAATGCTCACAAAGTTTGGAAATGTGTTTTTAGGATTGTCTAGTCTAACTCCCACCTCACTCCCTTCCCCCTTTCCTCAATACATTAGGTCATGCTACAGGTATGGAGTGTATATCAATGGTTTGGTACCTCATACGGGGCCATCATATTCTCAGCTTTACAAAAGCAACCACAATCTCAAACATTTTTGATCCCCTACCCTCATGATCCAAAGGCCATGCTACAGGTCTGGTGTCCTGCCACATAGATTAGTGTTTCATACACATTCTACACATTTTAGATCTGTAATTAGAATACTTGTGGGGCACAGCTGCAGAGATGTACATCCATTTTATAATTTGCAGTTATCTTTGCACACAATACTGTGTATCATGCACAACATGGAAAAAGTGTCACAGACGTGTAATTACTCATTGCACTCTTGTAACTTGCTTTCTTATGACACATACTTGGAACTATTCAAAGCAAGTTACAAGTCTACAATTTGCACGATTTTATGCAGGGTCTTGTTGAAGCTTTATGAAACAAGTTACAAGTGGATGCTAGATATCCAACTAGGCACTATGTGAAACAAAATACAGCTGCAAATAGATATTGTACTACATACATGGTCCACAAGGCCATACACCAACAATCAAACTGCTCTTGTGGTAGCTGGACAACTTAGTGTTGGACTACAGAGACTCACATGAGTCAGTACAGCCTTGTAGCACTGAACAGGACTTGTAGCATGGCCTTGGGTCTCGAGGGTAAGGGATGAGGAGGTATGGGAATTAGGACTGGTATTTACAAATGTTGAATAACTTGCCCCTGTATTAGGTACCAAACCACTGATGTACAGCCTCATACCTGTAGCTTGGGTTTTGCTAATCAGGGTGGGGAGAAGTGGAGATTAGGCTTGACAACCCCAATAGCATATTTCCAACTTTTAAGAGTTTGAGTTTTGTGCAGTGCCAAGCATTAGTCTGCAGTAATGCAGTTTTTTTTTAAATGAATAAATTGCATATATGGTTAAAAACATTTAAACATGTTAAAAGGGAGGGGGGATTCAAATAAGGGTAATGCATAACATGAAATGAAATGTAACGGAGGGAGAAGAGGGGGTTAAAGGGAGTGGGAGCAGAATCATGTGATAGTTTGGATTACCCCCAGTTGGAAATAATGCTATGGTATTTCTCTTTCTACCCCTACAGCCTACTGCAGTAGCATTTCTTAAACGTTTCTGTATAACTAAACTTTTATTTTTCTACTACTATGGATAGGCCACACATAATAGTACCTCCTATGTCTCCCTTGTCATTCCCTCTTTGTATTCCTTTTCCTCCCCTGCCACATGCCCTAATGAGAACGAGTGCTAGAACAGTAGACTGACATAAAGAATAATGAATAAATAATAATTATTAGAAATAATCCACACAGAGTTGGTTGTGTCTTTGTTCATTATGTTATGCTCCATTAAAGAAAGTAATATAATGCTTAGTCAGAGACAGGATGAGGTCTTTGTGAGCACTGTTGTATTTTATAATATGTAATAAATTTATGTATCTTGCAGAAATAGGAAAGCAGTAAATAAAAGTTGTTTCCGAAGGCCTGAAATTTCAGCTGTTGGGTGTGTTGAATACAGATGTGGGATTTGTCTTTTTAAAGTAGTTTGTATATAAACACCCTAAAGTAGGCATAACTAATGTGCAGAAACTAAATATAGGAGTGTTTCCTTTAGTATTCTATGCAGAAAGTGCTCTTAGTTGAGCTAAGCCTTCTTAGAAAAAAAACCTGTACTTCTAGGAGCCGGCAGACCCATGATGAGATTATTGTTATATAAGAAACTCCCCAGCTGTCACTCAGCTGAAAGGGGCAGAGTTTTCTTGTTTACAAGTAAGTAAGAAGTCTTTCTCAACAGCTTCAGTGACAGAGTGTTAAAGGCAGAATGAAGTAACTCCTTAGGATTGTATATTATAAAACTATATATAGAGTCAGTCTGATCCCACATATGTATGAATTAGACAGGATATTTTCCATGTATTAGAAATGGGGCAGATCAGCTGACACTAGTGTCATAGGAGGACTGCACTATAAAAGCTTCCACTGAGCTAAGGTTAGTCAGATCATCCTGGGAGAGTGTCCTGAGAGGTTGCTCTCAGAGCACAGAAGTTGGTATTTTACACTGTGCCAGAATCATTGGAGGGAAGTGATTCTGAAGCTCAAGGAGAGTTTATTTATTTCTTTTTTTGATTTCTTTTGTTTATAGTCTGAAGCTGAAGACAGTATTACTGTATTATTGATTTGTGTTTATTTTTGTATAGCATGATTTGCTCTATATTATTTTTACGAAAATAAACTTCACACAGAGTTTGTGTGTTGAACAAATCTCTGAGTACCATGTATGCTTTAATTATCCTACCCATGAACCCTACCACAGAATTTGGTGTCAGAAGTGGTATCTGGTTGTCTTACATGGTGGGAGAAACCAGTATCCACTCCCAGACCTGGCACTAAGGGTAATAGTAAGACATGTCAGACAAGGAGGAGAAGAGTGATATGGCAACAGGAGTGAAGACCCGACACAGTGTTGAAATCCAGAGAGATACTGAGGATGGGAGTAGAGTCTGTGGTGCAGACTGGAAGAGTGAAGGATCAGACCGAGGAGTTTCCAGAAGAAGAAGAGAGAATGGAAGAGGAATGATTGAGCCAATTGGAGGAACCACCAGAAGGGTTTCCAGAGTTGATGCGCTGGCTAGCCATATGTCAGTTGGAGATGGAGAGAGAGAAAGGGAACAGGAGCAATGCAGACAAGACACCAGGTGGGCAGAAACACTGAGGGCATTTTGGGACTTGGGGGGCTTGTCGAGGGCAAGATGGGTGATGATCAGAATAAAATCCAAAAGATATCAAACTAACAAAAATGATGCCATCAGATGACATTGAGGGTTATCTGACCACCTTTGAGAGGGTGGCAGAAGCATGTGAGTGGCCTAGGGCTCAATGGGTACTACATTTGGCCCCATACTTAACTGGAAAAGCATAGCTGGCATACACAAATATGGACATTAGATCTGCCCATACCTATGATTTGGTTAAGAAGGAGATCCTTAAGAGGTACAACATTAATACTGTGATGTACAGGTGCAGATTCAGGATCCCTAAGTACCAGAGTAATGATGTCCCTAGAGACATTTTTACACACCTCTGGGAGTTGTGCATGAAATGAATTTGGCCAGAAGGAAAGAATGTTGGTGAAGTGATAGAGACTATTGTAGTGGAACAATTTCTCCAGATATTGCCCCAGGAAGTCCAGCTATGGGTTTGAGAACATAAGCCTGAGTCAGCAGAAATAGCAATCACATTGGCTAATGACTACCTTTCTGCCCACCAGAATACCAAGAGGATAGCCAATAGACCCCCAGAAAATACCACTGCCAGAGTTAATGCCCCCACATGCCAAACCTATGAACCAAGGTATGGAAGGTATGATGCTAGGAATGACAACAGATGAGGGATGGAGAGGACCTTCCCACCTAATATCATATGTAGGAACTGTAAAGGACTGGCCCATATCACCAGGTTCTCCACCACAAAAAAGGAATGACTCAGTACATCTTGCTTTATTACATTCTGGATATTTTTTCACTGATGTCCAGACTGAAGATAAAACCAGTGCAGCTCTCACTGACTCTGGGAGTAAGCAATCATGATAAAACCAGAGTATCTAACCAATGAAAAAGGGGGGCCCAGTATGAGTGTGGTGTGTGTGTGTGCATGGGGATACACACCTTTAACCTACTGCAATGGTAAAATTAGTTATCAAGGAATGTCCTACCTTGATTACTACAGGAGTAGTACCACATTAACCCGTACCCATGGTGATTGGACATGATTACCCAGAATTTACATCCCCTCATTCTAGAAAAAGGAACTATTGTGGGAGTAACCATGAGGGCACATGAGACGAAACAGAGAGATCTTGGGGACATTTTTCTTTTTCAGGATGACATAGTTGAAGAATCGGGAAAGTCAAAACTCTCTCATAATGCCAAGAAGAAACAACAGAGACAATGGCATTCAGAACAAAAAGGGCTAACCTCAGAGACTATGGGTGGTATCTTTAAAAAGGCTAAGAGATTCTGAAACAAAAATCTGATAAGAGTTTAGAGCCTTTTTTCTTACAGGTGGGACAGATACCATCCCCAGGCAATCCTGAGATTATACATCAGAATGGGTTATTACATTGTGTACGTAAGAATCCTTTGTCTCAAGAATGTATTGAACAATTGTTGGTGCCCAAAGTTTTAGAGATGATCTTTTGTATCTCAGTCACAACCTCCCATGGCCAGGCCTTTCAGGGAGAGACATAACACAACATTTTTTTTTGCTGGGGATTCATGAAGATGTGGCTAATTACTGCAGTGCCTGTGAAAGTTGCCAGTTAGATGCACAGGTGGGAAAAAGGGATGTGGTTCCCTTAATGCCTTTACTTTTGGTTACAACCCCTTTTGAGAGGATAGGAATTAATGTGGTGGGGCCCTTGAACAAAAGTAAGAAAAGCAACAGGTTCATCCTGGTCATTTGTGACCACATTAGCAAGTACCCAGAGGCCATTCCCATGAGGTCAGTGACCACTCAAAAAATAGTAAAGCAGTTGATCAAAGTGTTTAGCCAGGTAGGAATACCAAAAGAGATAAAAACAAATCAAGGTATTCATTTTAATGCTGCTTTATTAAAAGAGCTATACCGACTTCTGGGTATTGTGGCACTGAAAACTTCCCCTTACCATCCCCGGACAGATGGACTCACTGAGAGGTTTAACCAAACCCTCAAGAGAATGTTGAGGAAGTTTTTTCATGAAGAAGGTAATGACTGGGATAAGTATCTCCCGTTTGCCTTATTTGCTTATCGTGAAGTCCCGCAGGCATCCACTGAATATTCCCCCTTCGAATTACTCTATGGTAAGAATCCCCGAGCACCATTGGAAGTAGTGAAAGAATGTTTAGAGGAGGGTAAGGATTTAAAACACATGGGAATAGCTACCTATATGAAAGAGCTATGCCAGAGACTAATGAGGTATACCCGTAATGCACATGAGATGGGAGTACAAACACAAGGGAAACAGAAACAGACTTATTATCATGAGACACATGAAAATAATTTTCTTCCCAGGGAATGGGTATTACTATTGTTGCCTACATCTAATCAGAAAATGCTGATGAAATGCAAGGACCCTTTATTGTATTAAGATGCACAGGGCCAGTGACATATGAGATTGGGACCCCAGGAAAGAAATATCAGAAAAAGATATACCGTGTGAATTTGCTTAAAAAATGGCATGAGAGAGATACACCTGCAGCAGGTCTTTTGGTAATCCCTGAGAGAGAAGAGACAGAGATAGACCTAGCTTATAGCCATCTAGAGAAGCCTAAAGAGGGACAAAAATATTGATAAACCTTTCCCTGGAACCAGAAAAGCAGGAGGAGTTAAGAGCAATATTGATAGAGTATCCCTGCATGTTTGCCTGTACATGGGGCCTTGCTAAAGTGGTAGAACATACCATTAGAACTGACTCCCCCCCATACAAAAGAAGCCATATAGATTGCTTGAACGAGTATGGGATGAAGTACAGAGGGAATTGGACAAGCTACAGCAATTGAACATAATTGAGCCATCTAAGAGTGCTTGGGGATCCCTGATTGCAGTAATGCCAAAGAAAGTGGTAGGGATTCACATATGCCTCTATTTTAGAGCATTGAACCAGGTCTCCCAATTTGATGCCTAACCCATACCAAGGATAGATGACATCCTAGATCAAATCAGAAATGTCTGGTATAAATTGACCCTAGATCTCGCTAAGGGCTATTGGCAGATCCCTTTAGAAGAAACATCAAAGGAGAAGACTTCATTTAGTACGCCAATGGGATTATTTCTGTTTAGGACTATGCCATTTGGTTTGCACTGAGCACCAGCCACATTTCAAAGATACATGAACCAGATACTGACACCTCACCAGAATTTTTGCGCAACTTATCTGGATGATGTTATCATGTATAGTCCTGACTGGAATACCCATTTGCAACACTTGAGGGTGGTTATAGAGTCAATAAAAGCAGCTGGTGTGACCATCAACCCTGCCAAATGTGCCCTGGCAATGTTTGAAACACAGTATCTAAGATTCATATTATGCAATGGTGTGGTAAAGCCTGAGATTGACAAGGTAGAGGTCGTAGCCAACAGTCCCCAACCAGAAACCAAGAAGTATGTGAGATATTTTCTAGGGCCGGCTGAATACTACCAGAGGTTTATACCCCAGTATGCCACAAATGCTACCCCCTTACAGAGCAGACCAAAAAGAGATATGGTAATAAGGTAAACTGGTCAGAGGAATGTGAACAAGCATTTAAAAAACATAAAAGCAGCATTATGCTCCTTGCCACTTTTAAAAAGTCCAGATTTTTCACACCCCAGGCACTGGACTTGGAGCAGTATTAAGCCAGACAATTGATGGAGTTGAACATTCTGTATATCTCCTGCAAACTACTACATGACCTTGAGCAGAAGTATGCTACAGTCGAGCAGTAGTGTTTGGCTGCTAAATGGGCGATTGAAGCCCTAAAGTTTTATTTGTGGGGTGCTCCTTTTACACTGATTATAGACCATAAACCATTATGTTTTCTTCACCAGACGAAATATGTTTATAACTGAATTATGAGGTGGTACCTAGTGTTGCAGCCTTACAAATTTGTACTGAAACACAGAGCTGGAACACAACATGTGAATGCTGATTTTCTATCCAGACATGGGGCCCCTGTTACTAATGGAAATAATAATGTTGTACTTGAAGTGCCTTGATTTTCCATAATAAAGAGAAGTCATTACAGATTAGACACCAGGGCTGTATCTGAGTATTTCAGGTATAGTTAGTGTAAAAGTATAACCTGTATGTTTATATTTCTAAGGGACCCTGTGGTGGAGCTACCATAGCTAGGGTGGGCAGTAGTTCCATCCTACCCAGACATAAATGGGTAGAATGTCTTGGAAACAAAGAATACTGAAACATCTAGTTTCTGCTTGTTCATGGGAGTGTGTGATAGTTTGGATTACCCCTTGTTGTAAATAAGGTTATGGCATTTTTCTTTGTACCCCTACAGTCTACTGCAGTATCATTTCTTAAACTTTTCTGTATAACTAGACTTTCTTTTTTCTACTACTGCTACTCATAACAGCACCTCCTCTCCCTTGTCCATCCCTCTTTGTATTCCTTTTCCTCCTCTGCCACATGCCCTAATGAGAACGAGTGGTAGAACAGCAGACTGACATAAAGAATAATGAATAAATAATAATTATCAGAAATAATCTACACAGAGTTGGTTGTGTCTTATTTTATTATGTTATGCTCCATTAAAGAAATTAATATAATGCTTTATCAGAGACAGGACAATGGATTAGTGAGCATTGTTGTGTTTTATAATATGTAATAAATTTATGTATCCTGCAGAAATATGAAAGTAGCGAATACAAGTTGTTTCCAATAGCCTGAAATTTCAGCTGTCGGGTGTGTTGAATACAGACGTGGTATTTGTCTTTTTAAAGTAGTTTGTATATAAACACCCTAAAGAAAGCATAACTCATGAGCAGAAACTAAATATAGGAGTGTTTCCTTTAGTATTCTATGCAGAGAGTGCTCTTACTTGAGCTAAGCCTTCTTAGAAAAAAAACCTGTACTTCTAGGAGCTGGCAGCCCCATGATGAGACTTGTTATATAAGAAACTCCCCAGCTGTCACTCAGCTGAAAGGGGCAGAGTTTTCTTGTTTACAAGTAAGTAAGAAGTCTTTCTCAACAGCTTCAGTGACAGAGTGTTAAAGGCAGAATGAAGTAACTCCTTAGGATTGTATGTTATAAAACTATATATGGAGTCAGTCTGATCCCCCATATGTATGTATCAGACAGGATATTTTACATGTATTAGATAAGGGGTAGATCAGCTGACACTAGTGTCATAGGAGGACTGCACTATAAAAGCTGCCACTGAGCTAAGGTTAGTCAGATCATCCTGGGAGAGTGTCCTGAGAGGCTGGTGTGAGAGCACAGAAGTTGGTAGAAAATTGTACTGGTTTAAGTGTTTTACACTGTGGCAGAATCATTGGAGGGAAGTGATTCTGAAGCTTGAGGAGAGCTTATTTCTTGATTCGATTTCTTTTGTTTATAGTCTGAAGTTTAAGACAGCATTACTCTATTATTTATTTGTTTTTATTTTTGTATAGCATGATTTGCTCTATATTATTTTTACAAAGATAAACTTCACTCAGAATTTGTATGTTGAACAAATCTCTGAGTACCATTAATGCTTTAATTACCCTACCTCATGAATCCTACCAGAAATCAAATCACAGCACCCCCTTGGCTTGCAAATTTCAGTCTGATATCCCAAATTTAATATTTACAAAATCTTCAAGACATCATAGGAAATGATCCATCAAAAAAAGGTAACTAGTGAGAAGTCTTCATTTCCTCTCTTTGGCTTTATAATATCCAATTCAAAAAATCCTGAATGCCTCTCTTTGTCTTTTTTTTTTACATAATCTCCTTCTCTGATATCATGCTACAGTTTTTCTATGGGCAGAAGCTTTGTCTCAGTTTACCAAACTACAGATAAAATAATACTACATGACCAGTCTTCCCTCACACCAATTCTGTACCCACAGTTTAAGGAGTCCACAGTTATAGCCTGCGTGTTGCATCTGGTAGCCAATATTTTTGAATAATGGGTTTGAAATCAGGCAACATATTATTTTACATTCATTTGGGTTTATTATGTGCAAAGAGATGGCTTACAGTTGAGTACAGTTTAAATTACAGATAAACATAGGCTAAATCCATTAGAGGCTATGGCAGCCTGATATATCCATCTGTTTTGCCAGGTCAAATAGTCTCAGCTTTAGTCTTGCTTTATACAAGGGGTTTATTGTTATTTCCTGTTGGTATAAATCTCATATATCTCCTGAAGCTATTGTAAGCAAGGATGACTTTACAAAATGTAACCTGGAAATATTAATACTCTACCGCTTTTCAAAAATGTAATTTCTTTATGTACAAAAATAAGTTTTTGTTTTCTCATAGATAAATCTTTTTCAGAAAGAACAAATCCTTGTAGTTGCCATTGTTTGCAAATCTGTCCAACCTAATGCTGCTCTTAAAGTGTGGGCTGGTACTCCTTGCAGCAATCTTAAAATTGCTTAGTAATATCTCAGGAGCTTTCTTTTTCAGCAAGTCCATATTCTTTTATTTCCCAAATTTCTGACACATAAAGTGACCATAAATGTTATAAATAATCATGCCATAAATTACTTGTTTTGATGATTATTATCTAACTTATTTGGTAGTTTATTGTTTTTTATATATCATGCATAATGTACATTGTCTTATTTTGTGAGTATCATATTTTATTGTTACAGTAACTTTATTATTTTCAGGGCACAGTTTTAAGAGACTGATATTCTCAATTTGCATTCTTTAATAAATTTGAATTTTCTGAGGAACAAATGTGGAAAGTGGATTTTCCACGTCAAATTGCAAGTGGGGTTCTACAGCTGAGAGAAGAGAGAGAGTGTGTGTGTGTGTGTGTGTGTGTGTGTTTGTGTGTGTAATAAACAAGCATTTGTCAATGCTGAATGTTGTCTCAATGACATTGGTAGTGCAGGAGCTACAAATGAATAATAAGAATGGCAGTGAATTAGTGAACTGATGCCAACCCCACCCCCACCCTGCAGAGACTGACAGGCATTGGGGTGTGCCTTTGGGTCATCAGCTATAACACTCATGCCATTTAACCTCACCCTACCCTGTAGACACTGACAAGTGTCGTGGTGTGCTTTGGGGTCTTTCGGCCTTATACTTACCTGACTCCATAAGGAAATATGTTGAGATAGGTGCAGTATTGGAGAATGGGGTGTTCTTTAGGGCCAAAGACTCCAAGGCACCCCTTGATGCTTGTGACTGGCTGCAGGGTGGGGATAGGGGTGGGGGTGTAATGGCATGAGCATTACAGCCAATGATCCCAAGTTACACCCCTGATGCCTGTCATTCTCTACAGGGTAGGGTGTTACAGTTGGAAACCCTAACGATGTAGGCGTTTGTTGGTATTTTCACTCCAAATTTTCAACATGGGCTTTTTGTGACCCCACCTCATGAAGAGCAGCACTATCAGTTTGTTAACTGATAGGTGGTTTTGCACAGCGACTATGCCATTTGGCGACACAGGCATTAAAACACATTTTGGACAGGGTGTGAAAAATGACAACTGTATTGTTCATGAGGAGGCATAAAAAAATGGCAACATTCAATATCTAGAGTGAAAATATGCAAAATTGGTGAAGTCAGGAGCAGGCATAGAAACTGCACAACAAATGTCCATAACCCAATTATTTTTGGGATTTTTTTAACCACATTTTCAATATAAGCATTTTGGGACCTCTTGTCATGAACAGTGGCACTGTGATTTTGTTAATGTGTCCCAAAAGTTAATTTCCCACAGCAACCATGCAACAGATTTTGGGCAAGATGTGAAAAATGACAGCTGTACTGTTCATAAGGAGGTGTGAAAAGATGCCGGTGTTGAAAATCTAGAATGAAAATATTGCAAATTTGTGAAGTTACAAGGGTGCGTGGAAACTGCACAATGCATGCTTGTAACACAGTCATTTTATGGACTTCCATCACCAAATTTTTAACATAGGCATTTTAGGACCTCTGTTCATGAACAGTGCCACCGTCATTTTCTTAATCTGTCCTTAAAAGTCATCTCCCGCAGTGACTGTACTATTCTGTGCTGGAAGTGCGAAAACACATTTCGGCCAGGATATGTAAAATGACAGCTGTACTGTTCATAAGGAGGTGTGGTAAAATGCCAATGTTGAAAATCTGAAGTGAAAACATTACAAATTCACAAAGTTACGAGTGTGCATGGAAACTGCTCAACACACGCTCATAAAACAGCAGTTATTTGGATTTTTTCACCAAATTTGCAACACAAGGTTTTTGAGAGACCACCTCATGGAAAGTGGCACTGTCGTTTTGTTAATCGGTCCCAAAAGATTACTCTGCACAGTGACAGTGAAATCACCTTTCAGGACAGAATAACACCATGACAGTGACTGAATTCATGAGGAGGGATCCCAATAACCCTACATTGAAAATTTGGTGCACAAATTCCCAAAAATGCCCGAGATATGCACCAACGTTGAAAAAACCCTATTTATGCCATTATACAGCTTATCAACATTTCTTCAGTTCGTGGTCAGCTTTGAAGAGTGCAGATGTGTTCCTGGTCTACTGAAGGTCATTGTGCCAAACTCTGGAGGTAAGTATGGGGTGTGGGGAGGCAGGGTATGCAGAGGGTGGGTGAGGGTTGGGAGGGTGCAGGAGAGACCATGAGGGACTGTTTTCTTCTTGTTCAGGTAAAAAAAAAGACAATGAGCGTCAGTTTTCTTTTTTTGCAGATGTTTGTTTGGTACACTGGGGTGGGCTCCCAGTGTATTACCTGCATAAGGGCAAGGGAGACCACAACCGACAGTTATTGGGCCCCCAGTTGGCACAGAAATGGGTGGGGGGCATGCATGATGTTGAGGGGTATTGGGCACCCCCTCAGCATACAGCACACATCGGGTGCTGGGGACATTATGCCAATGGGGAGTGGGCTCCCCCGTCTGCAAACTAAACTATGCAGGGGGGGACTGAAGCCAACAGGGATTGGGCCCCCTGTTGGCAAGGAAAGACTGTTTGGGGCATGCCAATGGGGAGGGGGCTCACCCATCAGCAAATGAAATGGCAGTTGCAGTCAGTGCCACCATGTATAGTGAAGTGTTTCACCAGGAAAGGCATTTCAGGAGGCGTGTTACTGTGCCGCTGCGTGACGAGCTTGACTCTCATTACAGTGGCACTTTTCTCAGATCTGGTGGCCACTTTACATATTGCAGGTGTCAGCACCTGCAGCTGGCTCATTGGGGAATGAGGGACGCACCTACTGATGCATGCTCTGCATTGGCCCACAGTGACCGCACCTCCAAATCTGCTCCTAATGTTGGCTGGTGTGCAAGCACGAAACAACATAAGAAATCTGAATTTTGTGCTTTTCTTGGGCCAAAAATGAACTAGATAGTTTTTGAAATCTGAGTGCTTAACCCAGCCATTAATTAAAAACATTCACAAGCATTACATACAAGAGACTTACAATCTGATCATACTACAATGAGATGGTCCAGCCCTTCCTCCAACATGAATTCTTTGATCAGCCCCTGCATACATACAATACATGCCAACTTCTGCAGGTACCCTGGAGATGGTCCTTATCCTTTGTCCACTCTTTGGGACAGTTTTGTGTCATCAGCAAACTTTAGAAACCTGCTACTGACTCCCTTCTCCCAGTCACTGCTGATATATGCCAAATAGCAATATACCCAGCATTGACTCCTGTATTATTCCACTCAATGCATAATTACAATCTGAATGGTAACCACTGACTACAACTCCTGTTTCCTAATGGTTAACACATTTGCCATCCATTTTCTGTATATTTTATGGATCCCATATGACATGAATTTCTCTTGGTATATTCTGTGTGGCACATGTCTAACGCCTTTCTGAAGTCAAGATAGACTACAGAGAAACATAGAAACATAGAAGTTATTGGCAGATAAAGACCTCTTTGGCCCATCCATTCTGTGCATTTTCACTGCCTACTGTGCCACTGCAGCTTTTGTACAATCTCTGGTTGTCCCCACCCCTTTTGTTCCTTCTAAGGTCCCCTTGCATTTGTCCCATGCATGCTTGAATCCTGCAACTGTTTTGGCACTTACCACCTCCACTGGGAGGCCTTTCCAGGCTTTCACCACCCTCACTGTGAAGAAATATTTCCTCACATCTCCTCTGAGCTTCCTCTCCTCCAGCTTCATAACTTGACCTTTTGTCCTTGAGTCTGTCTTTCTGCAGAAAATACTACCTTCCTGTACCTTATTAATACCTGTTATGTATTTGAATGTTTCTATCATGTCTCCCCTTTACCTTTTTTCCTCCGTTAAGTACATTTTCAGTTCTCTTGGTCTCATCTTGTTGTACTTTTGATGTAGTCCCTGCACCATTTTGGTTGCCCACCTCTGTACCACCTCCACTGTATTCCTGTCCTTCAAGAGGTGGGGCATCCAGTACTAAACACAGTACTTGAGGTATGGTCTTACCAAGGACCTGCACAGAGGCAATACTACCTCCTTCTTCCTACTGGTATACACCTTCCAGTACATTCCAGCATTGTATTAGCCTTTCCCACTACCTTTTCACTCTGCTCAGCTATCTTCAGGTCATCAGAAATGATTACCACAGGTCCCTTTCCTGTTTGGTGGTTGCCTGTTCCTCCCCTTCCAATTGATGCATAGTCCCCTGGTTTCTGTGCCCTAAGTGCATGATTTTGCACTTTTCAGCATTGAAACCCTGCTGCCAAACATCTGCCATAGTATTATGTTCCATAAATCATTCTTCATTTTTGCCACCCCCCAAGTATGTCCACCCTGTTGCAGATTTTTGTGTCATCCATGAACAGGCAGACTTTCCCTTCTAGCTCTTCTGCAATGTTGCTGATAAAGACATTGAAGATGACTGAGCCTAATATTGACCCCTAAGGCTCCCATCTTGTCACCCTGCCTTCTCCCAAATGAACTTCATTTACCACTACCTCTGACTCCTGCCACTCAACTAACTTACCCAGTTTACTACTTTCTGTTCCACTCCCTAGAAAGGCCAGTTTGTTTTCCAATCTTCTATGTAGAATGGTGTCAAAGGTCTTCCTGAAATCCAGGTATGCCACATCTACCACTCCACCCTGGTACACTTCCCTGGTCACCCAGTCGAAGAACTCGATCAGGTTATTCTCACAAGACCTCCCTGTTGTGAAACCATGTTGTTTTGATCCTGCAATTCACTTGTTTCAAGGTATTCCTCTGTTCTTTCTGCAAACCAATTTGTGTGGGATCTAGTAAGAACTGGTTCCTGAATCTAATTAATGTTCAGAGACCATGCTGCATAATATAAAATAAGAAGCTAGCCTGATATGGTGGAGTTAGATAGCTTGGGGGCTAACTATGTATTATTCTGAGATAATCTCCTTGTTCTGTACTGTAATACATTTCAATATGTTTTTTTATTGACTTATTTGTGAAGTGTACTGCCATGGTGGAGTTAGATAGCTTGGGCTAATTATGTGTTATTCTTGGATGCATGCCTTGTTTCATACTATATTAAGTCTCAATATGTCATTTATTGACTTTTGTGTGACATGTACTGTCATGATGGAGAGTGATGTTTTTTGTACTGCTGAACTGATTTCTGTCTTAACATGTTGCATTTACAAATGTATGGACTATGTAAGCTGATAGCAAGGGACCTTTTCGAAAATGAGTCTCACTCTCAATAGAGTCTTATCCCTGTTCATATTTTATAAATAAAAATGTTAACTTCCCACTACTACTACTATTACTGCTGCTACTACTTCAATAGTGATTCCATAACCTTGCCCACTACCAAAGTCAGGCTGACAGGTCTATAAATTCCTGCCTCCTCTCTTTTCCACTTTTGTGAAGTGGGAACAAATCTGCCCCTCTCCAATCCCTCGACATCTGCTGCACAGTACCTACAGTATTCACCTCTCTCATTAACTTCTTGAAGAAGGCAGTCAGTTTAGTTTGGTTGGGTCTATCTTTTGTGAAGCCATCTTGTGTACTGTAGAATATCCAGTTAATTTCCATGTGCTAGAATACCACATTTGTTATGACTGACTTAAAAACATTGCCGTGAAAGGTGAACCAAAGTAAGTATCACAGATCTGTTATTACTTGAGTCTGACATTAACCCCTTCTTGAGTAAGGACATTTGAATAGGGAGATGACATTAGCTGTTTTCCAGCCCTCTAGCACTATCACAAAGAAATCCAGAAAGATAACAGCAAAAATGTGTTTATTTAAAAATGTGGTAACTGGGAAAGGCACACTGAGTTGAAGAGCATTTCCTGGTGCAACCCGGGAAGAAGGAAGATTGATACAAACAAATGGAGATAGAAATTAACATAATAAATTATGCATAATAGAAGTTGTGAAAATTCTTACATAAATTTGACTAAATAAACAAATGTAGCAAAAAGGATAAACCACAGTAGCAAGCGGGCAAGCAGAAGCCTTGACATACTAGTATGGGACCATAGAGAGGAAGAAGAGGCTAGGAGGTTAAGGGACAGTAGCAAGGAGAACCAGATATAGATCTGAGCAGACGCTTAACAGCATGGAATGAAGGGGTAAAATAATTAGAAAAGGAGAGTTGATTCCAGAGGAAGGGGAGGCAATAGGAGAAAGCCAACTGGCTAGCAGAAGAGTAGGGATGGGGAAGGGAGAAGGAACAGGATACCTGGAGTGCAAAGAGTAAGAGGTGGGAACAGCAGGGGAAAGAAGAGAGGAAATATAGGATGGGAGGGTTCCAAACCAATATTTGGCAATAACGGCTAGACAGTGGGCCAGCCGCCTTTGTGGTAGGGGAGTAATAGACAGAGAGGAGCAGAGATGGCAGTGGTGTGTGTGAAAAGGAAAGTCTGTGGCAAAGCAACAGAAAGCATTTAAGAGAGTGTCTCATCTATCCAGGAACAGAGCAGGAGCAGAACCATAGAGTGTGTATTTGAATACTGGGAGAGCCATTTTCATTATCAAATCATGGCAAACAGGGAGGAAAGGCAGATTTTGTGTCTATATAATGCTCCTAGCTTGGAATGAAGTTTGGAGTGAATAGGATCTATATGGGTTGCAAAGTCAATATTTTAGTCTAACCAAACCCCAAGGTATTTGAACATGGGGACCATATTGGTTGGGAGCCTTCCAGGGTGGTGAATACTGGCAGTGATGAAAGCTTAGACAATTTTTGTCTTGAACTGACAGTCATTGAAACTTTATGTTTGGTGTTTACTCTGAGTTGGCTATCATGAAACTAGTTAAGCATATTATGGAAGTCTTGCTGGAGAGGGGCAAGGCCATCAGAGGTTGAAGGGCTGGAGGTGTAGATGACTGTGTCATCCACATTCATATTTATATGAGAGTTTGAGCATATGGAGAGAAGGTCATTTATAAAAAGAAAGAAGAGAAATGGGCCAACGATAGATCCTTGTTGTACCCCAGCAATGATCAGGAGAGGTGGCAATAGGACATTTCCCACGTGTACAGTCTGTAGCCTACCTGTAAGGTACAAACTAATCCAATTTAAGGCAGGAGCAGCGAGTCCAACAGAGTGCAGCTTGTTTTGAAAGAGTGAGTGGGACACAGAATCAAAGGCCTTAGCCAGATCTATGAAAATGGTGGTGGTGATGTGACCTCAGTCCATCCCAGAGAGGATGAAATTAGTGACCTGCAGTAGGGAGGAAGTGGTGGAGTAACATTTTCTAAATCCAGATTGAATGGGGGAAAGCGTATCAGAGGAGGTTAATAAATCAGTAAGCCTGGAGTAGACAATGGACTCCTCGAACTTAGCAAGGGAGGGGAGGAGATACATGAGGCAGTAGTTTTCGGGGAAGAGGGGTCTCCACCTTTATGGAAGGGCAGAACTTTAACAATTTTCCAGGCCAGTGGGACCATACCAGAGGAGAAGGAGAGGTTACGAAAGTGTGAGAAGGGGAGAGCAATGGCCAGAGTGGAGATACGGAGGAGCTCGGGGTCAAGGTCAAGGTCATCTGGGCTGGATTTAGCAGGGTTGAAGGACAGTAGACCTTGGTAGAATTACTGAGGGGATATGATGGGGAACTAGTAGCCTTCCAACAAAAGGAGAGGGGAAGGGACAGCTGAGGAAGATGGAGGATCGACAGGGAATGCGTACATTGTGAAACATTTGTAGAAAATGGCTGTGATATAGGAGAGATCCGAGACCATTGAGCCATCCACTGTGAGTACAGAAGGAGCGGATTTGGTGAGGGATCTGGAAAGGAGTGGATGACATTCCAGAATTTAGATGGAGAATTATGAGAGGTTTGAAGGTGAAGTTTGAAATATTCTGCCTTTACCATATGGACTGCCTTGGTACATAAGTTTCTAAGTGATCTGTACATTTTGATGTTAGACAGGGATTGGGAGGACTTAATGTGAGCCCAGGCTTGTTCCCATGACTTGAACAAGGCTATGAGGTTGGCTGTGATTCAGGGGTGATGAGAGCATTTGATCCTGGCTTTTCTGAGGAGGGCATGGTAGTTTGAAACCTGCATGAGAGTGCTAGCGAAGAGGCCAAGGGCAGCATCAATGTCAGAGGTGGAAAATACTGGAGACAAGTCCACATCATTGAGGTCATGGAAGAGGGCATTCATGTCAAGCACTCTTGGGGGCAATACCAGATGTATTTGGGGGCTGAGTGTAGGGGACGTGCCTTCCTGACACAATAGGTCAGGCAATGATCACTGAAGGCATCCAGAAGGATGCCAGCAGTGATAATGGAATGGGGGTGGGAAGAGAGCACCTTGTTCAAGAGGGAGTGATTCTGAGAGCATGGGTTGAAACAGGTAGGTTCAGTTAATAACTGGGATAGGTTCAGTGATTCTATTTTGTGTAGGGTAGGCTTGGATGTGGGGGAAAGCCAATCTAAGTTGAAATCACCTAGGAAGATGAGCTCACCAGAGGTGGCATGAGTGGTGATCGAATCTATGCAGGTGAGCAGAAAAGCAGGAGAGATCCCTGGGAAGCATTCAATGCACCAAAATAAACTGAGGAAGAGGAAGGAGGGGACAGTTTTGCAACAAACAGTTTGTGAGAGGTGGAGATAGCTTAATGGAGAGTGATGAAGCAGAAAAGAGACTGATGGATGTACAGAGCTACACCCCCACCCCTATTTACCTTGATCTTGGTGGAAGAGAAAGAAATCAGGAGGAGCAAGGCAGGAGTCTGGGATCTTAGAAGACAGGAAATTTTCAAAGATGCACAGGACATCAGGGGAGTACTGTGCTAACCAGACTATGAGTGCATCAGGTTTGAGAAGGAGGCTTCTTGAATTCAGGTGGAGAGGCTGAGGCCTTTTGACATAACAGGAGGGGATGAGGGGGTAGAAGGGCTTGGGTTAAGTTCAACATTGCCAACGAGAAGCAGAAGCAGAAGCAGAAGGAAAAAAGGATACAGAGCAAGTGTCTTTCTCCATTTGGGACTGCGAGGGAAGGGGAGGTGGAGGGAGGAGTAAGTAGGAAGGTATACGTGATGAAGGGATTCAATGATTAGCAAGGTAGAACTCAGCACACATGGTGGATAGAAGGACTCAGAAATGGAGGAGAGAATGGGAGGAGAGGTGAGGAGAGGGAAAATGAGGGCTATCAAGGATGGGGGAGAAATAGTAGGGGTATGGGATTCAAAGGGTAGGGGCAAGGGCAGCTCAGAGAGGAGGCCAACTAAGAGTGGAAATAGATAGAGCTGGCCTAGTGGCACTGAGGGTTGAGGCACTGGATGCCACACCTCGTGCCACGCTGGCAACTGGGTTCAAGAATGAGCCTGGGTGATCAGGAATCAGCAGGGGAGAGAAGGGATTGAGTGTCCGGAGGACTGTTCTCCCTTCCTGAGGAGGGATCCAGGGATAGAGCCACTCTTGCATGGCCCCTAATGCTGGTTGAGAGCAATACAGAAGAAGCGGTGCTCTCAGATTGTATGGGGGCGGAACTGAGGCAGACAATGGCACATTGTGCTACTGGATGTCATTGCATGTCTGAGTTCTGCAGGGGGAAACAAGCACTCAGAAAATCCCTTGCTGACCAGGGAAGTGATGAGGGCTCCAGGGGCCGGCCCTCACATCAATGCCAGACCATCTTCTCGATAGTACAACCAACTCCCCCCACCAGATGGACCCTCAAATCCCAGAAAGGCTGCCAGGTAGAAGAGGTTTTCCTTCCCCTGGGGGTGTGAACTGGGGGTCTGAAACATCTGAGTGGGTTGGGGGCTAGATGATAGAGGCTTCAGGTGTGGAGTAGAGGAGCCGAGCTGAGAGGTCATCTCTGAGAGATGCTTTGGCTGGTGAGTGCCTGAAAAATACTTCACAAAAAAAAAAAGAGTTCAAATATGTTTATCATGATGTGATGGGTAGGAAATAGGAGTGAGAGAAGGAGAACGCTGATAGGGAGATTGATGACACGATGCAGGTATTCAGACTAGGGTCAGGATTAAATAGAGGGTGTGGATAAGTGAGGCAAGCAGGACAGCCAAAGGTTTGCACTGGCAAGTGAGCATGAAAGTTCACTGGCTAAAGCAGAGGGCAAGGGGGACCAATAGAGGAGAAAGAAAGAACAAAGTCCACTCAAAGTCAAAAACACAGAAATAATCAGGTTATGGCATGACTGCAGTGGTATGGTGGTACAAAACAATTTGTCAGATCGTTAAGCAACAGAACTGACAGGCAGTAGTAATACTCAGTTCTTACTTGACAATTACCATAACCCACAGTTACTACTTGACAATTACTGTGACAAACACAATAAGGCAGCATGGCAAGGTACTAGACGGACTATAAAAACAGTGGCAAATAAAAGATGTCAGATACAGGAGAGCAAGCAGTTCAAAAGATTTTTGCCACGCTTGTAGCACAGTCCAGAAAGCAGCTAACAATTATTGGTTGCAAGATTAACAGAGTGTAAACTGAGCTGAAATTACTTAAAAACAGTTTGCTTTCTTGCTTTCTTCATCCCAAGATCCAGGTGCAGGGCCTTGCAGGAAGTGACAATCAGGAATTCAGAAGAGAGTTTAAGTCAAGATGGATCATGAGAGGGAAGGTATTGGGAGAGTGGAAAGGTTAATCCTTTAGTACCAAAGCAGACCTCGTGACTCCAACCAATTGGCTTGGTGTTCTGGCTTGTGACTGGTAGGCTATTAAGAGATAGCCATGGAGTCCTGCCCCTGGACAAGTGCTCCCAGTGCAGATTTTTTAACTCCATTATCATTGCATGAGTAGCAGCTGTACAATGGGATTTTCCAGCTTTACGCCATATAGACATTTAACCACAAATTCTAGCATAAACAGCACTAACGTTTCTTTGGCATTCTCACCTTCTTCAACTTCCAGCCCCTTCTGCTTGTCTTTTTACATTCTATCTTCATACAGTACTGACACAAAGTAGTTAGTATATTATATGCTTATTTTATCACTCAGCCTCCCTTAATGGTTTGCCCATAACGATGATCGGGGCCTCACACGTCTTTTACAATTTTTTTTTTATCAAAGAACTGAACATGTTTTAATCTTCTGCTCAATATTTTGTGCAATCATGTCCTCTTGTACCATCTTAGTAGCTCAATCATGCCCTAATTTTTTTCAGTGATAATCTCTACTACTTCTCTGGCCTTGTTTTCAGAATCCAGTTACTTATCATCATGTATGCCCTGTTTTTCTCTCTTAAATTCCCCCAAATCTCCTTCAAAAAGGAGAAGGCCTCCACCTACTTTAACCCACTTGCCCTTTTTACCATTTGCGATACATCATATCGCTACAGCCCATACTGGAGCAACATTCACTGGAATAGGCTCAGTACAGCAGCAAGGGAGGGCTCTCTCCACAGTTCAGTAATCAACAGAACAACACCATTGAACACTCTGTTGAGTGAAATAAGAAGTCCAAATGCACAGAATGTAAACTGCAATACTGCTTGATAGTTAAGTGTTTCGTACTAGGCACCAGTGCTGTGCAATACTGTGTAAATTGGCAATTCAAAGCAATTTAGCAAATACTGTAGGTATAAGCCAAATTGCCACAACTAGGTCTATGGTCAGCCACCTACCTCTCACAAGTTTGTTCCAGCACTCTGACCACTGCTGGTCTTCTTCAGGGAATGGGTTCAGTAAGGATTAGCCAGCCTTAAGAATTCAACAATATAAAGGCACAGTGCTCCTAATTATCACATATGGTATAAAGGCTGCTGGGGCTTTATTCATAATGTCTTAAAGATGTTTCAAAACTGTGAAAAATGTACAGCAACTCATCACAAAACATTTCTTATAAAAATCATTGAACTGTACTGCTGAAAAGGAGAAAATTAGATCAATAAATTGATAGAAAAGTATTTAAAGTAAGTTGTCCTCACATGTTCAGTGCTGTGATCATCCATTTGGAAATACAGGTGTAATTTTCCAAGGGTGTAGGGGACTTGCATCTCCTATCCTTCCACTGGTAGGCAGTATGTGTTAATGAGATACAGCCCATAACAGAGTTCAAAATACCAAGAAGCACAAGGGAGAAAAAAAAAGAGAATTAACTAATATGCATGTTACAGAAAACATTATACAACAGATATCTAGAGAAACTCAAACTGCATATATCTCCCGCCCCTTCCATTACACCGGCAGTGGTGATGCTGGAAACAGAAAAGGCCTTTGATTATAAGTTGAATGGCCTTAGTTGTTTGCCACCTTGGAGAAATTTGGTTTTGGGCTAGGTTTTATTTGTTGGACTTGGGTGATTTACTCCTCCTGCCCCCCCCCCCGAGCATCAGTGTTGACTAATGGAAGACTTTCCCCATTCTTTTTGTTAGCGAGGGGTATGCATCTGGGCTGTCCTCTTTCTCTGGCCCTAATTTTTCTTGCTATTGAGCCTCTCATCCATAAAATCAGGGACTCTATGAATATGGAAGGCATACGGGTGGGCCTGAGGATTTACAAGACAATGTTGTTTGCAGACGATATTCTTTAGACGTGTAAAAATGTGCAAACTTTTATCCCCCAGCTGATTCGATTGCTAGATCTCTTTTCTACCATTTCAGGGTTGAAGAACAACAACTGGAGTAAGACTGAAATCATTCCCCTAGCCCCAGATGGAACCTTGCTGCAGTGTTCTGTCCCAGGTATTGCATGGACTACAAAGCCCATGAGATACCTGGGAGTGCACATTTCAACATTAGCAGAATGGCCCTCATTGAATCTCGGACCCCTTTTGAATGCACTCCGCCTTTCATTGTGGGGTAAGACACAGGCAGTTAGGATGATTTTTCTTCCTAAACTTATACATGTGCTTCAGCACCTTCACCTGAAGATCTCAGATGCCTGGTGGTGACAGTTTCAGAATGTCTTGTCCACCTTTTCTGGGAAGGGGAAAAAACATTTTTCTAAAACCAGACTGATGGCACCCTATGCTAAATGGGGTTTTGTGGCACCACGGCTACAAGTGTATTGTGCACCAGTGGGCCTCTGACATATCTGGCTTTGGTTCCATGTGAAAAGGTGGGAAAACACTATCCAGTGGTTGACACTGGAGAGAGATTGGTGTACACCATATCTTCCAGAGAGTATTATTTGGATCCGTAAAAGCACTAAGCCTCCTCTGCCTACTCAGTACTGGGTGGCTCACATATGGAAATTAGCTCAGAAATACTTGGGGCTGGAATGTTTGGTGCCCCCTTCTTTATGGCATATTGAATAACCCTAAGCTAATCATGAGAGGGAGGTAATTTGTTGAAAAAGATGGTCTGAGGGTGGGGTACGATGGGTAGGAGTCCTGTTTTTTCTGCAATCAGTATATTTTAAGTCCTTTCAAGAGCTTCATCTGAGGGCCCTTCTGCCCAGCACACATCACTGGAGATATCTACAGTTAAGACATTTAATATATTCTAGTGTAGCAGAAGGTTATTTGATACCCCCCACTGAGATATGGGATAGAGTTTCTGGGAAAGAGAAGCAGAACTGTTTAGTGAGTCTCTGAGCACAAGAGAGGTCCAAGAAGACTGGAGAAGGGCTCATGTGATCCTGCTCCACAAGAGTGGTAGCAGGGAGGAGGCAGGGAACTACAAACTAGTCAGTCTTACCTCAGTAGATGGCAAGATTAGGGAGGCACTCCTTAAGGAAAGGATAGTGCAACACCTGGAATCCATAGGGGCACAGGATCCAAGACACTGTGGGTTTACAAAAGGAAGTTCCTGTCAAACTAATCTCATAGATTTCTTTTACTGGGTAACCAGAGTGGTGGACCAAGGGGGAGCAGTTGATGTTGCCTACCTTGACTTCAGCAAAGCTTTTGACACTGTTCCACACAGAAGATTGATAAATAAGCTGGGTAGGCTTGGGATGGGTCAAACGTTGGTCAACTGGGTGGCAAACTGGTTGACGGGCAGAAAACAGAGAGTGGTGGTTAGTTTACTTTAGTTAGTTTTTGTTGACCGGGTAAGTGCACTAGACAAATCCTGCCTATTTTCAGGCACGACTCAGGGGAGAGGGATAGAGATGAATGCTAACTAACCTTAAACCCTATTAAGCTGTTAGTGGTATTTTTAGTGAATGAGGGAAATTTGGCCAGGACACCAGGAAAATTCCCCTACTCTTTTCGATAAGTGCCATGGGATCTTTAACATCCACCTGAACTACCACCAATCCAGGCAAATGGGACCTCAGTTTAATGTCTCATCCGAAAGACGGTACCTCAGAAGTGCAGCACCCCTCTCATGCTGCACTACAGTGTCAGTATTGGGATATTAACCCAAGTTTCAGATGTGGGAACTGAACCCACAGCCCTCTGATCTCCTGGCCTCAGAGGCGAGTGTGCTACCTACTGAGCCACTGACACTGATAATGGTAAATGTGGAATACAGTCAGAAGAGATGCAAGTCACAAGTGGGGTACCTCAGAAATCAGTGCTGGGGCCAGTTCTTTTCAATATCTTCATTAGTGACATTGCAGATGGACTAGAGGGTAAGGTTGGAATGCTTGCAGATGACACCAAGATCTGCAATAAAGTAGATGATCCAGATGGGGCGGGCAGAATGAGAAAAGATCTGGATAAACTAGCAAAATGGTTAGAAGAGTGGCAACTGGAATTTAATGCAAAGAAGTGCAAGATCATGCACATAGGGAAGAGAAACCCTGAAGCCACCTATAGGCTGGGAGGGGAGTTGCTGGCAGTCACAAAGGAAGAAACAGACTTGGGCATCATCATCACTGATGACCTGAAATCATCCAAGCAGACCTCTAAAGCAGTAGGTAAGGCTAGGGGGATGTTAGGGTGTATTAGTAGGGGTATCACAAGTCATAAGAGGGAGATAATAATCCCTCTTTACAAGACACTGGTTAGTCCCCATCTGGAGTACTGCATGCAGTACTGGAGGCCACACCTTCACAAGGACATTAACAAAATTGAGGCAGTCCAGAGAAGAACAACCAAAATGGTGCAGGGACTGCATCAGAAGACATTTGAGGACAGATTAACGGAGCTCAATATGTATACCCTTGAGCACAGGAGGAAGAGAGGTGATATGATCAAACATTCAAACACCTTAAGGGCATTAACAAGGTGAAAGAATCTAACATGTTTAAATATAAGAAAAATAGCAGGACAAGAGGACACAGCATGAGATTAGAGGGAGGCAGAGTAAGGGGGAATGTGAGGAAATTCTTTTTCATAGACAGGGTGCTGGATGCATGGAACAGCCTACCTCAGGAAGTGGTGGCTATGAATACAGTGCAGGGCTTCAAACATGCATGGGATAGGCCTAAGGGAGCAATACATATGAGTATGACTAGATAGGCCACTGACAGAGCAAAGGCCGATGGCACATTTATAAGGTAGAAAAAGAAATGGGCAGACTGGATGGGCCTTGCGGTCCTTATCTGCTGTCAACTTCTATGTTTCTATGTTTCTATGACCTGCTGCTCCTCTGAAGGTGGGAGCTACTTATGGAGTGCTGCAGGATTCTATGGTGCCAGATACAAGCAATATGCAACAAATATGGGAGCATATGCTGGGCAGCCCCTTAAGAAAGGATGAATAGAAGGTTTTCTGGTCAAATGCCTATGGGGTGGTGAGGGATGCATGGGGCAGATTAATGCACCTTAATTCTCTGTTGCTATGGTACTGGATCCCTGCTATTTTGTACTCGATGAGGCCAGTTTCCCACTCAAGATGCTGGAGGTGTGACAAGAGTGAGGGAACATTACTTCATATCCTATGGGTGTGTCCACTGATTTTGCCGTGGTGGAAAAGGGTGTTAGGTTTCATAGTGAGGGTGTTACATAGGGAAATAATAGCCAACATCTCGCTATTAATATTGGAAAATACCCAGAAGCTGAGGAAAATCAGTGCTTGTCATTGGGTGTGGTTCATGACAGTCATAACAGAAGCCAAGCTTCTTTTATTATGATGCTGGAGATTGCCAAGAACTAGATAGATTGTATGCTTATAGTGGCAGGATGTGAGCATATGTCCTATAAAGCCCATGACAAATACAAACAATTTGTTAAGTTTTGGGAACCATTTTTGACTTTTGTAAAGTTGTCTGTCCCCAGAGTTCAGGTTAGGCTGCCACCCCGCATGAGTTCCGGGTGATAGCACTTTTCGGATCCACCAAGGACTACTATTAGAGCTAGGTAATGTGTTAGTGAGAAGTCACGACAAGGGTCAAACCTTGAGATCTTGTTCTAGTAAGGATTATTACCTTGTCTTCCTGTGATTGAATACTTATTTCTAGTTCAGGGGATTTGGGAGTATTCTATGAGGTATCAGTTCCCCCCATGCCTCATTCACCCCCCCATGCAGTCCTCTCCCCCCCTTGTGAAGGGGAAGACAGTGGAGATAGTAATAGGCAGTTAAAGAGTGTACTCATTTGCTTAAACCAAGGAGAATAATCCATGGCAGATTGTTTGTAGCTTGTTTGTTAATGACTAATATAATGTCGTCTTTGTGTTATTGTTGACCTAGTGATTGATTTGATACTGTACTTCTATTACCTTAGGTGCTCTTAGATTGTATATTCAAGGAGTAGATCATACTTTGGCCAGGGTACTCAGTTGACATCCAAATGTTAACGTTCTTATACATTTGCTGTGATCTTGTTTCTCTTTGAAAATTAATAAACTATTAATATAAAAACTGCATATATATCTGTATAATAGAAAAGGATACTTACTGTATTCATTGTAGATGGGGGTTGGTGAAGGGGGAAAATACATTTTTGCAGTTAATGGGGCATCAGAATGTTTTATTAACAGAACATGGGGATGGGGTAGAAAATGTACACCTGTAACAAATTATCAAACATTTGTTATATTTATTTATCCTCAACCACCATCTAACGTTAATATAGTACAGTATTATTTTCTGTTACAAGGATATGTATATATATATATATATATATATTTATATTTATGCAATAGGTGTGGAACCAAAAGCAAATGCATAAATCCATTTATTTCCACATATGTGGGATAAATCTACCCACCCTAGATTTATCCCACATATGCGGGATAAATGCAAACTGTCAATCAAAGCTTTTGTGTTCACTTTTTTGACAAACAAATGTGAACAACTTTAAAATGAAAAATGATAGCATAGTACTACGAACACGAAAAATGTTCAGGATAAAAATATCTACAAAATGAGTGGTCTTTCATTTATAGATACCTTTTAGGTTTTTTTTTTAATAATTAGCAAAAACAGCATAAAATTCCATTTTATCACTTTTCAGACAAACAAATGTAAATAACTTTAAAATGAAAAATTATAGCATGGTACTATGAGCACGAAAAATGTTCAGCACAACACTATCTACAAAATGAGTGGTGTTTCATTCATAGATACCTTTTAGTTTTTTTATAATTAGCAAAAAACAGCATAAAATTCTTTTTTCTTTTCATTTTTTCGACAAACAAATGTGAATCACTTTAAAACTAAAAAGGATAGCATAGTACTGTGAGCACAAAAATGTTCAGCACAAAAATGTTTACAAAATGAGTGGTGTTTCATTAATAAATATCTTTTAGTTTTTTTTTATTATTAACAAAAACAGCATAAAATTCAATTTTTGTTTCACTTTTTCAACAAACAAATGTAAATAACTTTAAAACAAGAAAGGTAGCTTAATATTGTGACCATGTCATTTGTTCAGCAAGAAGTTCTCTACAAAATGAGTGGTGTTTCATTTAATAGCAACTACCATGCTAGGCAGACATACACCAGGAAAGTTAACCGAAAGTCCCAGAAATGATCGTTTTAAAAAAAGAAGATAAACAGTCAAAACCAAATGTTCCTGCACTGGTAAGAAGCATCCCTATTGCATAAATGAAATATACAATGGTGAGTTGTCAGATAAATGATTTATCTACACTTGTAATGTTTGACTTCAGACACCTCACTTGTGGCTTATGCCACTCGTGAAGTTACCTGAGGTCAAACAGCACTTGTGTACATAAATCATTTATCTAACAGCTCACCATTGTATATCCCTTATATATATAAATTTATACAATAGGTGTGGTCAAAAAAACTGTTAAATAAATTTGTTTATTTCCATGGGTGTTAAATACATTGTGGAATCACCATTTATTTAACACCCTAACGTCAATCAAACATGATTTATTTAACAGGCTAACAGGCTGCTGTCAATCACCACCCCCCACCAGAACTAGATCATGAAGCATACTTTCATTTTAACAGACTGCCATTTCTTTCATGTCAAGCATCGACTATTGACTTGCCCCCCCCCCAATTCAGGTCTCACTAAATTGCTACCTGCAGCAGTCCATTTACAAATAACAATACAAGTCCCCCTCAGGATACAGATGAATTTTACATCTTAAAAGTATTGAGTGTCTCTCCACAACTGCTGACACTACTCTCTTTACTCCCAGACAGGCTACTCATCTTTTTTTCTTTGCTCTCACTCATGTTCACCCCACTGCTGCAATGCACTTCCTCTGCTCCAACCACATCAATGCCGAGTCCCAATGAAATGATTTTTTTCCTTTTTAACAAATTTAGAAAAACAAGAGGCTACATGCCTCCACTGAACCCGTCAGTTCTGCCGACGCTACTTGCTTACCATAGCCGCCATTTTTTTCCGTTGTTCAAAAGCTGAACACTGCACCAATCAGCAGCAATGCTACCTCAGAGATACAGCATCCACAACACAAATGTCATTAGCAACCCTCTTCAGAGACACAGTGTAACAATACAGCATCACCAAATAAACCATCAAACATGAATAAATGTAAGCAAAACTAAACATGATTTAAAAAAAATAATTAAGTCACAAGACCCCAGCCTATTGCATAAATGTAATATGCGATGGGGAACCTGTTGTATACACGATTTATCTTCATTCAAGCAGTTTGACCTTGGGCACATCACTCATGGCTTACACCACTCGTGAGGTTACCAAGGTCACACTGCTCTCATGAAGATAAATTATGTATACAACAGATCCCCACTGCATATCATATAGATATTGTATCTATCTATAAAAAAAAAATATATATATATATAGAGGCAAATCATTTATTAGTTGTCTATGTTGCATAGGAATTGCTGTTAGTGAATGCTGTTGAACTTGACCCCCCGCCCACCCCCCAACCGCATTGGGGTGCGATTGGGGATCATCAGCCCTAACTCTCACCCCATGACATGTGTAAAGCAGCAGAAGTATAGAGAATGGGGTGAGAGTTAGGACACATGATCCCAATGCGCACCCCAATGCCGGTTGGGGATGGGCGGGTCCAAGGGGTTTTCAACCCTAACAGCGAATTCTCACTTTTGTCACTGTGGAACAACCCTAACTAATGCATTAAACAGAGTTTTTGCCTCTAATTTCCTTCTTTTGAGAATGATAACGAAATAGTGAATGTAATGTAGTGGCGGGAGCGTTGCCCACTGCATAATGCGCTATGCCTCCCGCCATACATGATGTGTTGTAGCATACTAACAGGGCAGCAATCAACAGAATGCTAACAGTGGCGCATATGGTAACACAAGCAACGAATGAGAACAGAAAGGGTAACGCACATGGTAGTAGACGGAATGGTCTGCCACGTGATGTGTTGTCACATAGTAACATGGTGCCTGCAAACAGAAATGTCAATGGGCATGGTGATGTAAAGTGAAACAGTAAGATAAACAGTACTGTAGACAGAAATGGCAAAAATAACAGAAACACAAGCGCAAAATGAAAACGCAGGGCGATAACGCATATGGTGGCGCAGACGCCAATGGTAAGTGAAATGGTAATGGATTCGCAAGCGAAAGGGCAACAGTAACAGTAATGTAAGCGCACGGGCTGGTTTTCCCCAAAACCTGCATTGAGAAAGACAGTGAGTACAAATAATGTATGCAAAATAATGAGTATCGGCGCAGAAAATGAGATCTTGGAATACTAAATACATTATATCTTAGGAACCGTACGAAGTAGAAAAAAAATTTAAAAGTCATATTATTTACAACTCTCCTGGCTAATTTGAATCTTAGCCCCATTAGGGGGCTAAGAAATTTTCCAACAAAAAGTCCATATCTCACACCGTTTCCGAGATACGGGCCCTGAAAGGCGCGGCGAACGCCGTAATGTTATCCTATGGGAAAAAAAGAAAAGTTCAGAGCGCCATAACTTTGCCTCCCTGTAATGTTTTTTCACCAAACTACTGAAAGGCACATCTGTGGGCTGTTGGCTGTCTTCCCTCCAAATTTCAGGAAAAAGACTAAACTGTTATTTTGCAGCAGGGCTCCAAATGATTTCTGTTATGTCGAGGTCGTAATGTTATCCTATGGGAAAAATGTCAATTTTGAGTGCTGTAACTTGCGCCATGTGATATTCTTTCACCAAACTACTGAAAGGCACATCTGTGTACTGTTGGCTCATCCCTCCAAATTTCGGAAAAAGACCAAACCGCTATTTTGCAGCAGGGTGCCAAAGTATTCCTGTAATGCTTCGGGCGCCGTAATGTTATCCTATGGGAAAAACTGTCAACTTTGGAGTGCCATAACTTTGCTGCTATGTAATATTTTTTCAATACAACACTGAAAGGCACATCTGTGAGATGTCGGTTATGCTCCTCCAAATTTCAGCCTAAAACTCCAAACTGTTATTTTGCAGTGCAGTGCCAAAGAATTGCTGTCATTTTCCCACAGACTAGAAAAATTACTGTCGCAATTTAAGTAAAGCTTTTGCAAAATGTATGCATAATTTAGTGAGCACGAAGTAATTTTATGAAGTATTTTTCCAGAAATTTGAAAACATATTTCTGGGTGTTTTACCACAAAATAAAGACATGGCAAGCATCCTCAGGGCTCGACTAGGTGAATACAAAAAAATTAGGTTGCTAGAGGGTCCCAAATTTAAATGCCAACCATTTTATGATCACTAACTGAAAACAAAATGGCTGATTTACGAAAGTAACAGGCCCATTTAGTGAAGTAAAATGCATTTACGAAAGTGTTGAACTTTTGTTAACTTTTCCCATTGACTTATAATGGGAAACTGTTTTTGAATAACATTTGAACTGCTTAATATTTTTCAAAAATCTTTGAAAGGCACATCAGGGACCCTGGCTGCACGTTCCCTGAAGATTTCGGCCGGTCACACAAACCAGACGTAACTGTGTAGGCCGACTATTGCAGAATTCCAGAAAAGGGTAAACGCCACACAGATCACACTTAATAACTCAGCAGCTGTATATGCGACCAGTACAAAACTTGGCAGATCCCAAGGCCTATGGTTCTTGATCATAAATTCCAATTTCAGGCAAATCCATCAAATGGTTGCAAAGTTATTAAGGTGCAAAATTTTGGGGTTTAACATAGAAATGGCTCTCAACTTTAACTATGGTAGCACTATACATAATATATATATATATATATATATATATATATATATATATATATAGTTACAGTTATGCTAGATGCTGTTGTATTGTGTTTTTTTTTTGTAACATGTATATTAGGAATGATCGCAGCCCTGAGAACTGTCCTTTACAAATATTTCAATGTATTAATCTGTCTAACTTTCCACTTTTTCTGCAGCACAGTTCAATGATTTTTATAAAAAAACATTTCTGGTAGTGTGTTATAAATTTGGATGTGTGGATTTTGCACTGATTTGAAACAACTTTAAGTGGGCATGGGACAGACACTGTGGGATACACAAGCAGGCAGCTAAGTAGGGGGGTAGGAAGTCAAGGGCAGAATTGATGGATCATATGGTCCCCATCTGCTGACAGCTTCTATGTTTCTTTGTTTAATACGTCATGAATTGCAAAGTTCAGCCAGCCTGTATTCTATATGTGTTAAATATGAGCACTGTGTCTTTCAAATCTTTAATACTTAAGGCTGGATAATCCTCAGTGAGTCCATCCCCTGATGAAGACCAGCAATGGATGAAGCTCCGGGGCAAACTGAAGCATTGTATCTGGCAGGTCATAGACCAGGTTGTGGCAATTTGCCTTATGACTACTTGCTGAACTGTACTGATTTGCCATTTTTTTCAGTATTGTACAGCATAGGTGCATGGTGTACAACAATAAACTTCTTTGCATTTGGATTTCTTTTTTTCACCCTACAGAGTGTGCAGTGGTGTTGTACTGATGCACCACATTTCTGCCTCCTGTATATTCTGATTCCAGGCCTCCCACTTGGCCTCAGCACTCCCATTCAATTGCTTATTCACCTGTTTAGCCCCAGCCCCAATCCACAGCTTATCAAAATCAGCTGAACAACAGTTTAGCATTCCCAGTCCTACATACTAACATACAAAATTGGCAGCAGATACATGCCTCATGGTCTGTCAAGTCTGCTTAATTGTGCAGCTAGCAGCCCTTATAAAGCAGCTGCTGCTCCTTCCCCCCAATGAGCTTCCTCCTTCCCCTGTTCCATTCCCTTTTGGAGCAGCCCACTCTTCTACAGGATACCACTTCATCTGGCAATGCATTCAAGCCAGACACCACCCTCTCTGTAAAAACATGTCTTATCAATACCTTCCTGAACCTTGCCCCTTCCAATCTCAGATCATGATCTCGAGTGTCCCTCCCCCTCCTTAATGTGAAAAGCCCCTATGTGCAACCTTATTTATTCCCTTCATGTACTTGAAGGTTTCAATCATGTCCTCCCATCCCTCCTGTCCTCCAGTGTGTACATGTTTAATTCCCTCAGCCTGCTTTCATAGGGTAAGTCCCCTAGCCGCTAGATCATTTTTGTTGCCCTGCACTGCACCCCCTCTAGTAACCTAATGTCCTTCTTCAGGTATGGTCACCAGAACTGCACACAGTACTACAGGTGTGGTCTAACCAGTGACCCGTATAGCAGCAGGATCACCTAGCCCCTCCTGGAGGATATGCCTCTGACATTGCAACCCAGCATCCTGTTGGCCTTTGCAGATGCCTTTCTACACTGTGTTAAGTTGTTCATTGCTACCAAAAAACATTACATTAGTTCACGGAATTTATCACATGAAGAAGAAGAGGTTTTGAAGAAGGGACTCTCTTTTTCACCCACTAAGCCCTCAGATCCTTTTTTTTTTCTACAAGTAGATCTACAGAAATGCTATAGAAAAATTGGATTGGCTGATAAGTTCAGCAATCGACCAACTGAACCTGTCACTAGAAAACAACTGCTTAAAAAAGCTTTGGGAATACAATCCACATTCAATCCCCCTAAAGGGAGAAATAATGTAGAGACATTTATCAAACTAGTGGATTCTCAGATAAATGAATTATGTTAAAAAGAACCACTGGTATCTAAATGCAATAATTTAACTTGTACAGAGAGACTTATTTTGAAGGATTTGGAGAATGATGGATTGATTATTATACAACCAGCTGATAAAGGTGGCAGTGTTGTGCTATGGGACTATGAAAAGTATGGAGGTGAATGTCTCAGGCAATTGAATAATCAGGAAACTTATTTAAAAATTGCTGAAAATCCTACATCAGAAATACAGGCAGAGATCAAAGATTTGCTCGAACAGGCAGTAGATTTGGGCTGGTGTGTTGAAGAGGAGGGAAACATCCTACAAAATAGGAATCTTAGGACACCCTTATTTTATGTACTTCCTAAATTCATAAAGATTTGACTAATCCACCAGGTCCACCCATTATATCTGGTTAAGATTCAGTGTTAGAACCTTTGTCAAAATATGTAGAGTTCCATATCAGTAGTGAGATGGAGAAAATGGACACTTTTATTCAAGATTCCAACTATATGATTGGATTAATTAAAGAAATTAATGAGACAGTTCAAAATTGGGGATATATAATTCTAGTTAGTTTTGACGTAAAAGATTTATACACCAGTATCAATCATGAAGAAGGCTTACTTTCTTTACATCATGCTCTTAGAAGGAGGGAAGATCAGTATCCACCAACTGATTTGCTTATAACATTAACTGAAATAGTCCATAAACATAATTTTTTAAAATTTGAATCTGATTATTACATTCAAGTTAAAGGGACAGGCATGGGAAGTTAAATGGCTCCTTCTTATGCGAACTGCTATATGTGGGACTTTGAGCAAACTCATATATTAAATCCAAATAATAATAATTTTTTGACAATATTTTGATATGGAAATGATATATTGACCATGTGTTCATGATCTGGAGAGGGATGAAGCAGATCTGAGGTTCTTTCACATCTACCTTAATAGTAGAAATCAAAATTTGTGTTTTACCATGGATAGTGATAATGTCAGAGTCTTTTTTTTTGAATTCATACATTTATAAAGGAAAGAAGGGTTTACATACAAGTTTATACAGGAAAGATACAGCCAAAAATAAAATTTTGCATTTTTCTAGTTACCACGACCCAACATTAATACATAGTATTCCTAAGTCCCAGTTCATATGGGCAAAGCGTAACTGTAGTTAGTCACAAGAATATGAGAAAATAGCTGCAGCTATGAGTAATAGATTTTTGGAAAGAGGATCCCAGCATAGCTTGATTAAGGACACAGGCTCTTTGATAGGGGCAACTTCAATGGAACAACTTCTGGAGAAATCTGAGAAACAAGATGTAGGAGAAAGGATAGTTTTTTTCCACTCCATACTCACATCTTAGCAAAAAAGTAAAAAAAAAATATACTGGATAATTGGCATATTTTACAATTTGATGCTAACATAGTAACAAGATTTAAAAATACCTCACTGTTTACCTCACATAGAAATCATACATTATGGGACCATTTGGTCCACACACAACATTATATTCCAGAAAAAGGACAAAGACAATTATTATTGGGTCCTTTAGCACCTGGTAATGTTCCACGTGGCCACTGTTTTCAGTATGGGAGCACCACAAAGAAAATTGAATTTGAAGACCCCTACATGAATCAGCAATTCCATATTCAATAACATATTGATTACAAAAGTGACCATGTTGTCTATGTCATCCGGTGTCCTTGTGACAAGCTGTACATGGGGAAGACAACGAGGGAATTAAGGAAATGAATAAGTGAGCATAAGAGCGATATTTGCTTGAAGGATAAATCTTATACTGTGGCTAAACACTTTAATGAATCTGGACATTCGGCTACCTTGCTTCGCTTCTGGAGGCTTGAATTAGTCCCTGAAGCAAGATCAACAAATATCACTTGGGAAGTGATACTTAGAAAATGTGAAGTTTACTGGATATTTTGTCTGAATTGTCTGGATCCATGAGTTGGATTAATTGAGGATATGGACTGGAACTTATAGTTCTAATGTTTGGACTATAAAATTGTAATGTTGCTTTGACTGTGTGTTCCCCCTTCTCCCTCTACCACCTCTCAGTTAATTTTTCTTTGATTAATATTTATTACAGCAAAATAGCTGATTAATATAATGAAAAATAATTCTTGGTCTTTAAGCCCTGAGCAAAGGGCGAACTGCTGAGAAGCCATATCTATGTCTCAGTGTCTGAGGTTTTACACCACTGAGCTATTTAGATTTTATTTCATATTGCGTTCCCCAGCAATTGGCAATATAGCCTCCCAGAGACTATGTTGACATCATTTGTGACTTCTGATTCCCCCCTGCGTGCTGTGAGATTTAAACTCGCAATTGCACACAACAAGATGTTTCCTTGGCATTCTGATGGCACAGCTATTTAAAAGTAAGCTATATTTTATATTGTTTGAGACTTTTCAGCTTCATCAGTTTGAAAAATATCCTTTTACAATGATACGTTCCTAAATGGTCATTGTTTTGTATTTCTTCTAGTTTGCTGATAGTCTGTTTGGACTTATTAAGATGTCTTATGACTGAGTAACAACATGGGGGGCAGACATCCATTTTCAATAATACCTGAAAGGTATTTATATTTAAATTGAGTGAGTGGGCTGTTTCTCATCTGTATTATTCATAAAACATGTTTAAAATTATGCTTAAATGGGAACCTTTCTTCTTTCTTCTTTCTTTAGTGTGGTCTTAGAAGGACGATGGTCATTAGTAAATCATGTTTAAAAATCATGGTGAGAAGCTTAGAAAATTAATTCTTTCTTACTGTTGGGTTAATTATTTGGGAGATATTTTATTGTATGACACAATATTCAGACTGTATGATTTTTCTTTTAGTATACCTGAACCTGAAAGAGTATCACAAAATCATTTGAGATTAAGGATACAAGTTGAACTAATTATAAATTTAGGTAGAAATCATTTTATTATATATATTTTTGTGAAAAAAAGACTTTTTCTCCCAGTATGTACTGTTTGTTTGATTACTATAACCTTGGTTTATATTTAGACAGTAAAGGCTATAATAAAAACATTGGTATTAACATATAAGGTCCAGGTGTTTCTATAGAGTGCGAACACAAAAAACATGTACTTAATTGGTTCTATTTCTGTTTCATTTTAGATAAATTCTATGAAGGGACCTGAAGAAGTGACGAGACCAAGAAACTGTTGTCCCATATAACAAAATAAAAAATGGAAAGAATTTCAGCATAAGAGTGGTGTTCATCCTTTATATATATTTCATAAGTTGTTCATTGCTCCCATTATGATCACCCCAGATCGTTCTCCTCTTCCTTCTTGACTGGTTGAATCCCCCCTAGCTAGTAGCTCCTCCTTGGGTTTTTTGCACCAAAATGTAGCACCTTGCATTTCTTGGCATTGAATCCCAGCTTTCAAGTGTCTGACCAGGCCTGCAATTTTGCCAGATCATCTTGCAATCCCTGCCACACTAAGTCATCCACTGCTTCTCACATCTTGGTGTCTTCTGCAAACAGACTGAGCTTGCTCTTGATGCCTATTGAGATGTCTGCTATAAAGATCCCAAAAACACAGGCCCTAGTGCAGAGCCCTGAGGCACCCCACTTGTCACTGCCCTGGGAGATTAGAGCTCCTCTCCTACTACCACCATCTGCTGTCTCCCTTGTAGCCAGTTCACTAACCATACCATCATCTTTGCCCCAGCCCCTGTTCCTTCCAGCTTACTTCCTAGCCTCCCATGCAGCACTGAATTGAATGCCTTACTAAAGTCCAGGTATGGGTGATACACTGCATAGCCCCTGTCTAACTGCCTGTTTTCACAGTCATAGTACTCCATCAGGTTGGTCTGACAGGATCTGCCTGAAACAACCAATGCTGCCTGCTGTCCTGCAGCCCATTAGCCACTAGGAGGGAAACCAGTCTCTCCTTCAGGATTGTCTCCATCATTTTACCCAAAGATGGATGTGAGGCTTATCGGTTTGTAGTTCTCTGGCTCATACTTGGCCAACAAGTACAGGTAAGGGTGAGAAGGGAAGGGAAAGATGGGTGGGAGGAGCAATCTAGTTGGAACTAGTTGAGTCCCTGAGACGTGCCATCAGGGGATTTTAACCAAGTCATATATTAGGGCTATTAGTGAAGCAATTACAGGTTTCCTGAAATGAACATAGGTACAGTACTTTAAAAAAGATCAACTTTATGGGGATAGCGAGTTTAAAGGTTCTCTGAATGGTATTCCATAATGTAAGTAGGGCATGGCAAATTGCTGACTTACCGAATCGGGTTCTTATAGATTTGGAGCAGGATGCAGGATAAACTTCTCAAAGTGTAACTTCCAGCAGTACAGATGGGCGGACAGTCCACAGTATATTGAGGGAGATTGTTTATGATAGCCATATATGTCCAGAAGGCCACATTCTTTTGCCATCTATATCTTAATGAGCTCCATCCTATCTTGGTGTACAGTTCACAGTGATGTGTGGTGTACAGTAAACTAGTGATAAATCAAATAACCTAATGATCTAGATTACCAAGTTTGGACAGTGTGCAGTTCTGGCCTTGTCCATAAAGAAAGTCAGCATAGTCCAGAAGGGGTATAAACATAATCTGGACTAACCTAACCTTTGGTTCAACAGTACAGAAGTTTTTGATATGAAAAAAACAGTCCAAGCCTTTGCTTCATTTTTTTTTTGATAATTTGTCAATATGATTGACAAAGGATAATTTGTGATCAATCCAAAGGCCGAGGTTTTTAAATGTATCCACAAATTCAAGGTGATCCGCCAGGAGTGGGGAAACTTGGGGCATTGATCCAGAGGAGCCATGTTTAGAAGCATTGTTTGGAGGTGCGAAGAACATGGCCCTTTATTTTTTGGCGTTTAACAGCAGCTTTAGCTGAAGTAAATTTCTCTGAAGGTGGTCAAAATCACTTTGAAGGTCACAACAGGCTAGCTCTGGGGTAGATCGGTCAATGTAGAGAACAGTATCATCAGCAAACACATGAATGATGGCTGATATGATACCTGTATTAATGCTATTGCTCTAGATAGCAAAAAGTAAGGGTCCTAAGATGGACCCTTGGGGGACACCTCTTAACAAGGTTTTGGGAGAGACAGACCCCAGTGTGCCTTGACCATTTGCTGTCGATTAGTAAGGTAGTGCATAAATCAAGTCAGAGCCAGTTTGTCCACCCCAATATTTTTAAGTACAACCAGTAGCAGGTCATGGTCCATAGTATAAAACGCTTTGCTCAAGTCAAGAAACAAAGCGCACACATATTTTGTTACATCCAGGGCAGTTTGTCAGTCATTAGAGACTTTGGCCAATGTGGATATAGTACTGTGGTGGGGTCTGAAACCTGATTTGATAGAGTTATGCAGGTGGAAGGACGCCAGATGACACCTTAGTTGAGCATTGACAACCTTCTCGAGCAGTTTGGACTGGATGGCCAGGAGAGATATCGGTCATTAATTATTAAGGTCACTGGAGTCTCCTGACTTAAACAGAGGAATGACATTGACAGTTTTCCATATAGAAGGCAGTTCACCTAAGGCAAGGGACATGTTGGAAAGGTGGTTGATTGGGGGTGACAAAACATAATAGCCTAAGTTAAAATAGTAGGGTTCGATAAGGTCTGCGCCTGCAGACTTTCCTATATCAAGTTCCAAAAGTAAATCCTCTACCTCTTTCAAGGTGACTGGACAGAAGGAGAAGACTGCATCATGAGTTGGGGCAATGATGATAAGCATGTTGCATCTAGGCAGTTCAGGTGAGCTTGAAGTTTGCTTGCTGGTGAGGAATCAAACACCAGACCAGTCATCACAAAACGGATAAGACATTCCAGGATCTCAAGCTTGTCCCTGTTACAGTGCCATTTGATGTGATTTTTGAAGGGAGAGAACTGGCTGGGCTATAACCTTCTGATTCTTTAAGCATTTTCCAGAATTTATCAGGGCTATTGGCTGAGGATTCAAGCTCAGTATGGAAATATTTTGCTTTCTCAGTCCTAATTAGCTTGGTACACTGATTCCTGGCAACTCTAAAGGCAGCCTTGTGGAGGGATACTACATACATCATCCTCCAGTCCTGAGGTACGTTCCCCAAGTCCAGAGAGAGATTGAACAGATCTGCTAAGGGTTCTGCCAGGACTTCTGCCAGTTCCTTCAGCACCCTGGGGTGTACCTCATATGGCCCTTGTGCCTTGTCCACCCTCAGTGCCCTCAAGCCCTCCATTACTCTGCCAGCCCCCCTTGGGTACAGCTCCCCCTTTCTCTTTAGTAAATACTGAGCAGAAGTACTCATTTAATGCTTCTGCCAGTTCTTCCCCTGTTTCTACCCACCCCCATCTGTCTGTTTTTATCCTTACTATTTGATCATTACAACTCCTTTTCTCCCTGATGTACCTGAAGAATTCCTTCTCCCCTCCCAATGCCCTGTGCTAGCTTGAGTTCCCTGTATGTCTTGGCTGACCTGACTGCAATTGTCACCTCCCTCGACTCCTTCAGGTATTCCTTTCTCTTCTTCCCTCTCCCTGTGTTTATGTACCTTCTAAAAGCATCTCTTTTCTTCTTTACTTTTTCCATGACCCCCCTGTTCACACAGCTAGGCTTCTTGGCCATAGCCCTCTTACTGTTGACCTTTGTACATGTTACCGTTGTTTTATTTTTAATGAAGGAGTTACCATTATCACTGCAAACTCAATCATAGTATGGTCATTGTTACCCGTAGGCTCTCATACCTTGATCTTCCTGACACTGTTATCTCAACTAGTCAACAGTAGATCCAGGACACTATACCCAGTTATCCAGTTCTTGATGTACTGCAGAAGAAAACAGCCCTTTACAAATGACAAGAAATCCATATTTACATTCCCAAGGGCACTTTCCATCTCCCAGTTCATGTCAGACAAGTCACCTTTGGTTTGCGGTTTTCATACCCTACAAATGTGAGACCACTCTCACAATCTTAAAAGTGGTCTCTGGGGTGGTATTAACATTCAATAAACATGCAGTAATATAAGGGTGTCTTTTATGAATATTCAGTGAGCATGTCATAAATACATAAGTGTGCAAAGTCTGCAAAAACATACTTTGCCTTGTCTTCCATTAATGTTCCCTCATTCCTGTTACAAGGCATGATTTACCTACATAGCCCTCACAGCAAAAAAATCCTCATTGGATTTCTCTTTTCATATGTTCTGTTTTTCTTTTACTGAGTCAGTAGCCAGACAAGCATTTCTGCCATAATTGTTAATCAAGTCTTGGTGAGAAAAATGCTACCCTACTTTGAAATAAAACTAAGAAAATCTTTTTGCAACACATAAGTCTGATGAAAAAGCTGATTGCCTTAATCATTGCCACTTTATAAACATTTTTTTAATTTGCTTGCTGCTGTGAGACAAATTTCCAAGAAGAACTAATTGATACAGTCTGGGCCTAATGGTCTCTTTCAAGTGACTCAGTAATCCATCTTGCCAAGTCTCACCGCAGCATATGCTGTGAAGAACTGCTGAAGTTGATGAAACTTCTAAATCAGTAAGGTGAACTGCAATTCTTCTCACTCCTGCCTGCCCCTTTTGGAGGGATATCATAGAAAACAGTGAATATTAACAGAACCTCAAACGGTTTCAGTGTCTGTCCCCAGGAAGAAAATGGATCATGTTGCTCTCAGCAGGAATGAACAATAATGAAGATAAATTAGCAAAAGCAAGGCCAGAGTCCTCACCAATAGAATTACTGTATATGTTAAGTATGTATGCCTTGGGACAGAATGCAGATCATTCATGCCCTACATGCAGGAGGCCCTTGTGAGAGTACTGATAGAGCCTGACTTGTGAGATCTAAAATATTTATTAAACACTTGTAGTCCTGACTATAGTGCCAGGTTGCACTGCCCAATTCCTGCATTCTCTTTGCTTCAGGGTGCCTGTCTCCAGCTAGTGGAACATAAACTAATACTGTACATGCAGCAGCCTATCAACTGAGGGTTTACTGTTTGTCTAATTGAAATATCGGATTGATTGCGCATGCCTAAGGGCCCTTCTATTTTTAAATCATTTCAGTTTTATGACAATAAAGATCTCATTTCTTATATCATGTTTCTTACAGAAGTATCCCTAATTTTCCAGAGACAGAGGGGTTGCCAGGGGATCCAGAGATTAGGGCACCATGTTTTGAGCCTAACGTTGCTATATAATATTTTTGAGCATTTATATTTTGTGCTTGTCATTGATTTTAAACACATTTATTTAACTGTGTTGTACACAAAGTGAGGCACATACAGCCCCTGGGGTTGGGTGCCATATAAATGGAATTGTCTTGCCTTGGTTGTCACAACAACTGAGTACAACAATATAGCAGTGTCATCCATTTGAGTGCAACCATTGTTGCCACCTGTTTTTCATTGCCCATGGGTATTACACCAGTGGCAGGGTTCCACTGTCCTGTCTAAAGCCATGCACTGATGCCAATATTATCCACCTGTTGAACAAAAAGGAGTCTTGTAATTGCAGGAGTGACCCACCCTTCCTGAGAAAGGAGGCATCCATGATGAATGCTCAGCACTGCATATGCTACTTGACATAGGATAGCCTGGGCTTAAAAATCCTCTGCCAGAACTAATACTTTCTAATGTTTTCCCTTTTCCTACCCAGTTTAGACTGAATGTGAACCCTCTAGTTCTGCTTGCAAAAAAAAATTCAAACAGTTATATTGTACACTGCTTTGTCTAGTTCTTTTAATACCTGAAACACCTTGGTTAGATTACCCCACAATAGTCACTTTAGGCTATGAAATGGTTATGTACAACCTTTCATAGGTTCATAGGACAAATATGAGTTAAACAGGCCATAGTCCTTTAAGGAATTCGCCACCCATATAATCATGGGTGGAACTCATACCTTTTTTCACATATATATATATATATATATATATATATATATATATATATATATATATTTATACAATGTATGTTTTGGGATAAATGTCAGCATAAAATGTAATATCTCAGTCAGGTCAGGAAGATATCAATAATATCTTCACATGTGAAGATATCATTGATATCTCCATGCTCCTATATGTCATTCTAATGAAAGTGAAAGTTTTTTCACTTTCCATTCTGTGACTGTCTCTCTTTACGAGCAGGACTCCCCCAAACACACATGCATCTCTTACATTTCCTTGATCCTCCCCATATCATTAAACATATAAATATTTAAAAAGCATATCTGGCTGATCCTGCTGCTCCTACATCTTCCTTTTATCCAGTTCCACCCGGAACATAATGTGACCAAACAGCCTTCACCAGTAATGTACTGTGACCGAGTGCTATGAACATCGAAATGTAAGGCACTTTGAGACTTTTAGAAAAATGTAGTCAGTATTGTAACACCAAGAGAAGTGTGCCTTTTTGTTAATTTTAGGGTTATTTTCTCAAAAGAAGCTGCCAACAGTACTGAGAGGACATTGAGAGAGTCAGCAGCTGCAGAACACCAGAAGGAAGCGTGAGTGTCTGTTGCCATAGCAATACATGCTCACGCTTGCGTCTGGTATTTTGAAGCTGCCGACTCTCTGACTCTTCTCTCAGTACTTTCAGCAGTGTCTTTTGAGAAAACAGAGCTACAATTAGCAAAATAGCAAACTTTTCTTACTCTTACTTTTACAATACAGACTACCTTATTCTAAATGTCTGACAGTGCCTTACATTTCCATGTTTATAGCTCTCAGTGATGCTACATTTCTGGGAATAGCTGCTTGGTCACACTAGTTTCAGGTGGAAGTGGGTAAAAGAAAATTTCACAGTCAACCAGATATGTTTCTAAACGTTATTTGTTTAAAGATACAGACAGGATCAACCAAATGTGTGTGTTTCATTAAATACTGTAATCAGACTTATTTTTTTAAAAATATGTAGTTTTATGAGTTGTGTGTGGGGGTGGTCAACCACAATCCAGACACGTTTTTCTCATTTATCATAATTTCGAAATGGCAGGCTCAAACATATATATATTTTTTTTCAATAACATATGCCATGTGTTGGGAGGGATATGTACAGCTGAGTTGCAACAACCATCACCTCTATGTGAGTGATTGTATTGAGGGGCCATTTGTGGGTTGTGTTGAGTGGGGCCCAAAACATACATAGTATAAACAGAACATGACATGGCCTGACTGAATATATCATATTTATCTTCACTCAAGGCCAATGACATCATGATATCTCACTTGTGGCTTTGCCACTCGTGAGCCATCATGAGGCTGGCCTCATGAAGATAAATATTATCTTCAGTCGGGCCATGTCATATCCCCTATATATATATATGTATATTCATGGCAAAGAAATCCATTTAATGCATCAGTTAGGGTTGTTCCACAGTGACAAAAGTGAGGAAATTCGGTGTTAGGGTTGAAAACCCTAACTCTGAATTCATCCACCCCAGCACCACACACACACATATGCAAGTAGGGAGAAGGACAAAGGCAACGCAACCAATGACAGACAACCAGCATCAGGTGACAGAAATAAAAAACAATTGTCTAAATGTACTACAAGACATCTCCACCCACCTGACCAGGTACTGCATGCTCAGTGGATATCAACAGCAAAACTGAGGCCATGTACACCAAACGTGCACATCCCTGATTGCAGGTGCACACAATGTACCACACTTAGTGGTTGCATGGCCTTATCAAGCGATGCCCCACACCCCACCACACCTGGTGGGCCACCTCAGCTATAGAGCACAGCAAAACTAAGTAGTTGTGCAGGTATAATATGTGTGTTTGACTTCATGTATACACACTGTCCCTCTGCTAGGCACTGCAGGACCTTTGCAAGGCAGTGCCCCACCCACTCAGACCATCTACTGTGTGTAGTTACTGGAGAATGGCAGTTTAAATTAACCCATGAAGATCAACACTGTAACTCGATGATTGCAGCCATCCAAAGCTTAGTGTGATTATAACTGACAGAGTCTGTGATAGAGAATGACCAAATCCCATCCTACAACACTTATCCCATTGTGACTAAAATCTATACTAAAAGAAATTCTATTTATATCTGCACTATACCTACTTGATTCCTGTTGTAGTACAATTAACATAGTTCTCACTTTGATAGCATCGGTGAAAGAATTGTACCAAACCCAAAGACTAGGTACTAGAGCCTGAGAATAGAACAACTACTAAAAAAATGAGGCTGTGTGCATAAGTGGTATAGATCAGTCATTGCAATAATACTAAACTTACCACTATTCAGTAAGTGAGGCATCAGAGAGGCAATGACATTGTCTTTACCAGGTAGTACATCCTAAGTAAGGACCTACAGGAAAATTGATCCTATAGACATCTGTGATACACCTACATCGTTATTGGTTCAGTAATGTTAGGATATTTAGAAGTTGCTTAGCCTCAGCCAGGTAATTACATTGTTTCTTGGAAAGAATAGTTACTGCATTTTTAGTATACAGACACAATGAAGGTGTATATATATATATATATATATATATATATATATATATATATATATATATGTACAGCAACAGTACACCTATATCACTAAACTGTATAACTGATACTGACATTAGGAGTGCACATCCTTGTACAGGCAATAGTTTTTCATACCTTGACATCAGCCTCTCTATCTTGAGTATACAGTTGCAGTAAATTTACTACTATGCAAATTACATAGTAAATACAACAGTTCTTTTACCTTGATGATGGCTTTTGTCTTTTAGTAAATTTATGTTGTTGTCTTAATTAATGTTTACTCATTAGTGTAAAAAAACCTTTGTACAACTGCAATCAGACACCTGCATCATTGACGTCCAGTAACGGTGCAGTACCAGGTGTGGTGTGGGGCATCGCTAGGCAAGGTCATGCAACTACTAAGTGTGGTACATTGTGTGCACCTGCAATCAGGGATGTGTACTTTTGGTGTACATGGCCTCAGTTTTGCTGTTGATCTCCACTGAGCATGCAGTACCTGGTCAGGTAGGTGGGGATGTCTTGTAGTACATTTAGACAATTGTTTTTTATTTCTGTCACCTGCTGCTGGTTGTCTGTCATTGGTCATGTTGCCTTGGTCCTCCCCCCTACTTGCATATGTGTGTGTGTGTGCGTGTGTGTGTGTATCTGCGTGTGTGTGGTGCTGGTGAGGTGAATTCGGAGTTAGGGTTTTCAAACCCTAACACCTAATTTCCTCACTTTTGTCACTGTGGAACAATCCTAACTGATGCATTAAATGGAGTTTTTTGCCATGAATATCCTGTCTTTTTGAGAATGATAAGTACCAATAGTATATGATTTTTTGTTGTAACAGGACTGCACATACGTAGTGAAATGCACCAAAATGAAGAACACAGTAACTCATCTAATAGCATTTTCTGTTATGAAGACTAAGACAACATCCATCTCAACCATATTCCTTTTTATATTTATGTATTTACTTTCACTTACCACTGTTATGTCAATACTAATTTATTATGTTGCAGTGTTTTACTCATTATCTTTTTGCAGTCAATGTACCTACTCTTCTGACACATAAAGAATGTAGTACTCTATTTCTAAGCACACTTTTAAAAATTCATATCTTACATCTTCCTCTTCTGTATCTTCACTAGACAAAAAAAAAACAGACATAACTCATACTTACTAATGTAGGTACAAGAATGTTCTCATACTTGCAACTTTCATAACATAACAAGAATTGAAATGTGTCATCTGTTAAAACCTTGAATGCTTTCTATAACAATCTTCTTCACCACACGAGGTAAACTGAATGGTTTCTTATATAATATATAACCAATAAAGCATGACCAGCAGTTGTGTTAATGGTCTGTTATTCACCTGCTGCTGGTGTAGCACGACTCAACGTGTACAGCCTAACAGACGCACTCACAGGCTGATTAACTCTCCATTAACATAATCCCTGGAACTCCCTTATGGCCACAATTATTAAATTAATTTTAAATAGTGTGAGACCTTTTTCAACATATATTAGCCTACATATGTATGTTGATTTTAGTTCCACATGAATCTGCTAGAATGTTTGAGGGAATGATAAAATCACAGTTGTCTAACCCTTTATCACAAATATTGATGATAAACATCCCCACAGTTGAATAATACCACAAGCAAAAAGTTATATTCAAAAAATATTTATTGTGTTTGTATAAAAGTAAAACAATATTTTTGTAAAATCTTAAATTAAAAATTCACTCTTGACAAAACAAAATAGTATAAAAGCAACTTGTCAACTGGGAAAGGAAAGAAAAATAGAAAATATATTGATTTGATATAATTTACAAAAAAATACATAAAAAATAGATTTTTTTGTAAAACCTCTTTTATATACAAAACATACAAAAAATAATAAACAACAATAAATACAACAATCTCAGTACAATTATTTACAAAATTAGCAGCCACTTGTTACACGAGGTCCCTGCACCCTAATTGATACCCTCAGGGGTACACCGTAGACAGCTAATGTTTAGGCATACGGCTATACTAATATTTAGGGCTAAGGGCATCTACCATACAAGAGTAGATGTCAGGATAAATGCATATTGTTGTAATCCACTTTGCTTGCTAATGCACACATAATATACCATGTATTTTCTGTTTTTCTTACTTGTCAGATGCCAAGACACCTGTCTTTGAAGTAATTATAATATGTAAGGCAACATTGCCATCCTTTGGTGATGTGCACCACTGCACCTTGTTATGTAAGACTCTGTATAAGAACTTCTTTGTTCTAAAACTGATGACTTTACAGAATTATACAATGTTATCATGACCATGGAGCCAATTCTAATTTAGCCAATAGGGCTCATCTCTGTAACTAGAAATGTTTCTATCTTTTAGTAACCATAGTAATTATCACAGGTATATAATGTTATTCACTGGCTCTACACCTCGGAGACCCGAGAGATCCCAAGAGACTACAGAGAAACCTTGAGTTGTAGGGAACGCTTAGCACTGACTCCCGGTTGTAAGAACTGCTTAGGGCAACTGTGATTTATCCCTTTTGTAGTAATAAACTTGTTTATTACTCGAATGCAACTCGTTTGTGATTATTTGCATTCCCAATATCGTCAAGAATCTGAAAGTGAGGTTTAGACCTCTTAGAAATTGGCGACTGTGTGCAGGTGATATTTGGTGTTTGTAAGTTTTCACTTGTTGCTGTAAACTTCCCTTTCCCATGGGGATTGTAGGTGTACACTCACGTATCACCTCTCCCGTCATTTCTACCAGTTTGTAGATACTTGCAAAGTCTGGCTGACTTTTTGGGTGTGGTCGATGTCGTCTTGACCCACTCCATAGTGGCTTTGAATTGCAAGCCTACAACTTATACAGTTGCCCGGCTGTGTCTAAAGTACTTGTGTTGTGGATCGATACGCAACCCGCTGTCTTTTTCACAGTTTGAATTTTTGTTTCCTCCCATGCAATGGCCACAGTATCAGATATCTGCGCAGAACTGAGACTCGATGTCTCTAACTTCCTTACCTCCCATGGAGGATGGGCTGACTTCTCGCTGGATGCAAGTCAATCCAAAAACCCTGTACTGGGGATTTCAACCCAGTAAGCAGAGACGTGACAATCTACCAATAAGTGTTGCGCTAAAGGGTTGATGGTTGCCTCTCTCTCTCTACGCTGCTTTGGAAGCCTCCAAAGCGAGGTTTCGTACTCTTGATCTGCAGATCGCATCTCTTAAGCAAGAGATGGGTTTACAAGAAAACTGAATGTGTTCGAATACAGCAGAACTTGGAGTCAGAACTCCAATCCCTGCGAAATGAAAAGAATTCACTATTGCATCATTCAGCACAGGCTGGTGAACAAGAAATGTGTACTCTGAAACAGGAGTGTGAAAGTTTGAGACAGGATAAGAGTCAAGTTGTGCAGATGAATGATTTGTTGAGTGCTGTGAATGCACAGTTGTGTGATGAAATGGGTGAGCTTCAGGACAAGATCAACCAGGTACGTAACGATTTAGAAATAGCCTATAGGGACAATCGCAAATTGAGCGCCGCATACCATGTTTTGCAAAAGCAGAAGCAGGATCAGATTGATATGGATGTTGCAAACGTGAATCATGATGAATGTAAAGCTAAGATGGATAAGCTGCGCCATCAGCGAGAGGTTTTGGCTGGCCACGTTAAGGCAATGGGAGGCGTAGCCCCGACCTTTCACTCGTCATCAGAAGGGGAGTTATTGGATGATGACGTCTCACAGTACAATGCCCAGTCACGCCCCTACTATGGCCCAGATTCCCCACCCAGCCATCCACAGTATGGCAGGTCCCCACACACTACTCCCCAGGTCACACATCGATGATGTCATGACGCTCATACTGGGAAATGCCATCACGGTGGTGCCCATGATGGGGGGGAGCAGGCCCAAGCCTGGTCCTGACGGCACCTCTGGTAGCCGTTATTAGTGTGGAAGACAGGCAAGACAGTGAAACCATGATTGATAGAGCATTAGGTAATGTTCCTCTTCCTGAAAGAAGAAAAAAGCCATTAAAAGTCAGATCTGACAAATTTTCCAAGAAGCTTGCACTCAGTAAGGTGTTGTCCGTACTGCAGCTGAAGCTGCAGCTCGCGCAGCATTGGACGGTGCGCGAGACGCTACCATTTTGCCTGATCGACCACCGCATTAATCCCTACAAATGGCTTACCTGTTCAGCAAATTGCTGACAGTATCGGTCGGATGAGCCGCCTGACAATCTCAGCTGCCATTTGGAAAAGGTGCACTCCAAGTGCGAGATGCTTGGCCTCGCCACAGAATATCAGGTCCAAATACTACGCCAGACCATCGATCCTGGTTTATGGGCCAAACTCCCTGAAGTAGTTCGCCAGGATGGGAACGCTATCTTTGATGAAGTTGCAGCTGAGCTCATCTCCGCTCATAGCACAGGTGTGGTAGGAGTGATGCTGGCATACCCCGTGAAGCAAAATGCAAAAGAAAGCCCAGTGACCTACCACAAGAGACTCTGGGTGGCCTACCGAGCAGGGAAGCATTTTGCACAAGAAGCTGCGGATGTAGATCTTATTGACTATAAGACCTTGTTCCTTAGGAACATGATCCCAGCCGTAAGAGAAAAGGTAGAGCCAACAACGTACCCAAATACGGATAGGTTTGCTGATATTCTTTGGAAAACTGAGAGGGTGTATCAACTGTACATCTGTTATTTGGGTTCCGGTTCCAAAAAAGGTTGCTGCCATGGAACCCACCTCCAGGACCATGAGACACTATACTGTGGAAGGGCAGACCCAGCAACAGCAGCCCAAACATCCATCTGCCCCTCCAGCTAGCAACCAGCAAAATCCCCAACAGAGCCAACAACAACAACAGTGGGGTGGGAACCGGAATTGGCCTAAAAACAGAAGGCACAAGGGCAGAGGGAAACCATTACAAAGTGTGGGTCCCTTATATAAGAAGATAGCTGAAGAAAACTGAAAATTTCGAGAGCTCCTGGTGCAAGTGCGCTCCGTAGCGGACGCTGTTCCCGCACAAACCCTTGTGGCAGTACAACCGCCGGCCCATGCCACTACTGGTCATGGAGACACCGGAAGTATGAGCTCTCAGCACCACACAAGTCTGAACCCGGAAACTCCTCCCTATATTGCATCAGTGCAACACTGCGAAGTCATTCATGCAAGTCAGGCCCAACCTCTGCATGCCTCCAGCAATATGGGTTGACAATTACAGGCTCCAGTCCGCATTGTAAACAAGCTGGTCTTGGATACAAATGGAAGGCCCTGCACCGAGGCCGAGGTTGGGGGCCACCACCTAATTGTCTTATTTGATACGGGTGCAGCTGTATCTGTGTTACACGATGAACACCTGGACACATCCCCTTGGTCTACTGGACGGAAGACCAATATGTCAGGAGTTTATGGTGCTAGGCTACCTGCATACCGTCCTCTACCCTTACCGGTAGAGCTAGGCCATTTGAAGGCCTCACATGCTTTTCAACTAATGGTGCTGCATGATCATCCTAGTATCATCGGCATTGACTTCCTTGCACCACACGGCTGTGTGGTGGATCTAGCTAACATGCTGCTGATACAGATCCAGGGTCAATACCACACTGTCTTAACTCCTGACTCACATGCTGTGGTGACAATCTCCATCAATAACAAAGAGTATGATGTCATAGATTTGTTCAAGAACCATGAACTTTTTCCAAAACTCCTACCTATTCTGCAACAACATTTGGAAGCGTTTGCAGTTAACAAGCATGATTGTGGCAGAATGCATACTGTTATCGAGGTGCCAGGTCCGGCACATGAAAGACAAAGGCAATACCCATCTCCCGCTGAAGCCTTGTCCTCTCTCCGAGAAACGATCAAGTCACTCCTTAAACAAGGAGTAATCAGAACTTGTGTTTCCACTGCCAACTCTCCCATTTGGCCCGTGAAAAAACCCACAGGTGCCTGGAGACTTACTATTGACTACAGGAAACTGAATCAGGTCACTCCCAGTTGCTCCCCAACTGTGGTGTTGGCACCAGATGTGCTTTGACTTTTAACACTGGATCAGAAATGATTCAGTGCCCTGGACATCTCCAGTGGTTTTTGGTCATTACCATTGGCCCTCAAGAGTCAATATAAGTTTGCCTTCACATTTGAAGGACGACAATGCACATGGACTTGCTTGCCACAGGGATTCCATAACAGTCCATCCCTCTTCCATCTCCACATGATGGACACCCTACAGAGTTTCTCAGCTCCCCAATGTTTCTTACAGTATGTAGATGACCTGTTGTTGGCCATGGCCACACAGGAACAACATCTGGATCTCTTGGATGAACTACTGACTCTCATTCAGAGAGCAGGTCTGAAATACAACCCAGCAAAAGCACAATTATGTCAGAAAGAAGTACTCTTTCTGGGTTTGAAAATAACTGACCAAGGCCGGAGCCCTACTTGGAAAAAGATTCAAGGATTTCTAGACTTGCCATTACCCACCAGTGTGGCAACTCTTCGAAGGTTTCTAGGTATAGTAAACTACCCGAGAGATTTTATTTGTGATTTTGCTCAGAAAGCTGCTCCTCTGTATGATTTATTCAAAAAGGATGTTCCATGGAATTGGGGCCCTGCTCATACCCAGGCTGTGACATCACTGAAGCAGGCTCTGGCCCCCACCCCAGCACTGGTGAACCCCAATCCAGCACTACCATTCCATCTGGAGTGTGCCACCTCTGACATTGCTATGTCAGCAGTGCTGGCCCAGAAGGTGCATGGCACCTTGAGACCTATTGCATATGCATCGCAGCTCTTGACCCCAGTGGAACTGAATTACGGCCTTTATGAAAGGAACCTTCTGGCCACCTACTGGGCTGTCAAGCACTTCCTGCATATCATTGGGTACTCACCACTGATTCTCAACACTAATCACACGCCAACTACCTTTCTGCTCTCAGATAGAGTGAAGGATGGGTCAGTCTCCAACACTAGGCTGACACATTGGTCACTTCTCCTCCAGGATAGAGATATCCAGGTCCACCAGACCAAAGTTCTGTCTCTGCTAGCTCATGGTCTCCTTTTTCAGGGAGAACTCCATGACTGTACACTGCAGTCACCTGACCTCCCAGATCCGGGTCCTTTCCTCCTTGCTACGCCAGAGCTACTTGAAAGTACCTCTTTGTGCAGTAATTTCACTGATGGTTCAGCATCGTACTATCAGGGAGAACAGATTGCAGGGATAGGTATTTTGGTGGTTTATCCCAATAGGAACACTGTCAAGATATCTAAACACTGTAGTGTAGCTTCATCACAGTATGCAGAGATGGCAGCGGTGGCCTGTGCACTTGAGTTTATCCAACATGGAACTCAGGATACCATCATCTTTACAGACTCTAATTGGGTTTGTTGCTCCCTTACAGAATGTCTTCCTTTCTGGCAGAAGAACTCCTTCCTCTCCTCTGATGGCAGTCCAGTGAAATACAAAGAATTGGTAATCTACATACATGCATTGGCACAAAAATACACACACAAACTTTATGTGCACAAGGTTAAAGCTCACTCTCTACATGATCTCTATCATGCATTCAAAGACACAGCAAATACCCTTGCTAAGGAAGGAGTCCAAGGGGGGATGTCTGGATGATGGATCATCCAGAAGCCAATGCAGCAGTACATGTTGCAGCTTTTAAAAAATAAATCTGAGTCTTTTTCTCCCCTGGACCTTTCAGCAGCCCAACATCTGGACACTGAACTCAAAGAGGTATTCAGATTCCTTGACAAGGGTACTGAAGAAAGACTCCCTACACATAACCCATATAGCAGGCATGAAGGTAAGTTACACTTATCCCCTGACAACAAACTTATTTGGTTCCAACCAGAGGATACTACCACCAAATTGTGGGTAGTGCCCAGACATTTGAAATCTGAATTTTTGCACCAAGTACATGATACTCCTACTAGTGGACACCAGGGAGCAGAAAATACCCTCCAACGTCTCAAGACCACCGCCTGGTGGCCTGGTATTACCAAAGATGTTAAACAATACATTGACAACTGCCTTGTTTGTCACAAAACAATCCCATACCTACAAAACGGAATGCCAAACTTTTATGACAAAGACACACCAGCCCTTGGCATGCCATCCAAATTGATTTTATTGGTCCTTTGACCAATACCAGTAGAAACAACAAGTATGTTCTTGTGGTAACCGACTTATTCTCTAAGTGGGTTGAGGCTTTCCACTAAGACATGCACCGCAAAGACAACTGCCAAAATTCTGGTAGAATAGATTTTCTCCAAGTGGGTCTGCTCTCAAGGTAGACTCGACAGAAGAACCAGTTTTACAGGTGAGTTGATGAAAGAGTCCTTGAACTCCTTGGGGTTCAGCAAAAGTTCCACATACCTTATCACCCTCAATCCTCAGGTCAAGGAGAAAGAGCCAACAGATGGATTAAGCAAATGCTTTCCAAATTCATAGAGGACAATCCCAAAAAATGGGATTCCCTATTGCCTTTACTTCTTATGGCAATCAGGGGTACACCCTCAGTCACCACCCAGCTTACACCCTTTGAGGTGATGACTGGAAGACAGATGAGATTACCTGAACACTTGCTGTTTGACCTGCACACCCCCACTGCAGACCGCGTGTCTGTGGATCAGTATGTGGAAAAGCTCAGAAAAGACTTCATATACACACACACTTGTATGCTGCAAACTGCATGGGCAAAGCCCAGCAACAGTCCAAAATACAATTTGACAAACACGCACATGAAGTGGATTGTCAGGTTGGAAATCAGGTAATGGTACTTCAATTTGCACATTCCACCCACTCCTTCTCCAATAAATGGGAAGGCCCTTACCCCATTGTCAACAAGCTCAGTCCGGCAGTCTATCAAGTTAGACTCCTCCACAACAATAAATTGACTGACAAATGGTTACATGCAAACCAGTTGAAATTGTACAAAGGAACTTAAACTTACTTTTCCCAACCCCACAGGGCAGAATTGTACTAATGTACTAATCTTTGATCTTCCTTTTCAGATATACTGACAAGATGGCTATCTTGTTCCTATCTCTCCTTGCAGGAGTGATCCCTTGTGCCCAAGGCATGGTACTGGACCTCCTTCAACAACTGGATCCGCCAGCACCCCCGACAGAGGGAGTTTCCATCAAAATACCAGATACTATGATTACTGTCCAGGAAGGTTCCGATGCTTACCTCACTGCCTCGGTCATTGCTCCTGACAAATCTACCCTTCAAATTGAGTGGCAAACCACACCACAAGGACAAATTCTCCCTGTGGCCAAACTCTCCAAGGCAACTTTTCAGGGTTGGCCCAACGCTAAATTATCCCCAAATGGTTCATTGTCCTTGTTACAAACTGCACTAAGACATTCTGGTTTGTACAATATTACTGCTCTAATTGATCCTTCTTACTATAACTCTCTTTCCAAAGATTCTGCCCACAGATTCTGTACTGTACACCACATGGCCTCTGCAGCCATGTATCTCTCTGTTTTACCTCCTACTGAAAAACAGCTTTTGGAATGTCCAAAACATAACCCTGGCCCCCGTAGTGGTCTCACAGCCACTGCCCTTCCGGGTTCTTTGATTAATAATTTACAGTTCATGCATATACCTGTTTTGTTTAATCTTACTTACTGGAACATGAAAGAATTTGGTATGTGTCACAATACCAATACACATTTTATAGTACATTATTGCTTGATAGTTTAGCTGCATTTCAGATTCGTACTAAGGATCCCTTTACTGGGGTTTATTCTACTGAACATAGAGGTAATTTTAGGAGGGAAACCCCTCCTGGTACTCTTAATCATAAACATAGTAGACCTGAAGTTGACAGTTCTGATGTTACAGGTGCTACAGGCACTGTCACAGGTTTTTTGGTACTGCTATGTCCATTTGGAACAAAGCAGACATTGCTGCTATCAAAAGTCATTCTGTAAAATTCTTCACTGGTTTGGTTAATAATGTTTTACCACCATTATTGCATGGTGTGGATGGCATTAGTCAGGAAGAAAGATACACTGTATACAACATGCACGACATCGCAAAAGCATTCACTGATTCAAAAGATAAGATTAACGCACTCATACAACAGAACAATAGAGAAGCTGATATACAATTCATTGGTAGGGAAATACTTTGTTCTGCATATGGTTCATACATCCTTACTACCATCAACAACCTCTTCCATGATTTAGAAACTGGAAGAATCACTGACATAATACATGATAGATGCCTCTCTAAATGGTATTGTCCTAAATGTAAACTTTCAACTTGTGTTTCCTTGTGTATGCAACAGACTTTGTCTATTCCTCTCTCCACAGCGAGGAATTTGGGGTTTGTGACCAGATACCCTAACACTGGTCCTTGTTTTTCTACCAAGAAATGTTCCATAACAGATACCATGTTTGTTTCTTTTACTGTTTCCGTACCATGTTTTGATCCCACTACAGCTTTGTTCAACAAGCTTGCACTGTCACATTCCATTGGGCATTTGGATGAAGACATCTACAGAGAAATCCTGGATCTACCCCCTCTACAGGTCTACCACTCCTTCTTGGATGCCTGGGTGGCACCGCACATGGACTGTTGTGTGAAAAAGCAATACATCTACTTGTGCTGATGTGATGTGTTTGATGTCATACACCCTGTGTGTGGCTACTCTCCAGAAAGCATTGATTGGACTTTCTCTATGGCTGATGACATCACTGAGAATGGCACCAACTCTTTTGAACCGATTTTGTCAACTGATCAGCTCTAACAGTCCTATCATGAAGAAGCTCATCGCCTGTCAACACGGATTTCGAAGATGACCTACACATGCCCTGTCCAGTTGCAAAAATGGAGACTACCTACTGTATGCTCACAGTATAACTCTGATGAAGAGTATTGCATTGTGACTAATTATAAGTCTTATACATATGGTTCTGTTACTTGTCCTATTGATTACTCCAACTTCTGTTTTGTTCCCCATCAGAAGACTGTTATTGGACATACCGTTATAACCCCCACCCCCCCATGGATGCAGACATTATTGAAGGTACCCAGATTATTTACTCACACTCTCAGAATACCTACCATACTTTAACGTACACATAGATCCACTTACACTTACACTGAAATCCCTTTTAGATAGAAAGGACACACCTCATCCACATCAGCAATAATATAACCAAAGCCAATGAAGCTGTTCTTGATCTGATCAATGATGGAGATATGAATAGTGCATTGACTAACACCTGGTTAGAGATCACTTTTAAAGGTTTTGTTATAATACAAGCATTTTTAATATTCACTTTGATTTTTTATGCTATGCCTCTGACGTACACTGCACCAACACTGTGAGCAGCTTGAGTTCCTTTACAAGGCTTATGTGTCGGGATTGTAAACGACCACTGCTCCTGTCCATTCCCTGGATTTGCCTGTGTTGCCCTTGGAGGCAACAAGGGGGGCAATTGTTACACGAGGTCCCTGCACTCTAATTGATACCCTCAGGGGTACACCATAGACAGCTAATGTTTAGGCATAAGACTATACTAATATTTAGGGCTAAGGGCGTCTACCGTACAAGAGAAGATGTCAGGATAAATGCATATTGTTGTAATCCACTTTGCTTGCTAATGCACACATAATATACCATGTATTTTCTGTTTTTCTTACTTGTCAGATGCCAAGACACCTGTCCTTGAAGTAATTATAATACTAACATACTAACATACTAACATACTAAAATGCCAGCAGAATAGGCCTAATGGTCTTTCGTGTCTGCTCATTTGGTCAGCCCCCACCCTGGGTGCTGACCTTGCTGTCCCCCTCGCCTTCTCTGGCTTCTCCCTTCCCAGTTCTGGATATTCTTGCTGCATTGGATTTACATAATATGTAAGGCAACATTGCCATCCTTTGGTGATGTGCACCACTGCACCTTGTTATGTAAGACTCTGTATAAGAACTTCTTTGTTCTAAAACTGATGACTTCACAGAATTATATAATGTTATCTTGGACTGTGGAGCCACTTCTAATTTAGCCAATAGGGCTCATCTCTGTAACTAGAAATGTTTCTATCTTTTAGTAACCATAGCAATTATCACAGGTATATAATGTTATGCACAGGCTCTACACCTCAGAGACCCGAGAGATCCCAAGAGACTACAGAGAAACCTCGAGGTGTAGGGAACACTTAGCACTGGCTCCTGGTTCGTATTGGTAAGAACTGCTTAGGGCAACTGTGATTTATCCCTTTTGTAGTAATAAACTTCTTTATTACTCGAATGCAACTCGCTTGTGATTATTTGCATTCCCAATATCGTCAAGAATCTGAAAGTGAGGTTTAGACCTCTTACACACTGTTTGCAAGAGGTGTGTGCTGCATGAGGCAGTCCAAGCCGTAAGCTGGATTCAATGCAGAGGCACAATGGAAGTGGAAGCTGTTTTGCCTTCCAGAGGAGTTACCAGACTCTGGTGGAGAGTGGTCAGTTAGCTCCAGGGAAGCTGAATGTTACAGCTGGAGGTGGAGGTGAAGTGCTGGTACTGGCCACTGTGTCACCAGTCACTGTCACCACAGGCTCAAGCACAAGGTTGATGGGCCACTGTTGCGCTTCCATGAAGGACAACAATCTCTGCTGTCCTTCACGGAGCACAACATTATCTTTAATGAGACCGTGAACCTTGTGCTCATGCCTACGATAACAGCGGCAGTTGCCAGTACAGCGTTTCAAATGGCGTCGCACTACAAAGAGTCAAAAAACATAAATCAATACATCAGCCTCAAAACAGTTATCACCTTTCTGTCTTTCACCTTACAATATGTATATCTAATTCACTAATTGTTATACATTTTATTACCACTATTAACACTATTTAGAACTGTGATACAAATATAGATTCCTGTCTTGCCTGTTCAGTTATCATATTTGTTGTACCATATTATGTCCTTTGTTGACAACATAAAAAGATTTATAACAACAGTACACTTCCTATACTATTCTTGTATTTAACTTACTATACAGCAATTCTCAGTATCTAAATGTTTTAACATAATAAACAACACAGTCTCATACACTGTTACTACCTCTTCATTGTGTGTGAACAAGTATACTTTAGCATCTGTGCCTATATTATTTCTTCACACCTGCAAGAAAATATTCGACTACCTACACACCAGCAGTATGATTACATAATCCAATGTTTACATTATCATCAGTTTAATAGCTGCTACAAAAGACACACACGGCAAGTTATTTACCCTTTGTACATATTTCTATTTATAAAAATCATCTTTAACTGCCATAACATTGATTAAGCATCAAATCATGAACAAATGTAATTTTTATGTTGTTCTGATGATCTGCATGCCTGTAGTGTGGCAGAAAGTGTTACCAAATACCACAATGTCCTAAATGGTGATCAACTGACCACCGACACAATCAGTTGAAGTACCTTATTTGTATTTTAATAAAACAACTTAATAACACTCTTAAACCTTCTTCACCATGTGATCAATTTCTACATTAATATTTGTGAAAGAGGTACATAACCAGTTAGAAAGTTTACAGATAATTTAAAACTGTATTTGTCACAGTGGTTTTAAATACTTAAAACGATCTTACAGATTTAGTAAGCAAGAGTTGACTTACTTTACTAAGTACTTAATCTAATACATTCTGTACACATCATGTAAATAAAGAGTAGGAGATATGTCCAGAAGTGTTGTGCAAGATGCTCAACTGTGACACCATGCACAACACACTGATGCATACCAGTGTGATATTCAAAAGTGTTATGGCCCTGCCATTAAATACCGATCTATCTAAACATAACAGTAATACATGCAACACAATTAGCAGGTTCATTCTCATTCCATGTACATACAACCCAATATTCAGCCCAAGATGTAGTAGCACATCAGATGGATAGCCAATTGGCTCCAGGAACGGACCCAGAGGTTTGTAATTGGTGGGATGGTCTCATCCCCAAGGAGGGTCATTAGTGGGATACCACAGGGATCAGTACTTGGGCCCCTTCTGTTCAACACCTATGTCTCTGACATAAGGACAGGTATCAAGAGTATGATGAGTCTCTTTGCAGATGACTCAAAACTGGGGGCAGTGATGGATGGGGAGAAGAGGCAGGTGATCCTACAGCGGGCCCTGGAGGCTCTGGAAAGATGGTCTAGAAAGTGGAAGCTGAGGTTCAATGCAGTGACCTGCAAGGTACTGCATCTGGGGTACAGAAACCCAGACCAAGTGTACACCCAGGGGGGTGAAATGCTTCAAGTCTTGATGGCTGACAGGGACCCGGGGGTGTTGGTGGATGTCAAGATGAACAACTTGGAGACTTGTAAGAGGGCAGCAGCCAAGGCCAACAGGATGCTGGGATGCATCACTAGTGGGATCACCTCCAGAAGGAGGGGAAGTGATACTCCGTCTGTATAACTGCTTGTGAGGCCACATCTCAAGTACTGCATGCAGTTTTGGATACCACACTTAAAGAGAGACATTAAACTCCAGGAGAGGGTCCAGAGAAGGGCAACCAAAATGATTTGGGGCTTGGGGGACAGGACCTATGTGGAGAGGCTTGAAGAGCTTAATATGTACACATTGGAAGAGAGAAGGGACTGGGGGGACATGATAGAGGTCTTCAGGTACATGAATGGGGTAAATAGGGTAGTAGCATTTAGGATGCTTTGAAGGAAGGAGGAGGGGGCAACTAGAGGGCATGGCTGCAAGCTGGAGGGGGGAAGATTCAGGGGAGAAAGGAGGAGGTACTACTTCACTAGGATGGTGCTGGAGCCATGTAATGTGTTGCCCAGGGGGCTGGTGGAGGGCAGAGATGGTGCAGGGGTTCAAGAGGATGTGGGACAGGTATAGAGTAATGGTTCTGGAAGCAAAATCCAATGCAGTCAGAATATCTGGAACTGGGAAGGGAGAAGCCAGAGAAGGCTGGGAGGCAGCAAGCTCAGCTCCCAGGGCACTGGCTGACCAAACGAGGAGACATGAAAGACCGTATGTATGTTAGTATACACTCAGAAGTACTGCTTGTACTTTACTGAGTAGATTCACTCATTTAAATGTTCAACAACTGCCACTCACAGCTTGGTTGCCACATCACACCTTGCAGCATGACAGCTGACAGCTCTGAGTGACCTCCCAAGCTACAGCTGCACCTGCATCCTGCCCCCTCATGCTAACTGTGTGTATTACAATAGTAATAATGCTTCCTATGTCCCTAGTGTCCCAGTGCAACACTCACAGGCCTATTGCAGGAATCCCTGCAATATTATATCAAAGTAAAACATCCTTTAAGTAGTCCTAGACCTCTCCTCTCCCAACCACTAAGCAACAACATGTCCACTCCTCACCCCTTCACGCCTCTCAGTGGCAGTACGTAGCTGCTTGCCAACTTGTAAGCCTGATGCACAATCACTGACTCTGTGGAATAGGGCTGTACACACATTGTCTACAACAGAAGCAAATGAGCATGAAATTTGTACCATACTACTCAACAGAGATGTATAAATGGATTCATTTGTATTTCTGTACAATGTAGTACTATACAGCCTTCACAGGCATTGTTTAGGTTATGAAACAATGCTGAACAGTCCTACTATATGAGATCAGTCATTACACAACTGTCTACCAAGCAGACAATCAACATAACACACATTCTGGGTTCAGGATACTGTAATACTATATCTTGTATGAATATCTGTTGTGATGTTACTTACGTGGAGAGCTGGTGCCTGGCTCCTGCCTCACCTCCACAGGTCTGTCAACCACAGCTTCTCCTGGCTCAATAAAACATACAAGTAAAAAAAATGATTACATATACCACAAAATATTAAGGTAGTACTATACTTTTATTGTGAAATGCATTGTTTCATACTGTGTTACTGCTACAAAACCACATAAACACATTCCTCTTTGCAATGACACTTCTCTGTTTATATGATGTTCTGTCATTAAGCAACAGTAACATGCACACAGCAGCTCTTCTCATCTGTACAGTAAGAAAGTGACTTATATGAACAGTATCAACAATGTCACAGATAATTCCTACAACTTGTGACCACATCATCGTTGTACACCCCACTGTAATTTTTTCACTATGTCTGTACATTACTGCAGATGTCCATAGAGCTCTTCAGTGACACCCACTCCATTTCCAGCTAGTACACCAGTGTTACCATACACATAGAATACTGTCCATTCACTATTTCACAGATTCTGATAATATGTAACAAGGACACAACAGGTGCAAAATCATAATCCGTAACATATACATGGGTCATATCACTGAACTTCATAAAGAAATACAACTATTTTTACTGTCTCATATCACTATCTGCATAACAGAAAATTTTCTTGTGTGTATTGTATCTGGTGACATCAGTATGTATCACTTAAGTGAGTAGTATAGTAATATGTAATAACTCTGTTCATATACTATACAAGACCTAGGTAACAAGTATATTGTATTGAGTACCTCTATTACTCATGTGTAAGATGACATAACACAAAAAATACAATTCAAATGTGTACAAATATTTTCTTACACTGGAATAACCACAATGTTCACTTATTTAATAACTGAAAAAAAAATGAAAGTACTACAATATTTTATATGTTATTCTTGTCCCCAACTGTCATGGACAGTTATGGATCATCTTCAGTTAAACCAAACTGAGAAGTGTATAACTGATGTACATCTGTCTATAATATCTGTTTCTTTCGAATCATAATTAATATAACGAAATACCATGCTTTTTTTTAACAATTTTCAAGTAACATACTCCAACACGGTGTTTGTTTACTGTAGATGTTTAGTTTAGTTGGTTTTTGTTGACCGGGTAAGTGCACTAGACAAATTCTGCCTATTTTCAGGCACGACCCGTGGAAGGGGGATACAGATGAATGCCAGCTGACCTTGAACCAGAATAAGCTGTTTGTGGTATCTTTTTTTTTTAGTGAATGAGGGAAATTTGGCCAGGACACCAAGGACATTCCCTTACTCTTTTTTTGATAAGTGCCATGGGATCTTTAACATCTGCCTGAACTACCACCATTCCAGGCAGATGGGACCTTGGTTTAATGTCTCATCTGAAAGACGGCACCTCAGAAGTGCAGCAACCCTCTCAAGCTGCACTACAGTGTCAGTACTGGGATATTAACCCACATGCCAGATGTGGGAACTGAACCCACAGCCCTCTGATCTCCCAGCCTCAGAGGAGAGTGTGCTACCTACTGAGCCACTGACACATGTCTCATGACTACTGTAGTTCAGTCACAAACTACAGGTTAGAGACTTAACCATGCCACATGTGGCACTTCCTACAGTATACGCACTCTCTTTAGTAGTATATTTAATTAAACAAAAGCCCAGATATTCAAGCTGTGCCAGTCTGTGACACAACCCCAGGTACAGTTGGATGTGCCTGTGCAGTGGCGTGCACTGGGCGATATTCAACAGAGCTGCACCATGTCCCAGCATTGTTGAATGTTGCACCCTGACCACCATCAGTGCACATAGCACAGTGGCACTGTGCCAGAATCATGGCCAGAGTGCACCATGCAGATACAGTAGCACTAGTTCCATTGTGCTAGGTGCAGCAACCACAATATTTGAAAGTCAACATGAAAATGGGGCCCCAATGCATGCACAGTGCAAATGGGCAATTAGCATGTCATTATAGAACCATTTGCATGCAGATGCACCAATACCCCAAAACTTGGGCCTGGCACCCTGACAGGCAGCAGCCCTTGGGTAACAAACCACCTGCAGCACATCAATGTGCCCCATAGCCCAAGCACAGGCTGAAGTCAAATAACATAAACATATATCCCTGGTGTTCCAGTGGACCTGTTCATCCAATTCTGCACAGAATTTATATAAAATAAACCACTATCCCTGGTGGTTCTGTGGACATGTCTGCCCAATCACAGGTGAAAAAAAAACAATAAAAGAAACCTATTATTCCGCATATGCAGTGGACACCCCTCCCCACCTACCTGTTAATCCCTAATGTCCAACTCAACCCCTCTCATTAGCAGTGGGCAGCAGCAACCCACCCATCCCACCATCCACCAAGTAACATCATTGGTAGGGCTGTGCATCCATTGTCCCACAGTGTGATCCAATGAGCGTGCAGCCCACATGATACTACACATTACAGATATGTGCATAGATCAATTCATATATGTGCATTGTGTTGAACAATATGTGCTGCATGACCATTGCCTCACACCATGTAATAATGGACATACAGCCCTACCGACAGTGTCAGTCAGCAGGTGGCAGAGCAGCAGGTGGATGGTGTACTGCCAACTGTTGTTGACTGGAGGGGTGAAGCATGACAGTGGGGATTAGTCTGCAGTTAAGGAGGGGGTTCCACTGGAACAACACAGATAGCAGCTTTCTGTTATTTGTACTTCAGTCCACAATTGAGCACACATGTCAACTGGACTACTAAGGGAAATAGGTTAATTTTATGTTAATTTTTCCTGCGATAACTCAGACACCTCCACTAAAGCACCAGGGATAGTGGTTAATTTTACATTTACGTAGCCTATGATCAGGGGGGCAGCCATCCACTGGGACACCAAGGATATAGAGGAACTATTTTATCATAGGTAGCCCACAATGAGGCAGGCAACGTTGCACTGGAGCACTAAGTATGTAGGAAAAATATTGTACTATACTTACCCATGGTTTAGCAGGTGGTGTTCCACTCTACCATGAAGAACGTAGGAGAAAAACATTTTTTACTTAGCCCACGATTGGACATGGGTTTGTAGCCACCACCACAGAGGTTCAGACAGAGCTTGAGTAGCCACTGAGAGATGGCAGCTGCTGTTTTGCACCCTGCAATATGGCAGCTTACCTGTACATGACTAATTGTTCATCCTTTTTTTTTGGAATCAGGTTTGTGTGGCGCAAGCATACATTGCAGATGCATGGTTGATCACATCCCAGACTGAATGTCTGGCTGTGCAGAATATGCATGAGAACACTCTCCCCATCTGTGCCAGCATACACTGCTGATGTACTCCAGCATATTGGGATTTGTGACACATGCAATTCCTGTTTAAATATCAGACCAGGGCAGATCAGTTGCTTGCGCATCTTGCAAGACTGTTGCAGGATGCACACACCTTTTGAACATCTGAGCCAAAGTGTAAAATAGTTTTTTTAACAATAAATTAACTTTATACATCCATTTGGTTGCAAACTTACTTCTCGTTTCTGTGACATACATCCATTAGGTTTCCAGCAGTCTTTTAGCAATTAACAAATGAATTTGCCACAGAGTCCTGATGTGGCTGATTGGTGACTGCCATTTTTCACAACAACTACACAGTATCATCTGCTACACTAAAAGCGTTACTTGTACACAAACAGAACTCAGAATTGTACAGATCACATTGCTGTACACTGTATTAGCAAGCAATAGTACCCGACAGGGTGGGTGGTATTGTGCTATACCAGACCGCCCAGGGGTGTAATGAGGCCCAACACTGTAGGCGGAGGGTCTTATAGCCCCTGAAATGTTCAGTATAGCACAATACCGCCCACTCTCTCGGCTATTATTGTGCTTAGAAAATGGGCACTGTAAAAAAATAAATAAATTAAAACATTGGCCCTAAAAATTAGTTTAAAATAAGTTTTGTCATGAAATAGTTCCTCCGTCTGCTTTAAAATGTTGTGCTTTATTTAGTTTTTAAGCTGTGGAGTTTTGATATTTTGGAGGCTGTAGGCAGTTTCATCTGGTGCACTTCCCAGCACATTGCTTTATGATTGTTTCTTTCTTTTTTTTTATAAGTTGCTGTTAGCAAGAAAGGAGCAACTGCAATTAGGTACTTAAGCAAGTAAGGGAAATAGCTTCCCCGAGTGACCCCAGCCCCTGAACTTGTCACTGAACTTCCCTGCATTACAGAATTACTCCTGCCCACATTTCAGCAACACACATTGCTCCGACCGATTCAATAGAAGAATTTACCTAACAAAAAAAGTGCACATGAAAGAGACAGAGAAGCGCCTATCACACTATCAGTTTTTTTTTCAATCGGCAAGTGGGTGAGCAGTCCACTCTTTGTAAGCCATTAGCCCTGCTGTAACAGTGCAAACCCCGAGGACAAGTGAGGGAGCGAGCAATGGAGCAGTGGGCTGAGTAGCTTTTGTTATTGCAGACTTAGAGCAGGTACAATTAGCTTCATTTGAAAAGTTTTACTGTTTTTTACCAGGTTTCAAATGTGGCACAAGTCTCCAGTGCCAGTTTCATAGTTCATGTAGGATGAGAGGGAGTGGAGCAGTGTACTCTGCACCTCGAATGAGTGGTGTTGTTAAACAAAAAAAGATTTTGAGGTGCAGAGCTCAGTAGGGATGGTAGATCTACAGTTTGCAATTTGGAGGCATGGTACTCGGGATGGATGGATGGCAAAGTGCAGCCAGCATTTGCATTGCTCAATCCCTCACTTAAGTTATCCTCGCTTCTTTAAAAGTGAACAAAACAGCAGTTAAGTTGTGACAGTACTTCTAAATAAGGGGGGTGTTGTAAAAAAAAACAGAAGATTTTGAGGTGCAGCACTCATTAGGGATGCTAGATCTACAGTTTGCAATTTGGAGGCATGGTACTCGGGAGGGAGATGGATGGCAAAGTGCACTTGGCATTTGTGTGCGGTGAGAGAGTGACGGTTGTCTGGGTTGGGATACAGGTGAGATCAGAAGTTATTCTGGTGCGGCTAGAAATTAGGAGGTATTTTGGTCTTGCCTAGCCTACCGACATCTATGAAAATGTTGCTGGGGTTGTCTGTGTGGGCAGAGAAGTCTTACAAAAGAGACTGGTACCGCTAGTGGTCATGACAGGACCGCGGACTTACGTGAGGAAGTGCCAGTTTCAAAAGCTGCAGTCACGAGAGACAGCATGATCGGTAATCAAGTCTGCTGTTAAGTAAAGAGCTACTGCTTTTAAAAAACACAAAGTTGTCTGTTTCAGTAATGTTTTTTGTATTTGCTTCTTTGCAGGGTAAACAATGCTGATGAATGGGGGGGTTGCATGAGCCGCTGTAGCCTAACAAGGAACTGCCACTTCTGTCATGTCATTTTCTGATTTGCTAGCTGAGGGAAAAATGTTGTGTGTCACAGCTAAGTCTGCAGGCAGCTGGAGGAACAGATGAGGCAGGCACAATAAACACCTAGCAGGAGGAGTGAGTGTGAAAGTGCTATGCCCAGTGTGTGTGTGTGTGTGTTTCAGTTATATGTTAAGAAAAACATGGCTGTATTTACAAAATGAACATTCTGTTGGCACAAGCATCTGTAACCTAATCAGGCAGCAGAGACAGGGACTCATTATTTCCTGGTCTCTATTGCCTGATACCTGACTGGCTAGTTGGTGGCCTTAGCCAATCAGCTAAAAGGATTTCCCCAGCCCATTTTCTAAATACAAATACTACATATATGCTTCTAGTAATACTAACTTACTAAATAGTATGTCCTAAAAAGAATTGAGTTAAGCAGTGCAGGTCACACCCTTACATGATACCCTCATACCACCCCAATTACATAGTACAATTATTTCTATCAGTATCTTACCATCTGACTCGACAACAATGACACTGTCAGTGTCCAAGTGACCACCCTCCACAGCTTCAGACTGTGCTGGTACTACCTCACTGGCAGGCGGGGGAGCCCTACATTGGCCTATGAAAAAAGTTAAAAAATAGACCCACTAAGTCTTGCATATAAATTGCATCACATTATAACATCAGTTGATGTAACTATTAAACATGCTTCACGTAGCTTACATTGCCTCTTGTCAGGTACACCACAAGCATTGCAGGTACATATAAAATCACAAGTACTGTTAATATCAATAATAATGCTTGAAGAGCAGGATACAGCAACAGTTAAATCACCTTAATTAGTTGTTTGGGTAACAAGGACAACCTTGGGACTACAACTTGAGAGATTAACAATTCCCTAGTAACTACAAATGGTGACTTTACCATATTTTACATGAGATACCCAGACATCATGTTTCATACTACATGATAAAAAAACACTATTTGCATTGCATGTGTCAGAATATTGCAACTCACGTACATTCTCTTTTGTTATACCAGTATTTAAAAGTTTAAAACGTCGTTTTACAACTTGTGAAACACTAAACTTTCCATCACTAAGTTGCATGACTGCATATTATGGTGCCTAATACACACTAGCCATACAGAGCAAAATTAAATTAAAGAAAAGATCATAAGCTCACTAAATGCACAACACTTAATAGTTACATAAACCTTACATGAAGTAAAATCCTGTTGAGATACAATGGATACTGCATAGTAACTGCACCACTATCCTTAGCAGATTATTAAAAATCATCATAAAATACATGTTATACAATGGGTTATGAAAATTAGCTAACCTAATTATTAAAAACACATCACATACCAATGTAAACTCCAGCATACACACTATTAAAGTTTCATATCAGTATTAACACAACAACACAATTTCAGCATTGTATCGTAGCAAAATGCCATGACAGGGAATGCATATACAGGTGTATTTACTACTTGTGCTGTTGTTCAGTCACTCAGCTAAACCTCACAGCTGAACCACACCACACATGTCAAATAAGCAATATACTCTTAACTATCATGGCATATTTCATAATTTTTATCTAAATCAATATCAAGACACATGCATTGTACAAAGTTCTGTTGAGTAATTTACGATGAGTGAGGTGCTTCCCAGCAGCCTCCCACAGCTCATATGTGAGGTAGTACCAGCACTTATCATTGTCCGGTATCTCCTCCCGCTGTTTCAGCACATAGAAATGCTAGCTCAAGAGCTTCCACTTCCTCTTCAGTTGCAGAATAGTCTTATTTTTAACTTTCAATATTGCATGCAAAAAGCTGTTAATGCACCTCCACATCGAATCCAGCTTATGATTAGTGCTCCGCATTAATATGTGAGCACTCCCCCTGGCTTGGACAGCCTCAAGCAGCAAGCACACCTCTCGCAAGGTCCACTGTCTGAACTCATCACTTTCATTCTGCAATAGAAACATAAAGAAAAATTTCCATTATTGTCAGGTTCCATAGTCTATGTATTTTTATGTATTGTATGAGGTTTTGTGCTTAGAACATGACAAGAACACATTTCATAACGTTACCAGGCTCCTTCAGACAGAAACAACTTTTTACACATGTTGTTTTGTGGAACATTATAACTATTATGCACACTTAAGACACACTGGTATTGACCCTGTAATGACATGAGTATCTCCAACCATGACCCATGATTCTGCTTCACAGTGTCAGAGCCCCCCCAAAAAATTGTTTACAAATGAGAACAACAGTATAGCTGAAGTATTGCACACCACAATAGGCAATCAACAGCTCTGTGTTGAGAGACAAAAGTAAACTGTACCTTGTGTTGTCATCACCCGTGACTCAGCAAGTATGATGCTGCTATTAAAATATATCCATGGTGATACACTGCACCCTACCCCCCTTACCCAATTGTGTTCTTTCTGTTTAAATGTAACCATTGTGCTGTACTGCAGCTACCACTCCACATTTATTTAACCACAAACTAGAGCTATCAATGCCACAAAGGATTACTTTAAAAAAGTTACCCATTATAACGTGATAGGCAGCACTACACTGTACTACCACCATTTGTTTTCCAAAAAAACAAAGTATACTTTTGAAATAGATAACCAGCAAGCTACTGGGGGGGGTGGCATCAGTAGACAGCAGATCTTGAGTCAGCCAATACAAGCAACAACTTACTAATAAAGAGGATACCTGCATTCTAATAATGCCTTGATAATATGAAAAATAGCTGTGTTTATGCCTTGCATGTATCATGACTCTATTTGCACATATAGTACTAAATAGTGTAAAACATAAGCCTACCACCACTGCACTTCACTGTTGTAACACCCCTACTCCTCTCTGCCCACTTGCACTTGTGCAGTGCCACAGTAACATGTACAATGTGCCTTACAGAGTGAAATATATAACAATGCTAACCACAACACAACATCATGAAATTTTGTACTAACAACAACATGCTGCATTGCTATTCCACTTTCCCCAGTGTTGTTACACAGCATGGCACAATCTGAATATTCCCAACCCATGTGTTACATGTGTTTGAGTGATGTATGCGGCTGATCTATTTTTTGACCACATTTTTTTTGTTCTGAAAAGAACCTTTGTTAACACTTTGATATTTGATCAAACAGTCTGACATACTTAGAGGACTTTGAGGATTGCATCTCGAAGGTCTCCCAGGAAATGGCAATTACCAGCATGAGAGAAATGTACCTGTCTGGTAGGTATAGCCAATCATAACAATACTTAATTTCTGGGTGACGCATGGTGTACATTCCATACATGCGTAGAAATGCAGATATTTGTATGTCAACTTTTCTTCGTGCTCTGTCAATCAGATGCATATGGTGTTCTGCTTGCCAGACCCTACACTCTGTAATATCCAAAAAAATGATTATACAGGCAGGCAACATACTCATAATAGAAGCAAGGTCCAGTTTTACTTCTGTTACTAAATCTACCCAGCACTTGGTGCCCAAATCATTGCCTCTGAGATGTATCAGCAATATATCAGGATGAGGCTGAGTACTCAAAAGCCTCTGCATGGTTGGCATGAGGTGCTCCCACCTCATTCCACCCCTACCAAGCCATTTCACAGAGCAATTTTGGAGCTGCAGGTTTGTCCCAAAATCACTATTGTGAGCATACTCAGATGCTCGTCTCACGACACTGTCTCCATCTATCCACAAAGTCCTTTTGCTATTTTCTGCCATTCTCAGTTTTTAAACTCAGTCAGTGTTCACACTGCAGTGGCTAGGCAGTAGTGAAAGTAAAACTGATATTTTCCCTCTTTACTACAAGCCAGCTTCACTGGGCTGATTCATAACACACAAATAAAAAAAAATCATTGGCTACTACTCTGGCTTCTTTAACCAATGTAGGCTATGCACTGACTATTACTAGACTTCTGCTACTACTAAAATGTGCAAACATTGAGAGGTGGGAAAAATGCATCCTTTTAACAGGCAGTTTTAAACAATTACAACTGCAGAAACTTGTCTGATTGGTTCCCTCTTCTGTTATGGGTCCACGTGCAGCTTCCCATCTCCATCTATTTGCAGCTGTATCAGTACAAGTTAGTACTAAACTACTATCTGACTTTAAACAGTTTTACCTAAATAATACAGCAACTTAGATTAGAACAAGTAACATAATCAAATACAGCACTAAAAAACATTTTGATTAATAGTATTTACATGTTGCTAACACTTTTTATCATACTAGAAAAATGCTTTATAAAATATACTGTACTTACAGTTTTGAAAATGCTGTGTCTCAGTATGAACTAATATGGCTGCTGTTGACTTCTTCTCCAGTGTTGTCTATCTCTGATTGGTTGTCTCACATGGCCTGACAAATCTTGCATAACATTGGTAGAACAAGCTGTCACTCAAATACCATCAGATCTGATTCGATAATGAATGCACTTTGAACTCACAAGTTAAAAATTTGCGACACTTTCGAATGCATGACAGTAATTTTCTACACTGTCGAATGCATGAAAGTACTTTTGTGACACTGTCGAACACATGACATTATTTTTTGCTACACTTTCGAACGTTCGACATTACTTCTTGACATAGTGTTGAATGCATGACAGTAACATTTGCGACACTGTTGAATGCACGACACTACTTTTTGTGACACTTTCATGCACATGACACTTTTTTTTCCAAGTTGTCTATTTTTACCACAATTTGATGCTTAATGGTAAAAACAAAGAATTTTCAATGCCGAACACTGTCACACTGCATTGGCACGGTGACAACTGGAGACACATAGTGTTGTGACTTTGTAAATACACCCACAAAAAGGTGGTTATCTTCAGTGAGTACGGTACCGTGCAACAGAGTTGTTAATCACCCTCACAAAACAGTCATTTTATGCAGCATTGCTACCAAATTTCCAACAAAGTCATTTTAGGACCTTTGCTCAACAACAGTGTAACAGTCATTTTAGTTATCTGCTCTGAATACTGTTTTTGCAGACAGACCACACCATCCTGTGTCAGAATTGCTAAAAGACATTTTGGGCAGAATAAGAAAAATCACACCTGTTCATTTCACAACTAACTGTAGCAAAATGTAAACACTGAGAACCTGGCTTAAAAAAATACTGTGAATACGCTTACTTATGAGTTTGCATTGCACAGCTCCTACGCACACTCATAAAACAGTGATTTATGGACTATTCTCACCAAAATGTAAACACCCAAAGAGCACCACTGCCACAACCCCTGCCTCAGAGGCTTCCAAGTAAGAAAAGCCATTGGACCACAGTGGGTTCTGGGAGGGTGCGGGTGGTGAAACAGAGGTGAAGCCCCCTAGTTGTACCTCTACACAAACCATATGACAATCTGGTAGAACAAGGTTCCTCTATGATGGCACCCTCAGTGGAGACCAAGAAGAATGCTGAGGCCATTCACATGGGAGACCAACAGAAGGGTGGCAAGGGACACCACAGTTGAAGGAAACAGCTTCTGATAGGGGACTCCATTGTTAGAGGGGTAAACCTGGGGAAGGGAGAGGAGAGGGAAGTAAGGTGCCTGCCTGGTGCCATGGCTTGGAGGGACAAGAAGTGAATCCTCAGGATTGCAGAAGCAGCATCACAGGAGAGGGAACTAGATATCATTGTCCACATTGGGACAAATGACTTAGCTAGGCATGGGATCAGTGCAGTGCAGGATGAACTTGTGGAGTTGAGGAGGGGCCTCAAACAGGTAGCAAGCATGGTTACCTTCTCAGAGGTGCTGCCAGTCCATGGCAGGGGTGAGGCTAGGGTACTACACACCATGCAGTTTAATGAATGGTTGCAAAACTTGTGCAGAGCACAGGGCTTTGGCTTCATTGGGGACTGGGAAAGATGAAGGTCTATACTGGCATGATGGTCTGCATCTGTCCACAAAGGGAACCAAGATTCTAAGTGACAGGTTTAAATGCTTCCTTAGCAAGCTTTTAAACTAGCCTTGGGGGGAGGTGCTAATCAGAGGCAGGAAATTTCAAACCTCCCCCCACAAAACATGACAGGTAGTAATGTAAACACTGAGATACAGTGCTCAACAGAGGGCAGGACAGGGGTAAATGGAAAAATAGACAAAGGCAAAAAGAGCAGGGAAGTGGAAAAAAGGATAAAGCCAACATTAAATGGAGGGCAAGGAGTACCAATGTCCATAGTCTGAGAAACAAGCTTCCTGAGCTAGTAGCTTTGATGGAAGATGAACAATTGGATATTGTGGTAGTCACGGAAACATGGTACATGGAGAACCATGACTGGGATGTTAACATACCAGGGTACACAGTCTACAGAAGGGACAGGAAGGGGAAAAGAGGAGGTGGAGTACCTCTAAACATAAGGGAAGGGATCAAAGTTACAGAACTAAAAAGTAAAGGAGAGGACAAGAGCACTATGAGGTCACCTTGGAGACAGAGAATAGCATCACCAATCTGCACAGGGGTTGTACACAGACCCCCATCAAGGGAAGAAATGGACAAGAAAATGATAAGGACATTCTCAAATGGCTGAAAAGGGAGATACTGTTGATGGGGAACCTGAATACACCAGATGTTAACTGGATGACATGTACTGCAGACATCCAAGAGTAGGGTCATTCTCGATGCCCTGCAGAACAGGCCTTAGACAGCTAGTGTTGAAACCCACTCGGGAGGGGAGCAATACTAGACCTGGTACTCTCAAATGGAGAGAGGATCACCAAATTTAGAGTCAGTAGACATCTAGGAACAGGTGACCACTGCAGAGTGTGCTTCCAATAGCACAACCATGGAATGAGCCATACAAAAACAAGCATACTGGACTTTAGAAGGGCTGACTTTGGCAAAATAAGTGAATACCTAAGAATATGTCCTAAAAGAATTGAGTTAAGCAGTGCAGGCTGCCCATGATACCCTCCCCCAATTACATAGTACAACTATTTCTACAGCATCTACCACCTGACTCGACAATGACACTGTCAGTGTCCAAGGACCACCTCCACAGCTGAACTGTGCTGGTACTACCTCACTGGCAGGCGAGCCCTACACGGCCTATGAAAAGTTAAAAAATAGACCCACTAAATCTTGCATATAAATTGCATCACATTATAACATCAGTTGATGTAACTTTAAACATGCTTCAAGAGTTTATTGCCTCTTGTCAGGTACCCCAAGCATTGGGTATATAAAATCACAAGTACTGTTAATATCAATAATAATGCTTGAAGAGCGGATACAGCAAAAGCAAATCACCTTAATTAGTTGTTTGGGTAACAAGGACAAACTTGGGACTACAACTTGAGATTAACAATTTTACACTAAATGGTGACTTTACCATATTTTCATAGGATACCCAGACATCATGTTTCATACTACATGATAAAAACACTATTGCATTCATGTACCGAATAACAACTCAACGACATTCCTTTATACCAGTATTTAAAGTTTAAAACGCCGCTTTACAACTTGGCAAACACCAAACTTTCCATCACCAAGGCATGACTGCATATTATGGTGCCAATACACTAGCCATACAGGCAAAATTAAATTAAAGAAAAGATCAAAAGCTCAATAAATACACACATAATAGTTACATAAACTCACATGAAGTAAATCTGTTGAGATAATGGATACTGAAGATAACTGCACCACTATCATAGCAGATTATTAAAATCATCATAAAACACATGTTATAATGTAATGAAAATTAGCTAACCTAATTAACACATCACATACCAATAAACCCAACACACACTATTAAAGTTTCATATCAGCTAACACAACAACACAATTTCAGCATTGTACTAGAAAATGCCATGACAGGAATGCGATACAGGTGTATTTACTTAAATAAAGAAAACCAGTCCTCAAGAAACCTCACAGCTGAACCACACCACACATGTCAAATACAACACTCTTAACTATCATGCATATTTCATAATTTTTATCTAAATAAATATCAAGATACGGAACAAAGTTCTGTTGGGTAATTTACGATGAGTGAGGTGCCCAGACCTCCCACAGCTCATATGTGGTAGTATAGCTTATCATTGTCCTTATCTCCCCGCTGTTTCAGCACATAGAAATGCTAGCTCAGAGCTTCCACTTCCTCTTCAGTTGCGAATAGTCTTATTTTTAACTTTCAATATTGCATGCAAAGCCGTTAATGCCTCACAGCGAATCCAGCGCATGAAAAGGCTCCGCACAGTGTGAGCCTCCCCAAGCGGACAGCCTCAAACAACAAGCACACCTCTCTGAAGGTCCTGTCTGACTCATCTTTCATTCCAACAGAACATAAAGAAAAATTCCACTATTGTCAGGTTCCATAGTCCTGTATTTTCTTATTGTATGAAGTTTTGTGCTTAAAACATGACAAGAACACATTCATAACGTTACCAGGCTCAACCAGACAGAAACAACTTTACACATCATTTATGGAACATTATAACCATTATACACATAAGACACACAGGTATTGACCCTGTAATGACATGAGTGATCAACCGCGACCCATGATTCTGCCACAGTGTCAGAGCCCCCAAAAATTGTTTCAGAACAACAGGCACACACACACAATAGGCAATCAACAACCATGTTGAGACAAAAAGTAACTGCACCTGTGTTATCACCAGACTCAGAAGCATGATGCTGCAATAAAAATATATCCGTGATAACCACTACCCCGCACCCAATTGTGTTCTTCTGTTAAATGTAACCATTGTGCTACCGCAACTACCACTCCACATCAGTTAACCACAAATAGGTATCAATGCCACAAAATTCCTTTAAAGTTACCCATTATAACGGATAGGCGACTTAAACTGTACTACCACCATTTGTTTTCAAAAAACAAAAAATACTTTGAAATAGATAACCAGAGCTACTGGAAGTGGCACAGTGAACAGCAGATCTTGACAGCCAACACAACAACATACTAATAAAGAAATACCCGCATTCTAATAATGCCTTGATAATATGAAAATAGCTGTGTTTATGCCTTGCATAAATATGACTCAGTTGCACATATAGTACTAAATAGTAAAACACAAGCTACCACCACTGCACTTCACTGTTGTAACACCCTACTCTCTCTGCCCACTTGCATATTGCAGTGCCACAATAAATGTACAATGCTTACAGAGTGAAATATATAACAATGCTAACCACAACACAACATATGAAATCAGCACTAACAACATGCTGCATTGCTATTCCACTTTCCCAGTGTTGTTACAGCATGGCACATGAATATTCCCAACCCATATGTTACATGTGTTTGAGATGTATGAGCTGAATTGCTTGACCACATTTTTTTGTTCTGAAAAGAACCCCGGTTAACACTTTATATTTGATCAAACAGTCTGACATATAGGGGACTTGAGGATTGCATCTCGGGTCTCAGAAATAGCAATTAGCATGAGAGAAATGTACCTGTCTGGTAGGTATAGCCAATCATAACAATACTTAATTTCTGGTGACGACGGTGTACATTCCATACATGCGTAGAAATGCAGATATTTATGTCAACTTTCTTAGAGGCTCAATCAGATGCATAATTCTGCTTGCAGACCCCACACTCTATAATATCCAAAAACGATTATACAGGCAGCAACAATATATGAAGCAAGGTCAGTTTACTTCATTACTAATCTACAACATAATGCCCAAATCATTACCCTGAGATGTATCAGCAATATATCAGGATGAGGCTGAGTACCAAAGCTCTGCATAGTCAGCAGTGCTCCCACCATTCCACCTACCAAGCCATTTCACGAGCAAATTTTGAGCCAGGTTGTCCCAAAATCACATCGAGCATACTCAGATACTCGCCTCACGACAGTTCCATCATCACAAATCCTTTGCTATTTTCTGCCATTCTCAGTTTTTAAACTCAGTCATAATCACACTGCAGCAAGGCAGTGAAAGTAAACTGATATTTTCCTCTTACTACAAGCCAGCTTCACTGGGCTGATTCTAACACACAAATAAAAAAAATCATTGGCTACTACTCCGGCTTCTTTAACCAATGAAGCTATACTGACTACTAGACTGCTACTACTAAAATGTCCAAACATTGAGAGGGAAATATCTTAACAAGAGTTTTAATTACAACTGAAGAAACTTGTCTGATTGTCTCTTCAGCAGTCACGCAGCTTCCCATCTCCATCTATTAGCATATATCAGCGTTAGTACTAAACTATATCTGACTTAAACAGTTTACCTAAATAATAGCAACAGATTAGAACAGTATAATCAAATACAGCAATTAAAATTTTGATTAATAGTATTTATGTTACAACACTTTATCATACTAGAAAATGTTTATAAAATATACTGTAATTACAGTTTTGAAAATGCTGTGTCTCAGTATGAACTAAGATGGCTGCATTGACTTCTTCCAATGTTGTCTATCTCTGATTGGTTATCTCACATGGCTGACAAATCTTGCATAACATTGGTAGAACAAGCTGTCACCAAATACCATCAGATCTGATTAGATAATGAATGCACTTTGAACTCACAAGTTAAAAATATGACACTTTCAATACATGACAATACTTACACTGTCGAATGCATGAAAGTACTTTTGTAACATAACGAACATGACATTATTTTTGCTACACTTCCAACGTTCGACATTACTTGACATAGGAAGAATGAATGAAGTAAAATTGCGAATGTAATCGACACTACTTTTGTGACCTTTCATGCACACGACCTTTTTTTTTTCCAAGTTGTCTATTTTTACCACAATTTATGCAATGGAAAAACAGAATTACAATGCAACACTGTCACACTGCATTGGCACGGTGACAACTGGAGCACATAGTGTTGTGACTTTGCAAACACAACCCACAAAAAGGTGGTTATCTTCAGTAGTACGGCAATGCAACAGGACATTAATCACCCCAAAACAGTCATTTTATGGCATTGCCACCAAATTCCAACAAAGTCATTTAGGATTTTGTCAACAACAGGTAACAGTCATTTTGAAGTCTCTATTTTGCAGACAGACACCATCCTGTGTCAGAATCAAAGACATTTTAAGAACAACACCACAATTCAACCAACTGTAGCAAACAAACACTGAGAACCCGGCAAAAATACTGTGATACGCTACTTATGAGTTTGAATTGCACGCCCTCGCCACATAAAACAGTGACTCACAAAATATAAATACAAAAACCACTACCACAACCACTGCCTCAGAAGCTTACAAAGAAACATTGACCACAGTGGTTCTGGGAGGTGCGGTGGTGAAACAGGGTGACCCCTAGTTGTACTCTACAAACCATATGACAATTCGTAGAACAAGGTCCTCTAAGATGGCACCTCAGTGGAGACCAAGAAGAATGCTGAGGCCATTCATAGGAGACCAACAGAAGGTGGCAAGGACACCACAGTTGAAGAAACAGCTTCTGATAGGGACCCATTGTTAGAGGGTAAACTGAAGGAGAGGAGAGAAAGAGGTGCCTGCCTGGTGCCATGGCTGAGGACAAGAGAATCCTCAGGATTGCAGGAAGCAGCATCACAGGAGAACTAGATATCATTATCACATTGGGACAAATGACTTAGCTAGGCATGGATCAGTGCAGTGCAGGATGAACTTGTGATGAGATAAGCAAGAAAAGTTACCTTCTCAGAGGTGCTGCCAGTCCATGGCAGGGTGAGCTAGGTACTACACACCATACAGTTCAATGAATGGTTGCAAAACCCAGAAACACAGGCTGTACTTCATTAGGGACTGGAAGATGGCCCCATACTGGCATGAATACACTGTCCAAAAGGAACCAAGATTCTAAACGACAGGTTTAAATGCTTCCTTAGCAAGCCCAAAACCAACCTTGGGAAGCAAAGGAGAAAATCAAACCTACCAAAAGAGGTAATATAAACACTGGATAAGTGTCACAGAGGCAGGACAGGGTAAATGAAAAATAGAGGAAAAAAAGATAGAAAAGATAGCCATTAAATGGAGGGCAAGGAGTACCAATGTCCATAGTCTGAAAAACAAACCAGAGCTAGTAGCTTGATGGAAGATGACAATTGATATTGTGGCATCACGAAACATGGTACATGGAGAACCATGACTGGATGTTAACATACCAGGTACAGTCTACAAAGGGACAGGGAGAAAGGGTGGGTACCTAAACATAAGGAGGACCAAAGTTACAGAACTAAAAAAAAGAGGAAGAGAAAACAGGTCACCAGACAGAATGGCATCAAACTGCACAGGGTTGTACAACACCATCTCAAGGGGAGAAAATGAAGAGAATACCAAAATGGACAAAAAGGAATCTGTTGAGACCTGAATACACAGATGTTAACTGGATGACGCCTGCAGCACATCCAAGTAGGGTCATTCGATGCCTGGAAGGCCGAGCAGCCAGTAATTGTACCACCGAGGGGCAACACTGAACTGCACTCTCAATGGAGGATCACAAATTAGAAGTCAGTAGACATCTGAACAGCAGACCACTGCAGAGTGTTATACAATAAGCACAACCATGGAATGAGCCATACAAAACAAGCATAATGGACTTGAAGGGCTGACTTTGGCAAAATAAAGAACACCCTAAGATACACTAGCAAATGAACGAAAAAGAGGGGTGAAGAACAATGGAGAAAAATCAAAACTGCCATCATAGGGCAAAGTTTCAGAAAAGAAAAACAAACAAAGAAAAAAAAACACTATGGTTCTCAAAAAAGTGGCAGGAAGGTTAGGAAAAATATTCAAAAGGCACACAAGAGCACAACAGAACTGTAATTAAGTAGAAAGAAGTGGAAGGCAGTCAGAACAAAACAAACCTAAAATAGCCAATTCAGTTAAGAAGGGGACAACATTTTATAGGGACATTAGGAGCATAGAAAACATTAAGGAGGAATAGTGAAGACAAGAGAGAGGGGAGGTGGGCAGGAGACAGAGAAGAGCAGGTTACAGATGAATACTGCTCAGTATTCACAAAGAAGATGAAGAAGTTACCAAACAGACAATAGAGCACTCTGTGAAGACACCAATCCATTTACAGAAGAAGAGTACAGAAGAACAAAACTCAAAGACAAAGCAATGGGGTTTAACAAGATTCACCCCAGAAACCTAAAGAACTAGGGGACTTAGTGACACCACTGACCACACTTTTAACAAATCATGCGAGGATGGGTAGTACATGAGGACTGGGGAAGGCAGATGATTCCCTTCACAAAAGTGGAGCAAGACAGAAGCAGGAAACTACAGGACCTGTAAGTTTGACCTCAGAGGTAGGGAGGATGGAATCACTCTGAAAGAAAGAATTTTGAGTACCTAGAGCAGTGGGGCTGGGACCAAAAAGCAGCATGGATTTACAGCAGGAAGGTCATGTAGGATGAATCTAAATACATTTCGACTGCACCAAAGCAAGAGACCAGGAGGCCAGGATATGGCCTACCTAGACTTTAGCAAGGCATTTGACATAGTCCCAGCACACAAAGATTTATAATCAGTTAGCCAGCCTGGGAGTGGGTCCCCAGGGTGGTAGTCTGGGTAGCAAACTGGCTGTACAACAGGACACAGAAGGTAATAGTGAATGGAACACTTCCAAAGAAAGGGGCACTAGTGAGTACCATAGCTCAGCATTAGTCCAGTCTCTTCAATATCTTTGAGGTGACATTGAAGAGGGTCTGAGGGAAATGTATGCCCTTTGCAGATTACTCAAATATCTGTACAGAGTTGATACACAGCAATAGAAAGGTTGAGAAGGGACTGGCAAGGTTGGAGGAATAGACATATGGCAACTTAGATTCAATGCAAAGAAGTGTAAAGTAATGCACCTGGGAAACAATAACTCCAGAAAAGAGTACAATAGCAGGGAGGTACTAACAACAAGAAAATGAAAAGGGACCTGGGGGTAGTCATACTCAGATGATTCAAAGGTGGGTAAGCCGGTGAGAAGTGGCAAGGAGAGCCAGGGGATACCAGGATGCACAGGAAGGGGCATCACAAGTAGAAAATGGAAGTGGATATCCTCTGTACAGACAGCTGGTGTGAGACCCCATCTGAGTACTGTGTGCAGTTTGAGACCTCATCTACTCAAGGACATGACAGGATAATAGTCCAGAGGAGGGCAACTACAATGGAGCAGGGTCAGCATCAGAAACCACGTGAAGACAGACTGAGAGAGCTTAATATGTATACCCTTGATGATAGGAGGGACAGAAGGGACATGATATAAACATTCAAGTACCTCAGGGGAATCAACAAAGTCCAGGAGGGTAGCATCTTTCAGAAAAAGAGATGTGTAAGAACAAGAGGGCACAATTTAAAGATAGAGGGAATGGTTCAGGTGTAATGTGAACTTTTTTTCATGGAGAGTGGTGGACACATGGACATCTTCTCAGGAGAGCTATTAAATTCAAAACAGTGGAGAATTCAAACATGCATGGGACAGACATAAGGCAATTATAGTGGAGGCAGGAAGTAGGCTCATTGGTTAACTAAAATCTACAGCTTATCCAGTAGGTAGGGAAATGGGCAGACTGGGTGGGCCAAGTGGTCCTTACCTGCCATCAAAGTCTATGTTTCTATGTTTCATAGGACTTTTAGGATCTCTGTTCATTAAAAATGACAGCTGTACAATTCACAGGAAGATTTGGGTAAATGCGATGTTCCCAAACTGCCATGGAAATAGTGCAAATATATTAACTTACAAATGTGTGTTAAGTTCATATGCACACTCGCATAAACAGTCATATTACAACTATCATTACAAATTTTATATACTATTTCCATACCTCTGCTCAAGAACAGTGTCACTGTCATTATTACAATGTGCTCTGAGTAGTGAGCCTACATCACCATGCAGTGGTCACGGTAACTGCAAAAATCTCAGCAAGGATATGAAAAATGACGCCGTATAATTGCAAACAGTTGCAAAAGCCAATCTTAACAATGTCATGAAAATATTGATAATGCAGTAACTAGCTGTATGCAAAGTTGACTTATTAATGTTACTAATTAACAGAAAGATCATTAATAAAGTTACTGTAACCAGCAGTGTGACAGCATTAGCATTATAAATGTTATAATAATACTAATTCTAAATAACTGAACAGTGAAATCATACAAAACAAAATCTACATGCTATAGTGATAATGATGATACAAGACAATGTAACAGAAATAAAATACAACTGTTACATTGTCAATAACTAATGTGATTCAAAGATTGAAATATGTTCTTTTTAAATGACGTGATACTTAAAATCATATGTCTCAATGCACAATGTTAGAAGGCATGAACACAGGTATATGTAATATTGTCTTTTCTCGTCTTTATACAGGTGCCTGATACTTTTTTAAGATTACTGACTGCCACTGTGAACTATCATATTAAAAGATGCTGACTAAATACAGATGTAGATGTATAGGGAAATGAGACAGGTATCATAGTACTTCACTGCTGCTTAAGGGCGATAAAGAAAACACTTATGTGAGATTAGAATATGAAGGAAAACAGACCTCTACTGCAACAGTGAACTCTACAACAACTCACTGCACATCAAAAGCACATACTTCCTCAAGAGCAAGTAAAAAATGCTTACCTCTGCAACAGATGTGTAGATCTCTCAGACGAAATACAACTATTGTAACAGCAACCATCAACAAACCTAAACAATGCCGTAAACTCACACCTGGTGATTTTCATCTGAGAAAGCAGAAGTATTTTCCATCACTAGCAAGTAAAGCTAAGATCAACAGACTTATTGCTGCTGTGATGAGACATGAGTGCAAAAAGACAAAGAGTCATCTGTCTTTGATGAAATTGCATCTCAAATTAAGCACTTTTGTTAACAGAGCAGTGTTTGTACTGCAACGTTTGTGGCGAAAGATATCTCATGTGCTTGAACTATTCAGAAAAGTTGTGTATGACATCAAAAAAAGGCTTCAACAGTATCCTTCTTTGACTGTCCACAATTTCTGTGATGTTTTCACAGGTCACTGGATGCACACACAGCACTCAGAGGCATATTTCTGGGAAGAATCTTATTATTCCCAAGAAAAGGAAGTCAAGTTCACCATTGATGAGTCTGGTAAACTAGTCAATGTCCTCAGTATCTGTGATGACACCGCAAAGGATACAGATGATGACTGTGATGCAACCACTGTGTCCAATAAACGGCACTGTCTGGCATGGTCATGTGATGACACCTGTAACCATAGGCAATTGTCATTTGAAAAAGTTGAACAGTTTGTCAACCTATGTGTGATTACAGATCGCAAAGAAATATATAAACTGTTTAACTAGATTGACCATTGTGAAATTCATCCACATACTGGACTTATGGGTCACTCGCTAGCATGCCTCGATAGTGTGTTTGTGATAGTATCTTCACAACATGCGAATGCTTGGAGTGCATCAAACAGGGTATGCGAAAGGTTGTATACAGAGTATATGAAGTACAATGAGTTGTAAATCAGTACACTTGTTTAAATGACTTATTGCAGTCAGGTGACACAGTGGGTGCCAAGGGCCTCTCAAACAACTGCAACATGTAACTTCTGTACCAGGCACAATTTCAGTCAAACACTTCTGCTGAAACATCTGTTTCACGCTTAGAAACCGACATACTGAGACAGGATGGCAAAAACAAATAGCAAATTTGAATTGGCAAGTCTCAGAAGTATGACTCATATGTGTGTCATAAGACTGTCATAGCTAACAGTAAACAAACAGTCACAGTGTGCCTGAAACCTTGTCACCATACAAATGACGTGGTTCTGTCTCTCAGCTTTTGCTGTTGAAATCTGACTTTCAGTTAGAAACACCATTCTGCTATGCAAGCACTGTTTCTCCAAACTGAAGTCTAACATTTTTCCACCAAGGTCATCCATGAATAATGGAGCACATGTTACATCAAGGAGATTTCAACATTGAATATGTTTCAAACACATTCTAATTCAGACAATGAAACCATTGCAAACCATTCTACATCTGAACACAAAGACATGGAACATTCCACAGAAAGAACTTGATAGATCTCTAAAGGGTTCTGTGATGTATCTACCACTTCTACAGGAAAAATGGAAGGCAATCTCTACGGAAAATAGTTTGGTGATTCTTGAAAATGGTGTTCCAACAAAGTCCAAGGTCATCTGGCAAGATGTTGTCAATGTACAGAAGGTGAAGCTTACTCTTACTTATTTAGAGTAACAATCCCTTTTGTACAGACCTTGACATAGATCGGATGACTAGTTTCTCTGTCCAACATGATCTATTAGAAAAAACTAAACCAATCATTGAGAAGGTCAGTGGACAGACAAGTGACAATGTGAATGAACAATATACAATTCACCCATTACATGACAGAGATCCAGTAGGAGACAACATTGATCTCTATCAAATGAAACAGGTGGAAGGTGAGCCTGTCAGCATTTGGGAGGCAACACTAGAAGACCGCTGTTTCCCAGATCTATTCCCAAAAGGGTCAGGTGGACGCCTAGATGAAAGAGAAGTGCGTGTGCAAGGTGCTGAGTACCGCACTAGCTGTGTACTCAGTAAAGATGACAAATTCAGATGTAACATACAGTACCTATTTCATCTCCTCAGGAGAGTGAACTTAGCATTCTGTCTCAAGGCCCATTGCACATACTATTTGTCTCACAAGTCCACTAGATGGAATAACAGCTGCTCAATTTCTAGAAATTAAAAGCAGAAAGATGAAAATGCAAGAGAATCTGTCTCCATTCTTTCAAATCTTCAAGGCACCAAAGAATATTGGTATCACAGAACTCAAGTGATGAAATGATACAGAGTATGGTGCAGCCACATAGTTTGTCACACTAGTTGTGCTGAATATGCCTGGGACAAGCTCACTGAACTGTTGAAGTGGGCAAATTCTGATGTCGCCATCTCATCAATGACTGTTGAGAAAATGTGTTCACTTGATTCTGTGTCTCTCAAGACATTTTCACAAGCCGTTCCATGACATTCTGATTCTCATATTGTCAAAGGACGCCACCTCTTGGTATTATAGGCATTACTTTTGAGGACCGAGATCAAGCATGAGGTGCCCTCATATCCATATGCTGTTGTGGATCAAGGATGCACCACACATAGGTGAATATGAAGCAACACAAGTGCTATCATTCATCAAGAAATATATCACTTGTCACATTCCAGACAAGTATGACAGTACTACACTATGGAAGTTGGTTTAAAAGTTCCCATGATATATCTGTGCGAAAAACTGCCAGCGAGTAGTAAAGAACAAATCTAATTGGTACACACGACATTGCTTCTGATTTCCTAGACAAGTTTGTCAGGATGGTGCCATGAATGACCTTTTCTCAGCAATGTGACACCACTTGAAGGAAAAATCAACCAAGAGGGTATACAAGTTACCCAGAAATGAGAAAGAGGTCTACATCAATGACTACAACCCAACTCTTCTAATGTGGCAAGAAAACATAGATGTTCAGTTTGTGGCTGATAACTCATTGGCCCTAGTGCGGTACGTCACTTCGTACATAACCAAACATGAGCAGACTAGCTTGCAAGATCTTTGGGAAGATAGTGTCAGTTCAAGCAGAAGCCTGACACCTCAGCTTTGGTCATTGGGCTTGAAGACTCTTTCACACAAAGAATGTGGAGCTTATGAAGCCAGTGACCATTTAATGGGTACTCATCTGTAAGGGAAGTCTGACGCTGTCCATTTTCTCAGTGTTAACTACAAAGAGAAATGCAAATGTGTACTGATTCCCCATGCTGAAATTGAGAAGCTCGCTGCCAATAGACCTTCTTCAAAACATATCTTGAAGAATAACCAGATAGACACATGCTACCCACATAGACACAGCGGCATGGATGACATGTGTCTCTTTCAGGTGGCTAAGTGGTATGACTACAAGACAGATATATCACCTGACTCAACATGCCAGATTTACAAGGTGAATGGAGTGGATGGCTGTCTCATAAAGAGACACAAGCCATGGCTCATAGACCACTGTAAGTTGCATCTAGGCACATCAGAGAGCAGAGAACACTACTACTTTGCTCTCCTATTCCTATTTAGACCCTGGAGGAGTGAGTCTGAATTAAGAGGTGACTGTGATACATTCAAGGAAGAATTCAATCGCAGTTACAAGACATTCAAAACTGAATGCTCAGAGACGTACATACAGAGACTAGAGTCTGAGAAAGAACAGCTTGAGAAGGCAGAGAAGCAGCTTCAGGAAGACACTCCTGTTAGTTCACAAGACAACCTTGATCCAGATGGACAAGCTGTTCTAAGTGAACCTCTGCCCTTAAATGCCCCAGAATTGTTAATGTCAGAAATGGAGACAGCCATGGAACATGGAACACACTCCACTGTCAACCCAGCTGACTTGAGAGAAAGACTAAATCAGCAGCAGCATACAGTTCACTCTCAAGTAGTAGCCACTGTACAATATGGTCTACAATATGAAACAAATAAATGTGACTGTTGTGTCTATAAGCCACTACTGATCTTTGTTAGCAGTTCAGCTGGCACAGGAAAGAGTTTTCTTATTGAAGCCATCACTGCTGAAATACAGAGCCTGACAGGGTCATCAATGTCTGTTGCTGTTACTGCTCCCACAGGACTAGCCACATATAACATTGGTGGAGTAACATTACACCATCTCTTTATGTTGCCAGTGGAACATGGCAGAACATCGAGATTATTATAAACTGTCATTTGAGGTTGCATCTCGGCTCCGTTCCATGTTCACAAAGATGAAGTTACTCATCATTGATGAAATCAGCATGGTCTCCAATGTCATGATTGCCTGTATTCATCTATATCTACAGGAGATCTTAAGTACTGATGATGGAGTACCATTTGGTGGCAAAAGTATTGTTGTTTTGGGAGACCTTTTACAGCTTGCACCAGTTAATGCAGAGCATGTATTTACAACTCTAACTGCCAAGCAAGCTAAGAATATTCTCGGCTGCATTGCAGGCTATACCATTTGGGAGTTATTTACCTATGTTGAGTCTTATGAGAACAAGCGCCAAAGTGGTGGTCTGGCTTACAAATCACTTTAGATGAAGCTCATACAGGTTCTCTATCACCAGAACATGTTAGTATGTTAAACGATCGGAGAATCACAGTAGATATTGCATCCATAGAAACAGTATGTAATGTTTTCAGTGATGTATGCTCTACAGGGACACACATAGTGTGTCTTGTGCCATGACTAAAGAAGTGCACTGAGTTCAACAATGTAATGCTGCAGAGAGAAAACCAAGAAATTATAACTCTGCATGCTGTTGATACAGTTGATGGTGTCATTCTTAGTTGCAACCTAGTAGCAAAGATGACTAAATGACTCAGTAAACTCAAGTCAGATGTTTCATGCACAACTGGCCTAGAAGCTGTTCTCACACTTTGTAAGAATGCACGTATCATGCTGCGATGTAATCTAGATGTTGAACGAGGCATGGTAAACGGTGCCATGGGAAACATCACTGACTTTGTCTACAATGTCCAGAAGACATGTATTGAGACATTTGTAGTTCACTTTGACAACATAGAACAGCCTGTACACATAGAACGGACCTGCATAAAATTCCAGGTATTTAAGGATATCTATGTAAACAGGAAACAGTTTCCATTATGTGTTGCATATGCTGCATCCATTCACAAATCTCAGGGCTTGAATTTAGATTCAGCAATGGTGGACATAGGCACAAACATTTTCAAGGATGGCATGAGCTACGTGGCACTTTCACGTGTCCACAGTCTTTCACGGTTGCACATTATAATTCTAGCACCTCCGAAAATATGAGCTGACAAGTGATGTATTTACAACAGGTTATGTACTCTACATCAGCCACACCTGTCTTTAATACCACTGCCTACATATCTGGCTGTCTCACATCATACAGTCAAATCTACTGGTCTCAACAAACAGCCACAAGCTTCCAGAAGTGATTCAACTCAAAAGAGTTCAACAAAGGTCACAACTTCAATTAAACATTCACAGCCAGCAATTCATCAGAAATCAGTTGGTGTAGCTGCTGTACCAGTCTCTGACAACAGCACTAGAGTAAACTGCTATGCTAACTCAGCTATGCAAGTTTTTCTACACATGCCACACTTTGTGCAGGCAATATCTGCTTCACAAGACAATCCCCTATCAAACACTTTGAAGCAGATTGTCAACATGACTTCCGACCAGTCTAACAATGTACAGTCACTAACACCACTACGACAGGCATTAGGTACATATGACGGATGTAGTACATTTGCTGCTGACATACAGCAAGACACTAGTCAGTTTATGATGGCTATCATAAACAACTTAGATGAAAACGGCACCCCAATGTGACACTACTTCACATTGTCATATGTAACAAAATATGTGTTTCATGTGGGCATTCACAGAGTGAAACCACAGAAGACATGCTGTGGATTACTCTTTTTGTCCCTCAAGCCAAAAGTGTCAAATTCTGACAGCTATTCACCAATGCTCAATGTGGTCACTCCTGTAAAAGGTGTGGAGGCAGATGCACTCAATCCATACATCTCAGGAGTTCATCTCAATATCTGATGCTTATGTTGCACAGATTTGACTCCAATAGGCTCAGACTTAACACTCCTATCACAGATTACACAGCTGGTAGAATAGTTTTTAACCAATCAGTGTTTGACACTCACAGTATAATCTATCACCATGGTCAATCCATGCATTCTGGCCATTACACTTGTTTACTAAGGTACAGAAGTGGATGGGTAGAGTGTGACAACTCTACAAGCAGTTTTAAACAGAGACTGCCACAACACTTAAAAACTGCATATCTTCTAATATTGAAGAATTATGATGAACTTCATATTTCAGAAGAATAGGACAGAACATGTTGCATTTTTTAAATGACTATTTTGTGACAGAAACAGCCGTAGGTCAGTACAATTGTTTCCAACCTGCGACTCTCAATAAACCACAGCATTTTTAACAAAATCTATACTGGTAGACACATTTCATGCACTATGACATCTAAGATCTTGTGTCGATTAGTGACAACATGGAAATTGTTGTAGTGGCTTCAATTGGTGCCAACAGTTTTCACAGTCACTAGAGAAACCATGCTTACATGTCTATCAAAGAGTGTACATCTCAAAACAGAGGCCTTCCTGCCTCTCCTATTCTATACATATCTTTTCTTGTTACTGTATCATACCCATACATAACAAGAAGTTGCTGCCAGTTTCTAACTGTTACTCTCTGCAGAGAAACAAAAGTTCTCAGTTACCATCGTAAATAGCTGAGCAACACATGGTTCACTCACCAAACAGTACAGTCTGTCACAAGTTGTCTGTCACCACTTGTTTTTGTCTATTAGCTGTTGACATGTAGACAACAACATTATTCGTTCACCATGCAACAGTGTTGAACTATGCCTGCTTTATCTGTTATACTGATACTGTACATATGTTAAAATAACAATCTTTATTCATAATTCAACAAGTTGAATGAAGCAAGTGTAAATACTGAACAACTGCATCTTATTAGTAACTGACTTCGCCATGCCTCTGTAATTACTTGTAAATAATACTTACATTCTTATTCCACCTTGCCATTGTTGCTAACTACTTTTATTTTTCTAGTAAAAGTATTAGTATAAGAGTAAAGTACTAATGAATGTTTAACATATAATACAATGCTATACTGATTAAGTTCAATGAACCATATCTTTGACAAAAACAGCACACCATGCACATTTTTGTACTTACTAGTTAAGAGGTAACATAGAAACCAATGTAACAATTGAAAACAATGCTTTTGTTTCTGTAATAATATGACATTTTTTTGTACTTGTCATATAAGTAATTCTAACCTATATTAACAAAACTGACAATTGCAAATCAGACACTGTTGCTGATCACAACACACTTCATACCTGTTCCTGACAATATTTATGATCGCCTCTATAGAGGGGTCGGGTTGGAATTTTCCATATGCTCCTAGTCAGTGACATATCATTAAATATTTAACTGAACATACCAGTAATCTAATGTCACTGAAATAAGATTTTTGTAATATTCTATTACTTGAACAGGTAGCATATGGTTTTTCACCCACCTCAGGAACATCCACATTATCAGTCACACAATAACAACTAAACATTTCTGTTTCATGTGAGTAATCACTGTTTAGAAGCTCCAGACATACCTTAATTCATATAGGACACAACTAATGGACGACACATAATTATAACATTGAACTACTTAAAAATATTAATAATATTGTTAACCAAAGTCTCTTCAAGTTCAGTAGCAAATATATGATGAAGAGCCACAGGTTCACCTTGAGTGTTACAAGTTCAGGAGGAATGTGAGAAAGCACTTCTTCCCACAAGGAGTAGTGAACACTTAAACTTCACTGTCAACAGAGAGCACCTAATTAAAAACAGTGACCAGCTATTAAAGAACCAGGTATATGCATAGAAGGAAGATAACAACCCTGCCAACAAAAATGGTAGAACACTGCAGGGATAGCAAACACTTTCCCTCAAGATGTGAACCCTGTAAAACAATCACAATTAATAGACCAAATTACCTTCTTAGGCTACCTTCTTTCTATGCAATATTACAATATCACATTCTTGCTCCAATTCATATAATCTAGTTGCTATAAATGTGACACATTTACATATATCACAAGCAATGATTACACACATACATACTGTAGATTGTATTGTGAGACTGATTTTGTTAAAAAATACAGTCTTAATTGGGCCTTTTTCCATTTCACCAATTGGCAATAAAATATTTTTAAAACATAACCACCTGTGTTGAGTCTTTACTGAAAATAGCATAATGACATCAGAACATAACTGTTGTTTCTATTAAGCATGCAAATCAATTGCAACAAATAGTGCCACAACTATGTGTCCATGAATTTTTTTGGTTGCTATGCTGTCAACTCAGTATCCACAACGTTGACTACAATGTGGCACATTGCATGTCACACTTCTCATAATTCCTAAGAGTGTTAAAAAGACAGCAATGCACTTACTTTTCCTGTGCCTCTATACTCAGCATGCAGTAATTACTGTAGCAAGGTGCCACGCATCATTACCTAACACTATGCAGCTATGACAATACACTTAGCATGCAGTGACTGCTATATCTACTGCAATTCTCTGTCTAAGCTTCTACAACTCCTAACTGTGGTAACGTCACTGTACCTACAATTACAGAGGTGTGCCATAGATCTCCAGTCCCCTATGGTTTCTATAGATAACCAGACATAATGCACTACTAATCTTGGGAGGAGCAGCAGCTCTAGCTGCCTAAATCCATGCAAATCCTAACTGAGGTAACTTCATTTTCCCTGCAATTAGTGATGTGCACCACTGACGTACAAACCCTCACCTGTGTTGTGTATGTGCACTAACATGTGCATTCCCTGACTTGTGTTCTGTATCTCCACTTACAATGTAGTACCTACTGTCACATTTGTAGACACATTAACTGACTGAAACCATTCAAGTGGCAACTGTGTTAACTGGACTATTCCTGTAATCAGAGAGCTGTACAACTGATGTACATTGCCTATCTTTTCCTGTGGCTGTTTACTTAGGATGCAGCAAGTGCTGTGGAAGTGCAGTTCCCCATAAAACTGTTCACCTCCATGTTTTTTCTGTTCTGTACTGTCAACTCAGTGTACAGTATGTGGACTAGGTGTTCAGACATTGAGTTACAGATCTCCTGTAATTCCTAACTATGTTAACTACCATGTACCACACTCACATCTACTGTCAGTCTACAGTCAGAGTGCAGTACCTTGTCTAGACAGCTGTGTGACATTCTACCTAAGGACATGCAGTTGTGACTGTACAGTCAGGATCAGTAACTGGTATGCATGTGAAAATTGCCTGTGTGAAGCTATAGAAATCCTAACTGTGCTAAGTTGTGTGTATCAACAGTTACAGAGCTGTACCATTGATGTCGTTTGCCTCATTCTTGCTGCGCATCGGTACTCATGATGCAGTACAAACTTTGGGGGAAGGGGTATTACCTCTCTCAGCCAACACAAACATTAACTGTGCTAACTTAAGTGTCCCTGAAATCACTGATGTCTACCATTGCTGTCTATACCCTCAGTTCTGCTGTGGGCCTCCACTGAGTATCCAGTACCTGGTGTTGCAGTTTGAAGAGACATTACCTGGCTGCTGCCATTCAAGTGACAACAATGATAACTACACTTTACCTGTAATCAGAAAGTTGTACAACTGATCTGCATCACCCTTTTTTGCCTGTGGCTCTTCACTTAACATGAAGCAACTCTGTGTTTATTCCTGGTACCATGGCTCTCTGCTCCTACTTCCATATGTGTCCATCTCTCTGTGTGCCAGTGTTGTTCAGGGGGGTAGAGGTCACGTAATGTCTTCACACATACTAACACAGTGGCATCAAACAGAAACTAGCCAGGAAAGTGGTAATTCATATGACTTTTACATTTTTTTTCCATGTCATACGGTTCCTGAGATATAACCTATTTAGTATTTCAAGTCCTCATTTTCTGCTCCGATATCCATTATTATGCATACATTCTTTGTACTCACTGTCTTTCTCTATGCAGCTTTTAGGGAAAACCAGCCTGTGCCCTTACATTTTTGTTACCGTTGTCCTTTCTGCTTGCGGTTCCGTACCCGTTTCACTTACCGTTGACGTCTATGCCACCATGTGCGTTATCCTTTGGGTTTTCATTTGCGTTTGTGTTTCTGTTATTTTGCCATTTCTGTCTACAGTACTGTTTCTCTTTCTGTTTCACTTTGTGTCACCATGCCCATTGACATTTCTGTTTGCAGGCACCATGTTACTATGTGACAACACATCACGTGGCAGACCGTTCCCGTCTACACCACCATGTGCGTTATCTTTTCTGTTCTCATTCACACTTGCATTACCATGTGTGCCACTGTTAGCGATTCTGTTTGCGTTGCTGTTCCTGTTACTATGCCACAAGACATCACGTGGTGGGAGCACGGGGCCCTTTCCACTGCATTACATTCACTATTTCTCGTTATCATTCTCAAAAGGAAGGGAAATTAGAGGCAAAAAAACTCAGTTTAATGCATTAGTTCAGGTTGTTCCACAGTGACAAAAGTGAGGAATTGGTGTTAGGGTTGAAAACCCTGACCCTTCCGCCACCCCCCCACCGCGTGCAGCGATTGGTCACGCGGTCCCAACTTCACCCCATTCTTCATACTTCTGCTGCTTTACACATGTCATGGGGTGAGAGTTAGGTCTGATGACCCCAATGCGCACCCCAGTGCTGGTTGGGGGTGGGCGGGGGTCCAAGTGGGGTTCAACCCAACACCTAGTTTCTCACTTTTGTTGCTGTGGAACAACCCTAACTAATGCATTAAACTGAGTTTTTGCCTCTATATATATATATATATACTTATATGTATATTTATATATATATATATATATATATATATTATGGTAGTAACGTAGTTACCATAGTTAGTTGAGGAGCCATTTACATGTTAAGCCCAAAAGTTTGCACCTTAATAACTTTGCAACCGTTCAACAGATTTGCCTCAAATTTGGAATACAGAATCAAGATCCATACGCCTTGAGATCTGCCAAGTTTTGTACTGGTCAGATATATGGCTGTGGAGTTATTAAGCATGATCTGCACATGCATTTACACTTTTTTGGACTTCTACAGTCGCGCCTAAGGTCACAAATGTGCGACTGGTCTGAAATCTTCAGGGAACATGCAGCCAGGGTCCATAATGTGCCTTTTGAAGATTTCATGAAAAACATATTGAATGGTTCAAAAGTTATTCAAAAAACAAGTTCCCGTTATAAGTCAATGGGAAAAGTTAAGAAAAAGTTCAACACTTTCGCAAATACACTTTTTACTGTCACAAATGGCCCTTTTACTGTGGCAAATCTGCCATTTTGTTTTCAGTTACTGATCATAAAAATGCTTGGCATTTAAAATTGAGACCCTCTAGCAACCTAATTCTTTTTGTATTCACCTAGTCAGGCCCTGAGGATGCTAGCCATGTCTTTATTTTGGGGTAAAACACCCCAAAAATATGTTTTTCAGATGTCTGGAAAAAGTACTTTCGCAAAGTAGTGTCGCACTCATGAAAGTGTCGCAAATTTTTGTGAAAGCTTTCGCAAATCACGACACTACTTTGCGACACTATGCTCAAAATAACAGAAATTCTTTGGCAGCCCACTGCAAAAGAACGGTTAGGAGTTTTGGGCTGAAATTTGGAGGGAAAGCAGCCGACATCTCACAGATGTCTCTTTCAGTATGTTGCTGAAAAAATATTACATGGTGGCAAAGTTACAGTACTCCAAAGTTGATGCTTTTTTCCATAGGATTACATTACAGTGTGCAACGCATTGCAGCAATCGTTTGGCGCCCTGCTGCAAAATAACGGTTTGGTCTTTTGGGCTGAAATTTGCAAGGAACACAGCCAACATCCCACAGATGTGCCTTTCAGTGGTTTGGTGAAAAAATATTACAGGGAGGCAAAGTTATGGCAGTCCGAACTTCTGTTTTTTTCCCATAGGATAACGTTACAGCGTTAATCACCTTTTCAGGGGCCGTATTCAAACGTAAAGATAACGGACTTTTTTTAAAAATTTTAGCCCCCATTCAAGCTAAGTTCAAGACTAGCCAGGAAAGTCATAATAAATATGACTTTTAAATGTTTTTTCTATGTCGTACGGTTACTGAGATATAAGCAATTTACTATTCCAAGTCCTCATTTTCGTGTTCCGAGAGTCATTATTTTGCATACATTCTTTCTTCTCACTGTCTTTCTCTATACAGCTTTTGGGGAAAACCAGCCTGTGTGCTTACATTACTGTTACCATTACTGTTTCTGCTTGCAGTTCCACACCCATTTCACTTACTGTTCACGTTCACGCCACCTTGTGCTACCCTTTACTTTCATTTGCGGGTTGCGCTTATGCTTTGTTTTTAACATTTCTATCTACAGTACTGTTTCTCTTTCTGTTTTGCTTTGCATCACCATGTGCATTACGATTTGTGTTTGTGGGCACAATGTTACTATGTGACAAGACATCACGTGGAGGGATTCACTATTTCTCATTATCATTCTCAAAAAGAAGGGAAATTATAGGCAAAAAAATTCCATTTAATGCATCAGTTAGGGTTGTTCCACAGTGACAAAAGTGACAAAATTCGGTTTTAGGGTTGAAAACCCTAACTCCAAATTCACCCACACTCAGCACCACACACTGACACACACACACACACACATGCAAGTATGGGGGAGGACCAAGGCAACACGACCAATGACAGACAACCGGCAGCAGGTGACAGAAATAACAAACAATTGTCTAAATGTACTACAAGACATCCCCACCCACCTGACCAGGTACTGCATGCTCAGTGGAGATCAACAGCAAAACTGAGGCCATGTACACCAAACGTACACTTCCATGATTGCAGCTGCACACAACATATCACACTTAGTAGTCGCATGGCCTTATCTACCGATGCCCCACACCACACCACATGTGGTGGGCCACCTGAGCCATAGAGTTGAGCAAAACCAAGGCGTTGTACAGGTATAATATCTCTGATTATAACAAGGGTTTGATAAATGCAGATTTCTGATAGGCTGTTAACATTCTAACAGCCTTATGTTTAGCTTTTATTAACATACATGTAGAGCCTAACCATATGATGAACATGGTTTAATGTTGTTTAAAAAAAGTTTTATTATGATAGCGATAAGACACTCCCAGGGATAATGTTAATGGTCAGTTAATCACTCTCTAGCGACATGTGGCACTCGGCTACACCTCATTCAACATTAAACCCCTATAGGGTGATTAACAGACAATTTAACATAACCGTTGGACATGCCTTATTGCTTAACTACCTTCATGTATAGATAGTCTTCCTCTACTAGGCACTGCAGGACCTTTGCAATGCAGTGTTGCACCCAGTTACCCCATCCACTCTCTACTTACTGGACAATGGCAGTGAATATGAACTCATGAAGATGAACAATGTAACTTGATCATTGTAGCCATCGAAACCTTAGTGTGATTATAACTGACAGAGTCTGTGATAGAGAATGACCCCTCCAGTCCTACTAAACTTATCCCATTGTGAGTAAAATCAATACTAAAAGACATTCTATTTATATCTACACTATACCTACTTGATACCTGTTGTAGCACAATTAACATAGTCATCACTTTGATAGCATCAGTGACAGAATTGTGGCAAACCCAAAGACTAGGCATACAGCCTGAGTATGAAACAACTGTTAAAAAAATTAGGCTGTGTCCGTAAGTGGCATAGATCACTCATTGCAACAATAGTAAAGGCATCACTATTTCAATAAAGTTAGTCATCACAGAGGCAATGGCATTGTCTTTATCAGGTACAACATACTCAGTGAGTGCCTACAGGAAAATCTATCCTATAGACATCTCTGATACAGCTACGTCATTGTTGGCTCAGTAGTGCTATGATATTTAGAAGTTGCTCGGCCTGATCCACGCAATTACACTGTTTCTTACAAAGACTACTTACTGCATCTTTAGTATTCAAACACACTGAAGGTATATGTATTTACATCAGCAGTACACCTTCATCAGTAAGAATGCATCTGATACTGGCAGTAGGAATTTCACAGCATTGTACAGCCAATGCTTTTCCATACATTTAGATCAGCCTCTCTATCTTGAGTAAACAGTTGCAGTAAATGTACTACTATGTAAATCACATACAAAATGCAACACTACTTTTATCTTGACCATGGCTGTGTCTTGTAGTTAATTTATGTAGTTCTCTTAATTAATGTATACTCACTAGTGTTAAAACCTTTGTACAACTGTGATCATATACCTTCAGCATTTATATTGACTAACGGCGCAGTACCAGGTGTGGTGTTGGGCATTGGTAGGTAAGACCATGCAACTACTAAGTGTGGTACATTGTGTGCAGCTGCAATCAGGGATGTGTACGTTTGGTGTACATGGCCTCAGTTTTGCTGTTGATCTCCACTGAGCATGCAGTACCTGGTCAGGTGGGTGGGGATGTCTTGTACTACATTTAGACAATTGTTTGTTATTTCTGTCACCTGCTGCTGGTTGTCTGTCATTGGTCGTGTTGCCTTGGTCCCCCTCCCCATACTTGCATATGTGTGTGCGTGTGTGTCTGTGTGTGTGTGGTGCTGAGGGGGGTGAATTCGGAGTTAGGGTTTTCAACCCTAACACCAAATTTCCTTGCTTTTGTCACTGTGGAACAACCCTAACTGATGCATTAAACTGAGTTTTTTGCGTCTAATATATATATATATATTGCAGTGTCAGTGGCTCAGTAGGTAGCACACCCGCCTCTAAGGCCGGGAGATCAGAGGGCTGTGGGTTCAGTTCGCACATCTGGCACTTGGGTTAATATCCCAGTACTGACACTGTAGTGCAGCATGAGAGGGGTGCTGCACTTCTGAGGTGCCATCTTTTGGATGAGACGTTAAACCGAGGTCCCATCTGCCTGGATTGGTGGTAGTTCAGGTGGATGTTAAAGATCCCATGGCACTCATCGAAAAGAGTAGGGGAATTTCCCTGGTGCCCTGGCCAAATTTCCCTCATTCACTAAAAATACCACCAACAGCTTAATCTGGTTCAAGGTCAGTTGGCATTCATCTGTATCCCCTCCCCAGGTCGTGCCTGAAAATAGGCAGGATTTGTCTAGTACTTACCCAGTCAACAAAAGCTAAAATCAAAAAATGTATATATATATATATATATATATATATATATATATATATATACACACACATATATATATATATATATATATATATATATATATATATATATATATATATATATATATATATATATATATCTATATATATATATATATCAAGCCTGGCTTTAATGATGGTGATGTTTACACTTTCCTTATAACTCTAACCCTCACCTCCAAGTTTCCATTCAACTTAGTGACCCTGCACTGGACTCTCTCACTCTCTTCAGTTTAATTTCTGCACTGGTGAGACCCTATGTAGATGCAGTATTCCAGGCGCACTCCAGCCACTGCTTTGTACAGGGTGAGAATCATTTCCTACAATCTGTTCCTAACCCCCATTTTAAGCATTATTGTATCTGCTGTCTTAACATTGTCAGTCCTTTGTCTGCTGAGATGTAATTTACTGTCCATTGTTACTCATCAAACCATTTTCTTAAATCTGCTATCCACTTTTGCATGTCACAGATGCCATTCTCTCAGGAATGGATCTGAATCACATCACTGCTGCCATCTTCAATGACATGGCAAAAGCATTCACATTGGTGTCCCACCCACACCTGCTTTGTAAGCTCCTCTCAGTGGGTTTAGTGACACCAGTAGTGAACTGGTTCAGTTCCTAGTTCATGGACAGGAGCCAATCAATCCAGTTGGACTCCACCCTGTCTTCTCCCCTCCCAGTCCTAGTTGGGGTCCCACAAGGTTCCATCTTAGGCCCCTTACTGTTCTCCCTATTCATAAACAACCTTCCCTCAGCTTGCTCACATGTACAAATTCACATGTATGCAGATGATGTGATCATCTATACTACTGGTCCACCTACACTTGATGCAGAAGCCCCCCTCAACAGCATATTAAACTGATTCCAGGCCAACAACTTGAGGGTGACTATGAAGAAAACCATCTCTATGAGCTTTGGGTCAAGACATAAACTCTCAACACTCCTGTACACCCCCCGTATTTTCCACCCCTGTTGGCTCCCCTTCAAAGTTTTCTCTGCTTAAAAATACCTTAGGGTATGGCTGGACAATAAGCTAGATTACTCAGCCCATACTGACACCTTGCACTCTAAGCTCAGCCCAAAAATAGGAGTAATGTACCGCAATAAGAATTGTCTCTTCCTTACCATGCACCAAGAACTGGTCACAAAAACCATCCTCCCCATGCTTGACTATGCCAACATTATTTATGGCACCACACCCACCTCTTCCCTCACAAGGCTTGACACCTTCCTAAACTCCTTTTGATGCTTTGCAACAAACTGTCCTTTCCACACCCACCAATGTCCTCTCTACTTGTCACTTTCCATCCTTCCCCTCTCCCACCATCACTGGACACACTCTTTATCTTTTATTTTCAAATACTAGTTTGGACTTTTTCCCTCCTATTTTTCCTCCCTCTCTCCTATCTTCAGCCTGGCCCACCACCTACCATCTCCCCTCCAGGGTCTCTCTATCTTTCTCCCTTTCCCACCAACACTCTGTGGTAGGACAATCTGCTTTCGCCTTCCATCTTCCCTCCCTCCCTCTGGAACCAAGATTCACCTATGTCCTAGGATGCCACCTTCCTCCAAGCTTTCAAGCCCCTGCTCCGAAGTGCTCCAGTTGCTCTGTGCCACTGCCTGTAGCCTCTCCCTATACTAGCTGTGACTGCTCTGTGCTCAGTCTCTCATTTTCTCTTTTATGCCTATTTCAATTGTCCTCACACAAATGTATTTATTAACTGCACTTTTGAAGATGTATCTGGCTGTTTGTAATGTACTCATTTTTATGTAATTTATTTCTGTTGTATATTGTACTTATTATACCTTGTGCTCTGGGTTACACCTGGAAATGAGTCATGTCTCAGTGTGCCTTTCTTGGTTACCAAAAATTTAAATAAACACAATAAATATTGCAACATACTAGGTGCATGTGTAACCTGGATGCCTCACCCCTAGGTGTAGTACCTTGCACTCCTCTCACATTAAACCTAAACTTCAATTTCTTGGCCCACTACCATAGTGTGTATGTGCAGATTCATCTGCAGTACACCCCTCCTGCTGAATCTATCCCCAAACAACAAACCCCTGCAGAACGTGTGTGGGGGGTTCCATTCCCTTACTGCTATCTTGGCTGCAGATTGTTTTGCCACTACCCCCCCATCATCAAGCTATGGAATTGAAAGTAAGCTGAAAAAAATATTAGAGAAGGGGGATTTGGGTTAGGATGGGGAGTGTGAAAAACATTCTGTCAGCTCCTCACATAGTTCTAGGAGTCAACAATTGAAAATGTTAACTCTGCCACTCTCTCTTTGGCTCTTGGAAAGTAGGAGGTTGAGATCAAAATTATGAAAAAGAAGAGGGATAGTGGCCACGTGAGCAATGGACATCATGTAAGGGGATAGGGTGATTTATATTGTTTTTCTTTAATCTCCAAAACACATCATGAAGCAACAAATAACGAATATTGAATACCTGAATATTTGGGGACCCAAATACAATATTCTACCCAAATATTTGGGAAGAGATATTCACACAGTCATACTTTTGGCACACTTTGAATGACACTGAGCAATTTATACAACTGCAGTTTTGTAAAATTTGCATTTTTGAAAGTATGAAATAGGAAACGTTAGCACAATGTTACCAAACTGCACTTTGTTAGGGGGAGGAGGGTGCTACTCATGATTCCTGGTTGTCTTTCACTGAGCATGCTACTGTGTTGGACAGCAATCTCTATGCATTTGTGAGAGAACTATCAGAGTTATAAGACCTAAAGAGGTTGAATCTCAGCAATCCAAATATTCAGGAAAAGGTATTCATACAACCCTACTTTTGGCACACTTTGAATGAAACTGTGCAATTTATAGAACTGCAGTCTTGTAAAATTTGCATTTTTGAAAGTAGGACATAGGAAAAGTTAACACAATGTTACCAATCTGCACTTTTTTAGGAAGAGGAGGATATTTCTTATGATTCCTAGTAGTTTTTCACTGAGCATGCTACAATGTTGGGCAGCAATCTCTAAGCATTTGCAAGAGAGCTGTCAGAGTCGTCATACCTATAGTGGTTGAATCTCAAGCAATCCTTGTTAAAATAAAGCCTAACAATTGCTTTTTAGAGGGGAAGGGATCTGTCAGGAAAAAAAACACGTGGCAGAGTTGTTTCTGAAGTTATTTTTGCGGTGCCTTCAATTTAGAGATTGTGTTTCAGAAGGTTAAACTTGTCTATAGAAAATCAACCAATCAATCAATCAAATCTTTATTTTACCTGGTGGAACACCACTGAGATGAACTCATTTTCGAAGTGGACCTGGAAGAAGTTCACAAAGGTGCAACATAATACTGTCAACATGATACATTCAAGGAGCCTCATTGACAGGCAGCATACAGAATACATATGGTTAGGTACAGGGCATAGAAGGTATCCTGGCCAATATACAGATTATACACTATACATACAGTTCAATTTACAATATAAGCAGATACGATATATAGTGAATACACAGAATATACATTGTATACATGTAGGCTCTACACAATGTGTAGGTTGTAATATAGAAAGGTAATAAGGATGGAAAGCCACAGAGGGAGGGTATGTACATCAATTACTGATGCAGTGAGTTAGGACAAAACAGGGGTGAGGCCTGTAGCATTAGAAAGAGCCTGTAAAATTAAAGTAGAGACTAAGGGCATATAGTTGAGAATGAGGGGATGGTAGGGGAAGATTTTATAGAAGGACAGCAACACTGGGATAGTGAGCTGAAGTATTTTTATGCGTTATGCAAAAAAAACAGGGAGGGCATGGCTTATTGCCGCTCTGCCAAAATACATTCTAGTTTTTGGGATTAAAAGAGAAAAATAAGAGAGGCATATTAAAAAGTAGTAACCAGGCCTGCAAACAGGCAGACAGTCCTTAATATACTGTGGAAGTTTATTATCGATGGCTCTTATGTGAAAGTTACATAGAAAAGCAACAGATTCATTTTTTTGGCTCAGTACAAATACCCTACTAATGCAGAGGCCTGCATCAAATGCAGCAGTGAAGTACTGTAGAGTCAAATTATGTTACTATTTCTATCTTAAAAGAAAAAAAAAAGTTGTACCTTTTTTTGAGTTGAACAGACCAGTAAAAATAGTCTCCTTACAGGGAAGGGGAGGGGGGGCTGTGTCATGTTTATGCCACACTATACACTTGCAGTGCTGTATTACTTATCTATCAGCACTGAAATTCACCATATTTCATTTACCCCATCTTATATAGTATCACTGTGACATTATGCTGCTAATTGTGGTTCCATGTGATAAAGGTGACTGCTTAATAGCGATCGCCGTTTGGGTGAGTCTGCATTGTCAAAAATGAATTTCAGTGATGTAGACTTGCAGTGAACAGCAAGAAAGCACCGGAGACTTGAATTTTATTGTTTTTTTGGGGATCTGTGCCCCTGAACCCCCCCACTGAAGGAGTCTCAACTCCAGGGTATGCATGTTGAGGGGGATGAAAAACTAAAGCAAAAAAAAAAACCCTGCAGTCTGGCACAATAAAAAGAGTGTGCCCAGAACCTAGCCTGGCATCCTTCCAACTCCAGTGTGTCACCAACCCACCATACCACACCACCATACCACATGGCCAGCTCTGCAGCCCACTGCCGCACTACACCCCACAAACCCTCCCTCCCCTTCCATACGTCTCACGGTGTGGTCCCTCCCCAACCCTCCTGCATGGGTGTATACATAGCGACATCCTGTAGCCATAACCACTGAACCCCCATCCTTTCACCCTCCCTACCCAGTAGCCTGTGTAAAAGTGCTGTGATTGAGTTTCCCTTTTTGAAAGCGCTCAGTAGCGGCCACCTAATAAACCGGATACCCTGTTGGTATCTTAAAATAAACAAAAAATTGTCCCTTTTTTGGTGAGGTGATCCATCAGTATCAGTATAACTTCTCTACTGATAGGGGGGTCCTGTGTCATGCGCATCAGCACTTTATGCTTGTAGTGCTGTAATTACTTTTGTTAATAATCTAAAATATGAACTGTCCAACCTTGTCTGTATTTTTTTGATTTACGGCACTCACAACCTCAACCACTTTGTTTTCCACTTCGTACCACACCACTTCTAGTGGACATCATGTTTTTCTGTTGCACTAGGCAATATCAGTAGGATGAGTAAAACCCATCAGACTGTTGTTATTGTTTGTATTTGTTGATTTTATCACTGCTGTTTTTAATTTTTTTGTAAGGCGCCTTGGTATTCTGAAGGGTGCTTATGTGAAATAAAGTTTATTCTTATTATGATCACCATTATTATTGTAGTGGTAATTACTGATCATATCATCATAAACAAGCATTTGTCAATGTCGAATGTTGCTTGCTTCTATGTGCTCTTTAGGTATTTGAAAGTCATTGGAGTGCAAATATTGAAAATTCGCGAACTTATGAGCGTGCGTAGGAACTGCGCAACACACGCTCGTAAAACAGTAATTTTTAGGAATTTTTTGACAAAATTTTCAACATAGCCATTTTAAGACCTCTGCTCATGAACAGTGTCACTGTGATTTTCTTAATGTGTCCCATACATTGAGTTTGCACACCGACTGCGCCATTGTACGCTACATGGGTGGAAGCATGTTTTGGGCAGGATGTGAAAAATGACAGCTGCACTGCTCATAAGGAGGTGTGGTAAAATGGCAATGTTGAAAATCTGGAATGAAAATATGGAAAATTCGCAAACTTATGAGCGTGCGTAGGAACTGCACAATGCACACTCGTAAAAAAAAATACTGGAGGCAGTATAGCGCAGTGATCTAAGGCTCTGAGCTGCAAATTTGGTGACATCCAGCAGACCAGATGTGGGTTTGAATCCCACAGCTTCCACTTGCATACTGTGTGATCCTGAGCAAATCACTTAACCTCCTTGTGCTCCCAGGTCGCTCCTGTAAAAAAGCTTTCAGCTTAGTGTGCTATACCTGGTTAAACAACTAAATAAAAAAAAAAAGTCATTTTTAGGAGTTTTTTCACCAAATTTTCAACATAGGCTTTTTGAAAGCACACCTTATGAACACTGGCAGTGTGTCATTTCGCTAATCAGTCCTGAAAGGTGATTTTGTGCAGTGAACGCGGAATCACCCTTCAGGCCTGATTAACGCCATGACAGTGCAAGAATTCATGAGGAAGGGTCCCAAAAACCCCATGTTGAAAATTTGAGGCCAAAATTCCCAGAAATGCCTGAGATATACAACAAAGTTGAAAAAACCCTATCTATCCCATTATACAGCTTACTGGCATTTCCTCAGTTCGTGGTCGGCTTTGAAAGAGTGCAGGCGTGTTCCTAGTCCACCGATGATCATCGTGCTGAGCTCTGGAGAGGTAAGTATGGGGTGAGGGTGTGGGGAGGTAGGTGCACAGTGGGTGGAGTGGGTTGTGGGGAGGCAGGGAGACTACAAGGGACCTTTTTTTATTCATAGGTTTTTTTTTAAGAAGACGACACAGGATGTTTGCCACGCTGGGGTGGGCTACCAGCATGGCAGCAGGAAAAGTTGTTAGGGGGATGTGGAGCTGATGGGGGATTGGGCACCCCCGTCAGCCAAAACAAGATTTGCCACGCTGGGGTGGGCTCCCAGCATGGCACCAGGAAAACTTTTGGGGGGGTGCAGCCTTGGAGCTGACGGGGGATTGGACATCCCAATCGGCTATAACAGTTTTTGCCATGCTGGAGTAGGCTCCCAGCATGGCACCTGGACAGCTGTTGGGGGGCGTGGAGTTGACGCAGAATTGAGCACCCCCATTGGCCATACAGTGTGTGCATGGAGGGAGTGCATCAGCACGCAATATGCGTGCTTGCACATGTGTGTGCATGACAGGAGGACAGCTCTGCTCACTGAAGTGGAGCTCTCCCTTTCAACTGTATGCCACTGCATTTTGGACTGCTGTCATAGACAGCCGTAGCACTCATTGGGTAACTGGGGCTGCACCTGCAAACACACCGACTGCATTGGAAGACGGGCTGACACACCTCCGAAAACTCGGATGATGGCACTATGTTTCTTGTACATGCGTGCAAGCAACATAAAAAGGACAACAGTATTTTTCTTGTAAGATACATGCAGTAACACGATGTAACAGAAGAACTATAAAGGATTGGAAACCTCTATATCAACATATGGTATCACTATCATTATTTTCATCAGCTTTAGTGACAGAACTAATGATATTTGGATTGGCAACCTCCATTTCAACATATAAATGTGGCAGCACAACCCCAGACTTTCTCTGTGGTGATAATGATTTGTGAAAATTGGTGCCTGCATTCTCAACTACCACTGAATTAAAATTGTTATCAGTAGAATCTCCAAGTCTGACTTGTTTTTCCCAAGTTCAGTTTTATCGGCAGTAATGTAACTGAACTCTTCCTCCCCTTCCTGTTCTTCAAAAACTGCACTGCTTGTAAGTAATGCAGTAACACTAGCGGCATCTATAGCTTTGCCTTGTGAAGGTTTCTTCACAACAGCCAACACTTCATCATCATCTAAATATGACTGCTTTGATGATGTACCCATATTAGCAGTTGTAGAACTATTTCTGCAAAGGTTACTTTTGTTAATAACTTGAAATGATATGTTGACCAGCCTTGTCCGTATTGTTTGATTTACGGCACCCACAGCCTTGACCCCTTTGTTTTCCACATCTTACTACACCACCTCTAGTGGAAATCATAATCTTTTTGTTGCACTAGGTAATACCAGTAGGGTGATTGTATTGGTACTGGCTGATTACCTCCCCATAAACATGGACAACCAATATTTTTCCTTTAACATAAAAACATTAACACAATGTGACAGTAGAACTATAAAAGACTGCACAACTGATATGTCCCAGACACAGTCACAGTCACTACTGAATCTGTTAAGGAAAAGACACAAAAAATGTTTGGAGTCAAATCAGATAAACACACTGAAGAGATATAAACATAGTTTTAACAGTTATCATTAAGGAAACTTACCAAGTGGTTGGAGGACAGCTGCTTCTGATTGTTTATTTTGATCATCCCTCTTTCTTCACCCCACCAGTCCTGCAACATCCAAATATGACTGTAAGTCCCTGTGCTTTATGTCTGCAGTGGAACACATCACACCAGTCGCCTTGGTCACTGACCTCTTAATTTTGTTACATAGGTCCTCCCTGTCATGCAACAGAAGGGCAGATACTCCAGACAGACTGCCATGATGCTTGGACATAAGGTCCAGAAACACCGCACTCTCCTTGGTGCTGAACTTTGTGCTTCTACAGCTCACTGACATTTTTATTAAGTAACCAAAAAAAAAACACAAGACAAATTACTTCTCTAAAAGTAAAAAAAACATAAAATAAATAAAACTACACCATGCACATGCTGTGTTCTGTCTACTGAGACAGAAAGAGAGAGAGAAGGCAGCCAAAGCTTCCTTAAATCAAGGTTATTTTCTAGACTACACTGAATTGAATTATTACTTTTCGGACCTGTGTAAGTAACTAGTATTGATTCTCATTTTTGGGGTTGACTTTTCTTAGTTTAACTTTAATTTGCCAGGAAGGAACTGTAGCTGGGAGATATTTACAGTCATTTGTGACTAGCCCTGTTACTTAATCTCTATGAAAAAGGTATCTGAAAGGAAGGAAGGCACTCCCCGGGGTGGGGGGTCACAGATGTAGTTGATTGTTTCTGGAGGGCATAGGTTTACTCCTACCCACCCTGCCCCTCACCCCACCTGCACCAAGCACATAACTTCCTTTATAGCAGGGGTTATGACATCACTTCCCCAAAACTTCTAACAACATACATCTGTTCCTATCCTTAAAGGCACAGCACACTGAATAGGGAGTAGAGACACTCAGAAGTTTGCACACACTAAAACAAGAACAACCAAAAAAAATGAAAAGCATCTGTAACAGGAAGGGACACAGACATGAGGGTAGTGGTGCAATGCACTGGCTGTGGAGCAGCAGTCCTGTGAGAGACATTCCAGAGACTGCATTGCTGCCCTATTTGCAGGTACCTCTCTGGTATGAGGGAGGAGGTTGTTCTTTTCCATACTGACCTGGCTAGGATTCAGGAAACCTGGTCCCCCACCCAGCAACCACCCAGGCCACTGCCACTACCTCAGAGGTTGCCAAGAAAGAGAAGTGGTTGGACCACGGTGGGCTTAGGGATGGTAAGGGTGGTGGAACAGAGGTGCATCCCTCCAGCTGTGCTTCTCCACAATTTATTCACCACTCTGGTGGAGCATGGTTCCTCTATGGAGGCACCTGCAGTGGAGACCAAGAAGGATGCTGGGAACATCCACAATTGAGACCCACAGGAGGGTGGCACAGGACCCCACAGGGGAAGGAATCAACTAATGGTGGGGGATTCAGTTGTTGGGGGGTAGAACTGGGGGAGAGAGGGAAAAGGGAGACAAGGTGCCTGCCTGGTGCCATGGTTTGGAGGGACAGGAAATGAATCCTCAGAATGGTGGGAGCAGCTGCAAGGGGGAGTGAGCTGGATGTCATTATCCACCTAGGGACAAATGACCAGGCTGAGAATGGGATCAGAGCAGTGCAACAGGAGTTTGTGGAGTTGGGGATGGGTCTTAGACAAGTAGTACATGCGGTAACTTTCTCAGAAGTGCTACCTGTCTATGGCATGGCTGAGGCTAGGGTACTCTGCACCATGGGATCCAATAACTGGTTGAAAAACTGGTGCAGAGCTCAGGGATTTGGCTTCATTGGGGACTGGGACTCCACCTGGAGGGATGCAAGCCTATACAGGCATGGTGGTCTGCATCTATCCAGGAGGGGAACCAGGATCCTAGGTGATAGGTTCAAATACTTCATTGGCAAGCATTTAAACTAGACACCGGGGGGAGGCACTGAAAAGGATATGGGAAATCCTAGCCCCCCCAAAAAAATCAGGGTAGTTAGTGAGGTAAACACCAAGATAGAGCAGTCATTAGGGAGAAGGGCTGGGGTAAATGAAGAAAAAGACAAAGGCAATAAGGACAGGTATTGAGCAAAAAGAAATAATGCCATAAAAAATGGAGGGTAATGAGTACCAATGCCTGTAGTCTAGATAAAAAGCTCCCAGAAATGGTGGTCTTGATGGAAGAGGGGTGCCTGGATATCATGGTAGTCACAGAAACATGGTACACAGAGAACCATGACTGGGATGTCAACATACCAGGGTACACAATCTACAGGAGGAATAGGGAAGGAAGAAGAAGAGGAGGAGGAGGAGGAGCTCCCTCTGTAAGGGAAGGGATCAAAGCAACATAACTAAAGGATAAACAGGGAGGAGAGGAGGCACTGTGAGTCACCCTGGAAACTGGAAATGGCACCACAATCCACACAGGGGTTGTTTACAGACCTCCATCTCGAGGAGGAAATGGACAAGGAAATGATAGAAGGCATCCTTGGTATGGCAGAGAAATGGGAGATATTGCTAATCAGGGAACTGAATATGCCAGATGTTAACTGGAGCACCTTTGCTGCAGCCACATCCAAGAGCAGGGCCATTCTTGATGCCCTAAATGGGGCATGCCTCAGACAGCTAGTTTTGGAACCCACTCAGAAGGGAGCAATCTTAGACCTGGTACAGTACTCACAAATGGGGATGGAAAGAGGATCTTCGATCTTGAAGTGGGTAGCTATCTGGGAACAAGCGACCACCAAACAGTGTGGTTCACGATACACTTAGCTGTAGAGTCAAGCCATACAAAAGTGAAGGCACTGGACTTCAGGAGGGCTGATTTTGTCAAAATGTGAGAGTGTCTCAGAAAAGAACTAGCAAACAGGCAAGAAGGTGGGGTGGAGCAACAATGGGGAAACATCAAAACCACCATCACAGAGGCAACAAGCCTTTGTGTGAAGCAAATAATCAAATCAAAAAGAAAGAAAAAAGCACTATGGTTCTCAAAAGAAGTGGTGGGAAAGGTAAGTGAGAAAAAGATAGCATTCAGGAAGTATAAGGAAACACTTAAGGAGCAGGACAAAGAACTGTAAAAGTTTAAGCAGAAGGAAGCGGGGAAAGCAGTCAGACTAGCAAAGGCTCAAACCAAGAAAAAGATAGCCATCTCAGTTAAGAAGGGGGATAAAACCTTTTATAGGTACATTAGGGAGTAAAGAAAGACTAAGGCAGAGATACTGGGGCTGAATAAAGAGGGAGGTGGTTGGGCAGAGAGCGACAGTGAAAAAGCAGGGATACTGAATGAATACTTCTGCTCAGCATTCACAATGGAAATGCAGGGGGAGATACCTAATCCAGTCAATAAAATCACTCTGGATAGGGGGGTTGATATCAGTCCTGTCACAGAAGAAAGGGTTCTGACAGAACTCTTAAAACCGAAGTTGGATAAAGCAATGGGGCCTGTTGGGATTCACCCCAGAATTCTAAAAGAAGTAAGGGAAGAACTAGTAACACCACTAACTACCTTTTTTAATAAATCATGGTAGGATGGAGTGGTACCTGAGGACTGGAGGAGGGTAGATGTGATTCCCCTTCACAAAAGTGGGAGCAAGACAGAGGCAGGAAACTATAGACCTGTCAGTTTGACCTCAGTGGTAGGGAAAATGATGGAATTATTTCTAAAGGAAAGAATTATTAAGTACCTAGAGGCCAGAGGGGCACAGGACCAAAGGCAGCATGGATTCACAACAGGAAGGTCATGTCAGACAAATCTAATTGATTTCTTTGACTGGGTGACTAAAGTAATAGACCAGGGAGGGACTGTGGACATGGCCTACCTAGACTTTAGCAAGGCATTTGACACAGTCCTGCACAAAAGATTAATAAATCAATTAGCCAACCTGGGAGTGGGTCCCAGGGTGGTAGCCTAGGTAAAACATTAGCTGGACAACAGGACACAGCGGTAATAGAAAATGGAGTCCACAGTGATGAAAGCAGGGTTACTAGTGGGGTACCACAGGGTTCAGTACCGGGCCCAGTCCTTTTCAATGTCTTTATAAGTGACATTGCAGTGGGTCTGGAAGGGAAAGTATGTCTCTTTGCAGATGACACAAAGATCTGCAACAGGATTGATATGCAAGGTAGGGTGGAAAGGATGAAAAGGGACTTGGTAAGGTTAGAGGAATGGTCAAATGTATGGCAGCTTAGATTCAATGCAAAGAAGTGCAAAGTAATGCATCTGGGAAAGAAAAATGCAAGGGAAGAGTACACAATGCAGGGTGAGATACTGACAACAATAAAAATGGAAAGGAGCCTGGAGGTAGTCATATCAGATGACCTAAAGGTGGGCCAGCAATGTGAGAAGGCATTAATGAGGGCTGGAGGGATACTGGGATGCATAGGGAGATGCATCACCAGTAGAACACAGGAAATTGTTGGCCCTCCATACAGACAGTTGGTAAGACCACATCTGGAGTACTGTGTACAGTTGTGGAGACCCCATCTCCGCAAAGACATAGACAGGGTGGAGGCTGTCCAGAAGAGGGCAACCAAAATGGTGCAGGGTCTGCACCAGAAGATATATGAAGAAAGATTAAGGGAGCTTAAGATGTATAGTCTAGAGGAAAGGAGGGAGAGGGGTACATGATAGAAACTTTCAAATACCTCAAGGGAATCATTAAAGTCCAAGAGGGTAGCATCTTTCAGAAAAAGAGATGTGCAAGAACAAGGGGCATAATTTGAAGATAGAGGGGGACAGCTCAGAGGTAACGTGAGGAAATATTTCTCCACAGAGAGGGTTGTAGATGCATGGAATGACCTTCCTGAGGAGGTCATAGAGTCAAAAACAGTGGGAGAATTCAAGAATGTATGGGACAGACATATGGCAATTCTAGTGGGGGGGTAGGAGGAAGTAGGCTGTTGGTTAACTAGGATCTGCAGCTTATCCGTTAGGTAGGGCAATGTGCAGACTAGGTGGGCCAAGCAATCCTTATCTGCCATCAAATTCTATGTTTCTGTGCTTCACACTAAACATGCTATACAAAATGTATCTATCTATCTATCTATCTATCTATCTATCTATCTATCTATCTATCTATCTATCTATCTATCTATCTATCTATGCATCTATCCATCCATCCATCCATCCATCTATCTATCTATCTATCTATCTATCTATCTATCTATCTATCTATCTATCTATCTATCTCTCCGTCCATCAAAAAAAGTACATTAAAAGTGTACATTTTATATCCAACACAATTTGGAAAAAGTGCATGCTTTTTCTTTTTTGTAATTATGATCTTTATTAAACATACTTTTTTAAAGTCAGCAAACCTCATGCAGCATAATATTAGAAGATATGAGATAGTGCATGTTCACAATACTAAGTGACCATTCTTATACAAGGAGGTTGAAGGAGAGACACAACTTATGGAAGCCCACCCTCTCCTGGATTACAGAGTGTGTGTGTGTTGGGGGGGGCAGATTGCCACAGTAAAGACATCATCCACTATCTTAATGCTATGCCTCATGAAACCCACCTGAGACTTATATTTTATGCCCCATGAGGGGGAACTGCAACCAGAAGGAGGGGGCCATGACAGCCTTCCACCGATCTCCACATTGTGCAAAGGTGGCCTCGGACTACATCACAAAAGTGCACTATGGATAAATATTGTCAATCACTGTGAATGGATCCACTGTATCATTAAGTAGTAATATTTCTTTTCATGGAACAATACCTGGGTTCCTGAGAATTATATGGATGATCCAGCTATTCCACCTAGAAAAGCAGAGCTCTGATCTATCATTCAGTTTGTGTGTGAGGCTGTTCATTCTGTAGATCTGGTTCACTATTGTCCTCTAGCCCTTAATGGTGGGGCACTGTCATGTCAACCATGTCCTGGTGATCACCTTCTTCACTGCTAGAAGTAAAATGCCCTTTAGATATTTATTGGCATCTCAAAACCCTTGGAACAGAAGACAAAACAGAAATATTTCAGCTGTGAGCAGAATTGGTCTTGTTTATAACTCTTCAATCCCCTCCTGGAGAAAGCAAAAAAGGGGGGACAGCTTAGGACAAGAACGAAAAATATGGGTATGGTGTGCTTTGTTGTCACCACATTGTCTCCTGCAATGTGCTATGCCAGGGGCCTGGAAATGCATAGTTATTACTGGGGTTTAGAAATAATGGATCTGATGCTTCCAAGAGAACTTACACCACAGATGAGAACAGGTTAACTTAGAAATCCACCTACATATGAGTGATGCCATTGCTCTAAGGAGATGTGTGAGTCCAATTCTTCATTCCATCTGGCTAAAATCTATGCAGTGGAATCCCCAGTGGAGTTAATTATAGCTTTATAGAAGAACGAGATCAGGTGGTCTAGGTTCTTAGAGTGTGGAACTGATATAAGGGAAGAGAGAATTGGTGGATAAGTGTCTGAGCAATGAGTATCCAAAGGGAGGGTACCATAATAATGGCGTAGTTGCGGATATCATCAAAAGTCATTTTGCCAAAGATTAAATTCTTGTTGGACCTGAGCAAAAGATTTGAAGATGGATCCTGTTTTGAACTGAAAAAGATACTGCAATGATGAGTTCACCCATCTGTGGAACGCTAAATCAGTACACGCATGTAAGAAACCTTCCAGTAGAGAATATTGGGAATATGAGGCTTTTAAATGGGGTTAGATGCACTATGTTACTCAGGGAGGTCCAAGCCTGTTTTTGGTATCAGCTCCAGGGTTTATATCCTGGGGTAATCTGGGAAAGGGTTCTAAGGTATAAAGGGTTGTAAGGAATTCCTTGATTGGTAAAAAGATGTCCTGAATCTCTCCCCACTGTGCCCTAGTGAGCCCTATTTGCTGATGGGCCACAAACAACAGATGGGAGGCTAAATAGTACAATCTGAGGTTGGGGGAGCCAGGCCTCTATCCTTAGGAAGAAAGAAGGTAGATAGCTTGATTCTGGGTCACTGCCCCACCCAAATAAATTTGGTTATCTTCTTGATCAATGTTTTAAATGTTTTTAATGGGATAACCAGAGGAACACTTTGAAGTAAATATAGGGCAAGTGGGACAGTTACAATATGGACCACCTCTATATATTGTATTAAACTAAATGGGAGTATTTTTCCATCTAGAGAAATCTATGTTCATTTGCATAGTGTGGGGGGTATAATTATTTTGAAAGGCCTCTGTGGAGTTATGAGCCAGGTACACACCAAAATATTTTAGTTTTTCTAGTTCCCATCGAAAAGAGTTTTGTTTACAGATATCTGGGGTAGGTTGAAAGTAAAAAGTAAGGGCACCAGTTTTAGTTGTATTTAGCTTATGTCCTGAGACTATACTAAATTGCTCTATCACTTCCAACACTGCCGGAATAGATGTATCGAGGTTAGTCAGGTACAAAAGAACATCATCTGCATAAAGGGCTATTCATTGGTCCTCTTCAGCAATTGTGATCCCTGATATATGGGGTTAATTCCTGATTGCCTGTACCAGGGGCTCAATATAGATGGCAGACAGCAATGGGTAGAGAAGGCAACCCTGTCTCATTCCTCTATGAAGGGGGAAGTTGACTAAATGATGTCCTGAAACCTTTACACAAGTTTGAGCTGTTGTATATATAATTTCTGGGTTGTTGATATTGGGGAAGTGGGGAGACCATTTTTTGTGGGCAGCATAAAGGAATGTCCAGGAGCCCTATCTAAAGCTAGGCTGAGAAGGATAATGAAAAGCACCAAGATTGTATTTTGTGTATCAGATGTAAGGTGTGGTGGATGTTATCTGTAGTAGGTCTTTTCCACATGAAACCCGTCTTCTCTTGCCTAATCAAAGTTGACAAAATATCGTCTAGCCTATATGCCAATCTGGACATGAGGTATTTATAGTCAGTGTTTAAGACCGAGATTGGTCAAAAGGAATCACAATGTTGTGGGTTCTTTTCAGGCTTTAAAATGACTGAGATAGCATCATATGACAAGCTGGGGGGAAGGGTTTCCCTCAGCAACTTCATTAAATGTTTGGAGTAGTAATGGGAGGATCTGTTCTTTAGCGGCTTTATGGAACACTGCACAAAAGCCATCTGGACTGGTGATTTCATTGTTTTAGAGCAATTGATAGCTAATTCCACCTCAGAGGGACTGATTGGGCCTATAAGGAGTTGCTGCTGGTCCGCTGTAAGCTTAGGTAGATTTGATCCAGCAAGAAATCTCTCAGTTTTCCCCAGATCAGCTTCTCTCTTGGGATTATATGGGGACTGATAGAAGGCACAGAAGGACTGCATTATATTGTGTAATCATGTGAGCCTAGTTCACGTAGTTGGGTGTTTAATTACCACTATTGTTGAAATTCATCTCTGCTTGCATAACCTATATGTCAGCGGATGGGTGGCTCTTGGGCCAGATTCTTATTACCGGTGTCACAAGAATGTAAGTGCAATGTCTGTCTGCTAAAGACAGAGGGCATCTAATTCATTTTTGACCTGCTTAAGTTGCTGAAGGACAGAGCTGTCCCCCTGTTGGTGAGCAAGTTGTAAGAAGTGGAGGGTACCCTCCAGGATGCATTGTTTCTCCATTCTGTCCTTCAGTTGATCAGAGGTGTACTTAATTATGTGACTCCTGACAACAGCTTTTCAGGTGTCTCAGAGAATGGAATGTGATACTGTGGGATTCACATTATCTATTTTTATCTCATTAATTGTAGCAGATATAAATTCTTTAAAAGGTGTACTCTGGAGGTGATAAAGGTTAAACCTCCACTTAGTGGGGCAGTGTTTCTCCCTCTGGTCCAATTGGCTGATCACTGGGGCATGGTCAGAATGAACAATGTCTCCTAAAGTGCAACCCCGAAGTGCAGGAAGATATTCTTTTTACGAATAACAATGGTTGATTCTAGAATAGAATTGTGGAGTAGTGGGTATAACCCCTGGCTCCTGGTTGTACAAATTGCCACACACCTTCCCAACCAGCCTCTTAAGCATATTGTTTAAGCACCCTACACAACTTTGGTTGTTTGTGAGGAGTAGCATTAGTGGAATCTAGATTCAGATTTGTTGTTATATTGAAGTCCACTACCAACAGTAAGAGGCCTTTAGTCATAATATAAAAAATATATGGGGTGGTGTGTGTAACGAGATTTCACACACACACACACACACACACACACACACACACACACACGTTGTAGAATGTTACACAAACCCTGAGGGTGAAGTCTGAGGGGTTTATAAAATACATCCAAAATGAGGGTGTGTGTAAAATCGAATTTTACACACACCACCCTATATTTTATTTTTTATAATTGCTGGCGTGCATTTTTTTGCCTCAGCAGTTATAGAAAATAAAATAAACAGATCGGTGTTTGGGCAACTGCGGACCAGTCGGAAGTTTGATCAGTCCGCAGTCTGCCAAGTTACAGTGCTCCACTCATTTTCTGATTTTCTTTTTTTGTTGTTGTTGTAAGGGTTCATCAGTGTATAAAAATGGCTGCCTTTTCTTTTTAAGTAAAAAAAGCAACTTACCACCTGCTGCGATTGGTGGTGAAGTCTGCGGCCAAAGGAATTGCTCGATGGGATGTTGAAGAGTGAAGGAAGATCACTAATGGTGCATGTGTGGTTCGAGAAAGACCCAGCGCACGTTTGCCGTTAATACCAGCTGATTATAGTGGCAGATTATAACTAGGTTCCCCTGTGGGGAAAAGCAAACGCCAGTAATTATAAGAACTTTATCCATTAGTTTTTTTGGTTACTGGGGAGTTGGTTCCAAGGGGTACAGTAAATAGAGATTAACTAGCATTATTTCCACTCAATTTAAGAGACCTTGTACTATTACAAGCCTGCCTTTTGGATCAGACAAGTCCCCTAATTTCTGAAAGAAGGTTTATCGAGGGATCAGGATTGCAGCACCCCTTTTTCTACACCCTTTTCTGGGAGGAAAAATACGTAGAGGTGAACCCCAGTCTAGCTAGCTTCTCATGTTCAGTATTGGATAGGTGTGTTTCCTGAAGATAGACCAGATCAGAGCCTGTTTTCTTAAGATGAACTAAAATTCTAGCATGCTTTATAGGGTTATTAAGCCCATTCACATTGAGAGAGTGAAGTTGCATATTTTTGGCAGCCATGAGCCTTTATGCAAAAGGAGGAGTGAAATGCCAGGACTCATCTCAAACTCCCCTTCCGCCCCCTTCCCCCACACACAGAGAAAATAAAATCACACTATGTCTGAAAGATGGAAATGCTGGCAGCTTTAAAACTATGTACATTAATTCGTATAACCACTAGCTCTGATCATCCTGTTTTCTAAATACAGTAAACAAGAACCTAACAAAGGCAGCCAACTAGCATCAGAGGTCACCAACTGGGTTGTTTCCATGCAACCAGGGAAACTGAGTACGTCCAATATGTCTGGTCCAGGAAATGGACCAGAAGTCGTAGGAACTACCATGACTGCTAGGATCACTATATGGGGCCAAATGATTTCTAGGCATCATGGGAAAGGGGGTATAGGAAGTGACTTGTCATGTGTTGTCTCCATCAGAGACTGGTTACATTATGTAGTAGTAGTAGTAGTATATTTTATTCAAAAATATGCCATGACGAGGAAAGGAATATTACAGCAATTATTATGCAAAGATGAGAAAGTAATAGGATGCTGCAATGGCCACTAGTATGTCAGGGGACTATTGTCTAGTAATAGGCTAATAGACATTGGTCCGTTTATGCTATGCTCATGCTGCTTTACATGCTGGTTGGGAAACAGCTGTCAGGAACAAGGGGAGCACACATGTTATGAAGTATTGTCTCCCATAGGTTTTAAGGGATTTTAATTCCCAAAGGGTCAGTATAAATAAGTAAGGGGGTGCTCTAGGCTACAGATACAACAGCGTGTACCTAACTACTACAGCTCCCCTGCACAGGCTACAGAACCCTTAATGTAAATAATATCTACAATAGCAATATTATACATCAAAAAAGTATTTTAATCAACAACAGGACTGGGCATTAGCATTAAAATACTGAATCTTCATATGCTGGTGACAGATAACCTAGATAATTAGATAGGCATTGAACTAGTATTTCTGAACTCTCCAGCTATGCAGCTCATCAGTTCTAAAGTCTGTAAGCATCCATGTTCACATAGACCAAGAAGTCACAGCATGCAGAACCAGCAGCAGTCACAGGCCAAACTGCTGCCAAAAGTAATTCCATTCTGTCTTTAGTTGTAATTAGAGAGGGCTCCCTGCTGGAGGGCCCCCATCCCCTATCCACAATGTGGTCAGATCTGTCTAAGTTAAGCAGACATGTGGGAAAGTTGTACTCTGCAAATTAGGTCAGTATTCATTCTCCTGCGGTGTGAGTTATAGGCAGTCTAGAAGCTCTATCCATGTCTACAGTTAGCAGAGTATATAGCAGTTTGCATCCCCATTGGGCAACAATTTTAAGATAGAGAAAACCTCAAACAAATAACTGGAAAGAAGATTTGAAAGAATGTGGAAGACTGCACTGGAAGTCCACTTATCAATGTAACTATTTCTCAGGAGGTGTCTCTCTCTTTGCTTAAGAGACACCGATGTGACTCGAGCAGAGGCTTCAGATGTCAATTTGTGAATCCACCAATCATCTACCTGGCTCTAAGTCCCCCAGCTCCACTGCAGTCCTCCCGCAAATCCCCACAACTTATTGAGGAAATGTATCTTCATCCTCTCTTTGGGCCAGCACAAAGCAGCCAAGCATTGCAGAAACAAAGGCTACATTTTTTAAAAACGTTATACCTTGTGCTTCATGGAGATGTAAACAACATACTATCACACGGAAACTTGCTTGTCAATGTAGGAGCTCTCTTCTTTCATCACCCAAGTTGTAGGAAATTGCCTTCAGGATCAGTGCCATTGGGAGCAATTAAAAGGTGGGAATGTGGAACTCGTTTAACTGGCAGGCTTAGGCACTGAGACGGATTCAATACTTAATCAGGGACAAACACAACTAGTGTCCTCTGCCATTGTACTGTAGGTTTGCTCTGCACCCAGTTTCTCTGTAATAAACAGCGACTCTCCTGCCTTTTTCAGTAGTGAAACAACACACCACCATGAAGTGCCATCTTGAAGTGCCAACTTAATCGAGGTTTAAAGTGCACACCTCACCCTCCTGGTGAGTCCAATCAAGCAGCATTAAACCTGTAGTATTGATGTCTGCCAAATTATTAAATAATGCAACTGCATGGTGTGAACCAGGAGAAACAGTCCCTATCTTGTACCTCAATGGGAGGAAGAGAGAGAAATATATCAAGTCAACTACCACAACAAATTATGGAGGCCCGGAGAATGATTATCATGGCAACTGTAAGTAGGAAGCAGCCGTGGATGGTAACCCATGAAGTGGACACATGAGAAAGGGCACCGTCCATTATGGTGACACCTTCCCTGCACAATCCACTCACGGTGACCGACAGGTAGGGTGACCGGATAAAGGGGTGGGTGTACTAGGCGACAGGATGTCACTATACATACGTGCGTGGGGGATGGGAGCGAGCATGGTGAGCGTGAGGTGGGAGGGGGTGGAGAGGCCATAGGGAGTGGTGCTGTGGTTGCCAGTCGAGCTGCATCATGGCGTCGGAGATTGGTTAATGGCTGTGATGGCTGAGGTACAGGGTCCTGGTCCAGGCGCTGGTGCGATTTTTATTGTGCCCAGCCTGCACCTTTTTATTTTTACTACTTTCACCCCCCCCGACATGCATCCCCCTGGAGTTGAGAATCCTTAAACATAGACTTTGACGGCAGATAAGGACCACTTGGCCCACCCAGTCTGCCATTTCCTTCCTACTGGATAAGCTGCAGATTATAGTTAACCAACAGCCTATTTCCTGCAACCCCCCACTATAATTGCCTTATGTCTGTCCCATGCATGTTTGAATTCCTCCACTGTTTTAGACCCCACAACCTCTCCAGGAAGGCGGTTCCATGCGTCCACCACTCTCTCCGTGAAAAAGAATTTCCTCACATTACCCCTGAGCAGTCCCCCCTCTAACTTTAAATTGTGCCCCCTTGTTCTTACACATCTCTTTTTCTGAAAGATGCTACCCTCCTGGACTTTGTTGATTCCCTTGAGGTACTTAAAAGTTTCTATCATGTCCCCCCTGTCCCTCCTTTCATCAAGGGTATACATATTAAGCTCTCAGTCTCTCTTCATATGGTTTCTGATGTAGACTCTGCACCATTTAGTTGCCCTCCTCTGCACTGCTTCCATTCTGTCTATGTCCTTGCGTAGATGAGGTCTCCAAAACTGCACGCAGTACTCCAGATGGGGTCTCACCAACTGTCTGTATAGAGGGATAACCACTTCCCTTTTTCTACTTGTGATGCCCTTCCCTATGCATCCCAGTATCCCCCTGGCTTTCCCTACTGATTCCCACATTGCATACCCACCTTTAGGTCATCTGATATGACTACACCCAGATCCTTTCCATTATTGTTGTTATTAGTACTCCCCTGCTGTGTGCTCTTCTCCTGGATTTTTAATTCCCAGGTGCATTACTTTGCACTTCTTTGCATTGAATCTAAGTTGCCATATGTCTGACCATTCCTCCAACCTTGCCAAGTCCCTTCTCATCCTTTCTACCCCCTGTGTATCAACTCTGTTACAGATCTTTGTGTCATCTGCAAATAGGCATACCTTTCCTTCCAGACCCTCTGCAATGTCACCTATAAAGACGTTAAAGAGGACTGGACCCAGTACTGAGCCCTGAGGTACTCCACTAGTAACCCCCCTTTCTTCAGAATGTGTTCCATTCACTATTACCTTCTGTATCCTGTTGTGCAGCCAGTTTTCAACTCAGGCTACCACCCCTGGGACCCACTCCCAGGCTGGCTAACTTGATTATTAATCTTTTGTGCAGAAACTGTGTCAAATGCCTTGCCAAAGTCTAGGTAGGCCATATCCACAGCCCTCCCTTGTCTACTACTTTGTCACCCAGTCAAAGAAATCGATTAGATTTGTCTGACATGACCTTCCTGCTGTGAATCCATGCTGCTTGGGTCCAGTGCCCCCTGGCCTCTAGGTACTCAACAATTCTTTTCTTCAGAAGTGATTCCATCATTTTCCCACCACTGAGGTCAAACTAACAGGTCTGTAGTTTCCTGCTTCTGCCTTGCTCCCACTTTTATGAAGGGAATCACATCTGCCCTCCTCCAGTCCTCAGGTACCACCCCATCTTCCCATGATTTGTTAAAAGTGTGGTTAGTGGAGTCACTAGGTCCTCCTTAGCTCTTTTAGGATTCTAGGGTGAATCCTCGTCAGGCCCCATTGCTTTGTCCACCTTGAGTTTTTAGAGTTCTTCCAGTATTCTTTCTTCTTTAAATGGACTGGTATCAACCTCACTATCCAGAGTGCTTCTACTGTTTGGTTTAGGTAATCCTTCTCTTCTTCTTTTGTGAATACTGAGCAAAAGTATTTATTCATTATTTCTGCCTTTTCACTGTCTCCCTCTGCCCACCTCCCCTCTCCTTTATTAATCTACCCTATCCCTCCCTTAACCTTTCTATGTTCCCTAATGTACCTATAAAAGGTTTTATCCCCCTTCTTAACTGAGTTGGCTATCCTTTCCTCGGTTTGGGCTCTTGCTTTTCTGACTGCCTTCCCCACTTCTTTCTGCTTTAATTGATACAGTTCCCTGTCATGCTCAGTCTGTGATTCCTTATACTTTTTGAATGCAGCCTTTTTCTCCTTAACTTTCCCTGACACTTTTTTTGAGAGCCATAGTGGTTTTTTATTCCGCTTTGTTTTCTTTATTTGTTTCACACAAAGGCTTGTTGCCTCCATGTTGGCAGTTTTGATTTTTCCCCATTGTTCTTCCATCCCTCCTTTCTGGCCATTTGCTAATGCATTCCTCAGGTATTCACCCATTATGCAAAGTCAGCCCTTCTAAAGTCCAGTATCCTTGTATTTGTATGACTTGTCTCCATGGTTGTGTTTATTATGAAGCACACTGTGCAGTGGTCGCTTGTTCCCAGGTGTCTACTGACTTCTAAGTTTGGGATCTTCTCTCCATTTGATAGTACCAGGTCTAATATTGCTCCCTTCCGAGTGGGTTCCACCACTAGCTGTCTAAGGCATGCTCCCTGTAGGGCATCGAGAATGACCCTGCTCTTGGATGTGGCTGCAGTCCATGTTGCCCAGTTAACATCTGGCATATTCAGGTCCCCCATCAACACTATCTCCCCTTTTTCAGACATTTTGAGAATGCCCTCTATCATTTTCTTGTCCATTTCCTCCCCTTGAGACAGGGGTCTGTATACAACCCCTGTGTGGATTGTGATGCCATTCCCTTTCTCCAATGTGACCCAGAGTTCCTCTTGTCCTCCCCCTTTACTTTTTAGTTCTGTAGCTTTGATCCCTTCCCTTATGTATAGAGCTATTCCACCTCCTCTTTTACCCTCCCTGTCCCTTCCATAGATTGTGTACCCTGGTATGTTGACATCCGAGTCATGGTTCTCCGTGTACCATGTTTCAGTGACTGCCACAATATCCAAGTGTTCCACTTCCATCAGGGCTACTAGCTCTGGAAGCTTGTTTCCCAGACTACGGGCATTGGTACTCATTGCCCTCCATTTAATGTTGGCTTTATCCTTTTTTACCCCATCCGTGCTCTTATTGCCCTTGTCCATTTTTCCATTTATCCCTGTCCTGCCCTCTGTCAAGCTCTGTACCTCAGTGTTTGCCCTACTACCTGCTATTCTTTGCAGGGGGAGGCTTGAACTTTCTTGTTTCCTATCAGCACCTTAAGTAGGGAGGTGTGAGGGGCAAAGCCCCCCATGAGGGTGTGGGTGTGGTGGTGTGCAACCCCCCACAGAAAGTAATAAAAATATGTCTTGGCGCCATTCTGCTGGTGCGCCAGGGTTGTCAGAGTGCCAAAAATGTGTTCGGCACTCTGAGTGAGAGATAATGGTGATCGCCTTTAGGCATTAGCTGTTATCACATAGACCCACCATGGACTCACCCGAGTTATTGTTTTAAGGTGGGGAAGCTCAATCAGCTACTGGTTCCATACCATCGTTCTCGTTAGAAGAAGAAGAGACAGTCTTCAAGTCAGCCAAAATTTTTTGTATTGCCAGTAATCCTTCTCTTCAGCAATGCTCTCAAAGAGGCTATTGTAGCCAGAGTTTTGAGGCAAGCTTAGAGGCAATGGTCTGTTTCTGATTTGAATGAGGGACTGACAGCACAACTGGCATTTTCCTTTTGTTCAGCTCAGCCACTGTGGCTTCAGCTGTTTCAAATAACTGGGACCCCTCAGGAAAGTGGATCATCATTTTTGATGGATAAGGGATTTGAAGCTTAATATGCTTCTCCCATAGTTTTTTTCATTATGGGAGCATAAGCTCTATGATGAGCTGCCATAGCAGGGGGGTGGTCATTGTTGATGTAGAGAATGTAAGCTTCATAAAACACTGATCCTCTCTGCCATGCCCAGTGTAAAACAAATTCCTTATCCTTGTACTGAAGGAATCAGACCACTACAGAGTGGGGATGTGCCGTTGGTTGTGTTGGGTGAGGCCCGATAGTCCAATGAGCATGGTCCATTTCTAGTATGGTTTCTGGTGGTAAATCCAGGGTTTTACGAATAACTGTCAATAAGGAGGTGATTGGGTCATCTCCCTCAATTCTTTCAGGAAGACCCAATATTCTTAAATTGTTCCATTGAGCCCAGGCTTCAGCATCCTCAGTCTGGTAATGAAGGTCAGAGATGGTTTGGTTTAATTGTATGATGACCCTATCTGCACTGCTGAGTCTGGAGTCCACTGCAAAACATTGTTCTTCGTTGCCTTCCATGCATTTATCCAACTTGGCAAGGTCTGTTCTGAGGGCTGCCATTGGGAGGTGGCTTTTTTTTCAGAAATCCAAGAGCTCCATAAGAATTAAAGGCATCTGTTTCTGGAGAGTTTTTGTTCCAGGGGCCCTGGGACAAAGTCCAGTATGATGCTTTGAGAATTGGGAGCTTTCAATCTTTAAGCCCATAACTTTTCCATCTGGTGAATCTTCAGGTGTGGGAGGTCTGCTTTGTTGTCCCCGAGGCATACTGTGATAAAGTACATTATTATCTGTAGGAAAAAGAAGCTTTTTTATAGCTGTTATGGAGTTTGAAGTCTGGATGGAGTCAGAGATGAAAACTTTAAGCTGCAGCCAGGGTCATGGCATGACCGGAAGACAGTGTATTTAAATGGCACAATTTTAGGATTTGGATATTGTGTAATCTAAACAAAAAGTAAATTGCTTTGGATTTTTGTGCATTTTCATGAAAAGTACATGAAAACAAAATGGGTAATATTGTGCAGTTTCGAAAGACTACTTTGAATTCATACCGGGTCATAATGTCACATGCATAATAGCATACAACATTATGGCAAACCTGGACCTGTGCGCTCTCCAAGTTGGCCCCCCCTGGAGTTGAGAATTGTTAGTGGGGAGGTCCGGTGGGTGCAGCCCTGTAGCTTGGGTGTGGGGGGCTAAGCCTCCCACAGAACAAAACTGGCAGAAATCTCACGTAATCCACTTATGCCTTGTGCCATTCTGCCTTGTGACATAATTACCTGGTGCTTTGAATTGTGCTCAGCACTACTTAGCACTCACAATGATGCTTCAAGAACAATCTCCCTTTCCCTAAATCTTTTAAAATCCCCACAAAATAACCAATTAATGCAATCCAAAAGCTAAAACAACTGCAGCTGTTCACTTCTCTGTGTCACTGTGGTTAACTGCACTCACTCACCCCTTCAATGGCCCCAAAAGGTGGAATGCCTGGTACCTCCAAAGAAGCATGCCCTGTTGGAAGGATAAGAAGTGAGATAACAGGGTTCAAAAGGAGGGTGAAGCTGGGACAGATGATGTTCACTAATTCCAACACAACCATTTGGGCTACCTGGTCTGCCTCTACCATGCTAGCATCTCCTTTTGGCCACCCATTCAGATGAAAGGTAATACATCCTCACAGTTTGGTCTAATCTCCAGGGTCCTGGGGGAGGTGTTGTGGGGATAAGACATGTAGCTGGTTCGGGAGCCAGAGTTAGGAGTGAGCCAAAGCAGAAAAAGACTGTTTGTCACTAGGGGTTCCAAGAGTGGGAAAGGGACACTGAGCAATAAGAAGGAGATTCTCAGGTCAAGCGAAGGCATATTGTGCTAAAAAAAGGAAGCATAGCAAAAATTGGACCAAAAATGGTGCTATTTCCCTGTAGTCCAAACATGAACTACAGACTCCTTTATCTGGCTATGTATTGGTCCTCTTACAAATTTACACTGAGCTCTTCAACTGAAATAGCTGCAGAAAACAAAGGGCCATGGTCACTCTTTTCTCTTCATGTTCTTCCTATGATCTGTGTTTCTCCCAAACCACTATGGACAGATGATCACCCATTTGAATGAAGAGCCCTGGCAATAACTGAGTAGTAAAATTAAACTGGAATGATTGATCTAACCACAATATGGTTGGGAGAGCATGTACTCTGTCCCTGATGCTGACAGAAGTAGCTTCAAGGCCTTATTATCCATCTGCAATAGTAAGCAGTAGCTATGTAGATATATGAATCTGTATTGCTTTACATTGTCAGGAGAATGTATTTACTACATATAATAAATACATTCCCCTTTTGGCAATGGGGAATTGTGTTTATTTGTTGGGTTTTGTCAGGATTCTAAACCTGATGGCAAAACATAACACAGAAGACTGGTGTCACAGAATAATGGTTTATTCCACAAATACTGTACATGTAAAAAGGACAGTGTGCCTGCTTGGGAGTCTAGAACCTCTAGACACCTTGTGTCATCATAGGAAAACTCAGTGATAAACTGGATTACACAAACTCTTATAGTGAGAGAAAAGAGGGTCCGTTACCTTATAATGGACTCATCTGCATAGTGAAAAAGCTAAACAAAGCATTTCTGTTGGTGGGTATGGTGGGCAGCTGGCACCCAAGGCCATTAGGTTTTGCACATACACAGTGATAAGCATTATGCTGACTAAAACTACTTTTGGGTTACAATACAATGATTCATAAAATACACCGATCATGGTATTATGGTTAATAGCTGTAGGTGGTGCACTAAGACCACTGATATAACTATACTAAATAGTACATCACAGCAAGCATGAGTAAATATTAATATCTCTTACGCTGTATCATACAAACATGGTAGTCCACATCAGGGATTGTAGGTCAGGCAGGTCTACATATCTTCCCCCCGTTTCCTGAATAAGGAGGCAACACTACTAGGGAAAGTGTGATTGGTTAAAGTCTAGCTGCATGAATTTCATAAAAAAAAAATTCAGTTGTGCACAGTGTTGTTTGAGAGTGTGGAGCAGACAGCATAAGATAATAATCAGAAAAACAATCAAGAAAACTTGAAGAATAACAAAACTTTTAAAATTAAATTCCAACCAAGTGTTGGACAATGCAGTACTTAAATCACCGTCATGAAATAATATATTCAAAGGCTCACCTGCCTTAGTAACATTATTACTAATATAGATAAGGTGCATATCTTTTCTCTCTCACAAGGATCTAAGATTCAGGGTGTGTGAGTCGATATGCACATTAAACACTGGTAAATACTGTGAAATGGCATTCAGATAGTCAAAGTTACTATCAGTGTAAACACATTCTGGGGTGGGAACAGGGAAGTTAGCCATATGGCCAATTACAGTGTGTTCATGAGGTACAAAACAGAAGTTGGGCATAGTGGCACCACACACCAGAGGTCCATAAGAGAAAGTCTTGTAGTTGGTCACAATGCAGTATTGTCCATCCACATTGTAGGTAACTCAAACTCGAGGAAGGTGCCACTTTGTCAGCTGAACACAGCAGGTAATGGAGGAATTCATCATCTAGCTGGTAAAGTGTTTCATGTCTTCTCTTAAGACATAAGTGACAATTGGCTTGTCACAAGAAGATGTGACATTAACCGTGTCATTTGCAAAGAGGTCATTATCAAAGGTATATGACCAGTCCATAGAGTTTGGAGAGTAACCAAAAACAGGCTTAGCTACATCAAAGATGTCACATCTGCACAAATAGGGGTAACCCCATTTGGCACAACAGTCAGTATGTGGGGCTACCCAGGCATCCAGTTGAGGATGAAAAACCAGCAAGAGAGGCAAGCTGATCCATTCTCAATAGATGCTGCCCTCTAGATGACTCATGGAGTGGATATTCACCAGCTTGTCAAAGAGTGAAGAATCATTGTTGCAGATTAGGAGGGACACAGTGAAGGTAAAGTACATAGTGTCCCATAGAGTACATTGACCCATGACTTAACAGGGTCCTTGCTTCTGGTGTGGAGTTACATCACCCAAGTTCTGTGCTATGGCCAGTGAAAAGCACACAGTCCAGTCCATGCACCTGGTAGTGCATGTAAGGGTTTTACAATAGGGGCAATACCATTTAGCCATATGTTTATCATGGATCAAATCCAGGATCTCCCATGATGCCAGATCTTGGAAGAGATTGGTGATAGTGTTAACAGCAAATGTGCCATAAGCTGAACAAATAATTTCCCTGCCTATCTGTTAATCTGAGGCCTCTTTATTGTTTTGGAAGATCAATTCACTGAGTTTGTTTCAATATCATTAAATAAATGTGCAATATCGTGCAAGTTATACACCATGAATCTTTACTCCTGGGAAATACCATCAATATCACGTAGCATGAGCTACATCACATCCTGACCCAACTTATTGTTGAAAATTTTGGTTTGACTTTGAATTTCAGCCAAATCTACTCGATTCCAAATTGACATTACTTAGCCAAACTTACTTGTAACAGTGTCAGTAATGCCAGTTACATCAGAAAATCCCAAATTATGCTTTGGACATATTGTGCAGAACACCCCTCAGTGTTTTGTACTGTGGTGCCCAGCCAAAGGGTTTTGTGCACATGCTTGATATGCTGCCATTAAATCTAACAACATTACAATGTGGAACTTTGAAACATACATGAAGGAACAGTAGCCAAACTTGGTCATGTTCCAGTGAGTGAGGTTCAAAACAACAGGAACATGCATAAATTGAACATTATTAATGAGAGCGTTCCAGGGACAGAAGTAGCAGTCATACCAATTGATGGGCCTGACCCATGGTTGGACATTGTAAAGGATCATCCTTTGATGCTTGGATGACTGTAAGGAGAAGAGCAGCTGTTGTAATAGAGTGATTGGAACTGTCTTGGCATATGGTGATATTAGGAAATCTGGTGTAAACATCTGGAGTCATCATCACTGCAGGGTTGCAGAGACCTGTATGTTGCTGGTTAACTTGGCATATGCACAAGGTTCCACTAGGGCAAATGCGAGTATTGGGCCAGCCTTGTAAACTCCCTTAGGCAAGGTGGGCTACTGGAATCTGTTTACCAGTAGGAGTATCAGTCTTCCATTCTATGTGTAGAGTGGAGTAGTCTGGAGACACCACCATGGCATTCAGATAGGCATGTTTTCCTTCATGCAGAGTCACATGGGTGGATGGAAGGTCAATGGCTACCCTTCTAGTGTGAGAGGCTGAGGGTGGGAAGGAAAGTAGTCTGGATTTGCCAGGTCCAAAACATGGAGAAGTCTCTAGAGGTCCATTTGGTGGAATTCTGACACACTTGCCATCATGTATGGCAGAAAGTAGAGGACAATTATCATCATTTCTGCAAGAGAAGAACACACAAAAAGGTAAACTTACAGATCTCCCTTCCCCGGCCAGGGGAAGGAGCATTAACCTCCTTTGTACAGTTTCAGTTGATTGGCAAGGTACCATTCATCTATGGGTTTCTTGTGTTTTGTTATTTGCACTTGGTAGGTAACAGGGGTGGAGAATTTCAGTACTATAACTAGGTCTCCTACTTGCCAATCGACTTCTTTGGCATTCTTGTCACAGTTATTTTGGATTGCTGCTGGGCCTGGCCCAAATTCTTGGCAGAAAAAAGGTAGGTCTGCACCAGATTGTCCTTCAGTTGCATGACATAAGCATCTGCCGATACACTATCTGTGGTCAGGGTGTTCAGATGAATCCACAGATGCTCTGGTAGTCTCATTTGTCTTCTGGTCATCACCTCGAGGGGTGTGCACCAGTTGCTGCAGCTGGGTTAGCTCTGATTGACATTAGGAGTAAGTGGAACAAAGTGTCTCAACCTTTAGAGTTCTCATTTGATCTGTCTTTTGGCAATCTCTGCCTGTCCCGATAACTGAGGATGGTATGTGATATGGAACTTCTGGCTTACTCCTAATAACTCCAAATATTTTGCATTAGTTCTCCTGTAAAACTACCCCCTTTGTCAGAGTCTACATTGAAAGGCAGGCCCCAACCTGGCAAATACTTGACCTACCAGGATTTTGGCAGTGGTTTTCACTGTGTTCCCACTACATGGGAAGGTCTCTACCCATTTAGAGAAGAGGTCAGAGATCACAAGCTCATACTTGTTTTTTTCTGCTGGTGTTAGGCAAGGGTCCAATGAAATCAATTTGAATTGCATTCTGGGGACCTGATTGTCTTTGTCAGAGCAGTTTGGCATTTTTCTTGCCAGGGATAGGGTTATTCTGAGCACAGGTAATGCAGTTGTCCACATTTATTTTTTTTTTTATTTTTATTTAAACTTTTATTAACCAGGTAAGTGTTATTAGCCAAGGCAATTTTTCAAACATGACCTGGGACCATAAACACAGTCATGATGTTACATATGACAAAAAGCAAGAACAACAGATAGTACAATACATAAACACTACAAATAATATCATTTTAGAAACACTCACATTTTACAGAGTCAAAACAAATTTTCCTTAAGTAACATTCTAAAAGTGGCCTGCCAGAATTTTGGTGTAAACACTGTGGGAGGTTATTCCAATGAGTTGGGGCAGTAACAGAATGGGCACACATTCCCATCTTTGAACTTACATTAAGAACAGTGTTTAAGTGATCCAAGGGAGAATATGGCCCTATCAACTATCCTGAGATTTAACATAAAAAACAGAGGAGAATCAAGCACTAATCTTAAAACATTATAAATCAGAAAGTTTAGATTATATAAACAGCTTAAGCTGGGGGGTAACTAGCCTGCTAGTTGGTACAAAGTGCAATGATGCATACAAAAAGGTACTTTCATAGCAAATCTACAAATAGTGTGGAAAGTTGTAGTAAGCAATGAAATATCTGTTTTATTTAATCCCAGAAACAGGAAAGAATTATAATTCATAATAGATGATAACGCATTATTTGCCACAGAAAGTTTGGCTTGTTAAGTCAATAGATTCTGCAACTTAAACAGAGCCCCAAGTCTATGACTGATTTGCCTGCAAATCAATTTTATAGAAGGGACCATGTAAGACAAGGATCCAATAGGATCCCCAGGTATTTGAACTGGAAAACCTGTTCAAATCCAATCCCAAGGGTATCCTGGATTATCAAAGGCACACACCTTGTCCATCTTTGCTTAGATCCAAAGGGCATTCTTAGTTTTTTTCTGCTATTCAAAAGTAAATGATGTCCTCAAAGCCACAAATCCAAGGCTTGAAAATCAGCGTTTAAGTCTGAATTTGTAATATCCACTAAGGAGGAACTGTTATAGAGGATTATATAGTTGGCATACATTATAGAATGTGTTATAACAAGTAAAGAAGGCAATTCATCAATGAACAAGGAAAATAGAAGGGGCCCTAGGATATATCCTTGGGGCACCTCTATTTCCATTGTTCTACATCCTGATAATACCTCCTGATAGCAGACCCTCAGAAGACAGCCTGACAGACAGCTATTGAACCAATTACATGGAGAGTCCATTAGTCTGAGGTTTCCCAGTCTCCCAAGCAGCAGACGATGATTTACTAGGTCAAAGGCACTGGACAGGTCCACGAACATAACAACAGTGAGCTTCCACCCTCCACTGACCCACTGTTGTGTTCTGTGAGCTGGGCCATGGTCATCCCGGTACCATGATGCTTATGGAAGCCATGCTGCTCGGGAGACCGAAGACCAACAGAACCAAGAAACTTGACAAATTGTTCATTAACGATTTTTTACAAAAGTTTACCTAAAGTTGGTAGTAAGGAAGTTTGCCAATAGCTATCTAAGTCAGCCATTACTCCACCCTTAAATATTGGCTTTATAGTAGCCTGTCTCCACTGAGTAGGAAACTGCCCAGTTGTTAGAGAACTATTGAACACCTTAGTCAAAGGGAGATAAATATGGGGAGCAATTAACTTTAAAAATCTAAGCTCAAGATTATCTCCTCCAGAGTTTTTATTGGGTGATAATTGTTTAAGTAGATTCAGAACCTGTTTTGGTTAACCATTCGAAAATAAAAAGTGGGAACTTGACTACCCCTTGATTTTAAACTATCAGTGTTTGCACAATCAATGGTAGAAAAGCCTTTAGTATAGCGAGACAGATCAGCAAATTTATTTTAGAAAGTCTCGGGTATTTCACTTAGATCTATTATCATGTTACCATTTATGTTAAACAGATCAAACTGATTCTTAGTATTTGGTACTGTAAGGGTCTTAATAGCTGACCAAAATTTGGGGGGAATTTTTAACTCATTCTGCTATTTATTTAAATGAAAATCTGATTTACTTTACCTCAATTTAGCTTTACAAATATTCCTTAATTTATGGTGGTTGTTAAAGTCATTTTTGCTATGTAATTTTTTTAAATTCGTCTCGAGCAGTATCACTTGATTTCATTAACTGAAACAAATCAGACATGATCCATTTATTAGCAACCCATCTGACCCTTCTTGTTTTCTTAGGGAAAAAAATATCTTACAAATTCACCAAATAATTGGGAAAATAATCAACTGCCAGATCTACTTCTGGAATAGCATCGAGAAAGGACCAATCAATCATATTTAAGTCCCTTAATATGCTTTCTTGTATACTAGTTGTAAATTTCCTAAAATAAATAAATTGGGGGGTGTGGGGTGGGCTTCCCTTTTTTTCCCTCTCCAAGTGCAGAATATTGCAAGGTGATCACTCACCACATCTGGGAATGTACCACTATTTAGAACTCTTGTGGGATTATTAGCAAGGGCCCATTCCAATATAGTATGCTTCTTGCTAGCTAAATTCATTCTGCTACAGGAAGTTATAAGCTGGCGCAAGCCAACATTGCAACAAGAGGTTCAATCTCAGGATCATGTTCTGGAGTCCAGTTAATATTAAAATCATCCACCACCAGTATATCCCCAGAATTATGTTCAAAACTATGATATCGTAAAAAATATGTTAATCCCTTAATGCCCATCTTAGGGGTGTTATGAACTGTGCATAATTTTAACTTATAAAATGGGTAGGAAAAACTATCTCTGCTGGTTGGTTGAAACACATCACATAACCATGCGTATATCAGAATGCGACCACACACCTGCACTTTCTACCCCCTCCAAAAAATGTTACCATTGTTTAAGATAGATAACTCACTCTAGGATGTGTAGTCACGCTCTGATATATGCACACCTTGGGTGGTTGACACACTCGGCCTGCAGCCTCAAGCCTCATGTATAACAATGCACACCAAGGTGTGCATATATCAGAGCATGACCGCACACCTTAGAGTGGGTTATCTATTACTTATAGCACCCTTATAAACAACTGAAAAAGTAACCATTCGTATGCGGTATTAGATTTATAACTAGAGCTCAATTCAATGATATCCATCTTTGTAATAAACAAGTATCCCACCATCTTTTTTTTTCCCACCCGATCTTTCTGAATTGTGTTGTAGCCCTCAACTGAATAAAATTTATCATCAATTGATGGCTTCAGTTACAACTCAATTAAATATAGTGGGCCCGATTCTCAAAGGGTTACACTTGACACAAACTGACTTGCACAAAAAAAAAGTGCAAGTAGCAGTTTACACCAGGAGTTGAGACATTCAGTATTCCACAAAGCAGCCACAGGCTGCTTGTGCCAGAGTGGACTTACACCACCAGTTATGCCATAAACCAACTGAGACATGGTGCTTGGGTGTTTAGGGCAGCAGTTGCACCCAGTTCTGGTAGGGCAGCCTCCAAGTCCCCAATTATGCTATTCTTGAACAACCCCCAGAGGACATCTGCCAAAGTACATTTACACCAGAAAATAGCTGGTATAAGTGTACTTTGCATCCACTGGGGGTTGAATAATGTGCCGCGAGTTACAATCCCCAAGACCCGCAGAGGGTTTAAACCCCCATGCCCCAATCCTGAAAAGAAAAGCCCCAGAAGGCTAGAACCCCCCAAGTCCTCATCCCCCAGTTTATGTGCTAAAGCCCCACATGGCTATTCATGCCCCCATCCTGAGTCCCAATCCGCCATTTATGTATAAAGCCCCACTTGGCTAAACATCTAAAACATGCCCTCACATCATGCCACAATCCCAGATGTATGCATAAAGCACCGCAGGGCTAAACATCTAATCATGCCCCCCATGCCATGTTCCCCTGGTGTAGATAAAGCACCACAGAGTGAATCATGCCCCCCACCCCAAGCCCCAATCCCTGCTCGCCACCCAGCCCACCTGCAAATGGCAAATGTTATTAAGCAAAACAAATCAGACACCCTCCTTATGAGAGACCTGGACTTTGTCCCTTGGGTAAGGAATGAAACCTCCCTCTTCCTAGAGGACAACCCTATTACAGATACCATGGCAGGAGCCACATGGGAGGCCTTCAAGTCATCCTAAGAGGGAGAATCATGGGTTATGCAGTGGTTAAGCGTAAAGAATGGGAGAAGCACCTGGTGGACCTGGAGCTAAGACTAGCTCAGGTAGAACTAGCCTTTAAGGCTATGGCCTCTCCATCCACAGACTCTACCATAGACAAAGAAATATTGGGACTCCAGCTAGAAATTAATCAGCTGTTAAACAGAAAGGCAAAAGCCGCTGTTCTCTGACTCAGACACACCTTCTGGGAGGGTCAGGGACAATGGAGGGAAAGTCCTAGCTTGCAACAGGCGAGCAGGCATATACCCAGACTGAAGAATAGACAGGGGAGTATTATTACTTCTCTACAGGACATAAATAAGATTATGGCCTCCTTCTATTCTGACCTTTACTCCACCACTCACCCCTCACCAGCCATAGGAACCCAAACCTTCCTGGACAAGCTTCACCTTCCATAACTAACCCCTCCACAGGCCATGGCCCTTGATACTCCCTTTACAGTAGCAGAAGTGGAGGTAGCCACAATGAGACTACAAGCAGGGAAGTCTCCAGGGGAAATGGTTTCACTGCTGATTTCCATCAGGCCCTAGCATCCCAGACTGCCCCCCTCCTCACTGAAGTGTTCAAGGAGGCCAAATCCATAGGGACCCTCCCTCCCACTTTAAGAGAAGACACCATTATAGTCATCCCCAAGAAAGGGAAGGACTTCACAAATGCTGGGAACTACAAGCCAATCTTGCTAATAAATGTGAACAACAAGATCTATGCCAAGGTGCTAGATGCCAGACTTGACCCCCTCCTCACTGACCTTTTCCAGGTGGGTTTCATACCTGGCCATCACAGTTCAGACCATATCAGAGTTCTGGTGAATCTAATGCACTCAGCCAAGCTTCTTGCCTCTGACAACTGTTGGAGATACCAGGCCAGGGGACGTGATCTGCTTCACATACTGTGGTCTTGCCCCTTCCTGCTATATCTATGGAAACAGGTGTGCCACACAGCCAGTGCCATCTTATAAAAAGAGATCACCCCTCCTTGGCATTCTTTATGCTGGGTATCTAGGCAGATCTCCCACCCCTTAAGTCACAAGAGTGTAGGTGGCTGGCTCTACTTACCATTCAGACTAAACAAGTTATTGTATGTAAGTGGCATTTCACCATGGCCCCTACCATGGGAGAGGTGCTGACTTTCATGACCTCCCTAGCTTCACAATAATATTTCTCACCTGCAATCATATCAAATGGCCACATTTCAACAATGCTGGGCCCCCTATATGGTATACATCTGCCCCTGTGAAGGAATACATTGGGGGAAAAAGACCAGGCGCTGCACTACTGCCCCCTCCCAGACTCACCTGGGACTGGGAACAAGGTGCATAGATGCAAGATCACTATCTTTCCTTAATATGCTACTCTCCTAACCTACGGAAGGCCCTTAGGACACCTGCAATCTGATGCCAGCTGTTACTATTGCTACCTGTACTCTATCTGTTTTTATGACTGTGTATATTATATAAGCTGCTACAGAACAAAAAAGAAAGAGACTGATCACCATAGTGCTGTTTCCACACAAAAATGTGTTTGTTTACATTCTTTGATCAACTTTCACTGCATCTTTCCTGGACTTTGGAATGCTCCTAACAATCTAGCAAATTCATGATGTTGTGTGAGGGGAGGAGGCTATTGAATTGTACATGGCTGTACTGTTTGGGGGTGTTCCTGGTGTTCAGGATGTATGCCAGTGATATAAGTAGATGAAGGATTTGACACAAAATAAAGTTAGGTATCATTGTGCAATTCCCATGCATTTCAGTTCTACTAAGAAAGGTAGCAGGTAAAACAACCAATAACTTCTATGAGTTTTAGAGAAGATAAGCAATCATAAAATGTGAGTTTTCAATTAGAATCAATATAATGCAAAAGGGTTGACATTGTCCCTTTAAAAATAAAAATGTAAAAAGAAAACCTTCTTCTGTTATAATGGTAAATAGCCAGAACAGAGGGAGCACCATCTTCTCACTTGCACTGTATACAGCATACACCATATTCTTGCCACTTCTTCCCAGTGTCCTATATTATTTTAAAAAGCGTAGAGTCCATTAGAATGGTTACAAGTTCAGTTTTAATCATTTTCTGAGATCATTTCAGTCCCTTTAATGTACTCCTATGAGCTGCTTTCTTTGGAAAGAAACAAAAGTAGCAATATGTTTCAATTGCTTTAAAACTGGTTCTTGCTTCTTTATTTGTTTCCTAGTGGGTTTGGCAACTGAAATGGAAAACACATATGAGCACACAGAATAAATAGTACTCTTTCAATGATTTGTTTTTTGTCAGGGAGGCAAACCAAGTAAAATAGTCTTTGTCTTTCTCAATAGCTCAAACAAACTCTCTTAAGGAATAATTTACTTAAGAAGCCTGTAGCCAGACCAGAATATGAAGGTGGTCTGCTGGTCTGTTGGGGTGGCACTTGAATGGAAATATTATAGCTAATGTTTACCAGCCCCTCCATATTCATAGGTGACTTTACACAAGTGGAATGTGGTTAATGAAACAAAATCCTGTGATCCCCTCCCCCTTAAGTAACTCTACCACCACCTTATCTAAAGTACTGTCCATTGCATCATTCTATAGGCAGGGTGTGGTTGACATGGTCACCCGTGGCATCAATGGTATCACTGATCCACTGTGGCAGAGGATAGAACTACTTTCTTCCTCTGTACCATTGCATGATGTCTATGCATTGCTTCTTAGATCCCACCAGCTCAAGGTGAGACAGACAATTTTTATACTCAAATGCAGGTCTTCCAGTTCCAAATGGATGTGTGGCACAACCAGCCATGACTACTGGGACTCTTTTTTCTTTCCAGTCCTACTGCTCTTCCTTCTGGGAGCTCCCTCCACCACAAAAACTGTTTTATACTTTATATACTTGTTCTGTCCTTGCACTCCAGATCAAAGTCTGATTTGTCATAAAAAAATAGCACCTGCCTCCCTCTGCCAGTTCCCTCCACCCTGATCCTGCTACTGGTCCTGGACCAATTTGTTTTTAAAAACAAACACCCAGTGCCATCCCACTGGTGCTGCAGTAGCACTATTATTTGCAGTGCTGATAAACTGTGGTTTGGAAGTGAGACTGGGTCATTGGAGGGTCAATAAAGGAAGGAGGATCGAGCCTCTGAGGGACTGCTGTTCTCTTCCAGGGGTTGGAGGACATGGAGCCTGGCATGTGCCTGACCCTAATGAAGGATAGGAGATAGGCATTCCAGTGCTTCCAGGACATGCATGGAGATGTGGAGGCTATTGTCAAATGTCATGTGGGAACATACAACATGTATCATGACAGCATTGTATGCATGCACCTCCTGCCAAGAACAGGGAAGATGTCTGACTGGCAGAATGACCTAATCCCTCACAGGCTCTGCACCAAAATATGCAGACTCTGTCCAGCAAAATAAGATCCAGATCAACAGCAAGGATTGGGGAACCCCACTGATACCCTCAGGGAGGCAAGCCTGGGGGCCAGATGCAAAACAAAGTAAGCCCTGGAGAATGTTGGTGTGATGGGGCTGGGGTGGGGGACTGGTGGAAGAGGGGAAGAGGGCCAATCAGGAAGGGGAGAAAAAAAACACCCAGCTAACCCACACAAAACAAACACACAACCAACAGTGGCAGGGCTTCCACTTGTGTCCGAGTGACCCGGGTTTGGGAGTGAGTGAAATGTTAGAAGGCCAGCCAGGGCAGGAGGAGGAGGAGGATTAAGCATTCCACAGGATATTCTCTTTCTCGGGCAAGGGAGAGCTGCAGAATCCAGTGTGCTATCATCATCTGGCAGTCCACAGGTGGTGGTGGTGCAATTGGAGCTGGCAGTAGGAGAGTCAACACCATTTGTTTCTGGTGTGCTAACACACATTTGCATACAAATGCATCATTGAGCTATCACCATCAGCATCCTGTGTGGGTTGAGATTAACAATGGAAAAACCCCTGCAGAGCAACAAAGATGAAGCAGGTACTCATGGGCCACAACCACCAGATGATCCACCGCCTCTGAGAACTGAGCAGCTCAGTGCAAAAAGCTGGGCATTTATATCAAATAGACACCATGCTGGACGGGTATTACTAAGGGTAGGGTAGGGTTGAAAGGGGTTGCACCACTTCAGAGCATCAGCAGCAGTGTGCCCAGTCATTATGGCACCAAGTTGGAAAGTCACCATCCTCTCTCATTTTGCAGGTGGCTGCACCCCCACATCCCCTATCTGGGGAGTAGCTCCCACCACACACACCCTTTTCTAAGGATACTAACTCTGGGGGGCGGACCTCAGGGAGGGGGCAGCAAATCCAGCATTTGGCACCATAATGACCAGGTGCTGTAATGCCGGCACCCTAATGGCCAGAAAGGGTTGAAAGGTTATCTAGCTGAAGATTGTCACTTTGGTGAGTAAAAGTAAATAAAAAAAAAACACTCTCTCCCATTGCTAGCTCCTTCCTGCCACCTTCATATCAGTCCATTTTTTGTTACAAATAAACTCACACACTCCATCCTGCCCCTCCAGATCCATGTCTCATTTGTTTTACAAACAAACACCTGTTCCTTAACCATGCTGACTCTAGACCACAACCCAAACAATATGCAGCTTGTGGGGAGTGTCTACACTGGAACCAAAGCCATCTACTCCTTCCCTTTGCTGGCACCTGGCAACAACCCCAGCAATTCTGCAGACAGTGCAGTGTCAAAACAAGAAGAAAACACATCCACTTCTACCTGTGGTTGGCTCCTGAAACTAACTCCAGCAATGCTGCAGGTTTGGGCAGTGGGAATTCCACACAGGAACAGAAAACCCCCATTCCCTCCCTCTGCTGGCTTCTGACCCCAACTACAACACCGCTGCAGGCAGAGGGGAAGCCCCTACAGGAATGGAAAACATCCAAGTCCTCCTTTCTACTTGATCCTGACCCCATCCACAACAATGCTATAGGCAGCTGGGGGAATTTCACACAGGAACAGAAAACATCTGCTCCCTCCCTCCCTCCCTCTGCTGCCTCCTGACCACAGCTACAACAATCCTGTAGGCGGTGTAGGGAAAGTCCATCACAAACAGAAAATATTCCCTCCCTCCCTCCTTCCCTCTGCTGGATCCTGTCACAAAGTGCCACAATGCTGTAGGCAGAGTAGAAGTTCTGAATAGGAACAGAAAAGATCCACTCACACCCTCTGCTGACTCCTGGCCTCATTTCCAATAATGCTACATGAAGAAGGGAATGTCCACACAGGAACAGAAAACATCGGCTCCATCCCTCTGCTGTCACAAGAAAACATTCACTTCCTCACTCTGTTGGCTCCTGACCCCAACTACAACAAAGGCAGAGAGGAAAGTTTACTATGGAGCAGACAACATTCACTTCCTCTGTCAGCTGACTCCTAACTCCTACCCCAACAGTGCTACAGGTAGAGGGGAAATTCCACACAGGAACAGAAAACATCCACTTATTCCCACTACTGGCTCCTGGCACCCTACCTCAACAATGCTGCAGGCAGCGGGGGTGGGGGGGGAGTCCCCACAGGAAAAGAAAACACCCACTCTCTTCAGTGGCTGGCTCCTGAACCCAATATCGACAATGCTTCAGGCAGTTAAAAGTCTACATAGGAACAGAAAACATCTGCTCCTTCCCTCTTCTGGCTCCTGACCTCAGCTTGAACAATGCTGCAAGCAGAGGGGAATATCATCACAGGAACAGAAAACATTTGATTCTTCCCTCTGCTTGCTCTGACACCAACTCCAGCAACGTTGCAGGCTGCTTGGAAAGTCCACATAGGAACAGAAAAGATCCACTCCCACCCTCTGTTAACTTCTGACCCCAGTCCCAATAATGCTGAAGGAAGAAGATAAAGTGCACACAGGAACAGAAAACATCCATTCCCTCCTTCTGCTAGCTCCAGCCCCCTGTCCTAACAAGGCTTCAGAAAGAGGAAAGTCCTAACAGGAAAAGAAAACACCCACTCCCTCCAGTGGTTGGCTTCTGATCCCAATATCAACAATGCTGCAGGCAGAGGGAAAAGTCCACACAGGAACACAAAACACCTGCTCCCTTCCTCTGCTCGACCTTGACCCCAATCCGAACAATGGTGCAAGCAGAGGGGAATATCAACACAGTAATAGAAAACATTCACTCTTTCTCTTGCCAGGCTCCTAACCCCAACTACAACAATGTGGCAGAGGGGAAAGTCCAAACAGGAAAAGAAAACACCAACTTCATCCTGTGGCTGGCTCCTGAATCCAATATCAACAATGCTGTAGATCTGCTTTCTTCTCTACCTGCTTCTGACCCCAATTACAACAATGCTGCAGGCAGAGGAAAAGACCACACAGGAACAGTAAAGACCTGTCCCTTCCCTTGACTGTTCCTGACACCAGCTCCAACAAAGCTGCAGGGGAGAGAGTCCACAAGGGAGTAGAACACACCCATTCTCCCGTCTAGTGGCTCCTGACCACAACTACAACAATGCAACAGGAAAGGGGAAAGTTCACCCAGGAACCAAAAATATTTGCTCCCTTCCTCAACTGGCTTCTGACATCAACTACAACAATGAAGCAGGCAGAAGGGAATGTCCACACAGGATTGAAAAAGATCTGTTCCCTCCCTCTACTGGCTTGTGATGCATGCTACAACACTGCAGCAGGCAGGGGGAAAGTCCAGAAAGGAAAACACACACTCTGTCCCTCGGGCGGCTCTTGAACCCAGCTACAAAAATGCTGTAGGCCATGGGGAAAATATACACAGGAACAGGAAACATCTACTTCATCACTCCCTCTGCTGGTTCCTCACCCCAACTACAGCAGTGCAGCAAGCAAAGGGGAAAGTCCACATAGGAAAAGAAAAGACTCACTCTCGACTGTGCTGGCTCCTGATGCCAATATCAACAATGCTGTAGACAGAAGAAGTCCATATAGGAACATAATTCATATACTTCCTCTCTCTGCTTGCTCCTGAGTCTAACCCTAACCATGACCATGCTGCAGACAGATGGTAAGTCCACACAGGAACAGGTAATATATGCTCCTTCCTGCTACTGGTCCTGGCACTAACTCTAACAATGCTGCAGTGGTGGATGAGTGTCCTCAAAGGAACAAAACACACCCACTCCATCCAGTGGCTGACTTCTGACACCAAGCAAAGCAATTCTGCAGAGGTTGGGGATAGTCCGCACAGAAGCAGAAAACTCTTGCTCCATCATTCTGCTGATTCCAGATCATATCCACATCAATGCTGCAGACATTGGGGAGTGTACACAAGGAAAACGAGAACACCTGCTGCCCCCTCTGCTGGCTCCTGACCTCAACCCAGACATTGGAGCAGGCAGTGTGGCGCGTTCACATAAGCACAGAAAGCATATTTTTCCTCCTTTTTAGAGATATACTTAAGTTGATGCGAAGTGGACCACTTTGTACTGAGTGTTTTTTTTTGGCCAGCACAATCTTTATATAGCAATTAAAAAAAACATTAAAAATACCTTCATAACACCCTTTGCCACCCATTTCCCTCATTCTGACTATCTAGAATGAATCAATCAATCAATCAATCAAGCAAGCAATCTGTCAATCATTTTTATTTTATACGCAAGCAATAACACACGATAAGGTGTGGGTTTTCTCCTGATAAGAGCACGTCCAGGTGCGTTGTTAGGCACGAGGCGCTTGAGCCGAGTGCCTTATGCACCTGGGCATGCTCTTATCAGGAGATAACCCACACCTCGGAGTATATTATTGCTCTTATAAAATTTGCATCAAAGTATTTAAAAAAGAAAAAAAAAGGAAAAAGAAATGAAAAGTTAGAAATATAAAAATCAGGCTTCAGTGGGTTAAATATTGAAAAAATAGTCCCAGTATTAAAAGCTGTGTTTATTGGCATGAGAGGGTTTCCTTCTTATTTTTGAGATTGGAAGTAGAAAAACAGCCAAAACATGTAACATTTTTATTTTATTGTTTTTTTATGTGGGAGTAGTGACTGACAGTGAGTGGCCATTTAGTTAGAGTTACAGCTGGATTAGTGAGTGTCATAGTGAATGTTTCTGACTTCGGGTAGAAATTGATGTTTTTGTGTGAGTTCAGCTGGATTAGTGAGTGTCGTAGCGAGTGTTTCTGACTTCGGGTAGAATTTGATGGTTTTGTGTGAGTTCAGGTCCAACTTTTTTTTTGTTTTACGTTTCTGTTCCTAGTCCAAGTCTGGCTTCAGCATCGGTTCACTATCATCGAGTGTGTGCATATGTGACCACGGTAGACAGGCATTTAAATGTGGAATATGGAGATCGCTTTAACATTTGTGCAGTAAAGTGCAGGCCACATTTCTTTATTTTAAGCACTGATTTATTTATTTTTGAGGAGGCAAGACTGCAAGGCATGGGGGAGTGGAATGGGAAGCATGAACTGAAAGTCGTCTGCATGGGTGCTTCCCGTTTCAGCGGTTTGCGCTTCCTGTTTCAGCGGTCGCGTGTCACTGAGGCGAATCCAAGACAAACAGAAAAAATGGATTGCAGTTTTACTTTTGTGTAAGTATTTTGAATTGTAGGAATTTTCAGTGTGAAGGCATAGACGGAGTATTACTGGTACTGCTGTAGGTAGTGCGGCGGCGAGGGCAGAGGCGGGGGGGGCAGCGGTACAAAAATAGCAGGAAGCTTTACTCGATTATGTTTTTTTGTTTGTAGTGGCCAGAGGTCAGTGATACGCTGCTGTTATGGGGCCGCAGGGAGAAGATTAGTGCTGATTGTGCATGATACATGGTGATAACGACACAGCTCTGGAGGGCTATTATCCAATCAGATTTCTGTATTTTAAAAGCCCATTTTATAATGCACTTTATCCCAGGGACTTAAATCCCTGTACATGACAACACAACCAAGAATAAAGAAACCAGAGCATCAGTCTAGTAAAGTTATACAAATTACACAACTTACTACTATAAAACAATTAAATAATTAAACAATTTAGCCTGGGTCATAAAAGGTCAAAAGAACAACTATGTCTTAATACCTCCACTGAGGTGATGCACTGCAGATAAAGCAAAAGTGATTTCCACAATAGGGGAACAGCTACAGGAAAGGCTCTGTTCCCCAATAACTTCAAGCAGTCCTTTGTAACTTCTAAATCCACAAAGCAGCACTCCACAGAAACACAGACAGCCAGAAGTTTTCCAACTAATTTGTCGGTTTCATTTTCACCATGGTGAGAGCCCCTAGTGCCTCAGCTACACACCTTCAAGGGGCGTTAACCATACTGGGTATGTATCAAATTTTAAATGTAGAAAAAGGCATGACATCACAGGGACAATCCAATATAAATACACCAATTGAAACTACCAAAAAATTAACAATGAAAGATGGGATTTGAAACCCTTCTAAAGTAATAAGAATGATGAAGTGTGCATATTGATTGAGATTCTTTAATTCTTTTTCTTTTTCTTTTTCCTTACCCCTTCCCCCATAACCTCTCCTCCCTTCCCTTTTCCCCTTCCCCCCAACCCTCATAGACATTCTTCTAACTTAGTGCAAGTGTTTATATTGTTAGATGTAATATCTGTAATCAGAGACTGTATAGTAATATACTCCTTTTTCTATTTTTCTACCTAGGATTTTCTGGTATACATGGACAAGGAATTATTTCCATTGACATCAGTAAATGTGGCCTGGAAATTCTTCTATTAAGTTTTGCTTCTATCTCTCTTTCTGAAGTGTATATATATATATATATATATATATATATATATATATATATATTTTATATATATTTTTTGTAGCCCTTTAAGTGGTTGTATGAATATGGTATCATAAATACTAGAATTTATTTAGGTGTATCCCAATTTTGGAGATCCCTTCAAAACAAGGAAATGATGACAGGTATCAATTCTCTGAACAACCAATAGCCCAAATGTAATATACCCTCTTTTATGGTTCGTAGGCATTGGTTGCGCCCGGTTACTGCATTGTGGGTGGTCTGTCCAGACTGAACATTACTTTAAGACATGATAGTTAGTGTCACACTCTGATAATGTAAAAAAATCTTAAACGTAGTAGAACACCAATTAATATTTTTGTGAATGTTTTGATAGTTTCAATTGTATTTATTTATTGGATTGTCACTGTGATGTCATCGCTTTTTCTACATTTAAACTTTGATACATACCCCATATGGTTAATGCCCCCTTGAAGGCTTGTAGCTGAGGTGCTAAGGGCTCTCACCGTGGTGAAAATAAAACTGACAAATTAGTTGAAAAACATCTGTCTGTCTGTGTTTCTACGGAGTGCTGCTTTGTGGATTTTGTCTGAATATTGGGCTAGCTGCCCTGTTGTAGCAAACCAACTCATTTCTGTGTGCAGGAACCTTCACTTTGGATCCTTTGTAATTTCTAGAAGTTTCTCCCCAGCAAAGCAGAAAAAACATCATGGAGCATACCAGCACAGGATGCCTTTGATATACAGTAGTAGGGACCCACCCAATACAAGGCCTTGAATACCATAAAGCAGATCATGAAAATGGGATTCCACCTAAAAGAAGTTAATGCACTTCACACAGCAAAGACATGGCAAGATTAAAAATACTTGTACATGATAACAGCCTTTCAGCACTGTTTAGGAGTAGCTGGAAGACAGCACACTAAACCTCCCAACTGCTGTAGATTGAAAATATAACAGTAGTTGAGACAGGAAAGTTATGAAGACATATATCACTGTCACCATATCTTTATTTTGATGACAAGGCTTCAGCTGAGTGATACTTCTCAGACATAAAAAGAAAAAAAAAAAAGAACACATGTCCCCACCACATGGAACTCAAGTAACAACTTGTTGTTCACTATGACATCTAGGTTTTTAGCCCCATGCACAGCTTGGAACATGGTATCATCTAAAGAAGAAGCAGTTGCATCCCACTCCATTGCTGTCTTCTGAGATCCTGGATCTACAGTACAAATAGACAAAGAAAAGCCACTCCACGGCTGACTGTGCACAATATTAACACAATTCCAAACAGAAAACATAGCATCAACCACCATCTCATTTAAACAAACAGGCTTACACCAAAAATAAGGTGCATAAAGATATTTAATAAAAGGTCTGTAAGCAAGATACCTCACAGAGGAACACCAGCAGGAACTCTTCACAAACAAAACCTCCAACCAGTTTCACTCAAGGTGACATCAGGGAGTAACATACCATCTGTTTTAAACTGCCTTCTTAAAGTGATACACACACCAAGAGTCACCAATATTCATTAATAGTGCACATGATAATAAAACTTTAAAAGTGCATGTCACAAATACATATTTATATACAGTGTTACCAACACCTAGTGTGAAATCAATATGTATATTAGTATTTATAATGAAATTCATATCAACACTACACTACTGTACCTTTAAAAGTGATACGCCACAGAACACTGAAATATATAGACACAGGCCTGAACCTACAGTATATAATGTTTCAAAAATACATATTTAAATTTTTAAAAAGGCTATGTAAAGCATTCTATTCCCCTATAGGTTCATTAGCCTAGATCCATACAAAAGAGCAGATATACAATGTGAGTGGTATCTTGCTCACCGAGCTTTTATTAAATATCTTTATCCACCTTATTTATGGTGTCAGCCTGTTTTTTTTTTAAATGAGTTGGTGGTTAGTGTTATGTTTTCTGTCTACAGTATGAATAACAACTCTGTTTTCCCTGAATTGAGGCTCAACCAGCTGGCCATCCAGACATTCCGATCAGATAAACATTAATTTATCACAGCTACAGAGTCCCCTTGGTCCTGTGTGAAAGTGAGGTACAGTTGGGTGTCATCTGCATAGCAATGAACCCCAAGTTGTGCTGGATTACTAGGGGCAGTATGTGCACAACGAGTAACACCGTTGGCAAAACTGAATCTTGTGGAACACTACAAAGCACAGCAGATGGCTCAAAGGCAAGGCAAGGCAACATTTATTTCTAGGGCACCCAATCCTGGAGACTCTGGGCACCTTAAATCAGAACAAATGAGGGAAAATACAGCAAAACATCATAAAAATATTACGATAAAGTACAGCAATAAAATGAAACTAATAATACAGCAGTATACCTCATTAAAGCTGTTTATAAACCAGAACAGAACTCTTAGTCTAGGAAAGCCAGAGAAAATAAATGGGCCTTGAGACTGTACTTAAATGTCTCAACTGATGGGGCCTCCCTGACTGATGATGGCAACCCATTCCACAGGACTGGGCCGGTGACACTAAATGCCCTGTTGCCAGCAGTTCTGAGTCTAGTCCTGGGAACTTCAAGGAGGCCCCTAGAAGAAAAGCAAAGGGAGCGGACTGAGGTGGTCAGTGTCAAAAGATCAGTCAGGTAGCCAGAGCCTAGTCTGTGTAGGGTCTTATAGGTGAGTAAACACACCTTAAAGATAACCCATCACCTAACTGGCAGTCAGTGCAGTTTCCACAGCACCAGTGTTGCATGATTGGACCTCAAAAAGGCCCGTCAGTAACCTGGCAGCTGCGTTCAGCACCAATTGCAGTTGGCAGAGGGTACCTCCAGAGACCCTAAAGTACAGAGCATTGCAGTAGTCAAGCCTAAGTGTCACAAAGGCATGAACCAGCATTAGCAGGTCCTCAGGCGGAACCAGGGGTTTGATCTTGGCAATGTTCTTCAAGTGATAAAAATCACTTTGGATGACAGACAACACCTGAGATTCAAATGTCAATCTGTCATCCAGAAGCATGCCAAGATATCGCACCCTAGGGGAGTCCATCAATGGTGCAGTCCCAAGAAAAAGACCTGAGGCCACCCCAGAGGCACTCCCATTACGCCATCTGCCTGACTCAAGCACTAGAACCTCTGTCTTGTCTGGGTTTAGTCGCAACCAGCTAGAGGACATCCAGTCATTGATTTCAGCCAGGCCAGTGTTAAGCACTTTCGCAGCATCTTAGATTCCCAAGGCAAAGACAGATACAGTACAATTGGATATCATCTGCATAGTAGGACTGTGCGAATACCTTTTCCAGAATATTTGGCTGAATATTCGGTATTTGGGTCCCAAGTATTCGGTATTCATTATTTGTTATTTGGCCAGAAAAAAGTGTTTATTTAAGGAAACTTTAAAAAACACTTAAAAAACACCATTAATCACCCATTGAACCTGGTATACCATATACACCTCAATAACACTTCAACCACCAACATAGAGCGCTCATGAATGCAACACAAGCTTCATGTGGCACACTCGATCCACCGCACCACACACATAGCAATTTGAAAATATCGAGCATTGCATTATGTCGGCATTAGAGGGTGTTCATGGTCACATACATTGGGTAGAAGGTGCTTTGGCCATGGGATAGGAATAGTGGCAGCAGTGGCTGCAGTAGTGGTGACAACTGAAAGGGTGGATGCTGCAAGAATGGCACCAGTGGTGGTGGGAAGTACACTGGCTGTGGATGTAGCAGCCATAGTGGAAGCAGTGGGAACACTGGTGGTGGTGTCTGCTACTTCCTGCGCAAAGCATGTATGCTATAATGCCCCCCCAACTACTGCACAACAGGATAGGACAGTGAACATACTGATGGAACAGGTGGTGGCACTTGTAGTAGTAGTACTACTAATGGTATTAGTAGCAGTAGTACTATTACCAATGCTACAAGAACTAAAAGGCTTACTTGGGGAGAACAATATTTGAGCCCACTGAATAAAGAGAGACACCTGTATGCCATTTTCTATGCAGTCTATCTCACCACCTTCTCTGGAATTGTAGTATGTATCAATAATATACAGTGGCGCAAGACAAGATGCAATTCAGTACTTTGCAGTAAATGACATGCCACAAAATACTGGATGACTAGAGGGCTTAATTGCCATGAAATTACACAGCTCCTTGCAGCATACTGTAGCATTTTGCTGTAATTTTACAAGATGCTGCATTGCGTACTGTCTGGCACACTGTATGAACTGTTTTATAATCTTGATGCAATGTTTCATCCTTGGGTATGTTAAATGTGGATTGTTTTGTTACAAGGGCATATAAGAAGCATTAGTTTTAACTTCACTTATTTATAGTGTGTGTTTCTTTAAGGGTTGTATATTCATAGTGTGTTTGTACATTCCCGACACACACTCTGACAAAGACCAGGTTCTGGTGAAAAATACCAGGGCTCTATTGGCATCCTCCAGCCTTAGCACAAATGTATTGGCAACTTTATGCTCCATTGCTCTTAACTGTATTTTGTTACCCCTCCCCCCCCCCGAGTACTTTCTTTGTTCTACATAGGTTGTTTGGCAGCCCAGGGACAATACTAGCAGTAATTGCCTGGATGTGCTGTACGTTTGTGGATTTGTCATCCTGTTTCTTACCACTTGTGGCCAGTGGTGCAGATGCTTTGCTGGGGCTGGACCAAGCATGTTTGCAAGATTGCCAAAGACATGATGGATCAGGTCACTAGTGATTACTGTGTAAAACACAAACTATTACTGCGTAGTACCGGTGTGTGTGATGCTTTACTTAGTGCTTGTGGAACTACAGTAATACGCCAACCTTTCCAGTCACACTGCCCCGCAAAAAAGGTAGCAGTAAAGAAAAGCACTGCTACTAAGAAGGAAGAAGAAAAGGACAACCTACTTAGTCAAACATGGAACCAAGCAAGGAACAGACAGATGACATACAGTCAACTCAGTGAGACAAGCCTGCCCTACTAAGTGTAATGGTTTAATTAACAAAACAACAAACAAACAAAAAAATGCATGTGCACAGTTGTGCACACACAAGGCACAGACTAGCAGGGGAAGGGATATTTTTCACAGGCACAGGTTAACTGTGTGCAGTGGGCTGTAGAAGTGGGGGGCAGAGTCAGGCAACACACTCCTTATGTGTTCAGGGATCTATCCCCAGAACCAGAGGACTAACAATGATAATTCAGTGAGTCAAGCCTGACTGGCTTAGAGCTGAAAAAGTTGGTGGATGCCAAGAAAAGAGCAAAACAAACAGCATGGGCTGGTGGGCGAGTGCAGAAGAGTGGATGCCTGAACGGCGACTGCCCAACAACACAGAACAGCAGTATATGAGCAACTGTAGCTGCAACCCAGTAAGGGTGATACGCAAAGTGGATGAGTCTACCAGGTGAGCCCCCCAAGCCTGTGCAGCAGAGAAGCTAGAGCTGGGTGCAGGCCATCACAGAAAGGTGCACCCTATAGCAGTGCCCCAAGGAAGGATGCCACAGAAAAGGTGAGATCAGGCAGAAAGGATCCCAGGATGGCAAGAGCACTTCTGGTGAGTGCGGCATGGGTGCTGTAGTAGGGCCATTACAGTGTGCTGTGGTCCGTGCCAGCATGTCACCGCAGGGGTGGTGGGCAGTTGCCTTGGACTGTTGGGGGGGCAGGACACTGGCTTGCCAAGGATGGATGGGGCTGACATTGTGCATGGATGAGTGGCACTGTGGGGGGGGTGGCACCTATGCAGCATGTCTTGCACTTCTGTAAAGGTCCTTGCTGGGGCACACTGTGAAGGAGGCCATCCATGGTACGGGTGTACACTGTGTGGCATGCACTGACACTATGCCAGTCACCCACACCACGTTGCCTTGTGTCACTCACCACTGTCCTGTTGCCTACTGCTGGGCACTCATATCATTTCACCATGCTGCACTAACAATGTACCCATTGCCAGGATGCTGTTGCCCACTGCCTGTCACCTCATGGCACCGTCATCCATTCTGACTCATCCAGGCATCCTCTGCTTCCTGCTGGTGCTCTCTGCACTGGTCGCCATTACCCCTTCTTGTCCCCGTTGCATTCTACCTCATACAGTCACTCACTGTGGACTCACTTTCAGGGAGTTGTCCTTATCACATGAAATCAAGAAATTTATTTTAAAATATGTGTACCCACAGCTGTGCAGACATGCGGCCCTGCATCATGAAAAAATGTATTAAGCATGTACATGCAGGGTGAAGCTTCACAAAATCAAATATTATGCACCTATACAGCAAATCATATGCAGTGACCTGCAGGAGGGGGAGTTAGCAGACACCCTCATCAGTCATGCAGGGATTCAAGCCTGGAACTAGACAACAGCAAAAAAGCAAAACACTAAAATAAAATGTGCTTCACCCAAAACAATCACACTGGAGCTGTCAGACCGCAGCAGAGAAGGGGTGTTAGCAGACAGCCCTCCTAGTCCCTGTAACTGAGTGCAAAGCAAATATCCGCACCACACAACGCTGAACAAAAAAAGCAGCTTTATTCTGAATTTAAAAAGAGCGCCAAATGCCAAACCAGCATCAGCCCTACTAAACCTCTACTGGTTTCGCAACAGATGCGTCATCAGGAGGCTAGTACTACTAACAAGGTGGACCCTTAAATACATACTACTTCATTATAATTTAAAGTGACAGTGCCCACTATAAAAAATACATGATACATAATTACAATATATACACTAAATACAAAGTAACTGAGTACAGCAGTAAGGACAAAATACCTGTCAGAAAGCCAAACACAGCTTTTCTGACACTGATCAAAAAAACTATGCTGACCCAAAATAGCCTATAAAGCAAAAATCAATTTATTTTTTAGCAAGTTTAAGGTCTTAAACGTACTGCAGAGCAGCTCTCAGAAACCACTGTCTCCTGTCTTCTACCAGCTCAGAGTGAGGAAGTCACATGGTGTGCTTGACTTTGAGCTCAAGAAACAGTTTTTGATTGGCCAACAAAGCTCTGCGAGACTTGGAAATCTTACCGAACAGTAGTTCCTGAATAGTGGCCGAATAGTGAACTATTCAGAAAATGCATTCGAATATTCGGGAAGGCTACTATTCGTGGTATTCGGAAAATACTATTCCGCCCATGCACAGCCCTACTGCATAGCAGTGAAACCCCATATTGTATTGACTAATGAGCTCTTCCAGTGGCAGCAAATACACTGCAAACTGCATCAGTGACAAGATCGAAACCTGAGGCACTCCACATGGCAGGGGCCTAAGGGAGGAGGAAAAATTCCCCATAGAAACATGGAAACATATAAACTCTCATCAGATAAGGACCGCTAGGCCCATCCAGTGTGCCCGTAGGCACTATACATTGTATGTGGCCACTGATTCTATGTGATTAATGGCTTTTCATCAATCCCTCCCCTCTCAAGCTTCCCTTGTGCCTGTCCCAAGCATACTTAAACCCCTTCACTGTGATTGCTTCCACTACCTTCTGTGACAGACTGTTCCAAGCATCTACTACCCTTTCTGTGTAGAAAAACATTCTCATATTACTCTTAATCTACCCCCTTCCAATTTCATATTGTGCCCTCTTGTTCTAGTACTTTTTCTACACTGGAAAATGTCCCCCACCTGCACCTTGTTTATGCTCCTGTCTCCTCTCCTACAGTGAGCACATATTGAATTCCCTTAGTCTCTCCTCATATGTTTTGTGTTGCAAGATCCGCATCATCTTTGTTGCCCTTCTCTGGATAGTCTACACCTTATCTGTCTTTGTGCAGGTGTGGCCCATCACCACCCGCTGAATCCTGCCAGAGAGATAGGGCTCAAACCAGCTGATCATAGTGCCTGCGAGTCCACAACATTCTCTGAGATGATCAAGAAGCACAATGTCATCTACAGTGTCAGAGGCTGAAGAAAGATAGAGGAGAACAAGAATTGACTTGTCTCCTCTGTCTCTAGCCCTGAGGAGGTCATTATGCACCCTGACTAATGCTGTTTCAGTGCTGTGCCTGGCTCTGAAACCAGACTGGAGTGACTCATAGATACCAAAGGTCACAAGGTGCTCCTCAAGCTGTTGCACCACAATATTCTCAACAACTTTTCCCAAATACGGGAGATTGGAGATTGGTCGATAATTCACCAAGAATTCCAGGCCAAGAGATGGTTTCTTCAGAAGTGGCCTCATCAGAGCCTCTTTCAAGGAATCTGGAAAGACCCCCTGTGGCAAGAAGCACCAGACAATCAAGATGAACACTGGGCCAATGGAATCGACACATCACTTCAAAAAACACGTCAGTGCAGGGTCCAGCTCACAATATGTGTGCTTCAGCTGAGATTACCTCAATGACCTAGCCTCATCCAGCAGTTTATACTCCTCCCAGACAGAGGGAGTGCCTCTACCATACCTAAGGTGACCAATATGAGTTGCGACATGACTTGCAGGTGGGATATGTTGACAGATGGAGGACACCCTGTCAGAAAAGAACTGAGAAAACTCATCACACAAGGTGATTGAAAAGGCTTTTTTTGGCTGCAGACAGGACAGATGAAGCAGCCTGTCCACAGTCTGAAAAATCAGAGTTGGTCTGTTCTTCACTGCAGCAGTCTTCCTGGACAGGTACTCTGCCTTCTTATGGTTTATTGTCCCCGGTACTCAACATAGTGAGCACGCAGGGCCAGTTTGTCCTCCTCCGACTGGGTCCTCCTCCTCCAGCAGTGTTCCAACTTCTAACACCTAATCTTCATCACTTTGAGATCCCTATCAAATGTGGGAGACCTTAAGTGAGAGGATTTGGGTTGTGCATGGACCAGTGCAAGGGCATCAAGCACCCCAGACACTGCCCTATTATACGTGGTCACTGCCCCACTCATGCCCTACACACATGCAACACCTACACTAGATAGATTGGCAGTTGCCAAAAGTCCCTCTGGAGTTAAACCCTTCAAAGGCAGTAGCTAACCATTTCAAAGGGGGGGAACATTTGGGGTTGGCCTGAATGAGAATTTCACTGTGCACTGATCAGATCACGCAACCTGATCAATCCCAAGGCCACCTACCTCGAGCCCCAGTGAGAACACCAGGTCCAACATGTGGCCACGGTGATGGGTCACGGAAGTAACTTCTTGTGTCTGGCCCAGAGATGACATCATCTGTAGGAAGTTGGAACCCAATTGTGAAGATTCATCATCGGCCCCACCATTGAAGTCCCCCAGCACCAGACATCTGGGGTATTCCAATACCTCGGCGATGATGAAATCCACAACCTCCTGCAGGAAATCTCCCACTGCTCCCTGAGGGTGGTAAATCAGAAGAATCCTGCAGCCTACACCCAGATCCCCATGCACTGCCACACACTCAAAGGACCTGGTCATTTCCACTGGGTGCACGAAGAAGCCCAAGTCAGATGTAAAACAAGTGGCCACTCCCCCCACCCCTGTATTCCCACCTCAGGCAGTGAACCACAAAGAACCTGGTGGGGATGGCTGCCTACAAAACAGGACAAGCATCATCACCCAACCTGGTCTCTGTGATGCAAGCCAGGTCGACAGAAGCAATCAAATCTGCTATAACTGTGATCTTGTTTCTCATCAATCTGGCATTGTAAAGGAAAATTTCATCCTAGTACCCACTGAATCTTGCAAATGAGAAATGACTCAGACTAATGTTACAATGTTCAGGCAAGTCCTCCATACTTCTTCAGGTGATCAGTCAAAACCTGATGATCCATTTTGTCAAACACTGAAGAAAGATCAAGGAGAATCACCATTTAGTATTTCTGTTGATGGCTTACCAAGAAAAGATCTTTCAGCACCTTTGTAAAGGTATTCCTTATGCTGTATCAAGATCTAAAATCGGACTGGACTACTTCGGAGAAGAATCTCCCAACCCCCTTCCCCCCCACTGCCCAGCATTGGTGGCAAAGTTGAATGTTGTTGAGATGCTGTCTGTTATAATTTACTAAATATACCACACCATCATAGCATCCTGCAACCCATCCTCCTCCCCCAAACCCTGATCAAGAAATTCAAAAGAAACCTCATTCCACTACCCTCTAGACAGCCAGTACTACTCCACCCTATTTCCACCCACTTGTTATTAAGTAAAACAAGCATTTGTCAATGCCGAATGTTGCAGCGCTGGCATTGGCTTTGGTAGTGCAGTGCGGAAACACATTTTTGGCAGGATGTGAAAAATGACAGCTGTACTGTTCATAAGGAGGTGTAAAAAAATGGCAGTGGTGAAAATGTGGCATGTAAATATTGCAAATTTGCAATGTTATAAGGGGGCATGGGAAATGCGAAATGCACACTTGTAACACAGTCATTTTGTGGAGTTTCGGCACCAAATTTTCCACATAGGCATTTTAGCACCTCTGCTCATGAACAGTGTCACTGTCATTTCCTCAAACTGTCCCAAAAAGTGATTTTGCACAGCAACTGCACTATTCCACGCCGGACGTGCGAAAACACATTTTGGGCAGGATATGTAAAATGACAACTGTACTGTTCATCAAGAGGTGTGGAAAAATGTCAATGGTGAATATCCACTGTGAAAATATCACAAATGCACTATGTTACTAGTGTTCGTGAAAACTGCTCAACGCACATTTGTAACACAGCTATTTTATGGAGTATCGTCACCAAATTTTCAACATAGGCATTTTAGGACCTCTGCTCCTGAACTGTGTCACTGTCATTTTTGTAATCTGCCCCATACACTGATTTCCCACAGCGACCGCGGTATTGTGCGCCGGAAGTGCGGAAACACATTTCAGCCAGGATGTGAAAAATGACAGCTCTACTGTTCACAAGGAGGCATAGAAAAATGGCAGTGTTGAAAATCTGGTATGAAAGTATTGCGAATTCATGAAGTTATGAGCATGCATAGCAACTGCACAACACATGCTCGTAAAACAGCCAATTTTTGGATTTTTTCCACCAAATTTGTAACAAAGGCATTTTGAGAGCCCACCTCATGAACACTGCCACTGTCCTTGCATTAATCGGTCCCAAAAGGTGATTCCATGCAGTGACTGTGAAATCACCTTTTCAGACTGATTAACATCATAACAGTGACAGAATTCATGAGGAGGGGTCCCAAAAACCCCATGTTGAAAATTTGGTGCAAAAATTCCAAAAAATGTCTGAGATATGCATCAAAGTTGAAAAAACCCTATATATTCCATTATACAGCTTACCGGCATTTCCTCAGTTCGCAGTCGGTTTTGAAGAGTGAAGACGTGTTCTTGGTCCACCGAAAATCGTCATGCTGACCTCTGGAGGTAAGTATGGGGTAAGGGGGTGTGTGGGGAGGCAGGGTGAGCAGTGGGTTGGTGTGGGTGATGGGTGTTTGGTAGGGAGACTACGAGGGACCATTTTCTGTTTACAGGTAGTAAAAAAAAAAACCATTGTGGACAGTTTTCTTTTTTACAGGTGGTTTCTTTTTGGGGGGTTACAATATCCGATGGGGGATTGGGCACCCCAGTCAGCACAGAAGAAGGGGGGGCATCATGCCAACGGGGAGTGGGCTCCCCCATCGGCACATTAAAGCAGGAAAGGGGGGAGTGGATGCCGGTGGGGATTAGGCACCCCCGTCGGCAAACAGCAAAAGTGGGAGGGACACATTCTTCTGATGGGGAGTAGGATCCCCCATTAGCACATACTTGAGTGGCAGGGTAAGGTATTGGGCACCCCCAAAGTCGGCAGTTTAGCGGCCACTGTGCTGCCATGTTTCTAGCTGGCAAAGCACGTAGGAAAGGTCCGCTGTGTGTGATGAGCTTTGCTCGCATTGCAGTGGACCTTTCCTTAGATGTGCTCACTACATTAATATGCATGGTGTGGTGCCGGCATGCAGGCTGATTGGGTAATGAGGGACACACCTACTGGTGCATGCCCTGCATTGTCCCAACAGCAACCAAATAAGACCCAATAGGCACAAGTTCCTGTTTTCAGCGGAGCTCTGGGTAGGTTGTATGATTTTCTCAAAGTCACACAGAATGTAAGTAGAGGTTGTGGGAATAAAACCCAGGTCTGCGGATGCACCAAGCTTGTTCATTGCTTGTTACTCTAACCTCTAGGCTATACTGCTAAATCCTTAAACTAGACATAAACCACATAAGTTATCAGACAAAATAGTCATCAGAAACAGTTATATTTTAAACTGGCTATAAAGTAGTTTACAGGAGGGGACAATAGTGTGTCATGGAAGAGCATTGGAGACCATCAAATTTTGGTTGTGACCAACAAATATCAAATTCATTGAGCACTACTCCCTGAAAACAGTGCTAGAATCCATACTAGCACTGGAGCAGTTTGATAGCTGATAGCACAGGTTAGGAGGGCTCAGTCCATCAGGGCCTTATAGTTAATAAAATCATTTTTAAACTCTGTCATTCTCAGATGCCTAGTAAGATGAGTCAGAAAGCTTTCTTCTCTGCCGCCGCATAACTATGAAATTGTCTGTCATCTCCTCTCCATTTGCTAGGAACATCCATTATATTCAAAACACATTTTAAAAATGCTCTTCAAAACACCTCTGTATGGAACTGTCCCACCTCTCTTGAGATGGTGGAATTCCTTAGGTGAGGAAGCAAACTGTTAGGCAGTTCTTGAAGCAGTTGTCTACTTAGTTGATATCATGTTATATATGGTACTATGTTACTGTCTATGGTCTGGAGTCTACCTCCCAGCCAAACAAGATGCAATTGTGCCCTGTGCTATAAGCTTCTCTGTATTGTATAATTTTTCTATGGCTAGCAAGGGCTTAGTACTGTGGACCCAATCTGCAATTAATTTTATTGCATAATTGTATGGCTGTGATGGTTCTACTTGTACCATATGTCATGTATGGTTCTTCGGAGTTGAATGTGCCATCTTGATGGCCTGGGTCATTCTTGAAAATGGTCCCTCGGACCTGTTTACCCACCCAGTTACCAAATAAATAAATGGTAACCAAAATCAGGGATGACAGTCACTTCTGAGCAATTGGGTCGGCAGCATCCACAAAAAATGGAATAAGCACAAAACCAAAAGGTGGGTAGGTCACAGAGGCAAAATTGCTGGATGTGGAACGTTTTTTGTGTTTATTGTGACAAGAAGAGGTGCACATAAACCCCACATGTATTAAATCACTCCAGATTCTTCATCGGGGGGGAGGGGGGTAGATGCTCACATAAACCCAGCACATTTTAATTATAATATTTAAAATGACAGCAGCTACATGTTCAATAAGAAAATGTAAACAGTCAGTTACTGTCACTTTAAATAATGCAGTTCAGAGGACCTGGGTTTACCTGATCCCCCACCCTCCTATCCTAAGAATCCAGAATAATTTGAAGCATCAGGACTTTTTTCTGTGCTCCTCTTCTTGTCAACATAAACCTTTCTCACTCAGCAGTTTTGCCTCCCTGACCTTCTTTGTGCACTCACCTTTTAGTTTTGCAACTGGAAACCAATGCACTTCCTGCAAAACTGGAGTAATATGCTCTTTTACCAGTGCCATTAAGGAGACAAGCTGCTGCATTCTGCACCAGTAAAAGGTGGCAGATAAGAACAGCTGGAAGGCCCTGGTAGAATGGAAAAGTGTGTTTCAGTGCTCAAGATGCAATGTCATGGGGGTCCAATGGGCTGGCAATGAACAACTGGTAGTCAGGGAGCTAGCACCCAATACACTGTTGCAGAAAAACTGACAGTCTGTAGAGACTGTACTATAGAGTTGGAGGTTTGGCAGTGCCCCTGATATCTCTGCCGTAGCTATATGGCTCATACTGTATTTGCAATGGCTGATTCTTCAGGGTTCTTCAAAATTGGTTTGGGAAAGTGAAGTTAAATAGATCAGTTTTTGTGTGACCAAGTGAAATAACTCATTTCCTCTGTCACTTTCTCACAGCAGCTTTATGGGTACTCATTCCACAGTGCACATTTCCTTTCAATTAGTCCCCTTTTAGATGTTGGGATAGTATGGCATACTTTCTCAGAAAATTACATCCTAAACATTATTCCTGTTAAATGCCTTGAGATGTGCAGATCTGAAAAAGACATAGTACAAGCTCAGCGCTAAAGGGACATGAAAACTGCTTAAGCTGTCATTAAAAAATCTGTGGGAATTCCCAATTGAATTTGACTTTTTTTCCACAGAAATTAACACAAAAATTCATCAAATAGTAATGTTAAGGAGTCGGAAACCCTGGAATGTTTGTCTAAGGTCCCAGGCCTCAGAGCTCACTCTGTCATCTTATTCAGTTCCCCTCCATGATCTGAGCCAAGATAAACATAGCCAAGCCACACATAAATGGCAGGGAACAGATCTTGTGGAAACAGCTGTAACCATTTAGATGGAAAAAAAAAAACCTTGAATACTTCTCCAGGAATTCACAAATGACACAGAAGATGGCTATCAATGAAACTTTAGTTCCTCTTAAGTTTTGGTTAGGCTAATATTTTCATTCCTTAGAAGTATGGATGTATTGGTTTAATACTGGCCACACAAAAATGCAGACCCCTGAGCAATGAAGCTGTCTCGATAAATATTTATGGCTTCTCCATAGTTCTTATATATGTGTGTGTATATATATATATATATATATATATATATATATATATATATATATATATATATATATATATATATATATGTGTGTGTGTTATAGAGGCACAACAGTGCCTCTATAGTTACGGTTGAGAAGCAGTTTCTATGTTAAACTTGAACTTTTGCACTTTAATAACTTTGCAACTGATCAATGGATTTGCACAAAATGTGGCATGCTGTGTCCTGAGGGGTAGGTCTCTTGATGTGGCAAGTTTCATTCTAGTCAGATATGTGGATTCTGAGATCCAGAAAATGAAAAAAAGTTAAAAAAAAAAAACCTTTTTTCATTTTTTTCTTCATTGCCTTGTGGCCAGACAGTGTGGAATGTTTGCATCATTTTTGCAGAGTATAGAGAACATTGGTAGCAAAACAGACAGCGTAAACTTGGTGCAATAATATTAATCTGTTGAAAAGTTATTAAGCTGTTTTAGTTCCCATTATTTCCTAAGGGAGTTTTCTCAACACTCCAATCATTAGGATAGATGTCTTTTTTTCGAAAAAGGATTTGATATCATGAAAAAGGATTTAGTCTCACAAGAGTGACCCTGTTTTCAGAGAACTGAAAATCCTTGTTCATGAGAAAAAATCCTGTTTCATGAGCCGCCATCCTATTTTCCATAAAAAAAAAATGAAAACCCACAAAAATGTAGTTAAATAGATACATCAAGGCATGTATCTTGTTCATTGGGACTTCCTTACATTAATTCAGTAGTAGTTTTATGGTAAAGGAACCTCAGAGGGTGTTTTTTTAAGCTTTTATATTCCTTTTTCATGACTTGCTAACTTACTTTCTCACGAGCCGTTCCCTTTTTGTGAGCTGATTCCTTTTTCACTAGTCACAAAAAAGGAATATAATAGCTTAATAAAACACCCTCTAATTTTCCCTTAAAATAAAACTATTACAGAATCCATGTAAGGGAGTCCTGATGAACAAGATATATGCCCTGGTGCATCTGTTTAATTGCATCAGAATCTTACTTGCCACCCTCCATTGGTGTACACACTTTTTCCTATTTTCCCTGATAGCTAGTGGTATCCCCTACACTCTGATCACTGTCCCCATGATTATGTTGAATTTTCCTGGTGTCTAGTGGTACCGCCAGCCTCTGATTTAGGTCCTCTGCTCCCTTTTCTATTTTATTTACAATTGTTTATACATTCTTAAACTGGGATGTCCACCCCCAATGTCAGATGACCCCCAACCCTGCAGCCCATTGCTTTAATAATGTGTTGACATTGAGGGGCCCAATCCCCATGTTGGCATCCAAAACCACCCCCCATCAGTATGGGAACCCACCCTCAGTGTCCCAAAATCTTCATTTTTTGTTTGCTCAGATGAAAAATAGAAAACAGTTCCCTGACGTTTCTATTACCCTGAAAAAAATGGTCCCTTGTCATCCCTGCCACCTCTCCCCCATCCCAACCCTCCCACTGAGCACCCAACACACACACACACACACACACACACACACACACACACACACACACTTTCCCTATACTTACCATTGGATTTTGAGGAGTGTTATCTCCTGTGGACTGGGACACATCTGCTCTCTTCAAAGCCAAACCATGAAGTAAGGAATAAAGGTAAGTGCAGTATAATGGCTGTCAATGGCATTTTTAATTTAGGCTCATAACTTTGCCATGTTTTGCATTTTTTACACCAGATTTTCAACATGGGCTTTTTGGGACCCCACCTCATGAACTCTATCAATGTCATCTCATTAATTGGGCCCAGAAGGTGATTTCACGGCTGCTGAGCAAAATTACCTTTCAGGACTGATTAACAAAATAACAGTGCCAGTGTTCATGAGGTTGTGTCCCAAAAAGCCCATGTTGAAAATTTGGTGCAAAAGTGCCCAAAAATGTCTGAGTTATGTGTGTCTGTTGAATTTTTCCTATGCATGTACATAACTTTGGTACTTTTCAATATTTTGCCACCAAATTTTCAACATTTTTTCAGACCAGCTCATGAACATTACAGTTGCCATTTTTCACATCCTGCCAGAAACGTGTTTTCAGACCCATGGCTTGGAATGGCACATTCACTGCGTGAAATCACCTTTTGGGACCAATAACTGAAATGCCAGTGCAAGTGTTCTTGAGGAGGGGTCCCAAAAAGGCCATGCTGAAATTTGATGAAAAAAATGCCTGAGTTATGTGTGCCTGTTGAATTTATTTTACACATGGGCATAACTTTGTTACTTTTCAATATTTTGCCACCAAATTTTTAACATAGCCATTTTTTCACACCTCCTCAAGAACATTACAATTGCCATTTTTCACATCCTGCTCAAAATGTGTTTCTGCACCTGTGGCACAGAATGCCATTGCAGTTGTGCATAATTATATTTTGCCTTGCTTTTGCAATTTCTCTGTACTGGGGTACATAAGGTGGAATAATAAGATGGCTGTGGTGACCTCTGCTGACAATTTGGTCACTTGTTCAACACATGGAAGAGCAGGGTCACAGCTACATATATATGCACATCTACGGGGGGACTGGAGTGCAGCATCCTTTGGACCCTGCACTCCCACAGTAAAATAAAGATACTATTATACTATCTCTAAAAGTAAGGAAATAAATTGCAAAAAATGTTGTTAATGCATCAGTGAGGATTAAAGTGACAAAAGTAGGGAAATGTGGTGTTCGGGTTTTCAACCTTAACATCCCACCCCCACCCTGCACAGGCAAAGAGGGATCAGGGGGTGGCATTGGCATCTTCAGCTGTAATGCTCACCCCATTTTCTTACATTGTGCCCTCCCAGCTTATGTTCTAATAGAATGGGGTGAGTGTTAAGACTGAAGATGCCAGTGCGACCCCCTGATCCCTCTTCATCTATGCAGTGAGGGGGTGGGGTGTTAGGGTTGGAAACCCTAATGTCACATTTCCTTACTTTTGTCGCTTTAACACTAACTGATGCATTAATGACGTTTTTTGCATATATATATATATATATATATATATACATACATATATATATATATATATATATATATATATATATATATATGGAATATGACATGGCCTGACTGAAGATATATTTATCTTCACGAGAGGTCAATGATATCATATCTCACAAGTGGCAGAAGCCACAAGTGAGATATCATGATGCCATTGGCCTCGAGTGAAGATAAATATGATATCTTCAGTCAGGCCATGTGATGTTCTGTTTATACAATGTATGTTTTGGGCTCCTCAATACAACCCCCACAATGTCGTTTTGTCTTGCAACACAACTTGCCACATGTCTCACTTAATGCAATTCTCCACAGGTTTACAGTGAGGCACTGTCTTTGTATATGCCTAGAAAATGTGTGGTTTCTAGAAATATTTACTTAAAAAATGTTATCTGGTTAATTATGGTGCTTTTTTACTTGTGTTCCAACTTTCAGAAGCAGCTGCAGTTTTAATGGTTGTTACAGAGTGACAGAGCTGGTGTCAAGCAGTGGTGTGAGGGACCCGCTTTATTTTAATATAGTAAACTGAGGAGCTGCTGCATGTTTAAAATAAGCACTGTCCTGGTATAAGTTAGATCTGTTTTGTTGTGTTCTAAGTTGTGTCTGGTTTGGTTACAAATCTGCTGCAGGCAACAGGAAGAGAAACGTGACCGAACACTTTTAATATAGTAAACTGAGGAGCTCCTGCATGTTTAAAATAAGCACTGACCCGATGGAAGTTAGATCTGTTTAGTTTTGTTCTGTTCAAATGTGTGTCTGGTTTGGTTAAAAAGCTGCTGCCAGCATTGTGAAGATAAGTGAAAGTGAGTTGCAACTTTAGTGAAGACATTGTGAGCCTGAGCGAGTGTTGCTGTAGCAAAGAGTCGCTTGAGCTCACGATGTGTTCACTGAAGCTGCGACTCTCTTTCACTTCTCTTCCTATTGCCAGCAACATTTCCTACCCACATGACCCAAGGACAGTTTGCAGTTATAGGGCCACACATCAATGGAACAGTACCTCATACAGCGTCAACATATTAATATTTTTAAATAGTAACCCCAATCCTCCCCTCTCCCCTTCTGCTACCCTTGTTACTAATGGGCAAAATACTGGACTGGAGACATGCTACACAGATCTAGTGTTTCATACACATTGTAGATCTGTAATTACAATACTTTGGGGTGCATACTTGCAAAGATTTATATCCATCATAACCTGTGCCTTACTTGGCTTACAGTATTGCAGACACTTCACAAAGCAGCAAAACTGTTGCATATTTGGAAACTACTATACACAATGCATAGTTGTGGGTTGCTTTATTTAAAACACATACTGTACTTAGAAATAGTCAAAGCAAATTATATGCTTAGGACATGTTTGATATTTTATGTAGGGTCTTGAAGCTGAATAAACAAACCACTAGTACAGCCTTGTAAGATGGTACTAGACATTTAGCTTGGCCTTGTGTCACCACTGTGGTGGGAGAAACAAATTAGTGAGCTGGTAGTCAGTTCAACTAGTTTGTTTCAAAATGTGTTAAGCAATTTTACATTTTTAGTGGCTATCATTTTCCAGGACTCAAAAATAATTTCATTGGCAGGTACTCAGTTGGCTAGTAAGTATCAGAATGTGGTAGCAAAAACAACTGCTTTACTAGCCCTTGGTTATCTTGCTAACTGATTTGTCCCACCATAGTCACAAGAGTTGTAGAGGGGAAGGTGTGAAGGTGTGTGGATTAGGGTTGCTATATGCTCTTTCTCGGGGTTAGTGTCTCCAAATGTTTAGGGATTTCTAATACCGTGGCAAGAATGGACCCCATTCTTTAGCCAGGGCATATTCAAAACTCAAGAAATTAGTACTGTATTAATCTTTGATGTTTGCTGAGAGCGCTCTTCTCAGCACACGCAACGTCCCCAAAATAGCTTCCTTTTGAAGTTCATAAGGTGTCACAAGTATTGGTAGCATATTTAAATGTGCCTGAAAGTTCTTTTTGATTAGTCCCATTGCTCCAAGCACTACTGGAACAATCTGTGTGTCCTTGCTGTATAAGGTACCATACCATACTGGGCTGTGGTACTGCCCAATTCCATTAGTGACTACTACTCAACTTTTTGTTTTTGGTCCTATAGGTGCCCTCACCCCTCCCATCCAATTTTCTGTCTTTCAGGGACTTATCTAATGGGATATAGAAAATCTGCAGTCAGTTATAAGGGTTGTGAATTGGTCTGTTCTGCACACCCTGCCTGATGTGAACTTGGCCCTGGGGTTCATTACTACTGCTTTGTCCTCCATCCAGGACAAATATTTTCCTATCATCACCTGAAGAGTGAAGGCTGTAAATAAAAGATGGCTTACAAAACAGTTTCTAGCTAAAATGAATCAGAGACATGCCCTATGGGTTTATCAAAAAACTGCCACATCCTCCATCGCTTGGAACAACTATCAAAGGCTCTATTAAGGTAAGCAGGACACTAAAGCACTCAAGGCTGCCTACCTTAAAAAGCAACACATCCACACATGGGCAGACCCTCACAAGTTCTGGTTATTATTAAACTCACTAATTAAGCCAGACACAAAGCACAGCCTCATCTTCTTGTGCACTGATGATGGAACCCTAACTGATCCCTCACAGGTCACAGAGGCCTTGAACAGGAAATTTACAAACCTGTTAGAGTATTTTGCTGAGCTCCCATTAAGTACTCTGAGCCTGCACTCAGAGATAGGAGGGAGAATGTGCTTGGAATCCCTACATTCCACTTCAAATAACTTCTTGCAAAGAGGTCCGTTGGCTCCTCATGGCCCTCCCCAATCATGGCAGTGTTAGTAGCAATGGTCTCTACCCCTGGTTCCTCAAACTGACAGCCAACCACATTGCTAAACCCCTAGCCATACTCTACAGTCTATCATTAACCTCAACTATCCCAATGATATGAAAGCAGGCCAGAGTTGTAACTATATTTTAATAATGTGACCCAAAACTCCTTGACAGCTGATCAGGAAAGGAAAGAGCCACCTGGGGCATAGATGCCAGTGACATAAGTCAATGTCTCCAAAGTCCAAAGTCATGGCACTCAAACCCACTCCTCTTTACTTGTGCAGAAAAAACAGAAGCAGGCAACATAATTTATTTTACCCTTTTATTGCAGTCCAAAAGAACATACACCCAGCTCGGTGGTGACAGTAACTCGTAACGTTTCACCTGAAGGCTTTATCTAATGAATAGTGCCCCTAAGGACACAGCCTCTTTTTATATTACTAATTCAGCTGTAATCAATTAAACATTTACATAAACTTCCATGGCAACAAGAGAAGTAATAATGACAATTGCAATGCTGAATAAGTAAAGTGTTATTACTCTTAAATCTAAAACTTACTGCATAGTGGCACATAGAAAACACATTAAACAGTCCTACACATGATTTCTAGATTGCATGGGTATATTTACTTAAGTTTATTAATTTTATTCATTTCATTTTATGTGTATACCCAGTATTAACCTCTTTAAGTGGATGGATCAGAGAGCATTGGTGAAAGCAGGCTTAGTGAGACCTGTGGGGCACATGCTTTAGATTTCTAACTATTTTTTATATATAATTAAGAGACTCTATTTTGCATGCCCCATCATAGGTCCTAGGTGGGGCGGGGGAATAAACCTTTAGGCAATGAATACAACTTGCATTACTTCAAAAAGGATTCTGTAACATAAGACCCAGTATTTTGAGCGATGAAACAAGGGGAGTTCAGCCCAAAGTGCCGGGGTCAAGATTGCCAAAAGAAAAAGCTTTTGTTTAAGAACAGAAAAAAAACACATATAAAACAGAGGATATTCAAGCCAAAGAAAGAGGAGGTCAAGACAGGGTGCCCAGGGTCATTTGTGTTTAAAAAGGGACCCTTGTTACTAGTCACCATCTAGCTGGGTGTATGTTCTGTTGGACTGCAATAAAAAGGTAAAAGAAATTATATTCCCTATTTCTGTTCTTTCTGCAGAAGAAAATAGAAGTGGGTTTGAGTGCTGTGACTTTGGACTTTGGACTCCTTGACAGCCATTGGCCAGTGTCCATCCTGTCCCTCCAAAGTAAAGTTCTGAAAAAATAGTCTTCCAGAAATATCAGACCAGTACCTACATACAACCTCCTCTTCCCACACCAACATGGCTTTAGAGTGACCATAGCACAACCACCCTGTTGGCTAAGACCATGTCTTCAGGAGCCTGGACAAACGCAAGCCCACCGGTGCCATTTTGATGAACCTAACAAACTCTTTTGACCTGACAGACCACGGCATCCTCTTACAAGAATTGCCCCACTATGGTTTCTCAGCGAATTTCTTGAGCCTGGTTTTGCAACTACCTAAATGGGAGACTGCAAGTGGTCTGCAGTGTGGGGTCCACCTCCAGCTCCCTGGGGGGGTCTATTCTGAGACCCATCCTGATCTCCCTCTTTGTGGACCACCTCATCAGGGAAAGTATGTAGGGGTGCCACATGTTAATGTATGTGTATGACTGGATCATCTACCACAGTGACAAGAACCCTAGGGAACTATCCCTCACCCTCAACCAGGAATTCAACTCAATCCATGGGTACTTCACTGCAAATAGATTGCTTGTTAATGCCAGGAAGATGAAAGCCATGTTCTTTGGGTCAAAACCCAGGCTCACAAAGTAGGTAATAAATCCAAATACCCCTTACCCCTTGAGCATCTGTGTTCCAGATGGCTCCTACCTTGGACAGGTAACTGTGTTCAAATTTATTTATTTATTTATTAAACTTTGGTGACTGGGTAGGCCCACTGAGACTAGAAGTCCCTTTCTCAGGGGCAACCTGCAGGAGGGGGTGCAGATGATAACCAACTGAAATTGAAACAGATTAAGCTATCAATGGTATTTCTTTAGTGAATGGGGGAAATTTGGCCAGGACACTGGGGAAATTCCCTTACTCTTTTTGAGAAGTGCCATTGGCTCTTTAACGTCCACCTGAACAACCACCAGAATAGGCAGACGGGACCTCGGTTTAATGTCTCATCCAAAAGACAGCACCTCAGGAGTGCAGCATCCCCCTCTTGAGGAACTATGGTGTCAGTATTGGGATTTACCCATGTACCTGTTGTGAAGCTAGAACACACAACCTTTCGATCTTACGGCCTCAGAAGTGAGAGTGCAACCTGTTGAGCCACTGACACTGCAAATACCTAGGTGTTACCCTGAACTTCTCTATAACTTTCACTGACCACATTGGAACGCTGATCAAGTGTGTTAACCAGTAACTGGTTATCTGCTTTAGGTTAAAGAATGTCATGACCCCAAAAGTGTGTTTTGCTATAGCCCAATACATGCTTCTCCCACTCCTAGATTACTGCTACTCCATTTATTCTCAATCCTCCAATCATAAACTCACTAAACTTATCATGCCTATAACAGCATTGTAGGTTTGCGTTACTGGCCCATAGTAACACCCACTTCTGCTCCCATTGTCAGATGCTTGGCTGTCTGTCCCTCCAGGCCTGTTATGACTACCTAATGGATACCCTTGTTGAAAAGTACCTTAAGGAAAATGAGAACTTCCTCTGTGAAGCCTTCTCAGTTTTAGGACTGGCTCACAACATCTCAGGTCCTCATCTCAATGTCTACCTGAACTTCCTCAGATGGCTACTGCGATGGGTAAGAAAGCTTTCTTCAATGCCACCCCTATGCTATGGACTGTTTAGCTAGTCTCCCTCCACCCTCTAGGTACTTCCATCATATTCAAAACTCATTTTAAAATACTCTTCTAACCTCCTTTGTAAGTGCCCCACTTAACCTGGGATGGACGGGATATTTTTAGGTCCAGATGTAGACCCCTAGTCAGGTTTTGAGGCAGCTGACAACATAGTTGTTAGTCATGTTTTATATCATATGGTATTATGTTGGTAGCTATGGTCTGAAGTTCAAATCACAATCCAGTCGTGATGTTATTGTGTCCTATGCTGTGAATCTCTTTTTCTTTATTGTGGACTTGTGCCTGTTTCAAGGCTTAATACTGTGTGCTCTAACTGTAATTATCTTTATTTCAGGGCCTTGTATTATGGGCCATAACTGTCATTTATATCTGTGTTGCATCATTGTATGGTTGTACTAATTCAACCTGTACCAATATTTATGTATGAGTCTTAGACTATTTTGTACATGTCATCTTGATGGCTGGAACCATTCCTGAAAATGGTCCCTTGGACCACTGTGCCCATCCAGTTACAAAATAAATAAATAAAAATAAATACCATTAATTTATGAGCCAGTACCATTACACTGCCCTAGGATCATGAAGATAGGGAACATGGTTGGGTGGGTGGAAGTTGGATTTATGAACCTTAAAAGCACATTTACAAACTTTGTGGACATAGCTTTTTCCAACCATTGTGTAGTTTGTGTTTTGTGCACTGGTCTCATTTTTTTGCTATACGTTTCCTTACTTTCTAAGAAATTTGTGTAGTAACTTTATTTACTCATGGGATTTTAAACCCTATACAAAGAAAGAGGTGATCCCTTATGTATTTTTCACAGGACCCTTTCTGATTTGTGAAAAGCCAGAAGGGCTTCTGCAGAGAAGGACACAGAAGCCCTTCTGTGGACTATGCACCATAATCTCCTGATTCCGTGGACTATGGGACCATTTGGGCCTTCAGATTGAAAGCCAAGTGACCTAAAACATTTTCTGGCATGTTATATGTTTGAAACATTTGAAATATTAATTTTAAGACTAATTACATATGGATAGAGATGTTGCAAAATTAAATTTTGCCAGCAAAATTGGCAATTTTGATGAGTGAAATGTTTCACTAAATTGCAGCGAAATTGTAAAATTTTGCCACAATTTCACATGCTACCATTCCCTATGTAAAACTCTCCCAGATGTCTAGTGATCCCCCTGCCCCTCCGGCCACTCACCAGCCCAAATTATTCTCCCTGGTGTCTAGTGGTCCCCCCCCCGGCCAATCACCAGCTGTAATTGAATAAATCCTCCCCCCACCCAGCTACCCTGGCCCCCTCATGTTCTTTTTTAATAAAAACAATGAAACCCACTCTCCCTGGTGTCTAGTAGCCCCCCCACCCATGGCCACTCATTGACCAAATTATTCTCCCTGGTGTCTAGTGGTTCCCCTGGCCGATGACCAGCCATAATTCAATAAAGCCTCCCCCCTGCCCCCAGTTGCCCTGGCACCCTCATTTCCTTTTATAAGAAAAAATAGTTGGGCTACCAGCCATGAAAGTGAGTGGAGGGCTGTGCCAGTGGCCTGATTGTGGTACTTGGGGAGAGCAGGATGGGTGTTAGCTCATGATGACAGGGAGGGGGGTCCACTAGACACCAGGAGTATGTGTTTGATTTATTTTTTTTTAAATAGAAGGAAATGAGGGGGCCTGGGTAACTGGAGGAAGGGTGGCTTTATTCAATTAAGGCCAGTGATCAGCCAGGGGGGGGGCACTGGACACCAGGGAGAATAATTTGGGCCATGAGCGGTTGTGGGGATGGGGGTGACCACTAGACACCAGGGAGCTTGGATTTAATTTTTTTTTTATTAAAAAAGGACATGGGGGTGTGGTCCCTAGCCACCGAGAAGATGGCAGCATAATTCCAAAACTCCATCCAGACCTTAGCCCATCCGTGCTCAGATGCCGTGATCCTGTGGAGTCCTTTTTATAAATCAGCGACTTTATGGACGGGTAGTACCCTACTTGCTGGGCGGCGCATTCTTTTCAGTGGAATTCTGAGCATTCAACATATTTCAATGGCACCGTGACCTGAAACCACTTCGATTCACCAAGGCCGCATAGGCCCTATGCTCACCACACTACAAGCTGACCAGCCTGCATTCCTGTCTACATTTATCCTCCCTCCCTCCCCTCAGGTGTTGTTACAAGATTGGGTGCCTAAATCCACCTCACCAGCTACAATTCAGAACCCCCTCATGTTGTTTCCATTGCCAGTTGGCCTCAATCTAAAAATGGATCAACTGGTGGCTGTGGGGGAGTCCCTGCAATATATTACTAAACTTTAGGAAACACTGTTCACAAGAGTTGATGAAATAAGTCTATCTTTGATCAGTACTGCAATGGATGTTCAGCACTTACAGGACAGGATGAATGTGGTGGAGCAGAGGGCTGAAGCATGTGAAGCCCAGCTGGCACAGGTTTGGCAACATCTCCAGCAGCATGAGGAGTGGCTCACTGCGCTCTGGGAGAGGGCCAAGGATCATGAAAACCTGAGTCGTTGCAACAACTTGTGGATTGTTTGGCTCCCAGATGGGGTGGAAGGACAGTCAGTGAAGCAATTTCTCAATGAGAACCTTTCTTGTATATTAGGGGATTGGTGGAGGGGATCAATCGAAGTTGAAAGGGCTCACAGGGTCTCGGCCCACACAAGCAAGCATTCCGACACACCCAGGCCAATTGTGGCATACCTGTTAAGATAAATTACTAAGGAGAGGATTTTATATGCTGCTAGAGACCTGGGGGAACTTTTCTGGCAAGGAACTACAATTGCTATATACAGGGACTTTGCCCAAGAAATGGCTGCAAAATGGAGAGTATTTGGGACAATCAAAAGATTTCTTTATCAACATGACTTTCGATTTAAATTTAAAAATCTTACTAGATTACATGTCTCCAAGGAAGGGCATGAATTCATAGCTGATCACCCTGTGGACGTTGAGCACTGGATTGCTAGACTTTGGCCAGGCCTTCAGTGCCCTAGTGCAAATTCCAGAAGGCTTTGGGAGCCCCCTCCCTCGGCGCCTCTTGGTAGGAACCTTTTTTCCACCTATGGTTCCCCTGCATCTCATTTACCAGCAGGATAGGTCATACACCAAACCTGTCCCCCATTGAATGTTGACCCCCCAGTCTGCTCGCATTAATGCCAGCCTATCGATCACTGCCTTGCAGACCTCCACCACGCAATTCTCTCTCCCCCTCAATGGGTATTAAACTCACTACCCAAGGCAAAGCAGAGACCCAGGAGTGGGCCACATCACTAGCCCTCTAAATCCTCAGCAGCACTGCCTGCAAAGATCTCCAGGGAGGATCTCTCTCCAGTACTTGATCAGACTACTACTAGTCCTCAAAAAATGGACACTGAACAATCGACAGACTGGGCCGACTTTCTGGAGATGTCGTTGGTAGAATTAGTGGACACCCTTTCTCCTGTGTGACCTGGTCTTATCAGCTACGCAGCTGCAGTGGTGAAGGCACCTCTGGATCCTGGAAGTACCCCTCGGGGCCCCCCTGAGATGGTCAAAGGCCAAACCACTGGAACCTGACTTAATGCCTAATTCTGTATTAATATTCTGCTGTGTGATGGGGGGTGCACTTATTATTTCCCCCCCCCCCCCATTCCTATTTCATTCCATGGAACAGTTACTGCTACGGGTGCAATGTAGAGTGTGACAAGCCGGAGGCCACATATGTGCCTATTGCCCCCCCCCATCCTACCACATGGAATGGCTAAGGCTATGTACATGCTGTAGTATGTGCCAAACTACAGTCACATATGCAGCCCAGTAATATCTGAAGAGGATCACTTGGGTGATTATAGGCCCCCCCACCCTCTTCATCTCTCACATATGACAGTTACTGGCTCAACAATTAAGCTTCTGTGTTCTGCCCCAGGCTTTGCCCCCCACTAGAGTTGTTTCTTTCTTCTCGCCTAGTAACCAGCAGGTGGGTATGCCTACCCTCCCTCTCCTTCCTTCCTCCCACCTCCTTCTCCTCCCCCTTCCCTCCATGTGTTGGATCATCTGATCCTCAGTTGGGGCTGGTCTAGGATGAACTGATTCAGTGTATCATCCATATAATACCCCCCACCGAGTTGAGTGTTGGAGATAGCATAGCTGTAGGGTATATACATATATATATTACCCTTGTTTGCTTTGACCACCAGACTCATATTGTTGTTGTTGTAGTGTCTTTCTTTGATACTTTCATGTTCAATACTGGGCTTTTTGCCCTCTTTGATATTGACTTATTACTTTCATATACTTCATTTGCTCTTTGTTTTTAGATCTGATGATATAGCCTTATCTATAACCTAGGACACGTAGTTCAGATGCTACAGTCAATGCTTACATCTTTCTCAGTGCTAGTGTATGCACTGATAACCCTATTCTCCTTCAGGTATTTGGTGGCCTTAGAACCCAGCATCTCTTTTCTTAACAACTCAACTGTAAGTTCTGTAAGTACCCCCTCTTGTCTATTGTGTGAGAATATGCCCGTTACTCCTTCTGCTCCCCAGGGATATCACTGGATAACTTGGAATGTGAAAGGACTTAACCACCCGATCAAATATACAAAAGTCCTACAACACTTAAAGCCCTTGCGGGCAGATATTCTAATCTTAATTAAACTAATCTCATAGATTTCTTTGACTGGGTAACCAGATTGGTGGACCAAGGGGGAGCAGTTGATGTCACCTACCTTGACTTCAGCAAAGCTTTTGATACTGTTCCACATAGAAGATTGATAAATAAGCTGGGCAGGCTCGGGGTGGGTCAGAAGTTGGTCAACTGGGTGACAAACTGGTTGACGGGCAGAAAACAGAGAGTGGTGATAAATGGCATACAGTCAGAAGAGATGCAAGTCACAAGTGGGGTACCTCAGGGATCAGTCCTGGGGCCAGTCCTCTTCAATATCATCATCAGTGACATTGCAGATGGACTGGAAGGGAAAGGGAAAGGGAAAGGGAAAGGGGAAATTGTTTAACCAGGAAAGGTATTCTGAGCTGAAGCTTGTTTCCAGGTGCGACCTGGGAGCACAAGGAAGTTAAGTGACTTGCTCAGTGTCACACAGTATGCAAGTGGGGACTATGGGATTCAAACCCCGGTCTCCAGGTTTTCAGCTCAGAGCCTTAAACCACTGTGCTATACTGCATCCTGGAGGGTAAGGTTTGTCTGTTTGCAGATGACACCAAGATCTGCAACAGATTAGATGAACCAGATGGGGTGGCAGAATGAGAAGAGATCTGGATAGACTAGCAAAATGGTCAGAAGAGTGGCAACTGGGGTTTAATGCAAAGAAGTGCAAAATCATGCACATAGGGAAGAGAAACCCTGAAGCCATCCATAGGCTGGGAGGGGAGTTGCTTGCAGTCACAAGGGAAGAAACAGACTTTGGTATCATCATCACCGATGGCCTGAAATCATCCAAGCAGACCACTAAAGCAGTAGGTAAGGCTAGGGGGATGTTAGGGTGTATTAATAGGGGTATCACAAGTTGGAAGAGGAAGGTAATAATCCCTCTTTACAAGACACTGGATAGGCACCATCTGGAGTACTGCTTGCAGTACTGAAGGCCACACCTTCACAAGAACATTATCCAAATTGAGGCAGTCCAGAGAAGGGCAACCAAAATGGTGCAGGGGCTACATCAGAAAACATATGAGGACAGATTAACAGAGCTCAATATGTATACCCTAGAGCAAAGTAGGGATAGAGGTGATATTATCAAAACATTCAAACACCTTAAGGGCATTAACAAGGTGAAAGAGTTTAACATGTTTCAATATAAGAAAAAGAGCAGGACAAGAGGACACAGCATGAAATTAGAGGGAAGCTGATTAAGGGGTAATGTGAGGAAGTTCTTTTTCACAGAAAGGGTGGTGGATGTATGGAATGGCCTACCTCAGGAAGTGGTGGATATGAAAACAGTGCAGGGCTTCAGACAGGCATGGGATAGGCATAAGGAAGCAATACAGATGAGTATGAATAGATAGGCCATTGACAGAGCAAAGGCCGATGGCACATTTATAAGGTAGAAAAAGAAATGGTCAGACTGGATGGGCCTTGCAGTCCTTATCTGCCATCAGCTTCAATGTTTCTATGTTTCTGTATTGCCCTTCGCCAAGAAACCCACCTGCTGTCTAAATGTACTAATTGGTTAAAGAAATTTTGGTTGGGAGAAGTACTGACTAGCTCCTCCATCACTAAATCAAAGGGGGTGGGTATCTTTATCCATTGTGCCTCTTTATGGATGGTGAAAGATGTCAAAAAGGATACCCACGGCCATTGGTTAGTGGCAAAATTGTTTTCCCCTACAGGCACTATTTTGTTGAGCAATGTGTATGCTTCCAATACCGAACATGTCGACATTTTTCCTGCAATAAGTCAAGCCTTGTCGGATTTACAGTCGGATGGGTCACCGCTCCCTGTAATCCTGGCTTGGGACTTCAATATGGTAGGGGATATATTTTTGGATAAATCTTACCCAACCCCACACGCTAACCCCAAATCCAGATAATCTCTTCTAGTCATGATAGAGGAATGGGCCCTCACAGACATCTGCTGTAGGGACCACTCTACTGGCAGAGATTTTTCCTTTTACTCCACGCCACATAAATCTCACAGTCGCATAGACTTCTGACTTGCTACTGAATTAGCAGCTAGATGTCTCTCTGATTCCAATATTGGTTTCATTGTAATTTCAGATCATGCCCCTGTCTCACTAAGGATTACTCCCCTTGAACATCGCCTGTACGGAATTTGTTGGTGTTGCAACCCACTCCTATTCCAGGACCTGGACTTCCATCCCCATTTAGTACAGGTGACTAGGGATTACTTCTCTGTGAATGCTGATTGTGGCGTGTCCCCGAGCATAATCTGGGAAGCATTCAAAGCAGTATTAAGTGGCCACATTGTTGCCTTTTCAGTGGCTCAGGACCTCAAGCATATGGCAACTGTGACCTATCTCCAAGCACACCTAGCCGTCCTGGAGTGTTGTTTTAAATCTACCTCCCAGGCTGCCCCAGATGGCACCCCACATTGGCAAATAGTTGGACTCAGATATCAAATAAATACAATTTTGCATCAAAAGGCTGAATGGTGTCTCCTGAGATTGAAGCAGGCCTTTTGGGCTGGGGGTGAGAAAGCAGGGAAACTTCTTGCTTTCCACCTTCGCAAACAGCAGGTAGCTACACAAATACATGCACTCCATACTTCTGCAGGCTCCATGGCGACTAGTCCCAAACAGATTAACACCACTATGCAGCAATTTTACCATTCCCTCTATCAGTCTCAGTCCTCTAATACCACTCAAGAGTTTCAGTCTCTTCACTAAATTTTGCCAGCGAACCCCACTACCAACTCTTACCCCTGAACAAGTGACACACTTGGAGTCACCTGTCTCCTGTGAAGAACTTCAATCGGCACTGTCACAGATGGCTCGGAGGAAAGCCTCTGGTCTGGATGATATGTCTGTGGAGCTCTACAAGGCCCTCAGCTTTGATATTATTCAGCCACTGCAACATGCCCTACAATCTCCCCTTGCCACTGGATCTCTTCCCCACACTATGAAGGAGGCAATAATCTCCCTTCTACCTAAAATATCATCCGACCCTTTAGATTGTGCCAACTTTTGGCTAATATCCCTTTTGTCAATAGACACTAAAATATTAGCCAAAGCATTGGCTTCCAGACTAACATCAATTATTCCCTCAATTATACACCCCACCCAGATGGGATTCATGTGGGGCAAATCAGGGATGGATAACACTAGACTCCTTCTCAGTCTTAAGTGGTTTGCCTCAAAATCCTCTCTTCCCTTAGCAGCCTTAGCGATTGACTTCTCTAAGGTGTTTGACTCTATTGAATGGGAATATCTCTATAAAGTCCTTTTTAGGTATGGATTTGGTACTTCCTTTATGCAGTGGGTACGTACCCTTTATTGCTCCCCCATGGCACGTATTCTTACTAATAGTAAGATTTCCCCTCCCTTTGCGTTGCACGGGGCACCAGACAAGGTTGCGCGTTATCCCCCTTATTATTTCTTGTGGCTTTAGACCCCCTGATCAGGACTTTTATTGCCTCCCCCCAAATCCAGGGCATTGTTGTTGCCAATCAACCCTATCTTTTAGTGGCCTAAGCAGATGATCTCCTTTTAACCTTGTCTAACCCTCAAGAAACTTTACCGGGGGTTCTCCAAATCCTAAATGACTTTGGTGTAATTTCTGGCCTATGTATTAATAAAAAAAAAACACCTTGGTTCCTTTAAATAATCATTGCACTAAGACTTGTATCCAAGGAACTAGCTTGACTTGGGCGAATAAGGGGTTTAATTACCTTAGTGTTTGTATACCAACAGCCTGGACTGCGCTTGGATCTGCTAATTTCTCTCTGCTACTAGCACAACTAACTGTAGAAATAGAGAAGTGGCGTAAATTGCAACTCTCCCTACCAGGCAAGATAGCAACTATTCGTATGCTCTTGCTCCCCCTCATCATGTATGTTCTAAATAATCTCCCCATCTCTCTTTCGCTCCAAGCTTTTCACCTCTTTACAGAAATTAACTGCCAGCTTCCTATGGGACTCTGAGCCACCTAGGTGGAATAAGCATAAGCTGAGGGCACACTGATCTCAAGGAGGCCTTAATGTACCCTGTTTTTTTTGGCTATCACCTATCCTGTATAGCTGCACAGGCAAGTAAATGGTTTATGCCCAATGCTGTGGATCCCCTGCTATGGGTTCAATTAGAAACTGATCTGGCAGGCACAGTACCGCTATATACTTTTCTCAATTCACACTTGCATCTGCCCCATTCTATCCCACTCACAGTGATATGTACAGCTCGCTCTTGGAAATGTCTCTTGGCTAAATCTCATTTGCCTAAACAGTCCTGGAACCCTCCTATACAATATGCCCCTTTATGGCGCAATAGCCTTATTCAAATTGATGGGGCATCAGTATACTGATCCTCCTGGCACAAACCTGGAATACAGTTTATACAAGACCTCTCGCTCTCCCTCAGCCATGTACCCTCAGCTTCCCTTTGCTCAATTACAAAGGCAATTCTCTCTACCACATAAAGATTTTTAGAGATATTTGCAAATTTGGAGTGCCCTACAGCCTATTCTCCTTAAATATCAGGGCACCACACAATGGACCTGGTTAGCTGGTTTGCATCACCTCTCTACTACTAGAGGTGTTATGGGTCACTACTACAGTTCTTAGAGAGTCTCACAACCCAATGCACCCTGTCCTGTAAAAAGAAATGGGAACTGTATACTGGCTCCATCATTTCCGATAACCAATGGAACTCCAATCTTAAAAGTATTCACCGTACCTATAGTGACACCAATAGTCACTTTTTGCAGTTAAAAATCCTGTTGTTATGGCACTGTATGCCAGTAGCTCTCTATACACATGGCTTGCTTAGCCATAGAAATGTTGGTGCTGCTCCCAAGTGGAGGCACACATTCTTCATATTTTATGGACTTGACCGAACCTGGTAGCTTCGGACATCTCCTTAGTGCTTAAACACCCAATTGTCCTTTCTGATTCAAAATTATTCATGGGGAATGTTACCTCCTTGGGTCAACTATCTAAACCACTCAAAGTTTGGACCATGGTAGCTATCTTAGAGGCTAAGCACCTTCTCTTCATGCAATGGCACCAACCACTTATCCCTACCCGTACTGCCTGGCATGCAGCTTTGGCTAAACTTTCCATTTTTATGTTTGCTTGCACGCATGTGCAAGAAACATAGTGCCATCATCTGAGTTTTCAGAGGTGTGTTACCTCCTCTTCCAATTCAGTTAGTGTGTTGGCAGGAGCGGCCCAAGTCCTCCAATGCATGCTGGAGCTGTCTATGACAGCTCCAAAATGCAGTGGTGTACAGTTGAAAGGGGGAGCTACACTTCAGTGAGCAGCGATAAGATATCGTCTGCTCATGTGCAGCTCCCCCTAAACACACACACACACACAAACACAAACACACGCACGCATACTGTGTGCTGCCCCCCCAAGCACACACTGTATAGCTGATGGGGGTGCCCAATCCCCCGTCGGCTGTGCTGCACCCCCCTAAAAGCCTTCCACATGCCACACTGGGTGCCCACCCCAGCGTGGCACTCGTGTATAGCGGACAGGGTACCCAGTCCCCGTCAGCTCCTGTCCCCCAGGTACAGGGTGCCATGCTGAGGCCCACCCCAGCATGGCAGCTGATCAATATAGCCAAAGGGGTGCCCTAATCCCCGTCAGCTCCATGCCCCCCAACCCAGCCATCCTTGTACCCACTTAGAAGCCCACCACAATGTGGCAAATGTCCAGCGTCATCATTTAAAAAAAAAACTGTAAATAAAAAACTGTCCCTCGGTGCTTCTCCCTGGCCCCTCTCCCACAACCTGCACCAACCCACTGTGCACCCTGCCTCCTCACACACCCTCCTCAGCCCATACTTACCTCCGGACCTTGGCGCGACGATCTTCGGTGGACCGGGAACACGTCTGCACTCTTCAAAGCCGGCCGCGAACTGAGAAAATGCCGGTAAGCTGTATAATGGGATCGATTTTTTCAACTTTATTGCATATCTCAGGCATTTTTTGGTTTTTGTGCACCAAATTTTTAACATGAGATTTTTGGGACCCCTTCTCATGAATGCTGTCACTGTCATGGTGCTACTCGGGCCCGAAGGGTGATTTCACAGCCACTGCATGAAATCACCTTTCCTGAATGATTAACGAAACGACACTGCCAGTGTTCATAAGGTGGGCTCTCAAGAAGCCTATTTTGAAAATTTGGCGGAAAAATTCCAAACAATGACTGTTTTACGAGCGTGCGTTGCGCAGTTCGTACGCAGGCTCGTAAGTTCACGAATTTCCAATATTTTCACTCCAGATTTTCAACATTGCAATTTTACCACACCTTCTTATGAATAGTACAGCTGTCATTTTTCACATCTCACCCAAATTGTGTTTCCGCCCATGTAGCGCACAATGGCGCAGTCGGTGTGTTAAATCAATATACAGGACAAATTAAGAAAATCACAGTGACACTGTTCATGAGCAGAGGTCTTTTAGTTTAGTTTAGTTTATTAGTCTAGGAATTAATACCTTTGAGCCAGGGCTCTTTTACAAAGGTTCCACGTCACAAAGAACATTTAACAAAGCAAGATACACATTACAGGTAAAACCAGACAGGAAAGTTACATCATAAATTTGCTATTAACAGTTTAAGGCAGTAACGTTTTTAAGTTTCATAGAAAAACAAGCTATAACAGGTTCAAGCGAGTAGACAATTTTGAGGTTAAGGAAACTTCCAGGGAGAGGGTGATCATTAGGCGCCAAAAGGAGGCTAGAGAGGAGGGAAAGGTGGTGAGTGGGAGAGTAAGTGAGAGGACTGGAAAAAAGGGGGAGTGAGTTTGGGGAGACAGAAAGTAGTAGAGGTACCAGAGGGTTCATTAGTCAGGGAGGAAGAGGCCTCAGATGTGAGGATGGACATGAGGGTAGTAGTCTTTATCTAGCACAATCACAGTTGCTAGTGGTGGTGAGAGCGGGCATAGAGCATGGTTTGAAAGCTTCAAGCGAGGTTAAGGATAGAGTAGGTGGACTAAGCGCATTGAACCATGTCGGGCTCTGTATGTGAAAGATCTTTGTCCCTGTGCAGTCCGGCATCTCGGAACCAGGAAAGGTTGACGTTCAGATCTGGTGGAGGGTCGGTGAGCCAGGATTCAGTCGGAGTGGGTTTGAATACATAATGGAGTCAGTCCCAAGATAGATTTTTTGCCATTGTGCAGGTGAGATAAATAAGACGATTTGATAGGTTCAACCAGCCTGATTCATAGTACAGATCACACGTGTGAGTCAGTCTTTGAGCCCCCGTGAGGAGCCGGCAGGCCTTATTTAGAGTGATTGAGATATGCCTTAGAGCAGTGGAGGTAGCTGAGCCATAAATAATAAGGCCATAGTCAATGATTGAGATTATGGAATTCTGTTTAGCTATTCTCAATGCCACTTGATTTAGAAATTGACAGTTATGGAATAGTATTCCAAGGCGTTGGTTCACTGTTTTCGCAGTGTTGTCAATGTGGGTTGCAAAGGTGAGCCCTTGGTCAAAAGTGATGCCAAGGTATTTGAAAGTATTTACTTGGTCCAGTGTAATTCCCTCAGAGGTTTGTATGGTGAGTGGAGTATGCCTATTTTTGTTTTGGTGATTGGAGAAGAGCATGGCTTTGTTTTATTGTGGTTTAGCACAAGTTTACTATCCAGGAACCACCTTTTAACACTAGAAAAGCAAGTTGCAGGCTTTTTCGTAGGGAGTTTGGATCCTTGTGGGAACAGAGAATTACAGCATCATCAGCATATAAGATTATTTTCTCCTGGCAGATATCTGGGAGGGAGTTAAGGAACAGGCTAAAGAGGAGCGGTCCAAGAATTGATCCCTGTGGTACACCCGAGAGAACTGGTTTGAAGTCGGAGAGTTCATTAGAGATTTTTACAGCTTGAGACCGATTGGACAGGTAACTTTTTACCCAAGCACAAGGACCTTCGGCCAGGCCTAGGCTAGACAGTAGGGAGGTAAGTAGGCCATGATGGACTGTGTTGAAAGCTTTTGTAAGATCGATAAAGACTGCACCTGTTTGGCACCCTTTGTCCAGGGCTGAGTGGACTTCTCCAGAGAAATCAAGTAAGGCTGTTGTTGTACTATGTCCTTTCCTAAAGCCGTGCTGTTGATTACAGAGTAGATTGTGTTGTCAGGTAATCAGAGAGTTGGTCTGCCACTATTCGTTCAAGTGCTTTGGAGAGGGGAGGGAGTATTGATATTGGTCGATAGTTTCCTGTTGAGGTTTTGTCCCCCCCTTTGTGCACTGGCATAACTATGGCAGATTTCCATTTGTTGGGAAATTGACTCTGTCTTAAAATGGCTATGTTAAAAATTTGGTGAAAAAATTCCTAAAAATGACTGTTTTACGAGTGTGCGTTGCACAGTTCCTACGCACGCTTATAAGTTCGCGAATTTTCAATATTTTCACTCCAGATTTTCAACATTGCCATTTTACCACACCTCCTTATGAGCAGTATAGCTGTCATTTTTCATATCTTACCCAAAATGTGTTTCTGCCCATGTAGCGCACAATGGCGTTGTCGGTGTGCGAAATCAATGTATGGGATACATTAAGAAAATCACAGTGACACTGTTCATGAGCAGAGGTCTTAAAATGGCTATATTTAAAATTTGGTGAAAGAAATTCCAAAAAATGACTGTTTTACGAGCATGCGTTAGGCAGTTCCTATGCACGTTCGTAAGTTTGTGAATTTTCAATATTTTCACTCCAGATTTTCAACATTGCCATTTTATTACATTTCCTTATGAACAGTGCAGCTGCCATTTTTCACATGTCGCCCAAAATGTGTTTTCGCACATGTAGCGCTCAATGGTGCAGTCGATGTTTGAAAGCAATGTTTGGGACAGATTAAGAAAATCACAGTTACACTGTGCATGAGCAGAGGTCTTAAAATGCCTATGTTGAAAATTTGGAAGCAAAAGTCCATAAAATGACTGTGTTATGAGTGAGCATTGCGCAGTTTCCACGCACCCTCGTAAGTTCATGACTTTGTAATATTTTCAGTCTAGATTTTCACCAGTGGCATTTTTCCACACCTCCTTATGAACAGTACAACTGTCATTTTTCACAACATGGCCGAAATGTGTTTTCACACTTTCAGCGCAGAGATGCATGATCGCTGTGGGAAATCATTGTTCGGAACAGATAAAGAAAATCACAGTGACACTGTTCATGATCGGAGGTCCCAAAATGCCTGTGTTGACAATCTGCTGTAAAAAATTCCTAAACTAATTACATTACTGGTGTGTGTGTTGCACAGTTTCTATGCACGCTCGTGACTTCACCAGTTTTTTTAATATTTTTACTGCAGATTTGCAACATTGCCATTTTTTACACCTCCCCATGAACAGTACAGCTGTCATTTTTTACATCCTGTTTGGAATATTTTTGCACCTGTGGTGCTAAATGCCATAGTCGCTGTGCATAAGCAGCTTTCGGCTAACAAACTGATATTGCCACTGTTCATGAGGTGGAGTCACAAAAAAACCATGTTGAAAATTTGGAGTGAAAATACCAACGAATGCCTGAGGTATTAGGGTTTCCAACCATAATGCCCAACCCTGTAGAGAATGACAGGCATCAGGGATGTGACTTGGGATTCTTGCCTGTAATGCTCATACCATTCCGCACCCTGCAGCCAGTGAGAGGCATCGAGGTATGCCTTGGACTCTTCGGCCCCAAAGTTCACCCCATTCTCCTATACTGCACCCATCTCACCGTACTTCCTGATGGAATGGGGTGCACATAAGGGCCAAAGACCTTAGGCACACCGTGATAATTTGTCAGTGTCTGCAGGTGGGTGTGTGAAATGGCATGGCTGTTATGCCTGATGACCCAAAGGCACACCCCAATGCCTGTCACTCTCTGCAGGGTGGTGGTGGGGTTGACTTCAGTTCAATACTTCACTGCCATTCCTATTATGCAGCTCTGTAACTTCTACACTACCACTGCCAATGCCAGCAAGCAAACATTCGGCATTGACAAATGCTTGTTGAAATACTTTCTCACCTTCACTGGGGCAATTTGCACCATTACTATCAGAAATGGGAACCATATCTTCAGTCCCTTTTTTGAAAACTCCCGGCACCACCTTCCAACCCTCCTACTTAATGGGCTGTCTAAAACCTCTTCGGTTAAACTTTAGACTAAATCACTTTTAGTCTTTGCATCTGTTATAAGATACAAGCATCTGCCTTCATTAACTTTTTCTTACCTCCTTTGTCTTTCCTAGAAAGTATTTTATTTCTAAGACAACTGCACTATGGATAATATGGAATTTATGAATCTTTGTGAGGCACTTTGTTCATGGATGATAGTATCTGTCATTATGGTACTTTTTAGAGATGTATTGTCCTCAGTAACTGGTTGGCTGTATTGCTTACTCCCTACTGAATAAAATACTCAAAATCTCTTAATAAAATATTATATGATAAAAAGAAAGGACATGAGGGGTCAGGGCAATTGGGGGGGGGGCTTTATTCAATTACAGCCAGTGATTGGCTGGAGGGGACCACTAGACACTAGGGAGAACTTTGGAGACTGTAAATTTTGCTCCCAGGTGGCTAAATTTTGCTTATGGGTGCAACATTTCACCAGTTTGTGGATAAAATTTCACTAGCTCCGGGGGTGAAATTTCTCATTTCACCCTGAAAAATATTTCACATAATGTGTGAATTAAGGAAATAATTTTGCTTGGCGAAATTTTTCAATTTCGCACAACGCTACATATGGATGACTTTAGTTAAAACTGTACCGATAACATGCAACTAACATTAGTCAGAAGTAGGGCTGCTCATATAAGCCATTTTAAAAACAGATATTTAAGATAATTGGAGTTTTTTATGACAGTAGGATTTTAGGAAATAGGTCCTCAAAATATGATATCCTAAAAACACCTCAGATGTCAAATAAGATGTAGAATGTCAAAAAGTCTGACTTCCCATATCCTAAAATCCAAAATCTCCCTTTTCATGTAATAGAATAATTGATGCCTGCTCTCCCACTGCTATATTATACTTCCTCAACCTTCCACAGTATACTGTATAACAAGACCCCAATCCCCAGTTCAGATCAAAACCCTCTGACCAACACACCCACTGCCCCTCTCCTCCTTATAATAAAATAATAGGAGAAGGATTGTGATAAATGGAGATCAAATCTCTGGAGCTGTCCACTTCCCTCCTGTCAAATTCCAGCATCTCTCACCCTTGAGAATATAATCAAGACCAGCTAACATTCTCAAATAACAGTGAAACCCCACACCCAACACTATTACAATCCCCCACCTCCCTCCTTCCCCATCTTCTTATAATTAAATCATAGTTAAAGCATAGTGACTGACTGATATGTATTGTCATAAGCCTTCATTCATCCCCCATATCTCCCTCCACCGTAGCATTCTTTTATAAACACTGTTCAAAGTACATGCAAAGTAGGCAAACCATCCTACCGTAAATTGCAAAAGTATTTGTATTTTTAGTAGATTTTGTAAAATAATGAACACTTTACAAGGTGAACAGAAAAAAGTAAAAACATCCTATTGTAACTTATAAAAATAGTCATTTGTGCCTATGCATGAATATACACCGGGTATGTGTTATTCATGCATACCCAGCAAATGTGGCTACACACCCATGGCCAGGTGCAGGATGCACAGTATGCACAACTGTGAGCTTCCTCAAGGTGCCTGTCAGTGGTCCCCCCCCCTGCATGCATGATCATAGGGGGGCAGATCAAGGGGCACAGGCAGATATTCAACTGGTGCCTGTCCTGGGTCCTGTAGTGGATCCCCTGCTCCACATGAGCAGGGGTTTCTGGATGGTGTGGGATGACAATAATAAATGTTTACACATGAGTGCCCAAATGGCTGATCATAGCCCACACTGTCTATCTAGAGGGCTGGGGCAGTACAGTAGATGGGGATACATCATTCTCTAGCCTGTGGGGATACTCTGTGGGGGGCACATAAAATACTTTTTTGGTTTTTGATGTTTATTTTCTGTCTGCACACAGGGCACTTAATCCATATCTGTCTGCTTGCCCTTCTTGCCGGCGTCCCCCACTCAGTTGCCAAGATTTAACGGCCCATAGCTTGCCCCTATGGTGGAGCTCCTGGGGAGACACTGAGATCCACCTGTGGTCCAACTTATGCTTTGCAGTGTTCCTTGGTGGAGGTGAAGGGCCATCATGAAGTGCTGCTGTACAAGGATTTTACCTTGTGTTGGTTCACCCTCAGCATGAACATGAGCATGGGCATGTGTGCTCCCTCACATGCCCCATGGATGTTCGCTGCTGCTGTCACCTTGATGTGTGTGGGCCTGGCAAGGTGTACAGCACTGAAGGTGTACAACCCTCCCACTAGAGTTGATTATTCTAGTTGGGGTGTGTTCGGAGGGGCACAAAATACAGACATATGCCACTGGCAAAATATTGCACTGTATTGGCAGCATGGTATATTGCTGCTGCATAATGTCTTGTGACATTATGGCCTCATGCCAAAAGCCAGGCGCCAGAAACATTTCTCCCCCACCCAGAGGTAAAGAGCAGTCCATACGATGCTCATAGGATGCTCATTCAACCTCACCCTGACTGGCCCTCTGACAGCCCAGGCTCATACTAGAACAAAGGTCATCAGTATCGTAGGTGGTAGTGCAACTGCTGCATCAGCAGGCCCATTTTTTTATTTGTAGACTGGACATCAACTAGAAAAAGATTTACAGAATCTAATGTATAACTGTTTGCCAACAGCTGATCTTCCAATGTACAGTTTCTGAATGTAATGTCGGTTTGAGAACTATTGAACAAATCCATATTCATTAAATATTAAAATTAAACACCTCATAGTGTGGGTAGATAACAGGCTTGAATTCTCTTCCCACATTGATGCCATGCATGCCAAACTCCACCCCAAACGTGGTGCCCTGTACCACAATAAGGATTGCTTTTCCCCCCAGGACCACTGGGAACTGGGCTCCAAAATGGCTGTCCTGGCTTTCAACTATGTAGATGTGGTTTAGGGCACCACCCCTTCTACCTCCCTTGCCAGACTGGACACCCTCTGCAATGTCTTCTGCTGCTTTGCTACCAACTCACGATTTTGTACTCACCACTGATCCTTTTACTCCTCCCTATCCATCCTCATTCTCCCCTCACATTACCAGTTCCACTGTGCATCCCTCATCTCTAAATGCTGGTTCAGGTCCCTCCCCTCATACTTATCCCACCTCCTCAACCCTACCCTATCCCCTCCTACTACCACTCCCTGCATTCAAGAGAACTGTGCATATTCACCTTCCCCCACCCTCATTTCTCAGCTGGGAACTCTGCTTGCTCATACCACCTCTTCTCCTTCCGGATCCAGATATCCTCCTCCATTTGTCTCTCTCCCTCCCTTCCCTCCATTAGATGCCAGCTTTAATGCCTCCCCCCCCCCACCATCCTTCCATTCCCTTGCCTGGCCTTTGACCACCCCTACTTCCCCCTTCCCATTTAACCTCATAGTCCTGGCAACCTCAATGAAGTTTATCAACCTGTTTTGACTCCTACTTTCAGATCTGGTTCAGTGTCCCTTCACTGTGGCACTATGCACTCTGAGATTGCCAGGTTTACATGGATAATTTGTATGCTGATTCTTTTGTCCTCCATGAGCAATGTTTTGCTATTCTGTCTGCATTGCACTCAACGTGTGCTCTTTATGTTGTACTCATAACCACATCACCTGACTAGATATAGTTTGTTTGTAATTGGCCTTCTCTCCTTCCCCTGGGTCACACCTGGAAATGAGCCTCAACTCAACATACCTCTCTTGGTTACCAATTTTAAATAAATAAATAACCATTCACATTGAGGGTCACTTTTGATCAAGTTAAGTCCTCTAATCGATATACTGTATATGCATCTTGATCCCTTTATTTGAATTTTGGTCCATGTACTGAACCAGTAGAATATTTCCTGCAGTATGTACTGCTACTTGAGTTTGCTGATCATGTTTGCTAGAAATTCGTATTCCTTGTTCTAATCATGAATTTTCTATCACATTCTCTTTTGCTAACTCATGCTCAGGGGAAGAACCATTCTCCATACTCTGTGTCTCTTTCTCAATATTTTGTTGAAGTTCATCTCTTGTTTCTATTTTTTATTATGATGACATCACTGACTGCTTTACTTTTTTACTTTCTTTTACATTTATTTCCTGTAAAAATCCATTTTGACCTTTTTTTTTTAAGTCCACTGTTCTATATTTTGTGCAGCATCAATGAATTCAATTACTGTATCTTACTTTGTTGACAGAATCTCAAACAAGGGGGTTAGTTTAGCTACAGTACCTCTGTTAGTTGTCTTTGGTATTAGCTTATTCTCAGCTTGAATTAAAGTATCTACCTGGCCTGTTTTGCTTTGTGAATTAGGAGACTGATAATTCCTATTACCATTTTTAATTTTTTTTAATAATGATGTGGTTTCCAATTTTATTTGTATGCATATCAGGGCCTATATACTATGCCTACATGCTGCATATCCATGGCATGTACATTTCCTTAAGAAGAACAGTCATACATTGGGGTCTGGTCAGATCGTCATGGCATTCACTGAAGGGTACCATTCCCATTCTAAACTGGCTCCCCATTCAGTGACAGATGCTGTGTGCATGGACAGAAAGGGGGCTGGGCTATACCACGTATTAAGGTGTAGAGTGCTGGCAAAGGGGCCACAGAATATGACTGCTGGCCTGCTGCCATAGCCCTTACATTCCCCCTCCAGCTGGTAGGAGGTGATCTGATGTACACAGTGCTGACACTATTAAAGCAGCCCCCAGCCCTCCTGGCATGCGGTCATGGTGAGGAGCTCCCTGACAGCACTCAACCATCCTGCCTGTGCCTTAGCTGGTACAGAGGTGTGCTCTGTCCACAATGCACCTGAACAGCCCAGAGCTGTGAATCAACTCTTCAAGCAGAACAGGAATCTGACTGAATGCCTGATGGCATCCTTGACCCTGCCTGCATTCTGCCCCTGTGCCTTCCATGCTTCTATGTGCCTATGGGGTGGAGCTGCAGATAGGTGGACAGGGTATTTCATGCTGCACGGTGTGAACTAGTGAGAGTTCAGTGTGTATATAGCACATACCACTTGCCCAATCATGGATAGGTCCCATTCTGAATCTCCTCCTTGAGCACCTACAAGTTTTCAAGAATGACCACATGTTCTTTAAAGGGATCATTAATAAATTTAATGGTTGATTAGTCAGAGATGTTTTTGGGATAATTGAATTTCTTTGTTCTAATTTTATTATATCTACTTTTTTGAAAATGGAATCATATCTCAGTGAACTCAAATTCAGATTGAAATTAGGGGAAAAGGAGTCATGTGATGCTCTAGACCCCTCTAGCTCCCCTCTGGCACTCCTTCTCCTTGTTACTTTAAATAACTTACTTTATCATTTTAAAACCCTCTTGAAGCAGCCTACCTTATCCAGTATTTCCAAAGGGACTTTTGCATCTGAACTGGGAGCCATACTTGTGGAAAATCGCATTATGTCCAAGGTGGAGATGTGTCAAGCAGCCCCGAAACATACCCCGCCGGAGACACCCAACAAACAAGCAAAGTGGTCCAAGGCCCAAGCTAGAGGCTCGGGATGGATTTCTATGGTTACTTCAGCACCTCTCCCCCTTAATGGAAGACAGACTCCTACAAGCTCTGGAACCCCTCACAAATGCGATACAGGAGCTTACAATCAAAGTTAAAATTGTCCGCTCTGACTTGGGTGAATTGGGCAGGCGAGTAGGGGACGTGGCAGCCTGAGCTTTTTCTTTAGAGAACTGGAGAGATAGGTTGGAAAAAGACACTGTGGCCCTGTGAACAAGAATCAGTAAGCTAGAAGAGAAGCTAGAATATTTAGAAGGGTGCAGCTGACAAAACAATTTAATCATTTTTGGCTTGCCCAAAGGAGAAGAAGGAATGACTCTGATCCTGTTTGCACAACAATTCTTGTAAAGGGTGGCAGGCCCCTCACTGAATGGTCCAACATATGTGGTGGTAAGGGGGCATAGGTCACTGCTACCTAAACCCAAGACTAGCAATCCTCCCCAGCCGTTTATGTTGAAACTCCTAAATTTCTTAGATAAACAATTTATATTGCAGAAGACTAAGGAGTTAAAGGATATTTTCTGGGAGGGTACAAAACTATGACTGACACAATACCGGCCTGCGGGCACATGGCAGAAGCGGGTGGCTTTTCATTCAGTTGTTACCAAAATCATCGCCACGGGGATCCATTTCAGAATGCAGTACCCGGCCTGGCTCCAGATTTTACTGCAAGACCAATGGCGTTCTTATGACACCATGGAGGAAGCCACATCAGATCTCAAGAAATGCCTGCCAGACTTATTTTGAGACCGCTGAAACATCAGTCCTTGCATTTGGTAATCAGGTCATTCCTTAAGGGGTATATGTAAAAAGAGGTACTGAGCCTACAGTATATGACCAATTCCCTTGGCCTCCTGTGAGCTATTAGTACTGTGGACCTGGTTTAAATATTTTTGTTTGGTTTTGTTTCTGAGCCCCCCCCCCAAGTATTGTGAGACTGTATTATAGCTGTCTCTAAGCTAACTGTGGAGTGTCTGGCGTGCTGCACCAATCCAGGATGTTATTCAAGAGGTAAGAGGAGCTACGGTGTATCGTCGGAACCTGAAATCAGTTTGCAGCCCTCAATGAGATCAAACTGCTTCCCAGACTTAACTCCTGGTCACCCTCTAGCTGCAAAATATAGCAGGGGGAGCCTTACACTTTGCAGAGGACCTGTCTGGATAATATCTAGCTTTCATGTACTAAGGGACTTTACCAATGACTCAACCAAGTTTTAATAGATAGCAGTTGCTAGTAGAATTTAGTACAGTTTTATATGTTCCTTCTCTATTTGCCTTCTCCAGTATTTGTTCTATCAAATTTGTTATGGGCTGGTAATATGGGTTTCTAAGGGTTGTTATAGTATGTTCTTGTTCTATTTTAAATAATGGTGTTTTTTGAGGGGGGTGACAGGAAGGTTGGGGCATTTAACTATGGGGGAGAAGAGTTTCATGCACCAGAGTGTTGGGGATGGGAGGGGTAGTGTAAACTCTTTTTCACAAGGATGGTTACTTTTTGCATACAGTTTAATTTTCGGCTATGTGTGAGGAAGGGGGATGGGTTGGGATTTAATTCTATGGTTTGTAATTGGATTCTTTTTTTTCTTGCCTCTAGGAATTGTTGACGAAAATAACAAGAGGGAGCGAGTGTGTGGGGGGGTGGATGGTGCCACCAGAGGGAATTTATATTTATATGCATTTTGTCCCCAGATCTTACTGCAGATATTACAGATGCCCTTTATCTTGTGCATATCTCGAACATTTTGGCCTTTAAATTTTGTACCTGGAATGTGAAAGGAGCACATACCCCTCTAAATGGACCAAGATTCTCCTACATTTAAACAAGTTGCAAATTGCATTGCATTCATACAAGAGACTGATTTGCCACCTTCTCAGACCCACCTGTTTAGGAGATCCTGGGTAGGTCATACCTTTGGGGTGGGATTTGGCACTGGTAGTAGAGGGGTGGCCATTTTACTGGCCAGGAGAATCCAATTCCACTTCCTTCATGAAATGTCTGACCCCATGGATATTTTGGTTTTATTAGAGCTCTGTTAGGCCATCTGGAGGTGGTCTTAGGGGCTCTATATGGTTCCAACCTCAAAGACCTGGGGTTTTTCACTAACCTCATGTCGGTTTTGTCTCCATGGTGTTCCCTACCTATGCTCATTGGAGGAGACTGAAATCTGGTTCAGTGCAATGTCTTGGATAAATTCAGGGTCCCCCATCAAGCTTTATCACCTTGTCAGATAGCCCTCCACAAATTTATGATATTAACTGGCTTGGTGGACCCTTGGTGAACCCTTAACCCATTTAGTCGACAGTGTTCCTTTCATTCCATCTCACACAATTCTCTGTCATGGATCAACTATTTTTTGTTGGATTCCAATAATTTATCTGGTGTAACTTTATGTTACTACTCCTCTAAGGTTCTTTCAGATCACCATCCAGTTTTTCTTCAACTAAACTTAGTCCCCTCTTTATCTAGAGATAAGGTATGGATCTTTAATAACCAGCTGCTCAAACACCAGGACTCATTACAGTATATTCAACAGTTTATTACCAACTTTATGACATTTAATGCCCCTTCAATACTTAAACTTAACATATTGTGGGGTGCCTTAAAGTGTGCACTTAGAGGAGAAGTTAATAAATATCATGGAGGTGCAAGAAACAAACCTCAACAATCCTAACCTCTTTGATTTCCCAAATCGAACCCTAGAGGCAAGTATATCGACATCCTCCCCTCCAGCAGAGGGGGAGATGTTAGAGCAACTTATATTTCAGTATAATAAGCTCTTAGTGGAGAAGGCGGAACATATGATATTGAGTTCAAAAGTAAAATATTTTGATCAAGGGGAAAAAGCGGGGAAATTGCTGGCCCTCCATCTTAAATCTCAGGCGGCAGACAAAATCATCCCCTCTATATGAGATCATTCTGGCCACTTAGTCACATCTCCCCGAGATATAGTATAAACCTTCTGAAGTTTTTTTCAACAGTTATGCACCCCTCCTTCTACCCCTTTCAATCTGGCTCAGTTTGAGTCTTTCCTGCAAGATCTCCAGCTCCCCCAACTGATGGAGTATCAACAAGCAATTTTGAAAGCACCTTGACACTTTTAGAAATTTCTCAAGCAATTGATTCCCTTGCTAAGGATAAGGCACCTGGCCCAAATGGCTTTACCACAAATTTGTATATGGCCATTAAAGAACAAATCGCACACATTCTCCTTAACATGTATAATTACATTTCTGAATATGGCATTTCTGACTTTTCACTGACTTCTGCTTCCATTGTGGTCATTCCCAAACCTGAACGTGACCCTCTGTTGGTTACTAATTATAGACTAATTTCCCATATTAATGTAGACTTTAAGAACCTCGCTAAAATACTTGCAAACCGGCTCGGCCTAGTCTGAGAATCACTGATCAGTAGAGAGCAGGTTGGATTCATCAAAGGAAGATTATCGTCTGACCATCTCCGGAGAATTTCATATCTTTTCTCAGCATCCAGGGATCTTCCCTTGGCTGCTGCACTTATATCCCTGGATGCTGAGAAAGCTTTGACAGGGTATCTTGGGACTACTTGTTCACTCTTTTACCTTGATTCAACATTCCTGGTGAATATATACAATGGATCGAGGTTTTGTATTCCTCTCCAACTGCTCGAGTTCTCTGTAATGGTACGTTATTCCAGCCCTTTTCCTTGCACCAGGGCACCAGGCAGGGATGTCCCTTATCTCCTATCTTATTTAATCTATTTCTAAAGCCCCTCATTAGGAAGATTAATTCCTCCCCCTGAGTTACTGGTATTTTAATCAACGATATAGATTTCAAACTTTCCATTTATGAGGATGATATTTTGCTTCTTCTTTCCTCTCCAGCCACCTCACTCCCTGCAGTGCTACAGATAATTTCCCAGTTTGTGGAGTTATCTAACTATAAAGTTAATCTTACTAAGACTGAAATTATGCCCCTTAATAACCGAACATTTAAAGCAGAAGTAGGTCACTTAGGCCTAACATGGCGGAAGGATAAACTTAAATTCTTAGGAATTCTTCTTAGCACTTCCCCCAATAGATTAAAATGTTACAACCTAGATGCTATTATTTCCCGTGTTAAAGTAGATCTCGAACATTGGTCCCTTCTCCCCTTATCTTTATGGGGCAGACTAAATGTTATTAAGATGAATATTCTTCCCCAAATACTTTATCCTCTACAATTGTATAATTGGTCACTCCCTCAGTCCTGGTTTGCCCAGGTCCATAGGCTCCTGGCTTCCTTCTTATGATGAGGTAAGACAGAATGCAGGGTATGTTCCAAACTCATAAGGAACAAACTGGATGGTGGCCTGCAGGACCCTCATTTTTATAGGTGTTATTTAGCTCTTCATTTTAGTAGACTCTCGTATTGGTTTGGTCAATCAGAAGGGGAGTATTACACCCCAGAATGGGTAGATATAGAGCATTCCTTATGTTCCAAGTTTGGTATACATTTCAAGGCCCTTCCTTTAATATCCAGAAAGAAGTTACCCCTCCTTTTACGAGATACTCCCTTAGGGGCCTTTATATAAACCCACTCACAACTGTGCGCCTTCTTGAAGGTTTCCCTCAATAAGGTCTCCCTTCAGCCCCTCGTGGAAAATCCAAATTAGTGTATAGCAGGGCAGGTTATATCTAGGCACTTTTGGGTCAATATGGGGGTTGAAACAGTCTAAGAACTGACTGTGGATGGCAAACTGCTTCCCTTTTAGATAGCAAGAGAAAAGTTTCACTCACCGGCCTCATCCTGTTTTAATTATTTTCAAATTACTCACATGCTTCTGCAATATTTCGGTTCTGGCCAGTGGAAAATCCAGTAAGTAATGTAATACAACTGTTAGTATCCTCTGCTCCTACCTCTCATTTAGTGTCACATTACTACCGATCTCTGCAAACACTTCTGGATGGGATTGAGGGGACTAGGATAAATGGTTGGGATCAGGTTCTTCCCCCGACTTCAACTCCAAGGAACTGGCCCCATATCTGGAAACATATGTACAGCTTTATCTGATGGAACTGATACCACCTCATGCAATTCTATATTATTCATTACCTTTATTATACTCTGGTGCGATTGCATGGGATGGGACGTCTGCCTGACGACTTATGTTCCAGATGTGAACAGGAACCTGGTTCCCTTTATAACATTCTTTGGATTTGTCCTAAGGTCACTCCATTTTGGAATTCCATCCATACTCATCTACAATGGGTATACTACTCACTAATGTGAACTTCAATCTCTGGGAGAGGAACTTATGTGAGAATCATAATTCCCTTGATGGCAGAGGGAGGGGGGGGGAAGGATATGGGATGGTTGATAGTTTTAGAAAGCTCCAGATAAATGTATTTATATTTACCAGAGTTCTTGCTTCTGAATCTGTTTTTTTAACCGTCTTTACTGTCCTAAACTGTTCTTTTGGAACCTGATCTGTACCAATGGCTATGAAACATATGTGACTGTATTTGTACTTCAACTCTGTTTTCTTTCTAAATAAAAGATTACAATTTGAAAAAAAAAAGAAATTAGGGGAATAAAGAATGTCTCTACCTATCTCATTAAAAGGAGTGTTTGCTGTTTTATTGGACACATGGATATCTCCAGTTCATTGGTTTAAGAGACTAATTTTCTCAGACCACTTTTAGTGTCACTCAGATCTGACACCACTAAGATCAATTCTGCACTTTTAACCTGAGTAAGATCCACAATGTTATCTGCATGAGATCAATCATTATTGATGGAACCAGGTTCTGAGTTTACTTGTCAAACAATACCTTCTGTATCAGAAATACAGAGCTTATATCCGTTAAAACTGCTAGTGTCATTTAATTCACTGTTATCTATTTTATCAGCAACTATGGGGTGAATAGAAATTGCATCAACAGAATACTCTAGCTCAGTTACCTTTTCCAATGTTGAAATTTACTTCGGAGGTTCTACATACAGTATATGATACACTTCTCTCACATCATCTGCTGAGTCAACAACATTTCTAATGCCAGTTTGTGTAGATGTTATTTTTTTCTAAGAATTTATTCAATTCGTGCTGTTGTTGTTCCTCCATTGATTTGTTCATTCCCTTGATTGTAAGTTATTTTTAATCTTTTCTATATTTGGAGAAGTAATAATATCCCATGTTGTGACTCCTGTTGTAGTACATACCATTTTAAACACATGAACGATAATAAAGTTAAAAAAATAAAACTTAGGGGCTTATTAACTCTTGCTGTGCCACGGACAGATATGTCAGTCCAAAATTTCTACACGTTCTAATTCTGTCAGCAGCCTAAGGGTTAACTAAGTGCAAGTAACACACTATGTATGCAGTACTGGTCATACACTAACTGTTATATGTATTTTTAATTCTACAATAAAAAAAAAACTTTACCAAACATCTAAATTATGCATGTCTTAAAAAATAGTTTCAAATTGACTTAAATGTCCGTATGTCATCCAAAGCCTTTAAAAGGCAAGTAAGTTGCTTTCACTGGAGAAATGTAATTTATTTGAAGATGAAGTTTAAAGTGCCACATAAAAATCCAGTAATAACAATGTTGTAAGTATACTTATGGTCCTTTGACTGTCAAAATTAACCAGGAAAGCAAATTCCTACACAAGTTGGGAAGGGTGAACTGGGAGATACTAAGATGTGAAACTGTAAGCACAAAAGAACAAGAAGCAACAAAAAAAAATGCCAGAGAGGCTTTCAAAAAATAAGACTTTTTCTTCCATTTATAGCCTTGCATAGACCTCTTTCAGCCTCAACCTGCATCATATCCTGATCTAGAAATCATCCAGAGTAGAACAAGCAAGGCAATCTTATTAATGGTGATGGAGTTCAACAAGGATTTCTTCTTTTCTATATCTGAGGGCTTGTCTGGTGCTAAATTGACTCTCCCTAAATCATCTATAAAAAATAAGAATATTCAATGCAATTTTTTTTTTTTTCTTATTTATTGAAATAATCAGTTTTACAACCTTTGAGTCAGGGACTCGTTTACAAAGGTACCTCGTCATGGGGTGGGGGGAGACAACAATTAAGTGAGGTTTAGGACAGTGGTTACATACAGGTGAGATACATAAATACACACGTAGAGTTACAGGCAGCATTATACAGGTACATACATATGTTGAGTTACACGCGTCATTATATAACATCGTTGTTACAGTTGTTCTATTGTACCAGCACCCAGTCGTCTATGGGACCCAGAGGGCATAGGGCTATATGAGACAGGGTTATGGTCCACTACAGGCATTTACAGCATTGGCTGTCAATAATGTGCTGACAGAGGGCTATTTTGAACCGGCCAATCCCAGGGATCTTAGTGATTGCCTCAGGAAGGGAGTTAAACCAGGCCGGGGCTTTATGATGAAAGGATCTTTGGCAGAGAGAGGTCCTTGCCCTGGGTACTAGGAAGGTGGCTTTGGTGGAGTTACGGGTTGGCAAAGGCCGGACAGCCAGTTGCAGGGATGCAGAGACCCCTGGTGGGCATAGCCCAGACATGGATTTTTTGGCCAGTAGGCAGGTGTGATATTTCAGTCATTCCTCAAGAGTGAGTATGTTAGCGGCGGAGTATAACAGACAGGTGTGAGTTCTGCTGTGGGCACCGGTGAGGAGCCTACAGGCTTTGTTAATAGAGGTCTGGACTTTTGACAAGGAGGAGGGGTCAGCTGCTACATATATTGGAAGTCCGTAGTAGGCCAGGGACAACACAGATGAGGTGATGGCTAATTTTAAGGCAGATTCTGGGAGGCAATCTTTATGGCGGTAGAGGAGCCCGATCCTGGAGTTCATGGCTGATGATAGGGCTTTTAGGTGGGCGTGGAATGTAAGGCCTGTGTCAAAGGTGATGCCCAGATACTTATATGATGTTACCTGTTCTAGTGGGAGGAGCATGCTGGTGGTGATGAGAAGGGGAGTGTCCTTGGCGCTGTTTTGCCGATGTGAGAACAGCATAGACTTTGTTTTCTTCAGGTTCAGGACTAGTCGATGGTTATTGAACCATTTTTCAGTTTGGAGGAAGGTGCTTTGCAGCATGCCTTGGAGTAGGAGTGGGTCAGAGTGTGATGCTAGAATCACTGCATCATCAGCATAGAGCAGTATTTTGTTGGAACAGGAGCGTGGGAGGGTGTTTAGGAATAGACTGAAAAGGGTGGGTCCAAGGATGGAGCCTTGCGGGACCCCTGAGAGCACTGGTAGGTTGGAGGAGAGGGTCCCATTTACCTTAACTCTTTGGGACCTGTTGTGCAGGTAGCTTGAGAACCAATTCAGGGGGCAGGATGAGAATCCCAGTTGGCTTAGGGAGTTTAACAGCAGGGGTGGCACACAGTGTCAAAGGCCTTGGACAGGTCTATGAAAACTGCCCCTGCAAGTTGACCATTGTCAAGCGTAGAGTGTATGTGGTGGGAGAATTCCAGAAGGGCAGTGGACGTGCTGTGGCCTGGATGAAACCCATGCTGCTCAGGACATAGGATGTCGTATTTAGATAGGTATTCTATGAGCTGTGTGGATATTATTTTTTCTAAGGCTTTGGAGATGGGGGGGAGGATGGAGATGGGCCTGTAGTTATTTGGTAGTGTTCGGTTCCCAGACTTATGGATGAGGATTACTTCAGCCTGCTTCCAAGCATCCGGGAATTGGCCTAGGCATAAGGATTTATTTATGGCAAGCATGAGGGGGATAAGCATGACATCCAGCGTGAGGCAGAGCATGCTGGAGTCAAGAGGGTCATTACATGGGTTATGAGAGGCGAGGGATTTTAGAAGAAAAGGTTTGGCATCATGGGGTGAGATCATCCGGAAGTGGAATTGTGGCCTGGAGGTGTGAGTGTAGGTGGGCGTGGGAACTGGGTCAAAAAATTGGGCAGAGAGAACTGCGCTTAAGTCCGTGAAGGTTTTATTAAGGCAGTCTGCAATACATGTTTGGTCCATCGAGACTGCCCCATTTATGACAATCTGAGATGGAGGGGGGGGGAACGGGTTTTGCTATTCAGTTCTTTAATATTGTCCCAGAAGGCCTGGATGAGCCCCAGGAGGATGTCAAAGCAGCCTGATAGTATTTAGCTTTCACTTGTTTGATGGCCCAGGTGCATTGGTTGCGGGCTGCCCTATAGGCTTGCCTGTCTGCCACCCTACCAGAGTCATTTGCTATGTGCCAAAGATTGTCTCTCTTTTTTAGTTGCTGGATCAGTGCAGGGGATATCCATGCAGCAGTCCGTTTTTTTTCTCTAGATGTGGTGATGGGGGCAAATAGGTCACAGGCATAGTTGAAGGCCATAGTGAGGTAAGTTAGGGCAGAGTTTATGTCAGATGCATAGGCCACTGGGGTCCAGTCGACTTGTGCGAGGTGACGTTTGAGGTTGTCAAGACCAGTGGGTAGGAATCTGCGTCGAGGGGTGCTGCTGTACACAAGGCTGAGTGTGGGGGAGGACCAGAAGCAGATGACAGGAGAGTGGTCGCTAAGTGAGTCCGCAAGGACTTTTACAAATTTCAATTTATGTGGCGGTTAGAGGACTACATCCAGGAGGAGCGCTGGTTCCGTTGCTTTGTTTAGTCTGGTGGGCCGAGTGACCATTTGAGACAGGTCAAGGGCTGCAAGCTCATCCTTTATATTATCAGACGAGGGGCTGAGCCAGTTGGTGTTTAAGTCTCCCAAGATTAGTTGTTCAGCCTTCTGGGGTAAGGTGGATAGATAGTCAAGGAGGGAGTTGATCGCTAAATTTTTTGTACTCGGGGGTATGTAAGTCGTAGTTAGGTATAGGGGGCCACGACCAGGGTATGGTGTGATTTTAAGAGTAATAGCTTCCACCCCATGGTTGAGCTCAGGGGTTGGGAGTGCATGACCCAGGACCGAGTCGCGCAAGTAGATTGCGCACCTCTCTCCGCTGGGCTTGCCCATCCTATCAGCCCTGAACAGGAGAAGCCTGGTAGGGGAGACAGCTGAGTCAGGCGTAAGCTGGGAAAGCTAGCTCTCTACTAGCATAAGAATGTCAGGGAATATTGTGTAAACCCAGCATTGAGAGCTGCAGTTTTCTTTAGGGAGACTACATATGTTCATAAAAGCAACTGAGACCTTGCCACTGGTGGGCTGAGGCATGCCAGAGTTGGCAGGCCCAGGGTTTGGGTGCACATTGCCTGAGGCAGGAGCAGCAGAAAATTAGGCGCCTCATGGGTAGTGGTTGCTGAAGGTAGGGTGCATTTGCAGCTGCTGTGACCTCTGGGGTGGTGCACAGGATGGGGAGAGAAAGTACCGAGACGCTTAGAGAGAGGAGAGTGACCATTTGTGACTCGAATCATGGTACAGAGGGTTGTGTTTTGGTGGTGGGTGGGGGTAGTGTGGTAGTCCAGGGTTTGGGATGGATTTGGGGATGGACTGAGAGGTAGATGTGCAATAAGCTGTGAGAAAAACAGGGTATTGAGTGTGGGGGGATAAATAGATTCATACTTGTTGTTTACACAAAATCTAAAGTGCTGAGTATAGTTTATTTAAAAAACTTCAGTGACTATTTTTACAATACAAATAAATAAGCTGTCCCACCAGTGCAGCGGTAATGCTACTACCTGTGACACTAATGACCAGAGCTTGGTAGCAAGCTTGAAAATCAGAGAGCCAGCTTGGGGGGGGGGGGAGGATCAAGCATCATAAGGAATGCTCTCCTCCTCTGGCAGGTGGTGGACACAGATCCTGGTGCTCCCCTGACACCTGCTGGATACCAGGGGCTGGGCATGCTAGGCTGACAAGATGTATGGGAAGTGTGGCAGCCATCAATGCATGTCATGCAGGAGGGAGCAGCATGTCTCATGTCAAAACTGGATGTCCACACCCCATCAGGAATAGAGAAAAAAAGAGGTGAAGCATTGTTGACTGGCAAGATGAAACCGGTCTTCCACATGCCCTGCACCCGGTTATTCAGGCATGAGTCCACATGAACCAGATACTTTCTCCACTGGGGTTTGGTGGACCCCACTGACCCTGCTGGGGTTAAGCCCTGGGGGAACAGCTGATCAGAGGTAAGTCCTCACGGACGCTGAGTGACAGGGCAAGGAGACCGGAGGATGGGGTCTGGTCAGTGCCCGGGGCTGAAAAAGAGAAACAAAAACAAGTAGAAGTAAAGAAAACAGCTAATAAACTAATAGTTTGAAATTAAAGTTTTGTGTCCATGATTACTTCTCTAATATAAATTACTAACAGTTATTCTGATTGTTTTACAAAAAATATGTAAACATATGAACAAACTTACAGTAGAAGTGACTTGAGTAGATTGAATTGCTCATTTTGTTAAGAACTTCGAGGCAAGTACAGAATAATGTGCCACACAAGACAAGATATTGGACATATAGTCCATCAAATTGCTTTTAAAGATTGTTGTAGAGACTGTTTTAAATGCAGATGTACTGCTAAGCTGCCTTACTTCTATGTAACTAAGTTTATCGGGCTTGTTAAACTTTTGGAACTATATTCCTTTGCTCATGTAACAGCTTCTCTCCTATATCAATAAAACATTTACTTAACTGAAAGAAGAGAACTTATTGCCATTTTAGTCTCAACTGAAATGCTCTACAGTTATTTCCTGCTACTGCTTATGTCCCTAATGACTGGCATTCAGTTTGCATTCTGAAAATAACAAGTCCACTCGCATCTTTTCAGCTCTGTGAAGCGTCACTTGATGTGCAAGTGTGAAAACACAGAGCATTCAACTGAAGCACTCAGTTCAGTTCATGTAAATAATTTGAATATTAAAATAATCCTTCATTTGAATGCAAATATTCACTTGTATTACTAGTTGCAAAATAAGTTTAAGGATTTTAAAAATGTATAAAGCATATTTTTGTTTTCTATGACAGCTTTTAGTAACACGCCACTCCTTATAACTGTATTCAAATGCATCTTCTCCGACAAACTCCGCTCACTTTATCACATCAAAACACACTGTCAATGAATATTAAAAAAACAAAAAAAAACAATTAGGGTAGTCAGTAAATGTTTGTAATAAAAAAAAGGCAAATGAATATAATTTCAAAACAAATAAAATTATTATATTCTGGTTAATCCTTCTATCGGTTTTAAAACCCTGAATCCATTGTCTCTTTAATACATCTTCCAAAAAACCCTAGTCCCTGATCCATGGGTACAGCTTCCTTAAAAGTCCCTTGAGCTTTATTAGATATAAGGTATATATTCCAGATTTTGCACTTTTATCATAGTTTTCATTTTGTTTTATCAATAAAGGTATGGATGGCCGGTCATGGCCTTAACAGCCTTCAACTTCAACTTAAACAGTCAAAATCCTCCTCCTCCTCATGCCTGTAGTAATCCTCCAGTGTTATTTTGCCACTTTTCCCGACATGGCTCCTTACACTGAGGGAAGGGGATACCATTCTCATTAAGTTGGATGAGGGTTAATGACCCACTATGGCACTAGCTCCCCTCTGGTGCTGAGGCCACAGTGCAAGAAACAGCTCTGCATGACCATCTCTTTGCGGGCATTTTTTTAATATTACACAGAAAATTAACAGCTGCTTTATATTTCTTCAGTTTTTGGTGGATAGGAAACACAAAACTAAAGAGATGCAGCCACACAGGCACAACACAAGACCTTAACCAGTCTTCAAGAATCCAAAAATTCAAAAACAATACCTTGTTTTGCTGGGGGGAGGGTACATCAGTAGCTACACAAAAGCAGGGAAAATATTGAAGACAGGCTGAGAAATTCAGTGCACTGCTATTGCAATGCCACAATAAAATGCATATGAATTGACAGCATGCATAGCGATTAAAGGTCAGGCACAGAAACTTTAACTGTTCAATAAACTACAACAGGCAATATTTTAAACCGACTGAAAAAATGCCCAGCAAACAGAAAAAAACTTATAAAAAATGAACTGACATTATACTGTGTGTGCCTGAACACACAAATACTAAAACACTAGCCAACAAGAGTGGGAAAGACTGCCTTTCTCACTGAGGTCTGTGAATCTCCCTTTTACATCACATATCCACTCCTCCACCAAAGCACACTTCTACAGTGTCTGTCAGTATAGAGACTGAATGTACTAAGTTAGCAGTCAATATTAATGCAAAATCAATAAATGCTCGATGATATAAACAGACAAGAGTTTACTACAATTGATTTACTAAATTGTGACACAAACTTTTGTCACAAAAATGCTTTTATAGAGGTTTTTCGATGGCTTGATTCTCAGAGCTCTGAGAGCAAACTGTTTTCAGCTTTCCAGTACACTCACTATGCTGAAATGAGGCTGTGCAAGACAATATGGAGCCAGAGTGACCTTACATCCCATGAATCATTGCAAAATTCGCCTTAAAGAGCCCCCAAAAAGCAAAGTAACGTGAAGTCCATAATGAATGATGGGAACTTCGCGTTACTTCCAGATGCAAAGTTATTCACTTTGCAGGGTATTTCATGAAATTCAGGTTATATGCTAAATACTATGCATAACAAAGTTTATGGACTTCACCCACCTCTATTCAATGGTCACTTCTATGTTAAACCCAAAATATTGAACTTTAATAACTTTGAAACCGTTTGCCTGAGTCACATAAAATTTTGCATGTGCTTTCAGGACTTAAGGATCTCTTGATGTGATAAGTTTTGTACCAGCTGGATGTACAGGTGCGGAGATACAGTACGCAGTATCAAAAAATTGGAAAATTAAAATTTTTTTTGCGAAATTCTTTGTCACGCCACTGTGCAAAAGTGGCTTGGTGTTTTGGTCTGAAATTTTCAGGGTATATAGGTCCTTGGTCACAAATGTGCCTTTTGAAGGTTTGGTGGTAAAATATTAATCCATTCAAAAGTTATTAAGTTTCAAAGTTTTAAATTATTTCCTATGTGAAAATTTCAATGTAAGGCTGAAAACAGGATTCTTTGATCGCAAAGCAGGATTCTTGGTTGCAAAACATTTTATACAGCTGTTTCTTTGTCACCTCATGGCAAAAAAATGGTTTGGAATTTTGGACTGAAAATTTAAGAGTGCAAATGACTTGCTCCACAGATGTGCATTTTGCTGGTTTGGTGAAAATATATTTCTTTGGCTTGGAGTTCTGCAGATTAGAATTTGGCTTGATTTCCCATAGGATAACATTGTACTGTGAGGTATACAGAGCTATTTCTTTGTCACTATGGTGTTAAGAAACAGTTTGAAATTTTGTTCTGAAATGTTCAGGGTACTGAGGGCTTGTTTCACAGATATACCATTTGCTGGTTTGGTAAAATATATTACTTCGATCTGGAGTTCTGATGCTTTACATTTTGCTTAATTTACCATAGGATAAAATTGTAATGTGGGTCTATGTGATAACAATGAGCAACAAAGCCAACATAGATTATCGCGCTCAGTCAGAACGCTGAACACATTTTCAGCACTCTGACAACACTGGCACCAGCACAATGGCACCAAGACATGTTTTTACTACTTGTTAGCGTCATCACCCGCCAATCTCCTCACTTAAGGATTCTCAACCCAAGGTGGTATGTCAGGGGGGGTGAGTAGTAAAAATAAAAAGGTTCAGGTTGGGCGTTATAAAAATCACACCAGCGCCCGGACCCAAACCCAGTACCTCAGCCACCCCAGCGATTGCCCAATCCCCAATGCCACACTGCAGCTTGACCCACAACTGCAGTGCCACCCTCTACAGCCTCTCCATCAACCAGCCCATGCTCACCGTGCTTGCTCCCACCCCCCATGTGCATATGTTTAGCGACATCCTGCCGCCTAGTTCACCCACCCCCTCATCCGGTCACCCTAACAGTCGGTCACCGTGAGTGGATTGCATGACAAAGGTGTCGCAGTAATGGACAGCACCCTTCCTCATGTGCCCACTTCACAGGTTACCTTGTAATGTGAGGAGTATGCATGCATTGCTTTGTCACTTCATAGAAGGAAGCCAAGGATGGCAGTGCAGGGCCTGGAGGACCCTGCACTCCCAAAAAGAAATATGAATACTACTAGGGACTGATGGATGGATAGCAGTGTAGGGCTCTGCGCTTCCACACACAAATAAGCAGAGGAGTATGGAGTGATTGTAATGCAGGGCCATGCACTCCCACAAGGAAATAAGGATACAATTACAATCCCTTTAATGAAAATTATAGAGGGTTAGGGTTAAAGTTAGGGTTCCTGTTATGGTTAAGGGAAATGTGTACATTCATTAAAGGGTAGGAGGGAGTCTTTGACCTCTGCAGTCTATAGAACTTCCCCAAAAGAGCAACATAAATTTAAGTTTACACTTAATTCCAAGCTGTTTAGGAATTATGGGTAGAAATCTGGTTTCAGGTTTTTAAGGCATAACTCCATGAATTTTTAAGGAAGTTCTCTGAAACATGGTGAGCTTTTTGTCCAAGAAGAGGTACAAAGATATGTGAAGGTGGGTGAAGATCAGCTTTCAGTTCTACATTTGGCACCATGTTTAAATTTGGTTGAATTATTGAGGTGCTGTGGGTACCCTGTTATGACTGTCCTTGGTATAATGCATTAATGTTTTAGTACTCTGTGAAATCTTTCATTTCATATGTAGTGTTAGAGCTAACTCCAAATATTGAGAAAGCTATGGTCTGTAAAAGTTCTAATGTTATTCTATAGGAATTTTTGCATTTGCGCGGGGTAACGTGAGGGTTAGGTTATATATCTGTTGGAATTATTGGGGGGGGCACATATCTGATGTTGTTCAGGGTGCTAAGGTACACTTTCTGTTGTGTGTGCCCCAAGTAAATATTTCATTTATTTATTTATTTATTTATGTCTTTGGTAACTGGGTTGGTGCACTGGTCCAGAGGACTGTTTTCAGTCATGACCCTGGCCACACAGTGGCAAAAGGTACAGTACATAGAGTACATACAATAAACAGCACACTGCAATAATACAGATGGTACAGGTTGCATACTGAACAGAAATACAATTTCAGTAGCACATATTACTCATGGTTTATGCTAGAGTTTACTGTTACACACAATGCAAGTTTATAATAACAACTCCAACAGGGTTCTAGTGCAGTGTCAGCAACAAGACATTGTGCAATACCAGACAGTGTAACACAGTAGAGACAAAAGGTATGAGATGAGATTGGTGGGGGGGGGACTAGGAAGGAGAGAGGGAAGTGACAGGGCAGGAGGGGAAAAACACAGAGTGGTGTTAGGTAGTTCAACTTTCATTGCAAGGGCAAGAATCAGACACATCAACACTAGTGCCTCATGGTGAGAAACGGAGCTAGGGGAGAGAGAATGATGGGGGTGCTGGAAAAGTGAGGCTAGGGTGTTATTAGGGGGGTCTGGATAGCCTTCGGAGTTGTGAGAGGAAAAAAACACCAAGGAGGAGGTGAGTGCTGCACATTGATTGAGGTTTATCTGGAAAATGTTAGTGCTAGCAACTTTGCATGGTGCAGTAACAGTTTACAGTTGTGAGGAGCCTGGTTTTCAGTATTTTTTAAAGCTTGGTGAGTGGCAGATGAGAGAATGGACAAGGGGAGCTTGTTCCATAGGGAGGGCGCTGCAGCCAAGAAAGCTCGACTTCCCAAAGTAGTGGTGACATGGGGGACATCTAGCGGTGTGGTCGAGGATGCCCTGAGATTCTTTGTGATCACTTTATCTGTCAGTAAAGGTGAATATGGGGACAGGTGCTGGTTTCAGTGTGAGTTGTTGAGCAGACAGCCCCTAGCATAGTCAAAGTGACCTTAAAGCGGAAGTCACCCTAAGGTCTGGTAGAGGGAGTAGTGGTGGGAGTGGAAAGGAGCTAGGAGGACAAAATGACATATTGAGTTTTAGGTTATGTTTAGTCATGAGAGCAGGGTAGATAATACTTGTGAGTAGACCAGGGAGCAGTAATTAAGGAGGGGCAGGAGGTCTCCGCATGCAATGGTGAGGTGTGCTTCAGCAGACAGGTAGTGTTTGCATCAGTAAGCAGTTCCCAACGTTTGGTGGATCCTATGTGTGGTATGACTGAAATTTTTTATTTTTATTTTATTTATTAAACTCTAGGATTACAAATACTTTTGAGCAGGAACTGCTGATTTACAAAGGTTCCACATCAAAGGATGTAGGGTAACATACATACAAAGGTAAACAATAGTTACATTCTTAAAACACATAGATAACTAAACATTATTTATACAGTCAATAGTGGAGAGAGACAACATAAGCCAGCTTCAAACAGATTTCAGAGTGAACTGTATATGGGATAGGAAGGAGTCAGGAGGAAGTTGGCAGGCTAAAGGGCCATTGTCGGAGGGTGGAGGTGGGTGGCAAAAGTGAGGGTGGGTGGGCTGGAGGGCCCCATGAAAGAAAGTGCCAGTTGAAGGGAAGGAGTGGGTGGGGTGGGGTGGGGGAGTAATGGGTGAGGGGATGGTGCAAATAGAGGTGAGGCATTACAGCGGTTACAGATAACCATGACTAGGGTAAAAGGAGATGACCGCTGCTTGGAGAGCAGTCACTGTGTAGTAGGAGGCGAGATAGTCATAGTTGCCTTTTAAAGGGACCCTAGCATAACAGCTGCAAGTGTTTTTTGTTGAGGGTATTGTACCACTGAGGAGCCCTTGTGTCTGAACGACTCTGACCTGCTAGTCAACTGGGCATCTGGGGACCTGGAAGGTCTGTTGTTGAGCACTCTGTGTAAGCTGGGTGCTGCTGTAGGCAGTAAGGAGTTTTGCTGCTCCTGATGGCATGAGCCCGAGGAGAACTTTTCTGGTGAGCAGACAGGTCTGGTTTTGTATTCTACTAAGGAGTGGTAGCCATCCGGCCTGGGTATACAGGTCACAGGTGTGCGTTAGGAGGGCTCCACCCATTAGGAGCTACGGGCCTTGTTGAGTGTCCCAGATTTCCTCTGGAGGGCAGTAGGGGAGGCAGAGCCATAGATGACTAGATCGTAGTCGATGATGGAGGTGACAGAGCTATAGATGGCCAGCCTAAGGGCATTAGTGGTCATGCAGTGCTTGTGCTTGTGAAGCAGGTCAATCCGTATATTGGTGGCCTTAGCTACATTACCAATGTGCTGCGAGTAAGAAAGTGAACTGTCCAAGGTGATGCTGAGGTATTTAAACTCAGGAACATGTTCAAGTGAAGCCCCTGCATGGTTCTTGATGGCGAGGGACAGGGGTTTGTACTTACTCCGTGGGTTGAAGAATGTCATGACCTTGGTTTTGCTATAGTTCAGTACAAGTATGTGTGAGCTAAACCATTCTTCAATGTGCCTGAAGTCACATTGCAATCGACTCTTAAGCTGCCTAGTATCTTGGTTACTAGTAAACAGTACTGCATCATCCCGCATAAAGTAGTATTGTCTGTTGGCAGATGCTAGGGAGACTGTTAGGGAAGAGAGAAAAGGGTAATGGCCCCTGTATTGACCCCTGAGGGACACATGAGAGCACTTGCTTTTCATCAGTGGTGACTGCAGCAATCCTGGCATGTTGGACCCTGTCCCCTAGGTCGCTAGCAAACCAGAGCAGTGCATCATTGGAAAGCCCTAGCACAGTCAGTTGCCTGAGTAGGAATGGGTGGTTAACAGTTTCAAATGCCTTCATCTGATCAATGAATACTGCCCCCCCACATGTTCCTTGTTCAAGGGTGTCATGGAGGAAACCGATAAATTCCAACAGTGCCTTGGTGGTACTATGCCCTTTTCAGAAGCCATGCTGTTCTGGGAAATGGATTTCATATTTGTCCAGGAACTCTACAAGCTGGCCAGAGACTATTCATTCCAGAGCTTTAGATGGGGGGGGGTTGATGGAGATGGGCCTGTACTTGGTGTGCAGCGACTTGTCTCCGCATTTGTGTACAGGTGTGATAGTCGCCTGTTTCCAGAGTGATGGAAATTGACTGAGTCTTAGGGAAAGGTTGAAGATCTTTGTCAGGGGTTCAAGGATCTCATCCAGGACTAGTGCAAGCAACTTCAGGTCAAGTGAGTCACAACTGTAGCCAGTTTTGCTGATGGTCTTGCATATATAGGTTCTGGCTAAGTGCATTGGGATCTCTTTGAAGAAGAACTGTGGAGCTGTGTGTGCTTGGGATGCAGCGGCAAAGGTGGAGATAGAGGTGGAGGCATTGAAAAAATCAGGTGGAAGGACATTGCTCTGGTTGGAGAACGCATTGTTGAACGTATTGGAGATGGTACATATGTCAAGCGTAGGTGTACCATCAATGTTGAGCCTGGTGGGTGGTACCTTAGTAGCATTGCCTGTGAGGTCCTTCAAGTTATTCCAAAATGTTTTCCCTTCACCCCAGGAGTTGGAGAGTGCCTCTCTAAAGTATTTGTTTTTAGCCTTCCATGTAGCTCGGGTACAGCCATTTCTTGCAGATTTATATTTCTGAATGTCCTCTTGCGCTGCTGTGGCTCGAGCACAGTGGCTCGAGCACAGTGCCAGAGGTGGTCCCTTTGTCTGAGCCATATTATAAGCTCAGAGTTTATCCAAGGGTTAGACCTGCCTTTAACCTTCTTCTTTCTAAGTGGTGCATGGATATCACAGGCCGCAGTATAGTGGCTGATGAATAGTTCTAAGCCTTTGTTTGTGTCCTTAAGAGAGTCAATTTATGACCAATCAAATCTGCTTAGATGAGATTTTAGCAGGTGTAAGTGCCCCTGCATGAGTACGCTGGTATATATTATTTTAGGAGGGGGCGGCTTGGTGAAGTTGTTAGCCCAAGAGCAGATGACGGGTCACTTAAGGTGTCAGGGAGAACATACACCTTAGCGATTCTTTCGTGGTGGTTTGAGAGTATCCAGTCTATTAGGGTGTAGATCCCCATCCTATAGTTGCATCTAGTGGGTGTGGGGACAAGCTGTGTGAGGTATTGTGCTGTGACAGTATCCTTGTAGGTGCAGGTCTCAAGTGCAAGCCAGTTGATGTTAAAATCACCCATAATTATGGTCTCTGTGTTATGGCATAGTCCTTTGAGGCATATCATGATGTTATTGAAGCCACTGACCTGGTCCTTTGGGGGTATATATACGGAGACGATAGTAAGATTTTTATTATGGGGCCCTAGGAGAACTTTGATGGTGAGGACCTAAGATGGGGATCCTGGGTTAGGAAAAGGGATAACGTGTCCCACAAGAGTATCCCTCAGGTAGCTGGCACAGCCACCGCCCCGCTTTGAAATCCTGTCCTGCCTGAAGATAGAGTACCCAGAAATTGCAACTGCAGTGTCAGGGATCTTGGGGTTAAGCCATGTTTTGATGACAGAGAGGATGTCAGGATTGTGTTGTTGAATCCAGGATTGGAGGTTATCGAGTTTGCTGAGGAGGCTATAAACATTGATTGACGCCAATGTGAGAGACCCTGTTGTCCTATTCTGGGGGAGTGCAGATGGTCCAAGTGGTCCCGGGTTAGGGTGAACATTTCTGGAGAGGAGAAGTAGCATTAAAAGAAATCTCAGGAGAGAGGTTTTAAGAATTTTGAAGGCTCACTTGTTTGTTAAGCATCTGTGCACCTTGATGCTTGGTACAGTGGCTGTCCTGCCTTATTGCAGAGAGCTGCTAATTCTTGAAGGTTCCCAAGAAGGCTAGATGCTTGAAGCTTCAGAAGGTAATCAGTATGCCAAAATGAGGAGCAGTGGGCCATGGAATCAGTATGTTGGATCCCCTTGGTGAAGCCAAGTGTGTAATGTAGAGTGCTAGTTGGCATTGGCTGGCAGGTGGCTTGAGAAGAGGTAACCTCATGTGAGGTGGGACAGTGCAGCACTATCATCACCACTAATAACAATTTGGGTTGCAGGTTTAAAGCAGCCATGATTAGGAATAGGAAGGAGACATGCTCTGTGAAAGAGAGGGAAGGGTTGAGGGTGACTCCCAAGTATCTAAAAGATGTGACATTTTCAAGGGGAAGGCCAGATGGGGTGAGTACCAGGAGGGAGGAGTTTATTTTGGCAGCCTTGGCTAGAAAGGGTTTAGAGCCAAAGATCACGGACTTAGTCTTCTTTTCATTGACTAGAAGTTTGTTGGAGAGGAACCATTTGTGGACAGATCTAAAGTCATACGTGAGGACAGAAGAGATGGACTGCCTTGTCACTGTGGTATATAAATAGATCATCTGCATAGAGAAGAGCTGTACAGCTGAGGCTTTCCCTGGGGAGTGAGTTGATGAACATGAAGAAAAGAAGAGGCCCTAGTATGGAGCCCTAGGGGACCCTGGTAAGTACAGGAAGGGGGGATGAGGATGCTTTCTCAATAATGACCAACAGCAACCTGTTTGATAGGTAGTTATGGAACAAGGCAGGAGGTCCAGGGGAGCAACCAAAGTGTAACAGGGTGGTGTGACTGTGGAGGAGTTGGTGGTCAACCAGGTTGAAAGTCTTTGACAGGTCAAGGAAGACTGCACCTGTGGGCTTGCCCTGGTCCATATTCCTCAGTATGTGGTTTGTGAAGATGGCCAGAGCAGATGAGGTACTATGCTGCTTGCGGAAGCCATGCTGACGGGGACATAGGAGGCTGTATTTTCACAGTTGTCCTGATAGCTAAGCATGCACAATTTTCTTACGCAGCTTGCTTAGGTAGAGAAGGAGGGGGCTGGGCCTATAGTTGTCAGGAGAGAGAGGGGATCTCCAGCTTTGAAAATTGGCACAACATTGGCATGGTTCCAGGAGTTGGGTACAGTAGATGTGGTGAGGGCAAGATTGAAAATGTGAGTGAGGGGTTTTACAATTGCAGGTGAGATAAGCCTTAGAAAGGCAGGTACAGTCCATCACTGCCAGGGCTTCCTTTGGCTTGTAGAAACTTTAGCAGTTTGATGGTATCTGTTGGGCTAATGGCCCTAAAAAGAAAGGGTGGGTATGAGGTGGAAGTGAAGGAGGAGGTGGAGGAGGAGGGATAGTTATTGGGCTGGGGGTTCTGGGCAGGGACGGCCTTGGAGGGGAGTTTGCTAAGATAGGGGGATAGGTTGGTGAATTTTAGGCTGAAAGAGTTTGCAATTTCAGTGAGGTCCAAGCTGGAACCTGTGGGTGATGCAAGTTGTGCTATTTGCCAGTTATTCTTGGGGTTTAGGAGAGATCCAATGGTAGCCCAGAAGGTGCATGGGTTACCAAGGTTGTTTCTCTGTTGATTTTGGTTATATTGGCATTTGAACAAATTGGTGGTCTGTTTGCAGGAGTTTCTCAGTTGCCAATAGGCATTCCAGCACTGGGAGGAGGGGGACGCTTTGTATGCCTTCCATTTGCATTCCCAGTCTTTCATTAATGCAAGGAGTTGTTTGGTTATCCAGCACGTGGAGCAGCCTCTTATCCTTCTGGTCATGAGGGTGAAATAGGTATCCTGTATGCGTGAGAGAGTGGAGGTAAAGAAAGTGACAGCCTCACAGATGTTACTGTGGCGGTAGAAGGCAGACCAGTTGATTGCCCTAATCTCTCTGAGGACTAGGTTGGGATCCTGGTGATCAAACCTTCAGAAGGACAGTAGTTTATGGGGGAGTGACGGGATTGACTAGGGGGACAGTACAACATAGGTCAGAATGTGATCACTGATCAAGTCAGACATTGTGCCTGTTTGGGTTATTGAGTCTGCACAGTTAGTGGTGACCCAGTCAATGAGGGAGTGGTTTTGTGTGTAGCATTGTGTCTTGTGGGGGTGCAGATAGGTTGTTCAAGATTATGCGCCTTTAGCAGGTTCGCATAATCTGGCACTATGGCATCTAACCAATTTAGGTGGAAGTCTCCAATCACAATCAGGTCTCTTGTGGGTGCTAAGAGCCCCATAGCATCCAAGAGGTTGGATAGCCCTTTGATGCCTCCTGTTGGAGGCTTGTAGCAGCAGCCTCTATGTAGTTTTTTAGACTCACCCACGGTTAATTCAGTGAGTAGCCATTCACTCGGTGAGGTGGGGGTGGAGCAGTTGATAATGGTAGCAGTGATGTGCTCTTGCACATAAAGTGCTATGGTTCCGCCCCTCTTTCTTCCCGGTCTGTCATGGTGTAGGAGCGAATATCCCTATAATTAAAAATGGGAGTCTAGGTGAAAGGGTTTAAGCCAGGTTTTCCCATGCCTCAAGCCCTGGGAGATTTGATAGGAGGCTGTAGACATTTATGTGAGTAATGTTTAACCCAGAAGGCCTTGCCCAAATGGTATCTGTGTGGTCTATGTGGGTGTTTTGGGGGCTAGGGTTTGGTTCTATATCTAGAGAGGAGGAAAAGAGTAAGGAGATGGCAGTTAGGTGTATGCCAGCTGGGGGTTTGGAGGGTGATGGAGTGTACAAATAGGCCAAGCAGTCGGCATTCATAGTTGGACAGGAAGGCCAGGATGATTTCACTATTAAGAGTGATTTCATGCCCATGCACATAAGTTGGAATATCCAAGTTGTAGTAAGTTGTGGTGGGGGGGGGGGCATAGTCTTTACTGGTCAAGCACCAGGATTGATGTGCAGATGTCGCTTGCCAATATTAGAGTGGTTAGGGAAACCCACATAATTATGATTGAGCATGAGTACATATTTTATTGTTGGTGTTTGGGCTTACAGGTGATAGCCTGAGACAGGGGAGACAATTTGAGGCCCAGAGCAAGGCAAAGGGCTTCAGTATCCACTTTGGGTTGGGCCAGAGGAACAGGAGCTGTCCTTTGGATACAATGAGCAGTAGGACTAGCAAAGCAGGGGGGAAGTAAGTAGTGCAGCTTGTTCAAGATGGGGAGGTCATAAAACACTGTAGTTTGTACAAAGGAATTTGGTTTTGCTAGCAGTTGGGAGCAGTCCTGGAGCTGCTCTGGCAGAGTTAAACAGAAGATGCTAGAGAGGTACAAATCCTGACACAGCTAATAACTTAAGTTTGCAAGAAGGGATACTTGAGAGGTGCAATCCTGACACAGCTAATAACTTAAGTTTGCAAGAGGGGATACTTGAGAGATGCAGTCCTGACACAGTGAAAGCTCAAAGTTTTCAACAGGGATGCACAGATCACAATCACTAGAGGGGAGAAAAGGGGCATGGTAGGGCAACAATATAATGAGAGCCAATGAGACATGGTGGAGGGAAAGTGGGAGGGGTGAGTGAGTATTTAATAGAGACCAGGGTCGGGGTGGACAATGGGGATAAAATAGTAGTTTTAAAATAAAGCTGTCAGGTTTCAAAAGCCACAAGAGCTTCAGATCAATTTTTGGCGCCAAGCTGCTGGTTTTGAGGAGGAACCAATAGCAGATGAGGAGCCGGGTCTGTCACCCAATAGCAGGTAGTTCTGGCTTGCAAATTACCAAATAGAAATTTCCGGTAAAGTCCCAATGTGGCCTTACCTGGGATTTGGAGCTGGCGGGCTGGCGGGAGAGGAGATGTGGTTGGCTGGACGGAGTCTGAGCCATGGCCGCTGGCAGCTGATTTGGTGATCAGGAGCATCTCCAGGGCTTTGGAGCTGGCTGGTGAGCGGGAGAGGAGATGCGGCTGGCAGGAGGCACTCCTAGCCACGGCCACTGGTGGCTGATTTTCCCAGTCAAGGTTGTCTCCTGGGCTTTGGAGATGGTTGGTGGTGGGAGAGTAGATGTGGCTGCCTGGAGGGACTCTGAGCCATGGCCACTGGTGGCTAATTTGCCCCGTCCTCTACATTTAAACTGCATACAACTTAACATTGAACTAATCCTTGGCTGTTTTAACCTTTCAAGTCTCCATGTCATGTTCTTATCTGTCCTCATAGGTCCCAGTAGTAAAAAACAATCTTTATCTAGCCTGAATGAATGTGATTTTTGCAATTTTTACAGTACATTGAATAAGCCTCATATGTGGCAAGCAATGCACAAAATGAGGACATTGTTCTAAGAATGTAATCTTCCTAGCGAAAATGTAAGGCCAAGACCAGAAACTCCCATAATCATGTTATCTGGACCTTACATCTGCTTGATTCCCCTTTGACATAAACCCATAAACTAAGTGCAGTCCAAACATTTAGGTAAGACAATTTAACTATTCTTTTGCTAAAAGTTTAAATTCTTACTTGTTTAGAATTTTATAGTGAAACATGGAACAAAGAACACATCTAAAATAATAACTGTACTTAACACATTCAACAACTTCACAAAAGGTTATCTCTACTGTATTAAAAAGAAAACAATACAATTTATGCAGACTTTATATGTTTACCTGCATAACATTAAATGAAATGGGTTTTGCAGGCATGTAAACATTTGCAAATACACATATAATGTATGCAATACACTCTCTAACTAAGGCATTGCCACCCATCCCACTCTAAGCATGTTGAAAATGTGAATGTACACATCATTGCCTTTATAGGGAAATGTTTAATTAGAATATGATAAACAATCTTTTTATACTCCAATGCAGTTTAAAAAGTTTTTGGGTAAGTCTTTTTGTCAAGCGGAAAGAGGTCTATTTATACGTCTTTGAGTATTTCAATATGACTAGCATAAGTCAGATCATCATTGACATATTTAGATCTTCTACTGCAACTAGCTAGGATAGCAGTAAACATACAGGGCCCTATGCACGATGGCTATGCAACATGCACAGCACATGGTCATAGCCTGCAGGGGAGCATACATGCACGCAAGCTAGGAGCGGCATGCATTACATGCGTAGGAGGAGCCATGCAGCAGGGCAACACAGAGCTACACAGCCCGCATATGCACCAGCTACACAGGGGAGGGGCCATGTACCAGGTACATAGTGACATGCACAGCCCATGAATGAAGGTGCAGAACATGTGCACAAGCATGCCGCACAGTGTGTGGAGCAACATGTGGCTGGGGTAGACATAAACCGGGGTGCATGACACGCAGGCAACAGTAGCACCAATGGCAGCAAAAACCAACAGGAGGGGTACGCATCAGGATGCAGAAGCACAAGACAGTGTGAGGCAGCACACCATGGATAAGCACCCACAGGCCATGCTGTGAGCACCCAACACAGACTGCCATGCCAGCATGGCACCGTAACGCAAATTGTGTGGCAACCACAGGAGCCCTAGAGACCGCTGGCAACAGAACCCATGTGGTACATACCAGTGCCGAGGACAACAGGCATGGTGTGGGATGCCTCTGCAGTGCTCAGGCACCCGCACACCCATGGAATGGCCAGGCAGCAACAGTGTGCTCACAAGTCATCGGCCGGCGACCCCATCCATGAGGGCCCATGACCCATGGCGTCTGCCATGGTGGAGCATGGCAGAGAGATGCTGAGCAGACAAACAACCCGCAATGGTAGGAGTGGCATGCCCCTGCAGCCTGCCCTGCTGGACGGTATCCCACAAGAGGCAGAGCCAGCAGCCCAGCAGGTGGGACCAGCCCACGGCCCACAGTGTGGCAGCGGACACACCACACTAATGCCCCCCTGCCATCAGCAACACACCACACGTGAGCCCCTGAGAATATGGTACATCCCCCAGTGGCCCAGCAAAACCACCCAGGCCCACAGATGACCCACATGGAAAAGGTGCTGTCCACAGTGACTGTGCATGACCGGACTATAGAGGGCATGGGATGAAGTTGGAGGGAGGACGATTCAAAGGAAACATGAGAAAGAATTTCTTCACAGAACGGGTGGTGGACAAGTGGAACACCCTGCCAGAGGAAGTGGTGGGGGCTGAAACAATCACAGGATTTAAGAATGCATGGGATAGACATAAAGGAATTCTAGAGGTCAGGGGTTAGGGGAAACAGACTTCTAGGAAAACAAACTGAACTTACAAGCTCAAATGGGCAGACTAGGTGGGCCATGGGCCCTTATCTGCCGACACTGTCTATGTATCTATGTATCTATGACTGTGCAAAGCAGAGATGAGAGACAGGAAGCCACCACAGCAGTACATACCCCACATGGGCACCACTGTGCCTCAGGCCCATGACACCATGCATGGGGATGTGACCCCCAGCATGGTGGCCAGTGTTCCCTAGTGACCCACCCCATCACCTGCTGCAACCCCCCGGCCAGACACAGAAGTGTGGGAGGCATGTTCAGCAACACAGCAGGCAGATAGCAATGGCCCCATGGCTGAACAAGGCAATGGCACCCCTCCAACACACATACACACACACACACAGACAGACACACATACATGAGGCAAGGAAGAGACAATGTAGATGGTTCAACCATTTATTACACATGTATGCAAGTCAGAAGAGCAAAATACCCCACTGCACCCCCAACAGCCCAATGACAGCCACAGTCCAGTGCCTCTGCACAGCTGGATAGCCAGATCATGGCCCAGTTAGGCCCTCACAAGGCACGCCGCATCAAATGTGCCAGCCCCATCACAGCCAGGCTGTCCTGCTTCTCGCTGTTTCCACTGCTGCAGGACTCCCCCTTCACCAGCACAGGCCACTGCACAGGGCGCAACACCAGGTTCCGTATAGGTCCATGGTATCGCTGTGGAGAAAAGCAGACTGTTAGCACAGTATTCACCGAGTAGTGCACACATCCATCCTGCCATGGCCACTGCCCTTCCCCACCCCGATGTGGACTAACCACCTGGCTCGACACCATGCAGCCCATGCAACATCCAGGAACCCACCCACACCGACTGGCCATGGTGATGCATGGTGCCAGCCTGGTGCAGACCAACCACCCACACCCCACTACAGCCCAAGAGTGTCATCAGAGGCCTGGCTACAGCCCGCAGACAGGACACAGCCCTGCCGCAACACTTAGAACCACGACCAACCACATGGTGCAGGTCACACACAGCAACACTGCACAGCAGATGCATTGACAGGAACAACCAGTCCACCGCAGGTGGCCACAGTCCCTGCACCCATCATGGCACCCAAGAGGTGGGTCTGGAGCCATATCAGTGGCCCAGTACCCTGTCTGCACAAGCCCCATCCTTGAAGAGCCCTGCAACATGAATCAGAGCAGATAGGAACACTGTCCCATTGCCATCCCTGCCCACCTACAGGGCGGTCCTGGGCAGGTGGGCATACAGATGCACACCAGATGTAACACTGAAAGGGGGGTGAGGATGTACAGAATGACCAATACAATGCCATGTGAGGAGTGGTGTCCTCAGAAGAGGGGGTAACGGCAACCCATGGTGGGTGGAGTGCACCTACCAGTGATGGCACAATGACCCTCCACAGGGTCTGTGACTCAGCATCCCCTGCTCTCCCTCATAGTGCAGTTCTCCTACTATGGTGGTCCGCTGATGGTGGCATGCTATCCTGCACACCCACCGCATGTGGTACTGCACCTTGGGTGTCTCCACCATGATGTAGGCCCCATCCAGCTTCACCTGCCGCCGCAGCTCCAGTCACCTTGGAATGGCCCTCCTTATTTCTTTCATCCATGGTTCTTCTTTTTTGGCAGTGGAAGGGCCCAGCCACCCACCCACATCCCTAGCCACCCCACACTACACTCCTTTTATAGGGTAGCACAGCCGTGACATTTCTTGTAGCAAATCAGGAAGTGGTGGATCAGAGGGGTATCCACACAGTGACCTCATTTACAGGGGCACAAGTAATTTAACTTGTTATAACAAGTTATACACAAGCAAACAAAGAATCAAACTTTTGCTTTCATTTTCCTCCTTCTAATTACTCTGACCAGATTATGAACCCAGCAACTGATCTGGAATGGCTATTATTAACTGCAGGTATTGCAGGACACTTTTCAAAAGGGCAGTTTTACAAGATTGAGGACACTGTACTACATGCTGGGCCATTGGAGATTTAAGGGCTCAGCTCCTGGAAGCATGGGCAGAAATTGCACACCTCAAATCACATATTCAGGAGGAAATATATTATAAGAACTGCCTGCCATTTCCTCAACATCCAACAGAAGCACCTCGGCCGCAAAGGGTAGTTGGTCTGGGAGATTGGCAGGTGGTTAGTAGAGGCAAATTGGGTGCCCCATCACTCACTGGTCTCCAACATATCACCTTCACAAACCATATAGAAACTACAGACAGGTATCTACCGCTGTCTCTGAAATCAAACAAAGTGACAGAGGACACTGCAGAGCAGGACACTGCAGCACAGGGGCTAGCACAACAAAACTCGCCCAAAACAGGAACCAAAACAAAAAAAGCAAAATGGAAATCCCAAAAACTTCTGATCATAGGAGACTCCATGATTTGGGGGGTTTATACCTATCACCAGCCAGGAGTAATGGTCCGATGTCTCCCAGGTACATCAGCGTGGAGAGACACTGACTGACACTGACCACATTGCTAAAACTGTACAGGAAGCAGGAGAAAACATTGACGTCCTGGTACACATAAGGACTAACAATCCCACCAGTCGGTCAGTTGTGGAGACCAAGGAACACCTGACCAGGCTGCATGACAAACTATCATCCATTTGATCTGGCATATCCTTCTCTGAGATCCTGCCAGTCTGGGAGACAGGGGCAGATGGACAGAAAGTCAGAGAAGGGGAGATATGGGAGCTAAACATGTGGCTGAAAAGCTGGTGCCAGGGAAAATGACACAAATTTGTAGGGGAACTGACAACAGTTATGGGAGCGAAAGTTCTTTAAATTTGATGTAATGCATCTGACTAAGGATGGAGTCAGCGCTTTGGGGCAGAGGTTTGACATTTTTGCAGAATATTTAAACTAACAAATGGGGAGGGGGTGCATTACCCGATATGTCGAATAGAAGGAACACCCCTCCCCCTCAGCTAGTGGTCAAACAGGAGTTCAGCATGTTGGTAGTTCATTTGCATCACTAGGTAAGGAAAAAGATCTGGCTCCCCATATGACACACAGGGGAATTGCCAGACCTCACCCAACAACTAACACACTGAAATCTGGCCAATGGAAAATCACGTACACAAGTGCTCACAGTCTGGGAAACAAGATCCCAGACCTGCAGGCAATAATGACAGAGGCTTAACTGGACATAGTAGCCATTAGCGAGACATGGTTTACCAGTAACCACACTTAGGAGACTTCAGTACCTGGCTATGTCCTGTTCAGAAGAGATCGAGGTGCAAAAGGTGGAGTGGCCCTTTATATCAATGAAAATATCAAAGCTACAGAAATTCAGAATACACATAAGGAGCCAGAAGAACTGTGGGTCACTCTGGAAACAGGAAATGGGACAGCAATATGAACTGGGGTTGTCTACAGGCCTCCAGACCAGAGGGAGGACATAGACATATTACTGTTAGAAGATATACAAAACATTACAGCTAAAGCGGAGGTTCTGATAATGGGAGACTTCAACATGCCAGATATAGATTGGTCAATGCCAGCAGGAACATTTGCCAGAACTAGACACATAGTGAATTCCTAGCAGGGGGAGGGCCTCAAACAACTGGTACAACAATCCAGAAGAGACAGGGCTATCCTAGATCTAGTACTGACTAATAGGGAAAGGATCACAGATCTCCAGGTAGAGGGTCACCTGGGAACCAGTGACCATCACATGGTATGGTTGAATTTGGCAACTAAAACTAAATCATCCTATTCCAAAGCAAAAATATGGGACTTCAGAGAAGCTGACTTTGATAAGATGGCCAACAGAGTTAAGCTAGCCCTGGCAAAAAGAAATACAGACAAGGGGGTACAGGCAAAGTGGGCAAGGATTAAGGATGCAATACTTGAAGCAACATCCCACTGAGTTAGAGAGAAAAGGAAGTGCAAAAGTAGAAAGAAACCACTTTAGTTTTCAAAAACAGTAGCAGAAAAGGCCAGAGCCAAAAGGCTGACCTTCAGGAAATATAAGGGAACACAGTGGGATGATGATAGGTAAGCATACCAAACTTCCCTAAGGGAAGCAGCGAAGGCAGTAAGACAGGCAAAGGCCCAAACCGAAGAAACACTAGCACAAACAGGAAAAGAAGGCGACAAGACTTTCTACAGATACATTATTGAAAGGAGAAAGTCTAGAGTGGGTATTGCTAAGATCGAAGTAGATAAGGGGGCATGTGAGGAGGAGGACCATGTAAAAACATCTATCCAAAATAGATACTTTTGCTCAGTATTTGCTGAAGAGAAGGTAGGGCAGGGCCCACAGCACCATGGACACGGGGGGGGGGAGGAAGGTGTGCACTAGTCCCTTCCCAAAAGAAAGGGACCTACAAGAACTCAATAAGCTCAGGGTGGACAAGGCAATGCAACCTGATGGCATACATCCCAGGATACTAAAGGAGCTAAGGGTGGAACTAGCAGAGCCATTATCAGAACTGTTTAGCGAGTCTCTGAGCACAGGAGAGGTCCCAGAAGACTGGAGAAGGGCTCATGTGATCCTGCTTCACAGGAGTGGTAGCAGGGAGGAGGCAGGGAACTACACATCAGTCAGTCTTACCTCAGTAGTGGGCAGGATTATGGAGGCACTCCTTAAGGAAAGGATAGCGCAACACCTGTAATCCATAGGAGCACAGGATCCAAGACAGCATGGGTTTACAACAGAAAGGTCCCGTCAAACTAATCTCATAGATTTCTTTGACTGGGTAACCAGAGTGGTGGACCAAGGGGGAGCAGTTGATGTCACCTACCTTGACTTAGGCAAAGCTTTCAATACTATTCCACATAAAAGATTGATTAATAAGCTGGGAAGGATCGGCGTGGGTTAGAGGTTGGTCAACTAGGTGGCAAACTGGTTGACAGGCAGAAAACAGAGAGGTGGTAAATGGTATACAATCAGAATAGAAGCAAGTCACAATTGGGGTACCTCAGGGATTAGTCCTTGGGCCATTCCTCTTCAATATATTCATTAATGACATTGCAGATAGACTGGTGGATAAGCTTTGTCTGTTTGCAGATGACACCAAGATCTGCGACAAGTAGATGATCCAGATGGGGTGGGCAGAATGATAAGATACCTGGATAAACTGGAAAAATGGTTGTAAGAGTGGCAACCAGAGTTTAACGCAAAGAAGTGCGCGATCATGTACATGGGGAAGAGAAACCCTGAAGCCACCTATAGGCTGGGAGGGGAGTCACAAGAGAAGAAAGAGACTTGGGCATCATCATCACAGATAACCTGAAATCATCCAAGCAGACCACTAAAGCAGTATGTAAGGCTAGGGGGTTGTTGGGGTGTATTAAGGACTGGAGGAGGGCAGATGTGATTCCCCCTTCACAAAAGTGGGAGCATAGCAGGGCAGAAGCAGTAAACTACAGACCTGTTAGTTTCACCTCAGTGATAGGGAAAATGATGGAATCACTTCTGAAGGAAAAAATTGTCGAGTACCTAGAGGCCAGAGGGGCACAGGACCCAAGGCAGCATGGATTCACAGTGGGAAGGTCATGCCAGATGAAGCTTATAGATTTCTTTGACTGGGTGACCAAAGTAGTAGATTAGGGAGGGGCTGTGGACATGGCCTACCTAGACTTTAACAAGGCATTTGACACAGTCCCACACAAAAGATTAATATACAAGTTAGCCAGCCTGGGAGTGGGTCCCAAGATGATAGCCTGGGTAAAGAATTGGCTGGAGAATAGGACACAGAGGGTAATAGTAAATGGAGTCCACTCTGAAGAAAGGGGGGTTACTAGTGGGGTACCTCTTCAATGTCTTTATAAGCGACATTGCAGAGGGATTGGAAGGAAAAGTATTTCTCTTTGCAGATGACACAAAGATCTGCAACAGAATTGATGCACAAGGTGGGGTGGAAAGGATGAGAAGGGACTTGGCAAGGTTAGAGGAATAGTCAAATGTATGGCAGCTTAGATTCAATGCTAAGAAGTGCAAGGTAATGCACCTGGGAAATAAAAACCCAGGGGAAGAGTACACAATGGCGGGTGAGATACTAACAACAACAAAAATGGAAATGGACCTGGGGATAGTCATATCAGATGACTTAAAGGTGGGCAAGCAATGTGAGAGGGCAGTAAGAAGGGCTGGGGGGATACTGGGATGCATAGGGAGAGGCATCACCAGCAGAAAACCAGAAGTTGTTATCCCTCTGTACAGACAGCTGGTGAGACCCCATCTGGAGTACTGTGTGCAGTTCTGGAGACCCAGTCTCTGCAAGGACATAGACAGGATAGAAGCTGTCCAGAGGAGGGCAATTAAAATGGTGCAGGGTCTGCACCGGAAGACATATGATGAGAGAGACTAAAGGAGCTTAATATGTATAGCATCGAGGAAAGGAGGGAGAGGAGGTCATGATAGAAACTTTCATGTACCTCTAGGGAATCAACAAAGTCCAAGAGGGTAGCATCTTTCAAAAAAAGAGGTGTGCAATAACAAGAGGGCACAATTTGAAGATAGAGGCGGGGCGGCTCAGAGGTAATCTTAGAAAGTATTTTTTCACAGAGAGGGTTGTGGATGCATGGAACGGCCTTCTGAAGGAGGTTGTGGAGGTTGTGGAGTCAAAAACAGTGGTTGAATTCAAGAATGCATGGGACAGTCATAAGGCAATTCTAGGTGGTGGGGGTAGACAGAAGTAGGCTGCTGGTTAACTAGGATCTGCAGCTTATCCATTAGGTAGAGAAATGGGCAGGCTGGGTGGGCCAAGCGGTCCTTATCAGCCGTCAAATTCTATGTTTCTATGTAGTAGGGGTATCACAAGTCGAAAGAGAGAGGTAATAATCCCTCTTTACAGGACACTGGTTAGGCCCCATCTTGAGTACTGTGTGCAGTACTAGAGGCCACACCTTCACAAAGACATTAACCAAATTGAGGCAGTCCAGAGAAGGGCATCCAAAATGGTGAAGAAACTGCATCAGAAAACATATGAGGGCAAAATTATAGAGGTCAATATGTATACCGTAGAGCAAAGGAGGGAGAGAGGTGATATGATCAAAACATTCAAACACCTTAAGGGCATTAACAAGGGTGAAAGAGTCTAACATATTTCAATATAAGAAAAATAGCAGGACAAGAGGACACAACATGAGATTAGAGGCAGGCCGATTAAGGGGTAATGTGAGGAAGTTCTTTATCACAGAAAGGGTGCTGGATGCATGGACTGGCCTATCTCAGGAAGTGGTGGATATGAATAGAGTGCAGGGCTTCAACCAGGCATGGAATAGGCATAAGGAAGCAATACAAATGATTATGAATAGATAGGCCATTGGCAGTGCAAAGGCTGATGGCACATTCATAAGGTAGAAAAAGAAATGGACAGACTGGATAAGCCTTGCGGTCCTTATCTGCCATCAACTTCTATTTTTTCTATATTTCTATGGCCGTAGAACCCTGCAAGGGGGGGTACAACACACAGAAGAGGTCAGCACACATGTGCAAACCAAGGTGGGCCACTGCCACCACCCACCAGCATGCACACGTCACCTGTGTGACACACCTACCTGCAGAATGGCCTGGGTGCCCAGAGCGTGCCGTAGCCACCGCTGTCAGAATACTCAACCTCTGAGATGCACCAGAGTTTCTCTGGGTATCACTCCACGGTGTCAGTGTGACATGCAGAGCCACGGGAGGACCCCTTATGTAGCCCGCCAGTGTCAGGTGTGCACATGGCATGTCACCCCACACATGTACCACACCTGTGGGGGGGGTGTGGCAGGGTACACATGCCCCCCCCAGTTTGCACCATACACACCACTGGAGGGGCTTGTCTGCCAACATGTGCCCCCATGCTGCGGCACACATACACCCAGCTGCATGCACAGCATGGCACATGATCTGTCTCACTGCCATGCCTGCAGCCATCACGTGTGTAGGTCAGGCAGCCCCTGCCTGGTGTATGGTGCATGCACAAACTTCCCGTCCCTCATGCTACATAGGCGGCGGAATGCCCGTCTGTGTGCTGTTCCTAGGACAGGCTGGTCAGTGACAGATGTCACCATGTGCCTGGGAATGCTAATGAATGTGTATCTGCAGAACACAAGATGAGGGAGGGGTGGGGGCTGTCGGCCCCTGGGAGCATGTGTTCCAGCCCTGGATGGATGGGCCGAGGCTATGGGTCACCCACTGCATTGATCACTTCTGGCTGCCATGGCTGATGGCCAAACAACTGTGCAATATAGTCCATGACAGCATGGGCCCATGGACATGCCAGTCCATGGCCATGTCTGTTGAGACCAAAGTCATGTGTGCACTGTCATACTATGCGACGGGGTCCTTCCAGCACATCACAGGCAATGGGATTGGAGTGAGCCAGTCATCCATGTCCAGTGCACTGTCCCAAATAACGGATGCTCTGCTGCCGCATGTGTGGGACCATGTACACCTCCCGCAGATGGACGGTGAGGCCTGCACTACGAAGTAGGCATTCTACATAAAGCATGGAATGCCCAACATGCACAGTGCCATGCATCTCGATATCCTGCCGCCCATGGTTGATAAGGCAGTGTATCGCAACTGGAAAGGCTTCCACAGCATCAATTGCCAGATCATCTGTGATGCAGGGAATCAGTTCACCGATGTGTGCATACGGTTTCCTGGGTCATGCCATGACACCTACCTCCTGGATGCATCTGGGCTTGGTGCCTGGCTCAGTGCAGAATGTGTTGATGGATGGGTGCTGGGTAGGTGTCAGGGAACCTGTATGTCTGTACCTCATGCACGTGCCATGGCTAACATCTCCCCTCTCTTACAGGTGACAGTGGATATCCATTGCACCAGTACCTGCTGACGCCCTACCTGGCACCCAGGGATGCAGAGGAGGTTGCCTTCAACACAGCACACTGGCAGATGAGGGCCATTGTGGAGAGGAGCATTGGACTACTAAAGATGCAATTCCAGTGCCTGGACCACACCAGGGGTGCCATAATGCTGTGTCTGAGGTGAATCTGTCATGTCCTCATGGTCTGCATGATGCTGCACAACATGGCCATGCATTGGGGTGTACCAATGCCCCACTCTGAGACACCTGACATGCCACCGAAGTGAGAGGCTGATGGGCCAGCACATAGCCAGGAGACTGCAGCAGGTCATGCAGCATGTGCAGCAGTCATCAATGGCATATTCTGCCACTAGACATGGTGCCACATGTTCCAGTGTGGCCATGTCAGCCCAGTGTCCATTCCGTTGGGGCACGTGCATGTTGTGCCAGGTTTCTCCATTATGGCTGATGCATTCCCAATGATGAGTCCGGTCTGAGGGCATGCTTAGTCCCCATCGTGCTCATGGTGTGTGCCCGCAGCATCCTCCAGCATGGCTGGCATTTTGTGGCAGGGTCCCATGGCCGCTGTGGCAAGCCCCTGTACCACAGCAAGGTAGCTAGCTGCACAGGGGTCCCCCCATTCATGTGTCCATGCTCCTGCCATGTGTGGTGCCACTGTCACTCTGTGCTTTCCCATGCTCTGTGTACGATGCTTCTGCATGTGTGTGTGTGTGTGCACACCTCTGTGTGTGTCCCTTCCGGGCCATGTCTGTGCCGCAGCTGGGCACCGCACAGGTATGGCATCTCATGGCCACTGTGTGCAATGTGTTGTGGGCTCCTCCAGTCCAGACACCCATGTCTCCTTCATGTGTGGCTGCTCCATTGCCCTGCTGCTGCGGCCCCTGTGCCATAGTGCTCCCTGAAAGTTGGCAGAGACCACGGAGTACTGCTTGGTGCCACTGTCTATGCCCAGCATGCCACCCTCACAGTCGGTGGCCTGGCTGCTCCCCGTGTCCTTCCCTGTGTGTGCATCTGCTGGTGTCCCAATGAGCATGTCTGCATCACCAACCATACCCCGTGCCACAGTGTTGTGCAGTTCAGACCCCCCTTTGCCCATGTCCTGGTCATCCTGTGAGCACCTCATGATGGCAGGTGCCATTATGCTCTGGGCATGGACCTCTGCAGGTTTCCCATGATGGCATACCCAAGCCCATAATGGTGGTCTCCAGGTGCTCCTGGGATTCTGTGATCCATGCTATGTCACACCACATGGCAGTGGCGGTGATGGTCAGTGCCACTAGTGCCTCCATGTGCCACCTTTTTGCCTCCAGGTGGTCCAGCTACAACTGTCACAGCTCACTGTACTGTTGGTCGGAGATCACCGCATGGCATGCCATCTGGCTGCATTCTTCTGTCTGGGTGGATGGACCCTTGTCACTGCTGTCAGGGTCCGCTCTGCCCATGGTGTGCGCAATCACACCACAGCACGGCATCACCCACCTCTGCACACTCTGTTGGCTGGATGTCCATGGCACCTGTGTGTCCAGTGATGTATGGCTGCACTGCATACAGCCCTGTGTCCCTTCACCTCAGTTGACCTCTGCCTTGTCCATGGCAGTCACATCTTTCTCACTGTCTGTTCCCTGCACTGGTGTTAGGAGCCATGCCTAGCACCACAGGCTCTGCTGCCTGTGTTTGCACTGTGGGATGTAGATGGTGGACCATGTTACTTGCTCTGCTCACACTGTGTGGCCTGCAACCCCAGCCATACCAACCCTGGCTTTCCTGAGATGTTTTCCTCCATCGGCTGGGTGTGCCGTGCATCAATGGTGTGCGTTGTCCATGTTGGCTGCTCACCTCCACATCCACTGCCTCTGGCTGGCTCTGTTGGCACATAGGCAGCATGTTAGGCATCAGCGTGTCTGGGCATCCCATGCATTGGTGTGCAGTGTGTCTGTGCTGTGCCTACCTGTTGATGTGTCCACTACCTTGTCCACCCCATGGATGCTCACCATCATGATTGTATCAGCCACTGTCTGCTCGATTGGTGTGAGCTCAGGGTCCTCTGTGGGTGAGCCCCCTCCCGTGCCCCACTGTTCATGTGCTGCTGCCACCAGTAGCCTCTTTACAGTGATCCGTAGGTCCTGCCACTTGTGCTTGCTCTCCGTTATTGTCCTGGCATCTGGTCCAGCAGCGTTGATGGTGACCTGCACCACCAGACACAGATGCACCTTCAAGTCTGTGGGGGTGGATGGGCTGAGCACACCGTATAGCCTGTAGTGGTTGCTGCTGATCTCACTCACCATCGTGGCCACCTGCACCCCAGTGAAGTTCAACATCAGGATCACCTGGTCCCACCAATGCGGGGTCCTCCATATCCCAGGCCCAATGTGTGCCTCTCATGCTCTCCTTCCCTGTTGCTGTGTACAGGTTGCTCTGTGGCCTCCCTTGGTTCCTCCATCCATGCGTTACCTCCTCCGTGCTCAGGATTCATGTTCCTGTGTGTGCTTTGAGTTGCGCTGATCTACTTTTATGCCGGGGTCATGAGGCAGGGCCATGTACCCTGTCCCCTCCTCTGTTGCCTGCACATTCCATTCCACACCTCCTGCAGAGCCACCCACTGCCTCTTTGTGAGTCATGTTTCTATTTGTGCATGTTGCATGTTGTGGTGGTACTGGGTGGTGCGCAGCTGCACACCACGTATCCCGCACTTTCTGCACCTTTTGCGCACCTTTGTGCATAGGCCCCACTATATATGGAGAGGTAAAAAGAGAGAGAGAGAGAGAGAGAAAGGGAATTGACATGGATCCAACCTCCATCCCTCCCCCAAATAATTCATTTAATTCTGTTATTTTTACTGAAAAAATAGAGACATTTATAGTGGTGATGTGGAGGAACTGTGGTTGGGAATGTTACATGAGTAAAGTAATACAATTAAACTATTGTGCTGACACAAATAATCACATTTCTTCTTCCTTCTCATGCATTTTCATATCTCAACTCTTACAATGTGCAATACTTCATTTATTTTTATTTATTTATTTAAACTTTTTTCACCGGGTAACTACAATAAGGCAAGGCCTGTTTTCATGTATGACCTGCGGCCGCTTTACAAACAGCCAAGATGTTATTATAACTAGACTACATGCATACTATATGCTGGTTAAACTTAACACAATATAGTGTACAACAGACTCAAACATATTATACTTGCAATATAGACACAATTGGACATATAACAGTATCATAAAAAACAGTTACATTGCAATTCATTTAAAAAGTACTTCATTAACTGCTGTTTGAACATATCATGACTTTGCTCTTTATGTAACTTCTCAGGAAAGTTGTTTCAATTTTTAACTGCACAGATAATACTCATTCACTCATCATTGTGGAAATACTTGGAATTTCTAAAATACACTTGCTATTTGATCTTAGATTTCTGCCTCCTTTTTAAGCTTAAAAAAGAATAAAGTGGAGCCATTTTCCAACCATTAGATATTATCAAAAGTACAATTCAGATTACACAGACTTTTAAATTATGATGGTAACCAATCAGTTTGGGTATTAAGAGCACAGTGGTCTGTATTAAAAGAAAATTTTAAAACAAATTTGCAGATTCCATAAAAGGTAATATTTGGCAAAGATAATTCAGCAGAGGCAATGTTGGAAAAACAAAACAATTGTAGTTCAACGCTGGTAATTGTTTTCTTAATATCAACTGAATATCTAACCTCAGAGGTTAAATAATTTTGTAATTTAAATAACGCACCTAATTTTTGGTTAGATTGTTTACAGATTGACCTTATATGTAATGAAAAAGTTAAGTTTGGGTCTAATATAAGTCCAAGGTATTTGAATTATTTTACCTGTTCGAGCGCAGTTCCAGTTGAATCCAGTGTGGATAATGGTATGCATTTGGACAGTTTGGGTTTAGAACTAAAAAGCATAAATTTTGTTTTTGTTATTATTTAATAGCAGATGATGATTTGTAAGCTAATGATTCAATATTGAAAAGTTGGAATTTAGTGACAGGGGAACCGATTCCAAGTCAGACTATGCCGGCATAAGGTGGGATACGCCACTCTCCATGGCATATCCCATGACTTACGCATGTGATATGCCTAGTACCATTCCAGGAGGCACCTTGTGCCAGTGTGTCTGCAGGCTGCGACAGTATCAAAATAAGACACAATTTACACCACAGCCCGCTACATCTGGTGCAACTGTGGGTTATAACATCAACATAGCCCAATTCCAGGTGGGTGACTGTCTTAACCCACAGTTGCAATTCCAAAGCCACAGTGGTGGAGGGAATTTCTGACAGCTCAGAATGCCACCATGCAGAGCCCTTGTGATGGTGCCATAGGGACCCCCTAACCCTCTGTAGCACACCCCTGCCCCCAAACCCTGGGGATTTGATTTTGGTGTGCCCCCATGCTTGTGCCATGTGGCCAGTCTTTTCATGCCCCTTGGTACCTGCTGAGGTGATCTGGGGGGGGGCTTCGTGGGGCCATCTGTCACCTGGTGCAAGTAGCAACCTGTGGCTGTGATATGCCATGCATGGGTTACCGCCACATGCATGGGATATCTTGCCAGTCACAAGTACCGGGACCCTGCTGCTTCTAGAATGTGGTGTAGAGTCCCTGGCATGGGGGTGGCTGGTGTAACTCACAACTCAGTGCAAGTTACACCAGTTGTCTTGGAATTGGCCCCAGAGTTATTTCATTTGCAAGAGAAGAACTTGTATATATATATATATATTGTCATCAGCATACAGATGTATTTAGTGCTAGTATGTATAGGTGAAACAATGTCAACAAACAATGAAAATAACAGGGGCCCCAGGATTGAACCCTGGGGCACTAGTTGCTCAAGTGTTTTTGTACTAGATACAGCATCATTAAAGTCTTTCCTTATGGGGCAATTAGTTCGGTAACTGTAAAACCAGTCACATGGAGAGTCTGCCAGTCCAGTAGTCCTCAGACTTCTGAGCAGCACTGAATAATTCACCAAGTCAAAGGCCTTGGACTGGTCCACAAAAACCATCCCAGTGAGCTTCCCTTCATCCATAGATCTACTGATGTGGTCAGTGAACCTGGCCAAGGCTATGCCAGTACTATGGCACTTATAAAAACCATGCTGCCCAGGATCCCAGAGACTACTGGACTGGAATATTCAATCAACTGTATGTGTATGATTTTTCCTAATATCTTACCCAAAGGAGGCAATATAAAGATTGATCTGTATTTGTCCATATCAGTTTGTGACCTAGATATAAAAATAGGTTTTGAAGTAGTATGTTTCCGTAAGTAAATAAACTGACCTGTGATCAAGGATAAGTCAAATATTTTTGACAACAGATGATGAAAGAGTAAAGCTATTAATTTTAGAAAATGAGGTTTTAGTCCATCCAGGCCTGCAGTCCTATTTACTAACATCTGGTTCAACAGTTTCAATACCTGTTTTGGGTTAATAATACTAAAAGAAAATGGATCTTGATCGTTTATCATCTTCGAATTACACTGCTCCTTACGTTCACTGATATGAAAATCGTTCTTATATTTAGTCAAATCAATAAAAGGTATCCGAAAAAGATTCACTTATTTCAGATGTGTTGGTTCATTTTTTACAATTGTTATACAGCATACTAGTAATTTGTTTACTTGTTGGTTCCATGAAAGATTTCACAGAGGCCACACACTTTCTAGAGTTGCCCATATTCACTTTTTGGTTGTTTTGACAATATTCAGATTTACATTGTCTAGTTTTGTTTTATCATTCATTTCTCAATTTACAGTAAGTATTTAAATTCAAGATACTATATGATAGTTTGAAATGCTTCCATGCATTATCTGTTATTTTCATTACCTGGAAAAGTTGTGGGGTCACCCAGTTATTCTGTTTCCCTCTAACTCTTCTAATGATTATATGAACATATTTATTTTGTATTTCCAGTAAAGAATTTGTGAAAGAATCCACTGCTGAAGCTACATCAGAAATGATTTCTAAACATGTCCAATTAATCATGGCAAGTTCATTCATCACATTGTTAGTAATTCCAGTTGTAAATTTTCTAAATGTTGTATATCTAGGGGGGGCTTCAATCTTTTGTTTTTTCACATACAATAAATGAACAAGTGATCATTTATTGAATCAGGAAAGTACTTTTATTTTTTACATTAAATTAATTATTCATGAGAATCCAGTCAAGTAATGTATGTTTCTTACTAACGAGATTAATACGGATATAGGTGTTTATTAGTTGAGAAAGGCCAGAACTGGAGACTAATGATTCAATTACTGGCTCCTGCACTGGATTCCAATTTATATTAAAGTCTCCCATTGTCCCGGACTCCCCTCTCTTCTCCCACAAAAGACAGACACCATTGTTTGTTGTGCTCAGATTGGCAATTAATTTATTTAGATTCATAATTCCATATTCCATTCCAATTCCTTTATTATCATATTTCCAACATTTTGTTTATTCCATCCATATATCAATCTCTGATTATTCTTCCCCCAGGTGAAAACCTGGGTGCCTTCTTCTTCTCCTTTTCCGTTAGGTAACGGTGAAAACTGAGATCACTTTTTCCTTCATCTTCCTTCTCTTCTTGTGTTATTCCTTTTTCCTTCCCACCCTCCCCTCCTTTCCCCCCCTTTCTCTTTGCTCCTGCCATCCACCCTTGGCAGTCCTAACCATATTATCACCTTTGGCAGTTCATAACCATATCATTACCTGCCATCCACCTTTGACAGTCCAATTTTGTCCGACGTGCTTGCCTTAAACCTTCGCATACCCACATACAGTACCATCTTGACTGTCTTCCTTACTCACTCTGCCTGACAGGATGGGTGGGAGGGATCAAAACTTCAGCAAAAGTTGCTGAGGCCCCCTTGTGCTGTCCCTTAAGTACCTCCCTATTTCCCTTCCCTTCCTGTTTGTCTGCCCATTGTTCTGGCCCCTTAGCCCCTCTCCTTCCCCCTTCCCCCCCTCCCCTTCTGAGCACAACCATTTTAAGCATGGGGGAAGGGGTGCACCAGGACAACCTGGTCTGCCCTTTAAAGGGGCCAACTCCATTATCAAAATATCATCATTTAGCTTTAGTATACCAATAAATTACAGGAAATCTCTTAGCCCCGATGTTCCAGTCTTAGGTGGGTTGTAAACAGTACAAAACGTAAGTTTACAACAACCCCATATATTAAGTTCCAACAGGAGATATTCACATTCTGTATGAAAATTGAGATCAAAGAATAATTCACATAGATCCAAATTGTCCCTGTAATAAACCAAAATTCCCCCTTCCCTCTTCCTACTTCCTTTGTCTTTTCTAATGAGTTTGTATCCACTAATCGAACACAGGTTCTCACTAACTGCTGGCTTTAACCAGGTCTCTGTCAAGCCTAAAATGTCTGGTTCATGTAGGGATATCCAGGCCTCCAACTCAGTCTTTTTTGGTAAAAGGCTCTGTACATTTAAATGAGCTATTTTCAATCTTTCAGAGTATCATATAGGTTTCTGTGGATTACTCACATCAGACGAGAGGCCTGGATTTGTCTCCACATCTCCTGATGACATCAAGATAATCCATATACTATAGCTGGTGACATAGTGGAAAGTAGAGTTATTGGTCTAATGTTAAAGGATGGATATGAAACAAGTACCAACCAGGGACCTTAAACAAATAATGCTCTTTTCTCTAAGCATCTTTGACTTTTTATACATTCTGGAAATAAATTAGTTGAATTCAATAGTAATTTCAAAAAGATGAACTTGTCTGAAAATGCATCATTGTTATTTGAAATTACAAATGGGCCTGCCAAATGAAGTAGATGATAGTCCAATATTATTAACCCTAGAAATAAGCAAACTGTCTCTGTGCAAAATTGCTTCATTATGAACAAAGTAAAACACAATAATATTTAAGACTAAATTAAATAAACCAAATTCCCTAAAGTCACTACACTAAACTGACTATGCAGCAACTAAGATTAAGCATATATCACAGATGTGGCACAGCAGTTAGTATAACATTTAAAAAATAAGATTTAAAAGGTTGTTTAAAATGTTACCAAAGCTGTTGTTTCTTATATAAGCCAACATTTTGTCCAAGTGGGGCATGTACCACAAGCGCTTGTGCCCAGTGCTCATGCTGAACAGTAACGCAGGCTTTTAAAGTGCTGCACCTAGCCCCCTTTACTCAGCTCAGACTCCTATTGGGCTTGCCACCAAGCCCCCCACAAATCAAGCCAACTGCCAAAGGGGCAAACAAGTCTTAATACAGCAGATTAAAGAGTGAAGTTTAATTCACCACTTATCCACATATTTGAGTATCTCATAGTCAAGAGGAATCGTCTCGGCTCTGTGAGACTTCATGCCTGGGCATCCATAAAAAACAATTACATTTCCTTACAATGTTTTTGAGTCTATGGGGGATTTTCAAAGCCTTTATCTAGATTTACTCTTCTATTGTACAATTTTGGATCTAACCCACTTTGCTCCTATGTCCAATTTTCAAAGCTGGGAGATAGCTATGTCCAATTTTCAAGGCTCTAACTTACTGTAGTTATATCCTGTTTGTAAAGTCCAGGTATGAATGTGCCTGGAAACAATTGTAATCTGGTCTATAATTTACATCTTCTACACATACCTGTAATTGTATAAACTGAAAGTTATTCACTATAATGGAAAAATTGCTAATACAACTTACTAGTGCAAATTTATTTTAGTGCAAATTTGTGCTTTAGCAAACAGCAAATATTATTTGACATTGACAATATCAAGTTATATATTTATATGCTTAGTATGTCTAGCCTTAGAGTTTAGTTTCAGCTCACGAGATGTGAACTTCTTCATCTACTTGTGGGGAAATGTATGTGAATATGTTCTAATTCTGGCTGTGTAGCTTGTTTGTGTAAAGAATGTGTACAGTTTATGTAATTACTTTTTATTATTCTGGAAGCAAAGATTGATATTTTCTAGATGACAGCTACTATTTTTTTATTTTTATTTTAGAGGTGTAGGATATGTGTCAATAAATGGATCTTTTGAAATGAAAATAAGATTTGTCATCTGATCATGCAATGCTAAGAATTTAATGCATGGTCAGTTGACTGCCTTGGTCAATGTCATATAAAATGGCAAGTTTTTTCTTACCATTTTAAACATAGAAACATAGAAACATAGACTTTGACGGCAGATAAGGACCACTTGGCCCACCCAGTCTGACCATTTCCCTACCTACTGGATAAGCTGCAGATTCTAGTTAACCAACAGCCTATTTCCTGCAACCCCCCACTATAATTGCCTTATGTCTGTCCCATGCATGTTTGAATTCCTCCACTGTTTTAGACCCCACAACCTCTCCAGGAAGGCGGTTCCATGCGTCCACCACTCTGTCCATGAAAAAGAATTTCCTCACATTACCCCTGAGCCGTCCCCCCTCTAACTTTAAATTGTGCCCCCTTGTTCTTACACATCTCTTTTTCTGAAAGATGCTACCCTCCTGGATTTTGTTGATTCCCTTGAGGTACTTAAAAGTTTCTATCATGTCTTAGTTTTAGGACAGGACACATCACCCTGTCCTATAAATATGATGCGCATGACATGCCTGGACATATGGTAGCCATACAAGGAGGCATGAGGAGGGCAGCACCAGCAGCACAAAGAATATTGGTAAGGTGACTGGGGGATGTTGGCTGTGTGCCATGGTGGGGGGAGCTAGATGCCAGGGATGTGCAAGAGGAGGTACCATGGATTGGTGCCAGGCAGAATCACTGGATTCCACAGGAGGATTTAGTTATACTATCAGTTGGCGATCAGGTGGGCCACTAGCACTAGGTAGACATTTATCAAATATGGTCTGCTGGTCAGAGGGGGTAACCACTAGAACCAGGGAGAGTTTTTTTTAAATACTGGCTGCTAAGTGAAGTGAGGTGGGGCATTAACATTACAGAGAGTTTTATTAAACATAGGCTGGTGATCAGACGGGGGGGGAACATTAGCACCAAGGAGACATTTATTTTTACATACTGGCTGGTGATTGGAGGGGGGACCACTGGCACCAGGGAGAGATTTATTAAATATGGGCTGGTGATCGGAAGGGGGGAGACCACTAGCACCAGGGAAAGCTCATTTCTCTTGGACAGGGGATGTCGCACTAACCTACATCAGATACCCATGCAAATGGGCCCATAATGGGCATACAAATTGCCCCTTCGTACCTTGCATGCCCAATGGACTCATTTGCATGGGTTCCTTGGAAAATTGGAAATAGTGCTCTACTGCTATCCACTCTTGTGGCCCACTTTGAAAACCGTATCTGTGAAGCACTACTTGACAATACCTTCTATGCAGTTGGATAGAACCAGTGCACTATCTGACTGCATATACTGTAGCATCCTTGTACCCCTTTGGCAATTGCAAAATGCAACACAAACCTCTCTGCTCTACTTTGCACTTTACTGACTATCAGGCCCCTGACACCTATTAAGTTCATTCCATAGTTTGACTTGATAGGAGATACTTGAAAAGCTTCTTCCACACTTTTGTTTTCTCTGGGTAAATCCAAATGAGAGTCAAGAAAGTAAGTTTCCTGATCTCTGTCTACACATTTGCAAGTTGTTATCCAGGTCTTTTGTTTTTACTTGCACCACTTCCAAGGTAATCTTCCCCTTCTCTGCTTCAAGCCCAACTTTTGCTTCTCGTATGCATTTGGTTACTGTGTTTGAAGCACAAGGCTTTTCCTTTACTCTGGTTCTCATGCTTTGTTGAATGCAACCTTTTCTCACTTACTTGGTAAAAAAATTCAACTCTAACTTGGATGGATTTGTGTGGATGTTGGAGACAGCAGAATGACTACACACTCTCAAACCTTGTGGAGGAAGGCTGAGAAGCAGGGAAACACAGCTTATTTTATATTTTTAAAAGGTATGCTACCTATGCCTGTTAAGCGTGTCTTCTTTCCAGTATAACTTCTTGCCAACTGCTAGTTGTACAGTGTCTCCATAGTGTTTGTTCTCTCTTTGACGACAGGGGAAGGCCTACCATAGGTGGAAAACCAGGGAGTTTTCCCCGTGGCTGTGCTGGATTGTTGACAGAGTCAAGCAGTCATTCAGGTTGACCTAGAACACTGAGAATTGCATAGAGGAGTGGGCTGAAGAGCGAATGGAAGAGAGGGCTGCCTGACGCTTGCCATGCAATTTGGAGACCTGCACCTTAATGAAAACGATATCATCCCCAATTATCAGGGCTGTTGAATATTTGTTTTAGACTTTCTACTGATTTATTTTATTTCAACATTATGCTTTTTCTATAAAAGCAGCTGAGGTATGCTGGCAAATTTACAAATACATACAAAAGGCTGCCTTATGTACAGTACTATGATACCTATTGCTAACTAAATATTTTAAGATGGAGATTCAGAAACTTCTACTTGATTTTTTTATTTTATGTTCATATATACATTTATAATTTATCCCTTTTCATGCTGTATGCAAATTAAGCCATGCGGTTTTTGCCTTAATTGCACATCTGTGGTGTCTTGCAGTTAGATTTGGATCAACATATACGCCATAATAGAGCTGTAAAGAGCTAAGTTTTTCATTGCTATTCGACTGTTTAAACAATTGTTCTGCCTATGTTTGGTCTTCTGATCAAACATACAAGAGTTTGGGGGAGTTTATGTTTCCTGAAAAAAACAAATTGTTTGTTTTGGAAGGACGTATGCTGTGCAGATCTGCTAAGCAGCCACAAGTAACTTAATTTGCTTATCTGCTCGCTACCTTATGGGCCCTGGCAACACCCTTGAATGGCTTTTTTTCTTAACAAATTTTTGCTGGTGAAGAACGCCGTCGAGCTTGTAAAGCTGTGTGCAACAAGCCTAAAAAGCTAAGCTAAATTTGCAACAAACTTATGATGCAAAAAGGAAGTTATAACTGGTTACAACTTAGAATCAACTTAAAAGTTTGTTTTAATAAGTGTATTATTTACTTGAATTATTGGTCTATCCGCTCCTTTCTATATGTTTAGAGAACATTTTATGTCAAATAAATAACTTAAATGTGTTCTGTAGGATCTAAATGATCTAATGAATGATTATATGGTATGATAGAACTGCATCAGCCCTGCTAACATCTTTCTATTAGATATAAGTATACTGTGGGGTTCAGATACTCTATCATAAATATTGATGTTCTCCTTTCTAGTGAATGCACTGGCGGGAAGTGTTAAGGTATCTCCAGAGATATCACTGGAGGAAAAAGGGCAAAGGCAGAAGCTAAAGTATGAGGAGGAAGCTGGAACTTGAATGTGAATGCTCTCTACTGACTGTGGAAAGAGTAGACAAGGGGATAAGTACTGAAAACTTTTTCACTTGTTACTGTTGCCAAATATGTACCATAGCTAGGAACCAACTTTTTCCCTGAATCTATCTGGATTTCCTTTGGGAATTTATAAGAGGAGTTTAAGCCTTCTTTTAGAAAAGCACCTCAGCACTTGAAGCCCTGTTGTTTCTTATTATTCTGAACAGACTGAATGGCAGGACTGATTGTCTTCACTTAGGAAAAGCTTGTGGGCTGCTGGAGAGAACCAGAATACTCTTTAACAGCATTACAAAGGACAATAAAAAAGACATTACACAGTTCACTTTATTATTTGTCTACTGTTTCAGTTTTAGCAGAGAATTTTATTAAGTATTGTAGTATCAACATAATATAGTCTAAACAAGAAGACTGGTGCAAGAGCCAGATAGAAGTAGTCTATACTGTGGGGTGCTAGAACAAACAATGCCTGTAATGTCTGCAAAAAAGAAAAATACAAAAAACAAGGCTAGTCAGGATCCTGATTCAAGTCATAATGTTACTCATAGAGATAAAAAGAAACGGGAAAAACTGCTGTGTAAAAAGTGGTTAAATGCTCTAAAAAAAAAGGTTTAACAAAAGGCAAAAATCACAATAAATTATGAAAACAGAGTAAAACTTTGGACCATTTTGAGTAAATAATTATGCAGGATAGCACTGCGGAAATATTATCAGTATTAGACACTTAAACTGATCCAGTGATTGTTTCTTCTCAAACCTAGGGAGCAGGTTAGATTGTCTATTACATCAAAGATTTTTGAGGCTAGTTACACATCTGCATCAAATCAATTTAGAGTTACAGCTGAATCAGATGACAAAGGTGTTGCTATGGATTCCAACAGAACAGTTTACAATATAATTAAGAAAGCCTCAATTAACACAAACACAGACTCCCTACTTGAATGCTCCACCTCTTTATATTTTTCCCCTGAATATTTTAATGAATCAAACCAGAGGCAGATGTGGCAAGTGGATCTGAGAAGTATAGCTAACAAATTGCAAAATACCATCAATGGTTAAAACAATTTAACACTCCAGCTAAGGAAACAAGGGATAAAAATATATCTCAGAGTCAGTCAGTTTCTCAGGTAAAAAGCTTAATTGATCCCTTGATTTCCTACCCATTTGGACTCAGTAATGAGCTAAAAAACAATTCATGTGCAATCCATATGCTGCTCACCTGATGATTATGAAACAGATAATTAATTTTAAACATGAGTTAGATACAATAAAAGAGGGCATAGCACTTTATGGATTTAGATTGGATGACATTCTTATGAAAATAGATACATTTCTTCCATAGGAGGGTTTTCCCTCTATCCTGTTAGATAATTCTTCAACAATTCATCCTGATTTTTCTCATTTTGTCTTTGCAGATAAAGAAGAGAAATGTACAACAGCAATAAAGTTAAAAACTAAACAGGGAAAAAATAGAAAGAAATAATGTGTCAAAGTGGGAGAAAATAAGATACAATCAGAAAAAGGATTAACATCGTGGAGGAAGATAAATCCACCCTGACATAACCACAGAATGCTGAAGCAGTATCCTTGGAACAGAAACATAGTATAGGGTCACAACCTCAACTTTTAGGAAAAAAACAAGTTAATTTTATAGACAGCCATAACTTGTTGAAAATCTTTCAGTTGGATGTAATAGGTAATCAGCTTACAAAATTTGATGCAGATCTGAAAGCATTCAGGGAAGAATGGATTACCCAGTGTAAAAGTAGTCAAACTGAACAAAATATGAGTCAAAAGTTAATTTTGTCTGAGGTTCAAGTGAATAAGGTGCAAAGCACTGAGAATACTCTGATTGATCTGGCAGATTGTGCTATACTATGCTTATATGGGTTTCATCTGTCAGAAAGGACCATCACAGCTCTTATCAGGGACAAGACTGTGAACCTTCTAAGGGCAACTACATGAGCTGATATTATTTATTTATTTTTTTATTTACTGTAAATTCGGAATTACAAACCTTTGAGTCAAAGACTCTTTTGCAAAGGCTCCACGTCGGTTACAGAGGGTGGAGGGGGGAACACGAGTTGGGGGAAGACAGATGGAACAAGGAAAATTATATACAAGCACAAATTATATACAGATTTATGTACAATCACATTTTAGTAACATTAGCTCTTCTGTGGTTACAGAGGGTGGAGAGACATATGACAGTAAAGGCAATGGAAGGCAACTTTCAATACATAATAAACAAGTAGTATTACTGAATTCATTGTCGGTATGATGGCAGAGAGACTTTTTTTTTTTTGTCTGGTTTGGGCAGGTAGGAGACATACCTGCGACCCCTAGGTTGAACATGGGGGGGTTTAGATAGGCCTGAGGGGCCCTGTGTGGGTGTGGGGGAGGAGAGGAGACAGGTAGGCCAACGTAGATTCACATTTGAGATATCCAATAGGAAGGTTTTTAGGCCTGCTTTGAAGAGATGGATGCTGCGGGATTGGGAGAGGGAGGCGGAAGAGTGTTTAGCCAATTGGGGACGCAGTAGTGGAGGGATCTCTGCACTGAGGGCGTTGACATGGGGAACCATGAAGGATGTGGTAGCCATGGAGGTCTGTGTACGCCTGAGAGGGGCCGGTTTGATGATGGGGTGAGGGCGGTTGCCGCTAGCTGGAGGTGGATCTTTTGCTAGAATGCAGGTGTGGTACTCCAGTCTTTGATGGAAATTAAGCCAGCCAGTCAGTTTGTATAGGTCCGCAGGTGTGGGTGAGTCTGTCACAACCGAGACAAGGTGGCATGCTTTGTTTAGCGCAGTGGTTATGCAGCTTAGGGTGGAGTTATCAGCAGTGCCGTAGATTACAATCCTGTCGATTAGGGAGAGGATGGAGGATGTGACAGCTATCTGTATGGCATGTGCGGGCAGACTGTTTTTGATTCTGTAGAGGGTACCCACTCTCGAGTTGATTGCTGCCGAGAGGAGGCGTACGTGTCTGTGGTAGGAGAGGGAGGTATCTCGGGTGACCCCCAGGTATTTGAAGTGATTGACGTGCTCCAGCAGGGAACCATCCACGTTGGAAATGTGAAGAGCCATCTGGCTGTGCTGGCTTTGGTGGTGAGCAAAGGTCATGGCCTTGGTTTTGGAATAATTAATGATCAGCCGGTGGTCAGCGAACCAACTTTCCAGCTCCCTGAAGTATTCCTGGAGGGTGTGCTGGAGTGCGTACGGTTGGGGGTGTTTCCAGTAGAGAACCACGTCGTCGGCATAGAGTAAGAGATGACCGCTTCAGGCTTTGGGGAGAGAATTAAGGAAGAGAGTAAAGAGCAGTGGGCCTAAGATTGACCCCTGCGGAACACTGGAGCGAACAGGCTTGGGAGTGGAGATGGTGGAGTTTATTCTTACTTGCTGCGAGTGTTCTGTGAGGTAGTCCTTTAGCCAGGCGGCGACCTCGGAGACTACATTTAGTTGTGGCAGGACTTGAAGGAGTAATTCATGGCTGACCGTGTCGAAGGCCTTAGTTAAGTCTATAAAGATAGCCCCTGCAAGTGACCCTTGGTCGAGCGCCTCATGGATGAACGTTGTGAGCTCAGCGAGAGCCGTGATGGTGCTGTGGCCAGCTCTGAACCCATGCTGTTCCTTGCTGAGCAGGTTGTGTTTTGTTAGATGCTCAGTAAGTTGGTCTGAGACTATTTTTTCCAGGGCTTTGGAGAGAGGAGGGAGTATAGAGATTGGTCTATAATTCCCAGGGAGGGTGGGATCACCGCTCTTTAAGATAGGGGTGATCACGGCTTTTTTCCAGGTAGTAGGGAATTGGCTGAGGCAAAGCGAGAGGTTTAGTATTTGTGTGAGATGGGTTATGGTGATATCAAGGGTAAGCCTTATGAGTTTTAGGTCCAGGGAGTCGTTGCTGAAGTGAGTGTTAGCGATTGCTTTGGAGATGTAGCACTTGGCTAAGGAGCAGGGGATGGTACGGAACTGGAAAGGGGGAGGGAGGACTGTACTTGCCATAAGTGGAGTAGAGGGGGGTTTGGGGGGTGGAAGAAGATAGGCGGGAGGATATGTGAGAGGTCTGAGAAAGTTTCATTGAGGGCTTCAGTGATTTTAGCAGGATCTTGGGTAACGTCCCCATTCAGACTGAGTTGGGTAGGGGTGGGGGAACATGATTTGCCGCTAATTTCTTGTATGTTACTCCAGAACTTTTTCCCGTCTCCCCAGGAGGAGGAAAGGGTGTTTTGATAGTAATCAGCCTTGGCCTGCCGTGTGGCCCAGGTGCATTTATTTCGAGCCTCCCTATAGAGTCATCTGTCCTGGGTGAGTTGGGAGTCTATGGCCCTGTGCCAGAGGTTGTCCCTGTGTTGCATGAGTTTTAGGAGGGAGGGTGTTATCCATGGTGTAGACCTGGTTTTCATAACCTGCCTAGTGAGGGGAGCATATATATCGCAGGCTTTGTTAAAGGTAGCTATAAAGTGGGTGAGAGTGGCATCAACTGATTGTGCATTATATAAGGGAAGACAGTTACTATTGGCTAGGTATTCTTTGAGGTTATTAATGCCTCCTTTTTTGAGTTTTCAGTGCCATGTGGTTTTGGGTGGTGCAGTGGGCAGTTTGCCCGACCACCAGCAGATAACCGGGGAGTGGTCACTGATAGAGTCAGGGAGCACTGAGGCCTGGGTAATATTTTTTGGCCTGTTGCTAAAATGAGATCTAGTAGTGAGGATGTCCCGGTTCTTGTGTCATGCCTCGTTGGGGATGTGATAATTTGGGTGAGACCCATAGCCTAGGCAGCATCTCTGAAGACGGAGGAGGATGGGGATGCCCAGTCGATGTTGAAGTCACCCATTAATATGGTTTCATTAGTATTTGGGAGGTGTGAGACAGCGTGAAGGATGGATTCAAATGTGGGTTTCTGGTTTCTCGGGGGATATAGGCTGAGATGATGATGATTGTTTTAGAGCCCAATCTAATTTTGACTGCGAGAGTCTGGGCCCCATGTTCGTGGGGAGGTGTCAACTATGGTGGTGCAGAGTGTTGATTTAACGAATATTGCGCAGCCTCCACCTCGCTTACCGGATCTATCCATCCTAAAGAGGTTATAGTTGCTTAGGGAAACAGCATCATTGGGGATTTTATTTGATAGCCAGGTTTCAGAGAGGGTTAGGATGTCTGGGGCATGTTGGGCAATCCAACCCTGCAGTAGGGTGTGTTTTTGGGAAGGCTACAAATATTAAGTGATGCCAGCAGTAGTCTTCTCTGTGGTTTGTTTGGGGAGGTTTTTGTTGAGGGGGGACCAGGGTTGGGGTGAATGTTTCCAGAAAGGAGGAGTAGAAGGAACATGCATCGCAGCAGGGAGAGCCTGGAGAGTTTAAGAGACTCATGCTGTGAGCGCAATGGAGAATGTTTTATTTTTTTGTTGTGGGTGGGGACTGGTAAGCTAGAGATGTCGCCGGGAAGAAGGGAGGGAGCAATGGGGAAGTAGCAATATGTTATTGTAGCTGGAAGGGGCTGGGTTATAAGTTGGGGAAAAACTGTGGTACAGTGTTTACCCAGTTGAAATGAAGGTGTGAACAAGGGTATAGGCAAAAAAGGTAAGTTAGACTAGTGGGCATTGGCTTGTAGCTGCTAGTGGTTGCTGCCGGGCAATTATCAGAGAAAGCTAAGGGAACAGGGTTCGTGGTGGAGTCATGGGGCGGAGGAGCCACTGGGGGGGGTTGATGAGCAAGGAGAGTGAGCCTGCAGGTCATTAGCATTGTAAATAGGGTGTAATACATAGTGGGTCTAACCAAGCGAGACAGCGGCCTCTAGGGCTGGATTTCTATAACCTGCAGCTGGAAAAGTGGGCTGATAGGTTTATTTTGCCTGTCACCTGACCTACTACAGGGTATATATTCAAGAGCCGAGCAAGGGTGGTGGTGGGATCGGCGGGGCTCTAGCTGCTGAACTCCGTTTTTCAGTTCCCTAAAGCAGCTGTTCACATCTAAAGTCACACAATAAACTGCTGAAATCCACTTTGGAGTTTTCCCAGCAGAGGCTGCGCTTGGCCGAGGAGACGAGCAGCAGGGCTGTGACCAGGCAGCCATTGGAAAAGGCGCCAAAAGACAGGTGGGCTGTTAAATTACCTGGGTCGGCTGGGCTTCTGGGCAGAGAGGGCTTCAAGACTGGCCCTCGCGACCTCCTTTCTCCACGGGGGAGGGGGGTGGTGTTCTGGGGAGAGAAAGAGGGAGACAATTCGTTTTAAGTAGGCAGAAAGGGAGGGGATTAGGCTGAGATTGGCTGGTGTGAGATGTAATTGGAGCTGGATAATGCTGCAGGGATCAGGGGTCTGCGAGCCCCTGGCCTCGAGAACTCAGATGCTCTGCACAGCAAGTACCTGCCCAATTACCCACTGCGAGTCCCTAGTGCACTTAACTGCCCAGATCCCGTATGGTTAGCAAGCAAACAGTCCCCCAGAGCCCGTATTGTGTTTCCCTGAGTCACTCAATTACAACCGGGTCCTGTTGCAGTCCCACACAATCCCCCTGCTTTGCGTACAGTGTTGCACCTTACTTTAAATTATTTCAAGTCCCGTAGGAAAAAAAAAGCAGCTTTTTCCCTCTACATTAATTAACAAACACTGATTAAAGAATATGTAGCTTTTTACATCTGTGTTAGCAAGACAGGCTTATCAGAAGCTGCTGAACTCCGTTTTTCAGTTCCCTAAAGCAGCTGTTCACATCTAAAGTCACACAATAAACTGCTGAAATCCACTTTGGAGTTTTCCCAGCAGAGGCTGCGTTTGGCCGAGGAGATGAGTGGCAGGGCTGTGACCAGGCAGCTGTTGGAAAAGGCACCAAAAGACAGGTGGGCTGTTAAATTACCTGGGTCGGCTGGGCTTCTGGGCAGGGAGGGCTTCAAGACTGGCCCTCGCGACCTCCTTTCTCCATGGGGGAGAGGGGTGGTGTTCTGGGTCGGCTGGGCTTCTTGGCAGGGAGGGCTTCAAGACTGGCCCTCATGACCTCCTTTCTCCACAGGGGAGGGGGGTGGTATTAAGGTATCAGATGTTGTATAAATGTGGAAAGATAAAGATACAGAAGGTAAAGATTGTATATTTATATTTTGCTCAGCAACTAGAATTGCAAATCAACTATGGATAAACAATGGTGCATTAAAAAAGAATGGATGCACACTACACTGCATTAATAGAGATTTGATAAATAAGACACAGGCACCCAACAGTAACATAGGCTATATAAGCATCTTTGGCCATAAAGCCATTCCAAAAGAGACTAAAGGAAAGATTAAAAATGGATTATATCATCTTTTAACACATGTACTTATGTTACCTGCAGAAGAACTTGTCATAAAGGATGTATATCGGTGGGAAAATGACACCAAATCTGGCCGAGTAGATGTCCTGATTCAAGAAATAGAAATGGCAGAAATGATATTAGCAAAGGCTACTCTCCTTGCTACAGCAGGTGTACATATAGTGGATAGTGCCCTTCTTAATGTTCCAAATGTAATTATTGACAAAGAAGAAGATGATAATACAGTAGATAGAAGATGGAATACATTTTCTATTTATGGACTAAAAAGAACCAAGAATGAAAACAACTCAAAATTTAAAGCAATAGTGCAGGATTTATTTGAGCGGCTTTTAAACATTTTCATAGAGGAAACAGGAAGCTATCTCTGTACTTCGACTGGGTTCTGATCCAGACAGTGATCAGATTCAAGCAACAAGAACATGTCAAAGCTTGTATATGAAAATAATGGAAAATACTGGGTTGCCGGATGTTATGGGTCTGTATGTAGTCCCAGTGTACCCAGAAATTGAAAACACTAACAGCAATTAAGAGGAAGGTTTAGAGAACAACTCATTAAATGCTGAAATTAGGAAAAAACAAATGGCTGCTTCCAAGATTAACACGTTATACAATATTTCTGTTTCACATAGATATGAAATTTTAGATGTGCAAGACTACTGAATGTTGAATAATCTGGGGAAAACAAAAAGGACGATGTTCTATTCCTACCTTGGAATGTTACAGGACTCCTAACAAAACTTGCAGATAGTGAATGCCTAGATTATATAAACAATTTTACAGCAATAGGTCTGCAAGAAACATGCCATACAAGTGACTCTGATGTCACAATAAATGGCTAAGTAACATATCATATACTTTGGAAAAGAACTTCTAAAACTTAAAGATATGCAGGGGAACTAATCACCTGGGTTAACATTGATAAGAATATTAAAGCAGATTTATTATTCATTGATGCTAACTTTGTAATATTTCAGATTAATAAGAATAAGTTCTGCTTTATCAATACATATATTCCACCTAAAAACACAAAATATTACCATGAAGGCATTTGGGATGAACTAGAAGACTTTATACACAAAAGCCTGGCTGTATCAGCCTGTGACAATATTTTTTCTGTGGTGAATTTAATGCTAAAATAGGTACTTTTGATGGCTACACAGATAGCCCCTTCCATAATTGGTGCCATAGGGATGTGCACAAATTTCATAGATGCACAGAAGACAAAAAACTTAATAAAACTGGAGCTATTTTAACTGATATTCTTAAAATACATCATCTTGCCCCATAAAATGGTAGGATCAAAGGTGATGAAGGGGCAGCTTTACACACTATTGCCCCTTTGGACCATTAGTTATAGACTTCATATTCTTGAATGGAGACATTAATCAATGGGATATGTGCCACATAGAAAAAAGGACAGATAGTGATCACTTTCCACTAGTAGTTTGGGCAAAGTATACTAATAAAGACCTAAGTAAAGCAGTATTGTTACCACTGATTGAGGTGAGAAACCAAACTAAAATTAATTGGCAACAGCTGCCTGAAAATTCTATTCGACAAATATCTGAATTTGGTATAAGTCCCCTGATGGAGCTTATGAACAGAGATGTGCAAAATAGTGAACTTTTGTTACATGAAATATTTTGATGAATTCTTGCATTTCATGAAATATTTCACTGGTGCAAAATGTGAAAATTTGCCCATGGAAGGTGAAATTTCACAAGCAAAATGCAAACTTTTGGAAGCAGAATGGCAACATGTTGCCAATGGATAGGTGAAATGTCACTATTTCAGGTGAAATTGTGCATTTTGTAGTGAACTCTCACCTTCAGCAGGTGAAATTTTGTAACTTTGCATCCTGTGAAAAATTTGTGAAATGGCTGAATTTCGAAAAATGTTTTGCACTGTGAAATTGCCGATTTTGCAGCAATTTCACTGGTGAAATTTAATTGCACAGCATCTCTACTTGTGAACAATGAAAAGCAGATTAAAGATAGATTGCAGGAAAGTCTTCTGGAACTAAGAACACTTTTAGCAGCTACAGCAACAAGTACTGGGCTAACAAGATCAAGAGAGACCTGATTTAACTCTGACTGTAGAAGAGCTAAGAAATAGCTAAATCAAACAATCAGATCCCATAGATATACAAAAAAAAAGAAGGGCTTTAGTGAATTAAATCAGCTTAGGAATAAATATAAGAACTTACTTAAGCAAACACAAAAGGAGTTCCAAAGGAAACAGTGGAACAAAATGCTGGCAGGTATAGAGAGAAAAATGATGCCCTCTCATACTTGCAGCTGGTAGCCAGGGAAACGAAAAGTCTTAAATATGACGTAGATTCTTATGTTCCTTAAATATTTTTTATGATCCTAACAGCAATGTGCAGATAAGTGAGGCAGGCAACAATATGTCATACATTAGTCTGCTCGAGGTAACTGAAGTCTACTTTGCAATAAGTTCTCTGAAAAAGAGGAAAGCAGCACATCCTGATTTAATCCCAGCAGAAGTTTATTTACTGTGCCCCTCTCAATGGGTGAGGATACTTACAAAATATTTTAATGCATGCTGCTTCACTCTTGATTTTCCACTTTCTTGGAAAGGCAAAACTATAAAATCAATTTATAAGAAAGGGGACAAGAACAATCCAAAAATTTACAGACCTATATCATTGCTAGATACCATGGGAAACATTTTCACTAAAGTAATTTTAGCAAGACTGGTTGATCAAGTTACTAATTTAGGGGATCTTTCTGAATAACAAGCTGGATTTTGAGCAGGTTATAGCACCTTTGATAATTACTTTAGCATTACTCACTCATATGAAAAATTTGTCAACCTGTGAAAACAAAAACTAAACGCAGTATTTGTTGACTTCAGCTCAGCTTCTGATAAGATTTCTAGTAGACTGCTATGGGATCTATTGCTGGAATGGGGAATATCATCTGATCTAGTGGCTATCATTAGAGAGCTATATACAGAAACATTGGCACAAATAAGAGTGGGAACTAGTGGTCAATTCTCTGCCAAGTTTTCAATGAATAAAGGGGTAAAGCAGAGATGTATCCTTGCTCCAACCCCCATTATTCTGTATATATATTAATAAACTGTTACTTCAGTTAGAAGAATCAGACATGGATGCTCCAAAAATCTTTTCTAAGAAATGTGCCATTCTGGCACACTCAGATGACCTGGTGTTATTTTCTTAAATGCAATAAAGTCTGTCTGCCAGACTAAAGATTTTGCAGACATATGCAGCTAACTATAACTTGAAAATAAATGACACTAAAACACAAGTTATGCTTTTTGGTGACAAAGGTACCAACACAAGCTAGCATATTAGAGGCAGAAAACTAAAAACAGAACAATTGTATAACTATTTAAATTTACAACTGGCCAGCAATGGCAGTTGGAATAATCATATTAACTCATTGAAAATAAAGCTTAAGCAGAGTGCCAGCTCACTAGCATCATTCAATAAAAAGTTTGGGTGTAATACATTAAAGTCCCTCATTATTGCTGCAAAAGCAAAATATCATGCTCAAGCTCTGTATGCTGCAGAAATTGGGACACGAGGAATGTGGAGACCCTAGAACTCCCACTCAATAAATTGTATAAAATGAGTTTGGGACTAAATCATTCAGTCTCTGCCTCAATAGTTAGGGCAGAACAGGGGATACCATGATTAAAAGCTTTATTTTTGGCCAGAAAAATCAATTACTGGATTAAGTTACCGCAATTGAGTATGGAAAGACTGTCAAATCTTTGCTTATGAGAGAAATACCAGTGACATACCTCTGGGATAAGGCAGTCTAATTCGCTTAAAAAGATCCAAGGCATATTTAAAGAAACAAATTTAGACTTTTTGGAAGGCCTTTATGAGAAGGGCATAGTAATTAGCTTAAAGTACCAGAGATATGGCACTCACGGGTTAACAGAATATTATATAGCATTAGATATGGATACTACAACTGGGCTAAAAATTGTCCCATGGCTTAGACAAAATGATGTAGAATATAATTACAGATTTTGCCTTGATATTCTGACAGATTATGAATCAAGAGCAGCCTTTACTAAATTTAGATTGGAGCTATTTCCCAGCTCAGTTTTGTATGCAAGATACAATAAGCTAACTTCAATACATTCTAGATTCTGTGCTGTAATAGCCAAGTTGTGGAAAATCTCTTTCACGTTATATTTGAATGTTCTTGGTATAACAAACCCAGGGAAAAATAGTTGATACCACTCTATGCCAGCATACAGACGAAAGACCAAAAACAACTACTAAAAATAGCTTTTACAACAAATGATGAATATATAACTAGAAATGTGGCTGGATACCTAACTTAAATATTAAGAATAAGAACTAAACATATCAAAAAGATTCCCAGCATACGGAGACATTAAATTACAAATTATTTGGATTCATTGTTCTTTGCTAGATAAATTTGAACAGTAATAATTTAAAATATGCTGCTATTTTGTGATGGATATTTTAACTATTATTCTTGTACACTGTATTTATACTGTATTTATATTTCTGCACATGTATATGTATTTTAACTTTTGTAAACGTCAAAAGACCAAACAATAAACTTGAATTATACTTACTTGGTATCATTGGGGGAGTGTTCTCTGGGCCTTTCTGGTCCAGTTGGTTTACTTGTAGAGGTCACTACTGCCCCAAGGCCGGTTCTTCATGTCTCTTCTCTGTACTTGAAAGTTTCTTTCCTTTTGCTGCTTCAGGCTGTTTCAGCTGGCCATAACAAAAATGTACTGCTATTCTTGAAGGTCAGAGACAAATTGTGTTCACTTCTTTTAGAGCTCAGAGGGGTTAGAGTATGACAGATTTATTAAATTAAATTAGAAGACAATAACAGTAGGTTATTTAATATTAATACTTGATTCCCAAGTCTTATTGTCATTTGCATGCTAGAGAGAATTCTTTTCTCTTTCTAGCAATTTCAGTAAAAAAAGAGTTGTGGGAAAGCCATATTTTATTCCTTGCCACTGTAGATGTTTAATGTTCATAGTATCATAATAAAAGCCAGCAGAATAGGCCCCATGGTTTATCGTGTCTGCTTGGAAGCTAGCCCCCTACTGGGAGCTCACTCCTCCACCCCTCTCGGCCCCAGAGGTGGCCCTCCCTGGCCTCAGCTTCCCCGTGTACCTGTCCCAACCCTTCCTGAATCCTTCCACTGTGGTCTCTTCCACCAGACTCCTGGGCAGTGCATTCCATGGTTCCACCATCCTCTCTGTGAAGAAGTGTCTCCTGCACTCTCCCCTGTACTTCCCCCCTTACAGCTTCCACTCATGCCCCCGGTAGTTCCCCCCTTCTTAAGCCTGAACACTTCTCTAGCTCCACCCTTATTAATCCCCTTTACATACTTGAAAGTCTCTATCATGTCCCCTCTGTCCCTCCTCTCCTCCAATGCATACAGATTGATTTCATCCAGTCTCTCCCCATAGGTCCTTCCTCCATTCCCTGAATCATCCTGGTCACCCTCCTCTGGACCCTCTCCAGCAGTGCTATGTCCCTCTTAAGATGGGGTCTAAAGAACTGCACACAGGACTTAAAATGTGGCCTAACCAGGAATTATACAGATGTAGGATCACCTCCCTCCTCCTGGAGGTAATCCTCCTGGTTATGCAACCCAGTATCCTGTTTGCTTTGGCTGAAGCTCCTGTGTTATTCTCTGTGTTATTCATTTTGCTGTCCACCACTATGCCTAAGTCCCTCTCGCCCGATGTGACTTACAGTGTGGTCCCTCCCCAGGGTGTATGCATGTCCTGGGTTTGTGACCCTGAGATGCAGCACCATACCTTTTCCTGCATTGAACTTCAACCCCCACTTCCTTGCCCATCCCCCCGAGGGTATCCAGATCCCCCTGCAGGGCCTCTCTCCCCTACTGCCCATCTGCCAGTGCTCCCAGTTTTGAGTCATCCACTAAGAGACTTAACCTACTCCTAACACCCCACCTATGTCCAAGACATAGGAATTGAACAGGAGTGGCCCGAGGACCAAACTCATGGGGACCCCACTGATGACCTTCCTGGGGGAGGACACTATCCCTCCAACCACCACTCACTATATTCGCTTCATGAAGCAGTTTTCCACCCACCTGAGTGACTGCCCCACCACCCCCATCTCCCCCAGCTTTGTTAGTAGGCCATTGTGGGGTACCCAATCAAATGCCTTACTGAAATCCAGATAGAGGACATCCACCAGCCTATTTTGGTCCAGGGCACCTGTCACCCAGTCATAAAACTCCACCAGGTTAGTCTGGCATGACTTCCCTGGAACAAAACCATACTGCCTGTCATCCGGGTGCCCCAACCTTTCCAGCTGCCCCCCCAGCCTCTCCTTGATAATGCCCTCCATAACCTTGCCTACCACAGATGTTAGGCTAATGGGCCTATAATTCCCCATTTCTTCTCTGGACACCCCCTTGTGGATATGCACCACATGAGCCACCTTCCAATCTTGAGGCACCCACCCTGTCTTCAGGGAGATGTTGAAGAGTGAGGCCAGTGGAGCTGCCAGCACATCCACCAGTTCCTTCAAGACTCTTGGATGCAGCCCATCTGGCCCTTGCACCTTCTCAGTCTTTAGTGGCCAGAGGGCCTCTCTCACCCTATCTGCTGTGATTTTGCCCTACCATCCCTCCTCCTCATGCATCCTCTCCTCCCCTTCTAGATACGACCCATCCTCTGCCCTACTCTCATCCAGTCCTTCAGTCTCCAACTGGCCTCCCAGCTCAGTGGGCTCCTCTACCCTCCCATCGGATTGGAAAGATCCCCCACCTCCCCTGGTAAAGACAGAGGCAAAGTACTCATTTAGCACCTCTGCTTGTTCCCAAGCTTCTTGTGCCTATCCCCACAGTTCTAATCCTGCTGATCTGTGCCTTCACTTTTCTTTTCTCCCCTATATATCTATAGAACCCATTCACCCCCCCCATGGATATGCCTGGCCAGGTTAAGCTCCTTCTTCACCTTGGCCCCCCTTACCAACCTGGTGACCCTCTTAGCCAGGAAATCATACTCTCCCCCTCTATCTAGCCCCCCTGAGCATTTTAAGTGCACATAGGCAGTCTTTTTCTCCATCACCACCTCCTGCACCTCCCAGGTCCACCAGCATGGCTTACTGGCCCTACATTACTTGCACCTTACCTTTGCTCAGGCCCTCGAAGCATCCTGCAGCCCCTTATTAATGGTCTCCCGCAAGCTACCAGCATCCATATCTGGCTTTATCTCATCCAAGCACCCTTTAAGAATCCTTCCCATGCCCTCAAAGTACACCCCTCTGAAATCTATTACTTCTGTGTTAGTGCAAATTTCCTCTGCCTCTAGGAACATAAGAAACCAGACCGTGGCATGGTCACTGCCAGCCAATGGGCTGCTCACCTCCAGGCCCCTTATCTGGTCACAATCTGCTAGGACAATGTCCAGGATCTGATCCTGCCTAGTAGGCTCCCCCACATGCTGGACTAGGAAGGCATCCTGGAAAACATCGATCAACCTCTGCTCCCTGTCCACCGAGGATGTCATAGTGCCCCAGTCTGCCCCCAGCATGTTCAAGTCACCCATGATCACCACCCTGCCCTTTCTGAAGCCACAGTGACCCCTGATGTTCTTAGCCAGATCATCCTCCAGTTCCGCTTCCATTATGTGGGGTCCATACACCACCCCTATTTTTAATCTTTTACACCCCACGTTTGTAGGGTTACCCAAATTGTTTCCACATCTCCTTCTGCCTCCTCAATTCCACCAACTACTATGTCATTTTTGACTATCAATGCCACACGCCCCTCTTCCCACCCCACCATCCTTCCTAAACATTGTATATCCCTCTAAATTTAGGTCCCAATTATGTCTCTGGGTGGCCCATGTCTCAACAATTGCCACCAAGTCTGCTGCACCCTCAACTAGCATTGCCTGAAGCTCTGGCATTTTATTGCCCATGCTCCTGGCATTGATCAGGACAGTCCTCCACCTGAACCCCTCCCTCTTTCCAGTCTTCTCAGCCCAGTGCAATCCCCCATCTCTCTTCACCCCTCAATTCTCCCTGGTCTTCTAACGCTACCCACATCCCGGTTTGCATGATCTAGTCCTGAACCCTCAAGCTTCCTTGCTGGGGCTCTCAGTCTTTCATCACTAAGGTCTCCTGCACACACACAAATCCAAAAAGGGATGCCACAACATAACAGAGCATAAATTTAATTTATTACATTAAAAGGCAGACAGTCCAACTCCTGACATGTTTTGAACTTAACCAGTTCTTTTTCAAAGGCTAAACATCTAAGTTAACTCACCACTGCTTTTTATAGGACTATTATAGCATGTGACCTCACTCAACACCTCTCAAGTTCACTCAGTATAATTAATTGAAATTCCCCCATTTGTAATATCAATTTTACAGGATCCAAATGTTTTATAATCAGTCCTGATGTTAAAAATATTTAAAATCCAATCACCATAACAATTCATCAACATTATATATATATATATATATATATATATATATATATATGAAAAAAGGAGAGTAATAAAGAAACGGAAAAAACTGCAAACAAAACAAAACAATAAAAATAAAATACAGGTTTTTTTAACATATTCCAAACTGTCTATTCATGGATCTATATCTTATACTATACATCATTTCGTCATTGTTAATCTACGTTCTATATCAGGATTCAAATGACATTTCATGGAAATTTTACTAATGACCGCTAGAAAATAGCACTTCTGTATCTCAGATTCAAGTACCTCATATTGTAACATATCTTATTGTGTATAAATTCTATAACCAAACAACAAAATATACTGTCATGTACAGACATTCTCATTCTTTCTTACATTATGTGACAAACAAGTATATTTACAAAGGGGGAAAAAACATTTAAAAAAAGATTGTATTTTAACAGCCTAAAAGAAGTAACTTTCAAATATGATACCTTTAAATTCCCATCACTTATTTCAGGACCAAAAACTTATATTCACTGCTACAAAATGTCTACAAATAAAATTGGATATCTCGAAATTTTTTAGAGAGATCGATCAACTCTAAAAAACTGTAAATCTTCAAATTAAGTGGCTCAGATGGCTCAGGGGGATGTGAACCCTTGTTTATTGATTTTACTATAAGTTCTCATCAAAGAGCTTTAATGTTCACCAATTTAAGACCTTATATTTTTTCTTCTATTTTTTAGATACAGACTAATGTCCAATTGTGTATTCAAGCCTGGTTTTGTAGTGGCTCCCAAAATGATAATCCAAAAGTTTTCTCTTCTTAATATTAGGTTTTCAAAATCTCCTCCCCTTGGATTTTTGCAGATTTTATCGATAGCTGTGAATTTAAAACAGTGTTCATTAGAAGCCAAATTATTCATAATATGTGCTGCAGTAGCATATGTATTATCTTTTTTGTGAATTGCTCTCAGATGTTCTCCCACTCTAATCTTGAGGGTTTTATTCATTTTGCCAACATAAAACTGGAGCACCTAGGATGACACACACCTGTCTACTGTATGCTAAAGCGCTGGTACTTGATCTCGACGAGCGCCTCAAATATCTTACCTGTACCCTTACAAAAAAGACCCTCCTTGGGCTTTCCCCACCAGGATTGACCACCACCATACGCCGCTCTGTCCCACTAGTTCATGCTTGGACCTCTGGGAAAACCTCTCTTGTTATACCTAGAGCTAGGACCTCTCACGGCCAAAGAGCCTTCAGCTTTAGGGCCCCCTCCTGGTTCAACACACTGCTCCCCTCCATCTCCGAAGCTCCAACTATATCGTGCTTCAAAACTTCCTTACGTAACCACCTTATTAACACCCGATGCTGTAACTGCCACTAGTCAAAGCAGTACTCAATACTTATGACAAAGCTTATTACTAAGCTGCTAAGGATGACATAACTCTGGTATTGTTTGCATCCATCCTACTTGTACCAGCTTGTTTGTATCTATGTCTTAATTTTACTGTTATACTTATGTGCTGTACTGCTATACTGTGTATTTTGGTTTGTCTTACTGTGACAAGGTACCTTTGTAAATGAGCCTATGGCTCAAAGGTTTTCCAAACTGCTGTTTAAATAAAATAAAAAATTAAAAAATAAAAGGCAGAACAAACACAAATAGCTCAATAAATTACCCCCTCTGAGTCACATGTAATGCACTGTCTTACATGGTATTCTTTCTTCGAATTACAAGTCATGAAATTCTTTGATGGTAAAATATGGGGACACACTGTACATCGTTTGCACTGATAACAACCCAGGGGTCTAGAAAGCCAATTTCCAATCTTCTTGTCCACAAAATGACTGTGAACAAGGAGATCTCTTAACACTGGTGATTTTTTGTAGCACATTCTAACTGGCTGCTTAGAGACTTCTTGTAGTCTTGTTTCAGCTGACAAGATGTGCCAATGGGGTTTTAAAATAATTTCCTGCTCCCTAGATTGTGCAGAAAATTATGTTACATAATTAAATCTTTGATCTCCATCTGTTGCTTCCTTGGTATGTTCTAAAAGATGATCTCTTTCTAACATGTCAGGCGTTGGTTGTCTGCCTTTTCATGTAATAAATTACATTTTTGCACTATTATGTTGTGGTGTCCCTTTTTGGATTTGTGTGTGCAGGAGACCTACTGTAAGTGATGGTATTCAGTGAGTCTCCTAGCACCATGCCCTAGTGCATACTTTATGGTAGTACGGCTCTGAGTCTTTCTATCCCTCCCCCTTTACAAGTTTAAGCCCCACTTATCACCAATGGATCCAAAAAGTTTTAGTTTAAGGATCTCCCTCCCTTCGAGGTTGAGGTGCAGCCTATCCCTGGCATATAGCCCCTTGTCTTCCCATGAATCACCCAAGTCCCTCATCAATCCATACCCTTCTGACTTGCACCACTCCCTGAGCCACTGGTTAACCCCCCTAAGTTTTTGCTTATTTTCCCCGCTTGCCCTTGGTACTGGTAGTATCTCAGAAAATGAGACTGAGCATCCTATAGAGTGGCAAACCCTGGTCAAATCCTTGAATCTTGCCTGTATCTCCAGTTCACTGTTCCCTTCTAAATTGTTTGTTCCCAGGTGAACTAGAAAGTCAGGTGATCCCTGCATTCCCTTGCCATTGAGTATAACTGGAATTTGGCCTTATGTACTGTTAGACCTGGGATACATTTAACCTTGACTGGGCTGCCTTTTTCCTCCCCAACCCCCTCCCACTGGATACCTCTAATCACGTAGTCAACCAGCAGGAGCACCTTCACCTCTCCACCCCAAGTTACTAGCCCATTTGTGCCCTTCCATACTCTTTCTTCTGTCTATGTCCCCCAGCTTGTTCCTTGCACCCCCCCAAAATAGCCTGGGTGTCTCTATTTTGTATGTGCCTTTCCAGGCTCCCTCTTCTGCCTATGTCCCCCAGTTGTCTCCTCTAACCCACTTCAGCTTGGAGGTCACAGGTCTTTATGTTCCTTTCCAGACTCTTTCTCCTGACTATGGCCCCCTGCTTGCTCCTTGACCCTCCCACAGCCTGGGCATCACTAGTTAGACTGTGCCCTTCCAGGCTCCCTCTTCTGTCTCCCTCTCCCAGCTTGCTCCTCGCCCCATCACAGCCTGAATATCACTAGTTGCCCCCCCTTAATTCTTCCCCAGTTGGTCTGTTGCCATTGACTTCTCCACCCAGGCCTCCTAGTCCTGCTTTCCTTCTCCCCTCCCCCCCAGGTTCGGCAGTAATGGATCCTTGTGCCCTAATGCTCCATACAACCCCCTCTTCTGGAAATTTCAGTCTTGGAGCTGGCATACCAAGAGTGCTCCCCTCCTCACCCCCCTCCTTGCCCACTTTTCCCTTCCTCAACTCTGCCCTGTCCTGGGTCCTGGCCTTGTCCACCCTGACTCTGTTCTGTGTTCCCCCCTTTGCCTGACCTCCCTCAGACCCAGGCTCCTGCCTCCCTCCCCACCGGTATTGTGCCCTGTTCTCACATTCCCCATGCCCTCCCCTCCTTTGGATAAGGCCCCCCTCCTATTCCCTTCCCCCCTCCAACACCTGACCAATCCATCCCCATCATCCTGCACCCCCTGCCTGCCAGCCTCTTCCACCTCATCATCTGGATATAGCAGGGTGACACTATTTGTGAGTGTGATGCCTGCCCCAAGCTCACACTCCTGTCCCCTCCCTCCCCTTTCTTGGCTCTCCTGGGCACCCCTCCTTTGGAGTGAAGCCGTACACTGGTATTTTCATGTCTCTCCCCCTGAGCGACCATGTGATACTAGTCCTCACACTCCACCCCATACCTGGTCTATGACATTTTGTCCTCACCTATCATTATATGGTTCTTGCCCCCTTTTCTCTCCAACCCCCCCAACTGCTTCCTGATCCCCTTGACCTCCCTCCTGAGGCCTGTCAACTGGTAACACACTGGGCATCCCCTAAACCTCCATGCCCAATTCAATATTATGGCTGCCCCACACCCGTACACCCAATCACCCTCCTGAAGATACCAGCTCTTGCATGATTCAATCCCATCCTCACTGTTAGGTGTGGGCAATGTGGGCTCCCCTTGGCAATAAAAGTTCCCTCCAATCTGTATACACTCAATCAATCTACCCTTTCCCCAGAAGTAGCCAGCATATGCCCGAGCAATCAATACAAACAGTACCCAAGATGCAATAGCCAGCACTACCCAAGTGTCACCATAATAGGATTAGGATGTGGTAAGGCCTTATGGGACTCACCCAATAAATGTAGGGTGAGCCTGGGGTGGGTGGATTGTGGGTGGGTGGGAGTACAGCACAGGCTGTGTCAGAAAAACACAATCAGCCAAGGAGTCCTCTGGCAGTGACACCTCACACAATCACCAACTTGTCTGCTAGAATCCCTTACCCCTGCACAAACTAAATGTAAAAGCACGATAAATGTCAGTTAAGACCAGACCTCATATACAATTACAAATACACAGAAATATCAGCTAAGAAAATCTTTCAGATCTACTTACACTCACAGCCACCAGCTAGAGGCTCCTTCTCCCCCTCCACTAACTGAAGACTAACTGAGATGGCAGTTACACCTCACATTCAAACAGCAATAATCCTCTATAATATGATGCCTACACTTACATGCCAGAGAGAAAATTTTAAATACACAAACACCAACTTGTCTGCTAGAATCCCTTACTCCTGTCCAACCTAAATGTAAAAGCACAACAAATGGCAGTTAAGACCAGCCCCCAAATACAATTACAAACACACAGAAATACTAGCTAAGAAAAGCTTTCAGATCTACTTACACTCACAGCCACCAGCTAGAGGCTCCTTCTCCCCTCCACTAACTGGATTTTCTCATGCTTTTTTTAAAAATAAACAATTTCTGGTTATAGCACAGAAATTCCTTATTATTGGTCTTTGCCTCTTATTAGCACTTGAAGTGGGGTGCATTCCTGTTAGTCATTTCAATAAATAAATGTAGTTTAGCAAGGAGGTTTAAAAGAGCAGAGAGGACATAGCCATGGGAGTGGATCATGTTCTCTTTTTATGAGCCTTCTGGGATGCCCATGGCCCTGATGATATTCCAGTGACCCTTGCTCTCTATATCACCTACCTTGCTATGAGGTCTTGTATCTGTTTTGCTTTAATTGATGTTGTTTCCTCAAGTCTGATAATCAATTTTTCTGACCACACTATTTTCACTTCAGCTGTCTCAACCCATGCCTGATTTTCTTTATCTTCCTCTGTGTTATTGTTCACTGTAAATTTTAATTCATTCAGGTCTTCTTTAATTAATAAAAACATTTGCCACATATCAAAGGTGTCCATAGTGTTTTGCAGCTTGTCTGTTTGAATTGCAATCATCGCAATTACCATTTTATTTAAAATGGTGCATGGTTCTAAACCTCCTAAACATTCAAAACTTGTAGAAACTGGCAAGTATTACTGCTGTATGTAGCTTGCAATTAGCTTGTTCTAATGGTATAAGACATTTTGTAAAGTAATTTTGGATTATATTGGATAATGTAAATCTTGCACGGAGTTAGCTGTGCATTGGGCATCTGTACTATGCAGTCATGCACATGGAATCCCTTACAAACTTGAGAATAACAAGCATTTGTCAATGCCGAACGTTTGCTTGCAGGTATTTGCAGTGGTGTTTGGCATGTATGGTGCTTTACCCTAATGCCCTGTGTGATTGCTGGTATTTGCACAATAAATTTTCAGCATGACCTTTTTGTTACCCCCATTGTGCGCTACATAGGCGGAAACACATTTTGGGCAGGTTGTGAAAAATGACAGCTGTACTGCTCATAAGGAAGTATGGTAAAATGGCAATGTTGAAAATCTGGAGTGGAAATATTGAAAATTCGGAAACCTACGAGAGTGCGTGGGAACTATGCAATGCACACTCATAAAACAGTCATTGTCAGGAATTTTTTCACCAAATTGTCAACATCGGCATTTTAAAACTTCTGCTAATGAACAGCATCACTGTGAGTCTTACTGTGTGCCATACATTGATTTTGCACACCGACTGCGCCATTGTGCACTACATGGGCGGAAACATGTTTTGGGAAGGATGTGAAAAATGACAGCTGTACTGCTCATAAGGAGGTGTGGTAAAATGGCAATGATGAAAATATGGAGTGAAAATATTGAAAATTCGCAAACTTACGCGTGCAGATAGAACTGCACAATGCACGCTCAGTAAACAGTTATTTTAGAATTTGTTCATCAAATTTTCAACATAGCCATTTTAAGATCTCTGCTCATGAACAGTGACACTGTGATTTTCTTAATGTGTCCCATACACTGAGTTCACACAGGGACTGTGTCATTATGTGCTACATAGGCGGAAACATGTTTTGAGCAAGATGTGAAAAATGACAGCTGCACTGCTCATAAGGAGGTGTGGTAAAATGGCAATGTTGAAAATGTGGAGTGAAAATATTGAAAGTTCGTAAACTTACGAGCGTGCATAGGAACTGCGCAATGAACACTCGTAAAACAGTCATTTTTAGGAATTTTTTCACCAAATTTTCAACACAGCCATTTTAAGACCTCTGCTCATGAACAGTGTCACTGTGATTTTCTTAATGTGTCCCATACATTGAGTTCGCACACAGACTGTGCCATTGTGCGCTACATGGGCGGAAACATGTTTTGGGCAGGATGTGAAAAATGACAGCTGTACTGCTCATAAGAAGGTGTGGTAAAATGGCAATGTTGAAAATCTGGAGTGAAAATATTGAAAATTCGCAAACCTACCGGCGTGCGTAGGAACTGCGCAATGCACGCTTGTAAAACAGTCATTTTTAGGAATTTTTTCACCAAATTTTCAACACAGCCATTTTAAGACCTCTGCTCATGAACAGTGTCACTGTGATTTTCTTAATGTGTCCCATACATTGAGTTCGCACAGACTGTGCCATTGTGCGCTACATGGGCGGAAACATTTTTTTGCAGGATGTGAAAAATGACAGCTGTACTGCTCATGAGGAGGTGTGGTAAAATGGCAATGTTGAAAATCTGGAGTGAAAATATTGAAAATTCGCAAACTTATGAGCGTGCGTAGGAACTGCGTAACACAGACTTGTAAAACAGTCATTTTTAGGAATTTTTTCACCAAATTTTCAACACAGCCATTTTAAGACCTCTGCTTATGATCAGTGTCACTGTGATTTTCTTAATGTGTCCCATACATTGAGTTTGCACACCGACTGCGCCTTTGTGCACTACATGGGTGGAAACACATTTTGGGTGAGATGTGAAAAATGACAGCTGTACTACTCATAAGAAGGTGTGGTAAAATGGCAATGTTGAAAATCTGGGTGAAATATTGAAAATTAGTAAACCTACGAGTGAAATAAGCAGGAACCTGCGCAATGCGCTTGTAAAACAGTCATTTTTAGGAATTTTTTCACCAAATTTTCAACATAGCCATTTTAAGACCTCTGCTAATGAACAGTGTCACCGTGATTTTCTTAATGCATCCCATACATTGATTTCACACACCAACTGCGCCATTGTGTGCTACATGGGCGGAAACACGTTTTGGGCAGGATGTGAAAAATGACAGCTCTACTGCTCATAAGGAAGTGTGGTAAAATGGCAATGTTGAAAATCTGGAGTGAAAATATTGAAAATTCATGAACTTACGAGCGTGCGTAGGAACTACACAATGCAGACTCGTAAAACAGTCATTTTTTTAGGAATTTTTTCACCAAATTTTCAACACAGCCATTTTAAGACCTCTGCTCATGATCAGTGTCACTGTGATTTTCTTAATGTGTCCCATACATTGAATTCGCACACCGACTGTGCCATTGTGCGCTACATGGGCGGAAACACGTTTTGGGCAGGATGTGAAAAATGACAGCTGTACTGCTCATAAGGAGGTGTGGTAAAATGGCAATGTTGAAAATCTGGAGTGAAAATATTGAAAATTCATGAACTTACGAGCGTGCGTAGGAACTGCACAATGCAGACTCGTAAAACAGTCATTTTTGGAATTTTGCCAAATTTTCAACATGGGGTTTTGGGACCCCTTCTCATGAATGATGTCACTGTCATGGTGTTATTCAGGCCTGAAGGGTGATTTTGTGCAGTGACTGTGAAATCACCCTTTGGGCCTGGATCATGCCATGTACAGTGTACATCATTCAGAGAAGGTCCCAAACCCATGTTGAAAATTTGGTGCAAAAATTCCAAAAAATGCCTGAGATATGCAATAAAGTTGACCCCCCATCTAGCCCATTATACAACTTACCGGCATTTCCTCAGTTCGCGGTCGGCTTTGAAGAGTGCAGACGTGTTCCCGGTCCACCGAAGATCGTCGCACCAAGCTCTGGAGGTAAGTATGGGGTGAGGGGGGTGTGGGGAGGCTGGGTGCACAGTGGGTGGGTGCGGGTTGTGGGAGGAGGGACTGGGAGACTACGTGGGACCATTTTTTCTTTACAGGTTTAAAAAAAAAACAGGACTATGTGGGACATTTGCCACACTGGGGTGGGCTCCCAGCATGACAGAAGATGGCTGGGGGGCTGAGGGCCAACAGAGTTCAGCACCCCGTTGTAAAAAGGGCGTTTGCCACATTGGGGTGAGCTCAGCGTGCAGAATGATGTTCAGGGGGGACCGTGGAGCCGCCAGAGTTGGCACCCGTCCACAAACAACATTGCCACACTGGGGTGGGCTCCCAGAGTGGTACCAAAGCTTTGGGGGAGTAGTGTGATGCGGGAGTGTGTGGCGTGAGGGGGTGGCGTGAGAGTGGTGCTCAGTATGACAGCGGTGGTTTCTTTGAAGCAGAAGACACACCTGCTACCACACAGCCCACACCCATTGGTGCAGGACCGCCAAGAATGCTCAATGGAGCACTGGATTGCAAGGGAGAGGCACACCTCCAAAGTGTGCTACTCTCCCAAAACGTTCCTTGTGCATGCGCGCAAGCGAATGTAAAAAGAAAAGGAATCTACTCTTTCTGTGGGCATGTGTTTCTATGGAATATGCAGCCTTTCAACTCTTTTCCCTCAATGCCCTTTGTGGAAGTTGACAAGTAAATAACAAGTTTTATACCCTGTGTACACATTGCAGTTACAAATGTATACTGAAAATGCAAGGAGGGCCATGGTACCTAATCATCATAATATGAGGAAACAAAGTGCAGTAATAAGAGAAACTATTCTAATGACTATAATATTGCATATAAAAGAAAAGCTCAATTACTGAGGCATATTTTCAAATATTCTTTATTTCTAAATCACTGACCATCTTAGGTGAAAATGGGACTAACCTTTTGTGGTCCTAATGAAAAGTCTTTCCAAGCATGCAGAGGTATTTGCATTTCAGTATTTGATGAGCCCCTGCTTTTACAACCCACACAAAAAGAACTGTATTCCTTATTATTAGTTCTTAAGGACACAGAAAAAATGTTTCACAGAAGATATATTGGAAGATATAAACTAGCCATAATACCATCTGAAATCCCCAAAAATGCAGCATTTTTAGAAAACAATGCTGACAAAATAAGGCATTTAAAATTTATTTCTATTTATTTAAATCTTGGATTACAAATAGCTATGAGTCAGAGACTCTTTTACATAGGTTCAACATCAATAAAACAAAAGAGCCGACATTAATATATTATATAAATATATAATCATCAGGAAGCAGTTGCAATGAGTTTACTGGATTCAGAGACAAGGTTAGGTAAACACAGGTATGCAGAAGCAACTTTACACCAAGAGAAAAACAAGTTGTGGTAACCAAGACTAGTGAATACTTATCCGGAAAACAGAGAATACAGGAGGTGTTTACAATAGCATACAAGATATCAGAGACTGGGTGAGGTTAATTAAGGTATTTATAACAATGAAGCTGCCAGCAAGTACATATAGTAGGAGACTTTCGAGTTATTAATGTGTGAAACAAGCAGGGGAGGCAGCAAGAGGTGGCTTTGCCAGGAAATTAGGAGTTGGACTGGGTGGTATTCCTCTGGTGGAGGGTGGAGGGGGAGACAAAAGAAACTTTGGGGGGAAGAGATGGAAGGGACAGGGAACAAAAGTAGCAGCCAAGATGGGAGGCTGGAAAATGGAGAAAGAGGCCAGGAGGAGCAGACAGGGTTGTAGGGGGATGCAGTGGAAGTAGGAGAGGGAAGGGAAACAAGTGGTAGCAGAAGGCTGATAGTAAGGGAACAAAAAGGGGGGATAAAAGGAGACTAAGATGAGGGAGAGGAGGGGATTGGGAGGTAGGTGTCTAGGATGGGCAATCACAGTGACTGCACAGGATAAGGTAATTTCTCAGGAGGTGCTTGAAAGGGCCAAGCGTGGTAACATCAAGGCAGTCTGTGGGAAGCCCATTAAGCCGCTTTGGAACCCGATAGGTAAAGGATCATTGGGCTTGATTTGCTCGGCAAAAGGGAATTTGGAAGGCAAGGCTGGAGGCATTCCTGGTGGCATGGGAGCTTGTGGTCCATGTTAGCAGAGTCATGGAGTTGAGGTGTTTTAAGCCCATGCTGATTTTCTTCCCATATAGGCAGGTGTGGTACTTTATACTGTCATTGAGGTTGAGCCAGTTGGTGTTGGAATAAAGGTCACACATGTGCAGCCTACTGTGTGCTCCCGAGACCAGATGACAGGCCTTGTTTAGGGAAATGCGTACTCTCTTTAGTGCTGTGTCGGTAGCTGTGCCATAGATGATGAGTCGATAATCCACAATGGAGAGAATGGAGCTAGTGACCACAGCTCAGAGGGCCTCATGGGGCAAACAGTGTTTATTCTTATAGAGGATTCCCAACCTACTATTAACTGTTTTGGATACTATGTTGATATGATCCAAAAAGGACAGGGTGCTATCAAGGGTTATCCTGAGGTATTTAAATGTTTGAACGTGTTCAATGGGAGCATTGAGGCAGTTGAGTATGTTGAAGATGGATGATTTAAATCTGTTTTGGGGGCTAGCAAAGAGCATGGTCTTCATTTTGTTATAGTTCATGACCAGTCTGTGTCATGTGAACCACTCCTCCACTGTCGAGAAGTTGGTTTGAAGAGCACAGGTTAAGGCTAGCAGGTCTGGCTGGCTGGCGAATAACACAGCGCCATCTGCATATAGGAGTATGTTGCCAGGGCAGGTTTGAGGCAAGGAGTTCAGAAAAAGGCTAAACAATAAGGGGCCTAAAATGAAACCTTGGGGAACCCGAGTGGACCAGCTGACTGGAGGACAATTTATTGCAGATTTTGACTTTTTGGGATCTACCCTCAAGGTAACTCTTAAACTGATCTTCATGAGGGAGTCAATTAAGATGGAGTTGTTAACTGTATCAAAGGCTTTAGTGAGGTCAATGTACACTGACCTCACTAAGTGCTTCCGATCCAGGGCTTTATGAATGAAGGAGGTGAATTAAAGATGGGCCAAGGTGGTGCTGTGGTGTTTCCTGAAACCATGCTGTTGAGGGCATTGCATGATAGCTTGCAGCAGTCTTGTAGTCATGTGTATTCTCTGTACAGATTTTAATAATTATTGGTACATTTAGTGTGTGAGTGAGTTGACTGTGGTGAGGCTTGAGTAGTTACATGGCAAGCAGAATGTAGCACTGGTTTATATATTTCCTAATCAGCTTACCCCACCACCCATACACATGGATTTAAATATCCACGTTGCTTTGTGCTGGGTTTGAGGCAGGTAGAGTAGTATTTTTTAATAATGCACCTTCCCTGGTGCTGTACAATATATCAAATATTACATAAATAAATAACATCTGACAAGCATCAACCGCATCATAAAATGCAATATAAAGTGCAGGCAGCAAAGTATGGTAAATAATATACTAGACAAGACATAGTTCATGTATTATCAAATGCCTGTTAAAGCATATGGTACTTAAAACCACTTTTAATGGGCTCTTCTGACTGAACCTCTCTGAAACATAGAAACATAGACTTTGATGGCAGATAAGGACCGCTTGGTGCACCTAGTCTGCCCATTTCCCTACCTAGAGGATAAGCTGCAGATCCTATTTAACCAACAGCCTATTTCTTCCTACCCTCACAAAAATTGCCTTATGTCTGTACCATGCATTCTTAAATTCTCCCACAGTTTTAGACCCCACAACCTCCTCAGGAAGGCTGTTCCATGTGTCCACCACCCTCTCTGTGAAAAAATACTTCCTCACATTGCCCCGAGCTGTCCCCCCTCTATCTTCAAATTGTGTCCCCTTGTTCTTGCACATCTCTTTTTCTGAAAGGTGCTACCCTCTTGGACTTTGTTGATTCCACTGAGATACTTAAACATTTCTATCATGTCCTCCTCTCCTCCTTTCCTCAAGGGTATACATATTAAGCTCCTTTAGCCTCTCCTCGTATGGCTTCTGTTGCAGACCCTGCACCATTTTAGTTGCCCTCCTCTGAACTGCCTCCATCCTGTCTATGTCCTTGCAGAGATGGGGTCTCCAGAATTGGACGCAGTACTCCAGATGGGGTCTCACCAACTGTCTGTACAGGGGAATAACAACTTCCTGTTTTCTGCTGGTGATGCCTCTCCCTATACATCCCAGTATCCCCCCAGCCCTATCTACCAACTTCTCACATTGCTTGCAACCTTAAGGTCATCTGATATGATTACCCCCAAGTCCCTTTCCATTTTTGTTGTTGTTACTACCTCCCCCCAATGTGTAATCTTTCCCTAGGTTGTTGTTTCCCAGGTGCATTACTTTGCACTTCTTTGCACTGAATCCAAGCTGCCATACTTCTGACCATTCCTCCAGCCTTGCCAAGTCCCTTCTCATCCTTTCCATGCCTCCTTGTGCATCAACCCTGTTGCAGATCATTGTGTCATCTGCAAAGAGGCATAATTTTCCTTCCAGTCCCTCTGCAATGTCACTTATAAAGACATTAAAAAGGACTGGACCCAGTACTGAACCCCGCAGTACCCCACTAGTAACCCTTCTTTCTTCAGAGTGGACTTCATTTACAATTACCTTATGTGTCCTGTTGTTCAGCCAATGTTTTACCCAGGCTTCCACCCTAGGACCCACTCCAAGGCTGGTTAATTTGACTACTAATTTTTTGTGTGGTACTGAGTCAAATGCCTTGCTAAAGTCTAGGTAGGCCATGTCCACAGCCCCTCCCTGGTCTTCTACTTTGGTCACCCAGTCAAAGAAATCAATTAGATTCATCTGACATGACCTTCCTGTCATGAACCCATGCTGCCTTGGGTCCTGTGCCCCACTGACCTCTAGGTACTCAAGAATTCTTTCCTTCAGAAGTGATTCCATCACTTTCCCTGCAACAGAGGTCAAACTGACAGGTCTGTAGTTTCCTGCCTCTGTCTTGCTCCCACTTTTGTGAAGGGGAATCAAATCAGCCTTCTTCCAGTCCTCAGGTACCACATCATCCTTCCATGATTTGTTATAAAAGGTAGTCAGTGGTGTCACTAGTTCTCTGCTTAATTCTTTTAGAATTCTGAGGTGAATTCCATCTGGCCCCATTGCTTTGTCCACCTTCAGTTTTAGGAGTTCTTTCAAAACCCTTTCTTCTGTGAAAGGACTGGGATCGACCCCCCTCTCCAGAGTACTTCTGTTAATTGGATTAGACACCTCTCCCACTTCCTCTTTTGTGAATACTGAACAGAAGTATTCATTCAGTCTCCCTGCTTTTTCACTGTCACTCTCTGCCCGCCCACCATCCATTCTATTCAGCCTCACTATCCCTCCCTTTGTCTTTCTACGCTCCCTGATATACCTATAAAAGGTTTTATCCCCTTTCTTAACCAAGTTGGCTATCTTTTCCTCAGTTTGTGCCTTTGCTATTCTGACTACCCTCCTGCTTCCTTCTGCCTTAACTGGTACGATTCTCTGTTCTGCTCCTTCTGTGTTTCCTTATACTTCCTAAATGCTATCTTTTCTCCTAACCTTCACTGCCACTTCTTTTGAGAACTATAGTGGCTTTTTCTTTTGTTTTGATTTGTTTATTTGCTTCACACAAAGGCTTGTTGCCTCTGTGATGGCAGTTTTGATATTTCCCCATTGTTGCTCCACCCCTTCTTCTAGCCTGTTTGCTAGTGCTTTTCTAAGGCACTCTCCCATCTTGCCAAAATCAGCTCTCCTGAAGGCCAGAACCCTCACTTTTGTATGGCTTGACTCTGTAGCTGAGTTTATCGTGAACCACACTGTTTGGTGGTCACTTGTTCCCAAATGGCTACCCACATCTAGATCTGAGATCCTCTCACTGTGCCCATTTGAGAGTACAAGGTCTAAGATTGCTCCCTCACGAGTAGGTTCCAAAACTAGCTGTCTGAGGCATGCCCCCTGAAGGGCATTAAGAATGGCCCTGCTTTTGGATGTGGCTGCAGCAAAGGGGTTCCAGTTAACATCTGGCATATTAAGGTCCCCCATCAACAGTATCCCCCTTTCTCTGCCATCCTTAGTATGCCTTCTATCATATCCTTGTCCATTCTCTCCCCCTGACATGGGGGTCTATATACAACCCCTGTACAGATTGTGGTGCCATTTCCAGTCTCTTAGGTGACCCATAGTGCATCTCTCCTCCCTGTTTACTCTTTTGTTCAGTTGCTTTTATCTCTTTCCTTATAAAGAGAGCTACTCCCCCCCCTCTTCTGCCCTCCCTGTCTCTCCTGTAGGTTGTGTACCCTGGTATGTTAACATCCCAGTCATAGTTCTCTCTGTACCACATTTTTGTGACTGCTGCGATAGCCAGGCATCCCTCTTCCATTGAGACCACCAGTTCAGGGAGATTGTTGCCCAGACTATGGGTGTTAGTACTCATTACCCTCCATTTCTTGATGGCCTTACCCCTTTTTGCCCCATCCCTGTCCTTATTGCGTTTGTCACTTTCTCCATTTACCCCAGCGCTTCTCCCTATTGACATCTCTATGTTGGTGTCTACCTCACTTAGTACCCTGATTTTTTTGGGGGGGGGCTAGGATTTCCCTGCTCCTTTCCAGTGCCTCCCCCCTTGGCTAGTTTAAATGCTTGCAAATAAAGTATTTAAACCTATAACCTATGATCCTGGTTCCCCTCCTGGACAGATGCAGACCACCACACCAGTATAGGCCTGCATCTGTCCAGGTGGAACCCCAGTCCCCAATGAAGCCAAATCCCTGAGCTCTGTACCAGTTTTTCAACCACTGATTGAATCCCATGGTGTGGAGCACCCTAGCCTCATCTGTGCCATAGACAGGCAGCACCTCCGAGAAGGTTACCGTGTGTGCTATTTGTCTATGGCCCCTCCCCATCTCCACAAACACTTCTTGCACTGCTCTGATCCCTTTCTTAGCCAGGTCATTTGTCCCTAGGTGGACAATGACATCCAGCTCCCTCCCCTGTGCAGCTGCTCTGGTGATCCTGAGGATTTGCTCCATATCTCTCCATGGTGCCAGGCTGGTACCTTACCTCCCTCTCCCCTTCCTCCTGCAATTCCTAACAATGGAGCTCCCCACCAGGAGTTGTTTCCTTCCCCTGTGGGGTCCCATGCCACCCTCCTGTTGGTCTCCTTTGTGGAGGTTCCCAGCATCCTCCTTGGTCTCCACTGCGGGTACCTCCATAGAGGAACCACACTTTTCCAGAATGGCATAGAATTTGTGGAGAGGTGCAACTGGAGGGATGCACCTCTGTTCCACCACCCTCACCCTCCCTGAGACCACTGTGGTCCAACTGCTCCTCTTTCTTGGCAACCTCTAAGACAACGGCAGTAACCCTGGTGGTCTCTGGGTGGGAGAGGAGGTCCTACAAATCCTGGCCATCTCAGCCTGGAGATGAGCAACCTCCTTTCTCAGCCCAGAGAGGTGTCTGCAAATGGGACAACACTGCATCCTCCAGAAGGTCTCCCTGAAGACTGCTGCTCCACAGCCACTGCACTGCACCACTCCCATCATGTCTTTTTTCTGGCCCCCTAACTGTTGTTTGTAATACTTACTCTTTCCTCTGTTTGTTTATTTTCTTTTTTTTTCTTCCCCTACTTACTTACTTACTGCCTCTGTGCCCTTTTAGCTCCTGATCTTCCTGTTCTAAGACAAGAAGTTTCTATATTTCTCAGTAGTTTCCTTACTTGCTCAGAGTCAGACCTCCAGCAGCTGGGGGGGGACAGAGAGCTACTCTTGCCCTTCTAGGATGGGGAGTATTTGGTGGCTCTGTGATCACTCACTTCCTGCTCCCAAACAGGAAGTTCCTGTTGTCAGTTAAATCCTGTGCCTATAAAAGTAGAACTCATTTAGGGTGGGGGGTGGAGGGGAAGGAAGGAGGGCAATGTAGTCCCAGTAGAGAAGTTTTAGTTATACCAATAGCTCCTTCCTCCTGGTGTTCTGTCTGTTCTCTGGCAGAAGCTATCTAGGGCAGTGCTTAAATCTGGTTTTAACCTGGCTCCTTCTAGCTAAGCCACTCCCCCTACTTTTCAAATCTTTCTACACTTAGTTAATTTCACAGATAACAATTCCCTTCTGACACCTGTGACAATCACCTAGATAAGTACACAGATAACAGATAACAATTTACTTCAACTACCTCTGACAAACACACTAACTCTATTTTTACCCTAAATTGAATGTCCCAGTACAATATTTCTAGTTCTTAGCCCCAGTAGAGAAGTTATAGTTATACCAGTAGCTCCTTCCTCCTGGTGTTCTGTCTGTTCTCTGGAAGAAGCTATCTAGGGCAGTGCTTAAATCTGGAAAGCTCTGGGGAGTGCATTTGAAAGTACCAGGGTTGCCACTGTGAATGTCCAGTCACCTAAAGACTTCAATCTTTCCCTTCGTATCATCAAAAGATCCATATCACCAGAGCTGAGAGGATGAAAGGGCCAATGAGGTAACAGATGTTCAACCCTGGTAGCCCGGGTTCATACCATGTAAGGCTTTATACTGTAGGTTAGCAAACCAACCTTGAAGGTTATCCAGCACCTCACCATCAGCCAGTGCAGCTCATAGAGCATCAGGGTCACATGACATTACCAAGGCAGTCCTATCAGTAACTAAACTGCCATATTCTGCACCAGCTGCTGGTGACAGAGTGAACCTTCATTTACCCTGAGGTACATACAATTCCACTAGTTAGTCAAGTCTGAACATCACAACATTTAACTGTATATTTGTTTGCAGAAATCACACACATTTGAAATCTACCTTCTTGTATCATTTATGCATCCCATATATTGTTCTTCTTTATTATCAGTATTTACATTATGTGACCACTTTCCACACATTATCACTTAAGAAAAATCAAAGTATATGCTTCTACGCTCTTAGTGAGTTCAAGTAATAGTAGATGCTCATCTTGCATGGGATTCTGTTTGTATTAAAAAGGAGTTGTTAGAAATTTGGAAGTACTGTAATTCTGCATGGACTTTTCACCAAACCATTATGAAAGTATATTCTTTTTTGATGTGTTGTGGACTTTGCCATAATTGCACAAGAAAATAAAGTAGCCAAACTTCAGGGTAGCATCTTTTTTTCATGGATTTATTTCAATTAATTTTTTAAGTGCCCTAGAAAGTCTCATCTGGTGCTGGCCCCCTGCCTGCATGCCATCCTATGAAAACCCCATGGTCCACCTAATCAAACATTTATGAGAGACTGATAAGGATAACAATGCAGTTCTCTCCATTATCCTGCAATATCATTAAACATCTTGATGAGATGCTGTGCTGTGGCCTAAAACTAGAAAGGAATGTTGTATGCAGTGGAGCCGATCAAGATACAATGCAGTATCATGTGGCACTGCATGACAAAAGGGATTAACTGCAATTAAAACTGCATTGCTTACTGCAGTAACTGCTGTGGTGTGCTACAATTTTGTGTTGCATTGCAACTGGCTCTGCTGTAGAAGTCAAACTTCACCTGGTGAGCCTCGCGGTGTACTACCACCACCACCTTCACAATAAGTTTCCCCCAAAAGGGAAGATTTAAGACAAGTGTATAATTTCCTAGGATATCTGGTTCCAAAGATGGTTTCTTGAGGAGGGGTTTTACTGTTGCCCTCTTCAATGCTATGAGGAAATTGCCCCTCCTCTAGGAAACAATAGATAACCTTTGCAATTATTATACCACCTGACTCCTGGCAGTCCCCAAACAGCCAAGCAGGCCCAGAGTCAAAAATACAGAAAGTGAGGAACAGACTAGAGATCACGTCAAGCACCACCTTCATTATAGGAAAAAAATATATGAACACATTCAGCAGAGGCAGTTCAAGACTATTTGTTGCAGCTTGAAAGAACACATTGCAGTCTCCCATGTTTTTCATGTGCTTCACTTGTTGAGTGGCAGCACCTTTAAAGCAGCATTGCAACAGATATTATTTTTAGTTTTTGTAATTTGTATTGTGAAACAATATTTGTTAATATACTTTATGAAGATTTAGAGACTCTAATCATTATTTTTGTGATTCTGTCAATTGTACTTATCCCCCATTCTACATAGACCCATGCCAGGGTCAACATCTTGATTCAGACTATATTGTGCTTTTTTTCCTGATTTAAACAAACAAAAAAAAATGATGCACCAAGTTTTCCAAACCATTTTGCAGTGCGGGCAGGTCTTGTTCACATTACTGTTTGTAGACAAGTTGAGTTGAGAAGTCTTCAGTCAGAGTAGCTCTATTAGTTCATGATGTTCTTCCTTGTCTAAGTAAGTGCATGTACAGTATGTATGTATGTATGTGTTACATGAGGTCTCTGCACCCTCATTGGTACCCCTTGAGGTACACCATAGACAGCTAACACTTAGGCATATGATGTACTAACATATAGGGCATAGGACATCTACCGTATAAGAGTAGATGTCAGGATATGTATGCATATTATTGTTATACACTTTGCTTTCTAATATATATACAGTATATATATATATATATATATATATATATATATATATATATGTATTTCTTGCTTATAAGGTGTTAGGACAACTGTGTACTTGTAACGATGACATATAAGTAGGCATTGCCATCTTTTGGTGATTTGTACTATTGCACTGATATATGTACAACTATTCCTCCTTTGTCTTTACAAAGTGATGACTACTACAAAATTGTATAATGCTATCTTGGAACTGTGGAGCCACCTCTAATTTAGCCAATGGGGCTCATCTCTGTAACTAGAAATATTTCTATCTTACAGTAACCATAGTAATTATCATAGGTATATAATGAAAGACATTATGTCTTCTACCTCAGAGACCTCAAGAGACATGGAGAATCCTTGAGGTATAGGGAACACTTAGCATTGGCTCCCAGTTTGTATTTGGTAAGAACTGCTTAGGGCAACTGTGATTTATCCTTTTTGGTAGTAATAAACAAGTTTACTACTCTTATGCAACGTGTCTGTGATTCCCTGCATTCCCATTATGCAAAAGAACCTGAGAGTGAGGTTTAGACCTCCTGACATATGTATTTATGTATGTGTGTGTGTGTATATATATATATATATATATATATATATATATATATATATATTGTTGTATGTATGCATCCATCTATCTATCTAGCTATCCATCCATCGTGTTAGTCTTTATAATTTTGTTGATAAAACAAATAATCTTTATCTACTTGTGTTTGCCTCTTTTTTTCTACTTATTTGATTATGTTTTTGAAGGTGATATTGAATCCATCTGGTGGCTTAAGAGAAGTGCTGTGTCATCCAATCAAATCCCCGGCCCCACACACACACATATATGCACACTGACATTGACTTTAAAGGCATGAAGTCAGCCTACTATGTGGTATTTTACTCTGATGAATGGATCTACTGTACCACAGGCTACACATGCAATCTCAGTAATAAAAAAAAAAAACAAGTCTAACAGTTCTAGTAAATACTGCAGAGAGATCGCTCACACAGCTATTGATGATTCAAATGATTTTATTTGAAACACATTTAAGAAGCATTCAGAGATCATCCATTATTGAGTGGCAGTCACTAGATGATTTCGAACTTTGATTTAATAAAGCATTTTGATCACTGATGGGTATGTGAGTGATCTCTGCAGCATTTCATATTAGCACTTGGCTTTCTGCTGCTGCTGTAGCATTACTGGTACTCCTTGCCTTCACTATCACTATGCTAAAAACACATAGAAACATAAAATTTGATGGCAAATAAGAACCACTTGGCCCACCTAGTCTGATCATTTTTCCCTGCCTATCATGTCATCGCAGATCCTACTCGATCTCCAGTCCATGCACCACTCTTCCCTTTCCCTAAGATCCCCTTATGACCATCCAATGCATTCTTGAACTTAACCACCTTGGTACCCACATAAACTATAAGTCTAAACCCTCTCACTTCATGTCACAATTGAAGTTCATGTCCACCTTTGCTATTTCACTGTCACAGCAGATGGAAGTAAAACTTAATAGTGATGGAGGAAAATAAGAAATGTCAGATTTGTGAACTGGGCATCTTAATAGACAAGCAGCTGGAAGTCAACTGTGTATGGCTTCAAGCTGCTTGTTTGGCTCACTTTGATTGTGTGGGTTATGAAAGCACTGAATCTGAACTGTCAGATTAAATTGACACTGCTTGTGTTTGGGGGTCAGGATTAAGCGTTGCAGTTTTGCCCTTTGATTCTGTGTTTGCTTTGATTTAGTTTTTTGCTGAACTGTACTCTCCTCCTGTTTTTGGTGGGCTTAAAATAAAGGGAGAGTTTTCCACTGCTGTAGCAAGGGTTTGGTGAATAGGCAGGAGGTAAGGGGTGGTCTGTTCTAAGAGATGCTTTTGTAGAAGTATACAGCATGGTTCAGGATCATGATCATGGAAAAAACAAGCATGTAAGCACTATTTATTGTAAAACTTTGCAGGTCCTGTTTTTGGACTTCAGTACCTACTTCTCCTCCTTACCAGAGAGATAAGAGGGCAGCTGAGAATCATGCCATGTACTCCAGTGGTTAGGACAGGTGCCGAAAATGTAAAAGCCCTGTTCCTGTTTAGCAAGTTTGAACCTTTTAGATTGGAGAGTGATTATGTTGGTGTTTATAATTGGGGTTTCACTCAGTATGGGAGATCAGAGGGCAGCTGATACAAGTAAAACACTGCTGAACTATGAACAATATCAGCTGAGGACTTCACAATAGATGAAGATGCATACATGTCAGATTTCCTGCCTGGTACTTGAGAATATGCACATACCAGAAACAAGTCACAAACCAACAACATTATAGGAGTACTGGCAGGGCCACCAAACATGGAAGCTGGCAAATTAAACTGCACAAAATAATATAGTACAAATATTAAAACTAAGCATAATAAAAAGTTAAAAAAAAACATAATATACTGAAACCAGAATGAATGTCACAGCACACAGTGAGGCACAACATGTACTGTACTTTTATTTTTGTGACTTTTTATTGTACTGCTGCTTTAAGACTTGGTGTACCCATTTTCTTGTTTAATCACCATCACAATAACTGCTCAGACTCACTCAAGGACAACAGAAGAACTTCATCCTTCAAAGAACCAAAACAGTCATCCCCTGACAGGCCACTTGTGTTCCCTGCTGTCTGACATTTTGTCTAGGAAGAATAGGCTGAACTCCTTGCACCTTGCTGAAGGTAACACTCTTCCAGATTATAGACAGGGGAATGGATTAATTTTTCCACTAGGCTGAGAGCTGTCATATTTTTACCTGCGACAATCCCCTGAGACAGGAACTCTAACTTTTCAAGGGAGATTGCCTACTGACACTTCTTGTAATGAGTTATTAGAGCTATCCTGTCATCCATTGAGCTGATCCCCATAGAAGCATACAAGAATGCTCCTGTCTCTGCCTTGTTGCTTTCATCCACCTAAGCTCATTGTTATGCCATGAAAAGCTGAGACAGGAGGTTAGCAGGAAGACATAAACGGCAACAAGGAAGTTCTGAGCAGCTGAGATGATTTATTTGTATATCTATCTACAACTGCTTCTGCACCTCCTCACATGCTGGTACCATGCCAGAAATGTATAGCACTGCTTTGAGGCTTCTCTGGTTCAAGATTATATCAAGTATGGTACTGGACAACAGCCACATGTGTTGACCATATTTGATCTGAACAACTCAACAGATGTACATTGATATCAAAGTTGTATAGCCCCAGAAAAAAAAAAAATGAGGTACAAGGTGTGGCGAAGTTCAAAGGTAACAGTGGTAGCTTTCTATGTGAGACCCACTGAGGTCATCAACTGGAGTTACTGCAGAGCAAATTGTGAGGTTTCAACATATACCCAGGCATTGAAATCCCCCAAACAAGGAGATCTGTGCTCAGGAGATTAGAGCAGTGTCAGTGGCTCAGCAGTCTGCACACTTGCCTCTGAGACCAGAAGATCAGAAGGCTGTGGGTTCTATCCTCACATCAGCCACTTGGGTTAAAACCTAATACTGACACTGTGGTGCAGCATGAGGGGGGTGCTGCACTCCTGAGGTGCCATCTTTTGGATGAGACATTAAACCGAGGCCCCATCTGCCTATTCTGGTGGTAGTTCAGGTGGATGTTAAAGATCCCATGGCACTTTCCAAAAAGAGCAGGGGAATTTTTATTGTTATACATATATACAGAAAAAAATATACAGATTAACATTAAAATAATCCACAGAAACCACAATCAATACAAAAACCAAAATCTAGCATCATACCACATTTCCATATGTGTCTACAGATACTACAAAGCCTCTAATTTCCAGAATCATCCTGTATATTATTACATAACTAAAAATACAATTTCATCTTTCTGTTACTGTATCAACACTTTTTGCACCCCTTCTATCTATTATTGAAAGTTTCAGCAGCTATATTAAAGCAATCATAGCTATATTATTTATTAATTTCTTTTTCAATCTGAATTACTGTAGCCACTGGGAAAGTATCAATCTGTTGTAGATCATTCCTGCATCTTATTAATCATACTATGAATTTTTATACACCTCTGTATTAGTCTTAGTGTACCTGCTTCCAAATATGGAAAAGTATTTAAACCCTATCACTATATTATATATTTTTATACCCTGTCACTATATTCTCACTGTATTCTCATCAGTCTTAGTGTACCTGCTTCCTAACATGGAAAAGTATTTTTATACCCTATCACTATATTCTCATATATCTGAGAAGAGCAAGAGGAAGGAGGTACTGTTAGAACTTTGCTACTCTACTGGGACTTAAGAACTAGAACTGCACTACTGGGACCTTCAATTTAGGGTAAAAACAAAATAAAAAAAATAGTGTGTTTGTCTGAGTTGGGTGAAGGGAACTGATACCTGTGCAGTTAGCTAGGTGAAGAAGGAAACTGTGAATTAGAGGGAGTGTCTTAGGCAGCAGGAAACCAGGTGTTTGGATTTAAAACTGCTATAGATAGCTCCTGGCAGAGAACAGCAAGAGGAAGGAGGTGCTGTTAGAACTTAACTACTCTACTGGGACTATATAGCCATCCCTCCCTCCAATCCACCCCCCATACCCTTAGCCAGTTCACTTTTTTAGGCACAGGACTTGACTGACAAAATGAACTTCCTGTTTGGGAGCAGGAAGGGAGTGATCACAGAGGCACAAAAGACTCACCATCCTTGAAGGAAAAGAGTAGCTCTCCATCCGCCCCAGCTGCTGGAGGTCTGACTCTGAGCAAGTAAGAAGGAGACCACTGAGGAATACAGGAACTTCATGCCCCAGAACAAGAAGAACAGGAGCTTTAATGGCATGGAGGCAGTAGGAAAGTTGGAAGAGAAAAAAATATTAATAAAAAAATAGATAAACAGAGAGAAGAAAGAGAAAGTGTACAAAACAACAGTTGAGGGGCCACAATGAGTGGTAGAGTGCAGTGGCTGTGGAGTGTCAGTCTTCTTGGAGATGTTCTGGAGGATACGGTGTTGTCCCATCTGCAGACACCTCTCCGGGCTGAGGGAGGAGGTTGCTTGACTCCAGGCTGAGTTGGCTAGGATTCAGGGGACCTCCTTTCCCACCCAGAGACCACCAGGGCTGCTGCCACTGCCTCAGAGGTTGCAAAGAAAGAGGAGCACTGCAACCATAGTGGGTTCAGGGAGGGTGAGGGTGGTGGAACAGAGGTGCATTCCTCCAGTTTTACCTCTTCACAATTTGGACATTGTTCTGGCAGAGTGTTGTTCCTCTATGGAGGCACCTGCAGTGGAGACCAAGGATGATGCTGGGAACCTCCACAAAGGAGACCCACAGGAGGGTGGCATGGGACCCCTCAAGGTAAGGAAACAACTCCTGGTAGGGGACTCCATTGTCAGGATGGTAGATCTGGGGGAGGAGAGGGAAGGAAGTATGGTGCCTGCTTTACGCCACGGCTTGGAGGGAAAGGGAGCAACTCCTCAAGATCGCGGGAGCAGCTGCACGGGGGCAAGAGGGAGCTGGATGTCATTGTCCACCTAGGGGCAAATGATATGGCTGGGAAAGGGATCAGAGCAGTGCAGGAGGAGTCTGTGGAGTTGGGGAGGGGCCTTAGACAAGTAGCATGCATGGTAACCTTCTCAGAGATGCTGCCTGTCTATGGCATGGGTGAGGCTAGGAAGCTCCACACCATGGGATTCAATCAATTGTTGAAAAACTGGTGCAGAGTTCAGGGTTTTGGCTTCATTGGGACTGGGGGGTCCACCTGGAGGGATGCAGGCCTATAGTGGCATGATGGTCTGCATCTGTCCTGAGGGGAAACAGGATCCTAGATGATAGGTTTAAATGCTTCATTAGCAAACATTTAAACTATCCAAGGGGGGAGGCATTGAAAAGGAGCAGGGAAATCCTAGCCCACTGAAAAAAAATCAGGGTAGTCAGTGAGGTAAACACCGAGATAGAGAAGATGATAGGGAGAAGGGCAGGGGTAAATGGAGAAAAAAGCAAAGGCATTAAGGACAGGGATGGTGCAAAAAGGGGTAAAGGTCATCAAGAATGGTGGGCAATGAGTACAAATGCCCATAGTCTAGGTAACAAGCTGTTTGAACAGGTGGCCTTGATGGAGGAGGGATGCCTGACTATTGTGACAGTCACAGAAACAATGTACACAGAAAACCATGACTGGGATGTCAACATACCAGGGTACACAATCTACAAGAGGGACAGGGAGGGTAGAAGAGAAGGAATAGCTCTCTACATAGGGGAAGGGATGAAAGCAATGGAACTAAAGGGTAAAGAGGGAGGAGAGGAGGCACTGTGGGTCACTCTGGAGACTGGAAGTAGCACCATAATCTGCATGGGGTTGTATACAGACCCTCATCTCAGTGGGAGTAAATGGACAAAGAAATGATAGAAGGCACCCTTAGGATGGCAGAAAAAGGTGAGATATTGTTGATTGGGGACCTTAATATGCCAATGTTAACTGGAGCACCTTTACTGCAGCCACATCCAATAGCAGGATCATTCTCAAAGCCCTCCAGGGACATGACTCAGACAGCTAGTGTTGGAACCCACTCAGGATGTAGTAATCTTAGACCTAGTACTCTCAAAGGAGGACAGAGAGAGGATCTCAGATCTAGAAGTGGGTAGCCATCTGGGAACAAGTGCCCACCAAACAGTGTGGTTCAAGATAAACACAGCCGCAGAGTCAAGTCATACAAAAGTGAGGTACTGGACTTTAGAAGGGCTGACTTTGTCAAAATGGGATACTGCCTCAGAAAAGCACTAGCAAACAGGCAAGAAGGAGGTACAGAGGAACAATGGGGAAGCATCAAAACTGCCATCACAGATGCAACAAGCCTTTATGTGAAGCAAATAAACAAATCAAAATGAAATTAAAAACCACTATGGTTCTAAAAAAGGTGGCCGGGAAGGTTAGCGAGAAAAAAGATAGCATTCAGGAAGTATAAGGAAACACAGAAGGAGCAGGCAGAGAACTGTACCAGTTAAAGCAGAAGGAAGCAGGGAAGGCAGTCAGAACAGCAAAAGCCCAAATCGAGAGAAAGATAGCCAACTCAGTTAAGAAGGGGAATAAAACCTTCTATAGGTATGTTAGAGAGCAAAGAAAGACAAAGGGAGGGATAGTGATGCTTAATAAAGGGGAGGGTCGGTGGGCAGAGTGGGACAGTGAAAAAGCAGGGATAATGAATGAATACTTCTGTTCAGTATTTACAAAAGAAGAGGAGGAGGGAGAAGTACTTAATCCAATCAATAGAAGCACTCTGGATAGGGGATCAATACCAGACTTTTCACAGAAGAAAGGGTTCTGAAAGAACTCCTAAAACTGAAGATGGACAAAGCAATGGGGCCTGATGTGATTCGACCCAGAATTCTAAAAGAACTAAGTGGTGAACTAGTGACATCACTGACTTCCCTTTTTAACAAGTCATGGGAGGATGGTGTGGTACCTAAGGACTGGAGAAGGGCAGATGCAATTCCCTTTCAAAAAAGTGAAAGCAAAGCAGAGGCAGGAAACTACATACCTGTTAGCTTGACCTCAGTGGTTAGGAAAATGATGGAATCACTTCTGAAAGAAATAATTTTTGAGTACCTAGAGACCAGTGGGGTACAGGACCCAAGGCAGCATGGATCCACAGTGGGAAGGTCATGTCAGATGAATCTAATACATTTCTCTGACTGGGAGACCAAAGTAGTAGACCAGGGAGGGGCTGTGGCATGGCCTACCTAGACTTAGCAAGGCATTTGACACAGTCCCACACAAAAGATTAATAAACAAATTAGCCAGCCTGGGAGTGGGTCCCAGGGTGGCAGCCTAGATAAAAAATTGTCTGGACAATGGGATACAGAGGATAATACTAAAAGGAGTCCACTCCAAAGAAAGGGGGGTTACTAGTGGGGTACTGCAGGGTTCAGTACTTGGTCCAGTCCTTTTTAATGTCTTTGTAAGTGACATTGCAGAGGGACTGGAAGGAAAAGTATGCCTCTTTGCAGACAGCACAAAGATCTGCAACAGGGTTGATACACAACGTGGGGTGAAAAGGATAATAAGGAACTTGGCAAGGTTGGAGGAATGGTTAAATCTATGGCAGCTTAGATTCAATGCAAAGAAGTGCAAAGTAATGCACCTGGGAAACAAAAACTCAGGGCAAGACTACACAATGGGGGGGTATTAACAACAACAAAAATGGAAAAGGACCTGGGAGTAGTCATATCCAATGACCTAAAGGTAAGCAAGCAATGTGAGAAGGCAGTAAGGAAGGCTGGGGGATACTGGGATGTGTAGAGAGAGGCACCACCAGTAGAAAACAGGAAGTTGTTATCTCTCTGCACAGACAGTTGGTGAGACCCCATCTGGAGTACTGTGTGCAGCTCTGGAGACCCCATCTCTGCAAAGACATAGACAAGATGGAAGCAGTCTAGAGGAGGGCAACTAAAATGGTGCAGGGTCTGCAACAGAAGCCATACGAAGAAAGACTAAAAGAGCTTAATATACATACCCTTAAGGAAAGGCGGGAAAGCAGGGACACGATAGAAACTTTCAAGTACCTCAAGGGAATCAACAAAGTTCAAGAGGGTAGCATCTTTAAGAAAAAGAGATGTGCAAGAACAAGGGGACACAATTTGAAGATAGAGGGGGGATGGCTCTGGGGCAATGTGAGGAAGTTTTTTTCACAGAGTGTGGTGGATACATTGAACAGCCTTCCTGAGGAGGTCATAGGGTCAAAAACAGTGGAGGAATTCAAGAATGCATGGGACAGACATAAGGCAATTCTGGTGTGGGGGGTACGTAGGAGTAGGCTGTTGGGTAACTAGAATCTGCAACTTATCCAATAGGTAGGGAAATGAGCAGACTAGGTGAGCCAAGCATGCAAAACTGGTGCAGAGCACAGGGCTTTGGCTTCATTGGGGACTGGGGGTACACCTGGAGAGATGAAGGTCTATACTGGCATGATGGTCTGCATCTGTCCATGAAGGGAACCAAGATCCTAAGTGGCAGGTTTAAATGCTTCTTTGGCAAGCTTTTAAACTAGCCATGGGGAGAGGTGCTAATAAGAGCCAGGAAATTTCAAGCCTCCCCCCAAAAAACATGATGGGTAGTAAGGTAAACACTGAGGTACAGCATTCAACAGAGGGCAGGACAGGGGTAAATGGAAAAATAGACAAGGGCAAAAAGATCAGACATGGGGGAAAAAGGATAAAGCCAACATTAAATGGAGGGCAATGAGTACCAATGCCCGTAGTCTGGGAAACAAGCTTCCTGAGCTAGTAGCCTTGATGGAAGATAAAAAATTGGATATTGTGGCAGTCACAGAAACATGGTACATGGTGAACCATGACTCGGATGTCAACATACCGGGTACACAGTCTACAGAAGGGACAGGGAGGGAAAGAGGAAGTGAGTAGCTCTATACATAAGGAAGGACAGCTGGCAGAACTAAAAAGCAAAGGGGAGGACAAGGCACTCTGGGTCACCTTGGAGACAGGGAATGGCATCACAATCTGCACAGGGGTTATACAGACCCCATCTCAAGGGAAGAAATGGACAAGAAAATGATAGAGGACATTCTCAAAATGGCTGAAAAAGGGAGATACTGTTGATGGGGACCTGAATATGCCAGCTGTTAACTGGATGACATGTACTGCAGCCACATCCAAGAGCAGGGTCATTCTCAGTGCCCTGCAGGGGGCAGACCATAGACAGCTAGTGTTGGAACCCACTCGGGAGGGAGTAGTTCTAGACCTGGTACTCTCAAATGGAGAGAGGATCACAAATTTAGAAGTCAGTAGACATCTGGGAACAAGCCACCACTGCACAGTGTGCTTCACAATAAGCACAACCATGGAGACAAGCCATACAAAAACAAGCATACTGGACTTTAGAAAGGCTGACTTTGGCAAAATGGGTGAATACCTGAGGAATACACAAGCAAATGGCCAAAAAGGAGGGGTGGAAGAACAATGGAGAAAAATGAAAACTGCCATCATAGAAGCAACAAGCCTTTGTGTGAAACAGATAAAGAAAACAAAGTGGAGTAAAAAACCACTATGGTTCTCAAAAGAGGTGGCAGGGAAGGTTAAGGAGAAAAAGGCTGCATTCAAAAAGTATAAGGCATCACGGAAGGAGCACGACAGGGAACTGTATCAATTAAAGCAGAAAGAAGTTGGGAAGGCAGTCAGAATAGCAAAAGCCCAAACTGAGGAAAAATAAATCAATTCAGTTAAGAAGGGGATAAACCTTTATAGGTACATTAGGAGCATAGAAAGGTTAAGGAGGAATAGTGAAGATTAATAAGGGAGAGGGGAGGTGGGCAGAGGGAGACAGTGAAAAGGCAGAGATACTGAATGAATACTTTTGCTCAGTATTCACAAAAGAAGATGAGGAGGAGTTACCTAAACCACACAATATAAGCACTCTGCGTAAGGGGGTTGACACCAGTCCATTTACAGAAGAAAGAGTCCTGAAAGAACTCCTAAAACTCAAGGTGGACAAAGCAATAGGTCCAATGGAATTCACCCCAGAATCCTAAAAGAACTAAGGGAGGACCTAGTGACACCACTGACCACACTTTTTAACAAATCATGGGAGGATGGAGTGGTACCTGAGGACTGGAAGAGGGCAGATGTGATTCCCCTTCACAAAAGTGGGAGCAAGGCAGAAGCAGGAAACTACAGACCTGTAAGTTTGACCTCAGTGGTAGGGAAAATGATGGAATCACTTCTGAAAGAAAGAATTGTTGAGTACATAGAGGCCAGCGGGAGCTGGGACCCAAAGCAGCATGGATTTACAGCAGGAAGGTCATGTCAGATGAATCTAATAGATTTCTTTGACTGGGTGACCAAAGTATAGACCAGGGAGAGCTGTGGATATGGCCTACCTAGACTTTAGCAAGGCATTTGACACAGTCCCACACAAAAGATTAATAATCAAGTTAGCCAGCCTGGGACTGGGTCCCAGGGTGGTAGCCTGGGTTGCAAACTGGCTACACAACAGGACACAGAAGGCAATAGTGAGTGGAACACATTCCAAAGAAAGGGGGGTCACTAGTGGAGTACCTCAGGGCTCAGTACTGGGTCCAGTACTCTTAACATCTTTATAGGTGACATTGCAGAGGGTCTGGAGGAAAGCTATGTCTCTTTGCAGATGATACAAAGATCTGTAACAGAGTTGATACACAAGGGGGGGTAGAAAGGATGAGAAGGGACTTGGCAAGGTTGGAGGAATGGTCAGACATATGGCAACTTAGATTCAATGCAAAGAAGTGCAAAGTAATGCACCTGGGAAACAAAAACCCAGGAGAAGAGTACACAATAACAGGGGAGGTACTAACAACAACAAAAATGGAACGGGACTTGGGGGTAGTCATATCAGATGATCTACAGGTTGTTAAGCAATGTGAGAAGTCAGTAAGGAGAGCCAGGGGGATACTGGGATGCATAGGAAGGGGCATCACAAGTAGAAAAAGGGAAGTGGTTATCCCTCTGTACAGACAGTTGGTGAGACCCCATCTGGAGTACTGTGTGCAGTTTTGGAGACCTCATCTACGCAACAACATAGACAGGATGGAAGCAGTCCAGAGGAGGGCAACTAAAATGGTGCAGGGTATGCATCAGAAATCATATGAAGAGAGACTGAGAGAGCTTAATATGTATACCCTTGATGAAAGGAGGGACGGGGGGACATGATAGAAATGTTCAAGTACCTCAAGGGAATCAACAAAGTCCAGGAGGGTAGCATCTTTCAGAAAAAGAGATGTGTAAGAACAAGGGGACACAATTTAAAGATAGAGGGGGGACGGCTCAGGGGTAATGTGAGGAAATCTTTTTTCACGGAGAGAGTAGTGGATGCGTGAAACTGCCTTCCTGCGGAGATTGTTGGGGCTAAAACAGTGGGGGAATTCAAACATGCATGGGACAGACACAAGGCAATTGTAGTGGGTGGGTGGCAGGAAGTAGGCTGTTGGTTAACTAGAATCAGCAGCTTATCCAGTAGGTAGGGAAATGGGCAGACTGGATGGGCCAAGTGGTCCTTATCTGCCGTCAAAGTCTATGTTTCTAGGTTTCTATGTTATCTGCCAAAGTCTATGTTTCTATGTGCCCAGTATTTATCTCTCCAACTTTCAGCTACCTCGTCCCAAACTGCTATGTCCCATCTACAATCTATGAAAAAGTGTTGCATGTTTTCTACCTGTTGAGTACATGTTGGTATTGGACAGCACCTTTCTTCTGTTTTCTTATGCTTTACATTTCCTTTTACCCCAAGTCATCTATGACAACTTAACCAGATCATGTCCCACATTTTTGATGGTGTTCTGCTATCAGTTAAATAGTTTTCAATTAAATGAGTCTGCTCCTTCCTCACATCTTTATAGTCTGGAACTATACAATATCCAACCTGCTATATGGTGGTATATAACATTCTCCTGTTTGGTGTCATAACCTGTGTAATTGTTAAACCCCACTTTCTTATTTTTGCCATAATTGGATGTGCAAATTCTGGGATACTATTATTTTTCTTGACTAGCTTAGGGGATTGCCTCTGTTTTGCCAAGAGTGGATGTGCCCATTTTCCAGTTATTGTCTTCCATATTTCTTCTCCATCTGGAGAGGTAAATCTGAATAGATTATGGTAAAAAAAAAAAAAAAACATTAAAAAAGAAACCTATTGGATTTATTAAATATAGACCCCCCCTTTCTTAGTGGAAAATACAGAATTTCCCTTTTAATTGAATTTAAGCTACTTCCCAAATAATTTTAAAAATGGTGGTGCATCATAATAAGTCTGTAATTACATCTTTTAGTGTCAGTGGCTCAGTAGGTAGCACACTTGCCTCTGAGACCAGAAGATCAGAGGGTTGTGGGCTCAGTTCTCACATCTGGCACTTGGGTTAATATCCCAGTACTGACACTGTAGTGCAGCATGAGGGGAGTGCTGCACCTCTGAGGTGCCGTCTTTCCTATGAGACATTAAACTGTGATCCAATCTACCTGGAATGCTGGCAGCTCAGGTGGATGCTAAAGATCCCATGGCACTTATCGAAAAAGAATAGGGAAATTTTTTATTAAAACTTGAAAGTAAAATATATACATAATAGTGTTATTTCACACAAAATAATAATGCAAAAATAAAAGTAAACATGAATAAGTATTTCATCATACAGTCAATACAAAATTAATTTTTTATAGTCATAAAACTTATTAATAAATGCTGAAACCCCCTCCCACTACAAGAGTAGGGGGAACTTTTATTAAAATCATAAATAAAATACATATATACATGTGTTCCTTCACACTTTTAAATTACAAAGAAGCAAAAAAAAAAGGTTTTTGACAAATTAAAAAACGCACTTATCCAGTCTTTTTTATGTAGAAAATATAAACCAAAAAACAAACCCAAAAAACAAAAAAATATAACTATAAAGGAAAAAATACATATACTTTCCCCCTTTTTCCACATAAATTTGATGGAACAACAATTCTCAAAATTATAATTCATGGCCATCCATTACAAAAGTAACTCCCTTAAAACAGAATAGTCCTACCAGTTTTTTTCTTAAATAATAAATTCTTTGCCTAAAGTGATTTAAATAATTTCCAGTATCTTTCCCAGGTCCCCACTTTCAATTTCTTATATTCACAGTTTCTAACAGAAACAATCCTATCAACAATCAAAGAATATAGCTGTAAAGGAGATACATTTTGTTGTTGAAAAATATAGCGACATCTTTTTTTTTTTATTAGTTATTTAACCAGGAGCAGTACACTAAGCTGAAAGCTTTTTTACAGGTGCGACCTGGGAGCACAGGGAATTAAGTGACTTACTCAGGGTCACACAGTATACAAGTGGAAGCTGTGGGATTCAAACCCAGGTCTAGTTAGCTAGATGTCACCAGATTTGCAATTTAGAGCCTTAAACCACTGCACTATACTGCCTCTCTCTAATTTGATCCTCTCGTCATCCCTCATCTAATCTGCCATATCCAATAGAGCAAACGTGCTGAAATGAGATTCAATGTGCTACTGCTATATCTTGTCCACTCTAGTGGATAAAGCCCATAGAATAATTTCCCAATATCCCAATCATGTAAAGAGGAAATTTTCCAATTGGTCTTCCAGATTTTCCAAAATTCCTGTATATAAGGGCAAACAAAATACAGATGCTCCAGAGTTTCTATTTCCGTAACACAGCATTACCTTGAACACTATCTATCAGTTATAGATTTGTGCTTGTGATTACCTCTTGTGTTACTGTGGCCATCTACCCCCAGCCATACTAAGTCCCACATTTCTGTGGGTATTCTTTTATCTATAAGTTTCTCTCCTACTTGTTTTTTTCTCAGATGCAGTAAAAGTAGGAAATGGGTCCTCAACAAAGTTTTTTCTCATTATTTCTTGACATAAAACTTGTCTTGATAAATTAGTGACATCTATAACAACTATATGCCACCTGTTAACTAAATCAAAGATTGTACCCCACTCACATGATAGTTGATACATCTTTTATTCTTATGTATAAAGGAAGAATTTTGCCATACCATTCATGATTTCTTTGATCTTACCACTTACCCGACCCGTCCATAATTTCCTTTTCCCTTGTACAATGGTTGTGATATTTGTATTAATAAATAAAGGGAAAAAAAACTACTAATGGGTTATCATAGTAACCCCACCTTCTTTATACTCCAAATAGAAAATGTTCCTTTTAATTGGATTCAATCTGCTACCCATGAAGCAGGGAAAAAACAGGACAATAAAGCTATTTCAAATGGTTTCAGTAAAGGAAACATTTGACTAATAAAAAGAAAAATAGGTATTAAAAACCTTTTCATTAAATATATCCTTTTTTTTTGTTTCCCCATATTCCACTTTGCCCATGTACTTACCCTCACCCTCCCTCTATTTAAGCAAAGTTCCCAATTATACTCTACCATATTTTCAGAACCAAAAAAAACACCTAAAAGTTTTTGGGGCGAATCTGCTACTTTTAAAGCCCCAATGGTGTTGTCTGCTGCTGATATTCCTGAGGCATTTAAACAAAAGCTTTTATCCATATTTAGTTTAGTGCCAATGCTTTTAAACAAGGGTGGAATTACCTCAGTCACTAACTGCCCTGTACATTTATCAGGAACTACAACACATAAATTGTCAGCGTAACCTATTGTTTTTAGAATCCCTAACCCTGGACAATGAATTCCTTTTAAGAGGGGATATACTAACATACTAATTGCCATCAGATTACACCTAACAGTCTATCGAGTCTGCTCAAACCTCAGATCCCTAGTTGGGGGCCGAGGCCCTCCCCCCTTGTGTTCCAGAAACCCCTTATCATCCATCCCCAACCCCCTGGGCTAGGCCATCATCTGATACATCCACTTTCTGTGTCTGTCTCACCCTCTCTTGAAGCCCTCCACTGTAGATCTCTGAACCAGCTCACAAGGCAGTGCATTCCAAGGGTCCACCACCCTCTCAGTGAAAAACCTCCTCCTCTTGTCCCCCCTCACCCTTCCACCTTCCAACTTCAAACCATGCCCTCTGGTGATACCTCCCTGCTTTAGACTAAAGATTCCCTCCATGTTTAACCAATTTATTCCCTTGAGGTACTTGAAGACCTCAGTCATGTCCCCCCATCTCTCCTCTCCTCCAATGAAAACAGGCAGAGATCCTCAAGTCTGTCATCATATGTCAAATCCCCTAGTCCTCATATCATCTTAGTTGCCCTCCTCTGTACCCTCTCCAGGAGCTGTATGTCTCTCTCCAAGTGTGGTCTCCAGTACTGTACACAGTACTCAAGGTGTGGTCTAACCAGTCCATTGTACAGCGGCAGAATCACTTCCCTGCTCCTAGAGGTGATCCCCCTTACGATGCATGCCAACATCCTGTTTGCCTCGCTAGTCACTCTTCTGCACTGCCTTTTTTGATTTATGATTCTTAAAACCAGATCCATAAGCAAAATAAATAAAATCAGGCTGAGGGGACATCCTTGCCGCACTCCCCATTTTATATAAATAGGACAACCTACCCATCCAGGGTTTTATTTAACTCTAAAAATTGATTAGTGTTTTGCTCATAAAAGTGCTAAAACTTTGTAAAAATGCATAGCTCTTGCCTCACTGTGTTTAACAAACACAGCACTTCTAGAAAATCTATATAAATACGTTCTGTACAGTTAGTATCATCCCAAGAAAAAAAACTGCTAATCAATTATTTAAAACCCTGCCATCCTTTACTAAATGGTTTAACATAAGCTAAGGAATATCATACTTGTAGCCAATTCATAAATTCTACCAGAAAATCATAAGCCTCTAAAGTGTGCCACCAAAATTACTTGGATATCTGATCAAAGGCTTTTTCTAAATCAAAACTGAGTAGATAACCATTTTTCTTCTCTCTCGTACGTTGATCAAATAATTCATGTATGACTACTAGTGCATCTTGAATAGACCTCCCCTGAACAAAGCAATATTGAGCAGGATGAAATAAGTTGGCTAAAACACCTAATACTCTGTTACATAATAACTTTGTGAATATTTTGAAATCCGTATTCAACAGCGTTATTGGCCTCCAATTTTTTAATAATGATCTATCCCCTTTTTTAAATTGAAAATCATTAAGCCTTCATACATTTTCCCTGAAATTCTGTCTTCTGAGAGGAAAGCGTTATACACCTTTAAGAGATATTGTGGGATTCCTTTCCACAACACTTTATACACCTCTGCTGGGAGGCCATCTGAACCCGGGGCAGTATTGTCTTTTAATTATTGTATTACAACCCCCAGTTCTTCTACTGTAAAATCTTGAATTAAACAATCTTTCTGAGATGGTGACATTTTTGGGAGAGCTGCAGCCTACAAAATGACTTTCATACCTTCCTCATTCTGAAAGGGACACTCAGAATTCCTAGGAATAAAATTCCCCAACATCTCCAATAGTCTAGTAGAACTATTTACTAAATGGACAGCCTCATCTATTAATTCTGACATTTTCCTCATTTGTATTCATCTTCAATCCTCAAAATGATTTGTTTTGCATTTCTTACCCCAAGTCCCAAATTGTTGTTCCTTTTCTAGTGACTTTTGTCTGTTATGTTGTAATTGTGTCAATTGCTGCTTTAATAGGGAAATTTCAGTTGCATATAATCTCTGTCCCCATTGCTCTAACGAGAACAATGCATAAAGTTCCTTTTTCAAAATTAAATAATCCTGATGGGTCCGGAAGGTCACATGACAGGAATGATATTTAAAGAAGTAAATTAAACACTGCCTAGTGTCCTCCCAACAATCTATTGGTGACTGGTACAGAAACTCCACTGATTCTCTGTCTGAAAATACTTCTAAAAACAGTTTATAAAACTCAGGATTATTAATAGGCTTGCATTAGACCTCCATATCCCTTTCTCATGTAACTCAGTGGGGTGGGGTGAAATCTATAGCCCCAGTAAGCAGTGATCTGAGGTTTCCACAATCTGCGTTTTACATACAGACTGGTAACTGAGTGAAAATAAATCACAAATCTATTTGTGATTTCAATGCACCTTTAAAAAAAGTACATTGTGTTTGAAGGGCAAAAAAATCTTTTAAGTTTGTTATCGTAAGGATTTTCTTTAATTCATTTGTGTCGCAAAAAACTTTGCAATGTTTTTTCTCATATAAACAAGTATTAAAATCCCCCCCCGCTCACCATAAGACTTGTTGATTGATAAAGAGGAAAGGTTTTATTTTCTGTAATAAGGCCACTCTTTGTGCTTTCTGCTGCGGGGCATAGATATTCAATAATCTCAAACTAATTCCTTGTACTAACACATCAACCATCATAGCCCCACCATGCTCTATATCAACCTGCTTTTGTATACTAAAATCTAATCCTGAAAAACAGATTCTGAGCCCAGAACAGCTTTCCTGACCCAAGGACCATAGAGATTGTCCTTTAAACCATTCTTGGTCAGCTTGGAAAATCTCCTGGTCTGAATAGAGCCTGGTATCTTATAAAAAAAAGATATCATATGGTAGGGATAGAAGCAGAGCAAAAGTGGCCTATCTTTTATATTAATATCTTAAACTGTTTACATTCAAGCTAGTAACTGATAAAGATAAGGCCATCACTGTCACTGGTTAAAGAATAATCTTTTAATTTGTTTTCTTATTAGCTCTAGTATTTCTCTTCTTTACTGTAGACTGTATTTCATCATCATGTTTTAAAACAGTCTCTCCCATCGGCTCATTTTGTGCTGATTTGATGGAGGCATTAGAATCTTCCCAGTCCATAATATCCCCCCAACTCTGCAGGGGTTCATATTGGTTCGACACACTGATCACCAGTGTAGGTTGAGCTTTAGATGCTCTCCTCGAACCAGATTTTTTCCTTAACACAGGGAGGAAGTTTGAACTGTCTGTTGGAGTTTTATGTTTACTAGAGGTAGAGACTTCTGCTGGAATTTCAGATGGTGGGAGCATAGTCAGTGCAGGTTTAACTAAGATGTCTCTCTGTTCTGTTAGACTTGATTTCTTAGGGGCATTAACTGAATCTGACATTCTCTGACCTTGGGAGGATTTAGCAGATCAAGAAGAATGTTCTGTGACGTTTTGAGCAGAAGTATGTACTCTAGCTGCTTTACTTAGGTAAACATCATGTTCTGTAAAATCTGAACTATTGTGTGCAGCCCAAGGACAGGAAGAAAAAAACATGGTCTTCTGCTCCACAAAGGTTACAAGAAGGAGGAACCACACAAGTCATGGCTGAGTGCCCAAGGACCCCACAAACAGAACATTTGAGTTGGTCACAGCTGAATTTAAGTGGGAGGTGGAACCACATCTATAACAAGATCATGGTTGTCCTGGATAAAACAATATGCCCAGGTCCCTGCCCAAGTAGAGGCAGTTTGGCAGGTGTTGGATCCCTTCCTCTCTCAACTTTAGCTGTACTGAGAATTTTCACCCCCCCAGTCCAGAAGCCATTGTCATCAATTATGGCTGTGGGTAACACATTCACTGTACATCTCTTCTCCAGCCAATATACTATGTCCAGGACGTTCACCCATTCATTATGAAATAAGACTGTAATTATTTTTGCAGCAAGCCTGGCAATTGGTACGGCAACAAAGGGCTTCCACAGCACTGAATTCTTTTTTCATAACAGGAGGACCAAAACTTGTCTAGCAAAGCAGGGATTGAAAGCTAATATTGAAATTATGGTCACCTGAAGTGTGAATAAAGGCATAAACCTCAGCTGGCGTGAAGTGTAAAGAGTCTATTATGAGATTCTTCCTCACATAGTTCCTATCAGGTGGTAGATCTAAGCCACCCGTATAGTATATTCTCACATCAAATCATCTTCATGCAACTTCTGCAGGTTTAGAGAACAAGCCAGCATAGCTTTTTGGCCATTCCTGAGCCCACAGTCTATCCTCCCCCCTCCAATGTTATCAATTTGTGATGAAAAACTCATACCTGGTACAGTGCTAGACTCATCCAAAACAACTCACCTCGGTGTCTTTATATTCTCAGAGTCCTGAATGACAGATTGCTAGGTGGCCTGTGATCCTTTCTGACAACTACTAGACCAAGAAGCAGCATCTGATGCATCAAAGTCTAGAGGAAGAGCAGCATCCTTTGATCTGTACTGTGGAAGTTCTGATGCATTCTGCAGCCCATTCAATCCCCGTTCCTTAGTGTTCATGTTATGGGGTGAAGATAAACTACTGCTCTTTTTTGTCGAAGTGCCAGGTAATGGAATAGAAGGGTCAGGAATCCGTATTCCATCTTACAAAATCCAACCAGCCTTTTTAAGTGCATGACCAGGTTCCCAGGTTGATTCTGTTGCAGTAAAGGGAAAAGGAAAATAATCCGGGGCTTGTTCCTGCTCTAAATCAGTTCTTTCTTCTTGTAATAAGCTCTTCTTTGTTGAAATTATTGGACTCTGCTCAGAGCATTTCTGTTTTTTTCTTCATCATTGGTGGGTTTGACACATCCAAGTCAATACCTAAAACTCCACCAATGTGTGGCAAATTGAGTACCTGTGTAACTAAATTCAATGGGTCCTGGAAATCATCCTCCATATGGTCCGTTTGCTCTTGTCGTCTAAAGCTGTTTCCTCATACATATATTTTATCCATCTTTACAGAGCTTTAAAAAGCACAACCTTCTCCTTGCATTCTCTCAGGAGAACTGGGAGACTCCATGATGTTGCCAGACAAGGGTTCCCCCTACTGGAGAGTAGGGAAATTTTTTTATTGAAAATAGAATACATAACATCAGATAAATAAATCATCAAAAAGCAGAAAAATAAATAATTGAAGGAGAGTCAACAAAAATCACACTAGAAATCAGTTACATACTCAAGAAATATCTACACACACAATGGTGCAGAAATGAGGAATTTAGAAAACAAAGCACAAACACTCTCAAAAACTACCCTGAAAGTATAGAAAAATAAACAGATAACTTCCATGACCAATGCACATGTCGCTTCATAGATCATTAAACTTCCTCTATCAAAAACCATGTATTCCCTTTGTTTAAGCTGGGTCAGGGATGCCTCAACACTGGCTAATAATACTGATGGTAAAGTAGTAATGTGCTGTAATGAGAACTTACACCGGGCCTGCCATAAATGATATTTGAGACAGGCAAATATAACATTCAAGGTACTTGGATGATATTTTCCATAAAAAACCTGTATATTCACCCAGAATTAAACATTCATATTGGAGATGTTGCACAGGGCCCCAATTCCACCTGATAGAGCAATCGCTCCAAAATTGTTTCGCATAAGTGCACAGAATGAAGAAATGTTCCATCGTTTCCTCCTGCCCCTCACAATCAGGCCTCAAACATTGCCTTTCCAACAATGGTTTATGTTTCCAATTGCCTTTCACCATTAATCTACCATGACAACTCAGCCACTGCACATGCCACATATTTTGTGGAATCCTTTTATCCTTAAAAGTTTCAAAGTCAAATCCAATTTGTTGAAGACATCTAGGAAAGTCAACCCTAGGGGTGTGAATTTTGCTATGATGCTGACATATAACTCCTTCCTTTGGGTATTAAAATAATCAAATTTAGTAAATCCCCATAATCTAAATTTCTTAACAGTAGGGTTGCAAAACCAGGAGCAAAACTACTCACAAAGTTTAGGAACCTCAGTAACCCAGGCATTGTCAAATGCCTGAAAAAGCACCCTAGTCCAGGAATCCCATAATGAGGTAGCATCCCTCAGGAAAGAACCAAAAGTCAAAAATATAAAAAAAGAATGAAAAAAAAACTACTGGGTTAATCATACCCAGGCCACCCTGGGAAAAAAGGAGGTATGTAAAATCTCTTTTAACCGGATTTAACCGACTACCCCAAACCATCTGAAAAAACACACAAAAAAGCCTTGCTTCCAGTTCACTGGAGATAGGAAAAACAAAAGCTAAATACAAGAAAAGTGGAAGTAAAAATTGTTTAATAATCTGGACCCTTTTTAATTTATCAAACGTCCAAGACTTCCAATGAGACACCTTTTGCTCTCCCAAGAGCAGTCTATTATTCCAATTATGGAAAGCCATGTCCCCAGCTCCAAAGAAAACTCCCAAAATCTTCAGAGGCCCCTTCTGCACCTGAATGCCAGCAATAGAGTTGATTTGATCAGAGGAGCCAAGTTGCAAAGCATTACTTTTAGTATAATTCAAACCAGTCCCAGACAAACAAGCAAAACTATCAAAGAGCTGTAAAGCTCGAACACCAGAATGCACATCTGAAACAAAGAGGCACACATCATCTGCATAAGCAGAAAGTCTCAGAGTTGGGACTGCAATTGAAGTGGACAATCCCACAATATCAGTGGCATTCAAAATAACCCAAACCAAAGGGTCTAGACTAAAAATATATAACAGGGGACTGAGGGGACACTCCTTTCGGACCCCCCTCTGCAACAAAACCGGAGTACCTAAAACATTTTTTACCGACGGACAAGTATAAGCCTGGGTATATAATAGCTTAATCCAGGTAACCAAATTAGGTGGAATACCATAATTAAATAATACCTCAAACAGAAAATCATGTGAAACATTATCAAAGGCCTTGGCCTGATCAAGTGCCAACACAAAACCTTTTAATTTGCTCTGAGACCCATATTCAAAGACATCCCTCAACAGCAGTAGATTCAATTGTATATTTCTTCCAGGGACTGAGCAGGTTTGTACAGGGTGAATTAGTTCTTCAGCTGCCTTCTGTAACTGTTTGCATAAAACATATGACAACATTTTGTAATCAATATTTAAAAGACTGATCGGCCTCCAATTAGAAAGGTGTTGTTTATCACCTCCTTTACATAAATAAATCAAAATAGCATTGGTAAAGCCATGAGGCATGGATCCAGAATTCACCATATCATTATATGTGGCCACCAGTATTTCACCCAGCACATCCTTATATGCTTTTAAAAATGTGTTTGTTAAGCCATCTTCCCCAGGGGAAACACCATCAATGGCTCCTAAAACTTCAGGAAGTGTAATGGGTCCATTAATGATTGAAACAATCGGTTCCAAAAGCTGAGGAGTAGGACAAGCCACCACCTGATTCCAAATCAACGTTGAACAAAAACCAGTCTCCAAAGAATCAGTTAAAGCTTCCTTAATAATATCCAAAATCTCAACTACCGAATGTTTTAGAACCCCGGCTGTATCAAATAAACCTTCCATTACTTTACACCCTGTTTTATATTTACATGCTCCAAAAGGGTCAGAGAATGGCTGAAATAACTGGACAAATTTGAACTCCGCATTTAAGTACGAAGCCCTGGAAAAATGATATGACCCCATCTTTTCCTTAATAATATCAATTTGTGACCGAATCCTACAGACACTAACATTCAGAAGGGAAGTCGATTTATATAACTGATCCCTATAAGACAAATACTGAATATATTCAGCATTTCTAGTTCATTTCCAAATTTTAAAAAGAGCTTTAAGGTCGACTTTAGTGTCCAACCACCAACTACCCCAATCCTCTACATGTTCACATAGATTTATGAAAAAAGATGGCACCTGGAGAACCTGTAATTTCATATCATTATCCAATAGTACTGAGGAGTTCAGTTTCCATCGTTGAAGGAGGGTAGGGAAACCTGGTGGAACATTCCCCAAACTCAACGTATAGTGAAAACGAATATGATCAGTGAACTCACTCAAAGACACATTCATTATTAAAACATGCAAAAACTTAGAAACAATGAAATAATCAGTTCTAGTGGAATATGTGATTCTTCTGTAGGTAGTACCACCTAGCTGATATAAGGACCGATAAGCATCCCTTAACATGGCTGTTTCTAGTATACCCCTTAAAGCATGAGTCGCAATAAGTTTTTTTTCCACATTATCCTTAAATTTGACATCCAAACTGCAATTTATATCCCCTTCCCAGATAACAGATCTAGTCATAAATAAAAAAGGTTTAATTTGAGTAAACAAATCAATCCTAGAGCTCTTTCTCTGAGGTGCCATTGTGTTAATAAGTCATAGAAAAAAACCTTGAAAAAGGCAGCCCAGAACCATAGCTCTTCCTGGTACCAAATCTACAAACCTTTGTACCCTGATGTCATAAGTACGAACAAGAATGCCCAGACCATCTGCCACATCAACCCCATAAGACCAAAAGGAGGGTCCCCAGGGCCAAGATCGTTTTGATTGCACAGTATCAGTGACAGAATTAAATCTGGTTTCATGCAAAAATATTATATCGACCGTTAGGGTAGCAAGACAAGTAAACCATACCAGACGTCGTTTAGCATTTTTTATGCTACAAGTATTGCAAGAGACCGATGTAAGGATGCCAGGTTGACAGGAAAGAAAAAGTTAACCCAACTCTACTGCTTTTTTCCTTTTTTTTCCTTTCTTTTTCTTCGTCCCCCTGAGGCCCCACCAAGTCCTCTTCACAGTCCATTTCGGACACAGCCCCTGAAACAAAGGAAGCAACAGATTCCAACCCACCATCTACCTCCTGTATTACATCAAAAGAGTTTTTGTAGCACAGGCAAAGGGGAAGCGGACATTTTACTAGAAGACCTAGTAATGCGTTTAGCAGGAATTTCAAAATCAGCCGAGGGAGGAGGCATGCTATTTTCATCACACCCTTCACCTGATTTATTAGGGGGTTTTGTAGGAACAAACTCAGGTGGGGGATCAGCAAAAACATCCTGGCCTGGATCATGATCAGTTGTCCCTGCAGCAGAAGTTGCAGGGGATGGGGAAGGGGTGGGGGTGAGCTAGGGGGGTCAGGCCCAGGAGGCCTATTCCTATCCTGCACATCAGAGACCAAATCATCCTTGTTTTAGCCACCCTGCCTGTTCTGACCAGCCATGGGGCATTGATGGTATCGTGGCCTCTTTCCTCACACAAATTACATTTGTGCACATTCCGACAAACATTACTGGTGTGGTCTTAATCCCCACAAAGCGCTCAAATTACTCTGTCACAAGTACTGCTCAAATGTCTATGACTCTGACACTTGTAGCAGGCCTTAGGTTGTCCTGGGTAAAACACAACCCCTCTGTCTTTTCTGAGGAAAAAACTGTGTAGATGTGCTAAATGTCATCTCCTAGAATTAAAAATTTCACTTTAAAGCGCCAGCTACCTATCCAAATACCTTCTGAATCAATGATAGCAGAAGGAGGACCCAATACCTAACATTTGTTTCCAACCAAAAGTAAATGTCCCCACATTTACCCCTTTATTCCTAAACATGACATTTACGTTACATAAAGGGGTTTAGTCAATGGAATGGCCCAAAATGGGGCCATAAAGGAAGATATTTTAAAGTCTCAACTTTCTCCAGAAAGAATCTAAACCAGAAAAGGTCTTAAAGCTGATGTCAAAAGTGTCCTCCCTCTGATGTTAATGAGGGCATAAATATCAGAGCAATGAAACCCATCGAATCCTTGAATAAATGTTTTGCAACATATTTTCTGTCCGGATGATCCTGCAACCCACCCCTAAAACGAAGGTAGACTGCATTCCTCCTAGGTGCTTGGTCACTTTGTTATGTCTAAATAAATCAGAGAAGGTGTGGCCCTTCCTCTGATTCTCCCATCTCGGACAGGGATGGGGGTCTTTCTCAGGAGCAAAGTCAGGTGAAGGAGTCCTGGAATCCCCTGGTGCACTAGAAGTATCAACTGGGGGAATAGTCACTAGTGCAGGTCCCGTAGGCAAGTGGTCAAGGCCTTCTGACATTTTTTTAAAAGGGCCAGGAGTACACTGCTCACCTGAAAAAGTTGTCCAATCTGGGTAAGGCACCCATCTCCTGTCTTCTATTCTTATCCAACCTGAGTGGAGAAGAGAATCTTCAGTAGACTAATTTTCAGTAGTGAAAGGAGCGCTCGGTATAGGAAGCTGAAAAGACTTCCGCATTCTATCCGCCGTGGTAGCGCTGACATCAGCCTGAAGCTGCTGAGGCACTACCTGCAGAATGACAGAGTCAAGAGTAGGGTTTGACTAGGGAGATTCTACTGCAGGTCCTTGAATGAGCGAACCATCTGCACAATCCTGGTTGGCACCTCGTCCTGGAAACTTGACCTGCTCAGACATTGGCTCCATAGGTACAAGCAAATCTACTGGTGCAGAAATGCCAGAAAATAAAAGATCTCCTTCAGAATTGTCTAGATGCTTTATTCTGGCATCTCTCACAGCTTCCACAGTAAAAGCAGCAGAATCCTCCATGAATCTGAGCTGAGCCGCAGACTGCAGCTCCAACTCTAAACAATGACCATTCCCTTTGGTCACCAGCCTGAGACTGACTGTAGCCTGTCCTTGCAACAGCAGTTCCCCCTGCAGGAGAGTAGGGGGAATTTCCCCAGTGTCCTGGCCAAATTTCTCCCATTCACTAAAAATACCAGCAACAGCTTAATCTAGCTCAATTTCTGTTGCTTACCATCTGTATCCCCCCCCCCTTCCCCAGTCGCCCCTGAAAAAGGGACTTCCAGGCCCAGTGGGCTTACCAGGTCAACAAAATTCAATAAATAAATAAATAAACTCAATGGGCCCAATTCACAAAAGGTTATGCCTGGCATAACTTGACTTGCATCAAATAAATGGTGCAAGACGCAAGTTACACCAGCAGTTGCAACATACGGCATTCTGCAAAGCAGCCTGCGACAAGTCACAGGCTGCTTGTGCTAAAGTGGACATGCACCAGCAGTTACACCCTAAACCCCAGTGACATGGTGCTAGGGGGTTTATGACAGCAATTGTGCCCTATTCTGGAAGGGCAGCAATCAAGTCCCACAGGGTGCTATTCTCAAACAACCCCCAGAGGACATCCACCAAAGTACAGTTACACCAGCTTTTAGCTAGTGTAACTGTACTTATGCCCACCGAGGGTTGTGTGTATGTGCCACCGGCCCATCCCCGATGACATGTCACCCTCCCCCCACAACTGCCCTAACCCCAAAAAGGTCATGTGCAAGCCCCTCAGGGCTATTGATGTCCATTCCCAAATGCCCCAACACCAGAATATGCAGCATAATGCCCCACAGGGCTATTACTATCCACCCCCAATGCCCAGACTCCATGACATACAAGGTTATACCCCTTAGGGCTATTACTATCACCCCAATGCCCTGACCCCATGACATACTTGTCACTGCCCCATGGGGCTATTCATGCCCTCCATTGCCCGATCCTGATCCTGTACCTCCTGCAACCCACCTCCCCATAAGGTGTATAGAGCAACCTTCAAATCCTTAATAGTCTAGTGGTCCCCACTCTCAGCAGTAGTGGACCACCCTGCTCCCAACCCCTACTCAGCCAGCAACTGGCACAGATACATCCCTCACCATAGCTGACTGATAGCCACCGAGTGCATACTACTGTACACAGAATGCACACAATATGTACAGTAGTACACAGCCCAGTGGATCTCAGTCAGTGGCTAGCCACAGTGATGAGAGGTAGGTGTGTACCAGTCATTGGATGGTAGGGGTTGGGGGGAGTGGGGTTGTCCACCACTGCCATATGGGAGGCCACTAGGCTACTGGGGATTTGGGGTTGCTCTATACACCTTATGGGGGATGTGGATTACAAGAGGTGGGGATCGAGGATCAAGGCATTGGGGGAACATGAATAGCCCTGCAGGGCAGTGACATGTATGTCATGAAGTTGGGGCATTGGGGGGACAATAATAGTCCTGCTGGGCATGACCTTGTATGTCATGGGGCCAGGACATTTGGGGAGGCATGAATAGCACTGCAGGGCAGTGACTTATATGTCATGGCACTGGACATTGGAGTGGGGGGCCACTTGCACCCATCAGGTCTGGGGCTGTGCCTTGCAACCATCTCTTCAGGTACACCCTTTGTTTTGCATACCTGTGGGAATGTCTCAAATTGCAGGACTTAGCCTCTGGGACCCTGCCCCTTCCAGAATCAGGCACAGGGTCCTTGTCGTAATTGGGATTGGCGCAAGTCACCTTCGGCAGTGACTTGCACCACACTTTTAGAATCTGGCCCAATAATTTTACTTCCAATACTTTGAGAGGGGGGAATATTGCAATTAGGTAAAGGAACATAGGCAATAACAAGGTCTTCACCATTGCTACCTTTTTCTTTTCAGTCTGCTGCCATGATTTCCATAAACACACTTTCTATTAAGCTTCCTCTGTTTTCATGTTCCATTTACTATATGCCATGTCTCCTTTTCCAAATAGAAGACCCAGAATTTTAATATTGTCCTCTAAAATTGGAATACCACCTATATACTCTCCTGTTCCTGTTTTTCATTAATATTATACCACTTACTTTTTGTTTAATTTATCTTTGCTCTAGAAATCTTCGAATATTCTTGTACATGCTGTTGGCTATATCAGCTTATTCTTTTATCAGCTACTAATAAGTAGATATCATCTGCATATGCAGATACTGCAGCGTTGTTTTTTTTTTTAGTCAAAGAGACTGGTATCCCTAGAGGTACTAGGTTTTGTTGAATGCTTCTTATTAAGGGATCTATGCAATATACATACAATAAAGGGCTAAGGAGGCACCCTTGCCTAACCCTTCTCGGTGATACCCACGGTCCTTGGAACCCATTTATTAATGGTCTGCTCACTGCAATTCCATAAATTTTGGATATCCATGGACAAAATTTCTCAGGAACTCTGTACCTTTTTAAAACCAAAACCATATATGTGTGTGATACTTTATCGAAAGCCTGTTCTTGATTTAATATTAGAATTATCCCCTGGGTCTCCTCTCTTGATCTCATGTGTACAATTTCCCTGATTAGAATCAAGTTATTTTGTATACACATTCCCACCACAGAACATGTCTGTCCATCCACAATTAAAGTGGGGGCTGTAGTAGCTAGATGTGCTGCTATAATTTTCATAATATTTTCAGGTCTGTATTAATTAAACTAATGAATAATTTACAAGGATGCTCCTAATTGTGGATCAATATTCCCTTCCTCCAACATACAATTGAATACCACAGTAAGTACCTCTGCCATTTCTGTTGCTAAGGTCTTTTCAAATTCTGAGTTCAAGCCATCTGATCCTGGAGATGTTTTTTTTTTGTTGGCCAACAATATTTCTGATTCTGCTATAAGCATAATCATAGCTTGTCTAGTTATGTCCGAAAGTGTGGTAACAGTGATGTAGCCCAAATATTTTTGTGCCTGATTATGTAATTTGTTTGTCTCGGTGTATAATGTCTTCATATACAAGGATGCTTATTGTAAAATATCCTCATTACTTGTTACAACTGACCCAGTACTATCATTTAAAGGATCCATTCTTTTGCTTTTTAGTCTTTGTTTATAACTCCATATATATATCTCCAGTAGTTGTTTTACCTGAGGCTGTGATCCTGTGTTCAATTAATAAGGAATTTGCTCTAGAATATTGTAATTGTTCCATTTCAGTTTTACATGTTTGATTTGATCAGTAGAGGATCCCTGCCCTTCATTAGTTAAAGACATTATTAAGCAATAAGATATGAGGTTATAGGTGTTATCAATAATAATACCTTTCAGGCTGAAGCAATCAGACCAGGTTTCAACCCACCCCAGAAGTGACGTTATTACATGATAACACACACCCTGGAGTGCCTTATTGCTATTATGTAATGGCGTGTCTGGTAATTTAAAAAAAGAAAAGAAAAACAAACTTCTTTATCCATTGTTCATTTGATTTTTTGTGGGTGTAGGTGAATGTTTTAAAAAAATAGTCCAGAATAATATTTCTTCTACCAGAAGGTGGAACTGTTGCCAGACTGATATTGGTTGCTGAGTCCCAAAAGCTTTTTCTTGTTTTATACTGTGCTGTATTTTTTACTTTCCCCTCTGCTATTCTCAGCCATGTACTAGTGGGAGGAAATTTAAGTGAAAAGTTTTTGGTATATGTTTTTTTTTTTTGTGTGTGAGTTTTTTAATTGAGTCTGTTTTTTTTCTGTGTTTCCACTACTATGCAGTGCAACTCTACAAAGCGGGCATGCACTGACACAATCTTACCGCAACCAGGAGAAGGAAGATCCGTTTCTGTTTTATTAGGTTTTAAAATATTTTTTATGTTGAACATGATTTTGGGGAAATGAGTGGCTGACTGCAAGCTCCTTGAAGTGGGGTGTAAATGTGGACGCGGATGCAAACAACGGAGCTGAATGGAATGGCAGTTACAGGTACAGCTTGCTGTTTTACACAGCTGCAGGCAGTCTCAGAGTTGGGCATATGTTTAAATAAAAAAAAGACAGGGTCTGTGTTTGGAGTCAGTGTGAGGTGTTGGATGGGAGGATTTATGTTGTAACGGGGAGCTTTAGTCCAGTTATAGCGGCAGTAACATTTGGAGGAGACTGGATTTGAAAGTCTGTTATGCTGTAGTGTGTGCACCTGAACTTCATACAGTGATGTTATTGTGTAATAACATCACTGTTCCAGACTACACACTGATCATTCAGAATAAAGGAAATTTCCTTGCCATTGTATAAATTTATATAACTGTGTTTGCAAAGTCAGATATCTCTTATACTGATTAGTACTCAGATTACTTGCTTGTTGCTGAAATACTTTGTATTTCTGCTTTTGTGATCACCCACCACCTACTAATATTCTCATTCAGATAGGCCATAGATTGTCTTGCCTCAGTTAATTTGTTTATCTGTTGTAATGTGTCTGAGTGTTCCAAAACAGACACATTTAATTTCCAATATCCTTCACCCATAGGTCTTCTTTTTGTAAGGCTAAGCTTAGTATATAGGAGAAGATGGTCAGTAATTTCCACTGGTATTATTTTTGCAGTATGTGTCTGTATTAGATTAGAAGTAAGAGTAAAATCTATATGTGTAGCTACAGCTCCTTTATAAAAAGTCTGTTCCTACTCCCGGGATGAATTTCTCTATATGTGTCTTCAAGGTTCAGAGTAGGTACTATTTTCTGAAGATCATTAGTATCATAAAATTGTTTCAAGGTTTTTGCTCCCCTATCCTGTGTTTCTAAGACACAATTAAAATCTCTACTCCATATGAAATTCCTTGTGGTAAAAAGGTACAGTTTTATCAGATGAAACAATTCTACCTTCACTTTTTTGTCTGAGGAGCATAACTATTAATAACTCTCTATACATTTTTTTCTTCCTTACTTCCTCCTGCAACTTAGATAACCTGCTTTATCTTCCTATAGGCACTTCTATGTATGTAAATATCTGTATAATTCTATGTACATATGAACGCTCTTTCTTCCTCTCTGTAAACAGTATTATCTGTATTGCCTTGTAAATACCTGTGTTGACCTGTATATACAATTGTTCATGCTCCACCCAGGTCCATCTTGCAAATGAGCTTCTGCTCAATGATGAACACCTGGTTAAATAAAGACTTGATTGATTGATTGATTGATACAGTATTGGCATGATTAAAATCAATGAGTAAAGATCTCCATGAGCATATGTCTACTATCTTGGTTATTGCATATTAATAACTAGAAAACAATATTCCCACTCCATCACACCTTTCCATTCTTTATGAGCAAAATGAAAACCCCCAATACCACAATCATTTAGCAGCATTTATGACTGCCATTGTATTAATTCTAGTGTCTTGCAAGAAACATAGGACCACTACCAAGTCCTTTATATTTGAAAAGGTCATCAAATGCCTATGTGCATATTTGATGCTTTTCACATTCAAAGATGAGATAGTATAGATCTGTAGGGCATCCATTTGTCATTTGGTGTTGTTTTAGGAGGACTTCTTTAGTCTGGTACTTCTTCTTGTATCACACCCTAAATTCCAAGTTTGTTTTATTTGTACCTTCTGAAGTTCTGTTGCTGTATTTTCTTCTTCTGATTCAGAAGTAAAAGTCTGTTGCGAGGACATAGTTGAAGAGGTTTGAGATTCCTTTCCTTGATCTGAATCCTGAGGTTATAGAGGGTCAAAATGGTTACTGAATGCCAACCTATGTTGATTATCAAAAACTTTCAAAATATTGGCCTTTGGCTGCTGTTTTTGTAGGGTTCATTTCTTTTTAGTAACCAATGTCATACCTGGGGTGGCATTCCCTGAACATCCGATTTATTTACACCTTCTGTGTGAGTTAGTTGTTTTTGTCTGGATGGCATCATTAACATGTTGATCCATAACATTTATTACAGGAGAGACCATATAATTCTGTTGTGTTTGGGGCTCTTCCTGCTGTAGTGTCCCTCCTGTACTTATGTCCATTTGGTGTACTGCAGTATTTAAATCCTTAAGTGGTGCTGGAGGATGGGATGTTTGAAGGTTCTGGCACTGTTACATTTCCACTGGTGACTGTCTTTGTGCCTCCCTTTGTGCTTCCTCTATCCTTTTTTTTTTGTACTGGATTTTTGGGCATAATGTATTTTACTCTCCTGTGCTGGTCAATCCCCTTGATTGTATGCCACCCACTGGCATGTTCTGTACGTGTGGCCTTGATCCTCATATAAATTGCACCTAGGTCATTACTGTAGTTGAAACTGTTGCCCATATTCTAGACAAGATTACATTTTGTTCTATCACATACACGACTCTGGTGCATTGTAGAACCACACCTAAAAGTAGGCCTTTGGTTGTCCTGGATAAAAAGTGTCCCCTATCTTTACCCAAAAAAAACAGCTTGGTAAATGTATTTGGTCCCTGGGGCATCAATCTCACTTTCACATTATATTTCCAGCCCCCAAGTCAAATGTGTTGCTTTCGTTGAATATGGGCTGTGACTGACCAATTATATCACATCGCTGTGATAATCAATGAGATATATCATTCATACTCTCACCCTCATTCCTAAAACAATGGTAATAGTTTTAATTGCAGGTTTTGCAAGTGGTATTGCCCAGAAAGGCAGCCATAATTCTGTAACTTTTCTTTTCATAAGTAGCCCAGAATCTGTCCTGTTCCATTGGTGTTTTGAAGCTTATATCAAAAAGATTGTCCCCAGAAATATGTATACGTGTCTGTATTTCGCTAGAGGAAAAAATGAATTGACACTTTTATCAGCGTCCTCTCAATGTAGATTCTGTCTGGTGGTGTTTCTAGGCCAGCCTAATACTTTAAACATACAGCATTTTTGTATTGTGCTGGAGCTGCATGCTGAAAAACATTGTCTCATTGACTGAATTTAACCCACAGCTGTTGTGCAGTTCTGGTTTATCTTCATTATACTGGATTGGTTGCTGTAGATCCATTCTGTCTCCCCATGAATTATTATTATTACAGTTATTTTCTGTTCCTGATAGAGTTTCATCATTACTTGTCTCCTTCCTGGAGATGAGAGTATTAGGCCTGGTATGTTGGAGTGATTATCTAACATTGTCTGCATGTAGATCCAGATCCAGATCTGTAGTGAATGCTATTCGGTCTATGGTATTTACTGACTGCCCCGGTCCACGAGAAATAGTTTCAGCTCTTAATGTTCTATCTTCATTTCTGTCAGGGAGCTCATGAACACTAACTGGAATTGGACCAAAACCATGGTCAGGAACCCACTGTCCTTGCATACTTTGTTTCCACCCAGCTGCTATTAAAGCTTTCCCCACTGTCCATGGAGTTTTAAATTCAGTTTCTATCCCAGTTTTTCCCTCAGATCTTCCTTTTCTTATTGTAATCTGATTCTCAATATTTTTCTTTGAATGTTATCTAGAGTCAGTGCCTTTTACAGTAGTATTGCCTCTAATAGTTTTATTGTTACTTGCAAGTTTATTAATCTCTGTAGTTGAGGGCATTGTCTCCGGCACCATGGCAGCCTCCTTTGAAGTTACTACATCACAGGTTTCCACTTGTGTAGGCCTGTCAGGTGGTACTGTATCAGTTTTGCCATTTTGCAATTTCTCCTTGTGTATTTTCTTTGCTGTATTTTGCAGTGTATTCTAGGGCAAGGAGGCATTCTCCCACTCCATTGGTACTAGCAACTCTATTTATTCACTATTTATCTCCTTTTTCAGTGCTGGACCTGTCGGGTTGGAGATTTTACTCCCTTCAGGTACACCAGCAATGTCCATTGCTGTAGAACATATATTGTTATCACAATTGTCATTGTGCTTGCCTTGAGATTGTCTTAAGATGGGAAAGGAGTTCCCCGTAATTGCCATTCCTGACATATCTTTGGCATCTGACTGTATTGATCCAGTGCCATCTATTTGACTTACCACAACATCCAGTAACTTTTACCCCGACTGGAGAAAAGGTATGTTTGTGGCAGAGTGCTAGCTTAGTTTTAGTGTTTTGGGATCTGGGGTCCAAAATGTTGTTTTTGTGAGAAAATATTTGTGTTTCTGGAGACTTGTTTAGTGCACTCCTAAGATTTTTTGTTCATTTTGTCACTTTTCCTTGCAGCAAACAAAAAAATACAGTAGCAGTATTCTGATCATTTACACTAATCTGAAACACAGTAGCATCCAAATTCAGTTCTGTAGAGCAAAACGCTGTACTATTAATTTGAGCATTAATTGCATCCTTCTATACAATTTTAAGAGGACTCCTTTCCCCCTCCTCATCCTTTGAATTGAGCTGTGACTGGGATTTTTAATTTCTATTTCTCTGGCATGGAAGCATTCTTCTTCTTATTCCAGTAAAAAGTGTTTTAAAGACCATTCTGCACTGTTATTATTGCTCAAAGTCACATACTTGTCATTACTTTGGTGTATATCTTCTGTTTCCATCTGGTTTTCCATTGATCCTGATGCATCAAAAAACACTTTGGTCTCTGCCATTGCTGAGGCCGGGTTGAGGCCTGGTTCCCCAGCCTCCACCATGTCCATCCCTTCTGGCTGCCGATCTGGACTGGCCATGCTTGAGAACTGACCAGCTGTTCCCCCTACTAATGAATAGGGGAATTTTTATTATAACTTCAAGAAACAAATATTTACAGTGTTGATTCTCACAAATAATAATATGCAAAACAGAAAATATAAGAAATCAAATAAGTATTTCAGTCATACCCCCTTTAGGTTGCTTTCAAATAAATATTCAATCACCCCAAAAAATAAATTCTGAAATAAAATTACTCCCCCAAAAAAGAGTGTAGGAACTTTTATTGCAACCTTAAAGCAATAATAACAAGTAATGGTGATTTTCATCAAGTAATACATAAAAGAAAAGAAAAAACAAGAAGATATTGCAGTCATACTGTATAAACTGAAACAAAATACACAAAATATTTAAATAAGGAAAAGAAAAATAAATAAATGCAAAATAATGTATTACTGCATACTTATCCCTTTGATAATGTCTTTATAATCTGTTACTTTAAAACTAAGGAAGAAAAGGACAAAAACTAAAATGTATTAATTCAAAAACTGCATTTTGTACAGTGTTTCCCCTCCCCCTTTAAAGGAGTAGGGAAATTTCCATTAAATCATCAGAATCAAAGAAAACATGTTTATATAATAGCAATCGTGGAAAGTGAAAAAAAAATTAGAAAAGAAAAAAATGTGATTAGTAATTTAGTCATACCCCTTAGGTCATATATGTTTAGATTGTTTTACCTGTATCTAGCCATGTCATATTTCTCCACCATAGTTTACATACATCTGTAGGGTGTAGGGCATGTTGTTTATTTTGCAGTCTAAAAACCTCCTATATAATAGAATACACAACTTGGTCAATTGGCTTATGTTGTTGCCATAGGGTTAAGGCACATCTAGCTTGCCATATTTGATATTTAATACAAAATAGTACTAGTTGCATTGTATTGCTATCATGTTTCTCCCAGCCTGGAGGGAAAATACCTACATTAAGTATTTTACTGGTGTTATATACTGAAAAGGCCCTAGAATCCATATTTTCCTTAGGTAATACCAGAAAGAAACTGCATAAGGGCATTCCAAAAAAAGGTGGTCCGTTGTTTCCAAAGTTCCTGCACACATTTCCCTTCCTGGGCATTCTGTTTCTGTTTTTTCCTTGTATTTCATGTTATTCTTTACACCTAACTTACAAGCCACATACACTTTCAGTGTCATGTTGATGACCTATAAAGCCCAACACAGGTTGAGACCCCACTACCTGGAAGAACTCCTGACTTCTTACTGTCCCTCATGCTCCCTCCGATCCTCTGGGGAGGGATTGCTAGAGATTCCCAGGGTAACCTTAAAAACATCAGGTGGAAGAATGTTTGTCTTTATGACTTCTACCCTGTGGAATTCTCTACCTTGCCAGATACGAAATAGCTTGAATGTGGAGGGTTTTAAAAAAGTCTGAAAGACATTCCTTTTTAACCAAGCTTTTTCAGTGATTTAAAGTATGTTATGTTTGTCATGGATAAAATGTTATTTATTATTGTGGGTTTAATGCTGCTTATGGAATTTTGTAAAGGTGCCCTGAGCTTGGGAAGGCAGCCCTTATAGAAATGAATTTTATATTACATTACTTCATAAAATCCCACATGTAATTTGGGGTTCTTGAACTGTTTATCATTCTGGATACTATTGTTTGTTGTTTTAATATTTTTTTCGGCATATCAAGGAAGTTCCACATAATGTGTGTCAAGAACTTTTTATATAGTTCTTTCCTTGTATTTGTCAGTAGATATTCTTTTGTTAATTTCCATAGTTTTATTTTACCCACCATATCTATAAAATAGCTTGGAAGTGATGCTGTGTGTTTTTGTTTTGGGATTGGTGACTGTCTGTCTCAACTACTTAAGAGAGGTCCAATACTGTCTAGAACCCAAGGACCCCAAACCTTTCCTAAAGAAGCTATCATAGGCACTATATTGTGGTACAAAAATGTGCGGTTTAGAAATACTATGGGGTTAAACATTGCTAAACCACCCTACACTATTGCTAAATATGTGGTGCCTCTATTTATCAGGCTAAGTTGACTTCCCCATAGACATTGAAAGAAGATGCTTTATATTGTAATTTCTAAGGCTTTAGTAGGGGGGAAATTATGCTTAAATATAGGAAAATAAGTAGTAGGAAAGTTTTAATTATACATATTCTTTTTTTCTTTGACATTCACCATGGTTCCACTGCATTATTTATTACTGGCCTCTTTTATTTTAATTCCCAGCTATAAATTTGTGTATTTTCTTGCCTAAATAAATTCTAGAATTTTATGATATTCTTCAGTTATTAGTATACTGTACCTAGAACATCTTTTTTGTGACATCTCTTTTGCCCAATAGGAATGCATTTACTTTTCCTAAGTTTATTTCTGACCCTGTAGTGGTGGAAAATTCTGTCAGTATATGTTCTGCAGCTTTGGCTGAGCTGTCATCTGCTAATATAAGGTCCAAATCATCTGCATAGGCAATTGTACAGATGGGTATGTCCTCATTTTCCACTGATAGCCCATCAATCATACTAGTTTGATCTCTTTTATGTAGTAAGGGGTCTATAGTTAAGATGTGCAAAACTGTGCTTAAGGGCACCCTTGCCTTCCTCCCCTTTTGACCTGAATTTTATTTCCCAGCCACCAATTTGTACTAGGTATAATACAAGCATGCTCACAGCAGGTTTGTATCCAGGACTTAAATTTATTGGAGGAAGCCATATGTTTCTAAAGCTGTCCAAAGATTCTGATGTTCTATTTGGTCAAAAACCTTTGTCTGGCCTAAACTTATTAAATGCCCCATAATTTCTCCTTTTTCCCCTTTGTTCATGATCTCTCTTAAGAGAATTAAAGAGTCATGTATTTTCCAACATGGTACCCCACTAAACTGTGTGGGATGGGTAATTGTATCCAGAACTGCTGTCACCCTGTTGCACAGAATTTTCATTAAAGTTTTGCACTAATGATCAGCTAAACTGAACGGACGTGTTCCCGTCTTGCTCCTCATTGTCAAGTTTGTAAAGTTAATAAAAATAACAGTTTGCCTTGAATTTCAGTCTGGAAAATAAGCAGACTGAGTGGTGAATTTGCAATGGATGACTACCTGACTTCAAGTAGTAGCAAAAGCCAGAGAAACATGGGGAAAACTGGTAAAAAGCAAGCAGCCACCCGCAAAGTGAAAACCTGGGCACAATTTCACTGTTGGCAGCAGAAATCAGTACCATTGACCGGGAACACACAGGCCAGATTCTTGCTGCTCTGGAGCCTTGCCAATGCAAGCCTGAGACAAAATAGATGACAAACTACAAGAGGTGCTTACCCAGCAAACAGCACAGGCATTTTGAATTACTGAAGCTGAAGACCAAATCCATGGCAGGAGGATGAGTTGAAGCAGAGTCCCAGGGCAAGTGGTAGCACACAGAAAAAGAGCTGGAGGAGTTGAAAGAAGCATTTGACTAACAGGAGAACTACCACCGTGGCCCAACCACCTGACCTGAGGGTCTGCTGGAAGGTAGGGAAAGGGCCAATGTCTTGGGATTCTGTGCTGAAACAATTGAATTACTTGGATTAGCTTCAAAAATGACTGAATTAAACTGGAAGGCCCATAGAGGTGTGCTGCCCAGGCCACAACCAGATCAACTTCCTGCACCAGGTCATTATGTAGTTCATAATTTCCAGAACAAGAGAAGCAGTTGCAGCATAGAGAAAAAAACTAGATCATCTATGACAGGCATATGCTCTTTATTTCACAAGATTATTCAGCCAGGTTGCTTAAAAGGAGGAAGATGTTTAATGCAACCATGGCTAGGCTTTGGGAGATGAAGGCTGAGCACTTCATGGTTTACTCAGCAATGCTTAAGATCTGACATGAATGGGTTGTGTTCTCTTTCTGGGAGGTGAACAAAACAGACAAGTTCATAGGAGAGCTACAGAAGAAAGCTGGATGAAGGCTACTTAGAACAAATGGTCGACAGCTAGAGGAGAACAAGTTGTGAGTATTTATCATTAGACAGTTGTTTCTTGTTGCCTATCTGTGCCCCTGCTCTACTGAATGGGCCATCACTGTTCCTGAAACTGGAAAACACAGAGGAAAAGTACCTAGAGGGTGAATGACTGTACACATTTTGGACTGTGGGCTGCAGGAGGGAGGCCTTAGTCTCTGTAGCATTATTTTGTCAGAGCAGCAAGTCAGAAGAGGGTTTTGAAGGACTGCACTAGTAAAGCATAGCAACTGCATACCAACCTGATCCTCGAACTGCCCTAGCCTGCAGTAGAATAGTTTTCTCTGTATAAATGCAGCAGACAACCTGGAAAGAACATGACTTAAGGAAGATCATGGAATCCTCTTTTGGGGCCCACACAGACTGGAATGTAGCAGAAAAGGATGGGATGGGCACAGGAAGGGAGAAGACAGCTCTGAAATGGGGAGCATAGGATGCAGGCACAGTTACAAATGTTACCACTATAGTTAATTGTTAATAATATGATTACTCTTGGTAAACACAGAAGGAGAGTCTCTACATTAGGAGAGTTAAGAAAGGGGTGACTGCAAAATAAGTGTGAATTAGCATGGGGGGGTGTATCAGGAACATGGACATCAAGGGGGATAACATAAATGTTCATACCTATACAGCAGTTGTTCATGGCTTGATATTGTCATGGGGTCATTGTGGGGGGACTGGGAAGAATTTATTATGGGGCAGGAGATTAGTGAATTTGGGGGAGAAGGAGTCATAGGGCAATGGGTGTATAAGGGAAGCAAAGTCTGCAGAAGGTGGGGAGGCGAGCTGTATGGTTATGTGAGTCATGATCTGGATTAACTGGGAACATGGAGGGAAGGGGAAGGAGGGAAGGGGGATTATTTTGACAAAAATTGGAGGATAAAGGGAGGGGAGTTCAAGTTATATTGTTACTGTTGCTATTGTTTGCTATGTTTGTTGTTGTTTGTTATTGCATGAATACATCCACTCTAGGTAGAAGTTGTATGCAGTTCAAATAGTTACAAAGGTTCAGTGCATATGGGTTGGCTAGAAGATATGCACAGGGGCAAGGGTCTCTGCCTGGCATGGGGGGCTGAAGAAAGACACACAGTGGTACAATGGCTAAAACACTGGAATTGACAGAAATAACTTGGAATGTCAGAGGGACAGTTACACTCGTAAAGTGTATGGGTTTCCTAACAGCAATGAGAAGGCAGGGAACGTAGGTGGCACTGCTTCAGGAGACCCATCTTGTGGATCTGGAGCATGAAAAACTTGCATGTGGCTGGGTGGGAAAGTGTTTTGTGGTCTCTTACTTCTCTCACAAGCATGGAGACACTGTCCTTCTGCACAAAACCTCCCATTTCAGGTGCAGAGTGTAATGAGGGATCCAGGTCAGAGCAGATATATATTTTTCCTAGGGAACTTTATGGTGAAAAGATCACTTTTTGGAGCATCTATGTGCCAGCGGTGTTTGAACCAACCTTCTAAAACATACTCCTATCCTTGTTGATCAAGGAACAATTTCCAGGATTCATAATGGGAGGAAGCATGAACTGCACTATGGACCCAATCCTGGATCACTCAGTGGGTCGAAATAGGAAGGGGGAGGTGATACAGCAGTGGAAGATGGGTATGGTGGATTTGGGCCTGGTGGATGGGTGGAGGGCTGCAAACCCAGGGGGCAAGTGAATATACCTTTTATTCAAACCCTCATGGTACATGGTCCCATATAGACTATATATTCATGCTGAAGGAATGGTATATGAAAGTACAGAACATAAAACATAGTCCCATACATACCTCGGATCATGCTATTGTGATCCTAACAGTTAAAGTGGGAGAACGGAGGGAAGGGCCCCCACCATGGAGGTTCCTGACATATCTGCTGGGAGATAAATGTAAAGAATTCCTGGAGGAGCAATGGAAGACATATATTTCTATGAACATAGACTCCACTACTACCAAGGCCACAACATGGGATGCAGGGAAAGCATATATGAGAGGAATGATAATTAACTATGTGGCTAGGATCAGGAAACAGAAACAGGAAAAATGTGTGGAGCTGGAAACCTGTCTGAAGGACCTTGAGAGAAGGGTAGCGGGGGGCAGGAGGGGGAAGCGAGGGCGGGACTGGAGCCCACTAGAGAGCCTCTGAATGTTCTGCTCAGAGGGGAAGCCAGGAAATCCTTGATGTTTTGTAAAAAACAGCTGTATTAGTGGGAGAATAAACCAGGTCCCTTGTTGGTTAGACTGATGCGGGTGGCAAGAGCCCCACACATATTATCTATATTAAAGATAAAAGAGGTACATTACACAGAATCACTCAGAAGATAAAAGAATGCTTTTCAGACTACTATGAGCAGTTATTTAATGCGGAGTTGGGGTCTGGGAGATATTGCATGGACATTTTTAGACAAAATTACACTACCAAAGTTAACAAGGGAACAGCAGGAGGCACTGAACCAACCAATCACTAGGGCCAAGGTGATGAAGACAATCCAGGGCCTAAAGGGAGGGAAGGCAAGTGGCCAGACAGCTATCCAGCTGAATACTATAAATGTATGGTGGCCCAGCTCGCTGGCCCTGCTGTAACACCTTCCAACAACCAGAAGGGGGATCTGGGACTCCCAGGAACATTTTTGATGCAGTGAAATGTTTGATCCCAAAACCAGGGAAAGACCCATCGGATGTGTGCATCTTGTAGACCAATTTACTGTTATTAAATGTGATCTCAAAATATAGGCAAAGACCTGCTTGGTTGGTTGCTTGGGATTGTTCACCCAGACCAAACTGGGTTTATTAAAGGTAGCCTTTTATCATAATGTTCAAGGTTGTTGAATGTAGTGTGGAGATCGAATGGGGAGAGAGGATACATATGTCATCTCCATGGATGCAGAGAAGGCATTTGACCATGTGGAATTGGAGTACCTATTTGAGGTGCTGACATGGTTTGGTCTTGGTGACACATATGGGCCAGGTGAGGCGATGTAGAGATGTCCCAGGGCCAAGGTGTTGGTGAATGGTACACTCTCGGGTAGACTAGATTTGAACAGACCCAGAAGGGTTGCCCTCTTCCCCTTGCTCTTTGCTCTGGTGGTGGAACCACTGGCTGGCTGATAAGACAGTGTGAGGAGATAAAGGGTGGAGGGGACTTCAGGTGAGACAACATATAAGATTAAATTGTATACCCATGATATGTTGCTGTTTATTACAGATCCAGTGAGCTCCATGCCAGCATCACTAAGCCTGACTGAGCAGTTTCACACAGTTCTCTGGGTACAAGGTAAACCTAGAAAAATATGAATTAATGGGACTGTCCAGGACAGTAGGGAGAGAGAGGACATGGGGACTGAAGGTAGTAGCAAAATGCTTCACATACTTGGGAATTAAAATGGGTAGGTCTTTGGGGCCCCTACATGAGTTGAATTACACACGTAGAATCAGGTCTGTTGAGGCAGATTGTAGGAGGTGGACCTCCTGACTGGTGTCATGGTTGGGAAGAATAAATCTAATTAAAATGAATATCCTTCCAAGGATTCTATATGTTATGCAAATGGTGCACATGGGATTGACAAGGAGGGATATTAAAAAGTGAGAAGCGGCATTCTCATCCTTCATCTGACAAGAGGAAGCGGCTGAGGGCGAGTCTGCAGAAATTAAAGGCAGAAACAGCTAAGGGAGGGCTAAATTTCCCTGACCTCAGGAATTATTACCTGTCAATCCAACAGAGGTGCATTAGCAACTGGGCACATAAGCCAAAGGAGGCTAGTTGGGTGCACCTGGAGCAGTGGGGGTGTCAAGCCAGGTTTACAGCATACCTGGATAGGAGGGGAGGCAGGGCATATCGTGTACAGGGAGGAAGAAAAACACTGATCCTTGTAGTATTAGATGGCTGGGGGAAACTTAGGAGGCAATGGAGAACAAAGTAGGTAGATACAATACTGTTGCCAGTCAACAGAAACCCCTTCTTCTTGCCAGGATGGGAAGACCCAGGATTTAAATTATGAGAAGAGAAGGGGATCAAGGGTATTGGGGACCTCTATGTGAGAGGGAGCCTATGCTCCTTTGATGAGTTGCGTTAGGGCCTTGGACTTGAGATGAGGCATATTTATTTTATTTTAGCTTTTATTGACCGGGTAAGTACACTAGACAAGTAATATGCCTATTTTCAGGAACGACCCGGGAGAGTACAACATTGGGATACAGACAGTGTATACAGTGGCGGTAAGTACAACAACAACATGGAGTGAGATAGTAACATAGTCCAGGGGGGGTATGGACGGACATAATACAACTTATATCCGCTTGAGGTAACGAACCCCTGGATGAGTGGGTCACACAAATTTACAACAGAAAGCATTTGCACATCATGCAAGAGACAAATTAAGAAAGACAATGTCCAGGGAACCATGACATAGACAATATGCCCAGGGTCAGGTGCCCTGGTGTAGTGGCAGAGACAAGGAGTGCAGCAGGAGTTATCGGGTAGTGTCAGAGGGAGGCAAGCTTTGAAGCCGGAAGAGCATCTGAATAGAGGAATACTCTAGGGAGTCTTGGGACATTCACATGCAGATGCAAGTTTCAGGAAACCCCGGAGGGAGTTACGGAAGCACAGGTGAGAGGACGACAACCTGGTCGGCTCTGAAAGGGAGTTCCAGAGCCTGGGCGCATACACGGTAACATCCCGGCCTCCCATGAGGGTGCAGGTGGGGGGGACCTTGAGCAACCCCAGGGCCTTGGACCTTAGGTGGTAGGTAGAGGTGTCTGATGGCGGCAGGAGCAGGGCCAGCTTCGGGGGGTGCCAGTTCTGATCACTTTGTCGGTAAGGCAGCCCACCCTGAAGTCCAGGTACCTCACAGGGAAAGTCATCCTAGTTTATCGTATAACTCACAGCGATGGGTGAGGCGGGGGGACAGCAAGAGCAAAGCGACAGATGTTGTTGTATGTCGTGTGCCACCAAGCGAGGTGAGATCTGGGTGGAGCGAGCGAATAGGTGCAGCCCATAGCTAAGGGAGGGAGAAGCACGCCTTTGCCAAGGGCCAGTCTATCCGCAGGTGTGAGGTTGAACTTGGCCCTGTAGGCCAGGCCCAGCTTACAGTTAACTGCCCTACAGATGTTGGGAGGTGACTACCCATGTCAAGTTGGAGTCAAGGGTGACCCCAAGGTATTTTGCAGAGTTCACTACAGGAGGTGATCCGTCAGGACAGGAAATCTTTAACAAGGCCGACGAGGTTTTGAGCTTGGCTGTAGAGCCAAAGAGCATGGCCTGAGTTTTTCAGATTCTGGACCAGTTTGTTCTTGGAGATCCAGGTTTGAACATTGCAGAAGCCTTCGAGAAAGCCCCCATTAAGAGCTGCAACGCCCTCAAGTGAGCCAGGACTACCAGGTCATCAGCATAGAGGGTGGCACTGCAGCTGGAGGTCACCGCTGGAAGTGGTTGATAAAGAGGGAAGAGGAGGGCCCAACACTGAGCCCTGGGGACACTGGAGGTCACTGGACGGACCTCGTAGAGGACTTTATTGGAAACTGGTCCCATTGAGTTCCTGCCACTGCAGGTAGCCCAGAAGCCAGTTCATGGCAGTGGGAAAAACAGTGACCACAGTTGTGAGCCGAGCAACGTGTGGTTGACAAGGTCAAAGGCTTTGGACAGGTCAATGAATATGGCTCCGGAGAGATTGCCCCGATATATTCAGATACTTCCATGTTAGGACGTATGTCACAAGGCTGGATAGAGGAGGGTTGGGAATTCAAGAAATGAGAATAGTGTCCCTAATTATCCAGGCTAAACAGGACCCTAAGGTCTTTATAAGGAAAGCTACAAAGGAAGGGGAAACAAAGACTCCCTAGTTTATTTAACAAGACCAAAGCAAGGTGGGAGAGGGACCTTGGGGTCTTCATTAGTGAGTAGAACTAGACAATGCTTTTATCCATGCATATGGGCATAATGGTGTTCAATAGGTTCAAGGAAGCATTTTATAAGTTTGTACACAGAATATACTGCCCACCAGAGATGGTCCATAAATTTCACCAGGTGGTATCATCTCAGTGTGGTAGATGTGAACAGGTGGAGGGAACTTATTACCACTGCTTCTAGACATATCTGGTCTTATATAAATTCTGAAGGTTAATACTGTCAGAAGTAGAAAAATGCTGGGAGAACACTGCTAATGGACCCTCTTGTGTGTCTGTTTGGAGCAGAGAAGGAGGAGGATGGGAGTGGAGCCACTTCCTAGGTGGATGAGAATTCTGTTCATATTGGCTAGGCATTGCATTCAAAATACATGGGCCTCCAATGCAACCCCACAATATGGCAGTGGCATACATTGTCTCTCCAAACACTGGGTCTTGAGAAGCTCACCCTGATGGTCAAGGGCAGGATGGAGGGGTATACTAGGGAGAGGGCACCATTCCTGGCTGGTCTGAACCCTGCTGAGACCATGATTTTATGGGAAGGTCTGGACACCTAAGAGTGAAAGGAAGTCCTGGGCCAAGTAATAGTAGTAGTAAAAAATTTTATTTTTATACAGGATACATGTCATTTGGGTTAAGAACCCAGTTTACAAGACAGACCTGTTATTTATCTTTCCAGCTAAAACATATACACATGGACATCTATCTACACATAAGTACACATAAATATTAAACAGCTCAATAAACAGCACATCATCACTAAATATTATTACATGGACACATCAGTAGAAACAAACTTTTACACATAAGTATTACAAATGCATAGTCACAATGATGGACCCTAAAACTATGTAGAAATTCAGTCTTAGCTATCAGTACATTATTATCAATCAATCACTTATAAATAACTATACAATAGTCTTAACACTATCCTATCCTCCACATCACTGTATTTGGAAGTATTTGGTACCCTAAGTACAGGCACAACTAAATTTGCTAATATCATTAATTTGTTGAATGAATAAATCATAAGATGTTGCTGTACGAGTTGAAAAAGGTAATATGTTCCAATGTTTTGATGCTTGATGACCCAAAGTTTGTTCACCATGTTTAATACGAATATATGGAATATAATTTTTTCCATGGAACCCATCTTCTAAGTTTGTAATTATTTTTGTTTATTAAATAACATAATATTGATATAATGATTTGGGTAAAACATTATATTTGAAAATAATTTCTGCCACGATCTAGTACACATTGGCCCAGATATTCAAAGGGTTTACCATCGTAACAGAGTTCAGCAGCGTCTTGCCAACTCAAAATAAACATTCTGCAATATTCAGAAGGGGCCAGTTCGCTCCACGAAAACATGCTGAGCAACAGCGCAATGGAAATGAAAGCATGCGCAACGGAAGGGCGTGTCCATGCATAAATGCGCAATGGATATCCGAACACTTGCGCCAATGCGCCAAGAGTAGCGTAACCGGAAGTTGCGCGAGTACCGGATTTGAGCCAAAATAAAAAGGCTCAAGGAAGCGAGCGCAAGAACTCTAGCAGGCCGCAAACTGGGGAGAGAGACAGAGAGAGAGAGACAGGAGCTGGAAAAGGGCAGAGAGGGACAGTGGGTCAGGAGGACAGAGAGGCCAAGTGAAGGTGCCGGTGCAGTGGAAGCAGCAGTGGGGGCAGCAGGGGTAACACAGGAACAGCAGCCGGGGGCAGAAGCCAGGGAGATGGACAGTGTCAGCTTCCACATGGAAGCTGTAAGGAGAGAGACACCATGCTGCAGGGGCGTGGCCACGGAGGGGCCCATTCGATATGCCCCGAAGGTAGTATCGTACCCGCATCAACTCGAGCTGTACACGATATCGAGATTGTGGCCGGTAAAGCCTGAACAGGAGCAATACTGAGACGGCTCTGCGAGCCTGTGCAGTGATGTGATGCAGGCACCCTCACAACGGAGTCATGCTCTGTCCGTGGAGACCAAGGTGACAGCCTGCATGTGCCTGCTCACCACGGGCACCTTCCAGAGGCCGACAGGGTACACCACAGGCATTACACAGTCGTCCATATCACGCATCCTCACCCAATTCCTCAAGCGCACTGCTGCCTCATGCTGCGGAGTACATCCATTTCCCCAACACCGTGCATGGCGTACAACAAACATGCAGGAGTTCCACAGGGTAGCATATGCCTGGCGTGCTAGGGCCATAGACTACACCATGTGCCATTCCACACGCCACCTGGCCCCGGGCCACGCGTGCCGGAACCGAAAGGGCTTTTCCAGTGTCAACTGCCAGGTGGTGTGTGATGCCACTGGGCGCATTATCAATGTCTGTGCCACACACCTGGCAGAGCACATGATGCCTTCATATGGCACCAGTCTGCACTGTGCCATCGATTCAAGTGGGAACATCCCACGGGTCATCTAGTGGGTGAGTACACATGTTAGGAATGCAAACTCTGTGCAAGGGTGGGAATGACACAGGTGCCATGGTAGTGGCACACAAGGATATAGGCAATATGGACCTGACATGACACTGATCTCCACTATCTCCACACAGGTGACTGCAGATACCCCTCTGTCCCTGGCTGCTCACACCATACTGGCGCCCCCGACCCCAGCGAAGCTAGGTTTCAATGAGGCACATGCGCAACAGCATAACATCATTAGAAGCGGGTGTTTGGGATGCTCCACAAGGCACACTTCGATGCCTGGACACCTCACAGGAGCCCTACAGTACAACCCCCAAAGGCCTGTGGGATATTCCTGGCCTGTTGCATCCTGCACAACATGGCCAAGGACCATGGGATAACCCGTACAGGTCCAAGAGGGTGACAGCGATGGGGACGCCAGTGGCACTGGTGATGTGGGTGATGAGCAGCCCCCTGGGATGGAGGGACCCCGACTGACCGGCAGGCCCAGCTGCACTGGGACACCATTGCAGAAGACCACTACGCCCAACACAGGTAAGTCAAGGGACATGTGCAGGCAACACTGTCCATGCAGCAAACCACAGGCACACAGGGAACACACCGTGCATGAAGGTCAGGGAGTTGAAGGTTCCAGGCATACCAACACACCATCAGAGAGAGGGAGCACTCATATAGACACACACACACACCAGGCAGCATACATGGCGGCAACACAGCACTGCAGAGTACATTGCCAACACACAGCACCACCAACCACCCCCCACCACCTGGACTGTCCATGTGCGTGTGTCAGGACCTGGGCACCCACTTGCAACTTGTACAGATGCAAAGCAGGTATCATCATGCACACGCACCTGTGGACAGCAGTTGGAAGAGTGTGCAGGTGGTCCGTGTATCAGCAATGAACGAGAGCACCCAGCAGTACACACTGCCCACCATGCAGCTACGTACACAAGGGCAGCACCAGACAGGGCCTGCACTGGAGACAGTTCAGTAAGGTAGCACTGTCCCACAGCCACCCACGGATGCGTCGGCGGCCCCGCCATAACCCAGCAGCACTGGCAGGCTAAGCAGGAGCCACATCGGGTACACTGGTGCACCACCAGGGTCCCACTGCATAAGCCGCGACCTTTGCCGCTTTGAGGGGCCTGCATTCTGCCAAACAAACTTGCACCAGGGTGCTCGGGATGCCCACAGCAGAACCCGGCGTCGACAGGCCTGGTGGCCGCACGGCGCCCGGGGAGCAGGGGGTGGAGAAGCGCACTGTGGGGTGTGTGGTACAGGGACTCCTGACAGTGTAGCCAATCGTCACGGACAGAGACCACTACCTGGGTCCAGCCTGTCAACAGCAGCGGTCACATCCGTCCGCACAGGACCGCTGACTCGGTCGAGCACTCCCTACTATGCCGCTCCAGGACACAGACAGGCCTCCACGGACCTTACCGCGCCAACCCTGCAGCATAGCCGACTCCTGCAGCAGGCGGTGTGCGCATCAATGGACACTGTGCCCCATGGCATAATGACCCCAGGGTATGGGGTCAAGTGCACAGCACCCCACGAGGGTGGGCGTGGCCAGGACAGGCATAAACAGATCGAAGGCGGGTGGACATGTGCCACTGCTGGACCTGCCCAGAACGGTGTGCAACTGCTGCTGCCGCCCGCCAACTGCTGACCCCAGGTCCACCTGTTACCACCCAGCGCTGACAACAGTACCCGAACACCTGTACAGCCACCAGTGCTGCCCCGGTGCTGAAAAGGCACACCAGGACTGTGCCAGCATCTGGTACACAGGTGTGAACCAGGAAGCCCGAAACGCGTGCTGGCCTGCCATGTGTCCGTCATAGGACACACTATCACTCCCGTACGGCCTGCTATCATCAATGGTGCAAATGCGTGCCACTGTCGCAAGCACAGCATGCTGGCATCCGTGCCTGACTGCTGGAACGAACTGCACCCCTGCACCAGTATCACTGACAGGAGTTGTTGGCCAAGCGTGCATGCTGCTGAGCCTGCAGGCTGGTGGCGGAGGTGATGCTCCTCCTCCACGTCCAGCAGGTCTGCCTCACTGTCTGGACCCACCACCACCACCGTCTCCTGCAGGCGACGGATCTGTAACAGAAAGAAGTACATGAGTGCATGTGAACAGCCCCCAACAACATCACCATGTCATACCGTGCAGTGATAGGCTTCCACCTATCTGGAATCCTCACTGACCAAAAGCCACCCAATGGCACTCGCTGCATGGCGCCAAGTCTCCTCTGTAGGGTCAGCTGCAGCACCACTGGTAGGCCCCCAGTACAACATAACCACCCTGAAGGCTGCCACCCTCCTTCAGCCTCTGGGTCAGTCCCAATCTTCTTCCTGCATTCCCATGGGCGCTGGTAGCTCCATGCAGGTTGTGACCAGCCACCCCTCCCATGCAGCTGCATGTCCCAGGAGTGCCCCTCAATCACTCAATGTTAGCTCATCCTCCAGGTAGGCCTGGAAGGGCTATAAATATGGTGGTGGAGGGCCTCCTCCTGTGCCCGCGTCCACACCTCAGCTTGGCTCTGGTCGAATTCTTTTTCTAACAGGAGGACCAAACTTGTCTAGCAAAGCAGGATTGAAAGCTAATATTGAAATTATGGTCACCTGAAGTGTGAATAAAGGCATAAACCTCAGCTGGCGTGAAGTGTAAAGAGTCTATTATAAGATTCTTCCTCACATAGTTCCTATCAGGTGGTAGATCTAAGCCACCCATAGTATATTCTCACATCAAATCATCTTCATGCAACTTCTGCAGGTTTAGAGAACAAGCCAGCATAGCTTTTTGGCCATTCCTGAGCCCACAGTCTATCCTCCCCCCTCCAATGTTATCAATTTGTGATGAAAAACTCATACCTGGTACAGTGCTAGACTCATCCAAAACAACTCACCTCGGTGTCTTTATATTCTCAGAGTCCTGAATGACAGATTGCTAGGTGGCCTGTGATCCTTTCTGACAACTACTAGAACCAAGCAGCATCTGATGCATCAAAGTCTAGAGGAAGAGCAGCATCCTTTGATCTGTACTGTGGAAGTTCTGATGCATTCTGCAGCCCATTCAATCCCGTTCCTTAGTATTTCATGTTATGGGGTGAAGATAAACTACTGCTCTTTTTGTCAGTGCCAGGTAATGGAATAGAAGGGTCAGGAATCCGTATTCCATCTTACAAAATCAACCAGCCTTTTTAAGTGCATGACCAGGTTCCCAGGTTGATTCTGTTGCAGTAAAGGGAAAAGGAAAATAATCCGGGCTTGTTCCTGCTCTAAATCAGTTCTTTCTTCTTGTAATAAGCTCTTCTTTGTTGAAATTATTGGACTCTGCTCAAACATTTCTGTTTTTTTCTTCATCATTGGTGGGTTTGACACATCAAGTCAATACCTAAAACTCCACCAATGTGTGGCAAATTGAGTACCTGTGTAACTAAATTCAATGGGTCCTGGAAATCATCCTCCATATGGTCCGTTTGCTCTTGTCGTCTAAAGCTGTTTCCTCATACATATATTTTATCCATCTTTACAGAGCTTTAAAAAGCACAACCTTCTCCTTGCATTCTCTCAGGAGAACTGGGAGACTCCATGATGTTGCCAGACAAGGGTTCCCCCTACTGGAGAGTAGGGAAATTTTTTTATTGAAAATAGAATACATAACATCAGATAAATAAATCATCCAAAAAGCAGAAAAAATAAATAATTGAAGGAGAGTCAACAAAAATCACACTAGAAATCAGTTACATACTCAAGAAATATCTACACACACAATGGTGCAGAAATGAGGGAATTTAGAAAACAAAGCACAAACACTCTCAAAAAAACTACCCTGAAAGTATAGAAAAATAAACAGATAACTTCCGAAGCCAATGCACATGTCGCCATAGATCATTAAACTTCCCTCTATCAAAAACCATGTATTCCCTTTGTTTAAGCTGGGTCAGGGATGCCTCAACACTGGCTAATAATACTGATGGTAAAGTAGTAATGTGCTGTAATGAGAACTTACACCGGGCCTGCCATAAATGATATTTGAGACAGGCAAATATAACATTCAAGGTACTTGGATGATATTTTCCATAAAAAACCTGTATATTCACCCAGAATTAAACATTCATATTGGAGATGTTGCAGAGCCCCAATTCCACCTGATAGAGCAATCGCTCCAAAATTGTTTCGCATAAGTGCACAGAATGAAGAAATGTTCCATCGTTTCCTCCTGCCCCTCACAATCAGGCCTCAAACATTGCCTTTCCAACAATGGTTTATGTTTCCAATTGCCTTTCACCATTAATCTACCATGACAACTCAGCCACTGCACATGCCACATATGTTGTGGAATCCTTTTATCCCTTAAAAGTTTCAAAGTCAAATCCAATTTAGTTGAAAGACATCTAGGAAAGTCAACCCTAGGGGTGTGAATTTTTGCTATGATGCTGACATATAACTCCTTCCTTTGGGTATTAAAATAATCAAATTTAGTAAATCCCCATAATCTAAATTTCTTAACAGTAGGGGTTGCAAAACCAGGAACGGAAACTACTCCACAAAGTTTAGGAACCTCAGTAACCCAGGCATTGTCAAATGCCTGAAAAAGCCCCCTAGTCCAGGAATCCCATAATGAGGTAGCATCCCTCAGGAAAGAACCAAAAGTCAAAAATATAAAAAAAGAATGAAAAAAAACTACTGGGTTAATCATACCCAGGCCACCCTGGGAAAAAAGGAGGTATGTAAAATCTCTTTTAACCGGATTTAACCGACTACCCCAAACCATCTGAAAAAACACACAAAAAAGCCTTGCTTCCAGTTCACTGGAGATAGGAAAAACAAAAGCTAAATACAAGAAAAGTGGAAGTAAAAATTGTTTAATAATCTGGACCTTTTTAATTTATCAAACGTCCAAGACTTCAATGAGACACCTTTTGCTCTCCCAAGAGCAGTCTATTATTCAATTATGAAGCCATGTCCCAGCTCCAAAGAAAACTCCCAAAATCTTCAGAGGCCCCTTCTACCTGAATGCCAGCAATAGAGTTGATTTGATCAGAGGCCAAGTTGCAAAGCATTACTTTTAGTATAATTCAAACCAGTCCCAGACAAACAAGCAAAACTATCAAAGAGCTGTAAAGCTCACACCAAAATCACATCTGAAACAAAGAGGCACACATCATCTGCATAAGCAGAAAGTCTCAAGTTGGACTGCCAATTGAAGTGGACAATCCCACAATATCAGTGGCATTCAAAATAACCCAAACCAAAGGGTCTAGACTAAAAATATATAACAGGGGACTGAGGGACCTCCTTTGGACCCCCTCTGCAACAAACCGGAATTACCAAAACATTTTTTACCGGCGGACAAGTATAAGCCTGGGTATATAATAGCTAATCCAGGTAACCAAATTAGGTGGAATACCATAATTAAATAATACCTCAAACAGAAAATCATGTGAAACATTATCAAAGGCCTTGGCCTGATCAAGTGCCAACACAAAACCTTTTAATTTGCTCTGAGACCCATATTCAAAGACATCCCTCAACAGCAGTAGATTCAATTGTATATTTCTTCCAGGGACTGAGCAGGTTTGTACAGGGTGAATTAGTTCTTCAGCTGCCTTCTGTAACTGTTTGCATAAAACATATGACAACATTTTGTAATCAATATTTAAAAGACTGATCGACCTCCAATTAGAAAGGTGTTTGTTTTATCACCTCCTTTACATAAATAAATCAAAATAGCATTGGTAAAGCCATGAGGCATGGATCCAGAATTCACCATATCATTATATATGGCCTATATTCACCCACACATCCTTATATGCTTTTAAAAATGTGTTTGTTAAGCCATCTTCCCCAGGGAAACACCATCAATGGCTCCTAAAACTTCAGGAAGTGTAATGGGTCCATTAATGATTGAAACAATCGGTTCCAAAAGCTGAGGAGTAGGACAAGCCACCACCTGATTCCAAATCAACGTTGAACAAAAACCAGTCTCCAAAGAATCAGTTAAAGCTTCCTTAATAATATCCAAAATCTCAACTACCGAATGTTTTAGAACCCCGGCTGTATCAAATAAACCTTCCATTACTTTACACCCTGTTTTATATTTACATGCTCCAAAAGGGTCAGAGAATGGCTGAAATAACTGGACAAATTTGAACTCCGCATTTAAGTACGCAGCCCTGGAAAAATGATATGCCCCCATCTTTTCCTTAATAATATCAATTTGTGACCGAATCCTACAGACACTAACATTCAGAAGGGAAGTCGATTTATATAACTGATCCCTATAAGACAAATACTGAATATATTCAGCATTTCTAGTTCATTTCCCAAATTTTAAAAAGAGAGCTTTAAGGTCGACTTTAGTGTCCAACCACCAACTACCCCAATCCTCATACATGTCTGCTACAGATTTATGAAAAAGAAGGCACCTGTGAACCTGTAATTTCATATCATTATCCAATAGTACTGAGGAGTTCAGTTTCCATCGTTGAAGGAGGGTAGGGAAACCTGGTGGAACATTCCCCAAACTCAACGTATAGTGAAAACGAATATGATCAGTGAACTCACTCAAAGACACATTCATTATTAAAACATGCAAAAACTTAGAAACAATGAAATAATCAGTTCTAGTGGAATATGTGATTCTTCTGTAGGTAGTACCACCTAGCTGATATAAGGGCTGATAAGCATCCCTTAACATAGCTGTTTCTAGTATCCCCTTAAAGCATGAGTTAATAAGTTTTTCCACATTATCCTTAAATTTGACATCAAACTGCAATTTATATCCCCTTCCCAGATAACAGATCTAGTCATAAAAAAAAGGTTTAATTTAGGTAAACAAATCAATCCTAGAGCTCTTTCTCTGAGGTGCCATTGTGTTAATAAGTCATAGAAAAAAACCTTGAAAAAGGCAGCCCAGAACCATAGCTCTTCCTGGTACCAAATCTACAAACCTTTGTACCCTGATGTCATAAGTACGAACAAGAATGCCCAGACCATCTGCCACATCAACCCCATAAGACCAAAAGGAGGGTCCCCAGGGCCAAGATCGTTTTGATTGCACAGTATCAGTGACAGAATTAAATCTGGTTTCATGCAAAAATATTATATCGACCGTTAGGGTAGCAAGACAAGTAAACCATACCAGGCGTCGTTTAGCATTTTTATGCTACAAGTATTACAAGAGACCGATGTAAGGATGCCAGGTTGACAGGAAGAAAAAGTTAACCCAACTCTGCTCTTTTTCCTTTTTTTTCTTTTCTTACCGTCCCCTGAGGCCCACAAGTCCTCTTCACAGTCCATTTCGGACACAGCCCTGAAACAAAGAAGCAACAGATTCCAACCCACCATCTACCTCCTGTATTACATCAAAGAGTTTTTGTAGCACAGGCAAAGGGAAGCGGACATTTACTAGAGACCTAGTGTCGTTTGATAGGAATTTCAAAATCAGCCGAGGAGGAGGCATGCTATTTTCATCACACCCTTCACCTGATTTATTAGGGGTTTTGTGGAACAAACTCAGGTGGGGATCAGCAAAAACATCCTGGCCTGGATCATGATCAGTTGTCCCTGCAGCAGAAGTTGCAGGGGATGGGGAAGGGGTGGGGGTGAGCTAGGGGGGTCAGGCCCAGGAGGCCTATTCCTATCCTGCACATCAGAGACCAAATCATCCTTGTTTTAGCCACCCTGCCTGTTCTGACCAGCCATGGGGCATTGATGGTATGCGTGGCCTCTTTCCTCACACAAATTACATTTGTGCACATTCCGACAAACATTACTGGTGTGGTCTTAATCCCCACAAAGCGCACAAATTACTCTGTCACAAGTACTGCTCAAATGTCTATGACTCTGACACTTGTAGCAGGCCTTAGGTTGTCCTGGGTAAAACACAACCCCTCTGTCTTTTCTGAGGAAAAAACTATTGTGAATGTGCTAAATGTCATCTCCTAGAATTAAAAATTTCACTTTAAAGCGCCAGCTGCCTGTCCAAATACCTTCTGAATCAATGATAGCAGAAGGAGGACCCAATACCTAACATTTTGTTTCCAACCAAAAGTAAATGTCCCCCACATTTACCCCTTTATTCCTAAACATGACATTTACGGTTACATAAAGGGGTTTAGTCAATGGAATGGCCCAAAATGGGGCACATAAAGGAAGATATTTTAAAGTCTCAACTTTCTCCAGAAAGAATCTAAACCAGAAAAGGTCTTAAAGCTGATGTCAAAAGTGTCCTCCCCTCTGATGTTAATGAGGGCATAAATATCAGAGGCAATGAAACCCATCGAATCCTTGAATAAATGTTTTGCAACATATTTTCTGTCCGGATGATCCTGCAACCCACCCCTAAAACGAAGGTAGACTGCATTCCTCCTAGGTGCTTGGTCCACTTTGTTATGTCTAAATAAATCAGAGAAGGTGTGGCCCTTCCTCTGATTCTCCCATCTCGGACAGGGATGGGGGTCTTTCTCAGGAGCAAAGTCAGGTGAAGGAGTCCTGGAATCCCCTGGTGCACTAGAAGTATCAACTGGGGGAATAGTCACTAGTGCAGGTCCCGTAGGCAAGTGGTCAAGGCCTTCTGACATTTTTTAAAAGGCCAGGAGTACACTGCTCACCTGAAAAGTTGTCCAATCTGGGTAAGGCACCCATCTCCTGTCTTCTATTCTTATCCAACCTGGTGGAGAAGAGAATCTTCAGTAGACTAATTTTCAGTAGTGAAAGGAGCTCGGTATAGGAAGCTGAAAAGACTTCCGCATTCTATCCGCCGTAGTAGCTGACATCAGCCTGAAGCTGCTGAGGCACTACCTGCAGAATGACAGAGTCAAGAGTAGGGTTTGACTGGGGAGATTCTACTGCAGGTCCTTGAATGAGCGAACCATCTGCACAATCCTGGTTGGCACCTCGTCCTGGAAACTTGACCTGCTCAGACATTGGCTCCATAGGTACAAGCAAATCTACTGGTGCAGAAATGCCAGAAAATAAAAGATCTCCTTCAGAATTGTCTAGATGCTTTATTCTGGCATCTCTCACAGCTTCCACAGTAAAAGCAGCAGAATCCTCCATGAATCTGAGCTGAGCCGCAGACTGCAGCTCCAACTCTAAACAATGACCATTCCCTTTGGTCACCAGCCTGAGACTGACTGTAGCCTGTCCTTGCAACAGCAGTTCCCCTGCAGGAGAGTAGGAATTTCCCCAGTGTCCTGACCAAATTTCTCCCATTCACTAAAAATACCAGCAACAACAATCTAAGCTCAATTTCTGTGCTTACCATCTGTATCCCCTTCCCCAGTACGCCCCTGAAAAGGGACTTCAGCCCAGTGGGCTTACCAGGTCAACAAAATTCAATAAATAAATAAATAAACTCAATGGGCCCAATTCCACAAGAGTTATGCCTGGCATAACTTGACTTGCATCAAATAAATGGTGCAAGGCATGATTACACCAGCAGTTGCAACATGGCATTCTGCAAAGCAGCCTCGACAAGTCACAGGCTGCTTGTGCTAAAATGGACATGCACCAGCAGTTACACCCTAAACCCCAGTGACATGGTGCTAGGGGGTTTATGACAGCAATTGTGCCCTATTCTGGAAGGAGCAGCAATCAAGTCCACAGGGTGCTATTCTCAAACAACCCCAGAGGACATCCACCAAAGTACAGTTACACACCAGCTTTTAGCTAGTGTAACTGTATATACCCCACCGAGGTTGTGTGTATGTGCCACCGCCCATCCCCGATGACATGTCACCTCCCCACAACTGCCCTAACCACAAAAGGTCATGTGCAAGCCCCTCAGGGCTATTGATGTCCATTCCCAAATGCCCCAACACCAGAATATGCAGCATAATGCCCCACAGGGCTATTACTATCCACCCCCAATGCCCAGACTCCATGACATACAAGGTTATACCCCTTAGGGCTATTACTATCACCCCAATGCCCTGACCCCATGACATACTTGTCACTGCCCCACAGGGCTATTCATGCCCTCCATTGCCCCGATCCCTGATCTGCTACCTCCTGCAACCCACCTCCCCCATAAGGTGTATAGAGCAACCCCAAATCCTTAATAGTCTAGTGGTCCCCCACTCAGCAGTGGTGGACCACCCTGCTCCCCCAACCCCTACTCAGCCAGCAACTGGCACAGATACATCCCTCACCATCGCTGACTGATAGCCACCGGAGTGCATACTACTGTACACAGAATGCACACAATATGTACAGTAGTACACGCTCCAGTGGATCTCAGTCAGTGGCTAGCCACAGTGATGAGAGGTGGGTGTGTGCCAGTCATTGGATGGGTAGGGGTTGGGGGGAGTGGGGTTGTCCACCACTGCCATATGGGAGGCCACTAGGCTACTGGGGATTTGGGGTTGCTCTATACACCTTATGGGGGATGTGGATTACAAGAGGTGGGGATCGAGGATCAAGGCATTGGGGGAACATGAATAGCCCTGCAGGGCAGTGACATGTATGTCATGAAGTTGGGGCATTGGGGGGACAATAATAGTCCTGCTGGGCATGACCTTGTATGTCATGGGGCCAGGACATTTGGGGAGGCATGAATAGCACTGCAGGGCAGTGACTTATATGTCATGGCACTGGACATTGGAGTGGGGGGCCACTTGCACCCATCAGGTCTGGGGCTGTGCCTTGCAACCATCTCTTCAGGTACACCCTTTGTTTTGCATACCTGTGGGAATGTCTCAAATTGCAGGACTTAGCCTCTGGGACCCTGCCCCTTCCAGAATCAGGCACAGGGTCCTTGTCGTAATGGGGATTGGCGCAAGTCACCTTCGGCAGTGACTTGCACCACACTTTAGAATCTGCCCAATAATTTTACTTCTCCAATACTTTGAGAGGGGGGAATATTGCAATTAGGTAAAGGAACATAGGCAATAACAAGGTCTTCACCATTGCTACTTTTTCTTTTCAGTCTGCTGCCATGATTTCCATAAACACACTTTCTATTAAGCTTCCTCTGTTTTCATGTTCCATTTACTATATGCCATGTCTCCTTTTCCAAATAGAAGACCCAGAATTTTAATATTGTCCTCTAAAATTGGAATACCACCTATATACTCTCCTGTTCCTGTTTTTTCATTAATATTATACCACTTACTTTTTGTTTAATTTATCTTTGCTCTAGAAATCTTCGAATATTCTTGTACATGCTGTTGGGCTATATCAGCTTATTCTTTATCAGCTACTAATAAGTAGATATCATCTGCATATGCAGATACTGCAGCGTTGTTTTTTTTTTTAGTCAAAGAGACTGGTATCCCTAGAGGTACTAGGTTTTGTTGAATGCTTCTTATTAAGGGATCTATGCAATATACATACAATAAAGGGCTAAGGAGGCACCCTTGCCTAACCCTTCTCGGTGATACCCACGGTCCTTGGAACCCATTTATTAATGGTCTGCTCACTGCAATTCCATAAATTTTGGATATCCATGGACAAAATTTCAGGAACTCTGTACCTTTTAAACCAAAACCATATATGTGTGTGATACTTTATCGAAAGCCTGTTCTTGATTTAATATTAGAATTATCCCTGGGTCTCTCTCTTGATCTCATGTGTACAATTTCCCTGATTAGAATCAAGTTATTTTGTATACATTCCACCACAGAACATGTCTGTCCATCCACAATTAAAGTGGGGGCTGTAGTAGCTAGATGTGCTGCTATAATTTTCATAATATTTTCAGGTCTGTATTAATTAAACTAATGAATAATTTACAAGGATGCTCCTAATTGTGGATCAATATTCCCTTCCTCCAACATACAATTGAATACCACAGTAAGTACCTCTGCCATTTCTGTTGCTAAGGTCTTTTCAAATTCTGAGTTCAAGCCATCTGATCCTGGAGATGTTTTTTTTTTTTTGTTGGCCAACAATATTTCTGATTCTGCTATAAGCATAATCATAGCTTGTCTAGTTATGTCCGAAAGTGTGGTAACAGTGATGTAGCCCAAATATTTTTGTGCCTGATTATGTAATTTGTTTGTCTCGGTGTATAATGTCTTCATATACAAGGATGCTTATTGTAAAATATCCTCATTACTTGTTACAACTGACCCAGTACTATCATTTAAAGGATCCATTCTTTTGCTTTTTAGTCTTTGTTTATAACTCCCATATATATATCTCCAGTAGTTGTTTTACCTGAGGCTGTGATCCTGTGTTCAATTAACAAGGAATTTGCTCTAGAATATTGTAATTGTTCCATTTCAGTTTTTACATGTTTGATTTGATCAGTAGAGGATCCCTGCCCTTCATTAGTTAAAGACATTATTAAGCAATAAGACATGACAGGGTGTGTGTTATCATGTAATAATGTCACTCCTGGGGTGGGTTGAAGCACGAGACCTCGTAGCTACCACCAAATGCGTTATTATGATACTACCACCTGAAGTCTATTGCTATTATGTAATGGCGTGTCTGGTAATTTAAAAAAGAAAAGAAAAACAAACTTCTTTATCCATTGTTCATTTGATTTTTTGTGGGTGTAGGTGAATGTTTTAAAAAAATAGTCCAGAATAATATTTCTTCTACCAGAAGGTGGAACTGTTGCCAGACTGATATTGGTTGCTGAGTCCCAAAAGCTTTTTCTTGTTTTATACTGTGCTGTATTTTTTACTTTCCCCTCTGCTATTCTCAGCCATGTACTAGTGGGAGGAAATTGAAGTGAAAAGTTTTTGGTATATGTTTTTTTTTTTTGTGTGTGAGTTTTTTAATTGAGTCTGTTTTTTTTCTGTGTTTCCACTACTGTACGGTGCAACTCTACAAAGCGGGCATGCACTGACACAATCTTACCGGCAACCAGGAGAAGGAAGATCCGTTTCTGTTTTATTAGGTTTTAAAATATTTTTTTTATGTTGAACATGATTTTGGGGAAATGAGTGGCTGACTGCAAGCTCCTTGAAGTGGGGTGTAAATGTGGACGCGGATGCAAACAACGGAGCTGAATGGAATGGCAGTTACAGGTACAGCTTGCTGTTTTACACAGCTGCAGGCAGTCTCAGAGTTGGGCATATGTTTAAATAAAAAAAAGACAGGGTCTGTGTTTGGAGTCAGTGTGTGAGGTGTTGGATGGGAGGATTTATGTTGTAACGGGGGAGCTTTAGTCCAGTTATAGCGGCAGTAACATTTGGAGGGGAGACTGGATTTGAAAGTCTGTTATGCTGTAGTGTGTGCACCTGAACTTCATACAGTGATGTTATTGTGTAATAACATCACTGTTCCAGGCACACACTGATCATTCAGAATAAAGGAAATTTCCTTGCCATTGTATAAATTTATATAACTGTGTTTGCAAAGTCAGATATCTCTTATACTGATTAGTACTCAGATTACTTGCTTGTTGCTGAAATACTTTGTATTTCTGCTTTTGTGATCACCCACCACCTACTAATATTCTCATTCAGATAGGCCATAGATTGTCTTGCCTCAGTTAATTTGTTTATCTGTTGTAATGTGTCTGAGTGTTCCGAAACAGACACATTTAATTTCAATATCCTTCACCCATAGGTCTTCTTTTTGTAAGGCTAAGCTTAGTATATAGAGGAGAAGATGGTCAGTAATTTCCACTGGTATTATTTTTGCAGTATGTGTCTGTATTAGATTAGAAGTAAGAGTAAAATCTATATGTGTAGCTACAGCTCCTTATAAAAAGTCTGTTCCTACTCGGGATGAATTTCTCTATATGTGTCTTCAAGGTTCAGAGTAGGTACTATTTTCTGAAGATCATTAGTATCATAAAATTGTTTCAAGGTTTTTGCTCCCCTATCCTGTGTTTCTAAGACACAATTAAAATCTCTACTCCATATGAAATTCCTTGTGGTAAAAAGGTACAGTTTTATCAGATGAAACAATTCTACCTTCACTTTTTTTGTCTGAGGAGCATAACTATTAATAACTCTCTATACATTTTTTTTCTTCCGTTACTTCCTCCTGCAACCTTAGATAACCTGCTTTATCTTCCTATAGGCACTTCTATGTATGTAAATATCTGTATAATTCTATGTACATATGAACCGCTCTTTCTTCCTCTCTGTAAACAGTATTATCTGTATTGCCTTGTAAATACCTGTGTTGACCTGTATATACAATTGTTCATGCTCCACCCAGGTCCATCTTGCAAATGAGCTTCTGCTCAATGATGAACACCTGGTTAAATAAAGACTTGATTGATTGATTGATTGATACAGTATTGGCATGATTAAAATCAATGAGTAAAGATCTCCATGAGCATATGTCTACTATCTTGGTTATTGCATATTAATAACTAGAAAACAATATTCCCACTCCATCACACCTTTCCATTCTTTATGAGCAAAATGAAAACCCCCAATACCACAATCATTTAGCAGCATTTATGCCTGCCATTGTATTAATTCTAGTGTCTTGCAAGAAACATATGATCACTACCAAGTCCTTTATATTTGAAAAGGTCATCAAATGCCTATGTGCATATTTGATGCTTTTCACATTCAAAGATGAGATAGTATAGATCTGTAGGGCATCCATTTGTCATTTGGTGTTGTTTTAGGAGGACTTCTTTAGTCTGGTACTTCTTCTTGTATCACACCCTAAATTCCAAGTTTGTTTTATTTGTACCTTCTGAAGTTCTGTTGCTGTATTTTCTTCTTCTGATTCAGAAGTAAAAGTCTGTTGCGAGGACATAGTTGAAGAGGTTTGAGATTCCTTTCCTGATCTGAATCCTGAGGTTATAGAGGGTCAAAATGGTTACTGAATGCCAACCTATGTTGATTATCAAAACTTTCAAAATATTGGCCTTTGGCTGCTGTTTTTGTAGGTTCATTTCTTTTTAGTAACCAATGTCATACCTGGGGTGGCATTCCTGAACATCGATTTATTTACACCTTCTGTGTGAGTTAGTTGTTTTTGTCTGGATGGCATCATTAACATGTTGATCCATAACATTTATTACAGGAGAGACCATATAATTCTGTTGTGTTTGGGGCTCTTCCTGCTGTAGTGTCCCTCCTGTACTTATGTCCATTTGGTGTACTGCAGTATTTAAATCCTTAAGTGGTGCTGGAGGATGGGATGTTTGAAGGTTCTGGCACTGTTACATTTTCCACTGGTGACTGTCTTTGTGCCTCCCTTTGTGCTTCCTCTATCCTTTTTTTTTTTGTACTGGATTTTTGGGCATAATGTATTTTACTCTCCTGTGCTGGTCAATCCCCTTGATTGTATGCCACCCACTGGCATGTTCTGTACGTGTGGCCTTGATCCTCATATAAATTGCACCTAGGTCATTACTGTAGTTGAAACTGTTGTGCCCATATTCTAGACAAAGATTACATTTTGTTCTATCACATGCACGACTCTGGTGCATTGTAGAACCACACCTAAAGTAGGCCTTTGGTTGTCCTGGATAAAAAAAGTGTCCCCTATCTTTACCCAGAAAAAAAACAGCTTGGTAAATGTGTTGGTCCCTGGGGCATCAATCTCACTTTCACATTATATTTCCAGCCCCCAAGTCCAAATGTGTTGCTCGTTGAATATGGGCTGTGACTGACCAATTATATCACATCGCTGTGATAATCAATGAGATATATCATTCATACTCTCACCCTCATTCCTAAAAACAATGGTAATAGTTTTAATTGCAGGTTTTGCAAGTGGTATTGCCCAGAAAGGCAGCCATAATTCTGTAACTTTTTTCTTTTCATAAGTAGCCCAGAATCTGTCCTGTTCCATTGGTGTTTTGAAGCTTATATCAAAAAGATTGTCCCCAGAAATATGTATACGTGTCTGTATTTCGCTAGAGGAAAAAATGAATTGACACTTTTATCAGCTCCTCTCAATGTAGATTCTGTCTGGGGTGTTTCTAGGCCAGCCTAATACTTTAAACATACAGCATTTTTGTATTGTGCTGGAGCTGCATGCTGAAAAACATTGTCTCATTGACTGAATTTAACCCACAGCTGTTGTGCAGTTCTGGTTTATCTTCATTATACTGGATTGGTTGCTGTAGATCCATTCTGTCTCCCCATGAATTATTATTATTACAGTTATTTTCTGTTCTGATAGAGTTTCATCATTACTTGTCTCTCCTGGAGATGAGGTATTAGGCCTGGTATGTTGGGTGATTATCTAACATTGTCTGCATGTAGATCCAGATCCAGATCTGTAGTGAATGCTATTCGGTCTGGTATTTACTGACTGCCCCGGTCCACAGAAATAGTTTCAGCTCTTAATGTTCTATCTTCATTTCTGTCAGGAGCTCATGAACACTAACTGGAATTGGACCAAAACCATGGTCAGGAACCCACTGTCCTTGCATACTTTGTTTCCACCCAGCTGCTATTAAAGCTTCCCCACTGTCCATGGAGTTTTAAATTCAGTTTCTATCCCAGTTTTCCCTCAGATCTTCCTTTTCTTATTGTAATCTGATTCTCAATATTTTTCTTTGAATGTTATCTAGAGTCAGGCCTTTTACAGTAGTATTGCCTCTAATAGTTTTATTGTTACTGCAAGTTTATTAATCTCTGTAGTTGAGGGCATTGTCTCCGGCACCATGGCAGCCTCCTTTTGAAGTTACTACATCACAGGTTTCCACTTGTGTAGGCCTGTCAGGTGGTACTATATCAGTTTGCCATTTTGCAATTTCTCCTTGTGTATTTTCTTTGCTGTATTTTGCAGTGTATTCTAGGGCAAGGAGGCATTCTCCCATCCATTGGTACTAGCAACTCTATTTATTCACTATTTATCTCCTTTTTCAGTGCTGGACCTGTCGGTTGGAGATTTTACTCCTTCAGGTACACCAGCAATGTCCATTGCTTAGAACATATATTGTTATCACAATTGTCATTGTGCTTGCCTTGAGATTGTCTTAAGATGGGAAAGGAGTTCCCTGTAATGCCATTCCTGACATATCTTTGGCATCTGACTGTATTGATCCAGTGCCATCTATTTGACTTACCACAACATCCAGTAACTTTTACCCCGACTGGAGAAAAGGTATGTTTGTGGCAGAGTGCTAGCTTAGTTTTAGTGTTTTGGGATCTGGGGTCCAAAATGTTGTTTTTGTGAGAAAATATTTGTGTTTCTGGAGACTTGTTTAGTGCACTCCTAAGATTTTTTGTTCATTTTGTCACTTTTCCTTGCAGCAAACAAAAATACAGTAGCAGTATTCTGATCATTTACACTAATCTGAAACACAGTAGCATCCAAATTCAGTTCTGTAGAGCAAAACGCTGTACTATTAATTTGAGCATTAATTGCATCCTTCTATACAATTTTAAGAGGACTCCTTTCCCCTCCTCATCCTTTGAATTGAGCTGTGACTGGGATTTTTAATTTCTATTTCTCTGGCATGGAAGCATTCTTCTTCTTATTCAGTAAAAGTGTTTTAAAGACCATTCTGCACTGTTATTATTGCTCAAAGTCACATACTTGTCATTACTTTGGTGTATATCTTCTGTTTCCATCTGGTTTTCCATTGATCCTGATGCATCAAAAACACTTTGGTCTCTGCCATTGCTGAGGCGGGTTGAGGCCTGGTTCCCCAGCCTCCACCATGTCCATCCCTTCTGGCTGCGATCTGGACTGGCCATGCTTGAGAACTGACCAGGCTGTTCCCCTACTAATGAATAGGGGAATTTTTATTATAACTTCAAGAAACAAATATTTACAGTGTTGATTCTCACAAATAATAATATGCAAAACAGAAAATATAAGAAATCAAATAAGTATTTCAGTCATACCCCCTTTAGGTTGCTTTCAAATAAATATTCAATCACCCCAAAAAAATAAATTCTGAAACTAAAATTACTCCCCCCCCCAAAAAAAAAGTGTAGGGGAACTTTTTATTGCAACCTTAAAGCAATAATAACAAGTAATGGTGATTTTCATCAAGTAATACATAAAAGAAAAGAAAAAAAACAAGAAGATATTGCAGTCATACTGTATAAACTGAAACAAAATACACAAAATATTTAAATAAGGAAAAGAAAAAATAAATAAATGCAAAATAATGTATTACTGCATACTTATCCCCTTTGATAATGTCTTTATAATCTGTTACTTTAAAACTAAGGAAGAAAAGGACAAAAACTAAAATGTATTAATTCAAAAACTGCATTTTGTACACACTGTCCTTCCCCTTCCCCCCTTTAAAGGAGTAGGGGAAATTTCCATTAAATCATCAGAATCAAAGAAAACATGTTTATATAATAGCAATCGTGGAAAGTGAAAAAAAAATTAGAAAAGAAAAAAATGTGATTAGTAATTTAGTCATACCCCTTAGGTCATATATGTTTAGATTGTTTTACCTGTATCTAGCCATGTCATATTTCTCCACCATAGTTTACATACATCTGTAGGGTGTAGGGCATGTTGTTTATTTTGCAGTCTAAAAACCTCCTATATAATAGAATACACAACTTGGTCAATTGGCTTATGTTGTTGCCATAGGGTTAAGGCACATCTAGCTTGCCATATTTGATATTTAATACAAAATAGTACTAGTTGCATTGTATTGCTATCATGTTTCTCCCAGCCTGGAGGGAAAATACCTACATTAAGTATTTTACTGGTGTTATATACTGAAAAGGCCCTAGAATCCATATTTTCCTTAGGTAATACCAGAAAGAAACTGCATAAGGGCATTCCAAAAAAAGGTGGTCCGTTGTTTCCAAAGTTCCTGCACACATTTCCCTTCCTGGGCATTCTGTTTCTGTTTTTTCCTTGTATTTCATGTTATTCTTTACACCTAACTTACAAGCCATACACTTTCAGTGTCATGTTGATGACCTATAAAGCCCAACACAGGTTGAGACCCCACTACCTGGAAGAACTCCTGACTTCTTACTGTCCCTCATGCTCCCTCCGATCCTCTGGGGAGGATTGCTAGAATTCCCAGGGTAACCTTAAAAACATCAGGTGGAAGAATGTTTGTCTTTATGACTTCTACCTGTGGAATTCTCTACCTTGCCAGATCTGAAATAGCTTGAATGTGGAGGGTTTTAAAAAAGTCTGAAAGACATTCCTTTTTAACCAAGCTTTTTCAGTGATTTAAAGTATGTTATGTTTGTCATGGATAAAATGTTATTTATTATTGTGGGTTTAATGCTGCTTATGGAATTTTGTAAAGGTGCCCTGAGCTTGGGAAGGGCGCCTTATAGAAATGAATTTTATATTACATTACTTCACATAAAATCCCACATGTAATTTGGGGTTCTTGAACTGTTTATCATTCTGGATACTATTGTTTGTTGTTTTAATATTTTTTTCGGCATATCAAGGAAGTTCCACATAATGTGTGTCAAGAACTTTTTATATAGTTCTTTCCTTGTATTTGTCAGTAGATATTCTTTTGTTAATTTCCATAGTTTTATTTTACCCACCATATCTATAAAATAGCTTGGAAGTGATGCTGTGTGTTTTTGTTTTGGGATTGGTGACTGTCTGTCTCAACTACTTAAGAGAGGTCCAATACTGTCTAGAACCCAAGGACCCCAAACCTTTCCTAAAGAAGCTATCATAGGCACTATATTGTGGTACAAAAATGTGCGGTTTAGAAATACTATAGGGTTAAACATTGCTAAACCACCCTACACTATTGCTAAATATGTGGTGCCTCTATTTATCAGGCTAAGTTGACTTCCCATAGAGACATTGAAAGAAGATGCTTTATATTGTAATTTCTAAGGCTTTAGTAGGGGGGAAATTATGCTTAAATATAGGAAAATAAGTAGTAGGAAAGTTTTAATTATACATATTCTTTTTTTTTCTTTGACATTCACCATGGTTCCACTGCATTATTTTATTACTGGCCTCTTTTATTTTTAATTCCCAGCTATAAATTTGTGTATTTTCTTGCCCTAAATAAATTCCTAGAATTTTATGATATTCTTCAGTTATTAGTATACTGTACCTAGAACATCTGTTTTTGTGACATCTCTTTGCCCAATAGGAATGCATTTACTTTTCCTAAGTTTATTTCTGACCCTGTAGTGGTGGAAAATTCTGTCAGTATATGTTCTGCAGCTTTGGCTGAGCTGTCATCTGCTAATATAAGGTCCAAATCATCTGCATAGGCAATTGTACAGATGGGTATGTCCTCATTTTCCACTGATAGCCCATCAATCATACTAGTTTGATCTCTTTTATGTAGTAAGGGGTCTATAGTTAAGATGTGCAAAACTGGAGCCTAAGGGCATCCTTGCCTTCCTCCCTTTGACCTGAATTTTATTTCCCAGCCACCAATTTGTACTAGGTATAATACAAGCATGCTCACAGCAGGTTTGTATCCAGGACTTAAATTTATTGGAGGAAGCCATATGTTTCTAAAGCTGTCCAAAGATTCTGATGTTCTATTTGGTCAAAAACCTTTGTCTGGCCTAAACTTATTAAATGCCCCATAATTTCTCCTTTTTCCCCTTTGTTCATGATCTCTCTTAAGAGAATTAAAGAGTCATGTATTTTCCAACATGGTACCCCACTAAACTGTGTGGGATGGGTAATTGTATCCAGAACTGCTGTCACCCTGTTGCACAGAATTTTCATTAAAGTTTTGCACTAATGATCAGCTAAACTGAACGGACGTGTTCCACTGTGCTCCCTCATTGTCAAGTTTGTAAGTTAATAAAAATAACAGTTTGCTCTTGAATTTCAGTCTGGAAAATAAGCAGACTGAGTGGTGAATTAGCAATGGATGACTACCTGACTTCAAGTAGTAGCAAAAGCCAGAGAAACATGGGGAAAACTGGTAAAAAGCAAGCAGCCACCCGCAAAGTGAAAACCTGGGCACAATTTCACTGTTGGCAGCAGAAATCAGTACCATTGACCGGGAACACACAGGCCAGATTCTTGCTGCTCTGGAGCCTTGCCAATGCAAGCCTGAGACAAAAATAGATGACAAACTACAAGAGGTGCTTACCCAGCAAACAGCACAGGCATTTTGAATTACTGAAGCTGAAGACCAAATCTCATGACGGGAGGATGAGTTGAACGGAGTCCCAGGGCAAGTGGTAGCACTGCAGAAAGAGCTGGAGGAGTTGAAAGAAGCATTTGACTAACAGGAGAACTACCACCGGTGGCCCAACCTGTGCCTGAGGGGTCTGCTGGAAGGTAGGGAAAGGGCCAATGTCTTGGGATTCTGTGCTGAAACAATATTGAATTTACTTGGATTAGCTTCAAAAATGACTGAATTAAACTGGAAAGGGCCCATAGAGGTGTGCTGCCCAGGCCACCAGCAGATCAACTTCCTCGCCAGGTCATTATGTGGTTTCATAATTTCCAGAACAGAGAAGCAGTGCTGCGGGCGTGCAGAGAAAAAAAACTAGATCATCTATGACAGGCATACGCTCTTTATTTCACAAGATTATTCAGCCAGGTTGCTTAAAAGGAGGAAGATGTTTAATGCAACCATGGCTAGGCTTTGGGAGATGAAGGCTGAGCACTTCATGGTTTACTCAGCAATGCTTAAGATCTGACATGAATGGGTTGTGTTCTCTTTCTGGGAGGTGAACAAAACAGACAAGTTCATAGGAGAGCTAGAAGAAAGCTGGATGAAGTACATTTAGAACAAATGGGTCGACAGCTAGAGGAGAACAAGTTGTGAGTATTTATCATTAGACAGTTGTTTCTTGTTGCCTATCTGTGCCCCTGCTCTACTGAATGGGCCATCACTGTTCCTGAAACTGGAAAACACAGAGGAAAAGTACCTAGAGGGTGAATGACTGTACACATTTTGGACTGTGGGCTGCAGGAGGGAGGCCTTAGTCTCTGTAGCATTATTTTGTCAGAGCAGCAAGTCAGAAGAGGGTTTTGAAGGACTGCACAAGTAAAGCATAGCAAACTGCATACCAACCTGATCCTCGAACTGCCCTAGCCTGCAGAGAATAGTTTTCCTGTATAAATGCAGCAGACAACCTGAAAGAACATGACTTAAGGAAGACTCATGGAATCCTCTTTGGGGCCCACACAGACTGGAATGTATGAAAAGGATGGGATGGGCACAGAAGGGAGAGAGACAGCTCTGAAATGGGAGCATAGGATGCAGGCACAGTTACAAATGTTACCACTATAGTTTAATTGTTAATAATATGATTACTCTTGGTAAACACAGAAGGAGAGTCTCTACATTAGGAGAGTTAAGAAAGGGGTGACTGCAAAATAAGTGTGAATTAGCATGGGGGGGTGTACGAGGAACATGGACATCAAGGGGGATAACATAAATGTTCATACCTATACAGCAGTTGTTCATGGCTTGATATTGTCATGGGGTCATTGTGGGGGGACTGGGAAGAATTTATTATGGGGCAGGAGATTAGTGAATTTGGGGGAGAAGGAGTCATAGGGCAATGGGTGTATAAGGGAAGCAAAGTCTGCAGAAGGTGGGGAGGCGAGCTGTATGGTTATGTGAGTCATGATCTGGATTAACTGGGAACATGGAGGGAAGGGGAAGGAGGGAAGGGGGATTATTTTGACAAAAATTGGAGGATAAAGGGAGGGGGAGTTCAAGTTATATTGTTACTGTTGCTATTGTTGCTATGTTTGTTGTTGTTTGTTATTGCATGAATACATCCACTCTAGGTAGAAGTTGTATGCAGTTCAAATAGTTACAAAGGTTCAGTGCATATGGGTTGGCTAGAAGATATGCACAGGGGCAAGGGTCTCTGCCTGGCATGGGGGGCTGAAGAAAGACACACAGTGGTACAATGGCTAAAACACTGGAATTGACAGAAATAACTTGGAATGTCAGAGGGACAGTTACACTCGTAAAGTGTATGGGTTTCCTAACAGCAATGAGAAGGCAGGGAGACGAGGGTGGCACTGCTTCAGGAGACCCATCTTGTGGATCTGGAGCATGAAAAACTTGCATGTGGCTGGGTGGGAAAGTGTTTTGTGGTCTCTTACTTCTCTCACAAGCATGGAGACACTGTCCTTCTGCACAAAACCTCCCATTTCAGGTGCAGAGTGTAATGAGGGATCCAGGTCAGAGCAGATATATATTTTCCTAGGGAACTTTATGGTGAAAAGATCACTTTTGGAGCATCTATGTGCCAGCGGTGTTTGAACCAACCTTCTAAACATACTCCTATCCTTGTTGATCAAGGAACAATTTCCAGGATTCATAATGGGAGGAAGCATGAACTGCACTATGGACCCAATCCTGGATCACTCAGTGGGTCGAAATAGGAAGGGGAGGTGATACAGCAGTGGAAGATGGGTATGGTGGATTTGGGCCTGGTGGATGGGTGGAGGGCTGCAAACCCAGGGGGCAAGTGAATACAGCTTTATTCAAACCCTCATGGTACATGGTCCTCACAGACTATATATTCATACTGAAGGAATGGTATATGGAAGTACAAACATAAAACATAGTTCCTAGACATACCTCGGATCACGCCATGGTGATCTCTAACAGTTAAAGTGGGAGAATGGAAGGAGGGGCCCCCACCATGGAGGTTCCCGACATATCTGCTGGGAGATTAAATGTAAAGAATTCTGGAGGGCAATGGAAGACATATATTTCTATGAATATAGACTCCTACTACCAAGGCCACAACATGGGATGCAGGAAAGCATATATGAGAGGAATGATAATTAACTATGTAGCTAGGATCAAGGAACAGAAACAGGAAAATGTGTGGAGCTGGAAACCTGTCTGAAGGACCTTGAGAGAAGGGTAGGGGGGGGAGGGGGAAGCGAGGGCACAATGGAAGCCACTAGAGAGGCTCTGAATGTTCTGCTCAGAGGGGAAGCCAAGAAAGCCTGGATGTTTTGCAAAAACAGCTGTATGAGTGGGGAATAAACCAGGTCCCTTGTTGGTTAGACTGATGTGGGTGGCAAGAGCCCCACACATATTATCCATGTTAAAGATAAAGAGGTACATTACACAGAATCACTCAGAAGATAAAAGAATGCTTTTCAGACTACTATGAGCAGTTATATAATGCGGAGTGGGGTCTGGGAGATATTGCATGGACATTTTTAGCAAAATTACACTACCAAAGTTGACATGGGAACAGCAGGAGGCACTGAACCAACCAATTACGAGGGCCGAGGTGATGAAGGCAATCCAGGGCATAAAGGGAGGGAAGGCAAGTGGCCCAGACAGCTATCCAGCTGAATACTATAAATGTATGGTGGCCCAGCTCGCTGGCCCGCTGTGTAACACCTTCCAACAACCAGAAGGGGGGATCTGGGACTCCCAGGAACATTTTTTGATGCAGTGAAATGTTTGATCCCAAAACCAGGGAAAGACCCATTGGAGTGTGCATCTTGTAGACCAATTTTTGTTATTAAACTGTGATCTTAAAATATAGGCAAAATATTGGTGTTGCCTGAAATTGTTCACCCAGACCAAACCGGGTTTATTAAAGGTAGCCTTTTGTATCATAATGTTCAAAGGTTGTTGAATGTAGTGTGGAGATCGAATGGGGAGAGAGGATACATATGTCATCTCCATGGATGCAGAGAAGGCATTTGACCATGTGGAATTGGAGTACCTATTTGAGGTGCTGACATGGTTTGGTCTTGGTGACACACATGTGGGCCAGGTGCAGGCGATGTAAGGATGTCCCAGGGCCAAGGTGTTGGTGAATGGTACACTCTCGGGTGGACTGGATTTGGCCAGAGGCACCCGGCAGGGTTGCCCCTTTCCCCCTTGCTCTTTGCTCTGGTGGTGGAACCACTGGCGGTGGCGATAAGACAGTGTGAGGAGATAGAAGTGGTGGAGGGGACTTCAGGTAGGCAACATAAGATTAAATTGTATACCCATGATATGTTGCTGTTTATTACAGATCCAGTGAGCTCCATGCCAGCATCACTAAGCCTGACTGAGCAGTTTCACACAGTTCTCTGGGTACAAGGTAAACCTAGAAAAATATGAATTAATGGGACTGTCCAGGACAGTAGGGAGAGAGAGGACATGGGGACTGAAGGTAGTAGCAAAATGCTTCACATACTTGGGAATTAAAATGGGTAGGTCTTTGGGGCCCCTACATGAGTTGAATTACACACGTAGAATCAGGTCTGTTGAGGCAGATTGTAGGAGGTGGACCTCCTGACTGGTGTCATGGTTGGGAAGAATAAATCTAATTAAAATGAATATCCTTCCAAGGATTCTATATGTTATGCAAATGGTGCACATGGGATTGACAAGAAGGGATATTAAAAAGTGAGAAGCGGCATTCTCATCCTTCATCTGACAAGAGAAGCGGCTGAGGGCGAGTCTGCAGAAATTAAAGGCAGAAACAGCTAAGGGAGGGCTAAATTTCCCTGACCTCAGGAATTATTACCTGTCAATCCAACAGAGGTGCATTAGCAACTGGGCACATAAGCCAAAGGAGGCTAGTTGGGTGCACCTGGGAGCAGTGGGGTGTCAAGCCAGGTTTACAGCATACCTGGATAGGAGGGAGCAGGGCATATACGTGTACAGGAGGAAAGAAACACTGATCCTTGTAGTAATTGGATGGGGAAACTTAGGAGGCAATGGAGAACAAAGTAGGTAGATACAATACTGTTGCCAGTCAACAGAAACCCCTTCTTCTTGCCAGGATGGGAAGACCCAGGATTTAAATTATGAGAAGAGAAGAGGGATCAAGGGTATGAGGGACCTCTATGTGAGAGGGAGCCTATGCTCCTTTTGATGAGTTCGTTAGGGCCTTGGACTTGAGATGAGGCATATTTATTTTATTTTAGCTTTTATTGACCGGGTAAGTACACTAGACAAGTAATATGCCTATTTTCAGGAACGACCCGGGAGAGTACAACATTGGGATACAGACAATTGTATACAGTAGCGAGTAAGTACAGCTTAACAACATGAGTGAGATAGTAACATAGTCCAGGGGGTATGGACGGACATAATACAACTTATATCCGCTGAGGTAACGAACCCCCGGGATGAGTGGGTCACACAAATTTACAACAGAAAGCATTTGCACATATCATGTAAGAGACAAATTAAGAAAGACAATGTCCAGGGAACCATGACATAGACAATATGCCCAGGGTCAGGTGCCCTGGTGTAGTGGCAGAGACAAGGAGTGCAGCAGGAGTTATCGGGTAGTGTCAGAGGGAGGCAAGCTTTGAAGCCGGAAGAGCATCTGAATAGAGGAATACTCTAGGAGTCTTGGGACATCACATGCAGATGCAAGTTTCAGGAAACCCGGAGGGAGTTACGGAGCACAGGTGAGAGGACGACAACCTGGTCGGCTCTGAAAGGGAGTTCCAGAGCCTGGGCGCATACACGGTAACATCCCGGCCTCCCATGAGGGTGCAGGTGGGGGGGACCTTGAGCAACCCCAGGGCCTTGGACCTTAGGTGGTAGGTAGAGGTGTCTGATGGCGGCAGGAGCAGGGCCAGCTTCGGGGGGTGCCAGTTCTGATCACTTTGTCGGTAAGGCAGCCCACCCTGAAGTCCAGGTACCTCACAGGGGAAAGCCATCCTAGTTTATCGTATAACTCACAGCGATGGGTGAGGCGGGGGGACAGCAAGAGCAAAGCGACAGATGTTGTTGTATGTCGTGTGCCACCAAGCGAGGTGAGTCTGGGTGGAGCGAGCGAATAGGTGCAGCCCATAGCTAAGGGAGGGGAGAAGCACGCCTTTCACAAGGGCTAGTCTATCCGCAGGTGTGAGGTTGAACTTGGCCCTGTAGGCCAGGCCCAGCTTACAGTTAACTGCCCTACAGATGTTGAGGAGGTGACTACCCATGTCAAGTTGGGAGTCAAGGGTGACCCCAAGGTATTTTGCAGAGTTCACTACAGGGAGGAGTGATCCGTCAGGACAGGAAATCTTTAACAAGGCCGACGAGGTTTTGAGCTTGGCTGTAGAGCCAAAGAGCATGGCCTTAGTTTTTTTCAGATTCTGGACCAGTTTGTTCTTGGAGATCCAGGTTTGAACATTGCAGAAGCCTTCGGAGAAAGCCCTATTAAGAGTTGCAACGTCTCGGGCGTGAGCCAGGACTACCAGGTCATCAGCATAGAGGGTGGCACTGCAGCTGGAGGTCACCGCTGGAAGTGGTTGATAAAGAGGGAAGAGGAGGGCCCAACACTGAGCCCTGGGGACACTGGAGGTCACTGGACGGGACTCAGAGAGGACTTTATTGAAACTGGTCCGCTGAGTTCTGCCATGCAGGTAGCCCGTAAGCCAGTTCATGGCGAGTGGGGAAAAACCGAGTGACCACAGTTGTGAGCCGAGCAACGTGTGGTTGACAAGGTCAAAGGCTTTGGACAGGTCAATGAATATGGCTCCGGAGAGATTGCCCCGATATATTCAGATACTTCCATGTTAGGACGTATGTCACAAGGCTGGATAGAGGAGGGTTGGGAATTCAAGAAATGAGAATAGTGTCCCTAATTATCCAGGCTAAACAGGACCCTAAGGTCTTTATAAGGAAAGCTACAAAGGAAGGGAAACAAAGACTCCCTAGTTTATTTAACAAGACCAAAGCAAGGTGGGAGAAGGGACCTGGGGTCTTCATTAGTGAGTGAACTAGACAATGCTTTTATCCATGCATATGGGCATAATGGTGTTCAATAGGTTCAAGGAAGCATTTTATAAGTTTGTACACAGAATATACTGCCCACCAGAGATGGTCCATAAATTTCACCAGGTGGTATCATCTCAGTGTGGTAGATGTGAACAGGTGGAGGGAACTTATTACCACTGCTTCTAGACATATCTGGTCTTATATAAATTCTGAAGGTTAATACTGTCAGAAGTAGAAAAAATGCTGGGGAGAACACTGCTAATGGACCCTCTTGTGTGTCTGTTTGGAGCAGAGAAGGAGGAGGATGGGGAGTGGAGCCCACTTCCTAGGTGGATGAGAATTCTGTTCATATTGGCTAGGCATTGCATTCAAAATACATGGGCCTCCAATGCAACCCCACAATATGGCAGTGGCATACATTGTCTCTCCAAACACTGGGTCTTGAGAAGCTCACCCTGATGGTCAAGGGCAGGATGGAGGGGTATACTAGGGAGAGGGCACCATTCCTGGCTGGTCTGAACCCTGCTGAGACCATGATTTTATGGGAAGGTCTGGACACCTAAGAGTGAAAGGAAGTCCTGGGCCAAGTAATAGTAGTAGTAAAAAATTTTATTTTTATACAGGATACATGTCATTTGGGTTAAGAACCCAGTTTACAAGACAGACCTGTTATTTATCTTTCCAGCTAAAACATATACACATGGACATCTATCTACACATAAGTACACAAATATTAAACAGCTCAATAAACAGCACATCATCACTAAATATTATTACATGGACACATCAGTAGAAACAAACTTTACACATAAGTATTACAAATGCATAGTCACAATGATGGACCCTAAAACTATGTAGAAATTCAGTCTTAGCTATCAGTACATTATTATCAATCAATCACTTATAAATAACTATACAATAGTCTTAACACTATCCTATCCTCCACATCACTGTATTTGGAAGTATTTGGTACCCTAAGTACAGGCACAACTAAATTTGCTAATATCATTAATTTGTTGAATGAATAAATCATAAGATGTTGCTGTACGAGTTGAAAAAGGTAATATGTTCCAATGTTTTGATGCTTGATGACCCAAAGTTTGTTCACCATGTTTAATACGAATATATGGAATATAATTTTTTTCCATGTGAACCCATCTTCTAAGTTTAGCAATTATTTTTTGTTTATTAAATAACATAATATTGATATAATGATTTGGGTAAAACATTATATTTGAAAATAATTTTCTGCCACGATCTAGTACACATTGGCCCAGATATTCAAAAGGGTTGCGCCATGCTAACAGGAGTTCAGCAGCGTCTTGCCAACTCAAAATAATCGTTCTGCAATATTCAGAAGGGGCCAGTTGCGCTCACGAAAACATGCTGAGCAACAGGCGCAATGGAAATGAAAGCATGCGCAACGGAAGGGGCGTGTCCATGCATAAATGCGCAATGGATATCCGAACACTTGCGCCAATGCGCAAAGAGTAGCGTAACCGGAAGTTGCGCGAGTACCGGATTTGAGCCAAAATAAAAAGGTTCCAGGCAAGAAGCAAGAACTCTAGCAGGCCGCAACCGGGGAGAGAAGACAGAGAGAGAGAGAGACAGGAGCTGGAAGGGCAGAGAGGGACAGTGGGTCCAGGAGGACAGAGAGGCCAGTGGGGGGTGCCGGTGCAGTGGAAGCAGCAGTGGGGCAGCGGGGGTAACACAGGAACAGCAGCGGGGGCAGAAGCCAGGGAGATGGACAGTGTCAGCTTCCACATGGAAGCTGTAATGGAGGAGACACCATGCTGCGAGAGACGTGGCCACGGAGGGGCCCATCGGCATATGCCCCCGAAGGGTGGTATCGTGCCCGCATCAGCTTCGAGCTGTACACAGATGTCGAGATTGTGGCCCGGTAAAGCCTGAACAGGGCAATACTGAGACGGCTCTGCGAGCTGTGCAGTGATGTGATGCAGGCACCCTCACAACGGAGTCATGCTCTGTCCGTGGAGACCAAGGTGACAGCCTGCATGTGCCTGCTCACCACGGGCACCTTCCAGAGGCCGACAGGGTACACCACAGGCATTACACAGTCGTCCATGTCACGCATCCTCACCCAATTCCTCAGCGCACTGCTGCCTCATGCTGCGGAGTACATCCATTTCCCCAGCACCGTGGCAGAGCGTACAACAAACATGCAGGAGTTCCACAGGGTAGCACATATGCCTGGCGTGCTAGGGGCCATAGACTACACCCATGTGGCCATTCACACGCCACCTGGCCCCCAGCGGCCAGGCGTGCCGGAACCGAAAGGGCTTTTCAGTGTCAACTGCCAGGTGGTGTGTGATGCCACTAGCATTATCAATGTCTGTGCCACACCCTGGCAGAGCACATGATGCCTTCATATGGCACCAGTCTGCACTGTGCCATCGATTCGAGAGTGGGAACATCCCCACGGGTCATCTAGTGGGTGAGTACACATGTATGGAATGCAAACTCTGTGCAAGGGTGGGAATGACACAGGTGCCATGGTAGTGGCACACAAGGATATGGGCAATATGGACCTGACATGACACTGATCTCCACTATCTCCACACAGGTGACTGCAGATACCCACTCTGTCCCTGGCTGCTCACACCATACTGGCGCCCCTCGACCCCAGCGAAGCTAGGTTTCAATGAGGCACATGCCGCAACACGTAACATCATAGAGCGGGTGTTTGGGATGCTCCAAGGCACACTTCGATGCCTGGACACCTCACAGGGAGCCTACAGTACAACCCCAAAAGGCCTGTGGGATATTCCTGGCCTGTTGCATCCTGCACAACATGGCCAAGGACCATGGGATAGCCGTACAGGTCCAAGAGGGTGACAGCGATGGGGACGCCCAGTGGCACTGGTGATGTGGGTGATGGCAGCCCCCTAGGGATGGAGGGACCCCGACTGACCCGGCAGGCCCAGCTGCACTGGGACACCATTGCAGAAGAGCACTACGCCCAACACAGGTAAGTCAAGGGACATGTGCAGGCAACACTGTCCATGCGCAAACCACAGGCACACAGGGAACACACTGCATGAAGGTCAGGGAGTTGAAGGTTCCAGGCATACCAACACACCATCAGAGAGGGAGGCACTCATATGGACACACACACACCAGGCAGCATACATGGCGGCAGCACAGCACTGCGAATACATTGCCAACACACAGCACCACCAACCACCCCCACCACCTGGACTGTCCATGTACGTGTGTCAGGACCTGGGCAACTTGCACCTTGGTGTACGAGTGCAAAGCAGGTATCATCATGCTGCGCACCTGTGGACAGCAGTTGGGAAGAGTGTGCAGGTGGTCCGTGTATCAGCAATGAGCAGAGCACCCAGCAGTGCACTGCCCACCATGACACACATGCACACAGGGCAGCACCAGACAGGGCCTGCACTGGGAGACAGTTCAGTAAGGTAGCACTGTCCCACAGCCACCACGGATGCGTCGGCGGCCCGCCATAGCCCAGCAGCACTGGCAGGCTAAGCAGGAGCCACATCGGGTAGCACTGGTGCACCACCAGGGGTCCCACTGCATGAGCCGCGACCTTTGCCGCTTTGAGGGGCCTGCATTCTGCCAAACAAACTTGCACCAGGGTGCTCGGGATGCCCACAGCAGAACCCGGCGTCGACAGGCCTGGTGGCCGCACGGCGCCCGGGGAGCAGGGGGTGGAGAAGCGCACTGTGTGGGGTGTGGTACAGAACTTCTGACAGTGTGGCCAATGCGTCATGACAGAGACCACTACCTGGGTCAGCCTGTCAATGGCAGCGGTCACATCCGTCCGCATAAGGACCAGCTGTTTCGGCTCGGCGAGCACTCCCTGCTATGCGCTCCACGGACACAGACAGTGCCTCCACGGACCTTGCCAGCGCAACCCTGCAGCTGTACCGACTCCTGCAGCAGGCGGGTGTGCGCATCCAATGGGTACTGTGCCCCAATGGCATAAGTGACCCCCAGGGTATGGGCGGTCCTGGTGCACAGCACCCCTTGAGGGTGGGCGTGCGCCAGGACCAGGTATAGGCAGATCGAAGGCGGTGTGGACATGTGCCACTGCTGGACACTGCCCAGACCGGTGTGCAACTGCTGCTGCCGCCCTCCAGCTGCTGGCCCCCAGGTCCACCTGTTCCCACCTCAGCGCTGACAACAGTGCCCAGACATGTACAGCCACCAGTGCTGCCCCACGGTGCTGAAAGGCACGCCTGGGACTCAACGCAGCATGCTGACACAGGTGTGAACCAGGAAGGCCCAGAGACGCGTGCTGGCCTGCCATGTGTCCGTCATGGGACACACACCTATCACTGCCCGTACGGCCTGCTATCATCAATGGTGCAGGTGCGTGCCACTGTCATAGGCACAGCATGCTGGCATACCTCGTGCCTGACTGCTGTGACACAGGCTGTGCACCCCTGCACCTATCACTGACACGGAGTTGTTGGCCAGCGTGCATGCTGCAGCAGTGCCTGCAAGGCTGGTGGCGGAGTGGATGCTCCCTCCTCCACGTCCAGCAGGTCTGCCTCACTGTCTGGACCCACCACCACCACCGCCTCCTGCAGACCGAACAGGATCTGTAACGAAAGAGAGTACATGTGAGTGCATGTGAACAACAGCCCCCAACAACATCACCATGTCATACCGTGCAGTGATGGGCTTCCACCTGTCTGGAATCCTCACTCTACCAATCGCCACCCATGGCACTCGGCTGCATGGCGCGACCAATGTCTCCTCTGTAGGGTCAGCTGCAACACCACTGGTGGGCCCCACCAGTGCCAGCACCGTACCACCCTGAAGGCTGCCACCTCTCCTTCAGCCTCCCGCGGTCAGTCCCAATCTTCTTCCTGCATTCCTGCATGGAGGCTGGTGGCTTCCATGCAGGTTGACGACCGGCTACCCCCTCCCAGCCAGCTGCATGCTCCTGAGGGTGCCTCCGTCCACTCAATGTTGGCTCATCCTCCAGGTAGGCCTGGAAGGGCCTCTGTCTCTGCCGTGGTGAAGTCGGCCTCCTCCTATGCCCGCCCGTCCACACCTCAAGCCTTGGCTCTGGTCCAGTCATGGTGATCCTGTGGGCAGAGTACACCTGTCTTTCTGTGCAGTGACCCAGCATTTCCCCCATGAGCACATGCCGGCCCGAGGGGTGAAGCCCCCGTTTCCTCTTCGCATAGCCGAATACTGATAGAAGGTGCCTTTGACTCCTTTCTAAGTGCCACTATTCATACTCAGCCCCTCAGCCTTTATCATCCTCCACCCATGAGCATTGTCCTGAGCATCACACAGCATGTAACTCACCTCTCACCTGCAGTAACCAAATCTGGCCAGCACAACCCACAGTCGCATTTTTATAGCGCAACACATACAAAGGGTGTGGCTCAACTTTAATGACATGCTAATCGCGCCTGCACCTTTGAATGGCTGATGGATGAGTTGCATATCGGCTGAATATCGCGTATTTGCGCTTAAGCGCCATCTGGAAGGTCAGCTGAGCCAATGGCGCGGGTTTGTGGCTACATGCCACCATTGCGCATGCCCAGACAGCTTACCGTGCGTCTATCGTGCTGCAGACCTGCTGGTAGCGATAGGTGATTCAAACCATGGCCACCATTGTGCCAGTGGCGCTGGCACTGGGCACTATGAGGCGGCTAATAGCACTACTGTCTGCGATAGTCCACTGTGGCATGGTGTCAGCTTAGCGATCACGCGGGATGCCTATACGTCCCCATGGTGCTGTGCGTAGCCTTGCATCATTGCCGTGACCTTGTGAATGCCCTCGACCCCTGGCGCTGTTGGCATGCCATATGCATCCCTATTGCGCTGTCCGGTGACAGCGCCATATAAAGTGACTAGGCTGTTGATGTAGCGATAGAACCTGTGGTGGTCTATTACTGTAACTCCACGTGGAGTTACGGTTGGCCAGGCGCCATGTGCCTGCTATAAAGTTGGTGCCATGGCTAGGAAGGAGGCGGTGTCCTGTAGCCAGCAGAGTGGCCAACCTGGTGGCCTGGTGAACCCCACTGTGAGGCACTGTATGGTGGCCCCCTCACCATGCCTAGGACCCACGTGGCAGCAGAGTGGCCACTGACCTGGTGGAGTCACTGGCGGGCGGTCTGCTGAAGCAGTGCGGCACGGTACGAAGTGACCTCCGCCCGGAGGGGCGGAAACCCTGACGTGGCTGCGTTCACATGTCAGGCGGGCGTGAGTGCCTAGGCCAGGTGGAGTGTACCATCTATGCACCTATATTCTCTGCAGGGGTGTGTGTGTGCTTGGGTGGCTGTGCATAGGTGTGTCAGTGTGTGTGCAGCTGTGCGATGGTTGGTTATGGCTGTGTGGGCAGGCACTCTCACTGGGGCAGGGGCACTCTGCTTTTGAGTCACACTGATGTTTGTCTCAACATATATCTCCCACAGGCGGATTGTGAGGACACAGGACCAGAGGTGGCGTGGGCCATGCCAGGGCCCCGGTGCGAGGTGTTATTGCCCCAACAGCAGCAACAGCACAGCGTCAGACCCAGCTGCTGGAGGGTGTAGTATCATTACTCATGGATGCTATTGCATGCTGGGGGCAAGACCACCAGCCATGCGGGACACAACCAAAGGGAGGTCATAATTCCACTATACAAAACACTAGTGAGTCCCCACACTGGAGTACAGTGTACAGTTCGAGACCATACCTACATTATGGACATGGACTGGGTGGAGAGGGTTCAGAGGAGGAGACATGGATGGTGCATGGATTGCATCACAGGTCCTATGCAGACAGGTTGACAGAACTGAACATGTACTCCCTGGAGGGGAGGAGGGTGTGGGGATATGATGGGGACATACAAGTATCTTACAGGGGGGAACAGAGTGCAGGAAAACAATATTTTTAAGTGTAAAGGATGTTCCAGGACTAGAGGGCATGGGATGAAGTTGGAGGGGGGACGATTCAGAGGAAACATGAGGAAGTATTTCTTCACAGAATAGGTGGTGGACAAGTGGAACACCCTGCCAGAGGAAGTGGTGGGGGCTGACTTGGTCACGCAGGATTTGTGAATGCATGGGTTAGCCATAGCAGATTCTGGAGGTCAGGGTAGGGGAGCGGACTTATAGGACAACAGAGTGAGCAGTACAAGGTCAAATGGACAGACTGGGTGTCCCATAGGCCCTTATCTGCCGACACTGTCTATGTATCCATCCATGTGGGCATGACACAGGTGACCTGCATCACAGTGCAGTATCACGCACGCGCGTATGCATCACTGGTGGTCAGGCATGCACTGGGCACATAGCTGTGTAACTGGCATCGCACCACGTTGCCACATCCTTGCCAGCCTAGTTTGTACTGTGATTGAAGTGGGCGGTGTGTGTGGGGTGGTGCATAGCTGGTGCCGCCTGTTTGTGATAGCCATGTGCATGTTCACTGTGGGTGGGTGCATGCCATCACAGGTGCGGGACATTGGGCTACATGGCTTCAGGTTGGGTGGTGTTCAGGGTTGTGGTCAGTCTCAGCCATTGACTGTGTTCCCATTTTCCTGGGCCTCAAGGTACTCAGGAGGATGTCCCAGGATCTTAGGCACCTCAGCCAGGTTGCAGATCGGAACCAGGAGGTCCTGCAGGCCATACAAGCGCCAGGGTGATCGACCAAGGAGCCACAGGAGGGGCACCAGCAGAGAGGACCAGCAATAGCTGGGCCAGCCCATTCCTTCCCTTCTCCCATCCCTATCACCCTGCCTTCCCTCTCTCAAGTTGTTATTCCCTCCCTTGAACACCCCTGCCTTTTACCTGTCCCCCACTTGTACATAGTTCACTTGGGTTTGTGATTAGTCCTTTAAATATACATTTCTATTTTGATATGAATACTGTGTTGGTCTCTGATTTGCAGCTGGCTATGGGTGCTCAGTTGCAGGGTGTACATGCCATCTGGGCTGGTATGGTCCTGGGTATGTGTGTGTGTGTGTGTGTGTGTGTGCATGTGTGTGCATGGGGAGGTATCTCCAGCATGGCAGTGCCTTCGGTTGGTCTTGCAGTCTGCTGCCACCACTGCTGGGTGCACAGGTGTGTCTGGCTTGTAGGCTTCTGTGTTGCAGGGCTGATGAGTGCTGGGGGACAGCATGGTTCCTGAAGTGCCAGTCACTGCACATGGGTGGTGTCTTGGGTCACAGTGCAGGGTCGCTGTGCATCACAGAGGGCTGATGTGCACTATGGTTGTCAACCCCTGTGTGTGGCACTCTTTGCCTGCCATGTGGTTGTGCTGGGGTGTCAGGGCTCTGCTATGCTTTGTTGGCTTGTCCCCATGGGCACGTGGATCATCCGTCCACCCCAGTGATGCTGTGCAGGGGTGTGCGATTGGTGGTGTGGGTTCTGCATGTGTTCCTGTGCCCATGTGTGGCATGGCTGGCGGTGGGCCCCAGCCTGCCTCTCTGGATGTGCAGTTCCATTGCTCTGGGGGGCTGTGCTTGCGCTATGGCAGCTCTGGAATGCTCAGCTGAGCTTCCATCGTTCGCCATAAGCGCAACATTTTGTCAACTTCTCCTTCCTGGTTCTAGCGATGGCGCGGTATGTGCGATATTCAGGCGTTGGTTGCTTCGCTGTTGCTCTGCTCCATGTTTGAATATCGCACCTGTTGTGCATTTGCGCAACTGGTTTGTGCTTGCTCCTGCTGTTGCACTACTTTTGAGCGCAGTTTGAATATCTGGGCCATTGTGTCCAAAGGTTGCCACTGTAATTTAGACAACAATGTGCAATGGTGTGTTCTGAAGTTACATTGTAATACATGTCTTACCAAATTGTAATGTGCCTTGTCTAATTTAGACAATAGCAGTTTGTTTGTTGTATGGCATACAAGTACTCCATATGTTATCACAGGCATGATTAACTGTTCTGCCACTATTTTACGAGCACTTTTCCTCAAACACTTTGTAGTCCTACGTAACACACCTATTCTTTTGTTAACTTTGTCTACCAAGAGATTTACATGTATGTTAAAGGACATATGGGCATCAAAAATTACACTCAAATAGGTATAATGATCTACCTGCTGTAGATATTCTTTATCATCTATTTTAATTTGAAGTTTATCTTTTTGTTTTGGTACAAAGTGTAACAATCTTGTCTTCTTTATGTTTATAATAAGGCCTGACCTGGTGAAACACTCCCTCAAGTTGTCAAAGTCTGTCTGCAGTTTTTGTTGTAAATCTTGGATATTTAAACCAGATGCTATAATTGCAGTGTTGTCGGCATACAGTCTTACCTGTGAGACTCTCACAATTTGTGGTAGATTGTTACTGAATAATAGAAATAACAGGGGTCCCAAAATGGACCCCTGAGGTACACCTCTTTTAACATTTCTAATTAATGAAGTTTTTCCTGAAACCACAACTGTTTGCGAACGTTCTCCAAGGTAAGACTGCAGCCAACACCAAGGCCCTTCTGTGATACCCATATCTTACACTACCTGTAAAAGGAGGGAGTGGTTCACCAGGTCAAAGGTCTTAGACAAATCTACAAAAATTGCAGCTGTCTCCAAACCTGAGTGTAGTGATGAATTAATCAAATCACTAAATTCCAACAGTGCAGATGTAGTTGAGTGTGCTTTTTGAAATCCTGAATGGTAGGGAGTAATTAAATTATATTTGTCCTTCCTGGTTTCAGAAAATGCATAGTATTTTTACCAACTTTATCTGGTCAGACAAGTACCCCCGATTGGCATACCTTAAGTTGGCCACTTCTAAGTTTGATGGAGGACTGCGGATCCCCCATTTGACTATTTATTATTGGGCTAGCCACCTGGCTAAATGCCTGAAATGGGTTTGTCCTGGTCCCGAGAATGTGAGACCGATTTGCCTCAAAATTGAGTTAGATTTAATCCGGTTTATGAACATGGACCCATTAACTTTGTTTTATGTAAAAATGTCCCAGTTACAAGGCGCTGAGAAGTGTCCTATTTTTATGACCTCTTTAAAAGTATACACGCAGCTTTGTTCTTTTTTGTGCTATACCCCTCAGCTTGACCTGGCCCAATCCATCTGGAACTATCTGTCCTTTTCCACGAATAAACAGCGGATTCCCCGCACCTGGTTGCCTCAACTGGGTGATGGGATAGTATCCTCCTTCCTGGATGTTGAGGGAAAGTGGATCTCAGTGGATGAGCTCATTCTGAAATTTAATATTCCACTACACTCACATTTTAAAGAGGTTAAATTAAGGCACATACTTACAATAGTGATAGGTAATACCCCCCCCTGTCAAGCGGTTGGGGCCTTGATTCCGGAATCCTCCTCCCTGCTAGGGTCCTCGGGGGTCGTCTCTAAATTATACCAAAACTTGTTTAATAGATGGTACGGGGACTCCTTCGGACCGACCAGGTTCTGGAGTTCCTTATTCCCCCAATATGTTCCCAATTGGCAGGCCTTGTAGAGGTTCTGTCATAAGTATGTGTCCCAAGATAGACTGCGTCTTATGCAATATCACAGTTTGCATAACATGTATTATACCCCTGTTAAGTTAGCGAAATGGTGTCGTATTGACTCTAACTTATGTGTTAGATGTTCCCAGGGGGAGGGAACACTCCTTCACACATTTTGGTCGTGTCCTAAAATATCTTTGTTGTGGGACTCTTTCAAAGTTTCTCTGGACCCCATACTAGGTATGCAGGAGTGTTTCACACCCGATATTTGTCTCCTAGGGGATCTGTCCTCTATTAGGGTTAAGGTAAGGAGATTTCATATCTCCATGATTGCACTATCTGCCAAAAAGCTTATTTTATGTCACTGGAAATATAAGATCACCCTAACTTTGCAGAAATGGGTGAATGAAATCCTTGCTAACTTGCATACAGAGAAAGCTATAACAAACCTCTATAATAGACTGTCTGTCTACACACATATATGGGATCCCCTTCACTCTTTAATTATTGCTACCTGGATATAAGCACTGATTCATAGTAAGTAGCCCTGTATACTTATGTATAATGTCACAGTTTCTACACTGAAAGTGACCTGATACTGCTGTATGGGGGAGGGTGGGAGGAAGTTTTAAAGGAATAATTATTGTATTCATGTCCTATTTGTCATGTTAACTGCCTCCAATGTTGTGGAATATTTTGTCAATAAAGGTTGAATTATAAAAAAAAAATTACATTTCACAAAAAAAAAAAATATATATATATTTGTCCATATATTCCATGATTTGGGTAGGGACATGATGTTAAATTTTTTTACACAGGATCGAGAGAAGGACTACTGGTCAATAATTATTTATTTCAGATGCCACCCCCACCCCTTTAAAAATGGGAATTATTTTACTTTCTCTCCATACTTGAGGAAATAAACCTATTTGTAGGCTCCAATTGTAAATGTATGTTACTGCTGGAGGGATTATATGTGCAGCTATTCGTAGAAATCTACCCTCTAGTCCATCAATTCCTGTTGACTTGTAGATGTTCAGGTTTCTTAAACCTTTACTCACCGCATGCACAGTTGATATTTTAAATCTAAAAGGAGGGTGTAAATCCTGTTTTACCCTATGTGGATCTCTATGTAGCCCTGGATTTATGTCATCAATAGTATACCCTGGTAAGTCTACAAAAAAATCATTTAAGAAATTTGCAACCACATAGGGGTCATCCCTTAGTGACCCCTGTACTTCAATTGTTATCTTTTTAGTTGAGTATTTTCACCTTGGGTCTAATAGATTATTAATATTCTGCCAAAATTTCCTGGAATTGTTGTCACAACAAGTGGGTACGTGCAGTGCATGAGAGACAAATATAGAATTCTGTGCCAATTGTTGAAATAAATGTGCAATCTAAATAACATTAATGTGCTACCTAAATGACACCATGGGTACCTAGAGATGGAATATATGGATCTGTATGTAAGTAGGATGGTCATGCATTGTTGTTATATGTTGCCTGTGACTGTATGTGGATGTGGACTTAAAATTTCTTTTAATAAACAGATTATGCAAAAATAAATGTTGTAGTCAGTATTTAATAAGGACATCGGCCTCCAGTTTTTATGTTGGCTCACACTTGTGTGCCGGCCAACATATTACATTAGTAGCAGATTTGGAGGCTCGGTCACTGTTGGGCGAATGCAGGGCACACATCAGTAGGTGCAGCCCTCATTCCCTAATAAGCTAGCATGCAGGCGCCACACCAGGAATTCATAATGTGGTGAGCACATCTAAAAAAAGGTTTGCTGCAATGAAAGCCAGGCTCATCATGCAGCGGCACCAAAACACACCCTTCCTATGTGCCTTTCCTGGTGAAGCCCTTCAATAAACATGGCGGTGCTGACTGCCGCCACTTGGAAAGCTGACTTCAGGGGTGCCCAATCCCCCTGTCAGCATGCCCCAACCCACTTCATTTGCTGATGGGGGAGCTCACTCCCCATTGGTATAATGCACCCCCCATTTAAAGTGTGTACTGAGGGGGTGCCCAATCCACCTTGGCACCATGTCCCCCCCTTCCCAGATGGGGAGCCCACTTCCTGTCAACATAATGTCCCCCCATTTGCTGTGTGCCGATGGGGGTGCCCAATCCCCCGTCGGCTACAGGAACCCCCAGAAAACACTGGGTGGCACTCTGAGGCCATCCCAGTGTGTCAAATGCCCCTGTACAATGAAAACGGTCCCTCAATGTGTTTTTTTTTTTTTTTACAACCTGCAAACCAGAAAACAGTCCCCTGTCAAGACCGGTGGCCCTTCCTCATCCAGCACCCACCCTCTGCACACCCTGCCTCCCCACAACCCCTCTCACCCCATACCTACATCCGGAGTATGCACAACAATCTTCGGTGGACCGGGAACACATCTGTACTCTTCAAAGCTGACCACTAACTGAAGAAATACTGGTAAGCTGTACAATGGCATAAATAGGGTTTTTTCAACTTTGGTGCATATCTCTGACATTTTTGAGGATTGTGGCACCAAATTTTCAACATGGGGTTATTGGGACCCCTCCCCATGAATTCAGTTACTATCATGGCATTATTCAGTATTGAAAGGTGATTTTGTGGTCACTGCGCAGAATCACCTTTTGGACTGATTAACAGAATGACAGTGCCACTGTTCATGAGTAGGGAGCTCTCACAAATCCTATGTTGCAAATTTGGTGAAAAAAATCCAAAAAAATGGCTGTTTTTCAAGCGTGCATTGTGCAGTTTCCATGCACGCTCATAACTTCATGAATTTATAATATTTTCACTCCAGATTTTCAAAATTGACATTTTTCCACACCTCCTTATGAACAGTACAGTTGTAATTTTACATATCCTGGCCGAAATGTGTTTTCTCATGTCTGGCATAGAATAGTGTGCTCGCTGAGCACAGTCAGTTTTCAGGACAGTTTGAGAAAATGACAGTGACACTGTTCATGAGCAGAGGTCCTAAAATGCCTATGTTTAAAAGTTGGTGACAAAAGTCCATAAAATGACTGTGTTACAAGCGTGCAATGTACAATTTCCAGGCACCCTTGTAATTTTGCAAATTTGCAATATTTTCATGCCAGATTTTCATCACTGGCATGTTTTCATACCTCCTTACGAACAGTACAGCTGTCATTTTTCACAGCCTGCCCAAAATGTGTTTCCGCACCTGTGGCACACAATGCGGAAATCACTGTGGGAAATCAACTATTTGGACAGATTAACAAAATCATAGCACCACTGTTCATGAGGGGAGGTCCCAAAATGCCTATGTTGAAAATGTGGCTAAAATAGTCCCCAAAATAATTGGGTTATGGACTTGTGTTGTGCAGTTTCTATGTATGCTCATGACTTCAATTCTTCATATTTTCACTCCAGATTTTCAACGTTGCCATTTTTTTACACCTTCTCATGAACAATACAGCTGTCAATTTTCACATCCTGCCCAAAATATGTTTTCATCCCTGTATCGCCAAATGGCCTAGCTGCTGTGCAAAACCACCTTTCAGCTAACAAACTAATTATGCCGCTCTTCTTGAGGTGGGGTCACAAAAAGCCTGTGTTGAAAATTTGGGAATGAAAATACCAACAAACTCCTATGACATTAGGGTTTCCAACTGTAGCACCCCACCCTGTAGAGACTGACAGGCATCAGGGGTGTGACTTGGGATCATTGGCTGTAATGTTCACACCATTCCACCCCCACCCCCACCCTTCAGCCAGCGACAGGCATCGAGGTGTGCCTTAGAGTGTTTGGCCCTAAAGTTCACCCCATTCTCCTATACTGCACCCATCTCAGCATATTTCCTTGTGGAATGTGATAAGTATAAGGCCCAAAGACCCCAAAGCACACCATGACACTTGTCAGTGTCTACAGGGTAGGATGAGGTAAAATGGCATGAGTGTTATAGTTGACAACCCCAAAGGCACACCCCAACACCTGTCAGTCTCTGCAGGGTGGGGATGGGGTTGGCATCAGATCAATACTTCACTGCCATTCCTATTCTGCATCTCTGACTCCTGCACTACCAATGCCAATGTCAGCAAGACAACATTCACGCATTGACAAATGCTTGCTTAGATTCCCTCTTTCTCCTGTTTTAAGTAATAGTAATAGGACACCATCATACATACTCTTAGGTAGTACAGATTGTGTTAATGCTTCATTATAGAGGGTGCCATTTCATTTCCTAATGCTTCAAAAGTCATTTTATAGATTTCATGAGTCAGGCCACCCTCACCAGGTGTTGTCCCTGCACTTAGGGAGCCTATTATATTTTTAATTCCAACTTACTGATTGGTGAGCTAAATAATGACTGGAAGACTTGTGGAAGGGTAGGGAGACCGCATGTTTTTAATCATTCTCTCATCCCTTCTATTGGAAGGTTTTGGATAGAAAACATTTTTATAAAAAAATTTCTCCATCTCCTGTAAAATGCCTGATTTTTGTATGACTTTTTCCACTTCTGTTGTTTCTAAGTATGTTATAATTTTTTGGTCCTTATCTTTGTAGAATTTTCCAAGGGGCATGTTTCCCCTTTTTTTCCTTCCATTTTATATTGCTGTTGGAGTTCTAATTTCGGTATTTTCAATAGTTGAATTAAATTAATTTTTTTCCTTTATTTCCTTTATTTGTGAGGAAATGTCTCCACCTCCTTCATTCTGTAAATTAAAAAAATACCATAGTTGCTCCCTAAGATTTTTATAGGCATCTGTTGATTGTTTTGCATTCTATCTCACCATTGTTTTCATGTTTGATATAATCTCTTTTTTTGTTTCTTCCCACCATATATTTTTATCGTCATTAAAAAAACACTGTTTTCAGTGCTTCTAATGTGTATTGGAAACCCTGTTCAATAATTTGGTGTATTCAAGAGACAAAGGTTCAGTTTCCATAATCCAAAACTTCTCATTTGCTCCAGATGATTCCCTGTTGTTATGTCTAGTAGTCCATGATGCAATGTGGAAACAGGATTAATTTGGGCAGTTTGTAATTGTAGGTGTTTGGAAACCAAACAAATAGTCTATTCTTGTGGAGGGCCTGCCAATCAAATATGTGTGGGATGCTATCTGGTACAGTACTGCATACACATCCAGAAGACCCATTTCTGTAATAATGATCTGAAGACAGTTTGAGTCACAAAACATCTTCCTCATTTGTAAACCTCTATCTGATAACTGTAAACTACAGTTGAAGTCCTCCCTCCCATAATTATGTTTTTAAAAGAAAATAAATAAGGTTTTAGTTTCTGAAAAAGTCATAAACCCTGTCATATTTTAATTGGGGAGCATGCACATTTATAATTCAAAAATCCATCCCTTGTATTTTTACATACAATAACATAACTCCTCCTGGGACTATGTCTATGGTTTGGTAAATATGTGATGTGGAAAAAAAAAAAACCTACCTCAGAACACAATTATTCTTGACACCATACACTTTTACCCCATATCCAACTTCTACTGGCTGATTCCACCTTTACAGAAGTATGTAAATGAATATCCTGTAATAAATTAGGTCATGGTTAGAAAATTGAAATTCGGCAAAAGTGCTTAACTGTTTATGTTCTGACTGTAGACTGTTAGCATTTAAAGATGCTATTTTTAAGTCATACAGGGCGGTATCCATAAATTATTGCCCTTTTCTTATTTAACTTTGCATGACGCCCATGTTAGTCTGCCTTGCTTTTGAGTTTTAGACCTACAATCGTCCATAACTTCAGTGTTAGATTGGTTACCAGTCTGAGAAGATCTTATAGAAGTGTTATCTGATTCACCCTCCACTTCTGATTCTGCCCATTGCAAGGCTGCATATTTATTATTATCCACCGCTGTTTCATCTGAAGTGTTAGCACTTGGTTTTTGTTGCAGTTTGGATTTTTTCCCATTTCTCCTTTGCACTTCTGTAAAGGCCATCTTGGCCAGTCTTGCCATTGGGGGGCATGGGATCCTTCTGCAGTACAGTTTCTGGTTCTGGGTTACTCTGTGCAGGTTGTTCAGGGATTTCTGTTTCAGACAATGTAGGCTGATTTTAATCGAGTGGTCTTGCTGCTCATGGTTGTCATTGTGACATTCCTAGTGAGGTTTTGTTTGCTGGATTTTGCTTAGAAGCTGTTTTAATGTAAAACTCCTGTAGTCTAAAATCAGCATTTTCATTATTTTTGCATGCCCAGGGGCAGTCTATGCCCATTTCTTCACAGAGATTACAAAGAGGGTCTTTAAAGCAGTGTGCACTCGGGTTCACCATTTCCCCACAGTGGGTATATTTTAAGTTTTCACAATTGGTACTAATGTGCCTGCTTAATACACATTTAAGCAGGTCCGGGGTTGCCCTGGGTAAAACAAAAATCCTTTGTCCCAACCAACGTAAAAACAATTTGGAAGGTGGATAATGTCATTCATGTTCTGTTGTAGTTTGACTTTTCCAGCCCCCATTCCAAAAGACCTCATCATCCAATATAAGGGCTTGATTGCCTTGTATTGCACACCATTCCTCCAACCAGTACAGCACGTCTGTAATATCAACCCCTTCATTCCTGAATAATACAGCTATTACTCAAAATGGTTGTTTCATTAAGGGTATGACTACAAAGGGAATCCACAATGGATTTCTTTTTAAATGTGTATACTTGCACCAGAATTTCTCCAGTATCTCAGGGTTTCTAAAACTTATGTCAAAAGTGGATTCGCCTTGCACATGGATTAGCACATACACTTCTGATGGTGTGACACCCAGTGATTGTTTTAGAAGAGTTGTGCCAACAAAAAACCTATCAGGAACTATCTATCCCTGCTATCAGTATAGCGAAGTCTTATGGCATTTTGCCTCTTTGCTAATTCAACCAGCTTGTAAAATAAACTGGCAAAAGTTGGGTTTGGGTCTGTGATGTTTTCCTGATCTAAATGTTGTGGGCCTTCAGTTGTGTTATATACATGCCTATTCTGTTCAGAGTTAGAGTTATTTTGAGGCAAAGGAATGTCATTTATAACATTATCAGCAGTGCCTGTAGTGTCCTGAGTGTTGTGTTCTCCTGCAGAAACATCGGGTAGTATTTTTTTGTTTCCAGTGCTTTTACCAGAAATTCCAGGAATAGGTATGCTTGAGTCAGGTATCCATACCCCAGAATTAGATTCTACCCATCCAACTTTGTTCAATGCTGCTTCTGGTGACCTATGAGCTTGGTCTGCAGTGTTGACTTTTGATGTTTGGGGAATAGTCTGTACCAGAGGATCCAGGCATTCAGCAGGTGCATCTGTCATAAACTGCTTATTAGGTCTCAATTTCTCTGGCAATGGTGGTGATTTTATGGAGCCTTTCCTTTTTTTGTCTTCTTCCATTTGTTCTTTTGCTGTTTTTAACTGCTTTCTGACCTTTTTTAATTCTGCCTGCAGGCATTTTTGTTTTTGTTGGAGTGTCAGTTTTACAGTCGTGAGTTCCTACTCATCTCTGTCACTCATGGTAAACTCTTAAATTTCTTCATTCTCAGTATGCATTTCTTCTTCCATGGTCAAGATGTTTTGCTGGTGACCACTTGGGTGCATTCCAGCTATCTCTTTGCTAGCTACAGAAGCTTACACACTTCCTCCTCCTTCCTTTCTAAATCCTGAAGTTGTGGACTTTGAAGCCAAGCCCTGATTTTTTGCCAACTCACTGCATTGACCTTCTCCTCCTCCTCCTCCTCCTCTGTCCAGCTCCAAACTGGGCTCCTCCATCCCTGCTCACAGAAAGAAGACCCCCCTGGTGCATGAGTAGGGGAATTTCGTCAGTGTTCTGGCCAAATTTCCTCCATTCACAAAAAATATTGCCAACAGCATAATCTGGTTCAATGTCAGTTGTTACCCATCTGTATCTCAAAGATTTTTTGCTCTCTGGAAATCATTGCCTGAGTCTGTAGTTTCATGCAAAACTACTGACCAATTCAAACTAGGAATGGACAGTTAATATGCAGAAAGATGTTATATACTGGAGCTATAGAAGGTACAGGTCTTTAAAGGCTAATGCTAATCTGACCTGAATAAAATCTTATGAGTCTTATGAATCCCCCTTCCCCCGGGACAAGACTGAAAATAGGCAGAATTGTCTAGTTCTCCTTTCCCGGTCAACAAAAACTAAATAAATAAATAGATGACAAATTATACAGATTCCTCTAGGAATCCCTGTTCCCACCCTGAAAGACAATACACTAGGATAATCCTAGTCTGAACACCTGCAACCTCCCTTTCATAGCCACATATTGAAATGGCTGTATATTATTTAATGGGTACACTGTGAACCTGTAGCTGGAAGGAAAGCAGATGGCTCTTTGCCGCTCCTGTGCTTTTATATTGGGCACTGCACCTCAAAACCCCCCACACTGGGATATTCATCTCTAGGACTGGCCAAGTGTTATCACCTCGCCAGGTCTTGTTGATGCACACCAGATTCACTGAGAAATGTGATCTGAATATGACTGGGAGGAGAGTCTTCTCTAAAACGTTCTCACATAAAACCCAGAAAATAAGGGCAGTCTTAACTAAATATTGGTACAATCTTCAGACAGGTTATGAAAGTAATCCATGATTCAAGACAAATTCTCCAATTGACACAAAAAAGAAACCATTATAAATGATCAACTGGTGCTCACAGGACATCCATTAACAGAAAAGGAGTCACTGCACCTGTTGTTGGGACCATTGAAGGTTGGTAGCTTCCTCTGGGCCATTTTTCCCAGTGCCCCAGTACTAGTACTGTGGAAAGGTCTTCATTGAAAATACATTTACCAATGAGACCCATTACACCAAGTACAACATTACCTGCCACTATAAGCATATTGTCAGTGCCCATGTGACAGACTCACTGTGGGAAAATCCTGTGCTCACTCATAGAATATGCAAACATAAGAGCTCAATAAGATGGAAGGACAAGAGAACTTCTGCAGCAATACACTATGACCAGGGAGGACACATCTTCCTCACAAAAATTTTGTGGCTTAGAACTAGTAATGGATTCTAAATGAGGTGCTAACTGGACATACAACTCTAGAGAAATGAGATGTCTAACAAATCATCCAATGGAGTATGTACAGTACTGCACTTACTCTACTAGCATGATTTGTAAAAAAGGAGTGGAACCCTTGACTTCTGTATTGCTAGCAGAAGTGCACTTTGGCTCAGATTGAGCCATTATATGGCTGAATGCAGGCTGAGAAGAGTGCAGAAGCATTCTGCACATGCATAAATGTACCCATGATGTCAGCAGCTTGTAAAGGCATAATGGTCAAAAACATCCTGGAAAACTAAAGATACCTACTGCTTGTCCCCAGTTGACTGCCTACATGACCCAATCTAGAAGTCCATCAAGTTTGACTAGCATGATCTTTAGGAGCAGTAGACATGCAGAAACTCTTTTAAATTAATTAATATATAATTTTCCCTCTTTATTTATAGAGGGAGCATAATAATACTTTGAAGAAGACTTAAGAGTCAAGTTCACAGAGTCAAATCACCACACAGATTTTAGCATGCTTTACTCACTTCATCTTCCTCTCCCTACCCCACATGCACAAAAAAGTTTTGTTGATACTACCCTACAATTTAAGGCTCATGTTAGTGTCAGCGGGTGAAAAATTGAGGTACTGAAACATTAAATATATAGAGAATATTCAGTGGACTGACTTAAAATATGTAGCTCACCTTCACATGGTAGGGGGAAGGCCTATAATTCATGATGAGTGAGATATGAAAGTCCTACCCTGTCACAAATGAAGATAAATTACTTAGTTTAAGCCAGACCATTGCAATTTCAGTTTATACACAATCTGTTTACCTGTTAACACTTGTTGTTTTTGTGTGAAGATTTGTTTCTCAGTGATTTTAACTGCTTGCTTCACAGCTGCACAGTGGTATTGTGATGTAATCATCATTAAAACAGGAAGTTATTATCCCTCTGTACAGACAGCTGGTGAGACCCCATCTGGAGTACTGTGTGCAGTTCTGGAGACCCAATCTCCGCAAAGACATAGACAGGATGGAAGCTGTCCAGAGAAGGGCAACTAAAATGGTGCAGGGTCTGCACAGGAGGACATATGAAGAAGAGACTTAAGGAGCTTATTATGTATAGCCTCGAGGAAAAGGAGGAGGGGACATGATAGAAACTTTCAAGTACCTCAAGGGAATCAACAAAGTCCAAGAGGGTAGCATCTTTCAAAAAGAGGTGTGCAAGAACAAAGGGCTAATTTGAAGATAGAGGCGGCTCAGAGGTAATTTAAGGAAGTATTTTTCACAGAGAGGGTTGTGGATGCATGGAATGGCCTTCGGAGGAGGTTGTGGAGTCAAAATCAGTGGTGGAATTCAAGCATGCATGGGATAGTCATAAGGCAATTCTGGGGGGTGGGGGTAGGAAGAAGTAGGCTGCTGGTTAACTAGGATCTGCAGCTTATCCAGTAGGTAGGGAAATGGGCAGACTGGGTGGGCCAAGCGGTCCTTATCTGCCGTCAAATTCTATGTTTCTATGTTTCTATTGTGAAAGCTGTTCTCTGATTTGTCTGTTTGGTTTAGTATTCCATTATGATAAACTTCATCTTCAATATTTCAATTGTGACCTACTACACCTACTGTAACCTTTAAGATATCATGAAATGTTTCAGTTTATTTATTTATTTATTAATTTTTAGAATTACAACCTTTGAGTCAAAGACTCCTTTGCAAAGGCTCCACATCTGGACAAACAAACAGCTTTGTGAGACCACAGTATACAGAATCATGTGAACAAGCATCAATGCTTAGTGTTACACAGTGTTGCTTTACAAGTTGACAACAAACATTTACAAAGTAAGTTGCAATACTTAGTTACTTACAGCCCTAGGCAAGATTAGCATCCAACAAATGGTGTATGGATTGTCTTAGTTAGATGCAGGACAAAGACATTATAGGATATACAATAGACTGACTCAAAAATACACAATTTATCTTCAAGTGTGAGGGGTCAGAACCATAATTCATGAGTGGCAGAGCCAAGAGTGGGTTATGAAAGTCCTGCTCACTCACAAGTGATGATAAATTACCTGTTTTGAGTCAGGCTCTTGTATATTTGATATATACAACAGTAATTTATCAGTTATAGCTTTTAAATCTGCAGTTTATTTAAAAATGTTGCTGATTTTCTTTGACTTTAACTGCCTGCTTTAGTACTGCACTAGGCATTATGATGTAATCAACATTGTAGAAGATGCTCTCTGGTATGGCATATATGGTATGAGGGATATGCAATGGGACCTGTGAAATAAATAATTTATCTGTACAAGTCATTTGACCCTGGGTAACCTCATGAGTGGAATAAGTCAGGAGTTAGATATCCAAATTCTAACTACTTGAGTATAAATCATTTGTTCCACACGGTCTCCATTTCATATTCAATTTATGCAACAGAGTGAGGTTTTATAAGATAGTAATAGTTTATTAGTATTTTTTTTTTTTAAATCAGTGATTTTTGTAAGACTTTTCGGTGAAGTGGTGCCTTTTCTTTGCAAAAGTATGCTGTTGCTGTAGGCATTACCACAGATGCACTGACATTATGCCAGCACCAACATTCTGATGAGGAAGCTTATTGGAAGTGCTAAACAGATTTTTAACAATCATAACTAAATATGGCAGTGGTGGGTAGCGTGCAAGCTAAGACTATGAGTGCCACCATCAGCTCAGTGTATTATGATGTCGGTGATGGAGAGAAGCAGCTGACTAAAATTGTTTTTATTTTGTGGTTCTTAGTTCCTTAGTTGGTACCAGGGAAGGATCTGAAGTCTGTGGAGTGAGAGAGAGACAAAGATGTGAGCAAGAGTGACTTAGAGTGAGTGCTGCAGGTGGCAGCAGAGAAGACGGGAAATAAAAAATTGAAAGTGTGTCAGGAAAGATTTAACATTTTGTATAAAAGTACTGTTTATGAGCAAAGTGGTTTGGTTTTGACAAGAAGATTATGAGAATGGACCAGAATGGGGGACACAGAGCCAAAGTTGTAGGGGTGGAGGAAACAGAACCTACTCTGCAGTCTAGTTTCAGTGAAGGAAAAGAAAATTTTTGCTTTGCTTTTGAATTTACAACATATTGAGGTGGACTCTGTAGAGGGGCCGAGCTGATACAGAGTGAGAGTTTGTATTGGTAGTGTCTTTTCTATGGTTTGTACATGTTATTGATGTCTATTGTGACTGAAGAAAGTGAAAATGGTAGTAATTACAAAATCATAGAAACATAGATTTTTCCAGCAGAAAAGGACCAATAGGACCATCTGGTCTGCCCCAATTTTCCCTCCCTACTCTGACACCTCTGACCCATCTTGGTCACCAGCATCAGTCTTCATTCCTTTCTACTAGCTAGTTTTCCCTATGCCTGTCCCACACATGCTTGAAGCTTTTTACAGTCTTAGCCCTTGCAACCTCTGTTAGTAGGCTGTTCTATGCGTCCATGACTCCTTCCATGAAGAAGTATTTCCTTACATCTCTTTCAAACCTCCCCCTGTACCATCACTGCATACCCATGTATCCTGCTTCCTTCCTTTCATTGAAAGAGACAGCCTACCTGCACCTTGTTCACCTCTGTCAGGTACTTACAGGTTTCAATCATGTCCCTTCAAACTCTCCTCTCTTCCAATGTGTACATGTTGCAATCCCGCAGTCTTTCTTCATGCAGCTTCTTGTGTAGTCCTGTACCTTGTTGGTGTCCCTCCTCTGCACCACTTCTACCTTGTCTATGTTATTTTAGAGGTGTGATCTCCATATTCCCCTTCCTATGCACCACAGCATTTTACTAGCCTTTCCAGCTGCCTTGTCACACTGGCTGGCTACCATGAGGTCATCATATGTGATGACCCTGTGGTCCCTTTCTGCCTTGGTGACCATAAGTCCCTCCCCCCATCCTATACTCAGTTCCTGGATTTGTGGTCCCATACATACAACCCTGCTCTTTTTGCCATTTAAACCTAGTTGACAGTCCTTAGACCACTCCTCCAGCATCCCCAGATCCCTATGCATCCTCTTCAGCCACACTGAGAGTCAACTCTAGTGCATATTTTTGTGTCATTTGCAAAGAAACACACCTTCCCTTGCAGCTTATATGCAATGTCACTTATGAAGACATTGTGAATCATTCCTCTGTCCACTGAGTGTGTGCCATTCATCACCACACTTTGCCTTCTATCCTTCAAACAGTTTGATAACCAGTTTATCACTTTCTCTCCAACATCAAGCTGGTTGGTTTCTTCATTAGCCACCTGTGCAATACAGTATCAAAGGCCTTACTGAAGTCCAGATAGGCCACATCCACTGTCCTTCCCTGGCCCACCTCCCTACTCCCTAGTCACCCCATCAAAGAAATCTATGAGATTCATTTAACATGACCTCCTCTCTGTAAAGCCATGCTGCTGGTTGTCCTGCAGCCCTTCTGTCTCCAGGTGCTCCCTCATCTTCTCCATCCGTAGTATTTCCATCAATATCCCCACCACTGAAGTGAGATTTACTGGCCTGTAGTTAGTAGCCTTCTCCTTGTTGGACCCCTGGGACACTGTGTTCAAGTTCACACCCCTCCCTAGTGACTGCACAAGGCCTACCTGGTTCAGGGAGTTGTTTTTTTCTTTTTACTGCCCTAGAGGGTTCATCCCAGAAGAAAGAACTAGCGTGATGCTCCACACAGAGAAAATAAGTGGACTAGATGTTGTGTGTAGTACCACCCCCTGAGATGTGATACCTACCAACCTCCCTATGCTGGACTGGACAACCCCCTGGGGATCTCTAAGACTGTGGTTACCTTCAACAACAAATACTTCAAGTCAGGCTATTGACTCAGGCTCCACGACCCTCCGCTGGTGCAGCTATGGCTCAGAACTCCTGCCACCCAGCTGTACACTTTAAGGCCATCCCCGGGATCCAGCAAGCCAAATCTGCCCTTGACTCGGGCTCCACGACCCTCTGCTGTTGTGGCTATGGCTCAGAACTCCTGCCACTCAGCTGTACACTTTGAGACCATCCCCGGGATCCAGCAAGCTGAATCTGCCCTTTACTCGGGCTTCACGGTCCTCCACTGGTGAGGCTGTGGCTCGGAGCTCCTGCCGCCCAGCAGTGCACTTTGAGGCCATCACCAGGATCCAGCAAGCCGGTAAGAGGTCTTGTCTAGCCAGGGAAACTGAAAACTGCTGCCATTGGCTCAAAGCTCACCTTTCTGCACCCTGATTGGACTCTGTCCTCATCCTGCTATTTTTCTAATTGGCTAGCAGTGCCTGCTGAAACTGAGCTTCTCTCAGGGCTGCTGTGCCCATTGATTTGAACTGCAAGCAGCTGAAATGTTATGCCTGCTGTGCCTCTGGGACTCTCGCTCTGCCACTGCTTTGAGGTTTCTTTGATTTATTTCAAGTTTTAAATGTTATTTCATGTGACTGTTCTTGATTCTGAATGAAACTGTTTGTTTTCTGCCAGCCCATCGCTTCCTCTGCCCGAAGGCTTTTTTCTTTCCTTTCTGTGTGCCTGAACCACCTCTCTTCCACTCACTGTTGCCTCCCTCTCTGTTAATTGCTCTACCTTTTCTCCTGTTCCTCACCCCCACCCCTTCGTGGTGCCAAGACTAGTCTTCTTTTGTCTCAGAAGATACCTGCCTCTGGCTGTTGCCCCCCCCGCTCTGCCCCCCAATCTGCCGCACCAGTGCTTCTGCTCCTTGCCTCCTGAATTAAGTCCCCACATCATCCCTACAACTCTGATCCCCTCCCACTGCTAATTCCCTATTTCTTTGTCCCTTTTCCAGAATCTGCCATTGACATGGGCTTCACAACCCTCTGCTGGTGTGGCCACAGCTCGGAACTCCTGCCACACAGCTGTACACTTTGAAGCGTTCCCCGGGGATGCACCCTGATTGGACTCTGTCCTCATCCTGCCATTTTTATAATTGGCTAGCGGTGCCTGCTGAAACTGAGCTTCTCTCAGAGCTGCTGCGCCCATTGATTTGTACTGCAAGTGGCCGAAATTTTACACCCTCTGTGCCTCTGGGACTCTCACTTTGCCACTACTTTGAAGTTTCTTTGATTTATTTAAAGTTTTAAATGTAATTTCATGCGACTGTTTTCTATTCTGAATAAAACTGTTTTAGCTCTTAGTTTGTTTTCTGCCAGCCTGTTGCTTCCTCTGCCTGATCGCTTTTTTCTTTCCTTTCCATGGGCCTGAACTGCCCCCTCTCACTCATGTTGCCTCCCTCTCTGTTAATTGCTCTGCCTTTCTCCTGTTCCTCACCCCCCCCGCAGCGCCAAGGCTAGTCTTCTTTTGTCTCAGAAGATACCTGCCTCTGGCTGTCACCCCCCCCCCCCGCTCTTCCCCTCTGTCTGCCTCTCCAGCACTTCTGCTCCTGCCACCCAATTTAAGTCTCCATGTCACCCTGCAGCTCTGATCCTCCTCCTGCTAATTCCTTATTTCTTTGTCCCTTTTCCAGAATCTGCCCTTGGCGCAGGCTTCAAAACCCTCCGCTGGTGCGGCCGCAGCTCAGAACTCCTGACACCCAGCCATACACTTTGAGGCCGTCCCCGGGATCCAGCAAGCCGGTAAGAGGTCCCGTCTAGCCAGGGGAACTGAAAACTGCCACCATTGGCTCAATACTCACCTTTTTGCACCCTGATTGGACTCTGTCCTCATCCTGATATTTTTCTAATTGGCTAGCGGTGCCTGCTGAAACTGAGCTTCTCTCTGGGCTGCTGCACCCATTGATTTGTACTGCAAGTGGCCGAAATGTTATGCCCACCACCTCCCCCACCTTGCACCTTAATTAAATAGGTTATCTCAACGACACCCCTTGTGGCCCCTCCTCCTTGATCTCACACTATTGTACACCTCCCTTGGTCCTCCTCTCTACTCCTCTCACAACCTTAAACCCTGCATCTCTGTGTCACTGTGCTGCTTGGCCCTCACCTGGCAGTGTTCCTGCCTCACACTGCTCCTCTTCCCCCTACCTTCTGCCATTCCTCAATCCATTCATGCACAGCCTGCTTGTCTCTACACCTTCTTCTCTAAATCCCACCTTGTTCCTATCTCGTCATACACTCCTCCCACTCTCTCCTTTCCTTTCTCTTCTTCCTTGCACCCATCCCCCCTCTGCTTCACTCCCCTGCAGCCTGCTTCCCCTCTCCCCTCTGCAGCTACCAACTTGAAACAGCGTATCACCACTTGGGTACTCTCCATCAAGTACCCAACCTACTGTCCAGGAACTCACCTACCTTTAAGGAACTGCTCCTTACCAGAACTGGACTTCATGACCCCTCCCAGTCCTCTCTTTTCACCGTAACCACAACCTTGCACATTCACCATACTATCCTTGCTCGTATACCGAGAAGACAAAAGTTTTCCATCAAGGAACTTCATTTGAGCACTCTACGGCTTGTGCTCCTGCTCCTACTCCTACTATTATCTGGTAATGTGCACCCAAACCCTGGCCCAACTTTCAACAAGGCCACTAACCACAGCAAGCCCACTGGTGCCCTCTCAATCATGTCCATTAGCATCTGCAGCCTTCTCTGAAAAAATCGATGCCCTGCAGGTCCTTATCAGCCAACATTGTCCGGACATCCTGGCAGTTGTCGAGACCTTGCTCTCGTCCTTGGTCCCTGACCAGGCAACCAACATCACTGGCTACAATGTCTTCATGATTGACTGGTTGGCTAAAAGAGATGGTGGCTGCATTGTATACCTAAAAGACACTATCATGGGTCACACCATTAATACCTTGTCTCACTCCTCCACTGCTCAGATTCTTCTAATCTGAATCCTCCTAGGTGCACAAAACAAGGCCCTCACAATTGTCACCATCTACATTCCTCCTAAAGAACAAGGAATTGGGCTAACTGCAGTTCTGGACTTCATCAGGTCACTTCCACCTGACACCGAATCCATCCTCCTTGGGGACTTCAACATAAACTGGGCTGCTGTTGAAGCAGGAGTGCACAGAGACTCCACTGATGTGGCCAACCACACAGAGATTGTTGACTCACCAACCAGAAAAAATTACAAGACCAGCACCAGCACCCTCCTGGATTGGATCCTCATCACCCACCCCTCACGGATGACAAAAACAACTGTCTTACCTGACTGTCTCAGTGACCACTCCCCTGGCAGCTGTACCTGGTCTAATAAATTCACTAAACCTCACCCCCAAAACCATCACCAGCAGAGGTCTGCCCCATGGTCAGCTAAACCTTTTCAAATCTTATCTCCTCCTCCAAGACTGGTCACCAGTTTTCAACACGACCAATGTGAATACTGCCCTGGACCACTTAATTAAAATCTTCACCAAGACATGTAACATTTACGCCCCCTTAAGGAAGTGCAAAGTCAAAGTACTCAGTAACCCTTGGCTCACAGGTGACCTTCTTAAGAAACTAAAATCAAGGGAGAACCTCTGGTAACTAGCCAGAAACTCTGGGAGGCAAATTGACATCTCGAACTACAAGTGTGCATGGAATGACTGCACCAAACTCATCCATCAAATGAAATCTGCCTATTATAAGAATGCCCTCACCAACTCCTGGGGCAATGGAAGAGATTTCTGGAAAAATATACATGAAGTCACTGGGAAACAGTCCAAATCCCGCCCAACCTTGCTTAACATAAATGTAGTCACCACACTTGAACCCCAAACCATTGCTGACTCCTTCAACTCTGCCTTTTGCTGACCTCAGCTCAGTTTTACCCACTGATTTCTTCAATGACGACCAAGCTCCTCTGTCCCAAATGAACTCTTCCCCCAACAAGCCACATTTCTACTTTAAAGTGGTCACAACTCACCAGGCTCGCAAGTATGTCTCAAAAGCCATTAGGAACTCAAGATTCAGCAGTGAATCCATTGATCTCAAACTCCTGTCACTCAACCTCGAAGAGATACTTGTGCCCTTGACCAAGATCCTTAAACTCTCCCTCAGCCTGAGCCAGTTCCCAGATAAGTGGAAATCTGCCACTGTTACCCCCATCCTCAAAGGGGGTGACAAAACAGCTCTTGAGAATGTCAGACCCATTGCAATTCTCCCCCCCTCCAAGGCTCTAGAACACGTTGTCTCTGACCAGCTTAAGGACTTTCTGGATAAACACAACATACTATGCCGGCAACAACATGGATTCAGAAATGGGCAAAGCACCTCCTCTGCACTTCTTGAATTCACTGGTGCTATCCACAGCTCACTGGATAATGGACAACTAACTGGCTCAGTCTTTATCGATTTGACTAAAGCCTTCAACACTGTTAATCACCGCCTCCAGCTTGGCCAGCTCCTAAATGCCGGGCTCTCACTTGACTCTATCAGCTGGTTCAAAAGCTACCTTGTCAATCAGACTCAGAGAGTTAGAAGTGCTGATACCTTCTCGAACCCAAGACCTGTCCGCTCGGGGGTCCCTCAGGGCTCTATCCTGGGACCCCTCCTCTTCAGCCTGTTCCTAAACTCTCTACCAGATTCATGCACTGAGCAAATCATTCTTTATGCTGATGATGCAGTTATCCTAGCCTCTCATCATGACCCTAAAGTCCTGCAAGAAAAACTCCAGCTTGGCTTCTCATCCGTTGAAGCCTGGTTCTAAACACATAAACTGATCCTCAATCAGAAGAAAACAAAATCTATGACCTTCAGTAGCCCACACAACAAAAATAAGCACTACAATCTCTCCATCAAAACTACAAAAGGTGTCTCACTTGAACATACTCAATCCTTCAAGTACCTTGGCATTACCTTGGATCCCCATCTCTCCTATGCTACCCACATTAATAATGTGGTGAAATCTGCTAATACCCGACTGGGCTTACTGTTCAGGCATAGGAAACACCTTACCACTGATGTATTGTCAATTGCAGTCCACAGCTCTGTCATTAGCATTATTGACTATGATCTTATCATCTGTGGCTCTGCTACCACCACGTCTCTCAAATGAATAACTATCTCTCTCAATAAAGCCTACCAACTCATCACAGGATCCCATCATCTCACTCACACTTGTGAACTCTACTCCTGGACTGGGTGGCTGCAACTTGACAGTCAAATTAAATACCAGACTTGTATCACTGCCAAGAAAATAATGATGGGTCTTGCCCCTCCTGGAGTGCACGCTCTTCTCTCATCCAGGTCCAGCCTCTCCTATACAAGGAGGTCCAAGCCAAACTCCCTACATATCCCACAGTGTCATACTACCCAAGGACAAAGATCATTTGCATACAGGGCACCTTACTGGCTAAATTTCCTTAGTAGCGACACTCTCACTGCACCAACCCTTGGTGTCTTCAAGTCCAAACTTCGACTTTCCCTTCTTGCCTCCAGCTCTTCTGACTGCTCGCTCCATTAGTCCCCTGTCCACCTGCCTAATCCCATGTATCAAGCACTTCTTCGACTAAATTGCTGCTCCCTAACCTGGCACTTAAAACTGTCTGTCTTTGACAAGGCCCTCGGGCTGCATACCATCCCCCCCACACCTCCCCCCTTGCTCCTCTGTCCCTCTTTCTCCACCCTTATCTCTGGAACTCTGTGCTCTCCCTCCCCTGCCACACCTTCTTACCTCTGTCCCTCATTTTCCTCTCCTGTACTCTTTGTTGCCGCATTCGTTTGTTCATCAAAGATTAATGCTCATCTACTGTTCTAATACTGTATACTGTTCAATTACTGACATGGAACCTTTGTAAAAGAGCCTCAGCTCAAAGGTATTGTGTAATCCTAGACTTGAATAAATAAATAAATAAACTGGGCCCACACACAGAAGTAAAATTCAATCAATTAAGACTGCTGGGAGAAAAGGTTAATCCTTTGCTTGTTCATCTTGTTCACTCTTATCCTATAGCAATGCATTCTAAAAGCCACTTTAGTGTGTGTCACTACTGTCTTGTACAGAAAAAAGGTTCATTAGAATCATAGGCAACACGTTATTAATACATTTGCTCATATATCCATTAGTCAACTAATGGTTCTCACTCAGACTGCTGAGGTGGCACAGTCTGATACTTGATCTAATTTCTTATTACACAAGTTACCATGGTAACTGTGAGCCTCCCTTCAGTTAGTCTCATTACCCTTATTTATGACTCCTTAGAACCTTGCCAACATATCTGCTGTATTTTTTTAAAGGAAAAAAGAAAGAATAACAAAAATTTCAATCAAGTCCTCTAAATAAGTTATAGCTGGAGCATGCACTATCACATGATATTTTGACAGTATTCACTAATACTAAAAGAAAAGTATTACAGTAGCATTTCACATTTATAATGTTTTAGTCTGTTTGGCTTTTTCATTAGCCTACCACTTCTCGATCTGCTCAGCTGTTCAGGCTTCTCATGAGTGGCAGGGTCATCAGCCATCTGAGCACAAGGCATCAGTTCAGTATTGTTTTGAGACATTTCAGGAAAGTCAGGTTAAACCCTGTTTGTCAAATTAGCGTTTCTTTCCTTTTCAGTGTCTAAACTAAGGGCATTTCATTTTTTTCATTCTGTGTTCATGACACTGTCCTGGGTTCCCAGGTAAATATTCTGTGTCTGTTATTACGAACATACGAACATACAAACAAACAAAATTTGCCAGCAGATAAAGGCCTAGAGGTCTATCAAGTCTGCTCAAATGTGCACCTAGCACCCCTTATTCTTCAGCTGCCCTTCCCTTCCACCCTTCCCCTTCATTAACCCTCCCCCTTGTCCTGTCCCATCCCCTTTTGAAGCAGTCCACTGTTCTACTGCATACCACTTCTGCAGGTAACGCATTCCACCCAGCCACCACCCTCTCTGTAAAAAAGTGTCTCCTCATCTCCCTCCTGAACCTTCCTCCCTCCAGTCTCATATCATGGCCCCTGGTGGCCCTCCCCTCCCTTACTTTGAACAGCCCCTCTGTACCCATCTTGTTTATTCCTTTCATGTATTTAAAGGTTTCAGTCATGTCACCCCGTCCCTCCTCTCCTCCAGTGAGTACATGTTCAACTCCTTCAACTTCCTCTCGTATGATAAGTCCCCCAGCCCCTTGATCATCTTTGTCACCCTGCGCTGTACCCCCTCCAGTAACTTAATGTCCTTCTTCAGATATGGGCGCCAGTACTGCATGCAGTACTCCAGGTGTGGTCTAACTAATGACCTATACAGTGGCAGAATCACCTCCTCCCTCCTTGAGGATATACCCCTTGCAATACAACCCAGCATTTTGTTGGTCTTTGCAGCTGCCTTCCCACATTGTGCCGAGTTGTTCATTGACCCTGTAATGAGCACACCCAGATCCTTCTCCTCCTCTGTCTGGGCTAGCTGCACTCCCCAGCTGGTAACTCCTCCTTGGATCTTCATCCCAAATGCAGCACCTGCACTTTTTGGCATTAAACCCCAGTTGCTAGGTGTCTGACCAGGTTTCAAGCTTTGTCAGATCATCCTGCAACCCCTGCCATCCCCCTAGGTCATCCACCACCGCGCCTACCTTGGTATCATCAGCAAACAGACTGATCTTGCTCTTGATGTCCCATGATATGTCTGCAATGAATATCCCAAACAACACTGGTCCCAACGCCGAGCCCTGTGGAACACCGTTTGTCACTGCCCTTGGGTGGAGAGCTCCTCACCCACCACCACCCTCTGCCTTCCTGAAGCCAGTTTCCTACCCATCTCACCAGCTTTGCACCCACCTGTGCCTATGAACTTCCTTCCCAGCCTTCCATCGGCACTGAGTCAAATGCCTTACTGAAGTCCAGATACGGACATCCACTGCATGGCCCCTGTCCAGTTGCCTCTAGTTACCCAGTCAGAACTCGGACTCAGGTTGGTTCGGGCAGGATCTGCCACGTATAGCCATGTTGTCTGCTGTCCTGTAGTCCTTTGCCCTCTAGGAGGGCCACCAGCCTCTCCTTCAGGATAGTCTCCATTAGCTTACCCATGATGGATGTGAGACTGGTCTGTAGTTTTCCGTTCATCCTTGGGGCAGTCTTGTGAGGGCACCACATGAGCCATCCTCCAGTCCTGAGGGCTACACCTGGAATGTAGTGAGGCATTAAATAGGTCTGCTAATGTCCTGCAAGGACCTCTGCCAGCTCCTTCAGTACCCTGGGGTGGAAGTCATCTTGGTCTGGTGCCTTGTCCACCCTCAGTGCCTCAAACCCTCTCGAACTCTGCCTCCATGATTTCCCATCTGTCACCACTTCCCCTGTTTCTGCCATTTCTCCCACCTTAGGTGTCACCCCTCTTCTCTTTAGTAAATACTGAGCAGAGTACTCATTTAGTGCTTCTGCCTCATCGCACCATGCTTCCACCCAACCCTCCTTTCTAATCCTTACTATGTGGTCCTTACAGCTCCTTTCCTCCTGATGTACTTAAAGAAGTCCTTCTCCCTTCTTAATGCCTTTTACCAGCCTGAGTTCCATAGATGCTTTGGCTCCCCTTACTGCCCTTGTCACCTCCTTCGATTCTGTCAAGTACTCCTCCCTGTCCTCCCCTCCCTGTTTTCTTGTACTTCCTAAAGGCAGCTCTTTTCCTCCTTACCTTTTCCATGACCTTCTTGCTCAACCAGCACGGTTTCTTAGCCCTAGGCTTCTTGCTCTTGACTTTGCAGCAGGTTTTGGTTGCCTCCACTATCCCCAGCTTTATGAGCTCCCACCTCTGGTTAGTGTCCATACTAGATTGAATTCTGGCCAGGTACCCTTTTACCACTTCCCCCATTCTCCCAAAGTCAGCCCTCCTGAAGTCCAGCACTCTTGTGCCAGATTCCACTCCTTCCTTGCACATATCCAATGTGAGCCATACTGAGTGGTGGCCACTCCCTGACAGTGATTCCTCCACTGTAAGTTCTCTCACAAAGTCCCCATTTGCTAGCACAAGGTCAAGGGTATTCCCTAACCTGGTTGGTTCACTGACCATTTGCAGCAGGAAGCTGTCCAGGAAGGCATCCAGCAGTACCTGCTCCCTTCTGTTCCTGGTTGTTGTGGTGCTCCAGTCCACTTCTGGCATGTTGAAGTCCCCCACAATCACCACACTACCCTTCTTGCAGGTCCTCCTGATCTGTCCCACCAGTTCTCTGTCTAACTCCTCCATCTGAGATGGTGGCCTGTACACCACTCCCATTCTAATACAGTCACTTGTGGTACAGAGATGTGTCCTGAGTTTGTCAGCACTGGCATTAAATGTTTCCTATTTTGTATTAACAGTTGTCCAGTTTCAGTAAGTACCAGATAAGATCTTGAAGCAACAAACCTCTGAACAAATGCCAGTTCTCCCCAGCAACCCTCCATTCTCACCCTGAATGTTTCTCCAGGCTGCAATTTCTGGTGATATTTTGCTGTTCTATCATATGTCTCAAATTGTTTCTTGAATTGCATTGCTTTTTTCTTCAGTAAGCCTTTATTGTCCATGTGACATTCATGTTTGAGGTGAGGTAGTTGGGTTTGAACCTGACATTCCATGAGCAGTTCCACTGGGGATTAGCCACATTCTAATGGGGTTGCTCTGTAGTTCAGCAATGCAAGGGAGTGATCTGTAGTTTTCCTCTTTAGCTTTCCTCATTAGAGACTTGGATCATTTTGACCCTACATTCTGCCAACCCATTTCTTTGTGGTTATGTTGGACTGGAGCTTATGTTCTTGAACCAGTAGAACCTTGCAAAGAATTTGAATTTGGCACTTGCAAACTGAGGTCCATTTTCTGTCCTTATAATCAGTGGTATTTCAAACATTGCAAAGATAACTTTAAGCTCTTGATTTACTTGACTTGAGGTGGGTGGTCTGAGCTTTATAACTTGTGGGTAACATGAAAATGCATCAGTTACTGCCATGTACTCTCTGCCTTCTAATATAAACAAGTAAACCTCTACTGTTTCCTAGACATTGGCATTTTTCTGATCTGAAATTAAGTATTCTCTCTGTAGTGCAGACCTGTATTTCTGACATATGTGACATGCCAAAACTGTATTTTCCATATTTTTCATAATTCCTGGTCAGACCAGGACCTGTCTTGCTCTGTGTTTGCATTTTTTTTAATACCTATATGTCCTTAATGAATTTTATGTAGCATTTCCTTTCTTAAATCAGTAGAAACCACAATGATGTCACCCTTAAGCAATACCCCATCTACAGTACCGCAGATAATTCAACCTGAAATGGCACATACCTGCATGGTATGTATTGTCCTTTCCACTCCTTTTGTATGGCTGACAATCCTGCCTGTAGTGTTTCATCTTGTGCTTTTGTAGTTTCAGTCTGTCCCACGTGTGTGCTGATATAGCTCAAGAAGTCTTGACTCTATTTATGTGAATTTCCACTTCTGTGTACCCATATTGATCAGTGTTCCTCTGTGATTCATCCCAAAATCTTGCCAAAGCATCAACCACAATCAAATGGTTCCCAGGCATGTATTTTATGTGGTAATTATACTTTTGCAGTTTGATTAACAGTCTCTGAAGCTGTGGCAGTGCCTGCCATAAATCTCTTTTTGAAATGGTTATCAGTGGTTTGTGGTCTGTTTCAATCACAAAGGGGTTCAATAAATGTAATTATGAAATGCATTACTTCCAAAAGCTATGGCCAACATCACCTTTTCGATCTGTGCATATTTGTATTCTATTTTTGTAAAGGCTTTAGAGGCATATTCAACAGGTCTCCATCTGCCATTTCTGACTAGTAACAGTACTGCTCCTTTTCCAAGTTTTGATGCATCTGTGGAAAGTTTTGTCTGACAAGTAATACCAAAATATTATAAGGTAGGTGCAATGGTCAGAAGTTATTGAATTGCTTTGAATTTCAACTCACGTGCTGTTGTCCAAGACAGTGTGGCTGACTTACTTAGCTATTTTCTCAGATGGCATGACTTATCAGTCAGATTGTTAATGAACTTCCCCAGATAATTCACCAGTCCCAGGAACTGTTGTAAATCTTTCTTCATTTTGGGCTGTGGGATTTTGTTTATGGCCTGTTCTTTTGCTTGGTCATGTTTCACACCATCCTCTGAGAGGGTTTTTCTGAGGTAGAGTACATAATCTCTGTTTTACTTATCTGACATTTCTGTCTATTAAGCTTGAGGCCCATTGCCCAAGCAGCTTGTAACACTTTTCTAAGCATGGTATCATGATGCTTCTGTAAGGAGCCCCATATGAGTATATCATCAATGTAAACTTCAGCCCCTTCAATGCCTTCTAGCAGTTGCTGCATGATGCTGTGAAAAACCTTGGGTGCCTAGCATATGCCGAATGGTAGTCTCTTTAACCAGTGTCTGCCATAAGGAGTGTTAAAAGTACATAAGCGTTGACTTTCTGGTGTTAGTTGTATTTGCCAGAATCTTGAGGAGGCTTTCAATATTGAGAAATATTTGGATCCTTCCATTTCATACAAAATTTCATTTCTTGAGGGATATGGAAATGCTCTCTTTTAATGCATGCATTTAACTCTTGTGGATCTAAACACAAGTGTACTGATCCATTTTTTTTTTCTAAATGACCAACAAGGAGTCAACACATGGGGTTGTTTCCTTCACTTTTTCAATGACATCCAAATCTATTAAACATTACAATTCTTTTTTCAGTTTATCTGTCAGGGCCATGGGGACCCTTCATGCTGAATGAACTACTGGAACTGCATTATCATCCACAGTGATATGATGGGTAACTTCTCCAGTCCTTTAAATACATCACTATATTAAGACAGGATATTATCTGTGACAATCTTGTCATTTTCTATTGCAAAAGAGTTTTCTATCAGACCCAACTTCTGACTGGTGTCTAGCCTGAAAATTGGCTTCTTGTCCCCATTAACAATTACAAAGTAGTGTTTATTGACATTGCCCTTGTGCTGGAGGTGAAATGCACAGTACCCTACAGTGGGTACGGTTAGTCCATTATATGACTTCAAAACAGTAGAATTTTTCTTTAGCTGTGATTCTTTTGGTATCCTATGACACAGTCGATCTGTTAGATGCCTTGCTTATCTAGGGTCCATAGAAAAAGTTAATTTTTGTTGTCTGAGTGTCTTATTTCTGTAACTGCATGCACTGCATTTTTCTGTTTACAACATATTGCAAAGTGATTAAGTTGGCCACAGTATCTTCACTGCTGCCCATAAGCGGGACACTTTCCGTATGCATGGTGCTTACCACAGTGGTGGCAGAGGTCACTTGCACCCTTTCTTTGTGTGTTTGCATCTCTTCCTGTCTCCTTTTGTTGCACCTCTTGCTTTGTATAACCTGTTAGGAACCTCCGGGCTCTATTTTTCATGGCTTACAGAGCAGCAACCTCAGTACTGGCCTTTGTCTCTTTTGCTCTGGTGAGGACCTGCACTTGCATCTGAGTCTGCTCCGCAGCTGGACAAATCTGTATTGCCTTTTGCAGGGTTGGTTCACTTTCTCTTAGTAGACTTTCTTTCACTTTTGGATCTGAGCAGCCAATCACTCTTTGATCTCTGATCATAGAAGGGCCTGGGGTGCCAATGTTACAGTATTGAGCTCTAAGTCTCAAATCAGTAACACATTATTCTATTGTTTCTTGTTCTTTTTACAATTGGGATCTAAAAATATAACTTTCAAAGGTTTCATTTTTTCTTGGCACACAGTATGTTTCAAACTATTGCATAACTTTTTCATAGTTCTTGTCCACTTCTGACAATTAAAATTTATATATATATATATATATATATATATATGTTCAATGCAAAAAACTTTGTTAATGCATCAATTAGGGTTCTTCTACAGCAATAAAAGTGAGGAAATTTGATTTTAGGGTCCCTTCCCTTGCACCCCACCCCAGCCCACCCTCACCAAGAGGCATTGGGGCATGCATTGGGGTCATTGGCCCTAACTCTCACCCCATCCCATATGTAAACAAGCTGAGGTGGTGTAGTGTAGGAAAATGGGGTGAGAGGACCAACAACCTCAGCACATTAATAAAGTGTTGCACCCTTCTGGCCCCACACTCCCACGAACTTGTAAGTGTCGGGCCACATTACACACCCAATGACTAAAAAGTACATTGACAACAGCAAGGCCACCCACCAAACAAATGTTAATCTAGTAGAGCAATAGAAAATGCTGTCCACAAAATGTAATCTTTGCCACTCAATATCTCCACAAAAAAGATATTGTCCAACACATAAACACCACCATTGACATCTACAGGACATGCCATCAACACCCTCCAAATTTAAAGTAAAAAGACCAAGCCGTGTCTGAGATATAACATGTCAAAATTTGACATTTTCATTTGTCAGAGTGGTGCAGTTCCACACTTGTTGACATTTAACACACACAACAACTGAAAATTACATCCATGACACTAAGGTTGGGCAATCTATCAATTTCAACCCACCAGCAGAATCCAAAACACTGTCTGCAACACAGAAAGTGTGTCATGCAATATTGCCACAAAAGAAATTTTCTCCAATATGTAAATACCATACTTCACATCTACAGGAAATGCTGTAAACATCCTCCAAATTTCAAGAAAAAAGACCAAACCGTTTCCAAGATATTCAGTCTTAAATATTAGTAACATTTCCCTATCTATTGCCTTATAAAAAATCTGACCATCTTGCCCCCCCCCACGATCAAAGATGGCGATTAAAGAATCTCATGATCAAAGAATTTGCAGGCTTGTGATCAAAGAAGTTGCAGGCTCATGAACAAAGAATAAAAACTGTTCTCATTTAAAAAATGTAAAGAACTGTGGTAAACCACCACCATGCTTCATCAGAATGAAGCCCACTGAGTAAAACCCACCCTCATTTGTCTTTCTAGGACACCCCTGGGCTGAGAAAATTTATTTATTATCTGGCCATCTCATCCCTCGCTCATGTTGCATGATCGTGATCAAATAATCTCTTGATCAAAGAATTTGCAGGCTCGCAATCAAAGAAATTGCTCGCTCATGAACAAAGAGTGAGGGACGAAATGGCCAGATTTTAAAATAAATTTTTTTAGCCCAGGGGTGCCCTAAAATCTTATATGTTTTACTCAGGGAGCTTCTTTCTGACCCATCTGAATAAAAAAAAGTTTTCAATATCCCTAGTAATCTAGCAGCCCTTCCCCCCATCATGATAATGTAGATAACTATCTCGGTATCCCTGGTAGTCTAGTGCCCCCCCATGTGTATTTTATAAATATTTCTTTTTTTATCCCTGGCAGTGTAGTGCCCCCCCATGTGTATTTATTTATATTTCTTGTTTATATCTCTGGTATTTGAGAAGGAGGAATTAAGGAAGGGTTCCGCAGGAAATGAACACTTCCATATCCCTGGTAGTCTAGTGGCCCCCATGATCTGTATTTCATTATTATTATTATTATCCCTGGTAGTCTAGCAGCCCCCCATATCATAATGAAATAGATAAGCAGTTGCCATTTCCTGTAGTCTAGTGGTCGCCCACCCCCCACCCTGCCATGCCAGCCCACCCAGCACCACCCACCCTTCCCTAGCCAGTGACTTGTCACCTCCACAGCTAGCCACTGACTGAGGATTATGCAAAGAGGCACTCTGAAATTATTTCTGAGCACCTCTTTCCATTAAAAATCCTCAGGGACAAAGATTCTTGAACTGCGAGGCTGCAAATTCTTTGATCGCCAGGTGGGAACAGATGGCCAGAACCCCATTCTTTGTTCACAAAACATACATATAAATTTTCCCATTGACTTGTAATGAGAACTTAAAAGTGGCATAATGTTTGAATGCCATAATATTTTTTCACCAAATTAAAAGCATCATGTTCGGCCACCAATGCTCTTTCAAATGAGCAATCTCGCAGAGTGGTACACCACACAACGGCCATGCAGGGCCACATCCAAAATCCCAAAAGCTGTCTCCAAATATGGATAATTTTGAATTTTTCAGCTTTTTCGTATGCAAAGATGGTAAGTCCGACTGAAACACAATTCAGCAAACCAAGACACCTTCCATGCCCCACTTCACATTCCAAATTTCAGACAAATCTATTGAACGGGTCCAAAGGTATTAACACCCAAACCTTTGACTTTAGTATGTAAGTGACCGCAGAACCCTAACTAAAGTAGTGTGACCGCGCCACTATAATATATATACAGTAGAAGCCGCTTAAAGGGGACACTTACGTGGACAACCAATCGTCCCCTTTAAGCAGCTGTCCTGATTTACAGAAGCTTGTATTTTTGCAGTCCCGATATGCACTACAGACTTCTCTGCTTCCCCATGAATGCACTAAGTGAAAAAGTACTGCATCGGGCAGCATGCCAGTGTCGGTTTTGAGAGGTACGGGAGAAGTACGGGGAGAGGACAATAGATCAGGTGGCAGTTGGCAGCATGTAGTGTTGATGGTGAGACGTATGGGAGAAGTACTGGGAGAGAACAGCAGTCTTGATATGCACTACTGACTTCTCTGCTACCCCACGAATCTGCTAAATGAAAATGGTACAGGGAAAGGACAACAGAGATCAAGCAGCAGTCGGCAGCATGCTAGCATCGGAGGGGAGAGGACTGTAAGTTACTTTACTTTGCTTCCTGTTTTTTGTTACCACACCACCGCAATGTTGTATGGGAGGAGTACAGGAGAGAGGAATGGGGGATCAGATGGCATCAGGAAGCAAGCCTGTATTGGTGGTAGGACATAAGAGGAAAGGACTTTGATTGAAGTACAGGGAGAGGTATGGGGAAACAACAGCAAGTAGTAAATGGCTCCAGTAACATCCCTCTTCCAGCTAATAGCTGCGAGTCACACCTAATCAGTGGGTGCTTAAGGGGGATTAGCACATCCAAGTGAAGGCAAGGCTGGCTGTAATCGTCCCCATTAGGCGGCGGGGGCATCCCCTTTAAACAGCAGATGTCTCCATAGGATAATATAGCCACTTAATCAGTGCCCTGGGGATCATCCCAATTAAGCGGACATCCCCTATAACCGCGTCCCCTTTAAGTGGCGTCGACTGTATATATATATATATATATATATATATATATATATATGTATCAAGAGATTCTGATCCTGCTACAGTCAGTAACAAAAGCTGCTTTTTGTAGACCCTCTTTTTCATGAGCAACAGTTGCTTGTAAATAAAAGTCAAAACACTGCTTGAAGCATTTCAATGTCTCTTCTAAATTGCCCACAAACCTGATCTCTGGTAGTGGTCTAATTTGCTACATGTCAGTAGACTCCAGAGTTAATTAGATCAGCCCACCAAAATCTGCATCCTCTTGAACCTGTATCACTGTGTGGCTTGTCTGTTCCTCTTTCACAAGAAGTCTCTGTCTTTGTTGCTTCTCTTTTGTTTGTGTTTTCATAAAGATCCCCAATCCACTCCTGGTTCCATATCTTTATTATATCATATACAAAATAAAGGATTCCTTAGAATCACAAGAAACATTTTTTTAATGCATTTGCTCATACATCCAGAAGTCAACTAACAGTTCACACTCAAACCTCTGAGCTGGCACAGTCTCATACCTGATATATCTTATCTCACAGGCTACCATGGTAACTGTGAGTCTCTCTTCAGTTACTCTCATTACCCCTATTTATGACTCCCTAGTACCTTACCAACACAACTACCACTCTCTTAGATCCCACATAGCCTCTTAACCACCTGCCCAGTCAAGGGGCCCCCTTTGGAGTGGTGTATCATGCACTGAACCCATGGCTGTGGCAAACTCTGACCACCTCCCACCAAGCCACAGCACTCAGAATGGTATACAGGCCATTAGATCAGATTCTGGGTAGCCTAACTGTGATGTCCCATGTGCCCATTGGGGTGGTTTGCAAATTGCTAGTGAAGAGGATGCTGCAGGATTTCCCTGGCACAAGCTCACATCCTCCTTGCTGCACTGGTGCATCCATTGCAAGAATGCAGTAAGCCTGGCCAGTGTAGATGGCCCCTAGTTGGCACAGACCACATCCAAACATCAGGAATGGTGCACAGTGCAGGGCAAGATACCCATTGTGTGCTTGGACAGGGCCTTTGATGTCATCCAGACAACAGCTAAGACAAACACTCCACAGTAATGGACATCTCAAACTAGTAAACACTGGTTCTCTTAACGGGTGCTTGGCGACAAAGGATTGTTGAATCTGTGATGTCAGAGTGACATACTGCAGGATGCATCTTTGGGGGGCAAAAGGTGATTGTAGCTCTGACAGGAGCTCTGAGGGGCAGTCAGGCAGCATATGGGGAATAAACTACCATCTAGAGTTCTCAGCCTGATTCAACTGTCTTGTAAGCTAAACCTGGCTGAATGAAATAGAGAGGGAGTGAGTTAGAATTTTTCAGTGTAAATTCTGGATGAAAACAAGTTTCTTTTCCTTTTCTATATAATTACTGTTCCCTACAGTTTGTTGTACTATCCTTTAGAATCTATGTAGTTATCTTGAAATATAAAAAATATTAGTTTTATATTTCATAATCTGTGATTGAATCCTTTGAGGTACAGCTAACTACTTCATAACTGACAAGAACTGTTTTCCCACCACTGAGAAGAAGGCTACAGTTACAATATACTTTTTCCGAAGGAAGGTATTTTCAACTGTGACAGAGAGGGGTAGTTATGTGACCTTGGGCAAGGAGCACTGTATTGTGTGAGCAGTGGCTCTGAAGGGAAGCAACCTGGAGACTCCCCAAAAGAGTGTATAAGCTGGCCAGACCAGTGACGCAGAGGGCTGAGCTGCTGGTGCCTTACCTTGCTATGCCAGCAACCCAGGTTTGGGAATGACCTTGGGTCGCTGGGTTGCTGGCTTGGGGGGGTGCTGGAGCAGGATTGAGTCATGGCTCTTCCCTCCAATGGGTAGATGCCCACCTGTCCATAGTCCCGCTTCCACCGGGTGAAGGTCCGGTGGGCGCGTAGGTTGTAACGGGTATTGACAAAAGTCAGGGGGAGGACTGAAGAGGCCACTGAATCCTGGCTCATACATGTGCCTCCACACGTGTACATGCAGTGTATGCTGCCCCAGGGGGAGTGGAGCAAAAAACAAGAAAAACCCTACAAGCATAAATTAAAAAAAGAGTGTCTAAGCTAAGTGGTGGCAGCTAGTGGAGTATTGAGAAGGCTGATAACAGTGATAGATTTTGAGTCCGGAAAGCACTAGTCTGTCTCAAATTGAAGGCAGCTGTGGGATCTGAAACAGTTGTCAGCATAAAAGTTACCTGTACAGTCACAGAAGAGGATATACAAAGGGGATAGTATATTATACCTGTTTTTTGTCTTTTGTTTAGCAAGATTAGAAAAATAGAAGGCATTATATCTAAGTCATATAGCAAATGCTCACTGCTAGAACTAAAGTAGTTGTGCCAACACAGACAACCAGTCTATGAGAAAGGCCACACATGGGTGCAACTTATAGCCATCTTCCAAAATTGTGATGAAGAAAACCATGCAAAAGGGATCACAGTAGAGATATGGGACAATGCAGAGGGGCCAGAGCTTATGAATGGGGCAGCAGTGCAAGCAGATCAGTTACAGATGTTGCAGCTGTAGCTTGCCATGCTTAAGCAACAGACAGAGATGGAACTGTGAAAGGCTGAGAAGCGAGAGAAAGAACACACACACCATATCATGGAGGAAAGACAAAAGCTAAAGGAGCAAGAGAAAGAGTACCAGCACCAGATCAAGCAGGAAAATCGAAAGGCAAAGGAGCGAGAGAAAGAGTGCCAATACCAAACTGAAGAACAAGAAAAGCAGAGTCAGCATGAACTCCAGATGACAAAGCTTGAGCATGACAGTCAAATGGAGATATGGCTCCAGAGGACATCACCAGCACCTTTGAGTAATGGCATGAGGGGTTCAACAGAGGAAGCCAACATTAATTCTAAAATGTTTCCTAGATATAAGAAAGGGGGTGATCTTAATTTTGTTTTTAAGATCTTTTCAGAGAATCTGTGGGCATTTGGAATTGGGAAGGGCTCCTTGTATAACTCACCTATTACTGCTGCTTACAGGCAAGGCACTAGAAGCTTTGGCCCGAATAGATGATAATGACTGCATGGACTATGATAAAGAGAAAAATGCCTTGCTAAAGCATTTTGAGTTAACCTCCAAGGACTATAGGCAGTAGTTTAGAGGGTTAAGAAAGGCACTGTGTGACAGCTATGCTGAAATGTATGTGCAGCTAAGTAACTTGCTAAAACAATTGTTATAAGCTCACTCTTTAGAGGAGTTAAAATATTTACTTCTGCTGGAACTGTACCTTAGGATATGAGAGTATGGTTGTTGGACAGAACTCCAAGCTCCATGAAGAGGTAGCTGAGAGGGCTGATCAGTTCATATCCAGCTGACCATCCTCTCATCGAAAAGGGAATCAGGTGGTTTTAAGGGAACCCTAGGAGGGCAGCCTAAAGGGAGTCAGCCTGTGCCCAAACAAAAAGGGAAGCCTCCTGGTCACAAAAGCACCAGGATGGATGCATACAGGTGCTATATCCGCCAGAAACTAGGGCATTTGTATTATGATTATCCAGAAAATGTAACAAAAGGTGCAAATGCAGCTGTATGGGAAAGCATGTGAAGCTCCAAGCAGATAGTAGCCTGTACAGAGTGCAGTGCCCTCTAACTCCACTGCATACTTGCACCCTGTATATGTAAATGGGAAGGTAACCCAGGGATTGAGGGACACTGGGGCCTCCATTTCCTTGGTGAAGCAGGACTTAATTCAAAAGGAACAGATCCTGCCTGGCCAGTTTTGTAGGATTAGAGGGGTTATGGGGCCGGCAGTCTCTTTCTGAGCTGGGAAGGTGACCAGGGCATATAGGATGTGGATGTTGTGCCAGACCTGCCTTTGGATGTAATCAGGGTTAATGACTTTGATAGTAGGGTCAATATTGTGTGTGCCCTACCCAAAGGAGGCACAAATAGTGGGTTAACTACATAAACACGATGGAATCCTACCATATCTGGGATGAGATGGTCCTGGCTGTGTTCAGCTCTCTGGAGGAGGGGGCTGAAACTGAATCACTGATATATCTCATGGGAGAGGTGAAGGGAGACTCTTCAGTGGAGGCTGTCACACTCTTGATGCAGCTGACATCAGTCCAAGCTGCCGAACTGAGTAGTGTGTTTACTACATTTAGTGACATGTTCACAAGGATGCTGGGGTATGCCATGCTGGCAGAACATCACATCTATACGGGGTCCAGACTCCACTGGAACAGCCTCCCTAGAGAGTCCAAGAATCTGTAAGACATGCCATACAGGGGGAAATCAAAGAAATGCTGGCCCTCCAGGTGTTACAGGAGTCCAGTATTCCCTAGGCCTCCTCAGTGCTACTGATTCCCAGAAAGGACAGGAATGCAAGTTTCTGCATTGAGTATCGCAGGCTCGAGAGTTGCACAGAGTCGAATGCATACCCCGTGCCTAGTACAGATGAAGTCTTAGAGAAGTTAGAGGGAACCCTTTTCCTGTCCACTATAGATCTGTGAAAGGGCTATTGGCAGGTACCCTTGACCCCTGAAGCCAGAGAAAGGTCTGCCTTCATCACAGCATTTGGACTATTGGAATTCAGGGTGATGCCATTCAGGATAAAGAATGCACCAGCTACCTTTCAGCAGCTTGTGGACTGCATCCTGCAGGTGGGCAGGAGACTTCACGCCGGTGTACATGGATGACATCACAATCTATGGCCAGACTTGGGAGGATCACATCCAGCATGTGACTGAGGTTTTCTGCCATCTGTAGACTACTGGGTTGAGACTCAAGGTGGAGAAGTACCAGATAGGAATGGCAGAAGTGTCATCCCTTGGGCACAGTATGTGAAGTGGGTACATCAAGCCTGAGCCAGTGAAAACTGAAGCCACACCCTCAACCAAGAGGAAAGTATGGGACTTCCTAGGAACAGCAGGGTACTACTCTCAGTTTGTGCCAAATTTCAGCAGTGTGGCTAAACCCCTGTCCGATCTCACCAAGAAGAAAATGCTGGAAAGGTTCAGAGGATGGAAACCTGTGACACTGCCTTCCATCAGCTGAAGGAGGTATTGTGCCAGCCACCTGTTCTCACCAGTCCAGACTAGTCTCTTAAGTTCATTGTGCATATGGATGCATCCAATCAAGGGTTAGTGGCAGTTCTGAGTCAGGTCACAAGCTTGGGGGAGGAGCACCCAATCATGTACCTGAGCAGGAAGCTTCTGTCCAAAGAGCAGGCTTACACCACAATAGAGATGGAATGTCTGGGAATTGTCTGGGCTTTGCAGATGGTGCAACCATACTTGTATGGAAGGCAGTTCACCTTGGTAACTGATCACAATCCCTTTACATGTCTGTATAAGACCAGTGGGCAGAATGCAAAATTGCTGAGATGCAGATTAGTGCTGCAGACCTATAAAGTGATTATCTGGCATTGCAGTGGGTCACAGAACAACAATGTAGATGGGCTGTCCAGACAATAGGATCCCAGCATTTTTTTTTCTTTGTTTTAATCAACAGAAGAAATCTATGAGAAACTAAGGTGGAGTTTCCACAAACAGTGAATGCAAATCTAGGAAATAGTTTTGCACTGCTAGAGAGGAAGAAGGTGGAGGAGGGAAATGATGAAATGAGAGGAGTAATTGATAAATGCCTGGACCAAACTGGAGCGGGGGGAAATTCTGCTCAGAGGATTGCAACAGGGGTAAAAGGGGGAAATAATGTACAGGAGGAAGAAGAGGAGCTGGAAATGAGAGAGGGAGATGAATGGAAGCAAGCAGGGAGTAAGAGGGGTGGAATCTTAGTGCTGGGGGGACTCAATACTAAGAGGAGTCAGGTGGGGTAGCAAGGGGGAGAGGCATAGTCGCATTTGGGTGGAGGCCATGCCAGGAATGACAGTGGAAAGAGTGGGACAATCTGTTCTGAAATATGCTAGAAGGGGTAGGGACAAGCATCATTTAATTATACATCTTGGGACAAATGACCTGGCTGACAAGACAGTAGATATAGTCCAGAGGAGGTTTGAGGAACTAGCACAATTATGTGAGGGGGCAGGAAGATCAGTAACTTTTTCAGAGATACTTCCGGTGCTAAAGGAAAGCACAACAAGAAAGCTGAGAATACAGGAACTTAACAGATGGCTAAGAACCTGGTGTTGTGCTAAAGAGTATGTGCTGTTAGGGGGTTGGGGAGGGACCTGGGAGGACAGTAGTCTCTATGCCAAGGACAGACTGCACTTGAGTGAGGAGGGAATGAAAGTGTTGAAACAGAGGATGGAGGAGTACATAGAGGAAGTTGGGAATTTAAACTAGGAGTGGGGGGTGGCAATTGGGGAAGAAATATGCAGAGACCACAGGTTGGGAAACCATATGAGCTTACCTCCCATAACAGTGACAAAGGACAAATGACAAGTACTACTGGTGATGCTAGGAAAGGGGCAGGGTGGGAGGGGAGGAAAGGGTAGAAGGTGGTTACCCATAATGCTAGGAGCCTTGGGAGGAAAACTGAAGAGTTACAGGTTCTCATGGCAGAGGGAGAGGTGGACATTGCAGCCGTCACAGAAACATGGGCCACCCAATACAATGACTGGGACCTGTCTGTACAAGGGTACAGGTTATTTTGTAGGGACAGGGTGATTGTGAAAGGAGGGGGTGGCACTATATGTGAAGGAAGGACTGAAGTGTGTAAGGGAGGAAGGGGAGGAGGGTAGTATGGAGTCACTTTGGATGCAAATCCAGGATTCCAAGAATAGGATTCTTAGAATGGGAGTGGTGTACAGGCCACCATCTCAGATGGAGGAGTTAGACAGGGAACTAGCAGGACAGATCAGGAGGACCTGCGAGAAGGGTAGTGTGGTGATTGTGGGGACTGGAGCACCCCCAACAACCAGGAACAGAAGGGAGCAGGTACTGCTGGATGCCTTCCAGGACAGCTTCCTGCTGCAAATGGTCAGTGAACCAACCAGGTTAGGGAATACCCTTGACCTTGTGCTGGCAAATGGGGACTTTGTGAGAGAACTTACAGTGGAGGAACCACTGTCACGGAGTGACCACCACTCAGTATAGCTCACATTGGATATGGGCAAGGAAGGAGTGGAATCTGGCACAAGAGTGCTGGACTTCAGGAGGGCTGACTTTGGGAGGATGGGGGAAGTGCTAAAAGGGTACCTGGCCAGAATTCAATCTAGTATGGACACTAACCAGAGGAGGAGCTCATAAAGCTGGGGATAGTGGAGGCAACCAAAACCTGCTGCAAAGCCCAGAGACAAGAAGGCTAGGGCTAAGAAACTGAGCTGGTTGAGCAAGGAGGTCATGGAAAAGGTAAGGAAGAAAAAAAGCTGCCTTTAGGAAGTACAAGAAAACAGGGAGGGAGAGGACAGGGAGGAGTACTTGACAGAATCAAAGGAGGTGACAAGGGCAGTAAGTGGAGCCAAAGCATCTATGGAACTCAGGCTGGTAAAAGGCATTAAGAAGGGGGAGAAGGACTTCTTTAAGTACATCAGGGAGAATAGGAGCTGTAAGGACCACATAGTAAGGATTAGGAAGGAGGGGGGTTGGGTGGAAGCAGGGTGCGATAAGGCAGAAGCACTAAATGAGTACTTCTGCTCAGTATTTACTAAAGAGAAGAGGAGGTGACACCCAAGGTGGGAGAAATGGCAGAAACAGGGGAGAAGGGGTGACAGATGGGGAAATCATGGAGGGCAGAGTTCGAGAGGGTTTGAAGGCACTGAGGGTGGACAAGGCGCGCCAGGCCCTGATGGCATCCACCCCAGGGTACTGAAGGAGCTGGCAGAGGTCCTTGCAGGACATTGGCAGACCTATTTAATGCCTCACTACATTCGGGGTGTGTACCTCAGGACTGGAGGATGGCTCATGTGGTGCCCCTCCACAAGAGTGGCCCCAAGGATGAACCAGGAAACTACAGACCAGTGAGCCTCACATCCATCGTGGTAAAACTAATGGAGACTATCCTGAAGGAGAGGCTGGTGGCCCTCCTAGAGGCCAAAGGACTACAGGACAGCAGACAGCATGGCTTCGTACATGGCAGATCCTGCCAAACCAACCTGGTGGAGTTCTATGACTGGGTAACTAGGCAACTGGACAGGGACCATGCAGTGGATGTCCTGTATCTGGACTTTAGTAAGGCATTCAACTCTGTGCCACATGGAAGTCTGGGAAGGAAGTTAGTAGGCACAGGGGTGGTGCAAAGCTGGTGAGATGGGTAGGAAACTGGCTTCAGAGAAGGCAACAGAGAGTGGTGGTGGGTGGGGAGCTCTCATACCCAAGGGTAGTGACGAGCGGTGTTCCACAGGGCTCGATGTTGGGACCAGTGTTGTTTGGGATATTCATTGCAGACATATCATGGGACATCAAGTGCAAGATCAGTCTGTTTGCTGATGATACCAAGGTAGGCGCGGTGGTGGATGACCTAGGGGGATGGCAGGGGTTGCAGGATGATCTGGCAAAGCTTGAAACCTGGTCAGACACCTGGCAACTGGGGTTTAATGCCAAAAGTGCAGGTGCTGCATTTTGGGATGAAGAACCCAAGGAGAAGTTACCAGCTGGGGAGTGCAGCTAGCCCAGACAGAGGAGGAGAAGGATCTGGTGTGCTCATTACAGGGTCAATGAACAACTCAGCACAATGTAGGAAGGCAGCTGCAAAGGCCAACAAAATGCTGGGTTGTATTGCAAGGGGTATATCCTCGAGGAGGGAGGAGGTGATTCTGCCACTGTATAGGTTATTAGTTAGACCGCACCTGGAGTACTGTGTGCAGTACTGGCACCCATATCTGAAGAGGGACATTAAGTTACTGGAGGGGGTGCAGTGCAGGGTGACAAAGATGATCAAGGGGCTGGGGGACTCATCATACAAGAGGAGGTTGAAGGAGTTGAACATGTACTCACTGGAGGAGAGGAGGGATGGGGGGTCATGATTGAAACCTTTAAATACATGAAAGGAATAAACAAGACGGGTACAGAGGGGCTGTTCAAAGTAAGGGAGGGGAGGGCCACCAGGGGCCATGATATGAGACTGGAGGGAGGAAGGTTCAGGAGGGAGATGAGGAGACACTTTTTTACAGAGAGGGTAGTGGCTGGGTGGAATGCGTTACCTGCAGAAGTGGTATCCAGTAGAACAGTGGACTGCTTCAAAAGGGGATGGGACAGGACAAGGGGGAGGGTTAATGAAGGGGAAGGGTGGAAGGGAGGGGCAGCTGCAGAATAAGGGGTGCTAGCTGCACATTCGAGCAGACTTGATAGACCTCTAGGCCTTTATCTGCTGGCAAATTTTGTATGTTTGTATGTTCGTATGTTTCTCCTTAAGTCCTCTGGTACTACCCCTGTCTCTAAAGGGCTATTGAATAGTGTTACCAGAGGGGCAGCTAACATATCACTCATCTCCTTTAGTATCCTTGGAATCCTGACTGGCCCTGTCACCTTATTCTGTTTAATGGCTTCCAAACCCTTTTGGACTCTCTCTTCCCTAAAAGGCTATTGTCTATGTAACCCCTAGGTGGCGCTATCCCAAGGGCTACTAGCCCTGCCTGATTTGCCACTAACAGGTTAAGAGGCCTGGATCCGATGGCGGGTGCCTCCACCCAGAGGTCAGGGTTTGCAATAGCTAAACTAACTTGGTCACAGCCCTCTGGGACACTGCGACCCCCCTTTCTTCCCACTAGTGGCCCACACAATATATCAGAATTACCTTCACAGTATACACTTACCCCCAGGACTGGTTCGGTCAGCGTGACTCTGGGGACTCCCTGTAAAACAAGATGATACAGTGCAAAAACCACAGTACAATACTTTAACATAGATGAATACCTCCGGGCAGTGTAACTTTGCTGAAACAAACAGATCTGACTTATTTAGGGGGATATAACTATGACAGGGGGAAATCAGGTTAATTAGTTTAAACGCATTAATAATCACAGTACTGTGCACATATTTCAGAATCCCAAATGTCCCTAATGTCACTCTTACTGGTTACCCAGGCAATAAGAGGCTAGTCTATTTGGTGCAGCTGGTTGGGGCCCTGAAGATGGAAAATGCATACACAATACCCAAATTGTAATCTGGAGCCAGTAGACTCAGCTCGTGGAGAAAGAGAGGAAAAGTAATCAGATGGAACACTTGCAATTAGATGATGGCAGGGAGCTACCCTGATTTGTACTCACAAATTCAGTGCTGAAACTGAATGGAAGGCAGATTGTCCTGGATTGCCAGGAGGAGCAGACCATGTGGACAAGGTCCTTGTGATTGGACCCCACAGCAGTTCAGAGCAAATGGATGTAGTCTGGATTAAGCTGGAGTTTACTTGCAGCTTCATGCACTCAATTCACTGTACAGGGGATTTGAAACGCGAGTCCCCATAAGCACTACGCACATTTATATGGAAAAAGAAAGTACTATACCAGGCAGGCTGCTTCTCTATCCCGATCGCAATTACTGCACAATACCTGGGAGAACACACAGCAGATTCAGTTCCTGACAGACCGAGTGCGGTTCAGCAATTTCTCCAGTCTTCTACAGGGTGAGCCTGGTTTCTACTCTTCAGATCTCCTTTGATTCTCTTCACAGGATGGATTCAGTCGGAACAAGCAGTTGCACAAGCTGCAGACCGAAACTTGGGGCCTTACACGCGTTTCCTGACTAAAACTGCGTACCGAAGGAGCACAGGGCTCCTTCCCTGTTCTCTGCCAGAGCTAAACTGAAACTCCAGTAGACAAAACCGGGCACTTCCTTTGAGTTCCTCCCAGTTCTTGGCTGAATTGGCTGTCACTCACAATAGCCTCCCCCTGTTGGTGCAAAAAGGCGCCGAAGTCCAAACTACATTTCCCAGAGTCACTGCCATTACAATCCTCCTGTGGCTGGCTCAGATTACGAGTCCAAGTTCTGATTCATCCACAGGCACCATTTTAGAGCTCTCTTAACTCACACTGATTGGTCCAGTTCAGCAGTTCAAAACTAGAATGGGGAACTAGGCAAACACAGTTCTGATTGCAAAGAAAAGCAGGTTAGACAAACTGTATTTTCATTATTACTCTAAATGATTTCTGGCAAACAGTTACATCTTTCAGATAGGTTCTCTTTGCACTCCTAGTGACCGCAAAAATGGAATGAATTGGCAGCAGCTCGAGTGGGACTCAAGCAGAGAAACACACAGTCCCCCCCATACAAACTAATTACTGTATGTCTGCAAGCAAACAGCTCTTAAAGAGACAGTACCAGAGGCTCAAACACTCACAGATAAACGGCTTAAACGCCAAACACTATTCAGGCTCAGAGCATTCAAGCAAGCTCCTGGAAGTCTTTTGGGAACCCCCATTTGCAGGGGGGTTACATCTACTTCTTCCACTCCCTGGAGCTTTGAACTACACGCTGGTCCATCCCCACATCCCTTCACTGTGAAGGCCAAGGAGAAGTAATTATTTAAAATTGAATCCTTCTCCTGATCCTCCTCTGCAAGTTCCCCCTCAACTCAACCATCCTGGTTGTCATTTATCATATTGTCATTAGAAAAAAGTTCCAGCACCACCAGCCTCCTTGCTCTCAACTGTCTGAGAACTATTTTTTCAAAATGTACTACTACACCACCCAAAAACTCATGTAACCCCCTACAAATGGGGGTTCCTAAAAGCCTTCCTGGAGCTTGCCTAAGTGCCCCCTGCCTAACTGGCGTTCGGCATAATACCATTTAAATGTGGGCAGTGTGAGTGCTTTTAGAGCCTCTGGTAATGTCTCTTTAAGAACTGCCTGCTTGCAGGCTTTACTAGTTTGCAAGGGGGGACTGTGGGTTTACTGCTCGAATCCCACTCGAGCTGCTGTTTGAATCGCTCCGTTTCTGATGTCGCTAAGCAAGCAGAGGGAGCCCTATTGGCAGATGTAACTGCTTGCGGGGACATATGTAGCAAAACAATAAGAATGCAGTTTGTTTAACCTGCCTTTATTGCAGCTGGGACTCTGAGTGTTAGGCCCCTCCATTTTGGACCTGGACTTCTGAGATGGGTCAGTTGGAAAGAAGGGACTTTAAAATGGAGATCGCTTGAGCCCACCAGAACTTGGACTCCTTCTGGGAGCCTGCCTGAAGGGGCATATATCTGGTAGTGTCTCAAAATGGTCCCTGGGATCAGTGCACTTACCCAGTTACCAAATTCTCTGACTGTATGTTCCCACTCCACCTACACTGATTGTAACCCTATGTAATCTAGCATTGTAACACAGTATGTCTTCTATCAACTTGTACTGTTCTGTTACTTGTATGTTATTTTAACCCCCGGGTCGCCCCTGAAAAAGGGACCTCTGGGGCCCAGTGGGCCTACCCGGTCAACAAAATTCAATAAATAAATAAATAATATGGCAGGTGCTCCTGGGTAGTGTAGTTTGGACCCTGGCACCTTTTTTGTACCAATAGAGGGTGTATGAGGTGACTGACAGAATAAAGCAGCCAACTGGAGCCCTGTGCAGTCAGACAAAACTGTCCTGCAACTGTCCTGGAGGGGCAGAGTCATTGGTGATCATGAAAGGAGAAGGAGCTTTGGCTCCTGTGCTGTGCAAGTCTTCACACAGGAAGCGCGTGTGTTAGGCTGAGAAGGCTGGTGACTACATTGCCAGTAGAACAAGCGGACAAGATCCAAGAGGAGTGCAGGCAGAAGAGGCTGTGCGAATACAGCTACCTACCAGGCTCACCCTGTAGAGGACTTGAGAATCTGCTGAATCACGCCCGGTCTGTCAGGACAAGTGAGGCTGCATTGTTCACCCAGTTTGATCAGTGAAAGTGCTCGGGAGTTTGGAGCAGCTGCCTGGTATGGTACCCCTCTGTGTTACATATAAATGTGTGGAGCAGCACCTGGATCACACGCCAAGTCCTGCAGTGGTGTGAGAGGGATCTCTCTGCAGGAGTCATGAGTACTAAATCAGGGTAGCTCCCTGTCAGATGTTCCTTCTGAGGGAAAGATTTGTCTGGCTGCTTCAGTGGCTGCATAAATTGTGCCTGGGGGCTCTTACAAATCAAATCTAAGTACCAAATGCTTGTTTCTTCATCAGGGCCCCAACCAGCTGCACTGAATAGGCTACCCTTGTAAGGCCTGGGTACCCAAAGACAGTAACTGATAGGTTTAGCCTGTGCACAGTGCCCTATATAATAGAAGTGTTAAGCTAATTAACCTGATCTCCTCCGTCCTTCTTACTTTTCCCTTAATAAATCAGATTTGTTGTTACAAGATATGCCGTCTGAACTGTGTGTTTGTGCTACCCTTTTGTGAATGGGTTATTGTATAACTGCATCTTATTTTACAGGGAGTTCCCAGCACCAAGTTGGCCATCCCGACATGAGAGTAAGTGTAAGTCATAATGATAGTGTGGGAATTCCTGGTGGGCCACTAGTTGGAAGGAAGGGGGGTTGCAGTGACCCAGAGGGCTGTGACCAGGTCATATTTAACTGTTCCAACCCCAACCTCTGGGTGGAGGCACCTGCCATAGGATCCAGGCCCATAAACCTGTTATTGGCTGAGTAGGCAGGGGTAGTAGCCACTGGGATAGTGCCACCGAGGGGTTACACTCATTCATAAAACATTTTAAAAACTGTTTGTTTTATTTTTCTATATTTATAAAACTTCAAACTCTGTTCATAATAGCAATAAGTCACTCCAGGATGTGGTATATCATGAGATATTATCACTTCTAGGGTCATTGGACGCACTCGGTATGCGGCCTCATGTCCAACCACCCAAGGCGTGATGATATCCCATGCTATACCACACCCTGTTGTGCCTTATTGTGTAATTATATCATGGACTTCCAGCAACAACCAATCAGATGATCAGGCTGGCACCTTACCACCATTGTAAATCCTACAATACACCCACGGCAAAGGTGCCAGCCAGCCACATCCACATAAAAAATTCTCTGACCCCCGAGCATAAAACTGAAATCTGTCATGTTGGATTGCAGTTAAACACTGCCATCTACGGTTCTCAATGTAAGCAAAAGAAAGTGTTGTAAAACGATATCCCAATGTAAACTACTCAGTAGTAACTTAAAAATGATTCCACACTAAACTATTCTGTACCACTGCACCCACTTCATTTGTTGCTCGCTCCCTCTCTCATCAGATGGCTCCCACTTACTCTCCGGGTCCGCTCCGTCCCAGTCTTCTTTGCTGCTATTCCACTTACTCCCTCTCTCTCTCCATACTCCATAAGTTACAATTAAAAAAAAAAAAAAAAAACAGCAGTTCAAAAAAAATTGTCCCAAACAACACCGTGACTCCCTTATGCCTGCAAACTCATATCCTGAAGAACCCCTCACCCCAACAGAAAACCCGGAAATACAACAGAGAACTATTTTGCACTGCGCAGCACTAAAATAAAGACAAACTATTTAAAATGGGGCAAACCAAAAGTTTTTCTCTATTTAAAAAAAAAAAAGAAAGAAAGCCATGATATAATCGCAATAAGCCACTTGGAGGATGTGGGCTATTGGGTGATTTACCATGGCTGCACGGATTTACCCACTCGGCTGCACCTCGTCGGCAAACCACACCTGCCGTGGTAAATTCCCCAATAATCCACACTCCCTCACAGCTTATTGCTTAAACAAAGGGGTCCTTCCAAGCGGCCAGGCAGTAAAATTAATCTCTTCCCTGATCTCAGCTATGAAACTAGACAGCAGAGGAAGGGGTTTGATGGTGTGCACACTTAGTTATGACAACCAGGAGTTCACCACATAATGTTGATGCCAGCGAGTTTAAAGATAGCCTATGGGGAGAAAACGTATCAGTTCTCAGACCCAAAGGATTCAGCCAAATTGTTAAACAAAATTTAAGAAGAGTTCCAGTGATGGAGCAGCGACATCAAGGGAGAGGATGAGGACATTTAATTTAGTGGCCTCTGCAGCACAACATTACTAGCAGCCCAAGGAGGTATGAACATTCTGGTTATCCAGCTATAGTACTTTAGAAGCACTAGTACTTTCCTGGACATAGCATCCTTGGACAGCCCGATCCCTCAGTTCTACTTTAAAGAGGTTCAACTGCATCTGGCCAGAAACTACATTCACAAGGTCCTAGGTAAGTCTAGACTCAGCGGGGATTCCCTCAACCTAAAGTTGGTTGCACTCATGCTAGAAGAAATCCTTGTACCTATTATAAAGATCTTGAACCTTTCACTAAGGTTGGCACAGTTCCCCCCTTAATATGGAAACAGGCGCTTATAACACCTGTGCACTAAAGTGGAGATAGGGCACTGCACACCAACTACAGGTCTATCTCCATTCTCTACTTTGTCCCGAGCATTGGAGTACATTATGTAGGACCAGCTAGTAGAATTTCTGGAAAAAGAGAAAATCCAATGCCCACAACAGCATGGATTTAGAAAAGGGAACAGCACCACCACTACCCTCCTGGAATTCACGGGTTTCACCCGCAATTCACTGGATCAGGGAAACTATGTGGGTATGACTTTCATTGACCTAACAAAAGCCTTTGATACCATTAACCACCTGCTCCTGCTTAAACAGCTGTCCTCTATTTGGCTTTCCAATGATGCACTATTCTGGTTCAAAAGTTATCTGTGGGGCCTAGCTCAGCAACTAAGGGATTGCCAATGTCATCTAGGAACTAAAGCCGGTCCTCTCTGGTGTACCTCAGGGTTCCATCTTGAAACCTCTACTTTTTAGTCTTTTCTTGAACAATCTTCCTAGCACCTGCCACCAGAAAATACTGCTCTATGCAGATGACATTGTCATTAACACCAGTCATTATGACACTAAACTCCTTCAGCATCATCTACAGCTTGACATTTTTAGCGTGATGAAGACTGGTTCAGCTCCCACAAACTGGTCCTGAACTACAGCAAAACTAAGGTTATGTTATTCAGCAGTGCAAGAAGCAAGCACAAATTCCAGTCCTTCACCATCAGGAACTGCTCTGGTGTCCCGCTTGAACAGGACATGCAGTTTAATATGTTGGCAACACGATGGACAGCTTCCTCTCCTATGCACAGCACATTGACAATGTTGCAAAGGCTGTTAATATTTGGATCGGCTTACTACACAGACATAAGCACAGCATGACTGCTGATGCCCTTAGATTGGCAATTCACAGCTCTGTCACCTCTATCATCAACTACGGTCTGGCCATATATGGCTCTGCTTCCCCTATTGCCCTCTGTAGGGTATCTGTGGCTCTCAACAAAGCATGTAGACTCCTTACTGGCACTACCCATCTAACTCACACCTGTGACCTGTATGCACAGCCTGGGTGGCTTCTGCTCCATAGCAGGATCCAATATCAGACCTGTTTGTTAATCAAAAAGGTACTCCTTGGTCTCATTCCACCAAGTGTTGAAAAGCTATTCAATGCCCACTGTAGCTCCCAGCATACCTGCAATTCTTGCTATCAAACCTTCCAGGTACTCAGATGTCGGACCTCCTTGGGACAGAGGTTGTTTGCCTACAGGGAGTCTCACTGGTAAAATGTGCTCAACAGAGAAAGTCTGACAACTCCCAAACTTGGCCCCTTCAAACGGCTGCTCCAGCAGCACCTCACCTCTACCAGTAGCTGATAATGCTTCTCCTAAGAGGACCACCATCCTATGCACTCCACTTTGTTCACAATGCTCTTCCGCATCTAACTAATTGCTATTGCAGTCTCCCTCTGTTTGCCCATTCCCACCCCCTTCCTCCTTCACCTTAATTCTCCCCTACTACCCCTACTACACATACCCCCACTACCAAACTGGCACTTCTCTGACCCCTGTCCACTTTCTGCTACCAACCTGAGCACTTCACTGTCCTTCTTCCCACAATGGCAATGGCCTTCTAGCCTGCCTACTCTTCCTGGATCTACCACGTTCTGTCCTCATACCACCTGTGCTCTTCCTAATAGCATACCATAGAACTCTGCATAGATCTCAGCCATAAGTAGTCGCTCCTCATGAATTATTGTTATAGTTATACTTCTGCCTTCTCTGTGTTATTGGATGCCATGTAACTGTTTTGACCTTTGTATGTTTGTTACCCTCCATAATGATGTGGAACTGTGTAAATGAGCTGTTCTTGTTCCAAGGTATTGCAATCCTAGAATACAATAAATAAATAAATAAAAATTTATGTTTGGATCATATCGGGGACTATCAATGGCCAGGAGGCTTGCAGTGTGTGGACTTGAGGGTGCTGTACTTTTAACCCATAGACTGCCAACAGATTTAGAATGTATAGGAATTCTGGACTGATATATCAGTCCGTGGCACAGCAATATTTTCAGTATGGAATATTGTGGGACTAAGCCCTGAGTCCAATACTCTTCAGGCAAAATGAAGATGCCACATGGTGCTTACCACTTTGCAGACTTACTCTCCTTTCCTCTATCATTGGTACCAAACCATAACTCTCCATCAAGGCACAGAAGGGAGGTGGGACTGAATGATTTCACTGGAACAGTGCCATTCCTTTTCCAGATTATCTGAGGTGACAGTAAGCTGAATATATTAATGCACAAAAGCAGGGTGCTAATGTTCATGAGATGAAGTAAATATGTTTTTTTTTTTTGCTTTATCCGTATACCCCCCCCCATCGGGGGCTTACCTGTGAGCCCCCAAAAAGGCTAGTTTCCCTGTGGTTTTGTTTCCACCCTCCATTCTTTTTTCCCTGGGTCCTGGTTTTTCCTGGCATGCCCATGTGTCCTGGTCTTTTCTTTCTGGCCCCCACATTGGTTTCAGAGAGAGAGTGGTGCTGAAGGAGTAAGTTCATGGAGCCACCAGCATTTGAAATAGCACTGTGGTGCCAGTGAGCTCCTTGCATGAGCAGTAAAGCAAATTCTTTTGGCCATTCTGATGCCATCTTGGGCTATTTCTGAGGTGATTCCGGTTCCAGTATAAAGCAAGAGAGGGACCAGGGACCTGTGCTAAGGTGGAAAGACAGTGAAAGAAGAGAATGATGAGTTTTTGTGAGCGTCAATCGTGCTCGAGGGATCGGAAGCCACCTCATTAATATTCATGAGGTGGCATCCCTTTGAAGAGTGAGAGGTTCTGTCCAGCTCCTAGGGGCACAGATTAGTGGTGCTTGCAACAACAATAAGAAGGGACAAATAAAATAAATAAGAAAGAGGTGCACAAGGGAAAAGAGAGAGCTACCTGTCTGTGGGGGCATTAAGTAGCTAGATGTGTACACTGGGCTACAGAAATGAGATAAATTGGAACCAGTGTAAATTGTACTGGGGCAATGTGTGAGCTGCCTAGGGGCTATGAAGAATGGCAGCAGCAACTGGAAATGGGCTAAATTAAAATGTTAAGTAAGGCAGTCACTTTATTGGGCACAGGGGTGGCTACAGCTGTGTATTGAAATATTTAAATTAATAATAAGAGGTTTGGCTGCAGGGACACTTTGATATTGGGACAGTGAGTAAACCGTGGACACTATTTACTTTAGCCACCATGTTTAGTAGCCATGTGACACCAGCCAGCCAACCACCAGGCCAGAATTCTTGCCAGGGACTGTGGGACTAATTGAAAGGACTTTTGGGGGAAAATACCGGGGAATGTTTAGGCAACTTTTTCTGCACCAATGAGGCATCATGGGAGCCACATAAATATACATTTTTGTCTAAGGACAGTGGGTCCAGCCAATGGGAAGTGAAAAAAGGGCTCTCAATAAAGCATGGACAGTTTGGGCTTGGAGTCAATTTGGTGGGAGCTCCTCTAGAGGGAGGAAGGGGGGTTCCTGTTCCTGGAGAGATTGGAGCTGTGAGGTGGGCCTGCCTGGGGGCTGCCAGGAATGTTTCTCCCAGGGCAGAGAGTGCCTGACCCATTGGGAAAAAGAAGAAGCAGCTTAGCAGAGAGTAAAAGGGAAAGCTGCAGGATGCTAAAAGTTTTGTGTTGTTGTGAAGTTGCACCACAGTGAGCGCAGCTTGAATGGAAAATGGAAAGCTGCAGACTGCAAGAGAGCGGTTATGTCCTGAGCCTGAATAAAAGGACAAAGGTTGGGTCTAAGCCAGGAAAAAGACCGAGGTTGCATTCTGAGCCATGAAAAGGAACAAATGGAAGCATGGAAAAAGACAGGATACAGAGGATGAGGAACAAGAGAATATAAATGTGCTGAGAAAGAGAAAAGTAAGAGTAAGCTTATTCAGTTGGAGGATTGCTATGTATCTGCATGGTGAGAAAAAGGACTATGAGTGCAGGTGATATGTGTGAGCCAAAGAGAGAATGTGGCTGGTTTCAGGTTGGGAGACTGCGAAAACAGAAGTATGGAAAGGTGCTTCAGAGATTTGAGTACTTGTTGTCTGCTCCTGAGGTACAGCAAGGCAAAGAAAGAAACAGATTGTTGTGGCTACACACCATGACAGAAGAAAGAAAGAAAGTGAAGTAGAAGAGAATGTGCTGATTGTTTCTGCTGACACCCAGAGCAAGGTGGGGAACTTGCTAACCCCCATCAAGTGGGGTCTGCAGCTGTAGGGGTTCACGGGTCTTGTACCTGAATGCTAGGGTGCTGTGATCGGAGGGAGCTGGGCCATGGGGCCACTCCCTGGTCTGGATCCTCTGCAGTTGGCAGGCCTTGTGCACATGCAATGCAATGGGGCATGTAATGTGCTGAAGGGGACAATCTGCAAGATCTGCAAGTAAGAGAAAGAGAGAGCAAGCTGCAGCCTCTGTGCCCCTGTTCAAGTATCAGTACCTGATTCTGCCTGTGTTGCCACCAGTCCTCGGGACTTCAGTGAACTGTGCCATCCAAGGACTAAGTGTGCAGAACTGTGAGTAAAAAGCAGGAATCGCTTTGCATCTGGGGACTGTATATAGTTTAAATATGCCCCCTAAGGCTGGAGGAAAAGCAAAGGAAAGTATGTCAAAAGTTAAAGTTTAATTCAGTGGATGTGGAGTTGGAGGGCAAATCGCTAAGTCATTGAGGAGAAATAACAGTAGCAGGAGTCAGTGAGAAGCAATTTTTTATTTTAGTAAAGATATGCCACAGTTGCCACATTAATATTTATATTTTATACTCACTGACCTTTGCAGACCAGTTTTGTGCCTTCAGACTTTGCTTTCATCTGGCATTGTAGAAGGAGAGGGATTCCATGCCTCTGGGCGTCCCACGTCTGGTGAGAGTCCTGGTGGTGGAAGGAGCTCCCTCAGTGTGGGAAGGTTACCAGTGGAGTCTGCGCAGGTTTAACGGCCAGAATCTCCTCCAATTACAAGGACCATATTGAGCCATGACTACATACACACTCCTCTTCGTAGGCCACTAAGGCCATTTGAAATCATTGACACAGAACTGATACAGTACTGAAATAGAAACTAAAATTGATTCAGGATGGGAAAGCTTGCAATGTTCTTTTAAGCTTTGTTTTGTTTTGTTTTGTCATTAAGTTATTATTTTTAAAGATTTAGTGAGTTAACATTTGTATGAGTGTATGTCTTGTGAGTTTTAGTAAAATTATTTGTTTAGTTTAGGAGCAAGAAGTCTGCTGCAATCATAAAAAATAACCTAGGAAAGACTGAGTTTATAAACTCAAATATATTATACATTGACCTAAATAAAAAAGATCATTTTTTTTTATTATTTATTTGAGTCTAGGATTACAAAGTACCTTTGAGCCGGGGCTCTTTTACAACGGTTCCACGTCAGTGAGTACAGGCATACAATTTCAATTACAGTATAGAACAATCAGTAACACTGATGGTCGTAACATGCTATTACAATGATTACTACATGAAACACAAGGAAGTGTACACAAACAGGGGAAAAAGAGAAATGAGAGGTGGGGAAAGGAGAGGGCAGGGGGGTGAGACAGGGGCAGGGGTATAGAAGCCTAGGGGGCTTTGTCAAGGAAAGACAGGGGTAAGTGCATCAGATGGGCTGTGGTGGAGGCAAGTGCTAGGTGGAGGGGCACAACAGGCAGCAGAAAACAAAGAGCAGCTAGGTGGGAGTACTGATTAGTCATGGCAGTCACAGGTGCTGGAGGAAAGAAAAGCAAGGCGAAGCTTGGACTTGAATGCACCCAGCATGGGTGAGGTAGAGATGTCACTACTGAGACTATTTAGCCAGCTGGGTGCCCTATATGCATAGGACCTTTGGCCTTGAGATGTGCGACAGTGGGGGATTTGCAGGAGTTGAGGTTTAGACCTCCTGGTGTTGCCATTGTTGTTTCTGAGTTTAAGGAGAGAGCAGACACCAGGAGGGGCACTGCCCATCATTATTTTCTTTGCTGTTATGCAGGTTTGATATTTTATTCGGCTGTTGAGTTGCAGCCACCAAGTTAGACAGTACAGGTCACAAGTATGGGTGAGACGGTGAGATCCGGTGATGAGTCAACAGGCTTTATTGAGGGAGGAGGAAACATGTTTGAGAGAGGAGGCAGTGGCGGAGCCATAAATGATGAGTCTGTAGTCAATGATGCTAACAATGGAGCTCTGGACAGCAACTGATAATGCTTCAGGGGTTAGATGTTTCCTGTGATGGAACAGTAGGCCCAGCCTGATGTTAGCAGCTTTTGACACAGTATTAATGTGGGCAGCATAGGAGAGGTGGGAGTCAAGGGTGATGCCAAGGTATTTGAAGGATTGGACTTGTTCAAGGGTGACTCCTTGCTTGGTTTTGATGGAGGGGTGATACTGCTTATTTTTGTTGTGAGAGCTGCTGAAGATCATGGTCTTGTTTTTTCTGGTTTAGGATCAGTTTGTGCTTTAAGAACCAGTTTTCAACTGATGTGAAGCCACGCTGGAGGTTTTATTGCAGTTGTATTGGATCATGGTGGGAGGCTAGGAATACAGCATCATCTGCATAGAGTATGATTTGCTCTGGACAGGAATCTGATAGTGAGTTCAGGAACAGGCTAAAGAGGAGGGGGCCCAAAATAGAGCCCTGGGGGACACCAGAGTGGACAGGTCTGGTATCTGAGAGCGTGTTAGCAATTTTCACTCCATGAGACTGGTTGTCTAGGTAGCTTTTGAACCAGTTTACAGAGTTGGGTGAGAGCCCCACTTTCCAGAGCTGAACAAACAGGAGGCCATGGAGGACAGTATCAAAGGCATTTGTTAAATCGATAAAGGTAGAACCAGTTTGCTGTCCAGTATCCAATGAGTGGTGGATGGCACTGGTGAATTCAGGTAGTGCTGTGGAGGTGCTATGATTCTTTCTAAAACCATGTTGCTGCCTATACAGTATGTTGTGCTTGTCTAAGAAGTCAGTCAGCTGGTCTGTGACAATATGTTCCAGTGCCTTTGAGAGGGGAGGTAGGATGGAGATTGGACGGAAATTCTCATGGGCAGTTTTGACACCACTTTTGTGTATAGGGGTTACAGTGGCAGATTTCCATTTGTCAGGGAACTGGCTGAGGCTGCAGGAGAGGTTAAAAATCATGGTTAATGGCCTGAGTACTTCTTCAAGGGTGAGGGATAGAAGTTTGAGATCTAGTGAGTCATTGCTGGTTCTGTACTTGCTAATGGTTTTGGTAACATAATTGCGAACCTGGTACATCTTGGCCACTTTAATGTAGAAGGGGGGGTGACTAGTGGGAGCAGTAGAAATTGGGGACAAAGAATCACCCACTTCTTTGAAAAAATCAGGGGGAAGTACAGTACTAAGCTCAATAAAGGCAGCATTAAAGGTGTCTGCAATGATTTTTGGGTGAAGTGTAATATCTCCATTTATGCTGAGCACTGATGGGGTGGATTTTGACTGCTTCCCAGTGACTTCTTTTATGTTGTTCCAGAAGTCTCTTCCATTGTCCCAGGAGTTAGTAAGAGCATTCTTGAAACAGGCTGATTTCATTTGTCGAATAGATTTGGTGTGAGCCATTCCATGGACGTTTGTAGTTAGTGATGTCAATTTGCTTCCCAGTGGTTCTAGCAAGTTCCCAGAGGTGGTCCCTTGCCTTTAGCTGCCTTAGGAGATCTCCTGAGAGCCAGGGGTTACAGAGGTCTTTTACTTTTGCCTTTTAAGTGTGGCAAATTTGTTGCAGGCCTCGTTAAAGATTTTAATGAAGTGGTCCAGGACAGTGTTCACATTAGTTGCTAAGAAGATTGGTGACCAGTCCTGTTGGAGGAGGTGGAATTTGAGATGAATTAATTGGCCATGGAGTAGAACTCTACTGGTGATGGTTTTTGGGTGAGGTTTATTGAATTTGTTAGACCAGAAGCAGCTGACAGGGGAGTGGTCACTGAGTGAGTCTGAGAGGACAGTGGTGTTTGAAATCCGGGTGGGGTGGCTGGTAAGGATCCAGTCCAGAAGGGTGCTGGTGCCAGTTTTGTAGTTTTTTTCTGGTTGGTGAGTCTACCATCTGGGTGAGGTTGGACACTGCCATGGAGTCCCTATGTGCCCCTGCATCAGCAGAGGGCCAGTTTATATTAAAGTCACCTAGCAGGATAGATTCAGTATCTGGTGGAAGTGACCTGACAAAGTCCCAAACTGCTGAAAGTTCATTACCTTGCTCTTTAGGTAGTATGTAGACTGTGATGACTGTGATGACTGTGAGGGCTTTGATGCGAGCACCAAGGAGGATTCTGTTGGGAAGAATCTATGCCGTAGTCATCAGGGGAGCAGTGTTGCAGGGACTGATGGGGAGAGCCAGGTTTCAACAACTGCTAGGATGTCCGGGCAATACTGACTAATAAAGATCTGAAGGGCATCCATTTTGGAAAGGAGGCTGCAAATGTTAAGTGTTATAATTGAGAGGGTGCCTGAGTGCTTGTTCTGGTTAGTGACCTTAGTCGGGGCTGGGCCAGGATTTGGATGAACATTGCCTGACAGCATACAATTCATGACAGAGGTCACCCAGGGTCACAGCTAGGCAGGGATTTGAGAAGAAGCTTTGACTATGCAAGAGCTTTCAGGCATGCACTCCCCTGCCCCATTACATTGATAGCCTGGGGCACACTTACTCAAATGCAGGATGTGACATTATTTTAGCCTAATGGTTCCTTTGTTATTTAAAGTGGTTGTTTAAAAGTCCACAAACAGATCTGGAGCAAGCCAGATGAAAATGGGGATTCAAGCAGGACACAGAGTCACTGAATTTGTCAGACTTAGTTGCTTGACTTCTGTTTTGCTTGGGTTAGCTTTCAAAAAAGCTGATTTTAAACTGAAAATGCAAATACCAGGTTTGTGATGTTTTGCTGAAATCTAGTCCAGGAGACCTTCACAGATGTAATGAGCAAGAATGGTGTAGTTACTCAGATCAGAAAATCTTGTAAATCTTCCAAAACTAAGTTACAGACACAGGCAAATACAGACAGCCACCCACACAGACCCAGGAGGTGGGGCTTCATCATGTTATTAAGGAACATAGAGTTAGTTAATTAAGCATTTCTAAAAGGTTTTTTTTAAACAGAACAATTGGAAACTGGAAATCAGGAAATGAGCGTTGGATTGGCTGAGTGGGATCACATGGTTAGTGTGCTTAAAGTGCATATGCAGGCATTCTGGCTTAGCAATCACCATTTTAATGAATTAGGGAGAACTGCTGGCAGCGTTTATGAGTTCATGTTGGGGTAACAGAGTGGTTTATCTAGTTTATTTGCAAGACAGCTACCGTTTGATAGTATCTACTCCCCAACCACACTGAGAATAAGTAAATCAGTGAGGTTTACCGTGGATATTGGAAACATGGGTATATACTTATTATCCACACCACAAAGCAGCAATGCACTGAGACAAGTGGAGTGGAAAGATTGTGGCTACCTACTTACTGTTATCTCCTGTTACCTTTTACCCCTGACAGTCAGCCAACTCATATGCATACTGCCTGAAAAATAAGTTTTATTTTGATGGTCAATATTTGAATTTTTAAATTCAAGGTGTTTGTAATTAGATCAGATTAGGATTGAATTGTATCAGACTTTACTCTGTTATTACGTTTGTATATATATTTGTTAAATTTCAGTGGAGAAGCTTATTCCCTGCACTAAGCACCAGGTGACCTTCAGATATTAAGAGTTAAGAAACTGCCCTGGAAAGATATAGGAGAGACATATGAAGAACACTGGCACTTTATATTTGAAGTCCATCAATACACAGAGTCCTTTTTCTGGTGTGGTGAGATATTTTAAAGAAATGCTACAATTTTCCCTCATTGACTGGGCACATATTCGTAAAGTACTGAAGTGCAATTCAGGGAAAGTACTACTCGTAGAAGGCAGCAGAAACAAGAGTGATTGAGAACTGTGTAGTTACCAAGGGAAAAGGAATGCTACTTGTTAATTGCTACCCACTATCCATTCAGTATACTTCTTTGGAAAATCATGGATATTGTTTGTGATATATTTTTCAAACTTTTCAAACCTTATTGTTTTAAAATTTTCTAAAAAGAGAATCTGGTTTGTTTTACAACTGAATAGGGATCTATGCATTCAGTACAATATTGATTAATTGGTTAATTGAGTTAATATATATATATATATATATATATATATATATATATATAACTCTGACCTAGGGTAATGGTAATCATTCATTCTCAAGTAATATCAATCATTGCTCTTAGCGAGAAGTGATCAAATACTGAGAAGTAATTATAGTCCAAATTTTAGGTATAGTAAAAACTAGGAATGCCAATGGCTACAGGGGGTGGCAGAGGATTTTTGGAAGAAACTAATTTGACAATGGTGATGGAAAATCAGAAGGTGTTTAATACTGGTCTGTTGAAACAAGTCACAAGTAATAGAGGAAGACCCTCTAAGTTGAAGAAAAGGGGGATTATTGGGGGGCATTGATAACAGTCTATGCGCCCCACCAGAGAAAAAGATGGAAGCAATTTGGAACTCTACTTCAATCCCCCCCTTACTAACCATACAGACAGTAAAATGCTTCAACGGTTAATTTGTGATATTACTAAAAGAAACAAGATAAGACTTAAATCAAAGTCAGGGGATGTTTTGCTAACTCAGCCAAACAGAGAAGCATGGGAACAGTTAAAATTTGATGGATTGCATAAGGTACAGGCGTTACAGAATTTGGATATTGTTAAATTGGTGAATAAAGAGGTTAATAAAACATTGGAAGAGATTAGGGAGACCATTGAGACAAATAAGAGAATAGAACAGAACATTAAAGACATTTAGTTAAATATAAATGACTCGGTATTTATCGCTGAAGAAATACAGGATGATGGGCAGGGAAAGTGTGAAAAAGTGCAAGAGGAAGTAAATGACAAAAAAAGCTGGTTTTCTGAGGAAGAAACCCAGTTAATTAGTCCAATTGAGCCTGATACCCCTATGTTAGACAATTTAACTAAAGAAGTAGTTTGTGCATTGAGAGATACATTGTTAGCCAATGCATGATTTATGAACAACTTATACTTCTTAGACAAAATATATACTCTGTGAAAGGGGTATGTCTAGAGAAAAGAAAACATATCATGCAGGTTAATGATACACAGAGGGATAAAGAATTAGAAGAAGGAACAGATGCATTTCAAAATATAGGCTTAAATTTTGAGGGCGAGGTTCCACAGTCCATAAATAAAACCAAAAAAATGAAGGGAAAATTTAGATACATCTGGAGAGGCTCAGGAGATACCTGAGAATAAGATAATAGATTTATTTAATAATAGTACAATGGAGGAGAATGAGATAGTCTTAGAGACTACAGGACAAGAGCTAAATTTAGAATAAACTTGGGGATTTAATGCTCCCTAATGAAAATTGGAGACAGGATAGTGTGGCAAAGAAGATTAAGAAAGCTAATGAAGATGTTTGGGAAAAAGTATTACTACAGGAAGTTAAATATATTGAAAAAAGAAAGCAGAAAAATAAAATTTAAGAAAATAAAGCTGAACAAGAAGAACAGGGAAATAAAATACAGAACAAGATTGTATCAATGCAGAAATAAAAGATAAAGAAAACAGTAGAAATAGAGGAAAACCTGAAAGGCTATAACAAAGGAAAAAAAGGAGAAAATCAAAAACAATTACAATTTTGTTGTCAAGGAGCTACAGAAGCTCAAAAGTGCTATAAGTATAAGCAATAAAAAGGGCAAAAACAAAAGTAAAGCAAAACCAAAAAAAAAAAAGAAAAAAGTGAAACAGAAACTTAAAGCAGCTAAAAGAAAGAATCTGGTAATAATATAAATAATACAAGTCAAGAATATATAAAAAAAAAAGATGAAGTGAAATTGCAAGAAGAAATTAAGGAGACAAAGATCAATAAAATATATGATCATAAAATAAAGGAAGACCAAGAGACCCAAATGACTAAATTAGAAGACATATTAGAAGACATTAAAAAGAACGATAGATTCTGATTGTCCAGCCACTTTATAGGATAGCAACTATCCCTGATGAAACTGAGAGTAAATTGAAAATTGAACAAACATTTAAAACAATTTATAGGGGCAATATTACAGGGAAACAAGAACTATATCCCAGTGTTAAACCATTTAAGTGTGGTCAGACCAATGAAAGATATGGAACTGGACTAATTTCGGATCAATACTATGTCCTTAAAGCAATAGAAAATCAAAAAACAAGAATAAGAAACTTGGGCTTTGAAATAGAAAGTGTGGTTAATATCAAAGTGCTATTCCCAGAATACTATGAGACACTTCGAAGAAGTGAGAACAATAATTTAGATCTCCTTTTTTTCATTTTCATAATTAACAACTTTTTTAAATGAAACAACAACAAATCTGAAGATGAAGTTAACTGAATTGTTACAAAACCTGTTAAGGATAGATGGGTTGAATAGGAAGATTAAAAAAGTAAAGAGATGGGAAAATAATGGGTAGATAACCATATAGGTAAATAGTATGGCAGATTACCAGATAATATTATCAAAAGCTGAATTTTTGGATAAGGTTGAAATTATCATCAATCGGAAAGTAAATGTACAACCCAGAAAACAAGTTAAACACAGTTCTGATCACTGGATTAATCTGATATAAACATCAAACGGGTTTCAGATTTTGTATGAACAAGGTGAGGATTGATGGTCATAAACACAGATAATATTTAATGAGCAGCCAGCAAAGGAAGGGAAGATTAAGTATCAGGAAATAGGATTTTATCCTGGAACATAACAGGAATTAAGGACAGACTGATTATCTGAAAGAATTTGATTGCATTTGTTTATAAGAAACATGGAAAGATCAGGTTAAATATATTAACAGGTATAAACCTTTTAGTAAAAAAAAGCTATGAAGAATAAGACATATGGAAGACCACCGGGGGGTTGATAACATGGTTTAAAATATGGAAAGAATATAAAGCAATTGAAATTCAAATTGATTCAAGACATATTTTGGGACTAAGAATAACTCGCAAACATTTCTCAATAATAATCTTCAATGTATGTATTCCACTGGTTAGTTCAAAATACACAGATAATAGTATGATAAGGAAGTTGGAGAATATAAAGAGAATAATGGATAGGTATGCATCTATTACTGGTGAGTAACAGAATCAAGAGGTTCTGGACACTCCGACCTTGAGATCAAAGCTCAAGAGGTCTTGGAGTGTACAGAACCTCGAAGCTCTAAACTTTACACTGTCCTCCTTGTAGAATAAATTGCAAAAAAAAATTGAAACTGAGGTCACCCATCAGCATCTCATCTTTCAAGCTCTTATGTTCACATCTCAGAAATGACCAGTGCAACTGTTTCCCATGACCATGAATAGTCATCATGCTAACCTGTACCATTTAACCATGAACAAATTAATTCTAGTGCTTGTCTCCTCCTTGGCCCTGGTCTGTCGTCATGCTTTCATGTAACACCTTGATGCCTCTGTCCTCCCTTTGATATTGCTCTATCTTCCCACTTTCTCCAGCCTTCTTTTTACAACTCTGTACTGCAGTAATCCACAATCTACACGCAATCATACTATAAAAGTCCTAACTCCCCTTTCCCTCTCCCCGTAGGCCCCCACCGCCACATCAGTTCTAACGACCTATCCTTGGAACTTCACTTCTCACAATGTTTATCGTTCGTTTACATATTACATACCCCTCCTGGTACCCCATCTGCCATTAGTTGGTGGCTCTCCAAGCCATTTTCATGGCTAGTACTAGTGACTGCCCCTGGTAAATTAACTAACTGGTACTTCTATACAGAGAACATGGTTTATATACAGTTGCATGGTTCAATGGTGGACCTGCCCTCTTGTATTTGAATACTCCTCTATTATGGCTTGCCTTGTCTTCCTTTCATCATTTGACTCCCCTATTACTGCACCATTGTGTTTGTGTTTATATATTTATTTACATGTATTTATATGTTTTTGTGATGGATGTTACCCAACCCTGTTCTAACCAGGTCCATCTTGTAAAAGAGCTCTGCTCAATGATGTTCACCTGGATAAATAAAGATTTTGGTTGATTGATTGATTGAATAGATGCCTACCTATCCATTATTTTTTTAATATATGGATTTTGGAATTCTTTTTTCTTACCTTTGTTGCTGTCTTCTATTACTGGAAAGCCTTTTTTTGTTGGTGGTGCTGCTAGATGGTCAGTTAGGGAGAACAGGTGCAACAATCTTCTAAAGAGAATAGTTTAACTTTTAGGAAAGTTAGAAACATGCCAATGATTTGTGGCAAATGTTCAGGTGCCAATGATTGTGGCAAGAAAATTTTTTTATTTTTTTTTAATTAGGCAATGGTGTTTCTTCGGTTTGGTTTGATTTTTCAGTTGGATTCACTGTCTGAGTAAATGACATACTGTCTCTTTCTGGTTGGCTGCAGAGACTTACACATAATTATAGAGACGTCTCCAAAAAAGGTGCAGTGACTCCAGAAAATGTTTCTGGAGGTCATGGAGATGTTGGAGCTACTGTTCGTCAGCTTGCTTTTTGAGGTCATTTCCTGTCTTGCTGTGCTGGAAGTAGAAGGCAGTTCCTGTATTTCTGGTGCAAGGTGCTGTACTGACACTGCAGTGTTTGGACTCTTCAGGTTTATGTTTTGAGGTTGATGGCTGCTGGGGGTCACAAGAGAGGATGGCACACATTATTTTCTGCTTCTGTTCAGACAAGGTACTGTATGAGTTGATGATCTGAATGTTCTTGTGCCCCAAGAGTTGTGCTACATCAGCTGGAGCAATATTGGAAGTGCTAAGCATTTAGATGGCTGTCTTCTGTGTTGAATGATTTGTTATTCTTTTCTCAGGGTGTATGCCAGCAGATTTTTGTAGGAGCTTCAATATGAAGCAGATTTTATTTTCACCTATTGTCAAATACCTGTGCCAGTAACTTGTTGGTTTTAGTTTGGTATTTGGTGCTAAATAAAAGGGAGCATAAGGTTGCAGCATGTCTGGAGGTCTGAGGTTTGTGTAATTTTTGTATGCTGTGATTGGGTCTCTTTCCAGGTTTTGGACATTTTGATACATTAGTGGTGCCACAGGTCTAATATCTCTTACATTGACACCTGTTCTTGTTTTTGTTTGTCTCTTGTGATATTCTAAGTATTCTTTTCCTTTGGAGTCTGTGCTGAGAATTATGTCTCCCCATCTTAACTGATATTGCTTATTTGAGCAGAGAGCAAAATGTAGACTGATATTAAAAAACATCATGTGCAGTAAGGCAGTTGGTGAGTGGTACCCCAGTGTGCCAGTGGAATAGAACAAATTAATGTCTGTTTGGGACAGGGGTTGTGCTTGATTGGGTCAGTTTCTGAGACCCATTTTTTTTTAAATATGTCTGCTTCGCTAGGCAAATGTCTAGCATCTGCTTGAATGTACCAGTAGGACTTTGGAAGATGGATGCACCATAGATTTTCCTTTTTGTAGATATCTGTTGATACTTGCTAGTACTCTCTTTACTGTTGTGGGCTCATCTTCTGAGCCATCCTGTTTTTTTAATTGATAAATGAAGTCAGCTAAAACTGAGTCTACTTCACTTACTGGTGTGGTTTCTATTTCTCTTGACTCACTAATGTTAGTCAGGTAGGTTGTGAGGAGACGGAGGTCGAAATTCATTTTCTTTTGTGTGTTGATGTTTTCTTGTTGCTGCACGAATTTTAGCCTGTCTGCTATCAGATTTGATTGCTTTGAGAGCGACATATTAGAGTACTGAGTCGGGTGAAAAAAATGATTTTGGACTGTTTAGCATGAATGGCCATTTGAAGAGAAAGTGAAAACTGTGGTTTGAATAAAGCCTGCCTCATGCTGTTAAGCTGAGAGTGTTGTCAGTGTGTGCACTGTCTGGTGTCTGTGATAATACTATTGTTCAGATGTGAACAATAGTATTATCCCTTGTTAATGATGGTATTACCACTGATGAACTGCAGTATTACCACTTTGTCAGTGATGCAATTATGGGGATTTTTTTGTATGCTTTACTATTGTATTAATTTCAAAATCCATGTATTAAAACTGATTATACTGAAAAAGAACCATATAACAGTATAATTTTAGTGGGAGATTTTAGCTCTAGGGTAGGACAGTGTGTGGAATTAACCTCTGAACTAACAGAGATCTGTGCAGTTATGGGAAGGAGTCATTATTAGTTAAAGAAACACGTGATAATAAAACTTCAAAAAGAGGCAAGATTATTAGCCACATGTTAAAGGAAAGATATGTTGCCTAAATTAATGGGAGGATTAGAGGGGATCCTAAGGGAGACTATACATATGTTGGAACTAGAGGTGAATCAATAATTGACCTTTGTTGGGTAAATCTAAATGTAATACTTTAGGTTAAAGACTTATGTGTGGGTGAAAGAGCAGAAAACTAACATAATCCAGTTGAAATCACATTGAACAAATGGAACAATATAGAGGCAAGGGAGAAAAAAACTGAACTAGTAAGAACAAAAAGAGGGGTGAAATGGAAAGCTATAGATAACTTTGCATTGAATCAGTTAATTACTGAAAGTGGAATAAGAGACCACATTTGGGATATTATAAATAGAAAAAATGATAATATTCTAAAGGATTTTGTGGAAATTATGAATAAAATTGCTGATCTTATAGAAACATAGAACGCAGAAATATAGAATTTGATGGCAGATAAGGACTGCTTGGCCCATCAGGTCTGCCCATTTTTCTACCTGATGGATAAGCTGCAGATCCTAGTTAACCAACAGCCTACTTCCTCCTACCCCCCACTAGGACTGCATTATGTCTGTCCCATGCATTCTTGAATTCCCTCACTGTTGTTGACTGCATGACCTACTCAGGAAGGCAATTCCATGCATCCATAACCCTCTCTGTGAAAAAATACTTCCTTACATTACCTCTGAGCTAACCCCCATCTATCTTCAAATTGTGCCCACTTGTTCTTGCACACCTCTTTTTCTGAAAGATACCACCCTCTTGGACATTGTTGAGTCCTTTGAGGTACTTGAAAGTTTCTGACATGTCCTCCCTCTCCCTTCTTTCCTCAAGTATATACATATTAAGTTCCTTTAGCCTCTCTTCGTATGTCTTCTGCTACAGACCCTGCGCCATTTTGTTTGCCTTCCTCTGGATAGCCTCCACTCTGTCTATGTCTTTGCAGAGATGGGATCTCCAGAACTGCACACAGTACTCCAGATGGGGTCTCACCAACTGTCTGTCTAGAGGGATAACAACTTCCAGTTTTCTACTGTTGATGCCTCTCCCTATGCATCCCAGTATCCCCCCAGCCTTCCTTACTGCCTTCTCACATTGCTTGCCCACCTTTAGGTCATCTGATACGATTACCCCCAGGTCCCATTCCATTTTTGTTGCTGTCAGTATCTCACCCCCCATCGTGTACTCTTCCCCTGGTTTTTTGTTTCACAGGTGCATTACCTTGCACTTCTTTGTGTTTAATCTAAGCTGCCATACATTTGACCATTCCTCCAACCTTGCCAAGTCCCTATCTCATCCTTTCCACACAATCTAGTGTATCAACCCTGTTGCAGAACTTGGTGTAGTTTGCAAAGAGTTCCTCTGCAATGTCACTTATAAAGACATTAAAAAGGACCGGTCCCAGTACTGAACCCTGTGGTACTTCACTAGTAATCCTCCTTTCTTCACTGTGGACTCTGTTTATTACTACCCTTTGTGTCCTGTTGTCCAGCCAATTTTTTTATCCAGACTACCACCTTGGAACCCACTCCAAGGCTGGCTAACTTGTAAATGAATCTTTTGTGTGGGACTGTATCAAATGCCTTGCTAAAAATCTAGGTAGGCCATGTCCACTGACCCTCCCTGATCTATTATTTTGGTCACCCAGTCAAAGAAATCTATTAGATTCATCTGACATGACCTTCCCATTGTGAATCCATGCTGCTTTGGGTTCTATGCCCCTCTGGCCTCTAGGTACATAACAATTCTTTCCTTCAGAAGTGATTCCATCATTTTCCCTACCACTGAGGTCAAACTGACAGGTCTGTAGTTTTCTGTCTCTGTCTTGCTCCCACTTTTGTGAAGGAGAATCACATCCACCCTCCTAAAGTCCTCAGGTACCACACCATCCTCCCAGTAAAAAACAATCCGAATACAGTCAATAAGGATCAGTTAACAGATTCAAGGAAAAAATACAGAAGACTACTGGCTAAGAAAAGGGAGACCTATAGAAACTCCTTATGGAAAGAATTTGAGACAGTGGTACAAAATAAAAATAGTAGGAAATTCTGGAGAATGGAAGCTAAGGGCTGGGATTCATTCTCAGAGGACATAGCAAATTATATTGAACCTCACACTTGGAGGGATTATTACAAAAGATTTTTTTTTTATCCAGACAGTAGAGAAAATGAAAACACAATTGGTAAATGGATTTCATTAGAGGACTATATAAAAGAGGAATACATTATAGAAATCCTGTGTCTTGCAATAAGTCATAAGGCCCCTAGCCCAGATGGCATCCCGGTAGATATAATTTTAAATGATGTAAATTTATGGGTACCCTTGCTAAATAAGCTATATGATTATATTATAAAACATGGGGGAACTACTGACAACCTGGAGAGAGAGTATAATCATGCCAGTTTTCAAAACAGAGGAAAAGAAAACCCCAGGGATTACAGACCAATCAGCCTACTGGACATGTCACAAAAAATATTTACAAAAATTATTCAGACAAGAATTATAGACTAGATAGAATAGATGAAGCTCAGGCTGGGTTTATGTCAGATCATTTTACAGTTCACCAATGTTTTGTTTTATCCCATTTGATACATAAATATATTAATATAAAGGAGCAGAAATTATATTGTGTTTTCATTGACTTGTGAGCTGCATTTGATAGGGTTAAAAGAGAAAAATTGTGGAAGGTCCTAGAAAGCTATGGTCTGCATCAATCAATAATCAATATAATGATCACCATGTATAAGAAGAATATAATGTGTGTGACATTTAATAAGCAAGGGGATTAGACTGAGAAATTTGATTCTAACTTAGGTCTAAGACAGGGATGTGTTTTGTCTCCTATATTGTTTAATCTCTACTTGAATAAGATCTTAGAAGGACTACACGATACTGAGATGCATATGCAAAAGATAGGTGAAAGGTATTGTCCCTTCTTGGCATATGCGAATGACATAGTCATGATATCAACTAGCTACATAGAGATTAGAAGAATCACAGAAAGATTTTTTATTTAAGCTGCATGAAAGCTGCTCCGAAAATAAATTTTGAAAAAACAAAATACATGATTTTTAATAGACACATAGTGAGAAAGGGAAGATATTTGAAATTAAGATGTGCTGATCAAATTATTGAAAGAATCCAGAAGTTTTGCAATCTGGGAATTATTTTTATGTTTAACTAGAAATGGAATGAACATAAAAGTAAGACAGTAAAATCAAAAGGTTCACTCCAGCAATAGAGAGATTCACATACAGCTTCAGTGGTCATTCTATAAAAGGTTCTGTACGGGCTTTAAATGCTTAGGCTAAAAGTCAAATTTTTGTACGGAGCTGATATATGTTGTACAGGAAACTCAGCTTCCCTGGAGATACCAATGAATAAATTCTATAAAAGACTCTTGGATTTGCCAGTTGGGGCTTTTTCCACATTAACAAGGTTAGAATTAGGACAGCTCGCAATAAAATGTTATCTAGATCAAAGGTTTGTTATATATTGGTTGAAAGTTTACTGGATGAATGAAAGGAAGATTACCCAGACTCTGTATGGAAAAAACAATATCATATATGCATAATGAATTTGTATGCCCCAGTCTGCATACAATAAAGAATGTAATAAAACCTTTTTGTTTACTGCATTGCTTTGCTGATAGACATATTAAACCATTAGAATTTATAAATATAGAGGTTAAAAATAAAATTTGAGACATTTATATTTAGAGGGAAAGTCATTCTAGTAGGAACTCTAAAATAAGTTATTGGCTGGGCTCAAACAAAAAAAAGAAAGTTTGGAATGGAACCAAACTTACATATCTTGAAAGATCCAGATAAGAGAGAACAAGTATTACAAGGTTTCACTTTGAATTTAATGCCTCAGAGGTTGAAGGGGTTATATACCAAGCAGAAGGAATCAAAATGTGGCTGTGGCCTGAGGATAGATAGTAATGTTCATCTGTTGATCATGTATCCTTTGTCAGTAGTATGAACGTACATTATATCTTGGAGCTATTCTGACCAACTTAGATAGGTAACCTAAATATGAGGCAAATCGTTTATTGAAATCAACTAAGGAAGACATTCTTATTTAATTAGCAACATTTTGTAAAACAGTTGAATGAAAAAGGTACACATACTGTCCACTGAAAAGTTGATGGCTAATGATATAATCAATAGAAAGGAAGGAGACTCCTGAGAATGTGCAATAGGGAATTTAATGTATTTGTATTAGGGAATGTATGGACTTGATTTGATAAAATGTTATATTATTTATTTTTAGTATTTTTGCATAAGGGAAACTGTATTTATTGTAAACTTATATTTATTGGCAAATAGTGATGCCAAATGCAAATGCTGTAACAACAATTTTGTTTCTCACAGAATAAAACTATACTGAAACTGAAAGTAAAGTTTAATTTTTTTAAGCATGCCAATGCTGGCTAGCAGCTGTACTTCAGGCCTGCAACTAGACTCTGGGTACCCAGTAAAGGACTTTGGGGTTAAATGGACTTTGTCCTGTGGGTCTGGGTTTAGGCACCCACAGCAGTTAACTAGTTAGACAGAGATGATGGCTGCATTAATTGAAACATGGGATTGGAATTGAAAAAGGGAAATGTGAATTTGGAGAAATGCCAATCTTTAAAATGCTCACTTGAACTCAATTTCCACTTACCCCATTCCTAAACCCACCCTCTGTAAATAAACCATTGAGTTACTGTTCTGCAGCAGAGATGGATCCAGAGCCTAATTTTGGTGATGAGCCTGTTTACTGGATGAAATGGAAAAGGTAAATGTTTTAACTGAATGTGGGAAGGTTCAAACTTGGTAAGTTGATGCCTGTGGTAACTGTTGGGAAGGTGGGTTGGTAAAACATCCTGAGGGGCTGTACTGCACATAATCAGACTGACTTATATGTACTCTGGGTGGAGGCACCACCATTTTGGTTTTTGCTTTTGAGAAAAAAAAACCTTGTTATAGCTATGGGAACCCGGGCCCCTATCCTGGCTAGTGACCACCCAGGTAGGGGTAGTGGCTCTCTCCTGGACAGTGCTGGAGAGAGGCTACATTCTTAAAGCTGATACTTGGAACATTTTCTACCTTACAGTAATTTGATATTACCTTGCCTACTGTATAACAAGGAGCACTCTTAATTTTGTCTACAATGGTTTTTACTCATTACAGGTTATGGGGGACCAAACCCTACAGCTCTGTTTTAGGGTGAATGAGGTTGTGTACTTGATAACTTGTTGTTTCATCCCAGCTCATGGCAGTGAATGGCCATAACTGAATATTTTGGGTTAATGCATTAATTTGTGTTGAAATGGAATCCCCCACATGACGTAACTGTGATTGGGTCATATCAGCTTGATGTCTGTAAAACTGATGTATTCTCTATCTAATCTAACAGTATCTTGTTTGTTAAAATGCCAACCAATGTAGCATTTGGCTATATTGTTTAACAATAAAACTTATAAATTATGTTTAAAAAAGAAATGATGCAGATCACTGGATCTAGGGTATCCAAATGGGTGGATGCCTCCTATAAATTGACTACTTACACTGACAATGTACTGGTCTCTGTTCAGAATCCAGATAATCCATCCCTGCATTAATGAAAGTGATATATCCATTAGCCTCACTATTAGGAAACAAACTGTGTTGATATTTTTGAGATTTTATCTGGCAAAAAACCTTGCTGCAGTACAATGACCAATTCAGGTATATCAATTATCTCAAAATATCCCTACACACTGAGCCTATGACCAAAATTCTCTCCAACTTGAAATCAATGTTGACAGACATCCAAACTGATGAGGAGAGGTGGAATACATTACCAACTGCTATGGGCTAAAGAATTTGCATATCAAAAATGACTACCTTGTCTGGACTACTGTACCACATCAATGTGGCACACAAAGATACTACTGAGTATGCTAAAGTTATTTTTGCCTATTTTCAGCCTCATCCCAGGGGAAGGGGGATACAGATGTATGTCAACTAAAACTGAACCAGTTTTTAAACTGTTGGTAGTATTTTTAGTGAATGGGGGAAATTTTGGCAAGGACACCGGGGAAATTCCCCTACTGCATTGCTAGTGGTAGGGGGAGCTGCTGGTACTGCTCTACGGAATGGCAGATTGTGCTGAACCCTCCATGGAGATGGATGTCTTACCTACTGCTTCTTTGGAGAACTCTTGTATGATGCCTGAGCAAGAACAGTCCCAAGAAGGGATTACTTTGAACAAAGTGCCTTTTGAGCTACCTGGAGAAGTGCACGGTGCAATCTGTGCAGCAGGAGCTTTTTTGCCTACAGATGAACAAGGTTTGCTGGCTGGAGACATTCCCTCGGCTTCCTCAGTGGTGCCGACTGTTTTTTCTGGGGCTTTGCATGATGCTATTGGATGTTTTGATTAGCTGTGATGTACAGTGAAAAATACTGACTCCTGCATCAAAGACTCTGCGTCCAGGAATGCGGAAGTTGAATCCGTCTGATGGCTCTTTTCCTACAAAGGACTGGAGTAAGGAGTCGGCTTTCTTGGATGCTGGCTGGATGCCTCAGGATGGGTGCTGGCTACCTGATTCAGACTGGGTTACTTTTACCCCGTAGGAGACACATGGGATCACTGCGACTGTTCAGTCCATGGATAGACAGCCTCCAGATTTATCTTCTTTGGCAGCAGGGGGTAAGACTTTGATTTCTTCTGACCCAGTTGTAAATGAGGAGCCTGATACTGAGTTACCAAATGCTTTCCCCCCCTCCCTCTCCCCGTCAGGAACATTCCATACTGGTCCTAGCTTTTCAGATCTTTTTCAGAACAACAGACTGGATCAGGATCCTAAGCACAATGCGGTATGGCTCAGTTACAGCGGGGTCTCCAGGAACATCCTGATCGCTTTATGTCACTCGAAGGCTGCTTAAGAGCTCAATGAATTTTCAAGCCTCAGACATTTATGCTCTTATAAATATTCATGGGGAGGACACTTTTGACATTAGTTTTAGGTCCTTTACTGGCCTAGACAAATTCTGGCAAAAAAATATGACTCACTGAAATCCACTCCTTTATGGACTCCATTTTGGGCTATTCCCATTACTAAGCCCTTGTATAAAACTATCTACATTATATTTCGTAATGAGGGGTTAATGTGGGCGATATCTTGTACTGGTTGGAGAGTAAGTGCACTGTTTTGGGGCCTCCAGAGCCTATTATCAATGGGGAGGGAATCTGGACTGGAAGCTGGAAATTTAAGATTAAATTATGTATTATAGGAGATACAGTCCAACATGTTCCTAACAGCTTCTTTTTGGGTAAAGATAGGGGAGTGTGCTTTTACCCTGGTCAGCCCAAAGCTTGCTACAAGTGTGGCAGCACTCGTCATTTGAGTAATGCTTGTGACAAGATAAAATGCGCTTTGTGTGGAGAGCTGGACCACGACAGTGGCACCTGTTGTAATGTCTTCTGCTGCAACCTCTGTGATGCCCAGGGTCATGCATACCATCAGTGTCTGTATGTTGGCCAAAATAATTCAGGGGGCCTTGATAAGGAAACCCTAATCTCAGAGGCTCAAGGCCAGTTTAGGCCTACTGCTGAGGATACTGATCCTCCTGCTTCAGATCCTTCTACCCCAGGTACATCCCCTGCGGCTCCTTCTGATGGTGGTGTGTCTCAGCCCGCTGATAAGCCTAATGACACTGAGGAGTTTCAAAATCAACAGATCACTGTGGCCTCAGGGATTTTACATCCTGGTTCACTGTCTTCCATTCCTACCTCCCCGTCCCCCCAGATCTGGAGTTTCAGAAACCTCACCCAAGACGAGTGACAAGATCTCATACTAAAATGCTTATTAAACCGGCTACCCCTCCTACACACAACTCTTTCCAGGTGCTGCAAGATCAGGATGGGGATTCTGAGTCTGATATATCAGTTAAATCTGGGGCTTTTTCAGGTATGGAATGCGATGATGAAGGGGACCTGACTCACTAGAGTCAAAGAAAAAAGTAAGTAGAAAGCATAAAAAGTATAAACTTTAGTCTGATTCCCTGGCTTCTCTAACTGTAGTGTCCCTAAATACTTGTAGTATTAAGAATTCAAGGAAGCATCTTGGGCTTCTACACTTTTATAAATCTAACTGCACATATTCTGTTCCTGCAGGAGACATGCTTTACTTCTTTGCCTGATGTAAATTATACGAAGAAGTTGTGGATTCATGGACCTTCATTCTGGTCCTATGGTCCCGATGCTGCAGATGGGGTTGGCATACTTTTTTATCATACCACTGTACAGGTTCTCAGACTGGTGGATTTGGTTCCTGGTAGAGCTTTGCTCCTGGACTGCTTGTACAAAGGTTACTCCCTTCGTCTCATAAACATTTATGCTCCCCAGGTTAAGTCAGCCAGGATAGATCTTTTTCATGAAATTGAGCACTATCTCTTTTCTTCTAGACACATAATATGGGGGGTGATTTTAACTGCGGCCTGGATCTGAAATTTAAAGACCAGTTACAACAAAAGATATATTGTGATTCCCATGCTTTACAAAACATAATTTTGAAAGCCTCTTTAACAGATGTTTATAGAGCGCTTTATTCTGATCCCGGGCCTACTTATACTGTAGATGTAGCAGTCTTGCTACAAGGATTGATTTTGTTTTTGCTTCCTGTTATTTGCTGCCATTTTCATTTCAGTTGCACCCTTGTGAATTCTCAGATCACATGTTGTTGAGGGTATGCTTTTCTCTTTCCAGTATCCCACCTCGTTTTCCTGCCATTCCTGTAAGATGGAAGCTAAACCCTATATTACTGACTCAAGAGTGGTTTCAGTCTGTTTTGTCTCAGACATTTGACCAACAGCGATCAGTTGCCAGGTTGCATGACTCCTGGGGAGATTGGTGGATGGAAACCAAGCCTGAGTTTAAACAAACTTGCACTTTCTTTAACACAAATACTCAAACTGAGGACTATATTTCTTATTTAGGCCATCGGTCCCAATTTTATAAATTAATATCCCTTCCCACTTCTTCCGATGTTCAGATCCAAGAACAAATTGCTATACTTAAAAATAAAATGAGACAATTTCATTATGGGAAAGCTTGCCACATACATGATCACTTGTCTTACAGATTAAAGTCATCACCTGTTTCAGACCCTTTTTCAGCCTGTAAACAAGCTTTAGATAAAAAGCTTATGACTGGCCTTTATGATACTACAGGTGTTTTGAAAATTACTGCTACAGAGATGTTGCACATTGTTCAGCACTTTTTGAAGGCTCAACATGGTCAGGCCTTTCAACCCATATGTACTTGGGACAAGCCGTTTTCCTTTCTGCCACATACAGTATCACCTACTGATTCTCAAACCATAGATATGCCCATAACCCAGGACAAAGTCAGTTTGGAAATCAGCCGTTTGAAAACTGGAATATCACCTGGCCCAGATGGCCTTATAAATGATTTATATCAATTTTTTGGGGATGATATGAGCATTATTTTGACACAGGTTTTTAATGAAATCCTTACTACTACTGCTTTACCTAAGGGATTCTCAGATGCCTTGACAATTTTTTTTTTAAAAAAAGGTAATAAACATATTATTGGAAATTGGAGACCGATTTGTTTGCTAAATACGGATTATAAGATCTTTTCTGCCATTTTGTGTCATAGGCTGCAACGTCTGGCTCCCTCTCTGATACATCCTGTCCAAACATGTTCTATCCCAGGTAGGCATGTTCACCAGAATTTGATCCTATTAAGAAATATTTGTAAGTGTAGTCGACTGGGGAAGCTGACGGGATACTTTCCTTGGATCAGGCTAAGGCACTCAACAAGGTTTCCCATGGTTCTTTATTTCAAGTTCTACAGAAATATGGGTTTTCGGATAGGCTTAGAACGTGGGTGGGGCTTTTGTATAATGATGTTCGAAACTTTCCCCTGGTTAATGGTCTATTGGGGGATGGGATAGATTTTTGCAGAGGGGTTCGCCAGGGATGTCAGCTTAGCCCTTTACTATATACCTTTGTGTTGGACCCTTTAATTCGGGAACTTCTTCATCATCCACATATACTGGGTCTGATGCCCGCTTTAGATGTTCCACCTCAGGTATTGGCTGTTTATGCTGATGACTTGTGTCTTATGTTACATGATTCTGCTTCAGGTCTTTTCACTTCGTCAGTATTAGCACAGTTTGGATCTATTTTGGGGACTTCAATAAATTATGATAAAAGTGCTAGAATTTTTTTGGGGGGAAGGACCTTTTGAACCCTCTATTGGATAAATAGCTATTTCATTAGGCCCGATTAAAATATTGTTTTTTTTGGGGGGGACTGGTGATGTGGCTGACCTTAATTGGAAACTGCGCATTGAATTAGGAGAGGGTAAGGTTCAGTTATGGAAGTTCTGGACTTTTTCTAAAAGGAAACGTGTTTTGATTGTTAAGAAACTTCTCTTACCTTTGTTCTTATATTTAAGTTCTGTGTTTCCTTTGCCTAGACATTATGAAACTCATCTTTATAGTATCTTTTTTCAAATGTTATGGGGGAGCCGATTGAACCAGGTCAAGCGTGACTTTACGTATTTACAGATTAAGGCCGGTGGACTTGGTATGATAAATCTTTAGTTTTTAATTTTTCCTTTTTTATCAAATCTACATTTAAAGAATTTGTACAGTATCAGTCCCATTCTTGGGACTTATGGATTTTTTTTTTGCTCAAGGATTATCTGACACGATGGTCAACTGAGGCACTTATTGTTAAATCTAATTATGGGGCACCTTCATTTCTTCATTTAGTAGCTGTTAAGTTACGTCAGTGGCACCTGGCTCAAAGTGAGGTTCATCGGCTCTCCCGAATGGGTTTATATATTAGGATTCTGTCCTCTAATTTTTTAGTCCAGGTTGATTTTCCTAGGTGTTTTCCTACTAAGGTTCATTTAGCTTTAAAAGTTCTTGCTGATAGAAGGATTCCTGACCGGATGAAGGATGTGACATGGCTCAGTTGTCATGGTAGATTGGGGTCAAACCTAAAGCATAAGGCTGTTTCTGAGAGACATTGTATTCATGTTGAATGTGCTAGCTTGGAAGAAACTATGACTCATTTTTATCTTACATGCCATTATGCCAATTTTGGTCTGTTTTGCTTACCAAGTGGGGGTGGGGTTCTTCTTGTCATGTCTCATATGAATGTTTGGTTCTTAGGGATTATTCCGTTTTTTTTTCCAGATATCATCCAAGTACCCATTCTGTGATTTTTGCCTGTGTTAAGTTTTATATGTGGCAGGTGAGGTGCTTATTTTCCTTACAGCATACTGATACTTTACCTGCAGTAGTCCTACATCACATCGAATCAGCATTACGAACTCAAAAAGAATTTAAATCACATCATATGATGGTTCATTTGTTTCATGAATATTGGAAACCTGTTTATTGGATCTGATGGTGTTTGTCCCTTTTTTTCTAGTGATTGTACACATTATTTTGTTTTTCAGTGGTTTTTTTTGTAAAGAGCTTTTTATAATTTTTGTGTGAAATTGTGTGATGTTTTTTGGTTTCTGCAATAAACAATTCCCCTACTCAGACTGTAGTGGGAGCTGCTGTCTTGCTTGCAGGATGACACACGGTGCCAGGATGGAGAACAGAGAGGATGTGCTCTCACAGCAGGCTGAGGTTTGGTCCCTGACCTCAGCTGGCTTTTCATCAGGGGATAAAGAGATGGATTTTGTGTATTCCTTAGAGATGGGTGCAGGCCTGTGTGAGATTTCTGAGGAGAGCCGAATGGAGGCCAGAATGGCAATGGGAGACTCACTCCCAAACATTGCGAGCAATTCTATAGTGCAAACTGGTGAGACTTTAACTGTTGCTTCAAAGACATTCGGTGGTGAAGGTGCTGTATCCCGGAGAACTGGAGATTTGTTTGGTGATGCTGTGTTGCCGGCATGGAGTGAGTCAACTATGAATCAGCTGAGCGGATATGTCAGAAAGACATCAAAGAACTGTACCACCACTGCTGACGTGGCAGGCAACACTGCTGGATGAGCCCGGGGAGCCTTTTGTGATTCAGATCTGGATGCTCTTTTTCAGAGGAGAATTTTTCAGCAGAAACATTGCTTTCAAATGCAGGAAGGACTCAAGCACCAGAGTGAAGATGGATTCCTGATTCGATGTGGATTGATTTTTCACAGGACAGTGTGGTAAAGCAAGGGACCCCCACAGCAAATACATCTTCACAAAATATACCACAAAAGAGCTCTGTCACTCAGCAAAATAATGCTTGATGTGACTCAAACCCTCAGGTGGGTCCAAATATTAACTTATTTTCCTTGAGTAATGCTGATGAACAAAGTCAGAGCCAAGAGCCTGAGGCCTCTGCTACTTCATCACTTCCCCCCCCCCCTCAGCAAGAAAGAAGAAGAACTGGATCCACTTTTTCTGATTCATTTAGAAATAAGAAATTGGAACAAGCTCCCCGTCAAAATGCTGTACACTTTAGATACAGAAGGGGGCTGCAAGAACACCCCGATAGAGAATATGTTGCAAAGAAATTGTTACAGGAGTCTATGAACTTTAAGGCCTCAGGAATATATGCATTGATAAATATACGGGGAGAAGACACTTTTGACATAAGTTTCAAGAATTTTTCCAGCTTGGACAGGTTATGGAGAAAATATGAGATTTTCAAGACTCTTCCTTTATGGACTCCTTTCTGGGCCATCCCACTAACAAAATCTCTATTCAAAACTGTCAACATCATGTTTAGAAATGAGAGGGTTAATGTGAGAGATATTCAGTTTGGTTTGCAAAAAAGATGTAATGTGTTGGGTGTTGGGTCCCCCGAAGCAACTATTGATTCAGAGGGTATATGGATGGGGGGGGGTGAGGGGTTTGGAGATTTAAAGTCAAACTACACATTATTGGAAATGAAGTAATATATGTCCATAACAGCTTTTTTTTAGGAAGAGATAGGGTGTATGTTTTATCCTGGTCAACCTAAGGCCTGTTATAAATGTAGCAACTGTACACACCCAAGCAGTACCTATGACAGATTAAGATGTGCCTTATGTGAAGACTTTGACCATGTTAGTTCTGTTTGCAGGAATATTTTTGAATGTAACCTGTGTGAAGAACAAGGGCATGCATGCCATCAGTGCCCCAAGGCTGATCAGAATAGACAGAGAGGCCCAGCCCAAGATCATTTAATTAATCAGGCCCAGGAAAGGTGCAGACCTTGAGATCCAAATTCCATGGAAAGGAGTGAACAGTCAACCAATGACACTAGGGAAAACTCAGAAAATTATAGGACTACAGAGGGAGAAGGGGACCGCAGCACTATGGGAAGCTCACCACACTTTTCAGAACAGAATGCTAAGGGACTAGAAAAGGAAGTACACTGTAACCCCAAGTACATCTAGTGAAAGCCAGGTAGGAAATAAAATGCCCGCCCCCCCTCAGAATTTCAGATTCCTAACTCTAAGAGGGTGACCAGACCTGCCAGCAAAAAAAATTCTTCTGCTATCCCTTTGCAAAATTCTTTTCAAGTCTTACAGGCTGAGGAAGGGGATTCTGAATCTGACTTTTCCCCAAGGTCAGAGATAGTTTCAGAGATGGAATTAGAAGATTAATCTACTTCAGGGCTGTTAGAAACAAAGAAAAAAGTGTAGGAAAAGAGAGAAGGACAAGAAAGTTGATTATAAATGAATGGTTTCCCTTCAGCTAGCCTCATTAAATGCCCATAGTGTTAAAAACTTTAAAAGAATAGCTTTATTATCCTTTTGTCAGCATATCTTTGCAGGTATATTATTTCTACAAGAAACAAGATTTAATTCACTACAGGACATTGCACAGGCAACCCTACTTATTTATGGTCAGGCATGTCATTTTTGGGGGTGATATGAACTATAACTTAGACATCAAAATAAAGGATAACATACCAAAAAAAGTATTCTGTGACTCCCATGCTCTAAAAAATATATCAGTGGCAGGGCTTAAGTATACCTATAGGCAACTTTATAATGACCCAGGATCAATTTACAGAAGAAGTGCCTTTTCCACAAGAATTGATTTCCTTTTTACTTCTAAAGTTTTGGTTCCCAACATATTTAAAATGATCCACTGTGAATTTTCAGACCATCTATAATTGGTTTGTAATTTAAGCCTAAAGAATGTATCCTAGATTTCCAGCTATCTCTAGGAGATGGAAATTAAATTCTTCTTTATTAGAACTAGGCAAAGTAAAACAGGGATTAACAGTGTTGTTTCAAGCCAGAAAAAATCAGTCGCTTGTATGTATGATGACTGGTGTTCATGGTGGATGCACACAAAAACAGAAATAAAAAAATGTCTTTAGAAAATTTGGAAAAAAGAAGAGCTAATATGGAATAGCTACAGTATTTAAATTACAAGAACCAATACTATAAATTCATGTTCCTCCCTAATTCTTCAGACACTAGGATTAAGACACAAATAGATAACATTAAATCTAAGATGGTCCAATTTCAATATGATAGAGCAGCTTCATTAAATTCAGAAATGAGTTTTGGTACAGAAAAACAGCCTTATTCAGATCCTTTTTCTGCTTGCAAACAGAAGGCAGATTAGAAAGTAATGTACGGCGTATATGATGATGTTGGGTCCCTTAAAACCACTGATGCAGAGATGTTAGAGGTTATACAACAAGCCCTGACAAATTCTTTTAGTCCCAGTTCAGACCAAAAGCCACTTGAGAACATTGAATACCTTTTGCAACTCCAAAATTGCAAAAGAATATTGCTAGGGAAATGGAATCTCTGATATCATTAGATTAGGTTAGAGAGGCCATCTCAGTCCTACACCCTGGGGTATTTCCTTGGGAAGATGGGTTGACTAATGACTTGTTAAGACCTTTAAAGAAGATCTGAATATGGTTCTTATGAATATGTACAATGAAATGGTCCTGGATGAAGTTGATTTAAATAATTTTATTGAAGCTTTAGGTGTGGATTTAAGGAAGTCCTCAGGCAATCTAGCCATGTGAGCCTGTAGCTTAATGGTTAGAGGAACTGGAATGGCATACCAGATGTCTGAGTTTCAATTCCCAGTGGGACACACTTTTCCTTTCTCATTTCCATCCTTGATTTAAAAATATACCTTGCAGGGGTTAAACTGCACTGAGAGAAGTTTGTATTTCTGAAGCTTTTGTAATTTTTTTAAACAAAAAAAAGGGGACAAACATAACTTGAATAATTGGATACTGATCAGCTTATTGAATACAGATTACAAAATATTATCATCTATTCTGTTCAAGAGACTAGGAAAAGCAACATTATAATTAATACATTCTGCACAAACTTGCCCCTTACCAAACAGGAACATAAAACAGAATCTCCTTTTACTAAGAGAAATCAGAATTTGGCAGACAAGGAAAATTGAAAGGGTTTCTTCTGGCCTTGGATCAAAAAAAGACCTTTAATAGGATAACTCACAATTTTCTTTTCCAAGTTTTAGGAAATTATGGGATCCCAAATAAATTTGTTTCCTGGGTGAAGGTTCTATATGAGAATGCAATGGTTACCCAATGGTTAATGGGTTACTGGGGATCAACATTTATCTCAAAAAGGGAGTAAGACAGAGTTGTCCCATAAGCCTGCTACTATATACTTTTACTTTGGATCCAGTAATTAGATATATTATATGGGAAAAGGAGATAATAGGAATATCCCTGTGTAGAGACCTAGCACCCCAAAAAATTTCTGCTTAACGCAGATGATGTGTGTCTGTTTGTTCTAAATCAGGGTTCAGGGGTGAAAGCACTACACACTTTACAAAATTGTTCAAAAGTAACAGGGGCAGAGCTAAATTACAATAAGAGTATGGGTATTCAGCTAGGGGCAGGGATATTAGAAAATGCTATAGGACAATTTAAAATATCAAATACACAGACTAAAATTTGGGGTTTAACCTTTGGAGATGGAGATCTGGCCAAAATAAACTGGGAAAAGAAACTATTGCTAGGGGAAAGGTCCAGCAGTGGAAAACATGATCCTTTTCAAAAAAGAAATGGGTACTTATAGTCAAAAATGTTTTACTTCCTATATTCCTATATGTGAGTCATATCTTTCCTCTTCCTGCAAACCTTGAAACAAGATTGTTCAGCTACTTTTTTCAAATGATCTGGGTCAATAGATTAAACCCTGTTAAAATAGATATCACTTATTTAGCAGTTAAAAAGGTGGTTTTGGGATGATTAATCCACTAGTTTTTTATCACTCTTTTTTTACAAGTTCTTCCCTGCAAGAAAATTTGGGGGGGGGGGCAGCATCCCTAGTATCAGTGGATACAGGTTTTGTTTACACCTTTCTCACTGAAATGGACAGAGGAACCCCAAGAATCACTTCTGCCTTGCAAATCCCAGAATTTGCTATCCCAGCAGCAAAAATCTCAGAATATGGAAGGTGAATAAAACCTCAGTACAAGGTCCAAAACAGGAAGCAGATATATGCTGACATTATGGAAAGAAATTTTGCAGTACAGGTGGATTTTCCCAAATGTATTCCAACAAAAATGAATCTAGCTCTAAAAGTCTTAACAGACAACAGCATTCCTGTTAATATGTGGGACATAAAGGTGGCTCAGCTGCCATTGCAAAATAGGGGTAAAAGGGAACTTGAAGCATAAATCCTTGGCTGAAAAACAATGTTGGAGACCAGAATGTACTGGAATAGTAGAAACCATGGAACATTTTTTGATTAATTGTGTATTCGCTGTACAGTTTTGGTCTGATTTAGCCACTAGGTGGCATTGGCCCCCGGTTAAGCATATTAAATATGAATGTTTGGTACTGGCAGATAACTCTATGATTTTAAGTAGATATCATCCAAGCACATGAAACATCATATTTGCTTGTATTAAATATTATATGTGGCAAGCTAGATGCCAGTACAAACTTTAACACACCATTACCCCAAATTTAGTCATCATAAAGCAAATTGATGCGGCCTTATTGCAAGTTAAAACTAAAGAGTTTTCAAAATTAGACAGGAGGAAGTTTTACCTGTTATGGAATAACATACTTTGGATAACTTAGAGTTTGAAACATTTTTACTTTGTGGTTGCATCCCAGATGATACTGTGTCTTCTTTTCTTTAGGAATTAGGTGTAGATAGAGAAGATATCTATTGTTTAATTTTTTTTGTTTCTTTTTTATGTTAAGTTTCTGTTCTGTCTATGTTTACTTTTTCTGGCTACTGAATGCAATATTAATTGTGATTGTATTATGATGTTCTGTTTCTATTAATAAAAAAAATCAAATCCCCTACTCTTGCCAGGGGGTGCTGTCAACTTCCTTTCCAAGACGGCTTACTCTCAGTTGGAGGAGTAGATAGATAAGACATTTCATCAAGCAGGAGAATATATCATGAACTTGGAAATGGATATCAACATTGAGAATAACCCAATTTCAGAGGAGCAGTGCATGGAGCAGATTGAGGAGACAGCAGGTCGCTCACGGGATGTGGTGAGGGTTATTGCTATCAGATATGCTAAATTACTTGAGACTGTAGTGCTGAGGATCTCTGAGGGTGTTGAAGCAGTGAAAGTTGCAGCTGGAGATGCTGCTTGTGGAGAGTCGAGCACAGTAGAATCAGAGCAGCGAACTGTCGTAACTTCAAGTACCTTGCATGCTAATGAAAGCTGGGGTGTGGATGAGACTGTGGCAGGAACAGATAGCCCTGTTACAAGTAGGAGTAGGCAGGCAGGCAATTCATCCCATGTGCTCTGTCTTACTCCTCAGAAACTAGCCAGTGGCTTGGCTTTGGAAAGAGCAGAAGCAGACTGACTGCTGGATTTTGCTTCCTGCAAGCCGGAAAATACACTTGAAGGTGCAGGCTGAAAGCAAACAAAAGAAGGGCTGTGGTTACCAGACTATCAATGGATGGAGTTCTCCAAGACAGAAGCAAGGGAGGCTCCAGAGATACAGAAAACAGGCTATGCTGATAAAACAGCCAAGAAAGAAGGGCATTATCTGCAGGAAGATGAATGCTTAAATGTAAAACTTGAATAAGCTCCACAAGTCACTGTTGGAGCACATGATAAAAAGGGTGCAATTCCTATATCTGGCTCACAGGCAGAAAAACAAATTGTAGAAATCTGCAGACTGGAATAGGGAACGGGGGGGGGCACCCATTACAAATCCTGTGCATGCATCTCCTTTCCTAGCACAACAGAGTGCCATTGGGGCAGAACAGACAAATGCAGGAGGCTAACAAGGGGCTACCACAGGCACTCCTCAGCCTCAGGAAGAGTCTTATGAGGACTCTCTTCTTTCTACTGACCATGAGAGGCCATGGAGATCAGACCATACCTTTTCTGATCTATTTAGGAATAAACTCACACAAGCCCCTGGGAAAAACATGGTTAGATTGAGATACCAAGGGGGCTTGCAGGAACACCATGATAGGATATACATTGCACGTAAGCTGCTGAAGGAATCAATGTTGTTTCACCCATTAGAAATCTATGCCCTTATACACATTTCTGGGGAAGATACATTTGATATTAGTTTTCATCAACATGTTGGGTTGGATAGATTCTGGACCAGATATAATATGCTGAGGTCAATACCCTTGTGGGCCAATTTTCTGGCCATTACACTAAATAAACCTCTCTTGAAAACAATTGCCATCATGTTAAGAAATGAGGGTGTGAATGTCAATGATATTTTGTTTTGGATGCAGAAAAGGTGTACAGTGCTGGGGCAACCTGAACCGATAATAGATACGGAAGGCATTTTGACGAGGAGGGTGGCAATTCTGAATTAAATTGTTTCAAACTGATTCAGAAGTCCATCACATTCCGAACAGCTTTTTTCTTGGTCATGATGGGGGAGAGGGTGTTTTTACACAGACCAGCCAAAGGCCTGCTATGAATGTGGCTCACTTTCACATTTAAGTAGCACATGTGATGGGCTGGATTGTGCTCTATGTGGGGACATTGGCCATGCTAGCATGGCATGTAGTAGTGTATTTAAGTGCAACTTATGTGAGGAAGTTGGGCACGCTTACCATCAATGCCCATGGGCAGAACAAAATAGGCCTAAATCAGGAAAACCTTGCTAATATGGCCCAAGAAAATTCTGCAACATCAGACCCCCCCCAATACTAAACAAGAACAGCCGAGGCCCACATGTCACTCTCTGCCTTCTGGGCATGGTCCTACTTCTCAGCCACCACAGGACCCTCAGGAGGGTACCGATCAGACAGTGAGACAGAAGCCAGGTTCTGCAGACCCTTCACAGGAATCAGGAATAAATAGTTTGACCTCTGTAAATTCTGTGGACACAGTTCCCCTGGGTAACTCCAAAATGGCCCCACCTGTGGAATTTCAGTTACCTAAAGCAAGACAAGTGATCAGGGCTTCCACAAAAAAGATTCCACCCAAATCTACCCATATCCTACTACAGAACACATTTCAGGCTCTTCAATCCAGGGAGGAGGAATCAGATCTGGAATTAAAATGTTTCCTCTTGGTCTGAAACTGTTTCAGAGATGGATGAGGATCCATCTCCTACACCTTCACCAACTAATAAGGGGAAAGGGAAAAAAATTAAAATGCCTGATAAAGGGAAACACACAGTCTGAGTTTTGCTTTGTCCCCCCATCTAAAAAAATGAAATGGCAACTCTGCGAAGAGCTTCCCTGAATGTCTGTAGTGTTAAGAACTATAAAAAAAGAATAACAGCCAGGTCTTTTTTTCAGTCAATAGCACAGGACAACATCCTTCTCTAAGAAACTAGGCTTAAATCACTTTTTTATAGTGAGCAAGCAAGAAAAGGATGGATGTGGGGGTCCATCATATTGGACTTTTGGAGCTAATGCAGTGGATGGATTAGGAATTTTATTTTGGGGGACAGACTTCACTTTGTATAGATTGGTAGGTATTGCCCAGAAAGAGCACTGCTTTTAGATTGCTCTTTTAGACATTTTTCCCTAAGAATAATAAATACTTATGCACCCCAGATAAAACAGCACGGACAGAGCTCTTTGAACATATTAGACCATATCTGTACACCACCAGACACATTATTTGGGGTGGGGACACGAATTGTGCTCTGGATATTAAATCTAAAGTTAACATACAACACAAAGTATATTGCGACTCACATGCTCTACAAAACATTATAGTGACAGATAATCTTCAGGATACATATAGAAAACTATATAGTGATGCTGGTTATAGTTATTTCTGGAACAGATTTGTTACACAGATAGATTATATTTTTTGCTCCCGATCATTACATCCAAAAAATTTAATACTACCATGTGAATTTACTGATCACATGATTCTTGATTGCACTTTAAGCTTGACTAATATTTACCCACATTTGTTTTCTTCATCTAAAAGACAGAGGATGAATATTTCCTTGTTGGACAATTAACAAATATTTATGGAGCTTACATATCTTATGCATATCAGAAAAATAGTGTTGGAAATGTACGCCAGCTATTGGCAGTGATGGGTGGATACGAAACTTGATATCAAAGCTTTATTGATTCATCTTGGATGGGTAAAATCTAATACAGAATACATACACTATTTGGATTTTAGAAACTGACTTTGCCATTACATGTCATACACCCAGGATGAGAGAACACAGGCATTAGCACAGATAAGAAACATAGAAACAGAAACATAGAAATTGATGGCAGATAAGGACCACAAGGCCCATCCAGTCTGCCCATTTCTTGTTCTGCCTTATTAATGTGCCATTGGTCTTTGCTCTGTCATTGGCCTTTCTATTCATACTCATCTGTATTGCTCCCTTATGCCTGTCCCATGCCTGTTTGAAGCACTGCACTGTATTCATATCTACCACTTGCTGAGATAGGTTGTTCCATGCATCCACTACCTTTTCTGTGAAAAAGAACTTCCTCACATTGCCCCTTAATTGTCCTCCCTCTAATCTCATGCTGTGTCCTCTTGTCCCACTATTTTTCTTATATTGAAACATGTTAGACTCTTTCACCTTGTTAATGCCCTTAAGATGTTTGAATGTTTCGATCATATCACCTCTCTCCCTCCATTGCTCTAGGGTATACATATTGAGCTCAGTTAATCTGTCCTCATATGTTTTCTGATGCAGTCCCTGCACCATTTTGGTTGCTGTTCTTTGGACTACCTCAATTTGGTTAATGTCCTTGTGAAGGTGTGGCCTCCAGTACTGCACACAGTACTCCAGATGGGACCTAACCAGTGTCTCATAAAGATGGATTATTACCTCCCGCTTCTGACTTGTGATACTCCTACTAATACACCCCAACATCCCCCTAGCCTTACCAACTGCTTTAGTGGTCTGCTTGGATGATTTCAGGTCATCGGTGGTGATGGTGATGCCCAAGTCTCTTTCTTCTCTTGTGACTGCCAGCAACTCCCTTCCCAACCTATAAGTGGCTTCAGGGTTTCTCTTCCCTATGTGCATGATCTTACATTTCTTTGTGTTAAACCCCAGTTGCTACTCTTCTGACCATTTTGCTAGTTTATCCAGATCTCTTCTCATTCTGCCCACCCCAGATGGATCATCTGCTCTGTTGCAGATCTTGGTGTCATCTGCAAATAGACAAACCTTACACTCCAGTCCATCTGCAATGTCACTGATGAAGATATTGAAGAGGAGTGGCCCCAGGACTGATCCCTGAGGTAGTCCACTTGTGACTTGCATCTCTTCTGACTGTATACCATTTATCACCAACTCTCTGTTTTCTGCCCGTCAACCAGTTTGCCACCCAGTTGACCAACTTCTGACTCACCCTGAGCCTATTCTGCTTACTAATCAATCTTCTATGTGGAACAGTATCGAAAGCTTTGCTGAAGTCAAGGTAGGTGACATCAACTGCTCTCCCCCTTGGTCCACCACTCTGGTTACCCAGTCAAAGAAATCTATGAGATTAGTTTGACAGGACCTTCCTTTTATAAACCCATGCTGTCTTGGATCCTGTGCTCCTATGGATTCCAGGTGTTGTACTATCCTTTCTTTAAGGAGTGCCTCCATAATCTTGCCCACTACTGAGGTAAGACTGGCTGGTCTGCAGTTCCCCTGCCTCCTCCCTGCTACCACTCTTGTGGAGCGGGATCACATGAGCCTTTCTCCAGTCTTCTGGCACCTCTCCTGTGCTCAGAGACTCACTTAACAGATCTGATAATGGCTCTGCTAGTTCCACCCTTAGCTCCTTTAGTACCCTGGGATGTATGCCATCAGGTCCCATTGCCTTGTCCAACCTGAGCTTATTGAGCTCTTGTAGGACCCTTTCTTTTGTGAAGAAACTAGTGCACACCTCCCTCCCCCCCTGTGTCCATGCTGCTGAGCTGTGGGCCCTGCCCTACCTTCTCTTCAGTAAATACTGAGCAGGAGTATCTATTTAGGATAGATGTTTTTACATGGTCCTCCTCCTCCTCACCTGCCCCCTTATCCCCTTTGATCTTAGCAATACCCCCTCTGGACTTTCTCCTTTCACTAATGTGTCTATAGAAAGTCTTGTCACCTTCTTTTACTGCTGAAAGTTGAAAGAACAAATGTTTAGATACCAATATGATAGGGAGGCCTCCATTGAGGCAGAAATGAAATCTGGCACTAGTAGTCAGCCAAACTCAGATCCTTTTTCAGCATGCAAACAAAGATTAGTTGCAACATTGATGATGAGTTTAGAGGATAGGGCAGGTATGATAAAAACCAAGGATTTGGATATCTTGCAAATAGTACATCAGCACTTAGAAATTTCATTTAGTTCTGAATATAATGTTGCCTTCTCAACCATTAAACTATCTCAGTTACAACTGCCCCAAATAAATGAAGGGCAATTAGAAGAACTAAATTCATAGGTAACAGCTCAGGAAATAGAAAGAGCTATTAACTCTTTGAAAGAGGGGTCATCTCCAGGTCCAGATGGGCTACCAAGTGGGTTTTTAAAAAGTTTGCTTCTAGTTTGGTTGATTCTTTGTGTGAAGTTTATAATGAAATGCTAACAAGATTCCCAGATGGCACATGCTTTGGTGAAGCTATTATGATTTTCCTTTATAAAAAGGGGAATGGGTAATTATTGAGTAGTTGGAGACCAATCAGCTTACTTAGTTCTGATTATAAAATTATATCAAAAATTCTATGTTCACAGCTACAGAGAATTAGCATGACATTAATACATACGTCACAGTCATGCTCTATACCTGCACAGAGTATTACAGCTAACCTCACCCTCATAAGGGATGTGTTTGAATATCTTAGACAGAAAAAGGTTAAAGGGTTTCTCCTGGTGATTGATCGGGCCAAGGCCCTTGATAAAGTGTTGCATTACTATTTGTTTCAGGTTTTACATCATGATGGTATCTGTGGAAATATGTTGCTTTGGCTAACAAATCTGTATAAGGGAGCTAGGTTGACATCTTATATGAATGGTTTAATGGGGGAATCGATACCTATGAAAATTGGAGTTTGACAAGGGCGTCTGGTTAGTCCCCTCCTGTATACCCATGCATTGGACCCTCTGATAAGAAAAATACTGGCTAACATTGAAGTTAGAGGCCTTTCACCAGGATATGGGTTGGAGGAACAAAAAGTGGCAACTTATGCTGATGATCTTTGTTTTTTTGTACAGTCACCTGAAGCAGGTCAGGAAGTGTTAAATACTTTAGTGTGGGCTCAGATAAAGAAAGAAAAGAGTCATGTATTGTGTATAGGAACATCAAATGGTCAGGGACCAACCTCAGAATTTATAGTTATCCCAACTGCTTCTCCTACTGTTTCTGTGTTGGGAATACACTTTGGGAAAGGAAATCTCCAGACGCTGAATTGGGAAAAGAAATTGCAGTTGTGTGAATCTAAGGTACAGGTATGGAAGAACTGGAAATTCTCAAAACCAAAAAAGGTGCTAATTATAAAGCAATTTTTACTTCCCATGTTTACCTATTTAGGTTTTGTCTCTCCTCATCCAGTTTGTTTTGAAGCTAGGTTATTAAGTTGCTTTTTTCAGATGTTGTGGGGAAGTAGACTCAACCCAATGAAGCATGAGTTTACTTATTTGCCATTAAAATCTGGAGGTCTGGGAATGGTAAATCCCCTAGATTTTTTCCATTCCTTCTTTTGGATTTCTACTGGTAAAATAGTCTGGGGTGAAGAACTGACCCCTTGACAAGAATGGGCTAAAGCCCTCTTTTGGCCATATTGTGCAAAATGGGAGGAACGGTATCTGCCCCCAAATTATTATTGACATTAAATATACTGAAATGTGCAGATGCCTCTTTACGAAAAATTAGGCAGTGGCACTTGTGTAAACATTCTCTGCTTTGTTCTACAAGAAAACTACTGTGTCTCCAAGTAATGACATCACAATATGCTCCTAGAGTGGAATTTCCTAATTGTTTACCCTCAAAATATCCAAAGGTCCTCTCTCTGTTAAATGATAAAAGGATTCCAGTGAAAACCTGGGATGTATTGTGGTTAAGCTGTCGTGGCAGTTTAGGAGTCAGAGGAAATTTAAAACATGAATCTTTACATGAAAAATATTGCCCCAGAGTGGGTTGTTTTCAAATCTTAGAAACCCAGACACATTTCTTCATAAACTGTCCTGTTACACATAGATTATCACAGGGATTGGCCATTACTATAGATGGCAGTGGCCTGTCTTACATAACCTCTGTTATGAAGCTTCTTGTTTGGGGATTATACTGGCTGTTTGAAATTGTATCACCCAAGTACCTTAAATGTAATATTTGCAAGCATATAATTATTTTTATGGCAGGCAAGGTGCAAATACTTAACACAGCAGCTTAACATATCACTACTTTATTTTGTCGTAATGATTGAAAATGCCCTTAAACTAGCTAAAACTCTAGATTATAGGAGGTTATCCAAAGTAAGGGCAGATGTCTTGTGGTGTAGGATTGCTTGGTTATACTTAACAGAGTTTTGCATCACAATAAAATTAAAGGGACATAGTATATATGCGATAAGGTTTGGGAGGATTAGTGGGGGGGTAGGATTTTGATGTTTTTGTTTCAGAAGCTTTTTCCTTTTTAAGTTGTATGTTATAATTTTGTTTTTATCAAAATGTACATTTATGAGGGGGATTTAACTGTGATGTAACAGTGTATTTTTTCTTTTTTGTTTTGTTTTTAGGAAGTATAATTATAGAGATTGCTTTGTTTTTCTCCCCCTTTGCTTCTGACTAAATCTGCTTGTTCACTATATATGTGTTTCTTTTTGTGATATGTTATGATTAATCCTAATAGAATTCCCCTACTCTTTTGGAGAAGTGCCATGGGATCTTTAACATCCACCTGAACTACCATCAGAACAGGCACATGGGACCCCGGTTTAACGTCTCCTCTGAAAGACGGATGTGATATGATATGATATGATATGATATGATATGATATGATATGATATGATATGATATGGCACTGAGTCATAGGTAGACTGATTCATGAGTGAGTCTGGTATTTTTTATGTATATGAAAATAATACCTTGCATGATACTTCTGACTTTTCTGATTTGGCAAAGTTGATCTCATTCGAAAACAAGTGCTCCGACCTGTTTAATTTAGAATTTGAAAATTGAAGCCATGGCTCTGGGCATGTGCCTTAGAGGCAGAGATGGGCGAAGTGGCCCCATTTCTCTCCGCAACGTGATTGTGGAGTGTAAGGCGAATTCGCAGAGTGCTCTGCAACATGAAGCGGAGTACTTTGTGTTATAATGGGTAATGCGAAGTACATTTGAAAACAATGACTTCGCATTACTCCACCTTCCCAAACCACTACTCCACCAATTCCTAAGGTGAAGCACATTGAAAACAATGTGCTTCGCCTCACTTTGCCTTGTTTTTAAGCTCCAAAGGCGAATTCTGCAGTGATTCATGGGATTTCAGGTCACATGGGCTCTAGATTGTTCTGCACAGCCTCAGTTCGGGGTAGTGTGTGTAGGAAACTGTAGGAGACAGTCTGCTGTGAGAGCTCTCTGCGATTCAAACCCTCTAAAATCTTTTAAAAAAGCCTTTTTGAGTCTTTTTTTTTTTGCTGAAACTTTAGTTTATCGATTGTAGGAAACCCTCCTGTGCTCATATCATTGAGCGTTTATTGTTTGTGTGTGGATTTTGAATGTTAATGTATAGCATTCAGTCTGTGTACTGAAAGAAAGTAGAAGTGTGCTTTGGGGAAGGGGCGTATCTGTGGTGTAGGTAGATTAACTTGGAGAAAAAGAGTTCTTTCTGTTTTGGTGATATTTTTCTTATAACTGTGTTAATGTACACACAGTAATATTTTCAATAATTCTTGCCATTTTTTTGTTGATTGTTGTGGTGCATCAGTGCATAATTTTAGTTTGTTTAAAACATGTGGTTATATTACTGAAGTTTTCAATTTGCTATGCATTACTTGGTGTGTGTGTGTGTGAGTATGTTTGTGACATGTGTCATCAAATCAGACACCTTTTATTGTGCCACATAGTAATTTCAGCAATGTGAACCTGCTATCCACTGCAGCTGTATGACTTTTGTACTTCTTTGTGGTATCTTTACTGGTACTAGTACTAGTGACTGTTACTGCAGAAGTGCAGTACACTGCCCCCCCCGGCCTGCCCCAACTGGCAAAGGTATTCTTTTCCAGATTTGAATTTCTGATGGTGAGCACTGGTTAGGTGTTGTGCCTTTGTGTCTGCTTCTCTTCAGTGTGCAGCACAATCTTAATCTGTCTGTGCATTTGCATCTCTTTAGGGCCCAATCTCCATCTGTAACTTAAATCACAGTTGTCTCTTTGTCTTCCCTTCAGAGTACTGGACAGGTGTGGTGCATAATTCTGCATGAACATTGTACTCATTAATATACGTTTTTAAGTCAGGACCACCATCACTTGTCACTCGTGATACAAATCTCGTTCTTCATCATCACTGTCACAAATGCAGTCACAAATCACGATTCACGATCACGTCATGAATCACAACATTAATTTTTTTATTAGTTACTTGAATGTATTGTAAGCCTGCTTTGTAGTATCTCTCCAGGTTTCACGACCCCACCATTGTACTCATTCATACGTGTTTTTAAGTCTGAGAGTTTTAAGCTACAGCTTATCGGGGAAGTACGGCCATAGGCATTCGGGTTCCCAATATAGTTTCATATTGGTTATCTCACACCATCAACACTGAATCATTTTCTTCATTATCACAGTCACAAATGCAGTCACAAATCATGATTCACGATCACGTCACGATTCACAACATTAATTTTTTTTTTTGTTACTTGGATGTATTGTAAGCCTGTTTTGTAGTATCTCTCCAGGCTTCACCACCCCACCATTGTACTCATTAATACGTGTTTTTAAGTCGAGGTCCCAGGGAGTTTTGTGTTGCAGCTCATCAGGGGAGTACAGCCATAGGCATTTGTGTACCTTCCTGTGCAGCATGTGAGTTACAAAACTATAAATAGTGGTGGGTGAAGTGGCCCCAATTCGCTCCATGAAGTGATTCACAGAGAACGTGGAACCTGCGGAGTACTCCACAATGTGAAGTGGAGTACTTCACTTCATAATGAGTAACACGAAGTCCACTGAAACTAATGACTTTGCGTTATTCTACCTTCCCCAAACCACTTCTCCATCAATTTTAAGGTGAAGTACATTGAAATCAATGTAATTCACCTCACTTCGCCTTGTAATTGAGCTCCAAATGAAATACTGCAGTGATTCACGGGATTGCAGGTCACATGGGCTCTAGATTGTTCTGCACAGCCTCAGTTCTGGCCTGGGTAGTGTGTGTGTAGTGGTAGCTGGAGACAGTTTGCTTTCAGAGGTCTGCGACTCAAAAACCTCTAAAAGCTGTTTAAAATGTCTTTTTGAGTCATTTTTTTGGCTCAAAATTTACTACATCGATTGTAGGAAACCCTTCTGTGCTCATATCATCGAGTGATTATTGTTGTGTGTGGATTTTGAATGTTAATTTAGAACAGTCAGTCTGTGTACTGTATACTGTGAAGTGTGCTTTGGGGGAGGGGCGTATTTGTGGTGTAGGTACATTAACTGGGAGAAAAAGGCAGTCTTTCTGTTTTGGTTATATTTTTCTTGTATAACTGTGTTAATGTACACACAGTAATATTTTCAGTAATTCTTGACATTTTGTTGCTGATTGTTGTGGTGCAGCAGTGTATAATTTGTCTGTTTAAAACATTTGGTTATATTACTAAAGGTTTTCAATTTGCTACTCATTACTTGTAGTGTGTGTGTGTGTGTGTGTGTGTGTGTGTGTGTGTGTGTGATGCATGCCATTAAATCAGACACCTTTTATTGTGCCATAGAGTAATTGCAGCAGTGTGAACCTGCTATCGACCACACCTGCATGAATTTTTTATACTGCTTTGTGGTATCTTTACTGGTAGTGGATTGTTACTGCTGTGCACTAATCCACCAACTGTCAACATGTTTTCGTTTCCAGATTTGGATTTGTGACTTGTATGCACTAGTTAGGTGTTGTTATGCCTTTTCGTATGCATCTCTTGAGTGTGCAGTGCAATCTTAATCTGTCTGTGCATTTGCAGTGCACCATTAATTCTGGAAGACTGCATTTCTTGTTATGCTCTCATTTCACTTCATCAGCACTGGGGAATTTTCTGGACACAAGACAGTAGCATTTTGGGGATGCACATTAATTCTGGTGACTCTGAGTGTGACCACTGCATGCATGACTGAGTGTGCCATTAATTCTGGGAGACTTTGCATTACTTGTTATGCTCTCATTCCACTTCATCAGCACTGGGGAGTTTTCTGGACACAAGACAGTAGCACTTTGGGGATGCACATTAATTCTGGTGACTCTGAGTGTGACCACTGCATGCATGACTGAGTGTGCCATTAATTCTGGGAGACTTTGCATTACTTGTTATGCTCTCATTCCACTTCATCAGCACTGGGGAGTTTTCTGGACACAAGACAGTATCACTTTGGGGATGCACATTAATTCTGGTGACTGTGTGGGTGGGGTGCTGCCAATATTGTTGCCACTCCACCTTACTTAGTGTTTAAAGTGGAATGACAACGCTAAGTAATAATAACAAGGTGAAGTGAGCCTTTCCTATGGGGCATTCCACATAGTGAAGTGCCAACGCGAAGTGGTCACTTTGCATTCACTTCGCATGCGGATTTTAAATTTGCTGCATCTCTACTTAGAGGTGACGCTAATGTTCATGCTCAGAGGCACAGCTTCAATTTTCAAACTCCAAATTAAACAGGATAGAGCACTTGTTTTAAAATTAGATTCACTTTGCCAAAATTTGAAAAGTCCATAGTGTCATACAATGTATGTTTTCATATACATAAAAAATCTCCAAACAGGTTCATGAACAAGTCTGCCCGTGGCTCAGTACCATATCATAGCATTTATTTATTTGTTTTTGGTAACTGGGTAGGTGTTCTAGACATAGAAATACTATTTTCAGGTATGACCCAGGACGTTACAAGATGTAGATACAAGACAATAAGTGGATACAATACAAGATTCCAATGGTGGAAATACAATACAAACAATGGCTGAAACAGTCAGTACAGGTGTGTTTCAAAACAGCAGAGGGCAGACAATACTAGCTCTAAAAACAAAACTATAAAGTATAAGATAATAAGTGTTAATACTCTAAGAACATTTGTAACCCCCCCCCTTCAATTTGGGGTTTACTGTAATGTCTTCATGGGCTCCTTAAATGCTCACTGCCAGGCTGGTGTCCCATCCTAGTGTGATCCTGTTATCTGCGTGAGAGTGCCATATTAAGCCTCCACACCTGTTCCTTTAAGAGACTAGCTAATTTGTGTTAAGTAAGTGGTCTGTGCCGGTTTGAGTGATTTAGGGTTTGCGACTGACCAGACAGTACTCTGATTTGCTCCAATCTGTAGTCGCTACTTGCGGAGAGGGAGCCTGTGTAGGACTTATGCTTATTTACTGTTTGTACATTGTTATATTGGAAATAGAGACATTTGTCTAACCTGCTTTATTTGTAGCTCATTCATTTGGATGGGAGCCACCATGTTGGGTCTGGGAAGTTCCAGTAACTGGACCAATAGAACCACTAGGGACCTAAAACAGATCCGAACCCCAGTGTTCTGTGGGAAGGAAAATCTGTAGTTTTTAAGTTTTTCAGTTGGCGCTAATTTGGCCTGGAGGGGGAGCCCTATCTGTAACTGACAGCTCCTTCAGCCAACCACAAGCCTGGATTTACCAGGGAATCCCCAGAGGGACAAGAGACAGTGGATCAGTTAGAGTTGGAGGTTGAAATGTGAACAGCTCATGCTTTCAAGCAGCAGCTCCCAGTAGGAGCATAGGAGAATAGGCCAGGAGAGGCCCAACTTGCCTTCCAGCCACTGTTCTCCTGCTTAAGACTGCCAATAGCAGAAGTTGGACCTGTCTGATTCCAGCCTGGAAATGCAGCAGAAAGAGAAGAAGAAGTTTGTTAGTGCTATTTGCAATTTGGACCAAAGACTTGCCCCTGAAGCTATCGGCCCAGCTTGTGTGCGACAGGAAATTGGATCAAGAGGTCTGGTCAGAGAAAGTGCTGAGCTGGTGACCGGACTGTATCCAAACTGTTCAAAGCTAGTACTATTTAATTTTGCCTGTGCTGAATGTGTTCTATGGGTTGAGACCTGTTCCCCTCAACCCAAACCTGTTACACCAACTGGAGGCTTCACCAGCAGAAGATCACAAACTTTGCTAGACTGCTCATCCTGCATGGGCCCTGCCAATTCAGCTCAGGCCACTATTCCTGTACCAGAGACTGTTTCGTCGAGAGACCAGCTTGAGGATCCAGTCCCTGTGCAGCAACAACATGAAGGTTGCGGTCACTGAGAGGAAAGGCCGTGAAGAGGAGGTGTGTCATGTCGGCCCTGCTTAGCTATGCCCATGGGTCATCACCACGAGGTCTCCCTATCACCTGGCTTGCAGCAGATTCCTGGTAGCGTGAGTACAATCAGGGTACCTCCCTATAATGAGTGTTTGAATCATCTGTGGTATCATCTAATTATCTCACTTCCTTGGGCTTACAAAGGACTGAGCCAACCAGCTCGGATTACAAATAATATGTGTGTTTTGCATGTTAACTGCCTTTTCTTTCCACCAAGGGCTCCAACATCAACTGCAATACTGGCCACCCATGGGCAATGCCTCTGGGTTGCCACACTTACCATCCTGGGTACCCAGTGTTGTGTGACTGTCGGTGTGGGACAAATAGTGCATGCAATCACTGAACTAAGTCAGATATTAAATCATTTGTCTAGATTCACAGCCCTTCCTTGTTCACTGTCCTAAATAAACCTGATTGTCTTTCTTCACATTTAACCTGGTTAGTGTGCATATTATTAGCTGGATTACTGTGTTAAGTGTGTGCTATTGTATCATTAACCTTACTTTATGGGGATCTCCAGCGAAAATGCTGCAGGTCTAACCCTGGTGGTGAGTGTGAAGGATGTGAGCATATTATTACTGTTCCATACTGTCTGCAAATTTACTATTGCATCAGGTAGTAGGCCACTAGGAGGGCTGTTGGGGGGATTATAGCTTCCCAGAGGGCTATACCACAGTAGACAAGCAACCCCAATAGCACTACTCTGGTTGGAGGCACCTTATTAGTGAACTCAGGTCCCTCAACCTGTGTATAGCCATACAGGCAGGGGTAGCAACTCTTGGAATAGCGCCTCTTAGGGGTTACACATTCATGGCAGGGAGTTGAAGAAGACATTTCACCTTTAATCAGAGAAATACTTAGCCAGTCAGACAATATGCATAAGCAAATCTATGGTAAAAACAACAGAAAAGGTGGGCAAAGCAGGAGCTATGTAGAGTCAAGTGCTTAGTTACTAACAGTTTAGCAGCAGGAGCAACAGGAGAAATGTATCACCTAAATGCATATGGTTGGATGGTAATTATGTAAAGGCAAAAGTTGGGGGAGGGGTAGAAGCAAGACTAGAAGTAAGGCAGGGAAGTCAAAGAGTCTAGAGATAGAGAGAAGGAAGGGTGGAGGAATAGACTGAGGAATAGTCTAGGATGATAATGAGGTACAAGGGGGTAGAGTAAGTGTGATAGTAGAGTAGTATAGTAGTGCAAGAAAGAATAAAAGGGGGAAAGGAGTCATAGCTAGGCTTATTATGTGTGTGATCATAGGAATCATAGGAAATTTCAAGCATCAGACACTGTCCTTATAGCTTGCTAGTCCTTACATTAAAATTCAGTAATTCTGTCTTTGTAATACATGTCCAATCTTGATTTAAAGGAATCCATATTAGGACTATCTACTGTTATAACATGTGTGTAATGGGGGCTTTAAGGTGAATTAAAGCATGTACAATGAGTCAACTTGGACGTAACTTGGGCATGGACACATGGCAGCATCGGCAGGTGGGCTTTCAATAAGGTAATTTAATTAGTCACAAAAAAACAATAAATGGCACTTTTTTGTATCTTTTGGGGCATTTATGCATTTTTAGTCATAGTACTGGCAAGATGACAACTGATTACATATACTTTGTAAAAATTATAAAAAACTGACAGTGCCCCTTTAACGATACCTGGCACCTTCCAAAACTTGGAGGAATGAAGGATCCAGAGAGACAGTACCACTATATAGAACATCACAGCAGGGAAAATGCCATTCTTGCTCCACTACAGTTGCAGCCATTGACATGTTCAGATATTTCCTGAAATTTCTGTGATATCGCTAGGGAAATGTCCTTCCTGTATGAAGTACTATTGTAAGACCACTAGAGAGAATTACATTAGATATATTGTGAAATATCCAGAAATATCAACACAGCTTTTCCTACAGCTGCAGTGCTTGATGACTGAGGAAGCAGAACAAGATACTCAGTCTCCAGGATGGCTAGAAATAGATTGGAACCTATGCAAGAAAGTTGAAGTGGTGCTTTTAGCATTGGTATTTATCATATTACTGCAGTCTTTAAAGCATACGCCCTTATCCACACACATGCCCAGTTTAGTAAGCTCCTATGCCTGACTAGTGCATCCCTAAAAGGAAGCAATGACCAATCCATATGTGGCAACACCAACATACTGTAGAAGAACAGTAAATGGGAAATGGCTTAACTACCTAGACTGGAGAGTGTCCTACTAAGTTTACAGGACGTTAGGGGCAAACAAGGCTACAAAACCTTCTGAACATAACAAGCCTCCTACCATCCTAGTAAATGAGATGCCTACCAATATCTGCTGAAAAGTGGAAAACAGTGACATGTGCATGTTTTCTGAAATTTCTGAGATAACCATAGAGACATCTCTTGCCTCATACAGTACCTCTGTAAGGCCCCCAGAGAGAATCCAGTTTTGCACCTAATTTTTGTCTGCTGTTTCCCTGCATTGTGTTAAGTGCCTCTGATTTGTGTTACTTACATTGTGGCTGTAATTTGTGTGATCTACCTTATACTGTGTTGTACCATACTATGTTGTACTGTATTTTTAAACTATCTGCAACTAATCTTGCTTGTGGAAACCAGCTTCATATAAAAACTAAATAAAACAGAATCAAATTTCTTTAGAAATATGAAATAGCAAGCCATTTTGGTGGCTACAAGTGTACAACATAAAAAGTTGGGTGATGAGGACTGGGAACACTGTGGATAGAGCTTTGTCATACTGGGAAGAGGAGGTTTTGTACAACTTGAAGCAGCTCTGCTTGATATCCATTTGGTATAAATTTATAGTGTACAAAATTCATGGTAAAACCAATGAGGTCACAGACAAGTGGTCAGGAGAGCTGGGTATGTACACAGTTCAGTGGAGTGGGAAGATATCTAGACATTGGCAGGAAAATAACAGTCCTGGATAGATCATAAAACACAACAGTTTTCAATCCTCTACAACTGCACTGCATACCAAAAAATCTCCTAAAGATAGATCAAATCCCTACAGGACAGTGCTACAAATGTGGGGACCAGGAAGGTACTCCACTGCACCTAATGTGGAATTTACTACTAATTGCCATTTTTGGTACTCTATCAAGCTGTGTTACCCCTCGAAAATGATCCATTTTGGTCAACGTGCCATGGTGTTAGCTGGCCTGGTGCTGCTGAGGGCTGAGGTGCTGGACACCTAACCTCATGCCACACCAGTGACTTGGGTTCGGGAACAGACTCAGATCATTGGGAGCCAGCACGGAGGAGGGGGTGGAGCAGGATTGAGCAGCTAGAAGGCAGCTGTCCTCTCCAGGGGGTGGTGGCAGCCCCTCCATAGTCCCACTGCCACCAGGTGGAGGCCCGGTGATCAGCGTAGGTGGCGAGTGTGACACATAGCAGATGGGTACCTTGAGACACGGCGTGTGCATGCCTCCACATGCATGCACGTGTCTGAGGTAGAGGGCTGGGTTATGGGGAGAAAATGGAAAAATACCATAAATTACGTAACAAAAAATAAAAAGTGCCAGGGTATTGTAAGCCCTCCTACAGTCCACATAAACTTGCTTGTAATTTTTGCAATTTAGATTCTGAATTGGCTTTGTTACCTAAATGCAGTTTATTGCTTTTTCTGTGGACATCTTAGGGCGGGTTGCCCCAAACTGCACCACCACAATTTCCAGAGACTGACTGCACCTAGTTCCCAGTATGGATCTCGATGGACTGCCCACCACTGCCACCACTGGCCATGTGGGCACCATTGCCCATACAGCACATTGACTGCATTGTGACTGGCCACCCATCTTACATAGATACATTTATTCCTTGTCTTTTTAATATTCAGAACATTTAAACAATATGTTATTCACAAAAAAGTTTTTTTTCTTTTTGAAAAAGTGCTTCAGTCCCTCTTAAGATTCAAACTCTTGTTAATTCTTGAAAATACTAAAGTTCAATATTCTACAGTAGTCTAGATTTAAACCCTTGTCTCCTTCATGCCATCCTGTAACATTTCCACTACATTATTCAGCTGTTCTGAAGTGAATGGCTGCTCCTGTGATCTACCGGTTGAATATAACCTAGACAATAGGAAATGCCAACTACCTGGGTTTATATACAGAGCATTGCATTTGCTGTTCAGTATATAAAACAATCACAGAATTCTCCAGGAGGCTATTCAGGGACATATACTGTGATCTTCAGAGTTTCAAGCTAGTAGAGTACAAATGCAGCTGACTCAGGAAAGGATCAGCCTCTGCTTGGTTGGAGTGGCACAAACCCTCATGTTATGTTTGAATATCAGTTTACTAACTCCGTGGAGCTGATTGGCAGATGGCCAGCAAAAAAAAGAGTAGTGCTTGGCAATACTGCTGTTACTCTTTTTTGCTACAGTGTTACTTATGAGTGAATTTCAGGGCATTGAAATGAAGGTATATTTTCCTATCCTGGCAAAATTATCAGGTGATGCAGTTTAGTCTCAGGGAAAAAAAGGAATAATGACATTGAGGAAATGAGGAAATGGTAATTTGCACTTCTGCTGGAAGCCAGAAACTCTGGAGTAAATCAATGTTTGTAACAGGCAGCAGCAGTGTGTCAGTGGTGACAAACAATAACGTCTAACAAGTGGTATAATAATGAAAAAGGCCAATTAATTGTGGTGAGGAAATCTGGGCAGCTCGCCAAGCAAAGCCCAACAGGACAAATGGATTGTTGCCATATCTTCTGACTAAAGACTAATACAAAATACAATTCTTTCATTAACAACACTGGCTTGAGTCCCATTTCTGAAGGAGTTTGCTATGCATTGTTTACTCACCCATTTTATCTGCTTCTTTTTTTTACCTCAGCCATTTAATCTCATTAAATCATTATTGTTTACATAATGCAATGAACATAACAACTGCAGGGAAAAATTAGTGTACAGTATACAAAAACCTTTTTCATAAATAGTTAGTGTCCTATCATATGATCTTGTGATGGACACAAGCCATTTCTATGACCCATTTCATACTGTGCACATAGAATCATTACCACTGATAGTGCACAGGGAAACACAGGAGTAGATAAGTTATCTGGGGTGGATGACAGGGCTGGAAGGTAGGGGTAGGGCCAAAATGGGCCAATCGATGGCTGGAGCAAAAAAAAAAAAAAAACAACTAATGAGCTAAACAGCAAAACATAACAAAGCTTATCTACTTGGTAAGAGGAGAGTTCCTAGGCAAGTTTTGCATGTTTTTGTAGACCAGCAGGGGCATGCACATCACATGTCCATACAAAAGTACTGACTGCATGCCCATAACACTGTGCAATCTTGGGGATCCAGGGCAGATGTCCTACTGTAGTTGGATTCAATAGTTTTATGGGGGATCTGTCAGTTTGTAGGCACTCAGGTCTCCCTGCTGGGGAGTCTAGCAATTATATAATAGCAATAGTACATGACAGGGTGTGGTACTGTTTATCATGGGATATTGTCAAACCATTGGTGCATTGTGAGCAGAAAGCTGCAGGCTGAATGCCCTATGCACTGATGAAGTGGTGATATCTCTTGATGTGCCACACCCTGGAATATATTAATTTTGTCATTACATAAACTATTTTTTTTTATTAAAAAAGGAAAAATGTCTGGATATTTATTTTATACTATATATAGAATAATGCATTGGAAGTAGTGTATTATGAGCTCTTTTTACACACATACTATAGGTGTGTGACATCCATAAACCTCGAGAGCTTCACTGCTGAGGTTTATGCAGACATCACACACCACATGAATGCATATAAAAAATTATAACTACTTCTTATGCTTTATTTTTTATAATTAATGTTTGTGTCCCCACCCCATTTACACACATACACAGTCTCCACTGTCCAAAGACATCAATACTAGTGTTGTGCTCCCTGTGTGTGTCAAAGACAAAGCTGCCCTTCCCAAATCACTTTATTTTTTTAATTTATTTACTAAATTTTATTGAACTGGACATTTCAGTGATACTTTTGATTTTAAAATAGACAGAGACATCACAGCATGGTCTTTTTTGTCTGCATGAATAATAGGAATGGGCGAAAGTGTGATTTTCCATCCCTGCAGAACTTCCACGGAAATCAGTGAACTTTCATGAAAGTTTCCAAACTTCCACCTGTGGCGGAGCAGAAAACTTCTGTGAAAGTTATGTATGAAATTTCACCTGGTGTCAAGCCCTGGAGGGCAGAAAACCACATTTTCATCCATCCCTAGCCGAGACGGCTAGTGGCCCCTCCCCCACCCACCCCACAAGCATATAACCCATCCCTGATGACTAGCGGTCCTTCCCCCCACTGGATCACCCGCCCACAGTCTGACCCCCAAAAAATAAAAATAGCCTGCCCTGCCAGGTTGTGATCCCTCCCCCAAACCATTCCTGCCCGATGACAAATGACCTGGTGTCACCATTTAGTAACAACCCCCCCATCCCCATCTCTGTCTGAACTGTACCTTTAAAAAAAATCTCTGATGGTCTAGTGGTTTCCAACACCCCTCTTCATCCCCAATCACTAGTCCCATTATTTCCCTGGTGGTGTAGTGCCCCCCACCCTAGCAGGTGTCCCACCACCCCTTTGCCATCCCTGTCCCGAACCCAGCTGTGGGCAGACCGGCACAGCCCTCCTCTCTCCACCACAGCTGGACCTACTGAGCTGTCAATGAATAAGTGCATTCTTTTTATGAGAATGTGCTCATTCATTGACAGCTCAGTGGGTAAGCCAGCCATGGCGGAGAGATGAGGGATCTGCAGGTCCACCCGCTGGGGTTCGGAATTGGGGTGGGAGTGGGGTGGTGGGACAACTGCTGGTGTGGGGGGGTGGGGGGACTAGACCACCATGAAATAATAGGACTGGAGACTGGGGATGAGGAGGGGTGTGGGAAACCACTAGACCACCAGGGAATTTAAAAAAAAAAGTACAGGTTGGATGGAGATGGGGATGGTGGTGGTGGTTGTTACTAAATGGTGGACAGTTTTAGTTTGGGTGGGTGAGGTGGAGGGGAGGTACCACTAGCCATAAGGGCATTTGTTGCAGGGCAGGGATGGGGTTGGGGGAGGGATTGCAATCCCGTGGTGGGGTATTTTTTTTTAGATCAGCTGCGATCTGGTGGGGGGAGGGAACGCTAGTCCCCAGGGATATTTAATGTGGCTTTTTGGGGGCAAGTTGGGCAACTGGTTTGGTCTGCAACTGCTGGTGGAATTTCTGCGGAAGTTAGATAATCAATTTCTGAACTACCCTGGAAGCAAAAATCAGACATTCGCTTGAATTACACCCACAGAAATTTTATTTTGCACCTGCCTAGTAAAGATGCAACCAGCAGAAACAGAGCTAGGCTCAGAGCTGTGAGTTTCTGTTTATTTTAAACTCAGAAGCATTGTAAAAATGGAAAGATAAATCAGATAAAAAAAATGATAATAAAAATAAACTGGTTTTGGGGGAATGAGTGTTGTGCAATGACATACAGAGACACAAGGGTGTAAGGAAATGCCATAATATACAGGTGTGATATCACAACCATATATTACGGCATTTAAACAGTGCTGGTTTTAGTTTGATAGATGAGGGTCAGCAGTAATTACTAGCATTTTAATGTAAATGATCTACATAGGCAGACTAGATGGTCCTGAGGGGGGTTTGAAGCCTATGTCTAGATGTTGTGTAACCAGGGGACTTGACTTGCTCAGGTTAAATATAACTCTAGATGGTTGGAGAAGTATTTGATAGTAAAGTCTCTGTGTTGTGACTTTTGATGATCTGTGCAATGTTTCTGATGCGATAAAAGTAACTCTGGGGTGCAGGTGGCACCTGAGTCTCAAGTGTCAGCTTGTCATTCGAATGACCCCTAGATTCTTCACCTTAGACCAACCTAAAGGAGCCAGACACTAGGTTAGCCTTCTTTTCAGTGGCCTCTGGACCCCGCTTCCTACCAGGCTAAAGTATTAATACATCCATCTTATCTAGGTTGAGTCTTAGCCAGCTTGATGACACCCAGTTCTAAATCTCGGCAAGGCACAAATTTAGCACCAGAAATGCGTCTAACATCCCAGCTGCAAAAGAAAGATACAGCTGGGTATCTTTGTCATAGCAATGAAAACCCAGACTGTGCCATCTAATGATCCCTCCTGACATAGCATGTACTCCGCGAACAACATGGGTGAGAGGATTAATCCTTGAGTCACACCAAAGAGTAGGGGCTTTGGGAGTGAGGAGAAATTCCCTATCAACATCTTTGGCATGGGGTCATAATGTCACAAGACATTATGCCGCCGCAATATACAGCGCTGCCAATATAGCGCAATATATTGCGGCAGCATCTGTCTGTGTCTTATGGGGACTATGCCTCATCCCCATTTTGGGAGGGCTGCACTCCCCAAACTCCCCACCCCCAGTAAAATATCTAACTCCAGGGAGGTTGTTACTTACAATTGCACAATGTGTGATAAAAATACAATTTCTTGCATCTGGGACAGGGAATCGAAACCCGGTCCCAAATGTGCTGCCGGCATCCCTTGCTGTTTGAGGCTCATCCCAATGAGCCACACAGCATCTTACTGGCCCCTTGTCCCAGCAGAAGTCTTATCCTCTGCATGGGAACAGAGAGAGGGTGCACTATCGCGCATACTTCCTTTAGCGGTATTACATTGTCTCGCTGTTCCCTACCATGCTGTTTTTTTGTTGAGCAGGTATGTTGCACACTATTCAGAGTGTGATAAATTGACCCAGTAGGACCACATTCTGTGTCCTACCTCTGAGGAAGGACTCAAACCGGCAGATGTCTGTGCCAGTGAGTCCACAGTGCTCCCCAAGATGATCCAACAGCAAACCATAGTCCATGGTATCAAAAGTTGATGAGAGACTGAGGAGGAGGAGAACTGACCACTCTCCTCTACCTCTAACTCTGAGAAGGCCATTATGCACCCTGACTAATGCAGTCTCAGTGCTGTGCCTCAAGCTAAGCCCACACTGGAGAGGTTCTTAGATGTTGAAGACCAAGAGGTATTCCTCAAGCTGAAGAACCACCATCTTCTCAATAACCTTCACCAGAAAGGGGAGGTAAGAGACTGGTTTATAATTCATCAAGCAGTCCAGATACAAAGACAGTTTGTTTAGGAGAGGCCTAACCAGCACATTTTTCAATGTGCTTGGAAAGATCCCATCCAAAAAGGAGCACCTGATTAACTCAGTGAACACTAGACACAGAAACCCCAGCCACCTAACCAAAGGGCATATTGGGCCCAGATCCAGCTCACAAAGGTGGGCTGCAACTCTGAGATCACACCACGTACTGTACTTCCTCCATTGCCATTTCCCTAAACTCTTCCCAGACTTGAGGAGGGCATCAGTTTACAACCTGCTTAACTCTGCTGAGTTGGGACAACCAGGTTGGGGAAATCTAGAACTGAATCAAGGACACCCTGTCAAAAAAAAAAAAAACTGAGCGAAGTCTTTGCAGTGAGTGAATAAACTTTCTCTAACTGGTTACAGGCAGACTGGCTTGAGTCGTCTGTCTACAGTTCATAAGTGCTGAACTGATTGGTTTCTCCCTGCTGCAATTTCCGGAACAGAAATGCTGCCTTCTTAGGGAACATTGTATTTTGATACTCACTGTAGTTAGTCCTTAAAGCCAGTCTATCCTCAACAGTCTCTCTGAATTCTTCCAACAGTACTGTAGCCTCTGACCCTTAGACTTCAACTCACTGAGCTCCCCATCAAACCACGAAGAACTCATGTGTGAAGTCCTGGGTTATATATGAACAGGTGCCTCTGCATCAAAAGCCGAGGCAATGGCCCTATTGTAGGCCAACACTGCCTCCTCTGATCAAGTCGCTCAAGAAGCCATCACGCTTGAGAGATCCATCACCACCTGTAATCCTTCTGGAGACAACCCCTTCAAAGAGTGGTAGTGAACCATCTCCTCAGGGGGTGGACTATGAGGGTGGCCCTAAACAAGATCATCACTATTGTACAATGATCTGACCAGCTGATGGATCGATCTCAAGGTTGTTACTCTCAAGCCCCAGTGAGAAGACCAGGTCCAAAGCATGACTGTGTTGATGGGCCATGGAGGAAGCCACACATGCTAGGTCTAATGATTCTACCAACTGGAGGAACTCTTGACCAAACTGCAAAAGTTCATCATTTTCCCAGGTATTGAAGTCACCCAGAGTCAATCAGCTGGCTGATTCCAATACCCTCTGAGCAATGAAATCTTGATTTCCTACTGGAACTCCCTGTCCTGCTCCAGAGGACGTTACATAAGAAGCATCCTGCAATCTACACCTGGACCCCCACAAAAGGCCACCCATTCAAACAAAAAGGGCTCTCCAACTTGATGTTCAGTAAAGTTTATCTCAGATCTAAAACAAATGCTTCCTCCCCTTTCATGATCCCTCCATGGGCAGTTTACAACAGAGAATCCTCATGAAACAGACAACTCCAAAACAGGACTAGTATTGCTCCTCAGCCAGGTCTCTGTGATGCAGGATGGATCAAGACATTAAGTACGCCATAATGGTTACCTTGTTCCTCATTTGTTTGGCATTGCAGAGTACTGCCCACAGGGGCTGAATAGAATCTGCTGGCCTGATGGCTACCTGCCTACTCTGTCTGGTGGGAGCCCTGGGTATGGACACCAACTACATCTGTGCTCTGTCTTGGACCTTTTTCAACCCTGGGTGCCTCCTGGTCCTCACCACATCTGTAGTGCCCCCACCATTCACACCCCCTACACCCCATCTACCATCCCACTTACTAACAATGCCCACTTCTCAGCAGTGGCTGCACACTACTGCTGATGGGGGGGGTATCGATGGGGCAGAGGTGTAGCAGCTGTGATATAGAGTAGCTTAACGTAGGGGCCATGAATCCCAAACACATAATGCCACCATATAAAAACAGCCCTCCTCCACTCCAGCTGCATTACCACACGGCCAACAAATTCCCCCAGACACACTCTAACCATCCAACCCACTCTAAACAGTCACCTCACACAGTCACACTAATACTTTATAAATGCATATTCAGATACTTCAGCATTCAAACCCTACTCTCAACCAATAACACCAACCCACTCCAACCCAATTATCTGCAAATGAAAAGAATGCTTAAACTTAAAATTATACGCAGGAGAATCTATCTAATGAATAGAAATATACAGTATTAAGGTGCCAAAATACAGATGAAAATCAGTATTCAACTTGTCCAAACAGTTGTTGCAGTGGTGAAGATTAGGACCTCTGCTATCCAGAGGAAAGAAAACAATAAAAAAAAACATGAAGTACTTCATGCTGCTGTCACACTGCAACCTTGTGTGAAGCACCGGTAAGTGTAGGTAGAAGAAAATAATAACCACAGGAGCAGGTTGATTGGAGTGGTCAGGAGGCAGTGAACTGAGCTGCCTGATGATTTAATAAAATCACCCGGCATACAATTTTTTGAGATTTGGGGCATTCATGGAAAAAAGTTTCTAAGCTATGGAAGAGAGAGAGAGTGCTTTTAAATGTAAATTTGCTGGTAATCTGGAAAAGAGATTATTAAAACTGGTTTGCATGTGGCATATTTGGGCATGTTTCATATAAACATGGCAATCAGTAATGGGTGCCACGGCAGCTGTGTTCTGTGTGGTCAGAGTGGCAGAGTGCTATGCAGGTAAGTGAAAAAAAAAGCTGTTAGTAGTTACTTTTTTAGAATTATTGTATGTTTTGATTTAACCAGAACTCTCAACTACCTAGGTTACTAGATCTTCAGTTCAATCACATGGGTGTGGTGTGCATATTTATGGAACACATACAAACAGATGAGAGAAAGAAGCAAGTGTCTTGGCTGGGACTTGAACCCAGGCCACCTGGAATACCATTCTGGTCACGCTAACCAGCTGCACCACCAAGGCAACTGGAACCTGGGCTGTCAAGGAGCACACATTATTCTTTCTCTAATGCACAACCTGGTACTACACAGATATTTACTACATTCTCAGTCACATGGGTGTGGTGTGCAAATTTATAGAACACCATGCAAACAGAGGGGAGAAAGAAGCAAGTACCTCAGCTGGGGCTTGATCCCAGGCCACCCAGAATACCGTTCTGGTCATACTAACCAGTTACACCTCCAAGGCAACTGGAACCTGGGCTGTCCCGGAGCACACATTACTCTTTCTCTAATGCGCAATCCAAGAAAGAGTAATGTGTGTTCCAGGACAGCCCAGGTTCCAGTTTATTTATTCATTTATTTATTTGGTTCTAGGATTACAAATACCTTTGAACCAAGGCTTTTTTACAAAGGTTCCACATTAGTTGAAGTACAATACAGAGGATACAACAGAAATAACAACATTGCAGGTAAACAGTACATAATACAGTTATTAATTAAGGGAGGAGGCAACACATTAGAGAGCTCAGTACATAGAATGGCATGGAGCAGCATCAACTAGGAGAGGGGTATAGAACAATGGAGGAGGAGCAGGATGGCAAGATGGAAGTAGTAGCAGCCGGAGGCATTGTCAGACATCACCGGGAGAAGTGCTGGAGAGAGGGGGTGGGTAGGGCAGGTGGGGGATGTGGGAAGGGGGAGGGTCTGTGGAAGCAGAGATAAAATGGGAGATAAGTGCTATGAGGGGGGGTGGATAGTATTTCTGATTAGGTGAGGCAATCACAGGAACTAGAGGCAGTAAGATGGAGTCAGAGCCTGGTTTTAAACATGCCAAGTTTGGGAGCAGCAGAGATGGTGGTGCTGAGTCCATTCAGCCATGAGGGAGCCCTATGGGTGAAAGAACATTGACTCTGGGTAGTGCAACAGCAGGGAACTTGCAAGAGCTGTGATTTGGATCTCTTGGAGCTTATTTATTTATTTATTTAGCTTTTGTTAACCAGGTAAGTACACTAGAAAAACATGTCTATTTTCAGGTACGACCTGACACTTCACAAATTAGTGCTAGGGTGCAGTAGACCTTGGACACCAGGAAGGGCGAGGCCCAGGATAATTATTTTTGCCGTGGTGCAGGTCAGATACTTAATACGGTTGGAGAGTTGGAGCCATCCAGACTGAGCGTAAAGATCGCAGGTATGAGTGAGACAGTGGGCTTCAGTGATAAGCTGACAGGCCTTGTTGAGGGATGTTGATATGCGTTTGAGGGTAGTTGCCATGGCTGAGCCATAAATGATTAGACTGTAATCAATGATGGAGATCATGAAACTCTGGACAACGCTCTTCAAGGCTTCTGAGGTGAGATGTTGCCTGTTCTTGAACAATAAGCCTAGTTGAGTATTGGCAGCTTTTGCTACACTGTCAATGTGGGCCCCGTAGGATAGGTTGAAGTTGAGCAGGATATCTAGGTATTTCAAAGATTAGATCTGTTCAAGGGTATTCCCCTGGCTCATGGAGATAGTCAGGGGGTATAGCCTGTGCTGGTTGTGAGAGCTGCTAAAAAGAATAGACTGTTTTTTTGTGATTAAGGAGAAGTTTATGATTAGTAAACCAATTCTCAACAGAGGTGAAACCAAGTTGTAGACTGAGTTGTAATGGTGTAGGGTCTTTGTGTAAAGACAGAACAACTGTACCGTCAACATACAGCATGATTTGTTCCAAGCAGGATTGTGGAAGGGAATTTAGAAAAAGGCTAAAAAGAAGTGGACCCAGTATGGATCCCTGGGGGACACCAGAGCGAACTGGTCAAGTATCAGAGAGTACGTTGGTAATTTTTACTCTTTGCAAATGATTTTCAGGGCAGCTTTTAAACCACACTGTAGGGTCATGAGAGAGCCCAGTGTTCAGCAGCTGGTCTATTAGCAGCCAATGGTGGACAGTATCAAACACCTTGGTCAAGTCAATAAAGTCTGCCCCAGTTAGGAGGCCACTGTCCAGAGTGCAGTGCAGTGCTCCAGTGAACTCCAGGAGGGCAGAGGTGGTGCTGTGACCTTTTATGAAACCATGTTGCTGTGTGTACAGAATATTATATTTGCCAAGGTAGTCAGTGAGCTGGTCCACAACTATACGCTTGAGGGCCTTAGAGAGTGGGGTCAATATGGAGATTGGCCGATAGTTCATATGATTGGTCTTATCACCACTTTTATGGACTGGGGTAACAGTGGCAGATTTCCATTTGTCAGGGAACTGACTGCAGCTAAGGGAAAGGTTAAGAATTCTGCTTAACGGACATAGTACTTCTTCAAGGGTGAGAGACAGCAGCTTAAGGTCCAAGAATTCACCACTAGTTCTGGACTTGGAGATTGCTTTGGTAATATAATTGTGGGCTTCATTCAATTTGACCTCTTTGAAGTAGAAAGAAGGATGTTTAGATTGGGTGTTAGGGTTTATGATTGAGGGAGAGTCGTTTACTGCAAAAAAGTCTGGAGGAAGAACGGAACTGAGGTCGGTGAAGGCGGCATTGAAGGTATTGGCAATGACCGTAGGGTCTAGAGTAGTGGTCCCATCAATGTTTAGCATAGACAGGGAGGTTTTTGGTTGCTTCTCTGTTAGGAAAGATCTCCTATTTCCCCAGGTATTGGTGAGAGCATCCCTGTAATATGTACTTTTCATTCAGTTGCCTTGGTGGTGCAGCTGGTTAGCATGACCCAAATGGTATTCTGCGTGGCTTAGGTTTAAGTCCCAGCTGTGGCACATACTTATTTTTTTCTATCCCCTGTTTCTAGGTTAATAGATAATTTCCATTGATCTCATAGTCATTTACTCATTTGTGCTAAGAGCAAAGTCACTGCATTAATAAAGACACAACAAATTTAACACTTATATCTCAGCAGGAGTCAGTGTCTGTTGAGATTAAGTAAGACAGATACTTTATTAGAAGTAGAAGGGGTCTTATTTACTGTTTAAAAAAGAAAGAAAAGAAAGAAAGTCAGTGTGTGTTCTGTGCTGTGAAGGGTACTGTATCAACTTACTTTGCTAAACCAGTAGGAGGAGAGAGAGCTTAATTGGGGATGTGACTTAGACGCTATAAAAGCAGGTGACTCAAATTACAACTTCCTGTTGCTAGCCTTTTTTCTTACTAATTGCACTCCATCCGACCCTAAGCCTACTTTTATAGCCACTGGATTTGACTGTCAACAGGAACTTCCTGTTTGGCAGTAGGAAGGGAAAGATCATAGAAAAACATTGGTTTTGTCAACCCTAAAGGAAAAAAAGTAGCTCACTCTCCCCCCCAGCTGGTGGTGGTCTGATACTGAGCAAAGAAGAAGGAGGCTACTGAAGAATATAGGAAGTTGCTGTCCCAGAACAGGAAGGGTGAGAGTTGTAAGGAGAGGCGAGAGTAAGCATACAGAGAAACAGGAGAGGGGACACAAAATAAGACATGATAGGAGTGGTGCAGTGCAATAGCTGTGGGGCAGCAGTGTTCTAGGAGACATTCTGGAGGCTGCAATGCTGCCCTATTTTCAGGCACCTCTCTGGTCTGAGGGAGGAGGTTGCCTGTCTCCAGGCTGACCTGGCTAGGATTCGTGAAACCTCCTCCCCCACCCAGGGACCACCAGGGCCAATGCCACTACCTCAGATGCTGCCAAGAAAGAGGAGAGGCTGGACCAGGGTGGGCTTAGGGAGGGAGAGGGTGGTGGAACAGAGCTGCATCCCTCCAGCTGTACCTCTCCACAATTCATTCACTCTTCTGGTGAATAGTGGTTCCTCTATGGAGGCACCTGCCGTGGAGACCAAGAAGGATGCTGGGAACCTTCACAAAGGAGACCCACAGGAGGGTGGCATGGGACTCCACAAGTGAAGGAAACAACTCCTGCTGGGGGACTCAATCATTAGGGGGGTAGAAATGGAGGAGAAAGGGGAGAGGGAGGTAAGGTGTCTACCTGGCGCCACAGCTTGGAGGGACAGGAAGTGAAGCCTCAGGATCGTGGGAGCAGCTGCACAATGGAGGGAGCTGGATGTCATTGTCCACCTAGGGACAAATGACCTGGCTAGGAATGGGATCAGAGCAGTGCAAGAGGAGTTTGTAGAGTTGGGGAGGGGCCTTAGACAAGTAGCGCATACGGTAACCTTCTCAGAGGTGCTGTCTGTCTATGGCAAGGGTGATGCTAGGGTACTCCTCAACAGGGAATTCAATAAATAGTTAAAAAACTGGTGTGGAGCTCAAGGTTTTGGCTTTATTGGGGACTGGAGAGCCACCGGGAGGGATGCAGACCTATACTGGTGCGATGGTCTGCATCTGTCCGGGGGGGAACCAGGATCCCAGGTGAGAGGTTTAAATGCTTCATTGGCAAGCATTTAAACTAGACAAGGGGGGAGGTACTGAAATGGAGCAGGGAAATCCCAGCCCCCCAACAAAACATGGTAATTAGTGAGGTAAACACCAAGGCAGAGAAGTCATTAGGGAGAAGAACAGAGGTAAATGTAAAAAAAGGCAAAGGCAGTAAGGATAGGAATGGGGCTAAAAGGGGTAAGGCCATCAAAAAGTGGAGGGTGATGAGTACCAATGCCCGTAGTCTGTGTAACAAGCTCCCTGAACTAGTGTCCTTGATGGAAGAGGGTTGCCTGGATATTGTGGCAGTCACAGAAACATGGTACACAGAGAACCATGACTGGGATGTCAACATACCAGGATACACAATCTACAGGAGGGACAGGGAGGGTAAAAGAGGAGGAGGAGTAGCTCTCTATGTAAAGGAAGGGATCAAAGCAACAGAACTAAAGAGTAAACAGGGAGCAGATGAGGCACTCTGGGTCACCCTGGAGACAGGAAATGGCACCACAATCTACATGGGGTTGCATACAGACCTCCATCTCAGGGGAAGGGAATGGACAAGAAAATGATAGAAGGCTTCCTTAGGATGGCAGAAAAAGGGGAGATATTGTTGATGGGGACCTGAATATGCCAGATGTTAACTGGAGCACCTTTGCTGCAGGCACATCCAAGATCATGGTAATTCTTGATGCCCTACAGGGGGCATGCCTCAGACAGCTAGTATTGGAACCCACTCAGGAGGGAGCAATCTTACACCTGGTACTCTCAAATGGGGATGAAGAAAGAATCTCAGATTTAGAAGTGGGAAGCCATCTGGGAACAAGCGACCACCAAACAGTGTGGTTCACGATAAACACAGCCATACAATCAAGCCATATAAAAGCAAGAGTATTGGACTTTAGGAGGTCTGACTTTGGGAAAATGAGAGAGTGCCTCAGAAAAGCACTAGCAAACAGGCAAGAAAGAGGGGGTGGAGGAACAATGGGGAGTAATCAAAACAGCCATCACAGAGGCAAGAAGCCTTTGTGTAAAGCAAATCAACAAAACACAACAAAGGAAAAAAACGCTATGGTTCTCAATAGAGGTGGCAGGGAAGGTTAAGGAGAAAAGGATAGCATTCAAGAAATATAAGGAAACACAGAAGGAGCAGGACAGAGAACTTTATCAGTTAAAGCAGAAAGAGACTGGGAAGGTAGTCAGAATAGCAAAGGCCCAAACCGAGGAAAGGATAGCCATCTCTGTTAAGAAAGGGGATAAGACCTTTTATAGGTACATTAGGGAGCGAAGAAAGACCAATGGAGGGATACTGAGACTTAATAAAGGGGAGGGACTGTGGCTAGAGGGTGACAGTGAAAAAGCAGGGTTACTGAATGAATATTTCTGCTCAGTATTCACAAAGGAAGGGGAGGGGGAGGTACCTAAACCAAACAAGAGAAACACTCCGAAGACGAGGTGTCTATACCAGTCCATTTAGAGAAAAAAAGGGTTCTGAAAGAACTAATACAATTGAAAGTGGACAAAGCAATGAGGCCTGATGGGATTCACCAAAGAATTCTAAAGGAACTAAGGGTAGAACTAGTGACACCGCTGACTACTCTCTTTAACAAATCATGGGAGGATGGGGTGGTACCTGAGGACTGGAGGAGGGCAGATGTGATTCCTCTTCACAAAGGTGGGAGCAGGACAGAGTCAGGAAACTACAGACCAGTTAGTTTGACCTCAGTGGTAGGGAAAATGATGGAATCACTTCTAAAGGAAAGAATTGTTCAGTACCTAGAGGCCAGTGGGGCACAGGACCCAAGGCAGCATGGATTCACGATGGGAAGGTCATGTCAGACGAATCTAATAGATTTCTTTGACTGGGTGACCAAAGTAGTAGAACAGGTAGGGGCTGTGAACATGGCCTACCTAAATTTTAGCAAGGCATTTTATTCAGTCCCACACAAAAGATTAGTACACAAGTAAGCCAGCCTTGGAGTGGGTCTCAAGGTGGTAGCCCGGATTAAAAATTGGCTAGACAACAGGACGCAAAGGGTAGTAGTAAATGGAGTCCACAGTAAAGAAAGGAGGGTTACTAGCGGGGTACCACAGGGTTCAGTACTAGGACCAGTCCTTTTTAATGTCTTTACAAGTAACATTGCAGAGGAACTGGAAGGAAAAGAATGTCTCTTTGCAGACGACACAAAGATCTGCAACAGGGTTGATACAAAAAATGGAGTGGAAAGGATGAGAAGGGACTTGGCAAGGTTGGAGGAATGGTCAGATGTATGGCAGCTCAGATTCAACGCAAAGAAGTGCAAGATAATGCACCTGGGTAACAAAAACCCAGGGGAAGAGTACACAATGGGGGGTGAGATACTGACAACAGTAAAAATGGAAAGGGACCTGGGGGTAATTATATCAGATGACCTAAATGTGGGCAAGCAATGTGAGAAGGCAGTAAGGAAGGCTGGGGGGATACTGGGATGCATAGGGAGAGGAATCAGTAGTAGAAAACAGGAAGTTGTTATCCCTCTATACAGACAGTTAGTGAGATCCCATCTGGAGTACTGTGTGCAGTTCTGGAGACCCCATCTCCACAAAGACATAGACAGAGTGGAGGCTGTCCAGAGGAGGGCAACCAAAATGGTGCAGGGTCTGCACCAGAAGACATATGAAGAAAGACTAAAGGAGCTTAATATGTATACCCTTGAGGAAAGAAGGGAGAGAGGGGACATGATAGAAACTTTCCAGTACCTCAAGGAATCAACAAAGTCCAAGAGGGTAGCATCTTTCAGAAAAGAGATGTTCAAGAACAAGGGGCACCATTTAGAAGATAGAGGGGGACGCTCAGAGGTAATGTGAGGAAGTATTTTTTCACAGAGAGGGTTGTGGATGCATGAAACAGTATTCCTGAGGAGGTCGTAGAGTCAAGAACAGTGGGGGAATTCAAGAATGCATGGGACAGACATATGGCAGTCCTAGTGGGGGGGGGGATCTGCAGCTTATCTGTTAGGTAGGAAAATGGGCAGACAAGGTGGGCCAAGCGGTCCTTATTTGCCATCACATTCCATGTTTCTATGTTTCTAGGTGCAAAAAAGGAGATAAAATACAAAGTAGTCTGCTCAGTGCTTTAATGTGCTAATGGTCCAGACAGTACAGAACAAAAAAGCCCCAGCAGCCCAGCACTTTGAACCCTGGTGGGTTCTTTGTCTTTGTTCTTCCTACTGGAACTGACCAATTAAGTTATCCATTAGATTGAACCATTTCTGGGGAATTGGTAGAGGCAGGTGAGAAAGTAAGTGGAACAGTTTAGAGGCTGTTATCACCTTGACTGCCTCTATTTTGCCTGCGATGCATAACTGTAGTGATTTCCATTGGTTCATTTCAGTTTTATGTCTCGGGAGTAAGGTGGAGAGGTTCAGATCACATAATGTATGCAGGTGAGGAGTTATGTTGATGCCCAGGTACGTCAGGGAGTCTGGCACACATCTGAGTTGTATCACAGTAAAAGGTGGTGATACACATGTCTTGTTTAGAGGAAGAACTTCTGTTTGGTATGGTTCATTTTTAGATCAGAGAATGAGGTAAAAGGTTAGAGGACATTCATCAGTGGGTATCTTCCAGGAGAACTATGAGATCACCTGCATACAATAAGGTTTTGTATACCCAATCTTCCATGGCAGTTCCAGAAATCTCAGAGTTCTGGCATGTGGCTGCAGCTAGGGGTTCGATAGCTAAGATGAATAGTATAGGAGTGAGGAGGCAGCCTTGCCAGGTGCCATGGGCTAAAGGAAAGGGGGGAAGAGAGAGATGAACTGGTAAGAACCTGTGTGGGGAACAGAACATTACTTTAATTGCTGAAATGAAGGTGACCCCTAGTCCCATTTGGGCCAGCAAGTGGTATAGGTAGTTCCATCTGACTGAACCAAAAGCTTTTTCAAAATCAGTAGCCACTGCTTGCACAGGAGAGGGGGAGGAGCAAATTTGCTTGAGATCCGAACTAAGCTGTCCTTGGAAAAAAAATACTTGCAAGGGGTATATCAAGTGTTGGGGGAGGGGTTCCAATCGGGTAGCCAAGATTTTGCCATATATTTTGCTATCCGCCATAATAAGAGATGTAGGGTGGTAGCTGGAAGGGAATGAGCGGTCTTTTCCTGTCTTAGTAAGCATGGTAATTGTGACTATGGACATTGGTGGTGGGAACATTACTGTGGAAGCAATTTCTGCATGGAGGCAGTGTTGTATGGGACACAATTGAGGAGGGAGGAGCTGATATATGTCTATTGGTAGGCCATCTATCCCCAGAGCCTTCTTAGATTTAAGAAGTTTAACCACGGTGTCAATTTCTTGAAGGGTAATAGGCAGGCCTAAGGATGCCACTTGGTATGGATTAAATTTAGGGAGCCGCAAGTTGTGCTTGTGTTTAATTGGAGAATTCAGCCCCTAACATTCTAGCTGTTACAATGGAGATCAACCATTATCCTGGTGTTGTAAGGGGAAAAAGCATGGAAATGTAGATCTGGAATGGAGCAAGCAGGTACTGAGATTTTGGAAAACCAAAATTGGGCATGCAGCTAGCTAGGGACATCTAGATTCCAGTCAAATCCAGTGCTGTCTTGTACCACCTTTACATTGCTAACAGTACTGTTTAGAACTGGAAGGATATAACATTCTGATATATGATAAGCAAAACAGGACATGAACAACAACAGATTAACCAATAACATCAACTGGATAAGAACATATCAGCAATAGTGCTAAGAAAAACTTAGTAGGATCAAAGATGAAAACTGGGCATAGTCCGTATCCAAGGTTCACCTCAGACCCTCATGTGGGGAAGCAAGTCAGCTCAGAGTGGCTGTCTGGCTACTGATGTTGGTAGCAAATGTCTATGACAATAGACAACTGTTGTGGGGAAAGCTGATCTGCGGGGAGGAAAGGGGGCAGTTGTTACAAACCCTCATCCTGAACCTCAGTGCAGAATCTGCATATATTTCCATCATGTGATATACTGTAGCTAGGGAGTAACTGGAGGTTTCGACATCTCCAGTGGGTAACACAAGGAGGCAGGGGACTGAGGGTCCCAAGGATCCAGGCGGGGTATGCAATAAGGAGTTAGGCAGGAGCCTCTAAAGCTTAGATCCATTGGCAACTAGTTACTGGCTTCCTGGGATAATACTGTAAGGGAGAAGGAAGGGGGGGGATAGGATAGACACACTCAAAGATTAGATGGTAGGAAAAAGAAGAAAGAGGGTGTGCCACCTTATGCTGGGTAGAGCATTGAGTAGTCATATGAATGGGGGGAGGGGTGCCTGGGACTATCGGCCTGTGCAGGGATAGAAAGCTGACAGGACATGCTGTGATCAAGATGTGACCGAGCTCCTAGTGTGCTACGGCTTCTGAATCCAGTGAGATTATGCCTGCTAGGGCAGCACTCCCTCAAGACTCTTAAGAAAATGCATGTGGTATAGTGGTGCTTTGCTCAAGGGTTTCACACCAACAGACCACTATGCCAGATCCAACACAAGTGTGCCAGAGAATTGCAGTATAGGCCCTAGGGTAAGGTAAGAGATCCTGCGTCAGGCAGTTTGTTGATGCACACTGACAGGGAGGGCAATCAGAGGAGTTAAGGTATCCCAAAAAGGCATAAGGAGAGAAAGTGTGTAGAGAGGGTGAGCAAGGATAGGGCACTCAAGGACAGTGTACCTTAAGAACATTAGTAGGACATGCCAGAAAACTGGACCAGAGCTATGGGTATTACAAAATAGGGGTGGATCATACCACCAATCCTGCTCACCTCCATAAAGCAGCAGTTAGTAGACTAGTGTGTGCCCATATTTGCTCTGCAAAAGGCAGAGACCTTAGGATCCTGAAAGATTGAATGCAGTACATCTAAAGCTGCAGACCCTGGGTGTTCTAGGAGACTTAAGCAGTTGTGCAGTCCTTTGCCAGGGCATTGATGGGATCCTTGTGGGCTAAGGAAAGCTCTTGCAAGTGAGCAATGGGGTTGTTTTTACGTTCTGCCCGTGATCGGGCTGGTGGGGGGGCACAGGGACTGAGTTGGGGGCCAGCCATGGGTGGCAGCTGCTGTGTTGAGCCCTGCAATACAGCAGCTCACCTGTGGGTGGCCCTCAACTTGATCCTTTTTTTTTTGGCTCAAAGTTGTGCAGGCGCAGGTTGGGGGTTGCGCGTGCACAACTCTGCACAACCCGACTGAATATCAGGTTGCGCAGTTTATGCATGGTTCCTCACCCTCCTGTTGAGCATGCATTCATTTGCATTGCTCTGTTGCTCAACCTGTTTTCAGTGGCGCAACTGCCTCCAGCTGAATATCGCAGAATGGCGCAATGTAGGACTTGCACATGCGCAACCCTGTTGCGCATGGCGCAACCCTTTTGCATATCTGGGCCACTGTGTGAAATCACCTTTTGGGCAGGATTTGAAAATTTTCTCCACCCTTGTTCATGAGGTAGGGTCATAAGAAGGCTATGTTGAAAATCTGTGGTAAAAATATTCTTAAAAATCCCAAAGTTATGAGCCTTCATTAAAATGTATGAATGCAGACTCATAACTTTAGTGATTTTCCAATATTTTGACCCCAAATTTTCAACATAGTCATTTCTTCACAGCACCTCATAAATGTGACAGCTGTCATTTCTCAAATCCTGGCAAAATGTGCTTTCACACTTGTGGCAGGAAATCACCTTTTGGGCAGGATTTGATAATTTTCTCTGCCATTATTCATGAGGTGGTGTCATAAGAAAGCTATGTGGGGTCATAAGAAGGATATTTTGAAATCTGGGGTAAAAATATGAGAAAATAACAAAGTTATGAGCCTACATTAAAATATGTTCAGTGCACACTCATAACTGGGGTAATGTTCAATATTTTGACCCCGACATTTCAACATACAGTACCTATTTCTTCACACCACCTCTTGAATATGACAGCTGTCATGATTCCAATCCTTGCCAAAATGCATTTTCACACTTGTGGCACAAAATCACCTTTTGTGCACAGTTTGAACATTTTCCCCACCCTTGTTCATGAGGTGGGGTCATAAGAAAGCTGTGTTGAAAATTTAGAGTAAAAATATTAAAAATCAATATAGCTATGAGTATACATTGACATTTTTCAACACACACTCATAACTGTGGTAATATTTAGTATTTTGACCCCAGATTTTTAACATAGTCATTTTTTCACACCACCTCATGAATCTGATAGCTGTCATGTTTCAACCCCTGTCCAAGATTTGTTTTCACACTTGTGGTGCAAAATGACACTTTGGATATTGTTTTATAAATGACACCTGTCATTCTCAGGAGTGGTCATAAAAAGATAATGTTGAAAATTTGGGGTAAAAATGTAAACAATCAACTAACTTATGAGAAAATAGTGAATTGTTCCAACATTTACTTATAACTTTGTTTTTGCAGATTTTTGCCCCTAACATTTCCCTTGCATTACCCCACCTGCTGAACATGGCAGGTGGCATTTTTCAAATCCCCTCTGAAACTTGTTTCCACAGTCACACAGTGAAATCTTTCAGATGGGATTTTAAAAATCCCACCTGTCTTTATCATAATGTCAGGTCATAAAAGACTGTTGGACATTCAGGATCAAAATGTGAGATCCTACTTAAAAGTAGATATTGCCTCTCAGTTGCACTATCCTGGGTAATTACAATTTAACAATGGGTAAAAGCAGGATGCCACTGAAAATGAGACATTGCATCTCATCTGCTCCATCCTGGGTGAATATATAGTAAAAATGTGTACAAGCAAGATCTGGTACAACAGCAATTTTATTTTTTATTTTGGGTTTGGTTTGCCTGACTGGCTGGCTATGCTGGTACTCATTCTACGTTGAATGTCCCAAGTGTCACGTTTTCAAAAACAGCATACTTGCAAATTATTTCCTTCAATGTTGTCCTGTCCAGTTCTCTCTGTCCTGAAGTAGGGTGTAGGTATGGGAGGCATACTCACTGTAAACAGCTGTGTACATATTTTAATAGAAATGTCCAAAACCATATGTTTTTGTAAGCATTACTATTATAACCTGGAGCACTGTAAACCACAGCATAGTGCCTTTGTTTAAACTTTTGTTATTTAGGATATGGTATATATAAGTGTGCAGGCTACTGAGAGATGAGATGGGACATCTGGACTGGTAACAATATGATTTCATTATGACATGTTCTGGGTGGAGGGCATCAGTTGGAGAGAGAGTATACAAAACAGAAATTCTTGGCTACTCTCCTCTGTTCTGACTTAGTGCAGCTGTAGAAAAAGTGTTAAACAGTATCTGTTATTTTAGGGTTTGCACAGGATGGAAGCTGTGATGAACAATGTTCATTTATGATCTCTATTGGCAAGCAGCAGGATGCAGCATTCAGGGCTCCTGCAGAAGTGATAGCAGCTATGCTGTTTAGTTGATTTCTCTTTGGTCTCTGATCGGGTGGGATGGGAACCAGACCAGGTTTGCAGTGGTTCCTTGAGGTCAGTGTAGTCATCCCAGGATGATCTGCAAAGGCAAAAATCTTAATCTGTCCTCCTTGAGCAGACATCTCTATCAGCATGTGAAGAGCATGCAGGGCCTCTTCAACCCTCAGCAGCTCACATGCAGGGCTGGACTCAGCTGGGATCTTCTTGCAACTACGTGATGCCATTATAAGCTGAGACTAGCCCCCCTCTTGCAGTTCCTCACATGCTGGCTCAGTCTCACTGAGGCTGGAAAATAAAGTAAAAAACAACATTTGGTTTTTTTTTGCAGTTACTTGCCAGTTTCTGAACTTTTTTGTTCAATTGATCTTAAACTGCTGAAAATAACTGGGGCACTATAAATACCCCCATTCTCTTTTTGTGCACCATTTGGTAACCAGTCCTTCTCATGCTAGGTACTATAGGCACCACCCCTCAGTGAAGGAAACAGACCATTATTTTTATTGTTTCCAGGTACTGCCTAAAAGTGGGTTCCCTAGGGGCTGCTAAACAGTATGAGCAGGCAATCTACAACAAAGGTCATTGTCTACTTGGGGAAGTAGAATCAAGCATAAAATAATTTATTCAGTTCCAGAAACCACAGATTATTTCAAGTGGGGCACCACACATACACAGATGCAAAAGACTAGTAGGCATTTTGAATATCAGGGATCCATCTACCCAATTTATCATTGCCTATACTTAATCAATAATGCATAACAGGTGGTGTGATTGGGAGATTCACACAAGCCTTGGGTGGTTTACAGCACTCAGCCTGCAGCCTCATGCCACACCACACCTGAGGTGTGTGAAAATTTCACACCCACACACCCCCTGGAGTACATTATTGTGATTATAAAATGAAATAAAGAAAAAAAGAACAGTTTTTCGATGCATAAAAATAACTTTGTTTTTTATTAATTTAAAAAAAATATAAGCTTTTGTTCTTCCATCTATGGTAAAATAATCCCAACTTGCCACATGGGGATCTCTGATGTGTATGATCTCACTGGCTAAACAACATATAAATAAATGTCATGATATCTGGGATTTGCACAGTGATATCTGAGGGTGGAGTTACCATCAACTGACTCGCAGTCAGAGCGTGTGACATTGAAACCTTGGGCAGAGCTATGTTAGAGGCAGGAGCGACTGCATGTAGATTTCCATCTCCACTGCATTCTGACTGTTCAGCTGTGCAGTTGTACATGAGGGTGGAGTCAGCTGTATGTCATCAGGAGCACAGGTAGTGACAGTGAACAATGGAGGACTTTTGGGATCATTGGCTTCAATAAACACTCCACTGTCACTGTCAGAGCACTCCACTGTCACTGTATCTGTCATTTCAATGGGGGGAACAGTGCTTCCTGTCAAAGGGACCTGCTAAGAAGTAAAGCTGTATGACAGCTCTTCAACATCAGCACTATAGCCGGCCCAGTGGCACTGAGCATTGAGGCGCTGCACACCACAACTCGTGCTACGCCGGCGACCTGGGTTCGGGAATGAGCCTGGTCTGCTCCTCGGCGGCAGGGGAGAGAGAGGATTGAGCATCCATAGGACTGTTCTCCTCTCTCAGGGAGGGATCCAGGGGTAGCCCAGTGTGCCAGCGGCCTCCGGTGGAGACAGACAGCACTGCTATGTACATGGGGCTTAGCGAAGGTGTAGATGTCGGGCGGGTGTCCTCTGGACGTGGTTGGGAGCACCCAGGTCTGGGGCAGGGATGGCATTGCATGTCCCACATTGGCGAGGTGTAAAACACCATAGGGGAAAAACCCCTCTTGGCCGGATAGGTGACAGCCTGCCCCAAGCCACACTGCCACACATCCAATACTGGAGCCCCTCCACTGCCCCTTCTATCTCCTTGGGCCCTATGCCCTCCGGGGGGCTTGGGAAGGAACAGTAACGTCCTTGAAGATGGCGGGGCTTACAGTGGATGGTAGTGCAGTACTGGCCAGAGGTGAGGCCCAAGAGAGTTCCAGCTCCAGAGGTGAGAAAAAGAGTTGAAAAAAACAAAACCAAAAAAAATCAGCACTACGGCAGAAATTAAAGTAGGTGTTCGCCATTTCTTTGTGGGGTTCACTGTCACTGATGCTTAACTGCTGAAAGGGCTGATTTTTTAATGTTGTCTTAAATGTGCATTCACATATCTGATAATACAAATGGCTGTGATACCATTTCAAAACATCTAATGTTCATTGATCAGTTGATCTACATGCATGTAGACATGATCAGGTCAGCGGAGACTTTACTCATGTGTTTGTTGTGAGATTTACACACAGCTAAAGCCCCAGTCTGACCAATCAGTTTCAAGCATTTTTCATGTCCATTTTATAATCTGTTTTTTTATTCTGCCTTCACTGTTTACACCTAGGATGATATCAGGTCATGGGTGTGCATAGTGTTTTCGAATTATGGCCCCTACTCTCTGAAATAATCTTGTGGAGTCTTTTGTTAGCCTCTCCCAGACAGACATGATTGAAATAGGCACCTTCCCCCACTCTGCCAAATACTACCCTTAGCTCAAGCCCATTAAGTGCAAAGTTTCTTTAACATCCCTGGGAAGGAGATATACACCTGATCTGCAGCAATTGCACACATGTGCGATTTCCTCTGGAGCAAACAGCATTCCATGGATAGCAGGAAGACTTTGCCTTACTACCCCAGTGCCCAGCCTAATGACCTATAGCATACTACCTCCAGACACTGTGAAACATGGAGCAAGCCCTATAGTGAATCACTTGAGAGGCGGCCCCACAACTCCTCTGCATTCTCCATCTTTTCTGTATGTGACTCCATGGCCTGAGAATTCACTCTCTCTCTCTCTCTCTTCTCTTTATCTCTGTTGCCCACTCTCTCTCACCCTTTGGCTGCTGATAAAATTCGAAAGTATTCTGTACTCACATATCAGTCAGTGGCATAGCAAGCTCTGCTCTGATCTTTCTGCCTCAACTCTCTGCTTTATAGTCTGTTCTGCAGGCCAGAGATCACTTCATCTCACTCTTGAGAGCGGGGAGAAGCCTCTGCACTTGGGGATGGATCCAGAATATGACTAAGAGGATACCAGTTCTGTTAACTGGAAAGTGCTTTCCCTATAAATGTGAAATGTTGCTTTTTAAGGCTCAGATTAGGCTAAAGCAGTTATTATTTGCTCGCGTACGGGACTAGCTGGCACTGTTTTGCTACACAGCTAGATCCACTAGTGACTGCACTCATTTCTGCATTCTGTTTCTCCCTCTGCCAGATACTGTAGACTCATCTGAGCTAGGAGGTCAAAAGTACTCACACATGCTCATGTGCTGTACCCGCTCTGCCGTAGTCAGTGGGAGGTGCAGCAGCAGCCTGCATTAGCATAAGCACTGAACACATGTGCAGGTATTCACAGTGACTTAGCAGTCTCAACTACTTCTTCTGGAGGAGCTTGACTTGTTCCAGGACTCAGGCATTTCTCTTATAAACAATAACTTTTCTGTAACTAATCTCAAACCAGGATGGGGGTGAGAGTCTGGTTACAAAAAGCAAAATACTGCCAGAGAAGACTGAAGCACTATGTCTGTCTGTGCAACTAAACCAGCATTTTTAAATATGTTTCTCCTATTCTTCTTGAAAATAATGTTCAATAACAAATGACCATTAATTTGTGTTGAGAATGACAGTCTTTTTGTGTCTAAACGTCCCTGGTATTCATTGGTACACACATACTTACCGAACACCACACCAAGCACTCCTCCCTCAAGCTAAGTAGTCCCTAGTTTACCGCTGAAACTCTTACCCTGTCTCAAGTCGAGTGTTCCCAGGTATATTGGCATGCCCCCTCTCAACTTGCTCTGAGCCATGGGTCTTAAATACTGTTACCATTTTTAGGTTTCTGCTTTTGCAGTTGTTACTTTTCTTTTTTTACTGGTTGCAAACAAGTTCAGTATGTAAAATCAATCACAATTTGCACTTCCCGATTTTAGGGCACGCAAAACTTTCTATGCTCAAATGATTTAGATCCCAATAACAGCAACAGCAACAGGTCTACCATTGTCTGAAGAATCTGAAGGCCTCACATTTCAATCCCTTTTCATTTTTCCATTTCTCTTGAGTAAAATATAGTGTCTTAAAAAATTATACCAAAGTTCTTTTAATTGAGTGGCAGCTTCGGGAAGAGAGGAAGCTTTGTCCCACCACTGGGATCCCCTCTTCTCCATCACTGAAGCTGCCAGCCAGCTGACTACCCATGAAGACTGGACCCTGTCCCAATGACTAGGACAAGGGAAGTGATTCGTAGACATTAGTGCAGCCCGTACTGTTTGAGTGGCTGTAAGGTACCAACTGGTGGCCTTGATGGAAGAGGGATGCCTGGATATCGTGGCAGTTACAGAAACATGATACACAGAGTACCATGACTGGGATCTCAACATACCAAAGTACACAATCTACAGGAGGGACAGGGAGGGTAGAAGAGGAGGAATAGTAGCTCTCTATGTAAGGGAAGGGATGAAATGAACGGAACTAAAGGGTAAACAGGGAGGGGAGGAGAGGAGACACTGTGGGTCACCCTGGAGACCGGAAATGGCACCACAATCTGAACAGGGGTTGTATACAGACCCCTGTCTCAGGGGAAGGAAATGGACAAGGAAATGATAGAAGGCATCCTTAGGATAGAAGAGAAAGGGGAGATATTGCTGATGGGGGACCTGAATATGCCAGATGTTAACTGGAGCACCTTTGCTGCAGCCACATCCAAGAGCATGGCCATTCTAGATGCCCTACAGGGGACATGCCTCAGACAGCTAGTGTTGGAACCAACTTGGGAGGGAGCAATCATAGACCTGGTACTCTCAAATGTGGATGGAGAGAGGATCTCAGATCTAGAAGTGGGTAGCCATCTGGGAACAAGTGACCACAAAACAGTGTGGTTCACGATAAACTCAGCTGTAGAGTCAAGCCATACAAAAGTGAAGATACTGGACTTCAGGAGGGCTGATTTTGTCAAAATGGGAGAGTGCCTCAGAAAAGCACTAGCAAACAGGCAAGAAGGGGGAGAGGAGCAACAATGGGGAAACATCAAAGCTGCCATCACGGAGGCAACAAGCCTTTGTGTGAAGCAAATAAACAAATCAAACGAAAGAAAAAAACACTATGGTTCTCAAATGATGCAGTGGGGAAGGTTAGGGAGAAAAAAATAGCATTCAGGATGTATAAGGAAACACAGAAGGAGAAGGACAGAGAACTGTACCAGTTAAAGGAGAAGGAAGCGCGGGGAAGGCAGTCACAATAGCAAAGGCCCAAAACAAGGAAAAGATAGCAACTCGGTTAAAAAGGGGGATAAAACCTTTTATAGGTATATTAGGGAGCGAAGAAAGACAAAGGGAGGGATACTGAGGCTGAATAAAGAGGAGGTGGGTGGGCAGAGAGGGACAATGAAAAGCAGGGATACTGAATGAATATTTCTGCTCAGTATTCACAAAAGAAGAGGAGGAGAGGTACCTAATCCAGTCAATAGAGGCACTCTGGATAGGGGGGGTCGATATCAGTCCTTTCACAGAAGAAAGGGTTTTGAAAGAACTCCTAAAACTGAAGGTGGACAAAGTAATGGGGCCTGATGGGATTCATACCAGAATTCTATAAGAACTAAGGGGAGAACTAGTAACACCGCTGACTACCCTTTTTAACAAATCATGGGAGGATGGTGTGGTACCTGAGGACTGGAGGAGGGTGGATGTGATTTCCTTTCACAACAGTGGGAGCAAGACAGAGGCAGAAAACTATAGACCTGTCAGTTTGACCTCAGTGATAGGAAAAATGATGGAATCATTTCTGAAGGAAAGAATTGTTTAGTACCTAGAGGCCAGTGGGGCACAGGATTCAAGGCAGCATGGATTCACAGCAGAAAGGTCATGTCAGATGAATCTAATTGATTTCTTTGACAGGGTGACCAAATTAGTAGACCAGGGAGGGGCTGTGGACATGGCCTACCTAGACTTTAGCAAGGCATTTGACACAGTCCCATACAAAAGATTAATAAACAAATTTGCCAGCCTGGGAGTGGGTCACAGGATGGTAGCCTGGGTAAAACATTGGCTGGACAACAGGACCCAGAGGGTAATAGTAAACGGAGTCCACGGTGAAGAAAGGGGGGTTACTAGTGGGGTATTGCAATGTTCAGTACTGGGTCTGGTCCTTTTTAATGTCTTTATAAGGGACATTGCAGAGGGACTGGAAGGAAAAGTATGTCTCTTCGCAGATGACAAAAAGGTATGCAACAGGGTTGATACACAAGGTGGGGTGGAAAGGATGAGAAGGGACTTGGCAAGGTTGGAGGAATGATCAAATGTATGGCAGCTTAGATTCAATGCAAAGAAGTGCAAAGTAATGCACCTAGGAAACAAAACCCAGGGGAAGAGTACACAATGGGGTGGGGGGGTGAGATACTGACAACAACAAAAATGGAAGGGATCTTCGGGTAGTCATATCAGATGACCTAAATGTGGGCAAGCAATGTGAGAAGGCAGTGAGGAGGGCTGGGGGGATACTGGGATGCATAGGGAGAGGCATGACCAGTAGAAAACAGGAAGTTGTTATCCCTCTGTACAGACAGTTGATAAGACCCCATCTGGGGTACTGCTTGCAGTTCTGGAAGCCCCCATCTCCGCAAAGACATAGACATGGTAGATGCTGTCCAGAGGAGGGCAACAAAAATGGTGTAGGGTCTGCACCAGAAGACATACAAAGAGAGACTAAAGGAGCTCAATATGTATACCCCCTAGGAAAGAAGGGAGAGGGAGAACATGATAGAAACTTTCAAGTACCTCAAGGGAATCAACAAAGTCCAAGAGGATAACATCTTTCAGAAAAGAGATGTGCAAGAACAAGGGGGCACAATTTGAAGATAGAAGGGGGACGGCTCAGAGGTAATGTGAGGAAGTATTTTTTCATGAGGAGGATTGTAGATGCATGAAACAGCCTTCCTGAGGTGGTCATGGAGTCAACAACAGTGGGGTAATTCAAGAATGCATGGGACAGACATAAAGTAGTTCTAGTGGGAGGCTAGGAGGAAGTGCGCTGTTGGCCAACTAGGATCTGCAGCTTATCCATTAGGTAGGGAAATGGGCAGACTATGTGGGCCAAGCAATCCTTATCTGCCATCAGATTCTATGTTTCTACTTTAAGGTATCAGTTTTTAACTTATCCTAGCATACCTGAATGTTTTCTATTGCTACAATTAGTGTAGCCGTGTGCTCCACTTTCTTCATTAACTTCAGTCACAGCTCTAGGACAGGAGACTTTGTCTCACCACTGGGATCCCCCTCTCCCCATCACTGAAGCCAGCAGCCAGCTGACCACTCATGAGGACCAAAACTGCTCCAATGGCCAGGACCAAGGGAATGACGCCCACACATTCTTGCAGCCAGTCATGTTCGAGTGACTGTAAGGCACCAGTTTTGAACATGACTTTGTGCACCTGAGTACTTTTTCAGACTACAATGAGCATGGACATGCGCTCCTCTTTCTTCATTAACTTCAGCCACAGCTCCAGGATGAGAGGAGGCTTTTTCCCACCACTGGGACCTCCTCTTCTCCCCCCATCACCAAAGCCACCAGCCAGCTGACCACACACAAAAACTGAACCCAGTCCCAGCAGCCTAGACCAAGGGAACAATGTCTACACATTTTTGCTGGCAATCCCGTTCACCTGGCTGTAAGGAGCCAGTTTTTGAACTTGACTTAATGCACCTGTACATTTTCTCAGACTACTATTAGCACAGCTGTGTGCTCTACATTGTTCATTAACTTGAGCCGCATCTCCGGGCAAGAGGAGGCTTTGTCCCACCATTGGGACCCCCTCTCCCCCATCACTTAATCCGTCCGCCAGCCAGTCAACCACACATGACGACCACATCATTTTCCAATGGCTGGAACTAAGGCAATGATGCCTACACATTTTTGCAGCCAACTGGAACTCTGCTGCACCCCCTCAAATCAGCCTTAGTGGTCTGGAGCACTTGCAGTTCTGAGCAACAAGGGATGCAGAGCAAAGGGTGTCTGCTGTGGGAGTTGGCTGTCAGTCAGCCATGTTGCTCCAGAGAAGACTCACGTCAGCTGCCCCTACCCATTCTTCTTCTTCTGTTTCTACCTATGGCTTTCAGTTAAGGGACTGTTTTTCTTTATTGGTCTATAAAGTATAAATCAGCTAGTAGCCATCCTCATAGCCCCTTGGATGTTGCATTTGTTCTGATGATTTATTAATGCCAATACATTTTATCGGAGTGTCACTCTGTGACTGCGATGATGGTAAGACTGTTTCATGGTTGGTGGCCCTGGGTCCTGACCATTTTTTTCTATCTCAGGTGAGGAATTGGCTACTGAGGTTTACAATACCCAGATGGGATTTATATGTACTTTGCCATACTATGAGCTTTGTCAAGGGATGACTTGTATTTTCCTTTGCAGGTTTCTGGCACCGAACTTCTACAGACACTGTTAGTTGTTGTGCCCTTCTGCTTGGGGTTAACGGAGGATGGGGGGGCACAGAATTATTTCTGCTAGATCCGTTTCTGACCTGGGGCTTTAGTAGAGGCATTGGCAGCTACAGTCTGTGTGTTGAAGCATGTTTAAGGGCTCTGCTTCATGCTTTTTATGGTCTCCGCAGCAGGCTCACCACCCATGCTCTCCCTAGCATGCTGTTTCCTTGGCAACCCCATGGGTTCATTCACAAATCTGGACTGTCATGTACGGTATGGGCTGCACACCCATTGGCTCTAGCTCTGCACCAATGGGCGTGCAGCCCTACTGACAGTCAGACGAGGGCCGCGGCGGCAGGCGGGTGATGCTGCCGCCCGCCGCCGCCGGGGAGCGGTGGTGGGGGCTTCGTGGTAGGTGGGGTGGGGACACTAGACACCAGGGAGATGTTTGGGGGTTGTCACTGGACATTCTGCCCATGATCGGCATTACGGTCCACTGGACCTGCGGAGATATTCGGGTTGGGGGTCTTTTACATTCTGCCCTTGATCGGGCATTGGGAGCTGTTTGGGCAGGGGTGTTTTTCACGTTCTGCCCGCGATCGGGCATTGGGAGATGTGTGGGCGGGGGTTTCATGATACTTTCTGCCCGCGATCAGGCATTGGGAGATGTGTGGGCAGGGGTTTATGATACTTGCTGCCGCGATCGGGCATTGGGAGATGTGTGGGCGGGGTTCATGATACTTTCTGCCCGCGATCGGGCATTGGGAGATGTGGGCGGGGGTTTCTATGATACTTTCTGCCCGATCGGGCATTGGGAGATGTGTGGGCGGGGTTTCATGATACTTTCTGCCCGCGATCGGGCATTGGGAGAATGTGGGCGGAGGGGTTTCATGATACTTTCTGTCCGCGATCGGGCATTGGGAGATGTGTGGGCAGGGGGGGTTGTTTTCACATTGTGCCCGCGATCGGGCTGCAGGGTGCGTTGGTCCCCGATGGCTGCTGCCTGGCAGGGCGGCCAGGAGCAAGTCCTCGGGGATCGGCGCACCTACATGCTAATGGCATGCAAATGGGGCCATAATCAGATGCAAATGGCCCCCCCTGTGCCTTGCATGAATTATGGCCCCATTTGTACGTCACCTTTGAATATCGGAAACGGCGCATGATAATGGTACTTGGCGCCAATCGCGTTTAATGCTCAACTCTGACAACTTGCGGTGGAGCAAGTTCCACTGCGCCATGCACAGTGGCGTAGCTGGGGTGATATTCAAAGGGTTGCTCAATAAGCGCAACTCCTTTGAATGTCATGCCTCCACACCCCCTGCACAACTATTTTGAGCAGCGCAAGGGCTTGCGCCTCAGAATGGCGCAGTTTGAATATCCGGGCCCGTGACTGCAAAAACACCTTTTGGGACAGATTTGCTTAATTTTACTGTCACTGTTCATGAGGCGGGGTCCCAAAAAAAGCATGCTGAAAATCTGGGGCAAAAATATACTCAAAATGATTAAGTCATGAAGACATATTCAGAACCCATTGAAATATACTGAATCACATACCTGATTTCCTCGATTCACAGTCCAGCATTGAAAAGTGAAGACATGTCTCCAGTCCAGAGAGGATTACGGTGTTGGGCCCCCAGTAGGTAGGTAAGTAAGGGCTTAGGGTGTTATGGGGTTTTAGGTGCTGAGTGGGAGGTCAGGTGGGGAAACAGTATCGGTGGTGGCAACAGACATCGATAGAGGGTTTTCATTTTTACATGGTATATTTTACATTAAAAAAACCATGAGGGATGGTTTTCTTAATTTCAGATACTGACACTGAGGACTGGGCACCCCAGTGTCAGTATTATGTCTGGTGGCTTCTGGGGTGGGATTCCTGATGTCACACGATCAAAACAGGCAGAGTGGTGGGTAACAACTGGCAGAGGGAATTGGGCACCCCTGTGATAGAATTTTAACATGGAAGAGAGAGACTAAGGAAGAAATCTTTTGTTAGGTTTGGTGGCACTGGTCGTGGTGGGCTCCCTGGTGTTGCACAATGAAAATGGGTGAGGTGGAGGGATTGCAGCTGGCACCGGGCATGAAGTTGGTAGGGAGGGACTTCAGCAGGCTGATCATGACAGATCATCTGTGCATGCTGGGTTGTAATATGTAGATCAAATGAATGAGCCACCCCATGATTTGACCAGATCTCTCCTTTGGACTAAACAAAGTTTCCTCCGAGCAAGCCAGAACAGTGTCATGATCAGCCTGCTGATGACTGGTTTGACACTGATGAGCCCCTTGCTGACTGCTCTGCATTGGACTGACAGTGTCCCTTACCAGTCATTAGGGGGCCAGTTACAGTCCTGGTCATTACGGTGCCAAATGTCACATTCGCCACCCCCTTCCTGAGGTCCATCCCCTTGGAGTTAGTACGATTAGAAAGGTGGGTATGGGGGGTGCATCTCCCCCACAAAAATAGAGGAGGGCGACTTTTCCACATGGCGCCATAATAACCAGGCAGCGGGCGCAATGCCACTGGCACTCCGAAGTGGTGGAACTGACAGTGTCACACCTCTTAAAACCCACACTCATAACAATATCTTTGCTGCGCATGCACATGGCAAACATAATACCATAAGTTTAAACAAATATACTTCACAGTGGTCTACAGTGCTTCAAATGATAATAATAATAATTTATCTATAAATTAACTTCTCATATTTTGGCACCTCATCTTGCATATCTTTATAATCTGTCTATTAACAACTCCTATTTACCAAATGACTGGAAAATTGTACCCATTGTACCTATATTCAAAGGTGGAGAACCGAGTTGTTATGGCCCAATTTCTATCTTGACTCCATTTATAAAGATCATTGAAAATATAATTCACAGGCAACTTACTTTTTATCTTACTAAGTTTAACATTTTAACAGAATACCAGGCAGGTTTCAGAAAGTGACATAACACTTCTAATGTTATTAATAGGGTAACAAATTGTATTTTTCCTCATTTGATTCAGGTTATAGTACACCAGCTGTTTTTTTAGACTTATTGAAAGCATTCAATACAGCGGATTATGTCATTTTGCTCAACAATTTAAAGAAAATATGTCTGGGTTACTCAGCTTTATTGTGGTTCCAGTAGTATTTAATGCATCAACAACATTTTGTTAAAGTTGGTACAGTAATATCAATTCTGATCCACTTTTCTTAATACGGGGGGGTTTCACAGAGCTCAGTCCTGGGGCCCCTTTTGTTTCTGGTATATATTAATGGGCTTCCCAATCACTGTTCAAAATTGACTAATACTTTTTTAAATGCAGACAACACTATATTATATACTACTCACAAAGATATTAATACTGCGTTACAAATATTCAGAATTACTTTAACATAATTCAAACTGCTTTATTTGATTTAAGGGTACTATTAAATACAAAAAAAAAACTAAATGGATGATTTTTTCTAAAAAGAATCATGACTTTTCACATTTAAAATTATACTCACTCAATGGTACTGAAACTGTTAGACCCCACACTTATAGTACAAATACTTAGGATTGGTCTTAGATACTCCATTAACACTTAAAACACACATAGATAATATTTCTTTAAGATTAAAATGTTTATTGGATTTTTTTTTTTAAATAAGTCTTTATTTAGTTTTACTACTAGAAACAATTTGGTTAATTCATTATTTATGTTAATTATTGATTATGGGGACATTGTTTATCATACTACAACTAAATCAGTGTTGGATATATTAGATCCCTTATATCATAGTTCACTGTGTTTCATTACAGGATTACCTTGGACCACTCACCACTGCTTTTTATATTCTCAAGTGGGGTGGAGTTCATTAGACCAAAGAAGGCAGCATCAAAGATATTTATTTGTTTATAATTTTGTTTTGTGTAAACTGCCTTTCTTTTCTTTTAAATGCACTACAACTGGAACCTATAAACAGATACAATTTAAGATCTAGTATAATAAGGCTTGCCAATAAAAGGCAAGCCAATTTGTCTACTGTCCCCCTGCCAGAAAAGCAAAGGGGAAGGGGGGAGGGGGATAGGAAAGGGGGAGGGAAGGTGATGTCAGAAAGGGTCATGTGACCAGGGGGAAGAAGAGTTACCCAATTGGTTAATGTGAGGGGTTAAGGAGGGGGGCAGGAATGGGGGTCCATTTTGGGCTATGTAAGGGCCTGCTGCTTCATGGGCAGCCCCTTTTTGCTGGGAAATGATTCTCTCAGCACTTTGTTGGCAATTTCATAGGTAAGGCACCACCCAGGGACCCTAAGCCTTGGGCCACGTAGGGCCTTCCTGGTGTTTGTTGGTTTTGGTAGAGAACTAAAGTATATAATAATGTTAGGAGTGAGGGTGATCTCATTCAAATGTCTAAGTTGGCTTTGTATTGCCCCATTTTGTTTATTTCAGGCAGGTTGTAGATGAACGGGGTGTTTGGGAGGTTTTGTTTTGTAATCAGGGAAACGAGCAGGGCATCCAGTGCTAGAGGTGCCCTCTATGGGAGGGCATGTTTTTTTTTTGCTGAGTGGCAGTGAGCGGGTCTTGGGTGACCGGTCGCTGGGTCGATCCTGGGAGGCGTGCACCACGTGGCATGAGAGGTGCCTGCTATGGGAGGGCGCATCTGGTGGGTGGTGGTGTTTGGGGAGAATAGATAGGGAGATAAAAGGTGAAAGAGAAAGAGCAGTGAATGTAGCGAGCAAGACAGAAGCTGCTTTGATAGGCATTTGTGGGCTGGTTGTTGCGGCATGGCAGTGGTTTCCAAATACATCCCAGCAGGGGGAGGAAATGACTTTGTGGTGCAATGTGGGGAAGGAGGTGGTGTTCTGGTCACCTCGGAAGAAGGCACCTTGTTTGGTTGTCCAGCAAGGTTGGTGGGGGGCCAGGGCAGGCGATCGGGGAAGTGTGGGCCATGTGGGCAGGGGACCAGTTTCTGATGGGCGTTTTAAAGCAAGGGGTTGGTGGACTAGAATTGTCACGGTGCTTTTGCTGGTGCAGTTTGGTCCCACAGAGGGGGATCACATGGCACAGGTCGGCCAGTGTCCCACTCAGGAAAGGCCACCAGGGGCCCAGGACCTGGCAGCAGGAAGAGGTAGGCCGGCATCGGGCCTGGATGTGACCATGAGGTAGAAAAACAGGAGTTTCTTGGTGTAAAAAAAATGTGTTTGGTTGGGGTTTTAAAATGAAGAGGATAAGACGGGGTCGCGGGGGCACAGAACAACCAGTCAGGCTGGAGCGTCTGAAGGGCACCCACCAAGGTGGGGGGAGAGAATGGGAAAGCGACACAGCTGCCTGCGTGGTCCAGCCCCATTTCAGGCCTTCGGCCGCACGGTGGTGGTGCCATGGAGCATGCTTGTGAGTGGTGCAGGCCTGAAGTTGGAAGCTTGTAGTTTGGCAAGCAAAGGGCTACCAGAGAGGGAATGTGGGCCGGAGCGGGGAAGGGGGGTCAGTGGAGCCGCATGCTCGAAGGGGCTTTAGGTAGGCAGTGGCAGCGAGACAGGAGAGGAAGGCTGGGCGAGGGGCTGGGTGGGGGGCAGCTTGAAAATAAGGTCCTGAAAGCTCAGTCTGGTAGAGGTTGTACTTTCAATTTCAGGGACCGGGGTTCAAGACCTTGTCAGTAAAAAAAGAAAAAAAGTTGTTGCTTTTGGACAAGGTATGGGCTGCCATATGGGTGCACCGGTGGAGAGGTGAGGTGGGGGGGCAGCCAGCTGGGTCCGAGTCCGGGGGGGACGAGATTGGGATCCAACGGGGCCTGGAGTGCTTTGTTGTGCCAATGGCAGGCCCCATAATTAGGGTGGGAACAATACCCCCCCCATTAAAAGACGGGGAGGTGCATCATTGGGGGGCAGTGGGGGGCAGAATGTAGTAGGGCTGGCAGTATGTTGCCTGCCCTAGCCAGGGTAAAATGGTATGGATCACATGGGAAGTCAGATGCTTGGGACATGGAAGGGACCGTGCAGTCGGTCCATCAGTCTTGCGGCAGCACAAGCAGAGCTGATGGCGGCATGGGCGCATTGTGGCCTACTGATTCAGCAGTCAGTAATCCACACTCCCTAAGCTCAGAGGAAACAGCTGGGGAGTACTAAGAGCTGTTTGGATAATTACATGGAGGACAAGCACCAGGCAGGCAGTTACGATAACAGGAAAGTCTTGTCATAGACCAGTTCAGGACCGAGTAAAAGAGGCAGGGCTCATTTTAATAAGGAGTATATTACTGTATGCGGGGGACAAGAAGGCATACTGTCTCCCAGAACTCCTGGCAATTGCAGTCTGAGGTTATAATGAAGGAGGGGACAGTAAGGAGTGCAGGGGAGAGTAGGGTTATTGAGGGCCACAATGCCCTCATTCTGGTGCTCCAGGTGCAGAAGCCCTATTTTGCCTCGGGGGGTACTACGATGCCTTAGTGGCTGGCAGGTGGTTTAAGTGGGGGGACTTCACCAGGGGAACAAACCATGGGGGGATGGGGAGGGGCAGTTTTTTTTTTTAAAAAGGAAACAATTGTGAGGAGCGTGGGGCAACCAGAAAAAAGCATGTGGGGCAAGGTAGCTCTGGCTACAGGTTCTCCTTTGGCAAGCCTGTCTGCCTCTCAGGTAACCATTTGGATGTGATATGGCAGAGTGCGGTGTGTTAAGATGGGCACAGTGAGAGGAGATAATACTTGGCCTAGTCTGGAGACGAATCCAAGCATGGTCTCAATGATGGGGAGGCAGGAAGTGGCAGAGCCCAGCCCCCTCCCTCCCCTCCAGTTTGTTTTGCTGGAATAAGGGTGTGTCACCAGGTAGGCACTTCAGTCTGTGGCCTTACAATCATACCGCTGTGGGGGGCGGGTATCCCAAGTGCATAAATAGGGTGCCCCCAGTAGGACATCGGTCCAGGCAAGGGGCAGCATACATATCTTATGGCTATGGGGATGAATGGGGTTATAAAAAAAAAAATTGGAGCGGGATCGATGTGCATGGCAGCTCAATGCTGAGGCATGGTCAGTTGGGGTGGCCTGAAGAGGCTTAGACAGATTTAGTAGTGGATGGCAGGACCTTGCTGACATGGTTACCATAGGCATGCTGTGCATGGGTTGGGGCAGGCCAGATGGTTTGCAGACAAGCCAAGGGGGCAGGGATGCTGCAGCTCCACAGGGGGGACAGGGCACGGTTAGGGATAAGAGACACCAAGGGGGTAGGGCAGGCTGTACTCACGGAGAGGTACGAAGGGAGGTACAATTTTTTCCATTTGGTGGTGGCTGGAAGGGTACAATAGAGAGGAAATTAAGGGTACTGTCTCAGCTACAGTGATTGCCAGAGCTGGGGGCTGGGGTGGTTTGACTCGGGTCAACCTGGGTCTGGGAAGGGGGGGCTGGTATAGGGCACAGTAGTTTTGCCACAGGGTTACCTGGAAGCCTTGGTCACACCAGCACACCAGGGAGCTGGGAAAGTGGGTTAGAATGGGACACAGGTTGATAAGTAAGGCTTAACCCAATCCAAGGTAGGACTCTCAGGCAGCAAGGCAGCCCGAGGAATACTTGCAGGAGGAAATAGGGTGCAAAAGTTGGGTAGGATCTTAGCTGCGAGACCTGGAGACATGGGTCTTGAATTCCTTAGTCCCCCCACACATCGGCACGCCCCCAGGCGAGTCCTTTAGTTTTGTGCCGATACTCACTCTGGTCCAGCTTCTGCTGGTTCCCGGCTTGAGAGGATGAGGGAGTGGGCCCATGATCCTGGGCGGGCAGAACCAGGGTTAAAAGGAGGTTGCAGAGAGGGGTTAAGGAAGTAGGCTTGGGAAGAACTTCCATGGTTCTTGCGCTTTGCTAAGAAGGAGGGAAGGAGAAGGGTCAAGTGCTCCTGGGGTGGGGGCTCAGCAGATGTGGAGGGAGAAACCATTCTTACAGCCTTGACCAAGAAGCCGTCCCTACAGGGCTAGTGGAATGTGGCATTTAAGAGACAGGACAATGGCCAGCAGGCTGATGGGGGGGGCAGCAGGTGGATTGTAGTGGCACTAGCTTTGCAGGGACCCCCAATGCCGCAGTGGGCCTGCGCAGAACAGCGGCTGGGCTGGCCCTCAGGTCTATGGTGCGGCGGGGTTTTCTTAAAAAAAAAAAAAAAAGGGTCCAGGGACAGGCGAGGGAGTGCCAGGGTGAGGGGCCTCCACTTCCCAGGGGAGAGGGGTGTCACCTGAGGCCTTTTGGCAAGAGAGGAGCTAGGGCTGGGTACTAGTTCAGGAGGAGAGGTATTTGAACCCTGGAACTGGGCAATACCACTGAGGTTCAGAGCAGGAGGAACCTCAGAAGGAAGGCCAATTAACAGGGGGGGACAAGACTCAGGAGAGAGAGTGGAGGCATACCAGCTGGGTGGTAGGAGAGGGTGACAGCCCTGATGGGCCGAGAATGGAGATGCGGTGGGGGAATGCCAGCAGGGAGTGGCAGAACTGGAGAAATATGGAAGCGGTTAATAGGCACCAGTATTGGGGTGCTGAAGGTCATTGTACAGAGAAACCAAGCTGGCCACAGCAGTGCAAGGAGGTATGCCCTGCCCTCATATGTCAGGTTATCTTTCAAAGCAGAATGAGGACATCACATTCAGCCAGGCCAAGCAGGGGGCTGCCACTCCCCGAGTCCCATACTGCTGAACTGCAGTGACCAAGCAGGGTGCACACCAGGGAAGGTAGGCTGGTTAACAGGAGTTTTGCTAAGCAGGGGGCCATGAGGAAGTGAGGAAGCTGGTGCAGGGCAAAGTATGTCACACGATCGTACAGGGGGTCAATGCGGGAAGCCTCAAAGGCAAGATGAGTAGTGTCCGGGCATATTGGGGGCCTGACAGCACGAGTCTTCCAGGGCAGGAGGGCAGGTGCCATTAGGGAAACCAGGGCAGGGGCAAAACCAAGTGGCAATTTATGCTGTGGGGGCATGATGGAGGATTTGAGGTGAAGGGCATGCAGGCGCACTGGACCCCATGTGGCGGAAGGAAAATGGATGGCCCATGGCACGTGGGTCAGGGGAGGGACAAGACATAGGACTGGAGGTTCCTGAGCCAGGTGGCAGGGTGGATGGGAACAACGAGCATTAGCAGGGGAAAGGACATAGCCGGGCCAAGGATCAGGATGGCAGTTTGAGTGGACAAGGCAGAGGGTCCTGGCCTCCCGGCGGGCCCAGCAGTGGGCACACAAGGGCTGGGGGATTGCTAGAGTTAGGCGGCATGTCCCTGCTAGGAGAGTGGGGGGAGAGCCAAAGGGGATATAGCGGCCAGATGAGGATAGGGAGGGGAGGCAACGCAGTGGAGGTATGTGGGGGCCAGGTTGGCCTGGCCACAAAATTGTTAAGAGAAGGACGGTAGGTGAAAAAAGGGCAGGTGGAGCCCTGCTCAGGCCTGGGAAGGAGGACCCGGCAGCAGGGGTGCAGTGGCACTGGGAGTAGCCAGTGCAGGGTGCAAAGGGGAGCCCAGGCAGAGGGGTGCAGAGCAAAGGGGACAGAGGATGGTCAGGGCTACGAGGCCTCTGGGGGGGCAGGCCAAGTGGCCAGGAGGGGAATGCAGGTCCAAGGGCAGACAACAGGTGATACGGGTGCATGCTCTCCCCTCATCAGGGTGAGGTGGCAGCTATCCCAGGCAGAGCATGCAGTGGGCACAGGCCTCGACCACAGCAGTGCAGAAACATGGCACCAGGGGCATAGGGGAACCCAACCCCATCCCAGCGAACATGAGGAAGGGAAGGGAGGACAGACCAAAATACAGGTCCAGTCCCATGGGGGCATCAAGCAGGCGGTGTGGCCCAGGGTTAGGGCTGGCAGGCCACAACAGCCAGGGTGGCAGTGCATGTGGCCAAGTGGGTGTAGAGGTCCAGGCCCATCCCTGGGACAATTTGGTATGGTTGGAGGATATCTACGAGCAGAGGGAAGACCTGGTGGGGGCCTGCTGGTTATATGGGGGAGGGTAGGGCACTAAGGCAGGGGAAGTACCATGTTCCTAGCCTGCAGGGGACCCCATCATCCTTCACAAGCTGGAGATGGGTCCCTGGAAAAGGGGAATGTAAGGGAAAGGGGGCAGGAGAGGGAGGGGGTAGGAAGCATGGGCTGGGGACCAAGGAACCCAGGCATGGAAGTAAAGGAGGAAGGGGATAGAAACTAGGGGCCGGATCATGTGTCCAGACCTAGGGGAGTATGGACTGGGAACTGACCCTGTGTGGGTCGGTCCAGGTTAAAGGGGGGGTACCTGCTAGTGGTACAAAATGGTGGTGCTACCTGGTAGTGGTACCAAGTGGGGGTACCTGGTGGTGGTACCTGGTTGCTGGAGTGGATGGGGAGGCTGGATCACCCTTGTCTGGACCCCAAAGTACTACAAGCAAGGAGAAGAGGATTAAGTCGGAAGAAGGTACCCAGAAAGAAGAAGCAGAATGAATTATTGTGGTGGTACTGTACTGTACTGTATACTGTTGAAATACGAAGTGTGGGATGTAAATATAATTTGCATGCCTTAATAAACATTGCCAGCGAGTATCCAACAGAAACAGGTGTGGAGAGATTTATTTCTGGGAGGGGGATCAGGGGACCATGAAGACATTTGTCATCACAAGATCACCAACCAAGTTTGGGGATTATATTTTGTTGACATCTGTTTCTCAGAAGCGAGAGGATCTTAAGAAAATATTAAAACTGCAAGTTTTGTTACCTATTTCTAGATTTTAAAATCATATTGCAGGTATATTACATATGCAATACAAATGTTTTGGATAATTGTTGTATTTTTAGTGCAATTGTTGATCCTTATGTGCAATATGTAATGTAAACTATAAATTGTCTGTATATCCCATATATGTTTTATTCAAGTATGTCTCATTTTTTACTGTAACTTATATGTAATGCAACTGAGTATAAGTTTAATTGAGAAATGTTCTCATCTTGCTTTCAATAACTTTGATTTGATTTGATAATGATAATGCTTGCAATAAAGCATATGGTTATGGACATTTCTTTTAAACAATTGTACACAAATGTTTACGGTGAGTATGTCTGCCATGCCTACACCCTGCTGCAGGACATACAGCACTGGACTGGACAGAACTGTATAGGAAATGCTTTGCAAGTATGTTGTTTGTGAAAATGTGATAACTTGACATTTAGCTCTGAATGAGAACCAGTAGAGCCATCTAGACAACCAGGCCAACTAAACTCAAAACAGAAAAAAAGCAAAAAACGGAACTGTTACTGTATGAGCGGCCTTGCTAACTTAGCCTTCTCTGAAAATGGCCACTTTGGGTTTGATGTTTAGCATTAAACGTGCTTACTCATAAGATGTTCCTTTTAAAAGGCTAATCAAATCCCCCAAGTATGTTTTTGTCAGTGATTGATACACTCTGCTTGCAAAATCTTTTTTTTTTGTTCTTGTTGTTTCATTCCAATCATATCCCAGTTTCAATAAAAGCCACAAGCTCTTTAGAGATTATAATAGTTTCTAATCATTTACTTCACTCTTCATGTGGGCATAAGAAAAAAAAAACAAAAGTAAAACATTGAAATAGATTAATTTTACATGCACTTGCGTACATATAACATGTTTCACTGAAAGGTGAATCAAATAATGTCCAGCACTGCTTTTTCTTTCAAAGAAACTGGGTGTGATGGCCTTAGAGAACACCAACACAAACAATTTGCCCATGACATGCATGAGTGGTATCCCCTTATGTACCAATGGTCCTGTGACAGTGTTGGTTTAATGTGTGTAAGTGTTTGCAAACCATAAACCATTTTTACCAGCAAATAAAATGATGTTAGAAACGTACATGGATTTACAGTGCCTGCATTTCATGAGTCTCCACATGGGAGTCAAAATGACACTGAGATGAAAAACAGAAAGCGAATGGTGGCAGAGGAAGTGAAAAAATAATAAAAACAGAGTAAGCCATGTTTGTTTAAAGAAAACTGTTTTGCTTTTTTGCACCATACAAGTTATTCTGAGTGCTGTCTGCCTGGCTTACATAGTGGGCAAACTATATGTGGGTAAATTAAATGACTAAAGACTACTTGACTCTTATTAGAATTGTGATCAAGCCAGAACTGAACCACAATAAAAAAAAAAAAAAAAGACTGCAATAAAGGCATGAATTGATTTGATTAGCCTTTCAAACAGGACTGCTACTCAGGAATAAGCCTGTTTAATATAAAACAAAACAAGACAGCTCAGGGTCCCAGGGTGCGGCATTTGAGAACCTAATGAAAAAGTCTCACTCTCGTCATGTCAGAAGGTAATGCTAACAAATTTAATGTGCAAGACAGGGCTTCAGTACTCCAACCCTCACTCCCAGGGCTCGATGTTTTATACCTGCATGCTTTGTTTAGAGACTCTTGACAAAGCATGTGGGATATGAAATGTCAAGTCCTGGGAATGAAGGTCAGAGTACCACAGCCCTGACTCTTGACAAAGCATGAAGGGTGTGAAATGTTAAGTCCTGGTAGTTAGGGTCAGAGTACTGCAGCTCTGTCTTACATAATAAATTTTAGCAAGTGCGAGTTTTTTATTTTATTCTCTTGAATGTGAAACATTGAGTTCAATGTGACCATTTTTAGAGAATATGTAAATAATGTAAAACATAAGCAGCGAAGATTAAGTCATGTTGTTTATACAGTGGAGCACGCTTAAATGCATGCCCTATTTGCTGGCTGTAAGTATGGGTTTAAGTGGGCTATGCATTGAAGAGATCTTGCATATTTTCTATTAAAAAACCCTGCTGCATTGATATTGTTAGCAACTTCTGGCCAGAGCCGAAAGGGCTGCATGTGTTGGGGTGGGGTAGAGAGGGAGGGCTGTGTGTGGAGGATATCTATAATTTAAAAATAAAATCAGCAGCGTTCTGATCATGACACTGGGAGACTGGTGACAAGATAGAGTGAATATGTTGTACTTCTTTGGTAGGCTGATTAGAATCCTGCTAGACAGGATCAGGAGCACTGTGTACCATGTCTGCCTGGCCCATTCTGGGATTATAAGGATTATTGTGTCTGGCTCTCTCCTGAGCATTATGAGCACAGTTTGAATAGGTGGGAATGATGGGATACCATGCAAGAACCTCCCCGTCCAGTCCAGGACTAGGGCATCCTCAGGGACTGTACCATGTACTGGTAGTCTGCAACACCACCTGGACACCCAATGGGACAGCAATTGGGATGAGCAGAAAGAATTTCAATCAGCATCTCATCCAAAGGATGACACACCCTGATATTTCAGCATCTCCCTAATACTGCATCTGGGTTAGAGATGGTGAAGTGGCCAAAAATCGCTCATGAGGTGATTGTGAATGTCTGGAATCCATTGAAGTGCTCCGCAGAGTACCTTGCGTTATGATGGAGAACGCAAAGTCCATTGAAACCAATGACTTCGCTTTATTCCGCCATCCCCAAACCACTTCTCCACCAATTTTAAGGTGAAGTACATTGAAATCAATGTACTTCGCATCACTTCTCTTTGTTATTGAGCTCCAAGGTGAATCTGCAGTGCTTCATGGGATTGCAGGTTGCATGGACCCTAGATTGTTTTGCTCGGCCTCAGTTCTGTGTAGTGTGTGTGTAGTAGAAGATGGAGACAGCTTCCTCTCAGAGCTCTGTGATTCAAATCCTCTAAAAGCTGTTAAAAAAAGCCTTTTTGAGACTTTTTTTTGCTCAAAATTTAGTGCATCGATTGTAGGAAACCCTCCTGTGCTCATATCATTGAGTGTTTATTGTTCATGTGTGGATTTTGAATGTAAATTTAGAACAGTCAGTCTGTGTACTGTGAAGTGTGCTTTGGGGGAGGGGCGTATCTGTAGTAGATTAACTGGGAGAAAAAAGGCAGTCTTTCTGTTTTGGTTATATTTTTCTTGTATAACTGGTTTAATGTACACACAGCAATATTTTCAATAGTTCTTGACATTTGTTTTATGATTGTAGTGGTGCAGCAGTGTATAATTTCAGTTTGTTTAAAACATTTGGTTATATTGCTAAAGGTTTTAAATGTTCTATGCAATACTTATAGTGTATGTGTGAGTGTGTATTCGATGCTTACCATTACATCAGACAACTTTTATTGTGACAGAGTAATTGCAGCAGTGTGAACCTGCTATCCACCACACCTGCATGAATTTTTTATACTGCTTTGTGGTATCTTTACTGGTAGTGGACTGTTATTGCCCCCCCAACCGGCAAAAGATATTATTTTCCCGATTTGGATTTGTGACTTGTGAGCATTGGTTAAGTGTTGTGCCTTTGCGTCTGACTCTGCATCTCTTGAGTGTGCAGCACAATCTTAATCTGTCTGAGCATTTGCAGTGCACCATTAATTTTGGGAGACTTTGCATTTCTTGTTACGCTCTCATTTCACTTCACCAGCACTGGGGAATTTTCTGGACACAAGACAGTAGCATTCTAGCATTTTGGGGATGCACATTAATTCTGGTGACTGTGTGTGGCCATTGAGTGCATGATGGAGTGCACCATTAATTCTGGGAGACTTTGCATTTCTTGTTACACTCTCATTTCACTTCGTCAGCACTGGGCAATTTTCTGGACACAAGACAGTAGCATTTTGGGGATGCAAATTAATTCTGTTGACTGTAAGTGGCCACTATGCGCATGACTGAGTGTGCCATTAATTTTGGGAGACTTTGCATTTCTTGTTATGCTCTCATTTCACTTTGCCAGCACTGGGGAATTTTCTGGACACAAGACAGTAGCATACTAGCATTTTGGGGATGCACATTAATTCTGGTGACTGTGTGTGGCTACTGATCGCATGATGGAGTACACCATTAATTCTGGGAGACTTTGCATTTCTAGTTAAGCTCTCATTTCACTTTGTCAGCAATGGCAGAATTTTCTGGACACAAGACCATAGCACTTTGGGTATGCACATTAATTCTGGTGTCTGCGTGTGATGTGACCATATCCACTGTGCGCATGACTGAGTGTGCCATTAATTCTAGGAGACTTTGAATTTCTTGTTGTGCTCTCATTTCACTTTGTCAGCACTGGGGAGTTTTCTGAACACAAGACAGCAGCATTTTGGGGATGCACATTAATTCTGGTGATTGTGTGTGTGGGAGGGGGCACTGTGGGGCTGCCAATATTGTTGCCATTCCGCCTTACTTCGTGTTAGGCAGAATGACAACGCAAAGTAATAATTACAAGGTGAAGTGAGCATTTGCTATTGGCCACTCCATGTTGTTGGGATGCAGTATAGCGTAGTGGTTTAAGACTCTGATCTGCAAACCTGGAGACCTGGGTTTGAATCCCACAGCCCCCACTCGCATACTGTGTGGCCCTGAGCAAGTCACTTAACTTCCCTGTGCTCCCAGGTTGCACCTGTAAACAAGCTTTCAGCTTAGTGTGTCTCACCTGGTAAAACAAAAGTAAAAATTAAAAAAACCGTGAAGTGGCCACTTTGATTCATTTTGCCAGCAGAGTTTAATTTCACTGCATCTCTAATCTGGGTGCAAGCATTTAAGGTACAGTACGAGCCAAAGTCCCAGTATGGGACTAGAACACATGACCTTTTAATCCAGTGCTGCATATGCTAACAACTGAGTCATACTTACATGCTGAAAGGAAAAAGAATTAGCATATATCACTGTCACCTTGCACCCCTACATGGGCTGTGTCTATGAGCCCACGAAGTTCAGCAAAATCTGTGTTGCCCAGCTAAAGGGGTCTATTTCAAAAATACATCAACTAAGTCCAGAATATCTAACTATATGTAAGGCCTATGTCCATTGAATCTCTAAGGTAAAATAAGATGTTAATTCAAAGATTCCAAAGCCATCTCTATAAATACTGTCTAAAAGTGCTTATGACAAATACAAAAAACAAAACAAAAAAAAACAGCCTGTATCTAGTTAGGGGTCATTTCTGAGATCCCACATTGGCTTCCATGTGTAAATGCAAATCCAGTCCAAAACCAGATAGCGAAAGGGAACAAGAGTTCCATAGCCTTCACTGCTCTTAACCAGACTGTACAAACTGCTCTAATTCTGATATCATGTGTTAGGAAGTCTAGAAACCAGCGTGCCATAGTGCTGTTTGTCCATTATAGTTAATAAAGTTTAATATAGAGCTCAGTTAGAAGATCACTCTAACAAACCAGTTCCATAGAATACTGCAAGTGAATAAATGTCTGCTTCCTAAAAATAAAACAATAAACCTGGAATCTTCCCTGCGATCTATAGCAAATGTCCAGGGAGCCTGTCCATAGTCATAGTTGAACCTTTAACAGAAGTAACAGGGGGATTTTCCCCTAGATCTGCAAACCATTTGAGTGCCAAATTAAGAAAGGTCCATAAGACCATACTTGAGTCCTCCAAATGAAATCAGCAATATCTGCAATCTCCCTGACCTCATAGCGAACAATAAACCAAGGGCAAAATAAGAGCTCCGGTACCAGGAGCATAATCTGCAGTGCACTGCTAAGAAAAAAAACAACTCATTTCTGCCTTTAAACCAGGCTTTGCAAATGACCTCTTGTCTGTTATCTTATGTTAAGAAATCCGGAAGCTGGTATATCCAATTGCTACATATCCATTCAGCAAAGTAACATTCCACATAAGGCAGCAGTCCACATTGGTTGTGGTAATTCAGCACCATAGAACAGCAAGGTAACTAAACAGTCGCTCTCCAAAAATAAGAAATCAGGCAAAGAATTTTTGAAAAATCCAGACACACATAACATTGGAGCTTGGTTCCAAAAACACTTAGGGTCCCAACAAAAGTAGCAGGAACTGTTCCAATCCAGACAGAAACTAGGTTAGTAAGAGTTGAAGAGAAACATATCTGCTGCCCTTAATATAAGTAAACAGTTGTGATATTCTTCGGACATCAGACCCCAATGAAAGCCCATGACTAAGCCACAGCTTCAGGACCAGTGATGTGCTCTTCAGCACACTACTGGAGGAAACAAATGTAGATATATTGTAGTGCAATGAGTTCAGCCTTAGCCAGCTCTGCAGATGTGAACTCCAATGTGCCCTTAGGGGAGTGGACAAATAGTTGGGCAGGATACCTCATGTACAATTTTACTCCTGCTCAATATAGGGACTGTTTAATATATTTGTACATTGATTGGCATTCATGTACAAGAGGGGTCATATCCCCAATTATATAAATAGGCTTTCCCTGCCAGTTTAAGGGCCTCAGAGCTTTATCTTTCTGCAAGATCCAAACTTTATCCTGATATTCAAGACATCAAGGTATGATGGCCCTAGGTTTATTATCAGGATAGAGTCAGGGATGCAAAGTGTCTTGAGCTCTTTCAAATGCATATTTAGGCCCTGCAGGAGGAGGACTGGCAATTTCCTGAAATAGACACTGAATAAATGAAAGCATATCAATACCCTCAGCAGCTTCAGGAATGCCCACCAAAACCAAATTATTGTGCCTGCTCCTAGCCTCAAAATTGTCCACCTTTAATTCCAGCTTCATTATTCATTTTTTAAGCTCCTGAGTTTCTTTAGATTTTTTTACTTGAGCATCTTCTAGGGAGCTTATGCGAGTTTCAACATTCCCAATCTGATGATTAAAACTGTCTAAGGTAGGCTTGAAAAGTCTGAAGTCTTCCATCACTTTATCAATTCAGAGTTTAATACTGGTCATGTCTGCCATGAGTATACTGTATCTAATTTATCCAGTTCTGAGTGTCTCCTGGGGAATTGGGAGTCAGGTGCTTACAGGGTGGAAGGGCCTCAGCCCTGATGCAGATAAAGATGCCTCTTGTATCGCAGGTTCTCCACTGGTAATCACCTCTCTTTGTTCAAATTTCTGCACCATCGGGTCCATGCAACTATCCCATAGATGAGGCAAAATACAAAACACGAAAAGCACTGCTAAAACTAAAGAAAATAAGTTAAAAAAATGCCACTGATGTTTAGAGCTTAAATCCCCACATCTGATCAGCCCCAAGACATCACGTGACTCTCCATGACCTTCCATTTTACAAAACCATGCTGGGCATGGTTCTGATGACCCCTTCTTATCAAATCCTCATTAATTCTATCTCTTTTAATTCCCTCCATTATTTTACTAATAATAGATGTTTAGATGATTGGTCTATAGTTAGCAGGTACTGATTTGCAGCCCTTTTTAAACACATGTACTACCAAGGCTTTGTACCAGTTCAACAGAACAATGCCTTCATTTAACGATTTGTTGTATATAGTAGTTAACACTGAAGCCAATTCTGAACTAAGTTCCATCAGGAATCGTGGGTCAAGTCTATCAGAATCTGCTGATTTATTGGGATCTAGTTGGGATCCATGGTAGACAGTGTATTATAAACAATTCTAACAACTATTAAGCTTGCTCAGTATTATTCTGTGAAGTTTTTATTATATTAGGGGACCTTAATTTGGGCTGGTCCTCCAATGTCTCCTTACCTCTCAAAACTATTTGTGACTCCTTTGGACTATCCCAACTTATCACTGAGGCAACGCGACCTAACAAGCAGTACCCTAATAACAGCTCTCTACGAGATCTTATTTTAGCAAGCAAACCCCATCTATTTTCCCATGCTGGAGTGTTCTTTTCAGATTTTAGTTACCACTGCTTCATAGCATGTGTAAGATCTGCCCCCAAATTACCATCCTTCTCCAAATTCTCACTCAAGAGGAAACACCATAATTTTGACTGTCATGCATTCCTCTCTGCGCAACTCCTTATGATGGTAAGACATCCACCTGGCTAAGTCAATGTTCACGGCTTATGATATTTTTCAGTTGATTCTGCTAGGGGCACTGGCAAGCATGCACCCCTGGTCAAAATATGCTCAAGGAAAAAAAATCATGCCCATGGTTTACGGCACAGTTAAAGACCTCCTTGCTGCACAGAGACTGGCTTTGGAAAAAAGCTCAGAGAACAAAATTTCCAGCTGATTGGACCTTGTTTAGAAAGGCTAGATACCATTGTACCAATCTGGTTAGAAAGGCCAAAGCTAGCTATTTCCCTGAAGAACCGGACTCTTCCACTAAGTGCTCAGCCAAGTTCTGGAGAACCATTAAGGATATAGAAGGTCAAGCAGACCCGAACACCCTACCCCCAAAAATATCTCCTGGTGCATCTTTGGTGTCTGATAAATTGACTATCCTCGACTGTTTTAATAACCATTTTGCAACTTCAGGACTTGTATTCAATACCTCCCCTGCCAATAACCTCTGTTCACAACTCGTCTTACTAGATGCATCTGCTCCGGTCAAAAGCATGGTGTTCTCCCTCCAGCCCACCTCTCTGAAAGAAGTTGAGGATCTCTTACAACTGGATACCAGGAAGAGTGCTGGGGCAGACCATTTAGACCCATTCTTCCTGAAGCTTAGCCATTGCATATTGGCAGTGCCCATCATGCATCTCTTTAATCTCTCCCTATCTCAGGGCGATATTTCTCCCCTGTGGAAAACAGCCCATGTAATCTCTCTTTTCAAGTCTGGAGACCTTAGGGACCTGAATAATTACAGACCAATCTTTCTACTCCCCATCCTATCCAAACTATTGGAGAAAATAGTGAATGTGCAGCTCAGGAACTAACTTAAAACTGACAACCTGTTAAACCCTTTACAGTCCAGCTTTAGGCAACAGCATAGTACTATTTCAGCCCTTGCAAAAGTGACCAATGACTGGCAGTGTGCCCTGGATACTAAGAACTTAATTTGCGCTGTATTCCTGGGCTTAAGCAAGGCATTCGGTACCGTCGACCATGATCTACTCCTTGTTTCCCTTCGAAATATCAGCCTTGACACTCTATCCTTGAGATGATTCTCTAACAATCTTACAGGGTGGCAGCAGCAGGTAAAGGTGGAAGGGGAGCTCTCTTCATTGAAACCTCTACTGAGGGGTGTACTGCAAGGCTCCATGCTGAGTTCATTGCTCTTTGCAATTTACATCAACAGAATCAACGTTGGCATCAGCTCTGCTAACCTTCACCTCTTTGCTGATGACACGGTACTTTATATTGAAAGACCTTTCCCAGAAGCAGCTTGCAGGGATCTGCAACAGGAATTTAATCAGCTACAACTACAACTACTGCATCAGAAACTGCTCCTGAACACAAAAAAAACAAAACAAAGGTAACGCTTTTTTCTTCCTTTATACTTGCTAATAACCCTGCAATTAAAAGAAATATACCTCAGATTTATACTCTTCTTGGTGAACCACTAGACTATGTAACAAAATTCAAATACCTGGGGGTTTGGATAGACCAAAAGCTTTCCTTTAATGATCATATTGATGAACTGATAAAGAAGCTTAGGCAGCGGCTTGGCCTCTTTTACAGTATCAGATACTTACTAACAAGCAAGTCTAAGAAGAGACTGGGCCAAACCACATTCCTCACCCTTTTGGATTATGCTGATTTCCTATATAGCCAAGGCCCTGCCACTGCTCTGACCACACTTAACACACTCTACCATAGAGCCCTGAAGTTTATTACTGGACTCCCATACTCCACATATCACTGCTCCCTCTATGCTGCAGTGGGTTAGTTATCCCTTACTTACAGGAGACAGAGGAATACAGCCCTTTGGACCTTCAGGGCTATTACCAAGATGCTGCCTCAATATATCTCTGACTGTCTTTCACTAAGTACGGTAGGAAAGCATACCCTAAGGAGTTCCTCCTACATATCTATCTTGCTTTACCTAAGTTCAAGTCACATTTTGGTAGGTCTGCCATAAATTACGAATTACCCTCACTTTGGAACAACCTGCAAAAAACATTGAAATTGGCCTACCCAATCAAATTATCAGCATTCAAAGCACTCTATTCTTGTTCAATCAAGGAATCTTGTAACTGTTTCCCTATTGTTACAGTCTCCCCTTGCACATCCCTGGCCTCAGTTTCTATCCCTTCCAGGTGCAGTCTTTTCCTGGTACTCCAGCACCCCCCCCCCTTACGAGCAATGCTAGAACATATAAGAATCCTTCCTTACAGTTCTATTTATCCCGATACTAATCCTTCCTCTCTGTGTCCTCAGGTATCCGCTTACACTCCCCTTATTTGTGTGTCCTCCTCTGTCACTTGTTACTTGGTGCCTAGTTCCTAGCCTTCTAACTGTTCCTTACCATCCCATGCTATCTAAGGCCCATACAGGCTCTGCCCTGCACTTATACAAATATATCCTTACATCCCCTCTCCCCAACCATGCCCCACCTGTACCAGTCAATGAATATTTGTGTTCAAGCCTGCTCCATGTATACCCTGTAAATATGGTTGTATAGGAATATTCTGTAATTACTGTAGTATTGGTACTGTTACTCTGACTGTACATTACATATGGTATTTAGTTTATTGGCCCATTTAAAAAATGTACTCCTATGCTGTTATAATGCTCCTGTGTGTATTTCTAATGCTACATAATGACTATGTAAGTGTGTTTTCCTTTTTATTTATTGATTATGCATCTTGCCCAGGTCCATCTCGAAAATGAGCTTGCTCAATGATGTTCACCTTGCTAAATAAAGATTTTGATTGATTGATAGATTGATTGATTGATTTTGCTGGCTTCATTGTATGTTTGCATGTTTTTATGTAAGATACCTATATCATCAACAGTGTTTGATCTCACTAATTGTTTTATTAACTACAATACAGATTTTTGTTATCTACCACAGAGAATAATGAAAGCAATGTTTCTCCATCACTAATTCTTTTATAGCCTACAGATTATTTCTTCTTCTAGCCCCAGGAAATAATCAAGAGCAAGGTTTGCTGTCATTACTGCTGCCTACAGTTTCTGCATTTTTTCTCACCCCAGATAATACATAACAGCAGGGGTTACTCTCACTAATTGTTTTATTACCTACAGTCTTGGCTCTCTGTATGTAGACCACAGAGAGTAATAAAGGCTGATTTGGCTGTTAGTCACTAACTGCTGTACTGTGTATACCTGCAGGGTATTTCTTCTTCTTCTATCCACAGGAAATAACTAACAGTAGGACTTGCTGACACTAATTACTTTATTGCCTACAGTGTTGTGGGATATCTTCTCTGGCACCAGAAAATAAATATCAGCAGGGTTTTCCATCACTATTGCCTTTATTGCCTACCATATTGGAGTATATCCCCAGAAAATAAATATCAGCAGGGTTTTCTGTCATTAATTAATTTATTACTTAGAGTTTTGGGGTATATCCCCAGAAATAAATATCAACAGGGTTTGCTGTCACAAATTCATTTATTGCCTAAAGTGTGGTAGTATATCCCCAATAAATGAATAATCAGCAGAGTTTGCTGTTGCTAATCACTTTATTGCCTACAGTCTCACAGTAGTTCTTCTAGCACAAGGTAATAAATAATAGCTGGGTTTGATGTCCCTAAAAAATAAATATCATCAGGGTTTGCAGTCACTAAATACTTTACTGCCAATTAGCCTACAGCCTTATTGTATTTCCTCTAGCCCCTGAAAATAAATACTGTAATAGCAACATTTGCTGTCAGTAATTACCTTATTGCCTACATGGTATTTTTTTTATAGTTCCAGAAAATAATAAAGGCAGGATTTGCCTCTGTCATCACTATCTAATTTCTTCATTGCCTTTTTGACTACATTTTGGGTATATCATTTCTTCTGGCCCTAGACAAATAAGACAGAGTTTGCAGTCATCATGATCTGCCTTATTTCCTACAGTCTGAGGTCCTGTAGCCTCTGGTACTGTTTTAAAATTTTGGTTTAAGTTAACCTAAATCTAATGAAGAACACAACAGACGACTCATGATGCAAGGTCTTTCTTTAATGTGGAAACAGCAACAGCTGACAGAAGATCAAGATTCAGTTCTTCATCTGCATCACTCTCTACTGCGAATGATTACATGTTCACAGACTTGAAGGGTCACTGTCCACCCCCTTGGGCCTCAATGTGTCTATAGTTTAAAAAAATGTTTATGATTGTTCACATTCTATAGAGACTTATGATGCAGTTGGTAGTTTGATTCTGGTTTCTTTTTTCTTTTAAAAAGTGAAAAACTGACCACCCATCATGCTGGTGTTATCACACCAAAACAGATTTGTTTACATTTTTTGACCAGCTCCCAGAACATTTTTCCTGAACTCAGGAACACCTCAACATAATCTAGCCACTCATTATGCAGTGTGAGTAGAAAAGACTATTGTATCATGAGTGGCTTCACTGTCTGAGGGTGTTTCTAATGTTCCGGAAGTGTGCACTAAGAATAGTTCAGTTATTTGAATCAAAACAAAGCTGGGTGTAGCTATACATTACCATGCATTTTGGTTCTAATAAGCAAGGAGGAAGAAGAAACAACCAGCAGCATCAATGAATTTTAGAGAAAGTAAGCAATCATAAAATGTGGGATTTTACCTAAAAATAACATGATGTAAAAAAGATTGTCAGTGTCCCTTTAATAATAAGCGATGATACAGATGCATCTTATAATGACCAAACAAGTGACTCAGTATATCAGAGTGAAGGCCACAATACTTGCAACAGTACAACAACTGATTTTAGTTATACCGTGAAAAGGGCAACTGACATTGAGTGACTCAGATTTGAGAGACTCAATTCATTTCAGTTCTCTTTATTTATAAAAAGGAACTATTCCAGAAGATCATAGCACCCTAACAATTATAATTCAATCAATAAAACATATAGACTGTATTCCCAGTAGAAATAACATTGTTAAACTAAATCACAAAAAGCAAATTCAAACAGATATGTTTTCAAAGCAGTTTTAAGGCTCTCCACAGTCAGGCACTCTTGTCTTAGCGCCTGTAAGGTCAGTGACCTTGAAAAGGTAGCGATGAGGAAGGGCAGGGTGAAGGGAAGAGTGACAGGATGCCAGAAGAGAATGGAAGGTAAGTGAGGGGTTGTGAGAGGGGGAAGCCACTGAGTTGGCTGTGTGGTGTGGTGGTCAGGGTGGCTGGCTCTAGTGGGGATAGTGCAGGGTTTGGGGCTGGGGAGGAGCCCAATATTTTGTGCTTTATTCCTGGATGTTAGTTTTTGTTTTTATTTTGATGTTTCTCCCTCTCCCCAACATGCACCCCCCCCCATAGTTTGTTATTTTTAGTGAGGGGGTGCGGAGGGCAAAGCCCACCCACATAAATACTACAAGCGAATTTCCTCACTGTGAGTGTACATCTCTGTTTTTTTATTTTCAGCACTGTGCACTCATCCTAATGGAGATCAGTTCCTTTCAGTATCTGCATTTGGTGGTAATAACATCCATAGTGACGTTGACAGTAAAGAGAAAGGCATCACTTAGCCTATGACAAATTTCAGTACTGACATTTATGGAGGTAAAATACAAGTCTTTAACCATCTGGAGTACAGCTATGAAAAGCAGAGTGCATTCTGCTTTGTATGCAGATGTTTCATGAATAGGCAGGAATGTGCTGATCACGCATTTACAATTTGTGGGTTTCAGGACTGGAAAAAGGCACTGGAAAACTTTAGAACACACACATTAACTTTCACTCGTAGCAGTGCAATAGCTGCTTGGTCTGCATGCAAGTGCACAAATGAACTGGGTAACACTGTTATTCAGGTAGACAAGGCCAAGGTTAAGGAAATTCTAAAAAAGAGAATACATGAAGTGACTGGTTAAAGTAACTCTACATATGGGTTGGCTAGGGTAACCTTTCCCTGGTCATAATAAAGATAAGCAGAGTGATAATAAAAGAAATTTCAGAGAGACTTTAGATGTGATTAAAACGTTTGACAGAGTGCTTCAAGTTAATTATTCTATCCTATTAAATGCAACATATATCTTAGCAGAGTCACAGAATTGTATGATTCAGTCTCCTGCAACCTCTATTACTAATGCAATTGTGCAGGAAATAAAACTGCTAAATTTGTGTCAGTTTTATCTGATGACAGTACAGACATCTTATGTCAGGAACAAATGAGCATATGTGGAGATATGTTTATAACTGTAAACCTGTAGAATGCTTACTCTGCTTTGTTAAAATCTCAGAGCTAGATGCAAGGGGTTTATGTTGTACCAGTACCATTAGCGAAACCTTGAAAATAATTTCTCTTTTTGAAGCAGATGTCACATTTGTTGCACAAGAATATGATGGTTCAAAAGACAATAAAAAATAAGCACATAAATACATACATATATATATATATATATACACATACATATACACATAAATAAATAAAATAATTTTACTCCTGGACATGGGAGTCAGCCCCTGAGGTCAATGCCTGCCCCCTGTTCTTCCCTAGGCATGGTGGTAGAGGTGGCAGAAGAGGGATCATGTAAATGTTGTAAGTGAGTTTAGTGAAAAGCTGCTGCCAAAACACACTCACCCTTTGCATTTGAAATTACAAGGTGTAGGGTTCACACTTAACATGGTGGTCAAGCATTGCGGAAAAATATAGCACCCCACTTGAGGCATTAAAGCAGCAAGCATTTCATGGTTGGCATTGTACAATGTAAATGAGACTGAAGAAAAAGGTACACACAAGACAAACCGTTTTCTCCCGAAGAGACATAGGTAACATGGCCAAAGCAATACCATCAGGGTGGTGGAAAGACATTCAGTCAGCACCCAGTGGACCATCCCCTTGGATGTGGGGGAAAAGACATATCTATAAGGTACAGTATTCATGGAGGGGATCTTGGAGAAACAAAACATCCTTTACCCCTAGACATGAGAGTCCACTCCTGATATTATTGCCTACCTCCTCCTCCTGTTTCCTGGGCATGGTGGTAGAGGCAGGAGAAGGAGCAACTTTGTACATGTTGTAAGAGTTCTTATTGCAATGCTGCTGCCAAAACTCACTTTCCCTGTGGTTGAGAAATGAAAGGTGTAAGGTCTCACACTTTACCTGGGGGTCAAGTACTGTGGCAAAAATGTAATTATTTTTAGAGTGCTTGAGACACCAGATTGCACATGTGAACAGTACACTGAATGCAGACAAAATGCTGTTATTCACTACTTTACTGTAGCAGGTCTGCAACATTGACCAGAACCAGAACCTCCTGTGCAAGTTGGGTTCTATTGTGCATATATTCACCATGTCCTACAAAACTCCCAGGATGCCAACTGAGGTGCAACCCTTTGGAATGAGCTCTACATTCTGCATGTGGACCTGTATAGAATGAAGGAGAAATGTGTCACATGGATAGAGCTAGAGTCACATTCTGCTTCAGTGCCACATCAACAAATTTTTTTTCCACACAAAAGTATGCAGCATGGGACATATACCCATTCATTGAGAGGTGCTAGTCTATATGCCTAAGAAAACTTCAATGTGTCTGTGCAACTGGTTTTGTGCTTGTGTAATGTAGATAATCTTTGGCTGTTCACCTCTCTGTTGATGGGATATACCACCCTGTAGGGGTACAAAGGCAAGGAAACCTAGGGGAGGGTTCCACCCCTTGAGGTGCTGCAGCAGTGATTCCCTTGGCTAAAGGCACCATTGGAAGAAGCCCAGGGGAGAGATAGAAGTGTGCCACTGGAGGAGGAGGGGTGGATGGAAGGGCAATGAAAAATGCTTGTGTGGGGAGTGAGGAGAGCAGCCCTTAAATAGGCCAAAGGGGGGTGTGGCCAGTTGTACTGCCCCCTTGACCTACAGGCTGTAGCCTTCCAAGTCAATGTGCCTGTGAAATTGGTTTCATGCTTTTGTAATGTAGATAATCTTTGGCTTTTCACCTCTCTATCCATGTGATATAGTACTCTGTAGGGATATGAAGGCAAATAACCCTAGGGGAAGGCTCTACCCCTTGAGGTGCCACGGCAGTGATTACCTTGGCTTAAGGTACTTTAGGAAGAAGCCCAAGAAGAGTGTCAAAGAAAACCATACAAGGAAGTGAACACTTATCAGGGTTGAGGACCTGTATGTAGGTTAGTTGGTAGTATGGATTTAGTTGGTACATGGGGCAGTTTGTGGTATGTTTTAGTAGAGTAGGCAGGAAACAACAGGTGAATAGTGACCCACTTGGTGGACTAACTGTAAGGCGTGGAGGCCTGGCTTCCTAAGGAGAGATAGAACAGGCAAAGGGGGAGACAGGACACTTATGGAATGGCCACCCACTCCATCCAGAAACAGAAACCTACCTAAGTGACCTAGGGATTATTGCCTAAAGCTAACTAAATTTTATGATCTGTGGCATGGAGGAGAGAAAAAAACCCTTTGAGGAGGAAATCTCTGGGGATCCAAGGCCTAGGTTGCCTTCCCTCCAGGCTTGGAATGTTTTTGATTAGTGACAGTTCTGCTGCTGCAATTTGAAAACTCAATTAAAGGGGGTGGAAAATATTCCAATTTGAAGGAAAGCTCTCCTCTATCCCACTAACAGGAACATCATGAAGGGTTGTGAGGCTAACTCTGCAACACTGTTCCTCCAAGTTGGGAGGAGGAAAAGAGCGATGACTGCTGGCCTACCGATCTAAAAACAAATCAGATGAACCAGAGGCAGCTATAGGGAGAATAACTTTGAAGGGTGCCTCAGAACATACTTGGGCAGCTAAAGGGGCCCTTCATGAGAGCCCCATCCCTTCGCTGCTGAAGTCATAATGCTACATCGAGAGGCGCCATCAGTATGGTTGATGACTTAAGGTCCACCCACAGTGACATTTCTAGCTATGGGCAAGGTGAGAAGGACCTCACACCAAGCTTCACATGCTCAAGATGTGGACCTTGAGGTGCAGAGGGAGACCATCAGCTGCAGGGCAAGCTCTGCACCATGGTAACTAATGGCCGAGGTTGGCATGCCTCTGTGGAGAGCTTAAAGGAGTGCTGAACATTGTAAGCCTTCACATAGGTCAGACATGTTTTATAGAAAGCTCGTAGCAGACATCTTCCATGTAAGCAAAGATTGGACCTGCACATAGGTCTTTGAGGCAGAGTAAGCAATGCACATAAGATCAGAGAGGCAGACATTTGCATAATGTGCAGGGAGGCAAGCCAACCAGTCCCATTAAGGAATCCAATTGAAGGTGACATAAATACTCAGAGGAATATTGTGGCAGAGGTAGGATTCAAACATGAGGAATTTGGCCATGTGGGGCAACAACTTCAACACAACCCCCTGTCTCACTGTAGGAAAAACAAGAAAGCAGCATTAAAGTACCGTGACCCACATGCAGATTTTAAAACTAGTTTACAGCAATAGCGGTAGCTGTGCTGACCTCCAGAGTATAAAGAAGCTGTATATAAAAGTTATGAGCAGCATCCAGCAACAAATAGTTATAGTTTCTAGGAACAGCCAAGCTAAAGAAACAGTGAAATTGCAGGAAAAGGCAAAGTACTGAAAGAACAGCAAGTATTGCTTTGTGCAATTGCATGAAAGCAGGTTTGAATGCCATGGGCTAACTTTGCAGTATGAGCCTGAACAGGTGCAAACAATTAAGGTGGATAAGCATTGAGTCAGCAAGCAGGGAAGCAGGAACTGAGCTGAAACACAGATAACAACTGCAGTTTCACTGAAGGTTTGCTGAAAGCTAGCGAGTAAATGGGAGTCAAGTAGCACTAGTACAGGATCAGCATGATACAAACAAGTGAACAGGAAGCTAGAAAACCAGAAAGCCCCCAAAAAGGAAAATGCAAACAAAACTCAAACACAGGAGGACAGGAACAAGCAACACAAAGAAGCACACAGCAGCCAGAGACAAGCAACACTAATCAAAAAGCATGAGAACACAAAATAAAAGTACAGCAGAAACTGAGCAGCTCACAACACAGCAACATGGGGGGGGGGGCAAGATCCCATCAGGCTCTAGGCGAATTGGCAGACTGACAGAGCCTTCAGCTGCAAGGAAAAATGCTTGTGTGTGGAGCGAGAAAAGCAGCCCTTAAATAGGCCAAAGGGGGGTGTGGCCAGTTGCACTGCCCCCTTGAACTACAGGCTGTAGCCTTCCAAAAACTTTACCAACAGCATTCACCAATAGCCTGCCAATTGCATTTTTCACCACATACTATAGTAAATTTTGTGTAGAAAAGTCACGGAAAATGTGTTGTGAAAAGATACCTGGTTTTGCGGATGCAGGAATTGTATCAGCTTATGGAAACCTATATCATTCACCTTCCAAATGGCTGTAGATTTAATGTCATTCTCTCTCTGATCAACTGTGTGATCCACTGTTGTTGATTGCTTGAGATGGTGTTTGGCTCTTGCATGGAAGGCTTGCATTATAAGAAGCTGTGACCTGCTGAATCCAATTTTGAATGCTTTCGTCAGGGAGAGGACAGGGGAAGAGACATCATTAATGTCTTTGGAGACTAACATAGAAACATAGACTTTATCAGCAAATAAGGGCTGCTTGGCCCACACAGTCTTCCCATTTTCTGTACTATACTGTCACTGCAGAGCCTACCTTACCACCAGATACATCCCCCACCTTCCTTCAAAGATTCCTTTGTGCCTATCCCATGCATGCTTGAAGCCTATAACTGTTTTCTCCCCCACTACCTCTGCTGGAAGACTGTTCTAGGCACCGATCACGAAGAAGTGCTTCCTCACATCCCTCCTCAATTCCCCCCTTCAGCTTCATTGCATACCACCTTATTTTTGTCTACATTCTCCTCTGAAAAATATTTCCTTCCACCATCTTATTCTAACCCATGAGGTATTTGTAGGTCTCCTCTATGTCCCCCTTCACTCTCGTGTCTTCCAGGGTATACATATTGAGAACCGTCAGTCTCTCCTCATAGCGATGGAACCCCTGCACTATTTTTGCTAAATCCATAGGGTGGTAACACCAACTCTTTCCTTCTACTGGTGACACCACTCCCTGTGAATCAAAGCATTTCACTAGCCCTACTTACTACCTTGTGACATTGCCTCACCACCTTGGGGTCATCCAATGTGATTATCCCAGAGCCTATTCCTATTTAGTGACCATCAGTACCTCCACCTTCCCCCCATTTTATACTTCACCTCTGCATTTCTGCTCTCTAGGTGTATGATTTTGTACTTTATCACATTCAAATCCAGCTGCCATACCCTTCCCACTCCTCGAGTTTTCTCAGGTCTCTGCCCATTCTCTCCATCCTTTCCAGAGTGGTTACACTATTGCAGATTTTGGCATCCTCTGCAAAGAGCCATATCTTCCCTTCCAGCTCTTCTACAATATCACTTATAAAGTCATTAAATAGGACTGGTCCCAGTACTGAGCCTTGAGGTAGCTGGCTGTTAACTCTTCCTTACCCAAAGTGCCATATACCACCACCATACGTCACCTATCCATCAACCAATTTCATACCCAGTTTACCACCTTGGGTCCCACCCCCAAACTGTCCAGTTTCTGATTAGCCTCCTATGTGCTATGGTCTTAAGGCCTTGATGAAATCTAAGTAACCATGTCCACTGCCTCACCCTGATTTATTTCCCTAGTCACCCAGTCAAAGAAATTGATCAGGTCCATCTGACATCATCCTCCATAACCCTGTGATTCTATGCTGCCTTGGGTCTTGTAACCCACTGAATTCAAGATGTTTCACAAGCCTGTCTTTAAAAAGTGCCTTCATTAACTTCCCAATTACTGACATTTAAATTCCAGCCCATAGTTGCAAGCCTCATCCTTGCTGAAGTTTTTATTAAGCAAGGGTTCAGTATTGGGTCCAGTCCTTTTTAATGTCTTCATAAGTGACATTGCAGAGGGACTGGAAGGAAAAGTATGCCTCTTTGCAGATGACACAAAGATCTGCAACAGGGTTGATACACAAGGAGGCATGGAAAGGATGAGAAGGGACTTGGCAAGGTTGGAGGAATGGTCAGAAGTATGGTAGCTAGAATTCAATGCAAAGAAGTGCAAAATAATGCACCTAGGAAAAAAGAACCTAGGGGAAGAATACACAATGTGGGGCAGGTAGTAACAACAACAAAAAAGGAAAGGGACCTGGGGGTAATCATATCAGATGACCTTAAGGTTAGCAAGCAATGTGAGAAGGCAGTAGGGAGGGCTGGGGGTATACTGGAATACATAGGGAGAGGCATCGCCAGCAGAAAACAGGAAGTTGTTATCCCTCTGTACAGACAGTTGATGAGACCCCATCTGGAGTACTGTGTCCAGTTCTGGAGACCCCATCTCCTCAAGGACATAGACAGGATAGAGGCAGTCCAGAGGAGGCCGACTAAAATGGTGCAGGTTTTGCAAGAGAAGCCATATGAGGAGAGACTAAAGGAGCTTAATATGTATACCCTTGAGGAAAGAAGGGAGAGGGGGGACATAATAGAAACTTTTAAGTACCTCAGTGGAATCAACAAAGTCCAAGAGGGTAGCATCTTTCAGAAAAAGAGACGTGCAAGAACAAGGGGACACAATTTAAAGATAGAGGAGGGGCGGTTCAGGGGCAATGTGAGGAAGTATTATTTCACAGAGAGGGTAGTGGATGCATGGAACAGCCTTCCTGAGGAGGTTGTGGGGTCTAAAACTGTGGGAGAATTCAAGAATGCATGGGACAGACATAAGGCAATTCTTGTGGGGTAGGAAGAAATAGGCTGTTGGTTAACTAGGATCTGCATCCTATCCTGTAGGTAGGGAAATGGGCAGACTAGATGGGCCAAGCGGTCCTTATCTGCCGTCAAAGTCTATGTTTCTATGTTTCTATAAGTCTAATTCTGCCCTCCTCATGTCCTCTGGAACCACTCCTATTTCCAGTGAGTTGCTGGATATGCCTATCAGAGGTGGCACAGACACCTCCCTGAGTTACCTCATCACGCTTGAGTCTACCCATCCAGTCCCAATGCTTTATCCACTTTCAAATTTGCAAGTTTTTTCAGGACTCTTTCTCTGTGAATGGGCTTGTTTGGGATTTTTTGGGGCCCTGTTCCTCTATGTTTCAGACTTTTGAGGAACCATAATCATAATCCTACAGTTATTCACTTCCATGGTCAGTCTTTTTAACTTCTTTCCGTCCGTTTGCATTATTGGTTCGGGAGGGCAGTGAGTGTGCCCTCTAACTTATTCTGTCTACCTAACAGTGGGAGTGTTTGGGGACAGAAAAAACTATTAATATACCATAATTATTATTGTAAGGTAGTGAGAGTGCCTTGTCTAGCCCTCCTTTTGCAGTGAGAGTGTATCAGGGCTGGAAAATAAAAAAAACATTTGGAAAACATTCTTTTGTTTAAGCCCCTCTGGCTGTGAGTGGGCCTGGAGGGAGCTGAAGACTTCCACTACTAATTAACTAATTTTTGGACTTCAGTTACCATTATAACTTTCATTAATTTATTAAGCATTTTCTCTAGCTGGTCCTTCATTTTGGATTTTAAGACTGTTTTATTTAAATTTTACTGTGTAATATTGGTACATGTATCTGTTTTGTTTATTTTGGGTGGGTATTTTTGTGTGTGTTGTGGGTTGTGTATCCCCTATTCTGGTCATTAGACTCATCATTTGCCTTCCTCTGGGACTGTGAGATTTAGGGACTTTATTTTAAGTCCCTTCTGGAAGTGGGTGATTTATTGGAAACTGGAGAAATTTGGCTTTGGATTGGGTTACGGAGCCAAATTAAGATTTATATTTTGTTTAGTGTCGTTATTGAATTTCGAAGGTGGGGTTTGTTTTTGGTTATTTTTAAGTTAGTTTTTGGTTTTGGGGTTTATTGAATTGATCTCCAGAATGCGTTGGAGGCCTACCCCCATGGTCATGTGCTATTCTTCCTCCGCCTTGCGCTCCCTTCACCCCTTTGTCTCCCAACCACTGCATTTTTTAATCTACCAGCACTGTAAAGCACTGGGTATTGTGTGTTGAGGGAGGAGGGGTGTGTGAATGGAAGGGGGCTGAATGAGTGGGGCCATCACATCTGGGTGGTAGAGTCCAGAAGACACCTTGGGGTGAAATGGAATCCTGACCGTGGACCATCTTGTCTGGTTTCCATACCCAAGGGCACCACCAGTTTTGGTGGGCACATAGTCTGGGTGGCTCCGGAAGTTCATCCAACTCGAGCGGTGTTATGCAATGCCAGATCCATTAAAAACAAGACTGCAATTATTGCAGATCTTGTAAATTTGGTGGATCTGGCTTGCATCATCAAGACCTGGCTGGATGAGAACTCTGGCCCTATATTAGAGGCCACAATTCCAGCCGGTCCGTCAGTGTTTCACTGCTCAAGATTAGATCATGGGGGGGGGGGGGTTTGCAGTCTGTTTGAAGACTGAATTGGGCCTCATGAGTTTAACAGTTGAGGAGACTGAGTCATTTGAGTGTACCGTGGTAGCAGGCATAGGTTGTAGGATCATTCTCATCTACCGTCCACCCAGGGATGGGAAACGATTCCTTCAGGAAGTGGCGGACTTCATCATCGACATGGCGTTTGAGTTTCCCAAGCTGATAGTCCTGGGTGACTCTAACACCTGGGTTGATGATGAACTCTCGCAATTTGGACAACACTTTCTCCAGCTTATGACATCTCTGAGCCTTATGCAGATAGTTAATACTCCTATCCATAAACATGGTCACTCACTTGACTTAGTCTTCCTCCTGGGGATTGAAGCATTAGATTTGGGGGTGGAACCAGTCGGATGGTCTGATCATTACACCATGGGGTTCAATTTCAGCTCCCCCCCTCAAAGGTCTACCCCTGTGGAGATGGTCAAGTATCACCCTTTACAAGGTGTTAGCTCTGAGGGCCTAATGGCAGTACTTGACCTATCGAATGTTCCGGTGGCAAACAGCGACCCAGAGGCTCTCATGGTGACCTGTAATACGGCCATTGCAGTGGCTCCGGATGTCATTGCTCCAGTCCATGTTCATCCTCTCTCCCTTTGCCCTCGGTCCCAATGGTTTGATGGGGCCTTGATGGAGATGCAGCAATTAGATCTAAGGTTGGAGCGTTGTTGGCAGAGATCTGCACTTGATACCGACCACCTTAGATTGATGAAGCATTATAAAGCCTATCAATCTGCAATCACCAGTAAGAAGGCAGAATTCCTCTGTGGGGAAGACTGTGGCCACTCAGAACTGACCAGGTCAGCTTTTATGAACTGTGGACAGACTGTACAACCCAGCCTGTCTGCAAGTTCGGAAAGCATTTTCGCAAATAGAGTGCAATGAACTTGTTCGGTTCTTTGCGACTAAGGTGGCTGACATCAGATCAGCTCTCCAGCCAGCACACTCTATGGGTGTTGCTCTTGATCAGCACTTGGTCACTGGCCTTCAGTCTCCCTGGAGTGTCTTCGACCACCTGAAGTTAATAGGTGTCATGAGGATTGTCCAGGGTATGCATCCTACTTGCTGTAGTTTGGATCCAGGACCAACTTCCCTTGTTTTGGGTAGTATGGATACCATTGGTCCGGTCCTTGCATGGATAGTTTGGTGCTCCTTGGAAACAGGTGAGTTTCCTAGCTCCCTGAAGGAGGCGGCAGTAATACCACTCCTGAAGTAAGCTTCCTTGGACCTGTACTGCCATGTGAACTACAAACCAATCTCTAACCTTCCCTTTTTAGGGAAGGTGGTTGAGAAGGTAGTGGCCGTACAGCTGGACAGCCATTTAACCATCCATGACATCTATGATCCTCTCCAGTACGGTTTTTGAAAGAGGCATAGTACTGACACAGTGCTGGTTCAGGTGCTCAATGATCTCTTGAAGGTGAGAGATCGGAAGAACTGTTCTGTCTTGGTGCTTCTTGACCTCTGTTCAGCATTTGACACTGTGGACCATGGGGTTCTTCTCGGTCATCTGAGGTTCATCTGTGGCCTGTTGGGTACAGTCCTCAGGTGGTTTACGCCTTACCTCACCGGAAGAACTCAGAGGGTAGTGTCTGGGCTTTATTCTTCTGGCCCAGTCCCTCTGTCATGTGGGGTTCCTCAGGGATCAGTATTATCCCCCATGTTGTTCACAGTGTACATGCTGTCCTTCAGAGACATTATAAGGAGGTATGGGCTGAGATTTCTTTGCTATGCTGATGATTCCCAGCTCTACCTTTCCTTTGCACCTGACCAGGATGGAGCTCTCTCAGACTTTAATAACTGCCTCACAGAAATCCAGGAGTGGATGGATTCGAGCTGGTTGAAGTTGAACTCAGGAAAGACTGAAGTGCTGGTTGTGGACCCAGGACACCAGATAGGGGGGTCGGGGGTAGGTTCACCTTTGGGGCTTTTTCTTGGGGGTCTTCCACTCCTGGCCTCGGAACAGGGGCAAAACTTGGGGGTAATTTTTGACGAAAAGCTGACACTGCAAGAGCAGGTATCAGCCATCATCAAGACCTCTTTTTACCATCTGATGAATATCTCCAGGATTAAGCACCTTGTTAGGTCCAGTGACCTTCCTACATTGGTTGACGCCTTTGTGTCCTCGTGCTTTATTGCAACTCTCTATACCTAGGGCTTTCTGAGGTGGAAATCAGACGTTTGCAGGTGGTGCAGAATGCGGCAGAGTGGCTTTTGACAGGAACCTCTCATTCCTGCCATATTTCTCCTGTGCTGCGTGGTCTGCACTGGCTGCTGGCACAATGGGGGATCACCTTTAAAGTTTGTCTTTAGACTTACAAAGCCCTACATGAACTTGGCCCTGACTACCTGAAAGAGCTCCTGGTCCCCTACTGCCCTGGGCGGATCACTTCACTCAGCTGGCGAGGGGTTGCTAGAGATCCCGAGAGTGTGTTTGAAATCATCTGAAGCTCAGGCATTTATGCACGCAGCCCCATCACTTTGGAATTCTCTACCCTGCCAGTTATGTGAGTGTGTGACCATCGAGGGATTTAGGAAAGCCTTAAAAACCTACTTATTGATCCAAGCTTTTGGCAATTGAGTTATCAGTTTTAATTTATGTGTATTATCTTATTTAGTTAACTGTATGATATTTGATATGTTTTTAAATTCTGAGGTGCCTTGGTTTTGGAAAGGTGCCATAAAAATAAAGTTTTTATTATTTTTTTTTATTTACCTCCAGTTCCCCAGTGTTCCTGCTGTTATTATTTGGTCCATCCCCCTCCCTTCTACTGTGAAGACAGAACAGAAGTGTCTGTTGTGGATGTCTGCTTTTTCTTGATCCTCTTCTGAACAGTGTCCCCGTGTGTGCCGTTCTTAACCTCACATCCCTCCCCTTGTCTTCCTGTTATCACTTATGTATCAAAACGAGGTATTTTCCCTTTAGTTACTCTTTTGACTATCATTTCCTCAGTTTGCACCTTTACATCTCTCACCACCTTCCCTGCTTCTATCTGAAATTCTGGGTATTCCTCCCTATCCTCTTCCTTCTGTTTCTCCTTGTACCTCCTGAATGCTACCCTTTTAGCCTTTACCTTTGCAGCTAACTGTTGGACCAGATACTGGGTGATGATGGGATGCAATGACTGACCAGGCTGGTATTAAGGGAAGGAGAGACAGTATCTGACTCACTAATACCAGCACCACCAGCACCACCACTGCTGCTGGCTAGCTGAGCTTGACCACTGGAAGCAAATGAGGGACTGATAGGCATAAGACTTCGAACCACAGCTGAAGATTTATACTCATTTGTATATTCCAACCTCAAGTGCTTAATCACTGATGTAGTACTCAAGTTCAAGAGACACTTCTAAAGGCTTGTAATGCAGTGGCATACTACATAGATAGCCTTAATAACACTGCCTATTACAACAGTGAATTGTGTCCATCTGGTCCTTTTGCTGTCACTGACAGAAGCACTGAACTACTCCTATCAACAATTATGCAGGACTTGGGTGCTGTACCGTTATCTTCATACACTAATGCACTATGTTTGATTTTCTTAAATGTTACTCAGTGCAGACTGAATGCACTGCAGTGGTGAGTTTCTAGATATGTGAGATAGGGCAAATAATTATTGACATCAGTTATTCCCCTGAAATGTAATCATGACACCATCTTCTGGTGTTGAAAGTGTCTGCATTAATAATTAATCAAGCCATGCCACTTGGAGAAGTCTTGAAGCAGTGTTCTGATTCCAAATTTGTCAGTATACAGTATGTATCATTATTGCCATTTATTGGCATCCATCCTGATGCTGGAGAATACTTAGAGTATTGCATGTTGACTTGACTGGTCAGCTGTTGCCACATCTAACATGTTACTCCAGTGGAGCTGATGCTCAGTGTACTGTTCAAGAGCTATGGTGTGGTCGCTATGGGATTAAGAGCAAGCTTGAAACAAAGGATAAATTGTAGTTAGGTCTATTTTGCCAATACTAGCTAGAGTTTGCCATTTTTTGTTATCCCTAGTGAGGAGAGGAATTTTTACTGATTCAAGCTAATGCATGCCCTCCCAGCATGCAAACATTCAGAAATGGCATTTATTTAAAATTCAGCTGCTAACCAGCCTCCCTAAGGGTCCCATCTAAAAGAAAGACTTTGCTTTAGAGGCCCACAAGAAAAGTGGTGGAAAGTAAAAAATATGCATTACCCCCTATTAATTTACAAAAAAAAACATTATTTTGCTTTTGACCATTGTCTCTAGATTTACTGTTATTACACATTTATCCTGTAATAAAGCATGCATAATGAAATTTACAGCTTTTAAACAGATCCCAATGAGGCCAATGAAAGGTACAGTTAAGGGGGATATGTCTAAATGATCTTCTCTTTGGGTACTGGTAAAGGGGATGTTTAATCACTTTTCTGTGCTTCAATCATGAACAAGTTATTGTTTAAAAAATGTATTTTACGTACAAATATGCTACTGTAATATGTGTACAGAGTAATGCAACCATACACAGTGAGCCTGAGTTTCCATCGCGAGGTTGAGATGACATAGGGACAACAAGAGCAAAGCTAGAAAGGTCCATGATGCCATCTAAAACCCGAGATGGAAACACAAGCCATGTTTTTTTTTATATATTATATGATTTTCCTGCATGTAAAAGTAAGTGGCACCCATCCTCTCCCCTCCCACCTACCTTGTATCACTTACAGTCTGTAAGTATGTTGCAGATAAATTATGTGAAGATGGGGAGGGTTAATTGGAGGTAACCATATACAACAACTTTTTATGACCTTTGAACTGTGGACAGTAACTTTTGCCCATGCACAAGGATAACAAGGGTTGCATGGAAATACAAACACAACAATACTTAACCATACTCTATAAGAATAAACTACGGTTTTACTATGATTTTTTTTAACTGTTTATTTCTTTGGCAACTGGTAGGGGATGTATCCCCTCTTCAGTGTCTGGACCCCATACCTGCCATTCTCTCTCCAGGTTACACAGACTGGGAGGCCACACAGCTTTCCCCCTTCGGTGGGGCTCCCTGATGTGGGAGACAAAGATCCACCTGAGGCCCCAGCCTAGGCTTATGTCTGGGGCATCATTCGGGTGGAGATCCAGGGGCTTCACGAAGTGCAGGCCCAGTGGTTTTCTTCTTAGGTTCCCCAAGAGGCCCAGTCATGCAATGATATTAGCGCTGGTTGGGCACGCCTCTGCACTCAACCTACAGACATCCACCATTACCTCTATCTACTGAATAGTGGTCCCAGCTGTTGTACACCCAGTGTCCACTGGGAGGCACTGGCATGCCAGGAAGTCACAACCTTCCCCCCAGAGCAAGAGAACTGTCCGTGGGCCACTCATCCTACCTTACCCCGGTTGACCCACTGACACAACACACTCACTCCCAAACACAGATTGTCAGCACTGCAGTCAGTAGTGCTACCACTGCACTGGTGAGCTGGCCTGAGTAAAAATATGATTTCAGTAATGAAAGCAATAACTTGCACATACCACCCCAAAAAAATTAAAAAAGGCCCAACACTGAAATTCACATAGGAAATGTAACAACTGAAATGCCCCAAGGCATACATATTTAAGATATCTTAAGTAAGTATTATAATGGCATAAGTTGTGAAACATGTTTGCTATGGGGAAACACAGCTCAACTGTTTCTGTTTCTAGTGTACAGATTTAATAACTACATTCAGAATGGCAACATTGAAAGAGGAAAAATATTGCATAAAACAAATATATTTAGGAGGAAGGGATGTGTCATCAGTTGGCATGTAAAGGTAACTTTCCACTGGCATAACCTGAAAAGCTGTATTTCCTTTTCAACCAAAATATACAACACCACAAAGGCCCTTGGGAATTATCTACATACAGTATGTGAATGCTTCTGCAGACCACTGTCTTCAGAAGTTAAAGTTGTGTGACAAAGCCATATAGTGCTTGGCAGCTACTTTAAACATCAGCGTCCAACACCCAGAATGAAGGGGGGAGAAAGAGAGAACTAAAACCTAGCAGGATTTTCCAACAGGAAGGACGCCTCAGAGCTCTTCTTTCTAATACTTTTGACTGCCACATCATCAAAAATCTCCTGTGATGTGCAATGGACACAAAGGTTAAAGAAACTTAGACTGAATCGCTTACCATGATACAGTATATGCACATTATTGTGAACTGAAAGGCTGTTTTCTAAATTTTAAAAAAAAACAGCTTTTTATATTCATTGAAGTCTCAGGTTGCTCTTCTGTAATTCTAAACCCTGACTACAGGACCGGAAAGTTCAGATGTAAAGCATGTATGATGGTCTACAGTTTGAAACTTTTTATACAATGAATGAATAAGTCCCATAACATGGGAGTCACACAGACATAGACAATGATGACAAATAAAAGATCAGTGATCCATCTAGTCTACACTTAATACTCTATCTTAACCCTAAACCTGCTCTCTATATAGGGTGTGCACTACTCTTCCCCTCAATCCCTGTCATATTCCTACCCCCGTTGCAGCTACTAAGCCCTTTACATAGATACATAGACAGTGTCAGCGGATAAGGGCCTATGGCCCACCCAGTCTGCCCATTTGAGCTTGTAAGTTCAGTTTATGTTTTCCTAGAAGTCTGTTGCCCCTTACCCCTGACCTCCAGAATTCCATTATGTCTATCCCATGCATTCTTAAATCCCGTGATTGTTTCAGCCCCCCCACCACTTCCTCTGGCAGGGTGTTCCACTTGTCCACCACCCGTTCTGTGAAGAAGTTCTTCCTCACATTTCCTCTGTATCGTCCTCCCTCCAACTTCATCCCATGCCCTCTAGTCCTGGAACATCTTTTTCACTTAAAAATAGTGTATTCCTGCACCCTGTTCCTCCCTGTAAGATACTTGTATGTCTCTATCATATCCCCTCTCTCCCTCCTCTCCTCCAGGGAGTACGTGTTCAGTTCCTTCAACCTGTCTTCATAGGACTTGTGATGCAATCCATGCACCATCTTTGCTGCCCTCCTCTGAACCTTCTCTACCCTTTCTATGTCCTTACATAGGTATGGTCTCCAGAACTGTACTGTCTCCAGGTGGGGCCTCACTAGTGTCTTGTATAGTGGAATTATGACCTCCTTTTCCTGCTGGTGATGCCCCTGCCTATACATCCCAGCATCCTATTTGCTTTACCTGCTGCCTTGTCACACTGTTTCCCTACCTTGAGGTCATCAGAGATGATAACCCCAAGATCCCTTTCCTGCTTGGTGCATGCTATATCCTCACCCCCCAACTGATATATTGTGCCAGGGTTTTTGTGCCCCATGTGCATTACCTTGCACTTCTTTGCATTGAATTTCAACTGTCAAACCCCTGACCATTCTTCAAGTTTCTGCAGGTCCCTTCTCATTTTGTCTACACCCTCTGATGTGTCTACTCTGTTACAGAGCTTTGTGTCATCAGCGAACAGAGAAATTCTGTCTTCTAGGTCCTGTGCAATGTCACTGATGAAGATGTTGAATAGGACCGGTCCCAGCACTGATCCCTGTGGTACCCCACTGGTCACTCTTCCCTCTGTGGAGTGACAGCCATTTACCACCACCCTCTGTGTGTCCTGCCACCCAGCCAATTACCTACCCACCACACTACTGTCCTGCCCACACCCATATTCCCCAGTTTGTGTAATAGTCTTCTATGTTGCACAGTGTCAAAGTCTATGTTTCTGTGTTTCTAAAAGTGCGCAACAGCAGGAGCAAGCACAAGTCCACTGCGCCCATGCGCAAGAAGCACGATATTCAAAAAACTGCACTGGCCAAGATGTGCCTACGGCTGACGACTGAATATCATACCACCTGCACCATAGCACAACTAGGGAGGTGAAGCTGACCATATCTGATGCACCATAGCGCAATAAGGGATGTTCAGCTGAGCACTCCAGATGCACCATAGAGCAACCAGGGACACCCCCAGCTGCAGGGCAGCAATTCAACAGCACAACCAGGGATGCAGGGGCCCACCATCCATGCCACAGATGGGCAGAGGAACACACAGCAGAACAGACATTGTCCCCCCACACCCCATGCACTGCACAACCGAGGGAGATCTGGAATAACCACCGGCTCATGGATACCAGCAACCAACCCACAGCCAGGCCATGGTGCCCCATCACACCCCCTGGTAAGCTGTGACTGGCACACAAGGATAGCTGACCACCCCGTACCACACCATCCCACCAGTGTAGAGCACACCCTGTACCATGATCCCCATACACCCTGCCCAGGAGTAGCACCCAATAGTCCAGGACACCCCATGCATGCCACCACCCTCACTGTGACAATGCAATCCTGTGCACCATGGAGCCATGCAAGGCAGCCCCACCATGGGCACCCTACAGTGGGCAGCAGCAGACAGTGATGCAACAGATGCATACACAGTGCCACCCTGCATTTTCCCCCCGAGGTACAGCTGAAATACTGACCATGCGTTAGCACAGGAGGTACTCCACATGTGACAGGGCATGCCCTGGACCCCACCTCCAGTGGTACAGCACCCTGCACACCCTCCCAAGGACACATCCCATCCCAGCACTGGCCACAACAGCCAGCACAGACATGCATAGTGTAGCATGAAGGCATGCATCACACAGGATGCAACACAGTGCCGTGGACAAACACCCACCCACACCCAAGGGTACAGCAACACAGGGACACAGTAGCGAGTTAACCAAGCCACTAGCATGTGGCCATGGCTGACGAGTACACATGGCCAGCACTCCTACATTGCACAGGTGTGCCAGCCATGCTGCGCAGACACCATGAAGCTGTATGCCACCAGCATGCTTCCGGAGCACAAGTGACAGACACTGGAGCACATCCCCTGCAACAGACAAAAGTGACAGCATGGATGGGGGTCAACAACAGTGGAGGCCACAGTGCCACCGGAGGCAGACATGCACAATACTGGTGATGGCGGTCAACCTGGCATTGTGCCCGGGTACAGTTGTTATCCAGCATGGACAGCCACCACTGACATGCCAGCAGACCGTGCATATCACAGACATGCAAGGGTGTCAGCTGCACAGGCCATGGACAGTCTGACAGTGGTGCCATGCACACAGTGCAGGCCCCTGTCCACACCATAGGTGGTTCAACTCTGCACACACACACACACACACACACACACACACGCCCATGCATGCACCACCCCTGACGTCTTGCACACCACTGCAGCTAAGCACCTGTAGCTCGATGCAAATCAGAGACCACCACAGTTGTTATAACAAAATATATATATTAAAACTATGTACAGTGAAACTATATACAAAACTAAATACAATAGTGGGGGAAGGGCCACATAACAGGTGGGGGCAGGTAAGGGGCAGGGGTGAACATATGGGAGTGGGAAGAAGGGGTGTGAGGGTGGGTCAAAGGGGGAAGGTGGTATTTGGGGCATGGGGACATCACTGGCCACCCTGGTCCTCTTCCTTCTGGCGTTGATGGGATCTCCGCCTCCTCCTCCTTCTCCTCACCCCAAGGCAGTGGATGTGCCTCAGAGTGCCAGAGTCTCCCTCCTGACCCACAGCAGCTCCTGGATGTCTTGCTGGATCTGTCAGAGAGTCCGGCCACCTAGGACAAGGGAGCAGAGTCAATAGGTGTGACTGTCCAGCCCCCTGCAGCCCACCCATTGTGCAAGGCATACAGCCACGTGACACGCCCCTGTAGTGGTGTGTGACAACCCACAGTAACCGTGTCCAGAAGATCTGCCCACCCAGGCAGCCACAGCCATGTGGACCACTGCACACACCCACCGCCCATGTCCTGCACAGCACCACCATGGCCGTACAGTGACTTGGTTATGTGGTGTGAAGGCAGTGCCACAGTCATGTGCCCAGTGCAAGCATGAACCACCATTGATGCACTCCCAGACATGCAGTGCCACTGGAGAGTGCTGACTATAACAAGTTGCGTGCATGGCAGTGGTGTTTCAGGATGGTGGCCATGCCCAACTGCCCGCCCACTTATACAGCATGCAATAGTAATCACGGATGTAAGGCACTCACCATCAACAGGCTGGTCCATGCGCCGTGGACCACCTTCATCCCTCCTCTCTCACTCCTCCAACATGCAGCACCTCCCCTCGTGGTTGTGTCTCCGTTCTTCTGGCCCTAATGTGCAAACATGGAGAGAGGAACATCAGTACAATCTGGTAGCAATGTCCCCCTGCCCCCATGTGTGTGCAATCCCACACAGCCAGACCCACCCCCCCCACACCCCGATACCATCACCATGGCCAACACCGGATGGCCCCCCATGTGCCGGACACATGCAACCATGATACCTGTATGGACGATAAAAGTGTATGGATGTTTTACCTACCTGGCCATGGCACCATGCCCCTCCTGGCACGTGCCGGCAGGCGGGCAAGCAGGTCTGGGTCCCTGCACTTCAGGTCCCCATAACAGTGGCAGCACTGCTCTGCCATCCTCCCCGTAGCGGTGGCCTCCTCCAGGGCATCGGCCACCTCCTGCCATACTTCATTCCTGGCCCTATCCTAGGGTGCCTCCCGAAACAAAGCCCCAACATGTGGCTCGACTTTGGCCACAACGTTTGCCAGCTCGATCTGGCTCCACTGCACAGCACGCCTCCGCGCCATCTCTGCTGCTCAGTTTAATCAAAATAATGATCTGCAGCATGGTTCTGCCACATGCAGATGCTGCGTGGTACAGCGCTGCCATTCCCTACTGCACTGTCACCGAATAGTGCGATAGTGATGCACCCATGCCTGATGCATGGCACCTATGGGGCAAAGGTTGGGCACAGGGTCAAGGGTCTCTGGCACATGGACAGCCACAGTGCGATTGAACCCAATGCCTGTAGCATGATTGGGTGCCTGTGTGCCACCTCCTGTAGCAGCCTACCATGCTGTTGCCCAGTGTGCCTACGATGCCCCAGTGTCACAGCACCATATAGGTGAACAGCGCTGTAGCGCCACTGGCACAATGGTGGCCGTGCCCTGCATTACCCCTCATGCACAGCACATCAGCAGCATGGCAGGCACCTGAGTCATCAACCCTGGCATGCGCAGTTAGGTGTATACTGCGCATGTCACAGAACTGCGCCCTTGGCTCACCACCTTCAACACAACTGCACAAAGCGCAACAGCACGATATTCATCCGGCATATGCAAATCAGCTAATTAGCCATTCAATGGCGCAGTCACTGCATTTGCATCCACTTAAAGATGCGCCTCGCCTCATTTGCATGGGTTGCGCTATAAAAGTGCGACATTGGGCTGCAGTGGCCATAGTTGGTTACTGCAGTCTATTGCGGTGAGTTGCATGCTGTTTGGGATTGTGGACTGTGGTGTTTGGGACATGCATGGGACTGCACAGTGACGGTAACACCTGTCATTCTCACAGGATGAATCATGACTGAGCGTATGGTGGAGGAGGAGGAACAGAGTCATGGGAGGTAGAGGAGGCCAAATTTCACTAAGGCTGAGACAGATGACCTGTTTGAGGCCACTCTAGACCAGGAACCACTTCTCAGCAGATGCCAGGGAACACCACAGGCCCATGCTGCTGCATGGGAGGAGGTGGCACGTGCTGTAAACCTGCATGGCAGCCACCAGCGCTCTGTGCAGGAGTGCAAAAAGAAGATGGGCACAGACAGGTGGATGATTAAAGAGAAGGTGGCTGCCATCATGGCAGCAAGGTCTGTGACAGGTGGGGGACAGCCGGAGGTGCTACGCCTGACCCCAGAGAAGGAGCGGGTTGCTGGCAGCATGCAGCGTTGTGCCATTGAGGGTGTTCTGGGTGGTGGATTCCAGACTGGTGGTAGCCCGTCACTGCATGGTAGGTCATGGTCTGTCTATTGGGGGGGGGGACAGGGTAGGTCACATGCAGTAATGCTACTTTTTTTCCCTTACAGCTCCTGAGCATCTGCATGGGTCAGCGGTGGTGGGCTTCTCCACTGAGGCCAGTCACATGGAGATGGAGGAGGGCCCATTCACCTCCAAAGGAATATGCAGGTCAGGGTGACAGTGGGCCCGCCTGGACATCCGGACTGATGTCGGTGGAGCAGGTGCGGAGGAGGCCCTGCCCGTGTCCCGGAGTGCCAGCGTCCATGGATGCCAGCATGCTGAGCCTCAGTCTGGTGCTGGATCCATCACTGATGATGCTGTCGCTAACGTCATGAGCAGTGACACATGTGTGCCACAGGATGGCCACGCAGCAGGTTACATCATGGCCATGGCTGTGGATGGTGCTGCCATGGAGGCCTGCATGTCATCACAGTCCCAGCCTGTGCCTGTCAGCACTGGTGGGGGAGCACTGGTGTGTGTACAGGACAGTGGGACTGTTGTGGCCACTGTGGTGGCACCATTGAGCCCTGGGGAGTGGCATCCAGAGGGGCAGCATCAGCAGTTGGCCAAAGGCCATAGGAGTACAGTGTCAGGGGGCAGCGTCAGTGCACCGCCTTTGGACATGCCCAGACCTGGCCCTGATGGGCAGTGCCCACCCTCAAGGGGTGATGAGCATCAGGGCCATGAACACCCTGAGGGACAGCATGCCGATCAGGCAGATGACCTCTTGGATGAGCACACCCACATACTGCAAGCATCAGTCAATCAGCAGATGTGGCTTGTGATGGCGGTGGATGCACTGAGTGCAGCTCTGTGCCAGGCAGAGGAGTGCCGCAGCAGAGACACCGCTCTGCTCCTGGCAGGGATGGACCGGTTGCAGGAGGATGTGACCACTGCCATTGCCAGGCAGACACAGGTATTCACTGCTGTCATGGCCACAATGGGCACACAGTTATTTGCCCATGCGTCGCAGACACCACGAAGTTCAATGTCCACCCCCATTCCTGGCATCATGCGACACCATCCTTGTCCACACTGGGTTCAGCTGTGGGTATCCCAAGCATGCCTGGTGCAGGCATGTTTGGTGTGCTGCAGACCCCTGCTTGAGCACGGTCGCTTTCACACAGTGGAACCCCTGGGAGACCATCGGTGCCACCCCCTGAGGCCAGTGCTCAGCCTGTCACTGCTGGCGCGGCTCAGTGGGGCCACTCACGCATCCGTGGCTGCTGTGGCACTGTTGATCATGACTGACCTGCCTCCCAACATGGCTACTGTCTGATGCTCCCCTCTGTGCATTGTGTCATTCAGCGGGCAATGCATGGGTGGGTACCCGGCCCTGCATGCACGCACACAGTCCATCTGCACTCCCTCCCGGCTGCTGTTCGCAGTTGCATGTGCATGATGATGCCTGCATTGCACTGTACATCACTGTGCAGTGGTGTCCAGCGTCTGACACATGCACAATGACAGGCAGTGGGCATGGTGGTCTATGGACATGTGTGTGGCTAGGGGTGGCAGTCTGGGTCGGTGTGCCTCCTACCCTTTGTGCATGTCTGGTGAGTTGTGTGTGTGGGTGTGTGTGTGTGTGTGTGTGTGTGTCTGACCACGTGCCATGTTAGACCTCACCCATCCCTGGCAGTGTGTGTGGTTCCATGCCTGGCCACTTCCCTTGATGGCATGCACTACTGGTGTGTGTCCATGCATGTTTGTGGGTTGTGCCTTTGCCACTGATGGTTGCACATGGCCCCATGACTTACCTGGGTTGGCTGAAGTGCTCCTCCATGATGGTGTCCCAGTGCAGCTGTGCCAGCTGGAGCAGTCGGGGTCCCATCGCCCAAGGGGGGGCTGCCCATCACCATTGTCACCAGCATCCTCATCATCCCCATCACTGTCCCCCTCTTCGACCTGTACGGCTATCCCACATTTGTTGGCCATGTTGTGCAGGATGCAACAGACCAGGAATAACCCACAGGCCTTTGAGGGGCTGTACTGTAGGGCACTGCCGGAGGTGTCCAGGCAATGGAAATGTGCCTTCAGCATACCGAACACCCGCTCAATGACATTACATGTGGTGGCATGTGCCTCATTGTAGCATTGCTGTAATGAGGTCGCGGGCCACCAGTATGGTGTGAGCAGCCAGGGACGGAGTGGGTATCCATTGTCACCTGTGTGTAGAGGGTGGAGGTTAGTTTGGTGATCAGCATCGCCCTGTCCCGGGCCATGTAGGCCACCACCCACATCACTTCTGACCATGCCACTCCCAAGTTCTATGTTTGTCCATGTGGTTTGCATACTCACCCACTAAGTGGCCAGTGAGGATGTCCCCAATCTTGAATCTGTGGCACAGTGCCGACTGGTTCCAGATGAAGGCATCGTGTGCTCCCCCAGGGTGCATGGCACAGACATTAATTATGCACCCCCTGGCATCGCACACCACCTGGAAGTTGATGCTAGCATAGCCCTTCCGATTAATATATGCAGTCCCCTCGGGGCCAGGTGGTGTGCAGATGGCCACATGGGTGCAGTCTATTGCCCCTAGCATGCCAGGCATAAATGCTACCCTGTGGAACTCCTGTATGTTTGATGTGCGCTCCGCCAGTGTGCTGGGGAAATGGATGTGCTCCACAGCATGTGGCAGCAGTGCGCTGAGGAATTGGGTGAGGTGGTGTGACATGGCCGAATGGATTATGCCTGTGGTGTCCCCTGTTGGTCTCTGGAAGGTACCAATGGTGAGCAAGCACATGCAAGCTGTCACTTTAGTCTCCACTGACAGAGCATGGCTCCATCGTGTGGGTGCCTGCATCACATCTCTGCACTGCTCACAGAGCCACCTCAGAATTGCCTGATTCAGGTGGTACCAGCCCACGATCTCAGTATCGCTGTACAGCTTGAAGCTGGTGCAGGCTTGGTACTGCCTGTTGGGGACATACTGCCGATGGTCCCTTCCACAGCCGTGCCCCCCCCAGCTGCCAGCCCTCTCACCCCCCTCATTACTACCTCCATCTGGATGGTGGCACTGGCCATGTCCCTGGCTTGTGTTCACCCCCCCAAGCAGCTGTTTCTGTGTTCCCCCTGCTGTCCTGGCTGCTACTTCCCCTGCACCGGGAACACCTTCCTGTGGTGGCCTCTGTGTTGTGTGGCACTTCCCCCTTCTGCACTGGCTGTATCTCCCCACACCTTCCTTGTGCCTCTCTATTCAGGGTGCCCTTTCCCTAGCCTGCCCTGTGTGTCCCTCCTGCCCAGTTTCAGTTGCTAGAGTTCAGTCTCATGTGCCTTCCCTGTAGCGTTCTTGCGCCTCTCCCTTGTTCCTTTCCATTTTGGCTCATTTCTGCTATGGCGCAACTTCTGCTTGCTCCCCTATTGCACATGACACATGTTGTTGAATATCGCACTACACCATTTATGCATGGTTCCTCCCCCTTCAGTTGCACATACATTCATTATCATTGCGCTCTTGCTCAGCGTGATTTGGGGGGAGGGGCGCATCAGCCTACCGCTGAATATCACAGAATGGCGCATTTTTGGACTTGCGCTGGTACAACCCTATTGTGCATGGTGCAACCCTTTTAAATATCTGGGCCATTGTGTTTGGAAATGGTTAGCAGATACAGGTAATTGTTCTAAGAATAAACACATTATATTCTAGTTATGCATTTGAATATAAAATGGCAGATTAATTATTCTGTTTATATTTTTCAGGTCTCTAGTGAGCAGTTTGTTTTAGTATCTATTCTACGATACCAAAATGTAGCTCATATCATGTTATTTATTTTATTTTAATTATGACTATATTTAATGTAGTCCATATTTTCATAAGTTTGTAAAATTGCAATCTGCCCGATTAGAACGACACAGACTACCCTTGTTGCATCATATTACTTCTTGCTGTAAACCCACATTTTATGCTTGCTTACCTCCACTAAAATTAATTGAGGCTACTGGTTGTCTTATCTGTTTCCTTTCTTAGTACAGTAGAACTTCAATGCACGCAAATTGTTAATTAAACTGAACCTTTTATTTAGAATCCTTGACCTCAGTTATTTCATATTTTCTGAACATTAGGAGCACCCACAAGGAGTGCAGCCTCTCATGATGCAATAGTTTCTTCTCCTTGAATTGCATCACAAGCAGACAGACTGCTCTGAAGGTGTGTTCAAGTCCTAGAAAGATGCAGTGGGAGTTGATCAAGGTCTGAAAACAACCACATTTTTGTGTAGTAACACCAATGTGGTGGGCAGTGGTTTTTCCCCTCTACAAAGGAAAAAGGAATCAGAATCAGATTACCAGCAACATCAACAATCTCTACAGATTGTGACCAATCACAATGTGTTTTACAAACTAAAAACACTTTGAGACCGATGGAGGTTGACAGTGTCCCTTTCATTTTCTAATTGTGTTTGCGAGCATTTTTTTAACTGAACACTTACTTATCCCTGTACACATATTGGAAAATTACAAGTGACAGTCTGCCTCCAAATAGATTGTCTCTAAAATATATTATGGGGGTGCGGTAGCAACCCATAGTTAGGGTTGTCACAGGACTTCTGTGTTAAACTTCAATTTTCGCACTCTAATAACTTTGGCATTCTTTAATGAAATAGCTCAAAATTTTGCATGTACAGTCATTCTGCTAGGGTCACAAAAGTAAAAAGTTTCATAACAGCATCTTGAATGGTTTTTTTTTTGGATATGGAGTAGTAAAAAGGTGAAAAGCTGCCACTTTTTTTCTATGCTTAACATGGAATTTTTTACTCTTATCTACAGCCCAGACAAAATTAATTTTTTTCCTGACATTTTCAGGGATGATGGGATCTGTGCCAAGGGTGTGCCTCTGGATAGTTTGGTGAAATTATATCTCACCATTTTTAAATTTGAACAATTTTTGTGATAGCAGCTAGACAGGCAGGTAAATAAAAATCATTTGAACAGTTATCACTGAAAGATTTACTGTTCGTGCTCAGTGAAATATTATTCATGCTTCCACCATGTTTTTTTTATTTCAAAACTGATTTCTAAAGAAATCCCACTTGGTAAGGAATGACCAAGACCTGTATCTAGGTCTCAGTCACATGCTTAGTTCCATTATTGTATTATTTAAAAATGTTTTGGGCCAGTGGCTCTGCTCCTTATTATGAGGTATTGGATTAAAGAAACTCCACCACCAATTCAGGAGTGGATGCAGGAACTATATGTCACTATCAACACAGAAAGGGCAATCGCTGTCCAATATCATATCCTTGGGACTTTTAATAAGAGATGGGAGTGGTTCACTTCCTTCATAGCTGAGGGGTGGAATAGTATTCAGAAGGGTTAGCACTTCAGCCCTCCTATATCTATTAGATTGGTACTGAGAAGATATTGTTATAGTACGTGGAATGTATTCTGCAGAAGTAAGGTCACTCTAATATGTATGCTGTCCTGAACTGTCTTTGTTCACTTAAATGGGGGAAGGGTTTGGGGAGACCGACTTGATCAATAACTTAGATATACAGATCTAAAAGGGAGGAGGGAGTCAGTGGGGGGGAGGACGGAAGGGGGAAGAGGGATTGTGCTTGTGATATTCTGACATCTTTGATTCAACTGTATGTGGTATTGTACGTACCCTAAAATTGTATTCTTTAATAAAGTTTATTAAATAGCAAAAAAAATAAAAAAATGTTTAGGGCAAGTATGTCATTTTGTGGTGAGAATCATATCACCCATCACTCGCTTAGTTAAGGCTCACTTGATTGGAAAATAAACATTTGCAGCCCTTTACTTTTCGAACTGTAAGACTGCGAACAGTAAAGGTCCATGACAGTTCAAACTGTCAGGCTCCCTGGTGTCCAGTGGCACTGACAAATCACTGATTTACATCCCCTGATATAAAATAATATATATTCCCTGGTAGCCCAGTGGTTCTTCTCCCATTCTCTGATCACCGTCCCAGTATAAGAAAAAAAGATATTGAAAGTCCAGTGGTCCCTCCACCCTCCCCATTCTCCAATCATCATCCCCGTATAAAAAAAAAAAAGTATTACTAGTCCAGTGGTCCCTCTGCCCTTCCACGATTGCCATTCCAATATAAAAAAAATATTTTTAGTCCAGTGGTCCTTCCACCTTCCTTTGTTCTCAAATCACTGTCCCTGTGCTGCCTTTTATTCCTGGCATCTAGTGGCACCCCCCCCCACCATCAGTGTCCATCCCTGAAAAAGGAAAAAGAAGTGCCCCTTGATGTATTTTCTTCCCGAAGCAAAAAAAGGTCCCTCACTGATCAGCCTCCTACTCCTACCTCCCACTCAGCATCCACAACCCCACACCCCCAACACACCCCCATACACCCTCACTTACCTGAACAGGTCCCAGGTTTGAGATCCACTCCCGAATCAAAGACACATCTTGCTGCTGGAACCAGCAATATGAGACACTAAGGCAAATGCGGATCAATGTATTTCAATGGGGGTTTCAACTTAGATGCAATGCTCAACCATTTCTTGACATTTTGACCTCTAATTTTCAACACAGCCTTTTGGCAACCCAACCTAATGAAAAATGAGACTGTCATTATTTAACTCCCACACAAAAGGTGATTTTACGGTTGCTTGGTGATTTCACCTTTCAGTCAGGATCTGAAGTTTATTTATGCCCTTGTTCATGAAGTGGGGTCATAAGAAGGCTATGTTGAAAATCTTGGGTCACAATATGTAAAAATTGCAAAGCTATGCCAATTTGTTGCAATTTTGCTATGTACAATTGCAAAATTGGAAATTTTTAATATTTTGACCCCACATTTTCAACAAAGCCTTCTCATTACCCCTCCTCATTTATGTGAGAGCTGTTATTTTTCAAATCCTACCCAAAATGTGTTTTCATACCTGTGGTGAAAAATGGTCTTGCAGATGTATGGAATCACGTTTTGGTAGGGCTTCAAACATTTTCTGTACTAGGCACATGAGGTGGGGGTAATAATATGGCTATGCTGACAATTTGGTCACTGTTATCCCATAAATGGAAGTGCTGGGCCCTTCCACAGATACATACACATACGCATCTTTGGAGGGATGGGAGTGCAGGACCCAAAGTGCCCTGCACTCCAACAGGCAAATAAGGATATGATTAATCTATCTCAAAAACCATAGATGGGTGCGAGGAGCACAGGGCACCTCCCGACTCTGTGCTTCTAGACAAAAATAAAACTACGATTAAACTATCTAAAAACTAAGGATATTCTTTGCAAAAAACTATGTTAATGCATCAATTAGGGTTCAGGATAAAGTGAAAAAAGTAGGGAAAGATGAAATTAGGGTCTCCAGTCTAAAACACCTGTCCCATCCCTGAAGCAAATGAGGGGTGGAGTCTTCCTTGGGGTTGTCAACCCTAATGCTCATCCCATTGCAGTAACAGAAAAGCTAAGATATGATGGAGACAACTGTGTATGTTTCATGAGAACATGCAATGGGGTGAGTGTTTGGGTTGACAGCAGAAAATCCCACCCTCATTCGCTTCAGGGTGGGCAGGTGTTACAGGATATGAATCCTAACATCACAGTTCTCTACTTTGTCACTTTATCCTAAACTCAACTGATGCATAAATATGTTTTCTCTCTCTCTCTCTCTCTCTCTCTCTCTCTATATATATGTATATATATATGTAATAGATAACCCACTCTTAGGTATGGGTGCTCTGATATCATGCGCCTTGGTAATGCGTATGCGGCCGAGTGCGCCAACCACCAAGGCGTGCATATATCAGAGCGCTACCGCAAATCTTAGAGTGGGTTATCTATCTTATAAAATGGTAAAATAGTTTTTTTAGGGGGGGTAAAAGGGCAGGTTTGCAGTTGCGCTCTGATATACGCATGGTCATGTGATGCTCATGCTCAAATAATAGAGCAGCAATTTCCCTACCCATTTTATAAATACATATATATATATGTGTGTGTGTGTTTAAGGCTATTGTATTTAAAAAGCATGGAGGGATCATCAACACTTGACAAAGCACTAAGCATGCACATGGAAATCTGGGTAATGCATTGCCTTTGTCATGCCTTTACCATTGTACACTTTGTAGTTTCAGTATTTGCTGCTGCACAAATAAAGTGGTTGCCAATATTCAGTATCAGGTAACTTATTTGGCACATTATTTGTACAGCAATAGATATAACTTAGTTCAGACCAGAAGAACATAATATACATGACATTTTAAAGTACTTAACTGCATTACATATTGCTTGGTTTAGACCACAGCACATACTGTAGAATGCAACAACATATAGAGAAAGATATCCAAGAAAACAGGAGAATTATAATTAAGCTTGTCTCTGTATCTTTACTTCATTTAATTGTATACCTTTCCTCTACAGCTATATTTTTTTACCTCTTACACTGTGCTATACTCATTTCATCTCTCTTCTCTTCTCTTCTCTTCTCTCTGTTGTTCCCACTACTGTATTTACTCCATATTAACTTTCTTCTCTTTACTTTCACAGGTCTCACAGGATGTGAACTCTTCCCCCATCAGATAAGTATTACAATATGACTGACCTGTCTTATTCTTCCATGTAATGCTCTAAGAACTAAGGATCCTTTGTCACCCTTTTCCTCTATTTTATTCTACAGGTTTAAGAAATGTCATCCCTTTATGACTCCTACCTCTGGCTCTGTAATACCCTGGTAAGAGATCCTGTACATATTACCTATGCTTGATAGGTTTACTGTAACAGTGCAGCTGCACCCATTATGGAAGGGTTATGTATACTGTATGTGTTATGGTCATGCGTACTGCAGCATTCCCCCCCCCCATAAAACATTTTACTTTGCTAGTTGATTCGGGCAGGCTCTCATCCCTATCCCTGCCTCCCCTGTCCATCACTCCCCTGTCCCAAACCACAGAGCCCAAAGTTCCCATGGATTGCCTCCCTCCCCCATGATAGGGTGGCCAGAAAAGGTAGAGCCATCCTTGTTCCCACCCAGTCACATACATCCGCAACTGAGACAGTTATCCTGGTGGTCATGTGGGACAGAGGTAGCTGGGTAGGGCTTTATGGAACCTGCACTAGCCATTTCTGCATTTTTCCCTTTCTTGAGTTCCTGCCTTTACCTGGGGGAAGCCAAAGGTCAAGTCAGCATGCCTTTCCATGCAGGGACAGGACAGCTATGTGATGAACATTCAGTCTGCTTTCCAACCCCTGGAAATCTGGTATATTCCTAGACTTGGGTCACTGATTTGGCAGGCAATAAGGCACCTAGAACCTCATTCCTCCATACCACTGGACCAGACAGGCCTTATACTGCAGCAAAATAATTATTTGTTACTACTGGGACAGGCAATTGGACAATGATAGTGCCACAGCACACCAGGAAATTATTTTTTTTATTAGCAGGCCCGGCTGTAAGAGTGTGGGTTGTACTTGTTTACACCAGAGAATGTGTTAACCTTAACAGGGCCAGCAATCACTGTTACTGGCTGCCAGTTTTAAATAACATATTGAGCTGCTTGAGGTTTTTTATATATATATATATACTGTATACATATATATATATATATATATATATATATCGTATGGGTGTGCCTGTGGGATAACCAAGTTATTTGTACAGTAGCCTGTGATCTCGAGTAACCTCATGAGTGGCCACAGACTACTGTATAAATAACCTGGTTATCCCACAGGTGCTCCAAAATTATTTGATTTATGCAACAGGATTTTTTGGGTTCAGTTTTGTTATATTTTATTTTGTTCTTAAGTAGAGATATAGTACTGGGTGTCCACAAGGGTCTATACTGTGCCCCCTCCTCTTTAGCCTGTTCATTAATAGGCTTCCAGAGACCTGCAATAGCAAGATTATTCTGTATGCAGATGATGCAGTCATCCTTAGTAGCAGTGCCCAGCTTCAGCACTGACACAATGATTTTCAGTACTCATTTCACTGCTTGGAGGACTAGTTCAGCTCTCAGAAATTGCTTCTCAATTACAAGAAGACAAAGACAATGCTGATTACCAGTCACCAGCACAAGAGATCTCTTCTGTCCCTTACTATTACTAACAACAAGGCTGCTCCACTCAAGCAGGTCAACTCTTTTAAATACTTGGGCGTGATCATTGATGACACCCTCTTTTATGTGCAGCACATCGATCAGGTCATCAAAACAGTGAACACCAAACTTGACGTTCTCTACAGGCACAGACAGTACCTAACTGCTGAGACCCTCAGGTTAGCAGTCTCCTCTCCCATCTTATCTGTTATTGACTATGGACTTGTGGTCCATGGGTCGGCATCTGACACTGCACTAAAATGTGTAAGCACTGTCCTCAACAAGTCCTGCAGGCTGGCTCTGGGGCTGATAATCTCCTACGCACCTGCTCCCTCTATGAATGCACTAACTGGCTTAGTCTTACCAGCAGAATGAAATACCAAACGTGCCTGCTTGGCATGAAATCTCTCCTAGGTAAAGCTTCATCAGCCTTCAAAGAACTGCTCCGGTGAGGTAGATACAGGTACCACACAAGAGGGTAGACCCGCTGCCCACTTGCCATCCCCTTCAGAAAACAGCACTTGGCCAATAGACCTTCGCATACAAGGTTCCTCTTTGGCTGGATGAGATCCACGCACATCTTTTACTCATTAGCAGCTTCCCCATCTTCAAGGTGGAACTAAGACATCATCTGGCTGAGGTCTGTAGCTACAGGTGACCTGTAGCACTGTCACCTGGTAGGTTGGAGTCAGCCGCTCCTGGGCTGAATTTTCTGATTTGTTACCCTGCTGCCCAGTAACCCTGAGTTTAAACTCCTACTTCCTCCTACTACTTACCAGCCCTTAAACTTAAGCCTTCCATAGCCACAGTCTGTCGATGAGCCTTCTACCTACTGTTCTTAACTCTGCACTCTGTTTTAAGTCCCTCCCCTGCCACTGACCCTACACAAATGTGATTGTCTCATAGCACCTGTCTTCCCCCAGCTTATTCTGTGTACGGTCCTCCCTCACATTGTTTTCTAGTATGTTTCTACTAGGTCACTTCTGCACAGAAAATTACCCCCCCCCGACTAGAATTAATGACAAAGCCTCCTCTTGGCTGCCTTAGAATATAGGATGTGACAGCCTATATTGAGTCCCCCCCAACGGACTTTACCTGAAATAACAACAATGCCTCCTCCGGCTGCTTTACCTCCTGCTAAATTAGTTTCTTAAACCCACAGCACTCACCATGTACCTTGGGTTGTACTAATTGCAATATGTTATACCTCCATATGAGATAGCTTATAATTTGTAAATAGTCAGACCAATTGCTGTTGTTTCTTGTATTTTTTTGTCTCTGTACTTGTGCACCCATACTCTGTAACTATCTTTCGACATTGTCTTCTTGTCAAGATCCGGTAACTTTGAAAAAGAGAATTTTGCTCAAAGGTTATGTCCGAGTGACAAAATAAATTAATGTTTTTTCTGTTTGCCTGGTTATTGTGTTTGGCTTGCAGGGTTGCTGTGCTGAGAAAGAGGAAAAAATGGCTTTTTGTTCTTAAGAGCATTTTCATTTAAAATGTGGTTCTGGTTTTGAGGGGGTTGGTTAGGGTGCGTATTTTGTGAGTCTTTGGGACTGTGATAGCTTGGGTTGTAAACAGCACTGTGAGAAGGTGAAAGTGAAAGGGAGAGGCAGTAGTGCTGAGCAGGCAGTATAGGTAGTGGTGGTTAGTGATGTAGTCACTATGTGGATAAATGGGTGGTGATGTAATCACTATGGGGATAACCTGAAGTTATCCACATAGTGATTATATCACCACCGATTTATCCACACAGTGACTCAGATAACTAGAATTGTGTCAGCTTTTATCCTGACATCTGCATATATATATATATATATATATATATATATTAAAGACAAACAAATCCATTTATTGCATTAGTTAGGGTTGTTCCACAAAGGCAAAAGCAAGGAAATTCGGTGTTAGGGTTGAAAGCCCCCCCCTTCCCACACCCTCAACCAGCATCGGAGTGTGCGTTGGGGTTGCCGTCCCTAACTCTCACCCCATCAGATGTGTGAAGAAGCAGAGGTATAGGATAATGGGGTGACAGTTAGGACCGACAACCCCAACGTGCACCCCAATGCTGGTTGGGGGTGTGGGCGAGGATTCAAAGGGGGGCTTTCAACCCTAATACCGAATTTCCTCGCTTTTGTCGCTATGGAACAACCCTAACTAATGCATTAAATGGAGTTTGTTGCCTTTAATTTCCCTTCTTTTTGAGAAAGATAATGAGAAATAGTGAACATAATGTGGCTTCGGGAGCACGAGGCCCTTTGGGCCCAGCGCTCCCGCCACGTGATGTCTTGTCACATAGTAACATGATGCCCACAAATGCAAATGGTAATATGCATGGTGATGCAAAGCAAAACACAAAGATAAACAGTACTGTAGACACAAATGGTTAAAATAATGGAAATGCAAGCGCAAATGAAACTGCAAAGGGTAACGCACATGGTGCCATAGACAGGAACAGTAAGTGAAATGGGTACGGAACCACAAGCAGAAGCAGTAAGGGTAACAGTAATGTAAGCCCACAGGCTGGTTTTCCCCAAAAGCTGCATAGAGAAAGACAATGAGTACAAATAATGTATGCATAATAATGGGTCTTGGAGCAGAAAATGAGGAGTTGGAATACTAAATTGCTTATATCTCAGGAACCGTACGACGTAGGAAAAAATATTTAAAAGTCATATGATTTATGACTTTCATAGCTAGTTTTATACTTAGCCCCTTTAAGCATTTTTCAGATGAAAAGTCTGTATCTTTCACCGTTTCCGAGATACGGGCCCTGAAAGGCGCAGCGAACACTGTAATGTTATCCTATGGGGAAAAAAGAGACATTCGGACTGCCATAACTTTGGCTCCCTGTAATATGATTTCACCTCATCACTGAAAGGCACATCTGTGGGATGTTGGCTTTCTTCTCTCCAAATTTCAGCCCAAAAGACCAAACCATTATTTTGCAGCAGGGCAGCAAAAGATTCCTGTAATGCGGCGGATGCCGTAATGTTATCCTATGGGAAAAAGCGTCAACTTTGGAGTGCCGTAACTGTGCCGCCCTGTAATATTTTTTCACTGAAACACTGAAAGGCACATATGTTCCCTCCAAATTTCAGTCCAAAAGACCAAACCATTCTTTTGCAGCAGGGTGGCAAAGAATTGCTGTCATTTTCCCACAGCCTGGAAAAGTACTGTCAAACTTTACGAAAGCTTTTGCAAATTCATGTGACACTGTCGCAAATGCAAAAGTACTCTGTGAAAGTACTTTTTCCAGAAATTTGAAAAACATATTTCTGGGGTGTTTTACCACAAAATAAAGACATGCCTAGCATCCTCAGGGTCCGACTAGGTGAATACAAAAAGAATTAGGTTGCTAGATGGTCCCAATTTAAACGCCAAGCATTTTTCTGAGGACCAACTGAAAACAAAATGGCGGATTTGCGACAGTAAAAGGGCCATTTTCAAAAGTAAAAACTGCATTTGTGACACTGTCAAACTTTTTCTTAACTTTTTCCATTGACTTATAATGGAAAATTGTTTTTTGAATAACTTTTGTACCGTTTCATATTTTTTCACGAAATCTTCAAAAGACACATCGGGAATCCTGGCCACATGTTCCCTGAAGATTTCGGACCATTTGCGCAAACTGTGCCACATGTAGAGACAAGCAAAGAATTAAAAAAAAAGCGTAAATGCATGCACAGATCATGCTTAATAACTCCGCAGCGGTATATCTGAACAGTACGAAAGTTAGTAGATCCCAAGATGTATGGTTCCCAATCATGTATTCTAAACATCAGACAAATCCATTGAACTGTTGCAAAGTTATTAAGGTGCAAAATTTTAGGTTTAACATGTAAATGGCTCCTCAACCCTAACTATGGTAGCACTACCGTGCTACCATTATATATATATATATATATATATATATATATATATATATATATATATATATATATAAATTCCTTGAAATTGCTCCTAACTAGTGATGGTGATGGCCCCAATTTGCTCTGCGGAGTGATTTTACTTGCGGGTGAAGGCTGAATTCTTGGGCGCTCCACATGTGAAAGGTACCGGGTTATTAATGAGTAACGTGAAGTCCACTGAAAACAATGACTTAATGTTACTCCGCCTTTCCAAAACACCACTCCACCAATTCTTAAGGTGAAGTACATTGAAAACAATGTACTTCGCCTTACTTCACCTTGTTTTTAAGCTCCAAAGGTGGATTTTGCAGTGTTTCATGGGATTTCAGGTCACATGGGCTCCAGATTGTTCTGCACAGCCTCAGTTTGGGGTAGTGTGTGTAGGAAGCTGTAGGAGACAGTCTGCTCTGAGAGCTCTTTGCAATTCAAACCTTCAAAAAGCTGTTAAAAAAGCCTTTTTGAGTAATTTTTTATTGAAACTTTAGTTCATCGATATAGAAAACCCTCCTGTGCTCATATCATCGGCGTTTATTGTTTGTGTATGGATTTTGAATGTTAATGTACAACATTCAGTCTGTGTACTGAGAGACAGTGGAAGTGTGCTTTGGGGGATGGGTGTATCTGTGGTGTAGGTAGATTAACTTTTAGAAAAAGACAGTACTTTCTGTTTTGGTGATATTTTTCTTGTATAACTGTGTTAATGTACACAAAGTAATATTTTCAATATTTCTTGCCATTTTTTTTTTTTGCTGATTGTTGTGATGCAGCAGTTCATAATTTTAGTTTGTTTAAAATATGTGGTTATATTACTGAAGTTTTCAATTTGCATGCATTACTTAGTGTGTGTGTGAGTATGTGTGTGATGCGTGTCATCAAATCAGACCCTTTTATTGTGCCACATAATAGTTTCAGCAATGTGAAGCTGCTATCCACTGCAGCTGTGTGATTTTTGTACTTCTTTGTGGTATCTTTACTGGTACTAGTACTAGTGACTGTTACTGCAGCAGTGCATTACACTGCCCCCCTCCCCGTGGCCCACCCCAACCTGCAAAGGTATTCTTTTCCAGATTTGAATTTCTGATGGTTAGCATTGGTTAGGTGTTGTACCTTTGTGTCTGCATCTCTTAAGTGCACAGTGCAATCTTAATCTGTCTGTGCATTTGCATCTCTTGAAGGCCCAATCCCCATCTGTAACTTAAGTCACAGTTGTCTCTTTGACTTCCCTTCAGAGTACTGGACAGGTGTGGTGCATAATTCTGCATGAACATTGTACTCATTAATATGCGTTTTTAAGTCAGTACCATTATCATGAGTCACTCTTGATACAAACCATGTTCTTCATCATCACCGTCACAAATGCAGTCACAAATCACGATTCAAGATCATTCACATTACGAATCACAACATTATTTTTTTTTCCAGTTACTTGGATGTATTGTAAGCCAGTATTGTAGTATCTCTCCAGGCTTCACCACCCCACCATTGTACTCATTGATATGTGTTTTTATGTCTGGGAGTTTAAGCTACAGCTCATCGGGGAAGTACAGCCATAGGTGGTAGGCATTCACGTTTCTTCATCATCACAGTCACAAATGCAGTCACAAATCACAATTCACGATCACATCACGAATCACAAAATTCATTTTTACGTTCACTTGCCCGCATGCGCAAGGAATGTCTTGTGAGAATGGGACACTTTGGAGGTGTGCCCTTCCCCTGCAATCCCCTGCTCCATTGAGCAGGCGTGGCAGTCCTGCACCAATTGGACACGGTGCTGTGTATGACAGTGGTGGTCTTCTCTTCAAAGAAAACCACCGCTGTCCCTACACACCCATGTCGCCCATAAATCTTTGCTGCCACGCTGGGAGCCCACCCCAGCATGGCTAACATCCCTCACGTCTGCTGCCAACGGGGTGCCCAATCCCCGCCGGCTCCATGGCCCCCCAGTTATCCTTCTGCCACGCCTGGGAGCCCACCCCAGCATGGCAAATGTCCCACATCGCCTGTTTTTTCTTTAAACCTATAAATTGAAAACGGTCCCATGGCGCTTCTCCCAGGCCCCCTCCCACAACCTGCACCCACTCCACTGCACCTCCCACCCCCTCACCCCATACTTACCTCTGGAGCTTGGCCTTGGGCATCTTGATGTGGACACGGAGCACGCCTGCACTCTTCAAAGCCGACCGCGAACTGAGTAAATGCCGTAAGCTGTATAATGGGCTAGATGGGGATTTTTCAACTTTGTGCATATCTCAGGCATTTTTGAAATTTTTGCAAATTTTCAACATGGGATTTTGGGACACCTTCACCATGAATGATGTCACAGTCTATAGCGTTGGGCCGAAGGGCGATTTCCACAATCGCCATGTGAAATCACCCTTTGGGCCAGATAATATGCCAGCAGTGACATCATTCATGAGAAGGGTCCAAAACTCCCATGTTGAAAATTTGCGCAAAAATTCCAAAAATGACTGTTTTACTAGCGATGCTATGAAGTTCCTATGCAGGCTCAGAAGTTCACAAATTTTTAATATTTCACCCAGAATTTCAACATTGCCATTTTACCACACCTTCTTCTATAAGCAGTACAGCTGTCATTTTCACATCTCACCCAAAATGTGTTTCTGCCCATGTAGCGACAATGGCACAGTCAGTGTGCGAACTCAATGTATGGGACACATTAAGAAAATCACACTGACACTGTTCATGAGCAGAGGTCTTAAAATGGCTGTGTTGAAAATCTGAAAAAAAAATTCCAAATGACTGCTTTACGAGCTTATGCTGCACAGTTCCTACACAGGCTCGTAGTTCATGAATTTTCAATATTTTCACTACAGATTTTCAACATTGCCATTTTACCCACCTCCTTATGAGCAGTACAGCTGTCATTTTTCACATCCTGCCCAAAACGTGTTTCCGCCCATGTAGCGCACAATGGTGCAGTCGGTGTGTGAAATCAATGTATGGGACACATTTAGAAAATCACACTGACACTGTTCATTAGCAGAGGTCTTAAAATGGCTATGTTAAAAATTTGGTGAAAAAATTCCTAAAAATGACTGTTTTAAGAGCTTGCGTTACGCAGTTCCTACGCACGCTCGTAAGTTTGCGAATTTTCAATATTTTCACTACAGATTTTCAACATTGCCATTTTACCACACCTCCTTATGAGCAGTACAGCTGTCATTTTTCACATCCTGCCCAAAACATGTTTCCGCCCATGTAGCGCACAATGGCTCAGTCGGTGTGTGAAATCAATGTATGGGACACATTAAGAAAATCACAGTGACACTGTTCATGAGCAGAGGTCTTAAAATGGCTATGTTGAAAATTTGGTGAAAAAATTCCTAAAAATGACTGTTTTACAAGCGTGCATTGTGCAGTTCCTACACACGCTCGTGAGTTCGAGAATTTTCAATATTTGCACTCTAATAACTTCCAAATACCTAAACTGCACATAGAAGCAAGCAACATTCGGCATTGACAAATGCTTGTACTTCTTTGTCACTGATTTTTTAAGCCATGTCCTAGTGCCAAATACCACTGCAAATACCTGCAAGCGAACGTTCGGCATTGACAAATGCTTGTTTTTAATAGTTACTTGGATGTATTGCAAGCCTGTTTTGTAGTGTCTCTCCAGGCTTCTCCACCCCACCATTGTACTCATTAATGTTTGTTTTTAAGTCAGGGAGTTGGACAGTGTCTTCAGTACATGCACAGACTGGAAAGAAGACTGAATGCACACATGCAGTTTAGTACAGTATACTTTCACTGCTCAGAATACAAAGTGTCACGCATATGGAAGACAACAAAAAAAGGACATATTTTCATACTAGAGTCGGGGATGGTGGAGGAATACATTTTATAACACAGCAAGGAAGGTGTGGGGGGACACATAGTGTGAGGAAAAAAAAAATAATGTGGGATCCCATGGTGATCCAGCAGCAGTTCCAGCATGGACATAATTTGCAACTGATGTTCCTCTATGTGATCCAGCCGCTGCTCCACAACACTCACCCTCTCGTTGTTATCCTCAACAGCACTCCAGAGAACTGCCATGTCAGCCTGTGTTACATGCAGTTCTCTGGGGTCCACACATTCTTCAGGCTGACCTGCTGGTGGTGGTGGGGGGGTGAAGGTGCAGGTGGAGCAGCAGGTGCTGCTGTGGCCCTCCTCTTCTTAGGGATGCCACAATGCACAGCTGCACCCTCTGCCACAGAATGGCTAGCAGGTGCAGGCATGGTCCGTTCTGTGGCAGCCTGCCACTCCAACTGCTGGTGATTGAGCATATGGGTGCACTGGCCCTCAGTCCCCAGGTGAGTCCCCAAGGGGCCACGGCGGACCTCCACCTCACATAGGTGGCACTTGACCACATTGCTGTCCCCCAAACACAGTAAAAAAACTGCCAAACAATGGAGGTGCAGGGAGGACCAGGCACAGGCAGGGGATGGCCAGATGAACTGGCAGCCGGCTGGTCACAGTGCTGAACAAGGATGGGATCCACACCTGGGCCCGGGGGAATAGGCACATCTTGCTCCAGAGAACCTGGACTTGGTGGTGGTGGTGGTTCAACTGCCTCAGAGTCAGGACAGGAGGCGGTGCTAGTCCTGTTTCCGGGGGGGGCACTCACAAGTATTGAGTGGTCCAACAGTACTGGGTGTCCATGCCCTCCACACATGTGCACGGTATGATGCTTACCACTACCACGCTCTCCCAGAGCTGTCCCCACCCCAGACATTCCCTCACCCTGGTCCATCTCTTCTACTGTGCTCCCTCAGTCTGAGCAATTACTACTCACACTGTCACACAACACACACACACACACACACACACACACACACACAGTCACACAGACAAACAACTAACTACTTATAAAGGTAAGAAAAATAAAATTTACAGAAAGAACAAATTAAGTAAAAAAGAGTTCAAAAAAGACAAAAAAATGTAGCTTTTGAAAAAGCTGTTGGGTCTAAATCAAAGTTTAAAACTCCTCCTTGCTCTGATCTCAAAGTAGCAGCAGTCACAAAACACACTCCTCTCTCTCCATCTGCACAGGAGAAAGTAAAATTGTCTGCTTGTATGATTCACTTTCTTCCTGCCTAGTTAAAGAGCGTGTGACCTACAGTACTACAAGCCATGTGATGTGTTGGGGGGGGCTGCCAAATCTGAAACACCAAAAGGATCACTTAGAATCATAATGAGGAACGCGAAGTCCATTAAAAACCATGACTTTGCCTTACTTCGCATTGCCATTCCGCCTTAACGCGAAGTGGTAATGACAAGGCGGAGTGAGCACTTTGCATTGCCCACTCTTCGTAGCAGATTGGCAACGTGAAGTGCCCACTTTGCGTTCCCTTTGCCAGCGGAATTTAAATTCGCTGCATCTCTACTCCTAACCCCTGTAAAATGTATTTATCTTCTTGATGAATTTTGTTGACCAGGTAGGACCGCTGAAACTAGAAGTTCCTTTTTCAGGGGTGACCAGGGATGGTACAGAGGGTAACCAAATGAAATTGAAACCAAAGAAGCTCTTGGTGGTATTTTACTAAATGGGGGAAAATGGCCAGGACACCAGAAAAATGCCCCTTTTCTTTTCAAGAAGTGCCATAGTGTAACCCCCTGCTAATGGGGGTTCCTAAAATGCCTGACTGGGCTTACCTTAGCCCTGCACCTTCTATCCTCTTTTTGCTTTCTCCCAGGCATCATCCAAATTCCTGCCACAAAGTTTTCTGGTCCCCCAGATCTTCTTTGACCCTCTGTGTGCCCGAGCCAGCAGCCCAATTAAAACACAGCCCCTTGAGGCTTAAAAACACCACTCGTGAGCATCAGGTTAAAAGGGTTGTCCCCAGGGTAGCGGGAATTGCATTGGTGCAAAAAGTGCCTTCAAAGTGAACCGCTTTGTTTTGCGGTTGCCTCTGGATTGTGCCATGGGTCCTGGGATCCCTTCCACCTAATTGGGACCCGCTGATCATGGATAACCTGCTTTGGGGCCGCTCAAATGAAAACTTAAAGAGTTTGACCGGGACTCCTTGAAATATGCCTGAGCTGGACCCCGATCAGCTGAATAAATAAATATGTGTGTCAGGATGCCCCCAGGGTAGCTATAATTGGCTGCTGTCGATCAGAAGAGAAAATAAATGTTTTTATAATAGTGAATTATTGCTGCATGTATGGAAATGAGCTATCAATGGGGTGAAAGTACTTTAAATTAAAATAAATGTTTTTTTCCCTAGATTCACCAGTACTTTGGGACTCTGTCAGCCTCTCAGCTGCTGCAGGAGGAGCTTGTATATGTGCAGTAGTGACAGAAAAATCAAAGGAGCCACAACCTTCATCTGTGCAGTGACTGCAAGTACACCCTTTGGGCTACTGAGCTGTGGGGCATTGGGGCAAATAATTATTTCTTTCTGGCTGTACCGGGACATTATTCAGGACTGTATCTGATCTGCTATGAGAGACAGTGAGTTAAGCAGCCATTGTAAGCAGCCACAGCCAATTGGAAGCCAGAAATCAAAAGCCAGGATGTGTGGGACATTCACTACACCTCTTGGGTAAACACTCAAGTACTCATGAGGATTTACAGGGACATCATTTTAGCTGCCAATTCACCCAACCAACTGTGCCTCGATTATTCTGATTGACAGGTCCCTCAACCATATGGAGATCTATCACCCCATCTTACCTGCCAATCAGGAATAGAGACAGAGCCCTATAAGAGAAAGTGTCTGCCAGCATTTTGCCAGATCTGCCAAAGTGAGAAGAGAAGAGCAGGCTCCAACCTGCTGGGAGCCCCGGGGGCTTAGGCCTCTGCCATGCTTCTAGGACTGGGCCACTTAGCGAAGCCCCTCCAGTTATCAGTGGGTATTTGCTATTTTCTAGTTACAGTTCAAAAGGTAAATAAATGTAATGTTCTGCAACTGCTAGTCTGGAGGTTGCCAGAAATGTCCTCCAGAGGCTAGCCCTCCCTCCCACATTGGGGAAAGATGTGGAAAGAAGACCACTTAACCATGCTTCAGTTGTGAGAGAGCTGAAGTAGAACACCAGGATGCTTTTGATTGCAGATGCAACCCATGGGGGACCTGGGTAAGTACCCTCGTAACCCCCCCCAGCACAAGGGAGAAGTTTCCAAAGGAATCTTGGGGGCCTCAAGCCCTGCTACCAGACATTTTCTGCTGTGAGATGAGATCTTAGAGTTATCAGTCTGGGATGATATGCCCCTACAGAGACTGTCTTGTTCAAAATTAGTGGGATACATCTTTCCCGCTGCCCAAATGGTTCATATGCAGGTGCATCGGGATGGCTTGATAGTGAATCATATAAATGTGTTGTAATTTGTCATTGCCCTATGGGTTAGTGTCCTGCCTTTGTGGAGCTGACAGCCAAGCCATGTTTGCCACCTCATGGGGTGGGAGGCTCTAGAGCTTATTTGATCCTGAATTATTCTGAAGATAGCTGTTTCTGTCTTAGCCGGATTTTGTTGGAGTGCACTTGTCAAAAGTGTGTGATATCTAAGGCGGCCTACAAAAAATATAAAACAACAAGAGGGGATAGGGATAAGGAAATGTACCATCTTGCATCTAGAAAAGTTACCCGGATGGTGAGGGGGGCAAAGTCCAGTAAAGAGCAATGGCTGCCACAGGGGATACATGGATGGGAAAAGGGGTTCTTCCAGTACATTGGGGAGTGGAGAAAAACTAAGGGCCATCTCAGCAGATTGAGATCGAAAGGAGGGCGGGTGGAAGAGGCGAAGGACCAGGCAGAGGTATTTAACGAGCACTTTGCCTCTGTGTTCACTAGGAAGGGGGATGGGATATCTACAAAGCAAGGCACGATGGGGATAGAAGCAGCAGTGAGTGGGATCAGGGGAGCAACAGAAATGGAGCAAGAGGAAGGGAGAGGTACCCCAGGGGTGTCACATCAGGATAAGGATAAAAAGGCCAGTAAGGTGGGGGGACAGATGATGCTATCTCCACCAAAAGGGTGTGGTTAGGCCTCAAGGCCCTAAAGAAAGACAAATTTCCTGGGCTGGATGGCATTCATCCGAGAGTACTATGGGAATTAGCGGACATACTGGCTGCTCCCCTGGTGGAGCTCTTCAACAGGTCACTTGAGACAGGGAGGGTACCTAGGGATTGGCGAGAGGCACATGTGGTGCTTATCCATAAAGGGGGTTCGAGGGAAGTACCAGGTAACTATAGACCCATCAGCTTGACCTCGGTGGTGGGAAAATTAATGGAGAGTATACTAAAGGAACGATTGGGGGTGTACTTGGAGGAGGTGGGAGGTCTGGATAGTCGGCAACATGGGTTTGTGCCAGGTAGATCATGTCAAACCAATCTTGTGGAGTTCTACGAATGGGTAACATCAGAACTGGACAGGGGAAAGCCTGTGGATGTATTATTCTTGGACTTCAGCAAGGCATTTGACTCTGTCCCCCACAATGGTCTGGTGCAGAAACTGATGGGGTTGGGAGTAGGCCCTTTGATGGTCAGATGGATTGAAAACTGGCTAGCTGGACGTACCCAGAAAGTAGTGATCTGTGGGGAGCTCTCGAACCCTAGAGAGGTTGGTAGTAGGGTACCGCAGGGCTCGGTCCTGGGTCCGATCCTGTTTAATGCATACATATCGGACATCAGGGAGGGTATAGGGTGTGAAATGAGTCTCTTCGCTGATGACTCCAAGATGGGAGCAGTAGTTGAGGGAGAAGAGGGGAGGTTGGCCCTGCAAGGGGACCTGGACGCCCTGGAAAGCTGGGCTCACACATGGAAATTAAATTTCAATATCACCAAGTGCAAGGTGTTACATCTTGGGTGGGGAAACCCTAAACACAGGTACACCCTGGGAGGGGAGGTGCTGGAGGCCTCAATAGGGGAAAAGACCTAGGGGTTATGGTGGATGGCTGTATGAATAACTCTGAGCAGTGCAGGAGAGCGGCTAGCAAGGCAAACAGGATGTTGGGATGCATCGTGAGGGGATCACCTCTAGGAGCAAGGAAGTGATTCTGCCACTGTACAATGGACTGGTTAGACCACACCTTGAGTACTGTGTACAGTACTGGAGACCACACTTGAAGAGGGACATACAGCTCCTGGAGAGGGTACAGAGGAGGGCAACTAAGATGATACGAGGGCTAGGGGATTTGACATATGAGGACAGACTTGAGGAGCTCTGCCTGTTTTCATTGGAGGAGAGGAGAGACAGAGGGGACATGATTGAGGTCTTCAAGTACCTCAAGGGAATAAATAGGTAAACATGGAGGGGATCTTTAGACTAAAGTAGGGAGGTATCACCAGAGTGCATGGTTTGAAGTTGGAAAGTGGAAGGGTGAGGGGGGAAAAGAGGAGGAGGTTTTTCACTGAGAGGGGGGTGGACCCTTGGAATGCACTGCCTGGTGAGCTGGTTCAGAGATCCACAGTGAGGGCTTCCAAGAGAGGGTGGGACAGACACAGAAAGTAGATGTATCAGATGATGGCCTGTCCCAGGGGGGTGGGGATGGATGATAGGGGGTTTCTGGAACACAAGGGGGGGGGGCCTCGGCACCCAACTAGGGATCTGAGGTTCGAGCAGACTCGCTAGACCGTAAGGTCTAATCTGCTGGCAAATAGTATGTTAGTATATCTAGACGTGCGGGAAGGGACTTTGTCTATAGATGCTTTACTTGGTATTTAAATGTACTGGATGTGACATAATGCAAAATGAATATGGATGCTTGATAAAAGTGTCACCTTCTGTTGTTACTGAATGGATGCCAGTTTGGTATTTAAATGTACTGGATATGACCTCGTTTCAAGGGAATTTGGATGCTTGATAAAAGTATTGCTTTTCTAACTATACTGGATGGGACTTTGAAATATTGTACTAAATGTTCGGGATGTAAAATCCAACATCTAGCCATGTAGCTTGTCCTGAAATGTTTGGTTTCTGTATTGTGCAGGGTAATCCCTGGCTCTTTGTGACGAGCAGGGTCAATTCCTACTAATTCTGCTAAATGCAGGGCAATCCCTGCCTTCATTGTACCCAATCATCAACAGCCATTGTACTAATAGTTCTGCAAGTTTACCCCTCCCTTCGAATCAATAGTCGGACAACTCAACCAGCTGCAACATCCACCAGGCCTGCAACATCTAGGACTGTGTTATCCGGGTGTCCAGTATGGTATGAGATTGCAGGGTTTCTGCTGTATCTGGGACTGGTGCCAGTGTGGGTAATCATATAATTATTTATGTAACATCTGATTAGTCAGCAGCTAGATAGCCAGGGCTCTGGGTATCGTGTGTCAAATTGAGAAATGTGATTGCCTGTAGTCTATTAGTATGTAGTCACCCAGCTGGAGGGTTCACCAGTAAAACACCAATCAAACCTGTACATATGTATGTAGTAATCAAATAACCTCTACTCCACATCCCCGTTCCTAACTCCTTGTCCCCTGAAATTGTTGTATAGATATACACAGTAGATGTATGTAGTACATATGTGATGCATTTTTCTTTTTGGGGGGATTATTATGTAATTTTCAGATTCATGGGGCGTAGGAGACTATAGTTATTGTATGGAAGTACTGTAAAGCAAAGGCTAAAGGGAGCATACGCCTTGAGATTAGCAAAGAATATTAAGTATTAGTGTAGCTCACCATTGGGCAATGGTACCTCTGTCACACTACCTCAGCCTAGTAATACAAAGCAGAGGCATGCCAATGTCACCTTCAGGAGGAAACGAGAGGTGTGCAGAACCTTATCTGGCAAAAAAATGTTTCATGAAAGTGAGGAGGCTCGGTTTAAATTAAACCAAAGTTGAACTTTGCCATTTCGGCTCGGATGCAACTTGTTTTAGGACTCTTGCCCCTTCCCCCTCCCATGCATGATTGAGAACTGTGATGATGATAGTATCACAATGATTATCCCATCATTAGGAGTTAAGACAGTCAGCCATGATGCCATGCCAGCAGCGCCTGCCCTCTCTCAACAAGGGGACCACATGATGATCCCTCTGCAGCATGCCACATTGTGACAGTGTCAATGAAGTTAGCATGAGCTACAGAGAGGAGAAAAGGAGAATGATGGTCACAAAAACTCTTTTAAGAGTGCCATTTTAGAATAATTATCTTTTTAAAGACTAAGGGGGGGGGGCAAGGCAGCCAGGTTGAGGAAATTTGAAAAAAATATTTCCGTTAGTAGTGGAGAGGGAAGCATGTAATAGGCAGGCAGCATGGCTGAGGAGCATGTAGCATTGCGATGTGCACAGAGGTCCAAAGCAGGTGCACCATATATATAAAAAAATACAGATAAACTGGCTGTAGCTGGTAGCAGGCAGGCATTTCTTTTTTAATAATTAGTGCATGAAAACAAATAAATATATGAGTAGTGTTGTACATATTTAATCCCTGACAGCAAACCTGAGTCTCTCTGAGCTGACCAGTTCAGCAAAGATTAGGCATTACTTATTTATTGCTGTGTTTGTCTAGCCTAAAACCTTGAGAAATGTGTGCTTTCAGTTTAACATAAATATGGAATGTCAACGTACATGAAAACGGTGAACTTAACTTTAAACTTTTATAAATATTTTCTCTCATCTGGAAAAGAACTGAAAAATTCATTTAACTGCTGAGCAACATACTAGAACTCATGCAAGTACTTGGTAATACACATAGAAATCAAAGGTCTTCTTGGGAAGGCACATATGATCACATCACAATCAGCAGAAGAAGAACAGTTCACTAACAAGTCTGTTTACTTATTGAAAATGAAGGTACAAAAACTGAAGCTTGAAAGTGCATCATTGAAGTACTCAGTGCTGTCAGTCAATGCATTACAGGTTACCGTGGTTGAAAGTGCAGGCCAATGGGGAGCGTGGTTAGGACACCAACATGGTGGCAGCTTAATTTTTGAGCTCACCTAGGGCCGGGTAATATCAGAGCTTGGACACCACGACCTTTAGGCTGTAATGACCCCAAGTAACTGAATGTGTAGGTTAACCTCCCCTTACCTATCAACACACAACAGCATCTATACCGAGTGCCCCTTTGAGGCAGGAGAAGTGTCAGAGTTTGAGCAGTGCGACGAGCAGACCCCATCCGAGAGATACTGGGTCAACAGCGAGTGGAGTGGCTGGAGCACTGAACCCTCATTAATTACATCTCGCACTTACACCAGTGGCAAAGGAACTTCTCTCCTGGTCTCTGCTTTTGTGCTAAGCACTCATGGATTTGCAAGGCGAGCAGGGCCAAACAAGCCCGAATACAATATTAGCCGCACCACAGCATTCTGTAACTGATTCCCAATCCCTGCAACACATTACACGGATGTTGGAAGTAGTATTGAACCGAGTGGAACACATTAACACCACACTATCGAGCACGGCGGCCGATGTCAGAAATTTACAGGACCGTATGAATGTGTCAGAGCAACGGATGGAGACTTGCAAACAGCACCAATCCAAGTGCCTTTATCATTTGCAGTTACAGGAGGAAAGAATTGTTGTGCTACAAGATAGAGTAGAAGATCAGGAGAGCAGGGCCAGAAGGAATAACCTGCACATCATAGGCATACCAGAAGGAGTGGAAGGGCAGAATATGGAGAGATTCTTAAATGAGACTTTGCCTATCATATTAGGGGATAGATGGTGGGGAAATATGGATGTAGAACGAGCGCATAGGCTAACAGCCAGAAGAGACAGGAATTCCTCGATGCCAAGACCAATTATAGCGTACTTTTTGCGCAACACCACAAAGGAGAAAATCCTCAGGGCTGCAAGAGATTTAGGAGAGGTGAGTTGGCAAGGTGCTACTGTGCTATTCTATTGAGACTTTGCTCATGAAACTGCCTGCAAATGACGTGCTTTTGGCCCCCTCAAAAAATATATGTATCATTATAACTTTTGCTTTAAGTTCAGGGGACTTACCAGTTTACTGGTAATGAAAGATGGCGGAGAACTGGTGGCAGAACACCCTTTGGAGGTAGAGCGATGGCCTGCTAAATTCTGTCCCAAGCTGCCAAATCAAACTACATCTCCCAGAAGGCTCTGGGAACCTAACACATTGAAAGGTAACTATGTGGACAGACAACAGAATCCAGGAGACAATACAAGGGGTGGATGTGCAACACCAAGAAACGGTCCCCCAGCACTTATGGGCCCTCTTGATCTCTCTCAGATGCACTCTGATCCTCATGTGAAATCTCCACAGTCCCCACATAAGGCGAACACTGCTATGCCACCTCGATCAGCAAGTTCTTCATCTCGACATCAACAGAGATCTATGAGTGGCAGCCAAAATATACAAGACTCCAGCAAAGATTTCTCGGGAAGACAAAGCCTCCCCTCTTCGTAACATCCATTCTCCTGCGTTCGATGCTACCGATAAGGGCACTATAACTTTGAAGGACTGGGTGGACATATCCGAAGCTGCTCTGGTAGAGGTGGTTGATGCTGTGACCCCAGTCAGACCCAGGCTAATCTCTTATGCTGCAGCAGTGGCCACGGATGGTTTAGTGCTTGCACCTGTATATTCATTGACTAGTGAACGTTCTGATGACCTCCCTGGTCGATAGCCTGGACTTTTGTAGCTTATGCATTGTCAATCTGCTCCGACATAAGTTGCATATCTAACTTCGTCACATTGGTTACTGCGCCTGTACCCTGATGGGAATCAGGTTGGTGGATTCCTATGGTCACTGTTGTCCTGGCCTATGCATCATTCCCCTTCCTATCCCAAGCATTGCATAATTAGGGCACTGAAGCCCAATATCTCTGGTTAGTTTAAAGCACAGGGTTTATTTTGCTATATGACCCTGGATTAAACAGGTAGCAGAGAGTGCAGGAAACTATGGCGTTGTGACAGCCACACCCTCTCTGCAATGCTACCTACATTCTCATATGGGGCCTTTACCATTAGGTAAGGTCATTCATCCCCTTCCCTTCTCTGCTCCCTTGAAACCTCTATGTAGGAACCCCCTTATGGTTCTCCTGTATTGGTCCCTTCCCCTTCCCCCTTCCCCCAATGGTCGGGAACCTGACCTTGGGCATATTACCAGCCCAGAGCTCTGGACCTTAGTTGACTCTAAGCACTCACCTCTTATAAGGATCCAAGGGTTAGTGTATCTGAGGCCACCAACTTTTTAGGGGCCTCTTTCACAGAACCTTGATCCTATAGCGTCTTTGCGCACTGTTACAGTTTATCTGTGCATATTATAAAAATTGTTTTTGGGGTGGAGGTAGGATAGGTTTATTATCTTGCCCTCAGTTAACCTCCACTTAAGTTAGAGTTCCTTAGGATATATTGCACACATTGCTTGTTCAACGCTTTAAGCTCTGTGTTGTATTTGTTTTATTGCAGCTTCCTGTTCAAGGTGTGAATATCTCTTGCTCCTTTGGCGCTTCTCTCCCTTCTCATCTGGCAGCATAGGTGGTTTCTAGCTTGATTTGTTTGTTCTCAAATATATTTAACAGGGTGATTTAATATCTAAACTACTGGCTACAGTCCTGGGGTAAGTACATGTTGCATATATCCTAAGCAAATATGTGTCCCCCCAAGATCATAGCTAGTTCTGTTAGTTCCCCCACCGTTCTGGTATCTTGGAATGTCAATGGTTTAAACCACCCTGTTAAACGGACTAAAGTGCTTCAGCATTTACGTTCCCTATACTCAGATATTGTCCTACTATAGGAAACTCACCTTTTGAAAAGGGCAGTAGCATGGATGAAAAAATCGTGGGTGGGTGCGGTCTGTGCCAGTTCAGCCTCCTCCAAGACAAGAGGGGTAGCCATTCTAATCCAGCGCTCCTCCTCCTGGACCTTGGAGGAGTCCAAACAGGATTCACAGGGTAGATGGGTGGTTGTCAGGCTATCCTCCCCAGAAGGGAATCTTATTCTCTGTAATTTGTATGCCTCAAACGCCTATCATGCTGAGTTTTTTTCCCGCGGTCAGTCAGGCTATCTCTGCACTTAACCAGGATGATGGGGCAATCCCCATTATAATAGAAGGATACTTTAATATAGTGTTGGATGTATTTGTAGATAAATCCAACCCTACCCCCCAGATCAGATCCAAAGCTAGTCTGTCCGTTCAGGAAATGCGACAGGAATGGTGCTTAATGGAGATGTGGCGCCAAGGACAATCCGGCTGGAAGGGGCTATACATTTTATTCCTCAGTGCACTCTACCCACAGTCACATAAATTTTTTTCTAACTAATGCAGTAATGGCTCAGAACACTCTAAATGCCAAAATTAGGAATGTTGTCATCTCAGACCATGCCCCAGTGTCAATATCCTATACGAGGGGGGGGGGTCAACCTAAAATGGGTACTCATTGGAGGTGTAATCCCCTATTGCTAAAAGATCCGGAATTTCTCAAAATGATTTCTCAGGCTGCAAAGGATTATTTTGCTCTCAATACCCAATGTGGCATCTCCCTAGGTACAGTGTGGGAAGCCTTCAAGGCGGTCCTCAGAGGCTGCATCATTGCCTTCTCAGCTGCCAAAAACAAAGCTCATAAAGCTAACTTGGCCCAATGGCAAACAGACCTGGCTACCCTGGATTCCAGCTTTAAGGCTTCCTCTACCTTTAGGAGAAACAATTCTCTTGTTAGGCGCATAGTGGGCCTTAAGTACCAAATCAGTGCTACCCAACACCAAAAGGCAGAATGGGTCTTGATGAGGTCCAAACATGCATACTGGGGGGGGGCAGACTGTTAGCTTTCAGGCTTCGGAAGCAACAAGTTTCATCTGGAATTCAGGCCCTTTGTACTCCCTCTGGCAAGATTGTCCATAAATCTCAAGATATTAATGACACCATGAAGGTATTTTATCATACCTTATATAGATCACAGGCTGGTCTTCAAGTTCAAGTTTATTATAGGAAAACTCCATTGAGCAAGCTCATTCACAAGGAGGTCCTGAGACATTTGCACATACATAACGTTATTACATAGATAGGAACAATTGTATGAAGATAAACTCTGTGGCCTGGATATTCAAAAGGGTTGCGCCATGCGCAACAGGGTTGTGCATGCGCAAGTCCAAAATGCGCCATTCTGCGATATTCAGCAGGAGGCAGTTACGCCACTGGCATCAGGTTGCGCAAGAGAGCAATGCAAATGAATGCATGCTCAACAGGAGGGGGAGGATCCATGCATAACCTCGCGGCCCGATGTTCAGTCGGGTTGTGCAGAGTTGTGCATGCGCAACCCCAACCTCGCCTGTACAACCTTGAGCCCAAAAAAAAGGCTTAGGTTGAGGCCACCCACAGGTGAGCTGCTGCATTGCAGGGCGCAACACAGCAGCTGCCACCCTGGCTGGCCCCAACTCTTTCCCTATGCCCCCCACCAGCCCGATCGCGGGCATAGTGCTGATCTCCCCCCACATCTCCCACAGCCCGATCGCGGGCATAGTGTCTCGACTCCCCACACATCTCCACAGCCCGATCGCGGGCAGTACAGGCCACATAACACCCCCCCATATCCGAAGCCGATGCGGGCATAGCGTGTATGAACCCCCAGTGCCCGATCGCGGGCAGAATGAACCCCAACCCAAATATCTCCCTGGTGGTCCAGTGGACGTAAAAGCCGATCGTGGGCAGAATCATCTAAACCCCCTCAAACATCTCCCTGGTGTCTAGTGTCCCCACCCACGAAGCCCCTCCACCCGCTCCCCGCGGCGGAGGCGACAGCATCCACCGCCTGCCACCGCCACCCGCTGACTGACTGTCGGTGGGGCTGCCGCCCATTGGTGCAGAGCTACAGCCAATGGGCTTGCAGCCCATACCGTACATGACAGTCCAGATTTGTGAATGACCATGGCCAGAAGCTCACGTCGCATATGACAGTTCAGGATTTGTGAATGATGTTATCTGTAATCTGACTGTCATGACGTATGGCTGCAAGCCCATTGGCTGTAGCTCTGCACCACATGGCGCAGCGCCCTACCGGACAGTCAGTCGGCGGGCGGCGGGGCGCAGGCGGTGGATGCTGTCGCCCGCCGCTGTGGGGAGCGGGTGAGGGGCTTCGGGTGGGGGGACACTAGACACCAGGGAGATGTTTGGGGGTTGTGATGATTCTGCCCGCGATCGGGCTTTACGGTCCACTGGACCACCAGGAGATATTTGGGTTGGGGGTTATATCTGCCCGCGATCGGGCACTGGGGCTCATACACGCTATGCCTGCGATCGGGCTTCGGGCACGTGTGGGGTGTTACATGTACTCTGTAATGCCCGCGATCGGGCTTCGGGTACGTGGTGGGGGTGTTACATGGCCTGTAATGCCTGCACTGGCTGCATTAGGTGGCCGGTTCCCCGATGGGCTGCTGCCTGGCAGGGTGGCCAGGCGCAAGTCCTCGGGGATCGGCACACCTACATGCAAATGGCATGCAAATGGGGCCATAAATAGATGCAAATGGCCCCCCCTGCGCCTTGCATAAATTATGGCCCCATTTGCATGTCACCTTTTGAATATCGGAAATTTGCGCATGGCGCAATGGTACTTGCGCCACCGCAAGTTTAATGCTCATCTCTGGCAACTTGCGGTGGCGCAAGTTCCACTGCGCCATGCGCAAGTGCTGTGGCTGGGGAGTGATATTCAAGGGTTGCAATGGCAGCGCACGCTGAATATCACCGTGCCACACCCCTGCGCAACTATTTTGAGCAGCGCAAGGGCTTGCTCCTCAGAATGGCGCAGTTTGAATATCCAGGCCTGTGTGTACATATAATACAGGTGGTATACAACATAGTAAATTACCAAGTAGCTACAACATAGCAGTGCAGGGTCCAGTTGGCTCGTATAATATGTCAAGTGGAGAGATTATAAAAGAGAATAGGAAAATTTATACCAGGTTGGCAGTTACATTCCAACTTGGGGAGTAATAGGGCAGTCAGCACACAAAGGCTTGACTTATAGTTAAGTGAAGGCCTAGTAGCAGCTGCAGGTGTGTTTTATTTTAGAGCCTGTTAGTGTTTTGTAGGAATTGATTGAGATAATGCTGGTTAGCTTCAGCATGGATTGTAATTGATTCTAAATGTTGGGGAGGGCATATGAAATAGCCCTTTGGCCAAATATAGTTCGAGTCCTAGAAACGTCTAATAGGATATAGTCAGATTTCCTGAGGGATTAAGCACTATGGTAAATGTGTAATACAGATGTTAGGTAGTCTGGCAATTTGTGCAAAAGTATCTTAAGGGCCCAGATACCGGCATGGAGCATGCGTCTGGTAGCAACTGAAGTCCAGCCTACCACCGCATATAGATCACAGTGATGGGTCCTGAAAGTGGAGCTGGTAATGAATTGTAGGGCACGGTGGAAGAGAACGTCCAGCTTTGAGAGGCTAGAGGCTGGGGAGGAGAGGTAGATAACATCCCCATAGTCTAGTAGGGAAAGGAAAGTGGCTTGGACAAGCCATCACAGGCTGGTCTTTCGAAGCCACAATTAGAGCAAGAGATAGACCAGTTTCTCCAGAGATTCGTCAGACCAGAAATTACCCGGCTGCAAAAGGTCCACCTTGGATGCCCTGATAACCCCAGTGGAATTACGGCAAGCCCTATTCAGTATGGCTAAATGCAAATCTCCTGGCCCGGATGGAATGACGGCTGAGTTGTATCAAGCGCTAGTGGAGGATATCTCGCAGCCCTTACTCCTTGCTCTACATGAAGCCCATACAGCTGGCTCATTCCCCCCATCTATGAGAGAGGATCTTATTACTCTCTTACTGAAAAAATCTAATGACCCTCTGGACTGTACCAGTTATCACCCAATCTCTCTACTCCCTGTTGATACTAAAATCCTGGCCAAAATCCTAGCCATGTGGATGCAGGAGGTGCTACCTTCAATTATCCACCCAGCCCAGGTTGGCTTTATGCAGGGCAAATCCGATTCAGATAATACTAGGCTCCTCCTGAATTTAAAATGGACAGCTTCTCACTCTCCCGATCCTATGGCTGCCATGGCAATTGATTTTACTAAAGCCTTTGACTCCATTGAATGGCACTATCTGCACCGGGTGTTACAGCTGTATGGTTTTGGCCCAGTTTTCTGTCAGTGGGTAGCTACACTATACGGCTTTCCGATGGCTAGAATTTTGACTAACACCACTATATCTGCACTGTTCCCCCTACATAGGGGCACCAGGCAAGGTTGACCCCATCCCCTCTTTTATTTTTAGTGGCCTTAGACCCCCTCATATGGGCCTTTATTGCCTCGCCTGATATCTCTGGCATTACATTCACTGGGAAATCTTACCTAGTAGCAGCGTACGCTGATGACCTGCTCTTGACCTTCTCTCACCCAGAACGGTCACTACGGCATGTTCTATCCCTTTTGCAGACATTCTCATCTTTTTCGAGTCTATGCGCTAATCAGAAAAAGACGCTTCTGGCCCCTCTTAATGCAGCATGTACTAGACGGTGCCTACAGGGGATGGAACTCTTGTGGGCTATGCAGGGGTTTTTGTACTTGGGCATAACCATACCTGCTAAATGGGTGGATCTAGAACGGGCCAATTTCATGCCACTGCTGACTCACCTGTCAGCAGAGATAGACAGATGGAAAAGACTCCAACTATCCTTACCTGGGAAAGTTGCAGCTATCCGTATGCTTCTGTTGCCCCAAGTTATGTACTGTACTTATTTAAGAATCTTCCAATACGTCTCTCCCCCCAAGCTCTTTGCCTCCATGGAAAACCAGGTATCTCGCTTTTTGTGGGAAGGTAAAGCCCCCAGATGGAGCAAGCACAAATTAAGGGCACACTGGTCCAAAGGGGGTCTGGGATCCCCCTGCATTCAAGGATACCACTTATCCTGCACAGCAGTCACTGCTACTAAGTGGTTTGTCCCTAGTTCATTATCCTCTCCACTTTGGGTGCAACTGGAAGCTGATTTAGTGGCAAACACCCAGCTGCACCAGTTTCTACACCCCAAGACCCACTTCCAGTGCACTCTGGCACCCCTAGTAGCAGAGGCCAAATGAACCTGGCACTTGCTCATACTCCCAGGGAGGCTCAGGCACCTCCATGGCTTTTTACCCTGCTATGGCATAATAAGGCTTGAGCAATCGGGGATACCCCTCTGTATTGGCCCACATGAGAGGCTCAGGGACTCCATTATATACAGGATTTGTGTATACCTGGCTCCTCAATCTTAATGTCCTTTAACCAACTGCAGCAGAAATTTCATATCCCAAGTAGTGACTTCTGGAGATTCCTTCAAATACGCAGTGCTGTACAAGCCAACAAACCCCGTATGTACATCGATCCGAAATGGGAATAGTTAGCCTATAGGCATGAAACCCTCTCATCTGGGGTTCTTATTGGGTGCTTTTATAAGTCTTGGAGGGATGCTCAGGTAGACCCCTCAAATTCGTGTAGGCTAAATTGGGCGTCTATTCTGAACAGGCATATTTCTCAGGAATCCTGGAACCGCTATCTCGGGTATTGCCATTACATGTATACAGATACTAAAAGCTGCTTCATACAGCTTAAAATATTGTTGTTCTGGTATTGAATGCCAGCATCCCTGCATTCCCATGGCCTATTACAGCACTCTAATTATTGGCAATGTCACCAACCTGGAGCCCACCTTTTTCATATTCTATGGACATGCCCTCTGCTCTCACCTTTCTGGTTGTCTATTGCCAAGGACTGCTCCATGATTCTTAGATCTCAGATACTCTTTTCTGACCATAAGCTCCTCCTAGGGGATACCACCTCCCTAACTGCCTTGTCTTGACCTAAGAGACAATGGGTTGCACTTGCTCATATTGAAGCTAAGTGACTAATACTTATGCACTGGCGCCAACCAATTCCACAACCCGCACTAGCTGGCATGCTGCCCTTGCTAGATTATCTATATTAGATCATTTATCTTGTATTCAAGTAGGTCATATGGATCAATACAATGCCAGATGGGAAGCTTATTTTTACTCACCTCTTTGTAAAATTCCAGTCTCTCACTATAATCCTCCTCTATAATCTGTCTGCTACTTTATTGTCATGTTTTGTAATCCTGCCTCTAGAATGTGTAGTATTTGAGGTCTTTGGATGGCCTCTACTGACTACTGGATACTGTAATTTTTGAGCAACATGCTGCATTATTATTATGATCTCTGTGACTATGTAGAGCTTGTCATAGCTGCATATGAACTAGGCCGCTTTTGTGGCCTCTTGGTATATATAATGCTGTACTTATGTTTGGAAAACTAATAAAACTTTTCTATGATAAAAAAGGAAAAAAAGAAAGTGCAGGCCAATGCTGCAATGCTGGCTGCTGTAATGGTGTCTGTTTAGGAGCAGAAACTGAAGTGCTGGCTGATCCGAAGTGCTGAGGTCTTCCTTGTGAGGTGTTTGGTAATGGAAGATGTGTCTCTTGGAGCTTTTTGATTGTCAGGCTGGTTTGAAGGATTCTGTTGAAGTGTCATTTTTGTGTGTTGTCTGATTGATTGGCATATTGCTTCAGTCTAAGTTTGGACTTATGTCAGGATATTGCAACTATGTGTCGTGATCTACTCCTGCATCATTAACTAGTTGACAGCAAGTACTGTAGCTCTTATGCAGTGGATTGCATATATCCTGGAAAGGCCTGCTGTTTTATTTATTTTTTTCCATGAAGCCAGCAATGTACTGTTCCCTTTGAGGGTTCTTCCCATACCAGATGTCCATTGGTTCTTGCATGTTCTTTGGCATCTGCAAAAATCTGGACTGTTCTGGGTGTACTTTGTTGGCATACAGCAGGAAGCTCTGTAGAGGGCAGTTCTCATTGCCAGGCTGCTCATACATGTGAACCTCTGTCATTGCTGTACTGTCATGTAGTTCCCCTTGGTGATTTTTTTGTCAGCAGTACTGTAGTGAGAGTGATGTATTTTACTGCACTGCTGTCTGTCGTGAGGGCAAAGTCACTTTTTAGTAAGTTTGTCAGTGTTTTTTTTTCCTCTTATACATAAAACAAAATTGGATTTTGAACCAGACTTTGTAGAGTAATGTTAAGGAATTTATACATTTTAAAGTGCCACTGCTGTAAAGATTTTTTAAGGTCATCCTCGATATTGACTGCTTATTATCTACAGGGTTAAGTCCATGGCATGCTGCATTTTTGTCTTGTAGATTTCAATACTTGTTTGCTTGAGGAAACTGGAGGTCTTTAATGATATCTATGTTGCACTCCAATGGCTACTGCTGTAGGAACCAATGTATGCCACTCCTAATATTTATTAAGCTGCCCTTTTTACAGAGGATTCAATCATGCTACCTTGCTGACAGGAAGAATGCTTTCAATAGATCTGCCAGTTCATTTACAGGGAGCACCTCAGACACTGGTAATATCCCTTTTCTACAGATAAATCTTTCAAGATTTTGGCTGCCCAGTTTTCCTGATACTTGATATTTTTTGGTTGCTTGGCCTCCTAAAGTGGCTATATCTTCTTTTGACAGAGTTGGAAATTTACCTGGGTCACTGTGCAATCATTATAAAGCTTATGTCTTTATTTGTCTAATTTCTTGTAGATTCTCTTCACTGAGAGGAAAAAAGTCTTTTGTTTCAAGGGAAATGTTGAAATTTACTGGTTCCATCTTTCTGATTGCCTGCTACTTTATTCTGATGTTGAGAAAGACTGATGTTCACTTTCGCAACTAACTGAAGTACTTTTGCTATGGCTGATTCACTTCACAGCTGAAGCCACTGCAGTGATTCTGACAGTATGACTGTCAAAAGGCAGCATCAATGTGGCAGGAATTGGCTGTGCAGAGCAGCGTGAGGCAACAACTTTATGCTCTGTAAGAAGTTCAGAAGTACTGACATTTGATTGGTGGAGGCAGTTACACTGCTTTATCATTTCTAAATGCTTGTTATATGCCATTCTACAGATTTAGTCCCTGACCTACCAGTATCCAACTTGTTTGTTTTAAACCACTTTGCACTACAGTGCATAAAGGTGCAATAAAACCAGGTTACTTTTCTTCAGGGGCTTGCAAAGATGGATTATTAAACATGCATCAGTGAGATGAGCAGACAGGATGTCAGATATGTAATGGAGGGGGGGGTTTAACAGAGAGCTGTGATAGTGATTTTGTGCCACATACACTTAGGGGCTTGATTAAAGTTAGTAAGGGTAGCATGGTATTAAAGTTGATGTAGGTGAAGGAAGAGGAGCAACTGTCTGTTTCACTCTATATACTTTTTATTTAATGTCATGCCTGTCCACATTCTAATCTAACATATGGGCATGCTCAAATGATGTAATGTAACAAAGGGAAGGCTGAGAGGGGACATGATTGTGTCTTTTTTTCAAAATATTAATGGAGGTAGACGGGATGTCGTACGCAAAGAGGTTTCAGCTGGTGAGTATAGTGCAAACTAAATTAAAGGGTATGCCCTCAAATTGAAGATGAAGCAGAATAGGGGAAACATTACAACTCAACTTAGCTCAACTTTATTTATAAAAAAGTGCAATTCAATATCAAAGCGATTGAACAATAATTAAAAAAATTTCAGTATTCAAAATATCAATAAATAATAAAATATATAACCGTCTCAATAATTCATTCAAATTCCAGGAAAGCAAGATTATAAAGATATGTCTTTCATGCAGATTTAAAACTCTCTCCGGTCAGGCAATCCCTTATCCAACAAGGTAGAGAGTTCCACATGTTAGAGGCCACAAACATACTGCAAATGCCCTGGCACCCGAGATCTTCAAACCAACCCTGGGAACCTCTAACAGTCCTTTGTCAGTGGAGCAGAGTGGGCATAGAGGGTGGTAGGGGCAGAGAAGCTCTTAGCAGTACCACGGTCCCTGTTTGTGTAGGGTTTTATAGGTCAGCAAATTGACCTTGAAGGTGATCTGCCATGGAACAGGCAGCCAGTGCAGACCACGGAGCACAAGCATGACATGGCATGATTGAGATAAACCAGTCAGCAACCTGGCTGCTGCATTCTGCACCTGCTGCAAGCAGCAGATCTCAACCTTAGGTAGCCCTAGGTAAAGGGAGTTGCAGTAGAACAGAACATTACTTCTCACATTGAGTGGTTGACATGTGGAATAGTCTAGCCATTAAGGTTGTCAGCACTGTTCAGGTTTTCGAGGCATTACTAGATAGATTTCTGAGAGTGAATGACAATGAAGGTTACACAACAATTCTGCAGTAATGTGCCACCTGTTATGTTTGGATGTGTTTTCATACACAAATTGGGTCTAGTCACAATCATGTGACAAAAGGTTCAGACACAATGAACCGTTATTCACTTCTGTCATCACAGTACAGTGCTGCAATGTTATAATATAATGTTACAGATTTTTCTTAGGGCATTTATAGCAGTTGTATATTAGTCTGCAAAACATTTTATCATATAGTTCCTTTTAGCCACAATGTATTTGACATCTTTAGAGTTATCATCAATGTACAGTATTTTGACATTCATCACACAGTTTTTTAAAATGTGTGTACTACTGATTTTGTAATTAACAATGCAAGTCAATAAATATGGCAACTACTAGCAATTTTTTTTAATATCTGTCCTTTCTGAGATGACCTTTTGACTGAATGTACTGCAGATTCGTATTGTGAGTGTAATGAGACAGTGCTAACATAAAGTATGCTTTTGATTACAAAGAGCAAGGCACCACACCTAGATGTTTAGCTTGATCAAGGTGGGCATAGTAACACAGCAGGATTTTAAAAAAAAACTCAGAACTATGTATTTCAGTTAAGAAACAAACTAAAATTAAAAGATAATAAACATGATTTTTCTCAGAAATACATATTAGCAAAACGATATACAATATGACAAATTTATTTTGTGACTGAAAAATGCTGCTATTCTGAAATATTTCCCTTTTTTTTATGGCCCAATATTTCTCCAAGGAAGTGACAATCCTTTGTCATTATGCTTAATACTTTTTATACAATGAGGTGAGTAAATAACTCTGGAATAAAACATGTATTCTCACTGCAGTGAAATAAACCACTGTGGTGACTGAAATAAACCACTGTCATGTGAAATAAACCACTGTGGTGACATCACCACAGTGGATTATTTGGGACCCTATTGTATAAATAGAACACATGATGGGTGAATGTGGAACACAGAAATATTTGCACTTGTGCATAGTGACCTCTGGTAATGTCACTTGTGGCTCTGCTATGCTTTGCCACTTGTGGTATTACTGGAGGTCACTATGCACTCATGCAAATATATCCCATATTCCACTCTCACCCATCATGTATCCCCCATTTATTATGATGGCATATATATCCATAGCTGTGACAAAAATAGGGGATATACAATGGGCTGTCTCAAAATATGCAGTGTATCTTTAAATGAGAGGGGGCAGACAATAACACATGAGTGTCAGAGTCATAAGTGAGTTATTAAAGTCCTGTTCACTCACAAGTGATGATAAATTGCTTATTTTAAGTCAGGCTATTGAATTTGTAATTTATACAACAGTAACTTGTGAGTTATAGCCTTTTAATCTGTAATTTGCTTGAAAGTGGCTTCTTTGATTTTAACAGCTGGCTTCACTGCTACACTAAGCATTGTGATGTCATCATTTGTGAATGCTGCTCACTGATTGGTTCCCTGTTCTGCTGTGATGACAGTTACCTTAAAAATATCCATTGTGATAACAGTATCTACAAGATATCTTTGATATGTTGCTGTTATTGATGTCACTAGCTAAGATATCCTTTTTATCTCATCATTCTTACCCACTCCTATTGTATAAAAAATGAATAGATGCCAGTCTGTCTGTATAATGACAGAGGTGACACTGTTGACCTGGTTTCAGGAACAAGACTGGGACATCTGAGGGCTTGCTGTGTGGAAGAATGATGAGCATTCCACTCCCAGAGGATACTTTTCTCTTCTGAGCAAAGGGGGAAACATTGACTCCCCTGCCATACTGCCTTCTGGGTGATTAAAGGGTGCACATGCAGTTAAAGTGGCATGAGGCAAGGAGGACACTCATTGATGCTATGCTTCTGCATGCATTTGTTTCTGTATGTCCACTAGGCACCCTTTCAACCAACATCCTGGAGGAAAAGCAAGGTGGAAAATCCTGTGCACAGTAGGATGAAGCCAACACTCCTGTTCCCCACTAACATCATAGGCCAACATCAAATAATCCAAGGTGGAGCTGTGAGAGAGAACAGTATCTGCCATCCACCAGAATTCACCACAGGGCACGAGTCGCTCCATGGACCCACAGAAAGAAGGGTAAGTGACTGAGAAGGGTAGGATGAGGCTGGGAGGCATCAGCTTAGAGGGTAGACTCACTAAAGGGGACAAAACAATATATTAAAAAATGAATAGACATTTGCTATATATTCATTGCATATTTTTCTTAGGGTATTTAAAATAATTCATGACACAAAGATAAGTTTAAGCTGAACATGCCTTTCAAGAAAATAAGTTTCTGTTTGTTAGAGCGTCTTCATCTATGGTGATGCTTCAGTGTTCAGTTCATATGGGTGTTTCCCTGCAAAATTCCAGTTTCAGCACAAACTTATTCTTTTGAGGTTTGAAAGGAAAAAACTCTGTTGTAGGTTTTCTCAAGCAATATGTCATTTAACAGCAGAAGTAGTATGATATACTTGTCCATATATTTTTTTCTCTGTAGCATACAGCACAAATCTACATACTGCATCCTGCATTTCCAAAGAAAACCTGGTGCTGAACATTCCAGTTCCAGATGTAGTTTTCTTTCCTCTGTTTAATATTTTTATTATTATCATTTTTTTTCTATTCTTAAATAAAAACATTCTTAGATAAACATTCCCTGCTGAGCAAAAAGCTTCTACTGGCAAACATCCCAGTGAGTAAACTATAAACACATGTTTATACTTTAAGCTGCATTATAGTGTCGATAATTTATCATTTTTTCTCTCTGCAAACACTTCATTTTGATCCATTAGTCAGACATGGGCAAATAAATTATTGTCCATAAAAATTTAACAGGTTCTATAAAAGCAAAACCTCCATCATCACCACTTTGGCAGAAACTGTGAAATGGATTTTATTAGTTTAATGCAGGCTTTTCACCATAGTTATTGAATTACATCTACCGGTCATGTTTAGATATTTAATATTTATGTTTTTGAGGCATTAGTCCTAATGATAACTGTCCAACATACTAAAAGTATGGTAATATGGGGATAATTTCAACAAACCTCAAGTCAGTTCAAAACTTTGACAGGGACTGATTTGGTTTGGAATGCCCCATTAATATCTATGTTGTGACTCCATTAAAGATATAAGGTGTATTATTTTCATCATTTATGTATGTTATTATTTTTGTTTGTTTGTTTATATAGTACATCCCAAATGCCCCAATACAGTACTTGTCAATATCAATTCCCCCTTGGAGATTCAAGGACTAAAGCAGCTGAAAAGAATACTATCTAAGGTCCTTGTCTGTCAGCACCCTGTTGGGGGACAGTGTCAAACTGCCCAAGTCGGGCGGGGGCCAGCAGTTATGTTTTTGTAATTGCTGGAAATGTATTGGGGTGGCCAATAATGCAAGCCTATTTTGCCAAAAAAGAGGACACAATACGAGCTTAGATGTCAATTCTACCTTGTAATTCAAAGATTTTAATCTACTGTCATAACACTCAGATGGGTAAATGAATCTTCTAGTTACCAAGCATGTTATGTGTAATCTGATTAAATGCTTTATTTGGCATCTAATGTACAATGTGAAAACCATTTGTACTATATAACATTTATCTTTATAGTTAAATGGTTTGCTATAAAGCAAGTGATGTTGACATTAGAACTGTTTCTTTTTAATAACATGGAACTCACTGACCTCAGGCCTTGACTCATGATGTTGTCTCTCTGACTGGTCTGTAATGTTTAACACATGAAAATGGTACCCCTGTCTTCTGTGACTGGGCCCCTTTCAGTAAATATTTATTGCAAGAAATACTTTTCTACTATGTAATACACTGATCTATTTGACTAAGAATTTTACTTACATTACATGCACTAGCTCAAACTGTATCACACTGTAACACACTATTTGCAAGAATTTTTAACAAAAAACAAGGTGCTCCAACTCACAAACTTTCTTAATACTATTACTCTTACTGCTGTTACTGTATCCCAGGACCCAACTGTAAAGTAGATGTTGTAGCTTAAGGTGTCAAATACTATCAATACAAACTAAATAAGGGACAAAACTTATATTTTTTTTCAGCAGGAGTTTTTTTCCATTTACAGAACATTTTACATGCACAGTACAGAAATCTATCATTTTAGCACTCTGAATAAGATGATCCTTGCCCCCATTATAGTAAGAAGACCAATCAAAGCCTTTCCATGGCACAGATAAAGTACTCCATGTTACCATCTATAGGACCTAGAGTCACACACTAACTACTGTATAATCCCTTATTTTCACTGCCAATTTAATTTTGGTATGTCCACTGTACATAGAAAATGCATGGAATTAAACTGTCAGCTAACATAATGTGACCACAAAAATATATAAATGTGCTTGTGACCGCAAGCAAAAAACAACAATCCTTGGTCCCCCCGTACCTTTTTTGTTGACAGTGAGATCAAGGGGTCACAGCTGTTTAGTGCCAAAGGTGGGTATGAATATGGGAATTGTTCTACTTAGCTCATGTGATTCTAACACAAATTGTGTTGTATGGCCCCTGAAGAGATCCATAATCAGCAGGAACTGCTGTTCTGTATGCAAGTCCATTCTGTCTTTAACTTTGTTGATACAGGGTACCAGAATGTCGGTTATGAAAAACAGCATGGCATCATTGTCAGCTCAATGATTTTCAGAGTGGCTAATAAGCCACCCTTCAGGGAATTGAAAGGCAGGATTGCAGTTGCAAGTTTCTCCCTTATAAATCATCTGGGATGGTATTGGATTGCCAATAGACCAGGCCAGCACAACAGAAACTTGGCATTTGTCCCCCAAGCCTGAAACCTCCACCTGCTTGATGCCAGTTGTCTCCATTGTCCACTGACTACAGGGGGATAACTGGACACCAGTCTCATCAAGGTTAATGATGAGTGCTGGAGGGGTGTAAGCTCCTGGCTAAAGGCTGTAGTCACTCTGCCCAGGAATTTGGAATTGAACTGTGGAAAATCAGATGGTGTTTTGTAGCCAGCTTTAGTTGCTTTCCTCTTGGAGTACCCCATCTAGCTTAATACCTTCCTGGACCACTGGCAACTGAATGGCAGAGGCCCACTATTATCACACAGAAAGTCAGGGTTGTGCACTTTGACAACATCAGAGGCGATTGCTGACACTACCCTAGATTCACTACGGCCCTCTCTGACTGCAGGCTTTTTACAATATTCTGAAGCTCCTGCTCAACATCTTGCAAGAGCAGAGCTGGTCTTTCTCCAGGCTTTGTTGGTAGTGCCAGTTCGGGGTGAAGTTTGCTTGGGTCAGGTGTCTTGTTAAGTTCAGACATGTAGTCTGTTTTAAACCCATGAACAGTGTTCTCATTAATCATGGCATTGTACTTGTGGTTGAAAAATCTGACCACATTCATTACCCCATTTTGAACTGCATATTTTATGACCTCAACACAAACAGCACCTGAGTACCTGGCATAGTCTGTTAGGTGCTTCTTTTCTGGAGGACCTGCATGTTCTGTCAAAACAGACTCTGCAACTTGCATCGGGACTGCTGCAGTTTGACGCAGAGTTTCAGCATTGAGCGGCTCTCCACAAACATCATGCTTCATCTAAGGCTTCTTATTCAGCCACTGCAGAAGAGACATCTTCAATGATCCTTTTGTCAGTAGTATTTCAGTAATCTACACACATCATTTTAAGAATAAAATTGACTGCATCACTAGCAATTTGTAGACTACTGAAGGACTACTACTGGTGACAGCTGCAGGATTTTTACTGTATGTTTTTGTTTTATTTATTGAATTCTCAGAATTGCAAACCTTTGAGTTAGAGATTCCTTTACAAAAGCTCCATGTCAGAGAATAAATGGTTACAGACAAGTTGAGATACAACAAATTAGATAGATTTCAATACATAATAACATAAATTGAGTAAAAAACACAGTTTGTAAATTACAGGCATGTTCACCAGGTACTATAGTAGGCAAAGAGCAATCATTCAATAGCGAAGGTGTTTAGAGAGCAGCCAGAGATAGACTTTGTCATATCAGCAAGAAGGTTGGTAGTGGACAAGAGACCAGGAGGTGAAAGCGGGTTAGAGACAATCACAGCAACCTGAGGCCAGGAGAAGCTGACAGAGGATAGGTTTGAATTGCCCCAATTTGGCTAAGGCAGAGATCTCCTCAGGCAGGACATTCAACCATTGGGGGGCCCTGTACATGAATGCTGTCTGGTCAAGAGAGGTTCTACAACAGGGTACTTGCAAGGGAAACTCAGCAGCACTTCTGGTGGCCCTAGTAGGGGGCACCTGTGAGATGAGATGATTGAGGTAAGGGGGACAGATACTCAAGGCAATCTTCTTGCCAAAGAGGTATGTCTGATATTTGAGCTATCCCTCAAAGTTCATCCAATTTGTTAGCAAGTAAAGATCACAAGTGTTTGTAAGCCTACCACACCCAGCCACAAGCCAACAGGCCTTGTTTAGTGTGACCTTTATCCTGTTTATAGTAGTGTTAGCTGCAGACCCATAGACAATAATGCCATAATCAAGGCCACTGATTTACGGTGATTAAAACATTTAAATTCCATTTTCAATACTTCAGATTCCAGAATTGCACTGGTGATTGTTATTCTAATTTCTGGATTCTGCTGTCATTCTTTTAGTATGTGTATAAATAATCAGAATAAAAGAAGGCTTAATACACAGAGCATTAAATAAAGCAAATTGAAAATAGTTCAGGAAGCAATTATAAAAAAAATACAAGTTTTGTAGAATTACTGATCTAGTATAAAATGGCAGATTCCATGAAATCTTTGTTTTTACCGGTGTTCCAGCAGCCCTAATTCCGGAATTTTACCAGGTTTTCCGGTAAAAACCGAAAAACAGTGGCCTTGGCCATAATTAACTAAAGAGAGGACTAAAGATGTCACAGCTAGGTGGAGGGCAATAGGAGGCAGGCAAGATCTGTGCCTATAGAGTAGGCCAGTCCTCCTATTGACAGTGGTGCAAACTACGTTAATGTGATCATGAAAGGACAGGGAAGCATCAGAAGTGACGCCAAGATATTTAAACTTGTAGACTTGTTCCAGGAGGGTGGGCCGATAGTTAAATATATTAATGAGGGAGTTTTTATGTTTGCTCTGTGGTTGAGCAAAAACATGATAGTTGAGGATGAGCTTATGTCTGGAGAGCCAGAGTTCAAACTCAGTAAAAAACCTTTGGCGGTCTTTTTGTAGTAGGGATCCAGGTGGCTGCAAAAAATTACCTCTTTATCGGCATATAAAAGCATCTTCCCAGAGCAAGCAGAAGGGAAAATGTTTAGAAACAGACTGAAGAGGAGCGAACAGAGGATTGAGCCCTGTGGAACCCCCAACCTGACAGTAAGGTAGGTAGAGAGAGTATTGTTGATTTTAACTTGTTGAGACCTCCCATTTAAGTAGTTGGCAACCCATGTGGTGGCTTTGGATGATAAGCCCATGAACAGGAGGGACTCCACTAGAAGGGCATGACTGACCGTGTCAAATTCTTTAGTCAGGTCTATATAAACAGACCCAACTAAGTGACCTCAGTCAAGTACTTTCTGGATATAGTCTGTGAATTCCAGAAGGGCCATGGAGGTGCTATGCCCCTTCTGAAATCCATGTTGCTGGGGACGTTGTAAATTATGGTTCATCAGATATTCTGTGAATTGATCTGAAACAATTTTTTTAAGGGCTTTGAAGATAGGAGGAAGGATAAAAATTGGGTGATAGTTTCCATGACTAGTTCTGTCATCACTCTTAAGGATGGGAATGACAACAGCAAATTTCCACTGGGAGGGAAACTGGCTGAGACACAGTGAGGGATTGTGTTTTTTGGTTAGAAGGGACAGGACAGTGTTGAGAACAAGATGCAGGAGCTTTAGATCCAGGGAGTCCAAACTAAATCAGGATTTCCCAAGGACCCCAGCTAGGTAGAATTTAGCTTATTGCTGTGAGATAATCCTGAGTTGAAATGTCCACTAATATAAGTTTGCATTGACTTGTTAGACTCACTCAACTGTGCAGAAATAAAGGTATGTGGTAATAAGGGATTATACAGTATGTGTTCCCACCCAAGGACTTGCAGTGAGCCAGGGATTCACAAACATAGGATAATCAGTTACCAGGAAGGTTGGCATAGGCCAATTTTCACATACCCTGCCTGTTGCTAACAAATGGCAGTAGTTAGAAACCAGGGTACACACATGCAGGAGCACACTCACAGACCCACACACACACACAGACACACACACACACCCACACATACACTTATGCATACACATGCACACAAGGACCCTATTGTTAATGTCAGATGGGTCCTAACTAATAAATGGGTATTTTGCCAACTCCACCTCATAGCCAATGGCCCATCAATTTGAATGTGTAAAGAAAATCCTTGTACAACACATCAGAAACACAGCAAAATTTTTCTTAAAAATCAGCTGCAGCTTCCATCACAGAACATATAGACCACTTAATATTTGGGCTGGGCAAAATTAATCTTCTGCTGGCAAAATCCTTGTTAAATACTGATTTCGCTTCCATGAACTTTCACAGTTTCCATCAAATTTTTGTTCACTCTTGCCAAAATTGTGATTTCAGTATTTCCCATCTTGTTTACAAAGTTTCAGTCTAATTTACACTACATTTGGTATGTTAACTTAACCAGGGTCCATACAGATGTGTACCAAGCTACAAATCTCTGTCAGAAAAGGTAATTGAGTTATAAACCTCCAAACATTAGTAAATATTAAAATTACTTTTTCTCAATTATGTAAGCTACAATATTTTAATCTTTTTTAACTTTAAAACTAGAGAACAGAATATCACCAATTTTGCTAGATTCATGGACCCTAAATACTAGGCTTTGAGGCCACTCCCCATGCACCAGCAGCAGAACATCATGCTGCCATGTTGACAATCCAAGTTCAGAAGTAAGCTGGGGAAGTCATATCAGGAGGCAGGCCATGGCTGAGACAGCTTCAGCTTGGTGGTACATTTCAGTTGGGGAGGGCTGGTGGTGAGTTCCACCAACACAACAATCCCTCTGCTGGGCCAGGGTGCTTCATTCTACCACAAGGGAAGCTGTGGCTGTGCAATGCTGACAGATGCCTCACTCCCACCAGGGAAGAAGGAGGAAAAATGTGGGAGAAAAACTAGATGGCCATCTGAGTGATGGCTGTGTTCAGCCTGATCAGGGCATATCCATGTGAACACGGCAAATTGCTCAGAGATGAGCTACCACCTGGGAGAAAAAATATATATTAAAAAAGGGAGCTGTGTGTATAAACTTTCTAACTCTAGCTCAGAGGCTGGCCAAGTTATAAGCAGCCAAACATTCCAGAATAACATCAGTAATTAAAGTTCAATTTCGTGAGTTCTTGTTGAAATCTAGATTTAGAATTTGCCATATTGGGCGTTGTAAGAACAGATCCAGATCATTTGCTTCTGGATGAGTTTTTGTGAAACTGTGGAATTTTCTGAAACTTTTGTCAAAGCCATGTTCATACATTTTGTCAAGCATACACTTGAGCTACCATTGTTGGGGAAGATAAAGGCTGGGTAAAGCTGCAGTAAGGAAGAATTCATAGGAAGCTTCATAGTAAAAGTATAGTGGTGTCAAGTGTGAGGTCACTATCTTCTGTGATCAACCATGAAGGCTAGTCATGGACATTATAGCTAACCACTAGAGCTCACTGACTAAAATGCTAGTGGAAGCACATGCATGTGCAGCATTTATTTTTGTACAAGGCCACCTGCTGACTCTATAGCATCCCTGTAGATAACAATGTATAGTTTCACCATTTGAAAGCAGTGGCACCAAGTGATGCCAGTCATTGCAATTTGTCGTGACTTAAGCCATTATCACAGAAGTATTTGGATATCTTCAGTCATGATGGAGCATGATGCTGGGCATCTGTGTTGCAGGAGTGTTTGAGGAGCACTGCGGGGCCATGATGCTAATGCAGGTAAGTTTATTTAGTGCTGGTAGGTGCTTTGTAAAAGTTTTAAATTCCAGAAGTGGAATTCTAGAGGTATTACCTATTATGCGTCCATTAATTTTTTAGCACAGTTTGCCCATTAGTAATTTCTAAAGCATCCACAATAAATGTTAACTTACTAAACCTAATTGATCCAGCTTAATTTGACTCCAGAACATCTTTACTTTGGTATGCATTACAAATGTTGAGTGTATACCCCCAATAGCAATGGAGCTATAAACATCCAAATGTTTTGAACATTTTCATAAAATTTAACAAATAACTACCTCTCTATTTAACAATTTCTAATACTCTTCCAAGAAAGCATGCATGTAAATGTTCAATTTTCTAGCTCCAAAGATGGCTGAGTTCTAAGCATAGTATTTTTTTTTTATTTTCACATGCTTAATAATTTGTTAGAATTTGAGCCCCTATAATTTCCCTGCCCCTTATCCAGATGTCATGAAACTTGGCATCCTTTTAGGGCCAAACAACATGAATGCCAAATGTCAAATCCCTAACTGTGAGACTAACTGAGGTCTGACTGATTAAAGAATTTCAGAAAATTCAAAGAAATGTCACTAAATTGTTTGGTCTGGGTGACTGTGTGCTGGATAGGTGGGTACTACAAAATATGTCAACTGATCTAGCACACTACCCTAAAGTTAGATGACTTTCTTTCTGTGATATTGCAATGTAGAAGTTTTCACTTACAGTAATGGTTATATTGAACAAACATGTTCAGTTTCTGTGGCATTGCAATCTGTTGACAGGGTGGAGCTATTACATGATCCTTCTGTACAGTTCCTTGGAATCTGTAAAAGGATTTTCATGAAAGTCCTTGTAAGTCTAAGCAGGATGTCGTGTTGGGTCTTACTCATTGGTAGGCAGGAGCTTATCATGTGAGCTACTATTAAGGGATGACACCTACCAGGCTCTTTGAGCTCACACCCCAAGCATTTTTTTCCTTGCCCATCTGAGAAGAGTGATGATTTCCTTTGGTGGTTTAGAGCTTTCCCTACTAAGCTGAGTTTGAGCGATGACACCCACTGGTGGCTTAGAACTATCACTGCCAGTTTGGGTTAGAATGCAGTGTAACAGCTGAAGGGCTACAGGCTTCAGGGACACATTCAGAAGACTGACGTGTTACCTCAGTTATACTCACCTCTCTGGATTGAAGGCAGCGGTTTCTAGACTCCAGGCTGAACTGGCAAGTGTGCAGAGGACCTTCTGCCCTACCTAAGGACCACCAAGTCTGCCACTTCTCCCGCAGAGTTGCCTAGGCAGAAGCATAGTGGTTGAAGCTTGGTGGGCTCCGTGAAGTTGGGGGGAACAGGAAGTGTACATACTCCTGAGGTTGTACCACTCCAGAATTCCTTTCACATGCTGGACGTATGGTGCAGCCAAAATATGGCACCAGTAACACTGAGAAGAGAGGAAGTGGGGGTCCTCAGAAGGGGATTTCCCAAGGAGGGAGAAAGAGTCCACCAGCCAAGAAGGAAGCAGCTGCTGGTGGTGGACTACAGTTGAGGGTATAGACTTGGGAGTAGGTGGAGGAAAGGAGAGGGAGGTGAAGTATCTGGGAGTTTTTTGGGATTGGAGGGTGATTAGCATATTCAGAGGATATCTAGGGCATGAGATGGGAGACTGCTAGATGTCATTCTCCACCTGGGGACAAATGATTTGGCAAGAGACAGGGTAGATGTGGTGTAGGGCAGTTTTGTTGAGCTGGGGAAAGGCATCAAGCAGGTGGCACACATGGTGGCTTTTGCTGATGAATTACCTGTGCATGGTTGGTGAGAGGAAAGAGAACTCTACATCAGGGTATTTAACAACTGGTTGAAGTCATGAAGCATAGAAGATGACTTTGGCTACATTTGGGACTGTTGGATAACCTGGCAGTATACAGACTTGTATAGGGGAGACAGCCTGGATCCTTCCAGGAAGGGAACCACACTCCTTAGTGGTAGGTTTAAATGCTATGTGGATAAGCATTTAAACTAGCTTGGGGGGGTTGTAAAACCAAGGGAGGCAGCAATTGCTACCCCAGATGATGGAGCAGCAGGGAGGGAGGATTTAAGGGGAGTAAACTTCCTTAGAGTAGAGGTGCAAGAAGATAAGGGTGGGGACAAGGTACAGGACAAAGGGGTATAAATCAGGAAAGCAAGAATAAAGGAGTAAAGAAGACAGGTATCAAGAAGTAAAAAAACAAGCATTTGTCATTGCCGAATGTTGTCTCACTGGCATTGGCATTGGTAGTGCAGGAGTTAGAGATGCATAATAGGAATGGCAGTGAAGTATTGAACTGACACCAACCCCACCCCCACCCTGCAGAGAATGACAGGAGTTGAAGTGTGCCTTTGGGTAGTCAGCTATAACGCTCATGCCATTTTACCTCACCCTACGCTGTAAACACTGACAAGTGTCGTGGTGTGCTTTGGGGTCTTTGGGCCTTATACTTAGCCCATTCCATAAGGAAATATGCTGAGATGGGTACAGTATAGAAGAATAGGGTGAACTTCAGGGCTGAACACTCCAAGGCAGACCTCGATGCCTGTCACTGGCTGCAGAGTGGGGGTTGGGTGGGGATGGAATGGCTTGAACACTACAGCCAATGATCCAAAGTCACACCCCTGACACCTGTAAGTCTCTACAGGGTGGGGTGTTACAGTTGGAAACCCTAACACCATAGGCGTTTGTTGGAATTTTTACTCCAAATATTCAACATAAGCTTTTTGTGACCCACCTCATGAAGAGCGGCACTATCAGCTTGTTAGCTGAAAGGTGGTTTAGCACAGTAGCTATGCCATTTGGTGACACAGAGATGAAAACACATTTTGAGCAGGATGTGAAAAATGATAACTGTATTGTTCATGAGGAGGTGTAAAAAAATGGCAATGTTGAAAATCTGGAGTGAAAATATGAAAAATTGGTGAAGTCATGAGCATGCAAAGAAACTGTGCAACACACATCTGTAACCCAATTATTTTTTGGGATTTTTTTAACCACATTTTCAACAAAGGCATTTTGGGACCTCCCCTTATGAACAGTGGCACTGTGATTTTGTTAATCTGTCCCAAAAGTTGATTTCCCACAGCTACCATGCCATTGTGCGCCACAGGTGTGAAAACACATTTTAGGCAGGATGTGAAAAATGGCAGCTGTACTGTTCATAAGGAGGTATGAAAAAATGCCGGTGTTGAAAATCTGGCATGAAAATATTGCAAATTTTCTAACTTACAAGGTGCATGGAAACTGGGCAATGCACGCTTGTACCACAGTCATTTTACGGACTTTTGTCACCAAATTGTCAACATAGGCATTTTAGGACCTCTGCTCATGAACAGTGTCACTGTCATTTCTCAGACTGTCTAGAAAACTGATTTCACAAAGCGACCAAGGTATTCTTCACCCCTGACATGCAAAAACACATTTCGTCCAGGATATGTAAAATGACAGCTGTACTGTTCATAAGGAGGTGTGGAAAAATGCCAATTTTGAAAATCTGGAGTGAAAATATTACAAATTCATGAAGTTACGAGCATGCATGGAAACTGTGCAATGCACACTCGTAAAACAGCCAATTTTGAGAGCCCTCCTCATGAACAGTGGCATTGTCATTTCATTAATCAGTCCCAAACAGTGATTCCATGCAGTGACCGCAAAATCACCTTTGGGGACCAAACAACGCAATGACAGTGACTGAATTCATGAGGAGGGGTCCCAATAACACCATGTGGAAAATTTGGTGCCAAAATTCAAAAACATGTCCGAGACATGCACCAAAGTTGAAAAAAAACCTATTTATGCCATTATACAGTTTACCAGCATTTCTTCAGTTTATGGTCGGCTTTGAAGAGTGCAGATGTGTTCACGGTCCACCAAAGATCATGGCACCATGCTCTGGAGGTAAGTATGGGGTGGGGGATGGGGAGGCAGGGTGCAAAGAAAGAGGATGTGGGTCAAGGGAGGGCAACCGGACTCGACGAGGGACCATTTTCTAGTTTGCAGGTTTAAAAAAAAAAATTGAAGGACAGTTTTTGTTTTACAGGAGCATTTGGCACACTGGGGTGGGCTCTCAGCATGCCACCTGAGGTGTTTTGGTGGGGACTGGCTGGCGGGGGATTGTGCACCTCCGTCCAGCACATACCGAGGGGGGCAAGAGCAGAGGGACTGGGCACCCCTCAGCACACAACAAAAGTGGGGGGGGACATTATGCCAACAGGAAGTGGGCTGTCCCATTGGCAAATTAAATGGGGAAGGGGGACCGAAGCCGATGGGGATTGGGCCCCCCATCAGTAAAGAAAGACTGTTTGGTGGTGCATGATACCGCGGGAGATTGGGCACCCCCCGGCATACACTTTAAATGGGAGGGGGGGGCATTGTGCTGATGGGGAGTGGGCTTCCCATCAGCAAATGAAGTGGGTTGGGGCACTCTATGTGGTGGCAGTCTGTGCCGTCATGTTTATTGAACTACTTCACCAGGAAAGGCACATCGGGAGGGCATGTTATTGTGCTGCTGCATGATGAGCTTGCCTCTCATTACAACAGCACTTTCCTTAGATCTGGTGGACACTTTATGTATAGCTGGTGTCAGTGCCTGTATGCTGCCTTATTGGGGAATGAGGGATGCACCTACCGATGAATGCCCTGCATTCGCCCACAGTGACTGCACCTCCAAATCTCTACATAATGCAATATGTTGACTCAGGCATATCAGCCAACATAAAAATGAGAGGTGGGTTGGAAGAGCTTCAGGAACTGCAAAGGAGGAAGGGGAAGGGGAAGCTGTGAAGGAGGCAGGGGTAAGCAAGGTATGACGAGTCATGTGCTCTAATGCAAGAAGTCTGGGAAATAAAATTCTGGACCAGAAAGCCATCATAATAGAGGCTAGCATGGATTTGTTGACAATAAAGCCTTTTATTGGTACATTAGGGAGTGAAGAAAGATCAAGGGAGGAATTGTGAGTCTTAATAAAGGGGAAGGGGTGGGAAAAGGGTGACAGGGAAAAGGCAGAGATACTGAACAAATACTTTTATTCAGTCATCACAAAAGAAGAGGAGGGGGAGGTATCTAAATCAAACACTAGAAACACTCTGGGTATGGGGGTTGATACCTGTCAATTCATGGAAGAAGGGGTCCTGAAAGAGCTCCTAAAACTCAAGGTGGACAAGGCAATGGAGCCTGACAGGATTCAACCCAGAATTCTAAAAGATCTAAGGGGACAACTAGTGACACCACTGACTACTCTTTTTAACAAATCTTGGGAGGATGGTGTGGTACCTGAGGACTGGAGGAGGGTGGATGTGATTCCCCTTCACAAAAGTTGGAGCAAGGCAGAGGCAATAAACTATTGATCTGTTGGTTTGACTTCAATGGTAGTGATAATAATGGAATTACTTCTAAAAGAAAGAATTGTTGAGTACCTAGAGGCCAGTGGGGCACAGGACCCAAGGCAGCATGGATTCACAGTGGGAAGATCATGTCAGATGAATATAATAGATTTCTTTGACTAGGTGACCAAAGTAGTATACCAGGGAGGGGCTGTAGACTGCCTACCAAGGCTTTAGCAAGGCATTTGACACAGTCCCAAACAAAAGATTAATAAACAAGCTAGCCAACCTGGGAGTGGGTCCCAGGGTGGTAGCTTAGGTAAAAAATGGGATGGACAACAGGACACAGAGGGTAATAGTAAACAAAGTCCACTCCAAAGAAAGAGGGTTATTAGCGGGGTACCACAGGGTTCAGTACTGCGACCGGTCCTCTTCAATGTCTTCATAAATGACATTGTGGAGGGACTGAAAGGAAAAGTATGCCTCTTTGCAGATGACACAATGACCAGCAATAGGGTTGATACACAAGGGGGGTGGAAAGGATGAGAAGGGACTTGGTAAGGTTGGAGGAATGGTCAAAAGTATGGCAACTTAGATTCAATGCAAAGAAGTGCAAAGTAATGCACCTGGGAAACAAAAACCCAGGGGAAGAGTACACAATTGGGGGGGAGGGTAATAACAACAACAAAAATGACCTGGGAGTAGTCATATCAGATTAACTAAAGGTACGCAAGCAATGTGAAAAGGCAGTAAGGAGGGCTGGGGGGATACTGGGATACATAGGAAGAGGCACAACCAGTAGAAAACAGGAAGTTGTCATCCCTCTGTACATACAGTTCTTGAGACCCCATCTGGATGACTGCATGCAGTTCTGCAGATGCCATCTCCACAAGGACATAGACAGGATGGAGGCAGTCCAGAGGAGGGCAACTAAAATGGTGCAGTTTCTGCACCAGACATCACACAAAGAGAGACTGAAGAAGAGCAATATGTATACCCTCAAGTTAAGGAGGGAGAAGGGGGACATTATAAATACTTTCAAGTACCTCAGAGGAATTAACAAAGTCCAAGAGGGTAGCATATTTCAGAAAAAGAGATGTGTAAGAACAAGTGGGCAAAATTTGAAGATAGAGGGGGGGATGGCTCAGGGGCAACGTGAGGAAGTATTTTTTCATGGAGAGGGTGGTGGACACATGGAGCAGCCTTCCTGAGGAGGTTTTGGGGTCAAAAACTGTGGGGGAATTCAAGAATGCATAGGACAGACATAAAGCAATTATAGTGGGGGGTATGAGGCAGTAGGCTGTTGTTTAACTAGGATCAGTAGCATATCCAATAGGTAGGGAAATAGGCAGACTGGTGGGCCAAGCTGTCCTTATCTGCCATCGAAATCTATGTTTCTATAACAGAGTTGTGGTGCACTTACAGCCAGGACTGGGACATGGCCATAACATGTTACTCTATCTCTTCAGGAGAACCAAAGTGAGGAGGAAAGGAAGAGGGGATGTACTATATTTGACAGAGGAAATAAAGGCAAAATGGGTACAGAGGCACCCAAAGAAAAGGAAGGTCTGGAGTTAGTGCAGGTCATCCTAGAGACAGGCTCTGGGGTCTTTTTCCATATAATGGATGGTATAGAGACCTCCAGCATAGGGAAAGAAGTTGAATGAGGCAATAGGGGAAACCAGAATTGGATGGTAAGTAAGGGGGAGGTGATACTAATTGGTGACTTCAGACTGACAAACATGGAGTTAACATTGCAACCACAGCTTTGGCAAGAGGCAAGACCATCCTTGACTCCATGCAAGAATCTTTTTTCAGGTTGTTAGTCAAAGAACCCACTAGAGATAGGGCAGTGCTGAACTTGATGCTTAGAAATAGGGAAACCATGCAGGCATCACAAATGGCAGTTCTCTAGATACTAGTGATCACCTTACAGTGTGGTTTAACATTAAGACTGGAACAGAGGGTAACAGCATGAAGACAAGGTCCAGGACTTTAAGTGGGCAGATTGTAATGAAATAGGAGACTGCCTCAGAAACTGTCTAATGCAAGGGATTGCCAGGGAGGGGTAGAGGCACAATGGGGGATAAATAAAGGAGGGCACAATTAGAGTAACCAGCCTCTGCATAAAGGAAGTGAGTAACAGCAGAATTAAAAAACTCTACCCAGAGCCACAATGGTTGCAGTTGTGCACAATGTGCATGCATGTGCATTGCTGCCTCAACAGGCATGCATGCGCACTGAGTGACCACCAGACATCTTGGGAATAGTGGGCTCCTTTGCACATGTGCATCACAGCCACAATACTTGCGCATCTGCAAAGAGCTCATGGTGGCAGTCCTGGGCACAGAGGGCTCTGTTGTGCATGTGCATCATCGTGCAGCAGTGACAGTTGAAAATAATGGGCCCCTCAAAATAGTGCTGGAGAACTGCTGCAGAGAGTGGACTGATACCACAGACTTATTGTGCTTAAACTCCAAATTTGTCCTTCGGTCAGAATCTGGTGAGTAGTTTTTTCCAGCTGATCGCAAGATGGCTGCAGAGCTCCACTCCTGCAGCTGTAAAAAGAGACCATTATGGTTCTCTAGGGATGTGGCCAACAAGTGCAGGAAAAAAAGAATGGCATTCAGGAGGTATAAGGAAACACAGAAGGAGGAGGACAAGGAGGTGCACCAAGTAAAGTAGATGAAACTGGGAAAGGCAATGGAGGAGGAAAGGCACAGAAAGAGGAAAGGATAGCAAAAGGGTAGCTAAGGGGATAAGGATTTTTTTCAGGTACTGTGTATAGCATAGGTGAGAAGAGGAAAATAAGGGGGGAGGACTGAGGATAAGGAGGGTGGTGGGGGTCAGCACAGAACATGACCAAGCAAAAGCTGCCATCCTGAATAGGTACTTTTGTTTAATCTTCACAGTCGACGGTGGGGGGGGGGGGACAGATCACTAGGGAGTAGCAGAAACAGAGGAAAGGAGTAGATACAAATCCATTTTCAAAGGAAAGATCCCTGAAGGGACTTGCAGCTCTGAAGGTGGATAAGGCTGTGGGACTGGACAAGATACATCCAAGGGTACTAAAGGAAAGCAGGGAGGTGCTAGCTGCCCAACTGATAGCCTCATTCAACAGTTCACTGGAAGCAGGCATGGTTCTGGATGACTACAGGAGAAGACACATGGTCCCTCTACTGTGTATAAGAGTGGCAGTAAGGAGGAGGCTACCAACTATAGGCATGTCAGTCTCATTTCAGTGGTGGGAAAATATATGGAAACACAGCTAAAGGAAACACTGGTAGAGTATCTTGAATCCAGTAGGATGCAAGAAAACAGACAGCATAGATTAATGGGGAGAGGTCATGCCAGATGAATCTGTTTGATTTCTTCAACTGGGTGACAAACGAAAAACATTGGGGAGGGCAGTGGATGTGGCCTATCTGATCTTTAGCAAGACCTCAAGCACTGTGCTGCAAAGAAGATGGATTAAAAATGTTCAGCAGCCTTGGGACTGGATCCAAAGTGGTGAATTGGGATAGAAACTGGTTAACAGATAGGCATCAGAGGGTGGTGGTTAATTGTACTCACTATAATGATGGGGGGGGGGGGTGAGCAGTGGGTTGCCACAGGGCTCAGCACTGGGACTGGCCCTGTTCAATGTTTTCATAAGCAACATTGCTTAGGAACCAGAAGGGAAATTATATATTTTTGCAGATAATGTCAATATCTGACACTCAAGGGGTGGGGGTGGAGAGAAAGTTCAGGGATCTTGGGAAAGTCAAGAAGTGGTCAAGAGCATGACAGTTGGGGTTCAATACCAAAAAGTGCAAAGTCACATACCTAGGGCATCTAAACCAAGGAGCTGAGTATAGCATGGGGGGAAGGGTACTGACAGTGACTAAGCAGAAAAGTGATCCTGGAGTTATCATAAGTGATGACCTCAAAGTGGCAGCAAAATGTAGCAAACAAGTGGGTAGGGCTAGTGTGATGGTGGGGTGCATAGGGAGGAGTACCTCCAGAAGGAAGAGGGAGGAGAGAAGTGGTGTTGCCAGTGTATCACTTGCTAGTGAGAACCACATGGAGTATTGTGTCCAATTCTGGAGACCTCACCTCAGAAAGGACATAGACAGGGTGAAAGCAGTCCAAATGAGGCAAAATAAAATGGTGCAGGGGTTGCACCAAAAAGCCTAATGAGGAGAGACTGCTATCTCAACATGTACACTCTGGATAAGAGGAAAGTGAGAAGGGACACAATTGAGACATACAGGTACCTAACAGGGGTAAACAGTACAGGAGAATAGTCGTTCAAATGAGATTGAGCAGCAGGTCCAGAGGGCATGTGATGAAGCTGGGGGCAGGGGTTTAAGAGGTATGTTAGGAAGTACTAATTCTTTGAAAAGGTGGTAGATGCCTGGATCAGACCGCCAGTGAAAGTGGTAGAGGTGAAAACAGTGGGGGTCTTCAAGCATGTGTGGGATAGACACAGGAAAATATTAGTAATGAAGCAGGGAGGAGGGAAGGTCACTAGAGGCCAATTAGTGTCAGTGGATATGGACTAGCAATGAAACATCGGGGTAGACTGGGTGAGCCAAGCAATCCTTTTCTGCAGGCAAAGTCTATGCAGAGTTAGTCTTTTTCGGTCCCATTGGTGGCTTAGAGCATTCAAACTAAAACCAATGATATCTAGTACCATCATCTGCAAATTGCACATGAATAAATGCAGAAAAAGCTTAATTAAATGCACATACAAAAGCACCAAGTTGCCCCAACAGTCCACCAATGTTTCACAACGGAACCTAAAACTTTTTATAAGGTGTATCAGTCTAAACCAGTTCTTCTTGCTTTTGCTGGGCATGATTTCTTTAAGTGACAGTGTTTTAAGTATCTTCTACTGCCTTTCAATCTAAATACATGCTGCAACAGAACCAGTGCATCAATGACATTAATGTGTAAGACATTTCACGCGCAAGCATTTTCTATGTAGCTGTGCAAAACTATACAATTAATAGATTGACTACTCAGGCTGTACATACCTAAAATAAAAAAAAAAAAACACCCATGCATTAAAACATTTCGTACTCAACTTAATTTTGCTTATATTTACAGGCTTGACTATCACTTCATTTCTTTGACATTCATGCTAAGTTTTGCTATTGTAGAAGTAAAGCATGTATTAAATGAAACTGTAGATAGTATCAGGGAAACAGCAATATTTTTCTATAATGATATTATTGCTATATATAGTTCAGCTTTTTTACAAGATATTTTGGACTTTTTGATAACTACCCATATGTACTTACTTTAAGTTTCTGTACATCTTACATTTTGAGAGGAAAATCAGATCAAGTTCTCAAGCCTTACAGAGAGGCATAAATCCCATTGGGCAGGTACCCTTTAAATGAAGAGGAAAGGATAGCCAAAGGGTAGATAAAGGGGATAAGGATTTTTTTCAGGTACTCTGCATAGCATAAGTGAGAACAGGAAAACAAGGGTGGGGGGAATGCTGAGGATAAGAATGGTGGTGGGGGGACTGCACAGAACAAGACCAAGCAAAAGCTGCCATACTGAACAGGTACTTTTGCTTAACCTTCACAGTCAAGTGTGGGGGAACAGATCACTAGGGAGTAGCATATTGGTCAATACCAGCCGGAACATTGGCCAGAACTAGACACATAGTGGATTCCCTGCAGGGGGAAGGCCTCAAACAATTGGTAAAACAACCCAAAAGAGACAGGGCTATCCTGGATCTAGTACTGATTAATGGGGAAAGGATCACAGATCTCCAGATAGAAGGTCACCTAGTTGCCAATGACCATCACATAGTATGGTTCAATTTGGCCACTAGAACTAAATCATCCCATTCCAAGACAGAAATATGGGACTTCAGAGGAGCTGACTTTGATAAGATGGCCAACAGAGTTAAGCTAGCCCTGGCAAGAAGAAGTACAGGTGAGGGGGTTCAGACAAAGGGGGCAAGCATTAAGGATGGAATACTTGAAGCAAGATTCCATTGTGTTAGGGAGAAAAGCAAGAGCAAAAGAAGGAGGAAACCACTTTGGTTCTCAAAAACAGTAGCAGAAAAGGTCAAAGCCAAAAGGTTGACCTTCAGGAAATATAAGGGAATACAACAGGATGAAGATAGGGAGGCATACCAAACTTTCCTAAGGGAAGCAAGGAAGGCAGTAAGTCAGGCAAAGGCCCAAACTGAGGAAACACTAGCACAAACAATAAAAGAAGGGGACTAGACTTTCTATAGATATATTAATGAAAGGAGAAAGTCCAGAGGGGGCATTGATAAAATCAAAGGTGATAAGGGGGAGTGTGTGGAGGAGGACCAAGGAAAAGCACTTGTTCTAAATAGATACTTCTGCTCAGTATTTATTGAGGAGAAGGTATGGCAGGGCCCAAAGCTCAGCACCATGGATGCAGGGGGGAGGGAGGTGTGCACAAGTCCATTCACAAAAGAAAGGGCCCTACAAGAGCTCGCTAAGGTCAGGGTGGTCAAGGAAATAGGACCTGATGGCATACATCCCATGGTACTAAAGGAGATACGGGTGTAACTAGCAGAGCCATTATCAGAACTCTTTAGTGAGTCTCTGAGTACAGGAGAGGTCCCAGAAGACTGAGAAGGACTCATGTGATCACGCTCCACAAGAGTGGCAGCAGGGAGGAGGCAGTGAACTACAGACCAGTCAGTCTTACCTCAGTAGTGGGCAAGATTATGGAGGCACTCCTTATGGAAAGGATAGTGCAACACCTGGAATCCATAGGCACACAGGATCCAAGACAGCATGGGTTTACAACAGGAAGGTCCTATCAGACTAATCTCATAGATTTCTTTGACTGGGTAACCAGAGTGGTGGACCAAGGGGGGTGCAGTTGATGTCACCTACCTGGACTTCAGCAAAGCTTTCAATACTGTTCCACACAGAAGATTGATTAATAAGCTGGGTAGGCTCGGGGTGGGTCAGAAGTTGGTCAACTGGGTAGCAAATTGGTTGGCAGGCAGAAAACAAGAGAGTGGTGGTAAACAATATACAGTCAGAAGAGATGCAAGTCACAATTAGGGTACCTCAAGGATCAGTCCTGGGGGCTAGTCCTCTTTAATATCTTCATCAGTGACATTACAGATGGAATGGAGAGTAAGATTTGCCTGTTTGCAGATGACACCAAGATCTGCAACAGAGTAGATGATCCAGATGGCATGGGCAGAATTAGAAGAGATCTGGAAAAACTGGAAAAATGGTCTGAAGTGTGGCAACTGGGGTTAAACGCAAAGAAGTGCAAGATCATGCACATAGGGAAGACCCTGAAGCTACCTATAGGTTGGGAGGGGCGTTGCTGGCAATCACAAGGGAAGAAAGGGACTTGATTATCATCATCACAGATGACCTGAAATCATCCAAGCAGACCACTAAAGCAGTAGATAAGGCCAGAGGGATGTTGGGGGTGTATTAGTAAGGGTATCACAAGTTGTAAGAGGGAGGTAATCATCCCTCTTTACAAGACACTGGTTAGGCCCCATCTGGAGTACTGCATGCAGTACTGGAGGCCACACCTGCACAAGGACATTAACAAAATGGAGGCAGTCCAGAGAAGGGCTACCAAAATGGTGCAAGGACTGCATCAGAAAACATATGAGGACAGATTAACAGAGGTCAATATGTATAATCTAGAGCAAAGGAGGAAGAGAGGTGATATGATCGAAACATTCAAACATCTTAAGGGCATTAACAAGCTGAAAGAGTCTAACATGTTTCAATATAAGAAAAATAGCAGGACAAGAGGACACAGCATGAGATTAGAGGGAGGCCGATTAAGGAGCAATGTGAGGAAGTTCTTTTTCACAGAAAGGGTGGTGGATGCATGGAACGGTCTACCTCAGGAAGTGGTGAATATGAACACAGTGCAGGGCTTCAAACAGGCATGGTACCGGCATAAGTGAGCAATACAGATGAGTATGAATAATTAGGCCATTGACAGAGTAAAGGCCTATGGCACTTTCATAAGGTAGTAAAAATGGGCTGACTGGATGGGCCTTGCAGTCCTTATCTGCCATCAACTTCTATATTTCTATGAGGCATTAAAATAACATATCCATCACATGAAAGAGAGAAACTAACCCCTTTCATTTTGTTCTATTTTAGAAAGAGTGCACATTGAAACTTTTCATTTAACCCAGGGGGTTCTGTTGCATTCTATTTAAAAATCAACCATGCCTCCTTCATGAGTAACTTGTTGTCTAGGTCACCCCTCTTGGTCCTAGCCTAGGTTTTTCTATTCCCTTGAAAAAAAAAAACGATGTTCCCCTGAAGCCTAATTTCTGACGTGGTTTGCTAGGGCATTCTCTGGATTCAGTCTTTCAGTAGCTCTCATATGATCTGCTACTGTGATTTTTAGACACCGCTTAGTCTTCCCCACATTTTACAAATTGCATGTACGCATAGCTAGATAAATTACTCCTGTGGAGTCAGAGTTTATGAATTCCCTCATTTCAAATACTTTGATATTCTCTCCCACTCAGCGTGTTGGACTTATTGATCACAGGACAATATTTGCACTTTCTACATTTGTGAGTGCCCTCTGGCAGATTTGATAGTCCAGTATTCTTAGGTGCTGGCTGCAGACAACTTCTGGTGGACAGACAAATTATATTTTTCCCCTCTCCCATATACTATTCTGGGGACATTTCCTGACACCTCTTTTAAGGCCTATTCTTTTATCATTAGCCAATGTTTTCCATGATGCTCCAAAAATGTGTTGCATTAGTGGAATGTAATATATGGATATAGAAAATAATACTATCAAAAGTCATACAATTTTTTCTCCGTAATACCATCGATGAAATCTTTCAATGATATTATGAAATCCTATAATAGTATGGTTTGCTATTCATTGATAGTAATACGAGATCCTGTAATACTATTGATGCTTGCTCTCTCACACAGTAGCACAACAACGCTCCTTCCTCGTGCACTGCACACACTTTTCATAGCTGCCTATGAACTGGCTTTTAATGTAACCAGCGTGTACAGTAAAAGCTGGTTGTTGGCACTGCTGTCAGAACCAGTGATCTGAAAGTGACTCAGCAACATGAAAACACAATGAGTACACAAAGACAACAGTTCTCCAGCCCCTGAGCTTCACTCTGTCCCACCCCCCAATTCTCAAACACATAACCCCTTAGCGCTCTCACATACTATATAGTCACAATGCGGCAATCCTACAATGCTTCCCTTAATGAGTGCCTTCTTCTGCCTACCGGTTGCAGGCTTATTAATTTATTAAAGCCCAGTTGAATGCTTTCATTTTAGCTGTGTTACAGCTTTACATATCTGACTCCTGCCAGGCTGCTGCTGCCATCCTCCCCTGACCAGCATAAAAAAAGGCTCAGGCACTCTAACATGGCCACAGTAGCAGTGACTTTACATTCTGGTTGCTCATGCTGCCTCCCACTACTGACTGAAAGCTTTACATTACTGGTGGATTCCTGCTCCCTACAAGCCCTCTCACTTGAAATCCTTCCCAGGTCCATATATTATAAAACATAACAGACAGAGGATGGTGACACCTTAACTTTTCTGTACATATTGACGCCATCCTGAAAAAATGCTCTCCAAGCTCAGGCCTTTTACAGGAACTGTAATTCCTTACTGCTACCAGTTAGGCGTGATCTTGATCAGAAAATGATACTCCCTATTTTTGACTATTGTGACATAGTCTACAGTGCTGCTCCTAAGTCTTCCCTTAACAGGTTGGATACTCTCTTTAATGCATTCTGTCGCTTTGCTCTTGACTCCACCTCCCACATACATCACTGTACCTTGTACAGTTCTCTAGCTTTCCCCTCCCTTGAGTGTAGACATCTTTCTCACTGCACCAAGTTCACTTCTAAATTCTGGTTTGGGACTCTCCCCTCTCCTCCTCACTTTCTGCTCCACCTCCCTCCTCCCGCCGTTTCAGATCCACTGATGCATGCACTCTAGCTATTCCTCATCACTCTACCTCCATAGGCCAGGAAGCTTTCTCCTACCACTTCCCAAAGCTTTGTAACTTGCTGCCACCTCCTATCAGACTTTCCTCTTCTCCATCTTCAATTTACATAGCCCCTCATAATTTCTATTCCCCTAACTGCACTTGTTTTTAGCCCCCCTTCAACCATCCCCACTCTGTCACATTATTCTTTAGCCCTACTTTACTTCTGTTCTCCTAACTGTACTTGTTCCTAGCCGCCCTTCACAACCCTCCCCACCCTTGCGCACAATCTCCTACTCCTCTATCCCTGACTTACCTCCTGTCTCCTAACTGAACCTTTCCTCTGATTACTACTCCACATGCTCCCATCTATTATATCACCTCCTCCCAGCCCCTACCACAACCTACAATGCCATTTTGACTCTCTCCCACCGTCTACAACCTACTGTGCTATTTCAAAACTCTACTGATGTCCTACCCCCCACTACCCCCCCTCTTTGTCCCACTGATGCCCTCACTTTTTCCATTCCTAGTTTACCCCTATTTTCTCCAGCCACCTACTCCTTATCCTCTCCTCCCCTCGGGTCACCTGCCACCTCCACTTCTCCTCCCTGCCCCCCTTTCTCTTCCCCCTTTTCTGGCTGGGCTTCTCCCCCTTGCAGGGTTCTCTGTCATCCTGAAGGGGCATAGATCTTGGCTCTCTCTCTCTCTTCTACCCCTCTTTCTTCCCCCATTTTCTATTCCTGACCCCCTTGCAGGGTTTTCTACATCCTGAAGAGGCATAGATTGTCTCTCTCTCTCTTCCCCCTCACTCTCTTCCTCCACTCTCAAATCCATCGCCCACCAACCTCCCTACTTCCGTATCCCTTCCTCCCCTCCTGTTCCCCAGCCCCTCTCTTCTCTACCTCCCTGCCTCCTTTTTCTCCCCTCCCCTTCCCTCCCTTTCTGCCTGGTCCTGTCCCCCTTGCAGGGTTCTCAGCATCCTGAAGAGGTATAGAGCTTGGCTGTCCTTATCTCTCTTTCTGCCATCCCCCCACTCTCTATCCCTTGTCCGTCCACTTCCCTACTTGTCTTATAATTGCCCTCCCTTGGGTTTACAATAGCACTTTGAATCTTGTACTCAGCCTACTACCTCTGACACTTCAAATGTGTTATCCATCCTCTAACCGTTAACCTACTGAATCACCTGCTCCTGGGTTGTTAGAATGTATGTTGCATCCGAATATGGTTTTGTTTAACCTGGCCAATTGGTCTGGGTTATTTCTGCTCTGTAATTGTACTACACTGTTTGTTTTTAGCAATTGTACTTGTGTTGTTCAATTATTGCTATGTGTTTGCTAGTTCTCCCAAGTCTTTTAACACCACCCCCAGACGCTTCTGGAATTGAGGTGTTTACAGCTCATGTTGTCTTTCCTGGTGAAACATTTTTCCAAATAAATAAATAAATAAATAAATAAATCAGATTATTCAGCTAGAATACCATTCTGAGGTTCTTGAGACATGTTGGAACCTCTTGAGTTTTGGTTTTGAGGTTTACATGTCCCCAGGATCTCTCTATGGTATTATAGCCTTGTAATACACAGTCCCTTATCTATTAGAATCCAGCCCCTGATAGGGCTCCTACAGAAGCAGCCGTGGCTCCTTCAGCCTGCCACCAAAACCACCTGTTTTAGCCATGGGGGACCCCTCTCAAGCCAGAGTCCAGCCCCTGATAGGGCTCCTACAGAAGCAGCCGCGGCTCCTTCAGCCTGCCACCAATGCCACCTGTTCTAGCTGCAGGGGACCCCGTCTGAAGCTGGAGTCCAGCCCCTGATAGGGCTCCTTCAGGAGCGGCTGTGGCTCCTTCAGCCTGCCACCAACACCACCTGTTATAGCCACAGGAGACCCCTCTCAAGTTGGAGTCTAGCCCCTGATAGGGCTCCTACAGAAGCGGCCGCAGCTCCTTCAGCCTAACGCCAATGCTACCTGTTCTAGCCATGGGGGACCCCTCTCAAGCCAGAGTCCAGCCTCTGATAGGGCTGCTACAGAAGTGGCTGCAGCTCCTTCAGCCTGCCACCAATGCCACCTGTTCTAGCCATGGGGGACCCCTCTCAAGCCGGGTAAGATCTCTGGCTGCACCGGGACAGCACTGAGTGGTTCCTATTGGCTGCTGATCACTGCCTTCCTGTCCTGATTAGTTGACTGCTCTCTGCTCGGCCACGGATTGGCCTGGCTCCTTTGCTGTTTTTCACTGAGATTCTGGGCTTCTCTGCCCATAGGAATTGACTGCAGATTGTCGTAAATTTGTCTCTGTGTAAAGCTGCCTGCTCTCTGCATCTTTTCTTTTTTGTCCTGTGTTTAATTTTAAATATCTGTACTGCATTTCCTTTTTTTTTCATCCTGAGTTTAATTGTAAAGTTTGCACTGCTGTTATCTGTAGTTTATATTTTCAAAGACTGCCATTAATTTGCCTCTGTGTAAAAGTGTCTGCTCTCTGCATTTTCCTTGAGTTTTGTTTTAAATCTCTAATTAGCCAGTGTCTGCCAGGAATTTGTTAAAGTGCTTAGACTGTAAAATTGTTCTGCCTGACTCTTTGTTCTCTGATTCCTCTCCCCTGTTGTGCCATCTGACCTAACCTCCACCCATCTGTTAGCCGTGTTCCCTCATCTCTGTCTGTCTGTCCCTAATTGCTCCTTTGTCCTACCTGGCGCCATCGCTTGCACAAACTCCATTTTGTGTAGGTACCCCCCCACTCCCTGCCTGCTCTTTCTCTGCCTTATCTCCATCTCCCTAACTTCTTCACGTCCTCAGATCTAGATTCTGCATCATCCTTTGTTTCCCCTCCTTATCTAACCCTGCTTTGGTTCCCCCCCACAGATTCCAGCCCCTGATAGGGCTCCTACACAAGCAGCCACGGCTCCTTCAGCCTGCCGCCAATGCCACCTTCTTCTAGCCATGGGGGACCCCTCTCAAGCCGGGTAAGATCGCTGGCTGCACCTGGACAGCACTGAGTGGTTCCTATTGGCTGTCAGTCGCTGCCTTCCTGCCCTGATTGGTTGACTGCTCTCTGCTCGGCCATGGATTGGCCTGGCTCCTTTACTGTTTTTTACTGAGTTTCTGGGCTTCTCTGCCCATAGAAATGGACTGCAGATTGCTGTAAGTTTGCGCCTCACTCTCCTTCCCACCGACAACCTTAATTGAATAGGCCTTTGCTCCACCCTTGGTGCTAAGATCCCTCCTTGCTTGGGCCCTAATTGGTTTCCACTTGATCCTCCTGCCTACCTACCCTCCCCTTTCTCCTCCTGCCCTCCCCCCATTGTTCTGCATTCTCTCCTAACTACTACTTGATCACCAGCCTCACTTCTCTCCCTTCCAGTCTCCATTCACATGCTGTGCTCACCCCCTCCTTGTATAATCTCGATTGTTTCCCTAGCTCCTTTTCTGAGTAAAATGGCTCTATCCTTCCAACCTCTACATCTGTTTATCTTGCTCTCCCTGCTACCTCTGTTCTACCTACCTGGGGCGAGTAACCCTTCTTTTCTTCCAAACTATCGGACTGACCCTGTCTATCCACACACTGGCACCCTACCTGCCACACCTGGCCCCCCATTCTCTCCCTCTGCTGGGAATGGCTCACAACACCTTTGGGATCTTGAAAGGGTGATATACACATGTTTGTTCCCTCTATCACCTCTGGCATTCATGACTGCCCTCTGGGACCACAGACAACATTATCACCCTTGCTTGAGCAGTAAACGGCTCAAGAAAATCTCCCACAGACAACAACGATGGTACGCCCTGAAGCTCCTGATTCTCCTGCTGCTGATTTCAGGTAATATTCACCCCAACCCAGGACCAGATCCCACTACTTCTAGCCTAGGTTACCAACTGAGTCACTCCGGAACACTCACTCTGGCTACAGTCAACATTTGCAGTCTTCTGCAAAAACTTGATGCCCTGCAAATATTTGTAAACCAGCACAAGCCAGACATCCTTGCGGTTGTCGAAACCTGGCTCTCACCTAAAATCACAGACATGGCTATTACTCTGCCAGGCTACAACATTTTCCGACTTGACAGAATTACTAAAAGAGGTGGAGGCTGCACCTTATACAGTATCTCAAAGACTTTCCAGGGCCACCCTCTAAAAAACCGTTATCTCTGACTCATCCTCTCAGATTCTCACTGTCAAAGTTCTACTAGGGTCCCACAACAAAGCCCTGTCAATTGCCACAGTGTACATCCCCCCTACAGAACAGGGAAAGGGCCTCAACTCAGTCCCAGACCTCATCCGATCCCAACCACCTGGTTCAGAGACAATCCTTATGGGCAACTTCAATATCAACTGGCTTGCTCCGGAAACACGGGGCTTCAAAGACGCCATCTCCTCAGCCAACCTTGCCCAACTGGTTGACTCCCCCACAAGGCACAACTACAAAACAGGCAGAAGTACACTCCTGGACTATATTCTGACCAGTCACCCATCCCGAATGTCAAATGTCTCTGTCCTTCCTGACACTCAGACCCCCAACCCCCCCCAAATTAATCACCAGAAAAGTCCTTCCAAGGGTGCAGTTAAAACATCTAAAATCCTGCCTCAGGCAGCAACATTGGTCTTCAATCTTCCATGCTCCGGATGTCAACACAGCCCTAGACTTCTTCATTAATACCTTTAGCGATGCTTGTGACTCCCACGCCCCTTTCAAAAAGCACAAAGTCAAAGGTCTGTGCAACCCCTGGCTCTCTTCAGAACTACTAGCACTGCTAAAATCCAGGGACCATCTCTGGGTACGGGATTGGGAAACTGGAAAGCAATCAGACATGCAGAATTATAAGTAAGCTCAAAATAAATGCACAAAATTAATCTGCTAGCAGAAAAGTACCTACTATAAAGATGCTCTGACAAACATCTGGGGGAAGGGGAATTCATTTTGGAACAATATTAAAGAAGTTACAGGAAAGCAGACAAAAACTTCACCCACTATGCTGGTCGTAGATGGAATCACAACACTTGACCCGACCACCATAGCAAATTCATTCAACTCAGCTTTCACTGATCTCAGCTCTGTTCTTCCTCCTGACTATTTCAACAATGACAACCCACTAACTTTCCCCTCAAGCCCACCCCCTTTCCTAATCGTCCTGCATTTTACTTCAGAATAGTCAAGCCATACCAAGTCCATAACTATATCAGTAATGCTATTGCCAGGTCCAGGTCAAGTGGGGACTCCCTTGACCTCAAGCTGCTGGCCCTCACCCTCGGCGAGGTGCTCCTACCATTAACTAAAATTTTCAACCTCTCCCTCTCTCTCGGCCACTTCCCTGACAGATTGAAATCCACCACTGTTACACTGGTCCACAAGAGTGGGGACAGGGCCCTTCAGGTGAACTATCGGCCCATCTTCATACTATCCCCACTCTCTAAGCCCATTAAGAGTATAGTCTTGGACCAGCTTACGTAATTTCTTGATGAGTACGATATCCTGAGCACTCAACAGCACTGTTTTAGAAAAGAACACAGTACCACTTCAGCCCTTCTCGAATTCAATGGAGCAATCCATAGCTCCCTGGACAATAACCTTTATACAGTTTTAGTTTTCATTGACCTGACGAAGGCGTTCAATACCATGCATCATTATCTACTACTCTCACAGCTGATAAATACCGGCTATCCCCTGAGTCTACAACATGGTTTAACCACTACCTGGAAAATTGCTCTCAAAGAGTGAAAATAGCTGATGTCCTCTCTGATGCAAGACCAGTGCGCTCTGGAGTACCACAAGGGTCCATCCTTGAACCTCTTCTCTTCAGCATCTTCCTGAATAGTCTTCCACAATCCTGTCCTGAGCAACTCCTCCTATACGCCGCCGATGCTGTCATCCACTCCACCCCCAAGGACCCCCACCTTCAAAACAAACTACAGCATAGCTTCTCTTCAGTTGAAATCTGGTTCAGTAAACATAAACTGGTCCTCAACTATAAAAAAAAAACAAAGTCTATGCTTTTCTGCAGCTCGCAAAACAAGCACCGAGACCACCCCCTCACTATTGCAAACTGCTTAGGTGCAATCCTTGAACAAGTGCAATCCTTCAAATACCTTGGAATCACGCTTGACAGTATTCTGTCCTATGGGACTCACATTGACAATGTTGTCAAAGCAGCTAATACACATATTAGCATCCTTTACAGCCATAGGCAATGCCTAACTCTGAAAGCCTTAAGGATTGCAGTCCAAAGCTAGGTTGTCTCAATAATCGACTATGGCCTCATCATCTATGGTTCCACTTCCACCACTGCCCTCAGGCGCATATCTTTGGCCTTGAACAAAGCTTGCCGACATATCACCGGATCCCATTGTCTCATCCATATGTGTGACTTATACGCCCAAACTGGGTGGCTTCAACTCTCTAGCTGCATCAAGTACCAATCATGCATAGTGGGTAAAAAAGCATTAATGGGCTTTGCCCCCCCTCCCCCGGAGTCCAAGCTCTGCTACAACCTGCACAGAATCCCCGCCTCACCAGGGGCTCTGAAACTCAATTATTGCATATCCCGAGATGCCGGACCTCTCAAGACCAAAGATCCTTTGCCTACAGAGCTCCCAGATGGCTAAACAGTCTCCCAAGGGAAATCTCCTCCCTACCTAAGCTAGGCCCATTCAAATCTAACCTCCGCCTATTCCTCTCTGCCTTTAGTATATGTGACTGTCTTCTCTAACCTGCTATTCCCATCTGGCACCTGTCCCCTCTCATCATCACCCCTACTACCCCCCTTCTACCTACCCCCCACTCCCCTCATTTTTGCACTTTCCACTTGCTCTTCATATCTGTTTAACAATCGCCTCTGGCAGCATCTTCAACCTGTGTCTCACCCAAGTTCTTGTTATCAATGTTATCCCTGTGTTATGCATGGTCTTAGTACCACCTAACTGTATGTATTCATGAGCTGTGATGGTAAACAATTGTACCCTGGTATCCTGTAATTGCTAATGTTACAATGTAATTAATGTAATGTAATAATTAATGTCCTGCTTGTTTGGACTCATTCTGATGTGGAACCTTTGTAAAAGAGCATTGGCTCAAAGGTAACTGTAATCCTAGATTCTAAATAAATAAAAAATAAATAAAAATATTATTCTGTTTATGTGGTCACAAAGTTTACCCTATATTTAGATAGATTTATATGGGCATTTCTCTCATTGATAGTTGGAGGCGTAGCTTCCAGGCTCACTTGGGTATCTTCAAGTGTATGTAGTTCTCTTTTGACACCTTGTCATTTACCATAACAGACCTATTTTCTCATTTATACTTGAGAAGACATTCTCGATCCATTTTCTCCACATCCCCTCTGGCTTTTGTAATACATGAATTGCTGTAACCTCTATTCTAGAAGTGTCTCGTCAACTCATAAGAGTGTTTTGAGCACTCCTTCAGGGTGTCACAGTTACATTTAACTCTGATTTGTTGACTTTCTGGGATGTTTATTATGGTGTGGCAGGGTGACAGCTAATAAAATGGAGTATAGAGTTGATATCAGTCAGTTTTCGGAACAGAGTAGTATTTATTCCATTCTTGCAATCCTTTCTGATCTCTAGGTCTAAAAAGTTGATCTTTTCAAGCTCAGCATCCACACTAAACTGCAGATGAGGATTACTTTGTTCCAAATAATTTTTGAATAGCTGTCTCTTGTTCTTTTTAATTTTTTAAGGATGCAAATATCGAATATAGAACACTCAAATATGTTGCTACCAAATAATGAATATTCAGATGATTATTCATGCAAAGGTTTTTGTACAGCCCTATTTTACATTTGGCAGTTTCAGGTGGCTGCAAAATGGTGATGATTCAAAATACCCACAGTGGGAGAGTCACGTGATGCTCTTGCCTGAGCAGCTTCTCTCCTGTATTTCTCCTCTCTACCCCACGATAAATTTAATTATTTAGCTATTAAAAATCTACTTCTCACTGTTGTTGCTGAAGGATCTGACTACAGAACGTCCCTGCAGTACTTTGGTGGTGATCTTCACCGGGTTTTTGCCAGCATGTCTGAAATAGAGATGAGGCCCACTGGCCTCTGCCATACACCTCCACAGACAGCAGAGAGATCCAGTAAGAAATCAAAGGCCCACGGCTCCAGTTCGGGCAAAAGTTCTACTCCCACCTGGCAGCTGTTCCATTCTCTGAGGAACGCTTCCTTCAAGAATTTGCACCATTCAAGGAGTCTCTTCACGAGATCAAAGAAGAGCTGAAATCACTGCGTTCTGATATTGGAGATCTAAATAAAAGAATGAGGGATTTAGAGGTCAGAACTTTCTCCCTGGAAAAATGGAAGGAAGACTCATGCTCTGAAACTACTTTGCTATGCCAAAAAGTTCATTCTCTTGAAAATAAGCTGGAGAACCTGGAGGGAAGAAGTCGGATGGAATAACCTTATCCTTTTTGGCCTTCCTGAGGGTGAGAAGAGGACTGCACTGATTCAATTGACCCAAAAGCTGCTAGAGCAGATTGCCGGGCCCTCTACAAATTGCCCCACATACATAGTGGAGCATGCACATCATTCTCTTCATCCTAAACCCCTGCCAGATCACCCCACGCACCTTCATGTTTAAGCTCCTGAATTTTTTAGATGAGCAGTACGTGCTGCAGAAAACCAGAGATTTAAAAGATATTCTCTGGGAAGGCACAAGGCTGGGGATTTCCCAGGACCTGCCTGCAGGCATGCATTAAAAGAGAGCAACCTTCCACCCCGTAGTAGTAAAGCTTATTGCAGCAGATATTAAGTTTAGGATGTTATACCCTACCCGCCTGCAAGTTTCACTTCAGGGTACCTGGCAAGCCTATGACACGGTTGAATCTGCTATCCAGTCACTCAGAAAGGGATTCCCTGATCTGTTCAATGACCGATGTTCTCCAGGAAACAATGGGCATGGGCGATTGTTGTTAGCTAGATGAGATCTTCTGTTCATTGCTGTTACTCCTTGGATGTCCAATTTACGAATATGCGACCAGCTTCCTTGTGCTCTGGAATTCCTGTTCCGATCTGACTTCTCCAGGATTTCTCAATTACTGGGCAATTTTTTTTTTCTCCTGGGACTTCAACTAAATTACTTTTAAGGCTTCTAAATTGTTATTATACTTTTCCGATATCATGCCCCAGGTGGGTGACCTCCCTTCCTCGGCCTTTGTGTGGGTGATCTTTCCTCTCCATCTATTCCATCGAAGGGACAGTACGCTCATGCTAGGGGCTGAGGTTGCTGTTTACTAGCCTCAATACTTTAGTCGGTACGTACGGGACCTTTTGTACAAGATTGCACTGTACTCTCTGGACTAATTAGGTTGGGCTATCAATACCAATTCAGTGTTAGGTTAGTACTGCTAATTGTCCCTGATATAATTAGTTCTGGTTTCTTCTAGGTCCAGGGATATTTGTGAAGCTACTTCCTGCCATTTTGTAGCTGTTGATAGGGTGTTTAAACAATCTTATTACTAGTTAATGTTGAGATGTTTGCCACATTAGTGTGAGATGTACATTTAGACAAAGGGGGGGGAGTTGGTGGGTTGAGGTGCTAGCTATGTTGGAGTGGGAAATTATGCACCAAGCTTGTTGAGGTTTAGGGGATGTTTTCAGGGAGGTTGTTGTGGGTTTTCATTGGGTCAGCATTTCACTTTTCCTTTTACATGGGTGGGGGGGTGAGGTGTGGTTTGAGGGTTGGGGTGGTGGTGGGTGGGTCCATCTCTGGTTGGATTATGATACTGTTTGTGATACTCATTTGCTATTTGCTGACTGGAATATGGCAGTCCCCCCAATACTTATTCTCTTATCAAATGGATATGTCATCCAATTATAGATACTGCTCCTAGAATGTCAAAGGGACTCAATCCCTGACAAAAAGAGCCAAAGTCCTGCTTCATCTTCACAAGCTGCAGGTTGATGTGGCCTTCCTTCAAGAGACGCATCTTCCTGCTGCTCAGCTCCCATTTCTGAGATGTTCCTGGGTGGGCCAGGTATTCAGTTCAGGGCAGGATTCTTGTAAATGTGGAGTCGCTATTTTGATCTCCAGATCCATCCCATTTCGCCTCCTTCAAGAGGCTGCAGATTTACAGGGTAGATTTATATTTCTTAGGGCCTTACTGGGACACCTAGAGGTCATCCTGGGTTCAGTTTATGGCCCTAATACAGAAGATCCCTCTTTTTTTCTCTCAAATGCCTTCCATTCTACTCCTGATGATCCTTGCAAGGGATTGGAACATAGTCCTGAACAATTGTTTAGATAGATCCCCTTCCCAGTCTCAATCCCCAACCTCAAGTCAACTGGCATTAAGGGGGGTAATGGACACCCTGGCCTTAGTTGACCCCTGGAAGCTTATGTTTCCTGAAGTTACTGAGTACTCCTTCCACTCTATCCCACATAACTCCTTCTCCCATATAGACTTTTTCCTTTTGAGCACTGAAGTGCTGCCACGAGTCATAGCCTGCTGTTATAGTGCCAAAGTCATCTCGGACCACCACCCAGTTATCTTACAGGTTAATTTGGCCCTTTCAGTTGCAAGGGACAAAATGTGGCGCCTCAATAATTTCTTATTAAAATACCCAGATATAGCCGATAAAATACAGTCATTTATCTTAGAATTTTTCCATCTCAACCAGTTCTCTATTCCCAAATTAAATATCCTTTGGGGTGCTTTTAAATGCACTCTTAGAGGGGAACTCATCAGGATAGCCACTAGAAGGAAATGAGAGTCATCTCAAGCCATGGTTTCTATTCTGTCTCAGATTCGTGTGGCAGAGAGTGGACTCTTAGAATCCTCCCCTTTATCCTGTTGGGAGCACCTTGAAACTAAGAACTCAATACCACTCCCTCATAGGGGAAAAGGTGGAACATCTTCTTTTAAAAAACAAATCCCAGTATTTTTGATCAAGGGGGGAAGGCTGATAAACTCCTTGCACTGCACTTATGCAGCCAGCAGGCTGAACAGATTATTCCATCCATCTGGTCAGACTCTGGCTGCTTACTCACCTCAGCCAAAGATATTGTTCATCAATTCCAGACTCTTTACAGCTTTCTTTACAGAGCCGCCCCGACCTCTCCAGATCCTTCTGCTCTGGACACCTTTCTCCAGGACCTTGATTTACCAAGCCTAAGCAAGGATCAAGGGGATGGTTGAAAGCCCCGATAACTTTAGAGGAAGTTAAAACAGCCATAGAAGCATTACTGTTAGATAGGTCTCCTGGCCTGAATGGGTTCTCCACCATTTTTTATCATAAATATAAAGACCTTCTGGCCCCTTATCTCCTGGACTTTTTTCAATACCTCCACCAGATGGGACTAACAGACACCTCTCTCACCTTTGCCACCATAGTTGTTCTGCCCAAGCCTGGGCGCGACCCTCTATCGGTGGCCAACTATAGGCCAATATCTTTAATTAATGTAGAGATTAAGATCACTGCAAAAATCTTGGCCATGAGACTGAAGGTTGTATGGGAAGGTCTCCTCAGCAGAGAAAAGGTGGGTTCTGTTTCAGGTAGATTATCAGCTGATCATATTCAGAAAATTCTTCATCTTGTCTCCACATCCAGGGACTTCACCACTCCCACTGTGTTGGTTTCTCTGGATGTGGAGAAAGCCTTTGATAGAGTTTTGTGGGACTTCCTGTTTTATCTGCTCCTTAAATATGGCTTTCTGAGTGAATTCATAACATGGATCAAAATACTATACACCAAACCTTCAGCCCGTGTCTTCTATAATGGGATGTTTTCTGAAGCAATGGTGTCCACTATCCCCTTTTTTGTTTATTCTATACCTTGAACCCCTAATTTGAAAAATAAATCTCTCCCCACTAGTCCATGGTATAGTCATAGTTCCCTCACAATACAAACTTTCTGTATATGCGGACATCCTTTTACATATTACTTCCCCAGCTACCTCGTTACCAGAGGCTTTGAACTTTATCACTTTATTTGGCTCCTTCTCTAATTATAAATTAAACTTATCAAAAACTAAACTTATGCCCTTGAATAATTCAACCCACCGCTCTATGGTAGTGCATTTGGGGTTCTGTTGGGTAAAGGACAAGTTAAAATATTTAGGTTTATACATCAGTACAGACCCGCTTAAGATCAAAAAGTATAATTTGGACCACTTACTTCTTGTTATTCAGAAAGATCTTAGTCACTGGTCTTCGTTTCCTCTTTCACCTTGGGGCTGGGTGAACATTCTTAAAATGGATGTCCTTCCTAGAATTTTGTATCCCCTACTTATGATTGACTTACACCTCCCTAAAAGTTGGTTTACCCAGATTAATAGGCTTTTCTCCTGCTTTCTCTGGCTGGAGAAGCCACCCCCGTAGATCATTAGTTAATTTAATAAGAGCTAAAGAGGCTCGGGGTTTAAAAGTTCCCAACGTGTACCTGTATTATTTAGCCATACACTGTTCTTGTCTTTCCCTCTGGCCTGGCTCCATCTCAGATACCTCTCTTCCAAGTTATTCTCCCCAATGGCTTGATATAGAGAGCTTCCTGACACAATAGCAGGGCCTATGTCTCAACTCATTATTGTACATCCCCATTAGAAAGATCCCCCTATCCCTTAAATGCTACCACTATTGCATAATCCATTAGGGCCCATCATCAGCTATGTCAGCTGCTATCCTTAAATCCCTGTCAGGACACAACACAACCACTACTGGCTAACTTGAACTTTCGGATTGCTGGCAAAATATTGACCAGGTCTACCTGGCCCACACTGGAGTCCCTCTCAGTACATGACTTTTTGTCCTCTAACAAGATTCTTACTTTCCATGAAGTCCATCAGAAACACGGATGGCCCATATCTATGAGTTTCAAATATTTCCAGCAGCGTCACATGCTCTTAAGTCATTTTGGAGGTGGACTCTTGCCCCCTGTTATCGTCCCATTCCACTTTCCATGTGGTCTCTTTTTGTCATGCACAACTTCGGTCCCTCCTTGCTAATAAGGAACACCCATTTCACTATTATTGGGATATGGTCCTTCCTCAGCAGGACCGACCATGAGACTGGAGATGCATTTGGATAGGAGTCTACAAATACATAAAATGGGATAGATACTGCTTTATGCAGTTTCAGATTTTGCATGATTTATTTTATACACCCATTAAACTACACAAGATGGGCAGGCTCCCCCAAGACGTTTGTACCAAATGTCAGGTTGATAGGGGTTCTTTACTTCACATTCTCTGGCATTGGAATAAGGTTAGGCCCTTCTGAGAGGAAATCAGACTTCGTCTTGATCCTCTCTTGGGCCTTGATCAGGCCTTTACACTGGATATATGTATCCTTGGTAATTTCTCCAAATTTTTATTAGGTCATCAGAAACCACATATAGCCTTAATGTCAGCCTGTGCCAAAAAAATTATTCTGCGACATTGGTGTGATTCTGCCACCCCTACATATTGGGAATGGCTCCAAGAAATCCTGTTTCCACTTCAGGCAGAGCGTACCATTGCCAGTATGTCCTACTCACTTACCAAATACAAATGTATCTGGGATCCCCTATACACTTTACTGACACTGAATCCTGGGTGATAGAGAGAATATATTTACTGTGGTATATCTAAGGTCTGCCATTTAAGGATTGCGATTCTTGAAGCTCTTGAATCTACCTTAATCATAGTCCCTACCCATGGCATTGGAGTCCCTTTCTGTTGTTTTATCACATTTAATGTCATCAAAAATTATTATTACTACAGAGAGATGGTTGGGGTGGTGGTGAGGATAGTTAGGTGGGTGGTATGTGTATTGTAACTATAACCTGATTGAGTGTAATTTATGCTGGGATACACCCCTCCCTGTTAATGTGCTGATTTTTGAATTGTCAACAGCTTTTATTGTTCTGTACTTTGTTTGTAGTACCAACTTTACCTTAATCAGGATTATTCAAGTATATTGAATGGTAAAAAAAATACCTACAGTGTTTTACAGCACCTTCAACAGTGACTGTGAATTGGGCTCTAACTGGCTGATACTCCAAACATGCTGTAGTTTTCCTCAGTTTCCAAGAGAGAGGTTCCATTACAGTACAACTAAGTACTGTATAAGTCTTAGAGGCCGTTTGTGAATTTCTTTGAAACATTTTCTATGTAAAAATAAACTATGTTGTAATATATAATTTATTTATTTGTTTAAGTATTCAGATGTACACCTTTGAGCAACAAAAGTCTGCACCTTTGAGCAAGAATGCTCATTTACAAAGCTTCCTTGTCAGTAACAGATAAAACAATGATGTAAAATCATACACAATGAAATTTACAATTAGTATTGAACAATAAAGTGGCAACCTTTTGAAGCATTGCCAAGCAGAACAGACTGAAAGAGAATAGTAGAAACCATGAGGCATTGCCAAGCAACACCTATGCAGGAAGTGAGAAGTTCAGACATGGTAGAAACATGCAGCACATATGGGTACTGTGTCCACTAGTAAGTCAGTAGAGGTGATCAGTAGTGCATGTGAAGAGTGTGACAGGGGAGGGAGGGGTTATTGCTTGTTGCAGCTGCAGACAGTGCCAGGTAAAAGTACCTTCTGTAGTTCCCATTTGAATTGGCTAAATTTGGATAGTCCTACCAGCTGTGCTGGAAACTCATTTAACCATTGTGGGGCTGTCGGTGCAAATGTGCACTTAGTCAGACTTGTTCTGCAGAATGGCACAGAGAGGGTACCACAAGCATTGCTCCTGGTAGGGTATGGGCTTTGGGTAGGGTTTAGGAGGTTTTGTACTGCTGGGAGGTGAGGCCCAATATGGCTTTCATACCCAACAAACAGGTCTGGAAATTGATCCTGTCCTGCAGGTGGAGCCATTTCATTTGGGCACAGAGTGTGCAGATGTGGGTGGTTCTATCTGCCCCAAGGATGAAGTGATGAACTTTGTTTAAACGAGCTTGAACCTGTTTAGTACCATATCTGAGTCAGCCCCATATACCTTGATGCCATAGTCGATTATGGGGAGAATGGAGCAGGTAACTACGTTTGGCCTCGGGGTGAGGTTGTATTTCTGTCTGTAGAGTTCCTCCGTTTTTTTATTGATGATGCTTACAATCTGGTCAACATGTGGAGCAAAGGTGAGAAATGGTAAGTCCTAGATACTTAAATGAGTCTACCTGATCTAGTGCAACCCCATTTACATTGTGGATGTTGAGTGGACTAACCATATTTCTCTTCTGCTTGCTGGAAAATAACATTGTCTTGGACTTTTAGTAGCTCGGACAAGTTTATTCTACACAAACCAATTTTCAAGTGAGCAAAAGCTGAGTAAGAGATCCTGGGTGAGTGTCTCCTGGCTGGGGCTACTAGAACAGATGGCAGTGTCATCTGCATAAAGTAGTACCCTTGAGTAAGGGCATGCTTCAGGGAAGGTGTTAATAGAGGCTGAAAAGGAGGGGTCCAAGTATGGACCCTTGTGGTACTCCTATAGAGACTGGTCTGGCATCAGACAGGAAACCATTGACTTTGACTTGCTGGGATCTGCTGGAGAAATAGCTGTTGAAACAAAATACAGCATCAGCAGAGAGGTCTAATACGCGTAGTTTAGATAGCAGTATTGAGTGAAAGCATGGGATCATTATGTCGCACGGCAGAATGCCGTGCGGCACAATCGCATTGTGCGATTTCTGGCAGTTTTTGTTCTGTGGTGGACTTTGCCCCCCACGCCCCCTGGACCCCCCACCATTAAAGATTCTCAACTCCGGGGGAAGGGGTCCAACTCAGAAAGCACACAGGTCCGGGCTCGCCATAATGTCATACGCTATTATGCGTGTGACATTATGACCTGGTACGTCGAGTGACTGACTAAATCAAAGGCTTTGGTTAGGTCTATGTAAATTGAGCCCACCAGGTGACCTTTATCAAGGGACTCATGTAGAAAATTTGTATATTCAATTAGGGCAGTGTTGGTACTATGTACTATGTAGTCTGCAAAACCCATGTTGTTTGTTCACACTGTATATTGTAGTGGCTAAAGTAGGATACAAGCTGGTCCTATACCATTCTTGCGAGTGCCTTTGACAGGGAGAAGAGAATAGATATAAGCTTATAATTTGAGACTAGTGAGCTGTCCCCACTTTTGTGTACTGGGGTAACAAAGGCTGTTTTCCATACACTGGGGAACTGAGAGCATCTGAGCAAGAGGTTGAACCAACTGGTTAATGGGAGGGCTAGCTCATCCATGGCTAGGGCAATTAATTTCATATCTATGGCATCACTCCCCATCCTGGTTTAACCCAGGACCCACTTGACATACCTGATAGTGTCCATTACTGAGACGGTTTTGAAATAAAGCTTCAGGTATCTTGGTCATTGGAGACTTCAGGTAATTCTTCTTCGGAGGGGTTGCCCAGAGTGGGTGGGGTCATCATTTGGTGGGAGAACATGCTGAGGTCGGTGAAGGCATTGTTAAATGTGCTGGCAATCTCAGTTGGGTCAAGCGTGATAGATCCTTTTGTGCTGAGCATAGCTGAGGGCAATTCATAACCCTTCCCTATGAGGTTCGGTAGGGACTCCAAGAATGCCTTTCCTTTACCCCATGTGCTCACTTGCTGCTCTTTGAAGAAGGAGGCCTTAGCCTGCTTAATATGTCTGGTGCACCTGTTTCTTGCAGCCTTATAATCCAGCATATCTGTGCCATAAATAGTCCTTGTCCCTCATCTGGTTAAGAAGGGATGGGGTTACCCAGTCAGTGGTGTTCCCTTTTATTATACGTTTTCTACATGGGGCAAATGTATCTGCAGCAGCATTGAATTCAGTGACAAAGTAGTCAAGGGCTAGATCTATATTGGTGATGTGTTCCAAATATCTCCAATCTCTTTGTGCTAGGTGCGCATTTAATTCTCTCATGCGCCCTTTATGAAACACACTATAGATTGTTATGGGGTGTCTGGGTGAGTTTGGTGGACCAAGCACACAGCACAGGGGAGTGGTCACTTGAGACATTAGGCAGCACAGTGACCTCAGTAAGTCTTTCAAGACAGGTAGTTAAAACCCAACCAATGATGGTATTAGTGCCTGCTTTATGGCTGATCCTAGTACATTCCATGACAACTTGAGTCAGGTAGAGGCTATTTATCTGGTCTTTGAGCTCTGTACTAGATTTATTAGCTCAGTTGATATTGAAGTAGCCTGTGACTGCAGTTTCCCAGTTTTGGCTAGACTGTTTAATGTGCTTGCAAACATTTTGAGCCCCAAGCACTGCTTGCCAGGGGGAATATAGACTGCCATAATAATCAAATGTTTCATCCCACACCCTAGTACGAGATGTACTGCTAGGCACTCACAGTCACTAGTAGTGCCATCTAATGCAACTTTATGTCCTTGCGACATATCACACAGATATATTAACCCCCCCCCCTTTGCCTATTCAGTCCTGTCTCAAGTGGTTGTATCCATGCAAAGAGATGGAGGCATCTGGTGTTTTGGAAGAGAGCCATGTCTTTGTAAGGGAGATTATATCAAGCATGACTTGTTTCACCCAGGGTTCAAACCGTGCTATTTTAGCTAGAATGCTGCCAATATTAAGTGATGTGATCCTCAAGGTGCTCAGAGGGGCCTTGCAGGTAGATGCCTCAGGGGAAGGATGAGGATTTGGATGGACATTCTCTGACAGTAGGAGGAGAATCAGCAGTAATTTCTAAAATGTATGAGCCAATGTATGTCAACATTAGTGCTGTGTGTAATGAGGAATTCCACCCGGCGGAATAAGCACGAAATAACATTCTGCTGGCTGAATTTCTGCTGGATTTCAATGGTTCTTCTGCAGAATTCTGCCTACTGTGATCTGCGGAATAATATTCAGCAGAACAGCATTTTTTTCCACAGAAAAGTATTCTGCATTAATTTCTGCAGAAAATATTGAGATCGTTCACGGAACAGCATTTTTCTCCACCGAAAATCATTCCGCAACTAATTTCTGGTGCAGAATTGCACCATTCTGTTTCTGGCAGAATTTCAGTGGAATTTTGAAAATTCTGTGGAATTTGAAATTTTCATACAGCACTAGCCCACATGTATTCTTATTTTAGTTTTTGTAGACTGAGTAGCCTCACTAGCCAAAAGGCCTATTTTCAGGAGTGACTCAGACACAGATGTTGCAATACAAACATGAAGCAGACAGAACACAGGACAGCCTACTTATAGCAGACTCACTTAAACCAGACACTCGGTTTGTCCAGACAAACCCTTTTTATCAAAAGTCTTTGCCATGGAGGACAATGTTAACAATATTACTTATTACAGTATGTAATTATCCATCCATCTATAGTGGACAGCAGAGGGTGCTGATGCCATGATGATTATCACACTGTCTCCCTCTCCTTATCACTTCCATTCCTCCTGTTGCTAGCCACCATTACTCTTTCTGTTCTCTCATTATCACATCCTTCCCCCTGCTGATAGCCCATATTACTCTATATGACTCTCATTATCACCTCGCACCCCCCCAGCTGCTAGCCAACACAACTCTCATACATGAGATCATGACTGCAAATCAAAAAGTGAAAGAAATTAAAGTTTAACTAGTCCTGTTGTACTCTGTCTGAACAGGAAGGAGGACAGGGGTAACTGTTTAACCAAATCTGCTGTTTGTGCTACAGTTGCAGACCAGACTCCTTCTAAAAAGGAAGGAGGATGGTGGTAAATGTTTAACCAAACCTGCTGTTTGTTTTGCAAATACAAACCAGACCTCTTCTGAATGGGAGGGAGGATGGTGGCAAATGTTTAAACTAAACCTGCTGTTTGTGTTGCAGCTATGAGAGGGTGGGCAGCAGTCACAAATCTGCACTACACACTGAGACTGGAGCAACTGTATTGCAGCTATGGTGGGTGGGCAGTTTCAGCAATGGGTGTGTGAGAAAAATAAAAATAAAAAAATATTAAATCTGGCTATACAAGTTATAATGGACACCTCCTATACCAGATAAAAACTTCATGTAAGGAGTTCATTTTAAATGGGCTACACTGTAAATAGATAGAAGTGAAGCACCAGTTCAATTACATATGCAATTACATATATACATCAGAGGTATTCTAAGGTTTTGTTTAAATGATTGCTTCATAATAGAGAACCTAATAAACATGGACGCATACAGTAATTTACAAATGCATTACATTTAGACTCTTCAAAATGTTGGTGTAAAAATCTGGTGAATGCTGTGGTTTTTAAATTACACACTTAACAAGCATTTGTCAATGCCGAATGTTGCTTGCTTCTATGTGCTGTTTAGGTATTTGGAAGTCATTGGAGTGCAAATATTGAAAATTTGCGAACTTACGAGCGTGCGTAGGAACTGCGCAACGCACGCTCATAAAATAGTCATTTTTAGGAATTTTTTCACCAAATTTTCAACATAGCCATTTTAAGACCTCTGCTCATGAACAGTGTCACTGTGATTTTGTTAATGTGTCCCATACATTGAGTTTGCACACCAACTGCGCCATTGTGCACTACATGGGCGGAAACACATTTTGGGCAGGATGTGAAAAATGACAGCTGTACTGCTCATAAGGAGGTGTGGTAAAATGGCAATGTTGAAAATCTGGAGTGAAAATATTGAAAATTTGAACTTACGAGCCTGCGTAGGAACTGCGGCACGCACGCTCGTAAAACAGTTATTTTTAGGAATTTTTTCACCAAATTTTTAACATAGCCATTTTAAGACCTCTGCTCATGAAAAGTGTCACTGTGATTTTCTTAATTTGTCCCGTACATTGATTTCACACACCAACTGCGCCATTCTGTGCTACAGGGCAGAAACACATTTTGGTTGAGATGTGAAAAATGACAGCTGTACTACTCATAAGAAGGTGTGGTAAAATGGCAATGTTGAAAATCTGGAGTGAAAATATTGAAATTTCCGAACTTACGAGCTCATGAGAAACCTGCACAACGACGCTTGTAAAACAGTCATTTTTAGAATTTTGCACCAAATTTTCAACATGGGGTTTTGGGACCCTTCTCATGAATGATATCACTGTCATGGTGGTATTCAGGCCTGAAGGATGATTTTGCAGTCACTGCGCAGTCACTGCACGAAATCACCCTTTGGGCCTGGATAACGCCATGACAGTGACAACGTTCATGAGAAGGGGTCCCAAAAACCCCATGTTGAAAATTTGGTGCAAAAATTCCCAAAATTGCCTGAGATATGCAACAAAGTTGAACCCCCATCTAGGCCATTATACAGCTTACCGGCATTTCCTCAGTTCGCGGTCGGCTTTGAAGAGTGCAGACGTATTCCCGGTCCACTCAAGATCATCGCTCCGGAGTCCGGAGGTAAGTATGGGGTGACGGGGGCATGGGAGGCTGGTGCGCAGTGGGTGGGTGCGGGTTGTGGGAGGGGGATAGGGAGATGCTCGTGGGACCGTTTCGTTTTCAGCTTAAAATTAAAAAAAGCCGATTGGACCATTTGCCATGCTGGGGTGGGCCCCAGCATGGCACAAAGCAGATGAGGGGGTGTTCAGCCGACAGAGTTGGGCACCCGTCGGCTAAGGGACTGATTGCCACGCTGGGGTGGGCTCCCAGCGTGGCACCTACTAACTGGGGGAGAGTGAGCTCAGCCGACGGGATTGGGCACCCCGTCGGCTACACAGTACGCAGGGCGCTGGACGCCTGCATGTGGGGGAGCTACGCTCAGTGGGCTCTTTATCTCTGCTCACTGAAACGTAGCTCCCCCTTTCAACTGTATGCCACTGCATTTTGGAGCGTGTCATAGACAGCTCCAAAATGCATTGGCTTACAGGGGCCGTGCCTGCCAGCTCACTGACTGAATTGGAGGAGGAGGTGACACACCTCCGAAATCTCCGATGATGGCACTATGTTTCTTGCACATGCGTGCAAGCAACATAAAAATGGTACCGAATCAATATAGTGCTGCCTAAACAGCGCATGAATGACTGTGTTGCCTATAGCACAAATGTTTCTACAACTACAGGGGTAGCTCAGCACGTGGTAATAACTGCAACCCCTGTCACTGTAAGCTGACCTGGAGGAGCATCAAGAATGCTGCCAGTGCAGTGCCTGGTTGAGTCGCTCCTGTGGTGGAGTGATTAGGACCCCCACACCCGGCGGCGAGGGGGTGGACCTGGGACTGTGGTTCACTTCCTTGTAGGTTCTCTATTGCAGCATTTTTTTTTTTAAACAAACTTTTCCCCCTTCAATGTTTCACCCCATCTCTGAAGTCCACACCCTCTAGGAGTTAGATATATTAAGTCCGGGTGGTGCAGGGGCGAACCCCCCTCCTTGCAAAAACCAAAGATACTGTGTTTCCTTGTACCATGTGCACTGTTACATCTATAGTCGCTTTTTGTTCCCAACCTTGTTTTGCCACACACTGTTTTGTGTGCAGCATTGTTGTGTAGTGTGGTTTTGGCCATGACATCATGACCCCATGCCCTTAAAAATATTAAAGCTCTGTGTTGTGAGTCAGGTCATTCTCCTGTGTGTTATACAGTATATTTAACTTGTTAGGACTAACCAGATCACATAGAGGAGTGAGCACTGACCTGTGCCCAATGGAAACACATAGGGTTAAGGACATCTTTGTTGCTAATTACCCAGAATGAGTTAACTGTATTCTTTCTGAGTGATGCTTCAGGTTGACTGTTACCAGATTCTACTTATTGACTGGAGATGAATGTTAGTGTGCAGGTGGAGTGCAGGAAAAAGTAGTGAAGTTCTCCAGAATTAGCACTGTTTCTGAATGCACTATGCTGATTCACTATTCTGATTTAGTGAACTTGTCTTGACAGTGGCCTGCTCCCTCTCCGCTCCTGTGTCCAAGTTGCCCCTGGTATAAACTGAAAATTTTCCTCCTGTCTTCATCCCTTTCCTGTTATCCCTTGTGTCAGTTTGGGAAAATCTAAAGACAACCCTGCAAAGCGATAGAGCAGAGAGAAAGGCAAACGAAATACGAACATACAAAATTGCCAGAAGAAAAAGGCTCACAGGTCTACCAAGTCTGCCCGATTGTACAGCTATTAGTTTCATATTACCACAGCTGCCCCAGCCCCACCCAAACCCCTCCCTTCCTCCCCTTTCCTGGTCTTTCCCCCTTTGTGTTCTTGTCTGTACTAATCCTGCCCTTGACTCTATCCCAACCCCGCTTCAAGCTATCCCCTTTTCTCAGTTTAACTCCTCTGGCCGTGTGTTCAGTCTCACCACCACTCTCTCTGTAAAGTAGTGCCTCCTCATCTCCCTCCTGAACCTTCCCCCTTCCACTTCAGACTGTGGACCCTAGTGACCCTTCCCCCCTTTAAGCAGAACAATCCTCCCTCTCTGACTTTGTTATGCCTTTCAAGTACTTAAAGGTCTCTATCATGTAGGGAAATGGGCAGACTAGGTGGGCCAAGTAGTCCTTATCTGCCATCAAAAGTCTATGTTTCTATGTCCCCTCTGTCCCTTCTCTCTCTTCCAGCGAATACATGTTGAGCTCCCTCAAGCTTTCCTCATACAGCAACTCCCCCAGTACTATGATCATTTTTGTAGCCGTGCGCTGCACCTCCTCCAGTAATCTCACATCCTTTTTCAGGTATGGGCACCACTACTGCACACTGTACTCCAAGTATGGCCTCACCAGTTATCTATACAAGGGCAGGATGACCTCCTCCTTTCTAGAGGTGATCCCTCTGGCAATGAGCCCCAGCATCATATCTGCCCTTGCTACTGCCCTCCTACACTGTGCTGATACCTTCTTGTTCCCTGTGACTATTACCCTGAGGTGCCTTTCCTCCTCTGAAGCTGTTACCTGCACTATTAACCTTGCAGCTGACCTCCCTGATTTGCTCCCCCAGCTCCCTATCCACCTCCTCACTCTGTAAGGGTGGCATGTATACCACCCCCATCCTGAGCTTCTTACCTTTAGGGCTTTGGACCAATACCCATATGGCTTCTGGCCTTCCCTCATCCTCCTCCTCCTCCTCCTCCTCCTCCCTGGTACACAGTATCCCCTTCCTGACATAAATAACCACCTCTCCAGCCCTTCCCTGTGAAACACCTTGTAACCTGGGATAGTAAGATCCCAGTCATGGTATTGGGTAGCCTAGGTCTCTGAGAAGGTGGCAATATCTACCTCTCATTCTACCATCATTGCCTGGAACTCTACCACCTTGTTTGCTAAGCTCCTTGCATTCAAGGATACTACAGTCCAGCTTATGCCCCACCCCTCCTCTTCCCTTTTCTCCCTCTTCCACTTTTGTCTTTGTAACTTTTCCTCATTCTCCTCCTTCTCTGGTGGAAGAGGCCTTCTGGTCTCCCTTGGAAGGTGCCTCCTCCCTGCTATCCAACTCAGCCCTCCCCCCTCCTCAGTTTAAATCTATGTTGTTTTTAATGTACTTCTCCAGCCCCTGTAACAATGCCCTTATACCCTCGATGCTAAGATACAGCCTATCCTTGGCATAAAGCTCCCTATTGTTCCATGTCTCACCCCACTCCCCTACTATCCCATACCCCATTTCTGCACACCACCCCTTCAGCCACCCATTAAACTCCTACATTCTTAGCTTCCTCACCGTGCTTGCCCTAGGTACTGGAGAAACTTAGAGAATGTCACTGAGCTTCCCACCTGACTGCAGATACCCCTCACTTCTCTGAACCTTTCCTGTACTTCTTCCACTGTACTGCCCTCTAGGTCATTTGTTCCTAGGTGCACAATGATATGAGGCTTCCCTCCCACCTTCTTCACACATTTCTGAATGCACTGCACTATTCTCCCCGCTGTCATACCTGGCATACACTCCTCCCAGGTTTGGCTCTTCCTTGCTCCCTTACTTCCCCATCTCACCCCTCTGAGCATAGAATCCCATAATACAAGTACTTGCTCACCCATCCCTTGCACTTCCCCCATGGTTTGCCCTCCTACGAGACCCTTTTCCTTAGTGTCCTCTCCTTCCATCCACTGCCCTTTTCCCCCTCCCTTCTCCTTCAATTGCACTTCCACCTGCTCTCCTCCTCCTCCTCCATCCCTTCTGTGCTCACTCCCCTCCACAATCCCTTCCCCTTCATTACGTGTACCTCCTCCCACTTGGATGGGGTGCATTTGGTGGGGGATAAGCAGCTAAAGAAGAGAGGTGCCTAAGTTGCTGCAAAGGTCATTGGTTTGTTCTCACCTGGAAAACTGTGTGCAGTTTTGGAGGCCATACAGTATTAGAGGTATGACAGAGGCTGACTGGAGGCAGTGATAAGGAGGGTAACCAAGATGATCTAGGGACAGCAGTGGAGGGCTGACGAGGAGAGACTGAAATGCCTAAACTTGTGCACACTTGAGTGAAAAGGGAAAGAGAGGACATAACTGAAACATACAAATATGCCCACGAGGTACACATGGTGTATAGTGAGAAATTATTCAGACTGTGTGGGAACATAAATACATGGGGTAAATCCATAAAGCTGACGGGGTAAATTTAAGAGGAATTCCAAGAAGTAATTTTTCACTGAAACAGCGGCAGAAGAGTGGAGTATGCTGCTGAAAGAGGTGGCCTGTGCAAAAACATTAGGGGATTCAAACATTGCCATGACAGATACTTGGGCCAGGCAAGTACAGTACCTGAGCCGGCGACCAGCAGAGCCCTTCTGTCTCCACCATAGCTGGCCACCGACTGAGCTCTCAATGAACATGTGCTGTATACAGTAGGTGCTAATTGACAGTGATTGACAGCTCAGAGTGAACTGTCAGTCAATAAGTATGTACTGTATACAGTACACACTCATTGAGAGCTTAGTCGGTGACCAGCTGTGGTGGAGAGAGGAGGGCTCTTCTGGTTGCTGGCTCAGATTCGGGATGAGGGAAACGGGGTGGTAGACACTACCTGACAGGTTTGGGGGGGTGCACTAGACCACCAGGGATTATCTGTGCATTCACCTACTGGGGATTGGGGATGGAGGGTTTCACTAGACCACCAGGGAAATACTTATATTGACTCTATGGGGGATCAGGATTGGGGGGGTTACACTGGACATCAGGGCATGATGTCCACATCGAGTGGGTGATCGGGTGGAGGGAGGGACTGCTAGCCAGCATGGAATTATTTTTTATGTATGGGGCAGGTGATCAAGTGAGGAGACGGACTGCTAGCCACTGGGGAATTATCTTTTATATATGAGGTAGGTGGATGATTGGGTGGGGGAGGGTCTGCTAGCCACCAGGGAGGTATTATTTTATATAAAGGGTGAGCAATTGGGTAGGAGGAGGGACCACTAGCAATGAGGGAATTATTTTTTATATAGGGGGTGAGCAGGTGATCAGATGGGGGGGGGAGGGATAGCTATCCACCAGGGAATTTTATTTCTATTTTGGGCAGGGCTTTGGGGTGGGGTGGGCCATTGGACACCAGGGAAATCTTGTACATTGGACATCAGGCACGATCGGCAACTGGTGGGAGTAGGTGCCACTAGACACCAGGGAAATATTAAATGGTAATAGGTGTTACGTCTATGGCCCTCTTATGTTCTGCTATCCTCATTAACTACTTTTTTTCTCTTGTAGAAAAGAGTGTAGATAATTGAGAGAGCATTATGCATATATTTGAAACTGTTTTCCACCATCTTTGAATACTGCAGGCCCTCTATTATCTGCTATCCTCTGTTTACTGACAATTTTTCCTTTGTAGAAAAGAGGGCAGATAATCGAGGGACTATTATGCATATAGTTGAAACTGTTTTCTACCACCTTTGAATACTGGAGGCTTTATGTCAAGTCATAATTCCTCTGACCAGTCATGTATTATCAGTAAACTGCCAACATTTTCATTATTACATGAAAACTAAAAGTTTGAATTAGGTAATTTGATTATTAAAATTGTTCCCTCCAAATGGGACATTATAAAATAATAATATTGCAAATATAAATAATGCAGCCTGGTTAGCTCAACTGAGATGCAACCTCTCAGTTTCAGTTAGCATCTGCATCTACACAATTTCATAGCCAGATGGAGTTAAAAGTAAGGCAGCCCAATGATTTGCTCAGTGTCAAAACAGTGAGGCGATGGTGTTCAGACCTGGGGTCTCCCAATTCACACTTGTATGCTCTGATCACTGGGTAACATTGCCATTGCAGATTCCTTTGTCATGATCTTATCACAAAAATAGTTTTCTTTCTCAACTAAGAACCCATTCAAAACAACTGTTTTACAATTTGACACAGTCCCACACAAAAGATTAGTAGTCAAATTAACCAGCCTGAGAGTGGTCCCAGGGTGGTTGCCTGGGTAAAACATTGGCTGAACAACAGGACACAGAAGGTAATTGTAAATGGAGTCCACTCTGAAGAAAGGGGGATTACTAGTGGTGTACATGAGGTTCAGTACTAGGTCCAGTCCTTTTAATGTCTTTATAAGTGACATTGCAGAGGGACTGGAAGGAAAAGTATGCCTCTTTGCAGATGACACAATGATCTGCAACAGGGTTGATACACAAAGAGGCGTGGAAAGAATGAGAAGAGACTTGGCAAGGTTGAAGGAATGGTCAGAAGTATGGCAGCTTGGATTCAATGCAAAGAAGTGCAAAGTAATGCACCTGGGAAACAAAAACCCAGGGGAAGATTACACAACGGGGCCGGGGAGGTAGCAACAACAACAAAATGGAAAGGGACCTAGGGTCATCATATCAGATGACCTTAAGGTTACAAGCAATGTGAGAAGGCGGTAGGGAGGGCTGGGGATACTGGGATGTATAGGGAGAGGTATCACCAGCAGAAAACAGAAGTTGTTATCCCCCTGTACAGACAGTTGGTGAGATCCCATCTGAGTAGTACTGCATCCAGTTCTGGTGACCCCATCTCCATAGGACATAGACAGGATGGAGGCAGTTCAGAGGAGGGCAACTAAAATGGTGCAGGGTCTGCAAGAGAAGCCATCTGAGGAGAGACTAAAGGAGCTTAATATATACCCTTGAGGAAAGGAGGAGGGGACATGATAGAAATGTTTAAGTACCTCAGTGGAATCAACAAAGTCCAAGAGGTAGCATCTTTCAGAAAAAGAGATGTGTAAGAACAAGGGGACACAATCTGAAGATAGACGGGGACGCTCAGGGGCAATGTGAAGAAGTATTTTTTCACAGAGAGGCTGGTGAACGCATGGAACAGCCTTCCTGAGGAGGTTGTGGGGTCTAAAACTGTGGGAGAATTCAAGAATGCATGGGACAGACATAAGGCAATTTTTGTGGGAGGGTAGGAAGAAATAGGCTGTTGGTTAAATAGGATCTGCAGCTTATCCTCTAGGTAGGGAAATGGGCAGACTAGGTGGGCCAAGTGGTCCTTATCTGCCATCAAAGTCAACGTCAAAGTCTATAACTTGTCTGGAGTCATGGCACACTGGTCTGATATTTCATAAACATTGCAGATCTGTAATTGAAATACTTTCAGAATGCATACCTGTGAAGGTTTATATCTATTGTAAAATGTGCCTTACTTGGCACACAATACAGTACACCCTTCACAAAGCAGCAGAATTGTTACGAATTTGAAAGCACTATGCACATTGCATAGTTCTTTAAGACAACTGCTAAACTCAGAAATAGTCAAAGTAAGTTATATGTTTGGGACTTGTATAGTATTTCATGCTGTACCAGGTCAAAACAGAGAAATAAACACTGCTCGGCAATAACCGCACAGTGTAGCGCATGCCTGTATTTAGAGCGACAGGTATAACAGTGGTAGGGAACTATTGCTACCTCTGTTGCTCTACGTTACAATTAAGGAAGGATCAAGTTTTCATGTGCTGGGGTGCCTGGTCGAGTCTCTCCAGTGGTGGAGTGGCTAAAGCACCAGCATATGGTGGGATTGGAGACTTGGGACCATGGTTCAGGTACCCCCCCAGGTATCCTGGTATTCCTACTTTTTGCAGTGTTTTTTTTTAAACTTAACTTTTTCCCTCTCTCAACTTTTTCCCACCCATGAAGTCCACACCCCCTGGAGTTAGTTATATAAAGTTCGGGGGGTGTGAGAGGTGAAGCCCCCCAAGTCGGGGGGTGTGGGGGCAAACCCCCCATTGAAAAAAGAGAATGTCCCATTATTTTAAATGGGGCATGCTGTTTGGGTTGCAGTCGGTGTTATTTTTCAACTCTATTTTGGTGTGCACTGTAGCGCTTGCAGCATGTATTGCCACGCTGTTATTGTTTGCGTGGTTATTACCCCATGTCTTTCATGCAAGGTCTTATTGTACCTGAATAAACAAATCCCCACCACAGCCTTGTACATTAGGACTGTGGTAGACCTGAAAGCTTGGCCTTGCGTCACCACCATGGTGGAAGAAATCAGTTTGTGACTTGGAGGTCAAGTTTAGCTACTAGGTTTCAAAATGTGTTAAGCAACTCAATATTTGTAGTGGCCATCACTCTGTAGGGCTCAAAAATCATTATATGGGAAGGCACTCAGTCGGGTAGTATGTAGGGTTGTCTGAACCCTCTGAAGTTCTGGGTTCTAGTTCTAGTCTAGAACTTTTGAAAAAGTTCTAGGGTTCTAATCTTTTTTAGAACTTTTTAGAACTTGAACCCTATTTTTTAATTGTGCTGCCAGTAATGAAGATAGTAATAAAATACATGTAAAGGAAAAACTGTTCAATATAAAGGGAGAGAAATTATCATGTGTGACACTGATAGGAATACAACTAGGTTTATTTATGGTTTCTTCTGTTTGCTAAAGCCAGCAACTTAATACGTAACAGGCCCACCCACCCACCCATATGTTAAAAGTTTTCCTGCTGCAGCTGCATCATAGTTCCTTAGTGAAAGAAAGAGGCATATTAGCCATTTATGTACTCAGTTATATATACTCATTGTCATGAATTATGAGAAAAAATAACTGATATTACCTAATCTCAGCTATTTGCTGCTTTCTGTTTTAAATGAGTAAATCAAAAGTTGCTATGTTTAAAAGAAAGCTTTTTATAACAAACTCAAGCCAAGGTACTGCAGCAGCAGCACATGGGACTGTTGCAAAACATATTATGTCATAACGTAGTCAGTCAAGACATTTGAATAAAAAAAATATGCCAGTCATTGTTGCTGGCAAAAAATGCATGCAATTAAGATAATGCATACATATACCAACATTCTTGTTGGCAAATTGAAGTAATAGATACAACTTTCTAAGATGATGCATTTTTGCAGCTGATACATCAATAAAATCTGTATTTCAGTCACATAAATAAAAAAAAAGTGGTTTTCCTCACCACATACTAACTTAAGGAACATTTAATGTAGCTGCAGCAGTTGGCATGTGATGTTTAAGGGACAGTGTCTGTCAACCCCATTATGTATCAAATTATCACTACTTGTAAAGCAAAAACACTTTATGATAGGTCACATTCTGTGAAAACTGCTGATGCAGATTTTCTTTTATTTCTGATTCCTTTATTCTTTTTTTAAAGGGGACAGGACAATTGTGTTAGGTGGCATAAGTTTGCAATGTATTTAATAAGAAAATAAAAATAATATATATATATATATATATATATATATATATATATATATACAGTATATATATACTTTATATGTATAGTAGGTTCGGTCTGTCATCATCTTTTTCCTCACCATCCTCTGCCGATCATGAATCTGTAAATGAAAGGACTAAAATAACACCCACCTTTCACCCCATCACCCATTCCACTTTTCTTTCATCACCCTCATCTGTGCAGTAGCACCCATACTACCCTTACACCCATGTTAAAACCAACCACAACCCTCACCCCCCAAGCATGTATTCCACCCTCCTCCCTCACCCAAATGTTTAAACTACCCCCACACTTAGTCATGAACTACCATTCATGTCACCCTTCTCCATCCCTCAACCATGTTAAAACCAAGTCCCCCAACAATCACCCATGTACTAGCATCCATGCCATCTTTCTCCCTCTTGCATCCATGTTAAAACAACCTCCAGCCCTTTCCCACCCTCCAGCACCCATTCTACCTTACTCCCCCTCTCAAATGCTAAAACTACCACATGCTTTCTCAAGAAAAAGTAAACCCTTGCCTCCAAATGAGCCATACTTAACTGTTCCTTGATAAACAACACTTATGTGAAAAATTGTATTTTCAATGGCTTTCTTCTTATGGACAACATTCTGTACAGTCCTCTTCATGGAACCAGTAATTTGAGAGTTGTTGCTATTATGCCATGGTCTGTGTACAACAGAATGTTAAACATGAGCAATTGTGGTATGAGACCTATGCTTACAGAATATGTGCTCAACCATGACATAGGTAAAATTCCAGAAGACTCTGTTTCCCGGAAGAGACTTGTAACAGGATGCTGCCCACAGAAACATAACAATACAAAATACAGTTTTTCCCATAATTTTTTATTCAGTAAGATAAGTTACATACGGATCATTTTAGTTTATGGCTAACATTTCTGTAATTGAAAAAATAATAAACAGCTACCAATTAGAACTCATTGTTTTGTCCTCTTTAAAATTGAAAAATAGACCGCCCCCGGTCCCAGCACATACTGATGCACCACAAAGTCACAGAAGGTAAATCCAAAAATATATGTTTGCACTTTAACTATAAATAATATGATACAAAAATGATTGACATGACAGTGTCCCTTTTATGACAAATTTGGGCCTGTTCCCACTGATGTTAAAATTGCCCTGTATATAAAACTTGTTGACTTTAGACCCTAGCTACAAAGCAGTTTGCCATGAAATGGTGAAAGTTTTGGGGGGTATATAGTCCAAGGTAGTAGATCGAGAAAGGAGAGAGACAACCAAAGTCATCACAGTCTGTAAAAGTTTCCTTTTTGGTGCAGAGAGACTCTGTCCCACACAGTATTTTCCAGCTACCACCATCTGAGTTGTCATCACCATCAACATCCACAACATCAATCACTTCAGGATCAGTTTATATACTCTTGTAGGGATATGAAAATCTTGACTTATTAACTTTAATAAAAGTTAACGTGTGTGCATTTTCTGGCAGCAACCTATTTCTGGTGTCTGTCACAATATTGCCAGCTGTACTAAACATGCGCTCTGAAGAGACACTTGTTGCAGCACAACCAAGATATTTACAGGCTTCATCATACAGCTCTGTCCAAATCGACTCTTTTGATCTCCAGTATTCAAAAGGGCATGCATCAATAGGAATAGGCAGTTCTTTCAGGTAACTGTCTACCATGATGGACAGAGACCGCTCAGAAGAGGAATCAGCATAAGCTGGTATGACAGCAATTTGGGAAAGGTTTTGCCACAGATTTAGGCTGCTACTAAGGGTTGAAGAAGTGGCAGTTGTGGAACAACTACTGTTAATGTTTGGTGACTTCTCCAGCTCTGTATCCCTTTGTGAAGATGAACCTGCATGTTGTGGTGATGACAACCTGAGGGTATTGTCCGTGTCTGTGTTTGACTCCTGTGAGTGCTGCAACTCATCTAGCAACAGACATTTGTGCTGCTCTATATCATCTGTTTTTGGAAGATGTATAGCCTTGAACCTGGGATCTAAGAGAGTTGCAAGGATGTAGAGTTTTGATTTCATCATTGCAACTAATTTGTCATTGGTTTTGAAGCGCTCGCTCATTCTCTTTATGAGATTCCCATGATACAGGCGACATGTTGTCTGAGCTTCAGATCTGTCTTTTTCTATTTGTAGATTTAGAACACTAAGATGATGTGAAATCAGCATTATGAGTGGGATAACCTGACTCACAGATGCGTCTTCAGATGACATGTCCCTTGTAGCTGTCTCAAAAGGAGCTAGGATGCAGCACACTGTCTCCATTAATTTCCACTGCAGCACAGACAGCATAATGCCATCTCCAATAATGTAAATGGAGCATTACTCATGTACAGCTTGCTTTTGCTCCAAGAGGCGCTGCAGCATATAAAGCGTTGAGTTCCAATGAGTGGAAACATTTTGAATCAGCTTTTGCTGGGGCAGCTTGTGTTTTTTTTGCAGTTTGGACTATGTCCGTATAGCCTTGGTTGAATGTGAAAAGTGAGTCACAATTTTTTGCAAACAACAATCATACCATCCACTTGTGTTTCATTGCTGAGAAATCCCGTGACAATTAAATGTAAGCAATGTGCAAAGCAAGAAGCATGCATAAATCCTCCATCCTGTACTGCTTTCAAGATGTTGGCTCCATTGTCACTTACTATGAAGCCACATTTTAGACCGTGAGAATAAACCCATTCATCAAGGAGGTCATTTAGTTCCTGTAAGATGTTTGCAGCTGTATGACTTTGCCCAAATTTCTTTATATGCAGCAGCGCCATCTTCTGGGGTGCCTTTGTTTTTGTAGAACCACAAGAAAACGTGACCCAAGGAGCGGTAAGGGACATGTAATCTATGTTTTGAGTGCTGGTCCACATATCTGTTGTGACATGAATAACCCCACCCTCTGCAGTTTTAAGTGCAAGCATCACTGTCGCTTTTAAAGCCTGATAAATGTTTGGTATTTCAATATAGGAAAAGTACCTTCGATGAGGAACTTTGTAACGAGGCTCTGCTAGTTTCAAGAGCTCCCTAAAATCATCATGATCTACCAAAGAGTATGGGAGAAGGGCTCCAGCTAACAGTTCACCAAATCTGTGATTAAGATGAAGGGTCTTTGGATGATTTTTAGTAAAGGTATTCTTCCTTTCAAATGCTTGAGACAGTGTTAGCTGTTTACAACATGTCCTTCTGGTTTATTATACACCGTGCTTCGATGGACAGTTGGATGCTGAGATGGTGGACTAGGACTTATACATTCAGTGCCACCACTGGATGTGCAACTGGTACTAATGGTTCTGGCATTGGTGGTAACAATGATCCTAGGGCTGGCAGTGGTTCTGTCTGCATCAAGTTCAGACAATTCAGTATCCATTTCAGATTCCTCCTCACCCTTCTCACATGCGGTCTGGAAGATGAAGGACATGGGTTTTGGATGATCAAGCAAAACTGAATGCTTTTTCAGATGGCGTTTAAGAGCTGTAGTGCCAGGCAGGACACAACTTTACCAAGGCTTACACTCTGTTTACACAGGGAACAAATTGCTCTGCATGGATCAGTTTTACTGACAGAGAAATAATTCCACACCTCAGATGTGACAGATTTTGTTCGAGTGCTAGGAAGATAACTAAAGACTGTTTGTGTCTTTTCACCTGTCCTAACAGAACCCGGGACATGTTCCTTGGTGCTAGAAGAGTGGGCAGAAGACTCTGATGGATTTTCATTGCTGGCCAACACAGAAGTGGTGGATTCAATGGATATGTCCTTTTTCATTGCCTACAGTGCTGGATGTATTTGCAAGTGCACTACCTGATTCTTTGTCAGCAGACTTGCTCATTTCACTTTGTTGAGGAAGTAATGATACGTCGCAAGACACAACAGTGTCGGACTGAGACAAAGAGCTACTGTCTGAGTCAGAGAGGGACTCACTGTCAATTGCATTATTGCTGCTAGTCACAGGGATCTTAACAGCATGAATGGCATACCTTATGATGCCTCTCCGTGTTACCCCAGCAGTTGTACAGGTTTTCTTAAAAGGTCCCCCCTTTACCACACTTCACTGTTGCTCTTTTGCTGTTTCTTGAATTTTTATCACATGAAACATTTTGGTTATTTCTACTAGCACCAGGATTACCACTACCACCAACACCTGCTCCAACACTAGCACCAGATGCTTCATCTATGTTGGTGTCAGCCATAACAGTACCAGTATACTGCAGTGAACACACCCACACCCACACAATTCCTGTGTAAGAAAGCAATGTGATCTGTGATTGCTGGCTACAACTCCAAAATTTTATTTTGGTTGTGTGACACTGTGATGCAGTGGACTGAAAGTAATTAAAGAATATGACAGTTTGCAACTAAAGGATCCCAGGTTCAAGGCTTACAGAATGATTGGGCTGCTGGGCATAGGCATACACGTAGCAGTCAAGGGGCGCACATCAGCAGGGTGATGAGCTGACCACAGGAGACGGAGTCACATACACAACTCAGGGAATGAAAATTATATTTCTACACTTCTGTCATGTAAGGGTAATGCCAACGCACAACTGGCCACTGGGCTTCTGTCTGTAACACACACTGGGTAGGGTACAGCGCAGTCAAGGGGCACACAGCAGCAGGGTGATGGGCTGATCACAGGAGACGGAGTCATAACACAACTCAGGGAATGAGAATTGTATTTCTACACTTCTGTCATGTAAGGGTAATACCAACGCACAACTGACCACTGGGCTGACCACAGGAGACAGACTCACATACATAGATAACACACAACACAGGGAATGAGAATTATATTTCTAAGCTTCTGTCATGTAAGGGTAATAACAGCACACAACTCGGGAGATGGGAGCAGGGAGTCAGATACACAACACAGGGACTCGGGAGTGGAGAAGTAGAAGACAGTCTCACACACACACAGAGGAGTGGTCAGGTGTCCAAAAAACTTAACTGCCTGCCTTCAGTCAGTGCCCTACTGCCAGTGCCTTGTGATGTTGTATAAGGACTAATAAGGAAGGACTGGAATTTTTGAGGGTGAAAGACAAGAGGAGGATCCCCCTTAGCAGTACAGCATAGCACAATGAGCTTGAGCACAGTCCTTATACTGTCCTGACAAAATTTATTTGCCTTTTTTTTCCCCTTGTTATATGCTTGTTGCTGGCAGCTGCTGAGTGTGCACTGTGCAGTGCTGCAGTTTCACAATCAGATTCACAAAGGTTCTTCTTTCTGTATTTTTTATTCTCTCTCCTGGTCATGATCGATCGCCTCCTGATTAGTCCCTCCACCTGAACCTCCCCTAGTCCCACAACCGACCATTAATTTAGCCTTTTCAGCCTTTCTCGTTCTCGGTCTCTCGGGCCTGGGCCCCTGCCCCTTCCCTTCCCCTTCCCCTCGAACTCAACATTTGCTTTGAGCCCTCTTTTGCAGGAAAATTGATGATGGACTGAAATAATTCAGGTAAGCAGTAAGCACTGCAGCAATTAGCAAGTGCTGCAGTCTGATTGTGGCCACACCGACCTGGGACCTGACCTAACTTAAGTATCGACAAGCAAGAATGCTGCTGGCAGCGGAACGCTTTACGCTATGCTCGGCTACAGTATTGCTCAGGCTGCTGCTGCCTCCATCCAAATCGCACTCTGGGCTTGCACATCCACCTAAATACCCTCCACAGATCCCGTGGCTTGTGCAGCTTACTCGACCCCCACCTGACCAATAGTAAATGGTCAGGTGGTGAGGACCCGAGGATGACTTCACACACTTGAGCATAAGTACGCTACAGGCAAGCGCAAAGTGTGAGAGAGAACTCAAGGTGGACTTGTGGATTAATTTTGCACTTTGGCCGCCGCCCCCAACAACAACAACACTGGTGCTGCACCACCCCGACCACCACATCGGGCTGCTGGACGTAGCCTCCTCCCCATATACCCCCACATCAGGCTGCCTGCTGGGATGCGTGTCCCCCACCCCACACATTGGGGCTGGCTGCTGGGACGTGCCTCATCCCACACACAAGTCATCAGCTGAGGCCAGGAAAAAGACGTCACGGGAGTTGGGATTCAAACCCTTTTGCGAACCTTTTGGTGTTCGAGTTCTAAGTTAGAACTCGAACACCAGGGTTTGAGGAGGGTTTGAATCTTTGACAAACTAGTTCTGACAACACTAGTAGTATGACTATCTGATTTGTCTTACTATAGTCACAAGCGTGGGGATTAGAATTATTATGTAGCAGTTTTAAAATTTCGACCCTGTATGAGGTGCAATGCCACTGATCTATGGCCCTGTATCTATAGACTTACATTGGATCATGAGGGTAGACAACATGGTAGGGTGGATGGGAGGATCATGAGGGTAGGCGACATGGTACAGTGGGTGGGAGTTAGACATAAGAACACTAATAGGATGTTTACAAATTCAATGTGCATTGTGTTTGCAACCCCAATAGTTTATTTCAAACCTTTGTGCTGTATGCATTTTGTGTGATAGCAAATCTAATGAGCATTTACATAGCTTTTTGTTTATAAATATCCTTATTTTTTTAAGAAAGTGGTGTAGTAACTTCATTTACTCATCTCCATAACTTTATAATAGATCTATTTTGGTTAAACCACACCTTTTTATTAAAAAAAATTGTAATAATTGTAATTCAATTGTGGATATGTTCTCCATATTAATTTAATTACCTAATTATATAAGGTAAATACTTGTTTTAGGAAAACCACACTTTCTTTTATTTTTTAAAAAAATATACATATTTTGTTTATATTCATTGTTAAAAACTTTGTTAATGCACTAATCAGGGTTAAAGCGACAAAGGCAGGAAAATGTGACATTAAGGTTACCAACCCTAACACCGTATCCCCACCATGCAGGCAGCAACAGGCATGGGGTGTGCCTTGGGGTTGCCAACCATAATGCTCACCCCATTTTCATATACTGTATCAGTCTCAGCTTATTTGCTCGTGGAATAGACTGAGTGTTAGTGTTGACAACCCCAAGGCACACCCCATGCCTGTTGTTGCCTGCAGGTGTGGGTGGGGTGTTAGGGTTGGAAACCATAATGACAAATTTCCCTACTTTTGTCACTTTAAAGGGGACATGGAATGTTACTGACCTCTTATTAAATCTGAACATGTTCAATTTGTTAATAAAACTTTTTTTATCACTCAGTTGCCTATTACTCTTTTATTATGTGATTCATTTAATAAATTCACTGTCCCATTGCTGCTCCGATTATCAGAATTCTTTTTCCTGCACAAGAGATGCTGGAGAAGATATGAATTCTAAATTACATTCTTGTTTGAGAGCTTGAGGTATGGTATGTGGTTGTGCTCAAAGTTTAATCTAGCTATACTGCAGACATTTCTGAGTTTTGGCTGTTATGTTTTTTTTTTTAATAAAGCTCTTGGCTGTTCTACTGTAATATCCCTGCTTAACGTATGTCAAATATTTTTATGTAGTATAAAAATATTCACAGATGATTACCGTTTGATATCATAATGGAATTGACATTTTAAAATACTGACAATAAGATCCTTTCAAAAGTCAGATTCTAGATAGTTATATTTAGTTCTTAGATATTTCTATTTCTCTAGTTTTAGTATGAAAAATTGATAACAATGCATAATTTGATACTCACCTCAGATTATGATATGAAATCCTACTGGGCAGCATGGTGGGATAGTACATCTTGATCTGAATGTGCATCAATTCCTTCAATAATGTTAGAATACAAGATGATCATTAATTTTCCTCTTGCTATTGTAATTAATGTTGCCCAGTGTTGCTCAAAATATTAGTCTTTTTTGAGGCCTGTTACCAGCAGCCACACCCCCACACCCATTTCCTCAAAAGCAGTATCTGGGCTGTAAAATGAAAATGGAGATGGTGCCTGTACCTGAGCTGTCTAGTTTCCTGTGCCTGTGCTTGTCAATGTCCTTTTTTAATCTTGTAGCCCTGATCTCTGTCTTGACTTCTTTGCCGAGTTGTTGCGCTCACCATAGCAGGCGTGACGTCCATCTCAGCAGGCGCTCCTGCCTCCAGCTGCCCCACCACCACCTGTCATCCTGAGAGCTATTTGATCATCTAAGTAAAGTTCTTGGTTGATCTCAGACTCAGTACATCAATATGACTGCCACTCAATTCACTCCAAACTTCTGTTTCATGCTAACACATCAGAATAGTTGTTCTGTACTGATTTTATTTATGTTAATAATGCTCAATTTGTAACAATGTGTGGTCATTATTCGTTGTGTAATATATTTTTCTTCTAGCTCTGTTTACTACATGCTTGCTAATTCAGTACCACATTTTACAAGACTGTCTATGGTGTGTTGATTTGCCCGTGATTCTCTTCTTAGTCTGTGTTCCATCCAGCAGTTCAAGGCAGCCAATCATTCATTGCTTGCTTGGTATTTGGGTTTATGTTTATGCACAACTAGCAAGATTACTTTGCAGTGTAGCAGCACAAATTGCTGTCTTCATTTTCTGAACCGGTGATTCTGGCATCAGGTTATTGGCATGAATTTTGATCTAGACATTGGCTTTATATTTTTTTCACAATGAAGTGATATTATAAGGCTTGTTTTAGTGACTGAATTTTAAATGCCCTAAAATATAGTCTGTCAGCAGGTAAAAAAAAAAATGAAGCATGCCTCTGACTTCTGTATTAGTGTTTTACCATAGAGGTGAGAGAAGGGACTATGCCAGTTACCATCAAGTGGTTGTTTGCAGTAGGTGGGAGGCTTGTAGTGGCAGTGGTGGGACTAGGTGTGCTGGCCATGATGGGGTAGGGGGCTTGTATATACAAGGAGTGATCATGAACACTGGATACCAGCAGAATCACCTTCAAGGTCGCGTTGCTGACCTATAAGACCCTACACGGTCAGGGACCGGGCTACTTGCAAGATTTCCTTAGACCCTACCGCCCACTTCGCTCCGCCAATGAGGGATTGCTAGAGATTACCAGAGTTCGCCTTCAGTCATCTGGGGCCAGTGCTTTTTCTTTTGTGGCCCCAAACCTGTGGAATTCTCTACCTTGTCGGTTTTGAGAGTGCCTGTCCACAGAGTCATTCAAGGCATCCTTGAACAGTTATTTATTTGAACAAGCCTTTGAATAGGTCACCTTGTTGTCTTTTAACTGTTTTTATATTTATATTTACTGTGATGATTATTATTTTGTTACGTACTTGTGCTTTGATATTTGAAAAGTGCATTATGAATAAAATTTGATTTGATTTGATTTGAAAATTCATTTGTCATACCAGTAGGTAGATTAGGGAGTGGATGGCAGGGAAGTAGCCAGGCCATATCCCAAAGTCCCAGGCATTCACCTGGATTCACACATTTTGAACAAATATGCCTTATCTCAACTGGCCATGGATTGAGATGTGCCCCAAAGCAGCATGTATCTATGTTTGTGCCTTCAGTTTTTGAAAACCTGGCTACTACCCAGGATGGGACCACTGGTCATTAGGGTTATTCATTTTCATAGAAGCTGGGAAATGGATGGTAGGTAGGATAAATGGACAACAATGTAATTCATTACTTATACTGTCTGGATGATCTGATGGGAGGTGAAGGGTTCCACTGGACATCAGGGGAATTAACTAATTATACTTGTGGGGAAATCATCTGTGGTGGGATAACTGGCCATCATGCACAGCCACTAAAAGAAGGCCTGTATAAGGTACAAAGAAAAACAGGGTGATAGTCAATGGACTGACTATCAGGAAAAAACTAGAGAGTCTACGAGAGCAGTCAATCTTGCAAGGGCATACACAGAACTGAGTATTGTGGGTTTGGATGGGGTTGGCCAAGGGAGGGGAGGAATTTTTTAGATCTGTGAGGGATAACAGAAAGATGGGAGGGTGATTGTGAGATTAAAGTAGAGGTCATGATAACAGAGGAAGATGGGCATAAAGCAGCCATGCTGAACAACTGCCTGAGCACAGTATTCACTACAGAGAACAGTAGGGCCTACCAAGGAATGGCATAAAGGCTGCAGATAGAGGAGTACCAGGAATGAGACTGCATAAATATACTGTACTAGCAAAAGAGTCAGTAAAGGATCAGCATCCATAAATATAAACAGTGCCCCGAGGCTGGATGGGATGTACCCAAGGGTAATAATGGATACAGAATTTTTGTTAGCTGAATCGCTGACTGTGTTATTCAATAATTCTTCAACAAAAGAAGGTTCCCATGGACAGAAGATGGAGGACATTTTTCCACTACACAAGGAAGGGGACAAGGAGCAGTACCCATCTAATCTCTATGTTCCCGTATTGCTGGATATCCTTCATGGGTCTTCGAAGGAGGGGTGCCGGGTTGGTGAATGGCCCACCCCAGCCCTGCTGCTGCCATCCCTGCCAAAGTTACAGGTCAAACCCCGGCTCTCACTCTTGTTTCTCTTCCCCAAACCTCACTTATTGGCACCAAAATCATCTATTTATACCCCTTATGTGACGGGTCCTCCTCCTGGAAGCAGTTAGGCCCCGCATCCCAGATATACAGGCACCAATAGCTTTCCCTACCTAACTACTACCACCCACAGAAAGATATAAACATTGAAACATAGACTGGAGGGGAGACCATTGGGGAGGATAAAGAGCTTCTGAATAGACGTTCTTCTTCCCAAGGAGTGGGAATGGCTTGCACTGCTCCTTGAGTGGCTCCTTGTGGTAGGCAAGTGCAGACACGCTTATCGGTATGGGTAACTGCATGCTGCCTTGCCTCTTTCCAGGATGCAGTCATAGAAACATAGAAACATAGACTTTGATGGTAGATAAGTACCGCTTGGCCCACCCAGTCTGCCCATCTCCATACCTATTGGACAAGCTGCAGATCCTAGTTAAACAATAGCCTACTTCCTCCTACCCACCATCAGAATTGCCTTATGCCAGTCCAACTCATTCTTGAATTCCCCCACTGTTTTTGACCCCACAACCTCCTCAGGATGGCCATTTCATGCATCCACTACCCTCTCCATAAAAAAAAATACTTATCGCTTTGTCCCTTGAGCCATCCCCATCCCTATATCTTCAAACTGTGGCCCCTTGTTCTTGCACATCTCTTGTTTAGAATGATGCTACCCTCTTTGACTTTGTTCATTCCCTTGAGGTACTTGAAAGTTTCTATCATGTCCACCCTCTCCTTCTTTTTCTTGAGGGTGTACAAATTAAGCTTCTTTAGTTCCTATTCATATGGTCTCAGGTGCAGATCCTGTACTATTTTAGTTCCCCTCATCTGGACTGCCACCATTCAGCATATGTCCTTGTGTAGACGGTATGTCCAGAAATATATGCAGTGCTCCAGATGGGGTCTCACCAAGTGTCTGTACAGACTGACAGCAACTTCTTGTTTTCTAACGGTGATGCCTCTACCTATACATCCCAGTATCCAACCAGCCTTCCTTACTGCCTTCTCACTTTGCCTGCAAACCTTCTGGTCATCTGACATGACTGCCCCAGGACCCTTCCCATTTTTGTTGCTGTTAGTACCTCCCCCCCCCCAATGTGTACTCTTCCCCTGGGTTTTTGTTTTCCAAGTGCATTACTTTGCACTTCTTTGCATTGCATTTAAGCTGCCATACTTTTGACCATTCATACAACCTTGCCAAATCCCTTCTCATCATTCCCCCCCCCCACCTTGTGTATCAACCGTGTTGCAGATCTTTGGGTCATCTGCAAAGAGGCATACTTTTCCTTCCAGTTCTTCTGCAATGTCACTTATAAAGACATAAAAGAGGAACAGTCCCAGTACTGAATCCTGACACACCCCACAAATAACACCCTTTATTTGTAGTGGACTCTGCTTACTTTTATACAATGGGCTAAATTAAAACTCTTAACGTTCTATATTCTGATTGGTTGGCTGTCAGCTTTTCAGTGTGGTAAATCCTCCAGTGTATCAACTGAAAAAGGTGCCAGCCACCATTTAGCCACAGCAGGAACCCCCCTGAAATCACTGCAACCATGGAGTAGCAAAGACAGTGACGGACAGTGAGATGCTGTAAATTGCCAATAAAGTACCAATAAGGTAAAAAAAATAGCAGCTTTCACTTTATTAACCCCTCAGAACTACTCAGAGAAGCACTACCTTAGAAATCAGTTGCCTCAACGCCAGCTGCTTCCACACGACTCACCTGTAAACCTTTTTTTTTTAACATTGGGCCCACTTACATAGCCTTTCTGGTGCAGGAATCGAACAGCAGCAGTATTTATGTGTAGGAACACCACCCAGAAACAGAGGACTATTTCTTTTGGGTGCAGCAATAATTTCAGTTAAAATTAGTAAAAATGCTAAATAAAAAAAATACTTTTTTTATACAATGGGCTAAATCCTAAGGTACAAATCCTCCATTCTGATTGGCTGGTTGGCACCTTCCCAGCATGATAAATTCTCCAGTAAACCCACTGGAGAAGGTGCCAGCTGCCAGCCAGCCGCAGCAGGAATCCCCGCAGAAATTACTCTGACTACGCAATCCTCAGTCATAGATAGAGGTGTGCGAAAATTAAATTCCATGGGCGAAATGCAAGCAAAAGTCTGACTTTTGCTTCCATGGAAGTTCGGAAATTGATTCCCGAACTTCTGCGGAAATTCCGAATGGGCTGAGTGTCCTCAAGCCCCTGGTGGCTGGTACTCCTCCTCCCACCCACCCCACATGTAAAAAGTATCCCTGGTGGCTGAGTGGTCCCTCCCTTCACCCGCCAGCTGCTGCTGAGATTGTACAGTAGCCCCCCCATATTGTATTATTTCCAAATCCCTGGTGGTCTAGTGGTAATTGACAAGTAAAAGTAGTAACCCCTTGTCCTAACCCCTCCCCATCCCCGTTCCCAGTCCCGTAGTTATCACTGGTGGTCTAGTGCCCCCCACCCCAGCAGGTGCTCACCACCTGGCTCCCACCCCCATAGTAAACCCCCCTCAGAATGGATGGACCAACACAGCCTTCATCTTCCTCCACAGCTGGCCCGCCAACTGAGCTTAATGAATGAGCACGTACCTTACAGGAATGAGTTCATTCATTAAGCTCAGCTGGCAGGCCAGCCGTGGAGGAAGAGGTGGGCTGTGCCGGTCTGTCCACTCTGAGGGAGAGTTTATGATGGCGGTGAGAGCCAGGGGGTGGGCAGGCACCTGCTGGGGTGGGGAGTGGGGGACACTAGACTACCAGGGTAGCTATGAGATTGGGGATTGGGGATCAGGAGGGGTCAGGGCTAGGGGTTACTTTTTGTTCTTAGTTACCACTAGACGACCAGGGAATCAGGATTTGGAAAAATACAATAAGGAGAGGGGGAGGGGTTACTGTGTAATTTCGGCAGCAGTTGGTGGGTGGTGGGGATGGACCACTAGCCACCAGGGCATATTTTGTCATGCAGGGATGGGGTGGGGTGGTGGAGGGATTGCAAACCAGTGGGATGGGGTATTTTTTTTAAAGTAAATGAAAAAAAATACAAAAAAAAAATGTCAAGCAAGCGGCGGCTGGTGGGTGATCCGATGTGGGGAGGGACCACTAGCCACCAGGGACTGGCTATAAGAATTCCTGGAGTGGGTGGGGGGAGAGGCCATTAGCCACCAGGGCCAGGGATGGATGGTGGAAATGTGGTTTTCTGCCCCTAGGGTGAAATTTTGCCCCTAACATTCGTGGAAGTTTTCCACTCTGCCACAAGTGGAAGTTCGGAAACTTCTGCGAAAGTTCGTTGATTTCTGTGGAAGTTCCGTGGGGTGGAAAACTGCACTTTCGCCCACTCCTAGTAATGGAACACCACAACTAATACTACTGGCCATTCCCGCTGTAAACCAATGACGAGAATTTAAAATATATTTTTAAAAGTAGCTCCTCAGTGACTGCCCGCAACTACCTTACCTGCTCTTCCTCAGCTTTTCATATTGACCGCGCTCCATCACAGCTCTAAGCACGGTGATCCCGTTTTTGTTGCCTCCTGTCAGCCCAACTGACTTCTGAAATGAAAACACAGAGCCTCCCAATTTTAGTGTGACATGCTGCCCCATCACATCCATTCAGACCTTGAAGCAACAGCAAACATTAAAACAACAAATAAAAATGCATATTTGCCAGAGTCTTCCAATATATTTTCTCCTGACCACGCAATGAATCGGAAGCAGAAGGTTACAGATGGCAGGCAGCCCTACTCAGACTGTAAATCCTGGTTGTCACATTTTAAAAATCAAAAAAAAAAAAAACATAATTAAGTTGCAGGGCTGGACAAATGGGGATTAAATAAACTGAAGGGATGTGGAGAGGGGGAGACAACATTACTTAGCAACAACAAACATTTTTTTTGAGTGGAGCAATAAAAAAAATTAAAAATAATTTTAAAGAAAAAAACTACAACTATTCCTTAATTTTTCTCTCACCCAAAAAAATGGGGCCATTGTTTAATAGCAATATACCCCTCCATGGAGTGAGTATATGGGTGGATTTATTCTTGTGACTGAACCACACCAGGCATGGTAAATCCACCCCTATACCCACTCCCTGTTGTGGTATATTGCTTAACTTTTTCACACAAAAATATAGGATGACATTGTATAATCACAATATACCACAACAGGGTGTGGGTATATGGTAGGATTTACCCATGCCGATGGTCTCGTGACCGAACCATGCCAGGCGTTGTAAATCCCATCATATACCCACACCCTGTCATGGTATGTTGCTTAATTACCCTCTGCATCCTTATGTCCAGTCAATTGTTTACCCAGGCTACCACCATGGCACCCAGTCCCAGGCTGGCTAACTTGGTTATTAATCTTTTTTGTGGGAATGTGTCAAATTCCTTGCTAAAGTCTCAACAAGCCATGTCCACAGCCCCTCCCTGGTCTACTACTTTGGTCACCCAGTCAAGGAAATCTATTAGATTCGTCAGACATGACCTTCCCGCTGTGAATCCATGCTGCCTTGGGTCCTGTGCCCTGCTGACCTCTATGTACTCAACTATTCTTTCTTTCAGAAGTGATTCCATAATTTTCCCCACCACTGAGTTCAAACTAACAGGTCTGTAGTTTCCTGCCTCTGCCTTGCTCCCACTTTTATGGAAGAGAATCACAACCACCTTCCTCCAGTCCTCAGGTACCACACCATCATCCCATGATTTCTTGAAAAGAAAAAGGTAGTCAGTGGTGTCACTAGGTCCCCTCTTAATTCTTTTAGAATTCAGGGGTGGCCAGACTGGTGGTACTGAGGGTTGTGGCACTGGACGCCACACCTCGTGCCATGATGGTGACCCGGGTTCGGACTTGAGCCCAGGCCACCAGGGGTTGGCAGGGGAGGGATGGGATTGAGCATTCAGAGGACTGCTCTCTTATCCTGGGGAGGGATCCAGGGAGCCACCACTCTGTAGCGGCCCCTGGTGACAACTAAGAGCACTACTAGAATGGTGCCACAAGGGGGTGGAGAGCAGCAGTCGTCAGCACGCTGTGTCCTGATGTCAGCGCATGCCTGCACTCCACAGGGAGAAAATTGGAGGAAACAATGGACACAGGTTGGGCAGCATGATCTTCCAACCTCTGCGGCCCAATCAGAATGGTGCCTCCTCAGCTGAATCCTCTCTGAGCAAGTTGAGCTGTGGGGAGCCCCTCGCCACCCCACTATGGGGGTAATTCATGGGAGTTAGGAGGAGGTGGCCTGATCTCGGGTTAGGGGCCGGGGGTCAGATCATGCCTAGGAAGGACAGAAAATATATAACAAAAATAATAATTTAGGGGTGAATCACATCAGGCCCACTTGCTTTGTCCACTTTCAGTTTTAGGTGATCTTTCAGGACCATTTCTGATGTGAAGGGACTGATAGTGACCCCCACCACCCATCCAGTGTGTTCCTATTGATCTGTTTGGGTAACTCCCACTCTTCTTCTTTTGTGAATATTGAACAAAACTGTTCAGTATATCTGCCTTTTCACTGTCACCCTCTACCAAAGGTCCCCCCCTTTATTAAGACTCACTATCCCGCGCGTGATCTATCTTCGCTCCACTCTGTCAGCTGCTCTGTTCCATCACTGAGACAAAGGCTGTCCCTGTTTCTTTCTCTCCTAGTTGCAAGGAATGCTTTTTAACAGCTGGTGTGTGTGTGTATGTTTATGTGTGTGGCTCTCTTTCTTACATCTCTCTCACACTCCATTGCTGTACGTGTCTGCAAATCAGACTGTTCGGACCTATTGTCACTCTTGCTGACTGGAGTGAGAGAGATTGAAAGAGAGAGAGAGAGAGAGACACACACACACACCAGTGGGAGATAGCAGTAAGTTTGACGCAATGGTAAATTTCAGCACTTCAGTTTCTCAACATTCAAACCAGGAGGCATTCATAGCTGAGCATGGGAACAAACGCACATTGAAAAAAAATATATTTTTGTTCCCACAGTAGATAGTTTTTTACATACACTATAAAACACAATGCCTTAGTAGCGGTGATCAACCACGGATGTATTCACCGCTCACAGTTGTCCTGGAAACTGCTTGAGGTGATTATGTCTGTGGTTAACCACTGTTACTCAGGCATTATCCTCTATGTTTTACTCAATAGTGGTTTTTTGACACTGCGAGTAATCAGCACACACACATAATACATATGGACAGGCATACTGTCAGGCATACTCTATCTATACAAGTTAGCCAATGAGCATAGTAGATTTAAATAATGATAAAAAGGCCTGGTATAACAAACATGCACCTCACCACTCTCTGGTATAACAAATGTGCTCCTACATTACACTTTTGGAGTTACCACTTGTGTACATTTCTCATATTGCATCACAAAGACTGTATGAGCCTTCATTGAACTGCTCAAATAATGTGTCTGATAGCTGAAAATAAGTACAATGTTCCTTATGGTGTGACATCAGTGTGTAATTGTTATATTCAAGGGTGGTGGCATAACATTGTGAGACACTAGCATGCACATGATGCGTAAAACAGGCATTCTCTAGTTGTACAAGCTCTTCAACGAGCATAGTAAATTGAAAAAAGGTAAAAAAAGTGTCTGCCGTACATGGGTTTCTCTACTCTCTTGTATAACAAAGGCAGTCTGACGGTCCCCCTGTCAGAGATTCCAATTGTGTGTATTTTTAACATCTCATCACACAGACTGTCTGAGTCTAAAGTAAAATGCCAGCCTCATTTGACTAATTGCTTATCAAAAACCTTTATTTGCATAACTATCTAATCGTTGTTTTTGGTGTTTTGCAGGACTCAAGTTGAACCTGGCAATTGTAGTTACATGGTATTAGCAACAAACATATTTCTGGTCTCATCATCAATTTTAAATGATGCAGCGTGTCAGTAAAAAAAAAAAAAAATTGGCCCATACTGCGCCGTTACTGGTTACAACAACATCTACACAAGAAATCCATCATTACATTTCCACCACTTACCATCTGCAAATCAAGATTTACCCAAGAAATAGATAAGCATATTACCAATTCAAAAATATAACTCAGCTGTTAGGAGACATGTATGCAGTGCTCATTTCCATGACCAAGACTATGAGAGGAAGGGAGAATTTGATAGCAATGGTATGTTCTCATTTCAAAGGATTAATAGACTACACACAAATGCTGTTCCATTTTTTAATAATCAAACTGACAGAAAAACAAGTGTCGATGCAATATCTGGACCATTTATATCATCTCCTAGCCAGTCCTCAAGCTACCTGCCGCAAGAAGATGCCCACTATGATGTTATGAATGAACAGCCTGCCCGACCAGACACAGTACTATACTGTTTTGAAAATATAAACATTTCTTCATATTATACATTTTGAAAATTAATAATTGCTTTTCTATACTATGATTTTCACTCATAATAGCTTTCAAAACACAGTTAGAAGTTCGTCGTAATAGGCTGGTCCAGTGGCGCTGAGGGTTGAGCTGCCGGATGTCACACCTCGCAGCAAGCCGGCGACCCGTGGTTGGGAGTGACCACTATTTGCCAGGGGTTGGCAGGGGAGGGAGAGATTGTGCATCCGATGTTCTGCACTCCTATCCCAAGGAGGGGACGGTTGTCGTCCCGCTCATTGGCTGACCCCTAGTGGAGGATGGAGGGCAGCGCCAGATGTCGGGAGATACAGATGCATGGATACATGACATGTGCTTACCTCCACATATGCAAGTTCACGTCATGACAGGGAGGGAGTATACTGGGAGAAAAACGGATAACTTAATGGAAAAAAAGAAGCATTATGCAAAGAAGTAAGTCATAATGACTGAGGTTGGCAATTATTTTCTATTTATTAGCATGCTATGGAGATCGATACCAACATAATCCAAATGAACAGTGACATTAAAACTACCACCTTGAGAGAATGTAATTTGCATGATGAACTCAATGCAACAGTGGACATGCCAGAACTGGACATGGACATAGATACTGCAAGCAAAGCTGTAAAGGAGGTAAGTTTTCACATGGTCCACTTATTTGATTTTTCAAAACATTATGCAAAAATACCCTATATTTTTCTTTTATTTTTATTACACAAACTGAAGAGGGCCATTGTGTAATTGCAATATACCACTCCATGGTGTGAGTCATGGCAGGATTCATCACATCTGGTGTGGTTTATTCACTTTAACTGTGACCTCATGACCACTCCAGACATGGTAAATCCTGCAATAACCCATACTTTGTTGGTTTATATTGCTTAAATGCTAAGGTCAGTGGGCACCTCATTGAAACCCAGAGTTGATTTTTTTCATGATAAAATGAGATATAGTAGTACTGTACTGTGACTGGTTGGATTTGGATATACCAGCACAATAGTACAGATCAGACACACTAATTTACTTATTGCCAAAATACAAAAAAAATACATAATTTGTCGCATGTTAATAAACATCTTGATCTGTTATAGAGTGTGAGCAGAATATCCCGAAGGGAGTCCCATGTATGTTAGGTACAGGACCTTAGAGGATGAGGGTGAAATAAAAAATGCATTTATGCTGAATGAATACCTGAGTTATTGACTGTAAATATTTGCTGCAAAGTAGAGCAGATCGACAGCGTGGCCATTGTTGAATTCCTTTGCCATCCTTTCAAATGTAACTAACAGGTTACCCTGCAAAGATCATTCTGCCCAGAAACAATGCTGATTACTGTCATTGTGACTGATGTAATCCAGTTAGCCTATGTGGTCTCATAACAGCATTCCATGCACAACATATATCCCTTATGTAAATCATCCTTTCATCCTGCCTTTGAATTTCCCTATATTTCCTGACAACTGCTATTTTGGCTCTTACCTTGTCTATCTACTGTCTCAAGGACCACAGTGGTCACCTTACTTTTACAATACAGCAATAATTGAATCATAGAATAATAGAAATCTGTAGGCAGAAAAGGACCCCACGGCCCATCCAGTATACCCGAAACACCCCCCTCTAGGAAGATCCCGCCCTCCATTCCAAGCCTGCCCCATGTCAGTTAGACTCATGTATGTATCACAGACAATTTCGAATTTGTAAACTGTATCTACCCCCACCACCCATTCTGGCAGTCTGTTCAATGGCCACACCACCCTCTCAGTAAAGAACTTCCCCCTGATGTCCCCTCTGAATCTCCCCCCCTCCAGTTTGTAGGTATGCCCTCTAGAGGAATTGATCTTACTCATTCTGAATATGCTGTCGATCCTCACCCTCTTCATGCCCTTTAAGTACTTAAATGTCTCCACCATGTCCACCCTCTCCCTCCTCTCCTCCAGCATGTACAGGCCCTGCTCCACCACTGTCTCCTCATATGACTTCTCCTACAGCCACATCACCATTTTGGTTGCTCTTCTCTGGACCCTTTTCAAGCCTGTCCTTGTCCACTTGCAGATATGGCCTTCAGAACTGGTTTTGTATAGTGGCAGGATCACCTCCCTCATCCTGCTTGTAAATCCCTTCCCTATACATGATAGCATTCTAAGTTCCTTTCCTGCTGCTCTGTTACACTGACTCAGGACTTTTAGGTTGTCTGAAATAGTGATCCCCAGGTCTCTATCCTGTTCTTTTACCTCCTGTCCCTGCCACAAACCAGTATTTTACTTTTTAATGATTGAGCACTATCTGCATAATTCTGCACTTTTTATGTTGGCGGGCTTGCGCAGCCAACATCTTGGGACAGTGGGGATTTGGAGGCACGGTCGTTATTGGGCGAATGCAGGGCATGCACCAGTAGGTGCGTCCCACATTCCCCAATCAGCCTGCATGCCAGTGCCACACCACGCATACATAATGTGGTGAGCACATCTAAGAAAATGTTCACTGCAATCCGAGGGAAGCTCGTCAGATGCAGTGGACCTTTTCTTGTCGTGCTCGCTGACATTTGCACATGGCAGCACACTGGCCACCGAACTGCTGACTTCAAGGGTGCTCAATCCCCCTCTCGGCTGCCCCTGCCCCCTATGAATGTGCCGATGGGGGAGCCCACTCCCCGATGGCATAAAGCACCCATTTGTGATATGCTGAGGGGTGCCCAATCCTCAGCTGTTACCCTGCCCCTTTCTTGTGTGCTGATGGAGAGCCCTCCCATCAGCATAAAGAACCCCCTCAATTGTTTAATACCAAGAGGGGTGCCCAGTCCCCCTCGGCTCTGCACCCCCTACCCTTCTTTGTGTGCCGACGGGAGTGCCCAATCCCCTTTGGCATAAATTCCTCCCCCCCTTGTATTGTTTGCTGAGAAGGGTGCCCAATCCCCCATCGGCTACCGACACCCTCTAAACAGTTAGTTGGCACACTGGGAGCCAACCCCAGCATGCCAAATCCTCTGCCAAAAAAAACTGTCCCGCAATGTTTTTTTTTCTTTTTTAACCTGTAAAATGAAAACGCCCCTCGTAGTCTCCTGTGCCCCCTTCCCCACCTGCACCCACCCTCTGTGCACTTGCCTCCCACCCCCTCCCCTACTTACCTTCAGAGTCTGGCGACGATCTTGGTGGACCGGAAAATGTCTGCACTCTTCAAAGCCGACCGCAAACTGAGGAAATGCCAGTAAGCTGTATAATAAAATAAATAGGATTTTTCCAACTTTGATGAATATCTCAGGCATTTTTGTGAATTTTGGCCCCACATTTTCAACATGGGGTTTTTGGGACCCCTTCTCATGAATTCTTGTACTGTTATGGCATTATTCGGTCCCGAAAGGTGATTTCACAGTCACTGCATGAAATCACCTTTCAGGATTGAGTGACGAAATGACAGTGCCACCGTTCATGGGGGGGCTCTCAAAAAGCCTATGTTGCAAATTTGGTGGGAAAAATCCAAAAAATGACTGTTTTACGAGCATGCGTAGCAACTGCGCAATGCACGCTCGTAAGTTAGTGAATGCACAATATTTTCATGCCAGATTCTCACCATTAGCATTTTACCACACCTTCTTGTGAACTGTATAGCTATCATTTTTCACTTCCTGGCCAAAATGTGTTTTCGCACTTCTGGTGTAGAATAGCATGGTTGCGGTGCGAAATCAGTGTTCAGAACACATTACAAAAATGACAGTGACACTGTTCATGAGCAGAGGTCCTAAAATGCCTGTTTTGAAAATTTGGTGACAATACTCCACAAAATGACTGTGTTACGAGCGTGTGTTGCGTAGTTTGTACGCACGCTCGTACGTTTGCAAACTTATAATATTTTCACTACAGATTTTCAACAATGCCATTGTTCTGCACCTCCTAATGAACAGTATAGCTGTTATTTTTCACATCCTGACCAAAATCTGTTTTCGCAGTTCCGGCGCAGAATAGCGCGGTCGCTGTGGAAAGTCCGTGTTCGAGACATATGATGAAAATGTGAGTGACACTGTTCATTAGCAGATGTCCTAAAATGCCTATGTTGAACATTTAAGGACAAAAGTCAATACAATGAGTGTTTTATGAGCGTGCGCTGCACAGTATGCACGCACGCTCATGACTTTGAGAATTTGTAATAGTTTCACTCCAGCTGTTTATCATTGGTATTTTTCCATACCTCCTTATGAACAGTACAGCTGCCTGAAATGTGTTTTCGCACATCTGGCACAGAATTGCATGGTTGCTGTGTGAAATTAGTTTTTGGGACAGTTTGAGGAAATGACGGTGACGCTATTCATGAGCAGAGGTCCTAAAATGCCTATGTTGAAAATTTGGTGCTGAAAGTCCATACAATGACTGTGTTGAAAGCATGCATTGTGCAGTTTCCATGCACTCTTGAAACTTCGTCAATCTGCAATATTTTCATGCCACATTTTCACCACTGGCATTTGTGCATATCTCCTTATCAACAGTCCAGCTGCCATTTCTCACAGCCTGCCCAAAATGTCTTTCCACAGCTGTGGCATACAATGGCGTGCTCGCTCTGCAAAATCATCTTTTGGGACACATTAACAAAATCACAGCATTATGCGTCTCTAGCTCCACCACTCCCACTGCCAATGCCAGCGCGACAACATTCAGATTGACAAATGCTTGTTTATATTGCACTACAACTGCCACTTTTCTGACCAATCCTACAAACTAGCCAGATCCTACCTCATACCCTCCACCCCCCTTCCACCATATCATCCCTATTACTAAATATCTTCATGTCATCTGCGAACAGACACATCTGCCCCCAAAGACCATCTGTGATGTCCCCTATGTATATGTTGAAGAGTATTGGTCCCAGCACAGACCCTTTAGGAACTGCACTCATCACTTTTTCTTCCTTTGAGTGCACTCCATTCACCACATCCATCTGTGTCCTCTCCTCCAACCAATGTTCTACACAGTTTGTGAGCTTACTCCCCACTCCCAAGCTGCCTACCTTGCCTATCAGCCTCCTGTGGGGGACAGTGTGAAAGACCTTCCTGAAGTCCAGGTAGGCCACATCCAATGCCCCACCCTGGTCACATAAAGTACCAGTCACATTAAACTGTTTCGCCAATGAGTTGGTTTAGCATTTTTTTTTACAGTTGGCAATGAATTGGCAATTCATATTGCATTGTTTTTCAATGCTTAACCAGCTCAAGAGCAGTGTTTGTGAAATGTTTTTGCAGCTCAGTTGGACTGCATCTGTAGTCCAGTCACAATGCAATGCAAAACTGAGTTTTAACTCTTTGGAAATAGTTTATGCAGAGCTTTGTGTTGGGTCCAGCAACACTTATGCAACTCAGTTAGAATTGCTAAAACAACTCATTGCAGGAACGGTTTAATGTGACTTGTACTGTATAGTCAGCTGTCACTCTGTCAAAGAGTTCAACAAGGTTGGTCTGGCAGGACCTACCACCTGTTGATCCATGTTGACGTCTGCTATATCTCCCTCCACCAGTGCACCCAAGATGTAAAACCAGGTGAAGTTTCCTCCCAATCAGCCTAAGCCACTCAGTGAAGATTGTAAATGCATTTTATCCACCATGTTTACTGCTAATGATATATGGGTGGATAGGTGCATTTTGAGTGGTTGATCGGTTATTACACAATTCTGTGACCAGATACACCAAAATGAGCTATTTATTGCAATTTTTATTCATGTTTATTTGTGAGTTTATTTTAGAAATTCAATTAATTCTGATTATACCTATACTGTCCAGTTTTGTAACTGCTAGGGGTGGGTGAAAGTACAATTTTTCACCCCGCGGAACTTCTGCAGAAATCAAGAAACTTTTGTGGAAGTTTTTGAACCTCCACCTGTGGCAGAGCAGAAAACATCCACCAAAGTTATGAGTGAAATTGTGCCTGATATTAAAAAAAACCAACCCTGGTGGCTAGTGGCCCCTTCCCTCCACCCACCCCACAGGTACACATTAAATCCCCAGTGGCAAGCGGTCCCTCTCCCCTAATGGATCACCTGTTGGCTGCCTCACTTAAAAAAAATCCTTACAAAAGCACTCCCTCCCCCATCCAACAGTGACCACACATCAAAATGTCCTTATGCCCAAGTTCTGGGCACAAAAGGAGCCACAACACAATTGCACAGTCCAAAACATCAGTCCCAACTGTGTATCCATTTTGGCAACAGTGAAGTCTTGGCACATTAGAGCCAGGCAAGAGAATTGATTCTAGCTAATACTGCCCTTAAAGCTGAGAAAACAAAAATGCAGAGAGGATCTGATCACTACTCCAAGACCCGGGGGGACCAGCACATCAGTAAATAAATGCTTTCATCAGCCCAGATAGATAATGCAGTTGCTCAGCAATAAAATACAGCACAAAGTCAGTAAAAGTATTTCCTGGTTACCTATCATGTCCAGATGCTCAGAAGCAGTAGAGAAAAAACAGCAGGCACACATCGTGGAGATACCCTTCCTCTAAATCAGTATCAGCATAACTCTCAGTTGCGTGGAAGCTCTGTGCAGTTATCGAAAATTGGGGAGACCATCCTTCAACCAATAATAACTTCCATCTGCCCAGATAGTCCTTGTAGTTGCCTGGTAAAAGAAAAATGCACCACCAAGACAATAACATTATTTTCCAGTGTCCTGCCTGCCCACTGACTGAGCTTTTAATGAATGAGCTTGTTCCTGTACAGGAACGCACTCATTCTTTAAAAGCTCAGTGGGCGGGCCGGCCATGGAGGGGAGGAGGGATATTCAGGTCCACCCACTGCAGGGTTTACTATGAGGATGGAAGTGGGGTGGTTGGACTCCTACTGGGGGGGGTTGGGGGCACTAGAACACTAAGGATTCAGGGTAATATGTGTGACCGGGGATCGGGAGGGGGAGGGCTACTGGGGAAGCCGCTAGACCACCAGGGAATTTTAACTACGACTATGGACAGACATGGAGGGGTACTATCAATTCACTATACACTTGGGGTGAAGGGGAGGGACGACTAGCCACCAGGGCATAAGGGCATTTGGGCTGTGTGGGCACTGTTGAGTGGGGGGACACTATTTATACGGATTTTTTTTAATTTGATTAACATTAACAGACTTAATAAGGGAGGAGAAATTTCTGCAAATGTTCAGAAATGGATTTCTGAGCGTTCACGGAAGTGAAAGTCTAACTTCCACTTCAGTTCTGGCTACGAAAAAAAAATTTCACGCACCCCTAGTAACTGAAGGTGCCACTATTGTCTACTAGCACTATTATGGAGAATAAGGACCAAGGACAAGCAAACTGAAACAAATAATGGAAAAACATCTCAAAAAAGGAATTGTGAGACAAGAGGTTGTCAATCAGGCAATATTCTGAACATTACAAAGACCTGGTCAAAATCTATTTCTGTTATGACTGATGACTTAATAGCATACCATGCTTTTAAAAATGATCACATGTATCAAACTAACATAGAGAAAGGATACATGAACACGGTAACTACGGATGAAGAATGCAATTCCCAAATGGTAACGTCAGTCAAAAGTGTATAAGGTGAGGACATAAATGGTAACAATGACATTTCCATGTTTGATTCACTTCCCAATATCATTCAATCAATCAGACAATCAATTTTTATTTAACCAGGCAAGACAAAATTGAATGGACTAGTTTACAAGGTGGACCTGGGAAGATACTCCAAAAAAAAAAAAAAATAGAATAGCTGCATGATAGGTACACAATAATAAAGAGTTGCAAATAAAAGTTTAACAATACAGCAGGGCAGGAGTTACACAAGTAAACATACCACACAGTAAATGTAACTGATAGTACAGGGAAGATGTTTACATGATACTATATACAGTAAATGTGAAAGAGCTTTAAGAGGAAAGAACGACATAAGTGCACTTATAGTCAAACAATCAATCCATCAACCCAATCAGTTAGTCTATATTTCCAGGCACAACATCAATGACATGAACTTGCTTCCATGGCGGACCTAGATAGGTAAACAGGCAAACTCTATGAAGCAACACAATGTAACTTAGCATAGAACAACAAAACACATCTTTGGGAGATACAGTGAAAGGGGGGCAGCTTTTAGAAGCATGAAGTGAAAAATACATGTAGATGAGAATTCATACAAGGTAGTAGAGAGAGAGAGGATGAGCAAAAGAGGAAAACAAGAAGAGGTAATCAGTTAGGAAGGGAGTGAGGTAAGGGAATAGCTGTGGGGCAATATAAATGTATTACTGTACTCAGGATATCAGCAGGTGCATTTGCAGGATTCATGAAGGCAAGGGTGTACAGAGTTTTAAAGCTAGATAACATTACAGGAGCGACTAACTTAAGGGTTTTCTGTAGTTTGTTCCACAAGGAAGGAAGGAACTGGCTTATGGAGGACTTACGAAAGTGGGTTCTAACTTTGGGGATAGTTAGAGTGAAAAAGGACAGGTTTCTAAGGGTGTCGCTTCCAGGTGAGCAAAGGGGAAGGCAGTAAGAGATGTATTGGGGAAGTTTCCTTATTATGGCTCAGTAGGTCCAGCAGGCTGCATTTTTCTGGCATCTGAATTTGAGAGATGTCCAACCTACTAGTGCGTAAAGAGAGCAGTGATGTGTTGAGTAATGTGCTCCAGTAATAAATCTAATTGCATGGTGGTAGAGGGTGTCGAACTTAGATAAAGCAGCAGTAGTACCTTTTCCATAAAGAAAGTCACCATAACCCAGCAAGAGGAGGAAGATAGTTTGGACAAGTCTAGTTTTTACTTCCACGGTGAGTAAATGCTTAACTTGGAAAAAGATTCTGAGTCTCTACTTGAGTTTTTTTAGTTAGCTCCTCTTTGTGGTCAGTAAAGGACAGTTTAAAATCAGTATGAACACCCAGATATTTAAATTTGGGCACAAACTCTAGGTGGCAATACACTCATGGTGATAGTAATCGTGTTCTTAGTGGGTGGAGAAAAGAACATTACTTGGTTTTCTTAGCATTCAGTAATAGCTTTAGTTGTAGCAGGTTCAGCTGGAGACGGTTGAATTCTAGTTGCAGGTCTAGGCAGGTTTTTTCAAGAGTAGGCCTGGCAATATAAAGTACCATGTCCTCAGCAGATAGGTGTATATTGGCATATTGTATACTGGGTTGAATGTTGTTAATGTAGATAGCAAAAAGGAGTGGGCCCAAAATAGAGCCCTGATGAACGCCTCTCAGAAGGGTTTTTAAAGGGGAGAGGTCTCCTTCTGCATTGACCTGCTGGGATCATCCAATAAGGTAACTGTCAAACCATTTGATGGCCATATTGTCAAGGCCAAGGTTAAGGAGGATATCCTGGAGCAGGATGTGGTCCACCATATCGCGGCCCCCCCGTCTCACTCACCGATGCACGCTCTACTCTCACCTGGAATCGCTCCCCCCCTGAAAAACTCTGGATCTACAATATGGGAAACTTCATTGACAACATAATTCGAACAGCCACACCAGCCTCGCTTGCCCTCCCCCTGAAACACCCCTCCCCTGCTTACCAGCTTAGGTCCTCGACATCCCAGACCCACCTGGTCCCCAAAACCCGCACCCTCGCTGGAGATAGAGCATTTACCACCACTGCACCTAAGTTATGGAACTCCCTTCCCTCCCACGTCTGAGCTTCCCCCTCTCATTCCACCTTCAAAACCTCCCTCTGGAGCTTCCTGAAATCTGCTCCATCCTGCCTGTGTGCTGCCTAATCTCCAGCCCTTCGGCCCACCATACCACCTGGACTGGTACCTCTGCTAGGCTCTTACTCCCTCGCCGCCTTGGTGATGTCTCCCTACCTCTGGGTATATGTCATTGTTACTCTCTCAACCCAGGGGGAAGTCTTCTGTGCCCCTGGTTTGTATGTTTGAAAATCTGTGATTGCAGATAATGCTCATCCCGCCTGCTGTGTCCTACTGCTTTAGAATTCTCTTTAGTGTCTTGTCCCTCCATTTGGACTTTGCTGCTCCTGTTAGCAATGATGACTATGTATTTCTGTCATGTAAATTCCACTGTTGGAGTATGCCACTCCAGATTGTTATGCTTACTATGTATTCCTTCTATGTACCTACCCTGTAATTCTCCCGAGTCGCACCTGAAAATAGGCACTTGCTGTCTAGCGTGCTTACCCGGTTACCAAAAGCAAATAAATAAATAAATAAATATCGAAGGCCTTGCTTAAGTCCAAAAACAAGGCACATACATATTGTTTATTATCCAGGGCATTCAGCCAGTCATTCAAAACTTTGGTGAGTGCAGAGATGGTGCTATGGCTCTGTCTGAATCCTGATTGGGCTGGTGTGAACAGATTAAAAGAATCGAGCTAGTTTCTAAGCTGTTGGCTAACTAATTTTTCTAGCAATTTGGAAAGGGTAGGAAACAGAGAGATTAGCCTATAATTGTTAAGGTCACTAGGATAACCTGATTTGAAAAGTAGGATAACATGGGCAGTTTTCCAGACTGTAGGAAGGGTTAATTGTGTAAGGGAAAGATTAAAGAGATGAGTGATGAGAACTGCCAGGATGTGGTAACTTATTCTTAGAAAGTAGGGGTCAATGGAGTCAGCGACAGCACTTTTCCTGGTGTCTAAATTAAGTAGCAAGTCCTCTACTTTTTTCAGGGAAAATGGGATTAAGGAGAAGTGGGCTTCAGGTGCAAGGGAGGACTGGGTAACAAAGGCTTTGTCTGGGCCAGAGAGCTGATCGCGTAGGTTGTGGGCAGGAAAAGAATCAAATGCCAGGCCAGCTGTGGTGAAATAGTTGTTGAAAAGATTCAGTATTTCGTGTTTGTGCAGGCAGTACCACTTGTAACAATTTTTGCAGGAATAAAATATGAAGACCTATGCCCCTCAATCTCTTTCAGGGTCTTCCAAAATTGGGTGAAACAATTTGTAGACGAGGGAAGTTTGTTATTGAAGTATCTAGCTTTAGTTGTTCTGATAAGCTGCATATATTGATTCCTAGTGATTCGGAAGGCTGTCCAGTCATTAGGGAGTTTAGTTCTGTGCACTTTTATCACTGATGATTACTCCGAATGTTCTGACTTGGAAGTTGAAACAGATGATAATATTGCAGACCCAGACTATGAACCAATGTCAATGGGCACTGATAGTAACACAGACTCTGAGAGCGATAGTGATGATGAACAATCAAGTAGAAATGTGTACTATGTTGTTTCACGAACACAGCTACTGAAACTGTTTAATACCTGTCTGACTCCATTGTGTAACAAACCAGTAGTAAATGTTCCTCACATAATCAAGAAAGGTATAGGTATAACAGTAAAATGAAAATGTCACGATGGTCACAAAACCAGTTGGGATTCCCAAGAATTGATCCACGGTGTGCCATGCTTAAATGTGATAGCACCAGCCACAATATTTAGCTGAGGCAGTATAGAGGGTTAAGACTCTGAGCTGCAGATCTGGAGACCTGGGTTTGAATCCTACAGCCACCTAGGTACATACTGTGTGATCCTGAGCAACTCACTTAACTTTCTTGTGCCCTCAGGTCACATCTGGAAACAGGCTTCAGCTTAGTGTGCTACTCCTGGTTAAACAATGTTCCTTTTCCCTTTCCTGAAATAGTCTCAGCTTTAGACATTGGCTTCCTCGTGGTCAGGAATTGCAATAATATTCAAAACAAGCTTATTATTCCAGAAGTAAAAGATGTGTTGAAAGAGAATGTAGATGAAATACATTCTCAGCTGAAAAACAACAAACTAGTCTTATCTGAAGATGCCAGCTGTGACAGTCCAGGGCACTGCACAACCCTAGCTACATACACTGTCATAGAGAACAGGACTAACCTCATTGTACATCAAGAGTCATTAAAAGTAACAGAGGTCAAGAATAGCTACTGGCTAGAACCTGAAGGTTTAGTAGGAACAGTGGACAGCCTGAAGGCAAAAAATCTAGAAATAGCAATATTGGCAACAGATAGGCATGCAACTGTTCAGTGGATTATGTGAGAGAAACACTCAGAAACAATACGTACATTTGATCTGTGGCATATTGAGAAAATAATTAAAAAGAAGATTAATAGCATCACTAAATGAAAGGATTATGGAATTTTATTCAAATGGAACAAGTGCATTGTTAACCATTTATGGTGGACTGTTGCTACCAGTAAAAAGGATTACAATGACTTGAAGGAATGATTCATGTCTGTGCTATACCATGTAACAAGTATGCATGGCTGGATTTCAACTGATAACTTTGCTAGATGTGAACATCCACCTTATAGTCTGTCATCATGCGCCAAAAAAACATGGCTGTCTAGAACTTTAGAGGCACAGAGAGCTCTCAAAAATTATCCTGGACAAAAACTGAATAAAAGATCTTGAAAAGGTAATTTATTTTTAAATTAGAATTATTTCAGTACCAGTAACATGCATACTGTTCAAAGTGTAGGTTAAGACATTCCGATTATGTGTGCTTACCAAAATTGCTCCACCCATAAGCCAAATTATTATTTTTTTTTCATTATTCTTTTATAATGTTTCAGGTAACAGAGGGGATACACACATGAGATTTGGAGAGTGTCCATTCTCCATATTTGAAGTACACACCAAAATGCATCAAATACGACATTGCCGCCTATACATGTAGGATGAATATTGCCTAATTGGATCATAATGAAAATGTACCAGATAAGAAAGGGATCAATAGAAAAGGAATACCTCAGTTTAAGCAGCAATTTTCAAAGGCCAAGGGCAAGTATGTGTCAAAGCCAAGAAGAGTCAGCAAAACGTATATGTTTAGAGAAAAAATACTGGCAAGAGTGAAACACTTACATACTGAGGGTATAAAACAAATTCATTACTTATGAAATAGCCAGTTCTATCTTACAAACAGGTATTATTTTTATAAATGTAGTCAAATTCCTCTTAAATGTTTTTTCCTTTATACATAGGTACAGCAGGGAGGAAACAAGTATCTCAACATCTTCAATGTAGTTCAACAAACATCTAGGTGAACATCATGGAGTAACCAAACTTCCACTGAAGGAAGCTATAAGAGAGCATAAAACCAGATTTAAACATAAAGAGTTGTAATACAAAGTTGGCTAAAGAGGCAAACATCTGAGTATGTTGTAATGACATGTACCATTTTGTATTTAACTCGACCAGACTTTTTTTAATCCTACGATGATATATTGTATGCACATGATGAGACAAGCCAAAAAGAAAATTGTAATGTCATTTGCTGTATATCATGTTATTTAATTTTTTTGCATTGGACATGTGTTATTTTATGAACAAAAATTTTATGAGCATGACATAAAATTGATAGATGACTATGTTTATGAAGGTAACAGGAAAACGCTGTAAACTGAGGGTAGGCATAATTAAACCATCCTGACCATTCCACAGTAATACAATCAACTGGCAATGAAATCATAGCAGGAGGCATGAAGCAAGTATGGTGACTCTGAAATGTAATACTAAACAGGTACTTGATAAGAGACTTGAATTCCTGAAAATGCTGTGCTCCAATAATTTTCATTAGTGTGATAGACTATCAGGTATACTGTCATTTCATACTAAGGATGGAGTAATGCTTTCCACTAAATTGTTGTCATGAGCGATTTAACGGCTGATATAGGAAGCTGATTTCATGTGAAATTTAGTAGTTCTCCAATACAGTGTCCTTGCTGTGAGGGATGTTTTTTTTTTTCTAATTCACCGTAAGTTAATATCCCATCAGTGCCACTTCCATGCTCTCTAAGGTGATGCATTGCCATTCCTCAGGATAGTAAATTAACCATGATTGGGTGGATGGACTAGGTCATCAAGACACATGTTTCCACATATTGAAATATTTTTTATTATGATGACCCTGCCCCTGCATCCAAACTGCAAACTCAGACACTGCCTCATGCACGGCACCACCTTGCAAAGGCTTTCTCCACTAGGACAAACAAAAATGGAAAGGGACCTGGGGGTAATCATATCAGATGACCTTAAGGTTGGCAAGCAATGTGAGATGGCAGTAGGAAGGGCTGGGGGGATACTGGGATGTATAGGGAGAGGCATCACTGGCAGAAACCAAGACGTTGTTATCCCCCTGTACAGACAGTTGGTGAGACCCCATTTGGAGTACTGCGTCCAGTTCTGGAGACCCCATCTCTGCAAGGACATAGACAGGATGGAGACAGTTCAGAGGAGGGCAACTAAAATGGTGCATGGTCTGCAAGAGAAGCCATACATGGAGAGACTAAAGGAGCTTAATATGTATACCCTTGAGGAAAGGGGGGGGACATGATAGAAATTTTTAAGTACCTCAGTGGAATCAACAAAGTCCAAGATGGTAGCTTCTTTCAGAAAAAGAGATGTGCAAGAACAAGGGGATACAATTTGAAGATAGAATGGGGATGGCTCAGGGGCAATGTGAGGAAGAATTTTTTCACAGAGAGGGTGGTGGACGCATGGAACAGCCTTCCTGAGGAGGTTGTGGGGTCTAAAACTGTGGGAGAATTCAAGAATGCAAGGGACAGACATGAGGCAATTTTTGTGGGGGGTAGAATGAACTAGGCTGTTGGTTAAATAGGATCTGCAGCTTATCCTCTAGGTAGGGAAATGGGCAGACTAGGTGGGCAAAGCGGTCCTTATCTGCCGTCAAAGTCTATGTTTCTATGTAGGGGGTGCCACCGGGTAAGCATCCACCCGCAATGGTCACATGGGATCAAACCCTGAATCACCTAACAAGATGAGATGTGGCCATGTGAGTGGTCGCCCCCCCACCTCCCAGACAATAATGGCAGTGGAGACAGATGCAAAGTAGAGCATCATGTCTCTGGCACAGACATGTTACAGTGCTCATTTCTGTCACAAAGTAGGCTGGGTGTGCAATGATATCTAGCGTCTGTATTGACTCTTACATTACCTGGTGTCTGTCACTTGTGATTCCCATGGGCCACTGCCTGGTGCTGCTGACATGCCAGACACTGGCCAACACCCCCCCCTCCATACCCCGGGGAATGAGAGCCGTCACTTGAAGGTTCAGTACTTCTCCACCAGACCAGCACTCTGACTCCCAGGTCCCATTCATTTTTTGTTTGTTTTTGCTGTGCCACCCACACACCCCTACTTAAAGATTCTAACACTGGGGGTGGGGACACGATCTACTGCTGGCTAACAGTCATGATAGTAAAACATCAAGATTATTGTTAGTGAGGTATGAACACAATAAAAACTGGGAACAGTAGCAGCATCAAATATGCTATGGTATAATACTTCTTACCCATAATGTCTTTTTCTATTTTTTTTAATTCACCTACGTCTTACCATGAATTCAGCAACCAAGTATTTAACCAGTTGGACAATCCTAAAACTATATCTAACAAATGTGAAAGTAAAAGAAAGCTATCCTATGTACTGTATTTCGAGTTTGTGACAGTGACATCATTAAGTCTCCTCTATGCTTTCACCACCATGAATCCACTCTCAATCTTACAAAAACCCCCCACACACATTGGTTACCAACTGTCAGTGTTGTAAAATGGGAGCACCATGTTAGGTCGACAGTAAGATTGCCGACCTTCTGCACAGCAACAGCACAATACTGATGCAGGTATTGTGCCGCCCAATCCCCCAGTGTTTTCTGTGGAGGGCTGTACCTCCCACACACCCCCACACCCCCCAGACTTTAGGATTCATGACTTCAGGTCAGAGTTGGTCTGGGGAGGGGGCAGAACACTGGAGAAAGGTGTTCAGAAGAGACCAAGGTGCAAAAAGGGAGGGGTGGAGTGGCTCTGTATGTCAATGGAAATATCAAAGCAACAGAAATTCAGAATACACATAAGGAGCCAGAAGAACTGTGGGTCACCCTGGAAACAGGAAATGGGACAGCCATAAGAACTGGGGTTGTCTACAGGCCTCCAGACATGGGGGAGGACATAGACACATTACTGTTAGAAGATATACAAAACATGACAGATAAAGGGGAGGTTCTGATAATGGGAGACTTCAACATGCCAGATACAGACTGGTCAATACCAGCAGAAACATCTTCCAGAACTAGACACATGGTGGATTCCCTTCAGGGGAGGGCCTCAAACAACTGGTACAATAACCCACAAGAGACAGAGTTATCCTAGATCTAGTACTGACTAACAGGGAAGGGATCACAGATCTCCAGGTAGAAGGTCAAGTGGGGGCCAGTGGCCATCACATGATATGGTTCAATTTAGCCACTAGAACTAAATCATCCCATTCCAAGGCAAAAATATGGGACTTCAGAGGAGCTGACTTTGATAAGATGGCCAACAGAGTTAAGCTAGCCCTGGCAAAAAGAAACACAGGTGAGGGGGTACAGGCAAAGTGGGCAAGCATTAAGGATGCAATACTTGAAGCAACATCCCATTGTGTTAGACAGAAAGGAAGTCAAAGAAGAAGGAAACCATTTGTGGTTCTCAAATACAGTAGCAGAAAAGGTCAGAGCCAAAAGGCTGGCCTTCAGGAAATAAAAGGAAACAGCAGGATGAAGATGAGAGGCATCCAAACTGCCCTAAGGGAAGCAGGGAAGGCAATAAGGCAGGCAAAGTCCCAAACTGAGGAAACACTAGCATAAATGGTAAAAGAAGGTGACAAGACTTTCCATCGATACATTAGTGAAAGGAGAAAGTCCAGAGGGGGTATTGCTAAGCTCAAAGGAGAAAAGGGGGCATGTGAGGAGGAGGTCCCTGTAAAAGCATCTATCCTAAAGAGATACTTTTGCTCAGTATTTACTGAAGAGAAGGTAGAGCAGGGCCCACAGCTCAGCACCATGGACACAGGGGGGAGGGAGGTGAGCACTGCTCCCTTCACAAAAGAAAGGGTCCTACAAGAGCTCGCTAAGCTCAGTTTGGACAAGGCAATGGGACATGATGGCATACATCCCAGGGTACTAAAGGAGCTAAGGGTAGAACTAGCAGAGCCATTATCAGAACTGTTTAGTGAGTCTCGGAACACAGGAGTGGTCCCAGAAGACTGGAGAAGGGCTCATGTGATCCCACTCCAAAAGAGTGGTAGCAGGGAGGAGGCAGGGAACTACAGACCAATCAGTCTTACCTCAGTAGTGGGCAAGATTATGGAGGCACTCCTTAAGGAAAGGATAGTGCAACACCTGGAATCCATAGGGGCACAGGATCCAAGACAGCATGGGTTTACAAAAGGAAGTTCCTGTCAAACTAGTCTCATAGATTTCTTTGACTGTGTAACCAGATTGGTGGACCAAGGGGGAGCAGTTGATGTCGCCTATCTTGATTTCAGCAAAGCTTTCAACACTGTTCCACATAGAAGATTGATAAACAAGCTGGGTAGGCTCGGGGTGGGTCAGAAGTTGGTCAACTGGGTGGCAAAGTGGTTGACAGCAGAAAACAGAGAGTGGTGGTAAATGGTACGCAGTCAGAAGAGATGCAAGTCACAAGCGGGGTACCTCAAGGATCAGTCCTGGGGCCAGTCCTCTTCAATATCTTCATCAGTGACATTGCAGATGGACTAGAGGGTAAGGCTTGTCTGTTTGCAGATGACACCAAGATCTGCAACGGAGTAAATGACCTAGATGGGGTGGGCAGAATGAGAATAGATGTGGATAAACTAACAAAATGGTCAGACGAGTGGCAACTGGGATTTAATGCAAAGAAGTGCCAGGTCATGCACATAGGGAAGAGAAACCCTGATGCCACCTATAGGCTGGGAAGGGAGTTGTTGGCAGTCACAAAGGAATAAAGAGACTTGGGCATCATCATCACCGATGACCTAAAGTCATCCAAGCAGACCTCTAAAGCAGTAGGTAAGGCTAGGGGGATATTAGGGTGTATTAGTAGGGGTGTCACAAGTCATAAGAGGGAGGTAATAATCCCTCTTTACAAGACACTGGTTAGGCCCTATGTGGAGTACTGTGTGCAGTACTGGAGGCCACACCTTCAGAAGGACATTAACCAAATTGAGGCAGTCCAGAGAAGGGCAACCAAAATGGTGCAGGGACTGCATCAGAAGACACATGAGAACAGATTAACAGAGCTCAATGTGTATACCCTAGAGCAAAGGAGGGAGAGAGGTGATATGATCGAAACATTCAAGCACCTTAAGGGCATTAACAAGGTGAAAGAGTCTAACATGTTTTAATATAAGAAAAATAGCTGGACATGAGGACACAGCATGAGATTAGAGGGAGGCCGATTAAGGGGTAATGTGAGGAAGTTCTTTTTCACAGAAAGGGTGGTGGATGCATGGAACGGCCTACCTCAGGAAGTGGTGGCTATAAATACAGTGCAGAGCTTCAAACAGGCATGGGATAGGCATAAAGAAGCAATACAGATGAGTATGAATAGATAGGTCACTGACAGCAAAGGATGATGGTACATCTATAAGATAGAAAAAGAAATGGGTAGACTGGATGGGCCTTGTGGTCCTTATCTGCCATCAACTTCTATGTTTCTATGTAACACGGAAACAGACCATTACAGTGACTGTTGCTGTAGTGGTCTTTTTCCGTGTTTCGCCGTCGGAGTGTCGGGCAAAAGGGGGCCACCCTTGTAAATTATATATAATTGCACATGTAGTGTGTTCACTTATGACAAGTATTTAATTTGTCAAAATTGAAATGAAAGAATGTTGAAACATTGCAAAATTTTAAGAGCTGCTTAATTAAATAATATTTTTTTTTATAAATCATTTTAGATCGTATTATGTTTGTAGTCTATAGATTTATATCTTACATTGCCTTATTCTGAAGTTAAAATGAGTATAAGTAGAATGCTTACCAAATGTTCAAATAACTGTTAAGCATGGTTATTGCAAAGCAACTTAATAGTTAAATAGATAAAAAAGATTACTACTGTAAAATAACTTAATTTCATTACAACTGAGTGGACTACCTTTAATTTATTTATGAAAGTAAGAAATGTTTAAATATGTTACAATACAGGAACATGATATAATTTGAATTCACATTAAATTTTCACTTTCAAGTATGAGGTTAACACAGTATGAAGGGATGACTCTTTGAATGTGTCTTCCAAAGTGTCCATGAGCACAAAGGGTGAATTGCCAATATGCTTGCAACCTGCATATCCTATGTTGAATAGAGGTGATAAGTTGAGAACAGTCAACTAATGAATATTAATATTTACAAATCAATATCTTAGCATTGAATAAATCAGTGGAACACAAAACTGCAAACAGGGACAAGGTGAGTGTCCTCCAAGAGTGAGACACAGTTACAGGAGGAATAGGACTATGAAGAAATACGAAGTTACTCTTGTTTGGGGACTGTATTGTACATGGAATGGAGCTAGGCAAGGCCAGTTGGGAGAAGAGAGAATGCAATTAATTTCCAAAAATACACAGCTCAGAGAGTGCCTTGGGAAGGTAGCAAGCTCTGTGACATTCACAGATAAGTTGTCAGAAACCAGTAGCAAGTGTTGAATAGGATTAACTGCATCAGAAGTGTGGGGAGGAGAATGTCTGCCTGTTTACTGATGACACAAAAGTCTGCTGCAGGTTGGATATTCCTGACAGAGTGTAGACATGTGTAAGTAACTGTGTAAACTACTGTATATCATTCATTAGTGGAATGGTTTCTGAGGTCTAACTCAACAAAGAGCAAAAGTAATGTGAATTTGAGAGGATGGATGTGGGGTGGGGGCATAATTGAAACTAGTGTAAGTGTGACAGGTAGACTGGATGAGCCTGTTACACCTTATCTGGTGACAATTTCTAAGTGTCTATATTTCTATTAATTCAATAATTATTGCTGATGTGAAATGTAAATCAATATGAAATAAACATAACCTTTTATACGAGGTGACGGTGGTACCGATCCACAAGGGAGGAAGCAGGGAGCTAAGGGAAAACTACCACCCCATCAGCCTAACTGCTTTGGTAGGGAAGGTCATGGAAGCACTCATTGGTGAAAGGGTTATGAAGTACCTGGAGGTGAATGGACTGCTGGACGACAGAAAGCACTGGTTCACTACAGACAAGGCATGCCAGTCCAATTTGATTGAATTTTTTCAACTGAGTGACCCAGGTGGTGGATCGGAGGGGGAGGGTATGGTGGATGTATCCTAGTTGAATTTCAGTAAGACCTTCAACACCGTCCCCCATGGGAGGCTGGTCAACAAATTGGATAGCATAGGGGTAGGGGTCAAAGTAACAAAATGGGTAGAAAACTGGTTGGCAGACAGGAGTCAGAGGGTGGTGATGAATGGGGTGTACTCAGGAATTGGGTAGGTGAGGAGTTGAGTTCCCCAGGGATCAGTGCTGGGGCCCCTCCTGTTCAATATCTACATACAAGACATTGCAGACTGATTGAAAGGGAGGATGGCCCTCTTTGCAGATGACTCAAAAATCTGTAACAGAGTTGACTCCCCGGGGGGTGGAGGACGTAATAAGGGATCTGAGAGTATTGAAAAAGTTGGGGGAGACCTGGCAGCTAAAATTCAACATCAAGAAGTGTGCTGTTATGCATCTGGGTCACAGGAACCAAAGGGCAGAGTACATGCTGGGAGGGGAGAGAGTCAGGATGACAGAAGACGAGAGAAATCTGGGGGTAACAGTCTCCAGCAATCTCATGGTAGGGAAACAATGCTCAAGGGTGCTGGGGAGGGCATGTGGGATGCTGGCAAGAATTGGCAGAGGGATCACCAGCAGGCATAGGGAGGTTCTGGTGTTCCTGTATTGAGCCCTGGTGAGGTCACACCTCAAGTATGGTGTCTTGTTTTGGAGGCCTTACCTGTACAAGGTTATAGACTCGATCAAAAGGGTTCAGTGAAGGGCAATCAAGATGGTGCAGGAGATGAAGGGCAAACCATATGAACAGAGATGCAAGGAGTTGGGGCTATATACAGTGAAGACCAGGAGGGAGAGGAGGGACGTTATTGAGAGGCCCAGGGAATTATTCCACAGGAAGGAGGGGAACATAACAAAGAGGCATAGACTAAGACTCTGGGGGGGCACTTCAGGAGCAATGTGAGAGGTCAGTTTTTCACAGACAGTTTAGTGGAGTACTGGAATGGGCTTCCATAGGAGGTGGTGAATTCAGAGATCATGGAAGGATTCAAGACCGCTTGGGACAGGCACATAGGACTAAGGGGAAGGGGAGGGCATCTCAAGATATGGTAGGTAGGGATAGGGGGGTAAAGGGGCAGATTGGATGGGCCAGGAGGTCCTTTTCTGCCGTCACCTTCTATGATTCTATGATTCTGTCAAATTCTTCAGTAAAGCCCCAAAAGTATAAGTGAACATTGCCTAAATGGATTGTACCAGTCCCTGTTGTAGATTACACTAGGATATGCCATCATCAGTTGTGAGTTACCAACCAATCTGACAACTACATGACATACAATCTTTCTACATGAATAAATCTTAGCATAGCCCACTCCATGTCATGGCATATTGATTACATATAATACAAGCCTCCCTTATAATTACATTATTTGCATATGTAGTGAGGGTTAAGTATTTACCGTAATGTCAAGTGTGACAAGAAAGATAACCAGCTTGTCCTTTAACTAATTCTGTGAAACCAGTACATATTTCTATACAATAGCACTGACAGGTGTTAATGCACCTACTTGCTACAGGGCGAATAAGAACACCACCACGAGTGTGTTTATTATTTACAGATATGTTGCAGATAATTATTTAAAGTTATACATTCTTGTTCTGCAGTCCTGTGCTGGATTCCAGAGATTTCTTGGCAACATACACTCTCTTGAACTGTTGGCATCAAAACATATCTCACACACGTACTCCAGTAATTGCTCTGTAGTCGTATTTTGCTAGTTTCAATACTGTGATTATCTTCATTTCCACTGATCTCGTCTTCACTAGTCTCTTGAATCTCATCCAATGATATTTCAGGTTCAAATGCATATCCTTGGACAGTTAGGTCAGAAAGCACACCAGTAAACCTATTACCAAACAGTAAGTCTTCCCTCACTATCCATGTCAATGTCATAGAAAGATACACAGAAAATGAATCTTGAGATGCTTGAGAGATTGTAATGAAGCTGAGGCATCCTATGAGTGATGAAACAAGAAATATGTGTAAGTCTAGGCTGACTATCTGATGAATATTGATAAATATTCACTTTAACCTTCAAACTGAACACTTTGTCAAAACAAATTCCAAATTACATAGCGGTGGATCAGTGAGGACAGCTGAAAAATGCCTCACATATAATTGCATCAAGGAATTTGAAACAATCATACACCATATCATAGTGAACAAATTGTGCACATTTGGGGAAGGTCCAACTATGGAGGACTAGGTCAGAAACTGGCTGAGCAACAGAACACAGAGGATAATAGTAAATGGAGTTCAACCCCAGGAGATTGGGAGGGGAGACAATTGCTTTTCCACAAGGCTGAATGACAATTTGCCAAAGTCACCAATATCTTTAATCTGGTAGATACTCCAGATGGGGTGGCAAAAAAAATAAGAGAAGAGACCTGCAGTAGTGATGTGTGATTAAATTCAAGACACAGGGCCGTCCCAGTGGTGCAGAGGGCTGAGGTGCTGGGCCTCACCTCACACCACACTGGCAACCTGGGTTCGGGAATGGACTTGGGCACTGGAGGGTCAGCAGGGGAAGGAGAAGGATTGAACATCCTGAGGACTGCTCTCCTCTTCTGGGGTGGGTTGAGGATTGGCATTGTTCTGTAGTGGCCCCCAGTGGAGACCAGGGGAAGCTCACAGGCAGTGCGACTAGGGAAAATTGGAGGAAAACAATCAAAATGGCATCTCCTCCTGCAGATGATGGCCACCCAGACCAGTGCCTCCTCGAGCTCTGTGGCAGCCAACCCAACCACAGTAGCACCCAGGGCCAATGCCTAGGCCGATAGGCTGTTTCTCCTCAGAAAAGGAGGACCCACCCTACGCAAGGGTTACGTCGGGTTACCCCGAGGTAGCTGCAATGTGGGGTCGAGTCGGTGGCTGAGCCGAGCGAGAGGTGAGTGTCCTTGGCAATTGTCCTGAAGGAGAAGTAGGGGAGTCACAGGGGAGATAAATGCATAACACAAAAAAAATATAATTCAAGACACCAAAAAAAGGAAAAGTCATGCACACTGGTCACATGAATATTGGATAGGATTAAAAACAGGATGGGGTTTTTGTGGTCGGGGGGGAGTTGGATGAGATAATTAAAAAAAAAAGTTAATGGTGGGTAAACATAATGTTTAACATGGAGATGTCCCAGTAAAGGGCGATGGATAGGGCAAGGATGAATAGGGACGATCAACACCAGTAGAAAATGGGAGTTGGCAACATATAGCTTTCCCCCACCCTGTTATTTCCTTTTACATATTTGAATGTCTATTATATCCCCCCTCTCACTTCTAACATCAGGTGAGCACATGATCACCTCATGGAGCCTTTGTTCATAAATGAGTATTCAAGATGGGCCTCACCAATTACATTTAAATAGGCAAGATTACCTGTCCCAAATGCAGCCCAGCATCCTACCTGCCTTCCACACATCCTTCCCACACTGAGGTGCAACAATGGGTACATCTGTTATGATGATTCAAAGTCCCAGGTCACTTATTTTGGTTGTTTTTACAATCTCCTCCCTACCTAGATGCTAAGTTGCCTTTGGGTTTTATCATCACATATTCATGAACTTGAACTTTTTGACATTAAATCACATCTGCCGTACCCTTAACCACTCTTCAAGATTGTTCAGGTACCTTATCATCCTTTCTACACCCTCATGTATAACGACACTGTTGCAGATATTAGTGTCATCCATGACAAGGTATACTTTTTCCCTCTCAACATTCTGCAATATCTCCAGTCAAGATATTGAAAATTAAGAGTCCCAAGACCAACCCTTGTGGCACTCAATGTGTCACCTCCCACTCTTCCAATTTTACATCATTTATAAACAACAAATAATATGATGCTGAAATTAATGATAGTGTCACTGTAAAAACAGCAGCACAATCACATGAAGCTTGTGCAGTATGCCCGTTGCTGTGACCTTAAACAATAGTGTTTTGTGCAGTATGACCGTTACTGTGACCTCAAACATCAGTGTTATGATCAGGGATTATTTAGATGTAGATGCACCTTTATTGAATATTGTTGAATGCTGATTTATTTAAAACTGTTTCTCATTTGTTAAAAAACTGCTGCAAAAACATCAGGGGGCTAAGAACAGGGTTTGCATTGCTCCCTGCCTTATAACTCTGCTGTATGCACTGTGGGACTGTGGGATAGTGGAGGGCTGATTGAGTGCTATCTGTGAACTGTGGCACTAATCCCTCTCACTCCCTCTATTACAGTGCCTATTTTCTTGCTGTAACTACTGGCTCCTAATTTCACACCTGGAGAAGCCTTTTTAGAGGCTAAAACTTTTAGTTTTAAACAAATTTGAATTTAGCGCGATACCGGAAGTAGCGGGAGAATGCACTTCCGGATATCGCGAATAAAAGGACTCGCTTAGCGAGCGGGCAGACAGTAGATGCACCTTTATTGAATATTGTTGAATGCTGATTTATTTAAAACTGTTTCTCATTTGTTAAAAAACTGCTGCAAAAACATCTGGGGGCTAAGAACAGGGTTTGCATTGCTCCCTGCCTTATAACTCTGCTGTATGCACTGTGGGACTGTGGGATAGTGGAGGGCTGATTGAGTGCTATCTGTGAACTGTGGCACTAATCCCTCTCACTCCCTCTATTACAGTGCCTATTTTCTTGCTCTAACTACTGGCTCCTAATTTCACGCTTGGAGAAGCCTTTTTAAAGGCTAAAACTTTTACTTTTAAACAAATTTGAATTTAGTGCGATACCGGAAGTAGCGGGAGAACGCACTTCCGGATATCGCAAATAAAAGGACTCGCTTAGTGAGCGGGGCGAGCATGCTCGGGGCAGCGCGCGGAGACACGCGCAGAGACACGCGCATTCCGTGCGTGTCTACCATGTCCACCGGGACTACCAGGACCAGGCAACCCCACTAAGTTACATTCAACTGAGGTAATAGACATTACTAATTACTAAGTTAGCATATTTATTAAGGCAGACATGAAGAGAGCAAATAAAATGTGTTTGGAATGTAAAATGTACACTACTGGCAAACATGATCCAAAATTCTTATGTGATAAATGTATACTAATTGGGGAAATACAAGAGGAAATTAAAAAATTGCAGCCAAGTGAAAATATGAGTTCCGATATTAAAGCACTTGAAGAATACATTGATCACATGTCACTACTTGTAGAGGGTAATAACTCCACCTCTAAGTGTCTGAGAAACTCCCTTACTGGTGATGTACCACTTAACTGTTTACCATCTTCTATTTTGGCTGAATACCCAACAAACTCTTCAACTCCTCTAATCACCACCACTAAAAACTTAGTGGATTCTCCCTTACAGCCTATGAACTGGTCTCTAGTTTCTCCAAAAACTCATATTAAAAATAAATTTGCTACCAAACCATATATGATACCACTCTCTAATTCCTTTGAACCCCTCAAGGAATTTGTTGAAGAAGCATGTAATGTCTCCTTAGGCACTGTCGAACATGGACAAGATAAACCAAACATGAGTAATTATAAGGTATTAAAGAGTAAAACATCTGAAACCTTAGCATTTAAATCTCCCTCTAATACAATTCCTCTGAACACTACTTCTATGTCTCAATCTTTACATATTTCTGATACATTTCCATCACAAAAACAAATATATGTACTGGGTGACTCCATAACAAAATACATTGACCGGGTAGTTTGTAATCCTGATAAAGAAAACAGGACTTGTTCTAGCTACAGAGGAGCCAAAATATCTGACCTTACTTTAATGGTTAAAGACATTCTATCAACAGCTGGAAAAAAAACCTTTAGTGGTTACCCATGTTGGTTCTAACGACATTAAACAATCCCCACTTCATCAGATTAAACAAGATTATATAGCTTTATGTAATGTTTTAACTGACTACGGCTGCAGTATATGCCTGTGTGAAGTCCTACCTATTCCAAGAGCAACCAGATACATTAACAATAAAATAAAAGCTTTAAATGAATGGATTCAGAAGTGGTCTTATAGACAGGGCATAGGCTGCTTAACCCACTGGGAGAAGTTTGAGGATAGACCTTCACTCTTCTGTTGGGACGGTCTACACCTCAGTAGAAGAGGTAGTTCAATACTGGGACAAAAGATAACTAATTTCATAAACAGTCATTTAAACTAATAGGAAAGGGGGATACGGGGGCTATACCCACTTCTTGTAAAAACTGTCCAGGTAAACCCCATCTGACTAACTTCAACATCCTTTCTTTAAATGCTAGATCACGTACAACCACCAAACTTGCTGAACTTGAAATTGTTGCTAAAACTTCAAACCTAGCCCTAATAGCAATTACTGAAACATGGGGGAATATGGCCAAAATGTGGAGAACAGAAATACCTGGTTTTAAACATTATTTTAAAAACAGAATAGATACAAAAAAAGGTGGTGGGGTTAGTCTGTATGTTCGAGATGACATTCCATCTTATGAATCACCAACTATCATACATTCTGAAAGTATTTGGGTCTATATTAGGCCTACTAGTATCCATCAACTTCTCATAGGTACTTGTTATCGTCCCCCTTCATCTGATATTGATCAAACCAAACAACTCTGTAGTGAAATCTCTCAATTAGCCAATAAAGATCCGGTCCATATTCTGGGGGACTTTAACCTTCCCAATATAAGCTGGGATACTCTTTCTGGAACTAATAAACATGACGAACAGTTTTTGTCAGTCATAATTAATCTGGGACTAATCCAATGTGTAAATCAACCAGCCAGGGAGAAAAATATATTAGATTTAGTCATAACTAACCCTGAGACTCATATATCTGATATTCAACTACTTAGCCCCTTAGGGAATAGTGACCACCTATCTCTTTTTTTCTCCATTCAACTACCTCTCTTACTTAAAATGAACAAACTAAAAATAAAACAATATAACAGGGCAAACTTTACAGCTATTAATCAGCAGATAAAATCTCTTGATTGGGAACAAATAATGCAACCAATGAATAATGAAACAGCTTGGATCTATCTAAAAACTAAAATTTTAGAACTAGAAGAAAATTCGTCCCTGAGAAATTTAAGTATAATAATAAAGGAAAATCCCCCCATGGTTTAACAGTAATATTAAAACTCTAATTAAACAGAAAAAGAAATTATTTATAGCCCTAAAAAAGTGTTCATTTGATCAGATAACTAGCATTCTTTCAAAATATAAAGAGGTGGTCAGACAATTAAAGAAATCCATTTTGTTAGCTAAACGTAATTTCGAATTTAACATTGTACACACAAAAGATAACCATAAGGCATTATATACTTACCTAAATGGTAAAAAAAGTAACAACATGATAGGTCCTTTGGTATGTAATAACTCGACTATAACATCTGACATTGACACAGCTTCTGAGCTGAACAAATACTTTGTATCTGTATTCACGCCTGAACTTATTAAAACTACTTTTATTACAGAGGATTTTAAATTTGAAGCATATGAAACGTTGTTTCAAGATATCAAGTGGGTCTTTGAAACTCTCAAACATTATACTAGCTCTGGCCCAGATAACATTAGTTCCAGATTTCTTATAGAAACCAAGGATACAATATTTCTCCCTCTGATTTTTATATTCAAGAAATCATTGCATGAATCCTCAGTCTCAAATGACTGGCGTACTTCTTACGTTTACACCTATTTTTAAACAAGGCTCTCACTCCAAAATTGAAAATTACAGACCCATCAGTCTAACGTCCATACCATGTAAACTAACGGAAAAAATTATCAAACACCAACTTGAAAAAGAGATGTCTATGTTAAACATTAATGATGAATATCAACATGGCTTTAGATCTGGTTACTCATGTACCACAAATTTGGTTAGTTTCTATAATTATATTAGTTCCAATTTAGACTGTAAAATACCTACAGATGTTATTCTCTTAGATTACACTAAAGCCTTTGATAAAGTATCACATAGCGTCTTGATTAATAAACTAAATCAACTTGGTTTTTCAGCTCCTATTATATCCTGGATTAATAACTGGTTGTGTGATAGAACACAGAGGGTTAGAGTGAATGGGGTACTCTCAGATATGGGTATCGTGGCAAGTGGTGTCCCACAGGGCACCGTTCTGGGTCCAGTATTATTTAATCTTTTCATCAGTGACATGCATATCTCACCATACAACACAATGGTTAAATTTGCCGATGATACTAAACTAGGAGGAATGGTAAATACCCCCACTAATTGTCATAACTTGATCTTGGATCTCTTATTAATAGAGCAATGGGCCAGTACTAATAAGATGCACTTTAATGTAGCCAAATGTGCTATACTACATTTTGGGAAAGACAACCCCAAACAAAAATACTATCTGAATAATAGTATAGTTAGGGCATCTTCTATAGAAAAAGATTTGGGTATTATGGTAAACGACAAACTATCATCCTCATCTCATTGTTCAAAAATCGCTAATCAAACAAATGCTTTACTGCGTAGAATTAACAAAACATTCATCTCTAAAACAGAGGAATGCTTATTGTCACTGTACAGGTCACACGTAAGGCCATATCTTAATTATGGATCACCATTTTGGAGCCCTTACTTAAAGGAAGACATAAATAAAATTAAACAAGTACAACACCGAGCCACCAGATTAATACCACATCTTACCCATCTAGAGTATAACACCAGATTAAAAAAAACCGGACTACATTCCTTGGAGCGAAGACGAACCAGAGGTGGCCTTTTATAACTGTATAAAATACTTAAATCACCCGAACAAATGAAACTTTGCGGTATCGCTTATTCAACAAGAAAAATAGTACCAAGATTGCATGACAGACAATTAGAAATTCATAAAGTAAACAACAATAAGAGATTAAACTTCTTCACTATTAGATCACCCAGATTATGGAACAAATTACCACAAAACATTGTTAATTCAACAAATATATCAATATTTAAGAACAAATTAGATATTTGGATGAACAAACGGGACCTGGGTGAATGATCCACCAATATGGAGGACAATCTCGATGGGCCACTGGCCTACTTTTGTCCAAAAAAACCAAGTAAACCAAGTAAACTAGTGCACTGGTCAAAACACCAGCCTTAGAATCCCCCATGAATTGATTTATATCCAGTGTTATCTTCATTTTAAAAGTTTTACTGCACTGTATTGTTATTTTATTATTTATAGTTAGTTTCATGACTGGAACAGTGCATCATATTGTGTTTGAGTTTCTGTGTGGTGGTGCTGGTGGGGAGGGGGTTGAGGAAAAGGGATGGATATTAATCCAATTACAGACTGAAAAGGGACTATAATATTCAAAGAAATGATAATCAGCACACAGATTTTTGGCTGCCTGCAGTTAGACAAACAGTAGTACGGTGCTATCCTATCACCAGATCAGTAGCTGTGCTGCCTGACACCAAGATTCAGACCCTACTCCAACTAACTTCTACCTCAACTACACCATGTGTAGGTGCTCCCATTTTCGGCTGCCCAACTACATGTCAAATGGCTGCTTATTGAGTCACTACTCCACAGGCTACCAAATAATGCAAAACATATAATTTACCACACTGGAATTTTCAATACGTATATAACAAGAAAAGTAGTGTCACTGCATCATGCTGCTAAACTGAAAATTAATCACTTCTTTGTTAGACTGATCATTTCATTCAGTAGCGCTATATAGAATTATCAGTGTGAAATATGGGTAAAAAGAATGTTTGTGTTGCCCAAACGAAAAAAAAATAGAAGAAAATCTTACAACAAAACTGCTGATGTAGGTAGCCCCCACCCACCCCCTACCTATTGTCAATTAACAACAACAACTGCAAATAGGCTGATCCATAATCAAAGTATGGTACAATGTCAATCAGGGATAGCTCACATCGCAGTAGGGCAATACTTGATGTCCAATCACCATCTCATATGGGACTTTCTCAATGCACAGGAATGAGCCGTTATTACATTTAAAATGACTAATATGATATAGCTATAATCTCTAACTGGTTATTAATTTTATTTTGGCTCACGCTTGCGTGCCAGCCAACATATTGTAGTAGTAGTATCAGATTTGGAGGTGCGGTCACTGTGGGTGAATGCAGGGCACACATCAGTAAGTGCATCCCTCATTCCCCAATAAGCCAGCATGCAGGCGCTGACACCAGCAGTACATAAAGTGGCCACCAGATCTAACAGAAGTGATGCTGCAATGAGAGCAAGCTCGTCATGCAGGGGCACAATAACACGCCTCCTGACGTGCCTTTACTGGTGAAGTTTTTCACCAAATATGGCAGCACTGACTGCTGCCACTGACTTCAGGTATGCCCAATCCCCCTGTTGGCATGCCTGACCCACTTCATTTGCCGACAGGGGAGCCCCCTCCCATTCCAATTGTGTGCCTAGGCGGGTGCCCAATCCCCCTCAGAATCATGCGCCCCACCAACAGCCTTTCTTTGCCGACGGGGGAGCCCAATCCCCATTGGCTTCAGTCCCCTTGCCCAGTTCAATTTTCTGATGGGGGAGCCCACTCCCCGTTGGCATAATGTCCCCAACCCCCAATTTGTGCTGTGTGCTGAGGGGGTGCCAAATTCCCCTCGGCATCATGTGTGCCCCCCACCTTTTTCTTTGCCAATGGGGGGCCCAATCCCCATCAGCTGTGGTCCCCCTCCACGTAATGCAGGTGGTGCACTGGGATCCCACCCCAGTGTACTAAGCAACACCTGCAAAAAAAGAAACCCGACCCTCATCTTTTTTTTCCCCCTGTAAAACAAGAAAATGGTCCCTCGTGGTCTCTCCTGCCCCCTTCCCCAATCCACACCTACTGTCTGTGTACCCTGCCTCTCCACACCCCCCTCACCCCATACTTACCTCCAGAGCTTGGCGTGACGATCTTCAGTGGACCGGGAACATGTCTGCACTCTTCAAAGCTGACCATGAACTGAAGAAATGCCACTAAGCTGTATAATGGCATTAGTAGGGTTTTACAACTTTGATTCATATCTCAGGCATTTTGGGGAATTTTGGAACCAAATTTTCAACATGAGGTTATTGGGACCCCTCCTCATGAATTCAATCACTGTCATGGTGTTATTTGGTCCCAAAAGATGATTTCACAGTCATTGAGTGGAATCACCTTTTGGGACTGATTAACAAAACAACAGTGCCACTGTTCATGAGGTGGGCTGTCAAAAAACCTATGTTGCAAATTTGGTGGAAAAAATCAAAAAAATAACTGTTTTAAGAGCGTGCCTTGTGCAGTTTTACGCACACTCATAACTTTGTGAATTTGCAAAATTTTCACTCCAGATTTTCAACATTGCCATTTTTCCACATCTCCTTTTGAACAGTATGGCTGTCATTTTACATATCCTGTCTGAAATGTGTTTTTGCACTTCCAGCGCAGAATAGCACGGTCACTGTGGGAAATCAGTTTTAGGGACAGATTAAGAAAATGTCAGTGACACTGTTCATGAGCAGAGATCCTAAAATGCCTATGTTGAAAATTTGGTGATGAAAGTCCATAAAATGACTGTGTTACAAGCATGCATTGCGCAGTTTCCACATACCCTTGTAACTTTACAAATTTGCAATATTTTCATGCCAGATTTTCAACACTGACATTTTTTCACACCTCCTTATGAACAGCACAGCTGTCATTTTTCACACCCTGCCCAAAATGTGTTTTTGCACCTGTGGAGCACAATGGCGTGGTCGCTGTGGGAAATCAACTTTTGGGACAGATTAACAAAATCACAGTACCTCTGTTCATGAGGGGAGGTTCCAAAATGCCTATGTTGAAAATGTGGCTAAAAAAATTCCCCAAAATAACTGGGTTATGGACACGTGCTGTGCAGTTTCTATGTATGCTCATGACTTCACCGATTTTTCATATTTTCACTCCAGATTTTCAGTGTTGCCATTTTTTTACACCTCTTCATGAACAATACAGTTGTCATTTTTACATCCTGCCCAGAATGTGTTTTTGTGGCTGTGGCGCCAAATGGCATAGTCACTGTGCAAAACCACCTTTGGCTAACAAACTGATAGTGCCGCTCTTCATGAGGTGGGGTCACAGAAAGCCCATGTTGAAAATTTGGAGTGAAAATACCAACAAACCCCTACGGCGTTAGGGTTTTCAACTGTAACACTCCACCCTGTAGAGACTGAAAGGTGTCAGGGGTCTGACTTGGGATCCTTGGCTATAATGCTCATGTCATTCCACCCCAACCCCACCCTGCAGCCAGTGACAGGCATTGAGGTGTGCCTTAGAGTGTTTGGCCCTAAAGTTCACCCCATTCTCCTATACTGCACCCACTCCAGTGTATTTCCTTATGGAAATGGGTAAGCAAAAGGCCCAAAGACCCCAAAGCACAAAACAACACTTGTCAGTGTCTACAGGGTAGGGTGAGGTAAAATGGCATGAGTGTTATAGCTGACAACCCAAAGGCACACTCAACACCTGTCAGTCTCTGCAGGGTGGGATTGGGGTTGGCGTCAGTTCAATATGTCACTGCCATTCCTATTATGCAATTCTAACTCCTGCACTACCAATGCCAATGCCAGCGAGACAACATTCAGCATTGACAAACGCTTGTTTAATATGCAGTGACAGGGAATATATTGTCCAGGGAGAGACCTCTAGATATCTGCTGGTTGCAACTTGCAGAACACTGTAAAATTAAGGGGAAAAAAAGTTCAGATGCAAAGGGAGGCAAAAGTGTTTATATGGAAAGGGCATATGGTTGGTAAGGTATGATTACAGTTGTTGGAAGTGCAGGGCAATATGTAATTTCAGGCAGTTCAAAGAGAGATGACCACGTCTTGTCTACCTCTGTGGAGTCTATGCAAGTGGAACTCTTGTAGGATATGAATAATTTCACTGCTCATGAGTCAGTTGACTATTGATGCAGCCCCTAGAAGACCACCGCCCCCAACCCCCCAGCTTCTTGCACAATTTATTATTGTTTTATGATTTCATTTTCTCAGGGGCAAAAACTCATTAAGATCTCCTGACCTGCACAGCAATCAGACAACTGTCAGAGTGTTTTCTGTCATGCAAGCTGCAACCATTACCTTAATTATATGGTACCATATAACAAACCTTCACTAATGAGCAACTCTTCCCTCAAATGTGTGCCAGACTAAACCTTTTGTCCTCAAAAAGTGCTGCAACAGATTATTTCAGTTTAACATTTTAAAAGCATATTCATGACCAATTGCTCTAACAGGTAATAAAATAATAGTACCACCTTAAGCAGCATGCCTGGTAGGTTGACAAGCCAAAGTATAATTAATCTGACAGTCAATATGTATATAACAAAAAAATAGTGTCACTACACCATTCCACTAAACTGAAAATTAATCACTTCTTCATTAGCCTGACTGATGATTTCATTCGGTAGAGCTGTATAGAATTATCAGTGTGAAATATGGGTAAAAAGAATGTTTGTGTTGCCCAAATGAAAAACAAATATAAGAAAATCTTACCCCCAAAAAAACTGTGGATGCAGGTAACCCCCCACCCCACTGATTGTCAATTAACAACAACAACCACCACAAATAAGTTGATCCATATCACAGTATGGTACAATGACAATCAGGGATAGCTCTCATCACAGTAGAGCGATAATTGATGTTCAATCAGCACCTCATATGGGACTCTCACAATGTGCAGGAATGAGCACTTAATAACTTTAAAACAAATAATTTGATATAGCTATAACATCTAACTGGTTACTATTGTTTAATATGCAGCGACAGGGAAGATATTGTTCAGGGAGACACTGCTAGCAGTCCTCTGGTTGCAACATGCAAAACACTGAAAAAATAAAGGGAGAAAAAAGTTCAGATGCAAAGGGAGATAAAAGTGCTTATATGGAAAGAGCATATGGTTGGCAAGGTATGATTACAGCTGTTGGAAGTGCAGTGCAATATGTAATTTCAAGCAGTTCAAAGGGAGATGACTGCTTCTTGTCTACCACCACAGAGTCTATGCAAGTGGAACTCCTGTAGAATAAGGAATATTTCACTACTCTGGAGTCAGTTGACTATCGATGCTGCACCTAGCAGACCACTGCCCCAACCCGCCAGCTACTCACTCAGTTTATTATTGTTTTTTGATTTCATTTTCTCAGGGGCCAAAAATCATTAAGAGGTCGAATCGTGCACTGACCATACCCTTATAGGGATTAGAGATGCATACACATTTACCAACCAGGACATTTTACAAATATGAATTCAATGGATTTACACATACTGTACTCCAGCTGCTAATAATGACAATTGCTGCTAGCATTTCTCAGCTGTCACATGGCTTTACACAGCAAATAAATGCACACAATGTATGGTATGGCACTTACAATGCAATTGGTTAATCCAGCAGACTAGAATATGAAACAAGCATTTGTCAATGCCGAATGTTTGCTTGCTGGCATTGGCAGTGGTAGTGTAGAAGTTACAGAGCTGTGTAATAGGAATGGCAGTGAAGTACTGAAGTGAAGCCAACCCCACCACCACCCTGCAGAGAGTGACAGGCATTGGGGTGTGCCTTTGGGTCATCAGGCATAACGGCCATGCCATTTCAGTACACCCCACCCTGCAGACACTGGCAAGTGTCACGGTGTTCCTTGAGGTCTTTGGCCCTTATGCACCCCATTCCATTAGGAAATACAGTGAAATGGGTGCGATATAGGAGAATGGGGTGAACTTTGGGGCTGAAGAGTCCAAGGCATACCTCGATGCCTCTCACTGGCTGCAGGGTGTGGAATGGTATGAGCATTACAGGCAAGAATCCCAAGTCACACCCCTGATGCCTGTCATTCTCTACAGGGTTGGGCGTTATGGTTGGAAACCCTAATACCTCAGGCATTCATTGGTATTTTCACTCCAAATGTTCAACATGGTTTTTTTGTGACCCCACCTCATGAACAGGGGAATATCAGTTTTTAACAGCTGTTTATGCACAGCGACGCGGCGTTTAGCACCACAGGTGCAAAAACATTCCGAACAGGATGTAAAAAATGACAGCTGTACTGTTCATGGGGAGGTGTAAAAAATGGCAATGTTGCAAATCTGCAGTAAAAATATTTTAAAAAATGGTGAAGTCACGAGCGTACATAGAAACTGTGCAACGCACACCCGTAATATAATTAGGTTGGGGATTTTTTACAGCAGATTGTCAACTCGGGCATTTTGGTGCCTCCGATCATGAACAGTGTCACTGTGATTTTCTTTATCTGTCCCTAACAATGATTTCCCACAGTGACCATGCATCTCTGTGCTGAAAGTGTGAAAACACACTTTGGCCATGTTGTGAAAAATGACAGCTGTCCTGTAAATAAGGCAGTGTGGAAAAAATGCCACTGGTGAAAATCTGGACTTAAAATATTACAAAGTCATGAACTTACAAGAGTGCGTAGAAACTGCACAATGCTCACTCATAACACAGTCATTTTATGGACTTTTGTCACCAAATTTTCAACATAGCCATTTTAAGACCTCTGCTCATGAACAGTGTAACTGTGATTTTCGTAATCTGTCCCAAACATTGCTTTCGCACACTAACAGCACCATTGTGCGCTACATGTCGAAAACATTTGAAGTGATATGAAAATAGCAGCTGTACTGTTCATAAGGAAGTGTAATAAAATGGCAATGTTGAAAATCTGGAGTGAAAATATTAAATTTGCAAACTTATGAGCATGCATAGGAACTGCATAGCACGCTCAGTAAAACAGTAATTTTAGGAATTTTTCACCAAATTTTAACATAGCCATTTTAAGACCTCTGCTCATGAACAGTGTCACTGTGATTTTCTTTAATGTGTCCCATACATTGATTTCGCACATCGACTGCGCCATTGTGCGCTACATGGGCGGAAACACATTTTGGACAAGATGTGAAAAATGACAGCTGTACTGCTCATAAGGAGGTGTGGTAAAATGGCAGTGTTGAAAATCTGGAGTGAAAATATTGAAAATTTGCGAACTTACGAGCGTGCATAGGAACTGCACAACGCACGCTCATAAAACAGTCATTTTTAGGAATTTTTTCACCAAATTTTCATCATAGCCATTTTAAGACTTCTGCTCATGAACAGTGTCACTGTGATTTTCTTAATTTGTCCCGTACATTGATTTCGCACACCGACTGCGCCATTGTGCTCTACATGGGCAGAAACACATTTTAGGTGAGATATGAAAAATGACAGCTGTACTACTCATAAGAAGGTGTGGTAAAATGGCAATGTAGAAAATCTGGAGTGAAAATATTGAAAATTCGTGAACTTATGAGCGTGTGTAGGAACTGCGCAATGCACGCTCGTAAAACAGTAGTTTTTTGGAATTTTTCTACCAAATTTTCAAAATAGGCTTCTTGAGAGCCCACCTTATGAACACTGGCAGTGTCATTTCATTAATTGGTCCCATAAGGTGATTTTGTGCAGTGAATGCGCAGTGACTGAGAAATCATGCTTCGGGATGGAATAACTCCATGAAAGTAACATCATTCATGAGAAGGGGTCCCAAAAACCCCATGTTGAAAATTTGGTGCAAAAATTCCAAAAAATGCCTGAGATATGCAACAAAGTTGAAAAAACCCTATCTAGCCCATTATACAGCTTCCAGCATTTCCTCAGTTCGTGGTGGCTTTGAAGAGTGCAGGCGTGTTTGCAGTCCACGATGATCGTCGCGCCCGAGGTCAGGAGAGTAGTAGTATGGGCGAGGGGTGTGGGGAGGCAGGAGTGCGCCAATGGGTGGAGTGCGGGTTGTGGGAGGGCCAGGGAGACTACGTGGGACCGTTTTTTCTTACAGGTTTTTTTTTTTTCCAATGATGACGCGGGACGTTTGCCACACTGGGGTGGGCTCCCAGCATGGCACAAGGACGGTTGGGGGGGGCGTTCAGCCGACGGGGGATTGGGCACCTCAGTTGGCCAAAGCATCTATTGCCACGCTGGGGTGGGCTCCCAGCATGGCACCCAGTACTCGGGGGTGAGGACAGTGGAGCCGGCCAGAGTTGGGCACCCCCACTGGCTATATCATGGGTTGCCACGCTGGGGTGGGCACCCAGCGTGGCATTTGGAAGGCTGTGGGGGGGCGGGGGAGCGCAGCACAGCCGACGGGGGATTGGGTGCCCCCATCGGCTATACAGTGTGTGCATGCGAGGGGGTGCATGCCTGCATGTGCATGTGTGTGTGTGTGTGTGTAGGGGAGCTGTGCATGAGCAGGCGATATCTTATCGCTGCTCACTGAAGCGTAGCTCCCCCTTTCAACTGTATGCCACTGCATTTTGGAGCTTGTCATACACAGCTCCAGCATGCATTGGCGGACAGGGGCTGCGCCTGCCAACACACTGACTGAATTGGAAGAGGGGGTGACACACCTCCGAAATCTTGGATGATGGCACTATGTTTCTTGCACATGCGTGCAAGCAAACATAAAAATATGTAAACAGCATCAAATATAAAAATAAATCAGATTAAAAAAAACTGTTTCAGTACAAAAGTTGAATCTATATGCTAGCTTCCACATTAGACAGATTGGGATTTGTGCACGAGCACACTAGTTGGTGCCAAAGCCTCAAATGGTAACATCACCAAAACTGAATGGCACATTTACTTTTCAGCCACATTAGTGGGTACGAAACCTAAGTCAAGGACTGTAACCACCATATTGTTAAAAATGAAAAAAAAAAAAGATTACACTAATAAAAACACACTATATTTACAGGGTAACACAATTATGAATTTGTAAAGAATCACCTGAAGCATTTGCTTTTTATAAATATGTTTTTAATTTCCTGTCCTCTTTAACCCTAACTAGTGCATTAACAAAGTTTTTTTTGCAATGAATTCCCTTACTTTTTGAGATAGTTCTTTTTCTGTAATTAGTTTTCATAAATGCATGAGTGTTTTTTTATGATTAATTTTTATAAATGCATGCCTTTGGTGCCTAATCAACCCTAACAATAGGGGTGCTACCGCGTTACTATAATACACTAACTAGTGCATTAATGAAGTTTTTTACAATAAATTTCCTTACTTTTTGAGACAGTAATTTTTCTGTGATTAGTTTTTATAAATGCATGAGTGTTTTTCTATATATTTTTTTAAATGCATGAGTTTTATTACAAAAAAAAAAAAAGGCACTGAGGGATTCAAACCCAGCTCTCAAGGTCCGTTACCCAGAACCTTAGCCACTACACTACATTGCCTTCTTGGCCATCACTCTGTCAAACGTCAAGCCAGTTCCAAACTAAAAGAGCCAATAATGCTTCCCTGTTTCTTTATATTGCCAAAAGTATTTTTTTAAACTTTGCTTATTTCTAAACAAATGAATTGTGTGAAACATTTTCAATTCACATGAACATAAAATCTATATCTAATGTCTATTTTAACATAAGTTAAAAATGGACTACTTTCCTTCTATAGCCCTAATGTTTAACATATCGATTCGTAGTCCACGTTTCAAAACAATTCACATCTTCAATCTGTCTGTATCCTAAAAGTAAACCAAAATGAAATTGCTGTAAACAGTGATTTTGAAAAGACCAAGCTTCCCAAAGAGTGATAGCTTATAGTTTTCACCTGATTTTTCTAATTTCCTCAATTAAAAAAAAGTATATAAATAAGTTCATTATTATTCATGAGCTATGAGATGATGCTAGTCGTTCAAGCCACGCCACTTTTATATCTATTTTATAGTGCTTACTAAGCATCATCAGAACCCATATTTTTTAAAATTTAGTAACTTTGGACTGGATTAATATGTTTTCACCAAACCAGAAAGGAAATTCTTCTGAGGCAAGCCCTTTGTACTCAAACAATTTCAGAACAAAATTTCAAACCATCTGGGTGCTATGTGATGGAATTAAAACAGTCATTTTTTTTAATGTTTTTTCATTATTCTTGTCTTGGAATCTGTACAACTAATGAGAACAAAACATGGCACTTCAAGAGATCTCCATGGGACCACATGTGAAAAATTTCATGAAAATCTGTTCAACAGTTGTGAAGATATTAAAGTGCAATAATTGTAGTTTAATATTAAAATGCATTCCCAACCCTTACTATGGTGGTGCTATTGTACCACTGTAATACCTTAACTAGTGCATTAATTAAGTTTTTTGCAAATAATTTCCTTACATTTTGAGATAGTACTTGTTCTGAAATTAGTTTTTATAAATGTGTTAGTGTTTTTACTATAATTAGTTGTTTTAAATGCATGACTTATTAAAAAATATCAGTGGGGACTGTGGGACACAAACCCAGGTATCCAGTCTCATAGCCAAGGGCCTTTGTCACTACACTACATTGCCTCATTAGACAGCACTGTACCAAAATTCTGTTATCCAAAGTCCAGCAGTTCCAAACTAAAACAGCCAATAATACTTTCCTGTTTCTCAGTATTGACAAAAGTATTTTTTTAACATTGCATATTTCTAAGCCATTGAATTGTCTTACACTTTTTCAAGTCACATGAACACAAATTCTATAACCCTAATGTTTACCATACTGATTTGTAACCCATGTTTCAAAACAATTCACATCTTCAATCTGTCAGTATCCAAAAAGTAAACCAAAAAGAAATTGCTGTAAACAGTGACTTTGAACAGATCAAGCTTCCCAAAGAGTGGCAGCTTGTAGTTTTTGCCTGCTTTTTCTAATACATTTCTAAATATTGGGTATGCAGATAAGCTTATTATTATTCATGAGGTATGAGGTGACTCTCGTTGTCCAAATCACACTCCTTTTACAGCTATTTTGAAGTGCTTATTGAGCATGCTCAGAACTCCAATTTTTAAAATGCAATAACTTTGGAACAGATTAATATATGTTAACTAAATTTGAAAGAAACCCCTTCTGAGGGAAGTCCTTTGTACCCTGAAAATCTTTAGATGGAAATTCAAAACTGTCTGTGCACTCCCCAATGGCAAAAAACAGTGATATTTTTACATTTTTTCACTAATCGCATCTCAGAATCTGCACTGCCAACTGGAACAAAACTTGGCACATCAAGTGCATATCCCCACAAGGCCACACATGCAAATTTTTTTTGAAAATCTATAGCACGGTTGTAAAGATATTAAAATGCAAAAAATGGGGTTTAACATTAAAGTGCCTACCCAACCCTAACTATAGTGACACTACTGCACCAATATAATTTCACAAACAGTCCTTCACATTTTTATTTACAGATAAGTTCTTAACCCATTCAATACATATTTTTTATAATTATAGTAAAGTATTGTTTCAAAATCATGTAACATTGCATCAGTCTTCCTTTCAATTAGTCAAACATTCTACAACTTAATGGCGCACATAAGCGTTAAATTGTGGTTGAAGAGGTAGATTAAAATCAGCTTTTCTAAAGATGAAAATCAAGTTTACTAAAAGTATTTCTAAAACACAAATACATTATCTCAATTAATATACCAATCATGTATATTTTCTACATTAATATTCAAAGCTTGCATAGTTGAACTTGAAAACCTTCGTGCAGTATACATGTTTTTCACAGATCCTTTTTATTACACAAAGATTTTATATTTTATAAATCGCTGCAAATGCTGTTTACTGAATAATGAGTTCATATTTTATAAATGGTCTTAAACCAAAATAAAATATTGTGTGGTACACATACTATGAGAAAAACGTTATAGCTGGCCCACAGGCACAGAGGCAAGGCATTCGCCTGCGGCGCCGACGTCCCAGGTACGGAAATGGACACTGGAGTTGGAGGGTCTGCCAGGTGCTGATGGATGGAGTATCTCACAGACTGCTCTCCTTCTCTAGGAGAGGAAGGATGAGTGTCTGGCTCATTGAAGACCTCTGACAGAGACCGGGGATAGCACCGATGTCGGTGCTGTAATTCATGGGGGGGCAGGACAGACGCTGGCCATCATTGCATGTCCCCACCCCCAGGGAAGTCTAGCATATAATAAAAATTCTGCTGCTTGCACATGATGCCTGCCTCCTGTGCCACTGACCCCTAATTGCCCAATCCCACCAGATGGTGTTCGTGGAGTGGCTTCCTTCATGGCCCCACCTGGGGGGTAAGTCCAGGGAGTCCTGCCAGTTGCAGCCCTTAATATCTCAAAAAATACAAACACATCCTTCATAACATCAGGGGGTTAAGACACCCTAGGACTGGGAAGGAACATACCAAATTTTGCAGTCCTAGGGACTAAGTCAGCTGAGATATAATGCTCTGAAAATGGACATTTTTAATGAAACCTCAATGTAACCCTAATATACAGGCACTACTGTGCCTGTATTATGTATATGTATATCTATAAGTATATATACATTCTTGGCTCAAAAACTGTGTTAATGTACTAATGTTCATACATCTTAATGCCACAAAGGTAAGGAAATGTGATGTTATAGTTTTCAACCCCAACTCCCCACCTCCCAGGCAGCAAAAGCCCCCTTTAGATCCTTGCATCAACGCTCCTTCTCCATCCCCAGCCGGTGTTCATCCGCTGGTGTCTCTGCCTTCTCTTACCTCCTTCCTCACCTCTGGAATCAATAGCCTGCTTCCCTCCATTATTTTCATTCCCTTCCAGCCTTCAAACACCAATTTCAAACACCTGCCACCTGAAGCACTTTGCCTAGCCTTTACCTCCTCAGGCTTATCACTGGTGGACTATGGCCTCACAATCTATGCTGCCACTGACCCTACAGTGCTTCATCAAATAAAAGTAGCCATCAATAAGGCCTGCTGGCTCCTCTCTGGTGTCAACAGAAATATGCATACCTGCACCCTATATGCGCTCACCAATATCCTCTCCCTTGAAGAAAGACTATTATACCAGACCTGTCTCTTCACCAAGAAAATCCACCTGGATTTAACCCCAATAGGTGTCATAGCTTCTCTTCAGGCAGCCACCATCTCATCATCCACATGGGCTGCCCCAAAAACTATCTGGAAGGTGCCTAGGGTCAGGACCACCCTGGCCCAGCGATTCTTCCCCCTTAGAGCTCCATCCTGGTATAATGCCCTCCCACTGGCTGTCACATCAATCACCAATCTAGGTTCTTTTAAAGCTGCCTTAAAGGCCCATATCCTCTCCTCTCATCAATGCCAGTGTAACCAGTAACCTGTGGATCCTGAACTGTGCCACTAGGCCATGCACCTGCCCTTGGCCAGGCAGTGGACAGCCCCCACTATTTCTAGCCTACAGGCTCCTCACCTCCCTCGGCTACCATATAGTTGCACTGTACTATGAATGCATTGTATTATGTATAAAAAAAGGCCTCCCCAATGTGGCTTACTACCACCTCATATCATGCATTGCTTTAGCTACCAATTGTATAGGTCTAAACTGCTCATTAGGTAAATATGTTGATAGCTCTGCCCTGTTTTAGCTACTAAATGTATAGGCATTAACCGGTGCTCACTGTATTTATACTCTGTATGATTGCTCACCCACATTTATTCTATGTATGTATTGTATGAATGTCTATGGTTTATTCTGACTTGAAGCCTTTGGAAATGAGTCTATGACTCAAAGGGTTGTAATTCCATTTTCCTAAATAAATAAATAAATAAAATGTAAATCTATCTCCCCCACCCCACCTGCACCTGCCCCCTCACCCACTTCCCCACCATACCTCACTCTGTTCCCACCTCCCTATCTACCTCCACTACCTCCCCCCTAAAGCACCCTCCATATAGTTCCTCTCTCTTTTTACTAACTGTTACACCTTTCCTTCCCCAAAGCAGTTCTTTGATATCTAACTGCACTACCTTATGTAAAATATGCAACTGATGTTGACTATTCTAACCTAATCATTCTATTTAAATAACCTGCATTAACAGTGATCCAGCTCTTTTATATATATACATGTATATTCCCTCCCTGTATTGTTTATGTCGTTCATGTCTCTGGGTCACACCTAGAAATGAGCCTTGGCTCAATGTGCCTTTCTCAGTTATCAAATTTTAAATAAATAAAATATCACACAAGCAACCACAGACAGCCATAATCGGGTAGGACAAACAACATACAATTGTTTTCAGATGATAAAAATGCAGTAGCACTGATGTGCTACCTTTGTGGATTTGTATCTGCAGCATGTGAACCACAAGACATACACACTCACTTGTCACTGCATAAAGAGAGAGACCCACAATACTCAAATCACAGGACTGCTTCAGTGTGCAGAAGAACAGGCCCCGGCAGCCACAGATACAAATCCACAATACCCAAATTATGAAAGATATTTTGTCTGCAGACACACAGACCCCATGGGGCCAGCACTTCTGTAGCCTCAGGTACTGATGGACACACACTTGAAGGACCTACACATCTGCATCCTCAGGTCTATGGCATACACATGACTTCTAGCTACAGAAGTGCAGGCATCATGTAATCCATGATACCAAAACTGCAATAGTTCTTCTGAGGGGCCTGTACCCTGTCTGCTGCAGGTGTAAAACAAACACACTAACATCTGGCACCAGGAGCACAGGCTCCAGTGTGGCTTGCAGGTAGGTAAACAGAAATACTGTTGCAATGTTGGTTTCCTGGTTTCAGCAGCCAATCAAGAAATTGTTCAAGAGGTAGCAGTTTTCCAGTTATGTAGCTGAATATGGAAAACTATGCATGGAGGGAGAGGGGGCATTGTGGAGCTGAAGCAACATGGCAGTTTGACTTAGTATGTCTGTACTTTGGAAGTTGGAAAACAGCTATAAAATTCCATTATTGGACTACTATAGTTATTTTCTCAATGGTAATCAGCGGGGGAATCCTCTGGTTTCACCATGAGAAATTCATGTAAAAATAAGCAAAAGACTCGGAGATACAAGCACTTCTCTTCCCAGTCTCCCGGTCCGCTATCTATGAGGTTGGCCTCTGGAAATGCCACAGCAGCCTTTCTACAGATGGCGAAGAGACCCTTCAGATCTTGGGGGTGAAAATTAACCGTCTAATCCACACCATCTTTACGCTTTCTGATAAATTCAGTTCTTTGACAAACTGAGTTAGCTCCCTGGAGATGGACATGGTGACTGTCAGAATTGAGATGATCAATAGTAAGGACCTTTCTGAAGTAGCCCTTGGAGCTATGGCCAACTTGGTAACAGAAAATTCACCTTTGCACTCCCACATTGAATCCCTTGATAACCAAGCCAGGTCCTCCAAAATTCTCATCATGGGTCTTCCAAAACAGAGAGCAGTTGATCATCTTCACTTATTCATACAAAAATGGTTGGAGCACCAGCTTGGTGAACCCATTACTGCTCAGCCATTCCACATACAGAAGGCTACAGAGTGGCAGCCCATGGTAGACCAGAGAACCCGGATTCCCCTAGCACCATAGTACTGGTTCTGAATTGAGTGGGTTCAAGAGACTTTTAATTGGAACCAATTTTCTGTATCTCTTTTGGCAATACCAATCAACATATAGTAAAAAGAAACAAAACTATGGACTAGCTGATCATGCTATCTAGTGAGGTACCTCATACAACATGCATCAGTATCTCTGGCTGTACAGAAATAGATTGCATGGGGCCTTCTGTTGCAAAAGCTCAGGCCCCAATGGGGGCTGTGCTTCTGTAGCCACACATATTCATACATGGTGTATGACACACACACACAAAGGTGTGGCTGCATAAGCCCAGGCTCCTGTGGGGCTTGCGCTAATTTATTTATTTAAAAGTTTTACCAGGAAGGTATACTGAACAGAGTACTGCTCGATTCCAGATGCATCCTGCGGTGAGGGTCGGAGAGTAGTGCAAAATGGTATAGTATACATACAAGTACAATATTTTCAGGACAGAGAACAACTAGAAACTGCTAGAAACTGTATAGATACAAAAGAATACAGAACAAGATTACAGAATACTGTGAGGAATACAGTGCAGTAGCAAAGGCAATTAGACAGTCTATTAGGCTACACATATACTAGCTGAGCACAATCAGAACAACATTTTAGTTTAGTCATGCAGGAGGGACTGTCCCTGGGTGGGCATGTATTTAGATGCATGTGTAGGCGAGAGGAAAATGGGCTTTGAGTCACTAAGGTGACTCATACTGGTGCATTACCACCATTTTTATGCAAAGAATTTCCTTTCTTTTTGAGATAGATGAATCATATCCTCATTTATGCAGGTTCCTTTGGGATCTATGTGAACAGACGCAGACACACAGAACCCTCTGGGCCCTATGCCAAGAAAAGACTATGTCTGCCTATGGAAGTCCAGGGCCCTGTGGGCCCTGCATGTTCATGTAGCAATGGATGCCAAGAATTCATGGTGCTGTCTGGTGTGCTGCTGAAGTGCAGGACCCTCTGGGCCCCTCACTTCCATATGGCCACATATACAGATGCACCGGGAAAAGAGCCCATCTCTCAGCCAAAGCACAGGGTTCTCTGGCACTCATGGGTGCAGACGTGCAAAGACCTATGCCAAGAGAAGAGTTCTCTTCACTGTATGGTACTTGAGCCTGTCTAGGCAATCCTGCACCTTCCCTTCCCAGGCTTGGGGGGCTATGTTTCATTACAGCACCATCTCCATAGCCTTGGCACATCCAGATTGCTCACTGAGCTCTCCCCCAAACTCATCTCATTGTCATGCGATCACAAAACACTACCTGCTGGGGGTAAAGGTTTGTACTACACACAATGTTTCTAAAAATTTTTTTTTACATGTAGTCATTTTATGACTCCCCCATATAAACATGATATGTACCATTTATAGAATACTGGTCAAAACATCAATTTGCTCCACAATTACAAAACGACATCTTGTCCAGAACTTGAAACATGACACTTGTTACATTTATGAGGTTGTGTGAAAAACAACGGTCTGTTGAAAGTTTGGAGTCAAAATATTGAAAATTAGTGACGTTATCAGTGAATATTAAATTATTTTAATGGTCATTCATAACTTGGTTATTTTACCATGTTTTTGCACAAATTATCAACGTAGTCTTCTTATGACCCCATGCCATGAACTAGGTAGATGAAAATGTTCAAATCTAGTCCAAAATGTGATTTTCTATTGCGACTGTAAAATTGTCTTGCAGGACAGATTTGAGAAATGTCACCAGCGTTGTTCATGAGGTGGGGTTCCAAAAAGGTCATATTGAAATCAGTTGGAAAACTGTATAGATATATATTTCTATATTATAGTGGTGAGGTTGCGCCACTATAGTTAGGGTTGAGTAGGGTGTGTTTAATATTAAACCCTAAATGTTGCACTTTAATAACTTCACAACTGTTCAAGAAGTTTGCATGAAATTCTGCATGCATGGTCTTGTGTGGTAGATCCCTTGACATACCAATGCTTGTTTTGACTGGATATATGGATTCTGAGATCTGGATAGTGAAAAAAATGATTTTTTTCAGGACCTTTTGTATTTCTTTGTCCACTGCTAGTGCCCAAACAGTTGGAAATCTTGGCCTAAAACTGTCAAGGTAGAAAGGGCTTGGTCTGCAGGTGTGCCTTCTGCTGGTTTGGTGATAAAATATGAATCTGTTCTAAAGGTGTTAATTTTTAAAATTTCGGTTCTGAACATGCTCAATAGAGTTTTTCAAGACAGATGTTGGAAACAAAAAAATAACCGTGTCATACAAAAAAGGTTCCTTTTTCATATGAACAAATTATTTTTTGTTAGGAAAAAATCCTTTTTTGTATGCTGCCACCTTGTTTTCCGTTTTTAATGAAAAAAATTTTTCTAACACAACAAAAATTATATGCTGCACTGTGACCAACACACGTACTTTATCTTGCTTATCAGGACACTATTAGATGGGTTTAGTTTGTGTAAAAATTACCCCCAAATGTGTGTGTTTTTTTTACGTCCTTATTCATGACTCACTTCTGCTTTTCTCATATGGCTAAATGAATAAATAATCTAGTCACATGAAAAAGGATCACAATAACATGTTCCTTTTTTTTCCCCTGGTGTCTCGTAGTAACCCCTCACCCTCAGATTGCTGTCCTCATATTTCTCAGTGTTTCCCTGGTATCTACTGATACCCTCAACCTCTCCAATTACCGTCCAAGTAATTATCAATGTTTCTCTAGTGTCCAGTGGCACCCCCACCCTCTGATCACCATCCTCATGTTCCTTTATGTTTCCCTGATGTTTAGTGGTATCCCTCACCCTCCGATCACCATCCCATATTTTCCATTGTTTCCCTGGTGTCTAATGGCACCCCCAACCCTCTGATCACTGTTCACATATTTTTCATTGTTTTCCTTGTATCTAGTGGCACCCCCCCACCCTCTGATCACTGTCCCTGTATTACATTGCCCTGTAATAATGAAAACAGTTCCTTGATAACTTTTTTCCCTTGAAAAAAAGAAAGCAGTATCTCACCAGTCCAACCCCCCCCAACCCCAACCTCCCATTCAGCAGCCACCACCCTGTACCTCCCCACACACACCCTCACTCACCTGAACAGGTCCTAGCAAGATCTACTTTCTGATCAAAGACATGTCTTGTTGCTCAAATCACCAAATGCAATATGAGAAACTAAGGTTATTGTGGTTTAGTGTATTTCAATGGGGTTTTTAACTTTAATGCATAACTTTGCCATTTTTTCATATTTTAATCCCAAATTTTCAACATGCCATTTTTGGGACCTCACCTTATGAACAAGGGCAGTGGAAATATTCAAATCTGGCCCAAAAGATGATTTCTTGGTTGATTGGTAAAATCAGCTTGTGGACAGGATTTGAAAACTTTCACTGCCCTTGTTCATGAGGTGGGGTCATAAGAAGGCTATGTTGAAAATTTGCAGTCAAAGTATTTAAAAATGCCAAAGTTATGTGCATGTGTTCAAATTTTGTGATACCCACTCCTAACTTTGGTAATTTTAAATATTTATACTCAAAGCTTTGAACAGAGCCATTTTTAAACCATCTCATGAATCTGACAGCTGTCATTTTTCAAATCATAGCCAACCTGTGTTTTCACACCTGTGGCATGGAATGATGCTGCAATGGTGTGGAAAAACATTTCAGCTGGGATTTGACAATTTTCAGTGCTGGGTTCATGAGGTGGGGTAATAAGAAGGTTATGCAGTCAATTTGGTTGCTATTTTGCTACAACTGAAGGACAGGGCCCTCTGGGACCTATGCATCCACATCAACATACATGTACACATCTATGTAATGATGAAAGTGCAGAACCTAGAGGGCCCTGTGCTTCCAAAGGCAAATGAGGATACCATTATATTCTCTCAAAAAGTAAGGAAATTCTTTGAAAAAAAATCTTCATTAATGCACTAGTTGGGGTTAAACCACCAAAAGTAGGGAAATGTTGAGCTAGGGTTCCCAACCGTAACATCTTACCTCCACCCTCCAGGCAGCAACTGGAGAAACCATTATGTTTCACCTCTCCTGCATCTTTGAAAATCAGGTATGGGGTGTGCCTAGGGTTGTCAGCACTAATGCTTACCTCATTCCATCATTAAAGAATCTGAGATATATAGAGTACATCAGAATGGGGTGGCGTTGGTGAAAAAACCCCATACCTGATTGAAAGATGCGGAGGAGGTGAAACTGTAATTGTTTCTCCAGTTGCTGTCTGTGAGTGAGGTGGGGTGTTAGCGTTGGAAACCCTAACACCACATTTCCCTGCTTTTTGCAGTTTAACCCTAACTAGAGCCTTAACAAAGTTTTTTGCAAAGAATAGAGATAGCTAGATAGATAGATAGACAGACAGACAGACAGATGTAAGCAATAACCCACAACAGGGCATGAGTTTATGGAGAATTAATGCACACACTGTGTGTGTTATGAGGTACAAGGCCAGATGCCAAATGCCTTCAGCCATCTGGAAAGTGCATTAATTGTTTATAAACCATGATCTGGAATGGGTTATTTTGCTTAAAAAATGGGTACATTTATTTTACAGGTTTTTGTAAACAAATAATGACAATTCCTACTAGCAAATTTAATAAAATAATTCTTCTGCCTACTGAAACTAATTACAATTTTACTTTTGCTTTTTACTTTTTTGTCCTAAACAAGTTAACGTAGTTGTATTTTTCAAGGGTCGCTCATGTCTCATCATCCTTCCCCATCCCTCAGCACCCACTTGTCATTTGCCATTTCTGGAGTGTGATTTGGGTTTCAGACATTGGTGAGACTGTTGTGGGAAGTTCCAATATTAGACAGTGTTGTGCACTCGGGGGACCTTCTTGTGCTCAGGGTAAATAACCTGTGTGGCAACCACAGGACTGCTGCTTACAAAAAAAAAAGAAGTGTAGACAGAGGAAAACATTCCAACTGCAGCTACAGAGATTGACAGTACACACAAGCGGAGGTTCCAGATGCAGAGATTCATGGTAAAGTGCAGCATTTTTTTTTGCTGAGAGCTCTGTGAGCATTGCACATGACTAACACTGCTCACTCACACAGACAACATTACAACTGCAATGTGCACCTCATTTAAACATTTAATTTTTTTTTATGTCTGGAGGCTGCACTGTAGGTTACTGTGATCTTTACTGCTGAAATGATGCAATGGAACAAAAGAGTAAACAGGGAGGAGAGGAGGCACTGTGGGTCACCTTAGAGACTGAAAATGGTACCACAGTCCGCACAGGGGTTGTTTACCAACCTCCATGTCAGGTGGAGGGAATGGACAAGGATATGATAGAAGGCATCCTTAGGATGGCAGAGATAGGGGAGATACTGTTGATGGGGAACCTGAATATGCCAGATGTTAACTAGAGCACCTTTGCTGCAGCCACATCCAAGAGCAGGGCAATTATTGATGCCCTACAGGTGGCATGCCTAAGACAGCTAGTTTTGGAACCCACTCATGAGGGAGCAATCTTAGACCTCATACTCTCACATGGGGATAGTGAGAGGATCTCAGATCTAGAAGTGGATTTCCATCTGGGAACAAGAGACCACCAAACAGTATTGTTCATGATAAACTCAGCTACAGAGTCAAGCCGTACAAAATTGAGGGTACTGGACTTCAGGAAGGCTAACTTTGGCAAGATAGGAGAGTGCCTTAGAAAAGCACTAGCAAACAAACTAGAAGGAGGGGTAGAGCAACAATGGGGAAGCATCAACACTGCCATCACAGAGGCAACAAGCCTTTGTGTGAAGCAGATAAACGAATCAAAATGAAAGAAATAGCCACTATGGTTCTCAAAAGAGGTGGTGGGGAAGGTTAGGGATAAAAAGATAGCATTTAGAAAGTATAAGGAAACACAGAAGGAGCCAGACATAGAACTGTACCAGTTAAGGCAGAAGGAAGCAGAGAGGGAAGTCAGAATAGCAAAGGCCCAAACTGAGGAAAAGATAGCCAACTTGGTTAAGAAGGGGGATACAACCTTTTATAGGTACATCAGGGAGCATAGAAAGACAAAGGGAGGGATAGTGAGGCTGAACAAAATGGATGGTGGGTCGGCAGAGAGGGACAGTGAAAAAGCAGGGATACTGAACTAATACTTCTACTCAGTACTCACAAAAGAGGAGGAGAGGGAGAAACATAGAAACATAGACTTTGATGGCAGATGAGGACCACTTGGCCCACCCAGTCTGCCCATTTCCCTATTTAACGGATAAGCTGCAGATTCTAGTTAACCAACAGCCTATTTCCTGCCACCCCCACTACAATTGCCTTGTGTCTGTCCCATGCATGTTTGAATTCCCCAACTGTTTTAGCCCCAACAACCTCCCCAGGAAGGCAGTTCCACGCATCCACCACTCTCTCCATGAAAAAAGATTTCCTCACATTACCCATGAGCCGTCCCCCTCTATCTTTAAATTGTGTCCCCTTGTTCTTACACATCTCTTTTTCTGAAAGATGCTACCTTCCTGGACTTTGTTGATTCCCTTGAGGTACTTGAACGTTTCTATCATGTCCCCCCTGTCCCTCCTTTCATCAAGGGTATACATATTAAGCTCTCTCAGTCTCTCTTCATATGATTTCTGATGCAGGCCCTGCACCATTTTAGTTGCTCTCCTCTGGACTGCTTCCATCCTGTCTATGTCCTTGCTTAGATGAGGTCTCCAAAACTGCACACAGTACTCCAGATGGGGTCTCACCAACTGTCTGTACAGAGGGATAACCACTTCCATTTTTCTACTTGTGATGCCCCTTCCTATGCATCCCAGTGTTCCCCTGCCTCTCCTCACTGACTTCTCACATTGCTTACCCACCTTTAGATCATCCGATATGACTACCCCCAAGTCCCGTTCCATTTTTGTTGTTGTTAGTACCTCCCCTGCTAGTGTGTACTCTTCTCCTGGGTTTTTGTTTCCCAGGTGCATTACTTACTTCTTTGCATTGAATCTAAGTTGCCATATGTCTGACCATTCCTCCAACCATGCCAAGTCCCTTCTCATCTTTGCTACCCCCCTTGTGTATCAACTCTGTTACAGATCTTTGTATCATCTGCAAAGAGCATACCTTTCCTCAGACCCTCTGCAATGTCACCTATAAAGATGTTAAAGAGGACTGGACCCAGTACTGAGCCCTGAGGTACTCCACTAGTGACCCCCCTTTCTTCAGAATGTGTGCCATTCACTATTACCTTCTGTGTCCTGTTGTGCAGCCAGTTTGCAACGCAGGCTACCACCCTGGGACCCACTCCCAAGCTGGCTAACTTGATTATCAATCTTTTGTGCAGTACTGTGTCAAATGCCTTGCTAAAGTCTAGGTAGGCCATATCCACAGCCCCTCCCTGGTCTATTACTTTGGTCAACCAGTCAAAGAAATCTATTAGATTCGTCTGACATGACCTCCCTGCTGTAAATCCATGCTGCTTTTGGTCCTGTGCCCCGCTGGCCTCTAGGTACTCAACAATTCTTTCTTTCAGAAGTGATTCCATCATTTTCCCTACCACTGAGGTCAAACTTACAGGTCTGGTGCCTAACCGAATTAACAGAAGCACTCTGGATAGGGGGGTCAATTCCAGTCCTTTCACAGAAGAAAGGGTTCTGAAAGAACTCCTAAAACTGAAGGTGGACAAAGCAATGGGACCTGACAGAATTCACCCCAGAATTCTAAAAGAATTAAGGGGAGAACTAGTGGCACCACTGACTACCCCTTTTAACAAATCATGGGAGGATGGTCTAGTACCTGAGGACTGGAGGAAGGTGGATGTGATTCCCCTTCACAAAAATGGGAGCAAGACAGAGGCAGGAAACTAAAGACCTGTCAGTTTGACCTTTATGGTAGGGAAAGTGATGAAATCACTTTTGAAGGAAAGTATTGTTGAGTACCTAGAGGACAGTGGCACACAGGACCCAGGGCAGCATGGGTTCATAGCGGGAAGGTCATATCAGACAAATCAAATTGTTTTCTTTGACTGGGTGACCAAAGTAGTAGACCAGGGAGGGGCTATGGACATAGCCTACCTAGACCTTAGCAAGGCAATGGACACAGACCCACACAAAAGATTAATAATAAAATTAACCAGCCTGAGATTGAGCTCCAGGGTGGTAGCCTGGGTAACACATTGGCTGGACAACAGGACACAGAAGATAATTGTAAATGGAGTCCACTCTGAAGAAAGAGGGGTTACTAGTGGGGTACCACAGGGTTCAGTACTGGGTCCAGTCCTTTTTAATGTCTTTATAAGTGACATTGCACAGGGACTGGAAGGAAAAGTATGCCTCTTTGCAGATGACACAAAGATCTGCAACAGGGTTGATACACAAGGAGGCATGGAAGGGAAGAGAAGGGACTTGGCAAGGATGGAGGAATGGTCAGAAGTATGGCAGCTTGGATTCAATGCAAAGAAGTGCATCTGGGAAACAAAAACCCAGGAGAAAATTACACAATCGGGGGGGGGGAGTAGTAACAACAACGACAATGGAAAGGGACCTTGCGGTAATCATATCAGATGACCTTAAGTTTAGCAAGCAATGTGAGAAGACAGTAGGGACAGCAGGGGGGGGATACATTGATGTATAGGGAGAGGCATCACCAGCAGAAAACAGGAAGTTGGTATCCCTCTGTACAGACAGTTGGTGAGACCCCATTTGGAGTACTGTGTCCAGTTCTGGAGACCCCATTTCTGCAAGGACATCGACAGGATGGAGGCAGTCCAGAGGAGGGCAACTAAAATGGTGCAAGGTCTGTAAGAGAAGCCATATGAAGAGAGACTAAAGGAGCTTAATATGTATACCCTTGAGGAAAGGAGGGAGAGGGGGACATGATGGAAACTTTTAAGTACCTCAGTGGAATCAACAAAGTCCCAAAGGGTATCATCTTTCAGAAAAAGAGATGTGCAGGAACAAGGGGACACAATTTGAAGATAGAGGGGGGGCTGCTCAGGGACAATGTGAGGAAGTAATTTTTCACAGAAAGGGTGGTGGATGCATTGAACAGCTTTCCTGAGGAGGTTGTGAGGGTCTAAAACCATGGGAGAATTCAAGAATGCATGGGACAGACATAAGGCAATTCTTGTGGGAGGTAGGAAGAAATAGGCTCTTGGATAACTAGGATCTGCAGCATATCCTGTAGGTAGGGAAATGGGCAAACTAGGTGGGCCAAGCGGTCCTTATCTGCTGTTAAAGTCTATGTTTCTATGTAAGTTTCTGTGCTGGCAGCAGTGACATACTTTATTAGGGTTGCTCTCATTTTACTGAGGGAAAAAAATGGCTACTAATAACTGTGGACAGGTAGGCGGTATGTTGATTTCAATAACTTCACTATGGCTGTTGCTAAGCAGAATTCCTGTTTCTGGTTACCAACTGTGCATTAACTGAGAATTAATGCATGGTCAGGTGATGGCTCTAAACCAATAAACTTATTAGCGTTTCACAACCTATTTTATAAACATATACCTATATAATTACATGGTGTTTGATTCAAGTAATCATGAACATGTTTATTTAGGCATTATTTTTTCTTTCCGGTCAATGAATAAAAAATTCCTAATAATGTTGCAACCTGATACACAAATTGTGTAGATGCTCTTAAAATTACTCTTTTCTCATTGAGGTCCAATACATATTCCTCTGCTGTATTGCATGCACAGACACACACACACACACACACACACACACACACACGCACACACACACACACACTTGTTCACACATTTATTGTGAAATTCTGTATACCGTTGTAAGGGCACCCTGATTAGGGTGCTGTAATGTGGGTGCCACAACAAGGTTGTTAGTGACAGGGGTGTTCTGGATTTCAGAGCATGCTGCACTCACACAGTGTTCATGTAGCCCTCATTTCACAGCATACCTGACCTGAAGTTCATTATATATAGTTTAGTGGGGTGCTTGAGGTGCAGCACCCCATGACGGGGTGTGTGAGGGGCATAGCCATCCAAAGAAAATCATGCAGACTCAGTGCAGTCTGGCTGGGGAGTGACCAATTCCATGCCGCTCACCTGTCATGTCACCATTTTCCTTGTGCTCTCATTTACCAAGCGCTCTTTGTTTGAGCACTGGTATGGATGGACTGTGAAATTCTACTGCTGTATAATCATTTTAATGATAGACCTGTATTTATGAATAGATTAGCAGCTACTTTAAATTAATTTTGCTTCTTGTATACAGCAAGTAAATTATTTTCCAATTTCGTATTAATCTACAGAGTCTGACAATTGTTCTCACTGAGAAGAAAGTTCATCTTGTGTCCCTCACTCATATAACACATCAAAAAAAGGGTATGAGAATGTAAGTTGTGTTGCTCCTATATTATAGACTAGATGTCACATCTCAAGGGAAGATACATATATTGAGTAAGTTAATTGCCTTCCTGGTTCTTCAGTCTCCCAAAACTGTAACATAGGAATCAAGCAAGATTCCACTGAAATGATGATATTAATAACTCTCAGTTGGACTATCCCGCACAGTAAATATAATGAAAATGTTAGCCCAACTTGAACAAATAAACTGGGTGCTGCTTGCAGTAGCAGGTTTTGCCCAATCTGCAAGCAAATAATATTTTGTTTGCTAGCCAAATATCGAAGTGTGCAGCTTGCAGAAATGTTTCTCAACTTTCACTGATATAGTTACCTGATTACACATGAGCCCGGATATTCAGAAGGGTTGTGCATGGCACAACACTGTTGTGACATGCGCAACCCACTGATGTGCCCTGGTGCGATATTCAAATGAGGATTGTGCCTGGCACAAATCCCTATGCGCCGGAGCGCATCAGTAATGTATGCGGCACAGGTGTGTGTGAGGGTGTGCCCATGCATACTCCACACATCCCGATATTCAGCCCGGGATGTGCTGCACCCATGCATGCGCAACCCCTACCTGCGCTGCACACAGGTGAGGCAAAAAAAAAAGGAGCAACAGCTGGCCACCAACAGGTGAGCTGCTGTATTGCAGGGCGCAACACGGCAGTTGCCACCTGTGGGTGGCCACCTGAGCTCCGGCAGCACCTGGCGGCGCCCCCCCATGCCCATGATCACAGGCATACTCAGAAAAAGGATCCTCCTATATCCCTGGTGGTCCAGTGGACTGCTCGCAGCCTGATCGCGGGCATATGTTTTAAAAAGTACACATCCAATTTCCCTGATGGTCCAGTGGTACCCCCCCCACCCTCCCACTAAGCCCCACTGCCCTGCCCCCTGGTCAGCGGCAGGCACCAACACCACCTATCTGCTGCCCTTCCTGCCCACCGACTGACACGTATGGTAGGGGCTGTATGCCCGATGGTCACTGGCGTGAGCCAATGGGCATGCAACTATACCATTACTACACAATCAGATATGTGAATGGATCCATCCACATATCTGGACTGTCATCATCTGACATCGAGCTACTGCACCTTGACCTCACGCTGTGACCAATGGACGCAGCCCTACCATATGGTGTCAGTCACGGGCAGCGGGTGGCAGGTGAGGTGCTGCTGCTGCCACTGACCGGGGGAAGTGGGGCAGTGGGGCTCCAGTGGGCGGTGGGGAGGGGGTACCACTGACCACCAGGGATATTGGACATGTACTTTTTACAACATATGCCCAAAATCGGCTGCAAGCGTCCACTGGGCCACCAGGATATAGGATGCACTTTCATACACATGCCCGTGATCGGGCATTAGAACACTTTTCCGCAATGTGCAGGGGGCGTCAGTCCCCGATGGCTGTAGCCTGGCAGGACACAAGGTGCAAGTCACGGGGGATCAGCACACCTGCATGCAAATGAGCCATAAAGACATGCAAATGACCCCATTTGAGCTTTGCATGCATTATGGCCCCATTTTCATGTGCACTTTTGAATATCATGGTTGTTGCGCCTAGCGCAGCGGAACTTGCGCTAGTGCATCCCCCTGCTCTACTCTGGCTACTTGCGCTGGTGCAGTGCCACTGCACCATGCACACTGCAGGTGGCCAGGGTGTGATATTCAGCAATGCTGTGCCATGGCACAGCTCCATTGGATATCACCCTGTCAACGTCCCTGCACAGCCCATTTGTGCTGCACCCAGGCTTGCGCCACAACCTGGCGCAGTTTGAATATCCGGGCCCCGGTGTACACACATTACTGTGAAGGGATCAAAAGTCATATCTACTGAAGAGATCAAAAGTGAAAAATGAATCATAATAAAGAAAAACAGTCAAAATGGCATAGGTTCAAATTTGTTTATAAAACTGTACTTACAGTATACAATTAGTTTTGGTGGTATTTTATTTAAATTATTTTTTTTTTAGTACAATAACTTAATAACTTGAATGCCTGAAAAATGAAAACAATATTCAAATAAATAGTATAGTATTTTGAGTCCAGAAAGGACTCTAGGTCCATCAGGTCCACACCCCCTCTCCAAATTCCTTTCAGTAAGCTGGGAATAAGTATGATGTGCACAACAAACCTATTTGTAGCGATGGTCCAACCCTCTTTCTCCTAGTGTACCTTGCAATTCCTTTGGTAAGCTACATCCAGGGTTATTTTAAAACCCTTTACATTGTTAAATGTTTAATTACCAACTGAAAGGAGTAGAGGGTCATAGAAGGATTGGGAATGACATGCAGTTTATTAAGCAGCTCACTGAAATGCATGATGATGGGTCTGATTAGCTTTTTTTGTGTGTCTATTATATAAAACCAACTCATTTCCTCTCATTAGACAGCCGAGAGGACCAAAGTTGGTCAAGTAACTTGCATGAGGTCATTCCGTGAACCAGTAGTTGGGATCTTGAATCTGTGATCTCCTGTTTCAGTGCTCTAACAGCTAAATGACACTGCCTCTCTAGTATCAAAAATGATGCCTCACAATTCTGTAGGATTGGGAACCCTTTTTATGTTGTCTTGCACGTGCGCAAGAAACATGTTGCGGTAAATTTAGAATAGCAGGTTTTGGAGGCATGGTCGTGTTGTGGTCAGTAGTGACACTGCTTTTTGTGGCTGGGCTCCCTGGCATGAATTAGATTGCACGCTGTCTATGACAGCAGTGCAAAAGTGTGCCACCAACTTAAAATGTTTTAGCTGCTGCAATGAGGGAGCTCCACCTCATTGCAGGGCGTGCCTTTCCTGGTGTAACATTTCAATCAGACATGGCAGCGGCTGTGCCATCCACCTCGCCCAGTCCGAAGAAAAGCTGATGTCAGGGGTACCCAATCCCCCTGTTGGCATCATCATGCCCCCCTCCTGAGTTCATTTGCCGACAGGGAGCCCAATCCCTGTTGGCATCATGTCCCATGCCAGTTGTTTGCCGAGGGGGGTGCCCAATCCCCTCGGCATCATCCCCCCAACATCTTTTATTTGCCAATGGGGTGCCCATTCCCTATAAGTTCCAGTTCCCCCCAACCCCAAAACATGCAGATGGCATGCTGGGAGCCCACCACAGTGTGCCAAATGTACCTGTTAAAAGAAAAAAAACCTTCCCGTGATGTTTTTTTTTAACCCTATAAAGTAGAAAATGGTCCGTCACTGCCTGCAGCCCCCTCCTCCAACCTGTGCCCACCCACTGCATACCCCTCCTCCCCACACTCCCCTCACCCCATACTTACCTCCGAAGCCCAGCATGACAATCTTTGGTGGACCGGGAAACTGTCTGCACTCTTCAAAGCTGACCGTGAACTGAAGAAATGACGGTAAGCTGTATAATGGCGTAATTAGGGTTTTTTCAACTTTGGTACATATCTCAGGCATTTTTAGAATTTTGGCACCAAATTCTCAACATGGGGTTATTGGGACCCCTCCTCATGAATTCAGTCACTGTCATGGCATTATTCTGTCCTGAAAGGTGATTTTGTGGTCACTGCGCAAAATTACCTTTTGAGACTGATTAAAAAAACAACAGTGCCACTGTTCATGAGGTGGACTCTTGGAAAGCCTATGTTGCAAGTTTGGTGAAAAAATCAAATAAATTGACTGTTTTACGAGCATGCGTTGAGCAGTTTCCACACACGCTTGTAATTTCACAAATCTGTAATATTTTCACTCCCGATTTTCAACATTGCCATTTTTCCGCACCTCTTTATGAACAGTACAGCTGTCATTTTTCACATCCTGGCCTAAATGTGTTTTCGCACTTCCAGCACAGAAAAGTGCGGTCACTATGGGAAATCAGTGTTTGGGACAGATTCAGAAAATCACAGTGACACTGTTCATGAGCAGGGGTCCTAAAATGCCTATGTTGAAAATTTAGTGATGGAAGTCCATTAAATGACTGTACTATGAGCGTGCACTGCACAGTTTCCACACACCATCGTAACTTCGCAAATTTGTAATATTTTTACTCCAGATTTTCTACATTGCCATTTTTTCACTCATCCTCATGAACAAGTACAGCTTTCATTTTCCACATCCTACACAAACTGTGTTTTCACATATCTGGCACACAGTGGCACAGTCGCTGTAGGAAAACAATGTTCAGAACAGAGTAAGAAAATCACAGTAACACTGTTCATGAGCAGAGGTCCGAAAATGCCTATGTTGAAAATTTGGTGAAAAAATTCCATAAAATGACTATGTTTCAAGCGTGTGTTGCGCAGTGTCCATGCACAGTCGTAACTTCAAGAATTTTTAATATTTTCTTCCAGATTTTCAACATTGTCATTTTTTGCACACCTTCTTATGAACAGTATAGCTGTCATTTGTCACATCCTGCCCTAAATTTAGTTTCACACATGTGGCACACAATTGCGCAGTTGCTGTGGGAAATCAACATTCAGGGTAGATTAAGATAATCATAGTGCCACTGTTCATGAGCAGAGGTCCCAAAATGGCTATGTTAAAAATTTGGTGAAATAATTCCACTAAATGACAGTGTTACGAGAATGCAATGCACAGTTTTCACACACGCTCATAACTTCAAGAATGTTTAATATTTTCACTACAGATTTTCAACATTGCCATCTTTTCACACCTCCTTATCAATGGTGCAGCTGACATTTTCATGTGGTGCAGAATGGCGTGGTCACTGTGGGAAATTAATGTTTGAGACAAATTAACAAAATCACAGGAACACTGTTAATGAGCAGAGGTCCCAAATGCTTTCATGAGGTGGGGTCACAAAAAGGCCATGGTTTAAAAATTTGGAGTGCAAATACCAACACACGCCCAGGGCATTATGGTTTCTTACCATTACATCCCACCCTGTATAGACTAACAGGCATCAGAGGTGTGTCTTTGGATTGTCTGCTGTACTGCTCACACCATTGGTCCTCCACCCCCCACCCTGCAGCCACTGACAGGCATCAAGGTGTGCCTTGGACCCTTCAGCCCCAAAGTTCAACCCATTCTCCTATGCTGCACCCATCTGAATGTACATACTTATGAAATGGGGTGAGCACAAGGCCAGATGACCCCAAGGCACAAGGCAGCACTTGTCAGACTCTGCAGGGTAGGGTGAGGTGAAATAGCATGAGTGTTACAGCCAGCGACCCAAACGCACACCCCAATGCCTGTCACTCTCTGCAGGGTGGGGTGAGGTTGACGTTGGTTCTGTACTTCACTGCTATTCCTATTATGCATCTCTCTTAACTCCTGCACTACCAACGCCAACATCAGCAAGATAACATTCAATATTGGCAAATGCTTGTTCTATCTTGATCTTCGTTGGAAGTGCAGTAAATATGCTTGAAATGCTGTATACTTTGATAAAGAGAATGTGTACTTCTTAAAAGAAAAAATACATACACCTGCATTTGAGTGATTTAAAAGATACTCTCTATGATTAGCTTCATATTACTCAGAGTGCTTCATAAGTTCTTTAGAGTTCAATAGACAAGGACTTTTTATACAGCATCTTCTTTATGTGCAGGGACATGCATTTTTTATTTACTTGTAAGTCTTTTCAGACTTGAATTGATTTTCTTAACTATTATATTTTCTTACTGTTATTTATTTTCTTCTTGCTGTAGTAAGAGAAGTACAGATCCTAGGTGATAGGTTTAAATGCTTCATTGGCAAGAATTTAAACTAGCCAAGGGGGGAAGCACTGGAAAGGAGCAGGGAAATCCTAGCCCCCCTCAAAAAAGTCAGGGTAGTAAGTGAGGTAAACACCAAGACAGAGATGTCGAAAGGGAGAAGGGCAGGGGTAAATGGAGAAAGTGACAATGGCAATAAAGACAGGGATGGGGCAAAAAGGAGTAAGGCCATCAGGAAATGGAGGGTAATGAATACCAATGCCCATAATCTGGGTAACAAGCTCCCTGAACTTGTGGCCTTGATGGAAGAGGGATGCCTGGAAATCATAGCAGTCACAGAAGCATGGTACACAGAGAACCATGACTGGTATGTTAACATACCAGGGTACATAACCTACAGGACAGACATGGATGGGAGAAGAGGGGGAGAAGTAGCTCTCTATGTAAAGGAAGGGATAAAAGTAACTGAACAAAAGAATAAACAGGGAGGAGAGGAGGCACTGTGGGTCACCTTAGAGACTGGAAATGGCACCACAATCCTCACAGTGGTTGTATACAGACCCATGTCAGGGGGAGGGAATGGACAAGGATACAGTATGATAGAAGGCATTCTTAGGATGGCAGAGAAAGGGGAGATACTGTTGATGGGAGACCTGAATATGAAAATGTTAACTGGAGCACATTTGCTGCAGCCGCATCCAGAAACAGTGCCATTCTCGATGCCCTATAGGTGACATGCCTCAGGCAGCTAGTTTTGGAACCCACTTGTGAGGGAGCAATCTTAGACCTTATATTCTCAAATGGGGACAGTGGGATGATCTCAGATCTAGAAGTGGGTTGTCATCTGGGAACAAGTGACCATCAAACAGTGTGGTTCACGATAAATTCAGCTACAGAGTCTAGCTATACAAAAGTGAGGGTACTGGACTTCAGGAGAGTTGACTTTGGCAAGATGGGAGAGTGCCTTAGAAAAGCACTAGAAAACGGGCTAGAAGGAGGGGTGGAGCAACAATGGGGAAGCATCAAAAATGCCATTACAGAGGCAACAAGCCTTTGTGTCAAGCAAATAAACAAATCAAAATGAAAGAAAAAGCCACTATGGTTCTCAAAATAGGTGGTGGGGAAAGTCAGGGAAAAAAAAGATAGCATTCAGGAAGTACAAGGAAACACAGAAGGAGCTGGACAGACAGTTGTACCAGTTAAGGCAGAAGGAAGCAGGGAGGGAAGTCAGAATAGCAAAGGCCCAAACTGAGGAAAAGAGAGCCAACTCAGTTAAGAAGAAGGATAAAACCTTTTATAGGTACATCAGGGAGCATAGAAAGATAAAGTGAGGGATAGTGAGGCTGAATAGAATGGATGGTGGGTGGGCAGAGAGGGACAGTGAAAAGGCAGGGATACCGAACAAATATTTCTGCTCAGTATTCACAAAAGAGGAGGAGGGGGAGGTGCCTAATCCAATTAACAAAAGCACTCTTGTTAGGGGGGTCGGTCCAAGTCCTTTCACAGAAGAAAGGGTTCTGAAAGAACTCCTAAAACTTGAGGTAGACAAAGCAATGGGGCCTGACGGAATTCACTCCAGAATTCTAAAAGATTTAAGGGGAGAACTAGTGAAACCACTGACTACCCTTTTTAACAAATCATGGGAGAATGGTGTGGTACCTGAGGACTGGAGGAAGGCAGATGTGATTCCCCTTCACAAAAGTGGGAGCAAGACAAGGGCAGGAAACTACAGACCTGTCAGTTTGACCTCTGTGGTAGGGAAAGTGATGGAATCATTTCTGAAGGAAAGAATGGTTGCATACCTAGAGGACAGTGGGGCAGAGGACCCAAGGCAGCATGGGTTCACAGCAGGAAGGTCATGTCAGATGGGCATTTGACACAGTCCCACACAAAAGATTAATAGTTAAATCAATGAGCCTGAGAGTGGGTCCCAGGGTGGTAGCCTGGGTAAAACATTGGCTGGACAACAGGACACAGAAGGTAATTGTAAATGGAGTCTACTCTGAAGAAAGAGGGGTTACTAGTGGGGTACCGCATGGATCAGTACTAGGTCCAGTCCTTTTTAATGTCTTTATAAGTGACATTGCAGAGGGACTGGAAGGAAAAGTATGCCTCTTTGCAGGTGACACAAAGACCTGCAACAGGGTTGATACACAAGGAAGCATGGAAAGGATGAGAAGGGACTTGGTAAGGTTGGAGGAATGGTCAGAAGTATGGCAGCTTGGATTCAATGCAAAGAAGTGCAAAATAATGTACCTGGGAAACAAAACCCAGGGGAAGATTACACAATGGGGGGTAGTATCAACAACACAAATGGAAAGGGACCTGAGGTAATCATATCAGATGACCTTAAGGTTAGCAAGCAATGTGAGAAGGCAGTAGGGAGGGCTGGGGGGATACTGGGATGTATAGGGAGAGGCATCACCAGCAGATAACAGGAAGTTGTTATCCCTCTGTACAGACAGTTGGTGAGACCCCGTCTGGAGCACTGCATCCAGTTCTGTAGACCCCATCTCTGCAAGGGCATATACAGGATAGAGGCAGTCCAGAGGAGGGCAACTGAAATGGTGCAGGGTCTGCAAGAGAAGCCATATGAGGAGAGACTAAAGGAGCTTAATATGTATACCCTTGAGGAAAGGAGGGAGAGGGAGGGACATGACAGAAACTTTTAAGTACCTCAGTGGAATCAACAAAGTCACAGAGGGTAGCATCTTTCAGAAAAAGAGATGTGCAAGAACAAGGTGACACAATTTAAAGATGGGGGGTGCAGTTCAGGGACAATGTGAGGAAGTATTTTTTCACAGAGAGGGTGGTGGACACATGGAACAGCCTTCCTGAGGAGGTTATGGGGTCTAAAACTGTGGGAGAATTCAAGAATACATGGTACAGACATAAGGCAATTCTTGTAGTGGGTAAGAAGAAACAGGCTATTGGTTAACTAGGATCTGCAGCCTTTCCTGTAGGTAGGCAAATGGGCAGACTAGGTGGGCCAAGCGGTCCTTATCTGCCATCAAAATCTATTTTCTATGTTTCTATGATAGAAAAGTGAAACCACTGAGTATTTTAACAAAAATACGTTTGTTCTGTGTATAGGTAGCAGTTCTTGCTGCAAAGGGCTTCTATATTTGGGCGAGGTTTACCTTTTTATCTAATATAATGTGTAAAAAACACTGCAAAACTCCAACATAGACAGCTCACAGATAGAAGAGAAAAGTAAATATGTAAAAAGATTTCAAATCAGGGCCAGGATTCAGAAAGGGAGCACAAAGGGGGGTGCAAAAGTTTGCTCTGCTCTTCCCAGCTGCACTGGTGGGCAATGGAGATATTCACAGTCGGATAGCCCAGTGGGCTATCCGACTGTGAAATGGGCTGGCAGGGGCAGTGCTAACCCAGGACAAGCAATGTAATATCTAGTAGCGCTGCCTCCACAGCCAGCCAGGAAAATGTCCTGCAGCCAATTGCACTCAGGCAGTAAAGTGCTATTTATGAAAGAAGGCATGCAAATGAGCCCATTGGGCATGCAAGACATGAGTGGCCATTAGCATGCCCATTATAGGCTCATTTGCATGCCATTAGTGTAGAGGTGGCACTGCCCTTCACCAGCCCAAGTCCCATGTAGCTGCATTCCCCCAAAGTGTAGTGGAACCCTCCCCACCCCAATCATGGACCCGATGGTAAATAAATATATATATTTCCATGGTGTAGGTCCCAACCCCATCCCTGATCACCCACCCAATAATAAAAAAATCACTTTCCATAGTGTAGGGTCCCACCCCAATCCCTGATTGTATGAATTCCCACCCAATCATATAAATAAATATTTGCCATTTTGTAGGGTCTCTCCCAGGTTCCTGATCATATGAATTCCCACCCATTCATATAAATAAATATTTCCATAATGTAGCAGTCCCACCCCGATCCCTGATAGCATGAATACTCACTCATTAATATAAAGAAATATTTTCCATAGTGTAGTGGTCCCACCCCTGTCCCTGATCACCTGATCACTCACCCTTAAGTTAACGACCCTTTTCCATAGTGTAGTGGTCCCACCCCAGTCCCCAATCGCCTGATCACCCACCCGTAAATTAAAGGCACATTCTGGAGCTCTTTGGATTCTTGGAGGGAGCGGTTTGGAGGGCCTGTTCTCTGCCAAGACCAACAGCAACAGCCTGAGGCCTTAGGGCGGTGACCTGTTGGTGAACGGCTGAATCACCCAGGTTTACTCATCATGGGAGTTTCTCTGGATTGACTGAGGTGTGGCCATTTTGTGGTGGAAGTCCTTACTAGATCGGTGGAGGAGTTATTCCTGGACATATGAGTTTTTCCTGAATCCTGATTCCTTTTTTGGACAGCAGACCCTCTCTTTCCTTTTATACCACATAGATTTTGTGGGCAGTGAGAGTGCCCTATTTAAACTGTGCTGCTTTTAACAAACTGTTGACTGTGTCCTGGCCTATGTGGGAGATAGCGCAAGGAGGCATCTTTTCTTTCCCGGAGAGGTGGGAGCTCTTCGAAAACTATTAAATACCTATCTCTCAGAGTTATATATGCAACTTCTCTCTTTTACAGTAATTGCCCTCATATCCTGCCATAAGAATTTTATTTATTGTGTATTTTATTAGTTGGGATTGGGCTGTGTGTTTTGGGATTGGTCATTTATTGTGAGGAAGGATTGTTGGGTGTGAGTGTTTGGGTTGAGTGTGCTTAATTGAGTGAGTGGTTATTGTATTTGGTTTGTTGGTAGACTGACTGCTGCTGTGTGTTGGGAGGGTAAAAAGATGGTCTGGCGATATTCCCCCTCCAGGCTTTAGGATCTCCATCCTTTTGACTGTCCCCCTTTGCCATCTGTTACATATTTTAGATGCCATGCTTTGGGGATAGCCAGGAGGCATAAGAGGAGGGGGGTCGCGAACCTGGTGGGGGAATGGAAAGGTGTGGCTGGATAGAGGTGGTGGGGAAAAGGAGGTGCCCTGGTGTGAAATGGGACTGGGATAGGGGTTTTCCCTCCTGGTTCTCATACAGAAGGGCTCTGTTTTATGCAGGCAGGTGGTGCAATCTTCTTTGTCAGTCTATCCAACTCGGGTAGTGTTGTGCAACACCAGGTCTATTAAAAACAAGACTGCTATAATTGCAGATCTTGTTGGTTCATCTGATCTAGCGTGCATCACCGAGACCTGGCTGGATAAGAACACAGGCCCAATATTGGCATCAGCGGCTCCAACCCAAGGACGGATCGTAGGGGTGGGGATGTAGCCTTTTGTTTTAAAGTGGAACTGGGCCTTGTGGATGTGCCAGTGGGGTCCACCAGGGCCTTTGAGTGTACTGTGGATGTGGGTGTGAGGTGCAGGATTCTGCTCATCTACCGTCCACCCGGTGACAGGAAAGAATTCCTGCAGGAGATTGCAGACTTCATTGTTAATGTGGTATTGAGATCCCCCAGATGGTTAATTCTAGGGGATTTCAATGCCTGGGTCAATGATGAACTCTCACATTTTGGTCAAGTTCTCCTCCAGCTTATGTCTTTGCTGGGTCTCACGCAAATTATTTCCTCTGCAACTCACATTGGTGGTCACTCATTGGATCTGGTGTTCCTCCTGGGGATGGAGATCACTGATTTGGTGGTAGAACCTGTCGGTTGGTCTGATCACCACACCATAGGGTTCAGTTTCATGGCTCCCCCTAATGAGCCTGCCCCTATGGAGATGGTCCAGTACCACCCTTTGAGGGTAGTGACCCCAGAGGGCCTAACGGTGGTGCTAGACCTATCAGGCCTGGCGAATGAAAGCATGTGTCCAGAGAATCTTGTACTTGCCCATTATAATGCAGTGTTGGATGCCCTGGATTCCATTGATCCTGTTCATTTTTGACCACTTACTCATCCAAGGTCCCCATGGTTTGATGGGACCTTGAAGGAGCTGAAGAGAGTGGATCGAAGATTAGAGAAGGATTGGTGGAAGTCTGGCCTGGAAGTTGACAGGCTAAGATTGATGGTCCATTATACCATCTATCAATTGACAATCACAAGTAAGAGGGCAGAATTCCTGTCCAGGGAGATTGCTGCCATGCAGAATTGACCAGTTCAACTCTTCTGTACTGTTGACAGATTGTGCAATTCAATCTGTCTGCAGTCTGGTGGAGCTTTGTCACAAGAAAGATATGACAAGTTTGCTCGATTCGTCATGGATAAGGTTGTCACCATCAGGTCTGGTATCCACCCAGCCCCCTTTACGGGGGATTGCAGAGGTCAGTCGGAGGTTGCAAGCACCCTGTTTGTCTGGTCCAACTTTGGCCAGCTGGACATCATGGACATCATGAGTATCATCCAGACTTTGAGGCCAACTAGCTGTAGTTTGGATATGGGCCCAATGCATCTCCTTGTGAGGTGCATTGAGGAAAACTGCCTGGTCCTGGCTGAGATACTCTAGAGGTCATCGGAAAACTTTCCTGACCCCCTGAAGGAAGCAATTGTATGACCACTCCTGAAAAACCCTCCCTTAACCTGGACTGTCTCGCCAACTATAGACCTGTTTATAACCTTCCCTTTGTTGGGAAGGTTGTTGAGAAGGTGGTTGCGCTGCAGCTGGATGATCATTTATCCATCCACAATGCCTATGACTCTCTCCAGTCCAGATTTGGGAAGAGGCATAGCACTGAGACAGCTCTTGTTTGGGTAGTTAATGATCTCCTAACAGCAAGAAATCAGAGGACTTGTTTCATCTTGGTCCTTTTTGGTCTCTCTGGAGCATTTTACATTATGGACCATGGTGTGCTATTGGAGTGCCTGTTTTTTTCTCTGTGGACTGTCTGGTACTGTCCACAGATGGTTTTGACCATTCCTTGAAGGTAGGACACAGAGAGTAGTCTCAGGAATTTATTCCTCTGACCCTCTCCCCCTATCCTGTGGGGTACCGCAGGGCTCCATTGTAGCACCCATATTGTTCACCATGTACATGCTGCCATTTTTAGACATTATTAGGTGGTATGGTTTGAGTTTTCACTGCTATGTAGATGATACTCAACTGTACATGTTCTTTGTGCCTGAACAGGGAGATATTCTCTTGGTGTTTAACAGCTGCCTATCCGAGATCCAGGATTGGATGAGTGCTATTTGGCTGAGGTTGAATCTGGATAAAACTTAGGTGTTGGTGATGGACATAGATCATTGGGGGTGGGATGTGTCAGCAGGACAACTCTTGGGTCTTTGGCTTGGGTGCATCCAGCTTACCACCTCAGATTGGGTGCAGAACCTGGGTGTTGTTTTTGACAGCAGTTTGACCCAGAAATCTCAGGTGTCAGTCGTTGTCAAGACCTCTTTTTTCCATCTGAGGAATATCTCCCAGGTGAAACACCTTATCCCTCCCAAGGATCTTCTGACTCTGGTCCATGCCTTCATGACCACTCACCTTGACTACTACAATGCCCTGTACCTGTGGTTACCGGGGTTGATATCCGCCACCTGCAGCTGGTGAAGAATGAGACTGCCAGACTTTTGACTGGTACATCTAGGATCAGTCATGTGCTCCACAGACTGCATTGGCTATCAGTGTGGTGGCATATCACCTTCAAGCTCAGTTTGCTGACTTATAAAGCCCTACATGACCAGGTACCCTGCTACTTGCAAGATCTCCTCTCTCTATACATCCCCTCTAGGCCTTTCTGATCCACCATGAGGGATTGCTAGAGAGTCCCAGGGTGTCCTTACAAACATCTGGGGCCCGTTCATTTGCATTTGCAGCCCACACTCTGGAATTCTCTACCTCATCGGATAAGAGAATAACTGAACATCCAAAGTTTTAAAACTGAGTTGAAGACATACAGTACCTCTTTGGCCTGGCTTTCTGTGATGAAGAATAATGTTGCTGTCCTTCTTCTAGTAACCATTCATTTATTGTTTATATTTTATGGTTTTTTATATTGTTATAATTTTTTGGAATTTATTGATTGATATGATATTTATTGTATGTACAGGTGACTTGAACTATGGAAAGGTGCCTTTTTAAAAATAAACCTGATTTGATTTGATATAGAAAAGTGTCCCATTCGGAGACTGATCTCCCACCTGATATTAAAGTTATAATTTTTCCATAGTGTAGTGGTCCCCCCAACCACCCACCCACACCGACAAGCACATAGCACTCTGCTCCCCTCACCCCAGCATGGCCATTGGCTGAACACTAAGCTGTCATTGACAGTTCAGTCAGCGGGCAGCCATGAAGGTGTGAGGAGGACTATGCTGCTTGCTGACTGGCAGCCATGCTGGTGTGGGGGAAGCTGCATGGTATATGCTTATATGCTTGTCAGTGTGGGTGGGGTATTAGGGGACCACTACATTATGGAAAAATTATAACTTTAATATCAGTTGGAAGATTGGGCTATGGGATGGGACCCTTCACTACAGGGATGTGTCTTTAATTTACGGGTGGGTGATCAGGTGATTGGGGACCAGGGTGTGATCACTACACTATGGAAAAGAGTCTTTATCTTACGGGCGGGTGAGCGGGCAATTGGGGACCAGGGTAGGACTGCTACAATATGGAAAATATTTCTTTATGTTACCGGGTGAGTATTCATATGATCAGGGTGGGACTGCTACACTACAAAAAATATTTCTTTGTGTTAATTGGTGGGTATTCATGCAATTGGGGACCGGGGTGGGACTGCTGCCCTATGGCAACTAATTATTTTTAGTACAGTGTGGGATCTCTGGGGATCGAGACCAGGGAGGGAGCTGTGGGGGCCACAGTACCTCCACCAATCACTCGGTTGCATGGATTACTACCAGTTTTTTGGGTGGCAGTAATTTGCTCCATGCAAGGACCTTAGCAAAGGCCCTTGCATGGAGCAAATCCTTAGTAAATGAGATTGTGGGGATATGCAGATCCCAGCTCCCTCATTTGAATTGCAGCCAACCTCACTACTTTGCCCAGGCACAAACCTAGTTTGCCCCGGCAAACTGGACTATCGAATACAACAATTCACAAAGCCCAGTTGCTACAAAGCAAACTGGGTTTGTGCCTTGGCAAAGCTTTGTGAATCCTGCCCTATGTGTTTAATGCAGCAACTTCTGATGATGATGTTTTTGGAACAAATTAATTCAGGTAATACTACAGATCAAGTAACTGTGTTAACGGTAAGCAAATATATGCCTATATAGTTATATCTGCCAGTTTCTACATATGGGCTAAATTAAGAAGGTGGTTTCATTACACATCATTTTGATGTAGGTGGTATTCTCCAATGCTCTATCAAGTAATACTGTGGCCTTATAAAACCAAACATCCATGTCTATTTCAGATTCTGCTCCAAGCTCTCTGTCATCACAGCCTGTTCACTCAATTACTTCGGTATCAAAGAACTTGAAATATGCAAGGACTCTAAGGATATAAAATAAATAAATTACCATCCTCTAATACAAAGATGATATACTTTATCTTTTGGGTAGGGTAAAAATGTGAACAGTAAAGATAACAACTTCATTCTCAATAAACTTTCAGTTATCTGATCAGTTGCTTATAGGGGTATTAACAGCATGTAATCAACTAACAAATTCTTAAATGATAAACTATATAGATTAATAGTATACCTGATATTATATCAATCATTGAAAAAAAAATTATTGGATTCAGTGCTCTTCAGCTTGTGAATTGACCAGTGCTCTGAATGGACAAGTAATGTGCAAAATTTGTGATACCATCCATTGAAGCTTAAAACCTCAGTAAAAAATTACTTTACCCTAACCACTGCCAGCATCTTGGACTGTGAGCATGCATCCGAGTCTAATATAACCACCTGGGCATGTGATGCAGGGTCTCCAGTAAAATCAGCCTAAAATGTCCATTTCTGGTTTGATTGCTGATGTGAATAACAATAGCTCTACTTTTCTTAAGTATTGCGCAGTATGACTCACATGTGAGTGACAACTCCTCCTCAGGCTCATTGATATTATCACTGACTGCTTTAGACCCACGTCTGAATCAGAATGCTTATGTTTTCTATTACATTCTAGACAGCCAGATTCATAGTGCGCTTCTATCTACGTACCTCTCCCTTGGTGCTGAAGATGGCAGCATATGGTATATGCACTAAAATCACTAGATTATGAACAGTTAAGAAAATACAAGTTTCAGGTTCATTCTCGGGATGCATGTGTTCCACAATTAAGTATCCGTGTTACTGTTACTGTGTTTGCACTGGACAAGAATAGCAATGGCCATGTAATACTTTTTAATTTTTTAGGAAAAGGTGCTACAGTGACAGAAAGGGTTCCTTGATACTCAAGTGCAGGGTATTTTGTAGCAAAAGTGGTAGCTGTTGATGCAGATATTGGGCATAATATTTAGCTTTTGTATCAGATATTTCAAGCACTTGACCCAGTATTTTTCAGTGTGGCTAAATACACAGTGAAAGTATAAACAATTTGAAAGTTTGGTACTAAAGATGCTTCAGGCCAAAAGCTTGTAATCATGGTCAAGGATAATGGACAACCACTTCTTTCATCTATAATGGTAATAAATCTGTCTTTGGAAGACGATTTTCAAGAAGTGATACTGCATATTGATAACTAGACTAAAACTCCCAAAAATATTCCAAGCCTCAGCCTGCATTTGATTCTATGTTTACTGTGAATTCTCTTCTTACTGTTAGTGGTTGTGTTCAAAATAGTTTCATTGAAGTGTTGGAGAATAAAACACATTCATGGGCATTACACTACCAGTTTATGTTGCTGTTTGGAGAGAGTTAGTTAATCTCCATTGCCAGTCCAATAACTTTTTGCCAGGCCCTAAACCTCAGGGATTTCTGAGATATGTTGGAGTGAATGGAAGTAGTTTGATCTCTAAAACTGTCTTAACCAGGGTAAGACAGAGATCATGGTTGTTGAGCCTGGTAAGCAGGGCCCAGCTATGATGAGTGAATCAACTCTGTTTCCTTTGCTGGACTGTGAGCTGCTCAGAGCTGAAGTTGTGGTTTAGAATCTTGGGGTCATTCTGGATAGCAAGTTGACACTTGATCAATAGGTATCGGTAGTTGTTTGGGCTGGCTTTTACCACCTTTGTAACATCACCAGGATTAAACAGCATCTATCCCCTGCTGACCTGGCAATTATAGAGCATGTCTTTTTCACCTCTAGGCTCAACTATTGCAACACACAATACCTAGGGTTATCTAGAGGTTTGCTGCAATGGCTACATCTAGTCCAGAATGCTGTGTCCTGGTTGTTTTTATGATGCGAAAACGGCATTGGGGGCAGTCACAAGGACAAATACAAGGGAAGCGTGGAGCCAGCTCGGGCAGCACGTGGCATGATGTCATGCTCCTCAGAGTGAGGCCAAAGAGACAAGAAGAGGTGAAAGGGGAGTAAGGGGACTCGATGGAAGCACCCAGAAGGAAGGTACAAGGGGAACCACGCAACGCAGGTGACGAGTGGGGATTGCCTGGGAGGAGAGAACAGGCAAATAACAGACATCGGGCATAAGGCTGGTGCTGAAGTAAGGCATCCATGCAGCAGGGGAACAGAGGGCACAACTGAGCAGTGTCACAGGAATGGAGAGAAAAGGGAGAGGGTACAAAAAAAGAGAAAGAGGAGAGGGTATAATATACGGCTCAGTTGCTACCACATTGAAGAGGGGATAATCATGAGATTTATAGGGCCATGTAGGGGGGCTAATGCCCCTCAAAAAAAAAAATGGGAATAGTAGGCCAGGATGGCCACATGGGAGGGGGAGCAGGGTCAACAAGGTCTGGCAGGGGCCTGCATGGGTTGGAGTTTCTGGGAAACGGGGGGAGAGCAGGAGGCCTAGAAGGCTGCAATGAGAATGAGCGGCCTATAAGGCCACAGGAGACCGCAGGTTTAATTTGGATAAAGTGTTTAACATGATTCTCAATTTTCTTGGTTATGGACAGTGTCTCTACAGTTCCACAGTCCAATATAAGGAGATGGCACCAAGAAAGAGCAAGCAGTCTAAAGAAGATGCATACAAAGCCATAGTGAAGCTCACGGAGAAGGACAACAAAGTGTGGCAGATGGTGGAAGACGGGGAGCTGGGGAGATCCGGGGAGAAACAGAAAGCAAGGAAAGGAAATGGGGGCAATGGGAAGAGGCCAGCAGGGAGACCAAGCAGCCCTACCAGGGTGCAGGCTCCACCAGGGGTACCTCCCAGAGTGGCCAGTCCAGTACCGCTGCAACCCCCTGTCCCTGTCCCATCAGTACCTCCCCAAGATCAGGTGGTAGTTCCCCCAGCGGAACCCAGACTGGATCCCCTGAGCACACCAGCCCTACTACAGCCAATGGTACAACTGGACAATTCGGGGCATCCCGCGTCCAGCAGGCCACAAGAAATCAACAAGGCCACAAGTAAAGTAGATGGGGCAGTAGGAGACAGCATTAAAGAGTACATAAGTCAGATTATTGCAGTGCTCGGGACAGGGGGGTTGGGCCAAATGGAGTCTGCTCTGGCAGAGATTAGGTCAGATTCAACGACAATGGAAGGGGAGGAGAAAGGCTTAGAAAAGGCAGGAAAAGGAACAAGGGAGATAGGAAGCCCAGGAATGCAAATAGGGGAACACATACCATTAGCCACAAAAGAGAAGATCTGGAAGGGTGAGTACGTGGATATATTTGCTTTAGTGAGCCAGGAGGCAGCAGCAAAATATGAGGAAACTGAGAACATAGGGAAGAGTGAGATGGTGGCAGCAGTGGTTTTGTTGGGCAAAAAAGAGGAGGATAAATTTCCCAATGAAAAGACGTGGGATAGAGGGTTTGTAGGTTTTGCAATGTGCTCAGCTATAGTGCTGGAAAAGAAACCTGAACTGGGCATACCTTTGATCACGTATTCCCTTATAATAAGGTGAGCAAAGGCAAAAGGAGGGGTAGGCTGGATATATTATGACGAATTCTTCCGACAAAGGATGGCAACTTACGGGGATGTAAGATGGGATACAAAACAGTTAGATCTGTGGACAGATTATGTAACCGACCAGTCCACACTGGAAGGGGAGATGGGAAAAAGGGGAGGGGCACCTCAGAGGTGTTGTTGGGCCTACAATAGGGCATTCTGCTCCTGGTCTCAATGCTGTTTTCGGCATGCCTGCTCAAAATGTGGGGGGTCATAACCAGCAAGCAGATTTAGAACGACATGGGTGCAAGGGGCACAAGGTTCAGGGGGGCAAGGCACAGGCCAACAGTTTTTGCGGGATGGATAGGGATACAGGGCAGACTTGGAGTAAAGGGGGGAAGGGTAGAGGACACGCAGGCAGAGGGAGCCAGAATTACTAGATACAGGAAGCTAGAAAGGGACAAAAAAGGGGGGTATACTAAATATGAGGGGGAAAGGACAAGGGATCAGTTCCGAGCAGCAAGTACGCCCATCAAGATGGAAGTGTGAAAAAAGTGGTTAATGAAATATCCCGATATGGAGGTGGCGTAGTCACTTAGGGCAGGTTTTGAGATGGGCTTTCCGTTAAAATGCAAAGGCCCGAGGCAAGCAAGAGAGGCAAATAACCTGGGTTCAGTAAGGGGAAAACAGGACATCTTAAGAAGAAAAATAGAAAAATTAAAGGCAGCAGGTAGGGTAGAAGGACTGTATACAAAACCGCCGCTGCAAAACATGAGAATATCTCCATTGGGGTTAGTTCCCAAAAAACAACAGGGGGAAAACAGAGTGATTCACCACCTGTCATTTCCAGAGGGGGAGTCAGTGAATGATTTCATAAGCGAGGAACATAGTAAAGTGAGCTATGCCACATTAGAAGAGGTGGTGCAGATCATCTGGTCAACCAAGGATGCCTGGATGGCAAAAACAGACATAGAATCCGCATTCAGATTGCTTCCGGTTAGAAGGGAAGATTGGGACTTACTGGGCTTCAAGATTGGGGAAAAGTACTATTTTGACAAGGCAATGCCATGGGGTGCTCCATAGCAGGTGTGACATTTGAAGCATTTAGCACCTGTTTACAGTGGATATTTCAGATGCAGAGCTGTTATAAAGCGGTAATACACTACTTGGATGATTTCCTGTTAATAGGTAATGGGATGAGTGAGACAGAAAAAATGTTATCCAGCTTCCAAGAGTTGTGCAGAGAATTAGGGGTCCTGCTGGCTCCGGATAAAACAAAAGGGCCCAGTAAGGTTTTAGAGTTCTTAGGCATAGAAATAGATGCCTGGAATGAACTCTTTAGGTTGCCAGATAACAAGGTAGTGAAGCTGAAGGAGCTGATTAAAGGGGTCACGGGGAGGAGGAGAAGGGTGCAGTTAAAACAGGTACAACTGGTCATGGAACATTTGAACTTTGCATGCAGAGCAATCAAGCCAGGTAGGGCCTTCACAAAATGACTAGCAAGGGCAACAGCGGGAGTAACAAAACCACACCACTGAGTAGACATAACAAAGGGAGTAAAAGAAGACTTCACGGTCTGGGAGACGTTCCTCAATACTTACAATGGCTGTTCCTTTTGGCAAGATGAGTAGGTATATAACACAGATCTGGAGCTCTACACAGATGCAGTAGGGGGGTTGGGTATGGGAGTCTATTTGAAAGGAAAATGGTTTGCGGAACCATGGCTGGCAAACTGGGTGGAAGATGGGAAAGTGAGGGATATCACACTGCTGGAAATCATGCCCATATAGACTTGTACTCTGGTGTGGGGAGAGAAATTACATAACTAAAAAGTCACATTTTGGTGTGACAACAAGGCAGTGGTGGACATTTTAAATAACAGGGAAGCCAGATCAAACACGGTCATGGGGGTGTTGAGACAGCTAGTTTTAAAGGCCATGCAATTGAACATGCCATTCAGGGCAAAACACATAGAAGGGGTACAAAACATCCTAGCTGACAGCCCTTTCCATCTGCAGCTGGACCATTTCCGGATGCTGGCACCAACAAAAGAGGATCGGAAAACACCAGTACCAACGAACATCTGGGACATTGGCGAGAGGGAGCAGAACTGCTGTTTCGCAGCTCATGGGCATCACGGACTTTGAGGGCCTATGAAGGGGCATGGCGGGTGTTCCAAATATTTAGGGCAACGCACCACATGGAGATAAGTGGGCCAATCACAGAGGAACAGTTAGGGAAGTTTACAGTAGATCAGTGGAAGAAAGGCACAGCTCACAACATGATGGGGGTGTACCTAGCAGGAATTAGCTTAATCTGCAGCCTTAAGAAATGGGGGGACCCAATGAAGTCCATGTTGATCAGGAGAGTAATGTAAGGATAGGGAAGACTGAAGCAAAGACCTGCAGATAGTAGATGACCCATAGGAGAACATTGTCTGGCAAAATTAAAGGGGGCATTACCGGTGGTCTGCAGATCAAAAGACGAGGCACGGTTGTTTCACACAATTTACCTGGTAATGTTTTCAGGGGCCTTGTGAGTGAGCAAAGCAGTGGGGCATGGCAAAAAAGAGGGAGAAGGGGGGCTGGAATGGGAAGATATAAGTTGGGGGACAAAGGAGATACACATACTAATAAAGAAATCAAAGACAGATCAAAGGGGGACAGGTTGCACGGTGACCCTGAAGTCTCAAGAGGAAGACTCAGTGTGCCCAGTAAAAGCTTTGTGGGCTTGGCTGCAGAGCAGGGATATAGAACAGGGAGTTTATTTATTCATGGGGATGGAAAAAGAGTCACCAGTTACCAGGTTACAGCCATGCTCAAGAAAGGCATGCAATTTCTGGGGGAGGACCCAAGCAATTATTCCTCTCACTCTTTTCGGATAGGAGCTGCATCACAGTGGGCAGCTGCAGGGGACACAGAGACCAAGATGTTGGAAAAAGGGTGCTGGTGGTCTGCCAGTTACAAAAGATATATTTGGGCATTGCAGTACAGAGACTAACATGTCATCTGATTTTGTTTCAGGTACAAGACTGAAAGGGAGGGCAAAAAAAAAAAGGGGACTATGGATATGAACAAAAAACATGCTTTAAATATTATAGTCTGCTTAATTCCCATATGCAAAGGGAGGATCAAGGAAATATGGATCTGTGGTCACTCATACTGTATGTTTATTGGGTGGAATAAAGAGCAGAGAAAAAGCCCCGGGGAAACAGTCATACCAGGATGTGAGACAATGTAGGTTGGTTTGGTGTGGCATCCGAGGGATGAGATGGGTGCAGTTACTTCCTATGCTGAGAGAGATGAAAGAGTGGTGACCAGTTCCAGACCTAATTATCTTACATCTGGGGGCAATGACATTGGGGGAAAACCATGGGTGGACACATATATGCAGGTAAAAAGGGATTTAGAGAAAATCCAACAATGGTGGCCAGGGGTATGCCTTGCCTGGTCGGACATAATCCCGAGAAGGGTCTGGAGACATGAGTACAGTCATAGAGCTTTAGACACGGCTAGGAGAAAAATGAATAGGAGAGTAGGAACATTGATAAATAAAATGGGAGGGGAGGTAATACGGTGGGGGAGTGGAAGAGTGGGTAGAAGATTTCTACAGGTCAGATGGAGTGCACCTGTCAGATCTAGACATAGATGTATTTAATACAGAAATTATGGGCTTTGTAGAGGCATGGAGAAGACATGCAGATGGTACAATATAAAAAAAAGGGAAAAGGGGAGAAAATGGGAAGTTCCCTAGCCAGGTTTGGGGGGGAAGCCAGCCATCCAAAGCAAGCTGGAGACTGGCTAATGGAAGGGAAGGGAAGGAGGAGACGGGGAAGAAAAAGGAAGAGGATGGAAAGAAGGAGAAGCTGAAGGAGAAAAAGCGGTCTCGGTTCTCACTGTTACCTAATAGGAAAAGAGGAGAAGAAGGAACCCAGGTTTTCACCTGGGGGAGCAAGGCTCAGAAATGGATATATGAATGCAATAAAATGCAATGGGGAAAAATATAATATTAAAGAAATGAGATGGAAATGGAATCATGGTATATATAATAAATTGATTGCCAATCTGAGCACAACATACAGTGGTCTGTGTCTTTTGTGGGGGAAAAGGGTTGAATCCAGGACAATGTGTATTGTGCCCTAACCAGAGATACCAAAAGTAACATTAGAGACATGAATGACTCATCCAAAAATTATCCAAATTCTGACACCAAGAACATCTCCAAAATGCCCTTTTTCTTTGATAATGTTATGGGTGTGCATTCTTTTCCTGAAGTAATTGCAGCTTTCTTCCATTTTATTCAGTGATGTGCTCAAAATATTGCTTATTTTAGTTTAATAAGACTATTACACAAACAGTATTGATATTTACTGTTTATCCATGACAATAGCTTGCACCAACTTTTATATAGTCCCTCAACCATTGCTGTGTAGAAAAGTGTGAACTTCAATATAGAAACTAGATGGCATCCAGGGGGAAACTTTTTTTTATGGTATCCAGTGAAAATAGTGATTGAGGAATGGCAAAGTAATATAACGGTGTCTAAACCACAGCCTCAACACTTTTTTAGTGATCCCGGTTCACCCTATCCATGAGTTTTGCCCCCCCCCCCGGAGTAGTAATATATAGTAAGAGGGTGTGGGGGACAAATCCCCCCACGGGGGGGGGGATGCAGGGGCAAAGCCCTCTGCAGAAAATGACATTTGTCAAGAGTGGTTGCAATTTGGGTTCGGTGCCATTATCACGCGTCATCATTCCACAGTCACTATTTTAACATGGAACCACACTACAGTACCATCAAGCACAAAGGAAATGAAGTAGAACATGGACCTGCTCATTTTTTTAGTTAATAATAAAAAGATACAATCTAGTTTTGATTCAGCATGAAATTAATCTTAATTTATTGAAGTAAACTTACAGTAGTCAGTATAAATATTAGTTAATTGTGATTCCTGACATTAAATGTACTAACTTTTTTTTTACTTATGAGCATTTTAGTAACTAATTAGTTTGCACTTTGTGTTTTTTTTATAATTTGGAGAACCATAAACGATAGAAGTTCACATTATGGTATCACTCTTGATAAAGTATAATGGCTGAGGTACGAAACATAAAGTTTTTTTTTTACTCTCCTTTTGTAAGACTGGCACTTTAACCATGTATTTAATAATGCCTTTGTTACTTTTGTAAATCTTTCTAGTGGTAACAATTTTTCTGAGTAGCTTGGTGCTGTTTTTTTTCCATGCTGAATTTATTTCTTACCCTAGCAAAAACCTTGGTACTCGAGCACTTTTTTTTCTTGCATTTATTTTAAATTAAACACTACTTGCCTGTTCAAGCAATTCTCCACTCCAGCTAGACTAATCAATGACGTCCTGCTTTGTGACTGCTGAGCATTCCCCTTTTTTTTCCTTTGCAGCTTCAGGAGCCTGAGAGAGTACCCCGGAGTTGTCCATGTACAGCCTGAAAAGCCCGAGCTAGCAATGTTTTAGCTCATATGAAATTGCAACAATCCACCCCAGTCCACATTCCCCACTCTGCAAACATGGTTTCTCTTTTGTCTGTTTTTTTTTTAAGATTTTGTCTTTTTATTTTAACATTTTCCAATGTTTCTTTAAAAAAAAAAAATACTGCTTGCGGCCTGAACACGAGAGGACAGATTTTCCTTAACACTGAGGATTGGAGTCGGAAAGACCACAATCTCATCTTATTGTCTGTGGGATCCTGCAACTATTTCAGCAGCTGTGTGGTACTAGAACATAGGAAGGTAAAGTGACTTGCCTAAGGTGAATTTGACTCTAGTGGGCAGAGATGCAGTGAATTTAAATTCCACCGGCAAAGTGAACATGAAGTGGGCACTTCGTGTTGCCACTCCGCTGTGCGGAGTGGGCAATGCAAAGTGCTCACCTCCCATTAGTCATTACCACTGAGACAAGGCAGAATGGTAATGTAAAGTAAGGCTAAGTCATTATTTTTAATGGACTTGTTCCTCCTTATGATTCTAAGTGATCCACTTGGTGTTTCAGATTTGGCAGCCCCCCCCACACATCACATGGCTTACTGTACTGTAAGTCACATGCTCTTTAGCTAGGCATGAAGAAAGTGAATCATACAAGCAGACACTTTTACTTTCTCCTGTGCAGATGGAGAGAGAGAGAAGTGTGTTTTGTGACTGCTGATACTTTGAGATCAGAATGAGGAGGAGATTTAAACTTAGATTTAAACCCAACAGCTTTTTTAAAAGCTACATTTTTTTGTCTTTTCTGTCTGTACTCTTTTTTACTTAATTTGTTCTTTCTGTAAATTTTATTTTTCTTACATAGAGGGACATCAGTTGCAAATTATGTCCATGCTGGAACTGCTGCTGGATCACCATGGGATTCCACATTAGGTTTTTTTTTTCCTCACACCATGTGCCCCCCCCACACCTTCCTTGCTGTGTTATAAAATGTATTCCTCCACCATCCCTGACCCTTGTATGTAATTATGCCCTTTTTTGTTGTCTTCTGTATGCATTCTGAGCAGTGGAAGTATACTGTGCTAAACTGCATGGGTGCAGTTTTCTTTCCAGTCTGTGTATGTACTGCAGACACTGTCCAACTCCCTGACTTAAAAAACACTTATTAATGAGTACAATGGTGGGGTGGTAAAGCCTGGAGAGATACTACAAAACAGGCTTACAACATCCAAGCAACTAGCAAAAATATTAATGTGATTTGTGATGTAATCGTAAATCGTGATTTGTGACTGCATTTGTGACCGTGATGATAAAGAAATGCAAATGCCTACGGCTGTACTTCCCCGGGCCCAGATGAGTTGTGGCACAAAACTCCCCGACTTAAAAACACTCATTAATGAGTACAATGGTGGGGTGGTGAAGCATGAAGAGATACTACAAAACAGGCTTACAATACATCCAAGTAACTAGTAAAAAAAATTTACTGTTGTGATTCGTGACGTGATCATAAATCGTAATTTGTGACTGCATTTGTGACCGTGATGATGAAGAACGTGATTTGTATCACGAATGACTCCCGATGATGGTCCAGACTTAAAAACGCATATTAATGAGTACAATGTTCATGCAGAATTATGCACCACACCTATCCAGTACTCTGAAGGGAAGCCAAAGAAACAACTGTGGCTTAAGTTAGAGATGGATATTGGGCCCTAAAGAGATGCAAATGTACAGACAGATTAAGATTGTGCTGCACACTGAAGAGATGCAGATGCAAAAGCACAACACCTAACCAGTGCTCACCATCAGAAATTCAAATCTGGAAAAGAGTATCTTTGCTGGTTGGGGTGGGCGTGGGGGGCAGTGTACTGCACTGCTGCAGTAAGAGTCACTAGTACGAGTACCAGTAAAGATACCACAAGGAAGTACAAAAAATTGTACAGCTGCAGTGGACAGCAGGTTCACATTGCTGAAATTATGTGGCACAATAAAAGGTGTCTGATTTGATGACATGCATCACACACATACTCACACAGACACTAAGTAATGCGTAGCAAATTGAAAACTTCAGTAATATGACCGCATATTTTAGACAAACTAAAATTATGCACTGCTGCACCACAACAATCAACAAAAAAATTGCAAGAATTATTGAAAATATTACTTTGTGTACATTAACACAGTTATACAATATCACCAAAACAGAAAGCATTGTCTTTTTCTCCAACTTAATCTACCTACACAACAGATACGCCCCCTCCCAAAGCACACTTCCACTGTCTCTCAGTACACAGACTGAATGTTGTACATTAACATTCAAAATACACACACAAACAATAAATGCTCAATGATATGAGCACAGGAGGGTTTCCTATAATCGATGAACTAAAGTTTCAGCAAAAAAAAAAAAAAAAGACTCAAAAAGGCTTTTTTAACAGCATTTAGAAGGTTTGAATCACTGAGAGCTCTCAGAGCAGATTGTCTCCTACAGCTTCCTACACACACTACCCCAAACTGAGGCTGTTCAGAACAATATAGAGCCCATGTGACCTGAAATCCCATGAATCACTGCAAAATTCACCTTTGGAGCTTAAAAACAAGGCGAAGTACATTGTTTTCAATGCACTTCACCTTAAGAATTAGTGGAGTTGTGGTTTGGGATGGCGGAGTAATGAGAAGTCATTGTTTTAAATGGACTTCGCGTTACTCATCAATAACGTGAAGTACTCCACTTCGCCTTGCGGAGCACTCCGCGAATTCGCTTTCACTCCGCGTTCCACTTCGCAGAGCGAATTGGGGCCACTTTGCCCATCTCTACTAGTGGGCTTTGGACCTGTGCTCTCTTGATTTTCAAGCCTGTGCTCTAGTTCCTATACCACTCTGGATCTATTTCTAGTAAGTATACTAAAAGAAGAGTGACAACAGTATGTACATTACATCAATGGAGTATTGCTCCAGTTGTACAAGGAAAAGCAAGAACTCACAGTTATAATATCCCCAAAAGAGAAGGAAGGTTCATTCAGAGTCTAGCCAGACTAAGGTAGGGATAATGCCAATTTTAGGTAGAGGGTTGGAGACAGCTGTTCAAATTAATGTCATTGAGGTAGACAGCTTGTGTAGGCTGCAACACCCTTGCAGTATGAAAATAATGGAACCAACAGATTATCTACAGACATCCTGTACATATCCAGTTTAGCCCACCTTGATGTGAATTATTCCACTCTTTTGTTCAAGGACAACATTTTTTTTTCCATTTTATAAATGCTGATCACTGTGTCTCTTCAGGCAGACACCCTTAGAGATTGCTGTGTTAACTAAAATCTGGTTATGCAATTATAGCTTTTGCAGCAACTATTCCTGGTAAATACTTATTGTGGCAGTCCCTGAAACAATCTGAAAAGCCCAAAAGCAGAAACAGTGATTTTGCCAGAACATTTTGCATAGACATTACTTCATCAAAAACTTGTCCTTAAAGTGGTCTTGTTCAGGGCATTCTTGCATAATGTCTATGTCTCCTGCCTTGTTTTCCCTACAATCCCTCCATTATTTTGCTTAATTTTGTGGGTTATAATATGTAGTCATGGGAGTCCAGAAATACTAAACCAAGTGTTTCCATGTATACTACCTCTACATGCCAGAGTTAGTAGCTCTATGTACCTCCATGAATGTCCTTTTCTACTCAACATGCTCTACTGGGTGTCCCAATTTGTTGACTCCCTTATACCATGTACTTCCATGCATGTTCCTTACTGTGCAACCTGCTCTACTTGTGTCCAAATTCTTCACCAACTTGTACCATGTACTTTCATGCATGCCCTTTACCAGTGAACCTGCGTTACTCGGTGTCCCAGTTCTTTGGCCTACTTATGCCTAATATGGTCAGTTTTTCCCAGTCCAGACAACTGCAGTACATTATATAATTCAAAGATTAAATGATATACACCACCTATTTTACTAAATTCTAGAATGCCTGAACAAAAGGGTGGCCAATGCATCTCACCCTGCGCTGCTCTGGGCAATTTCTGAATATAGTGTCTTCTGTGAAATAACCTATGAAAATCCTTTTGTGGTAACACTCTGACTCTTAATATGAATTACCTCATGAATGATGGCTGCATCTGTATACATGACTTGAACTGAAACTCAGTATTGATGAGTTTCTCAATGCATTGGCAATGTTGCAGATCAACCCTTTGGTTGTGATCCTGCTGATTGTGACTGACACCTGGTCATGCCCAACAGCACACATTCAAAGTTGTTTCTGGAAAGAAGGGGTTCCACACTGTTACATGCCAGCAGCAGCATCACTTCAGCAGATTCTTCTTCTCTTCAGCTTACACAAAGCCTGCCTTCATCATTGCTGAGTTTTATAATGTCTATATCTTGGCTGTATTTGATGCGATAGCTAGCTATATACACTAATATTTTTTCTGTACTATATTCTTTGACTAAGCCCATGTCTCTCTCATCCCCATCTGCTAAAGAACAGTTCTTGCCAATCCAACTATTGATTCCTCCCTGCAGCTTGTTGCCAGTGTGTGCCAGCTTTGAATGGCAACAGGGTTGCAGCTGCTGATGTACAGATGGTCTAGTATGCTGAGGGAGGCTGGCATCTGTACAGATGTTAATGCACTTTTCACTTTATCCACTCTCAATGAGGACAAATATGGAAAAAAAAAACAATAACTTAAAACTACCTGTTTAACTCTATCTTCTCTTCTTTTCTCTCATTTTACTGGTTGTTAAAAGCTGAATAGAAGTGTATATTTACTATGAATTCTTATTCTCTTAAAAATTAATATAGAATTTTGCAGTAAAAAGAACAATGTGTTCTTTTAATGGAGGGAGGGATATTTCAAATTAATAATGTCCCCTCCCCATCAAGGGAAACTCTGGAAACTCATAGCATCGGCATTGGTATTAGAAGCATATCATTCCACAGAATTATTTTAGGTTACCAGTAAGCTTATCTTTTTCACTACTTTGGTTTGTATTTAGATATTCAGAGTTAAACACTACCTGGGGGAAAGTAGGAGAAATTACATCAAAAGCCTTATTTCCCTTTCTCAAATTATGTCACCCAGCACATAGTGTATAAAACAAGCCTTTTGCTCTCTTGCACGTTGCTTATACAAACTTTAATGAAGCTTCATTAGTATCTATGCATTACAGCAATGTTCTGAAAACTTCAAAAGACTTGACAATTTCCCAAAGTCATATTAATAAGACTAACTGCTACATTGAAGTAAAATTCATAATTTTACTGAGTAGAGTTTACACAAGTGTAATTGAGTTTGAATTTACAGCACCTGATTTTGCTAACTAGCGATTTATTTCAGTGTTCTGATGACCCGCAATGCAACATCTGTTCTAAAAACTGAACATCAGTATTAAAAAATTTAAACCTTCTTTTTGGTAGGAACAAGTCTCCAGCTACTCATGATCAGTTGAAGTTTAGGATTATGGTATCAAGAACAGAGGTAAATGGCTAATCTTAAAAATCAAACTTTATTCAAAATCAAAATAATAATACATAAGAGAATCATCTGCAAAACCAAGTCCTAACTATATTAACAAGCATTACTTAAATACATATATATCAGGGAACAGGTTAAAGTGATGGTGCATCAGAAATAAAAGCAAAAATAAAAGTATTTTAGCTAGAATCATGCACCATGTTTACATGTAGTTTTAATTACTGGAAAACTGAATTTTTGGGGAGTGTATTCGGGTGTATCCCAGTATAAAAACTGCATGTAAAAAGCTCAGTTTCTCCCAGACCAATGTTATCCGGTGAACTGGTTTCTGGGATAGGGTATCCTGGCAACACTGCATTTCTTGGCTAACTGTGCACATGAAAACACATTGAGATTGTCACTCTGCTTGGATTTAATTTACTATGTAGAAACACTGCCAAATTCATTTGCTTGTTTTATTTTTTTAACAAATTAATGGTGCATTTGTTGTTTAACTCTTTGTGAGTGGATCTTTTTGTGGGGTGGGGGTTTTGAGATACAGTCTGTCAACTTTTTTGGATGGGGTGTTTGTGTGTGGGGATTCAGATCAGCAAGGGACCACTTTCATTTTTACAGGTAAAAAAAAGAGGGACGGTTTTCTTTATTGCAGGAGATATTCTGAAACTGGGAACTGGGACTCCAGTGTTGGGCTAGTGTTTGGCAGCACCAGTGGTGGCACACCAGTGCCACCATGCATATAATGGGAAGGGCGGGTCACCTGGTGGGGAGTGGGTGAAGAGAAGTGATACTGTGGGATGGTACCCCAATCTGCTTCTAACAAGTTATAAATTAAACATGGGAAAGGGGGGGCAGTGACCTGGACAGGAGGGAGGAGAAGTAAGTGGTACTGGGGGTGGGCACCCTGGTCTGAAAGACAGATAGCTACAAAGAGAGATGGATACAGAGAAAGAGAGCAGGGGATCTCACTGCTTCAACTGAAGCACAACTTCAGCTGTGGCTTCAGAATTGAAGAAAGTCCCTCTGATCTCATACCAAGAATGCATGGGAATGACTCCTCTCACTAAGATGGGAACTCAGGATTTTCAGGTGCCCAGAAATATTATTTACAGGGCAGTTTTAAAATGCAAACACCAGAATCTAGCTAAACAGTCTCATTTACACAGGTTCAGGAGTTTGTTTCTTGAAAATATATAATTTTTCTTTAGTGTCAATGTTTTTGAGTTAACAAAAAACACAAGATGGAGGCTGTCACGACTGATATTTTTTCCCACACGATCAGCATTTTTTTCCCATGACACATAAATCATGAAAACAAGCACTCACCATAGTTTTTTTCTTTTTGTACTGTTCGCATTCATCAGTTATCAAACAAAATTCTTTTAACTCTGGAACCATATAATATTTTTTCATGAAACCTTAGAAAGGCACACCCTTGGCACAGGCCCCATTCAACCCTAAAATTTCCTTACAAAAATATTCCACACTGTCTAGGCTGTAGGTGAGAGCAAAACAATGGAATGTGAAGTATAACAAAAGTAAAAGATGTTTTTTTCATTTTTTTGGCATGTCATATCTCAAAAACTGAACACGATGTCATCACAAAACATCATGAAACTCTGATAGCCTGAGTGCAAATGACAACTTTTGTGCTACTTTGTCAAATGACACCAAAATTATTAAGTTGAAAAATTGGGATATCACATTAAACAGCTTATTCATCACTAACTATTGGGGTGCTAATGCACCCTTATTATATATGTCTATACTGTATATGCAGTAAAAGCCTCCCTCTGGTCCTCTACTGATTTTGAGGTTTTATACTACCTGTCCACCAGACATACTAAACAAAGAGCCATCCAACCAGCAAAGGTATCTTAGCTACACCCTGTCTGGGTATGGTCCTATTTCTTATTTGCTTCCACTAATATAGCATTGCAAAGTTGATCAGCTGCTTTCATCACTGAATGTTTGTTGTTTTTTCTTGTTAATATTCAGTATAACCAGTTCAATTCTTAGGTTACAGGCATATTTTCTAGTTTCATGACAAATATTGTTCTTACATGGTTTTGTTTACTGTTTTCATTTTTGAATGGCCATTCACTTTGTCAATTGCTAGTATCAAGGTGATGTACTTATATCCTATCAGGATTTACCCTACTTCTAGTCACATTACATAATTCTTTCATTGTACAGTTTATTAATTTATTTTCACCAGTGAATACCTGTTCCTTTAATGATTGGTAATATCTATGGTTTACCTTGTAATACATTAGCTAGGTTAAGTCTTATTTCTATTCTCTCTTGCAAATTGTATTTGTCTAGTTACTCAGGAATTCTGTCACCCTCGTGACTCGAGCCTCATGTGACTGCATCACCTAAGTAACTTGTGCTGATGCTCCTGTCTCCATCATCTCCATTTTTCTCCAATTCTATGTATCCACCCAACCCACTTAAACCCAATACCTTTTTATTATTTTTGTCACCTCCACTTTGCCCGCTATTGCTCTATCTCTTCATATGCCCCCTAATCTCCTCTGCCCCCCTCTTCCTTCTCCCTGCCTACTGGCCCAGGTCCTGTTTGCTTTCTCACCTCCCGCTCCCTCTACCCTTACTTTCCTCCCTATACTTACACACTCTCTCTCTCGTTTGCCTATATCAGTTTTATTTTCTATCCCTGCTACTTTTGAAACTTTTCCACTGTGATGACAAGGCTTACATTGTGCTACTTGATAATTCTCTGTATAGCTGTGAACGTGTACCTCAACTATTCGTTAAGATCCTCTGGGTTTTTATAGTATCTAACCTAGTTACTATGTCTGGCTGAACTTTTTCTAGTGTTAAGTTACCCTGTACTGTGAAATCTATTCCAATGTTGTGTTTTATTGTCTTCTTTTTTATTAACTCTCGAAGTGGATCCTTTGTAAAAGAGCCTATGGCTCAAAGGTGTTAAATCCGAATTCCTAATAAATAGTTAAGTTCTTCAGTAGCACCCAACAATAATGGCCTCTGCCCTTCTCCCTTGCCTTCTCCTTCTTCCTATCCCACCTTACACCTTCCCTCTCCAACCCCCATTACCCTACTCCCTACTCTCTTCCTCCCAACTCCATCTACTGTATCTTTTCCCCACCCTCCCATTCTCCCCATTCACCCCGGCCTCCTTCCCTTCCTCTCCCTGAATAATGAGTGTTGTAGAAGGTGGGATAACAGATGGACATCACACTTCAGATAAGGTACAACCCATTTGACTTTGTAAGATGTTTATTAAAAGGAACAAATAAATCAAAATAAATACTGCAACAACTTTTGCACAGAAAATAAAGGTTCAAAATTAGCAACTAAATATGAAGACTTGAGTGACAAACTAGCACTGGTTCCACTTTACCAGTGTAGCAAGAGGATCCCCTAGCCTTCGCCTACACAGTCAGTACCAACTGAACTCCTATCTGTCTGAGAGAAGCACAGGAGGGATTTTTATACCCACCCCCTGTGGTCAGGTGACAACAGCATCATACTTTTTAAAAAGTCTCTTATTCAGCCCTCTTTTTAATTTATATAACATCTGAGGGCTTACCAATGATATAAAGAGGCAAACTTGGGGTTCAAACCAAAATAACACAGCCCAGCAACATAATAATCTTGATGGAGAAGTGAAAAATATTCCACTTGCCTTTGATTGGCAGGTCCTGGTGTATAAATATGGGCCACTAGGGGCCACTGGCTTCCTAAGAGGCACCTGAATTGGCACTATCTTTCATTCCCTGGTACAGGTAAGACAGGCTTCTAAGGCCTCCTGTATTACTAGGCTCAAAATTACCTCATGAATGGTTTATGGTTTTGTATTAACTTATAAACATAACAACATAATACTGGGCTTTATTGTGAGACACAGAATCCTTTGTGACCCTGCAAAATACATATACATGTGTTTATTTGATACATTTCTACATGCTAGTGATAGTAACTTGCAGGAGTGTAAATTCCCTGGAAAAGCATTGTTATATGTTTTTAGAAAAAATAAGAGCAGCTACCAGCTGCTTCAATGCTCTATTTTTTTGAGAAAGCTTTTACTATGCCTACCACCAGCTGTAAAGCTCAGTCGTTGGCTAAACTTTTCATTTTGGTCCTTGGCTCAGGGCTGATTCTTCTTTCTGCTGCAGATATCCCTCTTATCATTGCTTATTGCAATATACTGTATGTTATAATTCTTTGACAGAGCATCAGGGGAAAAGGAAACAAAAAGGAAAGGGGTTGCTGCTCCTGTCTTGTTCTCTGTGCTTGCATACGTATTGCATGAATTACATTACTAGACTACTATAATACCAGGGGAAGTGTATTCATAGAGAAATTAAATATACCACCTTAATAGCCACTTGCTCTTTACAAGCTTTCCCAATTTCTTAGTCATTTTCTGCACAGTTTGTATATATCTTCCCACTATAGGGGAAATGACTTTTCTACTATGGAGGTCAATGAACACTTCACCTTCCTCATGCTACCAGACCCAAAAGGATATACAAAATTATAGGAACAGGGATAGCATAAGTAAAGGGAAAGTTGTGCCGAAGGTGGCCTGCCTTCTGGACTAGAAAAAATAGAGATAGAAATAGCAAAGAAAGGTTGCAACCAGGTTGTTTAAAAATAAAAAAGGGTCCTACATCTGTGGTAGGGTCTTCCCCTGTCACACTCCCCCCCTTAATAGGAAAACAGGTTTTCAATAACATCAGTACCTGTTTATCCACCTCCTAACCTTGGAGGGGTTGGAGCTCTGGCCCACCCTCTCTGCGAAGCTCCTTCCCAGAGTCCCTTAACAAATGTTTTCAGTGGTACAAAGACATATACCTAAGTGCACTATAATTCACATTATAATCATAACTTTGCCCTGGGACAATTTCAACAGTCTACAACATTGTGCAGACATCAAATATTGTTTCTTAAACATCTTCCTGTTTCATTTCAGTTTTCTTTAGATCGGGGTTGGCAATATCTGCCCCATAACATAACAGGTAGCCTGCATTTAAATACGCTGTTCCCTTCCTATGTGTCTTTGTAAAGCGGTATGGCTGTAATGCCAAGTAACACCACATAAGGCGAGGGTTTTTCTCACTCATCTGTTTTAACCAACAAAGGGGATTGTGGTCAGTTAACACCTGAAATTCAGTACCCCACAGATAGTATTTAAGGGACTCAATCACCCACTTGAGAGCAAGACACTCTTTTTCAACTGTAGCATATCTATGTTAATGTTCATGTAATTTTCTACTAATGTAGATGATGGGGTGTTCCTCCCCTCCCACTTTCTGTGTCAGTACAGCCCCAGTCCCAGCACCCGATGCATCTGTTTGCACTTCAAACCTTTCATTAAAATTAGGGCTCTACTGGCCCCGGTGGCGCTGAGGGTTGAGGCGCTGGATGCCACACCTCGTGCTACGCCGGTGACCTGGGTTTGGGAATGAACTCGGGTGGCCGGGGGTCGGCAGGGGGAGAGAGGATCGAGCATCCCAATGGATGCTCTCCTCTCTCAGGGGTGGGAGCCAAGAACGCATCTGCATTCTGCATCCCCCTTCGCAGCCGATGGGAGCACCGACAACTGAAGGGGATGGAGGCGGCTCCGCTCATCGGAGCTGGGGAGGGGGGGAATCGGCGGTGCATGAGAGGTCTGGTGTGCACCAGCATGCCTTCTCTCGGGATGTACGTCCTAGCGCTGGATGTCCCAGGAGGTAGGGGATTGGGGGGAGAAAAACAGAAAAAGACACCTCTCGGCAGCCCTAGATGAAATCCGCTCTGGATCCATCCAAGACCACCAAGAGGGACAGACCCCGCTGTGCAGGAGGTAAGGGAAGGAGGCACTCTAGGGGCAGATCCCAGGAAGGTGGAGTGGGGTGGAAAGGAGCAGGATGGAAGGAGTGGGCACCAGAGAGGAGGGAGGAAAAATAGAAAGTAAAAAAAAAAAAAAAATTAGGGCTCTGAATTACTGGGGACATACGCAATATTGCCTTGATACATCTGAATGCCTCATCACACTCAGGGGATCACTTAACCTGGTTTGCACACCTTTTCTTGGTGAGATACATTAATGGGCATGCTATATCCAAGACGTTGGGGAAGAAGCACCAATAATAACCGGCTAACCCTAAAAAGGATCTCACCTGCTTTTTTGTATTAGGGATAGGGCTATTGGTTACTGCTAGAATCTTGTCTTGTTTGGGCTTGATCTGACCATTGCTAATTATAAACCCCAAATACCTGGTTTCTGTTTTTGCCAATGGGCATTTAGCTGGATTGATGGTTACCCCTGCATTCTGGATAGTAAATAGAATATTTTCTAGGTGTTTCAAATGAGTGTCCCAGTCAAGGCTAAAAACTACCTTGTCGTCCAGGTTAACAGTGCAATATTCTGAGTTGGACCTCAGCATCTGGTCCATGAACCCCTGAAAGGTGGAGGGTGGCCCATGCAAACCAAAGGGCATGGTAAGGAAATGGAACAAGCCTATGAGGGTGCTAAAGGCAGTTTTATCCCTCAAGGCAGGTGATAGGGGAATCTGACAATAACCTTTCATTAGATCCAAGGTGGAAATGTATTTAGCCTGACCCAGTCTGTCTATAATCTCATCTATCCTTGGCATTGGATAGCTGTCAAACTTGGATACAGCATTTACCTTCCAGAAATCTAAACATAACAGAATTCCCCCTTCCTTTTTCCCCACTACCATTATTGGGGGGGACCATACACTTTTTGAAGTAGCAATGATCCCCAGCTGTTCCATCTATTTTACTTCCTGTATTACTTCCTCTCTGACCTTCATGGGTAAGCAGTAGGGTCTTGTCTTCGATGTATGGGATAGAATCATAGAAACATAGACTTTGATGGCAGATAAGGACCACTTGGCCCACTCAGTCTGCCCATTTCCCTACCTACTAGATAAGCTGCAGATTCTAGTTAACCAACAGCCTATTTCCTGCCACCCCCCACTACAATTGCCTTGTGTCTGTCCCATGCATGTTTGAATTCCCCCACTGTTTTAGCCCCAACAACCTCCCCAGAAAGGCAGTTCTATGCATCCACCACTCTCTCCGTGAAAAAAGATTTCCTCACATTACCCCTGAGCCATCCCCCCTCTATCTTTAAATTGTGTCCCCTTGTTCTTACACATCTCTTTTCTGAAAGATGTTACTGTACTGGACTTTGTTGATTCCCTTGAGGTACTTGAACATTTCTATCATGTCCCCCCTGTCCCTCCTTTCATCAAGGGTATAGTTATTAAGCTCTCTCAGTCTCTCTTCATATGATTTCTGATGCAGACCCTGCACCATTTTAGTTGCCCTCCTCTGGACTGCTTCCATCATGTCTATGTCCTTGTGTAGATGAGGTCTCCAAAACTGCACACAGTACTCCAGATGGAGTCTCACCAACTGTCTGTACAGAGGGATAACCACTTCCCTTTTTCTACTTGTGATGCCCCTTCCTATGCATCCCAGTATCCCCCGGCTCTCCTTACTGACTTCTCACATTGCTTACCAACCTTTAGATCATCTGATATGACTACCCCCAAGTCCCGTTCCGTTTTTATTGTTGTTAGTACCTCCCTTGCTATTGTGTACTCTTCTCCTGGGTTTTGTTTCCCAGGTGCATTACTTTGCACTTCTTTGCATTGAATCTAAGTTGCCATATGTCTGACCATTCCTCCAACCTTGCCAAGTCCCTTCTCATCCTTTCTACCCCCCCTTGTGTATCAACTCTGTTACAGATCTTTGTATCATCTGCAAAGAGACATACCTTTCCCTCCAGACCCTCTGTTAGGAGTCAGCTCTGAATTTACCTTGATATCTGTCAAACATCCAGATTTGTCCAACTGTTGGTAGGCTATCTCCAGTTCAGATTCCTTACACTCAGGTTGTATAAAACATACAGGGTTTGCCTTCTCATGCCATCTCTTGAGTAAGTTGGCATGGTAGAGCTTACTGTGCTTCCCTGGTATGTCTAGCTCATAGTTAATGGGCCCTACCTGGTGAGTGATAGTGAAGGGGCCCTGCCACTTCATAAGCAACTTATTCTCAGAGGTGGGAAGGAGTAACAGAGCTCAGTCACCCAGCTGGTAACACTTGCTGCCTACCGCTTGATCATAATAAGCCTTCTGCTGGGCCTGCTTCTTCTCTAAGGACTCATGGGCCATCCCTATTAGCGTACCAGTTGCTTTTTAAGTTGGGATATATACTTCAACACATTTTGTTGTCCAATGATTTTGCCCTCCTCCCAGCATTCTTTCACCATGTCTAGAGGCCCTCAGGGATTTCTGCCATATAAGAGTGAAATAGGGGAAACATCTGTGGAAACCTGGGGTATTTATCTGTAGAAAAATAACAAATACAGGAGATATCTGTCCCAATTCTTCCCTTCTTCGTTGACAAACTTCTATAACATTTTTTTCAACATTTGACTGAACTTCTCCACCAGATCATCTGTTTGGGGATGGTATGAGGAGGTTCTCACAGCACTGATCCCCAGTAATCGGTATAGTTCTGTTAACATTCTGTTAACATTCCAGAAGTACAATTCTTGTCTTGGTCAGTTAGTAAGACTTGGGGTATCCTCATTCTGTTGAAAACATTTGCCAATTCCTCAGGAATCCGAGGGGCAGTCACTGTCCACATTGGTATTGCCTCCAGATAGTGCATGGCATAGTCACAAAGAACCAAAATAAAATGATTCTCCTTGGAACTTTTTTCCAAGGGACCAACTATGTCCATTGCTATCCAAGTAAAGGGTTATGATTCCAGGGGTATGTTCTGGAAGGGTACCTTCTCTTATTGCCCCACTTGGGCTACTCACTGGCGCTCTGGACAGCTTCTTACATAGGTGGCTACTTGCTCATACAGGCCAGGCCAATAGAATCTTCCCATTATCCTACTAAATGAACTGTCCCTTCCTGAATATCTTTATAGGGAAATGTCATGCGCCAACTGGATTATCTCAGCTCTATACCTAGTTGGCACTATTAACTGGGAAACCATTTCTTTTGTTTTGGGATTTACACTCTCCCTATACAAAATACCATTTTGTAAGACATATTTGGGGGCCCCAGGGGTTTGCGCATGTCCAAATTGTGAAAAGAAAGGTTTTAATGAAACATCATAATTTTGTTCAGTCCTGATAGTTTCACTCTTAAACAACCCTAATGCTAAGATCTTTTCTGCCTGCTTGTCTTGCCAGGCCTTTTTTTCTTTTCTTCTGACTGTCTTTCCCTTCTGACCTTTACCTGCATCCTCTAAAAGTTCATCTGAGAAAAGAAGACAATCGGTAGCTGGGCCTGTTGCCTTGCTTGTGGCCTCATGGTTACAGCAACCCAGGGTACCTGTCCAGCAGGGCACTGTATAAAATTTGCAAACTCCAAGTGGTCATGTCCAATAATTATTGGTATGGGCAAATTAGGTACAGGCCTACTTCCAGCTTGTGGGTCTTTTCTTGGGCAGTTAAAGATAATGGGGTGGTGGGATAGCAAGGAATGTCCCCATGAATACAAGTCACAGCAGTCCCTTGGCCCTGTCTTCTTGTAGGTCCCACCAAGTCTGTCCTGACCAAAGTCTGGGGACTTCCTGAGTCAATCAACCCCATTATTTGTTGCAGCCCTACCTTCACTGCGGCAACAAAAGGTCCCCAATTGGCTAAAACCAAATGTTCCGGCTATTTCTTAATGTTAGGGTAATTTCTAATTAAAATGTCCATTCTTCTTACAGATATGGCAAATTATCTCTGAGATGGGCAACCATCCCTTTCTTTCCAGTCTCCAATCCTTTTTATTATAAACATTAGTAGAATGAGTGTTTCTGACTAGAGGGTGTGGAGGTAGTGGTAATTCCTTCATGGTTGTTCCTGGTCCTTGATGGTTTGGCTGCCAAAAAATCTTCAGCTAAGGAGATTGTTTTTTCAGCCCCCTCTTGTTTATGCTCCTTTACCCAAAGTTTCACATCCTGAGGTATTATTTTGATAAACTGTTCGATTATGATGACTTCCAACAGCTGGTGTACAGTTTTTGTGTCAGATTGCAACCATTTGTGACACAAGTCCTTCAAGCGTGCATATATTTCTCTGGGGCATCAGTTGCTAACATCTTCAAAAAGCGAAGCTGTTGATGGTAAGTCTCTGTACTTATGTCATAATGTTTCAAGATTTTTGTTTTAATGTTCTCATAGTCCTCAGCCTCACACATGTCCATCTGGCTATAGACTATCTGGGCCCTTCTGGTAAGCTGAGGGGTGAGTCGAAACACCAACTGGTCCTGAGGCCACCCACAGATGAGTGCTACCAACTCGAACATGGTGAGATAAGCATCAGTGTCATCTGTATCTTGCAATTTTTATAATTTAATGTCTCTTGGGTTGTTATTCCATTTGGCTGCTCCCGATTGTATAGCTTGAAGCACCCACATTGTGTCTGCCCACTTGGCATCCTGGCGTCATCTCTTGATCTCCTGTTCTTTGTCCAGCTTGACTTGTCTGACACACAGCCACTTTAGGAGCTCTCCAACATCCTCTGGGGCCACATCCTGCAACTCTGAGCAAAAGGTGTCTTCCTCCTCTTTTCCTGGTAATCCATTGATGTCATCCTCCTCCTCCTTCTTCTGTTTCATCTTTGGCCGAGCAACAAGGCCTGTTAACAGCTCCACTCCTGTCTGTTCCATCATCTTCCTGGTCAGGATCCATGAACCTTCTGTGCCTTTTGTCTGTTCCTTGGACATGTGCTTGCCACCTGGGATACCGAGCAGTATCCACATCTCCCTGCCTGGCAAGACACCGACAGCAGTTATCCCACTCTTGACACCACTTGTTGTAGAGGGTGGGATAACAGATGGACACCACACTTCAGATAAGGTACAACCCACTTGACTTCATTAGATGTTTATTAAAAGGAACAAATAAATCAAAATAAATAATGCAACAACTTTTGCACAGAAAATAAATGTTCAAAATTAGCAACTAAATATAAAGACTTGAGAGGCAAACTAGCACTGTTTCCACTTTACCAGTGTAGCAAGAGGCTCACCTAGCCTTTGCCTACACAGTCAGCACCAAACTGACTTCCTATCTGTCTGAGAGAAGCACAGGAGGGCTTCTTATACCCACTCCCTGTGGTCAGGTGACAACAGCAATATACTTTTAAAAGTCTCTTATTCAGCCTTGTTTTTAATTTATATAACATCTGAGGGCTTACTAATGATGTAAAGAGGCAAACCTGGGGTTCAAATCAAAATAACACAGCCCAGCAACATGATAATCCTAATGGAGAAGTGGAAAATGTTCTACTTGCCTTTGATTGACAGGACTTGGTGTATAAATATGGGCCACTAGGGGCCACTGGCTTCCTAAGAGACACCTGAATTGGCACTTGCTTTCATTCCCTGGTACAGGTAAGACATGCTTCTTAGGCCTCCACTATTACTAGGCCCCAAATTACCTCATGAATAGTTGTGGTTTTGTATTAACTTATAAAGATAACAACATAATCCTGGGCTTTATTGTGGGACACAGAACCCTTTGTGACCCTGCAAAATACATATAAATGTGTTTATTTCATACATTTCTACATGCTAGTGTGAGTAACTTGCAGGAGTGTAAATCCCCTGGGAAGAGCACTGCTATATGTTTTTAGAAAAAATAAGAGCAGCTATCAGCTGCTTCAATACTCTAATTTTTGGGAAAGCTTTTACTATGCATGCCGACAGCTGTAAAGCTCAGTCATTGGCTAAATTTTTCATTTTGGCCCTTGGCTCTGGACTGATTCATCTTTCTGCTGCAGATATCTCTCTTATCATTGCTTATTGCAATATACTGTATGTTATAATTCTTTGACAGAGCATCAGGGGAAAAGGAAACAAAAAGGAAAGGGGTTGCTGCTCCTGTCTTGTTCTCTGTGCTTGCATACGTATTACATGAATTACATTACTAGACTACTATAATACCAGGGGAAGTGTATTCATAGAGAAATGAAATATACCACCTTAATAGCCACTTGCTGTTTACAAGCTTTCCCATTTTCTTACAGTTATTTTATGCACAGTCTGTGTATATCTTCCCACTCTAGGGGAAACGACTTTTCTACTATGGAGGTCAATGAGCACTTGACCTTCCTCATACTACTGGACCCAAGAGGATATAAGAATTTATAGGAACAGGGATATCATAAGTAAAGGGAACATTGCGCCTGAAGGTGGCCTGCCTTCTGGACTAGAAGAAATAGAGACAGAAATAACAAAGAAAGGTTGCAACCAGGGTGTTTAAAAATAAAAAAAAGATCCTACATCCGTTTCAGGGTCTTTCCCTGTCACATGTAGTTTCTCTACTGTTCTGTTTTATCCCTTCCCCATCCCCCCATCTTCGGCCTGGGGACGTAAGTTCCATTCCATCCTCCATCTCTTTATCCTGCTCCTCCTCATTTCTGGTAATTTAGAACCTAATTCTGGTCTCTCTCCTCCTCCCCCTTCCCTTCCTCATCTCCTAGGGTGCTAAGCATCTTTCACTTCACTGCTAGGAGCTTCCTCCCTAAAATGGGTTTACTTAATGTGTAGGTTCATCAACACTCTCCTGACCTTCTCAGTATCTCTGAATCCTGGCTCTCCTCCAGAATTCCTGATTCCAGTGTGGCCCTCCCAGACTTCCACATCTACAGACAGGGCTGTGGCAAACATGTTGGTGGTGTTGCCCTCTACGTCTGCCAGAGCCTTTATTGCATCATCACTCTCAGGAAGTCTGTACCCTCCTCCTATGAGTTTTCTTGTCACTAAACTTTCCTTTCCAGACAAACAACCCATCTTCATTTGGGTTTATTATGTCTCACCTAGTATTTCCCCCTCTTCCCTTGTCAACTCACAATCTGCCATTTCCTCACATTCCTCCTCTGGTGAACTCATCTCCTTGGGGACTTCAATATTAACTGACTTGCCCCTGCCTCCAGGCCAACTTCTCTTAGGATTGTGTTCCCAAATCTGTCATAACTTATTACTGAACTCATCTGAATCAATCCACAGTCCATTAACCACACCCTCCTGGTATGGGTCCTTTCCTTACACCCCCACCACATTGCTGCAGCAGGTATTTTGCCAGACACCTTTATCAACCACTGCATGACCTTTTGTGTCAGGAAAGTCCAGTGCTCTCCCAATGCCCCCACCGAATTCATCTGATCCAAGTTCATCCAGTAACTTGATTAAAATGCTCTCCTGTGACCTGGCTGCAACTGATTACTCTCATTATATCTGCCCTGACATAGCTGTTGCACCTTCCCTGTTCCAGTCAAAATTTACTTCTGTCTGAGACAAACAGCTCCATTAGAAAGCCCAGGTATTAAGTCTTTCCACCACCCATGGGTCACATTTAACCTCATTAATATGTGCAAGTCCAGTGATCATGGCTGGTCCCTGTACACATTATCCCACTCCCTGTCTGATCTCATCTCTTACAGGGCACTTAGAAATGCATGCACAAAGGCAGTCTGTACCACCAAATCCCTCTATTTCAAGGCCAAACTTCAGAACAATCTTAAAACTCTTGTCAAATTCTGGAAGGTGATTCACTCCCTTTTTGATCCTCTAGCCCAGTCTGCTACCTCCAGTTCTCCCCTATTGCTTTAGTTTGGTTCAGAGGTGGGCGGACAATGAAGCAGGCACAGTTGGTGGGAATCCAGCTGCAACCACTGGTCCATGGGGAGCCATGATTGGGCTCCCTGCAGACATGTGGTTGTGGCTGAATTCCCGCTGGCTGTCCTGCTGCACTGCCCACCTGCCTCTGAACCAAAGAAACAAGAACTGAATGGGCTCCCCACTGACTGGCAGTTGTGGCTGGATTCCTGCTGGCCATTCCTGCTGCACTGCCCATCTGCGTCCGAACCAAAGAAAAAAGCTCCTGATTGGGCTTCCCACGAACCGGCGGTTGTTGCTGGATTCCCACCGGCCATGCCTGCTGCAATGCCTGCCCACCTAGGAACCAAAGAAACAAGCCCCTTATCAGGCTCCTGTGGCTGGATTTCTAACAGCTGTGCCTGCTGCACTGCCCACCACCTCTGAACCAAAGGTATGCTGCCACCAAGGGACCTGTAATTCAAAACAAGCCCCTGTTAAGGCTCCCCATGGACCAGCGGTTGTGGCTGGATTCCTACCGGCCTTGCCCACTGGCCACACCTGCTGCACTGCCCACCTGCCTCTTAACCAAGGAAATAAGTCCCTGATCGGACCCCCCAAGGACCAGTGGTTGCTGCTGGATTCCTGCTGGCTATGCCTGCTGCACTGCCTGCCCACCTCTGAACCAAAGAAACAAGCCCCGATCGGGCTTCCCGTGGACTGGTGGTTGCAGCTGGATTCCCACCAGTTGAGCCTGTTGCACTGCCTGCCCACCTCTGAACCTAAGAACAAGTCCCAGATCAGGCTCCCCTGTGGACCGGCGGTTGCAGCTGGATTCCCACCTGAGCAGCGCTTGTTGCACTGCCCCTCTACCTCTGAACCAAAGGTACTCTGCCATCAAAGGACTTGTAATTCAGTAATTTGATTGGCCCTTACTTTCCTTCCACAGCTTCCATTGGCCGCTTCCTCCACATTGACCAACACGCTGTTGGACTGATTCCTTGCTAGATTTTCTGCTGCTTTTGCATTATGTACAGTCTGCTGTTTGAATTTTATTGTAGAACTAAATAAGCTGTTATTGTAAATCTGCCAAGCTCAAACTGCTGCTGCCTACCCTTATACTTTACTTTAGAGCTGAATTAGTTGTTCTTGTAAATCTGCCTTGTTTAAACTGCTGCTGCCTACCCACTCACTCCATTTCTCAAGCTAACCTTTTTACCCCTGTCTTTATGTGATTCCCTCCTGGCCTAATGCTGAGCATTATTCCTCTCTTTCTCTTTTTTTCCATGAACCCTAGCTAAACGGCCATTACTTTTCTAAGAACCCTTGCTAAATGGCCACTTAATCTCTTTCCCCTAGTTTTCTGTGATGTCATAGCCCAGACACCCCCCTCCAGAAACTACCTTTCCTGCCTCCACCCAAACTCATTCTCTCTTTCTCTCCCTTTGTCTAGCAGACCCTCCCACCGATTAAGCATCAGACCTGACTGTGGCCACTGTAACTGATTCCCTTCTCTCTTCCTCCCTCCTTTAGAAACATGACCCTGATCGGGCTCCCTGCAGACCAACAATTTCAGCTGGATTCCTGCTGGCTGCACCTGCTGCACTGCCTGCCAGCCTCTGAACCAAAGGTATGCTGTCACCAAGGGACTTGTAATTCAGTAATTTGATTGGCCTTTGCTTTCCTTCCACAGCTTTCATTGGCCTCTTCCTCCAATGTGACCAACATGCTATTGAACTGATTCCTTGCTATATTTTCTACTGCTTTTGCATTCTGTACAGTTTGCTGTTTGAATTTTCTCCCACCCGCCCCTGCCCCGACAATCTTTAAATCCACTTTCTGCACAGAGTGCTCCACCCTCCACCCCCTTCAATTTGACTGGGCAGTGACAAGCACACTCCCTCTCTTAAAGGGTTGAACTCATGGTAACTAGCGCTCATACTAGTACTAAGATAAATCACATTTGTTGTGAAGCAAACATCCACCCCCTCTAAAAGGGATGGTTGCCTTAGGTCCAGTACCTAGTTCAGAAATATGGTGTGTGGTTGCTAACCATGGTGAAATGTGGCACCTTCCTTCTGCCACTCTAACATGAATACTCAGCAGTACCCAATACTGCCCAACACAAAGAGACATCCCAAGCTGGCACTACTGGTACTCCTCATTTTTATTCCAGGGGTGGAGGATGGCAAACATGAGGCAGTACCTCTAATGCACCAGTCAACATTCTCTTCCAACTTATTACCTGATGGTGGTACAACAAGGGGGACAATGGCTAACCCTCCCATGGCACACACCGTCAAGCTCTCACCACAACAATACACACCTCTAACACCTTGAGCCATACCTTAGCTGCCATGCTGCAATGCTGGACACATACAGTCACCCCTAACAACAATAGGCACACAAGTATATGTATGCTGGCTCACCCTGGGTGTTCTGGACATGCTATCTTAGGAAAATTATCTTAATTCTGCTGCTACTATCTGGGAACATGCACCCTAACCCAGGACCTCCAGGTATGTGCAATACCATGAGGCTTGGACACCTCAAGATAGTCTTGCTAAATATAGGCAGCCTACTACCCAAACTACAGGCAATTCCAAGCATGGATATAACATCTTTAACCTGATATCATTGCACTAACTGAGACCTGACTTTCCCCTAAAATCCCTGATGCCACTGTGGCACTAGATGGCTGTACCACTTTCTGCCTAGACAGACTGTCTAAGCAGGGTGGTGGCTGCCTGGTCTACCTCTGCAACAACATCAAAGGCCATGTGCTGCCAAGCAGCCTACACACAAGTGAGGCACAAATACTAAACATCAAACTCTCCATAGGCCAGCAAAACAAGGTAAGAGTGCTCTCGATGGTATACATACCCCTTGGAAAGCACACAACTGGCATTGAGCAGTTCATTAATAACCAAAGGCAGCTTAAGCAGACCTGGGAACAGGTAGTAGTAGGCAACTTCAATAGTAACTGGCAATCACAAGTAGTGGTGGACGAAGTGGGCTTAATCCGCTCCACAAAGTGATTCGCGGAGCAAAGGTGGATTAGCGGAGTGCTCCACAACATGAAGTGGAGTACTTTGCGTTATAATGAGGAACGCGAAGTGCATTGGAAACAGCTACATTGCATTACTCCACCTCCACTGGTCACTTCTCTTTCAATTTTTAAGGTGAAGTACATTGGTGGCAGTTCACTTCGCCTCACTTAGCCTTGTTTTTGAGCTCCAAAGGCAGATTTTGCAGTGATTCATGGGAGTTCAGGTCACATGGGCTCTATATTGATCTGCACAGCCTCAGTTTGAGGTAGTGTGGGTAGGAAGGAGTAGGAGACAGGGTGCTCTGATAGCTGTCTGTAGGAATCTTTTAAAAGCTGTTCAAAAAGAATTTTTGTTTTTTTGGGGGGGATCCAACTGTAGTTCATCGATTGTAGGAAACCCTCCTGTGCTCACACCATCGAGCGTTTTTGTTTGTGTGTGGATTTTGAATGTAAATTTACAACATTGAGTGTGTGTGGTGCAAGACAGTGAAGTGTGCTGTGTGGGGGATGGGTGTATCTGTGTGTAGGTAGATTTAAGTTGGAGAACTAGTGATTTCTTTGTGTTTTAGTAATATTTTTGTTATATAACTGACTGTGTTACTGTACACATAGTAAAATTGTCAGTAATAGTTCAAGTTTTTGTGCTGCTTATTGTGTGAATGTGGTGCAGCATTTCATAAGGTCAGGTTGTTTAAATTACAAATTTACATTATGTGGCACTGAGTATACTGAACTTTTGCATTTGCATCGCATTCCTCATTCAGCATTGTACACAAAGTGTTCTGTGTTGTTTGTGCAGTGTTGCGTGCATCAAATATAATGCACCTTTTAAAATTTGTGACACAGATCAGTGTAAGTGCAACTAAGCACAGCAGTGTGAACCTGCTATCCACTGCAGCTGCCTGATTTTGTGCTGCGATTGTGTTCTCTGTTCTTAGTTTTGCTGCTTGTAGTGCCGTAAAAATCAGCACTGTCTGTTTTCAGTGCCCCCCCCACCCCATGTTGAAAAGGTATTTTTTACCAGACTGGATTGTTTTTGTGACCCCATCAGCACCACTGGTTACTGAAGTTGTTTTAATTCCATGACAGTGTCACAACACAGTAGTCTCTTATCTGTTGCTGAAGCCACAGTTGTTTATTTTGCTTCACATCCAGCTAGTGAGTAGTGACACTCCAGTCAGAAAGTGAACGTATCAAAATCTGAATTTGGTAATAATATTTGTGGTTGATCCCCCAAAATGCCTGCAAAGAGACGTGCAAGTAAAGCTGTTTCTGGCCATGTAATGTAGGCAGTAAGAGGGTCTGTGGGCATGGTAGTAGTACGTGGATGGAGAAGTGCATTGCTGATGTGAGGAAAGGTATTTCTCCTGCAATGTTTTTTACAGCCCAATCAGTAGCTTCACTCATAGTTGGAGGAGATGATGTTTTCCCAGCCGGTGGTGTTAGTGTTACTGGTGTTAGTGGTGGTGGAGAGTAGTATTAGCATTGTTGCGTCAAGTTCTAATTCCGACCAGTGTACTGTGTCCAAACATATTGAGTGTGAAGCAGTGCAAGTGAGTGACAGCGTAGATGATGTCATACTTCCCAGTAACATCCCATTAACTGAACCTGATTCTGATGATCATGTCAACAATAGCAAACAATGTGATATTCCATCCACCGTGGCACTTAACGTCACTCATTTTCCATGCAATGGTGATTCACAGTGTGTGGTGAAAAAATATCAGGTGATGGTGGTGTAGATGCTGATGATGAATGTGATGATGCTGATGATGATGATGTTGCAACATGCAGTCCACATGTTAGCATCCAAGCAGAAGATGTGGATGTGTGCGACAGTGACATTGATGAATATGATGATGATTTAATTGACCCCAGTTGGGAACTGGAGAAAAAGAAATTAAAAGTGGCTGTGTCTGAATCTGTTTGCAGGAATCCCCCCCCTGTAAAAACTTGTGATTTACCGGTTTTAGTGAATGATGATGATGATGATGACCCAGTGCTCAATATGATAGGTAGTCGTGGTGGTCAGTTGCAGTCCAGGTGTGCAGTGCCAGAAACATCATGTCCCCCCCCACACTTCAGTGCTTAAAATAACAGACTTAAATGAGCCACATCATCATGGACATGTTAAAAGCAGAGCATCACAGTCCCTTGTTTGGGATTTTTTTGTTGTTTGTTGAAGATGCAAATGATGATTCAGTTGCAATCTGCCAGATTTGCCATGTGCTTGTGAGTCGAGGTAAAAAGAGGAGCCATCTTGGGACAGGAAGACAGCATACACATCTTAAAAATAGGCATTTGGCTCTGTGGACCCAGCGCAAACTGGCAGCTAATACCAGACTTGGGCATTCACCCGTATCACCGGCGGCAACCATAGCCAGCATGTTATCCCCCTCCATGACTGTTAAGCCCAGTAGGAAATTAAACGTGTGCAGTAGTGCAGTAATAAGAGCAGAGGATTACTACAGGCATGATGAGGTGGAGGACCATAATGACTTTGAAATGTTGTCCAGTGCTGGTGAGAGTAGAAGTTTTTGTGGTGGTGATGGTGGTGAATGCAGTATGTCTAGTGCAAGTGGTACATCAACCCTGGTTGGCAAATCTGGAAAAATAACATCATTTCTGGGTTTGTCATCATCACCTGTGCAACCGTCTTCATCAAATGTCCACACTTCACCCCGTAATGCCATTCATCACAGAAACACAACCATTTGTGACCAACAACACACCCGTATAAAGCGTTTAAGTCAGCCCAAGCTACAGAGTATTTTGTGCATAAGCTGAAGTACCCCCCAATTATACAGTGTCATGTGAACTTAATGCTGCTGTAGCAGAAATGCTGGCAATGAATCCTTTGCCCTTTTCCTTTGTGGAGAATTCTGGGTTCTGGTGGTTTGCTGCCCGTGCCTGTCCAAAATGGAAAGTCCCATCCAGGACATACTTTTCTACCCGTGCTGTTCCAGAGTTGTTCCGCACTGTCTCAGACTCAGTAAGACATGCCCTTCAACATTCCTCCTCTCCATTCATCCATTTAAATATGAATATGCGGACAAGTGGCAAAACAGCAGGAGATCTGTGTATAACTGCACACTGGGCAGGTGCGGGGGTTGTTTGTGATGCTGGTAGTGTGAATAATCAGTGCAGGAAGGTGGATTGTCGTGGTAGCAATCTTCCGGGGTCGCCAGCATGCAACAATTGCTATCGCAGTGTGACCTGTTCATACACTGGTGAGAACATGTTGGACATGGTACTGACTGAAATTGACAGATGGCTAAACCCTCTGTCCCTGAGAGCTGGGTTCATAGTAAGTGACAATGGGTCAAATGTGGTGAAATGCATCACGAATGGTGTTTTTTTTCATGTTCCATGCATGGCCCCCTGTTTAAATCTTTTGGTTCAGGAGTTTATGCAACACCCTGACATAAAGGAAATGCTGACCATTACACGACATATCTGCTCTCACTTTTCAAGATCTGGAAAGGCCCATGACCAATTGCGGCAGTTGCACATACAAAACAGCCTGCCTCAGCACCGCTTGAAGCTTGAAGTTGTCACCTGATGGAACTCCACGTTATACATGACAGAGAGGTTGTATGAACAATACAAAGCCATCACAGAATATCTTGTTATGCACACTAGCCGTGACAGTTCTGGGGCCTCCATGTCTATGGCGACTGAACAGTGGCACCTCATGGACTCTGTAATAACAATTTTGTGGCCTTTTGAACATGCCACACAGGCAGTGAGTGGCCAGTCTGCCTCCATTAGCCAATCAATTCCACTCCTGTGGGTGCTAAGGCAGACAATGGTGAATGTACAGCATAGCCTTGATGTTGCCGGAGATGGTGGTAGCAGTCTGTTGCTGCAACACATGCTGACAATATTGGACCACAATCAACACATTGTGAGCATTCAGCCTAGTGACAACTTTGCCATGGCAACAATGCTGGACCCACAATACAAACGTAGAATCGCATCAGTACTGGAGGGGGGGCCTGAACAGGTAAAAAATATCAGTGGTCAACAGGTTCACTTGGTTAATGAGGCACAGAAGTCACTTGCCAAGGTTTGCAAACCTTAGCAGCATAATCCAGCTGAAAGTGTAGCTGGAGGACCAGCAAGCATATCATGCAAGGGTAAGGGGACTGTAGTTCCTGGTGGTCTGTCATCCAAAGTGGTTGGCATCAACCTGCTTTGGGAGGCTTTGTCCCAAGTGGGTATTTGTGAAATCAATGATTCTGGGGAACAGGCTGACGCATCAACAATCGGACTTAGTGTGGCACAGAGAATGGTTGAGTCATATTTGTCTGAAAACAGGCATCTGACAATAAGTGAAGATCCTCTTTTGTACTGGAGTGGAAAGGTCAGTGAATGGCCAGAGCTGACTGCAGTGGCACTGAAGTACCTCACATGGCCACCCTCCAGTGTAAGTGTTGAGAGAGTATTCAGCTCAGCAGGTGCAATAGTCAGGGATTGTCAGACAAACCTGTCTTCTGCAAATGTTAGTTTGCTAACATTCATTAAAATGAATGCGAGGAACATACCAGCACAGACTGCAACCTTGGTATTCGTACCCTGGCCTAGTCATGGTGGTCTTGCTGATGTGGAAATGGAGCATCCTGGTGGCACTGGCAGTGGCTGCCTGAAATGGCCCACCACTGATGTAAATGATGACACAATGGAGAAAGAATTTCCCAGTGGTCAGACTTCAGACATCGATGACTGTGAGGGCAATTTTCTTTATGAGGGTGATGATGTGGTTAATGTTGGCAGGTTTTAACTGCAGTATTTAAAAGGCGGTGTGCACACCCACTCCAGACCACCACCACCAGGACTGATGTTATCCAAGTCTGCTGCCACCATGTGTCTGTCTGCCCCCATGGACCACCACCACCACCGGGACTGATGTTGTCCAACTCTGCTGCCACCATGAGTCTGTCTGCCCCCATGGACCACCACCACCACCGGGACTGATGTTATTCAACTCTGCTGTCACCATGAGTCTGTCTGCCCACCCCGGACCACCACCACTGGGACTGATGTTATCCAAGTCTGCTGCCACCATGAGTCTGTCTGCCCCCATGGACCACCAGTCCACCAGTGCCCCACCACCACCACCAGCTTCTTAATATTTAAACCATAAAGTGAGTATGTGCACTCATGTTTGTTATGCTGCTTCACTTCCTTAAGTTGTCTGTTTTGTTTTCTGTAGCTTTCCAGAGCCACAGTGGCAAAACACATACCGTACACTTCTTTTGTTTCTTTTACAGGAGAACAAAAACAGGCTCCATTGCTATCACTCATTGGGAAAGATGCTGTAGCTATACCGTACAGAGAGGAAGCGATGTAATGTCCATGTGAAATCCATTCAGGTAAGTATGAAGATTTTATTTCATCCATTTCATTGCTTTGTAAAGACTGCTGCAAATATTGCACACAACAGGTTGTCTTAGTAGTTGACAAGATGTGTCTGTGAAATGTAACTTGACAATAGGGATTGAGATTTGAGAACCAGGGAGGGACAGATAACGATGAAGTTGTAACTTTTAAGAAGTCATTCATTTCTTTTTTTAGGAAAATTCACAATACTTTGCTGTTCTGTCAAAGTGGCCTTATCAAAAATATTCGTCAACATGATCAGGCTCACCGCTCTCCCGACCCGAGCTTGGGCACACATGCAACACGCAGAAGTCTTTTCATTCGATGACCATGACCGTCATTAACAACCAGACTCCAGAAGGATGCTGATGAAATCTGTGAAGAAATAAAAAAATGCGAAACCATTACAGACAAAACTGAAAATATGATCCCCCCCGGCAAAAAAAAATAAATGCTTATCTTCATGTGCTTGAGAGTGATCCGTTTCCATTTGAGTGCAAAAAATTCTCATTGAGCACTGGAAGGTGAGCAGCAACAGTTCAGAGATGGAGTCACCTGTGTGATGCAGAACAATAGCATGAGTACATGTCCATGTCAAGTTCAACCCCCCTCATCATCACCTACAAAATACACAATATATATATATATATATATATATATATATATATATACTCACCAAGGCTACTATTACTGTACATCCAAAGGGCACCTTTTAATCCAGTTGACATGATCACTTTTCACTTTTCTGCACACAAGGAGGACACATTGTGGGCCTGCAGAAAAAATCTGGGGACTCTGTGCCACCACTGCGCGCATGACTGAGTGTGCCATTAATTCTGGGGGATCTTGTATGTGCTGAAACAGTCTAATTTCACTCTGTTAACACTTGTTAATTTTCTGCACATAAGGAGGACACATTGTGGGCCTGCATAAAAAATCTGGGGACTCTGTGCCACCACTGCGCGTATGACTGAGTGTGCCATTAATTCTGGGGGACTTTGTATGTGCTGAAACAGTCTCATTTCACTCTGTTAACACTTGTCAATTTTCTGGACACATGGAGGATGCATTGTGGGCCTGCAGAAAAAATCTGGGGACTCTGTGCCACTTTTGTGCACATGACTGAGTGTGCCATTAATTCTGTGGTACTTTGTATATGCTGAAACAATCTCATTTCACTCTTTTATCACTTGTCAATTTTCTGCACACAAGGAGGACGCATTGTGGGCCTGCAGAAAAAATCTGGGGACTCTGTGCCACCACTGCGCGCATGACTGAGTGTGCCATTAATTCTGGGGGACCGTGTATGTGCTGAAACAGTCTAATTTCACTCTGTTAACACTTGTTAATTTTCTGCACACAAGGAGGACACATTGTGGGCCTGCATAAAAAATCTGGGGACTCTGTGCCACCACTGCGCGTATGACTGAGTGTGCCATTAATTCTGGGGGACTTTGTATGTGCTGAAACAGTCTATTTCACTCTGTTGCCACTTGTCAATTTTCAGGACACATGGAGGATGCATTCTGGACTTGCAGAAAAAATCTGGGGACTCTGTGCCACCACTGCGCGCATGACTGAGTGTGCCATTAATTCTGGGGGACCGTGTATGTGCTGAAACAGTCTAATTTCACTCTGTTAACACTTGTTAATTTTCTGCACACAAGGAGGACACATTGTGGGCCTGCATAAAAAATCTGGGGACTCTGTGCCACCACTGCGCGTATGACTGAGTGTGCCATTAATTCTGGGGGACTTTGTATGTGCTGAAACAGTCTATTTCACTCTGTTGCCACTTGTCAATTTTCAGGACACATGGAGGATGCATTCTGGACTTGCAGAAAAAATCTGGGGACTCTGTGCCACCACTGCGCGCATGACTGAGTGTGCCATTAATTCTGGGGGACTTTGTATGTGCTGAAACAGTCTCATTTCACTCTGTTAACACTTGTCAATTTTCTGGACACATGGAGGATGCATTCTGGGCCTGCAGAAAAAATCTGGGGACTCTGTGCCACTTTTGTGTGCATGACTAAGTGCACCATTAACTCTTGGGGACTTTGTATGTACTGAAACAGTCTCATTTCACTCTGTTAACACTTGTCAATTTTCTGGACACATGGAGGATGCATTCTGGGCCTGCAGAAAAAATCTGGGACTCTGTGCAACTTTTGTGTGCATGACTGAGTGCGCCATTAATTCTGGGGGACTTTGTATGTGCTGAAAACACTCTCATTTCACTGTGTTACCACTTGTCAATTTTCTGGACATAAGACAGATGCCTTTTTCAGGATGCAGAAAAATGAGGCACCAAAGCAGCGCACACACACAAAACACACAGACACTTAACAGAAGGAAGGGGCCCCAGAATACAAAGTGTAACGCATACTGAAGACAACAAAAAAAGGGCATAATTACATACAAGGGTCAGGGATGGTATAGGAATACATTTCATGACACAGCAAGGAAGGTGGGGGGGGACATGGTGTGAGGAAACAAAACTAATGTGGGATCCTATGGTGATCCAGCAGCAGTTCCAGCATGGACATAATTTGAAGCTGATGTCTCTCTATGTCATCCAGCTGCTGCTCCACAGCACTCATCCTCTCGCTGTTTTCCTCAACAGCACTCCAGAGAACTGCCAAGTCAGACAGTGTTACATGCATTTCTCTGGTGTCCCTCATTTGACAGACTGACCTGCTGCTGGTGGTGGTGGTGGTGGTGGGGGTGCTGGTGGAGCAACAGGTGCTGCTGTGGCCCTCCTCTTCTTAGGGATGCCGCTATGCACAGCAGCACCTTCTGCCACGGAATGGCCAGGAGGTGCAGACATGATCTGTTCTGTGGCAGCCTGCCACTCCAACTGGTAGTGATTAGCATATGGGTGCACTGGCCCCCAGTCCCCAGGGTGACTCCCCCGGGGGCCAGGTCGCACCTCCTCCGCACTTAGGCAACACTTCACCACACTGCTGTCCCCCCCGACACAGACAAAAAACTGCCAAACAACAGAGGTGCGGGGAGGACCAGACACAGGCATGGGAGGGCCAGAGGAACTGGCAGTAGGCTGCTCACACTGCTAAACACTGATGGGATCCACACCTGGGTCTGGGGGTACAGGCACATCCTGCTCCAAAGGACCTTGTGCTGGACTTGATGGTGGTGGTGGTGGTTGAACTGCCTCAGAGTCAGGAGGTGGTGCTGGTCCTGCTTCCGGGGGTTGGACACTCACAAGTTTAGTGCGGTCCAACACAAATGGGCGCCCATGCCCCCCACACATGTGCACGGTACAATGCGTACTACCACGCTCTCCCAGAGCTGCCCCCCACCCTAGACATTCCCTCACCCTGCTCCATCTCTCCTACTGTGCTCCCTCAGTCTGAGCAATCACTACTCTGTCACATGACACAAGCACAACACACACACAGTCACACTCACACAGACAAACATCTAAGTACAATAAGTATAGAGGTAAGAAAAATAAAATTTACAGAAAGAACAAATTAAGTAAAAAACAGTACAGAAAAGACAAAAAAATGTAGCTTTTAAAAAAGCTGTTGGGTTAACTATCACATTTTAACTCTCCTACTCTGCAATCAAAACACTCCTCTCCCTAGTACACACTCCTCTCTCTCAGTCTGCACAGGAGAAAGTGAAACTGTCTGTGTGACTCACTTCCTTCCTGCCTGGCTAGAGAACATGTGACTTACAGTACTGTAAGCCATGTGATGTGTGTGGGGGGGGCTGCCAAGTCTGAAACACCAGGTGGATCACTTAAAATCATAATGAGGAACGCGAAGTCCATTGAAATCAATGACTTTGCCTTACTTCGCATTGTTATTCAGCCCAACGTGAAGTAGTAATGACAAGGCGGAGTGAGCACTTTGCATTGCCTACTCCACATAGCAGAGTGGCAACGCAAAGTGCCCACTTCGCCTGCACTTTGCCAGCAGATTTTAAATTTGCTGCATCTCTAATCACAAGATGAATCAGCCATAAGAGATCAAATCACAGGACTCTACTACACCCAGATGGCAACCAAAACCACCAGACAAAACTATCAGACGGGCACAAGTACCCTAATTGACTGGCTTCTCTCCACCTGCCCAGAACATATTACTGAGGTATCAGTCTTACCAGACTCCCTCAGTGACCATTCACCTAGAATGTGCAACTGGTCCAATAGGTTCACTAAGTGCACTCCCCCAGCCCACTAGAAATAAATCACTGAGAAATGGACAGCTGGAATTGTTCAAACAGTACCTGAGATTGGCCGACTAGACCCCTCTAGATGGAGCCAAAGATGGGAACCAAGCCCTAGATTACTTCTGCACAGTTTTTACAAATTTTTATTTATTTATTTGGTCTAGGATTGCAATACCTTTGAGCAGATAACCGCTCACTTACAAAGGTTCCACGTCAGAAAGGGTGGGAGAACATACATTGGAAACATTACAAAAGTCACTAGCTAACAAAATTATACAGATAACAATTTAGTAATAAAATTAATCATACAATCAACAGGATTATACTGTATAGGGATGAAAGAATGGAACAAAAGTTTACACAATTACATACACAGAAGCCATGTTGTAGGGAGGGACTACTGCTACCTAATGAGGCTAAGTCAAGACATAGGTCTGGAGTATAGCAGAAGGGATGCTACATGACAGTGTGTGGAGTGGGAGATAGCAAAGTATGGAGGGGGAGGGGGGAAGAGATAGGGTGAATAAGAGAGGAAGAATAAGATTCCAGAGAGTGGGGTAGGAGGAAAGGGAGAGGGAAGGACTGGGAAGTATTAGTAGTACTAGGAAGTATTAGTAGGTATGTTGAGGAGGTATGGTCAATAAGTGGGGCAGTGCAGAATACAGGGGGCAGATGGCATTTGTCAGGTGCAATCACAGCTACTTTTTGATAGCAGGTGTTGACAAAGTAGCCTTTTGAAAGCCCAGTTTCAGCACGGTAGTGAGTTCAGCACTTACGTTATTGAACCAGAGGAATGCCCGGTATACATAGGACTTCTGGCCTTGAGAAATTCTGCACTTAGGAAATGTGAGAAACTGGTCAACAGAGTTTCTGGTATGCTGTGATTCAGAGAATGGGCTTAGAAGGTTTGCTACTCCAGGAGGCATGAGCCCTAGGAGTGTTTTTTTGGCTAGCAGGCAGGTTTGATAGCTAAATCTGTTGCTTTGTTGTAGCCAACCAGATTGTGCATAGAGGTCACGACATCTTTGCCCCTGAGAAGTCTAAAAAATTAAAGGGGACTGCAAACCTCTGGCTCTCAGGCTCACTCATCAAGCTTATGCACTACAGAGACCACCTATGGCACAAGGCTAAAGCGAATGGGAAACAGGCTGACATCATTGCCTACAAGGCAGCCAGAAACAAATGCACAAAACTAATTAGAATTACCAAAGCCTCTTACTATAAAGATCTCCTGCGGAGGAGTTGAGGCTGCAGCAGGGACTTCTGGAACTCCATGAAATCCTTAATGGGTAGGGTTTCCAAGGCACCACCTCACTGGATTGTAACAGCACCACAAACATTACAGGAGCCTAGTGATATTGCACACATCTTTAACTTAGCCTTCACAGACCTAAGTTCTATACTATCTTACAACTACTTTACCTCCCCAATGCCTGGAAAGCTTCCTTCCAAAGATTCATCCGATCCACAACATAATGGCATACCACCATTTTACTTTAGACAAATAACCAGAGCTGAAACCATAAAATACTTCAAGCGGGTCCTAGGTAAGACTAGAATGGGGAGTGATCTCATTGATATGAAGATGTTAGCCCTCATTCTGGATGAGCTGGCAGCACCAGTCACCAAAATCTTCAATACATCCCTAAGAACAGAAGTGTTCCCGGACAAATGGAAGTCAGCACTTGTCACTCCCATCTTCAAAAGTGGTGACAGAACCAATCTGTAAAACGACAGGCCTATTGCAATATTAGCCACCCTTCCCCGCTATCTAGAGCACTGGAAGGAATTGTATCCAATCATTTTACAGTCTTCTATGCACACAACAGCAAGGGTTTCAAAAAAAAACACTGTACCCTGACCACTCTGGTTGACTACACCACACAACTTTATGTTGCATTGGACCATGGTATGGCAGTGGGGTCTATCTTCATAGACCTCACTAAAGCATTTGACACAGTAAGCCACCAACTTCTGCTAAACTGCCTTCTTTCCATTGGCCTGTCCCATAATATGGTAGCCTGATTTGACAGCTACTGCACCTCTCCCACAGATCACAATGCGTGCAAATTAGCAGGAAACTCTCTGCACCTAGGGAAATGAGCCTTGGAGTCCCTCCAGGTTCAATACTTGGCTCCATGCTATTTCATCTATTTATTAATTCCCTACCTACCAGCTGCCCTGCTCGCATGGTGCTCTATGCTGTCAGTGCCATCATCTCAGTATCTGGCAAGGATTTGTCCAAAATAACAATGGAACTTCAAGACAATTTCCAAAGGCTAGAAACATGGTTTGTGCAGAATAGGCTCTTGCTCATTTACAAAAAAAAATAAAGGCATGCTCTTCACCATGCCTCATAAAAAAAGTATGGTCCACTGTTATACAAAGCCGTAAAGGGGAATCATTGGAGCAGGTAAGCACATTTAAATACCTGGGTTTTCACCTAGATGACACCCTCATCTTCTCCACACATATCGACCAAGTCACAAAATCAGCAAACACTAAGCTAAGTGTTCTCTATCACCACAGGCATGCAATGACCCCAGGTGCATTGAAACTGGTCACTTGCAGCTCTGCGTTGTCTACCATTGATTATGGGCTGGTGAGCTATGGAGCTGGCTCGGGCGTGTCACTGAAAAGGGTCAAAACCCTCCTTAATAAGTCCTGTAGGCTGGTCCTTGGGGCAGATTATCTGACCAACACCAGTGCACTATATAAAGAGAGTGGATGGCTCCCTCTCCATCTCAGAGTAAAATACCAGTCCTGCCTGCTGGGGAAAAAAATCACTCCTAGGGCTGACACCTGAATCCACTGCTAATTTATTTAAGAACACCCAACCCACCAAAAACACCAGGAGTGTGACCAAGGGAGGGGCTACTGGTGCCCTTTAAGTGCACAAGGCTTGGACAGCAATCCCCATCATACCAGGGACCTAAGTGGTTAAATGACCTCCCTTCCCCCCTTATTAAATGCAGTAAGCTAAGTCAGTTTAAAACTGGGATCTACTCCTACATAGCTCATAAAAATGGCTGCTCCTGCCACATATAAACTTGGTCTACCCTAGTATTGCCCACCTAGCTCACTCACTCTCACTCATTTATTGCCACATCCCTTCTCCCTCTGCCCAACCCCCCCTACTCCATCACTCCTACTCCCACCCCTCATGACTATTCCTCTCTACTGTACCCTTGACAAAGTCACCTCTGGGTATGTATCTTTCAACTCTATGTAGCTAAGTAGCCCAAGAATTCTCTCTGGCCTTAAGCTGCACACTGAACCGCCAAATCGATGTACTGCACTCATAGAGTGTTTGTATTTCTACCCATAGCACTTCTGTAACTGAAACTGTGTAACCTTTCATGTAATTACTGTCTTGTCTATCTGTGTTGACCTGTAACCAGGGCCCCTGGTGTTCTGCGGCAGAATTTTCTGATTTCTGCAGCAGGGCTCCTGGACTTCTGTGGCAGCATTTTCTGATTTCTGCGGCATGATGTATTCATTTCTCTGGCAGAATGCAGTCCTGTCATTGGCTAACTATGATGTGATGTCATCAATGACATCATATGCTGAGCATAGAGGAGGAGCTTCAGGATAAACGAGGTGGGAAAGAAAGCCTGACACTATGGAAAAACAGTATATTTATATGAAAGTTCACCAAAAACAATGAATTCTGCGGCACTATATATATTCTGCAGCATGATGCAAATTCTCAGCAAATTCATAGCAGCAGGACACATGAGAATTCCAGGGCTTTAGCCTGTAAACCAATGTATTGTCATGTACTTTTTGACTTGGAACCTTTGTAAAGGAGCCCTTCAGCTCAAAGGTATTAATCCAAAAATGAAATAAATAAATAAATAAATAAAATTGTTAATGGTTCACCTGTCTCTGATCCTACTTCTGTAGCTGCTCGCTTCAATAAGTTATTGACTACTTGTGCTCTCCCCCCCAGCTTCTCTCTCCCTGCCTCCACCCACCTCTCAATCCCATCTCTACTTGGGGTTTCATCCCACCTGTCACTACTCAGGAAAAATTACTTGCCTTTTCATCACTCAACCTGTCCAAATCTTTGCATGATGGCAAGAACCTGAAGCTTCTCCACTTTTTAACTCCTGTCATTGCTTCTCCACTTATTCACCTCTATACCTGTCCTTTACCCTTTGTGCTGTCCGTAAGTCTTGAAAGATTGCCAGCATTCTCTCCCTTCACAAAGGGGGTGAGCCCATGTGGCAGAACTGCATTGTGCCAGTCCAATAACTCTGATGGAGGAATGACTTTCCTATCTTCTTCTTTTTCCTACTGAAATTTGTTGTGCAACAGTATCTTCCTATTCTATACCTTACCTTTTTACGCCCCTATTGTAGGTTGGCCACCTACGTCAGTCTTTTCTATCTCTCACTAAACTTTTTCACTACTACTTTTATTTCTAATTTCCATATTTCGGGGGCGTAGCCAACCAACGATCAAGATGGTGGCTTGATCTCAGAGCTCCACATGCCTAAAAGCCTAAAACCTGAATAAATACAAATATTTGTGTCTCCCGATTGGGGGAAACTAACTCACTGGTGATCTGAAGGCACCTGTTCAAGGCTGGCAAAATTTGGGAAGATTCCATCAAGGCACAATTTAGTAAAATGATCCTGAAGCTGTAACCATTTTTACAGTAGGCTGCATGGTGCACTCAGCACCAGAGAGGGAAGAACCCTCAGTCAGAGATATGTTTACTTCTATCAAGACCAGTATAGATGCCCTAACACTAGTGGCGAATACTACGGCAGTTTCTATGCAGCAAATGGATGCAAGAGCGGACCGACTGGAACAAAAAACAACAGCCCAAGATGATGTACTCCAAAGTCACTGTGCTACTATGCGGGAACAGGCAGCCCAGATTCATCTTCTCCAAGACAAGTTGGAAGACTTGGAAAACAGAAGTCGTCGTTACAACTTAAGACTCCTTGGTTTTCCTGAGGGCTGCGAAACTGGGAAAGTGTTAACCTTCCTGCAACAAACGCTACCAGAGATTCTTCAATTGCCTAAAGGTACAAGAATTACAATTGAGAGGGTGCATCATTCCTTACAACCCTGACCTACGCAGGGAGACAGGCCTCGACCCTTCATTGCCAGAATCCTAAACTATGCTGAGAAAGAAGCTATCCAAGCTAGGGCCAGGGAATTGGGGCAATTATGTTGGAGAGAGAGCACTCGATCATGATCTTTCAAGACTATTCTAAGGATCTAGCTGCCAAATGGAAAGCCTTTTCTGAAGTGTGACCCAAACTCCATAGTTTGCAAGTTCCGTTCACTCTGTGATACCCTGCAAATCTACAGATTTCTGTGAATGGTACAACACATCAGTTTGCCTCCCCAGATACAGCTATGGACTTTATTACAAAAATGTGGCTGGCTGACTCGGGTTCCTCATCTCTTATCCTGGTCGAAGGCCGAGCTCAACGACATTCAGCGAGAGAAAATTCATCTGACACCACAGCGATGGCACCTCCTACACCTCTTAAAAATGGCCTGGACCCTCGTAACTCCAAAGTTAGGAAACGATCGACGAACTCTTCTCATTCTTAATGCAGCCACCCACAAGATAGAAAATACTCCCCAGGAAAGCAGACCCAGCACTCAAGTGCAGCGAGTACAGCAGAGTCGGAATTCATCAGCCCATATTTTGCACACAACCAATTTGTGGCATTGAGGAATTTAACAGACACTGATCGGGGGGACGAGATGGACACTAATGTGGTGGACCCTAATCGCAATGACTCTGCAGACGAGCATACCTCCTGGGCTTATGCTGCAGACTCTGCGCTGCCTTTGCAGGACTCAGAAACACAAAACCCAGGCTCCCGGTTCACTCCCAGGCTGCAGTATAGAAAAGGACCCTGTAGTCCCGTCATGAACTTCTGTGCTGACTATGTACAGGTTGGATAGGTACCTAGGGACAGATGTCTTGGGGAACTGGGAAATGGATGCAGGGGGATAAATGAAGCCTTAGCAGCTTTTAGCAGCCGAGAATATAAATTTTGCTCGACTTTAAAGGTCAACAGTCAGGGCCTCCTCCTGATGGGGCAAGTCCCATTAGCTTCAGCGTACTGGTTTGTCCAACACAGGTTATCAGTGTTCCCAGACGCATATTCGGAGGTACTAATAACAGGGGGGTTATAACAAGGTTAGGAGGGCATTTATATAACATTATGTAGCAGAACTGTATGGTGCAAGGTTAATCTTTCCAGAAAGCTAGGGGAAAATGATTTCTGACTGTTTTTCTGTTTGACCACTCCAGAACCTCTTCCCCTTCCTGCCCCCCCCCCTTCTTACTAAGTTACTGAGCAATAGTGTGGGGCCAGGTCTGCATGGACTATAACATGTGATGGATACATTGTGTATAGAATCCTAATAGACCCCACTGTCTGCATGGCCTTCCAGCCCTTAAGAACAGATGACGCAGTGAAGAATTCTGCTATGCTGCCATGTAGTACTTGCATCCAGGATGTGGGCGGGCATAGACCGTTATGTATCTGCTTCTATTTGATTTAACAGACACTAATTGCTTGAGGTCATTTGGAAAAACAGAGAGTTAGAGAAGGGCGGATAGTAAAAAGAGAGGATGTATGGCACAGAGTCTTTTGAGCTTTGCTCAAGATGGTACACTTCTGTTAGCCCTCTCTTACAGTTACTTGCACCCCCTCCCCCCCATTATCCCCTCCCAACTGATGATACGCCCATGGAAGGATACACCCTACAGGGAAGGCATAACAAAATTAAAGATACGATGTTTAGATATAGATCTAATACAAAATATCGGTTCAGTGTGTTTGGTTAGATGTTACTATTGTTAACTAGATCTAGTTTAGAATGTAGTTAAGGAGCCCTCCCCCCTCCTCCCTTTATACTGCCCAGCGGAGATACAAGAATGGGAAGTATGTGAAGGTTGCTAGGCGTACATGATAGGACAGCCAGCAATCTACATTTCCCCGATAATTGGGATTCCTTGTAATAACTCCATAGTCCCTCTATCTCATTTCGTAGGAAAGCAGTACTGAGATGTTGATAAATTTCTTGTTTGTGTTACTTTTCCGGGAGGTCGCCTGGACCTTTTGGTTAGCCAACAGCCCAGCTATTAATCGGAGGCCACCAAGTGTTCCCCTTTTCCCCTCTTAAGGGAGGCTCATTTATGGCCTGGTACACTTGGATAAGGCTCTGGGCAATGGAATACCATATTACTCCCATTAGTGATAGTACAAGTAGTGCACTAGATAAGTCACTTTGAACTTAGAGTGCAAAAAAAGCTCCTCTTTTTATTGGAGCTTAATTACCTCATGTCCCCCAGGGGCAATTGGGCATACCATTGGCTGGGGCTCCAGCTGGTTTAGTCTCATCGCATCTTTTCTCTGAGTTCTGTTTGATAAGTTAAGCAATTTAAACTTTCAGTTAGCACATAGGTACAGTAATTAAAAGTAAGCTCTGCACATTGTTATTTCCGACTTATGTTCAAAGGGAGAGGATAGAAACAATTAACCCACCTGGTATAGAGGTAGGGGTGGACTGTATCTGGTACTGAATTTCCTCCAATCCCCTTTGGAGTGTCCATAAGCCAGAATGACAGACATCGTACTTCACACTTGGAATGTCAGGGGGCTGAATTCCCTGGTGAAACACAAGAAAGTCCTGGCACATCTGAAAAGGTTACACTCCAAAGTGGCTTTCCTTCAAGAGTCCAAACTCTTGGGGGATGATCACACTCTGAATAAGGACTGGGTGGGTCAACAGGTACACTCCAATGCCCAACCAGGAAGCACAGTTTTCTTATTCTTGTGCATAAACCTCTTAACTGGACTTTAGTCCAGATGCTTTCAGATCATGAAGGCAGATGGGTAATTGCCACATATAACACACCCACAAGACCACTTACTCTATGTAATATATACGCCCCGAATGTGGACTCCCACCAATTCTTTCATAATCTGGCAGAGGTGATTTTGGAGTTTAACCCCCAGACTGCCCTCTGCTTATTGGCGGGGACTTCAACCTAACCCTTGTGCACTCCCTAGATAGAAATGATAAGGGCAAACAGGCACACATTAGAAGTAGGAAGGCCCTTCAGCAAATGATCCTGGATCAGGGGCTTACTGATTTATGGATAATGTTTCACCCCAGAATGAGAGATTATACTTTCCATTCAGAAGCTAATGATTCATGTAGTAGGCTAGATTTTTGGCTAGGCTATCCCTTCCTTACAGCCAAAACTCTTGAGGTCTCAAAACTGCCACGTGCTATTTCTGATCATGCCCCAGTCCAACTCCTTATACAGTGGGATCCCATGCTCCCCCCACCTAGACAATGGAGGCTAGACCCTCTCCTAATGAAAGACCTGGACTTTATCCCCTGGGCTAGGAATGAGGCCTCTCTATTCCTGGCTGAAAATACTATAGCAGACACCTCTGCTGGTACCACATGGGAAGCCTTCAAAGCCATGATGTGGGGCAGCATTATGGGCTTTGCTGTGGCTAAACGCAGAGAAAGAGAACAACAGTTAGTCACCCTGGAACAGAAGTTGGCCGAATCAAAAGGTGTCTTTAAGTCCATGCCCTCTCCATCTGTTCAGTCCCCTATAGGCAGAACTATATTAAGTCTTCGATTCGAAATCAACCAACTCCTTAATAGGAGGGCCGAAACAGCCATTCTTTGACTCAGGCACACCTTCTGGGAGGGTGGAGATAAAGGGGGCCAAGTGCTTGCCTATCAGATCCATAAACAACAAGCTAGTAGATATATCCTGGGGCTGAAGAACACACAAGGGGTATTGGGTACTTCCCCAAAGGACATTAATTCTATTATGACATCTTTCTATAAATCACTATATACCTCCACACACACAGGACCAAACAGAGATACTCAATATTTTTTGGATACTCTGCAGTTTGGGAAGTTTGGGAACAGGAGCAATGCCTGGACCTTACAATCACTAGTGAGGAAGTAGCAGTAGCCATTCGAGATTTGAAAAAGGGGAAATCACCAGGTAGTGATGGCTACACTGCAGATTTTTACCAGGCATTAGCCCCAGTTGTTCTACCTATCTTAACTCAGGTATTTCAAGAGATTGAAATTAAGGGGACCTTACCTCCATCTATGCACGAGGCAACCATTGTTGTTATTCCCAAAAAGGGTAAAGACCCTGCCAACCCTGGAAGTTACCGCCCGATATCACTTATTAACTTAGACAGCAAACTGTACACCAAAATTCAAGCTACTAGACTCAGCCCCCTACTCCCTGGTCTTATACACCCATCCCAAGCAGGTTTTGTACCTGGGCGTTACAGCTTGGACCACTTGAGAACTCCTATGAGTTTACTGCCAATTTCAAAGACAATCTCTACACCTGTAGCTGCCATTGCCATAGACTTCGAAAAAGCATTCGACTCAGTTGAACGGGGATATCTATACATGGTCTTAAAGCACTTTGGCCTGGGAGAAAAGATTCTAGCTAGGATACAAGCTATATATGAGAACCCCTCAGCCAGAGTTAATACAAATTCAGTATCCCCCCCCTTTGCATTAGGAAGAGGTATGAGGCAAGGCTGCCCCCTTCCCCCCTTTTGTTTGTACTGGCAGTTGAACCCCTGGTGGCTGCAATTCGTAGTCACCCTGATATACAGGGTTTGAAAATGGGAAGTATAACCTACACAACCTTTATGTATGCTGACAATCTCCTTCTTCTGTTAGAGGATGTCCACCAAGCCATCCCCTCCTGCTTAGTCTCTTAACAGTCTTCTTTAAGCACTCAGGCCTATGACTGAACCAGAATAAAACCGAGGTACTCCCTCTTAACTCCCACTGCTCACAGCAACTGGTAGAAGCAGCTGATCTCCTATGGACTCCTAATGGCCTTACATACTTGGGTATTAATTTAACTTAATCTCTGGAGGATATATGGCAGGCTAATATACAGCCCCTTCTGTCCTCCATCAAGACAGATTTTGACAAATGGAGATTATTAAAACTCACTCTAGCAGGGAAAATTGTGGCTGTAAAAATGGTAACAGCCCCTAAACTCTTTTACCTTCCTATGCACTTGCCTATCCCTTTGCCTAAACACTGACACCAGCCCATAGATAAATTATTTGGAGGCTTCCTATGGGAAGGTTCTAAACCCAGATTCAGTCGCTCCAAACTTAGATCTCATTGGAAGCAAGGAGGGTGGAATCTTCTATGGTCGGAAGGATACCGGCGGGTTTTCCTGCTAGCCCAGACGGTTAAGTGGGCATGTCCACTCTCCCCTTTTTCTCCACAATGGATACAACTTGAAATGGACATTCTGGGTACCATTCACCCATCTTCTCTTTTTGTACAAAGGCTTAGTCCTCACACTGGCTCATGGCATATGTCAAATGCAGACCCTATCTCACCTACAGTGGTCACAACCCAAGCTAATTGGTTTAATACACACCTGAAAATGAAACTGGACCCTATCCCTCTCTCCCAGATGCCTCTCTGGCAAAACCCCGTTATCACCATAGGAGGGTCTGAGGTAAGATGGAAAAAATGGGCCAATATAGGCATCTCCAAAATGGGAGATATGCTAACCCCCAACCATAAAGCTTTTCATACATTTCAGTCTCTGAGGCAGAGGTGGGGCATGCCACAATCTGATTTCTAGAGATACCTCCAACTTAGATACGCCACTCGACAGCTGTTACCCCCTAAATTGATATATGACAAACCCTCCGGCCTGCACTCATGCATACTGCACCCCCAGGGACTGGCAGGTTGGCTATATGCCACTATTAGAGACACTCTCCCTTCCCAGTCAGACGATGCTAGACATAAATGGGAGAAGATGCTGCAAATCCATATTTTACCTGAGGCCTGGGATAAGGGCTGGAAGGATGCACATAGCTGGTTCAAAGATGCCAAGTCCAGATTAATTCAGAATAAAATTGCCCACTCGTGGTATAAAACCCCTACTATCCTCTATAAAGCCAAACTACTAGAGTCTGATAGCTGCTGGAGATGCCAGTTACCAGGGGGAGATTTACTGAGTATTCTGTAGTCCTGTACTAAGATCCAACCTATATCGCAGGAAATACAGAAGGTAGCCTCAGAGGTGATGCATCAACAGATCCCTCTCAGCCCTCTTTTTTATCTTTTGGGGATAAATAGTGATATACTGAAGTTACAGTATCCCCACCACAATATAGATGGCTAGCGTTGCTTACTCTGCAAACCAAGAGATCTATTTTATGTAAATGGAAGTCCCCTCTTGTCCCCACAGTAACTGAAATAATGACATCTCTTACAGCCCTGGTGAAGCTAGATAGAATTTCTCATCTTCAAACATCTCAAATGTTCGCATTTAGAATCTGCTGGGCACCCTATCTTAATTACCTTAAAGATATCCACTCACAGACAAGCATAGGATGACCCCCCCCGAACCATTTGTAGGATAAAAGGTGTTTGATCGGAAAGGTTAGTGGCTGACCTAGTGATGTGCAAGGTGGCTATTGTCTCCCTTTTCCCCCTCCCCCCTTCCCCAATGGGAATAGGGCTCGATAAGAACATCATGCTTCCAACTGGTTAAACTGGTTGTACTCTGCATATGGTACTTCTACTATAATGTTCTTAAAGTTAAGAACTCGAGCTTTGGGATCCATCTACATTTTTGTCCCAGGTTATGCTCAGATCTTGCAGTGCACATACATATTTGGTCTAACCTTTCTCCTGAAGCCATGAAAAGGACTGACTGAACCAGTCTAGATCTGTAGAATCAGGCCACAAGAGTGATGATAATCTGCTTACAACCGGGATATCTGACTGTTTTTTCTAACTTGATGTATGTCCTTTCCTCCTGTGCACTGTATGTATAATTAATGGTCTGCATACCTCTGAAAGTATAATAATTGATGTCTGTATTACTCCCTAACCCTCTCTTTTCCGAACTTTATATTCCCCCCTCCTCCCCCTCCTGCCCCCCACTTGTCTTTTTTTCCCGCTTTTGTCTAGCTACATTGTCCCTCCCTATGCTTCATGGAAATGTGTAAATGTGTATTGCTAGCTGAATGATTAATTATATGGAACAAATCTCTGGATGTATAATGTATCTTGTATACCTTATATTTGAAAATAAAAAAATGTCAACTAATTTCCATATTTCCGTCCCTCACCAAGAACTCCCCAAAATAATGCACCAGGCTAAGGCCAGAATCTGGCAAGAATGAAATAAGCTTTGTTTATGGCATTAAATGCTGAAGATATAAAGTGCCTTTAAATAAATAAGGTTCTAGTTAAATAAAGTGCATGGAGGGCATTTTGTGCCATATTATGAGTTTAAAGTGCTGTAGTGCTTAATTAAGTTAATACGTATGCTATTTTTATGTATATGATGCAGGAATGTTTAGAAATGTTTAAAATGGCAGTTAACTACAAAATAATGTCCAGTCTGCTAGGTGGAATATGAATATAATGGAGTGGCATTATGTCTCCCTTGTTTAAATTATTTTGCTCCTGCTCCATTGTTATGTAGAATGTTATGCCAAAGAAATCCTGCATCAAAGTAGGAACTGTTTGAACTGAGTGGCCAACTTTAAATTTTACTTTTACTGCCGCTCAGTCTCTGTAAATAATTACTGATGCCCCTGTATTATTATTAGGACTCCCAGCCACTGGCTTTGTATAAAATATACTGTTGAATTGTACCAGCTAGCTGTGGAGGAGTTCATGGCATGTGTGCAGCCAGTCCAGGCTGCTAGAGAGGCAGGATTCCCTGAGTAATCTTTGCGTTCTGAAAAGCGAGCACTTGACAATAAAAAGGGACTATGCTGGCCCTGGACATAAAAGCTAGAGCCCAGTATAAAAAGGAATAAAAAGGGGCTTACTAAAGCTGTGCAGAGCCCCAAAGCAGAGCAGCTAGATAATGATTGTCTAGCAGTCTGCCGCTCTGCTACAACATAGAAAACAAATGATTTAAAGGGAAAGGGAAGTCCCTATGCATGTGGAAATACTATACAGTTGAAGTAGCCCTCAGAATAGGAGAGGGCTGCAAGATAAACTAAACACAATAAAGAAATTACACAAATTAAAGAATAAAGAGACACTGCAGGTCTCTAAAGGAGCTTCATTATGTATACAGCCCTGAGATATAAATTAAAGAGCTAGTGTCCATATACTATAACAATACAGCACATGTATAAATGAAATAAATGTTTACACTGTTTGCATATATAGAAAATATGGTGCTGACCTGTTAGCAAGACCTCAGGAAGGGGATTTCCTACAGAGGGACTTCCCATAAGTAAAACCTCTTTATGTTAATAGAGGAGGAGTTTCCCTATTTAGAAGCCATTCTATAACTAATTGGATGGTATGGGAGGGACTTTCCCATAAGTGGAAGGGCTATATAAGCCCTCCTCAAACACCAAAAGTTAGATTAGCATAGCCAGTCTCACTTACCTGGAGTAAGGTAAGCAGAAGGACCTGTGCCTGAACAGGAATTTATCTCTAACAGCAGGAAAGCTGATGAATTATTTTGAGATACCTGATGTAAGGCGAAATAGCCTTGAGTTATTGTTTATTTTCTTGTTCTGTTTATTTATATTTATTTATTTTTTCTATTTTTGTACAAAAAAAAACACACTGCAGGTGTGTTGTACCCTATTACTGTGTTCAGTGTTATCTTTATACCCACGTACCTGCGACACCCCACCACTGCTGGCAACTTGTATCCTATCTCTCTCTCCTCCCCTCTCTTGCAAAGGTGCAAGAGAAATGTTTCTACACCTGGCTTGCTCACTTTATCCACTCTTCCAGCTTCCTCTCTGCCTTTCATTCTTGTTTCAGAAGCACCATTTGACTGTCTCCTCCTTACTGCATGTCACCGATTCTATATTCTCTGGGATGGATCAGGGACACATCACAGTGGCTGTTTTCATTGATCTGGCCAAAGCATTTGACTTTGTGACCCATCCACTCCTCCTGGACAAGATGAGTTCCAATCACCTCTCAGCCCCACTCTGTTGACTTGTTACATTCTTACGTCTTGGACCATCAGTAGTCAGTACCAATAGCAGGTGTTCTGTCTTCTCCCTTATAAATCTAGGCTGGGATCCCTCAGGGCTCCATCCTGGGTCCAGTCCTATTCTCCATTTTCCTGAATTACCTCCCCTCTGCCTGTACCAATTCACATAATCACATGTATGCAAATGACACAGTTATCCACACCTCTGGTCCCTTGACTGCGACAGTGGAAGACTTGCTCCAGCAAGATATCCACATTGTCCTGTAAGGGTTCCAGACCAACCAACTCCTGGTCAACACTACAAAAAAAAGGAAAAACACAGGGTGGGATATTCAGACTGTGCAAGGTTGTGGCGCAAGCCTAGGCATAACGCAACTGGGATGTGCCAGGGTGCTGACAGGGTGATATTCAATGGTGCTGCACCATGGCTCAGCACCATTGAATATCGCTCTGTGGCCACCCACACTGTGCATGGTGCAGTGGCACTGCACCAGCGCAAGTGGTCAGAGAGGGGCAGGGGGATGCACTAGCGCAAGTGCCATTAGCTAGGCGCATCAACTTGCCCGATATTCAAAGTGCACATGCAAATGGGGCCATAATGCATGCAAGGCACAAATGGGGCCGTTTGTATGTCGATGCTCTTCATTGCATGGGTGCACCGATCCCGATGACTTGGCCTGGCACCCTGCCAGGCTGCAGCCGTCGAGGGACCGATGCCCCTGCAAGTGGCAAGGTTCTCACCGGTTCGATCTCGGCATAATGTATTAAACTAATAAAGTCCTATATCCCTGGTGGTCCAGTGGACCGCTCCCAGCCCGATCATGGGCATATGTATTAAAATAAGAAGTCCAATATCCCTGGTGGTCCAGTGGACCGCTCCCAGCCCGATCGAGGGCATATGTATTAAAATAAGAAGTCTGAACTCCCTGGTGGTCCAATGGACCGGTCCTAGCCTGATCGCGGGTATATGTATTAAAATAAGAAGTTCGAACTCCCTGGTGGTCCAGTGGACCATGTCCAGCTCGATTGCCAGTGTAGGTTTTAACATATTATATACTAATCCATCCCTGGTGGTCCAGCGGTACTCCCCTCCCCACCTGCCCACTGAGCCCTACAACCCTGCCCACCCCAGGTCAGCAGTGGGCGACAGCTCCCCACCCACAAGCCACCCTACCACCCGCCGACTGACTGCGTACAGTAGGGCTGTACTTCCATTGGTCCACAGCGTGAGCCAATGAGTGTGGTATCCGTGCCGTACTACGAGTCCAGAAATGTGAATGGATCCATTTCACATGCTCTGAGCTATGTGTCTGACATGTACACACACTCTACACTGTGGACCAATGGCTTACATCCCTACTGTACGCAATCAGTCGGTGGGTGGTGATGCGACTTGCTGGTGGGGAGCTGTCACCTGCCGCTGACTGGGGGGAGCAGGGTGGTGGGGCTCAGTGGGCAGGTGGGGAGCAGTCCACTGGACCACCAGGGATATTGGACTTCTTATTTTAATACATATGCCCGTGATTGGGCTGGGAGCAGTCCACTAGACCACCAGGGATATAGGACTGTTAGTGTAATACTTCTGCCCGTGATTGGGCATGGGGGGATGCTACCACGATGGATGGTGCCACCGGAGCTCGGGTGGCCACCCACAGCTGGCAGATGCTGTGTTGCGCCCTGCAATATGGCAGCTCACCTGTGGGTGGCCAGCTGTTGCTCCTTTTTTTCTAGCTCAACTGTGTGCAGCGCAAGTAGGGGTTGCGTCTGCATGGGCTCAGCCCATCCCAGGCTGAATATTGGGATGTGCTGAGCATGCATAGGCACGTCCCCCCTATTTGCACTGCATACATTACTGATGCACTCCGGTGCATAAGGATTTGTGCCAGGCACTTTTCCCTTTTGAATATTGCGCTAGGGCGGATCGGTGGGTTGAGCATGGTGCAACTGTGTTGCACCATGCGCAACCATTATGAAGATCTCACCCACAGTGTCCATGACCTTTGGCACCATCCCAAAACTGGCCAGGATCATTCCCCTTGCTGCCTTCTCCACCTGGATGGCACCCATCTTGAAGTGCTTCCCCAATTCAAGTATCTCAGGGTATGGCTTGGTAGTGGGTTTAACTTCTCTTCCCACATCAATGCCATTCACTCCAAGCTCTGCCCCGAACCTGGTGCCTTGTACCATAATAAAGACTGCTTGTCTCCTCAGGACTGGATGGAGCTTGGTTACTTGGTTACTTGTTTTAGTGGACAAAAAGAAGGCAATTCCCTATTGAGATTGTCCTCCACATGTGTGGAACATTAACACAACTTTACTTAAGTAGCCATTTATGAAGTTTATTTTTGAAGAGTGTGACATTTAGAGAATCTACTATATCTTGTGGAAGTGTATTCCATAACCTGGGTGCTCTAATAGTGGCAAAATTTTACCTTTTGTTATTATTTGCTCTTTTGACTTCCAGTTGTTTATTGTGTAACCTTGCCACAATGTTTTTGGTAGAGTAAGTTATACCACACTGTTGCATCAGAACAGATGATTGAAAAATGTTATATAACTGTAGGCGATCACCTCTAGTTCTTCTTAGTTTAAGAGAGTATAAAGCGGTTTTCTGGAATCTAGTATCATAATCCAAATGAGCAAGATGAGATACAAGTTTGGCTGCCCTACACTGAATCTGTTCTATTCTATTAATGTCTGAGATCAGGTATGGATTCCAAAATGGTGAGCCATAGTCAGTATATGGCCTGACATGTGACCTATACAAGGTCATAATGCATTGTTCAGTTTTAGAGATGAAGATGCAGTTTATCCTACAGAGGAGAGCATTGATTTGGTTAGCCATTTTATTACAACGAGATGAGGAAGATAATTTACTGTTGACCAGTATTCCTGTCTTTTTCTGTGTTAGATTCTCTGATGCTAATATTGTTTAGTAAGTATAATTGTTTGGGGTTGTTTTTTCCCATATGTAACACTGTTCATTTTGACACATTGAAGTACATTTTGTTGATATGAGCCCAGTGTTCTATAGATTCAAGGTCAGTTAGTAAACTTTTTTTGTTGATCTCGTTGTTTACGTTACCCCCTAGTTTTGTATCATCAGCAGACTTTACTAAGATGTTGTTAGATGAAATATTCATATCGCTGATAAAAACATGAAAGAGAGTGGGCCCCAGAACAGAGCCCCGAGGAACACCTTTAGTCACCCTTCCTGTGTTGGACAATGCACCGTTTACCCTAACCCTTTGAGTACTGTTACTCAACCAACTGCTTATCCATGAGACAATAGAAGGTGAAAAACCTAGATGACTAAGCTCATTTATCAAGATGGCATGTGACACTTTGTCAAAAGCTTTACTGTAGTCAAGAAGGATTACATCAATGGAGGTGTTGGAATCAAGGCTTGTAATTATATGATTATAGAAAGAAAGCAGATTGGTAGTACAGGAAAAACCTGGTTTGAACCCATGTTGAGATGTATCTGTTATGTTCAGAGATTGCATTTCTACTTCTAAAAGTGATTTAATTATTTTTTCCATCAGTTTTCAAGGAATTGAGGTGAGACTGATTGGTCGACAATTTTGTACTTTTGAGTGTGATCCTTGTTTAAAAATGGGAGTAACTATAGCAGTCAACCAATTGGATGGAATTCTGGATTCATAGAGAGATTATTAAAAATAATTGTTAGTGGTAAAATAATGGTTTCTTTTGTTCCTATAAGGAATTTGGAGCTAACAATATTGGGACCTGGATTGGTTGTTTGTTTTAATGTTTGCAATACTTCCTTGGTGCCCTGAAGTGAAACCTTATAGTCTGTAAAACTAGGAGAATAAGTTTTCAATGTTGTTAGCAAGGTATCTTGCTCAAAAACTGAAGAAAAGTATTCATTTAACACAGATGCTATTTCTGCATCAGATGTAATAGTTGTGTTTTTAATAGTTAATGGTTCTATCAATCTGTTGTTCCTTTTTTACTATTTAAGTAGGAATAGAGGGCTTTGTGTGAGTCTTTTGCATGTGCAATTTGAAATTCTAAGTTTCGTTTTACAAGTATGCTTAGTTTTTTTAGTGTTTTAACAGCTTCCCTATATTTAATTAATATGTCGTCCTTTTGATCAATAGGACTTTTTTTAATAATGAGAATAATTTTTGTTTACATGCAATTTGTTTTTTGATAGATCCATTAAACCAAGGAGGAATTTTTCCTTTGAAGTTGTATTCATTCTTTTCTAAGACATACTGTTGTTCTAATTCGTGAATTTTTGATTTCAATAAGTTCCAGGCCTCTTCAATGCTAAGGGGGGAAAGAATGTGTTGCCACTGGAAATTGCTTAAATGTTCATTGATGTTACAAAAGTCAGCCCTATCGTATAGCTTGATTTTAAGTTTATTAGTTCTAGGTTGTTGATGAAGTGGAATAGTAAAGAATATAGATATATGGTCACTGTTACCAAATGGGTCAGAAATCTGAAGATCAGTAATGGAAGTCTCTAAGTTTGTTATGACAAGGTCTAAGATGTTTGCTACCTGGTTAGGTTCCCTAATAAGTTGGTTAAGGCTGAAGTCTATAACAGTTGAGAGTAGTTGTTCGTCATGTTGATTTGAACCTGTTAAGGTCCCCCAGTTTATGGTGGGTAGATTGAAATTTTCCAGTATTAGGACCATACCCTTATTTGCTTTTTGAGAGATTTTGTCGGCTAACTGGGTGGTTTCAGTAATGTCTGCAGAGGGTGGGTGATAACAAGTGCCAAATAGTATTAGGGGAAGTCCTGTATGCTGAATATATATCCATATGCTTTCTCATTGAGTATTAGCTGATGATTCAAAGGAGGGAATGCCATTTCTGATGTAGATGTTTACACCTTCCCCTTTCCTAGTGTCCATTCTGTTTTTGAAGTACTGTTTATATCCAGGGATTTCAACTAGCCATTTTTTATCAGGGTTACCCCAAGTTTCTGTTATAGCTGTAAGTCCCAAGTAGAGGGACTATGCCTTAGTTTCTAGTTCTGCATGTTTGGAAATGTTAAGAAAACGAGCATTAAGGGATAAAATATTCAATTAGTTATGTTGCGGTGCATAAGTATTTATAATAAGAGAATTAGGTGCTTACCCAGTCTCCCCCTTTTCCATCAGTTTAAATGGTTGCTAATAAAAGTGGCAACCTTGCATCCCAGTAATGTGCTCCCCCTCCTACTGAGGTGCAGTCAGTCCCAACAAAATAGGGATGGTTTATTGTGGAATTCTTCCCAATGCGTAAGACAGGAGATATTTTGTCAATAGCACCACTTCCTGAGCCATTCATTTAAGGCTTTTATTTTGGCTGTAATGCACCTTGTGGCTCTTGGGACCTGCAGAATTTCAGATAGGCATAAATTACAGCCTCTTTCCACCAATATATTACAGAGTGAGACATAGTTCTGTTTAAGTTGCTGTAGTGAAGATCTATTGATGTCATTAGTCCCTGCATGAATGAGCACTAGGGGGTTCTTGATGGCTGGTGTCAGTATTGTTTTTACTGTAGATGTTATGTCTGAGACACTTGCCCCTCGATAACTTGAGCAGGTTTGATTTTCTTTATCTGGGTTACAAAAGGCCCAATCGACATATTTTATGATGGAATCTCTCAGGACATAGACCTGTTTTGACATAGAGTCATTTTTGGGGGGGGGGGGTTCGCTTGAGCTGTTAAGGGGAAGGGGTCGTTGATATTTGGGTCGGCAGGACAGGATACTGCTGACTAGGTATGGGGCTAGGATTCATTGACTTATTTGCATTTACTCCAAATTATGGTCTGATATTTATGATTTCATCAATAGTTTGTGTTAGGTGCTCAAAATAATTATATATAGAAATTGCAGGGGTACTAAAACGGGGTTGAACATTTTTCCTTTTTAACTTGCTTTAGGGAACTGTAATCCAGTTATTCACCTCTTTTGCAGTTTGTGGTGGAAGAGTGGATGCAGCCGTTAAGGGGGTGGAAGTGATGGCTTGGTGTCCTCCTAGTATAGGGGTGGGTGGAATATTTATATGAGTTTCATGAGAAGTAACATCTCCCATCAATTGTGTGGTGGACATGTTTGCTTCCAGGTGGAGTGACATTTGGTCTATATAATCCTCCAGGGCTTTAATGTCTGTATTTGTCATTTCTTTAGGATGGAGGCATTTGATTTCCTCATGCAAATTGCTAACCAACACACACCTATCACAAGTAAAATTAGATGTTTGTTTACCTGTAGCATACATCTGGCATGAGGAGCAGAACTTATTTGTTTCTTCATTATGCTCAGTTACTGATTCACGTGGCCTGGAGGAGTGCATTATATACAAGTTCAAACTCCTTAGGTGGGTGTCACAAATTGTCTGGACCCAGTCCAGATGTCCCCAGTGGACACGGTAGACATGCTGAGATGCGTGTCTCTGCATATAATAATCACGTGCTGCCCCATGCAGCTCACCCCTGCTCGCTGGTGCAGGTGTTTATGTGTGTGAAGCCGGAGTGCCTAAACATGCTACTCCTGCCTCATGACCATTACAAGGTTTAAAACACTCAAATAGCCTTTAAAAAGGCACACCATGGTTGTTTAGAGGGCTAGAAGTAGACAATAAGTGCACTGATAAGTGCAGAGATGTCAAACACAGACGTAGTAGGTACTGTATTTTGCTGTGGCAGTCTAAGAGCAGACCTCCAGCATCCCACAGTGCCTTCACTCAGCAGCCCAATGAGTGCAGGTATAGGGATAATACCCTCTTACCAAGGCTCATGCAGTTTAAAGTGTAAAACAAGCAAGGTAACAATCAATATATTTCATTAGAACCTCTCTCCAGAGGTGTGCTGACTCTTGGACAGAGTGTAATCTGTTTAAAGCTGGTTACCAAAATGACACTCCCGGTCTTCGACTATGAAAATGTGGTCTCTGGTTCTGTTCTTCCCCTTCCCTTGCAGGACTGAACTCCCTCTGTGATGCTTTTTGTCATTTTGCTAGCAACTCCCCCCTTCCTGTACTCACCACTCCTCCCTCTATTGCTCCCAATCCATCCTCCTCCAATTCTCACATTACCAGGCCCACTGTGCCTCCTTCATCTCCACATACTGTTTTGAGTCCCTAGCCCTCTTATATAGCCACATTCCTCTCACCCATTCCATCTGCTTTATTATGCTTCTGCTCCAGGTGATTCAAGCTCCCTCTGCTCCAGAGATCATTGCACTGTCTCTCTTCCCCACCCTCACTCCTCTGCTAGGAACCAGCCTTCTCCTATCACCTGCCCTTCCTGTGGAACCTGCTCTCCTCCTCTTTCCATCTCTCCCCTCCATGTTCTCCTTAGGCAACAACTAAAACTCCTCTTTGCCACTCCTGCTCCTGTCAGCCCCCCCACCAGATCCTCCCCATTGATGCCCTCCTCATAGCTGGTATGGGCTCCCTCCCAGGGTAAGTCATTTTCCCTACTACTACTGAACTGAACTGTTTCAACCTGCTTTTATCATGTTAGTTGGTCTTTGGCGTTGCCTGTAGTACCAACTTTTGTCATCTGTTATTGTTATTTGCATTTGTACCATGTTGATTTGCTCACTGTTTGTAATTTATTTTGTAACATTTCATTATTCCTGTGTATGCTTTATTGTATTCCCTTTCCCTTTCCTCTGGATCTCAGCAGAAAATGATCCTCAGCTCAGTGTGCCTTTCCTGGTTACCAATTTTGAAATAAATAAAATTAAGAGTCTTTGGAGTGCGAGACAGATCCAGCCTACACAAATTCTGAAGCGGTTTGATGGGTATAAATAAATGGGTCAAAACAACTGATGTTCATGTTGCAGAGAGAAAACTGTAAACAGGCTTTGATTTCTTTATGTGTTTAAAAAACTAGAATGAGATAGGGGGGAAGAGATAAGCTTTATGCTTTTGATAGCCTGATAAAATAGCCTGCATATCTGCTGTCTGATATTGGAAAACCTGAAATCTCTGTACGTGTTCTGTTCTCATCTGCAATGATTTTTGTACATTGTTCTGTAAATAAAGTACAGAAGAATTGTTAGTAATGCTGTTTTCAAGTGTGATTCCCCTGCATACCAGTTTCAGCTATGGGACACAGAGGGTCTAATGGTACCATAAGGCTTGTCACCAGGCCTGGTACTACAGTAAGATCCAGAGCTATCAGATATGGCTTGGGAATGACAATATATAATCATATGTAGACATTGTTTTTAGTAATTTTTATAAACAAATAGTCATGTTTCTAACAACAAAGGCCACCTATGATATTTTTATAAACAAATAGTCATGTTTCTAACAACAAAGCCCACTTATACCATGTAGAGTAAACGGCCATTATGGCTATTTTTTATGCAAAGTGGTAGTGCCTTTATTAAAATGCCTGTGTGCCTCCTACATGCATTTGTATTTGAATAGTTTTTTTGTGGTTTATATACTATTATCAGGATTGTCAGGATGACATGCAATCTTATTTTCAGCAGGGCCGCACCGAGTGTGTGTGTGTGTGTGTATGTGTGTGTGTGTGTTGGGGGGATGCATAAAAGCTTTTTTAGGCTTTTTGTTAGCACATCTAAAAGCAAATTAATTTCATATATTTTCAAATCAGACATTGCATGTAGGTACAGTATGTGATTCATTTTTATGGTTGCCTGCACGCGCAGCACACAAGAAACACATTGAGATAGTAGAGCATTGCAGAGGTGTGGCAATGCTGTGGCCAGTGAAGTGGATGCTTTAATTGGCACATCCCTTGGCCACCAATTAATGCTGAAGCTGCTGATGATGGCAGTTTCAGAGTGAGCACTGCACTTGAAAGAAATCTGCCGCTGCAGTCAGGGGCAGTTTTGTCATTGCAGCATCAGCTCCCCCCTCCCTCCAAACCAGGCACACAGCAGGACAAAAAATGTAAATGTTAATTCCCTCCCACTGCTGCTGCCTGTTCTGCACCCTTCATTCCCCATCGCACCAGCATATAATGAAACCCTCCCACTCACTCCCACTGCTGCTGCCTGCCCCACACCCTCTGTTCTCCACCGCACTGGCATAAAACCCTCCTACTCCCTCCCACTGCTGCTGCCTGCCCTGCACTCTCCATTCTCTGTCCTCTGCTGACATCAGGGTGCTCAATCCCCATGTCACCATGTATCTCCCCTTCCCCCATTAATGTAGCACACTGGGAGCCCACCCCAGTGTGCCACAAAAATACTTCTTTGATGTTTCCAACACCAAGATGCCCACTCCTGGGGTTGGATGCACCATCCTCCACCATGCCCCTATGTTCTCAGCTGACCTCGGGGTGCCCATTCCCCGGGTCAGCATTGATCCCCCCCAGTACTCTGTTACACTGGAGCCCACCCCAGTGTGCCAAAATCTGTTTTGTTAATATTACACCTGCAAAAAAGAAAACAGTCCCCTGACTTTTTTTTTAAACCTGAAAAAAAAAAGAAAATGGTCCCTTGTCATTCCCACTGGCCCCCCACCACAACCCGCACCCTCCCTCTGTGCACCCCAATCCCTGCACCCCCTCACCCATACTTTCCTCTGGAGGAAAATGTTGGCACGCTTAAAAACCAACAGGGAACTGAAGAAATGACGGTAAGCCCTATAATGGCAATCAATGGGGGGTTTCAACTTAGGTTGATATCTCAGCCAATTATGGGAGTTTTGGTCACAAATTTTCAACATGGGGTTCTCGGGACTCCACCTCATGAACACTGGCACAGTCATTTTGTTTCTCTGTCCCAAAAGGTGATTTCATGGTCACTGCAGAGAATCACCTTTCGGGACCAGTTAATGAAATGACATTGCTACTGTTCATGAGGTGGAGTCAAAAAAAGCCCTTCTTGCACATTTGGTGAAAAAATTCCAAAAAATGACTGTGTTACAAGGGTCCATTGTGCGGTTTCTACGCACGCTTGTAACTTTATTAATTTGTAATATTTTCACTCCAAATTTCCAGCATTGCCATTTTTTCACACCTCCTTATGAACAGTACAGCTGTCATTTTTTGCATCCTTCCTGAAATGTGTTTTTGCACCTGTAGTGCAGAATGGCACGGTCACTGTGCGAAATCAACTTAGGAACAGATTAACAAAATCACAGTGCCACTGTTCATGAGGGAAAAAGGCCATGTTGAAAATTTAGTGAAAACATTCCAAAAAATGACTGTATTATGAGTGTGCATTGCACACTTTCTAGGCACACTCGTACCTTCATCAATTTTTCATATTTTCACTCAAGATTTTCAACACTGATATTTTTTCACACCTCCTCATGAACAGCACAGCTGTCATTTTTTACATCCTGCTCAAAATGTTTTCACACCTGTGGCACTGAATGACACACTCGCTGTGTGAAATCACCTTTTGGGATTGAGTAACGAAATTATACTGCCACTGCTCATGAGGTGGGGTCTCAAAAAGCTCATGTTGAAAATCTGGAGTGAAAATACCAACAAACATCCGAGGCATTAGGGTTTCCAACCACAACACCCACCCTGTACAAACTGACAGGTGTCAGGGGTGTGACTTGGGGTCATCAGCCATAATGCTCATGCCATTCAACCCCCAACCCCACCCTGCAGCCATGGACAGGCATCGAGGTGTGCCTTGGGGTCCTAACGTTTAACCCATTCTTCTATACTGCACCCATCTCAGCTTATTTCCTTATGGAATGGGGTGAGCATAAAAGCCAAAGACCTCAAGGCACACTGCAACACATGTCAGTATCTGCAGGGTGGGGTGAGGTGGAATGGCATGAGTGTTATGACTGAAGACCCAAAGGCACAGCCCCAATGCCTGTCAGTCTCTGCAGGGTGGGGGTGGGGTTGGTGTTACTTCAATACTTCACAGCCATTCCTATTATGCATCTCTCTAACTCCTGCACTACCAATGCCAATTCCAGCAAGCAAACATTTGGCATTGACAAATGCTTGTTCTCATTCTTCTTGTACTGATGAGGCAGATGCGCTTTGAAAAGGACTAGCAACTTTTATACATAAATTCTTTATTTCCAAACATGTAATGATGTTCATGATTGTATGTGATAAAGCAAAGTGTGTATACATAAACCTTTCATCAACTGTAGCTAGAACGTGACTCTCACTCTTCCCTTTTAGGTTCTGGCAAATTGCGTCTTCAAATTGCAGGACTGTTTGTTGAATCTGAAGTACTGTTAACCATGTACAACTTTACCACTTATAGTGTTATTTTATATAGAACTAATACAATCAAGCTGTAAAACAATTTTACATTTCACATTCCTTCTGACTAGTGTGTATTAGTTTCTACCTCCCACTATGATTATCTATGCTATGACTTCATAACACCTTGATTTATGAAGTTGTGTTTCAATTTATTGTGATGCAGTGTGAGGCCATTAGGGGTCACTCATATTTTGAAGGTTTATGTAGAGGAATAAATCCAACTTTAGTTAAACTGTCTTAATATTCTCAAATCTATGCTTTTATGAAACTTAAACAGATTTTCAACCAGTGTATGTAAATATAATAAATGGCAAAACAACATGCCACTAAAGAACAGTTGCAATAAATAAAATAGTTTAATAAAGTCATAAAAATAGAAATTCTGTATTTCAAATGAATTTCTATGAAGGTCCTGCTTGTTTGAGGCCTCCTTTGAGTGAGCTACTGTAACAATGTGCCATACAGTGTCAGAGTGTTGGTGGCATGCTATATCTCTCAGATGAATTGAAAACTGTAATTTTAGTCACTTTAAAATTGCTGAAACAGACAGAAGAATTGTGATTGTCTAATGAACACTCCATCCAGTATATTTGTCTCAATACAATTACATGGTGGGGGTCCTACCCACTCAATAATGTAATCTTATTTTAAACTCCAAAATAAACAAATATCTAATGCGTTTCTCAACATTTATTTTTAAAAGTCATTTTGTAAGTGCAATAAGATACTAAGTATATCTAATTATTTCCAGTGAACACTGTTTGTGTGTGTGTGTGTGTGTGTGTGTGTGTGTGTGTTTAAAGGCACTTGACTGTGCCTCATGCCTAACAAAAACAGCCAGGGCATAAAATTATTAGCCCATAATTACACATGTTGTCATGTCTAACTGCTTACCTCTAAGAGGTGCTTTGATAAATGTATGTATTCAACCTCATGCTTCAAGATACATTTTTATTTTTATTGGCTCTGACCTGAAGTGACCTTTCTGCAGATAATATAAACAAACTGGTCATGCACCAGAGAGACTGCTTTGTAAAATTAACTAATTACTTTAGGCACTTAGGACTACCTTCCTGGTCCCTCCAAGGGGACTAAACTATGTGGTGTGATGAGGCCAAGCTGGATATGTTCCTGGTCCCATGCCATGGATTTTAACTGTGAAATTTCCATTGATTTTATTCATGGTAGAGCTGTATCAGTCATGTCTGTAATTTCCCACAGATCCCTGCTGTATAAGTATAAAGAAAATCCTACTGAGATGATCATTTCTCAGCCAACACAAGCTCTACAAATACACTGTAAACAGTAGCCCCTTATATCTTTTTAATTATTTAAAATTACCAAGGTTTTTTTGTCTTCAACAATAAAACTCACACTTTCTCTTTCAATTCACTCTGTTTATTCTCAACATTCATATTCATGGCATAGCTCAGCCTAGCCAGGCCACCTGTGGACTGAATGATATGTCCCCAGACATCCAAATCAGAAGTCCTTTATGAGCCTTCAGTTTCATTCACTTAGCACACACATCGCTTGACACTGAAACCCAATTTGCTCAGCTGGACTTCCCATTCAGACAAATTCAGTTAATACTCCAACTGTGCTAGAAAATGTTTACAATTCATACCCTGGTAGTCAAGTTAAAAGTAAAAAAATGTAGAAATTGAATAGAAGAGCATTATCTTGGCTTAGATGTGTTTTTCCAATAGTTCATTTTAGTCATGACTTGGTTTGTTCATGCTTTGATCAGCTACTAAAATGGATTTGGAACAATCTGAGCAGCATTCATGCAAAGGTTTAGAATTCCTCAATCATAAAATGCTAACAGCAACATTGCTAGTTTCTTACTAACATGTGAATTGTCAATCATGCAGATGGACATGGTTTAAGGCTTTAAACATCTGTTAATTAATATTTTTTCTCTAATGCAAAAGCTATATGCCTAAATATACTACTGTATCCATGAAAGTATTCTTACTTTCCTTGCTCATTTGGTACTTTAAATTAACTTTTCTTTTACACTGGAAAAGTATACCTAAAGTTAGGTACAGTAATGCTAGTGCAAAAAAGATAATATTACATTCACGCTGTAAAGAGAAATATCAAGTTAGATTTGAAGTCTCTGCCACAGGTCTTCTTCAGGAATTACTGTATGTAAGCCGTTATACACAATATGGTGTGTATTATGTTACATCTTTACATGCCCCCGGTGCATTGTGAGGCATGCAGACACAAGCTGAGAAGTACATTGATCTAGCATAATGCATGTTATGATTGTTCACATTCTGTAGAGACTGCTGACATGGCTGGTAGTTTGGTTCTGATTCTTTTTTTTTCTTTTAAAAAGTGAAAACCAGACTGCCCCTCATATTGGTGTGACCACACAGAAGCATGTTTGCAATCATTTTCAACTCGCATTGCATGTTTCCTTGACTTAGGAACACCCCCAACACAGTCTAGCCACCAATTATGCAGTGGGAGAAGAGACTATTGCATCATGAGTGGCTGTTTATGCAGTAAGAGTAGATCAAGGATTTGAAACAGAACCAGATTGGGTATAACTATACAGTAGCATGCATTTCAGTTCTATGAAAAGAGGAGGCAGATAAAACAACCAGCAACATCAATGAATTTTAGGGAAGGCAAGCAATCATAAAATGTTGGTTTATAACTAGAAATAATAAGATGCAAAAGTGGTTGACAGTGTCCCTTTAAACAGTTTACAGAATAACCATGTAAGCATTAGTATTTATTGCTGTAATGTGTTTGTGAAGGGGTAGGAAATTACTATATGTAGTATTTAGTGTGCTTTGCTCACACTCTGGATTTTTAGCAAATCAAAAAATGGATGCCAAATAGTTTTTGTAAGATTTTGTAATGGTGCATTGATCTGTGATAAGGCTGACTATCAGGGTGACAGTCTAGTGGGCTAAATCCCTGCACTGTCATCTGATGGGTTTCAGTCAATCATAAATATGTAGTTTAGGTATTCATTTTATAACTATAATGAAAAAATAGCAAAATTAGTAGAGAGGTAAGGGAAAGGAAGGGATATGTATGTGTGAGGAAGGAAGATGGATGGGTGGATGTAGGAGAAAAATTAATAATAGGCAAATTAAGAATAAAGGTGTAAATCAAGAAAGTGTTCATGGAAAGGGAGAGGGAGAGGCATAGTAGTCATGAACACACTGAGGAGTTCTCAAGTAGGGTCTAGTAAACTTGGCATAGTAAGAAGGCCAAAAGGTGACAAGTGTAGGGGACTAAGACAGGTAAACCAGGAGAAAATGAAACTGTATATACACACATTCTGTAATTGGAATGCCCATGTGAGTATGCCCAAACACACCTCGAATAGATGTGTGTTCAAGAATACCTACACACACAAAAATGCTGTGCACATAAGAAAACAAAGATGGGGGGATAAAAGGACTGAGTTCAGGGGTAAACCATCAGGTGGCTAAAAGGCATTAGATGAAAATAGGTCTGTCACTTAAACCAGAGGGCTTCTGGGCACCTAAGTGTTTGATACAGTTTGTTTCTATAAATTTGTATCTTCTCAAATAGTTTGCAACTTATAAAATACTAATTATATTCAACATGCAGTATTTTCAGTTTCCGATTTAAGCATTCCAACTATTAAAAAAACTGACATCTATGAGTGTTAGGGTTTTGTCATAACTCTGGACTGAAAACATCAGGGTTTTGTCATAACTCTGGACTGGAAACATCAGTCAACATATTCTCCCTTTTGCTTGGCAAAGAAAATGTTTTTATAACCCATATACTATATATGTTCAAAGCAAAGGTCTTAAGAAGGTGCTTTGATGCGTATGATATCACTCATTGATCACACAGAAGGGATTAAAACACATTTTATTATAAATATGATACATTCACTAAGCTAAGAACTACACACAGTTTAAGATTGCATTAGATTTCACACACATGCATTGTATTGTAGACAAAAGAACATTTTGTATTAAACATATAGTATCACATTAATTCCAGGCTACAACCAAATAGCATTTCCTTCCAGATAATACTCTGGTGTATTTCTTGTCAAACCTAATCAGACAGGTTGGCTATAAAGTACACCCTTCAAATTGCATTTAAACAATAGACTTATCCTCTTCCCAAAGACTATTCTCAACACATATCTTAAACAAAAACAAATATTTGGATTTTTGCTGATGACAGACACATATTATACTGCAGCCTTGGGTGGGAGGCAAAAGGTATTTTATTGGCTGATTTCTGATCCACAGTTTAGATTCTGGTGTTGTCTTCCACAAAGCATGATCTATTAGGCAACATCAGTTACTATGAGCCAGATCCAGTATTTCTGTGTCAAGTTCAGAGTTCCAGTAATGCTAGTTTAGGTGGTCTCCAATATGGCTCCACCACTGCTGGCATTATAAAGTAAAGTCCAAAATTTCCTTTATTATTGTCATGTAGCACTTTTATGCATGCTGGTCCCAACATAGGGTCTTTCTGCTCTGCTTGTCCAAGGAAAAACACCCGGCAAAAAACTTCAGTCTGGTTTTAAAATTAGTCCAGCCCCATATTTATTATTCATGAGATTTTTTGTTTATTTTTTTGCTTTTAGAGCAAACTGAGATTTCTGTTTTTATAAAATTTAAATATCTAGCAAGGTAATGAGCAGAGCAAGGGACCAGACAGAGGACAGGATCACAAAAGGAGTCATTAAGCAGGATAAGACTTTCTTCAGACACATAAATCAGAAGAGGAACGCAGAGTAAGAGATAGTGAGGAACAGAATGGTGGAGGGGTCAACTGTGCAGAATAGGAACAAGATAAAGCAGACATCCTAAACAGGTACTTCTGCTCAAGCTTCACAGTAGGGGGAAGGGTGGACAAAGCAGGGAGTAGCAGGAACAAGGGGAGGACACAAGTCCATTTTTAGAGGAAAGAGTCTTGAAGGGACTTAAAGCTCTGAAGGTGGACAAAGTTATGGGACCAGACATAATTCACTGGAGTGTTCCAAAAGACCTCAGGGAGATGCTAGCTGCTCAACTGACAGCCTTATTCAACAGTTCAATGGAAATATGTGTGGTTCTAGAGGACTGAAGAAGAGCTGACACAGTTCCTCTACATTAGAGCACCAGAAAGGAGTAGGCTAGCAACTATAGGCCAGTCACTCTTACTTTAGTGGTGGACAAATTAGTGGAAACATTGCTAAAGGAAAGACTGGTAGAATATCTTGAATCCAATGGACTGCATGAGCAAACATGGATTCATGGAGGGGATACCAAACCAATCTGATAGATTTCTTTGACTGGGTGACCAGGAAACTAGATGATGGGAGGGTAGTGGATGTGGTCTATCTGGACTTCAGCGAGACCTTCAACACTGTGCGTCACAGGAGAATAACAATGAAATTAAGCAGCTTTGGAGTGAGATCCAAAGTGGTGACCTGGGTTAGAAACTGGTTAATGTATATGAAACAGAGGAGTGTGCTAAATGACACTCAATCAAATAATGCAAGAGTGACCAGCAGGGTGTCACAGGGCTCAGTACTGGTACCAGTCCTCTTCAGCCTCTTCATAAGTGACATTATGGAAGAACTGGGAATGGAAGGTATGCCTTTTTTGCAGATGATACTAAAACCTGCAAGAAGGTGGACACTCGAGGGAAAGAATATGCATAGATCTTGGGAAAACTCAAGAAGTGGTGATGAGCATGGCAGTTGAGGTTCAATGCCAGAAAGTGCAAAATCATACACCTATGGCATAGGAACCTTGGTGCTGAGTACAGGATGGATGGAGGTACTCACATTCACTAAACAGGAAAGGGACCATGAGGCTATCATATATAATGACCTGAAAGTGGCAGATCAGTGTGACAAGGCAGTTGGTAGGGTTAGTCAAAAAGTGGGGTGCATAGGGAGGAGTATCTCCAGCAGGAGGTGGGAGGGGGTGCTGCCACTATATCACTCACTGGTGAGACCCCACTCGGAGTAACATGGCCAGTTTTGGAGGCAACACTTCAAAAAGGACATAGAAGGTGTGCAGGCAATACAGAGGAGGTCAACTAAAATGGTGCAGTGCTTTCACAAGAAGCCATATGAGGAGAGACTGCTTAATCTCAACTTGTGCACCCTGGAAGAGAAGAGAGCAAGAGGTGACATGATAGAAACCTACAGGTACCTCACAGTGGTTAATAGTGTGCAGGGCAGAGTATCTTTCAAATGATAAAGAGCACTAGGATCAGAGGACATGTGATGACGTTTGAAGAGAGGGAGTGTAAGAAATAGGTGAAGAAATATTTTTTCACTGAAAGGGTTGTAGATACCTGGAACAGACTGCAACCAAAAGTGGTGAAGGCAAAAACAGTGAGGAGGGGGCTTTAAGCATGTGTGGGATAGACATAAGAATGTATTAGAAAACAGGCAGGGAGGAGGGAGAGTTTGCAGAGAAGTTAGTGTCTCTGGAGATAGATTAGACAGAGAACATCTGGAGAGACTGGGTGGGCCAAGCAGTCCTTTTCTGCCAACAGCTTCTATGTTTCTGTATTTCTATCAAAGGACATTTAAACATAGTTTAGTACTACTCTCTTCGAGATCTTTGGAATAATATAACTAAGAAGTTTCTGGCATTTTGAATTCTTAATAAAATGCAAACAAGTTTAATAGTTTCCTTTAGTCCCCTTTTTTTGTTGTCTTGTGCTTTTCACAAGCAACATCTTGTGGGAGAAATGTAGAGGTGTGTCAGTGATGGCGAATGTAGGGCATGCTTTAGTAGGTGTATCCCTCATTCCCCAATTAGCCAGCATGCTAGTGCTGACACAAGAATTATGTAAAGTGGACACAACTTGTAAGAAATGTGCCACTGCAATAAGAGACAAGCTCATCACGCAGTGGCACAGATGAGTTGACACACCTCCCATACATGCCTTTCCTGGTGAAACATTTCAATAAACATGTCAACGGCTCATGCCATACAATCAACAAAGAAGGCCAACATTGGGGGTGCAATCACCATGTCAGATATCCAACCTCACCCACATTGTGTGGCACACTGGGAGCCCACCCAGGTGCCTCTGCTACTGAGATCATACGCTGGCATGTTCTGCCCACCCCACCCCATTGTGTGGCACACTGGGAGCCCACCCCAGTGTGGCCAACATCATCCCCTGAAAGTCAAGAGGCACACTGGGAGCCTACCCTAGTGTGCCCAACATTTGTTTTATCTCACCTGTAAAGAAAGAAAGAATACCATCCCACGGCACAGTGTCTGCTTTTTTTTTTGGACCTGAAAAACAGAAAATGGTCCATTGGCTGTGGCACTCCCTTCCCCTAACCCACACCAACCTCTGCACACTCCACCTCCCCACAACCCTCTCATCTCATACTTACCTTCAGAGGTCTGGTGCTGCGATCTTCGGTGGAGTGGGAACACGTCTGGACTCTTCAAAGCCAAACTGCAAAATGACACAGGCAGAAGGGGATAGGGAGAAGTACCAGGAGAAGCAAAGGGAGGCAGGGAGGTCAGTAAGGGAAGCCAAAGCTCAGACAGAAGAACACATTGCAAAATCAGTGGGTAGAGGGGACAAAACCTTTTACAGGTACATAAGTGAAAAAAGAAAGACAAAGGGAGGGATAGTGAGATCGAAAGGGGAGGATGGGGGCCGTGTGGAGGATGACATCAGTAAAGCTGACATATTGAAAAGGTATTTCTGCTCAGTCTTTACTGAGGAAGAGGAGGGTAATGGGTCTGAAGAGAGTACAAGGGTGAGAATGGTGCAGAAATGGACACAAGTCCCTTTACACGAGAAAGGGTCCTGAAGGAACTGGAAGTAATAAGAGTTGATAAAGCAATGGGGCCAGATGGGTGCACCCCAGGGTCCTTAAAGAACTAAGAGAGGTGGTGGCTGAACCTCTGGCTATCCTGTTTAGCCAATCACTGGAAACAGGGGAGGTACCCAAAGACTGGAGGACAGCAGATGTAGTTCCCTTATACAAAAGTGGGAACAAAGAGGAAGCAGGGAACTACAGACCAGTCAGCCTCACCTCGGTAGTGGGGAAGATCATGGAAGCACTACTGAAGGAGAGATTGGTGGAACATCTGGTTGTCAATGGACTACAGGACCCAAGGCAGCATGGTTTCACCAGGGGAGGTCATGTCAGACCAACCTCATTTGAATTTTTGACTGGCTGACTGGGAGGTGGATCAGAGGAGGGCAGTGGACATGGCCTATCTTGACTTCAGCAAGGCCTTTGACACTGTGCCACATAGAAGACTATTACACAAACTGGGAATATGGGTGTGGGCAGGACAGTAGTGTGGTGGGTAGGTAACTGGCTGGGTGGCAGGACACAGAGGGTGGTTGTAAATGGCTGTCACTCCACAGAAGGAAGAGTGACCAGTGGGGACCACAGGGATCAGTGCTGGGACCGGTCCTATTCAACATCTTCATCAGTAACATGGCGCAGGACCTAGAAGGCAGAATTTCACTGTTAAGCTGATGACACAAAGCTCTGTAACAGAGTAGACACACCAGAGGGTGTAGACAGAATGAAAGTGACCTGCAGAAACTTGAAGAATGGTCAGGGGTTTGGCAGTTGAAATTCAATGCAAAGAGTGCAAGATACTGCATATGGGGCACAAAACCCTGGCACAATATATCAGTTGGGGGTGAGGATATAACATGCACCAAGCAGGAAAGGATCTTGGGTTATCATCTCTGATGACCTCAAGGTAGGAAACAGTGTGACAAGGCAGCAGGTAAATCAAATAGGATGCTGGGATGTACAGGCAGGGCATCACCAGCAGGAAAAGGAGGTCACAATTCCGCTATACAAGACACTAGTGAGGCCCCACCTGGAGTACAGTGTACAGTTCTGGAGACCATACCTACATAAGGACATAGACAGGGTAGAGAAGGTTCAGAGGAGGGCAACAAAGATGGTGCATGGATTGCATCACAAGTCCTATGAAGACAGGTTGAAGGAACTGAACATGTACTCCCTGGAGGAGGGAGAGAGGGGATATGATAGAGACATACAAGTATCTTACAGGGAGGAACAGGGTGCAGGAAAACACTATTTTTAAGCAAAAAAGATGTTCCAGGACTAGAGGGCATGGGATGAAGTTGGAGGAGGGACGATTCAGAGGAAACATGAGAAGAATTTCTTCACAGAGCAGGTGGCGGACAAGTGGAACACCCTGCCAGAGGAAGTGGTGGGGCTGAAACAATCATGGGATTTAAGAATGCATGGGATAGACATAAAGGAATTCTGGAGGTCAGGGTAAGGGCAACAGACTTCTAGGAAAACAAACTGAACTTACAAGCTCAAATGGGCAGACTGGGTGGGCCATAGGCCCTTATCTGCCGACACTGTCTATGTATCTATGTATCTATGTATAAGAAATGTTGGTAAGCTGTATAATGGCATCATTGGGGGCAACTTAGTTGGATAGCTCAGTTATTGTTTTGAATTTTGGCTCCAAATTTTCAACATAGGGTTCTTGGTATACCACCTCGTGAACACATTCACGATCTTCTCATTATTCAGTCCCGAAAGGTGATTTAGAGGTCACTGCCTAGAATCACCTTTCAGGCTCAAGTAATGAAATGACAGTGCTACTGCTCATGAGAAGTCCCAAAAATCCTATGTTGCAAATCTGGAGAAAAAAGTCAAAAAAATGGCTGCATTATGAGCATGCGTTGCACAGTTTCCATGAACGCTCTTAACTTTGACAATTTTTAATATTTTCACTCCAGATTTTCAACATTGCTATTTTTTCATACCTGCTTATGAACAGTACAGCTGCCATTTTTTTTGTATGGGAATTCATAACGAATTTAAGTTTCTGGTCCCTTGTATTTAAACCTGCATGGAATTCTATCAATTCCTCCTGTGTTCCTAACCATATCATAAAAATGTTATTAATAAAATAGAGCCAATTGTGAATCTTTGTGCCCTGAAGTATGTAATTATATGTTTTCTCAAAAGTGTCCATATATGCGTTAGCATATGTGTGAGCAAGTGTGGTAAGTGACAACACAGACACAGCTTGTAATGCAACACACACAAGTTCTCGTGTGTGAATTTTATTAAAAAAAGAAATTAATCTTCAAAAGAAGAAAAAAAAATAAACTGCTCAATTCAGAACTTCAGACACTAATTCTCACCACGTGATGCCACAGAGTGGTACAAGCTTTGACAACAGCACATCCACCATCTTCTGTGCTCAAAACTTATCTGACTACCTGTGGTAAGAGATGTCTTTTATATCTGAGTTGACTGACATCATTGGTCAGCTGATCCACCTCTAATGCTAATACATTTATTTCCTAACCTAATACATCGAATGAGGGGATCAGCATAGACAACAACTTATAACAATTATTTAAGCAGATATAAAATGTAGCTCGAATGTATAGACTTGAAACAGTAAACATAAAAAACACCTTATAAGTCTTAAGGGCAATTAAGGACCAAAACTCCTCCCTTAGGGTAATGACATCATATGCTTTCTCCTATAAATATGCTCCACAGAGGGGCCGCTGACCGTCAGGAGCACAACTCTGCCCAGAAAGCCTCTGAGAGTGCAGATAAGGACCACCTACTTACGTGTTCAGTAAATGCAGGTTCTAATGTATAAAATTGTTTCCCCTTACAAGGGAGTGTAGTTCTTTAATAGTAGCTTAAAATGAACAAAATAACCTTAGAACTGCTAATGTCACAGTATTGTATATACTTCAGGACTTGATTAGCAAAGTACCAGCCTTAAGACTGACTGTTGATCTGGGTGTTATTGAAATTATGGGCTACCTTGACTATTATGGGGTGCCAGAATGATTTCCATGCACACACCCTGATGTCTGCTTTTGTTTCTTATTTCACTTGCTTTGGTTTTGTCCTTTGGCTGTTTTGATGCCAAATATTATTCCATGCACAAGTCACATTTCAAATGTACATTTCTGAGTGGCCTGCATGAATATGCCACACCAAAGTCTGTACAGGGGACCACACAACTGAGGCATGTCCCTTGGGAGGGCTTGCTCAGCTCTGGTGTGTGAACTGAAACCCCAGTGAGAGAACACAACAGGTGGTCACCTCCTGAAAGTACAGACTAATAAACAGAGGGGATAATATTAATGTTTTGCTGCTAGTTTGGAAAAGTACAGGGGGGCATTTGTACATGGATTACCATGAGCGGAGACAAGGAGGATTCAGGCATCCCTGTATTCCATGCTTCACCTTCTGTTTGGGGACAAGTAAAGACCAACACAGGAATACTTTCCATAGGTACCATATCTTTCACCAATTTTCTGTGGGATGCCCAATGTAACTGCACCAAAGGGCATTTTATTCTTTTATTTTAATTCTGTTTTTCTTGGTGCAAGCCATGGCCATATTCATCACATTCTCAGATGGCTGAGGAGCTCCAAGATGGTTACCACCAGGGACAAAAGCTGAAAATAGTGGGGTAGAATAGGCAGAAGATACCGTAATGGGAGGCCACCCCATAGTAGTGGAAATGTGAAAAATGAGTCAAGGAAGACTCACAGGAGGATATACTACTGCAGTAGATTTGGAAAATAGGGCTTAGAAGTGGTGAGTGTCCCATGGTGATGGTGGGGATGAAAACTGTCACCCACCCCCATGGTTAAGTGAAAACCAGCAGCATACCTACATATTTATGCTGGTTGTCAAGACAACATACCCAGACCTGTTGGGTAGGATGGAGCTTCCGCCTACCCTGTGTTGGAAGCTTCACCCCAGGGCTCCATTCAATAAAAAAAACATATTTACCAATGGGATGTAGTGCTGCAAACATTTGCAAACATTACACTCTTATTCTAATAACCCTGGGGTGTCTTACTCTTCTCTAGATGCAATATCAGTATTTTCAACAAACACACTACTTAACCCATAGCTGCCTCATATACAGCATTACATGTGCTTCTCCTCATTTCTTGCCCCATGTCGAGACAGAAAGTCAGCATTTACATGGTCTGCCCCGGCCCTGTGCTTCACTGTAAACTTATACAGTTGGAGAGCTAGGTACCATCTCTTGATACGATTATTCTTCTCCTTCATTTGTGAAATGAAGCACAGGGGATTGTGGTCAGTTATCAATGTGAAGGGGGCTCCCCATAAGTAGAACCTCAATGTCTCAATAGTCCACTTGGCTGCCAAACATTCCTCTTCTGAAAACAGGAAGTTATTATCCCTCTGTACAGACAGCTGGTGAGACCCCATCTGGAGTACTGTGTGCAGTGCTGGAGACCCAATCTCCCCAAAGACATAGACAGGATGGAAGCTGTCCAGAGGAGGGCAACTAAAATGGTGCAGGGTCTGCACCAGAAGACATATGAAGAGAGACGAAAGGAGCTTAATATGTAGCCTCGAGGAAAGGAGGAGAGGGGGACATGATAGAAATGTTCAAGTACCTCAAGGAATCAACAAAGTCCAAGAGGGTAGCATCTTTCAAAAAAGAGGTGTGCAAGAACAAGGGAGCACAATTTGAAGATAGGGGCGGCAGCTCAGAGGTAATTTAAGGAAGTATTTTTTCACAGAGAGGGTTGTAGATGCATGGAACGGCCTTCTGGAGGAGGTTGTGGAGTCAAAATCAGTGGTGGAATTCAAGCATGCATGGGACAGTCATAAGACAATTCTAGGGGGTGGGGGTAAGAAGAAGTAGGCTGCTGGTTAACTAGGATCTGCAGCTTATCCAGTAGGTAGAGAAATGGGCAGACTGGGTGGGCCAAGCGGTCCTTATCTGCCGTCAAATTCTATGTTTCTATGTTTCTACAGGGGAGTATTTCTACACTCTCTCATGCAATTTGTGAGATATGTATAGAACAGGATGTTCTTCCCCATTAATCATCTGACTCAGCACTGGCCCAATGCCAGTTCCAGATGCATCAGCATGGATCTCAAAGAGGTGTGCATAGTCTGGACTTCACAACACCAGAGAGGAGCATAGGGCTGCCTTTATCTTATTAAATGCTTCCTCACATTCTGGGGTCCATTTTACTTGATTCCCATACTTCTTTTTTGTTAAATTGGTTAATAGTCTTGCAAGGGTAGCAAAGCTGGGAATAAATCTTCTATAATATCCCACTAATCCCAGAAATGACCGGACATGATTTTTAGTACTAGGAACTGGACACTGGGCCACTGCCTCAACCTTTGTAATCTCTGGTTCTATGAGGCCATTACCTAGTACAAATCCTATCTATTTTGTTTCTTGCTTAGAGAGGGTACATTTCATGGGGTTAATTGTCATTCCTGTCTGCTGGAGTAATGCCAAAACTGCTCTTAAGTGTAGTAAATGGGTTTCCCAATTTGGACTAAAAACAACGATATCATCCAGGTATGCTGCACAGAAATTATTTGTAAGGTGCCAGCACCTGGTCCATGAATTGTTGAAAAGTAGCTGGGTCCCCGTGGAGCCCAAAATGCATAGTTAAAAACTGGAATAGAACCATAGAGGTACTGAATGCAGTTTTTCTTTGGCAGACTCCTCCAAGAAAATTTGCCAATATCCCTTTGTTAGATTTAGGGTAGAGATGAATCTCTTATTTCCAGTCCTATCTAAGATATCGTCAACCTGGGGCATGGGATAGGCATCAAACTGAGTGATCTGGTTTAGACCCTGAAAGTCTAGGCATAATCATATGCTTCCTTCTATTTTTGGCTCTATTACTATAGGGGAACCCCAATGACTCTCCAAAGGTTCTATAATATTTAAAGCTCTTAACTTTTGGATTTCCTTCTGAAGATCTGCCCTACTTCTTTCACAGAGCCAATATGTTTTTTTTTCTAATGGAACTTGATTCAGTACATATCTGGTGTTCTACTCCCTTAGCCAGTCCAGGCCTGCTGGTGAATGAGGCATTAAATTCTTGAATTGATTACCTCAATCCTGTCGGATGGGATTTTGTCAGATTAGGGTTCATGTTTATTGCCTCTGTCCCTTTCTCAGCTTCCAATCTCCCATAGGCTGTTTCTAGTTCTGTTTCCTTTGTTTCTAGCATCACCATCATTCCCATCCCGGAGTTACGTCTCTCATTCCAACGTTTCAGTAGACTGGCATGATAGAGCTTCCTGCTTAACCTTCTGTCAGGGGTCTCAGATTTGTAAATAACAGTCTCTGTCTGTTGTAGGACTTTAAAGGGACCCTGCCACTTCATTAACAACTTAAGAGTGGAAGTGGGCAATAATAGTAACACCTGCTCACCTGGGTAAAATGATTTATTACTAGTTGTACTTTTATCATATCGTTCCTTCTGGTGCACCTGGGTCTCTACCCTGGCTTCATCAGCCTTTTTAGTATATAAGACCAACCTTTGTCTCAGTTGTCTCATATATTGAGCTATACTGGGGGATTTCAGCTCCTTACTTTCTTCCCAACACTCTTTCACCACATCCAGGAGACCCCTGGGTGTTCTACCAAAAAGAAGTATGAAGGGGGTGTACCCAGTAGAGGCTTGGGGTACTTCCCGGTAAACAAACAAAAGAAAGGGAAGGTATTTATCCCAGTCCCACCCTTCATCCTGTATGAATTTCTTAATCATACATTTCAGGGTCTGGTTAAACCTTTTGACTAGGTCATCCATCTGGTGATGATAGGGTGATGTTCTGATGGCTACAATCTCCAGAAGGTGGTAGAGTTCTCTTAGCAATTCTGCATTAAAATTGCTCTTTCTATCTGTTAGAATGTACTTGGGAATCCCTACCTGGCTAAATAACTTCACCAAGTCTTCTGCAATCTGAGGGGTGGTAACAGACCTCATCGGGATCACTTCAGGGTACTTGATGGCATAATCACACACCACCAAGATGAATCTATTACCCTTTGCACTTTTATCAAGGGACCCCACAATGTCCATTCCTATCCTCTCAAAGGGAGTGGTGACTAATGGCATGGGTACCAGGGGTACTGTGTCTTTTTTATTTTTTTGGGAAGTTAATTGGCATTTAGGACATTCCTGACAATAACGGACGGGCTGTCATCATGCATCCTGGGCTAAACAGAATCTTTGCAGGATTCTGCTGGATGTCTTGTCCCTCTCTGTATGCCCTGCCCATGGAACATCATGTCCTAAGGCCATGCTATCCTGCAGATAACATAGGGGTGCCATTAGTTGCTCACCCTTCTCCTGTGTAGCAGGGTCTGCACAGATTCTATGCAAGAGACCACTGACCAACTCTAATTCAGGGGCACATTGTTTCTCCCCCTGTCCCACCTGTTGGAAAAAAGGTTTTAAAGTGATATAACGTTGGTGTTGCTTACACATATAAGCTTGTACATATATACATTTGTTTACATCTGGCAATCCTTGTTTCTCTCTAAGCCATTTCTTTTGCAGTCTCTTTTTGGCATTATGAGATGTCCTGCTTTTCCCTGGGTTAATGATCACCTCCTCTTCAAATGGGAACACTTCTCCCAATAGTAGCTCCTTTCTGCTTTGTGCCCTAGTAGTCGTTGCGGATATAGTTCCTTGTTGCAGGAGTAAAGAAGCAAATTTGGGAAAATCATGCCCAATGACCACTGGGACAGGTAGCTGTGGCACTAGTCCTGCGGTTACTACTGAGGTTTTCCCTCTCACCCCAATAAAATGCTGGTCATAGGATGTTGGTGAGTGTCTCCATGTATGCAGATTACATGTATAGGGGACCCCTTGTTAACACCCTCTGCTAAATCAGTTTGAACAAGGGTATTTTTGCTACCAGAATCTATGTGATCTACCACAGTCTGTTCCTTAATTGTCACATTGGTAACCAAATACCCAGGGTTTAACAGCGCCAAATGTGCCATATCAGTTTTCTTAGCGGGGCAAAAATGGGCAATATGTCCTAATCCCTTGCAATTATAGCAGACTATATTAGGAGGGAATGTTCTCATCCCCTGGCCACTTTTCCTTTCATATTTCTTTGGACTAACAGTCTGTGTGTTTCTTACCAGAACAGGCTGGGGTTTCATAATAGATTCAAATGACCTGTGACCTCCTCTCCTAAAAGGCTGGTGAGCAGCCAAGAGGTCTTCTGCCAAGGTCATGGCCATCTCAGCAGATTCTGGATTATGTTCTTTAATCCATATCTGGACATCCATTGGCAGTATATGCTTCTGGACTTCCCTTCTGGCTGTATCCATTTGTGGCATAGTTATCTCAACCTAATGTAAGTCTATCTGGGTGGGTCATGGGCCTGGTGTTTCAAGGCACGGAACCTTTGCCTGTACATGTCTGCATTAATATCATAATGTTTTAATTTCTCCTGTTTAACTAGGTCATAGTCTTCAGCTAGGTTGGGATCCTGTATGCCAACTGTGCTTTTCCTGATAAATAGGGTGCAAGGCGTACTTCCCATTGTGTCTTAAGCCACTCACGTGCTTTGGCCACCCTCTCAAAGGTGGTTAAATATGCCTCTATATCTTCTGTGGAAGTCATTCTGGTGAGTTTAACTTCTTTTGGGTTATGTGTAGTACTGTCCCCCCCCAGTTCCGTGCCTTACCCCCAAAGTCTGCAATAATTGTAATGTCTCTGCCCACCTCAAGTCTTGTCTGCAATGGTCACATCCTCTCTCTTGTGCATTGATGTCCCTCTGTCTCTCTATTTCCATCTGCCTCACTGCCAGCCAGTGTAGTAGGTCTGAGAGTCCTTCAGGGGGGTATCTCATTGGACTCAGGGGGTCTCTCCCTCTGTACCTCTTCCTCCTCTTCACTGTCCATATTGTCCTTTGGGGTATTCTAGCACACATCTGGTCCCAATCCTGAAAATAGAGGCTTGTCCGTTTTCTCTGTCTGTGATCTGGTGACCACTCCTATTTTCTTCATCTCATCCATTCCTTCTGCCATGGTTTTTAGTTATCACTGTACCAGCGGTCCTATGTGACAAGGGCAACTGAATGTCAGTGACTGGTCATAAGGGCACATAACCACAAGGGCGACTGAAAAACAGTATGTTCTTTACTGCGGGGGGCTTTGCACCCTGCACCCCCCATGGGGAGCTTTGCCCCCTGCACCCCCCCAATTAGGATTCCTACTCGGGGGGGCGCAACTCCAGGAAAATGGTGAAATCCAAGGTTTCCCACATTGTTGGTGCCATTGTGCAGTTGCCCTTATGACCAGTCACCGACATTCAGTCACCCACATCACAGGCTACCGTACCAGGTCTGGTACCTTTTCTGGCCTCCCCCAGTGTACTTTGGGAAGACCAGAAATCCCACTTCTGACATCAAATTATGTGAGTGGGTGTTGGAAGTGATAACACAGACATGGCTTGTAATGCAACACACACAAGGGAATATTTGTGTATGTGAATTTTATTCAAAAATGAAATTAAACTTCAAAATAAGAAAAACATTAATAAACAGCTCAATTCAGAACTTCAGCACTAATTCTCACCAAGTGCTGCCACAGAGCTGTACGAGCTTTGGCAACAGCATGTCCACCATCTTCTGTGCTCAAAACCTATCTGACTACCTGTGGTAAGAGATGTATTTTATATCTGAGCTGACTGACACCATTGGTCAGCTGATCCACCTCTAATGGTAATACATTTATTTCTTACCCTAATACATCAAATGAGTGGATCAGTATGGACCACACCTTACAGCAATTATTTAAGCAAATATAAAATGTAACCTGAATGTATAGACTTGGAACAGTAAACATAAAAAACACCTTATAAGTCATAAGGATCAATTAAGGACCAAAACTCCTCCCTTAGGGTAATGAAATCATATGCTTTCTCCTATAACTATGCTCCACAGAGGGGCCGCTGGCCCTCAGGAGCACAACACTGCCCAGAAAGCCTTCTGAGAGTGCAGATATGACCACCTACTTAGCGATTCACTAAATGCAGGTTCTAATGTATAAAATTGTTTCACCTTACAAGGGACTGTAGTTCTTTAATAGTAGCTTAAAATGAACAAAATAACCTTAGAACTGCTAATGTCACTGTATTTCATATACTTCAGAACTCGATTAGCAAAGTACCAGCTGTAAGGCTGACTGTTCATCCGGGCATTTGTGAAATTATGGGCTACCTCGACTATTATACAATGTCAGTGGCTCAGCAGGTAGCACACTTGCCTCTGAGGCTGGGAGATCAGAAAGCTGTGGGTTCTATCCCCACACCAGGCATTTGGGTTAATATCAAAATACTGACACTGTAGTGCAGCATGAGGGGGGTGCTACACTCCTGAGGTCCGTCTTTCGGATGAGACGTTAAAGCGAGGTCCCATCTGCCTGTTCTGGTGGTAGTTCAGGTGGATGTTAAAGATCCCATGGCACTTCTCGAAAATAGAAGGGGAATTTTATTGTGAAATTGGACTTCATAACACACAAAACAATATGAAAACTATAGGCAAACATGCATACACAAGGACAAGCAAAAAAAAGAAAAAACATAAATCAATTAGTCCATGAATTACAGTGGATCCAGAAATGTTGTGATTGAGCACATAAGCCAGTCTCAAAATCATATTCCATCAAACTCTTAACAATGTTACAAATATGAGAAAATAATTCAACATAAGTCACTTCTTTTGTTGCAAGATCCATAGACACGTAGATCGCCAAATATAGAATTGCATTATACAGAGGATCACATAGATCGTGACACTATGATATTTATCAAAAGTATTCACTAAAGGCCCAAACATTAAAGTGGGGGTAATGAATACCCCTGAACCCAACCTCATTCCAAACGTCTGCCAAATAGGCCCAGAACTGCTTGATATATCCGCATTCTAAAAACAAATGTTGTTGTGTTTCAAGTAGTTGAATACAGCCAGCTCTAGGGTAGTAACTCTCCGATAACTGCTTGTGCCTATGGTTTCCATTCACTCCCAGCCTCATATAGTTACTCAACCACAGGCAGTCCCAGGCATAAGAGGGGATCCTCTTATTCATAAGGAGTCGCAAGATATTCAATTTCCTATTATCTGAACATTCAGGAAATATCACTTTGACGTGACAATCCACTGAAAGAATATACTTATACAGCCTTTTCCTATCCAGTGTCTGTAAGTGATGAGGGGTAATATTCCATTTAATAACCTGTTTTATACTAGCAACCACATATGAGGGCAGTGTAGGGAATCTAGCTAACAACCTAGGTTTCTTTTCCTGCCAGCTACACATGCATAGTTGCAACCACTGTTCCATGAGAGGTCTCCACAGAATCTCTCCCAGTCTCAACACTAACCCTAAATTATATGTTAAAAAAATACTGAAAAAGCAATTGGGTGATGCATATTAACACCACCGTCTGATATTGGCAGATAGGTCAATTCTCTTTTTATAGGGTTCAACCTAGACTCCCAAAATGCTTGAAAGTAGACACTAAGTAACTTAGTCCAAACAGAAAAAGGAGATGGAAAGATATAACAAATATACAGAAAAATAGGCGTGAGGATCATTTTAATTAACACTACCCTCCTTCTTTTCTAAATCTGTTGTCCCTTCCCATTACCTATCAGCCTCTTCCCCCTATTGAGGGTTATGTCCCAGTTGACTCCCACCATGTCTCCAGGACCAAACTACACCCCTAAAATTTTAATCGGGTCTCTAGAAATTGGAACCCCAGCTAACACTCCTGATGGTGGCACAGGCGTGGACTCTATGACCACTCCCTTACTCTTACCACAATTCACCTTAGAACCCGATAACCTAGAGAAGTGCTCTATAGTGTCTAAGAGTACCTGAATGGAAAATTGAGGTGATAAAAGCAAAACCAAATCATCTGCATAAGCCAGAACTTTATGTTGAGGAATATTAGGAGATAGCACTATACCTTCTAAATCCTGGTTCATTTGCAACATTCTAATAAACATATATATAGAGAAGGTATACAGTGTAGGGCTCAGGGGACATCCCTGATGTACCCCTTTGCCCACACTAATGCTCTGCCCATACCAACCATTCACATTTGGTATCATAACAGTCCCCTGATACATGGAAGCAAGCCAACCCACAAACATATCAGAAATCTCAAAAGCTTTCAGGACCAAAACAAGAACTTATGTGCAACCCTATCAAAGGCTTTCTCCTGATCTAGCCCTAACACAACCCCTTGTACCTGTTCAGATTCTCCTTTGGAAAATAGTTCTCTGAGCCAAATCAAATTGTCTTGCTGTTTCCTGCTTCTAATTGCACAGGTCTTTGCAGGACTTATAAGAGTCTGGGTGACCCTGGAGATTCTAGTTAACAAAATTTTACTCAAAATGTTTAAGTCCGTATTCAAGAGACTGATTGGACACCAGTTCCCCAGATTGGTCCTGCCCCCTTTTTGTAAAGCAGAATCAAAATAGCTTCAGTCATAGATGGTGCATATGCACCGGTTCATAAAATGTGATGCAACAAAATGACCAATACAGGACTTCATTCAGATAGAAAGGATTTATTGAACCCTGCTCCAATGCCATCAGATCCAGGAGCCGATTGAGAAGACAAAGAACTAAGGGCATCTTGAACTTCCTTCAAAGAAATGTCAGCTTCTAAAGCTACCTTATCGCTATCAGAAAGCTTAGGTAAATTTAGATTGGTCAGACACTGATTTATGGCATTGTCTTCTGAAAAAATTTCTGCAGACAACATATGAGACAAATACTCCTCCACTACTGTCAACAGCTGTTGTGGAGTACTTACTATTTGTCCATCCATTGTGGTTAAAGTGGTAATAAGCTGAGAGTCTACCCTGTCCTTACACTCAGTAAATGGATCTGAAGATTGTTTAGTCATGCGTGTTCCAAATCTCAATTCTTGATCTAAGGACCTACCCCTATCATATTGCATACTAACCATCTGTTTTTTAATAGTTGCGATAGACTGACTACAGTCATTCCTTATAGTGCCTGTTAGGGAAATCAGAAGTTGTAATTGATGCCAGAGTTTTAGGTAACCCAAATATTCCTTATTAGCCTTAACATGAGCCTGGTGCTGAAAAAAATGGCGCCACCCTTTCTTTGTGTCTTCCCACCAGTCTGGAATAGCATCATAACATTCTGAGACTGAAAGCTGTGCTACCCACTCTTTTAACCACAACTTCCTAATCTTAGGGTCTTCCAACATTGTCTGATTTAATCTTCATCTGTTCTTTTTACACCTTAGGGCACCCACCCAGGTAATAAAAGTTGTGACAACCCCATGATCCAAAAATTCAATCGGCGAAGTGGAAACATAACACTTTAGCTAATTTAGACAAAAAGATAAAATATATTTGTGTTTTAAGGGTACCCCTAAAATACGTAAATCCCCCCATAGGGTGAAGTGTCCTGCAGGCATCAATCAGATTTGCAGTAGAAACCATGTTTTGTAAGGCTATAGATTCACAAAAATGTTTTGTGGTTCGAAGGCCACTGTCAGCCTGATTTAGCCCACAATTAAAGTCTCCTAGCCAAATCACCAAACGAGAAGTATGGAGAAGAGGTTGAATTTCTTTAAACAAGGCAATTCCCTGTGCTTTAGTCTGGGGTGCATATATGGAATGAGTCCAAACCTCTCCAAATATAAGGAAATATCCAAACAGAGTGCCCTCCCTGGGTGAACATCCACTAATCTAGTAACTGAGATGGCTGAATTAGAAAAAAGGATTCCTATCCCATCACAGAGTTCAGTCCCTATTGACCAAAAAGATGGCCCTAAAGTCCAACTCCATGAAGCATGTTGAAGTCCTAAATGTGATTTTAACCAGGTATCTTGTAAACATATAATGTCTGAATGTAAACCCTTTAGAGTAAAAAAAAAAAAACAATGCATTTTTTCATACTTTTAATCCCATTTATGTTAATGGTAGAAATAGCTAAGGAATGCATGTTGTATACAAAAAAGAGAAAAACACCCTTTCAATTAAGGCTAACAATCCTAAGGGGTTTTGCCCACATGCCTCTGTCTGGTCCTTTTGGCTATAGAATCCTCAGTCCAACTCTCTGTGTCAGTAGTGGACAGGACAGAAGAGGTATCCATACCATCATCCTCCGAATCTCCCCCAATGTCATCCCCTAGTGAAGCATACCTATTCCCTAACTGCACTGTACCTGGAGGGAATCTGGCCTGGGTACCTGTTTAGTAGAAGACATGGTTTTCCCTTGCTGGTTTTGCCTTCTCGGAGGAATAATCTTGAAAGGTGCCTCCGTAGGGGGAGGGGGAAGGAGGCATGGCAACCTCTGCAACCTCTTTTGGTTTGTCCCTATGTGAGGTGTCCTGTCCCCCACCCATGCTGTACACTGGTGTTACGGCTGTTGTTAGCTTGGAAGGAACAACCTGACATGGAACTGTAATAGCTGCCACTTCTGTGGATCCTGGAGAGGTATCTCCTAACCCTTGATGTCTATTCTGTGTCACCGTCACTGATGCAGCTTGTTGGCCAGGGCATGTTGAGCTTGATTAATGATTCCTTTATGGGAAGGGAAATTCTCTTGGTTGTGGGATGCCCATGGACAATGACCATATGCATGCCCCATCTGCTCACAGAGGTTGCACTTGAACAAATAAAGGCACGCCAAGGACAAATGACTAAACTCCAAACAGTGACTGCATCTAACAGTGTCACAGGCCGAGCTAAGATGCAGCTGAGAGCCACACTTAAAGCAAGACCTGGGTTGTCCAATATAGAAAATAGACCCTCTATCTCTACCCAAAAAGAAGGTACTGGGAAGGTGAACTGGACCCAAATTTGTAGACAGGAGTTTTACCTTTACATTCCATCCTCCATCCCAGATTTGCTCACTATCCATAGTAGGCATAGGCCGTCCTAAAATCTCACACCTTTGATGAAGCCAAAACAAAATGCCCTCAGCATTAACACCCTCATTTCGAAACATGATAGTAATGGTCTCTATCAAGGGTTTAGTTAAAGGTACAGCCTGAAAAGGTACCCAAAGAGGGCTATTTTTCAGTGTCTGATATTGGGCCCAGAACCTATCTAGATTAGAAATCTTTTTAAAACTGACATCAAAATTCCCATTACCCAGATTAATAAGGGCAAACATTTCTGAGGAAAAGAACTTCATAGAGGATTTCAACAAATGTCTGGCAATAAACAACCTGTCTGGAGGAGTTTCCAGGCCCCCCCTTGTATAGCAACCTGACCGCATTCCTCCTGGGGGCAGGTTCCCCATTGGAGTGAAAGAGATCAGCCAGCTTAAACAAGGGAGCCATAGAAGGCCCTTCCTGATGTTCCCTCAGGGCCTCAGGACTAGGCCCTAGTTGAACCTCCACAGAGTTTCCCTTCCCAACAATATCTATTTTGTCAGTAATGCAGTCCTCAGAATGTACATGGTTATCAGTCTTAGAAAATAAAATGTCATTACCCCGGGGTCCGTTGGAGCTCTTTGAAGAACCAGCATTGGTGGCCACAGCAGAAGAAATCGACTCACACAGTTTCTTGTAAGATGGATCACTAGGGTCAGGAATCCATTGTCCTGTTTGGCCCTGAATCCAACCAGCATCATTTAAAGCAAGTTCTGGTGACCAGGAGCCCACATCAGGCCACTGCATACTCAGGGAGGCTAGAGGTTGTAAGTCAGGAACCATATTACTCCAATCCTTCTCTTTGTCTTGCTCGCTAAATGAGAAAGTAATGTCCGGGTCTGTTGTCTGTGGTGTGGATTTACTGAAACCGTATATGACTCGGCGGCCCATTCCAAGATGAGGTGTCCCTGAGTTAACTTGCTGCATCCCTTTCCCCTGCTCCAAAATAACGGTCAGCTCTTGGCACACAGCAGGAATGCTGTTCGCACTGCCAGCCACACAACAATCCTGAGAAATTGGATTAACTGGTGTTCGGGCTGTAACAGGGGTGGTGTCTCTTCTGTTTTGCCCCTGCACCTGTATCAGCTGTTCTGAGGACTCATCCATAACTAAGAAAGAGCCGGCTGTCAAAGCCTTAATTTTACATTGAAGTTTGTTTGCTTTATTCATCCAGCCCTGTCTCTGCAGCCTAAGGAGCTCACAGTGCTGAGACACTGTGCACAGATTATTTTGAGAAGCCACCACTTCATCACACAAAGTAACAGTACAGTTTCCAGCTAAGGTAGTAGAGTCAGTCAAAATCTCCATGTCGTCAGAATCTTGGTTTGTAGCCAAAAAGTCCGCCGTCGCAAAGGCAAGATCCACAGCCTCTTGAGTGGACAGAACAGAAGCAGAGGCCTGAACTTCTGTCCCAGCAGCATACTCACACATAACATGCTCTGGAGAAGTGGCCATCTTGGCAAGACAGCCAGCAATTCCCCCAGTGGAGAGTAGGAGAATTTCCCTGGTGCCCTGGCCAAATTCCCCCCATTCACAAGAAAAAAATACCACCAGCAGCTTAATCTGGTTCAAGGTCAGTTGACATTCATCTGTATCCCACTCCCTCGGGTCATGCCTGAAAATAGGCAGAATCTGTCTAGTGCACTTACCCAGTCAACAAAAACTAAATAAATAAATAAATTATGGGGTGCCTGCATGATTTCCATGCATACACCCTTGTGTCTGCCTTTGTTTCTTATTTTACTTGCTTTGGTTTTGGTCCTTCAGCTGTTTTGATGCTGGATATTATTCTATCCACAAGTCGCATTTCAATTGTACATTTCTGAGTGGGCTGCATGAATATACCACACCAAAATCTGTACAGGGGACCTCGTGTCTGAGGCATGTCTCCTCGGAGTGCTGGCGCAGCTCTGGAGTGTGATCTGAAACACCAGTGAGAGAACACACCAGGTGATCACCTCCCAAAGGTACAGACCAATAAACAGAGGGGATAATATTAATATTGTGCTACTAGTTTGCAAAAGGACAGGGGGACAGTTGTACATGGATGACCACGAGAGGAGACAAGGAGGATTCAGGCATCCCTGTATGCCATCCATCACCTTCTGTTTGGGGAGGAGTAAAGATCAACACATAAATACTTTCATTAGGTACCTTATCTTTCACCAATCTTTTGTGGGATGCCCAATGCAACTGCACCAAGGGGCATTTTATTCTTCTATTTTAATTCTGTTTTTCTTGGTGCAAGCCATGGCTATATTCATCACATTCTCAGATGGCTGAGAAACCCTGAGATGATCACCAGCAGGGACAAAAGCTGAAAAAGTGGGGTAGAATAGGCAGAAGATACCATGATGGAAGGCCACCCCACCATAGTAGAAAGGTGAAAATTGAGTCAAGGAAGACTCAGAGGAGGATATATGCAGAGGAGGATATACTACTGCAGTAGATTTGGAAAACAGGTCTTAGAAGTATTGAGTGTCCCATGGTGATGGTAGGGATGAAAACTGTCACAATATGCTGGGGTCATCATAGGCCCCATTGATTTCCCCCTATTTTGCTGAGAAAAGGTTCCATCAAATTTGAAACTGTTTTTTTTATTATTAAATCTGCCATTTCTTGTAAGACCTGTGGTTTTGGTTTGCTTCCCCTACCTTTATTGTCTAGTATGTTTCCTATACATTATATTCCTTCCTGATGGGGTATTGAAGTGTACCAATCTGCCACACCTAATGTGACCCAAATGCTTTCCTCCTTTATGCCATTTTCTGATATGTCTTTTAATTTTAAAATCATGCCTGTTGTGTCTTTTACATATGATTTTGTTCTCTCAATTAATGGCTGGAGATGGAAATGTATGTATTTGGAAATTGGCTCAAAAACTGATTCTATACCAGAGACTACTGGTCTACCAGGTGGATTCAAGGCATTTTTGTGAATTTTTGGTATCGAGTAAAAAGTGGGAATTCTTGGATATTCCTTTGTTGGTATTTCTGTTTCCCATGGTTCTAGCCACCCCATGGCTGAGTATTCCTCTAGCATCATATCTATTTCCATTTTTATGTTTCTGGTTGGGTCATTGGGTAGGATTTCATAGTTTTCTCTGTCGTCTAAAAGATTCATACATGTCTCTATATTTATTTCTATCTTATATGACAATGCCTCCCCTTTTGTCCACACTTTTTAATATAATGGTTCTATCTTTCTTAATATTCTCTAACTCAATTCTTTCATTTTTCATTAGGTCATTAAACTTGGGATGCATGGTATCTTTAAAGAATAGTCCCATAATTTCCTTTTCTGTTATTTTATCGAAGGATTCAATTCCATGATTTCTACCACTCGGATTATATTTAGATTTTATCTGCATATTTCATTTCAATTTTTGTTTATAAGTCTCCTCTTTATTAGGTGATTCACCACCAAATTGATTTTTTTAATCTTAAACTTCTATTGAATTTTTGGAGGTTGACTTCAGGATCAAAAAGATTAATGGGTTGGGTGGGGGCGAACGACAATCCTAGGCTTAAAACTTTTTCTTCATCCCTTGTTAGTATTTGGTTACTGAAGTTAAAAATAGGTATTTGATCAGGGTTTGAGGATATCTGCCCCTCCCTCTGCTTGGCCTTGTTGGCCTTCCACCTACTTCTCCTCCCCTTCTTCCCCTCCACTCTCGATGTTTTCCCCCTGTCTATATGTGTCTCTTTGATTTCTCAATTCATATCTAGTCTCCATAATGTTTACAATGGATGGTCCTGGTTCCTGTGGTTCTGATTTTTGTTGTTTCTCTGTACTTCTCTGTGGCTCTTTTGTGTAGCTGCTGTCACTGTCTGTGCTTTCGTATACACTATACTGATTATACGGGTGTTGTCTTTTTTACATTTTTTTGTATGTATAGACTCGAATATCCCTGTAGTCATTTGTGTCTCGAATAAATGTCTTTATTTTTTGTTGTTTAAGTCACTCTTCATAGTCCAGAAGTTTCTGCTTGAAATCTTCTAGATTCTTTTTAAATTCTTCTTCCTGCATTTTTAATTTCAAAGCGTCTTCTGTCATTTTGATATCTGTCTCTAATACCTGTCTTTCAAGTATTATTGCTTCAGTAAGTGCATACATGAAATCACAGCTAGACCTGTTTCTTATTCCATCGTATGGTGTGTCTAGTTTTGCTGGTTTTATGCATAAATTTGGTTCTACATTGAGTCTTAGTCCTCTAGGTATTCTATTGCATTGTAAATATTGGGTGAGAGTGATACTGAGCCATTCCAGTCTGCAGTTCTTGTATTTCAGATTCTCTGTTTTCTGTGTTGACTGCTTCGTTCCCTCCCCCATTTTTATAGACAGGTACCTGTCTCCTTGCATGGCTGTGAATAGTCTCTTTCTCTCCTCATCTATAAATGTTGTAAAGTGGAGAGAGCTTTGTATTCTCCCTACAATGTCTGAAAATATTCTCAGTTCAGGAAAGATATGGAGTAAAGGAAGGGAGGAGGGGTGGAGCTGTTTGTAAGGAAAGCATCAAAGCAATGGAGACACAGGGAATCCGGAGGGGAGATGGAGGATGTTGGAGGTACTATGGGTGACCCTTGTGATGGGAAACAGAGCCACCATTCACAATGATGAGATCTAAAGACCTCCTATATAGTGGAAGAAGCTAGATAAAGCACTGGTAGAATCCATTAGTACAATGGCAGAAAAAGTGGTAGTGCTACTGATGGAGGACTTCAATCTGCCAGATGTAGATTGGAGTTTCCTAGTTGCAGCTTCAGCTAGAAGCATGGACATCCTGGATACCCTGCTGGGGGTATTTCTAAGGCAACCATTAAGTGAGCCCATTTATGATGAGGAAATACTGTACCTGGTGCTCAATAACAGGGATAGTATATCAGACATCAAGGCGGGAGGCCAGTGGGACCAGTGATCACGGTACAGTGTGGTTCAACATAAGGACAGTGGTGGAAGTGAACCACAAAATGTCAAGGGTCCTGTATCTCAGAAGGGCAGAATAAAAAATGGGTGAATACCTCAGAGATGACCTAGTGGGGGGATGACCTGGGTGGGGTGGAGGAACAGTAGAGAACACTAAGGGAGGCACATTGAAGGCAACAAACCTATGCACAAATGAGAATAACAAAAACGAGATGAAAAAGAGGAAGCTAAGGTTCTCAAAGGAAGTGGTTGAAAAGGTAATGGCTAAAAGGGTAGCATGCAGGAGGTATAAGGAGACACAGAAGGAAGAAGGAAGAAGACCGGGAGGTGCATCAGAAGAAGCAGAAAGAGGCAAGGAAAGTGATGAGGAGTGCTGAGGCTCAGAATGATGAAATAATAGCCCAGGGATAACTAATGAGAACAAAACATTCTTTAGGTACTGTACATAAGTGAAAAGAGGAAGACTAGGGGAGGGAATGTTAGGTTAAGAAAGGCAGGTGGAGAATGTGCAGAGGAAGATTAGAAAAAAGCAGATATCCAGAAAAAGTGCTTTTATTCAGTCTTCCCAGATGAAATGGGGCATATAAAGGCAAAAGGAGCACTGGAGGGAAGGAGTTAGAGACAAAATCTTTTACAGAGGAGAGATTCCTAAAGGGATTCGCAAATCTGAAAGTAGACCAATATATGGGGCCAGAAGGAGTATACCAATGGGTTTTAATGGAGTTCAGGGAGGTACCGGCTTAACCTCTGGAAACTCTCTTGGAAACAGGAGTGGTTCTGGAGGACTGAAGGAGGGCATAAATAGTCCTGCTTCATAAAAGTGGCATCAGGGAGGAGGCTGGGAACTATAGGCCAGTCAGTCTGATATTGGTGGTGAGGAAGTTAATGGAGTCACTGATAAAGGAAAGGATCATGAAGTGTCTTGAATCCTGCCTGCTGCAAGACTTGAGGTGGCACAGCTTCACAGGGGGATGTCGTGTCTAACAAATCTGATATGTTTCGTTGACTGGGTGACAAGGGAGATAGATCAGGGTGAGGCAGTGGACATGGCCTACATAGATTTCAGTAAAACTTTTGAAACTTTTCAACATAGAAGACTCATAAGGAAGCTTAGTGGTGGGTCCTACAGTGGTAAATTGGGTAACAATTTTCATTAAGGGATAGGTGACCAAAGGTGGTAGTAACCAGGGTTTACTCTGTGGGAAGGGAGGGTAACCAGGAAGGGGCCTCAGGGCTCAGTACTGAGACCAGTCTTCTTTAATATCTGTATAAATGACATTACAGATGAGCTGAAAGGAAAGGAATGCCTCTTTGCAGATGCCACCAAAATTTGCAATATGGTGGACAAAGAAGGAGTGAAAGGAATGTGCAGAGACCTGAGAAAAATTGAAGAGTGCTAAAGGGCATGGCAACTCAGTTTCAATGCAAAAAACTGCAAAATCATCCACTTAGGGCACAGAAACTCAGAGGCAGGGTACAAAATGTGAGAAGAGGTATTGATGGTCACCAAACAGGAGCGGGACCTTGGAGTAATCATATCTGATTACCTCAAGGTGGCAAGACTGTGAAACAAGGCAGTTCTTTTGCCAGTGTGATGCTGAAGTGCATGGTGTATATCCATAGCAGAAGGAGGGAGGTGATGTTGCCACTATATAGATCACTGATGAGGCCCCATCTGGAATTTGGTGTCTATTTCTGGAGACCATATTTGAGGAAGGACATAGACAGGGTGGAGGCTGTCCAGAGGAGAGCAACTAAAATGGAGCATGGTCTGCATCAGAGGCCCTACAAGGAAAACTGAAAGATCTCAGTAACTTCACCCTGGAAGAGTAAAGGGGGTATGATAGAGACCTATAAATAACTCACAGATGTGAATATTGTATGGGGGGTATTTTTCTAAAGAAAAGATGGATGAGGGCAAGGGAACATGTACTGAAGCTGTTGGTGGGGGGGTAAATTCAAAATAGGCATAAGGAAGTATCCTCTTCACTTCAAAGTGTGGTAGATTGCCAATAAATGCAGCTCCAGTGCGATGCTGTGCTCAGTAAACATACTAATGTAGTCCAAAAAAATACGAGCACCAGCAAGTAGTCATAAAAATATCTATACTTTTCAAACTGCAGTGTTGCAGGTTTGATTGCTTCACAAAAGAGAACAGCTTCAAAGGCCCCAACCAGTTTCATGTATGCACGCTTCCTCAGGGGGGCCGGTCATGGGTACATGCAATCATTTTATAGACCATGTTTAATTACAGGCACCTGATTCAAATAATTCATAAGTCGTAGTGCATATATCATATATTGTAATGTACCAACGCAGCATAATTCAAACTGTTAAAACAAAAAATATTTAAAACAAAAATATTAAACGTATTAAACTAACAGCCTTGTTCATTCAATTTCAAACATATACATCAAACAGGGTGAATGTTTAATCAATTACAATACAGAAAACTTTTTAAACTTCCACTCTAAGTGCAATACATAATATGGGTTAGTTCAGTGGTGGGACTCAAACCTACAATCTTGATTACAATACCTTATTTTTAGAAATGACCTCTATACTACTATTAGTAATTTCACATGTTAACAATTCATGCCACTATATATACATTTTGCCACAACCTAGATGCTAAATGCATACTGATTTGGAAAAGTGTGTTTATTGTAGAATTATACACATCTCTCAGCCATACATATAGAAGAAATAATTAGAACTCTAAGAATAGTTAATGCCCCAAATTTTCAACTGCAGAGCCTCAAGACACCAGGTTTAAATGATGGGATATATCTGACACCGTTTCTGAAAAAGAAATGATGGTTGCACTTCCAACAGATCCATGGGTACAATTCAGAAGATGGTAGAATTATGTTTGTTGTAATTCAGTATTTCATTTTTTCAAGAGATGACAATACTTTTTTATAGCATTATGTTATGAACCAGAAGCAAATTAGCCTAATACAAAGAAAAAGAAATGTAAATAAAGAAGAAAACTTCTCTGAAAGAAAAAGTAAATATACTGGGCATACTTTTTTTGCTTTAAAGGAGATAGGAGATGATTTTTACATACTGTAGTTAACTGCCATTCCATCTTCCTTTCCATGCCAGTTATGTATTCTGATATGCTTTGATGATTTTTCATTAATAAATAATCTAACTTCGGGGTACCCTCAGATCTTCATTAAGTTCCACTGTCCTAACCAGGTACTGATCTTGATTTTCATATTTCTAAGACTCTATGACATCAGAACCTCCCATTCCATACTATTCATCTGAATGGTCTGGAAAGGTGTCGGTGATGTCATAGAATGTTCAGGCAGTATGCAGAGAGACAGCAGCAACTGCTGAGGAGAGCTTGATTTTGGGTCCTTAAAAAGGCAAAAAAAATAGATCATTAGTTTAACAAAAAAGGTCAAAAATATATCAGAATACTAGGCAGCCAGTAAAAGAACATCTAGTGGGCATCTAGAGGTGTAAAAATGGTTTCCTATCACCTTTAAATGATTAATAGAATCAGGTAAGAAATAATGTACGAGCATATCAGGCTGACATTTTTCATTCCCCAATAGTTTTAGTTTGCCTAGGTAATTAGATAGGCTAACTTTAAAAACTTTAAGAGTTCTTGATTTAAACATAGTTTTTTATAAAAAGAACTGCAGAAAACTTTTGTTAAAAAAAAGATTGGGTTAACTATTCTTAGAGATGTAATTATTTCTTCTGTATTTATGGCATTAATTATGAGAGGTGTGTATAATTTTACAATAAACACTCTTGTCCACATCAGTATGCATTTAGCAACTAGTTTGTGGCAAAATGTATATATAGAGGCATGCACTATTAAAATTTCAAATTACTAATAGTATAGAGGTAATTTCTAAAAATAAGGTATTGTAGTCAAGGTTTTGGGTTTGAGTCCCACCACTGAACTAACCCATATTAAGTACTGAACTTAGAGTGGAAGTTTAAAAAGTTTTCTGGTATTGTAACTGTTTAAACATTCACCCTGTTTGATGTATATGTTTGAAACTGAATGAACAAGGCTGTTAGTTTAATATGTTTAATATTTTTGTTTTATCTATTTTTTGTTTTAACAGTTTGAATTATGCTGGGTTGGTACATTGCAATATATGATATATGCTCTATGACTGATGAATTATTTGAATCAAGTGCCTGTAATTAAACATGGGCTATAAAATGATTGCATGTACCCATGACTGGCATCCCTGAGGAAGCGCACATGCACAAAAACTGGTTGGGGCCTTTGAAGCTGTTCTCTGTTGTGAAGCAATCAAACCTGCAACACTGCAGTTTGAAAAGTACAGATATTTTTATAACTACTTGCAGGTGCTTGTATTTTTTTGGACTGAAAGAGTGGTAGATGCCTGGAATAACCTTCCAGTGGAGGTGAGGGGGGTGAAAACAGCGACTGGGATTTAGGAATGCATAGGATAGGCATAAGAAAATCTTAGTGTATAGCACACGAAGGAGAGACAGAGATAAAGTAGGATTTGTGGTGTCAGTATAGGTAGAGAAAACATTTGTCAGACTAGAGGGGCCAAAAGGTAATTATCTGCCAACAGATTATATTTTTCTATGTTTCTCCTGTTCCACGCATGATGAAACAAAAGGTACATGAGCATCTGCAGTCTCCCCTCTTGTCATATTCTGAATATGGCTCCTTGTAGCAACAAATGCAATATTTCCAATACGGTCATGATAATTGCCCAGAATAACATTGAAAGGCAGGTCTACAAGCACCCCCTATTTGTAGAAATTCCTCATAGAGTTTTCAAATAAGAGGAGCCTTAGCTATGCGAAACAACCAATCTGGCCCCTGTAAATGATTTGATTCTTGCAGTATCCTCTGTCTGAATTTGGCCTTTTAACACCAGTGATTGTTTTACCAGAGACAGGATTATTCCACTATCAAGGAGGACTGCTCGACACACCATTTGATAAAAGCTTATGCATGTATGGCACAGAATTGGGTGGAGATCATTTGACTGAGTAGGTAGATGTCTACTTATACTCCGGGTTAGGTTGAAATCTCTCTCTCAGATTTGCCCTAAATATTTTCTTTTTTTTTAGCACTGCTAATCCAAATGCCCTGTATTGTCACAGAGGAAGCATTAGTTATCTTGTTCTGGTCTCTTTTGATCTGTTTGGAGTAGTTGCATGCTTGAATTGCAGGGTGCTTTTAGGATTACCTGTCTACTTGCTATTGTCTTACCTTCTCCTCATCTTTTTGTCTGAGATTTCCTGCCACCTACTGGTCAGCCTTCCCTTCTCTGTAACCTGATTCATGGTTTGTGTTAAACTGTCTTGCAGCTGACACTGCAGCTTCACAGTGCAAGTTTTCAAAAACGGCTCTAGTAGCATAATCTAACAAAGATTTTCAAAAGAATTTATACCAGTTCCTATCACCATTCAATCAAAATACATGCAAATTTCAACAAAAAATCCATCATAGCTAACATCATGTTGCTTCCTAGTATTTCACAGTTTATGCCTATAATTCTCTGGTGTCAGTGCATTCTTCTTTAGAATAACATTCTGTAATATTTCATATGAACTAGCGTCCTCACCACTTATCCTGCCATAAGCATCCAATAATAAACCTTCAAAGGTGTGGCCTTTATCTGGGGTCCACGCAATATAATTCCACAGACTGCTACAATGAGACCAACTCCTGCACACAGAGAACCTGGAATCTGTGGACGATGGATTGACAGGTGTTTGAAGGGGCCAGCAAGAACTGTGGTTTCATTTAGCACCTCCTTTGCCATGTGGAAATTGTGCTGTTTGCAGATATCAAAGGCAGGCAGCTGCCATAGCCATAGGAATGGACCAAATGTGATCTCACTGCAGCTGGAGTCCTTCAGCCACCCCTGTCACCTGAAATAGGGGGTAGGCACTGCAGATGAGGGTGGGAGCCCTAGGGTTAATCTTTTTTGTGGTCAGTATTCACAGAATCCATGGCCGCTGCTTATTGGTGACCACTGACCCACACAGGCTAAGCTGATAGGTGTCTGGAAGACCAATGTCAGCTCTTGGAGACCTTTGGATGGGGCCTGAACCCAGTATTCTTGGCCTTATGATAAACTTATGGGGTGCTGAGGTTCCTGAGAGACAAATGTCAAAGCATATGGGAGCTGAATCCCAGATTGTGCTATAAAGGAGAGACTGAGCTGAAGGTTGGCAGATATGTGAGGATGTGAGAGCTGCATCATTTGGCTAGTGAGTTTGAGAAGTGTTACTTTCAGACTGTGCATCTGATTGGCAAACAGTTCAATCACTAGGAATCCTGCTGAGGAGGAGAGGCAAATGCATTGTAGCCAGCACAAAAAGGAGACTGAAACACTGCAGTGCAGAAGACAGAATCTAGAGCTGATGGTTCATGTTCCATAATAGGCACTTTAGCCAGATGTTAGGCTGGTGTCATCCTGAGGGTCTACATGTGGGTTGGCACAGGTCCTCAGCAGCAGAGGGAATCAGAAGGTGAGAGTGTTCAAACCTCAGAAGGAAACAAGAGGCACCAGCCAGAGGGTGAATGAGATCCAGAGAAAGAGCCTAGTGAAATGGAGACACCCTGTGTGGAACTGTGAGCCAGAGGTCTGTATAAGCCAGGAGAAGTCCACTGGTCAGAGAAAAAATAATTCTGCTGCATGGTAACACTGCTTCAGGGGAACCCCATTTCTGTTTCTTGGAGGCAGCTCTATGTTTAAAATTAGCCATCAAGCTGAACTGAAAATACTCCATTTGCGGATTCTGTTCTGCCATTCTGAACAATTGCATGACCTTTGGGGAGAAATTCATTTATGAACATTGCTTCTTGTTTCCAAGTGCACCAACACTAACTAACCCATGGCTATGGGCGAGGAGGATGTCCTGATACACGTTGGGCTAAAGAAGAGAATTTTGGCTGCAGCAGAAGTTAGTAAAGGCTCTTTTTATCCTGAAACAGGTATGCCACCATTGCCTTACCCCAGGATATAATTACTAACCTTTCCAGTCCATCTTTGGTATCAGGTCATAAAAGAAGAAACAAATGAAGCTCGAGTGTCAGCGTCTTAGTCTCTGAAAAGGCCCTCCGGGGAAGAGAGTGGAGTGTATGCGGTGGATGAAGCCTGCTTCTCTATGGGAGTTAGCATTCAGACAAGCCTGTGGGGGCTTGGGCCTGTACAGCTTCACTACGGATTTTCCGTTAAGTCCCTTACATTCAGATTCTCCAATTTGTCTGTTCTCTCTTTGCTTGTTCGCTTGTTGCTTGTTCGTTTTTGCTTTTACAGCTCTTTTACAGTGCTGTTTATATAGAAAATAGAACAGTGTAGAGCTCAATTATTGGACCCTGAATGTCAGGGCTTTTTATAAATTTTATTATTTTACTGTTTGCTTAACACTGGGTTTTGGGTTTCTGTCATCAAAATCATTGTTAGAATCATTGTTAGGTGTTAGAGCAAGCGTGTTTACTGCTTTGAAACAAGTACGAACTGATTTTAGGATTTTAATAGAAAGTGATATAAGGAAACTGTGAAATAGTAAATTAGTTAATCTGCATCCTAAGCAACCAATATTTTAAACATTCTAGGCTGCCTAATAAGAGTTAAAGTTTATATTTATATATACAATTGATTTTGTTCTGTTTTTTTTATGAGTTTATGAGTTAAAGTATCGGAGCGGTCCTCTCGATTCTGGTTGGTTGGAGGTGGCTCATGACCAGACAGTTCAAAAGGCCACTCCTACTTCCCCTTAGGTTAGCTCATCCATTTAATTTCTCCAAGCACCCCGAAGAGAGTGGAGGTACTACGCGAGGACAGCGTGAGGACTGATAAGGTTTTAACCGTCTGCTTGAGTAATTTTATAGAAAAGGATTTCATTTCCAAAATCTCTACTCCTCATATCTTTTTTACCAGTAATTTAGGGTAACCCTGTTTTATCAGTCCAGAACTGTGGTTTAATTTCGGATTGATCGAAAAACTCAGTGTAATTATTTTTTGCCGTCTCTATTTCTGATGCACCTACTTAAATAAGTAAGTAAGTGAATATAAGATGCTTAGAAGAGAGAAAAAAGGTTGGTGCAGCATAGTCAATGTGTGCAGATAGAGTGGGAGACATAATTTTTCATCTGCCTGTTTTCTAATCTATACCAAAGAAAGTAAGTGTGTAATTGCATCAAGGTCTGCCTGATCTATTTGTTAATACTCTTTTAAAACATATGCTATTGTTGTTTATATTTTATTTGTTTTTTTATAGTGCATGCAAAAGGTTCTTGCTGCCTTTGGAGTGAATCAATTGGTTTTGGGCTCCCTACTTTTTCTCAAACAGAACACTGCCTGGGATTTTTTAGTCATTTTTGCTATGAAAGCTGCTGGCCTAGATCCCTTTGGTCTCACTAGAACTTTTTGCTGGAATCTTTGCCGGTATTCCCTTGGACAGATCCTGCTATTGACTCTGGTACAAATTTCCTTTCTTTTCAATTGAATTGCAAACAGACTCTGAACTGGGAACTGTTGACTTCATAAGTCATTTTGAAAATGTGAAGCAAGGCCTGCATCTAGTGACATATAACTTGAATCCTGAAAATCTGAAGACCTGTTTTTGTGCATGACTCTGTATTTTCTACACAAATTAATAAATTTAAAGGTTGTTAATCGTTTTATCTAGGGTTTTTTTTTTGTTATTACTGTTGTTGTTTCAGTTTTAGTGTTATAGTGTTTAGTGTTTTCGTGTTATTATAGGTATGCCTGTAATGACTAGAGGTGAGCTTAACAGTCGATGCACTATGGGATCTAACATAAAGACAAAAACAAATGATATTAGCAGAAAGAAAATTAGGAAACTAAAGCAAGCAAGCTAAGACAGTTCCAATTCAACAAATAAAAAGCTCAGGAACTCTGGATCTTTCTGAAAGTGAGATGTTGAGTAAGGGAAAGAGTTATAAATATAACAGCAATTTGGAAAGTAGGGAATTAGTTAAGGATAGCAGATTGACCATTGGTGAATCATGTGAGAGCTTGATTTCCCCATTAAACCCCTTAAATCCTTCATTAGATATGATTAGATTTGATAAAAATAAGTAGATTCAACCTTCTGTGTTGGATTTATGCAGGGTTGAAAAACTGGAATGTAAACTTAATAACCAGAGATTAAAGCAAGGTGTTTCAGAGATTCTGGGACTGCCTGAAACTAAGACCCTTGGAGAGCTTGAATTAACTAAGCAAAGCCTGCTATAAAAATCTTTAAAGCAGGGTACTTTTGTGAGCCCTCAAGTGCTTTGCCCTTTTGATTTAAAGTCAGCAAGACAGGCACACATATAAGTGAGTGATACTGTGGCTAGTATAAATAAAACTATTGAAGTCAACACTAGACTGGAAGGGGAAATTAAAAGATTCACAAAGAATTTAATGGATAATTGCAGTTCCCCATGCTTAATATCCCAAATTAATAGGGAAAGTCCCAGAGATAATAAATGGAATCAGGAAGATATAACCACTGAAATCCTTAGTGTTATAACAGAGACAATACAATTTATGAACCCCATTGAAGAAAATACTATTCCCCCCTTGGAAACCTTGACAAAGGGTTGTGTTAGGGTACTTAGTGAGCCATTACTAGCTAATGCTATGTTATTTTAACAGTCTATTACAATTTTGCAGAACATTTCATTCATTAAGGGGGTCTGTCTTGTAAATAAAATCAAAATAGATCAGATATATGACAGACTCAGTAATGGACATAGAGATTTGGAATGTACCAGCCTAAATGAGACAGAGCTGTGTAGTTATGAAATTGGAAATAACGAAGACATTTCTAAAAACAAATCGATGTTTATGATGAACTGAAGGAGAAATCAAGGGTTCCTATAGATTTGAATATAATGGGGAATATAGCTGACAGTGATACAGTCAGTGAGCTAGTAATGTTGCTGGGTGGATTTGAATGAAGTGATAGTATCATCAAAGAGTTAAGGTCGGGGAACATAGAATTGTGGGAAAAGGTTATTATACAAAGTAAAGAAATTACAATGATGAAGATAACACCCAAAAATGAGGAAACTAATAAATACATATCTAAATTTACACAAACTAGTGATATGACTAACTGGGGTAATAGGAACTTCTCAGAAACAGCAATGGAAGGAATGAAACAAAGGGAAGAGAGTTTTACTTATGGCCCATCAGAGAAAAAGAAAAAGGGCAAATTTATTGGTAACACTGGAAAAAATAATGGTACAGTAATGAAGGGAAATATCCAAGGCAGAATGGAAAAGAAATCAAAGAGATCTAAAAAAAGTTTCAATAAAAAAAGAGTAAGCAATAAGGAAAAGCAAGAAAAGAAGATAATCTCCAATCATAAGCAAAAAGATGAGGTAAAAAATGAAGTTAGTTTGGAGGCAGGTTGTGACAGTGGAAGGTAATCTTGAGAAAATTAAACAGGTGATGAAAATGAAGGAATCGAAGATTGAAAGAAATTTATAATACTATTATACTAGAAGAGTCCAAGTTAAAGCTGAATGACAATTTAAAGAAATTTTTAGGTTCAGCGATTCATAGTAAGGCCCTTAATGAGACTTTTTTTGTCTAAATTCAGTGTCTTCAGACCATTTATAGATTCAGATTTAGTCCTTTTGTTCTCGGATCAATATTTTGTATTGAAAGCTATAGAGAATCAGAAGGAAAGAATAAGTGAAATGGGAATGGAACTGAACAGCGTGACTGAAATCAGATCCATTTTTCCTGAGTTTTATGGGAATAACAAGAGTAAACCCCACTCTATGAAGGATATGGAGATATCAGTATTTGGTATGAACAGATTTATACATGAATCTAGACATAATCTTCTGGTTAAGGTGGTTGAATTGTTATAGAGTTTAACTAGAGATGATAAACTGAACAGAATAATTACTTATGCAAAAAGATATGAAGAAGGGGGAAAAATCGTATTAGGGTAAAGAATGAAAAAGATTATAAATACATACTGTCCAAAATAGAATTATTAGATAGAGTTGAGATCCATCTCCATGGAGAGCAAAATATGCCAGAAGTAGGGGAAGAACTTTTAATGAATGAACAATGGTTGAACATAATAAAAACTGCAAATCGTTTTCATTTACTACAGGATTTAAATGATTGACATTTGTCTGAAATAGAAACTAATAGGGGGAAAAAAGAGGGATCTTCTGGTTATAATATTCTATCTTGGAATATAGCAGGTATAAAGAATAGACTGGCAGACCATTCCTTGATTATCTGTCTCAATTTTGTTATATATGCCTTCAGGAAACATGGACTAAAAGTAAGGTAAAACTTAATGGCTATACAGGATTTTACAAACAGGCCGGAAGTCTTACAAAATATAAAAGACTGTCAGGAGGACTTTGCACCTGGTGTAAGATCTTCCAAAATGTTCATTATTTAGAAATATGTATAGACAATGAACATATCCTGCCTATAAAGATGATTGTTAATAAATTAAGTTATATTATTATTAATGTATACTTCCTGCCTAAATCTTCAAAATATGTGGAAGAAAGGGAAGTGGAGAAATTGATTGAATTAATAGAAGGTTGTTATGAAAATGATCCGAGTTGTATGATCATAATTATGGGAGATTTTAATGCCAGGGTTGGACAAAGTCATAATCTGCTTGAGGACCTAGCTTTGGCATGTGTGGCTCTGGATCAAAGTACACTTAGAGTGAATAGGAAGAGCATGGATCTCAAGCAATCTATAAGAGGATCAAGTTTGGTACAAGTGATGGATAAAAAAGCATTGATTATGCTTAATGGAAGGACAAAGGGAGATAAGGACGGGGCATTTACATATTTGGGAAATAGGGGGACTTCGACATTAGACCTCTGCTGGATCTCTCTGGAAATAATCCCATTTTTGGATGATTTTAGAATTGGATTAAGAACAGACAGTGAGCATTATCCATTAGAAATCAAAATAAATATGTGGCCCAAGTTAAAAAATCAGGTACCTAAAATGAAAGGGATAGTAAGAGTTAAAGAAATTAGATGGGACCTTCTTTCAAATTTTAGATCCATTCTAGTTCTTACAGAATATGGTGTTAGAGAAGAATGATTAAGTTTCGAACAAATTAAATTACCAACAGATTATGTTACAAAATTTATTGAGATAATGAACTTCTGTCATCTATCTTAATTAAAGTAACAGTTTATAAAGTAAATAAGGGGTCCAAATGGTTTGACACTAACTACAAGAATTGTAAAAAGTATTTAAGTAGATATGCTCGAGTAACATATAGATTTCCAACTAAATTTAATAAACTCAATTTAAATAAAAAAGGAAAGATATAGAAAGATGTCAGAAAATAAAAAAATTAAATACAGAATTAGAATGTGGAGACATTTTGAAAAAATAACTAAAGAGAATGATAGTAAAAAGTTCTGACGTTTAGTGATAACTGGATGGGATGAGATCCCGGAGCAACTTGAAAGTTACATTGACCCCCATATATGGGAAGAACATTTTAGAGCCATGTTTTACAATCAAGATTTGGAACAGGGTAAAGGCTTGGTTGTTTGGACTCCAACAAAATTTGAAATCTTGACAGAAGAGATTCTTTAGGCCATCCATAAGTTCAAAAGACACAAGGCCCAGGTCCCTACGGAATCCCAATTAATGTAATTATGGATTACCCAATCTTCTGAACACCTGTTTTTTTTAGGTTTATTTAAGAAGATTAACCAAACAGGTATAATCCCAGATACAAGGAGGGAAAATATTATTATTCCTATTCTTAAGAAAGGGGATTGGAGAGATCCCAGTAATTACAGGCTTATTACTCTGTTGGACAACTCACAAAAAATATTTACAAAGATTATATGTAATAAAATTATGGAATGGGTCAAAAAAGAACGGATTTTGGATGAAGCACAGGCTGGTTTTATGCCTGAGCACTCCACTATCGATCAATATTTTGCCCTATACCATTTGATACATAAATATACAAAAATTAAAAAAACATAAATTGTTCTATGTTTTCGTGGATCTGAGGGCTGCTTTTGACAAGGTAGATAGGAGTAAATTGTGGGAGGTACTCCATAGCTATGGACTTGACCAGTAAATATTACAACTAATAATAAATTTATATCAGGATAACTGTACAACAATGCGATAGAAAACAGAAGGAGATTGTACAGACAAATTTGTATCCAGTATAGGCCTTCAACAAGGTTGTGTATTATCCCCCATTTTGTTTAATCTGTTTCTTAATAAAGTCTTGATGGGGTTAAGTGATCCAGAGCTACACATGCCCAGGCTGGGTTCCAGAGCTTGTCTATACCTGGCATATGCTGACGATGTGGTTTTGATCTCCATGTGTTATACAGGGATCAGAAGGAGTTTAAATAAATTTTACAAGGAATGTTTTAAACTTGACCTTGAGATCAATTTGATAAAACAAAATACATGGTATTTAATAATATGCTGATAAGAAAAGGCAGGATATGTAGAATGGAATGTAATAATTTTGATATTGAATATGTAACTAAATTCTGCTATTTAGGTATAACCTTTTCATATAATCTCAAATGGAAAGAACATATCAATGCAATAATTGCAAGGGTTGACAAAATCATTCCACTGTTCAAAAGATATAATTATAAACATGGAGGGTAGTCGGTAAATGGTCTACTCCAGATTTTGAATGCAAAGGTACATACTCAGATCTCATATGGTGCTGAAATAATGGGGAATGGAGAATTTGGACTGGCTAGAATCATTAGCTAATACATTTTACAAATATATCCTGACATTACCGTTAGGTGCTGCATCATGCCTTACTACAGTAGAGTTAGGCCAATTGCAAATTAGGTGCTTTTCAGAAATACGATCAGCTAATTATTGGCTTAAAGCATACAAAATGCAAGACAGCTCATTGCCAAGAATATGTATTGAAGAAATGCTGATGTATAAAACAAATGGTTTTACCTTTCCAAGCACTAAGATACTAGAGAATGTTATCAGGCAGTATGGCTTATTGGACTTGATTACTCTCAATTATAAAATCCTGTACAAGGAAATTAAATTAATAGTAAAGAACAGAGTCAAAGACGTTTATTACCAGAATGATATGTCTATGGCCAAAAATTTGAAATTAAGTAAATGGTTGGTTAATAATTTAAGAAATCAACCTGGTCCTAATCATTACCTTTACTTAATAAAAAATCCCAATAACAGAAAATCCTATACTAAGTTCAGATTTGGATTGATTAAAAGTAATCACATAAATAAATTATATGGTACTGGTAATTTTGAAACATGTGCTTGTGGAAAGGATGAAGATTCTGTCAAACACCTTCTTCTGTTTTGCCCTTTATATGATATTCAAAGGAAAATTTATATAGGCAATACTTTATCTACATTAGATATAGAGTCTTTGTATTGGCTTAATTATTTATTAAAAACAAACAATAAAGTACATCTAGAAAAAAATATCAAGGTTTTGCAGAATAATTGAATACAAAAAGTTACATATTAGTATCAAAAAACATGCTTTGGGAAATGTATCTGGTGCTGAGGATTTAGTAATGTATTTATTATAATTGTAATCTTTATAAAGATTATTGGACATGTATTGTAATTGGATACATTGTTGAATTCCGTGATTGGTGTAAATTTGTGATGACTCTTATTGATAGAATGTATTTTATATATTTATGTATATTTGTTTTTTGTAATAACAATTTTAACTTGTTAACAATAAAAACTACATTAATAACCCAATGCTATGCCATTGGGCTTACTTGGTACAACATCTGGGTACCTGGGGAATGCTGTAATAAGAGCTCTTTTTGTTGCTATTTATGACCTGGAACCAGGCAGGTAAGGGTAGGATCTCTAGTAAATTGGGGTCAGAGGGTTATTGTGCTTGTGTTTTGGTGTGGAGCAGGTTGTCAGCTGCATCTGTGATGAGCATTATTAGTTGCAGCCTTGGGGGAAGGGGTGGTCCTGCAGCCATGCCTGCTGGGGACTTGACTAATTGCAGTCTGGTGTGAAGGTGACAGGTATGATCCCATCTAGGAGGGTGCTTCAAAAGAACCATATATATCTGGTGCATCAGTTTAATCCTTTCCCTTGCAGGTCTGGTTTGTTGTTAAACTCTGCACTTGCTGTTAAATCTGATCTCATTATTGCCTGCCTTAATCCTGTGCATGCATTTTGAGGGAAATTATTGCCTTAACTATAGGAAGGTGTGACCACAGTGAAGAGGCTAAATAGTGCAGCATTCCAGGAGGTTGTGCTGTAACATTATCAGGCCCGCTTACTCTAAATCTTTCTCTGGGTGGAGGCACCACTACTTCCTTCTCTATCATTTATTGATCTCCCTCACTGCTGAGTGAGAAAAGAACCAATGAGCCACTGAAATCAACTCTGTCAGCCTGGTCACATTTCAAAGTAGTGACATTTTTCAATAGTTGGCTGCTGAGGATTACACCCATAACATAGAGTTTATGCATCTTGGAGGCACTGCTGGGATTCATCTGTTTTGCCAAGCAGTTACCCTGGGATAAATTTGTGTGGTACAAGAAACATAGAAACATAGAAACATAGACTTTGATGGCAGATAAGGACCGCTAGGCCCATCTAGTCTGCCCATTTCCCTACCTACAGGATAGGCCACAGATCCTAGTTAACCAACAGCCTATTTCTTCCTACCCCCCACAAGAATTGCCTTATGTCTGTCCCATGCATTCTTGAATTCTCCCACAGTTTTAGACCCCACAGCCTCCTCAGGAAGGCTGTTCCATGCATCCACTACCTCTCTGTGAAATAATACTTCCTCACATTGCCCTGAACCGCCCTCCTTCTATCTTTAAATTGTGTCCCCTTGTTCTTGCAAGTCTCTTTTTCTGAAAGATGCTACCTTCTTGGACTTTGTTGATTCCACTGAGGTACTTAAAAGTTTCTATCATGTTCCCCTCTCCCTTCTTTTTCCTCAAGGGTATACATATTAAGCTCCTTTAGTCTCTCCTCATACGGCTTCTCTTGCAGACCCTGCACCATTTTAGTTGCCCTCCTCTGGACTGCCTCTATCCTGTCTATGTCCTTGTGGAGATGGGGTCTCAGAACTGGACACAGTACTCCAGATGAGGTCTCACCAACTGTCTGTAAAGAGGGATAACAACTTCCTGCTTTCTGCTGATGATGCCTCTCCCTATACATCCCAGTATACCCCCAGCCCTCCCTACTGCCTTCTCACATTGCTTGCTAACCTTAAGGTCATCTGATAGATTACCCCCAGGTCCCTTTCCTTTTTTGTTGTTGTTACTACCTCCCCACCCATTGTGTATTCTTCCCCTGGGTTCTTGTTTCCCAGGTGCATTATTTAAGAGAATTTAAGAGAATTTGACATCCACATTACAAAACAATTCTTAAAGTAGCATTAGAAATGGTGTTTGAGGCAGCAATGAAATAGTGCAAATGAGAGGGTCTTGATTCCAAGAAAGTATGCTTAGTGCAAAATGTCCCAGTTGACATGGACAATGGGACTATTCTGGGATTTCCAGGTGAGAGCCTAAAAAGAGTCAGAAAACTGAAAGTATTGTCCATGATTTGTGAGCAGCATACTGCCACCATCAGCACTGTTATTGTTTGGAGTGATCAGCAGTTAGGCTTCAGCCACTTGTTTTCCTCTCTCACCTCAGAAGGCCTAGCAGGAGCATGGACATTCATTAGCCAAGGGAGTAGCCCTATAGTGACTGTTCTTTGGGCACTGACTCAAATTGGAAGGGCAGATCTAAACTGGTGTCCCCCAGGATGAAACCCAGTTCTGCAACATTTTGCAGCACTCTGCAGAATTCTGCAGAACTGCTGAATAAAGAATGCAATTTCTGTGGAAATTAGTCCCTTTTGTCATTCAGGAAAATGTGACACTGCCAAGGTGAAGTGAAGGCTGCAGTTTCCTGCATGACAAAAGGGACTAACTGCCATTGAAATTACATTGCTTTATTTAGTATGTCTTCTGCAGCATACTCTAGAGTGCTTTAAAAGTAGGTTTCATCCTGGAGGGGCACCACTGTAAGGACTGGCTTGTGAAAGGAGGCAAAAACCTGAAAGACTTGAAGGACAACAAGGACCCAGGCAATTCACAGATGACCTTGTGGGGCACCTTGTTGTTTGCACTGAGATGTTTTATGGAAATGATACCCAGTCCCTCTTCTGATTGTCAAAGTTCCACCCATTCTCTGGAGTGAGACCAACCCCGTCTGGGCAAGAGAATTTTAACACATGGTATAAGCAAGCTTCCCTCATGATCTAAGGGGTGAATTGCTTTAAAAGTTTGTATATGGGTGGTGGGAGGGGCAGTATTCTGAGCTGACTTTTATCCTATATGCTCAGTGCTTTTAATACATTTTAGTGCTTGTGACAGAAAATCAGAAAACAAAATAAAATAAAAAAGAAAGCGTATGTGTAACTTTCCCACTTTCTACTTTATCTCTGTATCTGTTGCAGCACAGTGCACACTAGGAAGATGGAGGTCTAGCACACACTCTTGCCCAGCATGAATCAAATACCACCAGATACCAGGAGCCAGACAGAGTTATTATGCCTATAAAGTAAAGTCTACAATTAAACACTGCTGAAAGACAGCAAGGGACTAGGGCAAGAAGCCTGAAAAAACAACTTTAATCACACTTTTGAAACACAAAGTTTCTGGTCAACAGCACTTCCAGTCCACACCTACTAAAGCCCCACACCTAGCAAGCATCAGAGACCATGGCTAAAGGCAACTCACAGCAGTGGCAAGTTGCATCTTCCTGCATCCATCAAGAAAGACAGTAAGACAGGCCACCCCCTTGACAACTAGGTTTCTAATACATATAACACACTGGTAGACACCAACACTCTAACAGCTTTCTATAACATGATGAACCCCACAGGAGACATTACAGAACTACTCTGCACAAAGGGATCAGTAGTAAAATGTGACAAATGTCTTATGTATATGTTAAAACCCTCCTATGAAATAAGCAAAATAAGCTAAATTGTCCCCTGTGGCAAATGCCTGGCTCACTCCTCTCTAATTAACAAAAATAAAGTTACTTAAAAGGTGAACTCCATAAAGTGCAAGAAATAAATAACATTGCAATATTTGTGAATGATATTACTGCAGAAAATCCATTAAATCCTAAACCCCAAGATATAAGAAAAAAGAATTAGAGATGAATGTGAAGAAACAAATAAAACAAACACACCTAATGGAAAAAAATCCCCAAAGAGGTAGGGAGGATAATGACTGAGATGACAATGATTGATATGCTGTCCTGCATAGAATGACCAAAAAAATGGGGAGAAGAGAAATTAGAACAACACTGGCCCAAATACTGGTATCCAGTCATTTCAATATACTACAAGCTGAATCAAAAAATGAACTAGTAACAGAAAATGTTCAAAATGCACAATCTGCAGCTGAAAACAATATAGTAATTGGTGATTTAGTTGTCTGTTATATGGACACTGTAATCTGCAAAAATAAATTAGAAAATAAAGTTTCCTGCTTTCCTTGGGCTAGCATATGCGATACAAGTAGCCAAATCGATAAAAAATTCTGACAACCACTAAAAAAATCTCAGCTGTCATCCTCCACCTTGGGACAATCATGTAGGAAGACATTATGAAAAAGACATCTGCTGTGATCTAGTTGATCTAATTAAAATAAAATCCAAGCAAGGGATATATGGTCACAATCTCAGGAATACTTACAATCCTAGAATGACACACTGAAAAAAAAATGAAAGCATGCACAGAATAAATATCAGATTGACTTGAAAACTGGTGCAAAATTATGAAAAAAAAGAAAACATTATGGTCCAAATTTTCAAAACCCTGAGAATGCCACAATACCTGGTATGCCAATCATATGGTGCAAGGGGCTTGCTGTATTCTCCTGGCTGGTGATCAGGATTTTCAATCCCGTGCACTAAGTGCCATAAGTTAGACCAGGTTTTCCCTGGTCTACAGTTGCTTATGGCATTCAGGGGTCCCTTTTTATAAAGCATGCACCAAATATTTGTTGTAAGCTACCATAAAGTGAAAAAACTGTTGCAACTGCACCTGAGAATAGAAAATTGGGTTCAGTTGCAGCAAAGGTGTTTGGCACAGCTACATAAAAAAAATAGGATTGAAGCAGAGCTTAATGCAAGCCCTGTGCTGTCCTTAGAGAATTTGATCCAATGTTTAAAACACACGGGGATGACTTGAGTAAACAGAATAACTTATATTCATCAGATGGTCTCCATCTAAACAAATGTGGAGCAAGGACTTTAGGAAACAACATTTTACACTTTCTGAGAAATCTTAATTTAAATTAAATAATGGGGGGGCAATCTAGAAGCATAACAAACAAGAATAATAAAGGCATACAACCTACTAAACCATACATCAAATACGTATTGCTCTGTGTTTATAGTTTATACAACAAAATAGAGGTTCTACAGGCACTTATACAGAAAAGTAATTACAATCTCATCACCGTAACAGAAACCTGGTGGAATTCAACAAACACATGGGGAAGGAACGTAAAAGAATATGATCTATACTACAAAGACAGACAGTCAAATAGCGGTAATGGTATAGCAATATATAAAAGAAAGTATAAAAATAATAGATATAACTGAATAAAATCACAATACCACAACGACTCACAGAATCCTTATGAAGAAAATTCACAAATCACAAAAATAATCCACTAATAACTGGAATTTGTCACAGACCACTGTATTCAGCAGTGGAAATAATCTCAGATACAGTATCTTAACCAAAATTAAAAATGCTTGCAGTATGGGTGATATTATATTTCTGGGAGAGATAAATATTGGAGATATTGATTGGACAAGTAATCAGCTATCTCCACTGCAGGTAAACATATTCTTAACCTCACTGAGCAGCTGAGCAGTTAAAATTAAAATCAACATGTCACAGATGCAATGAGAGGAGAAAATATATTAGTCATAGTTATAGCATTCAAGAATATCAACCTGGACAAGCGCATTACAGGTCCACCTCTCTTAGGAAATGATTATAACTCTGTTTCCATCACAATTAATGTTGACTAGCAACTAATAAAGGATTTAACAGAACTATATCTATATAAAAAGGGTGAATATAAATGTAATAAGGTTGGTACTACAGAAAATTAACTGGGGAAACATATTTCAAAATAAGACAGTAGAAGAAATTTGGCAGGTATTAAAAAAAATATAATAGAAATGTTTTGCATAAAATGCATTCCACAAATAAAAAAGGGGAGGGAACATCAAACTAAAATGGGTAAATAAAAAAATATAAAAAAAAATGAGGAATAAAAAGAATGCATATTGTAGAACATATCTGAAAAGCAAGGAAGAAACATTTTGACAGAAATGCAAACATAGCTTAAAGAAATGCAGGTCTGTAATAAAATAAGCAAATTGTGCAATGAAATTAAAAAACAGCAAGAATAGCAAACAAGTCAAAGAACAAATCATTCTTCAGTTACATAAATTAACTTTTAAAAAATAATACCATTGGATCATTCTCAATAAATAACTCCACCATTACAGACCCAACAAACATATCAAATTTATTAAATAATCATTTTCTTTTTTTGTATTTGGGGAAAAAATAAACACATCATAAAAATAATAACTGGAAAGAATTGAAATAACAACAGACAATATTCTTTATTAAATTAATAAAATCATACCAGTACTAGATAAAATAACCAGAAGGATGCTTCAAATTTTGTATAATGAGATTGCTTTACTGCTAAAATATATGTTTGAGAAGTCACTAAATACATCTGTGTTATAAGAAGACTGGAAAATGACTAAAAGAACAATTCATTAAAAATAAAATAAAAAATTGGACCCCAAAACTTTCAGTCTAACCTCAATTTTAGGTGACCTCCTAGAAAGTACTATTTAACAGAAAATCACAACACAAATAGAGAATTTAGATCCCAACAAACATGGATTCCCCAGAGGAATATCCTTTGTCACAAAAATCCTTAGCTTCTATGAGAACATCAGCAAATTATTGGATAAAAACATCTCATGTGATATAATATTCTTGGATTTCAAAAAATATTTTGATTTAGTCCTCCACTGGGCAATTATTAAGAAGATGGAACAAATGAAAATGAATAACTCAGTAATACACTTGATAGCTAACTGGCTAACCAATTGCACACAGAGAGTGGTGGTTATTGGTCATGAATCTGAAACAGGCAGGGTCACAAGTGGAGTCCCTCAGGGATCAGTTTTAGGATCAGTAGTATTGCATATCTTTATTTCTGATTTAACCAATACCTTACCAAATAACTCATGTAAGTATGCAGATGACACAAAACTAGGTGAACTATGCACTATGCAAGGACAAAGAGAAGACATACAAAAGGACCTTGACATTATAACAGAATGGTCAATGAAAGTGAGAAATGCATTTTAATGTTGACTAATGTAAAGTATGGCATTTAGGCAGAAATAATATCAACAATCAGTATAGACCCTGTGGAAATATATTACTGGACACTAACTCAGAAAGTGATTTATGGGTTATAATATCACATGGCTTTGAGAATAATAAAAAAAATAAATAAAATGAGTCAATAGGCAAAGCAAAAAAGATTCTCTGGACTATCAACAAAAAAAGCTTCAAATATAGCCATAAGGAGGTAAAAGTTCCCTTATACAGAGCATATATTCTAACTTATTTTCATTAGGTCCCGATTTTGGAGTCCATACAAGAAAAGTGAAAAAGCAGACATTGAAAAAAGTTCTAAGAAAATCAGCAAAAGTCATAGCTGAACTAACAGATATGTCACAATGACACTGGAACAACGTAGGACTGGATGAGGCTAGAGCTGTGCAAAATGGGAAAATTCTGAATTCATTGAATTTTGTCAAAATGTAGTGAAATTCTGTGAAATTGTGTGGAATTTTATTGGAATTTTGTGGGTTTTTTAAATTTAGTAATGTGGTCATAACTCAGCTTTTGTTTAAGTGAGAGCTGTTTAATGTGACATGCATACTATTTCGGTAGACAGCCAATAACATTTCCAATATCATGATATTTGGATGGAAAGTTTGAAAATTACAGGTGCTCAAATTCTGTAATTTTATTTTTTGAGAGAAATTTCATGAAATGTTTTGTCTGCATATACCTCAGCAGTGTATTGGGTCATATATATTACATTTGGCATGGTTCCTTGATGATAGGTGTTCTAATAATGTGCTAGATTTCATGACAATATGATGCATCATCTCAAAATTATATGTGCTCAAAATCTGTTATTTTATTTTTTGCAGGAAATTTCATGGACAAAATTAATCTGTAAATAACTCAAACACCTTTGGTGCAAGATGTGAAAATTAGCATGAATAACCTTGTTGTAATGCTTATAGAATGATCTAAATATGGAGAGAATTGCCTTACAGATTTTTAAATTAAAGGGGTTCAAATTTTTACTATGTAAATATTTGCAATATTTTGTGAAAACTCTCAAAAATGAGAATGTTTGTAGCTTCTGTGCTCTTGCAGGCATAGACTTAACATTTGACATGCATATACATAGTCTGTGTATCCTGGTGTCTAACACAACTGGATAAATTGATTTAGCAGTTTTAAATTTGTGGTAGAAAAAAATATTGGTAACATTTTCTCACATATTTATAGTAGTCTATAGATGAACCATCCAGAATTATTTTTGTGGAACTTAACATTAACAATGTTCATATCACTACTTCATTTGATAAGCTGGGCAGAGCTTTTTGCAGTCCTGCTGTTCCTCTGTGGGTGACTATCCCCCCTTTTGCCATAGCCAGATTACTCAGTAGAACTACTGATCCAACTGATATCCTCTTTGTTCTTTACAGTGACAAACTCCCTTAAAACTTGAGTCACCTACTCCTTTTCCTATTGACCTACCCTGTTGGAATAGCAAGAATTCTTCCATCCTGCTGCCCCAGACATTGTGTTCCCCCACTTTCTGAGTACCTCTAAGTCCCAGACTTGCATGTACACCAGGCTCCTTGGATCATAAATTTACTTGATGTGATCCTTAAATATCCTACATTCAGGTTGGAATAGTTGATACTATGTGCTTCCTTGCTCCAACCTGGGTGTATGCCACTGTTGTGCTACCCAACTCAGCTGTCCATTTCTTGGTGAAACTGTGCATCTAATGCTTGAACATTTTGACCTCCTGAACTACCTGCCTCTCATACCCCTATCTTTTAATTAGAATCCTCCAAATAAGGCTGAGTGAAATTAGCAAATTCCAGTTTTATGGAATTTTTCATGAAATTCTACAATTTTCACAAAGACTTGTGGGATTTTTTAAGTACAGATGTTATTTTGTAGAGCTGTGGGAATACATTTTTCCAAATATTTGACTGAATAGTCAGTATTTGGGTACCAGATGTTCATTATTCAGTATTTGGAATTCAGACAGGAAAGTTGCCTTAATTGAGAATTGCTATAGATGTCTTTAAAATGGCTTCAGGAGGAGGAGGAGAGATCATGGCACTTTGGCTTATACACTGGTGCCAGAGATTGTCTTGTGCTGCTGGTGCTTCAAGAGGAGGATGCAGAGGTGACAATCTCTGTATGGTCATAAAGATCTCAAGAGATACTACAAGAATAACATATGCTGTACCCTTAAATAATTGTGGCCATTAAAAAAGCAAGTAATAAAACATAATGATTCCAATAGGATAACACTGAACTTCAACAGGCCATAATTCTATCAACATTTGGAGTTAAGTGACGATCTCTATATGATCACAAAGGTCTCACAGGGTACTACAACAATAACATATGCTGCACCATTAAATAATTGTGGCCATTAAAAAAAGCAAGTAATAAAACATAACTATTCCCATAGGATAACTCTGGAACTTCAACAGGCCATAACTTCATCAATATTTGGAGTTTATTAACAGTTTCTATATGATTACAAAGGACTCAAGGGGCACAACAAGTATAACGTATGTTGCATCCTTAAATAATCATGGCCGTTAAAAAAGCAAGTAATAAAACATAATGATTCCGATAGGATAACACTTCAACTTCAACAGGCCATAACTCCATCAATATATGAAGTTAAGTGACAATCTCTATATGATCACAAAGTTCTCAAGGGGTACTACAAGAATAACATATGCTGTTCCCTTAAATAATTATGGACATTAAAAAAAGCAAGTAATGAAACATAAAAATTCCCATAGGATAACATTGGAACTTCAACAGGCCAAAACTCCGTCAATAATTGGAGTTAAATGACAATCTCTATATGGTCACAAAGGTAATACAAGAAATGATGGTGCTTGAAATGCAGCAGATAGATAGCAGCACCAGCACACTGTACTGACAACAATCGAGTAACAGACTGCTTATACAAGCAAGGGACAAACAAACATACCTTGTTTTTGTCACCACAATGTGCATCCGCTTCATCATTTCTCTGCTATCAATGGTGCTTCTTACCCAACTGGATCAACAAATTGCTATCAGAACAGTTTGCTGGTGCTGCTTACTAAGTTTCAAGAAGAGTTCCTGCTATTCTGCTGGTACCTCAGTCCTCCTCTAATATGGCAGATGCATGGCTTCAACTGAGCCATTGGAGTCCACACTCTGGTCTATATATTGAACTCTATGCTACACACTCAGAGTGAGGAGATTGCATGGTGTTCCTGGTATGAGCTCCAAAACCAGCCTCCAATAGGCCAACAAAGCTCTCTGAGATTTTGAAATCTAACCCACTGAATAGTATGTCCAGAATGGTGACCGAATAGTGGACTAATCAGAACATCCATTCAAATATTCGGCAAGCCTACTATTCGTGGTATTCAGGGAAATACTATTCAGTCCATGTACAACCCTATTATTTTACAATTTCTGGCAGCAAGTAATTAATGAGATTGGCATGCACAGTCTCCTTGTAAGGTCTAAGAATATGCCAAATTTCATTGTATTCCATTTTCTAGTTTTAAAGTTTCAGGGGCTTAAATCTGTAGTTTACATTCTTGCAAAATGTAATTGTTATATGTTGTGAAAGTTTGACTGCTTTTAATTCAGTTCCACTTAAAGCTGCAAATATGAACTTTTTCAGAAATGACTATGTGGTATAGTAGTTCAAATGCTTCATATCTGGTTAAATTTGGATATGTTGTTTTAAAATTAGAGGGAAATAACTGAAATTTAAATTTTGGCAACATGTTTGGCAGGCTATACCTCAGTCCCATTTGAAGCTAGAAATCTGAAATTATGCACATCTACAAATATTGTGACAACCTGTATACCTGTAGAATTTTATAATATGTCAATGAATACTATCAAAATCATACTAACATTACAGAAATCTAAATTTTGGCAAAATGTTTGACTACCTGTAAATCAGCTCCCATTGAAGCTTGAGACTTAAAACACAGTGTATATACCCAAGCTGGGTGCTTTTTCTATATGTAGATATTGTGGAGACATTTGGATAAGAAATTTTAAAATTATCTAAAAATAACTGAAAATTTAATTTTGATTAAATGTTTGACCACCCATACCTCTGCCCCCTTTCAACATAAGAATATGAAATTTGGCAGACATATGTATACAACTGTGTTCTGTTTATGTTCCAGATTTGGTGTTAATTGAATATGAAGTTGTAACTTTATAGCAAAATGACCAACATTTTAAATTTGGTGGAATTCTGCAGAACTTTGATGAAAAATCCATGAAATTCTGCGGAATCAGAATGGTTATTCCATGAGAATTCTAGGGGTGGAAGTTTATATTCTACACAGCTGTAGAGGAGACATATTATTAACCCTTAGGCTGCCAACAGAATTAGAACATATAGGAATTCTGGACGGGTATAGCAGTCTGTGGCAAAGCAAGGATTAATGTATGGTATAATGGCAGACCCATATCTAAGATGTGGGATGAGTTAATGTTTCAAACAGACATCAAAAATACAACAGGACAACCTCTGCAGATAGTTGGGTAAAGAATCAATACTTACACAAGAAAATTATTCTCAAAGAATTATATATCCATGGAACAACCTACCAATGGAAATCAATACCAGTAACACCAAATTAGAAGATAAGAACAAAATTGACAAATACATCAGTGAAGGGATCTAACATGATACTGTTCAACAGTATGGGGCAATATGGGCTAACACCCATTCTGAGTATAATGAAGGGTGAGCCCATGAGAAGCAGTCTCAAAGATTGCAAGGCCCCACCTTGGCCACCATCTTGACCATCCTCACTTCAAAATGTTACCCCACTGTGGAAGTGTGTCTAACCACACTGGAGCACATAAATGGAAGTTTATTAAACCCAACAGAATTCTGATACAACTGCTCCTGCTACAGCACAAAGAAGGAGAAAGGTTGTCAGATTTCATTGTGAGGATGGAAATGTCATACATAGGGAAGTCTTGATGCTGCTGTTATAGAGTAGACCTGAGAGGAGCAGTTGATAGAGGGAGCTGTCTATGCCAATCAGAGCCTGCTGTGAAGATGGCAATGGACTCAGAGAAAGTTCCACTGATCATTGGCACTTGTGCCCACATGTTTTGATATCTCAAGCAGCTCTGCAAAAAAACAGAAGCTCAGTACTAAGGATGGACACTGCCAAAGCATGAACTGGTGAGGGAGACCAGCTGAAACACATTCACAAAGTTCTGAGTAATGGGGATGGTGAAGTTGGTGTCATGTGGTGGAAGGAAGAAGAAGACATCACCCTGCTCCAAACACAGAACATGCCACTGGAGGGGAAGTCTGGTTAACAAAGAAGACCACAAATCAAATATTGATGATAGATCCCTAGAATGAATAGTATTGCCAGATAGACTGCTGATCAAACTGCTGGTATGGCTGGCATATGCACATGCTTCAGCGTGCCACATCTTATTGAGAGTTCAGAACATCACAGAGTGAACCTCAACTGTTCACTAAGGAAAGACACAGGGGAAGGTGTAATGAGCTGATATTGCACTGCAGTCAATGGACAATGGTGATGGGCAGTGGAAAGGATGGACCCAAGTGACTGACTTCCAAGAGTCACCATTTGCTAGCAGAATAGCAGGACAGAATCAGCAGGAAGCTGATCACTAAGACTGGGGTATTCTCCACCAGTGAGTGGGATGCACAGTAGGATGTGTATCCAGAAAGGTGCACTACATTTGGCTCGATGAACACTGACCCTTTATAAGGTGATTATGATAACTGGCACCTATTGATATCAGTGATGTTTAATGAGACTAATGAGAACTTTTGATTGCCAAAATAATACAGGTAACCTGGAGCCTGTACACATCCTCTACCACTGTGGTCAGGGAGAAGAATAGTACTGTCTGAATGGGTGTTGATTATCAGACCTGAAATAAGCACACCATTCTGACCATTACACCATGTTCAAGATCCAAGAGGTGCTAGATTGCCTGAATGGAAGTTGCTGGATCTCCATGATAGACCTGAGGAGTGAATATTATCAAATCCTATTTCAGCAGTAAGTATAATAGAGGGAAGATCATGCTCATCTGTCCATTGTTTAGCCCCCCCCCCCATGGCATCTACTGAACTCCCTTGACCATCCAGCAGCTCATGGAGCAAGTACTGTGGGAAATTGATTTGTTAAATTGCATGGTTTGCTTGAATGATGTCATCATGTTTGGGAAGAGTCTGAAAGAACATAAAAGTTACTTATTCAAGGTGTCGGATGGTTGGAGGGTTTTGGATTTAAACTGTCCATGGAAAAATGTCAATTGTTCCTGTCATCTATGAAGTCCTCATATGGGATACAGATTGACATGAGAAAAGAAGATGTGCTAACCACCTGGCCTTGAGCAAAGAACCTCAAGGATTTACATTTTTTTTTATTATTCTTTGGTAACCAGGTAAGGCCCACTAGGCACGAGTACCTGTTTTCAGGAGTAGCCTCAGAGCACTGCGGTGGTTAAGTGACTTCCTCAGAGTCACACAGTATACAAGTGGAGGTTATAGGAATCAAACTCAGGTATGCTGAATGTGCCAAGTTCCTTCACAGCTCATTACTCTAACCTGTGGGCTATCTTGCTAGCCCCAATCTTCCTAGGTTTCTGTGGGTATTATCATCTGTTTATCAAGGACTGTAACAGTGTGGTGATTACCCTCCTCAGCTTGATCCAGGGATACTAGTCTACCAACAAGGCCTGGAAGACCAGCCCTAAGTAAAGAAAAGAGGTGCAGGCTTATTTCAAGTTGCATGAGCCCTTTGAGTCCCAGTGGATTGAGAACTGTGATGTAGCATTTAAAGTGATAATTCAGAAACTAATGACATCCCCATGCTTGCTTATGCCTACCTAGAAAAGCCTTGTGTTCTCCTCACTGATGTCATCGACAGCACACTGGGTGCTGTCATGCATCTGGAGTTCACTGAAGGCCTGAGACCCATCTCCATTGCTAGTCAGAGTCTGTTGCCTGTGAAAAGAAATGATACCATTCATAAATAAGAATTTCTGGCTCTCAAGTGGGCCATTGCTAATCAGTTTCATTACTATCTGTACTGGGACCAGTTCACCGTGAACACTGATAATAATACACTGACACACTTGCAGACTGCAGTGAAATGGAATACAGCCGGATATTACTAGTTATCAACTCTTTCGATATACAAGTACTTTGTGGAGTATCACCTTAGCCTGAAACATATTGATGCAGGCACTCTATCTTGGTGGCCCTTGGACACAAATCTTATGGACACTAAGTGGATAAGAGTCTCAGGACCCAAAATAAAGACCCTTTGCAAACAGTTTGACACTGATAAACAAACCTCACCTACCAACCAGATAGCTGACAAATTGAGACCCACCGGTGACTGTCTTCCACTGCATATTGCAGCTTTGTGGCTTTCTAAAAACAAAGTTACTTCAAATGAACTGGTTCAATTTGCAATATGACAAAAAACAGGACCCCAGCTTTTGTGGCATCACCACACAATTGCAATGGAGATCGCTAAGCTATATTACATGTCAAGTACAAAAACCTGCCAAGCAAGCTCAAACTGTCTTTCACTGGTATCTCTTAGAATACATTATCAGCTGGGTGCCGGCTTCAAACATCCCTGGGCTAAGGACATTGGACAACCTCTATTTCTCAATCTGAATTTAAAGGTAGCAGGCAGGACACTACCACCTGAATAGCTGCACAGTACCAATATACCTGACATATCCTACCTGATGTTGGATGGGCAGCTTCTACTTTTTAACTCTGCCAAAACCTCCTGCAACTTAACTAACAGAGAGGCCTTGAAATTTGTACAAGCTACTTATGCTGTAGTCACTCATTTGAGGCTTGGTCCCTGGGGGATAACTAATCAGCAACTCCTTCAAGCAAGCACTAAACATTCTACACAATCACATTTATTTCTCTGCCATACTCCTTTCTATTCTCTGATGTACACCCTACATTAAATTGCTCGTGTCAATATTGGAATATAACCTTTCATGAGACTTTGATTAAAAAACAGAACATTTGGGGTGAGCTCTACACTTTTACTAAAAATGACAAATTTCTAGTGAGCTCGGTGGTGCTAAGGGTTGAGGTGTTAGATGCCACACCTCAGTGACCCATGTTCAAGAATGAGCACCAGCCACCAGAGTTTAGCAGGGGAGGAGAAGGATTGAACATCCAAGGGACTGCTCTTCTTCTCTGGGGGAAGGGGTGCCAGTGGTCAGCAAATGACTTGCCCCTAGCAGAGGCTGGGGGGCAGCGAACAGATGCTGTAGAAGTGGATGGAGATGGGGCAGACGCCTGGAAGAGTAAGTGCATACGCACTTCTTCCACCAGCCTCATTGCACACCCCATCTCCAAGGGCAAAAATGGAGGAGAAAATACATTGCTGCAGTGCATGACGGAGGGCACCTTGCAGGTCCCATGCCCAGCTAGCCATGGTGCTGGCCACACTGGTTCCGGTGTCCGGTGGGGGATGGGGAACCCCGCTGGCCCCACCAGGGTGGTAAACTCTGGGGGTAAGGGTCAGCACCAGCTGGTGGATGCCAGAGGACGGGGCTGAGGGCTCCCTCCAGAGGTAGGGGCAACAGCTACAGGAGCATAAACTGCACTCCTATGTGATTGTTACAAGTGAATATTTGTGTTGCTATTGGGTTGTGCATTTGAGAAAGAGTAATGTGCTCAGGAATAGCACAGGTTATAGTTGTCTCAGTGGTGCAGCTGGTTACTGCAATCAGAATGGTATTCCGGGCACTCTGGGTTCAAGTCCCAGCTGAGGCACTTACTTCTTTCTCACCTCTGTTTGTATGTGTTCCATAAATATGCACACTGCACTCCTATGTGATTGTTACAAGTATTTGTGCTGCCATTGAGTTGTGCATTTTAGAAAGAGTAATGTGCTCAGGGACAGCACAAGTTCCAGTTGTCTCAGTGGTGCAGCTGGTTAGCGCAATCAAAATGGTATTCCAGGTGCCATGGGTTCAAGTCCCAGCTGAAGCACTTACTTCTTTCTCACCTCTGTTTGTATGTGAGCATAAGCTAATAGCGAAAAAAAAAAAAGAGATGGATTTCACCTGACTCAATTTCAGATCTTAAACAACATGTTTTACACACTACTCAGGTTATCTGAAATGGGCAGATTACATCCACTACATACGTAAGGTGTGGGGAAGATGACAGCACCATGCTGCATATCTTCTGGCACTGCTCAAAAGTACAGGAGTTATTAAATAACTTCAGAGACAAAGCACATCCTCTCTTGTGAATTAATGACTTATTCACACCAGAAATATGTGTTGAGGGTGGTTTCTCTATACTACATGTAAGAGAGTGCAAATATGAAATGGTTAATATCCTCCCTCACTGTGAGGAAAATGGTACTGCACCATTGGCTTAAACAGGAGAGGATCTCCTACTCATAGTGGTTAGCTGGTCTTTTATTAAATCTCTGGACTGATAAAAAAGATTACAAGTATAAATAATTCCATAAAATCATATGATACTAAGTGAAGCACATTGCATGTTATACAAGGCACGGGGTCATAATGTCGCAGGACATTATGCTGCATGGCAAAATCACACTGCCAATACAGCATGATTCTTGTCATGAGGCATATCTCTTTTTTCTGTTGTGGGCTCTGCCCTCCACACCCACTGTTACAGGGGGCTGTGCACCCCAAACCCCCCCCCCAATATAGATTCTCAACTCGGTGGGGAAGTGGTTGGGAGCACACAAAGTTTAAAAAGTTTAAATTTCTGGGATTGGGAATCAAACCTATTCCCAGAAGCATTGCCTGGGTTCCCTGCTGCTGTGGCTCACTCCATTGAGCCACAGCAGCTGGTCAGCAGAACCCACTCCCAGCAGAGGTCTTATCCTCTTCCTGGGAGAGTGAGAATGGTGCAATACCGCAGGCCAGCAGTATACGCTGTATTGTTCATTCGTCACTGGTGCAACGCTATATACAGGGTTAGCCATAATGTCGTATGCTATTAAGTGTGCAACATTATGACCCAGTATTCTTATACAATGGGGTCTGAGAATCCCACACTGAGATTGGCTGACTGGCACCTTTCTGCCATGGTAAATCCTGGCATTACCCACCAAAAGGTGCCAGTCAGCCACATTTATAATCACCACCTGCTTAAATCAATTTGAGCCCCCAAAAACAGAAACAATAAAGTTGCCATATTTCCATCATGATAAGCGCATCAGAAAAAAACCAGCTACTTTTAAAAATCAATTGATTTTACAGTGATACACCACCAGATGTAGAAACAGAATTTGACGGCAGATAAGGACTGCTTGGCCCGCCTAGGATGTCCATTTCCCTACCTAATGTCTAAGCTGCAGATCCTAGTTAAACAACAGCCTACTTCTTCCTACCCCCCACTAGAATTGCCTTATGTCTATCCCATGTATTCTTGAATTCCCCCACTGTTTTTGACTCTGTGACCACCTCAGGAAGGCTGTTCCATGCATTTACAACCCTCTCTGTGAAGAAATACTTCCTCACATTACCTTTAAGCCATCATCCCTCTATCTTCAAATTATGCCCCCTTGTTCTTGCACATCTCCTTTTTTGAAAGATGCTACCCTCTTGGACTTTGTTGATTCCCTTGAGGTATTTGAAAGTTTTTATCATGTCCCCCCTCTTCCTCCTTTCCTCAAGGCTATACATCTTAAGCTTCTTTAGTCTTTCTTTATATGTCTTCTGATGCAAACCCTACACCATTTTGCTTGCCCTCCTCTGGACAGCTTCCATCCTGTCTATGTCTTTGCGGAGATGGGGTCTCCAGAACTGTACACAGTACTCCATATGTGGTCTTACCAACTGTCTGTACAGAGGGCCAATAACTTCCTGTTTTTTACTGGTGATGCCTCTCCCTATGCATCCCAATATCCCCCCAGCCCTCCTTACTGCCTTCTCACATTGCTGGCCCACTTTTAGGTCATCTGCTATGACTACCCCCAGGTCCCTTTCCATTTTTGTTGTTGTCAGTATCTCACCCCCCATTGTGTACTCTTGCCCTGGGTTTTTGTTTCCCAGGTGCATTGCTTTGCACTTCTTTGCATTGAATCTAAGCTGCCTTACATTTGACCATTCCTCCAACCTTGCCAAGACCGTTTTCATCCTTTCCACCCCACCTTGCATATCAACCCTGATGCAGATCTTTGTGTCATCTGCAAAGAGACATACCTTCCCCTCCAGTCCCCCCACAATGTCACTTATAAAGACATTAAAAAGGACCGGCCACAATACTGAACCCTTCGGTACCCCATTAGTAACCCTCCTTTCTTCACTGTGGACTCCATTTGCTATTACCCACTGTGTCCTGTTGTCCAACCAGTGTTTTACCCAGTCTACCACCCTGGGACCCACTCCCAGGTTGGCTAGTTTATTTATTAATCTTTTGTGTGGGACTGTGTCAAATGCCTTGCTAAAGTCTAGGTAGGCCATGTCCACAGCCCCTCCCTGGTCTACTACTTTGGTCACCCAGTCAAAGAAATCAATTAGATTTGTCTGACATGACCTTCCTGATGTGAATCCATGCTGCCTGGGGTCCTATGCCCCACTGACCTCTAGGTACTCAATGATTCTTTCCTTCAGAAAGTGAGTCCATCATTTTCCCCACCACTGAGGTCAAACTGACAGGTCTATAGTTTCCTGTCTCTGTCTTGTTCCCACTTTTGTGAAGGGGAATCACATTCGCCCTTCTCCAGTCCTCAGGTACCACACCATCCTTCCGTGATTTATTAAAAAGGGTAGTCAGTGGTGTTACTAGTTATTCCCTTAGATCTTTTAGAATTCTGGGGTGAATCCCATCAGCCCCCATTGCTTTATCCACCTTCAGTTTTAAGAGTCTTTCAGAACCCTTTCTTCTGTGAAAGGACTAATATCAACCCCCCTATCCAGAGTGCTTATATTGACTGGATTAGGTCTCCCCCCCTGCTTTTCCATTGTGAATACTGAGCAGAAATATTCTTTCAGTATCCCTGCTTTTTCATTGTCCCTCTCTGCCAAACCACATTCCTCTTTATTCAGCCTCAGTATTCCTGTCTTCATCTTTCTTTGCTCCCTAATGTACCTATAAAATGTTTTATCCCCCTTCTTAACTGAGTTGGCTATCTTTTCCTCAGTTTGGGCCTTTGTTATTCTGATTGCCTTCCCCACTTTCTTCTGCTTTAACTGGTACAGTTATTTGTCCTACTCCTTCTGTGTTTCCTTATACTTCCTGAATGCTATCTTTTTTCTCCCTTACCTTCCCCACCACTTCTTTGAGAACCATAGTGATTTTTTCTTTCGTTTTGATTTGTTTATCTGCTTCACACAAAGGCTTGTTGCCTCTGGGATGGCAATTTTGATGTTTCCCCATTGTTGCTCCACCCCACCTTCTTGCCTGTTTGCTAGTGCTTTTCTGAGTCAATCTCCCATTTTTACAAAATCAGCCCTCCTGAAGTCCAGTACCTTCACTTTTGTGTGACTTGACTCTACAGCAAAGTTTATCATGAACCACACTGTTTGGTGGTCGCTTGTTCCCAGATGACTACCCACTTCAAGATCAGATATCCTATCTCCTTCCCCATTTGAGAATACCAGGTCTAAGATTGCTCCCTCCCGAGTGGGCTCCAAAACTAGCTGTCTGAGGCTTGACCCCTGTAGAGTATCAAGAATGACCCTGCTCTTGGATGTGGCTGCAGCAAAGGTGCTTCAGTTAACATCTGGCATATTCAGGTCCCCCATCAGCAACCCCCAAGTCAACTATAAATACCACAAAACCTTTTTTTCCTTCTCCAAATATATGTAGTACAGCTCATAATCTTCAAAAAATATGGTATACCTGCAATACGTAATCCAGGACAAAGTCACATTGTAGCTTTTCTCTGTACTCTATCCCGACGTGCAAATGACATCCTCACCTACAAGCTCCTGTCACGCTCATTCCCTTCAGCTTCTGTGGTGATCACTGCTGACTTGACACCTTCCCACCTCTGTTGCAATTCTGCTACGTCCCTGATCCTGGTATAAGATCCGCATGCTCTCAAGGCAGTTAGCAAACATGAAAATCATTAAAAAAATTATTGAATAAAACTCGGCTACCACTCGAGCTGCATGATTCAGGTCCCAGTTGAGCTGCATGATCCCTCACTGTACAGTGTACCACTCTCAGTCTGCCAGCTGCTCATCTCAGCTTCACCTAAATATCTGTTGCTGTGTGTATGCTGGGGGGAGGGCAATGTTGTAACAAACATGCCAGGGTGGGCATGTGTGGTGGGGATTGGGAATTCCCTGTACATTCTATCTTGCAAAAGGGGACTATTTTTCCTGGCGGAACAAAAATTGTAATAAAATTAGTAAAACTTACCAAAAACTGTATTTTTATTTATATTTTTGATAGAAAAAGTGAAGGAGGCCATTGTCTGATCTCAATAAACTACTCCAGGGTGAGAGTTATGCTGGGATTTACCATCTTCTGGTGTGGTTTGGTCACTTGGTGTGCAGCCTCGTGTCTGAACCACATCAGACATGAGTAAATTCCAGCATAACCCACACTCTGTCATGGTTTATTTCTTAACTCTTTACTCACTCCCCAGTAATGCACCAACTACTCCCAAGCCCAGTGGTGGGCAACTCATGTCCCCCCAGTGGTGAACCTGTGACCCCTCATCCATCCAAACATACATCAGGAGGCTCTCTTTTCAAAGATAAGACAAGGGAGATAGGCTAAAGACTGTGATTGACATGTTATATATTGCTTGTTTTTAAATCAAATGTATACATTTGGCTTGTGACTGTGGTAAATTGGGGTCTTGCTGCCCTAGGGGGTGTTTGAGGTCACTCCTGTGGTACTCTGATTATTTTATGTTACTCACCCCTGCCCTAGTCTATGAAATATGTTAATTAACTAATGCTGTTGTCTGTATGTACTTAAATAAAAGTATAATTTACATAACTACTATTTATATTTGAAGTTTCTTGATTAACTCCTTCATCCCCATCTATACATAGTTGTGACTACAAGTTTATACTGTCTTAGAAACATAGAAACATAGACTTTGACAGCAGATAAGGACCGTTTGGTCCACCTAGTCTGCCCATTTCCCTACCTACAGGATAAGCTGCAGATCCTAGTTAACCAACAGCCTATTTATTCCTCCCCCCCCACAAGAATTGCCTTATGTATGTCCCATGCATTCTTGAATTCTTCCACAGTTTTAGACCCCACAACCTCCTCAGGAAGGCTGTTCCATGTGTCCACCACCCTTCCTGTGAAACAATACTTCCTCACATTGCCCCTGAGCCGTTCCCTCTCTATCTTCATATTGTGTCCCCTTGTTCTTGCACATCTCTTTTTCTGAAAGATGCTACCCTCTTGGACTTTGTTGATTCCACTAAGGTACTTAAAAGTTTCTATTATGTTCCACCTCGCCCTCCTTTCCTCAAGAGTAGTCATATTAAGCTCCTTTAGTCTCTCCTCATATGGCTTCTCTTGCAGACCCTGCACCATTTTAGTTGCCCTCCTCTGGACTGCCTCCATCCTGTCTATGTCCTTGCAGAAATGGGGTCTCCGGATCTGGATGCAGTACTCAAGATGGGGTCTTACCAACTGTCTGTATGGAGGGTAACAACTTCCTGTTTTCTGCTGGTGATGCCTCTCCCTATACATCCCAGTATCCCCCCAGCATTTCCTACTGCCTTCTCACATTGCTTGCTAACCTTAAGGTCATCTGCCAGGAGGGGGCAGTGGTAGACAGTGAACAGGTTGGGTGCCCTAAGGGGCATGAGGGAAACAGGACAGTTGATTAGGTTATCTGATGCCACACTAGTGCCAATTGCATGCAGACTTGCCTCCTGACTACTGGTATGTAAAAATCCGTGCAATTGATGGTGCTGACTCAGTCTACCAACTGCAGCTGTTTCTGCTGTAGTTTTACCCCCTCTTTAGTACATGCCCATCATAAAGGGAAGCTGTATTCATTGTTTCTGCATTTTTGTGCCCAACCAGTTGGTCACCTTCCCTCCCACAATTGCTGCAAACCCATCTGCAGGCATGCTGCATTCCCCTGTGCTGCCTGTTTCTTTGGTGGAACTTGGGGCTTGCAGAAAACCCAGGGAGTTTGGTGCCTGGACCCTAATTCTTACAGAATTGAGCACAGGGTCCATAGAGCACTTTGAGTTTGACACATTCCTGGAGCAACACGACTTGTGTCACTCTGAGGAATCTTTGAAAATCTGGCCCACTGACAAATGTTATCCCAGTATGTGAGTGTAGTAGACCTGACCCCACCTAGGATGGAGCCAAATATACATTATAGTTATTTGGTTCACCAGTTTATTTTTTTCTTTGCAGGGCCTAGTTTTCTGTTAATAAAGTTGTGTTCTTGGTGTGTGAACCTGATCTCATTATTGACTGCCTTAACACTGGGCATGCTTATTGGAGAACATTTTTGTTTTAACTGAGGACTTTTTGGCAGATGTCAACACAGTGGGGAGGTGAACTTTTGCAGCATCCTAGGAGGAACAATTACATTGCACTATTATGTCATCAAGACAACTTAAATATTTCTATAGGAAGAGGCACTGCTTCTTTCTCAATTGGATACAACCTCCCTCCCCTTACTGCTTAGTGAGACAAGAACCCAGGAACTACTGATACTGACTGTGGCAGCCTTGTCACTTTGCAATGTAGTGGCAAGTTGCAGTGTCAGTGGCTCAGTAGGTAGCATGCTAGCCTCTGAGGCCAGGAGATCACAGCGCTGTGGGTTCAGTTCCCACATCTGGCACTTGGGTTAATATCCCAATACTGACACTGTAGTGCAGTATGAGAGGGGTGCTGCACTTCTGAGGTGCCCTCTTTCGGATGAGACGTTAAACCGAGGTCCCATCTGCCTGGATTGGTGGTAGTTCAGGTAGATGTTAAAGATCTCATGGCACTTATTGAAAAGAGTAGGGGAATCTCCCCGGTGTCCTGGCCAAATTTCCCTCATTCACTAAAATACCAACAACAGATTAATCTGGTTCAAATTCAATTGCTTACCATCTGTACCCGTCACCCCTGAAAAAGGGACTTCTAGGCCCAGTGGGCTTACCGGGTCAACAAAATTCAACAAACAAACAAGTTGCCACAGCTGCAAACTGGGGAGCATAGCCCACCATTCAGTGCCTTTCATAACACTTTTCCTGTGGGCAAAGGTGCAAGGTGAGTAGGCATCCTTTCCAAATTTACACTGCTTACACCATTTCTCAACTGATCTTAGAAACACTTCTCTATTATCATTCTCTTTTAGCAATACTAATAAACTGTTTTTGAATATACTTTAAAGAAACAAGCAGATAACTAATTTGTGTCATTATGCATCAGATTGGCATGTTCAGCTTCACAAGTTTCAGTTGATGCTGGAAATGAATATTGCACTCATGAGCCAAATTAGCACAAAGACAACTGCAATAATGCAGACAAATTAATTTGGGCACTTCACCCTCCACTAGGTCTTTATCAGGGGATGTGTCAACAGTTTAAAGGCAGGCATTTAAATACCTCATAATTAACAACACATCACAGAATAAATAGTACAGATTACAAGCAGTGTGATTACAAAAAGTACAAATCATGCATAAACAAAGTGCAGATATAAATTTCAATGTAATCAATTTACCAATGTTCCAGGTAATGAGATATGCGAGAAGCATATGCTTAATCATTAAAAAATAATAGGGTTAAAGTGACAAAAGTAGGGAAATGTGGTGTTAGGGTTAACAACCCTAACTCCTAATAATTCACCCCTACCAGTGCTACAATCATTTTGACAACACCGATATGGGTGCAGGCTGTATGCCACCTGGCTCTGCAGCACCCTGGAGGCAAACTATCAAAACGCCATCCAGGAAAGCATTACTGTTTTGTGGGGGGATTTACCCCAGCAACCCCTGCAACTAAAAATAACAAACTCCAGGGCAGGCATGCCTGAAAGGGAGGAAAATTGTTAGGGTGCAAAAGAAAATGTGAGTGTAGGGCAATCAAAAATCAAGATCACCCCTGTAACTCTAACTTTTTTTATGGCACCCTAATTGTAGTGCCAAAATTCAGTCACCATGTTAATGTACTACCACTCCCAACCCCTACCCCCAAGCACCAAAAGGAGAAAAACATTCCAGTTTTCCCTGTTGTCACTCTTAGCGAATTAGGGGTGGGGTGTTCCTTGGGGTTCTCAGCCCTTATGCTCACCCCATTCCATGCACAATTATGGTCAGATGTGATCTGTTTTCTTCATGCAGGGCATATAGGTTTTTGGCACTATGTGGGGAGGCCCAGGTCTGTATGTCTGAAGAGTATCTGACAATGGGGTGAGCGTTAGGGTTGCGAACACCAAGGAACACCCCACTCCTGATTTGCCAAGAGTGACAAAAGGGGAAATGGTAATTTTTTTTCCTTTTGGTGCTTGTTGGTGGGGGTGCTGAGTTAGGGTTGTAAGCCCTAATGACACATTTCTCTACTTTTGTCACTTTAACCCTAAGTTGTGCATTGATTAGAATTGTATCATTACCAAAACTATGCTCTTTCATTACACCTCCTTCAAAACCCCATATGACACACTCTTCCACTTAAAAACCTCCTCTGGTACTCCACTGGAAAATGTCTCATCATTCAAATACCTAGGACTCACACTTGATGATAACCTGGTGCTCAAAAGCATATATTAACACTATCAAAACCACTAATCAAAAACTTGGGCTACTTTACCACTCAGCACCCTATAGTACCTCTCAAAGCATGCCAGGGTGACCACTGCCTATGCCACTCTACTCCATGGTCTATTCTATGCAGCACCTGTCATTCACTCAGTTAAGGTTCCATTACTGAAAAAGCTAAAACAGACATACCATAGGATAGCTCGCTTTGCAGCCTCGATCCCCGCCCGTACTCACCACTGCCTTATACTCAAAAAACTAACAACAAATATGACTTCTCCCTGCACTGTACCACCATTAAGTTGATTCATCAGGCCCCCACTCCCTGTCTGATGGGTCTGCTATCCCTAAAACCTACCCCTCATGTACTAAGATCTTCTAGCCTACCATTACTGGAGCTCCCAAATGCCAAGCTAAAGATAGGCCAAATATCCTATGCGGTCACTGACCCCAGAATTTGGAACAATTTTCCCCACCCTCTACTTTCCTGCAAAACCATTAACCAATTCAAAAAAAGACTCTACAAGGATGAGTTCTTCAACCCCCCCCAATGCAGAGGCAACTGTTATTAACAAGTAAGGCCACATCTTACTAATGTTACATGTCTCTCTCAATCTCTGCAATGGTCAAAAACAGCCTCCTTTCTCTCCTATCTCAAAGACAAGCTGCTCTCCCCTCTTCTCACTACTCCTCCTGCTCTACCTAGAATAACACCTGACTGTAACCTGAACAACCCCATGACTCTAACCAAATGCAGTTGAATCCAGCTATTCTTAGTTATCTTGCTGTTTGAATTATTGATATTTGGTATGTGAATGGCATAAATGTCCCTGCACATGGTATACAATGTTAATCTGCCTCCAGCCTCCCCTGGCTACCTGCAAACTGCCTGTAATCCTGAGTCCTTTGGTTATTACCTACTCGGGTACTGTTGTTATTTACCAATGACTTAACTGCATATTGTGACTCACTGTATTATTCTATATGTATTAGTGTATTACGTTTAGTTCTTGGAATGCTTATTCCTCGGTCATCACTGATAAAGGGACTTTGTCTCAGTTGACCTACCAGCTCATCAAAATTCAAATAAATAAATAAATAAAATTCACACAAGTCCCTTTGGGATGTGCATGAACATATCCATGTGATTATGGACACACAGGGCCCACAGGGTCTTGCACTTCTATGTTTCCAGTTATCCACATGTGTATGTGGGTTTGGAAGAATAGGGCCCAGAGGGCCCTTTGCTTCCATTCCTGCAGAAAAGCAATTTACACATGCCTTTGTAATTGTTCTGTTTTGTACAGTTGGACCATTTTCAGTTCTTATTTCTTGGGGGCTTAGTGTTATATTACTCATTAAGACTTTTCTATTGATATATACATTGTAGATTAACTCCAAAGGCAGGCAGAGTTACCAGCTTGTTAAAGTTGCAATGGAATCCCATGAAAATTGTCTTTTTTATATTTTTTTATATGGCCCTTAAAATTCTTTGGGGGGTGTTATGTGTTAGTGTTGTAGTACTCATTAATACCTTTATATTGATATATGGAATGTCCTTTAACTGCATATATTGATGGAGTTGTGGCTTGTTAAACTTGAAATGTGGAAAAAACTAAGTCCCAATGCTTTTTCATATGAAGGGATCTTTTTTTTGTGAGGGTGTGTAATTCATATAAAAAAATCCTTTATATGAAAAAAGAATGTGAAAAAACTAAGTCCAAATTATTTTTTGTAAGAAGGGAATTTTTTTTTCATATTACCCTATTCCTTTTTCATTTGCCCATATGAAAAAAGAAATTTGGGTTTTAAAAAAAAAGATTTTAAAATGTGCTAAAACACATTTCTTGGTGATTTTTATTCAAAAATGACTTGCAGAATCCACCTAAGAGGGGTCCCATGGGCAAAATACCTGTGATTGTGTCTCTGCAGGATATGATTTTTATGGGTGTTCAAAAAATTGTTTGGAGAAAAAAGAAACAAGATGTAGCCATAATAAAAGATAATGTTTTTGTCACAAAAATAAGTTTACCCTCCATAGGAAACAGAATCTTTTTTTGTATGGCCCATATTCTTTTTTCGTATGAAACAGCTATCAGAAATTTCAAATCCTTATAACTCTGGAATGGATTAATATTTTTCTACAAACCAATGAAGTGCACCACTCTAGCTCAAATTCTTTCTATCCTGGAAATTTCAGACCAAAATTCCAAACCTTCTGGCTGCTAGGTGATGACAAAAAGGCAGAAAAAAAACCCTGATTGTTTCAGGTTTTTTTTCCTATCTGGATCTCAGAATCTGCATAGATGACCAGAACAGAACTTGACATGTAAAGTTATCTTGCTCCCCAGACTGAGCACGCAAACTTTGTGCAAATCTGTTAAACCAGGGAAAAGCAATTAAAGTGCAAAATCAGCGGGTTAACATTAAAAAGGCTACTTAACAATAGATACAGTATAGTGGTGCTTCCACTCCACTATAATGCAGTAAGATATGAGTATCTCATCACACAAAACCAATTAGTGGTCTTGCATTTTATTAGTAACTCAGGATGTATGAGAAAATCCAAACCCCCCACACACACACATGACCACATATTGCTAATCTAATAAATCTGCTAAGGGACTAATATGCACAAATTGAAAAGGGGACAATTTACTCAGAGAAATTACACAATCCATGCTAGAGGATGCAGTCAGTGTTGACACGTTTATTTTTTTTTCTGCCAATTCCAGTTGTTTCACCTTCATCTCCTTCTCCTGTTGCCTCTCTTTGCTTCCACTTGCTCGCTTTGTTGTTCTCTTTCCCTCTCATTGATCTTGCTCCTTCTCGAACTCCTTTATGAATTTCTCCATCTCAAAAAGGTGATAGTTTTAGCCTCTCTGGTTCTAGTGTCTCAGAGGCCTCATGATGCAAAATTACCCTTGCTGTCTGTTCCTGTTTCTCTCATACCAAAGAGTGGAATCTCTCATGGACTTCTGTTCCTATCTATGGACCTGATTACTTGCGATTTCCGACCCCTGCTCCTTCTTAGCTTCCATTAGTGCTGTTACAAGTCTGCTTTGAGTGACCCCTTAGGCATCACTCATTTCAAAAAACACAAACCTTGCAGTACAGACACTGTCACCTAATATTTTCCTGCAGTGTTGCCACTTTTCAGGCAGGTTGTCTTGTAACTGGATTGATTCCTCCATTTTTGTTTCTCTCATGCAGTCACAAATATCAGACGCAGTGAATCGATATGCAATAGTTGTGCTCACTGTAAAATCTTTTGCACAATGTTTCACTACCAACATCCTAGCATATGATTAAGAGAATGACTTAACAGACTATAGTCTCTGACCTGTTATCTGTATGCTACCTGATCTTTGCACCTTTACAGGGTATGGATGTGTTAAGATTGCCTGACGTTGGCCCCCACATTTTCTCCTCTGGATGTACCAGACTGCCTACATTAGATGGGTCTTCAGGGTGTGATTGTCTCTGCCTTGAGAACAGAGTTTGGTGTACATGTGTATATATATATACACACACACACACAAACACTATTGCATAAAAATATTATCTTTTTTTTCATAGGTTAGATCTAATACATGCATGGGACTTTTTTTTAAAGTGTAGATGCAACACTTGCACCCATATCTCATATGCACGCTGCATCCACACAGATGTGTCCATATCTCTATGTCCTATTCACAAACATCAGAATGCATCTGCATTTCTCACAGTTAACACACAGAATTAGTTAGTAGCCATATTGGTCCTTGTAAGAACTGATCCAGAAACAAATGGTTTGATAACTTTTATTGGACCGACATAGATGTAACAAAAGAAAACAGTTCCTAAGCTTTCAGACTAACCAAGTCCTTCCTCAGAAGCTTATCACAGTTTACAGCAATTCCTGCCACAGCTGCAAGATTTGCATTCTTTAATATGATGCAAGTGTGGAATTCCATCCAAAAAGTTAGACCAACTTTTTGCAAACTCTGTTTTGGGTAGTTTCCCCAGCTGCACTCAGAAAACAGATGCAACTGTTTGAAAATCTCACCCATGAAAGAAAGTTCTGCACTAAGCAGTTAGTTTAAAGTGCAACACTTTGATTCTTAGATGGTCTAATCAGACTGAGCATCCTGTTTTAATTATTTATTTAGTTCGTTTTTATTGAGCAGGTAAACACACTAGACAAATATAAGCCTATTTTCAAGTGTGACCCAGGAGATTACACAGTGGAAGAAGTGAGGCAAGCATCACCCAAATGTAAGCATATGAAATATAGTGCAAAACTGAGATACACAGGAACCATGAAATATTGTAAACATCTAACAACTGAATTAAAGCAACAAGGCGTAACAATATGACAAACACCAAAACATGTCCAGATAAGGTTCACAACTAAGAGTTACAGAATGGAGGCTTACTGTTACACAGCATATAATTGTACATGGTAAAATAAGCTGTAGAGTTCTGATAGGCCAACAAGACAACAAGATTCATAAGGGATACAAGATGATAAAATGACTAATTTAATGGATAAGTTCAGGCATAGACTGAATCAGCCTTCAGATAGTCTCACAGGTATATTATGATCTATATTCTGTGTGATCCCCTCTTTCACACCAAAAATTTGCCAACATACTTTTTCTGTTCCAGCAAAGGTGTGCCACCTGGCCTTGGAAGTTTGCTATTATAAATATCCATCTCTCTAGGCTGCTACCCTGGGATCCCACTTCTGGTCAGTCTTCCTTTCAAGCTTGTACAAGTATCACTAATGACACGCTTACCCCAGTAAACCAAACAAGAAATGATTTTACAGGTTTTGATTTACATCTGTTTGGGAAAAATATCAATGCAGTTTACATCCATCCCTGCTCATGTGGCGGCACATCACTTTGGCCATTGGGTCAACTTCCCCTCTTCTTTCTCTTTCTCCTCCACTGGTTTAAGTGGCAGTAGCAACAGTAGCAACAAGTCACTAGAAGTTTCTGAGCTCTACATACAGGCAGTTTAATGTGACTGTGGATTTGACAATGACCGTTATTGGGAAAACTTTCTAGACACCACATTCCTTCATGACAGGTCTTTTAGGAAAATATAATGCAAGAATATTTTGGAGGCTGTCAGGAGGGGGATCTTTATCCCTTTTCCATAGATTTATCACCCAATAAACCTGGTAGTTTATGGATTTCTAGACAAAGAAGTAAATCATTTTCACAATTGTGTTGTGGTTGCCAAAAAAAAGTATGTGGTAATTTTTGGCATTCCAATAAGGCATGGGCACTGTTATACAACATTCAGCAACAGCACCACCTCACCTCCCCCCCATTCCACTGGCAGAGACACAATGTACAAACAAGGAGGAATTTTACCTGCTACACAATGCAACAGCTGGTGGGAAAATATAAGACCATCCACCAGTATGCATTTAAGCATCATTCTGGCAAGGGAGAGGTAAACATTGGCACTAATCAATGATGACTGCTAGAGGCCCTCTGCTCTGTGTATAAGCCTTTTGAGGGGGCCACATAGGTTGGATGTGCTGCTACAGTTATCCTAAGCCAGGTGCTGCCCCTCATTGACCCAATGAATTGGTTACTTGTTTATAAGGAACTGCACTGTGAGAATAAGGATGATAATACTTCTCATATTGTGGTAGAAAGAATAAGAGCATGCTTCTTGGGTGACACACATTAAGAAAATACATCCACCTTACCAGTACATTATTTCCAGTCTTTTAAATCCTAGTTTAATTACACATTTCCCTCATGCAGAAGAAGGACTGAAAGGTGAACAATTCTATAAATACTGGCTTGACCATCTGGTTTTTGCATGTGCAGCCCACAGAGAGGCTATAGCTACAAGCACAACAAAAACAGAATAGTCATCACTTGAAATCACTGTGACAGACAGGCCAGTAAGATGAGAGGGAGCCAGTGGATCCCAAAGGGTTATTGACGCTGATGAATATAAGGGAGCAGGCCAATTGTCTTGTTGTTGACCAGTCAACATAGAACTGCTACTACTGCTCTGCTGTTGCAGCCAAATAAAGTAAAAAAACATCAGTCATTAATAAGCCTCAGTGGGATTTGCTGTTCAACTGTGTCTTGATGAAAAAGATTTGCAACTCATGATCTTTCATATTTGCATCAGAAATACCAATAAATAAAATAACAGTTCAATTAGCTTACACAACTTACTGTAGTGTTATGCTTATGAATCTTATTGATAAACCTTTGTGGCCATTTTCCTCTCTATTCCACTGAAAATATCACCCTGAAGGGATACTGATGACATGGAACCTGGAGGAGAATTCTACCACTAGAGGTGCCATGGGAAGGATTCCCTTGGCTAAAGGTACCTTAGGAAGGAGCCCCAAGGGGAGAAAGATGAGCTGTTGGAGGAGATGGGGAGGATGGTGGGGCAAAGAAAAAATGCTTCTGGGAAGATGCTGGAAGGGCTGCCTTTTATAACTCAGGCAGGGGGCATGACTGGTTACTCCTGCCCATCAAACCACAGGCAAAGCCTTTCAATTCAATGAGCTTACACAACTTAGTGTAGTGTTATACTTGTGCAACTTATTGATAAACCGTTGTAGCTGTTCGCCTCTCTACTCCATGGGGAATACCACCCAGTAGGGGCACTGAAGGCAAGGAACCCTGGAGAAGGGTTCCACCACAGCAGTGCATCCAAACAATGTGGCATGGCTGTGGGGAGAGCCAGTGGGATGCTGGGGTGCATAGGGAGAGGTATCACCACAAGAAGCAAAGAGGTGATAATACCCCAGAACAGATCATTGGTAAGGCCTCCTTTGGAGTACTTTGTCCAGTTCTGGAGGCCACATCTCTGTAAGGACATAGACAGGGTGGAGGCAGTTCAAAGAAGAGCAGCAATGATGGTACAGGGCCTGCACCAAAAGTCATATGAGGAGAGACTGGAAGTCCTTAATATGTATACCCTGGAAGACAGGAGAGACAGGGGAGTTATGATAGAAATCTACAAATATCTAAAGGGCATAAACTGGGTACTGGATGGTAGAATATTCTAGAAAAGGAGATGTTCAGGAATGAGGGAGCATGACATGAGGTTGGAAGGGGGTAGACTAAGGGGTAACATGGGGAAGTATTTCTTCATGGAAAGGGTGGTGGATCCATGGAATAGACTCCCAGTGGAGGTGATGGAGACAAACACAGTGGGGTAATTCAAAACTGCATGGGATAGGCATAGGGGAACCCTCACAATAGGAACAAGAAGGTAAAGCTGGATATCAAGTAGGGTCTGCAGCTTCTGCAGTAGGTAGGGAAAATGAGCAGACTGGGTGGGCCTAGTGGTCCTTATCTGCCATCAGATTCTATGTTTATGTGTGCTCAGGTAGAGGGCAAGGCCAGTTGCTCCAGTCCATCGAACCACAGGTGAAGCCTTTCAATTCAATGGGCTTATGCAACTCAATGTAGTGTTATGCTTGTGCAACTTATTAATGAACCTTTCTAGCCCTTTGCCTCTCTATTCCATGAGGAATGCCACCCTGTAGGAGTACTGAAGGCAAGGAACCATGGAGGAAGGTTCCACCCCTAGAGGTGCCAGGGGAAGGATTCCCTTGGCTAAAAGTACCTTAGTAAGGAACCCCAAAAAGAGTGTTAAACAGAAAACATTGCTTATGAAAGCTGAGGAGCATTACTGCAACTGGTGGGCTAACAACCATTGTTAATGAGTATGTTTGGACACTGAGTGAGAGCGGATATGTTTGAAAACTGAGCAGAAGAGCATGACTTCCAAAGGAGAGAAGGAACAGCAAAAGAATAGCTACATCCAATGTAAAGGAGAGCTACCATTCAACACCATCAAATACTGGAAACCTGCCATGGGAACCTAAGAATCTACTACTATATATGCTAAGCATTATGACCATCGGCATGGAGGAGAGGACCCCCCATGAGGGGGAAACCTCTGGGGATCCAAGGCCTAGGTCTCCTTCCCTCCAGGCCTGGGATAAATTTAGTGACAGTTGAACAATGTAGTAGACAAGAGTTGATTGTGAACACCAGAGTACATGGGACAGATTGACAATGGTGGTGGATCATTTGGCTGACAATTCACCCAAACAGAAATCTCAGACAAAACAATACAGTACACATGACAGGTTGATGATGGTGGTGGATCGTCAGCCACCATGTAAACCAAACAGAAATCAAGGACAAGCAGTACAGTACATGGGACAGGATGACAATGGTGGTGGATCGTCAGCCACTGGGAAAAATAAACAGAAATTTAGGACAAAACAGTACAGTGCACAGGACAGATTGACAACAGTGGTGGATTATCAGCCACTGGCTAAAACAAACAGAAATCTAGGACGAAACAATGCAGTACAGAGGACAGATTTGACAATGGTGGTGGATTATCAACCAGCTTCTAAATGAAAGAGAAATTTAATATGAAACAATACAGTACACAGGGAAGATTGACAATGGTTGGGAATCTTAGGCCACTGGCTAAACCAAACAGAAAGCTAGAACAAAGCAGTACAGAATGGAGGACAGATTTTCTTCTACACTTTGATAACACAACATGTAGAGACCCATATTTAGGTCACACTTTTCTTTCCTTCACGTCGGTACAGGTATGTCACATATGTGACAACATATATGGTACCAGTAAGGTGAGAGGAATACATACAAAAAGAGGTGAGAAAGAAGTAAGTGCCTCAGCTGGGACTTGAACCCAGACCGCTGGAATACTGTTTTGATTGCGTTAACCAGCTGTGCCACTGAGACAACTGGAACCTGGGCTGTCCCCAAACACATTACTCTTTCTCAAATGCATAATCCCATGGTAACACAGATATTTACTTGTAACAATCACACAGCAGTGCGGTGTGCATATTTAGGGAACACATACAAACAGAGGTGAGAAAGAAGTAAGTGCCTCAGTAGAGCCTCTTATGCAGGCCGCCCGGAATACCGTTCCAATTGTGCTAACCAGCTGCACCACTGAGACAACTGGAATCTGAACTGTCCCTGAGCACATTACGCTTTCTCAAATGCACAACCCAATGGCAACACAAATATTTACTTGTAACAATCAGACAGGATTGCAGTGTGCATATTTATGAACACATACAAACAGAGGTGAGAAAGAAATAAGTGCCTCAGCTGAGACTTGAAGCCAGGCTGCCTGGAATACTATTCCGATTGCGCTAACCAGCTGCACCAGTGAGGCAACTGGAATCTCAGCTGTCCCTGAGCACATTACTCTTTCTCAAAAGCACAACCCAATAGCAACACAAATATTTACTTGTAACAATCACACAGGAGTGCAGTGTGCATATTTATGGAATGCTTACAAACAGATGTGAGAAGAAGTAAGTGTCTCAGCTGGGACCTGAACCCAGGCCACCTGGAATACCCTTCTGATTGTGTTAACCAGCTGTTTGAGGTGGTGGGCCTGGTGTTGTGGAACTCACTACCAAAATCTTTGAGGGAGGTTCCATTGGTGGAGGTATTCAAGCAGAGCCTAAAGGCTCATCTTTTTAGGACAGATTTTTTTAGATCTATAATTAGTAAACTGCTGCAATATTTTATTTATATTGATTTTATCTTGCTTATTCTATTGCATGTTTCATGTTATTTCATGTTGTATGTTTCCTATCTACTTGTTCAGTGCCCAGAGCCTTCAGGATTGGGCACTTAATTAAATAAACCTTTACTTACTGTTACTGGCAAATTAATTGAAAAAAGCAACCCCCAAAAAGAGTGTAAAAAACAAGGGATGAAGGGAGGAGAGAATGGAAACATAAGCCACGGGTGGCAACAGAGAAGAAGAGGTAACAGCCAACCATGGGGCGGCAGGGATGGGATGAGAAATGAGTACTAACAAACAAATAATACAAGACAAAGGGGGAGAAGTGAGGACAGGGAAGGGGCGGATGTAGGAGGAGAAGCACACAAGCCAGAAGTAAGGCAAAGGACAGACCAAAATGATCAGGAGGACAAAAATGCAAAAAGCTCAGGCATGCCCAACAGAGCATCCAGCTGCAAAGAACAAATGCTTCTGGGAAGAAACTGGAAGGCCTGCCTTTTATAGTTCAGGCACGAGCCCTGGCTGCTTGTTCAAGCCCATTGTATCACAGGAGAAGCCTTTCAAAGAACCTTTGCCATGACAAAGGATATGAGCCGCTATTGTACTGGTAACAGAAACAAAATCTGTCCCTCTTTGACAGAAGTAGCTGTTGAGTCCCTTAGCTGTGCACCTGCAAGTACATATTCAAAGAAACATTTCAGTGCTGTACTCATTGTACAGTAGTCAGTAGAAAGACAACACACCTTCCCACAAACAAAAACTGCTCAATTTTTTTTAAAGATCAACCTACTCCCATTCCAAGTTTTATGGATGCTAAATATCTTATGCTACTATCTTTGACACTGGAGGAAGATGATGATTTTTTTTAGTTCTTCTGTATCCATTAGATATAGTACCATAAGGCCATCTTCATGATGTCCCTGCTGTCTTCTTTTCTCCTTGTAAAATTCCAACAGAAGGTGGTGCTGCAAACCTAGTGCAGGGCAAGATGCATGCAATGTGGTGGCTGATCTCTGCATGAACAAAAACAAACAGCAACATATAACCCAAAGTGTTCCTTCAGTGAATTTAGGTGGTCCTGCTATGTAGGATTCCCATGCTAAGTAGCCTTATACCTTGCTGCTGTTGCTAGATTTGTGGATTATGAATACAGTTAAAGTTTAAGCATGGTGGTGCTGATTAAATGATCTTTCCAGCAGCCATCTGATGCCCTGCCTGTTATTGCCTTTTGAGTGCATGTGTTCTTTGGAGCCATTCATCTCTCCTTTGCTGGCTGTTGAACTTTTATCATCAATATCATTGTTTTTAAGTTGGCAGCCATTCCTGGCTGGGTTGCTGCTCTCCTCTTGGAGCTCACTGCAGTACTCAGTAAAGTTAACAATCTGCCTCTCATTCCTTAGTTACATCTATATTCATATGAGAGGCCCCAGATGTTTTATATTGTCTGTCTTGTCCTGTGTAGGCTATAAATCCATCCCCAAGTCTACCTCTTGGAAACTGGGACAGTGTTTTTGACCAGAGGGACTAACAGTCATTGGATGGTCCTTAACTTACAGGATATGCAAGGCTAGATTATTCCAGCTTTGTCCTTTGGAATTTATTTTTTTTAACCATTTTTGCTGGCCAGTGGCCAACCACACGTGTGCTTCTTGATTCACCCTTGCCATTGTCAGCCTTACAGATACAAACACATATTTTGTTGGCTGGTGTTGGCAAGTATCAAAGCATGCAACCCCTACAGTACATTGTATAACAGGAAGCCCAGTCCAATTTAACAGTGACTGAACAGACATATTATTTAGCACCAGTAGTGTTAACACACAGTGAGCTGCTACACTGTTATCTTCAAATGTTTGGGACTTTTGGGCCTTACATAAGCTTTCTCATTTTTTGTAAAATGGGTCACACATTCTGTGAAGAACACATCCTTGGCATAACTAGCAGTTTTATCCTTGTTTAGCAGTGTCAGAATGGATATAATATTCACAATCACAGCCTTTACATATTACGAGCTGCTACACTGTTGTCTTCAGATGTTTAGACTACATACTGTAGTATGTACATAAACATTTAATGTTGTCCTAGTGGTCCAAGTACTCAGTGCACAACACTAATCCATGGAATAGTAGGAATCCTCATCCACATCTGGCAGCGTGTAAATGGGCTTAATGTTTGGAACCCATAGCCTTCACACACTGCGGGCTACTGCACCATTGTTCCAGATGTATGGGCCCATAAAGGCTTCATGCAAACATTAAATATTTGGCAAACTGGGGCAAGCACTATGTCTACAACTCTTACATTTGGCATAATAGGAAGCCTTGTCCCTGTTTGGCAGTGTGTGAATGGACATAATTTTTGGAACCAGTTGCCTTGTAAAGACATTGATTTATTTGGCAAAGCTGTCAAAGTACTCTGTGTATAAGACTGACACTTGGCATGATGAGAAGCCTCACTGACATTTTGCATTGTCAAGCAGAAATACTATTTAAAACTAGTAGCCTTCCCTGTGGCTCACTACACCAATATCTGATTTGTTTGTTTCATGTGCCAAGACAGAAAGGAAATACTCTCCTAATACATTTTTACGATAAATCATTGGCTTTCTACAATTAAACCAAGGTGAACTTCTTGTGATCAAAGAGGACTGATGCATTTTATTTGGTTTGTAAGGGACAATATTTGCAAGATTAAACCTTGGGAGGTTTACACAGCTTTACAAGCAATCAATAAAAATAAGATAAGCTGATGCACACACACACACCCAATAACATTCAGGATCCAGAGCTTCTTTTAATCATTTATTTCACCAGCAGCACACCACACCTGACGCGTTTCAGACAATAAGTCCTTTATCAAAGGCTGCTGGTGAAATAAATGATTAAAAGAAGATCCAGATCCTGAATGTTATTGTGTGTGTGTGTGCATCAGCTTATTGTAGAAAGGAGTATTGTTTAGCTGTTTGCACCACAAATACCTAGTGCATGGTTCGTTTGTGACGAATCAATCAATAAAAATGCATGCAACTTTCAAACAAAGTGCAAATACTTTTCAATGAAAACATTTTTGCATTGCATTGATAAACCATGGCTAACTGCTGCTGTCTATTGATAGTAGTTTTCATACTTGCTAAATGAACACCAGAGAAGCATATTGGTACTTTAGCATTATCATTACAACAATAGTTCAAGCAAAAATGTTTTGTTCCAAATAAATATTTCAGAATACAACTAACTCACTGGAGAATGATAACATTTGTGCATATCAATTGAAAATGCAGATGTTCCTCATCCACAGATATCTGATACCTCAGACTATAGCCCACTATCTTTCATGAGCAAGACTACTGCTTTATGGTGATTAAAGTAATGAAATTCCATTTTCAAGACTTGAAATTATGTGAACTGCTAGTGTAATTTCTGGATTTTACTGGGATTCTCTGTTATTATTATTATTATTTATTATTATTTAAGGTCTAGGAATTACAACCCTTTGAGTCAGTGACTCATTTGCAAAGGCTCTATGTCTTACATGTTCATTTAGTATGTGAACAATCAGAATAAAGTAAGGCTTAATATATACAGCATTAACTGAAGCAAACTTAAATATAGTACAGGAAGCAGAATAAGAAACATACAAGTTTGCAATTTTACTGATGTGGTATAAATGCCAAATTATGTGAAATTCTTTGTTTTTACAACTATACAGGCAATCCAGACACCAGAATTGTACCAAGTTTTCTGAAAAAAAAACCCCAGCAGCCTTGCCAATAAGCTTACAGAATATAAATGACAGTCAAAGTTGTGTCAATCAACAGTAAAAGTGGTGCAGCAAATTATTCAGTGCTGTTCATTTGAATAGTTGAACTTCATGAGATGCTTTGGTTTCAGTGTTAGAATAAAACTGCCCAGAAGGAACACTGAAGTTCCTAGTGTAGTGCATCAAATCACTGTGATTATTCATTGAAATGTGGGATTGACTGAAACAAAACAAAAAAAACTTTTACAATAGAAATTATATTTTCAGCATGTGTAAGGCATAGGGGTAAATTTCTTAAAAAGGGCAGGATGCAGAGGCAAATATATGCTATGCCTGAATTTATGTGTCTGTCCATTTGTGCATGAGTAGTCCTGGTAATATTTTCACAGCATGTGCCTATTTGTGACAAAAAGTCATGATCTGTTTTATATATTTGATACAATGTGATTTGCACAATTTTTAGCTACCATTTTGTTTCATTCTTTTGAACACAAATCTCAGAAGCAGTTATAACATCTAACAGATGGTCTAACAGTTTAGTTGGATTTCCTGATGGAAAGATGCAGTTTGTGGATTTTGGACAGATCCTTATCCTGCCCGTCAAATACCAACTTAATTCCTGCCATGCAACTGTTCTCCTTATATATGGTACAGAATGCTGATTTTAAATGTGACAGGTTTGGCAGTAAAAGCATTTACTTTGCTGCATCTAGATTTATTTATAGCCATTCAACCATGAACCGCACAATGTTACTTCCTGCTGGAGAAAACATTTATTTTGACAGATTGTTTTACATGTTTGACCATAGAACTGATTTCCAGTCTCTATTACATGGATATGGCATATAAGTTTCAAAATTCATATAGTTACAGTATGTTGCCACAGAATTTGTTATCCAAAGTCCATTTAAATGAATAGCTTTTCTATGTTATTATTTTTTTTTGTAATAGATTAGGTACAGTGTGTGTTTGGCTTAAAATAAGCAGCAGTTCATATACACAGTCCAAATAGCGCAAAGTGAAGAGGCACCACTCACCTCTTGTTTAATCCTCACTAATGCCCAGGAGAAAATCACATGCAGTGAAGGATTGCAGTACTTGTGTGATTGAGTGTTGCTTAAACTGAGAGAATTTATCATTTTTGCCAGGGAAAGCAGATAAACCCCCCAGATATGCTATATAATATTTTAATCCCAGTGGCTAACTGTGCCATGCTGTCATGCCACAGTCACACATTTTCAAAGGAATCTTGTAGCATGTTAGGAATGTCTTCTCTTAAGGCTGAATTCTGATGTATATTAGTTTATTAGTTTGTTATGTTTCATGCAGTCACATTAACTCAGATATGCATGATAATTGATCACACATGATTCTCAACAGTGCATTTGATGTTCCAGTTATGTTATGTCTGCACAAGTTCCAGAAAATCAAAATGAATGTCATATGCCACCTTTTCTGTGTAAACATTATATTTACTGGACAAAAAGAGTAATTCAGTAGAACTGAAACACAATTATGTATTCAAACCAGTTCTCCTAAAAGGCAAAGCTGTTTTTGTTAAGGTGACCAATTACAGTAAATATATTTTAAATACTTAAAATAAAGAGTTCATGTTTGTCCACACTGAAGGTGTGAGCTCAATCTTCCACCCACAGCTGGAGTCCTCCTAAGCCACACAGGAGATACTTTAGTAAATTTAAAATTATTAATAAAAATGTAAGAAAGTATTGCCATCATGTAGGTATGTTATATTGAACTAAAGGACAATGCCAAAGTTATGTTAGTTTGATTATTACAAAACTTTGGTTTTATTTTTGCATGGAAGATGCAGACATGTCTAATTTAGCCAGAAGCTAAAGAGTGCTTGAAGCTGTGAGGCAGAGACTGACACTGAAGATTTAAGCACCTGGAAAAAAATATACTTAGATGCTCCATAGGAGGGTTCAGTATACTATCAGGTTTTGTGGTTTTGGTTATATAGCAATATAGATAAAAGAAGCTATGCAGCATTTGTTTTTGTAAATAAAGTATATTAAAATAGCTTCTGATCTTACAGTACAATTTATCTTGAAACACACCATTCATAATACATGTACACATCAGACACATTTTTTTATGTTTGTACATGGAACTCTCTCTTGCAAAGGATGAAGGACAAGTCTAAGGCAGCTCTGCTATCAAACAATGAGAAGAAAACAACACTTATATTGTAAACCCTAGGAGATATTATTGTCCACAACTTCATCCGGTTTGACTCAACTCAGTACTAGTAATTAAAGTATGTAAGACTATTTGAGCAACATATTAAGACTCAGTTATCCATATAGGTAGATAACAACTCAGCTTATATGCTAATGCTTCTCTTTTCAATTGCTGTTAGCATAGGTTGCCATGTTAATTGAAATAAGTGTTCATGTCCAGTTCCAGTCAACTGACATCTCTAGAGTTTCATACATAACATCATATCTGCCAATCATTGAGTTATACTAGGTGGAATGCAACTAACCCAGTGCTAGGCAGCATTTTTTCTAGCATTGACTACAGCCACCTTACCCAATCTGCAGTGGCTAGTGTCTCTCCCATTCTCTATTTCTGCCCCAAGCATAAATTCCAGTGGTCTGCTAGGAAGATTTACCCCCAATATTATCTCCATCTGTGCATGTATATCAAACCAAAATGTGCCACTTTGTTAATGTTAAAGCTAGATGTAAGCAGTCTTTGACTGTAGTCTGACATGTTGGACACAATATGGATTTGGCAGGGTTAAACTGGTGTAAATTTGGTTGCCAATAAAAGGCAACCTGAATTGTCTGATGGCATTCCTGAAGAAATGGAGGAGGATCTAGGGGCATAGGGGTGAGGGGGAGAGAATAGGCAGGACACAGGGAAGTGGCAGAGCTTGCTGAGGTCAGGATTGACAGCCAGGTAGAAGAAGGGGAGGGCCCAGGTAATGTCATGATTGACAGGTGCAGGTGAATGATGCATACACCTGTGTGGTTACAGGATTGGCCAAGGGGTGTGGCATGAAGGAGCCCTTGACAGTGGTCCTTTTGGGGTTTATAAGGCAGGGCTAGGAGCCTTCTGCCTCTTTCTGTTGGGATTTTTCATTTTGACTCAGCACAGTGTTTGGCAATTTCTGGGGATTATTTGCTCCACTAGGTACGATATTGCAACTCTGGGGCCTGTGTCACAAAGCCCTGAGTGTTTTTTTCTCTAGCTGATTTGCTTTATTATGAGGTAAAATTGTCATAGCAATCTGTATTTCATTTCAGCTGATTGGTTTATTTTATTTTGGTCTGTCTCTGCTGGTATCAATATAGGAATGCTAGGTTTTGTGGAGAATTCAAATGTCCAAAGGCCTCATGGGGTTGGCTAGCTGTGTGGGCAACCACATGGCTAGCTAGGTTAGCAGTATGATTGGTAGCCTGGCTTCTTTGGCAGGAGAGGGGTGCAGATGTATAGTAAAGCAAAGAAAAATGAAACCGAATGCAGGAATTAGGTGGTGGTTTTCTGAATGGACTAATTGCTATTGGACATTTTTCTGCCTGGAGAAGAGGAGACTGTAGTGAGCCACAGCATGGGGGAACAGGCCATCGGTGAATGGTGTTTGTGTTTGCTTGCTGGTTTGCTTGTTTAGAGTGGAGGAATTGAACACAGAGGTTTTTAATCCCAAACACACTCTTGATGGTGTGAGATTTTGTTGAGGCGATTTCAGAGACCACATGGCCACAAGGAGAATGCCTTTTGTCCAGGAAGAGGCCTAGAAGACAGCTCACTTTGAACATGAGGTGTTTTGAGGGGCCTGAAGGGGATGGTGGCACCCCCCTTCTGAATGCTCTCAGGTGGTTCCTTGCAGCACAAAGTTTTTTGTTTAGTAGTCCGTTTTGTCCCAGAGAGCATGGGACTATGCATGGGGAATGTGGCGGATAGGCGTGGGCTCACGGATGGAGTGCCACAAGTGGGGGATCGAGAATGACCCTTGGAGAATGCTTGGGTGAGGGGGGGAGCACAGGAGGCTAGAAGCTCATTCTGTGAGCTGGAGGTGCCTGCTTGTGGGCCTTTAAGGGGATAGGGCAGCTTGTTGCCCAGCGGCGGCCTGAAGGAGAGTGGTTTTGGCCAATTTCAGCTATTTTTCCCAGTGTCAAATTGGGGAAGAGGATTCACCAGAACGAGGGAGGTTGGGGAGCCTACAGATTGCGCAGTGGGCTTCATTTGAACCGTGGCCACATAGCATGGCATCTGATGTCATCGCCACATGGCCTGTGGGAGGCTTTGCGCACATGTGCAAGTTTAGTAAGGGGAGGGACAAGAAGCACCTGTGGATGAAATTTCCAAGGATACATTTTAAATCAAATCAACTAAGAATAGAAATGAAGTGGAAATGGGACTACAACGTAGCAGGCACTAAGGGTTGAGAGAAGACAATCTCCTGCCCAACAGTACAAGTTTTCATGGGTAGAGGCGAGGGCCTGTGAGAAGGCAGCACACCAGGCCTCATTTAAAAGGAGCATTTTTCATAGAATCATCATAAGGACCTGTTGAATTGTCATCCTGGGGATGAAACTAAAATAAAAATGTTATGGCTGAATAGAACGGAATGACGGAATGGTCATACACAGGTTTTTCTGAGGGTTTTTTTCACTGGAGCTGGTGTACATAGAGCACATAGGGTGTTTATTGTTTTTTTTTACTGGAGCATGGCCCAGTTTAAGGGGTTGACCCGGCGCATGAGGGTGGGTCCCGGGTCTGGGGGGAGGACAGAGTGGAGGGCCAGGATCCAGATGAATAAGTGCACAGCTGGGCTGGCAGCATGGGACCACCATACCAAAGATGGAGAAAGGTCCAAGATATGGGGGGCGGGGGCAAGGGGAGTAAAAAAAAAAAAAAGAAAAAGGAAACATTGGTTGGACCAACATGGGAGATGCTAACAGGGTCCTCTTGCAAGACATATATGCTGCACAGGGAGGTGGGGGGCATCTTCTGGACCTAGAGCAGGCATGGGACAAAAGAGAGGGCAAAGGATTAACATTATATTGCATTTTGCAGCATAAGGTGATGAATATATGGATGTATGGGGCACCCTTCAGATCTCGAGCAGGGGGATGAGTGAGGAGGCAGATGTACCTGCAGGTTTATCATATTTTCACAAGGTTAAGGTTCTTAGAACTCTCGTGAGGAAGTAGTGGCTGGGGGGAATAAAGGGCTGCCAAGATTACATTTCTCATCCCCCAATTTTCTTGTAAAGCATTTATTTCAGGAATGACACCCAAGAAGCAGCCCACTGCAGTTTCCAGTTCTCATCTATGCTCGGAAGCAGCAGCACTAATGGGTAAGATGACAGAGCTCATCGAGAGGGCCCAGAAGAGGGAAGAGGAGGAGGTGGCAGAAAGAAAGAGGAAGCAGCCAGCAGGACCTAGGGCAGAGGGAGCAGGAGGAAAATGGCTAAGGGGGCCAGCCCCAGACCCAGAACTAGCCTCTCTTCTCGAACCCACACCAGAACCTTTGGATCCGGACACAGGAATGGTTAAGGGTGCGAGTGAGCCGTCAGGAGAAGACAGTCTTAAAGATTATATGACAGGTCTATTGACAGAGATGGGAGACAAAGGTTTGGACATGATGGAAAAAATCTTGGAGGAGTTTAAGAAGGAAAAAGGGGGCAAGGGGGGTGGGGGTAGGCACAGGCGGGGGAAGGAAGCTTTATGAAGCTCCACCAGGTTTCTCTTTGGGGGACCATGTATCGGCCTCCATCGAGGACAAAATCTGGAAGGGAGAATATGTGGACATATTTGGCCTATTAAACAAAAAGACAGCTAAGAAATATGAACAAAAGAAGATTGTAGGAAAATCTGAAATGGCACTGGCATTGGCACTGGTGGGCCATAAAAAGGAAGAAACCAATTACAAGGGAAAGAATTTAGACACATGGCAGGTGGGATTTTTGATATATAGTGCCATTTTGCTAGAAAAACAGCTGGAGTTGGCCATTCCCCTGCTGATCTACACAGCCATAATTAGGGATGCTTCTCAGGTCCAGAAGAGTTATGAATGGTTGGAATATGATGAGACTTTCCAGTAGCAGATGCCTGCAAGGGATGACCAACAGGTGGACTGTATGCACTCCGAGTTATGGGTCAGAACATTATCCAGCCAGTAGGAGGGGTGACAGAGGGGACCAAGAAGGTGGTGGCACGGGGGGGCAAATCTTGCTGGGTGTACAACAGAGCTGCATGCATTTGGACCAATTGCAAATTTAAGCACATTTGCTCAAAATGTGTTTGGAGGGCAGCATGCAGTAATGAAATGCAGGGGGAACAATGAGTGCTCTGGGGGAACAAGTGAACAAGAACAGCCCTTTTGAGGAGCACAAGGGGTGAGAGGGAACAGTAGTGGAATTGGAGGTAGGGGCGGGGGTTTGGGAACAGAGGCATGTACAATTCCAGTTATGAGTGGAATTGAGATGGGGGGCCTGAGATGGGGTTTCCCATTGGCTAGAACTCCCATCAGGGCTGAGATGGTGGAAGCCTAGACAGTGGGATACCCAAATCAGAAGCAGTGGTCGATACTGAGGGAGGGTTTTACAATGAGTTTTGCATTAGCTTTTCAAGTGATTAGGAGAAAGGCAACAGTGAAGAAAGTGGCTTTGGTCAAAGGGAGGGAGAACATAGTTTGCAAGAAAATCCTTCGGGAGAAAAATGCAGGTAGGGTCGAGAGGCCTTTCACAAGCCCACCATATGGTCAGTTCCACATCTCTCCATTTGAAATAGTCCCCAAGAAACAGCCGGGTAACTTCCACCTGATTCATCATTTGTTTTATCCTGAGGGTTCCTCTGTGAATGATGGCATAGCTGAGGAACACAACGCTGTATCCTGTGCATCATTGGATTAAGCGGTGCTACTAATTAAAGCACTGCAATGGGCCTGGTTAGCCAAAATGGACATCAAGTCCACCTTTAGGCTGCTGCTGGTATGTCCCGAGGACTGGAATTTGCTGGGGTTCCAGTTCGATGGGGGGGATTTATTTTGATAAGGTCATGCTGATGAGGTGCTCAGTGCTCCATGTTTGAGGCTTTTAGTACATGGGTACAGTGGGTGTTTGGGCATAGGTATGGCCACAGAAGGGTGGTACACCACCTTGATGATTTCTTATTGACTGAGGAAACTAAGAGGGAGGTGCAGGGGATGTTGCAGGATTTCTGCCTTATGTGTGAGACAATCAAAATTCCTTTAACGGGAGAAAAGACAGAAGGGCCGGCAAAGGTGTTGGAATTTTTGGGGATTGAAATAGACACAGTGGGAGAATGTTTCTGGTTGCCCCAGGGCAAAATGCTGTGGCTAAAGGAGCTACTAGGACAGGTGTTAGGCAGAAGAAGGGTGCTTTTGGTCTTAGTACAATAATTACTAGGCATCTGAATTTTACCTGTAAGGCAATCGGTCCAGGCAGGGTTTTTACACGGTGGCTGGGGCATGCCGCTGGAAAGGCTAGGAGGCTGCATCACTGAGTGGACATTACTGAAGGGTTAGGGGAAGACCTGCACGGTATGGGACACCTTTTTAGCAGATTACAATGGGGTTACTTTTTGGCAGGAGGAATGGGTGAACAGTGACACCCTCCAATTATATACAGATGCATTGGGAGCTTTGGGCATGGGAGCATATTACAGGAGCAGATGGATTTCCTAGGCTTGGCCAGGCAGCTGGCAGGCCAGAGGCTGGGTAAAGGATATCACCTTGTTGGAGATCTACCCCATTTGGGTAGCTCTAGTGGTGTGGGGCGGGGAGTTGCAGAACAAGAGGGTTTTGTTTTGGTGTGACAATAAGGGCATAGTGGTTGTTATTAAGAGATGGAACAGTTCCACGGAAATGGTAACTCAGGTAATGAGGCAGCTAGTGCTGCTGGGGCTACACTTGAACCTCACATTTAGAGTTAGGCATGTGGAAGGGGTACAGAATGAAATTGCTGACAGCCTTTCACATTTGCAGTTGGACAGGTTCAGGAGGCTGGCCCCTCAGGCGGAAGTGGTAAGAACACTGGTGCCAAGAAAGCTGTGGGAAACTGGGTGGCATAAGACCATATGTTGTACCAGAACTCATGGTCGTCCAACACTCTGAAGCCCTATGAAGGTACATCGGAAGCCTTCCAAGGGTTTTGGTCGCAGCAGAGCATGATGGTAAGTCTGCCCATCACCAAGGAGAAGGTAATAAGGTTCATGGTGGATAGGTGTGAGAAGGGGGAGGTGCATTCGACCATGGCAGTACAGATAGCTAGTATAGGTTTGGTCTGTAGTACCAGGGGATGGCCTGAGCCAAACACCAGTAAGAGGGTAAGACCTATGCTTTTAGGGTGGCAAAAGGGACAGGCCCTACATACAGACTCCCATAGACCCATTACACTGGACATCTTAGCTGCAGTTCTAGGGGCTTTGGGCATCATTTTCAATCCAGCTAACAAAGTCCGCCTTTTACGGATGGTTTTCACGCTAATGTACAAAGGGGCCTTCCAGGTGGGTGAGGTGGTTCCCAAGAAAAAAGGAGAGATTGAGGGAGGTCTGCAGCTAGGTAACATACAGTTCATGGGGGAAGGGCTATGCATTTGGTTGTGGCATTCAAAAACCAACCACATGGGACATGGGACTCAAGTACAGATTAAACGAACAGGAGGGGACAAGGCGTGTGTGATAAGAGCTATGGAGAACTACCGGGCCATCCGCCCCACAGGCACGGGTCCTTGGTTTCAACATGACAACAGCAGGTGGGTAACTTGTTACCAGGTGGGAGGAGTACTGAAAAAGGCATAGGAATTTAAATGGTATGACCCAGCATAATTCGCCACTCATTCATTCAGGATTGGGGTGGCCTCTACTTTGGACCAGTGGGAGGGGGGTCTGCAGAGGAAATCAAACAGCTAGGCAGATGGTGATCCACCTGTTAAAAGCATTACATCAGACCCCAAATTGACTGTATTCTTGTGTTCCCTTGTATTAGCAGGTGCAAGCAGGAGAAGGACCATGTTGATTTGGGGGCATTCCTACATATACTGGGCTGAGAGACACACAGCAACTGGTCAAGGGGGCATGGAATACATGAAAGGACCCAGAAGCCATTTGGTCCGCTGGAAAGGGGTCCGGGGCATGTATTGGGCCCAGTTGCTTCCTTTGGTGGAAGAACTCAGACTTGCTTGGGATAAACCGGAAATCATAATTATCCACATTGGGGTAATGACCTGGGAATGACACCATGGGGAGCTTTGTTGTAAACAGTTAAGGCCAGTTTACGGACCATAAAAAAATGGTGGCCAGGGGGTGAGGTAGTGTGGTTAGAAATTATATCCCGGCAGGTGTGACAACATGCACTAAACATTGAGGTGATCGAGAGGGCCCACAACAGACTAAACAGGAGGATGGCTGATTTTATGAGGGAGCTAGGAGGTAGCTACATCTCACATAAAGGGATGACTTTTGATAAACCAAATTTGTTTGAGGGATGGGGTTCATCTTTCGGATGTGGGTATAACTTGCTTATTGTTACCATTCTGGCAGCTGGGGGCAGCTAGGCTGGGGAGCAGTTAAATTACCCCGCAAGGGGTAGAAGCCCCACCAACCAATGCAAGGTGGAGATGGGGACCAGTGGAAAGGGATTCAGTGGAAGGGGGAAGGGCATAAAGGGCTAAAGGAGGGGCAGTTGGGGGTAGGTTACATGGGCCTGGGGAAGTGCATCTGGATGTGATTAGAAGGGGATGGGGGTTATAGAAGGGCTTGGGGTCAGGTCAGTGGCATCTGGACCTAGCCTAAGTAAAAGTGTAGGGAGCATTGGTTGATGGTGGTGGGATGGGGGACAGATGACACATCTGGACCCCCGAGAAGGAAAGAAAGGAAAAGATGAAGAACTGGACCGGATGTGGAATTTCACTGCAAGATTGAATTGGGAAAGTTTGTGGACAGTAAATTAAACAAACTGTTATGTTGATGAAATATGATTAAGTTACTGTAATATATATTAAGTGGTGTGAATAAATCAAATTGCCTTTCGTGCACCCAAAACCTGTCTGGACATTTAATCATTTCAGAAGGGATGGCCAGAGGACAATTTAGGTGTTAAGCAAATTCTGTATAAAAAATGTAATTGCAATCTGTGCAATTTGTTTGATCTTCAGCAATTTTGCACATGCGTTATCGTTCTCTGCCATGTGTGAGGCTTAACATCTATGTATAGATCTGCACTTCAATCCATCATTGCCTTCACTTCTTTAGTGAGAGTGGAGCCCAGAAATAGTTTATTGAGGACCGAAAGTAGTGTAGTGCAAGGCTGAAGCCTTCATATAATTTCTGCAATTGAAGACATAGTAGGTACATTTGTGGGGAGGTGTCAGCTAACTCTCAAATAAATAAAGAAGTCACCTAGTTGTACACCATATGAGTTTCTAAGGTCAGAAAAAGATTTAGATAGCCTATAGTAAAGATCCCCCACAGAGGTAATGCCAGCCTTATTCCAGTGAAGCCGCATTTGGTGAAGACAGATGTTATACACTCAAGAGTCCTTTTGAACCCCATGTACAGTGCTGCATTGGGGGACCACAATTTAAGGTGCCCAATAACTCTATGGGCTCCAATCCAAATTTGCATAAGCTGATGTATAAATGGGTTTTTACACCAGTTCTTAGGGGAAAGGTTGGGTCAGGCATGTAGCAAGATGTTCTTGTGGTTGGCTTCCGGGAGTATGTTCTGCCTCTATAAGGTGCCAGGCTTGACTGCTGTTTAAATTAGCACCTTGTAGAAACACTAACCATTCTGCCCAATAGTAATATTTGAAGTGCGGCAGTGCCACTCTACCTTCTTTTAGGGGTAGTTGTAAGATGGAACTTTTTATATGGGCTGTCTTACCATCAAACTGTTTTAAAAAAATACTTCTGGAAGCCTAATGGAGAGGTTTAGTTAAAAGTACAGGCATTTTGGCAATATACCCATTTTAACTGTGTTGACTTATCCTATGAGGCTAATAGGCAGACCCTTTCGGTGCTCGCAATCCTTCTTAATGATGGGCAACAATGGAAGGTAATTTTCTTTTTTTTTGTATAATTGGGGTAACATTTTTGATGTGTTTATCACCAGATATTTTAGGGACATAACTAATGTCATATTTAACTGGTTATTACCAAGGCAGTTGGTGTCTTCCTTTCCCAGAGCCATCACCTCAGTTTTTGCCCAATGAATTACAGTATATGGCTTGAAATTTCTCCATATTTCTTGAGAAGCCAGTATGATACACAAATTCACTGCTCAGGATATTGAAGGTACACCAGCATACTGTCCTCAATAGTGGGGACAATGGATACCCTTGTCTAGTGTCCCTGGATAGCAGAAATGGTTTTGTTAAGTTCCAATTAAAAAGGATTTGGGCAGTGGGCTGATTGTACACTGTCTGAATCCATTTAATCATATTTTCCCCCAAACCAAATTTATGAAATGCAGCAAATGTGTACTGTCACTCCATATAGTCAAACACCTTTTCAGCATTCATGGCAAGTGCAGCAGCTAGCTCCCCACCCAATCTTCCTGCCGAATTCCAAACAGTGTATATATTATGCCTGGCATTTAATTTTCTTTGGATTTCTTTAATAAAGCCTGTTTAATCCTGATAAATTATTTTGGGCAAGACCTTCTCCAGCCTATTTTCTGTCACTGTTTCAACAATCTTATAGTCAGCTGTAAGGGGGGAGATCAATCTGTAGAGACACAAACTGAGGATTCTTGCCTGATTAAGAGAGTGTGATAATGGTGGCCGACCACATGGAGGGGGGCATGATACCATCAGTCATACACCCAACAGTCATATCCTGCAAGGGGACCTGCAGCTCATTTTTAAATATTTTAAAGAAATCTATAGGGGAAGCTGTCTGGCACTGGAGACTTCCACCCTTTTAAATGAGAGAAGACTTATTTTATATAATTCCATTAAATAGTTTTTTCTAGCAGCATATGGTTCTCTTTATCTATTCTCTGGATCAGGGCCTTGTTGAAAAAAACCTCTAGTTGCACTGGTGCAGGAGACGTCACTGAGGTATACAGGAGACTGAACCACTGAGAGGGCTCCATGGTACAACACGGTGAGAGGTGGAAGATGCTAAGAGGGGAACTTGAGGCTGTAGGAGTGGTCGAAGAGGAAGAAGGTGTTGATCTCTGATGGCTGGCTGAATGGGAGTGGCACTGGGATGTGCAGCCTGAAAGCAAGGGTAGTGATATAAGGGAGACAGTTGTTTGAAGATCGATAACTTTCTCAGGACTACCTGGTGAATGTAGTTGTTTGGGGTTGAATTCATATACCGGGTGGGACTGGGGGCTGTAGCTACTTTTACAGGATTTGAGTTTGAGCAGCATGCTGTGCAGTGTGGCACTGAGGTGAGCAGGCAGAAGGGAATAGTATTTGTTAAAAAGGGGGCATTGGTTAACTGATCACAATCTTCTTTAGGATTAACTGAGGCTAAACATTGTATTTGTGGGGGTACATACACAGGGCTGAATTGGTGGCTGTAATTTCTCTTCCAGGTTAGGGAATGAGTGCAGAATTGCTATTTATGTGGAGTTTGACTAGGGGGCTGTGTTTCTTTCAGAGGTGGGCTATTCCAGTATAACACAGGATTTATCTAAATTGTTCTGAAAACAGGGTTTATCTGTGGGGCTGAATTTCTGATACAGGTTTTGACCGAGGGCTGCATAATTAAATACACTAGAAGATTTACTGTTGAGGCAATCTAGTAATAGGGGTAATACTGAGCTGTGTTTTGTGACTTGCTTTTATCCAGAAACTGGTTCTGGTAAACAAGGATTTGTAGTCCTTTGTCTTTTTTTGTCCGAGGAAGGCAGGCATATCTCCCTCAATATAGGAACAGCATTGTCCAATCAGGAGAGCTGGGCTGTGGTAATGTCGTCATTTTTGAATTTATGAACTGGGGGCTTTAAATACAGTGTATGGAAAGAAGCAGAACCAGTGGGAAGCAGGCAGGTGGAGTGGGAGTAGCCTACATCCAACCTAGAAGAGTGCGGTGAGAGGAGAGAGGAACCCCTGCCAGGCGACTCATTGGCTGATTGTTTTGAAAACAGACTGAGGTGTTATCCCACCCACCCTCCCTGCAACCCACCCACACCAAGACTCATCCTATATTTATGGGGTAGGTCCAATAGACCCTTGCAAAATCCTGCTTCCCAACAGGAATTAGTAGAAAGAAAAAAAAGGAAAATAAAAATAAAAAAATAAACAGCTGGGATATAAAAAATAGTCTGCATAACCAGACAGTAGATTGAGGAGGGAAACAGACATGATGGGAATGGTGCAGTGGTTGTGGAGAACAAGTTTTCAGGGAAACGTTTTGGAGGCTGTAATGCTGCCCTATCTGTAGGCACCTCTCTGGGCTGAGGGAGGAGGTTTTCTGTCTCCGAGCACAGTTGGCCAGGCTACAGGTAGCATCCACCCGCACCCGGAGACCACTGGGTCCACAACCTGAACCTCAAAGGTTGCCAGGAAGAGGAGTGAGTGGTCCATGATATGCTTGGGGACAGTAAGGGGTGGGGGGGCAGGTGCATATCCCCCAACTGGTCCCACTTAGCAACCCCTACACTTTTTTGGAGGAATGGGAAAGCCCCACACAGGCAACTGCAGCTGGGACCAAGGAGGATGGATGGGTCCTCCAGGATGGAGCCCCACGGAAGGGGGGCAGGGGACCTCTGAGGAAGGGGAAACTTCTCCTAGTGGGGGACTCTATAATCAGAGGAGTGGAGTTAGGGACACCTAACAGGGGGAGAAGGTGGTGAAGTGTCTCCCAGGAAGTGCTGCATGGAGCAATGGGAAGTGGATCCATAGGCTCGCTAGGGTGATAACTAGGTGGGAGGAGCTAGATATCATTATCTACCTAGGGACCAATGATATGGTGGGGAGAATGGAGGAGTTAACCAGAGTCCATGAGGATTTCAGGAACTGGGGGAAAACCTGAAACAGGCAGCACGCTCCATCACATTCTCAGAAGTGCTACCTATCCAGGGCCCTGGGGCGGCTATGGCACTCCACAGCCAAGATTTCAACTCTTGGTTGAAGGATTGGTGTGGAAGTGAGGGATTTGGTTTCATTGGGGACTGGTGCCTGACTTGGGCAGATGCGAGCTTATGTAGGGAGGACGGCCTGCATCTGTCCGAGAAGGGGACCTTGGTGCTTAGTGAGAAGATTAAATGCTTCAGCAGTGAGCATTTAAACTATAGCCAAGGAGAGTTGCTAGGATAGTCAGGAGGCTTAGGAACCCCCCCATGGAAACATGCAGGAACATAAGCTGAAAACAGGAACAGCTGGGCAGAGAGGGCAGTCAGACAAAGCATGTATAAGGAATGACACGGGGGGGGGAGAGCACATAGCAAAGGGAACTGGGGTGGAGGGAAGAGGCAAGGGAGCAATAACAAGGGCAGAGGGAGGGCTAACTGTGAAACATGGAGGGTCATGTTAACAAATTCCTGTAGCTTGGGAAATAAGGTTCCAGACCTGGAGGCCTTGTTGGTGGATGCAGACCCTGACAAAGCAGCAATAACAGAGATATGGTTGTACTGTGCTAATCATGGCTGGGACATCGATGTACTGGGTTATACATAGTTCAGGAGGGATAGGGAGGGTAAGAAAGGTGGTGGTGGGATGGCCCTATATATCAGGTACAGTATAAAGGCTACAGAGGTGCAGCGATGACAGGGGGAGGCTGAAGCAATATGGGTCACCCTTGAACCAGGAAATGGCACAGAAATACATACTGGGGTGATCTACAGACCTCCAGTGCAGAGGCAAGGCAAGTTTTATTTATAGGGCACCCATTCCCTGGTGCTCTGGGTGCCTAACAAAATACGTCAAAGAAAAGACAACAGATTAAACATAATACAATTTTCAGAATAAAAAAAATTCAGGATCAATAAAATTCAGAATTGTTCAGAATTACAGCTTGAAGACAGTCTTTAAATAATTAGGCTAGATTGGGCTAGAAGATCAATCCATGAAGGCCAGGCTTAAGAGGTGGGCATTCAGGCTTAGCTTGAAAACACCAACCAAGGGGGCCTCCTGGACTGCAGATGGACGCGAGTTCCACAGGGTTGGTCCAGTGACACTGAAGGCAAGGTCACACAATGTCTTGCGCTGAACCCTAGGAATGTCCAGGAGACCCCTTGAAGAGGAGCTGAGGAAGCAAGCACAGGTCACAGGTGTCAGGAGCTCCGACAAGTAGCCAGGACCCAATCCATATAGGGCCTTATAGGTGAGCAAGCCAACCTTGAAAAGGAGCCTCCACCTGACAGGCAGCCAGTGCAGAGCACACAGGACAAGGTTACATGGCAGCATCTAGACAGGCCTGTCAGCAACCAGGCCACCATGTTCTACACTAGCTGCAGTCTGCAGAGGGTCCCTCCCATGATCCCAAAATATAGAGAGTTGCTGTAATCAAGCCTAGAGGTGACAAAGGCATGTACTAGAGTTGGCAGATCCTCTGGCGAAATGAGGGGCTTAATCCTGGTGATGTTCTGCAAGTGGTAAAAAACACTTTTAACTACAGATGATACCTGATCTTCAAAGCTCAGCCAGGTATCCAGGATCACACCCAGATTACGCACCCTTGGAGAAGCCACCAATGTAACAGGCCCCAGGAAAAGACCTATGATAGCTCCAGGTGGCAACCCATCATGCCCACGACCTGGCTCAACCACTAGCACCTCTGTCTTATCTGTATTTAGTCTCAGCCAGCTGAAGCCATCCAGTTATTGATTATAGCCAGGCAGCGGTTAAGCACATCGACAGCACCAGATAGTCTGGGTGCAAATGACAAATACAGGTGTGTGTCATCTGAATAGCAGTGAAACTCCAAGCTGTATTGCCGACTGATCTCTCCCAGGGGCAACATATACACTGCAAACAGCATCGGCAACAAGATCGAGTCCTGTGGTACTCCACATGATAGGAGCATTGGGGAGGAGGAGAAATTCCCCATCACCACCCCCTGCACCCTATCAGACAACTGACTTGTCTCATCTGTCTCTAGCCCTGAGGAGATCATTATGCACTTTCACTAGAGCTGTTTCCTTGCTATGTCTGGCCTGAAAACTCAGCTGGAATGGTTCATAGATGTCAAAAGACATGAGGCAATCCTCAAGCTATAGTGCCACAAGTATCTCAACAACCTTGCTCAAAAAAGGCAGGTTGGAGACAGGACAATAATTCACCAGGACATCTGGGTTGAAGGAAGGTTTCTTAAGGAGGGGTCTCACCAGTGCTTCTTTTAAAGCCACTGGGAACACCTCCTATGCTATTGAACACCTGGCAATCCTAGTGAACACTGGGCCAACAGCCTTGGCACATCCCATTAAGAATCGTGTTGGGGCTGGGTCCAGTTCACAATATGTGTGTTTCAGCTCTAAGATCACTACAGTAATTTCAGACACCTCCACCAGCCTAAACTCCTCCCAGACAGGTGGAGTGTCTCTGTTCCTCCTGGACCAGCTACTGCAAGGGGATAGCCTCCATAGCGGAATCCCCGACTGGATAGTCGACACTCTGTCAGAAAAAATCAGAGCAAACTCTTCACAAAAAGTGATGAAAAAATCTTTCTCGGCTGTAAAGAGGCAGGATAGAGGAGCCTATCCAAAGTCTGAAAAAGCTGAGAAGGTCAGATTCTCTCTGCAGCAATTTCTCTGGACAGGAATTCTGCCTTCTTACAGGAAATCAGCCATTGGTACTCACCGTAGTGAGCGGGCAGTGCCAGTTTGTCAGCCTCCAATTGAGTCTTTTACAAGCAAAGCTCCAACTTCCGACCCTTGCTCTTCATTGTCTTAAGATCCCTGTCAAACCAAGGGGATCTTAAGTGAGAGGATCTGAGTCATATATGAACTGGAGCGATGACATCCAGTTCATTGGATACCACCCTATTGTTAGTGGCCACCACCTCAACAGTACCAATCGCACATGCTGCATCAACTCTAGATAGGTCAGCCAATGCCGATAGTGCCTCTGGGTGAAAACCCCTTAAAGGGCAGTAGCTGACCATCTCCACAGGGGAGGGACTTTTGGGGGGGGGTCCCAAACATGAACCCCATGGTGCAGTGATCAGACCAAGAGACCTGATCAATCTTGAGGTTATCAACCTCAAGACCCAGCTAGAACACCAGATCGAGTGTGTGACCATGCTGGTGGGTCAGAGGGAGGAATTAGGGAACTAGTGGAGGACATACACGACATGGCAGCAAAAGGTGAAATCCTACTACTGGGTGATTTCAATATGCCAGACATGGATTGAACCACCCAGATGCCGGCTTCAGCCAGAAGCACAGCCATCCTAGAATACCTGCAAGGGGTTGGTCTCAGGCAGCTGGTGCATGAGTCAACCAGGGACAAGTTGATTCTGGACCTGGTGTGGACTAATGGGAAGAGACTCAAAGGAGTACAGGTGGAAGGGCAGCTAGAGTCCGGCTACCACCACATGGCATGGTTTAGCATGGAGACAGGGACTCAGTTATTCCATACAGGGCAAAAGTACTGGATTTCAGGAAGGTGTATTTCACTGAAATGGCTAGATGTATAAGAGAAGTCCTGGGAAAGAGAGAGAGAGGTAATAGAGGGGGTGGAGGAACAATGGGAGAAACTGAAAGGAGCCATAGTGGAGGTAACAAACTAATGCATTAGGATAGTGGCCAAAGGCAGAAGAAGAAAGAACAACTATGATTCTCAAAAGCTGAGGGGGATAATGTAAGGGCTAAAAGACTAAGTTTCAAGAAGTTTAAGGGGTCCCAAAGGGAGGAGGAGGAGTGGGAGTTGTACCTTTCATGTCTAAGGGTGGCAAGGCAAGCACTTCCTCCAGTTGATGTCATCACTGGGCCTTACACAGATTGTTTCCTCGGCTACGCATAATCACGCTCACGCCTTGGATTTAGTTTTTCTCCTGGGGATTGAGGCCTCTGATTTGGTGGTGGAACCTGTCAGTTGGGTCTGATCATTACACCGTGAGCTTCAACTTTTTTGCTCCCCTTCGTAGGTCTGCCCCTGTGGAGATGGTTCAATACCGCCCATTACGGGATGTGTGCCCTGAAGACCTGATGGCGGTGTTGTCCCTCTCAGAGTTTCCGATTGCCAGCATGGGTCCAGAGGCTATGGTCTTGGCTTATAATCAGGCCATTTCCTTGGCCCTGGACGTAATTGCTCCTATCCGTGTTCGTCCCCTCTCTCTTCACCCTCGGGCCCCATGGTTTGATGGGTCCTTGAGGGAGTTGCGACGTGTGGGTCGACGGTTAGAGCGTCGTTGGAGGAAATCTGCTCTGGATGCCGACCGCCTTAGTTTGGAGGAGCATTATCAGCTCTACCAATCAGAGATCTCCCATAAGAAGGCAGAATTCCTGTCCAGGGAGATCTCTGTCACTCAGAATCGACTGGCTCAGCTCTTCAGAACTGTGGACAGGCTGTGCAACCCAGCCTGTCTCCAGCTCCGTCAAGCTTTTTCACAGAAGGAGTGTGAAGAGATCACTCAATTCTTTGTGAATAAGGTTGCCGACATCAGATCCGAGATCCAGCCAACACACTCTAAGGGGGAAGCTTTTGGTCGGCGTTCGGCCATGAAACCCTCTGTCTCCTGGCATTCCTTTGACCTGCCGACGTTCAGGGATATTATGTGGATCATCCAGGGTATGCGCCCTTCGTGCTGTAGTTTAGATCCGGGCCCTAACTCCCTAATTTTGGGTTGTATTGAGATCGTTGGCCCGTTTCTGGTTCAAATAATCTGGTGCTCCCTAGAATTGGGTGAGTTCCCTAGCTCCCTAAAGGAAGCTGTGGTGACTCCCCTTTTGAAGAAGGCTTCTTTGGAACAAGATGTTTTTTCCAACTACAGACCAATCTCAAACCTTCCCTTTATCAGGAAGGTTATTGAGAAGGTAGTGGCAAACCAGCTGGATGACCATTTGACCATCCATAGTATCTATGAACCTCTCCAGTCTGGTTTTCGTAAGAGGCATAGTACCAAGACTGCTCTGGTTCGGGTGCTCAATGATCTCCTGATGGCGAGAGATCAGAGGAGCCGTTCTATCTTGGTCCTCCTTGATCTCTCTTCAGCCTTTGACACTGTAGACCATGGGGTTTTGCTCGAACGCCTGGAGTACATCTGTGGCCTGTCTTGTACAGTGCTCAGATGGTTTTCATCTTTTTTATCAGGGAGAATGCAGAGAGTTGTGTCGGGGATTTTTTCTTCTGACCCTTTCCCTCTGCATTGTGGTGTTCCCCAGGGTTCGGTGCTTTCCCCCATGTTGTTTGCAGTGTATATGCTGCCCCTCGGAGACATTGTAAGAAGGTATGGGCTGAGGTTTCACTGCTATGCTGATGATACCCAGCTCTACCTGTCTTTTGCCCCTGACCAGGTTAGTGCTCTCTCGGAATTTAATAGCTGCCTCGCTGAAATCCATGACTGGATGAATGCGAACTGGTTAAAGTTGAACGCCGGTAAGACTGAGGTTTTGGTTGTGGATCCGGGGCATGGGACAGGTGGGTTGGGGTCTGGTCAGCCCTCTGGCGTATTGCTGGGGGGGATCTGATCTTTTCCTCTGAATGGGTGCATAACCTGGGTGTGGTACTTGACGACGGGCTGACCCTTTGTCATCAGGTGTCAGCTGTCGTTAAGTCCACATTTTACCATCTTAGGAATATTGCCAGGGTGAAACACCTCGTTCCGTCCAGCGATTTACCCGTGTTGGTCCATGCCTTTGTGACATCTCACCTTGACTACTGCAACTCCCTTTACTTGGGGCTTCCTGAGGTTGATATCCACCGCTTGCAGCTAGTGCAGAACGCTGCTGCAAGATTAATGACGGGGGTGACTAGAAGGACACATATCACCCCTGTGCTGCGCGATCTGCACTGGCTGCCTATACAGTGGCGGATCACCTTTAAAGTAGGTCTTTTGACCTTCAAAGCCCTGCATGGACTCGGCCCTGATTACTTGAAAGAGCTTCTGGTTCCTTACCGCCCTTTGCGACAGCTCCGTTCAGCCGATGAGGAGTTGCTAGAGGTTTCAAGGGTTATACTGAAGTCCTCTGGGGCTAGGGCCTTTGGTTTCATGGCCCCTACCATCTGGAACTCTCTGCCTTGCCGGCTTAGAGAATGCGCTACCGTAGAAGTTTTTAAGCGGGATTTTAAGACTTTTTTATGGAACAAGGCTTTTACTGATTGAAGCTGTTTTGTATTGTCTATTTTATTTGTATATTTTGATTTTATGCTCTATTTGTACAGCGCCTTGGTTTCTGAAAGGCGCTAAATAAATAAAGTTATTATTATTATTATTATTATTATTAAGGATAGCTGTTAGGAGAGCTAAGGTGCAGACAGAGGAGGGCTTGGCAAGGGCTGAAAAAAGGGGCCAAGACATTCTATAGGTACACCAGCAAAAGAAGAAAAATGGGGGGGATTGTAAGGCTCAAACAGGATGGAGAATGTAAGGAGGGGGATCTTGACAAGACAGAAATACTGAATAAGTACTTCTGCTCAGTATTCACTAAGGAGGCGGCAGGTCAAGGACCACAGTTGGGGAGTAGAGGCAATGGGGGGGGAGTGGACACCAGTCCATTCACAATGGAGAGAGTTCTGGAAGAACTCACAAAGCTGAAAGTGGATAAAGCCATGAGGCCAGACGGCATACACCCGAGAATTTTAAGGCAGCCTCGAAGGGAACTAGCAGCACCCCTGGCAGTCCTGTTTACAGAGTCACTCAACACGGGAGTGGTCCCAGAGTACTGGAGGAGAGCACATGTAGTCCCACTACACAAAAGCAGCAGTAGGGAAAAGGCAGGGAACTACAGGCCAGTCAGCCTCACCTCAGTGGTGGGGAAGATCATGGAGACACTGCTGAATTAAAGGATAATTGCACACCTGGAAGCCAGGGGTGCCCAGGATCTGAGGCAACATGGATTCACGGCCGGAAGGTCATGTCAAATGAACCTAATAGATTTTTTTGATCACGTGACTAAGGAAGTTAACCAGGGAGGGAGGGAGGTAGAAGTCGTCTACCTGGATTTCAACAAAGCCTTCAAAACCGTCCCACATAAAAAGCTGGTCAACAAGATAAGTAGCCTGGACATGGGACAAAAGGTGATACACTGTGTTAATAACTGGCTGACAAGACAGGAGGCAGACGGTGGTGGTAAATGGGATCCAATCCAGGGGGAGAGGGGGTGACCAGCGGAGTACCACAGGGATCAGTACTAGGACCAGTATTGCTCAATGTCTTAATTAGTGAAATTGCAGAGGGACTGAAAGGAAAGGTCTGCCTATTAGCAAATGACACCAAGATCTGCAACATGGTGGATACTCCAGAAGGGATGCAGAAAATGAAGAGGGACCTGGAGATGCTTGAGAGATGGTTGGAGGTGTGGCAACTGAGGTTCAATGCAAAGAAGTGCAAAATAATGCATCTGGGAAGAGGGAACCCTGGGGAAAGCTTCAGGGTGGGGAGGAGGTGCTGACTGTTACCAAGGGGGAAAAGGACCTAGGGGCTATCATCTCTGTTAACCTTAAGGTATCAAAACAGTGTGCAAAGGTTGTGGGGAGAACCAGTGGCATGTTAGGGTGCATAGGCAGGAGTATCACTAGCAGGAAGTGTGAGGTGGTGATTCCATTGTATAAAACATTGGTAAGGCTTCACCTGTACTACTGTGTGCAATTCTGGAGGCTACACCTGAGCAAGGACGTAGACAAGGAGAGACTATCCAGAGAAGGGAGGGTGCAAGGCTTGCACAACAAAACATATGAGGAAAGACTAAGGGACCTCAATATGTACTCACGGGAGGAAAGAAGGGAGAGGGGGACATGATTGAAACTTTCAAGTACCTCAAGGACATAAACAGGGTATGGGGGGACCTTTTTCAAGGTAGAAAAAGTACTAGAACAAGGGGGCATAATATGAAATTGGGGGTTAGATTAAGAGGTAATGTGAAGAGGTTTTTCTACACAGAGAGGGTGGTTGACATTTGGAATAATCTGCCACCAGAGGTAGTGGGGGCAAGCACAGTGGAGGGGTTTAAACATGCCTGGGACAGGCACAAGGGAATCTTGAGTGGAGAGAAAGTGATGAAAAGCCATTGATCATATAGGGTCAGTGTCTGCATACATGGTATATGGACTACGGGAAGACTGGATGGGCCCAGCACAGATGGGCTGGCAGTATAGCCTAGAAGTTACAGTAATGAGCAGTGAATAAGCTTGGTACATCCAGCAGACCAGACCTTTGTTTGATTCTTATAACCTCCATTTGCATTCTGTGTGATGCTGAGCAAGTCACTTAACCACCCAGTGCTCCCAGGTCGCCCCTGAAAACAGGCACTTGTGCCTAGTGGGCCTTATCCAGTTACCAAAGACATAAATAAATAAATAAATAAATAAATAAAACAGTCATTCTCTGCCAACAATTTCTATGTTTCTATGTAAAAATGGTCTAAAACATTCTTCAATTTCCTCATTCCCAAATTTTAGACTACCATCGCTTGCCTGTATCTGAGCAATTATTTGCCCCCTCCCTGCTGATAACCACTTCTCCCCAGCATCTCCATTAAAATAGTTGTCTGCCCTCATGAGAAATATGGCTCTTTGGCCCGGATATTCAAACTGCACCATTCTGAGGCGCAAGCCCTTGCACTGCTCAAAATAGTTGCGCAGGGGTGTGGCCGGGGCGATATTCAAAGGAGTTGCGCTATTGAGCAACTCCTTTGAATATCACCCCCCAGCCACAGCCACTGTGCATGGCGCAGTGGAACTTGCGCCACCGCAAGTTGTCAGAGTTGAGCATTAAACTTGCGGTGGCGCAAGTACCATTGCGCCATGCGCAAATTTCCGATATTCAAAAGGTGACATGCAAATGGGGCCATAATTCATGCAAGGCGCAGGGGGCCATTTGCATCTGATTATGGCCCCATTTGCATTCCATTAGCATGTAGGTGCGCCGATCCCCGAGGACTTGCGCCTGGCCGCCCTGCCAGGCAGCAGCCATCGGGGACTGACACTCCCTGCAGTCCGATCATGGGCAGAACATGAAACAACCCCCCGCCCAAACATCTCCCAATGCCCAATCGCGGGCAGGCAGTGAAACAACCCCCACAAACATCTCCCAATGCCTGATCGCAGGCAGAGCATGAAACAACCCCCAGTGCCCGATCGCGCGGCAAGAATGTATAATAAACTCCCCCAAACATCTCCAATGCCCGATCATGGGCAGAGCGATGAAACAACCCCCAGTGCCCGATCGCGGGCAGAATGTAAAGACCCCCCAGCGAATATCTCCTGGTGGTCAGTGGACTGTAATGCCCGATCGCAGGCAGAATGTCCAGTGACAACCCCCAAACATCTCCCTGTTGTCTAGTGTCCCCCCACCCCACCCACCGACCCCACCCGGCAGCTGGCGGGCGGCAGCATCCCACTCGCCTGCTGCCCGCCCCCGCTGACTGACTGTCCGGTGGGGCTGCCGCCCATGGTGCAGAGCTAGAGCCAATGGGACCTTCAGCCATCCCCCATGACAGTCAGATTTATAATTCACAAATCTGGACTGTCATGTATGGAATGGCTGCGCCCGTGGCTCTGGCTCTGCCCATGAGCGTGCGGCTACGGTGCATGATCATCGGCGGCAGCGGAAGCGGCGGGTGGGATCCTGCCGCCCGCCCGGCTGCCAGCGAGAGGGTGGTGGAGGCCGTGGAGGTAGGATGCGTGGGGGACACTAGACACCAGGGAGATGTTTGAGTTGTCCTGGACATTCTGCCAGCGATCGGGCATTACGGTCCACTGGACCACCAGGGAGATATTCGGGTTGGGGTGGTCTCGTACAACACAAAGGACTGTTCACGTTCTACCCGACAACGGAAGAATGTTGAGAGATATCGTATACTGCCAGCGATGGGCAATTGGGAGATGGTGAGGGTGTGCCAACATTCTGCCAGCGATCGGGCACTGGAGGTTGTTTCACATTCTGCTCGCGATCTGGCATTAGGGAGATGTTTGGGCGGGGTTCTTTTCATGTTCTGCCATCACAATCGGGCTGGTGAGAGGCACAGGGACTGAGTTGAGGGCCAGCTATGGGTGGCAGCTGCTGTGCACCTGCAATACAGCAGCTCACCCGTCAAGTGACCCTCAGCACGATCCTTTTTTGGCTCAAAGTTGTGAAAGCGCGGGTTGGGGGTTGCGCCTGCAACTCTGCACAACCCGACTGAATGTCGGGTTGTGCAGTTCTCATAGTTCCTCCCCTCCTGTTGAGCATGCATTCATTTGCATTGCATTGCTCAACCTGTTTCATGCACAACTGCCTCCTGCTGAATATAGAATGGCGCAATGTAGGACTTGTCGCCAACCCTGTTGCACATGGCGCAGACCTTACGAATATCTGGGCCTCTGTTTAAACCTGTGGTTATATTCCATTTAGGTGCTGTAGGTTTGTATCCTCTAGAATGAGCCTCCATGTGTTTTCAACTTTAGTTATTTCTCTTCCAGCTCAACACATATTTATCATCTAGTTTCTTTTGTGGCTGGCAAATGAGATATACCTTTCAGCAAACCTTCACCCTCTCTACTGTATGGCAATACTACTGGGTTAACTAAGTAATCATTAATCTGATGCTGTACTGTTTATATAGTGAAACTGGTTTCTTTAATAGCTGAGTTCAACTGATCATACCTAGTCCTGGATCTATCTCTGACAAAGTCACCACTACTGGGGATGATCCATAGAAGGTCATATAGTCCCATGGTGATAAGTGCAAGTTAGCACACAAATGTCTGGAGATGGGACCCATGTCCAGGTGGGAAATGAGTGTGGGCCTTGAATAATGTGTGTGCCCAGTGAGGTTAAGGTGCCTCAAGGTCTATCAGTTTGTGATCTTTCATTATCCTATTAAACCTCGGCACTAGATAGCTGTTCCCTGTGTGTGAGGTTATCCAAATGGTGTCCTCACACAATCAGAATCACAGTGAGGAACCACAGCCTCAGAAACAACCATTTCCATGCCATATGATTTAACAATTATGTGATATCAATATTTGACGATAATGGAACTATCACTAACAATACACCAAAAGTTTAGCTGTATCTGTGCCAGAACAAATCTTCTACCCCCCGATCTATACACATTTTGGTAACTGTGCCTGGGAGCAGGGTCAGATCCATGTAGCAGCCCCCCTGGGCTTTGATGTAAAATACTCTCCATGCCATTCCCCTCCCCAATTCTAACCTATATGCCCACCTTTTTTGTTGGTCACATGTGCCTCCCGAAGACATAGTATATCCATATGCATGCTCCTATCCCTGCATATATTTTTTGTCTTTTCCATGTGTTTTTAACCCATTAATGTTCTATGAGCAGATTGTAAGTGTTCAAGCCATTTGGACAGGCAAGAAAAATATGGCTGTCTGCATTCAGATAGACTGTAAAATGTAACATTACTATATTAACTTGCAGAAGCTTTTTTTGTAAAAACAATCGTAGAACAGACATAACATTTCCCCTTATCCACATTAACCTTAAAACCCTTTTATTCTCCCCCTGACATCCCCCCTCCCCAGAAAATTCAGCCACCCTATCTCAATGGCTAAAATTAACACTGTTGTGTTGGGTCCCCCATCAAGATAAGTGTGCTGTTCCTCGATATCTGGAAAAACAAGCATGAGCCACTTACTATACTGTTCCCTCCCAAACCCAACATCCCATCCCTCTCCATTGTTCCAACAGTAGCAAAGAACATAAATAACACACTCCCAAGGCGACAAGCAGTAACCAATACTACCCAACAGGGTGGGCAGTATTGTTCTATATCAGACTGCCCTGGGGCGTAATGAGGCCCAATACCACAGGTGGAGGGCCTTATAGCCCCTGGAAGGTCTGCTAAAGCAGAATACCGGCCATTCTGGAGGGTATTATTGCACTTATAAAATGGGTTATTTGCAAAACATTTATAAAATGTTTTAAAAATGTAACAAAATATTTCAAACTAGTAAAAAAAAAAATAACAATGCATTGTGCTGTAAAGTAGTCCCTCTACAGGTACAGTTCAATAGAGGATGCTGCTGTGTTTAACATTGCTATTTATTTACTCTTTTTTTATGCAGTTGTCTGGATGCTTACTGAAACACCATTTTTATGTTTGCTTGCATGCCTGTGCAAGAAACATAGTGCCATCATTCGAGTTTTTGTAGGTGTGGCACCCTGTCTTCCAATTCAGTCAGTGTGTTTGCAGATACGGCCATAGTTCACCAATGAATGATGCAGCTGTCTATGACAGCAGTTGAAAATGCAATGGCATACAGTTGAAAGTGAAAGACCCACTTCATTGAGCAGTGATAAGATAGTGTTGATAGCATATTGCGTGCTCATGTGCCCCCCCCACACACACACACTGTATGGCCAACGGGGGTGCCCAATCCCCCGTCGGCTTTGCTGTGCCCCCCCAACAGAGTTCCAGGTACCATGCTGGGAGCCCACCCCAGCGTGGCAACAGTCCGTAAAGGCCAATGGGGGTGCCCAATCTCAGTCGGCTCTGCTGTTCCCCCCAACAGACTACGGGTACCACGCGCTGGAACCCACCCCAGCGTGTTAAGCAGTCGAGTATGGCTGATCAGGGGTGCCAATCCCCATCGGCTCTACTTCCAAACAACCTTCAAGCTGCCACCTGGGAGCCCACCCCAGTGTGGCACAAGTCCCGCATCATCTGCGAAAAAAATAACCTGCAAAAAAATGGTCCCTCTCTGACTGTCCTGACCCCCCCCATGCCCACCCTCTGAGCACCCTGCCCACCCACCTCACTCATAATTACCTCCAGAGTCTGGCGCAATGATCTTCGGTGGACGGGACACGTCTGCACTCTTCAAAGCCAACCACGAACTGAAGAAATGCTGGTAAGCTGTGTAATGGAATAAATAGGGTTTTTTCAACTTTGATGCATATCACAGGCATTTTTGGGAATGTTTTCACCAAATTTTCAGCATGGGATTTTTGTGACCCCACCTCATGAATTCTGGTACTGTCATTTTGTTAATCAGCCCCGAAAGGTGATTTCGTGGTCACTGCAAAGAATCACATTTTGGGACTGATTTATGAAACGACAGTGTCACAGTTCATGAGGTAGGCCCCCAAAAACTCTAGTTAAAAATTTGGTGAAAAAATTCCCCAAAATGACTGTTTTACGAGCATGTTTTGCACTGTACCTACACACGCTCGTAAGTTCGTGAATTTTCAATATTTTCACTCCAGATTTTCGACATTGCCATTTTACCACACCTCCTTATGAGCAGTAGAGCTGTCATTTTTCACATCTCGCCCAACATGTTTTCCACGCATGTAGCGCACAATGGCGTAGTCAGTGTGCGAAATCAATGTTCAGGACAGATTAAGAAAATCACAGTGACACCGTTCATGAGCGGAGGTTCAAAAATGCCTGTGTTGACAATCTGCTGTAAAAAATCCCCAAACTAATTGCATTACGGGTGTGCATTGCACAGTTTCTACGCACGCTTGTGACTTCACCAGTTTTTGCAGTATTTTCACTGCAGATTTTCAACATTGCTATTTTTTGCACCTCCCCATGAACAGCACAGCTGTCATTTTTCAATTCCTGTTCGAAATGTGTTTTTGCACCTGTGGTGCCAAATGGCGTAGTCACTGTGCAAAATCAGCTTTCGACTAACAACCTGATGTTGCCACTATTCATAAGGTGGGGGTCACAAAAAATTCCATGTTGAAAATTTGGAGTGAAAATGCCAACGAACACCTGAGATGTTAGGCTTTACGACCATAATGCCCCACCCTGTAGAGATTGACAGGCATCAGGGTATGACTTGGGATTCTTGCCTGTAATGCTCATGCCATTCCACACCCTGCAGCCAGTGAGAGGCATCAAGGTGTGCCTTGGACTCTTTGGCCCCAAAGTTCACTCCATTCTCTATACAGCACCCATCTCAATGTATTTCCTGATGGAATGGGGTGAGCATAAGGGCCAAAGTCCCCAAGGCACACCATGACACTTGTCGGTGTCTGCAGGGTAGGGTGTGCTGAAATGGCATGGCCATTATGCCTGATGACCCAAAGGCACACCCCAATGCCTGTCAGTCTCTGCAGGGTGGTGGTGGGGTTGGCTTCAGTTCAATACTTCACTGCCATTCCTATTATGCAGCTCTCTAACTTCTACACTACTAATGCCAATGACAGCAAGCAAACATTCGGCATTGACAAATGCTTGTTTTTAGTGAGAATTATGTTTTGATATGTGGTATGATTCAGATTGAGACCCATGCTGCAGACAAGTGTAAGGGCAGCAATAGGACCTGATCAAAAGATTGTCTTTTCCCATTCGTTGTGCCATAAGTGCGATCTAGAATAATGACTAAACTAATCTTTCTTAGACATACTCTGGCACTTGGACAGTTTTGTGTTGCTAAGATGTTTTTCTTTTTTATTTGGCTATTGGTTTAGATTGTGAGGGCTCAGCGCTGTGGGTGACTCGGTAGGAAAGTGAGCTGCTAGACAGAGTATGGAAAGAGGAAAACCAGCTGTACTAAAAGACAATAAACACTTTTGGATTGTATATAGGACCATGTCTATGGGTATCCCAGATGTGTACAGTAAGTTTAATTTTTCCTGGTCAAGAGGCATGGCTGAGAGGGGCATGGGGCAAGGCAAGTTGTTGGCAAATGTCCAGTATCACGTATAGGCAAATGTACAGTATCACACGCTGCCTGTTCAAAAAAAAATAATACTTTGACTTTGTAAAGTTGTAAATCTCTGAAACAGCACAAAGTATATTGTGGATGTTTGAGTCCATTTTAAAATGTAATTAATGTAATGAAGCAAACATGTCGGCAGCAGGAGAAGGGGAGACCGGCCTCCAAGGGGGTTGGGAAACAGTTACTGATAGCAGGACAGCGCTGCTTGTGAGGGGAGACTAGTGCATTGAGGAACAGTTGCCACTTGGCTGGCAGTTTAACATTTTTTTCCCCCAGACAGTATATTTTACTAAAAAATGTTTGGTGTGCCACATGTTGTATTTTTCTTGTTCTGAACCACTGATCATTATACAAGACGGGGTGGGGGTTGCTGTATGCGGCCTCATGTCTCTTGCTAAGTTGAGAACAAAAATGGTGGCTATTTCCTTTTGTTTTTAAATCTTTATTTATCCCCTCTGTCTCCGCAGACTCCACATCGTCGGGAGCACCCATTAAGTCTGCCCCCACTTCAGCCACCTACCTGAATCCTCCGGTCAACCCCAAATGGCCAAATGGTGGCTGTCTTGTTTGAAATCGAACGTGGTACAGGAATATCAATGGTAATGGGGTAGCTGGCAGTGGAACTTGATATTTCCCAGACACTGTGGTCTGATAGATGCCCACCTTGCCAGGCGTATCAGCTAGTCAGAGCCTGGGAATTTCCTAGCAAATCTTCTAAGGGTGGCCATTAGCCCTCTTCCCTGCATGGTAGCACTTTAAGTGTGCAGTGTCCTTCTAGCTGAACTGATGGTGAGCCACAGGCAAGCACCTGTGAACTCTTAAAAAACTTAAACACTTAAACCAATAGCGTTCCACCTCCCACTGCTTGATGTCCAATGGTGCAAGCTTATTTCCACTAATGTCCTTAATAAGATGTACTAATGTGATGTTCCAATGTTAGATTACATACAATTACTCTAGTAAGGAATGTTAGAGTGTTGAACTACTGTCTATCCTTCTGTGCCAGAGCAGTGCCATAGCCAATATGTCAAATGTTAATAACCCAATTGTTTTTCACTTCTATTATGTGTTTCTCTTATTCTTTGTAAAAATGCTCACGGTATATGTTGATTTGAACGATTGTGTTACCCGTCATTAATTCCAGGTCACCCCTGAAAAAGGGAGCACTGGTTCAGTGGGCTTACCTGATTACCAAAATGAAATAAATAATGAAACAACAGATGATCATCACTTGTAAGAGCCGATAGTTTAGCTTTCTATCCTGTAATAAGGTAACCTCAGACTGCAAACTCCAGAGTATCAAAAACAATGAAATCTGCTGTAGAGCGATGGGATATGTGAGGCTATGTTGTCAAGATACCCATTCTAATAACTGCCTCTTCAGGCAGTGAACCCAGATGGTCGATGTAAACTGTGATCATGTCAACCCACCCCAGCCCAGCCATGTGCTCCTCAGAAAAGTCTGCAAATACTTAAAACACAACAATGCTAACACCCCTATATATACTAGAGGCAACACTATCAATGGAATTAACCACTCCCAATCTGTAATAAGATAGATCAATGTGCCAGTAGTTCAGGGAAAACTCCATCTTGTGTGTTGATACTTTTCACTTTGAGGGAGTGGGAAGGGGTTGGTTTGGGGTAAGGGGTTATTTTACATTTTATATTGGGTGTGTGTGTGTGTGTGTGTGTGTGTGTGAGAGAGATTGGGTAGGGTTAGTATTATTGGTGGTTGGCTGCTTGTATGACTGGAGTTTTGTTAGTAGTGTATAATGGGCTTCCTGATAGAATAGTATGTGTCTGGGGAGGTCTGTGGGTCAGGGGTGGGTCAGGATTGTGTATGGGGTGTCCCAACTTCTCGATCTGCAGCCATTCACCAACCTCCCAGTTTCCACCACTACAGCTTGCCGTTGTTGGGAGGTCGGGATTAAGAGACCTCATTCTGATCGGGCATGGCTGGGCGCCCAGTGCCTGGTGGGGGGGTAGGATCAAAGTGATCTGGTGTAGAAGGCACCCTGGGTGTTGACGGATCCTAGGGAGAGGCCAGACGTGTTTGGTTCCTGTCCCCAGGGTTCCCACCAGACCGAGTGGGCAGGTAGACAGAAGGGCAACACTATCCACCAATCCCCTGCGGGCAGTGCTTTGCAATGCCAGATCGATCAGGAGCATGACCGCAATTATAGCGGACTTGATTTTCTCAGTTGATCTGGCTTGCATCACCGAGATCTGGGTGGGTGATAATGCTGGTCCAGTTTTAGAGGCCGCCATTCCCCCAAGGTACATGATAGTGCACTTCCTCAGAGTGGAACACAGGGGCATGGTAGTGGCCATCTGTTTTAGATCTAAACTCGGCTTCACTGTGCACCCAGTGGGAAAGCCAGGATCCTTTGAATGTGTGGCCATGCGTGGGGGTCTCGGCGCAGGTTGCAGTATTCTCCTGATTTACCACCCTCCCAGGTTGGTGGATGAATTCTTGCAGGAGGTAGCCAATTTAGTCATTAGTGAAACATTGGAGTCCCTCAGATGTTTAATTCTGGGAGATTTCAATGTTTGGGCCAACAACAAAACTTCTAGATTAGGTTATAACCTCCTCCAGGTAATGTCATCCCTGTGTCTGTCGCAGGAAGTTTTCTCTGTGACCCACCAAGGAGGCCACATGCTGGACCTGGTTTTCTCACTGGGGCTTGAGGTTACTAACCTGAAGACTGATCATGTCATTTGGTCCAATCATTGCATGGTGGAGTTCTTGTTTGGGGCCCCCCTGAACCCCCCCCTCGCAGAGATGGTTATCTACTACCCTTTGAGGGGTTTGACCCCAGAGGGCTTTCTGGCGGTGGCTGATCTATCTAGTGTGGGTAGTGCTTGCATAGGGGGTATGGGTAAATCTGTCACCACCTATAATAAGGTGATGTTGGCAGCACACGATTCTCTTGCACTGATTCGTGTATGACCTAAATCCTCTCATTTGAGGTCCCCTTGGTTTGATGGGGAGCTCAAGACGATGAAGATTTTGGATCAGAGGTTAGAGTGCTGTTGGCGGAGGTCCAGGTGGGAAATAGACAGACTAGCACTGCACTCCCATTATGGTGAGTATCAGGTGGCAATCATCCGGAAGAAGGCACTATGTCTATCCAGGGAGATTGCTGCGGGGAGGAATCGACCAACTGTGCTCTTTCGGACTGTGGACAGGCTCTTAAATCCTGCTTGTCTACAACCCAAGAAAGCTTTTTCTAATGCATTATGTGAAGAGTTTGCTCACTTCTTCTCAGACAGGGTGTCCACCATCTGCCTGGGCGTACCACCAGTGAGCCATATCATGGCCTACAGTGGTTGCCTTGGGCATCTGAAGAGTATGCCACCTGTTTGTGGGGAGTTTAAACCAGTGGAGGCAACCAAGGTCACTCAGATTGTTCTCAGGTTGAAGCAGACATATTGTGAACTGGACCCGGTGCTGATGCATTTCCTAGTGAGATGTCTTGACACCTTTGGCCCAGTGTTCACCTTGATTATCCATTGCTCACTCTCAGAGGGGGTCTTCCCAGATGCCTTGAAGGAGGTACTGGTCAGGGCCCTTCTGAAGAAACCATCTCGGGACTCTGACGCCAAGGTGAATTACCATCCAATCTCCAACATCCCATTTTTAGGGAAGGTTGTTGAGAAGATTGTGGTGCTTCAGCTTGAGGCACACCATGTGGCCTTTGACTTGTACGAGCCCTTCCAGTAGTGGATTTCAGATGAGGCATAGTATGGAAACTGCATTAGTTCAGGTGTATAATGACCTCCTCAGGGTGAGAGATCGAGGTGAGGGGAAAATTCTCATTCTCCTCGATCTCTCTTCAGCTTTTGACACAGTAGACAATTGTGTGTTGCTTAACCACCTGAGAGAATTCTGTGGACTTACTAGCACTGTCTGTCATCTTCTGGTTTGAGTCCTTTCTCATGAATAGGAGACAATGGGTAGTGATGGGGAATACCTTGTCCTCCCCAACCTCCTGTTGTATGGCATTCCTCAAGGTTCGGTTTTGTTACCAATGTTGTTTGTTGAGTATATGCTGCCCCTGGGTGAGCTCATCACAAAGTACAATTTGGCTTTCATTTCTATGTGGATGATACCCAGCTGTATCTTTTCTTCGTACTTGCAATATCGAATATGATGGAAGTGTTAAATGCATATCTCACTGATATCAACTACTGGATGTCATCCAGTTGGTTGTGACTGAACACCTGTAAGATGGAGGTACCGGTGGTAGAGTCAAACAAAGGGTGTGATAGGAGGGCCTCAGGTGCAGAAACAGGCTTGTTCCTGGGTTCTGTGCCTTTGAGGGGTTCCTCTAGGGTGTGAGATCTTGGTGTGACCTTTGACAGTGGATTGACATTTGAAGCTCATATGTTATCCGTTGTCCTGACCAGCTTTTACCATCTTAGGAATATCACCAGGATCACACCCGTAGTTCCGCCCCTGCACCTCCCACCTTGGTACATACCTTCATGACATTAAAGCTTGACTACTGTAATGCGCTCTACCTCGGGGACTTGGGAGGTATCCTTCGCAGGCTGAAGCTAGTGCAGAATGCAGCTGCCAGGTTGCTGACTGGGCAGATGCAGTCCTGCCATGTCACCCTGGTGCTGTGTGAACTGCACTGGCTGTCAGTCAGGTGGAGGATCCTCTTCAAGGTGGGCTTGCTCACCTTTAAGGCCCTACATGGAATGGGCCTTGGCTACCTGTCTGACTTTCTATTACCCACTGACTCAGTCCACTCCCTCTGCTCCTCCTCTAGGGGCCTCCCTAAGATTTCCAGGATGAGGTGAAAACAACAAGTGACAGGGCATTTAGTGTCACTGGCCCCATCCTGTGGAATTTGCTTCCACCATGTACAGTATATGGGAGGCCCCTTCAGTGGAGGTATTTAAGGCCCACCTCAAGACCCACCTATTTAATCTGGCCTTCCCGGACACTGTATATTAAATTTTAGTTCAGGATAGACCACGCCAGTACTGTTTTAATCAGATTCTATTTATTCAATCATCATGGATTGTTTTGTTGCTGACAGTTTTAACATTTGATAGTTGTACTGTTTGTGTACTGTGCACAAAGCCTCCAGGATTGGGCACCTTGCCCTTCATGCAACTGTCTATACGTCCAACCTATTCAGCAGTAGAACTTCATATGAAAATTGTTAGCCTTGCCGTGGTCAGGGGCAGGAATTGCCAGAATGAGTTCAGCATGTACTGTACATCTCTCACCTGGGAGAGAAAAGTGGAGGGCACCAGACCATATCAAACAGAAAAATAGTTACATTCCAAGGCCTGATCAGTGAGACAAGTAGATTGGTGTTGTTGTTGAAATTTTGGTATTCCCTGAAGCTGGACCATAGAACAATATAGTGACTTAGTCAGCTTGAGGTTTACAGACATGGAGCTTCTGATTTACTCACTGGCCTCTGTCATCAAAGCTATTGTTCTTGAGCAGGATGGCAGTGAATAATTAGAAAAGAAGCAACCTCAGGGAAGAAAAAACATTATCCCCGATGAGAGGTTAGGCACTTTCGCACTGTCTTTCCTCTCTCCTAGGCATCTAGGTTGAACTGCTCAACCTTACTTGCTATGGCATCTTGCATGACACATTTGCAGTGGTGTGGAACTGCAGGAGGAATTGAAGGTGGACCCCACAGGAGACCAGCTAACTGCTCAACTAAAGTGGGAACTCTCAGCCAGTCTCTGGACATGAATGCTTGTACCAATGTGCCAGAACCCCTCCCATAAAAGCCAAGTGACTAGAATCTGACTAACTCAATTTTCATCAAGGTTTCTCACCTCTGGCATCATGTTGTTTACATGGCTAGGCTGAAGTCAGCAGTGAAGTCATATCAATTGTAGGGCTAAGTTTAATCACACACTCTGAATCTGGCCAAAGCTAAGGTGCCTAATTAAGAAACTCCAATACAGTGTCATAGTACCATCATCTCTTACCACATCACATTTTGGCCCAAATCCCCTCTGTATATGAGAGTAAATTTATCTAAACTTAATCTGTACCCTTTTGGAATTAAGACGCATTAGGGGTGATCTGCTATTTTTATATCATATCCTTGAGAATAATACCTTGATGTCTCAATGTAGCGTAATCTGGAACCCTAAAAACTTAAATTCAAGATCACATGATAAACAATTTTTTATAAATAGAGCAAGATCGAACAGGCATTTGAATTTTTATAACATACCAGCTCCCGTAATCTGGAATAGTTTACCAAGGAATGTAGTTGAAAAACGACATTTAATATATTTAAATTGGAATTAGACAAATTTCCGCTTACAAATATTAAGAAATATACCAATATATAAGCCCACTATGAGTAGGAGACAATTAAATGGGCCTCAGCCTACTTTGTCTAAACTTACCAAGTTACCAAGTTACCATACCTGCTTTGGCTGTATAATGCTTTTTCAAGCATAAGAGCATTGGGTCAATTCCATGTATGGATATGGCAATCACATTAAATGTCCATGGAGGGCTACAAGAAGTCTTTCAGGTAGTGCTGAGAGTGTACAAGGGAAATCAAACATGTTTAGCCACCACATTGAACCACCTTAGTTGACCTGTCAGTCTGGAGCTTAGGTCACACCACGCACATCACTACACAGGAGGGTGGAACGGGGTCTGGACCTACCTTTCCCAGCTGCATCTCCTCTATTAATAAATTCATCTGCCTAGTGAGGTTTTGCAAAAAATCTTTGAAGGCAGCCCAGTTTGTTGATTCTCAATTTGGCTGGGTACATGAGTGCAAATTATGATCCAAGTTAGTGTAGCCTGGCATTCACATCTGCAATTTTTTGTTTCTGTTGTACTTGAAGGACCCTACTAAAGCCCTGGAATATTAACACATGGTCATCATCAGTTGGTATCAACCTGTGTGCCCTGGGTGCTCACAACATCTTTCCTTTTTCAGGAAAATGTAAATACTTTATTCAGTAGCACTGAAAATGGTCTCCAGGTTTGGCTTTAGTCTGGTGCGCTTGCCTGTATGGCGCACTTGCTGAATTTCAAAATCAGTAGCAGCATTATCCAGTCCCAGTTTACCAACTAGCCATCTTTGCACTGCTGATCCTTCCTCCTTGCCTTCCAGACCATCCAGTAATCCTATGAGATAGATATTAGATTGCCTGGCTCTGTTTTCTTGATCTTTGGTTTTGGAGCACATCTTCACTTTATCCATTGTCCAGGGCTAGGTCAACTATCGTATCTTCCATCTGTTGGATCCTATTCTCTGCCTCATTGAGATGTACTGTGTCCACTGCTGAAGTCTTAGCTAGTTCAGTCACCACAGGCTGGAGGTGAGTGACCTGAGCTGTAAGATTGGTGAAGCCCTATTTTACTTCTTGTTGAGAATTGGAGATGAGAGTTGACAACACAGTGACTGTAGCTTCTTTAGTGTCTTTAGATGCTCATGACTCTTCCATCATTGCCTTGGCCCTAGTGTAAGCCTCTGCAATTGTAGATGTCAGCTTCATTGCTCCCTGAGACTATAGTGTAGTTTGCTATTTTGTTGGTTGTGGAGTAGCCATATGAGTGATGAATGTCCAGAGTAATAATAATGAAAAATAGAAAGCTAATGTATTAGTTTTTGACATTTATTATTTGATGCTGAGGGGATCCCATTTAATTTGTGTCCACCATGCTCTGATCCCTTGGCACAGAGGTTGTCTGTTGTTGATTACTTTATTTTTTTATCTTTTTTTTTTTTGGTTCAGATATGCATTGAGACCAGAGACTCATCTAAAGTATATTCAGATTTTTGTTCTTATTTATCAACACTACCAGGGGTCCAAGGATATGTAATCTACTCTATTTACTTGATTCATTCTTTTTAAACTATTAAAAAAGTGACCTGCATATATGATATTTTGAAAGGGTTGCCATATTTTTTCAAGCATTTCCTTCTACTCTTTCTTTATGTAATATATTTGTTCTAATTTCAGCACATATATGATCAAATATAGCCATTGATCAAAAACAAGGGAGACACTATCCTTCCATTTTAATAAGATACATTTTTTTGCTATTATTGTGGCTATCAAAATGAAACTTTGTTGATATTGATCTAGGTAATCCTTAACTGGAATTATAGCAAACATTGTCAGAACTGGTGTTAAAATAATTGTTTTTCTGATTATTTTTTTCCATGATTTTTATTATTTTACTCCAAAAATTGGTGAGGAATGAGGATGCATGAATTAAATGAATCAAAGTGCCTGATGTTTGAGGACATCTTGAACATTTATCAGTAATAGTATTTTTAAAGTAATGTTATTTTGTTGGTGTACAGTATGTGTGATGGATTATGTTCATTTAAATTTGCTTTAATTTTGAAGCCTTCACATTTAAGGTATGTGAATTTATAATGTTTTGCCATGTTTCATCTCTAATAAATATTCCTGTATCTTTTTCCCTTTTTTTTTGAGTTCCTTAGAACCATCTTTTTTTAGCATCCATTATTGTTTGGTAACTTACTGACATTAATGTTGCCTTATCTTTTTTGTTGCAATAATTTGGATAAAGTTGATTCTTCTGTTATTTTAGTACTGTTTTTTAATATAATTTTTTATTTGCAAAAATTTAAATTTTTTGGAAAGTGGCAAGTTATATGTTTGTGGAAGTGTTTCAAAAGTCTTTATATTCTGATATTCTATGATCAATTCTAGTTCTTTTATTCCTTTATCTTGCCATAGTTTATAATTATTTCCCTGTATTGAATAAATAAAATTGTAGTTTCTGTATACGAGAGTAAATTTAGATATGTTGTTTTGTTCTTTCATTATTTTGTGTGCTTTACACCAACTATTTATCACCATGTATGATGTGATGCCCATTTTTGCATCTTTAGCTTTTTTAAATAATCTGAATATAACAAATGTCTTAATTTAATATATGGGTATTCTTCCTCTCCTGTTTTTATTGCTTTTTGGTAAGTCATTATGTTTGTTTATCCAGTACCAGATCTCTGTTAGTTAAGCTGAGATATACAGTAATATGCATTAAAATCTGGTAGTGATTGTCTACCTTTTGATTTCAGTAATATGAGTGTTGAATATGCAATCCTGTTTTTTTTTTTTTGTTGTTGTTCCCATAAGAATTTTGTAAATCTTGCTTTAAGTAAATTAAGTTTGGGGTATTGGAATAGCTAAATAAGAATATAAATTTCAGATGAATTTTCATGTTTATTGTATGTATTTGACCAATCACTGTTAATGGTAATGTTTCACATCTTTTTAATTCTGTTTGTGTCTCTTTTAAGACATTATCATAATTTGCTTAATATAAATCCTGAAAAGCTGCTGTAATGTTCACTCTCAAATAGTGTATCTGAGTTGTAGTTTGTTGGCATTTATATTAGGAAGGTGTGTTAATTATATTGTGTGTAGATAGTTTTAGTTGAGTAGAGTTCGGCCAATTAATTTTATAGCATGAGGCTTTACCATAGCTTTCCGTTAATTTAATACATTCCTGTATTGAAGTTTCTGGTTTTGTTACATATAATAATGCATCATCCACATATAAATTCAATTTATGGATAGTTTTATTTTTCTTAATGCCATGAGTATCTGGATTCTTTCTTTTGCTGTTGCAAACAGTTCCATTACTAACACAAAAATTAATGGGGATAGAGGACATCCCTGTCTTGTTCCCTTTTGAAATATATTGTTTTAGAAGTATTTAAATTTATGTGAATAGGTGCTTGTGGTTTATCATACAGTAGTTTAATCTATCCATTGAACTGTGTTCCAAAACCCATCTCTCTTAATGTTGAGAAAATATATAGCCATGTGACATGGTCAAAAGCTTTCTCTGCATCATTTGTGAATACTGTTGCATCTTAGGTTAGTTTAGATGAAATTATGTTTAAAGTGCATCTTATATTATCCTTTATTATTCTTCCCTTAATAAACCTGTTTTAATCTTGATCTATTATTATGGGCAATATTGTATCCAATCTTTTTACCAGTATTTTCATAAACATTTTGTAATCTCGGTTTAAACGTGAAATGGGTCAATATGAAGCACAGTTCAGCAGATCCTTATTCTTTTTAGAAAGACTTGTATTGATGTTTGAATGAGGTATTTTTTGTGATGTTATAAATAAATTAAATAATTTTTATAATATTGGTATAATTAGTGTTTGATATTGTTTGTACAATTCAATCCCTATGCCATCAAGACCAGGAGCTTTTCCGCTTGCTCCCTTGCTAATGCTATTATAGCTTCTTCTATTTCATTTTTAGAAATGGTTTGCCCAATTATTTTTTCATATCTTCTTTTATAGTTTTAATTTTGACAGTTTTCAAAAAAGTGTCCAGCTCAGATGAATTATGATCTAGTTGGGAAGTACAGAGTTGTTGATAATATTCTGCAAATCATGTGTTTATTTGATCCAGATGAGTAATGATTGTGTTACAAAGAAAAAACATGGGGGTCAGTACAGTTCAACTATTTATTAAATACAAAATAATTTTTATACATAATCACACATATAGGCAAGGTAAGGCAAGGCAAAGTTTATTAAAAAACACCCAATATCAGAGGCTCTGGGTGCTGTACAAAATGAGTAAATACAACATCAGAAAACACATAAAACATCACATATTTAAATACACAAAATAAAATTAATAACCCATCATATAATTATCATATTGTGCTAAATTCCATATTTCAATCCCAAAAGGCTTGGGAAAATAGGAAGGCCTTCAGGATGGCCTTAAAAATATCTACAGTAGGGACTCCCCTAACCCCAGATGGCAGCAAATTCCAAAGAACGGGAGCTGCAACACTGAAAGCTCTGTCACCAGCAGGTGTCAGCCTCTTTCTAGGAATTGTCAGGGGCCCCCCTACTGGAAAAGCAGAGGGGGCAGACAGAGACAGCAGGTGTAAGAAGGTCTAACAGATAACCAGGGCCCTGCCCATGTAGGGCTTTATAGGTGAGAAGACACAACCTTAAAGAGGATCCTCCACCTTGCCAGCAGCCAGTGCAATTCACGCAGCACTGGTGTAATGTGGCAAAATATTTGCTGCCCAGTAAGTAACCGGTGGCTGTATTTTGCACCAGCTGCAGCATATGGAGAGATCCTCCTGTGACCCCGAGGTAGAGTGCATTGCAGTAGTCAAGCCTTGATGTAACTAAGGCATGTATCAAGGTAGGGAGGTCCAGAGGTGGCACAAGGGGCTTTATTCTGATGATATTTCTGAGATAGAAAAAACAGGAATGGACCGTGGAGGATATTTGCGCCTCTATAGTCAAATTCCTGTCCAAAATAACACCAAGGTTTTGCATCCAAGAGGAGGCCTTCAATGAAACAGCTCCCAGAACAAGTCCAGCTGCTGAATCAGAGGCCATCCTCTCACTCACTCTGTTCAATTCCACCACCAGTACCTCGGTCTTATCAGGGTTCAGTCACAACCAGCTGGAGGCCATCCAGTCGTTGATCTCAACAAGGCAGTTGTTTAGCACATCCACCACGTTGGATGTTCCTGGGGCAAAGGAGAGATATAGCTGAGTATCATCAGCATAACAATGAAAACCCAAGCCATATTTCCTAATGATCCCTCCCAGGGGTAGCATGTACACTGCAAACAACATTGGGGCCAGTACTGACCCTTGAGGAATGCCGAAAGATAGGAGGCTGGGAGTGGAGGAAAACTTTCCCATCACAAACCGTTGCCTCCTGTTAGTAAAAAAGGACTCAAACCAGTGAATGACAGTATCGGTGAGTCCGCAGAGCTCCCTGAGGTGGTCAAGCAACACACAATGGTCCACAGTGTCAAATGCTGAGGGGAGATTGAGGTGAACAAGAATTGTCTTATCCCCATGATCTCTCGCTCTGAGGACATCATTCTACACCTGAACAAGTGCATTTTCCATGCTATGCCTAGCCTGAAATCCCGACTGGAAAGGTTCGTACAACCCATGAGTTACGAGGTGCTCTTCCAACTGAAGCACCACCACATTCTCAACTACCTTTGCCAAAAAGGGAAGGTTGGATATAGGTCAGTAATTTGCCCTGACCTCCGGGTCCAAAGATGGTTTCTTTAAGAGGGGTCTCACTAGTGCCTCCTTCAAGGCAACAGGGAAGACCCCCCCTTGGATAAGGAACACCGGACAATCAGAGCAAACACAGGGCCAATGGTGTCAATGCATAACATTAAGAAATGCGTCTGCACCGGGTCCAGTTCACAAAAGGTGTGCTTCAGATTGGTTGCCACCTCAATGACTTCACTTACCTCCACTGGTCTAAACTCCTCCCAACCAGGCGGAGTGCACTCAGAACACTTTAGGCGACCACTGCCAGCTACAACATTGCTGGCTGAAGAAGCTACCTGCTGGATACTGGACACTCTGTTTGAGAAGAACCGAGCAAACTCTTCACACTCAATATTAAAAAAAATCTTCCTGGACTGTAGACAGGCAGGATGGAGTAGACTGTCCACAGTCTGAAAAAGCATAGCTGGTCAGTTCTTCCTGGCAGCAATCTCCCTGGACAGGAACACTTCCTTCTTATGGTTGATTGCCCCCTGGTATGCATTATAATGCACAACCAGGGACAGTTTGTCTCCCCTCCAGGCCGGGTCTCCTCCAGCAGTGCTCTAACCTCTGACCCTTCTTCTTAATTTTCCTGAGATCCCCATCATACCACGGGGACCTCAGGTAAGAAGATTTGGGTCCTACACGGATAGGTGCGAGGGAGTCAATGGTGTCAGATAACACCCTATTATAGGTATCAACCCTAGCACCAATGCCTCTGATGCATGAATCACCCACACTTGCTAGATGAGCTGCTGCCAAAAAACCCTCAGGGGTCAATCCCCACAAAGGGCGACAGCTCATCATTTCAGTAGGGAGAGGGCATCCAATGGGAGCCCCAAACATGAACTGCACTGTGCAATAATCAGACCAAGGTACTTGATCAGTCTTGAGATTGTCAATTTCAAGCCCCAGTGAGAACACCAGGTCCAGCATGTGGCCGTCCTGATGTGTCGCAGTAGTAACGACTTCTGTCAGGCCCAGAGAAGACATAATCTGGAGGTGGTTGCAATTACTCCTAGAAGACTCCTCATCAGTCCAAACATTGCAATCCCCCAGAAAAATACATCTGGGGGCTTCCAATGTTTCGCCGATGGTGAATTCAGCAACTTCCTGCAGATCGCCCCTGAAGGGTGATAAATAAGGAAATAAGAAGCAATTAAGAATGTGAATACAGGATATGCTATGGTACGCCAATATTTGGAAGCTAGACATGGGTCACCAGCAACTCTTAAATTTGTGGGACTTGAAAAAGTGGAAGTCAGTCTTAGAGGTGGAGACCTCAACACGAGATTGTTACAGAGAGAGGCTTATTGGATTTTTGAACTTGATACCATGAGCCCCAATGATCTCAATGAAGACATTCCACTATATAACTATTTGTAAATGGCATTGTGCCACATACAACAATTTTTTTAATCTATATTATTCTATGTGTGTCGCCTTAGTTGTTGATGGAGTATGATATGTCTTTCATGCTTTTTTTCTCAGTGGTTAAGGTATAATGTATAATGTATATTGTGACCATGACTTTATCGTGCTCTGGTCACAAATGGGAACATGACTTGCCAACCCTATTCTCTTTTGGGTGCTAGTTCATCATTATGTACATTTTGTATCCTATGGTTTTCTGTTTTTACACTTCTTTGTACTGGGCTTCAGGGTTCACATGTCCTTTTTTGTCTTGATACTGTGTTTCGGTTTCAGCGATCACTTGTTTACTTTGTTGTCCTTGTCATTGTGATTATTGTTACATCATTGTGACTACGACTTTACTGTGCTTTGGTCACAATTGGGAATATGACTTGCCAGCTCTTTTCCCTTTTGAATATTATTTGTTTATTATAGTGTTTTTGTTTGTTTATAATCTGTATTGGGCTATAATGTATATGGTATATTAGCCAGTATGCTTTGGCTATATTGCATGTTTAGTAATTAAGAGTGAACCGTGTTTATATATCTTGTTATACTTTCATCATTTCAGCTGTTTTATTATGTGTATATGATTTTGAGCTGTAGTTATGTACTACATGTATTGCAGTATTGCTATTAGCATGTTTCTTCCTTTTTATTGGTGACGTTTCTTCTGTTGCACTGGGTCACTTTAACTTCACACCACCCTTTGGTTTAAAAGAGACCTGACAGCAGGGTTTGTTACGCTCTGTGAAAGACCACCTATTGGTCGATACGTAAGCATATCTGGTAGTTTTACACGCAGTTTGAATGGGTCAGTGGCGGCATGAGTGTTTCACATTTTCTTTTGGCATTCTTTCATGTTTTAAGGCTGCAGTAACAATTTACCTTTACCTGGAGCTGGATTTATTTGCATGTTTGCAATCCATGCTGAATTTTCCGTAAATGGGTAGTTTTTGCAGCCGAAAAGCCTTCTGCCTGTATGCCCACTCATTGTTTGTTTATACATATTTGCTGCAAGCACTTTATGGACCTGTTCTAAATTGTATAACCATTACTGGGTTTCTTGCGTGCAGTTTGTCCATCTTTGGGTGAGATCTATGCTATTTTTGATATATGTGTGATTATGTATAAAAATTATTTTGTATTTAATAAATAGTTGAACTTTGCTGACCCCCATGTTTTTTTCTTTGCATTGCTTATTGGTCAGCTCCTGGGGTAAAGTGCACTTCCCCTGTTTACATTTTTGTGAGCCCCCTACTTCTCATTTACTTCAGGAGAAGTTTTTTCTCTTTCTAATAATTGTGTTATTTTCATCTTTTATTGCTAATATATATCCTTCTTTTGTGTTTTCTTAGTTAGCCACGCTAATAATTTAACCTGCTTATCTCCCACAACATAATAATTTTATCAAGTAGTCATGATAATTTTTCAAGTTTTATCTGTTACTATTTCATTGTAATGTTCTCTTTTCTGTAATAATTTTTAAAAAGTAGCATCATCTAATATGGATCTATGCATAGCAGATAATATTTGGATTTGTTTTTTCTAGTTTGATCAATATTTTATTTCTTGTTCTATTTTTGTCTGCTTCTATACTTACAAATTTACCTCTTATCCATATCTTAAAGCTTTCCTATATCACATTAATTGACATATCTAGAGTAGTATTGACTTGAAAAAAAATATTCAATATCCTGTGATACTGTATCTGATATTTCAATGTTAAATAATATTGATTGATCCAGTCTTCATATTTACAGTATTGGATTATTATCTGTTAATGTTAGTGTTAATATACATGATGAATGTTCAGAAATCAACATTCCTTGGTAGATTACATCCATTACTGATAAGCTAATGATTCTGATATTAAAAAGGAATTCATTCTTGTGTATGATTGATGTAATGAGTGTATATATATATATATATATATATATATGCTTATCCTTATTAATTAATCTCCACGGATCTATTAATCCAAGTTCTGATTTAAATTATGTTATTATTTTTCTGCTAGTATCATGTGACTTATCCAATTTTGTTGTTTTATCTATAATTTCTAAAATTAAATTAAAATCACCCCCTATTATATTTTGAAGTTTGAATTATGCTAATGTAAGAAAAAAATTGTTAAAGAATTTTGGGTCATTTTAATTTGGTGCATACTCTGTAGCCTTGATATTAAGTATTTGTATTTGCATAATGATATATCTACCATTTGGGTCTACCAAGTTTTCTTTTACTGTTGGGCTTATTGTTTTGTTTTATTCATGGCCACCAACACTCCTCTTGAATTTGTTGTATATGGAGATGCATGTCCAGGTCCCCACCTGTTTGTAAACCATGACTTGTCTTTGTTAGTTAAATGGGTTTCTTGCAACATAGCTATATTGCAGTTTTTTTTTATTTCCAAATATTTTATAGTCTTATTCTGCTTTGTTCTATTCTGTAACTATTTAACATTCCATGTTGCTATAGTGATGTTGTTACTTATTGTAATATATAATTATTATCCTGATTGGCCTGCCTTTTCCTATTTCTATGTATATTTTCTTTTCTTTTACTATTTTTTCCTGGAACCCTACACATTTCAATCTTTGTATTATCTAGCATCCATTGCTGTAGTCTCATTACTGATTCACTCCATATTACCCTACCTAATTCTCTTTCTCCCCTTCCATCCTTAAAAGTTCCCCTAGAGACAGATTCAACAAGACCCCCCCCCAAAAAAAAACAGAGATGACTGAATTGCCATCATTGTATGCCGTAGGACACCAGAACCTGAAGTCTTCTCCTTTTAACAATCTATATTTTAGATCTTGCTCATGATTTTCATCCTTTGAACTTGTAGAGAGAAGTTAAAATAAAATAAATAATTACTAATGAAGTGGCTAATACTTATAATCTATGGTATATTCCTACTACCCTCCAGAAGGCTATACATGTTATCTTTTAAGTCTAGCTAAAATAAAATTTAATATTCTTATATGATCATATGTGGGCAAACTAATAATCCTTTCACTTACATATTTATCACATATGTTTATGATTTTTTTTATTGAGACATTTTTATGAGGTTTGGTGAGGTCCACTAATGAGAAACATTTGCCAGCACCATCACAACACATTCATACCACTCCTCCACAACCCACATCCCATAAGCCTCCTCATCCAAAGAAACATCCAACCACTGCAAACGTCAGCCACCTTTAATGATTGTAGTCATCAGTTGCTAAACCAGCAACAAAGGCTGCTTTTTAAAAACATAAGTGATGAAACTAAGGAAAAACTAAGAGAAAAAAGCTGAAAAACAAAAAACTAAACATCTTACTGACCAATAATCATCACACCATATTTATTCTATTATTTAATTTCTAATATATATATATATAATGTGTGTGTGTGTGTGTGTGTGTGTGTGTGTGTATCTATACCTATATCTATATCTATATCTATAGCTATATCTATATCTATATATGTAGTATACTAACATATACTGGCATGATAGCATCAGTATATAAGAGTTGATGAAGGTGTTTAATGTTAATGGGCAATTTTTGGACCTTAATAACATTGTAATGGTTGAACTGATTTGCATGAAATTTGGCATGCATAATCACCTTGTGTACATCTCTGTATGCAGTAAATTTTGTTTCAATTGCTTTGCCATTTCAGAGATACAGAGTGTTGAAAATAAAGAAGGGTTGGGGCTTTTTCGTACTTTTTTCTCCACCTGTATCTCAGAAATGTTTTTAAGTAGTGGGTTGAAATTTTCAGGGTAGAAAGTATTGGCCTCAAAGATATGCCTTTTGAATATTTTTCATGAAGAAATATTAATCCATTTGAAAGTTGTTCAGTTTTGTATTTCTTATCATTTCCTATGGGAAAAAATAGATGTAAAAGTGAAAGTACTTTCTCACACTGTCATCCACTTTTGCATACTTTGCAGCTCAATACTTTGCAACCCAAGCTGGCCTGGTGGTGCTGGAGGTTGAGGCGCAGGTTGCTACACCTCATGCCACACTGCTGACCTGGGTTTCTGGAATGAGCCTGGACCACTAGGGGTCAGCAGGGGCAATGGAGGATTGATCATCCAGAGGACTGCTCTCCTCTGTCTCAGGGGGAAGGAAGCTTGTCATCCCACTCATTGACTGCCCTCTGGTGGTAGCCAGAGGGCAATATGGGTTGAGAGACATGTGCTGGCATCACTATGTTGATAGGGGAAGGGGGAGGAGAAAAGGAGGAAAAGGGAGCTGGCAGCCTCCATGATGGCCCTGTGTCCCTGTCCCACTCTTAGTTTCTGGATTGTGTTCTAGGGGAGAGAGAAGGCCATCAATCTCCTTCCTGGCCACATCACAGGGGGTAAGACATGGGGAAAATACTGGGGGGTCAGCATGAGTGGGGAAACATGGGGCCAGAGCATGTGTCCCTCCATGGGAGGGTCATATCCACCTGCCAGGCCCCTGGGAGAATAAATAGAATAATAAAAAAAAATAATAACTTTGCAACCCTTCAACAGATTTGCAGGAAATTTGGTATGCATAAGCTCTAAATGTAGGTCATTTGATGGTGTAAATTTCATGTGCATCCATAATGATGTTTCTGAGATACTGTGCCTCAAACATTCTTTAACTTGTATGTTGTATTCCCATTTTCACAGTCTTCCAGTTTTGCATATTTGCACCTTAATAACTTTAGAACCCTTAAACAGATGTACATGAAATTTTGCAAGCATAATCACAGGGCATTTGTCTGTTGATTTCATTTGAGCCTCATGTGTGAGTCATGAAATATTGTGTCTCAAAGATCATTAAACATGCATGCTTTTTTCCATTTTTACTAAGTCTTCCAGTTTTCCATAAGTTGTACTTTAATAACTTTGGAGCCCTAAAACATATGCACATTAAATTTTGTATGCATAATTTTGCGGAGTTGATCTGTTGATGTGTTTGATTCCATTTAAACCGCTTGTGTGGTTTCGAACATACCATGCCTCAAATATCTTTACATTTACATGTTTTTCCTATTTTCACAGTCATCCAGTTTTGCATACATTGCACTTTAATAACACTGGAACCATTTAACATATATGCATGAAAGTTTGCATGCATAATTTTGTGTGGTAGGTCTGTTGATGTTGCTAATATATATAAATATGTGTTATATTATATATCTATCTATCTATATATATATATATATATATATATATATACACACACACACATGTATATATTATATTCATGGCAAACAAATGTGTTTAATGCATCATTTAGGGTTAAAGTGACAAAGTCAGGAAATGAAACATTAGGATTGAGCCCCTAATCCCCCCACACACCCTGCACCCCCATCCTCCACAGATTGACAGATGCTGGGGAGTGCCATTGGGGTTGTGTGGCCAAACTCTCACTCCATTCCATGTTTAAGCAGGTTGACATGCTACAGTAAAGGTGAATGGGGTGAGATTTCTGACTCAAGACCCCAATGGCACACCCATCTGTCAGTCTGTGGAGGATGGGAGTGCGGGGTGTGTGGTGGGGATTAGGGGCTCAACCCTAATGTTCCATTTCCTGACTTTTTTCACTTTAATCCTAAATGATGCATTAAATGCAGTTTTTCGCCATGAATGTCCTTACCTTTTGGAAAAGTGCAATATGACCAGTAAAAACATGTATTGATTGGATTGTGGGGCCCTTTGAGCCCCGTGCTCCCACTGACTTCCAAATTTGCATAATAATATACATCTGTGGGAGTGCAGACCTGGAAGAGCCATACAGCAGCCCTATAGGGCACCAAACCCTTGTAACAGTAATTTGCATATATCTTATGAATCTTAAGAGCTAGAAAAAAAACTTCAAGTGTCATTGTAATCGTGATAGCGAGTACTTCATGCAGCACCAATTACTGAACCTGTATCTCACATCATTTCTGAGATATGGGCACCAAAAAGCAATGGACAGGCACTCTTTCAACCCTTGTAACAGTAATTTCACAATATCTTATGAACCATGCAATGTACAAAAAAAAATCCACTGCAGACTTACTCTATGATTTCAAATCTTTTTCCAGCTGCATAGCTCACTTAACAGTGAGCTATGCTGCCATAAGCGAAACGTCTGTATCTTACTTTGTTTACGAGATAACAGCGCCAAAAGTCATGACACAGACCGCAATGTAATCCTATGGGAAAAACAACAACTTCTTCATTTAATATCTCTGCATCCAATTAATTTCCCAACAACTAAACAGCATAATCCACATCTCGAGGACATCCTCTCAATACCCTGTAAATTTCAAGTAAAGAGACCAATCCATTTTGGAGATATGATTGTCCCAATTTGGGCCATCTGAGCTTTCCTAGGATCATTTGGTCTTCCCTAGGGACATGGACATTGCAAAATATACATATAAATTTTCCCACAGGATACAATTGGAGCTTCAAATTGTAATAACTTTTGAATGGATTAATGTTTTTTCACCAAACAAATGCTGGCATATTCCTTGGCCCAATCCCTTTCTGAATCCTTAGTTTTGGACCAACAGACCACAGGGTGTCTGCGCAGTGCCACAGGCAAAAAACATGCAAAAGTAGCGTAAAGTGCACTTTTTGGCACTTCGCTGCATAAAAAACGTACATCTGACTGAAACGCAACTTAGTAACTCAAGAGATCTACCATACCAGACCGTGCTTTCCAAATTTTGTGCAAATCCATTGAATAGTGGTAAAGTTATTAACATGCAGAATTTGAGGATTAACATTAAAGAGCATACTCAACTCTAAATATAGGGGCACAACCGTGCTCCTATAATAAATACTAAAAAATATGTATTGGGGAGAGGGCCCTGCGATCTCACCAACTTGCCCAATTCTGCATAACAATATGCATCTGTGGGTGTGCTGGCCCTCCGGGCCCACGCTCCCACTTATGCATAGCTACAGAGCCATACAGCAGCCCTATAGGTCGCAGAATGCTTACAACAGTAATATGTCCATATCCTGGGAATCATAACAGCTTGAAAAACAATTCAAGTATCATTGTAACTGTGACAGTGAGTAGATTATGCAACAATCACTGACTGAACCCATATCTCACATCATTTCCGAGATTTGGACACTGAAATGCACTGGACAGGCACTCTTTGAACTCTCGTGACAGCAATTTCACAATATCTCATGAACCGTGCAATGTACAAAAAAATTACACTGCTGGCTTACTCTACAATTTCAAATCTTTTCCCAGCTGCATAAGTCACATACAGGTGATTTAAGCTTCCAATAGTGAAAAGTCTGTATCTCGCTTCATTTTCGAGATAACGGCGCTGCAAGTCATGACACAGACCACAGTGAAATCCTATGGGCAAAACAACAACTTTGTCATTGAATATCTCTGCAACCAATTAATTCACCAACACATAAACAGCATAATACACACCTCTAGGACATCTCCTCAACACTCTGCAAATTTCAAGTCAAAAGACCAAAAAAATATACATATACATTTTCCCATAGGATATAATGAGAAATTCACATTGTAATAGCTTTTGAATGGATTAATATTTTTTCATCAAACAAATGCTGGCATATTCCTTGGCCCAAGCTCTTTCTATGTCCCAAGTTTCAGACCAACAGACCACACAGTGTCTGCACAGCACCACAGACAATAAATGCACAAAAGTTGCAAAAAGTGCATTTTTGGTGCTTCGCTGCGCAAAAACCTTATGTCTGACCAAAACACAACTTACTAAATCAAGAGATCTACCATATCAGACCGTGCTTTCCAAATTTTGTGTAAATCCATGGAACAGTTGCAAAGCTATTAACAAGCAAAATTTGAGGTTTAACATTAAAATTAATTAGGAATATACTATTGCACCTGGGACAGAGGTTGTGACTAGGGTCATAAAAATGTAAATACAAGTTGCATGCCAGGATCCAGGTCTGAAGACTTTTTTTTGTCCATCTGTATCTCGCAAACACTTTTAAGTAGTTGGTTGAAATTTCAGTGTAGAAAGCCTTGGCCTCACAGATGTGCTTTTTGAAGGTTTGGTGTGACAATATTAATCCATTCCAAAGTCATTCAGTTTTGTATTTCCCATTATTTCCTGTGGGGTAAAAAATAGATGCTCAGGTTCGAGCAAGGATTTCATGTCACAGGAGCAGCTGCAAGGGGTGATCCATGTCACAGCAGCAGCTGCGATATGGTATTCTACGTTGACCTAATTTGCTGATGGTCATGTTGTTTCTCTGCTGAGTGAGAGAAACAAATCAAGTAATTTTGATGTATGGACACTAGGGAGCCAACTCCCAGTGTCCACAAATAGTTGTTATACATATATATTTTTTACCTAAAAAAAGAAAAATGTCCTACAACATGTTTGCTGACATCAGGGTGCCCAATCCCTCTGTCAGCATAGGCAGCCCCCCAGCAGCATGGGACTCTGGGGAGCCAACTCCCAGTGACCTATAAATTAATAATTTAATTATTGCTGACATTGGGGTGCCCAATGCCCGTGTCAGTATTTACACCCCCAAATCAGTGTGGGACACTGGGGAGCCCACTCCCAATGTCCTGATCCATGTATGACCCCTCCTTTAGTGCTGTGGGACACTCGGGAGCCCACTGCCAGTATCACCAAATACTAATTTACTCCTGTAAAAAAGAAAACGGTCCCACGTCATCTCTCGCAAACCCCTTCCCCATCCCCACCCTACCACTGAGCAACCACCACCCCACATGCCCCCTTACACTATACTAACCACCACAGATCAAATGCTGTCATCTTCTTTGAACAGGAACACATCTGCACTCTTCAAAGCCGAACCATGAAATGAAGAATAAAGGTTAGTGCCCAATAATGGCAGCCAATGGCATTTTGAACTTATGTTGCTATCTAGGCCATTTTTAGAAATGCTTGCACCAAATTTTCAACATTGGCTTTTTGGGAGCCCACCTCATGAACACTGGCACTGTTATTTTGTTACTCAGTCCTGAAAGGTGATTTCGCGGTCGCCACACAGAATCACTTTTGGGACAGATTAATGAGATGACAGTGCCAGTGTTCATGAGGTGGGGTCCCAAAAAGCTCATGTTGAAAATTTGGTGAAACAATTCCTAACAAGCATTTGTCAATGCCGAATGTTGCTTGCTTCTATGTGCTGTTTAGGTATTTGGAAGTCATTGGAGTGCAAATATTGAAAATTTGCGAACTTACGAGCGCGCGAAGGAACTGCGCAACGCACGCTTGTAAAACAGTCATTTTTAGGAAATTTGTCACGAATTGTTCAACATAGCCATTTTAAGACCTCTGGTCATGAACAATGTCAGTGTGATTTTGTTAATGTGTCCCATACATTGAGTTTGCACACCGAGTGCGCCATTGTGCGCTACATGGGCAGAAACACGTTTTGGGCAGGGTGTGAAAAATGACAGCTGTACTGCTCATAAGGAGGTGTGGTAAAATGGCAATGTTGAAAATCTGGAGTGGAAATATTGAAAATTCACAAACCTACGAGCGTTCGTGGGAACTGTGCAACACACACTCGTAAAACAGTCATTTTTAGGAATTTTTTCACCAAATATTCAACATTGCCATTTTAAGATCTCTGCTCATGAACAGTGACACTGTGATTTTCTTAATGTGTCCCATACACTGATTTCGCAAACCGACTGCGCCGTTGTGCGCTACATGGGTGGAAACATGTTTTAAGCAGGATGTGAAAAATTACAACTGTACTGCTCATGAGGAGGTGTGGTAAAATGGCAATGTTGAAAATATGGAGTGAAAATATTGAAAAATTGTGAACTTACGAGCCTGCGTAGGAACTGCACAATGCACGCTCGTAAAACAGTCATTTTTAGGAATGTTTTCACCAAATTTTCAACATAGCCATCTTAAGACCTCTGCTCATGAACAGTGTCACTGTGTTTTTCTTAATTTGTCCCGTACATTGATTTCGCACACCGACTGCGCCATTCTGCGCTACTAGGGCGGAAACACATTTTGGGTGAGATGTGAAAAATGACATCTATACTACTCATAAGAAGGTGTGGTAAAATGGCAATATTGAAAATCTGGAGTGAAAATATTGAAATTCCACGAACTTATGACCTGCGTAGGAACTACTTGTATATAAATAATACGTGTTTGGAACTTTTGGACCAAATTTTCAGCATGGGGTTTTGGGACCCTTCCATGAATGATGTCACTGTCATGGTGGTATTCAGACCCAAAGGGTGATTTCACAGTCACTGCACAGTCACTGCTGAGAAATCACCTTCGAGCCGAATAACACCATGACAGTGACATCTATCATGAAGGGTCCTAAAATCATATGATAATGTGGTGAAAAATTCCCAAAATGCCTGAGATATGCAATAAGTTGAACCTCCTATATAGCCCATTATACAGCTTACGGCATTTCCTCAGTTCGCGGTCGGCTTTGAAGAGTGCAGCGTGTTCCCGGTCCACCGAAGATCGTCGTGCCAGAGTCCGGAGGTGCAAGTATGGGGTGGGGGGTAAGGAGGGCTAAGGCGCCCAGTGGGTGGGTGCTTGCGGGTTTAAGGGAGGGTTCAGGAGCCTGGCAGAGGGACCGCTTTTTGTTTTACAGGGTTAAAACAAAAAGACTTTGGGACCATTTGCCATGCTGGGGTGGGCTCCCAGCATGGCACAAGGATGGGGGCTGTTCAGCCAATGGGGGATTGCGCACCTCGTCGGCCAATAAGTGATTGCCATGCTGGGTGGGCTCCCAGCATGGCACCAGCTACGGGACATTCAGCTGGCGGAGGATTGGGCACCCCGTCGCCAAATAAGTGATTGCCATTCTGGGTGGGCTCCCAGCATGGCACCAGCTATGGGGGATGACCAGCAGCTCAGCCGTGACGGGATTGGGCACCCTATCGGCTACACAGAACATGCGGTAGCATGCGCCTGCGTGTGGGGGGAGCTACACTTGGTGCTGCTCAAGCGTGGCTTCCCTTTCAATCTGATGCCACTGCATTTTGAGCGTGTCCAAAATGCATTGGCTTACAGGGGCCGCGCCTGCCAGCTCACTGACTGAATTGGAGGAGGAGGTGACACACCTCTGAAATCTCCGATGATGGCACTATGTTTCTTGCACATGCATGCAAGCAACATAAAAATGGCTGCATTACAAGTGTGCTTTGTGCAGTTTCTATGCAGGCACATAACTTTGGTAATTTACAATATTTTGACTCCAAATTTTCAACATTGTCAATTTTTTTACACCACCATTCTTCACATCCTGACCAAAACATATTTTTGTACCTGTGTCACAGAATGGCACGGTCACTGTGCAAAATCACCTTTTGAGACCAATGAACAAAATGACATTGGCAGTGTTCATGAGGTGGGGTCCCAAGAAAGGCCATGTTGAAAATTTGGTGAAGGAACTACAGTCAATGGCCAAGTTATGAGCAATTGTTGAAAATGTTGTATGTGTGTGTAACTTCGGTTATTTTCAATCCAGATTTTCATTATAGCCATTTTATTACACCACCTCATGATCAGTAGAGCTGTCATTTTTCATATCCTGCCCAAAACAAGTTTTTGTAACTCTGGCATGGAATGGCATTTTCCCACTGATTTCAAAATTCTCACTTGCAGGGTTCATGAGGTGGGGGTTTTAATAAGACTATGTTCAAAATTTGGGGTTAAAATGTGAAAAAAATGCACAAAGTTATGCCCATTCATTGCAATTTTGGTACACATGCTCATTAATGCAGAAATCTTACATATTTTGACCTCAGATTTTCAACATCACCTTCTAATTATTCAAGCATATGTACGTTACAGCTGTCATCTTTCAAATACTGTCAAAAATATATGTTTACACTTGTAGAATGGAATGGAGTTTTAGTTATGCAGAATTGTGTTTCAGGCAGATTTGAAAATTTTGTATACCAGCTACATGTGTTGGGATAATAAAGATGGCTATGCTGATACTTTGGTGATGCAGCTATGGAGGGATGGGTGTGCAGTAAATCTTTGACTTGTGCCATCCACATCCAGAGAAGACAGAGAGACTACTGGGGGCCCAAGAGAAATGTTATGGTCCCAGAAATCCAATAAAAATGTTTTTCCTTTTTCTGACCTCAGTGTGGTGGTGTTGTTCAGACAAGGCAGGGCAAGCTGGCAAAATAAATCTTTGACTCGTGCCATACAGAAGAGAGAGAGAGAGAGAGAGAGAGAGAGAAAGATTGTGGGGTGGGTGGCCACATGAAATATTACAGTCCCAGAAATCTAAAATAAAACTTTCATTTTTTTCCTGCCTTTAGTGTGGCTATGTGTACAGTTCAAGGGCAGGCTGGCAAAAAAAAAATCTTTCACTTGTGCCATCCAGAGGGGAAAGACAGAGACATAGAGAGGGAGAGAGACAGAGAGAGACTGTGAGGGGGGCCATGAGATATTTAATAGTCCCAGAAATCCCAAATAAGTTTTTTTTTTCCTGGCATCAGTGTGAGTATGTGTACTGGGAAAGGGTAAGCTGGCAAAATACATTTTTGACTTGTGCCATCCAGAGGGGGAGGGGGAGAGAGACAGAGAGAGAGAGAGAGAGAGAGAGAGAGAGAGAGAGAGAGATAACTTGGGGGGCCACAAGACATTTAAGTCCCAGAAATCCCAAATACAAATTTCTTTTTTACTTCCTTTAGTGTGGCTGTGTATACAGGGCAAGGGCATGCTGGCAAAATAAATCTTTGATTTGTGCCATCCAGAGGAGAGAGAAAGAGAGAGAGAGAGAGAGAGATAGTGTGTGTGTGTGTGTGTGTGTGTGTGTGGGTGGGGACATAATAAATTTCACAGTCCCAGAAATCCCAAATAAACTTTTTTTTCTTCCTGGCATCAGTGGGTCTGTGTGTACAGGGCAAGGGCAGGCTGCCAAAATAGAACTTTGACTTATGCCATCTAAAGGGGAGAGAGAGAGAGAGAGAGAGAGACTACAGGGAGGGGGCCCACGAGAACTTTAACAGTCCCAGAAATACCAAGTAAAACTATCTTTTTTTCTGGCTTCAGTGTGGCTGTGTGGTCAGGGCAAGAACAGGTTGGCAAAATAAATCTTTGACTTGTGCCATGCAGAGGAGAGAGAGAGAGTGAGATTGCAGTGTGTGTGTGTGGGGGGGGGCAAGAAATTTAACAGTCCCTGAAATCTCAAATAAAAGTTTCTTTTTTTTTCCTGCCTTCAGTGTGGCTATGGGTACAGGGCAAGAAAAAATAAACTATTTGAAAAAATAAGGACATTCATGCAAAAACCTGTGTTAATGTACCGTTAGGTTGAACCAGTAAAAGTAGGGGAATGAAACCTTATGGTTCCCAATCATAATGCCTCACTCACACTGTGCATGCAGGAAAAGGCATGAGGGGATATCAGGCTTCCCAACACTATACCCCCACCCTCAGCTTCCAATAGTAAGACCCCACCCCCACCCTGCATGCAGGAATAGTTGTGAAAGGTGTACCTTGCTGTTTCTAACCCTAATACTCAGCCCATTCTAAAACTAAGTAAGGTAAGATGGGTACAGAATAAGAGAATGGTGTGAGCATTAGGGTTTGAAATGCCAAGGTACACACGTCACACCTGTTTCTGCATGCAGGGTGGGGTTGGTGGCTTCCAATTGGAAGCCAAGATTGGCGGTGGGGTGTTGGGAATCCTAAGTTCCACTTATGCCTGTTCCTGCATATGCAGTGGGAGTGGGGATTTATGCTTTGGAACGCTAGGGTTGCATTTCCCTACTTTTACTGGTTCAACCCTAATGATGCATTAATTATTTTTTTATTCATATACATTTATACCATGGGGGTGAGATCAATTCCAGTGGAATAAATCATATTATTTCCACTGCACTGAAATAAATTCTCCTGAGTCAGCAGAGTTAAAATGGGAGGCAGTATAGCACAGTGGTTTAAGGCTTTGAGCTGCAAATCTAGTGACATCCAGCAGACCAGACCTGGGTTTCAATCCCACAGCTTCCACTTGCATACTGTGTGACCCAGAGCAAGTCACAACTTCCCTGTGCTTTCAGGTCACACCTGTAAAAAAGCTTTCAGCTTAGTGTGTTACTTCAGATTAAATGACTAAAAATAAATACTGTTTATACCTACTCTGCTGACGTCACCCACCTGTATGTGAAAGCACTAACAAACAACCCTCTAATTGCTTACTTCTGAAACACTCCCTTTAATCTTATGAACACAACTAACATACATAACGACACTCTCGTGCAGCAATCCTTTTTAGTCTAGCAAGCTGCAAATCTCTCATGCTGCATTTCAAACTGCATTGGATTCTGACTCAGATTAAACCACACGATGCCTCTGAACAATCAGCTGATTCATATCTCCAAACATAGAAGCACAGATATTGCATTATAACAATTTTACAGTATTTAAAACTCATGACTTACTGCTTTTTACTTTAAAATACTTTGTCCACAACTCACAACAAGCACACAACTATCTCGCAATACTGGCACTGCTGTAAGAAATGCACCTTTAAACATAACACAGTGAGCAGCACAACAGATTTCAAATCTGCACAAAGGATTATAAACATACATCCGAAAACCTGTAAATTAATATAATATTCACATCCAGAAATACACACATACCTGGAAATGCAAATCGTGACTATGTCTACTAGCACAAAACTTAAAAACGTCCCCTGCCCCACATAGCCAATCAACATCCAGAACACACCACACCACACCCAATCAACACACACATGCATACAAACACATCAACCAATAACAAAACACTTTATCACTCATTCATACAAACTCACACACTACCAAAACACAGCACCACCATTAGTACAACTTGAATGAACTTCACAAAACCACACATCTCTCTTTCTCACTGAAATTGATCTCACTTCCATGGAATAAATAGCACACATGATGTGCAGATCGTGGAATATGTAAAATATTTTCACTCCTGCATCATGAGCACTGTATATTTCACTTGTGTCTTCGGCACTCGTGAACTATCCAGAGCTCACTCTGTAGGAGTGAAAATATTTTCCATATTCCACTCCTGCCCATCATGTATCCTATATATTTATTTTCTCTTTCTTTCATTTGTTTTTATCTCCCTTTTCCTTCATTTCATATATATATTTATATATATATATATATACACACATACATGTTATAGGGGAGCGGTCATGCCTCTATAGTTAGGGCTGAGTAGGCATTTAATGTTAAACCTCAAATTTTGCACATTAATAACTTTGCAACTGTTCAACAGATTGCACCAGATTTAAAATGTGTGGTCTGGTATGGCAGATCTCTTGATCTACCAAGTTGCAGTTTGGTCTGACATATGGTTTCTGCTCAACAAAATGGCCAAAAATACACTTTTCGCCACTTTTGATGCAGTTTTTGCCATGGCGCTGCAACCACACTATGTAGTCTTTTAGTCTGAAATGTGGAACATAGAATGAGTTTGGGTGAAGGAACAACCCAGCACTGGTTTGGTAATAAAATATTAATCTGTTCAAAAGTTATTACATTTTTAATTTTTGAGTTCTGAGCATGCGCAGTTCACTCCAAAATGTATATGTATTTTTTGTGAACTAAGAATGGTATCATGGTCAAGGATTTTGCTACCTCATGTTTCACCAGGGGGAGATCATGTCAGACCAACCTCGTTGAATTTTTTGACTGGGTGACTAGGGAGGTAGATCAGGGGAGGGCAGTGGACATGGCCTATCTGGACTTCAGCAAGGCCTTTGACACTGTGCCACATAGAAGACTATTACACAAACTGGGGAATATGGGTGTGGGAAGGACAGTAGTGTGGTGGGTAGGTAACTGGCTGGGTGGCAGGACACAGAGGGTGGTGGTAAATGGCTGTCACTCCACAGAGGAAGAGTGACCAGTGGGCTACAAGGGGATCAGTGCTGGGACCGGTCCTATTCAACATCTTCATCAGGGACATTGCACAGGATCTAGAGGCAGAATTTCACTGTTCGCTGATGACACAAAGCTCTGTAACAGAGTAGACACACCAGAGGGTGTAGACAGAATGAGAAGCGACCTGCAGAAACTTGAAGAATGGTCAGGGGTTTGGCAGTTGAAATTCAATGCAAAGAAGTGCAAGATAATGCATATGGGGCACAAAAACCCTGGCACAATATATCAGTTGGGGGGTGAGGATATAGCATGCACCAAGCAGGAAAGGGATCTTGGGGTTGTCATCTCTGACGACCTCAAGGTAGGGAAACAGTGTGACAAGGCAGCAGGTAAAGCAAATAGGATGCTGGGATGTATAGGCAGGGGCATCACCAGCAGGAAAAGGGAGGTCATAATTCCACTATACAAGACACTAGCGAGGCCCCACCTGGAGTACAGTGTACAGTTCTGGAGACCATACCTACGTAAGGACATAGACAGGGTAGAGAAGGTTCAGAGGAGGGCAACAAAGATGGTGCATGGATTGCATCACAAGTCCAATGAAGACAGGTTGAAGGAACTGAACATGTACTCCTGGAGGAGAGGAGGGAGAGGGATATGATAGAGACATACAAGTATCTTACAGGGAGGAACAGGGTGCAGGAAAACACTATTTTAAGCAAAAAGATGTTCCAGGACTAGAGGGCATGGGATGAAGTTGGAGGGAGGACGATTCAGAGGAAACATGAGAAAGAATTTCTTCACAGAACGGGTGGTGGACAAGTGGAACACCCTGCCAGAGGAAGTGGTGGGGGCTGAAACAATCACGGGATTTAAGAATGCATGGGATAGACATAAAGGAATTCTAGAGGTCAAGGGTAAGGGGAAACAGACTTCTAGGAAAACAAACTGAACTTACAGGCTCAAATGGGCAGACTGGGTCGGCCATAGGCCCTTATCTGCCGACACTGTCTATGTATCTATGTATCTATGAAGTAAAATCCTAGTCCATCAGAAAAATTCTTTGTCTGTGAGCCACCATCTTTTTTTTCAGTTTTTCAGCCAAACAAAATGTCGTAGCTTTGTCTATGGGTGACTTTTGGGCCAAATGAGGCATGGGATTTGTTCAGGGTGATGCCCTCTACAAAGCCATGCCTTTGGTTTGGTTCATTTTTGTCAAAAAAATAGCTTTTTAAAAATGTAAAATTCTTCTTTCGTGTCGCGCTAATGATCCTAGTTTGTGAGCCTACAAAATCCTAATCTGTGAGATGATCCTGATTAGCGAGCTTTGTCCATCATGGTGTGACCAGATAGCCAGAATTTTATGACCAAATTTCCCTGATGGAGTGACCAGATGTCCCTGATGGCATGACCAGATGTCCCCTCGTGGACTAGAATTTTGCTAGTTTATGGATTAGGATTGATCTGAAGGCCCAAGATTTTGCTGTCTCACAAATGAAGAATTTTTAAAGGTATAAAACTTTAAAATTAACAGTTTGATCTTTTTACTTGAAATTTACAGGGTTTTGATGGAATTCCCTACAGGTGTGAATTATGCTGTTTAGGTGTTGGGGAATTAAGTGGTTCCATAGATACACCATCACAAGGTTGAGATTATCCACATAGGATAACATTGCGTGGTCTATCACACCTTTCAGAGCCCATATCTCAGAAATGAAGTGAGATACAGAGTTTTTGCTACTGGCAGCTGAGGTGATCTATGCCGCTGGAACAACATTTGAAACCATATAGTATGCCTGAAATGGAATTTTTTCCATGGGTTGCATGGTTCATGAGATATTGTTAAATTAGTATCGCAAGGGTTCAAAGAGTGCCTGTCCAGTGCATTTCAGTGCCATGTCTTGAAAATGATGCAAGATACGGGTTCTGTAGTTACGTTGTCACATACAGTACTTGCTGTGATGATTACAATGATACTTGAATTTTGTTTCTACCTACCATGGTTCCTGACATATCAGCAAATTAGTGTTACAAGGGTTTCTTGCCCTATAGGGCTGCTGTATGGTCCTGTAGCTATGCATATTGTTATGTAGAAATGGTCAACTTGGTGGGGCTCCACGCTCCCACCGATACATGTTTTTTTTACTAGTTATATTACACTTTTTCAAAAAGTAAGGACATTCATGGCAAAAAACTGTGTTTAATGCATCAATTAGGGTTAAAGCAACAAAAGTGAGGAAATGAAACATTAGGGTTGAGACTCTACCCCCCCCACACACAACCCACACATCCATCCTCCACAGACTGACAGATGCTGGGGTGTGCCATGGGGTCGTGAGACCTAACTCTCACCCCATTCTCCTTTATTGTAGCGTGTCAACCTGCTTACACATGGAATGGGTTGAGAGTTGGGCCACGCGACCCATTAACACATCCAAGTGTCCATCAGTCTGTGGAGGATGGGTGTGTGGGTTGTGTTGGGGGGGTAGGGGTGCAACCCTAACATTTCATTTCCCCGCTTTTATTGTTTTAACCCTAACTAATCCATTAAGTGCAGTTTTGCATGAATATCTCTCTCTCTCTCTCTCTCTCTCTATATATATATATATATATATATATATGTATACTGTATATATACATATATATATATATATAAATATATACATGTTCCGTTCTTTAATAGTATTTATTCTGAGCCCTTGTTTCAAATACCATTTTTCCACACTATTGTCTTGGTTCTGATGTTCTTTTCAAGTCTTTCACTGCCTCTATGATTATTTCATCTATATTCTTCTTTTCTTTTTCCTTTCTCTTTTCTATAATGTTACTAGCTATATTTGCTGCCTGTGTGGTCCTTGTTTCTTCTGTGCCATTTATTGATTCATCCATGTTTTGTTGTTCCTCTGTGTTTATTGACTCTTCAGCAGGTTTTGTAGTAAGCATACTTGTATAATTTAAGTTTTGATTTTTCAGACTTTTTCCCTTTCCCTTTCAGTGTCCAGGTAAGCTAGGTTAAAGAAATTTGTTAGAATTTCAGTATTGTCTTCTCGGTACCTAAAATGTTTTTGACTTGTTCTGTATCTATTTTATCATCACTACCTTCTTCCCTTTGTTATTTCTTGTTGCGGTCCACTTTCATGATTGCACCCTTTTGTATTCTTTCCATCCTGCTCTCTGAGCCTCAAAATAAGATGATATCTTACCTTTTGACTGTTGTTTTATTTCTACAGATGTAGCAAGAAATGGTGATAAAGGTGAAAAAGGTGTTGTTACCATATGAAGATCTGTCAGGTCCAGTAAACTGGGAGATAACATTCTGGTTTACACTTTAGAAGCTCTCATCATCCTTCCTTATTTCTTCCTTTTTCAGCAGAATACTGTTTAGAGATTTCTTTTGCTCATCTAATGCGTTTAGACAGTTCCTATCCCGAGCTTTCAATCATTCAGGCTTCTCCTTTATCGCAGTTCTGATTCTACTTCAGATAATTTGTTTTTAGCTAATCAACGCATTTGCTGCTTCTCATGGAGAGACTACCACCCTATGTGCCAGCGTTTACTTCACCCAGCCATCTTGGAACTTGGTCTATGTCACAAGTACAGCTCTTCCTCATGGGTGCCCACATGCCTTCCTTTGCTGTTTATTAGTTTTAATTCAGTTTTTTTCTTTAATTTTGCCATTCCTTCCATGATATCATAAAAATATTAGGCATATAAAAATTACTGAGAAGAAATGCTGTTGTACTGTATCATTCCCTAATGAAGGTGTGGAGCTGGAGCATGAGTCACAAGATGAAAATCCTGAGCAGTCTGAAATCCTATAATTTTGAAACTATGGGCAAAGAGAGAGAACCTGAAGAATGTGATGTTGATGCTATAGCCCATAAAGAGAATATTAGTGGCTGTGGGATGATGATTCAGATCCTCTATTTAAGCTTGAAAAGAAAAGGAAGCAGAGTAGTACTGATCATGGGGTTAGTCTAGTTTCTAGATCTGTATTTTCATATGTAAATATCAAAGTCCCCTCCCAATCCTACACTTCTTTTTCCTCCTAGTGATAAGCCTGTTACACCCAGTGGCACAAAATCTCATGCTAATGTTTGCAGAGCACTACACAAAACAACAGCTGATCTAACCACTATCACACCTTCCCTGTCTCATGTCAAATTAAGGAGATCTAAATCCCTAGTTTTGGATTTATGTATACGTGACCCTGATGGTGATGCAGTCTCTGTACTTCAGCTTTGTCAAGCTTGTTTTAACAGTTAAAAAAGGGCAAAAACCTTGTCAATGGTGGGCAACACAAACATCTAAATTCACATTACTTTTTTTTTCTGGACTCACCACCAGAAGCAAGCCCATACAGGAGCATGGGGACACTAGTTTTCATAATTAGCTGGAGCAGTCAAAAGTGAATCAGATATATACCAGCTGGAGAGAGTGAGTGGTGAATGAGGAAGAACACAGAGCAGAGAAGGAGTCTGTAGGACTGCCTATTTGTGGGCATAACAGCAGGTGATTGAGTAGTAATAGTACTGCCTGTCATAGAACAACATTAATGTCAATGCAGGAACCACAAAAATCAGTTGTTACATAAGAACACCAAATATACAGCCTCAGGAGGAGTTAAATATCACCTCACCAACAATGTTGCCATGGCAAAGCCAGCTGTTTGAAAGCCCCACTCCAAGAAATGTCCCTGCTATGCTGCAAAGCATGTATGAGCAACATTCAAAATACCAACCAAATCTTATTTCATGAGAATTAAATGCAGTGACAGCTGAAATGATGGCCATTAATCTGTCATCATTCTCAAGTTTTTTTTGCAAATGTGAGGTTTCAAAGGTAGATCGTCCATGCCTGTCCATGCTAAACTTCATTTCCGACACATGAATTCCTGAACTGCATAGGACAGTGTCATACACAGTAACCCATGGCCTGCATTATTAGACAGAACCATACATACACCTTTGTATGGATATGTAGACCAGTGGGCAAACAACTGGTAGCTATTGTCTGTACATTACAGGACGCAAAGCATAGATGCCTGAGGTAGTATTTGTCTTGGGGTAGGCTAGGGTGAAACTGCTTTAAGCTAAATTGCATATGTAGTGACATGCCAGGTATTCAAGAGCATGCCAGACTGGTAATGAAGAGTGTCAGTGGTTCATACACAGCTCAGAAAATGTTAGCCTTAGTCCTGACAGAGACTGATCAGTGGCTTCACCCCCATTCACTCAAGGCAGGTTTCATTGCAAGTGAGAATGATTTCAGTGTTGTGAAATGTACTGTATCAGTGATGTATTGTTTCACAGGGTTCCATTCCTGCAAAAACTTTCTTAATCTTCTTGTTCTGAAGTTTCTAAAATAGCCAAATATTAAGGCAATGTGAACTGCTGACCATTGCATCTGTGCCCATTTTGCCAATTCTGGAAAGGCCCGTGAGCAGCTGCAGCACCTGCAGATACAGAACAAACTGCTGCAGCACCATGCTTGCATCCATCATTTAAGGTGGCCTTTATCAGGTGCAAAATTTGACTGACCTGTTAATAAGATGGGTACATTTGGCACAGATGCTAAATACCCAGTTAACAAAGACACAAGCTGAACCTGAACAGCAGAGACTGAGTCTTACTAACATGCTGCATGAGAAACTGGATGAAAAAACATCAAAGAGAAAAGACAATATCACAAGCAAACCAATGTGGGATGTGTTGTAGTTGGCTGTATTCAAAGATGTAAAGAAAATGAGGAGCAGGAAGCAGTTGAGTGAGCAGGATTTCATGCAGTGGAACAATTGGAAATGCATATTAGATGGACAATAGGCACCTTAGCATCAATATGAGCCCTTGCTATACTGGAGTGGCAATCTCGCTGACTAGATAGCACTGACCTCAGTAGCTATAAAATACATATACTGTCCACCCTTGAGTATCAGTGTTAAGCATGTCTTCAGTTCATCATGGGGCCATTTTGAAGGACTGGTGCACAAGCCTGCCACCAAAAAGAAAATGCTAGTATGTGAATATTTATTAAAATGAATGTGGGGCAGATTCCATGGTACACAGTTATCTCTCCATTCCTGCCACATGAAGGTGGTGCCACTGGTGAAGATGTTGATAATGAACATTACACTGTTGGCATTGACAATATGCCAGCTAGCAGAAAGGATTAAACCCTCATGGAAAAATAATTGTCATTTAAGGATAACTCCATTCAGGAGGACTGTGAGGGTTGCTTCCTATATGAGAAACTATAAATTTCTGCACACAGTCTTCTCTTCCTGAGTTAATTCTTTATGATTGTCATATTATTCCTTTTTGTCCTATTTCACGTTTTCTTAGGTTGTGGTGCTGTGCCTGTAGGTAAATTTACCACCACTCTAGCTGATTCTCCTTTCTTTTTCATGTCTCAATACACTTTTACCCAGGGCACTTAACCCAGTAGAGTCATGCTTGTCTGCCTCTTCTAATGTCTAGTGTGTCTTTCCTGGTCACCAAATTACAAATAAATAAATAAAAATTAAAACTGCAGACTCAGTCTTGTAGGCTTTTCAGCAGTGCCTAACTATTCCAATTGGAATATATAATTGCCTCGCAGGAATCTGCCTCTGCAAGAAACAACCTCCTTTTTGGAGCTTAAGAAACATTCAAGAAATTTAAATTTAATATAGTGATATTTTCTGTGCACTATGGTGCTTAACAGGAGATGTTGTGGAGTGACACTGACAGCACAGCCACAGCATATAGCAGCGCCAAGTATAAATTCTGAGACCTGAGAAACATTTTGGAAAAGAGAAATTCAATATAGTGAGACATTCTGTGCACTATGGCACATTATAAGAGGTGTTCTGTAGGGACCCTGACACAGCACTGCAACAGCATATTGCAATACCATGCCCAGTTTCTGCGGCTGGAAAAAACATTTGGGAAATGAGAAGTTAATATAGTGAAATTTTCTGTGCACTACAGTCATTTACAAGAGGTCTATGGAGGGATGTTGACACAGTGCAGCAGCAGAGTATAGCAGCAACATATATAATGTGTTACACTTAAGAACATTCAGGAAACAGTACATTAATCTATTGAGATTTTCTGTGCATTATGGTGTTTTACATGAGGTGCTGTGGAGGGACATTAAGACAGTGCAGCAGAATCATATAGCAGCAGCATACATGATTTCCTGGAATTGAAAAACATTTATGAAATGAGATTTTAATATACAGCTGTAGTCAAATACATGACCAGATATTTTCTGAAATATTTTTGATATCTCTAAAGAAATTCCCCACCAGCCTGCAGTTCCATAGTAGGATCACAGGAGAGAATCTTTTTGGAAATATTGCAAACTATCTGGAAATATCTAACCAAGTCTTTTGCTGCAAGTATGTTATGCATTCTGTACAGTAAAGTGCTTTAACAGGTGCTGTGGAAGGACTCAGTTGGAGGGAGCCTGACACTGAGCATCAGCAGCAAATAAAAGAAATAGAAACATTCAGGAAGTGAAAATGTATAATATTCAAATCAAATCAAATTAAACTTTATTTACAAAAAGCGCCTTTCTGAAACCAAGGCACTTGTACATAACATAATAAAATAAATCAATAAATAAAACAGTTTTAAAACCATAAATAAAATTAAACTCATGGCAGCGACATTAAAAGTCATGATATGCTACACTAAAAAGAAATGTTTTTAATGCTACTTTAAAGCTTTGGATGGTCGGGCAATCTCCGCAGGGTTGGGGTCATAAAACTAAAAGATCTGACCCCAGATGTCTTTAAATGAACCCTGGGAATCTCTAGCAATCCCTTGTCAGTGGATCAGAGAGAGTGGAAGGGACAGTAAGGATGAAGAAGATCTTTCAGGTAACTAGGTCCCTGATCATGTAGGGCCTTATAGGTTAGCAAACTGACCTTGAAGGTGATCCACCAGCATATTGGTAGCCAGTGCAGTCTGTGGAGCACAGGCATTATATGACTGGTCCTAGATGAGCCAGTCAATAGCCTGGCTGCCACATTCTGCACAAGCTGCATGCGGTGGATATCAACCCCCGGTAACCTAAGGTAAAGAGCTTTGCAGTAGTCAAGATGGGAGGTAACGAAGGTGTGGACCAAAGTTGGAAGATCGTCGGAAGGAACCAGGTGCTTCACTCGGGCGATATTCCTCAGATGGTAAAAAAAGGCTTTGACAACTGCCGACACCTGAGATTTAAGTGTCAAACAGTCATCAAACACAACGTCCAGGTTCCGCACCTGGTCTGAGGTAGTTAGCTGAACACCCCCAAGAAATAAACCTGAAGGTGATCCCACCAACAAACCCACCTCGCGGCTACCTGGGTCCACAACCAACACCTCCATTTTTTTCTGGGTTCAACGGCAGCCAACTCACATTCACCCAATCCTGGATTTCGGTGAGACAGTTGTTAAAGACTGAAATGGCAGCATCTTGGCTGGGCACAAAGGATATGTACAGCTGAGTATCATCTGCATAGCAGTGAAAACTCAAGCTGTACTGCCTAATAATCACTCCCAATGGCAGCAAGTACACCGCAAACAACATGGGTGCCAAAATGGAGCCCTGCAGCACCCCACAGGATAGGGGGAGTGATGCCAAGGAAAAATCTCAGACACCACTCTCTGAGTTCTACCCTCAAGGAAAGATTGAAACCAACTGAGGACTGTACCAGACAGTCCACAGATGAACCACAAGTGCTCCAATAGCACACCATGGTCCACGGTGTCAAATACTGCAGAGAGATCAAGAAGGGCCAAGATAGAACAGGTCCTTCGATCTCTCGCTATTAGGAGGTCATTTAGTACCCGAACAAGAGCTGGCTCAGTACGATGTCTCTTCCTAAATCCAGACTGGAGAGAATCATAGACATTGTGGCTGGTCAAATGATCATCCAGCTGTGACATGAACATATTCTCAATAACCTTACCCACAAAGGGCAGGTTAGAGACAGGCCTGTAGTTAGCCAGACAATTCAGGTCCAAGGAGGACTTCTTAAGAAGGAGCTGAACCACAGCCTCCTTCAGAGGATCAGGAAAGATCCCTCTCTCCAAAGATCTCCAGACTATCTCAGCAAGGGCTGGACTGATTTTATCCACACAGCCCACTAGGAGACATGTGGGTCCTGGGTCCCAACTACAGTTGGTCGGACGCAATGACTGGATGATCATCACAATGTCATTGATTGTGGGAAGGCTGAAGTCAAACCACACAAACTGGGTGTGTGACATCTCCTGCTGAAAACAACAGCTCCCATTAGGGAAGGTCAAGTGGATACCAGACCTGATTGTGGCAACCTTATCTGATAAGAATGGAGCAAACTCCTCACACCATTCTTGAGAAAAAGCACTTGCAGGCTGAAGACAGATTGGATTGCACAATCTGTCCACAGTCTGGAAAAGCTGAGCTGGTCGATTCTGTGCAGCAGCAATCTCTCTGGACAGGAATATTGCCTTCTTACTGGTGATTGCTGATTGATAGACCACATAATGGTCCATCAGACTAAGTTTGTCACAATCCAGGCCCGACTTCCGCCAGCATCTCTCTAGCCTTTGTCCAACTCTCCTCAACTCCCTCAGAGTCTCATCAAACCAAGGAGACCTTGGGCGAAGAGTGAGGGGTGAACATGGACAGGAGCAATGGAATCCTGGGCCCCTACCACCGCCTTATCATAGGCTAGTACCAGGTCCCTTGGATCCATGCATTCACTCAGTAAACCCGATAGGTCCAGTACTGCCATCAGGCCATCTGGGGAAATGCCCCTCAATGGGCAGTACCAGACCATCTCCATAGGGGCTGGCCTATTAGGGGTGGCCTCAAAACTGAACCCAGTGGTATGATGGTCAGACCACCCGACTGGTTCCACCACCAAATTGGATATCTCCATCCCCAGTAGGAACACCAAGTCCAATGAATGACCACCAGTATGGGTTGAGGAGGAAAGAATATGTGTGAAGCCCAGTGAAAACATTAACTAGAGGAAGTCCTGACCAAACTGCAAGAGTTCATCATTGACCCATGCATTGAAATCCCCCAGAACCAACCATCTGGGGGATCCCAATGTCAGGTCAACAATGAAGTCTGTGACTTCCGGCAGGAAAACATTCCTGTCACCTGGTGGACAGTAGATGAGATGTATCCTGCACCCCACACCCTCATCCATAATACATTCAAAGGAGTTGGTAGTCCTCACTGGTACCTCCATTAGGCCCAGCTCTGATCTAAAACAGATGGCAACACCCATGACCCTACGATCCATCCTGGGGTGGTGTATCACCAAGTACACAGCCGGAATTGCTGATGTCAAAACTGGGCCAGCATTCTCATCCAGCCAGGTCTCGGTGATGCATGCCAGGTCAGATAATCCAACAAAATCTGCTATTATAGCAGTTTTGTTCTTAACTCATTGCCTCTTAGAAACGTTTGTAGGTGTCAGCAAATCTAACTACAGTATGTCCCAGAACGCCTACAAAAGTCTCCTACAGACTTCCTGTGTGCCCATGAAATATCTGGAGAAGTCACTCACATATTTTAATATTACTTGTCAGCCAGAATTGATTAGAATTGACTGCATAGTACCATTAGAAAGGTACTGCTGTGCTGGACACCCTTGCCACTGACACTTTGTGTGTATCATGTTCACTTTAGGAGTTATTCATATTTGTTTATGACATTTTGTCAATCTAGAACCACCTAAGCATTTTGAAGAAAATACACATTCTGGGTATCTTAGCCAGTATAAAACAAAAAACAAATTGAGTACAGTTGATTGCATAGAACCATTGGAAAGGCAATTTTGTGTGGAACAACCTTGCCACTGATACGTTGTGTGTGTCATGTATACTTTAGGAGTTATATGGATTTGTTTATGGCATAGTGTGTATGGTTCAGATTTGTCCCTCAAACCTCACCAACACACCTTGACTCAAATGGGGAAAAATTATGTTTAATACTACAGAAATAGCTGTTTGCTTTATAAACAAATTATTAAAATTACATCTAATGTCTGGATGCTTAATTTGGTGTTGCTATGTTACATATTTCCCAACAAAAAAAGGTTTATGGTACATTTTTTTAGTGGAAAAAATATTTTGTTTTGCTGTTTTGACCAGCACAGAAATAAAACTGAATTACCTGCTATTCCTTGCATATCACTGTTGGAAAGGTAATTTTATGCTGAACAATTTTGCCACTCATACTTTGTGTCTAGCACTTACAGTTTTTGTGCTATTAGCATTTGTTTGCTGCATGCCAATTATGGCTTGATTTTGCTTAGAAGTGCCCAGGATTAACTGTTAACAGTATACAAGAGACAAGTGCTGTAACTTCAGAAAGCTCCTGTGGAGGCAATGAGTTAATAGACCTGGCATTGCATAACACCGCCCTAATAGAATGAGAATACGAGGATGACCATGCTGACTGCCTTCTACAAGCAGAACCCTTGGGTATGGGAACCAGACAGGGAGGATCCCTTTCCTGGACCCAATTCACCCCAGGGCATCTCCTTGTCCCCACTATTCCTGTCTGCCCACTCCTTTCCATTCCCTGTCCAGGCCCAGCCCTCATCCTCCTTCTCCTTCTAACAATCCCTAAAGCCCTACACCATCTGTATACCTCTGGTGACAGTGGAGGACAGAAAAAAGGACTGAGGTCCCTGAGCCTGGAGGGGGAATAATACCCAACTGTCCTTATGTCTTCCCAACACATCTTCAACACACTAAGCAGATACCAGTGAATAAACAACCCCAAAATACAAATTTAGCCAACACCCAAACATACAATACTCAAATACTCTTACAATCATCCACACCTTACCCCAAAACTAAAAACAGATACAATACTCTATACTAAAAAGTTTAGCAGCACAGTATGTAAGTCCAAATTAAGAAACAGTCACAGTCAGAATAAGTCTTCAAAGTTTTTGAATTATTATGGTCTAAAGAGCTCCCACCTTTTATGACATGACTAGAAGAGATCAGCCAGATTCAGCTCTCACTTTAAACCTGACCAGCCAGCCAGAAACTTAATGGAAAAAAATTAAAATTGCAAGGCACTTTCACTGCCAATGTATTTCCAGTAATTAGCAAAATCAATCTGTTCCGACTCTTAGTTTTTTAAAGCAAAAAATCCCATCTCTTAATGAGTAATAAGAAATCCGAAACAAGTTAAGCTCTCACCCAAATGGGCATACAACTCCACAGAGAGTCCTTTATGTGTCCAGTATCAAATCCAAATCCAATATGCAAACCTTCTTCAGAACTTCCAATCAAAAAGCAGGTTCCACAAAGCACTGACAAGTACCTAACCCCCCGCAGCTGCCTCCACAGCTATTGGGGAGGCGCAAACAGTAACTGGAGTGCCAGTTAGGACTGATTAAGCAAAAGACCCCCAGCACAGACCCAGGAGGCAGCCGCTTCCTCACCTGCCGAGCCCACGACTACAGCTCCTAGGCTAAGACAGCCCACTAGCTGACCTCCCTGGGCTGCTTAGGAAACAAATAAGCCCCTTCCCACTTTCCAGTAGACCACAAGCCCTTGCTTCCTGCCTGACTCAGCAAAAGTTCAAAGGCCACCCTTCCCAGGTAAGGCAAGGGAATCCCTGCTAACAATCCTTATGATATTTAAAATACCACAGCTCCAAACTCCATAGTTTCCCTGCTCACAGTTGCATGAAACCGATGCTGTTCCTGCTATGATACAACCACTGAGACACTCCGACTCTCCGCAGGCCCTGCTACTATGGTTCCTTCTTCCGGATGACAGTTGCTTACTCCAGACTCCAAACTCCCGGTTTAATCCTCCGGTCACACGTCTCAATACTCCTCAATACTCCTGGCAGGTAAGAGTCATTAGGCTAATTGGGTTACAAACTTTACCGACAGTTTCCTATGCGACAGCACTGGACAAATAAAAATTGTCAAACTCGAAGTTAAAACCCTTCTCTAAGCCAGTTACACCACCTAGACCTTACTAACTCACTTTTCCTTCCTTAACTTACTACCAAAAGCTACTTAACTATCCAAATAAATAAAACTCAAATAACAAACTACAATAACAAAATAAATAAATACATTGACAAAATAAAACTGAGCTGGTGCTGCTTCTTGTAGACAACTAGCAGCGTGGCCACCATCTTGGAATAACTGTCCAACATCCAAATGAGCCACAGAAGAGTAAGTTAGCTACAATAAAGTGCTTTACAAATTACATCAGGCGCTATAGTGGGAGACTGCTAGAGCACACCAGCATATATCAACTTTAGGACTGGCAAAACACTATTTGGTGACTAGATATTGTCTGTATATCATGCTTTTCACATGCACTGTATATCATAGTGCTTTACTAGAAAAATAGTGAGAGAAGTGAGTGAAAGTATAAGCACTGCACATTTGTGCAAAACAGAAAACAACAGACAGGAAACTGGAACACTTTTTATTTTTTGTTTTCATTTTTCTGGAGGTGTTGAGCTGACAGCAGACTTTAAACAGGACAGAAAAAACACCTGGTTGAGGTATATGAGTAAGGAGAGAAGATAACAGAAAGATAGCAGCACTCAGATAAATCCAGATTCGGGACAGAGTAAGAGAGGAATTAACACTTAAGTTTTAATTTATTTGTTTTTGTTAGATTTTTTTTCTTTGTTACTATGTAAACAAGACAAGACACAGTGGGGATGAGAAGGATGCTAGTGGTATGTGATGCTGAAAAAATTTGCTTTGCTACTTAATTTGTTCACTTCACTGATGCTACTAGATATGAGGACATTTAATTTAAACTGTGACATTTTTAGCTTGGTAAATATTTCCAAATACACTCTAAATGAAATGGAAATGAAGGTACTTCCAAAAGGTTTAATTTTTGTATGTACCTACACAGTCAGTGAATCCATTTGATACCATCATTGATCTTAATAAGTTTACCAGGTTACTGAATTTGAAGTGTTTTTCCACAATAGAGGTGCAGAACAACTGCTTGAATTAGATAAGGGGGTCACAAATTCACATTTGTTATCACGTAAGCAACAGATTCAGCTATCACATAAATCTTAGTTTATCCCACCAATGAAGCCAGTGGTAATGATGTTTTGCAACTTATGTGAAGATGATGATATGGAATAATCATTTAAAATTGTACCAAGCCCACACTATGTGAACTGTGCAGGGAAGAACTGAATGTTATGAAACAGCTTTGAGAAAATAGATCCATAGCCATGAAACCTGCCAACAAGGGTGACCAATAGTGCTTATGGATTCCACTGACTATGAGCTTGAAATACTGATACAGTTACAATATAAGTAATTTTATTCTAGACACAGATCCCAAAATGCAGTTTAAAAGAGACATTGATATATGCATAGATACAGCTTTTCATAATAATGTAATAACTAAAACAGTCAAACAATATCTGACTGCGATGACACCAGTGATGGACGCAGTATAAATGCTGTCTAAATTACACAAAAATCCAGTAAAACTCCAGGCTGCTACATTACAGTATTTCCGATATTGTTGACCTGATAGAACCTTTATCCAGGTACATCAATGCACATATCAAGACAATTGCACCCATGTATCCAGCATACTTGCATCATATGATGAATTTTCTCAATGTTATTGAACATGTAGTGGTTAAGAAAGCTACTGTTGGTAAACATCAGTATTACATTGTTATATGCCAACATACCCCATGATTGGGGGGGGGGTTGGAGTCACTCCTGGTTGTCCTTATTAGATCTGATCTTTACACAGTGGAATAGGTAGAATTTCTGTGTAGCTTAGCAGAAAAAATCTTTAAGTGTAACTTATTTATTTTTGATAAAATATTATCTGCAACAAAAAGAGACAGCAATGGGGACCCTGTTTGCTTCAAATTATGCAACCATTTATCTTAAAAAGTGGGGAAAAAGTGACTCAGAATCCAGAAAGGGGTCCATTATTCACCAATATAGAATTTTGCAGATCCTATATTGACACACTGGTTTTGTTATAGAATGTGAGTGAGCAAGAATTGCAGCAATTTATCAGTTAGTTATAAGCAACTAACATCAATCTGAAGTTCACCTTAAACTTTAATTTCTTGTAAATGCATTTTCTAGATGTTTTGTTTGGGAAGAAACCTGATAGAGGAATTTGGACAAAAGTGTATCCCAAATCAATGGATAGAAACTCACTGATGCAATTTTCAAGTAGTCACCCTCGACACATTATTAATAACACACCAGTGAGTCTATTTTTATGACTCAAATGGGGCATGGGGTCAATATGTAGCAGACAAAATCAGCGCAACAACAACTATAGCACTCAGTAATCACACTGAGCAGTAATAACAGCTAAAACCACACAGAAAAACTTGCTTTGTGTTGGGGTGGTCTTCTTCTTGCACCACCTGTTATAGGGGCTGACGCCCTACATTAAAATAACCACTTCTGAGGAGGACGCAACCCTAGTGAGGGGAGAATTGTCAATCGTACAAAACTTAAGACAAAATAAAAAACAAACACATGTAATCCAGGAACAGGAATCAAATCTCATTTCACAGATGCTCCACTGCACTCCATTGCCAGTGGATCGTATTTATTTATTTATTTACGTGTTTTACTAGGAAGGCATACTGAGCCGAGTACTGCTCGATTACAGATGCATCCTGGGAGGGGAGAACATAGGAAAACAGTTTATACAGTATAGATAAGAAAATACATAGTGGGAGAAATATTAACATTAGGATCTGGTTACATGTCAGTAGTAGCTTGAGAGAGACAAATTGGTAACCACAGTATGTACGGTATGAGAAAACACTTGAAGTCAGGATTGACAAGTGAATACATTGTGGAAGATCACTAACATTTGGTTCAGAAACCACTACATACAGGACTGAGTGTGGCAGTTGGTAGCACAGTTACATACAGCAAGTGTATAACAAAATTAAGTTTTTAACTATATGAGATACAGTATAAGTCGAGTGGACAATAGTTAGATACTGATGAATTACACATTTGCTAAGTGCCAACATTCACAAAGAACTGCCTAGTTTTTGGTAGGCTCCTAGACACAAGCACAGGTGGGGACGAAATGATCTTGGAGCATGGAGTTTAGGTGCGACAGGGAGGTGATGCAATGAATGTTAGCTGGGAGGGAGTTCCACAGTGAGGGAATGCGGTAGCTGAACCCTGATTTCCCTGTGGAGGAAGATCAGTATGGGACAGCTAGGGACCAGGAGTCTCAGTTTCTGAGTGTGCATGATTGTGCACTAGGGTTTGTTAAGATGTCATGAGGTAGGAAGGGAGCCACTGAGACAAATGCTTGGCTGTAATTTTTGCACAGTGAGTTAGCCTGCGATAGTCAAGTGAGGTGAGGTTCATTGCTTGATATAGGGCACAGTGGTGTGTGGAGTAGGGGCTGTTTAGGGCAAAGAGGCAAAAAGAGTGGAAGAGAGGGTCCAGCCTAGCTAATGTGGTCTTTGGGCTGGCACTGTAGACTATGTCCCCATAGTCGAGGACTGGGAGGATCATTTTATTTACAATGTCCTTCCTGGCTGGAAGGGGTATGTTGTCACGATTTTGGTAAAGTGCACCAAGCCTTGGGTGCAGCTTCTTAAGTAAGGAGTCAATATGTGCGGAAAAGCTGAGGTGCTGGTCAAGCCAGACACTGAGATATCTGAAGGTAGTGCAGGACTCCAGTGGAGACCCTTCCAGGGTGTGAAAAACTAATGGTGAAGGGAGCCTAGAAATTTTCTGCCTCATCCCAAAGGTTAAGGAGACTGTTTTGCTAGCATTTAGGAGGAGATTATTTGAGCAGAGCCAGTGCTGGACTGTGATGAAGTTGTGCTGAAGTCTGGATGCAACTTCAGAGGGCGAGGGGCTGGATGCGTATAGCATCATGTTGTCTGCGTACATATGGATGGCGGAGTTTGTGCAGGCAGAAGGCAGATCATTTAGAAAGACTGAGGATAGGAGGGGGCCTAGGACAGATCCTTGAGGCACTCCTGATGTGACTGGGAGGGGGTCCGACATGGACGCTCTGATATGGACAGCTTGGGATCTCCCAGTGAGGTAAGAGTGGAACCAAGATGTGGCCCAGCCAGATAGGGCTGCCTTAGCGAGTTTTGTCAGGAGAAGAGAGTGAGTCACCGTATCAAAAGCCTTTGCCAGGTCGATAAAGATGGCAGCAGTGATGTGGCCAGCATCCATCCCTGAGAGGATGGAGTCAGTAATCCTAAGAAGGGAGGTGGTAGTGGAATGGGATTTCCTAAAGCCATACTGGTAGGGGGAAAAGAAGGAAGAGGAGTCTAGATAGTGGATAGGTGAGAGAGAAACAAGCATTCTTGTATCTTGGTAAGGGTTGGTAGGAGGGAGATGGGCCAGTAGTTGCTTGGGTTTGAGGCATCACCACCCTTTGGAAGTGGGATTACAGTGGCATGTTTCCACTCAGTGGGGACATCTGCTAGGATGAATGATAAGTTAAATAGGGCAGCTATGAGTTGAGCTATGTCAGGGGCTGACAGGTGGAGTATTTTGGAGTCCAACCCCATGGGACATTTTCCCTTTTCAGGGTTAAGGGCAGCCAGTGCATTATATACCTCAATGGGGTGACATGCAGGAAGGAGAAAGGCTGAGCTGCAGCACCACAAGAAGTGGTGTCAGTGGGGGCATGCTGAGCCTGGTGCGGGGTGGCCCTGGGAGTAGCATGGCTGGTAGTGAAGACAGTGTTAAACAAGGCGGCAACTGCTGAGGGGTCAGTGATGGTATGACCACCAACCTGCAGGGATGGGATTGGTGGTTGTGATGGCGGGCATAGAAGCGATTTGACCACCTTCCAGAAATGAGATGGGAGACGGGAGGAAGAATTGAATGCGCATGAGAAGTAGTTGGCCTTTGCTTGGTGGATTATTTTAGTACTATAATTGTGGAGCACTCTGTAGGTCTGGAGGTCGGCATGGGATTTGGAAGTCTTATAGGTTTTCCAGGCCTTGTCTCTGATTCGGAGGTGGGTTAGTATATCGGGAGAGATCCATGGTAGCTTTGAAGCAACTGAGAAGCTGCATGGGATATACTATATTGGACTAGATATCTGCAACAAATCTCTCTCTTGCTTACATCTGAGGGAAGTTTTCCTTACTTCACAGTCTTACATTGGTACTGCTTTGTGTTTAATTATTTTAGTTTTTAATTCAGGAAAGGGGTTTTCAAAACTGCTTATCTTGTGAGCATCTTCAGAAGGGTTGAAATAACTGCATATTTGATTTTTCTTTGTGGCTAACAAACCACCAGGCTGTTTTGGGGCTGGGGAGGTTTACCTGTGTCTGACTTGGATGTCTGGATTTTTCTGTTTGATTAGCAGGGTATTTTCTCTGTCAAATTGTTGTGTAGGGCATCTTGCTGACAGGAAGGCACTCATCGCAGTGGTGGGTAAGTGCTTTTAGATGATTGTTTCATGAGGCACAGTTTAGGCCCAACCCTTTCCACCCTCACCCACCCACCCACCCCTGGAAATAGTTCCTTTATACCTGGGGTTCTGACATCATTTCTCAAAGTGCAAGGTGCATATCACTGTCATGTCCTCTCTAGCACACACTGACAATATAAGCATACGCATTGTATAATATATATATTTTTATATAACAAACCAATCACACACACACACACACACACACACACACACAAAAACAACAACATAAAAAGTAGATAAACATGCGGGGAGTAGTGCAATGTAATGGCTGTGGGGCAGCAGTCTTCTGGGAGTCTTTCTGGAGGCTGAGATGCTGCCCTATTTGCAGACAACTCTCTGCCCTGAGGGAGGAAGTTGCCCATCTTCAGGCCACACTGGACAGTAGTAAGGGAACCATCCCCCAGGCCACACTGGACAGTAGGAAGGGAACCTCCCCCATCCAGGGAGCATCAGAGCCACCACCACTACCTCAGAGGTTGTGAAGAAAGTACAGCAGTTGGACCACAGTGGGCTCAGGGAGGGTGAGGATGGTGGAACAGAGGCACACCCAGTCAGTTGTTCCACTCCACAATCCATACACCATTTTGGTGGAGCATAGCTCCCCTACGGCTGCACCCACAGAGGAGACTAAGGAGGCTGAGGACAACTGTCACAAGGGAGGCCCACAGGAAGGAGGCAGAGGACACCACAGGGAAAGGAAGCAGCTCCTGGTGGGAGACTCAATTATTAGGGGGATAGAACTGGGGGGAGCAGGGAAAACTGAAGTAAGGTGCCTGCCTGGTGCCATGGCTTGGAGGGACAGGAAGCGGATCCTCGGGATCACAAGAACAGCTGCACGGGAGTTCGAGCTGGACGTCATTGTCCACCTAGGGACAAATGACTTGGCTCATCATGAGATTAGAGCAGTGCAAGAGGACTTGTAGAGTTGGGGAGGGCCTAAGACAAGTAGCACACACAGTATCCTTCTCAGAGGTGCTGTCTGTCAATGGCATGGGGAGGCGAGGGTACTTGCACCATGCAGTTTAATGAATAGTTGAAAAATGGTGTGAGCACAGGGTTTGGCTTCATTGGGGACTGGGGTTCCACCTGGAGGGACACCAGCCTATACTGGCAGGTTGGTCTGCATCTGTCCAGGAAGGGAACAAGTCTTTTGAGCAATCGCTTTAACGCTTCATTGGCAAGCTTTTAAACTATTCAAAGGGGGAGGCACTGATAAGCAGCAGAAAAATCCCAGCCTCTCCCTACAAAACAGGATACTAAATGAGAAAAAGACTGAGGTAGAAAGGTCAGTGGGGGATGCTGCAACAGAAGGTAAAGCCATCAAAAGATGGAGAGCAATGAGTACCAATGCCCGTAGTCTGGGTAACAAGCTTCCTGAATTAATGGCCTTGATGGAGGAGGAACATCTGGATATCGTGGCAGTCACAGAAACATGGTACACACAAAACCATGACTGGGATGTAAACATACCAGGATACACTATCTACAGGAGGGACAGGGAGGATAAAAGAGGAGGAGAAGTAGCTCTTTACATAAGAGAAGGAATCAAAGCAACAGAACAAAAGGGTAAACAGGGGAGAAGAAGCACTGTGGGTAAATTTGGAGACAGGTAATGGCACCACAATCCTGCATGGTTAGATTACAGACCCTCTTCACAGGGGAGGAAATGGACAAGAAAATGATAGAAAGTATACTTAGAATGGCAGAAAAAGGGTAGATATTGCTGATGGGTGATCTGAATATGCCAGATGTTAACTGGAGTGCAGTTGCAGCAGCCACTTCAAAGAGTGGGGTTATTCTAGATGCCCTACAGGGGGCATGCCTTAGACAACTAGTATTGGAGCCCACTCAAGAGGGAGCAATCTTAGACCTGGTTCTCTCAAATGGAGATGGAGAGAGGATCACAGATGTAGAATTGGATAGCCATCTGGGAACTAGCGACCATCGAACAGTATGGTTCACAAAAAACACAGCAATAGAGTCAAGCCATACAATGGTAAAAGTACTGGACTTTAGTAGGGCTGACTTTGCCAAAATGGGTGAGTGCCTAAGGAATACACTAGCAAATGGGCAGGAAGGAGGGGTGGAAGAACAATGGGAAATAATAAAAACTGCCATCACAGAGGTAACAAGCCTTTGTGTGAAGCAAATAAAACAAAACGATGTAAGAAACCACTGTGGTTCTCAAAGGAAGTGGCAGTGAAGGTTCAAGAGAAAAAGAAAGCATTCAGGAAGTACAAGGAATCACAGAAGAAGCAGGACAGAGAACTGTATCAGTTAAAGCAAAAGGAAGCTGGGAAGGCAGTCAGAACAGCAAAGGCCCAAACCGAGGAAAAAGATAGCCAACCCAGTTAAGAAGGGGATAAAACCTTTATAGGTACATCAGGGAGTGAAAGAAGACCAAGGGAGGGACAGTGAGGCTTAATAAAGGGGAGGGTGGGCAGAGGAGACTGTGAAAAGGCAAAGATACTAAACAAATATTTTCCTCAATATTTACAAATGAAGAGGGTGAGGTACCTAAAACAAACAGTAGAAACACTCTGGATACAGAAGTTGATACCAGACCATTTACAGAAGAAAGGGTTCTGAAAGAACTCTTAAAACTGAAGGTGGACAAAGCAATGGGGCCTGATGGGATTCATTCCAGAATTCTAAAAGAACTGAGGGTAGAACTAGTGACACCACTGACTACCCTCTTTAACAAATCATGGGGGGATGGGGTGGTACCCGAGGACTGGAGGAGGGCAGATGTGATTCCCCTTCACAAAAGTGGGAGCAAGGCAAAAGCAGGAAACTACAGACCTTTTAGTTTAACCTCAGTGATAGGGAAAATGATGGAATCACTTTTGAAGGAAAGAATTGTCGAGTATCTACAGGCCAGAGGGGCACAGGACCCAAGGCTGCATGGATTCACAGCGGGAAGCTCATGCCAGATGAATCTGATAGATTTCTTTGACTGGGTGACCAAAGTAGTAGATCAGGGAGGGGCTGTGGACATGGCCTACCTAGACTTTAGCAAGGCATTTGACACAGTCCCACACAAAAGATTAATATACAAGTTAGCCAGCCTGGGAGTGGGTCCCAAGATGACAGCCTGGGTAAAGAATTGGCTGGAGAATAGGACACAGAGGTAATAGTAAATGGAGTCCACTCTGAAAAGGGGTTACTAGTGGGGTACCGTAGGGTTCAGTATTAGATCGGTCCTCTTCAATGTCTTTATGTTTACATTGCAGAAGGATTGGAAGGAAAAGTATGTCTCTTTGCAGATGACACAAAGATCTGCAACAGAGTTGATGCACAAGGTGGGGTGGAAAGGATGAGAAGGGACTTGGCAAGGTTAGAGGAATGGTCAAATGTATGGCAGCTTAGATTCAATGCTAAGAAGTGCAAGGTAATGCACCTGGGAAACAAAAACTCAGGGGAAGAGTACATAATGGGGGGTGAGATACTAACAACAACAAAAATGGAAAGGGACCTGGGGGTAGTCATATCAGATGACCTAAAGGTGGGCAAGCAATGTGAGAGGGCAGCAAGGAGGGCTGGGGGGATACTGGGATGCATAGGGAGAGACATCACCAGTAGAAAACAGGAAGTTATTATCCCTCTGTACAGACAGCTGGTCAGACCCCATCTGGGAGTACTGCATGCAGTTCTGGAGACCCAATCTCTGCAAAGACATAGACAGGATGGAAGCTGTCCAGAGGAGGGCAACTAAAATAGTGCAGGGCTGCACCAGAAGACATATGAAGAGAGACTAAAGGAGCTTAATATGTATAGCCTCGAGGAAAGGAGGGAGATGGGGTACATGATAGAAACTTTCAAGTACCTCAAGGGAATCAACAAAGTCCAAGAGGGTAGCATCTTTCAAAAAAAGAGGTGTGCAAAAACAAGAGGGCGCAATTTGAAGATAGAGGAGGGGCGGCTCAGAGGTAATTTAAGGAAGTATTTTTTCACAGAGAGGGTTGTGGATGCGTGGAACGGCCTTCTGGAGGAGGTTGTGGGGTCAAAAACAGTGGTGGAATTCAAGCATGCATGGGACAGTCATAAGGCCATTCTAGGGGGTTGGGGTAGGAAGAAGTAGGCTGCTGGTTAACTAGGATCTGCAACTTATCCAGTAGGTAGGGAAATGGGCAGACTGGGTAGGCCAAGTGGTCCTTATCTGCCATCAAATTCTATGTTTCTATGTTTCTATGTAGATGAATAAGCTCAAAGATAAAATTAAAATTTAGAAAAAACAATATTATAAAAACACTATAGAACATAGCACTGATCCAAGACAATATTGGAAATTGATAAAATCATTTGAAACTGCTGTGGAAAACAGATGGCCTATCCAGATCAGGGAAGGGGACACTTTATTACCAACACATGAACCTGCAGAAAGGTTAAATCAATATTTTGTTTTGTTACCTGACATAGAAACCCCAAAGCAGCTACATATAGATGTAGGCCAAGGGGATAAATGGCCATCAAATAAAATGAGGTTTAGGTTTAAAGCAATAACCTGTGAAGATTTAAAGAGTGAATTAAGGAAACTTAAATTAAATAAAGCCTCAGGTTTGGATAAAATAGAGAATAGGTTTTTAAAAGATTCTCTCAAAGTAATTGCTCCAATTCTAGTAAGACTTTTCAACTGGAGTCTGATGGAAAATAAATTTCCAACCCTGTTGAAACAGGCAAAGATTGTACCAATTTATAAAGGTACTTTCCCAAGTTCTCTCCTGTCTCCTTGCCAGTCAGGATTTCATAAAGGGCATTCCACGGACACCGCACTCACCGATTTAATTGATAACATCACTTCCCAGTTAAATGGGGGAGGATCAGTGGGGGCGGTGTTCGTGGATCTCTCCAAGGCCTTTGACACTATAGATCATGGTAAATTGGGAGAATGATGGAGTTGGGAATAGATAGTGAAACCCTTCCCTGGTTTGATTCCTATCTGTCAGGTAGAGTTCAACAAGTTTATATTGGTGATATTTCATTAAAACCAGCACTTGTAAGTGGAGGAGTCACTCAGGGCTCGGTTTTGGGCCCTTTGTTGTTCTTCATGTATGTAAATAAACTCCCAACAGTGGTACAGAACTCAGTTTTGAGTATGTACGCAGATGACACTGTACTGCTGGCCAGAGGTGCTACAACCCAGGAAATGAAGAAAACCCTTCAGAATGATTTCAGTAGGATGGAAACATGGTTATATAAATCGGGGCTCATACTGAATAGTAAAAAAATGAATTCAATTGTATTTTATAGTAAAGGAAGAAATAATAATAATTCCCCCAAAATTTCAATTAAAAAAGTTAAAAACAAATTTATAAACCAGGTTGATTCATATAAGTATTTGGGGATTACTGTAGATAGTAGTCTGAGTTTTAATACTCATATAAAAAATCTTGTTCATAAAACAAATAATAAATATGGGGCTTTTCGTAGATCTAAATATTGTTTGGATTACCAAATGAGAAAAATATAATAAATCAATTGATTATTCCCTGTATAGAATATGGAATCCACATATATGGTATGGCTAATAAGTCAAATTTGAGGGCAATACATGTCCTTTATAATAACTTTGCTAGATTTATATTAAATTGTGAATATTACACTCATCATTGTGAAATTTTTAAGATCTTAAAATGGGAACAGATAGAACAAAAAAGGGACCAAAAATGGTTAAAACAAATACATGGGGTAGTTCACAAACAAAGTCCTAAGTATCTGGTGGATAAAATTCCATGTTTAATGCATATTCATCAATATAATTTAAGAGGTAAGGTGGGAAGTAAATATGTAATGCCCAAAATAAATAACACATATGGTGAAATGACCCTTGGTATAAAAGTTATAAATTTGTGGGCACCCATTGACTTGGAAATGAAGCAGATCCAAAAATCTAAACTTTATATGAGATCAATTTGATAATGGATTGGAAATAAGATGTATGTGTAATGGGTGAAAGAAGAATTTCGGAGGGGAATATAAATTATAAATGATAAGGGCTTGAGACATTGTGGACTTCTTAAACTATGAAATTAATGTTATAATGTGGAAATGTGATGTTTCTGAATGGAGGATTATATAAAACCATGTTCCCTAGTGAAATTATGTAAAATGTATGTTGTAAAAATGAATGGAATGTATTTTTATGTACTTTTAAAAATCATGAGGAAAACAGATACATCTTGAAAAAGGGTCGGTGACCCAATGATGTAAACAAACCATTCTTACTGTACCTGTATAAAAATAAACTTTTACTACTACTACTACCTCGGACTGTGGACCATTTGAGGGGGGTGTAGTGGTCCCAGATGGCGATGAAGTTGGACTTAAAGAATGACAGTGCCTCATCTGTCGAGGTGAAATGACTGAAGCATGACCAATCATAGTTGCCCAACTCATTTAATAATGAGGGGATGTCCAGGGATTTGTAGGATCTGGAAAGTAGGATTCTGGGAGGGGGAGCTTTGGGTTTGTGAAATTTGTGCACGGTGCCAATCCAGTGGTTGTCACTAAGGGCATCCGGAAGGAGTCCAGAGGCTATAATCCTGTGAGGTTGAGAGGTGAGAGATCAATCTAGCAGTGTATGGTTCTGTGTTTTGTGGTTTGCCTGAGTAAGTTCAGTGATCTGTTGTGTTAGGATTAGGGCTGTTACCTTGTCATGAAATTTGGAGAGGGACTCAGCAAGCCAGTTCTGGTTAAAATCCCCTAATATGTGAATCTCACCACTTGCAGCCAGGGAGTTTAAGTAGCCTAGGTAGTCCAATATGTAAGGTGAGGTGGTGCCTGGAGTGCAGTATGTGCCTGCTATGTAGATTGGGGTTGAATGGGGGATGGAGAGTTTTACCATTAAGGCATTAATGGAGTCTGTTGGTAGGGATAGGGCAACCGTGGTGAATTTGATGGAGGAAGCAATGTGCATGGCTATGCCTCCTCCTTTTCTGCTGACCCAGTCATGGCGGAGCAGTGTGTAGCCGGGTATGGAAAATTATGCATCGGTGTTATGAGATTTTAGCCAGGTTTCAGAGAAAATCAGAATGCATGGGCTGAGAGACATGGCGAGGGCTTGTAGCAAGGTTATTATACACAAGAGGCTGCATATATTTATGTGTATTAGTTTGAGGCCCTAGGGGATTTGGAGTGGGACAGAAGGGCTTCGGGCATGGGGGTGGGTTGGTCCTGGGTTAAGTTCAATATCTCCTGCAAGGAGAAGTAGCAGGGTGACCATTAGTTTGGTGTGATGGGCTATCCATTGAAGTTTTCTGGTGGTGGTATGATGTGCAGCTCTGTCAGCTTCTGGTCTCCAGGTTTGTGGTAGAAGGACTAGGAGGCTGATTCAGAAAGTAGGTGGGATTAGCCCGGGGGAGGTGAAGAGAGTATGGTAGGGATGGGCATGGTGCGATTCAGCAGAGATAGTGGAGGTAGGAATATTTGTTAGCAGCCTGTCGCAAGATGTGATGTGGGCTGGGAGCGTAGGGTAAATTGATGGTGGGAGGGACACCCAGGGGGTGACGATAAAGAAGATTAATAAGTAAAGTTGAGGCATAATGGAGAGGCTAAAAGAGCAAGGGTCTGGAAAGTAATTGCAAAACCTTGGTGTAGTGGCCTCTAGTGGATGGCTGGTATAACCTGCAGATGGGAAAGTAGGCTGATTGGTTAAAACTGACATGTGACTTCAGGTATATAAGGGAGTGATTGCCAAAGGTGGGGGTGGGGGTGGTGGGGAGCTGACATGCAGCGTCAGTGGGGCTCTAGCTTGTTCAAACTGCATAGTAGCTGCAGCACCACAAGCTGTACCTTAGCGCTGCCTGTGAATTGCCATTGGGGAGGGTTGGTCTTCACTCCAGATCCTGGGAGGGCTTCCACGCTGCCCTCGTGACCTGAGGATTGCCCCGAAAGCTGTGAGAAAGACTGAATTTAAATAGGTAAGAGGTATGGAAGGAGGGGCTTGGTACAATCTTAAGTAAGCTTTAAACAAAGGGTGTCGGGGCTCAGAGGAGCAGTTACTGCAGTGGGAAAGCTCTAAATAATTTAAACCTTAGCCTGCTTGAAGCGCTGCTCAGAGCTGTCTGAAGGCAGATGGTAATTCAGAAGTTTCAAACTTCCCTGAGATCGGGAGCTCAGAGGTGCCTTAAGCAGATAAATTAAGCACTTTATACCTTTCTTTGTGTCTGCATTAAGCCCCTTGTATAGCACAGCAAGGCAGAGATTGAATTAAAGCTGGCTGCAGCTAAATCAGTTTTAAACAAATTAAGGTAACTCAAAAGGACAGTGAAAAAGCACAGTATTTTAGGGAGTTATTAGCAGACAAAAAACTATCTCCACACATCTGCTGACTTTAAAATTCAAAATATGGCGCCTTTTCTCTTGTAGCTTGCTTGTTCAAGCACCACGATCCTTACCTTAGCGCTTGTTCAAGCTGCATAGTAGCAGCAGCACCACAAGCCGTACCTTAGAGCTGCCTGTGAAGTGCCATTGGGGGGGTAGGTCTGCACTCTGGATCCTGGGAGGGCTTCCACGCTGCCCTCACAACCTGAGGATTGCCCCAAAAGCTTAGCGCTGCCTGTGAATTGCCATTGGGGGGGGTCGGTCTGCACTCCAGATCCTGGGAGGGCTTCCACACAGCCCTCACGACCTGAGGATTGCCCTGAAAGCTTAGCACTGCCTGTGAATTGCCACTGGGGTGGTTGGTCTACACTCCGGATCCTAGAAGGTCTTCCACGCTGCCCTCATGACCTGAGGATTGCCCCGAAAGCTTAGCGCTTGTTCAAACTGCATAGTAGCAACAGCACCACGAGCCGTACCATAGCACTGCCTGTGAATTGCCATTGGGGGGGATCTACCCTCTGAGCCATGGCAGCTGCACAGAGGATTGACATCCAGCAGAGGTCTTATCCTCTGCATCACTGTGTCCAATCAAACAATTACTAGAGTAGTACTATAGCTCCTTCACCATATTCTACCTGTGCTATTTTTTCCCCTGTAGCTGCTTTACTGCATGCTGTTTTTCATGTGCATTTTTTCTTGTGACATTTTGTAGTCACTGTATTAACCTGGTACCCTCAAAGTATTTGCAGCAGAACTCTGACTTCAATTTGATCTGATTGACTGGGCCTGTGAGGGGCCTCGAGGGGCTGGTGTCCTCCACAGGGGTGGGGAGTAGGGCCGGTTGGAGGCCCTAGCCTGTTACTCCCCCCTCCTAGGCTACCGGGGCAGCCCACCAGGGGGGTGGACTTGTCCCAGAGCCATAGTGGTGGATCTCTGGCCTGACGGGGCTATCCCCTTACTACTGCTGGAAAAATTCTTATGGCCCAGTAAGGGTCTTAACATCTCCAAATGAAGAACTGAAGATCCCTGCCTGATCTCTGGATGTCAGTGGGCCTGGTACAGTGAACCTCTACATTTATTTATTTTTTTAGACTGTGGAGGTTGGAGTCCAGCCAGCTTGATCTTCTTCATCTGCAAGTACTTTTTCTTTGACTTTATGTACTTTATGGAAGTTATTTGAGCAGTGAGGGGCTCAGTTTCCATCTGCGAATTTTCCCCTCTGTAAGAGATTTGTGAGAGACTTCTCTATGAGGAATCTATCGACTAACTTCAAAAATTGAGTGCCAGCACTGGGGAGTGCGAGTCCTCAGTGCTATAGTGCTATAGTGTTATAGTTTTGTTAGGTGGCCCAGGTTGTAAGAGAACTGGTGGGCCAACTTAACTTAATTTATTTATTTAATTACATTTTTTTGTTTTTATTTTATTTTATGTGATAGGGAGGTTAGGTTTGATTATTAGTTATATATTTTAGTTATTAGTTTTGTTTTGAAGTTGTTTGATTATTTAGTTGGGAGGGAGGGTCTAGAAAAGGTTTGGCTGTGACTTGGGGTTTTATTTTTTAATTAACTGCTATAATTAGCTAGTTAGACTGGTGTTAGTTAGTTATGTGGGGATTGTGAGATAAATGTCAGTCTGGGTTCCCCCCAGTCATGCGCTATTCAGCCTCCTCTCTTCATGACCTCCGCCCTTTCTACCGCCCTCCATTGGCTTTTTCTACCTACTAACATTGTCGGGCTCTAGGTATTGCCCATAGGAGGGGAACAGGGGGGTGGACAGCAGAGGCTGGAGGAGTGGGGTGCTCCCATTGGGGTTGCTAAGTTCAGAAGATGCCCTGGGGTGAAATGGAGTCTAGAGCATATGCCTCCATGTCTAGTCCCCATACCCAAGGGCACCATTATTGCCAATGGGCCGGTGGTCGGGACATCCCAGGAGTTCAGTCCAATTCGGGTGGTGTTGTGCAATGCCAGATCTGTCAGGAATAAGACTGCAGTGATTGCAGATCTTGTCGGTTCAGCAGATCTGACTTGCATCACTGAGACATGGCTGGATGATGATGCAGGCCCCATATTGGAGGCCGCTGTTCCAGCCAGGTATGCGGTGATACACCGCTTGAGATCGGACCGCAGGGGAGAGGGGGTTGCGGTCTGTTTTAAGACCAAATTGGAGCTCACCAGTGTTCCAGCTGAGGTGACCAGCTCATCTGAATGTGTTGTAGTAGCAGGTGCAGGCTATAGAATAGATCTCAACTGTCGTCCACCCAGTGATGGGAAGCTATTCCTTAAGGAAGTGGTGGACTTTGTCATCGATATGGCGTTTGAGTCACCCAGGCTGATGGTCCTGGGTGACTTTAATGCCTGGATCGATGATGAACTATCACAATTAGGACAAAACTTCCTCCAGTTGATGAATTCACTGGGCCTGTCACAGGTGGGTACCACTGCTACTCATAAAGGTGGCCACTCTCTTGACCTGGTTTTCCTCCTGGGGATCGAGGCCTCAGACGTGGGGGTGGAACCAGTCTGTTGGTCTGATCACTTCACGGTGAGGTTCAATTTTGGCATCCCTCTTGGTAGGCCATCCCTTGTAGAGATGGTCAAGTTACGACCTTTACAGAATATTACTCCTGATGGCCTATCTGCGGTCCTTGACCTATCTGAACTTCCTGTGGATTGCAATGATCCTGAAGCCTTAGTTTTGGCTTATAATATTGCTATCACTTCAGCTTTGGATACTATTGCACCAGTCTGTGTGCGACCTTTCTCTCTTTTTGACTCCGGGCTCCATGGTTTGATGGAGCCTTGAGGGAGTTGCGACATTTAGGTAGCAGGTTAGAATGTTGCTGGCGGAAATCCAGCCTGCATGCCGATCACTTTAGACTCTTAGAACATTATCAGTTCTATCAGTCAGAAATTTCCCATAAGAAGGCAGAGTTCCTGTCCCGGGAAATTTCTGCAGCTCAGAACTGACCAGCTCAGCTCTTCAAAACTGTGGACAAGCTGTGCAACCCAACCTGTATGCAGCTCTGGAGAGCTTTTTCACAATTACAATGTGATGAGCTTGCATGGTTCTTTGCTGATAAGGTGGCTGACATTAGGTCGGAGATCCTTTCAACACTTTCTATGTAAGTTATAGAGGATCAGGGCCTGGTCACTGTCCCTCCATTCTCCTGGAGTACCTTCTACAGTCTGGAAGTCATGGATGTTATGTGGATTGTCCAGGGGATGCACCCTATATACTGTAGTTTAGACCTGGGTCTGACTTCCCTAATTATGGGTTGTGGTGATCTTATCAGCCCGGTTCTGGCACAGATAGTCTGGTGCTCCCTTGACTCTGGTGTCTATCCTGCTCCTTGAAAGAGACAGTAGTGACACCGTTGTTGAAGAAAGCTTCTTTGGATCCAGACTCTTTTGCAAACTACAGGCCAATCTCAAACCTCCCCTTTTTGGGGAAAGTGATCGAGAAAGTAGTGGCTGCACAACTGGAGAACCATTTGACCATCCATAACATCTACAAACCTCTACAACTGGTTTCTGGAAGAGGCATAATACTGAGAATGCACTAGTTCGGGTGCTCAATTATCTCCTGATGGTGAGAGACCAGAGAAAATGGTCCATTTTGGTACTTTTAGATCTGTCATCAGCATTTGACACCATTGACCATGGAGTTCTGCTTGAGTGCCTGAGATTCATCTGTGGACTCTCGGGATTGGTCTACAGATGGTTTACATCGTACCTCACTGGAAGATCTCAGAGTTTAGTGTTGTTTTTTTTTTCCTCTGATTCAATCCCTCTGTCATGTGTGGTCCCTCAGGGCTCAGTGCTGTCCCCCATGTTGTTTGCAGTGTATATGCTTCCCCTCAGAGACATTGTAAGATGGTATGGGCTGAGGTTTCATTGCTATGCCGATGATACCCAGCTATATCTGTCTTTTGCTCCTGACCATGGAGGAGCAGTCTCGGTGTTTAATAACTGTCTCGAAGAAATCCAAGTGTGGATGAGGTCCAGTTGGTTGAGGTTGAACCCAACAAATACGGAGGTGATGGTTTTGGATCCAGGTCATTGGATGGGGGGCTGGGGGCAGGCTGTCCCCTGGGATTATTCCTAGGGGATGCTGAGCTCCAGGCCTCTGAACAACTGTGAGATGTGGGGGTGTTGTTAGACTCAGGGCTGACACTTCATGCTCAGTTGTCAGCTGTCATAAAGTCTTCTTACCATCTTACAAACATCACCAGGATTAAGTACTTTGTACCGTCGGTAGACCTGCCTACATTGATACATGCCTTTGTGACCTCGCTCCTAGATTACTGCAATTCTCTTTACTTTGGGCTACCGGGGGTTGATATCTGTCACTTGCAGCTGATGCAGAACTCAGCAGCCCAGTTGCTGATGGGGATTTTGAGATCTTCCCATATTATGCCGGTGTTGCATGATCTGCACTGGCTGCCTGTTCAGTGGCGGATCTCCTTCAAAGTCAGGTTACTGACATGTAAAGCCCTACATGGACTGGGCCCTGACTACCTGAAAGAGCTTTTGATTACTTATCTCCCTGAGCGACCACTCCGCTGGGCCAACAAGGGGTTGCTAGAGATTCTGAAGGTGACTTTAAAATCTGCGGGAGCCCGGGCATTTATGTTCATGGCCCTGACCCTCTGGAATTCTCTACCCTGTCAGATTAGGGAGTGCGCGACTGTGGGGGGATTCAAGCAGGCTTTAAAAATGTTTTTGCAGAATAAAGCTTTTAATGATGGTGTTGACTGACAAGCATGTATTTATAACTGTGCTGATATTTTGTTTTGTTTTGTTTTATATGTTTTAATTGATTGTATTGTTATGCGCCTTGGTTATGAAAGGCGCATTATAAATAAAGAATTATTATTATTGTATCTTCAGCAACATGCTAATTACCTAACAAAAAGGTTTCAAGAGAGGGGGTACAAGAGTGATGTGATCAATGGGGGTGTGAGAGCACAGAAGAACAGATAGAGGCACATCACTGGTTCCCAAATCTACAGTTGTTCGAGAAATTGGTGGGGTTCCTACAGAAAAGCTTTAAATTCTAGTTCGGAGAATCTGTCACTACATTTTCATTACAGGCAAGTATAAAAAAGCATTTGTGAATGCTAAACGTTTGATGCTTGTTAAACAATTTGTTTTGTTTGTAATGTTTTGACTCCAACTTTTAATGAGATTTGTTTTAGAATTCATCTTATTGGCATAACATGTACAATTTATAGTATATTGGCCAAAATGTCATTTCTCACCAGAGGTGCGAAAACATATCTTGTGTAGGATTTTAACAAGTGACACATTTCATGTTCATGAGCTGATGTACAAAAATTGCTGTGTCGAAAGTTTGGGGTCAAAATATTGAAAATTAACAAACTTATTTTAGGAGCCTGCATTCATAAATTCCAACATAGGCTGATAACTATATTGTTTTTTAACAATTTTACCTAAAATTTTCAACAGCCTTCTTATGACCCCACCTCATGAACAAGTGCAGAAACATTTCAACTCCTGCCTGAAAGTTGATTTCACGCAGCAAATGTGAAATCACCTTTCAGGATGTGAAAAAACATTTTGGCCAAGATTAAAAAAATGAGATGCTGTGAAAAAATGACTATGTTGAAAATTTGGGGTTAAAATATTAAAAATTACCAAAGTTATGAGCCTGCATTTGCAAACTTCAAAATAGGTTCATATCTTTTGTTGTTTTTTTTAAATATTTTTACACCAAATTTTCAACATAGCATTCTTATGATTCCACCTCAAAAACAACAGTGGGGAAATGTTCAAGTCCTATGTGAAATGTGAAGTCACGCTGCGACTGCAAAATCACCTTTCAGGATGTGAAAACATATTTTGGCCGGGATTTGGACAATGACAGCTGTCACATTCATGAGGTGCTGTGAAGAAATGGCTATTTCAAATACTTAGGGGCAAAATATTGAAAATTACCAAAGTTACAAGCCTGCATTCAAAAATATCAACATAGACTCATAACTTTGTTATTTTTCAATATTTTTAGACCAAATTTTCAACATAGCATTCTTATGGCCCACCTCATGGAAAATGTGGAGAACATTTTCAACTCCTGCCTGAAAGGTGATTTTGTGCAGTGACTGCAAAATCACCTTTCAGGACAGATTTACTTAATGTCACTTTCATTGCTCATGAGGTGGTGTCCCAAAAAAGGTATGTTGAAAATTTGGGGCAAAAGTATTAAAAAAGTGGCCAAGTTATGCTACTAAGTTCAAAACTTCATTGAAATACATTGAACCGCATACCTGACTTCCTCAGTTTGTGGTCTGGTGTTGGAAAGTGAAGTTATGTTTGCAGTCCAGAGAGGATTATGGTGTTGAACCCCCGGTGGGTAATTAAGGGCTTAGGGGACTAGTGGGGTGGGTGCTGAGTGGGAGGGATGGGTGGAGGGAAACTAATGGTGCAACAGACATCGATGACCATGTTTTTTTTACAGGGTTAAAAAAAACACTGATGGACAAACTCCATTCTGACACTGGGATTGGGCACCCCAGAGTTGGGCTTCTTTTTAGAAAGGTGGTGGGTGATATGCAATGGAGGGGGGTGTCAAGAGAAGCAGTAGCAGGGGTGGACTCCTGCTCTGCTTCCATTAAAAATAAAGATGGGAAAACCAGGATAGTGCGTGGGCCAAGTGGAGGGGACAGCTAGAAAGAAGCAGTAACAGCGGTGGGCACCCCGCTCTGCTTACATTAAAATGTTAATACAGTATAAAGATGGGAAATGCAGGTGGGCAGATGAGCTACCTGAAGGGGATGGACAGGAAAAAAAAATGAAAAGCATTTGACCTAGGGAACAGTGGTCCCTGAGGGAATGACAGGCTGCAGGCATTGATAGCAGATCAGCTGCTTGCTGACCAGCCGGCTTTATGTAACTCAAAGAACAGAAGCCATCATATTGGTGTAGCTTCAGGTTCTTTGAAATACATAAAGTTTCCACCCACCAAGCAGCAAGTGATGTCGAGAACATAGTGCGTGGTCATTGATGTAGACTGCCAAGCCAATGCTATTTTCAACTGCAATGGGATCGGCAGTGACACACCCCCATTATCTGCTTTCATCGTAGCAAAACATTTGGTGTGCATTAAATGTAAAAGTAATACAGAAACGTTATAATGTCTTAAGGGCTGAACACAAATTGTCACCATGCATTACAACCACACAATGGTGTTCAAAAGAGATTGTACCATTGGTGACTGGACTGTACATAATTACTGATGAAGTAATGATCAACAACAGTTAAGACCTCAATAGTTACCATTTCAACCTAATGGGAATTTTCCTTGTGGAATGGAATATATTGAGGTCTCATGATGAAAACAACTTATATTTGTAATGGGAACACAGGGGAGAGATGTGTTATTAATTACTTTATAAGATGCAATTCAGTAGGTGTCATCTACCGTATGTTGTTGTTATTACAGGTGCTTCTCCATTGCAAAAAGAAAGTGAAAAGTAAAGGTTCACACTGGTGAATGTGTGGGAGCCATTGAATGTGGTAATAGAGAAAATGAGTTGGCTAACCATGTTTGCAATATGGGTAGTAACCACAACTTTAAATTTTCAGGGATTGAGAGGCCTTCTGTAAATACAAGAGAGGGAGATCCTGATGATTTGTTATTACATCATGAAAGCTATTGGATTTACATATTGGGAGTAATGGAAGGTTTGGAACTTAATGCTACTGTAGATTTGATCTCAAACCAATATTGAAACAATTAGACTGTTTGGATTAGGATGTGGTTTAAATATACCATACTTTATCTGATTATTTTTTTCACCCATTACTGTGCACTGTTATATGGACATTTTTTAGGTGAACCTATAGTAATATACTAGCATATTAAATAAAGATTAAAAGAAAGGGAAGGCTTTGAAAGGCCCACCCTCTTTTCCTCCTTTCAAAGCCTTCCCTTTCTTTTGTTCTCTATCTAATATGCTAGTATATTACTTAAAGTCTCTGGGCTCGATATTCAAAGGGTAATGCTGGGTTGGGTCAAGGCCTTCATCAATAGCATTTTTTTCCACAGCTGTGCAAAAGTCCTTTGATGCAACTGCACCAGATATTAGTACATCAGGTGCAGTTGTGACAGTTTCCACACTTTACAGCAGCTTGCACCAAATATTTGTTGAAACACCCATAAAAAGATTCCCCCAGAGGGTCACGTGATGGCAGCCTAAAGTGAAAGTCGCACTTGCCTGGAGCTCACCGATCGACCCCTCAATTTCTTCCTTTTTCGGCGCTCTTTGCCGAATTAACGGCTGCTTTTTTTGCGATCGCTAAGTCCGATAACGCGACTGCTCGGTTTCCGCTTTTGGCGATGGAAACATTCATTAAGAAGTCCTGCCCGAAGAATTCACCCCCGCAGATGCCGGAGAAAGCACAGGCTGCAAAGAGGGCCAAGCAACAGGCTGCTAGCCTGTCCCAGCTCCCCATACTCGACTCCCTGCTCACTGAAGCTAAATTTATGGAAATAATGAAACCTCTCCAAGCCTCCATTATGATGCTATCAGGGGACATTCAAGATATTAAACAGGCTATAGATTCACTTTCTAGGAGGATTGGGGATGCTGAGTGTAACATCTCCTCGTTGGTTAGTAGACAAAATCGAGCTGTTTCAGAGATTGTTCTGGCAAAAAGAAGAATTAAAAAACTAGAGGATAAGCTAGAAGATTTGGAGGGGCTCAGCAGAAGGAACAATCTGGTGGTCATAGGCATTCCAGAAAGAGAGGAAGGTAATGCTCCAGTCACTTTCATGCAAAAATTTTGCCTTAAAATTGCGGGTTCTCCTCCCGGAGGGGGAGATTATATAATAGAAAGGGCACATCGATCCTTACGCCCTCCCCCTGTTCAGGATCAACCCCCCAGACCTCTGATCCTGCATTTTCTTAATTATCTGGATAAACAACACGTTCTGGATAAAGTTAAAGGGACGAAGGAGCTATTATGGAGAGCAAGAGAATCCAATTGTCCAGGATCTGCCCCATTCAGTAAGAATCAGAAGACAAGTATTGCATCCTTTAGTCTCTAAGCTCATTGCTGCATGAAGCCCTGTAAGGTGAAATACCGCCACTCTAATGGTTTCACATGAGGGAAATGGCTTTCATTCGAGTCTCAGCAGCAGGCCCAACAGGAGTACAGCGGATACTACCAGACCTGTTCAAGTGAACTTTTGACTTACTCATCTGTTTGAGTGGGACTCTCATGCATCTCAGTATGAAGGATTTATGCGGCGGAATTATCTGACATTTATTAAGAAAGAGGAAAACTTAATGTTTTTTTTTCTCTTTCAGTCTGCTCTGATTGAGACTGGAGGGATCTACTGAGTTTTAACTAGCAAGTCTCATGCTGCTTGCAAGGATGCCATCAGCAGTCGCTTACCCTGTGCAGCTGAAGTTACATTATAAAAGTTCCAGGAAGAAGTTCCGAGTTTACGCCTAATTCCCTTGGACTTTTTTTTTTTTATGGGGCATACATTGCTTGTTTATTGGTTTAATATGGGATACTATCTCAGTGAGCGGGGTAGGTGGGCTCGGGTGGGGATTGGGTGATAATTAGCTATAGACTGTTTTTGGATGTATATCATGTGGCAGTATTGTGTTGGCGTGAAGTTTTTGGGAACTGGGGGTTATGTATAAATAAGGGAAGGTGGGTTTAGAAACTTTACTATCTGGGGTGGGGAGGAGGTTGGGGCGGACTAGCTAGAGGAGGGGATGGGGAATTTTCAGGGTCTCGAACATACGAATAGTGGGAGGTCTTTGGTTTGTTTGGGTGCTTGCATTTCTTTACTAGGGCTGTCAGTGTAATACCCCAGGTGATTTCTCAGAGGTTTCGTCTGATTTTATTCACCAGGTATATGGCATTTCCATTTAAAATTGTCAGTTGGAACATAAAAGGAGCCAAGGATAGGGTCAAGAGGCAGGTAGTCCTAAAACATCTTTCACACTTAGGGACACAAATTGCTTTCCTTCAGAAACCCATCTAAAGAGAGCTGACCTTCATTATTTAAAAGATTGTGGGTAGCTCAAGTTTTTTGTCTTGCAGTGCATCTTCTAGGAGAGCTGGGGTAGCCATACTAATTGCAAGAGGGGTGCCTTTCAAATTGGTACAGGAATGTTAGGACCCAGAAGGGCTTTTTGTGTTTGTGAAAGCTACATTAGCATCTCAAACTGTGGTCTTAGGCTCGATTTATGGTCCCAATTGTGAATCTCCTTCTTTTTTTAGGGACCTTCCCCTCAAAATAGGCCTAGAGGCACATAATATCACCATTCTTGGGGAGACTGGAACTTGGTACTCAAAATGATTTGGATAGATCTTACAACAGACATAGAGGCCTTTCCCCTTCCCAAAGGGCCCTGAAAGACTTTATCAACAATTTAGCCTTAGTTGACATATGGCGTCTTTTGTTTCCAGAAAGGAGACAATATTCTTTTTTCTCCCCAGTCCATCATACCTATTCGAGAATAGATTATATTCTAGTTAGCTCATCTATGGTTCCCAATATGTCCCATGCTGAGATTTATACATAAATAAAAATACACGCCTTTCCCGGAATTGTGTAGATCTACACAATGGAGGTTAAATACCCAAATTATAAAAGAAGAAAGTTCCCTAAGGAGCATTAGGGAGCTTATCATACATTTTATGACAGTCAACAATGACTCCATAAATCAAAAAGACCTTATATGGGCTGCCTAAAATGCTTCTTAAGAGGAGTTGATTAAGATGGCGTCCAGGAAGAAAGCAGGGAGCAGAGTGATAGGCTGAGAACAATTTTAACGGCTATCCAATTAAAGGAGAATACTCTATCCCGTAGCTCACCTGAATTAGAGTGGGTCAGGCTGCATCAGTTGCAGGCCCAGTACTCGGCTATAATTTTTCAGCAATCAGATCTTGCCCTTACTCGAACCAAGATGCAGTATTTGGACCTAGGTGAAAAGGTGAGTAAACTCCTTGCTTGGCGAGTAAAACAACTGGACTCAGCTCAATATATAGTGGGAGTTCGGGCAGGTCAAGGGGACCAGATTCATACTGACCCGAGAGAAATCTCGAAGTTATTTGGAGAGTACTTCCAGAAATTATATGCACATGAGTCTGTTGCGGGACCCTCCGGTCCTGAAATTGGAGTACCTAAGTGAAGTGAACTTGCCAAAATTATCAGAAGCCGACTCTAAAATTTTAGAAGCTCCAATCGCCCTTGCCGAGATACAGCAAGTTATCCAGCAGCTGCCCCCAGACAAATCCCCAGGCCCCGATGGTTTCCCGAGTAATTTTTATAAGGCTTTTCTCCCAGAGATTTCACCAGTTCTACTTGACGTTTTTAGGTACTGGTTCAGTTATGGTATTTCTGATCCGCTCTTCCTCGAGGCCACAATTTCCCTAATTTTGAAACCGGATAAAGACCCAACCAGTTTGGATAGTTATTGGCCAATCTCTTTGCTTAACACCGATATTAAAATACTTAAAATTTTAGCTAATAGACTAGCTGAAGTTATGGACCGATTGGTTAGTAGGGAACAGGTAGGTTTCATGAAAGGGAGACGATCTCACGATCACATGAGGAAACTTATGCATCTTATTGCAGTAGCAAAAGAGTCCAAAATCCCTGCGGCACTCCTTTCACTCTATGCCGAAAAGGCCTTTGATCGGGTCTCATGGCCCTTTCTGTTTGCCACTGTCTCGGCTTTCGGCATACCCCACAATTTTATAACTTGGATCAGATTATTATACTCATGCCCATCAGCCAGGGTGAAATGCAATGGATTCCTGTCACCGGCCTTTAAGTTGGGCGGGCACTGGCAGGATGCCCTGTCCCCTTATTATTCAACTTGTATTTAGAGCCATTACTGCATAGGATTATAAAGAATTCAGCCATCAAGGGTATATAAATAGGGATTCTAGGTATGTCTGTTCTGCATATGCGGATGACGTGCTCTTACATATAGAAAATCCAGAGTCTTGATCCCAACTATACTTAAGGAGATTAACAGTTTCTCCGTAGTATCTTCATCTAAATTAAACTGCTAAATCTAAAGTTTTCCCTAAACTATCTTTCAAGAAAAGCAGGGATGCAGGGTCTAGGTGCATGGGAGACAAATTTGTTACATTTCTTGGCATAAAGATTAAGGCGAGTTTTATCCAGATGGTCAGGGATAATTTGGGTTCCATTGTGCGAGAGATCTCGGCTGATCTTAAGAGATGGAGCGCATTCTCCTTATCCCTATGGGGCAGGCTGAGTCTTATAAAGATGATGGCTCTTCCTAGACTTCTTTACCTGCTTGATATGCTAGGAGCCTTTTGCCAAAGAGCTGGTTTATTAAATTACAGAAGGTATTTAATTCCTTTTATGGCAAGAGTAAAACAACCCGTCGCTCTTATCTCAAACTTTCAGCTCCCAAACTTAAAGGTGGCCTAGCAGCCCCCTCTCTTTTTATCTATTATTTGGCCCAGCATGTAGGAAAATTGGCTTTCTGGGATCGGGATCAGACTAGAGTTCCATATACTCCTCTCTGGTTGGACATTGAACAGGTCCTTGCGAAGAGGGCCAAATGTTCCTTATCTGCGCTCCTTTATATCCCTCTGGCCTGCCTTCCCATGCCGCTCAAAAATAACCCTATAGGATGGTCTATCAGGGCATTTCATCAATTGCTAAGTTATTTAGGGGTTAAGTGGTGGTTATCCGGCTCTCAACCCATTATTGACAATCCACAAATTAAAATTGGTGGCTCCCCTATCCCGGCCTTTTGGCCTCAGGTATATGCAAGTTAACGATCGCTGATTTTTGGGATCAGGGCAGGCCATATAGGTTTGATGTCTTAAAAGAAAATTGGAGCTTTATGGAACGTGATTTTTATAAATGGTTGCAGCTTAGAAAAGCCCTAACTCAGGTCTTCTCCCGAATTATAAAGAGGTTAACGAAAGTAAAGATATACACACTCTTTTAGGACTATGCAGGCCTTCTGCACGCAATGGCCAGGGTTCACAGTCTCCTCCAAGAATGGGATCACACTCTACCTTCGGAATCTGCTACTATTGGGTCCAGGCGTTGGATATCAGTGCCTCCTGAAAGCCTGGAGGATGCTTTGGTCTACAGTGTATAGATTCATTAAGCAAGACAGGCTAAGAATGATCCAGTTTAAAATTATGCATCATATGCATTTGACTCCTACCCATCTCTTCAGAAGGAGACTTAGCTCACCTCTATGTGGGAAATGTGGAAAGGAAGATGGAACTCTTTACCACCTTTTATGGTTTGTGCCCTCAAGTCCAAAACTTTTGGAAATCAGTAGGTTCCCTACTCAGCCCTATCCTTGGCTCTTACAGAATGGATACCCCCGAGATCTGCTTATTGGGTGCCTTCCCTGCGACCACTCCTAAAGTTTGGAGAGCATACATTAGTCTGACCGCTGCTGTAACGAAGCTGCTAATTCTTAGGCACTGGGTGTCAGACAAGGTTCCAACATTGGTGGAGTGGCATAGGGAATGCACCTTTGCTATACAACTTGAAAAACACATTGCAGACACAAGGGGTAAAAGAGAGTCTTTTGTTAAGTTATGGGGTTCATTGGAGCATTTTCTTTTCTCCTGGACTCCGTTTAACTAAAACTTTATTTTTTGGTTTATTAGCCTAGCACCCTCTAAGGGTTAATTAGTGACTTTTGACCTCTTACATGTTTAATGTTGAGAGTTTGTGGGGGGTGGGGGAGGATATTGGGTTCGTAAGTTATTTAGTGTAGACTCTTGTTTCTGCCGGGGAAAGTGTTTGTCTTTAATTCTTCTGCAGAATGGCTCTAAGATGTTGTGGCTTTCTCTGTAACCCCTATTTAATTATTCATGAACAATTGTGTTTGTTGAGAAAATTAATAAAACTTTTAATTAAAAAAAAAAAAAAGATTCCCCCCAAATGGTACAAGTTAGACCAGGTATAAGGTGGTCTAATTTGCAGCATTTGGCCCTCAGGATTGAAAATCCTGATTGCCAGCTGGGAGACTGTCACAAGCCCCATGCAACAAATGATTGGCACACCAAGGGCTTGTGGCATTCTTAGGGCTTTGAATATCGAGCCCTCTGGCTTATGATATCAATCTATGGTTACTTGCAGCAACTTACAGCAAAGATCTTGATGTAAAGCTGATAGCACTTTATTTGATTACTGGTTTGATAAAATGCTGAAATAAGTTAGTTGTGTGCTAGGCATTGCATTACATTGTATGTTTTACACTTTTTCAACTTCTCTTCCATCTGGTCATTTTTGGAGATTCTTAAGAAAAGATAAATAATTTTTTGATAGTTTCTACATGTTTATACAGTGCATCATAGTATTAATCCAGTGCATCATGGTAAAAATGCCATTAGCTGTCTGGGTTTTAGCACTATTACTTCAGATATATGAGTAGCACTCTTTATACTTCTGTATCTTACACTTATTTAATTATTTGTCTTTTACTGTATACCTAGGACTCTGAAAAGGAGCTTATTAGTACAGTATAGTAAGATTTCATAATGATAATTGGATTGAGGTGCAATACAATAAGAAAGGTGGTCTAACTAAACAAATAAAAGTTAATAGGGGCATTAGACTGGGGTGCCTTTTGGCCCCCACGCTTTTTAACATGTATATTAACACTATCTTACAAAACTTAGAAGATTCTGAATTTCATTCACCCATATTATTAAATAGGAAAGTTTTGTGCATGGTCTATGCTGAACATATTGTACTTTTGTCAGTTTACCTATTGGGATTGCAAAGGAAAATGAATATACAAGCATCTTATGTAAATATTTCAAGCTTCGGATAAATAGAGAAAAGACTAAAATAGTAATTTTCAGTAACAATAAAACTAATAAATTCCAGAAATGTTATATGTACAATAAGTCAATTGAAACCACTAAATATTATGATTACTTGGGTATGCTTTTAAGCAAACCTTACCTGAAAACAACTTAGGAATTTGCTTATCATCAAGTTAAAACTGCCTTTAATGCATTCAAGAACTTTCATTCAAAATTAGTCAAGATTTCTGTTCTGAGTATCCTCAGGGCTGTAAATGCCAAGGTTAGTGCAAGTTACAATATGGTGTGGAAATTTGGGCACAATCTATATTAGTTTCACAATATACTGTGGCATTCCCAGAGTAAGGTAAGTTGAGACCAGCCGAACAGTGGTTTTATTTTAATGGTAATTAGTTCTTTTTCCATTCAGGAAAATGTGACACTGACAGAATGAAATGAATGTCACAGTTTCCTGCATGACAAAAGGGACTAATTGCCATTGAAATTACATTGCTTTATTCAGTAGGTCTACTGCAGCATACTGCAGAATGCTTTAAAAGTGGGTTTCATTCTGGGAATGCCACTGTAGATCATTGGAACAACTAATGAATATATATATATATATATATTTGCAATTTAAAAATATACAAACTTAAGGTACATACAATACCACATACAATGGCATCGAACCTGTCAGAATAATACAACATGTAACAACTAATGAATGAATTTTATCGGTACATTCTTATGGTACCACAGTCTGTGCCAGCTGCAGTCTTGAGAGCAGAACTGGGTCAAATGCCCATTCATTCATTAATCTTGGAAAAACAAATAAAGTTTCTGTTGTCTCTATTCCTCTTAAAAGACTTTCACCTACCAAGACAATGTCTTGAGGAACAAATAAATTATTCACCTAACGGTTTCACTTTTCCGTACATAAAAATAATGACACTCTTTATTCATCCTTTGAATTTAAAGATTCTTTTCAAAATCCATATTAGACCTAGGAAAGAAATTACCAATATTATTAAAAGCAAAATAAGAAGTCAATCAGATAAATTAGATTCAGAGAGAATCTCTATTAAAACACTACAAATAGTATAAACTTATTAAAAATAATAATCAATTAGAACCATATTTACAGATTATCTTGGATCCTGCACAGAGGAGATTTCTGACCCGGTTCCGGCTGGAACTTTATAATGCTAATTACATTTTATTGAATCAAGGGAGATCTGGATATACCTCTCCCAATTGTAAATGTAATAATAATACATTTGATTAATTAAAACACATAATATTGCTATGCCCACTCTACAAATTAAGAAGAACTGAGTGGTTGGGTTCCATCCCTGAGGATTTCGATCTCCCTGATTATATTTTAAAACTGTTTTTTACTTCAGAAAATTCTGTAATACTATAATATGTAAATGATGTGTTTTTATGGCAACTATCCATTTGTGACCAATGTATTTCATACAGACTCTGTATTGTAAACACTCTGATTTAAGTCAAAGTGTGATGTTTGCAACAAACTGTGTTATTCTACTATGTCTGTGCTTAAGTTTTTAAAATGTAAAAACTTGTAGTTAATCATTTAATAAAACTTTTACTTGTACTTGTGCAGTATACATCAGTTAACCACACATGCCTGGGAAGTCAAAAGTAAAATACAGGACTATGAAGATAGAACACAGCACAAAAGAAGAATCACACAAATCTATGTTTAGCACAGATATGCATGAATTATATACTCTCTGCAATGATATACCGTATATTTATCCTGTAGTCCATTGGGGACTAATGAGATCATTGCCTTACCTTTGATAGAAACTCAGCCTTATAATGTAACTGGATTAAGTAATCTTTAATTGTAGCTGTGTTTTAGGTTACTTGTACTGGACTGAGTTGATCAACATCAGAGACTGTTTTAATTGTTTTGTTAGCTTTAATTGTTCATCCACATTTAAGGCACTACATACTAATTTGAATGCAGAACAAATAGTTAATTCTGTAATTTAAATGCAAAAGTGCATTTTCAGGAGATATTGAGCACAATGAACACTATAAATGCACTCAATTTTAATACTGTTTTTACTCTTGACAAAGCATGATTTAGGTGCAAAACAATGTCTTGTTTTTGTAACTGTACTAGATGCTAATTTTTATCTTCATGTGATGCAATACATTATTGTTTGCACTATAAAACTGTTTAGGTGTTTATGTTCTTACTTATGGGTATCTGTGAGCTGGGGGTCTTTTAATGAAAAGGTACTAATTACCTTGTCATGCGTGTATTGTTAATCTTACTGTAGTTATGGTAAAACAAATGTTTTTGGAGGTTTTACTGTAGCTACCATTAGCTCAGTAAACTGTTCTGTTCAGAATCAGATCACACTGCTAATCCCTCAGGGGAGGTGCTGCTATTTATTTTACTGCAGGGTTTTCTTAATTTTTTTTCTTCACAACATTACTGTATAAATCTAAATATATAAAATTACGGGAATAAATGTTTGACTAAAAAGAGAGGTGCTGGGGAGGTGGAAAAGAAGTCTATACATTTTGTGGGGTAAAAGTGTGTTGCAGCTAAAAGAAAACAACATCTGCATTTGTGTCATCCATGGGCCAGTAGTAATAGTAAAGGTATTAGGTGACAGCATCACTGGGAGTACAGTAGTTAGCAGCAGCAGTGGCAGCATTAGTGTGGCCAAATTTTGTTTGCCATATCTCTTTCATCCATTCTGCTTTGGGCTGGGGGGGTGGCAACAAGAGGAACAATCCAAAAAGTAGCAAAATGTTTGGCTCAGGCATAGTGTTTGAGGAGGATGTTGTGAGTGTCCCCATGACTCGTAGAAGTGGTGATGCTGAATCTGATATTGATGATAGTTTCCCATTCTCAAATGACAGTGTGGAGCTTGACAATAAGTTGTAGCCTGAGGGAATGATTTGATTGTTTCACAGTCAGAAAAGACTACATTTAAAAATATGTCTCTGACTAAAGATAATGAGAAAAAGAGAGATCTGGAGAAAGTGAAGATGAGGAGAACAGAGCTCGGGAGAAGAGCAAAATCAGTGGTGTTGAGGATGATAATTTGGATGAGAACTGAAGGGGAAAAAGTGGTATGGTGATGCTTCTGAACATGTAAGGCTTTGCACACTAGTATATCATAGAACTACCAAAGTCCCCCAATATTACAACCGTCGTTCTTCTTACCATGGTCCAGCCCATTACATTGCACACATTATGCAGTATCAAAGTGCATACAACATCCCAAAATACATCCATATCCACCCCGCCCCATCCCACTTTCACCACCTTTTAAAATCAAGGGGTACAAAATCCAGTTTGTGATTTTTATATAGTGGCCCCAGCTGATGAAACAGTTATCTGTCAGTTGTGTCAAATGTGAGTTAATCTGGGGAATAAAAGGAAGCTACCTAGGCACTGCTGGCCAACACACACCTAAAGTCGAGACACATGTTAGGCTAGACAGAACACTAAAAGGAAGCTGGTGCAGAAGATCCCTCTCCCTTATCATCTGCATTTTCCAAGGCAAAAATGGTAGGGAAATAGTAATAGTGGATGTAGGACTGACTGATGATGACTACTGCAGAAATGAGAAGGAGTCTGTGGGACTTCCTAGTAATGGTCATAGCAGCAGTAGTTGCTTGAGAAGTAACATCCTGAGGCACCAAAGCACAGCAGCCAAGTTCAGAAAACATCTAAAATCACTGCTTTCCTTCAAACAGCACCTGTGATTCCCCGGGAGTCAAATACTACTCCGCCAGTCATGCCACCACACTGAGTCCAGTTGTTTGATAGCCCAACACCCAGAAAGGTTCCAGCTTATGCTGCATGGCATGTTTGAGCATCATGCCAAATTCGCATACATTCATGTTACTGCATGTGAACTTAATGCAGTAACAGATGAATTGCTGACATCAATCTATTGCTATTCTTTTCTTTGGAAAACATGGAATTTAGAAGTTTGATTGGCCGTGTCTGTCCCAAATGGTAGATTCCTTCAACAATTTATTTCTCCACACTTGCCATTCCAAATCTTTATGGGATGTTATCAACCATGGTAATCCATGCCCTGCTGCATTCAACATCACCATACATAAATCTCAGTATGGATATGTGCACCAGTGGCCAAATGGTAGGTTCTGTCTGCACATTAGGGCACATTGGGTGCATGTACCTGGGATAGTATTTGACTCTGGCCAGGGAAAAAATTGCTGTGGCAGCAACACTCTGGATACTCACCAGCATGGCACACTGGCAATGAAGAGTGTAACTGGATCACACTCGGGTCAGAAAATACCAGAAGTCCTCTTGGCTGATACTAATGACTCACTGTGCCCCCATTCATGAAAAGTGGGAATGACTGCAAGTGATAATGGTTCAAATGTAGTGAAATGGATTAGTGATTGGGGGTTTCTGAGGGTGTCATGCCCGGCACACTGTCTTAATCTCACTTTACAGGAGTTTCTACCATATCCAGATATTAGGTTCATATTGACTGTAGCCGGCACATCTATGCCTGCTTTGCCAGCTCTGGAAAGACATGTGACTATCACAGGCACCTACAGATCAAGATGTAACTCATCACCAGATGGAATGCAGCACGGTACATGATTGAGCAATGGTACAAGCAGTATAACACCATCTCTGAGTATCTGCTGCTGCATACAAGCTATGACAGTTCAAAGTGCCTATGTCTCTGGCAACTGACCAGTGGTAATTAATTGATGGCGATTATGATTCTAAGGCCATTTGAACATGTAATTCAGACAGTGAGTGGGGACACTGCCTGTATCAGTCAGGCCATCCCATGTCTACAGGTCCTGAGGGAGACACTGTTGAATGTACACCAGGTGCTGGAGGCAGTTGGTGAAATGGAAAGGTGTGCCTTAATGGAACACATGCTCATGTACTACAGTAGCCATATTCCTGCATTCAGCAGTCTGTAGATTTTGGGATTGCCAGCATGTTTGACAACTAATATAAATGGAGCCTGTCATCAATACTTGAAGATCGGCATAATCAAGTCCAAAATGTAAAGCTTTTCTAATAAGATGGATGCATGGAGCAAAGATATTAAAGCCACAATTATGTAAGGCACAACATGATGAAAGTGAATAGAGACTAGGTGTTGCTAACATCTTGCATGGTAAACTGATTTATAAAACATGCAAGATAACAGAAAAAATAACCACAAATCTACTTTGGGATGATGTGTACCAGGTGGGAATTGAGGAGAAAGAGGAGGAGGTGGCTGATGAGGCAGCAGGATTATGAGCAGTGCAAAGTATGGTGGATGTATATTTTTTAGACACCTTGTATCTTGAAATCATGGGAGAACCCTTGCTGTACTTGAGTAGCAAAGTCGCTGATTGGCCAGCACTGACCTCAGTAGAAATCAAATACCTGAGCTGTCAACCCTTGAGTGTCAGTGTTGAGAGGGTATCCAGTTCAGCAGGCACCATTGTGTGGGACAGGCATACAAGTCTGCCTCCTAGAAATGTTGGTATGCTAACATTTATTGCAAATGAATGTGGAACACATTCCTCACAACATAATCATGTTAGTGTTCCTATCACTTGAAGGTGGCAGTGGTGGTGAAGATGAACCCAAAGAGCCTGAGGTTGTCAACACAGGCATATTGCCTTCTATTGAGATAGATAAATCACCGATGGAGAAACTATTCTCATGTTGAGACAACTCCAGTCAGGATGACTGGATAGAATGCTTCCTTGATGAGGATGATTGAAACATAGAAAGAAATATATTCTACCCATTCATTCCTCCTCATCAGTTGAATCATTTTCTTTATATTTCAGTTTAGATTTCATATCATGATATTTTCCCCAAGTTGTGATGCTGTTCCATACATCCCTGTGATACCTGCCTCTGCCCTCTCCTATGTGATATCCACAGTTAGTATAGGAAATTAGTGAACACTGCATTATTAAATGCCAAGTTTGCCAGCAATAGCATTGGCTACTGCCACCTCCATTGCCTGTATCCAGACTGAAAAACTTGGACTCTTAAGCCAGAATAAATTCCGCTGCCAGCCATGCAGACCATGCATCCTCCAGCAATCAAGACATCACTGCCTCCACCACCTCTGGCCTGCTTGTGCTGCCATATCCAACAACAACATGCGTCACCTCCACCTCCACTGCATGCATCCAGACTGAAGAACAAAAACAGACTCTTAAGCCAGCATAAATACCACTGCCACTCATGCAGACCATACATCCTCCAAGAATCAAGATACTCTTTCTCCTAGCCCTTTGGCTTTCTTGTGTCCTTCACATCTACCAACAATATGAGCTGCCTTGCATTCACTGCCTGAATCCCGAATGAGATACCAGACTCTCAAGAGAGTGTAAATGCTTTTTGTCAGCCATGCACGCTGTGCATCTTCCAGCAATCAAGACACCACCTTTTCCACCATTCTGGCCTGCATGCATCCTCCACATCCCCAACAACATGGGCCACTGTTACTCCACCACCTGCATCCAGAATGATAAATCCACATTCTTAAGCCAGAGTAAATGTCTTTGACAGACTACCAGCAAGTCAGCCAACCTATCAAGGCAGCATTTTCTAATTTGTTTTTAAGTTTTTCTTTCACAGGTACACAGTGACACAATGACCAAATTAAGCCACATAATTTCTTTTTTCTTCACAGGTGACAGGTAGAGTAAGACTGAGCTGATAAGGGATATACAATTCATGTCGTTATCCACAGTGTCTAAATACTTTTGCCTGTTTTAATTTCTAGCTGTTTTCCTTCATCCTGGAAGTGTGCCAGGGTGGTTCCAGTACCAGAGAAATCAAGAGCAGAATTTACAGATGATTTTAGACCAGTTTCTATCTTGAACCCTCTGAGCAAGGTACTAGAAAAAAATAGTTGCAAACCAGATCTCTGTTTACCTTAATAAATGCATGTCTTGCGTCCTCTGCAAAATGGTTTTAAAAAAACATGGGACCAAGACAGCCTTGATTGGGTTCACGAGTGCCCCCCTAAGGGGCTTTGATGATGGTCTTATGCTGGTGGCAGTATCTATGGACCTGACCAAGGCTTTTGATCTTATTGACCATTCCCTGCTATGTTCCAAATTGGGTGCCTTAGGTTTCTCCAGCAATGTGGCATCTTGGTTTAATGATTATCAACTGAATAGGACACAGTTCGTCAAGACTGGACCCTCTGTCTACTCTATTGACTCCAGGGTGCAACCGGGTTCAATTTTGGACCCATTGTTGTTTTTGCTTTTTGTAAATCAATTACCTTCATTATGCAGATCTTGTAATTGTCTCTTATATGCAGATGATTTGATTATTTTTTTCTCAAGCAAAAACAATGTCACAAATATCTCTCACTTTGGAACAGGAATTTGTAGACATTTGCAACTGGTTTGTAATTAATTCACTAATTCTTAATATACAAAAAAAAAAACCTAAAGTTATGTTATTTGGACCCCCTCCACTGCTGAAAGATAATCCAAGCCTAATTATTTGTGATGAAAAAGGTCAGTGATTAGAAATCTTGCAGAAATTAAAATTTCACTCGATGAAATTGCTGCAAAATTAGCAATTTTGCCATGTGGCTTTTATTCAAAATTCTGCTTATGGAAATGTTTACTGTGTTAAAATTTCACCTGCAAAACATAAAATTTCACCATAAAATTTGAAATTTCACCAAATTTCACCAAATTTTTCCCAAATGTCACCATTTGGGTGCAATTTCACATTTCACAAGTGACATTTCACATTCGCGTAATATTTCATATTTGCAGGCTAAATTTTACTTTGCCCACAAAATTTTAGATGAAGTTGAGAAATACTTCGCGAAATGCGTGAATTTCACGAAATATTTCACGGAATGAAATTTTCCAATTTTGCACATCTCTATCAGTGATTGATCAAAGTTATAAATATAAATACCTGGGTGTATTGTTAGACCCTAGTTTAACCTCCCCCCCCCCCAGGTTAGGGCTGTTTGTAGACATGTCCATTGTAAATTAAGTATATTATATAAGTTTAAAAAATGTTTTTCTGCTGGAACAAAGATGATCAATTGCTACAGTAATTCTGCTACCTCACATAGATTATTGTGCTGGTTTTTACTTCAAGTTAGCTGTGAAAGAAAGTAAGGCCTTGTTTTCTTTGCATAATAGCATTTATCAGTTCATTTTGGGTCTCTCATTATGAACCCATCGTTTTCTGTATTCAAAACTTGGGTGGCTATCACCTAATGCAAGATTGGCATATTTCTTTGGAAAATGAATCTATAAGTCCTTTTTCTGAAAGCTAATTTCCTTTAAGCAAGTGGTTGTGATACTTCTCTGAATTTAAGATCTTTTAAGGAACTCTTTTGCAGACTATTCCTTATGAATCAAAATCAGGATCTAGATTGATTTACATCTGCTGGTCACCATTTTTGGAACTTATTATCAGATAATGTAAGATCTGCTCCATCATTAAAGGTTTTAAAGTGAGTTTGAAAATTTATTTACAGGAATTGGATGCTTGTAATTGTTTTGTTTAGTGTGTCAATGTGTAATAATTGTATTTGCATGTTTATGTATTTTATGTATAGTTGGGCCTGAAAAGGACTTGTTCCAGTGTCCTTACGGGTAAACAAAATTGAAAAAAATTAACAGGTGTTCTGCCCTGCTGCCTTCTCATTCATCAAGAAAGACTTCTCCTCTTCCCCCATCTGGGGCACAATTGTGCCATTTACAGGCATGACCATCACCAGTGTGACAGTAAGGTTCTTTTCAAAAGGTACTTTTTCTTCTATTATTTTTTTCTTTTTATGTCTGTTCACAGGTGCAACACAATAGGGAGTGTACTAGAGTCTAAATAATTTCTATCTTCTATTCAGAGATCTCTATGCACTGCCATAAATGAAACATAGAAACACAGCCTTTGACAGTAGATAATGACTGCTTGGCCCACCCATTTCACTACCAATTGGATAAGCTGTAGATCACAGTTAACCAGCAGCCTTCTTCTTCCTACCCCCCCACCATAATTGCCTTATGTCTGTCCCATGCATTCTTGAATTCCCTCCCTGTTTTTGACCCCACTACCTCCTCAGGAAGATTGTTCCATGCATCCACTACCTTCTCTGTGAAAAAATACTTCCTTACATTGCCCCTGAGCCGTCCCCCCTCTATCTTCAAATTGTGCCCCCTTGTTCAGGCACATCTATCTAGCAAGCAAGCCATCTCCATCTTCTCTGCCAGATCATTGATATGGTCAATATTGCAGACTCATACTTCGGCCTCCTGCTCCTCCAGCTTCTCCATCACTGTATGTGGTCTTATTAATGCCAACCCATCCTCTGTATCTAACATTAATACCAGTCATATACCCAATGCTGCTGCCTGATTCAACATTGTCACACAGCTGAAAAACACCAGATACAGGAGAAACTGGAGCAGAAATCAAAGAGTAACAAATGAATAATATTTAAGAATTAAAAAAAAAAAAAAAATATTTACCTTCCCTGGAAGGAAACACTGCTAAATTAAAAAAAACATATCTGGGCCAGACCCATGCAACAACAGGATTTCATTACCATAGTGATAAATACCAGAAAAGAGAGAAACAGAAATATAAAATGGTTAGAAAGACACTGTTTCCACTCCTGTTGCCCACAAACAAAAAGTAAAAACTAAGAGAAACAAAATACCTTGCTCATAGGACACATAGTGAAACTCAAAGATCGTCATCTGGATCTGCATCATAAACAGGCATTATAATTTCATGAGACATTTCTGGTCATTACAGTGCATCAGGACAGGTACTGTTGTAGGAGACTTACACAGTGCAGAAGTAGCACATTAATTTAAAGAGCCCATTTCATTTTGTTTCCTCACGTGAAAATTTTAATACAGGAGAATTTATTAGACTGAGAACTTTTTGGCAATAAAATTCATCCTCTAAAGTTCGTCACAAACACTGTTTTGGTGGGACTAGCACACAGCATGGCACCATGTAACAGCATGCAGCAGCCTGAAGTTTTTTTTTTTCTGGTAGTTGAGAACCATTCTGGATGTACAGAAATTAAGTATGCTGTGCTTTTCTCATCCTTTCCTCTAAAGTGCATTACAACAACTGTGGTGGGGGATAACACACAGTGCAGTGCCTTGTAGCAGCATGCAGCAGCCTGACAAATTTATTCTATTAGCTGAGAAAAAAGTGGGGTGCACAGAATTCATATATGTTGTGCTTTTCTCACAATTTTCTTTTAATGTGCATTACAAGAACTGTGGTGGGGCAACTGATACACAGTGCAGCACTTTACAGCAACATGTAGCAACCTGATGTATTTATTCAGATAGTAGAGAAAAATTCTGGGAGTACAACATTTATTAATGTTGTGCTATTCTTACAACTTCCCCTAAAGTGTATTACAGGAAATGTGGCAGGTGGACTGACACAGAGCACAGTACCACATAGCAGCAGCAGCAGCAGCAGCAGCAGCAGTACATTACCACCATTTTAGAATTTCTTGTTTGGGAGAAAATTTCAAGAAGTGAGAAATTAATACTTTGTGCTTGACAACTTGTGTCAAATTAAGTGCTTCACAAATGCTGCCTGAGAGGGTGACCAGAACAGTGCAGCAGTCACTACCACTGTTCAATAATTTTCTTTTTCAGGAGAACATTTTGGGAGCTGAGAACAGTAAAAAAAGTGAGCTTGTGAAGGGAGACATTCAGTCTGATAGGGTGACTAGGTGACTGATACAGCACAGCATCATCTGTTGGACTGAAAAAACTATTCAAGGACAAGACAAGTTTTAGTATGGTGATTTTCAAATGCACTATAGAAATATAGAAATGTAGAATTTGATGGCAGATAGGACCTGTTTGGCCCACCCAGTTGGCCCATTTTCCCTACCTACTGTAATACCATAGTTCCTACTTGATCTCTGACTTGGCCCTCCCTTCCCTAATGATTGTTTCCCTTATGTCTATCCCTTGTGTTCTTGAATCCTGCTACAGTTTTTGCCCCCACCACCTCTGCTGGAAGGCTGTTCCAGGCATCTGCTAGTCTCTCTGTGAAGAAGAACTTCCTTGTGTTACCCCTGAGTCTACCCGCCTCAAGCTTCATAGCATGTCCCCTTGTACTTGAGCATCTTTTTTTCTGAGAAATGCTTCCCTCTTGTATCTAATTTATACCCATGAGGTATTTTAAAGTCTCTATCATTTCCCCCTTTCTCTTCTTTCCTTCAGGGTGTACATATTGAGGCCCTTAAGTCTCCCCTCATATGTTATATGGTGCAGACACTATACCATTTGTGTTGCCTTCCTCTGGACAGCCTCTACTCTGTCTATTGCATTCCAGAGATGTGGTCACCAGAACTAGACATAGTACTGCAGGTGAAGTCTCACCAGTGATTTACACAGTGGTATCACCACCTCCCTCTTTCTGCTGGTGATACCCCTTACTATGCACTCTAGTATCCCACTGACTCTCCCCCATAACCTTGGCCACCTTTAGGTAATCAGCAGGGCCACTGGAAAATTGTGGGTGTAATTTTTCCACAATTTCCTCAATTTTCACCCTTCTCCACACAAAATCTGCAATTCTTTTCAATTTCTTACATTTATGGAATTTTTGACTAAAACTGTATAACAATATTTAAATTCTCAAGGAAATATACTCAGATATGCCAATAATTTTATACAGAGATTTGGATTTGACCAAAACAGTACAGTGTGAGGTGAGAAAGGGTCAAATGTGACTCTGCTTTCATGTGAACCACTTCCCTGCTTTGGTTTCAAAATCCTCTGGCCATGCATATGTAGACTTGAACACTTAATATCTGTGTTAAAGCAGATTGTCCCTGGATCCCCAACCAGAAATAATTCATCCCACACCTTTGTTAACTTTGGATGCTCGTTGGCATTCAGTATTTATTTATAAAAAGGCACACTTCTATTCATACTTTTACATCCCATTTCATGTCTTTAACAAATCATATTTCCATTCTAGACATAACAGTCCACATTCTCCTTTGGACATAAAAGTCCCCTCCTCCTCCTCCTCATGTGGTTCTTCTTCTTGTTCTTTCTTTCAGATCACTGCTTCTCAGGATCCGGACACTGATCTAGCATCCCCCTTTTTCACCATAGCCAGGTACCACACTTACCCGGACCACCCCCCCTTTTCCCGCTAGGTGTGAACACGGCTGATCCACCCCCAGCACTATATCTCTTCTTATTCCTCCCACTTGGGTTTCTTTGTCCCCAGCCCATGGACCTACCCCTTCTTCCTGCCCCTTCCTTCTTACTCCCACCCTTTCCACTGACCCATCTCCAGCTTGTGATGGAAGATGGGGCCCCTCCCTTGCGGTCTACCCCCTCAGGCCTTTCTTATTAATCTCCCCCACTAAGTCCCCAAATGGGTGAAGGAACAGGCCCATGCTGAACTCAGTCAGATGGACCCCATCCCCCTGGTACACTGCATCCTGATCATATGAGATATCCCTATGGAGAAGGTGTACTCCACCCATCCCAATTACTGCCTTGGCTACCTTCCTGTTCAGCTGCTTGTGTGCCACCTCTATCACCTGTGACCCCCGCACCCCCCTTCAAACCCTCCTGGAGGTGATCTCCGACCAACCGATTACCACCATGGGCCACCAACTCTTCATTTTTTCTAAGTCCTTAATTATGTAGGTCATCAGGTACCCCCATGGCCGAGACCCAAAAGTCATTCCCCCTGCATGTTATCACTATTATGGCTGGCCCCATTTTACCTCAATTCTCCCAACAGAGACAACTCACGACCACCTCATTCCTCTCAGGCCTTTCCATCACACTCTGGAGTGCTCTGCTCCCTGTTGCAGCTGTGGCCCTATCCTTGTCGCAGCTGCGAATCTCTCCGACCAGTATATGAATGAAAGCCCCGCAATCCATATTTGCCGCTTGGAACCTGCTGCGGGGAGAGAAGGGGACACCTATTAGCCATTGTCAACATCTCACATATCTCTTATAGCAGTTCGATTTCCACCTCCCGACCTGCCTGAACTCGGACTCCCCACCCCGCAGCCACCAGCTCCATTGCCTTCAATCCAAAAAGAATTGGGGCAAACTCTGCTGGATTCTCACCTACAAATGATCTGGCCCATTTTAGCACTGCTCCCACCCGGTATCCCGTCACTTGGGAGCCATTGCCATGTATGAACCAGGCCCTGCCGATGTTCCCCCCCATATCCTACTGTATTCAGTCATGGCCTGTACTGCACATGCCCCTCCATCTACCTGTCTGCTCAATACCACCTTAGCGCCCCTCCCTTGTTGGTCCATTTTGGACCTAGGGAGGTTAATTACTAATGTGTCCCCCTGTACCTGCACGTTCTGCTCCTGAAGCCCTGCTGGTGCTCCCTCTTTAATTGCACTATCCCCACCCAAAAATGCCCTCTCGCCATCACAGTGAATACGGCCCAGTAAGCATATGCCTCCTTTGTGGAATGGCAAACCCGGTCTAGCGCTCTCAAGACCCTCACTAGTAGTGGACCCCTGAGGGGTCTCCTCCCATCCTGCACTTTTCCCTGATCCCTTTGCCATCCCATTATCATCCACCTGACCGTACGGTTACCAGCCACGTCTGCCCATCCATGGTCCTGGCAGTTCCAACTGATCCCTGCCAACTGTACCGCCATGGTGGAGTGGGTCAGTCCTTCTTACCATCTTCTCACCATGTACCTCATGACTTGCTCTTCTGGCACTGGCTCCCTCATTCCCCATCCTGAGCTGGCTTTGAATACCTGAAAACTCTCCCATGCTTTCTCATAGGCCTTCAAAGTGTTGGCCGCCCAAGACCCCCTTATACAGAGCTCTGGACTTTGCCTTCCAACCTCCCACATCCAGTCCGGGACCTTGGTCTGGGTAGGTGCTGCTCAGGGGCTAACTCCCGGAATCGGTCTATCTGTAAATGAGAAAGACAATCAGCCACATCATTCCTTTCTCCTTCGATGTGCTGGCCCAAGCGATAGTTCAGGTGCAGCCCCAATAACACCAACCTCCTCATTATCAGGCCCACTGACTCCGTGTGGCCACTCTGCCTGTTGATAACTTCCACTACTCCTTTGTTATCACACCAGAAGGAAATCCTTTTTCCTGCCATACGCTCTCCCCAAGTTTCCAGGACCACCCAAATGGGAAAAATCTCTAAAAATGTGATGTTCTTTGTCCATCCCCAAACCTTCCATTAGTCTGGCCATGTCTCATACACCCATTCCCCTTGAAAATATGCCCCCAAAACTGAATCCCCAGCTGCGTCCATCTACAGCTCCAGGTCCACGTTACTGGCCCACTTCCCTTGCCAAAATGTCACTCTGTTGTATGATTCCAGGATTGTCTCCCAGATTGGAGGTCCTCCTTCACCCCGTTATTTATGTCCACCCAGTGGAGGGGCTGTTTGGCCTTGCCCGTGACCCTCCCCAATCCCCATGTGAAAGCTCTGTCTGGGCTTATGGCCTTGCAGGCAAAATTAAGGTGCTCCAGCAACTGTTGTATCTGTACCAGTAGCACCCTCCTCCTCTCCACAACCAGTGCCAGCAAACCCCTCAAGTGCACTACTTTGTCAACTGGTAACCGTAAACACTCTTCTTCGATATCCACCTCAATCCCCAGGAATTCGAGTTTGCATGCCTGGCCTTCCGTCTTGCCTGCCGCCAATGGAATCCCTATATGCCTGCACATGTCCTGAAAATCTCTCAGCATTCCCTGCGCTTCTCTGGCTCTCCCCTATCAGCAGGAAATTGTCCAGATAGTGAACCACCCTCCTGTGCCTGTACCGCTCCCCGAAAACCCATTGCACCCATGAACTGAATGTCTCAAATGTCAAGCATGCCACCACACACCCCATGGGCATAGCCTTGTCAAAATATAGCCCCCCCCTTTGAATTGGAAACCTAGTAAATCCCAATCCTCTGTGTGGACCAGTAGAAGCCAGAATGCAGACTCAATGTCTGTCTTTGCTAACCATGCCCACTCGGCTGCCGGTATCAGCTCCACTGCCTGGTCCAGGGATGCATAAGATGCCATGCTTAGCCCCTCTGGAATGCCGGCATTCAGTGACCCCCCCTCCGGGTATGACAGGTGATGTATGAGCCAGAACTCCCCTGCTTGCTTCTTTGGGACCACGCCCAGCGGTAACACACTGAATTACCTGCAGGGGCCCCCCAGTGGCTCCTCGACCCTCCCCACCCTAAACTCTTTCCCAATTTTTATTTGTATAATGTCTTCCCTCCATTTTATGGAGCCCAAGTTCTTCTCCCACATGCTTATGCATGTCTCCCCAAACCCTTAGGGAAAACCCCCACTGAAACCTGCCCTCAGCAGATCCACACTCTTCCTGTCTGGGTACTGCTCCGTCCACGCCTCAACCACCCCCAACCTAATTGGGGTGTTGGCGAGAGTATATTCCCACATCCCACTGCTCCTCCCTGCCCTTGTTCCATCCATAGCCGGGGGCATGTCCCCACCTGCTGGGACCTCTCCATCCCTTTCCAAGCCCCCCTCAGCCTCCCTGAAAGGGCTGCTCCAGCTGTTGACCCCCAGCACTATCCCCTTTTTCGCCCACTTCCCTGCAGAATGTTGCCGGGTGCCCACCCCCGCACCGTGAGCAGGAATGCTGTAACTTGCAACTCGGCCATGAACATGATGCCCTGTTGAATGCCCAGCATGCCTTACTCCCCAGGGCCGGGGCCACCCGTTTGACCTGCTCCATGATCTGCCCCCTGTTGCCCCTGAGAGTGTCCTGACCCATAACTCTGCATGGGTACAGTCCCATCTCAGGTCCCCTTTTATCGCCATTCTCCATTCTTCATCATATTTTAGCCACCTGAAACCTAGCTTTGCCCGGTATGCATTCCTGATAATTGCCATGTATGTCAGTAGCGGGATTGCCAGGTCCAGCTGTTTCTCCAGTACCAGTGCACTATAAATTATGAAACCTGCCTGCCAGTTGTCTATGTTCTTCCCCTTAAATCTAGCCTCCTCAGCTCTGTGCCCTACCACTGCCAATGTCACTGCCATCTTCGACTTGTCAACCAACTCCTTCTGGTCATACTTGTTGGCAGTCTCTTCATCCACCAGCCAAAAATATCTACATACTCCCCTTCCATATCTTTTCCTTTATCAGGTAGGAACATGGTCTCTAACGTGAAACCGGTCGGCCCATCATACAGCTTCTGTGTGCCTCTAGTGGTGCCCGTATCCCCCTTTTCTGGCCGCCCACGGTCCTTGATGGCGTTTAAAACTCATTCCAGCTTCCCCATTCCCTTGTCCCCCGTGTCCCCCAACAGTCTTTCAATATACTCTTTCAAGTTGGCCTCGTTATTCATATCCACATTGTCCTTACCCCCATATGGTAGTGGCCCTGATGGGTCATTGGAGGGCTCGACCCCCGTTCTTGGCTCCGTGGGCAGGCTGGGCCCTGCTCGCATCTGCTTTTTGTTCCCCTTCCCGGTGCCCGACCTCTCATCCTGCTCCTTCCTTTTTTTCTGGGCTGCCTCTTCTGCTTCTCTCCTCTTTGCTGCCTCCATCAGTTCAGTCATTTGTGCCATTAACTTCGCTGCTTCTGCCATCTTGGCTGCGCTGGATGCTGGGGCCTTCTTAAGTACCATTCTGTCTGCTGTGCCTATGCTGTGTGACAAATTCATTTCAGTTAGCATACATGCTGTCCCCCTTTTTCCACCGCTGGGCCTGCCCTTGACTCGGTTGGCCCTCTTACCCAGCATGGCCCTCCCCCTCACCTGGCCCCGTTCATGTACTCACCCGACATTTGCTGGCCTCCATGCCCTGTCCTTCTGGCCTGGCTCCAGGATCATGTGGATCCATCCTGGTATACCGATTCACTGCTGTTGTGGGGCCCACATCCCCGGACTCATAACTGGGTGCCATTCAGCTCTGCATTCCCCCCTCCCCCCTGCCTGTCCCTCCACTGTGTTCATCCTCTTTGTTGTTCTGCCTGCCAGGGGTACCTCCATATCATGCCCCTTGCAGCCTGCCAAATGGAATATAAGGGGGGGCCCTGCAAAAGACCCCTTTCAACAACTACCCAGACTACTGCGCTACCTATGCCTCAGGTCTATCTCCGGCCTGCTGCACTAAAAAAGACCCCCATCAGCTGCTCAGCTTGCCCACGCCCTCTCCCTTGTGCTTGCCCCACCTTGACTGTCCATTATCAGGTCATGCAGCCTCGCCCTATAGCTCCTTTTTTGGTGGTGACTGCTCCTCACCAGCTCCTTGTCTAACCAAGGGCTGGCAACACCATTACCTTGAGCCACCCTTCCTGCTCCTTGTCTACCACCCTGTCGAGCCCACCTCCTAGGCCAAAACACAGGCCCCTTCTGATGCGCATGGATGACCCCAGCGACCCCAGTTTTCTCCTGAGCTCCTCCTCGAGCCTTGCCCCTGAGCGCTTTCCGTTCTGCCTGTGGCCACCTTAAAGGATGAAATTTTATAGAATATATCCAATACATGTAATCAAATATTGGTTTTATAACTGGCAGGAACAGTAAAAATAAAAACTAAGAGATGAGAAGGATAGAAGGATATGATATGATAGATCTAGAACTGAAGCCGCTCACAAAATCATTGCTAGTTGATCATAATACTACATTGTCCCTGGAGCTTTCCTGCACATCTCCCCCAGCTGTGTTCTGGCCACGCCATTCCTTTTCGGCCTTCTTCCTGGCTGCAGCCGCTTATGCACCCTGCCGCCGGGTCCCCCACCATGTGGAGCGGCACTCCGCTTGCCTTCTTTGGACCCCGTTTGGGCTGCCTTCCTCCCGATGCCTGGTCTACCAATAAATGTTCCAGCACCCTTCTTTCCTGCCCATTTCAAGATTAAAAACACCAGTTTCTACCACATCATGATGCCTGCAACCATGCCTGGAAGCTGAGCCCGACGAGCGGGAGGTTCATGACTAGACCAGGAAAAATACAAAATCATTCACTATTGCAGTGGAATTGAGCAGATGATTTGCTACCCTGATCCCTTTCTTCTCTGTTGCTTCCTTTACAGAGAGGGCCCTTTCACTGCCCCAAGGCTCTCGCTATGCTACCATGCCTACAGGCTGCGTGGCCCCTTCTTTCCTTTCCTTCTGCTCCCTTGACTGGAGTGGCCTACCCAGCCTGTTCCCCACTCCTCCCAAATCAGCCTCACCCACTAGTCCACGACCGTGTGCTACAACGCCGTGACCCCTCTGTCTCTCACCCTACCGATAGCCCCCCAGCAGCTTAGACCACTCGGCAATATGCCCTCACTCAGAACCTGGGTCACTTGCTACACTACCCTGGCCTGGCAGCCACGTGGTTCCTCACACATTTTCACTCCCTGAACCTTAGCGGGCACACTGCACCTGCCTGGCGCGGGGCCTAGTGCACATTCTTCCCCATGGACAACATTGTCACGGAAACCTTGATACCCCCCTGGGTATAACACAGTCGTATTATAAACCAGTTTTCAAATTGCACTACCATACCATATAAGAACAAGCACCATGAGCTAAAAAGCACCTCACCTGTTGCCTGTATAGGCCCCAACTTTCAGTGCCTTACCTTGGAAATTGCCAGCAATGTGCTGCAATCAGATTACAGCAAGGATAAAGGGCTACCTGAGTCCTGCATATCCTTAAGTAGCCCTATAGGGTCATCTCTCCCCAGGCTCCCCCATTCCCCTCTTGGCCACTCCCCTCAGCCAATGGCCAGTGAGCCCCATATGCCTGTCATGTGACCTGCCCCTGAGGTCATCGCCCCTCCCCTTTTTGCTGCTGACCCCCCTCCCCCCTTCTCCTGTTGTCCTTCCTGGCTGGTTCCCAGGACAACCTGGACTGCTCTAAAGGGCAAGCCTCACTATCAGAGAACTTTTGCTGACACAGAGACTGAAACCCAGCTGTGAGAAGAGGTGCAAAGTGCCCCATTCATCTAAATGAAGCATTGATCACAGTGCTTGTTTTTGAATGGTAGGGTAGATTTTCCTTGTATAAATACTTTCAATCTGAAAGGATTTTGATGCAAATGTGTCAGGAGTTAGGGTGACCCTGCTGATTATAAACATGAATGTGCTTCTTTCTGAGTGTGTTGGTGACAGTGATTTCTTACGTGTCAATCTGCCACAACTGCATACTCTCATACAAAGCCTACAAAAAGCAAACATTTCTGAAAACATACTGAACAGGTTAAGTATAGTTAAACAGTTACATTCAAATAGACAATATAATTCCAAGTAAAATCACTGCAAACCGAGTAGAACAAAAGTACAATGTATTGAAACCTATTGAATGATGTAATGAAAAGTTACTGATATGATTTGATACTTTTATCTTGTGATTTTAAAATGTACTTACAGTGCTGATTAATAAGTAATTAGTTTAACAAACTAAACATTTTTCTTACTAGACCTTTATTAGGCACCCTGGTTATCTGTTTATTTTGTTCTTGCACCAAAGCAAGTAGTTTAAAAAGGCTTCATTATTTAACATCTAGAAACTGGCAAAATATGTTGCTTCAGGATGTATTCAATACAGACTAATTGTAAATTACTGAATAAAATCTAGTTAGCACTGCATGACATAGATGTCTTAATTTTTAGAAGATACAGTGGCGTGAAAAAGTATTTGCCCCCTTCCTGATTTTCTCTATTATTGCATATTTGTCACACTGGATGTTTTCAGGTCTTTCGACAGAATGTAATATTAGATAAAGGGAACCTGAGTGAACAAATAACACTTGTTTTTTTTTTTTATTTCACTTATTTAATGAAAAAAAGTTAACCAACACCAATTGGCACTGTGTGAAAAAGTAATTGCCCCTTACACTTAATAACTGGTTACGCCACATTTAGCTGCAATGACAGCAACCAAACACTTCCTATAATTCAATATCAGTCTTTCACATCACTGTGGAGAATTTTAACCCACTCTTCCTCATAGAACTGCTTTAATTCAGTAACATTTGGTAGGTTTTCGAGCATGAACTGCTCGTTTCAGGTCCTACCACAGCATCTCTATTGGGTTTAAGTCTGGACTTTGACTAGGCCACTCTAAAACTTTAATTTTACTTCTTTTTAGCCATTCTGATGTGGACTTGCTTTTGTGTTTTGGATCATTGTCTTGCTGCATGACCCAACTCGCTTCAGCTTCAGCTGACGGAAGGATGACTGGACATTCTCCTTAAGAATTTTCTGGTACAGAGCAGAATTCATGGTTCCTTTAATTATGGCAAGTCATCCAGGTCCTTAGGCAGCAAGCGTCCCCACACCATCACACTACCACCACCATGTTTGACTGTTGGTATGGTGTTCTTACTGTGGAATGCTGTGTTTGCTTCTACGAGACATTATGGGATCCATGTTGTCCAAAAGTTCCACTTTGGACTCATCTGTCCATAGAACATTTTCCCAAAAGGCTTGTGGATCATCCTGGTGCTTCTTGGCAAATGAGAGCGAGCATTTATGTTCTTCTTGGTTAGCAGTGGTTCACCTTGCTACTCTCACATGAAGCCCATTTTGCACAGTCTCTTTCTGATTGTGGAGTCATGAACACTGACCTTAGCTGAGGCAAGAGAAGCCTGCAGTTCTTTGGATGTTGTTTTAGGATCCTTTGAGACTTCTTGGATGATTTTACACTGCACCCTTGGAGTAATTTTGGCAGGCCGCCCACTCCTGGGAAGGGTCACTACTGTTCCAAGTGTTCTCCATTTGGAGATTATAGCTCTCACTGTGGTTCGATGGAGTCCCAGAGCCTTAGAAATAAGCTGTAACCCTTTCCAGACTGATAGAGGGCAACAAAATGTTTTTCTGATCTTTTCAGGAACTTCCTTTGATCATGGCATAATGTGCTTGTTGAATCTTTGTGCTGGCAATGTGACTCTGATGGTAGGGCCAAAATAAGTGAGGTTTATATTGAGCAGGGCTGGATGTAATCAAGCCTGGCTGTGTTCAATCAGCTGACTCTAATTATCCCTTTAATTGGGCTGATTTAACTAGGGGGCAATTACTTTTTCACACAGTGCCAGTTGGTGTTGGTTAACTTTTTTCATTAAATAAATGAAATAAGTAAAAAAAAAAAGTGTTATTTGTCCACTCAGGTTCCCTTGATCTAATATTATATTTTGTCTAAAGACCTGAAAACATCCAGTGTGACAAATATGCAATAACAGAGAAAATCAGGAAGGGGGCAAATACTTTTTCACGCCACTGTATGCTACATAAAGATTAATTTGCAGTGCATTTCAAAAACACTCACACTTCTTCATATTAAAAGCATTTACAAGTGGTAATACATTTATCTAACAATGCATGTGATCAATACAAGCTTCAGCAAACAATGAAAGATTTATTAGGGGGCAGTGGGGATGTGTAGTAAACCCCCACAATTTTCCCACAATTTCTGCAAAAAAGTCCCCACATTTATGGGTAAAATATTCTGCAATTTTACAGTGGCCCTGGTAATCAGATATGATTACCTCCAGGTCTCTTTCCTGTTTGGTGGTCATCAGTACCACTCCCCCAATCTTGTACTCTGCCCCAGGGTTTCTATGTCCTAAGTGCATGTTTTTGCACTTCTTTGCATTGAAACTTAGTCACCACATTATTGACCACTCTTCAAGCTTTCCAAGATCCCTATTCATTTTTTCCACCACCCCCTGGAGTGTCTACCCTATTGCAGATTTTAGTGTTACTGTAGCTGAAAAATGGCACACCTTCCCTTCTAGTCCCTCTGCAATATCACTAATAAATACATTTAAGAGGAACAGTCCCAGTACTGATCCTTATGGCACCCCACTGGTCACCCTCCCTTCATTGGAGTGAACTTTGTTTACCATTACCCTCTGACATCTATCCCCAAACAATTCCTTTATTTTTTTATTAACATTTTATTGTGTTTTATAACAGAAAATTTTGCAAACAAGGACCAGCAAGCATAAACAAAAACATACCTGACTGGGGAAACCCCTTGGAAATACAACTTTAAATGTGTTCCAACATACATGTAAATTAATAGTTCCGTATACAGTGTCCAATATATAGCAATTAGCTAATCAAAAAGGGAAAAAAAGGAAAAGCTCAGCTAGTGAAATGACAACTAAAGTCAGGGTATTTATATTTGTAAATGGAAGGTGACTTAGAAAAAACACAAAGAAGAGCTGTTCAGGTAGTTGGGGGAAGAGTGGAGTGTAATCACCTAGGAAGATAGTCATTGGGTGATTTATGAGGGGAAGGTAGATACCAGGGTTCTGTACAGCTTTTATCCTCAAAGAGGATGATAGTGCCTTTTGGTGGGCCATATAACAGCCTTGTAGGATAACACAGTAAGGAGAGGATAGCAAAGAGATCTAGAGTTTATCATAAAATTCAAGTTTGTGATTAATGGCATTCAGGACCCTCTCAAAACATGCTATGTTCCCAAGATCTAGCAGCCATCTAGACAATGTTGGAGGGAGGAGCGAGAGTATAGGGAGGTGCAATGTCATCTCTGCAGCATTTACAAACAGGCTCGAGAGGATGGGGAAGGACTGAGGTTTTCACTCTGAATGGATGCCATTAACAATTGGATGCAGTACGGAGCAGGAATTAAAAAAACTACAAGGTAAAGTAAATAATTTGGAACTAATATAAAAAGCTAAGGACTTAAAAATAGCTCTGGGAACATATTAAGGGTTGGTATTGTTTATATTCCAGAAAAAAAAGAAAGGCTGCATAAAGTAACAGTAAACAAGTCTGAAACGGAGTGGACAACTGCAGGTACATCTCACAGTGGTATAGGGTGTCAGGTTTAATTACACAGACGTTACAAAAGCATAACAAAGTGATCTAAAGATGGCAATTAAAGTAGAAGAAGTTTCTTAAATGTTTGCATACTTAAATAAGTAAGCTGTGGAGATACTAAAACTGAAATTTTATATATCCAATAGGTGGCATCAGAAAAGAAAAGGATAGGACCACAATAAAATGTCCAATAAGGTATAAAGGAAACTAAAGCAGAAATGTGGTAACTATAAGGATTGTCATAAAGAAAACTGTAAAATATGAAAATTTACTATGAATGATTAACAGGATATGAAAGTAAAAATTGTATTTATATTAACAGACAACAACACCCATGAACAAGTTCTCTGATAGAGCAAAACTTATGGGGAATAAAATCAAGAACTGAAAGAGACAAGTGTAAAGAAGAAATTATTTGGATGGTCTCCCAACCGTTTACATTTTCTAAACATTGGGGGGGGTGGCCTCTCTCCAATGTCTGAGTATGATTCTCATGCCGTAACTAAGGAGCCCAGAATCCATTGCTTTTCCGGGACTGGCATTAACAGGCTGCCATCCCCCTCAGACAGGAGTACTAGTATTACCAAGGCAGGGATAGGAGTAAGTTATGTACCTACTATGATCTTAATAACTTTTTGGACATAAATCCAAAAGTGGTGCAGTGAAGAACAGGACAAGAGGATATGCAAAATATCTCCTTTTTTGTAGTGGAGCACCTCCAGCACATGTCGGATGGCACCAGTCCAGTTTATGTAATTTGGCTGGGGTTCTGTGTCATCTGTGTAATATTTTAAACTGGTTAAAGTGACTGTTGGTGTCCCTTAGTGTAGATCATATGTTTTTCCAGCAGGACTCCCATGCTGCCTGATCCATGTTAGTGCCCAATTCTTCCTTCCAATTTTCCCAGAATGTCTCCATGACCACTGTGTTCATAAGACACAGCATTATGTAAATGAGACTGGCTATTAGAGATGCATGTTCTTCAGGGATCACCAGATTTTCATGGCCAGTATTAGTCTCCAGATTGAGTTTAGGGCCTAGAAGAGAGGCCAATGAGGAATGAAGCTGGAGATATTGCCAATGCCTGTGTTTCTCAAGCCTGTGTTTGGTTTGCAACTGACCAAATGATTTTAAATATCTGGAGATGCCATCTATCAGAAGAGAGAGCAGTGTAAAGCCTCTGGTAGACCAGGTCAACCAGTGCATCAGGGATCTGCCAATGGTGAGAAGTGGGTTCTTCTGTGGGTTAGCAGGAGGCTCTGGGTTTCCAATTTATATGCTTGGTGACTCTACCCCATGTCTTTGCAGTATGCCCAATAGCTGGGTGGGTGTACAGATTAGATGGCAAGCCAGTTCTCTTTATCATATTGTGAAGATCACCCCTCAAGAGGTGGGGTTTGCAGGCAGATGATTTTGGTGAGTTAGAGGTGGGGAGGGGGTTGAGGCCTGGGACATCTGCTAAGGAGATGCTCAGGGTGCTTTAACTCAATGTCAGGAAGACATAACCCTCCCTTATCCAGGAAAATGTGAGCTGTTTATGACTGATATGCTTTGGGCCTGATCCCTAAAGGAAGTAAAATATCTGTCAGGGTGCTTCACAGAACATCTCAGGTTTGATTTTCAGAGGAAGGTTATCTAGTAAATATTGTATTCTGGCTATTGCCATGATTTTGTATGCTTGAGCTTTACCTCACTAAGGTAGTAGGAGACAGCTCGATCTGGTGACATCTTTAGACAGAGTTAAGTGTGGGGAGGGGTGGGGTTCACTTTGCCCAGGGTGTTGATGTTCCATGACAAGTGGACACCAAGGTACGTCAATAACCCCTGTGCTTCCTGTAGTCCCCAAGAGAAGCCAGGCACTTGGCTGGTCTGTGACTGTTGTGGCAGTATTAGAGACTTAGCCACATTGGCTTTATACCATGAGAGGGAGTCAAATTGTTGTAAAAGTGTCAGTACTGCTGGAATCAGGTTCTCTTGGTAGTAAGTGCCAGGAGGATATTTGTCAGCATAGGCCAAGGCTCTGTGTTCTCTCCCAGCTCTATACTGTAGATACTTGGATGTTGTTGTATGGTTTGCAGTAAAGGCTCCTAGGTAAGGACAAACAGCAGTGGGAGAGGAAGCTTTGTCACATTCCCTCTCCAGAAGAAATGGTGGGTAGGTGACAGAGTTAGTGAGGACCGAGACAGCTGCATCATTGTGAGACGGTGCAGATGCAGTCAAGAAGATCTTCCCAAAGACAAAAACCTGCAGTACATGAGAAGAGATACAGTCATTCCACTCCATTAAATGCCTTTTTGGCATTGAGAGAGAAGAGAACCGCTGATGGGTGAAAGTGAGCTGCCTGCCAAATGAGACTGATCAAGCATCTAGTGTTATCTGTGCTGTGTCTCTCCAGTACAAAGCTCAGCTTATCCCCAGTAATTAGGTCAAGATTGATTTCCCAGAGGCAGGTAGCTATCATCTTAGCATATTCTTTGCAATCAGCAGTGATAAGTGAGATGGGTCGATAGCTCTCACTGTGAAATGTGTCTTTCCCTGGTTTTGGGAGGAGTGTGATACCCTAGCTGTGTGCATAGATGCAGGAAGTGTCCCTTTCTGGGTTGCAACATTGAAGGCATCCATTAGAGGAGGGAGTAGGCTTCATTTAAAGTGTCAGAGAAATTTGGCTGGTAGGTCTTCACAGTTGGGGGCCTTCCCTGAGGGCATAGAGCTTACGGCCTCTTTCAACTCTATTAGGGTGATGGGTTAGTCTAATTGCCAGCTTAATTCAATAGGGATTTGAGGCAGGTTTAATGCAGAATTGAATGCAGACAACTTGTTTTGGCTGGGTTTAACTTCTTGCTGTAAAGAGCTTCATAGAACTGTTGAAAGACCAGATTGATACCCTCCTGTTTCTTGCACACCTTACAGGACACATCTGTGATCCCAGGTATCTTCCAACTTTCATGCCTTTTTTGGAATTGGTAGGCAAGCAGTCTCTCAGGTCATTCTCCACGTTCCCAAAAGTTTTGCTGAAAACGAAAAGTGCAATTTTACCTTCCGGTGGAGATGCAGATTGATTTAATATCTTGTACCCACTATCTTGGCTTGTAGCTCACGGTTGAGATTGGAGTCCTCCCTGCACTTCTTTTCCAGTTCCCGAACACTTGTGATTTATTCATTAGACCTTTAGCTTTTTGTTTCTTGAGGTGGGAGGCATAGCTAATGCAATGACACCTGATAAAACCTTGAGTGCACCCCACCAAATAGCAGCTTAGGTATTACTGGGACGGTTGAGTTCCAGGAAGGCAGAGATCTCGTTGTGAGGAAATGAACAGAAAGCAGGGTCTTTCAAGAGAGACAATTCCTGTACAAGACCACGAATAGTGGTGCAGGGAAGGTGCCCAAGACGGGCTGCAAAACCCAATTACCAACATTGTTCCTACAGCCTCGGCAAATACAACAACGACAGCAAAACTCAAAATAAATGCAAAATGTGAATTTATTGACTCCACCAGAGTCAAGACCCCAGCACTTTGGTGATGAGCCTTCATCAGGGTGTGTGGCTTGAGACAGGTAACAGACTCACCTTTATAGTGCACAGAGTCATTTCATCACATATTGTCAATCCAATCAAAGGCTTGGAAATTCATTCTCAAACAATTTTCAACCAGTTTTTACAAAACAAAAAATAAAAATAAGAAAGCTATACAGATTTACTAATCTTTAACATCCACCTTTAAATTATTTTAATTCATTATCTTATACTTAGTGTTTTTTATTAATATAATATAAAGATGGATGCACTTAAAGATTTAAATGAACTCCAAACTACAATAATATTAAAGACAGAAAGAGAAGGATGCCATGTGATCACCCTGTCATAGTTCCGGTTGCTAAATCCAATTGGCTGGAGATCCACAGTAGGGCATTTGAGATTAGTAATGCCGACACACCACCATGTCTCCTGTAAGAAAGAAAAAGAGAGAAAAAAGTTAATTCATATTTACTGTAAAGTTTACATTCTTTTCAAATACAGATTTCCAGTAACTTACTTTCTTTTTACATTTTTTTTTCATATTTTCAGAAAGAGCTTAAGATCCACTGGTCATGAAGTCTTGCTGCTTTTACACTTTTAGTCTGTAAATCCACTGACTCTCTCTCTCTCTCTCTCTCTCTCTCTCTCTCTCTCTCTCTCTGTAACAGCAAATTAACTCTGACTCGCCCATACCTAAGTGTGGGTTCACTGTCTACTCCTATGTTTATGAAACCTGTTGGGTTAGAGTCATGCTGTTGTGTGAAGTGCAGGCCCACTGGTGTAACCTCTTGTGTATTGACTATTCACCTTACATGTTCCTGTATGCGGGTTTTCAGGTTGTGAGTGGTACAACCAATGTACAGCAGTATACAGGGGCACCAGAGCATATACACCACAAAAACAGTATCACAAGTGATATAATTTCTGATGTCAAATTACATATCTGGGTATCTTTGGTGTGTAAATGTATTCCCTGTACAACAATACTGACAGATATTGCACCTTTGGCATTTAAATGTCCCTCCTGGTCTCTTAGGTAGCAAGTTTACATTAGTACAACTTTTGCATCAGTGGGTAACCTACTAGGTACTAACTTATCACAAAGATTAGGTCCTCTACTAAAGGTTATTCTAGATTTTGCCCCTACTGCTACAGCTACTGTGAGGTCACTCAACAAGATTAGTCAGTTTTTCTGTATGATGTTCCCTATCCAACCTGACCATCTGTTGTGCTCAGTCATAAAAGTTATAGGACCTGTTAGTTCCCTAATTCTTTTCTTTTCCATTCACCAAGGATTTCACATCTCTCCCTAGATTTTGCTTTGTGTAGGGCCTCCTGCAAGAGTTCTTCTTTATAGCCCCTTTCCAGGAACCTAGATTTAAGTTTCCTGGCTTGTTCCACAAAATACTTTTCTGCTGAACAGTTCCTCCTTAGTATGAGGAATTGACTACATGGCACCGAGTTAATTAGAGATATGGGATGAATACTGTCTGCACTGAGTACAGAGTTGGTAGTTGTTTTTCTCTATAACATTTACTCCTGATATTACTGTCTGTAGTGTTCTCCTTAGCACTACTGAGTGTGAGATCTAAAAAATTGAAATTCTTATTACTAGTGTATGCGTAAATCACATGTTCAACTCATTTGCATGTAACCATTGCATAAATATCTCAATTTACGAGTTGTCCTGTTGCCATACACATATAATATCATCAATAAATTGGTACCACCTCAATATTTTAGGAAAAAATGGATTAGTCAGTTTGTTGAAAATCAAATGCGCTACCCACTTTCCCAAAAATAAATTTACATAAGAGGGGGCTATAGAAGCTCCCAGGGCAGTATCCCATAATTGACGATAATAAGTTCCTTCAAACTCAAAGTAGTTGCACTCTAAAATGAATTCTAGCAGAGTCAAGAAAAAATCCACAGGTATAGACTTTTCACCAGGGTGGATTTCCAGAAAATAACCATCAGTTATGCAGTACTGCCATGGGTGCTTCTATTGCCCCCTCTTACACAAATTTACTTTGAGGAAAGTGGAAAGAGCATGTGATTTTCAAAAAGTTGACTAATCCATTTTTTCCTAAATATTGAGGTGGTACTGATTTATTAATGATGTTATATGTGTATAGCAAGGGGAGAACTCAGAAATTCAGATTTTTACATAGTGGTTACATGGAAATGAGTTGAACCTGCAATTTACATATACAGCTAGTAATAAGATTGTCAGTTTTCTAGATCTCACACTCAGTAGTGCTAAGGAGGCCATTACAGACAGTAGTATCAGGAGTAAATGTTGTAGAAAAAAAAAACAGCTACAAACTCTGTACTCAGGGCAGACAGTGCTCATCCCATATCTCTAATTAACTCTGTGCCATATAATCAGTTCCTCAAACTAAGGAGGAGCTGTTCAGTGGATGAGGATTTTTTGGAACAAGCCAGGGAACTTAAATCTAGGTTCCTGGAAAGGGGATATAAAGAAGAACTCTTGCAGGAGGCCCAACACAAAGCAACTTCAAGGGACAGTAGTGAAATCCTTGGTGAATGGAAAAAGAAAGAATTAGGGAACTATACAGACCCTGTAACTTTTGTGACTGAGCACAACAGTTGGTCAGGTTGGTTAGGGAACATCATCCACAAAAACTGGCTGATCTTACTGAGTGATGCCACAGTAGCTGCAGCATTAGAGACAAAACCTAGAATAATCTATAGCAGAGGACCTAATCTTCATAATAAGTTAGTACATAGTAAGTTACCCACTGATGCCAAAAGTTGTAATAATATAAACTGGTTACCTAAGAGACCAGCAGGGTCATTTAAATGCCAGAGGTGCAATATCTGTCAGAACTGTTGTACACAAAATACCTTTACACACCCAAGATACCCAGATATTAAATTTGACACCAGAAATTGTATCACATGTGATACTGTTTCTGTGGTGTACGTGCTCTTGTGCCCCTGTAACCAGCTGTACATTGGTCGTACCACTCGCAACCTGAAAACTCGCATACAAGGACATGTAAGGAGATTAGTCAATTAGAAAGAGGATACACCTATCTGTAACTCTATATATTTCTCTGTTTTATCCTCATATGTTGCTATGAACTTCCTGCTGGTATTGCTACCTGCCACTTGCTACCCTGTTACTGACAAAGTCATCCTACTGACGGCACTTTTGCTGCTACCATTACCTACTGTTTATATCAACTTTAACCATATCTTTTGTTATGCTCTAATGTGTGTAATTTCTTCCTGTCAGATTGTCACTGTGATTATCAAACACCCATTTGTTGCTAACAATTGTTCTGTCCTTACATGGAACCTTTGTAAAAGAGTCTTTGGCTCAACTGTACTGTAATCCAAGAAATAAATAAATTAATAATTAAATAGAAACATTGAAACACAGAAACATAGAATCATAGAAACATAGAATTTGAATAAATAAATAAATAAAAATACACCAGTGGGCCTGCACGTCACACAACAGCATGACTCTAACCCAACAGGTATGAGATACAGGTACATGGTAATAGACAGTGTACCCACACTTAGGTATGGGGGAGACAGGGTTAATTTGCTGCTGTGGAGACAAAGTCTATAGATTTACAGATTAAAAAGTGTAAAACCAGCAGGACTTAATGACCATCTGGATCTTGAGCACTTTCTGAAAAAATGGAAAAATGTAAAAAGAAACTACGTTACTGGAAATCTGTATTTGAAAAGCATGTAAACTTTGAATAAATAAATGAATTAAAAAATACACCAGTGGGCCTGCACTTCACACAACAGCATGACTCTAACCCAACAGGTATAAGATACATGGGAATAGACAGTGTACCCACACTTAGGTATGTGGGAGACAGGGTTAATTTGTTGCTGCAGAGAGAGAGTCTGTGGATTTACAGATTAAAAAGTGTAAAACCAGCAGGACTTCATGATCAGTTGGATCTTAAGCCCTTTCTGAAAAAATGAAAAAATGTAAAAAGAAACTAAGTTACTAGAAATCTGTATTTGAAAAGTATGTAAACTTTGAATATGAATAAACTTTGTTTTCTCTCTCTCATTTTCACAGGAGACATGGTGGTGTGTCTGGCTTACTAATATCAAATGCACTACTGTTAATCCCCAGCCAATTGAATTTAGCAACCAGAACTATGACAGGGTGATCATGTGGCATCAATGTCTTTCTGTCTTTAATACTATTGAATTTTGGAGTTCATTTAAATCTTTAAGTTCATCAATCTTTGTATTATGTTCATAGAAACATTAAGTATAACATAATGAATTAAAATCATTTAAAGGTGGATGTTAAAGATTAGTTAGTATGTATAACTTTCTTATTTTTATTTTTCATTTTCTAAAAACTGTTCAAAAAATTGTTTGAAAATGAATTTCCAAGCTTTTGATTAGATTAACAATATGTAATGTAATGACATTATGCACTATAAATGTAAGTCTGTTACCAGTCTGAAGCCACCCACCCTGATGATGGCTCATTGCCAAAGTTCTGGGGTTTGGCTCTGGTGGAGTCAATAAATTTGCATTGTGCAGTTATTTTAAGTTTTGCTGTCTTTGTTGTCTGTGCCAAGGGTCTAGGAACAGTCTTTCAAGATAGAGGCGTTGAATTGCCAGGGTTTATTAGCTGGGGCATCTTGTGGGCACAAGAGCATTGTGAAAGAAACTGGAGCATGGTTCAAGATAATAATGGTGCCTATAGAGGTGTGTAAGACATCCAGCTCCCAAAGCTGTGGGACCAGCCATAATTCAATATGGGAGTATGTGTGGTGTGTATCAAGAAGGTATAATCCCTTGCTTTGGGTTTACCAGATGCTAAATATCTGTGATCCCCAGATTCTGTACTAGATCATGAAGGGCCAGAGAGGCTGGTGTTTTTTGTCCTCTTGGAGCAGCGCTTCTGTCTGGAAAGTCATGCATGGCAGCATTGACATCTCCTCCTCAGATATGGGAGCTGATGAGAGAGTAGCATTTGGTCCAGGTTATTGAAAAAGGCATGTTTGTTGGAGCTGGGTGTGTACATGTTACATAGAGTGACCTCATGGTTGTCTAAGGTACCCTGGACTATGACATACTGGCCTTTAGGGTTGCATAGTGTGTTAGTGGTGGCAAAGGCTACAGATTTATGTACTGTATGAGAATTGCCATACCTCTACTTTTAGTATTATATGAACTACCAAAAACTTGGGCCACCCAGCCCATTTTAAGTTTGTCTGTTTCTTATGGGGTCAGGTACATCTCCTGTATCAAGGCTATATGGTCACCCTTCCTCCAGAAGTGTTCCAGAACGTTCCTCCATTTGATTGGGGAGTAGAGGCCCTTAACATTCCACAACACCCACTTTATGGGTCCCAGAGCCATGGTAGCCATTTAAAATAGTATAAGGCATGGGTTGCAGTGGGAAAATGCAAACTGAAGCCTAAATTATAAAATATCCCCAGGTACCTAGCCTGGTGTATATGAGAGAGAGGTTAGAAGGGGGGCAAGCGAGTATGGGGTTCTGTTTCCCAATCTCACTATACAATCAACGCTGCTAGAATATTGAAAACACAACACACGATTAACTCTGGCTTTCAAAAATAGCATAAATGAAAACATTGCAACATGTGAACCTTAGTCTGTGAAAATGCACTTAAGAAAAAACTAGAACAGGAAGCGGTATGATGCAATACAGTAAAATGATCTTAAACCAAAAGAAAATAAAGGCTCGCTTAAGTGGGTGACTAGAACTGAACCCACTGAGGGGTAGAGGCCCCTGAAGAGGTCAATCCTGCCATCTGACGTTACCTTCCATATGAGGGGAAGCTACCTTCGGAATGCCTAGTGCAACCCAACAACTGCAAAAATCATAGCGGCAACAAAAAGGGAGAATACACATAGGGGGGATTATGAACAGGTAAATAGAAAAGGAGAAGGGGGGAGGTACAGAGGAAGGTGGATACATGACATGGGGGGCAGGAGGGATTGCATGGTGTGGCATATATAAAGGAAATAGGACTCGGCAGTGCTCGTGTTCAAACTGTATATAGTTGGCATAGGTCTGGCCAGGTCAGGTTCACCAGGGGAGGTGACCAGCTCTCCCCACAGAGGAATGTGTCTCCAGCCTTGGGGGGCTTGGAAGGATATTGCATGGGACATGAGGCTTGAGTGAACAGAGGGATCAGTGAGACCCAGATTAGTCTCGTGGCCACCTAAGCACTACCGATGTGGACTCCAGAATCATGATCATGAAATAGGGCTGCCACCAAGCTAGTGCTGCAATTTGGAAGCTCAACTAACACAGGGGAAATTAAGTTGTGTTATTAATGGGTGGGGGGATACAGCTGCAAAAATGTCCAGGGGATATAGGCAGCCAGAAGTGTGGATGGGACATGGGGTGGGGGGGTCAACTTGTCTGCAGCAACTGCTGAGGAGTAATAAAGCTACTGGTAGTGTGGGTGTGTGCACATTCAGAACCTCTATGGAGGGGGAAGAGGGATGGGAATGTGGGGAGGGCTTAAGTACTGTGAGATAGGAAAACAGCAATCTCAAAAAGAAAGGGCAGGATTCAGGAAGCTGACGTGGACCATCACAAGCTCATTTGGGAGATCGGCTGGCTTGAATTTACGAGGAAGGTAAGGTAAGTCAAGGGGGGCTGCACACTGAGACAGGAAGTCATCATAGCAGAATATTGTAATTCATTTTGGGGTTGTGGAAGGGCTAAGTACCAGCCAGATAGTTGAGTTGTTTATCTCGGCCAAGAGACAGGTGCAAGTGTGCTGATGGTGAGAAAGTGCATGTAAACCAAAACATGCCTTGGTCAACTAAACAGTTATGTCTAGTGGCATTACTGGTCCTCAAGTCTCATGTTTTTCCACTAAGCATAAGCCTATACATATAAACTGCCTGGAGGAATCTGGCCTCGCAGGACATTTGGTGGGGAGGGGATCCCACTGCTTCACCAACCCTTCCAAACTCGTGTCACCGAGGGCAATGTGCACTCTATCTCAGCCAATCTGCCAAACACGTTGATACTCTCATTAATGAAAGAGCAACCAGAAGAAATAAATCAGTGTAGGAAGAAGGGAGGAGCACATGGTTTCCCTCACAAGACAACACTAGGCATATGATGGGAGTACAGCAGCCTCAGCGGTGACACAGTAAAAGGCTTCCCCAAAGAACTAGGGAAAGCCCTGGAGGTGAGAGTGCCCCAGTCACAGGGGCTGGGGTCCAGTCATCCACAACAGCCTACAAAAGGGGGAATTGAATTTTGCATGTTTAAAATACAACAATCCATCCCATCCCAACCGAACCCAATAAATTAAATTTACCTACATGAGGCACGCATTCAAAAGAGTGCAAACAGCAGTTCAATGAGCAATATTCATTCAGATAAGACAGGTAGCAGGCATTACACAGAAGAAACATTCATGCTGTCTTGAAAACAACAGAATATACAACTTAGATAAGTCAGTAGAAGACGTAGCAATCTCAACCCATGGTCTGCTGCACCTAGAGTGTCAACCAGTCTGTGTGGGGTGATCAAGTGTTTTTTGTCTGGCATCTGAGGGTTTTGATGTAGGTGCAGCAGCTCTGTCCACCAAGGAGTGGGTGTCATCTTGCTGCCCTTCAGAGAGATGAGCTGTGGGATCTTTACTCAGAGTACCAGGCAGAGGCATTTTGGAGGGAGAAACATTGTGGGTTCCTGGGCATTTCGGGGAAGGTTGCCTGACAGATACAGTGCTGGCCTCCGATTATCTGGAGTCTTTACTGTGGTCCCTGTATTCAGTGTCTTGCATCTGGTAGTCCCTGCACTGGCGATTTCTTCATCAACATCCTGGGTGCTTCACTGTAGAGGTCTGCCAGTCCATATCCACAGAGTCTGTATCCTGCTGGCCCCTGGTGTGGGCGTAAGGTGCCCATTGTGGTCTCCTTCCCTGCTTAACCTGGGTGAGTTCAGTAATTTTGATTCCTACTGGTGACTGGCAAAGGGCTTTTGGGCAGTGGTGCTGGACAAATTGTGTGGCTTCTATTAGAGAAGTGAGCAGGTGCCAAGCTCATTTGTGGGAGACAGAGAATTTGGCTGGGTACATCAGCTTGTAAGGGATACCTAGTGACCGAGGTGACTTTTTAATGGAAGTGTATTCCTTCCTGTGCTGGGAAAACTCTGTAGAATAGTCCATAAAAGATGTGGATCCTATGAACCTGCCATAGCAGGGGTCAACGTTCCCTGGACAAGTCCAAAATTCTAACTTTCTCTGGATAGCGGAACAATTTAATTATAAAACGACATTGGCAGTCAGCCCAGTAGCACTGAGGGTTGAGGCGCTGGACACCACACCTCACGCTATGCCAGTGACCCATGTTCGGGAATGGGCATAGGCCACCTGGGGTTGGCAGGGGTGGGGAAGGATTGCATGTCTGGAGGACTGCTCTCCTTCTCCAGGGAGGGGGGACGTGTAGCACCAGCACCTGGATGCCCCCTGGTGGAGGCTGGGGAGCAAGGCAACATGTGAGAGCATGGGGGGAGCTGAGTGTAGAAGCATCAAGGGGAGCACACACGGGAGCATGTGGGTTCCTCCTTGGCCTATGTCATTGCACGCACTCAGCTCCAGAGGGAGCAAACCCAGAAAAATCCTGCAGCAGCGCCTCCATGATGCCCACCTCACCGATCCTTCATCACTCCCAGGCTGGGTCCCCCGACCCAACCCATGTCTGCGACGCCTTGGCCAGTGCACCCCTGCCCAGGGGTAAACCAGGGGCAACTAGGGGAGTGCAGCTGATTTAGGCGAGGGGCTGAAGTCTGGCGCTGAAGTGGACTAAAAAAGGACATTAGCACTCACCAGACTTAGGTGCGGGTCCCAAAGACCAGTGTGCCTTTCTATATAGAGTGTGGACTGCCTGATGTAGTGAAGCAACAGGGGAAATTCCCAATGCAGGAAGCCAACAAGGTCCTGTTTCTCAACCCCCTCTGGGAAGCTGACCAGTCAGAGATTGTTACAGCAGCTCCTGTTTTCTGCATCTTCGGCTCTAGCCCACAACAGTGTCACCAATCACTCTAATTCCTGAATGCGGGCTTTGTGCCTGGAATCTTTCTCTTTCAGGACTTGTTGCAAGAGACCTTTAAATTTTTGGGCATCAATGCAGGAGGCTCAAGTCACCGAGTTGTCTGCCATCCTGGCACAAGAAACTCCGCTACTGAAAGATTAGCCTTATAAATTGGAGATAAATAACTTTTTCAAGCTGGCGGCATGCAAATTCATTGACAAGGAGTATCCCCAAATGAATAATGTTGGTTTTGTTAAGAAAGCTGCCTCAGTACTGGAATGATTTATGAACAGATGCCAGGAAGCATGGAGCTGACAGATTAAGCTGGCATTCCTGTCCATGGTTCATGCATGTGCCCCTCCAACCATTTTTTACCCAGTTTACCACTTTTAGCCCCACTCCCAGGTTGCCTAGCTTGTTTACTAGTCTCCTATGTGGAACAGTGTTGAAAGCCTTACTGAAAGCTAGGTACTCCACATCTACTGCTCCACCCTTATCTACTTCTCTGGTCACCCAGTCAAGAAATCTCTCAGATTTTTTGACATGACCTCCCCTCAGTAAATCCATGCTGCCTCGGATCCTGTAAGTTGTGGTATCAAGATATTCCAAAATCCTTTCCTTAAGCAGTGATTCCATTAATTTTTCCACCACTGAGGTCAGGCCGACTAGCCTGTAATTTCCAGATTCCTCCCTGCTGCCACTTTTCCGAAGGTGAACTACATCTGCTCTCCTCCAGTCCACTGAGACCACTCCTTTCTCTAGTTAGTGATTAAACAGGACTGTCAGAGGTGCAGTCAACACTTCTCCGAGCTCCTTCAATATCCTTGGATGCATCCCATTTGGCCCCATTGCCTTGTCTTTTCAAATTAGTGAGTTCCTTTAAGACTCTCTCCTCTGTAAATGGACTAGTGTCCACCTCCATTCCTTTGATGCTTCTGTCACTTAACTGTGATCCCTCACCTTCCCCTTCCTCCCTGAACACTGAACACAAATCTTTGTTCAGGATGCCTGTTTTCTCCCTGGTCCCCTCCACACACTCCTCCCCTTCTCTCCTTAGCCTTACAATCCCTCCCCTGTTTTTTCTCCTTTTGCTTACATCCCTGAAAAATGTCTTATCCCCTTTCTTTACAGTCTGGCCTATTTTCTCCTTCGTTTTCACCTTTGTGCTCCTGACTGCTTTCCCTGTCTCCTTCTGCTTTTCATGATACACCTCCTTATCCTCCTTCCTCTGTGTCTCCTTATACCTCCTGAATGTTAACTTATTTGCCCTCACCTTCCCAGCCACATCTTTTGAGAATCATTGTGGTATCTTTTTCCTCTTGCTTTTGCTTACTTGCCTGAATCAGCAGTTCATTGCCTTCCCTATGGTCCCTTTTAGTTTTTCTTATTGTACTGCCACTCCTCCCTTGTTCTTCCTCCTCCCAGGGCACCCCTGAGGCATTCCCCAATCTTTGTGAAGTCGGTCCTCCAGAAGTCCAGAACCCTCTCCTTTGTGTGGCTCAGCTCTGGCACTGTACATATATTGAACCACACCTTACGATGTTCGCTGGTCCCCACGTGGCCACCTACCATGACGTCTGCAACATTATCCCCCTTGGTGAGCACAAGGTCCAATATTGCTTCTTCAAGAGTGGGCTTTTTTACTAGCTTTCTCAGGAATACCCCCTGCAGGGAGTCCAGGATGTCCCTGCTCCTAGCTGAAGCTGTAGCTGGGATGCTCCAATCCACATCTGGCAGATTGAAGTCCCCCATCAGCAGCACCTCCCCACTGGTTGCCATCTTTAGAATGGCATCCACCTGTATCTTATCCATCCCCCACCCCATCCCCATGCTGGAGGTCTGTAGATTACACCAGTGTGAATAGCAATTCCATTCCCTCTCTCTGGGGTAACCCACAGTGCCTTCACCCCTTCCTATATTCCCTGTGTCTCTGTAGCTTTTATGCTATCCCATACCTAAAGAACCATTCCTCCCCCTTTTTTACCCTCCCTGTTCTTCGCGAACATGGAGGGACCATAGACCCCAGATCTAGATAAATAATCAAGGGCAGACTGGATGTTCAATTGGTCTTTTTCTGCCATCACTCTCTATTATTCTGTTTCAGTGTGAACAGGAACAGCAGCTATAGCAAGGGGCAGCAGCATGAGACAGCACCAGCACCTGCAAACTGCACTTTCTGGATTTCAAGTAGCTTCTCTGTGGTGGACGACCCCCATCTCTGCTTGCAGTTGTGCCAGCTCCCCTGTGGTGGTTGTTTGCAGTGGAGGTGCTGGTACTGGTGTTGTTCCATGCTGCTGCCCCTAGTAGTAACTGCTGTTCCTGTGCACACTGAAACTGAAACATAGAAATATAGACAGGGTTGGCAGAAAAAGACCAATGGTCCATCCAGACTGCCCGTAGTTCCCTGTCTAACTCTGGGACCTATGGTACCTCCATGGTCCTAGCCCTCCCTAACCACAACCCTATTCTCCTCCAAGTTTCTGTTGCCCCGAGTGACCACAAAACCCTTCACTCTGTCCTAACCATGCTTGAAACCATTAATGGTTTTGATGCCCTCTACATAGGCTGGTAGACTGTTCCATGGGTCCACCACCTTCTCCATAAAATAATCATAAAATAATACTTCGCCATTTTCCTTCCGAGCTTCCCTCCTATCAGTTTCCACCCATGCCCTTGTGACATCAAACTGTTACTTATGCTAAATAATTCCCCACAGTTCACCTTGCTTATTCCTTCCCCCCAACCAGTTCTCCATTACTCTGTCCTGGGGTTCTTGTTCCCTAGCAACATCATCTTGCACTTCTGGAGTTGAATTTCAACTTGCAAAAAGGATCAGATGGAAGAACATCAACCAGTGAGCATCACACTCTTATTTGAAGACAGGCCACTACAAATTTATTTCAGTGGTGTTTTGCTGGTTTATCCATGGCCTTATCAAGAGATAGTTATCCTGTGTGTACAGAAAATTCAGAATATTTCAAATTGTTATCAGTCATTGAAATTCCACTGTGACTTTGCAGCTACAATTCGAATTCCAAAGTAAAAATATACACTCACCAGTAAGTTATTATTTTAATTTATTTCCAAACATCTCTGCAAGCATGGTACTGATGCATTTTGCCTACTATCTTGCCCATAACAATGATAATAGGGCAAGGTGACACCTTGGCATTTAACCTTTTTGCCATAGCATAACCACATCATGATGTCAACTCACCTTTATATGCATGACTTGACATGGATTTGAAAGGGTGCTTTTGCTACAAGTGTACACACTAAAATTAACTAGTATGCACTGTAACACTATCTCCCATGTTGTGAATGCCATGTTTAATATTTATGTGTTATGGGTGTAGTTCAATAGAATTATCAGATTGTTCTGTACTTTTAATTAATGTCAGACTGTAGGATCTCAATCTTTCAACAGCATCAGCATTTCTTATAGGCATCCTGATGTGGTGGGAGGTAACAGAAAATGGCTTAAGGTCACCAAATGGATCAGGGTGCCAGCCCTACAATCCACCTTCCCTATCCATGGAGGGGGGGTTCCTGTGATGGCACTTTTCTACTCATCCTATATCCATATGTATGCAGATGATATAGTACTGTTCACCTCTGGCCCCACTGTCTCCGATGTGATGACCAGACTACAGACTGACTTCAAAAATGCTCAATGATGCCTCATCTCACATCAACTCTTTCCTCAATGCCAAGAAGACAGTTTCAATGACCTTTGGCACTAGGCATAGACTTTCTAGGCTACCCTCCTTACCCTCTTTCCACACCCTAGATGGGCAACTCTAGAGGACACCATCTCTTTTAGATTTGTGGGTGTTTGGCTTGACCAACACCTCAGCTTTTCAGTACATATTGACACCATCCTGAAAAAACTGTGCCTCGAGCTTGGCACCCTCTACAGGAACCATGGTTGCCTACCGCTACCAGCTAGGTGTGATCTTGTTCAGAAAATGATACTACCTATTTTTGACTTTTGCGACATAGTCTACATTGCTGCTCCCAAGTCTTTCCTTACCAGGTCGGATCCTTTTTTCAATGCTTTCTGTCACTTTGCTCAACTTGACTCTTTCTTGCTCACCTTCCGTTCCCTCACCCCTACTTGCCTTATCTACCTTTTCCTAAAGCTCCCCTCCAGTTTGCACATTATCCGATAACTTCAATTCCCTGTCTCATCCTCCTTTCTGCTTGGGCTGGTCCCCTTCTAGCACTTATTAACCCAGTACCCAGCCTGCTACTTCTAACTACTATTAAGGTTTCTCCATCTCCAGCCTTAACCTCCAACTCCCTGTTTCTTGGCTACAACTATGATTGTTACCTACTTATGGTAATCATCTCAACCTGATGTTCTAGAATGTACAGTGCTGTTTTGTATGCCAATATATGTACTGGCTTCATGTAATTGCACTTATGCGTAAATGATTTTATTTGCTCTTCCTCATCTTGTAATCCCTCCCCAGGATGCTTCTGGAAACGAGCTGGTTTCAGCTCATATTGTCTTTTCTGGAGAAACAGTTTCAAATAAAAAAAATAAATAAATAAAATACTCTCAGTTCGTATGCAGGTTGAAATTAAAAGTATTGATCTTATGCTAATTACAATGAATAAATTAAAATATCACAAATTAACTTGTTAAAGTAACAACATATCACTTTTCATAAATTGTCAAAACAGTAGACTCTTATTAATACACAAACTGATTCTGGTAACTTTGTGCATTTACAGGTTGATAGACCCATAAGATCATATTTATTAATAGTACTCATATTGTAAATTAATTTTATATTAATGACATCCAATCTAATGCTTCATTTAAGAGATTCTCAAGTGTAGTTCTTTTTTTGTTTGCCCAAGGTACGAAATGTTAGTGCATGTATTACATGTGTTCAACCACATGTAATAACTTGTTTGATTTTAATTTTTTCATCTAATCTGAGGTTATAAACTTGTTGTACCTTGTGTGTTGTGACAGTGTGCACTGTGGTCACATGGGTAACTACCCAGTGGCATTGGTGTAAAACTAATGCCATGTTCTGTCTCCATTTTTGACTTATAGTCTTAATGCACTAACCTGTCTTTCTGTGTCTTGCTTTTTTCTGCAACTATCATAACTGGGTTTCAAAATATCTCTACGCCCTTGACAATTGTTTTAATGGTGGCCCAGTTTTTGTTAATAAAGTCTTCAAGCTAACCAAAGGCACTACTGAAAGGTGTCAAAACATAATCCCTGTAGGTGTATTACTCTTTTTTGTCACAGGAGTTAACAGTTCATTTCTCAGTTTTCTTGATGCTTTTTGTTTAGCTAGTCTCAAGTCACGTTCCTTGTAACCTCTGTTTTTAAATCTTTGATATAGTCCTTCTGCAGTGTCTGAGTAGTTACTCTCTCTGGAACAGTTCCTCTTCACTCTGAGAAACTGTCCTGGAATGCCACTCAAAAGTCTATTAGAATGAACACTGGCATACCTCAAGAGTGTATTTTTGTCAGTCGTCTTTCTAAAAAGGTGGCTACAAAGTTTGTTGCCATCCTTAAAAATGTCCAGATCTAAATATGGAATTTTCTATGTGTCACATTGTAAGGTATGTAAATGTTATACTGTTATGTATGTCATTCAGATATCAGTAAAATTCTAGTAGTTCCTCTGTACTGCCATGCACAGGAAAATTAAGTCATTAATATATCTCCTTTATAGGATATTTTTTTCATGGAAAAGTTTGTTGTCATTCATGATGTGGTTGTTTTCATATTGATATATTAACAGATTGGCAAATGATGGGACCATTGTCAATCCCATCACCATTATGCCTCTAATCTGTAAATAATAATCTCTATCAAATTAAAAATAATTGTTTGTTAGGACAAAGTAGCTAGTTCTCACAAAGAGTCAGTACTCAGGGTCTCTTCAAGGTTTCTGAGGTTCAGTATATTTCTAATGGCATCTAAAACCTTCTTGCTGAGGGATACATGTGATGTATTGATGTGGTTGCAATGCAGCAACAGGTTAAATGCCGAGGTGCTGTCTTACCCTATTATCACTGTTATGGGCAAGATAGCAGGTGAAACACATGAGCACTGTGCTTGCAGAGAAGTTTGAAAAGAAATGAAAATAATCATTTAATGATGAGTGCATATTTTTACTTTGGAACAAAACATTGTAGTTCCATACTCACAGTGCAAATGCAAGCAGGTGAAACACACAAGCACTGTTCTTGTAGAGCAGCTTGAAAAGAAATCAAAATAATCTTTTAATGGTGGGTGTATATTTTTACTTTGGAACAAAAAATTGTTGTTGCATACTCACAGTGCAAATGCAATGACTGATAATAATTTAAATGATATAGAATGTTCTGTATAACCAGGACCACTATCCCTTGATAAATCAGGGGGTAAATCAGTGAAGCAATGTCAGGATAAACTTGTAGTTGCCACAGCTGAAATAATGAACTGTTGAATCGATACATGAGCTGTTTGAAAATAACCGTGTGATGTTCACTGGTAGATGTTCTTCCATCTGATCCTTTTTGCAGGTACACTTTGATACTTGGAGGTATCTAGGTGGACTCAAAACACTTTTTTCAAGTATCTTGGAGAGATCAAGGGGAAGCCCCTTGCTTTTTTGACACTGAATTTCAACTTCCAAAGAATAGTCCACCTCTCTAGCTTTGTAAGTCACTTTGCATTTCCCCAAGTCCCTCGTTGCTATCCATCCTCCCACAGAGCTTACTGTCATCTGTGATGAGACACAACCTGGCCCAAATTCCTTCTCCAATGTCACTCATGAATGTATTGAATAGGACTGGGCCCTGTACAAATCCATGTGGTGCCTTGTTTATGGCCTTCCTCACTTCTGATTTGACCCTGTTCACTACAATTCTCTGCTGCCTCCCCTTTAGCCAGTTATCAACCCATCTTACTATCCTTAACTGCACCCAGATCCTCCCTCTTCTTCAACAAAGTCAGTGATGCATTGAGTCAAAAGCTTTGCTGAAGTTGAAGTGGAGTACATACTCATGGTGGTCCTTATCTAATGACTTCATTGCCCAGTCAAAGAAAACTGTCAGGATAGTCTGACAAGACCTTCCTGCCATGACCCCATTCTGTTTACTATCCTGGAGACCATTGCTTTCCAGGTAGTCCACGGTGTCCTCTTTGACCAGTGACACTATCAGCTTCCCTAAAACAGAAGTAAGACTGACAGTTCTGTAGTTCTCTGCTTATTCCTTGCCTCTACCTATGGAGCAGAACTACTTCTGCTACCCTCCAGTGCTCCGGAATGATCACCATCTATAATGAGCTATTAAATAGTCCTACCAGGTTTTCAGCCAGTCCCACTGCCACTTCCCTAAGCACCCTGAGATGCATCCAATCTGGTCTTCATCATCATCATCATCATCATTATCATATTTATTTTATACTGGAAAGGCATGTGGGCAAAATTGTCCATTTACATAAGCATCAAGTTGTCCAGTTCTAACAGAGGCTGATAAATACAATTTGTAACACACACATGGTTATAAATATACAAAGAGGGACACATATACAAAGTAGCACAATTAGGCACAAAGACAGGGTGATTCATATACTATGAACAAACACATTTCATACAATGTGGTAAAAAGGCAAAATGGCTTATGTACAGCAACCATATTATTTACAGCAAGTCTATACCATAAGTACATATTTACACAGGTCTTGGGGCCTTATCTATCTTGAGGGCTGCTAGCACTTTCTGGACCCTTTCCCTTGTAAATACTGGCTGCCTCATTTCCGAGACCCCCTTTATGGTCACTGCAATGCCACTTTCTGGCAATGGTCTGGCATCCTCCCTGGTGAAGGCAGAGTAAACACAATCATTAAGGATGGCAGCCTTTTACATGTCCTCCTCTATCATCCTACCACAATCAGATAGCCTAACAATTCTCCCTCATGTCTGCCTTTTCTCTAACCTACCAGAAGAAATGTTTTTCTCCATCCTTGACCCCTCCGCAATACTGATTTATTTAATTATATATCTATTGAAATGTTTCACTAAGAAGGCACATTGAACAACAAGTTGCTTGTCTGTCAGTGCAACCTGGGAGGGGTTAAAATGGATGAAGAATTAGACTTACAGTTTAACATTTAACATATCCAAGAACTTAAACATTCAATTACATTTGTAACAAGACATATGGTTAAACAATATCATAAATAATCAAACAGTCACATTTGTGACATAACATGCAGTTAAATATGTCATACCTGTGGCCGGCCCAGTGGCTCTAAGGGTTGAGGCGCTGGACGCCACACCTCATGCCACGCCGGTGGCCCATGTTCGGCAATGAGCATGGGCTGCTGTGGGTCAGCAGGGAGGAGATGGATTGAGCATCCAATGGACTGCTCTCCATCTCCAGGAGGGGGGTTTCCTGCAGCCAGTGCTCGCCTAACCCCTAGCAAAGGCTGGGGATCGGTGGTATGCAGCCACACGCCATGGGGGTGAGAGGCGGCAGACACTTGATTGGGGTGCACACGGGAGCATGCAGGTACGCAGTCACTGGTGTCAATGCATGCTGTCAGCCCACAGGGGAGAAAAGCGGAAAAGGAAATTCCAGTCGCAGTGGCTTGATGGCTGTCTGTGAGCACCTGTGCCGGATCCAGGAGGGGGATCACCAAGTGTGGATCCATATTAGGTGGGGAATTGGCCAACCCCTACCTCCCCACCATGGGGGGTGAGCCATTGGGCAATTGGGTGGTCACCCTTCATGGAGACCGGTACGAGTCAGACGGTGGCTGGAGAAAGGGATGCAAGGACAGATTGGCCAAATGGAAGCCCCAGAAGAAACAATACCAGCAAAAAAAAAGTCATACCTGTGGAACATGAATTTAATTACAAGTGGCATATCTGAGGGACATAGTACATAGCAGTGAAGGAGAGGAGAGCATGCTGAGAAACAGGCTCAGGGGGTTGGAAGGTTTAATTGGTGAAGTGAGTCATGGAGAGGAGCAGAGGCATAGGAGGACAGTTAAGGAGGGTTAAAGCAGGAGCAGTTAGATGAGAGAAAGTTATGTAAGTCAGAAACAAGGGAGTAGGAGGAGGAGGAGTGCAGTATTTGGAGGGGGGGAGTTCCAGATTTGTGGGAAATTATGGATAAAGCCTGATTGACTGATGAGAGTGGTTCGATGGGAGACCAACAAAGTGCGAGTGTCACAGGATTTGAGGGAGTGGGATGGGGGAAGAGAGTGAACATGAGAGGTAGGAGGGAAGTTTTCCTAACCAAAATTTAGAAGTGAGTTTGGCACAATGAGTGAGGTGTCTGTTGGCAAGCAGAAGAAGGGACATGGTGTGGTAGAGGTCACAGTGATGATTGTGTGATGAAGCATCAAGGGCAAATCACCAGAAGGAGTTTAACAGCATGTCCAATCTGGTTAGGGAGGATTTAGGAGTGACACCATAGACTACATCACAGTAGTCAAAAATTGGGAGGATCATCTTCTGGACTAGTTCACACTGCACTGTAGAAGAGATGCAACTACAGTGCCTGAATAAGGCACCAAGCTTGGGGAGCAATTTTTTCAGGATGGTGTCAATGTGGCCAGAGAAGTTGAGGTGTTGGTCCAACCAAACCCCAAGGTATCTGAATGAGGAGGTGTTCTCTAGGATTGTCCCATCAAGGGTATGGAAATATGGAAAAAGGTGGATCCTAGAGAGTCTGTGCCTAGTGCCAAAGGTCATGGAGACAGTCTTTTTGGCATTTAAGAATATTTGATGTTAAGCAAACCATAACTGAACCTGGTGGAAGTCAAGCTGAAGAGTGTTTGCTACATCAGCAGGGCATTTGCCAGAGGAGAACAGGACAATGTCGTTGGCATACATATGGATAGCGGAGGAGGTGGAGCATACTGAGGGCATCATTTAGAAAGGTGGAGAAGAGAATGGGTGCAAGCACTGAGTCTTGTGGGACTCCTGTGGAAATAGAGGGGGGAGAGATTGTACCCTGGATCTTGACTGATTGTGTTCTGCCTGACAGGTAAGCTGTGGACCAGTTTTGGGCAGAAGTAGACCACCCAGCAGCCGTAAGGTAGTCAAAAAGTAAGGCATGGGAGACTGTGTTGAATGCCTTGGTGAGGTTGACAAAGATGGCAGAGATAATAAGGCCGTTATCCATTCCAGTGAGGAAGGAGTCAGTTAGCCTGAGTAGGGAGGTGGTAGTGGAGTGGTTCTTCTGAAAACCTGAAAACAAGATTGGAACAGGGCAACAAAGGAAGAGTGATCGAGGAAGGAGGTTAGTTGAGAGAGGACCAGGTGTTCTTGGAGTTTAACAAGGGCAAGGAGTAGGGAGACTGGGTAAAAATTTGCAGGGGAGGAGGGCACATCACCCTGTGGGAGAGGAAGAACCACCACACTTCCAGGATGAAGGGGCAGATGAGGACAAGAAGGAAACATTTAGGATTAAGGAGCGAGGGTAAGCTATAGCAGAAGCTGGAAGGTAGAGGAGTTTAGCGTCCAAGTCATCCGGCGATGAACCTTTGGAAGGATTAAGAGAGAGAAGGGCCATTAGTGTTTTTTCTGGGGAGACCGCAAAAAAGGAGAAGGAAGGGTGGACGTGGAGGGGTTGAGTGCTGGGTGTGGGAGGATGAGGAGGGGGGAGGTTAGAAGGGAGTGACTTAGAAGTGCTGTGGCACAGGAGGCATAACAGGAGTTAAACTCTTGAGCCACTGCGCATGGTTTAGAGACCAGTGAGTTGTTTATTTTAAGCACGGGGGAGGCGGATGTGAAGGGGGGAGAATAGGGCATGGACCACTTCCCAGAATTTGAAGGGGGAATTGATGTTTTTGAGAAAAGATGAATTAAAATATTCAGACTTGGCATGTCTGGTAGCTTTTGTGCAGGCACTTCTTATCATGCGATACCTGGCATGGTCTGGGGAAGCTGGGAGGCCTTATGTTTCCTCCAAGCTTTGTCTCGCTCCCAGAGACAGGTCAGTAACTCAGGGAAGTCCCAGGGATGATGGTTTCCACAAACTCTAGTGTATTTGAATGGAGCGTAGGAGTTCCATGTAGTTAGAAATTTATCTTTAAAATAAGTGAGGGCTTGGTCAATGGAAGGGCAAAGGCAATAGGGGACCAGTCAGAGCTTGCTAGTTCATTAAATTTGTTCCTTTTGTTTACCATTCTCATGCATAACTTACAAAAGTTGCCTCTAGAATGGCTTCCTTTATTGATCCTCCTCTCTCTTCCACACCTCCTATGCTGTGTATGCAAACTAATCTGTCCCAGAACAAAGTCTGCTCTTTTGAAATCAAGGACCATAGCTGTCAGTTGAAGGGTTTCAGTCCCAAGGGCCAGTTTGAATCCAGTGGAGTTGTGGTCACTGTTCCCTAGTGACTCTCAGGTATGGTATGCACTGGACCTCTGAAACTCGTGGTTTTGAATGCCACTGTTTTGACTGGATGCCCAGTGGAGGAACCAGGCACTGATTGGCACCTTTACTCCTTGGATGATTTTCCAACACCTGGCGCTTCCTGATCTCAGGGAAATCTCTTTCTGTGCTGTGTTCTGGACTGAATTTTTTCAGTAAATACAGTAAAATACTGTAGACCCCAGTGAAATGTGGGCAACTTGGAGTCACTACTGATTATATAGCCTGTGAATTAGTATGTTATAACAAGATATGGGTAAAATCTGACCAGATTTATTTTAAAATAGTACCTATCTTATGGTTGTTTTTTTGCAAATGTATCTGTCACTCCTTTTGCTGCTTTTATACTGGGCTATTCTGTGATAGCTACTCTACATTTGTCTCCTCACTACTCAGCAGTATAATATTGCTGAGTAGTGTAGCGACAAGTGACATAGTCTAAATACTGATCTGTATTGTTAGTGATGGTTGGTACCTCTGAGCTAAACCTAGCTACTCAGCAAGACTGCTGCAGTTTTCCATTTCTGCCCTACTGACAAACTCTGCCCCTTCCCCACACTGGTCACTCTGCTAATTATTAATTTCTCTGCCCCACTTGTAATGCTGTCTCTCTAAATACCTTACTTTCTTCTCTACCTTGCCTACAAACCCTTCCCTTACACCCCCTGCTGCTGCTGTCCACCTCAGACATCCTGGTGCCAAAGCACAGACCTCCCCCATTAACTCCTCTTCTAGCTCTAAATAATTGTCCTGCATTTACCACCTCTTTACCTCATGCTTTGTCCTTCCCCATTGCCTGCCCCCCACTGAGCTTGCTATTGTACTCTAGCTGTATTTATTCCTCTGTGTTTCCCTCCTTTTCCACAGACAGCCCATCTGCTGCTTCCCAAGCTTCTCCTGTGGCCCTGGCTCTCTCCTAGCAGGCCACAGCTAACAGACCACCCGAATGACCCCCAGACAGATTCAGATACACACCGGACCTCCAAAACTCATGGTTTTGAATGCCACTGTTTTGTCTGGATGCCCAGTGGAGGAACCAGGCACTGATTGGCAGCTTTACTCCTTGGCTGATTTTCCAACGCCTGGCGCTTCCTGATCTCAGGGAAATCTCTTTCTGTGCTGTGTTCTGGACTGAATTTTTTCACCCACCCCCCCCCCCTCTCCTCACAGTATTAAATAGACCCTTACTCCACCCATTCCTCAGCCTAGCAGCTGATTGGTCACTCCACTGCTGCACATTTTCATGCTATTGGCCTCCCTGTCTTCAATACCTGACTTGACCCACTTTCTCACCGCCCCTTTTTAAAGCAGTCCCACCCACAGGATCACACATTTGCTCTCAACCTTTTCTCCAGCCACTCCATCTAATTCCTCTCAATTACTGCTCTACCTGCCCTATTGTTAGGGACCTCACCCTAATTTGACTATATACACTTTCAACTATAAACCAGCTAGTAGTTAAGCAGGCCAGCAACACCAAACAAACTACCATGGGGTGCAACCACCTACTACTACTCCTCACTACCTCTTTTGGCATTGCTGGTACCATACACATCCTTTTGTTCTGCAAATTTTGGACTCCCCGCTGTTCTGTCTGACCCTTTGTGTGAATCCCCTTTATTAATCCTCGCTCTCCTTATCTCCATCAGCCGAGGAACTGACACCCAGGTTCCCAGCTCCTAAGCTGCGGGATTCACGGCTACCGGGAGGTCGGCACCCCTCTAGCCGACACTCGAGACTGCAGACATGGACCCAAGGCCCTACAAGGTATGGCAACTGCTGCAACCAACCGGATTGCGAGTGCTCTCTCAGACCACGCTCTGATTGGTCCCTGGCAAAAGCCGGCTTCTGCTCTTTGATTTTAAACCCTAAAAATGTTTATGTTGGGACAAATGTTAAAAATCTGAAGTGTTAACCCAGTCTGTAATTGAAAGGACTTGAATTGTGGTTTGGGAAAGAAATCTAGTGTTTACAGCCCTTTCTCTGCATAAGTGCACTGTCCCTAGACACTTTTGGGCGCCAAAGTAATACACGTTTCTTTTGTTCTGCAAATTTTGGACTCCCCGCTGTTCTGTCTAACCCTTTATGTGAATCCCCTTTATTAATCCTCACTCTCCTTCTCTCCCTCAGCTGAGCAACTGCCACCCAGGCTCTCAGCTCCTAAGCCATGGGATTCACGGCTACCGGGTGGTCGGCGCCCCTCTAGCCAACGCTCGAGACCGCAGACACAGACCCAAGGCCCTACAAGGTACGGCAACTGCCGCAACTTTTTCGACTGACCCCCCTCCCCCACCTCCATTGATTATTAAATACAGCAGCTCCCACCAAAATATTAGTCCATGTCCCCTGGTGCAGTGCAACACCAATAGAGACTTAGCTCGTGATCCCCCCTCTTCTCTGTCCAGCCTACGGGATCCAATTCTCAGGGCCTTGCCTTACTAAAACGCATAGGGTCTTCTTGGCTGTGCCTTCACCACTAAAGATTTTTAATGCTATCAAATTTCGGGTCAACCTGGATCGGAAAGCTACTGATAAGCTGCATTAATCCAGCAACCCCACTGGCCCCTGGGCTAATTTAGTGGCTCCTTTTTTGAGGAACCATCATGTCGGGCCCTATATGGCTCCTTATTCTGTCCCTTCTTCTGCTGATACCAGCTGCCCAGCATTGGACACCTGAACTACCATCATGTTTGGTCTACAATGGCACCTTCTGCTGTATATCACATGGCAACTTATCCTTTAATTGCCTCCATGAGTCCAAGTACCAATACCTTGAACCCTGCTCTTGGACCACACATACCAGTGGTACTTATAGCACTCCCCCACCACAAAGCCCACCTCTCACCATGCAGACATCTATCTCCTCTCCACCTATTGCGGTAGGGGTACTAGCTCTTGCTACAACAGATCAGTTCTTCTACGGTAGCTACTTTCCAGTCCCTAAAAACATCAGATCTACTAGACAGGATAAAGGCAGGAATTACAAGCTTATAATTAGTGCTCTTAGAAAAATCCTACTTATCCTCCTGCTATGTTCAGGCAACGTAGAACTCAACCCTGGCCCCCCAGAAGCTACTGCTTCACCAGCACAACTAGCAAATTTAAAAGGAATAAGCTTCTTGCATATTAACATATGTAGCCTCCTTAAAAAGAGATAACCATAATACAAACCTGGATAAATCATACCTCTCCTGACATATTTGTGATTTCCGAAACTTGGCTTAGACCCAGCACCATTGATAAAGAAGTAAACATCCCCAACTATGCCTTGTTCAGAGCTGATAGGCATGCCAGAGGAGGAGGGGTAGCTATCTACATTAAAGACACATTTTCTGCCTTCTGCTTATCCTCGGCATCTGTCGCCAGCGAATTCGAATGCCTAATTCTCAAAGTGGAAATTACACAGACTACTGCACTCTTTGTAGTAGGATGCTACAGACCTCCGTCTGCTGGCCTACAGCTTGTGTCATATCTAAGTGACAAGTTGGGACAGGGGCTGCCAGAAACTATTATTTTAGGAGACCTCAACTTTGACTGGATCTCTAATACAGCTGCCCCCCTTGCATCCTTCTGTGATGAACATGGGCTGACGCAACTTATTACTGAACTAACATGTCCAAACATGAAGAACCCCAGTAAAAAAACACTTTTGGATATGCCAATGGTGAGCAAACCTCATCTCTTCTCCCTCGCTGATGTCTTCTTCTCAGACGCCAGACACCATTGTTTTATTGCAGGAGTAAGATCCATCAACAACCCAGCACCCATCAGCAAGTTCTCTATGAAGAGATCCAGGTGCAACTTCAATGAACATGCCTACCTAAACGAGCTTAAATACTCCCCTCAGTGGCAAGATTTCTACCTGGCCAAAACAATTACGTCACCTTACAATATCTTCCACGACATTCTATCAAGGGCCCTTAATAAGTATGCTCCGCTGGTTAAAGTTTGAACTAGGACCAAAACCTGTAAATGGTTCACTCCTCAGATCAAGTCCTTGCTTCTAGAAAGAGATAAGCTCTGGAAAAAAGCGTGCAGACTGAACACTGCAGAGGACGGGAACCAGATCAGGAGACTACGAAATTTATGTACCAAAACAATCAGAGAATCGAAGGCAGCCTTCTTCAAATCCGAACTCGACTCTGCCACAAACAGCCCAATCAAGCTCTGGAACACAATCAATGATCTGCTAGGCCACTCCCCAGGAAATTCACTCCTGACCAAGATTACCTCTGGCAACTCGACTATAACCAAAAAGATGGATATACTTGATGCATTCAATAACCACTTTGCTGCTGCAGGCATGGTATTTGAAAACTCCCCTGCAAACATACTTTGCTCCCAGACTGCCAGCCAACTGCCTGAAACTCCGATAGCTTCACCGCCTTTCTCGCTTCAACCTGTCTCAATGAAAGAGGTAGAGGACCTCTTGTTTCAGTTGGATACTAGAAAAAGTGCTGGGGCCGACACCCTTGACCCTTACTTCCTAAAAATTGCCTACCACGTACTAGCAATACCCGTCACCCACCTTTTTAACTTATCCCTGTCTCAGGGCACCTTACCACCTATATGGAAGACAGCACATGTCATACCACTGTTCAAATCAGGTGACCCTGGCGATCTCAATAACAACAGGCCAATTTCTCTCCTTCCGGTCCGTCCAAGCTCCTAGAGAAAATTGTAAATGCACAGCTGAGGACTCACCTTGAGTCTAGGGAACTGCTAAACCCCTATGCAGTCCAAATTCAGAGCTAAACATAACACTCTCTCAGCCCTCGCCAAAGTTACTAACGACTGGCAGCGTAATCTTGAGAGCATAAACTTTATTTGTGCTGTTTTCCTTGATCTAAGCAAGGCTTTCGACACTGTCGTCCATAGTCTGCTCCTCTCCTCCCTTCAAACCATATGTGTGGACCCCTCCTCTCTGTGCTGGTTTACTGACTATCTTACAGGGCACCTTCAACAAGTTAAAGCCAAAGGAGGCCTGTCCCCTTAAAAACTCTGCAAGAGGGGTACCTCAAGTTCTATATTAGGGCCTTACTTTTGCAATCTCACTAATAACATTGACTACTGTATAAAAGAAGCCAACATCCATCTATTTGCAGATGATACAGTTTCTCAACATGAGTACGCCTAACACCTGTGGCTGCCTGCAATGACCTACAGTCTGATTTACAACCTTTGCAAAGCCAACTCCTCCCAAAAAAGCTACTCCTTAACGCCAAAAAAACGAAAGTGATGGTCCTCTCCCCTTTCATCCGTATAGCTAACCCTGTGTCCAGTGGGATAGTTCCCCAAATTACCACAGTTCTAGGTGAAAAACTAGAACTTGTTACAAAATTCAAGTATCTGGGAGTTTGGATAGACCAAAGACTCTAATTCATTGAACATATCGAGGACTTGCTAAAATGACTTTGGCAAAGGCTTGGCCTGTTTTTTAGAATCAACCAATTTCTCACCAGAGATGCCAAGAAACAACTGGTACAATCCATTTTCCTATCATTGGTTGATTACGCTGATTTCCTCTACAGCCAATGCCCCAACTGTTACATGGCTAAACTGGACACACTCTACCATTGAGCACTGAGGTTTATAACGGGAGTTCCCTTCGACAAGCATCACTGCACCCTATATGCGGCAGTGGGGTGGACATCACTAAAGTTCAGGTGCCACAGAAATGCCGCTCTCTGGACCTATAGAGCCATCTCTAATAAGTTGCCTTACTATATCTCCTGTTGTCTTCCCTAGGTATAATTGGGAAATACGTTAAGAGTTTCTCAGCTATTACATTGAAGGACCCAAAGCAAAATCCTTGGCAGGGCAGCCATAAGCCGTGCTACCTACCTTATGGAACGATCTACAAAACCCTCAAATTAAGCACTCTAATTGGTATAAATGCCTTCAAGATGCTTTATTTCCATACAGTCAGAAATGCGTAACTGCTTCACCCTCAGACCCAGTACCAGTGTCTGCACTGGTATATAATATGCCTAGATCCAATATTAAGTACTGACCCCCAGCTTGCTCCTCACAAGCCTAATTGTTCTCTCTCTTATCCCCCTGTCTTATCAACACTAGGCCGTCCATCCCCTTATCCTTCCTTTCCCAACCTCGGATAGGAGGTCACTACCCCTTGGTTGTGACATCCTATCATGCCTGCATTTTATAGCATTCAATCCCAGGGCTCACACATACTCCTTTTCTCCATCCACCTTGTCTACATCCCATTTTACCAACTCCTTTCTGTGCACCGTGCCCTCCTAGCCTTTCTCCCCCTACCTCCCTCCCTTCCCTACTCATCTTCGCCTCTACCTGGTGTATATTTTTATTTTATTTTTTTTCTTCCGTTACTTCCTCCTGCAACCTTAGATAACTTGCTTTATCTTCCTATAGACACTTCTATGTATGTAAATACCCTGTAATCTGTACAATAGCTGTATAATTCTATGTACATATGAACTTCTTTTTCTTCCTGTCTGTAAATAGTATTATCTGTATTGCCTTGTAAATACCTGTGTTAACCTGTATATACAATTATTCATGCTCCACCCAGGTCCATCTTGCAAATGAGCTTCTGCTCAACGATGAATGCCTGGTTAAATAAAGACTTGATTGATTGATTGATTGATTGATTGAATCTCCTACTCACACAGCTCCTACCACTCCTATGGTACTGAACACCACATCAAGAATGGCTTCCTGTTTCTTGGCTTCCTTAACTAACTGGACCAGTAGATAGTTGTACAATATATCCAGCAAGGCTTGATTTCTGGTGCTTCTGGCTAATGAATCATCCCAGCCAATGTCTGACAGGTTCAAATCCCCCACTACCACTATTTCCCCTGTGCCACCCTTCTTACTAGTTCTTCCCTGAGCTCTATGTCCCTCTCATCCCTTTGCCCTGGTGGTCTATAGATCACCCCCAAGGGTAGTTTCTTGTCTGAGTCCACTGAGTTGCTCCCACAGTGACTCTTTCTCACTCTCCATTATTAACCCTGATGTACCCATCTTCCATAACCTCAGTGCCATCCTTGACAAAAAGGGCTATGCCTTCTCCTCTACCTTTCCCTGTAGCCCTCCTGAGCACTGAGTACCTAGGGACTGTCAGGTCCCAGTCGTTATTTCTGAGGCCCAAGTTTCTGTGATGGGTGTAAGGTCCATCTCAGTGTCTACCATCATTGCCTGGAGCTTGCTCATATTATTACTCAGGCTCCTGGTTTTAAGGCTGATCCCTTTTCATCTAACTCTTAAATCCTTTTTGCTATTTACAAGTCATTCTCCCTTGTTCTTCCCTGGTTCTATTAGCTTATTGTTTTTCATGTTGCTTGCACACTTTGGGCTCATTTTTCAAAAGCACTAAGAATGCCGCAAGCCCCTGCTGCACTGATCATAAGGCACACAGGGCTAGTGGCATTTTTCCAGCGCTAATCAGGATTTTTGCTCCCATGCACAAAATGCTGCAAGTTAGATCTGCTCCCACCTGGTCTAACTTGAGGCATTCTGTGGACCATTTTTATGGGGCTTGTGCAAAATATTTGGCACAGGCTGCCGTAAGTCTGAAAAGTGTTGCAACTGTGCCCAATGTACTAAAATTGGGTGCAGTTGCATCAAAGAGTTTGACACAATTCCATCAAACAATAGGGTTGATGCAGGGCTTGGTGCAAGCACTGTGTCCCGCTTTGAAAATTGATCCCTTATTGTTCCCTCTCTCTATTGTCCCTTCTCCTATCCCCGTTTTAACCTCAACACTATTTTTACCTGCTGTGCTGCTACAATCCAGAGATATTGATGAGTACTTAATAGATTCCCCTTTATCTCACCCCCACTGTGGTTCCCCAGCCCCAGCCTCCCCCGCAGTTAGTTCAAACATGCAATATAGAGGTCAAACATCAGCCTCAGCGCACACACCCCTTCTCTTGTAAGGGGAGTCCATCACCCTTGAAGAGCCTTATGTCCCTGAAATACCCCCAGTCTCCCAAAAAGTGGTGCCACTTCTTCTGACACCATCCCTTAAGTCACCCATTAAATTTCTCTGTCTCATTCATCCTTATTCTGTCCTTCTTTCCTTCCCTGCCCTACACAGGGAGGGCCTTGGCAAAGGCCAGGGAGGCTATGTATACCATCAATCTGTCCCCCAGTCTATGAAATGTATGTGTCACCATCTCCACTTACTGGTTTGCCAGATCATTCATAACAAGGTGTACAAGCAGCCCCAGCTCTCACTCTCTGCTCCCTCTCTGCCATCCTCCCTATTCTGTTTAAATTTCAGATGGCTCGATGCACCAGTAAGATAACTGACCATCTCCTTCCTTTCAACACTCTGTCCACACCCATGACCATTGAGTCCCCAACCACTAAAGCTGTCCCGGTAAACTTGCTCCTGTTTGTACCCATGGGTGACATCAAGTTATCCTGCTTCTTTCATCTGACTGACTCATCCTCCAAGCAGGATCAGGTAACTGAGCCTCCTCTAGGGGTGCAAAGCAGTTCACCATCTGGATGGTGTTTGGCTAGACAAGTTCACTCTAACCAAATCTTTCTCTCTTCCCCCATCCTGCTTCACCGCCACCTCCCCACGACTCTTCATCCCCCCCAGACCAGTGAGGCTCTGGGCATGCCTCCAGCTAAGCTGATGATGCAGCCAAATGATTTCTTTCCTTTCTGCCACTAGTTGAGCATGGAGTTCAGCCAGGCTCTTGCAGATATGGTAGTGCACTCTCCTCCAGAGCATATCCCTAGAGAAGAACTCACTGCAGCTGCCACAAATGACTGTCTCCACTCTGTACCCCATCTTCATACAGACCTATGAATGAGGCTATAACTAGCTGATTAATATACATAAGTATCAGTTTTACAGTTTACAACAAAAGAGAGTAAACCTGACATATAATATTAAACAAAAACAGCAACTTCAGCAGCATCAGTACAAAACTAAAGACTTTAATTTAAACTAGTGTTGCTGATACAGAAAGGTTTGCAGAAAATAATCAACTTTTGCCAAAACAGATGAATAAACTAGTAGTGCTTACCCAGATAGGGTGTAGTAGTAAGTATTGACTTTATCTGAAAAGAGACTACTAAATTAACCAGTAGAGATCATAGAAACATAGAAACATAGAATTTGACAGTAGATAAGGACCGCTTGGCCTACCTAGTCTGCCTATTTTCCTACCTGATGGATAAGCTGCAGATCCTAGGTAACCAGCAGCCTACTTCCTCCTACCCCCCACTAGAACTGCCTTATGTCTGTCCCATGTATTCTTGAATCCCCCTACTGTTCTTGACTCCATGACCTCCTCAGGAAGGCTGTCCCATGCATTCACAACCCTCTCCATGAAAAAATACTTCCTCACATTACCTCTGAGCCGTCCCTCCCATCTTCAAATTGTTCCCCCTTGTTCTTGCACATCTCTTTTTTTGAAAGATACTACCCTCTTGGACTTTGTTGATCCCCTTGAGGTACTTGAAAGTTTCTGTCATGTCTCCCCTCTCCCTTCACTGAAATGGGTGTAGCAGTAAGCAATGGCATCAAGTTTAACCCCAAAACAGATTATTAGTTAATTAGTAGTGCTCACCCAGACAGGGCTTTGCTAGCGCCTAGCACAAACAGGATCAAACAGACAAGGCAGAGACCTTTGCTTTTACTTTTACCAGTTGTGTTGAAATGGCTAGAGTTCTTCTGTATCAGCTGCCTCTTCTGGCTGACTTTACCTGGCAGATTCTAATGACATCCTTTGTGCTGTGGTCATCAGTGTTGCAGACTGCAGGGCCCCAGATGACTAGAACTGGAAAGGCTAAAGAGCAGATACAGTCCCCTGAGCTGCCCTGTCTGACTTCTGGGAAACTCAGGGGACTCCTGAGCTGGCCTCTGTAGCTGTGGACCAACTGTGTGCTGCTCCCTTAGCAGCACAGAAGGACCACTGCCACCACCACCACTCATCACCTGCTTTTTTCTGACCTTCCACTGGCTCAGCTGATAGATTTTCAGGTGGATACATTGACCACTAGTGCCTAGATGGCTGCTTTTCTTCCCACAACTGACCAGTGTGTCTCACATTTTGCATTTGATAACACTATCATTGTTGGAGTTCATGGTGAAAAATTCCCAAATAAGGGAAGACCTGGGCTACTTCCTTGCATTGGGCATTAAGATGCCAGAAGATGAGGAACTGGGACATAGCTCCTCATGGGAACAGCTGGTGGTGGTGGTGATACCAAGGAGGAGCACAGGTGGTTCCGGATGCTGCTGCTGTGGAACTGAAGGAGCTGGGGACTGCTGCTGCTGCACTGGGGATGCTGTGGAGGGCTGCTGGATCACCCCCCACCACCACTGTCTCTACCTCCTGCATCCAGATCTGGCACTGTCCAGCACAGGCAAATAGCTCTGCCAAGAGTCTTAACATGGCCCTGTCTAAACTCCATCACAAATATAAACAAAAGAGTGCAACAGAGAGAGAGAGAGAAGATAAGTCAAATAAGAAGAGGCAAAATCTAGAAGAAACAAAAACTACATACTCCTAAGAACACAAAGAATTAAATAAGAATGAAAAATGAATTAAAAAGATGATAAAGTAATGTAAATTGTTAATTTAGCCAACAAGTTGCTGTTGAGAAAGCGTATCAGGATCCTATAGCCTTCAATGACAAACTAACATTGCAGAACTGAAGCCTTTGACATTCAGTCTATTCTTTGGATAATCCCGACTCTCCTGGCAATCCTTATCTTTTGTTATACATAATCAAAACATATATTTAAAAAATAATTAATATAATAATATTAAAAAAGCATAATTATGATGTAGTGGTCTTCTTTCACAGTTAGTCTAATCACATTTAATTTGAAAGTTCATAATGTCCCTGCTAAATGAAACATTGAAATTTACAGCTGATGATATGCCACCCACTGTGGAAAGTGTCTAGAATTCCCATGCAGGAAAAATGTTTGTAGGTGCTTCAAAATAGAGAAAGAGTACTTTAGAATACACCATTGTAGCTGGGGATGAAACAAAGTCCAAATGAATCCTTGCAGGAAGTGCTGGGTATCCTCATTGTGTTGCCTTGGAATCAGATAAAGACATTCTTTAAGCTGTCCTAAGAGATTTATTTTTGCAGTATAAAATCAAGCTATGAGCAGGAGAATGAGTTTACATGGTTTAAAGAGCAATAAGTATTAAATAGCACAAATATGTATTCTACATATCAGCAATATTTCAGGGTGCACTAACTTAAGTGCAGGAATTTAAAGTGCAATAATTAGGTTGTGCACAATGATACTATTTCTGTTTAACTGATGTTCCATTTAACTGATGTAATATTTGAAAATGTAACCAGTTTTTCATCATTTTTTTGATTATGGATATAATAGGGATATGTAGTATATGGTTGTCTGTTTTTCTATGCTTTTTATGCTATTTATTAATATGATTGGGGAAGTAAGTAATGGCATTTTATTTTATTATATTGCATAGTTTGGGCAAAATTAAATAGTTATGGTTTGCACTTTATTCTATACTGTCACTTTAAGATTTTGATATTTAAGTGCACTACACCAACAGACCTTATGTTCTGATGGTGGCGTCAGTTTAGACATTGAAATATTAATGCATGTGTATCAGCTGGCATGGGTAACTTCAGGTCAGCGGATTGAGAATTTTCTATGGTACCGCATATCGACCAGTCTTTCAAATATATATTATGGATTATTTATGAATACAGTCCCTGCCAGCTTGCTTTTGTTTGTTTGCTGCCTTAGATGCCTGGTGATGGAAATTTACTACTAAGTATTAAAAACATGAAGAAGAAAACGTGGTGTGCTGACCTAGTCTTTGTTCTGGCAAATGTGTGGTTGTTTGTTCTACAAGCCTCTGGTAAGGTGCACCCACATTTTTTAGTTCTTTGCCAAATATAGCATTGCTTTTTGGCTGAGCTACTAGACTTGTTTGCTTGCTTGTGACTTTTAGTGTTGAGTGGTTGTTTATTGAATGGATATCTTTGTGCCCCAAATTTTGGGCTATTTCAGTAGGTGAAATATTGGAGTTTACCAGAAACTGAATGAATGTTTTTCGGGTGCTGTGGTTTGTGATTTGATTATTAGGGGCTACTCCTGCTGTTTCTGTGATTTCTTTTTTTATTAATTTACATTTTTAGGTATTTTTCCCCTTTTTTCACCTGCACTTGTGCATGTCTGGAGGCACGTCATGTGCATGCCACATTCTGAGATGCCCTCTGGACTTGTTGCCCCTTCCTGCATGTGTGGGCACTGGATTGCCACCCAGTGGCAGCGGAACTATGGGGAGTGACAATCTCCCCAGGAGAGGAGAACTGCCATTAGGCTGCTTCAATACTACTCCCTCCCTTCCCCCCCATGCCAGTGCCCAGATGACCCGAGGTTGTTCCTGAACCCGGGTCATTAGTATGGTGTGAGGTAGGGCATAACGCCTCAGCCCTCTGTGCCACCAAGCTGGCAGTGTTTCTTTGATTTTTTTTATAAATCCTCTTATTTTGTTCTCCCCTATTTTCATGTTCTAAAACCATAAATGATAGAAGGCATCCTTGGGATGGCAGAGAAAGGGAAGATATTACTGATGGGGGACCTAAATATGCCAGATGTTAACTGGAGCACCTTTACTGCAGCCGCATCCAAGAGCAGGGCCATTCTCAACACCCTACTGGGAGCATGCCTCAGATAGCTAGTTTTGGAACCCACTCAGGAGGGAGCAATCTTAGACCTGGTACTCTCAAATCGGGACAGAGAGAGGATCTCCAATCTTGAAGTGGGTAGCCATCTGGGAACAAGAGACCACCAAACAGTGTGGTTCACAATAAACTTATCTGTAGAGTCAAGCCACACAAAACTGAAGGTACTGCACTTCAGGAGGGCTGATTTTGTCAAAATGGGAGCGTGCCTCAGAAAACCACTAGCAAACAGGTAAGAAGGTGGGGTGGGGCAACAATGGGGAAACATCAAAACGGCCATCACAGATGCAACAAGCCTTTGTGTGAAACAAATAAACAAATCAAAATGGAAGAAAAAAACACTATGGTTCTCAAAAGAAGTGCCAGAGAAGGTAAGGGAGAAAAAGATAGCATTCAGGAAGTATAAGGAAACACAGAAGGAGCAGAACAGAGAACTGTACCAGTAAAAGCAGAAGGAAGCAGGGAAGGCAATCAGAATAGCAAAGGCAGAAACCGAGGAAAAGATAGCCAACTCGGTTAAGAAGGGGGGAAAAACCTTTTATCAGTACATTAGGGAGCAATGAAAAACTAAGGCAGGGATACTGAGGCTGAATAAAGAGGAAGGTGGTTGGGCAGAGAGCAACAGTGAAAAAGCAGGGATACTGAACGAATACTTCTGCTCAGTATTCACATTGGAAAAGCAGGGGGAGATACCTAATCCAGTCAATAGAAGCACTCTGGATAGGGGAGTTGATATTAGTCCTTTCATAGAAGAAAGGGTTCTGAAAGAACTCTTATAACTGAAGGTGGATAAAGCAATGGGGCCTGATGGGATTCACCCCAGAATTCTAGAAGAACTAAGGGAAGAACTAGTAACACCACTGACTACCTTTTATAATAAATCATGGGAGGATGGTGTTGTACCTGAGGACTGGAGGAGGATGGATGTGATTTGCCTTCACAAAAGTGGGAGCAAGACAGAGGCAGGAAACTACAGACCTGTCAGTTTGACCTCAGTGGTAGGGAAAATGATGGAATCACTTCTGAAGGAAAGAATTGTTGAGTACCTAGAGGCCAGTGGGGCACAGGACCTAAGGCAGCATGGATTCACAGTGGGAAGGTCATGTCAGACAAATCTAATTAATTTTTTTAACTGGATGACCAAAGTAATAGACCAGGGAGGGACTGTGGACATGGCCCACCTTAACTTTGGCAAGGCATTTGACATAGTCCCGTACAAAAGATTAATAAACAAATTAGCCAGCCTGGGAGAGGGTCCCAGGGTGGTAGTCTAGGTTAAACACCAGCTGGACAACAGGATACAGTGGGTAATAGTAAATGGAGTCCACAGTGAAGAAAGGGGGGTTACTAGTGGGGTACCACAGGGTTCAGTACTGGGGCCGGTCCTTTTTAATGTCTTTATAAGTGTCATTGCAGAGGGACTGGAAGGGAAAGTATGTCTCTTTGCAGGTGACACAAAGATCTGTAACAGGGTTGATACTCAAGGTGGGGTGGAAAGGATGAAGAGGGACTTGGCAAGGTTGGAGGAATGGTCAGATGTATGGCAGCTTGGATTCAATGCAAATATGTACAAAATAATGCACCTGGGAAACAAAAACCCAGGGGAAGAGTACACAATGGGGGGTGAGATACTGACAACAAAAATGGAAAGGGACCCGGAGATAGTCATATAAGTTGACCTAAATGTGGGCCAGCAATATGAGAAGCAGTAAGGAGGGCTGGGGAAACTGGGATACATAGGGAGAGGCCTCACCAGTAGAAAACAGGAAGTTGTTGGTCCTCTGTACGGACAGTTGGTAAGACCACATCTGGAGTACTGTGTACAGTTCTGGAGACCCCACCTCCAAAGACATAGACAGAGTGGAGCCTGTCCAGAGGAGGGCAACCAAAATGGTGTAGGGTATGCACCAGAAGGCATAGAAGAAAGACTAAAGGAGCATAGGATGTATAGCTTCGAGGAAAGGAGGGAGAGGGGGGACATGATAGAAACTTTCAAATACCTCAAGGGAATAAACAAAGTCCAAGAGGGTAGCATCTTTAAGAAAAAGAGATATGCAAAAACAAGGGGGCACAATTTGAAGATAGAGGGGGGATGGCTCAGAGGTAATGTGAGGAAGTATTTCTACACAGAGAGGGTTGTAGATGCATGGAATGGCCTTCCTGAAGAGGTCATAGAGTCAAAAACAGTGGGGAAATTCAGGAATGCATGATGCAGACATAAGGCAATTCTAGTGGGTGGTAGGAGGAAGTAAGCTGTTGGTTAACTAGGATCTGCTGCCTATCTGTTAGGTAGGGAAATAGGCAGACTAGGTGGGCCAAGCAGTCCTTATCTGCCATCAAATTATATGTTTCTACATTTCTATAAGAAGTCTGGCTTATGGTTAATATTTGGTGCCAAGTAGAATGGTGAATCGTAATTTTTTTTGCTTCTTCTGGTCTGTATTTTGCATAAAGTTCATATGGTGTGATTGGATCTCTTTTTCTGTTTGTGGTATTTTGACACATTTTTGGTTTTAGTGTTCTCTTGTCTGATAAATTTGCTCCTGTACTGGTTTTATCTTGTCTTTATATTTGGTATATTCATTCCCATCTGTGTCTGTTAGCAGTTGCAAGCTTCCCCATTTTAAATTGCATTGTTCTATGATTCGTAAAGCATAGTGTATTCCTATGCTGAAGAAAAACATATTTAGTAGAGCTGTGGAGTTCTGTAGACCCTGGGTTCCACTTTTATATAATAGGTCAATTTCACTGTCAGTTAATGGTTCTGCTTGATTTGGGTAATTTCTGATACCTTCTTTTTGGGGTATTTTAATTTGTCTGTCACTATAGTTATGGTGTGTTTAAATATTGCGGTTTTGTTTCTGTAGATGAAATAAGAATAGGTTTCCCTTTCAAAGAATGGATTCAAACTTCCCAGGATGCCACACAGAATTCCAGGTTCATATTCTGAGCCATCAGGTTTTTTGTACTTGTATATAAAATTTGCTAGTAGTTCATGTAGCTCAGATGTAGGTATGTCCAGAATATTCCAGTTTACTCTGATCCGGGCAAGTTATGATCTTATTACCTTTATGTGTAAGTTTGAATTTTTTCCACGTTATTTTTGTTTTCTTGCTGTTTTATAAATTCTAGTCATTCTTGATATTTGATGTATTTTTCCTGCTTGGATTAGGTTTTGATCATATCTAAGGTGGATGAGGTTAGGCAGTAATTTATATTGGCTAATTGGTATTCTATTTTTATTTGTTAATTTTTTTCAATGGTTTCTTGTTAAGTAGAAAAGGTGTGTTTGTTATGTTAGTATTGTTAATTGTTACTTTGGTTAATTTCTGTTTTTGTTTCTTGAGGGAGTGTGGTGTACACTTTTTGTTGTGTGTTTTACAGTTTTCATTCCTGTGGCATATACTTTTAATTGGTGTGGCATATGGTTCCAATTGCTGTGATTTATACTTTTAGGCCTGGATATTCAAAAGAGTTGCGCATGGTGCAAGAGGGATGCTCCATGCACAACCCACCATTGTGCCCTAGCACGATATTGAAAGGGTCAAGTTGCGATCGCACCCCGATATAGAGTGCAACAGTAATGTATGCAGTGCAAGTGTGGGGAGGGGGCGTGCCCATGCATATGCGGCACATCACGATATTCAGCCTGGGATGTGCAGCACAAATGCCGGCTCAGTTCCACTTTTCACTGCTCAGGGGGCACAAAGATGTGCCTGGTAAAACCAGGAACAAGTCCTGGCCACCCACAGGGCACAACACGGCAGCTGCCAGCTCTGGGGTGGCCACCCGCCCACCCAGACCACTGCCCACAGGCTCCCTGCCCTGGGAGCATTGTGTCCCCCTGTCCCATTGCCCTATCGCAGGCATATGTAAATATCATCCCTGGTGGTCCAGGGGAATACCCTCCAATGCCCAGTCCTGGGCATAGGAGTGTAACAGGTCCCTGGTGGACCTGTGAATCCCCCCCTGCCCAATCATGGGCATAAGTGTTAAACAGGTCCATGGTGGACCAGTGGTGAATCCCCCCCCATAGCCCAATCATGGGCATACATTCACTGAAAATCCCTGGTGGTCCAGTGGAAACCCCCCAATGCCCGCTCGTGGGTGGACATAGCACAAGAGACCCTGGTGGTCCAGGTACCCCTCCCCACCCAACCCTCGGTCCCTACCCAGCATCCCCCTATCATCGGGTGGGTGGCAGTACCCGCCCACATGCTGCCCGGTCGCCCACCAAAAGACAGTGTACAGCACTGTCTGTATGCCTATTGGTCCACTGCATGGACCAATGGGCATGCAGACCATACTGTACTACACAGGCCTGATATGTGAATGAACTGCCTTCCACCATGTTTTCTGTACTCATGCTGCTGACTGCAGTGTGAATTATGAGCACCTGTTTTCCCTGGTGTGTAGTGGCACCCTTGCCATCCCCTAATCCCTTCTGTAGTTTATTTATGTATCAGATCTTTCAACTGTCCCTGATCATGATGAACTTCCCTCATTTTACCATTCAGAACTGCTCTGTCCCTCATTTTCCATAAATGTGCTGCCACACAGAGAACATGCTGCAAATTCAGACTCTGAAGCAGTAACTCATAATATTCTAAGATGCTAAATCAGAAAAGTTATACAAGTTTCCATAGCATTCTTCCCAGCATATCTCTCCATGTTTCAAGATATGTCCCTCTTTATAAGGGTCAGTGTCCCTGATTAATGCATCCATGCCCTTCCTTTCAGAGAGAAAAAGATAAGAAGTATATTATGTATTCCAACACTGGCATGCCCACCCCCAGTATTGGATGACCCCACCCCCACAGCCCATTATTTTATTAATATGCCAATATCGGGGGGCCCAATCCCTGTGTCAGCACTAAACCCTCCCAGGCAGTGTAGGACACTGGGAAGCCTACCCCAATGTCCCAAAATATTTATTTTATTGATTCACACCTGGAAAAAAGAAAACAGTCCTCCAACGTCTTTTTTTAACCTTAAAAAAAGAAAATGGTGCCTCATCATCCCCACCACCCCTTCCCCCATCCTGACCCTCTCTCAGAGAACCCACCACCCCACATACCTCCCTTACCCTATACTTGCCACCGGAGGTCTTAGGCTGTCTGTCATCTTCTGTAGACAGAGGCATGTCCACATTCTTCAAAGCCAAACCATAAACTCAGGAATCAAGGTAAGTGCCATATAATGAATTTCAATCTCATTTAGAACTTATGTTCATAACTTTGTAATTTTAAGGTATTTTTTCACCAAATTTTCAACATGGCCTTTTTAGGGACCCCACCTCATGAACACTGTCACAGTCATCTCATTAATTGGACCCAAAAGGTGATTTTGTGGTCTCTGTGCAAAATCACATTCTGGCCTGATTAATGAAATGACAGTGCCAGAGTATATGAGGTGGGGTCCAAAAAAGGCCATGTTGAAAACTTGGTGAAAAAAATCCTAAAAATGGCAGAGTTGTGTGTGTCCATTGAAATTATTCTATATACCTGCATAATTTTGGTAATTTTTAGTATTTTTAGTCCAAATTATCAACATAGCCATTTTTTACACCACCTTATGAACAGTACTGCTGTCATTTTTCACATCCTGTCTGAAATGAGTTTTCACTCTTGTGGTATGGAATGGCATCTTGGCATGGATTTGAAAACTTCATCCTAAGGGGTTAATGAGGTGGGATCATAAAAGAGTATGTTGAAAATTTGGAGTCAAAATATGACAAAATGCCAAAGTTGTGACCATTCATTGCAATTTTGTTACACCTGCTAGTAACTTCAGAAATGTTAAACATTTTCATCCCAGATTTTCAACATAGCCTTCTTATTACCCCACCTCATGTATGACACAGCTGTCATTTTTCAAATTTTGGCTAAAATGTGTTTTTTCACCTCTGTCATGGAATGGCATTGTAGTCATGCAGAAATATGTTTTGTTGAGAATTCAGAAAATGTCTTTACTGGGTACATGAGGTGAGATAATAAGATGGCTATGCTGATAACTTATTTTTATTTATTTTATTTTTTTTAATTTTTTTATTTTTTAATTTTTTTTTGTACTGGTAGGTTTGTGGGACAAGCCGATTTTCACTAACGTCCAGTTTTACAAAAAATGCAAAACACAACAAACTTTACAGTACAATTAACAATCAATAAATATACATTATGTAAAACATTTGCAAATTGAGTTAACAAACAAATTATTTCTAAGAGCTATCTTAAAAGTTGCTAACTTCTTTTGACTAATAACACTACTAGGACGACTATTATACAACCTAGCAGTAACACATTTTAATGAGTTTTGGCCAAAGGATGTGTGAAAAAGTGGAATCAAAAAAACATCCCTACTCTGCAGCCTTGTACTGCCAGATTTTATGATCCTAGGGAATAGGCTAAGGATACTTTGTGACATTACACCAAGCTGAACCCTATGTAAAAACATCAGCGACCTAAAGTTGTAGCGCCCCGCCAATGATGGGCAACTGAAGTGTTTATAAAGAGAACAATGGTGTGTTAACCTTGATTGTCCTGTAGCAAAATGAATTACAGAATGGTATGTTGCCTGAAGTTTTGATAGTATTCTGCCAGAAGTATATGAATATACTATAGACCCATAATCAAATGAAGAAAGTAATAAACTATGGGTAAGAAAATACCTGATATCAACTGTGAGATTACCTCTGATTCAATAAAGGAACCCTAATGTTTTATGTAATCTACTAATTAAATCCAGAACATGAGACTCAAATGTTAAATGACAATCAATGAATATACGTAAGTATTTAAACACTCTGACTTGTTCTATTGAATTACCCAAGTTGTCAAAAACAGTAAATTTGGATGTTGGTGATCTCCTAGGGCGAGAAAAGTCCATTGTCTTGGTTTTAGCAGAATTTAAGACCAATTTATGTATATCAAACCAATAATGTAATACATTAAAATCAAATTGTAATATATTTTGAAGAGTGGATAAATTAGGACCAAAGCAAAAAAGAACCTCATTATCAGCATATAAAATTAACTCAGTATTTGTAATTTTAACCGATAAAGAATTAACAAATAATGAAAAGAGCAAAGGACACAATATGGAGCCCTGAGGGACTCTACATTTTAACATTGTATCTCTTAATAACTTCCCTTAAAACTCCTGTGGTGATTCTCACCACACAAAAGAGCCACACAGTGGAAAACCACTGAGGTGTTACTAAAACAGAGTGACCCTTCTTCTTTTTATGTTACAGCAACAACCCCTCAGCCGCTGGCTTCTGCTACTAGCCAGTAAAAGGGAGGGGAGACAGAACCAGTAATTCAATCACTAGAACAATAACAGATCTTCACCATAAAGTAATGGAAACTGTATAAATGAGAGAAAATTACAGTCACAACATTGAAATAACCATCTTTTAAACTGAAACTACCCACCTTCTGCTATCGTTACTGCTTCCAGACACTGTTCACCGGCTTCTGCTACCAGTGAATAACAGGGGAAAGAAGCAGAAAATGGATTGTCCAATAACTATGGGCAGCAATAGACCAAAAGACTTATTTACGAAATCAGACAAACTTAAACTTTATTTTTTTAAATACTACTGAAAGAGGTTACAGTCCTCAGTAGATCAACTCAGAGGCTTTCACTTTTTCTCTTCCGAGTGGTGCTCGTGCCACTCACACCCTCACCACTGCACTCATGCTGTAGTAGCGTAAACTTTAAACAGTGTCCTGCCCCTCCTCCTTCTGTGTCAACTGCTCCCTGTTCAGCCCTGTCACAACTGTTTAAATTCAGGAAAGATGTTAAATGTCTGAGATGGAAAAGCAGAAGGTGAAGCACTGGCTCTCTGTTTGGCAATGCAGCATTAACAAGTTAAACAAGCAGCCAGTCTTGCAATGGTGAAATGAGTTCTGTAGTGTACCTGACTCACGCTATGACAGCGCAAACTTTAAACAGTGTCCTGCCCCTCCTCCTTCTGCATAAGTTGCTCCCTGTTCAGCTCTCTCACAGCTGTTTAAATTCAGGAAAGATGTTAAATGTCTGAGATGGAAAAGCAGAAGGTGACGCAATGGCACTCTATTTGGCAATGCAGCATTAGCAAGTTAAACAAGCAGCCAGTCTTGCAATGGTGAAATGAGTTCTGTAGCATACCTCATCACTGTCATCCAATAAATAGAAATGCAGGGGCCCTCCATGCCCTGAGCATCCATAGATACATAGATGTATGCATCTATGGAGGGATGGGAGTGCAGTGTCCGATGGACCTTGTGTTCTCACATTTAAATAAGTATACTATTACACTATCTAAAAAAGTAAGTAAATAAGTAGCAAAAAAATTCATTAATGCTCCAGTTAGTGTAAAAGTGCCAAAAGTTGGGAAATGATGCATTAGGGTTTTCCTAATACCCCACTCTCCCAAACCAGGCAGGGGAGCAGGTGGGGGGTGTGTCTTGGGCTTCTCAAGCCTAACGCTCACCCCGTTCTCATGAAGTCTACACATCTGACCTTATTTACAGATGGAATGGGGTGAGCATTAGGCTTTCTTATTTTGGGTTCTCTATGGTGCAAATAAATGAGGTTTCTTTTCCTTTGTGGACAGAGATAACAGGAGCCCCACACCCCATGCAGTTACAGTGGTTGGTTATGTTCTTTGTGGGCATACAAGGCTCTGTGTGTCACAGACAAAAATTGTGGTACACAAATGGCTGCTTCTGTTTTCAGGATTGGATTTTCTCTTGTAACAAAAGCACAGCACGCATGTATGCAAGCTGCCCGCCCAGATGTCAGTGGTTGCACATAGGCTGTGTGACTAGAAAGCTAGTTGGCTGCAACATCAACAGCTACACATTGCATGATGCAAGAGATGCTGCTGCAAAGGTTATCCCTTGCCTTTTACCTTGACAGTTGCTTTATGTCCATGCCAATACTGTAAGTATGTATATTCACCATTCCTCTGCAGTCCTCCCTTATGGTCTGGTGGCCCCACAATCATATAAAATGTGTTGCCTTATTCCTTGGCATGCAGTGGAACTCCCTCCCTAGCATGTTTCCTTTCACTATTATTGTTGTGGCTGCAACACGCCACTTAACCCTTTCTATGTTGGAAGAATGTTATTGCTCACAAGGTTGTGACCCACTACAAGAATTGTTTTCAGTAGTTAACCTTTGCAGGGATCCTGGCACTTTGTGACTGAGTGCTGAAGGTACTAGGAATACACTGTGCATAGCACAGCACCTCTCTGCATGCCAGTGCCCTCATTAATTCAGAATCTCCCTCAACCCAAATCCTTGTGTTGACACACTGATCTATGCACAGGAAAAGATCTGAGACTCCTTTGTATAGAGCACAAAAGGGCAGGGTGCAGAATAGTGCAACAAAATGATAATAAATTTACCCATCCCTCATGGACTGTGTGTGTGTGTGTGTGTGTCTATCCCTGTCTGCCCAAGGAAATACATGTCTTTATCTAGTTTTAGTTTACCAGGTAAGTGCACTAGACAAAGATTTGCCAATTTTCGGGCACTGCCCAGGAGGCTACTATCATGATGATAATACAGTGGCACAATACAGTGACAATAACATTAAGTTTATGAACGTATATAAGGAACTCAATGGCAGAAGCATGATACAGACAATACAATACAACATCCATAGTAGGTGAATAAACACAGTAAGTTAAGTGTGTCAAATTAAGTCAATGTCAAAGTAGGAAGTTCAAAACACTTCTAAAAAGCCAGCCGATGAAGACTACTTAAAAGGACTTATATAGTATACCAAGTTAAAATTACAGAATGTACTAATGCAAATAATCATAAGCAGAATATGCAAATCACCATTAACAGTATATGCAGTACTTATTTAATTTTTTTTATTTCTTTAGTTAATAATTATTGACTGGAAAAAGAGAGCTAGGCAATACTGTCTATTTTCAGTCTTGTTCCGGGGACTGGGATGATACAGATGTAAACCAAAATTAAATCAGATTTAGCTGTTGGTGGCACAATATTTCAGTAATTGTACTGTCTCTACCTTGATGCTTCACATCAGCTAAGCATGCACAAGCTGGTATTTCTAAAAAAAATGTATCTTTGTTTCCAGTGCCCTTTCAGGGTAAATCATGCTTTGGTATTTTTGTGTTGGTTATTCAACTAAACAAGATCATAAGGCAGATGCTTTTCTCTCACTGAAATGATTGAATGGAAGACATACAGTATACATAGTTGCAGTGGCAGTTGGCAGTTTTCTAGGGGAACACAGAGCTCTCATTACCTCCACCCAACAATCCTCATACACAAACAGATATTCCTTTTTGCAGTATACTTATTTTCTTCTGTGACCATGGCAGAGAATACCATTTTGCAGATAACCTTTCCAGACATTAATGATTGCATATAGGCCATGTAGCCATTAGGGCAGATGTGTTAGATTAAAAAATTGGATCTTTTACAACAGTTTGTTCCGAGTGGTCTGTTGAGCACTTTCCCAATCGTCTTTCTTGTTTTCACTGTACTATCTCCCTGTAATTTGCTCCATTTTTCTTTGTTTTTGTTTACATTTCTCCCATCCACTATGTTGAACTGGAACCCTCTATGACCAACAGTACATGTGCACGACTTGCAGTACTACTGAAGGACAGTGGGAACGCACAGCACTGGGTACCATAAGTAAACAAAGATGTGCTGTGATGTGAGGGGAGAGGTTGGCTAAAAATTAGGCAACAGCAATATTTGCTGTCGATCCACAACAATGGAAATTAATTTTATCTAAAAAGCTAAAGAGCGTTAGAAAATATATTTACAGATATGGAAACTGGAACTATGCCTGCATGCTTCCAGGAAAAAAGCAGAATTTGATAATTACTTCCTGATTATCCAGTACATGACCATGACAATATATTTAGATACTGTTCCTCACAAGTCTGGCACCAGAATGCTGTGGGTTTGTCTTCTACATCCCTGACATACAGTGAATCCCCCTGCTCATCCCTTGTCACTTCCATGACTGTTGGTGGTGGTGCTGTGCATCCCCCAAATCCTTCCCCCTGTAAGAAATAATGTTCCAAGTGGCATGGTGGTGACATGTGCAAGAACTGCTCTGAACAGTTTTAATGTGGGAGGGGTGACCACACCTTGTGAGTGGGAGCTGAGGGCATGGGGGAGTTAGCTGTGTGGCCACCTAAGTTCTGAACCTGTGATAGCTGCAGGAGGTGGCTCAGTGATTCTCAAGTCAAAAAATGTGGTGTTCACACAGTGTGTCCATCAAGATTTGCTTGTGGCCCCATTCTATTTCCCAGTGCCATATCCATATCCCTCCATCCCAGCTCACACAAAACTAAGGGGATGCCAAAAACATCTTCATAACCCCTCACCCAGCTCCAGTGAGATCAGTGCAAGAACAAAGCAGTACAGTTTAGCCTCCAAATAGTTACCTCCTGGGTTTACTGGCTGATACTTGTGATTAAAGTGATCATCTTCTCACCCATGTACCAGCTCACCCCCTCTCTCACTCCATGCTGCTTTGCTCTGTTACTCACGCTCTCCAATACTGAGTGCTACAACTGACTGCAAATCACATGGAGGACAGCTGCTTGGACTGCATTGTTTTCTCTGTGTTTCAGTGAGAACAGTGCATTTCTATTTGTTTTGTGGGAATGGGGAGAGGTCATGCCATCTGGAATAGGTAAGGGAAGTTAGTCACGATGCAGGTCAAGGAAGTGTATCTGCAAATAATGACAGTCCCCTGTAATCATGTGACTTGAATGCCCCCACCCCCACTGCAAACTATGTCACTGACTTACCGACAATTCCAAAATGTAGTACACACACTAAAACAGGAGAAAATGATGCACAGTTCTTGGATAGATAGCTTACAAGTGGTGGTTCATTAACCAAAAATGCTGGTGCATACAAAACCTGCTCCTTGCTGCCCACAAGGCCTGAATGCCCCGGCGCCAGACTCTCACCCCTGATGAAGCTCTAATTGGGTGAGCACCAGGAATTCAGGCCTTGTGGGCAGCAGGGAACAAGTTTTGTATGCACTTCCATATTCTGGTTTATAAACTAGCACTTGAAAGAAATCTATCCAAGGAGTGTGCATCATCCTTGCTCCTATTTGAATGTGTATGTAGCTACATTTTGAACGTGATGGTATTTTAGCAGGGCATGACATGTCGGATGTACTGAAGTCTCACCATTGCAAGTCATGGGCTCATTCACTGTTGCATGGACTGTTTGCATACCCACCTGTTAAAAATAAAGTCATGTAATGCAACTTCCACTGATGTTAATGTGCTCACGATCAGTACAGGGACAAGGCATCATGGAAAAACTCTAACAATTCTTTTTCAGGACCTCTGCGGCTGCATAAAATCTTCTATATGGCTACAACTGAGAAAATGTTGGGCTGGCCCATGGCATGGCACATGGTGCATTGTACATAGCTATCAACTATGCCCAAGGCACATGGCACTACGACTGCAGATTCTAAACTGATGTAGTATGGTTTGTTAAAGTGCATCATTTTGCATGCATAATTTGGAAGGTACCACATCAGTGCTACTGCATTTGTGTCATCTCAAAACAGCTGTATGTTGTTTGTCTTACCTGATGATGGCTGTCTGCAGTTGTTTGTGTGATCTTGTCCTTTTGCTGCTGGGGGCGTTAAGTTTGAAAATCCTAATGCCACATTTCCAAACTTATCTTCTGTTACTGTGGTAAATGTTGTTGTGTATCATGACACCTAATCATTCCCCCTGATAGAATGAATATTCTGGCTTGCAAGATTTTTACACCAGCACAAATTGCTATTAGAAATCCTACCTTGGCAGGTATTGCTGCCTTGTGACCAAGCAGTGAGGGTGTTATGGAACTACCAGGGGAGATCCTGGGAACTATAGACCAGTCGTTCTGATACCAGTTGTAGTTAAATGTTAGAAGCTGTTATTAAAGGTGTTTGGTTTGCACTTTTGGTTGAGTACAGGGCAATAATTGACAGCCATTATGGTTTTGCAGTGGTGGGGGTTGTTAAACTAATTTAATTATTTTCCTCAAAGTAAGAGGATATATGGGGGTTGCATTAATTTTGCTATATTTGACTTTTGTAAAGCCATTTACAAGGTGCCTTATGGGAAGCTGTTATGCAAAATTGGTAAGCAGGGTGTGATGGTGAACTATTGGTAAGGATTAGACATTTTTTAAATAAGAAGATGCCTGTAGTTTGTGTGGGGGATTAGTGTCGGGCTGTATTTCAGTGACTAGTGAGGTTCCAGAAGGGTCAGTTCTGGAACCATTTCAGTTCAACTTGCTCATTAATGATTTAGAATTTGGGAGCAGTAACTATTTACTCAGCTGCATAGATAATACTAAACTAGAAAGAGTGGTCAACACTGATAAGGAGTGTGAAAAATTACAGCAGGACATATATTAGTCAGTAAATGAATGAATGAATGAATGAGTCAATCAATTTGCTGGCCCATCAGTGCAACAGAAGTGCTACTGCTTCCAACGCAAGCAATGCAGTTTTGGGACAAGCCTGGATCATCTGAGGCTGACTGAGGGGGGTGGAGGGACTGATCAACCTACAGGATGCTCTCCATCTCTGGGCAGGGTGGGTTCCCATCCTCTGCAGCAATATTGCTTCCTGGGTAACCACAGGCTGCAGTGTGACTGGAGGGCCATAGGTGGGCAGGACATTGCATACATCGAACATCACCATGTTGTGCATGAGTGAATGTCCCTTGACATCATTGCATGCCTGAGTCTCGAGAGTGAGGGAAGAAACAAACAAAAAAAATTGCTATGATTTCCATGTGTTAAAGACCCCACTGCATGCAGGACTGTTCAACAACAGTTATTTTATGGGCCACCTGACAGGCAAAAGTGTGCTCAGGGATGAATCCCTTACCCCAATCTCACCCAGGGGGTTATCTGATAGCAGCAGGAAGGAGGCAACACGCTAGCCAGGTAGGAGGCATATTGGGAGTGCACCATGGGGTCCTGACTGAGTGTGGGATTGGAGACTGGAAGGGGATATAAACCCAGAATTAAAAAAAAATCAATCACACAATATGGACGGCCTTATTCTTAATTGCAATGTACCATCATTAAATTGATTGAAATCAATTTAGTAACAGTCCACTGCTTTCAACCCTTCAGGCTATGGTGAGATGGGGTTGGGGTGACCATTTTCCATCAGTGCAAATATACAAAGTGCATTGGTGCATGAAAGAGGGTGGAGTTGGCATGTACAGTGGAGCCATCCAGGCTGCAACACAATGTCTTGCAGTAAATGATCTATCACTAAATTCTGCATGACAAAAGGGCCTAATTGTCATTGAATTATATTGTTCCCTGCAGCATACAGCAGCACTCTGCAGTAATGCACCCTGGCTGGCATTGCTGTAAATAGGATTCAGTGCTATTTACAGTATATAAGCAATTAATACCTGTGCACCCATTGTAGCCATTTTGTGATGACCTCCATGTACCTACAGAAAAACCTGGCACTAGGGATCACTGAAATGCTATGCCAATTGCACACTCCCAGTGACAGATAATTCACCAAGGGATCTGATTACTGAGAGACCATTTTGAATGACTAAGGGCAGCAATAGATTACTATGGATTTTAGTAATGAAACAAATGTGGTTTGGAACCATAGGATCACCAGAGAGATTTGCATTGTATCCTGTGTCAGATGCCAGTAGAGGGCCAGTAGCAGCCCAAAGGTGTGGGTTGGAGGTAGGGGATGTAATTAATTTACTATAGATGCCACCTCACTGATGTATGTGCATGGCATTGTGCAATGTGCATACTTTTCTGGACAGTGTTGTGTGATGTTGTATGCAAAGTAGGGTTGCACACAACAACAGCTGGAGAACTTAATTTGCATTTTTTATCTGTGCTAAAGGGATCTTCACCCCCACTGGTGCATAACTCACCCTCTCAGTATAGCCCTGTTACAGTATGTGACAGTGCAACAGGATGCAATTTTTGTTGCATTTTCGGGCACATAAAAGTGTAGCAGAGAATTTGGCCCAGCATGTTTTTTAGCATTGTTGGAAACCCTTTTAAGTTCTGGGTTCTCGTTCTCATCCAGAACCGTTTAAATAATTTTATGGTTCAAATCTTTTTTAGAACTCAAACTCTAGTGTGTATAGAACTAGGACTGGAGAGAAAGAGAGAGAGAGAGAGAAGAGAGATGAGAGAGAGAGAGAGAGAGAGAGAGAGAGACACACACATTGAGAAGAGAAAATAAGAATATGAAAAGACTTGCCCTCACCTCACAGCACAGTAATAATATACTGCTTCACTGTATGTTCAGAAAATAAACAGAAACACTGTATGCCATTCAAAATGCAAATGTCAAATGTGACAATGGATGTATCGTAGTTTGGAACAGCTGCATACACAGGTACACTGTATGAGTAGCACATTCTCATGTGTGCCTCACAAAGGCATCTTAGGCTGTAAATTGAGATAATTAGTTTATTATCCAAAAAGGCATCTCCTGTTTTTAAATGTCTGAAGAAAATCAGTTTAGATAGCATGTAGAACTTTTAACACATAGAACACATAAGCATTCTCATTGTAAATTAGAACTTAAACCCATGGATGCAAAACGGGTTCTAATCTTTTTCAAACTAGTTCTGACAACCTTTGTGTTCATTCATTTATTATATGAAAATGACAGACAATTAAACAACAGTTAATTTCCAGTGGAGCCATTACTGTGAGTCAAAAGTATATTCAAAATATGTCAAAGGTTTATTCAGTATACACTCTATAATACACCATATAAACACATATGTTTATTAAAAGGATGGCAAATGCAGTTCAATGTAGGAAAGTGCAAAGTGATGCACCTAGAGCACCAGGAAAGAGGATTTCAATATAACTGAAGGAGAAAATGCAAGAAAGACTCAAAGGATTCCATTAGATCAAGGAGGTGGAGGAGGCTGGGCAGCATTAAAGGAGGCTAATATAGAGAAAAATTAACAAAGTGCTGCATCAGAATGCAGGGTGAAAACAAAACTCAAGTTTTAGATTACAGTGGAGCCCACGTATATGAACATCAGATATAAGAACATCCATTTATAAGAACATTGTTTGTCTGTCCTGATTTTTGTCCATTATTTCTAACGGCAGCAAAGCCCGTTTATAAGAATAATCAGCCCATTTATAAGAACATTTTTTTCCAGAGGTAGCAGTAGATGGTCATTATCACCTTTGAGTGTGCTAAACCTGGGCTGAATCATCACCTAGTCTCCTCATTAACAGCCATATAAGTATATAAATGGATGTGTGAACGATGCCCCATGAAGAAGGCAGCACATATTCCTTCACAGTTAGGTGAGACACTGAATTCATTTTACATTACGCTAACTGTTTGAGCAAGAGCTCTTTGAAAAAGCAATGTTCTACTACTTTTAATAATGAGTTATCTAAAAATTAGTTTGAACCCAATTTTATCATGTTAAGCATAGATTTTACATGGATTTTTACTGAGTTCAATGAAGCCCTCTTATAAGAACATCCCTGTTATAAGAACATTTTTGCTTACCATTTACGGTGTGCTTATAACAGGGCTTCACTGTAAATGCATTCTGAAACTAAAAGAAATAAAAATAAAATTAATGTTTCAACCAGAGGTCTACTTTGAAAATTATCTATAAAGATACATTTTCTCTTTTTATATAAGTACTGAAGAAGGCCTATGGTTAAAATACGGCTTCAAACTCTAGTTTCAATTTTCAGTGTACACTTAATATTACCGTTTTGTTTGGCTGTTACAGAGGCCACCCAAAACTACAGCAGGACGATAACAAAGACCACACAAATAGGAAACCACATGGTTGGGCAGGCAGGTAAGGCAGGCTTTTAGGACAAAAACTGAGCATTTAGGAATTATGAGGAAGAACAAAGTGAGGCAAACAGAGAACGGTATAAGAAGAAATTGGGTTTAAGTAAAAAGCCCATACTAGGATTCAAACTAGGAGAGGACAAGATACACAGAAGGCAAGGCCCATATAAGTGCATCTCCTGCATAGCGGGTTATACCCATCCATGCTGATTAAATAAGTACAGTTCTAGCTTACTCTTAAAGTCATCGAATGAGTTGACCTCCACAATCTCACTACTGAGAGCTTTCCATATAAGAACAATTCTTTGAATAAAGTAATTACTCCTAAAGTTAATCCTTGGACAGGACAACATTAGTTGAAACTTATGGCTTCTTACAGAGATCTGCTTTATTTTAAACATGAGGCCAAGCTCCTCCATTATTGCTGAATCCCTAGCAATTTTAAACATTAGTAACACATCACCCCTACTTCTCCTCTGCTACAATGAGAATAGTTTCAGGGTACTCAATCTTTATTTATATTTTTCAAACTGCAGCCCATCGATAATTCTAGTTATCCTCCACTGAACCCTCTCTAGTTTATTAACATCCCTATGGAGTGAAGGGTTCCATAGGGGAGAATCATAGTCCAAGTGAGGGTGGACATATGCTTGATGAACTGGTACAATACAAGCCCTATTCCTAGATATGAATGCTCTTTTTATGCATCCAATAATCCTCTTTGCCCTCAAAGTTAGTTCAGTGCAGTGCTTACTAAACTTAAGGTCTTCAGTAACAAAGATACCCAAATATTTTTCACAATCAGATGTATTTAGGGCAAAACCATTTAGGAAGCAAAGGCAACGCTAGAATTAAGGCTAATAGAAAGGTTCAAAGAGAATGATAAATCATTCTTTTGATACATTAGTGAAAGAGAAAAAGGCAAGGATAACAAACACCAGATAATGAAGGATCAGGTAGTAGTAGCAGTAGCAGTAACTTTATTTCTTTGTGGTGCCCTTCCCTGGAGCCTCAGCCCAGGTCACCATTACAAAATACACAGGTAGAAGACAAAACATGAAACATCATCAGTACATAAATAAATTATTAAACCAGTATTCAGTATATCAAATGCTTACTAATAAAGAAATAAATAAGCTGAATAAAACTTATTACTCAATTTTAGGGATCAGCTTGATATGGACACAATCATCCCTCAAAAGCTTGTGTGAACAGATAAGTCTTGAGACCCCTTTTAAAGACTTCCACTGAGGGGAGTCCCTCAGAAATCTCATGAATGTGTGTTCCAGAGGACTGGACCTGTCACTTCAAAGGCTTGGTCCCCCAAGGTTTTAAGCATGCCCTAGGAACAACAAGGAGGCCCTCTTCAGTGGAGCAGAGAGGGCATAAAGACATATAAGAATGCAGGAGATCAGACAGGTAACCTGGGTCCAGCCCATGCAGGGCCTTATAAATCAGTAAGATAACTATAAAGGAGATTTGTTACTTAAATAGCAGCAAGGGCAGATTATGTAGCACCAAGTAGACATGAATCAACCTCTGAAAGGCAAGTCAGCAGCATAGCAGCTGTATTCTGTACCAGCTGAAAGCATTGTAGCATCATAGTATAGCTCCACTGACCCCAAAGTATAGAGTATTACAGTAGTCAAGCTTTGAGGTCACAAAACCATACACCGGTGTGGGCAGGTCACCAGGAGGGATAAAGGATTTAATCCAGATTATGTTACTCAGATGGTAAAAATCATTTCAGACTACTGCTGACACCTGAGCCTCAAATGTCAGCCCCTCTTCTGGAATGACTCCTAGATTTCACATCTGTGTAACATGGGCTAAAGGACCATGCATTGGGGTACATTAAAGGGCAGGGAAAATGAGAGTAAAGAGAACCCACCCAACACTACACTCTGTGTCTCGCTGCTGAGATGGGACTCAAACCAGCAGATGAATTTCCTGATGAGTTCTATACACTCCTTGAGCTGATCCAATAACAGCACAACCTGCCCACTCAGTCTGGTGGGCTCCCTGAGTATGGGTGAGTACAGGTATGACAGGGAGAACGCAAGTGTACTAAATGAAAACTTTTGTTTGGTATTCACATTAATGAAGGCAGGCCCACTCCCTGACAGCAGAAGAAAATTAGAAGATAATATAGCAGACAGATTTGCGATGAAGCAGATTACCAGGGAATGGGTACAAAAGGGATTTGACAAACTAAAAACAAATAAACCTCCAGGTGCAAGTAGTATGCACACTAGTGTGTGGAAGGAAACATGGCAGGAACTAGCAGAGCCACTGATATTGCTCTGTGGAGAATCAGCAGCAATAGGCGTAGAGCCTGAGGGCTGGAGATTGGGAAATGTGGTGCAATAAACAAAGAGGATAATAGGGAATATTCAAGAAACTATTGGTCAGTGATCCTGTCATTGATCATGGGGAAAAGACTGGAAACAATTATGAAAGAGGAGATAGTCACTTTGATTGAAGAAAAGGGCTTAATGGATGGGAAACACCATAGTCTCACCAGGTGCCACTTGTGTCAAGCTAGCACAACTGACTTTCTTATATAATGACACAAATAGAATACAAGGGTGAAGCAATATATCCATATATAAGAATTTTAGCAAAGCCTTCAACTCAGTGCCACATGGGAAACTGGTGAAGAAGGTGAGTAATCTGGGGATAGGGCAAGAAATAATTGGATGGCTCAAGAACTGGCTCATTGATAGAACTCAGAGGGCAGTCCTATGTAGTATATTCTCTGAGGACAAGGCACTGACTAGTGAGGTACCATTCTTGTCAGTGTTGGGTGCACTTCTTTTTAATATGTATATATTTGACATAGGAGTGGGTATCCAGAGTAAGATGAGAATGTTTACATAATACAAAGCTCTAAGGGATAGTCAACAGTGAAGAAGGTATTAATAGTATGAGACAAGAAATGATGAGACTGGAGAAGTGATTAAGTATTTCAAAACAGAAATTCAATGCAGAAAAGCGCAAGATGATGCACATAGGAAGGAACATTCTGAAACAGTGTACTTTGTTGATGGAATTCAAACAGAGAGCACAAGAGTAGAAAGATAATCAGGATTTGTGATCAGCAATAACCTAAAGCAGGCTGCTCAGGGCAACAGGGTATATAAGAGGGCTGATGCAGTGGCGTATAGGATGAGGGATTACTAGCAGAAGGGAAGTTATATTGCTTCTGTGTAGATTGCTGTTAAAACTGCACCTAGAATACTGTATTTAGTTTTGGGTCCTGTACCAAAAGACAGAAATAAATTGGACACAGAGAAGTGAAGAGTCAAAAAGAAGATCCATGGCAGTAGGGCATAGCATATGAGCAGGGCCTCATATTTTGTATGACTCTGCAGTAGCTGTAACCACCACAGGAACATGGTCCTGCCTCAGAAACAAACCTCAGCTGTAGCAACAGCATGTTTAGTGCAGTAAAGGATGCCACTGCTACTGACCCCCACCCCCCAAGTAAACTGTTGAAAAGATTGTGAACACGCATAAAATGTCATTATTGTGAGTTTGCTGGCAGCTCCATTACACTCCCCCCTCCTGGGTTGCCCAGTATGTGGTCATTATGGTCTTCTATAAACATTGAGGAAAGCTCATGTCTGCTTCATGAAAAAAAAGGAAATGGTTCTATTTGCCAATTGCACAACTGTGAATGAAAAAGTATTACTAAATGATTGCAAAAACCCAAACTAGGCAACACTGTGGACCTGGGTCTTACGTAAAATGGTCCAACTGCTTGCTGGCTATCCAATGAACCCTTACAGGGGAATGGAAAAGGAGATGTGGAAGCAGCATTTACATTAGTGCAATCACTGTTGTTGAAGTGGTTTAGCAGGAGGGAGTCACTGGAGTTGCATTACAGCACAGACGACCACCACCAGGCTTTAAGTAAGTAGGTGGGAGGGAGCCAATGGAACAGTATTGTTTTGCAACCTGGCAGTATTGGTGGCTAGGAGGGAGGATGGAGGCTACAGCACAGAAATCTAGAATTTGATGACAAAAGGACAATAAATATCCTTGGAATCAGCCCTTACTATACTACCTCACTCCACTGACCTATTGTGTGGTGGACTGTCACCCTCCTCCCTCACACCCCTGCCTGTTTTGCCCCCAGAGCTATGAGTCCCTTTGTCCTGTCAAAAACATGTTTAAACCTGTTAAGTGTGGCTACCCCATCACTTCCACTAACAGTCTGTTTGATAGTTCTACCACCCTCTCAGTGAAGTAGAACTTCCTCACTTTTTTCTTGAACTTGCCCCCAGCCTCCAGTCATGCTGCCTAGTGACTTTATCCCTATTTATTACAAATAAGTCCTCACTATTCACTTTGTTCATACCCTGCATAACTTATAGGTTTCTCTATGCCCCCCACTCCCTGCTTGGCCTCCAGCGAGCACTTACAATATTAACATCCTCCAGCTTAGCCTCATAAGATGTGCTATGCTGGTCTGGAAACATTTTGGTGACCCTTTGCTGCACTGACTTTAGTCTGTCCATATCTTTCCTGAGGTGAGGATTCCTGAAGTATGCACAGTACTCCTGGTGAGGCCTCACCAAGGATTTATACAGTGGCAGAATCATCTCACTTCTACTCTTGCCTAAACCTATCCATTTATACCCCAACATCCTGGATACCTAGCTGCATGTTTTGTTACATTGACTTGTTTGCATGAGGGAGTCATCGATTATGACCCCAAGATCCCTCATCTCTGTTGAAGTGGTCAGTCGGGGTTTGAAGGGTTTGAAGAAGGAATGTACATTTGTGGATGCATCTCCAAGTAGGCAGTCTTGGGACTGATTGAATGGGCTGTTTCAGTCCTTTCTCTCTGTCCCATTTCAATATTCCTATGTTTCAAATGAAAACTCAGTTGGTGTACGGTAGTTACCAGAGAAGAAGCAAAACTTAAAACAAGCCTGTACAATAAAGCTGACACTGAACATCTTTTGCAACCAGTTAACAGCAAATTGCTAATGACTTGAACAATTGGTTTGCTAATTAGTTAACTGATAATCTACTTTTGGATTGTTAATGAGTTGTGGAGTCCTGAATGCACTTTGAATGTGGTTACCACTTTACTTTACTCATGGGATAACAACATTTTCAGGAGAGTTTGAAGAAGAAATGTGCATCACTTAGACATCAATATTGAGGAGAAGATGGGTATCAATCAGTACTTGTAGTCCAAAACCGTGCTGGGACAGAACTTCTCCAAATTTAATTTTTTTAGGATCGTGTACCAGTAATGCATAAAGTCACTTAAGGTTCACCTCAAAACATTGTAGATGACACAGTCTCCTTTTGAATCATCAAAAAAAAAATGTGCACAGCTAAGACAGAGGACATTATCATTTGAAAACCTTAAACTTCACTACATTTGCATGGAGCTGCTGCTTGCAGAATAAAATGGGACTGCTTTGATGTTCACCATAAGTGACTCTGTACATATTTGGTAAGCACTGTTAAAAACAATATTAGGACAGGGTAGCTATCAGCACTGTTTGAAAAAGCAATATGTACTGATTTCTGCCTTTGAGCTCATAACCTCCTCAATCCATTGTGAGACAGGGTCTTTGTTTTATTTGTTTGGAGTACACATTTTAAGGGACATCATGTCAGGAGAAACATTTTAACATAACATCAGAGCAAACATTTTGCAGTGTCAGAAGTTTAGTGTAATGAAGGAGAACATGTTTCTTACTGGGTTCAATACAAAAATTTCACGTAGCTACTTGGCTGCAAATTTTGTAGGATATTAGGAGTGCAAATTTCACATTGCACTGTGGCAATATGTTCACATATTATTGCAGTGCAAATTTCACACAGCATTGTTGATACAAATTTTGTGCACAGTGCACCCTATGCACAAAGCATGAACATGCCATGAAGGCCATGCAATGAAGTGTGTAGAGCACAATGTCAGTGTGGCACACAGGACATATGCTTGTGGCAGTCATGTATGGCACATATAAATGGATGGACATGACAGCTGAGGAAGAGCACTGTAGCATAGCAAGGTGCATGCAGAGGGGCATGGCTGCACTGTGCAAAATGCACTGCCCTCATGTATGCACATGCATGACAGCAACTACATAGGTAAGGCATGCGGACCACATGCACAACACTACACCTGGGGTAGGGCTGCAGTAAACTACCGGTGCTCATTGAGCAGGTAGATACAGGGCACAGCAGGATCAGTGTGTTATCACTGACAAGGATGCATGCCACCAATGCCACCACTGCACATAGAACATAGAAAGATAGACTTTGATGGCAGATAAGGACCGCTTGGCCCATCTAGTCTGCCCATTTCCCTACCTACAGGATAGGCCACAGATCCTAGTTAACCAACAGCCTATTTCTTCCTACCCCCCACAAGAATTGCATTATGTCTGTTCCATGCATTCTTGAATTCTTCCACAGTTTTAGACCCCACAACCTCCTCAGGAAAGCTGTTCCATGCATCCACTATCCTCTCTGCGAAATACTACTTCCTCACGTTGCCCCTGAACCACCCTCCTTCTATCTTTAAATTGTGTCCCCTTGTTCTTGCAAGTCTCTTTTTCTGAAAGATGCTACCCTCTTGGACTTTGTTGATTCCACTGAGGTACTTAAAAGTTTCTATCATGTCCCCCCTCTCCCTTCTTTCCTCAAGGGTATACATATTAAACTCCTTTAGTCTCTCCTCATATGGCTTCCCTTGCAGACCCTGCACCATTTTAGTTACCCTCCTCTGGACTACCTTTATCCTATCTATGTCCTTGCAGAGATGGGGTCTCCAGAACTGGACACAGTACTCCAGATGGGGTCTCACCAACTGTCTGTACAGAGGGATAACAACTTCCTGTTTTCTGCTTCTGCTGCTGATGCCTCTCCCTATACATCCCAGTATACCCTCAGCCCTCCCTACTGCCTTCTCACATTGCTTGCTAACCTTAAGATCACCTGTTATTATTACCCCCAGGTCCCTTTCCTTTTTTGTTGTTGTTACTACCTCCCCACCCATTGTGTATTCTTCCCCTGGGTTCTTGTTTCCCAGCTGCATTATTTTGCACTTCTTTGCATTTAATCCTAGCTGCCATACTTCTGACCAATTCTCCAACCTTGCCAAGTCTCTTTTCATCCTTTCCATGCCTCCTTGTAGCCATTGCCACATCGGCAACAATGGCTGCACAGGCACGGTGGAGAGTGATCCACTTTGTAAAGCACCACCAATGGGTTGAAATGCAAAAACAAACATACCAGGCAGGTAAGCGACACAAGCAGAACACTCACTGGGGAAATATCACAGTAGCAGTACATGCTGTACCCCTGTGGGGGATGGCACAGAGCATACAGTACAATGCATGCAGTCCTGCACTCAGCAGCCAACATAACACATAGCAATGGGAACACCAGCAGAGGCATATGCTCCTTTGTACCCACCATACCCTGTCCTATGAAAGGATGATTGCCAGTGGCCCACTGCCAGGCACACATGACATACAGTGCACCATTTCTCTATCTCCCATCACTAACCAGCTTGCTGCCATGTGCTGCCTGCCGGAGGAAAGTAAGGACACAGTTGTTGCTGGGACAGCACAGCTTATTCACATCAATTCAGTACAGGTACCCAACCCAGGTGGCTTGTAACCTCAGTCCTCCCCCTCCTCTGAGTTGCCAGAGAAGCCACGTGGTGTGCTATCATTGTAGGGCTTCAGCATCTGCACCATGTGGTGTAATGGTCCTGTGTACCCCTGCAGCAACAGAAACAAACAGAAAATGTGGGACATTAGCATACTGCACATGAAGGGACACAGCAACACAGACAGCACACACTGGCAAGGCAATACCTACCTTCAACAGCTCCACTACCACCCACAGCTCCCTGACATCATTCATGAAATAGATGTCCTGGCTGCCCAGATGGAGGGACACAAAGTCAAGGAGCTTTTGGGGCCACCTCCAGTGGTGGGCAACTGCTGTTACCATTTCACCTTGGCCCAGCACCTGTTGCTCAAGTGCAAGGTGGTCTGGTCTCCCTCTGAATGCCTGTGGAAACACAACATGGAGCATATTATCAGACTCAGAACACATGAGATGTTGACACCGTCACACCACCCCTAATTTCCAGATACCAACTTCTTCTGGCTAAGATACAGTCCAGATGTTGCCCCCACAGGGCATCCTGGTAAGTAAGGGCAGCCATCCACTATCATTTCTTGTGGTTATCCCCCAGCCACCACACAGGTGCTGCAGTCTGTTCTGCTGCCCCCATTTTGCATGTGTGCAAAGATGTCACTGCATGAACAATGTCCTGTCATGCCATGCCACCCGCTGCCATGCACAGGTGATGCCCACATAAAGGAACATGTATCAGCTCAGGACAGGTACCCGTTCCATGCAGGCCACAGTGCAATGTTATATAGCCATCTGTCACACAGCTGCAGGTGTGACAGCACTCATATGTGCACCATATGCCCAGAACTACTGCTCAATGCCCTGCTGCTGGATGAAGATCTGGCACAGGACCAGAGTCATAGGAGACACCCACAGCCATGCATCTTTCAGACATGAGTACACAGATACACCCTTCAGGACACACACCATATAGAGAGGTTACATTTGGACCATGCAGCCATTACATACCTGTGTGACATGGTACACCCACATGTAACACCTAGCACCAGACAATCTAAGGTGATGTCCATAGAAACCAAGCTGCTGTGTGCTTTGGCATATTATGCTATTAGATCCTTCCAAAAGGTGTTAGGAGATGTTACAGGCCAATCATCAGTGTTCCAGGCCCTGCATTAGGTCACCAATGCCCTGCTCCTGAGTCTGCATGCACAGATAGCCTTTCCCACCACACCAGCAGCCATACAATCCACAAAGGAGGGGTTGTACATGCATGCCAAATGTGCTTGGCACCATAGACTGCACCTAGGTGGCAATTGTGGCAATAGCAGTGGATGAGGAGGAGTACCACAATCAAAATGGATTCCACAACATAAATTACCTGATTGTGTGTGATGCAAGTGGCATTGTCACTAACGTGTGTGTTAAATACACAGGGCCATGCCAGGCCTACACATATTCGACACATCTGGCCTAGGAGCCTGCCTTTCTGAACTGGGTGGTGGTGATGGCTGGTTTCTTGGTAGGTACTGTTAAAGGGGTCACAGCATGCATGGTGTCCTGTCCTCACACACCAACATGATATGTCCCCTTCATAGGTGACAGTGGATATCCTTTGCATCCATACCTAATGACACCATAGCACCATAACATCTCATTGTTTTCATCTGGGGATTATTGTCATCTAGGTAGAGAAGGAGCACTCAATAAGCCTTGATGGCAGAGCAACTGAAGGTGTGCTCATCGGCTAGTTAAGAAACACACCCTAAGATGAGCCAGCGACTTAGAAGTGGTGACTGCAAGTGTCTGGCTGATTCCTCTGGTTGAGTACTCCAGCAGGTGGGTGGCAGACACTGCCGAGCAGTACTTTTTGTGCAGTATCTTAAAAATCAAGCATGCCACATGAGGAGCCACTATACACCAAATTATAGTCAAAACAAGAGTGCTACACTATGCCTGAAGATCCCTCCTCCTCCCGCACATGGCCATCATAGAGGAGAAGGATTTTCTGGGTCTGCATAAAGAGACAGGGGATATGTAGTAGTAGTAGTAAAAATGTTTATTTTTATACAGGATAGCAAACTTTAGGTCATAGACCTGTTTTCAAAGTTGTCCTGTGTCAAGAACAAGTTACATTCAATATAACATACAAAAATTCAGACTACATAAAACAACTAATAAATAATTTTTGACATTATACAAGACAAAAATCTTCAATCAGACCAACAACTAACACATTTATCCACATTTTAAAAACAAGTATATTCATCATAAAATACAGTGCTGAATCCTAATTTAAACTGGGATAGTTTAGTTGCTTTCCTTAATTCAGGGGGAATATTATTCCAAATATTTGCAGTCTGAGCCTCAAGTGTCATAGTACCATATCTTGTATTAGTTTTTGGAAAAGTGTAACCTCTATGCTTTACATCCCTTAAAAGATATGGATAATATTTACTAACAGAAGGAAATTCCATGCTTCCCTCAATCATCCCATGTATTATTTTATAGATAAATACTGAATATTGTTTTTTAAATCATACTGATAAACTGTCCCAGTTTAGGTCTTTATACAAAATGAAATGATGAGTATTATAGCTACAGTTCAGGACAAATTTTGCCAATTGATTATATGATATGACTAATTTATTTAAATATGTTTGACCCACAAAATTATACATCATATTTCCATAGTCTAATACAGGCATTATTAATTGATTTGCAATTAACCTCTGGGTTTGTAGATTTAATATCCTTGAAGACCTACGTAATGTCCCTATCTTAGTATTAATTTTCTTTATTGTATTATTAATATGAGCTGAGAAAGATAAAGTATAATCAATCTCTACACCTAAATAGTTATACTGATCTGTGATTATCATTTTTTTTCCCATTCCTCATTAGTATTTCCCTATCTCAGATCTGTTTTTTATTAACCTTTGTTTTTTTATTGAAAAACATAACCTGACTTTTTTTTATCACTTATCACTAATTTAGAGCTGGAAAATCAATCCTGTAGAACATCAAAATCCATCTGTAATTTAACCATCATTTCATTTTGAGATTTGACTGATGCTAAAAGTACTGTATCATCTGCATACAACCTGATTTGTGTATTATTTATTTTGGTAGGTAATTCATTAATATATAACAAAAACAATAATGGCCCCCAAAATTGAACCTTGAGGGACACCTCTTAGTATACTACCTAATTCAGAAAATTGACCATTTATTACTACTTGATGTTTTCTTTGACTCAAATATGATTTAAACCATAATAATGACCTAGGGGCTATACCAATCCTCTCCATCCTCTCATACAATAAATGGTGGTCAACCAAATCAAAGGCTTTGGACAGGTCAACAAATACTGCGCCCGTGGACTCTCCCTTATCCAAGGCCACTGCCACTTTATCAACGAAGTCCATGAGCGCAGTGCAAGTTGAATAACCTGCCCTAAAGCCATGTTGGTATTTAGTCAATTTTGAATATTTTTCTAAGTAACTATACAACTGGCCAAACACCATTTGTTCCATTAGCTTAGAGAGGATGGAGAGGATTGCTATTGGTCTATAGTTTGAGGGGTCATTTGAATCCCCCCCTTAAATATAGGTACTATTTTGGCTATTATCCAGATAGAGGGAAAAACATTTTCCATCAAACTTTGATTACATAAATCAGTCAGTATTGGTGATAAGACTTCAACTGCATCTTTAACAAATTTCCCTTCAATATTGTTAATACCATATGATTTATTTTTATTTAATGTTAAGATCTCCCGCCTAACTTCTGAGATTTTTATTTTTTTTAAATAAAAAAAGAGGACAATTTACATTATTAGTTTCTTTATTTACTAAATCTGTTTGTACTTGTGAACCAGCTGGGATGGTAATATCAGGCAATGTTAATAAATATTTATTCAACAACTGGGCTGTTTTCTTTGAGTCAAGGAGCTCACACTTATTAGACATTTTTATACAAGACTTAGCTCTTAAAGGGTTTTCCAATTCTTTTATCATATTCCAATATTGTTTAGGATCATGAGTTGTCTTAATTTTAATGTTGTAAAATTTTTTTCATGCAGATCTAATTAACCTTTTGCCTTCATTTCGCTTAATTTTGAAATTAACCCAGTCTTCCTCCCTTTTTGTTTTATTTGCTCTTTTCCAGATTCTATCTCTGATACGAATTTTCTTTTTCAAATATTCATTTATCCATGGAAGATGCTTTTTTCTTTGTTTTAGTTTTTTTAAATGGTGTATGCCTATTACAGGCCTCTAAATAAGTTTTTGAAAATTCTTCAACTGCCAAATTTACATCTGGAATTAAATTTAATCTTCCCAACTCTATACAATTTAAATCATAAACAAAATTATTTGTGTGATAGTTCTTAAAGTTTCTTTTTAGGGTAATCTTTTCTTCCTCAATTATTTGATTTAAATCTTTTACAGCACAATATACTGGATTATGATCCCCCAAATTTGGAGGTAAAATCATTTTTCAACATGAAAGCTCCTAAAGAGAAAAATCAAGTCCAAAATACTCCCCTGACTTTTAACCCCACTTTTCCTAGTACTTTGATTTATTATTTGATTGACATTTAGCATCTCAAAACTTTGTTCCAATTTTAATCCCCTTGGCTTGCCCCAAGCAATGTTGAAATCATCAATTAGTATTAAATCTTTACCATCTGACACTAATACTAATTTAGATGCCAATAATTCAAACTTGGTTTATTTACTTTTGGAGGGGAATATACTATACTAATTAAGAGCTGCAATCTTTCAAATTTAACACAAAGACATTCAATTCCCTCTAAATTACCCTTAATTACAACTTCTCCCAAACCCAGTTTCACTGTGATATATAAAAGAACCCCACCACCCCTCTTTCCCCTATCTAATCTAAAAAGATTATAAACATCCATTGATATTTCCTTATCCTGTATGTTTTGAGATAGCCATGTTTCAGCTAATGCTATCACATCTGGTTAATAACTTTTAGTCCATATTTGAAATTCATGCATCTTGTTTATAACACTTCTTGCGTTTTCAAGTGAAATTTTTAAATTTTGTTTATTGACTCCTTTGGGGCTGTGATTTATCTCCACATCATCTGCAAGCAGTATTACTATGCTACAAACAAATGGTGTAGTTAATTTTAAGTGGGATTTTCTAGATGAAAAACATTGGATTCTAACCTGATTAAATAATCTCCACTGCCTAGAGAATCCATTTCTTCTGGTTCTATGAATAAGTTCTTAACCCGACGACATAAATAATTGCCACAACATATTTTTTTCTAGGTGCCTTGCAGGTGATGGAGTGACCCCCCTATCCCAACAGTCAATATTCTTCCATTGATTAATAAGTATCACAATTAGGACACAGTACATTACATATTTCTGCATGCTTAATAATTGAAACAATCAAAATTCAGTTTAACACTCACCAAGCTTGGACTTTTAAATCTGAGTGAGAGTTTGAATATTTAGTTACTACAAATAGTTCTCAATCTATAAACCCAAAATTCAAGCTAAAGAACTCAGCCCTTCACTAAACCTACAAACAAATTTTTTGATGTCAAGTGGCACTCATGTTACCACGCTCACATGGTAGCTGCGAGCACCCTTTTATGCTGACTGCCCCTCCTCCCCTACAAAGAGCACAAGCTCACAGTCCATGCCCCTCTCATTGGCTGCCAGTTTAGCTTCTACAGCTGATTCAAGTTCTTAATTGCAGGGGGAGCCTTGGCACAAAGATGTTTCAAGTCCAGCACAAAACAGCTTCTCACATAACGATGTAAAGTCCAGCAAAAAAAAATAATATCTAAGACCTAACACCCCAGTGACTGAGTAAGCTAACTTGCCACTTGTTGCTTATATTCAACATTTAAGATCTACAGAAACTGCTGCAAATAGACTGTTACAGCTTACTGCTGTCCTGGAAATAGTTTCATTTTAGTAATTTATGCTGTTGAATGAACTGATTGAACTGCCTGTAAGACTGTCACTATTAATTTTAAAGTAACTGCTGCTAATGTTTGGTGTATGCTGCTGCACTAATCCACATAAAAAACTGCTGCTATAAAGCCTAAAGTGGCTACTGCCAATTGACTATCTTCAATAAGCAGCTATTGATTAGAGAGACTGTTGTCAAGCATCTCATTGTTTTCAACTGAGGATTATTGTCATCTAGTTATAGCAGGAGTGCTCAATAAACTGTGGTGGCAGAGCAGATGATGGTGTACTCATCTGCTACTTAAGAAACACCCCTAAGATGTGGCAGCACCTTTGAAGCAGTGGCTGCAAGTGTTTGGCTGATTCCTCTGGCTGAGTACTCTGGCAGATTATGGAGCAGTCTACTGGAGTCAGCTGGGGAGGCTGGGGAAGGGGGTTAAAAATATCACTTTACAGGAAGATATAAATTACTGGGCACAATATATATATATGATGAAAATGTATCTGGGCCTGTGTGGATTTATTTTGTGGGGACTTTGATGTGGGATTCAATTAGGGTGGGAAGTAGATGGTTATATCCATGATAGAACAAATGACTGGCATGCCATAAACTGTACAGTACAACAAACAAATTCATAATAAGATACACAAGAGAAACACCTTCATGAGTGAATGGAAAATGTATACAGAGGGGCCACCACAAATAACTAAAGACATATAGACATAGATTAAGAGCAAACAATCAAATACTCACATTGATGTTAGCCATTAGTGGGGATGTGGAGGTTAATCCTGGACCTAAACAGATGAATGGTATATGTATAATTCATGAGAATGTTAGGAGTCTGGTTAATAAAATGGATGCATTTAGGGTCTGGATTGAGAGTATGCAATCAGACCTAATGGGTATTCACACCAGAAATGTGGCTACACACTGGCATTAGCGGCAGTGAGGTCCAGATACATGTCTATAGAACAGCAAGGAAAGATAGGGGCAGAAGAGGGGGAGGAGTCATTCTGTATTTAAAAGATAGTTTAGGGCCATTTTGTACTGTTTACTTGGACAGTATTGAAGAAATAGAATATCTGCTGATAGAACTACTGTCAAATAACTTAGTAGTTGGAGTAATGTATGCCCCACCAAATACAAAGATGGTACACTTTGACTTACTAGTTGGAAAAATATCAGATAAGGTAAAAAACAAGAATTTAATTTTAATAGGAGATTTTAATGCTGCTTGGACACAAAAAGGGGAAACAAATTGGGGGGAAACATGGATAACCTAGGACTTAGACAAATTGTATTTGAATCAACAAATTGTACAAAATATATAAATCAGGGCTCCATTTTGGGTTTACTTTTCATTTCCTCAGAACTAATAGCTATAATTGAAATAATGTCATTAAGCATAGGGGATCATTTTCCTGTATTTTAAAATGTTACTTAGAAGTAAATAAAACTCTTATTACAGAATCTTCGACTTATTGGACAATGAGTATGAAGAACTTCAATATAGAGGCTTTTAGGAATTCATTACAGTGTATCAGATGGGATAGAAAAACTAATTCCCTAATTAGATCTGGAAGTCCAAGAGTTTATGAATATGATGATAGAAGAAATAAACACACATGCACCTAAGGTTAAAAAAATTCATACAAAAAACAATTACCCTGGATTACTAAAAAAATCAAGAAAAACATAAGGATTAAATATCGCTTATGGAAAAAAGCTAGAAGAACTGGGGAAATACAGGATTGGATTACATTTAAGAAGTGGAGAAATAAATGTATTAAAATAGTAAAGGTAGCAAAAAGCAGATATTATAGGAGAAATAGTGAATAATCTAGGGATTCTAGACAATTTTGGCAACAAATAAAAAAGGCTTCAAAATCCAGGAAGCTCCAGGGTTTCAATAAATCTAGTGCAAGATAATGTTCTACTAAGGGATCAAAAAAAGTGGACAATATCTTAAATGATTATATTATAGGTTTTCCAGACCTGGGAAAAATCAATATGGAATCCCTGGACCCTATCATATTACTACAAGAGATACTGTGTGACACAAATGTGGTGGATAAAAGACATTGGCCCAGATATTCAAAAGGGTTGCACATGGTGCAACAGTGTTGCACCATGTGCAACCCACTGATGTGCCCTGGTGCGATATTCAAACGGGAATTGCACCTGGCACAAACCCTGATGCGCCACAGCACATCAGTAATGTATGCAGGTGCAGGTAAGGGTGTGTGTGCCCATGCATACTCTGCACATCCCGATATTCAGCCCGGGATTTGCTGAGCCATGCATGCACAACCCCTACTTGCGCTGCACAAAGTTGATCCCCCAAAAAAAGGATCAACGGCTGGCCACCCACAGGTGAGCTGCCATATTGCAGGGTGCAACACGGCAGTTGCCACTGTGGGTGGCCACCTGAGCTCCAGCAGCACCTCTGTGGTGGCAACTCCCCAATGCCTGATAGTGGCAGCTGGTATGAAATAATAGAACTAATATCCCGATGGTCCAGTGACTGCTGTCAGCCCGATCGCTGGCTTGTAAAGTATAATGATTTCTATATCCCGGGTGGTCCAGTGGACCCCCTCCCCACCCCCCACTGATCTCAACTGCCCTGCTCCCCGGTCCAGCAGTGGGTGGCACATATCTGTAATGTGATACGGTATGGGCTGCATGCCCATTGGCTCACATGTGGACCAATGGGCATACAGCCGGCAGTGTCGATCAGTGACGGTGGGGTGGAAGGTGGGTTGGTGCCAACGCCACTGACTGGGGAACGGGGCAGTGGAGATCAGTGGAGGGTGGGAAGGGGACCGCTGGACCACCAGGGATATAGGAATCATTATACTTTTACTAAAGCCCGTGTTTGGGCTGACAGCAGTCCACTGGACCACCAGGGATATAGGATTCTTCTTTTAATTTACTTAAGCTCGCGATAGGGCTGACAGCAGTCCACTGGAACACCAGGGATATAGGATTCTACTTTTATTTTACTTAAGCCCGTGATTGGGCTGACAGCGGTCCACTGGACCACCAGGGATATAGAATTCTTTTTTTAATTTACTTAAGCCCGCAATCGGGCTGCCAGCAGTCCACTGGACAACCAGGGATATAGGATTCTACTTTTATTTTACTTAAGCTCGCAATCAGGCTGAAAGTGGTCCACTGGACCACCAGGGATATTGAATTCTTTTTTTATTTTACAAATGCCCGTGATCGGGCTGTGGGGAACATTGCCAGGCTGCAGGGGGTGTAGGTCCCTGAAGGCTGCTGCCTGGCAGGGTGCCAGGTGCAAGTCGCCGGGTATCGGTGCACCTGCATTCAAATGGAGCCATAATGACATGCAAATGGCCCCATGTGCACCTTGCATACATTATGGCCCCATTTGCATGTCAGCTTTTGAATATCGCAGTTGCTGCGCTTGCACAATGGAACTTGTGCTAGCGCATCCACATGCTCCACTCTGGCCACTGGCACTGGCGCAGTGCCACTGTGCCATGTGCACTGCGGATGGCCAGGGTGCGATATTCAATGATGCTGAGCCATGGCGCAGCTCCGTTGAATATCACCCAGTCAACGCCCCTGTGCAGCCATGTTGCTCTGTGCCCAGGCTTGTGCCGCAGCCTGGCATAGTTTGAATATCTGGGCCACTGTTTTCATTTCAGAAGCATAGCAGTTAAAGAGGTCAAGAAAGAACATTGGTGCCTAAAAATAAATAAAAATGGTCATAGATGTGTTTGAGGCAAGATCTGTGAAGCTGGGGGCAGACATAGTTGTACCAACAGTGACATATTTATTGAATTGGAGCCCCTGTTCCTCTACTTTTCCTGGAACCTGGAAGTTAGGGAAGATTGTTCCCATCTTTAAAGGAGGAGATTCCCTGACACCTATCAATTATCAACCTATAGCCCTCCTTCCAATATTATCAAAAATATTGGAAAGGCTTGAACACAGGCAACTTAGTCACTACCTGGAACAATATAATCTACTAACCAATAGTCAACATGGATTCAGAGTGGTGAGGTCCACCAACACAGCCCTAGTGGACTTCATTAATCTGGTAGCAACATCAATGTATGAGGGATGGACACAGGTACTGTGTTCATGGACTTCAGCAAAGCTTTTGATTTGGTAAACTACTGGATCATGTTGTATGCAATAGGTGTCCATATAGAACCCCTTAATTGGTTAAGGTCCTACTTGATGGACAGGAAACAATGTGCATCACAAGGGTATATTACATCAACCTTGAGAACAGTCCATCTTGGGCACCAGCTCTTTAACATCTATCTATAAATCAATTACCAGGTTTCTTGAGAAACGTGACGTCAGGCTGTATGCGGGTGATACTGTTTTAGTGGCATCCGCTGACAGTCTCACCTCAATGGGACAAGAACTACAGGAGGATCTTACCAGAATGGAATCATGGTTTGCTGATTTGGATCTCCTAATAAACAGAAAGAAAATGGAAAGTATCAATTTCATGTCTGGTGGGACAAACAGAAGGCCAAAAACCTGAATATAAAATTTAGTAATGTTTAGCAGGTAGTGGACACATCTTACAAATATCTAGGTGTTTTAGTAGGTAATAAATTGTCATATAAAGAGAATATTGAATCAATGACAAAGAGAATTAATCAGAGGTTAGGAGTCCTGAGGAGACTCTCATATTATTTTACAAAACTTACCAGAAAGAAATTAATTAAACAACTACTTCTTTCAATATTAGAATATGGATGCATGGTATACAAGAACGCAAATAAAAACTGTTAAAAAAGTAGACCAGGCCTGTTGTGGAATCACCAGGTATGCAAGTTGCAGTACATTCGGTACTCATCACTGTCAAATTTATCATGTGTTAGATTGGCTTGGACCGGATGAAAAAATAACTTTTAATTGGTTGTCCTAGAGTTACAAACTATTAAAGTAAAAAATCGTATACCCTCTAAAATCTCTTGTGACATCTATATCCCCAGGTTGTAGTAAGTATAATCTGAGAACAAGTGACACAAACCCAACTTACCTGCACATCTACAGTAGCTTTGGGGAAAATATGCTTCAAGCTTCTTTGGCAAAGTCTTGGAACTGAATAACAATAGAATTAAAAGTCAAAAACTCTAAAAAAGAGTTTCAAAATGCCTTAAGGAAATCTTTGCAAAAGCTGTGTAAATGCTACACATGAAATATAGTTCCATTGAATGTGTACTAAGTGCAATTTGTAACCTACATATTTGTATTTACTTTTAATCAGTGTGTTTTATATGCATTTATGTAAATTGTGCAGGTCATTCTTTGAAAACAGGGATTTTTTTCCCTAAATGTTTGTACCTGGATAAAAAAAAAATCTTATCCTAATCATACCTGGAGACACATGAGCAGGCAGAGGAGGCATACAATGAGGCACATAAGAAGACACAATCCATGGTGGAATGCACGATAGGCCATCTGATAATGCGGTTCTGATGCCTGGATTACACAGGTGGCACTATGATGCTTGTACCCGAGATGGCTTACAGAGTGTTCACTACCTGTGCCCTGCTCCACACATATGTACAATGTTGACTACTCATGCCATGTGATGCACTGCATGATGCCCCACTATGTGCTGATGTTGGACCTGTGTGTGGGGTGGTAAGGGAAACACTGTTGGGTCATGCAGTGATGCAAGTAGTCATACTGGGTACATTTGCACATTATCTGTGTGGGCCATGTGGCACCTTGATGAAGCACCTCCCTGAGTGCCATTGTACCAGGTACACAGCCTGGGTGTATGTTGGGGGTGTGTGATGTGACAGGATCTATGCTGTTGGACCATGCCTATGTTATGGGTATGAGAGGTTCCTGTGTAGTGCATTTGCATGGGGTGGTTTCTGTGTGGTGCATGTGTCTGGGGATTTCTGTGTAGTGCATGTGTGTGGGGTCCTATGTAGTGCATGTGTGGTGAGGTTACTCTGTAGTGCATGTGTTTGGGGGGTGGTACATGTGTAGTGCATCTCCTGTGGTTTGTTAAGCTTGTGTGACATGGACATAAGTGTGCAGGATGTCTTGTACTGCATGACCATCTGTGACTGTGCACTGTACATGGATAGTGCACATATTGTGGTGGCACAATCACTTCCTCTCATGCCAAGAACCTGCCCTTGTGCCTAGGTATCGGATGTTTTCCTGGCCTCTTGAACCTCCTGTGGCTCTTGTTAGTCATCCTTCATCTAGTGCACTTCCCAGCTGCCATTTCATCCAGTGCTACTTGAGCCTGACATGGTCTGTGTGGCCCTGTCACTCTTCCTCCTTGTGGAGACAGCTGGTATGCTCAATGAGGCTGCACTTGTGAGCAGCATGTGCTCTGTTATCATCTCCATCATGTCCCCAATTCAGTTGATGCCCCTGCACATGATCCCCACCTTCTCAGTGAGTTTGTGTAGGGCCTCTGTATTCTCCTGCTTTGCATTGAGCCATTCCTGTTCAAGTTGTGTTAGTTCATGGTAGTAAGTCTGTAACACACCCATAGATGTGTTCCACCTGGTGTGCCTTGGTGGCTGTCTGGATGGGCCCCCGTCTCTGCTTTCATAGGCAGGCTTTGGGGAAGTATGTGACTCAGTGGGACATTGCTCCACCCCTGTGCTTGTGAGTTGCATCACCTGGCATACTGTGTGGCTGCTGTTCTTATGTGGTAGTGTCCTGTGCCACATCCAAGCCAGTTTTGACTGGCAGACCCGGTGGTGTTGTGGTGGCACTAATGTGGTGTATGGTTTCACCACAGGTTCTGTGGTCAGATGTGTGTGCAGACCTCTCAGTAGTGTCCACTGATCCCTCAGTGGCATTGGGGTACACGTCACTGTCCTCACACACCAACATGGACTCTTCCTGTGTGTAACCTTTTGGAGACACACTGAGCTGTTAATAATGACTGTGCTGCAGCCTTGAGCACCATCCGTGACAATGCACTGTACATGGGTGGTGCACATATTGAGGCAGCATGATCACTTCCTCTCATGCCAAAAGCCTGCCCTTGTGCCTAGGCGTCTGATGTTTACCTGGCCTCTTGTACCTCTTGTGGCTCTTGTTAGTCTTCTAGCATCTAGTGCACCTCCTGGTTGCTGTTCTGTCACTATCCTCACACACCAACATGGACTGTTGCTGTGTGTAACCTTTTGGAGACACATTAGGCTGTTAATAATGACTGTGCTGCAGCCTTGAGCTCCACAATCCTAGTTTGTGACACTGTGTCTGTGATCTACCTCTTGTATACGCATGCTGCATTGATGTCTCTACCATTGTGGTTGTCCCTTCAGTTCCTGTGGTCATGGATTATGTGTCTGCAGTGTGCAAGGCATGGTGGCTACTGCATCCACTATGCATACTACCCCCCTTACAATGCATAAATATTGCCAGTGCCACGCATGCCTGCAAGTATATCCATGCCCTACTTCTCGTTGTGGTGGACAACCTCAGATGTTGTCTCTGCCATGATCCTCTAAACGGGGAACAGGAAGAGTGTCTTTGCAGGTGTTACATTGCCTGTTGCTGACTGTGAGTGGCTGGCAGCTGCCATCTTATGCTTCACAGCACTTGTGCTTTATGGAAGAGAGTGTGCATGTCTCTGGTGCTGTGTTATTGACAGCTGCCGGGATGTCAAGTGACAGGCATGCCTTTGTTTTATCAGGGGCCTTGAGTGAGGAGGACGTATACAGTGTGGTGTAGTGCACCTGGATGTCTGTCTCCAGGTCAGCCACCTGTGACCCAGTGAAGTTAGATGATCTGGGCTGTGCAGTACAAGATTACAGCCCAGGTGCAACTCTATCTCTGCCACCGTTTCCCTCTGACTGTGGACCTTGGCCGGTGGACACTGCAGGTACAGCTGACATGCCTTCCTCGGGAGCTCTATTACCTTCACTCTCTATAACGGGATTCACTTCCATCTGTGCATGCACCATGGTGCAGATAATAATAATAACAATAATGATATTAATAATAATATTTGTTATTTATATAGCACAATTCCAATGTCAAAGCACTGCACATAACACGCATATCATAAAACAATTCAATAAAATCTTACAAAATTCAGTTTCAATTTAAAATTTCTCACCATCCAAAAAATATCAGATGCTAAAAGCCTGCTGGAATAGATGTGTCTTCAAACTGGTTTTGAAGTTCTCCATGGTCCTGCACTCTCTAATCTGGTGAGGTAGAGAGTTCCACAGCGGTGGTGCCGCAAACATAAAGGCACGAGCCCTAAATGTTTTTAGCCGTACCCTGGGAGCCTCTAACAAAGCCTCATCAGTTGACTGGAGAGGGCAGCCGGGGCTGTAAGGAACTAGGAGCTCTTGCAGGTAATTCGGTCCCAGTCCATGCAGGGCTTTATAGGTTAGAAGTCCAACCTTAAAGGTGATCTGCTACTATATAGGCAGCCAGCGCAGAATGTGCAGCATGGGAGTAATATGACTGGAGCGTGAGGTCCCAGTCAACAGTCATGCTGCCACGTTCTGCATCAGCTGCATGTGGTGGATATCAATCCTTGAATGTCCCAGGTAAAGGGAGTTAAAGTAGTCAAGGCGAGAGGTCACAAAGGCATGTATCAACATGGGCAAATCATCAGATGGAACAAGGTGCTTAATTCTGGTGATGTTCCTATGATGGTAAAAGGAAGACTTAATGACTGCTGACACCTGCGCATTCAGAGTCAGCCCATTGTCAAGGACTACCCCCAGATTACCCACCCGTTCAGAGGTAGGCAGTTGTACTCCATCAAGACAAAGCCCAGAGGGTAAACCCACCACCGGCCTCTCTATCCGGCACCCCGGATCCACTACCAACACCTCAGTCTTCCTGGAAATTCAATTTCAACCAGCTAGACTTCATCCAGTTGTGGATCTCCACCAAACAGCTGTTAAACATTGAGACCACACTATCCTGGTCGGGTGCAAAAGACAGACAGAGCTGGGTAACATCAGCATAGCAGTGAAACCACAGCCTATATCATCTTACAATGTCTCAGAGGGGCAGCAAATACACTGCGAACAACATGGGGGACAGCACTGAGCCCTGAGGGATCCCACACAGCAGACAGAATGGTTCAGAAAAGAAAATCCTAGATACCACCCTCTGAGACCCGCCGGCTAGGAAAGAATGAAACCATCTGAGAACTGGAATGGCCAGGCCACAGATAACCCTCAGGCACTCAAACAGAACCCCATGGTCCACAGTGTCAAATGCTGAAGAGAGATCAAGGAGCACTAAGATGGAATGGCACTTCAGGTCTCTCACCATCAGGAGATCATTGAACACCCAAACCAGAGCGGTCTCAGTACTGTGTCTTCCAGAAGCCTGACTGGAGAGGATCGAAGACATCGTGGATGGTAAGGTGGTTTTCCAGTTGCAGCGTAACCACTTTCTCAATCACCTTCTGAAAAAAGGGAAGGATAGAGATGGGTCTATAGTTTGTGCAGCTGTTTGGGTCCAAAGAAGCTTTCTTAAGAAGTGGTGTCACCACCGCCTCCTTCAGGGCGCTAGGGAACTCTCCCGAATTTAAAGAGCAGCAAACAATCTTTGCAAGGATAAGGCCAATGGACTCCATACACCCCAATAATAGACACGTAGGGCCAGGATCCAAACTAGAGCATGTTGGCTGCAAATTCTGGAAATTGTGCACAATGTCCCCTATCTCTGGCTGGTCAAAAGATATCCAGAAAGACCGAGAGGAAGTGACCATGCACCAACAACCATCAACTCCCATAGAGGACACTGAACAGATTTTGTCCCTGATGTCAGCCACCTTATCTGCAAAAAATCGAGCAAACTCCTCACACTTAACTTGTGAAAATGCTCCTCTAACCTGCAGGTTTGGTTGCACAACCTGTCTATAGTTTGAAAGAGCTTAGCCGGTCGATTTTTTTTTAATTAAATATACTTTATATTCATTTTTTTGCAGCTTACAGAAAATAAGTGAACAGTTGCCAGAGAGCTGCATTAAACAATGATTCAACAAAAGGACATACAAAACAAAGCAATACAGGCCAAATAACACACACACACACAACCCCCCCATCCTCCCTTCCAGCCTCCCAAGCCACCCCCCCCCTCCTCCCAGGGGTCTGCGCACTAAAGGGCTAGACAGGAAAACAATAACAGGTAGCACTAGGGGCATTAACAAACCATTATGGTTTCCATAGAGAAAGTAGAGTGACAAGGGGCTCCCAAGTACGTTGGTATATGTGAGGCCTGTGTCGCACATGCACTATATGCTTCTCTAGCTGGATGGCTAGAAGGGCTTCCCAGTACCACTCCAGAATCAAAGGGAGGGATTCCTCCTTCCAGTGTCTAAGCATGACCAGTTTGGCTGTGCAGGCAATCAGGGCTATATGGATTTTCCATGTAGAAGGTGTCTCCAGGGGGTATATGGCCAGGAGGCAGCACTCTGGAGTGAATAAAGAGTCTAGCCTGAGGACTAGGTCCAGAAGTTGTTGTATTGCCTTCCAGAAGACTTGGGAATGAGGACAGTCCCACAACACATGATACAATTTTCCCGGAGCCTGCTTACAACGGGGACAGTCAGGGGAGGGAAAGTGGCCTACTCTATGCAATTTTGTTAGGGTGTAATAAATGTTGTGCATAATATTAAATTGAATCATACTTAATCTGTCTTGTTTGATATATTTATAACTCGCACTCCACACTTTTTCCCAGTATTCTGTCTCTGTTGGAAGGGACAGCTCTTGTCCCTAGTAGTAACAGACCCCAATTGGAAGACATGGGTCTGAAGTCTGGAGCTGTTTGTATAGTCTTGATACTGCATGAAGCTGATCTGCCTCCTGGAAGGCCTTTGGAAGTCCTACAAGGGGTTGCTCACTCCAGAGCTGTTTACCCATGAAGGAAAGTATTGCATTTTTTATTTGCAAGTATTTAAAAGTATCTTTGGAGCTGAGATGAAAGTGGTTCTGGAGGGCCTGAAAGGGAATTAACTCCTTATCTTGAATAAAATCTGCCAAGGTATATTGTTTAAGCAAGGTTAGGAATGAGGGTGGGATGGGATGATGTCCAATCTGGAAATGGAAGTTATTGAAAAGGGGCTGAGCAGTAGAACTATGCCAGTTCTCAGATAGATGCCATAGGATTTTCTGGAAAGCTTTGAGAAGAGCCAGTCAAGTTTGAGCAGCAGCAATCTCACCAGACAGGAACTTTGTCTTCTTACATGTGATTGCTGATTGATATCTTTGATAATGATCTATCAATCTAAGGTGGTCGGCTTCAAGGGTCGATTTCCGCCAGTGATGCTCTACCTTTCATCCTACACATCTCAACTCCCTCAAGGTCCCATCAAACCAAGGGGACCGAGGGCAGAGAGCAAGAGAGGATGAACACGGACTGCGACGATGGAATCCAGAGCCTCAGTAATAGCCTTATTACAGGCCAGAACAAGACTCTCTGGATCCTTGCCTGCCCTCGAAACTCCAAATAGGTCTAACACAGCCAGAAGGTCTTCTGGGTTTACACCCCTTAGTGGGTGGTACCTGACCATCTCCACAGGGGCAGGCCTGCAAGGGGGAGGGCTGGAGAGTGAATCTTATTGTGTAATGATCTGACCATATGACTGGTTCCACAAACAAGTTGAAGACTCGAGTCCCAGGAGGAAGACCAGATCAAAAGAGTGACCTTGATTATGAGTAGCAGAGGCAACTACCTGTGTGTACCCCAATGAACATATAAGTTGGAGGAAGTCTTGACCAAACTGCGAGAGTTCATCATCGACCCAGGCATTGAAGTCACCCAGGACCATCAGCCTGGGTGACTCCAGTGCCACGTCAATGATGAAGTCTTCTACTTCCTGCAGGAACAATGTCTCACCCCCGGGTAGATGGTAGATGAGAATAATCCTGCAGACCAGACCTGCTATTACAGTAAATTCAAATGATCTGGCCCCCTCAAATGGTACACCAGTAAGGTCCAATTCTGATTTAAAACAGATAGCCACCCCCCCATCCCTGCGGTCCGATCTTGAGCAGTGTATCACTGAGAACCCAGCTGGGACTGCAGCCTCCTGAATGGGGACCATGTTGCCATCAAGTCAGGTATCAGTAATGCAGCCAGGTCTGCTGTCCCAACAAGATCAGCAATAATTGCTGTTTTGTTCCTAATAGACCTGGCATTGCATAACGCCATTGAGTCGGACGGGGTTCCGGGGCTGACCGATTTGTCTGCCCAGAAACACTGGAGCCCTTGGGTATGGTAACTAGACATGGAGGACCATGTTCTAGTAACCATTTCAACCCAGGATGTCTCCTGGACTGTACAACCCCAATACAGCTGCCCTGCTCACCCCCCGAGGTCCAGGACCCCAGCCCACCACTGCTTCCTACTAACAATTCCCAAAGCCCTACAGTGGTTATACACTGCTGCGGGCAAGGGAGGAGGAGAATAAAAGTGCCGGAGGTCCTGGAGTTTGAAGGTGGAGTAGTGCCTGACCAGGAGAGCAACAGATCAACACATCTTCCATCAACACAAACCCGTAATTCCCCATCCCATAAAAGAAGTCTAAAAGCAACCACAAATAATCTCATAAAACTACCCGCCCTCCCTAAATTTACTATCTAAATCAATCTCAAATACAATTAAATACTCCTTAAAATAGAATATACAGTCCAAAGAAAAATACAAAATATAGTGCAAGATATGATATACTGGAGTCCTCTCACAACTCCAGTTTCAACTGTCAAAAGTCATCCACCCCCACTACCTCTCACACAGTGGGAGAAATGCAGATATAGTAAAACCGGGGTCCTCTTACCACTCCAGTTTTTAAAGTCTTGAATGAGACACCCCCACTGTCTCTAACACAGTGGCGGGAAACTAATAAAAAACAAAATACAACTAAAACAGTTGAAATCAAAGCAAGCTTATTAGTTACAACCAGTCCAAATTATAAGGAATAAGGTCCTTATATGGCAAAGTCATGGGGTGTGCCAGTGGATTAGGGCTCCTCCTGCCCTGGCATTGCATGGCTCTGCATGCATCTGTGGGTGTCATCTCTCAATTTGTCCACCCTTGTGCCCTTGGTAGTGCACAGTACTTTGTATTGCAGTCTTGCATGATGCATATGTGCACGCTCCCATTCTGACACCTTTCGGTCCAGTTCCCGTGCTTTAGTGCATTAGGCCCAATAAAGGGTTCAGGTTTTGTGCATAATCTGAGCACAGGATTTTCATGACATCCTGAGAAATATTTTGCATGCCAGAAAGGTAAATATTTAGTGGGTAATCCAGATCCATATGTCATGCATTATTTGTAGCACTTGTTTCCCACATTATCATGGATGCAAGTTTCATAAGACATCATTCTGCAAGCTTTCCATGTTGTAGGAACACAGGTTTTACTTGTCATCAGTGACTTAATTATGTTTGCTTGCATGCATGTGTGCAAGAAACATAGTGCCATTATCCGGGTTTTCAGAGGTGTGACACCCATCTTCCAATTCAGTCAGTGTGTTTGCAGGCATGGCCACCGTTCGCCAATGAATGCTGCAGTTGTCTATGACAGCAGTTGAAAATGCAGTGCCATACAGTTGAAAGGGAGAGCTACGCTTCAGTGAACAACGATAAGATATCACGTGCTCATGCGTGGCTCCAACAAATACATGCACACACACGCATATTGTGTGCTCATGCGTCCTCCCCACGCACACACTGTATAGCTGACGGGGGTGCCCAATCCCCGTCGGCTGTGCTGTGCTCCCCCCCAACAGAGTTCCAGGTGCCACACTGGGAGCCCACTCCAGCATGGCAGCAATCTGTATGGCTGACAGGGGTGCCCAATCCCCCATCAGATCCACTGATTCCCCCCCGAGAGACTATCAGGTGCCACGCTGGGAGCCCACTCCAGCATGGCAACAGTTCCTTTGGCCGACAGGGGTGCCCAATCCCCCCTCGACTCCACACCACCCAGAACAGCCTTCCAGCATGGCCATGCTGGGAGCCCACCCCAGCATGGCACAAGTCCTGCATCGTCTAAGTAAAAAATACCTGAAAGAAAAAACCTTCCGCTGACTGTCCTGACCCTCCCCACCCACACCCACCATCTGTGCATCCACCTCCCACTCTTCACCTCACCATACACTTACCTCCGAGTCTGGCGGATGATCTTCGGTGGATCGGAACACGCTGCACTCTTCAAAGCCGACTGGGAACTGGGGAAATGCCGGTAAGCTGTATAATGGAATAAATAAGGTTTTTTCAACTTTAGTGCATATCTCGGGAATTTTGGGGATTTTTTTCACCAAATTTAGAAAATGGGTTTTTGGGACCCCACCTCATGAATTCTGTCTCTGTCATGGCATTAATCAGACCCAAAAGGTGATTTTGTGGTCACTGCATGGAACCACCTTTCGGGACCAGTTTATGAAATGACAGTGTCACAGTTCATGAGGTAGTCCCCCAAAAACCCTATGTTGAAGATTTGGTGAAAAAATTCCCAAAAATGACTGTTTTATGCGCATGCATTGCACTGTTCCTACGCACGCTCGTAAGTTCGTGAATTTTCAATATGTTCACTCCAGATTTTCAACATTGCCATTTTACCACACTTCCTTATGAGCAGTACAGCTGTCATTTCTCACATCTTGCCCAAAATGTGTTTCCTTGCACGTAGCGCACAATGGCACAGTCGGTGTGCAAAATCAATGTTCGGAATAGATTAAGAAAATCACAGTGACACTGTTCATGAGCAGAGGTTCCAAAATCCGTGTTGACAATCTGCTGTAAAAAATTCCCAAACTAATTGCATTACGCGTGTGAGTTGCGCATTTTCTATGCACGCTCATGACTTCACCAGTTTTTTTAAATATTTTCACTGCAGAATTTCAACATTGCCATTTTTTGTACCTCCCCGTGAACAGTACAGCTGTCATTTTTCACATCCTGTTCGAAATGTGTTTTTGCACCTGAGGTGCCAAATGGCGTAGTCGCTGTGCGAAATTATCTTTCGGCTAACAAACTGATATTGCCACTGTTCATAAGGTGGGGGTCATGAAAAAACAGTGTTAAAAATTTGGAGTGAAAATGCCAATGAATGCCTGAGGAATTAGGGTTTCTGACCATAACGCCCCAGTCTGTAGAGATTGACAGGCATCAGGGGTGTGACTTGGGATTCTCGCCTGTAATGCTCATACCATTCCACACCCTGCAGCCAGTGAGAGGCATCAAGGTGTGCCTTGGACTCTTTGGCCACAAAGTTCACCCCATTCTCCTATACAGGACCCATCTCACCATATTTCCTGATGGAATGGGGTGAGCATAAGGGCCAAAGACCCCAAGGTACACCGTGACACTTGTCAGTGTCTGAAGGGTAGGGAGTGGTGAAATGGCATGACCATTATGCCTGATGACCCAAAGACACACCCCAATGCCTGTCAGTCTCTGTAGGGTGGTGGTGGGGTTGGCTTCAGTTCAATACTTCACTGCCATTCCTCTTATGCAGCTCTCTAATTCCTACACTACCAATGTCAATGCCAGCAAGCAAACATTTGGCATTGACAAATGCTTGTTTTTGCATAGAGACAGTTTCAGCAGCTTTTGCTTGATATTGGATGTTCAGAATTTTTCATGGCTTTAAGGTGCATATTTTGATATGTTGTAGCAGATATAACGTTATAGTGTGGTGCAATGGGCATAAAAATTTGCACAGCATTAGGGCACAGTTTTTTTACTATGGCATCAAGGGCAGAGTTTTCTCAGAGTGGAGGTAAAATATATTTAAAGGTATAGTGTTGCAGTTTTTGCATTGTATTTGGCAACAATTTTCATGTGTCACTGATTCAAGAAATACTGTATTGACAAAGGGGTACACAATCCTCATATTGTTGGAGAAACACATTTCACATGCCCTCATGGGCACATTTATATATGCACACACTTCTTGTGCAGTGGCTAGCACATGATTCATGTGCTATCAGGAACACATACCTTGAAAGGGATTATATGAGAGGACAATAAATTTGGATTCACATTGGGTGCTATTCACTAATGGTGGTGGGATATGCACAAATCACACATATCCCCCCCACACAGATCAGCACCTGCTGGAGATCCTCACTGGGACTGCTTTTATAAACAGTGGTCCCCACCTGGCTTCATTGGCCAGTCCCACCACTTCAGTGAGCAGCTACACGGGGGTGGTCCAATGAGGAGTTGTGACCATGCAGCCAGTCGGCTGCCCAGACTGGGACCCCTAGTGGATCACTTGCACCCGTCAATCACCATGTTGCTGACGGGTGTGTAGGCGACCAGTGGACTATGGTGTGGGGACCCCACCAGCACATCCCCCACCATCCCAGATGTGCTCCACAGCCAGCGGAGGACACATTGAGGGTCAATTGACCCCACAATCCCCAACAATTACAGTGGCAACATCCAGGGGGTGCATAATGGTTACAGCTGCCTCCAGAAGGCATAGCCAACACCCCCTCCATAATATAATGGGTTGCTTAGATGTAAGTACACTACATGGGAGGAGAAAACTCCTCCACAAATTCATTACTGCAAGGATGTTGAGTTAAAGTTTGATTTTAAATCGTATGTTCCCTCAACCCAGGGAAAATATAAGTGAACAAAATTCTAAATTAGTACTACCCCATAGGAAACAGTGTCAACTCACAGAAGTACAACTTTTATTTATTTTGTATTTATTGAAATGTTTCACCAGGAAGACACACTGAACAACAAGTTGCTTATCTCCCAGTGTGACCTGGGGGGGGGGGTACATGTGGATTAACAATTAAACATACAGAGACCATTTAACAAGACAGTGGAAATTACATTCAGTTAAATTTGTAGAAAGACATACAGTTGCCATTCAGCACGACTGAGGATTTTACAGACTATTACATTAGTTATAAACTTACAATTACAATTACAAAATGGCTTTAGGAAATACATCTATCTGATTGGTTAAATCAGCCAAGGCACAGGGCAATTACTTTCTGATAGAGCTCTGTCAAAAACAAGTACCATCCCCCCTGCCAGCCAGAGTGCTCATTCACCCAATCATATCACTGACCCAAGCACAAACATTCCCATATTCTGACCAGGAAAAAAGTTGACAGCAGTTGTTCACCTTCATTTGCCTCAGCAGCCCTTAGTACCTCACCTCATGATGACTCACTTACCTGTCACTTTTGAAATGTTGGAAAATGAAGAACTTGAAAACCTCTTCAAGGATGACAGTTGGGAAGATGGCACACAGAATGAACCTACAGCAAGAGAACAAACAGCAGAAAAAGTGAGTATATGGCACACCATGCTCACACCCGCACAGCTGTCAACAATCAAATCCAATCTTGAAGAGGCAAGCATGAAAAAAAAACACCTGTTGGGCAATATTGGAACTGTCTGACTTATCAAACCAATCAATCAATCAATATCTTTATTTATCCAGGCGGGCACCATACAGCAAGCTCATTTACAAGGTGGACCTGCGGTCCTACAGTAATAATACAGAAAGACAAGTTACAATAGTACAGACAGTAAAAATAGCTGCTATTATAGTAAAAATGCACATTTACAGGTAACATACATTGAACATAGAACTACAAGAAGTCGTGGATAATGAACTTGTGCTGGATCCAAGCCCAAAAACTGTGCATTTTGTAGTGGGAAATGTTAGGGAGAGGGTAGGCATATCAGATAGAAGATATTGAGTGCATAATGTAGGGAGAGGTGGAGAATAGGGCCACAAGTGAAGAGGACCCAATTGTAAGAGCAGAGTGAGGGAAAGGGAAGGCGGAGGACCGTACGAAAGGTGACAAAGCGATTTTTGCCCCAAAACATGGCAACATATGGAGGAGAAAAGCTGCCATTGTACTAAGTGCAAGAGGAGGAATATAGTAGCAGGGGAATAACTGGGAGGGTCCTGGAGGTTGGGGCAGAGGGAGCTGTTGGATGGATGAGGGACTGAATATTTTTTGGGGGAAAGACAATAATTATCCCCAAGTGCAGTAGCTTGTGCTAGAATCAGGCTGCAGCTGTTCAGAGCATCAAAGAATAAGATATGGGAGTTCGGCAATAAATCCTGTGGACCTGTTGGTGGGCATGCTAGAGGCAGAGGCACACATTTCAGCTGGGGGGCAGCCATTTGTGGGCTGCCATTTGAGGGAGGGAGGTTAGTTAGTGCCTAGTAAAGCAGTTGAAAATTTCCATAATGCCATCATGGTAATGGGCATATCAATAAACTGGCACACAGACACTTCCGAGACTTTAAACACCATCCTATGGCAATTTTATGTGAAAGTTTGCACAGGAACTGGTGAACAATACTCCATAGCTGGATACTGTGCCCTGAAAAGCAGAATCATCAGATTCTGAAACATCCCTGAAATAGCCCACAACATCAACATCATAAGTGACCCCATATTCAAGTCAAGCAACGTGTTTAAGAGCATACTCAAGCACTACAGAAAAAAGAATAAAGATGTGGCAACTCACCATCTGCATGTCTCTGAGTTGGACCTTCACAAGCTGTGAGAATCCCCCACTCTCTCCACAGACACCGCACCTGGCCTAATCAGATGAGTTTGGTTCAAAATACAGCTGCATCTGGCCAGGCGTGGGCAGAGATGGGCTACATGAACTCAGACCCTCATCCTTAAAAATACAAACTGATGGAAGGGGAAAATAATTCCTAACTCTCAGCAACAACCCAACAAGCAATAACCATAAAGACCCCCAAGAACCGAATCAAGAGCTGCAGCGAGGCTGCATGTATTCTGATCCTAAAAACCCTGCTTGCCCCGTGGCAGGTTTTAAAAAATGTGCTGCAAAAATTCCACCAGATGCAAAAGCATTATACCTCCACCCTTGAAAAGCACCACAAGCATATCTAGACAACCTTCTGGTGGGGAAGGATGAGAATGGCCCTTCCCCAACCCCACCACAGTGGTGAAATCCATGGGGGTATCCGGTCCTTAGGTCCAACTGATATACCCATGAACCAATGGGTAAAAATTACCTCAGAGGCATGATGAAGTGGCTCAGCAAAGAAGCTCAATTAAGCCACAACTATACCAACCACAGCATTAGAAGCACCGCAGTGCAAATACTTTCAAATGGATGGCTCGTGTCAAGACAAATTATGACAATTACCAGGCAACACTGTGAAGTCAGTTTAAAATCCTACTGGTGTCCCAAACAGGAAGACATGAGACTCTGGAGTGATCTTTTGTCAGGGAAAAGTTCACGCTGTCAACCAAGCACCAGCACAGCAGAAGAGAAAACAATGCTGCCATCTACAGGAAAACCAGGAGAAACAACAATCAACAGCTCCTTCAGTTTAATGCAGTGCTCCTTCACAGGACCAGTAACTTCATTGCATACAAGAAATAAAACACAGAAACTAAACAACAAAGGAATGCAGTTTTTTTTATTTTCCCCTCACCCAGTTAAAAGTTTACTAAACAAGTCAAAAAACAGTTTATTCCTTTGTCCCAAAGGGACTACTTTTCCTCAAAAACTGTTAATTAAATAAAATAAACATTACAGTTTTGAATTGAAAAATGTTATTGTCTGACTTCTTATTTTAACACAAAAGCCATTTTATAAGCACACTAATACCCTCCATGGTGGGCAGTATTGGGAAATACTGGATCTTCAAGGGGTTATAGAGCCTTCTGCCTGCAGTGTTGGGCCTCATTATACCCCTGGGTGGTCCAGTATTTCCCAATCCAGCCCACCCTGACAGGTATTATTGCTTACTTGTAGAAGGTCACATTCAATTACATTACTAGGATAGCATACAGTTAAACACTTAGCATATCTGGGGATTAAGCAAAAATAGATGCAGCGAGACTGAGGATTTTTTATGCATAGAAGCAACCAGAGCAATAAAGTGCATTTTAATTAGTACAATGTGCTAATCCTTGATATAAGTGCAGAGTGATAGGGAGGAGGGGCAGGAGGGAGGTATGGGTGAGGGGAAATATGGGCAGGGAAGGGTGGGTCAAACCAAGATCTAAGCCCCTATAAACTGCTGAGACAGAGAGAGAGAGAGAGAGAGAGAGAGAGAGAGAGAGAGAGAGAGAGAAAGCAGCCAAAGCTTCCTTAAATCAAGGAGGTTATTTTCTAAACTACACTGAATTGAATTATTACTTTTCAGACCTGTGTAAGTAACTAGTATTGATTCTGTTTTTGGGGTTGACTTTTCTTAGTTTAACTTTAATTTGCCAGGGAGGAATTGTAGCTGGGAGATATTTGCAGTCATTTGTGACTAGACCTGTTACTTAACCTCTTTGAAATAGGTGTCTGAAAAGAAGGAAGGCACTCCCCAAGGTGGAGGGTCAGAGTTGTAGTTGATTGTCTCTGGATAGCATAGGTTTACTCCCACCTGCCCTACCCCTCACCCCACCCACCCTAAGCACATAACTTCCTTTATAGCAGGGGTTCTGACATCACTTCCCAAACTGCTAATGACATACAGTAGTAGCCACAGATATTGCCAGCTATTTCCGAACTTTCTGTGATATTTCCAGATATATCTAATGCTTTCCCATTTCTAAAGTAGGGCAGCAGAGAGAAACTCTTTAGAAATTTCATGAAATATCTGAAATAGCTGGCAATGTCTGTAGCTACTACTATACAACATACATTGTTCATATCTTAAAGGCACAGCATACTGAATAGGGGTAGAGACACTCACAGCTTGCACAAGCAAACAAGAACAAAAAAGAAAAGTGCACCTGTAACAGGAAGGGACACAGACATGTGGGGAGGGTACAATGCACTGGCTGTGGAGCAGCAGTTTTCTGGGAGACATTCTGGAGACTGCGTTGCTGCCCCATTTGCAGGCACCTCTCTGATCTGAGGGAGGAGGTTGTTCGTCTCCATGCTGACCTGGCAAGGATTCAGGAAACCTGCTCCCCCACCCAGGGACCACCCAGGTCACAAGCACTGTCTCAGAGGTTGCCAAGAAAGAGGAGTGATTGGACCATGGTGGGCTCAGAGAAGGTGAGGGTGGTGGAACAGAGGCACATCCCTCCAGTTGTGCCTCTCCACAATTCATTTGCCACTCTGGCAGATCATGGTTCCTCTATGGAGGCATCTGCAGTGGAGACCAAGGAGAATGCTGGGAACCTCCACAATGGAGACCCACAGGAGGATGGCACAGGACTCCACAGGGGAAGGAAACAACTCCTGGTTGGGGACTCAGTTGTTAAGGGGATAGAACTGGGGGAGGAAGGGGAAAGGGAGGTAGGGTGCCTGCCCGGCGTCATGGCTTTGAGGGATAGGAAACAAATCCTCAGGATCATGGGAGCAGCTGCATGGGGGAGTGAGCTGGATGTATTATCCACCTAGGGACAAATGACCTGGCTGAGAATGGGATCAGAGCAGTGCAACAGGAGTTTGTGGAGTTGGGGAGGGGCCTTAGACAAGTAGCACACATGGTAACTTTCTCGGAAGTGATAGCTGTCTATGGCATAGATGAGGATAGGGTACTCCTCACCATGGGATTCAATGACTGGTTGAAAAACTGGTGCAGAGCTCAGGGATTTGGCTTCACTGGGAACTGGGGCTCCACCTGGAAGGATGCAGACCTATACAGGTACGATGGTTTGCATCTATCCAGGAGGGGAACCAGAATCCTCGGTGATAGGTTTAAATGCTTCATTGGCAAGCATTTAAACTAGCCAAGGTGGGAGGCACTGAAAAGGAGAAGGTAAATCCAAGCCCCCCCCCCAAAAAAAATCAGAGTAGTTAGTGAGGTAAACACCAAGATAGAGCAGTCAATAGGGAGAAGGGCAGGGGTAAATGTAGAAAAATACAAAGGCAGTAAGGACAGGGATGGGGCAAAATTAAATAAAGCCATAGAAAAATAGAGGGTAAGGAATACCAATGCCCATAGTCTAGGTAAAAAGCTTCTTGAAATGGTGGCCTTGATGGAAGAAGGATGACTGGATATCATAGCAGTCACAGTAACATGGTACACAGAGAACAATGACTGGGATATCAACATACCAGGGTACACAATCTACAGGAGGGAAGGGAGGGAAGAAGAAGAGGAGGAGTAGCTCTCTATGTAAGGGAAGGGATCAAAGCAACAGAACTAAAGGGTAAACAGGGAGGAGATGAGGCACTATGGGTCACACTGGAGACTGGAAATTTCACCACAATCCGCACAAGGGTTGTATACAGACCCCCATCTCAGGGGGAGGAAATGGGCAAATCAATGATAGAAGGCATCCATGGGATGGCAGAGAAAGGGGTGACATTGCTGATGGGGGACCTGAATATGCCAGATGTTAACTGGAGCACCTTTGCTGCAGCCACATCCAAGAGCAGGGCCATTCTCAATGCTCTGTAGGAGGCATGCCTCAGACAGCTAGTTTTGGAACCCACTTGGGAGGGCGCAATCTTAGACCTGGTACTCTCAAATGGAGATGGAGAGAGGATCTCTGATCTTGAAGTGGGTAGCCATCTGGGAACAAGTGACCACCAAACAGTGTGGCTCATGATAAACTTAGCAGTAGAGTCAAGCCATGCAAAAGTGAAGCTACTGGACTTCAGGAGGGCTAATTTTGTCAAAATGGGAGAGTGCCTCAGAAAAGCACTAGCAATCAGGCTAGAAGGTAGGGTGGAACAACAATGAGGAAACATCAAAACCACCATCACAGAGGCAACAAGCCTTTGTGTGAAGCAAATTAAGAAATCAAAACAGAAGAACAAAACACTATGGTTCTCAAAAGAAGGGGTGGGGAAGGTAAGGGAGAAAAAGATAGCATTCAGAATGTATAAGGAAATACAGAAGTATCAGGACAGAGAACTGTACCAGTTAAAGCAGAAGCAAGCAGGGAAGGCAGTCAGAATAGCAAAGGCCCAAACCGAGGAAAAGATAGCCAACTCGGTTAAGAAGTGGGATAAAACCTTTTATAGGTACATTAGGGAGCAAAGAAAGACTAAGGCAGGGATACTGAGGCTGAATAAAGAGGAAGGTGGTTGAGCAGAGAGCGACAGTAAAAAAGCGGGGATTCTGAACAAATATTTCTTCTCAGTATTCACAATGGAAAAGCAGGGGAGATACATAATCCAGTCAATAGAAGCACTCTGGATAGGGGGGTTGATATTAGTCCTTTCACAGAAGAAAGGGTTCTGAAAGAACTCTTAAAACTGAAGGTGGATAAAGCAATTGAGCCTGATGGGATTCACCCCAGAATTCTAAAAGAATTAAGGGAAGAACTAGTAACACCACTGACTACCCTTTTTAATAAATCATGGGAGGATGGTGTGGTACCTGAGGACTGGAGGAGGGTGGATGTATTCCCCTTCACAAAAGTGGGAGCAAGACAGAGGCAGAAAACTACAGACCTGTCAGATTGACCTCAGTGGTAAGGAAAATGATGGAATCACTTCTGAAGGAAATAATTGTTGAGTACCTAGAGGCCAGTGGGGCACAGGATCCAAGGCAGCATAGATTCACAGCAGGAAGGTAATGTCAGACAAATCTAATTGATTTCTTTGGCTAGGTTACCAAAGTAGTAGACCAGGGAGGGGCTGTGGACATGGCCTACCTAGACTTTAGCAAGGCATTTGACACAGTCCCGCACAAAAGATTAATAAACAAATTAGCCAACCTGGGAGTGGGTCCCAGGATGGTAGCCTGGGTAAAACACGGGTTGGACAACAGGACACAGTGGGTAATAGTAAATGGAGTCCACAGTGAAGAAAGCGGGGTTACTAGTGGGGTACCACAGAGTTCATTACTCTGGCCAGTCCTTTTTAATGTCTTTATAAGTGACATTGCAGAGGGACTAGAAGGGAAAGAATGTCTCTTTGCAGATGACACAAAGATCTGCAATAGGTTTGATACTGTACGCAAGGTGTTCTGGAAAGGATGAAAAGGGACTTGGCTAAGTTGGAGGAATGGTCAAATGTATGGCAGCTTAGATTCAATGCAAAGAAGTGCAAAGTAATGCACTTGGGAAACAAAAACCTAGGGGAAGTGTATACAATGGGGGGTGAGATACTGACAACAACAAAAGTGGAAAGAGACCTGGGGGTAGTCATATCAGATGACCTAAAGGTGGGCTAGCAATGTGTTAAGGCAGTAAGGAGGGCTGGGGGAAACTGGGATGCATAGGGAGAGGCATCACCAGTAGAAAACAGGAAGTTGTTGGCCCTCTGTACAGACAGTTGGTGAGACCACATCTGGAGTACTGTGTGCAGTTCTGGAGACCCCATCTCCACAAAGACATTGACAGAGTGGAGGCGTCCAGAGGAGGGCAACCAAAATTGTGCAGGGTCTGCACCAGAAGACATATGAAGAAAGACTAAAGGAGCTTAAGATGTATATCCTCTAGGAAAGGAGGGAGAGGGGGGATATGATAGAAACTTTCAAATACCTCAAGGGAATCAACAAAGTCCATGATTGTAGCATCTTTCAGAGAAAGAGATGTGCAAGAACAAGGGGGCACAATTTGAAGATAGAGGAGGGGATGGCTCAGAGGTAATGTGAGGAAGTATTTCTTCACAGAGAGGGTTGTAGATGCATGGAATGGCCTTCATGAGTAGGTTGTAGAGTCAAAAACAGTGGAGGAATTCAAGAATGCATGCGACAGACATAAGGCAGTTCTAGTGGAGGGTAGGAGGAAGCAGGCTGTTGGTTAACTAGGATCTGCAGCTTATCTGTTAGGTAGGGAAATGGGCAGACTAGGTGGGTCAAGCGGTCCTTATCTGCCATCAAATTCTTTGTAACTGCTGCACAATGCAATCAACAGTTGTCAAAATATAATTAACACTTCGCTAGTAATATGCACACAAAACACGATTGCAAACAACTTACGAGGGATATATTAGGTTTAGATCGAGATCTGATGGGAAGAAAAAGGGTTTAGAACACACATAAAGAACTGGTCCAGTGGCACTGAGGGCTGAGGTGCTAAACACTATACTTTGCTCCCTGTAATATGCACACAAAATAAGATTGCAAACAAATTACAAGGGATATATTAGGTTTAGATCGAGATCTGATAGGAAGAAAAAGGGTTGAAAACACACATCAAGAATTGGTCCAGTGGCAGTGAGGGCTGAGGTGCTACAGTAGACACTACACTTTGCTCCATGCCAGTGACCCATGTTTGGGAACAGGCATAAATTGCCTGGGTTTGGCCAGGTATGGAGAGAGAATTGAATCTCCAAGGGACTGCTCTGTTCTCCAAGGGCAGACTGCATGCTCCACTGAATGACTACCACCAGGTGGTGGTCTGGGGGCAGTGCAGGTCAAACAGCAGCAGAAGAAGGGAGGTCTTGTGGGACCCCACATCATGTGCATGCCTCCACACATGCATATTGGCAAATGTTCCACATTATGGTGAAAGGCAGAATATGGAGGAAAATTTTGGCAGAACAGGTGTATAGGACACCTGCACACTGATCCCTACCTGCTGCATCACTAGGACTATGGAACCATGAGCTGGACTTGTGTGCTTCTGGGGGGGGGGGTTAGGATGGCCCTCCCCAACCCCATCACAGTGGGTGGTGAAATCCATGGGGGTATCCAGTCCTCAGGTAAGTCCAGGGAAGATGTAGGTTGACAGGGGGTCAGTGTGTCAGAGCAGAGGGGAGCCCAGCCTGTTCTGGTAAAGGAGGATAAAACTTAAGTTAAAAAAAAAAAAGCACACATCAATGTTTAGCAGTTTTCACTGGCTTGGCTGTACCTCTGGGTGCCCACTAGGGACAGGCCAAATTATGGTGCAGCCCAATCCCAGTCAGATACAGTGCCCTAGCCTACTGTACTTTTGAAATGCTACCCCAATCCTCCCTGGTGCCAGTCAGTAACCCTTGTTTTAGGGAACTTCTGGGGAAAGCCTGGGTATGCCAGTGTTAAGCTATTGAAGGCTTGTTACAGTGCATAACCCTTGGTGATAGAATTCCAAATGTGTAAGGCTGGCTGGAGGGCCTACTGTAATAAACTTAATATTACTTGGAGCTTTGTAGAACTTATGTAAAACTGTGTGCTGCAGGACGCATACACCCTGAGTAGTTACTCACAATTGCCCTGTGTACAGATATGCGAAGCAAGCAAACTTTGCTTCACAAATTATTTAATGAAGTTTGCCAAATTCACAAAGTGCAAGTGCTAACTTTGAAAAGTGTTGGGCAGGCAATGTGGCACTTTTTCAGGTAAAGTCATGCAAATTCACTGCAAAGTTACAACTTTGTCATGACTTTGCCTGGTGTCGCCTAAAAAAGTTTCATTTCCCCAGGAAAACAGTGCAAAGTGGAAAGGTGGCAAAGTGAGCAATTTGCAAAATTATTTGTGAAGGCAAATTTCGCAACTTCAGCACAACTTCACTGGAGATACACAGGTTTGCAACATCTTTAATCCTGATGCTGGCAAGCCCCGTTTCCAGTGGTTGTAAATAAAATATAAATTTAAGCATGTTTGCAATATTTGTTAACTTTTTTGTCTTGTGTATTCCTTGCTACTTTTGCATGTTTTTCTTTATTTATTTAGGATATTCTGTTAAATGAAAATGATGTGTGATGGAGATAATCCTGTACCAAACATTAAATAAATAATGAAGTCTCTGGCTGCAATCCAGGCTGGATGTACCTGCAACATTCTGCAGCCTGGTGTTGCACTACCAATGTTTCCCTCAGTTGTCCTTTGCTAGTCAGTCTCTGTGACATCTCACACAGATTCAGCAAGACTCTTACCACATCAGTCTATCAGTTTCCCAGGGTGTCTTTAGGATCCCAGGCCTCTGCAGCTTAACGTGTTGTAGCAATCAGCTCGGTGGCATTAGGCCCTTTTTGTTTCATCTCTACTCAGACTCCTCAGATCTATATCTGGCAAAAGTCTGTCTGGCTCCATGCTGAGGCTCAGCTGCAGGATGATTTATCCTTGCACTCAAATGATTTTAACTGCAGACATTACTTTCTCTCTTCTCAGTGGTATGAGCTGCAGTCTTCTCCTCCCTGGCTGTATACGCATATTTCTTCCTCCAAAGTCTCTGGGCTGCTATTTTCTCACTGTGGCAGATGAGAGGACTGCTTCTCTCCACACTGGACAACAGACCCCTACAGACTGTCATTTGCTTTCTTCCCCTGTTCCTGGAAGACTGAGGGCATGCTGAAATATTCCTCAGTGTTATAGCTGCAGACAGCATCCTTATGTTTTTCTGTTAGTTTCCTGGGAGGGTCTGTCTGGTTTCATTTGATGTATGATTGGCTGCCTTGCTTCTGAGCAAATCATGAAGTTGCTTGGAGCTCTATGTGGGTCTGTATTAAGCTTTGGAGCCTGACTAAATGTTTTAATATCATCTGACCCCATTGCTGTGGTGATTTTGTCAAATGGGATTAAGATGGTTGCCTTTTTTTTTGTATTCCAGAGGCCCTACAGTGGCTTCAATGTCTTCATGTCAAAGGGCTCCAACTTTGAACTATATTTCTGTGCCTTTACAATTGTTTAAGCTCAGTCTCATTTAAGTCTGGAGAGTTTGCGGTCAAGATTGGGGGGATTCCAGACCTTGGTGTGAGCCCAGGTAATGCTCCACCAGCAGCAGCAAAGCTGCTTTTTGTGGGAGTCCGGTGATATCAGCGACAGCATAACAGCGAGCCCGAAGTTCATTGACTGCATTACAGCGAGGACAGATATTTTGAAAATGATTTCCCCCCTCCATGAGGTGCTATGACTTAAGAGTTGGTTATATAAGTAAGGGTGGCATTTCTGTCCTTGCTGTAATGAAGTCATGATTATGGGCTAGCAGTTATTTAGTCGCCCATATCACATGGAACCCTTTTTATGTCTGCCATGGAGGCACTGTTCATAATGGTGCAAGAGATACAGAAGATTCCTCACACTTCTTCTGAACTGGTTTCTGCATGGTCATCCAAGTCAACAGACCCAGAGTAGGCAACAAAACAGGTGGTGGGAAGTTGGACTGGACTTCATGGAGCTAAAGGGTGAGCTCCTAGTGGGGGGAGATTCTGCTTATGTACCTTAATCATCTGTAGTTTGAGTCAGAAAAACGACCTCGCTGGTTGGAAGTATATTTGAATGACAGTACTCACTGAAAGCTTAATACTTTGCTAATTCTAGGAAAACCCAGTTTCTGTGATTATTATAAAAGTATATTCATTAGGTGAGTGCAGGCGCTTGTCATTATATTGGCAGCCCTTACAGCTTAGCTGTTCTGCTGCTGATTTTATTTTTTAAATGTGTACGTCTATTATGTTTCAGTTACCAATATCCATAAATTGCTTCCTAGAAAGGGTGTTCAAGTTGAAATGATCTAGTATATGATAAATCAGGGTCAGATATTACCATGTAGCACAGAACTGCTGCTGCTATATATCTGGAATCTTACATTGAGTACAATACCTTTCAGCTGTTTAATAGTAATGCAGAATCAATGACGGTTTGTGGAAGTGACTGACTGACACTAACGCACTGTGGTCCAGCAAATGTCTAACTTAATAAATCTTTTTAATTTTGAAAGTTCTACTCTAAAAGGTGCATTGTCACAGTTATGACAAACAGTGGAGCGCACCAGGATGTAACAGTGTCACAAGATACTACATGCAGAAAAGGATTAACTGTCATGAACGTTCCCTTGTTTACTGCAGTAACTGTAACTCTGCTGCAGAATTCTGCAATACTGCATAGCATCCTAGTGTGCTCCACTACATGTAATTAATTATATGTGACTACATAACATTGAATGTAGAACTACCAAATTTCAACCAGGTCAGTAAAATAATCTACCATTTTTTATATTATAGTTAAATTTCCACTTACCGCCCTGAGGATGTCTAAAATTCAATATGAAATAGTCTACCTCATAAAAGTGGCAGGATGTAGGAAGGAACTGTCAAGTGGAGTGATGGTACTGGAGGTTGAAGCACTGGTCAGTACACCTCATGCCATGCCAGTGACCCGGGTTTTGAAACAAGCCCTGGCCGCCGGGGGTCGGCAGGACAGAGAGAGGATTGAGCATCCTGGAAGACTGCTCTCCTCTCTCAGGGGGAAGGAAACTTGTCATCCCACTCATTGATTTCCCTCTAGCGGTGGTTGGAAGGCAATATGAGATGGGAGGCATGTACCGATGTCCTTACATTGGTAGGGGAGAGGGGGTGAGGGAAAAGAGGAAAATACAGAGCCTGGCAGGTTAGATGATGGCTCTGTATCTCCAAGAGCCACCTCCAGTATCTGGATTGGGTCTCGGGGTGGTGGTGCTCTCTTCTCTGGACCCACTGTGGGGGAAATCTGTGGGGGATCTTCTGAAGGCAGGCTGAGTAGGGGATGTCTGGGACCAGAGAGTGAGTTCCTCCACAACGAGGACCACAGCCACCTGCCAGGGCTCTCTGGAGGTTAACAATCTATATAGAAAAGGAAAAAAAAGTGGGGTGGTGGTGAGAGTTTAAGAAACAACTTTGGGTGCGGAGAAGGCAAGACTGCCACTGCCTGTTTCCCATGTATTTGTCTCCCACCCCAGTGTAGGTATGGTTGAACTTGGATCCAGTTAAAACAGTGCAACCGAATTTGCGCATTCAATTATACCATGATCAAAATAGCACTTGAAAAACTAGCTTCTCTTGATAATCGCTCTTACTTCAATAGCACCACTGATACTGAGTATTAACCTGTGTCCCCTCAAACAATTAGAACAAGCTTGGTAGAATGAACTTGAACCCTTGTACTTCCCTCATGTAACAGTACTCAAACAAGCTAGGTAATGATTGGTCTGAAACATGGGTCGTCTTCATCCTCCCCTTTCAAGTGGTCTTCTGAGCCATGTATCCTCAAAATAATCTACCAAATTTGAGAGTATTTCACCATTTGTCTGGTTGAACTCAGTCTGCATAAGTTCATTGAAAGTAGCACAAACATCAGCGACAGGCACATAGGCAATAGCAAGCAGCATCTAAACATTTAGGGCAAAGTTAGGATCAGTAGTGTAATGCCCACAGACATCAGGCAATTCCTGCACTTGTCTCCACACAGCCTGACATATATGGAAAAAACACCCCCTCATTTTGGAATTAGGGAATGACTGTTGAACAGCTTTTAGAGCTGCTAGCTCAAAGTCTTTAAGTATGGTCACAGGCAACAATTGTCCACATAAATTCTGCAGTTCTGTAAGCACTTTTATGTAATCGACTGCTGTTCGCTCACACTAAAATGTAAACAAGTGAAATAACTTTGCCATACCTGATAGCATGAATGTTGCATACTTGAGTGAATATAGTGGGACAGCTCTTAAATTCCCATCTACAATCCAGTGGTCACTTATTTTTAGATGCTCTATGTCGACAGTGGTAGTAAATATCAGGATTCTATCACTACAAGGACCACTGTTACACTGGAGGAACTTTTCATTTTTAATACTGTCAACAAAGTCTGGCGGTATAATGAGGGATGTGGCATCTGCTGGCTCTGATAGTGGTTGGTCATGGGCCCTGATTTTCTTGCAAGAATATTTTTGTTTTTATTCCTGTTTAAAATTGTGTACTTTGATTGCACTTTATTGTAAAAGTGAACTGTGCTAGTACTATGTATTTTGTATCCACTGATCCCTTCCCCCGAGTTCTTCCTGGGAATGAGCCTTGGCCCAGCGTGCCTTTCAAAGTCACCCATTTTCAAATAAATAAAAAAATGGCAGCTGTGAGATGGGGAAAGTTAAATAAAAATGGTTGGGCCATTGATGATCATTGTCTCAATAAACATGATCCTTTATTGCCCATTTTATTATGACCAATGACTAGGTACGATGTGAACCCCTGAAGTCCATTAGGTCATCAAAAAGTCAAACACAAACTCTGATTTGTCAGACTCTTTTGTAGAAAAGTGTTTCCAGCTCTTCTATACACAGGGTTATCCTGTCATTCTTTTCTTTACTTATTTCCAGTTTTTAATTCCAGGAATTTCCCATTTAGCCATAGCACCAAGTTTTTAAGTGGGAGCAGAGGGACAGTCACAGCAGAGTTTTGCTAACACTTAGGGCTCTGTTCACTAACAGGACTAGCAAATGAGTGAACTGCACATTGCCAGCCTACAAAGCTCTGCATTGTGTTGTGTCAGAGAGTGCCTAACATGCTGGCAGCATTCATGTACACTGGATACCCACCAAATTCTCAAGTGGAGTGCTACAATTCGGGTGGCCAGTGAGATTTTAGAACTTGCTGCCCCCACTCCAGACAAAAGCTTGTTCCAGGGATCCACCACTCTCTCTGTGAAGAAGTAGTTCCTCACATCTTTCCTGAATCTACCAGCCTCCAGCTTCTTGTCATGCCCCCTTTTCCTAGAGCACCTTTTTTTTCTGATCCATTTACCTAGTTGATCCTCTGCACCTTATCCACAAGAATCCTGGGATGTGGCAGTCCACAGTGCAGACTGCTGAATATACCTCGTTAAGTGAAGAAAATGTTAGAAAAAAATTAAACAACTAAGCTTGCCAATCAGTACCATGAGCCCTGTCACAAAGGATATAGTTGTGCAATGGCTTGAATTTCTTTGTAGGGGCTGTCCAAACCCTGGGGTTTGAGGAAATGGGTGATTTAGAAGCCCTTACAACATATCTTCCTCTGATGTAAGCTACACCTCCCCATCTATCCATAGCCATTTATAAGTGTTATAATGAGATCGGCGTTAAGTGGTTACTTCCTTGGAATACCCTGCCACACGCAGTGCTCTGCTAAGTAGCCAGAATTTTGAGGAGGAAGGAGCACATGAACGTCTGTCAGGAGAAGTTAATGAATGTTGCTGGGGCCTTTTTATCCCTCGTTCATGTGGAAAATGCACTTACTTTTGTCCGTACTTAGTGAATCGAGCCCTTACAAACTAGATAAAGTTGCTATAGCAAATATGGTCATGTGCAGTATAGTAGTACAGTAGCACCACTATACTTAGGATTGAGTGGGAGCTTTGTTTCTGAAAATGTTTTATTTGCTAGCCTGGGCATTCCTCATGGATATCCCCTGTTTTAGTGATATACACTGATCAGGCCTGTCAGGTTTCACTGGTGGGGTCTGATTTCACCCATGGCTTTCCCTCCTTGGCAGGGGTTCAGGGGAGGCCATGCTCCCCTAGTGCAGTCCACATGCATGAACTAGGATGTACATGAAGGCCCAGTAGATGCAATTAAGAGGCTTCTGGGATCCAAGCCATCATGGGGACAGTGTTTCTTCCTCCTTAGTTGCTCTCTCTTCCCCTGATATGGGTAGGGCCTGCTAGTGTTCTTGGCTGTACAGAGTGCATGGCCTGTGAAGGAAGCAAGCTTCATGGCACACTGCAATGGTCACTATAGCACCAGCTGTCCAATGCCAACTCTCACCGACCACAGCACAATGCTGAGCAGCAGCTGCTGCTGTGTGGCCTGCCTCTGGGTGCAACATTTTGAGCTTGCTTCTAAACTCACGTTACTTGCACAGCAGAATGGTGTGCTGCCAGTAAGCCATGAGGCAACCTTGCTGTCTAACATGCCTCTCAGTGTGGCTGAGTAGTCAATTTAATGTTCAGTCCCTATTTTCAGCCACTTAGAGTATATCTCAACCATTCCTTTATGGCTTTTCACAACCTTTTTAAAATCATGTGTTCTGGCACAGGTTCACTTGATCTGCCAATTTTGGTTACATTTGGTTCTGTGGATTTTCAGATTTTTGGAAGTTAGATAAAAGCAATAAGTTAGATCAAGTCATGTGCTACTGTCTCTGACATGCTCAGAGCAGTCAGAATGTTGTAAATCTGACTTATGGTCGAAACTTCTACACCATGATTACTGAAAAAAAAAATGAAGCAGTCTCTGGGAGCCCAAGCCCAGTGATTATGACCAGCCTCCATGTACCCCATTCCTACAATGTGTGCTCAATCCCGGTACTGGACAGTAAGCTAATAAAAAAATAAATAGTCACTAGAAGCCCAAAACCATTACCGCTAGCCACCTCCATTTTGACAGGGTGCCGAACCACAGTGCTGGGCATTAATAATCTATAACCCTTCCCCCACCCAGCCCAAACAACAAATTAAACACCCCACCCTCACACACCCTCCTCTGTCACCCAGGCCACCATCCTCCCATTGCCAGAGCCACCCAAGTACATACTTTTTTTATTTCATACCATGTTGAGTGAGTAGCACAGCCATGGCCAGTCATTGTCTTACAGTATACAGTAGGTATGCTGGCTGTGAGGCTACATCAATGAATGGAGTACAGTACTGGTGCCCACACCTTAAAAAAGACATTAACCTACTGGAGACAGTCTACAGGAGGACAATAAAGATGATCATGGGGTAACAGGGTAAAGCATACAAAGAGAAGCTGGATGCCTAGTACATGTATTCACTGGAGGAGAGGAGGGAGAGATGAGACATGATTGAGGCGTAGAAGTACTTGAAAGGGATAAATAGGGTGGATAAGAAGAGTCTCTTTAAACTAAGTGGCAGCTGAAATACAAGGGGACAAAGTCTTAAGCTGCATGGGGGGAGACTTAGGAGATTAGGAAGTACATCTTAATGGAAAAAGCAGTGGCCAGTTGGAATGTGCTCTTGGAAGAAGTGGTCTCATTGAAGACAGCGGGCAGCTTCAAGAAAGGCTGGGATAGACACAAGGGGATAGTAATGTTAAAAGCTGGGGCAGTTGGAAATGATGGGAGGATTGGGGAGAGTGGCAGGGTCAGTAACTTAAGCAGTAGACCCTGCAAAATGATCAGACGACATCGACCAAATGGTCTTATTCTGCTGGCTACTTTGTATGTTTGCATGTTCGTAATTCCATAGGCATGCACAGCTGGCTATTTTGAGACATGTTTAAATTTTATCACCCATAACTTTTACACATTTTAACCCATAGTAAACACAGTTTAAGGGAAAAGATATTTACCTGCCCCTCATGACCACCCAAATGGCAACTTTCTGACCTGCCTGAATCAGTGTTGGAATTATACTTCCAGATGTACCAGGGCTCTAAAATGTTTGGATCAGGAACCATCTGCGGGTGTTTAGTAAATCGGTGTGTAACGCATGCCAATGGGTCAGATGGAAGTCACACTGCACTAAACACTACTCCTTAGTTTGTGTATCCCATGTTTTCTTAGTAAAAATAAGCATACAGTGTAAAGTCTTGTGTTACATGATTTTTAATGCATTTTCTAAACACTAGGGCCCGAATATTCAAACTGCGCCAGGCTGTGGCACAAGCTTAGGCACAGCTCAACTTGGCTGCGCAGGGGTGTGGCCTGGGCGATATTCAACGGAGCTGCACTATGGCTCAGCAGCTTTGAATATCGCATCCTGGCCACCCCCACTGTGCATGGCACAGTGGCACTGCGCCAGCGCAAGTGGCCAGAGTGGAGCATGGAGATGCGCTAGCGCAAGTGCCATTGCGCCATACACAGCACCAGTGATATTCAAAAGGTGACATGCAAATGGGGCCATAATTTATGCAAGGCACACATGGGGCCATTTGCATGTCATTATGGTCCCATTTGCATCCCATTTTCATGCAGGTGTGCCTATCCCGGACGACTTGCACCTGGCGCCCTGCCGGGCAGCAGATGTCGGGGACCAACGCTCCCTGCAGCCCGATTGCGAGCATTTGTTTAAAATAAAAGATTGCTGCCAATATCCCTGGTGGTTCAGTGGACTGCTGTCTGCCCGATCGTGGGCATATGTTGCAAAGAAAGATCCACTCCCAATATCCCTGGTGGTCCAGTGGACCAGCTATCTGCCCGATCGTGGGCATTTGTAAAAAACAACTAATTCCAATATCCCTGGTGGTCTAGTGGTCCCCACCCCTCCCACTGAGGCCCCACTGCCCGCTCCCGGTCAGCGGTGGGAGGCAGCACCCACCGCCTGCTGCCCACCGCCTGCCGACTGACACCTCAGTAGGGCTGCTCGCCCATTGGTTCTGGCGTGAGCCAATGGGCATGCAACCCCTACCATACTACACATTCCAGATACGTGAATGAATTCATTCACATATCTGGAATGTGTAGTATGGTAAAGAAGCTGCACGCCCATTGGCTCACACTGTGAACCAATGGGCATGCAGCCCACTAAGATGTCAGTCGGCCGGCGAGCGGCGGTGGCAGGCGGGTGGGGTGCTGCCACCCGACAGCTGACTGGGGAGGCAGCACTGCTCATTGGGAGGGTGGGGGACCACTAGACCACCAGGGATATTGGAATTAGTTGTTTTTTACAAATGCCCGCTATTGGGCAGATAGCTGGTCCACTGGTCCACCAGGGATATTGGGAGGGGATCTTTCTTTGCAACATATGCCCGTGATCAGGCAGATAACTAGTCTACTGGACCACCAGGGATATTGGGAGGGGATCTTTCTTTGCAGCATATGCCCGCAATCAGGCAGATAGCTGGTCCACTGGACCACCAGGGTTATAGGGAGTATTCATTTATACAAATGCCTGATCAGGCGGATAGCGGTCCACTGGACCACCAGGGATATAAGATGGATTATTATATTTTTTTACAGATGCCCACGATCGGGCAGAATAGTGGTCCACTGGACCACCAGGGGTATTGGACAGCATTCTTTAGTTTTACAAATGCCCACGATAGGGCATGGGGGGGTGCCGCTACGGTGCAGCCAGAACTCGGATGGCCACCTACAGGTGGCAGCTGCCGTGTTGTGCCCTGCAATGCGGCAGCTCACCTGTGGGTGGCCATCAGTTGTTCCTTTTTTTTTTTGGTGTAACTTTGTGCTGGCGCAGGTAGGGGTTGCACATGCATGGCTCTGCACATCCCGGGTTGAATATCGGGCTGTACAGGTTATGCATGGGCACGCCCCCCACCACCTGTGCTTGCATACATTACTGATGCGCTCCGGTGCATCAGGATTTGTGCAGTGCACTTTTCCCTTTTGAATATCGTGCCGGGGCACATCACTGGGTTGCGCATGGCGCAACACTGTTGCGCCATGTGCAACCCTTTTGAATATCTGGGCCTATGTATTTGAGCATGGCATAACTGGGAAAGGCACACTGAGCCAAAGCTAATTTCTAGGTGCAATCTGGTAGAGGGAAACAAAGGGGTTCCAAGCCAAAAAGAAAAAAGCTACAATGCACAGCTAATTATTAATTTATATATTTACTTATTTATTTGAGGGCAGGGGAGGTTGTAGAGAACAGAGCAATCTAACAAGGTGCAATAAATGCAAGAAGCAAATACCAGGTGCAGAGAAATAAACTACAATAAGGTGCATGAAGTTAATTACATTTGCAAATGTACAAAAGCAATACACATATGGGGAAAGAACGTTTCTGTAAATTGATGAGTGTGGATTGGGGAACAGAGCATTTAAAGCTGTGCTCAGATTTTGGATTAGGTTACAGGTGCATAGGCAAATCAAGTGCAGTATACAAGAATTCTTTGTCATGAATACAATATGTTCATGGAAAGCATGTATATATTCCAGAAGCAGTACACATGGCCAGCAACTGCATTTTAAATGAAGAATCTTAGCTGTATAATTTAAATGCTGTAGGTCAGTGCTGCTTTATAATACATGTTACTCAATTTGTAACTGCATTTTCTTGGTTTTATCTTGATATAATGTATCATGTCAAAAGCTGCTGATCACTACCCTCCAGACATTGCTGTCTTCTGCCCCACATTTGCACTGTGTAGTTCTCCCTCCATCCTCCCTCACAAATGCACAGTACTGTTCCGTGGACAGACCTTAAAAGACAGAGTATGTGCATTGCAATCACTAGGGAAACTGAAGACTCCCTGTCAAAACTGCTTTTCAATAATGATTCACTGCAATCATGGATCTTCTCCTGGTTCTACTTTTTAAAGTACTGCCGATCTGGTCCAAGCTGTGACTCCTTCTGCTTATACTTTAAAACTATTGCACTGATCTGTACTTCATGCTGTTGCTTACAGCTGGTGAGCTCCAATACAAGCAAAATCAGTTAGGTCCTGTAGTACTGGCCGAATAACCTCATATCAGTTAACACTGAATCAACAGGTGATTGGCAAAAATGTAAACAGTCACAGTTACAAAACACAACAAGGACTCTGGGAGCAAGTATAGATGTTCAATAGACTGTCTGACATACTGTGCTGTTGCTTTAGTTTCTTCTGCCAAGGTTCAGCACTAAACAGACCTGCTACAGCAGCATACATGTACTGCATAAGAAAAAAGCCTATGCTACAGTGAAAGAGCTCTTGGTGACCATCAGCTATCTGTGTTGAATAATGACAGTGAAACAGCACAGCAGCAGAGCTGTCATCTCAGTGTTTCTCTCTGTATAGCTTTCATCATACTTAAGCAAAAAGGCATGACAGGGTGCTTGTTGCACTACATTTACCCCACCGTCACAGGCGTCGTTAGCCACATTGCAAAGTAAAATGGGCCTAGAGGCAACTTTTAAAAAACAAAGACTCTAAAGGTTTTCAAACCCACAAAAATTCTAATAAAATGTTGCTAAATGATGCAAAACAATCCCTCCACAGATGTTTTTTACCTGTCAGTCACCTGTCTTTCTTCATATTCAGTACACTGTGTGATTGTTCACCATGAGATAGAAGAATTCAAAGCTCTGCATTATTTCAGTAGTAGAATGCTCCCCCAACACATGCATGGAATGGTGACATGGAGTACAAGAATTAAAAATTCTTCAGAGTTCCACTGGCATACACAGACAGACAGACAGACAAACACAAAGTCCTCAAGTGAAGCCACAACCTTAATTTTTTCAGTTGCCTGGTAAAGAGAAGGGAGTTCTCTGTCAAACTGGTGGGGACAGGAGGGGGATATTTTATGGTCATCAAAGAAACACCAGCATAAATGACAAGCATCTGTAATAAACATGGTTTGTCTTATCTTGTCTGTCTGCTGTTCCCTAAAATCTACCCCAACATACCGCCTATATTCATGATGACACTTCTGTAAATGAGTACAATCATTCCATAATGAGATACAGTTTCTGAAAGGATAGTGGGTGGGGGCCAGGAGGGAGTAAATGGGAATGTTCAACAAGCATTACACAGCAACACTTGTAGCCAATAAGCATCAAGAATTCTCCCTACCCATTTTCTAAAACAAGTGCATTACCCTAGCATCTTGGAAAAAAGGTCATCCCTCAGCTTAGAGCTCGGGGAGTGGAGGGGGTCTGATTTTCAAAGGGCCTGGCATTGCCCATTTATTAAGTCCTCATGTGCAACTTGCTGATTCATAGAAAAACCTCACACAACTGAAAATGTTATTTTCAGCATTGTGTTCATGTATTGGTGGGGTTGACTGTTTTTCCAAGGTATAGTATGCCAAAATACAAATGCTATTTTTAGTAATATCAGATGTAGCATTTTTGCAAAGCTCCTCTAAACTTCGGAAAAAGTTGCAAAAAAAATCAGGGCAGGATTCACAAAGCTTTTGAAAGACCCGCAGCTACAGGTAAACTGCTGCGGAAGTGGGTTGCCACTTGAGGAGCCGCAGGTTACCTGCAGCGGTGGGTATTCACAAAGGTGGAGCCAGATTACGACTGGCTTCATGGGTTATGGTTGTGGGTGTTGTCACCAGGGTGATGGCCGCAGCTGTGGGAATGGGCTACGGCTGGTGGAAGCAGCTGTAACACCCTTTGCAACTGCTTCAACTGTGAATCGCAACTGCCGCAGCTGCGGGCGATTACAGTCCGCATCAGCAGTTGCAGAGTGGGACTTAGAGATTCATCACTTCATGAATGCTGCCCCAGTCTTTTTGAACATTGTGTGCATGCCAAATTGCAGATCTGCAAGGGTGCCGACCCTTATGCAACTTTGCATGAGCACATGCACAGTTATGTAGTTTGTGAAAATCTGGCCCAAGGTTGATTAAGGTGCTGTACCTGCATCTTCAATGTACCTGTTTTGGGTAGCTCTAATTGTCCTTTAACTTCCAAATAGCACTAAATGCATCACATAAAAGTTCTGAAAAATAGTAACCAACCTTCACAGGTCTTTCAAAAGTAAAGCAACAGTACATTGGGAGTAGTTCTAATATCAAAATGAATAATTTTGCATTACTGCTACTGACATTTGATGGATCACCTGCAAGTTTTCTGAAAAAGTCTCTGGTGCCCACAGGCTGGTAGATACTGTACACTTACTAGATCAGCAAACGTTTGCCTTCTTTTACAGGACAAACAGGAATAGTGTCTTTCTCCAAAAAGGTGTCCTTCTGACTCAACAGCAACAGTTCAGGTTACGTACCTTCAAAGTTGAAAAATCATGGTAGTTTTCCTGGTAAGCCTCTAACAGTGCTGTTCTCTCTCTGAGAGCTAATCCCTGACCCTTCCAGCTCAAAGAGCCATCATTCTGTGCCCCTCCTCCTAACAGTCTACTGAAAGAGGACCAAGGAGCATGATGTCATATTCCAGTCTGATAGTACTGAAAATATGTCCTCTTAATTAACCGCACCTGTGACCTTCCTCCTTTAAAATAATGAATCCCAGTCTGTTCTCAGACAGAAGGAGTGCCTGTTTTGTCTATGGTATTGGTGACAGCACTAGGGAATTGGGTTGTAATTCTTTCTTTACAAGGTTCACAAACATCTTGTATTTCTATTGCTTAATGATGCATTTAAATGTTGTTAGGACCTTAATCCATTATTGTCTTGCTTCCCACTGCAGTAATAGTCTAGCATAGATTCCTTTCTCAAAAGTTGCTCTTTTTAGGTCTTAGGGGTTAACCTGCAAGTTCCTAGTAAAGGAAGAGGTACCAGGGTCAAAACCCTGGCCTTACTGCACAGATTTATTTTTCATTGATACCAGGGCTCCTTGATTAATTACTGGGGCTTAGCCCCTGCAGGCCCCGGCTTAATTCCAACAGTGTGCCTGATGGATCTGCTGCTGTTCAAATGCAAACTACTGTACAGGTCTGGTGTCATTCCCCACAGGTTTGTGGTTTTGGACCCTGTGTGAAGTATGATGCAGATCTGACACTGTGCCCATTGACTCTGTGACTTCAAATCATGTTCAAGTAGTCCTGCATGAAGCAAGCTAGAGATCCAGTACTTCAGTGTGTCCAGAGGTCTACAACTTCATGTTCAGCTCACACAAAGCCATTGTCAAAACATACAATAGGACTGGAGACATGTGCAATGGGTTGGGTTTAAGCCCATGTTAGGCCAGTGCTGCTTAGTACTGGTTGAGTAGTTTGTGAATGACCCACAGGGCCATCAGGAAGCACCATGTAGGCCTATTCTCCCTGACATAGTTTGATCACACCCTACACTAACCATGTGCACTGCCCCACAGCACCCATCCCCTGGGTACCTCCCCACCACCTACCCAGGCTCCCTTTGGTGGCTAATCGTTCTTGCCCTCCCAACCTGGCAAACCCTACCCATCCCCAGTTCCCTGAAGGTCCCCTCCCCATCCCCACGTACCCATTGGAAGCCTACACATCACCACGCCCTGGCCAGAGCCGTGGTCCTCCTTCTACTCTTAACAAGCAATATACATCCTAACCCAGGCCCCAACCAGACCAGCCCACCAGGTGGGTCCCCCCGGTCTGAGCATTGCCTCCATGAATATATGCAGTATATTGAAAAAATATGATACCCTCCAATGCTGGGTCATGCTGCACAAACCAGATGTCATTGAACTGGTGGAAACCTGGCTATCAAAGTCCACCTCTGACTCCTTTGTCTTCCTCCCTGCCTACACCCTATACCAGGAGAATCATGTAGGCAGACATGGGGGTGGCTGTGCAATCTATGCCAGGGATACACTCACTGGTCAAGCACTCCCTGCTCTGGCCCTTGCAAGTGGGGCACAGGCCCTTACCCTTAAACTTACTCTGGACCCCTCCAGGGGCCTCCTTTATCTCACCACTGTCTACATTCCCCAAAGAACCAAAACCCGGTACTATTATCCTTGACTGATTGTCTTGCCACCCTTCCTCACAAGGCAGAACAAGTCCTTGTGGGGGACCTTAACATGAACTGGCTCAGCACCACCTCCTCCACCACCCAGGACTCCTTCGTGGCCATTGATCTGACACAACTCATTTCCCAACCTACAAGAGTAAACCCTAAAAGAGGTACCAGCACTGTCCTGGATGTTATCATCACCAACCGCCCCAAAAAGATCTTGGACATCCAAGTCCTCTCTGACACACTCAGTGACCATTCCCCTATCCTATTCCGCTGGGTGACCCCCTTGCCACAAATCACAGCTCAGCCCACACTCCACCGGTGTTTAGACCTGGTGGGCTGAAAAACCTCAAGCAATTTCTTGCCCAGATAAACTGGTCCCCCATTCACCACACTCCTGACATAGATACTGCCCTTGCCTTCTTTTCCCAAACCTTTAACAAAGCCTGCGACCATTTTGCACCCTTCACAGTTGCCTGAACCAAAAAACATAACGTGCCCTGGATTACTCCTGCCCTATTACAATTTCTCAGGCTTAGGGATAACCTATGGCACCTTGCCACAGAAACTGGCTGGATGACTGACAGACAGGCCTACAATGCTGCGCGGAAGACGTGCACTTGGGCCATCCAAAAAGCCAAGGCCAGTAACTACCAGGCCACTCTCACCTCCTCCTGGGGGTGTGCTTGAACTTTCTGGGATAATGTCAAACAATTAAATGGGAGCACACTCTCCCCTTCCCCATCCCAGATCACCATTGATGGCACAACTGTTATGGACCCAGCAAACATTGCAAACTACCTTAACACATCCTTTACGGACCTTAGCTCTGTCCTCCCCAGTAATTTCTTTGACCTGCCACCCTCCCTACCTCCCTCAGTCCTCCAATGCCCTAGCTTCTACCTATGTAGGGTAACTGCCCAGGAAGCCAGGCCCCACCTGGTCAGAGCATTAAAAAGCAATAGTGCCGGTGATGACTCCCTGGACCCCAGCATCCTCCATCTGGTACTGGATCAGGTCCTTGCCCCACTCACCAGCCTTCTCAACAAATCCCTCTGCCTGGGGCAATTCCCAACTGCAGAGAAAACCACCATTGTTACTCCCATTCACAAAGGTGGTGACAGGTCCTCTGCCAGGAACTACTGTCCTATCTCCATACTCCCACCCCTCTCCAAAGCCCTAGAAAAGCTGGTTGCCATGCAAATCACTGAATACCTGACCAAACACAACATCCTCTGCCCTGGACAGCACAGTTTCTGTGCAGGACACAGTACTGGCACTGCACTAGTTGAATTTTCAACTTTCTTCCACTCCTCTCTGGACTCTGACTCCCTACCTGGGGCAGTGTTCATCGACCTCTCAAAGGCATTCAACACTGTATCCCACCATCTCCTGCTGGATGCCCTCTGCCACACTGGCTTCTCTACCAGGCCTCTCACCTGGTGCACCAGCTACCTATCTGCCCACTCCCAATGTGTCAGAATTAATGGGACAAGTTCCAAAACTAGTCCCATCCGCTCAGGGGTTACTCAGGGCTCCATCCTGGGACCCCTACTCTTCTCACTCTACCTTAACACCCTGCCCAGTGCATGCACTGGAAAAATTCTGCTGTATGCAGATGACGCCATCATCTTTGCCACCCACCGTAACCCTATCTCCCTCCAGGACTCCCTACAACTATCCTATAATGATGCCAAAACCTGGTTTAAAGAGCACAGACTGGTCATTAATCTCAAAAAACCAAAATAATGCTCTTTGCCCACCCCCAAAACAAAGCCAGCAACTTCCCACTCCATATGCTCCCCTGCTCCAAACAACCACTAGAGCAAGTCCACTCCCACAAGTACTTTGGGGTCTCCTTTGACTCAGCCCTCACCTACCACACCCACATTGATGCACTTGCTTCAGCCACTAATGTGCAGCTAGGTATCTTATACCTCTATAAAAACTGTCTCCCCCCGTTGCCCTCTGTCTAGCAGTTACATCTTCTATATTATCCCTCGTTGACTATGGCCTACCAGTATACGGTGCTGCTGACACGACCGCCCTCAATAAAATTCACTTCATCCTAAATAAGGCATGCAGGCTAATCACTGGGGCCCCCAGGCTCACACATTCATGCCATCTCTATGACATGGCAATACTGCTGAATCTAGATGAACATCTTCGATACCAAACCTGCCTAATAACAAAAAAAACTCTTCTTAGGCTATCTCCATCTGGGCTGACAGCCTCCCTCCACCAAGCCCAACCCTTGGTCTGTACACGGACCTCCTGCAAGGCCACTTTTCTGGTCCTAAGATCTAGGACCTCCCATGGACAGAGGTCCTTCTGCTATAGAGCTCCATCCTGGTATAACTCACTCCCTGCCCCCATCTCGGATGCCCCCACGATTTCTAAATTCAAAACTGCACTTCGGAGCCAACTATTTAATATGCGTAGCTACACCTGCCTATAATTGAGGCATAGCTCTCTGTGCCCTGACAATGTCCGCTGGGCGGCATTCACACCACACCTCTCTTAATCCTCACCCATTGCTGATTGAACTGCTATTATCCTGCTGCTTGCTCTTACCATCATGCAAGAATGTGCATTGTAACCAAACTGGCTTATCTGTTTAAGTGTTGTAATCTCATGTGCTTGCTAACTATGTAACCCATATGCTGTAACCAAAAGTCTGTTATGTATTTGTCCTCAATGTGATGAGGTACCTTTGGAAATGAGCCTCTGGCTCAAAGGTTGTAAACCGATGTACAAATAAATAAATAAAAAATAAATTTATGTCTTTAAAAAAATAAAACAAAGGATATTCATTGCAAAAACAATGTACAAGCATCAGTTAGGGCTAGAAAATAAACTCACAAAAGTAAGAAAATGCAACGTTAGGATTAAAAGCATCTGAGCAGTGGTTTATCTGTGGTCTGGCATTCCTCAGGGCCTGTGTAATCATGTTATATGGGATTGTTGTTACCCTTACTTTGGCATGGTCTGTCTAAGCACACAAAAATACTAAAACAGCAATATTTAGATTCTTAGGGCTCAATTTTCATAACAAATAATGTGATGCAAGGTACCTGCCCAAACAGGTATGATGCAAGTGGCACCTTTCATCAAAGTTTGTGGCTATCATAATTTTTGAATGCCAGTTGCATTGAAATCAGGATGCTGTGTGTCGAAGTCACCTTGCACCACACTGGTGGCAGAAGCACCTGTGTGCCGGGTTGCAAGGGTGGTTGTGCTACAGTGGGGCTGTACCATACCCTTTTTGCTATTCAAGAAGCCCTACCATGGTTGCAACAGGGGGGCTGACTTTAGACCACTCAGTAGATAGTCTAAGGTCCATGCACCACAGCTGGGCATGGCAGCAAATGGGGGGCCTTCAAGTAGGGGACTGGGGGCAGAAGGAGCACGGGAGTGCCCAAGGGAGCAAGGGGGCATGGCGACAATATCAAGGGGCTAAGGTGTCATATTCCAGTCTGATAGTACTGAAAATATGTCCTCTTAATTAACTGCATGGGGCATGATACCAGACGTGTGCTGTAGTTTGCTTTTGCACAGCAGCAGATCCATCAGACAAACTTTTGGAATTAAGCTTAGGCCTGCCGGGGCTGAGCCCTGGTAATTAATCAAGGAGCCCCAGTAGCTGTGAAAAATAATCATGTCCACTCCCATTGAGCTGATTGGCTGAGGTTGAGGGGACTAGTCAAGGAGGGATCGAGACCCAGACCAAGCTGCACACTGCCCTGGCTCCTGCCCCATGATGTCAGAGAATGCAAAACAGCAAAACCAAAAGTGGATGAGTGAATTTACAGTGAGGACTAAATTGTGACAAATATTTTACCCCTCCCCAAGTTGCTACAACCTTGGAGTTGGTTAATTAATTAAAAAAAGAGTCGCTGTTTATGTCCTCGCCAAAAATCCACTGTGATTCTGTTCTCACTGTTTTCTAGTCACCCTTATCACATAGAACCCTGCCCCATAGGTGCATCAGTTCCCAACACTATCAATGGACAGGAGTAGCTGCAGGCTTTGGAGAGCAGGTGTTGGAAGGGAACTTCCTAGGGCACTGCAACAGTCCCCTGGTATTGAGTCCCCCACATGGAGGCAGGCTGCTGCCTGTCTACAGTGTTGGGAACTGGTGCTCCTATGGGGCAGGTGCCAGTGCTGTGTGCAGCAGGAGATGGGTCATGGTCCCTCCTTGCCACCCTCTCTACCTCAGTCAGCTCACTGGAAGTGCACATGGCACCCCATTGTGTGACACCTCAGCACCCTGATATTGCCATAACCCCCTCACTTCCTAGGGCACCTCATGTGCTCCTTCTGCCTCTGGTCCCCTCCTTGCTGGCATATCCCCAAAACCTTTGATGCCCCTCATGGGTTGCACAGAGGGTGTGATGGATACCTGCATAAAACTCTGCTGGTGCACCACATGTTTGGCACAGCCCTGTGGCTGTGGCAACTCTCGGGTCTTTTTCACAGGGACCACCATTTTTATAAAATAAGGTGCAAGGTTCCTGATGCACCCGGAGTTTGCTGCAGCCATAGATTGCCACAAATTGTGACAATCATTAGGCTTTCTGAAAATCAATCTCTTGGTGTTGAAGTTAGAGCAACATTAATGCTGAGTCACATGATCTCTCAGACCCTGAAGAATGCCATGCACAGATTCATAGCTGCTCAGAAGACCTTTAACCTTAACACTCCTTACTTGTGTGACTTTAATCTTTAACCCTAACTGATGCTTTAACATACTTTTGTGCAATGATTATCTATAGCATACCTCTCAACTGTACCACATTACGAGGAATGTTCCTTATTTTACTTCACAAAAGCTCCCCGTTCCACATTGTGAGGACTTGTTCCACATTCAAAGTCAACATTTTAAAGCAAAAATCCATAGTAAGTTATGCAAAAAATATATTATTCAATTAATAACAGACTTTCTGAACATAAATGTAACATTTTAACAGTATTTTGAGCTTCTTAGGTAAAGATTTGATTAAGTGTTCCACATTTTGCCCATTTGTTCCACATTTTGACAAGCAATGTTCCACATTTGGGGGACAAAAGGTTGAGAGGTATGATCTATAGTCATACTATTTATATTGAAAGTATCCACTTTTAAATTAATTAATGAAGTAAATAACTGCAGTATGGTACAACAGAACAGGATAATTTTGATCATTTTACTATCCATATGAAAGAGATCAGAAAGCTAGATATATGAAAAAAGCTTAAACTGTACCACCTAAAAATCAGAAACTCGTGATAGGTGTACTGTACATGATAGTAACTACTTGCTTCAGTCTACAAGATACAGATAGACCAGTAGGAAATGTCAAGCTATCTTAATTTTGCCCATCTGTAGAAAATCCATAGATCTATTTACAAAGAAAAATAGAATTTTACAGCAGATAAGGACTGCTTGGCTCTCCTATTCTGCCCATGTTTCCTTGCCTATAGTATCACTGCAGATCCTACATGATCTCTAACCCATTCACTCCTGTTCCCTTCCCCCAAGATTCCCTTCTGTCTAACCCATGTATTCTTGACCCCTCCCCTTCCCCACACCCACACACAGTGTTTTTGTCTCACAATCTCCACTGGAAGACTGTTCCAGGGATCCACAACTCTCTCTGTGAAGAAGTAGTTCCTCACATCTCTCCTGAATCTACTAGCCTCCAGCTTCTTGTCATGCCCCTTGTCCTAGAGCAACTTTTTTTCAGAAAAAATACTTCCCTCTTGTACCATGCTTACCCCATGAGGTATTCAACTCATTGTACCCAATAGCTCAGTATGAAGTCTGAACCATCCATTGATTCTCCTGATACAAAATGGCCACCCAGGGTATAATGAGTTTAAGGTCTCTATCAAATCCACCCCTCTCTCTTCTCTTTCAGGGTGTAAATATTTAAGACCTTTAATCTCTCCTCATAGGACTTCTGATGCAGACCCTGCACCATTTATAATACTCATACCTACTTGTGGAACTACACCCTGAACTGGTATCTCATCATCTCTAATTTACAACCATATTTATATCCATTAACACATGTTAATGAATGGTAACATGTTTATATAACAAAGACACACAAATAAATTAAGGATGCATGGCTAATGTTAGAGTTTCACATATTGCAGTATTGTAAGGAAATGTCTGAGCAGGGCTAACTGAACACAATGTGCATGTTTGCACTGCAGTATGACAGTCTTAATTTAAATGAGAAAACAACAAATTTAACCATTATCAATACACTACCAGGAGGTTCAAAAGAACAAGACTGGAATATTAAATAATGAAGAACATTTGCTTATTTTAATTTGTGTTTTGTTTATCATGTTTTAATTATGAGACAGCTGGAGGCCACATTTGAATTTTGCATTGCTAATCGGTTAATTTGCACATAATCTCTATCAGTATAGATTTACAAGGGTGTGCTATTGAAATCAGAAAAATACTTTTCACTCAGAAATCAAGACATTAAAATGAATCTCACTCAAAAGCCTGTTTTACTTCATAGACAAGTTCTGTGAATACTAAACATTTCAGAGCAGAGTTTAGGGTGCAGAATATGTTTCTGTCAAAGTGACAGCACTGTGGAAAGCATTCTGCCTTGGAGCTAGTTCATTGTTTATTATTAAGTAGATATGAGCACCACAGGAAGCCACATCTCATTTGGGTCTTGTTTATTATCCATGGTATCAATGGGAAACCCTAGACACATACCAGTATAGGCAGTGCATGTGTGCTCCCTGTTGCTTTCAGGGAATATGATCAGCATTTCATGAATGGCTGATTGTTGCTACCCTTTATAAAAGAAAGTTGAAGTCCTATCTATAGCATTTGAAATGATTTTCTACCATCACAAAAAGACCACTGTGGCACCACAAGGCACTTGTATTTAAACACAAATGAATTCCACAAATATTTCCTGTTAAAAATTAGCCACCAGTGCACCATTTTTCACTCTCATCGCTGAAATCATCTTAAGGGCCATTGATAAAGATGACCCTGTTGCTATGAACTTGGAGATGGAATGTGGGATAAAGCTCTGTGTTCTTTTTCAATTTAACTACTTGCTCTATGCCTGCTGCCACATGACCTGGTACTGTGCCATGATGAAGTAATTGATTTTACATGACTATTTAAGTGGCTCAACAATCAACAATTAATCTTCTTACAGTGTTATTACATGTAAATCCTATTAAGCTATCTAAAGGGGTTATATGATAATTGAAATCATTAACAAGTCAGGAGTCAGGCATTATCTGTACACTGCAGAGGGCACTCATAAAAGGGGCATTTATTTTTACAGGTACCACTTGGGTTAGTTTGCAGAAGTCAGCACATGGTGACAAAGAATCAAACTGCAGACATACTTTTCCAGTCATCTGATGATTTAAAATGCAGTCATATTCTACCATTTTTGTAGTTCATCAAAATTTCTGAGATTTGCAAATGAAAATATATTGGCCACATGCTTGAACTATACATTATTCCTTTGCTAGGTTGATGAGGAATAATCTGTTTTCTTGTTAAGGTAAAAACATTTTTTTTTTCATTTATTCAGAATAGTATGCATATGTATATATTTATTGCAAATCCCCTTCTTGGGTAACTCTTTTTCCAGCATTTTTGTGCAGAGGTGTTTTGTCTTTTAGATTTCTTTCCTATTTGGGAACTTCATGACCCAAATCCCTAAAACCATCATATGATGGTGCCCTCTTTCTCTTGGTTAGGATAAAGATGAGGCACACTTGTGAGTCCTGAGAAGGATGAAACACAGGTCTGCATATTCTGTTCTCATCCTTTGCATATTGTATAACAAGCAATTTGGCAGCATGCTCTCTTGCTTAAAGCAGAACAAGTCTAAATTTATCCTTGGTGATTTGCATACACTTCCGCTGATGCTTGCATTATTGGGGTGCTGTATTTTATTATTTTGTGACACTCCAAGGTGTGCGTTATGGCCAGATAAAAGTACGCTCCAGGTGTGTCATGGGGCATGAGTTACTAGCATTATGAGGCATGAGGCACTTGCACCGAGTACCTTTAGCACCTGAGAAGTGGTCTTATCAGGCCATAACTTACACCTCGGAGTCCCTTATTATGCTTTTAAAATGGCCCCCAGTAAATAAATTAATTTTAAAAAATGCACATAAGTACTGTACATATAAAGGGTAAACAAAAAAGTGCTGATATTAGTAGAAAAAAGTAGTCCTTGTCATTGTCTTAGAATTAAGCTCTTAAATTAAAAGTCATAAGAAGGCATTGGTGTCTGTCTGTGTCTCTACTCCCCACCAATAGGCACACACACACACACACACACTCACTCAAAACCCTGTTCTTTTTTTTGTTTGTTTGTTACTTGGCCCACCCAGTTTCAGTTACAGCCCGCAGGACTGATCATGTCCCATATCTTTATTTTCTATTTATTTATGCATTTGATAACTGGCTCAGTACACTGGTCCCAGAGATCATTTTCAGGCATGACCAGAGCCATATAGATGGCACACAGAGTAAACAACAATCACACATGTTAGAGATTACAAAAAGCAATTGTCCATGACAGAATGATAGTAACAATAATCTATGACATAATTAATCAGCTGACATATTTAGTGTTATTAGTTTGTTCCCCAAGATACAGGCAACATTTGTTTTGTGTCCTTTTTTTGGGGGGGGAGGGGTTAACCATTGTCTTCCTTTCATCAGTTCATATACGTTAAATGGCTGCCTTTACTGGGAGGAAGCTTATCCCTTAGTTGCCACTGTAGACAGTGCTTTGCAGCTTCACTATTCTTAAACCCCAACCATCTGAGGTAAAAAAAGAAATCGCAAGTTCTGGTTTGTTGCAGCTTATTGGTGTTGTAGAAATGATGAAGAGGGGGAGGGAATGGAATCCAGAGAATGTAGAAATGGTCAGTGTATACAATGCAGAGTGTGTATCAGTGGGAGCAACAGCTGGACCTGATAGAAACAAATGGGCAGTGAGCAAATCAAAATAAGATATTCACAATATTAAAACTTTATCGCTTGTGAAGGGAGAGGGAGATTGGGTACACATAGTGGTATTTTTGTTTGGTTTCTCTGATGGTGCTATTGCTCTCCTGGTTCCATTGGATTCTAGTTGGAGATTGCGGTCATTTGTACCACAAAATTGCTAAGTGGGATGGGGTGGTACAATGATATGTATGGTGATGGGGCACTGGCTGGTACAACTTGCACCAGTTGTAAGGTTATGGCGTGATAAGGAAATGGCTGTAATAAGGTATCAGCCAATCAGATTCATAGAAAGTTTTTGAGATATATACATATTTATATATATTCATTATGAAAACCTACATTTATGCACAAGTTATCGTTTATTACGACATCGACAAGACTAAGGAAATGCACTGTTTGGATTTTATTATAACTAGTGACCCCCTTTAATGCCTGGATACACATTGCTAATAGAAGGCTGTAATTACCTACTGAAGTCCATAACTCAATAGTGGGTTATTATGGTGTTTTCTTCCTCACGCTCTCATTACACTGTATTTGTTAGAGTACAGCAGCTGCTCAGGGACACACACGCTCACACAAGTACAGCTAGCTTTTTTGTTGAAACCTTGCACCAGTTATCATAAAAAAATAATGCATATGCAGGAGTGTGGAAAATCGTCATAACACACACCTAAACAGGCATTATTCTCTATTTTTTATCATAATTCTACCCATCAACTTCTACAGCTATGTGAACTGCACCAAATTGAATGCCAAAGCATAAGCCAGGTATCTAACAAAAAAAGCCATCATAAAGCATCTTCACTTTTAATATCATGTATATATGAGGAATACAGTTACTGTATGCCCCATGATGAATACTGTAAATGTAATATATGTTGTTAGACACAAGTGCTGAGTTATGTGTAGGGGTGTGTGTGTGTGTGTGTGTGTGTGTGTGTGTGTGTGCAAGTGCACATGTAAGTAGCTGCTTAATTATACACATTGCCCCAGACCAGTAGCAAAGCAACTACATCATCAAAGACATTGCACTAGACCTGCAGTGATCTTCTTGATTAACCCTGAGGTCCATTCATGAAGCAGTATCATCATCACATACATTATACCAGACCTGAAGCAGACTTCAATAAGCATTTGTTAATGCCAAATTATCACTGTGTGCATTGCTGTTGTACCAGGTCTTGCTTATACACACTTTTACTGGATATTTACCCAGGACAGATCAGCAGAGATGCAACAACACATTTGGTTCTCTATCAGAGGGCTCAGTCCTTCCTGGTGCACCCCTGACCCAGCCTCCTCCTCCTTACTCAGATTCTGTCACAGATCGCCCTGTGGTGGGGCCAAGGAGGGTAGGGCTGTCCCCCCAGAGCACAATCCAGATTGCCTGGGGGATTCCAGAGTTGGGAGTGCACTTGCAGGGCTTCATATAGCCTGCAAGCTCCATTTTCCACTTTTTTCCCTTGCCTCCTGCTGACACGCGCATCAGCATGTGTACATGGAGGTGTGCACACATTGCAGTACTGCAGCACCCTCCCTTCCTGGTCGCTCTCTGTCCTGCACCACCACCAGGTCTCCATCTGGTGACAGTCATTTGGCAGAAGTGATGCACCACCCACCCACCCTGTGAAAGGAGAGCAGTGCTCCAGATGCTTGATTCTCTCCCTCCCTGGCCTACCCCTGAAAAGCCACATTTGCTCCCAAACATGGGTCACCAGTGTGGCAAGAGGTAAGGCATACAGTGCCTCAACCCTCCACGCCACCAGACCAGAATCAACAATTAATTTTCAGTGGCGTCCTGCTTTTACATATTTGTTGATTATATTTACCCAGGACAGGCCAGCCGAGAGGCAATATTTAATTTTCATTGGGGTCCCACCTTTTGACCCCAAAGTTTCAACAATCATTTTATGACCTGACGTTATGATCAAGCCAGGCTGGATTTTTTTAGATGCCATCTGAAAGGTGATTTTGCAGTGTTGTCTGCAAAAACAAGTTTTGGAGGGGATTTGAAAAAAGACACCTGTCACATTCAGGAAGTGGGGTAACACAAGGGATTTGTTGAACTTTAGGGGACACAATATGCAGAACAAAGTTACGAGTAAATGTTGGAACAATTCAATGTTTCTTCATAATTTGCTTGTTTTTTTTTTCATATCATGACCCCAACTTTTCAACATAGTGTTTTTATGACTACTTCTACTGAACACGACAGGTGTCATTTATAAAATAGTGGCTGAAATGTCATTCCATGCCACAAGTGTGAAAACACATGTTGGCGAGGATTTGAAAACCAACAGCTGTTGCATTCATGAGGTGGTGTAAAAAAATGATATGATAAAAATTCAGGGTCAAAATATTGAAAATTACCAAAGTTACGAGCATGTGCTGAAAATGTTTAAAGTACACTCATAACGTCGTTGATTTTTAATATTTGTGCTCAACATTGTCAACACATCCTTCTTATGATCCCACCTCATGAACAAAAGTGGAGAAAATGTTTCAAATCCTGCCCAAAATGAGATTTCACATCACAAGTGTGAAAACACATTGGCCAAGATTTGAAAAATGACAGCTGTCACATTAATGAGGTGCTGTGGAAAAATGGCTATGCTGAAAATTTGTGTCAAAACACCAAAAATTACAATAGTTACAAGTGTGTACTGAAAAATTTAAATGTATCTGCATAACTTTTTAATTTTTAATATTTTGCCCCAAATGTTTACCATAGCTTTCTTATAACCCTGCAAGGACTTGTTATGATGCCACCTCATGAAAAATGGTGGACACAATCTTCTTATCCTGCCCAAAAGGTGATTTCACAGTACAAGTGCAAAAAAACACATTTTGACAAGGATTTGAAAAGTAACAAAGTCAAATTCATGAAGTAGTGTCAGAAATGGCTATGTTGAAATTTTGGGATGAAAATATTGAAAATTATCAAAGTTACAAGTATGCATTGAAAAATGTCAACATATATTCATAACTTTGTTATTTTTAAATATTTTGTTACCATGGATTTTCAAAATAGACTTCTTATGACCCCACCTCATTAACAAGGCTAGAGAAAACTTTCAAATCCTGCCTGAATGGTGGTTTCTTGCAGTGACCATGAAATCACCTTTCAGGGTGGATCTGCATAATTTCACTGCTAGTGTTCATGAGGTGGGTCCCAAAAAGGCCTTGGTGAAATATGGGCAAAAACATTCAAAAATGACCAAGTTATGAGGATAAGTTTAAAACCCATTGAAATACATTAAACCACAAACCTGATTTTCTTAGTTCCTGCGCCAGTGTTAAAGACTGAAGACATGCCTCTGGTCCAGAGAGGATTACAGCATTGGACCCATGGAACTTAACAAAGGCATGGGGGAGTGTGGGGTGGTGGTGGTGGTGATGGGGAGGTTAACGGTGGCAGCAACAGGCATTGATGGACAGTTTTCTTGTTTATGGGGTGTATACAAATAAAAAAGTCTCAGAGGGACCATTTTCTTCATTTCAGGTACCGACACTGGGGATTAGTCACCCCAGTGTCAGTGTTATGTCTGGCAGCACCAGGGTAGGTTCACTTGGTGTTACTCAATGAAAACAGGTGAGGTGGGGGTAGTAGTTGGCACCTGGGATTGGGCTCCCTGGTGTCAGAAAAATAATGGCTGGTAAGTGGGAGGGTCATGTGTGGGGAAAGTAATGGCTGCTGCAACATACTTAGATAGACAGTTTTCTTTTCTACAGGTTGTATAAAAATAAAAAATAAATAAATAAAGACTATGGGGATGCTTTTCTTTATTTCAGGTACTGACACTGCGGATTGGGTACTCCAGTTTAGTGTTATTTTTGGCAGCACCAAGGAAGGGCTCCCTGGTGCTGCAAAATGAAAATTGGTGGAGTGGTGGATAGTAGCTGGAACTGAGTATTGGGCACCATGGTGTTGGAAAACTAACAAGGAAGTGGTGGGAGGGACTGAGACCCAGTTTTTCTTATATTTTTTGGCACAGAAGGTGAACTCCCCAGTGTCACACAATGGAAACAGGCGGGATGGGGGGTGCAGCAGTAACCAGCACTGGAGATTGGGCACCCCAGTGTTGGAAAAGTAAGAAGTAAGGGGTGGGAGAGATTGAGGGACAGGTTTTTTTTTTATTTCAGGTTATGTTGTTAGTGGAGAGGACCAAAGCAGGCTGATCAGGGCACTGATCAGCTCTACTTGCTGGGGTGGTATTATGCAGATCAAAGGAAGGATCCACTCTATGATTGGGCTGGCTTTTTCCTTTGAACTACAGAAAGTTTCCATCCAGTGTCATGGTCAGCTTAGCTGATGATTGGTCTGACACTGATGAGCTATTGCTGGCTGTCCCACATTGGATCAACAGTGACACACCTCTCAAAATCCACTATCATACCAAAATGTTTGCTTTGAAAACAAGAGCAAGGTTGATCATAAAAACAGCAGCAATGCCACGCACAGTCCCTAGGCCTGTTTGCTGCAGCCTTGTGACTCATAACATATGAGTGCAGTGTTCATCACAAGGAATAACATAATTCCACATACTACTGTAAGTTAACGTATGTTTGAAACTTGAATTGTGCTTTGCCATCCAATTTAGTGGGTTCATGGGGCAGTGATTTTTGGTAGTGTTTGGAGTTAAGGTTCAAAAAAACATAGCATTGCATTTCTTGACTTTTGTGGCTTTAATAATTATCATTAACTTGTGTGTTAACACAGCTTTTGGCAATTAATGTTGCTTTTTCTTTGATATAGGCAGTCATAGTAGCTTACTTTGCAATGTTCTGCATAATACACATTGTGTCAGACCTGTAACACACTTTATGAGTGGCCTGGGAACCACTCAGGAAGCAAATGCATCATTACACACATTGCACCAGACCTATACTGGACTTAGCATCACTTGCAAAGCAGTTGCATAAGTGATGTGCAGAATTTTCAATTTCTGATAGAACTGAATTTCATGGAATTTTGAAACAATCTAAGTCTAAATTCTATTGAAAGTAGGGATGGACTACTCATCGGGTAGCTGGAGCAGGTAGGTCAGGTATCAATATTTTTTTGGTCAGGTAGGGTAGTTTGGGTAATTTACTACCCTACCCAACTTAACAGTGTATTTCATGGGTTGCATAATGCGAACACGGGTAATGGATCAAGTAACAAGTTATTTTTTAAAAAAAGACATATTTCAGACAGCTTGTTGGGTCCTGGGACTCTTCCCAATCTCTTATTGGGCATTACATGCAACCTGTGGGGTCCACATAGTAGACAGGAGCACATGACACCAGCCTGAACATCTGATTGGTCAGTGCTAGTGTCTGAGCTCTATGTCTGCTGTTTGGTGGGAAAGGAAGCAAGCTAAGTTGCTTGCAACTGTGGTGAAAAGCCTCAAAAATTAAAAAAAGCAAGACGTTAAAGCATAGCTTTTGTCCAGGAAGGAAGGGGGAGCAAGTGTTTGGGACTGAAGAAAGGGGGAATAATTGGGGTGGGGGTTGTGAAGTGCAGTGGTGCTTGGAAAAGAAGGAGAATGGTTGAAAGCATTCATTACAGCTGGTAGCAGCTGTGAAAGCCATTTAGGCTGCATACATGCTGTCTGTTGTTAGGTGCCCTGAGCCCTGTCTGTGACATATACTCTGTGTCTCTTCAGTATAGTGAAGCCATTTATGCTGTATTAGACACTGTCTGTTGTTGGTGCCCTGAGCCCTGTTTTTGACATAGCTACTCTGTGTGTCTCTGCAATATAGTGAAAGCTATTTAGGCTGAATACACACACAGTGTGTAGGTTCTCTAAGCCCTGTCTGTCACATACTGTATTCTAGTCCTGGATATTCAAATGGGTTATGCATGGCGCAGCAACGATGTGCCATATGCAACCCACCAATGTGCCCAGGTGTGATATTCAAAGGGGCAAGTTATGATGCCCAACTCCTGGTGCACCGGGGCACATTAGTAATGTATGCTGCGCAAGTGCAGGGGGCATGCCCATGCATATGCAGCACATCCTGATATTCAGCCCGGGAATGTGCAGCACAGATGCTGGCACACACCGCATTGCTTCACTCAGTGGGGCAAAAGGATGTGCCTGGTAAAACCAGGAACAAGACCAGGCCACCCACAGGTGAGCCACCCTATGGCAGGGTGTAATATGGCAGCCACCAGCCGTGGATGGCCACCCACCCACACTGAACACTGCCCCCAAGCCCCCTGCCCTGAAAGCAGTGTGTCCCCATCACCTGATCGTGGATGACTGTACCTGTAAATCCCTGGTGGTCCAGTGGATAATCTCCCATCACCTGATTGCGGGCATATGGTATGTAAAAGACCCTGGTGGTCGGGTGGATACCCCCAATCACCCAATTATGGGCATACATAAAAATAAACCATGGTGATCCAGGGGAATGCCCTCCAGTGCCCAGTCATGGGCATAGGTTGTAACACACCCTGGTGGTCCAGTGGAAGGTCCCCTGTCACCCGACCATGGGCATATGTGAAATGAACAACCCTGGTGGTCCAGTGAAATCACCCCATCACCAGATCTCAGGTGGACATACTGTAGCGAAAATAGCCCTGGTGGTCTAGCAGACCACCCTCCCCTCCGCCACCACTGGGGTCCCTGCCACCCAGCACCCACCCCAGTCAGTGGTGGGTGGCAGCTCCGCGTGCCTCGTGGCCACCGTCAACTGACAGCATACAGTAAGGTCTGCATGGCCATTGGTCCATGCGGTGGACCAATGGGCGTACAGACTGTTCTGTACGCTGTCAGTTGGCAGGCAGCTGGGAGGCACGCGGGTAGGGTGCTGCCACCCACCACTGACTGAAGGGGGGTGCTGACTTCAGTGGGCAGGTGGGGAGGGGGGTGCACTGGACCACCAGGGCTTCTTTGCTATGTCCACCCATGATAGGGAGATGGGGGAGGATTCCACTGGACCACCAGGGATGTTCATTTCACATATGCCCATGATCGGGGGATGAAGGGACTTTCCACTGGACCACCAGGTTTTATTTTTACATATGCCCACGATCGGGTAATGGGGGTATCCACTGGACCACCAGGGTTTTTATAGGACCTCTGCCCATGATCGAGCATATGGGAGTGGGGGAACCACCATGGGACCATGGGACATCAGTCCTTGATGGCTACAACCTGGCAGGGCACCAGGTGCAAGTCACTGGGGATCAGTGCACCGGATGCAAATGGCCCCATTTTCACCTTGCTTGCATGATGGCATCATTTACATGCCCAGTGCTTAATATCATGGTTGATGCACCTAGCACAACTGCACTTGAGCTGGCGCATCCCCCTTCTCCGTTCTGCCACTTGCGCTGGTGCAGTGCCACTGCACCATGCACAGTGCATGTGCCCTCAGTGCAATATTCAATGGTGCTGTGCCATGGTGCAACACCTTTGAATATCACCTGGTCCATGCTCTGGTGCAGCCCAGTTGTGCTCCTGCCCAGCACAGTTTGAATATCCAACCCTCAGTGTCTCTCTGCCGTATAGTGAAGCACATTTTGGCTGTATTACTCTCTGTCTGTTGCTGGTGCCCTAAGCCCAGTTTGTGACATGGCTACTCTTAGTGTCTTTGCAGTATAGTGAAAGCTACAGGGTATTAAGGCTGTATACACACACACACACACACACTCTGTCTGTAAGTGCCCTGAGCCCTTTCTGTGACATAGCTTTTACTCTGAGTCTCTCTGCAGTGTAGTGAAAGTCATTTAGGCTGTATTACACACTGTCTGTTAGGTACCCTGAGCCCTGTCTGTGACATAACAACTCTCGGCTCAATTCCAAGATGACTTATGCATGGTGCAAGATGATTTATGCCAAAACCTCAGGGCATAAATTGCAACTTGTGCCATGTGATACACAAGTCACAATTCCAAGTTGCGACCTGCACCATGTTGTACTTGGGTTACGCCAAGTGAGTTACGCCACCCACTACACCCACAACCTGCAACGGCATGGTGCAAGGGTGGGTTATGGCAGCAACTATGCCCTATTCCAAAAGAGCAGCTACCATAATCCACATACACTATTCTAAAAGCCACAATGGCACAGCAGAGTTAGACCATGGAGATGGTCAAAGGGACATCTGTCCATGCCAGTTGATGGATACCCACTCTGCAGTGCTGCATCAAGTACACAAGCTGTGCTCCCCATGCCCCCCTCTACAGACATGCCCCCACCCCAAATGTTGGGGACCCCCATGGTCCATATCCTGAAGTGCCCCTGAATGCCAGTGCCACCTGTCCAGCCCCCCCATGCCCCCTGGTTCATGCAGTAGTGTTCCATGGAGTAGTGGGCTTTGGGAAGGCAGTTTTCAGTGGGCTGCAACTGGCAGCATCCCGGTCCATTGTGCCATGCCAATGGTGCTAGTCTGTGTCTGCCGTAAGTCAAAGGATGTGGGTGCTGGGGAACCTGCCTGTCTTAGAATATGGCGCAGGGTCCCTGGCATAGCACCATGTGGTGCAACTCGTAGACTCCCATGAGTTGCACCATACATCTTGGAATTGGGTCCTCTGTGTCTCTCAGAAATATAGCAAAAGCCATTTAGGCTATATTACACACTGTCTGATCCCTGTCTGTGACATAGCTATTCTGTGTTACTTTGCAGTACAGTAAAAGCCATTTAGGCTGTATTACACACTGTCTGTTTGGTGCCCTGAGCCATGCCTGTCACATAGTTACTCTGTGTCTCTTTGCAGTTTATGGAAAGCCATTAAGGCTGTATTGCAGTGTCTGTTAGGTGCCCTGAGTCCTTTCTGTGACATAGCTTCTCTGTGTCACTTTATAGTTTAATGAAAACCATTTAGGCTGTATTACACAGTGTCTGTTTGGTGTCCCAAGTCCTGTCTGTGACATAGCTACTCTGTGTCTCTCTGCAGTATAGTGAAAGTCATTTAGACTATATTACACTGTGTGTTAGACTGTTAGGTGCCTTGAGTCCTGTCAGAGCTACACTGTGTGTGACATCTCTCTCTGGAATATCAAAAGCCACAGCTATGTCTACTGTGTCTCATATTTTCCAGACTAAGTCTACTAAAAGGAAGCACAGAGCTTATGCACATGCAACTGAAAATGATGTGGACAATGTGAATCCTAACACTAATGAACATAGTGACAATAGTAACAATAACATCATCTGGACTGGCACTAGATGTCTTCCTGAATCAAAAAGGCATGTTACCAATGAAATGATAGTAGAGATTCAGAAAGAACTGATAGTAGTTACTTCTAGAGGTACTGAACACTTTGCCATATGTGCCAGAAGATATCTAGCTCCTGAAGCAGCATGCAAGGAGGGGGAGGTGGGCGTAACCAGAGTGGTGGACCAAGGGGGAGCAGTTGATGTCATCTACCTTGACTTCAGCAAAGTTTTCGATACTGTTCCACATAGAAGATTGATTAATAAGCTGGGTAGGCTAGGGGTGGGTCAGAAGTTGGTCAACTGGGTGGCAAACTGGTTGACGGACAGAAACAGATAGTGGTGGTACACGGTATACAGTCAGAAGAGATGCAAGTCACAAGTGAGGTACTTCAGGGATCAGTCCTGGGGCCAGTCCTCTTCAATATCTTCAACAGTGACATTGCAGATGGACTGGAGGGTAAGGTTTGTCTGTTTGCAGATGACACCAAGATCTGCAACAGAGTAGATGATCCAGATGGAGTGGGCAGAATGAGAAGAGATCTGGATAAACTAGCAAAATAGTCAGCAGAGTGGTGACTGGGGTTTAATGCAAAGAAGTGCAAGATCATGCACATAGGGAAGAGAAATCCTGAAGCCACCTATAGGCTGGGAGGGAGTTGCTGGCAGTCACAAAGGAAGAAAGAGACTTGGGCATCATCATCACCAATGACCTGAAATCATCCAAGCAGACCACTAAAGCAGTAAGTAAGGCTAGGGGGATGTTAGGGTATATTATTAGGGGTATCACAAGTCGAAAGTGGGAGGTAATAATCCCTCTTTACAAGACACTGGTTAGGCTCCATCTGGAGTACTGTGTGCAGTACTGGAGGCCACACCTTCACAAGGACATTAACCAAATTGAGGCAGTCCAGAGAAGGGCAGGGTGCAGGGACTACATCAGAAAACATATGAGGACAGATTAACGGAGCTCAATATGCATACCCTAGAGCAAAGGAGGGAGAGAGGTGATATGATCGAAACATTCAAACACCTTATGGGCATTAACAAGGTGAAAGAGTCTAACATGTTTCACTATAAGAAAAATAGCAGGAGAAGAGGACATAGCATGAGATTATAGGGATGCCAATTAAGGGGTAATGTGAGGAAGTTCTTTTTCACAGAAAGGGTGGTTAATGCATGGAATGGCCTACCTCAGGAAGTGGTGGATATGAATACAGTGCAGGGCTTCAAAAAGGTATGGGATAGGCATAAGGGAGCAATACAGATGAGTATGAATAGATAGGCTATTGACAGAACAAAGGCCAATAACACATTTATACAATAAGGTAGAAAAAGAAATCTGCAGACTGGATGGGCCTTGCGGTCCTTATCCACCATCAGCTTCTATGTTTCTATGTAGGTATCCTCTTCAAATATATCCTCAGATTCAGAGGCAGTGAATGCTGATAAAGATGGTGTTGATGGTGGGAGCTGGGAATGTGATAGCCCAGACTATGTCCCACTTGATGATAACAGCACTTCCAGTTGTTCTGAATCTTGTGGCAATGAGGTCAGTACTAGTTTTGATGAGAGGCTTGGAGAAGCTACCACTGTAGGGCATGAGAGGGAAGTGCAGGAAAAAAAAATCATATCCTAAAAGTAAGAATAAGAATGGGAAACATTTATGTGAACAAGGACATAGCAGTATAGGGTTTCCTCCAGGTCCTGTGACTGTACAAGAAATCGTGCCAGGCAACATAGTACAAAGCACAAAGGATAAATCTTTAGAGTGGAATTTGTTTTTATTGACCCTGCAGACAACTCTCAAGCTGTTTTCAGTCTGTGCAAAAAGATTATCAGTCATGGTGGCAAAGCGGGGCATTTTAGAGCATTAGTAATGATATAACAGCATGATGAAGGAGCTGATGTTAGAACTTTACTACTCTACTGGACTAAAGAACTAAAACTCTACTACTGGAAACTTCAATTTAGAGTAAAAACAAACAAAAAAGAAAAAAGAGTGTTTGAGTTGGGGAAGGAATTGTTAACTGTACAGATAGCTAGGTGAAGAAAGAAACAGTGAATTAGGGTGAGCAGCTTAGCAAAAAGGAAGCCAGGTGTTTGCATTTAAAAACTGACCTTGATAGCTTGTGGCAGAGAACAGCAAGAGGAAGGAGCTACTGTTAGAACTTTACTATTCTACTGGACTAAAGAACTAGAACTCTACTATTGGGAATGTCAATTTAGTGTAAAAACAAACAAAAAACAAAAAAAGAGTATGTTTGTCTGAGTTGGGTGAAGAAATTGTTATCTGTGCAGTTAGCAAGGTGAACAAAAAGAAACTGTGAATTAGGGAGAGTGGCTTAGAGAGAAGGAAGCATTTGCATTTAAAAACTGACCCGGATAGCTTGTGGCAGAGAACAGCAAGAGGAAGGAGCTACTGTTAGAAGTTTACTGGGACTACATGGCCCTCCATCCCTCCCCTCCATCCTCCACCCACCGATAGCTGTTTCTACTTTTAAAGGCAGAGGATTTGACTGATGACAGGAACTTCCTGTTTGGGAGCAGGAAGGGAGTGACCACAGAGGCACAAAAGACTCACCATCCTAGAAGGAAAAGAGTAGCTCTCCACCCCCCCCATAACTGCTGGAGGTCTGACTCTGAGCAAGTAAGGAGACTTCTGAGTAATATAGTAACTTACTGTCCCTGAACAGGAAGATCAGGAGCTTTAAAGGCAAGAAGACAGTAGGAATGTAGGGAGAAAAAAAAAATATATATATATATATATATATATGTAAAAAAATAAACAGAGAGAGGAAAGAGTAAGTATGTAAAACAACAGTTAAGGGGTCACAAATAAGACATGATGGGAGTGGGTGCAGTGCAGTGGTTGTGGTGCAGAAGTCTTCCAGGAGACATTCTGGAGGATGAGGTGTTTTTCCATCTGCAGACAGCTCTCTGGACAGAGGGAGGAGGTTGCTAATCTCCAGGCTGAGTTGGCCAGTATACTGGGGGACCTAATTTCCCAACCAGGGACCACCGGGGCCACTTCCGCTGCCTCAGATGTTGCCAAGAAAGAGAAGTGGTTGTACCACAGTGGGCTCAGGGATGGTGAGGGTGGTGGAACAGAGGCACATTGTTCCAGGTGTACCTCTCCACAATTCATATGCTGTTCTGGCAGAGTGTGGTTCCTCTATGGAGGCACGCACAGTGGAGACCAAGGAGGATGCTGGGAACCTCCACAAAGAAGACCCAGAGGAGGATAGCATGGGACCCCACAGGGGAAGGAAATAACTCCTGGTGGGGGACTCCATTGTTAGGAGGGTAGAACTGGGGGAGGGAGGTAAAGTACCTGCCTGGTGCCATGAGTCGGAGGGACAGGGAATGAATCCTCAGGATCAGGGAGCAGGTGCACTGGGAGGGAGGGAGGGAGCTGAATGTCATTGTCCACCTAGGAACAAATGACCTGGCTAGGAAAAGGATCAGAGCAGTGCAGGAGGAGTTTGTGGAGTTTGGGAAGGGCCTTAGACAAGTAGCACGTATAGTAACCTTTTCGGAGGTGCTGCCTGTCTATGGTATGGGTGAGGCTAAGGTGCTCTGCACCATGGAATTTAATCAGTGGTTGAAAAACTGGTGCAGAGCTCAGGGTTTTGGCTTCATTGGGGTCTGGGGGTCCACCTGGAGGGATGTAGGCCTCTACTAGTGCAATGATCTGCATCTGTCCAGAAGGGGAACCAGGATCCTAGCTGATATATGTAAATGCTTCCTTGGCAAACATTTAAACTAGCCATGGAGGGAGACACTGAAAAGGAGAAGGGAAATCCTAGTGCCCCCCCAAAAAAATCAGGGTAGTTAGTGAGGTAAACACCAAGCTAGAGAAGTCGATATGGAGAAGGGCAGGGTAATTGGAGAAAAAGACAGAGGCAGTAAGGACAGGGATGGGTCAAAAAATGGGTAAGGCAATTAAAAAAATGGAAGGTAATGTGTATCAATGACCGTAGTCTAGATAAAAAGCTCCTTGAACTGGTGGCCTTGATGGAAGAGGGATGCCTGGATATCATGGCAGTCACAGAAACATGGTACACAAAGAACCATGACTGGGATGTCAATATACCAGGGTGCACAATCTACAGGAGGGACAAGGAGGGTAGAAAAGGAGGAGGAGTAGCTCTTTATGTGAGGGAAGGGATCAAAGCAATGGAACTAAAAGATAAACAGGGAGGAGAGGAGGCACTGTGTGTCACCCTGGAGGCTGGAAATGGTACCACAATCTGCACAGGGGTTGTATACGGACCCCCATCTCAGGGGAGGAAATGGACAAGGAAATGATAGAAGGCATCCTTAGGATGGCAGAGAAAGGGAAGATATTGCTGATGGGGGACCTGGATATGCTAGATGTTAACTGGAACAACTTTCTTGCAGCCACATCCAAGAGCAGGGCCATTATTGATGCCCTACAGGGGGCATGCCTCAAACAGCTAATGTGGAACCCACTCAGGAGGGAGCAATCTTAGATCTGGTGCTCTCAAATGGGGACAGAGAGAGGATCTTGGATGTACAAGGGAGTAGCCATCTGGGAACAAGTGACCACCAAACATGTGTGGTTCACAAAAACTCAGCTGTAGAGTCAAGCCATACAAAAGTGAAGGTACTGGACTTCAGGAGGGCTGATTTTGTCAAAATGGAAGCATGCCTCAGAAAAGCACTAGCAAACAGGCAAGAAGGAGGGGTGGAGCAACAATGGGGAAACATCAAAACTGCCATCACAGAGGCAACAAGCCTTGGTATGAAGCAAATAAACACATCAAAATGAAAGAAAAACACACTATGGTTCACAAAAGAGGTGACAGGGAAGGTTAGGGAGAAAAAGATAGCATTCAGTAAGTATAAGGAAACACAGAAGAAGCAGGACAGAGAACTGTACCAGTTAAAGCAGAAGGAAGCGGGGAAGGCAATCAGAATAGGAAAGGCCCAAAATGAGGAAACGATAGCAAGCTCAGTTAATAAGGGGGATAACACATTTTATAGGTACATTAGGGAGTGAAAAAAGACAAAGGGAGGGATACTGAGGCTGAATAAAGAGGAAGGTGGATGGGCAGAGAGGGACAGTAAAAAAGCAGGGATACTGAATGAATACGTCTGCTCAGTATTCACAAAGGAAGAGGAGGGGAGGTACCTAATCCAGTCAATAGAAGCACTCTGGATGGAGGGGGGTCGATGTCAGTCCTTTCACAGAAGAAAGGGTCTGAAAGAACTCCTAAAACTGAAGGTGGACAAAGCAATAGGGCCTGATGGGATTCACCCCAGAATTCTAAAAGAACTATGGGGAGAACTAGAAACACCACTGACTACCCTTTTTAACAAATCATGGGATGATGGTGAGGTATCTGAGGTTTGGAGGAGGGTGGATGTGATTCCCCTTCACAAAAGTGGGAGCAAGACAGCGGTCTATCACTGAGGTCAGCTTGACCTCAGTGATAGGGAAAATGATGGAATCACTTCTGAAAGAAATAATTGTTGAGTACCTAGAGGCCAGTGGGGCACAGGACCCAAGGCAGCATGGATTCACAGTGGGAAGGTCATGTCAGATGAATCTAATCAATTTCTTTTACTGAGTGACCAAAGTAGTAGGCATAGGAGGGGCTGTAGGCATGGCCTACCTAGACTTTAGCAAGGCATTTGGCACAGTCCCACACAAAAGATTAATAAACAAATCAGCCAGCTTAGGAATGGGTCCCAGGGTGGTAGCCTAGGTAAAACATTGTCTGGACAACAGGACACAGAGGGTAATATAAAACAGAGTCCACAGTGAAGAAAGAAGGGTTATTAGTGGGGTACCTCAGGGTTCAGTATTGGGACTGGTCATTTTTAATGTTTTTAAAAGTGACATTGCAGAGGGACTGGAAGGAAAAGTATGTCTTTTTGCAGACAACACAAAAATCCGCAACAAGGTTGATACACAAGGTGGGTGGAAAGGATGAGAAGGGACTTGGCAAGGTTGAAGGAATGGTCAAATGCATGGCAGCTTAGATTCAGTGCAAAGAAGTGCAAAGTAATGCACCTAGGAAGCAAAACTCTGGGGAAGAGTACACAATGGGGGGTGAGATACTGACTACAACAAAAATGGAAAGGGACCTGGGGCTAGTTATATCAGATGACCTAAATGTGGGTAAGCAATGTGAGAAGGCAGGAAGGAGGGCTGGGGGGATACTGGGATGCATAGGGAAAGGCATCACCAGTAGAAAACAGGAAGTTGTTATCCCTCTGTACAGACAGTTGGTGAGACCCTATCTGGAGTACTGCATGCAGTTCTGGAGACCCCATCTCTGCAAAGACAAAGACAGGGTGGAGGCTGTCCAGAGGAGGGCAACCAAAATGATGCAAGGTCTGCATCAGAAGACATACGAAGACAGACTAAAAGAGCTTAATATGTATATCCTCTAGGAAAGTAGGGAGAGGGGGGACATGATAGAAACTTTCAACTATCTCAAGGGAATCAACAAAGTCCAAGAGGGTAGCTCCTTTCTGAAAAAGAGATGTGCAAGAACAAGGGTGCACAATTTGAAGATAGAGGGGGATGGCTAAGAGGTAATGTGGGATAGTATTTTTTCATGGAGAGGATTGTAGATGCATGGAACAGCCTTCCTGAGGAGGTAATGGAGTCAAAAACAGTGGGGGAATTCAAGAATGCATGGAACAGACATAAGGCAATTCTAGTTGGTGTAGGAGGAAATAGACTGTTGGTTAACTAGGATCTGCAGCTTATCCACTAGGTAGGGAAATGGGCCATCAAATTCTATGTTTCTATGTTTCAACATGCAAAAGCAAAACACCCAATTGAGTCGTGCAGGGCAAGGGACAGTGTGGTTGATATGGGCTGTAGTAGAGGTGGTGGTGATGGTAACCATAGTGACAATGAACTGGAACAAGGGATTGACAATGAATCTCTTCATGTGACCTTGCAATCTTCCCTGACAAACATACATTGTATTCTCCTGATGCCATCAAGTCCTGCAAAATCCCACAGTAGTATTCAGCATGAAAAAAGTATGAAAAGTACAATCCCCCCAAAATTAAAAATATCTTGTTACTCTTGTCAACTAATGTTAAAAGAAAGTGTTGTGAGGACATCAAATGTTACCCACAAGCAGCCAACATGCCAGCAGTTAAATAGGGCCATTTCAGATCTGTTGGCTGACTGTCAGCTCCCTTTTACTTCTGTGGCCCAGAGAGGTTTCCTCAAGTTCGTGAACTGGGTTGAAAAATGGTACAACGTTTTCTGTTGAACATATTTCTCCAAAAGTGCTGTTCTGCAGTTGTATGACTTGGTGTGTAGTGCAGTCACTAGACAGCTGAAACTCTCTGAGGTGAAGCATTTTCACATAATCACAGATACATGGACTAGCAACCAAACAATTGACAGCATGACTCTTACAGCTCATTGGGAAAATTTTGATTCAGAAAGTAATAATTCCCACTCTACCATAAGTAATGGGAAGCAGGTTGCATTATGTGCCACCACTGCTGAAGAAAACCACACTGCTGTGAATATTTTACAGAAGCTGCAAAATCAATTACAGAAATGGCTTACTCCATATTCCTTATCTCCAGGGTTCATTGTATCAGATAATGGTGCCAACATAGTTAAGGTTGTTAGAGAGGGCAGCTACCAACACAGATATACCTTGTTTTACACATTGTTTAAATCTTCTCATCCATGGTTTCTTAAATGGAAACAGAAATGTTGGAAACCTGTTATCTCTTGCTAGGAAAACATGTGGGCATTTCAAAGACACTCTGTGAAAGCTCAAAAATCTTGACAGGGCCGCAGAGGTCAAACAACTTACCCTTGCATATGTTAAATCATGACATTTCAACCTACTGGAATTCAACATTTTACATGTTGGAAAGGCTTCTTGAAGAGAAAAAAGCTGTACATGACTACTCTGTGCAGAATCAAATTGGTGAAGTAGACATCACGTTCTTTTCCAGCAGCTGGACCCTGCTTGAATCTCTGGTCACCTTATTGGAGTCATTTGAGGCTGTCACATGTGATGTCAATACAGACAGTGAAACTCTGAGTCAAATTCTTCCTCAAATCAGATTTCTTCACATTTTTCTTGATGACATAAAGAAAGACTTTCAGTCAAAAGATGGCACCACTGCTGTTATGCTGACAGGTGACTTGAGTCTCAGACTGTTGACTGATCGGAGAATAAATGCTATATTTAAGAATGACACCTTTGTGTAAGCTACATTGCTAAATTCCTGCTTCAAGTGGAAAACTGAAATGTCCTGAAGGGGGAAGACACTGAGTATTGGTGAGATCTTCTGCTAACCAAATGTGACATTGCGCTACTATTAACTGATATACAGCAGTCAAACCCTGCCAAACCATCTTGTGTGCCTCTGGAGCAGACAATAGCACAGCTATCAATTATTCACAGTCAGCAGTATTACCAGTGAGGGAAAGGACATGTGCAGCTGCTTCTCAGGCATCCTAGGTTCAGGGATTAAAAATGTAAATCACTTCTGAGTTGCTTGCAACATCATGGATGGGTATCCTGTAAATAAAATGCAGCAGGTTCATCTGCCAGGCTGGTAACCGTCTCACACAGCACAATGATCCTGTACTACTTTGCAGTCCATACTGTGATTGGTCTTGAGGAAGATCCATTGCTCTACTGGAAACAAAAGAGAACAATATGGCCAGATCTAATAAATCTTGCAAAAATGTACCTCAGTTGTCTACCTTCAAGCATATATTCAGAACGCATATTTAGTGCAGCTGGAGGAATAGTCACTGACCACAGTACACTGCTAAGTCCTTCAAATATGGAATGACTTACATTTCTCAAAATTAATGTTGTCAGTTTACAAAAACACTGATTTATGTGAGTCTGACCTTGAATATAAACAGCCTGCAAACAGTGATACTGAATTAGATGACTAGGTTGTGTACAAAACAAATGGAACTATCACCACAGCTACCATGCCAGCCACATGTGCCACACTAGTACTAGTCTTAGTTTTCTTTTATCAGTCAACAGTTTATTGTATGTAAGTTTGATCGATACTCACCATGGATATAATTTTTTAAAACAGCAGCAGGCTCTATCACAGCAGCTGCACCTCTCAAACCTACATCGGCAATGTCTGCCATGGGTATATTTTTTTGAAATAGCAGCAGGCTCACTCACAGGAGCTGCGCCTCTCATATCTCCATCAGTAAGGTCTGCTAGGGGTATATCAGATCAGGGCACCTAACAGATGTGTAATAATTCCCAAAACCCAGTCTTTACATGATTTTTGTTATGGTCAGGGTCAGGTAATCAGGTAATACAATGGATGAGGTGGTGATTACCTGACCAGACCACTCGGTTTTCATCCTGGATTTTTGGGGGTGCTTTTTTGGTACCAGTGGATTGCCTTGGTGGGCTGGTATTTTAGTACCCACCCATCCCTAATTGGAATTGGTATGAGTGTCATTCTACAGCCAAGAGGCAGTAAGCGCAGCTGCAGATCTGAAGGTTTTTCCAGAAAGGTAAAATGTTACTCCACTGGTTCATAAGCTTTCTGCAGAAAGCTTACTGTGACCATTTCATGGTAATTTCATGAAAGCAAGTTGGAAAAGTTCTTCAGAAAAGCATCCATTAGCTGTTTATTTCCTAGTACAGGCCTGTGTTGATCATCAGTTGTCTCTCTCCGTTTAATATTTATTTAATGCTGTCATGGTCCCCAAATTTTACCATTTACATTTTGGACTGTGGAAATGTACGGTGCTGCAAATAATTTTATCCATGGGCATTTTTTATATGGACCTTACTACTTTTATCACAAATATGTACATTTCATGAAACATAATTCTGTGGTTACTCTCGCAATACATTTTACAACACATTTGTGCTGCATTTCACAACAGATGTAGCCATGCAAGTTTCTCAGCTCACTGCAGACTTTGTTGGCATTGGAGAAAGAAGGCTCTTCTCATAAGAGCCGTTTAGGTCTGTCTTAGAAAATGGAAATTCCAGTGTTCTGACTGGCTACCAGGATTCCATTGCCATGCAGCTATTTTCAATCGATCCCTGTGAAAATTAAGTACCAGGTACTCAGTCTCAAACTGGTATCCATGTGCCAGTTTGAGTTTAAAATTTGTTAGCTGCCATTTTGTTACCACTCGCTAAAGGAGAGAAATGATAGAGAAGCCCACCTTCCCCTTGTCCTTGGAGCACTCTACACCTAGCAAACCAAATTGTTACACACATCTATAAAACAAAACAACATACTGTACTTTCTTTTTTTATTTGTTCACATAACTTGACCCAACACCACCGATATAGCTATACTGCACCACTCCCAACATTTAATCTCCCTCCACTCTCACAAGTGTCGCTACCTGGCAGCATGACAACATCCTTGGGAACCATTACATACAAGTCCCACTCTTGTCTTGCCATACAGCTCTCCTCCCCCAAACTCTGCCACAAACATACAACAAATAAATAATCCTATTAATAAAAGGGCTTATGTTGTAGGACAAATGTCACAGATACATAGTTTAAAATACATAGGTTACAAATTGCATAATAACAATCAAATAATTTAAACCCCAATAGTTATGAAAAAATAAATACCGTGACATACCTCACTATATACTTATTTTTAAAAGAAAAACTTTGTGTTTTCATTTTGCTTTAGTAAATCATTAAATGTACAATCCATTTTACATAACATGTATTTTTCTGCTTTCAATTATCCTACATAGTCTTGCTATGTTTTCCAGATGTAGAACATTATTAGTTTTTATCAAATAGTTATATTGATATTTGGTTCCATGTCTAAATTCTGCAGAATATTACCTATGAGGGTTTTCCTTTCTTTTAAATATAATGGGAAGAACAACAATAAATGCATATGGTTATCTTCATCCAGTCCACATGCACAAATACTAGAATTAATCAAAACATATATTTTTTCAGTTTCCAACTTCCCACATAGCCAGATCTAAACATTGTGTATGCTTTTGTAATTTTTTTTCTTTTTTTTAGTTTTAAGAGATATTCTTGAATGCCAAATATTCTATTAGTATTATAAGCCATCCAACTACTGCGTTTACAATTTTTTGCAAATTCTCTTTCTTTTTGGATATGTAAATCTTCAATTTTTTCTTTAATAATAGATTTAATTACATCATAAGGAGTATTAATACTCAAAGTGAGACAATATAATAGACCATATGGTTTGATCTTTTTTTTTTTCAATAGTGTTTATGCTCGGGTACACAAAACCTTTGTATCTATTTGTTAGCATATCCTCAAGGCAAATTCTAGGTTGTTTTTATTGGTGCATGTTATATACCTTAATCCAGTATGCACATAATCTCTGTTCAATATTACTTTTAACTGGTAACTGTCCTAATTCCAATCTAGTAATACAACTAGAAGCTCCATTGGGGAGTCCAAAAATTGGTCTATAAAATGTATTCATTACTGTTTCCAAACCTCCAATATTGTCAAAACCCCAGATCTTTGCCACATAAAGTATCTGACTTTTAATTGTGTACCTTAAAGTCCTAATTGGGCCTCTAAATGAATGCCTGCCATATCTGAATATAAACCTTGTTATTCGCAGTATTAATCTTCTAATTTTTTGTACAATGGTCGAAATATGTTCTGTCCATTTTAAATTAAAGTTAAAGCTTATCCCTAAATAGCAGAATTTATTCACCCTTTCTTTTATCTGGTTATTACATGTAATAGCATCCAATTTACAATTTCTCACCATGTTCCTGCTAAATATCATATATTTTGTTTTAGTAGTGTTTATTTCCAAACCCATCTTGATACATTCCGCATTAAATATTTTAATACTCTTTTTTTTCCCCAGATGACTAGTTGACTTCAAAACTATGTCATCTGCATATGCCAGGTAGGGGCACCACCTGGCACCCACACATGACATGTGAAGTTCTGGGTCATACTGTCTTTCCAGTGTCTTATTTAGGAATATATTGAAAAGTATCAGCGATAGTACACAAGCCTGTCTTAATCCTATATTTGTGTGAAATTTGGGTGTAGTATCTCCTTCTTTATTATATCTAATTTTTGTATAATTATCCTCATATAACATATTTAAGATATTACATATTCCTGCCTCCATTCCATATTCTTCCAAGACTTTCCACAGTTTAGTTCTGTCAATTCTATCAAAAGCCACTTTTAAATCAACAAAAATCAGCAAACACACAAACTCATTTTTGGTTCTTTATATTTATATATTTATGTTCCAAATGTGATAAGACAAAGCATTGATCTATTGTCGAACGACCAGCCATAAAGCCAGCTTGGGCAGTATCTATTATTTTTTTATCTAACCAATTAATCATTCTATTTAATATTACTTTTGCAAATATCGTTAATGAGTTATCTGACAAACTAATTGGTCTATAATTCTCTTGTAATCTTCTGTCTTCTATCTTGAAAATAGGAATTATTATATTCTCTTTCCATGATCTAGGAGTTATACCTTTCTCTATTACATGGTTAAATAATACTGTTAAGACCGGGATCCATAAATCTGGATCATCTGTTATTAAGTCCATTGGGACACCATCTTGTCCCGGTGCTTTGTGTCTTTCGCATCCTTTATTGCTAGTTCTATTTCTGAAGCTAGGATTTGTTTCTCCATAACCACCATTGCTACATTATCTTTAACTGTTGTTTGATTCATATTTATTTTATAAAATAATTCCTTGTAGTACTGTTCCCAAGTAGAGGGGTCTATTTGACTTTCTATATTTTCTGAAATATTATCCCAGCCATTAGTAACCAACCTCCAAAATTTCTTACTATCTTTGTCCTTGGCTGCTTTTTCAAATTCTTCCCAGTTGTGTTTTCTATATTTTCCTTTTTTTGATTCCAATAATTTTTTATACTCTTTCCTGTACTTATTTAATTTTTGCTTATAATCTTTTGTAGGCTGACTAATTACTATTCTGGCTAGTCTATTAATTTCTCTTTTTCTTTTTATGCAATATTCATCAAACCATTTACTTCCTTTTCTTTTTCTTTAATGATCAATATTTTAAGTAAAAGTGAAGAAATAGTTCCTATAATGTCTTCAAATAATTTGACACAAATTCTTGGTATTTTTTGATGACCCAGTTCTAATATAAGATCTCTAATGCCATAGTAATGTAAAATCTTAATATAATTATATTTCTCCAATATTTAATTCCCCTTTTAACTCTGTTAATATCCTCCCTATTTATTATCATCTTATCTATATTTGGGCCAATTCATATTTCCACTTGTAGAGACCTATTTTCTTTATCCAATCTCAATCCGATCCTGAAATACCATAATCTCTTTATTAGATTTATATTAATCCAACGTAAATCAATAACTGAAGCTCCTCTTGTTCCCAAATAAATATACTCCCCCTCTATGTCTCCTTGTGAATGACCATTAATTAAAATAAATTCTCTTTCTTCTAGTTTTCTAGAAATCATTGTTCCTCTTTCACACCCTTTTACATCTTTGGAGGATCTAAATTTTCTAATATTCAGTACATCCAGAGCCCCACATGCCTCCTGTAGTTCTTCCATGAGCATCAAAGACTCATTTTGAAAGGCTCATCATCAAAGTAAGACACAGACATGACCAGGTACACAGGTTAACAAGTGATCACATAGTTACAGAGTTACATGAGTCTCAAGTTTCACAGGCAGGCAGATATTTATAGGATGTACAAGGTTCTCAGATTAGACAGTTAAGCTTATAGTTCAAGACAGGAGCATATTTACAGAGTTTCAAATTTCACAGATAGGCAGATATTTAGAGGAGAAATTGTAGCAGAAACATTTATTACATAGATCGGGGACAGGCCAGAGTAGAGCATTATGCCTACACCCAGTATTCTATGGCATTCATTTATTTTACAGGTGGATAATAACATTGACCTATACAGTGATGTAGCTAGACAGTAGTTAGTGCAACCAGAAAGTAGGTGGCTAAGGGGAGGCAGGTTATCTGCGGCCCAAGGGGTGTTGTCAATAAGTTTGTGATATAGTGGCAGGCCACCAATATGTGTTTGTATGGGAAGAGGAGTGCAGGCCTGGTTATGCACAGCTGCAGTGCTGTGCAGGGAGCAGGTGGTTCCAGAGGGCAAGTTTGAACCCACCTATTTTGGGGATGTTAGTGATGGTGTCTGGGAGGGAGTTGAACCAGGATGGGGCCATGTAGTAAAAGGATCTTTGAGCAAGTGGCATCCTGGCTCTAGGTATCAGGAAGGTGGTCTTACAGGTTCCACGTGTGGGAGTGGTAGTGGATGCATGTTTGAGGGAGGAGGTCAAACCAGAGGGAGTGAGGCGTAGAATAATAGCAAACTAAATAAAATCCCACTTAGACCAGCCTAAATATATACAAATAGGCATATAGACATAAACAGTTAGCAATAAATCATTACCCCTTAAAAGCAAGTGACCCTGAGAATACTAATTAAGACGTCAGAGAGCAAAAATAAATTGCAGCAATAGTTAAGCAATGTTTCAGATATCCAACAACTGCTAAATTAAATGACCTAAATTAAATGACCATAAAATAAAACGTGCTTCTTAGTGGTGTATAGTTATCATTGAAAACTGACTAAACTACTATCAGCTGTTGTTTTCCTAGATTATCAGTAAATCCTAGGTTTATAATTTCAATACTTTTTAATTTATTATAACTTTATTTGTGCTTTACCTGATCTTTATTACTTACTTTCTTTTGTTTCATGTTATCAAATAAGGTTAAGTGGAGACTCACCAAGCGATTTCCAGCATACAGCTCACAACTTCGAAAAATAAACTGAGATACTTAGTATCAATCTCAGTGACTCAAGTGTATTCTAAAAATCAATAGGTATCCAAGTAGTAAATTAAACCCTCGTATATCCATGCACCAAAGCTAACTGCTCACCAAGGTCAGCAAAAAGTAGTCGAGCAAAACTAAAGCAAACACTGAAGCGAATTCTAAACAATGTCTGCTCTGCCAAATCTCACTGTGTCACTAGCAGGATGTAGAGAAAATGCAGAGAAAATGGTGCCGATAGTAAACAAATGCCAGCTCATGCACATTTAACTAAAGATGTCACGTGTTACAAATGCCCAATGAGAGTCTCACTTCCTGGTTAATTTATGCTCAGAAAAAAGTACAATTTATGCCATATTTAAACCATATTTTTCTAAATTTACTCAAATATCTAACTAAGACAGGGGTTAGACATTTATTTAGCCTAAAGAAATCAGTGTATTTGCTCTATATTATTCGTCACTAAAATTTATATGCACTGTGCTTAAAGAGCTTACTCACTCTTAAAATAATAAAGAAATCAGTGCTAATCTAAAAATGATTTTTTTAAATTTCTTTCACACCAAGTTCACACCAGATTCTATTTAGTTTATATCCTAAACCTCAAAAAAGCAGTCTTGTAACAAACACTGGACCCAAAGACACAAAAGACTTACTCAGAAGCAAGCAGAAGCACAATCAAAGGTGCAGTAAATGCGAAGATATGAGTACAGAGAATTAAATGTAACAGCCCTGTGCAGTTTCTTTTCCTTTTTTTTCATGTCAGATAGCCATCCCAAGGCTGTTAAGCCTCTGCAGGCTTCACCAAGCTTGTCCCCAATCGCAGAAGGTTTCTCCACCGCACCAACTCCTCACCGTACTATGGGGGTGGAGACCCAGAGGCCCAGTAATATTTCTGAAGGGCTGTCTCTTGATTGAAGGCTCCTAGATGGAAAGGTCTGTGCAATGTTAAAACTTTAAATAATTTTATGGCAACAGTAACATACCTGTTCTAAAAAAAAATAAAAGCTTTGCACAAACTCCTACTGCTGATGCTCTCTCTTCAACCTCCCAGCGACCAGCTGTTCAACTGACTCTGTTGCCTACACTCCAGTATCAAAGATGATCTGACACAGATACATCCACTCCTCCCTCTCTGACTGTTCCTCTTCTACCTTGTTTAAAAAAAAAGGCCCAACTCCTGTGCTGCCACTCCCTACTGTGGCCTCAGATGTCTTGGACTACAACTCCTGTGAAACAGTGGGGCACTCAAGCATCTTCTTCAGACAGGATCTCCTAAACAGCAACATCCTCTACTGGCCTGGCAACAGTAGCACAGTAGAGGGCCTGATTCACAAGAAAAATATATTTTCATTCTTTTCTAATATTTATAAAACTTGTTTTTAATAATATATATTTACAGTATTTTAAAATATTACTTACGGGCCATTTTTTAAGAGCAATAATACCCTCCCAGATGTGCAGTATTGATCAATACTGGATCTTCTAGTGGCAATAGCACCCCCCACCTTTGGTGTCAGGCCTCGTTATGCCCCAGTATTGCCCAATATCACCCATCCTGTTGGGTATTATTGCTTACGAAAAATTGCCCAAGTAATCTTCCGAAATCCCTTTACTTTTCTGGGAAAATGTTTATCACAGGCTTTCAGTAGACGTGATAGTGGTTTAGTTGGCATGTTTTGAGTGTTTTTTTCCAGGATGGAGAGAGAAAGACAGACAGTGAGGGGGGGAGAGACAGACAGACAGAGTGACAGAGAGAGAGAGAGAGAGAGAGAGAGAGAGAGAGAGATAGGAGATTGCCTTATTTATCACATAATAAGAACTGTGTGATTTGATATTTTTTTTTCATTCAGGAATCTGATGGTGACTGCTGTTTCAGTGCAGCAGTGTTAAGGTGTCACACTGCTGTTGCTCATCACTGTGTGTAAACTGTTTTGTTGCATTTACTAAATAGTGTACATTCATTTTGGTTCAATATTTTGAAGAGCAGCTCAGGAAGTAGATATGGGCAGGGGGGTTGACCAGTGTGCTTAAGTGAAGATGGCATAGGAGGGGCTACATATGCAGTCAGTGGTACAGCAGCACCAGCATCTGCTGTGTGTGCTGCCTGGACCTCTGTGATTCAGATGTTGTCTGTGACTCATTTAATAACAATGGTTTCTGTATTGCCATCTGATGCTAGTGGAAGGAATGTCACTGCCGAGAGTAGCGCTACTCTGAAGCCTAGTTGCCTAGTGAAAAATAAAACTGCCACTGATGTAGCAACAATTTCAATAACATCAAAATCTGAGGGTGGGCACCAGTACTGGAGGAAACCGATGCTAATATGGAGGCTGAAACACAGGAGATGGTGATGGAGGAGTTTCAGCATAAGGTGCTGGAAGAGGCATGGGGGAGAGGTAATTTAAGAAGTGGCGGAGGATGATTCCTAAGAATTGTTTCTCAGTAAAGTAGATTGTGGGATCAATACAAGTAATTAGGAATACAAGCTAAAGAAACAGAGTAAGTGGAAATAGAGAATACAGATGTGGCAGCAGTAAGTGTTGTTCAGATTGGGAGACCAACATACAGGCTCATAAACCAGTAATGAAATGCCTTTTTCTGCCTCAGGAGACATTTAATTTGAGGAGGATAAGGAGAAAGATTAGAAGGTTGACAATTATCAGGGACTCATGTAACCAACTGATGAAAGGAAAAGATTGCAGTAGTGCACAAGAAAAGTTTAGGGATTATGCTAGGGGTGGCAGAAGCAGAGACATTGTTCATCATGATGCTGATATAGCTACAGGCATAGGCCTACCTGTATCCCTTTTAGAGATGTGTGAAGCTGGCAAATTTTTCTATGTGAATTAATTTGCAAAGTATACCATCTTTGGAAAGTGCAAAGTGCCTACTTCAAAAAGTTTTCACCAGGCTAAGGGGCACTTTTCAAGTGAAGTCATTTTGGCCGTCATCAGTCCGTCTTTCGGATGAGACATTAAACCAAGGTCCCATCTGCCTGGAGTGGTGGTAGTTCAGGTGGACGTTAAAGATCCCATGGCACTTATCAAAAAAGAGTAGTGGAATTTCCCCAGCGTCCTGGCCAAATTTCCCTCATTCACTAAAAAAAAAAATACCACCAACAGCTTAATCTGGTTCAAGGTCTGTTGGCATTCATCTGTATTCCCCTTCCCTGGGTTGTGCCCGAAAATAGGCAGGATTTGTCTAGTGCACTTACCCGGTAAACAAAAATGAAATAAATAAATAAATAAAATATTCGCCAGAGAAGTTACCAGTTCATGACAACTTTGCCTTACAAAGTGCCCCATCACCAGGAAAAAATAATTTTCAAAGTGATTCACAAAGGCAACTTTCACACCATTGCTGGAACTTTGCCAATGAACTAAAATATTAACTTCGCCAGCATCTTTACCATGGTTGAACAGCATGAAACAGTCATTGTTCCCAAAATAAGTACTGTAGGATTTTTTGTTTGTTTCAGATACATAAGAAGACAGCTTTGCCATATGTCAGATCTGGAAAACTAGTCAGTCATGACAAACCTGGTTCACATCTTGAGACTACCAGTCAATGGAGTCACATAAAAACAAAACACCTTATTAAGAGGAAGCAGCACCAAAGAATATACAGCATAGTTTGAACAGACCTATTCAGGGTCATGGTGGAGGTGCAGATAAGGAAGCAGAGTTAGTAAGACTGATCAAAGCAGCAATAGCTTTACTAACATCAACTCCTCTTCCATGTATGCCACAATCACTCTTTCCAATAATACACCACATTCTATAGTTGTCTATTTTCTAAGTTCAACACATTTGACCTACCTATCCCTGGAAGTTAAGAATCTGTCCCAGTCTTCTTAAAGAACATCTTCCTGATCTATGCATCTACCCCAATGCAATCCAGAATCACAGAGGTATTTTTTAAATATAGTAAATGTAATCATAACCATTAAGTCTCCAGAGAACTGAACTGGTGTTTAGCTCAAATGCTGATACTGAATATGTGGCCTTGCTCTTTTGTTGAAAGTTTTAACATTTAATGAGTAGGGCAGTCTGCAAATGGAAAATTTCATTCAGAACCGATTTTTCAATAAATTCAGTTCTAGAATTATACCTGGACCTTACATTTTGTACCTTGCATGGCCTTAGTTACTGCGCTGTCCACCTCATTAGTAATATGTGGATCAGTGGGCCAAGAAAAGTCTCTTCATGTACGTGTATCACAGCATACTGGACACATTTTCCTAAGGTTAGTGTGACACTCTGTCAATCTCTTTCATAATGTACCTTAGCCACCCATTGTTGGTGTGTAGTAGTAGGCCATACTCATCAGGACATACAGGGATGCTGTGCATTACAGTGCCACTAACATCTCGCCTAACTAAGCCTATGAACCAATACTGAGGAATGACTCATAGAGTATAACTTGAAAATGGGGTTCATTGCTAGTAACAATAGCAGGAACACTGTCAAGGCCAATGATGATGGTTTACTCTACCATATTCCATACTTTGCCCACTGCCTTAATATGATTGTACAGAACTACATGCGGCAAAATACAGAGCTATATTCCATTTTGGTCTCTACCTCTGTGGACATTTAAGTCATTCCACAAAGTCCAGAAACAAAATAAAAAATCTGTAGACTAAAAATAGAATTCCACGGTGCTGTCTAAAGCAGGAGGAGGTTATACTGTGGAATTTTACTTTGAATGTGATTTAACAGTTATTTGACCAATGGGAGGTACCGACAGACTTCACCATGCATTACAAAAATCATGATACAGCATTAAGCTTGCTAAATATGGATCTGTGGCAGATGATGGACAGTCTGATTTCAAATCCTGCTGCTATTTGATCATGCTACCAATGCTGTAAGTGCAGCAAATGCCTGTATGATTCAGGCAATACTGCTGGTTTCTGTGCAGTGGTAAGTAATACTGAATATACAGGATCAGTCTGGATGGAATGGTGACACTCTTTAGCAAAAATGTGATACAGAGGATAACTGAACTCATCCCCACAATCCAATGTTTGTGCAGCATGATGGAGTCCAATGTGTTTGATGTGGTTACCTTTTTAGATCCCCATTGCAAATATCTGCAAATGTCACTTTTTGGAAAGGAACAACTGTTGGTCAGAAAAAGTCAGAGGTGGATGAGTACCAGTGGTGTGTGGAAATGGAAACATTTGCTACACGAATTAATTCACAGATTCACTGCAATTTAATCTGCCTCATGAAGTGTCAATTCACAGTATAAGAATAACTTCACAAATTGCAAGCTTGACAACTTTGCCAGTGAAGTGGGACCCACAAGTGAAGTTCACTATGAACAATGGGAACAGAGCCGCTGAACTGTGGAATGAATATATGAATTCTGGAATGTACTACACTGTGGAAGGAATTTTTTTTATACAGTACTTTCTGAAATAACATTACTTAAAGGGAGACTGTCTGATTATCTGGCTTAATTTTTGTCTATTTAAATTAAAAATCAATCTGAAAACAAAACACTTTTGTGTCTTATCTAATCTCTGATTCTTTGTTTCAACAGTGAACCTCAATTATTCATATATATATATATATATATATATATGTTTTTTTTACTAAAATGGTTACTGAGGGGGTTGCCACAAATACTGCCATGTGGAATTTGTGTTGAGTGCAGTCTTCTGAGAAAAAAGTTGTAGAGAATGTTGTACCTGCTTGTATGAGCAACACACCCTTTATAATCAGTACAAAAAAATGATTATTTTGAAATAAAATCAATCACAAAAAGATTTCTAGACCCTTATGTATCTAGATAAGTGTTTGTTTCTGGTTTTGTTGATTTATTTAGTTTAAAATAGTGGTTTTGTTTTGTCTAGGGAAGTACAGATGTGTTGGGGAGGTGATTTAGATAGAAAGGCAGCACATAAAGATCAGTTACTTTGAGCATGTTTTACTTTGATCACTAGTTTGTGTGTAGAAGATAAAGTATATTTGTTTTCCTCTTTTTTGTTAAGTAGTTTTTGTCTGTGGTCTGTGATTTCTCATTTTATTTTTACAGTACAATTTGATGTGAAGTATTATTTAAGTCTCTTTCTATATTAGTCATAGTTTTCTTTTTAGTAATTCAGTAATTTAGTAATTAAAGTGGTAATGCTACTTACAGTAACTTGTTAATAACTGCTATCATATGTGCCTTGTTAAGATCTATGAATCATTATTTCTAACAACTAGGAGCATTTGAATCAAGTTAATCAGGTCATCAGTAAAACAAACAAAGTTATTTGATCTATCTGATGTAGTATCAAATCCTGAAATCCCAACATCATGATGCATTTGTTTCAGGCTTATGTAAGACCCCACTTAGAATGTGCTTGCCAGTTATGGTGCCCATATACAAAATCCAATTGTACCCAACTAGAGAAAGTGCAAAGGAAATATATTAAATATTTACATGGTTTATATAATACTTCATGTAGCAACAGATTTATCTCCCTTAATTTAATGGCACTGGAAACATGTCAGTTGAGTGGTGATTTACTATTTCTATTTGATATTATCGATGACCCGTATTTGATGTCCAAACTTGGTGTAGAGTTTAAAGACAGCAAGTATGACACTAGAGGGCATCCCTTACAATTAACTGGTAAACATTTTCATTACAATAATAGAAAATTCTTCTTTACATTATGGGTTATACAACCTTGAATCAAATTGCCCCTAGAAGTCATCATCAGTAAAACAAAACATGAATTTAAAAATTATTTGATGCATTTTTACTCACAGAAGTGATACTTCAGTACTACTAATTTAGTTATATTTTGATAGTGTAGGAGTACCCATGAGCATACAGCTTCCTTGCTCCTCGTCTACCTTAATATGAATCCTTAGTATGAATGTCCATTGTGCTTATAAAATGTATTAAAAATAACCTTTTTTTGTGTGGTTTTCCTGTAGTTATTGTACTATTAGCTCAGTAAACTGTTCTGTTCTGTTCAGAATCAGATCACACTGCTAATATCTCAATGTGGTATTGTCTTCTGCGGCTGTTTAGTTTTACTTCAGGGTTTTTTACATTGTTTTCCCACAATATTATCAATCCAAATATCTATAATGAATAAGAAGGGATGCTTGACTAAAGGGAGAGATGCTGGGGAGGTGGAAAAGAAGTGCAGAAGTTCTGTAGGGGAAAAGAGTGTTACAGCTAAAAAAAAACTATATTAACAGCAGTGTCCAGGGCTGGCCATAGTATTAAAGGAGTAAGTGGCTGCAGCGGTGGTGGCATTAGAGTGACCAAATATTTCTAAGACACATTTGTAGCATCCATGCTGATGGAATCTATGGGAGGCAGTGACAAGAAAAGCAGTCCAAGAGGTAGCAAATGTCTGGCTCAGTCACAGTGGTAGAGGAGGAGGTTGCTGGTGTTCCTGTTACTTCTGGTAGTGGTGATGCTAAGCCTGATTTTTATGCTAGTTTCCCTTTCACAAATGAGAGTGTGGATCTTGACCATGAGTCAGAGCCTGATGAGGGAAATCCCAGAAAAGACTAAATTGAAAATGTGACTCCAACTAAAGATGATGAGTGGAAGACAGTGTTTGGAGAAAATGAAGATGAGAAGGACATAGTTTAGGAGGAGAGTGATATCAGTGGTGGTGGAGATAATAATGTGAATCCTCTATAGAATCCAGTAGAGAAAAAGATTTAGGGTGATGCTGCTGATCACGTGGGGCTTTTCATACCATTATGTCATGGAACTACCAAAGTCCCCAATACTCCAATAATTGTTCCTCTTACTAGTGTAGAGCCCATCACACCTTCTGAGTCAGCCACTGTCAAAGTGCATAAATCATCCACCTAAAAATGTCTATTTCCACCATTTCCCTATCCCACTCCCACCACCATGTAAAATTAAGGGTACAAAATCACTCCCAGATCCTTCTTCATCATGGAGACTGCCAACTGAACTCCCCCAAATTGGTAGCTATACCCAGGGTTTCTAATACCCAGGTGCATAATGCTCCATTTACTCACATTAAACCCCAATTGCCATGTGTGTGACAATTCTTCCAACCTCTTTAAGTCATCCTGTAATGCCCTTCTGCCGTCCACACTGTCCACCTCTGCCCCCACTTTGGCATCATCAGTGAACAGGATCACCTTACTCCCAATTCCCTCCCTTATGTCTGCAATGAACAAGTTGAAGAGGATAGATCTCAACAGTGAACCCTGCGAGATCCCACTGATGACCCTTCTGTGAGTCAAGGCTGCACCCCCCACTATCACCCTTTGCTGTCTATCATCAAGCCAGTTAGCCACCCATTTCACCAAATTTTCACCATTCCCTAGGTTTCTCATTTAATATAAGCAGATTTAATTACAAGTAATAATGCCTCAAATGTAGGGAACTGTATCAGTGATAGGCATTTCTCAGGGTGTCATGCATGGCACACTGTTTTAATCTCATTGTGCAGCAGATACTAGCATGTCCTGATATTAAGTCCATGTTGACTATTGCCCACCACATCTGTGCCCACTTCACCCATTCTGGAAAGGTCCATGACCATCTCAGTCACCTGTGGATCCAGAACAAATTGCTTTAGCACTGTATGAAGGAGGAAGTTGTCACCAGATGGAACTTGACACTGTGTATGAGTGAGCAGTTATGTGAGCAGTACAAAACTATCTTTGAATTTCTGCTGTTGCATACAAGCCATAACTGTGTTGAAGTATGCAGGTCTCTGGCAACAGACCAGTGGTGACTAATGTGATCACTGGATCAAGAGTCTAAGGCCATTCAAACATGCAGCACAGGTAGTAAGTGTGGACACTGCCTGTATTGTTCAGGCCATTCCAGCTCTATGGGGGTAGAGGCAGATGCTGTTGAATGTGCCACAGATTCTCCAGATTCTCATTGCAGGGGTGTGATACAGGAAGATTTGCCTTAATGGAACAGATGCTCCATGTCTTGTACTGCAATAGCCATATTTCCTTTATTCTGCAGTCTGCAGATTTTAAGATTGCAACCATATTAGACCCATGATATAAATGATGATATATAGGACCTTTCATCAATACTAGAAGGTAGGCGTGATCTGGTTCAAAATTTAATCAATCTTCTAACAAGATGGCAGAGGGCATGGTGGATGCATACTTGGAAGACACCAGTTACCTTACATCATGGAAAAGCCCTTGATGTACTGGAATAGCAAGGTCACTGATTGGTTATCACTGACCTACATAGCAGTCAAGTACCTGAGCTGTCCACCCTTGAGTGTCAATGTGGAGAGGGTGTTCAGTTTAGCAGGGGCCATTGTGTGGCACAGGAATATTAATCTATCCACTATAAATATTGGCATGTTAACATTCATTGAAATGAATGCAGGGTGCATTCCAGGCATCACAATCACTTCTATGTTCTTATCACATGGAGTCGTTGGTGGTGGTGAAGATGAACTTGGTGAACCTGATGTTACTGGCATTGACATATTGCCTTCTACTGAGGTAGATGAAGCACAGATAGAGCAAGGATTCCCATGTGGAGACAACTCCAGTATGGAAGACTATGACTACTGCTTCCTTGAAGAGGATTATTGAAGAATACAAAAAAATGCACTCTGTCTATCTTTTCCTCCTCATCAGTTGAATTCTTCTTCTTCTTCATGGTTCAGTTTTGTTTTCCTGTCATTATATTTCTCACCAAATTGTGCTGTTGTTCCATATGTCCCTCTGATTACCTGCCTCTGTCCTTTCCTAAGTGATGCTTACAGACGAGCTAGAAAATCAATGAACACTTCATCACTAAATGCTAAGTTTGCACACAATAACATTGGCCACCACCACCTACACGTCATGTGTCCAGACTGAAGTTCCACACTCTTAAGCCAGTGTACGTTCCATTGCCAGCCATGCAGACCATGCATACTACTGCAATCAGCACACCATCTCTTCCTCCTCTTCTGGTGGGCTTGTTTCCTCCTCATCCACCAATAACATGGGCCTCCATTGCCTCCACCAAAGTGTCCAGATAAGACTGAGAAACAGACTCTTAAGTCATCATAAATATCATTGCCATCCATGTAGATCATGCATCCACCAACAATCAAGACACCACCTTCTCCTCCTGCTTATGTGCTACACATCTACAGACAACATGAACCACCACCACCTTCTCCATATGCATTCAGAATGAGAAACCTGGATTCTTAAATCAGTGTAAATACCAATGCCAGGCAGACCTCCAGGTAGTAAGTCAGCCAGTCAGAAAGCAGTCAAGCCACACCTCCAGCCAGCTATCCCATCAAGGCAAGAAGACTAGAAGTCCATCAAAGCCCAACTTTGTCTACTGTGATAGTAAGTTACTTTCTCTGTTGTTCACACTTATTATCCTCACTGATGGTGATCAGTCCATACTCACGCAAAAGGGGCTTCCTTGTTGCTTGCAAGGCATTATTTTTTTTTCTTTTGCCTCCCTCTCACTGCAGGTTTAACCATTCACAGGGGTGAATGGCAGGTCAGTCACAAAGCCAGCCAGCCAGTAAGGCACAGCCTTAAGTTGTGAGTTCCTCCACAACTCTTCTCTGTGGCACCATTGGGCTAGTACATAGCATGGCCCTCACTAATTTGATGGTAAACAGCATTACATGATTTTGTTTTCTATTTTAATGTTTTAAGTTTTCCTTTTGAAAGTACACTGTGACACAGTGGTCAACTCAGATTAAATAATGTCTAATTTGTCTTCTCAGGTGACAGGTATAGTAAGATTGGGAGGTAACAATAAATATACCATGCAGCCACCACAGTTGCCAAGTTCTTCACAGGTGACAGGTATAGAAAGACTAGAAGTGAGCAACGATACACAATCCATGCAGTCACCCACTGTGGCTAACTGAGTAGAGTCTAAATAATTTTCTTTCATCTTCACAAGTCTCCTGTCCTGCTGTATTCTTATGCAGCAAGCATGATTTTTCCTCCTCTGTCTCCTCTGTCTGTGGCACCTTTGTTCCATTTCAGGTCATGGCTATCACCAATGTGACAGAGAGTAAATTCAATTTTTTTTCAAATTTTGTTTTCCCTTAACAGGTGCAACACAATAGGGAGTGAACTATTGTCTCAATAATTTCTATCTTGTATTCACAGGTCTCTTTCCATTCTGCCATGAATGCCTCCTTCTCAAGCAAGCAAGCCATCATTATCTTCTCCACCAGATTGTCGATGTGGTCAGCAATGTAGACTCATGCTCAGACCTCAAACTTCTCCATCACAGGGTGTGGTTTTACTTGACTCAACCCTTCCTCTGTGTCCATCATGAATACCAGTTAGCAACAGGACTTTATTGCAATGCTAAACACCTGAAAAGAAAGAATCAGGAACAAAAGATCATTAGAAATACAGTTTCCACCCCTTCCTGAGCACAGTCAAAAATTAAAATCAGTCAATCAGTTAATAAGTAAATACTTACCTTTCTGGTAGAACACACACACAAACTTGAAGATTATCACCCAGATCTGTGCCCAGTGAGAAAATATGTAGAATTTCTGTTCACTACATTTCATCACGAAAGGTGCTGTGGTGAGAGAGATGCACAGTGCAGAGGCGGCAAATTAATTTATGGAGCCTATTTCACTTTGTTTCCTAATGCAAAACTTCCCAAATAGGAGAATTTATTAAACTGATAACTTCAGGGCAGTAAAGTTCATCCTCTAGAGTGCATTACAAGAATTATGTTGGTGGAACCAAAACACAGAGTGACAGCATGTAGCAGCATGCATCAGCCTGACTTTTTTTTTTCTTGCCATTGAGAAAAAAATCTTGGAGGACATATTTTCTGTATATTGTACTTTTTGTACCATTTCCCCTATACCTCATTACAAGAACTGCGGCAGTGGGACTTACTCATGGCATAGCACTGTGTAGCAGCATGCAGCCTGACATGTTTTTTTCTGGTAATTCAGAAAAATTCTAGGTTTACAGAATTTACATATATTGTACTTTTCTCACAAATTCCCATACAGTGCATTACAAGAACTCTGGCGGGGGATGGATACACAGCACAGAACCTTGTAGCATCATGGAGAAACCTGATGTATTTATTCTGGTAGTTGAGAAAAAATCTGAAAGTACAGAATTTATGAATGTTGTGCTTTTCTCTCAGTTTTCCTAAAGTATGTTACAAGAACTGTAGCAGGGGGTTAACACACTGCTTAGCACTATGTAGCATCATGCAGCAGCTTAACATATGTGTTCTGGTAGTTAATGGAGTTTGCCCTTTAAGGGGCAGACCAGGTTATCCTGATGCACCCCTTCCCTCTGTCATGGAATGGTAGTGCTCAGAAGGGGAAGGGGGAAGGAAGGGGAGGTGCTAAGGACCAGAACAAAGGACAGATAACAGGAAAGGGAGGGGCGAAGGGTGGTACATAAGGGACAGCACAAGGGGGCCTCAGCCACTTTTTGCTGGAGTTTTTGATTCCTCCCACCCACACTACTAGACAGAGCAAGAGGAAAGACAGTCAAAGGAGGACTGTATGTTGGGTCTGTCAAGGTGAATGACAGACGAGTCTGGTTGGACAGTTTGGACTACCAAAGGTGGATGGCAGGTGATGATATGGTTATGGGCTGTCAAAGGTGGATGGCGGGGGGGAAGGGGGAAAGAAAAAAGGAATAACACAAGAAGAGGAAGTAGAGGAAGAAGAAAGCGGTCTTGGTTTTCACCATTACCTAGCAGAAAAGGAGAAACAGAAGGCACCCAGGTTTTCACCTGGGGGAAGGATAATCAGAGATTGAAATGTGGATGGAAATAAATGAAATTTATTGAAATATGATAATAAAGAAATGGAAATGGAATATTGGATTATGAATATAAATAAATGAATTGCCAATTTGAGCACAACAACAAACAATGGTCTCTGTCTTTTGTGAGGGGAAAAGGGGGGAATCTGGGACAATAAACATTTGTTGAGTACAGAATTCATGTATGCTGTGCTTTTCTCATTATTTCCCTTTACGTGTGTTACAAAAACAGTGATGGGGGACTGACAAATAAAGCATGGCCTTATAGCGATATGACACATTTATTCTGATAGTTGAAAAAAATAATAAGAGAAGAAAACATTGATAGTATATGAACTACACCCTTGTTTAATAAAGAGAATGATACAGAGAGGAAATCAGAATTGTTTTCTTTTGCTAACATAGAAACAGAATTTGTTGACAGAAAAGGTCCACCGAGTCCCCTGAAGTTCCCTAGCTGTTCCATCTCTGCTGACCCTCTTTCCTCCCTCCTCCCTGTCTATATACAAATATTCCCCAAGCTCTATCCCATGCATGCCTGAAGTCCCTTACTGTTTTGTCTCCCCCACTTCTGCTGGCATGCTGTCCCAGGTAACCGCAACTTTTCAAATGAATCAGTACTTCCTCAGATCCCTTTACCCCCCCCCCTCCAGATTCCTTGCATGCTCTCTGGTTCTGGGGCTCTTTATCATTTGTACAACACTCCCCTCCTGCACCCTGTCCATCCTTGTGAGGTACCTGTAGTTATCTATCATGTCTCCTTTCACTTTCCTGTCTCCTGAGGTGTACATTCTGATATCTCTTTATCTCTCCTCATAGGGTTTTTGGTGCAACCCACTTTGCACCCTTTTAATTGTCCTCCACTGGAGTGCTTCCATTCTGCCTTCAGAACTGTGCACAATCATTTAAGGCTTTCTCACAAGTGAGAAAATACCATGGCAACACCACCTCCCTCCTTCTAGAGATACCTCTCCCTGTGCATCCCAGCATCATCATGGCCCTACCCACTGCTTTGACACACTGCCATACCACTTTGAGGTCACCTGATATGATACCCCAAGGTTCTTTTCCCTCTCAGTGATTTTCTTTACCTCCCAAAAAACATCCTATACTCAGCTACTGGCTCCTATGCCCTCAGTGCATGATTTTTCACTTTCTGATATTGAGCCCCTACTGCCATGCTCTTAGCCATGCCTCATGTTTTCCAAGGTCCCTACATATTCTGTCCACACCATCCCGAATGTTCTCTATATTACAGATTTTAGTGCCTTCTGCAGAAAGGCATATGTTCCCTTCCAGTTCTTCTGCAAAGTTACTTTTGAAGACATTGAAGAGGACTGGTGACAGTCCTGAGCCCTATGGCACACCTCTGGTCACTCACCTGTCATTAGAGTGAGTGTCCTTAACTACCATCCTCTGTCACCTATCCTTTATCAGTTCTTACCCAGTTCACCACTTTGGATCCCACCCCTAGGCTGATCAATTTCTTTATCAGTTTCCTGTGCAGCACAGTGTTGAAGACCTTGCTAAAGTCAAGCTAGGCCACATCCACTGCCCTTCCCTAATCTATTTTTCTCAAAGAAATCAATCAGATTCAATTGGCATGACCTCTTACCATGAATACATGGTGTCTTTGGTTTTGTATTCCACTGGAGTCAAAGTACTCTAACAATGTTTCCTTTAACAAAATTTCCATTAATTTCCCTACCACTACTGTGAGATGAATGATCTTTAGTTGCTAGCCTCTTCCCTGCTTCAGTTCTTATGGTGAGGACCACATCAGCTCTCTTCCAGGCCTCTGGTACCATGCCATTTTCCAGTAAGCTTTTGAATAAAGCCATCAGTGGGGCAGCAAGCCCCTCCCTGAGTTCCTTTAGCACCCTCACACTGCTAATAGATACAGTACAAGATGAATGTATTAATTACAGTTCTACGGGGGTGATTTACATCCTCAGCTGCCCTTGTGGATATTTGTATGTGGAACAAATGAAATGTGAATTTAAGCTTTGGATTGGGGAGCACCAAAATTCAATATGGACCAACAATGTGTAATATGCAAAGGGTAAACAATTTTTGGAATATAGACATGAATTTCCAGCATGTATCAGATTTGTTGCAACTGAAAAAAATTAAATAGGACCACATGGTTGAGATATTGGACATAGACAATTTATAGCATGAAGTATTTTAGATTGCTACTTTACATACAGTTTCTCCCCCTGGACTCAGTGATGATTTATCGTTGCATTCATATCTCTGTTTTATTTTGGTGCTTGAGTTGTTTCCTGCTTTTTGAATGTGTTTCAGCCTGGTTTGCTAATTTCACTTTATACCCTTACAGGTTTGAAAGCTATATTTATCTCTTATTACCTAAACATGGAAAGAAAAAGTTTTGCTTTACGTGCTGCTTGGAATGTATTTTAAATTGTTAATATTACTTTTGCCATTACAGGTTAATATTGTTTATTGTGACTGCTTAAAATTGAAAGCAACATGTGCTAGTACTATGTGTCAGTATTGTATATTGTTTTTATGTTCCATGTATATATGTGTGTTATATGTTGTTCTTTGGTAAGCAAATATTTTTATGCCGGCCTGGTGGCACTGAGGGTTTAGGCACTGGATGCCACACATCATGCCACGCCGGTGACCTGGGTTCAGGAACGAGCCCTGGATGCCATGGGCAGGCAAGGGAGGGAAGAAATTGAGCATCCAGTGGACTGCTCTCTCTTTCTGGGGAGGAACTGGGAGTACAATCACTTGAGGAGCGACCTCTGGCAGCAGCTGGAGGTAGCCTAACACAGCGTTGTGGCATGTGCCTGGGGGGTGGAGCCACGGCAGTATGTTGCCTTAACAGCTGGCCTCCACACGGATCCAAAACTAAGTAAAATACCTCCCTCCTCCCACCAATAGGCAATGGCACCTCCCACCCAATGGACCACACTCCCAGAAGCTGGGCATGGCTCTCTCCTCAATCACCTCCTCCCCGGCCCGGTGCTCAACCCTATAAGAAAGAGTGCCCTTGATGGGGGTGGCCCTTCCCCGGAGGGTAGTCCCGGGAGATGAAAGGTGTTGGGGGGGAGAGGAGAAGAGTTGGGTCATGCAAGGAGGTAGAGTCCAAAGGACTGGGTGATCACTGGAGAGAGTTCACCGGGGCACAAGAAGGGAAGGAAAAAATAGATTTAAAAAAAAGTCATATTTTTAAATATTATTATATTTATTGTGGCATCTTTTGCACAGCACTTGGGCACTTTTTTTTGCTTTTTGCGCTCTTAGGAGTACTTTGGTGTTTGCACATTTATTGACTATTGCTTCTAATTCCATTTGGTGTCTCTGGCTCTTTAAATGTACTGAGTGTTTAAGTCTTGTCTCTGACAGAGTCACACTACCTCTGATGAAGATGTCATAGCCGACATCAAAATGTTAGGGTGTGGCTTAGCGTGTCTCGGTGTCTTGGTATGCGTCTCTAAGTATTCACAGGACCTTATGTTTGATCGCATTAGTAAAAAAGTATTTTAAGTGTTTAAAACAATGGTGGATCAATGACAATCAGATTTGAAGTCTATGTCTGCTTTGAACACCTGTACTACAGTATGAAATGGCCATTACACAGTCTATGAGTCTACTGATGTGGCATGTTAAATAGATAATTTTGCACAGCTTTTGACTGGCCATTTATTCATTTTATAAGTTGGAGTGCTGATCTATTTCAGAGTTTGCCACTATGGAAGCCCCTTTGTGTTTTTGATTTCCTTTAGTACCCTTGGACGTATCCCATCCAGTCCCATTGCTATGTCCACATTCCGAGATGCAAGTCCCTTCAGGACTCTTTCCTTTGAAAATGGACTTGGGTCCACCTCCTCCCTTTTTGTTCCTGCTGTTCACTGGTAGTCTGTACCCCCTCTTTATACTGTGAAGACTAAGCAGAAGTACCTGTTTGGGATGGTTGCATTTTCATACTTTTCTGTGCAGTTTCCTCCTGCTGCCCTCCTCATCCTAACTATCCCTCCCATTGCTTCATCTTTTCTCTTAGGTACATGAGTAAAATCTTACTCCCTTTAGCTGCCCCTTTGGCTGTCCTTCCCTCTGTCTGTGCCTTTGCTCCCCTCACTGCCTTCCCTGCTTCCCTCTGTTTTATTTGGTATACCACCCTGTCTTCCTCCCTCTGTGTTTCCTTGTATCTCCTGAATGCCACCTTTTTCCCTGACTACCTTGGTCACTTTCCTATACAGCCATAATAGTCTATTTTTCTTCCACGTTTATGCACTTTCTTTATGCAGAGCTTGATTGCCTTAGTTATGCCCACCTTTATTTTTCACCTCTGTGCATCTCCCCATCCCTGGTAATGCCCCTCTACCAGGAAGTTTTCTGTGTCAGTCTCCCATTTCTTTAAAATCCACCCTCCTAATGTCCAGGACCTAGTCAGAATGTAGTTAGGCTCTTTTCCCACCATAATGTTAAACCATGCTGTACAGGGATTAATGATACCTAGGAGAATGCCCACTGTGACATCTGGAATGTCATCCCTGTTTACAAGTACCAAGTCCAGCTCTGCCCCATCCATAGTGTGGTCCTTGACTAGCTGTCTGAGAAAAGCTACCTGTAGGTAGCCAAGGATAGCCCTGCTGCTTGCTGAAGCTATAGTTCGAAGGCTTCATTTCACATCTGGCAGACTGAAACCATAAACCAGCAGCACCTCCGCCCTACTTACCATCCTGATAACAGCCTCTCCACCACCCCAGCACCTGTCTCATTGGATTACCCACAGCACCTTCAGCCCTTCTTTTTCTTCTGGTTGCCCCTGTACTTCAGTGGCCCTGATTCCTTCCTAAAATGATTATTCGTTATGCAGCTCAACAAATGAGAAGGACTTAGGAATTGTAACCTCTGATATGTTTAAATAGGAATTACATTGTGATATGATAGTTTAAATTGTAATCAGATACTTTGGTGCACTTCAAGTCATATGGTCAGCAGAAGCAGAAATGTGTTGGCACCCTTGTACAAATCATTGGTGAGAACATGGCAGGATTCACAGAACACTCTGAAGGGGAAAAAATGCACAAGCCCCCAAAATTTGCACAGTTGAGGAAAAGAGGTGGTAATTGTGCTGTGTCATATACACAAAAAGCCCACAGCTGCGGAAAAAATACACTGCAGACTGTGGAAAATATACACCTGTGGAAAATTCCTGGGCAAAAAAAATGGCATTGAAAAGTATGGCATATCTCCTTAAAAGGCTGTTCTCAGCCACTGTTTTTCTGTACTTAAGGAAAGAATGTTGCTCACATGCTGCACCAAGGAGAGTAATGCCTAACTCACCCTGAGCAAAAGGCAGTGTAATAACACTTGGGAAACAATCATAGTGGAGCTTCTGGCACCAAACAACAGCAAACCTGTGGGCTGTACAGTAGTGTCATTTGCTACACAAAAATAGGACACATTTCCATTGAAAGACAAGAAAGCACAACTACATGACCATGTGAAGCCTATAAAGGAGCCCCACAGGCAGTAGAGGCAAAGGTGGTAACAGCCAGAAGTGTGTGCTATAGACACAAGAGGAAGAAACACCTCAGATAGAGACACAACCAACTGATACATATTGCCAGTGGGCACAAGGTCCTGCTGGTACAGGTGGTGCTACCATGGTCCCAGTTGTGGGACTGACTGCTTGCCTCGCTAGGAGTGCTGGTTCTGCTTCAACTTTTGCAAGACTGTGAAAGTCTCCAGCTCCACTTAATATGGATAATCTGTTCTTGTTCCATCTGCTTGGCCTTTTATATTATTTCCACAGCTGAGGAAAAATATTGCAGATTTTCAGCACTTACAGAACTTCGCAACTCGCCTATTTTGCAATTTTCCACACCTGCAGAAATTTCGACTGTGAGTATGCTGCACTTGTATTTCCACAGTTTTACAAGCCTTTTTTCCTGCGAGTGCAGAACTTTTTGTTCTTTTTTTGAATCTAGCCCCACATCTAGAGTGCTGATTCAGGTTTTGGAGCTCACATCTTAAAAAGAATGTGACTCAGGGTACAGAAAAACATGTTGTATGAGGGGAGGTTAAATGATTTGCATCTGTTTACTCTGGGGAGCTGAAGACAGAGGAGAGATATAATTATGATGTTCAGAGCATCTAGGAATTTTTCTCTTTGAAACACTTACATTAAGGAATAAAGTTCTTTAAATGGCATACATGGTCATTCTTTACAATTTGCTGGGGATCTCTTTAAGAAAGACCAAAGAACGAATTGGTTTACACAGTGGGTTGTCTCTGTGTGGAATGGACTCCCTGTGGAGGTTGTCAGCAGTAATTGTCTGACAATATTCAAATGGAGTTTTACAAATATATAGTCAGCACATCTTTATCTAGTTACAATTGGTGAGAACCAGCTGGCAAAGCACATTGACATATTCTCTTCTCTTCTTTCTCCTGAAAAACTCATACAGTATGTTCTTATGTTCGGAAAACATTTAAATGAAACATTGTTCTTATAAAGCATATCCCAGCAAACTGCATTATCCATTCTTCTGAATGCCTCTATGGCTCTGTCTATGCATAATGGTGTGAGGTGTACAACAAAGAAGTTCAGTCCAATTTAACCTACCCACACAATATTTTAAAATACCACCAAAAAAGATCATGAGCATCCTCCTCATCATAATGAGGTTCATATTTAACAATGAATTTGGATTTCTCAAGCGGAACACCGATGCCACTGCTTATGCTCTGTTGTGTTGCCTTCAGTCTCAGAATCAATATCTAGTGGTCTCTCTATTTCCCTCTCTCTCTTATGACAGTAAAGATGTCTTTTTCCCCACTGCATTTGGATCTGTTGTTGGCACTCTTTCTTTCATTGTTTTCACAGTAGTTTTGTTTCTCAGGCTTTGCATTTCGAATCTCTCCATTGAGCTTTGCTTTTTGCTCCTCAGTCTTCATCTTTGACTTGCACAGATCTGCATTTGCTTTTGCTTTTTGTAGCTCTCCATGCACATTTGCCTTTATAAAGGTGCACTCCAGTTTCACATTGTGATCTGGTCTGGTTGAATCATTAGTGTGAGTTAGGGTTTTGTCACTCTTTCTCTCTCACTCACTGACCACAGTTTCATGACAGTGACCCAGGTCTCATTGTCCTCTTGGCCATTTTTCTCAAGATTCTCTATGAGGTCTGGGTTTGTCTGTTTCTTATAGGTGAGCCCTCCCCTTTGCTACAAATTCTGCAGATGGCCTCTGGTCAGTCTGTTACATGCTTTAGGCATTGTGCCTTGTCAAGTACAATGTTCACTAAAAATAACACAAAAGTGTAGACAAGTATCCTTTTTTGTATATCTTTTTCTGTCATTAACAACATAATATTTACTGCTCGCCTCTTGTTCTGTGTGGTTGGTAAAGGCAAAACTTTTTCAAGTACACACAATACTTCCTGGTGCCCACTGATTCGCATTCATTCATGAAGAATCACACACTGTATTCCTGCTGCCACCAATTTGTCACAATATCACATAAGTCAACATATGGGGTGTTAGTGTCCTAGGTTTCTCACTCTATTCATGCTGCCAACAACCTGGTCATGACTCACTTTGTGTTGCTCCCTTCACATCCCACTAGAGGTTGCTGCTCACACAGAACATGGCCAGGCTGTTGCTCACACAGTACTAGCCTTCTCAAACTTAAGAATCTCATAACTGCTACAGGTACACTTTACCCTTTCAAGGTGTACGTTTTACTACATCTGCTCAGTATGAGATGCATGTTTACTTTTTATCTTGGTAGAGTTCACTTAACCCTTGCAAGGCCATGGACTGATACATCAGTCCAAAATTCCTATATGTTGTAATTATGTTGGCAGCCTAAGGTTTAAGGGACAGCCCATGGAATAGCCCTGAAAACAGATTACCAGTACTGTACTTAGTAAAACATTGCAGTCGCAGATTTATTTAAAATAAAATACTTAATATTTACACAACAATTACAGGATATACAGTAAAATAATGGGGGGAGACACATACTACAGCATTTAAAGTACACATATTTAAACACAAAAGCACAGAATATGAAAATACTAATGCAAGTGACGTAAATTGTCTGCATGCAACAAGCATTTTTCTTTAGTAAAAACTGACCTTTTCCTTTGCTCTATCAAAGAGCAATTCCAGTCTTGTCTCTCTGCACTATGAAGAAGAAAAGAGCCTGAATTTACCTTTGCTCCCTGGCAAAACAAGCATTTGTCAATGCCAGGTGTTCACTGCTGGTATTGCTGTTGTACAGGGTTTAGGTTGAGATCCCTGTGTCAGAAGACTAATATAGGTTGGGCTTCAGTTGGAGGCAGTTATGACAGGGCAACAACAAACATCAATTGATGTTTTTCTTTTTACAGCATTTATTTAAAAAAATTAACTATGAGGGAGGGTTTTTTAATTCAGGTGGAGAAACTGGGGGATTGGGCACCTCCAGTGTCTGTGTTATGAGCAGCTCCCATAAGCTTTAGGGTTTTAGATGATCTGTGGTGAATTTTAATGCTTACATGGAAGATAATGTAAAGTTGTGTTAGGTCTCCCCCCACCCCTGACTCCAAGGAAAATATATAATTCTATGGCTGGCCACAGGTACCTTAAGATTGCAGTATGGGCTGGTTGAGAGCAGGCCATTTCCATGATATTACCAGGTGGATCTGCTTTTTTTAAAAAACAAGGAACATGGGAGTTCTCCCAAAGAACATGTTCAATCAATCAATCAATCAATCAATCAAATCTTTATTTATCCAGGCGATCACCGTTGAGCAAGCTCATTTGCAAGGTGGACCTGCAGTTAGACATAAAGGATAGACATACATATGATGCACAAAAAATAGAAATTAGGAATACAGACTTACATGTGTAAGGTACATTATAAACATTCCATTGCACTAGTTGAGAACAGGTAAATAATGTCAGAAATACATATTTACATGTGTAAGGTACATTGTAAACATTCCATTGCACTAGCGGTGAACAGGAGAAATAATGTCAGGCAATAGTTATACAAAGTACATTCTTATCTATACATGATTGAAGTCGTGGCTACTAGTATCAGCCGGGGAGTGCAGATCATAGTCCAAATGCTCAAATGCTCAAATGCTATTAGTTCAAATTTGCAAGTTGCTGCATTCTGAAGGGGTAAACTAAACTCCAGTTTTATAGGCAACTGATATTTAAAATCAGTGCCAGCCACTGTTTATTTAATTGCTTGATCTACCCTAAATTATGTCTGTTTGTTTGTTTATTTGCTTAATGGGTCAGTATACTGGAAAAAATGAATTTCATTTACAGATGTGACCCACAAATAAAAACTGTTACATAAAGCATAAAACCATTACATAAAACATATAACACAAATCACATAATAAACATTTTTGGACTACAGTATCCATGTCATATAGCAAAAAAATCTATTAAAACATCCACATTCAGATAATGTAGTTAAATACAGATATGAAGCATGTGAGAAAGCCTTAGCAGTACTTACATTTCTGATAGTAAAAGGGATAGTATTCCAATCACTTGGTACAGAATACCCAAAAGCATGTTGACCACTTAATGTTCTCATTAGGGGGAGCTTCATAACCTTATTATCAACACTATTTCTAGAGTAGAAAGTGGTATCATAATATCCCAGGTCACTAGTCAGACTTAAAGGAACCCCAGACTTAAGAATTCTAAAAGTAAACTTAGCCATTACATATCTAAAATTTAGCCAAACTGACAACCAACACATCTTTTTTTAAATTTCACAATGATGTGTGTCTTTAGGGGCTGATAATGCAATTTTGCCAATTAACTGTAATAAAGTAGAATTTACAGCAATTATACTAGAAGAAATACATGTATTATCTTTTATCAAAGTAGCATAATCTACAACCGGAGCTAGGCACTGCTTAGTTATTACCATTTTAGAATCATTAGTAAGAAAATAATGTATTCTTTTTTTATTCAGTGAAAAAAGCTCATTACATACATTGCATATAATATAACATCATTATAGTATTGAAGATACATCAATCAAGAGTCATTAATGTAAAGAATCAAGATACAGACCTTTAAAATTAATAAATTTCCCCTGCATTCATACATATTAGTAACCATTGAATTTCAAGCTTTCTATCTAAAAAACTTTACCCACATACTATAAATAGAGGTTATAAACACTGGTCAATAGTTGCATGTGTCAACTACATATATTTCAATTAATGATACAGTACATCACATAATAACATATCATTTAATACTGAATATAAATCAAAATAATAAACTGAAAATTATAATTCTAACAGATTACATGGTGGCTATGGAATAAGCTTTTAATGTTTTGTTTGTAGTACTTGCTATTGGGAATGCAACAAGGGAGCAATCTATGGCTAGTAATCACTTAAGACATCTAAAGGGTATGAGTGAATGAATCCCAGATTAGGTTAAATATATTTATTTGCTTATAGTTCACATAGTGTATCTGCTATGTTTAATGGATAGAGGTCATAGAGTTTAACCATACCATAAACAGAGGGAGTGCATTATCTTTCCATTCGATAAGTATTAATCTGAAGACATTGATTATACCTATGTTTATGAGGGATCTTTTTATAAACATTCAGGCTTCTCAGTGGGCCACCATATCTAAGTAACATCCAAAATGGATCTTTGGTAAGTCTCCTACCAGGAGCACATGCCAGAAAGCCTAATATTGATTCCCACAATGAGCTCTAACTGGGCATAGAATTAACATGTGTTCTAAAATGCCAATTAAATGATGGCATCAAGGGCATGCATTGGACACACCAGAATTCATTACATTTAGCCGATCTGGTATGTTATATATACACTATAAAATATTAAATTGTATCTGAGGAAATATAGAAGATTTTAGTTCCCAGGCTTTTCAATCGATAATTTTCTTCCATAATGAAAGTGGGATATTCTGATTTAATTTGTTCTCCAATTTAGATTTTAGGTCATCTAATTCCTGTCCAGCGTTTACAGTGAATGCTTTATAGATAGCTGAGATAATTCTGTAAGGCTGGGTGGATGCTAAAATTTGCTTGATTTGATCAGATCTGGATTCTACAGGTTGATTAATATTTTTATGGATATAGTCTGGGACTTGTAAATAACCATACAATTGTGTGTTAGAGAGACCAAATTTAATTATCAGTTGTTCAAAATCAAGAACTTGACCCATATCCATAAATTGAGCAACTTCACACAGCCCCCCCCCCATACCAATTTCTAAATGTAGGGTCATTAAGAGAGGGAGGAAAAAAAATCAAATATATTAGGGAATGTGCAGCCCATTACATTTCACCAGATCTTCACAGCAGTTTGTGTACAGAAAGATAGCTTTCTAAGGAGTTTGCTATGTTTCCTAGCAAATAAACAATGTTTTACATTAGAATACAGAGAACAGAAAGTTTCAGTATTGACTGAGTGATCATCAATGTCATTTTAAAACCATTTCTGTAACATCACCATATTTGTTGTATAGTAGAAATGTTTAAAACAGGGTAGGGATATCCCACCCTCTGTGATGGGCAAATACAGTTTATAAATTTTTAGTCTTGGCCTTTTGTCCTTCCACAGAAACTTCTTTGTTAAAGTTTCTAGCTCTTTGAAAAAAATCATCTTTAATGGTTATTGGTATATTTTGAAATAAAAATACACATTTTTGGAGAGTGTCCATCTTTATGGTTTTGACCCTGCCGATAAGTGTCAGGGGAAAATGTTCCAAATTTTTTAATGCCATCTTAATTTTCTGAATTAGTTGATTAAAATTAAGTAAATGTAGTTTGTTTAGCTCATTGTTTATATGTATGCCTAAATAATATTTCCATCACAGTTTTGAGTCTATATTAAGGCAGGGATCTAAATGGCTCCAAAGGTTGTTTAGTTTCCATGATCTCTGTCTTGTTCCAGTTAACATTATAGCCTGAGGCCTCACCAAATTGTAGAATAACATGTAAGATTGAATTGAATGAATGGTTAAGATTTTGAGCAAATATTAAAGTATCATCAGCATAAAAGCTGATGAGATATTCAATGTTGTTTATTCTAGGTCCGAGAATAGTTTCAGATTTCCTGATAGTCATGGCAAGAGGTTCAATAGAGGGGGCCAAAATGAGGTGTGATAAGGGGCAGCCTTGACAGGTGTCCCTATATAGTTGAAAACATGAAGATATGTCTTGATTTGTTTTAATCCTGGCCACCAGGTTGGAATACAGCACCTTAATTCACTGCATAAATGTTGGGCCAAATCCAAATGTAGGTAATATTATTTTTATATATAGCCACTCCACCTGCTCATATGCTTTTTCTGCATTCAACAGCAGTAGAGAAAGATCAGAGATTTTGCAATGATCCAATATATTTAAGGTTTTCCTAATATTCAATGTTAAAGAATGACTTCTAATGAAACCATTTTGATCCGGGTGGACTATGTGGGGAAGTACTTTCCCCAAACTAGTGGCCAGGATCTTAGCCAAAATTGTGGCATCAGAATTTATGAGTGAGATGGGTCTATAAGAGTTGGATTGTAGAGGATCTTTAAAGTTTTTAAGAAACAAATGTATACAGCCTCTTTGAATGAGGGTAAAAGGGATTTAGTATTGAACATATAATCAAATACCAGTTTAAGAAGAGGAGCTAAGAGGGTGGAAAATATTTTAAAGAAGTCAATCATAAAGCTGTCAGAGCTGGGGGCTTTACCGAGGGTAGATTTTTAATCACCAACAGAATTTCCTGCATGGTAATATCCTGTTCCAGTTTTTGATTCTCTTCTGGTTGAACTTTATGGAAAGTCAAACCTGAGATAAACTTATTTATGTTCTCCTGAGAAAATGTGTTTTCAGATGTATAAAGCTCCTGGTAGTATTGGGAGAATACCGTATTTATTTCCAGAGTTCTAGAAAGAGTTTCCCCATGAGAATTTTGAATGGACGTGATTCATTTTTTTTGTTGCTGAACTTTAAAGAGGAGTGGAAATGGAAAATGTTTGTTTGGAAAAGCAGCATATTTGTCACTTAATTCATATATACGGTGAGCTCAGTCATAAATAAGGGCAGTGTGTAGAGTGTTTATTTTTTATTTTGTTTAACATGACAGTGATTAATAAATATGGCTGTTTCTGTTCCCATTTCAGATTTTACTCCAGTGCCATCTGAGAAAAAGTAAGCATGCTAGAAAATCCGTGACATGTTTGTTTGAGTTTTTGGTGCCATCTACTTTCCGCATGCACATTTTACTTTGGTATCAGCAGCAGTCAATTTCACCCATCTCTGCTTCATTTGTATTGTTTAATCTATTCATTTTATTAGTCTTTCATGATATCAAGTAATTTTTACTAAACATTCACAGCACTTGTTTAAGTAGTTACATATTGCCTACATAATGTTTGACTTCAGTTTCTTTAGTTCATCTTCTGTAGTTTAGCAAGCGTGTTGATTCAGCTAAACTGCCATAAACAGAATAAAAGATGTCAACTGAAATCTGATCATGTTCTCTGACATTACCCAATATAAATGATGCTGTTTGATATTATTGTATTATACAGTTTAGCGTAATGTGTTGCGAATGAGCTTAGTCCATGTAGCAGTCCTGGATTAGAATCACACATATTCCACTTGCATAGTGAGTGAAACTGAGCATGTAATTTAACCACCACAGTCCTCCCATGTAACCTCTGAACATAGTCACTTGTGCCTTTTGTGCTGCACTTGAGTGCTACAGGAATGAATCTAAAAAAAATGTTATCCTCTTTCTGCTTTGGTTGTAGTGGTAACTTCAAATGGATGTTCCATGCAAGTACCTCTGCATTCTGTCTTTTAAGCACTCCTGATATTGTTTTCTAAGTATTCACACCTCATTATGCTCAGTTGAAATATATTGTAATCTATAGATCTTCCAGTTCTAATGTATTTTTAGGCTTTCCCAATGTTTATCGGTTAATTTTTTTAAACTTACTTATGGTACGGTGAATACGAATGTTGCAATTTTTCCTTTATGCTTTGAAATGATGTGTAACTCTGTACTCTTTGTTTCAGGAAAAGCATCATTTAAAGACAGCTAATGAGATCTTAAAACTGTATCAACAGCTGTTTGATGTCACACTGCAAGTAGCTTAGTAAAGGGTGGATGTTGATGTATAGTACGTGCTCACACATTATAAATGATGTAGTATTGTTAAAGGACCATGAGCAATTTACAAAAAAAGAGTTTATAATATTTGAATGGGCTAAGGGGATGCCATTCGTGAATCAAGCTAGCAACATGTGCTATAAGGATTGCAATTACATAGGAAAAGCAATAAATAAAAAACAACATTGGTTTCCACCGTTCTATACATTACAGTAATAGTCATAGGTGGAAATTAATGGGTGATAGACAGGTAGCATAATGTTATGATGAAAACTTCTTTTTTTTTACATACAACAAGACTACATGTATGTAATTATACTATTCTTGTGTACTACCAAGAACCATACATATAACAAAAAAAAAAGAATGTTTATGAAATACATAGCAATGGAATCATAATGTGGTAGGAAAACACACCATAGGTTGTGAGGTAATACAGTGCATTATTTCTTTAGCAACTACAGAGAATAAGACACTACCCAAAGAGGTTAGACAAAATTGATTTGCTGTCATCGTACATTCCATTAGAAGGGCAGCAAATTGAGACTTCTGAAGGAAAAAAAAAACAGCTGTCTAACTGCCATCAACAGCCATAAATACATTATGTGCCATTTCTACCTAACATCTGTATCTAAAAAAAAAAATAAAATGAAAAAAGATAAAAACAGTTTATGGAAAAGGTTCATCAAAATATTGTACCAAGTTCATATCACAATTTTTATTGTTTATCTGGTTGCAATTAGGTGGGGGGAGGGAGTCAGTTTTAGTAGTGCCTGCCTGCCTTACTGCTTAGCAATGCTCAGTTTTCCATGTGCAGCCCAACTCACAATAACCATCAGATTTCTTATAACTATGCCATAAATCCTAATAAAAACAATAAAAGTATTAATTCAGTGGTATGAGCAAATTCCATACTCAGATTCTATGTACTGTATGTAATAATAGCAATATCTGTAAAGAACAAGATTTAGATCGCCAGGAAGAAAACATCTTTTGCCCACTGTCTCACTCTTGTAGCATATGATATTTTGACTCTTGTTAGTAAAGTAACATAATGTATGGGGTGGATTTGCAATCAGTGGGTAATTAGTGATGGGTTGGCCGAGGATAATTATGATAAGAGATAGAACTTGAACTGGCAGGGACAGCATTATGTTAATATTCACCTCTGCTTCTGTCTGTCTTGCTTATAAGTATCTCCTACTGTTTATTTTTAGGTGTTAGCATGCCAGATTGTGGTAACTCAGAGGGAGAAGGCAGTAGAGCAGTGTGTAGTATAGAGGAAGTAGAAGGCAGTCAGGCTTACAGATATGTACTTTGTGACAATAAAAAAATAAAAGACAGCAGACAATCATAGTAAAAATGTGTGTGTGTGTGTGTGTGTGTGTGTGTGTGTGTGTGTGTGTGTGTGTGTTGGGGAGCCAAGATGACATGGGAGAGGAGTAGAGAAAACCAGAAGTTGGAGAGGAATGAAAATTAATCAGAGAAGTGACAGGACATAAAGAATTGAACTGAATGGTTAGCACAGAGTAAGCAGTGGTGGTTGGGGGCAGGGTGTTAGAAGAAAGATGACAGCATGAAAAACAAGATCCAGGCATCACAAGGACAAGTTTGGATGTCCCACTCACAACATCTGTGTGGTCAAATGTCTGATGAACCATCGTAAGTAGGAAGTCTCGGCATTATCAAATTTAGCATGACTTTAATTTCTGTGGAATCACAATCCAGTGGGATGCTACATGTTTGAGTGGGTGCATTGAGTGTCCTCAGAGCAGTAAGAACATTATTGTACAGAGTACTTTTTTTTCAGGTCATTTGCACTAAAGTAAAACTGGTTTAGCTCTGCAAATTGTTATTTTTCCTTTTAAGCCAAGGATGTTACACTAACTGTCATTTCTAGGATGTAGCAATGTGCATGACTGGGTAAATACCTTGACTGCACAACCAACAGCATACCCATAAAGAGTATCACCCAAAAATCAGCAGCATTTATTGATACACAATCAATTAACTCTAACTTTCTGCATTATATATATTGAAAAAAAGGTGATTCTGGCAGTCACCATTGCAAATATATTTTAAGGCTATTTAAAGTTTGGAATATTGACAGCTAAAAGAGGAGGAGACTGTATTATCACCCTATTCAGAAAGGGGGCAACATCAGGCTGGGATCACTAGAAATTGCAAATGAGTGCATGAGCAAGTGCTAAGCAGTGAAAAATAATAAAAAATAATGGTTACACAATAATTTTGTCACCAACTGAAAAAAATATATCACTAACATAATTAATACAAGTTAGGAATGCATCACATTGAGGGGGACTCAAGATTCATGTAACATCTGAAGAAACACATGAAAGTTATTTTTTTTTAAAAGAACCACAATTAAGAACACATTTTCATGTGGTTTGTAGCCAGCTTTAGTTCTGTTTAGGCTGCATGGGTGAAGGAATGTGAGTGTACAGACACTGTTTTGCATGATCTTCATCTGCATTTACAGCTGCTTCTATTACTGCACTTGCTAGTTTGATGAAAGAAGTGCAAGTAGTAGATACACCAGAATACAGTGCCACAATTCCCATACTACTAGTCTTAATACATGTCCCAGTGCACTAACACCACTGTATGACTGGCCTCTGAACTGACTACTTGTCATCAGAAAAAAAATAAAATGACAGTAAAACTGACACAGATTCAGATGAAAATAATTTGAAATCACAGCGCAGTATCTAATTGTAACAAGACATGCAGAGAGACATATGTGCTACCAATAATATTGAACTACTCAGTTTAGAAAACCAAGGATCCAGTGGCACAAAGAAATGTTTAAAAAATTAACATGAACAAGTTCTGATCAGTGCCAACAACAGCAAAACAGTTCAAAACAGAGAAGCAGCACACAGCGGGATAAATTTCATAAGACATGTATAGCAGGACAACTAACAATATTCCACAAGAAACAACTACAACTTTACAACCTTTTTAGTTGTACTTTGGATTTTTTTTTGAGCCTGTATTAACTCCATACAGCTGGCTCAAACAGCGACATCATATGGAATTCAAAATATGTCAAGCAAGTCTCGAACACAGATGAGAACTCTCATGATTGGAGTTCAACAGAAGTGATGATTAGAGAATACAAACCACAGAAATAACCACAAGAGTCAAATTTAATTGAACAAATTATGTTTTATGGGTATTAGGTAGTATTTACTCAGATAAACTCACTGGTGGCATGTCATGTCCCCTTTAAGCTGCCAGGCTAACAGCTTATCAGATTTATCCCACAAAGCATAATATTGGCTCCTCGTATATAAAAGTTGTTTTTCCAATTCCTCCATGTCTAATTTATTGTGCTGTTCTTTAAGAGTACTCAAATGTAAAAATGTAGTGGAATCATTGGTTTGAATATATGATTCTTCAGTATTAGAGATTAAGGTCTTCAATTCTTAAATTTTTTGTATTCTGCTTTTATTACGTTTAATAGTATACGATGAAATGCAGCACCCAAGGAAGGCCTTAAAAGATTCCCACATATATCCCATATTTGTTTCTTCAGGTTTGTTATTGCAAAAGAAAGGGTCACTATCCGATTTAATTTGTTTATGAAAATCTGTGTCCTTCAACAGTAGGGGATCAAATTTTAAAATGTTTTGTTTAATTTTGTCAGAATATTTCAGTGTAAGGGTAACTGGGGCATGATCTGAAGTTGCTATTGTGCCATAGTTAATCCCAGCTACTTGATAGACAGAGGACTGAGACAGCAAAAAAAAAATGATCCTGGAATACGTAATATGGGGAGGGGAGTAAAAGGAATATTGCTGAACATATGTGTTCATACATCTCCAAATTTTCATAAGATTTAAATCCGACATATGCTGTTTAATAGCCCTAGCAGCTGATGTCAATCTGTCTGGTTGGGTACAAGACCTATCCAAGACAGGGTCAAGCACTAAATTGTAGTCTCCCCAATGACTTAAGGGCTGGAAAGTTTCTCAATTCCAAAAAGAAATCATTAAAAAACAATGGAGAACATTGGTTACTCATCAGCTAATTTTTTTAAATCATATAGTTTTGCAATGTATTGAGCATTTTTATCATTTGTTTAACATTTTGTGAGATGAACAAAAATGTTAACATTCATTACCTAAACCATATTAATTATACAGCATAAAATATCTTTATGTTTATTTTCTATTATATATGGATTACATTCTTTATCCTTAATAGCCTTATAACATGCCCCCAGATGTATATGTTTAATACAAAAAAGCCTCTTTTTAAATTCATTATATTGAATGGGGCCATAATATAAATTATTCATCAAATTGTGTTGCCCATACTGTTTCCGACATGTTGCACTGATATCCATTTCCATTAAGCAACATATCATAAGCCCAATTAATATAAGCCCCTGATCCAAATTACATAGCATCCCCCCCATCCATAGTCTAGATGGTCATAGAGTCTCTAAGTAGGCAAACCACCTTAGCCAAAGCCCAGGGTAAATACATGCTATTTTTAAACATTGAGCAGGACTACAGTTTGAGTTATGCTACACATACTATAATAATAACTGTATAAGATCACAGATTCGGGGTTCTATATGTGTAGTATTAATTAAGACCTCCCACTAGTGGTTGCTTACAAAAAAAGAGCATCTGTATTTACCAATAACAGTAGTGCCAAAAATAGATTCCTGAGCAACATTATCTTCATATTTGCTCACATTACCTTAAAGCATTGCATCTTATACAGTGCTTAACTATGAATTAACGTTTATGTCCCAGACATGTAAGCAGTGGTAGCAGTTGCCCCTTCTGAATTAGGGCTCTGTAGTATGTAAAGAAATGCTTCAGCCTTTTTAGGATCTGAGAATATTATAGTTTTACCATGAACAAAAAAATGAAGATGAGACGAGGTTAACATAATAAATCTTATGTCCTATGCTCTAAGTATTTCTCTGGCACTGTCAAATACCATACAGTTCTGCATGGTGGAAAACAAAAAGTCTGGATATGCAGAAACTTTATAGTTTTCAACATGCAGGCCCTTATTAATTCTAGCAGTTCAAAGAATTGCCTCATGGTCCTGATAGTAATGATGCTTCACAAACACAGTCCTTGGATATTTCCAAATGCCAGCTGCATTTTCATGCAATTTGGGACCCCCCCCCCACATTGAGCTTTGTCCAGAACAACTTTTTCCTCAGGATATTCCTGTTTGAGTGCCAGGGTTAATAATTTCTCAAAATCCTTTCACTTATTACTTTAAGGGAGGCCAATAATCTTGACATTAGTTCTTCTGGAGTGGTCTTCTAGGTCTGAAACTGTTTGCTCAAAATCAGCTATAGTAGTGCTATGCTTGGACTGCCTTTTAACAATGGGATTAATCCTGTCCTCTAACAGGCCAATCCTAGTTTCTGCTTCTACAGTTCTGAGGGTCAAATGTTTCAATTTCTGATTAGTATCACTAAGCACTTTTGACATATCAGAAAGCACTGTAGTAATAGTGGCAAACCCATTAACTATCTCATTTCTGATATCAATTTGGAAAGCTTTAAAGTCACCAGCATGAAAGGACTCTGCTGCCTGTATATTGCAATTTGCTGAAGTGCTCTCTCTCTAGTATCAGCCAACCCTGTGGAAGTTTCAGAAGGATATTGGTACAATATTTCACCCTGCATTTGACCCCCAGTACAAAGAGATTCATTGTTGCTTGGTGGAAAATCATTTTGAGCTCCTTGCATTTCTACAAGTTCAACTTCTTTAGTTTGGCATAACATTTTACCTGAGCTCGTCAACAGGTATAGTCTCATTCATGTTGTCAGCAGTTAATGTGGAACCCAATGGATTTTCCTCCTCCTCATCCTCCATTGTGTAATTCAGTTTGTCAGTTTCTGGGAGAGAATCAGCTGGAGCTGGGCAGACAACCAATAGGGGAGGTTCTTGAATAGGTGATAATGGTTTACCCTAGAAGATGGTAGTAGACAATAAAAAAGTAATCAACTTTTCTTGTTGCAGGTGAGTACACCTGTTATTGGGATCAACTTTATCTGGAGCATCCGATACCTCAGCAGCACTAAAGCCAGAAGTCAGAAAGACCTTTTTTCCTTTTATGTGTTTCCCGTCCCTGGGCAGGTGTTCATGGAGGTGTGCTTTCTCCATCGAGGTAGGGACATACTCCACAGAATATCAATAAACATCTTCTGTGTTGAAGAAAAAAAGATGAATCTCTCCGATCAAACCACCAGAAGAAGGTTAGATTTCATCAGATAGTTGCTCATTCTAGGCATAATAGAGCTATGATGGATTGGAGGCTTGAAGGCTGAACACTCTGCATGCAATATTGAATTGGCTCCTCCTCACCACCCAGAACAGAGCATTTACAGAAGTGACCCACAAATAATAAAAACACTTACATAAAGCATAAAACAATTACATAAAACATATAATACAAATCACATAATAAACATTTTTAGACTACAGTATCCATGTCAAATAGCAAAAAAAATCAATTAAAATATCCACATTCAGATAATGTAGTAAAATACAACTATGAAACATGTGAGAAAGCCTTAGCAATACTTACATTTCTGATAGTAAAATGAATATTCCAATGACTTGGTGCAGAATACTCAAAAGCACATTGACCACTTAATGATCTCATTAGGAGGTGCTTCATAACTCTATTACCAATCCTATTTCTAGAGTAGAAATCAGTACCATAATATCCCAGGTTACTAGTCAAAGTTAAAGAAACCACAGGCTTAAGAATTCTAAAAGTAAACTTAGCCATTACATATCTAAAATTTAGCCGAACTGACAACCAACCCATCTTTTTTAAAATTTCACAAAGATGTTTATCTTAAGGGGCTGATAATGAAAATTTTCCAATTAACTATAATAAAGTAGATTTTTTAGCAATTATACTAGCAAAAGTACAAGTATTATCAGTTATCAAAGTAACATAATTTACAACTGGAGCTAGGCACTGCTTAGCTATTACCAGTTTAGAATCATTAGTAAGAAAATAATGCATTCTATACAATAATGCTACTTTTGAATGAATCTTAACAATTACTCTTTTAAAATATGGTGAAAAACTTAGCATAGGGTCAAATAAGACTAGTAAATATTGAAAACTATCCACATTCTGTAAGTAGGAACCATCAGAAGATTTAACCTGCAGGCTCTGTCATCTTTTTCTTAAACTGGCATTAGTACCAAACACCATAGTTTTGGTTTTCAGTTTATTCAAAACCAGCCTACTGGCAATAAGGCATTGTTGCACATTACACATCTCTTTAGTTAAGATACTATTCAATTCATCAACTGTGACATCTTAAGAATAAATAATTGCATTATCTGCATATAACATAAGACAAGCATCCCCTAGTAGCCTAGGTAACAAGCTCCCTGAACTGGTGGCCTTGATGAAAGAGGGATGCCTGGATATTGTGGCAGTCACAGAAACATGGTATACATAGAACCATGACTGGGATGTCAACATACCAGGGTACACAATCTATAGGAGAGATGGGGAGGGTAGAAGAGGAGGAGGAGTAGCTCTCTATGTAAGGAAAGGGATCAAAGCAATGGAACTAAAGGATAAACATGGAGGAGAGGAGGCACTGTGGGTCACCCTGGAGACTGGAAGTGACACTACAATCCGCACACTGCTTGTATACAGATCCCCCTCTCAGAGGGTGGAAATATACAAGGAAATGATAGAAGACATGCTTAGCATGGCAGAAAAAGGGGAGATGTTGCTGATGGGGCACCTGAATATGTCAGATGTTAACTGAAGCACCTTTGCTGTAGCCACATCCAAGAGCAGGGCAATTCTTGATGCCCTACAGGGGGCATGCCTCAGACAGCTAATGTTGGAACCCACTTGAGAGGGAGCAATCTTAGACCTGGTAATCTCAAATGGGGACACTGAGATGATCTCAGATCTAGACGTGGGTAGCCATCTGGAAACAAGTGACCACCAAACAGTGTGGTTCACAATAAACTGAGCTGTAGAGTCAAGCCACACAAAAGTGAAGGCATTGGACTTCAGGAGGGCTAATTTTGTCAAAATGGGAGAGTGCCTCAGAAAAGCACTAGCAAACAGGCAAGAAGGAAGAGTGGAGCAACAATGGGGAAACATCAAAACTACCATCACAGAGGCAACAAGCCTTTGTGTGATGCAAATAAAAAAAATCAAAATGAAAGAACAAGCTACTATGGTTCTCAAAAGCGGTAGCAGGGAAGATTTGGGAGAAAAAGATGGCATTCAGGAAGTATAAGGAAACAACGAAGGAGCAGGACAGAGAACTGTACCAGTTAAAGCAGAAGGAAGTGGGGAATGAAGTCCAAACGGAGGAAAAGATATCTAAAATGGTTAAGAAGGGGGATAAAACCTTTTATAGGTACATTAGGGAGTGAAGAAAGAAAAAGGGAGGGATAATAAGGCTGAATAAAGAGGAGAGTGGATGGCAGAGAGAGACAGTGAAAAAGCAGGGATACTGAACAAATATTTCTGCTCTGTATTCACAAAAGAAGAGCAAGGGGAGGTACCTAATCCAATCAATAGAATCACTCTGGGTGGGGGGGGGGTTGATATCAGTCCTTTCACAAAAGAAAGGGTTCTGAAAGAACTCATAAAACTGAAGGTGGACAAAGCAATGGGGCCTGATGGGATTCACCCCAGAATTCTAAAAGAACTAAGGGGAGAACTAGTAACACCACTGACTACACTTTTCAGCAAATCATGGGAGGATGGTATGGTACCCAAGGACTGGAGGAGGGTGGATATGATTCTCCTTCAGAAAAGTGGGAGTAAGACAGAGACAGGAAACTACAGACCTGTCAGTTTGACCTCAGTGGTAGGGACAATGATGGAATCACTTCTGAAGGAAAGAATTGCAGAGGCAGTATAGCGCAGTGGTCTAAGGCTCTGAACTGCAAATCTGGTGACATCCAGCAGACCAGAACTGGGTTTGAATCCCACAGCTTCCACTTGCATACTGTGTGACCCTGAGCAAGTCACTTAACCTCCTTGTGCTCCCAGGTCACTCCTGTAAAAAAGCTTTCAGCTTAGTGTGCTATACCTGGTTAAACAACTAAATTAAAAAAAAAAAAAATTAAAGAATTGCTGAGTGTGTGGAGGTCAGTTGGGCACAGGACCCAGGGCAGCATGGATTCACAGCGGGAAGGTCATGTCAGACAAATCAAATTTATTTCTTTGACTGAGTGACCAAAGTAGTAGACCAGGAGGGGCTGTGGACATGGCCTATGTAGATTTTAGAAAGGCATTTGACACAGTCCCACACAAAAAATTAATAAACAAATTAGCCAGCCTGGGAGTGGGTCCCAGTCTAGTCGCCTGGGTAAAATATTGGCTGGACAACAGGACACAGAGGTTAATAGTAAACAGAGTCCACGGTGAAGAAAGGGGGGGGTTACTAGTGGGGTTCCACAGGGTTCAGTACTGGGTCCAGTCCTTTTTAATGTCGTTATAAGTGACATTGCAGAGTAACTGGAAGGAAATGTGTGTCTCTTTGCAGATGACACAAAGATCTGCAACAGGGTTGATACACAAGGTGGGGTGGAAAGGATGAGAAGGGACTTGGCAAGGTTGGAGGAATGGTCAAATGTATGGCAGCTTAGATTCAATGCAAAAAAATGCAAAGTAATGCAAGTGGGAAACAAAAACCCAGGGGAAGAGTACACAATGTGGGGTGAGATGCAGACAACACCAATGGAAAGGGACCTGCGAGTAGTTATATCAGATGACCTAAAGGTGGGCAAGCAATGTGAGAAGGCAGTAAGAAGGGCTGGGGGAATAGTGGGATGCACAAGGAGAGGCGTCATCAGTAGAAAACAGGAAGTTTTTATCCCTCTGTACAGACAGTTGGTGAGACCACATTTGGAGTATTACATGCAGTTCTGGAGACCCCATCTCTGCAAAGACATAGACAGGGTGGAGGCTGTTCAGAAGAGGGCAACCAAGATGGTGCAGGATCTGCACCAGAAGACATACAAAGAGAGACCAAAGGAGCTTAATATGTATGGCCTTGAGGAATGGAGGGAGAGGGGAGACATGCTAGAAACTTTCAAGTACCTCAAGGGAATCAACAAAGTCCAAGAGGGTAGCTTCTTTCTGAAAAAGAGATGTGCAAGAACAAGGGGGAACAATCTGAAGATAGAGGGGGGGCAGCTCAGAGGTAATGTGAGGAAGTATTTTTTCATGGAGAGGGTTGTGGATGCATGGAACAGCCTTTCTGAGGTGGCTGTTGAGTCAAAAACAGTGGGGGAATTCAAAAATGCATGTACCAGACATAAGGCAATTCTGGTGGGGAGTAGGAGGAAGTAGGTTGTTGGTTAACTAAGATCTGCAGCTTATCCATTAGCTAGGGAAATGGGCAGACTAGGTGGATCAAGCTGTCCTTATCTGCCATCAGATTCTATGTTTCTATGTAGTACTGCAGAAATGTTGTCAAAAAACAAAGAAAACAAGACAGGACCTAGTATGGATCCATGTGGGACTCCATACTTTACAAGTGCAATATTTGAGACAACCTCACTCTATTTCACTCTCTGAAATCTAGCTCTGAGATAGTCCTCGAGCCAACTTAAGGCAGACTGTCCTACCTCAAGTGATTCAAGCCTTCTAATTAAGAGCCCATGGTCAACAAGGTTGAATGCCTTGGTCAAGTCCACAAACATAGCTACAGTCAGGCATTCCCTCTCCGTGATCTCCAGGACCACACTTGTGAATTTAACCAAGGCAGTCTCAGACCCATGGCCTTTCCTAAAGCCATGCTGGTTTTGGTACAATAGCCCAGATCCTTCAATATAATCCATGAGTTGATTTTAAACAATTTTCTCTTGAACTTTTGCCAAAGCTGATAAAATAGAAATGGGTCTATTGTTCCCAAAGTCATATACAGAACCACATTTATGAATCAGAACACCTAGTGTATGTTTTCATACATCAGGAACTTGCTTCGAGGTAAATGATAAATTAAAAATAATACTGATGGGATAAGCCAGTTGCTCAGCAGCTTCTCTCAAGAGACTAGGAACAAGCCCATCAGATCTCTCTGCACTATCCCATTTTATTTGCATTAGCAATTTTCTAACCACATTTGATGTAGTAACTTTTAGGCAGAACTTTCTAAAATCAATAAAACCAGTACTCGGACATTCTAGGAGACAGTCATCCACCACAGTTCAATATTGATTCAAGTTAGTAAACTTCTTAATAAATTCATTATCAATATCCAAAGGACAAGTTATTAAATCATCACCTAACTTCATTGATAACTCTGAACCTTCAGAAGATCAGATGAGATTAATGTGAACTGGTCACTTGTTTACTAGTGTTACTAGTAGTAGTATATTTTATTCAAAACCTTGAAAAGGAAGCACTCCATTGAGCAGAGCTCATTTCAATGGAGTTCCTACAAGCAAGCATTCAGTTTCCATACACACTATTAAGTTACATAAAAATACAATACATTTTTAAAAGAAATAAATATAATTATAATATTCAATACATTGTCATAGTGAGAAGGTGCAGGAAGCCTTTAATTGTATTCAGTAAAAAAGTCAGACAATATCTGTCTGGCAACATGGTAGAAAAGTATTACTCAGTTCCTGAAACCATTGTTTGATATATTGTTTCTTATTTACTAACCTTAGTGGCCAAGTGACCATTAATTTAGTATGCTGTGTAATGAAAGGATGTACCTGGAAGGACAGTGCTGAGCTGAAACAAGTAGATTCAGGGTAAAGGAAACACTGCTGGCACCTGCAAACCATCTCAACTCAAATCCAGTTTATACACTGCTACATTGTGTGAATATTCAAAGAACACAATCACATACCTTGTCTTAGTCCATGACATGCTTTACTTTATTGAGCGTAATCAAGTGCTGGAACACTCTGAATATCCAAAAATCTCAGGACACAAGGAGCCTGTGACAAATGCTGAAACTTACAAAGTCCCCACTTCACTCATGTGATGTCACGTCACCTGACACGTTTCACTTTTTCTGAGCTTTTTTGTAGGCTAACGTGAACATACCAAGCAGTGCCTTTTATACAAAAAAAAATAATTTACTGGTACTGGTACTTGTGGTAATCCTGCCATTTTGCCAACTTAAAACATATCCATCCCCCCCAACCCCTCCACCTTCATTATGTAAGGAAGATTGGTTACACTGATTGAATTCTGTGCCTGTGTAAAATCAGTCTCTCATATTGACTTTTTTTAAAGACTTTTTAAATTATTTACTTATTAAAGTGTTATTTTTCATTTTTCTTTATAGCTATAACCAACTACGGCTGTCCCTGAAAGCCTGGGAGTCGGTGAAAGGATGGGATATAGGACAATGCCTTAGCAGTGGGGCACTTTCCCTCAGTTTCTACACTGGCTTCCTATCCATATCCAGTTGGAAATTCATATCTCTTGCCTGTAACTTCGCCCAATATTCACTGAATTGGAGCACCATTTTTTGTTTGAAAGAAAACATACAATTGATATTTGTACAACAGTGTGTTTTTAAACTAACTTATTCATCTCAGTAAGGTAATCAATGTGAACAGTCCAATTGGATATTTCCTAGTGGACTGCTCCGAAAGATTTTTTTTTGTTTTCTTGCAAAATCTGGTTACAAATATACATCATTTTTTTAAATAATATTTGATGGGGTTCACATTTTGTACACTATTTCACTATTTATTATGTTGTTTATGTTATATGTTATGTAGAGCTACCTTATGTCTTTAAGTGATTTTTTGTATAAAAGGCAGTGCTTGGTATGCTCATGTTAGCCTTCAAAAAAGCTTGGAAATAGTGAAATACATCAGGTGATGTGACATCACGTTAGTGGAGGGAGGAACTTTGTAAGTTTCAGCATATGTCACCAGCTCCTTGTTTCCTGAGATTTTTGGGTTTTCAGAGTGTTCCAGCACTTGTTTGTACTCAATAAAGTAAAACATCTTGTGGACTAAGATAAGGTATGTATTTGAGTTCTTTGAAAGTTTGAAAGGTATTCACTATTGGTTGCCTTATCTCTACAATTACCTTCTAACCTTCACCCCTTGACCATACTAGTAAAAGTCTAACAATGAATTGTTGCCTAGCATTTTACCGCAGTTATGTTGTGCTGTTACTTCTTTCGCACTTATGCTTCTGAACATGAACTATGTAACCTCCTGCTTCCCATTTACTGATTGTAAACACTATCAGAAGTGATTGCTATACTTTTAACACCTGCATTGCAGGGGCATCACCAGACGTATAAAGTTTTTTGGGGGGGCTGATGCCCCACAGTTGAATTCCTAACAAAGCTAGAGGGGTCTGGGGTCATGCCCTCCTGGAAAAGTTTGAGATTTTTACCTTCAAATGGTGGCTTTTCCTGCATTTTAATTGTGAAATATATCTTTGAGAAGCCTGGTTATCATGACATCTGTTAAATGGTACATGTGCAAAATTTTGGTTATTGGACCAATGAGAACAATGGAAAGAGAGGCACCATTATCCCAGCAGATCTGCTGGGAAGGTCACAGTCCCCCACAGCAAATAAGAGCCATTCAGACACCGTTATCCCAGCAGATCTGCTAGGGAGGTTACTGGACTCCACAGAAAGTAAGAGACCAGCCACCATACACCATTATCCCAGCAGATCTCCTGGGAAGGTTACAGGACCCCAAAGCAAATAAGAGGCAGGAAACTACAGACCTGTCAGTCTGACCTCTGTGGTAGGGAAAGTGATGGAGTCACTTCTGAAGGAAAGAATAGTTGAGTACCTAGAAGTCAGTGGAGCACAGGATCCAAGGCAGCATGGGTTCACAGCGGGAAGGTCATGTCAGATGAATCTAATAGATTTCTTTGACTGGGTGACCAAAGTAGTAGACCAGGGAGGGGCTGTGGACATGGTCTACCTAGACTTTAGCAAGGCATTTGATACAGTCTCACACAAAAGATTGGTAGTCAAATTAACCAGCCTGGGAGTGGGTCCCAGGGTGGTAGCCTGGGTAAAACATTGGCTGGACAACAGGACACAGAAGGTAATTGTAAATGGAGTCCACTCTGAAGAAAGGCGGTTACTAGTTGGGTACCGTAGGGTTCAGATTGGGTCCAGTCCTTTTAATGTCTTCATCAGTGACATTGCAGAGGGACTGGAAGGAAAAGTATGCCTTTGCAGATGACACAAAGATCTGCAACAGGGTTGATACACAAGGAGGTGTGGAAAGGATGAAAAGGGACTTGGCAAGGTTGGAGGAATGGTCAGACGTATGGCAGCTAGGATTCAATGCAAAAGTGCAAAATAATGCACCTGGGAAACAAGAACCCAGGGAAGAATACACAATGGGTGGGAAGTAGTAACAACAACAAAACAAGAAAAGGACCTGGGGTAATCATATCAGATGACCTTAAGGTTAGCAAGCAATGTGAGAAGGCAGTAGGGAGGGCCGGGGGTATACTGGGATGTATAGGGAGAGGCATCAGCAGCAGAAAACAGGAAGTTGTTATCCCTCTGTACAGACAGTTGGTGAGACCCCATCTGGAATACTGTGTCCAGTTCTGGAGACCCCATCTCCGCAAGGACATAGACAGGATAGAGGCAGTCCAGAGGAGGGCAACTAAAATGGTGCAGGTTCTGCAAGAGAAGCCGTATGAGGAGAGACTAAAGGAGCTTAATATGTATACCCTTGAGGAAAGAAGGGAGAGGGGGACATGATAGAAACTTTCAAGTACCTCAAGGGAATCAACAAAGTCCAAGAGGGTAGCATCTTTCAGAAAAAGAGACTTGCAAGAACAAGAGGACACAATTTAAAAATAGAAGGAGGGCGTTCCAGGGGCAATGTGAGGAAGTATTATTTCACAGAGAGGGTAGTGGATGCATGGAACAGCCTTCCTGAGGAAGTTGTGGGGTCTAAAACTGTGGGAGAATTCAAGAATGCATGGGACAGACATAAGGCAATTCTTGTGGGGGGCAGGAAGATATAGGCTGTTGGTTAACTAGGATCTGCGGCCTATCCTGTAGGTAGGGAAATGGGCAGACTAGATGGGTCTAGCGGTCCTTATCTGCCGTCAAAGTCTATGTTTCTATGTTCTATGTTTCTAAGAGACTAGCCAGACACCATTATCCCAGCAGATCTGCTGGGAAGGTTACAGAACACCACAGCAAACAGCCACCACTTCTACACTGCATAATTCTGAACAAGTCACTTAAACTTCCTGCCCTTAATCTCTCTGGATGCCCTTTTTCTCTCTCTCTCTCTCTTCTCAGTTTCTGTAGTCTTTGCACCTCCCCATGTGCTGCAAACTATCCCTCCCCTTCCCCGTTTCTGGATTCTAAGGAGTTTGGGGATGACTTGTATGATTATGTCGATATAGGTTGCTATATTAAAAGGCAGCAAAATGCTCTCCATCCCTCTTTGGATTGTAAAGCACTCAGGAATACAGTCTGTATGAAAGGTGCTATATAAATCAAAATTTATTTTCACACAAGCCACAGGCACAGATCTTCCTTCTCTGAACTGCCAAACAGCTGTGTAAAAACTCATGCTGTACAGCCTTTTAGATGTGTACCACATCTGTGCCTGTCTGAAAAATATACCTTCTGTGCAAGCAGTGCTGACTGTGTTGGCATGGAAGTTACTAAAGCTGGTCACCAATCCCAATCCCAATCCTAATTTACTGTATGTCAATCACTTCCAGTCCTGCCCAGGTGTTCCCTCCTACAAGACAAGGCATGCCAAACCTCTAATGCTTCTGAACCCGCTGAATAAAGTCCAAGAGACTAACGGAGGCAGAGGGCATTTGTTGTAACCCCCCCCCCAAGTGCTACCTGTCAGATTGGGATTTAACTAACCTGGGAGTGATGAAGACAAATCCCTTCCCCAAGCTCTGATCTCTACCATGGTGGCGTCTTGAATTCTTTCCCAATGTTCTCTTTGTCAAAAGCACAGTACATAGTAGCCAGTCACAAGTGAACTCAGTCCACTCATGAGACTTACTTTCTTTTTTCTCCATCAGACTTGTGAGTGGACGAGTGCAGTGCCCCAAAGTTTGCCAGGCAAGCAGACCAAAGAGGACTCAGGGAGGGAAAGGGTTAACTCCCCACTCACCCCATCCACAGCCAGCTGGCTTATTCATCAAACTGACTGGCTGACCATTTCCTTTTTTATTTAATTCAAAGTTTATTGATACATTTTCCACAATAACAGGCAGTTACAATGAAAATGAGATAAAAGTACAGACACAATGTAAAGGGGTAACTGCCCAACCCACCCATCCCCCCTTACTGCAGTAACCAAACCTAGTATCCTCTAAGTGCCAAGCTCTTTACCTAAGAGCCCACCTGGCTGTTTAGACTAAGACATGATTAAGACTGAGCCAGTGAAATTAGAGAGTGAAGGGGATCCCAAATTTTGGTATATGCTGCCAATCTATTATGAAGACTGGCAATCGCTTTTCCTGTACGTAGATTGGACAGGATTTCGTTTACCCATTCTTGGAAAGATGGGAGGACTTGTCTTTCCAATGATATAAAATAAGCTTCTTAGCCAACAAGGCAATCATGGAAATAGGAAACTTTCTTACTTTAACTCTACTAGGAGACAGGTCCCCTAAAAGGCAAATATCAGGAGTGAAGTACTCTTGAAGGCCCAGTAAAGGGTCCAGGAAAGTCTTAATTGAATCCCATAAGAGGGAAACTTTGGGACAAGTCCAGAACATATGAAGAAGTGTTCCTTCTTCCTGCAAACACTTAATACATATATTGGAATTCAAGAGACCCAATTTCTGTAGTTTAACCAGAGTGTAATACAAATTATGTAATACATGACATTGCATGAGACGCAGTCTGTCTTGAGAAACATATTTATGACAGGATCTCCACAAGGATTGCCAATCCAGATGGTACTGAGGGAGGATAGAGTTCCAGAATATTGTGGGTCCAAAGGAACCCCCATATCTCCTGTAAAACAAAACCTGATATAATTTAGATATAGTACCTGAAGATCCAATAAGTGAAGAAACCTCAGGTATCAGGGCTGTGACAGTCTGGGGGTATTACCAAAATTTATTTTAAGTAGGTGCCTTAACTGTATAACTTTGAAGTGAGAGGGAACCAGAATATGAAATTTCCTGATAATATCTCCCACTGACAACCATTGCCCATCTTCATCCATAAGAGAGAGAGAAGTTTCCCATCCCCCAATTGGGACAACCATTGGTGGGGAATCTGATTCTTATTAATAGTGAAAGATGGGGAATTCCAGATAGACTGGGCCAAATCCAAGTGGGGAGTACACTACCGGGCAAAAGTTTTAGAACACACCCATTTTTCCAGTTTTTATTGAAATTTAAGCAATTCAAGTCCAGTGAATAACCTGAAATGGTACAAAGGTAAGCGGTAAACTGCTAGAGGTTAAAAAAAAAGTTTAGGTTAGCAAAAACTGAAAAATAATGTAAATTTCAGAGTTATAAAAAGGCCTTTTCAGGGAACAAGTAACGGTTAACAACTACAGCTGTTCTGCAGCAATGGAAGTAAATTAAGCCTTGAAAGTTGATGCAAACAATTCCTACAGGTGTCCCAACTTTTGTTGATTACTTGATTACAAACCCCTGTATGTATAAAAGCAGTGCTGGAACAGACTATTATTACACCCTCTGAAGCATTATTTGGACAATATTGCACTGCAGGAAGTAGTACTGTATATTACTATCATAATGGCGAAAAAGGCAATTAACAAGGAAGACAGACAGACCATTATAACCCTTAAAAGTGTAGGTCTTTCCTTTAGAGAAATTGCAAGAAAGCCAAGGTGTCAGTGAGTACAGTTTCACACCATCAAAAGGCACTTGGAAACTGGAGGAAACTCTGACAGGAAGAGGTCTGGCAGACCCAAAGCCACAACAGAATCAGAAGACAAGTTTCTGAGAGCCAACAGCTTGCGATAGGCGGCTCACAGGACAACAGCTTCAAGCACAGCTTAACACTGGTCGGCGTAGGCAAGTCTCAGTTTCAACTGTGAAGAGAAGACTTGAGCTGCAGGTTTGACAGGTCGAGGCAGTAAGAAAGCCATTGCTAAGATGGCAAAATAAGAAAAAGAGGCTTGCCTGGGCCATGAAGCACCGCCAGTGGACTACTGAAGACTGGAAGAAGGTCTTATGGACCGATGAATCAAAATTTGAAATCTTCGGTTCATCATGCAGGGTTTTTGTATGCCATCGAGTAGGCGAAAGGATGGTTCCTCAGTGTGTGACACCAACTGTCAAACATGGAGAAGGAAGCGTGATGGTCTGGGGGTCTTTTGCTGGATCCAGAGTCGGCGACCTGCACAGAGTGACTGGCACCCTGAACCAAAAGGGCTACCACAGCATTTTGCAGTGCCATGCAATACCCTCTGGTCTACGACTAGTTGGTCAGGGGTTCATCCTACAGCAAGATAATGACCCAAAACATACCTCCAGGCTATGTCAGAACTACCTTCGAGGAAAAGAACAAGACGGTAGGCTTCAAATCATGGAATGGCCAGCACAGTCTCCAGGCTTAAACCCCATCGAGCTGGTTTGGGATGAACCGGACAGAAAAGTGAAAGCAAAGCAACCTACAAGTGCAACACATTTGTGGGAACTTCTGCAAGAGTGTTGGGAGGAACTTCCCGAACAATATTTGATGTCCATTGCAGGAAGAATGCCACGAGTGTGTTCGGCGGTTATATCTGCAAAAGGTGGCTACTTTGATGAGTCAAAAATTTAGATTAAATTTTGTTAAACAAAATGATTCTATGATTTCTTTTTATCTCCAATTGTTTATTTGTTCTATGCTTTAATTTCAGAGTACATTGAGACATTAAACTGTGTAAATTTCAATAAAAACTGGAAAAATTGGGGTGTTCTAAAACTTTTGCCCGGTAGTGTATATTGCAAAAATGAGCACAATTGTGCATATACCTTTAAAGAGGTAAATATTGTAGGGCATTCCTCAGTCATATGCACCTGGGAGATTTTAAGATAGAATAAGGTAAGGGGGTCCAGATTCTTGGACTTAATTTCATCCAATTCAAACCTAAGCCAAGCCGGTTGTTCTTTTTCTGGGCCGGGAGATACCCATCTCAGACATTTTGCTAAATAACTGGCCCAATAATATATAGCCAGATGGGAATCTGTAAACCCCCCTCAAGTTTTGGAGCTGCCAATTTGTAATAGGCCAATCGAGGATACCTATCGGCCCAAATAAATCTAGTGAATATGCCATGCAGCTTTTTAAACCAAAGTAGTGGGATGAAAGTATTGAGAAGAGATAAAGGGTAAAAAATTCTAGGAAATATATTCATCTTAATTATGTTGATCCAGCCCCATAATGAAATGGGAAGTTTGGACCACCTATCGAGATCATGAGTTATCAGCTGTGAGAGGGTTTCCAGATTTTCCCTAAACCATGTTAGGGGGTTACAAGATAGTTTAATGCCCAAGTATTTGAATGACCTGGGAGTCCAGCATAAACCTAGAGGACTAATATCATTTTTGAATACCTTATGATTTAATGGGAAGAATAAGGATTTGCTAGCATTCAGTTTGTAATTGGACAGGTCACTAAATCTTACTATTTCACTCAACAAGGCTGGTACAGAAGATACCGAATGAGATAAATGTATCAGCAAGTCATCCGCATATGCAGCGACTTTAATTTCATGACGTCCAACCCAAATACCTTGTATGGAGGCATTATTGAGAATATTTTGGATGAAAGGTTCCGGATATAAATTAAATAACAGAGGAGATAATGGACATCCCTGTCTAATCCCTGAATGGAGTGAAAAAAGTTTGGAGAAGGCCCCGTTCCAGGAGATCCTTGCTGTGGGAGTTTTATGTAGTGTAGCAATCCAGGATATGAATACAGATGGGAATTGAAAAGCTTCCCAAACCCGAAACAAAAAGTTTCAATTCACTCGATCAAAAGCCTTCTTGGCATCCAGGGAAACCAGTCCTGCAGGGAACTCGACGTCTCTGGTAGCCAAGAAGACATGAGATAGGGTACGTAAGTGATCAGATGATGAACACCCTTTCATAAATCCTACCTGGTTTGTACCTATTAACTCAGGGAGAATTACAGTTAACCTATTGGCAAGTATCTTTGAATGAATTTTAATATCCTGATTTAGAAGGGAAATAGGTCTGTAGCTCTGAACAAGCTCAGGATCTTTATCTGGTTTTGGAAGAAGAACAATCAGAGCCTCAAAGAGGTGAGGATCTGACTCTGCCCCAGTTAGAATATATTGAAATAAACAACAAAGTACTGGCAATAAAAGATCCTGAAAAACTTTGTAAAATAGGGAGGAGAATCCGTCCGGTCCTGCGACTTTGTCTGTAGGTAATCCACTAATAACCTCAGCAATTTCCTCCTGTGATATTGGGGTAACCAGAAAACCCTTGTGTTGTTCTGAGAGGGAGGGCAGATGGGAATCCCTCAGATAACTCTCTGTACCCCCTAGAACAGGGAGGATACTCCATGTCACTGTACAAACTTGCATAATATGTGGCAAATTCTTGCACTATTTCAGTAGGAGATACTTTCAGGGACCCATCTGCCATTCCCCTGATTGGAGGAATAAATCTCACCGATTTTTGTTGCTTAATATGCAATGCCAGTAGGCACCCCGCCTTTTCTCCCTGATCTGTGCAGCTAGCTCTTGCACGAATAATAGCTAATTCCTCTTTTTGCCGAAGTAACTCTAAGTATCTATCTTTCAACACTAGGAGTTTCCTCTTGTCTTCATCCGGGGCATTAGCAGAAAAATTATTTTCAAGTGACCTAATTTGGGATAGTAATGATATTAATTCCTTCTCCTATGCCCCTTTTCTACCCAATGCCATATTAATAAGGATCCCTCTCATGAAAGCCTTAAAGGCCCCCACAAAATATCCGATTTTGCACTATCTAAAGGGTTGGATAAAAAAAAAGAACTCAGTTTGCTCCCATATGAGCTTCCAATATTTAACATCTTTAAGAAGTTGTTCATTAAGTTTCCATCTGGTTTCCCCGTTAGGTAAATTAAGGAGTGCCAATTTGCACAACACCAGTGAATGGTCAGAGACAGGGGCCAGGTTGAATTGAGGAAGTCTTAACCTCAGGTAGGAGAACCTGAGAAATAAATATGTAATCAATACGGGACTGCGAGCCGTGCACCATTGACCTGAAGATAAACTCCCTAGAATCAGGGTGCAAGACTCGCCAGACATCGCAGAGCCCGCACTGGTCCACTAGGTCTTTAAAAGCCATCTGCCCCGGACTGACCACTCACGGTCCACTACCTGACCTGTCAAGATTAGAATCTACAACTTGATTAAAGTCACCCCCCAAAATATTCCTGATAGGAAGCATTGGAAGAATAACAGATATGAGTCTCATAAAAAAACCTGGATCATCTAAATTAGGGCCATACATACTACCAAGTAAAGGTGGCACTGATCAGAGAGTACCTTTAACTAGGATAAACCTTCCCTCATGGTCTTTAATGACCTGTTTAGAAGCAAAGGGCACACCCCTATTGATAATAAGCATGGCCCCACAACTGTTAGTAGATCCCTGGGCACTATAAACCAGGCCCACCTGTTATCTCCTTAACTGTGAAGCTTCAGTTTCTAATAAATGGGATTCCTGTAGGAAAGTTATCTGAGAGCGTAATAAACTTAAACGCTTGAGAACCTGATATTGTTTGGTTTTTTTTTCCTGATCCCCTTAACATTCCAAGTCGCAAAAGTCACTTCTTTGGCCATCTAATAATAGCTGTTAGACTTAATATGCTCAGCCTAGCACTCAGGATACATAATACATGCAACCCTACTCCCACAGTTACTGCAGTAAAGCCCTCCCTCCTCCCCATCCCCCCCACAATTAGCCCATTCCCTTCCCTCCAGCCACCCCATTCCCCTAACAAAGCCCCAAATCCCCACTCCCCACCCAACCCCTGTACTGCCACAAGCAACGTTCAGCACAGTACTGGGTCTTTTCCTCCATCTCCTGCCTCCCGATAATGCACCTCTGCTAATGGCAACAAAACTTACATTCCAAAGTAATGATTTGAAAAAGCTAACAATGTTAATTACCCCTACAAAATTAGAGAACGGCCTTGGGCTTCCAGTGCCTGCACACGCCTATGTATTAGCATGATAGTGAACTGATAAACGAAGTATACTGCCAAACTCATGAATATGCCACATAACCTTGGGCGCCAAAGTGAAACTGAGAGTGAAAATTAGGAGTAACTTTGCCTCATGGAAAAGCTATACAGAAACCAGAACCAGATCGGGAACCCAGTGAGGGGGAATAACCTTTTCCTCAGATTGAGACCAAAGATCGAGAAAAACATTGCAACCATGGCCCAGGGGAAGAAAATCTTCCCTGAGATTACCACCCCTAGATTGCAAAAAATTTCCTTGGGGAAATTTGTTGCCCTGAACTTGGGACTATTGAGAAGATTAAGGGAGATCCCCCTCGAATTGAGAGCTGCACAGCTATGGATTACAAATACTTAGTACCCCCTCTAGTGGTCACAACCCAATCCTGACATGGTGAACATAAGATGCAGAGAAAGCCCAAGACTGCTCTTATATTCGATCCATGTAAAGTAAATGTTAATCCTTGAATCAACAAGACAAACTCCCTCTTCTATTCGATTTACAAAACTGAATATACTGAGACATGAAGCTCTGTTCCCAAATAAGCAAAGCCCGAGACCCCAAGTGTCTTTGCCCTTAGCTGGAGTTGACCTTCTGAGATTAGGGCTTAAGGGACTGTTAGCAGGCATGCCTTGCACTGACCCCCCCAGTCCAAGTGATAAAACAAGAATTTCCAATACAACTCGTTAACATTATCTCCTCAAGAAAGGAGAAAATAACAGTTCCGATCCACAACTCCAAGCAGCTCTTCATCCCACGGACACGGCCTCTCAGGGCTCTCGAAACAAGTCTGGTAGCATGGATTTAAGGCTTGACAGGGCAACTGCAGGATCATCGTAGTTAAACCAGGATCCATTTACAAAAACTTGTAACCTGGCTGGGTATCCCATCCTAAATCTCAGGCCTGCTGCGATAATCTTAGACACGATGGGATGAAACGCTTTCCGCTTCAGATGAACCGAACCAGGCAAATCTTGTGCAATTCTCAGTTTCGTATTCTCCCAAAGAACCTCTTGTAACACTCTCATTTTCTGCAAGAAATGCTGTTTCTCTAGGAAATTCAAAAAGCGACAGATGATAGGACTGGGGTGAGCATCCGGAGAAGGCTTAGGACGTAGAAACCTGTGAGCTCGCTCTATAATATATACTGGGCCAAAGGGAGATGGGCCAGCTACCCATTCCACCAACTTCTGTATAACTGCCACAGCATGCTGGCCCTCTTCTTCCTCTGGTAGCCCAAGTATCACCACATTGTTTCTGCAGCTACGGCCCTCCAAATCTTCCAGCTTGGTCTCGAGACAAGATAACTTCTGTCGCATAGACACCAATTCAGGATTGAGATTCTCTAGCTTTTTCTCCATCGAGACTATTCAAGCTGTATTATCAAAGAAGTTAATGGGACTTCATCCAGTTTTCTAGAGAGAGTTTTCAGGTCAAACGCCATTTCTTTCATTTCTTCACAAAAGGGCTTAAACTCTTCTAAGAACCTGTTGAGCGTTAAAGGTTCTTGTTCCCTGACTTGACTATAAGGATTAGGCCTGTCTGGCACACCCGAGGCTCGGGATTTCTTTGAGGCCTTTTCGGGAGTAGTGGGGGGGGGGTTGTTTCTGCGGTGCTTTCTTCATGTAAGCCTCCATCCGCCAATCTAGTACACAAACCAGACTTCCAGGGTATTCAGATAATAGTAAATCACAAAAGCAGAGGAAATGGAGAAATATAAACATCTAAACAAGATGATTTAATGATCAGGAGGCAGGATCTTAACGGAGGAGCTTCTACTCAGCACTCTGCAACACGTGATCCCCCTGGCTGACCATTTCCTGTCACTATCTCCCTTCCCCCTCCTCTCCTGGAGCCTTCTGGTGCTGGATCCTTTGTCTTGGCCAGGCCAGATCATCAGCCAGTGCCTAAAGGGGCCATAAATCAGCCAAATAGGCTCATCTTAGCCCTGGATACCCAATCATCTGTCCAAAAGCCAAGTCCACCTCTAGGCTAGAAAGGGTTTTCCCTGCTAGCCAGTGGCAGTTCTGGACTGGGTGACTGACAGGGTAGAGAGCACAGGAGTATGGATGCCTGGAGGCTTACCAGAAGCTTGGGTTTGTAGCTCCTGGGTGGTTACTCCTCTTTAGCCAGTGGTCCTCAGGGGTCTCCAGCAGCAGCAGCAGTCACACCTTAACTCCGGAAATGGACCAGCAATCCTCCTGATGGCCAGCAGCAGCCAGTTTCATAGGGTGAGCTCCCTTTAGTTGACTGCTCCCTCAGTTTGCAGTTTTTGTATTGGGGTTTTCTGGGGTGTCCTGATGTGTGAGAGCTTTGACGTTTGACCCAAAAAAAGTCAGAGTGGCTGAAAGCAGCAGAATGTTATAAACAGACCAGAGAAACCTAATTAAAACTTTCCTGTTCTGTCTTTAATTAAAGCCTTCTGACCATCTGCCAGGAGATAGAACCTCCATAAAATGTTATGATTCCTGCAGGAAGAGACTTATCTGGTTGCAGACTTGTGAGAAAACCATAAAAACCTGAGATCACTCTAGCAGAACAGGAAATCAGCAGTGAAACAAAAGGGGATGTTCTGATCAAAGATTGTCATATTTGGGAAATGGCTAGCGATGATTTTTTCACAATAATAACATACATCCTAGTGGATAATTATGTGAGAAATTAAATCTAAGGGAGGATCTAATGGTGACCTCACCAAAAGGAGTGGGGAGATGGAGTTTGAAATGAAGATACATCCGGGGGAAAAAGGACATATTATTCTGGACTCAAAAGAGACTGAATTCTCTGGACCTAAAAGCACTTAATGGTAACAACTAGATAAGAAAGAACGTAAGTATTTATGGTAGGAGTTTGTGTTCTGTATCTTCCCATTTTTCTTTTATTGTGACTGTAAGTTAATGATATAATTGTTCTGTGTTTGATTTTACCTGTTTTACAATTTTTTTTTATTAAACGGCATTTTCTTTAAAATACTGCCTGTGCTTTTTCTCTGTTATTTTACATGTGATTTGCTGAACCTGTGTTTAAGGCTGACAGCTGTTAAGGGCTTGGAAGTGTTACTAAGTTTACTTAAAGGTAAGAATATACATAGGTTTCATATAGAGTTGTAAGGCTACATTTTGGAAACCTGGCTTGGTGCCCCTTGGTGAAGGACTGAACTGCATGCAGGAAGAGGATACCTATCTGAGCCTGTAAACTGGGTATGCTAGCATAAGGTTCACATTTTGACTTCCTCCAGAACTCAAGGCTAGTAGGTGATTTGGACCCAAAATAAACAGTAGGGTTACCCTGTTTTGTCACCTGTTCACACTATTGCACTCAAGGGTTGACACTGTGGGAGCAGAGGGCCTGACCTGCAGAGTGTGTTTGTGACACCTTGTAGCACATGTAGCATAAGCATCACATTTCAGATGCAAAGTGACGAGGGTAATGCTCACCCATATTCTCTTTTGTTTGAATAAAAATATGCCTTGGCAAGTCTGTTAGTTTGCTTCCTGTTATTTTGAAGAATAAGTGTGGCATGGTTTGTGTTCTTTTGGGCCTGCCATTGTAGTTCCTGTCTCCCCTCTCCAGTATGCTGGCTATTTTTTTTGTCTGGCATTGACATTAGGTGTTGCCACACATGGGGCTGCCATTGTAGTCCCCTGCCCTTCCACATTTGTTTACTGCCTGTAGTGCCACTTGCTGGTAGGTAGGCTGTTGCCCTGCCTAGCTTGGAGTGGTTATTTATTTCTCTTCTTTGTTTTGTTCAATTTCTTTCTCTTCCCATTTGTGGGGGTCCAGGTTCCTTCCCATCTCTTTGCCTGGTCTTCTGTGCTGGTTGTGGGGTGTGGTGCCCTTTTGGGGGCCTCTTTATTTTCTCCTTCAGTTTTGCCATTTTTTTTGTTTTTATTTTTATCTATTTTGTGGGTGACTCAAACATCTTTCTTGCTCTAGTCTCCTGAGATGACCCGTGACTGTGTTTCTTCTTCTTCTGTAGCCTCCCCCAAATGAAGTGACGGAGTCCATTTTGGTGGTCATTGGTGGTGGAGTTCCCCTGCTCAGCTCTCTTCCCCATCACCCTTCCACAGTAAATTAGTGCCACTGCAATTGTGGACCTGGGCACCCAGCTGATCGCAGTCCATGCGGCAGTCACCAAGAGGGGACAAGTTTGGCAGATGGACCATAAAGTATAGCAGTAAAGTGTGTCTGAGCAGAAACCAGCACTCAGACCACTAAATTTCCACCCTGTCACCACGCAGGGGGAACCAAAGTATTGAGTGGGAGCAGAGCTCCCCGACCTCCACCACTAGTACCACCAATGATCACAAGAGTATCTGGAGGACCCAGGCCAGGCAAAGAAAAGGGAAAGTGTGCTCCATGTGGTAGAGCTATAAAGTGGCGACTCTAAACCATGGCTTCTATTTTTCTCAGCAAGCAGTGAAGCTGTGAGTCTTTAGATTTTTCAGGGAAAATGATTGGGGGGCTTGAGCTTACATTAGGGGGATTCCGCATCCCCAAAAACAGCCTGGTGATGCCATTGCTGCATTGTTTTGGACTGTATGTAAATACTTGTGACATCTATGTTTGCATTTTGTATTGTATTGTCTTTGATCTGACATAGAACCTTTGTAAAAGAGCCCTGGCTCAAAAGGTGTTAATCCAAAACTGTAATGAATAAATACAAATAAATAAATAAATAAATAAAATTCAAGCAAAGTGGCAGTGTATAAATTGAAACTGAGTCAAGATGGTTTGCGGGTGTCAGCAGTGTTTCCTTTACCCTGACCTTTAATTTACTTAAAAGGTTAATGTTCCATTCTATCGGCAGCCTAAGATTTAAACTTGTCCAGAGCATGTGTTTGTGTAACCTGACTCCGTGTGTGTGAGTTTGTGTAAGACAAGACACACTCACACACACACACACACCCTTAGTTTTCATCAGCCATGAGTCCACTTAGCATGAAACTTAACTATTCTGTGTAACTCTAACTTAACTCATTTTCTCATTGACTCAGAAACTTGCAGTAAGCAAAAGCAGTTTTAGTTTTCTGTCACTGTAATATTGGGGTGGGAGTGAGCAAGCTGGCTGACAGCAGGCTGATAACGATGAGATCAGCTGTGCTTGTTGGGCTGTGTTTAGATCAAAGGAAAGAGGCAATCTTTGATTGGGTTGGCTATTTCTTTTGAAATAGACAATGTTTCCACCCAGCAAGCCAGAACTGTGTCATGATTAGTCTTGCTGATGATTGGTGTGGCAGTGTCTAGCCCCTTGCAGAATCCCCTGCATTGGACCACTGTGACACACCTCTCAAAACCATGTATATCACACCAAAACATTCACTTGTGCTTGCATATGGTGAACATTAAAAAACACATGCTCAGAGCTCCCCAGATACAAAAGGTCTTAAGTTTACCTACTTTATGTGTCACACCCCCAGGTAATCTGAAAGCTCTTGGGACATTTCACTTCCCAGTATTCCAGGGTGGCTGCTCCACAAATAAATAAATAAATAAATAAATTAGCATTATATGTTAGATAATGACTGTTTAGATGAAATCTGTTCGTTTAACTGCTCTCTTTTGTTAGAGTGAGCTCCATACACAGAAGATAGTCTAATGTTTCCACTTGTTCTCACAGTCTTAACGGTGTCAACTACATATTAAGTACCCATGCACACATGAAGTATTACCATTTGGGACTTAAAAGCACACCATGTAAGAGTTCTTGGTGAAGAATAATAAGCTACAATAGTCCCATAAGCAGCATGTCACCAGAGAATAGATATTGTATAAGTAAGAGACAAAACAAATTAGAAATTGAGATACATTTTGTTTCATGTTACAAATATTTTCAATAGTGAGTAATTCCTGGTGTCCATGGGCTTTCCCTAGCAAGTTATGCTGTTTCTTGCATCCCATTGCACCCCCCCACATGAACCCCATGGTACACAGTCCCTGGAGTCAAGTGATCAACCTCAGCCCGGCCCTAAGACCAGCAGTTCTTGGCATCCACTGACACCCATCTCTCTTATGCTGGCCCCAATCCAAGCATTCCTTAGCATTCATTTGCACTCCTCACCCACTCCGGCAAACTACAAACAGCCCCTAGCATACTCACCATGGCCCCAAAATAAGCAGACCCTTGCATTTAATGGTGCTGCTCCCTCTCGCTGTCCAAATATAGGTATCTTCTGGCATCTGCAGTAAACAAAAAAACTTGCTACTCACCACTTGGTTGAATAAAGATTTCTTGCTGCCAGAGTTAAAATGTGGCTGTGCATGGTGCAACACTTACAAATGCTATTATAGCCACATCTGACACATTTTGGATCTTGTGCTGATCCTTTATGAATGGTCCTCAAGCATGAAGTCAGTAGACTCAGTTCTCAAAAGATTCAGAATGCTGCATGCCTCAGGTGTTCTGAACACACGGCACATGTGGCTTGTAGCATTCCCTGGCTGACAACTGGGATTCTCGGTCTTGTGTACCACTTGCCCCAAGTTAGATCAGCTTTTTACTGGTCTAACTCTGCTGACCTTTTTCTAGGGTTTGTGCCAAATAGCTGATGCAAGATGCTGTAAAAAGGGTAAAGTGTTGCAAATGCGTGCAATCGGTGCACCAGAATATCTGGTGCAGCACAGGGTTTGATGTGGGACTTGCACAAGCCCTATGTCAACCTCTGAGAATCAAACCCAGTGTGACTAAATGTGTTGTCCAGTGTCGACATCACATTAAATAAGCATTTCCCTACTGACAAAATTCAGACTACGTTACCATAGTAACCAATAGAAACAAACTGCAAAAAGCTAAAGAACTCTGTGATACATAAATAAAGATAAATACTAGCAATAAAAACAGTTAGAACACATTATATGCAAAAGCTTCCCCCTTCTTGTTAAAATGCAGTTTTGTTACTGAAGTGGAAAATCCACTCAGTCTTCTGTCATAGTAACCTAAACACTCAGGTTCATTTTAAACTGAGAGGAAAACATTCTTCAACATTTTTATAAAAAAATAAATGGTTAGTTTTACTTTATCTGGTTTTTGGGTGTGGCATGTAAGAAAAAAAAAGTGCAATTTCTTACATATTAACAGGGAAAACAATCACTATCCAGTGCAATATTCAAGTGTCTGCATGCAACACAGAAAATCTGCATAAGGTGAGAAAGAATATACTGTTGTAAAAATTCTGTCTCATACTCCAATACATTTCAAAGTTAATTTTAAAAAGGGGTACAATTCAAAACTCCCATTCAAGCTGGAATATGTTCAGGCTTCTTGGCTAAATATCCAAAAAAAAAACCCTCCTGTTTAAAACAAAATTGTTGAAGTCCCTCCAGCTGAAGGCGAACTTTATCAATTGCTCTAAAGCTGAATTGATAGACAGCAGTAAATACAGCTTCTTTTACATGTTTTGCTGTAGCATAGGTAATTTTCCCACTTTCTATAGCCCTGCAGTCTTCCATCACATGAATCTTAAAGCTTCTCATGCGCCACAAGTGCACTGTTCCATATAAATAACTCTGGTAGTGTCCTATGTGGCAAACCAATGTATTTCATAGGTCTTACCCATGTGGGAACTCTCAAAGGTATCACCAGGTGTGATATTTTTACAATAACTACAACATTTACATGGGTGGCATCCTTTAAACTCCTATCAAGCCATGCAATTGATTTTGGGTGGGTATGGTGACTATTCACAAGGATGTTTAAAGGGTAGTGGTCCTCTGTAATTATATTCTTGGTGACTCTCCTGCAATCTGTGAAAGACCTCTGTAACTTAGTGACATGTGTCAATGATCATGGATAATGTTCTTTACATGACTGGCATGCATAGAGTAGGTTGTTACAAAGCTGAACCTGGAGTTTTCTGTATTCCTATTTTCATCACTATACAGTATGGTCTGGCAGTCCTGTAATCTGTGGAATTCCATGGCTTCTGCAACAACTTATTGTCTATATCGCCTTTTACAGAATCTATCCATGAGATCAATGGCACTTTTTCAAACATGGGCCCTATGCACTAATGGGTGGGTTTTACACACTGAAGGTGCATAACCCCGCCATGTAGCTCCACACCTGTAGACAGGTGTGCACTGCTGGTATTCACCAATGCTGCCACCTGTACATGGACCTGCCCCCCCCCAGCATGCAGGACTCTGCATGGTGGCCAGGGGAGCAGTAGTGGACACATCTGGGTATCCAATCAGATGCTTGGCATAGGCCACACACTGGATACCTTGCACAACAGGGCACAGGTCCGAGTGCATGAATAGCACCAGCAGCCACCCAGACCCACGTGCTTATGCCCTGCCAGGTGTCATCCCACATGGCTGAGCACCTGGAACTGGGGTGCGATCCACCGCTCTTTTGCACCTCCCCACCAGCACATAGGGAGCAACCCTGTCACCCATGCAGCACCTCCCCCATCATGGCCTGAACCCACACACACAACCCAAAATCCAGCAACTCCCACCCACAGTGGTAGTCAATGACACCCCCCCACCCCGATGGCACCGACAGCCCAACTCCATACCTGCAAAGTCAGTGCCACTGCCGGACAGCCAGTGGCACAGCTCTCTGCACACCTACTTGGCCACCGGCCATCCAAGTACTGCCAGGAGCATGTTGCCTATTTATAGGGGCACGTTCCCAACAGTACTTGGATGGCCAGTGACTGAGGAGGTGTGCGGAGGGCTGTACCACTGGCTGTCCGATCACGGCACGGTTGTAAGTGCCAAGGAAGGAGGGGGTACCACTGACTACCACTGTGGGTGGGGTTGCTGGACCAAGGTGTGGGTTTGCAGGTAGATGATACCTTTCTAGAAGGCACACAGACATACATGGTGGGGGGCCCAGCAATGGACACCACTTTGGGTGCTGCTGTCTCAGACGAGGGTGGGTTGTGTAGCCTGTGGATGCCAGTGCAGGGTGGTTGGGGGGAATGCTTGCTCCCAGGTCACCTGTCCAGCTGCCTCAGCCCTCACCATCATCCTAGTGGGCTGAGGTAGCTCAGTGTCTGTTTCCTCAGTCCAAGGCAGCCAGAGGGGCATGTTTCAGGGGACACATAGTTCATTACAGCAGGGTCTCCACCTCCATAAGCTGCACCCTCCTTCGCACCTCTGTGGCCAGCACTATGCACCTTAGTGCATAGCTCATAGTGCTGGCATGTCCCCAGCCCATCCCTGGTGAGTTGCAGTCCATGGAGCTGGGGATTGGGTGTGTGGCAGCTGTGCACCTCCCCAGTGCATCCCATGCAGGCAGAGCAATGGGTGTGAGGTGGCTATGTGCTGCAGATGTAAGGTGCGTAGCCACTCCACCCCTTCATGCATAGGGGCCATTGTCTGTACCACAATTTCACTGAAATCTGAAGAATTATCCCTTGAGGATAGTTGTGACATTGCTGCGTGTGTGACAAACTAAGGATTCCTAAAGAGCATTATGGACAGTCTATTTTCCATAATTTTCCATCACTAATGATCCATTTTCTATTTTCATCATTTTAATACCTAGAAAGTTGATATTTCTCTTGTCTGCCTGATAGAGAAACCTAGATGTGGATTTGCTGAATGCAAGCATTGAATGAAGGCTACAAGTTCTATAAGACTCCCATGCCACACTGCAATCACATCATCAACAGAATGCCTTCAAAGAAAAAACTTAAAAAAAAATGGGTTCATTTAACTGTCTTACATGTATTGGTGTTCCTACAGTCTCACATAAATTAGCTACTGATGGTGCAAATGCAGTACCTTTCACTTGCAGAAAGAAAACATCTAATAATGTAAAAACTTTGCACTTCAATAGATATTGTGCAAGCTTTAGTAACAATTATTGTATAACAGGAAATATTTATGATCCGGAAATATATTCATTATGTTTGTTGTTTATAGTAAATGCACCAATATTTATGGATCGTGAATATTATTGGTACATCTGGAACAGCAGACTAAGACATCATTCACTTTTAACAACACTGCCTGCCATTGTGGCAATTGTGAGGGCAAGCACTACTCATGTATTAATGACAGCACCCTCTGCCCTAAGGTTTTTAATCACAATTTTTTTATTTTCCTCTACATCCTCAATTAGCAGAGTTTGTCTCCCTCGGGGCTTTGTTGGAAGAGAAGGTGCTAAGGTGCTAAGAAACTAAAGGTGGTTGTATTAGGGGTCTGCAGTAGACATTTTCTGTAGTCTGTTATGGTACTTGGCATCGTAGTACCGAACTGCTGATATTACACTGTTCTCACTTGCATATTTGCCCACATCACACTGAACCTCACCTGAATAGGTAGCATAGGATGAGGCTTTGCATTTTTTTGTGGTTGTGGATTACAGGCAGTAAGTTAGCTAGATACTGCGCAAGCTGTTTCTTGGTCTAAGCCTGACCATGTAAGCTGCTCAGAGGATACATCAGCAATGTCCGCAGGATACTTCCATTTCACGATATTGCCAGAATTTAACCACTTGAGAATTGACATGTTCCGCACACACACACAGCTCTGGAACAAGGTACGATGCATTAAGAGCTGAGACCTGTGCCATTCAGTATGGTGGATTTTATACAGCTGCCATAGGTTGACACAGATTACTGAAGGTCATGTCTGCTAGCTGATTGCTGTAATTAACAGCTATGGCAACAGCATGTTAGACAGAGCTACAGTTAATAGTTGCAGCAGTAGTTTCAATTAGCAATTTTAGCAAGCATACTGTTAGATGTGCTAATTACTTTTACAGTCTGATCATGAATATTGTCGGGGGTGAATATGTTTATGCCAGGCAGAGCACCAATATTAACAGGCACCAATATTTTCTTTCTTTCTTTAATTAAATAAACTTTATTGATTATTTATCCAAATTCATAGTCTACGGTCACACATTGTCCAATCCATTAAGAAACCCAACCCTCCCAACCACCCCACCCCCAGAGAAAATTACATAACTATAATGATGGCTGAGACAAAACATGGACCAATCAGATTTCTCAACATTTATCCCCCCCTCCCTTGCCACCCTCCCAAGTCCCCAAGAATTCAACTCACAACCCACCTCCCCTCTAAAAAACATACGCCAAGTACCAAATATAGTCAGGAAAGGTGAAAAAAAGAAGGATAAAGTAACATTGCTATATAAGAACCATTAACCAAATAACAGTAATCTCTGTCTGAAAAGGGGAAAAGAATGAGTATACTCCAGCCCTGATCTTTCACCTCCCTGCAAGATACTGTAAAACGGGCTCCCATTAAAGTCTGAAATTTCAGCAGTGTATCATGTTGAATAGCGATGACCATCTCTGCAATAATTGCTGAAAACATATCTTGAAGCCATTCCCGCCTTGTCAGGAAGGGGTCATTAATCCAATGTCTGAATATGAGAACTTTGGCCACCTATGAGATAAGAGCTATGTATGCTCTATGGTGTGATGTTTGAATGGCTGAATAGTTACCAATGATACATATTTCCAGTGAAAAATACATGGTGTGAACAAAAAATGTGGCAAGAAAATCCCCAATCATACACCAAAAGGAGGCCACACCTTATACCATATGTGTCAGTGAACCAGTCTCCTGGTGACATTTCTGACAAATTGCATCAGCCTGGCTGCCATAATATGCAATCTAAGTGGAGTATAATACAAATTGTGGAGTATGTTAAATTGTACAAGACATAATCTATCTTCCTTTATATACTTGTATATGTCAGAATAAATCTATTTCCACCTGGTCACATTGTATGACAGATTAGCTGCCAACTGCCAATAGTAGGCTAATGGAGAACAGCGTTTCCAGTACTGGGTTCCCAATTCCTTTTATATTTCTTCAAAATTGGCTTATACTGAGTTGCTAAAGATACCAGTGATGAAAACATTGTGGAGACCCCTCAAACCATGGGGGGTGGTCCCAAAATGGAGTAAAGGCATTGCTTAAACTGAGCATACCCAAAAATAGGGAAGGCAGGGAGATGAAAAATCTCTCTAAATTGTGTTAAAGATAAAAATGTATCTCCTCTAAGAAAATATGATAAAGACAACACATTTAAACCTTTTCAGGTAGAAGGCTGGATCACTTTATTCCCAATCATAACATTTAAATTACTAAAGAATGGCTGCCCAGAATATTTTTGAATATTAAGTTTAAAGAAATGACACAGTGGCTTGTGAGCCCATATAGATCAATCAATCGGTGTGTGTTTCAGTGGGGCAGGAAGTTTACTAATGGGGAGTATAAGAGTGATGGTAAAGAAACAATGGGATTTAACCCTAAAGTTTTCAATGTTCCACAACGCCAGGGAAGAAGATCCATCCATTGGCACCTTCAATCAGTTAAAATATTTGCAGGCCTGCAAGGCAAAATACTACAAGAGTAGCTGGGATACTTTTAAACCCCCAATCCCTTTAGGTCTACATAATTTTTCTAAAGCTCTTCTTGAATGCTTCCCCAGCCACAGAAAAGATGATCATGCTGCAATAATTCTTTGAAACCACGTTCTCGGGAGAGGAATGTTTAGCGCTGAAAGTGGATACTTAAAATGTGGAAACACCACCATCTTCAAAATATTAGCCCTACCCCAGAGGGTAAGGTGAAGGTGTTTCCACAGGGAGAGATCTTGTTCTACTTGTCTCACCACTGTATCTAGGTTCATAGTTTTTAGGTACGGGCACCAATAATTTTTGTTAAACAATATGTTGGGGGATTTTAATCTGGATGTCTTTGGTTGAGAAAAAAAAGGCCACTGCATCTAATTCCCTTTCATGGGGAACATCTCTACACTGAGACTCGATATCTGATGTGACTAGATATGAATCTCTGTCTAATTCAATGATATCCAGAACCTGGAGGATGTCCCTTGTGTCCATTAAGTAGGGCCACAGTAAGCCTACAAAAGGGCATATATGATAATCAGCATTTTCTGATAAAGGCTCAGTCAGTGAACCAGTTCCATTCACTAATGGCCTACATGGTGGGACACAAGGGACATTATTCACTAGTGCTGTTGTGCTGGGAAATCAGCAATATGTTTGAGCTCCTCAGCCAATCTGGTTTCTGTTTTATTCTTATTTTATACCCATTTCATAATGAAGAATTACAGAAATGTAACTACAAGAAATATAATGATATAAGTTGAATTGTGTTAGATATTTTGTCATTTTTTAAGTCTTCCCAAAAGAGATAAACTCACTTTCTCTTTAAAAAAAAAATTGTTGTGACTATTTACTTCTCAAATCAAGGATGGGCTCCAGGTGTTGGAATAGGTGGAGGGGTGTTGGGACAATAGCAAACCACCAGGGGATGCACCCGCATGACTACAGTTATTGTAACCAAGTCTGCTGACACCAGGGATCTGCTTCCAGTGTTGGGAATACAGTTTTAAAAAGTCTGAAGGCAGCAAGGGTGGCCTGCAGGTGTTAGGAATAACAAAGAAGTCCACTAAGATCAGAGATGGGCTATCATTTTAAGTACAGCAACGTATGCCAACATCTGGTATAAGCTCTTGTTGTTGACACAGAGGATTGGCTTTCAGTGGTAGAACTTCAGTTTGGTGCAAAGGCAACCACAATGTAACTTCATATGTGATCACGTGCCTGTCTACTGTCATGAGGTATATGAAAATAAGTTAGGAAAAGTCCCTGCAAAATCTCTCCAGAGCATGTGTGGACAGCATTACAAAAATCATTAAGATCTCTCTTTTTTTTAAATACAGTATTTATTCCAAATCCACAAAAGCATGACCTTTGCTCCAATAGTTTTAGGTTTCAAATTTCGGAAACTTTTCTGTTCCCAAAAAGTTAACCTTTGCTGTGCCACAGACATGTATACACATCCTAAAAAACTGTAAGTTCTAAATCTTTAGGCAGCCTTAATTCTTTTGTGTGTTAATTTAGCATTTTATACACTTTATAACTTAGAAATTTTTTCTCTGATTTTTACAACTTTTGCAGGGCATGTGCAACAAATCCTGCCATGTCATGTGTATATACTCAAATTCACATTCTTAGGTTGAATAACAGTGGAGTATAAGTGACCAAAACTATGGGTTTAGCAATAAAGTGTTAAATAAACCTTGAATGTAGTACAGTATGTATGTATGTATGTATGTATGTATGTATGTATGTATGTATTTATTTAGGTTGTTTGACTGTAGTTGTTTTCTTTGTATAATATTTCTACCTTCACAATTGTATTGGTTTTAGCACTTGGATCCCAGGAATGATACTTAAAAAACGAAATGCACCAGTTTACCTCTCCTTTGGTGAAGGATAGTATGAGGCAATACTTGGCTGACTCCTAGCACAAGGCAAAGGTGCCATTTTCAGACATTCCACACTGTGAAAGAGGGCAGCAATCTTCAAAAGGCACATTTGATAAGGCCTGAAGAAGAGACAGAGGAATGACAGGTAAGGAGCAAACAAAAATTTAGCAGCATTTTGCTGTTTTTTGGAGGGTTTCAATTACATTTCTGACACTTATTGTATATATAAGGGATACACAAGGGAAGACAGTTAGCTACATGATTTATCTATATTAGTGCAGTTTGACATCGGGCAACCACACAAGTAGAATAAGCTAGGAGAAAGATAGTCAAGGGAAGACTGCACAAATATAGAAAAATCATGTGTATAACTGTTAGATATTGCATATTGATGCAATACTTATCACTTTTGACAGTGAAGGTTGTTATGTTAATAATGTTTTATTTATTTCAGAAATAATAATGAACAGTTTGTTATTTTCCCCAGTGCAACTTTGCTTAGCATAGTGGTTGCTAGGGATGCTGCAGCATCCTAACATCCCAAGGGGGAAGGTGCTGATAGGAAACAGGAAAGTTCAAGCCTCCCCCCACAAAACATGGCTGGTAGTAGGTTAAACACTGAGGTACAGAGCTTGACAGAGGGCAGGACAGGGGTAAATAGAAAAACAGACAAGGGCAATAAGAGCAGGGATGGTTTAAAAAAGGATAAACCCAACATTAAATGGAGGGCAATGAGTACCAATGCCTGTAGTTTTGGAAACAAGCTTCCAGATCTAGTAGCCCTGATGGAAGAGGAGGAACATTTGGATATTGTGGCAGTCACAGAAACATGGTACACGGAGAACCATGACTGGGATGTCAACATACCAGGGTACACAATCTACAGAAGGGACAGGGAGGGTAGAAGAGGAGGTGGAGTAGCTCTATACATAAGGGAAGGGATCAAAGCTACAGAACTAAAAAGTAAAGGGGAGGACAAGAGGCACTCTGGGTCACCTTGGAGACAGGGAATGGCATCACAATCTGCACAGGGGTTGTATACAGACTCCCATCTCAAGGGGATGAAATGGACAAGAAAATGATAGAGGGCATTCTCAAAATGACTGAAAAAGGGGAGATAATGTTGATGGGAGACCTGAATATGCCAGATGTTAACTGGATGACATGGACTGCAGCCACATCCAAGAGCAGGGTCATTCTCGATGCCCTACAGGGGGCATGCCTTACACAGCTAGTGGTGGAACTCACTCGGGAGGGAGCAATATTACACCTGGTACTCTCAAATGGAGAGAGGATCACAAATTAAGAAGTCAGTAGACATCTGGGAACAATCGACTACTGCACAGTGTGCTTCTCAATAAACACAACCATGGAAACAAGCCATACAAAGACAAGGATACTGGACTTTAAAAGAGCTGACTTTGGCATAATGGGTGAATACCTGAGGACTGCATTAGCAAATGGCCAGAAAGGAGAGGTGAAAGAACAATGGAGAAAAATCAAAACTGCCATCATGGAGGCAACAAGCCTTTGTGTGAAACAAATAAAGAAAACAAAGTGGAATAAAACACTATGGTTCTCAAAAGAGGTGTCAGGGAAGGTTAAGGAGAAAAAGGCTGCATTCAAAAAGTATAAGGAATCACAGAAGGAGCATGACAGGGAACTGTATCAATTAAAGCAGAAAGAAGTTGGGAAGGCAGTCAGAAAAGCAAAGGCCCAAACCGAGGAAAAGATAGCCAACTCAGTTAAGAAGGGGGATAAAACCTTTTATAGGTACATTAGGGAACATAGAAAGGTTAAGAGAGGGATAGTGAAGATTAATAAAGGAGAGGGGAGGTGGGCAGTGGGAGACAGTGATAAGGCAGAGATACTGAATGAATACTTTTGCTCAGTATTCACAAAAGAAGAAGAGGAGGAGTTACCTAAATTAAACTGTAGAAGCACTCTGGGTAGTGGGATTGACACCAGTCCATTTACATGAGAAAGAGTCCTGAAAGAACTCCTAAAACTCAAGGTGGACAAAGCAATGGGGCCTGATGGGATTCACCCTAGAATCCTAAAAGAACTAAGGGAGGACTTAGTGACACCAATGACCACACTTTTTAACAAATCATGGGAGGAATGGGTGGTACCTGAGCACTGGAGGAGGGCAGATGTGATTCCCCTTCACAAAAGTGGGAGCAAGGCAGAAGCAGGTAACTACAGACTTAATAGTTTGACCTCAGTGGTGGGGAAAATGATGGATCACTTCTGAAAGAAAGAATTGTTCAGTAACTAGAGGCCAGTGGGGCACAGGACCCAAAGCAGCATGGATTCACAGCAGGAAGGTCATGTCAGATTCATGTCAGATGAATCTAATCAATTTATTTGACGGGGTGACCAAAGTAATAGACCAGGGAGGGGCTGTGGACATGGCCTACCTAGATTTTAGCAAGGCATTTGACACATATACAAGTTAGCCAGCCTGGGAGTGGGTCCCTGGGTAGCAAACTGGCTGTACAACAGGACACAGAAGATAATAGTGAATGGAACACATTCTGAAGAAAGGGGGGTTACTAGTGGAGTACCTCAGGGCTCAGTACTGGGTCCAATCCTCTTTAACGTCTTTATAGGTGACATTGCAGTGGGTCTGGAAGGAAAGGTATGCCTTTTTGCAGATTATACAAAGATCTGTAACAGAGTTGATATACAAGGGGGGGTAGAAAGGATGAGAAGAGACTTGGCAAGGTTGAAGGGAAGGTCAGACAAATGGGAACTTAGATTCAATGCAAAGAAGTGCAAAGTAATGCACCTAGGAAATAAAAATCCAGGAGAAGAGTGCACAATAGCAGGGGAGGTACTAACAACAACAATAATGGAAAGAGATCTGGGTGTAGTGATATGAGATGACCTAAAGGTAGGTAAGCAATGTGAGAAGTCAGTAAGGAGAGCCAGGGGGATACTGGGATGCATAGAGAGGGGCATCACAAGTAGAAAAAGGGAAGTGGTTATCCCTCTGTACAGACAGTTGGTGAGACCCCATCTGGAGTACTGCATGCAGTTTTGGAGACCTCATCTACGCAAGGACATAGACAGGATGGAAACAGTCCAGAGGAGGGCAACTAAAATGGTGCAGGGTCTACATCAGAAACCATATGAAGAGAGACTGAGAGAGCTTAATATGCATATCCTTGATGAAAGGAGGGACGGGGGAACATGACAGAAACTTTTAAGTTCCTCAAGGGAATCAACAAAGTCCAGGAGAGTAGCATCTTTCATAAAAAGAGATGTGTAAGAACAAGGAGGCACAATTTAAAGTTAGAGGGGAGACGGCTCAGGGGTAATGTGAGGAAATTCTTTTTCATGGAGAGAGTGGTGGATGCATGGAACTGCCTTCCTGGAGAGGTTGTGGGGTCTAAAACAGTGGGTGAATTCAAACATGCATGGGACAGACATAAGGCAATTATAGTGGAGGGTTGCAGGAAGTAGGCTATTGGTTAACTAGAATCTGCAGCTTATCCAATAGATAGCGAAATGGGCAGACTGGGTGGGCCAAGTGGTCCTTATCTGCCATCAAAGTCTATATTTCTGTGTTTCTGATGGCCACAATGTGTGTTTTGATTAGTGGTTGTCTGTGTATTAATTATTAAGGGAGAATAATGGCAATGTCTCTAAACAAGAGAGTATGAATGGTATTTAGTTTTTTCATTAGTATTTGATGTTTTTTAATGTATTTATAGTGCACCATGGTCACTCTTTATATTTTATTTATTTATTGAATTCTTGGATTACAAATACCTATGAGTTAGGACTCTTTTACACAGATTCCACATCATTTTCAGACAACACAAACATACAGAGTACAATAGAAAGAATCAGTAGCAATATCAACAAGCATACATGTTTCCGTAGGAGGATGACCGTTAAGCAAAGTAGGTGTATACACTTAATAAAAGTCAATAGGGGTTGCTGAATCAATTCAACATGTGAGGCTATTAGACCTTAGGTTTGGATGGGCAGCCAGAGGTTGGCATTGCCAGATAGGCAGAATCAGTCAGAGGTTGGCATAGTCTAGCATGAGTCAGACCTTGGTATTGTAAGTGCAATTGCCAAGGGGGTCAAACCTTGGAAAATGCAGTATAGGTAGAGAGTACAGGAATGTGTAGACAAGCTGCCCAGGAGTTGAGGGTAGATAGGGTAGGGGAGGGACAGAGTGTTAATTGGAGGCTATGCTAGGCAATTGCAGCTGCAGCATGCTACACAGCATTGTCTAAGGAGATGCTTGAAAGAGCCAAGCTTGGGTACATCTAGTGTTTCAATTGGGAGGCCATTTAGCCAGCTGGGAGTCCAGAAGCTGAAGGAACATTGGGGTTGCGTGGTATGGCAGAAAGGGATTTGGAAGGCATGTCCTGATGTGCTCCTAGTGCTATTGGAGTAAGGGGTACATGTGAACAGGTGCTGGGAGTTTGGAGGGGTCAGGCCCATGCTTATTTTCTTCACACATAGGCAGGTGCAATACTTGATCCTGTCTCTGAGGTTCAACTATTTCATCCTGGAGTACAAATCACATGTGTGTGTGCAGTTATGAGCACCCATAAACAGGCAACATGATTTGTTGAGGGTAGTGCAGATTCTTTTAAGGGCCGTGTCAGAGGCAGCACCATAAATAAGTAGGCTGTAATCCATAACTGAGAGTATGGAGCTGGTAACTGCAGCTAGGAGAGCTTCTTGGGTCATGCCACTTCTATGCCAAAAAAGGATCCCTAGTCTACAGTTGACTGCTTTGGAGACTATGTTTATGTGTTCAGTGAAGGACAAAGCCCTATCAAGTGTGACGCCAAGGTATTTAAAGGTCTGAACTTGTTCATTTGGGGCATTGAGATTGCTGAGAATGATAAGCAGGGTAGATTTTAGTCTGTTGTGTGGGTTAGCGAAGAGTATAGACAGTTTTTTTTTTATAGTTCATTATCAGTTTGTGTTGTGTAAACCAATCTTCAATGGCAGTGAAATTGTCTTGAGACTACAGGCTAGAGAGTGTGAGTTTGAGTGACTGGAGAATAAGTTCTTAGTTTTAAAAATGAAGGAGACCATTTAGGGGTGGGAAGGAAGTGAGCAAGCTGAAACAAAGGGAGAGAGCAGAGAAAGAGAGAGAGAGAGAGAGAGAGAGAGAGATAGAGTGAAAGAGATTGATGGCAGTTTAAGCCATTATCTGGAGTGTCTAAGAGACAGTTTTATTTTTTGAAATAAAGGTACAGTTTTTATTTGGACAGTTAAATTTTAATTGGACATAGGGGAGTTGAAGTAACAGATGTAGGTGGCAGTAGTGGGCTGAGCAATACTGGAGTGTAATGAGTGATACTGGAGTGTGCTGAGCAATACTGGAGTGTAATGAGTGATACTGGAGTGTGCTGAGCAATACTGGAGTGTAATGAGTGATACTGGAGTGTGCTGAGCAATACTGGAGTGTAATGAGTGATACTGGAGTGTGCTGAGCAATACTGGAGTGTAATGAGTGATACTGGAGTGTGCTGAGCAATACTGGAGTGTAATGAGTGATACTGGAGTGTGCTGAGCAATACTGGAGTGTAATGAGTGATACTGGAGTGCTGAGCAATACTGGAGTGTAATGAGTGATACTGGGTGTGCTGAGCAATACTGGGTGTAATGAGTGATACTGGGTGTGCTGAGCAATACTGGAGTGTAATGAGTGATACTGGAGTGTGCTGAGCAATACTGGAGTGTAATGAGTGATACTGGAGTGTGCTGAGCAATACTGGAGTGTAATGAGTGATACTGGAGTGTGCTGAGCAATACTGGAGTGTAATGAGGATACTGGAGTGTGCTGAGAATACTGGAGTGTAATGAGTGATACTGGAGTGTGCTGAGCAATACTGGAGTGTAATGAGTGATACTGGAGTGTGCTGAGCAATACTGGAGTGTAATGAGTGATACTGGAGTGTGCTGAGCAATACTGGAGTGTAATGAGTGATACTGGAGTGTGCTGAGCAATACTGGAGTGTAATGAGGATACTGGAGTGTGCTGAGCAATACTGGAGTGTAATGAGTGATACTGGAGTGTGCTGAGCAATACTGGAGTGTAATGAGTGATACTGGAGTGTGCTGAGCAATACTGGAGTGTAATGAGTGATACTGGAGTGTGCTGAGCAATACTGGAGTGTAATGAGTGATACTGGAGTGTGCTGAGCAATACTGGAGTGTAATGAGGATACTGGAGTGTGCTGAGCAATACTGGAGTGTAATGAGTGATACTGGAGTGTGCTGAGCAATACTGGAGTGTAATGAGTGATACTGGAGTGTGCTGAGCAATACTGGAGTGTAATGAGTGATACTGGAGTGTGCTGAGCAATACTGGAGTGTAATGAGTGATACTGGAGTGTGCTGAGCAATACTGGAGTGTAATGAGTGATACTGGAGTGTGCTGAGCAATACTGGAGTGTAATGAGTGATACTGGAGTGTGCTGAGCAATACTGGAGTGTAATGAGTGATACTGGAGTGTGCTGAGCAATACTGGAGTGTAATGAGTGATACTGGAGTGTGCTGAGCAATACTGGAGTGTAATGAGTGATACTGGAGGTGCTGAGCAATACTGGAGTGTAATGAGGATACTGGAGGTGCTGAGCAATACTGGAGTGTAATGAGGATACTGGAGTGTGCTGAGCAATACTGGAGTGTAATGAGTGATACTGGAGTGTGCTGAGCAATACTGGAGTGTAATGAGGATACTGGAGGTGCTGAGCAATACTGGAGTGTAATGAGTGATACTGGAGGTGCTGAGCAATACTGGAGTGTAATGAGTGATACTGAGTAGTGCTGAGCAATACTGGAGTGTAATGAGTGATACTGGAGTGTGCTGAGCAATACTGGAGTGTAATGAGTGATACTGGAGTGTGCTGAGCAATACTGGAGTGTAATGAGTGATACTGGAGTGTGCTGAGCAATACTGGAGTGTAATGAGTGATACTGGAGTGTGCTGAGCAATACTGGAGTGTAATGAGTGATACTGGAGTGTGCTGAGCAATACTGGAGCAAGCAGTGAAATATAGAGAGTAGTGAAAGATGGGGAGGAGGGGAGAGAGTTAACACTAGTGGAAGAAAAAATGTGAAAACATGTATTTTTGGGAGCTGCTGAAATAGAGCAACAATGTATGCTCTTTGTGAATGATGTGTGTGAAGGGAACTGAGTCCGCCTCTACTGCATAAATGTTTTCTCCAAAGACCCCTACTTTCTTTGCTTGGTTTTCACAGATTTCCCTACCCCATAGCTATTTTCATCTTTCTAACTAGAAGTAGAAAGAATAATCATTAAATACCCTTGCTGGAGCAAATTCAAATACATTTTATGTAAGGCCAAAAAGAATTGCTTATCTCTATCAATTATAACTTTTAATATGGGCATAGAATATTGAACCAAAAGGAACATCTGAATGTATTGCATGTATTCAAATGATGGCAATTTTGCACTTCAAAAAAAGTTTGCATTGCCACTGAATGCAATCTAACTTCCCTAAAGTTATCAGGGACCTTGACTAAGGCCTTTAAACATTTTCAGCTGTCAATTTTCCAATAAGTTGATGCATGCACAAATTAGTAATTTTTTAAACTTAGAATAACCAGGTTAATTAACATAATTAATGACTTTAGAAAACCTAATGGGACATATCAATTGCCTGAAACAACATTGATTAGACATTAATTTTGTTTGTTTGTTTTTGAGTACTGGCCTATATTAAAAAGATTAATCATGCTAATGAGGTACTTATTTTACTTTTTAAAACCTTATCAACAATTTTTAAGAATCAGTTGACATGGATATAATATTTATTGTCTAGAAGGCTCAGTATGTTTTCAGTGTATTTTCTTAGCACAATTAGCACTACAGGCGAAAAAGCTTTGAATGTACAGTACATACTGTTAGAGTTTGAGAGGCACTAATTGTTAAGGAGAACAGCAGCTACTGTATTCTAAATAAGCTTATAATATGATGAATGTTTAATATAGGTTAAAAATATGACTCTAAAACTGGATCCTCAGCTCAACCCAATAGAATTCAGTTTCTGTGAAATATGTCATTCCCTTCAGGCCATCCAAAAGTCATTTTTAAAACAGAAATGGCTGCCTGCATAAAATAAAGGATTTAAAGAAAATGTAAATTTCAGTGATTATTTAAAAATAATTGTATGAGCCAAAATGACCTACCACTTTAACTAGGTCCATTAGTAGTATATCGAGTTCAGTAGATCATGACCCAGCATTTCCATGGAAGTGAACTTCTCTGGCTATGCAGTTGATTATGTGAAACATTTTCAAGCAAGTGTCCAGAAAAAAATTAATTTGGTAGATGACTTAAATTTGGTATAGCAGAACAAAAGTGCCACAGCTGTGGTAAAAAAGTCCAAATCTGAAAGAGACTTTCATCATATTGACAGGTTGGGGAAGGTTGAGGACCACAGGCCATTATAAAATCCAGGCCACATGCATGCTGATCTTATCATTGTAGAAACTATTAACAGGTATAATGTATTTCAAACTGCTATACAATACTAATAAGCAAGCAATAAGAAATGATGAGGTGTGGGTTATGGCCTGATAAGAGCACACCCCAGGTGCATTATGAGGCATGAGGCACTTGCACCTAATGCCTTTAACACCTGGGAAGTGGTGTTATCAGGCCGTAACCCACACCTCACAGTGTCTTATTGCACTTTTAAACTGGGCCCCCAAGTAATTATTAAAAAAAGGAATAAATAAAAAGTGAGAAATATAAAAGTGGAGGTCTCAGTAGGTCAAACAGTAAAAAATAGTTCTCCTATTAAAAAGAAGTGTGTATTGACATCAGAGGGCTTCCTGTCCTGACATAGAACATAGGAAAACATCATATCACACAGAGTATGCAAGGTCCCATTTGTCCACAAGCCACAAACATTTAACATTGTTTAAATTTTTTTTTGTCTAGTGACTGACTGCCAACCCAGTTTGAGTAACAACAAGCGGGAGCGAGCATTTCTGATGTTGGTGCTGTGTGATGTTTCATGTATCACCCCCTCCCCATACACACACACACTCAAATCATTTGTTTCCTTTTATTTTTTATGTATTTGATCTTTGTCTCTTTGATTTAGTTTGGCTGTTTTGATTACTTTCCCACTTCAATGAGACCAATCATACTAGGATTCATACTAGGATTGGTTAGGAGCAAGAGAGCCAAAAGGCTCAAAATGTGCTCCTATTAACTAAAAATAGCTATGGATTCCACCTGAAAGAATGTATTTGTCCAAATGTTTTTTATATGTCTGTTTAGAGTTACTAACGACTACTTCAATAGGTAAGGAGTTCCATAATTTGATTATTCTTACAGTAGAAATAAACTTCTGAGGAAGAAAATTAAATTTCTTCAGTTGTAACGGCAAAGGATGTCCCCTAATGTTATAAGTTAAATCCTTAAAGAGAAACCACAGATTAATTATTAAATTTGGATCATTTATAATATTGTACATAAGAAGGAGATTGCCCCTCAAGTGCCTGATTGAGAGGGACATTAGATCTAATGAAATTAGTCTTTGTTCATATGGAACTTCCCTTAGACCACGCACCATTTTAGTGTACTTCCTCTGTACTCCCTCTAATAGCGCAATGTCTTGTTTCCTAAAAGGACGCCTTAGTTGGGAGGAATAATCGAAATGCAGGATAACATAGGCTCTATACAGAGGCATCAAAACTCTAGCATCTCTAGATGTAGTATTAAGTTTATTAAACCAGATAGCTCGATGTGCTTTAAGGATGATTTCATTTAAGTGGAAATTAGGGAGAAAGTCATCTGATATAAACACACCCAAGTCCTTTTCTATAGATGAACTAGCCAACACCAAATTATCCAAAATATATGTATGCCTTGGATGTTTTACCTCGAAATGCATTACTCTGTACTTTGAGTGATTTAATTTCATTCCCCAAGTGGCTATCCATTTAGACAGTTCATCCAAATCACTCTGATTAGCAGTAATTTGAATACGATTTTCAACTGACCCACCAATCTTAATATCAGTTGCATATTTTACTGAATTGGTACAGTTTTGTTGTGTAACATCAGCTATGGAAAACTGAAACAAACAAGGGCCCAGAACAGACCCCTGAGGAACACCACTAGTGACATGCCCTTTATAAGAAAGTTGTCCATTTATAAGGACATGTTGCGAGCAATTATTCAGACAGTTTGCTATCCATGCTATTTATTTTGGATTGATGTTTGAAAGGGAAAACTTTTGTATGAGTGCCCAGTGAGGGAGATAATCGAAGACCTCACTGAAATCTATGTAATCTATTGTCTAGCTGAAGACTTAAGTCCTCATAAAAACACAGCAAATTAGTTAAGCAGCACCTGCCATCCTTAAAACCATGTTGTTCAGTATCAGTGTTTATGCACAATGTAGTTATGAAATCCTTAATTAGGCTTTCCAAAATGATACTCATAGATGAGGTAAGACTTATTGGTCTATAGTTTTCCCATACACTTTTGGGGCCTTTTTTATAAATGGGGATTACAAAAGCAGTTTTCCAGAGTTAAGGCACATAGTTATACTTAAGGCAGTACTCAAATAATAATTTAAGCGGGGTAGTTAAACTGTCTGCTAATAAGTGTAGAAAATGACTGGGAATGTCATCAGGAGAAGCACTTATTTTACCCTTGAGATTGATTAATTTAGCTTGGATATTTGATTCGGATATTGACATATGAGTACCTTGAGGAAGATCAACTGGTCTCTTAAATTGTTTTTTTTTAAATACATTACAGAAATTACTGTTAAAGTAATTGGCCATGTCCAGTGGATCACAAATTAATTTTTCATTTACTTGAATAGGGCCAACTTTACAATTAGTTTTCTTCATAGAATTAATGTAAGCGAAAAAAGACTTGCTATTGCCTTTTCTGGCATTTAAAGCCAGATTCATCTCAAACTTTCTTTTAGATCTTTGTACGCTATATTTGCATTTTTTTGAATACATTGAGAGGAGTTCCAATTTGAGGGAGTACGACACTTTAAATATGTTGCATAGCATTTGTCATTTTCTTTATTAATTTAACTAATTCCCTAGACAACCATTTAGGCTTAGTTTTTTTAGAGGATATTTTATTTCTGAATGGCACATATGTATTCCTTAACTCAATAATCTTATTTGATAATATGTTATAATATTCATCTATGCTAACACTATTAAATGTAATCAACCAGTCAACTGTATTTAGATAATGTTTTATATTATTATCTGCCTTATCATATAGATAAGCCATTTCCTTTTTTGCAGTTCTCAAACTGTAACTAGGGATGCTGGCCATGGGACATTTTATTTTTTAGTTTGTCTTTATTTCTTGAATGTGTTGTTTTATGGGGGTGGTGGAAGACCTATGGACCGGAGATAGTAACCACCACAATGGGGTCGGAGACAAGACATCCACACCAGGCAGTAGACTTGACCAGAAACAACCTCAGCAGCTGCCGTAGAGAGTGTTTTTTTCTGTTTTGAGCTTTTCAGATGGCTACTGTTACTGAACTTGAAGTAAAGTTAAAAACTATAGTCTGGGGGGGTTGGTGCAGTAAAGTGCTGAAGGTTGTTATTGGGGCTTTGCTGATGTTGTGGCTTGGTTTTAAAGTCCAGGGTGGGGGAGGGTTGTGCCAATGGAGTCTGGAGATCATACAAGCAGTCCGTGTGTACTGGACAGAGTCTGAAGCAGTGAGAGCTGGAGTTACGACAGAATGAAGGGGAGATGTGTAAAAGAAATGACTGTGCAGGATTGAGAAACATACTCATGAGTCTCTTGTCACCACTCTCCCTCTGCATTCAGATGCTAGGTGAGGAACTGCAGTGGTAAAGTGATGGCACAGTTTGATTTCCCCATGTTCTGTATCCTGGTTGGCACAAGTAGTGCCTGTTGTAAGGTTATGTCCTGCTAAGGACATGGCTGGAAAGTCCTTCCAACCAATCAGAATGCAATAATTTTTGTTTGCCCATTTTATAAATAGCTATAAAACCTTGCAGTCTCTGCATTACAGTATATGCCAAATGTTCAAAATGGACCAGCCATTGGTGCATCAGGAGCATTACCACTCATGATGCCAGCGATCCAAATTTGGGAACAAGCCTGGGTTGTCAGGTACTGGCCAGGGTGAGGAGGATTAAGCATCTCCCATGGATGCTTTCCTGCTCAGGGAGGGAGAGTAGCTATTCTTGCTGTAGGGTAACCACAAGTGGCAGTGCAGCTGAGGGCACTGAGGAGAGAAGATGTAGGCCAAAGGACAGAACAATGTACTCACTCAGCGTGTGCATGCTCTGTTGCCCTCTGAAGCTCAAAACACCACAGTTCCTCTTACTATGTAAGAACAAAATAGATCTCTGGAGATGCTATATTGATGATGTCCTGATTGTGTGGCAGGGAAGCAAAGAGGAGCTGGATTTATTTGTGTAATGTTTACACAACTCAAATCAGAATTTAAAATGTACCATTCAAGAACACAGCAGGCAAATGAATTTCTTGGATTTATACATTACTGAAATGAAAGATTGCTGCATACACACTGACCTCTTTAGGAAGGTAAAGGATCATAATACTATATTACATGCCAACAGCTGCCATCCCCCACACCATCAGGAACATTCCTAGTTTGAAATTTATGCATATAAAAATAAATTCCACTGATGATTCTGATTTCCAGGTTTGGCTTGGGGAAATGACTAACAGATTCCCTAATAGAGAGTATAGTCAAAACACCTTACAGGTAGCAAAACAGGCAGTGGAAAATATGACTAGGTCATCACTACTTGAATACAGAGATATACACAGTGAGGATAATAATGGTATTAACTTTTTTACCACTTATGGTCCCACATCTTCTAAGATTGAAGATATTTTCAATCGCAATTGGTATATTTTAAGAACTGAGCTAGCATTGGAAAAGGAAGAGTCCATATCCTCACACATGGTTTATAAGCAAGGCAGAAAGCTACAGATCCTTTGGTCCATTCACTATGACCAACTGTACTAAGAGATAGACAATGACTACCAGCACTACCAAAAGGATGTTATCAGTGTGGCCACTGTATGCTAACTGTAGTGGTTAAGAAATCTGACTTTACATCTGTTAATACAAACAACACATTTAAAATTAGGCAGTTTTGTTAATTGCTCCAGCATCAGAATAATATATCTTGCTGTATGTGAGTGCCAGGCATTCTATGTAGGCAAAACAGGTAGGATGTTCAAACAGTGCATTAGTGAACACTTGAGTGACAGTAGATGTGAGAACAAAAATAGTGTCTTGTATAAACATATTAGATCCAGTGGGTCTGAAATTGGACACAAGTTAAAATCTTGTGCAATTGAGAAAGACAGTGTGGGATTAGAGGGGGAGACCTGGAAAATAAACTACTTTGTAGGGAAGTGTTTGGATCTACTAATTGGGGGCATTTAAAAGTCGAGGTCTAAATGGTTACTTTAACATCTCACCTTTTCTTAAAAGAAAGTACTATCAGGTATTATTATTTTTGCAACCATTGTTTACAAATGTAAGATAGATACATCGGTATAGGTATACTAACCAATTAATGTATTTCTGTGTTTTGGGTCACCTATGGTGCTATAGAGAGTACTGCATTTTTGCTAATTACAAGCTGCATTTTCTCTTTATAATTATTGTTCCAGTCCTGACATGGCTATCCAAATGGTTTCTCTGAAATTAATTCATTGTATTTAGTTGGAATGGGAACACAATCCCTCTGGCTCATATTTGGGACTTCATGAAATCTCCATATGTAGTGACTGTGTAAGTGATTAAATATGGAATGAATATTCATAGTCCTGAAATGAATCAACACTTTTTGCAGTCTGCTGAGCCACAGTTAGATAATTACTAATCAATTGTATTTTATTGAAATGCTTGCATCTATAATTCATGTAATGCTCAGGTAAGGCTGCCTTCTCTTGTTACCTCCCTTACCTCAGGAATCAACTTCCATGAGAAATGTGCCATTTCCCCACTTTCTCTGCCCTTTAATCCCTACTCTGATCTGCCCCTGCTATCATTTGCTCATATTTCCCCCTCCTTCCCAGATACTGCCTACTGCCATCCCACACTAGTCTCACTTTCTCACAATTGTATATTACCATCCCCTTCTTATACTCATCTACTCTTTGCTTGTCCCTCTTGCATTGTAACTATTACCATACCCTTCCCTATGTCTTCTAATCTGTCACTTCCCTATTCTTCCTTCCTACACTCTTTTTACTCCCTGCATTGCATAGAGTATCATCAACTATAATAAAACTCTCTGGACACTGTATTTTTAATCTGCCCACACCATGATGTATCTTACTTTATCTCCATGCTGATAATGTATATGATGTATTCACTTCCTTTATCTTTTACTACATTGTTTATATGCACATGTATTGTTTCTTTTTTTTTGTCTTTTTCTCAGACTGCTTTTACCAATTGTCTTTTTGCATTGTACTGTACTTGTTGTTTTAATACTCATTGCATTGTATTATATTTTCTGTTTTCAGCTGTATTGTCCCTTCCCCCGGGGCACACCTAGAAATGAGCCCAGGCTCAGAAAGCCTTTCCCAGTTACCAACTTTTAAAATAAATAAATTAATAATTTCACAGCTTTAACACCTTTTTTTAATGTTTGTGTTTTGCTCATATATTTGATATGTGTGATTGCCACTTTAAATGCACTTCTATGTAATTTTGAGCACTTAATGGACAAAGCCATCCTCTGATGAATTGTGCATGCATGAAACTGGTCACAGCCTTCTTTATGTTGTTTTGGTGTTTGTTGTTTGCCCCATGTGCCTCCTGGATTATTACTTCTAACTGAGTAATAAAATACTTTTTAATTGCAATTCTGCTGGTGGACAGTGCTGTTCTTTTTGTTTTGCTACATAGTGTGTCAGCACAAAGAATTCAAACAGATCCGGGAGACCATGTGATGCAGGCAGCCAGGAGCTAGCTCCCTGTATTCGCTCCAGCCATGCTTTCATCTTCTTATTTCATTTTCTGAGCTAATCTAAGTTAAAAAAGCTTCCAAAACCTGCTCGGAAGACATCTGAAAGGTCTGTTCCTTCAATACTGTAGAATACTCATGCATGGAGATCAAGATGAGAAAAGCTCTCCCCAAACATACACCTCTGATGACACCAGAAAAAAGCCCTAAGAAGCCCAGACCCTCTACTACCATGGACACTGAAGATACAGCAAACAAACCACCTGAGATGGAGCCTCTAACTTTGGTCAGTTTTCTTGGAGAATTTCGTGCCTTTCAGAATGAACTGAGGTCTCTTACATCTGAGTTTAAGGCTGTCTCACAAGCATTGGAAGACATCTCTCGGCATACTTATGACTCTGAAGCTCAGATCTTGTCTATAGAAAAACGTATCAACAAGATTGATCCTGAGCTAACAGTGACTAAACAGAAACTCACAAAAATGTAACTTAAAGTCGAAGATCTTGAAGGCAGAAGCTGCAGGAACAATGCGGTTCTGATTTGACTACCTGAATCATAGGAAAGGCAAGAAGCGATACTATTTATCCAAAGGTTCATGGAAAAGACAGCTGGCCCTTCTCCCTTTGGCCACAAGTACATAATTGAAGGAGCACACAGAGCTCTTAGGACAATACCTCTAAAGGGAGCTCCTCCAAGACCACTTATTTTTCACTTCCTGAATTATCAGGAGCATCAACATTTCCTAGCAAAAACAAGGGATATCCAAAAAGTTCGTTAGGAGGGTGCCAAAGTTATGGTTGTGCAGGTCTGCCCACCAACATCCAGCAACCTCACATAGCTTTCCATCCCTCGGTATCCAAGTTGATCACTGCTGGAATCCGATTTCAAATGAATTATCCTGCCAGACTACAAGTTTTGTTGGCAGGTACATGGCATTCCTATGAAGACCTGGAAAACACCTTCATCAATCTTAAAGCCTCCCTACCGGACCTATTCAGGGATACCTAACTTGTTCCATGGCAACCTACATCTGAATATTCCTGCAAATTAGATGTAATGCTCCTTTGATAATTCATAAATATATCCCAACAAGCAGGCTAACTCGGTTTGGACTATATATGTCTTACCAGTACTCTATTTGGTACACTCAAATCACGCTCTACTGGAAGGTAGAAGGCAAATTATTTCCTTTGGAGACTTTTTCCGTTGTCTTTGGGAATGGTGCTTCTAAAACAGTCATGCACCAGATGTCAACAATAATCACAGATTCATTTATGAGCTAGTTTTCCCTACTACATCCACACTATGGCTGAGCACAATGTTTTGATTTAATGAAACTTCTCGTTTTGTTCAGCTCATTATATTGCCCATTAGACCTCATCAGATCAGCATGTTAGGTATAAAAACTGTACCCCAGTAAGTGTGCGAATGTACTTTAGACTATGTCAGGCATAACAGCACTCTGTTTCGAACATTTAATCCACGGCTCTACTGGAAGGTGGAAAGCAAGAATATTTCCTTTGGAGACTTTTTTTGTTGTTTTTCGTGCATGGCTCTCCTAGACCAAATAGGCGCTATCTGTAAACCATAATTATGGATTTATTTCTGATTTAGTTTTCCTGACTACATTCGCACTACGGGCGAGCACAATGTTACTGTTTCATGCAGCTTTTAGTTTTATGCAGTTCATTACATTGACCACTAGAGGTTGCCAGTACAGCATCTTATTTAGAAAAACTGTTCCTAGATATATATTCAGTGCTGTTGGTTCTTTCTGGAGACCATACTGTTTTGACTGGTATTTCTTTAATTTTCCTGGAACTTTAACACAGGTCTTCCAATCATTTATTATTGTTTATTGATTAGCTGAGTAGTAGTCTTACAAATAGTGAGTAGGATTAGGAAACTTAGTTAAAGATATCATTAGAGATCCAGATTACAGTTTCAGTTACTAAGTAACAGAAGGGTATATCCTCTGCATATATAATTGTTATAATTAGATGTTTATCCCAACTTTTCTTGTTATTTTAAGGGACAACTGGAGGTGGCTGGAGGGAGGGAGCTATGTTGAGGGTGAATTGTGGAACACAGTCTGTAACAGTAAGGGGATTTGGGTGGGCAGGATTCAGTGTTTTACTCAATTCAGAATCCTTAGTTGAAATGGTTATCGGGGGGGCAGAGAGGGTAAATGTTGTAAGGGTGCACAGAGGGGTAATATCTTCAACACTGTCAACTGGGTTGGTTGATGTCTGGCTAATTCATGGGCCCAGAGTATTTTCCTTTTATTTCCTATTCCTTTAATGGGTTATGGCAAGGGTGATTAAGATGGCTACATGGAATGTGAAAGGTCTCAGGCAACAATTGAAAAGATACAAAGTACTGAAATATTTAGCCTTATTATCAATAGATGTGATGTTTCTCCAGGAATTGCAACTTTTGGATTCTGAATCAACTTGGATGCACCTACAACAAGTAGGTCAGGTCTTTTCTGCAGGGAGCTCTACCCAGAGTGGTAGTGTCCTGATTCTGATGTCTAAGAAAATCTCTTTTTCCCTTATCATGATTGTGAGCGACCCACAGGGTAGTTTTTTTTTATTCACTGCATTTTATACACTATTGAACTGTTGTTGGGTTCTGCCTATGGGCCAAACCTAGACTCCCCGGGTTTCTTCATGCATCTGGTCAATACTGTTATGCCTTTTACAGCATTGCCCATATATCTTGGGGGTGAAATTAATACATTTTTTGACCCATCAATGGACCGCTCTACGGGGCTCTGTAGAGGCCTCTCGCTGGCACAAAGAGCGTTCTGAGAACTTATTGATTGCTTTGGGCTATGGGATATATGGCGATTATTTAACCCCATGAAAAAGAGCTACACCTTCATTTCCCCTGTCCATAACATGGCATCCCGTATCGATTGCTTGCTTTTCTCACAATCCCTTCTGGTCGGTGTTATGGATGTATCTTTCGTACCTGGCCCTCCTTTGGATCACTCCTTAGTAACTTCCCATTTATCTCTATCATCCCCTCCCAAATGTGACACCAGGTGGAAAATTAGCAATCAGCTTCTGAAGGAGCCCACTGTAATTACTTCCCTCAATGAGCATATCGAAAAATTCAAGCTGGCTCATTCGCAGGCCACTTCTAGACCTGACTTCATTTGGGGGGCCTTTAAGGCCTATATTAAGGGGATACTGATCAACTTAGCTTCCTTTAGGAAAAAGAAAAAGGAAAGGGAGTTGCTTAGCCTTCTTGCCCAGATTCGAAGACTCGAGGCATCATTGACTCCTAACTCGCCAGATGATACTAGACTAATTTTAGCCAAATGAAGAGATGCATATCTAGATAGCCTGAGAGAAAAGGCAGAATTTGCCATCCTGAAAACAAAAGCATCATATACGGATCAGGGGGAGAAGGCTGGGCGCCTCCTGGCACTCAGAATTAAACAACAGGAGTTCTCCAAATATATCCCCTCTATTCGTTCACCCCAAGACGGCACCTTGAATACATCCCTGACAGATATAGTTACTGTATTTAAAACCTATTATACTAATTTATATAGGGTTATGCCGGATCCACCCACAGTCTCTGTCTTGGATTCATACCTTCTCGCATCTGGTCTGCCTCGTCTATCAGAAACAAATCAGCAATTGCTCACAGCTCCCATCTCCTATACAGAGATTGCCAACACCATTCAAAAATTACCTATTGATAAATCTTGTGGCCCTGACAGCTTTTCAGCTAATTTTTATAAAAAATTTCAAAAACGTTTGATTTCTTTATTATTGCCCCTATACCAGCATATTCTATCTGGCATCTTGGTAGATTCCACTGTTTTTGAGGCTTTAATAGTATTGATCCTTAAACCCGACAGAAACCCGGATTCACCTGCAAGTTATTGCCCTATATTCTTACTAAATCAGGATATTAAAATATTAACCAAGATGACAGTGGAACGTATTAATAAGGTTCTACCAGAACTTATTGGACCTGAACAAGTTGGGTTCATGAAAGGCCACTCATCGATCGACCATCTCCGTACACTCTCACAGGCTTTATTGGTGTCTAGGGATGCCCATTTTCCTGCAGTCTTGATCTCAATTGACACCTAAAAAGCATTTGATAGGGTTGACTGGAATTTTCTATTCTGAGCCCTGCAAGCTTATAACTTCCCTACGCTATTCCAAAACTAGATTAAAGTATTGTATCAAACCCCATCAGCAAGGATCACTGTTTATGCAGCAATATCTAACGTCTTCTCTCTATTATCTGGCACTAGACAGGGTTGTCCCTTATCCCTGTAACTTTTTAACTTATATCTGGAACCCTTAATATGTAGATTAATATTAAGTGAACAAATTCAGGGCATATCTGTATCCTCTCAAGTAATCAAAGTATCAGCTTATGCTGATGACTTACTTTTACAATTATCCTACCCAGACTTGTTGATTCCCTCCATGTTATCCCTTATAGAATAATTTAGTCAATTATCAAACTATAAACTTAATATTGAGAAGACAGTAGTTTTCCCACTTAACTAGAAGGTCAATAAAAGATTTATCACTGACCAGGGCTTGGTGTGGAAACAGGACTGCTTAAAATATCTTGGCATAATAATTCCAAGGAATCCAGCTCTATTCCAAAAATTAAATCCCGACTCTCTGGTGAAACTCATAACACTTGATTTAGACCGATGGTCCAAACTTCCTCTCTCACTTTGAGGAAGGGTCAATTTAATCAAAATGAATGTTTTCCCCAGACTCTTTGTACCCTTTACATATACTTAATATATGGCTCCCTCTTTCATGGTTCGGTAAAGTTCATAGGCTCTTTACTAAGTTTTTCTGGGCCAACAAACACCCTAGACTGGCCTATTACAAGCTAGCCACCCCCAAGGATAAGAGGGGGCATTCGTCTTCCTCATTTAACATTTTATCACTGGGCCAGCCATGCTATTAAATGTCTCAGGTGGTTAACTCCTAAAGAAGAAGTATTTAACTCTTCTTCTTCCCCACAATGGCTTAAAATTGAATTATCTCCTTTTCAAACTTACGCTTTAAATCCAATGGCACTTTTCCATATTAAATTTAAGGCACTCCTGGCAAAATTAAAACAAACTCCCATTGCCATCTCTATCAAAATCCATTCCCAATTATGTAGTTTTCTTAAACATATTTAAACTCTAGATCCAACTCAGCCTATCTGGGGAAATCCTAATTTACACATAAACAAAATGCTACTTTCGCCTACTTGGCTACCCCACCTTTCAGATCCTTAACCCACCTCATTTATTTCACAAGACAACCATTGGCTCTCTTCTTCTGAATTACTGAAAACCTACAAAATACCCACTCGCTACATTTTCAAAGTGTTCCAATTAAGACATTTGATGGTGAATGTCTTAGGACCCATCCCTCCTCAACAAGACACACTGTCCATTTCTCGGGAACAGAGTCTCATAGATGACTCTCAAGTATTGGTATCCAGTTGCTATAGGGTTCTGTATAACCAGGCCTACTTTACTTACTTTACACCAGCAACCCTCTGGACTCCCCTTTTCCCTACTCGTGTATTACATTGGAATACCCTATGGCAAAATTGTCATAAATATATTACCTAAGATAGACTTTGTCTCACCCAATTTCACATTTTACATAATTTATTTTATTCTCCACAGAAATTATTTAAAATGGATCTCCTGCCTGCACCTACTTGTACCAGATGCATGAAGGAAGAGGGTTCTCTATATCATATTTTCTGGGCTTGCTCTAAAGTGGCCCCACTCTGGACCTGCATCCAATTGAAGACAGACCCCTTATTAGGTTTGCAAGATTTATTCACACCAGAAATATGCCTCTTAGGTGATTATACAGAGATCCTAGTCCCTATCAGAAGATACCACATAGCTCTTATCTCTATGTCAGTTAAAAAAGTGGTTTTACATCACTGGAAGCACAGTGAAGACATATCTTATTCTGAGTGGTTCAATGAACTCTTGGCTAATCTCAGGACAGAAAAAACAATAGCGAGTCTTAATAATAAGCCTGAGAAATATAGTAAAATATGGGAACCCTTACATACTCTTTTAGCTCTGTAGTATATACATCACAAGACTTATTATCGCTTTGTGTTACTGTATCTTATCCATTTGTCAGTGTTGAAGAATCAGGGGTTGGGCTGGTAGGGATGGCATTTTAATAGGGTTTGGGGGAATGAGGGGGGGAGGAGAATGGATCCTATAATTTATTCACTTCATGTCAAATGTATTTTGTTTCCTTGGAACTGTTCTCTATTGTATTGAAAACTTAATAAACTTTAAATTGGAAAAAAAAAAAAGAATTCAAACAGACCCAAGTAAAGTTGAAGCCTTGACAACCTGTCTCAAGCCAAAGAACCTGAGAGACTTACAGTGTTTCCTAGGTTTCTGTGGGTATTACAAGCACTTCATCAAATACTATATTGGAGTTGTGATACTGTACCTTTGCTGAATCTAACATAATGCTACCCACTGACAAGCAAAGACAAGAAGTCCCTTGCAGTTTCAGAGCCAAACAAAAGTTGTATTAATACAAGTGACACATTCGGCTAGAGATGGGATGCCCAGTGTGATGTGTCATTCAAACAAAACCTCTAATGTTTGACAGATTTGCCAGAAAGTCAGCCTCTCTGGACATGAAGCTGTCCAGTATCAAAGTTTTCCTGAAGGACTGCAGCTAGGCACCTTTACCAGTAGGAGCTTGAACACAACAGAAGGGAACTACCCTGTTCACAAATTGGAGTTTTTTGCATTCAAGTGGCCCACTGTGGACCAGTTTCATTAATACTTGTGTGAAGCACACATCACTGTCAAAACTGATAACAACCCTTTAACATATGGAAAGACAAATGCAAAGTAAGATGCTGCTGGACACAGATAGTTACTCACTTTGTCAACTTATGACCATTGTGTAGAGCACATATCTGGCTTTAACCATATGGATGCTGATGCCCTGTCAAGACAAACAAATGGATCATCCACAGACAATCCGACATGGATATAGGTATTAGATCAAACTGTAAATGCAGTCTGCACAAGGTCAACACAGATAAGCCATGGTCAACTGGAAATGCTTATCATCTCACAGACAGTTTTTGTGTCCCTGATGATCATTTATGAAATGTATTCTGTCACCTTGGTACACTAGATGTGACCATTCTTTTCCAGTTGTCTCCCCGAGGATTACAGAGAGAACAAAGAATGGACTCTAGCTTGAAATACAATTTTTTTACCATGAAGAAAGGGGAATGCCACACAGGTTCATACCAATAATCCAGATGCAATGTTGCTACTGCAGGAATGGCCCAGGTTAAAAATCAAAGATAGCTTGCTGTATAGAGTAATCCATGAATCACAAGGTTTCCCAAAACTGCAGCTGGTGCTACCAACAAAGTTCAAAAAAGTTGTGTTGCATGCCCTGCACAATGGCATGAGACACCTTTGAAGGGATAAAACTTTGGACCTTGTTCATGCTTGCTTATATTAGACATGTATGGGGAGTAATGTAGAGCAATTCTGCAAAACCTACAATAGATGTGTGAGACACAAAATTCTGCCACAGAGAGCAGCCCCTCTTGTAAACATAGTTACAACTGCACCATTGGAACTGGAATGTGTAGACTTTCTCAGCCTAGAACTAGACTCTAAGAAACATGTTAGTAGTAATAGATCATTTCTCAAGGTACAAGAAAGCCTATCTGGCAAAGGACCAAAAAGTAACAGCTGTCACAAATGGCCCAGCTGAAAAGTTCTTTGTGCACTATGGAACCCCACAGTGGATTCATTTGGACCAAGTAGAGCAGGAGCCAGGTGCATTTATCTACTGTATGTGTCTGGGTCCGAAAGGTTTGATGAATGTTTCTCATGTAAAAAAGTGTATAGAATTCAGATTTACAACTCTTATTTGTCCATGGTTGTACATTTTCTTGGAAAATGCACTTTCTTAAGAGAAACTATAAGTTTTACATTTATGTAATAGACTTGGTTTACTTAGTTATTTATTTAATTTATCTAATGTATTTAATAAGTTTGGTTTACTTAGTTAGTAATATACTTTATTTAATGTTTCAGATATGGCTAGAAAGACTTCTCACAAACTGCAGAGGCAATGCATCCTACGCACTGATCCAGGAGTTAGCACAGACCATGCAGACCTACTACGTTTTGATGATGCTCATTGGAAGAAAGTAGTTGATGCAGAAGAAAGGCATTCTAGTCAAACACTGTCAAAGTACAACATGGTGTGTCTTGAATTGCCTGAACATTACTTCAGCAGCCATGGGTATCATTATGTTTGCTACAAGAACTTCATTGCATATAAGAGTTCTGGCAAACTTGCAGCTGATGAAACATTAAAAACGGACATCGTAAAGATTTATCCAGCAAAATTGCTTCACTCCCAAGTTCATAGTGCTCTATCTGAATCTGCAGCATCTACATCAGGCATATTCCCAGATGAATGTATATTTTTCAAATCATACAAGAAAAGGAATCCTAAGGGATCAAAGGAGACTTTTGAATATCCTACAACATGTGTAACTTATGGGACAGCAGACAGCATAAACAAACACAGTAAAAGAAATGGATGATCGACAAATGGATATGATGGTAGGCAGTATTAATTAGCCAAAGAAGTGAAGTACCACAACAGCTGTAAGAACAAGTATGTAAAAAAGGCAGAATGAATAAAGGGCACAGGTGCAAAATGTGAATACAGTCAACTGAGGGACAGTCACCAGGTTGCTTTTTCCAGACTTGATAAGTATGTGCAGTGCCCCAGACTCCTTTGTCTCTCTTCCAGGTTACACCCTATATCACAAGGATTGAGCAGGTAAATGTGGTGGTTGTGCATTTTACGCTTGTGTCACCATCATTGGCCATGCCCTCCCTGCCCCCAAGCTAGCAGATGGTGCCCAGGTCCTTAACCTCAAACTTACCCCAGACTCATCCAAGATCCTGCTGTATCTCACAGTCTCCTACATACCCCCAAGGAACCAGACCACAGCAATATCATCTCTCACTGAATATCTCTCCTCCCTCCCCAGTAAAGCACAACAAGTCCTAGTCGGAGACCTCAACATGAACTGGCTCAGTCCTTCTGCCTCACCTATAAGAGACACCTTCGCTGCATTAGACCTGACCCAACTCATTTCCCAACCCACTAGACATAACCAAACTACAGGGACTTGCACCCTCCTAGATGTCATTGTCTTCAACCACCCCCAAAAGATTCAGGATATTCAGGTCCTCCCAGACTCCTTAAGTGACCTCTCTCCTCTCCAATTCCTCTGGTCTGTCCCCACCCTCAAGCATGTAGTCCAAGCCACCCACTGCAGGCGTCTCCATCCAGGCAGACTGAAAAAACTCAAACAGTTCCTCGCTTTCATTGATTGGTCTCCCATCCACCATGCAACCAACATTGGCACTACCCATGACCTCTTCTCACAAGCCTTTAGCAAGGCCTGTGATATTTTTGCTCCCTTCACCATGATCTGCTCCAAAAGGCAAAATGCACCTTGGGTCACCTCTGCCCTACTCCAACAGCTCAGGGACAGGGATAACCTCTGGCATATAGCCACTGAGACTGGCTGGATGGCTGACAGACAAGCATAAAATGCCACATGTAACAGGTGCACATGGGCCATCCGAAAAGCCAAGACAGACCACTACCAGGCCACCCTCACCTCTTCATGGGGGTGTGCCCAGAACTTCTGGGACAATATAAAAGAAATAAATGGGAAATCATGCTCCCCCCAGCCCAACTTATGGTCAATGTCTCCACCTTTACTGACCCCACTGACATTGCCAACTGCCTTAACTCCTCCTTTACAGATCTCAGCCCTGTCCTCCTGAGCAACTTTTTCAACCCAACCCCTGACCCACCGCCCTCAGATACTCAGCACCCCCAGTTCTATCTATGCAAAGTATCCATCCAGGAAGCCAGACCACTCCTGCTTGAAGTGCTAAACAGCAACAGTCCTAGCAGTGACAACCTGAATCCAAAAATGATCCAGCTGGTCCTGGATGATGTCCTGGTCCCCCTCACTGACCTACTAAACCGGTCCCTCTGCCTGGGGCAATTCCACACAGCATGGCAAACAGCTATTGTCACACCTATTCACAAAGGAGGTGACAGGTCCACTCCAAGCAACTATTGCCCAATCTCCATTCTTTCCCCAAAGCCTTAAAAAAAGTGGTGGCCACTCAACTCACCGAATATCTAGCAAAATATTACATACTTTGCCTGGAACAGCATGGCTTCTGCTCTGGTCAGAGTACAAGTACATCGTTAATGGAGTTCTCCAACTTCCTGCACTCCTCCCTGGACTCTGATTTCCTAGATGAATCAGTGTTCATTGACCTCTCTGAGGCCTTTGACACTGTTTCCCACCCCCTCCTACTAAATGTTCTCAACCACACAGGTTTCTCTGCTGGCCCCCTTGCCTGGTGCATGAGTAACCTATCAGCCCGCTCCCAGGATGTCAAAAACATTGGGATACTCTCTGAAGCCTTTCCCATCCACTCAGAGGTTCCACAGAGCTCTATCATGGGCCCACTACTCTTTAGCCTCTACCTAAGCACCCTGCCCAGTGCCTGTTCTGGCAATATTCTCCTGTATGCTGAAGATGCCATTATTTATGCCACACACAGAAATCCCATCTCCCTCCAAAACTCCTTCCAATGCTCCTTCAATGATGCTGAGAACTGGTTTAAGTAGAGCAGACTAGTCATTAACCACAAAGAAATAAAGGTAATGTTGTTTGCCCACCACCAGAACAGAGTCAGCATCAACCCCCTCCAAATCCTCCCCAGCATTCATCAACCACTTGAACAAGTTTACTCTTACAAATACCTTGGGATCACCTTTGACTCAGCCCTCACCTTTCATGCCCACTTTATAGTCCTCGCTTCCACCACTAAAGTTTGTTTTGGCATCCTCTACCATCACAAGGACTGCCTCATACTTGATGCTCTTAGACTTGCCATTACATCCTAAGTATTGTTCCTTGTCGATTATGACCTTCCAGTCTATGGTGCTGCTGACTCCACAGCCCTCAACAAGATTTGAATCACCATAAACAAGGCTTGCAGACTAATGACCAGTGGCCCTAGGCTCACCCACATCTGTCAGCTCTGTAACATGGTCAAACTCCTTAGCCAAACTTTCCTACTAACTAAGAAGATTCTTCTAATCAGGCTCTTGCCCACTGGGGTTTCTGCCTCCATACAACTTGCACCATCCAGAGTCACTACCCAAACCACTGACAAGGTCACCCTGATGTTACCCAGAACTAGGACCACCCAGGCACAGATATCGTTCAGTTACAGAGCTATGTCCTGATTCAACTTGCTCCCCTGCAGCCATTTCCAACACCACCAACATCACTCCCTTCAAAACTGCCCTATAGAATAAATTGTTCAACACCTACTACTGCACCTGTCACTAAGAGATGCTCTGCTGCTGTCTAACACTATTGACTTAGCCCTCAGGGCTGAACCACCCCTCACCCCACCCCCTCTCCCCCTTGGCCTTCATCTCCTCTGCCAGTACCTGTGGGTACCAAACTGTCAAGTCTGAAATGTTTTCTAATTACTCCTTATGTTCATGCAACTACTGTATGTAAAACTATGTTACTCTGTATGATTGTATATTCTATACGTATGTTGACTCTGTATGTCCTCTCTGTGATGAAGTACCTTTGTAAACGAGCCTCTGGCTCAAAGGTTGTAAATATGATTATGCAAATAAATAAATAAAAAAATATTGTTAATGGCATGCAAGAAGAATCATTGCTATCACTACATAAAAGATACAAGGACATTCTTATGGAGTGTAGTGGGGCATGAAACAAATTATGACCCACAGATCTTGCAGTCAAAACTGGCACATCACTTCAAAGATTGTATCCCAATTGATATCAAAAGTAGAAAAGTGAGTACAATCTTCTGGTCTGCTAAGAAACAGGCTGATTGAATGGAAGCACAAGCAGCTCAACACATAAGAGAACAGTTCTTGGAACTCCAAAAGGTCCAGCCTCATAATAAAACCAAAGTTAAAGCTGAAGACTTAATAGAAGAACATGTAAAACTGCCACCCATTCTTCAGACATTCCGATGTACTGTACTCATGGGTTGATCAGAAGTGGGCAGTGAATGACAGGAGAGGGTAGTTCAATCTATTGTGGATGACATAGTGTTTTCAGTGTCAAGGGAAATAATCAGACCACAAAAACACCTCTTGTTGAGCATGGGTATTAAATACATGACAGGCAGTAAGAAAGTTTTAACTATTTTAAACAGATTTGGTCACTGTGTCAGCTACCATGTTATGGAGGAACACAAAACTGCAGTCGCAATCAATATACAGAGAAAAATATGGCTACACCAGATGGATTGCTCATACAGCCAGGTTAAGCCACTGCTTTGGCTTTCAACATTTATGATGAAATGACAGAGACACTTGACGGTCATGACACTTTGCATGACATTGTGGGTATAGCATACCAAAACATACCATCCAGTATTGAGGAGACAGCTGTACCCAAAGAAAGGTCTGAAGAAGCTATGACAAGAACACACATGGATGACCAAGCACCAGCAAGGAATTTAACACACACAATAGAAACAAACACAGATAAGCAAAGATCAGAAGTTGATGCCCATGACTAGGCAGTGCCATCTTTAACATCAAAGAGCAAATGATGCAGAACATCAAAGACAAAGGCTGAAGATTTTGATGAAGATTATTTGCCAACTATAAAGAAGCAGATATTGCAGCCAATGACATGACAGGAATAATGCACTGTACCCAGGTGCATTTAAATGTCTCAGAGGAAAAGAGCTCTAGATATTGGAAAGCAAGACATTCAACCATATACATCTGGAAAATCAAAAATAAGACAGGATCAATACAAGGTGACAGAAAGCTCTGAACTAAAAAACCTCATGCAAGCTAAGAGAAGGGATGATGCCTTGATGATATCTTGAGCAAGTGTAGCTGCTACTCCAATGAGGCATGGATGGAATGCCCTTGTTTTCGTAGATGACCTGTGACAGCAGATCATATCATACATGGATCCTATAGCAAAAGCCTCCTACAAGACCTGATGTAGTGCAAGACACCATGAATACTGCTTTCAAGATTACAGATGAATGCCTGGAGGACTATATGCCTATTAATTATGACTTGGCAATAGCAAAACCTGAGCTACAAATTCAGTCCACAAAGTCCCCAGAATATGACAGACTTTTCATATGTTTTGGACCATTCCATATAAAATTAGCATATTTCAAAGGTCTTGGATAGCTCCTGAATGGTTCTGGTGGAGATCACATTCTTGTTCAAAGTCATGTATTGGCATTAGGATCCCTGAATGGATTTCTTCAAAGAACATTTTTCAATCAGGCAAGGAGGCTTCACCTGATGCTATTAGCAGCATTCAGAATTAAACTTTTGCAGTGCTTTATACAATATAAAGGTTTTTCAGACTTTCCAATCTCAAAGCCTCTGCAGCAGCTGCTTAATGACCCATCGCCTTCCTCAGTGGTGGACTTAGAGAGTACAGCTTAGTTCAAGACATTCATGGAAGCATATGAAATGTTCTCAGATCCCACACACTGTGGCGAGCATAGTGCAACTGCCCAATGTTGGCTGCAGTACTGCAGTTTGGTAGAGTTGTACCAACTCTTCTGCCATTCCATCTGGACAAATGACTTGCCTCTCTTTGTATATAGCTTGGTGAAGATGATATCTCTTTACTTTGCAACTGGGCATCACAATTGTGACAAGTGGATGATCATGTACCTTATGAATTTGCTAAACATGATGAGACCCACCCTGGACTATGGAAAAAATTTGAGAATGGAACATTAACCATTGCAAGATCAAAGAAAGGGTTTAGCAGAAATGACATAGGCTTGAACTTGGAACAGACAATTAATACCAATGCTGCATCAAGACTAACCTAGATTTCTTCTTTGACTCAGAACATCAACACAAGGAGGAGGTGGAACATTCTGTGATCGTCTCAAAGTAAAATTTTAGGAAGTGTCGTGGAAAAAAAATATGTTCTTACACTTTACTTTAAAATCAGACTCAGGACCACTGCATAGTAGAAAGGACAGTTTATTACATATGCATATGGGAGTCTGCTTCCAAAAATTATGCAAGGCTCCCTGAGTTTCATTAGTCAATCACTTTTATACACTTATTATCAAGGCGTTGTTAGGCACTCTTATCTTGAAAATTACCAACATTGCAGTATTAACCAATCATGAATAAGAAAAACATGTTGATTCCAATGTAACAGAAAAGCATACTGATACCACCATCTGGGGTACATTTCACTGTTTATTTCATCTCTTTTCCAATACTTCTTGCTACATATGCCTGGGTCAGTCTGACCTGAGTGGTCAGTGAGTTTCACTCACACCGTAGCAACATACAGCATGCCCACATGCTGTTATCTTATATTCTGCCGAGCTTGTTATGCAGGCTGGTACAACCAGTTCTGCCCAGTTTTATCTTGCTTTCTGTTCTACAAATGTACCTCAAGTAACCTCAGTATCATTCTATAACAAAATAAAAAACAGCATGATACCAGACATTTCTACTACATCCATTATGACTTTGTTACAGCATGGCCTACAAAGCAAGCATATATTCAGGGCATATAACAGCAAATAGAGTTATAGTTTTATGAACTCAGAAATTTCTACTACATTCTCCCCCCTTTTGATACTTTGTATCAACTAACCACCCCCCTTTTTATCTATATGATTTAAAACTGGTTGCCAGCATACAGATAGTTAAGGCATTTATAAAAAAACATGCTGTTCTGGAGTTGATACAGAGGTAGTTACAGATGGAACACAAATGGTGAGTTTGAAAACACAATACAGAACTGAGGGATGTCAACACCACAACTGAAATATGTGAAAAAATGCTAACATGTGACACCATATATAACACAATATAACATAACAATTTTGTTGATGAAAAAGAGTTCATTGAGAGTGAATAAGGTAGATGCTACCTTGTGTTGAGGTGAGCACACCCTTGGAGCTTGATTGAAGAATCTGTTGATAATGTCTCTTGACAGATAAGTCCTTATAAAACATAACAGTCCATGAAATGAACAGTTCATAAGTTCATATAAGTATCCACAGGTTGATGTAGTTACAGTACAGATGAAATGTCATTTGCAGAATGGTGGTAACCCCACAAGGCATATGAGGCAATGCAGACAGTAATTTAAAAACAAAACACCAGGACAGTAGAAAAGTCAGTGTTCATTTTGCTAGCTGGCTGATTAGTAGACTCACTGGCCAGGGGTGCATTGAGTCCTTTTAATGGAATAGCCACACACACACACACTGGCATGGCATTTGTTTTGTCGTAGTTGATTACACCCCGGCATAAAGATTAACAGTCCATAAAAAGGTAACAATTGACAATAAACCATTAAGAACAGAGTCCATAACAGAGCAATAGGGTTGTAGAAAGTACCAACCATGTTTGGAACAAGCGGCAGTGAAGAAAATGGATGTATTGCTTGAAGGTCAATTGAAGCAGAATCTTTTCGCTGGAGTTAGGGGAGTGCCCCTTCCCCAGACTTAATTTCATAGTAAGCAGAAACAATAAGCTTGATTGCAGAGCCTGAACCGATTGGACCTTATTCAGTTGATTTAAAGTTCTACAAATAGGTGTAATTTTGCTGAAGACCTTACCCTTGCAGAGGTAATAATAACTTGATTCATGCAATAGTCCTTATATGGAACTAGTCAGGCACAAAGGTAGTGATGACATCAAAGCTGTGGCAGTTGTTTTTTCAGGAAAAAGATGAAGGCCTCGGCAACTTAGATGAAAGTTTTACTGCTGTGGAATGTGGAGATCTTATGTGTGCCACACGTGAAACCTGCAAACTTGCAAAGCGTGTTAGACACTGAATTAAAAACACATAAACAACAATCTTATAAACCATTTGGCTTTTTTGTTTTGTAAAGAGTGGTGTGACAGAGCCTAAATTCTGGCAATTTGAAAGAGACAAAATAAAAATGGAACATCAGCCGCACACCCTGGGGGTGCAGGCCAAGGTTCAATTATACCATTTGACCATCTGTAAATCATGACAATGTTATGGTTACACCCCTGCTTTCAAATCACAGAAGCAGTTATGACAGTAATGAACATTATTTCCCTGTCTGTTGCAAGCAGGCCTGACTGAGACCTGAGTCATAAAATCTTGTAATGTTACAATAACATGCTTCAAACATATAGTTCATAGCAATATGCCTGATACACTATGCAATTAGTGGGACAAATACATATGTTGTTGGCCTATGCCAATTTAATAACAGTGCCTATTGCACCTGTGAATAATAAGACAAACGGAGCATTAATTTGTCTGGGGTTTTGCTGGAACATATGTGAGGGTGGGTCAGCAATGCTGGCCTCCAGTATTAGGTTTGGTTAAGAGCATTTAAACGTTATACATGTGGAGAACTTTTCTGAATACACACATGATACAGTGTAGCAAGATGTATATCAAAACATTAACATAAACGTGAAACATTAGTGTTTGCAATAGAACAATTTCAGTATTGAGCATAATGCATAACATACATTTAAACAACAAATATAAACTGTAAACTTAGCTTAGAGTCCAGAAATGTTAGAGTACTGTGAATTTACTGGTTGAAAAAAAATGCATTCGTTGCTGTAAGGCAATGACAAAAGTTGTTTGCATTTGTTTTAACAGGATAAGAAAGCTGAAAAGACAATCAAAAGAATGAATATGTGGACATACATACACAACTTCACTCTCCAGCGTAACTGATTATTTGCTGAGGGCAGAAACCCTTGTACCAATAATAGGTGTGAGATTTAACTGTTTGCACTAGAAAAGCAGAAGGGCTTGGGCTGGGTTATGCTGTCAAAATACTTTGGGTCTTTTAAAACCTGTAAATAAGAAACAATTATTGGCAAATACACATTTCTTTATTTACCTTTGGGGAACAGTGGATGTACTGCAACCTTTGTGGGTACTACACTGGAAGGATGGAGGAAGGTAGCTTTCCCCTCCCCCAAGCTCCTACTGGTGGAAAAGACAGCTCGGTGAAAGAGACAGCTCGAATACTGTAGCAATAAAAGGTTAGCTGTGGATGGTGACATGATCCCACCTACTACACTTTAAATTATAACAAGATAATATTACAATTAGTTTAGTAAGTTTCATACCTTACTATAAAGATGGGGAACTTCTTTTCTCTAGAAGAAAGAGAAGAAACACAGACAAACAACAAAAACAAACACACCAGTTTAAAATAAAACAAGATTATTTCCATAGGATAAAAGAAGCCAAGCGCTCCCTGGGTTCCTTTATCCTAAGCATGACAAAATGTCAGCTGAGTTTATAAAAAAATCCAGATTGATGGTAATACCGTACGTACGTATCTCTTAGAATGCATTTCAAAAAGACAAAAAAAATGATTACACCATGGTCACACATAAAAACCAATACCATTGTTTTTTAACTGTAGATGGTAAACTCTCAAAAACGGCTGTAATAGTCCTTTGTTCAAAAGCGTACTATATATATATAATAAAAATATGGGGAGATGATGAATAATTCTCCCTTCCAGCTGGAGTATTGCCTGTGTTGACTGCAAGTCAGTAGCAGTGAGACGAGAAGAAAGTTTGTTCCTCTTCACTTAGAATACTAGTTTTGCAATAAAAGTCAAATTACATGGTTCACTCTTGGTGTGCTTTCATAAAACATACATTTTGTGTGAAAAGTTGTGCTTTAGGTATGGAATACACATCAAGTTTGAACTGGTAGTAACATAAAATGTTGAAACACAAGAAGGTCAAATAACGTGCAAAAGGTCACAGTGTGCATGCAAGGGTCGTTCAAACCCAGCTATTTTTGTAGTGTCCTTGAACACTACACACAATAAAACTGCTGGCCAAGACAGTGCACACACACACACATATACACAAAAAGAAATACTTAACACAAAATAAGACTGATATTATTTGACACCAATTTGCTGAGGTAATGCCCATAGTTTCATTAGAAAACTGTCGTGTTTTAGATATATGTGCTGCCTCCTGCCTGTCTTATAACACTAACAATTTTAAACCAACACATTTATACATATCGCCATGCCAAATCTTTCCAGAACAAAACACTTTTTAAACACATTCTAACTCCTTTCAACACCTTTAAAACACAGCACAACATACCATCTGTAAGTGAACATATCTAGTATAACATGGTTACACCTTCTGGGGCATAGCCAAATATGGCACTCTGCCATTTGCAAAAAGTTTCTGGTTTAACTAGAAGTATGATAAAGCCATTTATAGCTGTGTAACATTACATTTCACCTAGCAGTGGCTTGGCACATTGCTTGTAAACTACAAATCTTCTGCACATTGCAATCTATGACGTCATAACTCTTCACCTTCAACACTACCTGCTTTAACCAACAACTACATACAAAAGTTCTTCACTGACCCTATCTAGGCAGCACAAATGTTCCATTAAAATAAAGCCAATTAAAACAGTCAGCTATGAGGCAAAGAAGCTTTTCTTTCTTTTTTTTTACTGTAATATGTTGTGCACGAAGGCAGTCAATCCTATCTACATAACCTTGACAACAGAACATAATTACAGAACACAGATATAAGCTAGATTACAGAAATAAAACAGACAGACATAAAACAACTTTGAATAAAAAAATTCAGACTTACCGGTGCCAAGGTATTTTTTCTTTTTTTTTTTCGATACACTAGTCTGAGTAAGAAAACTGACTGCAGGACCTTCATGATAATTTCCAAACACTGCAGCTATTTACCCGTTCAAAGGTTTTAACCTTTGGCCATTTTAGAAACCTGCCAAACCAAGTCTTTTTCAGAGCTCTGGTTTGCAGTTTAAAACAAAAAAAAATCTCTAACAGTACTAGGTTGAGATCCATCTGGTAGAGGTCCCCAGTACTTGAGTTTGGGATAACTTGAAATTGATACAGAAAAACTTGAAACTACACAGATAGGCAACATGGGGGATTTTCAAATAATCCTGTCTGTAGTCACCTACAGTAGTTTATTTTCTTTCTCTAGATGTTGCTTATCTAACGTTGTAATCAGCCGCTGCTTTTCTCCTAAAGCAGCCTGAACTGTAAAGCCATCATTGGCTCTAACAGTATACTTGTAGCAAGCACAAATTACAAGGGCAAAGGCAGTTGCCCCTGCTTGTTTGAGAGACTTTTTCTTAATACATCTCCACATATTTTTAAACCTGGAGTCCTCAAACCCTCTCCATACTTTTTTATTACTCTCCATACTTTTAAGCATGCATTTTACGGGCCGGAGGCAACCCATGAGACTCCTTATTTTTCTGCTTATGTTTGCTGTCCCCCCATTTTAAACAACATCTCCTGATTTCATACCCCAAGTAAAAGAAACCACACAAAGAAAGCAAATCACAAGGAAAAGATAAAAACAACCACCGGAGTTACTGCCTGCCTCCTCCACAGTTTTAAGGCGCTCAACCCACTTAAGGGTTTCTTGAGGTGCTCAACCCACCTAAGGGTATCTTGCGAGGGTGCTCAACCCACCTAAGGGTATCTTGTGAGGTGCTCAACCCACCTAAGGGTATCTTGCTAGAGGCGCTCAACCCACCTAAGGGTATCTTTGAGGCGCTCAACCCACCTAAGGGTATCTTGCTAGGGTCCCCTTGCTCAACCCACTTAAGGGTATCTTGCTAGGGTGCTCAACCCACCTAAGGGTATCTTGCTAGGGGTGCTCAACTCACCTAAGAGTTCTCTTGCAGGTTCTCCCCCAGTTTTCCCTGTCTCCCTTCTGCCTTAAAGTCTCATACAATTAAAACAGGCTCAAAACTTCCCCATTTACTTGTTTACCGGTTTACTTATTCTTTATAACATGCAGCGTCCCAAGGCAAAAAGGTAGGTACTTACAGATCAAGCGCCACTGGGCCAGGAAACAAAAATCCAGCACGATCGGGGCCGTCCATTTCAATCTCCCTGGCTGTATCTTTGAGATTTTCCTTCAGCATTCCCTCAGCGTCAGGACTTCCTCCAAGTGGGAGACCTGAGGCGGTCCCCGACCCGAGCTGACTGAGGTCCGAGCATGCTGATCCTGCCGACTACGCCAAATTGTCGTGGAAAAAAAATATGTTCTTACACTTTACTTTAAAATCAGACTCAGGACCACTGCATAGTAGAAAGAACGGTTTATTACATATGCATATGGGAGTCTGCTTCCAAAAATTATGCAAGGCTCCCTGAGTTTCATTAGTCAATCACTTTTATACACTTATTATCAAGGCGTTGTTAGGCGTACTCTTATCTTGAAAATTACCAACATTGCAGTATTAACCAATCATGAATAAGAAAAACATGTTGATTCCAATGTAACAGAAAAGCATACTGATACCACCATCTGGGTACATTTCCACTGTTTATTTCATCTCTTTCCCAATACTTCTTGCTACATATGCCTGGGTCAGTCTGACCTGAGTGAAACAGTGAGTTTCACTCACACCGTAACAACATACACGCATGCCCACATGCTGTTATCTTATATTCTGCCCGAGCTTGTTATGCAGGCTGGTACAACCAGTTCTGCCCAGTTTTATCTTGCTTTCTGTTCCTACAAATGTACCTCAAGTAACCTCAGTATCATTCTATAACAAAATAAAAAACAGCATGATACCAGACATTTCTACTACATCCATTATGACTTTGTTACAGCATGGCCTACAAAGCAAGCATATATTCAGGGCATATAACAGCAAATAGAGTTATAGTTTTATGAACTCAGAAATTTCTACTACAGAAGTCTTATGAAAACAGTTGGTCTTGTCATTCATAAAGAAGCCAGCCAAGAGTTGAAGCATTTTAGAGTTAAATAAGATTTGAAGGATCTAAACAAGCTGTTGAACACAGTAGACTCCTCCATGAATCCATTCTGGGATATGTTTGAGGACAGCAATCTTTATTCAATAGGTAGTGGAAAAGCAGTAGCACAAGAGGTAACAAACAAAGTTTTACAGGTTACTGAGATAGGTATTCAGATGTATCATGTATTTAGACATGAATGCATTACCAAAGGCAGTTGGTTTGATGAACCCATCAAAGGACACAAGTTGAAGAACTTTGCACATGATGCAATGAAGGTGAAGATTAAGAACAAGGACAAGAAAATCATTGAGTTGAAAGGAACTCGAGACTTCTTTGGATGCTTGCTATATCTATCTGCGACTTCAAGAGTTGAACTTATGATGGTGTTTGTCTACCCACTAACCCCAGTACCCCTCTCCTTAGGAAACATTGATGGATCAATTAACACAACAATGAAGTCAACACTGCTGAAGAAACTTGAGACTAGATTCCAAAGTAGCCACCCCAGTTCTGTAAATGCCACTGTGGTTGATGCCATGTTCTTGATCAGAAGTCTTACAAACCTGCCACTAACATTCCACAGTGTGGCAAAAATCATGCTGCCTCTTGTTTGCTGTACTTCTGCAAGTGAAGTCCATATTGTCAGTGACCATTACAAGTCACCATTGATAAAAGGTCTTGAACAAGAGAAGAGAGGAAAGCATAGCATCGCTTCACTCACCCTATCTCATAACTGGTCCTGACCAAAGCAGACCAAGAGACTTTGCTGGATCCCTGTCTTCATCTTCATTCAAGATGGCACGCCTAGGTTTTCTAGCTGCAGCACAGAATTCTGATGTGTACTGTGAAATTCAAGATGATAGAAAGCTCATGCATGAAGCAGGAGAAACCTGTTACTCATACAAAGTGGCAGGTGGACATATGCTGAGACTATAGAACAAGGTCCTAAAAAGCAAACACATAGAAGCATTCACAAGAATCATGCAACACATACACTACATTTGCAGTTAAAATGAGGGTGAAGATGTGCATGTAGTGATCAGGGCAGTTGATACTGATATTCTGGTCATTCTGCTGTATCGTGAAAATCTAAACAAAAATCTCAAACTGCACATGGACATTGGCCATACAGTGAATAACACAAGAAGTTTAATAGATGTATCCCGCTTATCAACAGAGTTAGGCAAAGCTGTGTGTGCAACTCTACTAGGTCTCCATGCACTGACAGGGAGTAACTATTCACCAGCAGTAAAGGGAAGGTGTGACCTCAAACAATTATGGAAAAGAACAGAGACATTTGGAAAACTGGGATGTCCACACTTGTCTAAAGAAACTGAGGATATAATTGAGAGCTTTGTGTGTACCTTGTATGGACAGAAAGTAAAGAATGTCAACACAGCCTGCTATAGTACTGTATGTTTAATGTCAAGTATCAACTAAGTGACAAGGACGCACCCTTAGAAAAGATCAAAGGAGCAGACGCAAGCTCACTACCACCATCCAGATCACCTCTGACACAACACATCTGCCATGCAAATTACATTTCATTGCTATGGAAAAATGCAGACAAACCAGAAATGACACTACTGAAGCCAGAAGACAATGGCTGGACCTATGTGGATGGCAAATGCACATGTGATTCACAAGTGAAGTTATACCACCAACCTTAAGTGAACAATTGAATGAACATGACAACAATCCAAATGAGGATGATGAAGACAGTGACTGTGATGTCGATATTGATGAGACGGATTTGCTTAACATGTCAGGTTATGAAGACAGTGAACAAAAAGACTGATTGTTGTACTTAGGTTCATAAAACATTATAAAAAGAGGATTGTTTCAAGTTAAATATAGAATAAAATAAATAATAACTTTAATATTGAGCCTTTGATGCATGTGTTGCTGTTTGTTACAATGTCTGTAGTATTTCAATAAAAGCTTATCGAATTGAAATTAAAGAAGGAACCATTAATTAAAATAAACACAAGTTTCACCGAAAGTTAATTTTTTTATTGGAGAAGTGCATTTTCCAAGAAAACATTCAACTTTGAGTGAATATAAGCTGTAAATCTGGATTCTACACACTTTTTACGTAAGAAACAGTTATCAAACCTTTCGGACCTAGACACATAGATAAATGCACCTGGCTCCTGAAATAAAGGTTAAGATTTCAAAAGCTATCTAGTAAAAGAAATGCCAGTTACAAACTACACTGTATCACTCTCAAGGTGATCCTCAATCTCAGTGGTTCAACTGAATCCTACTAAACTTGTTAGGTATGTTAGATCCAAAGGAAATGAGCAAGTGGAATCAACACATAAGTTCACTAGTCCATGCGTGCAACTACACCACAAGTTATGCCACTGGATTCTCTCCATATTGCCTGATGTTGGGCATTGAAGCCTGACTCCCTGTGGACTTGTCTTTTGGGGTCTCTGCCGATGGAGCTAGGCTGCAGAAATACCTCTGGTACATACACAGACTGAAAGACCAGTTGATCACTATCGATAAGTTGGCCTCAAACATTGCAGCTAAGTGTAACAAAGCCAGTAAAGATAGGTATGATGAAAGGGTGATGGTGCATGAACTGCTGCCAGGAGACTGTTTTCTGTTAAGGGATTTGGGACTCTCAGGAAAGAACAACATTGCTGACTGTTGTGGCAATATCACTTGCTGATTGTTGGGGCAATATCTCTTATGTTTTAATGGAAACGGTGCAAGACATGTTTGTGAACAAGATTCATCCTGATAGAGAATCAAATAGGTACCAGATTAACCACCTAAAGCATTTGTTGCGTGTTGGACAATTTGTCACTAGTGATGTAATGCACTCTATCAAACCTCCAAAACCACCAACTATTTGATCTGTTATGCACAGACAAAAGACAAAGCTATCAGAAACTGTTCCACCCAGAAGTGATACTCAAATAGATCAGGAGGATTTCATCAAACTGTTCTGACATTCAAATGGAACAACAGGTAATGTGTCAAATGTGCCTTTTGTCAAGCCCCCTGCAGCAATATTGGACTCTGATCTAGCTCCAGATGTACTCTTGAATGACAAGCCCATGTTTGAGGAAGTGCCAGAGGAGGAAAGTGAAGAACATCAAGAGCCTGTAGATACAAGAGAAGTAACATAAATTCCTGAAGTTGTGGGACCCTTTTTTAATTGAGGCTGCTTCACTGCTGGACAAGGAACAAGTAGCTACCACAGAATCCAAGGAAGAAGCGATTATTCCATTCCATCATTCTGAAAGAGCAGTCAAACCTTTGTTCATGTTAACATATGACTCTACAGGTGCCTCTTCCAACTTGCCAGTGCACGTAGTACACAAAGTTATCTATGTCACCCTGATCTCTGCCTCCTATTGTCTTTTGCAAAGTCCAGACAACATTACAAAGAGTGGAAGGCACAGTAAAGGGTAAACAAAGAGGCTGAATAATGTGGTTCTGCATTGATCCATGTGTGACAGAAATGGGAATGAAGGAGTTGATGGGTTGGATTTTTCTGGCCTTCCGAGAAAAAAAAAAGAATGAGATTCCATTTCACTAGCAGTACCTGGATAAGGTAATGAGATAGGGAATACATTTCAGAGAGAGTGACCAAGAGGGGGAGTGGACATACACAGTTACATACACACAGAGTTTGAAAGAATTAAACCACTAAACTACAAATTGGATGTTAAATGGATACAATTTGGCACCTAGGTATTTAAACTGATTGGAAACATTAAACACATACATGGTAAATGGTTAGTGCATTCAAAGGGAACACAAATTACCTTCTCAAAGAGGGGCTATAAAATTCTGAAAGACAGTTACAAGAGGCAATATTATGATGGGTTATCATCCAAGAGGGTTTAAGCTGTGAGCCTACTATTCTGGCTAAGGAGGTGTGTGGGAGCTGATAGATAATAATAATAATAATAATGCTTTATTTATAACACGCCTTTCTAAAAAAACCAAGGCACCTTGCAATAAGATAAAATTAAATAAAACAGGATGAAATAAAAACAGTTAAATATAGGATTCCATAAAGTTCAAAATATAAATAACATCATACAGAGTAGGCTTGGTGCCACAAGTGAGTATTTAAGGCCTGTTTAAATCCCTCCAAGGTTGCGCACTCCCTAAGCTGATGGGTAGAGAATTCTAAAGGGCTGGGGCCATGTACATAAATGCACGGACCCCCGAAGATTTGAAAGAAACCGTTGGAATCTCTAGCAACCCCTCATCAGCCAAGTGGAGCAATCACCAGGGGCAGTACAGAAGCAGAAGCTCTTTCAGGTAGTCCAGGCCCAGTGTGGGGCTTTGTAAGTCAGAAATCTGACTTTAAAGGTGATCCACCACTGCACAGGCAGCCAATGCAGTTTGTGCAGCACTGGAGAGATGTGACAGTTCCAGGGAGTTCCCATCAATAACTGGCTGCAGCATTCTGCACTAGCTGTAAGTGGCAGATATCAACCTTGGGTAGCCCTAGATAAAGGGAGTTGCAATAATAATAATAATAAACTTTATTTGTATGGTGCCTTTCAAAAACCAAGCTGCCTAAAAACAATCAGAACCTCATAATCAATAAAACTTGTCAACAATAAATAGTATAATTGCATGAATCTTTTCTTCAGTTAGTAACCATAAGCTTGGCTCTATAGCCAGGTTTTCAGAGCTTGTTTAAAACCCTCCATGGTCGTATGTTCATGTAACCGATGGGATAGAGAATTCCAAAGGGTAGGGGCAGCATACATAAATGTTCTTGCCCCAGAAGATTTCAAACATACCCTTGGAATCTCTAGCAAACCCTTGTTGGCTGAGAGGCACGATCGCCCGGGGCAGTGAGGAACCAGGAGATCTTTCAGATAGTCTTGCCAAGTCCGTGTAGGGCTTTAAAAGTCAGAAGACCAACTTTAAAGGTTTCCATCACTGAGCTAGCAGCCAGTGCATTCTGCGTAGCATCAACGAAATATGACAGGACTGAGATGATCCCATCAAAAGCCGTGCCACAGCATTCTGCAGCAGCTGCAAGTGACAGATTTCCACCCCAGGTAGCCATAGGTACAGGGATTTGCAATAGTCCAAGCACAAGGACACAAAGACATGGATCAGAGTAGGAAGGGCCGTGGATGGAACAAGGTGCTTAATCCTGGTGGTATTCCTCAGGTGGTAAAATAAGAATTTGACGACAGCTGACACCTGCAAATGCAGGGTCAGTCCATCATCAAAAATTACCCCCAGGTTCCGCACCCATTCAGAGGTCAAGAGTGATACACCCCCAAGATATAAGCTAAAGGGCGAACTCTCACTCAACCCCCATCTGGTGACCCAGATCCACAACCAATACCTCAGTCTTAGCAGAGATCAACTTTAACCAACTGGCATTCAACCACTCCTGGATTTCAGTGAGGTGATTATTAAAGACCGAGACAGCTCTATCCTGATTGGGCACAAAAGATAGGTAGAGCTGGGTATCATCCGCATAGCAGTGAAACCTCAGCCCATCCCTTCTTACAATGTCTCTTAGGGGCAGCATATACACTGCGAATAACATGGGGGACAGCACTGAAACCTGAGGGACTCCACACAATAAAGAGACTGGATCCGAGGAAAAAATTCAGGATACCACCCTCTGGGATCTTCCCATGATGAATAATGTAAACCGCCTGAGGACTGTACCTGACAGTCCACAAATGAGTCTCAAGCAATCAAGCAGGACCCCATGGTCCACAGTGTCGAACTCTGATGAGAGATCTAGGAGGACCAGAAAGGAACTGCTCCTCCTATCTCTAGCCATCAGAGATTATTCAGCACTCGAACCAGTGCTGTCTCAGTACTATGCTTCTTTTGAAATCTGGACTGGAGGGATTCATAGATATCATGGATGGTCAAATGGTCCTCCAGCTGTGTGGCTACTACTTTCTAAATCACCTTCCCCGCAAAGGGAAGGTTAGGGAGTAGTCTGTAGTTAGCCAGGCAGTCTGGGTCCAAAGAAGCTTTCTTCAAGAGTGGTGTCACCACCGCCTCTTTTAGTGAACTTGGAAACTCACCTGTCTCCAAGGAGCACCAGACTATCTGAGCTAGGACCAGGCCAATGGCATCACTACAACCCAGAATTAAGGAAGTAGGTCCCGGATCCAAACTACAGCATGTAGGGTGAACTCTCTGGACAATCTGCATGACATCCATGAAAGCCAGTCGACAAAGGTACTCAAAGAAGATCGAGGGTAAGTGAGCCCACATTGGTACACAGCAATGCCCATAGGCTGTGCTGGATGGAGGGCTGATCTGATGTCGGCTACCATATTTGCCAAAAATTAGCAAATTCATTACACTATTGTTGTGAAGAAGCTTTCCAGACTTGTAGACAGGCTGAGTTACACAGTCTGTCCACAGTTTGGAACAGCTGACCTGGTCGATTCTGAGCAGCTGCAATCTCCCTGGACAGGAACTCTGCCTTCTTATGGGAGATTTTGGATTAATAGACTTGATAATGGTCCATCAATCTAAGGCAGTCAGCATCAAGAGTGGATTTCTGCCGGCAATGCTCTATCCTTTGTCCAAGTTGCCACATTTCCCTCAGAGTCCATCAAACCATGGGGATCAAAGGTGAAGGGAGAGAGGATGAACATGGTTTGGAGCAATGAGATCCGGGGCTGCCGTAATGGCTGAATTTAAGCCACCACAAGGGCCTCTGGGTCATTGGTTGCCTCTGAGAGGGATGAGAGATCAAGCACCGCCATTAAGCCTTGAGAATTTATATCTTGCAAAGGGTGGTACCGAATCATCTCCACAGGGGTTGGCCTACATAGGGGGGTGCTAAAACTAAACCCCACAGTGTAATGATCAGACCATTCAACTGGTTCTGCCCCTATGTTGGAGGCCTCAATCCCCAGGAGGAAGACTGAGTCATGAGAGTGACCCTGATTGTGAGTGGCAGTTGAAACAACCTGTGTAAGGCACAGAGATGTCATCAACTGAATGAAGTGCTAACCAAATTACGAGAGTTCGTCGTTGAACCAGGCGCTAAAGTCGCCCAGGACCCTCGGCCTGGGTGACTCAAATGCCATGTCAATGATGAAGTCTGCAACTTCCTGCAAGAATCATTTTTCATCTCCTGGTGGATGGTATATGAGAATGATCCTGCAGCCTACACCTGCCACCATGGTATACTCAAATGACTCAGACTCCCCCACTGGTACATTTGTGAGGTTTAGTTTAGACTTAAAACAGACCACTACCCCCACTCTATGACCCAATCTCAGGCGGTGTATCACCGAGTACCCAGATGGAACTGCAGCCTCTAAAATGGGGCCAGAATTCTCATCCAGCCAGGTCTCGGTGATACACGTAAGGTCGAGTGATTTAAAAAGATCTGCAATAATTGCAGTCTTGTTTTTAACGGACCTAGCATTGCATAACACCCAAGTTGGATGAACCTCCCAGGCCCCCCAGACCATCTGCCTACCATTACTACATTGGGTATGAAAACCAGACATGGCAAACCATGCTCCTGGCTCCATTTCACCCCAGGGCATCTCCTGGATCTCACTACCCTGATGTGATGGCCCCCCTCATTCATCCCCCACTGTTGACACCCCCATGCCCCTTTCTGATTGCTCCACACAACACCCAGTGCCTTACAGCCCAAGTAAGTTGTAAAATGAAGTGGGGGGAGGGGCGGAGAGCACCAAGTGCAGAGGACGAATAGCACACAACTGTGGAGGCAGGGCCTCGACACATTTTAAGGATCCACAGAACCCTTCTTAAGCTATCCAACTGTTCAGAACAAAACCAAAGCCTTAAATAAAAGAAAATAATAAAAATAAAAGAAAAAAAAAAAAAATAAAACAATATACAATCCTACCAAATTCTACTTAAATAATAACTATCTTTAAATTCCCTCCCCAATAATTAAAACAAAACACCTTTCTCTAACACCACCCACTTACAGTCTACGATTTTGATAAAAAACTAATAATAAAACAAAACTAAAGAAAATAAATATATCGATAAGCACAGTTGGTACAGACAAGCGTAAACATTAATAAAACAGAACCATTTAAAAAGAAGAATTCCAAATGTCCAAGTCCAGAGGTCCTCTCACCACCAACAGAAATGGATAATCATCTCGGTAACTCTCACCTCTAAGAGTAAATAGGTGTAAACAAATCAGAAATTCTTCAAAATAAAAAAAACGTTAACAAAGGAATTCAGTTTCTCTCTCCACACATAGCAGAGGTAAGGCAGGGTAGCATAACTTAGTTAATAGCATTTTTCTTTTGTCATCTGCTATTTAAAATCATTTGTTTAATTTTCCTGTAACAGTGTCCTTCTCTTTTGTTAGACATACATATGTCCTGTAATGCAACATTTGACTTTCTTTAAGTAAAGAGCTGTTTATTTACACTATAGTTGTGGCTGTGATTTAAATTATTACTAAGGTGTTTTATGCTTTCCACTGGCTGAGTTAAAACTCTTGTCAGCATCCGCCACCCCAAAGGTACACTACCAGACATTGATTGGTGCAATTGCATGTTTGACCTCCCAGCTCTCTGCAGGGGGAAAGTGATTTTGCTGGTGAACCAGCTGGAGACAGCGACAACAAAGCAAGGTGACAACCCTCTTAAAACTGATCCAGTCTGTGAAGGGAGGGTTAGTGTCGCAATTGTTATGCAGTGATGGGATGACTGCGGACTTTCTAGCACAGTGAGAGGCAGAGTTTGCCAGTGGAATTTTGCCTTAGCAGTCACAAAACAGGATATACAAGAGAGTACACATGTACAATTTTTTTTTGTTTGTTTCTAGCCAGCACAGTTTAGTGTAGGTGGAGAGAATGAGCTCCCAGGGCTATAAAGGACTCATGGTGGCACAGTGTCAGGAAAAGTGCCAGCAAAATGGCGAACAATGTGAGGGCAAGGACAATAAGGACCTCATACAGGCTCTGGAGGACCATGTTCTAAGGTAGAATGCCCCTGTGAATGAGTCAGGAGCTGGGGTAGCAAACCCCACAAATCAGCTTGATGTCCTGCAACTGCAGCTGTTGCTGCAAGACAAGGAACTGGAGGTGAGAAGGCTGGACCTTGAAGCAAAAAGGCTGGAGGCAGAGGCAAGGAAACCTGTAAGCAGAGATGAAAAGACTGGAAGCAGAAACAGAGGAGAAAAGATGGGAGGACAAAGAAAAAGAACGTCAGGCTAGAGAAAAAGAACATCAGCATGAAGTTCAGAGACAACAGCACTAGAGGGAGATAATGACACCATGCTAGCAAAACGTATGTAATGTGGGGGGGGGGGCTCATCTCATGAAGTCAAAATTAATTCTAAATTGTTTCCATAATATAGAGAGGCAGATGATCTTGTTCTATTTTTAAAGGCATTAGAAAGAATATGCTCTCAGTTCCAAATAGAAAAAACTTCATGGATGGTCCATCTTATCACCTTACTTATGGGGCATGCTTTGCAAGCCGTGAATAAAATGACCAATGTGGACTGTGTTGACTATGTTAAAATTAAAACTGTGTTACTAAAATGTTTTGAATTAACTCCTGAAGCTTACAGAAAGAAAGTTATGGAGTTAAAGAAAAGCACAGAAGACAGTTATACAGAATTGCATATTCAATTGTACACTTATCTTGACCAGTGGATGGATGGGGCAAAAGCAGACACTGCAGAATTGATAAAAGATTTAATGGTAAAGGAACAATTTCTTAGAATTGTAACTGAGGAACTATGCTTATGGTTGCTAGATAGAGCATGCAGCTCTTCAAAGGAGGTGGCAGAAAGGATGACCTGCACATGTTCAGCAGACCATACACATCGCGTAAGTGTCATGTGGGGGGGCAGCACATGGTTCTAAGGGGTCCCGTGGGGGGGGGCAACCCAAAGCAAACCCACCTGCACCTAACCTCAATGCAGAACTCCTCAGTTCTAAAAGGAACCAAGATCTGGGGCCAAAGCAACATCATATTTGTAATCAAGTGGGCCATTTGAGGTATAACTGCCCTCAGAAAATGGTTAAGGGGCAAAGTCCTGGGGTAGGGTATGATCAAAGCAGCACTAAACTGATGGTAGGTTGATTGCAGCTTGAAATACCAAATGCCTCCTCCAAGCATATGCACCCTGTTGTAGGTAATGGGACAGTAACTCAGGGATTGAGGGACATAGGCACTTACATCTCCCTGATGAGGCAGGAACTAATCCAGGCAGAGCAAATGTTGCCAAGGTAATACTCCAAGATCTGAGGAGTCACAGGGCCAGCAGTCCAAATACTAATGGCTCAAGTCTTCCTGAGTTGGGATGGTGGCCATGGAGAAAGGGAGGTGGAAGATGTAGAGGAGCTCCCTGTAAATGTAATCATGTGGAAAGATTTTGACCACAGGAAATCACTGGTGTGTGTTAAAACCAGCAGCCAGGCAAAAGCTCCTGATGGTGAAGGGGAGGTGACTCAACTGGGATCAGCCCCTCTCTCAGTAGCTAAGAAGGTGGCTAGCATGTGGGAGGGGCTGGCTAGAAGCAGCAGTCCTGAGACCCAATCACAAACAATGGAGCCCAGAGGACTTCCCTCTGAAGGCGAGCTGGGAAGGGTCAGATGAGAAGAGTTAAGTGCTGTGCAGCTGGCCAATCCTATCTTGCAAAAAATGAGGGGGAATAGCTAAACAAGCTGAGGTCTATCGGGGGGTAAAGAATCAGTTTATTGGGACAATGGGCTGTTGTACAAAGAATGTACAACAGGGGAACGACAAGATAGAGAGGTGCTCTAGCAGTTGGTAGTCCCTAAGGTTCACCACCAGCAGCTTTTGGCCCTTGCCATGATATCACTTTTTTAAGGCCACATAGGTGTGAAGCACACATAAAAGCAGCTAACCAACAATTTATTTTGTCTTGGTATTGACAAGGATGTGGCTAATTACTGTAGGGCTTGTCTACAGTGCCAGATGGTGGGGAAAATAGGGGTCAAGGCCAAAGCAGTTTTGGTGTCCCTGTCCATTACTGATGAACCCTTTAAGAGTGTAACTGGAAACATAGTGGGGCCACTAAGCACCCCAAGTAACACTGGCAAGTGGTATATCCTGGGGGTAGTTGACTGTGCCACAAGATACCCGAGGCAGTGGCCTTATCATTCATTGATGCAGTAAAGGTGGATGACACAGTGCTGGGAAAATTTAGCCAGGTGAGTTTTCCCCAAGAGATACTGACAGATCAGGGTGCCAGTTTCATGGCTGGGTTAATGAGCAGTTTGTGGAAGAAGTGTGGGGTAAAGCAACTTAAAATCTTCCCATACCATCCCCAGACTAATGGTCTGGTGAAGCAATTTAATTCATCTCTTAAAACCATGATAAGGACTTTCGCTGACCAGGACAAGAGGCAGTGGGACAAATATGTGCCTCATCTCTATTTGCACACAAGGAAGTCCCACAGGACTCCACAGGGTTCTCACCTTTTGAGCTCCTGTTTGGCCATAGGGTGATGGGACCCCTAGATTTGGTGTGGGATGAATTGGAGGGTGACCATGCCTCCCAAGGGTAGTCTGTTGTGGAGTACGTTGCAAACTTCAAGAACTGCCTTAAGTAGCTCATGGGGAATGCTCAGGAGAACTTGGTCACTGCACAACAGTGACAGAAGGTTTGATATGATGGCAGGGCCAGATCCAGATAATATGAGGTGGGACAGTGAGTGATGGTACTCATCCATGTCTGACAGAATAAACTATAGGTAGCATGGGAGTGGCCATTCTCCTTTGTCAAAAAGGTGAGTGATGCCAGTCACATGATAGAGCTGCCTAGCAGAAGAGGCAGGAGAAAGGTGCATAATGTTAACATGATGAATCCCTATTATGACAGGAAGGAATTATTTATGCAGCACCCCAGAAGAGGAAACTGAGGGGGACCCACTGGTGAGCCTCCTCTGGGAGACCTGGGTCAGATCCTCTGTGGACAACCCCACCTTCTCCAACCAAGTGATATCAATCCAGGTGCAGGAAATTCAGGATGTGTTGAAAGAATTTGGGGACATGTTCACAGAGACACCAGGCTACACCAAGCAGACTGAGCACCATGTGGATATGGGGACCCAGGTGCCCCTGAAACAGTCTTCCAACAGGGTACCAGAGGAGGTTAAGCATACCATGAAAAAGGAGCTCAGGAAAATGTTGGAACTTGGAGTAATCCAAGAATCCAGTAGCCCCTGGGCATTTTCTGTGGTATTGATCCCCAAGAAGGATGGTACAATATGATTCTATGTTAACTACTGGAAGCTTAACAGCTGCGCATAGTCAGATGCCTATCACATGCCCAGAACTGATGAGACCCTGGAGTGACTGGGAGAGTCAAGTATCTGACCACAGTAGACCTCACAAAGGTCTACTGGCAGGTACCTCTGACCCCTGCAGCCAGGGAGAGGTAATCTTTTGTCACCCCATTTGGCTTACATGAATTCAAGGTAATGCCTGTTGGAAAAAAGAATGCTTGGCTTATGGATCACATTGTGTCTGGGACAGGTGAATGTTCAATGGCATATTTGGATGACACAGCCATATACAGCCAGAGTTGGGAAGAGCACATCAAGAATGTGCGGGAGGTGTTTTGCAGGCTAAAGTATGCATCTCTGACAGACAAGGTGGAAAAGTGCCAGATAGGTAAGGCAATAGTGCCCTACCTTGTGCAATAGGTGAGCAGTGAATACATCCATCCGGAGCCTACCAAGGTCAATGCCATCCTGGCCTGGCCCACCCCTGCAACCAAGAAACAGGAAAGGGCATTTCTGGGGACAGCAGGGTATTACCTGAGGTTTGTACCTCACTATAGTGATCTGGCCAAGCCACTGACAGACCTAACCAAGAAGGGAAAGCCAGATAAGGTGCATTGGACAGAGGGCTGTGAGGCTGCTTTTCAGCAGGTAAAGAAGGCCTAAAGTGGGCCAGTTATATTAGCCAGTCCAAATTACTGTCTAAAGTTCATTGTCCATGTGGACTCCTCAGACCATGGGCTGGGTGCCATGCTAAGCCAGGTTACCCAGCAGGAAGAGGAGCACCCTATCATGTACCTCAGTCTGAGGATTCTACTCAGGGAGGAGGCTTATGCCACAGTTGAGAAGGAGTGTTTGGGAATAGTGTGGGCCCTTCAGAAGCTGCAGTTGTACCTATATGGGAGAGAATTTACTGTGGTCACAGATCATAATCCCCTGATCTGGTTTCAAAGTTCAAGTGGGCAAAATGGAAAACTACTATGCTGGAGCTTGGTACTACAGGCATACAACATGACCGTCCAGCACCACAGTGGTACACAAAATGCCAAATTGTATGGGCTATCTAGGCAGGTCTAACAGCATGGCTGGCTACTTTGGGCACTTCCAAGCAGCTGCATGAATGGCTGTATCACTTGGGGTGGCCAAAAGGACATGCATTCATCATGGGGGGATGTGACAGAAATGGGAATGAAGGAGTTGATGGGTTGGATTTTTCTTGCCTTCTGAGAAAAAAAAAACACTGGAATTCCACTTCACTAGCAGCATCTGGATAAGGTAATGGGCTAGGTAATACATTTCAGAGAAAGTGACCAAGAGGGGGAGTGGACATACATACACACAGAGTTTGAAAGGATTGGATCACTCAACTATAACCTGGATGTTAAATGGATAGAATTGGGCACCTACAGGTGTTTAAACTGATTGGAACAGTTAAACACATACATTGCAAATGGTTGGTGCACTCAAAGGGAACAAGAATTACCTAGTCAAAGGGGACTATAAAATTCGGAAAGACAGTTACAAGAGGCAGTCTTCTGCTGGATTGCCATCCAAGAGGGTTTAAGCTGTGAGCATACTACTCTGGCTATGAAGGTATGTAGGAGCTGACAGATAACATCGGAAATCACTTTCCCTCTTCAAGCATAGCAGAGGGTAACAAAGGGTAGCATAACTTAGTTAATATCCTTTTTTTTGTCATCTGTTATTTAAAACCATTTGTTTAATTTTTCTGTAATAGTGTTCTTCTCTTGTGTTAGACATATCTATCATATAATGCAACATTCAGTCTTCTTTAAGTAAACAGCTGTTTATTTACACAACAGTTGTGGCTGTGACTTAGCTTATTAGTAAGGTATTTTATGCTTTCCACTGACTGAGGCAAAACTCTGTTAGCATTTGCCATCTGAAATGTATACTACCAGACATTGATTTGTGCAGTTGCATGTTTAACCTCCCAGCACTGTGCATGTGGGAAGGTGATTTTGCTGGTGAACCAGCTGGTTGCAGCTACAACAAATCAAGGCGACAACCCTCTTAAGACTGATCCAGTCTGTGAAGGGAGGGTTGGCGTCACAGCATGTTACAGTATTTTTCAAAGTTATGGAATTGCCCATTCCTGTGGTTATGAAGGTTACTTCATGACAACATTTTTTATAAATATAAAATGCCTTTCATTTTTGTTGTTTGACTAGTTGTATTTGCCTAGACAAGGTTGTATTGTATGCCTTCTCTAGTCAGTAAACAAGGAAACAATTGTTTAGATAGACTGTGCATGCCACTTGTATGTTGTGCTCTACACTGTCATTATAAATGGACTCTGCTGATGAACTTCACATGGATGTCTAATGTTTAGGCAGAGGATAGTGTAACCCCTCAAATGATGGAAACTTACCTGACTTTTTCTCTTTGCACCAGGAAAAACTGCCTGCACCTGTTTAGTCCCAGGAGATCTGGTAGTATATTCAGTGAACACTCAGACCAAGACATTTATGGATTAAGGTCCAAGCACCATCCCAAACACCATTAAAGGAAAACTCCATGTTAAAATCAGAAAAAGATATGTAGTAGTCTGTTTTTCTGTGTTCTAACCGGTTCCCAGCATTTTCTTTTCCTCTGGCTGTGAGAGATGTTTTTTCTAACTTTCCCTAACTGATTTATTGCCCTTGGAGGTTGCCATTCTGGTTTCTTTTATGGTCCCTAGTCTTCCCAGAGTGCCCTTTGGTGTGATGTCTAATTGCCCCTGCAGGAAGCCAGTGTCTTGTTATAGGGTCTGTCACAGCTCAGCCTCAGAGAAAATACTTCTTCCAGAGAAGACAAACTGCTAGATTTTGGGTGAGTGTAATCATTATTATTTTTTGATATCAGTACCTTGTCCTGCTATGCTCTGCTGTGTGTGTGTGTGTGTGTGTGTGTGTGTGTGTGTGTGAATCATGTCACTGTTTACTCTATTCCTCTCAGTCACTTTCAGTTTTTGCACCAGTACTAAGTAGCAAAAATTAAACATCACCTTACAGGTTGTAACATAGCAGGACAAGGTACTAACATCAAAAAATAAGAATGATTACACTCACCCAAAATGCAGCAATGTGACTGATTGTCTGAAAGAAGTGTTATCTTTGTGGCTGAGCTGTGACAGACCCTGCTAAATCTAAGGACATAGCTACATCACTGTCACGAGAACCAGGGTGCATCGTAGCAGAAAGAAAGCCAATAAACCTATTTGTGATGGAGATCCCCAAGGGTCATTAAACTACCATACAGCTAGCAGGCTAATTTAGGAAAAACTTCTAATAGCAGACAGAGGGAAGGACACACTAGGACTTAAAATACATATCAAAACACTCTACATAACATGTTTTTGCACATTCTGGGTGGACTTCTCCTTTTAGTATGTAAAACAAGAGCTTTTTTTTATGGCACATAGTCTAGGTTGGATCATTAATGAGTTATGCCAGGCTTTATTAGCTGGCACATCCACGAGAAGGCTACAAGCAACAAAATTAGGCCTGGTGCTCGCCAAAGAGGAGGCAGCTTACCTCTAACATACAGACAGTACCACAAAGTTTGTGGGAGCACTCAAAAGGAAAGCAGGGATGCAGAAATAATCTCAAAAATATTGACTTATTTAAGCTTATTAATGCATCAGTGCACAGATCTGCAGCTTTTAGCAGCACAGCTCTGACCCCTCATGCCTTGACTCCATGAGTCTGCAAGGGGGTCTGGAGGTGGCAGGGGCCCCTTGATGACTAGTGGAGTCAAGACACTAGGGGTCAGAGTTGTGTTGCTGAAACCTGCAGATCTGTGCATGGATGCTTTAACAAGCTTAAATAAATCAGCTATATTTTTGAGATTACTTCTGCATCCTTGCTTCTTATTTAGTGCTCCCATAAACTTTATGGTGCTGTTTACTTTCTGGCACCAATGTCAGAGATAAAACTGACACTTGGCCTGAGAAAACACAAGAGTTTTATTATCTTAAAGGAGTTAATTTAACGTATGTGCTTTTAGCTAAAAAGATATGTTTTCAGTACTCTTTTGTTAGGATGTCTGACATCATGTTCCTTGGTCTCATACATTCTGTTCTAGTGGGAGGGTCAAGAATATACAATAAAGATGAGCTTCTAAGATAGCATTAAGAGGAGAGAGGAGAGAAGCTGAGAAGGGCAATTGACAGAGATCTCTCACAGAGTGAGAAAGGCTAAAGGTTGCTGGCCCATGTTATCAGAGGAAGCCTGCCTGGGGCTATTACATTCACTTATCAGGAGATTATGCCAAGGTTTCTACAATTTTTATCGAACAGAAACTGAACTATGTGTTTGCTGTTTGTGTCAGAATGACACCTTTTGGAGAAAGAGACTGTTCCTGTTTTTCCTGTGAAAGGAGAAAAAATCTTTCTGATCCAAATAAGTGTGCTTTAACTACCAGCCCGCAGTATAGACCCGATACTGTATGTGAGTGCAGCTGTGTGAAAGCCTGCATCAAGACTTCAGACAGTTTTGGAGACGGCCAGTTCATGTAACCTCTAGGCACTGGCTAATGTACCACACTGACATCCAGAAGCCTGAACATGTGTATGTGGTGTGTGGCCCTTTCTCCTTAGACTGATCTGTCCTGCAGAGAAAGAAAAGTGAAGAGCCAGAGAAGTCCAGATGACTGAGGACAGAGAGTCAGATCCATATCCAAAGGTACCTGAGACCTGCATCTTCTAGCTACCCCAAACTGCTTAATTGAACCATCAGCCCGAGAGGACCTGCAGCTGCAGGACGGAGGAAAAGAAGTACAAGTTCACATGGAAACTGGTACATCGGAACTGTGAGTACTGTCAGTGCTACACTGCAACAGGAAAAATTGTACAACATTTTGCCACCAAATCTACAGATTTGGCCAGAGGGTCAGGAGTTACAAGTACTTCGGTCACACTTTAAGTGTCAGTTTCAATGTAATTGCAGGGTAGGTGATCTTTAATTACATGCAGCAGAGGCAATTACACTGTTTTTGCATGTTTGTTGCATGTAACTACTTTGCAGCTGCAATACAGTTACAGTGTAGTTGCACTGTAACTAAAATGTCTTTAAGGAAACTTAAAGTGTTACCAGTATCTCATTTGGAGGTTTTGCCATTTAAGCAATTGTATGGCCTGTGGAGTTTGGGGTTTAACTGTTCTGCTTGTTTTAATGTGCACCACTTCCAGTCAGCCAGCTACAACCAACACTGGGCCTGCACCTTTCCCATGGCTGGGTCCCCAGAGAAGAACAGGGAACTCCCTTTAAGGTCTAAGGTTTAAGGGTTTAAACTGGTACCAGTAGGTAGTGCCCTGAGTACTGGTGGTCTGGTATTACTAGAAGGTTGACAGTAATATTTGTTACTGCCTTGTCTTGCCTGGTGGAGGCTGGGCACTGTTACTGTTACTTCTGTTCTGAAGTGTTTTACTAGCCAAGCTTAATTTCATTCCTGAAACTAGAGCGAATGCGTTTTTGCCAAAAACAGTGCTGGTTTGCATTCCCCCATCCCTTATGAATATCCCCCAACAAATATTTCATTGATATTGTATATTTTTTCTAATGAGCATATTATGAGTGCTAAGCCACTAATTGTACTTTTGTTTCATTTAAGGTTGCACTGTGATTTTTCATGTGTAGGGGGACACAGTTGGGACTTTGGGAGATATGGAGGTAATGCATTGCAGGGGGTAGTACCACTCTGACACCAAGCACACTTAAATTTTACTCTGGATGTCGGCACTGTGCTAAACTAAAAAGATTTGGATTCAAACTCCCCAATCAAGAAAATCAGAACCCAGGAGTCTTATCCTTGTTTAAGCCACAAGGCAGGGGTAGTAACCACAACATCCACAGCCACCCAGTTACATAAGTTACTGTTCAATGTTGCATACTGAAGTATTTATCCTATTTATCCATGCTGTACAATTTATTTATATAGCTATTTATTGCCAAATGTTACCACATGGACTATTTTATGTCTCTTGTACTAATAAAATGCTAAAAATGTGAAAGTACTCAATAAATATTTAAAATAAAGTTTATTACTTAATTCATACATATGGCCTACCCTGTTTTTTTATTCTCATGGGACCCCTTTCACAATCACAATAAGGCATTACAGGGGGTGCTTTATGGAGTATTAACAGCCATTCTCAGGTTGTGGAAGCACTCATCTTCACCTTGTGCTACACCCCGCCCGAGGTGGTACGTTATCTCAACATAAAGCACCTCCTGTTGTGCCTTTTTGCTTAACTATGTAAAGTGGTACCCTGTGTCAGGTTCCATCATATCAATCAGTATCTTGACTGGTGAATTGTCTAGACTAGTCAAGGCCATCATGTTACACTTGCCTGGCTTCTTGCAAATTTGCAGCTCATTGCTAGATCCTGCAGTCCTAATGGCTTGTGGAGGCACACTCGTGTAGTGCACTGTTTCTGTAAAATGGTAACTTCTGACTATTTTACAACCCTTCACCTTATGACATAAGTTTTCAGCAATTAAAAAAGTGATATCAAGTGACAGCAGAAATAACTAGTTACAGCTGACATAACGGCAGTAATATCCAAATGACTGTAGACAAGATCAAGACCCTTGGTATTTTGCCGTTTCATGGCCACATAATCTTCCACAAAAGTTGCATCTTGCTGCAGAAAAAAACATGTAGCTGATGTTCAAAAGGGCTTGTAAAAGTTAATGCACCAAGAACTTGAATAAAAAAATGTAATGGTACAATTTACACTGTTTCCCCAGTACCCCTTCTCCCAGACATTTGGTTCAGTGGTTGGCAAATGAGTAAACATAATTATTTGTTTGCACCCCAGCCACACACAGTACTGCCTGGCAGGCAGAGTGAGGCATCCAATAAGGCTTGCTTCCACATGCTCCTGTTCAAACAAGTAGGAACTAAGGCCCACATATTCAAAGGAGATACATGGCCCAAAATGAAGATGCATGGTGCATCCCAGAAAATGCGTGGAAGTGCAGTATTTAAGAGGGATAAATGCATCATGCACAAACAAGCAAGCAAGTTATGGGAGCAGATGAATGGTGGCCCCATAAGAACTTCTCTGGAACCCCCCCTTCCATAAACAAGCAAGCAAGCAAGCAAACTACAGGAGCAAATGGAGGGTGGCCCCATAAGGACCCCTCTGGAACACTCCTTCCACAAACAAGCAAGTAAGCTATGGGAGTGAATGGAGGGTGGCCCCATAAGGACCTCTCTGAAACCTCCCTCTTCCACAAACAAGCAAGCAAGCCATGGGAGTGGACAGAGGATGGTCCCCATAAGGACCCCTATGGAACCCCCTCTTCCACAAACAAGGAAGCAAGATGCAGAAGTGGAAGGAGGGAGAGCGGCCCCATAAGAACCCCTCTGGACCCCCCTCTTCTACAAACAAGGAAGCAAGGTATAGGAGTGGATGGAGGGTGGCACCATAAGGACCCCTCCAGAACCCCCTTACACAAGCAAGCAAGCGAGCTATGGGAGTGGATGGAGGGTGGGTCCATAAGGACCTCTCTGGGACCCCCTCTTCCACAAATAAGGAAGCAAGCTACAGGAGTGGATAGAGGGTGGCCCCTTAAGGACCTCTCTGGAATCCCCCCTTCCACAAACAAGCAAGCAAGCTATGGGAGCGGATGGAGGGTGGCCTCATAAGGTAACTGGCCTGCTTGCTGAGCACTGTTGATGGTGTTACAGGAATTTCATCAAAATAGACATATTTATGCAACATCTGTCTGTGGGGGAGTGCAACGAGGAACCTGCTCAGGACTATGAATTCTGGACTTGATTATTTATCTGCAGACTCTACCTGATTGTTTTTCAGCTGCTGTCCTGACTGGGGTTTATGTCTTAATTGATACAGAATGTGCTAGGTATTTTAAGGGGAGTCTGTATTACCACACAATTATCAGATGTACCTTAAGGGGCACTTGCAACACTAGTTAATGGGGATTTAAATCACTTGTTCTGCACTCTGTAAGTAGATTTTGTTCAGAGTGGTTCAGTGGGAGTGGTATGAGAATACTTTCCAACAGCTCCTGATAGTATGATAGTGTATTTCCAGCCTAATTGCTAACCTGCTCTCATAGCCCTGTTTCCTGACCACATGGTCTGGCGTTTTGTTCTGTACCATCTTGAAAGCTTAACTGTTGGTCCTTCTCCCTTCCAGCACAGGCACACTGTTAGCACCACTTTTGTCTGCCTTTCCTGCAGAAAGTGCCTTTTCTAATCCGTTCTTTTGTCTTCCCTCTCTTAACAGGACCCACCAGAATTCCCCCTTCCACAAACAAGTAAGCAAGCCAAGGGAGCCAATGGAGGGCAGCCCATAAGGTGACTGGCCTGGTTGCATAGCACTGTTGATGGTGTTTAACCATCAACGCTTTACATCAACTCCCCTCCTGCCCCAGCCACTCCCCCACCTAAGGTTGTCCCTTAATTTATCTGTCATCAAGTCATGTGACCAGGTCATGTGATCTCTTCGATCCAAGCCATGTGATCTCTTCAATTTTGACAATCAGCATGTTTTCCCATCTGCGGGTTATACTGACTGTCCACCAGGTCTCAGTGTTGTACCTCCTATTTCTCCCCTATTCTATGCCATTCAGCCTTGCTTTACCTCCATGTTCCTATCTGAACTCATTGTCCCTGGGTATCATATGCACCACTCCTGGTGCTACCCTAGTTGGAATTGAACCTTGTACCTTCTGCGCCTGAAGCGGCACCTTTTCCCTGAACCACCATGTCTGTCCTATACTACCTCCCTCCTACTAACGCTATAATGCTCACACCCTTACTCCCCCAATGGGCTGCATGCTGTGCTTTCTTCTACTGGTCGATAGCCTTCCACTTATCCTATTGCCACTCCTTGCTCTTCAACCTAGTCTGCCCATGAATGAGCCCACAATTGTCCATGCCTATGTAACACCTGGTACGTTCAGCCACCCCCCTGTGCTGACTATACCGACTCTCCCTATGAGCCCACATTCCCATTTCCTCTCCCTTCCCATACTCCTGGCCTCCACTGTTCACTCCCTCTCTGTGCCTGCAACTACTGCTATCCCCCACCACACATCCCGCAATCCACTCGGCTCTTTTAAACTCCTCAGAATGTCCCTGCTTCATCATGCCCTCTTCCTTCTCTTTTTATCCTGTAATGTCCACCCCAACCCTGGCCCTCCAATGCCCCCCCATGGTAAGAAACATAATGGTCTATTTAATGCTTCAATTAATATCTGTAGCCTGTTGAAGAAAAATTATGCCCCTCCAGGTCAGGATTGCTCAACACTTTCCTGATATCCTGGTCCTGACTGAAACCTGGTTATCTCATGGCACCCCATGCTCTGCGTTGTCCATAAATGGCTACTCAATCCTAAGAGCTGACAGACATGGTAAAAAAGGTGGGGGCTGTGCATTTATATAAAGAACCCGATGTAATCTCTCCCTATTCCCCTCCCACCCCTTACTCACGGTGCTCGTGCCCTAGTGATCAAGGTACTGCTAAGCAATCAGGGAAAAACTCTTACCTTCATAGTCACCTACATCCCCCCAGAGAACCAAAAACCCACATTTGACAAAGTCTTGACTACTCTACAGCTCCTCCCCAACAATGGGGAAACCATCGTTGCTGGTGACTTTAACATAGACTGGCTGGCTCGCTCATCCACTGGGTTCAGGGACTCTGCTGCTGCCCTTGACCTTGTCCAAATGGTCCAGTCCCCTACCTGACTAAATGACCTAGAGGCCAGTGGGGCACAGGACCCAAGGCAGCATGGGTTCACAGTAGGAAAATCATGTCAGACGAATCTAGTTGATTTCTTTGACTGGTTGACCAAAGTAGTAGACCAGGGAGGGGCTGTGGACATGGTCTACCTAGACTTCAGCAAGGCATCTGACACAGTCCCACACAAAAGATTAGTAGTCAAATTAACTAGCCTTGGAGTGGGTCCCAGGGTGATAGCCTGGGTAAAACATTGGCTGAACAACAGGACACAGAAGGTAATTGTAAATGGAGTCCACTCTGAAGAAAGAGGGGTTACTAGTGGGGTACCGCAGGGTTCAGAACTGGGTCCAGTCCTTTTTAATGTCTTTATAAGCGACATTGCAGAGGGATTGGAAGGAAAAGTATGCTTCTTTGCAGATGACACAAAGATCTGCAACAGGGTTGATACACAAAGAGGTGTAGAAAGGATGAGAAGGGACTTGGCAAGGTTGGAGGAATGGTCAGAAGTATGGCAGCTTGGATTCAATGCAAAGAAGTGCAAAGTAATGCATCTGGGAAACAAAAAACCCAGGGGAAGATTACACAATGAGTGGGGGAGGTAGCAACAACAACAAAAATGGAAAGGGACCTGGGGGTAATCATATCAGGTGACCTTAAGGTTGGCAAGCAATTTGAGAAGGTGGTAGGGAGGGCTGGGGGGATACTGGGATGTATAGGGAGAGGCATCACCAGCAGAAAACAGGAAAGTTGTTATCCCCCTGTACAGACAGTTGGTGAGACCCCATCTGGAGTACTGCGTCCAGTTCTGGAGACCCCATCACCGCAAGGACATAGACAGGATGGAGGCAGTTCAGAGCAGGGCAACTAAAATGGTGCAGGGTCTGCAAGAGAAGCCATACAAGAAGAGGCTAAAGGTGCTTAATATGTATACCCTTGTCGAAAGGAGGGAGAGTGGGGACATGATAGAAACATTTAAGTACCTCAGTGGAATCAACAAAGTCCAAGAGGGTAGTATCTTTCAGAAAAAGAGATGTGCAAGAACAAGGGGACGCCAATTTGAAGATAGAGGGGGAACAGCTCAGGGGCAATGTGAGGAAGTATTTTTTCACAGAGAGGGTGGTGAACACATGAAACAGCCTTCCTGAGGAGGTCGTGGGGTCTAAAACTGTGGGAGAATTTAAGAATGCATGGGACAGACATAAGGCAATTTTTGTGGTGGGTAGGAAGAAATAGGCTGTTGGTTAAATAGGATCTGCAGCTTATCCTCTAGGTAGGGAAATGGGAAGACTAGCTGGGCCAATCGGTCCTTATCTGCCATCAAAGTCTATGTTTTTATGCACCACCGGGACAACCTCTGGCTTAGGGCACTAGATTCCAGGCATCCCCATGATATGTAACTCAACCGAGAAGCCCATAAACAGATGTGCCTGGATGATCCACCAAGCTAAAGCAACCCACCATTGCCAAGCCCTTTCATCGACTTGGAGCTCTGGTCATGATTTCTGGTGCAATGTTAAAGAAATCACCAGAAAAGTGTTCCCCTTCCACCCTCGCAGCTCGCTGTCGATGGTTCTGTAGTTCAGGACCCTCTAATCATCGTGGACACCCTTAACAATGCTTTCTCCGACTTCATCAGGGTATTGCCCCCAAACATCTTCGACCCCCCTCTGTCTAGTAATCCTGCTCCCACCTTATTGGATGCCTTCCCCCCCTTTCTGTCTCCAAGTTATCTCCTCCAACTCGGCACGAAGATATATCTCCAGTTTCATCAACAAGTCCAGGTATAGTGGTGACACCCTCAACTTAGAACTCCTAAGACTCAATCTAGCTGAGATTCTCTCCCCTATTACTAAAATATTTAATCTGTCACTCTGCCTTGGGCAATTTCCCTCATCCTGGAAATGTGCAGTTATCACACCATTACTCAATGGTGGAGACTGCGCTGCACCCAACAATTATCGCCCCATCTCTATTCTCCCCCCCTTCCAAGGAAAAAGTGGTCTCTGACCAACTTACTGAATATCTCTCCTATGATAACCACCTTTCCTCTGTCCTGCACAGTTTCCATAGTGGGCACTGCACTACTACTACTGTGCTCCTTGATATATGTCCTTCATACACTAAGCCCACGACGGTGGACAACTGGTAGGATCTATCTACATAGATCTTACCAAAGTGTTCAACACTGTCAATCATGCTCTGCTGCTCCACACCCACTCACCAGTGGGTCTTGCCCCTGAGGTAGTGTTGTGGTTTGCTAGCTACCTATCTGACCGATCCCAACAAGTTAGAATTGGCTCAACCCTCTCCTCTTCCTGCCCTGTTTGCTCTGGAGTCCCCCAAGGGTCTATACTTGGCCACCTCCTTTTTAGCCTGTTCCTAAACCCTCACCCCCAATCCTGCCCTGGTAAAATGTTTCTCAATACGGATGACACCATCATCTTTGAATGCCATCCCAACCCCTCTGCACTCCAAGCCTTGCTCCAAGAGTGCTTCTGCATTATAGAATCCTGGTTTATAGCCAATAAGTTAATTGTCAATTGTAATAAAACCAAATGCATGGTCTTTACCCACCACCAAAACCAGCATCATAACCTTACCTTAGCCATCTGTAACACTGCCAATGTCCCTATTGAGCAAGTCTCTTCTTTCAGGCACCTGGGGTTAGCCCTGGATACCCACTTCTCTTATCATAATCACATCCAAGGTCTCCTCTGTGCTCTCAGTACCAGGATTGGACTGTTATACCGGCACAAACAGTTCCTCTCCCATGAGGCTCTTCACCTGGAAGTATCCTCATTTGTTCTTTCCCTAGTTAACTATGGCCTGGTGATCTATGGCTCAGCTGACCCAACCTCCCTCTCACAGGTTAAGAATACCCTGAACAAGGCCTGTAGGCTGGTCATGAGCCATGACAGACTAACATACACCTGTGACTTGTATAAGTCTGCAGGCTGGTTAAATCTTGAAGCCAGACTTAAATGAATACTATATATGCATCCTTGCAAAGAAAATGTCCCTCAGAATTGTCCCTCCTGGCCTTGACTGCCTTGTCCCAATAGCCCCATCCTCCAGCCTGAGTCTCCAGAAGTGCCTCTAGGTCCTCCCACAGTGTTCCATGCTGCAGAACCTCGCTATGTCAAAGGGTCTTTTTATACCGGGCACCCATGTGGCTCAGTGACCTCCCACTGATCATCTCCCTACTATCCAGCCTTGGCCATTTTTAAATCTTCCCTCAAGAATTATCTCCTTGAACAATCAGCCTGTGACTGCTACTGATCTTTGATACTTTGGATGCTGCATTGGCCTTTGGTTTCCCATAACAGTGTACCAATCCTTGACTCCCTAGTCTGTTTAGCATTCAGTTGTTATCTGCTACATCGGCTATTGATTCTGGGTTATACCACCTGGTGACATTCTGTCAATTTTGTCTTGTCCATATAACTAGGGCCCCCTAGGCCTGCTTTTATAACTTTGTATAATTGTGTAATTGCCTGCCACCTATTGTATTTGTAAAATTGTGAAAATGTCTGCCACCTTTTGTGTTTGTGAAGAGGAGCATTTGCAAAAGAGTCTTTGACTCAAAGGTGTATTCCGATGTATCAAATAAATAAATAAAATAAATACATTTCTGAATGTGCCATTTTGCAGAAATAATGTATGCAGTGCAAAAAAGGGGGCGGGCACCTGAATATGCCATGCACATGTATATTCAGCCAAAATGTGCTTCTCATGTATCTCACATCACAAAACTGTGCCACACAAAGTTAGATATGTAAGGGGATGGCCTATATCGACCAGCCTCCCACAGGCAGGCAGCAGAACTGCAGGCAGGCGACCCTGAGACAGCCCTCGGAGGTGCACCAGGATGCGCTCCAGGCACTCACGCACAGCAGTCATGCAAGGATGGTAGTACACAAAGCCACAGCTGTGCTGTGCCAGCTCACAGGTCTTCTGCTGGCTGCCACTAGGGAACACCAGTGGCACCACCCAGTCACCCACCCCCCTCACTACACCCGGGTCACAAGACCTGGCAGCCACATGCTAGTCTGGTGCCTTTTAGCACACCAGCCTAGCAGGTAGCTACAATGCAGCAGATGTACCAGATGCCATGGCCTGCACCAATGTGGCCATAAGAGTGCGAACAGTGGAGGCATGCACCCATGGTGGCATCTGGTACAATGGTGAGCAGGATGGAAGGCTGTAATAGTGGCAGCATGGCCTAGGTTAGGGACAGGGCAGTGGCACACACCCACTATGGAACACCATAGGTGCATACAGTATGCCTGTGCCAGACCAGCGCCACCAGGAACCACATACATGTCACAGATGCCATCCTTACAGTGTAACAATGCCACAGGGTCTCTGGATTCAGGTCACTATGGTGTATTGGTGATGGTCAGTGCACAACTGTGAGCAGTGCAGGGGAAGGGTGTCACATCATGTGGCCTGTAGGTGGCTGGGGCATTCCCCAAGGACACTGGACCGTTTTAGTGTTGTGAGTGTGGCCACCTAAGGCGTGGACTTGGCCATGGGTAGCAGCACTGCAGACCTCTCAGCTGTCACACAGTATGAGGTACAGAACTCATGTTATCACCCAGACACCCTTTGACCCACATAAAATAGATGACAATACACAACAAACACTAGGACTCTTATGCAGAACTGTATGATACTATGAGATGCTAGGTATCAGGACACTATAGTAACACTGGTGCACTCATTTCCACAGTCTTCCAAGCTTGCACTATCATGTTTGCTGCCGTGTCACACATTCTGTCCAGCTGTCACACACCTTGGCACACATTTGACTGCAAAGGGGTTGTGGGGTATGTAGCACTGTAGTCAGGCCAGTACAGTCCAGCCACAAACAACCATGCATTCACACCTGCCTGCTAGGTTGCAGTACATCCTGATCACCTTTGTGGAGTGGTGGTGCTGCCCTGTAATGCTGGAACTGCGCATGCCACTGGTATGCAGATGGCATGAATACATTCCAGTAATGAGATGCAGATGTGCTGTTTGGGTGCTGACTGTACAATGAAGCAATTTGCATATCCTGGCTAAATAGTACAGATCTCCATGCCGCACAAGTGGCTTTGCATCACTAATTTCTGTATGTTCTGCACAGGGGTCTGGGCACCTGCTGCGCACCTCCCACTGCATGATCGCACATGTTTGGGATATTCAGCTACACATGCATGATCACATCTTACAGCACAACTTCTGAATATACCATTATTTTGTGCCGGCGCAGTTGAGTTGTGTGGCACAAGCACTTGTACGATACAGCCTGCCCCTTTTGAATATGGGGCCCTAAATGCTCACACAAGCACTTCTCAGAATGTAAATCCACTTCTACCTACTTGTAAGAGTACAGTAAATGGGCTGCAACTATTTGGAATAAAAGGCATACTACTTTTATACTTTTCTCTTTTAGATATTATGTTAAAACTTAATTGGATAGTGTTTTGCACCAATTCTAAACACTCTGAATATATAGTACACAAAACATTTGAACTGAACTCTGATTCAAATATATTTTCTTCTCTGCTGCAACAACCAAGTTAATTACGTGTAATATAAATTACAGACACAGTTTACAACAGACTATTTCAGTTTAGCTGCATTGCTTTCCTTCTGCAATACAGACTGATTACAAAAAAGTAGAAAAGGATATTAAGACCTTAGCAAAATGACTCGTAGTGTGAAAGGGCCAGGAACTGCATGACTTTTCTGTTTCTCTTTTCCCTTGTTCTATTATCATAAAAAAAGGGAATTACAATATACTGAGCCATCTTTGCAGCCGCTAATAAGTGTGCATGTATTCTATCATAGTACCAGCCAAAACACAGGCCCTGAGAAGGGTTGCATTATTCAGCATATATATAAAATACAGCAGATTTAATTGGTGACACACTGTGTTGCTGACAGGCTTATTTCTCTTAATAGGTGTTTTGAGCTGAGCTACTAGCACACTGAACCGAAGCTCAAGCTAAACGAGCTGATGCTCTAGTTTTCCTAGGACAAACAGGTTGGAAAACATTGATGGTGTGTTCAAAACATAAATCAACACAATGCTTGCTCACTGGGCTGTCAGCAGCTGTCCATACAGTATGTCATTCCTAAATGAATGTAGTGTAGTGGGACTGGCTAGAGGACCCCAGTCACGCACATTTCAGCAACAACCATACAGTATACATGTGATTTGCAATTTCCCAGTTCAGTTGAAGAAGGGGAAAAGCTGAGTTACTGAGGTTTTAACAGTGTAATGCCTTTAGTGTTAGAGTTCAAGGGATAGCCTCAGAAAATAAATAAAGGCACTCAGCAACTATACCTGTGCTGGAGCAGAACAAGGTCTTGAACTGTACCTTATGGCCGGGATATTGAGACTGCGCTAGGCAGTGGCGCAAGCCTGGGCACAACACAACTGTGATGAGCCGGGGCCAGGTCCAGGTGATATTCAATGGTGCTGCGCCATGGCAGCACACAAACAGCATATGGTGCAGTGACACTGCACTAGTGCAAGCCACTGATAGGGTGCACGGGGATGAGCCAGTGCAAGTGCAGCTGCGCTAAGTGCATCACCCACGATATTCAGCAGGGAGCATGCAAATGAGGCCATAAGATATGAAAGGTGCAAATGGGGCCATTTTCATGTCATTATGGCCCCATTTGTATGCCTTGTGCAGGGCAGGCTGGCAACTTGCACCTGGTGCCCTGCACAGCATAACGTGTGCCGTGGGGATTCCGGAGAATTCCCTACCCTGTAGCTGCAATCTCACGGAATATGTTGCTAAGATTAGCCCTGGTAGTCTAGTGCCCCCCAGTCCCTGATGCCCTGAAGTATGAAATATGATTCAGCCCTAGTGGTCTAGTGGTACCCCTCCCATTTCCTGAGTCCCTGATTCCCCGATACATGACATGATATGACTTCCTGGTGATCTAGTGGAACCCCCCACCAATTGTCATGATCATGGTAAACTCCTGTATTGAGCCTGCCCTGTGATCCAGTGTTACCCCCACCCCACCCACCACACAGAACCCTTCACTCCACTCTCCCTCCATCATCTGTGGGTGACTGCATCCCACCCGCACACCACCAAGCCACCTGCTGAATGACAGGTACAGTATGGGCTGTAAGCCCATTGGTCCCCAGTGTGCACCAATGGGCTTGCATGGCATACTGTACTAGGAAGTCCCATATCTGTGAATGTCATTCGGTGGGGAGCCAGGCGGTGTGTGGATGGGATGCGGCCACCTGCCAATGATGGGGGGGGAGTGGGGTGGACAAGGGGTTCTGTGTAGGTGGGTGGGGGGGATGCCACTGGATCACCAGAGCATTTCAATAAGGGAGTTTACTGCATGCCGCAATGGGTGGGGGATTCCACTAGCCCACCAGGGAGGTCATATCATTATTTATTGGGGCATCAGGGACTTGGGAGCCACTAGACTACCAGGGCTATCTTTTGAAGCATATACTGCGTGATCGCGGCTATGGGTGGGGGGTTCCACTAGACCACCAAGGTTGTGAGTGCTTGCGGACAGTGTTGTTGGTGGGCAGGTGGCCACCAATGGCTGGGCTGCTGTGTTGCACCCCACAATACAGCAGCCCACCTGTGGGTGGCAGGGATTTGCTCATACTCCGCACAGGCTCAACTTTGAGCCCCCCCATGCGGTGCAATGCAGGAGTGCGCCGGCATATGCACCGCACATCCTGGGCTGGCTATCAGGATGTGCTGCATATGCATGGGCAAGCCCCCTGCATCTGCGCTGCATACATTATCATTGCACCCTGGTGTATCGGGAGTTGTGCTGGGCCAAGCAACCTTCTCAATATCCCCCCAGGGTGCAATGCGGGGTTACGCCGGTGCAACTCCGTTGTGCCAGGCACAACCCCTTTGAATATCCGGGCCTATGCATATACTGCATGCATCCATTCACTATACTTCCAGCAACATACAATATGCAAAACCATACATCCCTCTGCCTAGCTATGCACTGTCCAAGGATGCACATGGATATCAAATGGTAACCCATAACTTCATTGTTTTACATGTGTTTCTAAGGATGAATTAAAGAGCTTGTATACTGCCTTTAATTAATTGTAATTTTCAAAAGTAATCAGCTTTCACTTCTCAAATCAAAAGTATTTTTTTTTTCTTTTCTGTTTTGCAAATTAGAAGATTTTCTACCTGACAGTATTAGATGTATTGTATGGAACAGCATTCTGCCTAGAAGTTGGCATAGTCAGATCTATTTCTCCTTATACATCATCGGTATTGTAACTAAGGGTGCTCAGAGAAGGACTTCATCACAGAATAGTGACCCTGAAAGTGTGACGTATTTTCTATCCTAAACAACTTCTGAACCACTACTAATTAACTTAATTACTTTACCATAATAATGAGTATTTTAATTAAGTAAACTGATAAGAGTTCAAAAAGCTTGTATGGAGCAAGTAAAGAGAGCTGCAGGTTCATAAAATAAACAGTAGCTTGTCTGCAATTTATCAAAATGATTTATGTCTTTTGTTATGTTGTGACTATCAGATTGCACCTACAGCATGCTTACATTTTATTAAAATACACAGTGCATGGGTATTATTTGAGAATGTAGTTTTCTTTTTTCGTTTACTATACTTTTTCTCACTATGGATAATTTTGTTTGATACACAATCTTTTTCCTCGTGAAAAGTAAATTTAGTTGATTAGTGGTGGTTTGAATGTTACTTTGGAAAGTAACTTTAGGAGTCACTATACTGTGATCAAGCATGCATCCCTTATGGAAATGGATTTAGGAATTTCTATAAAATCGCTAATAGCTGCAACGCCTAAAAGTTAAGATACCAAGTCGAATACAGGTTTGTAAATCTGATCCAATTTGGCATCTGTTGCAAAAACAAAAACTCCCCCACCCTGATCAGGCCCCCACATACCAACCCTGTAATTAAGCAGCACCAAAAGCATCCCCTAACCCCAAGTTTCTCTCCCCCTCAAGACTCCATCTCCTGTAATAACAAATTCTTTCCCCACCTTTGCTTAATCAGGCTGCCTCCCCACTCCCCTTTCCCTGGCAAAACCACATACCTCGAGTTCAGTACTTTACCCCCTCTGAATACACTCACTAGCCTCCTCTTCCTTCTTCCCCTGGAACACACAAATATTTACCCAGGTAAACATTTGCTGGGTGAGAGAGATCAGTCCCACACTGAAGCTGCTTGTGCCTGTACTGCATTTCAACTAGGAGAGGTGTGTGTGACTGAACGATAATGTCCTGCTATAGAAATATCTGATAGAAAATATAAAAGATGATCTCATTACACAAACAAAAAGAAAAAATCAATTAGGGGACCTATTGCAAAATACATTGACTAATTTTGTATTTATTATTTATGTATTTATGTATGTATGTATGTGTGTGTGTATGTATTTATTTATTTAGTTTTTGTTTATGGGATAAGTACGCTAGACAAAGATTTGCCTATTTTCAGTCACGATCCAAGAGAGTTACATGCAAAGGAGAAAGCTTTTCGGGGAGTCAGTACATTATGCTACATTACATGAAATTGAGCAATAGATTGGTGAAACTTGAATACTAAAAAATACATTTCAGAGGTGCAGGGGGATGGCAATGGAGCAATTACAGTTAGAGGAAAACAGCTTATGTAAAAAACAAATCATTGCATGCATCAGTAAATTACATCTGTTGTTTCAGCAGTGCAAAACCTCACTAACAATGCATCAAACCAGGGAGATTTTACCACCATCCAAAAAGAACATGCCAGATGTGCATAGAGAAAGTGCTTGAAATTTAAGTAGGGAGAGGCTAGCGTGTGCCCCAGGGGTTAGATCACATGTGCACCTGTCCGAGCCTAGGAGGTGGGCATGGAGCTCCTTTTTAAATGTCTGGTGTGACCTGGATTGCCTGACAGATAATGGTAGGGAGTTCCAAAGCTTGGGGGCAGATGCAGAGAAAGCTTGTTCTCCCAATTTTGTGGCACTTTTAGGTATTCCAGGGAGGGACTTTTCTACTGACCTCAGCTGGTAGGTCTATGGTGCCTTGTTTAACATGTTGGCCAGGCCTCTGGTGAATCAGTTCTGATGATGCTGTCTATTGTATATCTAGTGGTGTATATATACAGTAGTAGGAGGTTGGAGAGAGGCAGCCCAGACTTGAGTAAAGTATACAGTGGTGGGTGCATCTGGGAACTGAAAGGGCAAATCGGCAGATGTTATTACAGCAAGTGTCCCTTTTTTGTAATACCCCTTTGAAGGCATCATGGTATGTCATTATATCATATGTTAGGCTAGGCCGAGGAACCCCATGTACAATTGCAAGTTTAGCTGCTGCATTTTTAGAGAATCCAATTTTAGAGGCCAACCCCAGCTCTGAATTCACAGCTTTGCATGTGCTAGCTATGTGCTGAGTAAACTCCACTGAGGGGTCAAGTGTTATACCCCGGTACTTGAAGTTGTCTATCACTTCAAGCAGTGTACCATCTGGGCCTGGAATTGACAGAGTGGATGCGTTGACTTTGATCCTAGGTGCTGAGCCAAATAGCATGGCAACTGTTTTCTTTGCATTTCATTAGTAGTATGTTTAAACAATAAAACACGAGAGGGTGTGGGTTATGATGGGATTTACCACAGATGGTGTGGTTTGGCCACAAGGCTGCAGACCAAGTGATCAAATCCTCATCAGCCATGGTAAATCCCATAATAACCCACACCCTAGAGAGATTTATTGCGATTATACCATTTTTTGTTTGTTTTATATTTTGTGTTAAAAAGTGTTTTTTTATATAACATTTTTAAGGTTTTTTATGTAGAAATTTTCCTACACATAAACAACAGTCCACACTATTGCAGTACATTAGTAGTAACTATTTAGTTTGTGAATGTATAACAAGTATTGTTCTGTCATTTGTTAGACTTTTGTGAAAATGTTTTTTTTTTAATTTTCATGAAACAACAGTTTTCTATGTTTTAGGAAGTATTTTGAGACCTGAAAAAGGAAGAAAGCAATGTTTTCAACCTGTTGTAGTGATGTGTAGCTTTTAAAACTTTTCAAGATTTTTTTTCATTATTTCTTGTTGCTTGTTGGAGAGGAATTGTAAATTGGTTGTGTCCTTTCAAGTCTCTGCTTAATTTTTTTCAGCATCAATGGTGATGTGGTAGCTGTTGAGGGCACTATGGAGAAGCTGCATGGGAGAAGAACAAATTACTTATTTTTTAGGTTGGATATTTTTTTTAAAAGGAAGCGATTTCTTAGAAAAGGTTTGTTTGTACTTTGTAAAAGTTTACTGACTTGCAATTTATTTGTTGAAAATGTTTACCATCCCATAACTGACTAGACTTGCAAAGGAGGTCATGAATGGGTGGGTCTCATCATAGGGTTGCCTGTGAGGATGAGGTTGCCTGTATGGCACCATGTTGGCAGCTCTGAGGTGTGCACTGAGCTGATCAGTGTTTTTTTTTTCTCAGAAATGCTGCTTTTCAGTATGAAGATTTAATTCACTTTTCTGTGCAGCTTCAGTATTTCTGGAGTTTTGAAGTGCAGTTGTTGGGTCACTTTCTGGTTCAGGTACATTTCTGAGCAGTGCAACTGTTTGCAGTCCACTTGGAAGTTAAAATGGGGGAGGGGGTACATGGGACATGCAGAGTTATTCTGGCCTTTCAGGTTTGCTGTAAGTTCTGCATCTGGATTTTGCATTTTGACTGATGTCTTTCCAGCAATTATTTGCCCCCACTTTTGAAACTCAGTGAGGCTGGGGCACCAGTAGCTTCTGAGTGATGATTAACTTTGGTGCACAGCTATTGTCATTATTTGCCTTGCTTCCATTCCTGAGTCACTGAGCAAAGTTACAGCACTGGCATGGAAGGAATGATTAGTGAATGTTTCGGGAAGACCAGATTCTTTGCAGATTCTAGGGAGCATGCCCCCAAGGCAATTTACCCCCATAGGTTGGCTGCTGTACCAGGTGTCCATTGTGTCTAAAATACTCTGAGCCAATGTTTTTGGGTGCAAAAATAAAGCTGGAGGGCTGGAGGGTAACTTTTTCAAATATTATTTGTAGTTTAGCAAAGGGCAAAGGGGGTCATTTGTCTGTTGAAACATGTAGCCCCTTGTGTATTGCCTGGTGGGATCTTTGATTTCTTTATGGTTCTTTGTTTGCTCATTAAACATTTTTGTTAGGGATTCTGTGACATCTTCTGTAGTTTTCATTTCAATGGAATTTATTGTAAGTTGTCTGACCCCTTTGTTTCCCCATACGTGTGAAATGTAATTGGATATCCATCCACATTTTTCTGACAAGTCCAATTGCTATGTTTGGAAACACAGCTTTTGAGTTTCTGATTGCTGTGAGCAGAAGATTAGGTTTGCTGGGTAGAAGACTGGGTTTGCCTGAGCTTTTTCTTCTAGGTTGCTTGTAAGGTCAGAGCAAGGAACCTTATCAGAGCAAGAAAAAAGGATTAATGCTTCTTTTGGCTGTACAGATTTACTGTGTGCAATTATTATTTCTTTTGTACTCACAGGGGTTGTTACTGTTTGTTGTTAACATTTTATTGCTTTATTTTTCTGTGATTCAAATTGTTGTTGCTTGGTATACTTTATGCTGCATTATTACAGGGTGTGCCTACAGGTTTGTGCTTACAAATTACTGTTGTAATCTTATGATTCAAATTGCCTTTTTCAAGGTATATGTTCTGTTACTGCTTTATTTTTCTCTGTAGCAAAGTGTTTCTTACAGGGTATATCTTCTGTGAAATTATTACAGGTGGTACTTTACAGGTTTTACAGTTTTATCTATCATTAGGATAATCTTTCAGGGCTACTACATTTGTTGTTGGTTGTTTGTTTCTGCTCTTACCTCCTTGATTCTTTCATCTGTGGTTCTTCTTTTTCGGCAGGGGAAGAGCCCAAGCCACCCAACCATCCCCAACCACCCCACAGTACACTCCCTTTATATGGTAGCAGTCATGAAATTTCCTGTAGCAAAGCAGGAAGGGGAAGATCAGAGGTGTATACACACAGAGCCTCATTTACAGGAGCACAAGATATTTAACTTATTATAACAAGTTATACAAAAACAAACAAACAAAAGACAATTACTCTGACCAGGTTATAAACCCAGGAACTTATCTGGAATGGATATTATTAACTGCAGGTACTGTGAGACACTTTTCAAAGGGCAGTTATACAGGATTTAGGACACTGTCCTACATGTTGGGCCATTGGAGATCTAAGGACTCAGCTCCAGGAAACATGGGCAGAGATTTCACACCTCAAAACACATATTCAGGAGGAAACATATTATAAGAACTGCTTGCCATTTCCCCAATATCCAACAGAAATACCTCGACTGCAGAGGGTAGTTGGTCCAGGAGGTTGGCAGGTGGTTAGATGGGGCAAATTGGGTGCCCCATCACTCAGTGCTCTCCAACATATCACCTCCATAAACCATATAAAAACTACAAAAAGGTATCTGCCTCTATCTCTGAAATCAAACAAAGGGGCAGAGGACACTGCAGCACAGGAGCTAGCACAAAAATACTCACCCAAAACAGCAACCAAAACAAAAAAAGCAAAAAGAAAATCCAAAACACTTCTGATCATAGGGGAATCCATGATTTGGAGAGTTGATACCTGTCTTCAGCAAGTGGTAATGGTCAGATGTCTCCCAGGTACATCAGCATGGAGAGACACTGACCACATTACTAAAATTGTACAAGAAGCAGGAGAAACATAGATGTCCTGGTACACATAGGAACTACCAATCTTGCCAGCTGGTCAGTTGTGGAGACCAATGAACACCTGAGTAGGCTGGGTGACAAACTATCATCCATTTCATCTCGCATCTCCTTCTCTGTGACTCTGCCAGTCTGGGGGGGGCAGATGGACTGAAGGTCACAGAAGGGGCAATAGGGGAGCTAAACATGTGGCTCAAAGGCTGGTGCCAGGAAAAAGAACACAGATTTGTAGGTAACTGGCAACAGTTTGGGGAGCAAAAGTTCTTTAAATTCGATGGGCTGCATCTGATTAAGGAGGGAGTCAGTGCATTGGGGCAGAAGTTTGATGCCTTTGCAGAATATTTAAACTAGCAAATGGAGAGAGGGGGGTGCAACACCCAATACGTTGAATGTGAAGAACACCCCTCCCCCCTCAGCTAGTGATCAAACAGGAGTTCAGCATGTTTGTAGTTCATCTGCATCATCAAGTAAGGAAAAAGGTCCGACTCCCCATACAACACAGAGGGGAAGTGCCAGACCTTGCTCAACAACTAACACACTGATATCTGGCCAATGGAAAGTCATGTACACAAATGCTTGCAGTCTGGGAAACAAGATCCCAGACCTGCAGTCAACAATAACAGAGGCTGAAGGGGTCGATCTTAACATTGTTTTACTAGCCCAAACACTAGTGCAAATTGACCAGGGCTAGTGAAGCTAGCTCTCTACTTGCCCGTCTTGACTAGTGCAGATTTTCATGGCTTGTAATGAAATTAAAAAAGTCTCCACTTTAACATTCTCTAATCCTCATGCTAATCTCTCTCAATTTTCCAGATGGCCAGGTGTGATTAACAGCTCATTAAGAGCTGCAATTATCTGGCAGTTCAAGAGAGGGATCCCACAAAAGACTCAATGTGAGTCATTATCACTCCACTGCTAAAACTTTCAGCTAGTGTCTAGGGTGTGATCAAGGGTAGAGTGCTGTTAAGTCACTAGGTTCCAGTTTTCTGAATGTGTCTATGTCTAACAATTTGTCCAATATTATTAAGACCAGTGCCCCTTGTTTCTTTACATTGTGAGTGTTTGCATCCAACATTTCAGTGACAAAATGCAAAGAGGTATACTGGATCCGCTCTGCAGATGGTAGATTTTATTCCAGCCTCACCATAACTTCCATCTCCCCTCCAAATCTCTTAATGCTGCTTTTTTTCTGGACACCACTGCAGACCAGACTCTGAAGTGATCATTCATAGATTCATAGCTGCCATTACTGGCAAGTGTAGGGGTCCCCAGCTCCTATTTTGTTTATTTGTTTGTAAAATTTTATTCAAAATCATATGGGATGAACAAGAATATAGAACATAAATGGGCCATGCCAGTCATCACCATCCATACAATTCCACCCGTATCCCACTCAGCACATCCTTTCAGCCTAAAAACAAAGCTTTGGATCATGTATGGTACAAAAACAAACCTTGATAAAATACATAATTTGAATCCTTGAAATAGGCATTCCTGGGGTGCATAGATCATCCTATACAGAAATAGAGATATTATAGCATTATGCCTGTGTACTGTTTCCCCTGGGCTGATGAAAGGACAATGTTAAAGAAAAATCTGTTATTTTGGGGGCAGAGCATATTAAAATCAATGCTTTTACAAATAAAAATGTCATAGTTTTCTATTTCCCAAGCCCCTTAGGATTGTCTAGCCCCTACCCCAAAAAACCTTAGATGTGCTCCTGGCTCACTTGAGACTATACAAAAACTTTCAGAAGTGCAGGTCTTCAGTTGACTACAGGGTGAGGGCTGAGAATGTCTTTCTCAGCCTGACTCTATTCATTGCCCTGTGGGTGGTGGTGATAGTGTGGTTAGGTGCATGGCGATGTCAGCTACTGTGTGCACAGAGCTAGGACTGCTTGATTGTACATTTGCTGCCATGATATCCTCTCTCTGTTTGGTGTGGGGGGGCAGAAAGAGAGGAGGCCATGGTACAAATCGATGGTGGGGGCTCACTGTCTGTAATGGCATTGTAGTCTTTTTTTTCTGCTGTGGAGCTGGAAGCAATGTGGGAGTAGGGTAAATGTGCAATAATCAGAGTATTTCTTGGCTTTGCTTGCATTGTTTCCTGTATAAGTGATCAAAATTTACCTTTGTAATTAAGGACTAGTGCAACCATCTGTGGGCTTGTGCAATTTTGAATCAACGTGTCCTGCTGGCTAGTGCAAAAAAAAGTTAAGATTGACCACTGACATAGTAGCCATTAGCGAGACATGGTTCACCATTAACCACACTTGGGAGACTTGAGTAACTGGCTAAGTACTGTTCAGAAGAGACCGAGGTGCAAAAAGGAGGGGGGGTGGCCCTTTATGTCAATGAAGATATCAAAGCTACAGAAATTCAGAATACACATAAGGAGCCAGAAGAACTGCGGGTCACCCTGGAAACAGGAAATGGGACAGCCATACTAATTGGGGTTGTCTATAGGCCTCCAGACCAGGGGGAGGATGTAGACACATTACTGTTAGAAGATATACAAAACATGACAGCTAAAGGGATAATGGGAGACTTCAACATGCCAGATACAGATTGATCAATACCAGCAGGAACATCTGCCAGAACTAGACACATAGTGGATTCCCTGCATGGGGATGGCCTCAAACAACTGGTGCAACAACCCAAAAGAGACAGGGCTATCCTAGATCTAGTACTGACTAACAGGGAAAGGATCACAGATCTCCAGGTAGAAGGTTAAATGGGGGCCAGCTATCACATGGTATGGTTCAATTTGGCCAGTACAACTAAATCATCCCATTCCACTGCAAAAATATGGGACTTCAGGGGAGCTGACTTTGATAAGATGGCCAATAGAGTTAAGATAGCCATAGCAAGAATAAATACAGGTGAGGAGGTACATGCAAAGCTGGCAAGCATTTAGGACGCAATACTTGAAGCAACATCCCATTGTGTTAGAGAGAAAAGGAAGTGCAAAAGAAGAAGGAAACCACTTTGTTTCTCAAAAACAGTAGCAGAAAAGGCCAGATCCAAAAGGCTGGCCTTCAGGAAATATAAGGGAACGCAGCAGGATGAAGATAGGGAGACATACCAAACTTCCCTAAGGGAAGCAAGGAAGGCAGTAAGGCAGGCAAAGGCCCAAACCAAGGAAACACTAGCACGAACAGTAAAAGAAGGGATGATACTTTCTATAAATACATGAGTGAAAGGAGAAAGTCAGGAGGGGGTATTGCTAAGATCAAAGAGGATAAAGAGGAGTGTGAGGAGGAGGACCATGGAAAGGCATCTATCCTAAATAGATACTTCTGCTCAGTATTTACATAGGAGAAGGTGGGGCAGGGCCCACAGCTCAGCACCATGGACACAGGGGGGAGGGAGGTGTGCACTAGTCCCTTCACAAAATAATGGGTCCTACAAGAGCTTGATAAGCTCAGGGTGGACAAGGCAATGAGACCTGATTGCTTACATCCCAGGGTACTAAAGAAGCCAAGGGTGGAACTAGCAGAGCCATTATCAGAACTGTTTAGTGAGTCTCTGAGCACAGGGGAGGTCCCAGAAGACTAGAGAAAGGCCCATGTTATCCCACACCACAAGAGTGGTAGCAGGGAGGAGGCAGTGAACTACAGACCAGTCAGTCTTACCTCAGTAGTGGGCAAGATTATGAAGGCACTCCTTAAGGAAAGGATAGTACAATACCCGGAATCCACAGGAACACAGGATCCAAGACAGCATGGGTTTACAACAGGAAGGTCCTGTCAAACTAATCTCATAGATTTCTTTGATTGGGTAACCAGTGTGATAGACCAAGAGAGAGCAGTTGATGTCGCCTACCTTGACTTCAGCAAAGCTTTCGATACTGTTCCACACAGAAGATTGATTAACAAGCTGGGTAGGCTCTGGGTGGGTCAGAAGTTTGTGAACGGTGTTTCAAACTGGTTGACGGGCAGAAAACAGAGAGTGGTGGTAAACGGTATTCAGTCAGAAGACATGCAAGTCACAAGTGGGGTACCTCAGGGATCAGTCCTGGAACCAGTCCTCTTCAATATCTTCATTAGTGACATTGCAGATGGACTGGAGGGCAACGTTTGTCTGTTTGCAGATGACACCAAGATCTGCAACAGAGTAGATGATCCAGATGGGGTGGGCAGAATGAGAAGAGATCTGGATAAACTGGAAAAATGGTTGGAAGAGTGGCAACTGGGGTTTAAAGCAAAGAAGTGCAAGATCATGCACATAGGGAAGAGAAACCCTGAAGCCACATATAGGTTGGGAGAGGAGTGACTGGCAGTCACTAGGGAAGAAAGAGATGTGCGCATCATCTTCACAGATGACCTGAAATCATCCAAGCAGACCACTAAAGAAGTAGGTAAGGCTAGGGGGATGTTGGATTATATTAGTAGGGGTATCACAAGTCGTAAGAGGGAGCTTATAATCCCTCTTTACAAGACACTGGTTAGGCCCCTTCTGGAGTACTGCATTCAGTACTGGAGGCCACACCTTCACAAGGACATTAACAAAATGGAGGCAGTCCAGATAAGGGCAACCAAAATAGTGCAGGGACTGTGTCAGAAAACATATGAGGACAGATTAACGGAGCTCAATATATATACCCTAGAGCAAAGAAGGGAGAGAAGTGATATGATTGAAACATTCAAACACCTTAAGGGCATTAACAAGGTAAAAAAGTCTAACATGTTTCAATATAAGAAAAACAGGAAGACAAGAGGACACAGCATGAGAGTAGAAGGAGGCCGATTAAGGGGTAATGTGAGGAAGTTCTTTTTCACAGAAAGGATGGTGGATGCATGGAACGGCCTACCTCAGGAAGTGGTGGATATGAATACAGTGCAGGGCTTCAGACCAGCATGGGATAGGCATACAGGAACAATACAGATGAGTATGAATAGATAGGCCATGGACAGAGTAAAGGCCAATGGCACATTCATAAGGTAGAAAAAGAAATGGGCAGACTGGATGGGCTTTGCGTTCCTTATCTGCCATCAACTTCTATGCTTCTATGTGAGTTCATGAATTGTTAATACGGCATGATGTTTGGCTTTATCCTTCCCTTCTTGTCTATATCTTTTTACAATTGCTTTAAATATGTTGTTTGCTGTCTTGAATTGTGTATCTGACATTAAATTAATACTTCTACTCAGATACAGTAGCAGCCATAGACACTGCCAGCTAATTCCCTAAATTTCGGTGATACTTCCAGAAATATCTCATGCTTTCTCCATTTCCACAATAGGGTCAGCAGAGAGAAACTCTTTAGAAATTTCACGAAATATCTGGAAATAGCTGGCAATGTCTGTGGCTACTACTGTACCTATTTAATTCCGATCTGGTACTGACATAACTGCTGAGTACATACTCATTTCCATCAGTATTTCTGACTGTGGAGTATTATTCCCTTATGATACTGTTAAGTTGTGGGGGTGTTATTGTGCAAAATCAATTTGTATTTCTTTCTGTTTGCTCCAGTCTAAAAATACATCTAGAGCTCATCATGTCTGTTTTACTGTGGTCTGCTCATGGTGCTCTAACTCTAGTTTTACTAGTTGATCTTTTGTTAGTTGTTCATGATGTGCTTTTTTCCTTTTTCTAGGTATGGAAAAGCCTGCTTGGATGTCATCACTCGTGGAATTTGACTGTGATGCTGCAGAGGTTGAAGGTGCTGTCTGTGGCAGGATGGTGCTAGCTGTCCTGATGTTGGATATCTCGCTATCGGAGCTGTGTCAGGTGGAGGAGCAGTGATAGGTACATTTGCTTCCTGGGCTGAGATTTCACATTTTTATCACTTTCTAGTGACTGGAATGTCTGGTCGAGCTCTGTGGGGTCTATTACTTTGAAGCCTGTGTCCATTTCTTTTTTTGTTATGATGCCTGTCTCAGAAGAACGTCACTTAGTGGTGAGTCAAGTTGGCGGCAGTGAAGAGTTGAAAATGGGATTGGAGTGATTTGATGGTTCTGTGTGGGGGGGGCATGAGATTGGCAGTGAGTGGCTGTCACCTCTTCCATGGATATATCGTATGATTTATCATGGAAGGATGTGCCAGCCAGTCAATTGTGTTGCAGCATTTGAGTGATTGAATTTACAATATGGTATAATGTGTGTTAGCCATGTATGTAGACACACAAAATCCTTCTCTAGTGTAGAATTTATTGATGTCATGTCCTTGGCACTGGTGTACAAAACCATCATCTTCATAAAGGATAGTGGAGGTGGAACCCAACATCTTTGACATCCTGTTTACAAACAGAGAAAAGAGCAGTGGGCCGAGCATGGATCCTTGTGCTACTCTGATACTGGTAGGATAAAGATCAGATTTGCATTTGTTAATTTGCATGAATTGCATTCGTCCAGTGAGGTAGATGTCAAACCAGGAAGTAGAGCCTTGAAAGAAACTGAGTGTAGCCAGTTTTGATAGTAATAAGGTGTGGTCCGCCAGGTAGAATGCCTTTGTTAAGTCAACAAAAACTGCCCCTTTGTATAACCCCTTGTCCATGGCCATTTTTGCATCATCTGTGAACTTGATAAGCGCTATGGTAGTGTCGAGACCTTCCTAAAACAATTTGTGCTGGGAAGAGTAAGTTCTTCCATTGTGTGTTCTGTATGTATGCATGTATGTATGTATGTATGTTTGTATACCCAATAGATCCACCCTTTCGCCTGCGCAGCATTTCACCTAAGGGCACCGAGCCTTATCTCAGAAGGGCACTAAGTCATTCCCGGTATAGCAGTGACACCTTAGACCTGAAATTCCTTCGACTCTCTCTCCCTGAGATGCTCAACCCCCTCACCCATATACCAAACAGCTCCTTATGCCTAGGGAAATTCCCCTCCCACTGGAAATCTGCCCATATCACGACGATATTTAAAAATGGGGACCGTGTCCTCACTAACAACTACCAACCTATCTCCATTCTCCCTCCCCTATCCAAGGCCCTTGAGAGGATCATCTCAGATCAGCTAACGGACCACCTGAACAAATACAACCTGCTTAGTATGCAGCAAAACGGCTTCCGTAAGGGCCGTAGTACCACCACTGCCCTCCTGGAACTCACCGCTCACATTCACTCCACTTTAGACAGAGGTCAAATCACAGGGGCTGTCTTCATTGATCTCACTAAGGCGTTCAACACCATTAACCACCCACTCCTGCTATCCACACTGACCAACACTGGATTCTCTCAGGATGCCCTTGGCTGGTTCTCTGACTACCTGTCTAATCGTTCCCAGCAGGTCAAAATTTGTGACACCCTATCTAGTAGGCTACCTGTCCTCTCAGGTGTCCTGCAAGGGTCATTCCTTGGACCATTACTGTTCAGCCTCTTTCTTAACTCCCTTCCCAGTACCTGCTCCGGGAACCTACTCCTCTATGCAGATGATGCCGTACTCTATTCCTCCAACTCTGACCCTTTGCAACTCCACCTCTCCCTTCAATCCTCCTCCTTTAGTTCTGCTGAAAAATGGTTCACCTCTCACCGTCTTATCCTGAACTATAACAAGAATAAGGTTATGTACTTTTCCCACCCACTCAATGCTAGAAAGGAACTTTGTCCTCATGTACGAACTGCCAACCTGGCGCCCCTGGAACAAGTGGACTCCTTCAGATACCTAGGCTTAACACCTGACCCTGCACTCACATTCCACCAACATATCCACCTCCTATCTACTGCCCTCAATGTGTGGCTCAGGCTCCTGTATCGCCTCAAACACTGCTTTACCCCAAACGCATTGAGGCTTGCTGTCTCCTCCTCTGTCCTCTCCCTGCTAGATTATGGCCTAGTCATCTGTGAGACGGCAAACTCATCGGCCCTCCTCAAGCTACGTGTCTCCCTAAATAAAGCCTGTTGCTTCACCTTGGGCTGTGACCATCTAACTCACACATGCTTTCTATACAACGATACCAACTGGCTGAACCTTGACAACAGGATTAGGTTCCACACCTGTCTCATGGCAAAAAAAATTGCCCTAGGCCTCTGCCCCATAGGACTCACACCACTAATAAGACCTGCCCTGACACTCAAGCATACTAGTAGCTATGGTAAGCAACTCCTCTCTGTCCCCCACTGCCGTACCTCCCAATACCAAAGGTCCTTCAGCTACAGAGCCCCATCCTGGATGAACAGTCTGCCCACCCCACTTGCAAAAGAGAGCAGACTTGGACTGTACAAAACCATTCTTAGAGACAGCCTACAGTCCTCAAACCACTGTGATTGCCACTGAAATACCTTACACTATTCTGGCCGGCATAGGCTGTGGCCAGATTCCCCTACACTCCCTGCCACAACCTGTGTCCCCCTAGCCTAGCTCTGCACATGTGTGCAATTTGTTTTGTGTGTTTGCACTAACTTTTCCCTAGTTTTTCACTGTTAGCCTCACAATTGCTACTGTAACTACCTGACTATGTACTGATGTACTGCTATGTAACCTGTCTTTCTCTGTTTGTAAAATTTGTGACATGGAATCTTTGTAAAGGAGTCTCTGACTCAAAGGTATGTCTGAATTTCCAATAAACAAATAAACAAATATGCACATGTATGTATGCCAACTGTTTTACTAGGAAAGGCATACTGGGCTTGTAACAACTCATTTCCAGATATGTCCTGCAGTAACTGGAAGCAGGGAATAACAGTGCCCAAAATGTCTATTATTACAAGTATAAAAAATGTATTCATGTTTTTCTGCTTCTTACTCTAATACATTAATGGTAAATTAGACCTGTTTTAACAGGAGAAGGGAGATACAAGATGCTCCTTTCCCCTCCTATCTCCTAAATTAAATAATTAAATAGTTGCAATCAGCTAAAACTGATTTTTATGGAGACATTTAAAGCAATAAATCATATTAGTTTATTACAAAATACAAAAGACTAAGATATTGCAGTTTATTACACACACTATTATCTGATCTTTAAATGGTAAACATTTTACACTTCCTTAAGCAACTAGTTGCTCATAATATGTTCATTCTCTTTTTTAGTTGTTCTGGCTGGTGTGACAAGAATGTGCATCATTACGTCACATACTTTAAGTCTAACTAGTCAGCGTCAACCGAATAGCATAAGGCTTTCATCTTTGAGTCAGTAAGTATTTTTGTTGCATTTATAATCTGTGAAAATAAACTGACCTGAATTTTCAAAGTTGTGCATGATGCAACTCATAATTTGCATACATACTGTGATGAATAGCAGCTATGTCTGCATCAATATTTCTTTTCTTTTTTTTTTTTTATTTAAACATTTGTTGAACGGGATAGGCCCACTGAGCTGAGGCTTGTTTCCAGGTAGAACCATGAAAAGATGGATTCACCACTACCGTATCTGCTGCATCTGTGGTTGCACTGTTGTCCCACATTTGTGTCAGGAAAATGACTTACACATTTTCATCAGAAAAATGACTTACACCAATTTTCAGTACTTGCATCTACTATTTGTGTCACAATATGATGTACCTGTTAGACCTCTAACAAGGTGGTTTAAGTTTTGTGGCAAACATAAAAGCAACAATATTGGTCCATAAATCAATTGGATTACAGTTATAAGAGGCATAAAAGAGACAGATCAAGAAATAAAAAGTTGCAACACGATGTAGTACAGATTCACAGACTCACAAGTCACTTTTTACAATGTGTACCTGTCACAAATTTACATCATTTATATTGCTATAACTGTGACAGTTACCGCACCAGTTCTTAATTGCACCACGTCATGTCATTCATGAGTAAGTATGAAAATATATTGCATACATATTGCAGCATCTTTGTGACATAGCTTCACACATTTTGATACAGCTATATCATTTTAGATCACCTTTGAAAATTCCACACTGTATATTATATCACTATATCTGAATCTCTAACTTCCTTCCATCTTCAAGACAGCTATGTAAGTGCCAACAGTACCCTTCTAGATATACGGTAGGCTTGGGTTACCTGTACCACACCTGGAAACTAATATAGTCTACACTCTACTGTATATTCACCACAAGAAATTACTTTAAAGAATCAATTAGGGATGAAACAGATCCACACATGTATGGTGTGATGTTAAGTAAAAACTTAATGTGAGATAAAAAACTCCCCAATATTTTGGTGAAAGTATGGTACGGCGTTCTTTTAGGTTTCAGCAATTGCTTGAAGCAGTGCCCTAGGTTTGACACTGTAGTTCAGGTGCAACCATGTACTAAAACACAAACATAAGTGCTGCACTGAGCAGCCAGTTAAATCCCAAGGAACACAGCATCACACATTCTTCAAGATTCAGGGGAATTTTTAACTTGAATTTAGCATTTATCTACATTTGTGGCTTTATGGTGCAGCCCTAATTGATGTCTAATTATAGTTTTTGCAATGATTTTCTTTTTTAAAAAGATATTAATAACAAATGCACATTTATTTGTATTGAAATTGCCAACATTTGTGCCAAGTAGTCCCTGGTGGATTGTGCCACTTCCTACCCTCATGCTGTGCTATGCTAAACAGTTATTCAGACAACTGGCACACCTATGTCCTGTGCCAATGAGTCTCTGGTGTTCAGTGGCACCCCTTCTTTTACACAATGCCAGTGTCAAAATGTAACTGGTGTGTGGCAGCACCCCATTATTTATATACTTTATGTAATATAAATAGTCAATGTATTGATCTATTGTACTGTCATTGTTGCTGTGTTGTTTGTTGTTATGACAAAATGAACATTTCAAATATTATATATATAAATATAGTATGCATATTGTTGAAAACATAAGGTACTGCCTTCTAAATAAATTAAATATCTCCTGAGAGCCTGTGATTGGCTTTCTAAAGGAGATCACATATCATATGTCATTGGTTTAGTGTATTACCTTGATTCTTGTTCAAACTGAAGGGGGAGTACACAGTTTTCTGATTACCTTTTTGCATACACTTATCTGCTGTATTGCTTTCTTTGACTTTTTTTTTTGTTTTATATACTTTGATGTAAACAGTGATTTATGTTTGTGGTATTTCAGTACATTCATTGTGTATGTTGTGTTTGATCATTTTCTTTTAAATATCAATACCCCTACTCCTCAGGTAGAGTTATCTCTGGCCATCTTGCAGTCTAGCAAGATTTCTGATTTAGGCTGTGGAGGAGGTGGACGTGCTGTCTCTAGCAAGAATTTTTCTACTTTTGGGAGCCCACATGATGCAGAGCACAGGCTAACAGCTCCACTACACTGCTTCAGCCACCCAACATAATTTTCTTCTGGTTTTACAGGCAAAAAAATTAAAAATTACCTTCTACCTGTTCCAACAAAGAAAACTAACCTTGTCCTGCAGTTTGGAGTCTTTTGCCACTTCCATGGATGCCGAGATGAGGAAGGCACCACCAAAACATATCCTTCCTGTGACACCGGAGAAGGCCCCAAAGAAGCCTAGGGCCTCCAGCTCAACTGATGCATCCACAGTAGCACGCAGTTCAGTGAACCAGGAACCGCTTACCCTTCAGAGGTTCCTAGATGAATTAAAACCTTTTAGAGAGGCCCTGCATAACATCACTGCTGATTTAAAAATGCTTACCCAGGCAATGGAAGACATCTCACAAAGGGCCTCAGATAATATATTGGGGACATACTAAAGTTTCAGGGGCTAGTTATTGTGTTTATATAATTAAGGGTCTTGTTGGGGAGTATGGGTCAGTTTGGGGAAACACAGAGTTGACACAGATGGAGGTACAAGTGATAAGTACATACACCACAGGATTAAAAGGAATAAGTTTCAGTGTTTTAGGGGTCAATGGCTAGGGACCTAAGGCTGGCTACATGGAATGTTAAAGGGGCCAGACAACAGATTAAGCAATATAAGATACTTAAACATCTGACCCTCTTAAAGCTGATATTGTATTCATGCAATAATTGCATTTACTCAATTCAGAGGCTGTTAAATTGAGGAGGCAACAGATAGGGCAAGTATTTTCTGTGGAGGGTACTACTCAGAATTGTGGAATAATTATCTTAATAAACAGGTCTGTTCCTTTTTCCCCAACCCAAACTATCTGTGACCCACAGGGTAGATTCCTGGTGGTCAAAGGTAAACTACATACATCAGATATCTTACTGGGTAGTGTGTATAGTCTAATTATTGACACCCCTGGATTTTTTACTTAGTTAATCATTTAACTAATTCCCTTCCTGTCTATCCCAATAATTATTGGGGGGACATGAATATAACTTTTGACCCAGACATGAATCATTCAGGAAGCTCTCGTAAGAGTCTTTCTCCTGCTCAAAGAGCATTTTGAGAACTGATAGATCAAGTAGGCCTCTGTGACATCTGGCGCATCCTTCACCCCAAAGATAGGGAATACATGTTTACTGCTCAAGTACATGGGACTTCTTCCCAAATTGATTATTTGCTCATTTCGCAATCACTTATCCCTGGGGTTTTGGATTCTTCTAGTCACTCAGTACTGCCCTCTGACCATTCCCTGGCCACCTGCCTGATTTCATTTTCATTTCTCCCCAAACAGGGAGGGTGCTGGAAAATTAATAACTAGCTCTTAAAAGATCCAGACTTGGTTAAACATATTTCAGATCAAATCACATATTTTGTCTCCATTAATTATAATTCCACAGGTAAACCAGACAACAAATGGTGTGTATTAAAAGCCTATATATGGGGGATACTGATTGGGTTAGCCTCCAAGTGGAAGAAAAACCAAGAGGGCCAATGTTTCTGTCTCCTTTCTCAAGTCTGGCACAAGGAAGCCAAATTTACTTCTTATTCCACTGAACAGTATAAGCAGGACCTGGTGAAATTGAAAGACTCCTATTTACAACTTCTGAGAGAGAAGGCAGAATTCGCAGTTATGAAAACAAAAACTTCATATACAGATCAGGGGGAAAAAACAGGTTGTCTGCTTGCCCTGAGAATCAAGCAAAAAGAATCCTCTAGGTTAATTGCAGCTATTTGTTCCCTGTAAAAGATAAACCTTGTAATGGAAAAAAAAAAAAAAACCAAAAAAAAACATTTATTTTTTTTAACCCCCCCCCGTGTTTTGTCTCTCCTTTCTGTGAATTCTTATTCTAATTTATTCAGTCTGTTGCAACAGCGTTTCTTTATTCTATAAACTTATGTTAATATTCTCAGGCTGGCCACCTGTGGAAATATTAACCATTTAATTTACCCATGTATGCCCTCTGTCTTCTCTGGCATCGCTCTGTATGTTAAATTTACTTTGTTTTTGTTCCCCCCCGAGGATGTATAAATCCCAATGCGTTTGATGCTGTGCCCAGTTAGAAAAAATGGTAAAATAAAATACATTTGGAAGTGGAAAAGTCCCTCATGAGCTAGGACTTATTCCTGTACGGATAGAATGCCACGGAGCAGTCTGTAATTGTTCTGCCTGTTAAGCTAGCCTGGCCAATTTTGTAAGGTAGAAAAATAATTAAGCTCGTTGCTGAAATCAAATAATCTCCCTTAATTAGTTGGAGAAGCTATCGGACGGTATTTTGCCGCTGCATTTGGAGTTTGGGAATAAAGGAAACCTTCACGACCACGTGTACGCTTGTAACTCCTTAAAGCGCCCGCTCGAATGTGCGCACGGTCGTGAAGTAATTTTCCTTCCGTATAGCTTCAAATCCAAATTCCCTGTTGAATTACAAGTATGCAGAGACTATTAGACTTTATACTGGGTAGAATCCTGTGAAAAGTATTCGAATTTGTGTTTCAAGTTAAAACGAACCACATACGTGGTATTTCAGCCTTACCATCTAAGTTGTTGCTATGTTGCCTGCAGCTCTGTCTTAAGAGCTGGCCGGCCACTTTCTAAAGCCTTTTATAGAGTCAAAGCAGGGGAGGTGCTTTCCATGGATTGTAATAATTATTATTTTATTCCAGGCTTCTTAAAAAATGAAATAGCAGGAATACAAGGATTATTATGTGCATGGGAAAACATACTATTGTAAGAAAACATAAAATAACTGTTGAAAGAGTAAACAAATGCTCTTTGGTAAAAGTATAGGGGAGGAGTTTGGCTGTCACATGACATGAACATGTATACATTCAGTGAACCCGGCTTTGAAAGATCAGATGTGTTATGAGGTTCAGATGCATACTGACCTCTAAGAACTTCACTAGCCATTCTAGTGTTGTTAATTTATTTATTTTATTGTTTTTTTTAAGTCATTTTGCCTGTAATCTTTTTATTTTCTGTTGCTGACCAGTTTTCGTGTTCTGCTTAATGCTGGTAATAAAGATATTCTTTTTTGGATCTGGCATCAAAACCTGAGTAAGCGTCCTCCTTGGAAACCCACACTTCACATCTGGTGTCATAAGTGGGATCATTGGATCAAAGGACACTGCTATATGTGTCTGAGGAGGTCGTAATCTTGTGGATGTCTCAGGAAGTGCCCATCGGAGTATTGACCAGAGCTATGGCAGAGAAGTCAGGCGTACCTCTACTGATTGGACTCCCTGACACTAGACGTAAGTTTCTGAAACCAAAGGAAGATGGTGACGTTTCGGATGGAGAGCAAGAAGAGATGGTGAAAGGACCCCTACTGGTGATTCTCAGGAGCTGTTACAATGGTTGTGTATGCAGCAGATATCCATGGAGAAACAAAGAGAATGGGAGATGCAGAAATATGAAGCAAGATGGGCTGACACATTAAGGGCCATCCAGGCACTTGGACTCAGTAGGTCCCCTTCTCTACCTACCGGGGATATTCCTAAGGACATAAAACTAACCAAATTGAGCAAAACAGATGACATTGAAATGTACTTAACCACATTTGAGCGGATAGCAAGGGCTATCAATGGGAACAATGGGTAATCCGCCTTGCTCCATATTTGACGGGAAAAGCTCAATTGGCCTATGGCAGAGTGGAGAGCGCTATGAGTGATAACTATGATGCTGTAAAGGAGGCAATATTGAAAAGATATGATATTTGCCTAGAAACCTACAGACAGAGATTTAGAGCATTGAGATTCCAACTTTCAGATACTCCACAGGAAGCATTCACCAGACTGAATGACTTATGTACCAAATGGCTACAGCCTGCGACTTGCACAAAGGAACAGATGTTGGAGGCCGTAGTTTTGGAACAGTTCATACGAATCTTGCCTCACGATGTCCAGATCTGGGTAAGGGAGCACCGCCCTGAGACAGCCAAAAAGGCAGTACAACTTGCTGAAGATTATTTAACTGCCAGACCTAGTCGTCCTAAAAGTCATCCCGGTGGTGCTACATCACATCTGACGGTAAGAACCTCTTCAAATACTACACCTGTGTCTAGTGGACCTGTTAAGACTACCAGTACTGTAAAAAATCCCTCTAATGAAATAATTTGCCACTACTGTCAAGGTAAAGGACATATTGCAAGATTTTGCCCAAAAAAGCTGGTCAACACATCTTGCACTAGCCAATTGGGACAGTACTTAGTACCAGTTACAGTAAATGGTAAAAAATGATTGGACTCCTAGACTCTGGTAGTCGACAAACTCTAATAAAAGCCTGCATGATACCTAAAGTACCTGGAATCACACAAACTGAAGTAACATGTATTCATGGTGATACCCATATATATCCGGTACAACAAGTAGAAATACAGGTCCAATCAAATACTCGAACCATGAAAGTCAGAGTAGTCCCTCAACTACCAGTATCAGTTATATTAGGTCACGATCACCCTGATTTTACCCAGTTACTTGCTAATGCTAATAGACTAAATGCAGTCACTACTAGAGCACAAGAAAAGAACGCTGAGCTGCAACGTCTTTTCCCATTTGAAGATAGCCTGTTTGAGTTTCCAGGAAAAACAAGAAAATCAAAACACCAGAGGAGACAGGAAAAACAAGAATGGCAACAGCAAATAAAGAACTCTACAGATACTGTGGACTGTAAAAAAATAAATTTACAAACTGACTTTAGGGTATTACAAATGCAAGATGAATCTTTAAAACCTTATTTTTTACAGGTTGGAAAGGCACAAGATGCTCATCAGAAATTTGTTATTGAGAATGGTTTGTTGTATAGAAAATGTGAAAATATGAAAACTGGGGAAACTATTTTTCAGTTACTGGTACCTACTGCCTATAGAGAACAACTACTTATACTGGCACATGACATACCTTTAGCTGGTCATCAAGGAAAAGAACGTGCTTTAAAAATTACTGTACAGGTTCTTCTGGCCAGGTATACGCGACCAAGTGGCAGTACTGTCGATTAGTGTGCACAATGCCAGAAGGTAAGACCTATACATAATAAAGACAAAGTACCCCTACAACCATTGCCCTTAGTAGATACCCCTTTTACGCGGATTGCCATGGATGTAGTAGGTCCACTTCCTAAAAGTGCCAAGGGAAATCGTTTTATCTTGATCATTTGTGATTATTTTTCAAAATACCCTGAAGCAATACCAATGCGGACAGTAACAGCGGAGAAAGTGGCAGATGAATTGATTAAAGTATTCTCTAGAATGGTTATACCTAAGGAAATATTAACAGACAGAGGTAGTAACTTTTGCTCTCAACTGTTACAACGTCTATATCAGGCCCTGGGAGTCCACTCTATATTTACATCACCCTATCACCCACAATGTGATGGACTAGTAGAACGTTTTAACAAAACTCTTAAGCAAATGTTAAGAAAATTTGTTTCTGAAGAAGGTAAACATTGGGATAAGTTCCTTCCATATTTAATGTTTGCATACCGAGAGGTTCCCCAAGCCTCTACGGGATTTTCCCCTTTTGAACTCCTTTTTGGAAAAAATCCACGAGGGGTATTAGACATCATTAAAGAAGGTTGGGAAGGGAATAAGGCAGAGACAATTCCCATGTCCACATTAGAATACATAAATACAATGCGCCAGAGATTATCAACATATGCTAAGTTGGCTCAAGAAAGCAATAGACAGCACCAACAAACACAGAAACAGTATTATGATCAGGGGGTAGGAGCAAAAACTTTTCAACCTGGTGACAGGGTTTTATTGTTATTGCCTTGCTCGGAGAATAAATTACTAATGAAGTGGCAAGGACCTTATAGTGTCCACAGGCAGGTGGGTCCTGTCAATTATGAGATTATATGCCCTGAGAAGAAACAGAAATTGAAAAGATATCATGCAAATTTACTAAAATTATGGCATGAAAGAAATAATCCCTCATTATTTGTATACCCTGACATAAATAAAAATGAGCTTGACCTTGCTTATGAACATTTGGAAAAACAAGATAATATAGATCATATACTTGTTAACGATAAACTAAATGATGAACAAAAACAAGACATAAAAAACTTAGTACTCCAATTTCAAACAACCTTCACAACAACCCCTGGGGTAGTAAAAGGAACCAAACACCATATAGACATAACTAATAAGACCCCTATTAGGCATAAACCATATTGGATACCTGAAAGCTTAAGAGAGAAAGTGATAAAAGAATTGGAAAAAATGCAGGAATTGGGAGTTATTGTTCCATCACAAAGTTCATGGAGTTTCCCTATGGTTGTTGTAAACAAAAAAGAAGGTGGAGTAAGAGTATGTCTAGATTTCTGGAAATTAAATAATATCTCCAGATTTGATGGGTACCCTATGCCCAGAATCGATGATATTATAGACAGGTTAGGTAATGCCCAGTATATCAGTACTTCAGATCTTTCAAAAGGATATTGGCAAATACCCCTGGATGCAGAATCCCAAGACAAAACAGCATTTAGTACTCCAGCTGGATTATTTCAATTTACTAAAATGCCATTTGGATTACATGGAGCACCAGCAACATTTCAAAGATGCATGGATAAATTATTACAGTCACATACAGCGTATAGCGCTGCATACCTAGATGACGTAATTATTTTTAGTGCAACCTGGGAAGATCATGTGAAACATTTGCAACAGGTATTAACAGAAATAGCTAAGGCAGGGCTGACAATAAATCCAGGAAAATGTCCGATAGGTATGCAGGAAACCAGATATTTAGGATTTATAATAGGGCAAGGTGAAGTGAAACCTGAAAAAGACAAAATTGAGGCAATTGCTAAATGTCCTCAACCCCAAACAAAAAAACAAGTTCGGTCCTTCTTAGGATTAGCTAGTTACTATAGGCGGTTTATAGCTAACTTTGCAGAAATTGCTAGCCCGTGTCGAGCTGACAAAAAGAATAGGCCCGACAAGGTTTACTGGAATGAACAATGTGAAAAAGCTTTTAAGAATCTCAAAGCCAAACTTTGTTCTTATCCAGTACTTTACAGTCCTAATTTCCAAAAGCCATTTTTAGTACATACAGATGCATCTAACAATGGAATTGGGGCCGTTCTATCACAAATGTATGGAGAAGAAGAACATCCAGTAATATTTATTAGTAGGAAGTTACATCTCAGGGAAACTAAATATTCAACAATTGAGAAAGAATGCCTAGCCATTCATTGGGCAATAAATGCTTTAAAATTTTATTTGTGGGTCAGGCCTTTCTTAATTTTGACATATCATAACCCCCTGTGTTGGATAAATACGATGAAGGACAAAAACCCTCGCATTATGAGGTGGTATCTAGCCCTACAACCTTATAAATTCGATATCCAACATAGATCAGGCAAAAAGCACACTAATGCTGACTATTTATCCTGTTATGGGGCTGGAATAAGTGCTGAACTAGACTCCGGAGAAAGTATATAGAATGTGAATGGTAAAACATATCTATCTTATGCTTAATTTGGGACTCCGGAGTGGAGCTTTGGGAGAGGGTGGGCTGAAGCTCCATTTCCATATACTATGGAAATCTAGAAATTATTGCTTTTCTTAAGTATTAGGAAACCAACTATGAATGGAAGGTATGGAGATTTGGTTTCCTCTTGAAGGGGGAGGAATGTAAAAGATAAACCTTGTAATGGAAAAAAAAATATATATATATTTTTTTTAACCCCCCGTGTTTTGTCTCTCCTTTCTGTGACTTCTTATTCTAATTTATTCAGTCTGTTGCAACAGCGTTTCTTTATTCTATAAACTTATTTAATATTCTCAGGCTGGCCACCTGTGGAAATATTAACGTTTATTTACCCCATGTATGCCCTCTGTCTTCTCTGGCATCTCTGTATGTTAAATTTACTTTGTTTTGTTTCCCCTCCCGAGGATGTGTAAATCCCAATCGTTTGATGCTGTGCCCAGTTAGAAAGAAATGGTAAAATAAAATACATTTTGGAAGTGGAAAAGTCCCTCGTAGGCTAGGACTTATTCCTGTACCGGATAGAATGCCACCGGAGCAGCCTGTAATTGTTCTGCCTGTTCGCTAGCCTGACGAATTTTGTAAGGTAGAAAAATAATTAAGCTCGTTGCTGAAATCAAATAATCTCCCCTTAATTAGTTGGAGAAGCTATCGGGATGGTATTTTGCCGCTGCGTTTGGAGTTTGGGAATAAAGGAAACCTTCATGACCACGCGTACGCTTGTAACTCCCTAAAGCGCCCACTCAAATGTGCGCATGGTCGTGAAGTAATTTTCCTTCCGTATAGCTTCAAATCCAAATTCCCTGTTGAATTACAAGTATGCAGAGACTATTAGACTTTATACTGGGTAGAATCCTGTGAAAAGTATTCGAATTTGTGTTTCAAGTTAAAACAAACCACATACATGGTATTTCAGCCTTACCATCTAAGTTGTTGCTATGTTGCCTGCAGCTCTGTCTTAAGAGCTGGCGGCCACTTTCTAAAGCCTTTTATAGAGTCAAAGCAGGGGAGGTGCTATGGATTGTAATAATTATTATTTTATTCCAGGCTTCTTAAAAATGAAATAGCAGGAATACAAGGATTATTATGTGTATGGGAAAATATAATATTGTAAGAAAACATAAAATAACTGTTGAAAGGGTAAAAAAATGCTCTTTGGTAAAAGTATAGGGGAGGAGTTTGGCTGTCACATGACTTGAACAGGTATATATTCAGTGAACCCGGCTTTGAAAGATCAGATGTGTTATGAGGTTCAGATGCATACTGACCTCCAGGAACTTCACTAGCCATTCTAGTGTTGTTAATTTATTTATTTTATTGTTTTTTTTTTAAGTCATTTTGCCTGTAATCTTTTTATTTTCTGTTGCTGACCAGTTTTCGTGTTCCGCTTAATGCTGGTTATAAAGATATTCTTTTTTGGATCTGGCATCAAAACCTGAGTAAGCGTCCTCCTTGGAAACCCACACTTCACATTCCCCTGATAGTGATTCTTTAAAAACCTCCTCACCTGATATTGTCGCTGAGTTCCATTGTTATTATAAAAAGTTATATTGCCCCATGGTAAATCCCCCATCTGAGAAATATTTGGATGCTTATTTAGCACAGTCCCATCTGCCTTCTCTATTGGAGCCCCAGCAGTCCTCCCTTTGGGTCTTTCCTAGAAATCTGACTCTTTAAGATATCTTAGAATTGAGCTCACAAGGAGCTTTACCCACGTTAAGAAGTTAAACCTAGATCCCCCAGTTCAAATCATTAGTCAAGCTCTGAAAAGATAGTCCCCTCTCCCACTATCCCTTTGTGGTAAAATTAATCTAATCAAGATGAGCATTTTTCCCCATCTCTTTTACCCACTTAATCTCCTAAATATTTGGCTTCCGTTAGTATGGTTGAAAAAAATCCACAGCCTCATTACAGATTTTATTTGGGCCAATAAAAAAACACAGATAGCATTTCACAAGCTAGCTGCCCCTAAAGTCCAGGGTGGGTTACCTTTGCCACATGTTGGTCTCTACTATTGGACCTGTCAAGCCAACAAATATCTCAGGTGGATATCTGCTGGAGATCCCCAGACTCCTCTTCCTTTCCTACCCGTTTGGCTCAAAATAGAGGTAGCTCTGATAAAAGCACAGGGCCTCTCCCCTTCTGCACTTTTATACACCAAGCTAAGTTCCCTCCCACTGCAGCTATGGGCCTTTCCCTTAGTAACTTCTATTAGAATTCATTCCCAGCTTTGTCTATTTCTAAAATACAATAACATTCAAGATCTCAGTTAAACTCTGAGGGGTAACCCTAATATTAGGACAGAAGGCAAAACTATCCCTGCTAGATGGCTTCCACAGTTAGGACACTGCCTGTTCACCTATTTTGTAAAGGAAGATGGATCTTGGCTTTCCTCTCCAGAAATTATGAGCAAATCTAATATCCTGACATCTAATATTTTCAAAGGTTTTCAATTGCGTCACCTCCTGACAAAGATCTTTGGGGCTGTACCCACACAACCCTCTAATTCTTCTTTCCAGACAGAGTTAAGTTCCTTAGCAGGTTTCCCACTGGCAGTATCCAAAATATGTGGCACTCTATATAAATGGATCTATCCAGATAGCTTCAGCCCTACTGTTTACTGGTCCTCCCTCTTCCCAGAGAGAAACATAAACTGGCCTCACTTATGGTAAACTTGTCATAGGTTTGTCACCCAAGATAGGCTCCAGCTTATGCAATTCAAAATCTTATATAATCTTTATTAATCTCCACAAAAACTAACAAAGTTTGGAGCTGCAACTTCCTCTACCTGAATTCGATGTATGCAGGAAGAGGGAAACCTGCTACACATTTTCTGGTTGTGTTCAAAAGTGGCCCCTTTATAGGCCCTTATTAAACAAAGGGCAGACCTCCTCTTAGGTTTGACTGATTTATTCTCAGCAGAAACCTGCCTGCTAAGGGACTTCTCAGCAATCCCGGTCCTGAATCAAAAATACCACATAGCTATGATTTCGATGTCTGTTAAAAAATTAGTCCTGAGGCACTAGACTAGAGAGATAGTCCAGAAATTACTTACACTGAATGGCTTCAGGAATTTCTGGCAAACCTTAGAACAGAAAAGTCTATTGCTAGCCTTATTAATCAACTTAAAAGGTTTACCAGAATATGGGGCCTCTTACAATTCATTTATTCCTTACACCCTGTTAGTAATGGTACCTCAATTTCAACTTGATGAAGTACAATAGAGACAACTCTGTGTTGGGCAACGGTGGTGGGTGGGCATCAAGTGAAGGGGAGGGGGAAGATAGATCTTATTCTAATTTTGCAGTGTATATGTTGCTTACTACATGTATGATGTGGATCTATTCTCTGTATTGTAAAATCCTTAATAAACTTTAAATTGAAAAAAACAAACAAATGTTTTCTACTTTTGCTGTGATGAATCTCTGAACTGAAAGCATTTGAATTGTGAATGAAGTTACAAACATGGAATAGAATTGAAAGAGTTACATTTCAGACCATCTACTGTGCCTGATAGTTTGCTAACACAGACCTCTTGGGTGCATGATGTAACTCAGGACACTGTACCTGTAGTCTGGTCTGACAAAATTTCAGCTGAAAAACTCCTGGTAGCTGGGATGAGTGGAAAAAGAGACCTGTTGTTGCAGTTCTTTTCTAAGATGATGCCTCTCATTCAGTGGCAATACCATGAGAAGCTGACAAGCCATGTAAAGTGTCATTTATGCATCAGCTGGGAAAACATTTGCACTTCAAATGACAGTATTGGCAGTGCTCAGCCTGCAGCAGAGAGTACACTGGTGGATGAGCAACTCAGCCTTAGAGAGGGCCATCCTGTTCATACACAGCCCACAACTTCAGTAGGAGAATGATCAGTTGATAAGGTCCAGCTGGCTACAGTATGCAAGAAGTCTTTGGATTGACGCCATTAGCTTGCCAGCCCAACACTAAGACATTATGGCACTGACTCAAAAGATATGATCTGTCTGCACTGCAAGTTTTGATCTAGCCCCTGACAAACACCCAATATAATCCTCTACTGCACTGATTACTGATTCTCAAGTGACAGAGGTTACCAAACAACCAAGCTGATATTCTAACTCAGCTGACAGTACCTGAACCATTGACAATGGTAATACAGTATCACAGAATCCAGCACAGAAAGAATATTGGCTGCTCCCACCTCAATTAAACTCCCAGTTAATCTCTAAATCTCTCTGGTTGCCCATTCCCAGTTTTCAAAAGTCAACATGCTGACAATGTATTAGATGGGGGCAATATTACTGGGGCTTTGCCAGATTTTGGTTAAGGAGGAACAAAAACACCAGTCCTTAAACAAACAGTTGAAGTCTCTGCTGCACCTCCCCCCATCATACCTACAGTATACAGCAGACTCCCTCACTTGTTTCAGGGGTGTATAACACATCTGAACTATTACAATTATAATTGCACTTTCATCTACCTTAGGCCTCATACAAGAACCCCTTACTTGGGATATTATGGAGGGAGCTAAAACTACTTAAAAAAATGCTGTTGTTAACTGTTTGGTGACTACCCTAAACAGCACTCAGGAAAAGGGTCATATGTTGGAGTGAGGCAGCAACCTACCCAAAGGGAACACAATGCAAGCTCCACAAGTGAAAATACATCTGGACATTGTGCAAGAGAGGAATCCTTGCATACAACCACTTATGTCCTTAGAGAGGACAGTGATGAAACTAAACAGTCCAAAGCAAGGATTGCCATTACAGATGTATGTAAAAATAGATCTGAACCAGCCAGATGCTGAAATGTGGTATTACTTCAACAAAGGAGAAATGGTAAGTCTGAAGTCTTTGCCTGACTGGGTCTATATCACCCACACTCTCCTGAAATACTCCTTAACACAGAATGCCCTAACAATACTGTATTTGCTCTTATTCATACCTCTGAAGAGCCTATGATAGCATAACTCTTTTATTCTGAAACACAGGGTTAATGTTTCAGACATCTTTTTCTGGCAACAAGAAACATTTGAGGTGCAGGGGAGACCTGAACCTGTTTTTGATTCAGAGCAAGCATGGACTATGGCTGGAATTTCAAGGTAAAGCTCAGTTAGTATGTTTCTGGCATTCAGCATCAGCTGAACAGTTTCTTTATTGGCCAAGACCATGGCATCATTTTCAACATTGGCCAACCCAAGACCTGCAAGAAATGTGACTTCCATGCACATTTGAGCAGTGCCCACAACTAGCTATGGTGTGAATTGTGCTCTGCTTATATGCATATTGTATAAGTGCAAATAATGAGCATGTACTGAGATGCAATTTGTTTGATGAGAAGGGCCTGGCTCACAGATCTTGCCCTCGAGCCACCCACAGTGGCAGACAGCAACTTTATCAGGAGGGTTTGCTGGAACGTTTCCCAGAAAAAAGTTCTACCATGGCCTCTGGGTCTGCAACTACATCCTGCCATCCCATGGCCCAAGAGCAGAATCAGCCACATACATCTGATTTGTTTTTTTCAATCCCAGTCAGCACAGGCCCTGTCCATCCCAATCCCAATCAGCACTGGCCCTGACTATAGCCACTATGGCAGGGCCAATTCCAAGCACTGTCCAGAAGAAGCACACTGAACCTTATCAGCCAGTCCCTGAATAACCAGATTTGACTGCTACAGAAACTATAGACTGTGGAACAGATCAATTTGACAATGCTCCTTGTTATACTTGTGAACAACCAAAACATGCTTAGGCTACCAACATGCCCTCCCAACGTTTGCAAAAAAGGATGACCTACTACAAATGAAACATGCGTAAAAGCCTACAGCTTATGTCCAAGTTATTAAAGATGGACCTGTTCAAACTACATAACAAATTCAGACTTCTAACACATAGAATTAACTGTGCTGTTTTAGATGTCTCTTGTATTGCTTCTTCACAGAGATCTTTGTCATCTGAAAATGAGGATGTTTGTCAGGAATCCACCTCCTCTAAGAAAGGGAAAGGCAGAACAGACTCAAGAAATAGAATGAGATCTAGCAGGGGCGTAGCCAGGATTTGGTGAAGGGGGCTTTCCTAAACACTTCTAGGGAGGGGTTCGGGGGCATGCCCACCTGGAAAATTTTGGAAATTTAGGAGACAAATGGTGCAGTTTCGTGCATTTTAGGCAATAACTGTTGAGTTACAAAATGCATCAAAATTCAAGTTGTCAGTCTCATTCATCTCCAGTCTCAGGTATTTCAGTTGAACTCAGCATTCTTTTCTCCCTTTTTAAATTTCCACCTTTTTCTTTTACCTCTCCACATTCTGTTACCAAGCCTACACCACCTTTGCTGTTTTGCCAGGTGTTCCTTCAAAAGTTATTTTTGGTTAATTTTCACTTCCCCAAATTTAATTTCTGTGTTCATCTATTCCCTTGCCTTTTATGTTCCACCTCTCCCACTGCATGTACTTCCCCTTTAATTGCTCACGTTCTATGGTTTCTCTTAATAGTCTTCCTCCCTTTCCCTTTACATTACATGCATGAGCCCCTTTACAGCAAACACAAGATGGTCAGATACTTTATATATGTTTAAATATTTTAATACCGTTTGAGTCAGGCTCCCATACTAAACAGTATTGCATGAAAAATATTTAAACAATATAAACTGCCTATTATTTGTGCAACCAGCATACAAGCATACCATAAAGGCTAGTTCAGTTAGTCCCTTGATACTGGAATAGTGCAAGAGGACTGGAAGAGGATGCATGTGGTCCCTTTACACAGAATGGAGGCAGAGAAGAGCAAGGAAAATATAGGCTGATAAGCCTCACCTCAGTGGTGGGGAAGATTATGGTGGCATTACTTAAAGGGACACCGTCAGCTTTTCCCCTCCATTCTGCATGAAATGAGAGCCTTGCGCCTCTAGGCACATAGTTAAACAACTGTTTCAGTAGAGTGCCCCTATATATTGCAAAAGCAACCAGTTTGCCACATTTTTTAAATGTGATAATATTTCGATTTAGGAGCGTTCCATCTGAAATACTGCATTCACCGGAAGCAGCTGTTCACTCAGGACGTGCATCTGCCACCAAGCGCTCTCCCAATATGAATTTTTTAGTAAACATAATGGACAAATGAGTTTGTGCAAAAACTTTCCTCATATGGAATCAGTCACGACATGTTAGACTTGAAAACGAGCAGTAGTATTGCCACAAAATGCTTTTAAAAAGTGCCTCTGAAATCGCATTCATGAGCAAAGAGCAACAGAAGCGAGATCTCACACATGCGCAAGAGCGTGTCAGTCTTGCGCATGAACACGATTTCGGAGGCACTTTTTAAAAGCATTTTGTGGCAACACTACTGCTCGTTTTCAAGTCTAACATGTCGGGACTGATTCTTTATTAGGAAAGCTTTTGCACAAACTCATTTGTCCATTATGTTTAGTAAAAAATCCATATCGGGAGAGCGCTTGGTGGCAGACGCGTGTCCTGAGTGAACAGCTGCTTCCAGTGAGTACAGTATTTCAGACAGGATGATCCTAAATTGAATATTATCACATTTAAAAAATGAGGCAAACTGGTGGCTTTTGCAATATATGGGGCACTCTACTGAAACAGTTGTTTAATTATGTGCCTAGAGGCACAAGGCTCACATTTCACACAGAATAGAGGGAAAAAGCTGACAGTGTCCCTTTAAGGAGAGGATAGTGGGTCACCTTGAGAACAGTGCAGCCCAAGATCCCAGGCAGCATGGATTTACAGCAGGTCCCATCAAGCACATCAACATTATAGATTTGTTGGGCTGAATAACCAAGGTGGTGGACCAGGGGGGAGCAGTGGATGTCATCTACATTGACTTCAGCAAGGCCTTTTACATCATACCGCACAGAAGACTGATGATCAAGTAGTTGGCCAGTCTGGAGATGGGCCAAAAGGTGGTGAACTAGGTTAGGAACTGGCTAATTAATAGGAAGCAGAAGGTGGTAGTAAATGGGATCCAATCAGAGGAAAGAAAGGTGACCGGTGGAGTACCACTGAGGGTTCAGTCCTGGGGGCAGTCCTTTTTAATGTCTTCATAAGAGACATTGCAGGGGAGCTGAAAGGAAAGGTGTGTCTATTTGCAAATGACACCAAGATGTGCAACAGGGTAGGCACTCCTGGATGTGGTAGATAGAATGAGGAGGGACCTGGTAAAGCTGGAGAAGTGGTCTGAACGGTGGCAATTGAGATTCAATGCAAAAAAAAGTGCAAAGCTATGCACCTGGGGCATAAAAATCCAGTAATGAGCTACAGAATGGGAGAAAAGTTGTTGTTGGTTACCAGGGAGGAAAGAGATTTAAGCATCCTCTCAGATGACCTAAAGATGACCAAACAATGTATGAAGTGGTGGGGAGAGCTAGTACTATGTTGGGATGTATAGGTAGGGGTATTACAAGCAGGAGAAGGGGAGGTGGTGATGCCACTGTACAACACACTAGTGAGGCTTCACCTGGAATAATGTGTGCCGTACTTGAGACATCTTCAAAAGGATATAGATGGGGTGGAGGCGGTTCAGAAAGGGTGACTAAGATGGTGCATGCATTGCAACAGAAGACATATGAGGGGAGGCTAAGGGACTTGAACATCCATAGGCTGGAGGAAAGAAGGGACAACAGGGAAATATCAACTTTCAAGTACCTTAGGGGCATTAATAAGGTCCAGGTAGACATCTTCCAGTATAGGAGGGATATGAGAACAAGGCTGAATGATACGAGAAAAGGACTACAATTAAGGGGGAACATGGGGAAGTACTTTTTCCTTGAGCAGGTGGTGAACACTTGGAATTGTCTGCCACAGGAGGTGACTGGGGCGAGCACTGTGGGGGGGGTCAAACGTACCTGGGACAGGCATAACAGTACCGTAGAGGTAAAAAAGAGAGGCTAAGCTGATAATCAAGTAGGGTCACCAGCCACCAATAAAGGTAGGACAAAAGGGAAGACTGGATGGGCATTGTGGCCCTAATCTGCCAGCAACTTTCTATGTTAGTCTGCATGCTGATAAACACATAAGAAGCACAGTACAATTTTCCAGGACTCTCTAGGAAGTCCACCGTATATTTATTATTTGTATTAAATAAAAAAAAAATCCTTGGTCCAGATGAAAACTGTTGTGTAAACATACAATGCCAGAGTGGCAGCTTCTCTGTTACTTGAAAAACATCACAGAGACTCTGACAGAGGAAGACTTTATTCCCTTTTACCCAATGCCACATATTTTAATTTTGGCTAATTTATTTTGCTGCTTGACAGTACTGATTTAATTTTTTTTATTCCAAACTTCTTTATTTTCATTCCTTTTTTTATTCCCAGGGCCTCATTAACTGGCAGCAGACCTACATGGCTATTTTTTTTACTGCTTGTGTGACTGATTTTATTTTTTGTGCCAAAGCCCCTTTTAACTTTTTTTTAAACATCCTGTGACTTTCTGAGCTTACCTTTTGCCACCACCTGAGTTGTAAAGCGACTATGCTTGCAAACTGAAGGTGCCGCAGCCAACACAGACTACAGGAACCTGAAGCTAAAATTGAATCCAGCTTGCGAGCTTGTGTCATGAGAGCTCAATTTAGTCAGACCATGCACCAGCAAGTACCCCTGTGCACCACCGACCGAGACCCTTCTCAAGCTCAGTAGACAGGAATGACAGATGACCGCTAGGTCGGTTGATTTATTTTATTTTATTGTAAGTGCTGTAAATAGCTGACCTAGCACTACACTGACTGTCCCAACACTGATGCGCCAAATTGCTGGTAGTACTCTGCACTAGTCTCGGCTGCTGAATCACATGACCACCCCAGTTTACAGTCATGTGACTCAGAATCTGAGGCTACTCATCTGTTTCCAGCGGGTCAGAGGCAGAGTTCATCATGCATATTCATAAGCCAATGCCCACCTCCCAACTCACTTGCTGGTCTGGCAATTTAAAGATCTTATTTACCGGTGCCGATGTGGCTGCTTAGCTCATCATCGTGAGTGTTAAAATGAATATTAAAATGAAATATTTTGGCTAGGCTGACTCATGAGGGGTGCTGAGAGAGAGGATTTTTTTTTTGGCATTGTTTTAGCCACAGCAGACAGTTTTGACAGATGGGAGGGGTTCCGTGCACCCAGGAAACCCCCCCTGGCTAAGCCCATGTCTAGTAAAAGTATTTTATAAAAGTGAGAAATCTCTGTTCTGATAATATTTGTTTTCCTTGTCATGGCCAAATTTGGCTTGTCTTGTGCCTGCCTGAACACAAACAGTATAAATAGCCTGAAAAGATGTGGAAACACATTTTTCTTTGTTCAGTCTCTACAATATGTCATCAGTTTTCTCTTATACGCCCATCTGAGGTTCATATCAAACATCCAATGCTCTCAGAAATTACAGCATGTGTGTGTGTTCTTTCTAGTCCCGGGGGGGGGGGGGGATGCATGTACAGGACTAGGGATATAAGGATGGACTGTGCAGCTGCACACCAATCTAGCTGAGGAGGAGCAGATGACCAGGAACACTGAAACACTTGCCTCTATTTTATAACCGGTATGCCACCATTGCCTGGATATTAAAACTTATTTGGTGTGGAAACCACGAGTTGCTAATAAAATAATAACAGAAAGGGTCAGTGGTAGTGACCTATCATTCAATGTTCTTTCCAGTCATTCTTGTGCTGCAGAAGAATACACAGCTTTCCTGAGGCTTTGAACCCCCCCACCCAGTGCTTGGAGTCTATGGTGGAGAGCTCGCACCTGAGGAGGGGAACTCAAAGAAGCCCTGCGGAGGGCTGGTCGCCCCAGGACCTGTCTTGACTGTGTGCTACATAGTTATTGCTGGGATCATAGGTCCACAAAGGAGTCTGAAACTGAAACTTAAAACAAAGCAAGACATTGGTTATGTCCCCAAACAGCTTTTGAGTATGTCTTCTGGCTTTTTGTACATTTTGTATACCTACTGGACTTTACCTGTGCTTTTACGGCAAGATACTACCTTGGTTAAGCTTAAATAGGCCTACAGTAGGGTAGCTCACATCACAGATGCTGTACCAGCCCTGGGCACACCACTGTGATGTTCTTAAATCACTTGGCTGGCTGTCCTTTGAGTCCAGAATGGACTTCCCTGTCCTATGTTCCACATTCAAACTCACCCATCTTTCTTCCCCACCAATCCTCTCTGGGTTGTTCACTCTGAAATCCTTCCCCAGAACCCTTCACCACTCCCACCTCCCATTGCTGAGCCTTTCCAAAGTTCACTTAGCCATTGGTAGGCGATCCTTCTCTTTCTTAGCACCCCAAAAATGGAATAATCTCCCACACAGCATACCGTCATGTACGTCCCTCCCCCTGTTCAAAACAAGATTTAAAGGAATCATCTCTCCCCCCAAATCTACAGCGGCAACTGTACTTAACCCCTCTGCTAACCCTTTGTAACCCTCCTCTCAGTTTCAATTAGTGGCTCTCCAATCCTCTATATCGACCCCATCATTAACCCTAGTGTTCCCTCTACCTGTCACTCACCCCTCTCCCAGCCTGGTTCTCCTATCTTTTCCTATCATTTCTTATACCCCTTCCCTCTCTTGCTCTCGCCTCTTCCTTCTCATATATCTTGTATATATTTTTTTATTTATTGTACTGTGTACTGTTGACAGTTGTAGGTCTTTAGTGCAGTATTTCCTGCTCTATGACAGCTGTCCAAGGCCTTCATCTTGATGGCCCCAAACACATCCATAGGATTTTTGACCTCTGCATCCTGCTGGACTAGCATCGAGTCATCGACCTGTAGCTGTGGAAACCGACTGTCTATGTTTTAATGGACCTATGTATTTATGTATATATATGTATATATGAGTGTGTATTTGATACTGGAGAAACAAAGTGTGACATTCATGTCCCAGATTTTTTTTACTTAAAATCCCATAACTATACCATTGTTACATTGGGTACATATGGAGATAATGTAATACCAAATATAAAAATAGTTCAACATCTGTAATATAAGAAAATGAGTCTTTAAGTTAGTACATGGGTCAGGTAATGTACATAACTGTGCTCTGTTGAATTTTCAGTTTAAATTTCTTTTAGGTTTTTTCCAAATTAGTATGGTTATTTAGGTACCATAGCATGCAACATTTCACTATTTTATTCTAAGCGTTATCTGATTGTAATTACACCACAATTTATTTTTGGGCACCACTGTTGTGAAAACAGGACTTGTCGAAGTTTTGCTGCTGATTGTATCCATTTGTTTTCACCGTCTCCTTTTTTTTAACCTGCTATGCAAACCTTGGTGGATAAGTTAGACATCACTGAGTTTCCTAATTATTCAGTGCAATTTATTCAAAAACAGTTTTTTAATAAGAAGTCACGTATGTAACAGTGACACCACAACAAGTCATGTACATAACAGTGACACCACATAAAGTCATGTGGTTAGCATGGACCCAACAAAAGCAACAATGTAAGTGTAACTATCTCACAAAGTCCTGCTATAAGAAATACTTATGTTAATGTACATAAATCAACCATAGTTATATTTAAACATTTACTTTTGAATGCATTTTCACGGGGCATCTCAAAGTTTACCTGCTGATTGCATCTGTTTGTTTTTATAGTTCTTTCTTTCTTAATCAGCTATATGAATCGTTGTGTATAAGTTAGACATCACTGAGTTTCCTAATTATTCAGTGCAATTTATTCCAAAACAGTTTTTTCATAAGAAGTCATGTGCATAACAGTGACACCAAAAGCCATGTGCGTAACAGTGACACCACATCAAGTCATGTGGTTAACAGGGACCCAACAAAAACAACAATATAAGAATAACTATCTGATATAGTCTTGCAACAAGAAACACTTGTGTTAATGTATATAATGCAACCATAGTTATGTTTAAACATTTACTTTAGAATGCATTTTCTCCAGAGGTGTCAAAGTTTACCTGCTGACCGTATCTGTTTGTTTTACAGTTCTTTTTTTCTTACTCAGCAATTTAAACCTTGACTGAAAAGTTAGACACCACTTGTCCTAATTATTTGGTGTAATTTATTTAAAAGCAGTTTTTTTGAGAAAAAGTCATATACGTAACAGTAACACTGCAACAAGTTATGTACGTAACATTGAAAGGAATGGAGACACCGAGAAATACACTCACCGGGATGAGAAGTAGAAAGGAAGTTTCTTGGGCAGATGTGGGGCTATTAAGACTTTCAAAAGTTCAGCAACAATACAGACAAGTGATTTTAGTTCTGAAAATGGACCACTGGTGTTGTGGAGAATTTTTGGACCCATAGTCTTGTACATAACAGGGGGACTCCAAGGGAAAAGGATCCAAGTATTTAATTAAAGCATCATGAATACTGCAAATTAAAGAAAAAAAATAGAAATGATGTTAAGGAGAGTCAGAGGCACTGCAATTGGGGGGGGGGTGTTATTAGAAAAAAGCAATTTGAAAACCAGGGCTGTACAAGTCCTGAAAGTACTGTAGGGAATATCACTGGTTAGTACATTACCAGGGGGAAAAAAGCATATAGAACTACATAAATTATACATTTAGAAATGACAGTTTTAAGAAGCACAAGAGCTAACTATGAGATACTAGCATACAACTTTTTTTTCTTTAAAAGGTAAATGCTGAGACTGCAATGAGGCACTCTATGAGTGACATGGAACAATGTCACAAAATGGCATCTTTCTTAAGGGGGAAATGTGGCACTCCAGATGGGTCCACAGCAAAACAGCAACACAACAGAGGCTGATGTTATTTACAGTATGTCCTGATCGAGTACAATACTAGGGAGTATTAGAATGGACACATTTTATTAGTTATTTAAGAAGTTACAGGCTATTCACAGCAATTTTTAAGATTTTTCAATTTCGCCACTTACTGGTTAAGGTAATGGGTCCGGTCCCCCCTCCTGCTCCCAATATCAGTTTTCAGGCTACCCTTACGGAGTTGGGGGGTTCGCCTCATGTTGCATCTAAAATATATACTGCTCTGTTCACCTGGGCTTATCCTGATAATTATGCTCCCATCTTCTTTTGGGCCTCTCTCTTTCAGAGCAGAGATATGGATTGGTCTCTCCTGTGGCAAAGTTACCATAAGTTCCTTAAGCAGGACAGACAAAAATTAACACAGTTTAAAATTTTACATAACATTTATTATTCTCTGCAGAGGCTTGCCAGACTGGGTCTGATGTCTTCCGCCCTTTGCACAAGATGCCAGACTCAAGAAGATGACTTCCTTCATATTTTCTGGAGCTGTTCGAAAGTTGCCCCACTTTGGACAATGATTAATCAGCATGCTGATCCTCTTGTAGGGCTCTCAAAATTGTTCACCCCTGAAACATGTCTTCTCAGGGATTTCTCCTCTATTTCAGTGGTGAACAGGAGGTGCCACATAGTATTGATGTCGATGTCTGTTAAAAAGGTGGTGTTGAGGCATTGGAAGGACACTGAGGTACCATCTTATGTTGAATGGCTTCAGGAATTGTTGGCGAACCTCAGAACAGAGAGGACTATTGCCAGTTTATACAACAAACTGGAAAAGTTTGACAAAATCTGGGGCCCACTGCAGACTCTTTATGCACTACAGGCCTAAGTACTACCAGGTTATATTCTCTGGTGTTGTGCTAAAAGAGTACCGATGCGCTGGGTTGTTCAGGGTGGGAGTTGAGTTGAGTGGGTAGGGAAGTGGGGGAGAGTGAATCATTTTGTATTGTGTGTCTGATTTTTGGGGTTTATGAAGTGCTCCACCATGATTCGTTCTCTGTAATGGAAACTTTAATAAAATTTGAATTATAAAAAAAAAAAGAAATTACAGGCTATTATTATAGAGGTGATGCAAGTCTTTCCAGTACTGTACACAGACATATATACATTTTGTACTGTTTTCCTTTTAATGATTATTACTCTCCTGATTTATGCTTACACCTCCTGCATTTACCTATATTTGTACCTTGCAATGGAATGTCTATATTCCCTTGGTCATCCCTGAAAAAGGGACATGACTGTCTCAGTGGACTCACCTGGTTATCAAAATTCAAATAAGTAAGTATTTTTGGAGGAAACCTTTTATATTTTACTTAATTTTATTTTTATTTCTAATGTTACCTTACTATAAATTATTATGTTTTAACTTAGTTGTGTCACAAGACATTAACCAATATTTTCACCAGAAATTCTTTGGCACCCATGCTTTAGTAAAGAGTCACTTGTTAGCTGCTTGTTAACTCAAGGCTTTAACACCAGGTTAACTGGGTAACATTAATTGAATCTGGATTTTTAGGGATGGCTTTGGCCACAATAATTATGTCAAATGTAGAGCCATTATAAATTCAGCATATCTCTCAGGGCCACTTATTTACTCCGACTGTCTGCTTACTCGATCATCTCCAGGTACAGTGGCGTGAAAAAGTATTTGCCCCCTTCCTGATTTTATCTATTATTGCATATTTGTCACACTGGATGTTTTCAGGTCTTTAGAGAAAATGTAATATTAGATAAAGGGAACCTGAGTGAACAAATAACACTTGTTTTTTTTTTTTAATTTCACTAATTTAATGAAAAAAAGTTAACCAACACCAACTGGCACTGTGTGAAAAAGTAATTGCCCCCTTACACTTAATAACTGGTTATGCCACATTTAGCTGCAATGACTGCAACCAAACACTTCCTATAATTCAATATCAGTCTTTCACATCACTGTGGAGGAATTTTAACCCAATCTTCCTCACAGAACTGCTTTAATTCAGTAACATTTGGTAGGTTTTTGAGCATGAACTCTCATTTCAGGTCCTGCCACAGCATCTCTATTGGGTCTAAGTCTGGACTGTGACTAGGCCACTCCAAAACTTTAATTTTACTTCTTTTTAGCCATTCTGATGTGGACTTGCTTTTGTGTTTTGGATCATTGTCTTGCTGCATGACCCAACTACGCTTCGGCTTCAGCTGACGGAAGGATGACCAGACATTCTCCTTAAGAATTTTCTGGTACAGAGCAGAATTCATGGTTCCTTTAATTATGGCAAGTCACCCAGGTCCTTAGGCAGCAAAGCATCCCCACACCATCACACTACCACCACCATGTTTGAATGTTGGTATGGTGTTCTTACTGTGGAATGCTGTGTTTGCTTTAGGCGAGACATTATGGGATCCATGTCATCCAAAAAGTTCCACTTTGGACTCATCTGTCCATAGAACATTTTCCCAAAAGGCTTGTGGATCATCCAGGTGCTTCTTGGCAAATAAGAGACGAGCGTTTATGTTCTTCTTGGTTAGCAGTGGTTTCCGCCTTGCTACTCTCACATGAAGCCCATTTTGCCCAGTCTCTTTCTGATTGTGGAGTCATGAACACTGACCTTAGCTGAGGCAAGAGAAGCCTGCAGTTCTTTGGATGTTGTTTTAGGATCCTTTGAGACTTCCTGGATGATTTTACACTGCGCCCTTGGAGTAATTTTGGCAGCTGCCCACTCCTGGGAAGATTCACTACTGTTCCAAGTGTTCTCCATTTGGAGATTATGGCTCTCACTGTGGTTCGATGGAGTCCCAGAGCCTCAGAAATAGCTTTGTAATCCTTTCCAGACTGATAGAGGGTAACAAATTTTTTTCTGATCTTTTCAGGAACTTCCTTTGATCATGGCATAATGTGCTTGTTGAATCTTTGTGCTGGCAACGTGACTCTGATGGTAAGGGTCAAAATAAGTGAGGTTTATATTGAGCAGGGCTGGCTGTAATCAAGCCTGGCTGTGTTCAATCAGCTGACTCTAATTATCCCTTTAATTGGGTTGATTTAACTAGGGCAATTATTTTTCACACAGTGCCAGTTGGTGTTGGTTAACTTTTTTCATTAAATAAATGAAATAAGTAAAAAAAAAAGTGTTATTTGTTCACTCAGGTTCCCTTTATCTAATATTATATTTTGTCTAAAGACCTGAAAACATCCAGTGTGACAAATATGCAATAATAGAGAAAATCAGGAAGGGGGCAAATACTTTTTCACGCCACTGTAGCAGGATTCAAATTGGATTTTTAATCAGGTCATATTTATCTATACTGGCTATATTGGCTACACGGGCAGTTTTTGCTACATAGCCTTTATTTTCACAAACTGGTAATTACCAATGCTGGTAAGCGACAAATTAAATAATTAATTAATTTAATTCACCTGGATGAGACATGCTTTGCGTGGTGCAATGAATGGCCAAGGATTTAGCTGCACGTGCATGGCATTCTCCTTGTCTTTTACTTTTGTTTGCTACACACTGGCACTGCTTTTCACTGCTTAACAGGTCAGTAAAGCTGAGTGCTCTAGAGTTTTGGCTACCAGAATATCTCAGTGTCTGAATGCATAATACACAGCCTGGGCAATCTCAGCCTGTAGCAAAAGTCACTAATGGCCAAAACAACCAAAGAACCATTACTGGTTAAGATTATATTCAGTTGGTCGGACGGTTGGATTAAATATAAGCAGCATAACTCCAGCTTGATTTGTTGGCATCAACTTGGCCCTGTATCAAAACTTTGAGGAAGCTAGACCCTTTACATTGTACATCTTAAGGGGAGCATGAATAAGTATTAAAATTCAAAATTAAAAAAAATATATTTTTGGGAGATAAGATTTATTTATTATATTACTGTTGGATTTTTGAGCTCACAGTTCACTTAGCAGTTTATTTATTAGAAACAGGTCTCTGACATCAGGAACACCCCTTATACAGTAGCTGGATGTTTTTACTGGCTTTATTTATTTACTTTTATTTGTAGTAACTGTTTTGGAGGCCCAAGCTGGAGTTTTCCTGGCTTTCAACTAAATCTTGGACTCCAAGTGGCTTCTACCTAAGAGTTTTATAGCATGGCATAATAGTAGCCAGTCAGATATGAAGGCAACTTTTGGCTCTTTGACTGTGGACCCATCTCCTTGCACCAAGGCTGTGCCTGTAAATTGAGTTCTCTTTGATGGTAACAAAAATCTGCTTCCTTCTTCAGTCATACTGGTCTGGACTGTCTATCTGGACTTATGTTAAAGCATAAAGATTTAGAGAGACTCTAATAGAATCCGGAAGTATTCTGTTTTATAAATAACTGATGCTCAATGTATTATTACTCATTTGTCTGTATAGGAGATTCTCTTTTGAACTGCATATCTTCAGCTAAATTATGTTTGTATTTATTATTTAGTCTTGTCTTGTACAGTACAGTCCTGAGCTTACTTAGGTATTTAAGTCACTATTTTATATGCTAATATTGACATCAGGATGTGTATACTGGACCTATTTTTAGTGTGCATTTTTTGTATAAACCTTTTACTAATCATAAATGTTGCCTATATATTACATTGGGCTTAGCCTAATTAGGGCATTTCTTCACTCTGACATTCTTCTTTGTCAGACAGTCAGACTAAATTTCTGAGTGTTTTTATACAACTTTTTTCTGAAATGGTACTGGCAAGAAGTGATAAAGGCATTTCTTTTGTTAGAAGTAAATCATATGAGGAATTTGCCTGAAATCAAGAAATGAAGTAGCTGCAAAACTTTGTAACTACTCCTAGAAAGGCCAGAAATTAAAATGTAAAAAAAAAAAATTGTTGGAGCCCCTACTTAATAGGAGCCAAAACTTTGATTTGCATTAAGTTAATAAACAACTTAAAATTACAGAAAGTTGGACAGGTATAAACAAAGAGCCCCGACATCTCTTTACTCCCATTATAGGCCCTGACCTTAGAAAACAAATAAAGGTGGTAGTGTGGTGGATTTAACCTCTCCTAAGAAAAACAATAGGATACCTTGGGAGGTTTATGATTTATCAGATGGGATTTCTTTTGAAGACATACAGTATATGGTTGGGAAACTTTAGATCAGGAAGACAACAGAGGCTCTTACACTGATTATTCAGAAATAGTCTTCTCTCCAAACCCTTACTTTAATAATTTCTTTAAGGATAAGATAAACACTCCTGGGGTTATTAACCCTCCTGAGCTACATGATCAAGTACTGAATGGAAAATATATGGAATCATTCCATTCTCCCAGATTAAATAAAAATAAGAATCATGGAAGAATTGAATGGGGGGATAATATACAGGAAATGTATATTACCATAGAGGGATTGAAAAAAAATTGAAACCATACATAGAGAAGCAACATCAGGAATTCTGCTGAAAAATCAGAAAAAAACAGGAACTCTTGTAGCTCCAGATATTGATGACTTGGATTGTAAAACTAAGTACAACAAAGAATATTTCACAAATGAGGGTGATTTTACTGCCAGTTCTTCTATTTCTAAGCAAATGTTTAACTAATTAGGAACAGATGTTAAGCAGATATAGTAATCTTGGTGAACATTTCAGCACTAAAAGATGAAATCTGCAATCTGAGAGCTGATGTTTTCCATAATCGCATTTTGCTGAATAAACTACATAAGGGCATGAAAAAATCTACTCCAGACAAAGAACAGCAGAATCCAACTCAGGCAGTTGTTCCATCTTGTTCTTTATCTAGTGTAAACAGGGCAAGTCAAGTCAATTTGCAATCAACTTTTGAGAAAAACAGAATTTGTGAATGTTATATCAAAACCTCTGTAGCAAGAGGTGTATGTAATAAAAGCAAAACCAAGAAAATAAATCAAAACCAGCAGATGAATAAATAAACTAATAATAAAGATACTGTAAAGTGAACACTACACAAAAATTTCCTAATGGGACTCCTAGAGAGATAGAGGAAGGAAAAAATTAAACAAAAGACACCAGAGAAATAAGGCCCAAAGAGTCAAGAGTCAGATCAGGAGAGGTTTCCAATGTATTGAATGAGCCTGAGTTAATCCCTGAGTTTAGAAAAATATTTGTAGAAGGACAAGCAGTCTGAAACATGTCAGGCTGTAGCCTGTTCTGGTCTGAATAAATGCCTTTATAACTTCTTTTGGTGTGACATCCCTCTTATAGGTTAGTGTGTGCTAGAAACATTTTGTGATTAATAGTTCATGTAGTTTCTAAGCACCATGTCCTTGTGCATACTCCTTAGAAGCCTTTAACTCATTGAGGCCGCAAGACACCTGTAGGTGGCAGCAGAAAAGATACTCCTGAGGTCTTTAATGCCTCCAGATGTCCTGCACTCTGTGCCACTGTGGACTTTAGACATCTGAGGACATCACTGCTTAAAACTTAAATATTTCACAAACTGAAGTGAGTACAATTGACTGCGTAGCACCATTGGAAAAGTTATGTTCTGCTGAACAACTTTGCTGCTGATACTTTGTGTCTGTTATGTATACTTTAGAAGATATTCGCATTTTTGTATGGTGTGTATGGCTGACATTTGTCTCTCAAGCTTCACCTAGCCACCTTAATAAAACAGAAATGAAATACAAGAATCATATTAGAAAAATTATTTTTTAGTACAAAATTAGTTTTGTACCTCCATCTAATGTATGGATGCTTAATTTGGTGTCAATATGTTAAATATTTTCCCACAAAAAATGGTTTCCATTGCCCTTTTTATTGAAAAAAAAACATTTTTCGCTACTTCAACCAATATAGAAAAAATAAGAACTACTTATAATTAATTGCATAGTACCACTGGGAAAAGTAATTTTGTTATGAACAACTTTGCTGCTTGTACTTTGTGTCTAGAACTTACGGTTCATGAGGTATTCGCATTTATTTGAGGCATGCTGATTATGACTTGATTTTGTTCAGAAAGCTCCAGGTTGCACTGTTAAAAGTATACAGGCCACAAGTGGTGAAACTCTCAAAGAGCTCCTGAGTCCTCAGTGAGTTAAGGGAAACAGCTCGACAGCTAAACAACAGTCCAGTGATTTTGTTTCTTTTGATAAGTAGATAGTCCTGGGACCCAAGGAAACAAGTAAACCGAATATTTGAAATCCTAGGGGTGAAAAGACTGGAAAATGACTGGAAAACAAAACACGGGAGAAACTGACTGAAATGATGCTATATTTACTTCAATTAAGTACTTCTAAGGGTGAGATTTTTGTTATGACACCACCAACTACACATTTTTTAGACATGGTACTCTTCTGTTGTCAGTTGGAAGAAACAGTAAAAAATATTCTGACCAAAGAACCCTTGCTAAAAAAAGAGGTATAGAAGTTAGACCCCCACTTCTAGTTCAAGATGATAGAACTACTGAGAAAGGAAATGAAAGTATACCATCCAAGTATACCCACTCAGAAAAAAATGGAAAAAATGTGAATGAAAGTCAAAGAAAGGAAATTGAGAAATTGCTGGAAATTATTAAACTGCATGAGCAAAATCAGCAAACAGTATGGGAGTGTAGAACTGTTTCAATCTTTAGATGGGATATTGCAAAATATGATACAACAAGTAATATAAGAGATGAGCTTCTTTCCTTTCTATCATGATGCTTGAGACTTAAAATTACCAGAAATTCTGTAGATTCTATCAGGTCCCATTGGGAACTGACCTTCTTATCACAAACAGATGTTACATTTAAAATCCAGCTATTGCAAGTACTTTGCTTCAATCTACACATAAACTAGATGTACTGGGGTACACATTGTACACATTCAAACTCTAGGAGAGCCATCTATAAGCAAAGAAAGAATGGAAAAATCAGATCAAACCTTAAACCATATTGCTAAGGCTCCAATAATTAATTCAGGAGACCTCGTCAAACCTGACAGATATGCAACCTTAAAAAGAACAGAAACTGACCGATTTATTCAGACTGCAGTAAGTTATGTAAAGGCAGAAAAGACAATAAAAGGAAATGTTCATAATCTAAAAGTTGTTTCATAGAATATTGAAGAAACATAGAAACATAGAATCATAGAATTCAGCAGCAGATAAGGACCGCTTGGCCCACCTAGTCTGCCCATTTCCCTACCTACAGGATAAACTGCAGATCCTAGTTAACCAACAACCTATTTCTTCTTACCCCCCACAAGAATTGTCTTATGTCTGTCCCATGTATTCTTGAAGTCTCCCAAAGTTTTAGACCCCACAACATCCTCAGGAAGGCTGTTCCATGCATCCACCACCCTCTTTGTGAAAAAATACTTCCTCACATTGCCCCTGAACCACCCCCCCATCTTTAAATTGTGTACTCTTGTTCTTGCACATCTCTTTTTCTGAAAGATGCTGCCCTCTTGGACTTTGTTGATTCCACTGAGGTACTTAAAAGTTTCTATCATGTCCCCCCTCTCCCTTCTTTTCTCAAGGGTATACATATTAAGCTCATTTAGTCTCTCCTCGTATGGCTTCTCTTGCAGACCCTGCACCATTTTAGATGCCCTCCTCTGGACTACCTCTATCCTGTCTAGGTCCTTGTAGAGATGGGGTCTCCAGAACTGGATGCAGTACTCCAGATGTGGTACGGCCAACTGTCTGTACAGCGGGATAACAGCTTCCTGTTTTCTGCTGGTGATGCCTCTCCCTATACATCCCAGTATATCTCCAGCCCTCCCTACTGCCTTCTCACATTGCTTGCTAACCTTAAGGTCATCTAATACGATTACCCCCAGGTCCTTTTCCATTTTTGTTATTGTTACTACCTCCCCCCATTGTATAACCTTTCCCTGGGTTTTTGTTTTCCAGGTGCATTATTTTGCACTTCTTTGCATTGAATCCAAGCTGCCATACTTCTGCCCATTCCTCCAACCTTGCCAAGTCCCTTCTTATCCTTTCCATGCCTCCTTGTGTATCAACCCTGTTGCAGATCTTTGTGTAATTTGCAAAGAGGAATACTTTTCCTTCCAGTTCCTCTGCAATATCACTTATACAGACATTAAAAAGGACTCAACTCAGTACTGAACAATGCAGTACCCCACGAGTAACCCCTCTTTCTTCAGAGTGGACTCCATTTACAATTACCTTCTGTGTCCTGTTGTCCATCCAATGTTTTACCCAGGCTACCACCCTGGGAAACTCTCCCAGGCTGGTTAATTTTGACATTTCATCTTTTTTTATGGGACTGTGTCAAATGCCTTGCTACGGCCTAGGTAGGCCATGTCTACAGCCCCTCCCTGGTCTACTACTTTGGTCTCCCAATCACAGAAATCAGTTAGATTTATCTGACATGACCTTCCCACTGTGAACCCATGTTGCCTTGTGTCCTGTGCCCCACTGGACTCTAGGTACTGAACAATTATTTCCTTCAGAAGTGATTACATCACTTTCCCTACCACAGAGGTCAAACATACAGATCTGTAGTTTCCTGCCTCTGTCTTGGTCCTATTTTTGTGACTGAGAATCACATCTGCCTTCTTCTAGTCCTCAGGTACCACACCATCCTCCCATGATTTGTTAAAAAAGGGTAGTCAGTGATTTCACTAGTTCTCCCCTTAATTTTTTTAGAATTCTGTGGTGAATTCCATCAGGTCCCATTGCTTTGTCCACCTTCAGTTTTAGGAGTTCTTTCAGAACCCTTTCTTCTGTGAAAGGACTGGGATCAACCCCCCTATCAAGAGTGCTTCTGTTAATTTGATTAGGCACCTCCCCCTCCTCCTCTTTTGTGAATACTGAGCAGAAATATTTGTTCAGTATCCCTGCTTTTTCATTGTCCCTCTCTGCCCACCCACTGTCCATTCTTTTCAGCCTCACTATCCCTCCTTTTGTCTTTCTATCGTTCTGGCGTACCTATAAAGGTTTTATCCCCTTCTTAACTGAGTTGGCTATCTTTTCCTCAGTCTGGGCCTTTGCTATTCTGACTTCCTTCCTGCTTCCTTCTGCCTTAACTGGTACAGCCTCTGTCCTGCTCCTTCTGTGTTTCCTATACTTCCTGAATGCTACCTTTTTCTCCCTGACTTTCCCCGCCACCTTTTTTGAGAACCATAGTGGCTTTTTCTTCCATTTTGATTTGTTTATTTGCTTCACACAAAGGCGTGTTGCCTCTGTGATGGCAGTTTTGATGTTTCCCATTGTTGCGTCACCCCTCCTTCTAGCCTGTTTGCTAGTGCTTTTCTAAGGCACCCTCCCATGTTGTCAAAGTCAGCCCTCCTGAAGTCCAGTACCCTCACTTTTGTATGGCTTGGCTCTTTAGCTGAGTTTATCATGAACCACACTGTTTGATGGTCACTTGTTCTCAGATGGCAACCCACTTCTAGATCTGAGATCCTCTCACTGTCCCCATTTGAGAGAACAAGGTCTGAGATTGCTCCCTCATGAGTGGGTTCCAAAACTAGCTGTCTGAGGCATGCCACCTGTAGGGCATTGATAATGGCCCTTCTCTTGGATGTGGTTACAGAAAAGGTCCTCCAGTTTGCATCTGGCATATTCAGGTTTCCCATCAACAGTATCTCCCCTTTCTCTGTCATCCTAAGAATGCCTTCTATCATATCCTTGTCCATTCCCTACCCCTGACATGGGGGTCTGTATACAACCCATGTGTGGATTGTGGTGCCATTTCCAGTCTCTAATGTGACCCACAGTGCCTCCTCTCTTAGCTGTTTACTCTTTTGTTCAGTTGCTTTTATCCCTTCCTTTACATAGAGAGCTACTCCTCCCCCTCTTCTCCCCTCTCTGTCTCTTCTGTAGATTATGTACCCTGGTATGTTAACATCCCAGTCATGGTTCTCTGTGTACCATGTTTCTGTGACTGCTATGTTATCCAGGCATCCCTCTTACATCAAGGCCACCAGTTCAGGGAGCTTGTTACTCAGACTATGGGCATTAGTACTCATTACCCTCCATTTCCTGATGGTCTTACTCCTTTCTGCCCCATTTCTGTCCTTATTGACTTTGTTACTTTCTCCATTTACCCCTGCCCTTCTCCCTATTGACACCTCTATCTTGGTGTTTACCTCACTTACTACCCTGACTTTTGGGGGGCCTAGGATGTCCCTGTTGCACTCCAGTGCCTCCCCCCTTGGCTAGTTTAAATGCTTGCAATTAAACATTTAAACCTATCACCTAGGATCCTGGTTCCCCTCTTGGACAGGTGCAGCCCATCATGCCAGTATAGGCCTGCATCAATCCAGGTGGACCCACAGTCCCCAGTGAAGCCAAATCCTTAGCTCTGCACCAGTTTTTCAACCACTGATTGAATCCCATGTTGTGGAGCACCCTAGCCTCACCTATGCCATAGACAGGCAGCACATCTGAGAAGGTTACTGTGCATGCTACTTGTCTAAGGCCTGTCCCCATCTCTACAAACTTTTCCTGCACTGTTCTGATCCCTTTCTTGCCAGGTCATTTGTCCCTAGGTGGACAATGATATTCAGCTCCCTTCCCTGTGAAGCTGCACTGGCAATCCTGAGGTTTCACTCCCTGTCCCTCCAAGCCATGGCATCAAGCAAGCACCTTAAATCCCTCTCCCCTTCCTCCCCCAGTTCTACCTTCCTAACAATGCAGTCCCCCACCAGGAGTTGTTTCCTTCCCTTGTAGGTTCCCATGCCACCCTCCTGTGGGTCTCCCTTGTGGAGGTTCCCAGCATCCTCCTTGGTCTCCACTGCAGGTGCCTCCATAGAGTAACCACACTTTGCCAGAATGGTGTAAGAATTGTGGAGAGGTACAACTAGGGGGATGTGTCCAGGGATTTATTTAACTCCAAAAATTGATTAGCGTTTTGCTCATAAAAGTGCTAAAACATTGTGAAAATGCATAGCACTTGCTTCACTGTGTTTAACAAACATAACACTTCTAGAAAACCTATATAAATACTTTCTGTACAGTTAGCATTGTCCCAAGAAAAAAACTGCTAATCAATTATTTAAAACCCTGGTGTCTCTGTTCCACCACCCTCACCGTCCCTGAGCCCACTGTGGTCCAACCGCTCCTCTTCCTTGGCAACCTCTTAGGCAATGGCAGTGGCCCTGGTGGACCCTGGATGAAAGAGGATGTCCCACAAATCCTGGCCAACTCAGCATGGAGATGAGCAACCTCCTCCCTCAGCCCAGAGAGGTGCCTACAGATGGGACAACACCGCATCCTCCAGAAGGTCTCCCAGAAGACTGCTGCTTCACAGCCACTGCAATGCACCACTCCCATCATGTCTTACTTCTGGCCCCTTCACTGTTCTTGGAATCCTTACTTTTTCCTCTGTTTTTCTTTCTTCTCTCCCTACTTACTTACTGCTTCTGTGCCCTTTAAGCCTCTGATCATCCTGTTCTGAGACAAGAAGATCCTATAGTTTCTCAATAGACCCCTTACTTGCTCAGAGGCAGACCTCCAGTAGCTGGGGTGGGGGGCAGAGAGATGAAAGACTCCATCTTAAATTAGCAGATCAGGAGGTAATAGATTTTCTCAGAAAATATGACATAATTTGTCTCCAAGAAACTTGGTGCACTGACACCATGACCCCCTACAATGCCTGGATATACCAGTTTGTATGTTCTGATCTTAGGGAAGAAAGATACTGGAGGTACAAGGGTGGGCTATTACTATGTATTAAAACTTTATTAAATTTTGGGATTTCAAAACAAGAGTTAGAAACAGATAGTGTTTTAATGATGACAATGGCAAATGACAATTCCATGGAGAGATTTATCATCTTAAATGTATACTTCACACCCAAATCAAAAACTCATGACTCCTTGGACCCATTTACTAATCAGTTGAAATTTATTTTAGAACAAATAGTAGATACAGAAAGAAACATTACCACTATTGTGTTGGGAGATTTTAATGCTCGACTCCCCATAGCTTCTTCAGAAAATAGAAAACAGCCGATTTTCATATCTTATCTCCCTCTAATTAACTCTTGAGTGAATTCTAAAAGAGAAGTTAATGACCAGAAGTGTAAGCTTAGAGGGAAAGAACTGTTCAAATACTTTTCAGGAAGGAACTTATGTGTACTTACTGGGAGGCTTTATGGTGACATACCGCATAAATTAACATACAACGGACCTACTGGTTGTTCTACCATAGACTTTGTTTGGGCTAACCTAGAGACCATAAGACTGGTCATGGATTTATACATAATTGAACAATCTGAGTTGGCTCATCCTCCAGTAACTTTAGCCTTACTAGTAAGTACTCCACATTTGATAAATTCAGATTTGCATATTGAAAAATGTATTGAAATAGTAAATGAAAAAAAGAATTAAATGGGGACCAACACATTTTGCTTACTTTCGATAGATACTAAGCATTGAGAAAATATACAAACTTCATTCACAGATTCTAGAGGAATTTATCTGGCATGATCTGATGAAAAATGGCATAACATCTGCACTCTATTAAGACCCATTACTCTACCAGCCATTAATAACATTAAATTCAAATATTCAAAGAAAAACATGGTTTAATAATAAACATAAGATGGCAAAATGAAACCTAAACAAGGCACTTGGACACCATAAAAAGGGAAGGGCACAAAACAAATTGCATTACATAGTTCTAAAAAAGGAAAGAGAAAAATGTAAAAAGATATTAGAGAATGAACATCAAAAACATACAGCAATCCTATGGGAAAAACTGAGGCAGTCAGTATTGAGTAGAGAGGGAAAACAATTTTGGAATATTGTCTCCCAAGGTTATAATATATATCAAACCAGGGTAGAAGACTCATCACCCCACAAATATGGATTCCTTATTTCTCAGATTATACTATTCTAAGGAAGAGGAAATCCTGGAAATAAACCTTGAAAGGCTCAGGCCTTCAGGCTTCCCTGTTCCTATATTTATCACAGAAAAGGACATTTTTGTAGCCCTGAACTCTCTGGCTTCCAATAAGGCCCCTGGCCTGGATAAAATCACTGGAGATGTTTTAAAATCTTTACCAGAATGGTGGACTCCATTTTTGTTCAGATTCTTTAATGCTTTCATTCAGATTCAGTTCCTCTCCAGTCAGAAGGGCAGTGTTATATTTTTTATCTATAAAAATGAGAACTGAAATGATCCGAAAATGTACAGGCTGAATAGCCTGATTGATGTTACCCAGAATATTTTTTCTAAAATCATTTTGGGTAGACTCACGGATTGGCTAGTGGGACATTCTATCATTAATGAATTTCAAAATGGTTTCAGGAAGTCCAGATCCACTATACAACACTGTTATGTTTTGCACCATTTAATATGGACATACACAAAAATAGGAAAAGGTAAATTACACTGCTGTTTTATTGACTTTTCAGCAGCTTTTGATAGTATAAGCAAGAAAATCCTATAGCAAACAGTAAAAAATGTTGGTCTTGACAGCACTCTTCTAGATATTTTGATCAGATTACATGATAAAACATGGGCAACAATACAACATGATCATTATGGACACTTTATTCCATCCTTCCGAACCAATTTACAAATCAGGAAAGGATGTTTATTGTCCTCTACTTTATTTAATATTTACATTAACAGCATTCTGGAAGGTATTGTTAACCTGGAATTTCATGCCCCAAGAATTCTCAAACAAAGAATTGACAGCCTTTCTTACACAGGTGATATTGTACTATTTTCCACCTTTGCATTAGGGCTGAAAAGAAAATTTACAGTCTTTTCAATGTTCGGTAAAGAAAAAGGTTAAAAATTAATCTAAATAAAATTATCATTTTCAGAAATGAGTCCAAGTCTACACCAACATTTTGGTTGGAAGAGGACAAAATAGAAATCGTTGATTATTTTGACTATTTAGGTGTTAGACTCATGCAAAATTTATCATGGAGTAAACACATAAAAATGATTACTGCCTCCAATGCTCTTACAATTTTCAAAGCAACAATGGACAAAACTACTGCCAAAGGTATTTTGAAAGTCATTAATGCAAAAATAAAAGCAAGCATATTATATGCCTCCAAGATTTGGTGCTCAAATAATTTGGCAACTTTAGAGACCATTCTTAATAAGTTATATAGGTGTATTCTTATGACACCCCCGGGACACCATCACGTATCTTCAAACTTGAACGGGGACAATATTCTATGACCTCATTAGTTAGAGAAAGACAGATAATTTTATTCTTAATGACCTTTCTCCTCCCAGATATCAGATTCCAAAGAATGTATCTAGAGGAGGAAATTAAGCTCTTTTCTATGGGATATGCGCATCCATCCATTCAGTTAATTAAAACGACTCTTTTCCCAATTGAGTTAGAACATTTTTTATATACTATTCACATTAGTCCCTGGGAGGAAACTGTCACTGCAGTAAAGACAAGGCTAAGAGGCTTGGACTCAAGTCATACCTTATCTCAATTATCTACATTAAATTTGCATGGTTGCTACAAATTATTCAAAACAAACAGGGTTATGAAAACTACTTATCCAAATTAACACATCAAAAAATGCATAGAATGTTTACTAGGTTCAGGATAGAAGTCTATAACACTCAGTTTGTAATCTATAGACAAAAAAGACCAAACGTTTTGGATCCTCATAAACATGTAGTTCTCATGTGCTCACTCTGAAAAAACTGGAAACGCCAGCCCGACAGTGCAGCGGTTTGAATTCTGCTTGCTGTGCCAGTGACCAGGGTTCGGGAATGGACCCGGGTAATCAGAGGGCCAGTCAGGGGGGAGAAGGATGGAGCACCCCATGGATGGCTCTCCTTCTCTGGGTTGTGGGTGGAGAAGTGTCCGGTGCATTGAGAACTCCGGGCAGAGGCCGGGAGACACTCACACTACCAGCGCTCATCATGCAGGGAGGTTGGACAGATGCAGGCATCATTGCACATCCCCACTTCCAAAGAGAAAACAGGAAAAAGAGCAGACCTGGTGGGATCCACTGTCTACATGAAGCCCTCCTCGGGGCTTCAATTAGCCATCACTGCTGTAGTCTCCTGACCAGTCACTAGTCCCATGGCACGGAGAGGGGACAGTTGCCGTGGCCCCACCATCAGGGGGATAGCTGGGGGTAACTGGGGGACAAGGCAGCAATAGTTGGTAGTGGAAGTCCCAAGGATCGTGACCAGGAGAGATGAATGACAGTGGACCTGCCAGAGAAATAGAAAAAAAATAGTAAAAAAAACAAAAAAACAAAAGTAGAAACATTGGTTAGGGGAGATATTAGGTGGTCTATCTCCCTCCTGATAAAATATTACTTTATTTATTTACCACACACTCCAAGCCCGCCAGCAAGTATGCCTTCCAGCCTACAGAGGTTTCCGACCCAAATGGCTCCTGCTTGTACCATCCTGCTTGTCTATTGGCTGTTTCTCCCTGCTGCTGCACTGCTATTGGCTGCTCTGACTCCCTGGGAATTTCAAGTTCTCCAGCCCAGCTTTTTTTTTTTAAAGAATTTTATTGTCTCTTACTGTTTGATATTCTATATTTTACTGCTTAAGCTAATCCTGTGATGTGCCTGCATTATTGTTGATTACTACCATACAGTTCTGCTAGCCTGTTTAAATGCTGTGAAATTAAGAGTTTTGACCAAACACTTCTTGTATCTAACTAAACCCTTTCTCACCGTTGATTTCTGTCAGCTAACCTCAGCTCATAGTTTTCCTGCCTGAGATGTGCCCAAAACCCTGCCCTCCTGGCAGTTAAAAACTATCTCCAGTAGAGCATATACCTAGCCTTGTTCCTTCCTCCCCCCAGCACTCACCTGATCAGCCTGCCTTTCTGTGTCTAATTATCTGTACTGAAACAGTCTGTCACATGACCCAACTTGCTCATTGTTTCCTCCCCCTTGGCACCACTTAGTTAATCAACCCTGTAATCTACTTCCACCCTCCCTACCTCTCAATCTCTCCTTTTCTATCTACCTTTTGTCTGGCCCTAGACACTCCTACCACTATTACCCCAGTCACTCCTACCGCTTAAGTGAAACAGCTCTTGTATTAAGAAGAGCCTAACCCTCTGCCTCTCCTCTTTCAGGTGAAAGCCATCCTCTGGACTACCAGGCCACCCCAGTGGCTGCGACTCGGTTCCTCGCCAGCCACCACGCACTCCAAGCCTGCCAACAAGATATGCTTTCTAGCCTACAGCTGTCTCTGACCCAATTGGCTCCTGCTTTTACCATCCTGCTTGTCTATTGGCTGTTTCTCCCTGCTGCTGCATTGCTATTGGCTGCTCTTACTCCCTGAGAATTTCGAGGTCTCCAGCTTGGCTCTCGAGCCCGGCTATTTTAAAAAAATAATTTTACTGTCTCTTATTGTTCAATATTCTATATTTTCTCCTGCCCACCCACCCCGACCTCGACTTCGATTAAATACACTATTGCTCCTCCTCTCTGTTCTTTCTCCCACTGGTCCTCAAACTGGTCCTGACACCCATCACCCCGTCCACATACCCATGGCTTAAGCAAGTCCAAGGCACTGCCAGGCTAGCTTGTCTACTTTCATGGCAGCCCAGTTTATCATCTGCCCTGTGTCACAAGCTGAAATTAAGGAATCACAAATAAAGCATGCCTACCACCTGACCACCAAGCCTGCTTCAGCCTATCATCTAATTAGTGCCCTAAACCCCTTCTAGAGAGTTGACCCATGTCAGCAAACATGACAACCTTTCTCCTTTTGCTTTTCCTCCTTACCCTGCTCCTACTGCCATCACCCTTTGACTCCTCCAGTAAGTACGCATCCTCCACACTGTTTTTGCTCCCTGATAACCACAATCTGTATAACTATGGGACCGTAACTAGGAGTGACACTATACATTGACTCTTCACCATCCCACACAGTTAGTCCCAAGCCCATGGAAGGATGAACCCACCCCTCACAGCACTCCATTGCTTCTCTCCAACATCTGCACTGCTCAGCAAAAAGCCTGTACACACCCCTTGGAGAATAAGAGATGTCAGCTACATAGCAAGTACCTCAAACAATTACTCAAATGGCTTCTACTCCTACTCTTCCTGATCTCTGGAAACAACCACCCTAATCTTGGCCCACCTCAGGATAACCACAATGCCAAATGCAATATTGGGACCTTCACATTTGCCAGAATCAATGTCTGCAGTCTACTCAGGAAACTCGATGCACTCACTGCCTGGGTCACCCAACATAATCCCGATGTACTATCAGTAAATGAAATGTGGTTGTCTCCCATGATCCCAGATAATGCCATTGCTGTCACAGGGTATGTAGTTTTCTGGCAGGATAGACTCACTTAAAAAGGTTGTGGTTGTGCCATTTATTTGAAAGAGACCATAATGATACATGACCTGACCCTACCTAGCCTCAGGCCTGAGATATAGTTCCTTGCTATTAGAGATGCAGCAAATTTAGAAAGTTAAGCTTACATATTTCTGGAATGAGATAGAACAGACATGGTTTTCATCCACAGAAATTCTAAATAAGTTAGGAGTTCCGGCCTTCAACATTTTTAAGATTTTCAAACTGCGGCATGTACTGGTGAAGGTCATAGGGATGGAAGCCCAGGTGCACTGGTGTCCTCCATTTTGGGTGAATCTGGTTCAAGTGGCGGGCCTTCCACACGTGGTATCAAAGATTTTTACTGCTTTATATGATAAGATTTATCCCGGATCTTATGGACCTTCGGATTATTGGGCAGCGCTCCTTCTGGAGGTACTCATTAACTGGGAGCAGCTTTGGCAAGGGTGCCATAAATTTATTACACAAGACAGGCTCCGACTCATGCAGTTCCAAATTTTGCATAACTTATATTATACCCCTCAAAAAATGGCTAAACTGGGTATTGCCTCTTCTGCTACTTGTATAAGGTGCACCCATGGGGAGGGCAACCTAATGCATATTTTTTGGCTTTGTCCCAAGATAACCCCTTTATGGTGGCACATTAAACAAAGAATAGACCCCCTATTGGGATTTGATGACTTGTTTTCAGCTGAAATCTGCCTCTTAGGCAATTAATCTGAAATTCCAATAGTCACGCGCAAATACCATATAGCTCTAATATCCATGTCTGTTAAAAAACTGGTACTCCAGCATTGGAAGGATAGTGAAGTAATATTATATGTTGAATGGTTGAGGGAACTCCTGGATAATATTAGAATGGAAAAGATGACAGCCAGTTTGCGCAACAGAATGAGTAAGTTCAACAAAATCTGGGCCCCGCTATTAACCTTATACTCTTTCAAGTGACACAATACAACGGATCCTTGAGAGTAGAGGTGTAAGTTAAGAAATGTTTGGGCACTCAAACCTGGGAGGGGAAAGAGGGGATGGAGGGATACTGTGGAGGGTTTTCTTTGTGGGTGTGACACCTTTCTTTGAGTATTTGGGGTGTGGTGGGGAGGGAAAGTGGGGAAGAAGGGGGGGTTTGTTTTTGCCAAATGCATGTACTCGTGTTCTGTGTACCGTGTGACTATGGTGTATTGTATGTTGGAAACTTTAATAAACTTTAAATTAAAAAAAAAAAAAGAGATGCAGCAAATTTTAATTTTGCTGGTGAAATGCCTGCAAAGTGGCCATTTCACTTTGTCATTCCACTACACGAAGTGGCCAATATGAAAGACTTACTTCACCTTGTGATTATTACTTTGCATTGTCATTCCACCATAACGCAAAGTAAGGTGAAGTGACAATATTGGCAGCCCCCCACACATCACATAGCTTACAGTATTGTAAGTCACATGCTTTAGCCAGGCATGAAGGAAGTGACACATGCAAGGAGATACTTTCACGTTCTTCTGTGCGAGGGAGAGAGAGAAGGCAGCGAGAGTGCAAGAGCAGTTAGTAGATTTAGAGAGAGAGAGGGAGAGAGAGAGACCCAACAGCTTTTATAAAAGCTACAGTTGTTTTTATTTTGTGTAGATCCTTTTTTTACTTAATTTGTTCCTGAAAATTTCTTTTTTTCTTACTGTTATACGTTGTTGTTTGTCTGTGTCTGACTGTGTGTCTGCCTGTGCTGTGCGTGTCTTGTGCGTGACTGTTTTGGGTTGATGTTTGGACCGAGGAAGGACAGTTGGCTGAGTTGAGTGGGTTAAGCAGAGATGGAACAGGGTCAGGGAATGTCAGGGGCAAAGGCAGTTCTGGCACGGTGTTGTGGCAAGGCAGGAGTGCACACACATGGAGGGCATGCCTGGTTCATGTTGGATTGGACGAATATCTTGCATGCCCCCCCCTCCTGGAAGCAGGACCACCACCTCCTCGGGCAGTGGCACCACCACAACCAGCACCAGCTCCCGTTAATACTGAGCAGGATGTGCCTGCGCCACCAGCCCCAAGTGTGGAGCCACCCTCAGCACCGTGACCAGGCTGCTAGTGCATCTGGCGACCCACCACCTGTGCCTGGTCCTTCCTACACCTTCCTGGTTTGGGAGTTTTTGATTGTGTTTGGGGGGACAGCAGCTTGGGAAGGTGCCACATTTGTAGGGTGGAGATGAGCCGTGGCACCCGAGGGACTCACCTGGGGACTGGGGGCCAGTGCATCCACATGATCAACCATCATCAGGTGGAGTGGCAGTCTGCCACAGAATGGTCTAGGCCTGCACCTGCTGGCCTTTCAGTGGCAGAGGATACAGCTGTGCATGGCCCTAAGAGGAAGAGGGTCACAGCAGCACCTGTTGCTCCACCAGCACCACCCCCACCATCAGCAGCTGCAGCACCTGTGGACCCCAGAGAACTGCCTGTAAGTCAGGCAGACATTGCAGTTCTCTGGAGTGCTGTGGATGTGATGAATGAGAGGGTGAGTGTTGTTGAGCAGCAGTTGGAATGGACAGAAGGCCAACAATTGCAGATTATGTCCATGCTTCAGCTGCTGCTGGATCACCATAGGATCCCGCACTAGTATTTTTTTCCTCCCACCATGTGCCCCCCCACCCTCTCTGCTGTGTCATAAAAATGTATTCCCCCACCACCCCTGTATCTAGTTGTGCACTTTTTTCTTGTCTTCTGTATGCATGACACTTTGTATCCTGTCCCCCTTCCTTCTGTTAAGTGTGTGTGTGTGTGTGTGTGTGTGTGTGTGTGTGTGTGTGTGTGTGTGTGTGTGTGCTGTTTTGGTTTTCCTTGTTTCAAGTTAAAATGGTTTGTCCCTGCCATCATTATTTCAACTTAAAGTAGCAGTCTAACCCAAATTTGAATAAGCATATGTTATGTAGAGCATTTTGATGTGCATGTAAAGTCCCTCCACTAGTGTGTCCTTTCCTCTGTCTGCTATTAGACGTTTTTACTAAATTAGTAAATTGTGTCGTCATGTTAAATCACTTTATTGCCTTTATTGCTCTGACAATACACCCTGTGTCATGTGACAGTGATGTAGCATAGTCCATTGATTTACCAAATGCACAGTTCACAAGAGCAGAACTGTGTAACTGACTAGCAGTTTTTATACAGAAACCCCACTCACCTAGTTCTAAGGTGCCTTAACAGTTGTGATTTGGTGTCATTGCATAAGCACAGTTACACAGCTCTGCTGTTGTGCATATGATAAATCTATGGGCCATGCTACTTCACTGTCACATGACACATGGTACAATGTCAGAGCAATGAAGGCAATCAACTGATTTTACATGAAGAAGATCCACAGGGCTCATAAAACTACCATAAAGGTAGCAGGCTAATTTAGTAAAAATTCCTAATAGCAGACAGAGGGAAGGACGCTGTAGGACTTTACATACAAATCAGAAGTGCTCTGCATAACATGTTTTTTTTCAAATTCTGTGTTGACTACTCCTTTAACAAAACCAGAAAGCCATAACTCCAGATGAACAGATACCTCTAAAAAAGTTTCACTACTGCTGCAACTATATTTATGACAAAACAAGGCATACAGTAATGAGCCTTGTATTTTGCTGGTTAGGCCTTCAATGGTGAGCCTAATGAAGGCTTAAGTGGCAAAGCGCAGTGGTCATTTGTGTTTGCCTTGTTTTGCCATCAATAAAGTTGCAATATCTTTGAATGTTTTTGTGTGGCATATGTTCATAAATATTTTCGGTGCCTCAGCAATATTTCATGTCTGTGGGGTATGGTTTGTGGAAAAGCAGGTGTTTTTTGTGCTATTATCTCCAAAAAGTCATGTGTGCATTGTGACTGAGGTGCACACTGGTCCAAGACCTTTGAAAACAAATTATATCATTTTGTCTGCTGCTACTGATGGTAAAAATAAAATATATGTTATATGTTCTTATCTTTATTCTTCATACCATAAATACTGCAACAAGTCAGCAAATGTATGTTTGCAAGAAGCTGGACAGTGTCTTCACACACAGGAAAGTACACTGACTGCACATATGCAGCTTAACACAGTATAATTGCACACCAGTACTCTAAAGGGAAGCCAAACAAACAATTGTGACTTACATACTAACATACTAACATACTATTTGCCAGCAGATTAGGCCTTACGGTCTATCGAGTCTGCTCGAACTTTAGATCCTTAGCTTGGTGCTGAGACCCTCCCATCCCTTGTGCTCCAGAAACCCGTATCATCCATCCCCACCCCCCTGGGACAGGCCATCATCTGATACATCCACTTTCTGTGTCTGTCCCATCCTCTCTTGAAGCCTCCACTGTGGATCTCTGAACTAGCTCACCAGGCAGTGCATTTCAGGGTCCACCACCCTCTCAGTGAAAAACCTCCTCCTCTTTCCCCCCTCACCCTTCCACCTTCCAACTTCAAACCATGTCCTCTGGTGATACCTCCCTGCTTTAGTCTAAAGATCCCCTCCATGTTTACCCTATTTATTCCCTTGAGGTACCTGAAGACCTCAATCATGTCCCCCCGTCTCTCCTCTCCTCCAATGAAAACAGGCAGAGCTTCTTAAGTCTGTCCTCATAATTCAAATCCCCTAGCCCTCATATCATCTTTGTTGCCCTCCTCTGTACCCTCTCCAGGAGCTGTATGTCCTTCTTCAAGTGTGGTCTCCAGTACTGTACACAGTACTCAAGGTGTGGTCTAACCAGTCCATTGTACAGCGGCAGACTCACTTCCTTGCTCCTAGAGGTGATTCCCCTTACGATGCATCCCAACATCCTGTTTGCCTTGCTAGCCACTCTCCTGCACTGCTCAGAGTTATTCATATACGCATCCACCATGACCCCTAGGTCTTTTTCCCCTATTGAGGCCTCCAGCGCCTCCCCTCCCAGGGTGTACCTGTGTTTAGGGTTTCCCCAACCAAGATGCAACACCTTGCACTTGGTGATATTGAAATTTAATTTCCACGGTGAGCCCAGCTTTCTAGGGTGTCCAGGTCCCTTGAAGGGCCAACCTCCCTCTTCCCTCAACTACTGCTCCCATCTTGGAGTCATCCACGAAAAGACTCATTTCACACCTATACCCTCCCTGATGTCCGATATGTATGCATTAAACAGAATCGACCCAGGACCGAGCCCTGCGGTACCCCACTACCAACCTCTCTAGGGTTGAGAGCTCCCCACAGACCACTACTCTCTGAGTGCATCCAGCTAGCCAGTTTTCAATCCATCTGACCATCAAAGGGCCTACTCCTAACCCCATCAGTTTCTCCACCAGACCATTGTAGGGGACAGAGTCAAACGCCTTGCTGAAGTCCAAGAATAATACATCCACAGGCTTACCCCTGTCCAGTTCTGATGTTACCCATTCATAGAACTCTACAAGGTTGGTTTGACAAGATCTACCTGGCACAAACCCATGTTGCCGACTATCCAGACCTCCCACCTCCTCCAAGTACACCCCCAATCATTCCTTTAGTATACTCTCCATTAATTTTCCCACCACCGAGGTCAAACTGATGGGTCTATAGTTACCTGGTACTTCCCTCGACCCCCCTTTATGGATTGGTACCACATGTGCCTCTCGCCAATCCCTAGGTACCCTCCCTGTCTCAAGTGACCTGCTGAAAAGCTCCGCCGTGGTGCAGCCAGTATGTCCGCCAGTTACCATAGTACTCTCGGATGAATGCCATCCGGCTTAAGTTACAGATAGAGATTGGGCCCTAAGGAGATACAAATGCACAGACAGATTAAGATTGTGCTGGCACTCAAGAGATAAAGATGCAAAGGCACAACAACACCTAACCAGTGCTCATAAGTCACAAATACAAATCTGGAAAAGATTACCTTTTGTCAGTTTGGGGGGGGGGTGCACAGCAGTAACAGTTCAATACCAGTAAAGATACCACAACACAGGACAAAAAAATCATGCAGGTGCGGTGGATAGCAGGTTCACACTGCTGCAATTACTCTGTGGCACAATAAAAGATGTCTGATTTGATGGCACGCAGTGGCATCTCACACACACTCACACACATACACTACAAGCAATGCATTGCAAATTGAAAAATTCAGTAATATAGCCAAATCTTTTAAACAAACTGAAGTTATACACTGCTGCACCACAACAATCAGCAAAAAAATATCAAGAATTACTGAAAATATTACTGTGTTTACATTTACAAATTTACAGAAGGAAAATATAACCAAAACAGGAAGACTGCATTTTTCTCCCCGTTATTTATTTATTTATTTTTTTGCAATTGTTTAACCAGGAGTGGCATGCTAAGCTGAAAGCTTGCTTACAGGTACGACCTGGGAGCACAGGGAAGTTAAATGACTTGCACAGGGTCACACAGTATGCAAGTGGAGGCTGAGGGATTCAAACTCAGGTCTCCAGAGTTGAAGCTCCGAGCCTTAAACCACTGCACTATACTGCCTCTCTAATCTACCTTCACCACAGATATGCCCCTCTCTCAAAGCACACTTCAAGTGTCTGTCAGTACACAGACTGAATGTTCTAAATTAACATTCAAAATCCACACACAAACAATAAACAGTCGACGATATGAGCACAGAAGGGTTTCCTTCAATCGATGTACTAAATTCTGAGTGAAAAATATGACCCAAAAAGGTTTTTTTAGCAGGTTTTAAACGTTTTGAATCACAGAGCTCTGAGAGCAAACTGTCTCCAGCTACCACTACACACATACTATGCAGAACTGAGGCTGTGCAGAACAATCTAGAGCCTGTGTGACCTGCAATCCCATGAATCACTGCAAAATTTGCCTTGCAGCTCAATTACAAGATGAACTGATGTGAGGTACATTGATTTTAATGTACTTTGCCTTAAAATTGGTGGAGAAGTGGTTTGGGGAAGGCATAGTAATGTGAAGTAACACAAAGTCATTGGTTTCAATACACTTTGCATTCCTCATTATGATGCGAAGTACTCCGCTTTGCATTGTGGATTACTTTGCGGATTCCACAATACTCCATGAATCACTTCATGGAGTGAATTTTGCCCACTTCGACCACCACTACTTGCTATCAAGCTACTACTTTTGGCCCACGGCAAGGCCTTGATGATAGTTTTGGTATACATTCCCCCCTGGTCAGCACCCCTGAGCCTAAACTCAATACTGAGCTGCATACATAACTTAAAACACAACTCAGAGGTCATTTTACTTGGAGATTTTAATGTAAACTGTCTCTCGCCAAATGCAAGCTACTTCAAGGATGCCTTATCTGCAGCTAAGTACACACAACTGGTTCAGACACCCACTAGTACTAACTACAGAACATGGACCAGTATGCTACTGGATTGGGTGCTCACTAACCATCTGGACCATATCACGCATACTCAAGTACTTCCAGATACCATACGTGACCATTCCCCCATAGTATGTCAATGGTCAAACAAATTTATAAAGCCTCCGCCAAAAACCGTCTATAGCAGGGTACTTACCAGAGGGCACCTATTACCATTAAAAACTCTCCTGCTACAACAAGACTGGTCACCTATTGACTCATCGGAGGACATGAACTCTGCCCACAAATTTTTCAGATCAAACTTAAATTTAGCCTGCGACATTCATGCCCCTTATAAAAAAATGGAAAATTAGGGGAACTGACAATCCATGGATTATGTCTGACCTCCTGCAACACATGAAACTGCAGGACCATCTATGGTATCATGCAAGGGCTACAGACAGGAATGCTGATATTCAGGCTTACAAGACTGCTAGAAATGCCTGTACTAGAGCCATTCACCTAGTAAAGGCCACCTTCTACAGAAAAGCCATAGTCACCGACTGGAAAGATGGTAAGAAATTCTGGAACAAGCTTAAAGAAATCACTGGGAAAGATATTACCTCACCACCTTCAATGCTCACTATAGATGGCAACATTACCCTCAACCCTACAACTATCACCTACTTTTCACCTCTGCTTTTAGCGATCTCAGCCATGTCCTTCCACCAGACTTCTTTGAACCCGCCCTCTGGGCTGGCACAGATTCACCACCTATCACAGAGCATGCGCATCCTCTTTTCTATATTAAAGCTGTTACTGAAAGTGTAGCCAAAAAATACATCTCAAAAGTATTTGGTAAGACCAGAACAGGGGGGATTCAATTGACCTGAAACTCATTGCCCTTACTCTTGACTGTATCCTGTCCCTTCTTATGAGGATTATCAACAAGTCCCTTATGCTCTCACAATTCCCTCACAAATGGAAGTCAGCCCAGGTGATCTCTATCCATAAAAGTGGAGATAGGACACTTTGCGATAATTACAGGCCCATTTCCATCCTCCCCCATTATCTAAAGCCCTGAAAAGAATTGTTGCTGACTAACTGGTAGAATACATGGAGAAATACAGCCTTCAGTGCCCGCAGCAGCACGGATTTAGAAAGGGACACAGCACTACCACTGCACCCCTGAAATTCACTGGCCCCATCCACCAAGCTTTGGACCAAGGCCTTCTCATCGGTGCTGCCTTTATTGACCTGAGTAAGACATTTAATACAGTCAATCATCCTTTATTGCTTCTACAGCTTTTTAACCTAGGACTATCCATTGATACTCTAGGACAGTTAAACAGCTACCTCTCGGACCGCATGCAGCAAATTAAGATAGGTACCTCTTTATCGACCATGCTTCCTGTCTATTCTGGCATTCCCTAGGGTTCTATCCTGGGGGCTATTATTCTTTAGAATTTTTCTTAACAAACTCCAAGCCCACTGTTCAGAACAAATTCTCCTGTATGCAGACAACGCAATAATTTTCATTAAGAACGCTGACCCAACTCGGCTAGAGAGACAGCTCCAGGAAAGTTTTTTTGTAGAAGTGGATGAATGGTTCATCAGACAGAAGCTTGTGCTCAACAACAAAAAAACAAAAACTATGCTTTTCCATGGCTCACACAATAAACATAAATCCAATCAGTTGACAGTCTGTAACTGCTCAGGCACCTCACTGGAACAGACCCAAACCTTTAAGTACCTTGGTGTGACATTGGATATCTCCTTGTCCTTTTCTAGTCATATTGACTACATTGGAAGATCTGTGAGCTCCTGCATTAGCATCCTCTATAGACACAAGCATTTCCTTACAGCTGAAGCCCTCAAGCAAGCTATCCAAAGTTTGATTGTCACAATAATAGATTATGGGCTAGTGTTCTATGGGTCAGCTACCAGTACTGTCCTAACTCATATTTCGACTGCCTTGAATAAGGCCTGCAGGATCCTTATTGGTGCTGCTCCCAGGACCCACAGCTATAACCTTTATGAGAATGCTAACTGACTGCAGCTAGAAGACAGACTACTCTACCAAACCTGCCATATGGAAAAAAGGTCTCCCTTGGTCTCCTACCCCTAGGAATGCAGAACCTCGTCAGTCCTTCCTGCAACATTTGTCACACCAGAAGTACTGACTGTGCCACCCTTCAGGTCTCCCATTGTCAGACTACACAAGGACAGTGCTCATTCAAAGCCAGAGCCCCTAAATGGTTTAACTCACTACACAGTGAAATCACAAATGCATCCACGCTTGTCTTGTTCAAACGTAACCTTCGAGAAGCCCTTGTGACTAGAGCTTCATGTACCTGATTCCTCTATCTTAAGGACCATTCCTATAGCCCACTGCCTATCTCAGCCCACCTCTACTCCCCTCTCTTATCCTCCCCTTACCCCTCTTCCCATAACTTCAATCCATCTTTCTCCCTCCTTCACCCCACTCCCCGCTTTGCCCAGGTTGTCCACTGGCTGCTCCTTCGTGACCAATCTACTTGTACATTTCAGCCTGGCTACTGTTCCTTTCCTGCCCAGTTGACCTACCTGTCCCTCTGACTCTCCTAGCCTCCTAAGTTTCAAACTTCTGCAGAACCTCCACCCTTTCTTCTCAACTCAATCCCCCGCCACAGCTATCAGACACCTGCTGCCTTGGCATAGTCTCCTTCCCACCACTCTAGCTTACCCTCTCTGGCCTGCCTACCTCTTCCCATTCCTCACACTTATGATTGACGAAGCCTGATGGACACAACTGTCTCTATTGTGGTTATATAATAAGTGATAATAGCCTGGCATTGCCTTTTCTCTGTAAACCTCTGTTGTAAATGTTATTGTCTGTACCATTCTGCTGTATTTTGTTAATATGTCTCAATATTGCTCTTATCTGTTTTTGTACCTGATGTGGAATCTACGTAAAAGAGCCTCTGGCTCAAAGGTGTTAATCTGAAATTAAATAAATAAATAAAAACACAAGACCTAAATGTCCAAGAAAAAGTGTCTAGATTCTTAATGACAACTCATATTAAGAATATTTTGCTGTTGATCATATTAACATGTGCTCGGTAGTAAAGATATTCAGTAGATTTAACTTCCAGTTGCACTTCTAATGAAATAATTACAGTATCCTGCCAATTTTAATGACTGTGATTTTGTTCCATATTTGTATATGTTGGGGCCTTTATGGACCATGTCTCAACTTTGTATATTGCATACTGTAATGGCTAATGCAAATCAATATTTTTTTTTTACCTTTACTTGTAGCAGGGATATGTTTCAGAAATATTAAGCCTGATTTTCAAAGTTGATGAAAATCACCATGGGTGGCAGAACCTGTGCACAAGGGGGCTTTGACTGCACACTTGTATGTTTTGCCACATGAGCCATATTTTTGAACGTGGATCCTGTTTATGATTGGCTTCGTGATTTATGGCAGCTTGTGGCCATTTTCTATGTACTGTTGCATCAAAGTGCTATGCCTGGTTGTACCAGGTGTAACATCCATCACAACTGCACCTACCACTCGTGCACATCATATATAAATAGAGATGGTACAATCTGCCATCAAATGTTAAAGTTGGGTACTGCCTGGAGATTGCTTGTCATACTGTTAAATGGTACAAATCCATACAGGATTATATTTGTACTGATTTAGCTAAAGTACATAATAGCTGTTTTGCAAAGAATGAGCTTCAAGCTAGCTTGAAGGAAGCAAACATGATTTTTTTATTTAAAATTGGTGACACACAGTACTTGCATGACTGGGGATGAATAAGCCTGCTGAATGTTAATTTTAAAACATTAATGAAAATTGCAGGTAAACAATTAAGTTTGAGTCTGGACACAGTTATTGAACCCACCCAAACTTGTGTAGTTCCTGGTAGGAAAATCCAGGACTAGTTATTAGTGAGGGAAGTCTTAGAACACAGGAAGAAGGGTAACCTAAATGGCTTTGCATTATCATTGGATCAGGAAAAAACTAAGATAGGTTGGCATGTGCTTACCTTTTTATGCATTTCCTGACATCTTTATTAATTGGATATTGACTTGCTATTCAGGTGCAGGAGTATACCTAATATGGATGGATGGATGGATGGATGGATGGATGATGGATGGATGGACAGTAGAGGTGGTTGAAGTGGCCAAAATCAGCTCCATGAAGCAGTTTGTGAATTAAGGTGGAATTTGCAAGTAATCCACAATGTGAAGTGGAGTACTTTGTGTCATAATAAGGAACCCGAAGTCCATTGAAAACAATGACTTTGCATTACTCCACCTTCCTCCAAGCACTTCTGCACCAATCTTGCATCACTTTGCCTTGTTGGTGAGCTCCAAGGTGAATTTTGTAGTGATTCATGAGATTGCATGCCAAGTGGGTTTCAGATTGTTCTGCAGAACCTCAGTTCTGTGTAATGTGTGTGTAGTGGTAGCTGGAGATAGTTTGCTTCGAGAGCACTGAGATTCAAACCCTCTAAAAGCCATTCAAAAAGCCCTTTTGAGCATTTTTTTTGCTCAAAATTTAGTACATTGATTGTAGGAAACCCTCCTGTGCTCATATCATCGAGTGTTTATTGTTTGTGTGTGGATTTTGAATTTTAATTTAGAACATTCAGTATGTGTACTGACAGACACTTAGAGTGTGCTTGGGGAAGGAGCTTATCTTTGGTGAAGGTAGATAAACTGGGAGAAAGGCAATCATTCTGTTTTGGTTATATTTTTCTTGTATATCTGTTTTAATGCACAAACAGTAATATTTTCAGACATTTTTGACATTTTTTTGCTGATTGTTGTCTTGCAGCATTGCATAATTTCAGTTTGTTTAAAAGATTTGGCTATATTACTGAAGTTTTCAATTTGCTGTGCATTACCTGTAGTGCGTATGTGAGTGTGTGTGGTGCATGCCATCAGCTCAGACACATTTTATTGTGCCACACAGTAATTGCAGCATTGTGAACCTGCTATCCATCTGTGTTATTTTGTATTGCTTTGTGGTGTCTTGTTAGTGGACTGTTACTGCAGTGCTCTGTCACTGCCCCCCTCCCCCACCAAATCAGCAAAACGTATTCTTTTCCAGATTTGGATTGTGACTTTTGAGCACTAGTTAAGGTGTTGTTGTGACTTTGCAACTGCATCTCTTGATTGTGCAGTGTAATCTTAATCTGTCTATGCTTCTGCATCTCTTTGGTGCCCAATCTCCAACTGCAAGCCACAGTTGTCATTTTTTGGCTTCACATCCACAGGCCCAGACTGAAAGTTCAGAAATCTAAATTTGTTTAGAATTTTCTTGGTGGTCCACAAAAATGCCTTCAAAGATACGTGCAAGCAAAGCTGTTTCTGACCATAGCACTGCTGCCAGTGGCAAGATTGGCCATAGGCATGGTAGTACGCAGAAGTTCATAGCTGATGTCAGTAAAGGATTTCTCCATCAATGTTTTTTACAGTGCAGTGTGTAGCTTCACTGATAGTTGGAGGAGGTGATGTTGTCCCCGCTGGTGGAGTTAGTGCAGTTGCTGCTGGCATGAGTATTGTTGCACCAAGTTCCACTGCTGACCAGTTAACCATTTAAAAAAATATAGTTGAGTCTAAAGCTGTGGCTGACAGTGTAGATGATGTCATACTCCCCATTAACATCACCATGGTAGTTGAACATGATTCTGATCCTGGCAACGATAACTCACAATATCGCATTTTTTCCAACGCTGTTGAGGTCATGCCTTTGCCATCCAATGATTCAAAGTGTGGCATACAATATTGGGGAATGATGATGATGATGCTGTGGTTGGAACATGTTCTCCTCAGGACAGCATCCAAGCTGAAATTGTGGATGTGGATGATGTTGATGAATATGATGATGATGTCAGTGACCCCTGCTGGGAACCAGGGAAAAAGAAAGTCACTGTGGCTGTGTCTGGATCTGTTGACATTAAATCCCCCCTCCTCAAAAAAGTTGTGATTTTGTGGTTCCTGTTGATGATGATCATGATGTCCCAGTAATAATCATAGGTAGTCGTGGTAGTCAGTTGGAGTCCGCATGTGTCCAGACAGAAAAATCATGTCACAATAGTGGTTTACTGGTGATGGTGGTCATCATGGGAACAGCTGCAGCCAATAGCACATTCCTTCTCACTGTCAGATGCACACAGGTGCTCACCCCATTTCAGGATTTAAAAAAACAGAGTCCAATAAACAGCATCTGGGACATGTTAAAAGTAAGGGATCACAATCCCTTGTTTGAGATTTTTTGTCCAAGATGCAAATGATGAGTCAGTTGCAATCTGCCAGCTTTGCCATTCACATGTGAGTCGAGGTAAAGAGGGGAGTCATCTGGGCACGGGGGCCAGCATACACATCTTAAGCACAGGCACATGGCAATGTGGACCTGGCACCAGAGGCAGCTAATGCCATAGTGGGGTGTTCACCTTCGTCATCAACCTTACTGAGCATGTTATCCACTTCCATGAGTGTAAGACCAAGTAGCAATGTCTGTAATAGCATTGAAATTACACCGGAAGATTACTAAAGGCATGATGAGGGGGAGGATTATGATTTAGAAATCTTGTCAAGTGGTGGTCAGAGTAGCAGTGGAGGTGGTGGTCAATGCAGTATGTCTAGTGCAAGTGGTACATAAACCCCTGTAATTAAAATGGGGAAAACAACTCTATCTGTGGACTTATCACCTGTGTACCCCTCTTCATCACATGTCCATACCACATCTCTCAGCCATTCACAGACCAGAGCCATCTGTCACACCCCATGCAAAACGTGTAAGTCAGTCCATGTTGAAGAGTGTTTTTACCTGTAACCTGAGGAACCCACACAATCATGCAGTGTCACGTGAACTTAATGCTGCTGTAGCTGAAATGCTGGCAATTGATCTTTTGCCCTTCTTCTTTGTGGAGAATCCAGGATTCCAGCAGTTTGCAGCACACGACTGTCCAAAATGGAAAATCCCATCCAGGACATACTTTTCCACCCATGCTGTCCCGGAGTTATACCATACTGTGGCCAACTCTGTAAGACATGCCCTTCAACATTCCTCCTCTCCATTCATCTATTTAAACATAGATATATTTGGACAAGTAGCAAAATGGTGGGGAGTTCATATTTGTGTATAACTGTACATTGGATGCAGGTGCCAGGGGTTGTTTGTGCTGGTGGTAATGAGAATAATCAGTGTAGTAAGGCAGACTATCATGGTAACAACCTTCTGGGAATTCAACAGCATGCAATGCTTGCAATGCACAGTGTGGCCTATTCCCACAATAGTGAAACCATGCTGGACATAATACTGACTGAAATTGATGAGTGGCTGAACCCCCTGTCCCTGAGAGCTGGATTTATAGCAAGTGACAATGGCTCAAATGTGGTTAAATACATCATGAATGGTGGCTTTGTTTGGGTTCCATGCATGGCCCACTGTTTAAATCTGGTGGTCCAGAAGTTTCTGCAGCACCCTGAAATAAAGGAAATGGCAGTTGCAAGCCATATCTGTTCACACTTATCACACTCTGCAAAGTCCTGTGACCAGCCTTGACAGCTGCAGATCCAAAACAGCCTCCCACAGCACCACCTCAAGCTGGAAGTTGTCACCCAGTGGAGCTCAACTTTATACATGGCAGAGAGGTTGTATGAACAATGCAAAGCAATCTCTGAATATCTCATCATGCACACTAACCATGACACTGCCAGGGCCTCCATGTCTCTCATGACTGAACAGTGGTGCCTCATAGACTCTGTTATAACAATTTTGATGCCTTTTGAACATGCCATGCAGGCAGTGAGTGGTGAGTCTGCCTTCATCCACCAATCAATTCCACTGTTGAGGGCGTTGAGGCAGACACTGCTGAATGTACAGTATAACCTTGATGGTTCTGGAGACTGTGCTAGCAGTGTGTTGCTAATACACATGCTGGCACTGATTGACTGCAATAAGCACATATTGACAATTCAGCAAAGTGACAACTTTGCAATAGCAACAATGCTAGACTCACGATACAAACTTGGAATTGCATCACTACTGGAGAGAGGGCCTGAGCAGGTTAAAAATGTCAGTGGGCAACTGGTGCACTTGGTTCATGGGGCACAGAAGTCACATGCCAAGGTCAGCAAACCTCAGCAGCATAACCAGGCTGAACGTCAGGAATGTTTGGAGTAGTACCAAACACATCCTGTAATGAGGCAGCAGTTCCAGGTGGTCTGTCATCAAAACCAGTTGCCATTAACCCACTTTGGGGTGCTTTGTCCCAAGTCAGGATTTGTAACATCAATGAATCTGGAGAACAGGATGATGAGTCAATCACCAGACTTCATGCAGCACAGCAAATGGTTGACTCATATTTGGCTGAAAACAGGCATCTGACAGTAATTGACAATCCTCTTTTATACTGGACTGGAAAGGTCAGGGAATGGCCAGATCTGACCTCAGAGTCACTGGAGTGCCTGACCTACCCACCTCCCAGTGTAAGTGTTGAGAGGGTATTCAGTTATGTGAGGGCAAAAGTTCAGGCCCATCATACTAACCTCTCTCCTTCTGTGCCAGCCCAGTGGTGCTGAGGGTTGAGGCACTGGACGCCACACCTCATGCCATACCAGGGTTCAGGCGACCAGGGTTCAGGAATGATCTTGGGATGCCAGGGGTTGGCAGGGGGGAGATGATGGAGAGTTCATAGGGCTACTCTCCTTCCTGGGAGGAAGGGAAGAGACTGTCTGGCGCAGTTAGTGGAACCTGGTGGAGACCGGGTGCACTATAGAAGCAGAGACCACGTTGGAAAGGGGGGACATTGGGCAGCAGTCTGCCAGACATGTGTGGAAGCGTTCACATAGTGGGCTGGATGACATTGATCATCCCATGTTTGGGGGAGGGACTTAAGTGAAAAATTCCCTCCCTCAGGGATAGCCGAAGGCACCTCTGCCCCAGACCACACTCCCAACACCATGCACTCTTCTCTGCAGAGCCCCAGTTGTGTGGCCCAGCATTCTATACAATAGATAGAGCACCCTGGGTAGATAGGGTGGTCCCTCCCCAGGGGGGTTCAGATCTGGGGGATATGTCAGGTGGATTAAGGGAGAGGGAGAGGGGTCTCAGATGGGAGGTAGAGACCAGAGGCTAGAGGGTGTTGGAGAGAGTTTTCCGAGGGGGGTGAAGGAAAAAGAGTTAAAAAAAAACTCCCTCCTTCAAATGTCAGCTTGTTGACATTCATAAAAATGAACCAGGAGCACATACCAGCTCAAACTGCAACCTCTGTATTCATACCCCGGCATGGGCATGGTTGTGGTGATGTGGGAAAAGTAGACCATCCTGGTGGCACTGGCAGCATGAAATGGCCTACCATTGAGGTAGATGATGAAATCATGGAGAAAGAATTCCCTAGTGGGCACAATACAGACATTGATGATTGCAAGGGCAGCTTCATTTATGATGATGATGATGATGATGATGATGTTGATGTTGGTAGGATTTAAGTTAAGAGGTTAAAAAGCTGTCACATTTTTTCAATGTTACATGTTTTGTTTTTTATAACTGTAAATCGGTGTCCCACTCTGAATGAGTCTCATTCCCTTATGTTATATTAGCAATTTGGCACAAGTAAATTCATATTTCATCTTTTTGACCTTCCCCACCTTGGTATTATTTCTGATTAGATTTAACAGAATGTGCTGCTTTCTTTAGCAAACACAGTCAGCCTCTTAAATAAAACTGTCCATTTGTAGTACTAGGTGTTAGCAGCTTAAAACCTGCTAATTCAAGATATCTGCCTCCTGACTGAGAGTGAAATACTGTAAAGCAATACAAGCTATATCCAGCCACTCACCCATGTGCATCTGACAGTGAGAGGGAATGTGCTACAGGCTACAGCTGTTCCCATGATGACCACCACCACCAGTAAACCACTGTCAGTCAAAGCCACCAGATAGTGAGAGAGAATGTCATCATGTGCCCATGACCACCACAAGTAAACTTCTGTTAGCCAAAGCCGCCATATAGTGAGAGGCACTGTCATCCTGTGCCCATGACCACCACCAGAAAACCGGTGTTAGCCAAAGCCACCAGATTGAGAGAGGGAATGTCATCATGTGCCCATGACCACCACCAGTAAACCGCTGTCAGCCAAAGATACCAGATACTATCTCATTCAGAAGGAATGTGATTGTTTTCCATTATGTGCCCTGCCCATGCCATGGCAGATGGAGAGGATACCACATTCAGCAGCCACAGCCACAAGGCTTCTTACTATCAATACTTTACAGTGAGTATTTGTACTAATTGTTCATGCTATGGAACTTCCTTGAGCTGTGTTATGCTTCCTGTTGCATCTCTGAGGTGCAGTTGAGAAACACATATGGTCAACTTATTTTTCTTTTTTTACAGGTTAACAGTTTCAAGCACTCTCTTGAACTGGAGGACTGTAGTACTGCAGTACTATCTACAACCACCTATAGGATATCCATTTCCAGTAAGTATATCAATTTTATTTCATCAGTTCTTTTTTATAGTTTGTTTTTTTTTCAAAAGAGTGCAAATCATATAAAGTAGATGACATGTATGACACATAGTATATTTTTCATATACTTCAGACACTGTATTGCAGCAACAACCATGACGGTGTTGAACAAAGTTTTATCTAGGTCATGACGTGAGATGACAAGACATCTTTTAAAATGTAAATTAAGACATTGGGACAATGTATGGGTTACATGCACTAAACCTGTGATTGTGATTTGGTCTTTGTGTGGCTTACTGAGAGCTTGCTATCTGTTATGCTGGATATATGACAGGAACAGCCACACTTTGAACAGAATGTGTTACTGCAATCAAGAATTAATAATTTCTTGTTCATCTGTCTTTGCAGGACACATTTTGGTGCTGTGTGCTGCTATTGGTGCTTTATTAAGAAGTTCAACTTCACACCGCTGGACACATGTAACAATTAGTATGAATCCTGACTATCAGGACTAGACTGGAGGATGCACATAAAACCTGTGAAGAATTAACAAAAAAGAAACCATGAATGAAACTTGCCTCCAAATGACCCCCCCAAAAAAAAAGTACTTACATTCACTGGCTTGACAGTATTCCAACACCAAAATTCCTCATCAAGCCAGAAATGCACACCCCAAGGTCAACTATATGACCTGCGATACAAAAAAAAACAACAACAATGATTACATGTATTTGTAGAATATATATATATATATATATATATATATATTTTTTTTTTGATAAAAATATTTAAGGTCAGGTTTTGTGGAAAACCATGATGGTGCCAGGTGCATTAACTTACCAAGGGTAGTATTAGTGTACATACAGAGGGAATCCTTTCTGTTCAGGTCAGTGCAGCAGACATTGGGCAACCAACAGCATTATCACATCATCATGAACGGTTAACTCAGTGGTCAGGTCATCCTTCTAGCACATCATTTGGCAAGTCACTGTGCATCAGCCATGTCAGGTCAAGCGTTTTGTGAAATTCAACAGCAGCAGCAGGTGACATAGTTCTTATTGGAGTGTGTGTACAATGATTGAGTGTGGCATGAATTAATACAGACTTTTCATTCCATTTTACCTTTGTTTTACCAGGAGAGATACACTAAGCTGAAAGCGTGTTTACAGGTGAAACCTGGGAGCACAATGAAGTTAAGTGACTTGCTCAGGGTCACATAGTATGCAAATGAGGGCTGTGGGACTCAAACCCAGGTCTCCAGGTTTGCAGCTCAAAGTCTTAAGCCACTGCACTATATTGCCTCCTTTTATGCTCTCATTTCTCTTCAGAGAAATGGAGTCGGGAATTTTTGGGACATTAGAAGACAGCAGCATTTTGGGATGGGGACTGGGTGCACTGTATACATGACTGAATGTGACATGAATTAATGGATACTTTTCAGTCCATTTTATGCTCTCATTTCTATTCCTCTGGAGTCATGAATTTTCAGGATATAAGACAACATCACAAGATTTGTACAAACACTGGCTAAAAACATTCTACAGAAAATAAGCTAAAAAAAGTGGTGTCCTTCCCTTCCTTGTTATAGTCCGACTTAATAATCTCTGTTTCCAAAAATAAATTATTTTAGTGGTCTCATTAATGTTTTATTTCTGTCTTGCTGTGTGCGTGTGTGGAAAAGCAGGAGTGAGCAGTGCAATAATCTGATAAACAACATGTGTGCAGTGCACTGTCAGGTGCTCACACTGCCCAGCCCCATGAAAACATATATGATAGCTGACTTGTTCCACTGTTGATGGCATAAAGAATAGAGAATATACAGCATATGTTTTATTTGTACCATCATGAACAGTAGACCAAGTAATACAATATGTTTTCAGGGGGCTCGGCCGGTAGTGTGAACCTGACAGTGCACACATGCTATTTAGCAGATCATTGCACTGCTTTTCAACAAACAAACTATGACAGAAATGAAACATTACTGAGGCACCAAAACTATTTAATAGTAAACAGACATTATTAAGTAGGAATATAACAGGTCCAGAAGCACAATGTGCTAACACTGGGGCTGGGTGCTGGTGGAGAGCAGCTAGCTGCAAAAGTGCAAGACAAAACCAAAAACTCACCACTCCAGATGAATAAATACCACGAAAAAATGTTCACTGCTACTGCAAATTTATTTATGGCAAAACAAGCCACTCACAAATGACCCCTGCGCTTCGGTGCTTAGGCGGCAGCTTCATTAGGGGCCACTGAATGAAGGCCCACAACCACTGAGACAAGGGTAATTTTGTGTACCTTGTTTCCAGCAATACATTTCACTGGCAGTGAACATTTTTCTGGCACTTATTCATCTGGAGAGGTGGGTTTCTGGTATTGTCTTCCATTTTCAGCTAGCATGCTCCACCTGCACCGGCATATAATAGTGCAAGCGCTGCTTCTGAATCTCTATATTCCTACTTAATATTTGTTTACAATTAAATATTTTGATGCCTCAGCAATGTTTCATTTCTTGTGGTTTTGTTTGTTGAAAAGAGAGTGAACCATGCAATGATCTGTTAAACAGCTTGTGAGCACTGGCAGGTGCACACTGCCCACTGAGCCTCCTCAAAACATGATATATGACTTGTTCATATATGTTCATGATGGTACAAATAAAATATACATTATACATTCCTTATTCTTTATACCATCAACAGTGGAACAAGTCAGCTATCATATATGTTTACAGGGGGCTGGGCAGTGTGTGCACCTGACAGTGCACTGCACACGTGCTGTTTAGCAGATTATTGCACTGATCATTCCTGCTTTTCAACAAACAAACCAACATGACAGAAAGGAAATATTACTGAGGCACCAAAATTATTTCAGGGTAAACAGACATTATTAAGTATGAGTAACAGGGCCGCCAGAAGCACACTGAACTAATACCGTGGGTGGGTGCTGGTAGAGAGTAGCTAGCTTGAAAAGTGAAAGCCAAACCCAGAATGCCAGCACTCTAGATGAATACATGCCAAGAAAAAATGTTCAATGCTAGTGCAAATTTATTAATTGCAAAACAAGCCACACACAAATGACCCCTGTGCTTTGGCACTTAGGCTTTCATTAAGGGGCCTCCAATGAAGGCCTAACCACTGAAGTGCAAGGGTCATCTGTGTGCCTTGTTTTGCCATAAATACATTTGCACTAGCAGTGAACATTTTTTATTGGTATTATTTTGTCTGGAGTGATGGCTTTCTGGTTTGGTTACGTAGAAATATAATGAGGGCAAGGACACCAAGTTTGTACTTTATTTTATTTCATCTGTGTTTGGGCATGGTTCTCACCATTTCTGGAAGGTAAACAAGGTTATGCAAAAGAAAACTGCAACACACACTTAACATTAGTATACAAATAATTGTGCACAATGGGGGGGACTAACAGCAACAAAAATGGATAGTGACCTGTGTTAGATGACCTAAAGGTATGAAAGAGAAATACCAGAAGGAAGTAAGGAGAGCTGGGGGACAGGGTATACTGGGATGTATTGGGAGCCATCACATTAAAATGAAGTCCAAAAATGGCTGTACAAAGGAGGGGAGCTAAACTGTTGAAGGTTATGCACCAAAATGAAGCTAGACAAAGTTACACTAAAGGACATTACATATAAACACAAGGAAAGGAGGCATGATAGAAACTATCAAATACCAAAAGGGAATCCACAAGAGGGTAGCCTCATCCAGAAAAAAAGATGTGCATGAAGAAGAGACCAAAATTTGAAGATAGAGGGTGGTCGGATCAGGGGCAACATCAGGAACTATTTTTTTCACACAGAGGGTGGTGAGTGCAAGGACAAATTAAAACTAATAATCAATGTTGTGATGGGACAGCAGCAGTTGAAGCATCCCCATGCTCTGTAGTTGGTTCCCCTCAATTAGATCCAACTGCTGTTCAACATTGTCCAGCCAGTGGTTTGCAGCATCCATCTCACTTCACAGCAGGCCCAAATCAGCATGTGTAGCAGGCAGTTGAAGAAGGTTGCCATTGTCACCAAGAAGTACTGCAGGTTGTGGTGGTGAAGCAGACAGTTCCTCCATGGCCCTCCCCCACTTCACAGCATGCGTAGGTGGATGCCATGCTGCCCTCTCTTCCCCAGCAGGTCCAGCAGGTGCATTATTGCCCTGTTCTGCAACCTTGGCCTGCCACTCTAGGCAGTGGTGGTTATACATGTGGGTGTGCTGATCCCTGTGCCAAGGTGACTTCCTCTGGGGCCATGGCACACCTCAGCACCACACAAATTACACTTTACTACACTACTGTCCCCAGACAGTGTAGTAAAAAACTCCCACACTAATGAGGTGCAGGGAGGACTAGGCACAGGTTGGGGGGCCCAGGTGTTGTTGGAGCCAAGGGCTACTGCTGCACTATTGGGGCTGGGAGTGCAGAAACCTGCTGCTGCAACTGCTGTGGCTCTTCCTCCTCCTCCTCCCTGACTTCCTGCTGTTACTGAGCTGCTGGCACAGGGGCCATAGCAGGTGCTGGCACTGGGGGAGCACTAGTAGGTGCCACAGGAGGTGGTGCTTTCATGGCATCAACTTCACTATCTCTTGCCTCAGGTGGACACTTAAGATGGTGCTCCAGTCCAAACGCAGCTGGCCACCACATGTGCGTACACCCGGTCAATCTCCACCATGTTTCTAAAACCCACTTAGCCTCTCCCCCTTCATTTTGGTCTCTCTCTCTCACAAGACACACACAAACAGACACACAAAAACAATTAACAGTTAATGAATGCTAAACTGAAATACTACACAAACACAAATCCAGACAACAAATGTGCAAAAATAAGCATCTAATTTTCCTCTCTAAACACTAAGCTGCACACACAACCTCTTTCTCCTACTACAAGGCAAAAGTGAAACTCTCTTTCAAGCATGAGTCACTTCCAACCTGCCTGCCTGCCTGAAGCATGTGACCTACATTGAGCAAACATGTGATATGTGGGGGCTGACTGTGAATTCTCACTTCGCCTTAAAATGAAGTAAAGCAGATTGAACAACGGAAAGTCATAATTACAATGCAAAATAGTGAAGTGAGGGCTCTTAATGGGCAGTTCGCATTTAGGAATGACAACACAAAGTGCCCCACTTCGCGTTCACTTTGCTATTGGAATTTATCTTCACTGCATCTCTAATGGATGGATGGGAAATAGGACTCCAGTCTCATGGATGGTGAGACAAGAATGCTTCCCAAATCATCTCTTGAATATACTTGATGACACAAATGCATTCTGCAGGTCAGGCCCTCTGTTCCCACAGTGCCAACCTCAGAACGCAATAGTGCGAACAGGTAACACACAGGGAAAGCTTCCTGTCTGCTTTTGGGTCTGAATCACCTTTAGCCTCAAGTTCTGGGGGGATTTAAACTGTGAACCTTATGCTAGCGTACCCAAATGCACAGGCTCAGATAATATTCTCTTTGGGGGGGATGCAATATATCTTTCGCATAAGGGCACCTAACCAGGTATCCAAAATGAATCCCTAAAATTCTATAAGAGATCTTAGGTATATTCTTACCTTTTACCAAGCTTAGTAACACCATCAAGCCCTTGAACATTTGTCAGTCTTAATATCCATTCAGCAATAACATGCAAAAATATTACTGAGGAGATCCAGGCAGTATCTTAAGAAAATGTTTACTAAAAATGGATAAAACAGTAAGATAAAATACAGAACTAATATCCAACAGCATCACAATCACATAAAAGAAAAAAAAGGAAAACTACAGAACAAAACTCCTACCACAATACATTATATCTTTTCTATCTAATGTATTACCTCTGTAAGTGCCTTTAAATTAGAGAGATCTTTGTTTCTTAAGAGCCCAAAAATATATGACCTACATTTCAGGCACAAGTATCGGTTTAAACTCTGTGTCTCCACACCCCTTCTGTGAGTCATCTAGAGCCTCCTTTTAGAATATAAAATTACAAATATGATTTCCTACCAGGAGGTATTTTAAATAATGTGAACATCAGAAAAAAATCATTTCACAAATTATGAGTCTTTGATCAACCAGTTCCTTTGAGGTTTACAACACTGCAGTCCATCACCCAGGTGTGAGATAGCCAACACGAATCAGCTAAATGACATCATTTCTTGATGTAATAAAATTCATATTTAAGTTCTAACTTCAAAAGCAGCAGCAGGTGATGAGGGCCATAAACTGTCTCTTTAGAAGGATGCTTCTATTAACTGTTTCCTTCTGGTCTATTTAATTACATCCTGGTTTTCAGCTTCTGACACTTAAAGTTATAGGGCCAAATTCCTCACACACTGAAATGTCATACACAGACCATGTACTTATAGTACCAATATCATACAATAATCATAACCAGCTGGCCAAGCATCACACTTGATATTGATCCAGTTCTTAGGAATCTAAATCACTGTAGACACATCAGGGGAATTGTGACTCTCAGATATCTAAGAGCTCCCCAGGTCCAGGTGTATGCAGATGACCTATGTCTTCTGGTTAATGAAATATAATCTTGCTGTACAGCCTTTTCTACCTTACATGACTTTTCTTGTGACTAAGGGTCCAGAATAATCAAAAGTACATCTGTTGGTCAAGCACAGCATTTGCAGCTAATTTATAACAGTCAGTAACAAACAAGATAATAAGTGATACCACAAACACAAACACCTAACAACGTGACCACAGGTGAAATATTCTATAGAAACATAGAAACATAGACTTTGATGGCAGATAAGGACCACTTGGCCCATCTAGTCTGCCCATTTCCCTACCTACAGGATATGCCACAGATCCTAGTTAACCAACAGCCTATTTCTTCCTACCCCTCACAAGAATTGCCTTATGTCTGTCCCATGCATTCTTGAATTATCCCACAGCTTTAGACCCCCACAACCTCCTCAGGAAGGCTGTTCCATGCATCCACTACCCTCTCTGTAAAAAAATACTTCCTCACATTGCCCTTGAACCACCCCCCCTCTATCTTTAAATTGCATCCCCTTGTTCTTGCACATCTCTTTTTCTGAAAGATGCTACCCTCTTGGACTTTGTTGATTCCACTGAGGTACTTAAAAGTTTCTATCATGTCCCCCATCTCCCTTCTTTCCTCAAGGGTATACATATTAAGCTCCTTAAGACTCTCCTCGTACGGCTTCTCTTGCAGACCCTGCACCATTTTAGTTGCCCTCCTCTGGACTGCCTCAATCCTGTCTATGTTCCTTGCAGAGATGGGGTCTCCAGAACTGGACACAGTACTCCAGATGGGGTCTCACCAACTGTCTGTACAGTGGGATAACAACTTCCTATTTTCTGCTGGTGATGCCCCTCCCTATGCATCTGTCCTTATCATGCTGTACTTTATGTTTCCATGTTTGATCATTAAATTTCAGGGGATTTTATTTCATTCACCTGTGGGCATGTTGATGGGTGTTTGTGTTTGTGGTATCACTTATCACTTATTATCTTGTTCGTTACTGCTATATAGGTCTACACCATACACAGAGACATCCCCTTCCCCGATGAAGGGTCACATGAGGACCCGAAGTGCCAGAGCATGGTGCCACTGTCTGTGGAGTTCTGCTGCCATAAACCTTGTACTTATTTGCTGCCTCTTGTGGTTTGCCATTTTTGTTATTTTCTATTCTTCTTTGGTTGTGCAGCTTTCATTGTCTGGTTTGTCAAGGGACTGTGAGCCAGTGGCGAACCAGAGGATGCTTTCAGAATTTGGCCACTGTCTCAACTGCAGGAGGTTTTAGGACATGAAGGCAGAGCTGGAATCTGCAAGGGATAAAATATATTGTGTGAAAGTTGCAGTTGCCAGGCCCCATAGGATACAACTGGTCCCACCACCTCCAAGACCAATACAGACCAGAGAAGGAGGCCGTTCAGTAGTGGGAGAAGGAAGGGGAGAATTGGGAAAGGAAAACTGAGCCTTAGAAATTGGGGTTGTGCAGTGGCAATTGGTTCAGCCTATTGCAAGAAGAGATCCTTCAATTTATTCCCACAAGGGAAAAGGAATGAGTATGTCTAACAGGTAAAGTCTGCTTCAGAGCATGCCATGGGGTGGACTGAACCCAAAAGTGGGCAAATGAAAGGTACATAAAGCGGGGAATTCAACTGTGAGAGGCTCTGGGAGGGATTTGAGTGTCATGCCCTTGGTAAAGAGGTGATCTTCTGTTTCTCTCAGGTGACAGCATGCAGACTTAAAGAAGGGGGTTAACTCATGGCAGAGGGAGAAGGACGGCCAGATCTAATTGTGCACATAGGTACAAATGGTCTGAGCTGGTGAAGCATGGAACAAGTGCAGTGAGACTTTTAAGCACTGAGGAAGGTTGCTAAGGAGAGAGCAAAGGCAGTAACCTTCTTCAAGACCAGCCCAGTGATAAGGTTGCAGCAAGATGCATCATTATGAAGGAGATCTGGGCTTGTAAATGATCCCCTGAATCCCACACTATAGCTGGTTGGGGACCAGGTGAGTTGCAGACATGAAGCACTTGGCTTTTATTGGGCACAGGTTACATGGCATTTATGTCCCCTTCCCAGAGATTGACATTGGCACTGGCTAAGAGAGAAGTTTAGCAGTTTAGATCAGTGCAAGAGACAGGTATGCTAGAGCAGCCCCAGTTATTGATGTTGGGGCCAGGGGACCATTAAATCATAAGGAAAAAAAAAGATTGTTAGCCAAATGGGGAGAACTGCCTTATATATACTTTACCACCAAATGTTCAACAAAGATTTCAGAAACTGATATTCCACCCTAGCCCCCTTCCCCCTGAAAAAAATGTCGCATGTCTACAATGTTTAAAATGTAAAATCATAGACAGAAAATGGACAAAGCTGGAACAATACCAAACAAGTGTCAATGCAGTCAGTGTCTGTTCGCTGCATGCCTCATGTCTATATTCTCCAGTCCATATTGTTTAAGACTCACAAACAGCAGCTGCTTTCCATAAAATTATTTATGTCTTTCATGCAAGATATTTCTGCAACATGGTTTTGATATTTCCCAAGTCACAGATTCACATTAACATTCATTTATATGGGCTCTTCACAGATGGACATTCAGAAAGTTAATGGGATTAAGAAAGCCATTGTTGGGTTATCCTTCTGAGTCAGAAATGGAAATTCAAATACTGGTTCTACAAAACTATTCACATTTTTAATATAGGTCATGATGTCTAGGTTTCATTTTTATAAAATGAGTGATAATCTAAGACTCAAAGCACTTCCAATAAAGTTAAAACACAATAATTAACACAGCTTCTCAACAGCACTGTTAAACAGGGCAAACAAAGTTAGGAATAAGGCTAAGATGATAAGGCAGGTTAAATGTGCATAAAGAATTTTTGTGAACTCCAATCTTAAAAGGACACCTTGAAGTAATACATCAGACATACGGAAGGAGGTTATTCCAAAACCCTTGACCACTACTGAAAATGCTCAGCATCCAACAAATATCTACCTAGAGTGAAATATATTCAGCAAGCCCAGATTCCTGAAGTGAAAGGCTCTACCAGAGCAGTGGAGGTCAGCAGCTCATAAACATAGGTGACATCCACACCTTTCAGATCCTAAAATTTCAGAAATGGACCACGTATAGTAGTCAATTCTCTTCTTGACTGACAGCCACTACAATTTGTTTAGTGCTGGAGTAATATGGTCAGAGCTCTTAGAGTACAGTAGTTAAAAATCCACACAGTCCTGTTTTGCATTGACAGCAAACATAGATGATGAACTCAAAAGTTTAACCTATACATTTTTTATCTTACATGGATCTCAAAAATATCGTATTAAGGTTATATGTACACCCTTTCCCCTCATGCCAAATCAAAGGGCTACCTTTAATGACTCCTTGTTTCTTAACTGGCACCAGATTTTAAAGAATGTTCATTTGTACTTCAGTAATACCAAGGAATATAGTTCATGAACCAGCTCCTGTATGGTACTTTATCAAGGCTTTTCTGATACAAATAGGGGACAAACGAGGCTGTGGACAGTACAATTAAGGCAGCCCTGGTTAGTTAAGGGTCAGGGAGCAAAGAAAGCTTTCTTCCACAACTGGAAAAACAATCAGATAGTAAACAGTGAGTGTGAGCATTACTATGGCAATCTTCACATGCAGTCATTGTTTCAAATGTACTGAAGCTGCAACGCTGGACATGTTGCAGAGTGAGAGATTTTTAAGCATTTTTTTGAGAAATGCATCATTTTTAAACAGAAAAAATGAATACAGTTTGCACAGTAGGCAAGTAAACAAGCAGGAGAGAGTACAAGAGCAGTTGAATGAAAATAGCAGAGGGAACTGATGGCAGCTTTGGTGGAGCAGAGGTGAGGAATCATGATTGACAGTAACTACTTGTCCAATGAAATCGCTATGAAAACCTAAAGAGAGCTTTGAAAAATTGAGCATTAAACAGATGGACTTCCTTGCAGATGCTAGTAATGTAACTTTGACTCAGCTGAAAACTTTTTCGTTTTTTGTGTATCTCTTTGGGGCCTGATACTGTAATATCTTAAAAGTTTATGGTGGGAAAAATGGCAATCAGTAGATTAGCTTTTTTTATTCATTCATAAATCCAGCTAAGTAATCTGAGCCGTGCTTTTTTGATGTACTGTAATCTTGTTTCAAGATCCCTCCAAATACAAATGTTGCATAGTATTATATTGTATGAAATATCACAGAGATTAAAAAAGCAGATACAATCTTTAACAATGAGTGTTTTAAACTATATCAGAAAGACAATGTCATCTAATTATGACAATGACAATGACTGTGAGTTCATGAGATCTGAAGCCATAATTTTAAAATGGGGAAAGGGCACAAATGAATATGAAATAGTACCTAAAGCAACATAGCACCTACATACACATTCTGTAGTATCATGGTCAAATGTATTTGGGATATTAAGAATTGAGCCCTAAATCTTCTTACATACCAGAGCACCTGAAACATACTTAATATGTCTTTTACAATCTATGGCAAAAAAAAACAAACAACAGAATAAGCACTGGGCGAGCCAAGATACAGCAAATGCAATCCTTATCATGTAACGTAATTTTAAAATTGGTAGCTCAATGATTTACAGCCTGAGAGAGAGATTCTGATAATATTGTAATCATCTTTGGATAGACTTTTACAATTATTTATTGACTGTTGAAACACAATAAATAAAGGAAACGGAATATTAAACAAAAACAAAAAAACACATGGCTCATTTTCTAATATGCTATCTGTGAGCTTCAGGAATAATTGATAGAGGCAATGCTGGACACCATGGCAGGCCAGCCATGTGAAACTAGGTTCCAGTGAGTCACCTGCCTGCGACTCCATGTCAATACAGTGAATCAATTTTAGTGATTGCCAATTTCAGGGAATTAAAATTAGCAACAACTGCAGTGATGGGTCATTTCAGCAAATATATTTTTCAGTGACTTTCAGTGAACACAGCCACTGATATTCAAACCTGCATTTCAAAATTATAAGCCAGACCCAACAGATATTCCATACATGGACGAGAGGTGTATTCCACCACCACCCGCACAAGCCATTCAGTCAAATCCTGGTAATGCCGACAACTCCCCGTAGCAGCAGAACCAGATTTCTCAAGAACTCCACAGCCATGATTCCGGTATGCTCAGCCATAGAAAACACACCCTATTAATTCACCTAATGCACCTGTTCCACATTAAGCAACTCTCCACAGGTGCAGTCACTAATTGATCATGGTGACACAAGGGAACCATTCCCCTCTGCACCCACAGGGGCTGTGCACCCTGGACCCCCTATTTCTTCTATTCTAACACCATGGTGCACTTGGACACAGGCAGTATGTTGCATATTTGAGATCGCACTAAAACATAGTCGCCATAATGAGCAGTCATCTTAATGAGCATTTGTTGTATTCCATTCTTTGCTGTATGATGCCACATGCTCATGTTGTATTCGCTATTACTGATTTGCTGTAATTGATGTGCTGGTATTGCTTTGCTCAATTGACGTGCTACCCCAATGGCTGTGTGGTGAGCTCATCAGCTATTTGATCTGGAATGGGCACACTGTGGTAGAGGTTGGTTCTCTAGGTTTTCAGTTGCATAAATGTTGTCTCTGCAAGCTTTTTTCCTTGTCACATTCAGAATGCATCCTTATTTTATTTATTTAGCTTTTCTTGACCAGGAAAAGAGGACTTTGCTATTCTGCCTATTTTCAGTCTCGTCCTGGGAGAGTGGGAAAAGATACACATGCAGACTGACATACAGAACCATATTAAGCTGTAGGTGGTATTTCTATTGAATGTGGGGACATTTGGCCAGGACACAAGGGAAATTCCCTTGCTCTTGCCAGTAGGGGACTCCTTGTCAGTCATTGCCAAGAAGGCTGACATCCTGGAGCAAAGGGGTGGAGGTGGAGATGGAGTTGGAGATGGATGAGGGGGAGAGCTGGAATCACAGAAGTCAGAAAGTAGGGAGGTTACATGTAACAGTCATGGTCAGAGTTCAGATACAGTCAGCACTGGTGGTGCAAGTTACAATTTGGTTGAGAATGCAGCGGCTGCCACCAATAATGCTGATCTGACAGAATGCATGGAGGAGGATTTACAATGTGCATCACAACAGATTTCAGCAAACTCTCTGCAAGGACCCATTATTCAAGGTAACACTGGTGTAGACCATGAAAATGCAGTTCCCTGTTATGATGCTGGCCAGTCGCAGGAGGATTTGCTTTAAGGTGTGATGTGAACACATAAATATTTCTTATTGAAACTGCTGTGGGAGGATGTGAATGACACCACTGCCCAATCAGACCCTTCTCAGTCTGGTCAGTCTCTTGATTGAGAGATTCCATCTCCATTAGAGGGCATTTCTTCTACAGGGCTAAATTCTACTCATCAGTTAGAGGAACCTGATATTGTGGTTTCACCTTCAAGCACTCTACATTTGTGTAGTGGAAGGTACAGGTCAGTAGAGTCTAGAGTCCTAGCACTGAGTCCAGTAGCAGCACTGGCAGCAGCTGGCTGGGAGCAAACTCTTATGGGGGATGGATGGCACTCACCGCGGGCTCAGTTCCAGCAGCAGCAATCATACAAGGAAATATGGCAGCATGTTTGGATTTACACCCTGTTTCTTATCCCCAATTTGCCACAGTGGGGTCCAACCAAGGAAAACTTTCTGGCTCTGCTCTACTGGGCAGGAATATTGCTACAAAGAATTTATGGCCCACTGGTGTGGATGCAGGGACTGCACATATACTGTAGAAGCTCTATCTTCTGTTGCTCTGGAACAAAACATGCAGGTTGCTGTAGGAAAAGAGGTTCCTTGCTCTTCTGCAACTCAAACTGAAATGTTGGGAACTGAAAATACTCAAGGCTGTTCAACACAGTTTAAAATGTCAGATTTGTTTCAAAGGGTGGGTGAGCCTGCTCAGCGCAGCAATGTTGTCAGATTAAAATTTAATGGGGATGTTCACACAGCACCAGCGAGAAAAAGCATGCTGCACATGATGCTTAAGGAAATGATGGGCATTAGAACACATGATTTATTTTCCCTTATACATGTTAAAGGGGAGGCTATCTGGATCTAAGTTTTAAAACTATAGCCATGCTGGAAAACTTCTGTCAGAAGTATCCCCTGATAAAAGATAATAAGCTTTGGGCCCCCTTCTTTCCTATCCCTTTAACGAAACCAACAGTTAAGATCATCACATTGTTGTTTTAGAGTGAGAGAGTCAGTATTTCTGATGCGCAGTATTGGCTCACACAACGGTGTGATATTTTGGAATGTCCTAAACCCATTTTAAATGATGGTTTGGTGTGGACAGGTAGCTGGATGGTTAAAGTTTAGCTTATACAGACAGAAGCTGAGCTTTTGCATTTGCCTGGCAGCTTTTATCGTGGTAGGGACCGGAGTTTATGTTCTACCCTGGCCAACCATGGACCTGTCACAAATGTGGGGCTAGAACACATTTAAGTTCAATCTGGGACAAACCAAGTTGCAACTTGAGCCTTGAGTATGAGCATGTTAGCCTGGGGTGCCCAAACCTATTTAGATACAATTTACGTGATGAGAGTGGGCATTCCTATAGGCAATGTTCTTGGGCTAAACACCACCATCTGGATAGGGTTCCTCTGAATCAGGAGCAGTTTATTACTGAATATCAGGCACAGGCACTTTCTGTATATACTACTGTCATGCCTGTGGACTCCTAGGTATTGGACCTCCCACCTCTTCACATACTACAACACCGTGCACCTTAGTATCTGAACAGGAGCCATGGGCCAACCTCTCCTCTATTTCTAGACAAACGATTCTGGCTCCTGTTCCTCAGGATCTAGATCATGCTCCTACAGTAAGAAAGTCCTGGCTGCTATGAAGAATATGTCCCCTCCTCCCACCCCAGTTACAGAAACTCCACTAGTAGTGGTTAAACCCAGCAGCCGAGGAAGAGGTAAAAGGAAGGCTGAAAGAACTTCACCTACTATATGAATCCAGTGGTCACTGGGAATAGGTACTTGGCTCTTTCTAAATGTAGGAATTGGGGGGACATGGAGGATAAAGGGGAGGAGTCTGATACCTCTTCTTGGCATCCTCAAGAATGGAAGTGTACTCTGATACTCAAACAGAACATACTGCTTCTGTGAAAAAGAAAAGTTTGAGGAGGTCCACTGGGGGAAGGTTCCAGATTGATGATTGCTGTATTTTGTTTTTCATGCTCATGTACGGTGGCCAACTTCTTCTGTCTGTGACTTTGAATGTTTGCAGCATGAAGTCATATAGGAAGACACTGACCACTTCACAATTTTTGAAAGATCTTCTGAATAATATCTTGTTTGTAGAAGATACTCGATTGAAAACACTTTATGAAATCTTTCAGGTTCAGAAAGACTGGAACATTGGGGCATCATACTGGTCCCAAGGTATGGACCTTTGTGATGGAGTGGGTATCTTGTTTTGAGGCTTTGATTTTCAGGTACGGTGGGTAGTTGAAATCTGTCTGGGTTGTGCCCTGTTAATAGATGATGTGTTTGCATCAACTAAATTTAGAATGATAGATATCAACACTCCTCAAAGCATTGCTTTGCACACTGCATTGTTTCATAAGGTTCAACCTTACTTACATACATACCTCAAAATATATTATATTTTGAGGTGACTTCAATTGTGGTCTGGACCATGGAGATAAGTGTGGGATTACATCAAAACTATTTGGTGATTTAAATTGACTGAAGTCCATTGTCAGCACTGCAGGACTGGTAGAAGATTTTTGGGCAAAGCACGTGATCAGAGCTAAAACCTATGTTAAAGATTCCCCAGCTACTCAGACTGAGTTTATATTTTTGTCACCTGATCTTCAAGTTCACTGATTTTATTTGTATTTATTTAGTTTTTGTTTACCGGGTACGTGCACTAGCCATGGCAATGACTATTTTCAGGCATGACCCGGGAGGGTACAGTACATCAATGCATACAGAACATTTCATTACAAGTACAACATAATTGACAATAGCATATATTTCATTACAAGCACGACGTAATTGACAATAGCATACAGAGTAAATAGAGAAAAGGAAAGGTGGCTAAAGACAAGGTAGAAAGTATTAACAGTGTGAGAAAGTAATATGCAAAAAGAAGTGGCTACCAACAGGGTAGATGCAATAACAGTGTGATGGGAATAATAAACAGAAACATATTCAAAATACAGGTTACATAACATTTATGTTTTGAGGAAAAACAAGATAGATTGTGAATGCTATAGTGTTTATTTGGGATCGATAGTCAGGAAAAACTAGGAGGTATAGGAGTAATGGAGATATAAAATAAAGCAGGAAAAGGATAGGGGACAAGTCTAAGTGGAAGGTAGGACATACAGATGGGGGAAGTGTTATTTATATAGTAGAGTAAAAGCAGCATAAGTAGGGAGAGACTAGGTAGGGAGGAGGTGAGCACTAAGGGGGTATGAAACATCGGCACATGTAGGAGGATTCAAGATGGGAATGCAGTTTTTTTCTTAAATGTTGCATATGATGGTGCTTGGCACATGGCTTGAGGGAAGGAGTTCCAGTATTGGGGGGCATGACAGGCAAAAGCACTTGCACCTTTGGAGGTATAGTGTCTAGGCATGAAGAAGGGGGCACCGTCAGTGGATCTCAGCCCATAGGAGGGTGTGTTGATTTGGAAGTGGGCCACAAAGTGTTTGGGTATTTGTAGCCGAACAATATTGTCTATGACAGAGCCATAGGCATAAAGCCATAGCTCGAGTGGAGGAAGCCATCCCAGCTCTGAATAAAGGAGGCAGTGGTGTTTCACCTTATGTGAGGAAGACGCATAGAGACAAATGGTGTAAGTTATGTCCCACTTCCAAAGACTTGTTTTGCACACAGAGGTGTATGTAGCAGCCCCATAAGTAAGTGAGGGCAGGAGGATGCCACGTGCTACAGCAACCCTTGCCAAGGGAGTAAGCACATAACTGGTAGGGTATGGTATGCCAATTTTGGTGTTTACCTGCTTGCAAGTCAGTTGTATGTGTAGGTCAAAATTTAATGATGGGTCAAGTGTGACACTCAGATATTTGAAAGAATCCACCACCTCAATAGTTAAGCCATTTGAGGAGAAGACTTTAAATTTGGATGGGCAAAGCTACTATACCACATTACCATGTGAGACTTCAGATCATTTAGCAGTATCTCTACAGTGTACATTATGATCAGCTTCAGGGTCATCTAAACCACCTTCTGGGTGGAAATTAAATTGCACCTTACTACAAGATCCTTATATAATAGCTCAGTGTGGGGACCTTATTAAAGCATGTACCTCCATCATTGAAACATATTATTCTACACTTGGATGGTGGCATGACTCTAAGATTGAATTTCAGAAATGTTTTCAACAATTGGCAAAAGGAAAAGTCAAATGGTATATTTTAATGACCTACAGTTGCAGCAAACATTGTTCTCATAAATATCAACTGTGCATGAGTCTCATTTAGATTTAAGGGCAGCTATTGAGAAGGTAAAAACTGAAATGGCTATCAATATAATAGCACTGATTCTCTGAAGATGGAGGGTCAGTACAGCACACAAGGCCAGAAACCAGTCTTAGATATTTTCAAAGGCTATAAAGACAGGTTACAAACAGTACTAGACCCTGACAAAAATGAAATTTGAGAGGACCCTAAAGAAATCTTGAATATTGTTCAGGATTTCCAGAAGCACAGTTGGCACTCCCTCTTCTTTAATCCCTGATGTTGAGTATATGGTGGATTTAGATATACCTGTTATTCCTTCAGAGATAGGGAAGCAAAGACAAGGGAGGTTACTTTGGAAAAAACTACTAAAGCTATACAAAGTCTGAAACTTAAATCATTGCCTGAACTGGATGGTCTCACAGCAGAATTTTATAAAACTTTTCTCCGATACATGGCTCCTATCTTAACTAAAGTTTTTAACAACATCTTGCAAAGGGATGCTTTGCCCAGCCAGATGGTGCACTCTTTGCTTATTCTATTGTTTAAAAAAGATGAGAGACATGATTTAAAGAATTGGACACCTATTACTCTCCTAAATGTGGATTATAAAATCTTGGCATAAGTTTTGTTGAGGAGATCGTCTCTGGCTGCTGGCTCTATCATCTCTCTGGCACAGTCTTGTGCTGTTGCTAGAAAATACATTTTTTACAACCACCTCCTGTTAAGGGATTTGGTGCTGAATGGGTCTGGCACACAGTCTGCCATCCTTTTACTTTCTCTAGATCAGGAGAAGGCTTTTGACCATGTGAACCATGAATATCTTTATCAGGTAATGGCTACTTATTATATACCCATGAAGTTTATTGATTGGATAAGATTGCTATATGGCAATAATTGGATTCAACCATATATTAATGGTACTCTAGGATCAGCTTTCCTAGGAAGAAAAGGGGTTTAACAGTGATGTCCCCTGAGCCCCCTCCTATATGCTTTGCAAACTGACTTTTTAGTATGTAAAATTGCAAAGGATGTCTCAATTCCAAGGCTTCAGTTATCAAATGGGCAGACAGTACCTCCTGTCTGCGCCTATGCAGATGACATATGCCTTTGCACCACTACTCAGATTGTGGATCAGATTCTGGTACTTGTACTTGCAAAATTTGAAAGTGTATCTGGGTCCAAATTGAATTACCAGAAGAGTGTAGGCATGTGCCTGAATTCTTCAGCAGTGGCTAGTCAGGCTTTGTCTCTAACCAGTATCTCTATTTCTAATACCCAAATAAAAATTCTGGGTTTATGATTTGGTGGTCAGAATGATGGCTCTCTGAATTGGGATAGGGCTACTTCTAGAGCTACAGGTGTAGTCAGCTCTTGGAAGCAATATTCAATTTCAAAGAGGAAAATGGTATTTCTACTAAAAACATTGATACTTCCTTTGTTTGTACATGTAGTGCATGTTTTCTACTTCCCCTGGCTTTTGAAGTGAAAGTTAGGAATACATTCTTTTAAGGCTTTTGAGGAATTCAGCTTAATTCCATTAAGAGAAACCCAATGTATCATGACTATTATCACAGAGGCATCAGAATGCTTCATCCAATTGTCTTTTTTCAGTCTTTTTATTTATTGGAATATCTACCCCATTTTGCAAGGTGGTTTTTCAGTATGGACTGGCCTTTTTTAGTTGGATTTCTAAGGTAGTGGACAGGTGGAAGTTGGACCCCTTTGTGATTCCCTTGCAACTTAAAGTGTTTCATTTGCCAAACTTTTTGAAGTCTGTGTTTTTGAAATTGAAACAATGGAAACTCACCACTCAATTTATTGTCTCTAATATCAGGAAAGAAACTTTATGTTTCAGTTATATGGGACTATTTTTATGAAGTTACCCAGATTTGGGGGGAGGGGAAAACTAGTTTACAAGAAGTTTTCCAACAGTTAAAAGATAAAAGAATATCTCTTAAGTATTGGGATGCTGCATGACTTTCTTGTCACAGCTGGCTGGGGGTGCGAGGGATGCATAAGCATAAGGCTGTGGTGGAAAGGATGTGTCCTCGGCCTACCTGTGGGGAGGTTATGGAGTCAATAGAGCATTTTTTTCTGTTGTGTCCTTTCTCCCAAGTTTTTTGGTCTCTATTTTTAAGGACATGGAGAGACAGGTGTCTCCACCCTATTACATATGATATTCTTATTTATAGAATATTGCCCCCAAGACTGCCCACATTTTATCATAGCACATTGAGGCTTATATTTGCTGTGTGTAGATTTTACATGTGGCAAGCCCAGTGTGCTCTTTTGTTGCAACAAAAAGTATTTACAGATCACCAAATGGTGGTTCAAATAGCCCGCAGTTTATCCTTGATTTATCAAAATGTGCAGAGCAAGGTCTCTGAATCTACTTTTCAGGGGGTACTGGCATGATTATAATTGGTTTTTGACTCTGCAGGTTTCTTTTTTTTTTTTTTTAGGTTCTGTTGTTTTCTCTTAAGGTTTCTTTTTTCCCCTTAAATGGTTAGGGTACTGTTTTTTTTTATATTGATGGCTTCTTTTCTTCTGTATTGTTGCTAGGTTTTCACTATTGTCATATCAATTTAAATTAGTATTTGAAATTTTTGTTTAGATTCCAATTTCCTCATTGACTGTTATTTCACAATTTTCCTGTCAATTAAAACAATTCCCCAACTCTTGCAGTAGGGGGAACCCCTGCCAACAAAGATGGCTGCTCCAGCAGACAAGGAGGTACAGATGGACATGACTGATGATCTGAAAAAGTGCAGAAATGGCTGCATTGGTGGATGAAATTACCATGGATGATGTGGCTCCCGACTCGGTGCAGATGAAGAATGGATGGAAGGTGACAGCTCAGCAGCCTCTTCAAGAAGAATACAAAACTACAGAGAATGCAGCAAGGAACATGTTAATAACTTATTTACAAAAAGAACTGCAGCAGGAAGAAAGTCAGTATTTGGCAATGAAAGAAAGTTTAAAAGTGCAGCTACCCTCACTACAGAAATATGCAGAATCTACTATGACTCAAGCTGTTCCACTTGACAACATGGCCCAGCTGAGAGCTACTGACATAGGAACATCAAAAGACACCACAGTGGAGTCTGACAAGCCTGTCAAACTCCCCAACCCTGAGCAGTGTGCTGGGAAAACTACAGATTCAATCACAGTAATGCCACACAGCACGGGCAGTACATCTGGAACCTCAGAAATTCAGCAAAAAGATGTGTCTTCAGCGGTGGGCATTGGGAATGGCAAATACCTACTGGATCATACCTGCATGGAGAAAACCACACATAGCTTGACCACGCTGTGAGTAGAGCACATGCTTTTAAAGAGACAAGGAAATTACAGTGATACAAAAGTATCACTACCCCCGACGCTCACCATGAAGGAGAATGGATCTGAACACTGCCAGTTAGGTGCTCGGTCAAGCCGCTCCCATAGTGGAGTGGCTAGAGCACCCAACTCTGCAGTGGATGGGGTTGGGGAATGAAGTTTTATTCCTGACATTGGAATCTTTTACTTGTATTTATTTTTTTCTTGCCTCTATGTCCACACCCCCTCAGAATTGATTATAAGATTATAAGAAGTCCAGGGGGGTACAGTGGGCGCAGTGACAAAGCCCCCAGCACTTGGGAACATAAGCAGGAGGCTGGTAAGGACAGAGGTCTGGGGTTATATTCTGTTTTAACTGAGATATTTGAATAGTTTTGTACATGAAATTAGTTCTATATGTTAAAAATGACTATTTTGAGCTAGAACTGTTACTTGGGCTGTGATATTGTAACTTTTGAGGCTTGGGAACACTTGTTTGGCAGTGATAATTAGAGCGAAATTTAAATGTGATGTTTGCCTGGTGTTAGGGGAGGGGAAATTAACAGCAATCACCTTGTCTTTCATTGTTCACTTGGGAACATAAGCAGGAGGCTGGTAAGGACAGAGGTCTGGGGTTATATTCTGTTTTAACTGAAATATTTGAATAGTTTTGTATGTGAAATTAGTTCTATGTGTTAAAAATTACTACTTTGAGCTAGAACTGTTACTTGGGCTGTGATATTGTAACTTTTGAGGCTTGGGAACACTTGTTTGGCAGTGATAATTAGAGTGAAATTTAAATGTGATGTTTGCCTGGTGTTGGTAGAGCCCTCCACCCACCCTGTTTTGTAGGCTTTCTTAAATACTGAAAAGCCACTGGGGGTTGGGATTGAAGGCCTGTGTATTTCTGTTTGGGACTGAAATTCGAAGCAACAGGACTGTGACATCATACGGTACCTGATGTCTGCATGCAAACACTGTTAGTGGGACTGGACACACACTGGACTGTATGTGTTTGTGAGACTTGGGAACTTTATTGGTGGGGTTGAAATTGGGTTTGTAAATAACTGCAGTCAGTATAGAGAGAAACTGTATTCCAGGGGAAGGGACTGAGAAAAGGGGGTGTGCCATTATAAACAGAGGAGGACAAACAGGGTGGCCATATTCCACCATGGCAGGCATCTTCGGAAGGGTTGTAGGCTGCACAGGCTGTGGGATGGCAATAATTCTCAATTGGGCCTGGAGAGAGAGAGGCTGCCCACTCTGTAGACAGCTGTTTTGTATCAGGAGTGAGGTATATTGGTTAAGGAGTAGGCTGGGGGGGTGTCCAAGGATAAGGGATGTGAATATGGGCAGCAGAAGGGTGGGGCTGAGGGGATGCTGGGGCAATGCTCTGAAATTACAGGACGTTATGTTACAGCAAGCAGGAGGGGGGATATTAGGGACAGAGGACCCTTAGATAGGGATGTTGATGCTAAGGGGAACGCGTATAGGGTGAACATTCCTAAAGATAGTGGAGGGGGAAGAGTCAGGAGGGGCTGTTGTGGGGAAGCCTAAAACAGCAGACTGTGGGAAGGGAGCTCCTAAGAAGAACAGAGCAAGAGGGGAAGAGGAGGGGCAGTTTAGAGGTACAGTCAGGGGAAACTTGGGTTACTTGATGGAGGCTGACATAGAGTGTCACAATAAATTTGAGCTACTAAGCAACCTAGAGGGGGAGGAAGGGGTTGGTGGAAATGAGGAAACTGATACAGATGCCGGGGGGAGGGAGTCGGATACCCATAGGGCATCACAGACCGGCAATGGAAAGGATAGAAATAGTCCCAGAGGGAGAAGGGGAAACATAAATGTTAACCAGATGGGGGAGATGCAACATATTGCAGACATGAGGGAGAAGAGCATGACTGGAGAGAAACTGGGAGACAAGGAGGTGGGAGAGGGGCCCCCTTCAGCAGAGGTCCAGACCTGAGATGGGGCCCTAGCTAAAGGGATCACAGAGAGTCTCTGGATGCAGGGGTACTATTACAAGGGGAGGATGGTGGTGCGGGGAAGGGAAACCATCAGGCCAGGATAAATGGTTTGGATAAGAGAGGGTTAAAGGGGACACCTATTCAGAGGGGGTCTGAGTTAAGTGGGCAAAATAACGAGGGAGGCAGAAAGGGGAGGGTGACAAGGGGGTCTCTAATAAGGCAGGAAGACTCCCATGGAATTGAGATCATGAATAAAGGGGGGATGGGGGGCTGAGAGGGCATAGTGGAGGTAACCATAAGGATGATGGCTGTGTTAAGGTTCTGTTATTGGGAGACTCGATGATTAGGGGTATCCAGTAAAGGGACAGGGGGGTGGATGCCATAGCCAGGTGAAGGTAGTGAGTATCTCTGGGCTGACAGTGCACAGAGCAAAGTTCATGGTGTATGAACTGGTTAGGGATTTTGGAAGGAAACCGGATTTCCTGGTGCATTTGGAAACTAATGATCTAGAGGGAAATAGCATTTTGGAAATCCAAGCAAGGTTCCAAGAACTTGCCAGAGTCTGTCGGGATAATGGATGCAACATTTCCTTTTCGGAGATATTGCCAGTACCAAAGGCCTAAGTGGAGAAAAAAATGAAGATCACAGAGGTTAATGACTGGCTCAGGAAGTGGGGTGAAGAGAGTGGGTTGGGGGTGTTAGGGAACTGGAAAGGAGTTTGGGAGGATAAGGGACTGTATGTGAAGGACAGGCTTCATCTTACCCCATTAGGGAAGGAAGTCCTTAAACAGGGGATGGCTGACTACATTCAAGAAAGGTGGGGTTTAAACTTGTGAGGGGGGAAGGGATAAGGGAGGGGATGACCAGAAGCCCTCCTCCAGATTAGGAGTAGCCTTCAAACCCAAGGGGAGGGGAACAGACTGGGGGTAGAGGTTTCAGGAGGAGCAGAGAGTGGAAGTATAAGGAACCTGGGTGGGGTTCGACTAAGGATCAGGGATAAGGGGTGGGGTTGGTGTTAGTAATTGCCAGGAGCTTGGAAACAAGTTGCCAGAGTTCCAGGCCATGCTGTTCGAAGGGGTGGATGTGATGCCGGGTCACGGAGACGGCTAAAACAAACCATGACTGGGACCTAAACGTGCTGGGGTACACTATGCTTAGGAAGGATAGAAAGGAGGGCAGGGGGGGGAGTGGCTATGTTCATTAGAGATGACATAGAAATTGCTAGGGTAGAAGAGGCAGAGGGAAATGTGGAGGCCTTATGGGTCACCTCACGATCCCCAGCAGGAGATAAGAACAAGCTGGGTGTAGTATATAGGCCCCCCGGGATGAGTGATATTCTAGAGGATGGTTTGCTGGACAACATCATTGCCCAGTGTGGCCTAAAAGAGGAAGGAGTGGTGTTGATGGGGGACCTTAATATGCCAGGTACAAACTGGGGAACCATGTCCTCTAAGGTGGCCAAGGAGCAGAGGCTGCTGGATGGCTTCCAGGATGTGTTCTTAACACAGCATGTGATGGAGCCCACAAGGGAGGGGCATGTTCTGGACGTGGTTCTGGCAGATGGGGATCTGGTAAGGGACATGGTTGTAGAGGACCCCCTGACTGGGAGTGACCACAATACTGTCTGATTTCAAATAAGCATGGGGGGGGGGAGATCTAGGACACTGGCAGTGGACTTCAGGAGGGCAGACTTTGAGGGCATGTGAAATATTCTCAAGGATCACTTGAAGGGGATTACATCAATGACAAGAGTGGAAAGGAGATGGGAGGTCATAAAACGGGGACTTCATGAAGCAGTCAGGATCTGTGCTAAGTTGAAACGTAAGGGAGCAAGGTCACATAAACCATGCTGGTGGTCCAGTGAGGTACAGGTAGTGGTCAGAGAAAAGAACGCGGCCTATAAAAAATATAAAACAACAAGAGAGGATAGGGGTAAGGAAATGTACCATCTTGCATCTAGAAAAGTCACCCGGATGGTGAGGGGAGCAAAGTCCAGTAAACAGCAGTGGCTGGCACAGGGGATACATGGAGGGGAAAAGGGGTTCTTCCGGTACATTGGGGAGCAGAGAAAAACTAAGGGCCATCTCAGCAGATTGAGATCAGAAGGAGGGTGGGTGGAAGAGGCGAGGGACCAGGCAGAGGTATTTAATGAGTACTTTGCCTCTGTGTTCACTAGGGAGGGGGATGGTATATCTACAAAGCAAGGCATTACGGGGATAGAAGTGGCAGTGAGTGGGATCAGGGGAGCAACAGAAATGGAGCAAGAGGGAGGGAGAGGTACCCAGGGGTGTCACATCTGGATAAGGATAAAAAGGCCAGTAAGGTGGAGGGGATGGATGATGCTATCTCCACCAAAAGGGTGTGGTTAGCCCTCAAGGCCCTAAAGAAAGACAAATCTCCTGTGCTGGATGGCATTCATCTGAGAGTACTATGGGAATTGGCGGACATACTGGCTGCATCCTGGCGGAGCTCTTCAACAGGTCACTTGAGACAGGGAGGGTACCTAGGGATTGGCGAGAGGCACATGTGGTGCCAATCCATAAAGGGGGGTCGAGGGAAGTACCAGGTAACTATAGACCCATCAGTTTGACCTCGGTGGTGGGAAAATTATTGGAGAGTATACTAAAGGAACGATTGGGGTTGTACTTGGAGGAGGTGGGAGGTCTGAATAGTCGGCAACATGAGTTTGTGCCAGGTAGATCATGTCAAACCAATCTTGTGGAGTTCTACGAATGGGTAACATCAGAACTGGACAGGGGAAAGCCTCTGGATGTATTATTCTTGGACTTCAGCAAGGCGTTTGACTCTGTCCCCCACAATGATCTGGTGGAGAAACTGATGGGGTTGGGAGTAGGCCCTTTGATGGTCAGATGGATTGAAAACTGGCTAACTGGATGCACCCAGAGAGTAGTGGTCTGTCGGGAGCTCTCAAACCCTAGAGAGGTTGGTAGTGGGGTACCGCAGGGCTCGGTCCTGGGTCTGATCCTGTTTAATGCATACATATCTGACATCAGGAAGGGTATAGGGTGTGAAATGAGTCTCTTCGCTGATGACTCCAAGATGGGAGCAGTAGTTGAGGGAGAAGAGGGGAGGTTGGCCCTGCAAGGGTACCTGGACACCCTGGAAAGCTAGGCTCACACATGGAAATTAAATTTCAATATCACCAAGTGCAAGGTGTTGCATTTTGGGAGGGGAAACCCTAAACACAGCTACACCCTGGGAGGGGAGGCACTGGAGGCCTCAATAGGGGAAAAAGACCTAGTGGTCATGGTGGATGCATGTATGAATAACTCTGAGCAGTGCAGGAGAGCGGCCAGCAAGGCAAACAGGATGTTGGGATGCATCGTAAGGGGGATCACCTCTAGGAGCAAGGAAGTGATTCTGCCACTGTACAATGGACTGGTTAGACCACATCTTGAGTACTGCGTACAGTACTGGAGACCACACTTGAAGAGGGACATACAGCTCCTGGAGAGGGTACAGAGGAGGGCAACTAAGATGATATGAGGGCTAAGGGGATGACATGAGGACAGACTTGAGGAGCTCTGCCTCTTTTCATTGGAGGAGAGGAGAGATGGGGACATGATTGAGGTCTTCAAGTACCTCAAGGGAATAAATAGGGTAAACATGGAGGGATATTTAGACTAAAGCAGGGAGGTATCACCAGAGAGCATGGTTTGAAGTTGGAAGGTGGAAGGTGAGGGGAAAAGGAGGTTTTCACTGAGAGGGTGGCGGACCTTGGAATGCACTGCCTGGTGAGCTGGTTCAGAGATCCACAGTGGAGGGCTTCAAGAGAGGGTGGGACAGACACAGCAAGTGGATGTATCAGATGATGTCCTGTCCCAGGGGGGTGGGGATGGATGATAGGGGTTTCTGGAACACAAGGGAGGGGAGGGCCTCGGCACCCAACTAGGGATCTGAGGTTCGAGCAGACTCGATAGACCATAAGGCCTAATCTTCTGGCAAATAGTATGTTAGTATGTAAAACAAAAGGAAAACTGTTGAGTGTGTTTTCATTCTTTTAGCTGCTGCACAGTTGTGGTATGTGTGGTATCATCCATGACATTATGACCCCATGCCTGGCAAATACAGGCTGTAAATGACTTGGACTAAAATGACCCCCCACATCTACAATCCTGTCTAAAGTTTCAACCAGCATTGTTCCATTGCAAATGACTCAATTTCTGAACTCTGCAGTTGCAATAGATAGAAAAAGAATTCAGCAAGACAACTCTGCATGGTCTCCCAAAATGGCCTTGATGGGAGATGGATGGATACTGAGTTCAGAGGGTAAGCGGGTCCCTTACCCTCCTGATCCAAAAAAGCAAGAATATGCCAATGAAACTGCAGCTGAAAATGTGGTCCCACAGAGTAATACAGGGTCTGACATTAATATAGACACTGGGGTCCATGAAAACAGAAAAGAAAGCTCTGAAAATATGGCTCGAGCAAACATTGATAATGAAATGGAAGGTTATGTTGATCATACAAATGAGGCCAATAACAATACGCCTGCCAGCCCACCAGACAATGGGAGAGGAGGTCCTCAGAGCCCAACACAATTGGGCCCAAAGGAATCTGTTTTACAAAACCCAATTAGATCAGCATGGTTGCAACCACTGTTTAGATTATCAAACCTGTTTCAAAACAAGGAAGAGCTAGCCACCAAAAGAAATGCAGTTCATTTAATTTATAAAGATGGATTGGAGGAGGCTATGGACAGACTCTATGTGTCAAGGACATTGCTAAAAAGGATCCATGAAGTACTTTGCATCAGAAATATTTGTGCTAATACACATTGGCAATTCAAATTATGACATTAGCTTTAAAACTGTTTTAAGGCTGGATAGGCTTTGGGCTCAGTCTAATTCCTTGAAAAATACCACATTATGGATACCATTCCTAGCTGTGCCTTTAACTAAACCTGCTGTAAAATGGATCACGGCAATGTTCATAAATGAAGAGGTCAGTATTGAAGATATACTATTTTGGTTGTGACAGAGGTGTGAGGTACTAGGCAGACCCTCCCCCATATTGAACAGCGAGCAAATGTGGAATGGGGGTTGGAAAATTCAGGTTAAGCTATATGCCACAGATAAGGAAACAGTGCATTTACCAAGTTATTTCATTTTGGGCATGGATGGAATATGCTTTTTTTTTACCTTGGGCAACCTAAAACATGCCATAAATGTGGGGGCATGACACATCTTAGCTCTGCCTGCGACCCCCCTAGGTGCAACCATTGTTTGGAGTTTGGTCATCTATCTGCTAGCTGTTTGAATTTGTTCAAGTATAATTTATGTGAAAGGATGGGTCATTCTTAAGGCAAATGCCACTGGCCATCGCACAATAGAGAGAACTGCCCCTTGCATGAGGAATTAAAAACCAAGGTCCAACAAATGACAGCCAGGTGTATTTCAGAACAAAGAGCAGAAACCCTAAGGGAAGAATGATTGGAGCAGGGTTCTCAGCAGCTTAGAGAGGAGAGTTCATTAGGTTAGGGAGAAACAGCAGACACTATACTGGTTGCAGAACAAGATGGAGAAATACCAGGTACAAGCACTGCTGCACCTGTAACAATAGAGGCAGCTGGCTTTATGAAGACAGACACGCCTGAGGCAGAAAACCTAGAGGCAGAAAACCTTGAGACAGATGTACCAGTAACTATGCTCCCTCCCCCCCATTCCCCACAAAGGCAAGAGGCCCCCTTTAAGGTAACTGAGCCAAAAAAGAACAAGGTCAGGAAAAGCACAATGTAATAAACAAGGATCAAAACAGGAAAAGACTCAGTCACAAAAACTCGGAAAGAAGGAAATAAATATGCAGCCCTGGCTAAACAAAAACAATGGAGAGACACAGATTGGGAGGGAGAGGTATCAGAAGCTTCCCCAATTAGTCAATCAATCAATCAATCAATCAAAGTCTTTATTTATTTAACCAGGAGATCACAATGAGCAAGCTCTTTTTTGAGGTGGACCTGGGTTTGTTAACAAGGAACAAGGGACAATATATGTGGTATGCAACACACAAGAAAATAATAATAATACAAATAAAGTGAGATACAATAATACAGTATACACAAAGTATCAGCAGGTACCATTGACAGTAGTATATGTTTGGAACAGAAGATACAGCTAGTTTTGGGTAGAACTCAATTTTTTATAAAAGTAAAGAAATACTACTGACATCATATCTGACCCAGAGGAAGGTAAAGAGAAATCTTCAGTGGCAGTGGCCAAGAGGACTAAGTGAAGAAAGAAATCATAAGCATCCTCAGTACAGTACAGGACCTCCTATATATTATAAATGATGTCCCTATCCATTTTTACACTCAATGTAAACAGTGTGAAAAGTACTAAGAAAAGAATAACAATTCTGCATACATTACAGGAAAGGCAATATGTCATATTATGTTTGCAGGAAATATGGCTTAGGACCACACAAGAAGTACAACATACAACTCAGTTGTGGAAAAAAGGCAGTATTTTTTGTCCGCAGGCAAGGACACCTGCAATGGCATAGAGATATTATTCATAAAACCCAACATAAAAGTATCTAGATTGCTAGAAATGCAGCCTGGCAGAGTATTGTTGCTTGATATTGGGTACTTACAGGAAAGATTTCAGCTGATCACAATATATGCACCCCAGAACAAAGCTCAGAGATTAGCTTTGTTTAAAATAATACAGTCTTATTTGCACACCTCCAGGATGGTAATGTGGGATGGAGATTTCAATTGTGGCCTAAAACTGGAGGACCAAGGCCAAAAAACTGATAAATTGATTTGTGATTCCTTCACCCTTCAGGATGTAGTAAAAGCTGCAGAACTACAGGTTGCTTATAAACAAATGCATTCAGGTGGGGTCAGATCTATTTTAGGGGTACTATATCCACTAGGATAGATTTTATCTTTACATATAATACTGTTCATGTGATAGAAATACAGATGCAAGCCTGAGAATTCTCAGACCATAGGTCCATATTAGTAAAAATTCAGTGGGATCACACTCCCAGATGTAAAAAAAAATGAATGGAGACTATTTTAGAACTTCCGAATGTCAGCACAAATGGAGACAGGAATGGCATGCGAGGCTTTCTGAATTGGAGCTGTATGAAGATTTACTTGAATGGTGGGAGGACACTAAAGTCTCCTGGAAGAATGTTTTTCAGAATTACTTAAGACATAAAGCTAATGAGGAATATTTAACATATCTATGCTTGAGGGGTACACTACAGAAACTAATCTCAAAGACAGAAACTGATAAAGTAAATTACAATTCACAGATCAAGGTTATAAAATAGCAGATGTTCAACATACAACACAATAAAGTTAAAACTTTGGCCCAAGAGCAGATGTTTGGCATTCAAAGCAAAACTAGCATCTTTGATCCATATAAAGATAGTAAGGGGAGAATAGCACATCGGGTTATTGAGCAACTTATTTCTGAAGATGGCCAACTGGAGTCAACACCAGCAGGGTTATTAAAAATAGTAGAAGAGCATGTGCAGGAACAATTCAGAAATCAAAAACAGGTTAGTGGAAGATCTGAGTTATTTTAAGAAACTATCACTGCCAACATTAACAGAACAGGACTCACAGGCCTAATACAACCTGTAACAGTCAGTGAGGTAGAATTAGCCATAAATACACTGAAGAACAGCACTGCCCCTGGCACAGATGGATTAGGGTCTCAGTTTTATAAGGTGTTAAAAGTTGAGCCTGCCCCAGTAATGGCCCATTTGTACAATCATATGTTGACAATGGCTAAACTGTTGTGCTCCATGTACAAAGCCATACTATTGTTAATTTACAAGAAAGGTGAGAGAGAAAACTTAAAGAACTGGAGATCCCTAAGCTTATTAAATAATGATTTTAAGATATTATGTAAAATATTATCAAGGAGGCTCACAAAAATAGCTGCTACACTAATCAGTCCGATGCAGACTTGTGCAGTTCCAAATAGGAAGATCTAGGACAACCTCATAACACTTAAAGGATTCTTTGAGAAAAGTAATAAGGGAGCCATCACTGGGTATGTTCTCAGTCTAGACCAGGAGAAGGCCTTTGATAGGATTGTGCACACCTACCTATTTGATGCACTAAAGGACTTTGGATTGCCTCAGACTTTTAAATCCTGCATCAAGTATTTGTTCAGGGAAGCCACATTAGTTCCAATTGTAAATGAATGGCTGGAAAAAGATATTAGGATAATTAATGGGGTAAGGCAAGGGTGCCCACTGAGCCCCATCCTATATGTTCTTGGACTAGATGTTTTTGTAAGGACTATCCAGGCAGAACAAGGTCTCTGAATCTACCTGAATCTACCTGTGCCCAGACATACAGTATGCCAGTCAAGATCCTGGCATATGCTGATGACATGATCATTACATTAGTGCTTAAAGATATTGAACTCGCAATAGGAACACACCAAGAAAAATTTTCCAGGGTTACTGGTTCTAGGATGAATGACTATGAAAGCTTAGTTACTGCACTAGGATTCACCCCATACCCAATAATGGACAGCTTGCATGGATACCCATCAGGGCTGGAGATATGCAAATGTTAGGGATACAGTATGGAACAGGTGACATGGCGGTGAAAAAAAGGGAAACTGGTATTCAGACAGCTTTTAGATTAGTAGCACCTTGGAAAGTCCTTCAGATATCTAAGAAAAAGAGAGTAGTTTTGATAAAAACACTTCTCATTCCTGTATTTTTATACATAACCCATGTGTTCCACCTGCCTTCACAACTTGGTAACAACATTACTTAGAATCTTTTTTCAGGCATTGTGGGGGAGTAGGCTTAACCCTGTTAAAAGAGAAATAACGTATAGGACACTGCAGGAAGGGGGACTGAATATGGTCAACCTTGTTGCCTTCTTTAGCAGTCTTTTTATTGCATAAAATATAGGACATGTACTTCAAACACAGGAAAAAAAAAATATAGAAAACATTGGTGCTGGAATGGGTAAACCTTAGTAAAATTGCCTGGACAAACATGAATACTAGATTATTGACAAGAAGTAATGTCATCCCAGCATACACTGAAGATGTATTGAACTTTATTATAAGATGGTGGATCACAACAGTTTAAGTACAGACATCTGACAGAAAAATATTGTACAACATAATACTCCAAAATAAGCAAAAGGATACAATTTCTTTCCCATACTGTACAGAGGCAGACACTAAGACAGTGTTGCAGCAGTTAAACAACCCTAAAGTACCAGTATATGTTTAGGACCTACTGTGGCTAAGTAGCTATGGAAAGTTAGAGGTGAAGAGCAACAGTGAACATAAGCAGATGTCAGAAAGATATTGGCCCATAGAAACCTGTGTGACAATTTTTGAGACCCAAGAACACATTCTTAGAATGTGACTATATTAGGTCCTTTTTGGGATCTGCCAGCAAAAAGAACAGAATAAACCATTATACACTACCCTGACCTATGTAGACCTAATGGATGGGAAATTGTCAAGTGGTTGGCAAAATACACAAAAGAAAACTTACTGGTAATATTCACAGTCTTGAAATACTATGTATGGCAAGCTGAGTGTGGGTTATGCTGCAAAAGAAAGCTATGCATAAGGAGATCTTTAATAATGTACAAAATGCATTAGGGCAAATACAAGAAAGGGACTAGGGCACATATTCTAAGGAGAAAGTAAGAAATTATGGGTGAATTGTAGGATATATGTATTTGGTTACAGTAAGATGTGACTATGTTGTAAAATGTTTATAACAGAAATGAGACATTGTATGTAATGAACGACTGCTTTGAACAGAAATGTAACTTGTATATATTTATTTTGCTTCTGGCAATGTTTGTAGACCTTTTTCTCAATAAAATTCCCCTACTCTTTGGAAGGGGGTGCTGTAGGCTGATTTCCAAGATGGAGGATCCAGAGGCAGCATGAGATGGCACCCTGCTGCAGGCTGGGAGCAGGTCCTATGACCCAACCAATGTGCAACCGGAGGACAAAGAAATGTTGTTTTCTACTAAAATGATTTGGAATAGTTCTGCAGATAGAATACCAGATGACATGGATTTGGTAACTGAAGAAGTACTCACCAGGACAATGCAGAATGATACAAAGACAGATGCAGCCCAGCTGGAGAAAGAACTGGAGGAACAGCAGAGCCTGCTCTTCCAGATGTTGGCTAAGGAGGAAGATCAGTGCATGAAGAGGAAGGAAGCATTAAGAAAATTGCGTGTTGAGTCTGTTGCACAAATGATCCCCAGGACCAGCAAATTATCTTCTGCTACCACAGAGCCTTTGGTAAGAACATCTGCCAGCTGCCCAAGTGAATGACAGCTGCAGAAGTCCCCATCTGTCCAAGGCACAATATGAATGGCTTTTCATACTACTGATGTTGTGCCAGACAAGTCAGTATGGTTACCTGATAGAGCCTTAAGGGAGGCCGGTTGGCTGAAAATGCTGGCTGACAACTGGATTACTGAGCTTGTACTGGAGACTTTCGCCACCTCAGAGTTGGAAGGTGGTCTGACCCAGTCTACCCCACAGCAGCAAGTGGCACAGCCTGACTCAAAGGTAACCTTGCAGACTGTTGGTTTACAAAGCAAATGTACTCTCCAAAACAAAATGTTGTCGGATGGGTACCAGACAACAATACTGAGCACTAGCAAGCAGGAGGAAGTGGTATTGCCTAGTGAGCCAGCAAATAATCTGGGTCCCCAGAAGTTGTATTCTGAATGCATGCCTGTTGAAATTTGGTCACCCCAATTGGCATCACTGACAACTGTAAAAAGCGCTGCTATAGCAGTTGGCTCTTCCCAATCACCACATGTACTGCAGGATCCTTAGTCAAACCTGCTGGGAGGTCAAGATATTGCTGTTCATGGCATTGTGCAGGATGCATTATCGAGTGACTCAGTACTACCCAGTCAGGTACTGAGCACTAACAGTGACCCGAGTGTTGACTCAGAGCTACCAAGTTTACCATCCCCCCTCCCTCTCCAGAATTGGACCTTGATATGCTGATTTATTTAACAGGACTGAGCCTGCACCTAAATGAAATGTGGTCAGGCTGCACTATGAAAGAGGATTAGAATCCAAACCAGACCATATGTATTTTGGTCATTTATTATTGAAAGACTCCATGAAGTTTATGGCATCAAAAAGTTATGCCCTTATCCACATTTCAGGAGAGGCAATTTCAACAAGAGTTTCACTGGATCGATTTTGGTCCAGATATTATCAATTGAAATTTTCCCCTCTCTGGATGTCATTCATATCAGTCCATCTGACCAAACCCACAATTAAATACAATGCAGTCATGTTTTGAAATGAACATGTACTTGTGGGTGATATTGTGCACTGGCTTCAGCAACATTGCAAGGTCCTCAGTGCCCATGAAGACCTAATCAACTCAAAGTTTTTATGGACTGGAGATTGGAAATTAAAAATCTAATTGAGACACTCTGAGGAAGGGGTCCTACATCTTCATAACAGTTTTCTTCTTGGTCATAATAGGTGGGTGTGCTTCTACTTAGGGCAACCAAAGGCTGTGTCTTATTGTGGTGCCCCAACGCATTTGTCCAAGTTTTGTGACAAACTATGGTGTGGTATCTGCAGAGAGATTGGTCACATCAGTTTGCAGTGCATCAACCCTTCGAGATGCAGCCTGTGTGGTGAATATGGTCACAAATTACAGAGCTGCCCGTGGGCTTCACACAGTAAGTCCTGTAACCTGAACCCAGGTGATTTAATAAAACAAGCACAACAGAAAGAGGAAGCTCCTGCCATGGAAACCATTATCACCATATAGGATCAGGAACTTCCAGGGGGTTTCTTCAGGCTAGCATTCTCCTGTACCAGCTGAAATCAACTCACAGACTGCTGCATGGATTTTACAAGGACTACCCTAACATCAACACCAAACTCTGACATTGCACCAGACACCAATGTAGAGGACACCTAAATCCAGATGCCCCCCAAGAATGGAAAACACCAAGCATGGGACAATGCAGCCTATGGCAACATAAACTGGTCACACCTGCACTTGACACAGGAAATCAGTATAGTGCACTGGCCACTCAAAATTGTGGTGACATGGAGGCTGGAGATGTAGATTCTGATACCTCTTCCTCCCACTCTGCTTATCAGGAGACAGAGGTACAACACCCAGATGGCAAGAAAAGAAAGAAAAAGAAAAGAAAATGATCTAGTCTTCTCTTTAAAAATGGCACAGTTTTCTATTGCCTCTTTAAATGTCTGTAGTCTGTTGAATGGGAAGAAGGAAGATGTTGTTTTTTCTCTGTTACTCGATTTGTCTTTGGACATCATTATACAATGGCAAGAAAGAATCCTGGTTTCTGATTGGTCAGTTGGCTATCACAGCAGGGATGTTATCCTGGCATAACATCCCTGCTGATTGTTTGGATGATTTCGATCCCCATCCCCTCCATGATCATCTCCTCTTTCTCTTAAGAAACAAAAATATGTTTACACACTAACAAAAACATTCTTTAAAATTATTTTTTTATTATAAAACAACAAGCCATTGTATAATAGGAATAATGCCCTCCAGGGTGGGAGTTATGCTGGGATAACATCCCTTCTCGGGTGTTGGACGCCCTCGGCCGGTGGCCTCGGGCCCAACCACCCGAGGTGGGATGTTATCCCAGCATAACTCCCACCCTGTCAGGCATTATTCCTTTATTTTGTTTGTTGCAAGAATCATAATTAAATTCAACAGCTTCAGCACAACAAGCCCAAATATCTTGGGTATGGGGGCCATTCTATTGGTATTTCAGGACTGATAGAGCAGATAGAGTTGGCATTTTATTCTCAGGGTCAGGTTTTAAATTACAAAAGCTCATGGATATACTGCCAGGTCAGGCATGAATTGTTGATGGCATCTGGCATAATCATCCCAGTAGATTTGTACTGATATATGCCCCACAACAAAAAGCTGACAGAGTCCAGTTATTACATACTATTCAACCTTTCTTATCTACAGCAAAAGATATACTTTGGGAGGGATTTTAACTGAGCTTTAGAGATAGAAGCCTGAAAAGAGCATTGCAAAAACGTTTGTTGTGATTCATTTGCTTTACAACAATGCATTGAGACAGCAGAATTAGTAGATTGTGGTTCATGGGCATCCCCAAAAATTTCCTACTCCTATATTCGGAATACCCTTTTGACAAAAATTGATTATCTTTTTGTTTCACAAATACTTAAGGTAATGAATACTGTTATCAACTCCATAGAGTTTTGGACCATGTTTTAGTTAAACTTGCTATAACTAGGGCACAGGAGTCACAATCTCTATCACAAGATTGAAGATGAATATTGCTAGCTTATCTAAATCTGATGTAAAATTAGGTCTCACTTTGGTACTTCTGGCCAGAGCATCTGTTCTTTATTTGTATGATAATTTGGGGATATGGTGGGAGGATACAAAGTTAGAAATTAGGAACTGAATGCAGAACTGTGGTAAATCCCAAATTAAACTAAAGTTTTTAAAATATTTATCTTTAAGGACACAACTATATAAACTTTTGACTGCTACTTGCATTTCTACATCAGATCTTTCCAATCAAATTTCTGAAATAAAAACTGGAATGAAGCAGTTCCAATATGACATGTCTGCTTCCTTACAAACTGGATTATGTTTTGGTACTCAAAATACATCATATTGTGACCCATGCAAAGCCTGTAAGAATAGAAAAAAATGTATCCAGATTTACCTGTTTATAAAACAAACATGGGAAAAATATTACCAGTATTAAAGAAATAAAATGGATAGTTGACTGCCATTTAAAGAGTTTTTCTAGGGCCACACAAATTGACGCTAAAGAGATGGATGCATATTTAGCCAACATACAGATAGATAGAATCATTGCAGACAGTTTGTGAAAACAGAGTCTCCCCATTACTGAGCAGGAAATGCTGGCTCTTATTAGTTCTTTGAAATTGGGTATAGCACCGAGTATTGACCAAATACCAAATTAATCTTATAAAGCTTTTACTGATGTAATGGCTATATTTCTAGCAATGATATTTCATTTATTTTTTACTCAGGAACAAATCTCCTTAAATTTCACACATGGACTAATCACATTTTTACATAAGTCAAGTGACAGCACCCTAATCAATAACTGGTGGCCAATTTGCTTACTTAATTCCAATTTTAAGATTTTGACCTATATCCTGCAAAAGCAGTTAAGGAAGGAAGCTCAGGATCTTATATATGCAGTATGGACTTGAACGTTACTGGACAGAACTATACATGATAATCTTTGTATTATCTGTGATGTGTATGGCTATTGTAAACAGCATGACATTTTAAGATATCTATTGTTTCTGGACCAAAGCAAGGCCTTCAATTGGGTTAATCATGATTTTTTGTTTAAGGTTTTAGGTAAATATAGGATACCAGCTACTTTCATACATTGGTTATGGTTACTCTGTAGCAGTTCAGTAATTATGCCACAAATAGCTGGACAAGGAGGAAACAAATGTAAAATTCGACTAGGTATTAAACAAGGGTGCCTTTTAAGTCCTTTATTATATATTTTTGTGATTGATCCCTTTATAAGGAGACTTTTATCAAACCCTGCAATTTATGGTATCTCGGGGGAATCTACTGGGTGATATAGTTAAAATAGTAGCGTATGCTGATGACTTACAAATGTGTTTTTCATAAAGATAATTTCAGTGTACATGAAATGATGCAAGAAATTTACTATCATGCACAGGTGTCAGGGTCTGCTTTGATTTTAGATAAATGCAGGGATTTGCAGCTAGGTTCTGGTGACCCCACTTTATCCAATATATATGAAATTCAACTGTTGGATGAACCTATTAAATTTATTGGTGTCAAATTTGGTCCAGGAGATATGGCCAAAAAAACTGGGAAGATACATTCAAATCTGGGGAATTTATGATTGCTAAATGGAAAGGGTGGATGATGTCCAAACTTAAATGAGTGTGTATCATTAAACAGTTTCTGATCCTGTTTTCTATATGTCGGAATGGTATTCCCCCTACCAGCCAGTCTGGATACCAGACTTTTAAATGTGTTTTTTAACTGTTCTGGCGTAGCAGATTGAACCCTATCAAGAGAGAACTTACATATTTACCTAGGCAGAAAGGAGATGTTGCTACAATGAACCCCATTATATTTTTCCACACTCCATTTTTGTACAAGAACATAAGACCTGTACTTCAATGAAAGACCTCATTAACTTACACATAGATATGTCATACCTTGAAAGATGTCCTGACCAAATGGGTAGAATACCAACCAAAGATCACCCCAAGACTGCAATTGCCTGGATACATGAGAATACTGTAACATTTCAAAATCTTCATAAATGACAGATATTACTGCTTACTCTGCTACTGCTTCTTGCAGGTGACGTTGAGCGTAACCCCGGCCCACTCCACCCCACCCCAACCCCTCCCCAAACCACAATCTACCTAGGGGACTTAGACTAATGCACCTGAACATATGCAGCATATTGAGCAAAATCAGACTCCTCCAACCCAATGTCCTTACACTACAGCCAGATATTCTGATCATTACTGAAACATGGCTCAAGCCACATACTCTGGATGCAGAATTATTAATCCCTGGCTACACACTAATTCATCAAGACTGCTAGGGTAACAAAAGGGGCAGCGGCATTGCAATGTTCATTGCTGATCACCTTCAGTTCACCCCTATCCAGCTCGCCATGCCAACTCTCTCAATAGACTCACTACTGATTAAGCTCTCACTCCCACACTCTATTCCAATTTATATAGCATGGTCCTAAGCTGCCCCAACACCCCTTTGCCACTCACAATGGCCGACCTAAGCACATTTAAATGGTTAGGTGCTGGGGGAGAACTCATTATCTTTGGTGACTTTAACTCAACCTGGCTCGCCAGCACAAGCTCACAGCTTTGGTGTCATGTATCCACACTAAATCTATCCCAGCAAATTTCTGAACCAACAAGACCGAATCACAAGTCCTTAAACCACTTCCTACTTGATTCGGCACTCATAACACACCCGCACCAGAGTCTCAACTTAGGACTCCTCCTAGACTCTTTAAGTAACCATCACATGATCTACGTAGTAAGGAAAATATTCAGACCCAAGGCCCCCCTTCCGATCTTGCTCACCAGATCTTACAAATCCCTAAACCTATCAGCCCTATTCAATGATCTGTCCAATGTGGACTGGTCCTTTATCCCTCATTCCTCATCTATCAACGCCACCTTTGACTGGTTCAAATCTAACTTCCTCGCCGTGTGGAACCACCATGCGCCACTGCGAAGGACCCGTGTCAGAGGTGCCCACCCTGCCCTGGGTCACAGCCAATATTATCAACCAGTTACATGCAAGAGACCAAGCATGGCTAGCCTACAAGGTCTCAAATACCCTGGAAGCACTTCAGTCCTACTGAACACTCTGCAATTCCTGTACTAGGCTCCTATGACAGGCCAAAGTGAACTACTTCAAGGCCTCCTTCCACAATAACTTAAATCACCCAGTGCAATTCTGGAAATTTATCAAATTGCTTCTGACCCCCCCCAGCCCAGCCTTAAACATTGATGGTTCTACCATCACTGACCCAGGCAAAGTGGCCTAGGTTTTTAACACCTTTTTCACCAGCTGCGCAGCCTCTCTCATTTCCGCTCTCCCCCCACCTCTCCATAGCCCACCCATTCCCTTCCTTCATTCAACTCAAGGCTTCGCCTTTCACATGGTCACACTTACAGAAGTGCTAAAAGCCCTACAGGCACTTAACACCAGCAAAGGTGAATGTCCCTTGGGTTTGGACTCCAAAATGGTTTACCTATCTGCCCCTGCCATAGCCGCCCCACTAACCGCTCTCCTGAATCTCTCTCTTTCTCACTTGCCTCGGTACCATCCAACTGGAAAAGTGCTACTGTTATCCCTCTCCCTAAAGGGGGAGACCTCTTTGCCCCGAGCAACTACTGTCCTACCTTCCTACTCCCCATCCTGGCCAAAATCTAAGAGCGCCTTGTGCTAGACCAGCTCTGCTCATTTCTCAACGTCTCTTCCTTCTTCACATCCTACCAATCAGGATTCAAGAAGATGCACTCCACCATCACCTCCCTCCTCAGATTCACCGATGCTGTCCTCATGGGTATGAACCATGGGGACATCACCTCTGCTATTTTTATAGACCTCACCAAAGCGTTCATCACCATCTCTCATACCCTCCTCTTATCCAAACTCAGCCAGGCTTGTCTTTCGAAGACCTACACAAATTGGTTCAATTCCTACCTAACTGGCAGATACCAGTTTGTCAGAATCAGTCAATGTACCTCAGCCCCCCTCCCTGTAATCTTCAGAGTCCCCCAAGGCTCTGTACTTGGTCTGATCCTGTTTTCCATTTTTCTGAATGACCTACCCTCAGTATGCAAATGCACACTCATTCATATGTATGCTGACGACATGGTACTATATGCCGCTGGTCCCCCACTCACTAAAGTGACCACTAGACTGCAAGATGACTTCAATGCTGCCCAGCTCTGGTTTCAATCAAACCAGCTCATCCTCAATCCCCAAAAATTGGTCTCATTAACCTGTGGTACAAGCCAGAAGCTCACCTGGCTCCCCACAACCCCTACCTATCATACTATTGATAGGACTGCACTGGGGGCCTGCACCTCCTTCCGATACCTTGGGGTCTGGCTTGACCAGCACCTTGACTTCTCAGCACATATTGACTCACTACACAAAAAACTGCACCCCAAGGTTGGTGCCTTATACTGTAATAAGGGCTGCTTACCCCTGGCAACTCTCAAAGCAATCCTACAACAAATGATTCTCCCTATTATTGACCATGGTGATGTAGTCTACAGCACTGCGCCCAAGTCCACCCTCACAAGGCTAGATCCCCTCTTCCATTCCTCCTGCTGCCTTGCCCTGGACTGCACTCCCTCAGTACACCACTGCAACCTCTTCAAGAGATTAGACCTCCCCTCATTACAAGACCATAGAATTACCTATTGTGTGTAGTTAATTGCTAACTTCTGGTTGCAGTCCCTCCCCTCCTAACTTGAGCCTACCTTTGCAGTTCAACCCCCCTCAGCATATTTTGTAAGGAACACTGACTCTCGGTTACTGCATGTCCCTCTAATGATCACAGCCAAAGGCCAGGCCACTTTCAGCTACCGTATGCCCAAACTTTGGAACGCTCTGCCGGCTGACATTAGGAACGCAGTCACCACTCAGTGGCTAAACCAACTCCTCAAGTCATCCTTCCCTCCCTTCTGCTTGCGCAGTCCTCTCCATTGTAAGGCCATATATCCCCCCTCCCACTCCTAATTCTTTTCTACATATTCCCTCACCACCCACCATGCCTCTGGCCCTAACCCAGAGTCTGGAGAAAATCCAGCCTGTAGTGCCACTACAACCCACAGATGTCCTTCCAGTGTTACTTATTCTCACTAAAACTGTTTAGCTGGTTTAAAGGGATCACTGGAACTGAAACTAGTTAGGTACTCTGTTAGCTGTTTGCCTAGTCTCTGTTTGATATTGTATAATTTCTGCTTACTCTGTACTGAAAATAGCAGTATTGTAATGCATCTGTCTCATTTGCTGTACTGGTCCTCTCCCCTTTCCACCAGGATGCATCTGGAATTGAGTGGTTCTCCGTTCGGTATGCCTCCCTGGTGAAACTCTTAAATAAAAAAATAAACAAACAAACAAACAAATAAATAAATAAATTAAGCAACAACTTATTCAGGGGTCCAGGAAACAACTTTATTAGCAGGTTCTGGGTTCCATAGGCCCGGTGGAACCATATTTTAAACACTATAACCCTTCAAAAATGATCTTGTATTCAAACAACTTACAAATCTCAGAATACCTAAAAGAATGTGGGATGTACAGTAGCCTTGTGCAAATGGGAGGCTCATTGTCAGAGGAAATCACATGCACAAGGCTATCAAAGACTGAAATTGCCTTTATTCAGATTGTGTTGCTCAAGTAGACACTCAAGAACACTTTCTATTTGATTGTACTTTTTCATCTCCTCTGTGGGCCTTTCTAGCAGGACAAAGGAAGTTACCATGGCTAAAACACATCACTTATGAGACGTTGGTTCTGGGGAATTTTCCCCACCTATTGAGTAGACATAACAGTGGTACTCTGACAGTAATTTTTGCCTGCTTGAAATTTTATTTATGGCAAAGTAGATGTCAATTTCTATTGCAATAACAGATAATGCCATATGTTACCTTCAGTAAACTATATGAGAATGCTTTACAGTATATCTACACAAATTAATTTAGAATGCACCCTATATCTAAGGCAGTAGTCTAGTGGAGGGGTTTTTCTTTCTTTCAGAAATATGTGTAGGGTGAGAGGGAAGGGATTATGTGCACACACACTGCAATATGGCACAGTGATATAATGTTGATGCATTAGTTGTTAATCTTTTTATGTTCCCAGATTGTACTATTTTATGTTTCAATAAAATTCCCCTTCTCTTTTCAAGAAGTGCCATGGGATCTTTAACAGCCACCTGAACAACCACCAGAACTGGCAGACATGACCTCGGTTTAACATCTCATCTAAAAGACTGCTCCTCAGAAGAGCAACACCCCCTCATGATGCACTACAGTGTCAGGATTGGGATTTATCTCAAGTTCCCAGTGTGGGGCTAGAACTCACAGCCTTCTGATCTTCCAGTCTCAGAGGCAAGTGTGCTACCTTCTGAGCCACTGATACTGCTTTTTTGATTTTATGGGCACAGATGCAGCTTCTCACAAGAGTAGTGGCTGCATCCTGATGATCCTAGTACAGCTATAGAAATAATAAGCAGATTCATCAAAGACTAAACATGCAGTGGTTCCCCCATCCCCCTACCTGGCACAACATTTTTATTCAATCACTAATTCTTTTGTCTTTGACCTACATTGTTTATGTTTCTTGTGTTTGCAGGGGAAGGGGATTCAGTGTTTGCCCTTGGCACATCAAAAGTTAAAACTTAAGAGGTGTGTGCCTCACAGTACTTTATCTTATTTTACAGCTGAGTTTAGCTGATCATGTAATTTGTATTGCAGCATATGCACTGTCAGGTTATTTGAGTTATGAGAGATGGAGACTCACAATTCCGATGCAGTTTGATACTTGTTTTTCTTAATCTCTCCTATATAATAAATAATGTTTGTTTTTTCTAATAAAGTATAGTACCCCATCTCACTCATCACACTACTTTTTTTTATCACTCATCCTGCTGGCTGTGTAAGATGATCAGTGGAACGACAAGATATTTTTTTTTTGGGTGGGGGATTATGTTCAGAAAAGGACTGTCAGTGCCTTCCATGTGATCAGCTACGTGTGCATGGCATTATTTTTTTTTTTTTACTATAAGCATAAATTCTGTAGGATCTGAATAAAGTTTTTATTTGTATTTATTTATTTCAGTCTTGGAATTAATACCTTTGAGCAAAAGGCTCTTTTACATAGGCTCCATGTCATATCAAAGAACAGAGACAAACAGAGTAGCAAGCAAATGCATAGTGATCCTTGGAGTAAAGGTACCAATAAAATAAGCACATATGGATTTAAGTTACAAAAACAGGTGTTTTGTAGACATACAGTGGCTAGGAGTAAGCTTAACTAGCAAGAAAGGACATTAGGGTTGGGATCCGGCTACAGGAGGAAAAAAATGCAGCCACGTGGCATTGTCAGAGACAAAATGAGGGAAAGACAACAACTAAGGACATGGTATTACAGGATAGACAGAAGCTAAGGGCTAGGGTCTAATATTGTTCCAGAGTAAGGATACAGCCAAAGGCATTGTCTGAGTGATGGGTGGGGGGTTCTGCCAGGAGGGGACTATCAGCAGACAGACATGGGCTGTGTCATTCAGTTAAAGAGTGCACTCCAGTGGGGCAATCAGTGCAGGAACTGACGATGCCGTCTATGGAGCAGCAAGCATAGTTTGATGCTGGGATTGGTTAATGGGGTTAATGGGTACCTCAGGAAGGCAAGTAAGTTTTTGATTGTTACTTTACAATTTTGTATTGAATTTGCAGAAAGGCATTTATCTAAAGTGCATAGTAAAATTATTACCCATCAGCAGATGGTGTACATTCAGAGAAGTTACTAAAGGCACTTCACCAGAAAGAGTGGTAAAAGATGTCTGGTAAAATGACAAACTTCCTTTCTGAACATGCTGACAAAGATGTTACACATTTCAATTTGAAGTTTTAGCAATTTCTATGTAAATGGATATGGTACGGTTACTCATTCAGCAGTGCTTGAACAGCAGTGCAAGCAAATAATTCTCAGGGACTAGCATTGTTTCTGGCAGCAATACTTTAAAAAGGAAAATGAAGGAAAACAAGGACACATCCAAAAGAATTTTGCTGTACATACTGAAATATGTTACTACATCAGAGATTTGTGACAAATGACAACAAAACATGTTGTAGGAATGGTTAGATTTGAAGACAGTAGATGCAGTATTTATGTCGATGAGACAGCATCCTAGGTGTTTTGGGAGTAGAGAGATTCACCATTCAAACTAAAAATAATGCCTGAATTTGGTACTGTAATGAAATGCATTATAGTTTTTTTTTAAGCCAGTCACAGAAGATTGAATTCAGAATGGTGGTAACTGTATGAGAACAACAACAATATTTCAATCCCGTTGGGAGAATTCTCAATCTACCCTTTGCTAAAACTCCCTTTAGATGTCGAAAGAGCATCAGTTTTTTTTTTTTTTGATTGTCACTTTACAATGTTGTATTGAATTTGCAGAAAGGCAATTAAAACAACAATAAATATGTATTAGTAGGGTACCAATATTTTGCATTGTACTGTAATCCCATGGGAGAGATTGATGCCATCAGATATCTATGTTTGATTAATACAGTTAATAGCTAATTTTTCCAGCATTGCAGCAGTATGTAGAAATGTTTAGTTCTGGGCTACCATGGTAATATATTCACATGTGATTTGGCAAAACATCAGAAGTAATCCAGAACATGTTACTGAATAGAGATGTTACAAAGTTTTAATTTGCTAGCGAAGTTCTGGTGAAGTCATCAAATTCTCCTCCATGGAGCAATTTGCAAATTTGTGCTATTAGCTTAAAAATTCACCTAACTGAGAACTGCATAATTTTGCCTGTGAATGGTGGAATTTTGCCTGTGAATGGCAGAATTTCTCCCATGAATGGCAGAATTTTGGCCACAAACAGTGAAATTCTACTGTTCACAGGTAAAATTCTGCAATTCACAGGCAAACTTCCACATGGTGAAATTCCACATTTCACAAATTGCACTAAATCCATGAATTGATTTGCAAAGTGAATATTCCTGACTTCACTCATCTCTGTTACTGAGTTTATTTATCTTACAAAGAGAAATCTTTTTAGTTGTGTGTGTCTGTGGGGGGGGGTGAATGAAGTTTGTTTGCAACAAATACAGCAAAACATAATTTCAACCCTACATGGAATCTTTGCTTTCAGAAATGTTACTCACTGCACTGTAACAGTGACAGTGGTAGAACTGTCAGAGAAAAACAAGTTTTAACTATGTAAATATGCGAACAATGGTAGATGAACACAGCATACAAAATTTTGATGCATTTCTGTGTAAAAGGCTATATTTTCTAACATCGATATTTTCATCTGATTCTAATTAAACCAAATATGATCAGGTAAGGTTAGAGCCAATAACCATTATGGTGCACCCACCCTCCACCGCCACAGAGAGGGGGTAACCAAAAGTAATTCTGGAGACTGCAGGCTTGATTTTCAATAGTTAGAGAATGACACAAGGTACGTGCACCAGAAAGGAATGATGCAAGGAAAAAAGTTGTTTCACAACTTGTATCAGTTCCAAGTTTTAACATTTCTTGTGTCAAAAGCAGAACTGCCTGTACCAAAGTGGCTTGCATTAGATTTGCATAAAAAAATGGGTGTGCCATTTTGCAAGGGGGCATGCATAAAACAATGATTCACTATCCATATTTTTATTTTACTAAGGTGGAAGCTGTCAACACTGCGACAAAGATGCATGCCACCATTGGACCAGCCAGAGCTGGTCTAAGTGACACTAGAGCATATACTGAGGCCCATAACTGGTGGACAGACCTGACTATGGTACTATGCCCGGCATTCTGCTGCAAAAGTCCTGCACTGAAGACACTATGTGGCAAACATTTTCAAAAGAGATGGGCGATGCATCTCTGAAAAAAAACAGAGATGCGCCGCCCATCTCAAAAGTTGCTCCAAGTTCCCATAGTCAAAGGAGGGAGATGAGCAGCCCAAATCGAGATGGGCAATGGTGCAAAGTTAATGTATACAGCACAAGTGGAGTGGGCATGTCCATGAATATCCTGAACAGTGGGATATTCAGAGAAGATGGGCCACCCAAGTGCTGGAGATAAGCAGCGCAAAATTAGGCATGGAAAAAGCATGCCTAACTTGGCTGGCCACCCACAGACAGGCTGCAGTACTGCAGACAGCAGCACGCCAGCCTTCCATCCCTGGTAGTCCAGTGGCAACACCACCAGGCCTGTTCCCTGATGCCCAGGAATGACAGCACAATCTCCTGTTTCCAAAGTGTAGGTACCCCCCACCTTGCCTGAACCCCATTCGTGCCTATGGCAACCTAAAGCACACACATCCATAGTAATTGCACCCCCTCCTGCCCAATCCCTGTCTATGTGGTAAATGCCACACAAAACAACTTTTCAAAAGTGTAGAGACCCCCCCACCCTGGTACCTCAAACCCTGGTCAGCACAGTGTCCCACCCCTTATATCCCACTGAATGGTGGCCTCCCTGTCACTGACCCATGAGCTCCATACAATCTGAATCCCCTCAAAGGTTTCCATACTGTAGTGGCCCCAACCCTGGTATGCATGACCCCCATCCTTCCCCCTCCACACCACCCATGTCGACGACTGGCACAACCCTCTGCTCACTTTCATGGCCAGCTGCTGACTGAACAGTCCAAGTTCAGCACTGTATGGAAGATGCATTCATTGGTGGAGTGCGTCTTCCATACAGTGCCATACTTGGACTGTTCTGTTCAGTGGCTGCCCGTGGAGGAGAGCAGAGGACTGTGCCAGTCACTGGCACAGGTGGTGTATGGGAGGTGCAGGGAGGGGGTCATACATACCAGAGTGTGTGGGTTGGGTGGCTACTACACTATGGAAAATGGACATTGTGGTCTTGTGCTACATCAGGGGTTTTTGTAACAGGGCTGCCGGTGATACATTCTCAGTTAGAATTTGGGGCTTGGGGAAGGGTTGGGGGGACCTTCACTATGGATGTGTGGGCATCAATGTATTCAGTGTGACAAGAGCTTAGCCAGGGAGGGGGGTACCTACACTATGATCCTGGTGGGGGATATACGTATCCAGTGGGATGGGGTATGTGACGTGAAGGGGGGGACCTACACTATGGAAACCGGGGGGCTTTTATGTCTGTCACTTGCCAGGCACTTGGCAGAATTGGGTGTAGCCGCCTAGACATGGGTGTTGGGGACCGGGACTGGGGGGTGTTACAGGCTGGCCTGGCATAACTTGCAGGTCACAGCCATGCAAATTGCATGCAAATGGGGCCATAATGGGCATGCAAATGGCCCATTTTCACCTTGCATGCCTGATGGCTCCATTTGCATATGCAGTCTGAATATCAGAAATTTGGGACCGGCACATCTCAGGTTGCGCTGTGCATCTCCATTCCCAGTATACAGCCTATCCCCCGGGATGTGCTGGTGCATTGTTGGCCTCCCCCATTTGCGCCAGCCACATAGGTTGTTATATTCGAACAAGATGCGCAATCCGGTGGGATCAAACATGTCTGAGTATAGCATTTTTTTGCCAGCCTAATTATTTGGCAGTGCAACTAGATGCACCGCACATCCTCCTCCCTCTGAATATCCTGGCCTGTAATGCTTGCTTAAGATGCCATTTCATCTGCCATAACATTTGACTCAGGTTGTGTCATTTTGTCACTCCATGGATCATATTTTTGAATCAACGTGCATCATTTTTGCTCCATCTCACTTATGCAACATATTTTCACTCAGCTTGCACCATTTTTGTTACATTTCACACATGCATTGTTATTTTGACTCAGCTTGCACCATTTGTGTTCCATCTCACTCATGCATTGCATTTTTAACTCAGCTTGTGTCATTTTTGTTCTATCTCACACATGCATCATATTTTTGAATTTATTTATGTCAGTTTGGGATTAACACCTTTGAGCCAATGGCTCATTTACAAAAGTTCCAAGTCAAACAAAGTACAGAACAGAATAAACAGCAACAACAGTATATACACAGAAATACATTAGCATACAACAGATAACTTGAGTTTAATGTTACACAGGTTACATAAAAACAATTGTACATAATTGTCAAGTCGCACTTTGGTTACAAATTGTCTTGAAATTTACAATGAAATTTCACCATCAGTCCTACACGTATAGACAGGCAGTTCAAGTCTGTTCCTAGAAGTAAGCTGCCCTATGCTGAGTGCACAGGTCACCAAAAGGATTTCAGGAAGTCATGCTTAGGTACTGTAGGGTAAGGTCACAAGAAAGAAAGAAAGAAAGAAAGAAAGAAAGAAAGAAAGAAAGAAAGAAAGAAGGAAGGAAGGAAGGAAGGAAGGAAGGAAGGAAGGAAGGAAGGAAAGAAAGAAAGAAAGAAAGAAAGAAAGAAAGAAAGAAAGAAAGAAAGAAAGAAGGAAGGAAGGAAGGAAGGAAGGAAGGAAGGAAGAAAAGAAAGAAAGAAAGAAAGAAAGAAAGAAAGAAAGAAAGAAAGAAAGAAAGAGAAAGAAAGAAAGAAAGAAAGAAAGAAAGAAAGAAAGAAAGAAAGAAAGAAAGAAAGAAAGAAAGAAAGAAGGAAAGAAAGGTTTTGTTGATGATGTGCTTGAGTGGCAGCCTGAGAGGGCTTTGTCATTGGAGGTGGAGGGTCAGTGGTGAGGTGCAGAGGATGGGAGAAATAGGGTGGAGGAGGTTGAGGGGGGTTGGTAGTGAAGGGGGAGGTGTAGTACAGGTAGAAGGGTGGATAAGTTGAGGGCAGTAATATGTGGGAGGGTAGGAAGGTGGAGGAGGAAGCAGAGGATGGGACTGAGGGGGGGAGAGGGAGGGAGGGAAGGGAATAAATCTATAGTAATGTTGCAGTGGGAGGTCGGAGATGATGTTTAGCGACATTCCAGGTGCTAGAATTAGAACATTCTGGGGACTCTCGGTTGTTAGTACAGGGGTTTGGTTGTGTTGGAGCACTCACATACACAAGCGAGAGCTAGGAGTGCTCAGAGACTAGTTTTGAATTTGCTGACCTTGCTACATTCAGTAAGGTCAGGGGGAAGATTATTTATCCACTTGGGTCCTCTACAGGAGAGAGATCTCCGGGCTATTGACGTATCATTAAAAGGTACCATCAGACCCTCCCCCTTGATGAACTTTGTGTACTGACAGATGGTCGATCTAGTCTGAATAGACAAGAAGTGGATTCAGGTGCTAGCCCGAGCATAGCTTTCTTTTCCAGAAGGCAGGCCTGGTGTTTGTGACTCAGCTTGCATAAATTTTGTTCCATTTCACTCATGTATTACATTTTTGACTCAGCTCATGTCATTTTTTGCTCTATCTCACTCATGTGTCATATTTTTGACTCAGCTTGTGTCATTTCTGATCCATCTTACTCATGCATCATCTTGCATCATTCTCCGCTTGTGTCATTCTCACCCTGTGCATGGTATTTTTGAAGCAGCAGTCCTCTTGTATTATTTTGGAAATCTTTGCCACAGAGAATGCTTTTCTTGCAAATTTCGGTGCACAATATTTGGTACACCTGGATTTGACACAATGTTGTTTCACACAACTTGTGTTGATCAAAAAGTCTTTGAAAATTCATTCCCAAAGAAGCCTGTATGGTAGCATGATGTCTTGTCACTGATCTAAAATAAATCAGTTTTTCCTTTCCAATCAGAAGCTACTGCCAGGGAAAGACTTTGAAAATTATTGGTATTTCTTTTTTTTAATCTGTTATGATTAAATATCTAGCAACATACATGATGTATGCAGTTCAGAGAAGCAATGCTTTTACACAGGATACGATCTTTCATTTGAATTATGGCGTGGATAGCATTAAAGCATCTTGTTTTGCTTCAGGGTACAGTATGTTTGGAGTATGGAAGGGTAACCAGAATGGCATCACTGGTACTGTCTACTACTGTAGAATGGGACATTTTCACTCTAAAAATATTTACATTATATTTGTAGGCATGTAGCATTCTACAAAAATATACCTACAGTGAAAATGTCAAATCCTTGAACTGTTTTCATCAGCTGTTCTTTGGTAACAGTGCTCCACTTTGTTGGTTCTGATCTCCATGTCACTTCACTACCTTACTACGCATTAAAATAAGATACTGCTTAAAATGGTGTTTAACTAACTAACTAGCTAGTGTAGAATGTGAAATGTTCACTGTAAAAATACTTTTACTATATTTACCGGTGAATACCTTTCAGTAAGAATATGATATACAGCAAACATGCATGCAAAGACCATCAAAAGGCACAACCTCATATCACGTTCCCAATCTACCTACTTGTACAGTAGTTGCAGATACTGCCTAAACAAACAGCAGCCAAACAAGTTTTGTAATTCAAAGTCCCTCTGTAAAAATCTCTGTAACATTCATTCACATTCTCCATTTGTCAGCCGAAATGCAGAAACACATACACATAGAATTTGATGGCAGAGAAGGACCATTTGGCCCATCCACTCTGCCTATTTCTCCCTACCTACACTATTAACACAGACATAGAACATAGAAACAGATTTTGATAGCAGATAAGAACTGCCTGGCCCACCTAGTCTGCCCATTTCCCTACCTAATTAACTCCTGATCCTAAATGATCAGCAGCTTACCCGACTAGACTAGACCCAATTCATAGCTTATTCTCCCTCCCACTTCCTTTTCACAATGATTTTTATTTCACAGAAAGGGTGGTAGCAATGTAGAAAAAATTACCAGAGGTGTTGACCTCACCGAAGACTGGGCAGTTTTAAGAGGGGGTGAGACAGGGTCAAAGGAAAAGTCAAAACTAAGAGGAGGCTGGGGAGCTTGGATGGTAGTGGGGATGACAAATCATGAGGACTGGAAATGGGTGTGTTGGCAGCTGCAGTAAATTAAGCTGTGAGCTGCACCCTCAAGCAGATTTAATAAACCATTATGTCCTGTTTCTGCTGTTATTTTCTCACCTTCATATGTTCACATGTCATATTATTAATGTAGGTATTATGGCAGACCCTTATCTAATATGTGGGATGAGTTTGTGTTTCAACAATACATCAAAAATACAACAGGATACCCCCTGCAGACGGTTAGGCAAAGAATCAGTACTTACAAATGAAAATTCTTCTTTACTCAAAGAATTGTAAGTGCACAGAACAAGTTTCCAATGGAATTCTCTTGTACCACCCCCTATATCTCCCTTTCCCAACAAAGACACGAACATAGAGGAAATGGCCTCAGTTTGGTTTCATTGTTAACATCCCCAAGGGTATTATGTAATTCTTCAAAGCCCATGTTACTAGAATTATTGATGTCTTCTCTTTGTGCAAAAAAAAAAATCTTAAGGTTTATTTTTCTAAAAAGTTTGAATAAATCAACAAAAACAGTAAACTTATCAACTGGGGGTGTAGGCACAAAATTAAGTCCTTTCTTTAAAAGTGTCAGGTGGTTGTTGTTCAGAACAAAGGAACTGAGGTTAATTATTTGCCATGCTCATTCTTCTGGTTCCTCAGCGTATGTTTTTTGCTGTTTAAAATTTCTACATTTACCTCCTCTGGTGCCTCTCCTCATTTTTCTCTTCCTATTCCTTCTCGCCCTCTGTTCTCTAAAAAAGGTTTGGCCACTGCATCTATAGTCACAGATTTCTGCCCTTTCTGTCCTTTGTTTATGTCACTTTCTGTCTCTTCTCTTCTGTTTTGATGTTTTCTATTATTTCGCTGTTTATTCTGGTATTTCCTGCTTCTGGATCATCCTCTACTTTGGGGGTCTTCCATCAGTATTTTTAACAGGGATATATGCACAGCCTTGTGCATGATTTAAATCATTGCTTAAGTGTTTGGATAGTTTCCTTTCTCTCACTTTTTTCATGTTTTGAAATCTTGTTTTTTAATGCTATATCTAATTTTATGAATTCTTTATGCTCCTTAAAATGTCCCACTTCCTCTTTTGCTGCTTGTACCTCTTTAATGAGGATTTGGTAATTTTTAGTGTCCTCTTCTATTATTAGATTGGTATAAGCTGTGGAGGCTGATTCTGAAATCTTGAGCCACTGCTCCATTCTTTTAAAATTTTCTAGACCACAGGAGGGAGTCTTCTGCACTTGTAATCCCTGTGGAGCCAGATTTTTTTCTTTGTAAGTTTCTACAGATAAGATGTTGTAACTCAAGCTTATCTCTTTAAATAGCAGCTGTTCTTATTTCAAAAAGGAAGTTCTGATGTTATCTCTTATGTTTGAAGCTTCACTCTCTTCTGTCGAAACACCTTTCTCCAAATAGGTTCATAACTCCTGCCTCCGAGACTGCAATGAGCAAATGTCTCACAAGCAGAAACTCTCATCCTCCATCTCTCGATCATTACATCTGGGAATATTTGACATTCTTTTACACTCCAAATATGGAAGTAAGTACCCAAACAATCTTTGTTGTAAAAACCAGAATAAATGCCGATCAACGAGAACTATTTTCAAGAGTATTGAAAATAAAATCTGTTGTAACTTACGGCTTCCACAAATTCGTGGTATGAATGTGCCTGTCTTCTTCTGAATGCCCTCTCTGAATGAAGTCTGATGGTGCACAGACCAAATGAATGCCAAGCAAAACACAAAGTCCAAACTGCAAAAGGTTGCGCTCATGAAAGAGGGGTTCGCAACCAAGGGAGACACTCTTCAAAACCACAAATTCCAAAAAGGTTGCACTCACAGAAGAAAAGGACATGGATGCACATCAGAACTATTGCTCACATTTATTAAACACCATTGTGGAAGCCCCTAGCTCCTCGGCAAAGTGCCTTCAAAGGGGGTGTAGTTACAAATAATTTAAAATTCATTTAAATACACCTTTGTGTGTGACATCACATTATCATTATCCAATCAATACACTATAACAATTATTACATGAAAAACCTCACATTATTACAAAAACCTTTTTATAAAAAAGAGGTATTGTGTATTTCATATGCTGCCTGGGAAGCAGCAATAGTTTTAGACTATGGTGACTTATTTACACCAGTTGCTGTTATTTTATTTTATTTTAAATACTCTCACAACCTTGTAAGTATTTAAACTTTCAAAATACTTATTTGTATCAATTAATTGATAAACAAATACATCATTGCCTCATATCATTCAATACCGAAGAGAACAGACAGAAAGTGAAATAAACAAAGGGCAGAAAGCGCAGAAATCTGTGACTATAGATACAGTGGAAAAACCTTTTTTAGAGAACAAAGGGCGAGAAGGAATAGGAAGAGAAAAATGAGGAGATGCACCAGAGGAGGTAAATGTAGAAACTTTAAACAGCAAAAAACATACGCTGAGGAACCAGAAGAATGTGCATGGCAAATAATTAACCTCAGTTCCTTTGTTCTGAACAACAACCACCTGACACTTTTAAAGAAAGGACTTAATTTTGTGCCTACACCCCCAGTTGATAAGTTTACTGTTTTTGTTGATTTATTCAAACTTATTAGAAAAATAAAGCTTAAGATATTTTTTGCACAAAGAGAAGATATTGATAATTCTAATAACATGGACTTTGAAGAATTACATAATACCCTTGGGGATGTTAGCAATGAAACACTAGATGAGACACTGGATTTCTTATTAACAGAGATCAACCAAAACAAGGACACCATGTAAAATGAGACTCAGTCATTGTCTGGGTCACCAATAGAAGCAGAAGATCTTTTGTCTGACCTGATAAATATTATAGAAGATGAAGAAAATGAATATACAAAGGATGTATTAACACCAGAAGACTTTGAGAGAATGCGAAAATGGATGTTTAAACAAGATTCAGTTTTCTGTCCCTTAGTACCGAACGGCAATGTGACTGCTTTTGAGAATACAGTTATGTTTAAGGTAAGAGAACTGTTGTCCAAAAGTCAAAAACTACCAGTATCCAATCTTACAATTCTAGATAAACAGGCCTTAGTGAATTGATTGCTGATCAAGAAATAGTAATCAAAAAAGCTGATAATGATGGTCATATTGTAGTGATGGATAGGAGAAATTATAGGGAAATGGTGGAAACACTGCTGTTTGATATTAACAATTACAGAAAATATCAGCCAACTCAATGCAGCAGTTCAGAAAAAACCTTTGTGAACTGTTAGATTGAGCAGTTTTTAAGGGAGATATCAGAGATACAGAATTGAAGTACCTTTTTTGTGAATTTCCTGTAACCCCAACTTTGTATTGTCTTCCAGAAATACACAAAAACTTGCTTAATCCACCAGGAAGACCGACTGTTTCAGGAGTAGGCTCTATTACAGAACACTTTAGCCAGTTCATGGATTTTTATTTACAGTTTAGTATGGTTAAATTACCCTCTTATCTAAAAGACACTGGAGATACCATCAGCAAGTTTGGTAACATTAAATGGAAAAAGGAACACCTGCCGATTAGTATAGATGTAGAGGCACTCTATACCTCAATAAGGCACAAAGATGGCATCAATGCAGCACAGTATTTTCTGTTAAGAGATCAGATATATACAGGTGCACCTGTACAATTTCTGGTGGAATCATTAAAATTCATTATAGACCATAGTTAGTTTGAGTTTAATAATGAATTTTATTTACAGGTTTGTGGAACAGCCATGGGAGCTTCCATGGCTCCATCATATGCAAATTTGTTTTGGGGATTATGGGAACAGGAGATACTTAATAACCCCGGCATCAATCCATATAAAGAAAATATTGTACAGTGGAAAAGATATATTGATGATTGTCTCTGCATATGGCAAGGAGACATAGATACTGCAAGGGAATTTATTGAATGGCTTAATCAGAATGATTGAAACTTGAGATTTACTGCAGTGATGGATGTAAAGTCTGTTAACTTCCTGGATATCACTCTAGTAGGTGATAAAGTAAACAATTGTATTTATATAAAAGGTTATAGGAAGGAAACCGATACAAACTCACTGTTGAGAAATGACAGTTCACATCCAGCCAAATTAAAAAATTCCATACCTTATAGCCAATTGGTCAGAATACGGAGGAACTGTACTTCTGACAGTGACTTTAAAGAACAAGCTGATGAACTTCTACAAAGGTTTAGAGAAAAGGGTTACCATCCTGCAGTGCTAAACAAAGCAATGTCAAAGATTAAGGGAAAAACACAGAAGGATTTTATTAAAAAGAAAGATAGAGTGAGTGGTCAGTGAAGAAAAAAATAACATAACAAGTTCTTTGGAATTCAATACAATTGCAGGGGCAGTAGGCAATATAATATGGAATAGCTGGGATATATTAAAAAGTGACCCAGAATTAAATGGGTTACTCCTGGTTAAACAACTAAATCAATAAAAATAAATAAATTACTCCTGATTAAACAACTAAATAAATAAATAAATAAATAAATAAATAAATAAATAAATAAATAAGTAAAAACATAAGTGAAATAATTCCTACAACACCTAGAATTACTTTTAGGCACACAGTCAACCTTCAGGACAAATTGGTACATAGTCAGTTCTTTAAAAAAAAACTGAACCTAAAAGAATGTGGTTATCACAAAGACCAAAGGGGAATCATAAATGTGGAAAATGTAATGTATGTAAATTCATGAATACAGGTAATCATTTAGTATTACCAAATGGCCTTCACATTCAAGTAAGGGAATTAATCGCCTGCATAACTCCCTTCGTTGTGTATATAGTATGGTGCACATGTAATCTATACTATATAGGTAAAACAATTAGGCCATTAAAAGAGTGCATTCAGGAACACATAAGGTTTATCATTAATCAAAAGATGGATACACCAATAGGGAGACACTATACCAATGTACACATGAACAATGTGTCTGAATTCACGTTCATGGGACTTAAACAGGTTAACTGTAACCTTAGAGGAGAAGATAAGCAAATTAAACTCTTGCAAAAAGAGAGTGCCTGGATTTTCAGAGCAGTTTTCCCATCTGGTCTCATTGAGAGATGGGACTTAAAACCATTCTTGGGAAATAAATAGAGAAGCAGAGATAAAGAAATACTTGTGAATAATTGATCCATATATTTTATATTCTTTAATAGCTGTTGGTCATCTGCCTTTTACAGTCTCATTTGAATGTGAATAGGAACCGTAAATTGGATAAATGAATACCTTTTTGATAATGTATATATTGATCATATTTTGTTATGTTTTATAGGTTGTTTTGGTGATACCATCAGTTTTCTCTTTACACTCTTCCGGCACAGTTGGGCTTCATTCAAAAAATCATTCTGTATCTGTTTCCTTGTCTACAGCTTTAAGTCCAGAAAGTGTAGTGAGTTACTTTGTCTACATATTATTTGAGCTTATATGTTTTTTGACATGGAAAAAGTTTGTTTCATAAAAAATAAAAAATCACAATATGCTCTAAGATATAATCATAATACATTATTTTAGTACAAGTAAAAGTATGGTGTATCCTTACAAGGTTAGGAGAACCCCTTGTTAGTATGGAATTGTATTAATGCATTTTTGAAAAGATTTTATGTGGTTGTTAGTCAATCTCTATACATCACAGTTGGATATAATCCTTCTATTCCTTTCTCCTAAATTTAAAATAATATATGTTAATATAGTATGTGGCTTATTTCATTATGTTTACACATGCCCTTATTAAAAGAAAAGGCTGTCTTATAGTAATCTCTTAGGACATTGGTAATGAATGATATGAGGCAATGATGTATTTGTTTATCAATTAATTGATATAAGTAAGTATTTTGAAAGTTTAAATACTTACAAGGTTGTGAAAGTATTTAAAATAAAATAACAGCAACTAGTGTAAATAAGTCACCATAGTCTAAAACTATTGCTGCTTCCCAGGCTGCCTGTGAAATACACAATACCTCTTTTTATAAAAAGGTTTTTGTAATAATTTTAGGTTTTTCATGTAATGATTGTTATAGTGTGTTGATTAGATAATGATAATGTGATGTCACACACAAAAGTGTATTTAAATGTGTTTTGAATTATTTGTAACTGCGCCCCCTTTGAAGGCACTTTGCTGAGGCGCTATGGGCTTCCACAATGGTGTTCAATAAATGTGAACAATAGTTCCGATGTGCGTCCATGTCCTCTTCTTCTGTGAGTGCAACCTTTTTGGAATTTGTGGTTTTGAAGGGTGTCTCCCTTGGTTGTGAACCCCTCTTTCATGAGCGTGACCTTTTGCAGTTTGGACTTGGTCTTAAGCTCACAATACCCTGACTACAGACAGTTTCTGCAATAAAATGGTGGTCCCCATGGCAGCGGCATCTTGCCATCCTGCCACTGCTCCCCTTTGTGTAAAGCTGAAGGAGGGGTGCTGGCCCACATGCTGCCCATCATGCAATCTGCAGGGGTACACCATGACACCCTAACCCCCATGGCACTGCAGTGATCACTCCCTGAACTAGCCTTCCTGGTCCCATTGGTGCCTGCCATTACCAAGATGGCCACTGAGAATCATATTCCTAGTGAGAGGCCAACTTGCAAGGATTCGTGAGAGCCGGGAGTAATGTGGGGGAAGTGCACTGGAGGAATGAGCTGCAACTCCCTCTCATGGTGGCCAAAAGTGTATCGGTACTCCACCACCACCTCCTCCAGATGACGTCCCACCTGGCAACCTGGGAATCCTCACAAACTGCCCATGAGGCACAGAAGTGTTACCATGGTATCCGATCCCACTCCTGCTTCCCACATCAACACAAAAAAACATTCCCCAAACCACGTTACATAGAAACATAAAAACATAGAATATGACAGCAGATAAGGACCGCTTGGCCCACCTAGCCTGCCTATTTTGCTACCTAATGGATAAGCTGCAGATCTCAGTTAACCAACAGCCTACTTCCTCCTACCCCCCACTAGAACTGCCTTATGTCTGTCCCATGCATTCTTGAATTCCCCCACTGTTCTTGATTCCATGACCTCCTCAGGAAGGCTGTTCCATGCATCCACAACCATCTCCATGAAAAATACTTCCTCACATTACCTCTGAGCTATTCCCCGCTCTATCTTCAAATTGTGCCCCCTTGTTCTTGCACATCTCCTTTTCTGAAAGATACTACCCTCTTAGACTTTGTTGATTCCCTTGCGGTACTTGAAAGTTTCTATCATGTCCCCCCCTTCCCTTCTTTCCTCAAGGGAATACATATTAAGCTCCTTTAGTCTCTCTTCATATTTTATCTGGTGCAGATCCTGCACCATTTTGGTTGCCCTCCTCTGGACAGCCTTCACTCTGTCTATGTCTTGGTGGAGATGGGTTCTCCAGAACTGTACACAGTACTCCAGATGGTGTCTCACCAACTGTCTGTACAGAGGGATAACAACTTCCTGTTTTCTACTGTTGATGCCTCTCCCTATGCATTCCAGTATCCCCCTAGCCTTCTTTACTGCCTTCTCACATTGCTTGCTCATCTTTAGGTCATCTGACATAATTACCCCCAGGTCCCTTTCCATTTTTATTGTTGTCAGTATCTCACCCCTCATTGTGTTCTCTTCCCCTGTGTTTTTTTTCCCAGGTGCAATACCTTGCACTGCTTTGCATTGAATCTAAGCTGCCATACATTTGACCTTTCCCCCAACCTTGCCAAGTCCCTTCTCATCCTTTCCGCTCCATCTTGTGTATCAACCCTGTTGCAGATCTTTGTGTTGTCTGCAAAGAGACGTACTTTTCTTTCCAGTTCCTCTGCAATGTCACTTATAAAGACATTAAAAAGGACCAGTCCCAGTTCTGAACCCTGCAGTACCCCACTAGTAACCCTCCTTTCTTCACTGTGGACTCTGTTTAATACTACCCTTTGCATCCTGTTGTCCAGCCAATGTTTTATCCAGGCTACCACCTTGGGACTCCCTCCAAGGCTGACTAACCTGTTTATTAATCTTTTGTGTGGGACTGTATCAAATGCTTTTCTAAAATCTAGGTAGGCCATGTCCACAGCCCCTCCCTAGTCTAATACTTTGGTCTCCCAGTAAAAAAAATCTATTAGATTCATCTGACACGACCTTCCTGCTGTGAATCCATGCTGTCTTGGGTCCTGTGCCCCACTGGCCTCTAGGTACTCAACAATGCTTTCCTTCAGAAGTGATTCCATCATTTTCCCTACCACTGAGGTCAAACTAAGCGGTCTGTAGTTTCCTGCCTCTGCCCTGCTCCCACTTTTGAGAAAAGAAATCACATCTGCCCTCCTCCAGTCCTGAGGTACCACCCCATCCTCCCATGGTTTGTTAAAGAGAGTAGTCAGCGGTGTCACTTCCAGGCCAACTGGGCTCCATTGCCAAAAACCACGCTGCCCACCAGGACTAGTACAGCAGGTGAATACTCCCTGAAGGCCACCAGAGAGAAAGGTAAGACAAGGCAAAGAAAAAAAGGGGGGGGGGACCCAGAGCAGGAGCTGCCCAGCTGGTCAGAAGAGCCAACCGCTGCCTACAAAAGTTACACTGCCACAGAGAAAGTCTTTCATGGGACTGCCCAACGGGGAATGAGAGGAAGCAAAACACAGGGAGCCAGGTGCTCCATGCTGGGCTGAGTAAGTTAGCCACTCGAGATCCGGGGAGAATAACAAACTAACCCAAAATCAACACCTATCCCTGGTCAAGGTTTGAACCCTTGACTTCCAGATCCATTACACCATATGAGAGACCAGCTCTAAGGCCACCTCGCTGCAAAAACTAAAGGCTGACTAGGCCCTTACCTCCACTTGTGGCAGGGGTCTGCTGTGTATGCTGAGCCAGTGGAAGGAGGAGAGAGAGGGAGATTTGGAAGACAGCAGGACTAAATAGCTCCTCTGTCTCCTCCTATAGGCTATGCCACCCCTCCCTAAGGCAGCCTGTTGGGGACCTCCCCTGGGTGTTGCCAGGCCCAGTGCTCATCCCATGGAGGAGGTTCCCCTACCTCGCCTAGTCCATAGAGAGAAAGGTACCCAGGCAAATGGCCAGCTGCTGCGACAGTCTGGCAGCCTCTCTAATCATTAACAGTAACACCAAATTAGAATTTAAGAACAAAATTGATCAATACATCAGTGAAGGGGTCTAACATGATACTATTAAACAGTATGGAGCAATATGGACTAATGCTTTATGCTCCTATATGTCCTAAGTATAATAAAGGGAAAGCCCATGAGAAGCAGTCTCCAAGCTTGAGAGGCCCCACCTTGCCCACCATCTTAACCCACTGACCTTTTAATGATCTATCTTTATTCATTGCTTTTAGTAAAATGTGTCTACAACATAGCTTATTGTACATCTTTTGTTCAACTCACAGTGTGTGGCATTTTACGTCAAGGATTGCAGCATTCAGGTAGCTATGTTGGAGTATTATTCCAGCTAGAAAAGGAGAATGCAGTAAGTTGTTTATTTAACCCTGAATACTGTACAGTAGTTGTAATCTAATGGTTCTGAGTCGTATGACTTACTAGTGGAATTTGTATTTAAGTAGGTGTGTTTTGTAAGTAATAAGACATGACGGGTCAGTGATCAACATCAGAAGCACAATACTATTCTGTAAGAAGACATTTGCAAGCATAAGAAGATCTGAGACTGAGAGTGTTAGGGTCTGGGAGACAGGAGGCACTGCTAAAAGGTTTCAGCATGAGGTATATGACACAGACTTTTAAATACCTCTGGGGGTAAATAAAGTACAGGGAAGTATTTATCAGAAGAAAAGGTGCTCAGGAACTATGGGACATGCTATGAAGCTGGATGGGGTAGATTCAGGATAGCTGTGAGGAATTACTTCTTCACAGAAAGAGTGGTGGATTTCTGGAACAGCCTTCCAACAGATATGGTGGGCGCAAAAATTGTGGTGGTTCAAGAGTGCATGAGATAAGCACAAAATAAAATGTTTCCACATGTGATCAGAGACCAGATGGCCTTGCATAAACCCTGTCTGCTCTCTGCCAATCAACAGCTGCCAGACCGCACCCAAACGGTGGACCAAAATATGTGATAACATTTTAATATCAACATTAAGTAACAAAATTGATCTATAGTTACCTACCTCATTGTGATCTTTACCAGATTTGGGGATTAAAGTAATAATCTTACTTAACAGCTTCTAAGAAGGAAGGCAGAGAGATGTTAGACTGATAACACTAGGTATAAAAATTGGTTAGATGGGGGATTTATTCCAATTTAGGAGCTATAGAAAAGTTGAGATCGAACTCATCTGGCTCTGGGCATTTATTCAGAGTGAGGGCAGACATAGCTTGTTCTACATCTCTGACTGAAATTGGGGTAGTGAAAATTTGTGTCATGGCGGGGTCTAAATGTAGGAGATGGGCTTGCTGCAGAAACTCTGCAATGAGTGGGTCCTGGGTTTGGGAGGGCCTATCCTTGCTATACAATTGTTCAAAGAAGGATTTAAATTCAGCAGCAATGTCTCAGGGGGAAGTTAAGAGACTATTATCTCTGTTGGATCTAATCGCCTGAACTAAACGAGACATCTCCTGCCGTTTGATACACATGGATAAAAGATGATCGTCATTTTCATCATGCATTTCATAGTTTAGTTTAGCGCAGAAGATAGCATACTCCACTTGCTTTCCACTGAGTTCCACGTATTTCACTTGCTCTTGATTAAGTTGGAGCCAATTAGATACTGGGGAGCTGGGCTTAATATTCTTGTCTGGTAGATGGATGGACATGAGGTTAGTAAGGGTACCTTAGAAGTTGAAATATGCCTTTTCTTGATCATGAAAAATGCCATAGTGAGAAAAACAACTGTCTCCCCTTGCCTGTTCTGAATGACATCTAGCATCAAGATCAGCTCACTGGGGCAATGTTGCTCTTCCTATTTGCCACAGCTGTCATATTAACATAAAAGTGTTGTGAAGCTACAAGGATATTTAACATTTTAAAATAATTTATAATTGATAATTTAAAAATGTGAGCTCATCTGGTCAAAACACAGCCAAACGTGATTAGTTATACAGGGTTAAAAACTCTTGATCGTAATGATATTCTAACTTTCAGCTTTGGATGTTCATCAGAGAACCAAAAAGCTCCCTAATTGTCTTTGAGAAATCCTAACCTCTGCCCTTCACAGTCCAAGTGAATGCAGTCATCCCAAGATATATAATAAACAGGTTTTAAAATCTTAAATCCTGTTTCCTGCCTGTCACCTTGGGGATTAGCAGCATTGTGCCTCACTAGGCAGACCATGAAAGACGAGGAACAGACTAGGAAATGACTGTTTGCCCAATAAGGAACCCTCTCACAATAACCCATTTTTGTTTCTGAAGTTTACTCACCCTTTGGAAACCCCCTCATTCTGGTTACTCGTGAACATGCATACATACACTTTAGGATGACAAAACCAACTCACTAGTTCACTGACTTGCTGGATCTTTTTGCCGCTGTGGATCCTCGTAAATCAGCAGCCTCATGCATGACTCTTAATCCTGCTGGGACCCATCTGTCATCATCCCTCTGTTGACTCCTTCAAGTCTCTTGGTCTTCAAGGGTTCTTCTGGGGTTTCAATGGGTCTCTGCTCCACTAACGCATACTCCTGTGCTCCTGCAGCTCTCCTGCACTCCCAACCATCTTCTGGGCTGGTCATGAGCACCGACACACTCTGCCAGTTTCAAACCTCCACCCTCATACCTGAGGTCTGTTAGTAGAAGAAGGTAAAACTTGTAAATTCTGCTTTTGTGGAACTTTAGCAAAAGTTCAGAAATTTGGCAACATTTTCTGAACTTCTGCCATTAGCATGATGGGAATCTTCCGAATGTGTTTTGCAGATTTTCGCCAGTTCTGCAGACTTTTTTGGCTGAACTGCAGAATAATACATATGACCTGCAGAATTTATTCCATCTGTGGTTTAATGTATTATTTCATAATACAGCCCCCCCGATTGCCACCCCCTGTAGAATAATATTCAAATCCCATTCCCTGGTTTCTAGTGGTCCCCCCTCCTGCAGATCAGGGCCCAATGTAAAAAACAATGTAAATAAATCTCCTTGGGGTCTAGCGGTCACCCCACCTGCTGATCATGGGCCCAATGTAAAAAAAACAAATATAATTAACTGGTGTCTAGTGGACCACTTTCCCTATTCCCTATCCCCTTATAAAAATAAAAGTCCAAGTCCATTATTTCCAGGTGCCTACCAGCTCCCCCTCGCTATCCTTAAACCCCTTAATAAAAAAAAAAAGAGGCAGTACAAGACAAGTCCATATTCCCTGGTGTCTAGAGGACCCCCCCCCCATCCCTGATTCCCTGTAAGAAAAATAAAGGTAATCTCCATTCCCTCGTGTCTTGTGGACCCTCCAGCCTAGCAGGTAGTGCCCCACCACCCTGCTTTCCCCCACTCTCGAGTGAGCAGTCGATTGGTACAGCCCTCCTCTCTCCTCCGTGGCTTGCCACCCACTGAGCTGTCAATGTATGAGCACGTACTTGAACAAACATGCATTCATTCATTGACATGACAGCTCCTGCTCATTGAGTGTGAGACTGCTTTGTGGGGTTGCAGACAAGAGTGGAGGACTGTTCTGGTGGCTGTCGGGGGGTCCACCATGTCATCCTCCAATCCTTACCATCCAGGGAAGTATCAATTTTGTTTATGTTTTGCCATGATTGGCTAGTGGGGAGGACCACTAGACACTAGGGAATTTTTTTATTTTTTTTACATAGGACCCAAATTCAGTGGGTGGGGGGCACTAGACACCAGGGACTCTGACATCAGGCCATGATCTTCAGTGGGGTATGGTTTAATCCATTAAACTGTGAGGACAGTGATCAGTTATGAAGAATATTTTTCCCACAGTTTAATACATTAACCCACAGTCTGTACATTTATTCTGCTGTTTTAAAGTGGAACCTATGAGAAAGTTGCAAAAATGATTTCCAAACTTTCCTGCAAATTCCATTGGCAGAATTTTTTTTCACACACTGCTACCTGTTTGGATAGAAAATCAATGAAAGACATCTCTTGAAGGCAGTGAGGACCAAGTATCAAACAAGGAACAATATCAGGTACTCCAGTAAAGCATAGGTGGCATATGTTTTCAAAAATATATTAAAGCATATAATTGTATTAAAACTAGATGTATCTCCACTGTGCTCTGCTCACACCAACTCTCAACCGGTCACCATCTTTCACATGTATGTATGTAAATTCCATACAGTCGTTACCCCTCATTAAAGTCAGATGGTCTTTGAGAGGGCTGTTGTAACTGTGCACAAGCTGTCCTGGTTTACAGTCCAGTGCTTAAGCAATAATGTCCAGACAGCTGATCATATCCTGGGATTAATGACCAGCTGTGTGGGAAGTGTGGACTGATGTGCAGCCAAGGGCCAACCTGCTCCAACCAGTTGTTAATCCCTAGGAAATGGTAGACAGCGAGGCCATTATTGCAGGTATAAGTCTAATCACAGAAGTAAAAAGGGGGAAAAACAGCTTTTTAAATTAACTTTACAAATGCACACAATTTGAACTGTATTGTGTATTTCTAAGGGATTTAATGTATGGTACATCAGTAAATCAGAGGTGCATTTGCTTCATGAATAATTAATTAGACTTATAATTAACCACTAGACAAGCCGGCCTGGTGGTGCTGAGGGTTGAGGTGCTGAACACCACACCTCGCATCACGCTGGTGACCCAGGTTCAGGAACGAGCCCGGGCTGCTGGGGTTGGCTGGGGAGGAGATTGAGTGTCCGTAGGACTGCTCTCTCTTTCCGGGTAAGGTTGGGGAGATGCGAGCACTCCTGGAGCGGTCTCTGGTGGTGATTGGAGGCACCCAGCGTGGCGATGTAGAGGATGAATGGGGCAGAGTTGCGGCATAGCGTTGCCTTGAATAACCATGCTTTGAGGGGAAAAGGACATTAAAGAGTTGAAACCCCCCACTCCTGGGGATAGATGAAGACACCTCGGCCTCCTAAGCCCACACTCCCATCTCCGAACTGCCTCCTCTCTACCCAGCTTCTCGTGTGCCCAGCGCTTTGCCCTTGAAACAAAGTGCCCTGGGTGGATAGGGTAACCCTACCTTCGGAGGTTATAGAACTGGAGGTGATGCTGGGTCACATGGGAAGGGGAGGAAAGCAGTCACAGAGGGAGGTAGTGGCTGGGAGTCCCCGAGGATGCCGGATGGAGTTCTACAGGTAGTGGTGGTAAATAAAGTAAAGAAAAAAAAAAAAAACACAAGACAAAGTTGTCTGCCTTTTATTGCATAACATGAGAGGCAAATGCAATGCACAAAACCAAGATAGGCAATATTTTGCTTTTCACTTCTGCTTATTGAACATAACATACGTAGGATACATAGATTATCTAATTGACAGCAGGGCCTTACCATAATCTGCTATACAGTGTAGAGGATTGAAACACAAGGACGACATGTAACTTGCTCAAGGTCAGACAACTGATGGGTAAACTGGGGCTCCAAGCAGACTGAAGGTGCAACTTGTAACTGCCATATTTTTTTCTGTACTGAGGCAAGGAATGTCCTTTCCAGCTACATACTGCACAAGCATATTTAAATGGTATATCTGGCTATTTACAACTAAGCATTGCTGCTTCATAGTGCTGCTCAAGAAGAAACTATTTTTTGCTAGCAGCTTTTGGATACACCAGGGTTCTTGCCAGGTCATTAAAGTTTTCATTGCCAACCCCAGGCAGAAGACTCTGCAGCAAAGAGATGGCTGTGATTTATTTGGTTCAAATTTCAAGTGACACATAGTTACATTACAGAGTTGGCTCTGCTTTCTTTAGTACACCATTAGCCTGCTGGGTTACATTTTCTTCTGCAAAGCAGAGTACTTGCATGAACTCCACGATTATGAATGTATGATCTGCATGCTGCAGTCATTTCATTTTCACTTCTTAGAATAATGAACTTAGCCCTTGTAAAGGACATGGAGCTGATTCCACTAGGAACTGAAGTCCTATCCATGGGTCAAATGTGCTCATTATTTTCTTTTAAGTGAGGTAAGGGAAGACATTCCTCTTTGCAGACAAAACCAGAATCTGCAACACAGTGGACACTACGGATGGGGTGGAAAGAATGTGCAGAGACCTGGGAAAACTCAAGGAGTGATCATGGTTATGGCAGCTGGGTTTTACTGTGAAAAAGTTAAAATCATGCACCAAGGGCATAGAAACCCAGAAGCAAAGTATAAAACGGGGGAGAAGGTATTGATGATCTCTAAGGGCCCTATGCATGATGCCAACGCATCATGGAAACCAGGTGTGTAGGCATCACTATGTCCGAATGCCACAGAGCAGGGTCCCGTAGACCCCACAAGGCATTCACAGATGGGATGTGCAGCAGTTATGTACCTGATCCCCTGGCCATGCAGACAGCAATACGCTGGGGGAGGGGTGTGTGGGGGCATGCCCGGCCTATGCCCCATTCACAAAGGTGTGGCGTGCTAGGCGTGGGGGGTGCATGATACACTGGGTAACACAACCATAAGGGATACATGCACCCCCAGGATGCTGCCCCCGACTGTGGCCAAGATGTTGGGGCACTGTAGATCCCCCCCCACGTGCCACCCCATCCCATGGGGACTACAAGGAGGGCCGGGGTAGCCAGCTGGGCACCCACATGCCCTTGTGCTGGTGGTACATAGTGCACCATCTTTCTTCTTTGGCTCCCCATGGGCATAAGGTATCCAGTAACAGACTGATCCCCCATCCCATTGAATGCACGCCCAGTCCGCAGAACAGTCCTCTGCATACCTGCATGCCGGGGGGTGGGTCCAAGGTTGGGAGCTACACAGTGGCTGGTATCTGTGAATACAACCACCACACATCCATCTGTGGGTGCGGAGCTACACAGGTGGTATACGCACCTTTGGTGAGTCATTCCCGCCCGTTAGTGCATAGTGCCCTAAATCAGCAAATTGGAATGGGACCTTGTAGTAATCACATCTGAAGACCTCGAAGTGGCAAGGCAGTGCAGCACAACTGTAGTTAGGACCAGTGGGATGCTAGGGTGCATAGGCAGGGGTATCACCAGCAGAAGGATAAAGATGGTGCTACCACTGTACAGATCACCTCGAGTACTGTATCCATTTCTGGAGGCCACATCTCTGCAAGGATATAGACTGGGTGCAGGCTGTTCAGAGGAGGACAACAAAAATGGTGCAGGGTTGCATCAGAAGCCTCACGGGAAGAGACTGAGGTATCTTAATATGTACACCCTTGAAAAAAGGATGGAGAGAAGGGGCCATGATAGACATCTATAAATACCTCACAGGGTTGAATAAGGTGCAGCAGGGGGGTATTTTCAGAAGAGAAGGTGCACAAGAACAAAGGGCATGTAATGAAGTTGGAAGGGAGAAACTTTAGGAGTGATGTGAGGAAGCACTTCATCACTGAAAGAGTGGTGGTTGCCTGGAACAGTCTTTCAGCTGAGGAAGTTGAGGCAAAAAGAGTGGTGGGTTTCAGATCTACATGAGATAGGTACAAGGGAATCTTGGTTGGGAAGCAGGGAGGGAGATTTAACCGGAGATCAGGTAGGGTCTGCTGTGACAGTATAGGCAGGGACAATGGGCAGACTAGTTGGGCCAAGCAGTCCTCATCTGCTGACAAATTCTATGTGTCTTCATTTTTGTTGTACTTTAAATTATATATTTTCATTCCATACAGTGTGCAAGAGAAAAACCTAAAAAAAAAAACAGTAGATCTAGTACGTAAGTTAGAATTAGACCTAAGAAAATATACAGTAGATAGGGGATAGGGGATATGGAATAGCCTGATTCAAAATATGCAATTTATCTTCAAATGTGAGGGCATATTTTGAGTCAGGCCATTGCACATTCAATTCATACAATGTCAGGTTACTCATTTAACTTTTAAATCTTCTGTTTTTCTGAAGAATTAACTGTTTCTCTTTTATTTCAACTGTTGGCATCAGTGATGCACTAGGCAATTGTGATGTCACAGACACTGTAAAATCTGCTCTCTCATTGGTTCAGTATTCCATTATTGTGATACTTAAGCAATAAGGCACAATAGGGGTGCTTTATGGTGTAATAATGGTCCACCTTGGGTGGGTTGAAGCATGAGGTGAAGCCAAGTGCTTCCACCACTTAAGAAGAGCCATCAGGCCACCATAATGCACCTCCTGGAGTGCCTTATTGTATTTATGAAATGGGTTATTTTTAGTAAATTGTAAATATTTTTTAAACATATCTTTTTGAGCTACTTTCAGCTGGACTGTTGTGCTGGGATAATGGCACAGCTGAAAGTACCTTCTGGCCAATCAGGAGCCAGCATTCTTTCTACCTGTTTCATAATACCTTTCAAAATATTCATTTTGACAACAGTAACAGCAACATATTTTAATACCTTGCTATTACTGTTGTAATCAGCCACAACATCACTTTTATCTTGTCATTTTTAATCCCACTCCTGTTGTATGTAAGCAATAAACCCAACACGGTGTGCGGTGTTGGGGGATACCCACATTCCAAGATGCCGCAGAAGGAGGATCTTACAGTCTCTGGAAGTGTGGGTATTCCCAATACCCCTCAACCTGAAGGGTCTTACTTCACTTAGAAAATGAGCTTTTGCAATAACAAAATGTAAAAAATATCTATATTTTAAAACATTTAAAAAACACATTTTATATATAAAATAGTCCCTATGCAAGAACAAGTGCTGATTATTGTGGTAGAGCTCTGTTGCCTGATACACATAAGCATTGTGGCTGCTGTCCACCATTCAGGTTTCAGGATATGTTCAACTCGTTATCTAAATAACAGTATATAACTAAACTTGACTTTTTAAGCAAATGAAAGATATACAGGTACAGTATTACATCTTAAATACCATCAGAAAATAACTTATAGTTGAGTCAATTTGGTGCTTGTACATCTTTAAATCTTAAAATGAAGTGTACAGTGTAATCTAATTTAATGATCTTAGTTTCTATTTACTGCAATTTTAATATGGTTTAACAAATAAAGCAGGATTAATTTAGAAATTAATATGGCATTACAGTCCAAAATTTTAATCAGAAGTACAAATGTAGTAAGGCTCCAAATCCTTCTATAGTATATAATGCTTTATTGAATCACCCAGCTGATGAATTTCCTTCTATTCCAGGACTGTTACACAATTTTTTCATATTATTCAAATGTTTCTGCTATTTCAGCACGTTCTGATTTTTCTGGCTTTTCTAGAACCGGTTCAGATGGATCTAAGAAATATTTTTATTTCTAATTCTTGAATATGCTTTGAAAATGGCAAAATGTTTACCTGGATCAAAGAATATATGTTTAGTGTCTTTTTAGATAATCTGTACTTTAGCCAGCTCCATCAACATACTGTAAGTGACCTCCAAATTCTTCTATTTCATCCCAGAATAACAGGAAGCGATGCCTGTCTGCATGTAGAAAAAAGATTAGAATATATAAAAGAAATTCAATTTCTACATGAAAAAGTCCCCCTCATCCAGTCGACTCAGATAACAAGGTGCTGGTCTGTTTCAAATGCAAATTGGGTAAGAATAGTTGAGTTTTGTTGTCTAATACTGATTTCTAATTTAGCTGAGCAGATGAGATGCATTTTTTCTGCAGGGATTCTTAAACCTTTTACAGTGGAGGGTCTCTAAATAGATCAAAGTTCTTAACATATAATATAGAAGTTGTTGGCAGAAAATGACTGCTTTGCTTACTCAATCTGTCCAGATGTTCACTGCCTAATCTGTCCCTGAAGACTCTTACTGGTCTCTGGTGACGCTCTGTCCTCCCTGTTTGTTTTCTAATACACCCCTATGTCTATTCTATGCATGCTTGAAGTTCCCCTTTGTTTTTGCCTCCACCACTTCTGCTGTCAGTCTGTCCTAGGAAACTAGAACCCTTTCAGTGAAGAAATATTTCCTCACACTCTTTTAAATGCCACCCCCCAGATTCATTGCATAATAATAGTCCTAGTGCTTTCTCATTTGAAAAAGACATCCCTCTTCATCCTGTTCACCCCTGTGAGGTACTTGTAGGTCTCTATCATGCCACCTCTCTCTTTCTCTCTCTCTCTCTCTCTCTCTACACTCTCATTCAGGGTGTACATGTTTATAGCTCTCAGACTCTCTCTCTCTCTACACTCTCATTCAGGGTGTACATGTTTATATCTCTCAGACTTTCCACATACGGCTTCTCATGCAACTTCTTCACTCTTTTAGTTACCCTCCTCTGGATTGCCTCCGTCTTGTCTATATCACTTCTGAGGTATGGCCTCCAAAACTGGACACAGTGCTCTAGATGAGGTGTCATGAGTGAGCAACGCAGTGGGAACACTACCTCCTTCCTCCTGCTGGAGATACACCTCCCTAAGTACTCTAGCATGCACTAGACCAAGTTACTGCTTTGTCACACTACCCTGCCATTTGTGATCATAAGATATGATGACCTCAAGGTCCCTTTCTAGCCTTGTGACTGTTTGTCCCCCCCCCATTCTATACTCAGTACATGGGTTCCTATACCCAAGGGACATGACTTTGCTCTTTTTAGCACTGAACCTCAACTGCCATGCCCTAGACAAGTCCATATGTTTTCCAAGATCCCTGTGCATTATCTCCATCCCCTCCTAAGTGTCCATCCTTTTGCAGATTTTGCTATTATCTTCAAAAAGTCATCCTTTCTCTTCTACTTCTTCAGCAACATTACTTGTGAAGGTATTGAAGAGGACTGGTCCCAGTACTGAGGCATGTGGCCCCCCACTAGTCACTCTCTCATCATTACATTAGAGTGTATTTTCCACCTACTCCTGTCTAATATCCATTAACCAGTTTCCATCTTGGTTCACCACTTTTATTCCCACCTTTATGCTGCTCAGTTTCTTTATTAGCCTCCTGTGTAGTACAGTCTTGAAGGTCTTGCTTAAATTCAGATAGGCTACATACCCCTCCCTTAATCTATTTCCCAGGTCACTCAGTCAAGCAAATCTATCAGATCTGATTGACTTGAACTCCCCTGTGAATTCATTCCACTTGTAGTCTTGGAGCCCACTAGATTCAAGATACTCTACTAGTCTTTCCTTTAGCAGGGCTTCATTAATTTACCCACTCACTGAGGTAAGACTGATTGACCTATAGTTGCTATCCTTGTCCCTGCAGCTGCTCTTATGTAAAGTGACCATGTCAGCTCTTCTCCTGTTCTCTGGAATCATGGCTGTTTCCAGAGAGCTATTGAATAAGGCTGTCAATGGGATAACTAGCCCCTCCCTGAGTTCTTCCTGAACCCTTGGGTGTATCCTGCCCAGTCCCATAGCTTTGTCCACCTTCAGAGCTGCAAGTCCCTTCTGGACTCTTTCCTCTGAAAATGGACTTACATCCACCTTCTCTCTCACCCATTCCTGCTTTTTTCCTAGTGGCCTGCCCTCCCCCACCCCTACCCCACTGTGAAGACTGAGCAGAAGTACCTGTTTAGGATGTCTTTTTCTTAGTCCTCTTATGCACAGTTTCCCCCACCTGACAATCTAATCCTCCTAGGTAAACAACAGCAAGAGGAAGGAGGTGCTGTTAGAACTATACTTCTCTAATGGGGCTAAAGAACTAGAACTCTACTACTGGGACCTTCAATTTAGGGTAAAAACAAACAAACAAGCAAACAAGAAAGCATTAGTGTGTTTGTCTGAGTTGGCTGAAATTAATTGTTATCTGTGCAGTTATCTAGGTGTAGAAGGACCTGTAAATTAGGGATGTGGCTTAACCAGAAGGAAGCCAGGTGTTTAGAATTTAAAAATTGCCCTAGATAGCTTCTGGCAGAGAACAGAAAAGAGGAAGGAGGTGCTGTTAGAACTATATTTCTCCACTAGGACTAAAGAATTAGAACTCTATTACTGGGACCTTAAATTTAGTGTAAAAACAAACAAACAAACAAAAAAAGAGAGTTCGTATGTTTGTCTGAGTTGTCTGAAGTGAATTGTAATCTGTGCAGTTATCTAGGTGTTAGAGTTGACTGAAGTGAATTGTTATCTGAGCAGTTATCTAGGTGTAGAAGGAACTGTAAATTAAGGGGAGTGGCTTAACCAGAAGGAAGCAACATGTTTAGGATTTAAAAACTGCCCTAGATAGCTTCTGGCAGAGAACAGGCAGCGAACATCAAGAGGAAGGAGGTGATGTTAGAACTATACTTCTTTACTGGGACTATCGTAGCAGTCAGAGAAACATGGTCACAGAGAACCATGACTAGGATGTTAACATACCAGGGTCCACAACCTACAGGAGGGACAGGGAGAATAGAAGAGGGGGAGGAGTAGCTCTCTATGTAAGGGAAGGGATAAAAGCAATGTAACAAAAGAGTAAGCAGGGAGGAGAGGAGGCACTGTGGGTCACCTTAGAGACTGGAAATGGCACCATAATCCACACAGCGGTTATATACAGACCCCCATCTCAGGGGGAGGGAATGGACAAGGATATGATAGAAGGCGTCCTTAGGATGGCAGAGAAAGGGGAGATATTTTTGATGGGGGACCTGAATATGCCAGATGTTAACTGGAGCACCTTTGCTGCAGCCACATCCAAGAGCAGGGCTATTCTCGATGCCCTACAGGATGCATGCCTCAGACAGCTAGTGTTGGAAACCACTTGGAAGCGAGCAATCTTAGACCTCATACTCTCAAATGGGGACAGGGAGAGGATCTCAGATCTAGAATTGGGTAGCCATCTGGGAACAAGTGACCACCAAACAGTGGTTCACGATAAACTCAGCTGCAGAGTCAAGCTAACAAAAGTGAAGGTACTGGACTTCAGGAGGGCTGACTTTGTCAAAATGGGAGAGTGCCTTAGAAAAGCACTAGCAAACAGGCAAGAAGGAGGGGTGGAGCAACAACGGGGAAACATCAAAACTGCCAAGACTTCAACATGCCAGATACAGATTGGCCAATACCAGCAGGAACATCTGCCAGAACTAGACACATGGTGGATTCCCTGCAGGGAGAGGGCCTCAAACAACTGGTACAACAACCCACAAGAGACAGGGATTTCCTAGAACTAGTACTGACTAACAGGGAAGGGATCACAGATTTCCAGGTGGAAGGTCACCTGGGGGCCAGTGACCAGCACATGGTATGGTTCAGTTTGGCCACTACATCTAAATCATCCCATTCCAAGACAAAACTATGGAACTTCAGAGGAGCTGACATTGATAAGATCACCAACAGAGTTAAGCTAGCCCTAGCAAAAAGAAACACAGGTGAGGGGGTATAGGCAAAGTGGGCAAGCATTAAGGATGCAATACTTGAAGCAACATCCCATTGTGTTAGATAGAAAAGGAAGCATAAAAGAAGAAGGAAACCACTTTGGTTCTCAAATACAGTAGCAGAAAAGGTCAGAACCAAAAGGTTGGCCTTCAGGAAATGTAAGGGAACACAGCGGGATGAAGATAGGGTGGCATACCAAACTGCCCTAAGGGAAGCAGGGAAGGCAGTAAGGTGGGCAAATTCCAAACTGAGGAAACACTAGCACGAACAGTAAAAAAAGGTGACAAGACTTTCTATAGATACATTAGTGAAAGGAGAAAGCCCAGAGGGGGTATCGCTAAGCTCAAAGTAGAAATGGGGGTGTGTGAGGAGGAGGACCCTGTAAAACCACCTATCCTAAATAGATACTTTTGCTCAGTATTTACTGAAGAGAAGGTGGGGCAGGGCCCACAGATCAGCACCATGGACACAGGGGGGAGGGAGGTGAGCGCTACACCATTCACAAAAGAAAGGGTCCTACAAGAGCTCGCTAAGCTCAGGGTGGACAAGGCAATGTGACCTGATGGCATGCATTCCAGGGTACTTAAGCAGCTAAGGGTGGAACTAGCAGATCCATTAGCAGAACTGTTTAGTGAGTCTCTGAGCACAGGAGAGGTCCCAGAAGACTGGAGAAGGGCTCATGTGATCCCGCTCCACAAGAGTGGTAGCAGGGAGGAGGCAAGGAACTACAGACCAGCCAGTCTTACATCAGTAGTAGGCAAGACTATGGAGGCACTCTTTAAGGAAAGGATAGTGCAACACCTGGAATCCATAGGGGCACAAGATCCAAGACAGCATGGGTTTCCAAAAGGAAGGTCCTGTCAAACTAATCTCATAGATTTCTTTGACTGGGTAACCAGAGTGGTGGACCAAGGGGCAGCAGTTGATGTCACCTACTTTGACTTCAGAAAAGCTTTCGACACTGTTCAACATAGAAGATTGATAAATAAGCTGGATAGGCTCAGGGTGGGTCAGAAGTTGGTCAACTGGGTGGCAAACTGGTTGACAGTCAGAAAACAGAGAGTGGTGGTAAATGGTATACAGTCAGAAGAGATGCAAGTCAGAAGTGGGGTACCTCAGGGATCAGTCCAGGTGCCAGTCCTCTTTAATATCTTCATTAGTGACATTGCAGATTGACTAAAGGGTAAGGCTTGTCTGTTTGCAGATGACACCAAGATCTGCAACAGAGTAGATGATCCAGGTGGGATGGATAGAATGAGAAGAGATCTGGATAAACTAGCAAAATGGTCAGAAGAGTGGCAACTGGGATTTAATGCAAAGAAGTGCAAGATCATGCACATAGGGAAGAGAAACCCTGAAGCTACCTATAGGCTGGGAGGGGAGTTGCTGGCAGTCACAAAGGAAGCAAGAGACTTGGGCATCATCATCACTGAAGACCTGAAATCATCCAAGCAGACCTCTAAAGCAGTAGGTAAGGCTAGGGGATGTTAGGGTGTATTAGTAGGGGTATCACAAGTCGTAAGAGGGACGTAATAATCCCTCTTTACAAGACACTGGTTAGGCCCCAATCTGGAGTACTGCGTGCAGTACTGGAGGCCACATCTTCACAAGGACATTAACCAAATTGAGGCATTCCAGAGAAGGGCAACCAAAATGGTGCAGGGAACTGTATCAGAAGACATAAGAGGACAGATTAACGGAGCTCAATATGTATACCTTTGAGCAAAGGAGGGAGAGAGGTGATATGATCGAAACATTCAAACACCTGAAGGGTGTTAACAAGGTGAAAGAGTTTAACATGTTTAAATATAAGAAAAATAGCAGGACAAGAGTACACAGCATGAAATCAGAGGGAGGCCGATTAAGGGGAATGTGATGAAATTCTTTTTCACAGAAAGGGTCGTGGATGCATGGAACGGTCTACATCAGGAAGTGGTGGCTATAAATACAGTGCAGAGCTTCAAACAGGCATGGGATAGGCATAAGGGAGCAATACAGATGAGTATGAATAGATAGACCACTAACAGAGCAAAGGCCGATGGCACATTTATAAGGTAGAAAAATAAATGGGCAGACTGGATGGGCCTTGCGGTCCTTATCTACCATCAACTTCTATGTTTCTATGTGGCAGGGAAGGTTAGGGAGAAAAAGATAGCATTTAGGAAATATAAGGAAACACAGAAGGAGCAGGATAGAGAACTGTACCAGTTAAGACAGAAGGAAGCAGGGAAGTCAGTCAGAATAGAAGAGGCCCAAACTGAGGAAAAGATAGCCAACTCAGTTAAGAAGGGGGATAAAACATTTTATAGGTACATTAGGGACCGTAGAAAGACAAAGGGAGGGATAGTAAGGCTGAATAGAAAGGATGGTGGGTGGGCAGAGAGGGACAGTCAAAAAGCAGGGATACCGAAAGAATACTTCTGCTCAGTAGTCACAAAAGAGGAGGAGGGGGGGTACCTAATCCAAATAACAGAAGCACTCTGGATAGGGTGGTCGATCCCAGTCCTTTCACAGAAGAAAGGGTTCTGAAAGAACTCCTAAAACTGAAGATGGACAAAGCAATGGGGCCTGATGGGATTCACCCCAGAATTCTAAAAGAATTAAGCGGAGAACTAGTGACACCACTGATTACCCTTTTTAACAAATCATGGGAGGATGATGTGGTACCTGAGCACTGGAGGAGGTCAGATATGATTCCCCTTCACAAAATTGGGAGCAAGACAGAGGCAGAAAACTACAGGCCTGTCAATTTGACCTCTGTGATAGAGAAAATGATGGAATCACTTCTGAAGGAAAGAATTGTTGAGTACCTAGAGTCTAGTGGGGCACAGCACCCAAGGCAACATGGATTCACAGCGGGAAGGTCATGTCGTATGAATCTAATCAATTTCTTTGACTGAGTGACCAAAGTAGTAGATCAGGGAAGGGCTGTGGACATGGCCTACCCTGATTTTAGCAAGGCATTTGATACAGTCCCACACAAAAAATAAACAAATTAGCCAGCCTGGGAGTGTGTCCCAGGATAGTAGCCTGGGTAAAACATTGGCTGGACAACAGGACACAGAAGGTAATAGTAAATGGAGTCCACTCTGAAGAAAGGGGGTTTGCTAGTGGGGTACTGCAGGGTTCACTACTGGGCCTGGTCCTTTTTACGTTCGCTTGCGCGCATGCGCAAGGAACGTTTTGGGAGAGTAGCACACTTTGGAGGTGTGCCTCTCCCGTTAAATCCACTGCTCAGTTGAGCAGGCGTGGTGTCCTGCACCAATGGGTGCGGGAGCTGTGTATGACAGCGGTGGTCTTCGCTTCAAAACCCGTTGTCGCCTGTTACTCTCACGCTGCCCAGCGTCACACTGCCTCCCCCAAATCCTTGTTGCTACTCTGGGAGCCCAACCCCGCTTGGCAAACATCCTGCGTTGTTTGCCGATGGGGTGCCCAATCCCCTGTCGGCTCCATGGTCCCCCCCAAGTCATCCTTCTGCCATGCTGGGAGCCCACCCCAGCGTGGCAAACATCCCCCGTTGTTTGCCGACGAGGGTGCCCAATCCCCCGTTGGCTCCTCGGCCCCCCCAGCCATCCTTGTGTGATGCTGGAAGCCCACCCCAGAGTGGCAAATGTCCCACGTCGTCAATTAAAAAAAAACCTGTAAAGTAAAAACGGTCCCACGCAGTCTGCCCACCCCCTCCCACAACCCGCACCCACCCACTGCGCACCCTGCCTCCCCACACCCCCTCACCCCATACTTACCTCCGGAGCTCGGCGCGACGATCTTCGATGGACCGGGAACACGTCTGCACTCTTCAAAGCCGACCGCGAACTGAGGAAATGCCGGTAAGCTGTATAATGGGCTAGATAGGAGGGTTTCAGCTTTATTGCATATCTCAGGCATTTTTTGGAATTTTTGCACCAAATTTTCAACATGGGGTTTTTGGGACCCCTTCTCATGAATGATGTCACTGTCATGGCGTTATTCGGGCCAGAAGGATGATTTCTCAGTCACTGCGCAGTCACTACGCGAAATCACCCTTCAGGCCTGAATAATGCCATGACAGTGATATCATTCATGAAGGGTCCAAACCATGGTGTGCAAAATCTAACAATGACTGTTTTATGAGCGTGTGTTGTGCAGTTCCTCGCACACTTTCGTAGGTGCTGAATTTTTAATATTACACTCCAGATTTTCAACATTGCCATTTTACCACACCTTCTTATGAGTAGTATAGCTGTAATTTTCACATCTCACCCAAAATGTGTTTCCCGCCCATGTGTGGCGCACAATGGCGCGGTAGGGGTGTCTTGAAATCAATGTATGGACACATTAAGAAAATCACAGTGATACTGTTCATGATTGGAGATCTTAAAATAGCTATGTTGAAATTTATTGACAAAATCCTAAAATGACTGTTTGGCAGTGCATTTAGCAGTTGCTATGCCTTTCGTAAGTTCGTAATTTCAATATTTTCACTCCACATTTCTCAACATTGCCATTTTACCACACCTCCTTATGAGCAGTGCAGCTGTCATTTTCACCTCTTGCCCAAAATGTGTTTCTGCCCATATGGCGCACAATGGCACAGTCGCTGTCTTGAACTCAGTGTATAGGACACATTAAGAAAATCACAGTGTCACTGTTCATGAGCAGAGATCTTAAAATGGCTATGTTGAAAATTTAATGAACAAATTCCTAAAATAATAATTTTTTTTGACGTCGTTGTTCAGTTCGCATGCTGTTCGTAAGTTTGCAATTTTCAATATTTTCGCTCCAGATTTTCAATATTGCCATTTACCACACCTCATATGAGCAGTACAGCTGTCATTTTTCACATCCTGCCCAAAACGTGTTTCCGCCTATGTAGCGCACAATGGGGTAACAAAAAGGTCATGCTGAAATTTTATTATGCAAATACCAACAATCGCACAGGGCATTAGGGTAAAGCACCATACGTGCCAAACACCACTGCAAATACCTGTAAGCGAACGTTCGGCATCGACAAATGCTTGTTAATGTCTTTATAAGTGACATTGCAGAGGGACTGGGAGGAAAAGTATGCCTCTTTGCTGATGACACAAAGATCTGCAACAGGGTTGATACACAAGGGGGTGGAAAGGATGAAATGGGACTTGGCAAGGTTGGAGGCATGGTCAGAAGTATGGCAGCTTGGATTTAATGCAAAGAAGTACAAAATAATGACCACCTGGAAACAAAAACCCAGGAGAACAGTACACAATTGGGGGGGGGGGTTACTAACAACAACAAAAATGGAAAGGGACCTGGAGGTAATCATATCAAATGACCTTAAAAGGAAACAGTGGAAAAAGCACAGCTTTACCCAGGCACTACAAACATTCCTGATTAGTGCTTTCAGACAGTACTTTTTTTTTTAATTCCTCTAATTGCTTTTTTAGTGATTTAAACAGTGGCCTACAGCTTTCACTTTCTATTCCTGGGAGCCACCATTTCATGAATAGCAGAGAGCTTCCTGAGCTCACTTTATGCTAATATGACCCGCAAACCAATAGCAGAGGTCAAACAGGCATATTAGCATACAGTGAGCTCAGGAGGCTCACTGCTGCTCGTGAAATGGCTGCTGACAGCAACAGAAAGTGGAAGTTGTTGGTAGCTGTTCTAAATAATTTAAAAAAGTTGTTACTGTCTGAAAGCACTAATTGAGAGTTTCTGTAGTATCTGAGGAAAGCTGTGTCTTTTCCATTGTTTTGCTTTAAGGTTAGCAAGTAATGTGAGAAGGCAGTAGAGAGAGCTGGGGGGATACTGGGATGTATAGGGAGAGGCATCACCAGCAGAAAACAGGAATTTGTTATCCCTCTGTACAGACAGTTGGTGAGATCCCATCTGGAGTACTGAATGCAGTTCTGGAGACCCCATCTCTGCAAGCACAGAGACAAGATGGAGACAGTCCAGAGGAGGGCAATTAAAATGGTGCTGAGTCTGCAAGAGAAGCCATACGAGGAGAGACTAAAGGAGCTGAATATGTATACCCTTGAGGACAGGAGGGAGAGGGGAAACATGATTGAAACTTTTAAGTTCCTCAGTGGAATCAACAAAGTCCAAGAAGGTAGCATCTTTCAGAAAAAGAGATGCGCAAGAACAAGGGGACATAATTTGAAGCTAGAGGGGGGACAGCTCAGGGGCAATGTGAAGAAGTATTTTTTTCACAGAGAGGGTGGTGAACACATGGAACCGCCTTCCTGCGGAGGTTGTTGGGTCTAAAACTGATGAAGAATTCAAGAATGCATGGGACAGACATAAGGCAATTCTTGTGGGAGGTAGGAAGAAATAGGCTGTTGATTAACTAGGATCTGTAGCTTATCCTGTAGGTAGGGAAATGGGCAGACTAGCTGGGCCAAGTGGTCCTTATCTGCCATCAAAGTCTATGTTTCTATGTTTCTCACTATCCTTCCCTTCACTTTCTTCTTCTGACTTATGTATTTGAAAAAAGATTTATTCCCCTTAATGACTCTTTTGGCAGCTTCTTACTCTGCCTGCACCATTACTCCCCTCATCACATTGCCTGTTTCCCTACGTTTTACTAGGTATACCTACTAGTCCTCTTCCCTCTTTGTTTCATTATTTGTCCTAAATGGCACCCTTTTTTCTTCACCACCTTTATCCTTACAGAATGATAATGGTCTCTTTTTCCTTCTGCTTTTACTCACTTCCCTAACACAGACATTCTGTGCTTCAACAATACCCTCCTTTAGTTTTCCCCAGTGTGCCTTATTCTCTCCCTGGCAATCTCCCCCTTTGAGGCAGTTTCTAAGGTCATCCTCCATTTCCTTAAACTATGCCCTGCTGTTATCCAGGAGCCTCGTACTGATGTGGTTAGCCTCTGTTTCTGTCTTAATGTTAAATTATGCTGTACTGTACTGTGATCACTGGCCTAGAGGACTGCCCACTGCAATGTCTGCAACATTGCCCCTGTTTTCAAGTACCAGTTCCAGTACTGCCCCATTCTTAGTGGGGTCTTAAGCTAGCTGCCTGAGAAAAGCCCCTGTATTGAGTCAAGGAAGAGCGTACTCCTTGCTGAAGTTGCAATTGGAAGGATACAGTTCTCATCTGGCAGACTGATGTCACCAACTAGCATCATTTCCCCCTTACTTACTGTTCTAAAGATGCCTTCCCCAAGTGCCTTATCCAATAAGCAGCATTTCTCCCTTACTTGTGGTTCTAGTGATGTCTTAGGCCCTGTCCACACTATGCCTCTGTAATGTTACAGAGGGCTCAAACCATTACCAAAACTGTTTGTGTTTACATCTGTAACGTTACAGAAGGCGTTTTCGTAACCGTTGTTGAAACCACTTATGAGGTGGTTTGAACAACGGTTATGTCAGTTATTAGCCCTATAACGTTACCAGCCAATAGTGTGGACACGTGAGCTGTAGCTCCAGTATTCCCCCAATGCAACACGAACTGCATTGTGGGATAGGGTGCAGCTGTACCGTTACAGGGCACCCACAAATGTGGATGGGCTGTAACGGTTCCAAACTGTTATTGAGACTGTTTGCCGGCAGTGTGGACACACTGTAACGGTTCCGGTCTGTAACGGTTTGGAACCATTACAGACTGTAAGTGGTGTAGTGTGGACATGGCCTTAACCAAATGTCTTATCCAACTCCTCTCCCTGTGCTAGAAGTCTGTGCACTACTCTTGTATGGATAACTGTCCCAGAGCCTGTTTCCAGGATGACTCATAGCCCCTTCAGACCCTCCTTTTCCTTTAGGTGTCACTGTACCTCCATGGCCTCGATTCTCTCCCTCACATATAAAACAACCCCCTCTGCCCCCCCACCTGCCTTGTCGCTCCTGAGCATAGAGTAGCCCAGTACGGCCATGTCTCAGTCATTGTGATGAGTGCAAACTTAGTTACATGGAATAGTGGCACACACCAACAAAACAGGCAAATAAGGCAGTTTTACAAGTAAAACATCTGTATCATTTATTTTGTCAACCAAATTGTCAACTCTGCTGTCTACAACAGTGGTTTCTGTTGTAGACAGAAGAGTTGGCTATTTGGTTGGCAAAATAAATGATACAGATTTTTCACTTGTATATCTACCTTATTTGCCTGTTTTGTTGGTGGTACCACTATTCCACGTAACTAAGTGTGAACTCAGGCTTGCAACCTTTATTGTGGCACCCCCTGGACTCAATTGCAGCTCTGGCTTTTTTCTTTAAATCTATATTGTGATGAGTGCAGCATGATCCCATTATGGCCACTAAATACAGATCAGTCTTCCCCATGCTGGCTTCTGGGTCTGGAATTTAGATTCCAAGACTCCTTGCATAAGTGTAAATGGCTCTCCACAGCTTCCTTCCCCCTGCCTGATGCCCTGCATCCCCCTTCCATTCCTTCCTGTGTTTTTTCCTAAAGCTCTCCCTGAATTCCCTCTTACCTTTTTTAGCTTTAGTATGCTTTTCTACACTTGCTCTGCTTTCATCAGCCACTCTATCTCCTCCAGCCCCATCACCCACTTGCACTGAGACTTACCTCCAACCTTGCAGTGCACCACAGTTTACCCCTGTAGAAGAGCCTCCAAGACCCGGGAGAGTTTAGCTCCACTGTGGTTGGCATCCCAATAAGTAGAACGAGCCTGTTAGATGACAGTTAGTGTTATGCCGCTGTGAATGAGGGATTTTCTTCCTGTGCTCCCTTCCTTTGGTGATTCACAGGCTAGGACTGAGTGGATATCTGTATGAAAGCATGCAGATGTCCCTGTCAGTAAGTGTGATGCCTACCCATAGTCAGTCCACTTGCACTGTGGCAGTACTGCAGTGGAGCTTACCGACCTTTCTCACCCAGCCAACCCCAGATGACTTGGGATCACTTCTGAACCCAGGTCAACGGTGTCTAGAGAAGTAGGGCTATCACTGTGCTGACAGGCTAGCTGTCCTCTTATCTTTTTAACTTCCTTTTTGCTTGCCCTTTCAAACCTACACTCACTTTTTACTTACCTTTTCTGCTGTCTTGTCCCTATCCCAGCCTTCCTGCTCTTCTGTCCTAGGGGAGCCTTACTCCCTCGGCCCTCCCTTTCTGCTGCTTCATCATCTGGGGAGCAACTGTTGCATCCATTTATTTACCACCTCCCCCAGCTAGTTTAAATCTTCATCCATATAGCATCAAAACCTCCCACCAATGACTGCAGTCTTCTACTAGAAAGGATGCAGGCCACCCCTTTGTAGAGTCCCCCATCCTCCCTGGGTGGCAACAATTCTCGCTGTAGCTGAAGCCTTCCTCCTTGCACCATGCCTTCAACCATTCAATAAATGGGGGGACCACGTGATGCAAGGTACCGGGTAGAAGCTCCTCTGTGCAGCTCCAGCCTCCCAACTTAATAAAAGTGTATTTTAGACTGATTAAACTGCCTAAAACCCTCTAATTTTACTTTACTCTGCCTTCCTATCAACTGGTGCACCTGTTTGGTGGGTTGGAGAAACGATGGAGGTGTATATGAAGAAGGCGCCGCAGAAACATACCCCACCAGTCACCCCCGAGAAGGCCCCGAAGAAATCATGGGCTTCGAGTGGGGCAGGAAAGCCAGAACTCTCGAACCAGGCCACGGATCAAGAGCTACTTCCTTTGTGCAGGTTCCTAGAAGAATTCAAGCCTTTTCGTGAGGAAGTTAAAGAAATTGCTTCTGAGCTCAAATCTCTATCTAAAAAGCTCGACGAGGTCTCAGTTACCACCTTGGATAACACAGCCCAAATCTCTTCCCTTGAGAAGTGTGTGGAAAAGTTCTACCCTGGGCTGACGGCTATGAGGCAGAAGCTGGCACGTCTTGACTCAAAACTAGAGGACCTTGAGGGTCGTAGTCGTAGGAACAATGTTGTCATTCTCGGACTGCCTGAGGGAGAAGAGGGCCAGAATGCCACAGCATTTGTTCAAAAGCTTGTTGAGAGGATCGCGGGCCCCTCTCCCTTTGGGGCCAAATACATCAAGAGGGCCCACAGGTCCCTATGGCTGAAGCCTCCTCCAGGAGCTACACCTCATCCTATTATATGCCGTTTCTTGAATTATTTAGAATGGCAGCATTTTCTGGTTAAAGTTAAAGAGGTGCAGGAAGTCAGATGAGAGAATACCAAACTCAGGATAGGGCAAGACCTACCAGGCTCTGTCCTACTGAAACACACAGCATTCCACCCTATAGTCTCCAAGATCATCGCTGCAGGGCTTAAGTTTAGAATGTGGTACCCAGACAGGTTACAGGTGCAAGTGGCTGGTGCCTGGTCACCTTATGATGATCCTGATGCTGTGCTTACTGGCTTAAAGTTGGCCCTGCCTGATCTTTTCAGGGATACATGAGATGCCCTGCATTTTCCAAATGGGAGAGATCTGGACTGAAGAGATGAGGCTGCTCTTAGAATCATATGTTGAGGATGAGTGAGAATAATCGCCCGAGTCTGTGAAAGCCCAACTTCGAGGGCTGAAGGGACATAATCTTTTATGTTCACTTAACTCTTTATGACTTTCTAACATCCTAATTATGTCTGGGACAGATGTTTCCTTTAGGAGACTGTTTAATTTGAATGTCTGTTGATTAAGGGGAGGGTATTTTTCATAAGGGGTCCGTTTGGCACCTGCCTGTGAGCATAGGAGGGGGACTGTTAATGTTAATGTTTCAGGCTCGTACCCCACAGGTTATTTATGCAATTTATATGGGTGACTGATTTGGGGTTGTGCTAGATTTTCTTTTCAAGGTGTGCTGTGATGAGCTTTCGCTCCTGCACTCCAGAGGGAGCTCCAGACATATAATTAGCTGGCTAACGCTATTTTATAACCTGAGATGCGATTTTTCTTGCACGATCTTTTTAATGCTGGCCTGGGCTTGGCAAATACTTCTCTCACTGGGCAATCAAGTCCTGTTGTGGGCATGGCCTCTACGGTAGACTTGCTTCATCCTGTATGGCCTGCCATTAGTAGTATTTAGGGAATTGAGCTTACTTGGCAGGAAATGTGTACTCTTTTGGCTATTCCAGTACATTTTCTGTGCTCATTCCTTAAAGTACAGTGCCACTCCCACTGGCTATCAGGAGCTGGTTAATAAGTGATTTTTGATGAAAAGTAGTTTTTCTTTACAGCTTACTTAATATCTACTTGTTTATCATATGGGGGGGCTCTCAGAATTTATCTGGGTTTGTGGGGGCAATGTTGGGGGGCTGGGGGAGAGGAAAAGAAGCGGTGTTTTGTTGAACATTGTTTGTGACATTTGGGGTTTGAGGGGCGGGGTTAATGTTAGATTTACGCTTACCAATGTTATGTAATGTTTGGGTGTTCTATGAGGGGTGGGATTGGGGTAGATTAGGTGGGGATGGGAGGGTCTGGGGTTGGGAGGTGGTACAGCAGTATTTAAAGAATATTGGTTTCTGGACTATAGTTGTAGTAAAATCGGATGTCAATCATGTGTTTACTTTTACCAACTTAGATGGCTAGCATTATCAATCTGGCTACTTGGAATGTGAAGGGTAAGGAAAAACCTAAGCAATATCAGGTGCTTAAACACCTGAACATTCGTGCTCCAGATAAGATTTTTGCAAGAATCTCATTTGCTAGATTCTGAAGCATTACAACTCAGTAGGCAACAGGTTGGACAGGTGTTTAATGCCTCGGGGTCCACTAATAGCTGTGGGGTCATGCTACTTGTTAGCAGAGACGTCCCCTTCATTCCCACTCAGGTTTTCAAAGACCCAGAGGGTAGGTACGTCCTGGTTCAGGGCACTCTTTGGGCCATGCCACTTTTGCTCTGTAGTATCTATGGGCCAAATGTGGATGACTCCACCTTTTTTTATGAAGTTGATCACCATTATTCTTCCTATGCTTCCTATTGCGATAGTTATGGGCGGAATCTTTAATTTGGTCTCGGACCCTAATATGGACAGGTTTGATAATGGGTCAAGAGGATTGTCTCCTGGGCAAAGGGCCTTTAGGGACTTGTTGGATCAATGTGGACTGTGTGATGTGTGGCGAGTTCTGTACCCCAATTCCAAGGAGTATACTTTTAGTTTGCTAGTGCACGGATCACAGTCTCGCATTGACTACCTATTAATTTCCCAGGTGCCCTTGCCGGGGGTGCTGTCTGCCTCGATTCAGCCTGGTCCAGTATCCAATCATTCCCTGGTGATATGCAGCTTGGCTTTTCTTAACATTCCTAAGAAGGAGACCCGGTGGAAATTAAATGAGCAATTACTAAAAGACGATAGGTATCGCAACCTTGTGAAGGAGCAGATTGATTTCTTTTTTTCTACTAACCCAAAAGAAAGCACTGCACCGGATATTTTAGGGGGCGCTTTTAAGGCCTATATGAGGGGAATTCTCATTAGTTTAGCTACAAAGAGAAAGAGGGCTCATGAAGTGGAACTATTATCCCTATTGTCTCAAGTACGGTTACTAGAAATTAACTTATCCCCTAGCACTCATAAGGAGAAAAGGCAGAAACTTTTAGTAGCTAAAGACAGATATTTAGAATTGTTAAGGTAAAAGGCAGAGTTAGCCATTATCCGTACTAAGGCAAGTTTCACTGACCAGGGAGAAAAAGCAGGGCACATGCTTGCTTCACGCTTAAAGAAGCAAGAGTCTGCAAGATTCATTCCTCCAGTCAGGGCACAGCCGGACGGGTCCCTGAGGGTATCCCCTGCAGAGATAGTGCAGGAGTTCACCATGTATTATGAACAACTACAGTATATAGGGACATGGACAGTCTTCCTCCCTTGGAGAAGTTGGAAGCGTACCTTAGGGATTCTCGCCTTCCTTCCCTGTCAAGTTCCCAGAGGAATTTTTTATCCTGCCCATTATTCCTGGAGGAAATCTCGGAGGTCATAAAGGCCTCGCCCTCTGATAAAGTTCCGGGGCTGGATGAGTTTTCCTCTTTATTCTATAAAGTTTTTCGAGAACAGTTACTGCCTGTGCTTCACCGGCTGTACCTCCACATTCTCTCCGGGGTAGCTGCAGATGTCCATTTGTTCGAAGCCCTGATAATCCTTTTACCCAAGCCGGACAAAGATCCTGAATTGGTTCAGAGTTATTGGCCAATATCCCTGTTGAACCAGGATATCAAAATTCTTTCGAAGATATTGGCCGACAGGCTAACTCTGGTCCTCCCGGATCTGATTGGCATGTCCCAGGTAGGGTTCATGAGGGGGCGTACATCCTCAGACCACTTGCGCACCGTTTTGCACGTCTTCTCGGAGTCCAGGGATGCCTCCTTTCCTGCTGGGTTAGTCTCCCTGGACTCCGAGAAGGCATTTGACCAGGTGAACTGGAATTTTCTATTCCAGGCTCTCAGAGCATTTGAGTTTCCCTCCATGTTCATAGACTGGATCCGGGCGCTATACCGGACCCCTTTTGCTAAGATCTCAGGTAATGGTGCATTTTCCAAACCCTTCCTCTTATATTCAGGTACTAGACAGGGCTGTTCCCTTTCCCCCTTATTATTTAATCTATACTTGGAGCCCCTTATTCAAAATATTCTTAATAATATGGGAATACAAGGTATACCGATTGAGAGCAACGTGGTGAAGATTACAGCATATGCTGACGATCTTCTCCTTCATTTGGCCCATCCGGTAACATCCATTCCAGTTATGTTAGGAGAGATTGCCAAGTTTAGCTTCTACTCAAATTATAAATTGAATGCAAATAAGTCGTCCTTTTTTCCCCCTCAACCATAAGGTCTTTAAGACAGATATTATCGCTTTTGGATTGTGTTGGTCATCCCGTGTTCTGAAATACCTAGGTATTAAATTAACACGCAATCCTTCCCTATGGTCTAAAGAAAATTTAGATCCCCTTTCCCAGTTGATTGTGCAGGACCTAGAGAGATGGTCTAAGCTTCCGATCTCATTATGGGGCCACATCAACATAATTAAGATGAATGTATTTCCATGACTTTTTTATCCCCTTTCGCACCTCAACTCATTCGTTCCTTTATCCTGATTTCAGAAAATGCATAAAATCTTTATCAATTTAATTTGGTCTAATAAACACCCTCGATTGGCATACTACAAGTTAGCCACCCCAAAAACTGATGGGGGACTGCGGATTCCTCACCTGGCAATCTATCACTGGGCTAGCCATCTTGCTAAATACCTGAAATGGGTAAGTCCGGTTCCCGAGAACTTGAGACTGGTCTGGCTCAACATCGAATTAGACTTTATCCAGGCTATGAACATGGACCCCTAGACCATGCTTTATGTTAAGCTGTCTCTTCTGCAGAATGTTAGTAAATGCCCCACCCTTATGACATCATTAAAAGTGCATGGTCAGCTTTGTTCCTTTTTGGGATGTACTCCGCATTTAGATCTGTCTCAGTCCATCTGGAATTCTCCGGCCTTTACCATAAATAAACAAAGTATTCCCTGTACGTGGTTGCCCCAACTAGGAGAGGGGATAGTATCCTCATTTCTGGATGATACAGGGACATGGCTCCCAGTTACCGAAATTACCCGGAAATTCGATATCCCAATCTCTCAGCAATTCAGGGTTTTCCAACTAAAGCATTTGCTTACCACTGCCCTTGGTAGCACCCCTTCCCACCCAATGGCTTTTGCATTGATACCTGAGCTTTCCTCCCTACTTGGATCCTCAGGTGTCATTTCTAAAATATATCAAGTTTTGTACCATTGGCGGTTTGGAGGTCCCAATGGCCCCACTAGGTTTTGGGATTCATTTTTTCCCCAATACACCTTCAATTGGCCAACTCTTTGGATGTTTTGTCATAAATGTGTGTGTCAAGACAGACCACGTCTTGTGCAATATCACATTTTGCACAACATGTATTACACTCCAGTTAAGTTGGTGAAATGGGGCCTTCTCGAATCAGAGAGGTGCACTAGATGTTCCCAGGAAGACGGGACGCTTTTCCATATATTTTGGTCGTGTCCGAGGATAGTTCCATTGTGGGATTTAATTAAAGCTAACCTGAACCCCTTATTGGGATTGCAGGATTGCTTCACACCTGACATTTGCCTCCTGGAAGACTTGTCTTCCATCAAGATCAAAGCTCGGAGATTTCACATATCTATGATTGCACTTTCTGTCAAAAAAATTATTCTCAGGCATTGGAAAGATGGGATTTGCCCAACATACCAGGAATGGATACATGAAATTCTTGCGAACCTTTGCACAGAGAAAGCTATAGCAAGCCTCCGCAACAGGTTACAAGGGTACAAGCGTATCTGGGATCCCCTTCACGTCTTAATCATTACTGCTATGGTTTAGTGTGTAGCAGGTAATCTGTTATTTTAGCATATGTAAGGTTACAGTGATAGGATACTTAACTACAACATCTGAGTGTGCTGCTGTACTAGGGGGAAAGGGGGGTAGGGGGTTGGGGGCAGAGTTGGCAAAGTATTACAAGCAGGTTGTATATGTTAGAATTGCTGCCTCCTGTATAGTGGAAAATTCTGTTAATAAAGTTTGAATTGAAAAAAAACAATTCAATAAATGACCTGGTGAAGAGTACACTTGCATCTCCATGGCTGTACATATGTAACACCTTGTTAAAAGCCATTATGAATGCCACCTGAATAAGGCCCCTCCGCAACTCCCTGAGATTACCCTGCACTATCACTACCTTATCTCATGCCAGGTCATTTGTCCCCAAATGGATAATGACCTCAAGATCCTTCCCAAGTCTAGTTGCCCTAGCAATCCTCTGGATACACTCTCCATCCCTCCTAGAAAAGGAACTGCTCAGACACTCCATCTTCCTATTCTTCCCACTACCCTCCCAAATTGACCCCCCTTACAGTTGAGTAGTCCACCATGACCAGCTGCTTCCTCTTGGGCTAGGGGCCTTTCCCTCCCTTCCTGGGGCCACCACTACTGGGAATTCCCCTTGTCCTCCCTTGCCACTTTGATGGATGCCTCCTATCAGCTGCCCTGTCTCGCCAGTATGGCAAAGCAATTCTGTAATGGTATATGCAGAGGCGTGTGTACCCTTACCCCCATCCCCACCCTTCCAGAGCCCACCAATGTCCATGCATTCTGCCTCAGTCTAGGCATCCTCAGGCAGAGTGGCAGCAGACATATTGGCTAAAATGTTCTCTGTACCCTTGCCAGTTTGGACCAGAGTCCAGCAACCTCTGCCTGAACCCAGAGAGGTGTGTGTGTAAATGAGGCAGCACCACAGTCTGCAGAAGGTATGTGTTATGTCTTAATAGTTATATCTTGTATCAGCAATAGGTTCCTAACCCTTTTGTTCCCCTCTTCCCCCCCACCTACCCCTACCAACCCCCACCCACCCACCCTCCTCCCTCTTTTCCCCTTTGTTTCTCCCTTGTTTTACACTTTATTGGATCATATTTATTCTTGGTGTAATGTGCTACCTTTATATAAGCCACATTCTTTTATTGAAGCCAATAGTAGTATATGTTTAAACTGCAAAGAACCTCTGTGTGCAAGAACTGAGGCAATGGTTACCCCAAAAGTCTTTTGGCTGGGAAGCCAAGTTTCAAAGAAATACAAAATCACACATGCCCCCACAATGCAAAGCATCATGGGCTGTATTGTGCACTTTATATCTTCCATGCAATACCTTTAGGCATTATGCATTTTGCACTATTTGATAACATTGTTGGTTAAATTACTTTGCACGTAGAATTTTTCACTAGCACTTTAAATGTGGGCTTTAAATTAACAGTATGATGTATGGTAGTCACGCCTTCAAAAAGTGTTATGTATGACGTGAGACGTTGGTGACTGGGGGTGCTGCTTGTTTTTATGGATAATAAACATGTATTTTTATCATGACCTAACAGTGAAGTCTTTTTTTGGGGTTCCTAGTAGCTCCACTCATAGTTTGTGTCTGCTCTCTACATACATGGTAACTCCGGTATGCGTCTTAGGTAGCCGCCTCCTTTGTGTTTCATCCTAAAAGGCTGCAGCCCCACAGCCATTCACTGTGCCACTTCCATGTTTTTTAATTCCTTTACTTAAGAACAATTTTTTTTTATAAAAACAAAAACAAAAATTGTTGGCAGAAAAGACTACTTAGCCCATTGTGTTTGCCCAGTCCTTCCAATCAAATGTGGAATGTGAGAGTTGCTCTTCAGTCATCCCATCAACCCTCCCCTTTAAAAACTGTCTTTACCAAGCAAGCAATAAAACCTGACAGGGTGGGAGGTATTAGACAATACCGGACTGCCCAGGGGAAATGAGGACTGATGCCACAGGCAGAGGGCCTTATAGCCCCTGGAAGTGTTGCCCAATATCACCTACTCAGGAGGGGATTATTGTGCTTAGAAAATGGGCCACATGAGTCATTGTTTATAGGATGACAAAAAACCTAAAGAAATGCTATAAAAATAGCTACAATTGAATATTTAGTCCTTTTTTGGTAAAATAGTCCCTCTGCTACTGGAATTGGTAGTAGTAGGCACTATTGGTATAATTTCCATTAAAAGGGCATTAATAGTTTTGAGATCCTGCTTGTCTCTCATCACCCTCTAGCAGAACCTTTGTTGTTTTCCCCCCACCCCCAGCAGAGCTCGTGGTCTCAGTAGTACTTGGTGGCATATCGGTTTGCATTGTGGAAAATGTTTTTTTGTTTTATTGGTGCCATTGTGTGATAAACAAGCATTTGTCAATGCTGAATGTTTGCTTGCTGGTATTGGCATTGGTAGTGTAGGAGTTAGAGAAATGCATAGTAGGAATGGCAGTGAACTAGTGAACTAATGCCAGCCCCCCGCACCTGCCCTGCAGATACTGACGGGCACTGGGGTGTGCCTTTGGGTCAGCCATAATACTCATGCCATTCCACCTCACCCCACCCTGCAGACAGTGACAGGTGTCATGGTGTGCCTTGGGATCTTCGGCTCTTTCACTCACCCCATTCCATAAGGAAATAAGGTGAGATGGGTGCTGTATAGGAGAATGGGGTGAATATTGCAGCCAAAGACCCCAAGGCACACCTCAATGCCAGTCAGTGGCTACAGGGTGGGGGTGGAATGGCGTGAGCATTACTGCCGAGAACCCCAAGCCACACCCTCGATGTCTGTCAGTCTGTACAGGCTGGGGCGTTAACAGTTGGAAACCCTAATGCCCCAGGCATTTGTTGGTATTCTCATTCAAAATGTTCAACATAGGCTTTTTGGGACCTCCCCTCATGAACAGTGGCACTGAGAGTTCATTAATCTGATCCAAAGCTTGAATTCACACAGCGACTGCACCATTCTGAACCACAGGAGCAAAAACACTTTTTGGCAAGGATGCAACAAATGACAGCTGTACTGTTCATAAGGAGGTGTTCAAAATGGGCAATGTTGAAAATTTTGAGTGGGAATATTACAAATTCGTAAAGTTACGAGTGTGCGTGGAAACTGCACAATGCTCGCTCATAACATAGTCATTTTATGGGCTTTTGTCACCAAATTTTCAACATAGGCATTTTAGGACCTTTGCTCATGAATAGTGTCATTGTGATTTTCTTAACCTGTCCCAAACACTGATTTCCCATAGTGACCGCACTATTCTGTGACGAAAGTGCGAAAATACATTTTGGCCAGAATGTGAAAAATGACAGCTGCACTGTTCATAAGGAGATGTGGAAAAATGCCAATGTTGAAAATCCGGAGTGAAAATATTACAAATTTGTGAAGTTACAAGGGTGCATGGAAACTGCATAATGCATGCTCATAACGCAGTCACTTTATGGACTTTTGTCACCAGATTATCAACATAGGCATTTTAGGACCTCTGCTCATGAACAGTATCACTGTGATTTTCTTAATCTGTCCCGAACACTGATTTCCCACAGCGACCACGTTATTCTGAGCCAGAAGTGCAGAAACATATTTTGGCTAAGATGTGAAAAAGGACAGCTGTACTGTTCGTAAGGAGGTATGAAAAAAATGCCAATTTTGAAAATCTGGAGTGAAAATATTACAAATTCACGATGTTATGAGTTTGTGTGGAAACTACTGTATGCAATGCACGCTCGTAACTCAGTCATTTTTTTGAATTTTTTCACCAAATTTGCGACATAGGCTTTTTGAGAGCCCACCTCATGAACAGTAACACTGTCATTTTGTTAATCAGTCCTGAAAGGTGATTCCATGCAGTGACCATGAAATAATCTTTCAGGACCGAATAACACCATGACAGTGACTGAATTCATGAGGAGGGGTCCCTGAACCCCATGTTTAAAATTTGGTGCCAAAAGTCAAAAAAATGGCAGAGATAAAAACCCATTATGCCATTATACAGCTTACTGGCATTTCTTCAGTTTGCGGTCAGCTTTGAAGAGTGCAGACGTGTTCCCGGTCCACCGAAGATTGTGACACCAGGCTCCGGAGGTAAGTATAGGGTGGGGGGTGGGGAGATGGGGTGCACAGGAGGTGCATATGGGTTGGGGAGGGGGCAAGGGACTGGGAAAGGCAGAGGCAGCTCTCTGTCGGGTTCATGGAGACTGTGAGAGGCTGACGGAGAAGCCGCCGCCATGTTTCTCTGAAATGGGACTCCAGACAATGCAGCTGTAATTGTCTGCTGCAGTCAGGGACCGCCCTGCAAACACAGCTGATTGTTTAGTGACGGGACGCTCTGTGATTGCAGCGGCCAGTTTCTTTCAAGGTTGTGGCAAGCTACAGTACTGCTGTCGTTGATAGCATGATTTTCTATTGGTACCACACAGACCAGCCCCAAAATGGGTTGCTGACATTGGCAACAACACTGGCATGCCTCCACAACTCGCTACTGAAGCAAGTTGCAGCAATATGTTTCTTGCACATGCATGCAAGCAAACATAAAAATTGCTGAGCAGAAAGCAGTATAAGGAATGCAGCGTGAGTAGTGCTGGTGTTGTCAGCAGATGGTAAGAACTGTACCTGGGTACAGTATCACCAGCAGTAGCTTTGCCTTTGTTTTGTGTAACAGGCATAAATGTTTCTTGTATTTCTTGTGATTTACAAGGGAACCATCAAGTGCTTGAAGTTGATTTTCTGCTGATTATGGAAAAGAGCTGGGGTGAATGGGAGAATTGTGTGAAAGTAGTGCTGAAACAAACCACTGTGTGTATTCTGGTGAGGCGGTTCTGTTTAAAAGAAAAAATGTCTCATGTGGTTTGCTTCTCATAGAATGTATGTTGGGGGCTGAAACAGTTCCCTAGACAATTACAGGACAGGCCAGATGAATCTGAAAGGAGAGGCAGGAAGCTTACTTAGTGACCAAGATGCAAACAGTTTATTTGCAAGGGACAATAAAAATGAGAGAACTGTTTTTTTCAACAGTACAGGAAAATAAACATAAACAACAAACAAAACCATGGGATTGGGACCAACAATCAGTCGAACCAAGAACAGGGGGTTAACCCCTTTTAGTACAAGTCCTGAGTGCACTTTGCCGAGATGACAAAACAACTGATGAACCAAGTTTGGGCTTTTCTCTGAGTCAGCTGATCAGCAGGTGGGCATTGACTCCACAGAGCACTTTTGGAAACAGGAAATAATGGGGAGTACCCCGGATGAACAGAACCCAATGAGGAACACTGCCTGCTGGTCAAGGAAGAACTTCACATTCCTCTGCAACTCCAGGTGAGAAAATGAAGACTCTTTGTCCGCTGATGGTTCCCTGGACAATTAGCAGCAATGACCACTGGCAGGTCCCCCGGCCCAGAGGACCAGTCAACAAGGTGACTGCAGATGGGACGATCTTTGAGCTGCCTCTGTGGAGCGATCTGGGCATGGGCACCATTACGAATGGCCAACAAAATAATAATAGAGCATTCATGAAGTTAACTGGGGTCCCTCAAGCTCCAGCCAGGGTTGCTCCTAAACTAACTCAGTCCTGGATACCTCGCTAGCAGCTCTCTACCACTTACCATTGCAGGGCTGATGCTGGAACACTTGTGGTGGGACTTCAGCACAGGCTGGTGTCACTGGACGCAGTTCTGCTGCAGATAGTGGATGGGTCAGGGACCTTCCTTGGTCAGCGTCAGGCTCTGGCAGAGATGGTCTGGGTAACACAGGCAAAGCTGGACATCGGGTACACCAGGGCACAACTCAATGACACAGTTCAGTAACAAGCAAACAATTCAATTTTTGGATGACAGTTTAGTTCTTGTGGGAAGTACAGTCTCTAGGGGGCACTAGGCAGGCAACAGCACAGTTCAGTTTAGGGTACTGGCCACTTAGGCCGTAGGACTATCCCCCCCCTTTTCCCAAAGGTTGCTGCCCCCTACTGGTATTCCCTTATCCTGGCTATCTTTGCAGATCTACCCGACTTTGTTGATGGTAATAACCCTTCCGGGCCTTGAGTAGGGCCTTGCCCACTATTTTCTATGCTTGAGGGCCTGAATGCTGGACCATCACAGCTAGTCCCTCCTTTACAGCAGCCAGCCCAGGAGCTTCCACCTCCCAGCCCTGCACTCTGGCACTGAATGGCCCTGAAGGAGTGGACGGGGCCTTAACCCCACCTCTTCTGGGCATTTGGCCCGCTGCCACCAGCTTATTTCTTCTCTTAGGGCTGCCCGTCCTCCCTGGGAACTCACTATGCCTCCCTTCTCTTTGTTCTTGTGATCCAGCCCTTTAACTCCTCACTTTTAGCTTGCCTCTCCCCCACTCCCTGCCTGGCCCCATTGGAGAGATCCAACTAGGCCCTGCTTTCCCCTAGGGTGCTGATCTAGCACTCTAGCTAGCCTTCCCTGGGGCTCATGCCACTTGGTGCCCCTTTTTACTTTGGGGGTACTCTGCCTCCTCTAATCTAGGAGGTAGTGTAGCGCAGTGGTTCAAGGCTCTGAGTTGTCAACCTGGAGAACTGGGCTTCAATCCCATAGGCCCACCTGCATCCTGTGTGGCATTGAGAAGCCCCCCCCCCACAGTTCTCCTGTGGCTATGACATTTTAAGTAACTGTTTTGGGCACCCTGCCCCTTTCTTCCTTTCCCTTCCCTCCCTTCCTAGTGCCCATGGCCTGAATGAAATAAAATTGGGGCTCAGCCCACTCCACCACCATGGGCCGAGTCCATTTTCTGCTGCTGGTGAGGGTCTGGAAGGTGGCTGGGAGTGGCGCTCGCAGCTCAGCTCTCCTCTGGCCTCATGCGGGTTGTGGGGCAGCAGAACCTAAGGTCCTGGGAGCATTTTTCCACCAGGTCCTATTTCCTGGTGTACCCTTTGGATTTGTCTGCTGTCTTCTTTCCCCCTCTCCAATCGGGGCCCTCTCCAAAGGGAACCGGCCATGTTGGGGAGTTACAACTCCACCCAACCGACCCTGCTGCCACCACTGAAAGGACCGAAGCTGGAGGGGAGCGACACCAAGGGAGCCACGGACACCATCCAGGTACCTTTTTCCTTTGGTCCATGCTCCCCACATCCTCCACCCTCCTTACAATGCCACCGACTACCTCGGATGACCACTCCCCAGCCCATTTGTAGGGCAGGAGAGGTCCTGGCCTCCGGCCAGGAGATTGGGTGCACAAGCCCCTCAGGGAAGGTCTCCTGTCCATGACCCCCCTTCCAAGCGCCTAATGGCGTGAAGAGAACAAAGGGACTGGGTGGGTGGGATATGTATGGCTGCAGGTTGGGGGGTATCCTGAGATCTGAGACCTGGTGGAAGGAGTCCGGGGGGTACTACGGCCCTCCAAAGCAAGGCTGAGGCATGGGGCAAATAGAAAAATAAATAAATAAATGATTTTGACGTAGTACACTAAATAGCAAACAAAGGAAAGGACACAAGGTCCATTATGTACCCCCACTTCACATCAGCAGATACTGTAGAAAAACTGCTGCTTCATTTGTCTGTTTTCACTTTCTTAAGTTCCCTTTTAAAGTGTACAACTTCTGACCCACTTACCAGCTCCAATTACATGAGAGGAGGTGCTTTTTAAAGATGTGTTTGTTGACTTTTTTCTCACTAGACTAGTGGGGGACTAGTAGGAGAGACCAAAACATTGCAGGAAAAAAGAAAAAGTGTCCGTGTCGGGGAAAAGGGTCCCTGTTCCTTTGTTGTGCCCCCCCCCAAATTTGGGGTACTACAATCATCTGTATGGGTTCCAGTGCAGTTTATCAGCTGAGGGCTGTGCGTGCGTGTCTGTGTATGTGTGTGATGGGGCTGACTTGCTCTTTCCTTTCAGTAAATGAGTGGGAAAAAAATGGCTACTTCTATAGTTAAATCTCTGCACTGGCACAAGGATACCTGTTTGGTATTAGGACATGGCAGGCTGGTACTTTTTATTTCCTGGGCATTAATTGATAGTTAATGTACTCCCCTGGCATGGGTAGCGGCCAATCAGAGCCCAGGAAATAAAAAAGACTATTTCCTAAACATATGTATTGTATCTGTAACACTCATATTTTAATCCCCCTACTATTTTCTCACAGACCACTGCTTTCATTAACTCATACCATCCCTCCACACCCCTTTCCATGAAATATTTTCTGGTGTTCCCTCTTAAATCTGCCCTTCACCAGCTGTATGCAGTTAACTCTGGTGCTTATGTTGCCAATCAGTCTGAACAATTTCCTGCTATTCACTTTATTTACCCAGGGAGATATTTCTATGTCTTAATCATGTCCCCTCTCTCCCATTTCCTGTATGACAAATGTACATGTTTAAGTCATTTAATCTGTCCTCATTATCTTGTTCCTTCAGTAACTGGATACATTTTGGTACCCACCACTGCACCACATTCATTCTGTCCCTGTTCTTTTTCAAATGCAGGTTCCAAAGAATACACTGTATTCCAGGTGAGAACAAATCACTGATCTATGCAGTGATAGAAGCTCTTTTTTCCCTTTGGCTGCTGATCACCCTTCTTATGCTTCCCAACATCCCATTTGCCCTTCCTATTGCCCTATTACATTGTGTTGTTGTCTTCAGTCTATCAAAAATGATTACCACTAAAGTCCCTCACCTCTGTTGTGCTTTCCACTTCTACATCTCCATTCTGAATTCACATCTTGGATTTTTTATCACTGTGTTCATCACCTGCACTTTTTGGCATTAAATTTTAACTGCCATAAATCTGGGCAACTTTTCTAAGCAACAAATGTCATCTTTCAAAATTCTGACCCCATCCTCAATATCCATCCATCTACAGATCTTAGTTTAATTTGTGACAAGGCATACAGTATATTGACCTGCCTACCTCTGCTAGTTAAAATGCACCTCTATGCACTCATTAAACTTGCACCATAGCATCCTGGAGTCCTCTTCAGAGGGGTGCAGGACATCCCATTTGAATAGATTTATATTCCTCCAAGAGTGGCCCCAATCTCCAAGATACCTCATTCCTCCTCCCTGCACCCACTCTTGCAGACATGTGTTAAAGCAAGAAATCAGAATTATCCTCCTTTCCCACCTTCCCCAAACAGGCAGAGACTCAAAAAAATTAAATGGGGTTGCTACCAGCTGGAGTGTCTCCCCCTTACTTCTTAAAGCTAGCATTAACCTCCTCCAGAGGTCTGTAAAGCAGGTCATTCATCCCTTGGTGGACAATGACATTAAGCCCATCCCCATTTCCACTCCTTAGACAATTCTTTCTACCCTGTTGGTAGCCCTCCCAGAAGAAGCCACCTAACCATCCTGCCCCATACTCCCCAGCTCTCTAAACCCCTTCCATCTCCCTTACAATAGAGTCATCATCATAAGCACTTTCTCAGTCCTCTGCATCTCTGATCACATTTTAGATGTCTTCTTAGGGACAGAGTTGGTCTTTTATGTGGCTACTGGTTCCATCCTCCTGACTGGATAGATTGGACCACCAAATCACACAGGAAATGAATTTATTTATTCCTACCTCCTCAGTGCCTCCACCAGCGTGGACCCTTCTCCACCCCCCCCCGGATGACTACAGTCCACTCCTTCAGTCTGGACACTTGGTGTCTGTTGTGGAATATAGTGGCTGCCTGCACTAGGAAAAACTGGGACTCCCACCAGAGAAAACTAAGTTCAGCCTTTTACCACAGTCAGCTCCATAATAGGCACTACAAACCTGCTGCACACTGGACAAGAATGCCACCTCAAGAGTGCTTCCCTGAAGATGATTACACCATGGTTGTTGCATCCTATCGGGCCCTCTACCCTCTACTATAGCCTCAGCTCTCCACGTTGTCCTCTAATAACTCCTGCATATCCCTGCCTTCCCTGTTGATAAAGGGCTATTCCCCTAGTACTTCACTAGTGCAGATGAAGTTGGTCCTTGGGTAGTTTTTTTGTTGTTGTCATCCTGGTACCCTAGATAGGATTTCTCTATGAGTCTATTATACAATGGCAAGAAAATCTTGATTTCTGATTGGTCAGTTGGCTGTCACAGCAGGGATGTTATCCTGGCATAACAACCCTGCTGATCTACTAGAGCTTGGTGTCATTGATTCCTTTATCTCTTAAAAAATAAAAATATTCATAAACACAAAAAATTATTTAAAATTATTCTTTTTCTGTATAAAACAGTGAGCCATTGTATAATAGGAATAATACCCTCCAGGGTGGGTGTTATGCTGGGATAACATCCCTTCTCGGGTGTTGGATGCCCTCAGCCAGTGGCCTCGGATCCAGCCACCTGAGGTGGGATGTTATCCTAGCATAACACCCATCCTGTCAGGCATTATTCCTTTATTAAACACTTGGAATCAACAGCTCTTCTACCAGTCCTCCCAAACCACTCCTTGATGAATATCCTTCACTTCCCTTAAGCCCACTTTGCCCCTTTGATTATTTTTCTACAGAAAGCAACACAAAGAGACTACTGTTTATCAGACCCATCGTCTCTTCCCACAGGTTCAGAAATGATGTATAGGAAAGCTTTCCTGGTGGGAGGACACTGTCTTACCAGTGACTCTTATCTGCTTCAGGCAAAGTACCCCACAGAACTGAGAATTTTCCTGTTGTCATCCCTGTAGATGCCACCCTTCTTCTCATGGTCCTTCTCCTTAGGGTTGCTCATATGAGGGATCCCTTATATCTCTGGGACTTAAATAGTGGACTGGTAGAACAGGTTTGTCTCTAGCAGAACCTGCCCTTCATATATACATAATTCCCTTTTCCTTTTGACCTTCCTTTGACCTTCTTTTACCCCTGTCCTATGCAAAAGAATTAAAAATTAGACTAGTTCTGTAGCAAATGAAAAGCCCACTAATAGTTCCCACTCCACCTCACTTTGTGCTGTGTAATACAGTCTCTTCCTACCTTGCCTAAATGAAGGGAAAGTGAAACCCTTTTAAACTCTGATGGCTTGGACTGACTTGCTTCTAATATAACTCTCCCTTCACCTGCTAAGAATCCCTATCTTTCTTCCTTCCTTTTTACCTCCATTAATCCTGGCTCCAGGCACAAAAAAATGGAAGTTAGGCTGTTTTTGCAGCAAATTAAAAGTCCATTAACAGCTCACCCTTCCATTCACCACAGTGCAGCTCAGCTTGTCTCATGTGTTACTTTCTCTACAATGGCTAAAATGGAACAAGTATTTGTCAATGCCGAATGTTTGCTTGCTGGCATTGGCATTGGTAGTGTAGGAGTTAGAGAGCTGCATAATAAGAATGGCAGTGAAGTATTGAACTGAAGCCAACCCCACCACCACCCTACAGAGACTGACAGGCATTGGAGTGAGCCTTTGGGTTGCCAGGCATAACGGCCATGCTATGTCACCACACCCTACCCTGCAGACACCAACAAGTGTCACAGTGTGCCTTGGGGTCTTTGGCCCTTATGCTCACCCCATTCCATCAGGAAATACAGTGAGATGGGTGCTGTATAGGAGAATGAGGTGAACCTTGGGGCCAAAGAGTCCAAGGCACACCTTGATGCTACAGGCTGCAGGGTGTGGATTACATTACAGCATTACAGGCGAGAATCCCAAGTCACACCCCTGATGCCTGTAAATCTCTACAGGGTGGGGTGTTATGGTCAGAAACCCCAAAGCCTCAGGCATTCATTGGCATTTTCACTCCAAATTTTCAACATGGGTTTTTTGTGACCCCCACCTTATGAACAGTGGCAATATCAGTTCATTAGCTGAAAGCTGATTTTGCACAGTGACTATGCCATTTGGCACCACAGGTGTGAAAACACATTTCGAACAGGATGTGAAAAATGACAGCTGTACTGTTCATGGAGAGGTGGAAAAAATGGCAATGTTGAAAACCTGCAGTGAAAATATTAAAAAAACTGATGAAGTCACAAGCGTGTGTAGAAACTGCACAACGCACACCCATAATGCAATTAGTTTGGGGATTTTTTACAGCAAATTGTCAACACAGACATTTTGGAACCTCCGCTCATGAACAGCATCACAGTGATTTTCTTAATCTGCCCCATAAAGTGATTTCTCACAGCGACCACGCATTTCTGCACTGAAAGTGTGAAAACACATTTCGGCTGTGGTGTGAAAAATTACAGCTGTACTGTTCATAAGGAAGTGTGGAAAAAAAGGCAGTGGTGAAAATCTGGACTGAAAATATTAGAAATCCATGAAGTTGAGTGTGAGTGGAAACTGCGCAATGGTCACTCATAACAATCATTTTATGGACTTTTTTCACCAAATTTTTAACATACCCATTGTAATACCTGTGCTCATGAACAGTGTCACTGTGATTTTCTTAATCTGTCCCGAACATTGATTTCGTACACCGACTGCGCCATTGAGCGCTATATGCGTAGAAACATGTTTTGGGCAAGATGTGAAAATGACAGCTGTACGCTCATAAGGAGGTGTGGTAAAATGGCAATGTTGAAAATCTGTAGTGAAAATAGTGAAAATTCATAATTCACGTGTCTTGTGGAACAGCCAATGCAGCTAAAACAGTCATTTGAGAATTTCTTACAAACATAGGGTTTGGGGGCCTTCCTCATGAACTCTGATACTGTCATTTCGTAAATCAGTCCCAAAAGGTGGTTCCGTGCAGTGACCACGAAATCACCTTTCGGGGCTGATTGACAAAATGACAGTGACAGAATTATTGAGGTGGGGTCCCAAAAACCCCATGTTGAAAATTTGGTGAAAACTCCCCAAAATGCCTAAGATATCCATCAAAGTTGAAAAAAACCCTATTTATTACATTATACAGCTTACCGGCATTTCCTCAGTTCGCAGTTGGCTTTGAAGAGTACAGACATGTTCCCGGTCCACTGAAGATCGTCGTGCCAGCCTCGGGAGATAAGTATGGGGTGGGGGTGGGAGGCAGAGTGCTAGAGGGTGGGCGTGGTGGGGAGCGGTCAGACAGTCACCAAGGGAAGGTTTCTCTTTTGTTTCTTTTTTTTCTTCCACGACATGGGACATTTGCCATGCTCTGGTGGGCTCCAAGCGTGGCAGCTGGAAGGCTGTTTGGGGTGGGGGGCAGTTGAGCTGATGGGGATTAGGCACCCCATTGGCCATACGGATTACTGCCATGCTGGGTGAGCTTCCAGCATGGCGGATGTCTGTTGGGGGGGGACATTGCAGCCCGGCGTGAGGGTGGGCACCCCATCGGCCATACAGTATGTGTGTGGGAGGGAGCACATTAGCATGTAATATGCATGCGTACATGTGTGTCTGGCGGTGGGAGTGCAGCCGGTGCAGCTAGTTTCTTTCAAGTTGATGTCAAAGTTCTAACCTAGTGTCACTGGCTGTGTTCACCCTTATTGGTGGACATCACTCACGTCGGTAAATGCCGTGCCAGTATTGGCCACAACAGTGTCGCACCTCCAGAACCTGCTTCGGCACCAAGCTGCCACAATATGTTTCTTGCACTGAGAGCAAGCAAACATAAAAAGTGAAGCTGTTTCAAACCTTGACTGCTAGGACTTATAATGTCCTTTGCAGCTAATTTTGAGTCTTCCATACAGGACATAGGAATTCCAACAACACATGCAGAATTTTAACCTGGCTTGATTTTCCAGAGACTGAGTATGAAAAATAGTGATCTAAGCTTTGCAGAGGAAAGAGCTTTGAACATTTGCACCTTTGTTATACTTTTCTTGGCTTTGATAGGTTACATCCTTAAGCTGGTTTTCCATGTTACTCACCTTCTTCCCAGTTCTGCTGATCTGCCATTTAATCAGTCTCACTGTATGATTTCCATTATACTGCCCTGCCAATTAGTTGCTTTTGCACAGCATTTCTCAATCAGTTGTGTAAGTTTTTCAGGATCCAGCACAAAGGCTTTTGAAAACTGCTGCCTAGACCTTGCTATTTAGTTTTGCATTGCACTGTGACAGAATTGAAGATGCTTTTCAGTTTTATTGCAATTTTTTAAATAAAATTTCCTTTTAAGCTGGATGGGTGTAGAAAAACAATGACATGTGAGTTTCCAAGCCATTGCCAACTTCCAGCTGAAATACCAGTGGTACAGAAAGGCCTCATGCTGCTCTAGGTGAATGGGGGATTCCACTTCAAATGAGACATGAAATCTCAGCTAGTCTGTTCAATGCAAATATACTGCTTGTAGTGTAACTCATAATGTATGACAATTATTGTGCTATACAAATGGGCATTCTATACTATTCTATGGTACAGTCAGTACTCAGAAATCAGACCATATCCATTCCTATTGTCATAGATAGATATCTGAGTATGATGGTTATCCGAGTACAGATTCTGTGACAAATATAGAAAAGGTAGCTCAGCCACATGGATGGAAAATGAGTGTAACAGATAAGTGAGAGGTGGATAAATGAGTGCTGACTGTACACACTGCAAGTATTTGATTAAACTACTGTACTGTACAAGTGTCAGTGAGAGTTGCAAAAGCAATCTTTATATTGATATATGTCGCAAAACATTGTTAACCTCTACCACTGAGAAGTGGGAAGGGTTGTCGTTACGGGTAATCTGATCTATTTCTACCTGAAATACATTAGCATGAACTTTAATTATAAATCCTTTTCCCATTACCTTAATCATTTCTTTAACCACCTTTGTTTTGTTTTTTTCATTTGAAGCTTTTCTTCCATTCTGTTTCCTGGACTGCAGAACCATATTGAATGTCAGTTTGTTTGATCAGCAAAAAAGGAACACATTGAGCAAACACCTAACATCATCAAAGAAAACTACACACAAGCCCATAATTTATTATAATGCAATCACCCCCTTCCTTATACCAGGAAAACTATTACAGACCAAGGTACTGTATGAGACATCCATTACAAATATTATAACATACCAGAGAAGTAGCATGTTGGAGTGGTAGTTTGTAAGAGAAATAGTACATAGAATACATAAACAATCTAAGAAGACAGATAATTCCCAGTTTCTTTATTCTTTGTAAATCTTTCCATGCCACAGCGATATATTCTACAGCCTAACACCCAGTGAAAGGCATCTTGGGTATTTAAATCCTTGTGCCAGGGAGCTAAAAGAGAAGTGTACAATTTGTAGATCCTATACTATTATGCAGTTTACACATTGCAAGTATTTGATTAAAATATTAGTGATACAAAGTTCACCAGCTCTTTCTTTAAAGCTTTTCTTCCAATCTGCCTCCTGAGTTGTTGGCTCATACTGTACTAAGAATCATCTTTCTTCACAAGGAAAAGAGTGCCACATTGAATACTTAGCTTAAGTAATCACTGCCAGCTTCTTCATACTGGACGGTGACAAAGTATTGCAGTGCAATCACTTCTTCAGTTAGCCAATCAGTCCACTAATGACCAATGTATGAGACATCCAATTACAGTTGGCATAACATGTAAGGAATGCAGCTTAACAGAGGCAGTTTTTAAAAGATTTTTTTTTTCTGTGTGTGAATTTAGTGGTTGAGGAAGGTGCTGCATTTGAAGCACTGGAATGTGAAGTTCTCTGTTTATCCACACAACAATTACAGAATGGGTAATAGAAGTGCAAGTTTTCCAAAAATTCCCCACTAAGGTCCCTCAACCATGCCATGAATGGACCCCCACATAGGTGAGAGGGTAGTTCAGACTCTATGCCCATCTCTCCTTGGCCTCTCATGTGAGACTGCCACAATGCTGCCAATTAGTGTCAGCTGTCTTGGTGGTTTTGTGATGTGGACACATGCCCACTTAGAACTGGACTGAAGTCACCTAAACTAATTTCACATTGGCCACTGAACAGCCCTTAGGTGATAATGGCTTTCCAGCTTTTGGCCACTGCTGACCTGTGCTGGATTTGAACCAATGACCTAGAGGTGAAAAGGTCCTTATCCCGCTACCAATCCGCTGAGCCATCCAGTTCCCCCTCAAATAGGCAGTTTGTAAACAGAGCAGTGTGTAGTATGCATAAATGATGCAAGAAGAAAATTTCTAATGTGTTTTGTTTTTGTGACAGTTCAAGCTGCAAGCATGCATTCTAAAGCATAAAACCCAATACAACATATTAGAGGTGGGCATGCCACTGCACTAGTGGCTCAGGTTACAAAATACTTACTTTGATCACTACAGGCTTGGCTGGACCTTGGCTTTTAATTGCTTTAGAAGTTGAGATGGGCTGACAAGGCACTAGGCTCAAGCCTGTTTTTGCTTGCCCACCTCTATAAAGCATCATGGTTATACACATCCTTGTGTGTGAGTATGTGGGAGGGGAAGTTATATAGGAAATAACTCAAACTAAAGTCTGCTGGCCATATCACTGCTCAGCTCTCACCACAGCCAACTCAAGTACACTAGGTATAAAAATAATTCAGATAATCTGAACAAAAAGAGCACACATGACAATAACAGGCATCACTGTATTTTGCATTCCAGTCAATTTGTTCTGCAGGCCACTAGTTCAGGATCATTTTCCCATCAAAACTGATCTGGAATCAGTGTACATTAACTATACTTACCAAAAAATTATATTAACATAATATAGCTGGCCTTGTGGCATTGAGGGTTGAGGTGCTGGACATCACACCTTGCTATACACCAGTGACCCAGGTTTAGGAACAAGCCCGGGCAGTTGGGAGCTGGTCAGGGTGAGGAGAAATGAGTATCCCAATGGATGCTCTCCTCCTCCTCCAGGAGAGGATTGGCAACCTAGTAGCGAAGGCACCCGTTGCACTACCGCCAGTGGAAGTACCAGTGGTAGGGCACACGGCTCCACGGAGTCAGGATGGAAGGGTGCCGATGGGCGCTTGATGGTGGCATGCATCTGCACACTGCATGTCTGGATGAATGTCCTTTGCACCAGCATCCTTAGGGGTTGGGGACTAATTGGGGTAAAAAGCAAAAATACCCTTGTACCCGAGCACAGTGAAGCCAGGATCCTGAGATCTGGGACCTGGTGGAAGGAGTCCAGAGGGGATACAATGCCCCCTCTGAAACAAGGCTGAGGCATGGGGCAAGTAAAAAAATAAATGATATTAACAGAGTACACTAAATAGTAAACAAAGGAAAGGACACAAGGTCCATTATGTGCCCCCACTTCACATCAGCAGATACTGTAGAAATACTGCTGCTTCATTTGTCTGTTTTCAGTTTTTTAAGTTCCCTTTTAAAGTGTACAACTTCTGACCCACTTACCAGCTCCAATTACATGAGAGGAGGTGCTTTTTAAAGATGTGTCTGTTGGCTTTCTCTCACTAGACCCACAGGCTTTGGAACTTATTACCCCACAAACCAGAAGCATGGACACTCGCAACACTTCTGACCTGCTTTGCATGAGTTCCCATTAAAATATAATGTATGTATGAGTTTTTAGGACTAATTGGAATTAACTCCATACTACCCTGCTCAGATTTATTTGCAAGGCAGATGACCTAGAATCTCACACTCTATGCTCTGTCTCCACTGGGAAAAGGGTGGCCTGGGAATCACAATTTCCAGAAGTACTATTTGGCTGCTCAGAGACACTAGCTATACACATGGCTCAAAGAAAGGTGAGAAGCAGGGTGGCTTGTCATAGAGTTCCAGCAATTAGCAAGGGACATAGGTGGAAGTCAGGAAGGGATGCTAAAAGGGGGAGCAAGTAGGAAGAGGGGAGAAGGAAGTGGGGTGGAGGGTGGTAACTTTGAATGCTAGGAGTCTAGGGAACAAAATAACAGAGTTGCAGGCTCTCATGGCAGATGGGGAGGTGGACATGGTGGCCATCATCGAGACATGGGCCACCCATTACCATGACTGGGACCTGGCAGTATCAGGGTATAGGATATTTCAGAGAGACAGGGTAAAAGGGAAAAAGGGGGGAGGGTGGCGCAATACTTGAGCGATGGACTGAAGTGTGTCAGGGATGAAGGGGAAGAGGGTTGAATGGAGTCATTATGGATGCAGCTCCAGGACTCCAAAAATAGGACCCTCAGGATGGAAGTGGTGTACAGGCCACCCTCTCAGACTGTGGAGTTGGGAGGGGTCATGTGATGGCTGCTTGAGCAGATGGACTGGAATTCTCTCCTGCCTTCTCACTCCTATTTACATATTTTAAACTTTCCCTTTGTAATTTATTTGCACTGGACCTACCTGGAGATGTTTCTTTTCCTTCAGAGAACCCACAGGTTGCTTCTATTGGCCTCGATGGACTCAGAAATGAAAGATTCCTTGGCCCAGCACACTCCACCTACCACACCGTCAAGGCCACAAAAAAGCCCAAGCAGCAAAGTGCTCCTTCACTGAAGCACCCAGCAGCTGAGGGAGCCTTAACAGAGGAATGTTTCCTTGAAGAATTGGGCCCACTTAAGGAGGCACTCCTAACAATCACTGACTCAATCCAGAAGCTCCAATTCTCGGTGGATTCACTACCTCCTCTCTGGATGATTGGTGAGCAAAAGTGGACCTGGAGGTATGTGCACTTCATCAAAAATATAAAATGTTGGAGGACCGACTTGAAGATTTAGAAGCTAGGAGCAGGTGGAACAATCTTGTGGTGTTGGGGTTACCTGAGAAAGAAGAGGGCACTAATGTTATTGCTTATATCCAAAAGCTGTGTGAGAACATCATAGGGCCCTCCCCCAATGGGCTGGCTTATGTGATTGAGTGGGCGCAACGCTCGCTGCACTCAATGCCTCCTGCTGGAACCCCACCGAGACCACTGATCTTCAAATGCCTAAATTACCTGGACAGGCAGCAAATCCTGTCGAAGACCAGAGATCTCAACGATATCCTCTGGGAAGGACATTGGCTGAGGATCACTCAAGAGCTCCCATTGTCCATTTGTCAGAAGAGCAGAGAGCTCCATCTGATAGTGTCCAAATTAATAGCTGCTGGTATTCAGTTCCGTGTGTGCTACCCGGCACTCTTACAAGTCCAGCATGGAGGATCCTGGCTCAGCTTCGATTCTCCTGTGAAAGCCACCTCAGAACTGCATGCCCTGGGAAGGCAGTAAGGCAGGCAAAGGCCCAAACCAAGAAAACACTAGCATGAACAGTAAAAGAAGGGGACAAGGCTTTCTATAGATACATTAGTGAAAGGAGAAAGTCGATAGGGGGTATTGCTAAGATCAAAGAGGATAAGGGGAATGTGTGGAGGAGGACCAAGGAAAAGGATCTATCCTAAATAGATACTTCTACTCAGTATTTACTGAGGAGAAGGTAGGGCAGGGCCCACACCTCAGCACCATGGACACAGGGTGGAGGGAGGTGTGCACTAGTCCCTTCACAAAAGAAAGGGTCCTACAAGAGCTCGCTAAGCTCAGGGTAGATAAGGCAATGAGACCTGATGGCATACATCACAGGATACTAAAGGAGCTAAGGGTGGAACTAGCAGAGCCATTAGCAGAACTGTTTAGTGAGTCTCTGAGCACAGGAGAGGTCCCAGAAAACTGGAAAAGGGCTCATTTGATCTCGCTTCACAAGAGTGATAGCAGGGAGGAGGCAAGGGACTATAGACCAGTCAGTCTTACCTCAGTATTGGGCAAGATTATGGAGGCACTCATTAAGGAAAGGATAGTGCAGCACCTGGAATCCATAGGCGCACATGATCCAAGACAGCATGGATTTACTAGAGGAAGGTCCTATCAAACTAATCTCATAGATTTCTTTGACTGGGTAACCACAGTGGTGGACCAAGGTGGTGCAGTTGATGTAACCTACCTTGACTTCATCAAAGCTTTCAATACCGTGCACACAGAAAAGTGATAAATAAGCTGGGTAGGCTCAGGGAGGGTCAGAAGTTGGTCAACTTTATGGCAAACTGGTTGGTGGGCAGAAAACAGAGAGTGGTGGTAAATGGTATACAGTCAAAAGAGATGCAAGTCACAAGTGGGTTACCTCAGGGATCAGTCCTGGGGCCAGTCCTCTTCAGTATATTCATCAGTGACATTGCAGATGGACTGGAGGGCAAGGTTTGTCTGTTTGCAGATGACACCAAGATCTGTAACAGAGTAGATGATCCAGATGGGGTGGGCAAAATGAGAAGAGATCTGGATAAACTGGCAAAATGGTCAGAAGAGTGACAACTGGGGTTTAACGCAAAGAAGTGCTAGATCTTACGCATAGGGAAGAGAAATCCTGAAGCCACCTATAGGTTGGGAGGGGAGTTGCTGGCAATTACAAGGGAAGAAAGAGACTTGGGCATCTTCATCACAGATGACCTGAAATCATCCAAGCAGACCAGAAAAGCAGTAGGTAAGGCAAGAGAGATGTTGGGGTGTATTAGTAGGGGTATCACAAGTCATAAGAGGGAGGTAATATTCCCTTTTTATGAGACAGTGGTTAGTCCCCATCTGCAGTACTGCATGTAGTACTGGAGGCTGCAACTGCACAAGAACATTAACAAAATGGAGGCAGTCCAGAGAAGGGCAACCAAAATAGTGCAGGGACTGCATCAGAAAACATATGAGGACAGATTAAAGGAGCTCAATATGTATACCCTAGAGCAGAGGAGGGAGAGAGGTGATATGATTGAAACATGCAAACATCTTAAGGGCATTAACAAGGTGAAAGGGTCTAACATGTTTCTATATAAGACAAATAGCAGGACCAGAGAACACAGCATGAGATTAGAGGGAGGCTGATTAAGGGGTATTGTGTGGAAGTTCTTTTTCACAGAAAGGGTGGTGGATGCCTGGAACAGACTACCTCAGAAAGTGGTGAATATGAATACAGTGCAGGGCTTCACACAGAGATGGGATAGGCATAGCGGAGCAATACAGATGAGTATGAATAGCTAGGTCATTGATATAGCTAGGTCTATGGCACATTCATAAGGTAGAAAATATGGGCAGACTGGATGGGCCTTGCAGTCCTTATCTGCCATCAACTTCTACATTTCTATGAGGAATTAGACAGGGAACTAGCAAAACAGATCAGAAGAACTTGTGGGAGGGGCAGCATGATGACTCTGGGGGACTTCAACCTGCCAGGAGTAGATTGGGGTACTCCAACCACCACAAATAGGAGGGAGCATGTACTTCTGGATGCCTTCTAGGACAGCTTTGGTCTACAGATGATCAATGAGCCATCCAGGTTAGAAAACACCCTAGACCTTGTGCTGGTAAATAGGGAGTTTGTGAGGAAGCTGGGGGAGAAGAACCACTTGCGAGGAATGATCACCACTGGGTGTGATTCACAGTAATCATGGGGAAAGGGGGAGTGGGAATGGGCACAGGGGTGTTAGACTTCAGGGGGGCTGACTTTGGGAGGATGAGGGAAATAGTACAGTGGTATCTAGTTAGGATCCATCTAAATATGGACACTAACCATCAGTGGGAGGCATTAAACTGGAAATTCAGGAGACAACCGCAATATGTGGATGGGTCCAGAGTAAGAGAGCTAGGGATAAGAAGCCTAGCTGGACAAGCAGAAGGGTCATTGAAAAAGTAAGGAAGAAAAGAGACATCTTTAGAAGGTACAAAAAACAGTGAAATGGGAGAACAGGGAGGAATACCTCAAGGAGTCGAGGGAGGTGACTTGGAAAGCCAGGTCAGCCAAGGCATCCAGGGAACTCAGGCTAGCACAGGGCATCAAAGAGGGGGAGAAGGGCATTAGCATGGCTCAGTTGGTAGCACATCCATCTCTGCGAACCTGAATGTCATGGGTTCTCATGCCACACCGGGATTGGACTTGCACCTAAAATGCTGGCATCTGAGTGCAGTATTAGGGTAGGTGCTGTACTGCTGGGTTGTGCTGTCCTTCGTATGTGATGTTAAGCAGAGGTCCCTTCTACCTATCCTGGTGCTGTCCTGGTGGGTGTCCAGGTGAAAGTAAAAGAACCCAGGGCACTTTTTGCAAAGAGCAGGGAACATTCTCTGTATCCTGGCCAACATTCCCCTTCCCATAAACCAGTTCATGCAATTGTCCAGGCTGTGTGTGGGTTTTGATGTGTGATATGGCCGCCACTACACATCCAGTCACTTCACTACCAGTCTAGCATTGCTTGCAAAGTGCTTTGGGATACACTGTGTATGAAAAGTGCTATATAAATGCTGATTCTTCTTCTTCTTCAGGAACATCAGAGAGAAAAGGAGTTGTAAGTACCAAATAGTAATGATAAATAGAGATTGGGGGGTGGTTGGAAACAGGTGATGAACAGGCAGAAGCCTTAAATGAGTACTTCTGCTTAGTATTTACTAAGGAGAAAGAGGGAACTGTACCCAAGAAGGGTGAGAGGGTGGGCACAGGGGCAGGAGAGTATGACTGATGGGGAAATCACAGTGGGCAGAGTACTGGAGGGCTTGAGGGCACTTATGGTAGACAAGGTGCCTGGGCCAGATGGCATACACCCCAGGATGCTGAGAAAGCTGGCAGAAGTCCTGGCAGAACCTATGGCAGACTTGGTCAATGTATCACTAAACTCAGAGAGTGTACCTCAGGACTGTAGGATGGCACATGTGGTACCCCTTCACAAGAGCAGCCCCAAGGATGAGTCAGAGAACTACAGACCGGTAAGCCTCACATCCATCATGGGAAAGCTGATGGAGACAATCCTGAAGGACAGGCTGGTTTCCCTCCTAGATGCTAATGGGCTGCAGTACAGCAGACAGCAAGGGTTTGTCTCAGACAGATCCTGTCAGACCAACTTGGTAGAGTATTATGACTGGGTAACCAGGCAATTGGACAGGGGCTATGCAGTGGATGTCCTGTACCTGAACTTCAGTAATGTGTTTGATTCAGTGCCACATAGGAGTCTGCAAAGTAAGCTGGAGGGCACAGGAGCAGGGGCAAAGATGTTGGCATGGGTTGTGAACTGGGTGCAAGGGAGACAGCAGAGGGTGGTGGCAGGTGGGGAGCTCCCATCTCCTAGGGCAATGACAAGTGGGGTGCCACAGGGCTCTGTACTCGGGCTGGTGTTGTTTGGGATCTATATATCAGACATCTCAATTTACGGTTGTCAGAACTAGTTCATGAAAGATTCAAACCCTCCTCGAACCCTGGTGTTCAAGTTCTAATTTAGAACTCGAACAGTAGAGGGTTTGCAAAAGGGTTCAAATCACAGTGCCCATTTCTGTGTCTGCCTGGCCAGCCCTTCATTGCTGATCTAGTCTGCTGCCCAAGTTGTTTGAAAAAAAGTCTTACTTTACTTATGGCTCCTCCTTCCTCCCGGGTGGCACTGCTGGTGCTGTTTCCAATCCATTCAGCTCCTGTCCTATTGTGCGGCTCAAGACAGTTGTTTGGAGGGGGTGTAGCTGGTGAGGCTGCACTCTGGAGTCACCATCACCTGAGCAGCCGCTATGCTGTCAGGTCGTGGAAAGAACGTCCGAGGGGTAAGCATCGCAGGATCCATCATCCAGGAAGTGAAGTGCGGTTGTGGCTCCAGTCCTGTGTCTGATTTCAGATCGAGGAGCAGGGGAGTCATTTAGGGGTTGCCAGGGGTCACATTCGGGACCCCTATGAGAATTTTGAGATCCTTATAACAGGGCTTGTGACCCCTGCTGCCATGGTTTATGGACGCTGCTTGGTCGTTAGCTGCCACTGGCCAGACAAATTAAAAAAAAAACGTTTTTTGCCAAGTTGCCTCCTCGAGAGCCGAGACAAGTGTCCACCCCCCCAAACTCAAAGTCCTAGAGTCCCAGAGTCCCAGTGTGCATTGAGATAGGGTTGGTACTACCTCAATTGGCTAGGAAGGCCAGTGGGTGGGACTAGTCACGATGTGGTGCGGTGGTGGATAAGGGAAGGAACGTCATGAAAAGCAGGAGGTGCAAGCACAGCAGACAGGGTATCCCTTCAGAGGTGGGACAGGCAGAGGGAAAGCAGCAGTTTGAAGGCTAGCTAGATGACAATGAGCTGAAGCACCAGGAAAGTGGGTCTAGGAGGAGGGGGTCAGTGTCGGATTTGGGGTTTTATTTTTCATCGATCAGTCCGGCAGCCGGGCACCGCACCAGGTGCAGTCTAGGTCAGAGAGGAGAGGGCAGGACTGGAGCAGCAGGAGAGCGGGCCACGGAGCACCTCAGAGGAGTCGGAGACACGACAAGGTGGGACTGGTCTGAGACAGGACAGAGATGGTCAGATGAGATCTGGAGAAGCCTGGATTGAAGGAGAACCAGAACAGTGCAAGCAGTGAGGTAGGCAACAAGCAATAAAGGGAAAAAACTGCTTTCATTGCTTTTGCTCGCTTATTAAAAGGTGGTAAGCCTCTGACAGAGGGAGTTGGGGAAGACCATTTACAAGAGTCAGTGCTGTGGGGTGCATGCTTACTTGTGAATACAGACACTGGGAGAGCAGAGGGCATATGGGGGAGGGGGGGACTGACTGGCCTGTCTAGACTGGGAGTCATGATGGGCATGGGGGATAGAGCAGAGCTGTGGGAGTGGGGGCGGACTGGCGTGTTTGGTACCAAGGATACAGGAGCATGGGAGGGAGAGGGCAGTACAGTGGGAATGATAGCTTACCTGTGAATGTGGACACAATGGGATAGCAGGGGTCATGGGAGGGGCAGAACTGTAGGAGTGGGTCTTGGGAGCAGACTGGTGTGTCTGGTTCAGTGGATACAGGGGGGATGGGGGATGGAGAAACAATCAAGAGAAATGGAGGGATGAGAGAGAGTTTGAGGAGTTCTGGGCAACCTTGCAGAGTGTGGGTCCCTGGGGGTACATGTGGGGCAGGAGTGAGTGTAGCATTTAAAGAAGGGTATACCATCACCGCAGTGACTCCCTGACAGTGAAGACCATCACAGCAACAGGATTTGGGCAAAATCCACATGTCGCTGTCATGGTCTCTGCATGGCCAGGGACTGCCTTTTAGGTCTTTTGCCCTCCCCAGTCCAACTCTGACTCAAAGTTGTACTCCTAGAGACTGGGAGGTGGGGGGAGAACCCCACATGAAGGGTTCAGGGACGCAGTCCCCCAATGGAAACACGGAGGCATCCCCGACACCGCATTGCTGACACTTGGCAATGCGGCTGTCGCTGTCAGGGATGTCTCCGTGTCCGCTGTCACTACGGCATGGTAAAACTGTCTGCACTAAAGCCTACTCATGCCCACATGAAACAAACTGAACGTTATTTTAACTGATGTGTCCTCTGAAGTCTTGATTTTAAACAGAGACCCAGAAAATAAAGTTACCCCATCAAACCCCTTACACAAAGTCTGCACTGAGTAAAAATCATGTAAAAACACTGTGGAGATGGTTTTAACCTGTATCACTCAAACTGCAACCCTCATATCACAGCAAGAAAAAGAATGTAAAGTAAAAAAGTAAAAACAAATTCTGGGTTTCTTACTTCTATTTCGGCAAGGCACCAACAAAATGATAAATCCATTAAAGCAGCATTATTTGTTAGTTGGCAAAAAATTTCATCCTATAGTTTTTTTGGCAGAAATGTATTTCTGACATCCTTAATGTGTGAAATGGTGCATTTTAGTCCCAGGTTCAGGAGCAAAGTGTGGCTCACTCCTCAGTCTTCTTGCCTCCTTTCCAGTACAGAGCAGCTGCTAACAATAATGGCTACCTCACAGGGATGAGAGGTAAGCAGCGGAAGATGGCTGATTGTTCTACTATAGACAATGATGGCAGAAAAAGACTATTGGCAATCCATTCTGCCTATGGTTCCCTATCTAATCCCATGTCCTAATGTCCATCTAGGGTCCTAGCCCTGTCTATCCACCCCACTATTCCCCTCCCAGTATCTGTTGCCTTGAGTAACCATTATACCCTTCACTTTGTCCCAACCTTGCTTGAAACCAATAATGGTTTTAGCACCCACCACCTTGGCAGGTAGACTGCTCCATGGTTCCACCACCCTTTCTGTAAAATAATACTTCCTCATGTCCCTCCAGGCATCTCCAAAACTCACACCTGCAAGGCAACCTACCACTGCACTGTGATAGAAAGGAACTAGAGTTAAAATCTCTATCTGACATAGTGATTGCTAGACCTCAGTAACAGTAAACTGTGACAATTGGAATGTTATTTGAATACTGTACTGAGACTAACAATCACATTATGGGTGTGAATACTGAATAACACTGGTATTCCATTTTGTAAACCCACTGCTATGACATAGATGAGATAGGTTTATATGGTTTTGACATCACAACAGTGGGATTACAAGGTTGTAATCTGATTTCAATGGGTAATAAGGGCTACCCACACATTATACGGTTTAATATTTGTACAGTTGAGGAATGGGACTTTCACTATACTGATGATTCCACAATTTGATGAAAACTAGTTATTTAATTTGAATCAACATCTGTAATGACCCATTTCACATTTATATTCAGACTTTACTATCCAATTCATAACCATTTTTAAATTACTTGGTCAGTAGATCTATGTCATATTGACAAATGGCACCCTCTCTGGCCTCGCCACATCATGCCCACCCCCACCTTGCTACCCCTATGATTTTACTGAAATTACACCCCAGTCGAGGAGGATGTTCTTCTGAGTGCTGGCTGTGCTCTTCGCAGCAATTCTAATTCTACTTTATTACTTACTTGCTGTTGTGAGTTTTGTTTGGGTGGCGTTTTACAATTTGAATTAAAAAAGCATACTTTGTCATTGTTGGCTTTCTGGAAATGGAAAAAGGTTGCCTTAAAGGGGAAATAAAACAAAATGGAATGGGGGCCAGGGAAAGAATGGTCGGGACTCAGGATGGAGGGAGATCACTCTGGCTGGGGAGGGGGGAAGAGGAAGAGATTAAGGGAACAGAAGAAAGCCAACAAACAGGGAACACATTAAAATAAATTATACAAAGTAAGAAATCATCAGGACTGTGCTGAGGGGGTCCTTTCACCCCAAACTTCCTGATACATGCAGTTCAGTTAGTTTTTGACACAGTATCCACTGTCATACATCTCAACTGTCACACATTACGAGGAACAGTGCCTCATTTTACTTTAAAAATAGCCCCCATGTTCCACATTGAGAAGATGTGTCCCACATTCCATTAAGATTTTAAAGCAAAAATTCATTGTATATAATATGAAAAATATATTATTCAATTAACAATGAACTTTGTGAAAATAAAGGCATACATTTTACGTGTTCTGAGCTTCTTAGTTAAACATTTGACTATGTGGCCCATATTTTGTTTATTTGTTCCACATCTTGAGAAGCAATGTCCCACATTTAGAGGAGGAAAGGTTGAGTATGTTCACTGTGTTGTGTCACTCTGTCTCCTGTGGCATACTGTGGTCAGCCCATCACCTTACTGTGTGCCCTTCGACTGCACTATACCCTACCCAGTGTATATGACTGTGTGCAGCCCAGCAGCAAGTTGTGCAGGGGTATCCTTAAATACATTCCAGAAATATATTTCCCTGTTGGGAGGGGAGGTAGAAACATCGCTTGTCAATACCAAATAATAAAATCTATGTGTCAGCCATTATGTGACTCCTTCTCCTACATGGCATGCTGGCCAGGATTATCTTGCTGTGTGCCCTTTGACTGCTGCACTGTACTGTGTGGGTGTGTGTGTGTTTATGTACGACTCCTACATGGCATACTGGCCATCATTCTGCTGTGTACCCTTTGACTGCTTCACTGTACCCAATATATAAAAGTCACACATGATCATTTCTCTTCCCTTATGCTGAACAGATTTTATTTCTTCTTGTTCTCAATTTCACGTGTATTTCACTGTTATCTTCATTATTGGAAGCACAATTAAAAACATAGAGTTCGAGTTCTAAAAAGTTCTAAAAAAGATTAGAACCCTAGAACTTTTTCCAAAGTTCTAGATTAGAACTAGAACCCAGAATTTCAGAGGGTTCTGGCAATCCTATCTCAATTGGCATCAAGAGCAAGATCAGTCTGTTTGCAGATGACACCAAGATGGAAGCAGTAGTGGAGGACTTGGAAGGGTGGCAGGTATTACAAGACTATCTGACAAAATTGTAGGCCTGGTTGGACACATGGCAACTAGAGTTCAATGCCAAGAAATGCAAGGTGCTACATTTTGGCACAAAAAAAACAAGAAGGAGTTACCAGCGAGGGGGGATACAACTAACCATGACAGAAGAGGAGAAGGATATGGGGGTGATCATAACAAGAGCAATGAACAACTCAGCACAGAGTAGAAAGGAAGCTGCTAAGGCCAGCAAGTTTGTGGGTTGTATTGCCAGAGGCATATCCCCCAGGAGGGGTGAGGTGAGTCTGATTCTGTGCAGGTCTCTGGTTAGATCACAACTGGAGTAATGCATGCAGGTCTGGCAATCGTACCTGAAAAAGGACATTAGGTTACTGGAGGTGGTGCAGTGCAGGGCAACAAAAATGATCCAGGGGCTAGGGGACATACCTTACGAGAGCAGGATGAAGGAGCTGAACATGTACTCCCTGAAGGAGAAGAAGGCTAAGTGAGACATGATTGAAACTTTCAAGTACATGAAGGGAATAAATAAGACTAGAATGGAGGGGATTTTCAAATTAAGAAGGGGAAGGGACACTGGAGGGCATGATCTGAAATTGAAAAGGGGAGGTTCAGGGGGGAAATGAGAACACACTTCTTTACGGAGAGGGTGGTGTCTGGGTGGAATGCATTGCCAGGGGAAGTGGTAGCCTGTAGAACAGTGGGCTGCTTCAAAAGGGAATGGGACAGGGTTAGGGGGAAAGTCACTGGAGGGAGGATGGGAAGAAGTGGCAGCTGCAGAATGAGGTCTGCTTGCTGCACAATCGAGCAGACTTGATGGACCATGAGGCCTTTAGTTGTTGGCAGTTTCGTATGTTCATATGTTCATATTACACCAATGTGGCTTTCTCCAATGGCCCCAACTTTTAATCAATGGAAATGTAAGATCTCAAAAGTCCATGGAATAAATCATGGCCACTCTTTAACTAAATAAAGACAATTTTTTGGGGAGATCTGGCATCCCTGGCACCTCATGGAGTCTACAAGTGGAGAGAAGGAACCACTGCAGTCATAGGCTTAATCGGGTCCTACTGTCTTTGCCTAAGCCCAATAAAGAAAGAAGAATTCATGTTCTGCTATAATAAATACTGATCACATAGACATTTAGACCCATGAGGTCGTGGTATTTACTCCCAGTGGACAGGTGGGGTTCTCCCCCACCCCCTTTTTGGTAAGACCATACACAAACACACCGCACACTTTAGGTTGATTGCTTCAAATGTTATCATACATGTTTAAAAATGTTTGTTTTGGAAATTGCTTTTGAATTGATTGTCTCAATTTAATTTTACCAAAACAGGTTCATCTCAAGGAATCTTTAGTAATGAGGTGTATACATCACTAACTATCTAGATGTGAACCCTTGTCATTCGTGACCTTGGGTAGTATGAACATCACAATGTTATCATATAAACTGTTTTAATGATGTGCACAAAATGATATATGATTATTGAAATAAAAACTAAGTTTCAAAAAAATATATAATGTATTCAACAAAATGTATAACAAAATTATTGATCCTGATTTTTTTTATCCTATTGCCATCTCGCTTGCATATTGTCTGTATATTCTTGAACTAGTATTGTGATGTAACATTTTTCTGCATCATGCCTGAAAACAGGCAGTCAATCATATAGTGCCTTTACCTAATTACCAAAAACTAGTTACAGTAAGTACATTAATAAATACATAAGTAGGGATGAAAAACAGTGTCTATACAAAAACTTATTTGTTCAGCTAAACTCACTTTAGTGAAGATTTACTGTTCTAATACCACAACACTAGAAACATAGACTTTCACGGCAGATAAGGACCGCTTAGCCCACCTAGCCTCCCATTTCCCTTCCTACAGGGTATGCTTCAGATCCTAGTTAGCCAAGAGCCTATTTCTTCCTACCCCCCCCACAAGAATTGCCTTATGTCTGTCCCATGCATTCTTGAATTCTCCCACAGTTTTAGACCCCACAACCTCCTCAGGAAGGCTGTTCCATGCACCCACCACCCTCTCTGTGAAAAATACTTCCTCACATTGCTCCTGAGCTGTTCCTCTCTATCTTCAAATTGTGTCCCCTTGTTTTTGCACATCTCTTTTTCTGAAAGATGCTACCCTCTTGGAATTTGTTGATTCCACTGAGGTACTTAACAGTTTCTGTCATGTCCCCCCTCTCCCTCCTTTCCTCAAGGGTATACATATTCAACTCCTTTAGTCTCTCCTCATAGGTCTTCTCTTGCAGACCTTGCACCATTTTAGTTGCCCTCCTCTGAACTGCCTCCATCCTGTTTATGTCCTTGCAGAGACTGGGTCTCCAGAACTGGACAAAGTACTCAAGAATGGGTCTCACCAACTGTCTGTACAGAGGGATAACAACTTCCTGTTTTCTACTGGTGATGCCTCTCCCTATACATTCCAGTATCCCCCCAGCCCTTCCTACTGCCTTCTCACATTGCTTGCTAAACTTAAAGTCATATGATATGATTACCCCCAGGTCCCTTTCCATTTTTGTTGTTGTTACTACCCCCCCCCCAATTGTGTAATCTTCCCCTGGGTTTTTGTTTCCCAGGTGCATTATTTTGTACTTCTTTGCATTGAATCCAAGCTGCCATACTTCTGACCATTCCTCCAACCTTGCCAAATCTCTTCTCATCCTTTCCACGCCTCTTTGTGTATCAACCCTGTTGCAGAGCTTTGTGTCATCTGCAAAGAGACATACTTTTCTTTCCAGTCCCTCAGCAATGTCACTTATAAAGACATTAAAAAGGACTGGACCCACTACTGAACCCTACGGTACCCCACTAGTAACCCCTCTTTCTTCAGAGTGGACTCCATGTATAATTACCTTCTGTGTCCTGTTGTCCAGCCAATGTTTTACCCAGGCAACCACCCTGGGACCCACTCCCAGACTGGTTAATTTGATTATGAATCTTTTGTGTGGGACTGTGTCAAATGCCTTGCTAAAGTCTAGGTAGGCCATGTCCACAGCCCCTCCCTGGTCTACTACTTTGGTCACCTAGTCAAAGAAATCAATTAGATTTGTCTGACATCACCTTCCCACTGTAAACCCATGTTGCCTTGGGTCCTGTGCCTCACTGGCCTCTAGGTACTTAACAATTCTTTCCTTCAGAAGTGATTCCATCACTTTCCCTACCACAGAGGTCAAACTAACAGGTCTGTAGTTTCCTGCCTCTGTCTTGCTCCCACTTTTGTGAAGGGGAATCACATCCACCTTCCTCCAGTCCTCAGGTACCATACCATCCTCCCATGATTTGTTAAATAGGGTAGTCAGTGGTGTCACTAGTTCTCCTCTTAATTCTTTTAGAATTCTGAGGTGAATTCAATCAGCCCCATTGCTTTGTCCACCTTCAGTTTTAGGAGTTCTTTCAGAACCCTTTCTTCTGTGAAAGGACTGGGATCAACCCCCCTATCCAGAGGGCTTCTGTTAATTGGATTTGGTACCTCCCCCTCCTCCACTTTTGAGAATACTGAGCAGAAGTATTCATTCAGCATCCCTGCTTTTTCACTGTCCTTCTCTGCACACCCACCGTCCATTCTATTCAGCCTCACTATCCCTCCCTTTGCCTTTCTACGTTCCCTGATGTACCTATAAAAGGTTTTACCCCCCTTCTTAACCAAGTTGTCTATCTTTTCCTCAGTTTGGACATTTGCTAGTCAGACTTACCTCCCTGCTTCCATCTGCCTTAACTAGTACAGTTCTCTCTCCTGCTCCTTCTGTGTTTCCTTATACTTCCTAAATGCTATATTTTTCTCCCTAACCTTCCCCGCCACCTGTTTTGAGAACCATAGTGTTTTTTTCTTTTGTTTTGATTTGTTTATTTGCTTCACACAAAGGCTTGTTGCCTCTGTGATGGCAGTTTTGATATTTCCCCACTGTTGCTCCACCCCCCTTCTAGCCTGTTTGTTAGTGTTTTTCTAAGGCACTCTCCCATCTTGCCAAAATCCGCCCTCCTGAAGTCCAGTACCCTCACTTTGAGTCTATAGCTGAGTTTATCGTGAACCACACTGTTTGGTGGTTGGTCACTTGTTCCCAGATGGCTACCGACGTTTACATCTGAGATCCTTTCACTGTCCCCATTTGGGAGTATGAGGTGTAAAATTGCTCCCTCATGAGTGGGTTCCAAAACTAGCTGTCTGAGGCATGCCACCTGTAGGGCATCGAGAATGGCCCTGCTCTTGGATGTGGCTGCAGCAAAGGTGCTCCAGTTAACATCTAGCATATTCAGGTCCCCCATCAACAGTATCTCCCCTTTCTCTGCCATCCTAAGGATGCCTTCTATCATATCCTTGTCCATTCCCTCCCCCTGACATGACTGTCTGTATACAACCCCTGTGTGGATTGTGGTACATTTCCTGTCTCTATGGTGAATCCCAGTGCCTTCTCTCCTTCCTGTTTACTCAATTGTTCCATTGCTTTTATCCCTTCCCTTACATAGATAGCTATGCCTCCCCCTCTTCTACCATCCCTGTCTCTCCTGTAGGTTGTGTACCCTGGTAGGCTAACATCCCAGTCATGGTTCTCTGTATACAATGTTTCTGTGACTGCTATGATATCCAGGCATCCCTCTTCCATCAAGGCCATCAGTTCAGGGAGTTAGTTGCCCAGACTATGGGCATTGGCACTCATTACCCTCTATTTCTTGATGGTCTTACCCCTTTTTGCCCCATCCCTGTCCTTATTGCCTTTGTCATTTTCTTCATTTACCCCTGCCCTTCTCTCTATCCACATCTCTATCTTGGTGTTTACCTCACTTACTACCCTGACCTTTCGGGGGGGGCTAGGATTTCCCTGCTCCTTTCCAGTGCTTCCCCCCGGCTAGTTTAAATGCTTGCCAATGAAGCATTTAAAACAATCATCAAGGATCCTGGTTCCCCTCCTGGACAGATGCAGACAATCACGCCAGTATAGGCCTGCATCACTGCAGGTGGACCCCCAGTCCCCAATGAAGCCAAATCCCTGAGCTCTGCACTAGTTCTTCAACCACTGATTGAATTCCGTGGTGTGGAGCACCCCTAGCCTCACCCATGCCATAGACAGGCAGCACCTCTAAGAAGGTTACCATGTGTACTACTTGTCTAAGGCCCCTCCCCAACTCCACAAACTCTTCCTGCACTGCTCTGATCCCTTTCTCAGTCAGGTCATTTGTCCCTAGGTGGACAATGACATCCAGATCCCTCCCCTGTGCAGCTGCTCCAGTGATCCTGAGGATTTACTCCCTGTCCCTCCAAGCCATGGCACCAGGCAGGCACCTTACCTCCCTTTCTCCTTACTCCCCCAGTTCTACTCCCCTAACAATGGAGTTCCCCACCAGGAGTTGTTTCCTTCCCCTTTGGGGTCCCATGCCACCCTCCTGTGGATCTCCCTTTGTGGAGGTTCCCAGCATTCTCCTTGGTCTCCACTGTTGGTACCTCCATAGAGGAACCACACTTTGCCAAAACAGCATATGAACTGTGGAGTGGTACAACTGGAGGGATGTGTCTCTGTTCCACCACCCTCACCCTCCCTGAGCCCACTGTGATCTAATCACTTGGCAAGCTCTGTGGCAATGGCAGTGGCCCTGGTGATCTCTGGGTGGGAAAGGAGGTCCCCCAAATCCTGGCTAACTCAGCCTGGAGATGAGAAACCTCCTCCCTCAACCCAGAGAGGTGACTGCAAATGGGACAACACCACATCCTACAGAAGGTCTCCCAGAAAACTGCTGCTGCACAGCCACTGCACTGCATTACTCCCATCATGTCTTATTTCTGGTCCCTTAACTGTTGTTTGGAATACTTACTCTTTCCTCTGTTTATTTTTTTTTTTTCTTTCTCCCTGCTTACTTGCTGCCTCTGTGCCCTTTAAGCTCCTGATCTTCCTGTGGAACATGTATCTTGTGAAATTGGGAGAAAAGCAGAGTATTGCAATTTGTATGACAATTCTTGATTCAGCCACAGATCTCCTTGTTAACAATCAAGTCAGTGCCATAACCACTGTGGAGTTTCTGCTGCTGTTTTGCAAGTTTCCAGTTACAAACATGTCTGACACAAACTGATCCCACATTTATCTGGATGGTAAACTGATCCTGGAGCAATTGTTGGGGGAACAACATATCTAGACAACATTTTTCCCTACAGTTTGAGAACCGATAGAATCCTCTAGCATGGGAGGCTGATGGCAATGGAAAGGGAAGTGTTCTGCTTAAAATCCCTGTTATGAGAAATTATTGAATGGCTAGATCTGTTGAGTCTCTCTGTCTTTTTCACAGGATGTGGGTATCAAAGAAAACAATCAGTTAGAAGGTAAGATGCAACACACTAATGTGGTATTATTAAATGAAAGGTCCACTAAAGTAAGCAAAGATGAAACAAGGGACATGTAGATATAACAAATAAATGGATCTCTTTTGAGGGGACAAGACAGCAAAAATGGGACCCCTTTAACTTAAAATCCAAAACTCATCAAGAGTAAGTTGGGATCTTTACCTACTCTTGTCACTTGGAAGGAATCTTTTCACAGGATAGTTAGCATAGACATAGACAGGAGCATTCAAATTCTACTCCTTTTAGCAGCAAGGCTGTACTGATCTCCCTCTGTGATGTGGCGCCATAGTAGGGTTTTTATATAGTCTATGTCCAAGGTCACATTATCCATCTGATTTTTCCATTTGAACATGACTTTGGAGAAACCATGACAATGTCAGAACATAAACTTGACCAACCAAATGATGAAAAATGTCTGAAATGGCAACTTCAAATGCAGGTACAATATCTTAAGGAAAACAATTTTATGGAGAAACACCATTTAATAGGGGTGATGACCCACTGCAATACCAGCCCTATGTCCTTCCATAGGACCGTCCCTCCAAACCAGCCTTTGATAAAAAAGGGCATAGGCTGAAGCAGGATCCCAATAGACAAGCCAGAGAACAATTAACAAGGTGTTTACTGTCGGTGTTCTGATACACCTTAGTGTATTTTATTTCAGTAAAAAAAACAAAAAAAAAAAACCTGTGTAACTTGCTGTAGTCTGACTGCCCAATAAGAAGGTAGCACATATAAGTTTTGCATTGTGAACCTTTTCTTCAGTGTCTCAGGACTGAAAAAAATATATGAACATGCCCTCATTTTACTTCTGTGCCTTCTTTTGCCTTATACAGCATGTCTTAAATTCTTCAGGAATGCTTTGTGGGCATTGTTTCTTTTAAATTCTAGGGTTATCTTAATTTAAGTACTTTGTTTTATGCTTTACCACTTCCCTGACATGTTTACATTCATGTATAGTATGTATTTAGTTTTATTTTGTTTTCTTATCGCTTACATTTGGTTTTATAGCAGCAGCCATCATCTCACCTTATTAACATTTTCAGAGCATAGCACAGCTTCTCACGCAGTACAGATCCCTTATCTTTCTATCAGTGAAACCCTGAAAAGTTTCAAACCAAACCCTACATTTCAGTTATACTTGGAGTTGGAGGTAGTAGACAGTGTGCACATCTATAATATCGCAATCCCAGATTTATTCATGTACTGTAGATATCCATTCATTTTTAGAGGTTGTAAGAAACCTTCTAGCCACTATGCCAACTGGTATGGAGTTCCATAAATTAGTTATTCTTTGTGTGAAGTACATTTTCCTGTTATCTGTTTTAAAACTACTGCAATTCACTTCCCTGCTGTGACTTCTTGTAAAGTGGGTATCTTTGTGGAATGCAATTCCTAGTCCCCTCATCATCTTGGAAACAGTGTGATGGTTACAGAATAATGGGAGTTCTCCCCTTATTCTTATTCTATGAAGAATATGTACAGATAGTGATTACAGTCTGGCTTCATAGTCCTTATTTTCTTCTCCCCCATCATCCTAATTTCTTTTTTATTTGTGTGTGTATGTTCTAGTTTATTATTGTTGCCTCTATTTAGTCATAGGGATCATAGTGTTATATGAGCCTAGACAGGCAAAAGCCCATATGCAGCTTGCCTTTAACGCAAAGGGAGTAGCCTCCTATAGCATGTGAACAACAGTACATATCAAGGCAATTTTTAAAGGTGGTCATGGAAACACAGTCTATGACTTCCAGTGGTAATTTGTTCCATACATGAATCACTCTTTGACTAAAAAAAACTGTCCTTTTCCTAGTCCTACAACCCTGGCCTTTGAGTTGGAGGACATGAGATCTAGTAGAGTAACTATTATCTCTATTATCTAGTCCTAAACAGTTCCAGAGGTCATCATTTGTGAATGTCCTATAGACAAGGCACATATCACCCCTAAGATGTCTATATTCCAACATACACGTTTAAGCCCTGTAGTCAGTCAAATTAACTGAGATTGTTGACTGATTTCAACATTTTAGTTCCCTTTCTTTGGACACTTTCCAATAAGCTAATACCATTCTTTGTTACCAGGGATGAGAATTGTGAACAGTACTCGAGATTGAATCTAACTAAAGAGGTATACAGAGGCAAACAAATCTTCTGATCTCTACTGACTACATGTCTTGCAATGTACATCAGTATTCCCCTAGCTCTGTTCACTGTAGCTAGTCTTCCTCAGAACTGTGAACAATATTCAGTCAATGGTCTGTCATAAGATTTGTATATTGGAAGTAGAATTTTACTCTATGGCTGAAATGACATTTATTTTTACTGAGTAGATGATTTGTCTTAAAAAGCATATCATTGATATGTTGAGTAGGCTTTACATCTGAGGAAATCTTAACTCCTAAATCCTTTTCTGTTTTTATTGCCTTAAGAGGTACCACTTTTACGAAGTAATTGTAATGTTTGTTGTTTTTTCCTTAAACGCATAACTGTCCAATTGTTTTCATTTTATTTCATACCTCAAGAGCCTGCCCATCTTGAAATGGCATCTAGGTCTTCCTGTAGTTTTTTGTTGTTATTGTAGTTAGTTACCAGTCTCCTCGTGTGATATTAACAGAAAATTTATCATACTAATTTTTAATACCTATACCAAGATCTGCAATTAACAGACCAAACAGTACTGGTCCCAGAATGGAACCCTGTAGGAACTCACTTGAGACATTTCCCTCCACTGACAAAAAAACATTTAATCTGACTCTTTGTGGTCTATCTGTTAACCAGTTGTTGATCTAAATAGTTACAAGGTGATTAATGTTTAATACTTTTCTGAGATCTAAATAGATTATAGTCACTGAATTTCCCATCTAATACATTGCTGATATGCTCATAGAAACTAAATAGGTTAGTTGTGCATGACCTTCCATGTCTGAACCCATATTGTGTTTTTTTTATCTACATAATTATGTCTGATGCATGCATTATTTATGATTTCTTCAATTATTGTCTCCATTAGTTTCCCAGCAATTGAAGATATACTTATTGGTCTGTAGTTCACTGGTTATCCTTCCTTCCTTTCTTAAAAAATTGGCACAACTTCTGCTTTTCTACAATCCTGGGACACCTCTCCAGCTGTAAGTGACTTATTAAAAATGTATGCTAATGGCTGGTTGATGTGCGGGGCTAGCTCCTTAAGTGTGTGAGGTGATATAGCATCTGGCCCAACTGATTCGGCTACAATTACTTTGTCTAAAGATTCCTGCACCTTTCCGTAAATTATAGTTAACATTTCTGTACCTGATGTATCTATGTCCTCAACAATTATTTTGGTTTGATAAACTAAACAAAAATTATTGTTTAGACAGTCTGCTGTCTTTTCCTTTTTTGTAATCATATTGTTAATACACAGGGGACCTGCTTGCTGCTTAGTTTTCTTTTTGAGATTTACGTACCAATAAAACCTCTTTGTACTCTGTTTATTTCTTGTCAGTCTAATTTTATAATTACATTTACTTTTCCTAATTTCTTTTTTTAGCAGTTTCACCAAATTCCTATATTTATACCTACTGCCCTCATTGAGATAACATGCCATCACTTTGTATGCTTTTCTTTCATCATTTGAAATGTGTGCTAACATCCTTTTGTGCTAAGGTGGGATTTTCCCTTTTTTGTTATAACAAGGGTTATGGGGAACATATTCGTTCTGCAGTGGCTAGCTTAATTTCAAATATTTCTCCCCAAGTAATCATAAACATTTTACTAATCTTTGGTTTCCAGTCCTGTTGCACAATTTTTACCATCATACCTGGAGATTCCACCCTTTTATAATTATAAAAAAATTGTTTTACCCTTCTTTTTTTAGAAAACTTTCATTAAGATGTCAGTGTCAGTGACTCAGTAGGTAGCACACTCGCCTCTGAGGCCAGGAGATCAGAGGGCTGTGGGTTCAGTTCCCTCATCTGGCACTTAGGTTAATATCCCAATACTGACACTGTAGTGTAGCATGCGAGGGGTGCTGCACTTCTGAGGTGCCGTCTTTTGGATGAGAAGTTAAACCGAGGTCCCATCTGCCTGGATTGGTGGTAGTTCAGGTGGATGTTAAAGATCCCATGGCACTTATCAAAAAGAGTAGGGGAATTTTTTATTGCAACTTCAACAAACAAATGGTTACAAACAGTGTTAATTCACACAAAATAATACACAAATCATAAAACAAGAAAAAGTAAAGATAAATCAAATAAGTATTGCAGTCGTACATTGTCCAGGTTGCTAACAAATAATTATACAGAGCCCAAAGGAGAAAATCCTAAACAAATAAGAATTCCCAACTCCCCAAAAAAAGAGCAGGGAAAGTTTTCAGAACTTCAAAGAACAGACAAAACAAATAAGTATTGCTGCAGATGAAATCATAAACACCCCCCTACCCTGCAAAAGAGTAGGGGAATTTGTCATTCATAACTTGAAAGGAACATATGAACAAAACAGTATCGACAGCATACAAAATCAGAAAAAGAAATTATGAATAAGGTGAAATTATAAAGCAGTATTACATCATACATGCAATCCCATACATAAAGAAAATTATATTAAACAAACCCCCTCCCTGCACCCTGTTAAAAGAGTAGGGGAATTTTCATTCAAAACTCAAAACAAAATATACAAAAACGTATTACGACAGATAAAATCATAAAGAAAGAAAATCAAAACCATAAATAAGTAGTACAGCATACAGTAACCATAAACCTAAATAATTCAAGTAGATATAACCCCCCCCCACTGAAAGAGTAGGAGAATTTGTATATAAATGATAAGAAACAATACAAATAAACCAGTATTACAGTATACAAACTCATAGTAAAGAAAAGCAATAACATAATAAGTGGTGTCATCACATGAACCCCCAACAAAATCAACCTCCCCCCACTAAAAGAGTAAGGGAACTGATTATGCAAAACTGCAAAAATAAGCAGAGCTTCAAGCGCATGAGGCAGCATCCCATCTGCAAGCTGCAATGCATACCATCAGCCAGTATCCAACCAAGATGTATTTCTCCACCACAATTTATATAAGGAAAAGGAAACCATATGTCTATCGGACTCTTGCAACCTCTGAATATCATGTGAAACTGCACACATCACCTATTCCACCTTTTTGTGTTGTTGGCGAAGACTAAGCCCACAGCGGGCCTGCCAGAGCTGGAATTTAATGCTCAATAAAATCAAATGCCTTGTAACACCATCATACCCATTCCAACGTCCTGGAACCCCCCAACACAATGCCTGATAAGACAATGCACCAAAGGGATGTACAGGCCAAACTTTGTGCAAAAGCACCAAAAAGATACAGCAAATGGGCAATCTAAAAAAAGATGCTGCATCATCTCGATGGTCTCAAAACAAGTGTCCACTCTAGGGCACACCTGTTCCTTGACATCTTTATGAAACAGATTTCCCTTTACTCCCAATTTCAAATGCATGCAAAGCCAGAGAAAATCCCACGTATGAGCCAGACATCTAGTACTAATCAAAACTTTAGAGATAACTTGTTGATCCTTAGGTAAAAGAGACATGTACCATGGTGCAATCAAAAAATGTTGTTCCAACAAAATGTTATACAACCCTTTATGGGATTAGGTAAGCAGATGTGCCTTGACCATCTGCCATGACTTTAGTTTGCTGACTGGATCTGCCACATACAGTGGTAAGGCCGAAATTCGCTTTTGTTTAGGGATGGATAACTGCAGCTCCCAAGTCTGAAAAAGAGATGCTACACTATCCATAAGCCATGGTCCCCATAGAACTTTCTGCTTCCGAAGAAGATGGACAAAGTTATGATAAATAAATTCTACATAAAGAAACAAAACAGGATTTATCATAACTAGTCCAACTTGGGCCACTGGCAAGTAAGTGATCCCCCTTTTAATGGGATTTAGGTGACTGCCCCACAAACACTGGAAAAAAATGCTGTATAGCAGAGTTTCTTTAGTTCTAGGAGGGGGGAAGATTGCATTCAAAAAAAGAAACATGGGCAACAAAAATGACTTAATCATAAACACCCTTTTTTTCTTAGACATATGCCATTTATTCCAGAAGGACACTTTTTGTTATGATTCTAAAAATTTCAAGTCCCAGTTATAAGATCTGGGGTCGGGCCCACCAAAATAAATACCCAATATCCTCATGTATCCAGTGCTTTGGGGGATCCCCATAATCCCGGGGATATCACTAACAGGGTTCCAATAGGTAAACAACAACTTTTATGGAAATTAATAGTGGAACCCATGATCCATGAAAAAACCTGCAACAACCTATGAGCAGCATGAGCTGAACAGTCGTCGGACAAAATTAGTGGCAAATCATTGGCATAAGCAATCGTAACAATAGGGGCATCAGTGCTCCCCACTGACAATCCCATGATACTCGAGTCCAAATTCAAATTATGTAACAGAGGGTCAAGGGTCAATACATATAGCACCCGACTCAAGGGACACCATTGCTGCACCCCTTTGGTAACTCGGACTGCCGTCCCAGACCACCCATTAACACTGGGCAGGAGATCCACCTGCCTGTAACAGGCTCGCATCCAAGAGATAAAGGAAGGGGGAAACAGTAAGCTCTAAAAACTTCCCATAAATAGTCATATTCCACCCGATCTAATGCTTTAGATTGGTCCAAACTAACCACATGACCCATGACTTCCCCAGATGTACCCTTCTCGAAAGTCTCACAGAGGAGAATGAGTCCCTCCTGGATCCGATGGGAGGGTACCCCGCTAAACTGGGAAGGGTGAATAATGAAGTCTAGAACTCTGGCCAGATGTGTGGCAAGAATTATAGTGAGAATTTTATAATCAGAATTCGGAAGGACTATAGGCCTTTAATTCTTGAGATCCCCTCTCTCTCCTGATTTAAAAAATAATACCAGCACTCCAAAATACATACTTTCAGGGAGAAATCCCAGGTCCAAAGCATTATTATACACAAGAAATAATTCCTCACCCAAAACCTCAAAAATACGTTAGTACATTTCATGCGGTAGGCCATCAGAGCCAGGTGAAACCCCAGTCTTCAAAGACCAAATGGCCTCCTGTAACTCCAGTCTCGTAATGGGAGCCACCAAGGGAGCATGACAATCCAAAGGGAGAAAGGGAAGACTGTAAGTCTGCAGCCAAGCCATCATATCGGCACAAGGTAGCTGAGAGCTGGCAAAAGCAGTGCTGACAAAAGTTCAAATTTCTGACAAAAAAAGCCATCGAATCCAACAACTTATAACCATCCTCCCGAAGCAAATATATGATCTGTTTAGCATCACGAGAGGAGACACCAACCTCAAAAGGCACTGTTTCCCCCTTTTTACCCACTGTGCTAAACCATTGACAAGATTCCAAACGTTTCATAGCGTCAAACTGTACTTGGGCCAGATCCGCCTTGGTTTGAGAAATGGCCGTGTGAAGGTCCAACCATCCAGCGGACTGTTGTAGGGAGAGAGAATGCAGCCTATCATGGAGGAAACATTGATGATCCATATGATACTTACTCTTCAACCTACCATGCATTGAATATATAACCTGATATCATTCTTCGTCCCCTCCCACTACTTGTTCGGGTCATCATATAAAAAACACACTGGCTTGCACGCTTCCAAAAGATATCCGAAACCAGCAGAAATCTCGATAATGTCCAGTAAACTCAAATTCATTTTCCATAAACCAGGCCCTCTCCTCAGGTCTGGGAGATTCCCCCAAACCACAGTCAATAACTTATGGTCAGAGGTAGCCAAATATGTAACATTGGCCCTAAGGAGTTGTAAAGGTGATGAAACAAAAAAATAATCATTACAGGACGTGCGAGGTCCACAAAAATAGGTATAAGGAGCTGTGTCGGACAAAGTCGAAAACACATCTACCAACCCAGAGTCCCACACTACAACTAACAAAGAACTGGTATCACAAAACCTCGATCAGTGAGGGACAACCCACAATTAAAATCTCCACCTAAGACAACAGCAAGGCCTATAAACAGAATGGGTTTTAAACATCTGAAAAGGGCCACTCTATCAGATTTCAGCTGGGGTGCATAGATATTAATAAGGTGAAACACCATCCCATTCATACACACATCCAGCAAAAAGGCTAGTCCAGGTTGGATCTCTAATAAGTGTAGTACTTGAACTTTAGAAAAAACGCAAAAACCCACACCCATACAAGTCTCATCTCCCTGGGACCAAAAACTATCTCCCCAGGACCAGCTAGCACAGGCACCTTCCAAATCAATCAGGCAATGGAGACAGACATCCTGAAAAAAAACACAATCCAATGTGGAGGATACAAATTGAGCATAAGTACAAAGGCGTTTCTTTTCAGACTGTAAGCTGTCTGCATTCAAATAAGCGAATTTCACATTATAAAGGTGAGAGGCCACAGGAAAAAAAACTATCAACACTCATTTAATCTTATTGGAGGCCCTTGTTACCCTCCCACACTTTGTGCTAGAGATCTAGTATCAGCAGTAGTATCAGTATCAGTATCAGACAGAACACCTGGTGGCAAGGAAGGCAAAGAACCAGTATCAGAGTCACCCTCAAGTTCTGGCTCTGCACCAAGCAAGACAGTGAAAGGGTTATGCAAGGGCAAAGGCTCCAGAACCCCATCCTGAGGACGGACTGTAGCCTTAGCTCTCCTGCCTTTCGGAGGCTTAACTACCATAAAGGCTGGTTCCACTGGAGCATCCACTGGGGGAGGGGGGCCCCATTTCAACCAATAGAGTATCCACAGCAACTGGAGCAGGTGGGGGCACTCTCCTGTGGGCCCGGCTGGGCCAGAGATCCGCCCCAGCCTCTGACTGAGGGATAGAGGAGGAAAATTTGGAACTAGAGGAAGAAAGGTTCTGCTTAGCAGCAGTCCTGATGTAGTAGTCTTGAACCCCAAAATCAGAATTCTCATTATTTCTAGTTGCCTAAGGACAATCAGTGAAGTTATGACCAGGCTCATCACAAAGATTACACTTGGGGTCATGAAAACAGTGTGCACTAGGATGCCCCAACTCCCCACAATGAGTACATTTAAGAATATCACAGTTAGTACTAATGTGCCTCGGGGAGCCGCACTTGAAACAGGTGCTTGATTGTCCCGGGTAAAAAAGGAAACCTTTCTCCCACCCAATAAAAATAAATAATTAGGGAGATGAATAATGTCCTGTGCAGAGTGCTGTAAGATTACTTTCACCTTCCAGCCCCCGTTCCAGAATCCCTACTCATCCAATATGGGGCTGGGGTTGCCTTGAACTGAACAATGCTTTTCCAACCAATAAACAATATCAGTGATATTAACTCCTTCATTCTGGAATAGAATGATAAGCACGCGAAAGGGCTGTTTAGGCAGTGGAATCACCAGAAACTTGGCCCACATAGGATTGGTTTTGACATTGGCATATATTTACACCAAAAGCACTCAAGAAGTGCAGGGGTCCTAAAGCTAATGTCAAAAGTCATTTCTCCAAGGGCATGAATAAGGGCATACACTTCTGAGGGAGTGAAGCCCAAGGACTGTTTCAAGAGCACTTTCCCAACAAAAAATCTTTCAGGGAGTGAATCCCTGTTGCCAGTATAACGCAATCGTATGGCATTCTGACGTTTAGCAAGTTCCACTGGTTTATGGAAGAGGCTGGTGAAAGATTTGCCCTGTGAGCCTTCCCCTTCCATGTGAAACCCAGAATCCACATCTATACCCTGCACAGGCTGTGTAGCAACCACTGTCCCCACGGCGACAGGGGAGTCCAAAACATTCGTAGAAGCTAAGTCAGAAATCGTACCTGGCTGTCTTTCAGTGGTAAGTGAAAGAGGACCAACGTCTGTGGTCTGTGAAGACGACAATATCCAGAGGGCAAAAGTCACCTAGCAAAGGAATGGCAGGATCAGGCCTCCAAGAACCATCGTCCATAGCAACCCAACCTGCTGTCTGCAAAGCCTTATCGGAGGACCATGCCCGTTCCACTTCCTCGCTCCAATCCTTCCATATAGAGCCATCAATCAGGCCCTGGCATTGTGGTGAAGCATTGGGAACAAACAATTTCACCAGCCCCACTGTGCCAGGCCCAGATGGCGATGTCAGAGATCGCTTCTTCTTCCATTCATCCTCCTGCTGTGAATGCGCTTGCCCAATCTGCAGACCCACAAGCTCCAGCTCTGCCTCCAGGCAGTGCTGTTTTTGTTCTAAAAAAAGATCCAATGAAATAGAAGCAGGGTGGACCACCTGCAACAATGGCTGATCAGAACTGAAAATGGAGACTGAGTGCTGGCCCACATCCAAGTGCACTCCAGCCATCACCATATCTGCTGATTCATGTGGCAACTCCATAGGCTCCACAGGCAGAGCTCCAGCAGCATCCATCCTTCCAACACACGTCAGTCAAAGACTGAAATGACTGACTGACCGTCGAGCCCACTACTGGAGAGTAGGGGAATGTCCCTGGTGTCTTGGCCAAATTTCTCCCTATTCACTAAAAATACCAACAACAGCTTAATCTGGGTCAATTTCAGTTGGTTACCATCTGTATCCCCCACTCCCCACCGACTGTCCCTGAAAAAGGGACTTCTAGCCCAGTGGGCCTAACGGGTCAACAAAACTTAATAAATAAATAAAGATGTAGTAAAATTACTGAGTGATCACTAGACTCAAGTGAATCAACTATCTGATATGTTAAATTCCTCCTCTATGTTTGTAATTGCAAGGTCTAACATGTTATTTCCCATTACTGTGTTTGATTACTTGTGATAAGTTATTTTCTCTGATGGTGTTTACTAAAGTTTCCTTGAGTAGTAAGTGCATGTAAGTTACTCCAATCAATATCTGGTTAATTGAAATCCCCCTGGATGAGTGTATCCCTTTGGCTACTGAAGTGCAAAATTTCTTCTAAGTGCTTGGTATACAGTTCCTTGTCCTGCTCTTTATCAGGAGAATTTGAACCCTTTCAATCCAGGGACTAACTGATAATTCAAATGGCTTTCTAGCACAAGGATGGGGTGGGGGACAGAGTTAGAAAGAACATATAGGGATATTTTGCAGATTTTTTTGCTTTTTACTTTTTTAGAAGGGCACTGAGTGCTTGATGCACAAATATAGCTAAACCTGATACAAGGGCTTTTCTTTTGGAATACAGGGCAGCATGCCCGCTTTTGAATTCCATAACTAGCTTCTGTGCAAAACAAATAAAAAGGTCTCACATGCTGAAGGGTGTCTTGATAAATAATCAGACATGCAAATGAAAGAAATGGACACTCATCACCATGGTCCAGAGAAAAGTCACCATCCTCAGACAGTTTACTTTTGCAATCAGTGTGAGATTTTATGCATGGTGCCAAAACTACTGGCACCACACAGAGATGCTTGATGCATTTTGGATTTACAATCCTTTGTCAAAAGTATATGATGAAGGACAGGGTTCACTTAAATATCATCAAATACCGATGAAAATATCCGTGGGGGCGGGACCCACTGATCCTTCATGGACCAGGTTTAAAATACAAAGTGTTTGCAAGTGCAGAAAACTAGTGAAGACAAACATTACACTTATTAAAACAAATTTAAAAATCCATGGACAAGTACTGAAAAGTTATAACCATGTAATTTTAAATCCAAAATGGATATCAATTCAAAAGTAGCATGTTTTTTGTCCCAGCAGAAACACTGCACCTATAGTAAATATTGATAAATTTCCTAATGCTTTTCATTTATATAAAGGATATGGTAGAAGTAGAATTTATTAAATTTCAAAGGGTGCAGCTAAAAAACAGTTTAGTCACTGGCAACAGGTGAAACATTCTTTACCCTGAGTGGTACCAAGCTCTGTAGAAAGGGAGAGAAAAAGAGAGAACAAGAAGAGATCATATTAGTTATAGCAAAAATTAAATCACTGACACTGTCAATTACATATTCAAAAGTAGTCCTAGAATAAAATAAATATTACTTCCTCAAAAATGTTGCCAGTTTGAAGGTGCCATTCAAACCTGAGGCTATCCTTGCATGAGGCTATAAATCAAAAATGCTTCTTTATGTGACATCGGGTAACTGAAGTCACCCCCTCTTGAGTGTAGGAAGACTTCATCAATGGCCCTAAAGCTGAACTTGTCTTCAGCAGAGGTAGATCCTCTTTAGCATGCAGCACAGTGACATATGCAATGTTTCTACTTTCAGTTGTTCTGCAGTGTCCCCAACTTGAAAATTGAAATGTCTTACAGTTGTTTCCACGTAAACAGCCTTGCAAATGCAGAATGCAACATATACTACCCCCATGGTGTCACATGTTATTAGTTGATGGTTATTGTATACTCTGCCAATGTGTGGGTTAGTAAAGGTGTTCCCATGGGAAATAAATTTATAGTCATACATATTCTGCACCGGTGGCAGACCCCGGAGTTGCTTTGCAGTCAGATGGTAGGGTTTGGCCATGTGTGTTGTCTATGCACTAGGATGTTTTTTAAAGTAGCTGAAAATAAGTAAGACATTCTTGAGCATTCTTCTATGACCTCTGCCAAACCTCTGTCATCTTTGAGGACGTGCCAGTGGAAATTTAGGATTCTTTTCCAGGTATCTGGAATGAGCAGAAAAAGTGGTCATGAAATTATTTATTTTCATTTATTTTATTTATTTAAGGTATTGGAATTGCAAACCTTTGAGTCAGAGACTCATGTACAAAGGTTCCACGTAATGGTACATAAGACATTGTAGATATTCATTTAACAATATACAGTACATTTACAGTAGCTATATATATTATAGGTGTAGAAATCTTTTTTTTAGCTATATACAATACAGGTGTCAAAATTCCTGATACATGGTACATTTGTTGACATACCTTTACAATACAGAGTACATTTAGCTATATACAGTACAGGTGTAGAGAATACTATTAGCAATATGCAGTTCAGATGCAGAAAATTCCTATACATGGAGGTAGCTAAGTCACCCTTACAGTTTATACACCAGTAAATAGAAGGTGGAGAGAATTACTAAACAGGGTATTAGTTAGGGTTCTCATCACTGATTTCTGGAGAGAAATGGCACTAGAAGTGTGTAGTAGTAGCATGTGTCTAAGCGGGGTATTGGGGGGTAATCTCAGTTATGGACAGTTACAGCAGCAGGAGGTGAAGAGATGGTTGTGGAGAGATGTTTTGAATGGGCCAATCCTTCATTCAGAGATGATAGCCACAGGGAGGGAGTTAAACCAGGTTGGTGCTCTGTAGTGAAAGGACCTCTGGGCCAGGGAGATCCTGACTTTGGGAACATGGAGAGAGTCCTTGGAGGAGCTGCGGGTGGAGACAGTGGGGGAGAGAAGGGCGAATGATTGTAGACAGGCCAGGCAGGGCTAGGGCTGCAACAATTTTCTTGGTGAGGAGGCATGACTGGTAAAGCAGCCTTTCATCAAAATTGAGCACATTTGCTAGGGAATACAAAGTGCAGGTGTGTGTAAGCCTGTTGGTGCCTGTGAGCAGACAGCAGGCCTTGTTCAGTTATAGTTTGATTTTATTGAGGACAGTGTTGTCAGCAGACCCATATATCAGGAGGCCATAGTTGACGAGGGATAGAACAGAGGAGGTTATGGCCTGTCGCAGGGCTTCAGAGGGGAGACAGTCTTGGTGGCGGTAAAGCAGCCCACCTTTAGGTCATCTTTAGGTCATATCAGATGACCTAAAGGTGGGAAAGCAATGTGAGAAGGCAGCAAGGAGGGCTGGGGGGATACTGGGATGCATAGGGAGAGGCATCACCAGTAGAAAACAGGAAGTTATTATCCCTCTGTACAGACAGCTGGTGAGACCCCATCTGGAGTACTGTGTGCAGTTCTGGAGACCCAATCTCCGCAAAGACATAGACAGGATGGAAGCTGTCCAGAGGAGGGCAACTAAAATGGTGCAGGGTTCTGCACCGGAAGACATATGAAGAGAGGCGAAAGGAGTTTAATATGTATAGCCTCGAGGAAAGGAGGGAGAGGGGGGACATGATAGAAACGTTCAAGTACCTCAAGGGAATCAACAAAGTCCAAGAGGGTAGCATCTTTCAAAAAAGAGGTGTGCAAGAACAAGAGGGTACAATTTGAAGATAGAGGGGCGGCTCAGAGGTAATTTAGAAGTATTTTTTCACAGAGGGGTTGTGGATGCATGGAATGGCCTTCCGGAGGAGGTCAGGAGTCAAAATCAGTGGTGGAATTCAAGCATGCATGGGACAGTCATGGGCAATTCTAGGGGTGGGGTAGGAAGAAGTAGGCTGCTGGTTAACTAGGATCTGCAGCTTATCCAGTAGGTAGGGAAATGGGCAGACTGGGTGGGCCAAGCGGTCCTTATCTGCCGTCAAATTCTATGTTTCTATGTTATGTTTCTATACGTGCATTGACAGCAGAGCAGAGAGTATGTATATGGCTGTGGCAGGAGAGAGCAGGGTCGAACGTTATGCCTATGTATTTGAAGGAGTTAACTTGATCAAGGGGAAGGTGTGAGTTGGACAGGACTCGAGGGGGGAGTCTTTGTGTCTACTTTGATTGTGTGAGAAGAGCATGATCTTTGTTTTTTGGTGTTCAGAACCAATCTGCTTTCAGTAAACCACTGTTCAGTTAGACTAAAAGACTTTTGGAGAGCATTTTGTAGGGGGGAAGGGTTGGAGTGGGCAAAGAGCATGACCGCATCATCAGCATAAAGAAGTATTTATCCAGGGCTGGCATTAGGAAGGGCATTTATATATAAACTAAAGAGCAAAGGCCCCAGTATTGAGTCCTATGGGACACCAGAGTGGATCTGGCAGCTACTGGAAAGGGTACTATTAATTTTAATGCACTGAGAATGGGATGAAAGATAGTTGGCAAACCAGGCATGTGTCTTCTGTGAAAAGCCTATTTGCACTAGGGTGGATAGGAAGAGGGGGTGACTGACAGTATCGCAGACTTTCGATAAGTCAGTGAATACGGCCCCAGCTAGGTGCCCTTTGTCGAGAGTGGTGTGAGTGTAGTTGGTGAATTTGAAGAGGGCAGTGGTGATGCTATGTCCTTGGTGGAAGCCATGCTGCTTCATGCAGAGGAGGTTGTACTTGGTGAGGTAGTCAGAGAGCTGATCAGCTACAATCTTTTCTAAGGCCTTAGAGAGGGAGGGTGGGAGGGAGGATGGAGATTGGCCTGTAATTCCCAGGGAGGTATGGTCATCACTTTTGTGGATGAGGGTTATGACTGCGGTTTTCCAGGCATGATGGAACTGGCTGAGGCAGAGAGAGTGATTGAGTAGCATAGTGAGAGGGAGAGTACTACATCCAAGACCAAGCAGAGTAGTTTGAGGTCTAGCGAGCCATTGCTGTGACTGGAACCATTCAGGGCTTTGAGGAGGTAGGGCTTGGCTTCACTGGGAGCAGGCATGGAAATAGAAAGGGGCAAGAGAGGGTGGGGGTGGGGACAGGGTAGAAGAAATTAGGGAAGTACTGCACTAAGTTCTGAAAAGGCTGCATTAAGGTTGTCATTGATGCACAGTGGGTCTGGGGCTATTGAGCCATTAATGTTGAGTTGAGAGAGGGGTGGGGATATGGATTTCCCATTCAGTTCCTTTAGGTTATCCAAGAATTTCAGGGCTGAACCCCATGTGGAGGCAAGGGTTGACATGTAGCAGTTTGCTTTGGTTTTGTGGATAGCCCAGGTGTATTTATTTCTTGCTACACCATAGGTATGCCTATCCGAGGGTTTGCCAGAGCCAATGGCTCTATGCCAGAGGTTGTTCCAGTGGTGCAACTGGTTGATTAGGACTTGGGTGATCCAGGGGGTGTCATGATCCTTAATAAAGGATTTGGAGTGGGGACCATAAGTGTAGCAGGCCAAAATAAAAGAGTGGACAAAGTAATTAAAGGCTGAGTCTATGTCAAGAGATAGATTTATGGGCGACCAATCCCAGTGTGCAAGGCGTTCTTGTAGTTGGCCTAGCCTGCTAGGTCTAAAGTGATGACAGATGACAAAATTGGGTATTGGTTTCTGCATCTTACAGGACCAGGAGAAAATTATAGGGAAATGGTCACTTAGGGCATCGGGTAGAACAGTGGTGTTAGTGATTTTACGGGGCCTATTAGATAGGACAATATCTAGCAGGGAGGAAGAGCCATTGATTGGGTTGGCCCGAGTGGGGTGAGTGACCAACTGGGTAAAGTCAAGGGTGGAAATGACATCTTTGGCTTTGAAGGCGGAGCTGGAGAGCCAGTTGATGTTAAGATCACCTAGCATAATTTGCTCGACTTTTGGGAGTAGTTGGGAGAGGTGATCGACTACTGATTGGAGAGCCAGATTCTGGTGGTGAGGGGGGATATAGGTGGCAGTGATTATAAATGGGGGCTCTGGATGTGCCAAGGGTGACTTTGCAGGAGAGGACTTGGGCCCCATGGTTCAGTTGTTGGGGGGGCATGTCCTTGGAGGGTGTCGCAAAGGTATATGGAGCATCCACCCCTCGCTTCTTGACCCTTTCTTCCCTGAAGAGGGTATACTCAGGCAGTGCTAGGAAGGAGTTGGGGGTGGACTTTGGGAGCCATGTTTCTATGATTGCAAGGATGTCCTGCTGATGCTGGAGAAGCCAGCCTTGGAGGTCAGAAAACTTCTTAAGGAGACTGCAGATGTTCAGCCCGGCTGTCGGTGGGATGTGGCTAGAACTAAGGGAGGGTGGTCCAGGGCTAGGGTGAATGTTACCTAACAACAGGAGAAGAAGAGTTATAATTCTGAGTAGCACCAGGTGCTGCATATGGTGGGGGAGGGGGGAGTCAAGCAGGCTCATTTGTACTGGGTGAGAGACTGGGATGGGAAGAGTGCAGATGATGGGAATGGCCAGGAATAAGAGGGGCCAGGGAGAATCAGGGGAGGGAGATGAGGGGAAGGGATGCTCCAGGGGATGCCGGGGACGGGAGGACGCAACCGTGGGGGACAGCGGTGGAGGTCTGTGGTGGGAGATGGGGACAGAGGTGTGATACCAGAGGGGTCTGGTGGGGCACAAAGGGTAAGGATGATAAGTGTGAGTGGGACCAGGGAGGCAGTGACATGGGGGAAGATTGCAACAGTCATGGTAGGAAGTAAGGGGGGAAGGAGAAAAAGAGACTACCAGTTGTTGGGCAGCCAGGATGGCACACTGGTAGGGTCATGGGCTGCAGTGTGAAAGGTACAAGATTTGAAACCCAGGTGGGGGGAAGAGGCAAGGCAGGTGACAAAGAGGATGGCAGAGGGCTAGCAGTCCTAGGAAAAGGGGTGAAATGAGGGCAAGGAGGGAGGTGCAATAGCAACTTCTAGTGGCCACCAGGAGTAAGAAAAATTAGGCAAGGGGGATATTACTAGAGCTGAGAGGTAGGGAAGAGAGGCAGCAAGATTTCAGTGACTGAGAGGGGAGAGCTCTGTACCACCATCTAGTGGAGGTTCTATATAACCTGCAAAGGGAGATATGAGCACTTTGAAAAAATTGGATGTGGGTCACGTGACAGGGGGTGGTCCACAAATTAAGGGACGCCCTTGGGTGGGACGGTGGCTGGGGGGGAGCAGTCAACGTGAAGTGTTATGGGGCTAACACCCCTCACAGAATGTCTGCTCAGGTACAAAGAGCAGATTACCTTTAGGGGCTCCGCGGTCCTCTCTGTCACCAGTGGAAGGTGTCCTGGTGCTGTGTGCTGGTTTTGACAGGTTGCCTCTATCTTTGGTTATACCGTAGATTATGTCTGTACTGTCACCTTGCAAAGGCTTCTGAAACAGTATTATAGCTTTAGCCTCTTTCTTCAGATCTTTCCATTAACCTCTTGGTGTCAAATTTGTAGTTCTGATCAGTACTGCAGTTGCACCTGAGTTTTAGGAACTGTGCCTTGGGGATGTTGGCAACAGTGTGGCATGGATGGCAACTGGAAACTCTCAGGAGGGTATTCTGATCCATCTTCTTTTGAAAAGTATCTGTTTCTACTCTGCCTATTTCATTTTTGGAAATGTTAATGTCCAAAAAGGTTACACTGTCTTTATCTGCCACATATGTGAACCTTAAATTTGGGTTCATGGAGTGTAGAAATTAAACTCTCTTCCAGTTGTTAGGTTCCTACACCACACTGCCACCACATCACCAATAAAATGTCTGCACAACACCAGTTTTCAAAAAATAGATTCATATCCCAGTTCTGGACATGCTGTCGCTCCCACAGCCCTACCTATAAATTAGAAATAGATAGGACTAAAGTTGCCCACATCACTGTCCCCTTTCTTTGTAAATAAAAAGTAGCCTGAGATGTGAACCTACTGCATGTGAGAACATATTCTGCCAATGTAATCAATATTTCAGTGGGGGGGATTTGTGTCTGGGTGGTGTTATTTCATAAATTATGACATGGTATCCAATGCTCCACCACGTGAAATAGAGATGCAGCAAAGTTACACTTCACTGGTGAATTTTCCACGAAGTGGCCAAATCTGCCTCCATTGATAATTTCAAAAAGTTGTCCCATTTCATTAAAAATTTGCCATTTGTAACATTGCCTTGCTTTTGGATATTTTAAGTGAAAATTGCACTTAAAAAAACAGGATAGAAATGGTGAATCCCCATCAATCCCCCATCCATCCAGTTCTCTGGGTCCATTGAGCTCCCCCCACCACCAATCACTGCTTGATGTACAATAAAATTATAAATTAAATCCCTGGGATCTAGTGGTCCCACCCCCAGCTGAAATTCAATCACCGACCCATGAAAAATGTAATTATTAATTCAATCCCTGGTGTCTAGTGCCCCCCCACCTCCCGCTGATCACCAGCCCCAATGTAAAAGTAAATCATTAATTCAATCCCTGGTGTCTAGTGGTTTCCCCCATCACTGAACTGATGGTAAATAACATTATTTCCCTATTGGATCACTCTCCCCACCCCGTCAAGTAGTGTGCTACCACGCTGCCTCCTCCCACACCAACCCCGAGGGGATGACCAGCACAGACCTCCACTCTCCACCATGGCTGGCCACTCGTCCACTGGAATGAATGAATCCATACTTGTACAATCATGCCCTCATTCATTGCCAGATCACGCTCATTCATTAAGTCTTTTGGGAGGCGTAGACAAGAGCAGAGGGCTATTCCGGATGCTGGTGGAGGGTTGGGATGGGTGGAATGGTGTCATTGATCCCTTCCACAATGCCTTAAACTTCTACTCCGGCCCATCACTAGTGATCAGAACAGCCCTCTGCTTTTGTCTGCTTCCCCCAAAAGAGCTCAGTGAATGAGCGTGATCTGGCTTGGAAGTCAATGAATGCATGCATGCTTATGTAAGTACGCATTCATTTATTCCAGTTCAGTCATTTGACCAGCCATGGTAGAGAGTGGAGGGTTGTGCTGGTTGCCCATTCGGGGTCAGAGTGCCGGGGCAGGGTCGTGACACACTACCAGATGGGGTGGGGTGTGTGGTGTCCACTATAAACCAGAGAATTGGCAATGGCAACATTTGTGGATGGGGACAGAGAGGGTGGGGTGGAGCGGGGTGGTTGGGCATTACCTGATAGGGTGGGGGGTCCACTAGACACAAGGAAGTTGACAACATTTGGGCATGGGGGGGGTCCACTAAGGAACTAATGTTATTCAGCATTGGGCAGTAATGGGGGGGACCAAAAGACTCCAGGGATTAGAAATAATGTTATTCAATATCAGGTTGGTGATGGGGGGGACCAGTAGACATCACAGATTAGAATTAATAATTCAATTTAACATCCAGTGGTGATCAGCAATTCTGGGGCACTAGACACAAGGGATTAAAATTAATAATATTAACTTTACATGGATCAGCGATCAGCGGGGGAGGCCACTATACACCAGGGATTACAAATAATAATTTTAATTCTGCATGGATCGGGGATCAACCGGGGGGGGTAGGTCACTATACACCAGAGAAGTTTTATTCTAGGTGGGGTGGTGATCATGGGGTACAGATTAGGCCCTCGAAAAAGAACTCTGCAAAATGCGGAGTTCGAACACCACTGGCAGAGTTGCCAAACTGCATTTTGTAGTTTTTTTTTTGTGGGGTGGGCGAAGTTCCACTTGGCAAACTTCAAGAAATGAAGAAAATCCACAAAATATTTTGTGAAGTAAATTTTCCCCACTTTGCCCATCTCTGATATGGAATATTAGTGCATACAGCCTCAATATCTAGTGTAACTAAATATAAGTTGTAACAGTAGAAATGCTAGTATAATCTGGGAGCTGCAAGATATCCCTAGTATTCTTAAGATATGATCTTAATGTAGTGACATTGGGCAGTATGTGGAAATCCAAAACAAAATCTGATAAAGGTTTAGTAACAGACCCTTTGCCACTCATTATTAGTCTCACAGGTGGTGAGGTGAGGGATTTATGTACTTTATATACCAGATGGTTCCATAGATTAAACATTTTCTTTATTCATTTCTGTATGTCCCACGTTCCTCTTTTTATTGTAAAGGGACTTCAGACTTATTTCTGCAGGCAGTGTGGAGATAAACTGTTTCTTGTAACTTATTTATTTTGGAGTCTGGGGCAAAGGACAGTCCCTTGCTTAACAGTGTTTCTTCAGTTTCTACAAGAGTATGTGTGGAAAGAGTGATAATTTTAATGTTATGGTCTAATATCATCTTGATAAAATCTCCAGCCTTGTGGTCTTCATTGCTGTTCCTGTTGATGTTGTTGAGATGGAGGTCAAGGGGGTCATGGCAAACGACAGCAAAACTAACAGAACCAGAGACAACATCAACAGGAACACCAACAGAGACCATAAGGCAGGATACATCAATGGGAATGATATTAGAACATAAAGCTAAAATCATCAATTCTTCGGTACGCATCCTTAGAGAAGCCAAAGAAAAACAAACTACAAAACTAGGCACTGTCATTTTGCCACAACTGCTCCAATAAATGACTACTAAAAAATTGTCAATCTCCATACTGCCTATAGAAATTCAAATCTGAAGTCCTTTTACAATAAAAAGATGGAAATGATATACAGAGATATATAGATGTATAGAGAAACGAATCATGAGGACATTTCAGATATGGATCCACCCAATGAAAATGTCAAAAATGTGTGCTTCAGGAAACAAAATCATATTTCTGCTTTTCTCCCATTGCTGCAATACTCATGGTTACTTTGTGAAAGGGATCTCAATATTCTGTCTGTAAACCATCCCAATCTGCATTATCAAAATTTGACACAAGAAGAGAAATATGCACTAAACATTTTGAAAAATGACCAAAAAGTGATTAAAACCATCTGACAAAGACAGAAGCATTACTAAATACTGTACATACAGTACACTAAATTATGAACATGAGATCTTCCACCAGTAGCAACACAGAATTTTCACCAAGCTGGATCAGGACCCTACCAGAAAATATGAATGGTTCATTGACAAAGCAATGGCAACAGCATTTGACAAGGGCCAGACAGACAAAAACACAAGAGATTTTTTAACAAATGAACACTCTGGACCCAATTCTCAAAGCCCTGAGATTGACGCAAGGTGCCTGCACCAAACATAAATGGTGCAAGTTGCAATTCACAAAAGCAGCCTATGTCAACCGCAGGCTGCTTACCCCAAACTTGGCTTGTGCCACCCATGCACCCAGAAGTAGGCTGCAACATGAGGCTAGGGGGCATTTGGCATATGCAAGTTTCCACATCCCCGATTGTGGGATTCTGAGAACTCTTCCAGAGGGAGAAATTCTAAGTACCCTTAGATCAGCCAGGACTGGTCTAAGGGTATTTAGAACTCCTCCATCTGGGAGAGTTGCCTATTTGTGGCAATGTGCCATGCACCCCCCATTCTTGTTGCTGCCCAAGTCCTACATATCACATATAGTTCTGCTCCTGGTGGTCCAGACATGGACCCCCCCCTTGATCATCATACTACAGTGTGCACTCATTGACTGTTCAGCCCACGGCCGGCCAAGGAGGTGTGAGGTGGGCTGTGCTGGTTGCTGTGCTGATTCAGGATAGTGGGAATGGAGTGGGATGGTGGGTGCTAAATGCTGCGGTGGGGGGATGTGGGGCCACTATAACACCAGGGCGGGTGTAGTCATCATAATTCTTTATATGGCATACATTGGATCAGGGAGGAGGAACCACTAGATCAGCTGGGCTGGTGGTAGTCATAATAATTATTTTAAAGGAAATATCAGTATCTGGGAGGGGGACCAATGGACCACCAGGGGCAGCTGCTATATTTACTAATGCTGAAACAGGCTGCATCAATGATCAGGGAAGGGGGCCATGTCTGGACCTCCAGGGACTGGGGCTATATTCAATTATAATGAAATGGGCTACATCAGTGATTGGGGAGAGGGTCCATGTCTGGACCACCAGGGACAGGGGCTGTATGCATTAATATTAAAACAGTCTGCATGATGGATCATGGAGGGGGACCACTATGCCACCAGTGCTTGGGGAATGGCTATTAAGAATTGTAACAGAAATATTGAGGAGTGGGAAGGAGGATTGCTATACTGCCAAGGTCTAGAGTGGTGCATGGCATCCCTGCAGCTTGCTGCAAACCTTCCCGGTGCACTGTTTGGCTCCTGGCCATGGTTGCTGCAAGCCACAGGACTCTGCTGTCAAGACCTGGCCCGACATAGAATTGGGAGCAGGGTCCCTGGCACACCGGGCTTTCAGTGCACGATGCTGTTTGCCACAGCTTGCACTGATCCTAGCCCTTTTTGATAATCAGGTCCCCTGTTGTTTCCCTACAGCACACAGATCCTTTACTTCACCACCTGGGAGACCAATAATGAGTGGAATAGGGTCTCCTACTGAACCTTGGTAACTTGGCAACTTGGTTGGGTGAAGACAGAAGAAGTCATTAACCCACTACAACTGTCTCCCACACTGTGTAGATAATAGATATATAGGACCCTAATTATTTACCGAGTTCTTTCTTAAAGGTATCAAACTATATGATGTCCACTAGATGTTGTGGTAGCCTGTTCCATAATCTGGGAGCTCTAACAGCAATTTTGTCTTTTTTTTTTTGTGTTCACTCACTACATACCTCTATGTGCATGTTATGAAACCTGAGATCAAGAGACCTTACTAAGGGGATGATTTTACATGCAGATGCAACATCATGGTTATTTAATATATTAAGGAATTAAAAATAGTACCCTATCATTCTCCTTTCTTCCAGTGTCATCAAGTTTAAGTCCTGCAACCTATGTTCATAGAGTTTATATCTTAATCTCAGGATAAATTATTTTGCACTTCATTGTACTCTTTATAGTAGGGTAACATCTGCCATCTGATTGGGATCCCGAAATGGTGCTCCATAATCAACTTGGGGACTAACATAAGACTTGTAGAGGCTCATAATACAATTCTAATCTCTACCTGTAAATGCATTTCTGATAATGTTGATGAATTTGTTGGCTGTTTGAGTTACTTTCCTAACATTGGCATGCATTGTAAAGTTGTTGTCAATAATAATACCAAAGTCTTTCTTATTACTTACTAAGGGTAAGGGGGGATGCATTAAAGTATAGGTTCTCATGGGGTTATTCCGACCTAAGTGTAAAACCATGCATTTATCTAGATTTAATTCCATTTTGTTCTTTGCAACCCAGCTTTCAATTAATTCAGATCCTTGGCTAGGGTCAAGTATTTAATCTCAGTATCTACTTCACAACTAATTTTTGTGTTGTCAGCAAATTTTATAATTTTACTACTAAGCCCAATATGGAGATCCTGAATAAAACCCGCTAAAAAGGAAGGGACCCAAAACTGACCCCTGTGGGACCGCATTAATCACTGCCCCTGATGATAGTTGACCTGATATTCTGACTTGCTGTGTTCTATCTTTTAGCCAGAAATGCACCCATTTAACCAATGAAGAGCTATGCCCATATTTGAGTTTGAAAAATAGTTCATAATGTGGGACAGTATAAAGGCTTTTTAGAAGTCTAAGAATATAACATTAGATACCCTTCCAGCATCCAAACTTGAACTAACTGATTCGTAGAATGTGATGAGTTTAGTGGTGTTTGATTTTCCTTTGTTAAAGTTGTGCTGAGTGTTGTCCTGTGAACCCAGTGAAGTAGATGTACTCTCAGAACTAGCCTTTATTAGTTTTTCCATCAGTTTTCCATGTACTGACATCAGATTGATTTGTGTATAGTTCCCAGGCAATGTCTTACCACTCTTTTTACGTATGGTTTCACAACTGCTTGTTTCCATTCAGATGGTACAGATCCTGTTATTAGGGACTTGTTGAACAGTAACCATAAGGGTTTACATATACTGTTTGCAAGATTTTTAAGAAATCCTGGATGTAACCTTCAATGCCTGTGGATGAATGTGGTTTGAGTGACTGTAGTACAAGTTCTTCATCATATGAAAAAAACAATTGCACTGGAGTCATCCAGATTCCATGATGCTATAAAATCTTCTTCTTTTTTGTTGAGTACAGAACTAAAGTAATCATTAAAAGCATTTTCTATTTCTAGAGGTTATTTTATGGTAATTCCATTAACAACTAATGGCCCTAATGTACTGCTACTCATGTTATTAACATATGAGAAGAAGGATTTTTGATCTCCTTTTGTTGTGTCTATTCTGAATTCAAGATTACATCTTTCTTTCTTTATTAGTTTTGTTTTTTTAGTTCGGTCCTGTATTTCAATTTTGAAGACTGTTAGTTTCTTTTTGTAAATTTAATGAGGCTTTTTTTTCATTTAATTTGTTTCCTTCATTTATTTGTCATTGTGGTATTTTTCCCCTTCGGCTGTTGAATAATTTATTTGGTCAAACCAATCTTCCACTGACCTCTTTATGTTTCGTATAGTTTTCCAACAATCTGCAACTGTCAGATTATGGAGTATATTTTCCCATTCTATTGAGTACTTTATCAGATTTTGTGATTTCCACATACACCCTTATGTCACTACACTAAAGTCTTATCCTAAGGATACTAGGGATATCTTGCAGATCCTAGATGATACTGAAATGGAAAATGACTCACATGTATTTACACTAGAAGTTGTCATTATTCACTAATATTGCGTATGGTTGGGAATTAAATGCAGTGACATTTTTTTCTGGACCAGCGCCCACTAAATATGAATACTCCCACTGAACTATTGATTAAGTTGGTAGAGTATGTTCTCTAATGCAATGTGTTCACATTTCTGGATACTTTCTGTTTGCAAACAAATGGGACAGTAAGAGATGCAATCTTTGCCCCATCTATTGTGAATTCACATGTAGGTCTGTGGGAGTAACAGCATATCCAAAAGAAGGGTGTTAACCCATCTTTTCCAAAAACGTATGTTTTGGAGACATTTTATTGATGAAGTGGTGGCAGTGTGGTGTTGGAGCCCAACTAAACTGGAAGAGTTTGTTCAATTTCAACACTCCATGAATCCAAATTTCAGCTTCACTTATGTGGCAAATAAACAATGTAACATTTTAGATGTTAAAATTTCCAAAGATATAAGAGGTAGAGTGGAAAGATATTTTTTGAAAGGATATGGATCGGATTACACTCCTGTTAGCATACAGTTGCCACCCACGTAACATGGTCACCAACATCCCCAAGGGGCAATTGCAAGACTCAGGTGCAACTGCAGAACTAATCAGAACTACTGTACAAAGCAAGTACCAAAGAGTTAACAGTAAGATCTGCAAAAAGAGGTTAACTATACTGTTACAGAAGTTGAAGCCTTTTCAAAGTCCAAGGACAGACATACTGTAATGAACCGTTCAGTGGAGCCAGTCATGATGCAATGCAATAACTTGCAGTAAATGACATGTCACAAAATGCTGCATGACAAAAGGGCTTAACTGCTCATAAATCACACCATCCCCTGCAGTACACTGCATCATTTTGTAATATACTATGGTATTACTGTGTTGCATCCTGGCTGGCACTGCTGTATAACCAATGTCAGAGGGAACCTGCCAATACCAGGTTTAGTTTCATGACTACTTTTTCTGCTCATACCAGCTACCTGTAAATATTTGTCAGATCCCACCAGCATGTCCTCAGGGATGACAGAAACACCCAAAGCTGTCTTACCAGAGGTCAACTACCTTAAAAGACATCCTAGTACCTAGCTGGCACAGAAGGCCAACCCCCCCACTTGACTACAAAGCAATACCAGTGGCTGTCACCTATGCAGAAGAAGTACAGTACCAACCGCAAATTAATTTCCACTGGAAATACCTTAACTAACTATAGATGTGTGAAGAGTTCAGCTCTACCCGACTGTCAACAGGTTGCGCAATCTAGCCTATCTGCAATCTGGGGGCCTTGTCACAAGAGAGATGTGATGAGTTTACTCATTTTTTGGTGGATAAGGTTGCCACCATCAGTTCTGAGATCCACCCAGCCACCTCTATGGGATATTGCAGAGGCTGGCAGGAGGCTGTGAGCACCCAGTTTACCTGGTCTGACTTTGACTTTGTGAGGATCATCCAGACTTTGTGGCCAGCCAGTTGTAGTTTTGATCTGAGCCCAATGCGTCTCCTTGTAGGGTGCGATGACGTGATTGGCCCAGTCCTGGCTGAGATAGTCTGGATGTCATTGGAGAGGAAGGGGTCTTTCCTGATCCCCGAAGGAAGCAGTTTTGCAATCTCTCCTGAAAAAATGTCCCTTGACCCGGACTGTCTTACCAACTACAGACCAGCCTCTAACCTGCCCTTTCAGGTAAGGACATTGAGAAGGTGGTTGTGTTGTGGCTGAATGATCATTTATCTATCCATGATGTCTATGATATTCTCCAGTCCATATTTAGGAAGAGGCATAGCACTATGATGGCCCTTGTTTGGGTACTTAATGATCTCGTAGTAGCAAGAGATCAGAGGACTTATTCCATCTTGGTCCTCCTTGATCTCTCAGCAGCATTTGACACTGTGGACCATGGTGTGCTGTTGGACTGCCTGTGGTTTATCTGTCGACTGTCAGGTACCATCCTCAGATGGTTTTGATCTTTTCTCGAGGGTAGGACGAAGACAGTGGTCTCTGGAATTTATTCCTCTGACCCTCTCCCCCGATCCTGCGGGGTACCACAGGGCTCCATTTTGTCATCCATTTTGTTCACAGTGTATAAGTTACCATTAGGGGACATTACTAGGTGGTACAGTTTGAGTTTTCATTGCTATGCAGATGATACTCAAATGTACATGTCCTTTGTACCCAAACAGGAATATGTCCTCTCAGTGTTTAACAACTGCCTTTCTGAGATCCAGGACTGGATGAGTGCAAGCTGGCTGCAGCTGAATCCCACTAAAACTAAGGTTTTGGTAGTGGACCCAGATCATTGGGAGGTGGGTTTATCGGTGGGGCAACCCTCTGGGCTTTGGCTTCTGGGTGCCCAGCTGACTACTTCAGATTGGGTGTATTACCTGGGCATTATTTCTGATGATGGATTGACCCTAAAATCACAGGTGTCAGCTGTTGTCAAGACCTCTTTTTACCCTCTGAGAAATATCACCCGGGTGAAGCACCTGATCCCTCCTTATGATCTTTTGTCATTGGTCCACCCCTTTGTGATCTCTTGCCTTGACTACTGTGATGTCCTTTACCTAGGGCTACCAGGGGGTTGATATTCACTGCCTGTAGCTGGTGCAGAATGCAGCTGCCAGGCTGGTGACTGGTGCATCCAGGACCAGTCACATTACACTAGTGCTCTGCGGACTGCACTGGCTTCCATTATGGTGGCTTATCACCTTTAAAGTCAGTTTGCTGACCTATAAAGCCCTACATGATCAGAGACCTCACTACCTGCAAGATCTCCTTTATCCCTACTACCCCTCCCGACCACTCTGATCCACCAATGAGGGATTGCTAGAGATTCCAAGGGTGCGATTGAAGACATCAGGAGCCAGCTTTTTGCATTTGTGGTCCCTACCCTGTGGAATTCTCTACCTCGCCGTATAAGAGACTGCCTGACTGTCCAGAGTTTAAAAATAGCATTAAAGTCCCATCTGTTTAGCCTGGCATTCCCAGAGGAATTTTAGATGTGCAATAATTTGAGTATACTGCCTCTTGATTTATTGATTGGATGTCATGGATATTGTATTTTAACATGTGTTTGTGATTTTATGTATTGGCACAGATATTCAAAAGGGTTGCACATGGCGCAACAGTGTTGTGCCATGTGCAACTCACTGATGAGCCCCGATGTGATATTCAAAAGGGAAAAGTGCGCCGCAGAAATCCCGATGCACCGGAATGAATCAGAAATGTGTGCAGGCACAGGTGGGGGGGCATTCCCATGCATAACCTGCAGTGCCCGATATTCAGCCTGGGATGTGCAGAGCCATGCATATGCAACCCCTACTTGCGCCAGCACAAAGTTAAGCCCAAAAAAAAAGAACTACTGATGACCACCCACAGGTGAGATGCCGCATTGCAGGGTGCAACACGGCAGCTGCCACCTGTGAGTGGCCACCCAAGTTCTGGCTGCACCTGGTGGTGCCCCCCCATGCCCGATCATGGGCATATGTTTAAAAATAAAGTCCCCATCCTATATCTCTGGTGGTCCAGTGGACCAAATGCTGCCCAATCATGGGCATCTATTTAAATAAACCCCCCGGCCAATATCCCTGTTGGTCCAGTGGACCAAATGCTGCCCGATTGCGGGCATCTGTTTAACAGAAAGCGTCCTATTACCCTGGTGGTCTAGGTACCTCCTCCCCACCCGCCCACTAGGCCCCACCCGCCCCGTCCGGGTAGGAGGCAGCACCCCACCACCTGCCACCCCGCCGCCCGCCTAATGACAGCTCAGTAGGGCTGCACGCCCATTGAGCCACAGAGTGAGCTATTGGACGTAGCTTCTATCAGACATAGATTCCAGATATGTGAATGAATCATTCACATATCTGGAATGTGTAGTAAGGTAGGGGCTGCACACCCATTGGCTCACGCTATGAACCAATGTAAGTAAGTAAACAATTTATTGATCAGCAATAAGCCGTATACAATATAAAATTTTGTACACATCACATAAAGTACAAATCGTAAAAGGTTAAAACTACTGTAATGGGTCTAACATACACCCATCATATAGCACCAAAGCAAAGAATGCCATATTAAAAGATATAAAGTGTCTATTATTTTGATCATGATAAGTAAATTTCATAATAATATGAGCCATGCTTTACAAATGTGTGGTTAAGAGAAACTTTGCCAACAATTCAATGATTTTTTAATCTTTAGTTTTGAAGAGATAATCCAACATATTAGAGGGAGGGAGACTGAGACCTCCTAGAAGTTCACCCAACCATTTCTTTCTAGCTGCTTCATAAAGGGGGCATAATAGTACAACATGTTTTAAGTCATCTATTGATTCCGAACCGCATTTACAAAATGGGGAAGATAAGGCCTTTTCCTTATATCTATACTGCACATAGTTTGCTGTATAACACTCTGTTCTAAATCTGGTATAGATCCTCCTTAATCTAAAGCTTGTTATCGTGGAAAGGTATAACTCAAAACTACATGAAAGTTTAATTGTTTTGTAATAATCATGGAGTTTGAGCATGGAGAGCTGAGTAAGCAAAAGGTTCTCATCCAGTGCTCCCAGTCTGATTTTGACATCCTGTTTGACTTCTACTAGAGGTCTATAATATACTTCATGTAGTAAATGTCCCAGGCCAGCTGACATCATAACTTCCTTGATAAACCGAATACTGGGATGAGTAAATCCCAAATTGGCCATTTTTATGCTTTCTTCAAGGCACATTCTGGGGTATCTACTTTCGGGCAACAAAAAATGTTTGAGTATGAATATAATTTGTTTCTCCTGTATAAGGGAAAGTAGGGTGCACTGTCCTAATTCCAATGCTAGAATACATTTTGGTGTCCCTTGTGGTAGCATGTGGATGTGTCTATACAGGTTGTTTAGAATGGTTTGTAGCCTTCCGGTCTGTGCACATCCCCATTTTTCACAAGCATATAACATGCTTGTTCTTATTTTAGCATTGAGTACATTCACAATTCCTTTAACTGAAGTTTTTCCCATTTTATTGTTAAATATTTTTAATGCATTCCCTGACGATCTCATTTTATTTTGGATTATCCTCATGTATTGATGACAGGAGAGACTGTAGGAAAAGCGGACTCCTAAGGAATCATAATACTTTGCCCTGTCTATGTTTACCCCATCTATCTTAAAGCTAGTGATGTTTTTTCTCTGATTTCCAAACACCACTACTTTTGTTTTACCATATAGTTAATTTTTAGTTTGTACTGTACACAGAGAGATTCAAACTTGATCAATTTATTTTTAAGTCCCAATAATGAAGTTGACAGCAGAACCAAATCGTCAGCGTATGCAAGACAATCAATCCTAGTGTGATCTACCTTGGGAGTGTGGAAGTCGGGGATAGAAATCTGTTCCAAAATTATGTTAATATATATGTTAAACAGGGTGGGTGCCAAAATGCATCCTTGTCTAATCCCTGTGTTCGTAAAGAATTTCTCAGTCAGATGTCCATACTGATCGTATTTGACCCTAGCCCAAGTATTTTCAAGTAGTCTAATTATGACATCCAGCAGGAAACTCTCCAGCCCTAATGCCTTGAGTGTTGTCCAAAGAATTTTCCTGCAGATGTTATCAAAAGCTGAAGAGAAATCTACAAAACAGCAATAAAGATTTGTTTTTCTAATTTTAGTTTATTTCCAAATCAAATGATAGAAAACATAACAGTATTGTATTGTGGACCTATTCTTCCTGAAGCCGTTTTGTGCCTCATTCAGGATTGAGTTTTCTTCAGCCCAGTCTAATAGTCTTCCAGAATTATCCTTGTAAAGATCTTCTGAGAAACATCTATAAGGCTGATCGGTCAATACATTTTTGGGTTATAAGGTTCCTTCTTTTTGAATATGGGGAATATATGAGTACCTAGCCAACTTGGAGGACAAGGGAGTCCTTGTAGAAGTCCATTAAATAGTAAAAAAAGAAGCAGACACCACCAGTTAGGAAATGATTTATAGAGGTCTCCCAGAATACCATCAGGGCCTGGAGCCTTGTTAGATTTCAGTAATGATAATGCCTGGAGAATGTCTCCTTCCATAATAAAGATGGGCCATGGATAAAACATTTCTCCCCTGGGCTCTTGGGCTATGGTCATCTCTTGTTCAGACTGAGAGAAATAGAGCTCCGAGAAATAGAGAGTCCAGGCTTCTGGTGTAATGTAAGCTTTTAGTCTATTAGAGTATTTGTTGTAGCCCTGAGATACTAGTTTCCAGAAGCCTCTACCATCTCTATTCACTACGGACTGTCTGAGTTTTTCCCAGAGTCCATGGGAATATTTTTCTTTTGCCCTTTCTAAAGCTAACTTGTACTTTTCTCTTTCTGTCTTAAGTATTTTAAAGTCTGCAATAGTTTTATTCCTTTTATTTTTATGTGCCCTCAGTATTCTGCCAAAAATGTTTTTAGCCCATAGGCAATCTGCATTAAACCAAGACTTTTAATATATCTGTTTACAAGAAGGTATTTTTTTCTTGCACCATGGTTTCAATATCATAGATATCCTTTCCCAACTTTTTAGGATATTAGTTGATTCATGAACGTTTATAATGGAATCATGTATGTAACACACTTCTCCAGTATTTAAAATAAACTCAGAGTTCGTATGATGTAGAGGTCCCCAGATAATTCTTTTCTCATTAATAATCTCCAAGTTGTCCTCCATTAACCTGTTTTTGTATTTGTTCCTAGGGGACAATTCTGAGTAAGAACATAGGACAGTGGGCAGATTCCAATCTGTCCTTAACATCTAATTTCTGTACCATATAGGTTGCCTCCAGGTTAGTCCAAATTAGGTCCGGAGTAGAAGAACCCATTGGGCCTCTAAAAGTGAAGACCCCCAACATATCACCCTGAGTTCTTCCATTTAAGAGACAGTAATTCCTGGATGCAAAAACTTCCAGGAGGATCCTGCCTCTAGGGTTAAGTACCAGATCCTGTGAGGATCTTTTATGGGTGATATTGTCATTAGCCAAAGGAAGCAGATAGATAAAATCAGTATAATCATCTTCCAAAAGACAGGAAGAAACTCTAGCATTGAAGTCTCCCTTAATAATTATTGGGCAGTCTGCATAGCTATCTGACAGATCATCCAGCAAAGTTTTCAAATTCTGAATAAATGTATCTGCTGTTTCAGAATGTCTGAATCTGGGGCAAAATATATATTACACAGAATAGCTTTCTCTATGCCTTTATGAATTTGTAATGTCAGCATTCCCTCTAGATTTGTTGCTATTCGGGTAATTCCTAAATCTAGCTGTGTGTTGATAAAAAAAGTAAGTCCCCCTTTAAACTTGCCAAATTTTTTGTCTCTGGAGGCCAATAAAGTTATGGCTGTATAACCTGCCAGTCCAGGAGTAGACTCTTCAGTGCACCATGTTTCCTGAATCCCTATTATGTCATAGGACTCAAGAAAACCCAAAACCTCAGGGTCTGTTATTTAAGATGTATACCCTCAATATTCCAAGAGAGAATAAAGAGGGCATCCATCATGTTCCTTTTTCTCTCTGTATCGACTACCATCCCAGTGTTTGGCTCTTCAGATGTTAGCTTACTGGGGTCCCACCGGGATTGCCAGTGTCAGGGGAAAACCATGGTCAACAATGGTGCATAAGTATCTGGGTCTTCAACATTTTCAAAGTTTATTAACAGAGAATCCAGAACTGGAGTTGGCTCCTGTACTCCCATCACAGGGATACGGCCATGGGTGTCTGGATCCATCTCTGTCATGTCCACTATATGGATTCCCAATGGGTCCAGTTTGCCTGCCAATGACAATATTTTATTAGATAGTTGGGATTTTTGAAGGTGATGTCAATCTGGGATGAAAGACCTGTGTTATCTTGTATATTAATAGAATCTATCATATTACAAGAAAGATGTAAATCTAATGCTTTTTCTAAGAAGTAAAGGAGGTCCCCTTTTTACCTTCCATCTAGCATTCTTATCCATGAATTTCCACCCAAACACTGCAATTGTTTTCCCTAGCCATGACTTTTTCTGGTTTTCAATGTGTTCGTTAATCACTCCTAAGATTTCCCTCTGAGGTTCATGAGCTGCTTCATATATTTCATCCGGGGGGGGGGGATTGCTCATAAGGACTATTTTCCTTGCTTCTAAGGGACTCAGGGGGAAAATCTTGGGACTAACATTGGGAATATAATACCATAGCCCTTTTCCCTTAAGAGTAATGCCTTTTCTAAGATGGAATGGGCTGTCCTCATGGATGTGCAGTAGAGTAGTACAGTGTTCCTGTAATAAGGATTCAGTGATCTAAAAACAGATACTTCCTTTTCTAACTCAGGCTAGGATAGTTCAAGAAAGTTAAGTACCCAGGCAAGTAGTGAACTCTCTGTTTCGTTCTCTAATATAGCTACATTATATATTTCAGTCAAAAATTCAGTGTTCCCACATTTCTGTAAAACAGGAGAGATCCCTGAAACCTTTGTTGGAAACTTATTAATAGAATCATTTTAGGTGAGTGAATGACCGGAGATCTCAGTCTCCCTCTGAAAAGCAGTCAGTGACTCCCCATTCACTATTGCATCATAAGATAGTTCATTATATGTACCATTTGAGTAGAGATTCATCTCCTGCACAGCTAATTGTTTACCCTGTTTTGAATTTTTGTTTGGGTCCTGACCCTTCCTTGTTTCCTGTACAGTTGGTTTTTCCAAACTTTTATTTTTACTAGATAAAGATTTCCTTTTTTTGATTTTTTATTTATTTTGGTTCTTTTTTGTTGGTTCTGTGTTTGTCTATCAGATTCACCATTATCCTGTTTTTCTGAATCTGAGTTCTTTATATAGCATTCACATATTTTATTTTATTGAAGGGTGAAGGGAGGTGTACCTGTATGCCTATATTTGCCTTATCTATGGTCAGGGGTTCAGTTCCCAAGGATGCAGACTCAGAAGGGTATTTTTTCTGCTGTTCAGGATTCTGTCCAGAAGTACTCTGTTATGAAAAATGTCTGCTCTTATGTTACATATCTCATTTTTAAGGGTGTTAATATTTTCCAATATAACTATGTCAGCAGAGTGTCTGTTCTTTAAAATCTCTAGAGTCTACTTTGAGATAGTGGAGGTAGCCACCAGATAGGATTTGTCAGTACACTGGATTTCACCAGGGTTGAGATCTGTTTCCTGGGAGGTCTTAGACCTCAATGGCTTATACTTCCCATCTATTTCCTTATCTTTTTTATGAGTTGTATCCATCTTCTTTAATCCCTCAATAGTGACACTCAGCTCTTTAATTATAGATTTTAAATCTGTCTGTTCTCCTAGCTTTCTATTAGGATCTGAGGCTAAATAATTATAACTATGTTTAAACTGATCCTGCTCTGTCGGTATTCCCTTAGTTCTAAGAAAAAGCCTAGGTGATGCGAGTGTCTCTGGATCGGTTGGACAGGACATGTCTGAAGTTGGTGAAAATCTCAATTCCAGATCTTCAGACCTCTCTAACTCCTCTAAATCAGACTTATATGCATCCCATGCATATTGATCATAGGAAATGGAATCGGCAGACTGTGTAGACATTCCCCAGTCTTTTCTAGGAGAGTTTTTAAACAAAGTTTCAGAGTGATTGCCAAATCCATTTAAATGATTGGTCAAATAGGTTGCTACCAAAATAGGGGTCGAACTGAAGTAGGACCCTTTCCCTTCTCTTTATTACTCCAAAAATCAGTTATTTTAAGTTGTTTCTTATTTTCTAAAACATTTACATGGGGGGAAGAGGGAAGAAGACCTTTATGCCCTCTCTCCAGGTTAGCATTTTCTGTGTTTAGTTTCTCCTTTTGTTTATTTGGGTTATTAGAAGCATTGGGAGTATTAATTTTATTTTTACATTTATTATTATATTTTCCTTTGCCCCTTCTAGTTTCCTTAATAAGCATGCAAGAAATATCTTCAGTAGGATCAACCTGGGTCTCTAATATTTCAATAACTGAGCTGGAACAAAGAGCTTCTTCTGAGGCTTGGTTTAAAACACTGCCCTTTCCACTTCTAGTAACAACCATTTTAAAAGTAGGCTTCAATATAAATGCAAGGGTAAAGAAGAACAACAAAGGTTATTACAGATTACAAGGCAAACTAAAAGTACAAAAAGTAATGCAGGTAATGCAGTAATGCAGTAATGCAGTTTCGACACTAAGGTACAAGTTATAAGTTATAAGTCTAAAAATAATTGTTCAAGTTTGCAGAACTCGTATAGAGAGTTCAAGGGATAAAGCTGAAATACTTCACCACTTCACCACTTCAGTTCTATTTCCAGCCCAAGCAGCCCAGATTTCCCGTAATGAAATCAGCCCAAACCAAAGAAGAAATGGTCATCGCAACCAAAAGCTGTGCCAAGCACTGATTCCAGGGACAATTCCAAGGTCTCGTAAATGAATGCAGAATAACTAACACAGCCCCAACAGCTCTGACAGAAGTCCAACAGAAAGTCCAGTAGTTTGAGTTTTTAACTGTTGTTGAGAGTTGTATTGCCGTTCTCAATTGCCCAACTCCTAAGAAAAGGCACGGACCTACGATTTCCTCCTTAATATAGCAACTGAGTTATGGGACAGGTATCATCTCGTCCAGGGGAGTAACTTATTTGGTAGTTTTCCACCGCCACCACCATGCTGTCTGCATTCGCTGAAACACACAAAAAGAGAAAATACAATGCGGAGGGTTTGTTGGAAGAAGTGCCCCCCCGCCCCACTCCTGTCTCTCTCTCTCTCTCTCTCTCTAAACTACTGTTAAAACTGATTTTTGCTGAAGCGACACTTGCAATAGTAAAAATAACAATATCGTGACTCTTTTGGCTATCGTGGCAAAAGCGCTAAAGAAAGCTAGAGAAAGCTAACTTCTGACTAAAACTAGGAGCCAAAGGTGAAAACATGAATCTCTGAGTCCTATGTTTCCTGCTTGTACTTTGATTCGGAAGTGAATTCAATTCTAAAAACTCAGAAAGTCAAAGAATCATAATTTTCTTTACCGAAATGAAAATGAACCCAAAACCATGAGGCGTCTGCGCAGTGGCTAGAAAGCATTTACGTGCAAACTTAGCAGGACGGCTTAGGTTTTAACGGCTGTTCTCCACCATTCTCCACCGTTTCTCCACCAAACTACACCATAATAAGAGGTGTACTGATAATTAAGTTAGAGAGAACAAGTTGGTAATAAGGTAGAGGCATAAGTCAATTAGGTTAAATTGATCAATCAGTCGATTAAACGGACTCTCTAAGTGATCTCTGAGGGTTCAGTTGTTTAATTGATTACAGCCCTGCAGCAAAGGCAATAATATCAAAATCTAATAATAATTCTAAGTTTATTATATTGAAATATCTAGCATTTTCCAAAAAATTGCAAACCCATCGGTCGAAGGTCAGCACGAAATATACTATCAGTGTAACTTGGCTGACCAAGCAAACAAAACTTAATAGTGGACAAGGTCAGTCCTTAGATATAAAAGGCTAAAATCAGTTAATCAGTTAAGAGCAAAGCAAAATATATGGAATATATGAAATAAAAACAAATCTCAATGCATACAAATGACCAAACCAAAGACCGAGGATATGGTCAATATAGTTAAGCTAAAATCAAAACCCTAGTACGATAACTAGGATAACTCATATAGACATAAAAAAAATATAAAAACACAGAGCTGTCATTCTGGGGTAAAAATTGCACATTCCTTGTTTAGGGGAGCAGCAGGTTCCTCAGCAGCACGGACTTCAACCATACAACTGTCCGAAGGCTGTAGCCCTTCTCTCCGTGGCTGGGATGGGCTCCGCCACTGCCTGGACTCCAAGCCCACAGCCACCGAGGCAGGCTCAACTGAAGTCTTCACTGCTGTTTTTTACTGTGGCACAAGATGAACTGGAAAGGCGGTGTAGTTAAAACCCAAAAGGTTCTTTTCAACTGGGAAAAATACAAACCAGGCAACAATGGCATACCTGCTCCAGGCAGAAAGTAAGCACAACAATGCCCTGCTCCTTCTGAGAATCGCTCAGAATAGCGTGCAGCCGCACCACCGCTATCACCAACTAGTGTCAGTGGTGATGAAATAGGCAGGAACAAGGGGCAGACTGGATCCTGTGAACCAATGGGCATGCAGCCCTACTGAGCTGTCAGTCGGCAGGCGGCGGGGCGGCAGGCAGGTGGGGTGTTGCCTCCCGCCGGCTGATGGGGCAGGAGCGGGGTGATGGGGCTCAGTGGGTGGATGGGGAGGGGGTACCCTAGACCACCAGAGTAATAGGACGTTTTCTGTTAAACAGATGCCCGCGATCGGGCAGCATTCAGTCCACTGGACCACCAGGGATATTGGATGGGGGAGTTTATTTGAACAGATGCCCATGATCGTGGAGAGTGCGGTCCACTGGACCACCAGGGATATTGGACGGGGGGGAGGTTTATTTTAACAGATGCCCATGATCGGGCTACAGGGGGCGTCGGTCCCGACGGCTGCTGCCTGGCAGGGTGCCAGGTGCAAGTCATCGGGGATCGGCGAACCTGCATGCAAGTGGGATGCAGATGGGGCTATAATGACATGCAAATGGCCCCATGTGCACCTTGCATAAATTATGGCCCCATTAGCATGTCACCTTTTGCATATTGCAGGTGCTGTGAATGGCGCAATGGCACTTGCACTAGCGCATCTCCATGCTCCACTCTGGCTACTTGCGCTGGTGCAATGCCACTGTGCCATGCACAGTGGGGGTGGCCAGGGTGTGATATTCAAAGCTGCTGAGCCATGGTGCTGCTCCTTTGAATATCACCCAGGCCACACCCCTGCTCATGCCAAGTTGAGCTGCGCCCAAGCTTGCGCCTCAGCCAGGCGCAGTTTGAATATCCGGGCCCTTGTATTTTAACTTGTGGAGATGGTATTTTATCTTTATGTGCAGGCACCTTGATCAATGGAAATGTGCCTTTTTATAAATAAAAATGATTCGATTTGATTTGAAGTTGAGAAAACTTCACTTCAATAGTTTTGCGAAATTGGCCAACTTTGCAAAGTTCGCAGTGCCAACTTTGCAATGTTTTTTGACAGGTCAAGTGGCACTTTTTCCACAAAGCAGCCCCACTTCACTCTCAAACTTACCATTTTGTGGAAAAATGTGCAACATCACTTGAAAAAGCATTGCAATGTCGTCGAAGTCGAAGTTGGTAATATCAGCATGAACCTTATGAAGCTTCACGATGTCGAAGTTTTGCAACTTCACAGCAACTTTGCCGATGAAGTTCAACTTTGCTGTATTTCTATTACTAACCCACACATTGGCAGTGTATACAATAACTTCCAAATAAGAATATATGGCACTGAGTGGGAAACTTATATTGTTCTCTCTACTTGCAGGGCTTTCTACGTGGGAAAGACTGAAAGACCTTTAAAAATTCCAGTTGGGGAACACTGTAGAGCAATTGAAAGTGGAAAATATTGCAAATGCCACTGTGCTGCACTTTAAAATAGATCCATCACCACCAAACACATATTCTGCTTTAAAGCCACTGATTAAAGCTGCCATCATCCAAGAGGTGGAAACTTCAACAACCTGGTGTTGCACCAAGATGCATTTTGCATTAATAGCTTCAGGGCAAGGATAGCTCAGGTTTGATTGGAAACTTCGAACTGGCCCCATTTCTGAGGAAGTAATATTTATTCTTTTCTAGGGCTACTTTTGAGTGTGTAAATGAAGGTGTCTGTGATTTTATTCATGCTGTAAGTAATATGATGTCTCCTTGTTCTCTCTTTTTTTCTCCCTTTCTACACAGCTTGGCACTACTCCGGGTCAACAATGTTAACCATGTTGCAAGTGCTTAAACTATTTTCTGGCAGCTTCCAGGAGATATATAACTACTGCCCCTACCAGTTCTAATATAAATATATATATATATGAAATGCATTATGGGATTTATCCATATTTACTTTAGAAGCAATGTTACTATCTTGACCGCATCATGCTGCTTTTGAAATGATATCCATTTTGGATGTAAAATTTAATGATTTTTACTTTTTGTACTTATCCACAGTTTTAAAATTTATTATAATAAGTGTAATGTTTGTCTTCTAGTTTTTTGCACTTGTAAAGCACATTTCAATTTAAACACAGTTCATGAAGGGTAAGTGGGTCCTGCCCCCATCGATAATGTCATCAGTAGTCAGTTTTATTTATGTTAACCCACTCCTTCATTATGTGCCTTAGATAAAGGATAGTAAATCTGGGGCCTGATTCTCAAACTGACCTTAAAATTAGCACAGGCTGCACCAAACAGCAACCTGTGCTTATGGCTGATGCACCAGGGACCCTGCACCCAATTCTCATATTGGAGGGGTTCCAGTGCCTCACAACAGCAACTTATGGCAGCCACCCCCATGCACCACGCAAATGGTGCATGGGAGGAGTTTGGCAGAGGCTGCTGCATGTGGGCATCTATTTGCTGTAATATGTAGTGACTGGTGAGCATGTGTACTGCTATGAACCTGTCACAGCTAAGGGACTGGAATGAAAACTAATGAGCCTGAGGGTTGACAGTGAAGAAAGAGGCTGGTAGGTTAAATCTGTGTGAATGCAGAGCTGTTACGCAGTATGCCACACCCAGGGCATTAGAATGGTGATATCACCACATGTGCTAGGAAGAAGAATTCTGCCTCTGTGTTGAGGTTAGTTTAATGTTTTGTTCCCTCTTCTCATTTTCATGTATCCCTGTACAGTCATTCAGCCTTTCCCACTACTTCAGGCACCAATCAAGCCTGTGCTCCCACTGAGCACTGTCTGCAGGAGTTGCACCGGGGCTGTTTGATGAGGTTTGGGCTGGTCTGTGTCTTGGCAGGTCCATCTGGCTTCCAGAATTCTGACTACAGTGATGCTGCAGCTTGCATTTGCCGCAAGCCGCGTACTGCCCTGATCCACCCCTGTCCTGGACGCAGGCCTGGCACATGGGCAGTCTTATGCAACGGGTCCCTGCATTGCTACAGCAGGTGTCTAAGATTTGGGAACTCTACAACATTTGATGCAAATTGTCCCTTGCGTCACTTCTGTTAAATGTAGGCATCTTGCATAAATGTTGGGCTTTTGAGAATCGAGCCCTTGAAATGCATCAGGTATTTCTGCATGGTGTCAGTGATTTCAGCATCATGAATAATACTGTATAACACCTTAAATTCGCTACTCATATATTTAGCGGTTCAAGCACACCAAACATATTTACTCCATCTTATTTTCACTGGTAGAACACTAGTGCTGCTAAAGTATAGTGCTCCTCCTAATATTCACAGTCTTTTTATTTTCACTCTAATTTGAAACCAGCGAATATAGTGAAAATAAAAAGACAGTGAATATATGCTCTTAGACAGTATTTAGCACTGATTGCACAAACAAACTTTCTGAGAATGGCATAGTTTCATTAGATGGCAGTGGTGATGCCTGATTCTTTTGTTTGCATCTATAACCAGCTTCTACTGAGCCCTAAACATATTTTGCATACCATCAGGAATGGAGGAGAGACACATAGACAGAAAAGTGAAGAGTACCCTCCTACAGGTAGGTGTCCATCCTGCTTGAAAGACAGACTGAAGAGACAAGAAAAATGTGCTCTTGTGCAACAGACCTGGAAAGGGGTTGGGGTGATTATTCTTTTATTTCTTTTATTTTAACCTAGGTTTTCCTTTATTACTTTTTAGGGCATCTTAGCTCTGACACTAAAGGAAGTGTAGACTTGCTGGGGATATTTTCCTTTTCACTGAACTCCCTTCACTGTGACAGGGACCCTGACCATGTCACACAACCCCCAGATGAAGAGAGAACCTGTTTTAGGCAAGGACTGTTTTCCATAATCCAGACACCTTGGGGGGGAGGGTCTTCCCCCATAGTGCATCCTGTTTTTTTTTCACCACTAAGAGAGCAACGGAGCTTCCACCTACCCACTACAGAAACTCTGCCCCAGGGATTCTATGAAAACGATAAAGAAGATTAATAAGGAAAACATCTTCCTCAAGCAAATTCCCTTGGGCATCCCTAAGTTATAACACAATTTGTTATTACTTCATTTTATCATCCTTTATCGTTCTCATTATTGCATTTAAAAAAAAAACTCAAATACAATGAAATGTACAAAACTCAGATCTGATATTTATATTTTCTATCTAGACAAAGCTTCACTCTCTATCCCAGCACCAATCATGGAGAGGAAATCAGCCTTTTTATGCACTTTTTATTTACTATGAACTTACAAGGCTGCACAGCCAGGTACCATCTCATGATGATTTTTGTCTTTCACTTGATTAATCCAACACAGTGGATTATGGCCTGTTACAAGCTGGTACTCTGCTCCCCATAAATAAAATCTGAGATACTCAGTCACCCATTTGGTAGTCAAACACTCTTTCTTGACTGTAGAGTATTTCTCTTCTTTATCATGTAGTTTCCTGCTAATGAAAATGGCAAAATGTTCCTCTCCATCTTTAGTTTGACACAGAACAGCCCTAATTTCAGATTCTGAGGCATCAGTCTGTACATCAAAGAGTGTAGAAAATCTGGTCTGGCAAGTACAGATGATGAATGAAGTGTTGCTTTTATGGTCTTGAAAGCTTCACGACAGGCCTCATTACACGTGACTTTATTGGAGTACCTTTTCATAGTATGTTCAGTATGGGGATATGCCACATTTGTAAAATTCGGGATACATCATAGTACTCTGTCAATTCCCAGAAAGATCTGACATGCTTCTTATTTTGCGGCACTAAGCTCCTGGCCGCTGCTTCTACCTTTGCCAATAAAGGTTTTATCTGCCCATTCCTGGGGCTATACCATAGATTGTAGGTCACCTTTATGGTTACTGCACACTTTGCAGGGTTAATGGTAATGTCAGCCTTGCATATCACCTTAAACACTACCTGAAGATGTTTCTGATGGGTGCTCTAGTTAGAACTAAAGACAAACACCATCTAGATAGGCTGAGCAGCACTGCCCATGGGGGCTCAAAATGGTATCCATAAACCTATGAAATGTTGCTGGGGCCCCATGTAGCCAAAAGGAACCCAAGGGGAATGGCAAAGGCAGCCTTTTCTCTAGACTTGTTTTCCACTGGGATTTGCAGGTATCTCTTGCTAAGTCTAGTGTGGATATGTACTTTGCACTACCCAAATGATCAATGGGTTCTTCCACTCATGGCACTGGGTACTGCAACAACCAAATGTGGATATATCATTTAAGTTCTTAAAAGCAGGACAAATCCTTATACCTCCTTCCTTTTTTAGAACCATAGCTGTAGGGGGGTATAACATGAAGAGGCCACATGGAGAAGGGCACCGTCCGTAACGGCAACTCCTTCCCAGCGCAATCCCTCATGGCAATGGGAGGGTAGGGTGACCAGATGAGGGGTGAGCGAACTGGGTGACAGGTTGAGGTGGGTGAGGTACTGGGTTCGGGACCGGGCGCAGGTGCAATTTTATTGTGCCCCACCCAAACCTTTATTTTTTTAATGCTTTCACCCCTCTCCGACATGCACCACCCTGGAGTTGAGAATCCTTAAGTAGGGATGTGGGGGGCACAACCCGCCTCACAGAAAGCGTTAAAAAACTCTCCTTGTGGTTGGCCAAGTGGTGCTGAGGGATGAGGTTCTGGTCCCCTTACCACGCGCTATGCCAGTGACCCATGTTCGGGAATGAGCATGGGTCATCGGGGGTTGGCAGGGTTGGAGAGGGATTGCATGTCCGAGGGACTGCTCTCCCTCTCTGAGGTGGGGGGTTTGCCAGTGATCAGCATTGACTGGCTCCTAGCGGTGGCTGGGGGCAGTGTGCAGATACTGTAAATACTATGGGGCAGAGATGGGGTCGATGTCTGGAGGCAATGCATGTGGACGCATGCTCGCTCTTTTTGCTGATGTCCTGCACGCCTCTCTCTGCAGGGGAGAAAATAGAAAAAAATGGAGCTCTCGCCATGGATGACAATGGTCTCCCCTCACAGTGCTGTTGGGAAGGCACCTCCCCCGAACTGGATCCAGACTGGTGGATGAGTACTTCCCTACCCCCTGCCATGAGGGGTAAGTCATGGGGGCTGAAGGGGAGGGGGTCTGATACCTGGTCGGCATGGATACACCCAATTAAAAAAAAAAACTCTCCTGGTGCCATTGTCCTGTGCGCTGGGGTTGTCAGAGTGCCAAAAATGTTTTCGCTACTCTGACTGTGCGATAACAGTTATTACCTTTAGGAGTTCACCATTATCACATAGAACCCTATAGGGGAGGACCATTCACTGGCAGAAAGCTCAATTATGCCAATCACTTCTGTCTTCTGCACTTGCTTTATTACCTGACCCTCTCTTGTAGCCTTTAGGATTTCTGTCTTATGAGTTTCCCTGCATGTAACCAATGACATGTTCCACCCCTTTCACATTCCTGGAACAGTGGTGAATGTTGTTTTAAAAGTACCTGAAAACTTTTTTAACTCCTGGGTCTGATTGGGGTTTAAAGCAGGATTCACCTGAGTGGTATCAACATCACAAGTCTCCTCTAGTCTTTTTTCTTTTTTCCATAAGCATTTTATGCCCCAGAGCCCTGGCAGGCAGCTATGGGCCTCCAAATGGAGGGACTCTCTCTCCAGTCCCACCGCTTCCATGCTAGGCAACCCCCTGGTAGTTCCCCCATTGATTGCCCCACCCCGCAGCGGGGCCAGGAGAAGGTTGCTGGCTCCCCCCCCCCGGAGACTCAATCCAGAATCTGGGGTACTGCTTCCGGGAGAGGCGAACCATCATCGAGCCTGCCAGGCTTGCTTTTTCCTTTTTCACCCAGCCTCCCTCCCTTTCGATGCAGAGACATCAGCTTCTAGCCTCCCAACTTGTACTGCCCTCCAGCCTCTGCCAGAGGGTAGTCCACAAGTGGGATGACTAGTCTCCCTCCCACCAAGATATGGGAGCAGTCCTCTGGATGCTTAATCCTCTCTCCCCCCATGCTGAGCCCCAGAGGGCCAGGCTCATTCCCGAACCCAGGGCACAGATGTGACGCAAGGTGTGGAGTCCAGCACCTCAACCCTCAGCTCCACTGGGCTGGGCTCCTCTAACCTTTTATAGGTTAGTTCAGGGTCACCATCCCCTCTGTCTGGTAACACCAGTAGGAATATTTCTGGTTTGCCAACCTCTATCTATTTTCTTAGCAGGTTAGAAGGGACACCTTGATACCTGGGCATTTAAGAGGGATTGCAATCTCATAGTTTACAGGTCCAGTTTGTCTAACGACTTGATAAGACACTTGCCGTTACATAAAAAACATGTTTTTTGAGGAAGATAGGAGCATTAAAACCTTGTCTCCCCCTGAAAACTGCTTATCTCTCACTTCCACATCATAATGTTATTTTGCTTTGAATCTGCAGGTTATTGCTATGACAAATAACACACTAACATAAACTCTTATGCAAATTAATCATGTAGGTATTAATACCCTGACCATACTTACTTTATTATTCCCATTGCTCCTTGATGACATCCAAGAGGCCTCTTGCATCGCTACCATATAGAAGGGCAAAAGATGAATACCAATTGGAAGCTTGTGGCACTTCACGGTATGTGAAAAGGAGATAAGGTAGATATACATAGATACATAGATAGGCAGATAAGGGCCTATGGCCCACCCAGTCTGCCCATTTGAGCTCATAAGATCATTTTAAGTTTTTCTAGATGTCTGTTGCCCCTTACCCCTGACCTCCCCTGCATTCTTAAATCCCATGATTGTTTCAGCCCCCACCACTTCCTCAGGCAGGGTATTCCACTTGCCCACCACCCTTTCTGTGAAGAAATTCTTCCTCATGTTTCCTCTGAATCACCCTCCCTCCAACTTCATCCCATGCTCTCTAGTCCTGGAATATCTTTTTCACCGTAAAATAGTGTTTTCCTGCACCCTGTTCCTCCCTGTAAGATTCGTGTATGTCTATATCGCATCCCCCACTTCCCTTCTCCAGGGAGTACATACTCAAGTCCTTCAGCCTGTCCTCATAGGACTTGTGATGCAATACCTGTACCACATTTGTTGCCCTCCTCTGAACTTTCTACACCCTGTCCATATGTAGGTAAGGTCTCCAGAAATGGACACTACTCCAGGTGGGGCCTCACCAGTGTCTTGTATAGTGGAATTATAACCTCCTTTTTCCTGCTGGTGATGCCCCTGCCTATGCATCCCAGCATCTTATTTGCTTTGCTTGCTGCCTTGTAGCACTGTTTCCCTACATTGAGGTCATCAGAGATAACCCCAAGGTCCCTTTCCTGCTTGGTGCATGCTACATCTTCACCCCCAACTGATATGTTGTTCCAGGGTTGTTGTGCCCCATATGCATTATTTTGCACTTTTTGCGGTAAATTTCAACTGCCAATCCCTTGACCATTGCTCAAGTTTCTGTAGATCCCTCCTCATTCTGTGTATACCCTCTGGCATGTCCACTCTGTTACTGAGCTTCGTGTCATCAGCAAACAGGAAAAGTCTGCCTTCTAGGTCCTGCACAATGTCACCGATGAAGATGTTGAATAGGACCAGTCCCGACACTGATTCTTGTGGCACCTCACTGGTCACTCTTTCCTCTGTGGAGTGACAGACATTTACCACCACCCTCTTTGTCCTGTCACCCAACCAATTATCCACTCAGCGCACTACTGTTCTACCCACTCCCATATTCCACAGTTTGTTTCATAGCCTTCTATGTGGCACAGTGTCAAAGGCCTTGCTGAAGTCCGGATAGGCCACGTCCACTGCCCTCCCCTGATCCACCTCCCTTGTCACCCAGTCAAAAAAAAAAATTCAGTGAAGTTGATCTGGCATGACATCCCCCTGGTGAAACCATCCTGCCTTTGGTCCTGTAGTCCGTTGGCAACCAGATGTTCTGGCAAACTCCCTTTAGTAGTGCTTCCATGATCTTTCCCACTACTGAAGTCAGACTGACTGGTCTGTAGTTCCCCGCTTCCTCTTTGTTCCCACTTTTTGTATAACAGGACTACATCTGCTGTCCTCCAGTCTTTGGTTATGTCCCCTGTTTCCAGTGATTGGTTAAATAGGAGTGCCGGAGGTTCAGCCACCACCTCTCTTAGTTTCTTTAGGACCCTGGGGTGCACCCCATCTGGCCCCATTGCTTTATTGACTCATTCCTTCCAGTTCTTTCAGGACCCTTTCCCATGTACAGGGACTTGTGTCCATTTTTGTGCCCTTCCGACCCCTTGTACTCCCTTCAGGCCCATTATGCACCCCTTCCTCAGTAAAGACTGAGCAGAAATATCTGTTCAGTATGTCAGCTTTACTGTTGTCATCCTCCATGCTGCCCCCATCCTTCCTCTTCAGTCTCACTTTCCCTTCCTTTGTCCTTCTTTTTTCACTTATGTACCTGTAAAAGGTTTTGTCCCTTCTAACTGCTAATTTTGTGCTGTGTTCTTCTGTCTGAGCTTTGGCTTCCCTTACTGGCCTCCCTGCCACCCTTTGCTTCTCCTGGTACCTCATCATATCCACTTCTGCCTGTGTCTTTTTGTATTGCCTGAATGCGATCTTTTTGGCTCACACTTTCTGTGCTACCGCCTTGGAAAACCATAATGGCATCCTTTTCTTTTTCCCCTTGCTAACCTGCTTAATGCATAATTGTGTTCCTCTTGTAATCCCTATTTTAAATATTGCTCACTGTTCCTCCACTCCACTGACTCCCTCCCCATTCCAATTAGTGTCTCTTTCAAGCATGTCCCGATTTTCCCAAAATCTGTCCTCCTAAAATCCAGGATACATGTTTTTGTGCTTTTTGGTTTTGCTCCTTCTGTGATTTCAAACCACAGTGACCAATGATCACTGTTCCCTAGGTGCTGCACCACTGTTACCCCATCACACTGTCCCCATTTCTGAGAATGAGATCCAGTACTGCCTTCTGCTGAGTTGGTTCTATTTCCAGTTGCTTAAGGAAGGCACCCTGAAGGAAGTCCAGGATAAATCTGCTCCTAGTTGATGCTGCTGCTGGGAGGCTCCAGTCCATGTCTGAAATACTGAATTCTTCTACCAGCACCACTTCCCCCTTGTCTGCCATCCTTTAAATGGCTAGCATTAACACCCTATCTGTCTGCTCCTCCTGGGCTGGTGGTCTGTAGACTGCCCCTGTGCGGATGGCTGACCTTGTTTTCCTTTTCAGCATAATCCATTGATTCTCAACCCCCCCCCCCATTTTGTTCCTGCTAGATCTCTGTGGCCTTTATACCATCTTTCACATAAAGTGCCACTCCTCCTCCTCCTCCCTTTCTGCCTGCCCTGTCTCTTCTGAGTATGTTGTAGCCCTTGTATAGCCATCTCACAGTCATGGCTATCATTACACCAGGTCTCTGTGATGGCCACAATGTCCAGGTACAACTGCACCATGTCAGCTTCCAGATCCTCCATCTTGTTGCTAAGGCTGCTGGCATTGGTACTCATGGATTCCCATGATGTGACCTCCTTGGTCTGTTTTGCTGTTCTACTCCAGTCCCCTCCCTAGTTGTCCTTTATCCATGTTTCTCCCTGCTGTCTGCCTTTTTGTTGTATTTTGTCCTTATTCTGCCTATCTAACCCTTGGGTGCCTATATCCATCTTTTGCACACTGCATTGTAGTGATATCTCCTCCTCGTGTTCACTGGTTCCACTGCTAGCTATGGTGGGTGAGCAATTGGTACCCTCCTTGTTGACGTGCCCTCCCCAGCTAGTTTTAATGCTTGTCCATGTAACATTTAAACTTTTCATTGAGTGCTTGGATTCCCCTCCAGGATGGGTGCAGGCCGCCGGGCTTGAACAAGCCCCCATCTCTCCAGGTGAGTCCCCAATCACAAATGAATCTGAACCCTTCCTAGCAGCACCAGCTCTTCAACCGAGTGTTAAGGTTCCTGGTGCATACTCTCCCATGCCTCTCACAGGTAGTACTTCCGAGAAGGTGATGGATGTAGCTCTCCCTCCTGCATACACAAACTTCTTCAACATTTTCTTAAGCATTTGACTGAATTACTCAACCAGCCTGTCAGTTTGAGAGATGTGTGGTGCTGTTTGTACAGCTGATACTCAGCAATCTATACAATTCTTTAATACCTGAACTTTAAAGTTTCTACTCTGATAAGTAAATATTTCATTAAGTATTCCCACTCTACTGAACAATTGCGAGAGCTCCTCCACTATCTTAGAAACAATGACTGTATGCAGGAACACCACCTCAGTGTATTTATTGGAGTAGTCACAGATCACAAGGATGAAGTGATTACCATTAGAACTCTACTCCAAGAGACCCACAGTGTCTAAACAATCTGGTTTAAGGATGCCATGACCAAGGTTAGGGTATCAAGTTCACATTATCCTACTGCATAAAAGGGCCACCTTCTAGCTATCAGGACAGGTCCAGCAATACCCAACCACTTGAGTGTGTATGTTGGGCCAATGAAAATGACTAAGGAACCGTGACAGGGTACAATCATTATTCAATATGCCTTGCCAAAGGAATACCATGAGCCATCTTTATCAAGGTAATCCTTACTCTTTCTGGAACATTCAGTTTCTCTACCCATCCCATTGCTTTGGGATTCACAGATATCTATACAAAATCTCACTCAGAATGCCATAACACGGCTCTCAACATCATCATCACCAGCTTTATCTTTTGCTTGTTGAAACAAAGAGGTTAGAGACAAATCAAGATTGCGTTTCCTTTTAGTATCATTACAACCCAGAGTCTCAGTAGGTATACTATTGTCATTTACACTTCATTATGGGCAACAGCCCAGAGTTTTTTCAACTGTTTCTTTTCTCTGTGGGATCTTCTGCATTTTCCTGGGGGTTGTACAACATCCTCATCTTTAAAAGAAGGCTACCATCCCCTTGTTCTTGGGAACTGGTAACTACTGCTGTTGTAAGTTAGTCTTGTAGTTTCTCTGTGACCATGTCTCCAAACCCAGGGAAGTCATGCCCCAAAACAACAGGGACAGCGAATATGGGCACTGCACCCACCTTAACATTATGCACTTCCTCATTACATCCAGTGTAAGCTGTGTGGTTGCATAGTACTTGGTGCCCCCATGTTTGCAAACAACACTAGTGCCAGGCCCTCTTGTACAGGTATTTGGTACTGTATATGCTTCAACTAGTGTTTGGTTACTTCCAGAGTTTACGAGGCCTGCACTTTGGTGTTCCGCAGTTATACTTACGTGGTGTACTGTACCAAATTTGCCAAGGGCAAAAGAACCAGTTTCCCTTAATATTTAGGGCAGTTCTTTGCTATATGGCACACCCCTTTAGCAATAGTAGAGCACAGTACCCTGAAGGCTAGTCCATCTTTCCTTTTCCTGTTTTTGTATCTGTTTTGGGGGGTATGCTAGTATGAAAAAGAGGTGATCTTAGTGCACTCGATCCCAGCCCATAATAGTTTTGGGTTTGTCTTGCCATCTGTTAGTCTTCCACAAGCACAGTCATTTCTCCCCCAAATTTGGTCTGTGTTCTTGATCCCAGATCCATATTTCAAAAGGAAAGATATGTACAGACTGCTCAGAGATGAAGAGCTTGCTAACTTTGGTGACGGTATTCTATTCAGACTGCACCCACTTGATGAACAACTCCCGAAAATGTATGTAGATCTCTCTCTTGATAGGTAGGTGGATTGGTATCTCATGGATCGAAAATGTTGTTAGTTAGTTTTAGCATTTATGTCATAGCACCTCAGGATCTTTTCTATCACAAGATCATAGTACTTGGTCTCTCTGATGTCCATGTGGCTGTAGGCCAACTGTGCCCAGCCCATGAGGTAGGTGCTAATCAAATTACCTACTGGTTCTTGGGCCATTCACATGCCAGCACTTGAATGTGTTTAGGTACACTTCTGTTTCTTCCCCTATCGTCACCTTAGGTCAGCTTGATGTTTTTCAAGCTAGAGGTGTCTGACTGACCCCTGTCTGGACTTGCACTCCTCCCTTGAAAGGTCCTGATAGTATCATTCCACCAAGTTTCTTGGGATTCCTGGATCTGTGTGTCTTTTTATTTGTCTGTCCTTACAAATGTTTTGGTTTCAGTATACAAATATACTTAATTTAAGTGTGTCTCCACTGAAATTGAAAGCTTATTTTGACCTTGTAAGTACATTAGGTTTGATTTTCAGAGGTCAGAGAATGACAGAAGGTGCTTGCACCACAAACGAATGACAGAAGGAGCCAGCCCCCTCAAAACTTGCATCAATTATAGTGTTCTAACACTGCTTGCATTAGAAGCAGAACTGCCTGCACCAAAGTTACTTGCATCAGGTTTTCATTAAAAAAATAAATAAATAAAAATCAGTGCACAGTGTCGCAATGGGGATTGCATTAAAAAAAAGATACACCATCCCCTTGTTTGGGATCTTCTAAGATGGAATCTGTCAACATTGTGTCAAAGATGAATGCTGCTTTTAGACCGACCAGAGCTGATCTGACACTACAGCATATACAGAGGCCCACAGCAGTTAGACACATCTGACTATGGCACTATGCATGGCATTCTGCTGCAAGAGTTATACATTGTAGGCATGATAATGATTACTTCCTGATGCCATTTCATCTGCCAAAACATTTGGCTCAGCTTACGTAATTTTTCACCGCATGCACCATATTTTTGACTCAACTTGCATAATTTCTGTTTCATCTCACTCACGCATTGTATTTTTTACTCTACTTGTGTCATTCTCTGAGTGTGTCATTCTCACCTCCTGCATCATAATTTTGAAACAGTGGTCCTTTTGTATCATTTTGTGGGACTTTGCCACACAGTATGTTTTTCTTGCAGAGTATGGCACACAGCATTTGGTGCACTTGAAATAGATGCAGCCTGGTTGTTTGATGCACCCTGCATTGGCCTAAGGGCCCTTTGAAAATCTGGCCCATTGAATCTTTAATTAATATGGTAAAATGATTAGGCAGGGGTTCTCTAGTATGTTCACTGTAGGGTTTTTAGTATGTTTTTTAATCATGTGTGTACTGAGTGGTCTGTATAACATGCTGTAGAGTATCTTCTTGATTGAGAGGAATGGTGGTGGAAAACAAACATTGCTTAAGGGTAAGGAAGTCCTCAGTAAAAATGGATTACTCAGGCTGGGTATACTGAATAAAATGGACAAACTGCACTTGTTTTTCCTTTGTTTGGAAGTTAAAGTTAAACAAGACTTTTACTGACTTATTGACTTACTGTATATACTAGCTATGTAAGTACCTTTATGGATACTGATACTAAAGATACTGAAGACTTTTTAAATAGATGAAAATGTTATTTTAAACAGATTTTGAAAAATAAAGTGTATAGGCAATTAACTAGGTTGAATGTATCAAAAGGGCAGGAGCAGAGAATGTGGAGGCTAGGTTCTCAAATGCTGCTGTGGCAGATTTATCATTGCCATTGGATAAAATCTTTAATCTGTCCTTATGCAAGTAGTATGTACCTGATTTATGGGGGAAGGCATATGTGATTCCAATTCACAACACTGGTAGGAAATTATTGATCTTTTTCAATATTATCAATGACTAGCAAGAGTCAAGAAAGATTATTGCATACTGGATTGATTATCTAGATAAGTATGGCATCTTGTCAAGGGCTCGCATGGCTTCAGGAGGAACATTCCCTGGCCACCTGAACACACATTGGTGCAAAGACAATATATATATATATATATATATATATATATATATATATATATATATATATGTGTATATATATATATATAGATAGATATATACATATTATATATATATATATATATTATATATATATGTATATATCTCACTGGATGTGGGTATCAAAGAAGACAATCAGTCATGATGTAAGTTGCACAACATTAGCATGGCTTTATTAAACAAAAAGGTGCAATAAAACAAGCAAAGTTTAAATAAGGAAAATGTGGGTAAAACAAAAAAGAAGTATATTACTTTTTGGGGTCAAAACAAAACAAGGGACCCCTTTAACATACAGTCCAAAGCTTTTAATGGCACTAGGTTTAAATAGTGCTGATCAAAAAAGCAACAGGAACAAATGCCGTTAATAAACACAACGCCACTAGTAGCAATTACAAGTCTGATTTGTGATTGCTACCACTACTAAACTGTATTTTTGCGAGGGAGCTGCACCCTTTTCTGCCCAGCTGCAACTCCCGTGATTAAAATAATCAGCTCCAAGTCGGAGCTGGATTACATGGGAAAAAATAAAATTCTGGAGACCAGGATCAGAACCCTAGTCTTCACCACCATTTCATGCCATGGGGGCAGCTCAGCCATCCTCCTGATTTCCTCTTGCCTTGTGGTGTCTTCTAGCACCACGGACAGTGACCAGGGAGCACTTACTAGATAGCACTGTTATTCCCCTATCACTGTCCATGGAAGTGCTGTACAGACTGCACTGTTCTGTGCAGCACTATTATTGTAGCACTGTTATAACTGGGTATGCTCTTAATGCATAAGTTAGGCTGTTTACTTACTCCTGGCATGTGGAAGAACTCCTTTCACAAGACTTGTAGAATAGACAGGTGCATTTAACTCCTACTCCCGCCAGTAGCAAAGCTGTACTGATCTCCCTGTCTGATGTAGAGCTATACTAGAGTTTTTATATCCCACCACCAGGGTCCCATGTTCCCTCATTATTCCATTACATATTAGAACATAATTTTGAGAGACCCATGGCAATGTCAGAACATAAAATAGACCAACCAACAGATGAAAAATGTCTGAAATGGCAATTTCAAATGCAGTTACAATACCTTAAGGAGCTGCTGACTCCTTCAGGAGAACTTTAACAAAACATAATATGTAAATATAGTTTAGCTTGTGTTTTACATTACTTCTGTATTTCTCCTCCATCATTATTTATTACTGAGGCCATTTGCATGAAAACAGGATCTTTGCCTCTGAAGAGTTCATATATTCCTGCTGCTTTCTCCCTACATGAGGTCATAATGCACTGCTTGTGGCATCATAGTTATTCCGATGGCAACAGACTGTGAAGCCACACGTTCTAGGGTTGCCATCTTTAAAGAAGCCAAAAGTGGAACATTTCTGATTGAAACAAGAATTTTCACAGGACAGTATGTAACCTTGACCAAAGCAAAATACTTTTTTTCTCTAAATAATCAGAATTAAAACTAAGTGTTGTAGTTGTTTAGTTGTTTCTAGTGTTTTATATCATTTTAAGGTATTTTAGTTAAGGTATATAGTTTTTTGCAACATTTAGAGAAAAGTCAGAAATTATTTTTTTTCTACTATAACGTCAAGGCATGCGGTATTTTTCATGTTTTTATAGGACACAGCTGCCTAAATCAGGACTGTCCTGCAAACATTGGGATAGGTGGTAGCCCTAGTCACAACAGAGGATTATGACATGAAGAAGGGAATACGTTATATAGGCAGATGAACTCTAAGGTCTAAAAATCATGTATTCATGCAGATTTCCTCAGTAATAAGTAAAGGAGAGGAGAAATCTACAGAATATATGTAGAATGTAAGCTGAGTTATACCTAATTATTATATTTTTCAAAGTTTCTTTGAAGCATCAGCAGCTCATTAAGGAAAACACTTTACTGGAGAACCATCATTTAATTGGTATGATTCCCCACCCAATACCATTCCTAGCTCCTTCTCTAGGGCATCCCTTCCTTACCTGCCTCTGGTAAAAAGGAAGCAGGCAGAGCAGGATATCTCCCAAGAGACAAGCCAGGGGACAAGAATTAGGCAGTTTCCTATTGGTGGGCTTGCACGCCTTACAGTCTAAGGCCTCCATTTTATTTCAGCAAATAAAAGAAAGCCTCTCTAACTATTTCTAGGCTAGATAGTCTAATAGAAAGTAATATATATAAGTTGTGTACAGGAATCTCTTCCCTTATATACAAGGGCTGACAAAACGTATGTAGTTAAATGCACATGTCCTTTAATGTACTGTATATGCATTATTTTGCCTGATACTGTATGTCTTACATGCTTTAGGACTACTTTGTGTGCAGTTAAAGATGGCCAACATCCTGTAAACACCTGAAGGATTGTGCTCTGAGCCTGTAAGAAAAACTAGAGTCCCAATTTAACTGATGCAGTGCCATCCTGGCTTCTAAATGAGGGAAGGAGGATAAGGAGCTACTAAAAAGAAGAAATTGGCTGAAGGATTTCAGTTGATAGCCTATTTGTGTGATGAAACATCCATAATGCTTCTGAAGCCTTCCCGCTCACAGGCTGCTGCAGTCTTGCAGTCGGCAAACACTAATAAGTCTGGGAAGGTGGGAGATATAGGAAGGGAGTGTACAGAGCTGACATACATGGGACTGCTGGATGAAATAAAGATGGGCCTTTCTACTATGAATTATAAACTTGCTACAATTCAAAGTACTGTTTCTAAGCTTACCTCAAAAATTGCAGATTTGAATAATCAGGTGGAAGAAGCTGAGCACTGAATAAGCAGTAATGAACACAGCACTGGACCACTAGCAGTTCTCACTACACGACATGAAAAGTTTGCTGCAGCATGCAGGTGGAGTCAGACAGCCTCAAAAACCACAGACAACAAGAGAAGCCTAAGACAGTGGGTATCCTGGAGGGGTTGGAAGGCGAGCACCCTGAAGAATTCTTCTCATACCTTTTTTCTGAGTATTTGAAGCAGGAGGGGTAGTCTGGAAAGATGGATATTGACTGAGGGCACAGAGCCTTGCATCCTCACCCAGCACCTGATGAAAAATTTAGATTTCTCCTTGTTATTTTTCACAAATATGCAGATAAGGAGGGAGTGATGCACTGGGGGAGGAAGGAAGGAGGAGTGAGACATAAATCTCACAGTTTACAAACTTTTCTGGACATCAGTGTGGAATTGTTTATAAAGCACAAGGTATTTGGTCCGGTAAAAGATAAGCTCAGAAAGAGAACATTCTGTTTGCATTACTAATGCAGGCAAAACTCTGCATCACACAAAATGGTAAGCAAATCTTCTTTACAGATCTAAGGAGAGCAGAGGGGTACGTGGATTCTTTGTCATACATTGGTCTTGGTAAGACTGTGTGAATTTTTTTGTTTTGGAACACTGATTCCATGGTTTGTGCACCCTCTAGCTGCAGCCTATTCCACATCTTGTACCCCCTCCAACCAGGACTAAGTGACATAGGTACTGTGCGTGTAGTTGATAATGTCCCCTATACCCAAGATAAGATGGAAATGGACTCATTATGACTGGATATGACTTCCCTAATTGTTATATTTGATATAAGAACAACTTTGTTACTAGGCATGGACTACCCAATAGGTAGCTGGGTCAGGTAATGCAGATATCCCCTATTTTTGGCCAGATAGGGTAGTTCAGGTAATGTATCAATCTACATGATATACAGTGTAATTCTCAGGTCAGTTAGTTTGAGATGGGTAACAAGTAATTAGGGCAGGACCTGACTCTAGGTTGGAAACTGGCATTATCCATGATATGTTCCCTGCATGATCTACATTGTTCTCATTGTATGTTGTGTTGTTTGTGCCAGTTTCTGGCCCATGCCATGCCTGAAAAAGGTCTTCAGATCAGTGCACCAACCTGGTTATCAAATGAATAAATAAAGAAATAAATACATAGGCAGTTAGTGGAGTCCTTCATGGGGCTTACAGCAGAATAAGTGCACATGACACTGGGCTGACACCTGATTGGCACCTGACACCTGACCTGTCTAAAAAGCTGTGCTCCATCTGCTGTGAGCCAGAGTGGTGCTGATTCAGATAGAATGAGTGTGGGCAGCTGGCAGCAGTTTGGAAGCAGCTCTGTGGTACTCACTCTGCAGCACAAATTGGTGATCAAGGCCTTATTAAATAAAGAAAACATTCGTCTTTAAAACTAAAGCTGAATCAGTCATCACAACTGTTAAAATTAAAACTACACAAAGGAGCAAAGAGAGAAACAATGGGGGGGCTGAAACAATCTCAGCCAGGGGGAGGGGGAATGAGCCTTAGTCAAGGAGGTGGTGCTGGAAAGAACAAAGAAGGAGCAAGGTGGGGGAAAAGAAACAGACAAAAACACAGAAGGCAGCTGGTTTGAAATTAATAGGTTGAAAGTATTACACTGTTTGTTAGGTGCCCCTGAGCTCTGTCATTTATTTCTATGACATAACTGCACTGTCTGTCTCTGCAGCAGTTAGTGAAAGCCTTTTGAGGCTGTATTACACTGTTTGTTAGCAGTGCCATATTAACTTACATGGCGCCCATAGGCTGAAAAATTCAGGCACCCCCCACCATAAAACAGCTCAGTTCAGGGTATGGCAACAATTGTTTTTCATTAAAGACAATCAAAGGGCCAGCATTTTCATTTCCTCATTACATTGCCCCATAACATATTTACTTCCACCCCACCACTAGTAGTGTGCATGATTACAGACTGAATGATCAATCAACAAAGAAACAATCAGTCACATCAACAAAATAAATCTCTTCTCCATCTCACACAACACACTGCAGCAACACTGTTTGTTGTTGTACCTAACTCACTGAATACAAGTTATTTGTTTTGATTGACTCTGATTCATCATCCACTCCAGTTCCATCATCACCACTACACCTGACCAAGCGATATGACCAACCATCTGTCCATCAGGTGAAAGGGCAAGATTGAAGATGACTAGATGAGCACACTAGCAGAGAGGGGGCACAGGTTGGCAGGAACTAGCTCTGCTCACTGGGCAGGCAGTGGAGGGCAGCAGGACACAGGCAGGTCACTCTCTAAAACATTTACTGTCTGAGACTTGATCAGACTCTGATCACCAGATTCGGCTGTGGCTGACCGGTGGCACAGCAGGTGGAATGAGAGATTTGATGAGAGACAGTAGTGAGTGATGACACACTCTACCTGTCTACCGCCTGGCTTGGCCTGTGACTCCTGAATGAGTCAGGACTGGGGGATGGTTGGAGGAGTCTGAGACTGTCTGACTTACGAGTTGACATCTCCCTGCTGCAGTCTACAGACTATTGCAGTGGTGCCAGCATGCACCACACCTTTTTTCAATTGGGTGCACACATGTGCAGTGGTCTTCTGGAGATAGGGAGGATTTAAAATTCAAAATAATGTGCAGTGTGTGCTGTCCACTGATTGGACTAGTCTGTGTGTGCTCTGTTCTGTCTGGGGGGGCAAGAGAGTGAGACAGGCAGTCAAGTTCTGGGGGCAACTACAGACAGCGGGGGGCAGATGACATTGAGTTCTGAGGGTGCCATGAGTCAGCCCAAACATGCTCAAATTTATTTTTCTCATTTTCATTTTTGATTTCTCTGGTGCTCCCTAACAGCTGCAGCCCCTAGGCTACAGCTTACTTAGCCTAAAGATAAAAACAGCACTGTTTGTTAGGTGCCCCTAATGCCTGAGCCCTGTCATTTATTACTGTGGAATAGTCAGCTACAGTACACTGCTGGTCTCCTCAGCAGTTAGTGAAAGTCTTTTACTGCTATATTACACTGCTTGTTAGGTGCCTCAAGGCCCGAGCCCTATCATTTTCATTTGATAATAATAATAATAAAATTTATTTGATTAAGCGCCTTTCGAATTTCAAAGCACTGTACAATATTCATGAAAACAAAACACATGTACAAATACGTATAATATAAAATCACGATAAAACAGTAAATGCCTTCCCCCACAAAAAAGTCTTAAGTGCCTGCTTGAAACTCCCCACTGTCCTGCACTCCCAGAGCTGATGGGGCAGAGAATTCCAGAGGGTAGGTGCAGCAAACCCAAAGGCATGTGCACCAGATGACTTTAAATTAACCCTCGGAATCTCCAGCAACCCCTCATCAGCTGAGTGGAGCTGTCGCATAGGGGTGTAAGGAACCAGGAGCTCTTTCAAGTAATCTGGACTCGATCCTTGTAGGGCTCTGTAAGTCAACAGACCTACTTTAAAGGTGATCCGTCACTGTATTGGCAGCCAGTGCAGAGCATGCAGCACTGGGGCAATATGAGATCTTCTAGATTCCCCGGTCAACAAACTTGTTGCCGCATTCTGCACTAGCTGTAAGCAGCAGATATCAATCTTTGACAAATCAACATTTATTAATGTAACATAATAAGCAACACTGTCTGTCTCTGCAGCAGTTAATGAAATCCTTTTACGGCTGTATTACACTATTTGTTAGGTGCCTCTGAGGCCTGAACCCTGCCATTTATTACAGTGACATAGCTACACTGTCTGTCTCTGCAGCAGTTAGTGAAAGCCATTTATGGCTGTATTACACTGTTTGTGAGGTGCCACTGAGTCATGTCATTTATTACTGTGACACAGTCAGTTACACTGTCTGTCTCTGCAGCAGTTAGGAAAAGCCTTTTACGGCTGTATTACACTGTTTGTTAGGTGCCCCTGAACCATCATTTATTACTTTGATATCATCAGCTACACTGTCTGTCTCTGCTGCAGTTAGTGAACCCTATATTACATTGTTTGTTAGGTGCCCCGGTGCCCAAGCCCTATCATTTATTACTGTAACATAGCTATACTGTTTGTCTCTTCAGCAGTTAGTGAAAGCCATTTATGGCTGTATTACACTGCTTGCTAGTTGCCCCAAGCCCTGTAATTTATTACTGTGACATAGTCAAATACATTGTCTGTCTCTGTAGCAGTTAGTGAAACATTATATTTTCACGGCTGTGTTTATTATGTCTCGTATTTACAGTCTAAGTCTAATAAAAGGAAGCACAGTGCTGCTGCACATGCAGTTGTTAATGATATGGACAATATGAATCACAGCACTAATGAAGAACATAATGACAATAATAATAACATCACCAGGACTTGCACTAAATGTCCTGAACAAAAAAAAAACATGTTAGCAATGAAATAATAACAGAGTTTCAGAAAGAATTTGATTGTATTTACTTGTAAAGTTACTGAATATTTTGCCACATGTGCCAGGATACTTCCAGCTGCTTATGCAGCATGCAAGGAGGCATCCTCCTCAAATATAAGCTCAGATGCTGATACAGCAAATGCTGATAGAGATGGTGGTGATAGTGGGGACTGGGAATGAGATAGCCAAGGTTACGTCCCACATAATGATGATGGCACGTCTAGTTATTCTGAATCTTGTTGTGATGAAGACGTAGTTTCAATGAGGGGGTAGAATAGGATGCCATTTTAAGGCATGAGAGGCAAGTGCAGAAAAAAATATATACTAAACGTAAGAGTAAGAAGATGAGTATAAATGAGAACAAGTCATTTCAACACAGAAATGGCAGTGTAGGGTTTCTTAAAGGTTCCTTGACTGTACAAGAAATAATGCCAGGCACCATGGCGCAAAGCAGAAAAGTTAAATCTTTAGTTTGGAATTTATTTTATATTGACCCTGCAGATAACTCTTGAGCTGTATGCAATCTGTGCAAAAACAGCATAAGTCGTGGTGGCAAGGAGGTACATTTTGAAACATCATTAATGTTGCAACATGCAAATGGACAAAACCCAATTTAGTGGGTCAAGGCAAGGGGCAGTGTGGTTAGTATGGGCAGTAGATGAGGTAGTGGTGGTGGTGACCATAGTGACAATGAACAGGTATCAGAAAGTGACATTGAATCTGTTGGTATGTCCTTACAGTCTTCCCAGACAAACATAGATTGCTTTCTGACACCATCAAGTACTGTAAAATCCCAAAGTAGCACTCCATGTGAAAAAGGTGTGAAAAATGCATTCCCCCCAAAATTAAAAATATCTTATCAACTAACATTAAAAGAAAGCATTTCAAGGGCATCGAGATTTACCCAGAAGCATCCTACATGCCAACTGTTAAATAGGGCCATTGCAGAGCTGTTGACTGATTGCCAACACCCTTTTGCTTTTCTTGCCCAAAAAGTTTTCCTCAAGTTCATGAACTGGACTGAACCATGCTACACTGTTCCCTGTCCAACAAATTTCTTGAAAAAGGCTATTCCACATGTGTGCCCTCTTTTGGAGCTTACTAGTTAACTAGTATAGCAGGGGTGTCTGAAGCTGGTGCCCTGCGTGCTGACAGGGGTGGCCTCAGCCTGGAGGGCTTAAAAGGGGAGGTTTTTGGCATGAGAGAGAGAGAGGTCTCTGGGAGAGAGGAAGAGAGAAGAGGTGGCCCAAGTGTTTATTCGGCCATGAGCATCAAGGTTAGGGCTGGGTTGGCCATTTGTCACCATTGCCTTCTACCCTTGAAGACCAGTGGTAAATATTGCAGTGCAGGACTCCAACTGGGGAAGCTGGAGCTCAAGAATGGGACTGCCCTCACCATCTGGGGAGCTGGAGGCTGGGCAGTAAGCAGTGATCCACCTCATGATCTCCAGCACTGAGGTCTGGTGGAGCAGGTAAGTCCTGGTGACCTTGTCCATGGGGCAAGAGGAAGTGGAGTTCTGGTGTGCCAAGCTGTGAGGGCAGTGCAGTGATGGCAGCCCATACTGTTGGGAGGTCAGTGATTGCAGCCTGTCTTCCTTTCCAGTGGCACTGCGGTCTGGCCAGTATCAGATCTGGTAACTCATGCAGCCAAAGAGGGGAAAGTGCTCTAGGTCTTTGGGATTGCCAGAGCCCTGCGGGAGTTCTATGTTGCCCTGGGATTCTTGGAGCTTTGCCCTGGCTATAGCAAGGGGGGACTTGACTGGTTCTTTTGGGTTTTTGTTTGTGAGGCAGACCATCCATTTGGAGAGCTCCAGAATTGAACCACGGTGCAGGGAGTTGGGACTGCCTGTTAAGCAGCCACTCTTAATTCTGTACCTCTGTTTGTGGTGTCATCAAGTTTGTCTAAGGAACTGAGAGGCAAAGAATGTAAGTTTGTGCAGGAGTAGAAGCTAGAGTGAAAATCTTTTGTGGCTTTTTCGGCCCTGTGAGTGCTGCTTCCATGATACGTAAAGCCTTTGCGACTCTGAAGAAGCAATATAGGAAAATCTTTTGGGAAACAAAAGTTTGCTGCAGGCTGTAATGGACTCTGTGCCCATACTGTTACCCACCATTTGATTTGCACCTTACACTCCATGGAGTGGATTGATCAAATATGCACAGTCAAATCATCTTTGTCTTCTTTTACTTCTGAGTGGTCATTAGACTTCATAACAGCGATTTTGGGATTGAATTAAGTATTTTTGGGCCTTCCTCCTCAGAACATAATCATTCATTAAGTCCTACGAGGGGGGAACCATACAACAAACAGCCTAAACAGGATTCCATTTCTCATGGAGTGAAGCTCTTATACTTCACACAATTTCAAATTGTATTAACTAAGCTGGCCGCCACAGCTGCTGTTACCCCATTCCTGAGAACTGCTTGCACCCCTCTGAAACCTCTCATCAGAACCCAGGTAGCAAGTTTTAATTTCTGGGCTGTGTTTCTGGATACCAGTGCCCCCTCCCCCTAATTACCATCTGAAATACCCCTAGACCTCTGGTGGTGGGGGGGGGGCTTACACATTGTTGTATGACCTGGTGTGTACTGAAGTTATTAAGTAGTTGAAACTCTCTGAGGTGAAGCAGGTACATATAACTAGAGATATATGGACCAGGAACCAACAAATTCACTACATGACTGTTACAGTTCACTGGTCATGTTTTGAGTCAGAAAGTAATAATCCCCACTCTACAGCAAGCAATAGGAAGCAGGCTGTGTTACGTGTCACCATTTCTTAGGAAAAACACACTGCTGTGAATATTTTGCAGGAGCTGGAAAAACAATTTCAGAAATGACTTATTCTGTATTCCTTATCTCCAGGGTTCATAGTGTAAGATAATGGTGCCAACATTGTCAAAGCTTTTAGAGATGGCAGCTACCAATGCATACCTTGTTTTGCACATTGTTTAAATCTTCTCATCCATAGTTTCTTAAATGGCAACAGAAATGGTGAAAACCTGTTAGGTCTTGCTAGGAAAATATTTGGGCATTTCAGCCACCCTGAAAGCACAAAAAATCCTGAAGGGGCTGCAGAGGATAAACAACTTAATAGTGTATACATTAAAGCAGGAAGTTCCAGATCCATTTTACATGTTGGAAATAGAGATGCAGTGAAATAAAATTTTGCTGGTGAAATTGCAGTAAAATTGGCAATTGCGTTGCCTGAAATTTTTTGTGAAATTGTGGTGAAATGGTGAAATTTTGCCCACAATTTCACACCCCCGCATATCCCATTCCCATTATTTTGTCAAAATCTCTCTGGTGTCTAGTGGTCCCCCCCGTCCCCCTACACTCACCGGTCCAAATTATTCTCCCTGGTGTCTAGTGCCCCCCTGGCTGATCACCAGCTGCAATTGAATAAAGTCCCACACCTGAGTTACCATGGCCCCCTCATGTCCTTTTTAAAAAAAACAAATGAAACCCACACTCCCTGGTGTCCAGTGGTGTCCCCCCAGCCAATCACCATCTGTAATAGAATAAAGCCCCCCCGAGATACCCGGGCCTCTTCATGTCCTTTTATTAAAAAAAATAAATCAACCCACACTCCCTAGTATCTAGTGGACCCCCCATCCTCTCATCAATGAGACAGCACCTACCCCGCTCCCCCCAGTACCCCAATTGGACCACTGGCACAGCCCTCCACTCACCTACACATCCAGCAGCCTGACTGGATGCTTCAATGAATGAGCTCATGCTTGTACAAGCATGTGCTCATTCATTGAAGTGCTCAGTCAGGCTACCAGCTGTGGAGGGCTGTGCCAGTGGCCTGATGGGGGTACTGGGGGGAAGCAGGGTTGGCACTAGCTTATGATGACATGCTCGAGTGTGGGGGTCCACTAGACACCAGAGAGTGTGGGTTTGATTTATTTTTTTTAATAAAAGGACATGAGGGGGCCAGGGTAACTGGAGGTGGGGATTTTTTCAATTATGGCAGGTAATCAGCCAGGGTGACCACTAGATACCAGGGAGAATAATTTAGGCCAATAAGTGGCTGGGGGGACCATTAGACACAAGACACCAGGGAGAGTAATTTGGGCCAGTGAGTGGCCAGAGGGGATGGGGGGACCACTAGATATGTGGCAGAAATTTGGCAACTTTAAATTTTGCCCACAGGTGGTGAAATTTCAGCCTTGAGTGGCAAATTTTGTCAGTTCGCAAATGAAATTTTGGTCGCTCCAGGGACGAAATTTTGCATTTTGCCCTGCAAAATATTTCATGAAATGTGTGAATTTTATGAAATATTTTGGAGGTTAAATTTTTCAATTTTGCACAACACTAGTTGGAAAGGCTTCTTTAACAGGAAAAGCTATATATGACTACACTGTGCAGAATCAAATAGGTAAAGTGGACATCATCCTCAGTTCCAGCAGTTGAAGTCTGTTTGACTCTTTGGTCACCTTATCGGAGACATGTGAGGCAGACAAATGTGATGTCAGTACAGACAGTGCAACTCTGAGTCAAACATTTCCACAAATAAGATTTCTTCACATTGTCCTTGATGACATAAAGACTTTCAATCAAAAGAAGACACCACTGCTATTATACTGGCTGATGACTTGAGTCTCAGACTGTTGATGATCAGAGAATAGATGCCATGTTTAAGAATGACACCTATGTGTTGGCTATGTTGTTAGATCCCTGCTTTTAGGTGAACATTGAAGCCATCCTTCCTGCAGAGGAAGACAGAATATTGAGGAGATCTTCTTCTAACCAAATGTGACATTGCCCCACCAACACTATTAACTGATGTATAGCAGTCAAACTGTGCAGAACCATCAGAGTGCATCTCTGGTGCAGACAATAGTACATCGATAAATTCTTCTCAATCACCAGTGTCATCAGTGAGGGAAGGACATCTACAGCTACTTCTCTGGCATCCTATGTGCAGCGTCAGAGAAGCAAAATAATACTCAGTTGTCTGCAACACTATGGATTAGAATCCTGTAAGGAAAGTGCATCTGGTTCATTTGCCAGACTGGTAACCGTCTCATGCAGCACTATAATTCAGGAGTATTTTGCAGATCATACTGTGATTGGCCTCAAGGAAGATCCATTACTTTACTGGAAACAGAAGAGAACAATATGGCCAGATCTAGCAAATCTTGCAATAATATACCTCAGTTGTTCACCTCTAAGTGCATATTCAGAACACATATTTAGTGCAGCTGGAGGAATAGTCATTGACCAAAGAACACTGCTAAATCCTGTAAATGTGGAATGGCTTACATTTCTCAAAATGAATGCTGACAATTTCCCATATACTTAATTATGTGATTCTGACCCTGTACATGAACAACAGCCTACAAACAGTGATACTGAATATGATGACTAGGTTGTATATGAAACTAATAGAAAATCCTGTGTATTGGACTGGAGCAAGTAGGTTTCATGAAAGGCCGCTCTTCTGTGGATCACCTTCGAACATTATTGCATGTTTTATCCATTTCAAGGGATGCTCATTTCCCGGCAGCGCTTGTTTCTCTGGATGCAGAGAAAGCTTTCGATAGGGTTAACTGGAACTTCCTGTTTGGTACCCTGAAGGCTTATAATTTCCCTCTTGAATTTCAGCACTGGATAAGGACTTTATATCATGCCCCCTCTGCTCGAATCATGGTAAATGGAGAGATGTCAACACTTTTTCCACTAGAATCTGGTACCAGACAGGGGTGCCCCCTATCTCCCCTACTTTTTAACTTATACCTGGAACCTTTGATTCATCGTCTAATGGGGTGCTCACAGATTAAAGGCATACCAGTCCACGATCAGCAAATTAAGGTCTCAGCCTATGCTGACAATCTTCTTTTACAAATATCCTACCCGGAAAGGTCGATCCCTCCTATGCTCACTCTCATCGGAGAATATAGTCTCTTATCCAATTATAAATTAAATGTAGGTAAGACTGTTATATTTCCCCTCAATCATAAAGTTCTTAAAAGTTCTGTTACGGTCTTTGGTCTTTCCTGGGCACAAGAAATTTTAAGATATCTAGGTATTACTATTTCTAGAAATCCTGCTCTTATACAGAAGCTGAACTTGGAGTCCTTAATTAGAATTATTGACACAGATCTTGGAAGAAGGTCTAAACTTCCTATTTCTTTATGGGGTAGAATTAACTTTATTAAGATGAATGTCTTTCCAAGGCTTTTCTGCCCCCTTAATTTACTTAATATTTGGCTACCTCTTTCTTGGTTCTGTAAAGTTCATGAAATGATTACTAAATTTATATGGGTTAATAAGCAGCCTAGATTGGCATATTTCAAGTTGGCTGCTTCTAAAGACAAAGGAGGTCTGCGTCTTCCTCATCTCACTTTCTATTACTGGGCCGGACACATTTCTAAATATTTGCACTGGCTTTCACCTAGAGAAGAAATCTTCTTGTCTTCATCTTCTCCTCTTTGGCTTAAAATTGAACTTTCCCTTATTGCTGCCCATGGTTTAACTCCGGCAGCACTTTTTTATATCAAGGCTAGCTCTTTGCCAGCTCAGTTAAAAGTTATGCCTATAGCAATCTCCATCAAAGTCCACTCGCAGTTGTGTAATTTTCTCAAATATAACTATACATGGGATTTAACCCAACCGATTGGGGGTAACCCCAACCTGAAAATAAACAATGACTTACTTTCCACCACCTGGCTAGCACCTATTAAGGATTTATCTCTCACTTCATTAATTTCAAAGGAACATACTTGGCTCTCTTCTACCGAGATAATATCCAATTTGAAGCTATCGGTAACATATATTTTCAAAATTTATCAATTAAGACATCTTATTGTAAAGGTTTTTGGGATATCCCCCCTCAACCAAACCCAATAGCCTTTAGGCGCGAATTGGGCACCCTAATAGGTGCTCAACAAATGGTTTCTAAATGCTATAAAATGTTATATAACTGGGCTTATCCCAAGTGCTTTGCTCCCTCAGATTTCTGGACTTCCTTTTTCCCCACTCAAGAACTACAATGGGAAACTTTATGGAAGAATTGCCACGAATATGTTTCACAAGATAGACTATGCCTTACTCAATGTCATATACTGCATAATTTATATTATACCCCACAAAAATTATTTAAATTTGGTCTCCTAGCTGCCCCGTCCTGTATCTGATGTCATAAAGAAGAAGGCTCTATATATCATATTTTCTGGACTTGCCCTAAAGCTACAGCTCTGAGGGCCAATATTCAATGACATACGGACCCTTTATTAGGTCTGAATGATTTATTTACTTCTGAAATCTGTATAATAGGCAATTATAGTAAAATTATTATATCCGTTAGACGATATCACATGGCTCTTATTTCTATGACGGCTAAGAAGACAATTTTAAGGCACTGGAAAGACAGTGATGACATTGCCTATTCTGAATGGCTTAGTGAGCAACTTGCCAACTTGAGGACAGAGAAAACTATCGCCAGTCTCAATAATAAACCTGAGAGATACAAGAAGAAATGGGAATCATTACATATATTGTTTTCACTCTAGTATGTCCATTGTGTATATTTTTGATTTGTCCTTTCAGATTCACTGAAATTATTCAACTGTATGGCCGAGCCGTGTTGCGGGGAGGGGGGTTCTTTGTTTGGGGTATGTTGGGGGGGAGGACATGAGAATGGCTCCTGTACATGGTATCCCCATTTTTGTGATATGTACAATGATCTGTTGGATCCTTTCTCATTTTATTGTATGTTCTTGTTTGTCTTGTTTTGTTTTAAAACTCAATAAAAATTGTTAATGGAAAAAAAAAAGAAAATCCTGTGTGGAGTGGTGTACTGCAAAATCTGGTAAGTTAGCATTGCAAACACATCTTTCTCTCAGCAGCTTCAACTATCACTCTGAACTAAATCCTGTCATGATCACAGACAGTTCATGCACAGTCATGTTTGACATTTTTCTGACAATGTTGGTTCCATTATTTAAATCTGAATGCATATACTTTTTTTTATTTTTTACATTTTCTTGTCAAACATGTTCCACATGTCACATATTGTTCCAGTTCTGCTCTATATGAACATTACACAACTTCTGAAAGGATTGTTGCTAATAACCTACAGGCCTTATATAATAGTTGCTACCCTAGTTTCATCCATTAGCATCACTTCCCTCAGTTTTATTGTCATCCTTCCTAAACACGTACTACTGACAACATTTGCCATCACCACTGGCACCATGACAGCCTCATGTGCCACACTACTCTTAGTTTGGTCAGTGATCAGTTTGTTGTGTTTGATGACAGCCATCAGTATAATTTTTGGAAACAGCAGCAGCCTCACTCGGAGCAGCTGTGCCTCTGGTACCTACCTCATCAATGCCTGCTGTGGGTATAAATTTTGGAAACAGCAACAGGCTCCTTCAGAGCAGCTGTACCTCTTGCATCAGCCTCATCAATGCTCTCCATGGGTATAATTTTTGGAAACAGCAGCAGGATCAATCAGAGCAGCTGAACCTCATGTACCTTCCTCAACAATGCCCACCATTGATATAATTTTTGAAACAGAAGCCGACTCACTCTCAGCAGCTGAACCTCTCATACCTGCCTCAGCAATACCCACCATTGGTGTAATTTTTCAAAACAGAAGAAGGTTTGCTAAGAGCAGTTGCACCTCTCGTACCTGCCTCAACAATACCTGCCATGGGTATAATTTTTTGAAACAGCAGCAGGCTCAATCAGAGCAGATACACCTTTCAAACCTGTCTTCACAATGCCCACCATGGGTATAACTTTTTGGAAACAGCATCAGGCTCACTTTGAGCAGTTGCATCTCTTGCAATTGTCTTTTGCACTCAATGGCCCAATAGACAAATTACTTATTTAACTATTAAACAACTGTTTCACTAACTACTGCAGACAAAATAACTGGCAATGTTGCATTAATAAAGAAAAGTCGGGGCAAATCACAGTGGCCATTCAGAAGAATGCTTTATACAGCCAAAAATACTAAAGACTGTATTTTTTAAACAGTAGTAGACCTGCTCAAAGCAACCATGTCTATCTCACCTGACTCAAGACAGATTGTTTTGAGTAGTTTTCTCTGTTTAGGGCAGTCAAAAAAGAAAGTATTTCATATTTTGTTATAGTCAGAGTAGGATAATAGGGTAGTAAAATGTGTAGTAACTACCTGACCCTCACCAACTACCTGTTTTGCATTAGGGTATTTTTAGGGTAGTTTGGAGGTACCTGTGGGTAGTGTTTAGGGTAGGGTAGTTTACTACATGTCCATGCCTACTTGTTACCATTCATGGCATTTTCCCACCTAAGTAACTGCTTGCACAGTGGTGGTGCCCACTCTGCAGTGCAACTTGGATATGACCATCAAGCAGCATGGCTGCCATTACATGAATTACAAGGCACCGATCTCTACTGTTCAAACTCCAGAGATTTTTCCAAAATGTGGAGTATTGTTGGAGACCACCTCACCTGCAGAAAGTGGGGGTCTTTTTGGTCAGCTTTCTTTTCCAACCCTACATGATTCTTTACAATGCTGAAGAGTGTTGAAGGTATACTGCATATCGAAGAATAGTTTTCTACTTTACATGGTGCTGTTAAACAGTATTTTTGTCCTTAGCTGCAACTTTGCTTCTAGGGATATTTTTCTTTACTCTCTAGGGTCAGTAATCAGAACTTTTCTTGGGTAACACACTTGTGATGAAGGTCAGAGCTCAAGGGAGAAGACATTGAAAGTCTAAAATGTCTTGCTAGATTGCCTGGAGACATTAGTGGCTACAATATGCCTTGACATTCACATCTTTGAGTATGTGCAGCAGAGTGAGGATAATGATTTTTATTAAGTGGACAAAAAATATGGACTTTGTCATAAATGGGTTGTCTTGGTTCACTTTTGTATATAATCCTATTGTGGGTGTTTTGTGGGGGAGAGTTCTATGCACAGGGGGAGGCAAATTGTGCTTACCAGGTTTCATTGTATATGTCACATAGGGTAATGGTGTTGCAAGACCTATTCTCTTCAACTGTACTCTTGGGCTGATAAGTTGAGTGTGTGTGTGGTGGAGTTGTATATTATTGAGTCTGGGTGGTCTTGCATTGGATCAGGGTTACAACCACTGTTATGGGACACCAACTGTGAGTGGTAGGGCTGTGGTACTCTGTCTGGCCTGAACATTAGGACATATGCCTTATGCCATTTCCTGGGGTACTTATTTTGGAGAACCAGATAGGATGCAAAAGTTATACCCTATATTCTATGGAGCAGCAGGTAACCTCTGCTTCACTGAATCCTCACACTCTTAGTCTCATTGTAGAATGGATCGATGTGATAATGGTGATTGCAGAATAGCGATCGCCATTATGGTGAGGTGCACATCACTGAAAAAAAGGTTTTCGGTTATGTACTCCCCGGCATAAAGCAAAAGGCTGCCGGGGACTTAAAATTAAAATGTTAATGCGGGGGGCTGTGCCCCCTGCACCACCCCACTGAAGGAGTCTCAACTCCAGGGGGGTGCATATCAGGGGGGCAAAAGAAAAAAGGGCACAACAAAAGGTACCTGTGCCAGGCCCCAAACCTGGCATCCTGTGCAGCTCAGCCTTGTACCCATGCACCACACCATGGGACAAGCTCGGCAGCTCACCATGGCACCACCTCTCACAACTCCCATCCCTTGCTGTGTGTGTTTGCTCCCCCCCCCCACTTATACATGTATCGACAGGATATCACTATATTCACACACACCCACATCCAGTCACCTTCCCTCCCTCCCTCCCTGGTCGCTGTGATGAGAGGTGTTGCGATTGAGTCACCATTTCGGTAGGTGCCCAATCGTGGTGGCCCAAGTAAAGGTATATCTTGTAGAATACAGACTAATTCATGAAGAGCTTGGTGCTTAGACTGGGGCACTTTCTCTGGTTGGTGGAACCTGCATGTTACCTCAGAGGTAGTTTTAACAGGGCTATTGCACCTCAACTACCTACAGTATCTACCATTTCTCTTTATATAGCACCCATTGGTGCTAGTTGTAATGTTATATATGTTCTTTTCAGGTTGAATTTTTCTGTTTCACAGTGCTATGTTTTGGTACAACCTGCAAGTTAAAGAGCCTTCATTCATCATGTCTGAGTTTTGGAATGAAGGACGGAAGTGTCATAATTCATAGCCATATACATGAGTTGTTTGTAAATAGATGGCCTTACTACATTGGTGAGTTGAAATATAAAAGTGCTAAACCATCTAATCAAATGAAAAAGGGTGTTAAACTACCTCAAGAAAGAAAAGGCGCAAATAACCCATTTACAAGAACTGCACCTCAATGATGAGGTGCATCAAAAAGTAAAGTGAAGATGAGTGCAACAAGTTTTTTATTCTTCATATACAGTACTTCTCATGTTTGAGGAGTGACCGTCATAACACACAAAAGTCTCCTAATTATTGCAGCCTAGGTAGACTTGGATACAAGTGGTTGCTGGATTTTGGTGCAGGGGACCCTATTTTATGAACCATTGACCCTCTTAATATTTATGCCCTTAGCCACAAAGATACAAAATTCTTTCAGGACCTTTTCTTGGCTCTTAGCTCTACACAGGGCACTAGTCCGTGGGGAGGAGATTTTAATCTTATGGTTGATTTATGTTTGGATATGTCCTCCACTAGGTCATTTCAGCTTTCAAAGGCAGTCTTCATGATTCAACAGCAGGCGTCAGACCTGGGGCTCAGAGAAATTTGGACATACATGCATGCAACTATGAAGGATTACTTTCTTCTCACCAGTCCAACAAACCTTTACCTGGCTAGACATGTTGTACACTTCAGAAGCAGTATTGGGGAAAGTGATATGCTGTGAATACCAGCCCATTTTAATTTCAGATCATGCTCCGCTTAAAATGATCTTGAGAGCAGAACAGGAACCTAATTTGTGGCAGAGAGTTTGGAGGCTAGACCCCATTTAATTAAATAAAAAGGAATTTTTTGAAACAGTTTAGGGTCAAAATAAAATAATTTATTGAGCAAAATAAGACCTCTGTGGAGGACACTGAGATAATGTGGGACACTGTGAAGGTTTTTCTACATGAGGGGAGCTCTTGCTTATGCTACCAAGATTAAAAACAATGCCAAGAAACAGATGCAGGAGTTAAGAGGCTAAAATTCAGAACTTAGAAAAGGATCTCACAGGGAGGTACAGTATTGTGAGGAACCCTATTACCAGAGTACTAAATTAAAGATGGAATATAACAAACTAGATTCCAGACAGATATAGTTCTTCTCTACCAGAAGGCCAAATATTATGAAGTAGGTAACAAGCGTGGAAAACTATTAGCTTTTCAGCTTAAAAAGAAAGAGGCTATGAGACACACCCAAGCAATTTGCTTGCCAAGGGGTCAGATAACTACTACTGTAAGTCGGCTGAGATACATGAGGCATTTGTGGATTATTACTTAATACTTTATACCGTAGGGTAAGGGAATCCCACTGGGAGGCAGAAAGGAGAGGAAATTGACTTCTATGAGGGGTTACCAAAGTTACTGAGGAGGAGTACACTGTATTAGAAGGTCCAGTTACTAAACAGGAAATTTTTTTCAGTCTTTGGCTTTATGGCAAATGGGAAATTTCCTGGACTCAATAGGCTCCCTAAAGATTTTTATAAAATACTTGCTACCTCTATAATGCTCCCTTTAAATGACACCTTATGAGTGCCTTTTGTGAATGAAACCTTGCCTGATTCTTTTACAGAAGCTAGGATCACTGTACTTCCAAACCCAACAAGCCCAACAAAACAATGGACCAGGTCTCTTCCTGTAGACCCAGCTCCTAAATAAACAGAGATTTTAAAATTTATGCAAAGACATTAGCTGGAAGATTGCAGAAAATGCTTCTTAAACTGGGGGCAATAGACCAGGCTGGTTTTGTTCAAAATTGCAGGGGTGGGGCAACTCAATACCTGGACCCTGATGCAGATACTAGTGGGAGGACAGTTAGATCAGTCGGGGTGTCCAGTGGTGGTCTTGCTCAATGCCAATAAAGCTTTTGACCAGATAGAGTGGGACCAGCTGTGATGATCCCTGGAAAAGATGGGCTTTGGCAGTAAATTCATTGGCTTGATGAAGACTATTTACATCAAACCAATGGACAGGATACAAATACCTAGATTTTGGACAGCATAGTAGGGGTACAAGACAAGATTGACCACTGTTTCCACTTTTGATTGATATAGCACATATGCTGCTTATTCTGGCAATAAAGGAACACTCAAATTGTGAGTACAGGTATAGGAAATGTTGCATACCCAGTGATTCTATATGCAGATGGCCTTCTTTTTTTATACTTTATTGAGGAATTATAAAATGGGCAAAAAAATCCATCATCCTGATTGGCTACTACATCATCTGAGCCGTGTTCTTACCAGATGATATAGTAGCCAACTGGCACTACCCTCCACTCCCAAGCCCCACAACTGCACAGAATCAGTGTGCTCTGCTAGCTGAAAACAGAAACACAGGCTGGCACAGCTCACAGCGTGACATCCTTATGACCGAGCTCAAATCGCAGCTTCAGCTAACTACAAGTGACTGCAAGTGTGTGTTGCCACAGCAACCCCTGTCCACGCTCTATTCCGCCCATCCCCTCCTCCTTCACAAACAACATCCTATGTCATTTTTTAGCTTGTTCCTATTTTTCTTAAAACAGAAGTTGTCGATACCAGGAACGCCATCAACTCGCAGCTTCAATCTACTTTTGAGGCAAGCGCGAGCGCAGCAGCACACAGCACGCCACTGCTCACGCACCAACTTCTGTCAACCACGAACTCCCTCGTAGTGGCCTCGGTCCCATCTTCTGACTGAAAGTCACTGACCACTTGCTCAGACACGGAAAAACACACACAAAGAAAAGGTATATTCTTCGGGATTTTGTGTTTTTGTATGTGTGGCGGGAGGGGCGGGGGGAGGATTAACAGACACCAACCGCGATGATCGCAATCGAAGAAGCGCTATCTCAAAAGCACAAAATGCAGTGGCTGGTGAGAGACATGCTCGCGTCCAATCCTCTAGCTGAAACTCGTTAAGCACTTACTGGGTCACACACACAACAAAAGAAAAAGCATATTTTAGAGGATTTTGTGTGTGTGTGTGTGGGGGGGCAGATTGACACCTCACAACACCCTAGTTAATGTTAAAAAATATTCTACGTGTGTGTGTGTGTGTGTGTGTGTGTGTGTGTGTGTGGGGTGGGCATGGTAGGATACTAACATCAGCACTATGTGTTTTGAATGGAAAATAGCCCTCTACTGGCCAGCTAGCCGGTCTCAAATACAGCACAGTACAGTAATAGGGGACTATTTTTCCTATAACTTGTATTAAAACACTCATTTTAAAAGCATTTTGGACATTTTCTTTCCTCCTTTTTTTTTTTATTTACTTTAGGATACCCATTTTATAAGTGCAATAACACACTCCGAGGTGTGGTTTATCGCCTGATAAGAGCACGCTCAGTGGCATAAGGCACTTGGCGCAAGCGCCTCGGGCCTTAGTACACCCCTGGGTGTGCTCTTATCAGGCGATAAACCACACCTCGTTGAGTGTTATTGCTTGCTTAAGCACCTATGGACATGGTCAAAAAGTACATTACACATGTAGGAATGATATACATAAGTAATCAGAAGATTCTATTAACAAAAAAAGTTCCAGTACATTTCCTCAATAAGTTTCTTTATATATTTTTGTCTTAAAATATGCAATAACAAACAAAACACTTTTCCTAAGCTGCCTATGAAATACTCTATAAACACTTTACCTAAAAAGAAAAAAAAACTACAGGAAGTGAACATGAATGGAAAGGTTAAACTCCCTTCTTACCAAGGGGGAGTCCCCCAAAATGAGAGGTGTGGCTGCATAGCGCCAGACTCCAGAGATATTGGGCCTGATTCCAGGACAAATGTCGCAACTGGCTGGTGTATGCGAGCTGTGACATTTGCCGCTATGCCGGGGACCCTACACTGCATTCCAAGAGCACTGATGACATGTGGGTTGCACCATCCGGAGGCTAACACCACAGGCATGGCATAATAGCCCCCCATGTCACAAGTTGTAGCCCACTGCGGACAGCCCCCCCAGAGCTCCCCACCCCAGAACACCACAGCATGCACCAGGGGGCATGGGGGCAGTACAGGTTGCACAGGATTCCATGGGGTACAATGGAGAACAGATCCCTAGGGGTCCCTGACATTCAGGTGGGGTGTGGGGCATAGTTGTGATTGTGGGGGAATGGGGAGCACATCAGTACAATTGCCGTAGTGCTGTGGAGTGGGTATTTTATGGATGGCATCGTCAGATGCCCCTTAGAGCAGCTCCGAGCTGTCCTAAGTTCGCTCCACCAGTGTGGCACCTGGAATTGTGGCAGTGGGTTTATGGCAGCTGCCCTCTTGGAATAGGGCGCAGTTTCTGCTGTGATCTACCCTTGCACCATGTTGTTGCAGGCTGCAGACTGCGGCATAGTGGGTGGTGTAGTCCATTGTTGGTGTAGTCTACAGCCGACATGGCGCAAGGTGCCTCTTGGAATTGGGGCTGGTGTAATGCATGGCACAAGTTGTGGGTTATGCCAAGGAGTTTGGCATATCTCAGCTTGTGCCAGCGTACTCTGACTTGGAATCAGGCCCATTACCTTTTACCATGCAAAAGCAATGTATGAGGGGCAGATTAAAAGATACACTGAAGGGTGTTAAGTGATAGTCACCAAAGTAATATCTTATTCGCTTATGCTTAGATTTGTGCTATACTCAGAGACAGCTGTCCCTACCCTTATGCAGATTCTGGAGGCTGTTAGGACCAAAGCAGGCTATAAGGTGAACATTTCAAAATCTATAGTTGTGCCCCTATGTAACTGTTGCCATCAAGAGTTGCCTACTTGCCTTCCTTTTAAATGATCAGACAAGAGGTTTCAGTGTCTTGGGGTTACTGTTACTCCTGAATACAGGAATCTTTTTTAAGCTAACTATGTGGTCTGTTGCAGAACACTGATTAATTTTTCAAGCTGTGGTCCACCCTGACATTATCTGTTATAGGCTGAGAGAGTGCTCTCAGGATGACATTTCTGACCAGCTTCCTGTAGCTGTTTCAGGTCTTGCTGCCAGTGCCAGCTTCTTATTTTAAGCAGCTTAGAGTTGTCTGTGTCTCTTGAATATGAGGAAACTAAGGGCCCAGGATTAAATTTGATCAGATTGCCTTTTCCTCAGTGAAGGGAGATCAGGGCCACCAGACTTTGAAAAGTATTATAAGGCAGCTCAGCTGGCAGGCCTGAAAGGTTGTCATGAAAAGAACTGTGAATACAAAGGTATTGCTAGAGCAGCAGCTTACACAAGGTTCCTGCCTTACAGATTATTGTATGGATCTAGTCTGATATATCTAGAAGTGGCAAGGAACAACCTTCTCATAAAACATCTTCTTCAGATTTGACACAGGACGTATCATTCTTGGGGTCTGTGGCAGTATATAATAATTTGATACCACTTCTGGGCACTCCCTTTTTTCAGGAATTTTTAAGGGATCTGGGATTTCAGTTATGAATGGATAAAGGGATAAAGTTGCCGGGTGATCTTTTTTGTGCAGGGTAGATTCCTGACCTTTGCAGAGCTGTGTGCCACATTTTGTTAGCCTCTGTACACTGTTTTAGATAGTGACAAATCAGGCATTTTCTGGGTTTGATGCCGTCAGACCTGGCTAAAATTTTGGATAGTTCCAATTATACTAGAGGGCTCATTATGCAACTAAACAAGCATCTCTTGACTGGGTCAGAACCTACACTTATAGATTACAGAAGCAGAAGTGAGGGGGAGGGACCACTAGCCACTAGAGATTACTGGAGATTCAATCGAGAAGCGACTGGATGCGGGGGGCAGCAAGATGGCCGCAGCACTGTTCCGCTCCATGCTGCATGGTTCTAGCTTTTGGTCTACTGATTTAAATTAAGATATTCAATGGGTTTTACAAACAACTCATTTTTATTTTTGACTAAAAAATGCCAGAAAGGTATTTGCTTGCGGTTGGGGAAGTTATAGAGCTGCTTTTATTCTGAACATTTGTTTTAGCTATCCGATAGCTACAGCATGTTTATTGGAAACTCGCTGTTTTAAGCAAGTGCATTAAAAGGCATCACTAAAGTACTGCTAAGGTTCTCCTGAATGAAACCTACATTATTTTAAATTACAATTTCTAGAGAAGTGTCTTTGTAAATGCAAATAAGGCTAATTTTCATTGAGCTCCTGCCATTTAGCTCTTGTTCATCACACTGGCCATTTGCCAAAGTTTAGCATATTGTGGGACTCTGCAATAACATTTATTATAATTAACAACTAACAACTAGTAAAAGCAAAGGCATTTGAATAGAAGCTGGTTTGTAGCAAGAAAGGAAAAGGAAGATGCACCTATTAGAGTCTGAGAGTAATAAGAGTGGATCTGGAGGAGGAGACGAGTGGAACACAGGTTGCCTGGAATTGGATCCACTGAAGGAGAGAGCCTGATGGTGTATTTGCGATATCTGTGATCAAGGTCCCTTTTTTCTCATTTTAAAGGTATGCCACTGTTGCCTAAGAGGAGATGTGTTGATATTGTATGACTAGAAAATATTACACTCAGAGGAGCGTTTCTTTATTATAGTTTGCAGGTCGGAGAATTATTCCCCCCCCCCCCCGAGATCGAACTACAGGGAAAGTGAGATGGGCCATCTGCCTGGGGAGAACTAGAGCTGCAGAGGAGTAGAGCAGTAGAGATGATTTTGATGATGGTGAATCGAGTGTGGTTGGAAACCCTCAAGGTGAAGTATGGAGGGAGTTGGAATTTGGGAGATTAAGAATCCACGCTTCTTTGTTGAGACCTTTTTGCAGGTACTGAACAGATTTTGTTACTAGTGTCCCCCTGCATACAGAAGGTTTTTGACTGGCTTTTGATGGTATGATATTGAGCAGAGATTATGAACTCCCTGGTCCTTAAACACTGGGCACCAGGTGATTGCCTGAATAGAGGCTTGGAAACAATAAGCACTATAAATAAATCTTATAATTTTTTTTTTCTGCTTTATGAGCCAGACTTAGTGAAAAAGGCTTGGAGCACTCAGAAAGAGGTGAAGTAATTTATGTGACCTGACGTACTTTCAAAATGGAAAAGAAATCGAAGGAAATCGGGGGTGTGCAGCTTGAACTCCCTGATTTAAATAGCAACAGACACTCGCTCTTCCCTCTACTGTTCCAAAGCCGCGCAAATTCACTCGCTTCAGTCTGTGTGCAGTTGGCAGAGTTTGTTCAGTGAAGAAACAACACTAAGCTGTGCATAAAGCACAGAGTTTTCTGACTTTTCCAACTACTAGAAAACCTCACAGAATATAACGCTCATCAGTGAGAATAGTGCTCGACCACGCTACATTTACACAGAAAGTGAAAGTGCTCAGAGTGGCAGGATCAGCCAGATAAGCATTTAAAATATGAATTTCATCAAAAATAATGGCAGTATCAACCAGATAATTTCACAGAAGATTGACAGCTGCGTTGGGGGGTGCTGCATGGGGGGGGTGTTGGGGTAGTGAGACAGCCGCGGGCAGTAGACAGCAACAGGAAATTATTTCAGTTTCATTGTGATGACATACAGGAATGTGGAGATAAATGTATGATGTATAGGAACATGAAGATAACAATGTTATCTTCACTGGCCAGCTCAGATATCATTTTTTACACTCTTATTTATCCAAAACATATATTGTATAAATATATATATATAGATAGATATATATATATCTATCTATATATATATATATTTATAAAATGGGTAAGAAAAAGGAATCAATGTGATCCATAGCATTGGACAAACACCATCACATGACCATGCGTATATCAGAGCGACACGACACCTGCACTTTTACCCCCTCCAAAACAATTTTGACATTTTATAAGATAGATATTCCACTTGAGGTGTGCAGTCGTGTTTGATATACACACGCCTTTGGCGGTTGACGCACACCAAGGCGTGTGTATATCAGAGCGCGACCGCACACCTCAGAGTGGTATATCTATTACATATGTACTGTATATAATTATATATATGTAGATACAGATATATATTGCTCTGATTTGTTCCAAATTAGCAATACTAACTTTATGGAAAGTGAGCTACTTCCTGAAAGCAAGGTGTGGCTGACTAATATGGCAGATTGTACTTGGACCAGGGGTGGGCCAGAGATTTATGATAAATGGTGGTTAGCATTGGAATACTTCCTTTCTCATCCCTGGAGGGGACATGACTGGATGGTATAGAACTGGGTACCCCCTCAATACTCCTTTATCCCCTATAACCCCAATAACTCTTATAATACTTAGTTACAAGTCTCTCGAGACACTTCAAACATCAAACAACCAAAGCAGTTGGGTCTGTTCACTTGATTGCTAATAACAATGTATTGTTTGTTTAATGTTCTTTTGTATTTTCGATCCTTTTTTCTATCTCTTTCCATACTTTTGTGATCTGATCTGCTCATTGTTCTCTATTTATATATTTTCTTCACTTCCTCTGTATATGTAATATGCCTTGTTTATCAAATGTGGTTTGGGAGATCTCTGCTACTGCATACATCATAAGACACAAGGTTTTTACTTCTTTGTGTCTGTAACAAAACAAATGTACAGCATGTTAGATATGGTTACTGTACTGCTATATCCTTTTTGAGATACCTATGTGTGTATTACAATGGAAAAATAATAAAACACATTTAAAAAAAGGAATGTTTTGTGTTCTCTTTTTTCATTATATGGTTATCATAACTTAAAAACTTTGTTTTATGTTTAACCACCTCCTTTATATGTTGATATTCTTATATGTATGTACTTAGTTTTATTCTGTTTTGTAACGGCTTACATTTGGGTATGCTTTTATTGCGTAATTTAGGTGACGCTCTTTTTTAAACAAGGTTTACTGCAGCAGCCATGCCCTCACCTTATTTAAAATTAAACAGACCAGCACAGTGAGTCACTCAGTATAAAGCCTATGGGCCCGATTCTCAAAAGGTTACATCTGACGTAACTTGACTTGCGCCCAAAAAAATGGTGCAAGTAGCAAGTTATGCCAGCAGTTGCGATATTAGGTATTCTGCAAAGCAGCCTGTGACATGTTTCAGGCTGCTTGCGCAAAAGTGGACTTATGCCACCAGTTACACCCTAAACCCCCCATGACATGGTACTAGGGGGTTTATGACAGCTGTTGTGCCCTATTCTGGAAGAGCAGCAACAAAGTCCCCAAATGTGCTAATCTAGAACAACCACCAGAGGACATCCATCAAAGAACAGTTACACCAGTAAATTGCTGGTGTAAGTGTATTGCATCCACCGGGGATTGAGCCAGTGTGCAGCCAGCTGGATTCCCCAGTATCTGCAACACCCCCAGCTCCAGCCCCACACCAGTTGAAATGCCTCGCAGGGCTAGCACTCGCCCATGAACGTTTCCAACATGACTGATAAATGCCCTGCAGGGCTAGCACCCCCATGCCAGTTCCCCACATATATGATAACTGCCCCACAGGGCTAGCATCTCCACTCCACAAACCCACAATATAGGCAATGAATATGGAACACAGCTCCCGATCCACCTGGTAGTCTAGTGGCCCCTCATCCTCCCCACCCGGCCGTGCCAGTCCACCCCATACACACGCCATCCTTCCCCAGCCAGCGACTGGCAAAGTCCACCTCTTACTACCTCAGGCAACTGCCGACTGTGCTCTGCATGAGCACGTACTTCTGTAAATAGTACATGCTCAATGGATGACAGCTCATTCATTCAGTGCATACTATTTACAGTAGTATGCAGTCATGCAGAGCACAGTCAGTAGCTGGCTGTGGTGGTGAGAGGTGGGCTTTGCCAGTTGCCAGCTGGGGTAGGGAGGGATGTGTGTGTGGGGTGGACTGGTACTGCCAGGTGGGGGTGCCATTAGACTACTAGGGGGATTGAGGGCTATGTTCTGTATTCACAGTGCATATCTCAATACTGGGGTTCGTGAAGTGGAGGTGCTAGACCTGCAGGGCAGTTATCATACATGTGGGGAACATGCATGGGGGTGCTAGCCCTGAGGGACATTTATCATACATGTGTGGAATGGGCATGGGGGTTGCTAGCCCTGCGGGGCATGTACAGTACATGTCATGAGAGGGAGGTTCAGATGGCTGAGGGACTGATGGAGCATTTACACCCTTTCCCGGAGCGATGTGCAGCTTGTGCCAACCTGTTCAGGTACGCACTTTGGTATACTGAACTGGTTGGTGCAAATTGTGGGACTTAGCCGCAGTTTCCCTGCCCATTACAGAATTGGGCACAGGGTCCTTGGTGCAACTGCACCCCTCACATGTCACAACTTGTGACATGCATAGGGGTGCTTTTAGAATCATGCCCAATATCTTTCTATCAGTGAAGCCATGAAGAGTTTTAAACCAACCCGTACATTTCAGCCCAGCCTTTTTCTGGAGAATTTGAACCCTTTCAATCCAGGCTCTAACTGAACATTTCAAATAGCTCTTTAGCACATGGAGGGAGTACAGAAAAAAACATATAGGGAGATTTTATACATTTTTGGCTGATTTTACTTTTCAAAGGGGCACTGGATGTTTAGTGCACATACAGGACAAAGCCTGATGAAAAGGCCATTCTTTTGGAATACAGGGCAGCATGCTCTCTTTTCAGTTCAGTAACCAGCTCCTATTTGTAGCAATATAGAAACATTGAAACATAGAATGGGTCTGCATATGATGACCACTAGGACCATCCAGTCTGCCCAGATGGTGTCTCTCTTCATAGAGTCTAACTGGTCTCCAGTGACACTCCCTCCACCTTGCCTATTCATTAATATTGGGCTGTGTCTATCCCATGCATGCTTGAGGCCCCCAACTGTTTTTTGCCTCCATTTCCCCTAGCAGTCTATTCCAGGCATCTACCACTCTTTCAGTGAAGTAGTACTTCCTCCTATCCCTCATTAACACCCCCCCCCCCAGCTTCATCACATGTCTTCTGTTTCTGGTGTTCTTCCTCTTCTGAAAGAGTCCATTCCTGCACCCTGTTCACCCCTATGAAGTAGTTTTAGGTCTCTGTCATGTCCCCTCTCACTCTCCTCTCTTCCAGGGTGAGGATGTTAAGATTCCTCATTATTGCTTGGTAAGCATGCTTTCATTTATTTTATTTTAAGTTAAGTTTTCATCAGTACTTTTTAGCATGTGCTGGCTCTGATTGTACTGCTTATCTGAAGAATATTAGCAGAACACAAATTAGAAAAACACATATTTGGACGAACTGAGAAATACAAAAATAGACAAATGTGTTGATAAGTAGTCACAGGTGCACAGCAAAGTCTTTAAACCAATAGAGTCATTTATTACAGAATCCTGGAATCAGAGTGAGTACATAATTAATGTTTTATCTATTTTTGTTCTCACTACCCTTGTCCTTTTTTGCAGAATTCAGCAAAGTAATGGATTTTAAGAAGCTGGTCAGGGCTCAACTTAAATATCTACACATAGTTCGGACTGTCAGCAAGTAGCATTCCTGGCACTTCCAAAGGTTGAGTATAAGCCTTTGTGACTGCTTGTTGCACCCAATTAAAATACTCAGCAATGTGAGGGTCAACAGTGCTGGAGGACATACTAATTTATGTACTCGTTTATCAGTGGACTGTCAACTCAATTGCACCTTACCTCTGCTGACATTGGACTCAGTCTTCTAAGCAACTTCTGGGTTGGATGGCTAATAATAAGCAATTATTTGGATGTGAGGCCATATTAGGATTGTACAGTATGCTAAACAAGATCATTAAAACAATAACTGGCTGACTGACTTGCTGTGGTTAGAAATAATACCTGGTTATGAAAATTTTGAATTAAAACATTTTTTAAAGAAGAGTTGTAGAGTCTGTGTATAATTAGGTTTGGTAAGACCAGAGGAAAAGAAAGACACTAAACTGGTAATGATATAATGTGGAATAAAGAAGTAAAGTAACTGATTTTAAATTAGAAATGTAGCTGGCAAAAGAATGTGAGAAGGAGAACATTGAAAACGGAATATGGCATTAGTTGCACTTGAGAATTTCATTTTTCTTATTAATCAAGCTCTTTTCCTGCTGCTTTTGTCCACTCTGCCTACTGATTGCAACAATCTAGCCCCATCACCTACCACATTATGGAGTTATGCATGATCACTGCTTGTCCAGTACCAATCTGTGGTGGATGGAGAGTCATGTAGGCAGTGCATGGGTCTGTGATGAGTGCTTGTATCATCTTTGGTGGACTGTGGCTTTTCATCTCATACTTTCTCCCCACAAACACCAGCCATGCAATGCTACAGGTGCATGCACCACTATATTGCCATACCAGCATCATGCAGCACCCCTCCTCTGCTGGAGGTTCCAACAGGGATCCAACCAAGTCTACATTTGATGGTAAAATTGATGCAGGACACACCCAAACCCATACACCCAAAGGAGGAGGAGGGCTGTCTATAGGACACTCAAACATCTTCCCCTGACCAACTCTGATGATTCAAGTTTGCTTCCATATCCATGTCATCAGCATCATTCACAGCAGTGACAACACTTTGTCAGTGGGCTGGCCCCACCTACGAAAATTTCTGATAAAGTGGGTTCCATTTAAAAAATTTTCTGATTTGTTACCTGCATCTCTTCTAGACTTAATGATGCATTCCACAAAATCTGATTAGAACTTTTGAAATAGTCTTGAGATTTCTACGACCTGCAGAAGACACAAACTAAACTTACTAGGAAATGGCATAGGAGAACGACATCTCCCTGTTCGGTCACACTGAAGGACAAAATGCCCTCATTTACATTCCACTTAGTGATCAATACTTGTTATGCTAATTACGCTATTTTGTAACAGAAAAAAAAAATATGCATACATACAAACATATGAAGAAGCCAGCAGAAGAAGGTCATTTGGTCTATCAAGTCTGCTCATATTGCGAGGTCCACAGCTTGAGCTAATGTCCCTACCCTCACTCCCCAATCCTCCCATCCTCCTTACCCATTACTCTTACCCTCCCCCTATGCCTATCCCAGCCTCTCTTAAAGCTGCCCACTTTATTCAATGAGATTACCTCTTCGGGCAGTACATTCCAAGTGTCCACCACCCTCTCTGTGAAGAAGTGCTTCCTGACCTCCCTCCTAAACCTCCCACCCTCCAGCTTAAGTATGTGCCCCCTCATGTTATGGTCTGGGCCCTACTTTTCTACGGCACAGTGGGACCAAGTTCTGCGGCAAGACTACCATTTGCCGCAGAACTTCTGCGGTGGTGGTTTATAATTTCTGAGGAAGTTCTGTGGCACTAACAAACTACCACATCACAGTGACAGCTTGTCATCCTGACTTCACTTTCATGGCAGTGGTTATAGCAATCAGGATGGTGGAAAGCACAGTAACACTAGTTCAAAAAATAATAGACTTATAAAAGTAATTTTATGCCTAAAAAGCAAAACAAATGTCTCTCCCTTAAGGTCCTAGCCTGTTGCATAAATGACATATGCAGAGGGGATCTTATGTGATAAATAAGGTATTTCTATATGCATGCTATCTATCCCACTAATGAGGTTTCCACTGTCTATCACTTATATATTTGTATGTGCTTTCTACACCACTCATGAGGTTCCCACTGTGTATCACTTATGTATTTATATGCAATCTGTAACATACATACAAGTTGTGTGTGTGTGTGTGTGTGTGTGTGTGTGTGTGTGTGTGTGTGTGTGTGTGTGTGTGTGTGTGTTTTGTTTCGATGTGTTCATTCATACAGGCCCCATTAGAAATGGAATAGAGGAGTTACTGCAAAACTCATTTTTGATGTCAACCTGTTTTCCCTGACACACTGCGTAACACCATCAGGCCATGACATGCATGTGAACCGACTGTGAGATAGAGCTCTCCAGACCAGCACAATGTGTTCACCATGTGACAGAACACTGCACCATACCATCCCAGGCTCCTAGCAATGATGTGTTCCACCAATCCTTGTGCTGCCCAGCCAGCTCCCAGAGCTAATCTCTGAACCTGAGTTGCCGGCATGGAAACACAGCATGCTACACTCTGGCCCAACAGCTGTCCCTGCACACAACATTTCTCCATAACTTTTAGGTGATTCTATCAACCAGTGTAATCAATAACCCTGGCAACAATGCATACAGTACTATTATTTAACAGATCTATTCTTTCAACAGGTCTACACATTATTATATTCCACTTTTCTGGGCATAATTACTTTATTTTTCTTAAAAATGACAGTTAAATTCATTTTACCAGTTATTCATTTCAGATGGCATCTCTATACCTTAAAGGCACAAATAGGTCTGTACAAAGTGAGGTATGGACTTAACAGGTCTGTGCTATTGACAAGGTTTTGTTTAAGTGGCCCTAGTCCAATAATGTAAGACTGAAAATTGTATTAGACTGTAGTGCAGGTTGAGCAAATATCACCATGCCTGCTGTGCTGTGCCACCGTCTCTGGCGGTGGGAGCTGTGGTAGATAAGTGACTGTTCATTTCTATTGCAGATTGCAGCCATTTCATTAGCTAATGTATGATGTTATAGCAATGATAACATAACATACTGAGCATATAGGGGGTTTAGGATATAAAAAGAGGGTAAGGGAACCAGATTCTATGGAAAAACAGAAATATTAATAAAAAATCAACAAGAAGAGTGAATTCTGTGGCACCGCAGAAGTTCTGCTATAGATTGCCAGTTCTGCACAAAATTCTGTGGCCGCAGAATTCTAGGGGCCTTGGTTATGGTTGCCACTCAGCTTAACTCTCCTTATTGATCTTATTTATACCTTTCAAGTACTTGAAGGTCCCAATCATGTTCTCTCTCTCTCTCTCTCTCCCTCCCCTCCCTCCCTCCTCCCTCCCTCTCTCTCTCTCTCTCTCTCTCTCTCTCTCTCTCTCCTGTCTTCCAGAGAGTACCTGTTCAGTGCCCTCAACCTCTCCTCGTATGCCTTACCCTGCTGACCAGCTGTCAACTTTGTAGCCCTCCTCTGGACCTTCTCCATCAGGTTAATGTTATTTTTGAGGTGTGGGCACCAGTACTGAACCCCATACTGTAGTTGCGGCCTTAGCATACCTTGGTAGGTCAAATAAATCTGCAGAATAAAATGTGTCATTTTACCTGTCAATGTAGCTGCAGTACTAATGAAATAACATAGAAACATAGAGGTTGACGGCAGATAAGGACTGCAAGGCCCATCCAGTCTGCTAATTTCTTTTTCTACCTTATAAATGTGCCATCGGCCTTTGCTCGGTCAGTGACCTATCTATTCATAGTCATTTGTATTGCTCCCTTATGCCTATCCCATGCCTGTTTGAAGCCCTGCACTGTATTCATAGCCACCACTTCTTGTGGTAAGCCATTCCATGCATCTACCACCCTTTCTGTGAAAAAGAATTTCCTCACATTCCCCCTTAATCAGCCTCCCTCTAATCTCATGCTGTGTCCTCTTGTCCTGCTATTTTTCTTATATTTAAACATGTTAGACTCTTTCACCTTGTTTATGCCCTTAAGGTGTTTAAATGTCTCGATCAATCACCTCTCTCCTCCTTTGCTCAAGGGTATACATATTGAGCTCCGTTAATCTGTCCTCATATGTCTTCTGATGCAGTCCCTGCACCATTTTGGTTGCCCTTCTCTGGACTGCCTCAATTTGGTTAATGTCCTTGTGAAGGTGTGGCCTCAATACTGCCGCAGTACTCCAGAAGGGAGCCCTAACCAATGTCTTGTACAGAGGGATTATTACCTCCCTCTTACGACTTGTATTACCTACTAATACACTAACACCCCCTAGCCTTACCTACTGCTTTAGAGGTCTGCTTGATGATTTTAAGTCATCAGTGATGATGATGCCCAAGTCTCTTTCTTCCTTTGTGACTGCTAGCAACTCCCTCCCAGCCTATAAGTGGCTTCAGGTTTCTCTTCCCTATGTGCATGATTTTGCACTTCTTTGCATTAAATCCCAGTTGCCACTCTTCTGACCATTTGCTAGTTTATCCAGATCTCTTATCATTCTGCCCACCCCATCTGGATCATCTACTCTGTTGCAGATCTTGGTGACATCTGCAAACAGACAAGCCTTACCCTCTAGTCCATCTGCAGGTCACTAATGAAGATGTTGAATAGGACTGGCCCCAGGACTGATCCCTGAGGTACCCACTTGTGACTTGCATCTCTTCTGACTGTATACCATTTACCACCACTCTCGTTTTCTGCCAGTCAACCAGTTTGCCACCCAGTTGACCAACTTCTGACCCACCGAGCCTACCTAGCTTATTTATCAATCTTCTATGTGGAACAGTGTCAAAAGCTTTGCTGAAGTCAAGGTGGCGACATCAACTGCTCCCCTTGGTCCACCACTCTGGTTACCCAGTCAAAGAAATCTATGAGATTAGTTTGACAGGACCTTCCTTTGTAAACCCATGCTGTCTTGGATCCTGTGCCCTATGGATTCCAGGTGTTGCACTATCCTTTCCTTAAGAGTGCCTCCATAATCTTGCCCACTACTGAGGTAGACTGACTGGTCTGTAGTTCCCCGCCTCCTCCCTGCTACCACTCTTGTGGAGCGGGATCACATGAGCCCTTCTCCAGTCTTCTGGGACCTCTCCTGTGCTCAGAGACTCACTAAACAATTCTGCTAATGGCTCTGCTAGTTCCTCCTTTAGCTCCTTAAGTACTCTGGGATGTATGCCATCAGGTCCCATTGCCTTATCCACCCTGAGCTTAGCAAGCTCTTGTAGGACCCTTTCTTTTGTGAAGGGAGTAGTGCTCACCTCCCTCCCCCTGTGTCCATGATGCTGAGCTGTGGGCCCTGCCCTACCTTCTCTTCAGTAAATACTGAGCAAAGTATCTATTTAGGATAGATGCCTTTACAGGGTCCTCCTCCTCACATGCTCCCTTTTCTCCATTAAGCTTAGCAATACCCCCTCTGGACTTTCTCCTTTCACTATTGTATCTATAGAAAGTCTTGTCACCTTCTTTTACTGTTCGTGCTAGTGTTTCCTCAGTTTGGGACTTTGCCTGCCTTACTGCCTTACCTGCTTCCCTTAGGGCAGTTTGGTATCCCTCCCTATCTTCATCCCGCTGTGTTCCCTTATATTTCCTGAAGGCCAGCCTTTTGGCTCTGACCTTTTCTGCTACTGTATTTGAGAACCAAAGTGGTTTCCTTCTTCTTTGCACTTCCTTTTCTGTCTAACACAATGGGATGTTGCTTCAAGTATTGTATCCTTAATGCTTGCCCACTTTGCCTGTACCTACTCACCTGTGTTTCTTTTGCCAGAGCTAGCTTAACTCTATTGGCCATCTTATCAAGTCAGCTCCTCTGAAGTCTCATATTTTTGCCTTGGAATGGGATGATTTAGATGTAGTAGCCAAATTGAACCATACCATGTGATGGTCACTGGCCCCAGGTGACCTTCTACCTGGAGATCTGTGATCCCTTCTTTGTTAGTCAGTACTAGATCTAGGATAGCCCTGTCTCTTGTGGGTTGCTGTACCAGTTGTTTGAGGCCCTCCCCTGCAGGAATCCACTATGAGTCTAGTTCTGGCAGATGTTCCTGCTGGTATTGACCAATCTGTATCTGGCATGTTGAAGTCTCCCATTATCAGAACCTCCCTTTAGCTGTCATGTTTTGTATATCTTCTAACAGTAATGTGTCTATGTCCTCCCTCTGGTCTGGGGGCCTGTAGACAACCCCAGTTCTTATGGCTGTCCCATTTCCTGTTTCAGGGTGACCCACAGTTCTTCTGGCTCCTTATGTGTATTCTGAATTTCTGTAGCTTTGATATTTTCATTAACATACAGGGCCTCCTCCCCCTTTTGCACCTCGGTCTCTTCTGAACAATACATAGCCAGGTACTGAAGTCTCCCAAGTGTGGTTACTGGTAAACCACATCTCACTAGTACTACTATGTCCAGTTTAACCTCTGACATTATTGCCTGCAGGTCTGGGATCTTATTTCCCAGGCTGTGAGCATTGTGTACATGATTTTCCATTGGCCAGATTTTGGTGTGTTAGTTGTTGGGTGAAGTTTGGCATTACCCTGTGCATCGTATGGGAGACAAACCTTTTTCTTACCTGGTGATACAAATGAACGGCAAACACGCTGAATTCCTGTTTGACCACTAGCTGAGGGGAGGGGTGTTCTTCCCATTCGACGTGCTGCGCTGCACCCCTCCCCATTTGCTGAGTTTAAATATTCTGCAAAGACATCAAACTTCTGCCCCAATGCACTGACTCTCTTTAGTCAGATGCAGTCCATCAAATTTAATGAACTTTCGCTCCCAGAACTGTTGCCAGTTCCTACAAATCTGTGTCCTTTTCCTGGCACCAGTCCTTGAGCCACGTGTTTAGCTCCCCCTATCTCCCTTCTCTGACCTTCCGTCCATCTGCTCCCCTCTCCCAGACTGGCAGGATCTCAGAGAAGGAGATGCCGGATGAAATAGATGATAGTTTGTCACCCAGCCTAGTCAGGTGTTCCTTGGTCTCCACAACTGACAGGCTGGCGAGATCATTAGTCCGTATGTGTACTAGGACATCAATGTTTTCCCTGCTTTGTGAACAATTTAGCAATGCGGTCAGTGTCTCTCCATGCTGATGTACCTGGGAGACATCTGACCATCACCCCTGGCTGGAGATGGGTATCAACTCCCGAATCATGGAGTCTCCTATGATCAGAAGTTTTTGGATTTCCTTTGTGCTTGTTTAGTTTTGGTTCCTGATTTGGGTGAGTATTGTTGTGCTAGCTCCTGTGCCGCAGTGTCCTGCTCTGCAGTGTCTTCTGCCTCTTTATTTGATTTCAGAGATAGAGGCAGATACCTGTTTAGTGTTTATATGGTTTTGGAGGTAATGTGTTTGGAGAGCAGAGGTGATGGGGCACCTGATTTGCTCCTCCTAACCACCTGCCAACCTCCTGGACCAACTACCCTCTCTTGGTCGAGTTTTCTGTTGGATGCTGGGGAAATGGCGGGTGGTTCTTATAATATATTTCCTCTTCAATATGAAATTAGGCGTGCAATCTCTGCCCATGCTGCCGGAGCTGAGACCTAAGATCTCAAAGGCCCAGCATGTGGGACAGTGTCCAAATCCTGTAAGACTGTCCTTCTGAAAATTGTTCCACAGTACCTGCAGTTAATGAAATCCATTCCAAATAAGTTGCTGGGTTTTAACCTAGTCAGAGTAATTAGAAGGAAAAAAAAGAAAAAAATGCAAGTAATGGTTTAATTGTGCTTTGTTTAACTTGTTATAACAAGTTAAATTACTAGTGCCCTATAAATGAGATCACCTTGTGGAGGCCCACTGATCCGCCCCTTCCTGCTCTGCCACAGGAAATGTCACAACTGTGGTACCCTATAAAAGGAGTGTGGCGTGGGGTGGTTGGGGATGGGGTGGTGGCTGGGCCCTTCCCTGCCTAAAAGAAGAACCACGGACTAAAGAACAAGGAGGTAAGAGCAGAAACAATCAGTCAACAACAAATGCAGTAACCCTGAAAGCTTATCCTAATGTTAGATAAAACTGTAAAACCTGTAAAGCACCACCTGTAATAATTTCAGAGAAGATATACCCTGTAAGAAACACTTTGCTCAGAGAAAAATAAAGCAGTAACAGAAGATATACCTTGCAAAAGACAATTTGAATCAGAAGATTACAGCAGTAATCTGTTAGCATCACCTGTAGGCACACCTTGTAATAATGCAGAAGAAGGTATACCAGCAACAACAATTTGAATCGAGAGAAAAAATAAAGCAATGAAATGTTAGCAACAAACAGTAGCAATCCCTGTGAGTAAAAAATAAAAACACCACCACACAGTAAATCTGCTTAGCCAAACTAAGTCTTAATCCTTCTCCCTTGCTCTGGTAAGTTTCTCTACTCTGCCTTTCAAGCAGTCTTAGAAGGAAAGAGCTCAGGTGAAGCTAGGTGCCTTGGCCAGCAAACCAAGTCTTCTACCTCCAAATAACATTGAAGAAGCATGCTACTTTACTAGTAGTCATATCATTTCGACTGCTCTGTACCTGCAATGCTTAGCTTATTGTTAAATGTTTTTTCAAAATGCCCTGTATACTACCTGTGCTGCCTAGCTTATTGTTTAATGTTTCACAACACCTTGTTTATGTATCTTGATGTAATCTACTGTTTGTTATACCTACAATGTCTGCCTTGTAAGCCCCCGGGTTGTGCCTGAATACAGTCATCGTTATGGCTAGCGCACCTACCCAGTAAAAAAAAAAACTAAATAAAAAATAAAACATTTCCACTGGTTCCCCACATCATTAACTTGCTTCTCCCTGCTCACACTGTCAGATTCTCTTCCTTGACTGATCATCATTCATGCTGGCTCACACAGGCATTACAAACTCTACTGGCATGCACTACTCATGTCAAAAGAGAAAATCACAGTACAAGAAGGACCCATGCTTAGTTTGTTTCACCAAATTATGTCCTTGGGCTCCAGTTTTACTATTAAAATGGAAGATATTGTATGCTTTGCCTTTTGAAAATAATGTTGACTTTGTTGACATTGCTCTACCATCTTCCTTCTCACTCATCGTGTGAGAAGTAATATATCATAAATATTAACCATATAAACAGTGAATCAATTTAACCTAAGTCATCCACTTCTGTCCTCCACACAAAACAAATAAAATATAATACAGACAAATAAGGTTTAATGATACAAATTAATAATGCAGTGAAAGTCAATCACAGGCTATATTTACTCACAGGCACCGAACTCTGCTATCAAACCATGCCATGAAATGTTCTAATATCCATCTACTAACCAATCAACAAATTGAAATGTTTCAAGTCTTATCTATCAACAAATAAGACTGTATGCAGTACAATCAAGGCTTCACTAAGTGGAATACTATTAAAACTTTGACATCAGCCAAAACTTCAGCATGCCACAAATCTGCCTTGTTGACCAGGCACGGGGTCAATACCGCACACAACACTATGCTGCATGGCACAGATGTACTGCCGATACAGTGCAATTCTTGCATGCAGCATATCTTTCTTTTCTGTTGGGGCTCTGCCCCCCCAACTCCTGTTATGGTGGGGTACACCCCAAACCCCCAATATAGATTCTCACCTCCAGTGGGGGGGGTGTTCAGGTTGGGAAGTGCACAAAGATTAAAAAGAAATTAAATTTCTGGGACAGAGAATCAAACCCGGTCCCAGAAGCACTGCCTGGTTTCCCTGCTGCTGTAGCTCAGTCCATTGAGCCACAGCAGCTGGTCGGCAGAACCCACTCTGAGCAGAGGTCTAATCCTCTGCCTGGGAAAGTGGAATGATGCAATACCAAATACAGCAGTATGCACAGTATTGCACCATTTGATCACTAGTGCAATGCTGTACCAGGTTAGCCATAATGTGGTACGCTATTAAACGTGCAACATTATGACCCAGTAGGTGTTGATGACCAATACCATTTACCAAAAGCCACACTGATGTCAATTCCTATTACAGTTGAAGCCACTTAATGGGGACATTTGCTTTAAGGGGACGATCCCCCATTCAACGATTAAGTGGTTATGTAACTGAATGGAAGTATCACACCTTTAAAGGGGACATAGGAATGCCTTTAATGGGGATGATTTTGCGGCTATTTCCTGTGCTGTCCTCTCATTATCTATCATTTTCACCTAAGACACTTGATATTTCACACATAATCCAGTGTGGCTAATTAACTTTTAATTAGTACATACTGCATAAAAAGAGTCACAAACTGCTAATCGACATATGCTTTGTCTCTTGCTGTTACCTGTGCACATCTATCTGTCCTGATGGAGTCCAAATGAGTGGATCTTCTCTTGGCAGACAAAGTGAAGGTTATCAAAGTGCTGCAGGAGCCAGGTGCATCAATGTCCAAGGTAGCAAAACTCTGTACTGTTTTTAAATACTTTTTAATATTTTTTTTCTCAATAAAATAAAGTAACATTCTAACTTGAGACATACAGCACAAAATCACAAAAGAGCTGAAATCAGTAGGTGCTGTTTTAGTGTTAATCTATATTTCCATTTGTTCCTGATGTTTGTTTGCTCTGTTTGTCTCAGTACGTGCTGTTTTAGTGTTAATGTATGTCTCTGTTTGTTCCTGATGTTTATTTGTTCTGTTTGTCTCTGTACATTGCTGTTTTAGTGTTAATGTCTCCATTTGTTCCTTTTATTTGTTTGCCCTGTTTGTCTCTGTACATTGTGGTTTCTGGATCTTCTGTTATATGAGACACCCATTTAAAGGGGATGAAAACCTATTCACGGAGGCATCCCCTTTAAGAGGCTTCAACTGTACAGTCAGCTTGAAACAGAACACTAATTTACAGTAAATCAAGTTTGTGTTTAAATTTAATTTGATATCTCCATGACAACTGATCATGGGGAGTAAATTGGTTAGTGATTCAAATATAGCAACAACAAAAGTACTAAATACAAACAAAAAGTATATAAACTGCTATACATGCTGTGAAAAAAACAGCCCCAGCCCCCCATAATTATTTTGTAGTATAGTGTGCAACTTACAGCAAAGTGTGTTGACTGGAAACCAGTACAATGAATGCTTGAAAGTAAGAGTGAGAGAACAAAGTGATAGTTAACTAAAACAAAAAATACAAGAAATATGGGACGGATTTTCAAAGGCCTTAGATTGATGCAAGGTGTTTGCGTCAAACAGGTCTGTGCCAAGGGCTGCGCCAAGTGGAAATTTGAGAGGCAGCCTGCGTCACCCAGCAGGCTGTCTGCACCAAAGTGTTCTAGCACCATCCTTGTGCCATGAAAGTGGCTGTGGCATGGTGCTGGGGTCTTGCGGCAGACTGAGACTGCTGCAGCCCTCAGATCCAGAATTTGAAAGAACCCCCCAGGAACCAAGTGCCAAGTACCCTTAGACCAGCAAGGGGCAGGTCTAAGGGGGACTTAGACAGTTCCTGGGGGGGTCATCCTGTACGTGCCACTGTGTGGCCCACCCCATCCATCCCTGGCGAGTGATCCCTGGTGGTCCTGTGGTCCCCCTCTCACCCCCATCACGGTCCCCAACACCCACATCCATGCATCCTGCCAACCCCCCACCCATCTCAGCACTCTCACCCCCCTCCCGTTCCCTGATCTGGTGACCGGCACAGCCCTCCACACACCACCATGGCCGGCCGCCGAATGAGCCGTCGGTGCATGTACTGTATACAGTATACAGTACACTCATGGATTACCCATTCGGCGGCTGCCTGGGGTGGCATATGGAGGGCTGTGCTGGTCGCCGGATCAGGTATGGGAGGGGGGTGAGAGTGGTGAGATGGGTAGGGGGGCACTAGCCCACCAGGGTACCTGGGAGTGTTGCGGAACTGGTGCTGTTGGTGCAGCGGTGTTGGGGGACAGTGCCCAGTTGCTAGTCCCTGTCCATGGGTGCTGCAGACTCCTCGCAACTGTTGCAGCATTCCAGGTTGGTGTACCATACGTCAGGCACAGCACCCCCTTTGCCACAAGCCACTGGACTTAGGCACCGGGACCCTGATAAATAGAAATTTGGGTGCAGGGTCCCGGGTGCACCGCACTCGGCGTAAGCTGCCATTGTCACAGCTTGCGCCGGGGCTTTGAATTTCTGGCCCATATACTTGAAGACAATTTGAAAACATTACAGGATGAAGTACATCCCATAGTATGCTTAGGAAATCTAATCAAGTAACTTGAAATATTTTTTTATTCAGTGGGGAATACTGCTTTCTTTGTTCATTTACACTCATGCCATTGTGTTAGTCAGTCATTCATTGCAAGGGAACAAAGAAAGCGACATTCCACATTGAATAAAATGCTTATTATAAGCTGTTGCATAGAATATTAAATATACAGTAGGTTTAATTAACAGATACATTTTAGGCACGTGGCTGTACCCATATATTATGGCTGAACTGGCATTTCTCTGTTAAATCCCAGTCTTAGTGAGTGATCCCGGATGGCATACTGCACGGTTTGTCGGTGCAAGGATTGCTGGATCTTGTAAATTTGGTAAAGGTCTGTTCAGAACCTTGCAAGTTCTAGAAAGTTAGAAATGCATATAAATAAGTTTTAAGAACATTTTTTTTTCTCACAGATACAGTAGCACAAAACAGCTGTGAGACAGTTTTGACCAAAAAGTATTCTTTGGTAGTGACTTAAAAGGACAATGTCACCCCTTAGGCCTCAAAATGTCTCCAGTTAAAAAACAAATATATATTTTCAAAAGTGAAAAACCTACTGCCACCCACATTGGTATTACCACACAACAACTTGTTTCTTTACAGGCATTCATTAACTCCTATGGCTTACTTTCTGGATGGACTTAGGAACATGATCAACATAATCTAGACAGTCAAGATGCAGTGGTAGGAGAAGAGGCTCTTGCATCATGAGAGACTGCATTGTTTAGGCGTGTTCCTAATGCTCAGGAGTTTTGCAACAAGAGTAGATCAAGGATCAGAAACAATACAAGGTGGGGTTTAACTACACCATTAGCATGTATGTCAGTCCTAAGAAGAGAAGCAGATAAAAAAATGCATCATCAATGAATTATATTGTAGGTAAGCAATCATAGAATTATGTTTATCAATTAGAAATAATATGCTGCGAAAAAGGGCTAACAGTGTCCCTGTAATGAAGGCCTTTTTAATCTGTAAATAAAGAAAACAACATACTGTTTTGTGTGTATGCCGTTATTGTTTCATAAATCTTTCATAACTTGATTTTCTTCTAAACTGACACACATCACTTCTGTGAACAGAAACCCACATTTGTGATATGAGACCTCTGTGTTCGTGAACCTTCGTGGTCAAAAAACAGGAAGGAGAAGAGAATCCTATATGAATGAAAAACAAGAAAATGAGTGGGAAGTTAAATATGCAAGTTATGTGACCAATAATGGAGTAGGTTTGACATTTCAAGGGATTTTGTTGAAAAAAATAACCAATAGTTTTAAAATATTACTAAAATTAGAATGAAACATCATGAAAACGGGTCTTGCTTTCATTACTTGTGAGCCTGTTTTCATTACTCACAAAACCACTGTCATGATATATTAATTCATGTTTGTGACAGTCTGAAACTAAAAAAAATCTAGATGGCTTTGTAAGGACATGATTGTGAACATGCAGCTGAACTATGCTGCATAATATGTAGCTGCTTGACAGGTGGTCTGCATTCTCAAAGCAGTTTGTGGGTCATGAACAGTAATAATTAAATTGCAATATTTGTTATGGGGGTGTAAGACAGGGGGAAGTTAAACATGTCAGTTGTCATATTTTTTTACATAATGAAATAAATTGCAAAATGCATCTATTCGGGTTGAAGCGAAAAGTGTAAAAAAAGTAAGAAAATTAAACATTTGGGTAAAACAATCCCTGGGTTTGAGCAATCATACAAAGCCATATTGGCATTACCAGAATAATGGCAATGACTTGCCAACAAAGTAAAATATTGGTGAAGCAATGGTTGCATAGAGGATACTGCCATTAGGGTAATGCCAACACTGCATTTTTGTTTTTACTTTCTATTTCTCCTCCCTACCCCCACCCCGGAGCTACGCTTCTTCGGGAGACTCCTATGTGCCCCCCCCACAACTGGCCTACCTGAATCCCAGGGGCTTTCCCCTAGGAGCCGTGACTATACCCCGCCAGGCGGGTACGGGGTGGGGCCCAGGCACCCTGATATCTTCTTGTCTCGTCAGATCCCCCGGTGGTCAGGCAGGCAGTCTCAATCAGGGCTGGCACTAGAGCTCTATCTACCTGTGCTCCCTTTTTTCTCTCTGTGTGGTGTAAGCCCTGACATTAAGGCATTATGCCGACGTCCACCACACAGCTCCCTGTTGGTCTGTTCTGCCAGCTTGCTGTACCTCGTACCTCCAACCGGGGTCAGACAAGCCAAGATCCTGTCCCTCCCTCCCCCATGGAGAAGGTGAGCAGTCCCCCCGGCTGGCCCTCCAGCGACCTGAGTCCACTCCTGAATCTGGGTCGTCGGCATCGCAAGCAGAAATCCAACCGCTGCGCCGATGGGCCGGTGCCAACAAAACAACATCACATATTCACAAAGCTTCCAGCAACTTTTAGCCCTAATGTGTCATTTCTCTACTTTGTATGTTTTGTGATTCAACCCTATTAGATGCGTAAACATGTGTGTGTGTGTGTGTATATATATATATATATATATATATATATATATTCATTTGCAAAACACTTCATTAATACTTCAATTAGGGTTCATAGTAATGCAACAAAAGTACAGAAATGAGGCGTTAGAGTTCCCAACCATAACACACCACACCACCCTTCCCCAACAACCAACTGTACCAGCCCACCCCCACCCTACACACAGCAACAGTCATCGGGGTGTGCCTCAGGGTCATCGGCCCTAATGCTCACCCCAAACCATGTGTAAGGAAGCTGAGATGTTAGAGCACAGGAGAATGGGGTGAGCATTAAGACTGAAGACCCCAAGGCACACCCCAATGCCTGTTGCTGTGTGTAGGGTGGGTGTGGTGTGGTGTGGTACGGTTTGTTGTGCATGAAGAGTGGTATGGGGTGTTAGGGTTGGGAGTCCTAACACCTCATTTCCATACTTTTGTCGCTTTAACATGAACCCTAACTGATGCATTAACAAAGTTTTTGCAATGAATTTCCTTACTTTTTGAGAACATGTAATCTTACCCTGATGTGTTTGTGGGAGCGCGGGGCCCTTACCATCAGTCTATAGTGTGTTGTGGGAGCACAGGGATCTCCAGGCTCTATGCTCTCATGCATACATATTGTAATTGTCCCTGATTTTCATGTGGGACCTCATGGCCCTCTGGGTCCTGTGTGCCTATCCAACCATAAGTGTAGAGACATTGTAATTAACCATCATCTCCCTGTGGCAGTGCAGGGCCCTCCAGGCCCTTTGCTGCCATCATTCCATAATGGTGTCTATTTGTGGTAGCACAGGGCCCTATGGGACCTGTGCTCCCATCTATCCATAAATGTGCAAACATTGTAAGTAACTGTCATCTTCCTGTGGAAGCACAGGGCTCTCATGGCCCTGTGCTTCCATCTAGCCATAACTGTAGAGATATTGTAATTAACCCTTATCTCCCTGTGGACTCTGTACTCCCATTACTGCATAATGTTATCCATTTGTGGGAGCACAGGGTCCTCCGGGTCCTGCACTCCCATCTATCCATAAGTGCAGAGATATTGTAATTAACCCCTATTTCCCAGTGAGAGAGCAGGGCCCTATGGGCCCTGCTCTCTCATCTGTCCATAAGTGTAGAGACAAGCATAGGGCTACAGGCATTCCAAGTAACCCTTGTGCTGCAAATTGCACAGTATCACAGTTATCATTGGGACACTGGAAAAGAAATCCACTGCAGCTGTAATCAAGGCCTGGCAACATGCATACTTGCTTTATTCATCTAAAGGTGGACTAAGGTGCGTTTAGTGAAAAATCCATATATTGAAGTGTTTTCAAGATATAGCCACTGAAAGATACCACAATAGCCAGTGTTATCCTATGGGAAATTTCTAAACTTCGGAATGTAATAAGTATAAAACCAATGTAAATTTTATCATCAAACCAGCAAAATGCACAAATGTGGGGCAAGCCCTTTCTACCCTGCAAATTTCAGACCAAAAGTCCTAACCGTTTATTTGTGTGAAGTAACAAAGAAACAGAAATGCTTTGAAAATAGTGCCTCAAATGTTGACACTACTTTTGCCAAAGTGCCACAGTTTGTGGCATTACCAAGGGTGTTTTGTGAAACAGTGTCTTAATTTGCTACAAATAGTATCACAGTTTGAAAAAAGTGTTGCAAAAGTAGTGTTGCAAATTTGCAACATCAAATCAGCCCGTTTAAAATAAACATATTTCCGGGCATCTAATAAAAAAACTGATGCCAGCATTGCATTCCTCTGGCCCATATTAGTTAAACACAACCATTGGGGTTTACCAAGGGACATTATTTTGTGAATTATAACATTTTATTCATGTTACAACTGAAAACAAACTGGCGCAACCAAGAAAGAACTGACCCCATTTGTAAAAGAGAAAGTACTTTTGCAAAAGAGAACTGGTACTTTTGCATGGGACAGCCATTTAATAACTTTTGAACGGATTAATATTTTTTCACCAAACCTTCAAAAGGCACATCTGTGACCCGTACCCCATACACCCTAAAAGTTTTGGACTAAAGCACAAAGCAGTTTTGGAGAAATGGTGTGACAAAGAAATTGACAAAAAAGTGGCATTTTCACATTTGGTGACATTCTGTAGCTCCCCAACTGTACATCCCACTGGAACAATACTTGCTATATCCAGGGATCTATGCTACCAAACGATGCATGCAAAATTTCAGGTGAATCGGTGAAATGGTTGCAAAGTTATTAAAGTGCAAGATATTGGGATTAACAATAGAGTGACTGTTGAACCCTAACTATAATATATAATTGCAAGCAACAACACAGGTTCCACAAAGGTCACAGCATATCCACAACCCTATTTGAATTCACTGGCGCAATCCACAATGCACTTGACTCCAGTGAACTACTAGGCTCAAACTACATTGACTTAACTAAAGCCTTTGACACTGTCAATCATCGCCTCCTGCTTGTCCAGCTTCAGAACACTGGGCTGTCAACTGACTCCATTGGCTGGTTTAAGAGCTAATTTGAAGAATGGTCCCAAACAGAAAGAATCGCTGATACACTCTCGGACCCTAGACCAGTCTGCTCGGGAGTCCCCCAGGGCTCCATTCTGGGACCCCTCCTCTTCAGCCTATTCTTAAACTCACTATCGGGCAGCTGCCCAGAACAAATAATTCTCTACACCGACGATGCTGTGATCCTCATCTCGGACCCTGATCCAATCCAATTACAAAATAAACTTCAGTGGGCCTTCTCCTCCATCGAATCCTGGTTCCTAAATCATAAACTGCTTCTCAATCAGAAAAAAAAACAAGTCTATGGTCTTCTGCAGCCCCCAAAACAAAAATAAACAACTCCACCTTTCCATTGCAACTGAACAAGGAGCCATCCTAGAGCAAACACAATCGTTCAAGTACCTCGGCATCACGCTTGATCCCCACCTCTCATACGCTGTCCATATCAGCAATGTTGCAAAGTCTGCCAATGTGAGGTTAGGCATATTATTCTAGCACAGGAAACACCTAACCCCAGAAGCACTGTCTGTGGCCATCCAAAGCTCCATCATCAGCATCATAGACCATGGTCTTATCATATATGGATCTGTAACTACCAGTGCTCTCAAACATATCACGACCTCCCCGAATAAGGCCTGTCGTCTCATCACTGGCTCACATCGCTGTACCCACACATGTGACCTTTATTCCCAATCTGGATGGCTTCAGCTGGACAAACGCATAAAATACCAAACCTGCATCACGGCCAAGAAAATTATAATGGGGCTTGCCCCACCTGGTGTCTGTGTCCTCCTTAAGCCTAGACATAGGAACGTCACTACAAGGAGATCCAATTCCCATCTACTACATATCCCGTGATGTCGCATGACCCAAGGACAAAGATCATTCACCTATCGGGCATCCAACTGGCTCAGCTCTCTTGGCAGTGCCATAGTGACCGCTCCAATACTCGGCCTCTTCAAGTCCAAGCTGTGCTTCTCACTGCTTGCATCCTGCGATTGCCCATCTTAACATTTCCACCATTGCAGCTACACATGCCCCAGCACTCAGCACTTACAATCAGTCTTTGCACCCCTAGCACCTTACCTGTCATATTCCCTCAACAAGGCCCCCTGGCTGCACTGTCTCCTGCCCTTGCTCACCTTCCCCCCATATCTTCACTCCTGCCCCCACCCCAACCACCTCCCATACTCCCCCTTACCCCTGCACCCTCCTTCCCCATGATCTCCTACCCTCACTTCCCCACCCACCCTCCTTCCGTTGTCTTGCTCAATGCTCAAGTCTTTGTACTGGTTATTACATGTCTGTCAGTCAATGACTATGTTTGTAACTAAAAATTATGACTGTTGCACATGCTGATGTGAAACCTTTGTAAAAGAGCCTTGGCTCAAAGGTCTTGTAATCCTAGACTGAAATGAATAAATAAATAAATAAATAAATAATTCATTGCAAAAAAACCTTGTTAATCCATCAGTTAGGGTTGATAGTATAGTGACAATTGTCTGAAACTTTGATGTTGGGGTCATCGACCCTAACTATCACCTCATTCCATGTGTAAACAAGCTGTGAAGGTGCAGTTCAGAAGAATGGGGTGAGAGTTAGGCCCAACAACCCCAAGGCACACCCCAATGCCTGTTGGTATGTGGAGGGTGGAGGTGGGGTGGTATGGTTGGCAACTCTAACATTGAATTTCCAGACTTTCGTCAGCGTACTATCTAACATAACTGATGCATTTATGGAGATTTTGCAATGAATTTCCCTTCTTTTGAGATAGTATAATAGTATCCTTACTTTACTGTGGGAGCACAGGGTAATCCATCCATAGATGCACATATGTATGTAAGCGTAGAAACGCACGGACCTCTGGACTCTGTGCTTCTTTGAGTCAAACAACAGTGATTGATTTGTCAGCATAGCCATCTTATTACCCCACCTCATTTACCCTGGTACAGATAAATTGTGAAATGCAAGGCAAATCATTATTATGTGCAACTGCAATGCTATTCTGCACCACAGGAGCTAAAACACATTTCAGGCAAAGTGTGGAAAATGGAAGCTGTACTGTTCATGAGGTAGTGTGAAAAAATGGCTATGTTGAGAATTTGGTGGCAAAATATTGAAGAGTACCAAAGTTATTTACATGCCTAGAATAAATTAAATAGATGTATGTATTGCGGGCATTTTTTAGGAATCTGTACACCAAATTTTCAACATGGCCTTTTGGTGACCTCACCTCATGAACAGTGACACTGTCTTTTTTTTAGTAATTAGCCCCAAAAGAAGATTTCACACAGCGTACGAGCCATTCTGTGCTACAGTAGTGAAAACACATTTTGGGTAGGATGTAGGTGTGTAAAAATGGCAATGCTGAAAATCTGGAGTGAAAATATTAAACATTGGCAAAGTTACGCACGTGCATAGGAAAATTTCAACGAGCACACATAACTTGGGCGTTGTTTCATATTTTTGCAACAAATTTTCAACATGGCTCTTTGGGACCCCACTTCATGATCAGATACACTATTGTTTCGTTACTCGGTCCTAAAAAGTCATTCTGCACAGCGACTGTGAAATCACCTTTCGGGGCCGAGTAACAAAATAACAGTGCCAGTGAAAAGGAAAAGCAAAAGAAATACAAGAAGATCGTTAGGGAAGATGATAGTCAACACAGAGTTAAGAATATGAGTCAACTTAGAGTTAAGAATTGTATGGTCAAGGAAAATAATTAAAGCATATTCATGTAAAGTAAGAAAAAGACAAGTAAGAAATATTTTATTTTTTAGTTTTTGTTGACCAGGAAATTGAGGATTAGACAATTCTGCCTATTTTCAGCCTTGTCCCGGGGCAGGGGGACACAAATGGATGCCAATGCTACACAAATAGTGTAGAGAGGATGAAGAAAAAGGGAGAGAATGTGGTGGAAGACATGCAGAAAGTGAGCATATTGGGTACTTCATTTCTATGTTTAAAGAAGATACTGTACATGTCCATTCCGAAGTATAGAATACACTGAGTGTAGAGATAGTCAGAAATTAGAGATAAAACATGTATCCAAATAGATAGGACTGAAGGGTCTGCAAGACCTAAAGAAAAACAAGCCCTGAGGGCCAGATTGATGCACCTAAAGGTGCTGAGGGAAATAAGATAGGTCCTGGCAGTACCCTTGACATGCCTGTTTTAGATGTCAATGGCAACTGTCAAAGTACCAATAGACTAGAGGGTAGACAATGTCCCTCTGAACAAAAGTGAGGATAGGGAGAACCTGGGAAATTAAAGGCCAGCAAGTCTGGCATGAACAGACAATTGTAAAAGAATACATAATTGATAGTGAGGTGGGTGCACGGGAGAAATTGAGTCTGCAGATGGCACACAACTCTGAAGAGCGGACAGTTTTGAAGGAATTAACAGCATAAAAAAAGATGTAGACAGGCTGGAGAAATGGTCCATTACTTGACAATTAAACACCAATGCCAAGAAAAAAAGGAAATGCACACTGACTGTAGAAATTCACATATGAATTATTTTATCATAGATACGTAGATACTGTCAGCAGATAAGGGCCTATGTGCCACCCAGTCTGATCATTTGAGCTTGTAAGTTCCCTTTACATATTTTTAGAAGTCTGTTGCCCCTTAACCCTGACCTCCAGGATTCCCTTATGTCTATTCCATGCATTCTTAAATCCAGTGATTGTTTCAGCCCCCACCACTTCCTCTGGCAGGGTGTTCCACTTGTCTACCACCCTTTCTGTGAAGAAAATTTCCTCACATTTCCTCTGGATCACCCTCCCTCCAACTTCTTCCCATGCCCTTTAGTCCTGGAACATATTTTTTGCTGGAAAATAGTGTATTCATGCATCCTATTCCTCCATGTAAGGTGCTTTTTTATGTTATTTATTTATCTATTTAAATCTTGGATTACAAATACCTTTGAGCTAGGGGCAGCTCATTTACAAAGGTTCCATATCAAAGGAAATTGTTACAGTAAGGTTGGGAGGTATAGACAACATTCACGGTATCAACGGTGATACAGACAACATGCATGGCATCATCAGAGCACAGCAAGTCAACTAGTAACTAAGTGGGAACAGTGCTGCACTCTCAAGATTACAAGCAAGCATAGAAAACCATAAGGTACGTTTGAAGCAACATTGCTAATCAGAGGTGGGGGAAGGGGAAGAGTAAGGAAGAGGTAGGGGAGATGAGAGGGCAGAGTCCAGATAGAGAAGGAAAAGAAAATATGGCAGCCAGAGGCCTTGTCATAAGGTGAGAGGGAGGGGAGGCTAAGGTGGGAGAATGAGTAAAAGAGGGGGAAAAATGAGGGTGGATGAAGGGGAAGAAGATAAGGGAAAGTGGGGACCAGAGGGCCTGGACAGGTCCAGGAAGGGGGGAGTCAGTGGGATAAGAGCAAGGAGGGGGTGAAGTAAGGGAGGAGGTGGCAGGGAGAAATTGTTCTGTCAGGAGAGGTGAAACAAAACAGGAAGCTAAGTAAGAGTCTCAGAGACTGAAAAAAGTGGTATACGGGTGTCTGCAGAAGTGGGAAACTAGGTGTAACAACCACAAGTGCTTTCGGTTAGGAGATGATGATGAAGCATAAGTTTAAATTGGGACAGACTAGAAAGACTGCTCAGTTGGTTGCTTAGATTATTAAACCACAGGGGGGCTCTGTATTGAAAGGATTGTTGGTATTAAGCAGTCTGACAGTGGGGTACTAGAAGGGGGTCAGAAACTGAGGTACGTGTGTGTTGGGTCTTAGGTGATCTGTTTAGCAGGCAACCAATGCTTGGGGGTAGTAATCCAAGTAGAGCTTTTTTGGATAGGAGGTTGTATGTCTCTATCATATCCCCTCTCTGCCACCTCTCCTCCAGGGAGTACATATTCAAGTCCTTCAGCCTGTCCATATAGGACTTGTAATGCAATCCCTGTACCATCTTTGTTGTCCTCCTCTGAACCTTCTCCACCCTGCCTATGTCCTTACGTAGGTAAGATCTCCAGAACTGTATACTGTACTCCAGGTGGGGCCTCACTAGTGTCTTGTATAGTGGAATGATGACTTCCCTTTTCCTGCTGGTGATGCTCCTGCTTATGCATCCCAGCATCCTATTTGCTTTACCTGCTGCCTTGTCACACTGTTTCCCTACCTTGAGGTCATCAGAGATGATAACCTCAAGGTCCCTTTCCTGCTTGGAGCAGGCTATACCCTTAGCCCCCAAATGATATGTTGTTCCAGGGTTTTTGTGTCCCATATGCATTATTTTGCACTTTGCATTGAATTTCAACTGCTAAATCCTTGATCATTCTTCAAGCTTCTGCACGTCCCTTTGCATTCTGTGCACACCATCTGGCATGTCCACTCTGTTACAAAGCTTCATGTCATCAGCGAACAGGGAAATTCTGCCTTCTAGGTCCTGTGCAATGTCACTGATGAAGACGTTGAATAGGACTCGTCCCAGCACTGATCCCTGCGGCACCCCACTGGTCACTCTTCCTTCTGTGGAATGACAGTCATTTACCACCACCCTCTGTGTCCTACTACCCAGCCAATTACCCACCCACCACAGTACTGTCCTACCCACACTCATATTCCCCAGTTTGTTTAATAGCCTTCTATGTATGACAGTGTCAAAGGCCTTGCTGATGTCCAGATAGGCCACATCCACTGCCCTCCCTGATCCACCTCCCTTGTCTCCCAGTCAAAAAATTCAATGAGGTTGGTCTGGCATGACCTCCCTCTGGTGAAACCATGCTGCCTTGGGTCCTGCAGTCCATTGGCACCAGGTGTTCCACCAATCTCTCCTTCAGTAGTGCTTCCATGATCTTCCCCACTACAGAGGTCAGGCTGACTGGTCTGTAGTTCCCTGCTTCCTCTTTGTTCCTGGTTTTGTATAAGAGGACCACATCTGCTGTCCTCCAGTCTTTGGGTACCTCCCCTGTTTCCAGTGATTGGCTAAACAGGATTACCAGAGGTTCATCCACCAGTTCTCTTAATTCCTTTAGGACTCTGGGATGCACCACATCTGACCCCATTTCTTTACTGACTCTTATTCCTTCTAGTTTCTTTAGGACCCTTTCCCGTGTAAAGGGACTTGTGTCCATTTCTGCAATGTTGCCACCCCTTGTACTCCCTTCAGGCCTTTTACCCTCCCCTTCCTCAGTAAGGACTGAGCAGAAATATCTGTTCAGTATGTCAGCTTTACTGTTGTCACCCTCCATGCTGCCCCCATCCTCCCCCTTCAGTCTCACTATACCTCCCTTTGCCCTTCTTTTTTCACTTATGTACCTGTAAAAGGTTTTGTCTGCTCTACCCACTGATTTTGCAATGTGCTCTTCTGTCTGAGCTTTGGCTTTCTTTATTGACCTTTCTGTCTCCCTTTGCTTCTCCTGGTACTTCTCCCTATCCCCTTTTCTACCTGTGTCTTTTTGTATTGCCTGTATGCAATCTTTTTGGCTTTCACTTTCTCCACTACCTCCTTGGAAAAACATAATGAGCTCCTCTTCCTTTTCCCCTTGCTATCCTGCTTAATACATAATTATGTGGCTCTTGTAATCATTGCTTTAAACATTGCCTACTGTTCCTCCACTCTTGATTCCCTTCCCATTCCCATTAGTGCCTCTTCCAAGCATGTCACCATTTTCCCAAAGTCTGCCTTCCTAAAATCCAGGATACGTGTTTTTGTGTGGTTTGGTTCTGCTCCTTCTATGATCTCAAACCACAGTGACCAGTGGTCACTGTACCCCAGGTGCTCCCCCACTGTTGCCCCTATCACGCTGTCCCTGTTTGTGAGCACAAGGTCCAGTGTTGCCTTCTGCTGAGTTGGTTCCATGACCAGTAGCTTAAGGAAGGCACCTTGAAGGGAATCCAGGATAAATCTGTTCCTCACTGATGCTGCTGCTGGGATGCTCCAGTCCATTTCTAGAATATTGAAGTCTCCAACCAGCACCACCTCCCCTTGGTCCAAGATCCTTGGATGGCTAGCATTAACTCCTTATCTGTCTCTTCCTCCTGGTCTGGTGGTCTGTAGACCACCCCGTGTGGATGGCTGACCCTGTGTTCCTTTCCAGCTTAACCCACATTATCCCCCCCACCATTTTGTTCCTCCTGGATCTCTGTGGCTTTTATGCCATCTTTCTCATAAAGTGCCACTCCTCCTCCTCCCTTCCTGCCTGTCCTGTCTCTTCTGAATATGTTGTAGCCGGGTTTGACCATCTCCCAGTCATGTTTATCATTGCACCAGTTCTGCGTGATGGCCACAATGTCCAGGTCCGACTGCACCATAGCAGCCTCTAGATCCTCCATCTTGTTGCTAAGGCTCCTGGCATTAGCACACATGGCTTTCCATGATGTGAACTCCCTGGACTTTTTAACTCTTCTGCTCCAGCCCTCTCCCTAGTTGTCCTTTATCTATGGTTCTCCCTGCTGTCTGCCCTTCTGTTTTATTTTGCCCTATTTCTGCCTATACACCCTTTGGGTGCCTATCTCCATCTTTTGGACACTGCTTTGTAGAGATATCTCCTCCTCCTGTTCACTGGTTCCATTGCTAGCTATGGGCGGGTTGGGCAATTAGGTACCATCCTTGCTGGCCTGCCCCCCCCCAGCTAGTTTAAATGCCTGTCCATTTTGCATTTAAACTTATCATTGAGTGCTTGAATTCCCCTCTAGGACAGATGCAGGTCGTCAGGCTTAAACAAGCCATGATCCCTCCATGTGGGTCCCAGTCACCAATGAATCCAAACCCTTCCTTGCAGTGCCAGTTCTTCAACCATATGTTAAAGTTCCTGGTGCATGTGCCCCTACACTCTATAATGCCTCTCACAGGTAATACTTCTGAGAAGATGACAGATGTAGCTACTTGCTTGAGACCTCTTCCCAATTTTCTAAACTCTTCCTGAACTTCATTATGCTCCCTGATTACCAAGTCATTAGTACCTAGGTGGATAATAACATCCTGCTCACCCTCCCATCTTGTCTTCCCGACTATCCCCAGGATCTTTCTCCCATCCCTCCATGCCATGGCACCTGGTAGGCATCTCACCTCCCTGTCCTCCCCCATGTGAGTTCTTGGCTGGATCCCTCTTACAATAGACTCTCCCACTGGGATTTTCTTCCTCCTCCTCCTCTGGGGTCCACTGATCTCCCCACTGAGGTCACCTCCTCGGTTGACCTCCACATCCTTCTCTTCCACTTCTCTGAGTGCCTCTGTTTGGTTGACCCATTTGCCAGTGCAACATATGAGTTCTGGAGTGAAACAGTATTTGGGATGTGCCTCTGCCTGACCATCCTAACCATCTCTGAGCCCACCGTCATCCAAGTGCTCCTTATTCTTGCATCCTTTGAGGCAGTGGCATTAGACTGGGTAGTCTCTGGAAAGGAGTGAAAGTACTCCTGACCCAGTTTACTTCTGCTCTTAGTCTAGCTACCTTGTCCCACAGTCCAAAGAGATGCTTGCAGATAGGGTAGCACCTCAGTGTCCAGAAGGTCTGCCTGAATATGGCTGCGCCGCATCCACTGCATTGCACCACTCCCCACATTATACTGCACTTATACTGCTATTCCAGTAGTTGTCGCTTACTGAAGCTCTCCTTCTAGTTCCCTCTTTATTAATTTACTGTCCTGAAAATCCTGCCACTGATCCTCAGATACTTTTTTTTAAAGAAGGAAAACAACAACAAAAGATGAGTCAAAACACTTGTTCTGCTGAGGATGGGCTTTCTCGCCCTTATTCCACTCACACTCCACAATCCATCAGTCGGTTAAAGGTTAAGCACTCAAAGGAAGAAGGGGACATGTAGACAGATTAGCAGAGTTTGAAAACTTAGCTTCTCATAGTGGTTTGTGAAGTTTGCTGACTTTGTGTAGTGAGAAGTGTCGACTTCACAAAGCTTTTGTTAGGAGGAGAGGTACATTTACCAGTGAAGTTTATGCATTGTGGCAACTTCACTAGCAAAGTTGCCCATGAAGCTGCCACTATGTATAGACTTCCCTGGTAAAAGTACCACTTTACCTGCCATTTGGCACACCTTTGCAAAGTGGCAAAGTGAAGTGAAGTGCAAAGTTGGTGCTGGATATAGGAACTTTGTGAAACTTTATAAAGCAAAGTTACCCCACTTTACACCAGCTTCACAGGCAAAGGTTAAATTTGCTGCAATTCTGTTGGTTATAACAAACAATAGTCTAAAAATATCTGCAAAATGCACCAAACAGTACAAGAAAGCAAACCAGATGTATCAGGATTGTTTTTCAGAGCAGGTGCTGGATTAGTGAAAAATTCTACAGAGTAATGTGATGAGAACCACAGAAACACAGAATTTGTTGACAGAAATGGTCTGCTTGGTCCACCCAGTCAGCTGGATTTTCCTGCCTAGTTTATCTCCACACACCTTAACTGGCATCCAGTGGCTCTATCTCCTCCCTGCCTATTTACTAATATTCCCCTATTTCTATCCCACATATGCTTGAAGACCCCTACTGTTTTCACCTCCATCACTTCCATGTCACCTCATGCTCTCCTGTCTTCCAGGGTATACTGTACATGTTGAGGGCCCTCATTCTCTTTTCATTGGCTTTTGATGCAACCACTGCAACATTTTAGTTGCCTTCCTCTGGACTGCCTCCACCCTGTCTATGTCCTTTCTGGGGTGTGGCCTCCAGAACTGGACACAACACTCCAGTGGGGTCCCACAAGTGAGTGATATGGTTCTATGTGATTTGGGTGAGTCAAAAATAGTGAGGTCAAAATTGGCAAAGGCAAAAGAGTGTAACCACATTAAACAAGGGGTACAACCCAGCAATCACTGAAACAGCAACAAATATTTAAAGGTGGCTTTCTGCTGCGGCGAAGTCCCCTGCACCCCACCTTGCTAAAATGACTAACTCTGGGGGGAAGCAACTCGGGGAGGGGGAAAAGCTGTAGGTCGCCATTTCAGCGATTGCTGGGTTGTACCCCTCACCATATGTGGCTGTGCTTTTTTGCCTTTGTTGACTTTGGCTTCTCCATTTTTGACTTATCATTATCACAGGATACTAAGTGATGTAGCTCAACACCACCTCCCTCATTCTACTGGAGATACCCCTTCCTATGCACCCTAGTATCCCACTGGATCTACCCACTGCTTTGAAACACTGTCCTGCCAGTTTGTGGTCATTATATATGACAACCCCAAGGTCTCTGTCCTGCTTAGTGACTGTTGGTACATCCCCTATCTTATTCTTAGCTCCTGGGTTCTTATCCCCTAGGTGCATGATTTTGCACTTTTTGTCACCGAAACTGATATATCAGTGCTGGAACTATAGATGTGTTTAAAACACAATGGAATATCTGTAAGTGGTTTATTAAGAATTAGAGATTGGTAGGAGACAGGGAACATTTTGAGTGGAAGAATAATTTAGAGCAATACATTGTAGGTCAGCAGGCAGACTTAATGAAGATATATAGAGTCCAATTCTCAAAGTGTCCCTGACTGATGCAATAGGCTTGCGCCACAAAGAATGGTGCAAGGTGTGACTTGGGCCAAAGGATGCACCTGGAGCAATTCTCAAAAGCTGCCTGCATCAAATGAAAGCTGAGTGTTCCAAAGGGACCATTCTTGCGGCACAAAATGGGCTGCGGCATGGTACAAGGTGCATTGCATCAGTGTAATGCTGCAACATACCCTAATATTGTGTTCTCAAAAGTGGCCAATGGCGATGAAAACCAACACTCCTTAGACCAGCCAGGGCTGGTCTATTAGTACTTAAATGTGTGTCCTCCAGTAAGGTTTAGTGAACTTGCACCACCCCTGCAGCCATACCTGTCTACCCTTTAGCTGTAACATGAGGGACACTGACCCCATAATGAGGGACCCAGCCTCAGAAATGAAGAAAGAAGAAGAGAACTATATGGGAACTATTGTGTTAACTTGTACAAAGTGTATGTCCAGTTCCATGCCATACAGCAATATGATTTTCTGCTGTACAGTTTGCATGTACAGCACATCTAGGTGTGGAACGCATCTTTTCTATGAGGGATGGATGTGGTACAGGTCAGTATTGAGGGATAAACTGAGGGATATCTCTCTAATCAGGGACAGTTGAGAGGTATGCCTGGAGCCCTCCCTGGGCAGGTGGGAACATGTGCTGTGGATCACCATCCCCAATCCTGAGCCTATGTATAGGTAAATGGCAACACTGCCCTGGTGTCCAGTGGTCCTCCCTTCTGAACTCCATAAATGTAAAACATACATCTCTTCCCTTGTGGCTAGTGGTCCTTTTTCCATGATCCCCCATGTTCCCTCAATGCATAACTCACAGAACTCCATGGTGTTCAGTGCCCCCAATCCCCCAGTACCGTCTCCAACAATACCAAACAGTCCCTGGTGTCTAGGGGATACCCCAACCCACACCTCCCCCACCCTGACAAGTAATGCCCCACCACCTCACTCCCATATCCCATCCTGGAGCTAGTGACTGGCACAGCCCTCTGCTCTCCACCACAGCCAGCCAATGACTGAGCTATCAATAAGCACATAATGTAGCAGCTGATTGTACAATATATGCTCCTTGACAGCTAAGTCGGCAGTTGGCTGTGGTGGAGAGTGGAGAGCTGTGCCCATTGCCAGTTTCAGGATGGGATAGGGGGTGGTGAGAAACTACCTGACATGGTGGCATGGGTGAGGGATCCCCTAGACACTAGGGAATGTTGGGTATTGTTGGACAAGGTGCTTGGGGATGAGTAGGTGGAAAATTGGATACCAGGGAGTTCTGTGAGTTATTCATAGAGGGGAGATTAGTGATCAGAGGAGGGGGGACAGCTAACCACCAGGGCTGAGATGTATGTTTTACATTTGTGAGGATTGGATGGACCACTGGAAACCAGGGCAGTGTTGCAGTTTACCTATACATAGGTTCAGGGTTGGGGGAGGAACCAATAGTCACCAGGGAGTACTTTTTATGTTACATGCATATCTCATACATGTTATATGTCATTTTCTGGAGTTGTACACTCTCCTAGGATGTACTGCTGCCCTTCAAAGTGTGCCACCTGACTGCACCCACAGCTTGTCCTGTAGAAGCTCCTAGAAATGATAGTCAATAATCAGCTGAAGGATCACCTCAAATAATCAAATTTATTTAACCCCCTCCAATCTGGCTTCTGGCAAAACCATAGTAAGGTGTCAGCACTAGCCAAAGTGACAAATGATTGATTCACTACCCTGGATAATAAAAACTCTACTGGAGCTGTCTACATAGACTTAAGCAAGGCCTTGAACACGGTCGATCATAACACTCTGCTAACCACAAGCAAAGACCTTTGGCTGAATAACTGCTCACTAAACTGTTTCACTATCTATCTTACTGGTCAATTCCAGTGCATGAAAACCAATGGACTCCTTTCCTCTTCCCTACTGATAACTAGTGGTGTACCCCAGGGATCCATTTTTGGACACCTGTTATTCACAATTTACATCAAATCCCTTAGTGACAACATCCATAACTCTAGACTCCAATTTTGTGGATGATTCTGTCCTTTATACATCCAAACTAGGGCTGGGCAGACTGTTCAGCAGAAGATCTGGACCCCCATATAGAACTTGCAATCCACAGACTGGATAAGTACAGACTTCATCGAAGAAATCTGATTCCGGGTCCAAGGAAGTGCCATTTCTGCCATTTTGTTTACTGTTGCCATGGGGATGCAGGTGGCACACTCGTTCCACATACAGGTGGCTGGCAGCATCCAGTCAGGCAACAGTCATGTGATGCAGTCATGGTATATAACTGTGTTGAGTGTGCAACACAGCCCAGACGAGAGAGGAGGATGGTTAGAGGAGCAGGAGCACCTTGGAAAAGACGCTACCAGAAAAGGTTGCCAAACAAAACTAAAAGAGAACCCCTCAAATATGAATATATATATATATATATATATATATATATATGGAAGGAAGGAAAACAAGGGAGAGTCAGAGAAAGGAGAAATACTGGGGAGGGGAGGGGAGGGAGAGAAACTGATTGTCAGGGGAGGATGACGGCAGGTAAGGAGTCAGAACTTAGCAGGACTGGAGAAATGAGGAATCCAGAGGGACTGGGGAGATAGTGGTGGCCCGGGTGGCTGCCGTTGGGGATGCAAAAGACAGGCAGTGTGGCAATGTGACTGTATGTACATGAGCAACGGCAGGCTGGTAAAATCTTTGACTTGTGCCATTGCAGAAGATCCAGAGGAGAGATGGAGACACTACTGTGAGGGCCCAAAAGAGATTTTACAGTTACAGAAAATCCCAAATGAAAGTTTTTTTCTTTTCTTGGCATCAGACAGTGTAGCAGTGTGCACATGAGAAAGGGCAGATTGGCAAAATATTTGACTTGTGCCATTCCAGATCCAAAGGAGAGGGAGAGACTACCGGGGGCCCCAAATAGATTTCAGTTACAGAACATGCCAAATGAAAGTTCTTCTTTTCTTTTCTTGGCTTCAGTCAGTGTAGTTGTGTACACGAGAAAGGGCAGGCAGGCAAAATCTTTGAATTGTGCCATTCCAGATCCAGAAGAGAGAGGGAGAGACTGATGGGGGCTCAAGAGAGATTTAGCAGTTATGAAAAATCCCAAATGAAAGTTTTTTTTTCTTTTCTTGGCCTCAAACAGTATAGCTGACTGTATATATGAGAATGGGCAAACTGACAAAATCTTTGACTTGTGCCATTCCTGATTCAGAGGAGAGAGGGAGAGACTACTGGGGGTCCAAAAGAAATTTTACAGTTACACAAAATCCCACTTTTTTCCTGTCTTAAGTGTGGCTGTGTGTACAGGGCAAAGGCAGCAAGGTGGCAAAATAAATCTTTGACTTGTGCCATCCAATCACAAATCACAATCACTTGTTAGTATTCATTCATGATCTCATCCAGAGGGGAGAAAGAGAGACTGCAGGGTGGCTGATGATAAATGTAACAGTCCCAGAAATCCCAAATAAAATGTATTTTCCTGGCTTCAGCATGGCTGTGTGTACAGGGCAAGGACAGCTGGGTGGCAAAATAAATCTTTGATATGTGCCATCCAGTGGGGAGAGAAAGAGACTGCATAGGGCCATGATAAACATAACAGTCCCAGAAATCTCCCCCCAATTTTTTTTTCTTGCCTCAGCATGGCTGTGTGTACAGAGCAAGGGTAGCAGGGTGGCAAAATAAATCTTTGACTGGTGACTTGCAGAGGGGAGAGAGAGAGAGATACTGCGGGGGGCAGAGGGGGGCCCACAAGAAATCTAACAGTCCCAGAAATCCCAAATAACATTACTTTTCTGGCTTCACTGTGGTTGTGTATACAGGGCAAGGGCAGCAGGGTGGTAAAATAATTCTTTGACTTGCGAGGTCCAGAGGGGAGAGAAAGATAGACTGCAGGGTGGCCCACAATAAATCTAACAGTCCCAGACATCCCAAATAAAATTTATTTTCCTGGCTTCAGTGTGGCTGTGTGTACAGGGGAGGGGAGGCGGGGGCAAAATAAATTGTAGACTAGTGGCATCCAGAGGGAGAGAGAGAGAGACTGCAGGGTGGCCCACAATGAATGTAACAGCACCAGACATCCCAAATAAAATTTATTTTCCTGGCTTCAGTGTGGCTGTATGTACAGGGCAGGTCAGGGGGGCAAAATAAATCTTTGACTAGTGGCATCCAGATGGGAGAGAAAGAGACTGCAGGGTGGTTCACAATAAATGTAACCATCCCAGAAATCCCAAATAAATTATTTTTCCTGGCTTCAGTGTGGCTGTGTGTACAGGGCAAGGGCAGCAGGCTGGCAAAATAAATCTTTGACTTATGCCATCCAATCATGATCACTTGTTAATGTTTATTCATGATTTCATGTATTAAAAAAAATACTGTTTGGACAAACAACATACTAGTTGATGTGCCTGTGCTGCTGGCTGTTTGTGGATCAGGGGATAAAATCTGACTTTGTGACTCGCAGCAGGCTGTTTACACTACAACACAAGTAAAGTCCAACTACACACAAGTGTCATCATCATCACTCATTCCCCATTATTCCTCCTTATTATCATTAGTTTTGTAGTATTTTGCATTACATTAGGTGTGATAGATTGACCCCTCCCACACACACTTTGAAGGCTTTGGCATGATTATTTCCCTATAAAGTCTACTGCAGTAGCAAATGTTTCTCTCTTCTAAACTATATATATCTAACTCTACCATTATGTGAAGGCCACCCATAATGGTATCTTTTGCTCCCTTGACTGTCCCTCTTTTATTTCCTTTTCATCCCCTGCCTATGCCTGCATAAAGAAATTACAGAGTGTATTTTCCTGGGCAGAGTGTAAAGAATGGTAGCCCTAAATAAAAACACTTCTCCTAGAGCTGCATACATCGAGCACTGGGTGCTCTGTGCAAAGAAACAGTGCAGGCAGTAAAAAGACAGCATAAACAGAAAGGTTGCACTGGGTACAAACTTGTTGCCTAAGCAATTAAACATAAAGAAATGCAGTTACCTTGTTCAGTAGGGATAAAACATGAGAAGGTAGCTAAAGAAAGAAGACTGTGCAGAAATGAAGTAAACAGGAGTGATTTCTGTTTTCTCCTTGCCTCTGAAAATAAAGAGAGCTCCTACCTGAACACAGCAATCATGTAAAATGGGCTCTTAGGAACCAGCAGCCCCAGGTGGAGGCTGTTATATAGGAACTCCCTGGCTAGCAATTTAACTGGAAAAGGGGAGGAGTTTCATGCCTAGAGATAATTAAGATATTTTACTGAATATCTTTTGCTACTTTGTTTTTATGAAATAAAGGAATGGCTCATTATTGTTTGATGTTTCATATATATATGTAAAGTAATGCTGATCTACCAAAATGTCTGTATTAGAGGAGGCTTAACTATTAATTAGAAAAGCGGCAGATCAGCTGACCTGATGATGCTGTAGAGACCTGTATAAAAGCAGCCCTAGTTCTCAGAAATGGCAGATAGGCCTGAGAGTGAGTGAGAAGAGGTTATCTAAAACATAGAAAATTGTAGAAACTATGACAAGAAGGTTTTCTAATCCGTGGCAGAACTACCAGGGGAGGGTAGTTCTGAGAGCTCAGAAGAGCTGTTTTCTTTTGGTTTATTTCAGTTTTTCTTTTGTTATTTAAGTCTGAAATTTAAGACTTGTGCCAAATGTGGTATATGTTTATTTTTGTATATAAAATATCCTTTTTACAAAAAAATGATTCCATCTGGCAAATAAACACCACACCTAGCAAAGGTGTGTTAACCTTACTTTGGAAGTCTTGACTCACTTATTTACCCTACCCACATAACCCGGTCACAGAAATTTGGTGTTAGAAGTGGGATCTGGTTGTCCATCCTAGGTGGGAAACCAGATTACGGTTACAGTCCTGGTACTAGGGTGAAAAAAGTGAAAGGATGTCAGACGAGGAGGAGAAGATGAAGAGAGCTATGGCAGCTGGTGTCCAGACCAGGACACAGGTGGCAAAAAAACGGAGAGATCCTGATGCCTGGACTAGGACAAGCAGTACGACCCAAGAGACTGAAGGACCTGAGTGGTGAAGATGAGGATGAGAATCGGAAAGAAGAACAGAGGATGTATCCAGATGAACCACCAGAGGGATTACCCTAGTTAATGAGGTGGTTGGCTATAAGACAACTGGACATAGAATGAGAAAGAGAACATGAGAGGAGGAGAAGACAAGATACCAGGTGGGCAGAGACTTTAAGGGCCTTACATGACTTGGGGGCAAGTAGAGGACAGGATGGTGGCAGGCCAGACTCAAACCCAAAGGATATAAAATTAACAAAGGTGATGGTAACAGATGATATAGAGGTTATCTCACTACATCTGAGAGGGTTCCCAGGCCTGTGCTTGGCCTCAAACACAATGGGTGGTGTGGTTAGCCCCATATCTAACTGGGAAGGCACAGTTAGCATACAGTAACATGATGCTAGGACTGCTAACACATATGATCTAGTAAAGAAATAAATACTAAAAAAGTATGATATCAACACTGAGACATACCGGCAGAGATTTCGGGCATTAAAATACCAGACATATGACACCCCTAGAGAGACCTTTATATGGTTACGGGAATTATGTAACAAATGGCTACAACCAGAGGGGAAAACAGTAGACAATATAATTGATATTGTAGTGGGGGAACAGTTTTTACAGATCTTACCCCAAGATGTACAGATATGGGTAAGGGGAGTGTAACCCAGAAACTGTAGAAACTGCCATTACACTAGCAGATGACTATCTCACTGCCCACCAGACCATAAAGAAAGGAGGGAATAGACCCCAGGAGACTGTCAAACCCAACCCTGTAGTAAGACCAGTTTATGAGCAACCTAGCTATGGGAGATATGAAGGTCACCAAGATAACAGGGGTGTTACTGGGAGACGACCTTTCCCTGCAGACATCATTTGCTAGAATTGCAAAGGACAGGGACATATTGCCCGATATTGCTCTACAAAAAGAGGAGATACAGCACACTTAGCATTACTAAACCCTGGGTACTTTTTCACTGAGGTAACAGTGGAGAATAAGAATGTGACTTCCCTAATAGACTCTGGTAATAAACAAACATTGATTGGACCAGAACTGGTAACTAAGAAGGAAAGGGGACTGCCAATGAGTGTGGTTTATGTGCATGGGGACATACATGTATACCTTACAGTGCCAGTGGACATGGTAATAAAAGAAAAACAGACCGCTTTAGTGACATGACTGGTCCCACATTACCCGTACCTATGGTCATTGGGCATGACTTTCCTGACTGTGCTAATTTAATGGTTGATAAAGGAACTATAACTGCTGTAACCACCAGGACCCAAGAACAGAGAAAGCAACAGCTGGGGGACAGTTTTCCTTTCCAAGGAGACGTGGTTGACCAACCAGGGAAAACTAAACTGTCCCACAATATGAGGAAGAAAATTCAAAGACAATGGCAAGTAAAACAGAATAGTTTAACACCAGAGAATGTACAAACTGTTTTTGTAAAAGCAATTATTGTGGATGAACAAAAGGCTGATTTTAGTTTAAAACCTTTTTTCCAGCAGGTTGGGAAGATACAGACCCCAGGTGCCCCCAAAATGGTAATGAAAAATGAATTGTTGTACAGGATATGTGAAAACTCAGTAACCAAGGAAGAGGTAGAACAACTGTTAGTCCCCTCCTGTTTTAGAAAGGATTTATTGTACCTCAGTCACGATCTATCATGGGCAGGGCATGCAGGAAGAGATAGGACACTAGGCAGGTTGACACAACACTTCTTCTGGCCAAGGATCCATGAAGATGTAGCCCAATATTGTAGAGAATGTGAGGCTTGTCAACTTGTGGCTCCTGTTGGGAAGAAGGATGAAGTCCCTCTGGTACCCCTACCTCTAGTTACTACACCATTCAAACAAATAGGGATGGATATAGTAGGTCCTTTAAATAAAAGCTTAAAGGGCAATCAGTACATACTTGTCATATGTGATTATGTGACAAAATACCCCGAGGCCATACCCATGAGATCAGTGTCAACACCTAAAATCGCTGAGGAATTAGTAAAGCTCTTTAGCAGAGTTGGTATACCTAAGGAGATACTAACAGATTGGGGTACTAACTTTAATGCTGAGTTATTGAGGGAGCTTTATCAAATGTTGAGTATAGTGGCTGTATGCACATCCCCCTATCATTCCCAGATAGATGGCCTAACTGAGCGTTTCAACCAGACATTGAAATGGATGCTTAAAAAATTTGTTCATGAGGAGGGTAAGGACTGGGATAAGTACTTACCTTTTGCCCTGTTCGCATACAGAGAGGTTCCCCAGGCATCTACAGGTCACTCCCCATTTGAACTTCTTTTTGGCAGAAGCCCCAGAGGACCCTTAGAAGTGATCAAAGAATGTTGGGAGGAGGGAACGGATATGAAACACCCTGGAATTGCTACCTATCTGAAACAACTTAGACAGAGGTTAGTGAAATACTCTGCCAAGGCTCATGAGATGAGTATTCAGGCCCAAACCATGCTGAAATGAATACATGATCAGGGAAAGCAGATAAAAACATTTGAAGTTGGAGAAAGAGTCTTATTACGACTTACCACCACTGCTAATAAACTCCTAATGAAATGGCAGGGGCCTTACACAGTAATAAGACAGACAGGCCCTGTTACTTTTGAGATAGAGACACCTGACAAAAAGCAGAAAACAAAGATTTACCATGCCAATTTACTGAAAAGTGGCATGAGAAAACCACGAAAGGGCTAAGTATGTTAGTACTACCTGAAAACCCTGACACAGAGTTAGAGACAGCTTATTGAAGGCTAAAAACTAGGAAAGGGATTAGGGAGGTAAAGATAAATCCTACCTTAGAACCCAAGCAAAGACAAAAGTTACAGGACATGTTATTGGAATATCCTAGTACTTTACTAGTGTGCCAGGCCTTGCTAGAGGAGTGGAGCATGAAAGACGTACCACATCTCCTCCCATAAGAAAAAAGCCATATAGACTATCAGAAAGGGTGAGACAAGTGGTACAACTTGAGGTGGAAAAGTTGTTGAAAATGAACATAATTGAACCATATAATAGTGCTTGGGGGTCTCCTATTGTTGTTGTACCTAAGAAAGAGGGTGGTATACACCTGTGTCTTGATTTTTGAGGGTTAAATGCAGTGTCTTAATTTGATACATACCCCATACCTAGGGTAGATGATATAATAGACAATGTGGGTAATGCACGGTATATTTCCACTCTAGACATGACTAAAGGATATTGGCAGGTACCCCTCGAAATTGCATCATGAGAGAAAACAGCCTTTAGTACGCCGATGGGTCTGTTTCAATTCCAGACCATGCCTTTTGGACTGCACGGAGCTCCTGCGACTTTCCAAAGGTTCATGAACCAAGTGCTGGCACCCCACTATAATTTTTTTGTGGCCTACTTGAACGATGTCATAATTTTTTAATTTTTAGTCCAGATTGGAACACCCACTTGGCACACTTAAGAGCTGTTATTTCCTCCATTTCCAAGGCAGGAGTTACAATTAACCCAGAAAAGAGGGCACTGGCTATGTTTGAAACCAGATATCTTGGTTTTGTGCTAGGAAATGGTACCATTAAACCAGAGATTAATAAAATCGAGGCAGTAGCCAACTGTTCCCAACCTGAGACAAAAAAACACATAGTTCTTTCTTAGGTTTGGCGGGCTACTATCACCGATTCATTCCTAATTTTGCAGCAACAGCCACACCTCTCACAGATCTCACCAAAAAGAAATTTGGTAAAAAAGTTAAATGGACCCAGGAATGTGAGGATGCTTTTGTTACCATTAAAGCTGGTTTATGTTCTTCCCAGTACTCCGTAGTCCAGATTTTAATCATCCATTTGAGGTCCATACGGATGCCTCTGTAACGGGTATTGGGGCAGTATTAAGTCAAACCATTGAGGGTGAAGAACATCCCATGCTGTATATATCACAGAAGCTTCATGACCGTGAAGAAAAATATTCCACTGTGGAACAAGAATGCCTAGTGGCCAAGTGGGCCATTGAGGCATTGCGGTTTTATCTACGGGGAGCGCCATTTACCCTTATTACTGACCATAATCTGCTTTGTTTTATTAATCGGATGAAGGACCATAATAATCGGATTATGAGGTGGTATTTGGCACTAAAGCCCTATAAATCTACTGTACAACATCGTGCCGGTACCCAGCATGTTAATGCTGATTTTTTGTCCAGGTATGGGGCCCCTGTTGTCAAGGTAAATTGAAATACATGTTATCCAGAAACATCTGTGGTTAAATTGTGAATTGACCTGTTTAGACACACCAGGGTAGTAATGAAGTATATAAGGTAAAGTGTAAAGTATTGCCTGAGTATTAAAATTTTGTTAAGGGACATGGGGTGGAGCTACCAAGAGAGGGTGGGTGGTAGTTCCATCCTACCCAGACATACTTGGGTAGGTTGTCTTGGAAACCAGTAAGGTATCCACTAGTTTCCGCTTAACCATGGGGGTATGTGATAGATTGACACCCCCCCAAACTTTGAAGGCTTTGCATAATTCTTTCCCTATAAAGTCTACTGCAGTAGCAAACTTTTCTCTCTTCTAAACTATATATATCTAACTCTACCATTATGGGAAGGCCACCCATGATGGTATCTTCTGCTCCCTTGACTGTCCCTCTTTTATTTCTTTTTCATCCCCTGCCTATGCCTGCATAAAGAAATTGCAGAGTGTATTTTCCTGGGCAGAGTGTAAAGAATGGTAGCCCTAAATAAAAACACTTCCCCTAGAGCTGCATACATCGAGCACTGGGTGCTCTGTGCAAAGAAACAGTGCAGGCAGTAAAAAGACAGCATAAACAGAAAGGCTGCACTGGGTACAAACTTGTTGCCTAAGCAATTAAACATAAAGAAATGTAGTTACCTTGTTCAGTAAGGATAAAACATGAGAAGGTAGCTAAAGAAAGAAGATTATGCAGAAATGAAGTAAACAGGAGTGATTTCTCTTTTCTCCTTGCCTCTGAAAATAAAGAGAGCTCCTACCTGAACATAGCAATCATGTAAAATGGGCTCTTAGGAACCAGCAGCCCCAGGTGGAGGCTGTTATATAGGAACTCCCTGGTTAGCAATTAACTGGAAAAGGGGAGGAGTGTCATGCCTAGAGATGATTAGGATGTTTTACTGAATATCTTTTGCTACATTGTTTTTATGAAATAAAGGAATGGCTCATTATTGTTTGATGTTTCAAATCTATATGTGAAGTCATGCTGATCTACCAAAATATCTGTATTAGAGGAGGATTAACTATTAATTAGAAAAGGGGCAGATCAGCTGACCTGATGATGCTGTAGAGACCTGTATAAAAGCAGCCCTAGTTCTCAGAAATGGCAGATAGGCCTGAGAGTGAGTGAGTGAGTGAGGAGAGGTTATCGCAAACACAGAAGATTGTAGCAACTGTGACAAGAAGGTTTTCTAATCTGTGGCAGAACTACCAGGGGAGGGTAGTTCTGAGAGTTCAGAAGAGCTGTTTTCTTTTGGTTTATTTCAGTTTTTCTCTTGTTATTTAAGTCTGAAATTTAAGACTTGTGCCAAATGTGGTATATCTTTATTTATAAGCATTAAGCAGCCCACAGTGTGGGACTGTTCTGAGTGCAGCTATGCACCAGATGTGTCTACATCTCCAATTCAAATTCTGAGGCACACTTAACAATTGCTGAATTTGGTCACTTAACAGTAGCTATACTGTAGGAGTCAGTCATGTAATCATGGAAGGAAGTGGTGGGGGACTGCTGTGCTGTCGGTGTGCTGTGTACAGTCAAGAGTCATGACAGTTAATTTGTCTCTGGCCTGTGGGTGTGGGTGGGAGTCATCAGAAGGACCCAGGGAGCTGAACGGGGGTTTGGGGGTAGGTGCGCCTTCGGGACTTTTCCTTGGGGGTCTACCACTCCTTACCTCTGAACGGGTGCGAAACCTGGGGGTGATTTTTGATGAAGGGCTGACACTGCATTTGCAGGTGTCGGCAGTTGTCAAATCCTCTTTTTATCATCTGAGGAACATCGCCAGGGTCAAGCACCTTATTCCGTCTGGTGATCTCCCCACGTTGGTCCATGCATTTGTTTCCTCACACCTTGATTTTTGAAATTCCCTCTACCTAGGGCTACCTGGGGTGGATATCTGCTGCCTGCAGCTGGTGCAGAATGCAGCAGCCTGGTTACTGATTGGGACTCCCCAGTCTTGTCATATTTCTCTGGTGCAGCGTGAACTGCACTGGCTGCCAGTACAGTGGCGGATCACCTTTAAAGTCGGACTTCTGACTTACAAAGCCCTACACGGACATGGCCTGGACTACCTGAAAGAGTTTCTGATTCCTTATTGCCTTAGGAGATCGCTCTGCTCTGCTAATAAGGGGTTGCTAGAGATTACAAGGGTTTGTTTAAAATCTTCTGGGGCCCAGGCATTTATGCATGCAGCCCCAACCCTTTGGTATTTTCTACCCCATCAGTTACGGGAGTGCATGACTGTGGAGGGATTCAAACAGGCTCTCAAAACTTATTTATGGCATCAAGCTTATTCTGAATAATTCAACTCTGCCTTTTATATGGATTTTATTAGTATTTATAGTATGTTTGTATTTATTGTTTATGTGTTATTTTAATTGTCACTAAGTTTACTAGGTTTACTAGGTGATTAAGGACAAAAGGAAGCATTGAAGCCTATCTTACTTGTCCCCCACATTTGAGGGAAATTATACTTTGTAATTTTTGGAGAGCCAATGATCTATACCTTTTTAAAAGATTCATAAGTTTTACAATCTACTAACTCTTGTGGTAGCTGGTTCCAGAGGCTCGGTGTTCTTACCAAAAAGAAATAAAACCTCTTATTTGTTTTTGCTTTATTCACCATTAATTGTTGATTGTGAAGTCTAGGTACTATTTTTCTTGATGTTTTGACAATTCCAAATTTTTCCATCAGAGAGGGTGATTTGATAACTTTATATAAGAACAGAAGATCACTTCTAGAACACCTAAACTCCAATGAGTGCAGGCCTGTTTTCTGAAGCCTCTCTGGATATAATAATGTTGCTAAATGGGGAACCATTTTTGTTGCCTTTCTCTGAATTCTTTCAACCATTTGAATATCCCTGATCATGTATGGACTCCACACTGGTGACCTATAATCTGTATGTGGTCTGATGTATGCTTTAAACAGTGGGATGATACATTCTTCTGTCTTAGATATAAATGTACGGTTAATGCGTCTCAGTAGTGAGTTGGCAGTTTTAGCTACATGATTACAGTGATTAGAGAAGGGTAATTTGTTGTTAATCAGGATGCTCAAGTCTCTTTCACGTGTTGAAGATTTAATTATAATATTGTATAGTTTACATGTTTGTTTGGGATTGTTGTAACCTAAGTGGAGAACACAGCATTTGTCAGTGTTAAATGTCATATTGTTTTTCTGTGCCCAATGCTCTAGTTCTGAAACATCATATACTAATACGTCCATGTCATAGTTAGAGTCCACCCTACCACCTAGTTTTGTATCATCAGCAATTTTCGAAAGAATGTTTCTGGAGTTAATCTACATATCTGAAATGCAGATATTGAACAGCACAGGGCTCAGAACCAATCCCTGCGTCACACCACTAGTCATTCCCACATTACTGGAATATGCACCATTGATCCTAACAAACCATGTCCTGTTAGTTATCCAGTAATTAATCCATTGGTTGTTGAAAGGCACATTATAAATAAAGAATTATTATTATTATTATTATTATTATTATTATCACATTAGTTAGAGGGATCTTAGTTTTTTACAGGTGAGAATACTAATGATATAGGTATTTGCATCTGTCGGTCTCTCTCTCCATCTCTCTCTGTCTCTCCCAGCACACTCATGTCACAGACCCAAGCAGGATATGCCACCATTACAAGCCAGCCATGAAGGGGCTAGTAGTGAGTGAGTGATTGCTTCTTTATTGAGCAGTTTTACATTCATTTTTATACAAATAATCCATTAACTTATTCCCATTGGGCCTCTGTGTCAAATGTGACCTCTGATCACTTTTATGCATTTTTTGCATCTTTCCAAATATTTATCAATAAATCAGAACTACAGTAATAAGAACTAATCAGGACAAATCATAACTTCACCATGTTCCAGTTCTTATTTAATAAGGGTCATAACTTCATCGAGTTCTCCCAGCCCTAATCCAAACCCTCATTATCAGACGTTGTCACAGTACTACAGTCTGATTTTAGTCAGTTGGAGCGAAATCTGCTAAGATCAAAACTATCACTAAATGCCAAGAAAACTAAAATTATGTACTTTTTACTCTGGCATCCCCCAACTTCTCCATGTGAATAGCTCACACCAGCACCTATAATCTTACTAGGAGACTCACTGGAGTCAGTTGATCAATTCAAGTACCTAGGGGTATGGTTAGATAGCAAACTATCCTTCACATACCATATTGAATCCCTCAATAGGAAACTGAAAATAAGACCATTTTTTTCTACAGAAACAAATCCCTTTTTCCTTTAGATATTAGGAAAAGGCTGGTTCAAGCCACCTTTCTTCCCTTACTCGACTACGCAAATTTCATTTATAATAGTAGCACAGTAACCAGCCTTCATAAGCTTGATATCCTGTTTCTCCACACAATCCACTTTATAACTAATGCACCCTACAGAACCAACTATTGTGCTCTGTATGCAGCTGTAGGCTGGGCTTCCCTGGCCACAAGAAGGATGTTACAAATTAGTATCTGAGCTCTTAAAAAATTTCAGAACAAAGTCCCTTCCTACATCGCCTCCCTTGTTCATCGTTATCATAGCTCCTATGCCCTTAGAACAAATTGCTTTCATACTACAAAAAGTCCCAAAATTCCACACACTTTATGGTAAAGCTGCATTTAGCAATGTAATCCCATCCACCTGGAGAAAACTACAGGCCACACTAAAACTCCCCAAACCGATCTCCTTAAACATATTTAAAACCTTGGCCATCAAGCACTTACGGAAATTTGCCACTGCCAAAGCACCTAGTAGCCCTTCTAGTGGAGAAACCGTTATAGTCTCATAAAGCACTTGAATGTAAACATCTTTCATGTTTCCCTCTTTTCACCTTTACTACCTGTTATCTTAGTTCCTGAAATGTATATAATTGAGCCATAACTCCCCTTCTACTGTACATTATTTACCTGTTTCAACACTGTTTGAACTTGATGTATCACAATTGTACTATATTGTATTGTATTGTAATATTGTGTATACTTTGCACCACGTTGTCTTACCAGGACCTCCTTGTAAATGACCCTGCTCAATGGAGTTTTTCTGCAAATAAACTTGAACTTGTGGCAAACCTACCAGATGCACCACCTATTCAGTGCATGGCCACAGTTGCTGCATGCTGCAGAACTTTGCCACTGGGACCCTACCCGACAGAGAATTGGGTACAGGATCCCTGGCACACCAAACTTTGATGCAAGCTTCCTGTTGCCACAGCTTGCGTCAGTCTATAGGCCCTTAGAGAATCGAGCTCAGTTTTTTTTTCCTTCTGTCCTTACTCCACTGTTTCTAGAGTTTAGAAACACTGCTACTAACCACAAAATGAATATGATGCATAGAGATAACTGTTGTAAATGGAGTCTGTCTCCAGACAATCCAACATATGCTCTTTATTAATATCTAAAACTTCATTAGTTCTGAGAAGACATTATACACAAGTCAACAGCTGCAACAATTGTCATAGTCAAATATTTCTTGAAACATAAAAACATAGAAATTGTTAACAGATAAGGAACACTATGCCCATCCAGTCTGTCCATAGGCCCTTTACATTGTATGTGGCCATTGACCCTATGTGATCAATGTCTTTCATGCTGTATGTAAAATCTCTAGTGAAATTCCTTTCCTACTGGCTTTACCACTACAGGACTACCAGAAAGAATCTCACTAGAAATATCACAGCACAGCTGGAAATATCAGACCATGTCAATTGCCGGAAATGTAATACAGCAGTTGAAAATTAGATCCTTAAGTTAACACATAATTTACTGTTACACAACAGTTCCTTAGTCCAGGAGCTTGAACTCTGGGTCCTCTTATTCAGAATGTGTACTGCAAGGTCTCATTCAGGCCTTGCTCTTTTTTTTTGTGGCTGTTTTTTTCTTCTTACCGTAGAAATACTCTGTTAATGATTCACAGTTGTAAGAGATAGTGATCCTATCTTTAACTGTTCTTTTAAAAAAGTTACTGTATATGTGCAACTACAAAAGGTCTCATACTCATATAGTAACTAAATTATAAAAAGATTAACAAAAATAAAATCTAAGCACCATAAAACTGGAGATAAATGCAAGCATTAACTCATAAAGATAATAAAGTGGCACAGGCATCCCTAAATGGGGCTTCAAGAATATTTTACACTGCTTATTTCCGTTATGATAAATGTGTTAGAGAATGGTAGCCTTGAGTAACAATATTATGTTTCAAACTGTGCTGGTTGGCAAAAAGCTGATTTTTATTCTTTGGATTGATCCTTGAACCTCAACTCTTTCCGAGTGTTAAAACATGTTAATGGAGATGATTCACTAAAGAGGATCTCACATGGATTGAAGTATCAGATGGGAGCACATCACCATAAATGGGGTGAACTAAATATATTTCTAAGTATATAGAAACATAGTGAATAATGGACAGAAGGGACTCTGAGTTTACTGTGTCTCGTTCCCATTATGCAGACCCATTTGCAGGGATAAAATCTATGCTTTGAAAACATGCAGTAGTTTACTTGGCATTTTCCCTACTTCTCTACTACTCCAGGTACCTGTGATTCTCTTGCTGGGCAAACATTTGTCCAGACTTGCCTTGAAGGCTTTTACTTTCTTCATGTGCATTCTTCTTGCAAGTTGTCTGTTTCACAGGTTCACCATTTTCTGAAAGAAGACATGACTCCTAACATTAGTCCAAAATTTAAAGCTTCACCATTACAGTAGTAGGACATGCCCCATTTCATGGTGGAGCACAAATGATCAAAGACCTCTGCCTTTTAAATCTTGTTAATACTGTTGTGTAGGTGAAAAATTGAGATCACGTCCCTCTAGACCTCCTTTTCTCCAAGAAGAATATTCCAGAGGCCAGAAACCTCCCCTCGTAACTTCTGATCCCTACACCCCTGATCCGATTTTTGCACCTGAGCTACGCTCTATTAACCAAATCAATTTCCTTTACTATAGAGGAACAGAGAAGACCACAGAAATCTAGAAACCTAGAATTTGTCAGCAGAAAAGGATTGCTTGGCCCATCCAGTCTGCCCAGATGGTGCCTGCTTAGTCTGTATTCGAAGACCCTAACTGGTGTTTCATTGACCCTACTTCCTCCCTGCATATTTACTAATATTCTCTTATGTCTAACAAAGGCAATCTTGAATCCCCCCTACTGTTTTTGCCTCTACCACTTCCACTGGCAGTCAGTGAAATAGTACTTCCTAACATTCCTCTTCAGATCCCCTCCAAGCTTCATCACATGCCCTCTGGTTCTGGTGCTCTTTCTGATTTGCCCTCCTTCACCATGTTCACCCCCATGAGGCACCTGTAGGTCTCAATCATGTCTCCTCTTACTCTTTTATCTTCCAATGTGTAAATGTTAAGCTCTCTGAGTTTCTCCCCCTAGGGCTTTTGATGCAGCCCATACACCATGTTAGTTGCCCTCCTCTGAACTGCCTCTACTCAGTCTATGTTTTTTCTAAGGTGCAGCCTATAGGACTGGACACAATTGTACAGGTAGGGTCTCACAAGCGAATGATACAGTACAATACCACCGCCCTATTCCTGCTGCAGTTAACTCTCCCTTTGCACCCCAGTAGCCCTAATCAATTCTTTTTCACACTACCCTAAAACTTTGAGGTCATCAGCTGTGATAACCCCCAAGGTCCCTTTCCTGCTCAGTGACTGTCAGTACTCCCACCTATCTTGCACTCAGCTCCTGGGTGCCTATGCCCTACATGCATGAGTTTGTACTTTTTGTCATTGAACCCCAACTGCCATGCTCTTGACAACTCCTTGAGTTTCCCAAGTTTGGTATGCTTTTTTTCCATCCCTTCTGAGTGTCCACCCTATTATAGATTTTGATGTCATATGCAAAAAAGGCATACCTTCCCTTCTAGTTCTTCTGCACTGTCACTTATGAAGACATTGGTGAGTACTGATCCCAGTATTGAGCCCTGTGGCACAACACAGGTCACTCTTCCCTCATTAGAGTGATTATTATTAACCATCCCTTTGTCACTTATCCATTAAACAGTTCGTAACTCAGTTCACCCCTTTGGATGCCATCCCTTGGCTGCTCAATTTCTTTATCAGTCTCATGTGTGGCACAGTGTCAAAGGTCTTACTAAAGTGCAGATAGAACATGTCCACTGCCCTGCCTTGATCCATTTCCCTGGTTACTCAGCAGAAGAAGCCAATCAGATTCATCTGGTATAACCCCTTCCCAATGAACCCATCCTGCCTTCAGTCTTGTAGCCATTTGTATTCAAGATACTATACCAACCTTTCTTTTAACAGCATTTCCATTAATTTCCCCACCACTGATGTGAGACGGCTGGCTTATTGTTACTAGCTTCCTCTCTGCCACTGCTGTTTTGGAGCAGCACACATTAGCTCCTATCCATTGCTCAGGATCATGCCAGTTTCCAGTGAGCTGTTGAATAAGACTGTCAGTGGGGCAGTTAGCACTTCCTTGAGTTCCTTTACAACCCTTGAATGTATCCCATCCAGTTCCATATCCTTGTCCATTTTCAGAGCTGCAAGTCCCTTCAGGACTCTATTCTCAGAAAATGGACTTGTATCCACCACCACCCCACCCCCACCTTTTTTCCTGCCACTCTCTGGTGGTCTGCTCCACTCTAGTTGAAGACTGAGCAGATGTAACTGCTCAGGATATTTGATTTTTCTTGGTACTCTTCTGTGCAGTCTCTCCCTGCCACTGTCCTTATCCTTACTATCATGCACTTGCTTTCCTCTTCTCACTTATGAATGTCAAGAAAGTCTTATCCCTTTTAGCTACCTCTTTGTTGCTCTTTTCCTCTGTCTGTGCCTTTGATCCCCTCACTGCCTTTCTTGCTTTCCTCTGTTTTACTTAGCACACCTACCTGTCTTCCTCTCTCTTTGTTTCCTTATACCTCATGAAAACCACCCATTTTTCTCTTATCACCTTGGACACTTCCCTAGAAAATGATAAGTCTCATTTTACTTCTACTTTTGTTCACCTCTTTCATGCAGATGTTGGTTGATCTAATTATATCCTCCTTTATTTTCCCTAGTCTGCCTCTATCAGTTCCTGGCAATCCTCCCATTAGACAGTTTCTTGAGACAGTTTCCTATTATTTTAAAATACCCCCTACTAATGTCCAAGATCAGATGGGATCTAGCCTTCTAAAACATCAGGATTATTTGACCTGTCCTGCTTATCACCCCATTTTTATGCACCCCCTCATTCTCTGGTCTTCTTGATAAGCAATTGTGAAATGATTTTCATGCTTCCACCCCTTATTAATTATGCATCCAAAGTCCTTTTACTTTTTCACCACAACAAGGGAGACCCACCATGTGTGGGTCTTACCTCTGTTTCTTAACCCCACATGTGGCTCCTTATATTTAGCTACACTGAATCTTAAACACCAGCACTCTGACTTTATTGGCCCACTTGTGCAGGTTCTCTGAAGTTTTTTTCCCATCCTGAAAGGAGCCACCGCCCTGGACATCTTTATGCCTTCAGAGAACCCTATATTCAAAATTGCTAATGAAAATATTGAACAGCAGTAACCCCAGCATTCAACCCTAAGTGTTTCTAATATTTAAGTTTTTTTCTCTTTGCATCTTCTGAAATAAGTATGATATGAGATATGCCTGCTGAATGACTTCTACTCAGAATTCACTAGGAAGGTCAGCAGGCCTTTGCTGGTGATTGGCATAAAGACTGCTGATAGGTGGATCCCAGAAATGAGACAGCAGGTATTTACTACTGGATGGATCAAAAAATTGCTTGCAGCTCTGAAAACAGATAAAACCCTGGGTCAGATGGGATACAGCCAAGAGTTCTCAGTGAACTAGCATCAGACTTAGCTGAACCCTTCAATGGCTTTATTCAGACAGGGCTGGTTCCTAAAGACTGGAGTGTAACAGATGTAGTTCTGCTACACAAGGGTGAGGACAATGAGAAGCTGGGAAATTACAGAGCTGCCATTCTCACCTCTGTTGTGGGTAAACTGATGGAGACAGTAGTCAAAGACGACATAGTGGACTACCTGGAGAAAAATATAACAGGCACCAGTATAATCAACAGCACCGTTTTCATGGCTGGAAAGTCTTGCCAGGCCAACCTGATAGTATTCTGTGACTGGGTAACTAATACAGTGGATAAGGATTATTCAGTGGATTTACCCTGCTTCATTATACAGTGGATTTACTCTGCTTCATGTTCAACAGGTTATTCAATGTGGTACTCCAGAGAAGGTTGCTGAAGAAGCTAGAGGTCTGGGTGCAGAAAATGACATAATTAGATTAATAAGAAGTTGTTTGGAAGAATGAGAAAAGTGGGTAGTGGTAAACATGGATGGGATGGGTGAACTGTATCTTCAACCAGCAAAATTCTGATGAAGTTCTGATTTCATTTCTGTGAAATGTCCATGAAAATGTTGCAACATTTTGCAAAAACTAGGATTTACATTATTTCCATCTACTTTAAAAAGCCTTTGTCCAAACTGCACAACATCTGTTATGATGACTGTACTAAGGACCATACAGAAGCATAACAAGTTTCAAATCTCTGTCTTGAATGGTGACTAAGTTAAAAGCCTCCAAACATACAGAAGATTAAAAATACATTTTGCAATTATGTAAACTGCAGAATCTTTAGCCCCTCTAACTCTAAAACTAGAGAATGGAAAAACACCAATTTTGTTAGGTTCATTGACTGTAAATGTTTGGCTTTGAGGCCACCCCCATGGCCCAACAGCAGAGAACTGTGCTGTTATGCTGATGACCAATGTTTGGAAGTGAGCATGGTAAGTCACATTGAGAGGCACACATTGGTGGAGTCAGCTGCCACTCAGCAGTGCATCTCTGTTGGGGAGAATTTGCAGCAAGTTCCACCAATACAGCAACACCTGCTGCTGGGCAAGGAAGCTTGCTCCTCCTGCAGGGGAAACAGTGGCTGTGCAAATGTGACAGGGGCACTGCACCCACCTGAGTATGTGGGAGGGGAAACATGTGGGAGAAAACATGATAGCCAACTGAATGATTGCTGGGTTTAGCCTAATCGAGGTATATCCATGTGAACAGGGTATATCCCTAAGAAATGAGCTGCCAGCTGGGAGAAAAAAAGGAAAAAATGGTCTGTGTCTGTCAGGTCTCTAATCTCTTGTTCAAAAATAGCATCAGTAATTAAAATTGAAGTTAACAAGCTTTTTTGAAATTGTGGAATTTTGTGAGACCTTTGTCAATGTCTTATATATACATTTTGCCCAGTCATGCACTTGAGCTGCCATTGTAGAGGAAGGTAAAGGCTGGGTAAAGTGGTAATAAGTTAGCATTCATAGGAGGCTCCTTAAGGAAGCATAGTAATGCCTAGTGTCAGGCTACTTTCTTGAGTGGTGAACCATGAAGAATAGTCACGGACATCACTGTGCATTAGCCTGTCTTCTTGCAATATGCCAGCTAACCACTAGAGCTCACTAACTTAATGACTTATGCAAGCGCATGCATGTGCATCATTGTTTCTGTACAATGCCACCTGCTGGCTCTTTAACAGTCCTGTAAATAGCAATGTGTATTTTTACTATTCAAAAACAATGGCACCTAGTGGCATCAAGCCTTAAAACTAGTTGTGTCTTGCCTTTAGAACAGATACAAAATAGACCATTGTGACAGAATAATCTTGATATATTTAGTCATGATGAAGCTTAAAGTTGGACATAACTGTCACAGGAGCATTGAAAAGGTATTGCAGGGCCATGATGCTAGTGCAGGTAAGGTGATTCAGTGGTGATAAATGTTTGGTGAAAAATAAATTCCACAAGTAATTAATTCTATTGGCATTACCTATTCTGTGTCAGTGAATTTTTTAGCAATTTTTACCAATTAGTAATTTCTAAAGAATCCACAGTAAATTTTCACCTTCCAAACCACATTTATCCTGCTTAACTAGATTACAAGACATTTTCACATTGGTATGCATGCAAAATCTTACTGTATACCTGCAATAGTGGTGAAGCTATAAACATCCAAATAACCTGAAATTGTGAAAATTTGAACTGTAACTTAAAATTTACATAACCAACTACCTCTCTATTTAGCAGTTTCTAAGACTCTTGCAAGAAAATATGCACATGCATTTTCAATTATCTAGAATTATCTAGCACCAAAGGTGGCTAAGTTGTATGCATATAAATATTTTCAGGCATTTTCACATGAATAATACATTGACAGATTTTGAGTCCCTATAACTTCCTCACCCCTGATCCAAATGTTGGCACACTTAGTAACCTTTTAGGGCTTCCTCTAAACAGTAAACATGTCATGTTGCAGACCTTTATCTATAAGACTGATAGAGTTATGATCAATTCAATAATTTTGGAAAATTCCACAAAGTTTCATGAATATTTCACAATATCTGTGGAATTTTCATGAAAATTTCACAAAATCAGAATTTGCTAATTTTGCCCAGCCCTAAAACAGAGTAAGATCCAAGGAGAAGGAGATAATCAGTTACAGTCTGCAACAAGTTTAAAAAGCATAATCAATAACCTTTACTAACAGTAATCCAACACCCTTGTGCCACCTGCACCACAATAAAAAAGTGCTCCCTGCACTATCTATTTAACTTTGTTTCCATTTCATACATACTGCATGTAATGTGCATGCTGAAAAAGCAAGCTCCTATTCTACAGTATAAGAGAGAGATATTTTATTATAAAATAGGTTTGGAAATAAAAACAGCTTATTGGCTGAAATGGGTCTATGGCTATGTCTTTTATTTAGAGTGTACCACACTTAAAAACAGGTCCTGCACTCACCAGCTATTGTACCATGTATCCATGTGCCAGCCTTTTCAACTTGATTTGGCCACCATGTTGTTTTCTCTTAGGACCTGTTCACACTGGGACATTTGAAATGGTTCTCAGCGCTTGAACGATTTCAAATGCGTGCTGGTCCAGATTGCGTTCTCACATAACCCACTTTTAGATTAATTTTAAAGCGTGCTCAAACCCTGATGAGACCTGGGCTTGAGCACGCTTCCAGAAATCTGTTTTAAAAGTAAAGCGATTTACCTAGATTGCGAACGTGCCAGCTCGTATCCTTTTAATGCACTTCAAGCAAGCGCGCAAAGCATCATGGTAAGCAGCTTTTCCATGCTGCTGAATTCAGTTCATAGTGGGCACGGATCTCTGCCACAGTGTGAACCTGTAAAATGCATTGGCTGATGCGGATCACGGGAAAGGGGTTGCAGTATGAACGCTACAGCACGGTAAGTGCTAATCTACTTTTAAAAACGTTTTGCACAACCGTGCTGTAGTGCGAACGGGGCCTTAGTGAGACACTTGCTATTAAATAGTAAGTTAGAGGAAGCTTTACAATACCTGAAAAGTGTTACTTCTGCTATAAAATTCCACTTGTTGTCCTTCCCAAGCCACTCTCTCCTCTTCCTAAGCCCCATACAAAACAGACTCAAGGAACTACATCCTGACATTTAGGCACACAAACGCCAAAAGGACTTTCTTGAAATGTGCTCCTGCAGATTGTAGTGTGCTTCCAGCAAGACCTTTAGGAAAGTGCAGTCTTGCCAGTAGCCTAAGGTAGTAACCTAGCAGTTCTGTAAAACAATGTTGAAGTACAGCACAGCACCTCTAGTGTCACCATATCATACAACGGCTCCCCTAGTAAGAAATGGAAAGTGGAGGGACAATCTCACTTGCATAAGACTTTTTTATTATTTTACAATTATTTAAAAATAAAGCACAGTTTGTCAACATAAAGCCATTTTATAAGCACAATAACATACTCTGTGGTATGGGTTATTGTGGATAAATGCACTTCTAGGGCAGTAAGGTATTGACCTGTGGCCTTGTGACTCACTATGCCCCTAGGTGTGTGTATATCTACTGTAACCCAGACCCCATTGTGTGTTATTGCTTATGTGTATAACTCTTTTCAGACAAAATATTTATTTTAGATACTAGTTTAGGACATTCCAACAATTCATATATCTGTGGAACCAGATTAGATGGTTATTATGAACATCAGTAAGTACCTTTTCAGTATTGCTGTACTATCACTATAATATTTTCCCATGCGCAATGAAATATAGACTGCAGAATGAAATGATACATCTACTTCTGATAAAAATTTAAATATAAAAAGAAATGAAAAAAAATAATTCCACTGTTTACAATTTGTACTGACTAAAGTCAGACTGGGCCCTATGTTTCGCTGATGGATTACTTGTCTGTATTCTGATCCCAGTCTAGGGTACGGGAGAGCGGAGTTTTGTCAGAACCCTTTTCTTTGTCATGTGGCATGAGGCAGGAGTGTCCACTCATCCCATTACTTTACCTGCTTGCAGTGGAACCTTTAAATTTAGCATTGTCACAGACTCCTTTTATTAGAGGGATTATGGTGGGGAGGAAATCTTTTTCTACTTTACTTTACGCTGATGACCTTCTTTTGTTACTATCAAAAGTTGAAACCTCACTGCATAAGGCCTGGGAAATTATTGATTCCTTTAGAGCAATTTCTGGGTTGCACATAAACTGAGAAAAAAATGAGATTCTACCTTTATGTAAAGCTGATCGGCCTGGGCCTTATTAGGGATGCATGCTTTGAAATGGTCCCCAGATGGGGTGAAATATTTGGGGATGTATGTTTCCCCCTCAGTTTGAGGTGACGTACTCTAACAATTTAAAGGTGATGATGAAGGATGTTAAAGTAGACCTCCAATAGTGAAAAAAGCTGAACTTGTCCCTTCCTTGCAAAACTGCAACCTTAAAAATGATGATCTTCCCTCGCCTATTCTATATATTATGTAACCTGCCTTTACTTTTACTGCAATATTACTGGATTCAATTGGACAGACTTTTGGCAGATTTCATATTGGAGGGTTGTACCCCACGTTTTAGTAGAAAGATGCTTAGGGTCCCTGGTTTTGCCAGAGGATGTAATTTGCCTTGGTTCTAGGCATGTCATTTATGTCAGGGGGTCAAGCGAATATTGAATTGGATTCTGCATCCTTGTGCAGCCTCCCCACTGTGGGTGGAGATCAAACAAGAATTGTTGGGTGAGGCTCCATTAGTGAAGCTTCTGAAGCCTGGGAGTCCCTGTGGCTTAGAACTATCAGCCCCAATGCTATTCTCAAGATGGGCTTGGGACCAGTTCTTCAAAGTACTGGGGTGGGATGCCACATTTTTTGGGAGATGGGAACCGTTATGGGGTAATTCAGACATTCAGGTGGGGAATGATCCTGTCCATTGGGGCTCTTGGCTGGATAGTGGGGTGCATAGGTTGGGGGATTTAGTAAATGATAAGCAGGGCCTTATGGTGTCTTTTCAGGATCTACAGGCTAAATATAATCTCCCATTGAGAGAGTTATGGCACTGCATTCAGTTCATAATATGGCTGTGGTCCAGCTCAGTCAAAACCTCGGTACAAAAAGAGAAGTTTACTGGTAGGGAGGATCTAATTATCAATCAGTGTGAGCAAGTATCCATAGAAACAGATTGGTGTAGACATAGCCCACTAACCAAATTGTTTTATATAAAAAAGATTTTTACTGATTTTAACATTTTCTTCTCAAGTTGTTTCCACAAAATAACACTGCGGGACCTCCATGCTGCTTTCTGTTGAAGAGAGAGCAGTATGGAGGTACAGCACTGTTAAAACCTTTCTAAAAAAACTTGCACACAAAGGATAACAAGAGTGTGACTACAAGGAATAAGAAAGGAAGAGTCACATAAGATAAACAAACAAGGGACATACGTAAGATTAGAGACTAATTTCACAAGTGGTAGATGTGGATTTATTTAACATTGAAACTCAAGGAAGTACATTTAGATACATAGTACAGCACTGAGGAAGTATTTATTCTGAAATGTCTGCAACTGTGTACTGTGTCTTTTTGTACATTGTATTTTGTGAAAACAACTTGAGAAGACGAGTTTAAAATCAGTAACAACCTTTTTTATATAAAACAGTTTGGTAAGTGGGCCATGTCTACACCAATCTGTTTCTATGGATACTTGCTACATTCAGTTCAGACATGCCCTCTCAGTTAAGGCTTTACAGGACTATTACATTAGGGAGACAGATTTTACAATCCAATTGGAGAAGTGGTACATGTTACCTAAGGGACATATCAGCTCTTTATTTAAGGAGTTGCAGAAGTTTTTCTTCCAGACTGAGACACTCAGAGACTGAAATGGGTACAGGATATGAATTACGATCTGGATAATGAGGGGTGGCACAGGTGCTGAGTGGGTGCACACTCTACAACCCCAGACCCTAAGCTTCAGCTGATTCAGAAGAAAATCTTGAGGAGGTGGCATCGTACTCTGGTTCAGTTGGTAGAATTGGGTTTGATTGCATCTGATTTATGTTTGCATTGTAATTCTGCCTCTGGATCAATTTTTCGTATTTTGTGGGAGTGTGCACATCTTCAGCCCTGCTGGGCTACCATTTTTGACCATTTGGGATCTAATTTGGGAGTCCCCATTACACCGTCCCTGGCCTTTTGGATTTGGGGTGATCCAGGCTTATTGGATGAATCTATCAGACAATACAAAGGTTTTTTGTTTGCCACAGCTTTAGAGGCCACACGTCTTCTGCTTTTACACTGGAGATCCCAACTAATTCCACCAATTAAGAGGTGGAAGCAGGTTTTAACAAAAACAGCTGCTTTATACCAGATTATGTATCTTAGATGAAATGCTCTGTCTAAGATCTATAAAGCTTGGGTAATGGGGGTAACTTTTCTAGGTATTGAGAATGGGGAGTTAGTTGGACTTGTTTCCGAATCCTAATTTTATTGGAACTGACCTTGTCTTGGTGGTAGGTAGTGGGTGGGGGAAGGGTGCCAGAATCCTGCGGAATGAAAAGTTCTGGTGGGTTTTCTAATGCTGTAGTGATTGTGTTCTTTTTGTTTGTTCTCACTGTTTATTTTCTATATTGGAACATATTGGCAAATTGTGTTATATAATTGTAACAGGTATCTGTATTTGTGTTGCTACCTGTTTTGCTGATGGTTTGTGTTGCATATATAAATAAAAATCTTTATACACAAAAAAAGATAATTCTCTCTGTATCTTTACTAATAATTTCCTGTCATGTATCATATACGTTGTAAGGTATCTGTCCTTGTATGGCCAGAGGACACTATCCCTCTTTGTGAACTCTCTCGATTTCATGTATATAAAAGAATAGCAGTAAAAAGGCTGCTGCTAAGTGCACACTGATAAATGAAATAAAATGAAAGCACAGTTGTTGCTTGTCTGTATATTTGCTAACTTATCCCTATATCATGGGAAGTCATGTAGTCCTCACAGCAGGTTCCCTTGGTGCCAGAGGACAGCTGTGGCCTCTGACATGCACAGTTAAAATACTGTAATGTGGAGGAGGGCAGCAACATCAAAGTGATGTCACCCAGAGGTCATGCCCTCCTCTGCCGCTAAAGGAGCCTGAAGAGTTCAGACTGCCACAGAAACTCTGTAGCAGATGGGGCTGGGACTCTCCCAAATGTACAGCTCAGCGTGAACAGTGAACCACAAGCTGCAGTGGTTTGCCCCCCTCCCGAGCCTGTTGGTCCAAAAGAAAGTCACTACTTTGTTAAAAATACATTTAAAATGATGTAAACTGGTATCATCACTAGTGCTTATTGATATTATTTATTTAAATCAACAAATGGATTCCACTGAATTTGCAATTTAACCCTTAAAACTCTTAATTTCGTCATCAACTCTCTAGTGAGAATTCTAGTAATATCTGATAAACAAATATATTTATTTCTTAACCAGAATGACATAGATGTTAATTTCTGAACAAGAATGATATATTATCAGACTCTTCATTATTCAGTTCACCATACGTTATCAGACATTCACAAAAAGCTGAGCTCACTGCTTCATTCTCTGCCGTCTTCTGAATGAGAGACCTTCAGTTCATGCTCCTGTGATGTTCCAGATGAAATGAAGGGACAGGTGTGTATATGTGTGTGTATATATATATATATATATATATATATATATATATATATATATATATATATATATGTAGTATTATAGTGGCATGGTAGTGCCATTATAGTTAGGGTTGAGTACACCATTTAAAGTTAAACTCTGACAGTTTGTAGGTTAATAACTTTGCCACTGCATGACTGATTTACCTGAAATTTGGCAAGCATAGAGTGGTACCATAGAGCTCTGGATCTGCCAAGTTTTGTAACAGTTGGACATACAGTTGCGGAGTTACATAGCTCTGTAGAATGTCGTATTTATGCTTTTTTGTGCAGTCTTTGCTCACGCCTACAGGGCACACAGTCTGCGATACCAGTCCAAAACCTTCAAGGAACATGTGGTCAGGTTCTCTGATGTGCCTTTTGAAGATTTTGTGAAAAAATATTAAACGGTTCAAAAGTTACTCAAAAAACAAGTTTCCCATTATAGTCAATGGGAAAAGTTAATAAAAAGTTTGATAGTGTTGCAAATGCAGTTTTTAGTGTTGCAAATGACCCCGAAGTGTCCCAAAGCCACCATTTTTTTTTTAGTTGGTGGTCACAGAAATGCTTGGCATTTAAATTTGTGACCCTCTAGGGACACATTTCTTGCTGCGTTCACCTAGTCGAGCCCTGAGGATGCTAGCCATGTCTTTTTTGGGGGGTTAAACACCCCAGAAATATGTTTTTGAAATTTTTGTAAACAGTAGTGTCACAAAGTAATGTCGCACATTTGACACTTTTGTGCTTTTTTTTGTGAAAGTGTCACAAATCATGACACTACTTTGCAACACTATGCCCAAAAGAATAAGAAATCTTTGCCACACTGCTGCAAAAAAAAAAAACAGTTTGGTCTGTTAGGCTGAAATTTGGAGGAAAGAAAGCCAAGATCCCGAAGAGGTGCCTTTTAGTGGTTTGGTCACACAATATTTCAGGCTGCAAAGTCACAGTACTCCGAGGTTGACGATTTTCCTATAGGCTAACATTACGGTATCCGCTGCGCCTTTCAGGGCCTGTATCTCGGAAATACATCAAGATAAAGACTTTTTGTTGGAATTATGCTTAGCATCCTACTGGGGGAATAAGTGCAAACTAGCCCAGAAAGTGATAAATAATGTGAGATTTTAATTTTTTTTCTACGTCGTACGGTTCCTGAGATATATGCAATTTAGTATTCCAAGTGTTAATTTTCTGCCCTGGGGCCCATTATTATACATACATTCTTTGCTTTCACTGTGTTTCTTAATGCAGCTTTTGAGGGGAAAAAGGTGTGCATTTCCATTACTGTTACACTTAGCGTTCCCACTTGCATTTCCGTAACCATTTGCATTAGCGTTCCCGTCCACGCCACAATGTGCATTACCCTTTGCGTTTGCATTTCCTCTTACATTTCCGTTACTGTTAACATTTGCATTTCCATTACTGGTCTTGTTTGCAATTCCTTTTGCATCACCGTGTGCATTGCCATTTGCGTTTCCATACACGCTTCCGTTTTAGTTTCCATTTCCATTTGTGTTTCCTTTGGCATCATCATTGGTGTTGCCATCAGCGTTTGTGTTTCCAATTGTGTTACCATTAACGTGCGCATAACGATTTGCATTTACATACATGCTTGCATTTGTGTCTCTGTTTTCATTAAGGTTTGCCCTTGCATTTCTATTGCTGTTTGTATTACCGTTTACGTTTGTGTCACCATGTGAGTTACCATTTGCGCTTGAGTTTGCGTTACCGATACTTCACTATTTATAGTGCACATTCTCAAAAAGAAAGGAAATTCATGGCAAAAAACTCCATTTAATGGATCAGTTAGGGTTGTTCCACAGCGACAAAAGTGAGGAAATTCAATGTTAGGGTTCCCACCCCTTGCACCCCACACCCACCCCGCCCCCACCAACAGGCATCAGGATCATCAGTCCTAACTCTCACCCCACTGTCCTATACTGCACCACCTTAGCTTGTTTACATATGGGATGGGGTGAGAGTTAGGACCAATGACCCCAACGCACACCCTGATGCCTTTTTGGTGGGGCGGAGTGGGCATGGGGTGAAAGGGGTTGGAACCCTAACATCGAATTTCCTCACTTTTGTCACTGTGGAACAACCCTAACTGATGCATTAAACAGAGTTTTTTGCCATAAAAAATGTGTGTGTGTGTGTGTGTATGTATGTATGTGTATATATATATATATATATAAAATACAAAATCACACATGCCCCACAATGCAAAGCATCATGGGCTGCATATGCAAATCACCACAGAATGTTATGCTGGTCCAACTTTAAGCAGAATTGCATGGTGCCGAAGGCCTCTCACACAGTTTGCAAAGGTGCTAACAGAAGACATAGACCGCGTGTTTCGTCCCTGCAGGACTCATCAGTATGCCTCGTCTGTTTGACACCCCAGTGGAATGGACCAGCTACCCCTAAGGCAGTTTGCCTGGGATATGTGTGGTGAACCCATTAAAATAAAAACTATTTAAAAGACAAGAACCTCTGTGTGTAAACACTGAGGCAAGGAGGTTACCCCAAAGGGCATTTGGCTGGGAAGCCAAGTTTCAAGAAAATACAAAATCACACATGCCCCACAATGCAAAGCATCATGGGCTGCATATGCAAATCACCACAGAATGTTATGCTGGTCCAACTTTAAGCAGAATTTCATGGTGCGAAGGCCTCTCACACAGTTTGCAAGGGTGCTAACAGAAGACATAGACACGTGTTTCGTCCTACCAGGACTCATCAGTATGCCTGCGTCTGTTTGACACCCCAGTGGAATGGACCAGCTACCCTTTAAATAGTTTTTTATTTTAATGGGTTCACCACAATATATCCCAGGCACACTGCCTTAGGGGTAGCTGGTCCATTCCACTGGGGTGTCAAACAGACGAGGCATACTGATGAGTCCTGGTAGGACTAAACACGTGTCTATGTTCCCTGTTAGCACCCTTTGCAAACTGTGTGAGAGGCCTTTCGCACCATGCAACCTGCTTGAAAGTTGGACCAGCATAACATTCTGTGGTGATTTGTATATGCAGACACCATGATGCTTTGCATTGTGGGGCATGTGTGATTTGTATTTTCTTGAAACTTGGCTTCCCAGCCAAATGCCCTTTGTAATCCCTTGCCCTCAGTGTTTACACACAGAGGTTCTTTGTCTTTAAATAGTTTTTTATTTTAATGGGTTCACCACAATATATCCCAGGCACATTGCCTTAGGGGTAGCTGGTCCATTCCACTGGGGTGTCAAACAGACGAGGCATACTGATGAGTCCTGGTAGGACTAAAACACGGTCTCATGTCTTCTGTTAGCACCCTTTGCAAACTGTGTGAGAGGCCTTTCGCACCATGCAATTCTGCTTAAAGTTGGACCAGCATAACATTCTGTGGTGATTTGCATATGCAGCCCATGATGCTTTGCATTGTGGGGGCATGTGTGATTTTGTATTTTCTTGAAACTTGGCTTCCCAGCCAAATGCCCTTTGGGGTAACCCTTGCCTCAGTGTTTACACACAGAGGTTCTTTGTCTTTTAAATAGTTTTTTATTTTAATGGGTTCACCACAATATATCCCAGGCACACTGCCTTAGGGGTTGCTGGTCCATTCCACTGGGGTGTCAAACAGACGAGGCATACTGATGAGTCCTGGTAGGACTAAACACGTTCATGTCTTCTGTTAGCACCCTTTGCAACTGTGTGAGAGGCCTTTCGCACCATGCAATTCTGCTTAAAGTTGGACCAGCATAACATTCTGTGGTGATTTGCATATGCAGCCCATGATGCTTTGCATTGTGGGGCATGTGATTTTGTATTTTCTTGAAACTTGGCTTCCAGCCAAATGCCTTTGGGTAACTCCTTGCCTCAGTGTTTACACACAGAGGTTCTTTGTCTTTAAATAGTTTTTATTTTAATGGGTTCACCACAATATATCCCAGGCACACTGCCTTAGGGGTAGCTGGTCCATTCCACTGGGGTGTCAAACAGACGAGGCATACTGATGAGTCCTGGTAGGACTAAACACGTGTCTCATGTCTTCTGTTAGCACCCTTTGCAAACTGTGTGAGAGGCCTTCGCACCATGCAATTCTGCTTAAAGTTGGACCAGCATAACATTCTGTGGTGATTTGCATATGCAGCCCATGATGCTTTGCATTGTGGGGCATGTGTGATTTTGTATTTTCTGAAACTTGGCTTCCCAGCCAAATGCCCTTTGGGTAACTCCTTGCCTCAGTGTTTACACACAGAGGTTCTTTTGTCTTTATATATATATATATATATATATATATATATATAGTAGCACGGTAGTGCTACCATAGTTAGGGTTGAGGAGCCATTTACATGTTAAACCCAAAATTCTGCACCTTAATAACTTTGCAACCGTTTGATGGATTTGCCTGAAATTTGGAATACATGATCAAGACCCATACACCTTGAGATCTGTGAAGTTTTGTACCAGTTGGATACACGGCTGCAGAGTTATTAAGCATGATCTGCATGTGCATTTATGCTTTTTCTGGAATTCTACGGACACTCCTACAGGTAACACGATTTGCGAGACAGGCCCAAAATCTTCAGGGAACGTGCAGCCCAGTTCTCCAAGGTGTCTTTCAAAGATTTCATGAAAAAATATTAAACGGTTCAAAAGTTATTCAAAAAACAAATTCCCATTATAAGTCTGGAAAAGTTAACAAAAAGTTTGACAGTGTCGCAAATGCATTTTTACTTTCGCAAATGGCCCTCTTACTTTTGCAAATCCACCATCTTGTTTTCAGTTAGTGATCAGAAAAATGCTTGGCATTTAAATTTGGGACCCTCTAGCAACCTAATTCTTTTTGTATTCACCTAGTCGGACCCTGAGGATGCTAGCCATATCTTTATTTTGGGGTAAAACACCCCAGAAATATGTTTTTCAAATTTCTGGAAAAAGTACTTTTGCAAAGTACTTTCATGCTCATGAAAGTGTCGCAATTTTATGGAAAGCTTTAAATTGCGCACAGTACTTTTCTAGTCTGTGGGAATGACAGCAATTCTTTGGCACTCCGCTGCAAAAGAAAGGTTAGGAGTTTTGGGCTGAAATTTGGAAGGAACACAGCTGACATCTCACAGATGTGCTTTTCAGTGTTTTGTTGAAAAAATATTACATGGCGGCAAAGTTACAGTACTCCAAATTTGACACTTTTTCCCATAGGATAACATTACGGCGTACGATGCATTGCAGCAATCGTTTTGCGCCCTGCTGCAAAATAACGGTTTGGTCTTTTGGGCTGAAATTTGCAGAGAACACAGCCAGCATCCCATAGATGTGTCTTTCAGTGGTTTGGTGAAAAAATATTACAGGGAGGAAAAGTTATGGCAGTCCAAACTTCTGTTTTTTTTCCCATAGGATAACATTAGGGCGCTTGCCGCGCCTTTCAGGGCCCGTATCTCGAAAACGGTGCGAGATACGGACTTTTTGTCGAAAATTTCTTAGTCCCCTAATGGGTCCTAAGTATAAAACTAGCCAGGAAAGTGATAATTCATATGACTTTTACATTTTTTTCTGTGTTATATGGTTACTGAGATATAAGCAATTTACTATTCCAAGTCCTCATTTTTGTGTTCTGAGAGTCATTATTTTCCATACATTCTTTGTACTCACTGTCTTCCTCTATACAGCTTTTGGGTAAAACAAGCCTGTGCACTTACATTACTGTTACCATTACCGTTTCTGCTTGCGGTTCCGTACCCGTTTCACTTACCGTTCATGTTTACGCCACCATGTGCGTTACCCTTTGCGTTTTCATTTGTGGTTGCGGTTGCGTTGTTTTTCACATTTCTGTCTAAAGTACTGTTTCTCTTTCTGTTTCGCTTTTCATCACCATGCGCATTACGATTTGCTTTTGAGGGCACAATGTTACTATGTGAGAAGACATCACGTGGTGGGAGCGCGGGGCCCACAGGGCCCCGCACTCCTGCTGCTGCATTACATTCACTATTTCTCATTATCATTCTCAAAAAGAAGGGAAATTAGAGGCAAAAACTATTTAATGCATCATTTGGGTTACCTACGTATATAGTGAGGAAATTCGATTTAGTTGAAACCCTTGCATCCCTCCAGTCCACCCCCAAATGGAATCAGGTGTGCATTGGGGTCATCGGTCCTAACTGTCACCCCATTCTCCTATTCCTCAGCTTCTTTCCACATGTGATGGGGTGACACTCATGGCCGATGACCCAATGCGCACTTCCGATTCCATTTGGGGGTGGGCTGAGGGGTGCAAAGGAGGTTTCAACCCTAACATCGAATTTCTCACTTTTGTCGCTGTGGACCAACCCTAACTGATGCATTAAACTGAGTTTTTGCTTTCATTATATATATATATATATATATATATATATATATATACACAGTATAGTGCCACAGTTCATAAAAAGGCCCAGTACATTGTGTAGATCATTCATTCCTACAATGACAGTCACACTCCTGATTCAGGTCTCTGTCTCGTTGCAGCGTTCTCACAATATAGATCCAGAAGACTTCTGTGTTATCCAGATGTGTGTCCCAATCAACATTGTGCTTTTGTATACCCTTTCGAAATGCCAGAATCTGAGGGCTCCAGAAGCAAATGGTTTGATACCTTTTACTGGACCAACTTAGATATTATAAAAAGAAAACAATGTCTATGCTTTCGGACCAACCAAGTCCTTCCCTGGAGACTTATGCCAGTTGTTCAGAGAATCACATTCTATTAACACCCAGATCATACAGTTATTTATTTAGTTTTTGTTGACCGGATAAGTGCACTAGACAAATCCTGCCTATTTTCAGGAACGACCCGGGGGAGGGGGATACGGATGAATTCCAACTGACCATGAACCAGATTAAGCTGTTGGTGGTATATTTAGTGAAAGAGGGAAATTTGGCCAGGACACCTGGGAAATTCCCCTGCTCTCTGGTGGGGGGATCTCTGGTCTGCACCATGGAGACCTCAGTGTGTGCTTCGTCTTGTTCGAGAGAGGTCATGAAATGTACCTTTGCGCTGCCATCCATGGCAGTCCCTGATACTGTCTCTATGTCCAAGGAGTTGCCTATGGAATTGCTTGAAGTGAATCATGTGGTTGTTATGCTGCTTCCTGCACCTACAGCACTGGATTCTTCTTTGCTTGCATGGCACCCAGATACTCAGCCTTCGGAGGTGGAACCATGTTTGGCAGCTGCAGACTGTGTTACATGAGTTCTTCCCCCTGCTGTTTCTGGTAAGGGGTCCAGGATTGCTTGTGTGGCTTCAGAGTCACTTTCGGTAGTCGTTCAACTGGTGTTGCCGGCAGATTTCCCAGCTACCACCTCCAACTTCATCGTTTCCCACTTTGGTCTACCAGCTAACCCTGAGACTCAGGACACCCACTGGACTGCATCAGATGCGCGTGTTCATGCAGGCTGGACAAGAACTGCTTCAGGCTCCTGGATAACGGATTTGTCATGGGACGAAGATAAACATGGAGTACTGTGTTCCCCACATAGGCCTGCACCGTCCTGCATGAGCTCCAATGAGGTACATATTTCTAGGGACAATATGACTTCTACAGACTTTATTAATTCACAAACTGCTGATTTACCCGTGAAGGACTGGGAGGATATTGTGGAATCTGCTGAATCTGAGGAGGTTATGCACATTTCTGCACTGGGGGGGCTGTATCTTCTCATGGGGTATTGGGGCATAGTAAACTGGACAGTGACAGTTGTGTTTTAGCAGATTCTTCCCCTACTATACTGCCCTCCCAAATGCCTGTGCCTTTTATGGCATTGCCTGGCATTCGGACAGTTCCTCCCCCATCCCCTTTGGTTCCCTCTAACCTTGCACCTGTCTCCCCCATTACACCCACACTGCCACCTGCTTTAGGCCCTACTACTTTACCACATGTACCTCTATCTCATCCTGCTGAAGTTTTGCCACCCCCCCATTGGATGATCCAGGGGAAGGCCCCTCGGCCCTTCCTCCACCCTCGGCCCAGCCTACACCTCCTAGTAGGGGCCATGTTCTTTCTGACTTGTTTGAAAATAAATTAGAAAAGGTCCCCAGATGTAATGCTGCCTGCCTTTGTTATAGGGGAGGTCTTAGTGACTTCCCGGACTGATATTATGTTGCCAGAACTTTGCTGAAGTGCTGTAGGCATTTTTAGGCTTCAGAGATATATGCCTTGATTCACATTTCAGGAGAGGAAACTTTTGATATCGGCTTTAAAACTAATGTGGGGTTGGATAGGTTTTGGAACAAATATGCAACTTTGAAACACACTCCTTTATGGATGCCTTTTTATCTTATCCCATTGACGAAACCAGCAGTGAGAACTGTTACTGTCATGTTTCATAATGAAGGTATTAGCATTAGCGATATTTACCACTGGTTGCAAAATAGATGTACGGTCCTGTCTCCCACTGAAGCTATTATTGATGCGGAAGGTTTGTGGACTTGGGGGTGGAAATTCTGGGTTAAACTTTTCCAAGTTAACTCTGAGGTGATACATCTTCCCAATAGTTTCTTTTTAGGTAAGGATAGAGGCGTTTGTTTTTATGGTGGCCAGCCTAGGGCCTGCTACAAGTGCGGGGCACATACTCATCTAAGTAGCACCTGTGATATGTTGAAATGCAGTTTATGTGGGGGGTAGGGTCATCCTAGCATGTCCTGCAAAAATGTTTTCCAGTGCAACCTCTGTGATGAGAAGGGTCATGCCAATCATCAATGCCCCTGGGCTAGCAAGAATCGCAATGAGGGTTGGAATCCAGACACCTTAGTATAGAAGGCACAGGACAAGGCACAGGAGAAGATACCACCACCTGCCACAGTCCCTGATCCCTCAGAAGCTCCTCCACTCTCTCCCTCCCAAACACCTGCCATACCAACAGTAGCCCCCCAGGTAGATGTTAGACCCCCCACTACTACAGAGGTCTCCTCACCAACACGGGATGTGGTAGATACTATGTAGCACCATTATCCTACACAGGCCTCTGACCAATCTATTGGGGACCAGGAGGGTTTTTCTCAAAGTTGACAGGTTAATAGGGCACTACACGCAAATCCCAAAAAGTTTGTTACATACCCATTTCCAATGCCTTTGACTTGTTGAAAGGGGGAAGGGAGGACTCTGAGGGAGATTCAGAGACCTCCCTTTTACCCTCAGATATGGAAGTCTGTGGTTCCAGACCTCCGGATGTTGTACGCAAAAAAGTTAATAAAAAAAAGAAGGGGAATAAAAAACACAAGAACATGGCTATCACGGATGGGAGTGGCTGATTCTAGTTTCTGACCCTGGCTACTATCCGGCTTTCCTCCTTTAATGTCTGTAGTCTTAGAAACTACAAAAGACAGACTGCTTTCTTTCACTTTGCTGCTGCACTCCATACTGATATTCTCTTCATCCAAGAGACTTGTTTGCAGTCCATTTTTGAAATTAAGCAGGTCAAAAGGAGTTGGGTGTGGGGTCCCTCAAACTGGACATTTGGTGAGGATTTAGCAGACGGTATAGCAATACTGTTCACATGCACGGCTTTTTCCATATCACACATTGTAGACATTTTTCCAGGTAGAGTTTTGATTTTAGATTGCACCTTTCAGGGCCATTCCCTTCACCTTATCAATATCTATGCTCCTCAGACCAGAGCTGCTAGAATCAGTTTGCTCGAACTAATTAAACCTTTTCTCTGTTCCCACAAACATATGTTATGGGGTGGTGATTTCAACTGCTCTGTAGATGTTTCCTGTAGGACAGCGGCTGGGAAGAAAATATATTATGATTTTCATGCCTTATGTACTTTGGTGAAGGACGTAGGTTTATCTGATGCCTATCATGCTTTGAGATCTGATGCTGGCTACACTTATCACAGATCCATCAACCATACTAGATTTGACTATTTTTTTTCCTCACGCTATTGTATCCTGCATCAGATGTCGGTTCAACCTCCTGAGCTCTTTGATCATAATTTGTTAACTGGAAAATTTTCTCTGGGTTCTGCACCTCCAGTCCTTTTATCAAACACAAACATGTGGAAGCTTAACAATTCCTTGTTCTCCCATTTTACTGTTCTGGCATAAGTGCGATCACTTTTTCGGCCCAGATTTCTGTCCTTTGTTGCTATGATTCCGTTTGGACATGATGGCAGGACACGAAATTAGATTTACAGATTTTTTTTGCAGACTATGGGCAAACGTATGGCCAGAGACAAATACCTTACCTATTTAGGTTACAGGGATCAATTGTACAAACTTTTGTCGCATTCTGTTTCTTCCCCTATAGATTACACTTCTCAAATCAAAAAATTACGCCGCTGCATGTTTGCACATCAATATGATATTGCCCACACCTTGGAGTTTCTGATGAGAGTTGGTACTTCAGCTTCCCCCTCCGCTAATCCCTTTTTAGCATGTAAAGAACGACTGCATGCTATGGTCATGCAGGGTCTATATAACCCAGAGGGCATCATTGATTACTCCATTTCAGGTATGCTCTCGAATGCTACATCCCATTTATGGACACAAGTTGGTGTTGCTCCCCGCTGCGAGGCTGTCTTGTCTGATGTTTTTACAACACCTGTTCCACAGGTCTCTGCACTCCATGCTTTGGACTCTGTAGTCTTAATTACACAGGAGGAAGTGACTCGTGCAGTTTCTCAGCTGAAAGTAGGAGTAGCCCCTGGTCCAGATGGCCTTACTCATGAATTTTATAAGACATTTCAGGAAGACTTAGCGGAAGTTTTGACACAGGTATATAATTATGTTTTACAGGGACAGGACAGGACCTCAGGTTTTGGGTTGTCTCTTTTGAAATTTATATATAAAAAAGGAGATAAGTGTTCACTGCATAACTGGAGACCGCTTCATCTCCTTAACACAGATTATATGATTTTAGCAAAACTTCTTAGTACTAGATTGCAACAGATGGCACCTGATGTTATAGACCTTTCACAGTCCTGTGCTGTTCCTGGATGCTTTATTCAAACAAATCTGTTCCTGTTAAGGAAAATTTTTGAATCAAAACAGACGTGACGCGTCACTGGCTTTGTTCTATCCTTGGATCAAGCAAAGGCATTTGATTCAGTGCATCACCCGTACCTATTCCAGATCATGAAATTATATGGTGTCCCAGATGTGTTTCTTACATGGCTTACTCATTTATTTTCCATAGCTAATTGTACCCTTTTAATTAACGCATATTTGGGGGATAATATACCCAGAAAGTTGGCATACAACAAGGCTGCCCATTAAGCCCTTTATTGTACACTTTTGCTTTGGACCCTCTTATTCGACAAATTAAATGGGACACTCAGATTGTTGGGTTGGCTCCCTGTTCCACCTTACTTCCAGAGAAAATTTCTGCATATGCAGATGACGTGGTTTTATTTGTACAAAATAAAGATTCTGGAGATAGGGCAATCCGGATCTTTCAGGACTTTACATCAGTTTCGTGGGGGACTCTTAACCTCCAGGATAGTGTGTCTATTCCTTTAGATACGGATTCTACCTATATCCTGGAGGTGGGTGGACTTCGAACAAGCACTGACCCACAACTGATATTGGGCATATAGTTCAATGTTGCAGATGTAGCAACATTTAATTGGGAGAAGTGACTTCTTATTGGGGAGAATAAGGTGCAACTGTGGAAGACTTGGAAATTACGGAAAAAGAAATGAGTTTTGATAGTTAAGAATTTTTACTCCCTTTTTTTTATATCTCAGTTATATTTATGCCCCTCCCCAACACTTAGAGACTAGACTGTTTAGTGTTTTCTTTCAGATGGTATGGGGTAGCCGCCTTAATCCTATTAAAAGAGAAATCACGTATTTACCTATACAGAAAGGGGGTCTTGGGATGATTCACCCCATTGCTTTTTTCTTTCTTTTTTTCTCTTTCATCTTTTTTAAAGCAGTCATTACACAACACATAATTAATTGCGAAACATGGGTAAGCACTGCCATACTGTCTGTTATGAATAAATGGAATACTTTACCACCAAAACATTCCTGTCACTTGTATATTCCATCATATGCCATAGACAGTTTTTGTAAATTGAGATTTTGGAAATTACGAAAAGCATCTATCCTGTCGCTTACTAGACGACAACTTTATCACACCCTTTTAAATGTTACGAAACCAGTGTTGCTTTTCCCAGAATGTACCCCTTCTTGTATGAAGTATGCTTTACTGTTTCTTATAGATAAACAAATCCTGCCCCATATGTGGGAAGTTACTTGGCTCTGTTGCCATAGCAGGTTGATTCTACGGGGTAACCTGAAACATAAGTCTTCGCAAGAGCAGTTTTGTCCTAAGCCTTCTTGCTTTCAGATAGAGGAGATGAAGACTCATTTCTTTTTTGACTGTGAAGACACCGGTTTATTTTGGAAAATTTTAGCTAACAAATGGAAATGGCCTTTCTTAAGTAGAATCACCTATCAAACATTAATACTGGGTGACTTTTCTGGACCATGGAGCAAATTTCACCACAGTACTTTAAGGGTAATTTTTTCCATGTGTAAATATTATTTGTGGCAAGCACGATGTCAGTATGTTTTACAACAGCTTCCGACCTTACCACATATTGTTATATTGACAATGGAAACAGCATTTTTAAATCTTATGGAACTGGAACATCATCAGCTTTCCCCACATCACTTTCAACTCTTATGGAAACATATTACCTTTTTGCCCTGATATTATATCAAGCTGTTGTGGTATGATGAATGTATTTTTTTTCTCTCCTCAGTTATAACCTGTTTTGTATACAGTTGATGTGCGATTATTGCTGATTTTTTTCTGTTTTCTGTCATATTTCTATACTTGATGTTATGATTTCTTTGCTTAATAAAATTCCCCTACTCTTTTCGATAAGTGCCATGGGATCTTTAACATCCACCTGAACAACCACCAATCCAGGCAGATGGGATCTCAGTTTAACGTCTCATCCAAAAGACATTAAAACCAAGAAAAAATTCTCATTGGTTTAAAGTACTTATTTTGAAAAATCACAGATTTAAATGGAATGAATAGCATTCCAGTAGCTTGCTACTGCTGAGTATCTTTCCAAGGTCAAATTACATCAATAGTAGATAAAACTGAACACTCAAGTAGACATAACCTTTAACTGAAATTATTAATAAATGAGTGTGTTATGAGAATACATTCATAATTAAAAGCAAGACCTTTAGATTTAGTATCACAATAGGCAAGATGAAATTTGATAGTATGTTATGATAAAAAACTGTGCAACAGAAATTTATTTATGGAAATAAAAGGGAATAAGAAAAATGTACCTTGTATAAACAACTGTTAAAACATTCATACAGTATTAAACCTATCTGGAGACATTTTTCTAAACTGTTCTCTCAACCAGTTATTACACTTCATAAACACAAGACCTGCAGTGCTGTAACAATATTTTTACAAGATATAATCAATTGTAAGTATTATTGCCAAAAAAAAAATAAATCTGTCAAGGACAACCTAGAAAATAAGTTCATGCATCTTAAAATGTTCAAAGTTCAATAAAGAGTCAGTATGTAATCAAATAGCTATATGAACAGAAACAATCTTAAGAATCTGAATAAAGCCCCAATGGAATTAATCCCCCCCCCCCCCGGAACATATAACTAGGAAAAAAGTATATATTCACTATGTATGTGAGCCAAAAGTCCTAAATGAAATTGCTGCTGAAGTGCCTTTCTACTGCTGACTGTTTTTTTCTATTGATGTTGTTTTTCTGCTCACTTATTCTGGTTCTTAATTCTCTTTTTGTTTTGCCAATATAGCATTTATCGCATGGACATTGTATCAGATATATTACATGGTCATTGCTACACTTTATATGCTGTTTTATGGAATACCTCTGATTTATTTAGGAGTGCTCATAAATGGTTGTTCAGCCAGTGGTTCCACACTGGAAGCATTTGCCACAGTAAATATTCCACTTGCAAGTGCTTTTTCTTTTCATTCCCAGGATCTTCATGCTCAATGTTTACCAGTCTGTCTCAGATGGTTTTATTTTCTTTATTTATTTTTGGGGATGTGAGTAATAGGATCTCTCTGAATCTATCATTCTATTGCCTACCTGTGGGATGTGCCAGTTTCAGTTAATGCTGCATTTAATGGCCTCATTTTGATTGCGTATGCTGTGGAAAACATTATTCTGTCACCCTTTGCGTACTTCCTTTTCTGGCTTGAGTGCCTCCCTCTGCATCTCTGAAACCTTCTCAGCAGCTTTCTTTACCCAGTTAAATTGGTAGCCCTGGCCCTGAAGCTTGTTACCAGTTTAGATTTATGTCTCTGAAATCTGGCTCCTCACTGCAATTCCTTCTGGCACATATAAATTGTGCTTTTGGTATGCTGTGGATCAGTTTAGGGTCAGAAAAATTGGTTTTCTGTACTTTACAGTAGAATTCCTATCTTTTTGTTTTCTTAATAAGGTCGTCTGTAATTCTCCTTCTATTTTGGGTAGACTGGTTGTGCAATTGGTCTTTTTCTGCCATCATTGTCTATGTTTCTATGTTTTCTTCTCCTATATACATCATACAGTCCAAGAAAGCTACCTTGTTGCCATCAAATGGCATGCTAAACTCGAAGTAGAGGATTCCACTGTTCAGATAGTTATGGAAGTCATGTAGAATACCATGATTCATTCCTCATATTACAATTATGTCATCTATAAAGCTCTTCCAGTAGATTATATGATTTGTAAATGGTTTTCCACTCTCTTCAAAGATTCTTTTTGAAATTCTACATAAACATATTTGCAAATGTGGGAGCTAAGGCACTCAACACAGCGGTTCCATTCACTTGCTCATAAAACAATGTTTCACATGTGAAATTGCTTCTCCACAGTATTGTTTCTCATGTGTGTGTTAAGAATTCACTTGGTGGGAATTTATCTTCCTTTTGCTGCAAAGCCTCTAGTAATGAGTCATAGCCCTCCTCATGGGGTATGCTTGTATACAGGTTTTTAATGTCAAATGTCACCAGTAAAATGTTCTCCTAATTTGTTCTGTTTTTATTAAAATCCTCTAGCAAATTAATGATGTGCTCACAATCTCTCACATAAGTGGTCATTTCTGGTTCATCTGTTTGGAGATTGGTGTCCATATATTTTGACAATAGTTCCAGTATGGAACCAGTGCCCAAAACAATAGGCAGGCTTAGAGGGTTTACTGGGTCCTTAAGTATTTTATAAAGGACAGAAAATAGTGGGGCCCTTTGCTTAGTATTTCCAAGCATGTTTATTTCATCCTGTGAGATACATCCCATGTCACCAACTAATTCTAAAAGTTTATTAATTTCTGCCCTGATCTCATTAGTGTGATCTTCCTATATCCTCTTATACCTCATCTCCTTATAAACCTTATTTAGGAAAGAAATAGATGTATACAGCTCTGCAGAAATCTAGTTTTCATGATCCTAAACTGCTCGATAACATATCAAAGGCACAATTAACATCTTCACAGGTCTAACAGCCACCAGCTAAAGGGTCATCTCATTTAATGGACATCCCCTTCCCTCCTCATAGCTAACCCCCTGCTCTCACTGCTGATTCCAGTGCTGGCTGTTACCAAGCCTCAAGCCCTCAGTCAAATGAGCTGCTGTAAGGATGGACTCCAGAATGTGCCATCCAATCTGCAAAGTAGGTACTAAAGTTTCAAATGGGTAGAAAACGTGCTTGAGCACATTCAGTGCTTACATATCCACTGGACTAAAACCCACCAGCTACAGGGTCATCTCATTTAATGGATGTCCCCTTCCCCAACTGCTCACCCCCTGCTCCCACTGCTTGTTTCTGTGCTGACCAGGACCAAACCTCAAGCTCTCAGCCAGTTGGGCTGTTATGAAGAGGGACTCCTGAATGCACCATCCAGTGTGTGAAGTGGGCACTAAATTTTTAACTGGGTAGAAGTCCTACTTGAGGATAATCAGTGCTCACATCTTCACTGGACAAAGAGCCACCAGCTGCAGGGTTGTGTGGAGCATCTTTTTAAAGGACTCCACTTTCTCCCATTGATTTGCCTCCTGTGCTGATGATTCCTATGCTGAAAGGACTCCCTTCCCTCCCACTGACTCACCTCCTGCACTACTGATTCCTATGCCAAACAGGACCAAGCCTCAAGCCTTCAGTCAAGTGGGCTGTTGTAAGGAGGAGCTCCAGTCCACTACTTAAGCCAACTTTCTTTAGTGGGCCTCTACACTGTGTTCCAGACCATGATGGTCTGCAGTGCAAAAGGAGATTAGAGTCAGCCAAGGAGTCAGTCATAGAGGCAGCAGGCAGCAGATCATTTTACTCATTTCACTGTGTTTTATGTATTTTTATGTGAAAGTTGCCTAGTGCATGCCTTACTTGATATTGTACAGTCTGCTCCTGGATAGCATTACCTGTCTGTTGTGGCCTTGGTTAGACAACCAGACTTTTACTTTACTGTTATAATGTTGTCTGCTCCATATTACAGTAGTGTAATTTTTATGACTAAACCAATGTATTGCTAATTACTCTGTCTACTGCATCTTAGTGTCATGTTCACGCCAAAGCTAATGTACTACTAATTATTCATCTGTTGCATTTTTGTGTCATTTTCATGCCATAGCTAATGTACAGCTAATTAATAGAGCTCCACAGAATCAGAGAATTCAAACTTCATGGAATTTCAACAGAATGTCTTGAAATTCTGTGGCATTTCATAAAATTTCTTTGAACTTGTGAAATTTATTCATTTAGTCCTTGCTCAGCTGTCATATAAGCTAGAGAGCTGCCATTTGGCATGTGTACTTGTTGGTAGGCACTCTAATAATGTTCCACATATCGAGCCTTTGTCTCAAAATTATACATGCTCAAAGTCTGTCATTTTATTTTTTGTGGGAAATTCTTCCTGAAAATTTTATCTGTATATAGCTCAGATGCCTTTCGAACTAAAAATCTGAAATGAGGTACATATATAAATGTAACAATAACTCTTACACCTGAAAAATGTTATAACATCACAACAAATGCTTTAGAAGGTATAGTAAATTAACCAAAATCAAAATATTTGCAAAATGTTTGGCTATCTATAGCACAGCCCTCTTTAAAGCTTGACACTTAAAATTTGGTGCAAAAGCCAGCCCAATGGTGCTGAGGGTTTAGACCCTGTATGCCACACCTTATGCCACACTAGTGAGCTGGGTTGGGAGTGGACTTGGGTAATCGGGGGTCAGTCGGGGAGGAGTAGGATAAAGCATCAGATGTAGTGCTCTCCTCTTCTGGGGTGGTTGCTCTGTGTAGCTCTAGCAGATCTTGGTGGCTACTGTGGAGTACTGCAGCATGTGTGGGCATGCATATCTGGTATGTGGGTGGTGGTGGTTGTCTTTTGCATGGACATGGGAATGTGGCCATTGCAAGCAGGACACCATTGCACGTTCAAGCTCCCGGGACACAAAAACCAAGGAGGAAAATCCTAGACTCTCTGGAAGGTGACAGTGACCTCCTGGGATTGCGGCCCACATATCCCACATCGGACATTCCCTGACCAGCTCTGCCAAGCCATTGCTCCACTCCTGGACCTGGCAGATTGGATCTCAGAAAGAACACCCAGAGGAGTAGGGTGGCCCTGCCCTGGGAGGGCATAGATCCAGGTTGGCTGATGTGTGAGGAGAAGTGGGATGTCTCTGTCCCTGATTTACAGGTCAGAGGGTTCAGGTGGGTAGTAGGTGTCACGAATGAGTGAGGTTCACCTGAGAGATGTCCTGAGATATTAGTGATGGGAGGGATAAATAAAGTTGACCAAACAAAAAAAAAGCTTGGTGCACATACCCATGTTGCATATTTCTATACATCTTGACATTGTGGAGAAATATGGATAATATTTGATGAAGAATGTTTGACCATCCACAGCTCATCACCTTTCAGTCTAGGACTCTAAGATCTGGTACACTTATGAAAGCTATAAGTACCTGTATACCTGCCAAACTTGGTATCATTTGAACTTATACAGTACTTTGAAAACTAAACCAAAATAACTGAAATTTAAAATTTAACTGAATTCAGTGGAATTTTTGCAATTTAATAATTTGGCCATAATCAGATTCAGATAGAGATATGAAATTTAGCATGATTACTTGAAGATAGGAGTTCTACTGGTGTGCCAAATATTATGACATTAGGTTGCATCATCCCAAAGCTATAGGTGCTCAAAGTCTGTCATGTTATTTTTTGTTGGAAATTTCATGAAATTTACTAACTGCATATAATTCTGGTACCTTTGAAGCTAGAAACCTGAAACTGTGTAAATCTATATACATTCTAATAACAAGTACACATAAAGAAATGTTAGTACATTTGATGAATGCATTCAAAATTATACTTAACTAAAATTTAAATATTGGCAAATTGTTTAGCTACCTATAGCATAGCCCCTTTTAAAGACTGTGACTTAAAATCTGGTGCGCATACCCATGTTGCATGTTTCTCTAAATCATGAAACTGATGAAAAATTTGACTTAAGAAATTTTAAAATTAAATGGAAAAAATCAGAAAATTAAATTTTGATTACATTTTTGACCACCCATAACTCAGCTCTCTTTCAGTCTAGGTGTCTGACATTTAGAACACTTATGAAGGCCTTCAGTACCTGTATACCTGCAACATTTCATTTGGATATGTGCTTCAAAAAACTAGAACAAAATAACAGAAATTTAAAATTTGGTACAATTCCACACAATTTTTGTGCAAATTCTAGAAAATTATGCAGGATCAGAATTATAATTCTGCTGGCATTCCACCAGTAGAATTTTATATTCTGCACAGCCCTACTAATTACTCCAACTCCTGAATTTTACTATCAGTTTCATGCCATAGCTAATATATTGTTGATTACTTCACCTTCTGAATTTAAATGCCATTTTCATGCTGTAGTTATGTGTCAGCTACCAATCCATTATTGTATTGCTAATTATTCTGCCTACTGGTAGTACTAGATAGCATTATTTTATTTATTTATTTTTTCTTGTTGAAGTTAAATTACAGTAATCCAGCCCTTTAATGTACTGTTCATATCATACTGTCTATTGCTGGTTATGCTATTACAGAGCCCCATGCATATCTGTTCTGCCCACCAATGCTGCTACATATATTTTCCTCCCTATCATGGTTCAGCTCATATTGCCTTTCACAGTACTAGGATTGCCAACCCTCATGGGCATAATCCTTACTATTATCTTACTCCCTCTCTTGGTACCTTACTAATTGCTTGCTCCCTATCTGGGTGTTGCTCCAATTCTTCTATTGGTACCATTCTGGGTTATAATCCTTACTGTTAATGTACTTGCTATCTGGGTATAGCCCCCATACTCCACCTCCACTGGCTTCCCTCCCTCTACCGAATCAGCTATATCCCAGTATCTTGCAGTCATCCCTTTTGGGTACAGTTTACTGATTTTATTGCTTTCATGTGTCCACTCTATTACTCAGGGCAACTGCATACAACCTTAACATCACACTGTTAATTACTCTCACTCTCCTCCCCCTCCTACCCCCCACTCTGGTCTCTTCCCATTCTCCTTCCCTTCCCATCCCCTCACACTTCCAACTCCTTTTCTCCCTCCTCTTCTCCCAGCCTCCCTTTGGCTAGTCTTCCCCCACTCCAGCAATCACCCTGGCCTCCTGGGTGCAGCATCCTCCTTTCCACCCTGATCCACCTTGATGCACTCAGGAGCCTGTGCCACTCCTCCCTCCTGATCCCTCCCTCCCCCTCCCTCTCCCCTCCATCTATGTCACTCAGGCATCTCAAAGGCTCTGTTAAGCTTCTCATCTCCTTATTACTCATTCAAGCAGGAAGAGTTGAACTCAACCCCTGGCCTACCCACCCAACTGCCTCTCCTTTCTCCACAGTGTTAACTCATTGTCTCCTAGCTGATGCCTGTAGTCATCAGTAAAATACACTGGTGTGTCCTGAGGATGCCTGCAGAAGTTGGCTACTGACTCCAAGTGTGCCCTTGAAATGTCTGGAGAAGTCACTTATATATTTTAATATATAGTATAACAGAATATAATATATATTTGACTGCATAGCACCGTTGGAAAGGTAATCTTGTGCTGAACAACTTTGCCACTGATATTTTGTGTATATCATGTATACTTTAGGAGTTATCCGCATTTGTTTAAGGTATGGTGTGTATGGCTCATGTTGCCTGTTTTAGTGAAAAAAAATATTTTTTTGCTGTTTCAACCAGCATAGAAAAAAAAACAAAATTACATATTATTATTTGCATACCACCATTAGAAAGGTAATTTTGTGCTGAATAACTTTGACACTCATACTTTGTGTCTAGCACTTATGGTTCTTTTTTTTTTATTAAACCAGTTTTATTATTTTCACCATAATCACATCAAAACACAACCAAACAGGCAGAATTAGAGGTATCTATTATTGTACCGGTTAACAAATAAATTCTAACTCACAAATTAAGCCCCTCCTTCCCCCCTTCCCTCCCAAGACTACACACATAAGCTAACCCTAAGTCGTCATCCCTGAGGCAGTCTGATCATCAGGTTTCCATGCCATTAAGAGCTCCTCTAATGAACTCCAAGATGACGTATATATCTTAACCCTGCCTCGCATGTAGGCAATATGCCTTTCTAGCTGTAATGCCAAGATGCACTCTCTGTACCATTCCATCAAGGAAGGAGATTTGTCACTAGCCCAATACCTCAAAATTGTCAGTTTAGCAACCGCTGAGATAAGTGACATTTGGGCTTTCTTAATCTTAGTGGTACCTGCTGGGAAAAGACTCATCAAACATACCTCAGGGGTGAACAGAGTATCTAAGCCAAGGATAGGGTCTACAATATTATTAATGGACTGCCAGAAGGCCTGCGTACAAGGGCATAACCAGACCATATGGTATAAGGTACCATCACCCTTTTTACATTTGCAAAAAAGGGGTGTATCCTTTGCCCCATACTTACATAACTGAGTTGGAGTTAGGTACATATTATGCATTATATTGAAATGTACCATTCTCAGCCTGTCTTGCTTTATGAATTTATACATTGAAAGCCAGAGCATCTTCCAAAGGCTAGGTACCTCCAGTATTCCCAACTCCCTTGTCCAGTAAAAACACACCCCTGACGGTAGCCACACTTATGGTTCTTGAGCTATTAGGATTTGTTTGTGGCATGCTGACTATAGCTTGATTTTGCTTAGAAATGCCCAGGATTTACTGTTAACAGTATACAGGAGACAAGTGGTGCAACTTCAGAGAGCTCCTGGGGAGGCAATGAGTTAAGAGTAGCTCCTTTCAGTATTTGAATTCTCTTCCCTAAAATTGACCTCGTACAACCCCTAGTGTTAAATCTAAACTCTGATATCCTTGTGAACCTGTAGTCATAACTCTCCCCAAAAGATCCCTGATACTGCCATAGCCATCCCGTGCTTCTCAACTGAATCACAATATTGTACTAAAAGGGAAGGAGGCATAGCTATCTAGCTGCCCTCTGGCACCACTTCAAACCTGTCTCACTCCTCCCCTTCTACCTGTGAGATGCTTCTCCTACAACTCTTTCTCTCTTTCTCTGTCCCCATATTCAGGAGGAGTTTATTGCTGCCCTGGCATATCCCCTGCCTCTCTCATTGAGCTCCTCACCACCTTGTCATCCCATGCCTCCACTAGTGAGTTGCTTATCCTAGGTGACTTCAAATTCAGTTAGCTCTCATCCTCCCATTATAAATTAGGCCAAAATTTAAATTTGATCCAGCGTACTCTACTGATCTTGAATCACACCAGACTCAACCCCAAACCCCCAACCATTCCTTCCTCTACTGGATCCTCTCCCCCCCAAATTGTGGGTGTTGGTACCCTCCCTGACACCCTCAGTGACCATCATATGATGTACTGTGTTCTGAAGACCCACCACCCCAAATACCCCTCCCAAATTCATCCAACTTTGAACTTTCTGATCCTTGGATGTGTTCTCATTACTCTCAGACCTGATGCTAACTGACAGGTCCCACATACTAACAGCCAGCAACATTACTTTTTCTCTCAAGTTTGTTAATTTAAAATTCCATTCAGCCTGGGATCATCACTCCAACCTGAGTAAAACTTGTTTCTGAGGTTCACACCTCCCTTCGATCATGGCTGAGTTGCTGGTCTGTCACCATGCATGTGACTTTGCCTGTTGGACCCTCAAGTCCACTGGCTCACTGGCTGATGTTGCTAAATACAAGTCACTTTGTAACACCTGTACCAGTGATACTAGGATTGTGAAGGCAGACAACGTTGCATCCATGCTCCAGAACAACATTAACCACCCCTCAAATTTCCAGTAGGTCATATACACCATCTTGTTAGTTGAACATTGGCATCAATAGGCACCAAAACTGACTTACAATCAGGAAAAAGACACTCCATTCCAGTGAAAGGAGCACAGCCCTGAACATGACCTGAAATGACATCAGAAAACATTGCAGCATGGGGGCAGATCAGCAAATCAGGAAGTGGAGATGGATTGTGAAGCCAGCCCCTTGGGGGGAGCAAATTATGATACTTTCACTTCCTTTGGGGATGAATTAAAAAAGCAAAAGTAGCCTGTAGGAGCTTCCAATGTGGTAAATGAGCTCCCTGTTTAATGTTTTTTACAATTGACAAAGACCGAGAAAGATGTTCTTAAAAATAATGGTTTCTGTTATGTCAGTCTGTGAAGCATTGGGGTGGGGGTGGGTAGGTGTACTGTAAAGCAAGACAGGCCAGAAAGATCCAGAGCCTTTTTTGTCTAAGCTCTAACCAAGAGATTTGTGTTATATTTTGTTTTTCTCACACTCCTTGTTCATCATTTTTGATCTATAGTAATTTCTTATTTTTAGTTTTGTGGCTTACTTCAGTGTGCTTAAGTAAAGTATTGTGTTAGTGTCTTTCTGCAGCATTTTTGTTAATTTTTTAGTTAAATTTTTCTGACAGTGATGGTGTTCTGTCATGTTTTGTAGAAACATAGAAGCATAGAATTTGATAGCAGATAAGGACCGCCTGGCCCACCTTGCATGCCAATCTCCTTACCTACTGTATAAAGTCCAGATCCTACTTGATCTGCAGCCTACTTCCTACTTCCCTCCCCTAGTGTTGCCTTCTGCCTGTCCCATGCATTCTTGAATTTGCCTACCATTATTGCCCCCAACAACCTCCTCAGGGAGGCTGTTCCATGCATCTACCACCATTTCTGTGAAAAAAATACTTTCTCACACTTCCCCTGAGTGTTCCCCCTTACAGATTCATATTGTAACCCCTTGTTCTTGTACATCTTTTCTGAAAGATGCCATCCTATTGAATGCTACTGATCCCCTTTATGTATTTGAATGTCTCTTTCATATCCCCCATTCCTCCTTCCCTCCAGTGTATACATATTGAATTCCCTCAATCTCTCTTCTTTGTATGGTTTCTGGTGTAGCCCCTGCACCATTTTCATTGCCCTTCTACTGGTGATACCTCTCCCTATGCACCCAAGCATCACCCCAGGTTTCCTCACTGTCTTCACACATTGTATGGCTACTTTTAGAGCATCTGTTATGATTACCCCCAGGTCCCTTTCCAGTTTGGTTGTTGCTAGTACCTCCACCCACCCATTGTGTATTCCTCCCCTGGGTTTTTGTTCCCCAAGTGCATGATTTTACACTTCTTGGAATTGAATCCAATCTGCCACACTGGTGATCACTTCTCCAACTTGAATAAGTTTCTCCTCATCTTCTAACCCCTCCCCCAGAGTGTCAACCCTATTGCAGATCTTGGCATCATCTGCAAGGTGGCATATCTTTCCTTCAAATCCCTCTACAATGTCACTAATAAAGACATTAAAAAGGACTGGCCTGAGCACTGAACCCTGTGACACCCCACTGGTTATTCCCCTTTCTTCAGATTAAACTCTGTTTAGCTCCACCCTCTGTGTCCTGTTGCTAAGCCAATTTCTGACCCAGTTTACCACCTTGTGACCCACTCCCAAACTGCCTAACTCATTTACTAACATTTTGTGCTGGACTGTGTCAAATGCCTTGCTAAAATCTAGGCAGGCCATTTCCACTACCCCTTCTTGATCTACAACCCTTGTCACCCATTCAAAAAATCTATCAAATTCATTTTACAAGACCTTCCTGTTGTGAATCCATCTTGCCTTGGGCCCAGTGCTCCACTGGCTTCTAGATATTCCACAATCCTTTCCATTAACAGTGATTCCATCATCTTTTCCACCACTAAGTTCAAACTGACTGGTCTGTAGTTTCCCAGTTCTACCTTGCTTCCACTTTTGTGAAGGGGTATCACATTTGCCCTCCTCCAGTCCTCTGGTACTACTCCCTCCTCCAACAATTTGTTGAATAGGGCTGTCAGTGGTGTCAGTAGCACTTCTCTGAGTACTTCTAGAATTCTGGGATGTACCTCATCTGGCCCCTTCAACCTTGTCCACCTTCATTTTCAAGAGTTCCTTTAGGACTCTTTTCTGTGAATGGTCTGATGTCTACCACTCTTCCTTGTGTGTGTCTGCTGGATAATTCTGGTCCCTCTCCTTCCCTTTCTTTTATGAATACTAAGCAAAAGTATTTATTCAGTATCTCAGTTTTTTCCAGGTCCCCCTCCACCCACTGACCCCCTTTACTTAGCCTCACTATCCCTCCCTTAACCTTTCTTCATTCCCTTATGTACCTGAAGAAGGTTTTGCCCCCCTCCTTCACTGTCTGGGCTATCCTTTCCTCTGTTTGTACCTTTGCACATCTGACTGCTTTTCCCACCTCCCTCTGGTTAGTCTTATACAGTTCACTGTCTTCCTACCTCTGCATTTACTTGTATTTCCTAAATGCCAGTTTTTTTTTCTATCTAACCATCCCTGCCACTTCTTTTGAAAACCGTGGTCTTCTTTATCTTTTTCCTTTGTTAACTTGCTTCACACAAAGGTTTTGCTACACTTAATATTAAATTACCCCTGTTAACCCTCTTGTTTTAATCCATGTTCTATTTAAAAAAAAATAACTTTTTGGATTGTTTTTAGTACTAGTTTTGTCAGATCACACAGCTGATCCCTGATTCTCTAGGGTAGGTGTCTGCAGCTGGTAGTTAATAAATTGTTTAACCCTTTTACCCCATTCTGTGTGTTGTGTTTATCCCTGTGGGGTTTTATTTTTTCAGATCACACTGCCAATCCCTGATTCCCTGGGGGTGTTTGCTGCTGGTACTTATTTGTACTGTAGGCTTTTTTTTACATTTTGTAATTTTTCATTCCAAATCATGTTACATTTAGCATATAAGAATGACTGGGAAGAAATGCTCTACTAAAGGGAGAGGTGCCAGGGAGGCAGCAAAGAATTGTTTAAAATCTATGGGGCAAAATAGTGCTACAGTGCAAAAACTACTATATGTCTGCGGCAGTGTTTTCTGTCAGCTCCAGGGCTGGTAGTAGCAAAGGAGTAGTTGGCAGCAGTGGCATTTGTGTAAACAAATTTTTTCTCTACCATGTCAGTGGCAGCCATGCTGATGTGAAGTGTGGGAGGTGACAAGAGAAGCAGCAGTAAACAAGGAGCAGTGGCTGAGGAGGAGGTTGTTGATGTCCCCGTGGCTGATGGTGGTGGTACTGAACTTGATAATGTGGAGTCTGAGTCAGTGATTGAGGTAGGAGATCTGGAAAATGCCCTTCACACTCACACTCCTGATGATGAGATGATCATAGAGACTAGAGATGGTGGTGATGAGGAGGAGGACAGAACTGTTGAGGGGGAGGACATCAGCAGCTGTACTGCTGATGATTTGTTGAATCCCCACTAGAGTCTGAGGAGAAAAAGCATAAGGATGGTACTGCAGATGATGCAGAGGAAGTTGTTTGCAGTGATCCGACTACCAAAATTCTCCCAATATTATTGGAGTTATGAAATCATCCCAAAAACATAAATTTCCATCCCTTCCCCTCAGCTGTCACACTCCCACCACCATGGTAAATCAAGAGTTACAAAATCCCTAGTTTTGGATTTTTATATACTGTAAAACTTGAATTTTTCACTCTCAAATAATTTTCACTATTTTTGCTGAAGCACTAATTTGGGCTAAAATAAATTTGCACTAATTAGCACTTTTTCCATTTTAGAAAAAGTGGTGCTAATGACTTCGCACTAACTTTAATTTACATAATTATGGTTGCATTTGTGTTTGTGCTAAAATTGCTTTGTGTGAAAATAACTAGTTTCACAGTACTTAACTCAGCTCATAAGACAGTCATTATCTATCAACTGTGTGAAGCACAAGTTAGTATGGTGGAAACAGGCAGCCTCCTAGGCACCTGTGAACAACATACACACCTGAAGAATGGGCACCTGTTAATCTGTCATCAGCACCAGATGGAAGCCAGTGCAGGGGGTCCCTGTCTCTTATCATCATCATTAGATACGGTAAACAGAAGTGACAGGGCAATAGACCAGGTGGATGTAGGGGAACATGAGGAAGACTAGAGAGAGAGGAGGAGGATTCTCTATGTTTGCCTAGTAGTGGACATAGCTGCAGTGGTCGGTTGAGTAGTACGACTTAGAGTCATAAAAGCAAAGTAATGCTAATGCAGAAACCACTCCCAAATCACTTGTATCATTCAAGCAGCAGCACATATGAATCCCCAGAAGACAGCTATCACCCCACCAACAATGCTGCCATGATGACTCCAGCTGTTTGGTAGCCCAACCTCAAGAAAGGTCCTGCATATGCAACATAGCATGTTTGAGCGTCACTCTAAATTCACTCCCAAGTATGCTACAGTATAAGCACTAAATGCAGCAACTGCTGAAATGCTGGCACTTGATCTATTGCCATTCTCTTTTGTGGAGAATGTTGAATTTTGGAGGTTAATGACCCATGCTTGTCCCAAATGGCAAATTCCAAAAAGACTATACTTTTCTAAACACCCTATTTCTGAACTCTATGGGACAGTGTCACAGATGGTAATCCTTGCCCTGAAGCAATCAGCACCACTACATGTACATCTGAGCATGGATATGTGTACTAGTGGCCAAACAGTTAGTAGCTCCTACTTGTACATTACAGCACTTTGGGAAAAGGTACCTCGGGTAGTATTTGAATCTGTGTATGGGAACAATTGCAGTAAGCCCAACTGTGGGGGTAGTAACACTCTGGAAAACTGACAGCATGCCATGCTGACAATGAAGTGTGTGAGTGGATCACACACATGAGAAAATGCTGGAAGTGCGCCTTACTGAGAATGATGAATGGCTTCACCACCATGTACTGAAAGCAGGTTTCATTGCAAGCAATAATGGCTCAAATGTTGTGTAATGCATCAGTGATGGGGGGGTTCTCAAGGTGCCATACCTGGCACATTGCCTTAATCTCATAGTGCAGGAGTTTCTAACCCATTCTGATATCAAGGCCATGTTGACTATTGCCAGTCACATCTGTCTCCACTTGGCTTGTTCCAGAAAGGCCTGTGACCACCTCCCTTATCTGCAGATACAAAGCAAACTGCCTCAGCACCATATGAAGCTGGATGTTGTCTCCAGATGGAATTCAACCCTGTACATGAGCGAGCAGTTGTATGAGCAGTTTAAAGCCATAACTGAATATCTGCTGCTATGTACAAGCCATGACAGTGCTAGAGTATCCATGTCTCTGACAACAGAGCAGTGTGCACCAAATGGATTGCCTGACCATGATTCTCAGGCATTTGAACATGCAACACAGGCAGTGAGTGGGGACACTGTCTATATCAGACAGTCCAGTCCACTAATACATATGTTGAGACAGACACTGGTGAATGTGCAGCAAGTGCAGGAGGCAAGTAGCTATAGTGGAAGTTGTGCCAACATGTACTCCACTTCTTAGACTGCAATACACATATTTTTCACATTCTGCAGTCTGAGTATTTTGGAATTGCCACCATGCTGGACCCACTCTGTAAGCATGGACTGGCAACAATAATTGAAGGTGGGTGCCAGCAAGTCCAAAAGTTGACCAATCTTTTAATAAGAAAGTTACACAGGGCACAGATGCTAAAGATGAATTTATCTAAGGTACAATATGAAACTCCACAGAGATTAGGTGTCAGTACCATCACCTCACATGGGAAATGGGCTTAGAAGACATGCAAGTTAAAAGAGGAAATGCCAAATTCCATTTGGAAGGTGTTAGATCAGGGGGAGTTGAAGATATGGAAGAATAGGGGGAGGAGGAGACTGATGAGGCAGCAGGACTGCGGACAGTGCAACGCATGATAGATGCATTTTAGCAGACACAAGGCACTTTACCACTACCAATGAGCCCTTACTAACTGGAGCAGCAAGGTCACTGAGTGGCCAGCACTGACCTCAGTTGCAATGAAATACCTCAGATGCTCATGCTGGAGTGTTAGTGTGGAGCATGTATTCAGTTCAGCTGGGGCAATTTTGCAGGACAGGCACAACAATCTGTCACCAAAAAATGCTGACTTTCTATCATTTATTAAAATGAATGAGGGGCACATTCTGCACAAGACAATCATGTCCATGTTCCTACCAGAATATAGATGGTGATAGTGGTGGTGAAGATGAAGAGCAAGGTATTGTTGAGATTAGCATATTGTCTTCTACTAACTAGGTGGATGAAGCAGTAATGGAGAGAGAATTCCAATCTTGTGACAACTCCAATCTGAAAGACTGTGAGGGCTGCTTCTTTGATAAGGTTGAAGCATAACAAAATATGTGTTTCCCTCCTTTCCCCTCATCAGTATAATCCTTTATTTCACCATTCAGAATTCTATTATTTTCAATCATTTTACTGTTCCCCATCCCCAACTGTTGTGCCACTGTTTCCTTGCACTTGATCTGATTGCCGTCTCCACCACCTAAATGTGATGTCTAGAGACAATGCCTGCACCAACCAGCAAGACACACCACCACCTCTTCCTCCTCCTCCTCTGAACTGCTTGAGTCCTTCATAGCCATGATCAGCATGGGCCACTGCCTCCACACTGATGCAAAAATTGTCCTGAATCTAGAGAATACTGTTTTTCTTGATCCAATGGTATGAACTACAGAACTCACTGACATAAAAATGCATATAAATGAGTACTATGTTTGCTCTGAGATAATATCTACTGGATTTGGAATTGACAATCCACATCATGTGGAACAGTTAAACACACTTTGCAGAGAATCCAGAATCAATACTGTGGATAGTATCATCGCAACTCCACTGCAGCAGTCCAATCCATAATTGTATGACAGGACACTCAAGCCAACCTTCCAGTCAGCCAGCTCATCAAGGCAGCATGACTTCAACTCCAGCAAGGCCTATCTTTGTCTGCTGTGATGGTAAGTCACTTTCATTGTTGTTCACAGTCCTTGTTCTCACTGGTGGTGGGTTACTGCAGTCCTTATCCTCACAGAGGATGGAAGGCATTCTACCTTACTCAGAAAGACTTTAAAATGTTTCTAATTCCTTTTTGTCTTCTTACAGGTTTTACCATTTACAGGGACAACTGCCAAAAGCAGTTGCAAAGCCAGACAGTCCTCATGAAACAGAGAGGAGTTACAGTATGTGACGTCTTCCTACACCATCTCCATGGTACGCACCAGCCAGTAAACATCATAGCCAGCAGCACTAATGTAATGGTAAGTATCATTATTATTTTCTTTTTTTTTATGTTTTTATTCTCCTTTTTCTCAGGTACAAAGTGTGCCAGGGTGCCCAAAGGAAGACTACATAATTCCTCAGTTTTAGTCACAAGTGACACATATAGTGAGATGGGGAATCAACAATGGCTATATTGTGCAGTCACCAAAGTGGCTGAGTGAGACAAAATAATTTTTCTTTTTTCTTCACAAGTGACAGGTATACAGTGGTAAGATGGGGAATTGACAATGGCTATATCATGTGGCCATAACCACAGTGGGTACTTGCGTAGAGTTAAATAATCTTTTTTGTCTTCACAGGTCTCCTGTGCTGCTGTCTCCTGCTCTAGAAATAAAGCCATCACTATCTGCTCCACCCGGACAACATTGCAAAAGACACCTACTGAAAATTACCTGAAATTGGAGTAACAGTACACAGAAAACAGATCATTTGACATATGTAAAACTTTACAGAATTAACCCCCCAAACAACACAAATAGTTACCTTCTGTGGTTAGAAAATTTTCAAAATTCCAAAATGAGATATAGGCTGTAACTATGTAGCATCATGATTTCATCATCCAAGTGATAATACCTGAAAACAGAAAATCAGAAAAAATTGTTAGAAATAAAGGACTCAGTTTTCAAAGCCTGGGGAGTGATGCAAGGTGCCTGCATCAAACATAAATGACAAGTGGCACCTTGCATTAAAAGGTGCAGCATTCCCAATTTTCTGTCAAAAAGGGGAGCCACTATGCCAGTGGGGTACTGTGCCAGCCTTACACCATAAAGCTGAGTGCACCAGATTGCAAGGGGGCTTCTACCATGGCGGGGCTGTAACAACCATGTTCTGGGGAGTTTTCAAGGCTCACCATGGACACTGCATGGTGCTAAACCTAGACTAGCCAAGAGGTGGTTTAAGCAACCAGTGCTAGTGCCACACATGTGGGCAGAAGGGACATGGGAGGTGTCATAGGGAGAGTCAGGGTGACAGCTGGGCATGACAGAGTATGATGACACCTGGCAAAATGCACCTGCTTTTGTATTAATGTTATTAATGTCTATCAGTCTGTAGTAATGGTATACAAAGTACTATTCTTATTACTGATACTGTGTTTTCATGCCATCGTGTAGTGCCCAGACAGTTTGGAATTTTGGTCTGAAATTCTCAGGAAACAAAGGCTTGACTCAGAAAGATTTCCTTTGGTGGTTTGGTGAAACAATATTAATCTGTTTCAAAGTTATTAAATTTAAGAATTTCGGGTTCTGAGCATGCTCAGTCAGGATTTCAAAATCGCTATATGAAGTTTACATATGGAGAATTATTTTTTGTGAGGTTTTAGAGAATTTCTAGATGTGAGAAAGTAATATATTGTGACTGGCAGTTGTGTGTACGAAAGTGCTTGACAAGACAGACTGTCTGAGAGAGTGACTTAAACAGCATAATAGCAGCAGCAGCAGCAGCAGCTGCTGCAGTTTATTACCAACATTACTGATTTCTCGTTTTGGAGGAAAATGTTTCAGAAGTGAGAAATCTATATATTTTGCTTGGCAGTTGTGTGTACTAAAGTGCTAAAGTGCTTGACGAGACAGACTGTCTGACAGGGTGACTTAAACAGCATGGTAGCAATGGCAGCATCAGCTGTTTGCTACCAGCATTACTGATTTCTGGTTTGGGAGAGAATTTCAAGAAGTGAACAATTTATATATCATGCTTAGCAGTTGTGTGTACTATAGTGCTTCAGATTTAGACACTTGAGATAAATCATGGGAGAACAGAAGTAATATGTATTGTGATTATTGAACAACTGTCACAAAATGCAAAAAGAACAGTGTTTGGGGCAGTAACACGCAGTGAAGTGTCATATGACAATGGCAGTACTACAAACCTGTACAGTAGCTGCATGCCATATTTATTCTGTTGTTGAGAAAAATTTCAGAAAAGATAGTGAGAAACAAAAAGAAAGGAAAGGTGTGATGTATGGAAATTGGAGAAGAGCATCTTGAAAGAAAATATAGATAGGAAATAACATTTTTTGTGTTTTTTAAAGATAGAACCGAAGCAGACAGTATAGAAATACAGACATCTGGAACAGAAAAGAAATGTAGATTAAAATGTTTCTCCAAAATGTTTTATAATTTTTTATTAGAAAAAGAATAAGACAGTGTAGCACAGACTTGCAAAAAAAGATAGAAGTTACAGTATATAGAAAAGAAAAGGCCTGAGTTTATTTAAACATCACTTGCCCCAGCCCAGAAGTGCCAGCACCACTACCTGCACTGCCCAGGTGCAGCTACACCATCCCTTCTAACAACTGCTGTTGGTTGTCCAGGATTATTCTCATCATCTCCTCCTTAGCAGGGCATTGGGTCATAATGTTGTGGTCAAAACTGCCCACATCAACAATGCCGCATAGTAGGGTGTGGCAAAATAATGTCAGTACAACACGCCAACCACGGCAAACAAAGTGCATATCGGAAGAATATCTTATTTTTTGTTGGGGGCTCCATGCCCTGCACTCCCCAACATGGGGGGGGCTTCACCCCCTGGACTAATTATAATCAACTCTGGAGCATTGTGGACTTTGAGGGGAAAAAAATCAGACTGGGAACATTAAAAAAAAAAGAACTGCAGCAGAGTGGGACCTTGGGAGAACCAAACCACTGCCCCAGATCAATGAAGCTGCTGGAGGTGGTCCTCTAGCTACTCCACAATGGGAACTGCTTGGTCAGGCACCTTTTCTGCATCATCCTTCACTTCTCTACTGGCAGCCTATAGCAACAGGGGTAGCGGTTCTCATTGCATGCTGAAAAAACCCTGGCCCAGTAGAACCATTAGTGATTCTTACAGCACTGTATTTTATACATTGTTCTCTCTGTGCTATATTGACCTGGTACCCATTGCAGTGGCCCTTTGTTGGAGGTCTCCCATTCTCTCCTGTAAAGTACCCAGCTCCTCAATGATGCTGGCTTCTGTCCTTGTGGGTGCTGCTGCTGGTTCTCCTGCATATGTCAGAACATTTGATGCAGCCGCTTCTATGAGCTTTGCTCAGTGCCCTTCTCTCACATGCCCCCATTGCCAACTGTGCAACATCTCTACGGGCACAAAGGAGGTATCACCACCACTCACCATCTCTTTCTCCCACTGCTCACTATGTGGAACTTTCATGTGGTTTCTCTAGCCATCTGTGTCCAAGAGTGATGCTCCCCCCCACCTTACCTTGGCCTTATGTCTCTTACATGTGATGATGCAGTAGTCACTTTCATTACTTTCAAAGAGCTCCTACACAAGGGAAGATCTGACTGGGTGGTGGCACTGGTGATGACAAGCTAGTGGTGGAAGAACAGAGGAAGATGGATGGGGATCCTCTGATTGGGGGGAGCCGGTGCCAGTGGTGGTTCCATGGGGGGGGCAAAAGAAGTTGTGGCTACTGACCCTCACAAGGAACTGGGGAAATCTGGGGCAGCTGTTGATGCTGCTACTTCTGCTGTTGCTGTTGCTGGTCAGGGGAACACTGAGCAGAACTCTCCTGAGGAAACTGTTGTTGCTGCTCCTGATGCTGGAGGGAATGCTGAGGAGGTGCTGGGGATGTGATGCAGCCATTTGATGCTGCCAGGAGTGTGAACCCATCCTCTGTTCATCAATAATATCAATGTTACCTCACCCAAAAAAAAAAAAAGGATTGACAGAGAAAGATAGGAAAATTATAGAAAAAAATGGCAACATGAAACTGCATAAAAAGAACAAAAATATATTCTAAATAAAGCATAACTAGAAAAAAAACTATTCACAATAACTAAAACTAAAAAAAAAATGATTCTCTGAATATCTAATAAAACATTTTGTTGCAGACAGGCTCCTTCTTCCCTCTCTGTCTGACTAACAATGCAAAACTGAAAGTAAGGCAGAGTCACTATATAGATATGTACAATGTGAGTGCAGAAACTGATACATGTGACCTTCAGACAAGTTTTTTTTTACCAGAAGCCTCATTTTCAAAATCGTTGCCTTTGACACCCCAAAAGTGAAGTTAAGAGCAAAGTGACCAGACAGTTACCAAAAGATGAACTGTGAATTTTAAAGGTAATGGGTAAAACTTCACAGATTGCTCTGATGGAATGTTGGTAACTCTGCCAGAAATCTGCAACATCTCTACTCTTAATACAGAGAAAGGAAGGATCTCTGAGGGCCATGATCCTAAACACCTGTCTTTTTCATCCCAACCTTTGCCTTCCCATCACCCATCCCTCAGTTGCTCCTTGTCACTTGCATCAGTCCATGATATGTGGAAGAAGACCACTGTCAACCCCTTCCCAAAATGGAAGACCCAATCCTCCCTTTCACTTGCCAGGCCATCTCCCTCCTTACCTCCCTTACTAAACTTCAGGACACCTGATCCTTTCCCAAGTTCCCCCTTCCTTGATGAATCCTTATTCTTCACTTCCTTCCAGTATGACTCAGGAAATCCCACTCCACTACCATCTCCCTCATTAGGATATCTGACTCCATCCTGTCTGGCAGGTACCAGTGGCTAGTCATCTCTACCATCTTTGATGATGTGGCCAAAGCCTTCAGCCCTGTTGCCCATCCCATCCTCCTGGGCAAGCTTTCAGATGCTGGGCTTTTCTTCTCCTTTATTGAGTGGTTTCACTTACACTGGGCTCTATGCACTTCTGGTGCAGAGTGGCTACATGTACGTATCTGGGGTGAGTTGCCACTCTTCATCCACTGCACCCCTTGCACAGCATGCACAAAGGGGGGGTGCACAGACCCACCACACCCAATCCCCACATCTACAGACAGCTCCATGCTGTGGGCCATCCGGGGGGCTTGCCAGCATGACATGGTATTCACTGACCCATATAGTGCTGTCTGCATGGGTGTGGAGTGTGGCACAGGGTACACCACAGAGATCCTGCCATAACTCACTGCACACCCCCATGGGCACAGGCATCTGGTTACTTGGGGATTGGGACAGGGCACACCATGCTGCCCCTGACCACTGGGAAGCAGGAGGCTGATAGTGCCTGGAGAAATCCTGTCTGGTGGCAATGGGACTAGAGGGTGCTGCACGGGTCTGGGTGAGAGAAGTCGGCATGCACAGCCCCAGACCCATGACACCCTATGTGTGGTATCCACTATGGGTCCCAGGGGGGCATCACATTGGATGCCCACCCAGGAAGATGACTCCTCCCCCTGCCACCCTGTGGAGTCCTAATCACCAGAGGGAGGGGCCATGGACAGGTGACTGGCATTGATGAATGCCAGTATGGGCATACCTCTCTGTGGGGCACAGGAGTGCAGGTTGGGTACATGCATTTCACGTGTACCTACAGCCCATTCATGCACAGGGGTCACTGTGAGGATAGAAACAATCTGTGCATACTGGTGACATCATTTCCCCTCTTTTCCCTGTCTGTTCTGGCATCCCCCAAGGAATCATACTTGGCCTCATTCTTTTCTCAACTTTCCCAAATGACCTCCTACTCACTTGTTCCTCCCTGTTCATTCACATGTATGCAGACAACATTGATCTCTATGTCTCTGGTTCCTCAGCCTCTGGCCTCATGACCTTTCTCTAACTGAATTTCAACAACATCAAGCACTAGTTTTGGGCCAACTAACTTTACAGGAACAAAGCAAGCATCCCGCTTCCTGCTCATAGAGAGACTGTACGAAGAGAAGGTTCTGCCTATCTTCTATTATGGCAACATCATATATAACACTTCTCCCAGCTCTACCCTTTCCTGGCTGGATCCCATTTTTCACTTCTTCTGCCAATTTGCCCTGGATTTCCTCCCCAGAACACACCACAGCTCATAGTATTCTTCCCTCTTCTTGTCTACTTTTGATGCCAGATGCCTCACTCATTGTCCCACCTTTGTCTCCAATTTCTTGCTGCCCCTCCCCCACATTTTCTCCCTCTACTCCTCCCTTCCTTCCACCTCATACTCCTTTCTCAGCCCTGACACCTTCTCTGTCACTGGTCAAGCTGCTTTCTCCTTCCTCTTTCCCAAACATTGGAGCACCCACCCTGTTATTTGCAATGCTCCCTCTTTCCTATTACTATAATCCCTCCTCAGTGACTTCAGTACTCAGTTCTGCATCTGCTGATGATCATAGGCTAATCCCACTCCTCCTCCCTCTGTACTGCTCCACCCCACTGCCCAAGTTTCCCTTTGACTAGTTTCCCCACTGTGCTAACAATCTTCCTTTCCTCCCTCATTTTTCTGCCATTTGCACTTTGTGAACTGTTGCTGTTGATAAGCTAAGGTTTGCACTACTTCCTTGTGTTTCTCCTTTCAACTGAATATTGCATATATTTTACTCATTATTATTATTATTGTATTATAACTGTAACAATACTAATGTTACTTATTACTGCACTCTCCAAATCCCTTTTGGACACATCTGGAAATTAACTATTAGCTCAGTATGTTTTTCCCAGTGAAATTCTTAAAATAAATAAATAAATTAATTAATTAATTGATAGATAGATAGATAGATAAAGATTAAATTTATTAAGTGCCAGAAGAAACTACAGTGAGGAGCCAGAATTTCTGAAACATAAATCAGAATTCATTGAAAGGTTCAGGGCAAGGGACTGCCCACACGGTTGGGTAAGACAAGCAGCTGAAGAGGTTTCACAGATGCAGAGCGAGGCACTGTTGAATCAGAATAGGAGGGATGCAAAGGGTGACAGAATAGTATTTTTCACAGCATATACAATCAAAATGAGGTCATTAAATGCTTCATTAATGGGAGCTGTTACATCTCACAGGTAGGCAATAGTTTGAATTAATATTTTTAGAGAGATCTCATTGTTCAAATAAAAAAAACAAAAACAATGTGAGACTGACTGGCACACACAGAACATGAAGATCCAGGGAATCAGAAGAAACAACTTTCACCCATTTCAAAATCCTGCACAGGTGGCATAGAACCCCGCAAAAACTCCACAAATGGAGGCTGACACCATCAGACACCTGTTGGAGTTGCTTCTCCTCAAGAGGAGATATATTTCACATTCTTTGATCCTGCTGAAGCTCCAAATGTTTTGATCCAAAGACCAGCATACATGTAGAACAATTGTGGGTGCAGGCCTAATCCTTACACCCACCTTAGTCATACAAGGCATCCTGCATGATGTGGAGGCAGGCCAGCAGACCCCAACTGAAATATGTTGGCTCCAATGAGCTTTGGTTACAGCAAAAAGAGTTAGACGGTGGAGGGATGCCCCCCCCCAGCACTGTCAGACTTTTCTCCTTGAATTTGGAAGATATCTTGCTATGAGAAAGTTCTTTACTCCACCACTCAGCAACTCAATCTTTATGATTAAATTTGGGGACCATTTCTATCTTTTTCCTACTGTGCAATCCCGCAAGGCTGTTATATGTTTTCCCATCACACGTTAGTGACTCCAGAATAATAATGGGCATTACATAACTAATAGTCTGAGTCCTCCAATGCTCTCTGAGTGATCCTGTCTATGGTCTTCTCTCATCCTCCCATGTGAAATGCCCTTATTCATATAAGAAGACTATATACATATGTGGTCAGTTTTCACCTGTTTAATTAACTGTTAGCTGTACATCACATTAATGTATTATTTGTTAGGACAGCAATGTCTTTGTCCCAGATTCCCCCATTTTCCCCCACAAAAGACAAACCACTTGTATGTTGTTGTGCTCAGATTGGCAATTAATTTATTGCATTTATATTTCCATTTACAATTCCCATCATCATTTTATTATTGTCTCTTCCACAATTTTATTTGTATTGTATTCAAATAACAATCTCTGACCATCCCTCTTTCTTCCTCTTCTTCTCACTTCACCAGGTGAAAACCTAGGTCCCTTCTTCTTCTTCTCTTTTCCTGGTAGATAACAGTGAGAAACGAGACAGCTTTTCCTCCTTCAGTTTCTTCTTCTTCTCATCATATTCCTTTTTCATTCCCACCTCCCCTTCCCCCCCCTCACTGCCATCCATCTCTGGCAGTCCAAAAAAGAAACGCCTGACTGGACATCCTCTGTCATCCACCTCTGACAGACCAGACCATTCCTTCCTTGATTATCCACTTTGTTTTCTCTTTCTGAGAGGTGGGTGGGAGGTAATAAAACTTCAGCAAAGGTGGCTGAACTGCCACTGTGCTGACCCTTATGTAACCCCTTTTGCCCCTTCCCTCCCCTTCCTGTCTGCCTACCTTATGTCCTAGCTCCTTGTCCCTCCCCCTAACTTCCTCTCTCTCTGAGCAAACCATCCTTCACTCAAGGGGAGAGGTACACCAGGACAACTTGATCTGCCCATTAAAAGGGCAAACTCCATTGTCCTAGATTCCCCCATTTTCCCCCACAAAAGACCAACCACTTGTATGTTGTTGTGCTCAGATTGGCAATTAATTTATTGCATTTATATTTCCATTTACAGTTCCCATCATCATTTTATTATTGTCTCTTCCAAAATTTTATTTGTATTGCATCCAAATAACAATCTCTGACCATCCCTCTTTCTTTCTCCTCTTCTCGCTTCCCCAGGTGAAAACCTGGGTGTCTTCTTCTTCTCTTTTCCTGGTAGGTAAAGGTGAGAATCGAAACTGCTTTTCCTCCTTCAGTTTCTTCTTCTCATCATATTCCTTTTTCATTCCCCGATCCCCTCCTTCCTCACCTTTTCCCCATAGCCTGAATTTAGCTTGTGTTGGAAGACTGGCCTCCCCCCCTTAGGATTCCTCCTTTTTTTTATCTCCCTACCTGTCTCTCCATGCCTCAATAAAACCCATAATTTCCATATTAAACATGTCTATTGCTAAGTCTGACAGGTGCACCCCATCTGATCTGCAGAAATCATCTACTTATTCTTCCACCCCTCATAGTATGAAATGCCCCCCATGTTCCTTACTAATGTACCCACCCTTCTATTCATCTTACTCCTAGCTCTGTCAACTGCTACATGGCTCTGCTCCTGTCTCCATACCCTCCTTGCTATCATGTCCGACCAGGCTATGCTCACTTCCGGACACCACTGCTGTATCTTCACTAAGTCACGTTTTACCTGCATATATGTGTCCACCCATGGCTTCCCTCAATGTCATTACCTCTCAAGTGTATAATAATTAAATCTGGGATGGGTCATCGCTCTTTCATTTCTTTCAGGGTCGGAAGTAACTGTGCCTATCTCATCCCTCAGATTCCATGTCACACCAGCCTACATTTTCTGACATCCTGGTAAAGCTGCTTTCCCCCAGCTTTTTTCTCCGCTCTCTTTTCCACCCAATAAATGTATGAATGCCTGCATATCCGTACTTCTGTAGTCCTCCCTCTACCTATAGAATTTAAGCAAAATATACCTTAATTACCTTCTTGACTTGCTCATTTTCTTCCTCAGCCTTTTAACATACCCCCTTCCCCCTTCTCAGTTCCATACCTGAAGGACAAACAATAGATGACATGTTAATCTCAAACTTGAAGGGCTCGAATATACCTCTTCTAGCTGGCAGACCACCAGCGCCCCTTTTTCAACATATTAGTCACCATCACCCCTGCCACTGCCCATTATGAAGAAGCTCCTATTCGAAAGGAGTGAGATGAATAATTGCCTGGGTCCTTGCCCAGGAACTCCATGCCTTTTTATGTTGATTGTGCACATGTGCAGGAAACATATTGAGGCAGCTTGATCCAGAAGCAGGTTGTGGAGGTGCGGTTCTGCTGTGGTCAATGCCCCCACAACCTTTGGAGACTTGGCCTGCTTTTGCCAATGCGGTGGTATGCTGCTGCTGACACTAGTTCAGCCAGCATGCCACAACCATGTAAGGTTTCAGCTGCTGCAATCAGGGGCCACCTCATCATTGCAGCATAAGCCATTCCGCTGCAATTAGGAAGCAAACCGTCATTGCTGGGTGGAACCTTGTTACTGTGATATTGTTTGTGAACAAGGTGGCAGCTTGCTGCCATGTTCACAAACAATATGAAGCATCCCCACTGTTGAGGGGGGGCCCAATCCCCCTCAACAGCATGTGCCCCCTTAACATGTTTGTTTGCAGATGGGGGCCCCAATCCCTGTTGGCTTCAGTGCCGTAATGTTGATGTTTATGATGAGGGAGCACACTCCCCATCGCCATTATGTCCCTCCCCCCAGTGTCATTTTCCGGCGGGGGATCCTACTCCCTGTCAGCACAATTCCCCCCAACACGCACTACAGGTGTGTGGAGTGGGTGCCCAGTCCCCCTTGGCTCTTGTACACCCCTTTTGTGCTAATGGGGGTCCCCAATCTCCCATCAGCTACAGCTGCCCCCAAACAAACACTCTGTTGGCATGCTGGGAGCCCACCCCAGCGTTCCAAATGGCCCTGTACAAAAATAACCATCCTGCAATATTTATTTTTTTTTCTACCTGTCAGAAAAGAAAATAGTCCCTGGTAGTCTCCCTGCCTCCCTCCCACAACCCGCACCCACCCTCTATGCATCCTGCCTCCCCACACCCCTCTCATCCCATGCTTACCTGTGGAGTCTGGTGCAATGATCTTCGGTGAACCGGGAACTTGTCAGCACTCTTCAAAGCCAAATGCGAACTGAGGATATGGTGGTAAGCTGTATAATGGCATAAATATTTTTTTTTTCAACTTTGGTGCATATCTCAGGCATTTTTTTGAATTTTGGCACCGCATTTTCAACATAGGGTTTTGGGGACCCCTCCTCATGAATTCTGCTACTGTCATGGTGTTATTCGGCCTGGAAAAGGTGATTTCGTGGTCACTGCTTGGAATCACTTTTTGGAACCGATTAACAAAACGACAGTGCCAGTTTTCATAAGGTGGGCTCTCAAAAAGCCTATGTTGAAAATTTGGTGGAAAAAATCCAGAAAATGACTGTTTTATGAGCGTGCGTTGCACAGTTGTTACACACGCTCGTAACTTCATGAATTTGAGTATTGCCATTCTAGATTTTCAACAGTGGCATTTTTTCATACCTCCTTGTGTACAGTATAGCTGTCATTTTTTCACATCTTGGCCAAAATGTGTTTTCGCAATTCCGGCACAGAATAGCGTGGTTGCTGTGGGAAATCAGGGTTTGGGACAGATTAAGAAAATGACAGTGACACTGTTCATGAGCAGAGAGGTCCTAAAAGGCCCATGTTGAAAATCTGGTGATGATACTACATAAAATGACTGTTACGAGCGTGCATTGCGCAGTTTGCATGCATGCTCATAACTTCATGAATTTATAATATTTCCACTCCAGATTTTCAACATTGCCATTTTCCCACACCTACTTATGAACAGTACAGCTGTCATTTTTCCCATCCTGGCAGAAATGTCTTTTCGCACTTCCGGTGCAGAATAGCACAGTTGCTGTGGGAAATCAGTGTCTGGGACAGATTAAGAAAATTATAGTAAAGCTGTTCATGAGCAGAGGTCCTAAAAAGCCTATGTTGCAAATTTGGTGATGATAGCCCATCAAGTGGCTGCATTACAAGTGTGCATCGCGCAGTTTCCATGCACCCTTGTAACTTTGCAGATCTGTAATATTGTCACGCCAGATTTTCAGCACTGGCATTTTTTCACACCTCCTTATGAACCGTACAGCTGTCATTTTGCATATCCTGACTGAAATGAGTTTTCAGGCTTCTGGCGCAGAATAGCGCGGTCGCTGTGGGAAATCAGTGTTTGGGACAGATTAAGAAAATGACAGTGACACTGTTCATGAGCAGAAGTCCTAAAATTCCTATGTTGAACATGTGGTGATGAAACTCCATAAAATGGCTATGTTACAAGCGTGCACTGAACTGTTTCCATGCACTCTTGCAGCTTAGCAAATTTGTAATATTTTCGCTCCACATTTTCAACGCTGGCATTTTTTCACACCTCCGTATGAACAGTACAGTTGTCATTTTTCATATCCTGGCTGAAATGTGTTTTTGCACTTGCGGTGCAGAATAGCGCAGTTGCAGTGGGAAATCAGTGTTGGGGACAGATTAAAAAAATGACAGTGACACTGTCCATGACCACCAGTCCTGAAATCCCTATGTTGAAAATTTGGTGACGAAAGTCCATGAAATGACTGTGTTACAAGTGTGTGTTGAATTGTTTCCATGCACCCTTGCAACTTAGCAAATTTGTAATATTTTCACTCCACACTTTCAACACTGGCATTTTTTCACACCTCCTTATGAACAGTATGGCTGTCATTTTTCACATCCTGGCCTAAATATGTTTTTTGCACTCCTGCCGCAGAATAGCACAGTCACTGTGGGAAATCAGTGTTTGGGACAGATTAAGATTGAGCGAGTGAGGGGGGGTGACCTAGCTCAACTGACCTCTGTTGGGACTGCTGCAGATTTCTTTGTGGGCAGAAAAAGACCCCAACACAGGAGCCCAGTAAAAAAGGGCAGCCTGCAGCACTGGGAGAAACAGAAAAAGTGGGTGAGGAAGGGGGAATTAGTGACCTCAGTGGAGCTCCGTTGGGACTGCTTTGGATTTCTTTGTGGACAGAAAAAGGCAGCAATGCAGGCAGGGGTCCAGTACAAAAAGGCAGCCTGCAGCAGTGGGAGAAACAGAATGAGAAACTGAGAGAGGGGGAGGGAGTGAGTGAGCTCAACTGAGCTCTATCGTGACTGCTGTGAATTTCTTTGTGGGTAGAAAAAGGCAGCAACTCAGGCAGGAGCCCAGTACAAAAGGGCAGCTTGCAGCACTGGCAGAAATGGAATAAGCGACTGAGAGGGGAAGTGAGAGAGCTCAAGGGAAATCTGTTGGGACTGCTGCAGATTTCTTTGTGGGCAGAAAAATGAGCCCAGTAGAAAAGGGCAGCCTGCAGCGCCAGGAGAAACAGAAAGAGCACGTGGGAGAGGGAGACTGAGTGATCTCAACAGAGCTCTGTCATGACAGCTGCAGATTTCTTTGTGGGCAGACAAAGTTGCCAATGCAGTCTGGAGCCCAGTACAAAAGCGCAGCCTGGAGTGCCAACAGAAACAGAACAAGCAACTGACAAAGTGGGAGTGAGCGAGCTCAAGCTGAGCAAAGCAATCAACATTCAGCATTGACAAATGCTTATTTGAGCATGGACGTTACTTGGTAACTTGTCACCTTCTTCCAATTTCCATGCACAAATAATCTCCCTTTCTTAATCCCACGCTCTGAGGCATAAGCCCACAAAGCCTTTACTGGGCACACTGTGCCATCTACATGAGCCTTAACGGTACACCTGTTCCCCCCTTGATCCATTTTTGACCTCTTAATTATAAGTTGTATTTCTTTCAGCCCCCAGGTTATGTCTCCCCATTCCAACCCCCTTCTTCATCCTTTCTGCCATGCCCCACAGCCTCGCTCACTCTCAGGGCCTCTGCAAATATCACTAAATAAATTGTGTGAAATAACTGCACCTCATCCTTGGCTCTGCAAATTGCTGGCAGTACCCTCTTTAGTTTTGCTAGCCAATGTTCTGCTATTGGTCTCCTACTATCTTTAGGTCTTTGTTTCAACCTATTCCACCCTTGCATCATTTTTCGTATCAATATCGACTTCATAGGATCCTTCCATTTCTTTAGGCTACAAACTAAACTGATCCCCGCTAGGTACACCCCCATCATGGTGTGAGCCATTCCCCTCTGCCATTGGTACACTGTAAACTTTCCTAACTGTTACTCAGTAAGTGTCCCACTTACCTCCATGTGGTGTGTTTCCCTGAATGTTTGCAACGCCTGCCATGCCCCTTCATAGGCCCTCAAGGTCCGCTGTGCCCATGAGCTGTGAAACAGCATTTCAGATCCCTCTTGCCAATGTCCCAGATGTTTGTTGGTATGGGTGCTTTCCACTCATCTGCTGTTGGTGCCAACATCTGGAAATGATCCAGCTGCAGATGGGAAAGGCTGTCAGCTAGGGTATTTTTAACTCCTTCTATGTACTTGGCCCTGAATGACATATTCAGTTGCAAACCTCTTAACACCAGCTGTCTCAATACCCACATGACCGTCTCAAGCCTAGCTCCCCTGTTGTTTAAAACTTCTACCACAATCTTGTTATCACACCAAAATGTAACCTTCTGGGTCCGTAATTCCTCCCCCACACAAGGGTGCAGGCCCAAATGGGCATGATTTCCTACAGTGTGATTTCTTCACCCTTCCATATCTTACCACTTCTTAGGCCATGGCTGTGAGAACCATTTTCCTCTCAAATAGCCCCCCATTCCCAACACCTCTGCTGCATCTGTATACAATTTGAGATCCGTGTTATAGACCCAGCCCTCTTGCCAGAATGAACAGCCATTGTAGCTGCTGAGGATTTCCTCCCACACCTTGAAATCTTCTTTTACTCCCTTAGTAATGTCCACCCAGTGATGTGGTCAGGTTACTCCAGCTGTGGCCCCCACTAGCCACTTAGTGAAAGTCCTTTCTGGTCCAATTGCCCTACATGCAAAGTTCAAATGCCTCAGTACTTGCTGCACCTGTCTTAATTGCACCCGTCTCCTACTCGTGTGTACCTGAATCAGCTCTTTCAGCTTCAATACCTTGCTGTCCAGTAACCTAACTACTCCCCCCAGTATGTCTATCTCAATTCTCAGGAATTCCAGCACCTGATTGGGACCTTCTGTTTTCTCCTGAGCCAGTGGTACCCCTAGTTCTCTACACAGCTCTTGGAAACTAGCCAGAATCCCCTCTGTCTCCCTCCTACCACTGCCTATTAACAGGAAGTCATCCAGGTAATGGAGAACCATCTTGTAACCTGTCTTTTCTTGAAATATCCACTGCAAGTAGGTGCTGAAGGCTTCGAATGTAGCACACACTATGGAACAACCCATGGGCATGGCCTTGTCAAAATAGTACTGGTCCCCTACCTTAAAACCCAATAAATCCCAGTCCTCTCTCCTGACTGGGAGCAATCGGAAAGTGGATTCTGTATCTGTCTTGGCCATCCATGCATCGGGGGTCACCCGTACAATCTGTACTGCCTCCTCCAATGTGGCGTAGGTGACCCTACTGTGTTCTTTGCTTAAAAAATCGTATTCCCCTTTCTGTTTCTTGGGAACCAAGCCCAATGGGGAAATTCTCATGTTCTGTAATGGGGGGGGGGTTGGATACAGCCCTTCTATTCTACCTACTGCCTTTTTTCTTCTCTATTTTTTTCTTCAAAATGTCCTCCTTCCCCTTAACTGACCCAAGATTCTTAGCCTCTCATGCCCTTCTAGGGCCTTCGCACTGTAGTGGGAAACCTGTTGTAAAACCCTTGGTTTTCGCTTCTGGTACTTCTCTATCTAGGTATCCTTTCAACCATTTTTTCCAGACTTCTATCTTGATGGGGGTTCTTGTTTCCTGAAATTGTTCTCCTACCCCCCTTCCCCCATTATTCCGCAACCCTCCATCCCCCACCCAAGTCTCGTTCTCTTCTCTTCTCAGTAAGCCTGGTTCCCTCTACTCCCATAACCTCTGCCTCTTGCACCTCTGTTCCATGACTGCCTCTTATACCCCTGCCCTTCTCGAAAGGGCTCTGGATTGCTTCCTGTCCTCCCCATGCCCCTTGTATCCATGTTGTCCTGCACCTATTCGCAGGATGGGATCCCCCACATCTTGAGCATGCATGCCGGAACTGGCATTGCAATCAAGAACAAAATGCCCAGTTGTATCCCCGGTTAGAGCCCAAGCAACACTTCTGGGGTACCCCCCCCCTTTTTCCCATTTCACCCTCTGGTGTGGATTGATTGGTTACATAGTCTGTCTACACTCCAACTGTTTTGTGTCCTATCTAACATTCCCATATGTTGCCATCCTTTGATGAAAAAAATTTGCCATAATTTATTTATTTATTTATTTTATTTATTTGAGCTGGGGCTCTTTTACAAAGGTTCCACATGAGTGAGTACAGTCATAGAGTTACAATTTCAGTATAGAGCAATCAAAGACACAGATGGTTGCAACATGTTATTACAAGGGTTTCTACATGAGAACAAATGTAAGTGGAAACATAGAGGTCAAGGGCGATGTGGAAGATGGATACAGACATGGCAAATAGGGACATGAGAAGTGGGGAAGGGAGAGGGCAGGGTAGGACAGGGGCAGGTGTGTAGCAGCTAAGGTCTTTGTCAAGAGGTGGACAGTGGTAAGATCACAAGTTGGGCAGTGGTGGAGGCAAGTGCTGGGAGGTGGGACAAAAGAGGCAAACAGCAGAAAAATAAAGGCAGCCAGTAGGGAGTAAAAAGATTAGTCATGGCAGTCACAGGAGCTGGAGGGAAGAAGAGCGATGTGGAGTTTTCTCTTGAAAGCTCCCATAGTTGGTAAGGCAGTGATGTCACTACTAAGACTATTTAGCCTGTTGGGTCCCCTATATGCAAAGGATCTTTGACCTTGGGATGTAATACAGTGGGGGATTTGCAGGAGTTGTGGTTTAGACCTCCTGGTGCTGCCGTTGTTGATTTTAAGTTTAAGGAAAGAGCAGACACCAGGAGGGGCATTGTCCATCATTATTTTTTTTGCTGTGATGCAGGTTTGATATTTTAATCAATTATTTAGTGGGAGCCACCCTGTTTGAGAGTAGAGGTTGCAGATATGGGTGAGACGGTGTGATCCGGTGACGAGACGACAGGCATTATTTAGTGTGGTTGAAATCCGCTTGAGAGAGGAGGCAGTGGTGGAGCCATAGATAATGAGTCCATAATCAATAATGCTAATGACTGAGCTCTGGATGGCAACTGTTAATGCTTCTGGGGTTTGATGTTTCCTGTGCTGGAACAGTTGGCCCATCCTGATATTAGCAGCTTTTGCCACAGTGTTAATGTGGGCAGCGTAGGAGAGGTGGGAGTCAAGGGTAATACCAAGGGATTTGAAGGATTGGATTTGCGGGAGAGTGATTCCTGCTTAGTTTTGATGGGAAGGTGGTACTGCTTATGTTTGTGTTGAAAGCTGCTGAAAATTATGGACTTTGTTTTTTTCTGGTTTAGGATCAGTTTATGTTTTAGGAACCAGTTTTTGACTGATGTGAAACCATGCTGGAGTTTTTTTGCAGTTGTTGTGGATCGTGGTGGGAGGCAAGGATTACTGCATCATCCACATAGAGAATGATTTGCTGAGGACAGGAAACTGGTAGGGAGTTTAGGAACAGGCTGAAAAGGAGGGGGGCCAAGATGGAGCCCTGGGGGGACACCAGAGAGGACTGGTCTGGGATTTGAGAGAGTGTCAGAAATTCTCACTCTTTGAGACCAGTTGTCTAGGTAGCTTTTGAACCAGTTTTCTGAGTTAGGTGACAGCCCCACTTTCCAGAGCTGGGCAAGCAGGAAGCCGTGGTGGACAGTGTCAAAGGCCTTTGTTAAATCGATGAAGGTAGAGACGGTTAGTTGCCCGTTATCCAATGAGTGGTGGATGGTGCCGGTGAATTCGAGTAGTGCTGTGGAGGTGCTGTGATTCTCTCTAAAACAGTGTTGCTGCCTGCACAGTATGTTGTGCTTGTCTAGGAAGTCTGTCAGCTGGTCTGTGACAATACATTCCAGTGCCTTTAAGAGGGGGTAGGATGGAGATAGGTCGGAAGTTCTCATGAGCAGTTTTGACATCACTTTTTGAGGTAACAGTGGCTGACTTCCATAAGTCGGAGAATTGGCTGAGGTTGAGGGAGAGGTTAAAGATCCTGGTCAGAGGCCTAAGCACTTCTTCAAGAGTAAGGAATAGAAGTTTGAGGTCTAGAGAATCATTGCTGGTTCTGGACTTGCTGATAGTTTTAGTAACATAATTGCGTACCTGGTACATCTTGACTACTTTAAAGTAGAAAGGGGGGTGACTAGTAGGAGCAGTGGCAGTTGGGGGCATAGGATCAACCATTTCTTTGAAAAAGTCAGGTGAAAGTACAGTACTAAGTTCTGTGAAGGTGGTATTGAAGGTGTCCGCAATGATTTTGGGGTCAAGTGTTATATCTCCATTTATGCTGACCACTGAAGGGGTGTATTTTGACTGCTTCCCAGTGACTTCTTTTATGTTGTTCTAGAAATCTCTTCCATTTCCCCAGGAGTTAGTAAAGGCGTTCTTGAAATAGACAGGTTTCTTTTCCCAAATTGATTTGGTGCAGTCATTTCTTGCACATTTGTAGTTTGCGATGTCTATGTGCTTCTCAGTGGCTCTGGCTATCCATCCCACTCATTTTGCCTTGGTCCTTCTTATAATCAAAGTGTATGTCATAAGAGGGATGCCCAACTCTGGTTTCTTTTCTAACACTATAGCTGAATACGTGGGGGAACCTACAAACCAGCCAGCCCACGTTTTTCCTTTTGTAAATTTGTCCTCTTCCTTACACAGCAAAACTTCTGCTGCAGCCATTTCGCACTTCCCAATATTCTGCATCTCCTCATATTTTGCAGCTGATTCCCTACTCACTAAAGCAGAAATGTCTATGTACTCCCCTCTCCGTATTTTTTCTTTCGTAGCCAGCGATACATGCTCCCCTATTCTCATCCCTGGGGTTCCTATCTCCCTTGTTCTTTTTCCTATGCTTTCCATTCCTTTCTCCCCCCCTTCCCTGCAGTCTTTATCTGACCTGATCTCTGCCAGTACCAATTCCATCTGCCCCAGTTCCCCTGGCCCAAGGGCTGCAATAATGTGGCCTATGTATTCTTTAATGCTATCTCCCACCGTACCTGATACATTACCTGTGGGCTTGTCAGCTCCTTGTGGTCTGTTCTCGTCAAGATGTCCTGGCCTGGCTTCTTGTGAATGGACAGCTGGTTGCGGTATTGCCCACAGTGGAAACCCTGTGTTTGGGGGTTCAGCTCTGGGTTCTAGCAGCAGGACCACCACCTGCTTCTGGGGAGGTACTGACAGATCTGGTACACAGGGCTGCAGTGATACTGGGCTGACTGCTCAGGAAGGGACCATCAGTGGTGGTTACTACCTCTTTGGGCTGTGCGGCCTCCCTTTGGTCATTTCCCACCACCGCCTTTTCCTTTTCTCGCTTTCTGTTTCTCCCCCCAGATCTCCCCAGTTCTTCTGCTTCCACCATCTGCCACATCTTGTTGGCCTTCTCCTCCAGCTCCACAATGGCCCTGTAGGCATCTTCCTTTGATGGCCTGTACCTCTTTGGTGCCATCTCCTCTTGCTTGCCTGTATAAAAGCTGCAAACCAAACTGAAAAAACATCTTTATTAATAAGCAACAATGCTTTTCCTTGCTTTTGCTTCGCTCTTTTTCTATAAGCCAACACCCGCTCCAGTCGCTCGCCTCCTATATAAATAGGCCTTCTTGCTGCCTGCCCCACTCCCCACACACCCTCTCCCATATCCTGAGCTTCCAACATTACTCGTCCACCTGCCACGACCCATCCTCTGCATTGTTCCCATGTTACCTTATGCCCCTCCTTAACTAGCCCCCCCAGACTTGCATGCTGATTTCTTGGGCTAGGCCTAACTTGTGCCCTTTTTTACCATGAAAAAATGGTGTCTGATGTCATGCCGCCTTACCAGGTATCTCCTCCTGACCTGCATCCCCTTCTCCGGATGCATTTGGATCCCTCCCCCTTTGATGCATCCTCCCCCAACCTGTTTTTCCTTCTGAAAATTGCAACTCTATCGGCCTGCAATGAGCACCCCCCCGTCGAGCCCCCTTGACCTTCTAGGCCTATTCATAGCACCCCAAAGGCCTCTGTCCACATCAGGTGGCGACCCAAACCAAGGCATTATTTTGCTGCTGTAGCACACTGGCCCACTGGGCCTACCCATTCTGCCCTTTTTGCCCCAGCAGGCCAATGGACTGACCACGTGGCCTCCTAGACCTTACCTGCAATCCCATCACCCTCACCGACTCGACGGCATCTGATGACACATCACATGGCCTTTTCAGCTTGTCTTTCTCCTTTTTGGGCCTGGCATCCTGCATTTTCTGTTATCACACCAGCTGGAGGAAAAAACTCAAAGTCTCTGCCCAGTGACTACCTCTCATCTCCTCCATCCACGGCATGTGACGTCATGCCACGTGGCCTTCTCATTTTTCTGTACTCTAGCCCCTTCAGCCAGGCCACTGCCCACAAAAATCTCCTTCTTCCCCCCTGCTCTCCAGGCCCATCTGTGGTGCAAACAAACCAGCGCTTTTATCGTCTGTTCCCCTGTTCATTCTCTATATTGCAGCCACCCGGGCCGCTTGCTTCTAGTTCTGCCTCACCATCAAAACTTTTTCTTCCTGAAGCATGTTTCGCACTTCTCCTCTGAGGGCCATTCACCACAACTGCCCAAAAACATCCTCTCAGGTGCTTCTCACTTTCAGCTCTTAAAGCTACCTGTTCTCTTTTCCTCGACACACAGACCCAAACCACCCCACTTTTTCTCTCTGAAGCGTGTTGGCGCTTCTCTTCTGAGGGACCAGTCACCCCACCTTCCCCAACAAACATCCTCTCAGGCACTTCTCACCTTTGGCTCTTAGAGCTACATACTCTCTTTTCATTTTTCAAAGCAAGGCCTCAGCCACCTTAAACAAATAAATTTGTTGCTCATCACATGCTGCTCTGTACATCTCCCAGCCTTCAATCAGTGGTGCAAAGAAATAAATCATCACATACCAAGGCCTTTCTCATATTATGCCTAAAAGATACATACATACAACTTTATTTTTTTTAAATAAATTGTAACTTGATTGCTCACACATTGCTTGCTTGCTCTTACCTTCCCTCGCTCTCTTAATGCACAGACCTCAGCCAACTGCTCTAAAAAGCATCCAAAGTACCAAACTGAAGTGCTGCAGTTTCAGTATAATAAAACTTCAGCAAAAGTGGCTGAACCATCACTGTGCTGACCCTTATGTACACCCTTTTGCCACTCCCCTTCCTGTCTACCTGCCTATTGTCCTAGCTCATTGTCCCTCCCCTTAACTTTCCCTCTCCCTCTCTGAGCAGACCATCCTTCACTCAAGGGGAGGGGTGCACCAGGACAACTTGGTCTGCCTTTTAAAAGGGCAAACTTCATTATCCTCTGACTGTGTTGGTTTCTGTTGTTACAGAAATTATATATACCACATTCAGACCACGCTTAGGGTTGTACCTGCAAGGGGATTCCCCAGGCCAGGTTTTTTTAACTTAATCTAACTTAGGTCATTTGTTCTGCTGATTTTCTGAAATGCAATAAAACTTAAGGCACTAGGTCAAGATGGTGACATCAATAACAGTGCCGCCAACTAGTGTGCCACACAAACTGCACTGTCAAGAACAGCACCATCTCAAAACACTGCCAGAAGAAACAGCACCAATTGTAGCTGATGACTGCTACCATGGCTCTGCCTCCCGCCCCCTCTGATATTAAAATATTCCACTCGGGGGAAGGGGCAGACATCTCAGATGGGAAAAAACTTGATGGGGGGGTCTTTGATTTTTAGGACAAAATATAAAGATAAAACACAACAGATAAGGGGAAGATGAAAGAACTGCTAAATGGGAGACCGGGAACAAAACCCTGGTCTCCCACTCTGTGCTGCCTGAGCTGTTCATGCATTAAGCCTCTCCACCATGGGAGCAGCTCAGCCAGACACCACACTTTCAGGTCCTTCATTCCTCCTCCCCCCTCCGCCTTGACTGCTACAAAGGTAGCAGACATTTATATTTACTATACTACCCCTGTTGCTATCAAGGCTTATACACTTTTTGAAGCACAGTTCTTTTTTTTCTTTACATTTTTTGCCTGCACCCAACCATTGGGTCTCTGCCCTGTTCACGGCCCCCCTGTACCTCCACCACCCATATGCCTGCACTCATTCAGTTGACCCTGACTTACCCCTCAGAGGATGGGGGTTCAGCATCGGACCCCCATTAATGGCACCAAGATCGTAGTGACTGGTTGGGTGAGCTGGCTGGATGGCTGATCATGACCAGGGGCAGGGAATCATGGAAACAGTCATAGTGGAATTTTTTCATCCAATTTTATGCTGGGGCAGAGATGTGCAATGATGACCCTTGTCTGTCCTGCCCCCAGATAGCATAATGTGTGTCGATGCATGGTGACAACCTGGCGTCTGCCAGGTGTTGCTCTTGAAGTGAACACAAACCCCCTTCCCCCCTGGAGAAGGACAGCTGTCCTTGGGATGCTCAATCTTTCTCCCCCCAGCCAGCCCTCCAGTGATCTGGATCCGTTCCCGAAACTGGGTCACAAGTATCACAAGCAGAAATCCAACTGCTGCACCAATGGGCCAGCTTGAAGCACAGTTCTTGCGGCACAATATCTAAAGCACTCTTTTGACCAAGTACAAAAAATTTAATCTTGAAAAACAGATGAAACAACTTTTGCTGGGGTCACTTGCAAATGGCATGCTTCTCTGTGGCAAATGTTTCCAGAGAGAAAACACCAGCTGAAAATCCATTTATGAGCACTCGTGTACAAGTCAAATGTTTGCCATAAAATAACATATAAACTGTAGCAATGACCATGTGATATATCTGATACAATGTCCATGTGATACACGGTATAGTGGCAAAGTGAAAAGAGAACTAAGAACCAGAATAAGTGAGCACAAAAGTGACATCAGTAGAAAAAAAAATCAACAGTAGCAAGACACTCCAACAGCAACTGCAGCTCAGCTGCCTCCCTTAGATTCTCACATCTCGAAAAGGTGTATTAACCAAAGTGCAGTGCAGGTTGGGAAATGCATCTGCTTAAAGGGACACTGTTAGCTTTTTTTGTGACTTAGTGAGTTTTTACATGTTTTTTTTATCTTTCAACCCTTTAGTAAAAATCGTGATCAGAGAATACAAATATGTCTCTAGATTCCATGAAACGTCAAAAGGACTCATTAATTTTGCAAGAAAATACTGTGTGGTCCATTTGACATTCAGTCCTCCCACTGATGCTCCTGCATGTCCTCGCTAACAAATGGCACTGATCCAAGGAGTACAGCACACTTGTTCACATAATGAGTCAGCAAAAATGTGGACTTCAGCAGTGAAAGACTCTTCCAGTTTATTTATGGCTGTCTGAACTCAAGAAAGTGAATCCCATTTATAAATGAGCACTCTAACCTTCTTTATGTTATGACTTAAAATTCAAGCCCTGGCTATGGGCACATACAGTAGTGTCGACAGGTGAAGTTGCACACAATTTTTTGTCTTCTTAATTTAAAAAAAAGAGTGCCTCAGTAAAAGACGTCTCCTGTTTTCCAGTTTTCCAGTTTAAAAAATAAATAAATAAAAACAGTCTCATGTTATTCATGTGTTGGAAATGGAATTAAAAGTATTTCTTGAAATGCAAACAGCCAAGCTCTATGTGTAAATTCCCAGTCCAAGAAAATGATGCAAAAGTATTATCCCTGGGATTGTAATGAAAGAAAGAATTACCAAGTATGATTTCCAATAAAGTGTGGATAATTATTAACTTTGGAAAATCCTTTGAGAGTTAGAATGGTGCATTTTCAGATGCAGCTACTGTAATTTTAAAAGCAGGGGGCAGCAACCAAGAAAGCATGATCACCATAAATCTAATATTCAAAATTGGAAAAAGCAGCAAGCCTACCATGCACAAGTGAAGTGAGTGAGAAGAAACATATGGGATCTGAAGGTCAGAGGGGCATGATGGACCCATTGCATTCCAGGCCTTATAAAGTAAGTCCAAAAATTAACCACACAGTTCATGGTTCATGAGGCAGACAGCCAGTGTTGACAATATGCACATAAAACATGTTTAGCATGACCTGTACCTGTAAGTGGTAGATCACTTTCTCAAAAATAATTTGTATTAGTGCAATTCCATTGTTGAGCTTATAAAGAAAGATAGATATTGGATAATATAAAGTGCTATGATTCAAATGAGATCAATTTCCTGAATGTGCAATGAAATTGGTTAATGCGCAGTCAGTTGGTATGGATTCTTTTGACATATTTTAGTTATTAAAAAAAAGGTTTTGAATTGCAATAACACACGCCAGGGTGTGCATTATGCTCTAATGAAAATACAAAATTACACATGCCCACACAATGCTCTAATTGCCACACTTCTCATTTGGTTGAATGGATGAGGCAACACAATGCACCAGGGTATGTGGTGACTGAGCTTAATTTATACCCTGTGTTGGGACATTCTTTGCAAATAATTGTTGGAAGCCTGCAGTATAGTTTCCAAATATGATCCCAGGAGATTCTAAAACAACTTGGCCACATTCCTTATAAGATAAACACCAATCTTGAGCATTGGCTTCCACTTGATTTTGCAACAACCCACAATGAAAATAACCTAAAAAGACAAAGAACCTCAGTATAAAAGCATTGAGGCAAGGGTTACATGAAAAAAGAATTGACTTGGCAACAAAGACAGGTTTCAAAGAAATACAATATCAAACATACCCAAACAATGCAAGCATCACAGATTTACTTATATGCATATCACTATGAAAATGGGGCTAGGAGTATAGCTTTAAAGTTAGAGGAACAAACTGTGAATGAGATTGGTACATTCAGCAGACCTGTGTTTGATTCCCACAACGTCCATTTGCTTACTGGTTGATGCTGAGCAAGTCACTTAACCTCGCCAGTTCTTGCAGGTCACCCCTGAAAACAAACACCCACATATAGTCCAATAATAAAAACCTGGCTTTGTTGCCAATACTCTTTTTTGAGCAACCCTTGCCTCAGTGTTTTGTGTTGAGGTCCGTTGTCCTTTTAGCTTGTTTTCTTATTTATTTTCCCTAAACTTGAAATACAGATGAGCCACACTGAGTAGCCCTGGAAAGAAGGAAACATGTGTCAGTGTTTTTTGTTCTAATACTGTGTGAAAAGATATTTGACACCATGCACTCTTGCTTAAAGCAACATTAGTCTAAATTTTCATGGTGAGCTGCATATTCGGCACCTACTGCTTTTGTATTATTGTGATAGGATATGTGTCATTTCTCAATTAAAGTAGAACAATAGCACACATGAATTACACTCCATCCAGATCAGCCTCATTAAAGAACGGGAGGCTGAGAACAAAAAAAACAGGGTGCTGCATCAGTATGTGGCGTCTATGAGTGAAACAAAAAAAAAGCTGAACTCGAATGAGATACACACAGAAACTAATTAGTAGTTCAACCACTAGTCCTTCTTCAGGAATAACTTCTAAAGAATGAAAACATAGTTATTGCTGAGATTATTACCTCCATCCTTCCTACATTTTGGCCCAATTAGTAGCCTCACAGCCATGAATTACTCCATGTCATCTAGCTTTCAATCCCCCTCACACACTGGATTTCAAATTAACAGAGAGGGATCCACTCATTTGAGGGCATCATTCACATATCAATGTCCCAAGTATTTTTGTTGCTTGTTTTTCTTTTAATTTTATGGAAGTTTTATTTTTAGGGTCTAGTTCAGAACTACTTTTTTTTGTTATGAAAGGTAGTGACAATGTTTGTGATTTCAATTGATGATATGTGCCACTGATTAATATTGATTTTATTGTGAAGAGGCTACCGGGTTATTTCTTACACTAATGTACTCCAATTATAGCATAGGCAAAGATAAACCCCCCTCAGCTAATCAGGTTTCATGAATGTACCTATCACGCAGCATACAGACACTCAATGGATATGAGTTTGTACTTTAAAAAAGTGTACTGCTAAATGTGGAATCGACATTTAGCTATTAATGAATAATGATGATATTCATCTTGTATCTTTGATAATTTAAAGTAAAAACAAATATTACAGTTTATCTGTGATGCACTATTGCAAAGCCCTCATCAGCTATTTTCAAAAGCATGTAACTGCTCGGGAAACAACAAAGTACCTAACTAGAGTGCTAGGCATAACCAGGATGGGCAGCGGTGGCAACAATATGAAACTGGTAGTCACTGCGCTACCTGAGGTAGTCATATCAATACCAAAGCTGTTTAATCTGTCTCTCTGCTTGTCCATTTTCCCTTCTGCCTGGAAAGCTGCTCTTTTAACCCCAGTGCTAAAAGGATGTGATCAGGCAACTGTGTTTAATTACAAATCCATCTCCATACTGTCCCCATTCTCCAAAGCTCTAGAGAGAATTACAGTTGACCAACTCGTGGAACATCGGCACAAATACAAGTTCCTCTGCCCACAGCAACATTGCTTCTGCAAGATGCATAGCATAAATACTGTCTTACTTGATTTCACAGGCTATATGCATGCAGCACTTGACCAAGGCCAGTTAGATGGAGCTATCTATATAGACCTTACCAAGGCTTTCAACCTTGTGGCTCATAAGCTGCTGTTACATAGGTTAGGTTGCCTGGGGCTGTACCTGGGCACAATCGAGTGGTTCACTAGCTACCTAACTGGATGCTCCCAGTGGGTAAAAATTTGTTTTTGTTTTGTTTTTTTGAATCTATTTGTAGCCCCCAAGCCTGGAACTCTCTCAGGCCACTGCACTCACCAGCTTGCTCTACTACCCACTGTGTTCTCCCTGTCATCTTCAAGTACATTACAGTTCCCCGGATCTGGGAGGACAACCCCAGGAAAATCATAGGAGCAGTGGCGAGGAACCAGTGTTGGGTGTGTGACAGTGGCATTGGCAGGGCCATCACCTATCCAGGGCTGGAGGGGTGTTTCTGGTAGTAAGCCCAAGATCCCCCATCCTCCTGCGTGTGCATTTCTGATGCCACTGCATGGCAACCGGCCTACATCAGCCACTCTCTTATGTGCAACCTGGTGGCTCAATGGTGCCTCCAGTCTTCACTGGGGGTCGCCAGAGCACTGGGCATCCCAAACCCTCTCCCCAGAGAGGAGAGCTGCCCAGAGGGTGCTCAATCTGTCTCCATCCCCTTCTGCCCGAGCTCACTCCAGAACTCGGGTCATTGGCGCGGCGTGAGGTGTGGCATCCAGCGCCTCAACCCTCACTGCCACTGGGCAGGCCAGTGGGCAAAAATTAATGGAGCAGTCTCCCAGGCTAATGAATTCACTGTAGGTGTCCCCCATGGCTTTATACTGGACCTGCTTTTGTTCAGCCTCTTTATGAACAATCTCCCAGAGGCATGTCCTTCAGCTAGGATCCTGCTTTATGCAGATGACACTGTTGTCTTTGTGCATGATTCATGCCAAGAGACTTTCACCAGGCACCTGCAGCACAACTTTGACATGCTGCAGAACTAGTTTAAGGACAACTTATTAGTGCTCAACAGCAGAAAAAAAAACAAAAAAACAAAGACAATGCTCTTTGCTGTGTGTCAAAAGAGAAGATCTACTGTACCCTTCACCATAAATGACAGCTCTCACCCTACCCTTGAGCAAGTGTCCTCCTTCAGGTACCTGGGGATCACTATCAATGAGTCCCTTGCCTTCAACGAACATTTTCATACCATTACCACTGCCACTAACAGAAAGTTAGGGGCCCTCTACAGGCTTCAGTCCTGCCTCACTTCAGATGCCAGGTATCAGGCTGTTAGAGGTACAATCCTACCAATCCTCCATTATGGAATTGTGGTATTGGTGCAGCTTCTGACACCAGCCTGCATGGAGTCCACACCACTCTAAACAAAGCCTGCAGACTTGTCTTAGATGCTGATCTCCTTATGTACACTTGTGATCTGTACATTAGAAGAAAATGACTTCCTCTCAAGGATCAGATCAGACTCGACTCCTGCCTCCTGGGAATGAAAGCCCTGTTTTGAATTGCACCACCATCATTACAGGTTTTATTCTACCATACCCCTTCTAAACAAGTTACTAAAAGTGTTACAAAACATGTGCTTGTGGTGCCATTCAAAAGAACTGCCCTAGGGAGTCATGCCTTGCAGTTAGAACACCCACCTGGATAAACAAGCTCCCTCAAACCATCACAAGCCTCACCAGCATTAGTCACTTCAGATCTGAACTTTGGAATTCCATCGCCCCACCTACACACTTCTACTGCTCCAACTAACCCCTGGAGCCTTACCTGAGTACCCATCTAGACTATATCCTTACATACTCCACTGAATCGGCCTCTCCACTGTCTTACCTATTGCCCACTACACATCCACTGAGATGTTTTTACCCTGGCATCCTCTAGCTTACGACAAAGCCTCTTAGCTGTTATTTAAGCAATAAGCCATGAGGGGGTGTGGGTTACTGGGGGATTTACCACGGCTGGAATGGTTTGCCCAACAGGCGCAGCCGAGTGGGTAAATCTGTGCCAGCCGTGGTAAATCCCCCGATAACTCCAGATCCTTGAGTGGTTTATTATGACATACCAAGTATTGTTTTTTTTTTATTATTAAAAACAGTACTTGCTATAATCTTAAATAAGCAACTCAGTTGTAGAGCAGTCAGTGTTTTAGTTTTCTTTCCCCTGATGTACGGAGCTGCGGGGAAACAAGATGGCGGATGGAGTGCCGTGATTTTTGCCATCGGATTGCTTTTTTTTGAACATGCAGCTGGCTGGCACCTTTTGCGGTGATTATCGGTAAATAATCAAGGCAGGTAAGGTGCCAGCCTGCCTATCTGATTGGTCGGTGTCCGAGGTACATGGTATAATTGTGAATACCTAACTGAACTGTTAGCACCATATTTATACCACTGGTGTTGAGTTGTTCCTTATGTACTCTGTGCCTAAGACTCTACTATGCAAATTGCCTCTGTCTTTACTACTCAATTACTTGTATTATATTAGTTTGTTAATGTGTTACTAATAGTTTATGACAATGCCTGTTAGCTGCTATTGTTATTCCCAACTCATGTAATTGTTCCTCTCCTTTGATTGATGAGGATCCTCTGAAAATGAGCTCTTAACTCAAAGGTTTGTAATCCAAGATTCTTTAATAAATAAATAAAATTAAAATAAATAAAATAAAAGGCTTCATCCTTATTCCTGTCACATAGTGAATGTGTAGTCAGAGTTTGTACAGGAGTTATGCAAGTCTATTTTTACATTGCTTATGCAACAGTACTTTTTCTGCAGCTTTTTAGCCAACTATAACTTATCTATTCCATTAGTTTCTATGCAGTATTGAAAGAACTGAAAAACCTTTGCTTTTCCATAGCCCCATTTGTACAAAACCTATCAATAAGCACTTAGTAATACAATGTGAAACTCCTAGTGTGGCAACTGTCTGCTGACATCTGAGTCTTTAGATGCTCAATAATATTCAACACAGGTATATACAAGTATGCTAAAACCCATTTATAGAGTGTGGAAACATTTTATCCAAGAGATTTCAGTACTACTAATTCTGAAAATACAGCAATACTTGGCCCCCCATGCCTCAACCCACCCAATGCCCCCTCTAATAACTGAGTGGCTGTTCCTTTCCAGATTCTGAAGATTTACATCTGAGCTGATCAGGCAGAATTTCCTGTTACCAGTTTGCAGAGCTGGGCTTCAGCCTTATCATGATTAGAACAATATCTACTGTACTTTATTGATCTTGGCAAGGATACAAGGCATGAACTGCAACTATTATCTTCTGAAACTTTGACAATCCAGAAGTCATCTGTATATATAATAAAATTACTGGCAATCCTTCTCATTATCTATTTGTTCCTGCTATTAATGAATGCACACAAATACAGTGTTCATTACAATGACAACTCTGTTGCATTCGATGACTTTATAAGCAGGAATTTAAGCCAAAGAACAAAGGTGACAACATGAGGGCTTTTCTGTTTAGTCCAACACAAACTAAGCATGAATGCTAAAGGCCTTATCTGCTTCTGAGTCATATAACAAGGAAACTGTATGTCATTAGTACATGGCACTTGGGAAAGAAATCATCACATTTAAATGAATCAGACTAGTACTGGGTGACACTGTGCCAGAGGGGCCTATTTCTCCAATTGCTATGTACAGCATACAGTTAGGGATGCTCAGATTACTTCTGCATGGGTGACGGTGGGTTTTTCACCCTACAATGTTGTGCCATAGTGTTAACTTTTTCAGCTACTTCAGTAAATGCAGTACAAGGAAATCTTAGTTATGGGGTGCCTTGTGCTTCACTGTAGTGCAAGAGAACTAATATAGCCAGATGTTTCCAACTGTTAAATGCAGTGCAGAATTGGATATGCCACTCGCACTATGTGGGTGGCTGATACTTCACCGCACCATACAGTTCCATGAGGGTTGATTTTCCTAATTGTTAAGTGCAGTGCACGGTAAGGGATGCTGTAAGTATTTCTGGGTGGATAGTCTGTGCCTTCTTTGCACTGAAGTTCCAGTGTACTGAATTTTTTTCAAAACTCTAGATTAAGTACAGTAGAACAAGGGATGCTCAGACTACTACCGCATGCCTTAACCTGCAGTGTAGTGTCAGATGGATTATTTTTTTAAATGTTTCCAACTACAAAATGCAGTACTGTAAGAGAAGTTCAGACTACAAATTGGTGGCTGGTGGGTGCCTGACCCTGCACTGTAGCGCCACAAGGCTACTTTTTCAAGGTTTATATATTAATTTTGTTGTTTATTTATTTACAATATAAATAAATAAAATTCACTGAAGAACTAATCTATTTTTACAGCAATGACCAAGGGATGAAACATAGACAACATACAACTAAGAAAATACAGAATTAAGAAGAAGAATGAAATAAGTGCCTCAGCTGGGACTTGAACCCAGGCCACCCAGAATACCATTTCATTTGTGTTACCAGCTGTGCCACCAAGGCAACTGAAAACTGGGCTGTCTAGGGGCACATTACTCTTTCTCCAGTGCACAACCTGGTGCTGTACAGATTATTAAATATTAGTCCAGGTGTGCTCGATTCACCACTCATGCAGAAGTATTCTTAGCACACCACCCGCTTGTGATTGAAGTGTAATTATAAGTGCAGCACCAGGTTGTGCATTGGAGAAACAACAATGTGCTCTGGGATGGGCCAGTTTCCTGTTGCCTTGGTAGCACAGCTGGTAGTGCTTCCAGAATGGTACTCAGTGAGGACTGTGGTTCAAGTCCCAGGTAAGGCACTTATTTTTTCTCTTCTATTTGTATGTGTTCCATAAATGTGCACACTACACTCTTGTGATTGAAAATATAATTAAGAAGAAAAGCGAAATCAGTAGACAGATATAACTCATAACAAGTGCACTTACAGTTCTACTGGAGGATTGTTCTAGACATTCACCACCTGTTAAGAGATGGATTTGTACAAGTACTTATTTTAAATATGGGTATCTAAAGTAGGTTCAAATGAGTTGACCTTAATGATCAATTTTGTATCAATCTTGCTGAGCAGATTTAAGTGGTAAGTTAGGAACATTATGAAACAGTACTTGGTGAATTAAAGTGTTAATTTCTTCTAATTTCTTGGCTATTGTACAGCCCTTAAAAGGATATTCACTTCTGTTAGCTGTTAGCACAAATTGCACAATTATAGGGGTGAACTGCACCCCTATAGTCAGGGTTTCTTTTTACATGTGTTGCACACCTGCACTTCAAACATTTTGCTACAGTGAAAGGCAATTGCCGAGGTGTGTCACTGACAAGCCCATTGCAGTCAAAATAGCAGGGGCTCGGCAGTCTATGCAAATGACCATGCACTGTGGTCTTTACATCACTGGCTGCTTGCTGGGCATAAACGTTGTCTGTTTAAAAGGACCAAGACACTCAAATCAGAGGGCATCAGCCCTTTAATTTGCATGAAGTTGGCCTGTCAGCAAGCCGCTGATCAACTGTCAGCACCAGTAGCACCTGTCAGTGCGGTCCACAGAACACTGCACCCAAGATCAGCTAAATATGTTCTTAGGTACTAAAAAGAAAGCTGAACTAGGGAACCTAGTTAGTTTTTTTAAACAAGGGCTGAAATGTTCTTTAATCACGCTCCAACAGTGGAACTGTGATACTGGGTATGCGCATATGCACACGTGCATGCCCATTGTCAACGTTCCACTTTTGGTGTGCAATTAAAGTACTTTTTAGACTCATTTAAAAAAAGTAACTATTTCGCTAAGTTCAGCTTTCTTTGTCCTATATAAAAACATATTTTAGCTGAACTTGATTAAACTCTGGAATAAATAATTTTTTTGGCGATGTAAGCAGGGTGGGGTGCCCACCCCTGCTACTGCTTCTTTCTCCCTGTCCCCTGCAGGTGCCTGCCCTCAAACCCACTATTTTCCTTCTATATATTGATTGATTCCTTTATTTATAAAAAGCACCTTTCTAGAACCAAGGCGCTTGTACAATAAAATAAAACAGCATCACAATTAAAACCATCATAACATCGAAATTAAAATAAAACATTTGACAATAAATATAAAATTAATCAAATCACAAGCAGCTAAAATAAGTATAAATATACAGGGCTAACCATCAGTTTCAACTAAATTCTGGGTAGGCTAAGCTAAATAAATGTGTTTTCAGCTCTATTTTGAAACTCTGGATGGTCTGGCACTCCCAGATATGACAAGGTAGAGAATTCCACAGGGTTGGGGCCATAAAAGCAAAACGCTGGGCTTCTGATGATTTCAAATGAACCCTGGGAATCTACAGCAATCCCTCATCAGTTGATTGGAGAGAACAGAGAGGGTGGTAAAGGTGAAGAAGATGTTGCAGGTAATGGGATCCCTGATCATGTAGGGCTTTATAGGTCAGTAATCCAACCTTGAAGGTGATCCACCACTGTAGTGGTGCCAGTGCAGTCCACAGAGCACAGGTGTTCTATGACTGACCCTAGAGGTACCAGTCAACAACCTGGCTGCCGCATTCTGCACTAGCTGCAAGTGGCGGATATCAACCCCCGGTAGCCCTAGGTAATAGGCATTACAGTAGTCAAGGCGGGAGGTTATGAAAGCATGGATCAAAGTTGGAAGATCACCAGGAGAAACCAGATGCTTCACCCGGGTGATATTCCTCATATGGTAAAAAGAGGATTTGACAACAGCAAACACCTATGATTTAAGGGTCAGGCCATCATCAAAAATAACACCCAGGTTCTGCACACAATCTGAGGTAGTCAGCTGAGCACCCCTGAGCCAAAGCCCAGACATCTGTCCAGCAGACAAACCCACTTCCCATCTATCTGGGTCCATGACCAGCACCTCAGTTTTATCCGTGTTCAACCGCAGCCAGCTGGCACTCATCCAGTCCTGGATCTCAGACATACAGTTGCTAAATACTGACAGAATCACATCTTGTCTGGGCACAAAGGACATGTACAGCTGAGTATTATCTGCATAGCACTGAAAACTCAGACTGTACCACCTAATGATCTCTCCCAATGGCTGGATATACACTGCGAGCAACATGGGTGTCAAAATGGAACCCTGAGGTACCCCACAGGATAGGGAGAGAGGGGCTGAGGAATAAATCCCAGACACCACTCTCTGAATACTACCCATGAGGAAAGATCAAAACCATCTGTAGACCCCCACCCCCAGATAGTCCACAGATGAACCACAGGTGCTCCAATAGCACACCATAGTCCACAGTGTCAAATGCTGCAGAAAGATCAAGGAGGACCAGGACGGAATGAGTCCTCCAATCTCTCACTATTAGGAGGTCATTTATCACCCAGACAAGGGCTGTCTCAGTACAGTGCCTCTTCCTAAATCCTGAATGGAGATAATCATAGATGTCATGGCTAGACAAATGGTCATTCAGCTGCAGTGCAACCACCTTCTCAATGACATTTCCCATGAAGGGTAGGTTTGAGACAGGTCTGTAGTTAGCCAGACAATCCGTGTCAAGGGGGGCCTTTTAAGGAGGATTTGAACAACTGCCTCCTTAAAGGGATCCAGAAAGATCCCCCACTCCAAAGACCTCCATACTATCTTGGCTAGGACAGGGCCAATTTCATCTATGCAACCTATAAGAAGGGGCATGGGTGCAGATTCAGACTACAGCTGGTTGGCCTCAAAGTCTGGATGATCCTCATGATGTCTAAGATTTCAGGTTGACTGAAGTCAGACCAGGTAAACTGGACACCCACCACCTCCTGCCTACTACTTCTGCAATGCCTACTAGAGGGGGCCAGGAAAATCCCCAACCTAATGGTAGCAGCCGTATCTGCAAAGAACTAAGTAAACTCATCGCACTTCTCTAGTGAAAAGGCTCTGCCAGGCTGGAGACAGATTAGATTGCACAATCTGTCCACAGTCCAGAAGAGCTGAGCAGGTCAGTTCTGCACAATAGCAATCTCCATGAACAGGAATTCTGCCTTCTTACGGGTGATTGCCGATTGATAGGCCATTTAATGGTTCATCAACCTAAGTCTGTCAGACTCCAGGCCTGATTTCCAAAAGCCCCTCTATAGCCTTCGCCACACCATCCTCAACTTCTTCAAGGTCCCATCACACCACAGGGACCTTGGGTGAAGGGTGAGTGGGCAAACAGGAACAGGAGCTATGGAATCCAGGGCCTCTGTTACTGCTCTATTATAGGCAAGTACTAGATTCCCTAGATCCATGCATTCACTTGGAATACCCAATAGATCCAGTACCACCATTAGACCTTCTGGGGTCACACCCCTCGAAGGGAGGTACAGGGCCATCTCTGTAGGGGCACGCCTATGGGGGAAGCCACGAAACTGAAACCCATGATGTGATGATCAGACCATCTGAGTTTCTCCACCACCACGTCAAATAACCCCATCCCCAGAAGGAACACCAAGTCCAATGAACAAATATTTATGTGCATCACAGAGGTAACAACCTGTGTAAGGCCCAACAAACACATTAGTTGGAGGAAGTCCTGACCAAACTGCGAGAGTTCATTTCGACCCATACATTGAAATCCCCCAGAATCAACCATCTGGGGGATCCCAATCCCATACTGATGATGAAGTCTGCAACTTCCTGCTGGAAATCTTTCCCATCTCCTTGTGGATGGTAGATGAGAAGTATCCTGCACCCTGCACCCACATCCACAATACCTTCAAAGGTATTGGTGATCCCTACTGGTACTGGTACTGGTACATGTATATGAAAGCAGAGCAGGGTGCCCACCTATGCTACCACTTCTTTTTCTCTATCCTCTTCAAGTGGTTTGCCCACCCATCCACCCATCTTTGGACATTTATATTAATTGTAAGCACAGTGGGGTTCCCACCCCCATTACTACCTCCTGAGATTGTGCACCACTGCTCAGTAACAAGCCTAACACTGGGGTACCCAATCCCAATGTCAGAATGCAGTCCATCCCTTGGTGTGTGTGTGTGTGTGTGTGTTCTAATAATTCCTGTAAAAAAAGAAAGCCATCCATTGATGTCTGTTGTACCATTACTTCACTCCCATCTGATTCTCCTACTCAGCACTCACCACCCCAACCCACTCATGGCAATAGTGACCCACCAGTGTCCAACTCCATAATTCTTTATGGACCGCAGACACATCTTCACTCTTCAATGCTGGACCATGAACTGAGGAAATCAGGTAATGTGGTTCAATGTATTTCAATGGAGTTTTTAACTTAGTAGCATAAATTGGCCATTTTTCAATAGTTTTGCCTCAAATTTTCAACATACCTTTTTGGGACACCACCTCATGAATAATGCAAGTCATGTTAGATAAATCTGTCCCAAATGGTGATTTTGCAGTTGCTGCATGAACTCTCCTTTCAAGCAGGAGTTGAATATTTTCTCCTCCATTGTTTATGAGGTGGGTTCATAAGAGGACTATGTTGTAAATCTGGTGTATAAATATGAAAAACAAAGTTATAGCCTATGTTGAAGTTTGCGAATGCAGGCTTAAAACTTTTGGTCATTTTCAATATTTTGACCCCACATTTTCAAAATAGCCATTTCTTCACCACATCTCATAAATGTGACAACCATCATTTTTTAAAATCCTGGCCAGAATATGTTTTTGCATCCTGAAAGGTGATTTCACAGTTGCTTCGTGAAATCACCTTTCAGACAAGAGCTGAAAATAGTTTCCACTATTGTTCATGAGGCAGGGTCAAAAGAAGGATATGTTGAAGATTTAGAGCAAAAATGTTAAAAATACAATAAAGTATAAGCCTATGTTGGAATTTATGAATACAGAATCATAACTTTGGTAATTTTCAATATTTTGACTCCAAACTCTCAACATAGCCATTTCATTACAGTACCACAGGAATGTGACAACGGTCATTTTCCAAATCCTGGCCAAAAAGTGATTTTGCATCCCAAAAGGTGATTTTTGCAGTTGCTGCATGAAATCACTTTTTGGGCTAGAGTTGAAAACATTCCCCACTATTATTCATGAAGGGGGGATCATAAGAAGGCTATGTTGAAAATGTGGCATAAAATATTAAAAAACAACAACATTATGAACCTACATTAAAGTTTTACAAACACAGGCATGTAACTTTGGTAAATGTCAATATTTTGAGCCCAAATATTCAACATAGCCATTTCTTCACAGCACCTCATGAACGTGACAGCTGTCATTTTTCCAATCCTGGCCAAAATATGTTTTTGCATCCCAAAAGGTGATTTCACAGTCGCTGCATGAAATCAAATTTCAGGCAGAAGTTGAAAATGTTCTCTGCACTTATTCATGAGGTTGGGTCATAAGAAGGCTTTGTTGAAAATTTGGGGTAAAAATGTTTAAAAACAATGACTTTTTTTATTTATTTATTTCGTTTTTGTTAACCAAGTAGGCACACTAGGCAGAAGCTTCCTGTTCTAGGAACGAGCCAGGAGAATTACAACAAAGGTGATGCAACACCAGAACAGGTTACAATATACAACAAGGTAAAGCATATACTCAGATAAAAGTAAACAATAGACAGGTTCGAAAATTGCGTTATGAGCCTATGTTGGAATTTATGAATGCAGTCTCGTAACTTTGGTAATTTTCAATATTTTGATCCCAGACTTTCAACATACCAGTTGTTGCACATCACCTCACAAACATGATGTGTCATTTTTAAAATCCTGCACAAGATGTGTTTTCACGCCTCTGATGATAAATTACATTTTGGCCAATATACTATAAATGGTACATGTCATGCCTATAAAGTGAATCCTAAAACAAGTCTCTTCAAAAGTTGGAGTCAAAACATTAAAAACCAAAAACATTGTTTAACAAGCATCCCATGTTTGGCATTGACAAATGCTTGTTTATTTTGTTCTTGCACAAAGTCAGTCTGATGGATTTGAATGAAACTTGCAGGATCTGACAGTGACAAAACCTACAGCAGTATACCTGAATGTTTCATGTAAATCTGTTGAGTTGTTTTTGAGTTGCTTCAGTAAAATAATGTACCATACATTTTCACATTTTTCAGCATTTTTTGGCTGAAGTCTTGCCATCATGTAGAGAAAACACTGTGAGACTTTACATTTTTTAATTTAGTGTGATTTTGTAGATTGGCAAGGAACAATTTCCTAGGATGGTGAAAGCTTTTAAAATTATTTTTTTTAAAATATTTATGTTTGAAAAATCAGTTTTTCCAAGTTGCAATCAGTAAGAATTGGGTCTCTGAGTTAAAATACACATGCACAGAACAGTTTTAATGCTGTCGGTTGGAACAGTTTACAGTTAATAATCATTGTTAAGTACATCTCTTCCAATTTTTGTTCTTGTCTGCAGGAAACGTTTGAAAGTTAAATTTAGCGTGGCGTTGTGGATTAATGCCGAAGGATTTTTTTTACATTGTTTTCATGTATAGTATTACAAAGATATAGGGTGTTCACATATCACCTTAGCCACAATGGATGATGCAATAGTTCAGTGCTGCTTGGTTGAAATCCCTCTTTTCTGACTGATGTCAGTGAGTAATGCTAGGGACTTTTTTTCAGGGCCTTGGTTGCTTCTTGCCATGTACCTCAGGGTTCAGTTCTGTCCCTTATGTTGTTTGCAGTGCACATGCTACTGCTGAGAAACATTATGAAATGGTATATGGGTTTTCACTGTTTATGCAGATAATACCCATTTGTACCTCTCCTTCATATGAAATCAAGGCAATCCTGTTACTGTTAGAAATTTTTGTCTGATTTAAATGACTGGATGGCTGCTAGCTGTCTGAGTCTAAATCTGTGAGATAAGGAATTGTTTATTATGGAACTAGAACCTCTGAAGTCAGTAATGAAGAGAGTTAGTCTCAACCTACTATCAGTGGGTGCTACTACCCTCCAAGTTTGGGATAGGGTTAAAAACCTGAGTGTCATAATGGATGATATATTGACCCTTGAACATCATCTATATGTTGAGTGTCAGCTGTTTTGTTTTTTCCATCTAAGAAATATTGCCAAGGCAAACCCTTTGATATGACACCTGGGTCAAGATACAGTTTTAAAAGGCTTTCATGGACACTAACGGGTCTTTGCCAGCACAATACGGGGTTTGCACTGGATCCCCATATTCAAAAGACGCTGTTGCTCAGGCAAAGAGGGTTAGCACCTGAGCAAAACATAATGTATGCATGTGTGCAAGGGAAGGAGTGTGGCCATGAAAATGCATGCTACCCCAAATTCAGCAGCTTTGCACGGCATGAAAGGGTTTAGTATGGTCATTTTGTGCAGCACAAGTACTACCAAACAAATTCTGACTTAACCCCCAAACTGATCATTGGCCTGTGAAGTAAACTAATATGATCCATGATGCTAGTGGTTCTCCCCCCACCAATTGCCAGCCTGTGCTGTAAAATGATACAATCTCTGGTGCTAGTCATTCCCAGCCCTGATCACCATCCCCAGCAAAAATAAAATGATCCCTGGTGCTAGTGGTGCCCCCTTCAATTGCCATCTCCAGCATACATAAAATGACCTCTGGTACTAGTGGTCCTCCCCCCGATCACCAGCCTGGAAGTACAAAAAAAACAACCTCCATGGCATCTGGTGGTCTCCCCCCTTTGTGGTACCAGGCATAACCCCCCACTCACCTGAGCATTATCCACAGTGCCACGGGAGCACACAGCAAACATCACAACCCTCCTCACACCTCTTCAGCAAGCCACCATATGTACAGGCAAGGAGCTTACCTCTTATTTATTGGACAGTGTGATACACCCTCTCCTATAAATAAGATGCACATTCACTACCTGTAGATATGGTGACTAGCCAAGGAACTTTGAGGAGGGCTGTGCCAGTCACCAGATTATCATTTTAGTCATGTTGGGGATGGTGATGGGGGGGCACTAGCACAAGGGATCATATTATTTTACAGCACAGTCTGGCAATTGATGGAGGGAGAACCACTAGCACCAAGGATATGTACACATCTGGGACTGGGAATTTGGGGGACAGCACCACACTAACTTGCCTCACTAACCATGCAAATGAGCCCATAATGGGCATGCAAATGGCCCTTTAGGGCCTTGCATACCCACTGGGCTCATTTACATGGATCAGTACAAAGGGTTTGGCAAGATCAACCCCTTCATTTACAATGGATCTTAGTAAAATTTGTTGGGAGGAACCTGGTGTGTGACCAAATAAAAGCATATAGTTAAGGTACCAGTGCTCCCTCCCCCCCCACTCTGCTGCTTTAAAGCCATATAACCCCAGTATTCTTACTTGTTATAAATTATTGGAGGGGTTCTTAGTCTCATCATCCAGCTGAATTATGATCAAGCCTGACCACCACAACAAGGTGACTGCCTACATTGGTCAGGAAAAAGCATCACATTTAATCTTGCCATTCTGAGCTGAGGTTACCCTGCTTTCTCTCTGTCTTGTGGGGAAATGACTCTCCAGCTTTATTACTTATGTAGTGTGCTCCGGCCAATAAGACGCTCACAGGTGTTTTACTGGGGAGTTCACCAATTAGAAGAAGGCCACAATTCTAGAGATTTTTTTATTCACACTGGGGATGACAATTGGGGGGAACACTAGCACCAGGGATCATTTTATTTGTTCTTATTTTTTTTTTATTTATTTTAGACTTTGGTAACTGGATAAGGCCCACTAGGCACAAGTGCCTGTTTTCAGGGGTGAGTGGAGGTTGTAGGAATCAAACCCAGGTATGTTGGATGTACCAAGTTCATTCACAGCTCATTACTCTAACCTCAAGGCTATACATATTCATGTTTGGGATGGTGATTGAGAAGGGGGAACCACTAACACCAGGGATCATATTGTTTTAAAGCACAGACTGGCAACTGATGGAGGGGGAACCACTAGCAGCAGGAATATGTGCACTTCTGGGACTGGGCATTTGGGGGGGCAGCATCGTTCTAACCTGCCTCACTACTAATGCAAATGAGCCCATAATGGGGATGCAAATTGCCCCTTAGGGCCCTGCATGCCCAATGGACTCATTTGCATGGATACTTTTGAATATTGGAAATAGCACTTTGGCACTAACCATTCTGGTAGCATACTTCAGTAGCCCTGTCGGGGCTGCACTAAGTGACTTAGAGCTAGGCCAACAAGGCCCTATATTCATTCGAATAGCACCGGTGTGCTATTTGACTAAATATAGCATCTTTGGGCACCCAGGAAGTCACAAGGCACAGTGCAAATGTTTGCACTCCACTTTGTGCATATTTGATTATCTGGCCCCTGGTGACTTAAATTCTTGCCTTTTTTACACCGTCATGACTACTGTAACACTTTTTATCTTAGGGTTGCTGGAGGTTTGATGTGTTCTGTCCAGCTGGTGAAGAATGTTGCAGCCCAGATTATATCTAGTACCAGCATTTTTGATCCTATGATGCTGGCGCTGCACAAACTACACTCACTGCCAATTAGATGAAGTAGCGCATTCTAGATTTGCTTTGTGGTATTCAAGACCCGCATGCGTTTGGTCCTGACCACATAAAATGCCTTCTGTTGTCATATACTCTAGAGGAATGCAAGAACCAAATAGTATTTCCCAAATACCATGAATAGTAGGGCTCCTGAATATTCAGTAGATCTTCCTGAATAGGGAGTTAATCATATTCATAAACTATTATTTATTCCCAGTTGAAAAAACAAACTAAAAGGAATAGCCTCCCCCACCCTTGCTAATTTTCAAATGTCACTCACACCCTCCTGTCCTTACCTTCCATCTCTCAATTCATTGTCTGCACCCCATACCACTCTTCTTCCCCCAGCACCAATAATATTGTATTATTAAATTGTTTCATGCCACAGTAAATGACTGGCACAACCTGCCCACCCCCACAGCTGACCATCTTAAAAGTGCTTGTTGATAATCCTTTAATTTTCCTTCTGTTTTCCATCATGGCAGCACTCTTATCTCTTCCACTTCCTCTCAGTACTCAATTTCTTAGCATAAAGTGACCAGCGCAATGTGTTCACCTCTGCAGCCAGTCACCGTCTGAATGAACATGCTAGTGCTCTCTGTAATAGTAAAAGCAGCAGCTCACATGATTACAGACAATTTTCCTCTTACATGGAATCACCCAATCTCATTAACTTTGTATCATCTGCAAATGTTATTACTGCATTTAAGATCTATGAATGAGTCCTGGTTATCAATTTAACAAGTAGCAGTCACAGTAAGTAGTCACAATGGTGACCCCCATTTAAAGTACACAGAATATTGAAGTTTACTGACTGTAAATTATTAATTAGCTAACTGCTTTTGAACAAGTTGTTTGACAGATTACATACATAAGCTCATTGCCATCCATGAACAAAACTATCTGATTTGGGCTGAAGCAAATGTCAATTCAGCTTCATGTGGGTGCTTGTTTTGCAGGGTTCACAATCAAACAAGAACGTCTGGAAAGCCAGACAAAGTAAAACAGCACAGATTTTGGGAGTGCTTACCCCGAGGTTCAATGCGGAGGAATAACTTCTTCTACATACTGTACATAATTAAAACTAGCCTCTCCAAGGACCCCTTTATCTAGTGTTTGGAAATGTTAGCTGTATGGCATTCCTGTGTGGTGTGTGCTGACTTGCTTTCTGCTCCATTTGTGTTTCATTTGCTTCTTCTCATGTTGTTTTTCCCTGCTTGTCCCCACCTCCTGCTTGCTCATGAACTGGCCTCTGCTTGGTTTCTGCTGGATTTCATTCATGTGTTTCTTCTACTTGGTTAGTTTTGTTTGGCCTCCAGCTGCTCTGTGCTTCCTCCTGTGCATGTTTATCTGTGTTTGTCTTTTGGTTATGTGTTTTCTTTTGGGGGGTTTTGGTTGCACTTGCGTATGCTGTGTAATCCATGTCTGCTGTTGTTGCCATTCATTTCAGCACTCTCAATTTCCTGAATGATTACACCTGGCTGGCTCTTCTCAGCTTCTCACTGTGTGTTCTGGTGTTGTTTCGGCAGCTTGCTATGGGTCTCTCAACCGCCTGATTCCTGGATTTCAGTTCTCACATCCCCACTGCTGCTACTCCTTACTCATTTGCTTCATCTGAATCTATTTATTTGTAGCCTACCTGGGTCCAAACCTGCTTGACTGTGTGCAAGCCCTATTTTAGCTCAGCAGCCTTGCATTTCTGTGTGGTTTCTCTACTGCTTACTTAACTCAGCCTTTGATTTTACTATTCATTTCCTTCTGTAAGCCCTCAGTTTTCCTGCAGCTATCTGGGGATTAAAATCCATTTGCATAAGTTTATTTGCACTCAGTGGGACTCAAACCAGAGTTTACTGCCGTTCTATATTATTTTCTCCATGGGATTCAAATCTGCTTAACTGAAGTGTACTACATCATTTTTACTGTTGTTTTTCAGTGCATTATTGCCTCTGCCTAAAATTCCTGTGCTTGCTCAATTGTTTAGCTTAGCTACTGCTGAAAGCTATAACTTCTTACTGCTGGAAGCTGTTAAACAGCTTTTGTACCATGCTTCCATTTCACTCTGGAGGTCAGCTCAGTTACAGATGTCACCATACACTACTTTTAAATCCGCTTGTGGATCACGGCGCTTTACTGTGATTTTTTTTCCTACGGCAGAGGACATAGGAGTTATAGTGGAGAGTCATGGCCCCATGTGGTTCATATACTGTACCTCATGTTAAAATACTGCCTTCGCCGCTAAAATCCTGACAGTTTGTATGTCACCTTTATTGGCATTAATTGATGGCCTGGTTAGCTTGTGTTCTTTCCTCTTTACTTGCATAACTTTTTTATTTTTATTTATTTAGTTTTTGTTAACCGGGTAGGTGCACTAGCCATAAAATGACTATTTTCAGGCACGACCCGGGAGAGTACAACAAAAAGAGAACAGTTGAACAACAGCAACATGGGTACAATAATACAAATAGAGGAACGGTAGAGTAGTGCTACAAAAATACAATGGACAGAAGCAACAAAAAATAATGGCAAGCATTATACAGATAATGGCAGTAAGATGTATAATAAGTGCAGAAACCACGGACCCGACCTGTGGAGTGAAAGGGTTAATAAGATAACAATTGTTCTATAACATTGCCAGACATGTGCCTCACAGTAACTGAGGGTCTATTTTAACCTGAACTGTTTGTTCCATGCCTACTGCTTAGCATGCATCTGTGTGCTATCTGTTTCCAATGTTGCACACTACCTTTTGCACTCTGCATTACCATGTACACCATGCTTTTTTGCTAACCCCCCCTTTTTCCTCTTCCAGCTTCTTCTCTTGTCCTCTCTTCTACCTCCTCTTTTCCCTTTCATCTCCTTGCTTTCTCCCAGCACACTCCAGCAGTTCTACAATTCCTGTTCCTAACTCTATCTTTGGGACACTGAGTGATTTTTAGGCTTTTGTCTGCCCGGATTGGGGATCCTGTTTTTGCCCTACTCATTCACTAAGTCTCCATCCTCTAGCTGCTGTCTCATCTGTGGCAGTGGATTAGCCTTGGATGGGAGTCTTTGTTGCCTCTATGTTTTGTCTCATAAACTCTGCCTGGCATGGCCTTACATTGGATGCTGGATCATCGTGCTTGTTATGCCTTGCTGCCTCTGTGTTTATCCAGTACCATCTGCCTGACATGGCCTTGCATTGGATACTGGATCCTTGTGCTTCTTATGCCTTACTGCCTCTGTGTTTATCCAGTACCATTTGCCTGACATGGCCTTGCCTTGGAAAAGGGATAATTGTGCCTATTATGCCTTGTGTTCTGTTTCATTTTGGTCTCCATCCCTGCACATCTCTGACTGCCTGTGCCTTTGGTTCTTGACCTGTGGGTTGGGTGTTCTATGCTTGCCTTGCTACTTTGCATTGCCTGTGTTTTGCTGCTTGTCATCCCAGCTCCTGCCTGCCACTGCTGCTTCTGTTATTGCCTCCATTAACTGAATCTCCCCCTGCTGCCTGCCTCTTCTGCTACTGCATGCTGTCTGCATTAATCAAGTTTTCCTCTGCTGCTACCTGCCACTGCTGCTCCTGTATATTGTATGCATTACTTTGGTCTCACACTGCTGCTGCCTGCCTCTGCTGCTACTGTATACTGTCTGCAGTACTCAGGTCTTGCTCTGCTGCTGCCTGCCACTGCCACTATTGCATAACATCTGCATTAACTGGGTCTTCCAATGCTGCTACCTGTTTCTGCTGCTGCCCTAGAGTCTCTGCATTGATTAAGGCTCACCATTCTGCAGCTTTCCACTGCTGCTTCTCATCTTGGCTTGGGCCTCTGTGGCACCCTGTTATTGATCTCCACCTCAGGTAGTTCCGCCTTATTACTGGATCCTGCTGTCTTCTGGCTTCCTCCTCCTCGGATGCTCCTTTGCTGGACTGTGTTGTTGCTCCTTCTACCCCTCATGCTGCTGCTCATCCACCACCACTCGTAAGGGAGCACATTTGCAAGACTCGGCTTTCTGTTTAGGATTGGACTGTTTCTCGCATGACTGTGGAGCTTCACTGAAGTGACAGTACTCACTCCACTTCTACTCACCCAATGTACCTCTATGACCTCCTTATCTCCAGTTTCTAGCCTATACGGGATTAGTGCCTGTCCCTATGGCACCTCCACCTGCCTCTCACATGTTGGAGATCCTTGTCATGTTGGATTCACTCACACCATTTCTCCTGCTTGGGCTTGTTCTAATATTTTGGTCATCCTGTCTGGATATTTGGCAGCCATCCTATCATCTCTACTTTCCGAACCTGGGGATGTCATAGTTCTGATTGTACCTTTGTATGTGTCTGCAACTATTTTTTCCACCCCAACTCACTTTGTTTGTCCTGAGGCTCTCCAGTCTTCTGACTAATGTTTTCCATCCCATACATGATATGAGTCTAGACATGGGAATGGCCATGGATATTGACTCCATACTGGCAAATGACAGTGATGACCCCACTATGGTATAGATATGGATATTGATATGGTCAAAGTAACTACAAATTATGGTGAACACCCATATATAATATGGATATGGATCTGGATATGGATACTGTACTTACAACTGACAGTGAATATCCATTTATGCTATGTATTCAGATATAGATAGGGAATCCGTACCTACATATAACAGTGAACACCCAGCTATGTTATGGATATGGCTCTGAATATGAATATGGATATGGTCAAAGTAACTACAAATGGCAGTGAACACCCTTTTAATGTTTTGGATATGGATATGGATGCAGACAACGCACTTACAAATGATAGTCCCTTCCCATATATGATATGGATGTGAATGTGGCCATGGTTATTGACAAAGTAACCACAAATGACAGTGCAAACTCTTATAAGCTGTGGATATAGATGTGGTTGTAAACACCATAACTTCAATAACAGTCAGCTCCATGTATTTTGTGGATGCGGGCATATGATGGAGATGTCTACGTGCCTCCCTGGGTAAAATGTGCCACTGCCACTGTTTATCCTGAACCTTACTAAACTCCCAGAGGGAGTTACTTTAAGACACAACACAGCTTCATAGATTACCGTTCAAATGAGATGCATCCAAATGTGGAGCTTTTGCCAGCGTTTCCCTGCCATAAACCCTCACCTCCACTCCTTCTCTTGGTGTTGACATCTGCTTGGCCCTCTCCTCATTTTTGTCCTACTGTTGCTCACCACCTTTGGAGTTTAGGCATGGATTTCAAACAGGTCTTGCTGTCTAGTTAATAAGTTGAGATAGGACAACCATTTAGTGAATGGACATGCAATTGGCTATCTAACACAACTCAGAAGGTTGCAATCAGTGGTTATCTGTCTGCAGAGGGAATGGTCACAAGTGGGGTCCCACAGGGTTCTGTGTTGGGCCCTGTACTATTTCACTTACTTATTGCAGACTTGGGTGATACCAGTAAGAATAAAATAAAATATGTAGACAACACTTAACTGATGGGCTCAAATGATTCTATAGAGGACATCAAACCTATACAAGATGACTTGGATCACATAACCGACTGGACATTCAGATGGGAAATGACCTTAACACTAACAAATGTTATATACGGCATCCAGTGATATTGGTGACTGCAAATTTGTGACTGCATTTATTGTGTCTCATTTGCAGTGCCTGCCATTTGAGCTACCCTGTAAGGGTAGCAAGAGAAAGATACAGTGAGGGTAGGGATTAGTGAAGGAGGGTTACCGGTAGTATAGGATGGCAACTGGAAGGGGAGGGATAGGGAAGAGGGTTTGTGTGGGGCAGTGTGGCATACTGATGATGAGCCAGACATGTAGTGAGGTGGTGAGGTTGGCCATCTTCAGTGCAGCAGGTACAGAGTTTGTGGCTGGTGAGGGGTATATATATATTTTTAGTTTGTACTTGATTTTTTTTATGTTTTGGGACTGTCTCCCCCTCTGTGACATGTACCCACCTGGAGTTGGTGATCTATAATCAGGGGGATGCAGCAATCCTTGTTTTGGTTGCTGGATGTGGCGTCGCTGATAAGGGTACATCACCAATTTGCTTTTCGGCAATGTACACTCACTATAACAGCGACCGTTGTTTTGCGATCACAGTTGTGACATGGAACCATTTTATACTGCACTTGGGATGTAACAACAATTTATGCCAGTATATTTTAAGCAATTCAACCTTAGAAACTGCTAGTACAGAAAGAGACCTGGGTGTACTAAATGATAAAATTTGGACTTTCGAGAAACCTTTTGTCTACCAGGCTACCAGTGTATCAGGTGGAACATAAAGTCTTGCAAAAGTGAAGTGATATTATCCTTATATAGATCCTAGATTAGGCCACACCTTGACTTCTGTCATCAACTCTGGAACCATACAAAGGTTGACAAAAACAGGTAGAAAGGGTGCTGAGAAGTATGCTTAAAATAATATCTGAAGTGAGGGAACTTCTATATGTGGGAAGAATAAATCATCTAAAATTGTACACACTGGAGAAAGATGAAAGAGAGGTGATCTGCTACTGTTTATGATAATTTTCATGACCCATCATTAACTGATGAGCTGAATATTATATTTAAGGATCATAATTCCAGATCTAGAGGTCATTCCATCCAGGTGCAAGGGTGTCATTTTAGGGACAACAGACAGAAGTACTTCTTCACTGAGAGGCAGATGAAATTCTGGAATGGGCTACCAGAAAGTATTGTTGCCAGTAAGGATGAGGTGACATTCAAGGAATGGTTGGATAGGTTCCTGATAGAGCGAGGGAAATTAACATACTAAAATGACCTATAGGAACTTATCTTGAGCTATGTCTTTTTGATCCTTAAGCAATAGTGACAATAATGACATTCCTTCTGAAGCATACACTTGCCACAATTTGCAATCTGCATTTCAAGAGCTGGACATTGTTAAGCAGCTAATTCAGAAGGAGTTCCAAAAGAACCTCATCACTGGTCCATTCCTTCAGCCCCGTGTCATACCTTTTCTACAACTGCAGCAAAATCTTATTTGGCTATGTGATCTTTATTCCTGGCTCACCAGAACGGATGTTCTATGCTCTATAAATACTCTTCAACAGATTTCTAACCTAGGATTTAAACAAATACCTCACCAATGTATGGATCGTGTACATAAAGAAGTTTTCAACACATTATTTCCATTTAAGGAAAATGTTGGCCAGTCACTCTATTGGACAAACTTATGCATTTTCATTCTGGATCTAATCATTCTCATCCTTTACTATCCCTAATCCATAACGCTCCAATGACTACTGTGTCAGGGAGCTACTGCCACTCTTGAGGACTGACCTTTTCTTAAATCTGTTGCAACAGTTCTTCTATTTCTTATCCTAATATATGCTTTACACTTTCTAGTCCATAATTTTGGCCACTTATGGGCACCCCTTTCCCTTTCTTGACTATGCAATAGTTTCCTCTTTAATTTTCCTTTTCCCTCTCAGGTCCTAGTACAGGGAGGTTATTGTTATGACCTCTGAGCTGATGTAAAACAACTGGCTGTGTTCCTCATTGTTGGATTTAGTAAGCAATGGCACTATGTCATAAAATACATTGATGTATATAACTTATTTTTATGAAACCTGGAAATGTTGAAAATATCATGGCACAGAGTGTTTTTGATAAAGGTAAAAAGAACTAGTTGACTGTATTATAGAAATTAGGTTAGGTGTGCTATTTAAAATGCATGTAAATTACTGTAAATTGAACAAGTCTAAAATGTCATGGTGATTTGCATATATCCCGTGATGCTTTGCATTATGGAAGTATGTGTGATGTGTTTCTTTGAAACTTGGCTTATTGTCAATGCTATTTGAGGTAATCATGTTTCAGTGCTTCTAAACTGAGATTCTTTGTCTTCAGCTTTTTTTTATTAGAGCCCCCATCACCCAAGCAAACAAGACCTACACAGGGGAGGCTACATCTCAAAAGATAAGTTAGATCAGAGATCAGTAGGTGCTGGCTATGTGCAGAGGAAAGACGTGCATAGTCTGCTGCTACAAACTGATGTACTGAAAGAGGGATATGCCATTGCTGAAGGTTATCATCTGCATTTTGAATAAACATCACACAGAGATTGCATGTTGAACTTGAAGTTTGGTGTCTGGTCCATCTGTTGTCCCACAACCTCTCCACAACTACAAAATGGTTCACAGACCTTATCAGATTTTGTTCATCAGCTGCACTTGATCGTTATTCATATTCTGGGCAGTCTTTCAGACTTGGAGCAGCATCATCAGATTCAAGAAGTAACATCCCCAGCCATGTTATAAAGATGTTCAGTAAATGTAGGTCATCAGCTTATGAAACCAACATTCCGTATCCAAATTCTGAAATTTGAGTAGCATTTTTGATCATCTCCTCTTATTATGCCCAGAAGATGGGCACTCCAGTAATCATGGGTCCTTGGAGGTTTTCCCCCAAGGTTTTTTTCCTCTCCTGCACATTACTGGTCATAATCTCTGTAAGTTGGAAGAGGTTATCTAACATAATTTTGGGAATCTCTATTCCTACAACTATCCAGCTGAAACTTCTTACACCTACCTAGCTTATAGTAATAATGCCAAGGATGGGAATAGAGTTAAGTCACAAAAGATATTCACAAGCATAAACATATGGTATTCCACAAGCTTTGAATGGGTAGGCTTAACCCATGGTTCAGTGTGGGGGAATAGCTCCTCCCTCATATGTAATAAAAAACAGCCTCTCCCGGGATCGCTTGCTTTAGTGTTTGGAATAGTAACCCACCATCCACCCCTTCCTCCTCCTTCTTCAGTGCTCCCCATCCTTGGTTGGGGGCTCTCTATTCCTACAGATATCCAGTTTAATGTTCCTACATCTACCTAGCTGTAGTAGTAGCCACAGACATTGCCAGCTATTTCCCAAAATTTCTGTAATATCTCTAGAGAAATCTCCTGCTTTCTATATTACCACAGTAGGGGCAGCAGAAAGAAACTTTAGAAATTTCATGAAATATCTGGAAATAGCTTGCAATGTCTGTGGCTACTACTGAAAAAGTTATAATATCAAGGATGGGAACAGAGGTAAGCCACTACAGAATATACACAAGCATAAACATATGTTATTGCACAAACACTGAACCATTATTTTGCGTGTCAGTATACCACATGGCCTTCATAACTTCCTGATCTGTGGTAGCATGAAAGGACACATAAAACTTCAATCTACAGTTAATGTGGGCATTTGAGTTGTTTAAAAGTCACTGTAATGTGCAGTATTTTATGATGTCAGATGAATAAAAAAAATATGGAAACGTCACTGGGTTAAGACTATGATTTTTATTATTAATTTCATTGTAATGTCTAAAAGGATTGCAAGTAATGAATCTCATTGTAATATCTAAAAGGACTGCAAATAATGTGCTAGTGGTAACTTCTTGATAGCACTTTTTGCTCTGGACCATATCATCATATGTTCATGTCTTAAATCCTAATCTTGGACTCATTTCCAGTGTTAATGCTCATAATGTGCAGTATAAAACTTTACTTTGTGAAATTCTTCATGAAGTTTCCTAACCTAGCGCAAAGTGATGCTTTCCATAATTCTTCACCTGAAAATGTGCCATTTCACCAAAAACTAACTACACAAAGTGTATTTCACCAGTAGAGATGCAATGAAGTTTTATAACAAAGGTGAATTATTGATGAACTAAAAAAATATTGCAGAATCATTGTGTGCCATATTACGTTAAATATGCTGCTACACTGATGATTCAACTACAAGAAAAGTCTCCTGCTAGTAGTGATTCATCAGAAAGAGCTTATTAATGAGCATTTCAACAGTCACTAGCTTAGAACCTCTAGTACAAATTCAAAAGACTTCAGTGTCTTGAGACCCCCCCAAGAGAGCAGCCCACAAGCCAGGCTTAGCCCAAGAGTGTTGTTGATACCAGAATTCCACAGAAAGAAGTATTTTCTCAGAACGCCTCCATGAGTCACAGTATCATTCTACAGCTTTCTCCCATGTCAGTGTCACCAAGGCTAAAAGAAACTTCCAAAATGCATCTATAAGCGCCTATAAAATGAATCAGGATTTTTCTACCTCCTGATTGGCTGAGAGGTACCCTTGGCCATGTCCTTATTAGGGCATATTGTGCCAACTGGTGCTCATCAGTCAAGTAGGACTCAGTGCAGGCTTAGATCCATGCCTAGGAGAAACATTTTTAAAAACAATTTTGTCTGCAGCCTGCTTACAGTTGTAGCCCCCCCCATCGTTGTTCTGCTGCAATACAACCAAGATCGTAGAACAAAATTGTAAAATACAAACAGTAAATTGTGCTGATTTTTTAAATGATCACTAACTGCCTGATTAAACAAAAATGTAATGTACCCACCACAGCGCCACACTGTTTGCGACCATCACTGTGAGCGATAGTGCTACCACTGGCCTAACATCTCACATCCCACTTTACCATCTACTTCTGGTGCCGCACTGTTGGAGACCATCAGCACGGCCATCTCTCACTCAATAACTCTCATTTTCCCATCTAAGTGCTGCATCATTGGCGACCATCAGCACGGTCATCTGTCATTCAAGTGATGCTCAAATGGAGGGAGACTGTGTTGGAACATGATGCCTTTTCACCCGCACCTGAGGAAAACCAGCTGCTCTCTTGTTTTGCTTAGAGAAAACATTAAAAGTGCCATTTGCCTGTCAGAGTAGGTCAACAACTCTCCATACAACCATCTCTCTTACCACCAAACTGCTATAGTAGTCACCAGTGGACCTGTGCATTTTCCACCTGATCCTACTGAAGTCCAGAAACACAGCTTAATACTTAAGTTACAACAAAAGAAAAAAAAAACATACATGTGTGGAGGGGGGGCACAAACACCAACACCCTCTACTGGATTCCTTTTACATACACACTTATTACAAATATACAAGGACAGGGACTACTTTTTTTATGTACAGTAACACACTTTAAAAAACTTATCTGAAATCTGTAAATAAAATTTGCCACAGGGGGATCCATTTTATAAGTGGAAAAAGACAAACCAAGGTGTGGTTTATGGCCTTATAAGAGCACTTCCCAGGTGCTTTTATCATGCCTCATAACAATCTATTAAGTCATGTTCAATGTACTATAAACCTCAGATGCAAAAAAGTCAGAAGAGTGGAAGGAGTAGCGATCAAGACAGCTGGGATACTTCAAAATCAGTGTCCAGATCATGCCCAGAGCCATCTAATACTGTTGCTCTGAAAGTAGTGAGGAATACATTATTCTTTCCAAAACACTGCAGCTCACTGGTTTGCAGTCAGCCTTGACTTTTGCCACTTAACCTTGTTGTCTGCAGTTCTACTTTCAGTTAAAATTATGCCTCTGGTTACAAGGATTATCCTGATACGAAGAGATTCATACTAAGCTAGGTCAGGAGCTAGGGAGCTGTGAGGCCCATAATTGCTCCTATGAGTTAATAATAACAAATAGTAACACCAGATAGGATCAGTTTGTCCAGTCTGGACTTAAAAGCTGGTTTGGAAGTGCTGGTGATCACCTATAATGGTAATGCATTCCATGGTTTAATGATACGTAAGGTATAAAATTATTTCTGTGGCATTAAGTTAAATCTTCTATATTGTAACTGTAATTAATGACCTCTAATGTCATAGGTATTATCTTTGAACTCTAAACTCAGAGTAGTTAGCAAGAAAGGATCTTGCATAACGTCATACACAAGAAGGAGGTCCCCTCTTAGATGTTGGGTTGAAAGGGACATTAGGTTCAGGAAAATGAGTCTGTTTTCACAAGTGACACCGTGCAGACCTCTACAGAGACCCTCAATACAAAAACAAAGGTCCTGGACTTCAGAAAGGCAGACTTTAGCAAGATGGGGCAATAAATGAGAACACACATAGATGGCATCCACCCTGACATAGATGCAGAGCAGAAATGGGCAATCATAAAACTAGGGCTGATTGAATCCACTAAAGCTTGTGTCAGGAGCCAACAAAAGAAATCAAGGACCAAGCATCCAAGATGGATGACCAGAGAGGTAACGGACAAGGTGAGGGGTAAGAGAAGGGCCTTCTGAACCTACAAGAGAACCAACAGGGCAGAGGATAGGGAGAACTATGTGAAGAAATACAGGGAAGTGAGCAGAGCAGTCAGGACTGCAAAGGCAGCCAGGGAAAGGAAATTAGTACAGGGGATTAAGGAAGGAGAAAATAATTTCTTCAGGTATATCAGGGAAAAGAGAAAATACAAGGATCAAATATTTAGGATCAGGAAAGGCAGAGGGTGGGTAGGTAGACAAGGTGCCTGAGAAGGCAGAAGTACTTAATGAGTACTTCTGTTCAGTGTTCATAAGGGAGAAGGATGGGCCCATTCCTTCAGGGAAAGGGGGCGCAGGCATGGGGGTGAGATAACCACAGATGGAGTCATCATGGTGGAAAGGGTGCTGGAGGGCCTTAGGTCTCTGAGGGTAGACAAGACACCCAGGCCAGATGGGGTACATCCCAGGGTGCTGAGGGAGCTGGCAGAGGTCCTGGCACAGCCACTGGTGGATCTGTTCAACGCCTCACTAAATACAGGATGTGTGCCCAGAGATTGGAGGGAGGCACACATGGTACCTCTCCACAAAAGTGTGCCCAAGGATGAACCAGGGACCTACAGACTAGTGAACCTCAATGCAATTATGGGGAACTGATGGAATCTATCCTCAAAGAAAGGCTGGTGCAGTTTCTTGTGGATAATGATCTGCAAGACAACAGACAGCACGGGTTCATCACTGGCAGATCCTGTCAGACAAACTTGGTTGATTTTTGTGACTGGGTAACAAGGGCGCTAGATGAGGGCCATGTGGTAGATGTAGTCTATCTGGATTTCAGCAAGGCCTTCATTTAAGTGCCACATGGAAGGTTGTCCTGCAAGTTGAGGAGTCTTGGTATAGAGTGGAAGCTGGCCCAATGCATAAAATAACTGGCTGAGGGACAGGCAGCAGAGGGTAGTTGTGGGGAAGGAGAAGCATCAGTGTCCAGGGTAGTGACAAGTGGTATCCCACAGGGATCAGTACTGGGACCAGTCCTGTTTAACATTTTCATCACAGACATCACGATTGGGATCAAGAATAAGATCAGCCTCTTTGCCGATGACACCAAGATCTGTGCTGAGGTGGATGGGGAGGAGGGTGGCAAATTACTGCAGGAAGACTTGGCAAGACTTGAGGAGTGGTCACACACCTGGCAGCTTGGTTTCAATGCCAAGAAGTGCAAGGTGATGCATTTCAGAGTCAAAAATCCAGAATACAGCTACTGGATGGATGGTCTCAAACTTTCCACATCCAATGAGGAGAAGGATCTGTGGGTGCTGGTGAATGGGGAATTAAACCACTCGCTTCTGTGTAGGAAGGCAGCCACTAAGGCTAACAGGAATCTAGGGTGCATAGCAAGGGGGATTACATCCAGATATAGCAAAGTCATATTGCCCCTGTACAGGTCCCTGGTGAGACCGCACTTGGAGTACTGCGTGCAGTTCTGGCATCCATACTTGAAAAGGGATATAACACTACTGGAGGCAATGCAGTGGAGAACAACAAAGATGATCCAGGGGTTGGTGGAGAGAACATATGAGGAAAGACTAAAAGAGCTCAACATATATACCCTGGAGGATAGAAGAGAGGGAGAGACGGGGGGGGGCATGATCAAGACCTTCAAGTACCTCAAGGGGATGAACAAAGTAGACTTCCAGGGTGGGTTCACTGTCCAGAACAGAAGAGATACTAGAGGGTACTCCCTGAAGTTAAAGGGGTGCAAATTCAGGAGGGAAAGGAGAAGGTACTACTTCACTGAAAGAGTGGTAACAGGGTGGAAGGCACTGACTGAGCAACTCGTATCAGTGCAGACTGTGGGTGCTTCAAGAAGGGGTTGGACAAGTTTAAGTGGAAAGAACATACTGGGGGGCAGTTGAGGGAGGGAAGAGTTAATGGGAGGGGGGGCAGCTGCAGACTAATGGGCTGAAGTGCTGCACACTCAGGCAGACAAAATAGACCACATGGCCTGTATCTGCTGGAAATTTTGTATGTTCGTATGTTCTAACAAGTTTAGTATATTGTCTTTGTACTTTTTCAAGCTGCATAATATTATGTTTCCTAAAGGGGCACCATAATTGAGAAGAGAAATCCAAATGTAGGTGGACGTAAGCTCTATAGGGGCATTAGAACTTTACTATCTCTAGATCTGATATTTCCCTTAACTGACCAGATAATCCTATTAGCCTTGACAATGACTCCATTGATCTGTGACTGGGGAAGAAAATCATCTGATACTAAAACCCCTAAATCTTTTTCTGTACTAGTGCTGGTCAGCACCCTGTCATCTAGTATGTATGCATGATTTGAATTATTAGTATCTAGATGCATAACCCTGCACTTATTATGATTTAATTTCATCCCCCATGTATAAATCCAGTTAGAAATATGATCAAGATCATTCTGAAAGGATGCTATTTGCTCTAAGTTGGAACACAGTCCACCAATTTTAATATCATCTTCATATTTAATGGAGTTGGAACAGCAGCTATTAGTTATGTCAGTCATAAAATTCTGGAATAAGCAGGGGCCCAAAACAGAGCCCTGTGAAACCTCACTAGTGACAGAAACCGTTTTAGAAAGCTGTCAGTTTATCAAAACCTGCTGCATTCTGTTTGTCAACCAGTTATCCATCTCACTATGCTGTAGTTAATATTGAATGAATACAGTTTCTGTAACAGGGCCCAATGAGGAAGAAGGTCAAAAGCCTTGATAAAGTCTATATAAATCACATCATAGGGGTATCTGTTGTCAAGCTGAAGAATAACATCTTCATAGAAACACAAGTTGGTGAAGCAACTACGGCCCTTCTTGAAACCGTGTTGCTCAGCATCCAACTTTGTCAGGGTGGAAGAAACCAAGTCCTTAATCACACTTTCAAGGATTTTACACATTGATGAGGTTAGACTGATTGGTCTATAATTTTCCCAGTGGTTTCTTAGACCTTTCTTATGGATGGGGACTACATATGCCCTTTTTCAAAGTTCAGGAACAAAGTTGTTATTAATACACTGTTCATATAGCAATTTAAGAGGCTGAGACAGGCTAACAGCTAATAGGTACAAGAGGTGACCTTATAAATTATCAGGAGATGCACTGGTATTCCCTTTAAATGAAATTAATTTAGCATGGATGTCTAATTCTGATAGTGCTATTTAATTACCCGTAGTGTCTGGGACCAAATTTGCTTTCTGATAACTTTGAAATATGTCACAAAACGTGGTGTTAAATAGATTAGCCATATCAATAGGATCATGAACTATAGTATCATTTACTTGAAGTGGACCTACCTGACATGTCAGTTTCTTAAGGATGTTGATATAGGCGAATACAGACTTGCTGTTGTCCTTACTTGCATTAGGTGCTAGTTTGTGCTCCCATGTTTTTTAGCCCTTTTGATACTATTTTTAATTTTTTTTTTTTAATTTGAAGGTACAAGCACCAATGGCTTTGAGTTGGGGATTTTAAGTAAGCCGTATGACATTTATTTTTTTTCTTTGCTAGTTTTTTTATGGAGTAATTCATCCATTTTGGGTGGTATTGTTGGTTGAGTTTTTAAACTTGAATGGAATATAAGTGTCACTTAAAACAGTAATTGTTCTATGTAATTCATTGAAATATTCCTCAATACCTATGGTTGTTAAAATAGATGACCAGTCCAAGCGATCTAATCCATTTTTAATATTGGTGATATCAGCTTTATCATAAATATAAACTTTGGTAATATTATTTAATATATTTAACGAATGTTCTAAAACAAAACTGATAGTACAATGATCGCTGTTACCAATAGATGAGGATATAGATAGATTTTTTTAATGCTAAACTTCTACTATGAAAGACGAGGTCTAGAATGTTATTACCCTGAGTAAGTTGCTCTACACTTTGATTAAGGTGACACTGTTGTCATATATTTAGTAATTTTTTCCCAGAACTGGATGTGGCAGTTTGCCCTTTCCAATCAACCTCACTTAGATTGAAATCACCTGTTAGTATGATATCACCTAAAGAACTAGCTGTTTCAATTTATTTAATAATTGTATCACGATAGTCTGAGGATGCACTGGGGGGATTATAAACACCTAGAATAATGTGTTGATTTTTATTTAGTATTATTTTGATCCGAACTGATTCTGAAGGGCTTGTAGGAATCTTGACTTTATTTGAAATTTCATCTGATTGTAGTGAGTCTCTAAGAAAAATGGTGACACCACCTCCCTTTTTATTTTGTCTATTGAGTTTATATAAAATATAACCTGGCAGTGAGAGATACCAACTTGATTTCTCATCACCCCATGTTTCTGTAACCAGAACAGCATCAATATTGTCAGTTGTTAATATGATCTTTAACTCATTGTGTTTGTCATTAGGGTTCTGGCATTGAAGAACAAGTATTTTAATTTCTTAGACTGACAACAATTATATGCCATAGCTGTTCATCTCTGTGGGTGAGAGGCTAATCTCTCACCCAGGTTGAACAGTTTAAATGCTTGTTAATATGCTTCAGTGTATGTTCCCCCAGTACATGATTCCCCTTTCGACTCAAGTGAAGGCCATCTCTGCAGAAAAGTTCCGGCCTAAGGACAAACTCCTCCCAATGAGTAAAGTAAGACATACTTGATTTTGCTTAAGGCATCTTAGGAGAAGCCAGTTATTAAATTTATGTATTTCATAATTTAGCTCATAGGATGCTCTAGGGACAGGCAGGATTTTGGCAAAAGCAATCTTACTACCAATGTCCACCAGTATATTAGACAGAGTGACAAGATCTTTTTTATTTGTACTATATCTATGTGTAAAAAACATTAGTTACAACATGGAGAACCACCAGGGGGTTTATCTCACTGTTAGCTAAGATGTTATGTATCATGCTAATAATATCTGCAATCTTGGCACCTCTGTTGCTGGAGCATGTACAGTTAGTGATGGGCGATGTGGCCCCAATTCGCTCCGCGAAGTGATTCGGGGAGTGAAGGTGAATTTGCGGAGTGCTCTGCAATGCGAAGCGGAGTACTTCATGTTATAATGGGTAACACGAAGTCCATTGAAAACAATGACTTTGTGTTACTCCACCTTCCACTTCACCTCACTTCTCCTTGTTTTTAAGCTCCAAAGGTGAATTTTGCAGTGATTCATGGGATTTCAGGTCACATGGGCTCTAGATTGTTCTGCACATCCTCAGTTTGGGGTAGTGTATGTAGGAAGCTGTAGGAGACAATCTGTTCTAAGAGTTCTCTGTGATTCAAACCTTCAAAAAGCTGTTAAAAAAGGCTTTTTGGTCATTTTTTTTGCTGAAACTTTAGTTCTTCGATTATAGGAAACCCTCCTGTGCTCATATCATTGAGCATTTATTGTTTGTGTATGGATTTTGAATGTTAATGTACAACATTCAGTATGTGTACTGAGAAAGTGAGTGGAAGTGTGCTTTGGGGGAAGGGCGTATCTGTGGTGTAGGTAGATTAACTTGGAGAAAAAGACGACGCTTTCTATTTTGGTGATATTTTTCTTGTATAACTGTATTAATGTACACACAATAATATTTTCAATATTTCTTGCCATTTTTTTACTGATTGTTGCATAATTTTAGTTTGTTTAAAATATGTGGTTATATTACTGAAGTTTTTAATTTGCTATGCATTACTTAGTGTGTGTGTGTATGTGTGTGACGCGTGTCATCAAATAAGACACCTTTTATTGTGCCACATAATAATGTCATCAGTGTGAAGCTGCTATCTACTGCAGCTGTGTGATTTTTGTACTTCTTTGTGGTAACTTTACTGGTACTAGTACTAGTGACTGTTACTGCCACTGTGCATCATTTTAGTTTGTTTAAAATACGTGGTTATATTAACCAAGTTTTCAATTTGCTATGCATTACTTAATGTGTGTGTGAGTATGTGCGTGACGTGTGTCATCAAATCAGACACCTTTTATTGTGCCACATATTAATTTCAGCAATGTGACGCTCCTATCCACTGCAGCTGTGTGATTTTTGTACTTCTTTGTGGTATCTTTACTGGTACTAGTACTGGTGACTGTTACTGCAGCAGTACAGTACACTGCACCCCCCCATGGCCCGCCCCAACCAGAAAAGGTATTCTTTTCCAGATTTGAATTTCTGATGGTGAGCATTGGTTAGGTGTTATGCCTTTGTGTCTGCATCTCTTCAGTGCACAGCACAATCTTAATCTGTCTGTGCATTTGCATTTCTTTAGGGCCCAATCTACATCTCTAACTTAAGTCACAGTTGTTTCTTTGGCTTCCCTTCAGAGTACTGGACAGGTGTGGTGCTTAATTCTGCATGAACATTGTACTCATTAATATGTTTTAAAGTCAGGACCATCATCATGAGTCACTTGTGATACAAATCATGTTCTTCATCATCATGGTCACAAATGCAATCACAAATCACTATTCACGATCATTCACATTACTCATCACAACATTAATTTTTTTTCTAGTTACTTGGATGTATTATAAGCCTGTTTTGTAGTATCTCTCCAGACTTCACCACCTCACCATTGTACTCACTGATATGTAGTTTTAAGTATGGGAGTTTTAAGCTAGAGCTCATCGGTGCCCGGGGAAGTACAGCCATAGGCATTCACATTTCTTCATCATCATGGTCACAAATGCAGTCACAAATCAAGATTTACAATCATATCACAAATCACAACATTCATTTTTTTTAATAATTACTTGGCTGTATTGTAAGCCCATTTTGTAGTATCTCTCCATGCTTCACCACCCCACCATTGTACTCACTAATATTTGTTTTTAAGTCAGGGAGTTGGACAGTGTCTGCATTACATACACAGACTGGAAAGAAGACTGACTGCACACATGCAGTTTAGTACAGTATACTTGCACTGCTCGAAATACAAAGTGTCACGCATATGGAAGACAACAAAAAAGGGCATAATTACATAGAAGGGTCGTGGATGGTGGAGGAATACATTTTATAACACAGCAAGGAAGGTGTGCAGGGGCACATAGTGTGAGGAAAAAAAAAACTAATGTGGGATCCCATGGTGATCCAGCAGCAGTTCCAGCATAGACATAATTTGCAACTGATGTCCCTCTAAGGGCCTGGACATGCTGTGGCTGTTAATCTGTTTTAGCAGAGCTAACACAGTTTGGGCCGTCTTAACTCAGGTTGTTGCCACACAGCAATGCTTGCTAAAATGTGTTTAAAAACTATGTTTTAACCCTGCTAAAAACCTAGTCTTTAGCACAGGTCTGAAAACGGGCTAACAGCAACACGGGTTTGTTTGGGCAATGTGTCCGCAAAGCATGTGTATCCAGTGACTATCACTGCATTAATAACCTTTGCCCTTGATGCACACGGAACGCTCATCCAGGAAGTAAATAGTTCACGGTGCCTTGAAGTGAGCCGCTGCATTCATTTATCTGAGGAGAAGTTTATCGTAATAAAAAGTACTGAAATATGGCAGATCGTTCAGCTAGTTGGTCAGAGGATGCTACTAAATTGCTTATCGATTACTGGTCACAAGAGGCTGTGCAGGAACAGCTGAACAATTTTATGAGGAACAGTAAAATTTACGAGATGATATCTGCTCATCTCATGGCTAGGGGGCACTAACATAGTGCAAAGCAGTGCCGTGAGAAAATAAAACAGCTAAAAGTTCGGTACCATAAGGTGAAGGATAATAATAGAAAATCAGGGGTTGGGAGGGTAAGTTGTCCATTTTTTGAGGAGCTTGATAGTATTCTGGGCACCAGACCCACATCTGTTCCTCCTGTGGTTATCCAAAGTGGTACAACAGAAGACGATGGTACACTGGATGATGTCACACATGAGATGCTATATGAAACTGGTAGGTAAATGTGAATGAAAATAAAAAAAGAAAATAGTGAGTCATATGTATATTGTTTTCCATGTAACAAGCTCTCTGTAAAAAGGGGGTAAAGAACCGCAGTTTATGTTGTTAGCATAGAATTATTGACATGTCTGTGCACCACTACATCGGGGCGCCAGGAGGGATAAAAGAGTCAACACACTCCAGTTGAAATACTTCAGACTGCACCTGCTGGGGAGGGACTGATTTCTTCCTGTGATATGTGAAGATGACAGGCTAGCTGCTGCTACAAAGTGCTGGTAGTTGCCAAGTCCTTTCATGCTGGCTGCCAAGCCATGCGCCCGGACTGGATCAATGATTACAAACCAGTAGAGGAAGGGGTTTAAAGTGACGAGCTCCAGCTCTGCCTCTTGGCCCTGAGTCACACCGCCAGTCTGAAGTAGTGGTGTCGAAAACAACGGGAGCTAAGACAACAGCTGTTTTTGACAGTGTTGTTGCAGCTGCTTGTGAGAATCCAAATGTATTTTTTTTCATAAAGTGCAGTTGAGTACTTGTCGAGGCATTCCCCAGACCGCCGATGCTCACCCTTGAAATATGACCTTTAACTGCTGTGGTGCCACAAGATATCTATCAGTAGATCAGCACCACAAACATCCCAAAAGCAGCAAATCTGATTTTTTTTTATTTGGGTCTTAACACGTCGATTTCCTCCAACTAGTTCTGATAATAGTAACTCAACCCATTTTCAGAATTTACAGCGCCATTATTCCCCCGATAGACATGCTGGCCAGTGTATACGGTAGCATGTAAAAAAACAGAACAGTAAAAACATCTTGAAATAATCCCTTTCTCTTAGCTCTGGCTCCTAATTTTTTTTTTACATGTAGTAGTCAAAAATACATTTGTCGAAATCATTTGTTGTAACAGTGAGGTACATAAATACGATAGCTCAATTGTCAAATTAAATACAAACAGTGGATAGATATGCCAAGCCCCAACACTGCTGTCAAATGACCCCCCCCACCCAGCAACACTCAGACCCAGCTCACCATTCAAGAAATGCGCAGCTTCTGGCTGCTGCCAAAAACAGTCCAGTGTCGAAGTTATTAATTTTTTAATTATTATATGCCAGAATCAATATTGAGTCAGCCAGTGGTCATAAGCTGTGAAAATGGAGTGGCCGATATCAGCTTTCCATTGCTATCAACATCTCAGTGTCTTCATTATATAGTGGGGCAGTCTTGGTTCAGTACGGGTGCAAGATGCAGGTACCACTGTGGTATTGGGCTGTTTTAACGTTAGCTCGTGTTTGTCATTGGTGCTGTAAACTTCAGAGTCACCAGGTTCGAGTCAGGCAAATGGCAGAATATCAGGGCATTTTTTTTTGGTTTGTTGAAATTAACTGTAGCATTCCATGTGGCTGGTACCTAAGTATACTTTCTTCAATTTATTATCCTGCTATCCAACCGATTTCGTGTCGATCTAACCACCTACTACCCTTGCAATACAAATTAGTGAGCAACAAGCAGTGAGTAGCATTGATCAAACTGGAAATTACTCTATAGCTAAGTGTTTCACCTGTTGTGACTGTGTGCATCTGATCAGAGCTCCAGACATTTAACATTTCCTGTCACTGCCCAGATACTTAACAAGTACAGTTTTTTGTCTGTCAAGGGGTGAATGATTTAACAAAATGGGTAAGTCATTTACTTCCTTACTCTGTTCTGGTCATACTGACATTGCGCTACAGCTGTGTGCTAATGCAAGGAACCTGTAGCTTTCAAACAAGCTTCACGAGATAAGGAACTGCCTGTTCCAGCACATAGCTGAGCCACTGGCAAACTTTTGAATAATGAAGATTTTTTTTGTTAACACTGAGCTTCTGACATCATTGCCATGAAACACTGCTAATGTCAAACAGCACACAGCTGAGACTTGAGATCAGAAAAAAAACAGAGAGTGTGTCAGTGACCTTCATGTCAATGTAACCTGCTAATGAACTTATTTATTTTTTCAAAAGTTTCATCAGGAAAGACATACTGAGCTGAGCAGCAGCTCATTTCCAGATGCATGGGGGGGGAGGTGCACAGGAGGTAAGAAACAACAATACAGAGCATTTTTAATATGATTGTGCACTAACATTGTCACTATGTCAGTGTTGTTTTTTTTTCCCAGGACAGAGAAAATGTATTACAAAAGTGACAAGCTCAACAGTTACTTTTTACAATGAAAACTGTTATTTTCCTCTTTTTCAAGTAGAACACTACATTCTTGAGTACAGTAAATGCATGTTTGTGACGATAATGAAGACTGTTTCAATAATCAAATGAATTAGAATACACTGGATATACAACAGTGCTAAATGTTGCTCTTGGAGTGGGGGAGGGGGGCTGTCAGTGTCAAATGGCCTTAGGTTTGCCACCTGTCAGTCTTTTCATCTTATAATCTGGTTTTCAAGGTCCCAATCTGGTTATCCTATTTTTCTCAGAAATAGTCAGGTTTTTCAGCCATTCTGAGTGCTCACATACTCTATATATACCACCCCCATCTTCTCCCATTTCCCATATGAGTAAAGTCTGCAGCCATGTATGTGAATACGACTGGGAAACAGGTGGCTTATGAACTATGTGAGTTACCATGGTTGGTAGGGATCATTTAAGCCAGAGATGACAGTCTGTTACTGTAATGGTTTGAAAAAGTATCAGCCAATCAGGACACAGGGATTGCTTTGCCCATTTTATACAATGTAACCATTGTCAACAATGTTATGGTCGCAACAATTAATTATGATGTCATGACATACTTTCTTAGTATGGTGGTATGTTATCTCAGCATGGAAATACTAAACAGTTGTATAATTTTTCAGAGGCAGAAAATGTCATCGACAATAATGACCCTGTTCACCAAGTGACTGATGAGGGTGAGACACAAGCAAGTCACAGTTCAATTCCTGTAACAGAAGAGGTAAATGTCAATGAACAGTCACATATGACTGCTCAAAACATGCAGGACAAGCGCCATTCAAAGGAGCCACTAGCAAACCTAAGAAAAAAGAAGAAAATGTCAAGAATGCAAGAGTTGATGGAGTCAGTTATTGAACCCACTAGACAACTTATCCAAGACCAATTTAGTAAACTTCTCGACTTTGAACAAGAGAAGGCAGCTGCAGATCGTGAGATGGAGGAAAGACTACAGAAGAAGGAGTCTGAACAGACAGACCAACTAATACAGACTCTTACCCAGTTGATTAAGCCAACATCATGTCAATCATATAGCCTGCCTCCTCGACATCCTCATTTGCATCAGCAGATGCAACAAGGTCAATCATTCAATGTGATGCAACCACAAACTAACCAGCCACTGAATAACCCAGATATCATGATGCTTAACCAGACCCCACAACATTTTGCACATAATTCCACTCAGCAAGCTTCATTCATACACTCAACACCAACTAGAAGTCTTACAGACGAGTTGATGAGTGACTCATTTACATGGACAGAACTGTAGAGCTTTATGAGAATCTCACTAATTGTTTCTTTGATTCTATTTCATAGTAGTTGAACAGTTATAAACTGTGACGTATGAACTGAAAGTTCACAACTTGATTGGTTATCTTTATTTTATTTATGCATTTAAAATGTACTTAAATGGGATTCGAACAGAAAACCAAAAGTTCATAACGGCACATTGTTTAATTTTATGAAGTTACATTCATATTTAGTCAGTAGATTAGAACTCAGTTATTTCCTTTAATGATATAATGATATTTTACATAGAGAGTTATGGCTATTTCTGTAATTCAATGTACTAGGACATACATTGCCATAATATGTACACCATTGTATCTCATCATCATTTTGTGCTCAGAATATTGTCAACATTTTAACAGAATATTAATATATACATATGTTTTGACATATGTTAGCAGCATATGCTTGAAATTATGGCAACAGAAAAAATATATGAAAGACTGTTGATGCTTAACAAAATGATTTATATATTAATTATTAGTACTATGACAACTGTTGATGTTAATAAAGCGAGTACCTTGTACTACACACTTACTAGCATACAGAGTATGTTGTTGTTTTTAATCATTTCTTTCAAAATACTCAGCTATAGCTTCTTGTACCCTGTTGGCATGTCCACCATGTGTAACAGTACCACAGTCTTCAAGATATACATTATCTAATTCAGGCTGCATGAACCTCTGACTTCCTGTACACATCAATTCAGAGTCAAACTTCACCCTTACTCTCACATATGTTGTGTAACACACAGCAAGCTAAAATAACATTTGGAATGTTTTGGATGTCAAAGTCCATGCGTTTCAGTAAGCAACGCCATCGTGCTTTTAACCGTCCACAAGCACATTCAACCACCATCCTGGCCTTAATAAGACGGTAGTTGAATTTGGTTCTTTTCGGGTCAGAAATGTCAGCATAGGGTTTCATCACCCAAGGAAGAAGAGGGTAGGCCAGATCTCCTAGGATTAACACAGGAATCTTAGTCTCTCCAATCTTGATTGCTGACAGCGGGAACAGAGTTCCCTCCTGACCACGCTGAAATAACAAACTGTTTTTGAAAATGCGTGCACTTTTCCTGGCCAGCCAACATTTATCTCAGTGAAACAGTATTTATTGTCCACCAGAGCTTGCATTACCACAGAATAGTAGCATCTATGATTATAATATTCTACAGCATGATTCGGAGGACAAATAATGGGGAAGTGGGTCCCATCAACGGCACCTGCACAATTAGGAAAACCATGCTCTCTCTCAAATCCCAAAACTATGTTGTCAAGGTTGTTCAGTTTAATTACTTTTGGAAATAATACTTTTACAATAGCTTTGCATACCTGTAGCACAATCTGACCAGCTGTGGTTCGTCCACACCCAAACAGGTGACCAAGAGTCCTGTTCTCAATATTGGTGGCCAGTCGCCACAGTGTAATGACCACTCGTTTTTCTACAGGTACAGCATCCCTCATCTGAGTGTCACATTTACTAATGAATGGTTCCAGTTCATTGCAAAACACATGAAACGTGGAACACTTCATTCTGAAATTTGCCACCCATTCCTGGTCTGACCAGGTACTGAGCATGATATGCTCCCACCAAGAAGTGCTTCTCTCACAACTCCATGTAGAACGGTTGACGGTGGCAGAAACATATCTACTTAGAATTGCATTTAGCAGGGTTAACATCATTTCCAGTGATGAGCGCAAGTAACTCAGCAACTGCGATGTTCTTGATAATATTGCTTTCCGTCTACGGCATAACCACTGGTACTTATTACACTGATATTGATGAAAAATTGCAGCCACTGCAAATATTATGTCACTATTACATAGGGCAGGCATTTTAATAATATGTTTCAAGTTCAAATTGTAATCTACAGTGAAGAGGTCTAAGAGAAAAGAAAAACAGTAAAAGTCAATAGAGCTACTGCCTGTATTATACTCATTCTCAACTTACTATCGTATAGAGGATACTTAATGGTATTTGGTTAATCTCAGAGATATGATGGATACAGAATGCTGTCAGACAGTCACAGACTAGCATTTATCTTGCCCACTTTCTACGTTGCCTCATTTAATGGAAAAGAACCAAGATTGTATTTATTTAACTTTCCTATGAAAACTGGTTGGCAGAGATTGAACCGATAACTTAGGTTTTAAATGCCTTTAATTATGATAATGATAGTTTGTAAGTTACTGTAAAGTGCTGTCGAACTAACGCTGGCATTTAGCAAATGATTTCTTGCTAGCCCAGTAGAGATGCCACATCTGGTTTTCAGTGGGAGTTCTGCTATCTGCTCATATCAACAGCTGAGGTGGACTGAAGAAAAGGGATGTCAAACTATTGGCTCAAGGTCGTAGGCAGTAGCTGTGGTGGGATTCAAACATTTGCCCTTGTAGTTCACAGTTCTGTGGTCTGACCAATGAGTCACACAGCTTTACAGTATGGCCCCTGGGCTTCTTTGGTTCTGCAGTTGAAGAACTTGCCACTGTAGAATTCCCCATTTTTCATTTTTATTGGTATTGTATAATTCATGTCTGTCTTTGCTTTTCTTGCAATCCATCCCTCATGCTCGGTATCCAGTGTCATAAATGACTTCACATTGTAGCAGGATACCGAATAGAACATGCAGCAAATGTGAAACAAGTTCACCACGCAGCTGAAATATTTCTTGCACAGAATGGAATAATTTCTGCCAAATTTGGCTTAATGAGTTTCATCACAGTTAGAATCCACTTAAGGCACATATCCCTGTTCCTCGACAGAGCTGGAACAGTGCTCAGCTGCAGCCCTGAGCCAGTTCTCTGCTGCTGAGAACCAGGAGAGCGATGATGATGGTGGTCGGTTGTATCCCTATTTGCATGTTTTTACATCCTTGTATATGAAAAACAATTCCCTTTGTATGGTTTCCACACCATCACAATACCTGCTGGAACACACTGTTCAGACTTCTCACTCACAGATGATGTAAGCTGAATTGATCAGATGACTAGTCACCCATCTGATGAGCCAAGAGATGTTGACTTACAGAAATGAGTACATCTAGGGAGAGTCTGAAAAATCTGAAAGCGTAATCATAGCTTACAGTAGCAGCCTAGTCTCCCGATAAGCTGTGCCTTTTGACTCAAATGCTCTGTACTCACGCTTCTACTTCTGCTGTTTCCTATTGTGGGTTTCTATATGACATAAAACAACGTGGCACATAATCAGAACAAAAACCCTGTTAAGGTTTTATGTCACTCAGCTAAATTCCTGAGCTCGATGTGACTATAGTATGCTAGCAGGTAAATCAGTATGCATAGGAGTTAGGGAAAAAAACACACAATATTGCATAGGGGCAGGGCGAGAAGGGTTACATGACATGTTACACCTGAGCTATATGGAATGAAATACAACTAGGCAGGTAATGGGCCAGTACATTGACATCTTTATTTAATACAATGCACAAGAACAGAATGCCAGCTTCACGAATTCAACTGAAGTCTTATGTGCATGCTGGCAATTACCTGAGGTGTGCGCAGTGCTTGCTTCGGTTCTCCCCTTCACACATGCACTTACATACATTACTTTTGTATTTCAATAAATTAATACGTAATTGTGACCTCACAATTTGTTAGCTGTTCCTTAAAATAATTCAAAAACATGTTTACTGGCAATGGTAACAGCCGCATATGTGTACAGTTGCCAAGGGTCACGCGACACATATGTTACCAAGGCTTAATCGCAAAGATTTGTGGGGAATGGCAACATCGCACTGCATCACGGTCAGCTGCTGGAATGTAACCCATGTTTTGACACGGTTTTTAAACACGGATTCCTGACTCAGGTGTGTCCACATAAAAACGTTTTTAAAAACGGTACAGTCTTGTGTGTGTCTGCAATAGCATGTCACACATCAACCCATTTCAAAAAATGTTTTAAAACACAATGGGACAGTGTATCCAGGCCCTAAGTGATCCAGGCACTGCTTCACAGCACTCACCCTCTCGTTGTTCTGGTCCTGTTTCTGGGGGGGGGGGCACTCACAAGTTTTGAGCGGTCCAACAGGAATGAGCACCCGTGCTCTCCACACATGCACACAGTATGACGCTTACCACTACCACGCTCTCCCAGAGCTGCCTCCGCCCCAGACATTCCCTCACTCTGGTCCATCTCTCCTACTGAGCTCCCTCAGCCCAAACAATCACTACTCACACTGTCACATAACACACAGTCACACAGACACAGAAAAACAATTAATGACTTATAAAGGTTAGAAAAATAAAACTGACAGAAAGAACAAATTAAGTAAAAAAAAAGTACAGAAAAGACAAAAAAATGTAGCTTTTAAAAAAGCTGTTGGGTCTAAATCAAAGTTTAAATCTCCTCCTCGCTCTGATCTAAAAGTATCAGCAGTCACAAAACACACGACTCTCTCTCCATCTGCACAGGAGAAAGTAAAAGTGTCTGCTTGTATGACTCACTCTCTTCCTGCCTAGCTAAAGAGCATGTGACTTACAGTACTGTAAGCCATGTGATGTGTGGGGGAGCTGCCAAATCTGAAACACCAAGTGGATCACTTAGAATCATAATGAGGAATGTGAAGTCCATTAAAAACAATGACTTCGCCTTACTTCATATTGCCGTCCCGCCTTAATGTGAAGTGGTAATGACAAGGTGGAGTGAGCACTTTGCATTGCCCTGCATTGAGGAGTGGCGACGCAAAGTGCCCACTTCGCTCTCACTTTGCTGGCAGAATTTAAATTCACTGCATCTCTATGTACACATATTACCCTATCTAGGTATTTGATGATGGAGTCACCTAGAAAGAACACTTGTCTGTGTGGATTACTGATTACTGATGCTGCTGTCTGCTTCAGCCTGATTGCCATGACAATACTCTTACATTTTCTTTATTTTTAGAATTTAACATATCCTAGTTTGTACCTGCTGTTCATCTCATTGTGAACTTAGTATTCTCTTGACTAGAGTGGTATGTGTCACACACTAGTGCTATGGAATCTTGTTTTATAGGGGATCCTACTGCTAAAATGGTGATATTATTTGTGTTCAATAATGCTGGGCCCCCTAACAGTTTCCTGTATACCTTGTATATTGTTGCATATACTTAGGCATTTTGGAGGTAATGGACTTGAGAGATATAAATCCTTTTTTATGGAAGGTTCCCAATGGAGTTATTGTAGTTTGCAAACCTCCAATAGAGTATGAGATTGATTATCCAGTATGCTATGTTTATATTAAACATACTAGAATTCAATTTTCTTAATGCTCTTGATTTTCATTTTAATTATTAGCTTTGCAATTACTTGTTTTCTTTTACCTATTTGTGCTCTTTTTTTTGGACAACGCAGACTTCAAACCCTCCCTAATTATAATGTTAATTTACTTGCTTAGTATGCCTAAAACATGCTTCATTTTAATCTATGTTTGTCTGCTCTTGTTGCCTGTAATACATATGCATACTTTCTTATTTGTCATACACGTCAATCGTTATATGACACATCAGGCATCAATCAAGATTACTGCTACTCTGCTTAATCAATAAGTTGAACCCCATTTGTTTATTTGAAAAATACCTCATGGTCTCAATGAATAGTTCCAATCCTCATCTGTCATGTTGGTCATATAATATATGATGGATCAGTACTCAAAATGCAGGTTCTACATAGTCTTTACATCTAATATCCAGTTACCAGGAATGACCCAGTATACATACAATGACTTATACAGTAGTGAAAAAGATAAGAGGATATAAATCTCTAAGTTGGTCATTGTTTTCAATATCAATTAAGAGAGTGGTCCTGTGCCATTGGTTGGACCAAGCATCGCTCTCTTATAATGAGTGGTTACAGGAACTCCTCAATAATCTTTGCATTGAAAAACTTATAGCTAGCATCTGCAATAGATTACCTAGTTATAATAAGAGATGGAGCAGATTGCATGCCCTTTATGAGTCTTAGTTTCCTTGAATGGGCCCTCTTCTTTGTTATTGTTATGGTTTTGTTATTATCTTAGTTAGGGTTACTAGCACTGCAACAAAAGTTTGGAAGTGTACAGTTAGGGTGTCAGCATGTCTCAGTTGGTAGCACATCCGCCACTGGACCAGAAGGTCGTGGGTTCTCGTCCCACACCGGGATTGAACTTGCACCTAAAAAAATCTGAGTGCAGTATTCGGGGGTTGCTATACTGTCAGGGTGTGCCATCCTTTGGATAAGATGTTAAACCAAGGTATCTTCTACCCATCCTGGTGTTGTCCTGGTGGGTGTCCATGTGGAAGTAAAAGAACCCAGGGCACTCTTTGGAAAGAGTAGGGGACATTCCCAGTGTCCTGGCCAACATTCCCCTTTCCAAAAACCAGTTCAAGCAATTATCCAGGCTGTGTGTGGGTGTTGATGTGTGATATGGCTGCCACTACACATTCAGTCACTTCACTGCCAGTCTAGCATTGCTTGTAAAGCACTTTGGGATACACTATGTATGAAAAGCGCTATATAAATCCTGATTCTTCTTAGTTATTTTTATCTTACTATATATAGGTTACTCCTACTTTATGCAGTTTGTTTTGTACATTCCTCACTTGCTTCTGTTGGCTGTTGGAAATATTACTGTCTTAGCCACTGTGGGGTGAAAGAGAGTGATGGTGGGATGGGGGAGTAGGTTATATTGTAAGTATCTAATGGGGGGGGGTTGTTAGTGATTTTAGTGTATTGTAAATCTGTTCTGTTGTTGTTGTTTTAAAATCTAATAAAGCATACTTAATAAAAAAAAAATAAGATGGTCATTGTACTTAGATATATTCTGAGACCCAATGACAGGATATATCCCTCATATGTTCCTTTGGGTAGTGTCCTAATGGAGCCTTTATGAAACTGGCCTTTTGGAACCTATCTATTGTACATTTCTTGATGAAACTCTGTATTCCTGCCTATATTACCACCTCAGATAAATGAGTCTCAGAGGGGACCTGCACAATCAAGCAGACAAGCGACACCAGGGTTAAAATAAAAATATTGTTTTATACTGGGTGGTGATTAGTGGTGGGGGGGCACTAGACACTAGGCAATTGGCGGGGGGGGGGGGCACCCACTAGTAGGCACCAAGGATATTTTTGCATGAAGTGTACAATTTTTCCTGCAATGTTCCACACTTCATGATTGGCCCGTGCTCTGCAAATTGGTGAATTTTGCAAATTGTTCTTCGCAAATTGTGCACCATTCATGAACTAATTGAGTTTTGCTGACTTTGCACATCTCTATTCACCAGGTAAGTGCTATTTATACTTTTCATCTGGAAGAGTGAGTACTTCATTAGGGTGAGAGGCACTTTGCAAAGTAAGTGTCACTATGAGTAGATTTGTTTTCCTAGAAAGTTTAGGTTTTTAAGTGAAAGAAAACACTCCACTAATCTTCTCAGATTGCGCACCTTCTTCCTACCTAGACCATTTAAAAACATTTCTTCCCTGCCCCAACATCTAGCACCCCACTTACCTCCCTCACCCCTTGTGCTAGTAAAGTTGTGTGGAAAGTCTAGTGAAAGAAAAAAAAAACATTGCCCACCTGCCCAAATGAGGCCAAAGTCCTCCACCCACTCCAGCCAGTGGCATTATTCAAAAGGGCCCCCCATCCTGCACTCTTTGGGAATCATATCACTATCCTCTCCCACTAATCCTATTAACAAAATGACATGGTCCGAAACATAATTGGTCTGATGGCACAACAACTGGCACAGGCATTCCTCTGCCTCATCTGGCCACCATTTTCTGAATGAAACTGGGGACATCATCCTAGTGATTACCTGACTGGCTCCAATTCAGCTAGGGAAGATGGGAGGTAGGGTGCTGGAAGGAGGCAGGGAAGGGGAATACTTTCAAGCTTTTGGGACCTGAATAAAGGTAAGATGGTAGAAAATGGTTGCTTTTGTTTTCAATTTAAAACCCATTTTTTCTTAAATAACATTACCTGACAAGGTTTCGTGAACTCGGGAAAACTTCACCCCACTACACTTATTGTGAAGTTTCTAACTTCACAGCACCTTTGCAGCAAAGTTTTAAAGTACATAGTGACAACTTATTGTGCATGGATTTTAGTACTTGCAGAAATCCCATTGTACTATTTCAAAGGTCAAAACAGTTGTTTTAATATAGTAGTGACATTACTACCACACAACAGCTTTTACACAAGTGCTGCACTAATCGAATGTATCAGTTGACAGATTTTACTTCACTGTCAAGCGGCCACCACTTCTAGTGCTGACAGCATAGTGCTGTCGCAACAATGGCAGCTTTGGTTTTCTCTAACCCTGTCACTGGTAGGGCAGCATTCATCACCAAACAAGCAAACCAGAGAACAATACACGAAGACTCTTCTGACTCCAATTAGGTAATATTTTTGCTTCAGGCAGTTTCGTTAGTATGCTTGGTGGGGATCATGCTGCCAACTGAAGATCTTTTTTTTTTCAGAATGGATCTTCAAGCAAGTGAGTGGTCTTCAGATAAGACTCTGATTTTCAGAAATTATTTGAAGGGACTTATGAAATACAATCGTTTCACTAGTTGTGCTGTATAACTGTAATGTTTGATGTTTGCTGCAAATGAAGTGTCGTTGCAGTTTGATGTGAATGAAATGCCTAGTTTAATATGAGACTTGAAAAGCTGTATTTATTCACATAAATCAGATTTGTTTCCTTTTTTTACTTGACTTAACTATAAGGTGTCACAATGTACTCTTATAGAATAACAGATAAGGTAAGTGTGCACAAACAAGACTGTGTTTCCATTTTGGGGATTCTGTGACATCATAGACTTCTCAGGCTTCACTCCCAAGGTCTATGATGTCAAAGAATCTCCTCAATGGAAACAAAACCTTGTTGTGCACACTTTTATCCATTATTTTATATATATATATATATATATATATATATATATATATATATACATATATATATATATATTATATATATAGTTGACATTGCTGTGTAATACAAGGAAGGTGCAATGCTGTTTAGGATGATAAGAGACATTGTTTTCCATTCTCTTCTGCCTAGTGCTGGTGGGCTTCCATGTTGAAATATCTAGTGTATCCTGACAAATATTCCCCACCAATAAAGCATTTTGCAGTTTTATAGTACAGTACATGTGTGTGTGAGTATCAAACAAGAAACTGAATGCACACAGTGCTATCGTATAGTGTAGCTCACTGTTTTGTACGACACTTGGAGATATATACCATTTTAAATATCCTATATAAACCAGCATTTGTTCAGTTAGCAACAGTTGAACAGGCACAGCTTGTTTTATGAACTTTAGTTTCAGTTCTGAAACAAAACTGAAAATAAGTAGTTGTTCTCTAAAGTTACAAGTACAAATATCTTTATTAAACCGTCCCTGTAATCTGAGTTGTATTAGGAGAAAATAAAGCAAAAGAGTCACCTTGGTGATGTGCTAGAGGCCAACACAGTTCAGCAGAGTATGATCCTCAGCTGGTTGGGAGAATGATGAGAGTAGCCAAATCAGATGCAGTGGTGATCCTGGGGTATGACAATCTGCCAGACATGGACTGCCACTCTGAGAAGGATAATGGCTGAGCTAAGACTGAGTTACTGTCCATTTTCATGGATTAATTCCTAGAACAGCATGTTCATCAAGGGGCTAGGTTTTAAGCCATCATTGACCTTGTTCTCAACAGTGGAGATGGGATCATCTTTAGTGCTGTGCAAAATTAAAATTTCACTGGCAGAATAACTGAAAGTTGGACTTTCGCTTGTGCAATGCTTGGAGTGTACTTTGGCGACATTCGCAAAATTTTTACTTAGAACAGTGGTAAAATGTACGAATTGGAGATTAATGTATTAATCTGCAGAATGAAATTCTGCAGAACTGATCACTGACCTGCAGAATGATTGCATGTAATGCTGACTGAAGTGTTAAACTTCAGGATGCAATTCCACAGAACTTTCATTCCACAGATTATGTGTGTCATTTTGCAATTTTGCAAGAATATGTCACAGAAGGAGACATAAAATGGCCAAACACATTCAGAGGACTTGGAGTTTGCCAAAGTCAGAATTTCAGAAAACTTTACAAACTTTTTGAAATTTTACAACAGTTTCATTAAATCAGAATGTGCAGCTTCCATTCAGTACTAATCATTTTCAGTGTGAACATCGTGGCAGTTACAACCATTAGGTAATCTTTTCACTGGTTACAAGAAAGACAACCTAGGCCTCGGCCACCAGGTTGTAGCACTTCAGAAAGGTAGAGTTGGCCAAGATGAGGGTTCTGGAGGGAATAGGTTCAGAGAAGTAGTATGAGCCTAGTAATGACAAGCACATGTGAGAATTCTAAAAGAAGGTTGCTGACAGAGATGTTCAAATCTACAATTCTATTGAAAAAGTCAAGTAATGGCACCTCCAAACTCAACAGTGACCTAAGATAATTGATCATATACAATAAAAAGGGATTTGGGGCTTGGCATTATAGCCTAGAGGTCAGAGTAATGAGCTGAGAATGAGCTTGGTACACCCAGCAGACCTAGGTCTGATTCCCACAACCTCCACTTGCATACTGTGTAACTCTAAGCAAGTCACTCAACCTTCCCACTGCTCCCAGGTCACCCCTAAGAACTGTCATTTGTGCCTAGTGGGCCTTACTTAATTTTCATCCAATTTTTCATAAACCCTTTAGGCAGTGCCTATTTTAAAAGGGTTTAGAGTCAGGTACAACACAAGTTACACAGGTCAGGTACAACAGAGTTACATAATACAAAAACATATTGTAACTATAGATATACAGTGTTTACAACAACATAAGTGACAGACATAGAAAGCCAAGGCTGCACAAGTGGTGCTAGTACAAAATCACACTACATGGGCATAATGTTTACTTTGCATTATGAATAAAGTGTGTCTCTGAGGCATAGGCTAGGAAACATAGGAAAACAAAGAGTAGTTATAAAATTTGCAAGTATTGTTTTGTTATTATCAATAACAATAGAATAAAAATAAAAAAAATGTTCAGTATAGTGATATACAAAGGGAGTACAAACAGAGAAAACAAAAGTCATTCATCTGAGGGTCTCTTGCCAGTTTCCAAGAAGTCTCTCTAGCAAAAATATTGTTGCTGTTTTTATAACAAGTCTTTGCCTGCCAATTGACATCTTGTTTCTCACAAAATGTATTAGAGTTCTTGTCAGTTTTTTGCAGAGCAGGCTTGCCAATAGAACAGTGTTCCAAGCTGCCCTCCTGCTGCCAGCTCTGTAAAAGAATTTGCAAACAAGCATGAGAGGAGCTCAATATGCATCTCAGGCCAAGCCCCTAAATCCCAAATAGCTTTTTGCAATCATTTCAACAGTATCACTATATACATTTTAAAACTAAGGGATCCCAGTATCACTTACCTTTCTTGCATGGCATCCTTCCTAGGACCTCCTTGCTTGAAAATGAGCTTGCTCGGTGGCGTGTTTTCCTGGTGAAATAAACTTGAGCTTGAACTTACAGATTCATATATATTTTATAACTGCAGATATGCAAGGGGGAAGAAAATACAGCAACAGCAAGTTAAATTGGAGAGATAGCAAGAGGTGAAGAATCATGAGATCATCAGAGTGATCAGTTCCTAGGTTTCAAGAGATCATTTGCTTACACAACCAGACAGACAAGAGACAGGAAAGGAGAGGTAGACTAGATCCTTGTGTTTAATTCTTTCTGCATAACAAATGGGACAGGATCTGATTCAACCCTGTCACATATCCCCTTCTTTAAGAGGGAACCTGTTAAAAAGAAAACAGGTTTCCAAAACTTTCTATTAATTCTCTTCTAACATTACCGTATAAACTTTAGAGTTCAGTGCATGTGTAGAATAGCAAACAGAGAAATATGTGACAGTGCACATAGTCACCTCCTCTGGGTATCAAGTAGCTTAGTCTCATGTTACCAAAATGAATCAATTACCCTTGTTACTTTTGTTTAAGGGGCCAACCACATCCATTGCAATTCTCTCAAAAGGATAATCTATCCAGGATAGGGGCATCAGGGGCATGTTGTCATTTTTAGTCATTGGAGATACTTTCTGATGCCTAGCACAGGAACTGCAATAGGTAGCAACATCTTCACAAATTCCAGGACAGTAAAATCTGTACAGCAGTCTGGCAAGGGTGCGATCCCTCCCAGTGTGACCAGCTATAGGGTTATCATGTGCTATCTGTAACAACTTAGATCTATACTTTTGTGGTATAACCAATTGTTCTATCTGTTCCTGTGTCAGAGGTTTAACCAAGACTCTGTAGAGTAACCCATTACTTTTTTTAAACATTGGCTTACCTGGTTTCAGTTTTACCCCCAGCTGCTTAAAATAACCCTGGAAAGAAACATCATTATCCTGCTCTGAAACAAAATCACAATCTGTTATCAGTTTAGTTTCAGCATTTTCATATATTAACCCCTTATGTACATAAGTCTTTTGTTGCCACTGTTTCTTCAGCTGTCTTCTTTCTTCCCTGGACTTCTGGACATGGGAGTTATTCTCATACAAGTCTGACTCAAAATCACTGAAAGGAAAAGAGTCACCACCATCTGAGATTTTCTTTGTCTGTGCTCTTATAATTACAGCTGCTGAAACTGCAGGTTTGGCCAGCCCGGTGGCACTGAGGGTTGAGGCGCTGGACGCCACACCTCGTGACATGCCAGCGATCCGTGTTCGGGAATGGGCACGGGTTGCCGGGGGTCAGCGGGGTGGAGATGGATTGAGCATCTGGAGGACTGCTCTCCATCTCCGGGGTGGGGGGATTTGGTCAGCCAGTGCTTGCCTGACCCCTAGCCCAGCGGAGGCTGGGGGACTGACTGCATGTGCCCGTAAGACTAGGGAGGCGCGACATGGCTGATGCTGACTAGTCGCATGACGGAGCGCGGCGCGCACTCAGTCACTGGTGTGTCATTGCACGCCATGGCCTGCCGGGGGAAAAAGAAAATGGCCCGCAGCACGACGTCGTTCCCTGGTGCCATTCCTGGAGGACACCTCCCTGGCATGGATCCATTGTGGTGGGTAGAGTTGCTCCTCACCACCCTGCCATGAAGGGCAAGTCGTGGGGTGCAGAAGGGAGGGGGTCTCATGTCCGGGAATGGCACCGAGGGAGCGGTGGAGTGCGGGGGGGTAGCCGGAGCTCCGAGAAAAATAACACCTAAAAAAAAAAAGAAACTGCAGGTTTTACTTCATCTGTGATCAACTCACTAAATCCTGGAAAGTTATTTCCAATAATCACAGGCACAGGTAACTTAGGAACTAACCCTACTTTAATTTGGTGTGACACTCCATTAATATTCAGTGTCACTTGGGGGGTGGGCTAGTTTGGAGTGTTCCCATGGATGCAGATAACACCAGTACCTGGTCCTTGGGCACAGTTCTTTTTGAGAATTTCAACATGCACCAGGGTTTGTCTGCTTCCTGAATCTATAAATCCCTTCACAGTCTTATCCCCCACATTGACATCTGTTAAATACTTGCCCAATTTTCTAAGGACAAATCTGTTCCAATATTACCCTCCTTATTTTTATGACAGTTTCTTGCAATTTTGCCTTGCTTATTACAGTTATAGCAAATAAAGTCTTTGGGTGCAGATTTGTCACCCCACCAGAGTTCCAAGACAGTAAAATCTGCACAGCAATCTGGCAAGGGTGCGATCTCAAGCTTGAAGTTCCTCCTGTGTCTGTGTTTGGTTGTCAAAGTGCTTGGTTACCAAAGAGTAAAAGAAAAAAAAAGAAACTGAAACCTGCAGGAAATTGAGAGGCTGCCTCTAGGCAAGAGATGAGTACAGAGCAGCGCTGAGGGGCTGCAATAATTGAATTAAAGAATCCAAAGCGGATCTGGAACCCAGATTAGCAGCAGATGCTGAAAATTATACCAGTGCCTTCTTTCAGTACATAAATGGAAAAAGCACAGTGAGGGAAGGGACTGCACCCTGAAAACAAGGGAAGGGGGTAAATCTGTATGCCAACCAAGGGTAAGACAGAGTTGCCGAACACATTCTTTGCTTTGCTGTTCAACAAAGGGCCCTAATAGGTGAAGATGCTTATTGACAGGCCCATGGTGCAACCTCTGGAAATCACAGAAGCCTGGTTAATGCCTGTCTGGCAAAGATCAAGCCAGGTAATTCACACTATAAAGATGTGGTATACCCTAGGATGATAGTAGATAAAGGAACAATTGACAGGGCTTCTTGCCATAGTCATTAATGAGTCTGTCTGTACAAGGGTGGTGTAGGAGCACTGAAAAGTGGTCAATATGCTTTCCATCTTTGGGGGCATGGCTTGGTTGCCAACAAGATGGCAGCTTATCCCTGTTGCTCTTACTCTCCCTCAACTTATTCTTCACCGTTCATGCAATTAACAGTGCCAGCTATCTGCTAAAACCTGCAGATTTACTGCCTGCCACTTCCCGACCACTAACCTGCCATCCTCAGATTGATCGCTGCTGCCACACATGAAGTTACTCTGTCTGCCTCCCCTCAGCACTCCTCTGCCATGTGGCTTCATTAGCATGGCACTTCCCACCACAGTCTCTTCAGCAACTCCATCAAAAGTGGATGACCTAGAAGAAATTAAGAAACAGGTTTAGCCATATGTTAATTGAAATCAGAGACTTAAAAACATCCAACCACAAGACAACTGAGAATATTATATCACTTTCTCAACATCACCCCCATACTGAGCAGCAAATTGGCTCCCAGGATCTCTCCATCCACCATATGTAAGCCCACATCAATGAACAAGATCCGCTGATCAAACAACTCTGGGACTGGGTAGAGGACCTTGAAAATCTGGGAGGATGCAACAACCTCAGAACTGTGGGCTTCCCTGAATAAGTCAAAGGTCGGGACATGCAATATTTCTTCAGAATGTGCTCCTATCGTCTTGAATAACACTGGTCTGGCCCCCTAGAGATCGAGCAAGAACACCAGTTCTTAGCTGCTCTGCTCAAACCTGGTAAGTGACCCAATCCCATCTGTGCTATGTTTCTCCAGTTACCTACCAAAGAACAAACAATGACCTCAGCCTGCAAATGTGAACCTTTCACATGGCAAGGCCTCAGGACACACATTTACATGGATTTCTCCCCATCTTTGACTGAATGCTGCTGGGCCTACACCTGAGGAAGACATGCTGTAATGGAGCTCAATGTACCATACAGTTTCAGGTATCATGCCACACTAAGATTCTCTCATAATGGGGTATCCCACTCCTTTTTTACACCAAAGTCTGAGTAAAACTCTTTTTATCATTCTTGGACGCTGCTAAACTCCAAGCCCCTGGTGAACCCCAGGACATGGCTACTTCACAACCCCTGCACTCACAGCACTCTGAGGCTTCAGCTGGGATAGCTTGGACTTACACCAACCTGCCTGATAACTCCTTAATTCCTACCTTTCAAAGGTACTACTAAAAAGAAACATAAAAGCAACCCCAAAGTTCATCACCCCCTTCTCAACACCGAAGTTGCAGTCAAAGTAAAGATTGTGTTGGCTCCTCTGTGAGCTATGGGAAAGAAGTAGCTGGCAACAGGTATACCGCTCTCTGAAGACTCTGTATAACACCAAATTCAGATGAAAAACACAGCACTCTTGATTCAACACTGAAGCTCCCACCACTGTGAGTAATCCAGACCAATACTTTGTTATCAGGCAGTGGGCTGCTGGAGGACTGTCATAGGCATTCGAACCACTCCCTCCCTGCACAACATATGCAAAGCTAATTTAACTCCCTTGCTTCAAGCCTTCACTTCTGGCATAATGCACTGGAAAACCCTTAATCTTTCTTTCATGGGCAAAATTAATGCCATCAAAATGATGCTAGCTCCCAAAGTCCTACATCTACTGGCCCAGATTTTAATCATTATACTTGACAGATTGTTTGCCAAGCTTTAACCAGTTCACAGAAAACTTCATATGGGACAACTAAGTACTTCAGATAAGTTGCTTCAAACTACAGAAGCACTGGACCAATGGTGGATGGGGACTTCCCTACTTTAAACATTACGATGTATTCTTCCTCTGTGCTCAAGTCCTTAATTGGTTCTCCTTCACCAGCACTCATGCTCCCCTGTGGCTTGACCTTGAGGGCCATGCACTTCTTGCCCCCACTCCACTATGGACCCTCTATTCTCTTTAACCTCAGGCTTACAAACATCACCCAAATGTAGGCATATCCATCATATACTGGCATCTGTTCACTTCTGTCACCAGTCTGAACCCTCACTCCATTTCTCATAACCCCATAAGGAACAACACTCAGATCCATACTGACCATTGTCTTCTTTCCTGACCACACTGGCAACAGGCTAGCATACATTAAATACAACATCTTTGCCTCCCAGACCCCAATATTTTTGCTTCTTTTGAAACTCTCAAAACCAAGTTCATTCTCCCTCTGAATGATTTCTGGAGTTACCTCCAGATATGCTCAGTCATACTCCCCCTTCTTAAACAAAACTCTCCCCCTCCACCAAGCCATCCATAATCAAATGGCTTGCTCTCCCCAGAGATAAGGGAGGTATGCTATCCAATTGACTTTGAAATGTACAAAAACACATCACTGTTTCCAACAGACAGAAATGGTCTTCAGAACTTATCACCCCAATATCTGATCAAGCATGAGATACCTGCTGGTTTCAGGCCCACACTGCCTGTCATGACATTAGGGCCCAACTAATACAGAAAAAAGATTCCCCACCTGTGGTACAGAACTCAACAATTTCTACATGCTCATGGACTCCTACATCATAAAAGATGATTTTATTGCAACCATCAAGAAGGATCACTCTCTCACCCGCTGTGGTCATACTCACTCATCCACCCCTTCCGAGCCTAAGTCCTAGATGTATTGTGGCAACACCTCCATAAAATAGGAAATTTCACATCCAAATGCTAACTCAAAATATGATATTAAATCATTTATTACTTATGATACAGACCATGTAATTTATATACTAACTGGCACTTGCTCAAAATAGTATTTGGGAAAAACCAACAACCATTAAAATTAAGGATCTGTGAGCACAATAGCTGTATTAGAACTAGGTCAGTGAGCTCACCTGTGGCACACCATTTTCCACAGAAGGGCATCCCATTGGATCTTTAAAATTCTGGGGTATAGGGTAGAACAACCAATCTGTGGGGGTGACTGAAATAGAATCTTTAGCCTGGATGCTTTGGATGACAGATTAGGAATAAATGAGGATGAAAATTGGTCTGTGTGCTGGTGAAGGACAATGGCTTTCAACATGAGATAAATGAGAATTGTTAATGAACTTAAGACACACCCATTTACCCCCATAGCTTATTCGGTACTGGACTGTGGTTATAGTGCACCTGGATCCCATTCAGGGAGGCTCCTACAGAATGTCCATGGTTTTATAAGTGAGAAGACTTTTCCTCTAAAAGTACCCTTTTCAACATCCCCCATATCATCTAACTTTCCTATCCCAACTATCTATAGTCTAGACAAAGGATCTGACAACAGAGCAATTCAGGTTCAATAGTGATAAAAAGTAATCACACCAAGGCAAAATCCATAGAAATATATGAAGTGATTCCATAAGATAAGAAATAGTGAGCAAACAAACTAATTTCTTAAACTGAACAAGAAGTGTTTTAAACAAGCATTTGTCAATGCCGAATGTTGTCTTGCAGGAATTGGCATTGGTAGTGTATGAGATAGAGAAATGCATAATAGGGATGGCAGTAAAGTACTGAACTGATGCCAACCCCACCCCCACCCTGCAAAGACAGACATGTATTGGGGTGTGCCTTTGGATCATCAGCCATAACGCTCACACCATTTCTGTACTCGCCCCGGTCCTGCCTGAAAATAGTCATGTTGTTGGCTAGTGCACCTACCTGGTAAACAAAAACGAAAGAAAAATAAATATAATTTAACCTCACCCTACCCTGCAGACACTGACAAGTGTTGTGGTGTGCCTTGGGGTCTTCAGGCCTTATGCTCACCCCATTCCCTAAGGAAATATGCTGAGATGGGTGCAGTATAGGAGAATGGTGTGAACTTTGGGGCCAAACAGTCCAAGGCACACCTTGATGCCTGTCACTGGTTGCAGGGTGGGGGTGAGGTTGGAATGGCATGAGTATTACAGCTGACAATCCCAAGTCACAACCCTGATGCCTGTCAGTCTCTACAAGGTGGGGCATTACAGTTGGAAACCCTAATGCCCTTGGTGTTTGTTGGTATTTTCACTCCAAATTTTCAACACTGGCTTTTTGGAACTCCACATCATGAACAGTGGTACTGTTAGTTCATTAGCCAAAAGGAGATTTTGCACAGCAACTGCTCCATTTGACACCACAGGTGCTAAAACACATTTTGGGCAGGATGTGAAAAATAACAGCTGTACTGTTCACGAGGAGGTGTAAAAAAATGGCAATGTTGAAAGTCTGGAGTGAAAATATGAAAAATTGGTGAAGTCACGAGCTTGTGTAGAAACTGAGCAACGTACGTCCATAATGCAATTAGTTTGGAGATTCTTTTAACCAAATCTTCAACATAGGCATTTTGGGACCTCTGCTCATGAACAGCATCACTGTGATTTTGTTAATCTGTCCCAAACATTGATTTCCCACAGCAACTGCCGCCATTGTGCGCAACATGTGTGAAAACATGTTTTGGGTAGGATGTGAAAAATGACAGCTCTACTGTTCATAAGGAGGTGTGAAAAAATGGAAATGTTAAAAATCTGGAGTGAAAATATTAAAAACCGTTGAAGTTATGAGCATGCATGGAAACTGCACAATGCACACTCATAAGACACAGTAGTTTTTGGAATTTTTTCACCAGATTTGCAACATAGGCTTTTTGGGACCCCACATAATGCACAGTGGCACTGTCATTTCACTAATCAGCCCCGAAAAGTGATTCTGCACAGTGACCATAAAATGACCTTTTGGGACCAAATAACTAGATGAAAGTGCATGTGTTTATAAGGTGAAGTCCCAAGAACCCCATGTTGAAAATTTGGATGCAAAATTCAAAACAATGGCTGACACAGCCACCGAGCTGCCCCTCCCCATTGATGCCATTCTACAGCTTACCAGCATTTCTTCATTTTGCAGTTTGGCTTTGAAAAGTCCAGATGTGTTCCCGCTCCACTGAAGATCGCAGTGCTGGACATCCAGAGCTAAGTATGAGGTGAGGGGGGTGTGGGGAGGTGGAGTGCAATGAAGATGGGTGTGGGTTGGGGAGAGGGACACTGTGGACAACGAGGGACTGTTTCCTTTTTTTCAGGTACAGAACAATAAAAGAACATTGTGGGACTGTTTTCTTTCTTCACAGGTGAAATAAAACAAATGTTGGGCACACTGGGGTGGGCTCCCAGTGTGCCCCATGACTTTCAGGGGGGTGATGTTGACCATACTGGGGTGGACTCCCAGTGTGCCACACAATGGAGGTGAGGTGGGGGGAGGAACATCGATGCAATCAACTTTCTGTGAGTGGCGGCACACAGGGGTGGACTCCCAGTGTGACACACAATGTTGGGGGGCCGGAGCTGGTGGACATGCTGAGATGGGGATTGCACCTCCGATGTTGGCTTTCTTTGGGGATTGTGTGGCAGTGGCAGGAGCTGCCACCATGTTTATTGAAATGTTTGATTCTGAGTAGATATTGAAATGTTTCACCAGGAATGGCACATATGGGAGATGTGTCATCTGTGTCGACGTATGACGAACTTGTCTCTGATTGCAACTGCACATTTCTTTCAGGTTGGTGGCACTCTACATATTCCTGCAGCAGCGCTAGCATGCTGGCTAATTGGGGAAAGAGGGATACACCTACTAAAGCATGTCCTGCATTTTCCAACACTGACACACCTCTGCATTTCTGCTACCAGCCCAAGATGTTGCTTGCGCACACTCAAGACAACATAAAAAATGTCACACACTAGATGTAAAGAAAAAATAAAATAAACAGGAACTTGATAGTAGACAATTCACACTTCGCTGTGACAGGGCTACATAACATGGAGAATTTAGAGACATGATTAGGAAACGTGATGTTTTTCATGCAGCATTTTCCCAAATCCTCAAGACTCACAGGTGAACAAGTGACATATTAAGACCACTTTGGTCTGCCTCTTATACTGACAATACAGTGTGGAAAACATCAACAAATGAAGCTCTCCAGGACATTAGAAGTGGCAATACATGTTGCAGTCCTATCTCCTGTCTTTAAGACCCTGGGTTGGAGGGCAGAAGGAGCACACAGTAGTGTGGGGATAATTACTCCCTGAATCCCCACAGGTGCTTCTGTATACTAAATAGTTTTTTAGCAACTGCCTGATCTTGGGGGGAGGGGGGGCTTCCTTGAGTGCAATGACACCATTGCTTGCTGCAGTTGAGGGGCTGATTGGCTAGAATTGGGTTCTGCCTCTAGCCCAGTGAGATGAAAGAGAGATTGTTCAAGTGGTCAGCATTGTTGAATATGTGCGCAGCCACTATGTACAGATTGCAATGTAAGGAAATATCTAAAAAACAAGTTATGTCCCCTCTGAATCACTTAGTGTATGAATGTTTCAAAATAAAGACAGAAACTAAATGAGCAAAACTGTTTGTGTTGGCAGGCAATGAAAACTAAATGCTCTGACAGCTGAAGGTTTAAAAGAAAAAGAGATTAGTTCAAGGTATGTTTTACTTTTCATACAGTAAGATACAAAGTTTTAAGTGATACATTGGCTAAGTGTAAATGTCTTTTACGTTGGCAGGTACTGCATAACAAGCACGCTGGGACCTAAGAGTCTTTAGTATTAGCCACTATTGCATCAGTACGTTCCTTTAACTGATTTATATATAAGACGATAGAAACATTGCTGTAAGTGTAAAAAAATGATGCAGATGGTGTTAAAATAGAGGAATTGCTGAGACAAGCTATTAAAGCACTAGTATGTATCCCTTATTGACTGATATAAAAGAAAATATGTACATTATTGTAAGTTGGAAATAGATGGAAATGCTGTTAAAAATAGCATAATTAGAAATATGCTCTTGGTGATAGTGCCATAAGGGGAGCTGTTAAAGAACATGACTATTGATTTTGAAAATACAAAAAGGGACTGCGCATGCACAGGATACCCTTACAAAAAGTTCTTTGGAATACCACTGTAATACCACTCATTTGCCATTGCAATACCACTGTGATTACCACTGTACTACCATTAAGGTTTTCATGGTATCACAGTGGTTTGTTTCAATTCCATTATGATAGGATTGTACCACTGTCCTACCATATCAACAAAAATAATCAAAATTTAAACTACCATAGTACAACCATGGTACCATTAGGTAGTACCATTGCACATTTTGTAGCTCACCACTGTGTTGCCATTGTGGTGCCATGGTGTTGCCATTGTGTCACATTTGGTAAGGGTAGCCACATAGACGTGTCTACAGTCTCCCACCTTAACTCCAAACAAAGTACAAAACTGTGTCTCGTAAAGCAGCAAAACAGGTTAGAAAAAAAAGACTGTCATGGACAACAAAAGTATGGAGGAATATTTGGATCCAGGCTCAGCAAAGATCAAAGGGGACCAAAAAATAATGCAAATAAGTTACCACTGGAATCAGGCGGCAAGCCCTCTAAAGTACCTGAGAAGCCAGTGGACTCACATGTGGATTTGGATGACTGCATTTCAAATCATGTGCTAGGAGTCTTTGCATGAAAGCTGGTTGCTGTAACCACCCACCTAGATCTTCTAGCAGGAGTGATGGAGAAACAGGGAGTCTGGCTACAGGAGCGGGAAATCTGGGTGTCCCAGGTGGAGGACATGATTGCAGCTGTTCCCCCAAAAATGGCCACAATGGAAAAGGAGCAGTTGGAGCTCCAGGAGGTGACCAATAGCCAGGAGAATTTTAGTGCCATAATAACCTCAGGATCAGGTGCATAATGAAAGGGGCAGAGGGGGCAGATATGCTCCAGTTTGTGGAACAATGGATTCCTGCAACACTGAATTTGGATCTAACCAGGAATCACCTAAAAATAGATAGAGCCCATAGGGCAGTCTCCTCATGACCACTGCAAGACACACCTCTGAGTCAGATCATTCTAAAGCTCCACAACTATCCTGACAAACAAAGATCATTGATGCCTACAGAAAGAAGGGGACCTGAATCATAAGGGCCAGAAGGTGTTACATTTTCTAGATTTCTCTCGAAGAGTACAAGACAAGCGGAGGGAATTTGGACCCTCATGGATGTGTTACACCTACAGAAGGTGGATTTCAGATTCCAGTTTCCTGCAGTACTGACGGTGTGACATGAGGGAGCATCCTACTCCTTCACTGAGGTACAAAAAAAATAACCTGGCAATGTAGCCGAATGGGACAGCTGCCTAAGTGAGCTGATGCCTGGGCACAATAGATTGCTGCTAGAGGTATTTTAATAGCACTTCTTTTCACTTCACTACAGAAGCTGCTTAGGTGAGCACCTTTCCTTTGTACTGTGATGCTAGCAGCCTACTGTGTTGCAATATTTTAAAGTTTTAAGTTGTTCTGGATTGCTGCAGCCTCAGCCTCCATTTGGGCCCCCAGATGTAAGATGGTGACTCACGAACTTAGGAGAAGATGGACTGCATGGTGACACCACCTTGCAGCCTTGTGGAATCTTATGTCCCCGATGTATGCCTGCTTAACAGTTCACCTGTGGGACAAGTGGACCAGCTCAGGTACATTTGCACAGGTGAGTCTGGCATTTCTTTTCTTGGATTTACCGTATCACCAGCCTCAGAACTGCCCACATTAGATTAATGCAGAAACCAGCTTTAAGCATGGTCTAGACATGCCTACGGACTGACTATTTCACAAATTATTTGCCAGATATGGTTCATAATGATTTTCTCATTGATTTTACTTTAAAAACTGCTAACATAGGCAATTAATATTATGTGGCATGTCATGATGTTCTTCAATGATGCAACCATGCTTATAGTTGTCATAGACCACCTGGCATAGCATGACTAAGGGCTGATGGGCTTGCGGCAGCTTGTCATTTGTGCTGCTTGGGAGCTGCAGGATGAGAGCCGCTTGAGAGTATGGCCTGCTTGCAAAGAGGTACACCTGAGGGTGAAAGGCAAACTGATAGAGGGATCAGGTTGCAGTTAATCTTGGTGGCTCCTGAAAGAGGGAACCATTTAAAAAGGGAAATTGACTTCATAAACTCTATTTACGAGGGACCTGGGGGAGGGAAGAAATGAGGTCTGGGGTCCATGATGGTGTTGCAGGGGAAGGGAGGTAAGCCTGGGGTGGTGAACTGCAGTGGACGTAACTAATTGATGAGCAGGGGGAGTGGATGACACATATGCTGAGATGTTATTGATTTGGAGTGGGGGGGGCAGAGGGGCTTACATGGTCCACTAAAACCTTGAAGTGGGGGATAAGAAGAAAGAACAAGAGCAGAGGCTACACTTGCTGGAGCTCTCAGGGGAGACTAGCTCACTTGGTAGTGCACTAGCAGCTCGGGAGGAGATAAGGAGGGACTCAGACATCTCCAGTTCTCTGGAAATGTCCGAGGACTCAAGAGACAGATGGAGGAGGAGGAGGAGATGCTTCTTGTCAAGTTTGCATAATCTTGGGTATGAAAATGTTATGAATACTGTTATTGTTATGTTGTTTGTTGCTGTGATGCTTTTTAGTCTGTCTGAGAATGTTGATACTATACACTCGAGTATACAAAGAAGGTTCAACCATGTGAAAGTGATATGGTCTGGGTTAGCACCAATACACCCCTGAGAAAGATAAGGGGAGGAGGTGGGAATAGACCTGTGATGGGGGGTTGCCCACCTCTGGACCTACCATAATAAGTCCTAACCAATGAGAAAGTTAACATTTGCTCCTGGAATATCCAGGGAGTAACCTCCCCAGTGAAACAGAAAAAGATACTCATGGCTCTGAACAGGGTAGGGGTGCAGATTGTGATGCTGCAGGAGATTCACCCATTACTTCGGGAACATAAAAAGCTGGTAAGGAACTGGGTGGGTTGCTGCTACTCCACATCATACAAGGGACACAAGACAGGTGCAGCTATTCTTGTCCATAAGGCACTCAAGTTCACAGAAGAGGGAGTTATCTGAGACAGGAAGGAAGGAAAATATACATTTGTTAAAAGGAAGTTGGAGGAAGAAGTAGCAACCCTGGGTAATATTTATGTCCTAGCGGTCCACTACCCCACTTTTTTTGATCAGATGCTGTCTTTTCTTCAAACCCAGATCTTCCCGAACCTAATTCTTGCAGGGGATTTCAATTATAAAATGGATGGAACTATGGACAGGTCAGAAAGGGAGACTAGAAGGGAACCTGTGGTAACTCGTTGGGGGAAGGGGTTAAGTGAGATGGACTTCATGGGCACATGGTGGGAATCTAACCTGGGGACAAGGGAGTATACATTTTATTCAAACCCTCACAGGATGTGGTCATGTTTGGATTATGTGTACTTGCTTAGGGGTGTGGTACACCCAAGTTGTCAACACACAGATTATCCCTATCTTCATCTTTGACCATGCTAGGGTCATGGTTACACTGCAGATGCCCACAGGGTCAAAGAGTGCTATGGGCTGGAAGTTCTCCAGCTATATACTTAAGAATACAAATTTGGGGAGTTCTTACAGGAACAGTGGGACATCTACAGAGGAGTGAGCAGGGATGCTGCCCCGAGCAAAGCCTGTATTTGAGACATAGATACATAGATACTGCTGGCAGATAAGGGCCGCCAGGCCCATCCAGTCTTCCCGTTTATGTTAACTGATAAAGTGGCCAGTGACCCTATCTGGTCATTGGCTTTAGCTTTTTCTTTCTATCTCTAAAAATTCCTTTATTACTGTCCCATGCATGTTTAAAGGCTGTCACCGTACAGGCAGCCACCACTTCCTGGGGCAGGCTATGCCATGCATCCATCTGTAAAAAAGAACTTCCTGACATTCCCTCTTATGTGCCCACCAATCAGTCTCATATCATGTCCTCTTGTTCTATCACTACATTTAAATTGGAATATGTTGTCCCCTTTCACCTTGTTTATGCCCTTGAGGTATTTGAACATTTCTATCATGTCACCTCTCTCCATCCTTTGCTCCAGCATGTACAAACTGAGGTTTTTGATTCTTTCCTCATAAGGCTTGTGATGTAGACCCTTCACCGTTTTGGTCACCCTCTCTGCACCGTCTCTATTTTGTCAATGTCCTTAAAAAAGGTGTGGCCTCCAGAACAGGACACAGTACTCAAGGTGAGGCCTCACCGGGGTCTTGTACAGTGGAACTATTACCTCCCTCCTTCAGCTTGTAATTCCCTTTCCAATACACCCCAACATCTCAGTGGTCTTTCCCACCACCTTGGCAGTCTGTCTTGTGGCCTTCAGGTCATCTGTGATTATGACTCCCAAGTCCCTCGCCTCATTAGAAATTGTTCTCCCCCCAACCTGTAGCTTGTTCTAGCATTCCTGCTCCCCACGTGCATGATTTTGCACTTCTTTGCATTAAACCTTAGTTGTCATGCCTCTGACTATCTCTCCAACTGTTCCAGGTCCTTTCTCATCCTTTCCACCCCCTTTGGGGTATCCACCCTGTTGCAGAGCTCTGTGTTGTCTGCCAGGAAAGCTTTTATGAGGGGAGTTATAATATCATATTTGGGGCTGAGAACAGACAGAGGAAAGATAAATTCAAAGAGTTAGAACAAATCATTAAGGAGCTAGAGATTCAGGCTCTCCGTAACCTGTTGGAGGAGCAGCTGTGGGCTCTCAAGGAGGTGAGGGAGGGAGGGAGTTAACAGGGAAATTAGGAGAGGAGCAGAAGGCATGAACCTCTGTGCTCAGCAGAGATTCTACAAGTGGGACAACAAGCCCAGCCCAGTTCTGGCTCACCTGGTGCAGGGATGCAGGAAATCTAATTTGGTTACCTTTATTAAGACATGGGCAAGGCCTGTGATGGGCAAAGGGGAGGGTATCAGGGAGGAGTTCTTGCAGTTCTATCAGTCTTTATACACCAGTGAGCATAGGGGTAAGGAAGAGGCATGCAGTCCTTTTTGAGGGACCTGCACCCGCCCACTCTCTCTTAGGAGAAGATTGCCCAGTTATTCACCCCACTCAACACTGGGAATCGAGGATGGCAGCCACGGGACTCACTGCTGGTAAGGTGGTGGGACCTGACGGTCTGCCTGCTAAGTATTACAGGGCACTGGGAGATGGGATCCAGCAGGATATGCTGGAAACATTTCAGGATGTGGTGGAGGATGGGGTATTACCTTGGCTGTGCAGGTTAGCCATGATCACGGTGATCCCAATGCTGGCAAGGACCCGACTAATTGTGTAGCGTATATACTCATCTCCCTCCTGATATGTGATGTCAAAATCTACACCAAGGCTTTAGCTCAGATGCTGGAGGATGTCTTCCCTACCCAGGTGGGGACTGACCAGACAGGATTCATCAAGGGCTGCCACTCTGTGCATAATGTGTGCCGGCTCCTGGGTTCTCTGCAGTGGGGGTCTCGAAGTCCGGGAGGCACTTGAGTGCTGTCCCTGGATGCTGAAAAGGCCTGTGACAGAATTGAATGGGATTCCTTGTTCAAAGTGCAGGAGACCTTTGGCCTAGGGGAGCAATTTGTGGACATGGTTAAGGTACTGTACCAAACACCAAGGTCCTGTGTGCTGGTTAATGAGAAACTATTATGGGCATTCAAGCTGGGAAGAGGGACCCGGGAGAGATACCTATTGTCCCCCTTGCTGTTCACCTTGGTCATTGAGCCCCTGGCAGAAGCCATAAGAGGCTGTGCATCCGTGAAGAGGATGGGGGTCCTGGAACTCGGTTCATATGGCATTCCTCTATGCAGATGATGTGTTGTTCTTTATTATGGAGCCTAATACTACAATACCAGCAGTAACACAGATCACAGACCAGTTTGCAGAATTTTCAGGTTATAAAGTGAACTAGAGTAAATCCAAGTTGTTGGGTATAGGGCCTTTATAGGACAGGTAACAGATATGAGTGGACATGAGTACAATATAGTCACTACCCATGTAAAATACCTGGGCAAACCACTACTGGGATGTATAAAAACAGATCTGGGCAGATGGCAGGGACTGCCCATATCAGGTTGGGGAGGATAACTCTCATAAAGATGAATATCCTGCCCAGACTCTTGTATCCCATACAGATGCTACCCTTTGGTTTGAGTCAGTAGGACTTGAGGAGCATGGATAGATGGTGTTAATAATTTATCAGGAGTGGGAAGAAACCCAGAGCGAAGCTAGTGAGACTGCGATGCCCCATGGCAAAAGGAGGACTGGGATTCCCAGACTTTACACTTTAGTCATGGGCGGCACAGCTTAGGCTGATGTCAAAATGGTTAAAGTGGAGGAAAGGGGCTACATGGGTAGCTATGGATTGGGTGGCCTATGACCACCCTACCACAATACTTCTAAATCAGGACTGGGGTAAGACCTCCAAACAACCAGTGGGAGACACATTGCTGGCTGGCTACATGGTAGCCATGTGGTATAATGTTAAGAAGTTTGTAGAGGCAAGGGAGACCCACACCATCCTGGCACCATTAATATAGAACCTGGAATTTTTGCAGGGCCTAGAGGATCCCGGGTTAATGCAATGGGAACAAGTCGGGGTGAACTGTGAAGGCGGCTGCTACCAAAATGGAGAGCTGAAGGACTTCACAATGCTCCAAACTCAGTGAGGTCTCCCACACAACCATCATTACCGGTTTCTACGAGACAGGGACTGGGCCCGTTGAATTGAAAGACTTGACCTGGATCAGTCCCCTGTAGAACTGGAGGTATTGTAAAACTGAGTAAACCCAAAGGGGACAATGGCTAGGCTAAATAAAACATTGCGAGATGAAGCACAGTACCTATCCAGCAAGGTAAAAAGACAATAGGAAGCAGACCTGGACCTTCAAATACCTGACAAGACCTTTGCTAGCATGTGCCAGACCCACATGGGGCTACAGATCTGCAACAAGAACAAAGAATCTCAGTATAAGTTCCTGCAGAGACTGTATATGCCCGCCCCACCAAGTGGTTAGTAAATTTCATCAAGCAATCTCACCAGTCTGTGCTAGATGTAGGGAGTGGTGGGAACATATTTTCACTACTTCTGGTGATGCCGACAGCTACAGAGATTCTGGGGTGAGATAGCGCAAGTGATTAGCACAATACAAGGAATTCAGATGAACATGGACCCCCTGGCAATGCTGTTGGGGGTGGAGGACACTAGAGGAGAAGACTGGGATATTTATCCCAGGGTGATAAGGATTATGACACTGATGGTGAGAGTGCATTCAGAATACTTGGGTTTCCTGTGTACAGCCCACCAAGGAAATGTGGAAGGACCTTATGAAGAAAGTTCTCTCCCTAGAATACCTCACCTATGATCTGATGGGGTGGGGGGGGGGAATTTGAGACCCAGTGGGCCTAGATTTTGGGTACACTGTCTCTGCTAGAGGCATCTTTGATCCACTTACCAGGGTGAAAAACAAGGAGGGGGAGGTGACTGGGGGGATCTGAAGGTTGAGCCCTGCTGTGTGGGACAAGGAGACCAAAGAGGGATTGTCCCACTTGTGATACTCCTGGATGGAAAAGGTAGAACTGGAAAACACGATGTTTGGGTGTATAACGATTGTAGGGGAAGAGACAGTAAAAAGTTTCCTGAAAGTTTTTTTTTCCTGTATCTACATGTTTATGTTTTCTGTTTGAGTGGTTTTTAATAAAATCATAGTCACATGCCCAGGATAAAATGGGCCAAGCCTACAGGATGGATGTAATCAGGATAAGGACAATGCCCCACAAACTGGAAGGGGTAGAAGAAGGCTCAGGACCCACTAGGGAACTGTGGGGCATATACAGTAGCACTTTTGGTCACAGTCACTGGGGTATGACAGCAGGCACAAGAGGGATAAATGCTAGGATGTATAAGGATTGAATGCCTGCATGTGGATGTTCCAACAAGTTATATAAAAGGAAAACAAACTGATTGTAATACAACTGTGGATCTCAGTTCAGTGTCTGAATGTAAAATATGATTTTTGTTCTTTACTACAAAACCAATAAATAGAACAAAAAAAAGAAAATACATAAAGGGAGGAAATGCATAGACAGATTGGCACTATCACTGTAAAAAATGCTGTTAGTTTAACGGTACTGTGACTGTAAAATATTATGGTCCATCCCATAATGCCAAATTACAGTTTTTTTACCGTTATAAATCTAGTAAGAAAATGTGATAGGGCAAGCTCTGATAATTCAGCCTTTACACATAATATGACACATACTGTGTCATATATTTTTACAAAATCTTGTCAGTGTTCATTAGAATAAGATTTGAGGTGTGATACTCAAAAAGTTCCCAGCCCTTCCACACAGGTAGTCCTATGCACACAGAAGCCTGGTATGCACAGGTAGGGGTATTCTGGGCCACACAACTGTGCACTGTGTAGTCAGCACCCACAGGATATGCAGGGCCAATATACAGGATCCCCTGTGTGGGCTGGGCAAGTAGCTCCTCCCAAATGGCGGGACCAGGGGTTGGCTAGCTGTGGGCTGAACCAAGGTTTTCAACTGGAAGCCTACTTCCAGGCACCATAGTGAATCCCCTGCTCCATGGGCACTAGGATCATGTGTCACGTTGGCCCGCATATGGGATGCCATATCCCCAACTGTCCAAATCAAAGATATTATATTACTGAAGTCAGTGTCCTGCAGCCTGCCTCCACCCCCAGCCATCCAAGTGCTGACAGTACAAGGATCCATGGATGCAGGGCACCATGTTCCCTGTGTTGTCCAGTGAGGGAGGTGAAGACTGTTACTGTAGTCCTCTTGCAGAAGTTACAGAAAGGCCCCCCAGCACTGGCACAAAAGGCATCACACACGCCATGCTCCACCAGCCTTCTGACGGCATGCCCTCTCCCAATCCCCTTCCCAACCAGCCATGTCATTGCACAGATCCCGAGTGCACAGTCCCAGACAATGGTGCAGAGTGGGTATGCTCTGGTCGTGTTTCTGCAGATATCCATGGGACACCTGAGATGTGCATATCTCAACCCTATGTGCTGCATATGACTAAGACACCTTCATGTATAGGGCCCAGAAAAAAAGGCTGGGAAAAGCTGCAGAATGCTCTATATGCATGATGTGCTCCATGGTGGCACTCAGCATATTTTGCAACTGGTGACATGTGACCCATATCCAACCGATCCTAGCCCACGTACCATGATATGCAATTGGATGAGATGAGTGTGGACCAGGGGCAGAGTACTAAGACCCTGGTCCTCAAACCAAACTCCTCTACAGAGGGACAGCAGAAGGGGAAGCCACTATGTCTCCCTAGTGGCAGCAGTATCAGTTATGCACTCCCCTGCACAGTCACAGACCACACTTTTGGGTCCAATTATTCTTTCTACTCCAGCCCTCAGCCCTAGAAGCTGCAAGTGAGCTATGGGCATCACTTTCACAGGGTGCTGATTCCATTAAAAGTTACGTCCTGCCATGACCCACACCCTGCACGGGCAGGGATCCACTTTTTCTTTTACCTACTTTTTCTGTTGAGGTCTTTTTTGTCCCCACTCTGGCAAACCCTATCAGTGTCAACTTTCAAATCCCCCTAAAATGGGTGTTTGCAGTGTATGTTGGTGAGTGCCGCAAACACCAAGCTTGGGGGGCGGGGGTTAATGCTGACTTGCATAGTTTTCTTCAAACTTAATAAAAGATCACAGCAGTAAAAAGCAGATAAAAATATTGAAACATAAAAAAGATACGACTTCAGAAAAAAATAATGAAATGAATAGGCTTTCATTTCCCATTCATTTCAATGGGCTCATTCATTTAAAGATGCATATCATAGGGGTGCAGTCACCCCTTCCCTCCCCATAGTTAGGGTTAAATCTCCACTTCTATGTCAAACTCAAACATTTGCAATTTAATAACTAGGTCTGCTGGCAAAGGCACCTAGCTTCAGCTGAGCTCTTTTTTTCTAGATTTGCTTGTAAGGACAGAGCAAGGAACAACATTATCAGAGCAAGGAAAAAGATTAAGGCTTCTTTTAGCAAGGCAGATTTACTGTGTGTTACTATTTTCTTTTGTGCTCACAGGTTTGTTACTGTTTTTTGTTTACATTTTATTGCTCTCTGATTCAAATTGCTGTTGCAGGGTATACTTTCTGCTGCATAATTACTTGGTGTGAAACATAGAAACATAGAATTTGATGGCAGATAAGGACTGCTTGGCCCACCTAGTCTGCCCATTTTCCTACCTAACTGATAAGCTGCAGATCCTAGTTAACCAACAGCCTACTTCCTCCTACCCTCCACTAGAATTGCCTTATGTCTGTCCCATGCATTCTTAAATTCCCCCACTGTTTTTGACTCTATGACCTCCTCAGGAAGGCTGTTCCATGCATTTACAACCCTCTCTGTGAAGAAATACTTCTACCACCTACGTCTGAGCTGTCCCCTCTATCTTCAAATTGTGCCCCTTCTTCTTGCACATCTCTTTTTCTGAAAGATGCTACCCGCTTGGACTTTGTTGATTCCCTTGAGGTATTTGAAAGTTTCTATCATGTCCCCCCTTTCCCTCCTTTCCTCAAGGCTATACATCTTAAGCTCCTTTAGTCTTTGTTCATATGTCTTCTGGTGTAGACCCTGCAACATTTTGGTTGCCCTCCTCTGGACAGCCTCCACCCTGTCTATGTCTTTGCAGAGATGGGGTCTACAGAACTGTACTCAGTACTCCAGATGTGGTCTTACCAACTGTCTGTACAGAGGGCCAACAGCTTCCTGTTTTCTACTGGTGATGCCTCTCCCTATGCATCCTAGTATCCATCCCGCCCTCCTTACTGCCTTCTCACATTGCTGGCCCACCTTTAAGTCATCTGATATGATTACCCCCAGGTCCCTTTCCATTTTTGTTATTGTCTGTATCTCACCCCCGATTATGTATTCTTCCTCTGGGTTTTTATTTCCCAGGTGCATTACTTTGCACTTCTTTGCATTGCACCTAAGCTGCTATACATTTGACCATTCCTCCAACCTTGTCAAGTCCCTTTTCATCCTTTGTACCCCACCTTGCATATCAACCCTGTTGCAGATCTTTGCGTCATCTGCAAAGAGACATACCTTTCCTTCCAGTCCCTCTTCAATGTCGATTATAAAGACATTAAAAAGGACCAGCCCCAGTACTGAACCCTGCGGTACCCCACTAGCAACCCCACTTTCTTCACTGTGGACTTCATTTACTATTACCCTCTGTGTCCTGTTGTCCAGCCAGTGTTTTACCTAGGCTACCACCCTGGTACCCACTCCCAGGCTGGCTAATTTGTTTATTAATCTTTTGTGCAGGACTGTGTCAATTGCCTTGCTAAAGTCTAGGTAGGCCACTTCCCCTTCCTGGTCTACTACTTTGGTTACCCAGTCAAAGAAATCAATTAGATTCATCTGACATTACCTTCCTGCTGTAAATCCATGCCTTCTTGGGTCCTGTGCCCCACTTTTCTCTAGGTACTCAACAATTCTTTCCTTCAGAAGTGATTCTATCATTTTCCCTACCACTGAGGTCAAACTGACAGGTCTGTAGTTTCCTGCCTCTGTCTTGCTCCCACTTTTGTGTAGGGGAATCACATATGCTCTCCTCCAGTCCTCAGGTACCACACCATCCTCCAATGATTTATTAAAAAAGGGTAGTCAGTGGTGTTACTAGTTCTTCCCTTAGTTCTTTGAGAATTCTGGGGTGAATCCCATCAAGCCCCATTGCTTTATCCACCTTCAGTTTAAGAGTTCTTTCAGAATCCTTTCTTCTGTGAAAGGACTAATATCATATCCAGAGTGTTTCTATTGACTGGATTAGGTATCTCCTCCTGCTTTTCCATTGTGAATACTGAGCAGAAGTATTCATTCAGTATCCTGCTTTTCACTGTTGCTCTCTGCCCAACCACCTTCCACTTTATTCAGCCTTAGTATCCCTGCCTTGATGACTTTCTTTGCTCCTAATGTACCTATAAAGGTTTTATCCCCTTCTTAACAAGTTGGCTATCTTTTCCTCAGTTTGGGCCTTTGCAATCTGACTGGCTTCCTTCTACTTTAACTGGTACAGTTCTCTGTCCTGCTCCTTCTGTGTTTCCTTATACTTCCTGAATGCTATCTTTTCTTCCTAACCTTCCCACCACTTCTTTTGAGAACCATAGTGTTTTTCTTTCATTTTGATTTGTTTATTTGTTTCACACAAAGGCTTGTTGCTTCTTTAATGGCGGTTATGATGTTTCCACATTTTTTGCTCCTCACCTTCTTGCCTGTTTGCTAGTGCTTTCTCAGGGGCACACTCCCATTTTGACAAAATCAGCCTCCTGAAGTCCAATACCTTCACTTTTGTATGGCTTGACTCTACAGCTAAGTTTATCATGAACCATACTGTTTGTTGGTCACTTGTCCCCAGATGGCTACTCACTTCAAGATCAGAGATCCTCTCTCCGTCCCCATTTGAGAGTACCAGGTCTAAGACTGCTCCCTCCTGAGTGGGTTCCAAAACTAGCTGTCTGAGGCATGCCCCCTGTAGGGCATTGAGAATGGCCCTGCTCTTGGATGTGGCTGCAGCAAAGGTACTCCAGTTATCGTCTGGCATATTCAGGTCCCCCATCAGCAATATCTCCCCTTTCTCTGCCATCCTAAGGATACTTTCTATCATTTCCTTGTCCATTTCCTCTCCCTGAGATGGAGGTCTGTATAAAACCTCTGTATGGATTGTGGTGCCATTTCCAGTCTCCAGGGTGAACCACAGTGCCTCCTCTCCTCCCTGTTTACCCTTTAGTTCTGTTGCTTTGATCCCTTCCCTTACATAGAGAGCTACTCCTCTTCCTGTTCTTCCCTCCCTGTCCCTCTTGTAGATTTTGTACCATGGTGTGTTGACATCCCAGTCATTGTTCTCTGTGTCCATGTTTCTAAGACTGCCATGATATCCAGGCATCCCTCTTCCATCAAGGTCACCATTTTGGGAGCTTTACTGAGACTACGGACAATGGTACTCATTCCTTCCACTTTTTATAGCCTTATTTCTTTTTGCCCCATCCCTGTCCTTACTGCCTTTGTCTTTTTTCCATTTACCCCTGCTGTTCTCGTATAAACTGCTCTGTCTGGGGTGTTTACCTCGCTAATTACCTTGATTTTTGAGAGGCTAAGTTTCCCTTCTCCTTTCGAAGTGCCCCCCCTTGCCTACAGGTTTGTTACTGTTTTATGCTTATATTACTGCTGTAATCTTCTCTCTGATTCAACTTGTTTTTTGCAAGGCATATCTTCTGTGGAAGTGTTCTGCAGGTTGTGCTTACAGTTGTTACTTTTTTATTGCTTTATTTTTTCTCTGTAGCAAAGTGTTTTCTGCAGGGTACATATTCTGTGAAATTATTACAGGTGGTGCTTACAGTTTTTGTGACATTTTATCTATCATTAGGCTAAGCTTTCAGGTCTAGTTACAGGAGCACATACGAGATACAGACTGAGGGATAGCAACTGCATTTGTTGTTGATTGATTGTTTCTGCTCTTATCTCCTTGCTTCTTTCATCTGTAGTTCTTCTTTTTCAGCAGAGGAAAGGCCCAACCACCCACCCCCATCCCCAACAACTCCATGTTACTCTCCTTTTATGGAGTAGCACAGTCGTGACATTTCCTGTAGCAAAGCAGTAAGGGGAGGATCAGAAGAGTATCCACACAGTGAGCTCACTTACAGGGCCACAATTAATTTAACTTGTTATAAAAAGTTATACAAATACAAACAACAAAAAAATAAAAAAAAATATTTTGCTTTCATTTTTTTTCTAATTAATCAGACCAGGTTATAAACTCAGCAACTCAACTGGAATGGATATTATTAACCTCAAATTGCATATTCAGGAGGAAATATATTACAAGAACTGCCTGCCATTTCCCCAACATCCAACTGAAGCATCTCGACAACAAATGGTAGTTGGTCTGGGAGTTTGGCAGGTGGTTTGGAGGGGCAAATTGGGTGCCCCATCACTCAGTGCTCACCAATGTATCACCTCCACAAACCATATAAAAACTACAAACAGGTATCTGCTTTTGTCTCCAAAATCAAACAAAGGGGCAGAGGACACTGCAGAGCAGGACACTGCTGCACAGGAGCTAGCACTACAAAACTTGCCCAAAACAGGGATGAAAACAAACAAAGTAAAATGGAAATCCAAAATACTTTTGATCATAGAAAACTCCATGATTCAGGCAGTTGACACCTACCTCCAGCCGGGGGTAATGGTCAGATGTCTCCCAGGTACATCAGCATGGAGAGACACTAATCACATTGCTAAAATTATGCATGAAGCATGAGAAAACATTGATGACCTGGTACACATAAGGAGTAACGATCTCACAAGCTGGTTAGTTGTGGAGACCAAGGAACACCTGACCAGGCTGGGAGACAAACTGTTATCCATTTCATCCGGCATCTCCTTTTCTGAGATCCTGTTGGTCTGGGAGAAGAGGCAGATGGACAGAAGGTCAGAGAAGGGGAGATAGGGGAGCTAAATATGTGGCTTAAGGGCTGGTGCCAGGAAAAAGGGCACAAAATTTGTAGGTAACTGGCAACAGTTTTGGGAGCGAAAATTCTTTAAATTCAGTGGACTGCATCTGACGAAGGAGGGAGTCAGTGCATTGGGGCAGACGTTTGATGTCTTTGCAGAATATTTAAACTAGCAAATGGGGAGAGGGGTTCAGCACCTGATACAACAAATGGGAAGAACACCCCTCCCCCCTCAGGTAGTGAAGAAACAGGAGTTCAGCATGTTTGTAGTTCATTTGCATCACCAGGTAAGAAAAAAGGTCCAGCTCCCCATAAGACATGCAGAGGAAAAGGCAGACCTCACCCAACAACTAGTGCACTGAAATCTAGCCAATGGAAAATCATGTACACAAATGCTTGCAGTCTGGAAAACAAGATCCCAGACTTGGAGGAAACAATGAAGGAGGCTAAACTGGACATTGTAGCCATTAGCGAGATATGGTTCACCAGTAACCACACTTGGGAGACTTCAGTACCTGACTATGTACTGTTCAGAAGAGACTGAGGTGCAAAAAGGGTGGAGTGGCCCTTTATGTCAATGAAAATATCAAGGCTACAGAAATTCAGAATACACATAAGGAGCCAGAAGAATTGTGGGTCACCCTGGAAACAGGAAATGGGACAACCATATGAACTTGGGTTGTCTTCAGGCCTCCAGACCAGGGGCAGGACATAGACACATTACTGTTAGAAGACATACAAAACATGAAAGCTAAAGGGGAGGTTCTGCTAATGGGAGACTTCAACATGACAGGTACAGATTGGTCAATACCAGCAGGAACATCCACCAGAACTAGACACATAGTAGATTCCCTGCAGGGGGAGGGCCTCAAACAATTGGTGCAACAACCCACAAGAGACAGGGCTATCCTGGATCTAGTACTGACTAATGGGGAAAGGATCACAGATCTCCACTAGAAGGTCACCTGGGGCCAGTGACCATCACTTGGTATGGTTCAATTTGGCTACTAGAACTAAGTCATCCCATTCCAAGGCAAAAATATGGGACTTCAGAGGAGCTGACTTTGATAAGATGGCCAACAGAGTTAAGCTAGCCCTGGCAAGATGAAATATGGGTGAGGAGGTACAGGCAAAGTGGGCAAGCATTAAGGATGCAATACTTGAAGCAACATCCCATTGTGTTAGGGAGAAAAGCAAAAGAAAGAGGAAATAACGAAAGAAGGAGGAAACCACTTTGGTTCTCAAAATCAGTAGCAGAAAAGATCAGCACCAAAAGGTTGGTCATCAGAAAATACAGGGAACACAGTGAGACAAAGATAGGAAGGCATACAAAACTTCCCTATGGGAAGCAGGGAAGGCAGTAAGGTATGCAAGGGCCCAAATTGAGAAAACACTAGCAAGAACAGTAAAAGAAGGGGACAAGACTTTCTATAGATACATTAGTGAAAGGAAAAAGTCCAGAGGGGTATTGCTAAGATCAAGGGGATAAGGAGGAGTGTATGGAGGAGGACCAAGGAAAAGCATCTATCCTAAATATATACTTCTGCTCAGTATTTACTGAGGAGAAGTTAGGCAGGGGCCCACTGCTCAGCACCATTGGCACAGGGGAAGGAGGTGTGCACAAGTCCATTCATAAAGGAAAGGGTCCTACAAGAGCTCGCTAAACTCAGGGTGGACAAGGCAATGGGACCTGATGGCATACATCCCAGGTCACTAAAGGAGCTAAGGTTGGAACTAGCAGAGCCATTAGCAGAACTGTTTAGTGAGTCTTGGAGCACAGGAGAGGTCCCAGAAGACTGGAGAAGGGCTCATGTGATCCCACTCATCAAGAGTGGCAGCAGGGAGGAGGCAGGGAACTACAAACCAGTCAGTCTTACCTCAGTAGTGGGCAAGATTATGGAGGCACTGCTTAAGGAAAGGATAGTGCAAAATCTGGAATCCATAGGAGCACAGAATCAAAGACAGCATGAGTTTACAACAGGAAAATCCCGTCAAACTAATCTTATAGATTTCTTTGACTGGGTAACCAGAGTCGTGGACCAAGGGGGTGCAGTTGATGTCGCTTACCTTGAGTTCAGCAAAGCTTCTGATACTGTTCCGCATAGAAGATTGATTAATAAGATGGGTAGGCTCAGGGTGGGTCAGAGATTGGTCAACTGTGTGGCAAACTGGTTGGCAGGCAGAAAACAGAGAGTGGTGGTAAACGGTATACAGTCAAAAGAGAGGTAAGTCACAAGTGGGGTACCTCAGGGATCAGTCCTTGGGCCAGTCCTCTTCAATATCTTCATCAGTGACATTGCAGATGGACTGTAGGATAAGGTTTGCCTGTTTGCAGATGACACCAAAATCTGCAACACAGTAGATGATCCAGATGGGATGGGCAGAAAGAGAAGAGAGCTGGAAAACTGGTAAAATGGTCAGAAGAGTGGCAAATGGGGTTTAACGCAAAAGAAGTGCAAGATCATGCACATAGGGAAGAGAAACCCTGAAGCTACTCATAGGTTGGGAGGAGGGTTGCTGGCAATCACAAGGAAAGAAAGAGACTTGGGCATCATAATCACAGGTGATCTGAAATCATCCAAGCAGACCACTAAAGCAGTAGGTAAGGCTAGAGGTATGTTGGGGTGTATTAGTAAGGGTATCCAAGTCATAAGAGGAAGTAATAATCCATCTTTACAAGACACTGATTAGGCCTCATCTGGAGTACTACGAGCAGTAGTGGAGGGAGCAGCTGTACAAGGACATTAACAAAATGGAGGCAGTCCAGAGAGGGCAACCAAATGGTGCAGCGACTGCATCAGAAAACATATGAGGACAGATTAACAGAGCTCAATATGTATACCCTAGAGCAAAGGAGGGAGAGGTGATATGATCGAAACATTCAAACATCTTAAGGGCATTAACAAGATGAAAGAGTCTTCTAACATGTTTCAATATAAGAAAGATAGAAGGACAAGAGGACACAGCATGAGATTAGAGAGGCTGATTAAGGAGTAATGTGAGGATGTTCTTTTTTTCACAGAAAGGGTGGTGGATGCATGGAATGGCCTACCACAGAAAGTGGTGGATATGAATACAATGCAGGGCTTCAAACAGGCATGGGATAGGCATAAGGGAGCACTACAGATGAGTATGAATAGATAGGCCATCGACAGAGTAAAGACCTATTGCACATTCATAAGGTAGAAAAAAATGGGCAGACTTGATGTGCCTTGGGGTCCTTATCTGCTGTCAACTTCTATGTTTCTATGTTTCTACAGCCATTCTAGTGATTCACATGAAAGTTTGAATATGCCATCACAGATCAAAGATCTCTTGATGTGATAAGATTTGTTCCAGTCGGAGGTGTGGGTGGGGAGATACAGAGTGTTAAAAAACATGTAAATTACTGTTTTTTTGTCAACTTGTTTGTCACACCAGTGCACAAACACAGTGTGGAATTTTGGTCAGAAACTTTCAGGGTATAGAGGTCTTGGGTCACAGTGGTGCCTTTGGAAGGTTTGATGAAAAATATTAATCCATGCATAAGTTATACATTTGAAAGTTTCCCATTATTTCCTATGGGAAAAGTTAGATGTGAGCTTCCAATCAAGTTCTATTTCACAAATGAGTAATCCTCTGCCACAAATGGAAATCCTTTTTGTGCTGCCACCATCTTGTTTTCAGTTAGAGGTTGCAATAAAATGAAATAGCTAAAAAAATAGTGGGCTTCAGTAAACACCAAAGGTTGTTGTGTTTACCTAATCGGGCCTATAGAATCCTAATCTGACTTTACTTTTTTTTCTAACTTGCTAGGAAATGCATTTTATTAGAATGCTTAAATCCTTTTTTGCAAATTGCGAAAAAGGGGTTGTGACACAGGATCCTTTTTCACAATTTGAGAAACAAAGATGTGCTCCTTTGCTGCAAACTGCAAAAAAGCATTTGCAGAAAATAATTGTGAGCTGTAGACAAGGATTCTTTTTCACAAATTGTGAAAAAGGAACTACGGAAGAGGATTCTTTTTTGCAATTTGTGAAAAAGGTTTTCAGCATCTAAATAAAGTGCATTCCCATTTCAAAAAAATTTAAGAGTTCTCTTGTAGTCTAGTGGTCCCTTCCTCCCCTGTTCGCTGGTCTCCTTCCTCCTGTACAAAAATATATTTCCCTGGAAGTCTCTGCTATCTGTTACCCTGGTGGTCTAGTGGACCCTCCACCCCCAACCCCCTAGTCTCTCAGGTACTGACCCACCTCCCTGCTCCCACCAACCCAATCCCCAGCTGGCGACCATCACGGCCCTCCTCTAACCACCGTGCCTAGCACTGACTGAGCTGTGAATGAATGTGTACTGCATGTTAAGCAACTTCCTCCTAACCTCTGCCCATCCAGATGACTCACTGAGCTGAGCTCGCACCTGGAGTACTCTCTCTAGCTCTGAGTTTGTGTCTTCATGTGTTGATGTGCCCCACATTATTGTGGCCGATGTTCCTCATTTTCTTACATTTTGAATATCATTGCCCAACATTTCAGTAACAAAATGTTAAGAGGTATATAGTGCCCACCATGTAGGTGGAGGGTTTTATTCCAGTCTCCCATACTCACTCCTTTCTCCTTCTCAGTCTCCCAGCTGTGTACTATCCCTGGACACCACTTCAGGACAGTAAGAGAGGAGGGCATGAATGCTAAAATGAAAGCAATCATGACAATTAAAGTCAAGCAGATGTGCATCACTGATTACTTTGAAGTTGATTGATGATACATGAGAAATTAACTAAACTAGATTTAAATTGTCATACTGTGGTTTTTAAGTATGTCTGTTACCAAACTGTACACAAAGACAGATACCGAATAGTTAATACCTAAATGTAATCTTGTGCTAATTTTCCCATATTTTACCAATACAGCATAACACACTTCTATCATCTGCCACCCTCTATTATCTGCCGAAAAATTGGTGTACCAATGTTGGCAAATAATAGAGGGTGCACTGTAGTATAATGGTTGGTGTCACTTGGTGCCATTGTCTTCTAACACTAAAAATATACATTGTTATCTAATGGTTTGTTAAAGAATCAGCAAGCAGCATTGTACAGAAACAATGGTACACATGCATGTGCTTCCACAAGTCATTTAGTTTGAGAGCTCTAGTGGTTAGGTGGCATGTTGCAAGATGACAAGCTAGTGCAGAGTGATGTCTATGACTGTTTTTCATGATTCGTCACTCAAAATGGTGATCTGACATTAGGCAACACTATACTTTTACTGTGAAACCTCCTATGAATGCTACCATATTGCCACTCTAATCAGGCTTTTCCTTCCTCCACAGTGCAGCTCAAGTGTATGGCTGGGCAAAATGTATGTATATGGCTTTGTTCAAAGTGTCACAAAATTGCACAATTTCACAAAACCTTATGCAACTCAACTTTAGTTACTAATGACAACAGGATGAAATTGTGGTTTATTATTAGCTGGGCCAGTTTAAATCCCAAATTGTTGTGAGAATGAAATAATGTGACCTACTAGTAATGGAACTCAGACCCCAGAATAGCATCCTAGCGCTGTAACCACTGAGCTACTGGTTAAAATGACTGGACCTGAAGTTCCTGAACACAGTTCCCTTCTCTGGTATTGCATATCCTGCAACTAGGAGTATACCAAAGAAGGGAAGCATGTGCAAGAACCACAGATTCAATCATGTGAGCCTGTAACTCAGTAGTTAGAACACCAGGATGGTATTCTGGGGGCTTGAGTTCAATTCCCAGTAGATCACATTATTTCTTTCACACTACAATGTGTGATTTAATTAATAATTTTATTTTGCAAGCCTCAGCTGCTTATAACTTAATCAGCCTTTGAGGAAGAGATTAAAGAGTTGTCACACCCACAAACACATGTTTCGAGTCAATGAACTAAAAAAACTTGGTGATATTGTACTTCATAGTTTTAAGGTTATAGGGGCTACAAGTCTACAGTTCACATATTTGCAAAATGAAATGTTATGATTTCTGAATGTTTGGAGGCTTATAACTCAATCACTTTTAAAGATATAGATATAAATCTTGGTAAACTTCTCTATTGTGACTGGTAACTGCCCCATGCCATATTCAGTGCATGTTGTAAAAATACTTTTTAAATTAGATGACAATAACTTACATTACATTTCTGGTGTTATTATGCTAAATTTCATGGAAGCAAAATCATAATTTTTCCAGCATTCCATTTGTGGAAGATAAATTTCAACATTCCTATGCCTGCGGTTAGCAAAGGTACCATAATGAATGTATTCCTTAAATATTGCAATCTTAGTTTTTTGTCATTAACTATTTCAGAGTAATTACTATTCATGTGTAATTATTAGGTAATTCTATGTACCAATTTGCTCTAAACATCCACTTCAGCAGCAGCAGTAGCAGCACTATTTTTCTTCACTCTGCTTCCTTTAAGGCAGTCCCTACTCTTTACACATTATCTGATATTACTGATACACTTCACCTCATCTCTTTGGACTCTGTTTTATACCAGTTCAATGGTGGACCCCCAAACTTTCTTGTGGCACTCCAGCAGTATCTTGGTAAGGACATTTGCACTCTCAACTTTCTGCTGACTCATACATGTTTTACTTGCCCTCCCAATAAAAAATTAGATACTCCGTTAAGGGGGCGCTACCAGAATAGTGCCACACCATACGATGCTAGTCTGGTAAGTGCTAACACTGACAGTGAGTAGGATTCTACAGCACTAGCTGTAAGCACTCCCCTGGTCACTGTCCATGGTTCTGTACACAGGACAAGGGCTGCAGGGAACAGGAGGCTGGCTGAGCTGCTCCCACAGTGTGGAGGATTGGGGCATGGAGCAGTTCAGCCAGCAGCAGTGGAGACCAGGGTTCTAATCCTGGTCTCGGATATCTTTTGCTATAATGGGATTTTGAACTGTTTGCATAGGGCCATGGAACAGTATTCCTTGGCCCCATGAATTTTAACTTTCACCAGGAACTGCTCCCCCTCAGAATGAGCAGCCTATAGATGGGGGTGCGGGAAGGCAGAGCCCCTGCATCAAGAGGTAGGGGAATGAAGCCCCCCCCCCAAAAAAGAGCACTTTTTTACTGTGCGCACCATGCTGACGCTATTATTGTTGGCACTCTTTGGACCCAGTGCCAAAAAGTAAACATCTGTCTGTTGTGCAATGTAATGTGCCTGACAGCTGGAGCACAACCTTTTCCAGATATGTTGATCACAACACCTGGGTGCCTCTGATGATGCATGATTATTCAGGCAGTTTAGAGCCAGGTTTGTCAGAAACACATTTCATTCATTATTTACACAGCCCTTAAAGTTCAGCCTTCTGCAGCAGTCCCCTGCTTAGCACGTTATGCAACACACACCATCCACCCCTGCCTCCTCCTTCTCCGGCACTCTACTCACCCTTGGTCCTGGGCTTTCTATTCCTACTCACTACTTGGTTCCCTACCATGTGTGGGAATAGAGTAAAGCAAAAAAGTAAACTAAGTTACACAAGTACTACTGACTTCATAAGCTATTCACCAAAACAATGAAAACTATTAATGACTGACCTGTCTGTAAAATCCTGATGTCAGTTATGTGATGATCCTAAGATCTTCCATTCATTTGTTTGAAAGTGGAGCCATGAAATTTAAATTGGTTAGATTGTGTCAACTATAATATTGGCATTTGGAATAGTGCACATAAGAATTTCAAAAAAAGTTATCAGTGAACTGGCTTGGTTTGTAAAACTGTAATTCAAGCCCTGTGATGAGCTTCAGCCCTTACCTTTGAAGGTCTGGCAGTGGAGTCAAATAAGTATCTTTTCAGAATGAGATATTAGCATTTTCTGAAAAATACGAATGATGGGCAACATAATAGTAGTATAACAAGCACAGAAATTAAGGAGTTTGTATGTTTTTTTCAAAACGGAACACAGTCAAATAACAACAACAACAAACAATGGAGTTTCACATTAGTTGGAAACGGTTGGGTGGGATTTCTTGGAGTAGCCCCCGTCAGTGAATGGAGAAAGTTTAGTCCCAAGTTATGTCTTTTGAATGAAGTGTGAATTGAGACTGTTATATTCAGAACCTTGTCTAAATAATGACTGAAATGTGTTTCACTGTCCAAGATTTTGGAGGAGCAGCTTTTCCCCATCTCCTTTAGTGTGTTTGTTGCATTAGCCTGACAACTGACAGACTTGTCTTTCTCCTTACAATACAGCATCTAACTAACTCCATGGAGTTTCACATTTTCTACAATAATTTCTATGCACATTCCCAGATGCAGTTCTCTGAAATTAAAACATTGTTTGTACATAGCACTTTATTTCTGTTATTCATGCCACATTATTTTCACCATCTAAAGACACTTGGGGCCAGATATTCAAAACTTTGCCCCAGAGCTAAATTAGCACTGCCAACAGGCAAACATAGCCAAAGCAAAAAGCAAGCTATATTGAAAAGGAAATAGCCCAGTGCAAAACCAGCTGAATATAGCAAGCAAAGAAAGCTGGGCAAACAGGGCCAGGAGTGCAGGGCAAAAATTGCATGGGAATAAGACAGCACTGAATATAGCAACAAGGAAGTGCACACTGCTACTGTAGCTCATTAGACCCTGGAGAAAGCCAGTGTTGCAGGTGGAGAACATCATGTGTGACTGCAAAGAGATGTCTGACATCTACTGCAAACAACAATGTAAGCCACACACTGCAAAACTGTGCTAACACATTAGCCCGGTGCAAACTTGTTAGCCCAGGGCAAACAGGAGCTATATTCAAAGCTCCCATACAAATGTGCCTACTTAGGTAATCCGTGGGAAAACAGGTATAATTGCATCTCATTAGGTGCTGCTTACCATACATTAACATGCCGTTTGCCCGATGCTGCTGCATGGAGCACATAGCTCCTCCTTTCGGTCAGAATGGAAGTACAGGCTGGACACTGCAGGCCAAGGCATGCCCACAGTATCCCCTGTTGGTCAGAATAGAAGTACAGGATGGAAGTAGCAGGAACTGTGTGCTGCCAGGCACAGTCGGTGTTCTGTCACATAAACTCATGTTAGATGAGGGACAGAGGAACATGTGGAAGCTAAATCAGGGACCTCCTGAAAATGGACAATCAGGAGCTATGGTGCATACAATGAACCCAAGCATATGTGTGATACACACAAGTTACCCTGGTAGTCTGGTTCCCCACCCCAGCACATCACAACTTCCCTGTTTCAAATAAAATTAACTCTTTTCCCTGGTAGTCTGGTGGTCTACCCCACCTGTGAATGTATCCGACTCCTTTCAAATAAAATTAAACCCTTTTCCCTGGTAGTCTAGTGGTCCCCCAGCACATATCCTGACCCTCATTTCAAATAACATTAAACTATTTTCCCTGGTAGTCTAGTAGTACCCCCCCACCCAGTAGAACTGCCCTACTCCAGCACAACACATCTGCCAAGAAGTGAGTCAGTGACGCTCAGCTCTCCTCACACCACCACGGCCAGCCACCGACTGAGGAATGAATGAGCTGTATATGTGGGTGTGAGGAGGGCTGAGCGCTGCCACCTCACTTCATGGCAGATGGGTGGGCTGAGCAGGGGTGGCACTAGTGGGTGGGGTCGGGATACATGCTGGGGGGGACCACTAGACTACCAAGGAAAAGGGTTTAATTTTATTTGGAATGGGGATCAGGATACATGGTGGGGTGACCACTAGACTATCAATGAAAAGAGTTTAATTGTATTTGAAACGGAGGTCAGAATATGTGCTGGGGGGGGGCCACTAGACCACCAGGAAAATGGTTTAATTTTATTTGGAATGGGGGTCAGGATACGTGCTGGGTGGGGGACCACTAAACTACAAGGAAAGGGGTTCATTTTATTTGGAACGGGGTCAGGATATATGTGGGGGTGGGGGATCACTAGACTACCAGCGAATTTATCTGTTTCTATTGGGAATGGGGTCAGGATACATGCTGAGGGGGCACTAGACTACCAGGGAATTTATCTATTTCTATGGGGAATGGGAATCGCGATACATGCTGGGGGGGGACCACTAGAGTACCAGGGAAAAGGGTTTAATTTTATTTGGAATGGGGGTCAGGATACGTGGTGGGGTGACCACTAGACTATCTGGGAAAAGAGTTTAATTGTATTTGAAACGGAGGTCAGGATACATGCTGGGGGGGAACCACTAGACTAACAGGAAAAGGGTTTAATTTTATTTGAAACGGGGCTGGATACATGCTGGGGAACCACTAGACTACCATGGAATTTATCTATTTCTATGGGTAAGGGGGTCAGGATACATGCTGGGGGCACTAGACTACTAGGAAATTTATCTGTTTTCTATGGGTAATAGGAGTCGGGATACATGTTGGAGGGGTTTATCTATTTCTACAGGAATGGGGTCAAGATACATGCTCGGGGACCACTAGACTACCAGGAATTTATCTATTTCTGTGGGTAACGGAGTCAGGATATGTGCTGGGGGACCACTAGACTACCAGGAAAAGATTTTAATTTTGTTTGAAAAGGGGTCAGGATATGTGCTGGGGAGACCACTACACTAGCATGGAAAGGGGTTAATTTTATTTGAAATGGGGTCGGATACATGCTGGGGGACACGACTACCAGGGAATTTATCTATTTCTATGGGGCAGGGGTAAGGATACGTGCTGGGGGCACTAGACTACCAGGAATTTATCTATTTTCTATGGGTAATGGGAGTTGGGATACATGTCGGGGAGTTTATCTATTTCTATGGGGAACAGAGGTCAGGATACATGCTCGTGGGGACCACTAGACTATCAGGATGATTCTTGCTATACCGCAGCTACGGGTCCATGATGGGAGGCACTGCCACATTACCTCCAGCTTTTTCCGTGGTATCTAGCACCACGCTACAGGTTGCACTAATGCCTGTAGTGCAGCACTATACATTTGAATATGCCATGCTGCTGGCATTCATGGGCACTCTCCTGTCCACGCCTTTGCATGCCATTATCTATTAGTGTCGGCTCTACCACACAGCACCGGCACTAATAGGGCTTTTCAATATTGCAGCCTCGTGTAAATCCAGTGCTATTCCAGCACTATGGATTTGTGCTAGGCGCAAAGGTTTGAATATCTGGCCCTTACTTATTTGTTGTAATCAACTTCCTCAGTACTCAGCTCATTGTAGTACCCTGCACCACTTGGATTGAGAATACTGAAAATAACTTTATAGTTCCCAATGTCTGCTTGTTATGCATTTATTCTGAAATTTCACAGAACTATGATATATTTGTGTAATGAATCTTCACTTTGAAAATGACATTAAAACACACTGTAACAAGTGCTGTATATCTTTTTTTGAGGACTTAAGAATGGATTAACAGGTAGTATCAATTAATATTGAAAAAATAGACATTCCATGGGTTCTTACACATGGTTATACTTGGATATATATATAGGAAAAATAATTATTTAAAAAGCTATGACTATATTTAAAGTAACAGATAACCAAACATGTTTTCTTTTATTAAATGGACCATACGAAAGGGTTAGAAGCATTTGGGATTTGTGCAATGGCAACTTTTATGAAAAAAGAAAAAAATCAACCAAGTAAAAACGTTTGAATCTAAGAGCAAGACATGCATTAATATTTTTTTCTCTGAATGGATTTACCTGCTGGAGGATAAACAAATGTTCAGTACACATATGTTAGACTGACTTACAACTTTAAAGGTGCTGGCACAACTGCAGGTTTTGGAAGGTTGGGAGTAACTACATTTTTTGTTCTTCAGGCTGTAAGTTTATAAGGGAGCTTGTGTCAGCAAAACAAGGATGTAAGGGGCCTTACATCGATAAAATATGCTGTCAACTTTATAGGCATTTACAGTGATGACCACAGAGTGACTTAGTTTAACCACTGTACAGAGAGTGCTTTATTCTTATCACACCAAAAGCTTTTTCAATATATTAGTAGTTTTCTTTTGTAAGGAAAATCTAAGTACAGTTATTACTGTTGCCTTTGAAGATGTCACAAAACTACGGATGTGTACATTACAAATGGGCTAGCACACAAATGGAACTTTCTGACTGTCTAGGTAAAACAGAACAGTTCACTGAGAAGTCCCAATATTTAAATATAAGGGGTTTTCAATACAAAAACCCATTACCTTATGCTGGTGATAGTCTCTTTAGGTAACAACAAAATGTTTTGCACACATCCACTATGAGAGGAAAAGCCAGGGCCAACAAACCAGGATGTGGAAGGGTTGGCTGGCTGTCTGTTTGGCACAATTTTAATCCCCCTTCCCCATTGTGGACATGTACAAAACATTTTGTCATTTCCTAAAACAACTATTGCCAACACAAGGTAATGGGATTTGTATTGAAAAAACAGATTTTATGTTGTCTTGTGCATGTGCAAGCATCATATTGTGGCAGCTTGGAATAGCAGGTTTTGGAGGTGCTGTCATGTTGTGGCCAATGGCGCTACTTCTTTTTTGGGATGGGCTCTGTGGCATGAATTAAATAACATGCTGTCTATGACAGCAGTGCAATAGCGTGCCACCAACTTAAAAAAAAAACAGGTTGCTGCATGATGGAGCAGCCCGGCATTGCAGGGCATGCCTTGCCTGGGGTAGTATTTCAATAAACATGGTGGGCGGCGGCTGTCGCCATCCGCCTGTCACAGTCCTCAGGCAGCCAACACTGGGGGTGGGTGCCCAATCCCCCTGTCAGCATCTGTGACCTTTTACTGTTTTCGTCTGCTGAAGGGGTGCCCTATCCCCCTTTGTATCATCCCCCCAAACACAGACACGCTTGCCAATGGGGGGCCCAATCCCCCTGTCAGCATGTTTAATCCCCCATCTCATCAGCATTTTCCTGCCCCACCCCAATGTGTGCCACACTGGGAGCCAACCCAGTGTGGCTAACATGACCAACCAAACAAATGGGACACACTGGGAGCCCACACCAGTGTGCCTGACACCTGTTAAAAAGAAAATGGTCCATGGTGATTATTATTTTTTTAAGTAGCCTGAAACAAAGAAAATGGTCCCTCACCATCAGGTGCTCCCCAACCTGCCCCACCCTCTGCACCCCACACCCCGTCACCCCATATGTACCTCTGGAGCCTGGCATGATGATCTCTGGCGGAGAAGGAACACGTCTGCACTCTTCAAAGCTGACCACAAACTGAAGAAATGCTGGTAAGCTGTATAATGGAATAAATGGGGGGGGTTCAACTTAGGTGGATATCTCAGCCATTTTTTGTGACTTTTGGCTTCAAATTTTCAACCTGGGGTTCTGGGGACCCCACCTCATGAACTCAGTCACTATCATTTTGTTATTCAGTCCTGAAAGGTGATTTTGCGGTCACTGCATGGAATCACCTTTTGGGACTGATTAACCAAATGACAGTGTCAGTGTTCATGAGGTGGGATTCCAAAAATCCTATCCTGCAAATTTGGTGAAAAAATTCCAAAAAATGACTATGTTATGAGCATGCATTGCACAGTTTCTATGCCTGCTCATAACTTCTACAAACTGAATATTTTCACTCCAGATTTTCAGCATTGCCATTTGTCACACTTCCTTATGAACAGTGCAGCTGTCATTTTCACATCCTGCTTGAAATGTGTTTTCGCACATGTAATTTGTACACAATTAAAGTCGCTGTGGGAAGTCAATGTTTGGGACAAATTAAAGAAATCACAGTGAAACTGTTCTAATGAGAGATCCCAAAATGCCTATGTTGAAAATTTGATGACAAAATTCTACACAATGTCTTATGAGCGTGCATTACGCAGTTTCCACGCACACTCGTAACTTCGAGAATTTTTAATATTTTCACTCCAGATTTTCAACATTCCATTTCTTCATGCCTCCTTATGAACAGTACAGATGTTATTTTTCCCATCCTGCTTGAAATGTGGTTTTACACATCTGGCGTAGAATGCTGTGGTCACTGTGGGACATCAGCGTTTGGGACAGATTAACAAAATTATAATGCCACTGTTCAGGAGCAGAGGTCCCAAATGCTTTCATGAGGTGGGGTCAACAAACACCTGGGGAATTAGGGTTTGTAACCATAACGTCCCACCCTGTAGAGACTGACTGTCAGGGGTGTGACTTTGGATTGTTGGCTGTAGTGCTCACTCCATTCTAGCCTCACTTCCACCCTGCAGCCACTGACAGACATCAAGGTGTGCCTTGGACTCTTCGACCCCAAAGTTCATCCCATTCTCCTATACTGCACCCATCTCAACATATTTCCCTATAGAATGGGGTGAGCATAAGGTGTGAGGACCCCAAGGCACACACAGTACTTGTCAGAGTCTGCAGAGTAGGGTGAGGTGAAATGGCATAAGCGCTATAGCCGATGACCTAAAGGCACACCTCAATGCCTGTCAGTCTCTGCAGGGTGGTGTGGAGTTCATGTCACTTCCATACTTCGCTGCCATTACTATTCTGCATCTTTCTAGCTCCTGCACTACCAATGCCAATGTCAGCAAGACAACGCTCGGCATTGACAAATGGTTGTTTTAAATATTGGAACTTCCCTTTAACTGATCCTGCCACCATAATGGAACACAGCCATTGCATTCATAAGATCCACTGCAATGGTTTATTTTAGCACCATTACTAGTTCAGAGCTTTCCTTCACAATTTGTAAAGATGTATGAAGTTAAAAGTTAGACTGAAGTGATAATCAGATTCACATTATGCTGGAAAGGTTAAATTCATTTAGCCTGCTGCTCTCCAAACTCCCTCCAGAAAATCTGTCTGTTTCCTGTCCCTACATTGTAACTGCCATGCCTGACTTTTTTTCAGACTTCATACTATAGCAGATCACTCTATTCCTCCTCACCACTGGCCTTCTCATTCACTACCCCCTTTCGTGTACAAGCTACAAACCCAGCTGACAGGTACCCTGGTAATGCATCAAAACTGATCCAAGCCAAGAGATGAAGAAACAGTCTGCATGCCTCAAATGGGTAATTTTTAAAGGCATTTGTTCAGTTAATTTATTCTGAATTAGTTTTAAATGAAGCAAATGACTGTGTTCTCTGTACAAGATTCAGAAAATTCAAGGTGCATTGCACTTGCCCCAGTAGACAAAATCAGGAAACAAAACCTTCATCCCAGCTACATGGATGCAATTAAGAGGGAGGCAGTGGGATAGGTCCCCACCCACATTTCAGACTCTCAATTTGCTTCACTTCTGCCCCCCAAATGCAGACTGATCAGCTCAGTTCAATGGAGATTTCACAAAAGTGATTGTCTTCCTAGAAGGTATTGGTTTAGTGCCAGACAGTCGCTAGGAGGCAGTACAGTGTAGTGATTAAAGGTACTGCGCTGTAGACATGGAGACCTGGGTTTGAATCCCAATTGCCCCCCCCCTCCACTTGCATACTGTGTGACCCTGAGCAAGTCACTTAACTTCCTTATGCTCCCAGGTCACACCTGGAAACAAGCTTCGGCTTAGTGTGTCTTTCCTGGATAAACAATTTCCCATTTCCATTTCATAAACAATGCTACTGTACATCAAGTGAAATAACTGACTGACAGATTTGCAAACTGGCCAATAAATGCTAAAGTGTAAAACAGCCTTACACAGAATTCAGGATGGCAGCCCTTGCCTACAGGCATCAAGAAAATTATTGTTAGAGCTGAAACTGTTTCTATGAAACTAGTAATCAAGATGTGAAATGTTGAAGTCAAACTGGATGTAATGGGCCATATAAAGATTAAGAAAACATCAGAATACATTTAAAAATGCAATATATGCTTTAATGCAGTGGGACAGGGAGGCTGGACAATTTATTGAGTTTTCATTTATGTATATCACTATATTCCTTTGTAAAGAGTTCAGAAGGCTATTCATAAAGACTGCTAGTAATAGTAGTTATTAACTTTTATTGTTCAGTAAAGGACCTTTACATAAATAAATACATACATAATAAGTACATAAATTGTACAATGCAGAACAGAATGAGTATGATCACATTAGTGCAAAAATCCATACATATATTTTAAGGCTTAATAGGGCATATTGCTTATATGGATTCATTTGTTTATTTAGCACCTAATGTCCAACTATTGTAACATGTTGCAAGTTATAAGTATGATAAGTACAGTAAAAATCTTGTAGTTTAGCACCAGTTATTTATGGTACCCCATCAAGTAAGCAGTACCAGAATGGTGCGCATTATACGGTGCTAGTCTGCTAAGTGCTCACACGGACAGTGACTGAGGATTTACAGCGCTTGCTGTAAGTGCTCCACTGGTCACTGTCCATGGTGCTGGTGCATCACAAGGGCACCAGAATCTGGGATGCTGGCTGAGCAGCTCCTGGGGCATGGAGGGCTGGGGAACAGAGCAATTCCCACAGCAGCACCATTGGAGACCAGGTTCTAATCCTGATCTCCATCCATTTTACTCGCATCTGGACTTAGTTGCTTTTTTACAAGGGGCTATGTAAAAATGGTATTTAATGGCCCCAGAAATTTAACTTGCCCTATAATCTGCTCTCCCTGGAGAAGGAATCTTTAAGTTCGTGTGTGTGGGTGAAAGAGCCCCCCATGTTGGGTGGTGTAAGGGTGTAGCCCTAAAGAAAGATTTGTGCGATTATTGATAAGTGCACCATGCGACGCTTATTCTTGTCATCAGTCTTCGGACCCAGGGCCATTATTTATGAGTTAAATACTAATCATTTGTCAGTGTTTCAATCTTATTAAAGAAATAGCTTTTAAGTAGCCTGCTACCCTATTTATTATTTGTTCATCTTGCACAGTGAACATTATGAGGAGCATTATACTTCAATAAGAAGTTTGTATTGAATACCATATGTGTTGTAACCAGTAATTCCTCACCTTGTTATACTAATTGCAGGAGAACATAACATGATAAAGATCTTTTGTTGAGTCTTTGTACAGTTACAGAGTCTATCAGATAATTCCATTAATTTCAGCTATCAGGTCTTTAGTATGTTGCTCTGGAAAAGTTTCAGGCACGCATTTGGTGTATAACTTACCTTTAGTGTACATCTAGGTAATACACATAAACAAGCCTGTTATCATTTTGTATAATCCAAGGAGAGATTTTTAAGTACAATATTCTTTCTAAACCTCTGGATTTATGGAAATTGATAATTCTGTTTGTGATGTACTTTTTTTTATTTTAAACTAATCAAAATTCCCTTATTTGCATATCCTTTCAAAAATTCTAAACCATATGAGCTGAATAAAAATTAAATGTTTTTCAGCCACTTTGCCTTCAAGTAGAGGTGGGTGAAATCAACAAATTTCATTTTGTGAAATATTTCATGAAATTTATGCTTTTCACAAAAGTTTTCATGGGTGTTAAATGTGAAATTCTTCCAACTGTGTACAAAATGTGACCCACAAAGCACGAAATTTAGACTGCAAAATGGTGAAAATGTGCCATTTGCAGGCAAAATTTCAAAATCTTTGGGCAAGATTTTGCATTTTGCTAGCAGAATTTCACAGTTTCACACCCGTGAAATATTTCACAGAAAGGCTGAGTTCTGGAAAATGTTTCACGCAGCGAAACTGCTGATCTTTCTTGTGGCAATTTCACCCACAAAATGTAATATTGCCACATCTCTACCTGCAGCTCATTGATTGCCAAGTTATTTATCAAGCCAGACATATGTATGGCAATCTCTGGTTCTAGTTCTATTCTAGTCAGTATAATCCTGTAGTTAATTTTCTTGGCACCAGCCAGCACTTTTGGACTAAACATACCCAGTTCTGCTCTTACTAAAGCAGCTGGGATGGACATGCTCAGTCCTAAAGTTGATATATATAATTTATTGAGTGGAATTTCCAAGAGGTCCATTTTATCTGAGTCACATACTTCAACCTGCTAGAGTAGCTGGGAAAAGTACTTAGCCCTTATAGCTGTTAATAAGGGTCTTATGGAATTACCACCGTATTTGTAATTAATTTTTCTAATGAGCCAGCTATTTGTTTTAGTTTAAAATTTAAGCCTTGGTTATGGTTAATCCAGGATCCATTTCTAGAAAGGGTTAAACCTAGGTAAACATATGAGTTCACTGCCTTAAGTATTTTGTCACCTATTCTCCAGCTCAGTTTATGACTTTTGGATCCAAATATCAATACTTGACTTTTTATTCATATATCTTAAGATTTTGTTTCTCTGCATAATTCAATACTAAATTTAGCTTATACCAAAGTCCTGAGTATGATAATGCTGTTAAAGGCAAATCATCAGCATAAGCTAATGCTGGACAACATGTTACCAATCAGTGGTGAATCGTAAGTGGTATGCACAAGTTGTACTAAGAGGTTGTTAATAGAAGTACAGAATAGAAATGGTGCTAGCATGCATCCCTGTCTAACTCCTTTGAAAGTTTCAAGAAACATAGAAAGTTGTGCTTCTTTCCCTGTTCTAATTTGAGCCTAAGTGTTTGTATGGAGGCCCCTTACAATATTGATTAATTCAGGATCAGTCCCCCATGAAAGCATGATTTGCCAGAGAGCAGTTCTGGAGATGGTATTGAATGTCGAGCAACAGTCTATAAAAGGAACATGCAATGTTTCTTTCTTAGAAGAATGTATTTTTTATAAAGATGCATTGAAACATATGATATCGGTTCTACAGTATCCAGAACGAAAGCCAGCTTGTAGTTCCGAGAGCCTCCTAGTTTATTAACTTGTTCAGTTAGTCTTAATTTTATTTTGAAAAAAAAAACATTTCCCAGTTATGTCCAGGAGTGAAATAGGTCTTTACATTTTGGGGTCTTTATATTATCTTTTAGTAGATTGAAATGATGGTAGGCCCTTTCCAAGCAGTGGGGATAGCTCTATTTAATATAGGTTATTAAAAGTAGGGTAGGAGAATTTTGTTCATAAGGATGGGGCAGATAGAAAAACTTCAGGGAGGATTAAATCTGGGCCCAGTGCTTTTCTCTTTTCAGAGAGGCAATCGCTAGATAAAGTTCATGGAATGTAAATAATATAAATTTAGATCTATTAACTGTGTATTACCATTAAGGGTTGAATCAATGATCTCTAGATCATAGAAGATACTGGTGTAATGGGTTATCCACTGATTTATCAGGATAAAAGTATATAAAACATGTTTACTGTTGCTGTTACCTTCAGCTACCATAAGCCAATGAGACTCTTGATCCTTATTGTCGGTAATTTTTGCACCCATTGCCATTGTATCTACTGAAAGTCTCTCTGTTTGACCTTAGAAATTGCTATATTATTCTCTTGCCTTATTCAGCTCCTGAATCTGTCCCTGTCCCTAAAGTTCTTAGTATGTCTTACCAGCTGAGTAATGGCTTTTTGGCCCAAAGCAGCCATGGTCAATCCACGAATTAACAGTTCATTTTGTGATTTATTTTTGCTGATTTGTAGAGAAACTTTCTAAATTTATCAAAACAATCTGAAAGCAATTTCTGTATTTCTGTAAACTGTTTGAAGACAAATGAAACAAATTCAAGGTTATCAAATCCTGCAATAGACCTGCAAAGATCCTGTTGCAACCAGGTTCCCATTTGATTTTGGTTACATTTCTAAATTCAAAATCTTGAAGGAATTAGAAAATACAGTTGTTTTATCTACATGTGTATAGTTGGTCCAAGTTAATACTAGCAGGAAGTGGTCACTTTCCCCTCTATCCCTGACATAGCAGGAATCCCAGTAAGACAGTTGGATGTGCCAAAAAATAAAATTAACTACTGATGGTCCCCTCACATTATAATGTGTATAGTTACCTAAGGGATCACCTTTTAATATGCCATTTTTAGAACCAAAATTATATACTGTTAATAACTCAATTAATTTTACCTTCCATTACATTTGTATTAGTATCTGAAAAAGACCTTTGACAACTATTGGCTTCAGAATAAAGCCAGTTATGGATGTTACTGTACCCATAGCCATCAAAAAGGCCAATTCTGGCATTGAAATCACCACATAGTAATACTGTATGTTTACACTGGGTGCATGTGTTTGTACTTTCTGAATTATTTGTTCTAATTCCTCCCAGACTGATCTAGTAATAATATTTTGATTTAGATGAGGGAATCCATGAATTGATTAAACAGAACTTAAGCTGCTGAAGCAAATCCAGAAAAGTCTGGGCAGGTGATGTGCAGAATAATGCACTGACAGATACAGTACATCTCAGTCAATCTTAAACCAAGTAACAAGTCCCCTTTGATGGTCTTCCTGAAACATAGAAACATAGACTTTGATGGCAGATAAGGACCGCTAGGCCCATCTAGTCTGCCCATTTCCCTACCTACAGGATAGGCCGCAGATCCTAGTTAACCAACAGCCTATTTCTTCCTACCCCCCACAAGAATTGCCTTATGTCTGTTCCATGCATTCTTGAATTCTCCCACAGTTTTAGACCTCATGAACCTCCTCAATTAGATTCATCTGACATTACCTTCCTGCTGTAAATCCATGCCTTCTTGGGTCCTGTGCCCCACTTTTTTCTAGGTACTCAACAATTCTTTCCTTCAGAAGTGATTCTATCATTTTCCTACCACTGAGGTCAAACTGACAGGTCTGTAGTTTCCTGCCTCTGTCTTGCCCCTTTTTTGTAGGGAATCACATATGCTCTCCTCAGTCCTCAGGTACCACACCATCCTCCAATGATTTATTAAAAAGGGTAGTCAGTGGTGTTACTAGTTCTTCCCTTAGTTCTTTGAGAATTCTGGGGTGAATCCCATCAAGCCCCATTGCTTTATCCACCTTCAGTTTTAAGAGTTCTTTCAGAATCCTTTCTTCTGTGAAAGGACTAATATCAACCCCCTATCCAGAGTGTTTCTATTGACTGGATTAGGTATCTCCTCCTGCTTTTCCATTGTGAATACTGAGCAGAAGTATTCATTCCGTATCCTTGCTTTTTCACTGTTGCTCTCTGCCCAACCACCTTCCACTTTATTCAGCCTTAGTATCCCTGCCTTAGTCTTTCTTTGCTCCCTAATGTACCTATAAAAGGTTTTATCCCCCTTCTTAACCAAGTTGGCTATCTTTTCCTCGGTTTGGGCCTTTGCAATTCTGACTGGCTTCCTTCTACTTTAACTGGTACAGTTCTCTGTCCTGCTCCTTCTGTGTTTCCTTATACTTCCTGAATGCTATCTTTTTCTTCCTAACCTTCCCCACCACTTCTTTTGAGAACCATAGTGTTTTTTTCTTTCATTTTGATTTGTTTATTTGTTTCACACAAAGGCTTGTTACTTCTTTAATGGCGGTTATGATGTTTCCACATTTTTGCTCCACCTCACCTTCTTGCCTGTTTGCTAGTGCTTTTCTGAGGCACACTCCCATTTTGACAAAATCAGCCCTCCTGAAGTCCAATACCTTCACTTTTGTATGGCTTGACTCTACAGCTAAGTTTATCATGAACCATACTGTTTGTTGGTCACTTGTCCCCAGATGGCTACTCACTTCAAGATCAGAGATCCTCTCTCCGTCCCCATTTGAGAGTACCAGGTCTAAGACTGCTCCCTCCTGAGTGGGTTCCAAAACTAGCTGTCTGAGGCATGCCCCCTGTAGGGCATTGAGAATGGCCCTGCTCTTGGATGTGGCTGCAGCAAAGGTACTCCAGTTATCGTCTGGCATATTCAGGTCCCCCATCAGCAATATCTCCCCTTTCTCTGCCATCCTAAGGATACTTTCTATCATTTCCTTGTCCATTTCCTCTCCCTGAGATGGAGGTCTGTATAAAACCTCTGTATGGATTGTGGTGCCATTTCCAGTCTCCAGGGTGAACCACAGTGCCTCCTCTCCTCCCTGTTTACCCTTTAGTTCTGTTGCTTTGATCCCTTCCCTTACATAGAGAGCTACTCCTCTTCCTGTTCTTCCCTCCCTGTCCCTCTTGTAGATTTTGTACCATGGTGTGTTGACATCCCAGTCATTGTTCTCTGTGTACCATGTTTCTAAGACTGCCATGATATCCAGGCATCCCTCTTCCATCAAGGTCACCATTTTGGGGAGCTTTTACTTAGACTACGGGCAATGGTACTCATTACCTTCCACTTTTTTATGGCCTTATTTCTTTTTGCCCCATCCCTGTCCTTACTGCCTTTGTCTTTTTTTTCCATTTACCCCTGCTGTTCTCCGTATCGACTGCTCTGTCTCGGTGTTTACCTCGCTAATTACCTTGATTTTTGGGGGGGGGCTAGGATTTCCCCTTCTCCTTTTCAGTGCCCCCCCCTTGCCTACAGGTTTGTTACTGTTTTATGCTTACATATTACTGCTGTAATCTTCTCTGATTCAACTTGTTTTTTGCAAGGCATATCTTCTGTGGAAGTGTTCTGCAGGTTGTGCTTACAGTTGTTACTTTTTTATTGCTTTATTTTTTCTCTGTAGCAAAGTGTTTTCTGCAGGGTACATATTCTGTGAAATTATTACAGGTGGTGCTTACAGTTTTTGTGACATTTTATCTATCATTAGGCTAAGCTTTCAGGTCTAGTTACAGGAGCACATCGAGATACAGACTGAGGGATAGCAACTGCATTTGTTGTTGATTGATTGTTTCTGCTCTTATCTCCTTGCTTCTTTCATCTGTAGTTCTTCTTTTCAGCAGAGAAAGGCCCAACCACCCACCCCATCCCCAACAACTCCATGTTACTCTCCTTTATGGAGTAGCACAGTCGTGACATTTCCTGTAGCAAAAGCAGTAAGGGAGGATCAAAGAGTATCCACACAGTGAGCTCACTTACAGGGCCACAATTAATTTAACTTGTTATAAAAGTTATACAAATACAAACAACAAAAAAAAAAAAAATATTTTGCTTTCATTTTTTTCTAATTAATCAGACCAGGTTATAAACTCAGCAACTCAACTGGAATGGATATTATTAACCTCAAATTGCATATTCAGGAGGAAATATATTACAAGAACTGCCTGCCATTTCCCCAACATCCAACTGAAGCATCTCGACAACAAATGGTAGTTGGTCTGGGAGTTTGGCAGGTGGTTTGGAGGGGCAAATTTGGTGCCCCATCACTCAGTGCTCACCAATGTATCACCTCCACAAACCATATAAAAACTACAAACAGGTATCTGCTTTTGTCTCCAAAATCAAACAAAGGGGCAGAGGACACTGCAGAGCAGGACACTGCTGCACAGGAGCTAGCACTACAAAACTTGCCCAAAACAGGGTGAAAACAAACAAAGTAAAATGGAAATCAAAATACTTTGAGTCATAGAAAACTCCATGATTCAGGCAGTTGACACCTTACCTCCAGCCGGGGTAATGGTCAGATGTCTCCCAGGTACATCAGCATGGAGAGACACTAATCACATTGCTAAAATTATGCATGAAGCATGAGAAAACATTGATGACCTGGTACACATAAGGAGTAACGATCTCACAAGCTGGTTAGTTGTGGAGACCAAGGAACACCTGACCAGGCTGGGAGACAAACTGTTATCCATTTCATCCGGCATCTCCTTTTCTGAGATCCTGTTGGTCTGGGAGAAGAGGCAGATGGACAGAAGGTCAGAGAAGGGGAGATAGGGGAGCTAAATATGTGGCTTAAGGGCTGGTGCCAGGAAAAAGGGCACAAAATTTGTAGGTAACTGGCAACAGTTTTGGGAGCGAAAATTTTTAAATTCAGTGGACTGCATCTGACGAAGGAGGAGTCAGTGCATTGGGGCAGACGTTGATGTCTTTGCAGAATATTTAAACTAGCAATGGGGAGAGGGTTCAGCACCTGATACAACAAATGGGAAGAACACCTCCCCTCAGGTAGTGAAGAAACAGGAGTTCAGCATGTTTGTAGTTCATTTGCATCACCAGGTAAGAAAAAGGTCCAGCTCCCATAAGACATGCAGAGGAAAAGGCAGACCTCACCCAACAACTAGTGCACTGAAATCTAGCCAATGGAAAATCATGTACACAAATGCTTGCAGTCTGGAAAACAAGATCCCAGACTTGGAGGAAACAATGAAGGAGGCTAAACTGGACATTGTAGCCATTAGCGAGATATGGTTCACCAGTAACCACACTTGGGAGACTTCAGTACCTGATTATGTATTGTTCAGAAGAGATTGAGGTACAAAATGGGGGGGGTGGAATGGCCCTTTATATCAATGAAAATATCAAGGCTACAGAAATTCAGAATACACATAAGGAGCCAGAAGAATTGTGGGTCACCCTGGAAACAGGAAATGGGACAACCATATGAACTTGGGTTGTCTTCAGGCCTCCAGACCAGGGGCAGGACATAGACACATTACTGTTAGAAGACATACAAAACATGAAAGCTAAAGGGGAGGTTCTGCTAATGGGAGACTTCAACATGACAGGTACAGATTGGTCAATACCAGCAGGAACATCCACCAGAACTAGACACATAGTAGATTCCCTGCAGGGGGAGGGCCTCAAACAATTGGTGCAACAACCCACAAGAGACAGGGCTATCCTGGATCTAGTACTGACTAATGGGGAAAGGATCACAGATCTCCACTAGAAGGTCACCTGGGGCCAGTGACCATCACTTGTATGGTTCAATTTGGCTACTAGAACTAAGTCATCCCATTCCAAGGCAAAATATGGGACTTCAGAGGAGCTGACTTTGATAAGATGGCCAACAGAGTTAAGCTAGCCCTGGCAAGATGAAATATGGGTGAGGAGGTACAGGCAAAGTGGGAAGCATTAAGGATGCAATACTTGAAGCAACATCCCATTGTGTTAGGGAGAAAAGCAAAAGAAAGAGGAAATAACGAAAGAAGGAGGAAACCACTTTGGTTCTCAAAATCAGTAGCAGAAAAGATCAGCACCAAAAGGTTGGTCATCAGAAAATACAGGGAACACAGTGAGACAAAGATAGGAAGGCATACAAAACTTCCCTATGGGAAGCAGGGAAGGCAGTAAGGTATGCAAGGGCCCAAATTGAGAAAACACTAGCAAGAACAGTAAAAGAAGGGGACAAGACTTTCTATAGATACATTAGTGAAAGGAAAAAGTCCAGAGGGGGTATTGCTAAGATCAAAGGGGATAAGGAGGAGTGTATGGAGGAGGACCAAGGAAAAGCATCTATCCTAAATATATACTTCTGCTCAGTATTTACTGAGGAGAAGTTAGGGCAGGGCCCACTGCTCAGCACCATTGGCACAGGGGGGAAGGAGGTGTGCACAAGTCCATTCATAAAGGAAAGGGTCCTACAAGAGCTCGCTAAACTCAGGGTGGACAAGGCAATGGGACCTGATGGCATACATCCCAGGTCACTAAAGGAGCTAAGGTTGGAACTAGCAGAGCCATTAGCAGAACTGTTTAGTGAGTCTTGGAGCACAGGAGAGGTCCCAGAAGACTGGAGAAGGGCTCATGTGATCCCACTCATCAAGAGTGGCAGCAGGGAGGAGGCAGGAACTACAAACCAGTCAGTCTTACCTCAGTAGTGGGCAAGATTATGGAGGCACTGCTTAAGGAAAGGATAGTGCAAAATCTGGAATCCATAGGAGCACAGAATCAAAGACAGCATGAGTTTACAACAGGAAAATCCCGTCAAAACTAATCTTATAGATTTCTTTGACTGGGTAACCAGAGTCGTGGACCAAGGGGTGCAGTTGATGTCGCTTACCTTGAGTTCAGCAAAGCTTCTGATACTGTTCCGATAGAAGATTGATTAATAAGATGGGTAGGCTCAGGGTGGGTCAGAGATTGGTCAACTGTGTGGCAAACTGGTTGGCAGGCAGAAAACAGAGAGTGGTGGTAAGCGGTATACAGTCAAAAGAGAGGTAAGTCACAAGTGGGGTACTCAGGATCGATCTTGGGCCAGTCCTCTTCAATATCTTCATCAGTGACATTGCAGATGGACTGTAGGATAAGGTTTGCCTGTTTGCAGATGACACCAAAATCTGCAACACAGTAGATGATCCAGATGGGATGGGCAGAAAGAGAAGAGAGCTGGAAAACTGGTAAAATGGTCAGAAGAGTGGCAAATGGGGTTTAACGCAAAGAAGTGCAAGATCATGCACATAGGGAAGAGAAACCCTGAAGCTACTCATAGGTTGGGAGGAGGGTTGCTGGCAATCACAAGGAAAGAAAGAGACTTGGGCATCATAATCACAGGTGATCTGAAATCATCCAAGCAGACCACTAAAGCAGTAGGTAAGGCTAGAGGTATGTTGGGGTGTATTAGTAAGGGTATCACAAGTCATAAGAGGGAAGTAATAATCCATCTTTACAAGACACTGATTAGGCCTCATCTGGAGTACTGCGAGCAGTAGTGGAGGTAGCAGCTGTACAAGGACATTAACAAAATGGAGGCAGTCCAGAGAGGGGCAACCAAAATGGTGCAGCGACTGCATCAGAAAACATATGAGGACAGATTAACAGAGCTCAATATGTATACCCTAGAGCAAAGGAGGGAGAGAGGTGATATGATCGAAACATTCAAACATCTTAAGGGCATTAACAAGATGAAAGAGTCTTCTAACATGTTTCAATATAAGAAAGATAGAAGGACAAGAGGACACAGCATGAGATTAGAGAGAGGCTGATTAAGGAGTAATGTGAGGATGTTCTTTTTTTCACAGAAAGGGTGGTGGATGCATGGAATGGCCTACCACAGAAAGTGGTGGATATGAATACAATGCAGGGCTTCAAACAGGCATGGATAGGCATAAGGGAGCACTACAGATGAGTATGAATAGATGGGCCATCGACAGAGTAAAGACTATTTGCACATCATAAAGGTAGAAAAAAATGGGCAGACTTGATGTGCCTTGGGGTCCTTATCTGCTGTCAACTTCTATGTTTCTATGTTTCTACAGCCATTCTAGTGATTCACATGAAAGTTTGAATATGCCATCACAGATCAAAGATCTCTTGATGTGATAAGATTTGTTCCAGTCGGAGGTGTGGGTGGGGAGATACAGAGTGTTAAAAAACATGTAAATTACTGTTTTTTTGTCAACTTGTTTGTCACACCAGTGCACAAACACAGTGTGGAATTTTGGTCAGAAACTTTCAGGGTATAGAGGTCTTGGGTCACAGTGGTGCCTTTGGAAGGTTTGATGAAAAAATATTAATCCATGCATAAGTTATTACATTTGAAAGTTTCCCATTATTTCCTATGGGAAAAGTTAGATGTGAGCTTCCAATCAGGATTCTATTTCACAAATGAGTAATCCTCTGCCACAAATGGGAAATCCTTTTTTGTGCTGCCACCATCTTGTTTTCAGTTAGAGGTTGCAATAAAATGAAATAGCTAAAAAAATAGTGGGCTTCAGTAAACACCAAAGGTTGTTGTGTTTACCTAATCGGGCCTATAGAATCCTAATCTGACTTTACTTTTTTTTCTAACTTGCTAGGAAATGCATTTTATTAGAATGCTTAAATCCTTTTTTGCAAATTGCGAAAAAGGGATTGTGACACAGGATCCTTTTTCACAATTTGAGAAACAAAGATGTGCTCCTTTGCTGCAAACTGCAAAAAAGCATTTGCAGAAAATAATTGTGAGCTGTAGACAAGTGATTCTTTTTCACAAATTGTGAAAAAGGAACTCACGGAAGAGATTCTTTTGCAATTTGTGAAAAGGTTTTCAGCATCTAAATAAAGTGCATTCCCATTTCAAAAAATTTAAGAGTTCTCTTGTAGTCTAGTGGTCCTTCCTCCCTGTTCGCTGGTCTCCTTCCTCCTGTACAAAATATATTTCCTGGAAGTCTCTGCTATCTGTTACCTGGTGGTCTAGTGGACCCTCCACCCCACCCCTAGTCTCTCGGTACTGACCCACCTCCCTGCTCCCACCAACCCAATCCCCAGCTGGCGACCATCACGGCCCTCCTCTAACCACCGTGCCTAGCACTGACTGAGCTGTGAATGAATGTGATACTGCATGTTAAGCAACTTCCTCCTAACCTCTGCCCATCCAGATGACTCACTGAGCTGAGCTCGCACCTGGAGTACTCTCTCTAGCTCTGAGTTTGTGTCTTCATGTGTTGATGTGCCCCATATTATTGTGCAGATGTTCCTCATTTTCTTACATTTTGAATATCATTGCCCAACATTTCAGTAACAAAATGTTAAGAGGTATATAGTGCCCACCATGTAGGTGGAGGGTTTTATTCCAGTCTCCCATACTCACTCCTTTCTCCTTCTCAGTCTCCCAGCTGTGTACTATCCCTGGACACCACTTCAGGACAGTAAGAGAGGAGGGCATGAATGCTAAAATGAAAGCAATCATGACAATTAAAGTCAAGCAGATGTGCATCACTGATTACTTTGAAGTTGATTGATGATACATGAGAAATTAACTAAACTAGATTTAAATTGTCATACTGTGGTTTTTAAGTATGTCTGTTACCAAACTGTACACAAAGACAGATACCGAATAGTTAATACCTAAATGTAATCTTGTGCTAATTTTCCCATATTTTACCAATACAGCATAACACACTTCTATCATCTGCCACCCTCTATTATCTGCCGAAAATTGGTGTACCCAATGTTGGCAAATAATAGAGGGTGCACTGTAGTATAATGGTTGGTGTCACTTGGTGCCATTGTCTTCTAACACTAAAATATACATTGTTATCTAATGGTTTGTTAAAGAATCAGCAAGCAGCATTGTACAGAAACAATGGTACACATGCATGTGCTTCCACAAGTCATTTAGTTTGAGAGCTCTAGTGGTTAGGTGGCATGTTGCAAGATGACAAGCTAGTGCAGAGTGATGTCTATGACTGTTTTTCATGATTCGTCACTCAAAATGGTGATCTGACATTAGGCAACACTATACTTTTACTGTGAAACCTCCTATGAATGCTACCATATTGCCACTCTAATCAGGCTTTTCCTTCCTCCACAGTGCAGCTCAAGTGTATGGCTGGGCAAAATGTATGTATATGGCTTTGTTCAAAGTGTCACAAAATTGCACAATTTCACAAAACCTTATGCAACTCAACTTTAGTTACTAATGACAACAGGATGAAATTGTGGTTTATTATTAGCTGGGCCAGTTTAAATCCCAAATTGTTGTGAGAATGAAATAATGTGACCTACTAGTAATGGAACTCAGACCCCCAGAATAGCATCCTGGCGCTGTAACCACTGAGCTACTGGTTAAAATGACTGGACCTGAAGTTCCTGAACACAGTTCCCTTCTCTGGTATTGCATATCCTGCAACTAGGAGTATACCAAAGAAGGGAAGCATGTGCAAGAACCACAGATTCAATCATGTGAGCCTGTAACTCAGTAGTTAGAACACCAGGATGGTATTCTGGGGGCTTGAGTTCAATTCCCAGTAGATCACATTATTTCTTTCACACTACAATGTGTGATTTAATTAATAATTTTATTTTGCAAGCCTCAGCTGCTTATAACTTAATCAGCCTTTGAGGAAGAGATTAAAGAGTTGTCACACCACAAACACATGTTTCGAGTCAATGAACTAAAAAACTTGGTGATATTGTACTTCATAGTTTTAAGGTTATAGGGCTACAAGTCTACAGTTCACATATTTGCAAATGAAATGTTATGATTTCTGAATGTTTGGAGCTTATAACTCAATCACTTTTAAAGATATAGATATAAATCTTGGTAAACTTCTCTATTGTGACTGGTAACTGCCCCATGCCATATTCAGTGCATGTTGTAAAATACTTTTAAATTAGATGACAATAACTTACATTACATTTCTGGTGTTATTATGCTAAATTTCATGGAAGCAAAATCATAATTTTTCCAGCATTCCATTTGTGGAAGATAAATTTCAACATTCCTATGCTCAGGTTAGCAAAGGTACCATAATGAATGTATTCCTTAAATATTGCAATCTTAGTTTTTGTCATTAACTATTTCAGAGTAATTACTATTCATGTGTAATTATTAGGTAATTCTATGTACCAATTTGCTCTAAACATCCACTTCAGCAGCAGCAGTAGCAGCACTATTTTTCTTCACTCTGCTTCCTTTAAGGCAGTCCCTACTCTTTACACATTATCTGATATTACTGATACACTTCACCTCATCTCTTTGGACTCTGTTTTATACCAGTTCAATGGTGGACCCCCAAACTTTCTTGTGGCACTCCAGCAGTATCTTGGTAAGGACATTTGCACTCTCAACTTTCTGCTGACTCATACATGTTTTACTTGCCCTCCCAATAAAAAATTAGATACTCCGTTAAGGGAGCGCTACCAGAATAGTGCCACACCATACGATGCTAGTCTGGTAAGTGCTAACACTGACAGTGAGTAGGATTCTACAGCACTAGCTGTAAGCACTCCCTGGTCACTGTCCATGGTTCTGTACACAGGACAAGGGCTGCAGGGAACAGGAGGCTGGCTGAGCTGCTCCCAAGTGTGGAGGATTGGGGCATGGAGCAGTTCAGCCAGCAGCAGTGGAGACCAGGGTTCTAATCCTGGTCTCGGATATCTTTTGCTATAATGGGATTTTGAACTGTTTGCATAGGGCCATGGAACAGTATTCCTTGGCCCCATGAATTTTAACTTTCACCAGGAACTGCTCCCCCTCAGAATGAGCAGCCTATAGATGGGGGTGCGGGAAGGCAGAGCCCCTGCATCAAGAGGTAGGGGAATGAAGCCCCCAAAAAGAGCACTTTTACTGTAGCACTATGCTGACGCTTATTATTGTTGGCACCTTTGGACCCAGTGCCAAAAGTAAACATCTGTCTGTTGTGCATGTAATGTGCCTGACAGCTGGAGCACAACCTTTTCCAGATATGTTGATCACAACACCTGGGTGCCTCTGATGATGCATGATTATTCAGGCAGTTTAGAGCCAGGTTTGTCAGAAACACATTTCATTCATTATTTACACAGCCCTTAAAGTTCAGCCTTCTGCAGCAGTCCCCTGCTTAGCACGTTATGCAACACACACCATCCACCCCTGCCTCCTCCTTCTCCGGCACTCTACTCACCCTTGGTCCTGGGCTTTCTATTCCCTACTCACTACTTGGTTTCCCCTACCATGTGTGGGAATAGAGTAAAGCCAAAAAGTAAACTAAGTTACACAAGTACTACTGACTTCATAAGCTATTCACCAAAACAATGAAAAACTATTAATGACTGACCTGTCTGTAAAATCCTGATGTCAGTTATGTGATGATCCTAAGATCTTCCATTCATTTGTTTGAAAGTGGAGCCATGAAATTTAAATTGGTTAGATTGTGTCAACTATAATATTGGCATTTGGAATAGTGCACATAAGAATTTCAAAAAAAGTTATCAGTGAACTGGCTTGGTTTGTAAAACTGTAATTCAAGCCCTGTGATGAGCTTCAGCCCTTACCTTTGAAGGTCTGGCAGTGGAGTCAAATAAGTATCTTTTCAGAATGAGATATTAGCATTTTCTGAAAAATAATGATGATGGCAACATAATAGTAGTATAACAAGCACAGAAATTAAGGAGTTTGTATGTTTTTTTCAAAACGGAACACAGTCAAATAACAACAACAACAAACAATGGAGTTTCACATTAGTTGGAAACGGTTGGGTGGGATTTCTTGGAGTAGCCCCCCCCCCCGTCAGTGAATGGAGAAAGTTTAGTCCCAAGTTATGTCTTTTGAATGAAGTGTGAATTGAGACTGTTATATTCAGAACCTTGTCTAAATAATGACTGAAATGTGTTTCACTGTCCAAGATTTTGGAGGAGCAGCTTTTCCCCATCTCCTTTAGTGTGCTTGTTGCATTAGCCTGACAACTGACAGACTTGTCTTTCTCCTTACAATACAGCATCTAACTAACTCCATGGAGTTTCACATTTTCTACAATAATTCTTCTATGCACATTCCCAGATGCAGTTCTCTGGAAATTAAAACATTGTTTGTACATAGCACTTTATTTCTGTTATTCATGCCACATTATTTTGCACCATCTAAAAGACACTTGGGGCCAGATATTCAAAACTTTGCCCCAGAGCTAAATTAGCACTGCCCAGCAGGCAAACATAGCCCAAAGCAAAAAGCAAGCTATATTGAAAAGGAAATAGCCCAGTGCAAAACCAGCTGAATATAGCAAGCAAAGAAAGCTGGGCAAACAGGGCCAGGAGTGCAGGGCAAAAATTGCATGGGAATAAGACAGCACTGAATATAGCAACAAGGAAGTGCACACTGCTACTGTAGCTCATTAGACCCTGGAGAAAGCCAGTGTTGCAGGTGGAGAACATCATGTGTGACTGCAAAGAGATGTCTGACATCTACTGCAAACAACAATGTAAGCCACACACTGCAAAACTGTGCTAACACATTAGCCCGGTGCAAACTTGTTAGCCCAGGGCAAACAGGAGCTATATTCAAAGCTCCCATACAAATGTGCCTACTTAGTAATCCGTGGGAAAACAGGTATAATTGCATCTCATTAGGTGCTGCTTACCATACATTAACATGCTGCTGTCTGATGCTGCTGCATGGAGCACATAGCTCCTCCTTTCGGTCAGAATGGAAGTACAGGCTGGACACTGCAGGCCAAGGCATGCCCACAGTATCCCCTGTTGGTCAGAATAGAAGTACAGGATGGAAGTAGCAGGAACTGTGTGCTGCCAGGCACAGTCGGTGTTCTGTCACATAAACTCATGTTAGATGAGGGACAGAGGAACATGTGGAAGCTAAATCAGGGACCTCCCTGAAAAAATGGACAATCAGGAGCTATGGGTGCATACAATGAACCCAAGCATATGTGTGCTTGATACACACAAGTTACCCTGGTAGTCTAGTGGTTCCCCCACCCCCCAGCACATATCCCAACCCCTGTTTCAAATAAAATTAAACTCTTTTCCCTGGTAGTCTGGTGGTCTCTACACCCACCTGAATGTATCCCGACTCCCTTTCCAAATAAAATTAAACCCTTTTCCCTGGTAGTCTAGTGGTCCCCCCCCAGCACATATCCTGACCCTCATTTCAAATAACATTAAACTATTTTCCCTGGTAGTCTAGTGGTACCCCCCACCCAGTAGAACTGCCCCTGCTCAGCCCACCCATCTGCCATGAAGTGAGTCAGTGACCGGCTCAGCTCTCCTCACACCACCACGGCCAGCCACCGACTGAGGAATGAATGAGCTGTATATGTGGTGGTGTGAGGAGGGCTGAGCCGGTTGCCACCTCACTTCATGGCAGATGGGTGGGCTGAGCAGGGGTGGCACTAGTGGGTGGGCTCGGATACATGCTGGGGGACCACTAGATACCAAGGAAAGGGTTTAATTTTATTTGAATGGGATCAGGATACATGGTGGGTGACCACTAGACTATCAATGAAAAGAGTTTAATTGTATTTGAAACGGAGGTCAGAATATGTGCTGGGGGGCCACTAGACTACCAGGAAAATGGTTTAATTTTATTTGGAATGGGGGTCAGGATCGTGCTGGGTGGGGGACCACTAAACTACAAGGGAAAGGGGTTCATTTTATTTGGAACGGGGTCAGGATATGTGCGGGGTGGGGATCACTAGACTACCAGCTAATTTATCTGTTTCTATTGGGAATGGGGTCAGGATACATGCTGAGGGGGCACTAGACTACCAGGAATTTATCTATTTCTATGGGGAATGGGAATCATGATACATGCTGGGGGACCACTAGAGTACCAGGAAAAGGGTTTAATTTTATTTGGAATGGGGGTCAGGATACGTGGTGGGGTGACCACTAGACTATCTGGGAAAAGAGTTTAATTGTATTTGAAACGGAGGTCAGGATACATGCTGGGGGGGAACCACTAGACTAACAGGGAAAAGGGTTTAATTTTATTTGAACCGGGGGCTGGGATACATGCTGGGGGGAACCACTAGACTACCATGGAATTTATCTATTTCTATGGGTAACGGGGGTCAGGATACATGCTGGGGCACTAGACTACTAGGAAATTTATCTGTTTTCTATGGGTAATAGGAGTCGGATACATGTTGGAGGGGATTTATCTATTTCTACAGGAATGGGGGTCAAGATACATGCTCGGGGGACCACTAGACTACCAGGGAATTTATCTATTTCTGTGGGTAACGGAGTCAGGATATGTGCTGGGGGACCACTAGACTACCAGGAAAAGATTTTAATTTTGTTTGAAAAGGGGTCAGGATATGTGCTGGGGAGACCACTACACTAGCATGGAAAAGGGGTTAATTTTATTTGAAATGGGGTCGGATACATGCTGGGGGACACGACTACCAGGGAATTTATCTATTTCTATGGGGAACGGGGGTAAGGATACGTGCTGTGGGGGCACTAGACTACCAGGGAATTTATCTATTTTCTATGGGTAATGGGAGTCGGGATACATGTCGGGGGGAGTTTATCTATTTCTATGGGGAACAGAGGTCAGGATACATGCTCGTGGGGACCACTAGACTATCAGGATGATTCTTGCTATACCGCAGCTACGGGGTCCATGATGGGGAGGCACTGCCACATTACCTCCAGCTTTTTTCCGGTGGTATCTAGCACCACGCTACAGGTTGCACTAATGCCTGTAGTGCAGCACTATACATTTGAATATGCCATGCTGCTGGCATTCATGGGCACTCTCCTGTCCACGCCTTTGCATGCCATTATCTATTAGTGTCGGCTCTACCACACAGCACCGGCACTAATAGGGCTTTTCAATATTGCAGCCTCGTGTAAATCCAGTGCTATTCCAGCACTATGGATTTGTGCTAGGCGCAAAGGTTTGAATATCTGGCCCTTACTTATTTGTTGTAATCAACTTCCTCAGTACTCAGCTCATTGTAGTACCCTGCACCACTTGGATTGAGAATACTGAAAAATAACTTTATAGTTCCCAATGTCTGCTTGTTATGCATTTATTCTGAAATTTCACAGAACTATGATATATTTGTGTAATGAATCTTCACTTTGAAAATGACATTAAAACACACTGTAACAAGTGCTGTATATCTTTTTTTGAGGACTTAAGAATGGATTAACAGGTAGTATCAATTAATATTGAAAAAATAGACATTCCATGGGTTCTTACACATGGTTATACTTGGATATATATATAGGAAAAATAATTATTTAAAAAGCTATGACTATATTTAAAGTAACAGATAACCAAACATGTTTTCTTTTATTAAATGGACCATACGAAAGGGTTAGAAGCATTTGGGATTTGTGCAATGGCAAACTTTTTTATGAAAAAAAGGAAAAAATCAACCAAGTAAAGAACGTTTGAATCTAAGAGCAAGACATGCATTAATATTTTTTTCTCTGAATGGATTTACCTGCTGGAGGATAAACAAATGTTCAGTACACATATGTTAGACTGACTTACAACTTTAAAGGTGCTGGCACAACTGCAGGTTTTGGAAGGTTGGGAGTAACTACATTTTTTGTTCTTCAGGCTGTAAGTTTATAAGGGAGCTTGTGTCAGCAAAACAAGGATGTAAGGGGCCTTACATCGATAAAATATGCTGTCAACTTTATAGGCATTTACAGTGATGACCACAGAGTGACTTAGTTTAACCACTGTACAGAGAGTGCTTTATTCTTATCACACCAAAAGCTTTTTCAATATATTAGTAGTTTTCTTTTGTAAGGAAAATCTAAGTACAGTTATTACTTGCTGTTTTGAAGATGTCACAAAACTACGGATGTGTACATTACAAATGGGTTAGCACACAAATGGAACTTTCTGACTGTCTAGGTAAAACAGAACAGTTCACTGAGAAGTCCCAATATTTAAATATAAGGGGTTTTCAATACAAAAACCCATTACCTTATGCTGGTGATAGTCTCTTTAGGTAACAACAAAATGTTTTGCACACATCCACTATGAGAGGAAAAGCCAGGGCCAACAAACCAGGATGTGGAAGGGTTGGCTGGCTGTCTGTTTGGCACAATTTTAATCCCCCTTCCCCATTGTGGACATGTACAAAACATTTTGTCATTTCCTAAAACAACTATTGCCAACACAAGGTAATGGGATTTGTATTGAAAAACAGATTTTATGTTGTCTTGTGCATGTGCAAGCATCATATTGTGGCAGCTTGGAATAGCAGGTTTTGAGGTGCTGTCATGTTGTGGCCAATGGCGCTACTTCTTTTTGGGATGGGCTCTGTGGCATGGAATTAAATAACATGCTGTCTATGCAGCAGTGTAGTGCCACCAACTTAAAAACAAGGTTGCTGCATGATGGAGCAGCCCGGCATTGCAGGGCATGCCTTGCCTGGGGTAGTATTTCAATAAACATGGTGGGCGGCGGCTGTCGCCATCCGCCTGTCACAGTCCTCAGGCAGCCAACACTGGGGTGGGTGCCCAATCCCCTGTCAGCATCTGTGACCTTTTACTGTTTTCGTCTGCTGAAGGGTGCCCTATCCCCTTGTATCATCCCCCAAACACAGACACGCTTGCCAATGGGGGGCCCAATCCCCCTGTCAGCATGTTTAATCCCCCCATCTCATCAGCATTTTCCTGCCCCACCCCAAATGTGTGCCACACTGGGAGCCAACCCAGTGTGGCTAACATGACCAACCAAACAAATGGGACACACTGGGAGCCCACACCAGTGTGCCTGACACCTGTTAAAAAAGAAAATGGTCCATGGTGATTATTATTTTTTTTAAGTAGCCTGAAACAAAGAAAATGGTCCCTCACCATCAGGTGCTCCCCCAACCTGCCCCCACCCTCTGTGCACCCCACACCCCCGTCACCCCATATGTACCTCTGGAGCCTGGCATGATGATCTCTGGCGGAGAAGGAACACGTCTGCACTCTTCAAAGCTGACCACAAACTGAAGAAATGCTGGTAAGCTGTATAATGGAATAAATGGGGGTTCAACAGGTGGATATCTCAGCCATTTTTGTGACTTTGGCTTCAAATTTTCAACCTGGGGTTCTGAGGACCCCACCTCCTTGAACTCAGTCACTATCATTTTGTTATTCAGTCCTGAAAGGTGATTTTGCGGTCACTGCATGGAATCACCTTTGGGACTGATTAACAAATGACAGTGTCATGTTCATGAGGTGGGATTCCAAAAATCCTATCCTGCAAATTTGGTGAAAAAATTCCAAAAAATGACTATGTTATGAGCATGCATTGCACAGTTTCTATGCCTGCTCATAACTTCACAAATTTTGAATATTTTCACTCCAGATTTTCAGCATTGCCATTTTGTCACACTTCCTTATGAACAGTGCAGCTGTCATTTTTCACATCCTGCTTGAAATGTGTTTTCGCACATGTGGTGCACAATTGCGAGGTCGCTGTGGGAAGTCAATGTTTGGGACAAATTAAGAAAATCACAGTGAAACTGTTCATGAGCGGAGATCCCAAAATGCCTATGTTGAAAATTTGATGACAAAATTCTACACAATGTCTTATGAGCGTGCATTACGCAGTTTCCACGCACACTCGTAACTTCGAGAATTTTTAATATTTTCACTCCAGATTTTCAACATTCCATTTCTTCATGCCTCCTTATGAACAGTACAGATGTTATTTTTCCCATCCTGCTTGAAATGTGGTTTTACACATCTGGAGTAGAATGCTGTGGTCACTGTGGGACATCAGCGTTTGGGACAGATTAACAAAATTATAATGCCACTGTTCAGGAGCAGAGGTCCCAAATGCTTTCATGAGGTGGGGTCAACAAACACCTGGGGAATTAGGGTTTGTAACCATAACGTCCCACCCTGTAGAGACTGACTGTCAGGGGTGTGACTTTGGATTGTTGGCTGTAGTGCTCACTCCATTCTAGCCTCACTTCCACCCTGCAGCCACTGACAGACATCAAGGTGTGCCTTGGACTCTTCGACCCCAAAGTTCATCCCATTCTCCTATACTGCACCCATCTCAACATATTTCCCTATAGAATGGGGTGAGCATAAGGTGTGAGGACCCCAAGGCACACACAGTACTTGTCAGAGTCTGCAGAGTAGGGTGAGGTGAAATGGCATAAGCGCTATAGCCGATGACCTAAAGGCACACCTCAATGCCTGTCAGTCTCTGCAGGGTGGTGTGAGTTCATGTCACTTCCATACTTCTGCCATTACTATTCTGCATCTTTCTAGCTCCTGCACTACCAATGCCAATGTCAGCAAGACAACGCCGGCATTGACAAATGGTTGTTTTAAATATTGAACTTCCCTTTAACTGATCCTGCCACCATAATGGAACACAGCCATTGCATTCATAAGATCCACTGCAATGGTTTATTTTAGCACCATTACTAGTTCAGAGCTTTCCTTCACAATTTGTAAAGATGTATGAAGTTAAAAGTTAGACTGAAGTGATAATCAGATTCACATTATGCTGGAAAGGTTAAATTCATTTAGCCTGCTGCTCTCCAAACTCCCTCCAGAAAATCTGTCTGTTTCCTGTCCCTACATTGTAACTGCCATGCCTGACTTTTTTTCAGACTTCATACTATAGCAGATCACTCTATTCCTCCTCACCACTGGCCTTCTCATTCACTACCCCCTTTCGTGCCAAGCTACAAACCCAGCTGACAGGTACCCTGGTAATGCATCAAAACTGATCCAAGCCAAGAGATGAAGAAACAGTCTGCATGCCTCAAATGGGTAATTTTTAAAGGCATTTGTTCAGTTAATTTATTCTGAATTAGTTTTAAATGAAGCAAATGACTGTGTTCTCTGTACAAGATTCAGAAAATTCAAGGTGCATTGCACTTGCCCCAGTAGACAAAATCAGGAAACAAAACCTTCATCCCAGCTACATGGATGCAATTAAGAGGGAGGCAGTGGGATAGGTCCCCACCCACATTTCAGACTCTCAATTTGCTTCACTTCTGCCCCCCCCCCCAAATGCAGACTGATCAGCTCAGTTCAATGGAGATTTCACAAAAGTGATTGTCTTCCTAGAAGGTATTGGTTTAGTGCCAGACAGTCGCTAGGAGGCAGTACAGTGTAGTGATTAAAGGTACTGCGCTGTAGACATGGAGACCTGGGTTTGAATCCCAATTGCCCCCCCTCCACTTGCATACTGTGTGACCCTGAGCAAGTCACTTAACTTCCTTATGCTCCCAGGTCACACCTGGAAACAAGCTTCGGCTTAGTGTGTCTTTCCTGATAAACAATTTCCCATTTCCATTTCATAAACAATGCTACTGTACATCAAGTGAAATAACTGACTGACAGATTTGCAAACTGGCCAATAAATGCTAAAGTGTAAAACAGCCTTACACAGAATTCAGGATGGCAGCCCTTGCCTACAGGCATCAAGAAAATTATTGTTAGAGCTGAAACTGTTTCTATGGAAACTAGTAATCAAGATGTGAAATGTTGAAGTCAAACTGGATGTAATGGGCCATATAAAGATTAAGAAAACATCAGAATACATTTTAAAAATGCAATATATGCTTTAATGCAGTGGGACAGGGGAAGGCTGGACAATTTATTGAGTTTTCATTTATGTATATCACTATATTCCTTTGTAAAGAGTTCAGAAGGCTATTCATAAAGACTGCTAGTAATAGTAGTTATTAACTTTTATTGTTCAGTAAAGGACCTTTACATAAATAAATACATACATAATAAGTACATAAATTGTACAATGCAGAACAGAATGGAGTATGATCACATTAGTGCAAAAAAATCCATACACATAATTTTAAGGCTTAATAGGGCATATTGCTTATATGGATTCATTTGTTTATTTAGCACCTAATGTCCAACTATTGTAACATGTTGCAAGTTATAAGTATGATAAGTACAGTAAAAATCTTGTAGTTTAGCACCAGTTATTTATGGTACCCCATCAAGTAAGCAGTACCAGAATGGTGCGCATTATACGGTGCTAGTCTGCTAAGTGCTCACACGGACAGTGACTGAGGATTTACAGCGCTTGCTGTAAGTGCTCCACTGGTCACTGTCCATGGTGCTGGTGCATCACAAGGGCACCAGAATCTGGGATGCTGGCTGAGCAGCTCCTGGGGCATGGAGGGCTGGGGAACAGAGCAATTCCTGACAGCACCATTGGAGACCAGGGTTCTAATCCTGATCTCCATCCATTTTACTCGCATCTGGACTTAGTTGCTTTTTTTACAAGGGGCTATGAAAATGGTATTTAATGGCCCCAGAAATTTAACTTGCCCCATAATCTGCTCTCCCCTGGAGAAGGAATCTTTAAGTTCCGGGGTGTGTGGGTGAAAGAGCCCCCCCCATGTTGGGTGGTGTAAGGGTGTAGCCCCTAAAGAAAGATTTGTGCGATTATTGATAAGTGCACCATGCCGACGCTATTCTTGTCATCAGTCTTCGGACCCAGGGCCATTATTTATGAGTTAAATACTAATCATTTGTCAGTGTTTCAATCTTATTAAAGAAATAGCTTTTAAGTAGCCTGCTACCCTATTTATTATTTGTTCATCTTGCACAGTGAACATTATGAGGAGCATTATACTTCAATAAGAAGTTTGTATTGAATACCATATGTGTTGTAACCAGTAATTCCTCACCTTGTTATACTAATTGCAGGAGAACATAACATGATAAAGATCTTTTTGTTGAGTCTTTGTACAGTTACAGAGTCTATCAGATAATTCCATTAATTTCAGCTATCAGGTCTTTAGTATGTTGCTCTGGAAAAGTTTCAGACGCCATTTGGTGTATAACTTACCTTTAGTGTACATCTAGGTAATACACATAAACAAGCCTGTTATCATTTTGTATAATCCAAGGAGAGATTTTTAAGTACAATATTCTTTCTAAACCTCTGGATTTATGGAAATTGATAATTCTGTTTGTGATGTACTTTTTTATTTTAAACTAATCAAAATTCCTTATTTGCATATCCTTTCAAAATTCTAAACCATATGAGCTGAATAAAATTAAATGTTTTTCAGCCACTTTGCCTTCAAGTAGAGGTGGGTGAAATCAACAAATTTCATTTTGTGAAATATTTCATGAAATTTATGCTTTTCATAAAAGTTTTCATGGTGTTAAATGTAAATTCTTCCAACTGTGTACAAAATGTGACCCACAAAGCCACGAAATTTAGACTGCAAAATGGTAGAAATGTACATTTGCAGGCAAAATTTCAAAATCTTTAGGGCAAGATTTTGCATTTTGCTAGCAGAATTTCACAGTTTCACACCCGTGAAATATTTCACAGAAAGGCTGAGTTCTGCAAATGTTTCACGCGAAACTGTTGATCTTTCTTGTGGCAATTTCACCCACAAAATGTACATTGCCACATCTCTACCTGCAGCTCATTGATTGCCAGTTATTTATCAAGCCAGACATATGTATGGCAATCTCTAGTTCTAGTTCTATTCTAGTCAGTATAATCCTGTAGTTAATTTTCTTGGACTAGCCAGCACTTTTGGACTAAACATACCCAGTTCTGCTCTTACTAAAGCAGCTGGGATGGACATGCTCAGTCCTAAAGTTGATATATATAATTTATTGAGTGGAATTTCCAAGAGGTCCATTTTATCTGAGTCACATACTTCAACCTGCTAGAGTAGCTGGGAAAAGTACTTAGCCCTTATAGCTGTTAATAAGGGTCTTATGGAATTACCACCGTATTTGTAATTAATTTTTCTAATGAGCCAGCTATTTGTTTTAGTTTAAAATTTAAGCCTTGGTTATGGTTAATCCAGGATCCATTTCTAGAAAGGGTTAAACCTAGGTAAACATATGAGTTCACTGCCTTAAGTATTTTGTCACCTATTCTCCAGCTCAGTTTATGACTTTTGGATCCAAATATCAATACTTGACTTTTTTATTCATATATCTTAAGATTTTGTTTCTCTGCATAATTCAATACTAAATTTAGCTTATACCAAAGTCCTGAGTATGATAATGCTGTTAAAGGCAAATCATCAGCATAAGCTAATGCTGGACAACATGTTACCAATCAGTGGTGAATCGTAGTGGTATGCACAAGTTGTACTAAGAGGTTGTTAATAGAAGTACAGAATAGAAATGGTGCTAGCATGCATCCCTGTCTAACTCCTTTGAAAGTTTCAAGAAACATAGAAAGTTGTGCTTCTTTCCTGTTCTAATTTGAGCCTAAGTGTTTGTATGGAGGCCCTTACAATATTGATTAATTCAGGATCAGTCCCCATGAAAGCATGATTTGCCAGAGAGCAGTTCTGGAGATGGTATTGAATGTGAGCAACAGTCTATAAAAGGAACATGCAATGTTTCTTTCTTAGAAGAATGTATTTTTATAAAGATGCATTGAAACATATGATATCGGTTCTACAGTATCCAGAGCGAAAGCCAGCTTGTAGTTCCGAGAGCCTCCTAGTTTATTAACTTGTTCAGTTAGTCTTAATTTATTTTGAAAAAAAACATTTCTCAGTTATGTCCAGGAGTGAAATAGGTCTTTACATTTTGGGGTCTTTTATATTATCTTTTTAGTAGATTGAAATGATGGTAGGCCCTTTCCAAGCAGTGGGGATAGCTCTATTTAATATACGGTTATTAAAGTAGGGTAGGAGAATTTTTGTTCATAAGGATGGGGCAGATAGAAAAACTTCAGGGAGGATTAAATCTGGGCCCAGTGCTTTTCTCTTTTTCAGAGAGGCAATCGCTAGATAAAGTTCATGGAATGTAAATAATATAAATTTAGATCTATTAACTGTGTATTACCATTAAGGGGTTGAATCAATGATCTCTAGATCATAGAAGATACTGGTGTAATGGGTTATCCACTGATTTATCAGGATAAAAGTATATAAAACATGTTTACTGTTGCTGTTACCTTCAGCTACCATAAGCCAATGAGACTCTTGATCCTTATTGTCGGTAATTTTTAGCACCCATTGCCATTGTATCTACTGAAAGTCTCTCTGTTTGACCCTTAGAAATTGCTTATATTATTCTCTTGCCTTATTCAGCTCCCTGAATCTGTCCCTGTCCCTAAAGTTCTTAGTATGTCTTACCAGCTGAGTAATGGCTTTTTTGGCCCAACAGCAGCCATGGTCAATCCACGAATTAACAGTTCATTTTGTGATTTATTTTTTGCTGATTTGTAGAGAAACTTTCTAAATTTATCAAAACAATCTGAAAGCAATTTCTGTATTTCTGTAAACTGTTTGAAGACAAATGAAACAAATTCAAGGTTATCAAATCCTGCAATAGACCTGCAAAGATCCTGTTGCAACCAGGTTCCCATTTGATTTTGGTTACATTTCTAAATTCAAAATCTTGAAGGGAATTAGAAAATACAGTTGTTTTATCTACATGTGTATAGTTGGTCCAAGTTAATACTAGCAGGAAGTGGTCACTTTCCCCTCTATCCCTGACATAGCAGGAATCCCAGTAAGACAGTTGGATGTGCCAAAAAATAAAATTAACTACTGATGGTCCCCTCACATTATAATGTGTATAGTTACCTAAGGGATCACCTTTAATATGCCATTTTAGAACCAAATTATATACTGTTAATAACTCAATTAATTTTACCTTCCATTACATTTGTATTAGTATCTGAAAAAGACCTTTGACAACTATTGGCTTCAGAATAAAGCCAGTTATGGATGTTACTGTACCCATAGCCATCAAAAGGCCAATTCTGGCATTGAAATCACCACATAGTAATACTGTATGTTTACACTGGGTGCATGTGTTTGTACTTTCTGAATTATTTGTTCTAATTCCTCCCAGACTGATCTAGTAATAATATTTTGATTTAGATGAGGAATCCATGAATTGATTAAACAGAACTTAAGCTGCTGGAAGCAAATCCAGAAAAGTCTGGGCAGGTGATGTGCAAAATGCACTGACAGATACAGTACATCTCAGTCAATCTTAAACCAAGTAACAAGTCCCTTTGATGGTCTTCCCTGAAACATAGAAACATAGACTTTGATGGCAGATAAGGACCGCTAGGCCCATCTAGTCTGCCCATTTCCCTACCTACAGGATAGGCCGCAGATCCTAGTTAACCAACAGCCTATTTCTTCCTACCCCCACAAGAATTGCCTTATGTCTGTTCCATGCATTCTTGAATTCTCCCACAGTTTTAGACCCCACAACCTCCTCAGGAAGGCTGTTCCATGCATCCACTACCCTCTCTGTGAAATAATACTTCCTCACATTGCCCCTGAACCGCCTCCTTCTATCTTTAAATTGTGTCCCCTTGTTCTTGCAAGTCTCTTTTTCTGAAAGATACTACCCTCTTGGACTTTGTTGATTCCACTGAGGTACTTAAAAGTTTCTATCATGTCCCCCTCTCCCTTCTTTCCTCAAGGGTATACATATGAAGCTCCTTTAGTCTCTCCTCATACGGCTTCTCTTGCAGACCCTGCACCATTTTAGTTGCCCTCCTCTGGACTGCCTCTATCCTGTCTATGTCCTTGAGGAGATGGGGTCTCCAGAACTGGACACAGTACTCCAGATGGGGTCTCACCAACTGCCTGTACAGAGGGATAGCAACTTCCTGTTTTCTGCTGATGATGCCTCTCCCTATACATCCCAGTATACCCCCAGCCCTCCCTACTGCCTTCTCACATTGCTTGCTAACCTTAAGGTCATCTGATATGATTACTCCCAGGTCCCTTTCCTTTTTTGTTGTTGTTACTACCCCACCCATTGTGTATTCTTCCCCTGGGTTCTTGTTTCCCAGGTGCATTATTTTGTACTTCTTTGCATTGAATCCTAGCTGCCATACTTCTGACCATTCCCCCCAACCTTGCCAAGTCCCTTTTCATCCTTTCCACGCCTCCTTGTGTATCAACCCTGTTGCAGATCTTTGTGTCATCTGCAAAAAGGCATACTTTTCCTTCCAGTCCCTTTGCAATGTCACTGATGAAGACATTAAAGGACTGAACCAATACTGAACCTCTGGTACCCCACTAGTAACCCCCTTTCTTCAGAGTGGACTCCATTTACAATTACCTTCTGTGTCCTGTTGTCCAGCCAATGTTTACCCAGGCTACCACCTGGGTCCCACTCCCAGGCTCGTTAATTTGACTATTAATCTTTGTGTGGGACTGTGTCAAATGCCTTGCTAAAGTCTAGGTAGGTCATGTCCACAGCCCCTCCCTGGTCTAGTACTTTGGTTACCCAGTCAAAGAAATCTATTAGATTCGTCTGACATGACCTTCCCGCTGTGAACCCATGCTGCATTGGGTCCTGTGCTCCACTGGCCTCTAGGTACTCAACTATTCTTTCCTTCAGAAGTGACTCCATCACTTTTCCTACCACAGAGGTCAGACTGACAGGTCTGTAGTTTCCTGCCTCTGTCTTGGTCCCACTTTTGTGAAGGGGAATCACATTCACCTTCCTCCAGTCCTTGGGTACCACACCATCCTCCCGTAATTTATTAAAAAGAGTAGCCAGTGGTTTCACTAGTTCCTCCCTTAATTCTTTTAGAATTCTGGGGTGAATTCAATCAGGACCCATTGCTTTGTCCACCTTCAGTTTTAGGAGTTCTTGCAGAACCCTTTCTTCTGTGAAAGGACTGGGATCGACCCCCCCATCAAGAGTGCTTCTGTTAATTGGATTAGGAACTTCCCCCTCCTCTTTTGTGACTACTGAGCAGAAATATTAGTTCAGTATTCCTACTTTTCACTGTCCCCTCTGCCCACCCACCGTTCATTCTATTCAGCCTCACTAGCCCTCCCTTTGTCTTTCTCTGCTGGCGTGGGTACCTATAAAAGGTTTTATCCCCTTCTTAACTGAGTTGGCTATCTTTTCCTCAGTATGGGCCTTTGCTATTCTGACTTCCCTCCTGCTTCCTTCTGCCTTAACTGGTACAGCTCTCTGTCCTGCTCCTTCTGTGTTTCCTTATACTTCGGAATGCTATCTTTTCTTCCTGACTTTCACAGCCACCTCTTTTGAGAACCATAGTGGCTTTTTCTTTCATTTTGATTTGTTTATTTGCTTCACACAAAGGCTTGTTGCCTCTGTGATGGCAGTTTTGATAATTCCCATTGTTGCTCCACACCTCCTTCTAGCCTGTTTGCTAGTGCTTTTCTAGGCACTCTCTCATCTTGCCAAAGTCAGCCCTCCTAAGTCCAGTACCCTCACTTTTGTATGGCTTGACTCTGTAGCTGAGTTTAACGTCGAACCACACTGTTTTATGGTGACTTGTCCCCAGATGGCAACCCACTTCTAGATCTGAGATCCCTCTCACTGCCCCGTTTGAGAGTATGAGGTCTAAGATTGCTCCCTCACAGTGGGTTCCGAAACTAGCTGTCTAATGCCTGCCACCTGTAGGGCATCAAGAATGGCCCTGCTCTTGGATGTGGCTGCAGCAAATGTGCTCCAGTTAACATCTGGCATATTCAGGTCTCCCATCAAAAGTATCTCCCCTTTCTCTGCCATTCTAAGAATGCCTTCATCATATCCTTGTCCATTCCTTCCCCCTGACATGGGGGTCTGTACACAACCCCTGTGCGGATTGTGGTGCCCTTTCCAGTCTCAAGGTGACCCACAGTGCCTCCTCCTCCCTGTTTAATCTTTTGATCAATTTCTTTTATCCCTTCCTTTACATAGAGGCTACTCCTCCCCTCTTCTCCCTGCCTGTCTCTCCTGTAGGTTATATACCCTGGTATGTTAACATCCCAGTCATGGTTCTCTGTGTACCATGTTTCTGTGACTGCTACGATATCCAGGCATCCCTCTTCCATCAAGGCCATCAGCTCAGGGAGCTTGTTGCCCAGACTACGGGCATTGGTACTCATTGTCCTCCATTTCCTGATGGCCTTACTCCCTTTTGCCCCATCCCTGTCCTTCTTGCCTTTGTCACTTTCTCCATTTACCCCTGCCCTTCTCCCTATCGACACCTCTATGTTGGTGTTTGCCACACTTTCTACCATGATTATTTGGGGGGGCTAGGATTTTCCTGCTCCTTTCCAGTGCCTCCCCCCTTGGCTAGTTTAAAAGCTTGCCAATGAAGCATTTAAACCTATCACCTAGGATCCTGGTTCCCCTCCCGGACAGATGCAGCCCATCATGCCAGTATAGGCTTGCATCACTCCAGGTGGACCCCCAGTCCCCAATGAAGCCAAATCCCTGAGCTCCACACCAGTTTTCAACCACTGATTGAATCCCATGGTGCGGAACACCCTAGCTTCTCCTATGCCATAGATGGGCAGCACCTCTGAGAAGGTTACCGTCGTGCTACTTGACCAGACCCCTCCCCAATTCCACAAACTCTTCCTGCACTTCTCTAATCCCTTTCTTAGCCAGGTCATTTGTCCCTAGGTGGACAATGACATCCAGCTCCCTCCCCTGTGCAGCTGCTCCGGCAATCCTGAGGATTCGCTCCCTGTCCCTCCAAGCCATGGCACCAGGCAGGCACCTTACCTCCCTCTCCCTTCCTCCCCAGTTCTACCTTCCCAACAATGGGGTCCCCACCAGGAGTTGTTTCCTTCCTGCAGGGTCCCTGCCACCCTCCTGTGGGTCTCCTTTGTGGAGGTTCCCAGCATCCTCCTTGGTCTCCACTGTGGGTGCCTCCATAGAGGAACCACACTTTGCCAGAATGGCATAGGAATTGTGGAGAGGTACAACTGGAGGGATGCACCTCTGTTCCACCATCCTCACCCTCCCTGAGCCCACTGTGGTCCAACCACTTCTCTTTCTTGGCAACCTCTGACTTCCTCCTGCTTTACCTTTTTTCTTGTTGATGCATGAAAATTATTAAATCCATAAAGGAAACATCTGTATCTTGAGTATGCCAGGTTTTCTGTAACCATATAATGTGATGTTCACATAAAACAAGTACACCATTCCATGTCAGCAAACCTAGCAGCCAATCCCGCAATATTCCAGGAGAGTAATCTAAACTTGGAATCCAAATTGATACCATTTTCACAAGTCTTCTCACTGTCTAGTCAGATCTTCAAGTTTACTAGTTCAGTAAATCAGTTGCTGACCAGAATATTATATGGCAGTTTGTTAGTGTGGTTTTCTGCAGTTGTTTGTGGGGGTTGATCTTGAACAGAGCAGTTCCTAGTATTGAATCGAGGAGGCCTATTTTGATGTTCATTAGAATAGGGAATTACATGGACCAGATTACTTTCAATAATATTTATACAAGCTGGACCAGTGGTGTGGAGGGTGCAAGTGGGTCATCGGGGGGCTGTCCAGGGTGGGAGAAGAGCAAACATGCAGAGGACAGCTCTCCTCTCCCAGGGAGGGTGGGGAACAGAGGCTGGCAATTGCCCAACACCTAGTGGAGGCTTGATGTTGGCATGCCTGGCCCTGTACAGTGCGGCACAGAGGTGGAGCAGCCAGTGGGCATGCTGTGTGTTGTCACACGTGTGACATGTCCACTGCCAGCATTGCATACTCTGCCACTGACAGAAAAATATGAAAAATGGTGGTCCTGGTTGAGCAGCTTGATTGCTGTCCCTTGGGAATGTACCACCTTCAGAGGCATAACCAATACTGAATCCATTCCTGGTGGGGAGTTTGAGGGGCTCTCCACCACCTGGTTAAGGGAGTTAAGCTGTGGGGATAGCTCAGTGATGGCACAAAGTGTGGAGAATGCTGTTGAATGAATGGCAGCAGGATGACTAAGGATGCCAGGTAAGAGGAGTCAACCTAGGTGGCCAGGGGAAGAAATTATCAACAAAAAAAAAAATTAATTGAATTTATACCGATTTAGTCTATGCTATTCAGATTATGCAGAATTCTATTGTAAAGGTCTATTGACTCCATAGTGATTAGAATTTGATCACACTTAGGATCCTTTCCTGGCACATAACAGAAAATGGGCTATCACTTCTTACTGAAATGTTTAATAATTGATCGAAGATGTCTAAAATTATATATTTAAGTTTTGCATTGATCTCTTTTAGAAATCTCTTTAACTAAGTAAGTAAAAATGTGTTTGTTTAAAGCACCCTTCCCAAGCTCATGGCGCTTTTACAGTAATTCAAACACTTTAAATACAAACCATATAAAAACAATAAATACAATAACTATAAATAACTCTTAGGTATTAAATCCTGGCAAATGCTTGGTTAAAGAGAAATGTTTTTAACTGTTTTTTTAAACTTTCCACAGTCAGGCAATCTTGTATCTGATGAGGTAGATAATTCCACAGGGTAAGTGCCATATAGGCAAATGATCTTCCTCCAGATGTTTTTAAATATACCCTGGTTATATCTAGCAATCCCTTGTCAGAGGATCATAGTGAGCAGACCAGGAGCTCTTTCAGGCAGTGAGGTCCTAAATCGTGTAGGGCCTTATAGGTCAGCAATGTGACCTTGAAGGTGATCTGCCACTGTATAGGCAGCCAGTGCAGTTCACGCAGCACAGGTGTTATCTGGCTAGATCTAGGAACTCCCATCAACAACCTGGCCATCAAGTTCTGCACAAGCTGCAAGCAGCAGATATCCAACCCCAGCAGCCCTAGATAGAGGGCATTGCAGTAATCAAAATGGCTGGAGACAAAGGCATGGACCAGGGAAGGCAGATATTTGGGCAGAACCAAGTGTTTCACTCAGGCTATATTCCTTAGATGGAAAAAGGCAGACTTGACTACAGCCGACACCTACTACCTCAGCGTCAGGCCCTCATCAAATACCAAGCCCAGGTTATGCACTTGGCCAGAGGTCATAAGCGGGGCCCCCCAAGATATAAACCTGAGGGTTTCCCCAGCCCAAGCCCCTGTTGTCCTCATTCCAGGGTCCACCACCAATACCTCAGTTTTTCCTGAATTCAACCAAAGCCAACTAGTACTCATCCACTCCTGAATCTCCAGCAGGCAGTTATTAAACACTGTGATGGAATCAGACTCCTGTTCAGGCACAAAAGACAGGTAGAGCTGAGAGTCATCAGCATAACAATGAAAATTCAACCCATACCGCCTTATAATGTCCCCCAATGGAAGCATATACACCACAAATAACATGGGGAACAGCACCAAGCCCTGTGGAACCCCACAAGGCAGCCAGTGAGGAGCTGCGGAATAAATCCCCGACACCACTCTCTGTGATCTGCCCTCAGGGAAGGATCAAAACCAACTATGGACTGCCGCCCTCAGTCCACAGAAAGGTGGTCGAGCAGCACCCCATGATCCATGGTGTCAAATGCTGCTGAGAGATCCAGGAGAGCCAAGATGGAATGGGTTCTCTGATCTCTCACCATCAGGAGATCATTTAGAACCTGAACAAGAGTCGTCTCCATACTATGCCTTTTCCTGAAGCCGGACTGGAGAGGGTAATAGATATTGTGGCTGGAAAAATGATCCTCCAGCTGCAGAGTGACCACCTTCTCAATAACTTTCCCTACAAAGGGTAAGTTAGAGACTGGTCTGTAATTTGCTGGGCAGTCGGAGTCAAGAGAGTTTTTTTCAAAAGGGGGCACACCACTGCCTCCTTTAAGGGATCCAGAAAGATCCCTCTCTCTAATGAAACTACCACTATCCCAGCCAGGTCTGGGCTGATGACATCTACACATCCCATTAACAGGTGAGTAGGGCCTGGATCCAACTTAGAGTAGGTAGGTCGCAGAGTCTGGATGATCCTCACTATATCCATGACTGCCAGTTGGCTAAAGGTGAACCAAGACAACTGGGCATTAGTAGTACCTGATTGATCAGTGCAAGGTCCCATGGATGGGTGCTGGAACATTTCATCCCTGATGGTGGGTACCTTGTTAGCTAAGAATTTTGTAAACTAATCACATTGTACTTGTTACAACTCTCAACCAGTCTGTAGACAGGCTGGATTGCATAGTCTGTCCATAGTCTATAAGAGCTAGGCTGGTCTATTCCTCGTTGCAGCAATTTCCCTGGACAGTAACTCTGCCTTCTTATGAGAAATTGCTGATTGGTAGATCTTATAATGGTCTAACAATCCAAGCCTATCCACCTCCTGGTGGGTTTTCCACCAGTGTCTTTCCAATCATTGTTCCCACCTCTTCAGCTTGCGGACCCCCCCATCAAACCATGGAGCCCCAGGTGAAGAGTAGTATGGGGAAGAACATGAATTGGAGCAATTAGTCAGAATAAAGAGAAAATTTTAAATTTTCCCTGTCAATTGGCAAAATTTTTTGCTTACATGTGTATGAAGCACTTGCCAGTACTGTGCTTTCAACAATGTAAATTGCAACTTCATCTAGAATAGGTGCCTTTTGCAGAATTAAGTCCATAGCCCCTGTTCCCTGTAGTAAAACATTAATTTGGCTGGCTTTGTTTGCAACAACCCATCTGTGCACCTCCAGTATGTTTTTAAAACCACCAAATGTACATGAAGGACAGCAAGAACAAATTATATAATATTCTTTTGAGTTTACCTGGGGATTCATCGGGCAACTCTTTTAAACCAAAGATACTGATTTGAGAAACCCTACAGGAGGCTGGGCTATTTAAACCATTCATTTTGTCTCTATTGATATATCTCAAACCCATACCAAGTTTATCAACTGTCTTATTATTAAGCCATATGCGAGTGGCAATTCTGGGTGAAGTACAGAAAATTAAAAGATACTCTATTCCAAGTTTGTCCTTGTCATTCAGAATTTTGACAGATTCAGAACCCACAATATCTGCCCTCGTTTCTGCCCCCAACAGGTCCACAATCTTGTTTTTGTTCTTCTCCAAAGATAGTTTTGGGCTCTAATCTGAAACCATAAAGGTAAAGTATAGCACACTGGTCAGTATCAATAAGTTTTGGATTCTTTGCCGATGTGTTCAATGATGACTTCCTAATCGTGCATTTATATTTTTGTCCTGTGGTTCAAAATCAGCTTCAGATCCAGTTCCCCATTTGTGCTAGTCAGATCTTAGGACTTCCAAGTCTGAATCTAGGGAACTACAGATATCAATTAATTTATTCATAGTAGGGTCCTCTGTGGTCCGATTACTACCATCCTTTGGCAAATTGCCCGGATGTGAATTCATCTGATTATGGCATTCAGTGTCAGATGGAACTATAGCTTAAGTGTTCCTGAGGATTTTTTTTGCAGATCTTTATGATAAGCCAGACTTTCCCGAATCTCCACCTCACAAGTGGTTAAGGAGCTACTTGAAATAGTTTGTGCTCCAGCTACAGTTAGTCCTTACCAGCAGACAAAGATCTTTTTCTCTTTTTAATTTTTTTAACCCTTTTTCTTAGACTTAGTCTTAGCAGGGGAATCTGCAAAAATTAATAAATGAAAAATCAAGTCTATTCTGTAACGGGTTGTCTGTTAATTGTGCAGGGTCGTCTGTAATTGCTGAAGGAGAACTATTTGGAGGTGTTTATATATTTAGTTTATTTACAATGTCCTTTAATCTAAAACTATTTAGAGCAATGTTTTCTTTAATTGCATCCATCTCATTTTTTATTATGTTGATTGCGCGCATGCGCAAGAAACATGTTGCAGCAGGTTTCTGCAGAAGCAGGTTGTGGAGGCGTGGCACTGTTGTGCCCAATGCCCCCACAGCCTGCAAAGGCTTGTCCCCATCCCCCAATGCCATGGCACGCTGCTGCTGACACTAGTTCAGCCTGCATGCCACAACTTTCAAACAAATTAGACACTGCAATCAGGGGACCCTTTGTCATTGCAGCGTCAGCCATCCGCTGCAATGAGGGAGTGACCCGTCATTGCAGGGCAGGATGTAGCATCTGTGGTATTGTTTGTGAACATGGCGGCAGCTTGCCACCATATTCACAAACAATATGTACCCACCCAATGTTTATTTGCCGATGGGGGAGCCCACTCCCCGTCAGCAGAAAGGAATTCCCCCCCTTTTGTTGTTTGCCGGCGAAGTGCCCAATCCCGTCAGCGAAATAAATCCCCTTTTGTTGTTTGCCGACGAGGATGCCCAATCCCCTGTCAGCTACAGATGTCTCTCCCAGACTCCGGTGGCATGCTGGGAGCCCACCCTAGCGTGCCCCATGCCCCCGAAATGTGGAAAGCATCCCGCAATGTTTTCTTGTACCTGAAAGAAAGGAAATGGTCCCTCGTAGTCTCCCCTCACCCCCCCACAACCAACGCCCACCCACTGCGCACCCAGCCTCCCCACACCTCCCTCACCCCATACTTACCTCCGGAGCATGGCGCGACGATCTTCGCTGGACCGGGAACACGTCTGCACTCTTCAAAGCCGACCACGAACTGAAGAAATGCCGGTAAGCTGTATAATGTAATGAATAGGGTTTTTTCAACTTTAGTGCATATCTCGGGCATTTTTGGGAATTTTTCACCAAATTTCCAACATGGGGTTTTTGGGACCCCTCCTCATGAATTATTGAACTGTCATGGTGTTAATCAGCCCCAAAAGGTGGTTTCGCGGTCACTGTGTGGAATCACTTTTCGGGGCTGATTAATGAAACGACAGTGCCAGTGTTCATGGTGGGCCTCAAAAGCCTATGTTGCAAATTGTGGAAAATCCAAAATGACTGTTTTACGTTACGTGTCAGTAGTTGTTACGGCGCTTGTAACTTCGCGAATGTACAATATTTTCATGCCAGATTTTCAACATTGGCATTTTGTCACACCTCCTTGTGAGCAGTACAGATGTCATTGTTCACATCCTGGCCAAAATGTGTTTTCGCACTTCTGGCACAGAATAGCACAGTTGCTGTGGGAAATCAGTGTTCAGGACAGATTAAGAAAATGACAGTGACACTGTTCATGAGTAGAGGTCCTAAAATGCCTATGTTGAAAATTTGGTAACAATACTCCATAAAATGACTGTGTTACTAGCATGCATTGCGCAGTTGGCACGCACGCTCATAACTCCGCGAATTTCTAATATTTTCACTCCAGATTTGCAACATTGCCATTTTCCCAGATCTTCTTATGAACAGTACAGCTGCCATTTTTCCCATCCTGGCCAAAATGTGTTTTCGCACTTCCGGCGCAGAATAGAGCAATCGCTGTAGGAAATCACTGTTCGGGACAGATTAAGAAAATGACAATGGTACTGTTCATGAGCAGAGGTCCTAAAATAGCTATGTTGAAAATTTGGTGATGACAGCCCATCAATTGACTGTGTTACAAGTGTGCGTTGCGCACTTTCCATGCACCCTTGTAACTTCGCAGATTTGTAATATTGTCACACCATATTTCCAACAGTGCCATTTTTTCACACCTCCTTATAAGCAGTACAGCTGTCATTTTTCAGATCCTGACCAAAAATGTTTTCAAAGTTCCGGCACAGAATAACATGGTCACTGTGAGACATCAGTGTTAGGGACAGATTAAGAAAATGACAGTGGCACTGTTCATGAGCAGATGTCTAAAAATCCCTATGTTGAAAATTTGGTGACGAAACTCCATAACATGACTGTGTTACAAGCATGCATTGAACTGTTTCCACGCACCCTTGTAACTTGGCAAATTTGTAATACTGTCACACCACATTTTCAACAGTGGCATTTTTTCAACTCCTTATGAACACTGCAGCTGTCATTTTTCACATCCTGGCTACAATATGTTTTTATACTCCTCCGGACAATAGCACGGTCACTGTGGGAAATCAGTGTTTGGGACAGATTAAGATTGACTGAGTGAGAGGGGAGAGTGACCGAGCTCAACTGAGCTTTGTCAGGACTGCTGCGGATTGGTTTGTGGCAGACAAAGGCCCCAACACAAGAGCCCAGAACAAAAGGGCAGCCTGCAGCTCTGGGAGAAACAGAACAAGAGAGCGAGTGAGGGAGGGGAAGTGAGTGAACTCACTGAAGCACTGTCAGGACTGCTGCAGATTTCTTTGTGGGCAGAAAAAGGCGTTGATACAGGCATAGGGTCCCAGTACAAAAAGCCAGCCTGCAGCAGTGGGAGAAACAGTACGAGCGAGTGAGACAAGGGGACTTAGTGAGCTCAACGGAGCTCTGTCAGAGCTGCTGGGATTTCTTTGTGGGCAGAAAAAGGGGCCAATGCAGACAGGAACCCCATACAAAAGGGCAGCTTGCAGCGCCAGGACAAACAGAATGAGCGATGAGAGAGGGAAATCAGTGTTTGGGACAGATTAAGATTGACTGAGTGAGAGGGGGGAGTGACCGAGCTCAACTGAGCTCTGTCGGGACTGCTGTGGATTTTTTTGTGGGCAGACAAAGGCCCCAACACAAGAGCCCAGTACAAAAGGGCAGGCTGCAGCACTGGAAGAAACAGAATGAGAGAGCGAGTGAGGGAGGGGGAGTGAGCGAACTCACCAAAGCGCTGTCAGGACTACTGCAGATTTCTTTATGAGCAGAAAAAGGCTTCAATACAAGCAGGGGCCCAGTACAAAAGGGCAGCCTGCAGCGGTGGGACAAACAGTGCGAGCAAGTGAGACAAGGGGACTTAGTGAGCTCAACAGAGCTCTGTCAGGACTGCTGGGATTGCTTTGTGGGCAGAAAAAGGGGCCAATGCAGACAGGAACCCCGTACAAAAGGGCAGCTTGCAGCACCAGGACAAACAGAATGAGCGATGAGAGAGGGAGACTGAGCGACCTCAACGCAGCTCTGTCAGGACAGCTGCGGATTTCTTTGTGGACAGACAAAGGTGCCAATTCAGCCAGGAGCCCCATACAAAAGCGCAGTCTGCGGCGCCAAGACAAACAGAATGAGCGAGTGACAGAGCGGTACTGAGCGAGCTCAACGGAGCTGTAGTGTGGCTGCTGCAGATTTGTTTGTGGGCAGAAAATGCAGCAACGCAGACAGGAGCCCAGTACAAAAGGCCAGCTTGCAGCGCCGGCAGAAACGGAATGCAAGAGTGACAGATGGGCAGTGAGCAAGCTCAGTGGAGCCGTGTCAGGACTGCTTCAGATTTCTTTCTGGCCAGAAAAAGCCACCACTGCAGGCAGGAGCCCAGTACAAAAGAGCAGCCTGCAGTGCCAGGAGAAACAGAATGAGCAAGTGAGGGAGGAGGAGTCAATGAGTTCAACGGGGCTTTGTTGGGACTGCTGCAGATTTGTTTGTGGGCAGAAAAAGGCAGCAATGCATGCAGGAGCCCAGTACAAAAGGGCAGCCTGCAGTGGCACGAAAACCAGAATGAGCGAGTGATTGAGTGAGCTCAACAGAGCTGTATTGTAACTGCTACAAATTTCTTTATCGGCATAAGAAGGCAGCAACGAAAGCGGAGCTCAGTAGAGGGGTGAAGTGCCTGCAGCTACCGGCAGAACAGAATGAGCGAGTGAGAGAAGGGGAGTGAGCAAGCTCAACAGAGCTTTGTCGGGACTGCTGCAGATTTCTTTGTGGGCAGAAAAAGCCGCCAACAGAGACAGGAGCCCAGCACAAAAGGGCAGCCTGCAGCGCCAGGAGAACCGGAATGAGTGAGTGAGACAGGCGGACTGAGCGACCTCAACAGACTTCTGCCGGGACAGCTGCGGATTTCTTCATGGGTAGAAAAAGCCACCAACACAGGCAGGAGCCCAGTACAAAAAGGCAGCCTGCAGTGCCAGGAGACACAGAATGAGTGACTGACACAGGGGGAGTGAGCCACCTCAATGGAGCTCTCTCGGGACTGCTGCATATTCCTTCCTCGGCAGAACAAGATGCCAATGCATGCACCAGCCCAGTACAAAAGAGCAGCCTGCAGCACTGGGACTAACAGACTGAGCCACTGACAGAGGCCCACTGCGCGAGCTCAACAGACCAACGCAATCAACATTCGGCATTGACAAATGCTTGTTACTAATTAATCCATGAGCATCAAGTGAGCAGCATGTGGATTGCACATAAATATTTTGAGATCCTCACTTAGGTTAAAAGGGTCTGTAGTTATAGAATTTGTATTCATATCATTTGTAATATTTTGAGTATATAGCCTACTCGTCTGATTAACAGTTTCTGATTTCTGTAGTGAATCTCATTTTTTAGATAGTGTAATGAAGCTCCTCAATTATCTCACCTAGATTTGTGTTTTTAACTAAATCGTTGACGGAGGCATTTGTGGATTTCTCAGGATATACATATGAGGTATCTGATTAATTCATTGTGAGCCCTTTGGCAGAAAAGTCCAATGATTTCATTTTCATTTAATTTTTATTGGTTATACTGGAAAAGCATGTGAGCATTGCTGCCCATTTACACAAGCATCCAGTTACATATAACAATCATGAAACATGACATAGGCTTAAACATTTAACTTACAGCACGGGTTAATACAATGGTACTGAAAATCAGAATAATACAAACTAAAGGGCAAACCATGAAATAGCCTTGGTGAATTAACAAATACAAGGTGACAGTAAGCATTCAGTAACGGTTTAACAATAATATAATATAACAGTGGGAAACAAAAAATTCAAGTACAATCTAAAATCTAGGTGGATTAGCAATACTACAAGTGCTAGAAAGAGAGGGTAAGTGCCAGAGGTGGATACCAGAGGGTGAGAGGAAAAGAGTGCAGAAGGGGAACCAGATTAGGGCTGTGAGCAGGTACAGGTGAGGGAGAAATGTCTCCTGATACTGTATTTGAAGGCATTTGTGGAGGGACAGAGTTTTAGTTCCAGATGGAGAGAGCTGAAGAGCTTGGGTCCCATAAAGAAGAGTGTTTTCTGGCCTTGAGTGGTCCAGCAGAAAGGAACAGTTAAAGAGAGAGTGGAGGAAAGTCTAGTGGTCCTGGTGGTGGTGGCTATCTGGAAGAGAGAGGTGAAGAAATCTGGAAGCAGTACAAAGGAGAGTTTGAAGAAGAAGGTGGCCATCTTGCAGTTTAGGCGGGCTTCAAGGGAGGGCCAACTGTTGAGCTTATGAAGGTCACACTTATGACCCTGATGATCACAATGATGAAAAGAAACACAGCTGAAAAAAACAAAACAGAGGTACTTTTTTGTCCTAAAAAGTGTTTGGTTTTGAGCGCATTATATTTGTTTTAGTTAAGTCTGATCTGTCCCCATCAGCAGAACTGTTTTTGAAAAACTTTCCATCTGACTTATATCTATGCTAATGCAGGCTCTAGAAGACAGGGAGGCACATCCTTATACTGTAGTGTTGAGATTCAGAAGAGAGAACTATTTTAGGGGTAGAAGTGAGACAGGAGTTATCTACCTCTTGTATTCACTGAGCTTGTTGTGGGTTCATTTCCTTCCCTTGTCTCTCTGCCTCCTATTGGCTATCTAGCAGTGTCAAAGTATCATCAATTGGTTTCCCTATTTTGCCAAAGTGTTTGTTACTTTTAGTTTTCTTTCCACCTCTCCTCTGAGACTTGACCTGTTTAGATCTTTTATGCTAAATCTGCTTAATTTTTCCTTGCTTTTTTGTTTCATCTAATCTAGAACTTGCTAATTGGCTGGCATTCAGTTCATAGTCATCAAACTGAGTAATGTTGCTAACTGGCAAATTATTACCAGTAGCCTCACTATTTAATGAGGTCACATTGGGTTCTGTAGCAGTCTTAGCTGCTTCTTTTCTTGTTAGCACCATATGGAAGAAGTAAAAAAAAAAACACAAATATATCAAATTTAGTAATCTCTGTACAATTAATATTATGAAAATAAAACTCAAAAAAAGTATTAATAAATAAGCATGAATGAATGTGCAGAGTGATAATTAAATAATTAGTAATTTCAAAATACTTGAGAAGGAACTATAACTGACCAGTCTGGACAGAGTGCATCTCTTTTCCCTTGTACTGCTGCAATATTTTGATATAAAGTCATTAAAGTCATAAAGTTCAATAGATACTTATGCCACAGAAATGTGCTGATTTGAAGTCAAATAAATGGCTATCCACAACTTATCTAGCAAGGAAAACCAGGGAAAAACAAGGAAAAACAATCTCAAAATAAAAACTGTGTTCTGGGTAATTATGGCCTTGCGTAAAACACAAGCTTGATCCTGAAGTCAGTCTCAGTTCTGAGCCTGCTGTATTCTATGTGATATGTCCATTTGCTGCTACAGCTTGTTGATTTAAAATGTATCCATCTCAAGCTCTTGGTAAAAATGTAGACTTTCCACTTCACTTTTAATATTGTGGGCCTTGTAGTTGCACCAAACACTTTCAGGGGTTTAATCCCCAGTTGTCCTTCCCATGTTCCTTAGGTTTGGGGAACTTAAACCACCAGAATCAATAACAGCATTCAATAGCTGGCTGTTTGGTGGCAGTGCGGTACTAGAGAGGCTGAGGAGATTAGTGCAGTCCACTCCAAGAGGTGCTGCATACCTTTATTAGGAAGGATAAACAAAAATAAAATTAGAAGGGGTAATGACTCAGTAAGGGTAATCTCTATATTCACTCAGCTCCAGTAACCAAAGGTAACTTTTCCTGTTACTCTGTTTTCCTAGTTAATCCTTAGAATTCACTTTTAAACATAAGACAATTCTTATTTAAACTCCAAATTGGGCTGCCTATTATTTGAATCAAATCAGTAATGAAATAACATTATGCTGTGGATTACCTAGACGCAGTATAAAAAATCTATAATTGATATGCAGAACTTTCAGCAGTTAAGGTTTTAGAAGTTAGCTCGAGAATTTACATAATGCAGAAAAACAAAATGCACAATATTCACTAAACTCACTTAGTAATCAACATCTTGTAAGTGTAGGTCTGAAGGAGCTGGTTATACTTTGTTTAAGAGAGAGTTCTCAGGAAAAATTTAAAATCCAGATCACAGTAAGAATGACTCTATCCCTCACCGATCTAGTTGAAAATGGTGATCTAACAGACAGACGTCATGCCTGCGCTTTTAGAGGGAGTAATCATGTGACTGCTTTGGCACTCATTTGAAATGAAGTTAAACAGCTCAGCATGAAAAATAAATATATATATTTTTATGTTTTGACATATATCGAGAGTGAAGGTAAGTGAGACATGCAATGCCTCATATTTTGACAATATCCCAAATCTGTCTAAAAATGTCACGGGCTCCAATGTGAGAAAAACAGAAAAAAACAGCGAGTGTGCAAAGATAAGTAAAGTATGTAATGCAGTTAAAAGGAATTAAAAGCTCAGTCTAAAAAGTCTAAAAGTATAGTTTGGCAAAATTAGAACTAGTAAGAAACAGCTTTCCTTGCATTTCTCTAAAATTCAGCATATCTGCATAGTCCAGGATCAGCTAAATACTTTATAGAGCAATAGTTGAGGTCGTAATGAGGAAGCAGACTTAAACAAATCTTCTTGGTAAGCGAATAACCCATTTTCCCAAGATTCATCTTCACCTGTGGTCAGCATCCTTGCAGTCTTCCCCATGGGCAGGCTACTTCCGGCTACCTTGGGACTCCAGGCCCAGTGGAACGAAGCAGCCGAAGGGGGAAAAGAATACAAATTCAGCCACACAAGGTGGTTTGAAAAGACAGCTAATTTTCTCCTAAGTAAGAACAAAATGCTTTTACTAAGTTTCAGGCAATGGTGGCATACATTTCCAAAGGGAGAATAGAGCATTCTAGCTGTCCTGCTCACCTCACTCCTCCACAGTGAGGCAGCATGCAGTTGCGTGCTTCCTCCAGCAGTGAATCTGCACCATGTTCCCTAGGGCAGACCACTAGTACTAAAACCACTAACCAGATTTTTGCAGCATTAGCTGAATCAGATGCAATTCCTGATTGCATCTCCTGTGCTACTTATGTTCTGTCCCACCTACAGTAAGCCTTGCTATTTGCTGCTAATCCTTAATAGGCAATTCAAGGCAATTGAATTTGTAAAGTACGCTATCCCATAGTGTTTGTAGTGCTGCACATTTCAAAAACATGTAGAAACATAGAAACATAGACTTTGACGGCAGATAAGGGCCACTTGGCCCACCCAGTCTGCCCATTTTCCTACCTATTGGATAAGCTGCAGATTCTAGTTAACCAACAGCCTACTTCCTGCAACTCCCCACTATAATTGCCTCATGTCTGTCCCATGCATGTTTGAATTCCCCGACTGTTTTAGACCCCACAACCTCTCCAGGAAGGCGGTTCCATGTGTCCACCACTCTCTCTGTGAAAAAGAATTTCCTCACATTACCCCTGAGCCGTCCCCCCTCTAACTTTAAATTGTGCCCCCTTGTTCTTACACATCTCTTTTTCTGAAAGATGCTACCCTCCTGGACTTTGTTGATTCCCTTGAGGTACTTAAAAGTTTCTATCATGCCCCTCTGTCCTCCTTTCATCAAGGGTATACATATTAAGCTCTCTCAGTCTCTCTTCATATGGTTTCTGATGTAGACCCTGCACCATTTTAGTTGCCCTCCTCTGGACTGCTTCCATCCTGTCTATGTCCTTGCATAGATGAGGTCTCCAAAACTGCACGCAGTACTCCAGATGGGGTCTTACCAACTGTCTGTATAGAGGGATAACCACTTCTGTTTTTCTACTTGTGATGCCCCTCCCTATGCATCCCAGTATCCCCCTGGCTCTCCTTACTGACTTCTCACATTGCTTACCCACCTTTAGGTCATCTGATATGACTACACCCAGATCCCTTTCCATTATTGATGTCATTAGTACCTCCCCTGCTATTGTGTACTCTTCTCCTGAATTTTTATTTCCCAGGTGCATTACTTTGCACTTCTTTGCATTGAATCTAAGTTGCCATAAGTCTGACCATTCCTCCAACCTTGCCAAGTCCCTTCTCATCCTTTCTACCCCCCCCTTGTGTATCAACTCTGTTACAGATCTTTGTGTCATCAGCAAAGAGGCATACCTTTCCTTCCAGACCCTCCGCAATGTCACCTATAAAGACGTTAAAGAGGACTGGACCAGTACTGAGCCCTGAGGTACTCCACTAGTAACCTCCCTTTCTTCAGAATGTGTTCTGTTCACTATTACCATCTGTGTCCTGTTGTGCAGCCAGTTTGCTACCCAGGCTACCACCCTGGGACCCACTCCCAGGCTGGCTAACTTGATTATTAATCTTTTTGTGCGGGACTGTGTCAAATGCCTTGCTAAAGTCTAGGTAGGCCATATCCATAGCCCTCCCTGGTCTATTACTTTGGTCACCCAGTCAAAGAAATCGATTAGATTCATCTGACATGACCTTCCTGCTGTGAATCCATGCTGCTTTGGGTCCTGTGCCCTGCTGGCCTCTAGGTACTCAACAATTCTTTCTTTCAGAAGTGATTCCATCATTTTCCCACCACTGAGGTCAAACTAACAGGTCTGTAGTTTCCTGCTTCTGCCTTGCTCCCACTTTTGTGAAGGGGAATCACATCTGCCCTCCTCCAGTCCTCAGGTACCACCCCATCTTCCCATGATTTGTCAAAAGTGTGGTTAGTGGTGTCACTAGGTCCTCCCTTAGCTCTTTTAGGATTCTAGGGTGAATCCCATCAGGCCTCATTGCTTTGTCCACCTTGAGTTTTAGGAGTTCTTTCAGTACTCTTTCTTCTGTAAATGGACTGGTGTCAACCCCACTATCCAGAGTGCTTCTACTGTTTGGTTTAGGTAACTCCTCCTCTTCTTCTTTTGTGAATACTGAGCAAAAGTATTCATTCAGTATCTTTGCCTTTTCACTGTCTCCCTCTGCCCACCTCCCCTCTCCTTTATTAATCTTCACTATCCCTCCCTTAACCTTTCTATGCTCCCTAATGTACCTATAAAAGGTTTTATCCCCCTTCTTAACTGAGTTGACTATCTTTTCCTCGGTTTGGGCCTTTGCTTTTCTGACTGCCTTCCCCACTTCTTTCTGCTTTAATTGATACAGTTCCCTGTCATGCTCCATCTGTGATTCCTTATACTTTTTGAATGCAGCCTTTTTCTCCTTAACCTTCCCTGACACCTCTTTTGAGAGCCATAGTGTTTTTTTATTCCGCTTTGTTTTCTTTATTTGTTTCACACAAAGGCTTGTTGCCTCCATGATGGCAGTTTTGATTTTTCTCCATTGTTCTTCCACCCCTCCTTTCTGGCCATTTGCTAATGCATTCCTCAGGTATTCACCCATTATGCCAAAGTCAGCCCTTCTAAAGTCCAGTATCCTTGTCTTTGTATGGCTTGTCTCCATGGTTGTCTTTATTGTGAAGCACACTGTGCAGTGATCACTTGTTCCCAGATGTCTACTGACTTCTAAGTTTGTGATTCTCTCTCCATTTGAGAGTACCAGGTCTAATATTGCTCCCTCCCGAGTGGGCTCCACCACTAGCTGTCTAAGGCATGCTCCCTGTAGGGCATCAAGAATGACCCTGCTCTTGGATATGGCTGCAGTCCATGTCGCCCAGTTAACATCTGGCATATTCAGGTCCCCCATCAACAGTATCTCCCCTTTTTCAGCCATTTTGAGGATGTCCTTTATCATTTTCTTGTCCATTTCCTCCCCTTGAGATGGGGGTCTGTATACAACCCCTGTGCAGATTGTGATGCCATTCCCTGACTCCAAGGTGACCCAGAGTTCCTCTTGTCCTCTCCCTTTACTTTTTAGTTCTGTAGCTTTGATCCCTTCCCTTATGGAGAGAGCTACTCCACCTCCTCTTTTACCCTCCCTGTCCCTTCTGTAGATTGTGTACCCTTGTATGTTGACATCCCAGTAATGGATCTCTGTGTACCATGTTTCTGTGACTGCCACAATATCCTCTTCCATCAGGACTGCTAGCTCTGGAAGCTTGTTTCCCAGACTATGGGCATTGGTACTCATTGCCCTCCATTTAATGTTGGCTTATCCTTTTTTACCCCATCACTGCTCTTATTGCCCTTGTCCATTTTTCCATTTTCCCCTGTCCTGCCCTCTGTCAAGCTCTGTACCTCAGTGTTTACCCTACTACCTGCCATGTTTTGTGGGGGGAGGCTTGAACTTTCCTGTTTCCTATTAGCACCCCCCCTTGGCTAGTTTAAAAGTTTGCCAAGGAAGCCTTTAAACCTGTCACCGAGGAGCGTGTTTCCCTTCCTGGACAGATGCAGACCATCATGCCAGTATAGACCTTCATCTCTCCAGATGAACCCCCAGTCCCCAATGAAGCCAAAGCCCTGTGTTCTGCACCAGTTTTGCAACCATTCTTTAAACTGCATGGTGTGAAGTACCCTGGCCTCCGCCCTGCCATAGACTGGCAGCACCTCTGAGAAGGTTACCGTGCTTGCTACCTGTCTGAGGCCCCTCCCCAACTCCACAAATTCATCCTGCACTGCACTGATCTCATGCCTAGCTAGGTCATTTGTCCTGAGGTGGACAATGATATCTAGTTTCCTCACCTGTGATGCTGATTCTGCAATCCTGAGGATTCGCTTCCTGTCCCTCCAAGCCATGGCACCAGGCAGGCACCTTACTTCCCTCTTCTCTCCCTTCCCCAGGTCTACACCCCTAACAATTGAGTCCCCTATCAGAAGCTGTTTCTTTCCCCTGTGGTGTCCCTTGCCACTCTTTTGTGGGTCTCCCTTGTGGATGTCCCCAGCATTTTTCTTGGTCTCCAATGAGGGTGTCATCATAGAGGAACCTTGATTTGCCAGGCTGATATATGATTTGTGCAGAGGTGCAACTCGGGGGCTACACCTCTGTTCCACCACCCTCACCCTCCCTGAACCTACTGTGGTCCATCTGCTTTTCACACATGGCTACCTCTGAGGCAGTGGTTGTGGAACTGGTGCTCTTTGGGTGGGGGAGGCCTCCTTGGTCCTTGCCAGTTCAGCCTGGAAGTGGGCAACCTCCTCCCTCAGAGCTGACAGTTGCCTGAAAATAGGGCAGCAACGCAGGTTCCAGAATGTCTCCTGGAAAATTGCTTCCCCACAGCCAGTGCATGGCACCACTCCCCTCATGTCCCTCTTCCTTATAATATACAATGAGTAATATATAATTTTTTTTGTTTGTTTGTGTGTACTTACCCTGTATGCACTGTGCTGGGTAATTAAGAATATGACAGTTCTGCTCCAAGACCTGTTGAGGAAGTGATGTCAGAACCTTGGCTATAAAGGAAATGCCACACCTGGGGTGGGCGGGGGTGAGGGAAGGGTGGGTGGGTAGGCCACAGCCACTGGTGACTGTTAGAAACAATCAAATACACCACTGCTCCACCACCCTGGTGAGTACTGCCCTTTACAGTAAGTCAACCAACACCACAATGTACTAGACCACTGCTCCTACACAAACCACTCTACTGAGTCCAGGGATAAAAACAAACTCATTGTTCCTCCAGCAGGACACTTCTAAAATATTGCACAAATATCTTTCCAAATCCTATGTGTCTAGCACAGAAGTCAAGCAACTTCAGTTGTATTTTAACCTCTCTGGTTATAAAATTACTACACTTTAATGGAATCCTGCAATTCTTAATGCCAATAAGAAAATAATGCAACTTTCTGTAGAAAGTGTAGCTTACCTTCCTAGTCCCCTACAATATTATGTTTTACCATGTTCGCAGTTCCTCAAATGCATTCTAGATTGCTCTCTGCAGTATAGCAAGTTTCTCAGCTTCCAACAGGAGCAGGCAAGTCTTTTCTGATGGGCTTTTCTCTGTGTAGTTTGCTTAAGACAGCAGTGATAAAAGCCCCACCCAGAATCAATTGATTGACTAGTGACACCTGTGGTGTAAGCAGGCCTTTCAGTGAAGACAATTTGCTATGTCTGCTTCTAATGCTCAATAACTTTCGAGGCAGCTCCCCCTCCCAAGCTAGGCACTCAGGACAATCAACCAACAGAAGCAACACAAGCAGCTCACCTGAGGAGGCCGAATTTCCAGCCTGATAACTTTCGAGGCAGCTCCCCCCCCCAAGCTAGGCACTCGGGACAATAAAGCAACAGAAGCAACACAAGCAGCTCACCTGAGGAGGCTGAATTTCCAGCCTGATAACTTTCAAGGCAGCTACCCCCCCCCAAGCTAGGCACTCGGGACAATCAAGCAACAGAAGCAACACAAGCAGCTCACCTGAGGAGGCCGAATTTCCAGCCTGATAACTTCGAGGCAGCTCCCCAAGCTAGGCACTCGGGACAATCAAGCAACAGAAGCAACACAAGCAGCTCACATGGGGAGGCCGAATTTCAACCCTGATAACTCGAGCAGCTCCCCCAAGCTAGGCACTCGGGACAATCAAGCAACAGAAGCAACACAAGCAGCTCACCTGAGGAGGCTGAATTTCCAGCCTGATAACTTTCGAGGCAGCTCCCCCCCCAATCTAGGCACTCGGGACAATCAAGCAACAGAAGAAACACAAGCAGCTCACCTGAGGAGGCCGAATTTCCAGCCTGATAACTTTCGAGGCAGCTCCCCCCCCAAGCTAGGCACTCGGGACAATCAAGCAACAGAAGCAACACAAGCAGCTCACATGAGGAGGCCGAATTTCCAGCCTGATAACTTTCGAGGTAAAGAGAGCCTCTTCTCTTCGTCTGGACACCTGCAGGGGGGTGCTACCTGATGAACACTTATATTTTATGAACTTTGTTCCCTGTTCACCACTGGGTGGGCTTGTTATTTGCTTCTCTTTGTGCTACTAATGCTGAAGTGTAAAGCTAGGGACTCACTGGTTTCCCTAGATTTGCCTTGCTGATTACACCTTAAAGCCAGATATACCAAGCAGCTAATATTGAGCAGACTTGTTTAATATGGTGGTATTGGAGCTAATTGTGCTTGTAACTGAAGGTATTAGGATAGCTGGGTCCTAGTGTGACCACATTTTAGAATAGCCCTGTTTGCTTAGAGTGGAGCTCCTTCGTGAAAGTCACAACATATTCTCCCACTGCATAGTAATGAGAGGCTTTGTTTTCTCCACTACATAGGCAGCTCCCCCCCCCAAGCTAGGCACTCGGGACAATAAAGCAACAGAAGCAACACAAGCAGCTCACCTGAGGAGGCCGAATTTTCAGCCTGATAACTTTCGAGGTAAAGAGAGCCTCTTCTCTTCATCTGGACGCCTGCAGGGGGGTGCTAGCCCGACCCAACCACCCTCCCACCCAGGGGCAGCTGTCAATTTAAGGATCCACCCCGTGACATCATATCCGATGACATCACATCCTGTTGCCCAGAACCTATCTCCCCACTTTCCCATTTGCAGGTTATACCTGCTGGCCACTAGAGGGACCTATGCTCCCTCGCTACTTCCTACTCCTACCTGTACAGCACTACTTCCCTGGGATCTTGCTCACCACAATGTATTGGCCCTGCCTCATGCTCTGCCTGTGCCTCTCCCCACTAGCAGTGCACTTACCCACTTACCCATCTGCTACTCCGCACTGTGCCCTGGCACCCCTCCCTCCCCTTGCTCCTGAACCTGCTCTCCTGCCCCTTGGGACCTCTGTGTGTCTAGGTCCTCCCTGCCCTTCCCCTAGCTTTCTTGTCACCTCAGGCACATCTGGGTGTCTTCTTATTCTTGCCTTCCTTTCCTGTACCACCCTGCCCACCCCTGCCCCCTTAGCCTCCCCTCCCCCCTCTCATGTCAGTCGTAGGAAAACCTCTCACCATGTCCCAGCCAGGGTGTTAGTCATGCTACTACTCCTGTCAGGGAACATTCATCCAAACCCTGGCCCGGTTCCCAGGAGCTCCCGACTCGCACAGCACAGGCCCTATGCATGGTCTCCATGAATATCTGTAGCCTCTTAAAAGTTTGACTCACTACAATGCCTGGTCATATCAATTAACCCTGATGTCATTGCTCTGGTTGAGACTTGGCTGTAAATCCTCCCTGACTCCCTAGTCTCCCTTCCTGGTTTCACCCTCTTCGGTCTGACCATGTTGGGAGGCAGGGGTGGCTGCTTGCTTATGTCAAGGAATCTCTCCCGTACTAGCCCTGCCTGCTCCCATCCTTGACTCAGGGCCCAGGCACTTACACTGAAACTAACCCCTGACCCTTTAAAGGGACCCCTTTATCTGACTACTGCATACGTGACCCCCAGGGACCAAACGCAGGCCATTGCCTCTCTTACAGAATACCTTACCTCACTACCTCCTTCCGCTGATAAAATTCTGGTGGGTGACTTAAATGTCAACTGGCTCAGCCCCTCCTCCTCCTCCTCTACCCGAGACTCCTTTTCTGCAATAGACCTAACGCAACTAGTTACCCACCCTACCAGGACTAACCCCAAGAGAGGCTCCAGTACCCTGCTTGATGTGGTACTCACCAACCGCCCTAATCGGAACCCCAATGTACATGTCCTCCCAGACTCTCTCAGTGATCACTCCCCCATTCTATTCTACTGGTCATCCTCAGTCCCCAAACCCAAAGCACAGTCCACATGCCGGCGGTGTCTAATACCTGGTGGACTGATAAAACTTAAGGAACTTCTGTCCCAAATTGACTGGTCTCCTATACAGGCAACTCCTGACATTGACACAGCTCTCTCCTTCTTTACCCAAACTTTTAATAATGCCTGTGATATCTTTGCCCCAATGTTGACCCGCCGTTCTAAAAGGCAGAATGCCCCCTGGGTAACCCCAGCTTTGATCCACCAACTCAAACATAGGGACAACCTATGGCACCGTGCCATTGAGACTGGCTGGCCCAATGACAGGCGGTTATATGCTGCCACCGAAACAAGTGCACTCGGGCCATCAGAAAGGCCAAGTCTGAGCACTATTGGTCCTCACTCACTGCCTCATGGGGAACCCCAGAACCTTCTGGGATAACATTAAACAGTTAAATGGGAGTGCACACTCCCCCCACCACAGATCAACATTAATGGTGTGATCTCCTCAGACCCAGCCCTCATAGCCAACCACCTCAACACCTCATTCACTGACCTTAGCCCTATCCTCCCTACAAATTTTTTTGACCCTCCTCCCCCAGCACCAGCCGTAAATCTTTCTCGCCCTTATTTTCTCTTCTGCTGTGTTTCTGCCCAAGAACTTAGGCCGCACCTTGTCACTGCCCTCAAGAGTAATAGTACAGGCAGTGACACCCTGCATCCGTGTATCCTCCGGCTGGTCTTAGACACAGTCCTTACCCCAATCACATGCCTCATCAACCTCTCTCTTTGCCTGGGAATGGTTCCAACTGCCTGGAAAGTTGCCACTGTCACCCCTATCTTTAAAGGTGGTGATAGGACTGTGGCTGGAAACTATCGACCAATCTCCATTCTCTCTCCTCTCTCCAAGGCCTTGGAAAAAGTGGTGGCCTCCCAAATCTCTGACTACCTCTCCACCTACAATGTCCTATGTCCTGAGCAGCATGGCTTCTGAGCGGGCCACAGTACCAACACAGTCCTCCTAGAGTTCTCCAACTTTCTCCACTCCTCCTTAGACACTGGTTCTCTGACTGGTGCGGTCTTCATTGACCTCTCTAAAGCTTTTGACACTGTCTCCCAACCCCTCCTTCTTGATGCCCTTAGTCTCTCTGGTTTTGCTGCTGGGCCTATCTCCTGGTGCACCAGTTATCTGTCTGACCGCTCACAGTGTGTAAAAATTAATGGGACCTACTCAGACATCTGTCCCATCTTTTCTGGGGTTCCCCAGGGCTCCATTCTGGGCCCCTTACTATTCTCCCTTTACCTTAACACCCTTCCACGCTCTTGCTCTGGGAACATTCTATTGTACGCTGATGATGTAGTCATCTTTGCCTCAAGTCGTAACCCTATTGCCCTCCAGGACTCGCTGCAGAAGTCCTTCGCTGAAGCCGAGGGCTGGTTCAAGGAACATAGATTGGTGATAAATCTTAAAAAAACAAAAACCATGTTCTTCACTCATCCTCAAAACAAGTCCTGCAACTTCAAACTCCTCATTCACCCAGGGTTCTCTTTCCCACTCGAACAAGTTTGCTCCTATAAATACCTAGGGATCCATTTTGACCCCTCCATCTCCTTCCATGGACACATCGCTGCCCTAGCCACTGCTGCTAATATCCGATTGGGCATCTTACATCGGTATAAACACTGCCTCCCCCCAGTGGCTCTTTGACTCGCAGTCACCTCCTCTATCCTGTCCCTAGTGGACTATGGACTGCCGGTGTATGGTGCTGCTGATCAGACCGCACTCCATAAAACTTGCACTACTCTGAATAAGGCCTGCAGGTTAATTACTGGGGCCCCTAGGCTGACACACACCTGTCTACTGTACACTAAAGTGCTGGTACTTGATCTTGATGAGCACCTCAAATATCTGACCTGTACCCTTACAAAAAAGACCCTCCTTGGGCTATCCCTGCCAGGTTTGACCACCACCATACGCCGCTCTGTCCCACTAGTTCATACTCGGACGTCTGGGAAAACTTCTCTTGTTATCCCTAGAGCTAGGACCTCTCACAGCCAAAAAGCCTTCAGCTTTAGGGCTCCCTCCTGGTTCAACACACTGCCCCCTCCATCTCCAGGCCCAACTATATGCGTGCTTCAAAACTTCCCTTCATTAACCACCTTATTACACCCGATGCTGTAATTGCCATTAGTCAAAGCCGTACTCAATACTTATGACAAAGCTTACTACTAAGCTGCTAAGGACAACATAACTCTGGTATTGTTTGCATCAATCCTACCTGTACCAGCTTGTTTGTATCTATGTCTTAAGTTACTGTTATACTTATGTGTTGTACTGCTATACTGTGTATTTTCGTTTGTCTTACTGTGACAAGGTACCTTTGTAAATGAGCCTATGGCTCAAAGGTTTTCCAAACTGCTGTTTAAATAAAATAAAAAAATAAAATAAAATAATACACACACAAACCCTTTATCTGAAACCAGGGATAAACTCACTGCTTAGCCAGCAGGACACTTCTAAAATATTGCACAAATATCCTTCCAAATCCTATGTGTCTAGCACAGAAATCAAGCAACTTCAGCTGTATTTTAACCCCTCTGGTTATAAAATTACTATATGTACTAAATGGACCTAATAACAGTCCAATAAAACTGGTGCAAATGAAAACACTTATACAGTTTAACATCGGTTCAAAACTGGGCTCAGAGGTTGTTATACTCCAAAGAATAAAAAAAAAGAACTCTGAGTTTTTAGGTCCCACATATAGCCTTCTCAAACAGATTGTAAAGATGTGTCAAGCTAGGGTGTAGCACAGAAATGCTGCAGAATCTCATAGAATATTGCAAGTTACTGCAGGGACTATTGTAAGTCAATGGCAATTAAGCCCTTTTGTCATGCAGGATTTCGTGACATGTCATTACTGCAAGTTAATGTGTTTCATTGTGGCTGACACATCTGTACATCCGCCCCTTTTTAAATGCCTCCACCAAGGAGGAACTTTGGAAGGAGGAAAGCAAAGAGTTCCAAATAGTAGGAGCAGCCATGGTATTTCTAAGTGGTTTCCTTTTCTCTTCTCTGATGAATAATAATCTCCTTAATTATTATGTTTTAGGGGAACTGTTGTGACATGGATATATAATAAGGAGTATAAATTGCATATTTATATCAAAGATTACTATTAATATGTTATGAAATTTGTTCTGTTAAACTCTTTGCTCTCTTTTTTTAGCTAAATTGAACTGTGATTTTTATCTGGTTGTATGTTTATGAATAGGTTATCTCATATTTTTTTTGTGATTTTGTATTGTAAATCTTATTGGAAAATAAAAATATTATTAACAAAAAAAAAAGCCGTGGTAAAAGCTCTATTGGCAGAACACTTAAGCTGGCTCTGGGGTCAACCAATAAAGTAGCCTCAGTGGAGCAGAGAGAAAAGCCAGCAGAATATAAGGTTAAAGAGCACCTTTCCCAGTCTTTTAGACTTTCATGCATAAATTACCCCTTCTTGCATTGATTCTGGAATTGTATTTCATTACTATCCTCTATAGTTAGTTTTTGCATTCTGAGCTGCTAAAAACTGCAGAGTGTACCAGAGTTTCTGTAGCAAGCCTGGTGTTTCTGTGGATCCAGGGCTGTACTGCTGACATCACTATAGGGCAGATGAGTGACTGATACTGTGCAGTGCAGTCACAGTAGTTTTGCAAAGGAAAACTACCAGTACTTAATGTACATACTGAGTTTTCCCCCTTCCCCAAGACACCCTGTTAGTATTGCATTGTGCCAAAATCTGAATGCTTTTTTCAGCATGTTTTTTTGTAAAACTGACTAGTATGTGGGACACTCCTCTGCCATATAGTAATGTGAGCAGTACAGCCCTGGGTCCACAGAAACATCAGGCTTGCTACAGAAGCTCTGGTACACCTTGCAGATTTTAGCAGCTCAAAATGCAAAAACTAACTGCAGAGGACAATAATGAAATGCAATTCCAGAATCAATGCAAGAAGGGATAATCTATGCATGAAAGTCAAAAGAACTGGGAAATGTTCTGTTTAAAGCAGCAGTGCAACATAATTAGGAAATGATTATCATAAATCTTTTTTTGGTTGTGAGCATGCAGCCATAGATGAGGTTTCCATATCTGTAAATATTTTTTTCTAGTGATCTTTAGTTTTTTTAGGTATTTAAAATTTGTTTCAATTGTTTAAATATGGCGGCTGTCTAATTTTCAGCTACGCTCCCCCTTCACATCGCACCATGTCTTTTGGTTACTGCAGTGGGACCCTGTGCTGAACATTTCCAATGTCCTTGTTTAGTACTGCCTGTCATACACATGTGCAATTGGCAGCAGAGGGGGTTCCAGATCAACATGGCCAGTGGCAGAAATCTAAACAAAAACAAAGGATAACTGAGCAAATTAGGGGATGATAGTACAATGCTGACCGGAAAGAGTACCAGGTAAATGCTTAGCAGAGAACAGGGAATAAACTGTTGAAAAAGCAAGTTTTTTTTTTACATTGCACTGCTGCTTTAAATCTCAATCACTCTCTATCTCTCAACAAAATATTGCTGTCTCTTATAAGACATATGTTCCTAGCAGTTGCAACTCTGACTCCTGTTATTGTAAGTTTCATGCCCTGTCTTTCACAAAATGAGAACATTTAAGCATAAAAGTCAAAAGGACTGGGAAAAGTTCTGACAGCAAGTCTGACTTCTCTCAGTCCCCATACTTTGTTACAGAGGCAGAAGTAAGTCAATTTTGCAAAAAAAAAATATACTGACAAGGTATTTAGATTTTGGCAAAGTGCATTGCTAACAGGTTGCCTTAGGGAAGGTGGGATAAAGTATGTACATTGAGTACTGGTACTTTTCCCTTGCAACATTTCTGTGACTGCTCTGTACTGCAGAGTGTGAGTCACTCCTCTGCCCTGTAGTGATGCCATCAGGATCCAGCAGCCTAGCAGTTGAACAGCAAAGGCAATTGCAGCAGGGCTGAAAAACAAATCCAGATTATGGAAGGCAGAGTAAGCCTTGGCCAAAAATAACAAATGCACACATCCTTTCAGGTCTAGTACTGCATATAAGGAGCTGGATTCAGAAAGGTCCGCCACATGCTGCGGCAATGGCAGCTTGCGGTGACCATCCCTGCAACCTGGCCCATGCACCTGATTCAGGATCACAGCAGGTGCAGCAGTCTGCATCCCGTGACTTGCAGTAGCTGTGCAAGGTAGGGCACAACACCCAGGAATGCCACAGGTCACAGGACAGGGTAGGTGGCAGTTGTGCCAGTCGAGGGCCACCATAGCACCCTCATGCCCACCTTGGAGGCCCTGTATGGTGTGGGTGCCAGACCCAATCCCCCTTGCCATGGACCCCCCCAGATCAAGGACCTTTACCTGCCCTGGTGGCCCAGTGGTCCCCCAACCCCCAACACACACACACCTGGTAGGTGAGTTGGCAACTAGCCCTGGTGGTGATAGATGGCTGTGCCAGTTGCTGGTGGGGTATTGGGGTGTAGGGGGGCTCTCACTGTGGGGTGGGGGGCCACTAGACTACCAGGAGGTTATGGGGATGGCAGGGGGATCATGTCCCAGGGCATGGGGGGCCTCAACATGTGTGTGTGTTGGGGTCTGGGCATTGGGAGGGTGCCACACACCCAGCCTGGCATGGTGTGTACCATGCCTGGGACCAGAAGCCCATGGGGGGTCCATAACCCACAGGGGTTGTGGAGCTGGGGCACAGTGGCAACCTCCATTGAACAGCAAAGACCAGTTAGACCACCTTTTTGTTGGCGTAACTAGTCTTTGATAGATGTTCACTGGTGGTTGTTTCTGAATCCCATTTATGGACATAGTGGCCACCCTACCTGAATAGGGTGCAAATGCTGCCAGAAACCCCATTACACCATGTCACAAGGGGGTTTCAGGCACATAGATGCAGTTGGGTGCAGGCAGCCTTCCGCATGTCGCAGGCTGCCTATGTGAATCCCACCGGGATGCAACGCAGGATGCAAGTGCAACTTGCACCATCTTTTCCGATGCAAGTTGCCTTGCATCCTGCTTTGGCTTCTCTGAATCTGGCCCAATGAGTATAAGCTATAACTTGTTGTACCATTATGAAAGATGATCATTAAGAGATCTTTGAGGTCTTTAATGGCTGTATTCCTACCTCTGTGGGGCATTTAAACTGCACTGCTTGAACAGTATTTCATTCTTCTATATTCTATTGCTGTACCACCATTTATCTTAAACATCTCTGGCTGAGATGACAACTGACAGTGCATTAAAGAGCTAGTATTGCATGGTCAGGTTCTGGATTTGATTACCAGGGTAAACAAACAAACAAAAAAAAAATATAGATATTGCTGGCAGATAAGGATCACTTGGCTGACCTAGTCTGCCCATTTTCCCATCCTGTAGTATCTACACAGATACTACTTGATCTCTGGCCCATTCATCCCCTCACCTTCCCTTTCCCTAAGATTGCCTTAGGCCTATTGCCTGCATTCATGAACCCCACAACTGTTTTCAGCCCCACCACTTCTAATGGAAGACTGCTCCAGGAATCCGCCACTCTTTCTGTGAAGAAGTACTTCCTCATATTTCTCCTGAATCTACCAACTTCCGGCTTCTCATCATACCGCCTTATCCTTGAGCACTTTTTTTCTGTAATATACTACCCTACTGTACCTTACTCCTGTGAGGTATTTAAAGGTCTCTGTCATATTCCCACATTCCCACTTCTTTTCCAGGGTCTACATATTTAGGTGCTTAAGTTTGTCCCCATAGGACTTCTGATGCAGACTCTGCACCATTTTAGATGCCCTCCACTGGACCTCCTCCACTCAGTCTATGTCATTCCAGAGATGTGGTCTCCAGAACTGGACACAGTACTCTCGGTAGGGTCTTACTAGTGATCTATACAGAGGCAATACCACCTTCCTTTTCCTGCTGGTGATACCTTTCCCTATGCACTCCAGCATCTTACTAACCCTCCCAACTGCCTTGTCACACTGCCTGATCACCTTAAGGTTATCCAATATGACCACCCTAGCTCTCTTTTCTGCTTGTTGGTCATCAGTACCACTCCTCCCATTATATACTTTGCCCCTGGATTTCTGTTCCCAAGTGCATTTACTTGGCACTTTTTCCTTTTAAAATTCAACTGCCATACCCATGACCACTCCTCTAGTTTTCTAAAATCTCTTCTCATCCATTCTACCCCTCCAGGAGTATCAACCCTATTGCAGATTTTGGTGCCATCCACAGAAAGGCAGATCTTTCTTTCCAGCTTCTCTGCAATATCACTTAAAGAGACATTAAATAGGATCTGTCAGAGCACTGATCCCTGAGGCACCACTGCTGGTTACCCTTCTTTCCTCTGACTGAACTCCAACACACACTTTGTTGCTTATCTCCTAACCAATTTCTTATCCAGTTTACCACCTTTGGACCCACTCATAAGCTACCCAGCTTCCTAAGTACAACAGTCTCCTAAGTGGACCAGTGTTGAAATCCTTACTGAAATCTAGGTAGGCCATACCCTCTGTTCCACCCTGATCTAATTCTTTGGTTACCAAGTCAAATAAATCTATTTGTTTGACATTCTCCCCTCCCCCGAATCCATGCTGCCTCTGGTCTTGTATCCCACTGGATTCAAGATATTCCATGATCCTTTACTTTAGCAGTAACTCCGTTAACTTTACCTTTACCAAACTCAGGCTGACTAGCCTATAATTGCCAGCCTTTTCACTGCTACCACTTTTATGAAGTGGGACTTTTTATGCCCTCCTCCAGTCCTCCACAACCATTCTTGTTTCCAATGAGGTGTTAAAAAGGACTGTCAGAGGTGCAAGCAAGTGGCATCCCTCAACTCCCTCAGTACCATTTGATGCACTCCATCTGGCCCAATCACTGTGTACACTTTCAGATTAGCATGTGCTTTCAAGACACTCTCCTCTGAAAACAGACTAGTTTCCTCCTCCCTCTCCCAATGTCCCTGTTACTTTTGTTGTGGCCCCTCCTCTTCTCCTTCCTCTGCAAACACTGATCAAAAGTATTTTTCATGATGTCTGCCTTTTCTTTATCCACCTCTGCACAGTTGTCCCCTTCACTTTTTAATCTTATGATCTTATCTATGATTGTCCTCATTTCACTTACATACCTTAAATATGTTTTGTCCCACTTCATCACAACAAGGGCTATTCTCTCTTCAGTCTGCCCCTTCACAATCCTTACTACTCTTCCTGTTGACTCATCACCTTTAAAATCTGGGACTATTTCATGTATATAGTTTTGCTATTTACAATGTATTTAGCAGATGATTTTATGTAAAAAAAAAGCACATGGAAATGCTGTACCTTATTATAATACATAATAGCAGAGAGCCATGTTAAAAGCACAATTGCCCCTCTGGGGTGTGCAGTAAAGGACATTAGTGCACTTCCCAGGGGCACAAGACTCATGGCCTTCAGCCTTATGTCTTCTGCCCCTAAGGCATAAATTAAATCCTTTAATGCATGCTCAGTCATTATTACTCCTGTGTTGCATACCTTTCCACTTGGGCATATATGGAAATGATTTTGGTTCAGTGAGTCCACTAGGCCAAATATTTTAAATACATTAATAATGATATCATATCTGTACTGTGTGGGTAAAAGGTTAAAAAGGTAAAAGGGTAAATAGTTGTAAGCTTTGTGTCATGTCCTAATCGTGTTATCTGAATGGCACACAGGAGACGGATCAAGCAACCCAAAGGATGCTCTCCTACGAGGAAGGAGGACAGCTAACTTTGCTGTGCTATCAGCATCTCGATAACCATGAGTGACAATACAGCAAGAATTAGAAGCATGGAAGGGATGATGCTGGCTCGCTCTGCACCAGCTCACTGGTACATGTTTACACATACAGCTTCTTCTGCTAGTGTATTAGTGGAAAGAAACCAAAGGAATGCCTCTCCTAGTGAGCAGAACTATTAAAAACAACACATTTATGAGCCTACATTACATTTTGTGAATGCAGGCTCATAACTTTGGCAATTTTCAATATTTTTACCCCAGATTCCTCAGCTACAGCCCTATCGGCTCTGGCCAAAGTTTGTTTTAATTATTGCAGTAGCCAACTTTGTAATATATAAAAACTTGAACCCCATCCCATGCCTTTACTTAAAAAAACATGCATCCACAACACCCAGTATGTATCTATTTTAAAATAACTGTACATACTCTAAAATGAACTTTGCTGTGCTTTTTTTTTCTAGTGAAAGTCTTTAGGCCCCTCATCCTTGATTTCAGTGCTTTTGTCAACTGTTGACACTCACATGTCCTGTTATAATAAAGTTATTACTGCACAACAGCCCCTTCTTATCTCCCTCAGCAGTATTACATTTTCTACAGCAAATGAACCAGTTCTTAATTGCTACTGATTAGGAATAATAAAGGTCTGTACTTCTTGTAGTCAGACTCCCCTGCCACTCATGATTAGAAGTAGCATAGATTCACAACTATTAGATTGCTAGATAGCTTTTTGCATTAGATTCCTTCCACCCTTGGACTTCGTTTTGCACAATAGTTTAAAAAATGGCAAAAAAGGTCTGTACCTTAAGCAACCAGAATCCTGTCGTGCTCACAATCAAAAGTGCCACAGATTCTTAACTGATATGGGCTTACTAATACCAGACACCCCACCACCACCACCACCATGCTCTCTGTCTTCAATTTTGTATACTAGATAAAAAAATGAAAACTGAGAAAAGGTCCATAATTTCAGCTACTGGAATCCCCTTCCACTCATAATCAGAAGTCCAGTATATTCTTAACTGGTATTGGCTTACTAATAAGTCCTCAGTAAAAGAGTCAGCCCTCACTCTCTGGCTTCAGTTTTGCACAATAGGTGAAAAAAAAAAGAAAGATGAGAAGAAAAAAGTTAAATTGTAGAGACCCAGTGGTGTGGCAGACTGAGGCACTAGGTATCTTAGCACCTGATTCACTGGTGTCCCTGGTTTGGGAATAGACCAGGGTTGCTTGGGGGCTGGCCATGGGAGGGAGGGAGGATTACTCAACTTTATGAAAAGTCTTCTCAGTTAGACAGAAAGGAATGCATTTCCAGTGGGTCAGCTGCCAGCTGAATGAACCTGGGTGGCAGCAATGCTGGACCGCAAGAGGAAGGGGAACCCCACGCCCAGATGCTGGCAACATATTTGAAGAGGTGGAGCATGCACATCACATCATTGCATGCATATGGGTCCCAATGAGAAAATGGAGATGAAAAAACTCTGCCACCGCACAATCATGACCTGGTCCCTCGCTGGCCCCACGCGGATGACTAGACACCTCTGGCTAAAGTCCTGTGGCACAGGATAACAGCAGGGTAAGGTAAATCACATTGAAGTCAGGTTATAGAACTGGGGGACCAGCCCAGATAGGGTCCTGTCAGAAAGGTACCAGGAGAGAAACAAAGAATAAAAAAAGAAAAACTGAAAGTTCTGACCAAGACTTAGACCAACCCAGTTCCATATTTCTCAGTTATTTCAGTTATATAAGAAAAAAAGAAACAGTAACATAAAAAACAAAATATTTTTCTCAGAAACCATAAAGACATCAACACATTAATTCCTTTGGCTTACATGATATGCCCTACTGCTGCATGCTCTACATAGGAGGTGTGTGTGTGTGTGTGTGTGTGTGTGTGTGTATGTGTGTGTGTCTGTGATGGGGGAAGAGTTAGAAAAGAAAGCATCTGATCTAAACAGTGACTTCCTGAAAAACTAATTATTTCAATTTCTTTGGTATTTATCAATACATCAACACATTAAATGTATCTTTTTTATTTCATACTTGTTAGCCATTTGATAAGCACAATCAGATACTTCAGTGTATGAGTTTCTATTTGTAAACTGCACTTCCAGGTGGTTAAATGCACTCTATGAAAGCATCTCTTGCATAACAATGCAGATAGTTGTGCAGTTTACAAATAAAAACCCACACCCTGTCATACATTATTACTTACTTTCTAGACAGCATGGGTAATTTGGTAAGGAGGACTCATATTTGTTTATGAAAACTTAATGAAAATAAGTTACAAGAACAGTGTGATGATTCATGGAACTCAATCAAAACAATTGTTTGAGTATGCATCAGTCTTCGTCCATAAATGTTAATATTTCAGTGTTACACAGTATTTTTAGCCCTGCACTTTAGAAGTACTGCACTGAGATAAGTATAACTGGATTAGATCAGTTTCAAACAACGTTTTGTTAATTGTAGCACAATTTATTTTTAGACAGAGACACACAATGCAAATACTGTAGTTACAGTTCTGACCATTCTGGGAATTTGGAACTTATATAAAACAACAGCAATGAGTTACTTTACAGTAGCATAGTTTATTGGAGGCTTCTTCACAAAAATGTCCTTTTGTTATATCTTGAACAGACTTTAAGAGGTTATAAAAAAGATCACATAAGTTGTTTATTAAAATATTGACTTCAACTGAAAAACCTTTCAACATTTAAATTTATGTGCAGTTGCCTCTGCGTGTCTGTTTGCAGCTCAAAAACAGCAGTGTATGTATTAAGGTGATACTGAGAATTAGCTATACTTAAAATATAGTTTTCAGTACTGTATGCAGTTTTGTTGCCATGAAAATAATATCCAAACTGTATAAAAACACAATACAGTTACTCTTCCTACTGTACATAACACCCCTTATGAAAAAAATTCTTGACAGAAACTCTACAATAAATTCTGTGCTGTAGGGTTCATGATGATACCAATTATTATAATTAAATTGTAAGACTGTCTTCAGTTCAGCATGAATGCATTTCATTTAAGCCCCAACTTTTCTTTAAAATGCCAGACTTTGCAAGTCAATAACACTCAACATTTCAGGGAACTAAAGCCATCAGAATTAATTATCTGAAAAACACTTAGTGGTGCCTAAGTTGTCAGGTGGCTGTAAATTAATAATGATTTTTATTTGGACTATTGAAGTGTGGAACACAAAGATAAGGTTTTAATTAGGTTTGATGTTACTGTCTGCTCATAACTATGACCCTCTGCGATAGAAGACAACATTTTTGTAATGTAATGCTTTGCAGGCCAAATCTTACAATTTTCTTTATAAAATCTTGTTTATTTCATTGAATTATACTTGGAAATACAGTAATCGGTTCACAGTTCTCTCAACTGATTTGTTAAACATTGGGCCACACATGTACTGGAGAGCTAAATGTTTTTTTACAAATAACTTTTTAAATCATGACAAACTGAACACCTTATTGGTGCTTGTGAAATTTAACTCATGCCACATGTAAGAAATATGCAATAAATGCTGACTTTTCCTTTAAGTATTGTTTTGTCTGTATGGAGTGTCCCACTGAAGGAAATGGAGTGAGAATGCCTGAAACCAGGGACTCTTGTTGTAGTAGTATTAGCGTGACCCTTCCTGAATCACTTCTCTATATCATTTTCTGCTTCATAATGTGAACATGGACATCTCTGTCCACATTAACAACATATGCAAATTTGTGAACTCCAAAATTGGAATGTTCTACCACATCCACCATGCCCTCACCTCAGTTGCTAGGGTTACAATTGCACAGGGTGTACTACTACCTGGACTATGTTATGCTTAGCCAGTCTTTTCTCAGGCCATAGAAACAGACTTTGACAGCACATAAGGACTGCTTGGCCCACCCAGTCTGCCCATTTCCCTACCTATTGGACAAGCTGCAGATCCCAGTTAACCAACAGCCTACTTCTTCCTACCAACCACCAGAATCACTTATGTCTGTCCCATGCATTCTTGAATTCACCCACTGTTTTTGACTCCATGACCTCCTCAGGAAGACCATTCCATGCGTCCACCATCCTCTCTGTAAAAAAAAAAATACTTCTTCACCTTACCCTTGAGCCGTCCCCCCTCTATCTTCAAATTGTGCCCCCTTGTTCTTGCACATCTCTTTTTCTGAAAGATACTACCCTCCTGGACTTTGTTGATTCCCTTGAGATACTTGAAAGTTTCTATCATGTCCCCCCCTCCCTCCTTTCCTTTAGGGTATACATATTAAACTCCTTTAGTCTCTCTTTGTATGGCTTCTGGTGCAGTCTCTGCACCATTTCTGTTGCCCTCCACTGGACTGCCTCCATCCTCTCTATGTCCTTGCAGAGACGGGGTCTCCAGAACTGCACACAGTACTCCAGATGGGGTCTCACCAACTGTCTGTACAGAGGGATAACAACTTCTTCTACCCAGGCCCTCCTTGTACTATAGTTCCTCATTGTGCAACCAAAATGGGGAAACAAGTATTTGTCCACTTTGCCCCCAAAACTTGGAACTCCCTGCCCTATCACATTAAAGTCTCTAAATCCCACATTTTCAAAAAAGAGCTGCTCTCATATCTAAAATCCTCAGACACATGCTCTTCCTTCTTATCTCTACCCTCTCCTTTCTAACTTGCCCTGCTCCCTCCTGCTGCTAAATTACTGCCTGTTTTTCCTTTTTCTTTTCAGTTTTCTGTGGCACTTGCTCTCTTTCTCTCGCTCCCTTATCTATCCCACTTCCTTGTAGGTTTCCCTTACTCACATCTCCTAGATGTCCTAAATCTCTTCTTCTTTCTCTAGTATTTAACTACAATCCAATGTAGGAGGGAGATCACAATAAAGCCAAATGCTGAAAAAATAGGCATGAAATAAAAATGAAAGACTCAGCACTCCAGGTCATGTGAAAACTTGTAACCATTTTACTATTTCAAAACATTGCAGTACACTTGTAAAAGGTGCAAGGGATTAAATTAGAATCCACGTACCTAGGACAAACAGTCCAGTGTTTCAAGGCCTCCTAGGACCGCTTTGTCAGGGGTATTGCTACTAAAGTGCATTAACAATTTCTAGTGCTCACATCAGGTGCAAATCATTAAAGGACCTCTAAAGTGTAATGAGTGAATAAATTAAGAGTGTCACTAAAGACAATCTCCCACTCAGTTGGCTCACAACACCAGTGCTGCACTCCATATAAATTAAAAGGATAATTGCCCAGTTGGGTGCATACATTAGTTGCCAAATAGGCTAGAGGTTGCCAATAGTGACCAATCACAAAATACATTTTACTGTGAATTCCATTATTAAACATATAATGCAATGTCAAATCTCTTACTTATCTTAAGCCTTTATGAACTAAAACTTTGCCTTTATATATAAAAAACAGTTTTTGGATGTTATTATTCCTTTAATTTTTATTCTTGATTTTATTATTATTTTTCTAATCACTTCAAAATCAACGTCATAACCACAATTACACAAAGAGCAGGTCAGTAAAAAACATTATATCAAATTTACTTTGAAAGGAACATGATTCTGTGGTGTCTGTGCCAGAGGCCTTTCAATCATAAAATATAATAATATAGTCCCTACAGAGACAAAGAGAAGGGAAGATGGCGGGGGTATTATTTTAACTTTTAAATGTATTTTTACTTTACATAATTATGTGCTAATAACACCATAACTGTATACTGGGGGAGGGGGAGGGGAAACATAGAAAATGTTTTATTTTTTTTTATTTATTGTTTATTTTAACCTTTGGGTTAATTTTTTTCTCTACATAACTATATTCTAAGAAATACTGTAAGTAAATCTTGGCACTGACACTACAGGATGGGAAACCTTCCTTTTTAAGATGACAGTCCTTGCATCCTACATTTTTACAGCAGAACTACAAACATTGTCTCCATTCTATCACATCATTAAAATCATTAGGTTTTAACATGTTAAGGCAAAAGATCAACTTACACTCTTTTTTGTCCAGATCCTTATTTCTGTCTCCTCCTCTAGTATTTACTGGAGAATGATCAACTCCCATATATTCATTGCATGCACTCCAGTCTGCTGCATACACAAATGATGTGCCATTGGGTTCAAAATATCTTTATTTCTAATTGCTCGAAAATGTTCATGAATTCGTCCCTTCAATTTTCTGGTCATTTGACCAATATAGGTTTTACCACATGCGCACCAGACTGCGTATACAACATAAGTGGTATTGCATGAGATGAAATGTTTGATTTTTAATTATTTCAAGTCTTTTGAACTTGTATTTTCAAACACAGTCCACTGAACTGCAGACTTACAACTAACACAGTTTTTACATGGGACAAAAACATTCAGTTTAGGTGGTAACCATGTCTGAGGCTGTACTTCTTGCTTAAATTCACTATGCACCAACAAATCTCTAATACTTTTTCCTTTCTTAAAGGATATTAATCGACCACTCTTCTCAATTTCTCTAAGGTCCTGATCCAAGCTTACCAATTGCCAGTTCCTCTTTATAATGTTTCTTATGTCAGTTGAAGCTGGACCATATGTAGAAACAAAACAAATCTGTTCTTTTTTGTTGTTTGTCCTCTCTCTATACTGTAAAAAAGATTTTGTCTCCACTGCTATAACTTGATCAAGGGCTCTCTTTAGAGATGCTTCAGAGCAGCCCCTATCTCTGTGTCTCGAGAAAAGCTCATCTTTTGCTTTAAGAAAATCAGCCTCCTCTGAACAAATTTGTTTTAATCTAAACAACTGGCTGTAAGGTAAACTATCGAAGAAGTATTTTGGATGAGAACTGCATGCATGTAGGAAAGGTTTCCCTGATGTTGGCTTTTTAAAGCTAGTTGTGTGTACATTTTCATTGGGGATGCCTTTAAGTTTTGTATCCAAAAAATCTATCTCAAAAGGACTATACTTAAAGGTGAATCATAAGCCAACCGTGTTATTATTCATGTACTTTAGGAAATTTTATATTTCCTCACTAGGGTCATCCCATACAATTACTATAGCATCAATGAAATGTAAATATTTAATAATTCTACTGTAAAATTAATTTTTACTTGTGTCGTAAATTGCTACCATCTCCCACCAACCCATAAAAATGTTTGCATAAGAGGGTGCAACAGATGAGCCCATAGCTGTACCTCACTTCTGCAAAAATATTGTCCATCAAAAATAAAATAATTACTTTTTAATATCAAGTCTAAAGCCAGCAAAACAAAGGTTATGGGATATTTGTATGAAGAATTTTCCAAAATGTTTTCCACAGCTCGAATGCCTAATTGATGTTCTATCACTGTATAGAGGGATTCTACATCTACCACTAGCCACACATAAGTATCTTTCCACACAAAATCATTCAACTCTTTTAAGACTCTTGTGGTATCTTTAATAAATGAAGGTAATTTAAATACCTCCTGCTGAAGATAACCGTCTAAATATTCTGGGAATGGCTCAAATAAAGATCCATTCCCTGATATTATCGGGTGACCAGGTGGACATTTTGCATTTTTATGCAGTTTGGGAATGTGATAGAATACTGGTATTACTGGTTTTTCTACAAACAGATTTTTTCTTTCTGGACCAGATACCCAACTTTCCTGTTCTGTTAAATCCAAAAAACATTTAAATTTTGTTTGATAAAATGCAGTTGGATTGGCAGTGAGTTTCTGATATGTCAAAGCATCCTGTAACTGTCTATATGTTTCATTACAGTATGCTATATAATCTAAAATGACTTCATTACCACCATTATCAGTTGGTTTTATTACTATATGTTTCATTGATTGTAATTCTTTTAAAGCTGTTCTTTCAGCCGGTCAGATTATCAAATTGTCTTTTCTTGTTATGCTGTTCTACCATAACTTCTGCTTATTTTAATACAACTGCATGGAATGCATTTATGCCTTCACTGTGTGTATGTGAAGGAACAACGGTAGACTGGGTCTTAATCTGTGGTTTATTGGAATTTTGCTGTTCAGAAGACTCTCTGTCAACAACCACCCAATGCTCTTCTATGTTTAATTGAGCCCCCAACTCTTCTAAATCGCTATGGGTCAAGTCACAATTATTTAATGACAATAGTTCCTGCAGTTCTTGATCTGTTAATTCATCTAAATCATTTGTCTCTTCTTTTCTTACATTAGGAACATAGTACACATTATCTGCATCTTCTCCCTCATTCACATTATGTGCTATAAAGCATTTTTTTTTCTAATTCCATTTTCTGAAGATTTTAAACAGGTGATAATACAAATCAAATTCATCTAGTTTCTGTACTGGTACATAAGTAAGGCCATAACTTAAAACATTTAATTGAGCTTCTGAGAATACCTGTGATGCAAGATTAACAACATTCAGAGTCCAAATTAATTAATGACTCAGAGTCTCTTGTTCCCACTGGTCTTCCTCATTTCCCTTGTTGTGTGATTTTTTTTTCCTTTTTTTTGTATTTGTTTGTTTGGGGCCCCCTGTACATTATCTCTGATGTCTTCACTTGAAAATCGAATACTTCATGATGATAAAATTGAATTTGTCACTGAAAAACTATATTGCTTGTTACACCTCTTGATTTTGATCTGCCTCTTGATTGGGATCATGATTGATTTTCCCACGTATACACTTTATTGTTAGTATAGTCTTTTTCATCCCATAACAATTTGGTCTTCTTTCTGTCAATCAATTCTTTTTCCCATTTTTTAGCTTTGTGTTTTAATTTAGTATCTAATTCTTTTATATAGGCTGTATCAGGGAATGCTGATAATTGTTCATGAAGGGCATCAATTTCTTTTAACAAGTCCCATCGATATTCATCCTCAGCTATTTGTAGTACTTTAGTTAGTTCTTCTGAGCCATCCCTAAGTATCTTTTCCCACTTGTCTCGATAATGTAAATTTTCAAGCCCACATGCCAGCATCTTTGATAATCTTATACCCCCTTGTTATCCAAGTTTTCTCCAGATATTTTTTCAATGATAATATATTATAGTGTAATGTTACTTCTTTCATTACTGCTTTCTCCAGTTTATTAAAGGCTGTTCATATACTTGCCTTTTCCGTATTTGTAGGCTAGGTTGATGTTGATGTCGATGTGATTACTGTTGTACAGTCCAGTTCAACTATGGCTTTTGATTAGTAGCCAACTTAGTGCTGTTTAGGGAAAATGACATAACTTAGATTTTATTCAGGGTCTGATTGCTCACATTTTCTGGATGTATTTTCAACTCCTCAAAGGTTGTGGATTCAAATTGCTGTATGTTTATCTCAGACTGGACCATTGGCAGCAGACAACTGCTCAGTTCTCACCCCCCAAATATAGTTCAGTTCCACAATCCATTGTAGGAGGGAGATCACATTAAAGCTGGATGCTGAAAAATAGGCATGAAATAAAAATGAAAGACTCAGCACTCCGGGTCAGGTGAAAACTTGTAACCATTTTAGTGTTTCAAAACATCACAGTACACTTGTGAAAGGTACAAAGCATTAAATTAGAATCCACATACCTAGGACAAACAGCCCAGTGCTTTGAGGCCTCCCAGACCTGCTTCATCAGGGGTGTGACTACTAAAGTGCATTAACAATTTATGGTGTTCACATCAGGTGAAAATCATTAAAGGACTTCTAAAATGCAACAAGTGAATAAATAAATTATGATTGTCACTAAAGGGAATCTCCCACTCTGTTGGCACACAACACCAGTGCTGCACTCCCTATAAATTAAAGGGATAATTGCCCAGTTGGGTGTACACAATAGTTGCCAAATGGGCTAGAGTTTGCCAATAGTGACCAATCACAAAAAAATAAATCTTACTGTGAATTCTATTATTAAGCACACAATGCAATCTCAAATCTCTTACTTATCTTAAGCCTTTATGAACTAAAACTTTGCTTTTATACATAAAAAAAATAACTTTTTGGATGTTAGTATTCCTCTCATTTTTATTCTTGATTGTATAGTTATTTTTCTAATCACGTCAAAATCAACATTGTAACCACAATTACACAGAGAGAAAGTTAGTAAAACACAGCATATAAAATTTACTTTGAAAGGAGTATGATTCTGTGGTGTCAGTACCAGAGGCCTTTCAAGCATTAAACATAATAATACAGTCCCTAAGGAGACCAAGGGAGGGGAAGACGGGGGGGGGGTGTATTTTAATCTTTAAATTTATTTTTACTTTACATAATTATGTGCTAATAACACTATAACTAAATTGATTGGTCACTATTGGCAACCTCTAGCCTATTTGGCAACTAATGTATGCACCCAACTGGGCAATTATCCCTTTAATTTATATGGAGTGCAGCACTGGTGTTGTGAGCCAACTGAGTGGGAGATTCTCTTTAGTGACACTCTTAATTTATTCACTCGTTACACTTTAGAAGTCCTTCAATGATTTGCACCTGATGTGAGCACTATAAATTGTTAATGCACTTTAGTAGCCACACTCCTGATGAAGATGTCCTAGGAGGTCTCAAAGCACTGGGCTGTTTGTCCTATGTATGTGGATTCTAATTTAATGGTTTGTACCTTTTACAAGTGTGCTGCGATGTTTTGAAACAGTATAATGTTTGTAAGTTTTCACCTGACCTGGAGTGCTGAGTCTTTCATTTTTATTCCTAGTATTTAACTGGCCTGTTCCTGTTTTTCATTACCCAGCACCTGAGGGTAGTTCACTAAACCAAAGTACTTACAGTATCTATGTCTCCCCTTTTCTTACCTCCACTGCTCTGAAAATGTTCTGGACTAAATATATAGTACCAAAGTCTTAATTTTGCCATCCTAGGTTAAAATGCTAAATTGTATTGTACTAACTGTCTCAATTTCAGCTTTGCTGATCATGTTCTGATCTATCTTTTACTGAAAATGTATTTGTATCAAATCATTGTATCCAATGCACTTTAATCCTTTACCACTGTAACCCCCTAGAATTTCTAACCAATATTGTTTATTGTGAATGTGCGGCTTCTGTTTACTGCAAAAGATTTTGTTTTCTGTATCTGAAAAATTTTTTTTTTTTTTTTGCTGTCTGTAACTGCACTCTCCTGGGCCATGCCTGAGAATAGGCAGGTTTTTGTCTAGTGCACTTACCTTGTTAACAAAAACAAATAAATATTTTAAATAATAAGATGTACACCCTTGAGAATGTGTACATCCTTGAGACAAGGAGGGAAAGGTGCAATGTGATTGAGACATACAAGTACCTGCATGGAATAAATTGGTTGGACACTAAGGAACTTTTCTCCTTGAGTTAAGCTACAGAGATGAGACATAACTCACTTAAACATCCACGAGGGAGATTCAAAAGTGATGTCCATAAACATTTTGTTCACAGAATATGTGGTGGAGGTGTGGAACTGACTGCTATAGGAAGTGGTACAGACCAAATCAGTGAACAGCCTCAAGCAGGGATAGACAGACATAGGAGGATATTTAGCAAGGGGAGGTAGAATTTAAGGGGATTAATGGCCACCAGGGCCAGTGTAGAGTAGTTATGTAGGGTGAGCAGACTGGATAGGCTGGCAAGCCTTTTTGTGCCAGCATTGTCTGTGTACCTATGTATGTGTGGGCAAATTTTCTTCTTTTTCTACTCCAGTCAGATCATTGTGTGATCGGGTTCAGTTTTCCCCTTCCCCTTGAAATCAATCCCCCATAGAAGTGGTCCAGGATGGACCTTTGAGAAGGCTTAGACCAAAAGAACTGATGTCAGTTTGGGACTCCTTGGAAATGCTGACATCATGTGCTGGATGGTGCAGAGTCTGCAGTGGTGGCCTACAATAGTGTTGCTGTTGCGGCCTTTGATTGCTTAGTGCTGGTCCATGTATATCCCTTGGTGTTGTGTTGCAGCTCACCATGGTTTGATGGTGAGCTGACAGCATTAAAAACCAAGGGACAGAGGTTGGAGCATTGCTGGATGAGGTCCAAGGCTTGGGAGGATGAACTAGTTCTGTGTTCTTATAATAATGAATATCAAAAGACAATTACTTAGAAAAAGGCAGATTTTCTGTCAAGAGTGATTGCTGCTGTGAGGAACCAACTGGCTCAGCTCTTTTGGACTGTAGACAGACTTCTTCATACTTCCAGTCTGGAGCACTTGAGAGCAATTAAACCCACAAAATGCAAGGAGTTTGCTCGGTTCTTCTCAGATAAGATGTTACCCATTAGGGCTGGAATTACTCCAACTGTGCCCTGCAAGCCCAGCAGTGGACTGCCTGTGGGTTGAGAATGCATTCAGTGGTCTTGGGGGGAGTTTCATCAAGTGACAGTGTAGGAGGTATGCCCAGTGATCAGCTGCAGCCAACATTATGTAATCTGGACCCTGGCCTGATGTGACTACAATGAGTTGTGCGGGGCATCAGGTCTAAAGTTCACCAAGACTATCCAGTGCTCTTTGTCAGAGGATTGTTTCCAGCAGTGCTTAAGAATGCTGTCTTTAAACCCTTTCTGAAAAAAACATCATTGGAGCTGGATGTCTTGGTGAATTATTGAACAATCTCTAAACTTCCCTTTCTGGGAAAGGTTATTGAGAAAATTGTTGCGCTTCAGCTTGAGAAATGCCTTGTGACCTTTGACATCTTTGAGCCTCTCCAGTGAGGATTTAGAGCCAGGCACAGCACAGACATGGTGCTAGGCAGGTTGCACAATAATCTTCTCAGGATGAGGGATAAGGGAGAATGGACAATTCTTGTCATCCTGGATTTCTCATCTGCATTTGATACTGTGGACCATGGACTTTTTCTGCTGCTTCTGGACTGACTCAGGGAGTACTCTGGAGTCACTGGCAAGGTTATCCACTGGTCTGAGTCCTATTTCTGGGATAGAACCATGAAGTTAGTGTTCGGAACTTTTTCCTCACACCTGATGGTTATGTCCTGTGGTATACCCCAGGGTTCGGTTATTTTGCCCATGTTGTTCATGGTTTATATGCTTCTCTGGCAAGGTTATTAGAGGTTATGGGCTTTGGTTTCATTGCTTTGCAAATGATACCCAGCTCTAAATGCCTTTTGTTCCCAGGATGCCAGGTGCTGTTGATGTGCGTAATAAGTGCCTGGCTGAGATCCAAGACTGGATGTAATTGAGCTGGCTGAGCCACAAACCTGAGAAAACTGAAGTTTTATTTATTGAGCCAGGTCATGGGGGGGGGGTCGGCAGCTGCCAGAAGAGAGACCAGGCTTCAGCCTGGTCCCTCAGGGCTGTAACTTCCTCTAAGGTGAAAAATGTGGGAGTCATACTGGATGAGGGCTGACAATGTAGACTCAGGTGTTAACTGCAGTCTGTAATGGCTTTTTCCATGTACAGAATATCTGCCTGATCAGATCCCAAATTTCCCCCAGTGACCTGGCCACAGTGATGCATGAATGTGTGACCTCCAGATTAAACTACTGTAATGCTCTGTACCTTGAGGTTAATAGGGGTACACTGCAACCCCTGCAGCTGCTGCAAAATGCAGCTGCCATGGTATTTACAGGTCTCTCTAGATCATACCATATTTCACTGGCACTGTGAGATCTGTACTTGGTGCTGGTGAAGTGGCATATTTCATTTAAGGTGGGTTGGTTAACCTATAAAGTCCTACACAGGCTGGCACCAGACTACCTGGGTGAGATACTGCATCCACACATTCCCATTTGTCCACTCCGATCCACTGAGAATGGCTTCCTGGTGGTTACTGGGGCTAGACTGAAGACCTCGGGGGATTGGGCCTTTGAGGTAGTGGGCCCAGCCCTTTGGAACTCTCTTCCCAGTGCCTTGAGGGAGGCTCCCTTTATAGGAGACGTTTAAGAGGGTCTTAAAAACATATTTGTTCCAACAGGAATTTGGGGTTTATTAGTAACATCTTATCTTAGTACATCTTAAATTATTAATCTGTTCTATTAATATTGTTGAACAAACTCAATCTAGTTATTTATTGTTTATTTTTTTGTTTTAATGTTGGTTAACTGTTTTTTGTTTTATAAATTGTCATATTTTAATGGCACCCTGAGCCTCTGGGGAAGGGTGCCACAAACAAATAAAGTCTACTACTACTAGTAAGTTCCATTGGATTTATTATATCTTCTCCTCAATGGTACTAATGATTCATCAAATAACAGTACACTCCATAGTTCCTCAGCAACCCCCTCTTCATCATTCACCTCATAACCACCCGGTCCACTTTTACTAATCATGGCCAAGGTGGCCTTCATTAGTGTTTATTTGAAAATATTTACTTGCATCCTTAGCCCTCAGGTTTCTCCAGGGCCAGATTAAGGTAACCTCTGGCCCTAGGCCCAAGAGAAATCTGGGGCCCCCTCTTGCAGTGACCATGCCCCTTTGCCACTATGGGACCCTGTCAAAGACTGTAAGGTGCCTTGGTAAACCATTTACATACAAACTTTATCTCATGTTAGGATATAGTTTGTATATAAAGAGATACAGGCAACAGGATACAAATCAAAATCCTACCCTTCTGCTCCCCTCTCTCAAAATCATATTAGTAACAGTGTACACCATTCTCTAGTCCCTCTTTTCCTCAGGTGTCACATACTGTTTGATTTCAGTCTGATAATCTACGGTGCACCCTTGACTATCCACCTATTTTCTTACAAGCAAAACTGGGTGGATAATCAAGGAAGCGAGATAATAAGGGGCAATGGAATAGCTATCATTTTGTACAAACATTTGGTGGATAATCGAGGGATCACTGTATCTGCAAGACTACTCTCAGCATACATGATTGTCACCTTTCTTTTGCTACTTAACTTTCTGCAAGTACAGTCTTACTTCCTGATACCTCCTCACCCACGAAATCACAAAGGGAAGGGTTGTAGTGCTATAGACAGACTTATAATAGCCAGGGTTAGTGGTGGACTTCAGATACTGTACTATTTATGTATTTTGCAGGTAATTGTACATAATGGGCAGTAATATTGTATGTATGTAGCTCCATAACATACTGCATACAATTGCCTGCAAATTAAACAAATAAGATCTAAAGGCCACTGCTGCCCCTGATGGCATTTAACACTGTAGCATCGTTGCTACTTTGTGTCATTAAAATTTGGTTTTGTAGGTGGTGTTGAAGATCAGGCTTAGTCATACTGTTTGCAAATTGCAATACAGTACTGTTAAAGGACTTAGAAAATTCAGCCCCATTTTTTATTTTTTTTTCATAATTTTGATGTTCATTTTCATGACACTCATTGCCCCAACCCAAACTCAACCATGAACCCTCCTACTTATTTTCCCTGAGAGGAGAATTGCATTTTACAATGATAATCCCATTCCGGTCAAGGAGTGTAAACATTTACTACTGCATTAGGCAGTATAGCCTAGTGGTAACAGTCCCAAGCCAAGAACCTGGAAAACATGTAGATTCAGAACATTTGGATTTGTGAACCACAACAACTATCTGCATAGTATGTGACCCAGGGCCATGGCATGTCACAGAACATCCATGTGCTAATAAGAGATACCTGGAACTTGGATTCCAGGTGTTGCACTATCCTTTCCTTAAGGAGTGCCTCCATAATCTTGCCCACTACTGAGGTAAGACTGACTGGTCTGTAGTTCCCCGCCTCCTCTCTGCTACCACTCTTGTGGAGCGGGATCACATGAGCCCTTCTCCAGTCTTCTGGGACCTCTTCTGTGCTCAGAGACTCACTAAACAGTTCTGCTAATGGCTCTGCTAGTTTCACCTTTGCTCCTACATCCCAGGGTACTTAAGGGCTAAAGGTGGAACTGCTGAAACATGCTGGGGCTGTTTAGTGATCTCTGGCAGAAAAGTCTCGAAAACTGGAGAAAAAACTCATATAATCCCATACACAAAAAGTGGCAGGGGAAGAGGAACTCAGCAATCCAGCTGCCTTTTCTCAGTAGTGGGCAATATTACAGGAGCATTCCTTAAGGAAAGGATAGTGCAACACCTGGAATCCATAGGCCACAGGATCTGAAGAGACAGCATGGGTTTACAAAGGGAAGGTCCTGTCAAACTAATCTCATAGATTTCTTTGACTGGGTAACCAGAGTGGTGGACCAAGGGGGAGCAGTTGATGTTGCCTACCTTGACTTCAGCAAAGCTTTTGACACTGTTCCACATAGAAGATTGATAAATAAGTTGGGTAGGCTCAGGGTGGGTCAGAAGTTGGTCAACTGGGTGGCAAACTGGTTGACGGACAGAAAACAGAGAGTGGTGGTAAATGGTATACAGTCAGAAGAGATGCAAGTCACAAGTGGGGTACCTCAGGGATCAGTCCTGGGCCAGTCCTCTTCAACATCTTCATTAGTGACCTTGCAGATGGACTAGAGGTAAGGCTTGTCTGTTTGCAGATGACACCAAGATCTGCAACAGAGTAGATGATCCAGATTGGGTGGGCAGAATGAGAAGAGATCTGGATAAACTAGCAAAATGGTCAGAAGAGTGGCAACTGGGATTTAATGCAAAGGGTGCAAAATCATGCACATAGGGAAGAAACCCTGAAGCCACCTATAGGCTGGGAGGCGAGTTGCTAGCAGTCACAAAGGAAGAAAGAGACTTGGGCATCATCATCACTGATGACCTGAAATCATCAAGCAGACCTCTAAAGCAGTGGGTAAGGCTAGGGGGTGTTAGGGTGTATTAGTAGGGGTATCACAAGTCATAAGAGGGAGTAATAATCCTTTTACAAGACACTGGTTATGCCCCATCTGGAGTACTGCATGCAGTATTGAGGCCACACCTTCACAGGACATTAACCAAATTGAGGCAGTCAGAAGGGCAGCCAAAATGGTGCAGGGACTGCATCAGAAGACATATGAGGACAGATTAACAGAGCTCAATATGTATACCCTTGAGCAAAGGAGGGAGAGAGGTGATATGATCGAGGCATTCAAACACCTTAAGGGCATTAACAAGGTGAAAGAGTTTAACATGTTTAAATATAAGAAAAATAGCAGGACAAGAGGACACAGAATGAGATTAGAGGGGGGCCTATTAAGGGGGAATGTGAGGAAATTATTTTTCACAGAAAGGGTGGTGGATGCATGGAATGACTTACCACAAGAAGTGGTGGCTATGAATACAGTGCAGGGCTTCAAACAGGCATGGGATAGGCATAAGGGAGCAATACAAATGACTATGAATAGATAGGCCACTGACAGAGCAAAGGCCAATGGCACATTTATAAGGTAGAAAAAGAAATGGCAGACTGGATGGGCCTTGTGGTCCTTATCTGCCGTCAACTTCTATGTTTCTATGTTAACTTGGAACAGGATCTCCAATGTGCAGATTCTGCTGGTTCTCTGATCCTTCCAGTATGAATGATGCCTCCCCCTCAAATGCACAAGGTGAGGCAAGTAGTGGACAGACTACTACAGGAGGTCTCCATTTAAGATTTGCACCAGTCACTGTCCCTATCAGGAACACCAATTTGTGGGCAGAGATCTTTCTAGCTACTTTTTCCCACTTGGGATACCAGGGGATGGGAGATAAATCACAGGAAAAGGACCTGTTTTCACCTTATAATTCAGTCTGGCTGGAGTCCCCCGAAGCTATCAGCTGTACATAACACCTTATGAGGGAGATGATATTCCCATCACAGCTCAGTTCCTGCCCTGCTCATATTATTCAGCAGCCAAGTCCATTACAAAAAAATGCAGCTCAGACAGAAAGAAATGGGTATGTAGTAAATATATTTTAAGGATTGTTTGGTGCCCCTGGCAGGTGGTGGCTCTAGGCTAGTGCCTATGTTGCCTATGCCTTAATCTGACCCTGCCTTTCCTATTTTACCTGCCTCCAAATAGTTTCCAATGGCCCCCGTTATTTCTATCTTCATACCCACCATAATAATAATAATAATAACTTTATTTCGCATACACACCTTTTGAATCATCAAGGCGCTTTACAATAAGATAAGATAAAATAAGATAAAAGAACAATAACAACATCAATGACCAACAATATAAAAACAGTCTGAGGATCATGTTAATTAGTGTCTGTAAATGCTTGACACCATAAATAGGTTTTAAGGCCATGTTTAAACCCTCCCACAGTCGTGCACTCCCGAAGCTGATGCAGTAGAGTATTCCAAAGGGAAGGAGTCAAGGGCATGAATGCACGGGCCCCTGAAGATTTCAGTGACACCCTTGGAATCTCCAGCAACCCCTCATCAGCTGAACGGAGCTGTCTCACAGGGTGATAGGGCACAAGAAGCTCTTTCAAGTAGTCAGGCCAAGTCCATGTAGGGCTTTATAAGTCAGAAAGCCAACTTTAAAGGTGATCCTCCACCTAATTGGTAGCCAGTGCAGATTGAGCAGCACAGTAGTAATATGGGAGGCTATAGAAGCCCCCATCAACCAATCGTGTTGCCGCGTTCTGCACAAGCTGCAGGCAATGAATATCAACCCGAGGAAGCCCTAGGTACAGGGAATTGCAGTAATCCAAGTGAGAGGTCACAAAGGCATGGACAAACGTAGGAAGGTCCCTGGACAGAACAAGGTGCTTAATCCTGGAGATATTCCTAAAATGATAAAAGGAAGACTTGGCGACTGCTGACACCTGAGCTTGTAATGTCAGCCCGTCGTCAAACACTACCCCCAGGTTTCACACCCGTTTAGAGGAAGTGATCAGGGATCCCCCTATAAAAAGTTCAGAGGGCTGTCCAGTCCACAACCCCTCTATCCAGTACCCCAGATCCACCACCAACACCTCGATCTTTCCGGCGTTCAACTTTAGCCAACTCAAATTCATCCAGTCCTGGATTTCAGTGAGGCAGTTATTGAAGGCCGTGACAGCTCTATCTTGGTCTGGCACAAAAGACAGGTAGACCTGGTTATCATCAGCATAGCAGTGAAACCTCAGCCCATACCATCTTACAATGTCTCCGAAGTGCAGCATATACACTGCGAATAACATGGGGGCCAAAACTTAGTCCTGAGGTACCCCACATGGCAAAGAGAATGAGTAAGAGGAAAAAATTCCCAAAACCACTCTCTGACTTCTGCCAGAGAGAAAAGATGTAAACCATCTGAGGACCAAACCTGATAGGCTGCAAATGGACCTCAGACAGCTAAGTAGAACCCCATGGTCCACAGTGTTGAAAGTTGAGGAGAGATCAAGGAGCGCCAAGATAGAGCAGCATCTCCAATTTCTTGCCATCAGGAGATCACTGAGCACCCGAACCAGCGTGGTCTAGGTACTATGCCTCTTTCGAAAACTGGACTGGAGAGGTTCGTAGATGTCATGGATGGTCAGGTGGTCCTCCAGCTGTACTGCCACTACTTTCTCAATCACCTTCCCTATAAAGGGAAGGTTAGAGATTGGTCTGTAGTTAGCCAAGGAATCCAGATCCAGAGACACTATCTTTAGGAGGGGTGTCACCCCCGCCACCTTCAGAGAGCTTGGAAACTCACCAGATTCCAAGGAGCACTGGACTATCTGTGCCAGGATGGGGCTGATAGTATCACGACCACCCATAACCAGGGTCACTGGGTCCAGGTTCAAACTACAGCACGTAGGGCGCATACACTGGACAAACCACATGACATCCCCAAACTCCGGCAAGGCAAAGGTACTCCAGGAAGCACTAAATGGGGTGACCAATAGCTGATCACTAGCAACCCCCAAAGAGCGAGTCATAAGAATTTCAGACCTGATGTCGACCACCTTATCCACAAAGAACTGAGCAAGTTCATCGCACTCCACTTGCGAAAAACGCCTTTGGAGCTGAAGACAGGTCAGGTTGCACAACCTGTCAACGGTTCAGAAGAGCTGAACTGGTCGGTTCTGAGTGGCAGAAATCTCCCTGGACAGGAACTCTGCCTTCGTAAGAGAAATGGCTGATTGGTAGGTCTGATAATGCTCAATCAATCTAAGGCGGTCGGCATCCAGGGCCTATTTCTGTCAGTGTTGCTCTAACCTACATCCTACTCACCGTAACTCCCTCAAAGACCCATCAAACCAACAGGCCTGGGGGCGAAGGGGGAGAGGACAAACACAGACAGGAGTAGTCAAGTCCAGGTCCAAGGAAATGGCCTTGTTGTTGGCCATAACCAAATTCACTGGACTTGAGCTGGCCACCGGAAGCTCCGAGAGATCGATCACCACCGCTAGGCCGTCAGGTGTTAATCCTCGTAAAGGGTGGTAATGGACCATCTCCACAGAGGCAGGCCTTCGAAGAGGGGTGCAAAAGTTAAACATCATGGTGTAGTGATCAGACCAACTGACAGGTTCCACCCCAAAGTCAGAGGCCTCAATCCCCAGGAGGAAGACCAAATCAAGAGAGTGACCATGTTTGTGGGTGGCAGTCCAGAAATGTCATAAGCTGTAGGAAGTGTTGTCCAAACTGAGAGAGTTCGTCATTAACCCAGGTGTTAAAGTCACCCAGAACCATCGGTCTGGGTAACTCCAACACCATGTCAACCATGAAATCCACTACTTCCTGCAGGAATCACTTCTCACCCCCAGGTGGACAGTAGACGAGAGCTATCCTGCAACCTACACCTGCCACCACATTACACTCGAATGATTCAGCCTCCTCAACTGGAACATTCATGAGGCCCAACTCAGTCTTGAAACAGACCGCTGTACCCCCCCGCGATCCAATCTCGAGCGGTGTATCACCGAGTACCCAGCCTGAATAGCAGCATCTAATATGGGGACAGAATTTTCATCCAGCCAGGTCTCGGTGATTCAAGCCAGATCATTTGTTCCAACAAGATCTGCAATAATTGCAGTCATATTCTTAATAGATCTGGCATTGCAAAGCACCACTTGAGTTGGATGGGTTTCTAGGGCTGTCCCGGCTACTTGCACACCACAAAGGGTGGTGCCCTTGGGTATGGGGACTAGACATGAAACACCACGTTCCAGGTTCCATTTCACCCCAGGGTGTCTTCTAGGCCTTATTACACCTATGTGAGAGGTCCATTCATTTGCCCTCCGATGTCTGCACCCCCTGCCCTCACCCCCCTCTTCTTACAAGCAATACCAAGTGCATGACAGTGCTGGTAAGTTAACAAAGTCAAAGGGGGGGGGAAGGGCGGCGGGAGCAGAGGGCAGAGGATGAGTAGCACATGACGTGGGAGGAGGGCCAACACATTCCCCAGACAGAAAAAAACACTTATTCTGAAGAAAGATCCCCAAACAGCAATAATAAAAATACCCAACAAACCAAAACAAAAAACCCACCCTAATATGCAATAAAATACCAATAAATCACAAGTAAACACACACCCATCCCACCCAATTTGGATAAAGCGCTCCCCAATACTTGGCTAGGAAGCTATTACCGTCCACTCTCACAAAATTATATAATATGAGTTATACTCCTCATCCAAGCATTTAACAGCCCAGAAACAGGGAAGGCCATGCACTCTCACTGCCTGGATAAAAACTCACAAAGCTGATAAAATAATAAAACAAAAAAAAAGAGTTATCGAATTGCCCCCCCAAGCCCTCTCATGGCCAGGGAAGCAGGAACGTCCAGGTACTCTCACTGCCCAGTTGCAGGTCACAATCAACTCAACTAAAACCCACAATAAAATAAAAATACAGAAATAATCAAGAAAATAAAGTAATGTGTGGATGCCCAGGTCCTTTCACCACCGGGGAGACCAAAGAAGAGAGTTTAGGCCTTAGGTCCCAGGCCAAGCAGGATAATAAATGTATAACTCTTCTGCAATAATTACCGCAGAACATTAAAGTATATTGCCGTCTCACATCTCTTCCAAAATGTCATACTTATATAAGATTCTGGGCCCACTTCTCAAAGCTCCCAGCAGGGCGCAAGGGGTGTGCACCAGAAAAAAAACTGCAAAGCACCCCTTGCACCAAATCATTCTCCGGGAGTGATTCACAAAGGCAGCATATGTCAACCACAGGCTGCCTGCCCAAATCCAGGGTGGCACTGCCCATGCACCCAATACTGGTCTGCAACAAGGCACAAGGGGCATAAGGAAGACACAAGCTGCAACATCCCCAAACCTCAAATTCTCAAAGATCCCCTGAGGGAGATTTTCTAAGTTTACTTAGACCAGCCAGGCCTGGTCTAAGAGTACTTAGACATCTCTTTGTGTGCATGTTGCACCTTGTGGCACTGAACTTCAAACTCACCCATTGTACAAATACATTGAGAACTGGCCCAGTGTTATACTCTTTCCATGGTGGACTAGGGCCTCCCCCTCCCTGATGTCCCCCTTGTTAAAATATTTATAATGATGCCCATTCCCTTTTGAATTAGTGACCCTCCTCTCCAATTGCTGTTGTTCCCCTTGTGCAGAAAAGCGATAATATGCCCTTACCCTGGGGGACTAGTGGCCCCCCTCTCCGATTACCAATGTGACCCACATTTAGAATATGCCTAGATATGTCCATTCCCTGGTGGACTAGAGGTTCCACCCACCCCCAACCCTGCAGGTAATATCCACCCCCATCCCAAATCATAGCTGGTGCTCTGCACAGCCCACCACTCACGTCCAAGGCCAGGTGCTGACTGAACTTTCACATAGAGCATACAGTATACTGTACACACTCATTCATTGAGCGCATACACTATACTGTACACTCTCCATGAAAGTTCAGATGGCGCCCGGCAACAGGTGAGAGGTGGGCTCTGCCAGGCATCAGCTGTGTTTTAGAATGGGGGTGGGCAGTACACACAGGAGTTGGGGAGCACTAGTCCACCAGAGAATGGACCTATCTAGGCATATTCCAACAGCAGGTGACATCAGCAATGGTAAGGGCATATTGTGGCATTTCTGAACAAGGGGGCAACATTGGTATGAGTGATGATTACAAGAGGTCAATGGCAACTATGCTACATAAATAATTTATCTCACAGTCACCCCCTGCATATTTGATTTATGCATTTGGGGTGTACATAATTCAGAGACAATTAAAAAAAAATTTTATATTTTTCATTTGTTTTTTGCAGGACTATTTTTTCCTCTGTTAGTGTTGTTGTGCTCTTTGGGTTTGTTTTGTGAATGGGAAGGTGGTTGTGGGTTTTGATTGGTTATTGTAATTGGGTAGGTATGGTTTTGTGTGACTGTGTCTGGTTGGAGCATTATATAGCATTATTCTGTATTGGTCAAGGGGCATGACTTTTGTTTGTTGTGCAGTTTCAAGTCAATGTGCAGAGAGTCATTGAGCAAGCTTGATGTCCTATGCGGCATGTGTTGAAGTAGCAACAGCAGTGTGGTAGAAGACTGAAGAGGATATTGAGGGAAAGCCAGAGAATTGGAAGCAATGACTAGAGGCAGAGTATGTGACCGAGAAGGATGTATGTGGCCTGTCCATGGCATTGGTGATGGAGGAGAGCAACAGCGGCATAATGTGAAGATGACAATGGTGGAAAGCAGAATCCCTGGATGCATTGCCTGGAGGAGGCACCAATGATTGCCCTATGGAGGATAGTGTCTTCTTGGTAGCCCTGGAGTAGCAGATGGTCTTCAATGGAATGACCAGTTTGGAGGCTTCTTTCTTCAGATGCATTCCGTTGTTTTCTCAGTGGAGTTTTTTCATTATCCGAGGGTCACAGAATGTTCCCATGTTGGAGTATGACTTTGAAGACACTACACCACTGCCTGCATTATGTCTTTCAAGAGTCAACATTGTACCCAGGATTACTACTTGGATGAGTTTGCATCATTCTTAAGTTGATTTTTTTATTATGTTAGGGCTATTTTCAGTATTTATTATGTGTGTTCATGCTTCTGTTGGGTCTTCCTATAACTTAGAATTATTTTGCATCTCGGAAGACTGTCATGCTCACAAGAAGTATAAGGTATGTAAACTTTACAAAATGCTTTATTGTCAGAAAGTAGGATTACAAGAACTTTAAGTTGTTTTTCAGGAACTGTATAGATAAAACAAGTTTTCTTTAGGTTTTATGCCAGAGTTTTTCTATCTCAGGATAAAGGGCATTTTCTATTTGCAAACTGTAAACAAAAAGTACAACAATTGCTGTTTTGTAGGTATTTTTCTATGGCATGGCTTTTGATACACACTTAAATGTTGCAAACTTATGATAGAACATTGAACATTTTTGTTGAGAAGGTTTATGTCAACAGATCCTTTATACATTTCATTGTTGCAACAAAGTCCTTTTAGTTTGTTGGTTTCAGCAAATCTCTGTTACATACTGATTTTTGCTGTGCAGGTTTGATCTCTTATGTCTTTTAGTCTGTTGCTGCCTCTGACAGGTGTAGACTGGTTGCAGTTTGTTCTTGCTTAGTACTGGGGGGGGGCGCATTTTTTGTAATGTGTTTGCAAGCTACTTTTTTGACTGATATTCTGTTCCATTGCGTTTTCTTGAAGACATTATGGTAGAGGGTTCTAGTTTCCTTCTGTGTGCTTTCTGTAAAGCATTTAGAACTAGGGAAAAAAAAAGATTATCTGTTAGTATGCCGCATATACTGTTCTATTTGAGATATGCAGATCACTGTAATAATGATGTACAGTTTATTTTTTTGTGTTGAAAGAGCTGTTAATCAATCAGTCAATCAATTTTATTTACTATAGTTCTCTTTTCATTGTGATTCAGGGCACTGTACAGCGGGCAGAATTAAAACACAGTTAGATACATAACATGTAAAACAGTCTTAATTAATACAGTATTTAGGTTGACTAAATCTAATCATTCACAAACGCCTGTCTAAACAGAAATGTTTTCATCTCCTTCTTGAACTCTTCTAGTGTTGGAGTCTCCCTGACAGAGTGAGGGAAGGAGTTCCCAAAGGCTGGCGTTATATCAGAAAGCACCTGGTCACTACTGTTTGCAGCCATACCCTTCGAACCTCCAAAAATTACTCATATTAAAAAGGTAACATTGTGACTATGGTTAGGCAGATTTCTAGTCAGCTGTTGAGATATTTCATGCCTTTTAATTTATGTGATTTGGTTGCTTTACAGGTCCTGCTACTGTGAAGTTAATGTCTAGTCAGTTGTAATGAAAAAAAAAAACATTATCAGACATTTAATTTATTTTATTACATTTTTTTAATGTCTGTGGGGGAAGTTGCAGTTATTTTGATATATTTTGTTTGATCTTTCTGCACGTTTTGGTCACATGTTCATGCAGCAGCTGCTCTGTTCACAATGGAGCAGCTCACAGATTCATGTAGGACCAGTTGAAATGTTTACAAGTGGACAGCTCGCACATTCATGGAGTGCGGTAGATTTGTACTTTGAGATGGGATTGACTTTTTTTCTGGCTTGTAATTTGAACACATTGTCTTTAAAATTTCTTGATTTTTTTTCTTTATGGTTAAGGATCTTTTTAAAAAATAATCACAGTAATCACGGTAGTAAGTGCGGCAAACACCAACATAGAGGAGTCGATAGGGAGAAGGGCAGGGGTAAATGGAGAAAGTGACAAAGGCAAGAAGGACAGGGATGGGGCAAAAGGGAGTAAGGCCATCAGGAAATGGAGGTAATAGTACATGCCACGTAGTCACGGGCAGCTCGCTCCTGAGCTGGTGGCCTTGATGGAAGAGGATGCCTGGATATCGTAGCAGTCACAGAAACATGGTACACCGAGAACCATGACTGGGATGTTAACATACCAGGGTACATAACCTACAGGAGAGACAGGCAGGGGAGAAGAGGGGGAGGAGTAGCTCTCTATGTAAAGGAAGGGATAAAAGCAACTGAACAAAAGAGTAAACAGGGAGAAAAGGAAGCACTGTGGGTCACCTTGGAGACTGGAAAGGGCACTACAATCCGCACAGGAGTTTTGTACAGACCCCCATGTCAGGGGGAGGGAATGGACAAGGATATGGTAGAAGGCATTCTTAGAATGGCAGAGAAAGGGGAGATACTGTTGATGGGAGACCTGAATATGCCAGATGTTAACTGGAGCACGTTTGCTGCAGCCACATCCAAGAGCAGGGCCATTCTTGATGCCCTACAGGTGAGCGATGAGACTGCTAGTTTCGAACCCACTCATGAGGGAGCAATCTTAGACCTCGTACTCTTAAATGGGGGCAGTGAGAGGATCTCAGATCTAGAAGTGGGTTGCCATCTGGGGACAAGTGACCATCAAACAGTGTGGTTCACATTAAACTCAGCTACAGAGTCAAGCCACACAAAAGTGCAGGTACTGGACTTCAGGAGGGCTGACTTTGGCAAGATGGGAGAGTGCCTCAGACAAGCACTAGCAAACAGGCTAGAAGGAGGTGTGGAGCAACAATGGGGAATCATCAAAACTGCCATCACAGAGGCAACAAGCCTTTGTGTGAAGCAAATAAACAAATCAAAATAAAAGAAAAAGCCACTATGGTTCTCAAAAGAGATGGCTGTGAAAGTCAGGAAGAAAAAGATAGCATTCCGGAAGTATAAGGAAACAGAGAAGGAGCAGGACAGAGAGCTGTACCAGTTAAGGCAGAAGGAAGCAGAGAGGGAAGTCAGAATAGCAAAGGCCCAAACTGAGGAAAAGATAGCCAACTCAGTTAAGAAGAAGGATAAAATCTTTTATAGGTACATCAGTGAGTGTAGAAAGACAAAGGGAGGGATAGTGAGGCTGAATAGAATGAACGGTGGGTGGGCAGAGGGGGACAGTGAAAAAGCAGGGATACTGAAAAATATTTCTGCTCAGTATTCACAAAAGAGGAGGGGAAGTGCCTAATCCAATTAACAGAAGCACTCTTGATGGGGGGACGATCCCAGTCCTTTCACTGAAGAAAGGGTTCTGCAAGAACTCCTAAAACTAAAGGTGGACAAAGCAATGAGTCCTGATGGAATTCACCCCAGAATTCTAAAAGAATTAAGGGAGGAACTAGTGAAACCACTGGCTACTCTTTTTAATAAATCATGGGAGGAAGGTGTGGTACCCGAGGACTGGAGGAAGGCTAATGTGATTCCCCTTCACAAAAGTGGGACCAAGACAGAGGCAGGAAACTACAGACCTGTCAGTCTGACCTCTGTGGTAGGGAAAGTGATGGAGTCACTTCTGAAGGAAAGAATAGTTGAGTACCTAGAGGCCAGTGGAGCACAGGACACAAGGCAGCATGAGTTCACAGCGGGAAGGTCATGTCAGATGAATCTAATAGATTTCTTTGACTGGGTGACCAAAGTAGTACTAACATACTAACATACTATTTGCCAGCACATTAGGCATTACGGTCTATTGAGTCTGCTTGAACCTTCGATCCTTAGTTGGGTGCTGAGGCCCCCCCATCCCTTGTGCTCCAGAAACCCCTATCATCCATCCCCACCCCCCTTGGACAGGCCATCATCTGATACATCCCCTTTCTGTGTCTGTCCCACCCTCTCTTGAAGCCCTCCACTGTGGATCTCTGAACCAGCTCACCATGCAGTGCATTCCAAGGGTCCACCACCATCTCAGTGAAAAACTTCCTCCTCTTTTCCCCCCTCACCCTTCCACCTTCCAACTTCAAACCATGCCCTCTGGTGATACCTCCCTGCTTTAGTCTAAAGATCCCCTCCATGTTTACCCTATTTATTCCCTTGAGGTACTTGAAGACCTCAATCATGTCCCCCCTGTCTCTCCTCTCCTCCAATGAAAACAGGCAGAGCTCCTCAAGTCTTTCCTCATATGTCAAATCCCCTAGCCCTCATATCATCTTAGTTGCCCTCCTCTGTACCCTCTCCAGGAGCTATATTTCCCTCTTCAAGTGTAGTCTCCAGTACTGTACACAGTACTCAAGGTGTGGTCTCACCAGTCCATTGTACAGCGGCAGAATCACTTCCTTGCTCCTAGAGGTGATCCCCCTTACGATGCATCCCAGCATCCTGTTTGCCTTGCTAGCCACTCTCCTGCACTGCTCAGAGTTATTCATACATGCATCATCACCGACCCCTAGGTCTTTTTCCCTATTGAGGCCTCCAGCGCCTCCCTCACAAGGGTGAACCTGTGTTTAGGTTTCCCTGACCAAGATGCAACACCTGTCTGCACTCGTGATATTGAAATTTAATTTCCATGTGTGAGCCCAGCTTCCAGGGTGTCCAGGTCCCTTGCAGGGCCAACCTCCTCTTCTCCCTCAACTACTGCTCCCATCTTGGAGTCATCTGCTAAGAGACTCATTTCACACCTATACCCTCCCTGATGTCCGATATGTATGCATTAAACAGGATCGGACCCAGGACCGAGCCCTGCGGTACCCCACTACCAACCTCTCTAGGGTTCGAGAGCTCCCCACAGACCACTACTCTCTGGGTGTGTCCAGCTAGCCAGCTTTCAATCCATCTGACCATCAAAGGGCCTACCCCTAACCCCATCAGTTTCTCCGCCACATCATTGTGGGGGACAGAGTCAAATGCCTTGCTGAAGTCCAAGAATAATACATCCACAGGCTTTCCCCTGTCCAGTTCTGATGTTACCCAATTCATAGAACTCCACAAGATTGGTTTGACATGATCTGCCTGGCACAAACCCATGTTGCCGACTATCCAGACCTCCCACCTCCTCCAAGTACACCCCCAATTGTTCCTTTAGTATACTCTCCATTAATTTTCCAACCACCAAGGTCAAACTGATGGGTCTATAGTTACCTGGTGCTTCCCTCGACCCCCGCTGTTGGATTGGCTCCACATGTGCCTCTCGCCAAATCCCTAGGTACCCTCCCTGTCTCAAGTGACCTGTTGAAGAGCTCCTCCAGGGGTGCAGCCAGTATGTCCGCCAGTTCCCATAGTACTCTCGAATGAATGCCATCCGGCCCAGGAGATTCGTCTTTCTTTAGGGCCTTGAGGGCTAACCACATCCTTTTGGCAGAGATAGCATCATCCGTCCCCTCCACCTTACTGGCCTTTTTATCCTTATCCAGATGTGACACCCCTGGGGTACCTCTCCCTCCCTCTTGCTCCATTTCTGTTGCTCCCCTGATCCCACTCACTGCCGCTTCTATCCCCTTCATGCCTTGCTTTGTAGATATCCCATCCCCCTCCCTAGTGAACACAGAGGCAAAGTACTCGTTAAATACCTCAGCCTGGTCCCTCACCTCCTCCACCCACCCTCCTCCTGATCTCAATCTGCTGAGATGGCCCTTAGTTTTTCTCCACTCCCCAATGTACTGGAAGAACCCCTTTTTCCCTCCATGTATCCCCTGTGCCAGCCGCTGCTCTTTACTCGACTTTGCTCCCCTCACCATCCAGGTGACTTTTCTAGATGCAAGATGGTACATTTCCTTATCCCTATCCCCTCTTGTTGTTTTATATTTTTTGTAGGCCGCCTTCTTTTCTCTGACTGCTACCTGTACCTCACTGGACCACCAGCATGGTTTATGTGACCTTGCTCCCTTACGTTTCAACTTAGCGCAGATCCTGACTGCCTCATGAAGTCCCCATTTTATGACCTCCCATCTCCTTTCCACACTTGTCATTGATGTAATCCCAGGTCTTAGTAGACCAGGGATGGGTTGTGGACATGGCCTACCTAGACTTTAGCAAGGCATTTAACACAGTCCCACACAAAAGATTAATAGTCAAATTAACCAGCCTGGGAGTGGGTCCCAGGGTGGTAGCCTGGGTAAAACATTGGCTGCACAACAGTTCACAGAAGGTAATTGTAAATGGAGTCCACTCTGAAGAAAGAGGGGTTACTAGTGGGGTACCGCAGGGTTCAGTATTGGGTCCAGTCCTTTTTAATGTCATCATCTGTGACATTGCAGAGGGACTGGAAGGAAAAGGATGCCTTTTTGCAGATGACACAAAGATCTGCAACAGGGTTGATACACAAGGAGGCGTGGAAAGGATGAAAATGGACTTGGCAAGGTTGGAGGAATGGTCAAGTATGGCAGCTAGGATTCAATGCAAGAAGTGCAAATAATGCACCTGGAAACAAGAACCCAGGGAAGAATACACAATGGGTGGGGAGGTAGTAACAACAACAAAAAGGAAAGGGACCTGGGGTAATCATATCAGATGACCTTAAGGTTAGCAAGCAATGTGAGAAGGCAGTAGGGAGGCTGAGGGGTATACTGGGATGTATAGGGAAGCATCAGCAGCAGAAAACAGGAAGTTGTTATCCTCTGTACAGACAGTTGGTGAGACCCCATCTGGGTGCTGTGTCCAGTTCTGGAGACCCTATCTCCGCAAGGACATAGACAGGATAGAGGTAGCCCAGAGGGCAACTAAAATGGTGCAGGGTCTGCAAGAAGCAGTATGAGGAGACTAAAGGAGCTTAATATGTATACCACATTGAGGAAAGAGGGGGGGACATGATAAAACTTTTAAGTACCTCAGTGGAATCAACAAAATCCAAGAGGTAGCATCTTTCAGAAAAGATACTTGCAAGAACAAGGGGACACAATTTAAAAGATAGAAGGAGGCGGTTTCAGGGGCAATGTGAGAAGTATTATTTCACAGAGGGTGGTGGATGCATGGAACAGCCTTCCTGAGGAGGTTGTGGGGTCTAAAACTGTGGGAGAATTCAAGAATGCATGGGACAGACATAAGGCAATTCTTGTGGGGGGTAGGAAGAAATAGGCTGTTGGTTAACTAGGATCTGCAGCCTATCCTATAGGTAGGGAAATGGGCAGACTAGATGGGCCTAGCGGTCCTTATCTGCCGTCAAAGTCTATGTTTCTATGTTTCTATGTTTTTTTGGTTAAGTCCTTGACTTAACTGTCTGATGACAGCACCTGCATAATTTTCCTTTTCTATGAATCGTATCTACTGTTCCCTATGTGGAGAGAGAAGGAAAATGAGGAAGGGGAGATTAGGTTTTAGGTAACAGTTTTAATTTTTGTTTCGTTGTTTTGCTGTTGAAGGAGAAAATTTGTTAGTTTTGTTTCTTTTTTGCTATGAAAGTAACTTCGTCTTAAGGATTGGCTATAGTGGTATTCAGTATGGCTAGCATTATTAGTAAGTAATGTTTTATTTTAATGCTATTTGAAGATGTCTTACCTTGTACTATGTTGAAGGATATACTTTTGGCTTTTATGGTCGGTTTGTTAAAACAGGTTTCTTACATGCCGGAGTAGTCGCATGATATTGTTGAAAGTGACTTCTCTTTTTTCTGTTGCTGTTGTGCTATGGATGCAGGTTTGTAGCTTAGGATGGCTGATATTTTTCTTTGCTGCTCTTCAGTTATTTTAGAATAGTCATTTAGACTTTATAACTGTTTGTGCCCAGAAAGCTATATTTTTTTTCGGGGGGGGGGGGGCTCACCAGAATCTGTAAGCTTCTGAATTAGGTGCTTTCGTACTGAGTGATTATCAGTCATTTATCGTTGACTATTGCGGATTGTTCTATCATAATTTTTACAGTTTTGGCCACTTTATTTACTCCCATGGGGTTGCATTTGTGTCAGGCACTAGGGCAAGGTTCTGTTTCATGATAGTTCATTGCTAAAAAAGGGCGAATCTTCTGAGAGGGCTTGCAGTGGTCTCGCTTGTGCATATTTTATGTAGTTTCTTACTGGGCATTTTTTTGTTTTGTTGTCAAATTCATAGGCTCTGGGTTTGATCTTTCGGCAGTCTTTCAGGTTGGCTGCAGAGTAAGTTTTTGTCCACCTCGCCTGGCAGTACTGTAAATAATGTTTACCGTCTTCATCATTTTGTAACTGTACATCTGCCTATTTTATGTTCTGCATTTCTGTGTTTCCTCAAATACCAAAATACATGCTCACTATGAGCCACATAGTGCATAGCAAGGATTCCAGACTGTCAGGGCCTAGCACTCCTTCATTGTATTGTTTGTCAATGATGTCAGTTAGCTTGTCTCTTGCCATAGGTTTGGATCCTTTACTTTCACTTTTCAGGTTCTTTTGCCTGGATCGTAGGACTTGCCTAATTTTCTCCAAAATAGGTGATGTGAATAGCAAGTGTAGGTAACTTTTATTTTTTTAAATACCTTTCTATGCTCTGGAATGTTGATCTCAGGATTAGTGGCTCATAGAAGGTACTGTCTTTTTTCTAGTGTATTATAAAATAGTGGCAGAGATAGTGGTTCAGTTCAGCTGGTGGTATGTTGTTCAGTTGCATTTCAATGGCAACGTTTTCTCTAAAGTACTTGGAGAATATTGTAATATCCACTTAGGTATTTCCAGCCATGTTTAAATTCTTGTCTTTGTCCCCTGAACCTGATCAATAAAGACACAGACACAATGCTTGTGATTGTTGCATTCGGCAAAAGTTTACTGAGACTCAGGTTTCCATTCTTTACAGCAACTGATCATTCTCATTGTCCTTTACACACAGTTCAATCATATTGCTTATAATTATGCACAAGACAAACACTGTGTCACTCACTTTCTTTCCCCACCCCCCAGACGTATGTCATGGTAGGGTGGGGACCCCCTTTCTTCCTCTTTGTTGCCCGGGGTATGGGCGTAAACCCATACCCTGCCTTTGTCCTATCTCCCTGCAACTTTTTTTCCTGTTTTCTTTAAAGCTCTTTCCTGTCCTAGTCCTTCTTTTTCCATTAGTCCACCTCCAGCTTGCGATGGACAGTGGACTCCCCCCCCCTCTTTTTTTTTTTTTTTATATTCACACTGGCTTAGTCATTGCCCTTTCCTTCATTCATCCTTCAATAGCATTGGCTATCTCTTGGTTAAAGAGTGCCAGTCCAAGCTCCGAGAGGTGTACACCATCTCCCGGAAATATCCATTGACCCTTTCTTGTATTGCATGGTGAATGACCATTCCCTCCAGGGCCTCAAATAACCTGCCCACCCATGCATTCATCCTCCTCCTAGCCCTATCCATACCTTTGTGGCTCTTCACATGTCGCCACACCCTCCTCGGAGTTACATCTGACCAGGCCAAAGTCACTTCAGGCCACCATTCCTTAATTACTTCCACATCCCTTTTTATGTGGTAGAATAAGTCCAGCCATGGCCGTGTCCCCAAATCATTGCCACCCAGATGTATGATGATGAGGTCCAGTCTCCCATGTACCTTCCCGGTCTCCCTCAGCTCCAACAGCAATTGGGCCCACTTCATTCCCCTTTGGCCTTTCTACCTCAACCGGATGGCATCAATATTCAGGTACAATTACTTTCCCCCTTGCCTCTTGGTTGCCCATTTCTCTGCCCAGTGGATAAACAAATGACCACAAATCCAGGCTTCTAGCCTCTTGGTTTTTCCTGCATGCGAAAAAACATACTGTTGTTAGTGAACTGCCTGTCTTCCCTCCCCCCCATTCATACCTGCTATGGGAAACAAAAAGAAACAAGTTATTGTGGAACCTTACGTATGTACTTCTTATACCGTTCAGATTTCCACCTCCTTTTCCATGATTGCTGCAGCTCTGTGCCCCTTGTGCAGCCAATTCTGATCTGCCCACTCCTGAATAGAGAGTAACCTTCCATGGGTTGGCCCAAAAATCAAATCCCCTTTCGCACCACAGCCATCACCTGATATCCGGTGACTGGTTTGCCATCACCATGTATGAATAGGTTGGACCATTCACCCACCGGCCATTCTGATGCGTACACATATAAGGCTCCTACTGGGCAAATGGTAGTGTTGCTATGCTTCCTTAAGTATACTCTGTTCCCTTGGCCCTTTTGATCTGTTTTTGAGCGTCTTACCTTTATGACCACTGCCTCCTTACTCCACTCTATGTCTCCCCATTGCAATACCCCCCTTTGTCCTTCCCGTTGTGCCCCACTACCTCACTTAAACTAAAAGCCCAGCCATACATTGTAAGATACAAGGCTTGAAAGACCAATGTCTCGCCCCTTGACTTCGCTATGTGGTGCAATGCCCCCACTAACCTTGCAAGCATGCTCTCGCCTACTGGTTTCCTAATGTCCCCCGGGCCCAACCCTGCATCATTCTGAGAGTTAGGTTGCTTTTTGTGGGGTTCCCCCCACCCTTTCAGGTTACATACTTGCCCTATGGCTGCCAAATACACACCCATAGTAGCATGCCCCCCACTCCCACCCTTTCACTATAAGTTTAGCCACCTGTTCCTGTGTTACTGCCTCACTTACCTATCCACCATATTGTTCCTGAAATTCCTGAAATGCCCTCCATGACATCTCAGAAGCTCTATGGGTCCTTGGGGCCCAGGAGTTCTGGAACAATATTTCTGCTCCCCTGATCCAATTGTCCATACAGATGCTGGAATGATAGTCCCCTTGGCCTCTGCTCTGGGTGCAATGGTCCAGAATTTGTCCATCTGCAATCGGGAGAGGCAGTCAGCTATCACATTTTCCACTCCGTCATTGTGCTTAGCCCTGAATGACATATTCAGGGTCAATCCTAAACACACCATCCTCCTTAGAACCCCTGTTACCCTTTCTGACCCGCCACTTTTCTTGTTCAACACCTCCACCACTGCCTGATTATCGCTCCAAAAGGTGACCTGCCTGTTCCTGAGATCGTCCCCCCATATCACCATTGCTACCCATATGGGAAATATTTCTAAGAATGTTATGTCCTTTGTTATTTTCTTGACTGCCCATTCTTCGGGCGATGGTTCTGCGAACCATTTTCCTTGAAAATACCCTCCCATGCCCATACCCCCAGCTGCGTCTGTGTAGAGCTGCAGGTCCATGGTGTAAAGTCACTCCTCCTGCCAGAATGTCTGACCATTATAAGCTTGCAGGAAATGCTCCCACACTGCCATGTCCTCTCTAGTGCCTTTATTCAGATCTATCCAGTGATGGGGCTGCTTTGCCCCTCATTTTGTCCATGCAAGCCGCCGTGTAAAGTGCGTCCTGGTGCAATGGCCCTACATGTGAAATTCAGGTGCCCCATTAGGCGCTGCACCTGTCAGAGCTGTACCCTCCTGCATTTGTACACCTGCTTTAACAACACTGGTAGCTTCTTGACCTTCAACTCCGGTAGCCGGTATAGCTCATGTACCGTATACTGTTCCAAACCCAAGAACTCTATCTTCTGGGATGGCCCCTCTGTCTTGTTTTCTGCTAAAAGCACCCCTATTTCTTGACATAAAACCTTGAATTCCCCCAACATCTTTTCCGTCTCTTCTCTGCCCTCGCCTATGAACAGAAAGTCATCGAGGTTATGCACCACTGTCCGGTACCCAAACCTTCTCTGAAACAGCCACTGCAACCAGGTGCTAAACATCTCAAATGTGGCACACGCTATTGAGCACCCCATAGGCATGGCCTTGTCAAAGTAGTACCCCTCGTCTATCTGGAAACCGAGCAGGTCCCAGTCTGCCGGCCTTACCGGTAGTAACTGGAATGCTGCTTCTATGTCCGTCTTTACCAGCCATGCCTCTTGTTTTGCCCTAATAAGTCACACTGCCTCTTCCAATGTGGTGTAGATAACCCTACTATCCTCTTCCCTTATGGCATCGTTGACCGAATCCCCCTCTGCAAGTGGTATCAAATTCATACCCCTGTTGCTTTTGGGGCCAAACTCAGAGGGATATGTGTAGCCCTTGGCAGCGAGGTGACTCAAATGGGTCTTCCACCCTTCCCGCTACCACTTCTTTTTGAATTAATCGTGCTAGCATAGCACTTTTCCCTAGAGTCAACTTAAGGTTTTTTGCCTTTGTCTCCTTCTGACCACCCCTTTACTTTAAACTAAAACCTATACAAAAACCTGTCCCCAGCTCCTTAGCTGCCATCTGGTCCGGGTAACCCAACAAACCTTCCTGAATTGCAGCCACCTTGATTGGTGTCTGTGCCAACCTAAAGTTGCACTTTTCCACCTCAGCTGTCCTGGTACCTGGTCTGGTATGTGTGACCCCTCCCTTCCCCACTTGTCCTGCCCCTGTTGCCCATACTCCTCTGTTGTCCCCGAAATGCCCCCTGGCTTATCCAAAAGGTCTGCTGGTGTGCCTGCTCCAGCCCCCCACTGTTCTTTTCCCAACCGTATCTGCACTTTGTCACTGGATGGTGCCCCCCGCATTTTGTGCAAACATGCTGGAATCAGCAATTAGGCCAAGAGCAAAATGCTCAGTTATATCCACAACAAGCCTTTAGCCCTGTTCCGCCTCTCCTTTCTCCATCTACCTCCTTGTCCATTGGCCCCGTATAGATTTCTAGCCACAGATCAATGTGCTGTGCATCTCATTTCACGTCCCCAAAATGTGCCATCTTCTTTCTGGACTTCTCATCATATCTCAGGCAACTATGCCCCCCTTTTTTGTACGCATTCTTAATGATCAAGGAGTAAGTCAAAAGTGGGTTGCTAACTCAGTTTTCTTTTCAATGGCGATAGCATAAGTACTTAAAACCTGTTGACCAATTGTCCCAGGTCATCCCTTTCTCTTTTTCCTCCTCCCCTTTCTTAACACCACTGCTGCCGGCATATCCTTCTTCTCGAAGCTGTCCCTTTCCTCCAATTTGTCCATGTTGTCCACGTTCGCTAAGGCGAATACATCAACATATTCCCCTTTCCATATTTTTTCTTTTATGGCCATAGGTACGTGCTCCACTAGTCTGACCCCTGGAGCTCCCACCTCCCTGTTGGGTGTGGGACCATTCCCCCCTCCATCTGCCCTTGTCCCTGCTCCTTTTATCTCCCCTAATGCCTTCTCCAGTTGCTCCAGTCCGTTCTCCCCCATGCCTCTCAGCATCTACTCCACATATTCCCTTATGCTGCTTTCGAGTGTCACCACTTGATTACCTGGGGGGCTTGGTTGCGGGCTGCTGGCTCCCATCGTGGGATCTCCTGGTGCAGGTGTATGTCCCGGCCCTAGTGGTGGGGCCAGAGGGGTGTCAAGCACTGGTGTTGGTGAGGGGCAAAAAGTAGGAGTCAGCATTGTGATACTCTGCAGAGTCTCCAGAGCTGGCACCCCCTACTCGTGCCCAGGATCCGGCACCCGTGCTCGCTTTGGTGACCTCCTCTCCTTCCCCTGCCCCTTTGCCTGTCTCCCCTTCCATTTGGACTATTGTTCCACCCTGTCTGGTTCCGCCACCTCTAGCAGCCGGTTGGCCTTCTCCACTAGGTCCATGACTGCTCAATAACACTCTTCCTTATTTGCTTTACCTTTCTTTGGTGCCATCCTCTCGTACCTACTAAACATAGAAGACATACCATTAATAATACCCTTTTTTTTGGTTTGTGTCCCCCACCTCCTGAGGCCCACCCCTTTGGTTTTTTTTTTTTTGCAACACACCTACTGGCCCCATGCTTCTGTGTCCCACCAACAGCTCAAATGGCACAGATACTCCCACATATACCCAGGTTTGAACCTGGTTCCTCTCACACTGGAGACATCGAATGCCTCCACCAGACTCTATATCTCCTCTTTTTTTATTACCCCTCCCCCCCAACCATGCCCACCCACTGCTGTCCAGGCATACTTTGTCCTTCTCCAAACACCTTCTCCTTTGTTTGCTGCCAAAAACATGGAGACGCTAGTCTTGAACTTACAACCCTAAAATGTAATTACCCGTATGCTTTGTCCTCTACATCACAGGACAAGCACTGCTCTATTTTTGAGCGCCCACTTTGCACTCTTCTTCCTCGTCCCTCCCCCCCCCTTTGGGCCTACTGCCACATGGTGTTGACATCAGACGCCATCCCACACGGTAGGATCCGTTTTTCTGCCCCTGCCTGCTCATTTTCCCTTTTCTGTCTCCCCCATTCTCCACCGCCCCTGAATCACTGTGCCCTTTCACACTATGCATGACATGGCCCCATCTGTTGTAACAAGCCCCCATAGGCCACCCATGTGGCGCTTCTTATTACCCCCCACCCCAACCTCCGTTCTCCTGGTTCTCCCTTGTCCCCCACGCTTGTCCCTTGCCCCACTCATCGCTGCACACCACCACCTCGAGTGGCTACAGCTGTATTCTGTCATTATGCATCCTGGCTTTGGCCTTTCCCCTCTACCTACACTTTGGGCTGCACGCTCTTGTCCTTCACCCTTTTCTACTTCTCAGCATACCCCCTTCACTTAATTGCCCATCTGCTCTTGCCAGTCACTCCAGGAATGACCTTCTCTTTTCTGTTGAGCAAACCTGTGCCTGTGCCTGAAACACCCCTTCATTGCAATGACACAATCGCTGGGACCCAACCGCAATTGCTACCAACTGCCCCCACACAATCGCCTAACCGCTTGCACTACCCCCAACCATGAGCTTCCAACTTTCCAAACTTTTCAGGCTGGTCCCCCCCCCCCGATTCATGTCTTTCCCAAACCTACTGCGCTGCTGTTCACACTCTGACTCGCTTTCTAGTACTTGCACATACATTCTGCTGCTGTTACCATGTCCCTCACTCTTCTCAGCCTCTGCTCTCACATCAGAGGCCACAAATGCTTACTCACGTACTACCTGCCCTCACGATCCTTGCCTGGACACAAAATCTTTTACATTACCTCCAATTGGTACTGCTCCCACCTTCTCAGTTCTTTTCTCCCGCTGAATTAATTCACATATCTGGACTGTGTTGTATGGTATGGGCTGCACGCCCATTGGCTCATGCTGTGAACCAATGGGCATGCAGCCCTATTGAACTGTCAGTCGGCAGGCGGCGGGCAGGTGGCAGGCGGGTGGGGTACTGCCGCCCGCCCGGCTGACAGGGAAAGAAGGGTGGTGGGCTCATTGGGCGGGTGGGAAGGGGGATACACTAGACCACCAGGGTAATAGGAGTATGTAATGATTTACAGATGCCCGCGACTGGGCAGCGATCGGTCCACTGGACCACCAGGGATATTGAACATGGGAAGATTACTATACCGATGCCTGCGATCAGGCACATAGCGGTCCACTGGACCACCAGGGATATTGGACGTGGGGGGGGTTATAATACCGATGCCCACGATCAGGCAGAGTGCGGTCCACTGGACCAGCAGGGATATAGGACGGGGGATTATTCTTGGAGACAAATGCCCGCGATCGAGCTTCAGGGGGCATCAGTCCCCAATGGCTGCTGCCTGGCAGGGTGCCAGGCGCAAGTCATCGGGGATCGGTGCACCTGCATGCTAATGGCATGCAAATGGGGCTACAATGACATGCAAATGGCCCCACAAAGCCTTTGCTTAAATTATGGCCCCATTTGCATGTCCTCTTTGAATATTGCAGGTGCTGTGCATGGCTAATGGCACTTGCAAGGCACATCTCCATGCTCCACTCTGGCCACTTGTGCTGGTGCAGTGCCACTGCGCCATGCACAGTGGGGGTGGCCAGGGTGTGATATTCAAAGCTGCTGCACCATAGCACAGCTCCATTGAATATTGGCCAGGCCACACTCCTGCGCAACAAAGTTGAGCTGCGCCCAGGCTTGCGCCACAGCCTGGCGCAGTTTGAATATCTCGGCCACAATGTAAAAGTTAGGCAAGTAAGGTAGCAAGACATCAAGTTGGCATTGTATAATGTATGTAAAAATACAATTAGAAGTAAGAGAGTGAGGGGTAGTAGAGGTAAACAGGTAAAACAGGCTAAGAAATACATAATAGATAGGAAGACTTACATAGGGGGAAGGAGAATACATCAGCTAGAGAGGCTTCATCATTAGGGGTAAGGGAAAAGGATATATTTACAAGTTGTGGAAATAGGTCCAGGTGGCAGACAACTTATGGATGAAAACTGGGGGGGAGATACAGGGAGGATTGGAGGGAGATCTATTAGAGGAGTGGATAACTAAGGGACAAATTGTTTCGGAAAGCCAAGGAAATTAGAAACCAAGAGTAGGAAAACTGTGGGCCATCTTAGGGTTGGCCTGGGAGAAGAGTATACAGCATCAAGCCCCTGTAAGAATGAAGGGATTAGTGAAAGCAGTCACATTTGGAATATGCAACAAGATAGTTCCTTAGCTTTTGTTTGAAGGGGCTTAACGTGGCTACAGAAGAAATGTCTGGAGGCAAGTGGTTAAGCCAATATGAAGATCAATGGGAGAAAGCCCTCTGTCCTTGAGAGGTACAACAGCATGGGATTTTGAAAACCATACAAACAGTACTTCTGGTGCAGCACTTATTTTCATGTTGGGTGAGCCATTAGACACAGCCCCGATTTAAAAGCTGCAGTTTCAATATGAGGTCACTGAACTTGGTGCAGCTTCACAATCATCAGCACAATCAGTAGCAGTTCACACACACACACACACACTCACAAGGATTTTTCTTGCAGTATAATAAACAAGGCCACTTTTAAGGCGGAAAACAAATATTTATCCTAAGCTGCCGGTGTAAACTACTTACTCATGCTTCCAAGCCAGATTACAAACAGAATCAAGCAATAACAGCAAGAGCCAGGCAGTGTCCTTAAGAATCCTTTGTACTGCAATTGACACATGTGAAGGATGGCAGGCAGAATCAAGCAGATAGAAATACACTTTATGAGAAGTACAGTAAGTACAGAACACAGAAACAACTTTTTGTTAGAGCGCTCAGAAGATTGAAGCTTATGAACTCCAGTTCTTTTCCATGCTGGTTGTTCCAGGTTAACATAACACAGTACTGTATTACAAGCAAGTAAGAGAATTTCAAAAGGGATGAACTGTGGTGCTGACAGCAACATAACTTTTAATCTGTGGCACAGTAAACAGAACAGAACTGCAGTTCTACTTGTAGAAAAAAGTTTGCAATGCACTTGTCATAGCATATTCCATTCAGTTGAACTATTTGCAGTCCAATTTGTCCTTTTTGTGTGACTGTTGTGTCCCACACTTAGCTTTTTACTTTGCACTCAACCAGATGGATTCAGTGGAATTGCTTGTCATTCTGTTTTACTCCTTGCTATTCACAGACACCCTCCCCTTAAAAAGATGGGCAACTAGTAATTTTCTGCCAGGCCTGTCCATTTAGATTAGCCAGAATGTCTCACAACTGGTGTCCTAGTCACCTTCTTCCCCACCAGATCTCTATGAACATCTCTAAGTCCTGGACCTCTAGATGTATTGCTCTCTAAGACCAGTAAATTTTGCTGGGTGAGATTTTCATGTAACCAGTTTTTAAGTGAGAATTGTACCTTTGTGCTTCCTTGCTCCAACTGTGGGTCTACTTTTATTGTGCTACCCAACATTGATGCCCTTCCCTTGCTGAACCCGTGTATCTGAAATCTGACACTGGTGTTCCCTGCAGTAGTTGCCTCCCCACTGCAGTCATTCATATGCCATTTTCATTGATACAACTGCACCCCCTCCCTCTTGAAAGAACTGCAGTCCAATTTCAGCTTGGATATGGGTCACATTAATTTGTTATATACTGGAGGCAGGCAAATCAACTTCAGAAACAAATCAAATATGTATGCCCTCATGGTGCAGGTGCACTCAGCTAGGAAAACTGGTAAAGCAGAATATAAGTCAATTGCTTAGTTACAGTGCAAATTCAGATTTTTATACAGAGTGCAATGCCCCAGAAAGGTATAATGTGTGTGCTAAATGCAAGTTAATGCAGGTTTTGTTACAACTGAGTAAAGCTGTACTACAGACCAGGGGCTAGATTCACAAAAAGTGACAAAGCACAGAGCAAAACTTCATGTTGCACTTCGCATTTTCCCACATGTCAAATGCTGTTATTCTCCATCAGATAGTGTAGCATGCTATCTGACTGAGAATAGGGCTGGGTTGAGTTAGCACTAACCCCATTACTGGCAGTGCTAACCCCACTAGCACCACCCCAACATGCAGCCAGGAGTATGGCTCCACAATAGCGCAGGTGCACTATTTCCAGTGCATTAAAACAGCCATGTAAATGAGCCTATTGGGCATGCAATGTGCTATGTAGCCATTTGCATGCCCAATATGTGCCATTTACATAGGCAGTGCAGAATTTAGTGCCCCCCAACCCCTGCCCCAGAGGCAGTCCTGTGTCAGTAAGTGTTTCACTTTCCCTGTTTCTAATGGTCCCCCACCTGTGATTGCCAATCACCAGCCCGAGTATAAAAAATGTTTCCTTGGAGTCCAGTGGTCCCATCACCTACCAGCAATTGCCAATCGCTGGCCTCAGTATAAAGCAATAACTTTCCTATGTGCCAATGATCATCCCCACCACCAACCACTGGTCCAGTTGAAAATAGCAATTTTCCCTGGTTTTAATGGTCCATCTGCCCACCTGCACCCATGCCCGATGTATCCATCATATTCCTTGGTGTCCAATAGTGCCCCCATCCATATTCCCTGCAGACAAACATGACACCATTCCCCTGTGTTGACTGTGTACAATACCCACTCACTGACAGCTCAGGCAGCTGCTGGCCATGGTGGAGAGTGGAAGGCTGTGCCAGTCACTGGATCAGGATCAGGATAGGGGAGTGGGTGGTGGGGCACTACATGCTGGGGTGGGGTTCTGCTAGACACCAGAGAATGGAATAGATGTCATATACAGGGGAACTGGGATAGGCAGGTGGGGCTCTTGTTGCCAGGAATGTGAATGTATTAATTTCTCCATTTAATTTACTGGGGATCAGGGATTGGGTTGGTGGAGAACAGTGGGCACCAGGGAATGGTGTCATTTTCATCTAAAGGGTATTGGGATGGGGGTATCACAGGACAAAAAGGAATATGATTGACAAATCAGGCATGGGTGCAAGTGAGTGGAGGGACCACTGACACCAGGGAAAATCATTAGAGCAATCATGCCGGCAATTGGCAGGGGGCCCACTAGCACCAGGGAAAATTATAACTTACTATTTGGTAAGCGATCGGCAGGGGACCACAAGCACCAGGGAAACTTATTGTTTTATACTCAGGCCAGCAATCAGCAATCACAAGGGGGTCCACTAGCACCAGGGGAACATATTGTTTGTTGTATGGGTGATTGGTGGGGGGTGGGGCACTGCAGTACCTCTAACATCCACTAGGGTTAAATGGGACTAAGGAAAGATCACAGTCGGCTTTAATTACTCTATGCAAGGGGTCCCTGAAAAAGGCTCTTGCATGGAGCAAATGCTCTGTGTATCAGACTGTGCCAATATTCAGGTTTCCACCCCCTCATTTATTTATTTATTTGTTTTTGATTACCAGGTAAGTGCATTAGACATCAGAAATTCCTATTTTCAGGCATGATCCAGGAGGGTACAAGGCAAATCAGGCAATTACAGAGAGGCAAACGCATAATGGTTCAGAGAAAATAAACAGTAACAGTATTACTAGATCAAACAGTATGTATAAGTGGGTAAAGTCAACTTTTTACAGAACTGTATTACAACACAAGCAATTATAAACAGGCAGTCACCTTTGGTTATAGTGCTGTAACTTTAATGTAATCTAAGAAGGTTCAGAAGGACGAGAAAATTAAAACATATTTAGAGTTACAGAGAGTAATGCCTAAGTAATGCTTTCAGGTTACATGTAGAGGCAAAAGCACAGCAGTAAAGCAGGAGGACTTGTTATATCTGATGTAGCACGAGAAGTGAAATCATACGGTATACTCTAGGTGTAACAGATGGAGGGGTGTTTCAGCTTTAGCTGTGTGAGCCTTAGAACAGTAGAATAAGTGCCAGAAGAGTTAGCTATGAGACTAGGCTGAGGTCAGATGAGCAGGGAGGGGTGTGTCAGGGAGGGAAGAAGCAAGTGCAAGGGTTTGAGGCTAAAAGATGGTCGTGTAGGTTGCGCTTGAAGCTGGTATGAGTGTCTGAGTGCCGGAGGGATGCTGGCAGCAAGCAAAAGTAGTGGGGGGGGGCAAAGTGGGAGAAGGTCTATGAGCTTAAATCAGTCCTACATCTGGGAATTGACAATAAAGTCTGTTCAACTGAACATAGAATATAGTGAGGGTTTTGTCAAGTAAGCATACAAATTAAGGAGGAGAAAACACCAACTAGGACAATGCTGCCAGTCAGAGTGCCAAGGGCATGGTACCAGTTATCTTTATACCCCTGCATAGCTGACACCGATGCATGAGACATTGAGAGGAGAGGGCAAAGCGACATATGTTATTATAGGTGGTGTCCCATTTGTGCAGATTGGCTTTGGCAGCACTGATATAGATAAGTGATCCATATGTTTGTGCAGGAAGAAGAACACCCTGAGAGACAGTAATTTTGGCAGAGGGTATGAGGGCATATACAGTTTTATAGGCCAGGCCAAGCTTGCAGTGTATAACTCTACATGTATTGGAATGTGTTGATTGAAATCTAATGAAGGGTCAAGGGTAATTCCAAGATACTTAAAAGTATTGACATTTACAAGAGGCGGACTGTCATGGCTGCAGATGGATAGTTGCCCTGTGCATTTACTTAACCTCAGAGCAGAACAAACATAGAGTGGGATTTGTCAATATTAAGCAATAACTTGTTATAGGAGAACCAGTTGTGAATGCTACAGAAATCAGATGTGAGTGTAGAGTTAAGGAGAGGTTATTGGAGCTGTTATAGGCAAGGTCCCTTGTTTTCCATGATTCTGCGACTGAGAAATTTTCTGTGGAATTTAATGTAAACTGCAGAATAATTATTGAGTGGGATACATAAACTGTGGAACAATTATTCTGCAGTTTACATACATTGAGGAATATTGTTCTGCAGTTTACATAAACTGAGGAATATTGTTTCAAAGTTTACATAAACTGAGGAATATTGTTTCAAAATCTACAAAAACTGAGGAATATTGTTTCAGAGTTTACATAACTGAGAAATATTGTTCCACAGTTTACATAAACTGAGGAATATTGTTCTGCAGCTTACGTAACTGATGAATATTGTTCCACCGTTTACATAAACTGCATAATTGGTTGTCCACAGTTTACATAAACTAAGGAATATTGTTCCATGGTTTACATAACTGAGTAATATTGTTCCACAGTTTAAATAAACTGTGAAATATTGTTCTGCAGTTTACATAACTGAGGAATACTGTTCCACAGTTTATATAAATGATTTTCCGCAGTTCACATAAACTGCGGAATATTGTTTCACAGTTAACATAAACAGAGGAATATTGTTCTGCAGTTTACATAACTGAGGAATATTTTTCCAGTTTACATAAACTGAGGAATACTGTTCTGCAGTTTACATAAACTGAGCAATACTGTTCTACAATTTACATAACTGAGGAATACTGTTCCAGTTTACATAAAGTGAGGAATATTGTTTCTCAGCTTACATAACAGAAGAATACAGTTCCACAGTTTACATAAACTGAAGAATACTGTTTCACAGTTTACATAAACTAATATTGTTCTGCAGTTTGCATAACTGAGGAATACTGTTCCACAATATACATAAGCTAAAGAATACTGTTCCACAGTTTAGAATACTGTTCCACAGTTTACATAAACTGAGGAATATTATTCTGCAGTTTACATTGACTCTTCAATGCAAGCTGAAGAAAAGTATTCTGTGGTTTATAATACATTCTTCAGAATGCTTTTTAGAATTTTGCTGGATTTTAAAAAAGTTTTGAAAAATATTTTGGAATAGCTCCAACCCACTAGTTGGCCTGCTAGTGCTTTACCTTAGAACCCAAAATAAGCTGGCCCAGTGGCATGGTGAGCTGAAATACTACTGTACTTGTCACACTGGCAACCCTGATTCAGGAACAACATTCAGTGGTTTACATCGAATTCAACAGATATCTCCACGGCTGTGGAAATTGTCATGGCCACAGAATCATGGAAAATGAGGGGCATTGGATACAGTCTTTCGAAATGCCATGAATGCAGTGGAAGGGTGATAGCTAAATATTTAAATAATATAATAAGCACCATGATTTCTAGCTATTAACTTATGGTGTGCTTAAGCCAGGCATGTACCATGTGATTATATTAATAAAAGAAAATCAGTTTTGGAACTGTTAACATGCACAAGTCACCTTATTCATGTGCTGCAGAGGTTTGCCCACCACCACAGAAGTTTGCTTAATGATGCCGCAGAACTTCCTAGTCCCTGCCACAGAAGTTGAGTCTACTGTGCCACAGAGAACAGGAGGCCTTGGTTATAGAGAACCAGGTCATCTGCTTATAGTAAAGAGGAGCAAGAGGAGACATTTGCCATGATGTCATTAATTAAAATAGTGAATAGAAGAGGGCCATGTATGGAGCCTGGGGCACTCCAATTTTAATGGTATAGTTGTTAGATATGGCAGAGCCATATTTGACAAATTGTTGTATGTTTGTTAAGTAGCTACTGTACCAGGTATCACTTCTGTTGAGAAGTCAAGTGATAACATTGTTGATGTGAGGAGAGAGTGATAAACTAGATCAAAGGCTTTGTGAGGTCAACGAAGACTGCACCAGTAAGAGGGCCATTATCCACTGCAACTACAGTCATAATCGACCAAAAGTTTATCAGTAGGGCAGTATACTGAGTTGTGCGCAACTGCGGTAGCTATTGAATAACATGTATAATACTGCTGCTCAATTATGTGGAGTGCATAGCAAAGATGCAGCAAAATAACATTTCACCAGCGAAACTGCCACAAAATCTGTAATTTCACTGGGTGAAATGTTTCACAAAATTGAGGTGAAATTTCACAATTTTGCCCTCAATTTTGCCCTGCCATCAGCCACCACAAAACTCCATAAATTGCCCCCCCCACACACACACACACAAGTTACCCTGCACCCTCATTTTTTTTATTTAAAAAAAAAATAAAAAAATTCACCCTCCACTCCATTGTGTGTAGTGGCCCCTCCCCGACGATCATCGGCAGTAATTGCTTTAAATAAAGCCCCCTCCAAAGTTACTTGCCCTCCATTTGTTTTATTTAAAGCAAAATTCACCTCCACTTCCTGGTGTCATTGGATTTCACCCCATCATTAGATAGCAGCATCACCCAGTACACTTTCAGCAGCTTTTATCGGGCTGACAGCTTCACAGTTGGCAACCTGACTGAGTGCACTGAGTGTTTGAATGAATAAGCACATAAAAGTGCTCTTTCTTTCATTCAAGTGCTCAATAGTCTTCAGTGGGGCTGCCAGCTGTGGAGGTGAGTGGAGGGCTGTGCAAGTGGCCCGATCGGGGTACTGGGGGGAGCTACTATCTAATAATGGGGTGGGGGTGGGGTGTCCACTAGACACCATGGAGTGGAAGGTGAATTTTGTTTTTTAAATAAAACAAATGGGGGGCTTTGTTTAATGCAGTTATGGCTGGTGATCAGCCCAGGGGGGGCACTGAACACCAGGGAGTGGAGGGTGATTTTTTTTTAAATAAAACAAATGGAGGGCCAGGGTAACTTTGGGGAGTGCTTAATAAATGCAATTTTGGCCAATGATCGCCCGGGGGGCCACTGGACACCAGGAGAAAATAAAATTTGGCCAGTGAGTGACTGGGGGCTGGGGGAGACCACTAGACACCATGGAGAACTTTGGCCATTGGCTACAACATTTCACCGTGGGAGGCAAAATTTACTCCCTCAGGTAGTGAAATTTCACCCACAAGTGAAATTTCGCCAAATTGGGGTGACATTTTGTGTGCATCTGCAGGCAAAATTTTACATTTTGCCAGCGAACTTTTTCACGAAATACACTAATTACATGAAATATTTCGCTGGGTGAAATTTCCAATTTTGCACATCTCTAGTGCATGGTACCACTATACTTTTGTGTGACTACCACTGTATGAAGCTTCTTAAAACCATGTTGGGCATTTGAGAGGAGCTTCCAGTCATGTAGGTAGGTAACAGTTTGGTTGGAGACCAGTATTTCTAGTAGTTTGCTTGAAACCAAGAGAAAGGCTATGGGTCGATAGTTGGAGATAGATTTTGGGTTCCCTTTCTTAAATACAGGAACGATTCTGGCAATTCTCTGGATGTTAGGAATGACCCCAGTGTAGAGGGATATGTTTAGAATTCTAGTAAATGGGGGAGCAATGAAAGGGGCAGCCAAACCATCAGCACCAACACTGATGCAGTCTGAGATAGAGTTTAGGAGTCTGTTCACTGTCTTACTAGTAATGGCACACTAGTAGAATCTGGGAGTAGTGTTGGGTATGTCAATTAGGGAGGGAGGGAGGGAGGGATGAAGGTCGATTTGAAGGGGATATTAGAATATTTAGATTGATCAGAAAAATGGTAGTTGAAGGCATTTGCAATGGTAACAGGGTTGTTACAGTGAGTACCATTTAGCACCATTTCATTAGAATATTGAGCAGGCTTAAGACCCATAAAATGTTAATGTGTGACCAGAACTTCTTTGGGTCACCAGGATTGTTTAGAAGCAGATTTCTGCAATATGAGCTGTTAGAAAGGACACATGGCCCTCTTGCAGGCATTTCTTTTTGAGGGATATCAATAAGGTCAGCTTGTAGGTCCAAAGCCCTAAATTTGGACCAGCTCTTGTCCGTAGCCTTAAGTTGAGCTTGTAGGTCTTTGTGAAGCCATTTAGTGAGAGTTTCATGAATCCTATGAGACACCTTAGGGGTGTGCAGGTCCTGAAGGGGAGAGAACTTGGATAGGAAGTAGTTTAGTGCCTTATCAACATTATTGGTGATGTAGAGTGGGTACCATTCTATGCTGGCCACATCTTCCTGGAAGACAGTTGGGTTAAGTTTAAAGTAGTCACAAAAAGAGATCACTTAGGGGGGAGTTGACCTACCATATGCAATAAATTGGGGAGTGATCAGAAACAGAATCCGAGAGAGTCCCCGCATTAGATATTCTGTCAGTCCTATTTGTCATGATCCAGTCAATTAGAGAATTAGACCCCATAGCCATAGATAGTCTGGTGTGATCAGCGATAAGTTGATGCATGTGGTATTGCTGTGCCAGGGTGTCTGAGGATTTCTTAGCTTCACCTCCCCAGTCAAGATTTATGTCTGGGGAAAAACAGTTTAATTACTACCTGCTGTGGAGATTGTTTGTGAAAGAAGCTCATGGAGGGCAGATGTGCCACCCTTAAGAGGGTTGAATACGCAAATGATTTGCAATGTTTTGGTTCCACCAAGTAGCAGGATGGAATGCAAGGCTTCATAGTGCAGTTGTTGTAGGGAAGGGAGAACAGAGAGACTGAGATGACTTTTGAAATAGATGGCTACACCACCTCCCCTTTTGGAAGATGAACAGTCACATCTCAATAAATTGTAGCCTGTTACAGAGCAGCTCAGCCTGGAGTGGATGCTTTTAACCAAGTTTCTGATACACATACTACATCAGGGTTGTAAAGGGATACCCATGTTTTGAATTCAGAGAGCCTACAGGCAGGCTTTGAATATTTAGGTGGTCAATCCCTAGCCCCTTTGGTCAAGACCACTGAGAGTCTGAGTGATTGAGAAAGGAAGCAGAAGCAGGACTGGGTTCAATGTCACCAGATAGCAGCAATATTAAGAGTCAGAGAAACCATAGTTTTCAAAGGGCTCATAGGAAAGGTGAGAGCGAGGAGTCATGGCACCATTTAACCACAAACCTTGGAGTAGGTGTAGTTTGTTAGAGGACAGAAGTGGGGTCAGATTAAAGTAGGTCATCTGAGTGACCAGTAGATTAGAGTAAGAGACATCATTACTTCACACTTTGTCAAGTGCAAACCCAATTTGGAAGCACAAACCTGGGTTTGTGCCCAATCAAAGTTTTGTGAATCCTGGCCCAGATACATAAACGCCTCATCAGTTGGTGGGCTACTGGTATCACAACCTACCTTTAATAGATTTTTCTGTTTGTTCATGAGGGACGTATCATTCAAATTTCAATAGGAATTTTATTGTTAGATTCTGTCATTTTGCAATCAAAATGGCTAACCTAAGTAGGAGCTGTAGGAGGGAGTCTAATCTGTTAGAATATTTTGTCATAAAAGAATAAAACAGCTGTGAAAACCTAATACAATTACCAAAAGTACAAAACAATTCAAAAGGCTATGAGTAAAGAAATAAGTGAAAGACAAACCTTTGCATTTACCTTTAAACATTTCATTTAAACATATTTCAGAGAGTGGGGTGATACATAAGGGATTTCTAAGTCAATGCCAAGGACAAGATCATCCTCTTTAGTCAAATAGCTTTGAGTGGATCTAAAAGTAAAACCAGCAACAGAAAAAAAACAGAATCACATTCAGTCCAGATCAAGAAAAGATACCAAATCATATTTGCTAAAACTTGCTGAAACAATATTAACTAAAACTCATTTTAGATTTGAAAATACTTTTTATTGGCAGAAAAAGGACACAGCTATGGGGTCTTCAATGGCCACTAGCTATGCAAATATCCTTATGGATTTATTTGAAAGAAAATTCATGTCCAGTGAATAAAATAACAGGTGGAATAGTAAAACAGTAATCTGGAAATGATTTATTGATGACTGTGGACAGCCCCTTCTTAAATCTATACTGCTGATCATTTGTTATTGCGTCTGCCTCCAGATGAAACATCTGCTGGTGAAAACACATTTTTAGAACTGGCAGCAGAGAAATAGGCCTGTAGTTAGAGACATTTAATCTGTCCCCTGCCTTAAATATTAGGATTATTATAGAGTCCTTCCATTGAGAGGGTACAACTCCCATACTCACTGATAAATTCAACAGTGTTGTCACAGGTTCCACAATTCTGCTAGCCACTATCTTTAATAACCTTGGATACAGATTATCAGATCCACAACTCTTCCCCCATCTACGCATTTAAAAAGCTTCAACACCTCCTTTTATTCAATCTTTGCAAAGTTAAAATTTAATAAACTCTCTTCCCATGCCTCTATTCTATCATTATTAAGGGTATGGTTCCCACAGTCCTGCTTAGTCCTATGCCCTTGTATAATTTTTGTAATAAAGAACTTATTAAATAGGTATGCCATGTCCATTTCATTTTGTATAAATCTTCCCCATCCTTTAAACATTTAATTCTACACCTATCCTGAAGGCAACACAGTTTTCAAAAGGGGTTTCCCATATGTTGCATTTGTTGCTGATGATAATTTTAGCATTTTGTACCTTCAGTTTTACCCTATTTCTCAATGCTTTATATTGATTGTGACGTTCTTTAGCCTTCTTTTTAAGAAATGAATGTCTTAGCTTGTCCCTTCTCCTCAATAAATGCCTAAGCTCCTTGCTCAAACACAAAAAATATTTTCCCTTCAAATGTTATATTGTAAATGGTGTGTTTTCCTCATAGGCACTAATAGCATGGCTAGTTAATTGTTGATTAGGTATATCTGGAGTAACTTTGTTAATAAGTTGTTACCACTTAATTTGACCAATGTCTGATAAAAAATCCTCAACATTCAGTCTATGTATGTTTCTGATGCTAATCACCCTCAGTCAAATTTGTTCCCTTTTATATTTTCTAAGACAAAAAGGGGCAGTGATCAGAGACTGAATCCAACAAAATACCATGCCTTAAAATATTTGTAGAACGGTTTGTAATTAGCCACTTTATAATCAAATTATTACCCATTTTGTAATTAAAATGATTCAGGGAATCAATTAATTGAAAAAAGTGGAATGCTTCCATTTTTTTGCTTAGTTTTACCCACATCTGTTTTTACCCAGCCTAAATTAATGTCACCAAACATTATGCATTTCCATCTGTTGTTATGACACAGCACCCAGAACTCAAAGATTTGATAGTTCTCAATACTACACTTGGGAGGGCAAAAAAGCAAGTTAGGTATAAATGTTTACATTGTGAATCTCCTAGCAATAAATTTACCATTTAATCAAGCTGTTCCTCATCAGCTGCTTCCACAACCTCCTGAACAGATAATGTATCTTTTTTTATATAGAACAAAACCCCTCCACTTTTTTCTGCCAGTTCTGTTTTATCTAAATATCTTAAAATCTTCCAGTGAAATCTGAGCATTAGAAATGTGTTCTTTTAACCGCATTTCACTTAAGCCAACTACTGTATGTCATAGACCCCCAGCTCCAACCATGATTTTAATTAATCAAAATGGTCCAACATGCTTCTTATATTTAGGTGCACAATGTTCAGTCTTCTATTCTCCTCCCCCTATGGGCTTATCCTGGTAAGAGAATGATTCTAGATTAACCCCAACATCACCTGCCAGAACCAGTGATATACATGAATACAAGTTGTTTATTCCACTGTCTCTCAATTTAGTAATTGCCACATTACTTAAACCAATATTAGGTTTACCTACAGAAGCAGTGGCACAAGAAGAGAATCAAGGACAAATGTGACCACAAATCACAAACTTGTATTAACCCAATTTCTAATCTCATGGATGGAAGATTACTTTATAAAAAGCTTCATTTATATCCATGTGTTTCCCCAACAGAAAGGAGCTCCCATTACCTGTGAGCTTACCACTGGTTAAATGCAACACCAATTCTGTGGTAAATACCAGACCTAGTAACACATTAAAATTCCTAGTCCCCAATTCTAAATTCATCAAAAAGTACACAAAAGAATATACTTGTGTGGCTGCAAACTTTGGGTCAATTTTAAAAGGGTGATGCATGGCTCATGTCAAGCCCTGCATCAACCCCAATGTTTGGTGTAACTGCACTGAACGCATCTGCCACAACTGCACCCAGTTTTATAATCTTTAGCACAGTTGTGACAGTTTTCACAATTTATGGTAGCTTGCACCAAACCATTGGTGCAAGCCCCGTAGATTGGCACCCTAATGGTGCAAAGTTAGACCAGGGCTGGCCTAACTTGATGCATTTGATGCAAGGGACTTGTGTAGGGATTTGCAGCAGGCTCCCTTTCTCTCTCTCTCTCTATATATATATATATATATATATATATTTTCTACACAAAAAACGTCATTAATGCATCAGTCAGGGTTCTTCTACAGTGAAAAAAGAGAGGAAATTTGATTTTAAGATTCCCACCCCCAACCTGCCCCCACCAATAGGCATCAGGGTGTGCATTGGGGACATTGACCCTAACTCTCACACCATCCCATGTGTAAACAAGCTGAGGTGGTGCAGTGTAAGAGAATGGGTGAGAGTTAGCCAACTCACTCCAACTCACACCCTGATGCTGTTGGTGGGGTGGGCTGGGGTGGGTGCAAGGTGTAAGAACCCTAAAATTGAATTTCCTCTCTTTTTTCACTGTAGAAGAACCCTAACTGATGCATTAACAAAGTTCTTTGCATAGAATTTCCTTACTTTTTAAGAAAGAATAGAAAAGTGGAAAGTTGCACAAGTTGGTGGGAGTGTGGGGCCCCTCCCACCATGTGATTTTGTGTGACATAGTAACAGTAAGTGCAATACAAATGCAAGCGCAAACAGTTATGCACATGGTGATGCAAAGGTAAATGGTAATACAAATGGAAATAGAAATGCAAGCGTAAAGTGACACCAAAGCGAACAGTGACAGAAACGGAGATGCAAACAGAAGTGCATACGTAACATAACTGGTAACATGCACATTCACAGTACCACAATTGGAAATGCAAATGGTAAGAGTAACAGCTAGAATAATGCCAAAGGAAACAGAAATGGAAACATAAACACAAGTACATATGGAAATGCAAACCGTAACCCATACGGTCACGGTACTGCAATTGTAAATGCAAATGGTAATGGTAACAGCAACAATAATGCCAAAGTAAACAGACACACAAGCACATATGAAAATGCAAACTGTAAGGTACATGGTCACGGAACTGCAATTGTAAATACAAATGGTAACTGTATCAGCAACAGTAACGCAAAAGCAAAGAGAAATGCAAACGCAAGCACATACAGAAATGCAAACCGTTATGCACATGATCATAGTACCACAATTGTAAATGCAAATGGTAATGGTAACAGCAACAATAAAGCCAACGGAAACAGAAACGCAATCACACACTATAGTTCATAGGAAACACAAACCATAATGCGCACAGGCACGGTACTGCAATTGCAAATGCAAATGGTAACAGTAACAGCAACAATAATGTCAAATGAAACAGAAATGGAAACACAAGCGCAAACGAAAATGCAAATCGTAATGCACATGGTGGCGTAGACAGGAATGGTCATGTGAACAGTAATGGAAGCACAACTGAAAACGCTAACTGACACAGTAATGAAAGGGCACACTCTTCTTTTCCGGAAAAACTGCATTGAAAAACACAGTGAAAACAAAGAATGTATGCATAATAATGGACTTCGGAGCACAAAATTAGGATTTGGAATACTAAATTGCTTATATCTCAGGAACCGTACGACGTAGAAAAATAATTAAAATTTCACATGAATTATGACTTTCCTGGCTAGTTTTGTACTTAGCCCCTAACTGAGGGCCTAAGCAATTTGTGACAAAAAGTCTGTATCTTTCACCGTTTCTGAGATATGGGCCCTGAAAGGCATGACGGACACCATAATGTTATCCTATGGGAAAAAGCATCAAATTTTGAGTACTGTCACTTTGCCGCCCTATAATATTTTTTCACCAAACTACCAAAAGGCACATCTATGCGATGTTGACTTTCTTCCCTTCAAATTTCAGCCCCAAAGACAAAACCGTTATTTTGCAGCAGGGTGGCAAAAAATTCCTGTAATGCCATAATGTTATCCTATAGGAAAAAGCATCAACTTTGTAGTGCTGTAAGTTTTCTGCCCTGGAATATTTTTTGACCAAACTACCAAAAGGCACATATGTTGGATTTTGCCTTTCTTCCCTCCAAATCTCAAGTAAAAAGACCAAACGTTTCCAAGATATTCAGCGTCAAAGATTAGTGAAATTTCCCAATCTATTCCATTATTAAAAATCTGGCCATCTTGTCCCTATTTTGCGATCAAAGATTGTGATCAAAGAATATCACGATCATTGAATTTGCAGGTACGCGATCAAAGAATTTTCAGGCTCATGAACAAAGAATTAAAAACCTTATAAATCACAAAAATTAAAGGAATTGCAGTGAACCACGGCCATGGTTCGACAGAACAAAACCCCTGAATAAAACCCACCCTCATTTGACTTCCTAGGACATCCCTGGGCTGAGAAAATTGATTTTTAAATTGGGCCATCTCGTCCTTCGCTCGCGATGCATGATCGCGATCGAAGAATCTCATGAGCAAAGAATTTACAGGTTCACGATCAAAGAATTTGCAGGCTCACAAACAAAGAATAAAAACTGTTCTAATTAAAGAAATTCAAAGAATTGCAGTAAACCACCACCATGGTTCATCAGAACGAAACCCCCTAAGTAAAACCCACCCTCGTTTGTCATTCTAGGAAACCACTAAGCTGAGAAAATTGATTTTAAAGTCTGGCCATCTTGTCTCTCGCTCATGATGCATGATCGTGATCAAAGATTCTCTTGATCAAAGAATTTGCATGGTTGCAATCAAAGAATTTGCTCGCTCGTGAGCAAAAAGTGAGATACAAGATGGCCAGATTTTAAAATGAGTTTTCTCAGACCAGGGGTGCCCTACAAACTTAAATGAGGCTGGGTTTTGCTCAGGGGGCTTTGTTCTGTCCCATCTGAATAACAATAATAATGTATTAAATATCCCTGGTAGTCTACTGTCCCCCCCCCATCATAATAAAAAATATAATCATGTGTAATGTCCTGGTAGTCTAGTGCCCCCCCAATGTTTATTTTTTTACGTCCCTTGTAGTCCAGTGGCCCTCCCCCGAGTTGTATAAAATAATTATTACTGTTAATATCCCTGGTAGTCTAGTGGCCCCACAATCTGTATGAAATAATATTCATTGTTGTTGCACATATACCTGGTAGTCTAGAGGCCCCCCATCATAATAAAATAAATCATTTCATTTTTCATGGTAGTCTAGTGGCCCCCCACCCTCCTGCCCTGCTGTACCAGCCCACCCAGCACCTCCCCCACCATTCCCCAACTGGCGACTGGCACAGTCCAACTCTCACCTCCACGGCCAGCCACCGACTGTCTGCATTATGAGTGCTAATGCAAAGAAGGCACTCTGAAAATATGATGAAAAGATGGTGGCCATCACAATCAAAGAATTCCTCATGATCTAAGATTCTTTGATCATGAGCCTGCAAATTCTTTGATAGTGAGGTGGGACTAGATGGCCAAAACCTCACTCTTCTTTCTCAAAATAACCATATAAATTTCTCTATTGAGTCATAATGGGAAATTAAAATTTTAATAACTTTTGAATGGATTAATATTTTTTCACCAAATGAAAAGTGGCATGTTCCTTGACACAAGCTCTTTCAGCTGAGCAAAGTTGCAGAACAACACAGCACACAACAGCCGTGCAGCTCCATGGACAAAATCAAAAAAAGCTACCCACATAACTGGCGAAAAGTGCATTTTCAGCATTTTGGTGTGCACAAACTGTAAGTCCAACAGAAATGAAATTTGGCAAATCAAGAGATCTACCATGCCCCACCGAGTATACCAAATTCCATGCACATCCATTGAAAGGGTCCAAAGTTATTAACAAGCAAAATTTTGAATTTAACATAGAAGAGGCTTCATAACCATAAATATAGGGGAGTGACCATGCCCCTATAATATATTCCATGATCGAGCATGCTGACAGGCTACAGTAAAGGAGAATGGGGGGAAATTTAGGCCTCTCGACCCCGATGACACACCAAGGCATCTGTCAGACTGTGGAGGATTGGGGTGGTGTGTGTGAGGGGGTTAGGGGTTCAACCCTAATGTCTAATTTCCTGACTTTTTTGCTTTAATCCTAAATGAAGCATTAACACAGTTTTTTGCATTTAATTTCCTTACTTTTTGGAAAAATGTAATATAAGTAGTAAAAAACACATATTGGTGGGAGTGCGGAGCCAAGCTCCCACCATGTTGCCAATTTTTGCATAGCAATATGCATCTGGGCCCATGCTCCCACTTATGCAAAGCTACAGAGCCATGCAGCAGCACTACAGGGCAACAGACCCTTGTAACAGTAATTTGCACATATCTCGGGAACTGTAAGAGCTAGAAAAAAAATTCTAGCATCATTGTAATCATTTGACAGTAAGTACTTCACACAACATCGCAAAGACCGTACCCACATCTCACATCGTTTCTGAGCTATGGGCACCAAAAAGCACTGGCAGGAACTCTTTCAACCCTTGTGACAGTACTTCCACAATCTCTCATGAACCGTGCAATGTACAAACAAAATTCCACTACAGGCTGGCTCTACAATGTCAAGTCTTTTTCCAGTGGCTAGATCACCTACAGGTGATCTAAGCCACCTGCAGAAAAAGTCTGTTTCTCACTTTGTTTCCAAGTTAACGGTGCCAAAAATCATGACACAGACTGCAGTGTAATCCTAAGGAAAAAATGTCAATTACGTCATTGAATATCTCTGCAACATATTATTTCCGCAACACCTAAATAGCATAGTTCACATCTCTATTATATCCCCTCAACGCCCTGTAAATTTCAAGTAAAAAGATGACACTGTTATTGAGATATGGTTATCTCAATTTGGGCCCTCTGGTCTTTCTCATTAACATTCCAAAAGCACATATACATTTTCCCATAGGATATAATGGGAATTGCAAATTGTAATAACTTTTAAACACAGTAATATTTCTTCACCAAACAAAAAGCAGCATGTTCCCATGCCCAAGCTTGTTCTATATCCCAAGATTCAGATGAATAGCCCACACGGTGTCCACGCAGCGCCATAGACAAAAAATGTGCAAAAGTGGCAAAAAGTGCATTTTTTGGCACTTTACTGCGCAAAAACCGTACGTCCGACTGAAACACAATTTAGTAGATCAAGAGAGCTGCCACACCAGACTGCAGATTCCAAATTTTGTGCAAATCCATTGAATGGTTGCAAGGGTATTAACGTGCAAAATGTGAGGTTTAACATTAAAAGTGCCTACCACAATGCAAAACGCTATACGCAAAACGTAATGTGCGTCATATAATATCTCTGCAGCAACCTAATTTTCCAACATCTGAATATGATAATTCTCATGTGCAGGACATCCCCTCAACACCCTGCAAATTTCAGTTTAAAAGACCAAACCGTGTCCGAGATATAACATTTTAAATTTTGAGATTTTCATTGGTCAGAGAGACAGAATTCTGCACCTGTTTACATTTTACACACCTAACAACTGAAAAGTATATCCATGGCAATAAGGCTAGATACTCTATAAATTTCAAGCCACTACCACAATGCAAAACGCTGTCCGCAAAATGTAAACTGTGCCAAGCCATATCTCCACAAAGAATGTACAGTATTTTCTGACATCTAAGCACCATAATTCACATCTACAAGACATCCCTCAACACCCTCCAAATTTCAATTTAAAAGACCAACCATTTCTGAGATATTTTAATTTTAAAAGTTGTTAAAATTGGGCTATTGGGTCCCTCCAAATCTGGTCATCCAGTCACTCCCTCAGGATCAGAGAATCTTTGATAGTGAGACTGCAAATTCTTTGATCATGAGGAGGGACCTGATGGCCAAAACCCCATTCTTTGTTCACAAAATAACCATAAAAATTTTCCCATTGCCTTATAATGGGAACTTAAAAGTGCTATTACTTTTGAATGCCTCAATATTTTTTCACCAAATGAAAAGCGGCATGTTTGGGCAGTGAAGCTCTGTCAAGTGAGCCATGCCACAGAGTGGCACATCACATGATGGCCATGCAGGGCCACATCCCAAATCCCAAAAGCTGCCTCCAAAAATGGATACATTTGCATTTTTCAGTGTTTTCCTATGCAATGACCATAAGTCCGACCAAAACGCAAGTTGGCAAATCAAGAGATCTACCATACCCCACCGAACATTACAAATTTCAGGCAAATCCATTGAATGAGTCCAAAGTTATTAACACCCAAACTTGTGACTTTTGCATGTAAGTGCCCACTGAACCCTAACTATAGTGGTGTGACTGCACCACTATAATATATATTAGAGGCAAAAAAGTGTTGAAAACCCTAACTCCGAATTGACCCCCCCCAGCACCACACACACACAGACACACACACACACACACATATGCAAGTATGGGGGAGGACCAAGTCAACACAACCAATGACAGACATCCAGCAGCAGGTGACAGAAATAACAAACAATTGTCTAAATGTACTATGAGACATCCCCACCCACCTGACCAGGTACTGCATGCTCAGTGGAGATCAACAGCAAAACTGAGGCCATGTACACCAAACATACACATCCCTGATTGCAGCTGCACACAACATACCACACTTAGTAGTTGCATGGCCTTACTACATGATGTCTTGTGGCATAGTAACAGGAACAGCAATACAAACAGAAGCGCTAACAGTGGCGCACATGGTAAGGCAAGCGCGAATGAGAACAGAAAGGGCAATGCACACGGTGGCATAGACAGGAACAGTCTGCCACGTGATGTGTTGTCACATAGTAACATGGTGCCTGCAAACGGAAATGTCAATGGGCATGGTGACACAAAGTGAAACAGAAAGAGAAACAGTACTGTAGACACAAATGGCAAAAAATAACATAAATGCAAGTGCAAATGAAAACGCAAAGGATAACGCACATAGGGCCCCGCACTTCCGGCACGTAATGCAGCGGCAGGAGCGCGGCGCCCTTCGGAGACCATGCTCCCCACATGATGTCTTGTGGCATAGTAACAGGAACAGCAATGCAAACAGAAGCACTAACAGTGGCTCACATGTAGCATAGCGCAAATGAGGAACAGAAAGGTAACACACATGGTGGAATAGAGGAATGGTCTGCCACGTGATGTGTTGTCACATAGTAACATGGTGCCTACAAGCGGAAATGTCAATGGGCATGGTGATGCAAAGTGAAACAGAAAGAGAAACAGAACTATGAGCACAAATGGCAAAAATAACAGAAACGTGCGCAAATAAGCACTAAGATAAGCATACATGGTGGCGCAGGCGTCAGCAGTAAGTAAGCGAGTGCGGAACCACAAGTGGAAAGGGCAACAGTAACAGTAATGTAAGCGCACAGGCTGGTTTTCCCCAAAACCTGCATAGAGAAAGACAGTGAGTACAAATAATGTATGCATAATAATGGGTATCGGAGCAGAAAATGAGGACTTGGAATACTAAATAGGTTATGTCTCAGGAACCGTACAACGTAGAAAAAAAATTTAAAAGTCATATGATTTAGAACTGTCCTGGCTAATTTTGTGGGGGCTAAGCATTTTTCTGACGAAAAGTCCGTATCTCACACCGTTTCCGAGATACGGGCCCTGAAAAGCGCGGCAAATGCCGTAATGTTATCCTATGGGAAAAAAAGAGAAGTTCAGAGTGCCATAACTTTGCCTCCCTGTAATATTCGTTCACCAAACCACTGAAAGGCACACCTGTGGGCTGTTGGCTATCTTTTCTCCAAATTTCAGGAAAAAAGACCAAACTGTTATTTTGCAGCAGGGTGCCAAACGATCCTGTAATGCGTCGGGCGCCGTAATGTTATCTTATGGAAAAAACTGTCAACTTTGGAGTGCTGTAACTTTGACGCCGTGTAATATTTTTTCACCAAAACACTGAAAGGCACATCTGTGAGATTTCAGCTGCGTGCCCTCAAAATTGCAGCCCAAAACTCCTAACCGTTCTTTTGCAGCGCAGTGCCAAAGAATTGCTGTCACTTTCCCACAGACTAGAAAACTACTGTCGCAGGTTGCAAAAGCTTTCACAAAAAAGTTTGACACTTTCGTGAGCACGAAAGTACTTTTTCCAGAAATTTGAAAAACATATTTCTGGGGTGTTTTACCTCAAAATAAAGACATGGCTAGCAACCTCAGGGTCCGACTAGGTGAATACAAAAAGAATTAGGTTGCTAGAGGGTTCCAAATTTAAATTCCAACCATTTTTCTGATCACTAACTGAAAACAAAATGGTGGATTTGCAAAAGTAACAGGGCCATTTGCGAAAGTAAAAATGCATTTGCGACACTGTCGAACTTTTTGTTAACTTTTCCCATTGACTTATAATGGGAAATTGTTTTTTGAATAACTTTTGAACCGTTTAATATTTTTTCACCAAATCTTCAAAAGGCACATTGGGGACCCTGGCCTCATGTTACCTGAAGATTTCGGGCTGGTCACGCAAACTGTGCGACCTGTACGTGCGACCATAGAATTCCAGAAAAAGCATAAACATGTGCACAGATCATGCTTAATAACTCTGCAGCCATATATCCGACCGCTACGAAACTAGGCAGATCCCAAGGCCTATGGTTCCTGATTGTGTATTCCAAATTTCAGCCAAATCTGTCAAATGGTTGCAAAGTTATTAAGGTGCAAAATTTTGGGGTTTAACATAGAAATGGCTCCTCAACCCTAACTATGGCAGCACTACCGTGCTGCTACATATATCTATAGATAGATAGATAGATAGATAGATAGATAGATAGATAGATAGATAGATAGATAGATAGATAGATGAATCTATATATATATATATATATATATATATTATAGAACAAAAAACTCTGTTTAATGCATTAGTTAGGGTTGTTCCACAGCGACAAAAGTGAGGAAATTCGCTGTTAGGGTTGAAAACCCTAACTCTGAATTCACCCAGAGCACCACACACACAGACACACACACATTCAAGTAGGAGACCAAGTCAACACAACCAATGACAGACATCCAGCAGCAGGTGACAGAAATAACAAACAATTGACTAAATGTACTACGAGACATCCCCACCCACCTGACCAGGTACTGCATGCTCAGTGGAGATCAACAGCAAAACTGAGGCCATGTACACCAAACATACACATCCCTGATTACAGCTACACACAACGTACCACACTTAGTAGTTGCATGGCCTTACCTACCGATGCCCCACACCAGACCACACCACTTGTGGTGGGCCACCTGAGCAATAGAGTTCAGCAAAATCAAGGAGTTGTACAGGTATAATATCTCTGATTATAACAAGGGTTTGAGAAATGCAGCTTTCCTAATTGACTGTAAACATTTAACAGCCTTATGTTTAGTTTTATTAACATACATATGTAGAGCCTAACCATATGATGAACATGGTTTAATGTTGTTAAAAAACAGTTTATTATGATAGCAATAAAGCCACTCCCAGGTATTATGTTAATGGTCAAGTTTATCACTGTCTAGCGACATGTGGCACTCAGCTATACCTCATTCAACATTAAACCCCTACAGGGTGATTAACAGACCATTAACATAACTATTTGGTCATGCCTTATTGCTTAATTGTCTTTATGAGTAGATACTCTCCTCTGCTAGGCACTGCAGCAGCTTTGCAACACAGTGTCCACCCAGTTACACCATACACTGTCTAGTTACTGGAGAATGGCTGTGAATATGAACTCATGAAGATGAACAGTGTAACATGATCATTACAGTCATTGAAACCCTAGTGTGATTATAACTGACTAGAGTCAGTGATAGAGGATAACCCTGCTGTCCTAAGTACACTCACCACTATGTAGTTAAATCAATACTAAAAGACATTCTGTTTATATCTACACCATACCTACTTGATTCCTGTTGTACCACAATGACATAGTTATCACTTTGATTAGCATCAGTGACAAGTGTAGCAAACCCAAACAATAGGCATACAGCCTGAGTATGCAAACAACTGTTAAAAAAAATCACACTGTGTCCATAAGTGGCATAGATCACTCATTGCAACAATAGTAAATGTATTACTATTTGAATAAGTTAGTCATCACAGATACAGTAAGATTGTCTTTATCAGGTACAACCTACTCAGTAAGTGCCACACAGGAAAATCTATCCTATATACATCACCAATACAGGTACATCATTGTTGACTCAGTAGTGCTATGATATTTAGAAGTTGCTTAGCCTGATCCATGACAATTACAATGTTTCTTACAAAGAATACCTACTGCATCTTTAGTATTGAAACACAGTGAAGGTCTATGTATGTACATCAGCAGTACACCTTCATCAGTAAGTATGCATGTGATACTGGCAATACGAATTTCACAGCGTTGACCAGGTAATGCTTTTCCATATGTTTACATCAGCCTCTCTATGTTGAGTAAACCATTGCATTAAATGCACTACTATGTAAATCACCTACTAAATGTATCACTACTTTTATCTTGAGCATGCTAGTGTCTTGTAGTTAATTTATGTGCTTCTCTTAATTAATGTATACTCACTAGTGTTAAAACCTTTCTACAACTGTCATCATGCACCTTCAGCATTTATATTGAATAACAGCACAGTACCAGTTGTGGTGTGGTGTGGGGCATCGGTAGGTAAGGCCACTACAACTACTAAGTGTAGTACGTTGTGTGCAGCTACCAATCAGGGATGTGTACATTTGGTGTACATGGCCTCACTTTGCTATTGATCTCCACTGAGCATACAGTACCTGGTCAGGTGGTGGGGATATCTCAGTAGTACATTTCAGACAATTGTTTTATTATTTATGTCACCTGCTGCTGGATGTCTGTCATTGGTTGTATTGACTTGATCCTCCCCATACTTGAATGTATGTGTGTGTCTGTGTGTGTGTGTGTGTGGTGCTGGGGGGTGAATCCGAGGTTAGGGTTTTCAACCTAACAGCAATTCCCTCACTTAATAAGCTAATGGAACAACCCTAACTAATGCATTAAACAGAGTTTTTGCCACTAATTTCCCTTCTTTTTGAGAATGATAATGAGAAATAGTAGAATGTAATGCGGTGCGTCTTGTGGCATAGTAACAGGAACGTAGCGCAAACAGGGGAAATATTAACAGTGGCACACATGGTAACACAAGAGTCACGAATGAAAACAGAAGGTAATGCGGGGGCGTGAACCAGAAGCGGTGTGCCACGTGATGTCTTGTCACATAGTAACATGGTGCCTGTAATGGAAATGTCAATGGGCATGGTGCGAAAAGTGAAACAGAAAGAGAAACAGTCTGGTACACACAAATGGCAAAAAGTAACAGAAAGCATAAGCATAAATAAGCGCAAAGGATGACACCGTGGTGGCATTGGGGTGTGCATTGGGATCATCAGCCCTAACTCTCACCCCATGACATGTAAAAGCAGCAGAAGTATAGGAGAATGGGGTGAGTTAGGACCACAATCCCAATGCACACCAATGCAGGGTTGGGGGGGGTGGGGGGCAAGGGGTTTTCAACCCTAACAGCGAATTCTCACTTTTGTCGCTGTGGAACAACCTAACTAATGCATTAAATGGAGAGTGGCTGTATAGACTGTGAAGATGAACAGTGTAACTTGATCATTACAGTCATTGAAACCTATTGATTATAACTGGCAGAGTCAGTGTTAGAGGATAACCCCGCTGTCCTAGTACACTACCCCGTGTGATTAAATCAATACTAAAGACATTCTGTTTATATCCACCAACCTTATGATTCCTGTTGTACCAAATTAACATATATCCTTTGATAGCATCAGTGACAGAAGTGTGGCAACCCAAACAGTAGGCATACAGCCTGAGTATGAAACAACTGTTAAAAAAAAATCACACTGTGTCCATAAGTGGCATAGATCACTCCATTGCAACAATAGTAAATGTATTACTATTTGAATAAGTTAGTCATCACAGATGCAATGATTGTCTTATCGGGTACAACCTACCAGTAGTGCCTACAGGGTGATCTATCTATAATCATCACCAATGGAGTACATCATTGTTGGCTCAGTAGTGCTATGATATTTAGAAGTTGCTTGGCCTATCCGTACAATTACAATGTTTTACAAAGAATACCATCTTTAGTATTGAAACACAGTGAAGGTCATATGTACATCAGCAGTACACCTTCATCAGTAAGTATGCATGTGATACTGGCATCTGAATTTCGCGTTGACAGGTAATGCTTTCCATATGTTTACATCAGCCTCTATGTTGAGTAAACCATTGCATTAAATGCGTTACTAGTAATCACCTGCCGTGTATCTACTTTTATCTTGGAGTGCGTTGGTGTCTTGTAGTTAATTATGTGTTTCTCTTAATTAATGTATACTTACTAGTGTTAACCTTTCTACAACTGTCATCTGCACCTTACATTATATTGAATAACGGCACAGTACAGTTGTGTGGTGTGGTGTGGGCATGGGAGTGCGGTTCATACAACTACTAAGTGTTACGTTGTGTGTAGCTGGAATCAGGGATGTACATTTGGTGTACATGGCCTCACTTTTTGTGTTGATCTCCACTGAGCATGCAGTACCTGGTCAGGTGGTGGGATGTGTGTGGTGCATTTAGACAATTGTTTGTTATATCGCCTGCTGTGGATGTCTGTCATTGGTTGTGTTGACGGTCCTCCCATACTTGAATGTGTGTGTGTTCGTGTGTGTGTGTGTGTGGTGCTGGGGTGAATTCGGAGTTGGTTTTCCAGCCTAACAGTTAATTTCCTCTTTGTCGCCAGGAACAACCCTAACTAATGCATTAAAGAGTTTTTTGCCACTAATTTCCCTTCTTTTGAGAATGATAATGAGAAATAGTAATGTACGCGGTGTGCCTTGTGGCATAGTAACAGGGCAGCAACGAAACAGAAATGTTAACAGTGGCACAATGTAACACAAGTGAATGAAAACAGAAAGGGTAATGCACGCGTGGCGTGGTAACGGTGTGCCACGTGATGTCTTGTCACCCATGCCATGGTGCCTGTAAATGGAAATGTCAATGGGCATGGTGACGAAAAGTGAAACAGAAGAGAAACAGTGCGGTACACACAAATGGCAAAAGTAACATGAAGCCAGTTAAAATGAAAAGGATTTTATTTGTTTGCATTGGGTTGGTATTGGGATTATCGGCCTAACTCTCCCCTCTACGAATGACAGCAGAAGTATAGGAGAATGGGGTGAGATTTAGGACCCACATCCCAATGCACCCCAATGCCGGTTGGGGTGGGGGGGTGCAGGGTTTCCTTCTAACAGCAATTTCCTCACTTTGTGTGTGGAACAACCTAACTAATGCATTAAATGGGTTTTGCCTCTGTTTTCCTTCTTTGAGAATGATAATGAGAAATGTGATGTAATGCACGGCGGCAGCTCCACCACATGATGTCTTGGCATACTATAGGGATAGCATGAACAAATACTAATAGTGGCACACATGGTACCACGTTAGCGAGAACAAAAGGGTAACGACATGGTGGTGTAGACGGGAATGGTCTGCCGGTGTGTTGTCACATAGTAACATGGTGCCTGCAAATAGAAATGTAATGGGCATGGTGACGTAAAGTGAAATAGAAAATAAACAGTATCAGTAGACAGAAATGGCAAAATAAATAGAATCAAGCGCAAAATGAAAACGTAGCGATAACGCGCTGGTGGCGCAGACGCCAACGGTAAGTGAAATGAGTGCGAACCAAGCTGGAAAGGCAACAGTAACAGTAATGTAATGCGACAGGCTGGTTTTCCCCTAAACCTGCATAGAGAAGACAGTGAGTACAAATAATGTATGCATCATAATGAGTTCAAGAGAAAGCTGCAGATTCTGGAATACTAATACATTATATTCAGGAACTGCACGTCGTGAGTAAAAAAATTTGAAGGTGCATATTATTTACAACTGTCTCTAGTGACGAATTTAGCCTGTTAGGGGCTAAGAAATTTTCTCGACGAAAGTCGCTTCGAGATACGGGCCCTGGAAATGCACTGTCTAACGCCGTAATGTTATCCCTATGGGAAAAAGAAAAGTTGGACGCCATAACTTTGCCTCCTGTAATGTTTTTTCACCAAACTACTGAAAGGCACATCTGTGGGCTGTTGGCTGTCTTCCTCCAATTTCAGGAAAAATACCAAACCATTATTTTGCAGCAGGGATCCAGTGATTTCTGTAATGTGTGGGCCGTAATGTTATCCTATGGGAACAATGTCAAATTTTGGAGTGCCGTAACTTTGCACCGTGTATTTTTTTACCAAACTACTGGAAGGCACATCTGTGGGCTGTTGGCATGGCTTCCTCCAATTTCTGTGAAAAAAGACAAACCGTTATTTTGTGCAGGTGCCAAATGATTTCTGTAATCATGTCACTGTGCAGTGTTATCCTATGGGAAAAAAGCATCAACTTTGGAGTGCCTAACTTTGCCACTGTGTAATTTTTTCAATACAACACTGAAAGGCACATCTTGTGAGATGTTGGTTCTGTTCCCCGAAATTTCATCCCAAAACTCCCAACGTTCTTTTGCAGCTAGTGCCAAAGAATCATGCTCACTGTCTCACAGATGGAAAACACTTACTGCATTTGCGAAAGCTTTCGTAAAAGTTCGACACTTCGTGAGCACAAAGTAATTCTATGTAAGCTACTTTTCCAATTGAAAAACATATTTTTGGGGTGTTTTTACAAAAATAAAGATATGACAGGCATCCTCAGGGTCCGACTTAGGTGAATACAAAAGAATTAGGTTTGCTAGAGGTCCCAATTAAATGCCAACCATTTTCTGACTACCAACTGAAAAATGGTCAATTTATGGAAGTAACAGGTCCATTTCGGCTAGTAAAATGCATTTGCGAAAGTGTTGAACTTTTTGTTAACTTTTCCCATTGACTTATAATGGGAAACTGTTTTTTGAATAACTTTGAACCGCTTAATATTTTTTCATGAAATCTTTGAAAGGTCATGACAGATCCGGCCGTTCCTGGAGATTAGACCGGTCGCACAAACCGTATAACCCGGGTGGCGCGACCAGAAATTTGGGAAAGCGTAAACGCCGCGCAGATCACGCTTAATAACTCCGCAGCTGTATATCTGACCACTACAAAACTTGGTAGATCCCAAGGCCTATTGTTCTTGATCATGTATTCCAAATTTCAGCCAAATCTGCCATACAGTTCAAAGTTATTAAGGTGCAAAATTTTGGGGTTTAACATAGAAATGGCTCCTCTACCATAATATATACACACACATACTGTATTCATGGCAAGAAAACTCCATTTAATGCATCAGTTAGGATTGTTCCACAGTGACAAAAGTGAGGAAATTTGGTGTTAGAGTTGCCACCCCTTGCACTCCATGCCCATCCCACCCTCACCAACAGGCATTGGGGTGTGTGTTGGGGTCATCAGCCCTAACTCTCACCCCATTTCTTGTATAAATAAGCTGATGTGATGCAGTATAGGAGAACAGGGTGAGAGTTAGGACCAGTGACACCAATGCACACCCCTGATGCCTGTTGGTGGGGTGGGGTGGGTATGGGTACATAAGGTGGCAACTCTAACACCAAATTTGCTTGCTTTTGTCACTGTGGAACAACTCTAACTGATGCATTGAACTGTTTTTTTGCCATGAAGTTCCCTTCTTTTTGAGAATGTGGACTATAAATACTGAATGGAATGTGGTGGTGGAAGCGCGGGGCCCGTAAATTTTTGTCACTTTGCTGTCCAAAAACTATATGACTGACTGAAATGAAAATTGGTAAATGAAAACGTGTACCATACCACAATGTGTATAACAAATGTTATCTGAATCTCTTCAACAGTTGCACAGTGTCACACTGGGAAAATTGTGCAGGAGTGCCAAAAATAAAATTTTTGCCATTTTGCTACACATGAACCATATATCCAATGGAACCAAAAATTGTTAAAAGAAGACATGCACCTTAGCACACTGTGTGTTGAGAATTGTGTGTACATCCATTCAACGGTTGCACAGCACCACGAGCAAACAATTTAACATGCACAATTCAGCAACTGTAAGTGGCAGTGACCCAAAAATTGTCACAGTCAAAGATGTGTTATATGTCTTTGTACGTTCCAAATGCCAGGCAAATTGGACACAGGGTTCATAAGTTACTGAAGTGTAATGAACCAAATATTTATTTGTAGGAGTGATATAATTCTGCACCTGTTAATGTTTTACACACCAAACCACTGCAAGGCACATCTGTACCACTAGGGCTACCTATGCTATAAATTTCAAGCCAGTACCACCATGCAGAATGCTATGCACAAAATGTTAAATGTGTCATGCAGTATCTCTGCAGCGAATACTTTTTCCAACATGTAAACAGAATTATTCACATCCATAGGACATCCAATCAACACCCTCCAAATTTCATGTGAAAAGACCAAACATTTCAGAGATATTCAATTTTTATGTTTCTGCACCTTTAAGAAGTCTTACACCACAAAATGAGGGAAATCATGGCCAGAAATGCACTAAAATGGCAAACCTGGCTGCTGAAAAATCTGTAACAGTGAGGGGGCCAACTTCAAATGACAATAACTCTGAAACAGAACAACATTATTTCACCAAATTAAAACTGGAATGTTCCTTGAACAAAGGTCTTTCTATGCAGCAAGTTTCAGATCAGTCACACTGGCTGCACTATGAAACTGCACAGGAGTTCCACAAATAACATTTTTGCCACCTCACTACACAAGAACCATATATCCAACTGAACCAAAAATTATTAAAAGAAGACATGTACCATAGTACACCGTGTATCCAGAATTATATGTACATCTGTTTAACAGTTGCACAGCACCATGAGCAAACAACGTAACATGAAAAATTCAGCAACTGTAAGACCCAGTGACCCAAACATTGTCACAGTCAAAGATGTATTAAAAATATTTCTATGTTTCAAATGCCAGGCAAATCAAATACACGGTTCAGAAGTTATTGAACTGTAATAAATCAAATTTTCATTCGTCAGAGTGGTATAATTCTGCACCTGTTAATGTTTTACACAGCAAACCACTGCCAGGCACCTCCTTACCACTAGGGCTACCTACGCTATACATTTCAAGCCATTAGCACCATGCAGAATGCTATGCACAAAACGTTAACTGTGTCACGCAGTATCTCCATAGCAAATTATTTTCCAACATGTAAACAGCATCATTCACATACCCAGGACATCCACTCAACACTCTCCATATTTCATGTGAAAAGACCAAACCTTTCAAGAGATATTCAACTTTTACATTTCTGCACCTTTAAGAAGTCTTCCACCACTAAATGGTGGAAATTGCAGCCGAAAATGCAATAAAATGGAGGACCTGGTGGCTGAAAAATCAGTAACTGTGAAGTGGGGTAACTTCAAATGGCAATAACTCTGGAACGGAACAACATTTTTCCACCAAACAAAAACTGACATGTACTTTGAACAAAGGCCTTTATATATGCTACATTTCATACCAATCAACCACATACTGGCTGCATGATGTGTAGTGGAAGACAGTGCAGAAAAATAGCAAAAATAATGTTTTGCACTGCACTACGCAAACGCAAAAATACAAACAGTAACACTAATGCAAAAAGTGATGGAAACAGTGACGTAAAAGAAAATAGTAACACTAACAGTAACGCAAACGCAAGTGCAAACAGAAACGATAACACAAACGGTAAGAGAAATGCAAGCGCAAACATAAATGAAAACAGAAATGGTAATGCAAAAGGTAACACAAATGCTAACGCCAACAGAAACGCAAATGGTAATGAAAATAGTAACGCAAACGCTAACGGTAATGGAAATGCAAATGGTAACAAAAACAGTAACAAAAGTGCCAATGCTAACACAAATGCAAACAGAAACAAAATGGTAATGGCGATGGTGAAGCAGAAGGAAACAGTAACGCACTTGATAATGGAAACACTACTGAAAACTCAAAAGCTAAAGCCAACAGAAACGCAAATGCAAAACATGCAAACTGTTACGTTAATGCAATTAGAAATGCAAATGGTTACAGTATGGTAACACCAATGATGACGCCAAAGGAAACAGTAATGCAAATGGAAATGCAAGCACATTAGCAAATGCAAATGATAAAGCTCACAGTCACGGTAACGCAATTGGAAATGCAAATGCTTAAGGTAACACCGATGATGCCAAAGAAAACACAAACGGAAATGCAAATGCAAGTGCGTATGCAAACGCAAATGGTAATGCACACACAGATGCAAAAGTAAATGCAAACAAAAACGGTAACAGAAATGCAAAGGGTAACAGTAACGCAAATGGAAGTGGAAATGCAATTGCAAAGGGTAATGCACAAGCTAATGTAAATGGAACTGTTTACGGAAACACAAGCGGAAAAACTAATGGTAACAGTAACGCAAATGCACACCCCTTTGTTTATCAAAAAGGTGCATTCAGAAACACAGTGAATACAAAGAATGTATGCATAATAATGGCCCTCGGAGCAGAAAGTGAACACTTGGAATACTAAATTGCTTATATCTCAGTAACCGTATGACATAGAAAAAAATTTAAAATCTCATTTATTTATTTATGACTTTCTAGGCTAGTTTTGCACTTAGCCCCCTAGTGAGGGACTAAGCATTCTTCCGATGAAAAGTCCGTATCTCGAAGCATTTTCGAGATACAGGCCCTGAAAGGCAATGCGGACACCATAATGTTAACCTATGAGAACAATCGTCAACTTCGGAGTGCTGAAACTTTGCAGCCCTCTAATATTTTGTTACCAAAAGGCACATCTGTGGGATCTTGGCTTTCTTCCCTGCAAATTTCAGCTCCAAAGACCAAACCATTCTTTTGCAGCAGGGTGGCAAATAGTCCCTATTGTTTTGGCCATAGTTTTGCAAAGTACTTTCGCAAATCACGACACTTTCGAAAATGAAATCACGAAAGTGTCATATATGCGAAAGTACTTTGCGACACTATTTTAACAAAAATTTTAAAAACATTTCTGGGGTGTTTTACCCCCATAAAAAGACATGGCTAGCATCCTCAGGGCTCGACTAGGTGAACACAACAAGAATTGTGTCCCTAGAGGGTCCCAAATTTTAATGCAGAGCATGTCTGTGACCATAAGCTGAAAACAAGATGGCTGATTTGAGACACTACAAGTGTCATTTGCGAAAGTAAAAAGGGCATTTGCGACACTTTCACATATTTTGTTAATGTTTCCCTTTGACTTTAACAGGAAACTTATTTTTTGAATAACTTTTGAACCCTTTAATATTTTTTCACAAAATCTTCAAAAGGCACATTGGGGACCCTGGCTGCATGTTTTCTAAATGTTTCAGACCAATCGCACAAACCATGCAACCTATAGGTGTGAGCAAAGAATGCACAGAAATGCATAATTTGTGCATTTGTTGCTGCTCTGTAGCTCCACAACCATACATTTGACCATAATGAAACCTGGCTGGTCCAATGATCTATAACACCAGACTATGCATGCCAAATTTCAGTCAAATCCATCATATGGTGACAAATTTATTAAGCTGCCAAATGTCAGATTTAACCTTAAATGTGGTACTCAACCCTAACTATAGTGGCACTACCATGCCACTATCATATATATATATATATATATATATATATATATATATAGATAGTATATATTCATTGCAAAGAACTTCAGTAATGCATCAGTTAGGGTTAAAGTAACAATAGTAGGGAAATGAGGAATTAGGGTTCCCACTATAACACCTCCCCCCACACTCAATCTTACCACTGTATCCCACCCAACCCCCCTCCACAGACCGACAGCTGTTGGGGTGTGCCTTAAGATAATTGCCCCTAATGCTCACCCCATTCCATGTGCAAGGAAGCTAGCATGGTACAGCTTAAAAGAATGGGGTGAGCATTAGGTCTGAAGACCTCAAAGCACATCCAGGGTGTGGGGAGTGGAGGTGCTAGCGTTGGAAACCTTAATATCTCATTTCCCTACTTTTGTTGTTTTAACCCTAACTGGTGCATTAATGATGTTTTTTTGCAATGAATTCCCTTACTTTTTGAGAAAGTGCAATGTTACCCTTACATGGTTGTTGGAGCGCAGGGTCCTCTGAGCCCTGCATTCCCATCAGCCTGTAGTGTGTTGTGTATGCACAGGAACCTCCAGGCCCTGTGCTTTCATGGGTGCATATTGCAATTGTCCCTGATTTTCATGTGGGGGCCCTACACTCCTATCTAACGATAAGTGTAGAGACATTGTAATTAACTGTCATCTTCCATATGGCCCTAACAGACCTGCACTGCCATCTCACATAATGGTATCTATATGAGTGAGTGCAGGTCATCTATCCATAAGTGTAGAGACATTGTAAGTAACACTTATGTCCCTGTGGGAGAGCAATAATGCAGGTCCTGCACTCTTATTGCTGAATAATGGTATCCAATATGTGGGAGCGCAGGGCCCTCTTGGCCCTATGCACTCCCATCCATTTATAACTGTAGAGACAGAGCACAGGGCTACAGACATTCCAAGTAATTCTTGCGCTACAAATGGCACAATATCATACTAACCATAGGGATATTGGGAGAAATTCCACCACAGTCATAATCAAGGCCTAGCAATCTGCATCATTGCTTAGTACACCTAAAGCTGTGATTAGCAAAAAATCTGTATTTCAAAGTGTTTTCGAGATACAGCTGCCGAAAGGTACTGCGCCCACCACAATATTATTCTATGGGACCCACAAAAGTCACATCTGTGGGGTGACCCCTTTGAACCCTGCAAATTTCAGCTTTAAAAGCCTAACCGTTTCTTTGCAGTGAATTGTTAAAGAAACAGTAAACTTTAAATTTCTCTTTTTGCTATGTGTCAAAATTTATGAAAAAGGATTTTGACACCTTGCGAAAAAGGAATCTGTCTGGTGAAAAAGGATTAAGTGCATGGCCATCAGGTTCAACAACTCCTAATCCTTTTTTGTGATGTGAAAAGAGATTTTGACACCTCACAAAAAGGAAATTGGCTAACGAAAAGAGATTTTGACAGCTGATGGAAAGGGATTAATTTTTAAAATCCCTTTTCATGAACTGTCAAAAATGCCTTTTCGTCAGCTGATTCACTTTTTGCAAGGTGTCAAAATCCCTTTTTGCATTGAGAAAAAGGATCACAAGTTGTGATACCCTGCAAGCCCTCCCTTTTTGTAAACTGTCAAAATATTCTTTCACAATGCGAACAAGAATTTTGACAACTCATGAAAAGGGAATTTGTCTGATGCAAAGGGATAGCTGGCAGGGCAATCTGGTCCCACAACTCCTAATAATTTTTTGCTGTGTGAAAAGGGAGTTTTACACCTTGTGAAAAAAGAACTGGCTGACAAAAAGGGATTCTGACAGCTCACTAAAATGGATTGTCATTGTCAGACCAGATGGCCCTGCCAACAAGACACAATTCCCGTTTCATGAAGTGTCAAAATCCATTTTTTGCTTCATGAAAAGGGATTAGAAGTGAAATGCAAAAAAAGATTTTGTAAATTAAACATAACCATTCTAAGACCACATAAATGTCAGGCAAAGGCAAAAAAAAGTAAAGGACATCAGCATGAACAAAATACATACGTGGATGTGTCCAGAAGACTTCCTGGGAAAAGTTATAATGTTTTATTTGGGCTGAAAAAATAAAATAAAATGACAGCTGTTGAAAATGGATTTTTTCCTCAAGAAAAGGGATCCTAGGGATCCCTTTTCATGAGCTGTCAATATCCCTTTTCATGAGGCCTAAATCCTTTTTTGTACCCTGCAGCTGTCCAAAAGACTGAACTGTGCATGCTCAGAATCCTAAATTTCAAAATTGAATAACTTTGTTGGTCTGTGGAGAGTGAGGATGTGGTACGGTGGTAGGGTTGGGTGTGGGGGGTGTTAGAGTTGGGAACCCTAACACATCATTTCCCTACTTTTGTTGCTTTAACCCAAGCTGATGCATTAATGAAGTTTTTTTTGCACTGAATATATACAGTATATATATGTATATACACATATTCACAGACTCACACACACACACACACACACACACACATATAGATATATAAAATGTAAAACCAAAAATAAGGCACTGCATCAGCATGTGGTCTAAAAGCAAAACAAAATGGTTATTTTAAATGCACACTGAAAATAGAAAACAGAGTTAAAAATCTATGTTTCAACCTATAGAGTCTTCTTCAGGAAATATCTAAAGAGAAAAAACAAAGTTAGTGTTGAAAGGGACATATGTATATATATATATATATATATATATATATATCCCTTATTTTACCTCTCCTCCACACTAACTTTGTTTTTTTTCTTTTTAAGATATTTCCTGAAGAAGACCTACAGTTGAAGAAAAACATAGATTTTTAACTCTATTTTCTATTTTCAGTGTGCATTTAAAATAACCATTTTGTTTTGTATACGTATTATAGGTGCGCGGTTGCGTGCCTATAGTAAGGGTTATGAAGCCACTTCTATGTTAAACTCGAAATTTTGTGCGTTAATAACTTTGGAGCCATTCAATTGATTTGAATGGAATTTGTTATGCACAATGGGGCTTTGTAGATCTTTTGATTTGCCAAATTTTGTTTCGGTCGAACTTACGGTTTTTGAGCACCAAAACACTGAATAATGCACTTTTCGACAGTTTTGTGGGCAGTTTTTCTGATTTTGTCTGTGGCGCTGCATGGTCATCATTTGGCATGAAGATCTATAATTTTGTGCATAGAAAGAGATTGTTTCAAGGTACATTCCACTTTTTGTTTGGTAAAAAAATATTAATCCGTTTAAAAGTTATTTAAGTTTTAAATTCCCATTATAAATCTATGGGAAAATTTATATGGTTATTTTGTGAAAGAAGAATGGGGTTTTGGCCATCTGGTCACTCCTCATGATCAAAGAATTTGCAGGCTTCAGATCAAAGAATCTTTGATTGCAAGTAATTCTTTGATCACGATGGCCACCATCTTGTTTTCATTTTGCACTCAAAAAAAATATCTCAGCTCAGGGTGACTTTTGATGTAAAACTGTGATAGGTTTTACTCAGGGTCTTCCCTCTATCAAGCCATGCCTGTGGTTTCTTGTAAATGTGTCCAAAAATGGAGTTTTAAAGTTTTTAATTCTTTGATCATGGCTCGCTGACGATCTTTGATCGCGAGCCTGCAAATTCTATGATCGCGAGATTCTTTGACCATGATCTTTGACCACAAGGGTGTGACTAGATGGCCAGATTAAAAAATCTAATATCTCAGCCCAGGGGTAACTTATAAAGTCAAACTAGGATGGGTTTGGCTCGGGGGGGGGTCGTTCTATCTAGTCATGGCTGTGGTTTAATGTATTTCTCTGCAAAAATTGAGATTTACCATTTTTTATTCTTTGATTGTGAGCCTGAAATTCTTTGGTCATGAGCCTGCATTCTTTGAATGTGATCTTTGTTTGCTAGGGAGGGACTAGATAGTCAGATTTGGAGGGTCCAGATAGCCCCATTTTAACAACTTTTAAAATTAAATATATCGGAATCGGTTTGATCCTTTAACTTAAAATTTGAAGGGTTTTGAGGGGATATCCTGTAGATGTGAATTATGCTGTTTAGGTGTTGGAAAATTAATTTGCTGCAGAGATATTGTGTGGCGCTGTCTACTTTTTGTGGATAGCATTCTGCATTGTTTTAGTGGACTGCAATGTATAGGATAGCTAGCTGTACTGCCACAGAGGGAATTTTCAGTGGTTAGGTGTGTGAAATGTAAACAGGTGTGGAAATGGACAAGTTGGTGGGAGCGTGGGGCCTTATGGGCCCTACACTCCCTGCACTATGCGCTGTCAGCAATACATATGATATTTAGAAGTTGTACTGTGATGTTTGGGATAAATGGACAAGTTGGTGGGGGATGTGGCTTGAAGGGCACCATGTGCCCACCAATATGTGCTCTCACCAATACGTATGATTTTCAGTAGTCGTAGTGTGATGTTAGTGGGAAGTGCACAAGATGGTGTGAATGTGGAGCCCAAAGGGCACCATGCTCCCAGCAATATGTTTTCCCAGCAATACATCTGAGATTTAATACTTGTACTGTGATGTTAGGCAGAAATGGAGACGTTGGTGGGAGCGTGGGGCCCAAAGAGCAGGTTTTGGATACTGAGTGCAAAGCCACAGCCCAACTGAAGCCATGGACATGAATGGTATACCTCCGTGATACCAGCTGCACAGAAGTTAGGACACTGAGGAGTTGCACAGCATCAGCCAGTGAATGACCCTCACCTCCCTAGACCAAGCAGTGGACCCTGAGTGCAGAGGCACAGCATAACTAAACCCATGGACATGAGTGGTATACCTTTCTGATACCAGCTGCACACAAGTTAGGACACTGAGGAGTTGCACTGCCTCAGCCAGGAAAAGGCCCCATCCATCTCAGACCAGGTACTGGATCCTGAGTGCAGAGCAACAGACTAACTAAAGCTATGGACATCAATGGAATACCTCTGTGATACCAGCTGTGCACATGTTAGGATACTGAAGAGTTGCATGGCATCAGACAGGCAATGCCCCCACCCCGTAGACCTGGTACTGGATTCTGAGTGCAGAGCCACAGCCCAACTAAAGCTATGGACATGAATGGTAAACCTCCCTGATACCAGCTGCCCACATGTTAGGACATTGAGGAGTTGCATGGCATCAGCAAGGCAATGCTCCCACCCCCACTCCCAGACCAGGTACTGGATCCTGAGTGCAGAGGCTGAGCTGAACTAAAGCCAAGTATATCAATGGTATACCTCACTGATACTAGCTAAACAGAAGTTAGGACACTGAGGAGTTGCACAGGCTCAGCCAAGCAATGCCCCCACTCCCCCCGAGCAGGTACTGGATCCTGATTGCAGAGCCACAGGCCAACTAAAGCCATGGACATCAACAGTATACCTCCCTCATACCAGCTGTAGATAAGTTAGGACACTGAGGAGGTGCATAGCCTCAGTGAGACAATGTCCTCATGTCCCAAACAGAGGCATTGAACCTTGAGTGTACAGCCACATGGCAACTAAAGCCATAAATATTGACATTAGACCTCTCTGCTACTAGGTGGACACAAGTTATGAGACTGACTGTTTGTGTGGTTCTAACCAAGGCTGTAAACATGAATAGTGTACCTTTTTGATAGCAGGTGAACATAACTTATGTATTTTTAAGAAGGAGACAAATACATGATTGGAAAGGAATAATGTTTTACTTAAGAAAATAGTTATGTTTCATACAAATAGTTGTTGTCAAAATCATATCAGAAAAACTTGTAAAATGAATAGTTGTGTTTCTTCACATGGGGGTGAAAGGGATAATAAATAAAACATAAATAAAAGAAAAGCAGCAAAATAAATAAAAATGTTTCTTCACACAGGATGGAGGGGATATAACTCATAATAAAAATAAGATAGTTTGTGGGAAAGCTTTTAAAAAATGGCCAGGAGTGATAGGGAAGTGCTGGCCATTCAGGCTGTTGTGCCTTGGGGAGATGAGAAGGAACAGGAAGACTGCACAGGAGGTGCTGGGACTTGGTGCACCTCATCACTAGTTGGTGGTGGTGTTGTGGGAGGGGATCCTTCAAGGGGCTTTTGTTGCTGAGGAGCTGTGGAGGGTGGGTCATCTTGAAGATGCTACAGGTCCTGTCAGAGAAGATGATGGATCACTTCTGTGGCCTCCAGCTGGTTCTCAGCCAGCTGCACCATGGGCCGTGGGTAGTCTCGAGAGAGGCAACAGAGGCCTCTTCCATTTCTTGCAGCAATCTTATTGCTTGGGTGAGGACCCTGTTGCTGTTCTCAAGACCATGGGTGGCAATTAAGGCCACATGCCCTACACACCCATGTCGCTGCAGCAAATCAATAATTTTAGAATTGTGTTCAATTATGTTATCTAATTTTGCTGCAGTGACATGGGCGTGCTGGGCTGCAGCCCTGTTGTCACCCTCCACGGTCTTGAGCAGCTGGCTGAGAGTGCTGCTGATGTTTTGTAGAACAGCAAGAGACTGCAGAGAAAAAATGAGAACAAGAGACATATCAGTAAACTAAGCTATTCTGTACTCTTCCATTAATGTACTGTACTGAAGTATATTTTTAATTAATGCATACAGCCACTGTATTTACATCTATGGTAGATTAGCATAGCTATCTTGATTTCATAGTACTGTAATTAAAGTGCATTGCTGCTAGAATTGATTTCATAATAATGGGATACATGATAATTACTTATGTGATATGTGATATGTTATAGATCTGCACGAGTGGCAAGTGTGGTCTGGGATTATCACGAGTGGCATAGCCACAACTGGTTGAACTCTGAGCTCACTTACAAAGAGTTCTGATATTTGGGTATCACATAAGTAACTACTGTTTTGATGTACGACTCGTTATGTTAATTACCATGCAGGATAACATACTAGCACCTTTTAGTACATTTTACATGCATTGCTATGGAGGGAGGTGGAATTTTGTAGGTAGGTAACTATAGCATGTGTGTTCTACAAAGGCATGCAGGTGATGATAATGGTAAACTATTTGCAAAAGCAGGTATTGATAGTTAAAAAGATGGAAGGTTCCTTACTGTAATCAAATTATGTTTTCAGATGGTTTGATGTTTGAGGATAAAGAACAAAAATAATATGTTACTGAAATGCATGAAGAATTTTTATTAGTGAATATATTCAGGTATCATGTGATAGTTAATTATATTGTGGTTTATATTGTTGACATGATTGTACACATTGTAATTTACTGTTTTTTGTAGGATGAAGTGAGATGGGTGTTATCATGTCTTGTAGTTGCTAGGCCAATGGTAAACCTCTTGAGCTAAGCTCTTGAGGTTTAATGATGTCCTAACAATCACTCAAGATGATTGTTCCATGGTTATCACCTGTGGATCAGGCATTATCCTATATACGTGAGTGACTGTGCAGGAAAGAGTGGTGATATAATCACTTTGTGTATAACTTCAAGATATCTACATAGTGATGACATCATCAGCCATTTATCTCCATAGTGACTTCATCACTAAGCAGCACCATGTGTGCTGTATGCTCAGTACTACTGCCTCCCTGTTTTGCTTTTACTTTCTCAAAGTGGTGTTTATAAAGAAAGCTATCACAGTCCTAGAGACTCAGAAAATGCAGAGCTTAACCAACTCTCTCCCAAACCAGAAAAACATTTTAAATTGAAACACTGTTAACAAAAAAAAAAAACATTTTTTATCTCTTTCTCACCACAAAGAAATGGAAAAACAAAGACAGGAACTAGGGACAGAGAAAAAAAACATGGAGATGAACGAGAAAAAAATATATATAGCACAAGTTAACTTGAAAAGTCCAGCTACATACATTACGTATGCATTGTGTACTTGTGGGATGACAAAGTTATTTGTCCAGTAGCCTGTGAAGTCTTGGAAACATCACTTGTGGCTTTGCCACTCATGAGGTTACTCAAGGTGAGAGGCTACTGTTCAGATATGTTGGTTGTCACACAGGCGCAGCACTCATATCCCTTGTATATATACACAAAGACTGCTTTGACATACAATTTTTCATTTCAGAAGATGAACAGTACTATTGCACAATGGTGTTATCTGCAACAATTACTATGTGTTATATCTGTGGAAAAAATTGTTCGAGCAAAACAGAACAAATTAGCTGTAATTAGATTTGTAACTGTTGAAATCAGGCACTCACATAAGGATGTCTAATTATTGGGAAGAAAAATAATGTTATTGTGAAACAACTTGTTATAGATATGTAGACCTGTAAATACAGTTTTGATGTTAATACTCTGTAGCATACGATTATGCCAATTGAGTGATTTAAGAAATGCAATACGGCTGCATCATAGCATTAACTGGGTATGTGTCACTTTTACAATATTGTATCTGTGGTTAGTATTTTAATGTGTAATGTGTGATCTCTGTTGTTAGGTGGACTGTATTAGGTAAAGTGCTATAATGATATCAGATGGTGTGGGAGATGGTGGAGTACATTGTGGTAATTTTAAAATAGCACTGAAGTGTTTGTAAATGGGGATTTTGCTTGAGTGTGGTTCGTTACAGAACATACAAGGAATGGGTACACGTCCAAGTAAACTGAATGTGTTGGTTTTGATTCTTTCTATAGGTCACAGTTTCTTGTGCCCTGTTGTGTAAGTGTTAAACAGAGGAATACACTATCTAGTGGATATGATAACTAAGCAATAAGGCACAAGAAACAACACATTGTGGTTCACTGTATGTTTACTCATTTTGTTGTATGGTCTGTAACAAACCATATTCAAGCAGTATTTACTAGTCACAAATACTGCAACAGTATTTTCAGATTGGCACAATATACTCCAGTGTCTTTCATATCATCAGATATGAGGGGATTTACCATGGCTGCAGTGATTTGCCTGCCAGGTGCAGCTGAGTGGGTAAATCCTCTCCAGTCATGGTAAATCCCCTGATAACTCATATGTTCTGGGTAGCTTATTGAGATTAGATCAGTGTAGATTTTTTTGTTATAATAAAATACTAATATTTAAGAAATTGCTCTGTTTTTTTTATTTTTTTTTGTATTTATTCATATGCTACAGATGTAATAGATGATATAGTCATCTACAGCCATTGGTTATCAGAGCATTAGCAATACTGGGCAACTGGCAGTCTGATTATTTGATTGGCTATTCAGTTATGTCCATGGTATAATTGAAGTTACTTACATTCCTCAGCTGGAGGCCCAGACAGACCTGCAGCACCTGTTGGATGACATGCTGCTGGAGCCATAGGTCATTCCTCCACAGAGGGGTCAATTGTTAGTATTTTGACCTCCTCTGTGGGCTGATCTGCTTCAGCAGGTCCCTCTGTTGATGGGTCATGCTCTGTGAAAAACATAGAAAAAGGGAAAACATTATTTGTCTGTAGATGTTGTCATGTGTATGTCTACCTCTGTGATATGAGTTGTACTGAATTTAAAGACTGAGGAGTTTAATACTAACATACTAATTGCCAGCAGATTAGGTCTTATGGTCTATCGAGTCTGCTCGTACCTCAGATCCCTAGTTGGGTGCCAAGGACCTCCTCCCCCTTGTGTTCCAGAAACCCCTATCATCCATCCCCACCCCCCTGGGCCAGACCATCATCTGATACATCTGCTTTCTGTGTCTGTCCCACCCTCTGTTGAAGCCCTCCACTGTGGCTCTCTGAACCAGCTCACCAGGCAGTGCATTCCAAGGGTCCACCACACTTTCAGTGAAAAACCTTCTCCTCTTTTCCCCCCTTACTCTTCCACCTTCAAACTTCAAACCATGCCCTCTGGTGATACCTCCCTGCTTTAGTCTAAAGATCCCCTCCGTGTTTACCCTATTTATTCCCTTGAGGTACTTGAAGACCTCAATCATGTCGCCCCTGTCTCTCCTCTCCTCCAAAGAAAACAGGCAGAGCTCCTCAAGTCTGTCCTCATACGTCAAATCCCTTAGTCCTCATATCATCTTAGTTGCCCTCCTCTGTACCTCTCCAGGAGCTTTATGTCCCTCTTCAAGTGTGGTCTCCAGTACTGTACACAGTACTCAAGGTGTGGTCTAACCAGTCCATTGTACAGCGGCAGAGTCACTTCCCTGTTCCTAGCAGTGATCCCCCTTACAATGCATCCCAACATCTTGTTTGCCTTGCTAGCCACTCTCCTGCAGTGCTCAGAGTTATTCATACATGTATCCACCATGACCCCTAAGTCTTTTTCCCCTGTTGAGGCCTCCAGCGCCTCCCCTCCCAGAGTGTACCTGTGTTTAGGATTTCCCCGCCCAAGATGTACTTGGTGATATTGAAATTTAATTTCTATGTATGAGCCCAGCTTTCCAGGGTGTCCAGGTCCCCTTGCAGGTCAATCTCCCCTCTTCCCCCTCAACTACTGCTCCCATCTTGAAGTCATCAGTGAAGAGACTCATTTCACACCCTATACCCTCCCTGGTGTCCGATATGTATGCATTAAACAGGATCGGACCCAGGACCGAGCCCTGCGGTACCCCACTACCGACCTCTATAGGGTTCGAGAGCTCCCCATGGCACCGCCCACTACTCTCTAGGTGCATCCAGCTAGCCAGTTTTCAATCCATCTGACCATCAAAGGGCTTACTCCCAACCCCGTCAGTTTCTCTGCCAGACCATTGTGGGGGACAGAGTCAAACGCCTTGCTGAAGTCCAAAAATAATACATCCACAGGCATTCCCCTATCCAGTTCTGATGTTACCCATTCATAGAACTCCACAAGATTGGTTTGACATGATCTACCAGGCACAAACTCATGTTGCCAACTATCCAGACCTCCCACCTCCTCCAAGTATACCCCTCAATCGTTCCTTTAGTATACTGTCCATTAATTTTCACCAAGGTCAAACTGATGAGTCTATAGTTACATGGTACTTCCATTGACCCCCCTTTATTGATTGGCACCACATGTGCGTCTCTCCAAAATCCCTAGGTACCCTCCCTTTCTCAAGCAATCTGTTGAAAAGCTCCACCAGGGTTGCAGCCAGTATGTCTGTCAATTCCCACAGTACTCTTGGATGAATTCCATCCAGCCCAGGAGATTTAATTTTCTTTAGGGCCTTGATGGCTAACCACACCCTTCCGGAGGAGATAGCATCAAATCCTTATCCTGATGTGACACCCCTGGGGTACCTCTCCCTCTCTCTTGCTCCATTTCTGTTGCTCCCCTGATCCCACTCACAACTGCTTCTATCCCCATCATGCCTTGCTTTGTAGATATCCCATCCCCCTCCCTAGTGAACACAGAGGTGAAGTACTCATTAAATCCTCTGCCTGATCCCTCGTCTCTTCCACCCACCCTCCTTCTGATCTCAATCTGCCGAAATGGCCCTTAGTTTTTCTCCGCTCCCCAATGTACCAGAAGAACCCCTTTTCCCCTCCATGTATCCCTTGTGCCAGCCGCTGCTCTTTACTGGACTTTGCCCCCCTCACCATCCGGGTGACTTTTCTAGATGCAAGATGGTACATTTCCTTTTCCCTGTCCCCTCTTGTTGTTTTATATTTTTTGTAGGCTGCCTTCTTTTCTCTGACTGCTACCTGAACCTCACTGGACCACCAGCATGGTTTATGTGACCTTGCTCCCTTACCTTTCACCTTAGTGCAGGTCCTGACTGCCTCATGAAGTCCCCATTTTATGACCTCCCATCTCATTTCCACATTTATCATTGATGTAATTCCTTTCAAGTGATCCTTGAGAATATTTCCCATGCCCACAAAGTCTGCCCCCCCCGAAGTCCACTGCCAGTGTCATAGATCTCTCCCCCTCCCCCCATGCTTATTTGAAAACAAACAGTATTGTGGTCATTCCCAGTCAGGGGATCCTCTACAACCAGGTCCCTTACCAGATCCCCATCTGCCAGAACCATGTCCAGGACATGCCCCTCCCTTGAATCAGTCAGGCAATAGCCCTACCTGCTCAGATCAAGTAGTGAATGTGAGTGGAGAGCCACAGCTCAGCTGAATTTTCCCACCTCTCTAGACCAGGTACTGGATTCTGAGTGCAGATCCACAGCTTAACTAAAGTCATGGATATCAATGGTATACCTCCCTGATACCAGGTGCACACAAGTTAGGACACTGAGGAGTTGCACAAATTCAGTCAGGCAATGCCCCCATACTCCCAGAACAGGTACTGGATCTTGAGTGCACAGCCACAGGCTAACTAAAGATGTGGAAATCAATGGTATACCTCCCTGATAGCAGCTGCACACATGTTAGGACACTGAGGAGTTGCACAGCCTGAGCTAGGGAATGCCCCTACTCCCCACAGATGAGCTACTGGATTTTGAGTGCAGAGCCACAGGCCAACTAAAGCCATAGACATCAACAATATACCTTCCTGATACCAGCTCCACACAAGGTAGAACACTGAGGAGTTGTATGGCCTCAGCCAGGCAATGCTCCAACCTCACCACACCAGGTACGGGATGCTGAGTGCAGTGCCTCAGACAGAGTAAAGCTGTGGATTTGGAAGGTATACCTCCCTGACACCAGCTGCACACATGTTAGGTCAGCGAGAAATTGCATGGCCTCAGGCAGGCAATGCCCCAGCACCCCCAGAACAGGGCTGGCAATATAGCTTAGAGGTTAGAGGAATGAGGTGTGAACGAGATTGATACATCCAGCAGACCAGACCTGAGTTTGATTCTCACAACCTCCACTTGCATACTATGTGACTCTGAGCAAGTCCCTTAACCACCCAGTGCTCACAGGTTGCCCCTGAAAACAGGCACTTGTGCCTAGTGGGCCTTACCCAGTTACCAAAGACTAAAATAAAAAATAAAAACAGGTACTGAATTCTGAGTGCACAGCCACAGGCTAACTAAATATGTGGACATCAACAGTATACCTCCCTGTTACGAGCTGCACACAAGGTAGGACACTGAGGATTTTCAAGGGCTCACCCAGACAATGTCTCCCTCCTGGATCAGGTAGTGGATCCTCAGTGCAGAGCTACAGGCCAAGTAAAACTGTGAACATCAATGGTATACTTTCCTGATATCAGTTCCATACAAATTAGGACACTGATGAGTTGCATGCCCTCGGCCAGGCAATGCTCCCACCTATGCACACCAGGTACTGGATGCTGAGTGCAGAGCCACAGACTAAGTAAAGCCATGGATATGGATGGTGTATCTCCCTGATACCAACCGCACACATGTTAGGACAGTGAGCAGTTGCACAGCCTCAGGCAAGCAATGCCCCCAGCCCCCCAGAACAGGTACTGGATCCTGAGTGCACAGTCACTGGCTAACTAGATGTGGACATCAATGATATACCTTCCTGATACCAGCTGCACACAAGGTAGGACACTGTGGAGTTTCAAGGGCTCACCCAGACAATGCCCTCCCCCCCTTGGATCAGGTAGTGGATCCTCAGTACAGAGCTACAGGCCAACTAAAGCTGTGGGCATCAATGGTATACCTTCCTGATAGTAGCTCCACACAAGTTAGGACACTGATGAGTTGTATGGCCTCAGCCAGGCAGTGCTCCCACTTCCCCCTACCAGGTACTGGATGTTGAGTGCAGAGCCAAAGACCAAGTAAAGCTGTGGATGTGGACGGTATTCCTCCTTGATACCAGCTGCACACATGTTAGGACAGTGAGGAGTTGCATGGCCTCATGCAGGCAATGTCCCAGCCCCCCAGAACAGGTTCTGAATTCTGAGTGCACAGCCACAGGCTAACTAAAGATGTGGACATCAATGGCATACCTCCCTGATACCAGCTGCGCACAAGGTAGGACACTGAGGATTTTCAAGGGCTCACCCAGAAAATGCCCCACCTCGGATCAGGTAGTGGATCCTCAGTCCAGAGCTACAGGCCAACTAAAGCCATGGACATCAACGGCATACCTTCCTGATACCAGGTCCACACAAGTTAGGACACCGATGAGTTGTATGACCTCAGCCAGGCAATGTTCCCACCGCCGCACACCAGGTACTAGATGCTGAGTGCAGAGCCACAGACTAAGTAAAGCCATGGATATGGATTGTAGATCTCCCTGATACCAGCTGCACACATGTTAGGACTATGACCAGTTGCATGGCCTCAGACAGGCAATGCCCCCAGCACCCCACAACAGGTACTGGATCCTGAGTGCACAGCCACAGGCTAACTAAAGATGCAGACATCAATGATATACCTCCATGATACCTGCTGCATACAAGGTAGGACACTGAGAAGTTTCAAGGGCTCATCCAGACAATGCCCCCCCCCCAGTTCAGGTAGTGGATTCTCAGTGCAGAGCTACAGGCCAACTAAAGCCATGGACATCAATGGTATACCTTGCAGATACCAGCTCCACACAAGTTAGGGCACTGAGGAATTGCATGGCCTCAGCCAGGCAATGATCCCACCTCCCCACACCAGGTACTGGATGCTGAGTGCAGCGCCTCAGAATGAGTAAAGCTGTGGATATAGAAGGCATAACTCCCTGGCTGCAGCTGCACACATGTTAGGAAAGTGAGGAGTTGTACAGCCTCAGGCAGGCAATGCCACCCCCCCCAGAACAGGAACTGGATCTTGAGTGCACAGCCACAGGCTAACTAAAGATGTGGACATCAATGGTATACCTCCCTGACACCAGCTGCACACAAGGTAGGACACTGAGGAGTTGTTCGGCCTCTGCCAGACAATGTCCCCCTCCCGAATAAGGAAATAGATCCTCAGTGCAGAGCTACAGGCCAACTAAAGCCATGAATATCAACAGTATATCTGCTCAATATCAGCTGCATACAGGTTACGACACTGAGGAGTTGCAAAGTCTCATCCAGGCAGTATCTCCACCTCCCTCGACCAGGTACTGGATCTTGAGTGATGAGCCACAGCCCAAGTAAAGCCATGGACATCAACGGTATACCTCCCTGATAAGAGCTGCACATGTTAGGACACTGAAGAGTTGCACAGCCTCAGCGAGGCAATGCTCCTACCTGCCACAGATCAGTTGCTGGATTCTGAGTGAACAGCCAGATCCAACTAAAGCCGTGGACATCAATGGGATGTGTTACTGATACCAGCTTCACACAAGTTAGGACACTGACGAGTTGCACAGCCTCAGCCAGGCAATGCCTCCCCCCTTGCAGACCAGGTACTGTATCCTGAGTACACCACCACAGCCTAGATAAAAACATGAATGCGTATGATGTGCCTCTGTGATATGAGATGCATGCAAGGTATGACACTGAGGAGTTGCACGGCCTGAGCCAGGCAATGTCACTAACCCCCCAAGACCAGGTAGTGGAACCTGCGTGCAGAGGCACAGCCCAGCTAAAGCCATATATATCAATGGTATACTTCCCTAATACCAGCTGCACACAAATTAGGACACTGAGGAGTTACACAGCCTTATCCATAGACTGTCCCCACCTTCCTAGACCAGGTACTGGATCTTGAGTGCAGAGCCACAGGCCAACTAAAGCAGTGGACGTTCAATGGTATACCTCCTTGACAGCAGGTGCACACATGATAGGACACTGAGGAGTTGCTCAGTCTGAGCTAGGGAATGCCCTTACCCCCTGCAGATCAGCTACTGGATTTTCAGTGCAGAGCCACAGCCCAACTAAAGCTGCGGACATCAACTGTATACCTCCCTGATATGAGGTTCCCACATGTTAGGACACTGAGGAGTTGCACAGCCTCAGCCACGCAATGCCCCCATGTATTGGACCTTGAGTAGAAAGACAGATCCCCAGTATATCATCGTGACTCACCAACAGAGTCGAGCACTAGCAGCTGTTCAACTGGAGCCTCTCTGTCCTCACCTTCTGGAAGTGGTACAAGGTGCATGTATTGGGAGGAAGAAGGGATGGTCACTGTGGTGGCTGAGGGAGAAAGAAACAAATATTGAATGTTTTCTATATGTGTGTATACTGTGTGATTTCACTTTAGTTGTACTCAAAGGTGTGTTTGCATTATTCAAATATTCTGTTACACTATATTTGCATGTGTTACATGTCGATGTAACACAGTAATAACTAACATACACTTTAACATATTGTACTGTTACACGAGGTCCCTGCACCCTAATTGGTACCCTCAGAGTTACACCATAGACAGCTAGCGCTTAAGCATATGTTATATACTAACATATAGGGCTAAGGGCATCTACCGTACAAGAGAACATGTCAGGATATGTACGCGTATTGTTGTCATACACTTTGTTTGCTAATACATATATTCTCCCATGTATTTTCTGTGTATTTCTTACTTGTAAGATGCCAAGACACCTGTGTCCTTGGAATAATTGTATGTAAGTCGGCATTGCCACCTTTTGGTGATTTGTACTACTACACTGAGTTATGTAAGACTCTGTATAAGAACTCTTTTGTTTCACAAACTGATGACTACTACAAAATTGTATAATGTTATCTTGGACCATAGAGCCTCCTCTAATTTAGCCAATAGGGCTCATCTCTGTAACTAGAAATGTTTCTATCTTACAGTAACCATAGTAATTATCATAGGTATATAATGTGATACACTAGTCTTGTACCTCGGAGATCCCAAGAGACACAAAGAAACCTCGAGGTATAGGGAACGCTTAGCACTGGCTCCCGGTTCGTATTGGTAAGAACTGCTTAGGGTAACTGTGATTTTATCCTTTTTGGTAGTAATAAACAAGTTTATTACTCTTATGCAACGTGTCTGTGATTACTTGCATTCCCAGTATTGCCAAGAACCTGAAAGTGAGGTTTAGACCTCCTGACAGCACCATATATCATTGACTGGTTTTATACAGTTATAGTCTAGGTACAGTATATTTTACAACACCTGTGATGTTAGCTGAGTGGGACAGTTAGAAGTAACATAAATAGGAAAAAGTAGGTACATTGGGTAAAGGTTAGATATATCATGACTGAGATAAGGCAGTTCAGATGGTGAGTCATGGTGGGATAACACTGTTTGTGAGGTACTGTTGTTTCACATACAACATATGTAAGATATTTTGTTATTTCACCATGACGTGTACTATTATGTCTTATTGGTTTTATAGAATCATACACTTAATAATACAATAGGTAAGAGAAAAGCTGGCTCCTGTTTTGTGACTGAACAGGATAAACAAAGTGTAAATCCTGCTAGTAACAAATGGGAAAAAGTCCCAGGTGCATTCCCTTGCCCTATACCCTATCAAAATCCCTGTGACATGGAACATCAAAGCCCTCTGCTACCATCTTGCATACTGTCAGTACAGACTGCAGTAAATTTAAAAAGGAAAAACATGGAATGTTCTTTTGAACTGATAGATCAGACTGAGCCTGATGACATTTTTTGTAACATTCTGAAAACCTCTCTAGGAAAAACTATGTCTGACAACTCTGCTTAGCACTTACCTTACACCACAGTTTGAGCATTCGATCAGTCAGCCTCTGCAAGTGTTTCAGCGCTCGCACCAATAGCTACAGTTCTATGATGCACTATTTTTTTTCTTCACAGCAATAAATCACTATATAAATCACTTTCTGCTAACAATTAATAACACGTCTAATATGCCACTCGAGGGTGTGTGTGATGCCAGGATCTGCCCATGCCTGTTGTGTTGGTGGTCCTTCAGTTGTGCCTTGGGACTGGAAAACATCAGCTGTGGGTAAAAGTTGACATCAGCCAGATCCTCTAGAGGTATATTGCTTGAATAATAGTTTGTGCAGCTTATGTTACTGACTAAGCAATTCAACAGGATTAACAAGTTGTTTCACAATGTTTCAAAATTTTAGAAAAATGTATGTATGGTACTTAAAGATTGGCAGAGTAAATAAGAGTGGTCTAATGCTGAAATGTTTTAATATCACTATCCTGATAGGCAACAATCACACTTCTTTTTATGTTGGCGTGCTTGCGCAGTCAACATAGTGGGACAGTGCAGCTTTAAAGGTGCGGTCGCTGTTCAGCGAATGCAGGGCATGCACCAGTAGGTGTGTCCCACATTCCTCAATCAGCCTGCATGCCGGCGCCACACCACGCATACATAATGGGGTGAGCACATCTAGGAAAAGGTCCTCTGCAATCTGAGCAAAACTCGTCGGATGCAGCGGTTCTTTTCTTGCCGTGCTCACCACCATTATGTGCATGGTCGGTGAGTGGCCAGCCGTCTAACGTCTGCCAACTTCGGGGGTGCCCAATCCCCCTATCGGTTAACCCCCCTGCTGTCTTTGTGTTCTGTCGGGGGAGCCCACTCCCGTCAGGCATAACCCAATTGTTGAATACCGAGGGGGTGCCCAACCTCTTGGTTCACGCCCGCTTATCTATGTGCCAACGGGGAGCCCACCCCTGTCGGCATAACCCCCCAATCGTTGAATGGCAAGGGGTGCCCAATCCCTCTCAACTCGCGCCCCCCCGCTTTCTTTCTGTGCTGACGGGGGTGCCCAATCCCTGTCGGCATTACTTCCCCCCCATTGCGTGCTGACAAGGGTGCCCAATCCCCCATTGGCTACTGACACCCCCCCAAACCAGTTAGGTGGCACGCTGGGTGCCCACTCCAGTATGCCAAATGTGCTGCAAAAGCAAAACTGTCCCGCAATGTTTTTTTCTAATTTTTTTAACCTGTAAAACGAAAGCGGTTCCTCGTAGTCCCGATATCCCCTCCCCACCTGCACCCACCCATTGCACACCTGCCTCCCTTCGCCCCACCCCATACTTAGTTCCGAGTTTGGCGTGACGATCTTCTGTGGACAGGGAACACATCTGCACTCTTCAAAGCTGACCGTGAACTGAGGAAATGCCGTAAGCTGTACAATGGAATGAATAGGGTTTTCAACTTTAATGCATATCATTGGGCATTTTGGGGAATTTTGGCCCAAATTTTTCAACATGGGTTTTTAGGACCCCTTCTCACGAATTAGTGCACCGTCATGGATTTGTTCGTCCCAAAAGGTGATTTCTACAGTCACCGCGTGAATCACCTTCGACCGAGTAATGAAATGACAGTGCCACTGTTCGCGAGAGGGGCTCTCAAAAACCTATGTTGCAAGTTTGGTGGAAAATCAAAAATGACTGTTTTATGAGCGCATGGTAGCAACTTGCACAATGCACGTCAGAAGTTAGCGTGTTTGCACTATTTTCATGCCAGATTCTCAACATTGGCATTTTACCACACCTTCTTGTGAAATGTACAGCTGTCATTTTTCACATCCTTGCCGAAATGTGTTTTCACACTTTCAGCGCACAATAGCGTGTTTGCTGTGAGAAATCAGTGTTTGGGACACATTACGAAAATGATAGTGACACTGTTCATGAGCAGAGGTCCTAAAATGACTGTGTTGAAAATTTGGTGACAATGCTCCATAAAATGACTGTGTTACAAGCGTGTATTGTGCAGTTTGCCGCGCTTATGCGTTGCTAAACTTCTAATATTCTCACTCCAGATTTTCTACAGTGCCATTGTTCTGCACCTCTAATGAACAGTACAGCTATCATTTTCACATCCTGACAAAATCTGTTTTCACAGTTCCAGCGCAGAATAGCGTGGTCGCTGTGGAAAGTCCGTGTTCGAGACACATGATGAAAATGACAGTGACACTGTTCATTAGCAGATGCCCTAAAATGCCTATGTTGAAAATTTGGGAACAAAAGTCAATAAAATGAGTATTTTATGAGCGTGCATTGCACAGTTTGCATGCACGCTCATGACTTTCTGAATTTGTAATACTTTCACTCCAGCTGTTCATCATTGGCATTTTCCATACTTCCTTATGAACACTCCAGCTGCCTGAAATGTGTTTTCGCACATCCGGCACAGAATTCCACGGCCGCTGTGTGAAATCAGTTTTTGGGACAGTTGGAGGAAATGACGGTGACACTATTCATGAGCAGAGGTCCTAAAATGCCTATGTGGAACATTTGGTGCCGAAACTCCATACAATGACTGTGTTGCAAGCGTGCATTGCGCAGTTTCCATGCACCCTTGTAACTTCGTCAATCTGCAATATTTTCATGACACATTTTCACTACTGGCATTTGTGCATGTCTCCTTATCAACAGTCCAGCTGCCATTTTTCACAGCCTGCCCAAAATGTGTTTCCGCAGCTGTGGCGCACAATGGCTTGCTAACTGTGCAAAATCAGCTTTTGAGACACAGTCACAAAATCACAGCACTATGCATCTCTAGCTACGTCACTCCCACTGCCAATGCCAGCGCGACAACATTCGGCATTGACAAATGCTTGTTTTTTATGGAATACTATATTGCAGTACAATTAGAGTCTATTAATGCTGTTATGTGTGATATATGACATTAGTTAATAATATTTTGACACCAGCTTACTGAGATACTGAGGTTGTCATTGAATTTATTTACCTGTTCTGACAGATTTGTTGAAGATATAACATTTTAAATGTTGAACAGCATTAAAAAGATGTACTTACTACCATGATGGCTTTCACCAAAATCTGACTTTCCTGCTTCCTCCCACATAGCAAAAGCTATGTCGTACCACTCCTGGTTACTCCTGCACATCTCACCTGCCACCACCTTTACTCTGTAGAAGGTCTGGCAGGTGAGTTTCCACTTCCTCCTACAGTCGCCTGCCGACTTCTCTGTTTGTTTCCTCCCCAAGGCATGGCTAACCTATAGATAATATGATACAAAAGGAACAAACATTTAATGATTTAGTAATGGTTTTGAATGTGGTGAATTTATTGATTAGTATATTACAAGTTCAACTTTAAGTGTACTGCTTTGGGATTTTACACATATTTTACAGTTAGCAAGTAAGATGTTGGATTTTTATGGTACCCCTTGTCTCATCTAGTGCACCATCTTTGCAAACTTTTAATTTCTTTTATTGAAAAGGGTTTAAATATTAAATTTTAAGCATTAATGATAAGACATCAGGTACTGTAGTAAGTACTTCTCTGACAGATAAAACTTTTCTTTTACTTAACTTGTACTATTGCATTGAATGTTTTCAGTTAAATGTTTTATTGATTTCCAGTAATAAGAAACAAAAAAACAAAACAAAAACAAAACAGGATACAGACATTTTATGTACATTTGTAAACATGTGCAGCATCACAAAACTGTAAGGGTTCCTCATATGCATGCACGTTGATATCTTTTGCTTATGCTGGCTTAGCACTATAAAGAAAATATTACCCTATGCCTTCTATTCAGGAACACGATATATATGAAGTACTGACATGTTTCTACTATTAATCATTCAGTTTCTATCAGAAATGAGGTCTTAACTTTAGCATGGGGTATACAAACCTACTTAATCCAACATTAGAATATGAAGAGAGATCCCTTGTGACACACCCTTATCGTTAAGTTGTGACCTGAGACCAAACAGGAGGTACTGCTGCTAATGTATGCCATGGCTTCAGTGACCAGAAAGTCATACCTTCGAGTGGTATCCTCTGCATCAAGTGCCTAAGGTAAAAGTTAACACAGAGTAAACAGGATAAACTAGACTGGGCCCCAGCTATCCCCAATGAGGTTTATCTTCCATTATGCAGCTGCACCAGAATAAGGAGAGCCAGCAAACCGAATCATTAAGCCAAAAAGATAAAGAAGACAAACAAGAATAAGACAGATTGTCTAAAACAGTTACATATAACCTATTCTACAGCTAACATTACCTTATCTGAACATTGTAGACACACGGGTATCAGAGATATTCTCTAAAATTAAAAGTAGGTAGACTTAATATGAATCCAGCAGTACTTCAACAGGAAATCTCACAAGTTCACAGTAGACCAGTCAGCCTACACCTGCTCTGGCCGGAAGGTAGGAAATGTATGGGGCCTAAGACTTCTGAAATCTAGATTTCTGGTCTAATGTATTATGAGACCTTCTGTCTAACCCATGCAACTTGGTGAGGGTAGTGAGGATTTCTCCCAGAGTGGCAATGCTTGGGGTTCTCCAGTTCCTCAGTATGTTATGCTTTACTTGCAGTCTTAGTAACATTAGCCAGCAGAAATGTCAGCGTAAAGGTGAGGGGGCTTCAGATTTCATACCTAGTAGTAGGAGGGGGGCATTTAGAAGGATGACTGTCTGAAAAATCTTAGTGGCTGCTAGAGTTATGGCTTTCCAGAGTGGTGTTATCATAGGGCATTGCCAGAGAATATGATATGGATTACATTCTGGGTGTTGGCATCTCCAGCAGTTGTTATTTTGTAGGACTTTGACTTTTTTAAGGACCTCTGTGGTTCTGTACCAGGAATGAAGTATCTTAGTATCAGTCGGCTTCAGGTATCCTTATACACCCGGTGTCCAGTGCACCAGCATTGTCCCCAGTGGTTATCTGAAATCTGGATTTGCAGTATTTTCTCCCATTTGGCCTTTGGATTAGGGGATGGGTTGGGGAGGGTGTCACTGAGAGAGGTATAAGTCAGTCCTGCAGTGCCTTTGGAGGCACCCAGACACATACAGAGATTCTGGGAGGGGGGGGGTTGAGCTTGAAATTTGGTAAGGATAGGTTTTAGTGCAGCTCTTATCTGCAAATATCTCCATAGATCAGATTTGAGTAAGGACCATCTCACACAGAGATTTGAAAAGGATGTCAGTGGTTTGGGTTTCAGAGTCCAAAAGGTCCCCCACAAACATTATGCCAGCCGTCTTCCATGTTGACCACATCACTTGATGTTTATCAGTAGTGACTTCTGGGTTTTGCCATATAGTGGTGAGTAAAAGGGGAATCATAGAAAGTCTTAGTTTATGCTGGAGTGCTTGCCAGTAGGTGTGGGTGGAGTTTAACACCGGGTGAGATTTTGGAAATGTGGGAGTCCCAGAGCCTAAGAGAGATGCCAGAAGAGGGGTATTAGCAATATTCTGCTCGATTTCTAACCATTGTAGAGTTGTCTGTGATGCTGATTGAAACCATCTCAGGGTCTGGGAGCATTGATATGCAATTTTATAACCCTCCATCCAAGGCAACCCCAGGCCACCCCATATCCAATGGGCTCTAAGAATATTCTGACTGTATTGAGGTTGGTTTGTGCCCCAAAGAAAGAATTCTATCATTCTATCTATTTTCTGTAACCAATGTCGGGGGAGCTTCAGAGGAATGTGGTAAAACAGATAAAAAAAAAATTTGGGGTCATGGACATTTTAAAGGCTGCTATCCTACATGCCATTGACAGACTGAGCTTGTATCAGCATTCCAGTTCTCCTTTACATTCAGTTATCAAGGGGGCCAAGTTATTATCCCTCCACTTATCAATCTGGGAACCAATTTTAATACCTAGGTACGTTCTAGTGTTTTGTGTCCATTTAAAGCCAGAGCTAAGTAGGGACTGTTAACTGCAAAAATCATTTAGGGGGAGCAGTTCTGTTTTGGAGGCATTGATTTTAAGGCCCAAGATAGTGAACTGTGTTAGTAAAGAAAGTAGTGGGGGAGTGGCTTGTTGCACATTCCCTAAAATAACCAGCAAATCATCTGCGTACAGAAGGGTCGAGTATTGAGAGTGTCCTATTTTTATGCCCAGCATCAGAGGGTGCTGATGAATAGCAGCCACAAGTGGCTCCACTGCAAGCACAGCAAGGAGAGGAGAGAGGGAGCAGCCCTGTTTGGTACCTCTGTTTAAATTTAAGAGTGCAGATAAATTAGAGTTAGACAGCACTTTAGCTTGAGGTGAGGTATAAAGTGTTTGTATTGCAGATTTAAATTGGGGGCCAAATCCGAAACAGTCAAGAACAGCAAGCAGGTAGTCCCATTTTACGGAGTTGAAAGCTTTTTCAAAATCTATAGCGAGGGCAGCAGCTGGGGTCTGTAAGTCCTTGGCTTGGTAAATGAGGCTAAGCGAAGTGCGAAGGTGGTCAGTACCAGACCTACCTTGTATAAACCCCACCTGTGATGAGTGGATCAGGGAAGGAAGCACTGGGTTCAATCTGTTAGCAAGAGCTTTTGGGAAAACCTTGCTGTCAGAGTTTATTAAGGAGATAGGTCAGTAGTTAATCGCCTCTGTAACATCTTTTCCTTTTTTTGGGAGTACTGTTATTATGGCCTCTCGTAGTGTACATGGTAAAATACCCAGACTTTCAGCTTCAGAGTACACTTGGGAAAGAAGGAGGGTGATCAATGGGGCTACTGCCTGCAAATATTCGGCTGGGACTCCATCTCCCCCAGTGGCTTTCCCTACTTTGAGTGATTTTAGAGTCTCTGCTATTTCCATTTCCATAAGGGGCCCCTCAAGGGACTCTCTCTGCTCAGGAGACAATCTAGGAACGTGTATTGTGGCAAGGAACTGCAATATATCGAGGGGAGGCCCAGAACTTGATGTAGAATATGAGTGAGAGTAAAAATTACATATGATCTTATTTACCTCCTGAGGTTTAGTTTTAACTGTCCCACTCTGGGGGTCTTTTAGTCCAGCTATATGTCTACATGCTTGCTGTTTTCATAACTGGTAGGCCAAAACCTTGCCACTCTTGTTGCTACCTTCCCAATAGATGTGCCTTAGCTTAAGAAGAGCCAGATCCAGCTTCCTAGATATCAGTTTGTTGAGTTGTAACCAGCCAGATGTTCCAGCACTTGACGGTATTTTGTCGAATGAGGGCCGGGGGATGGTAGTTGCTTGAGACTACACTCTGCAGCCACCAGGGCACTCTCTAATTGTACCATCTCTTGTTCTCTGTTTTTCCTCCTATGAATAGTGTAGCTTATAATTTCCCCCCTCATTTTAGCCTTATATGTTTCTCAGGTGTTTCCTACAGACATATCAGTTATGGGTTTTTCTTGCAAAAATAGGGCAGTTTCTTTCTTGGCCCACTCCACAAAGTTGGGGTCCTGCATAAGGAGAGGGTCTAGTCTCCATGAGGGGGAACAGGATGCAAGTGAGACTAATGAGATTGTAAGTTGGACGGGGGCATGATCTGATTTAACAGTGGGGAGAACAGTGGAGCTGTGCACAAACTGAGTGAGGGAATGAGAGATGAGCCAAAAATCCAATATACTAAAAGTCCCATGCATTCCAGATTGGAAGGTGTAATCCCAGTCTTTAGGGTGGATATTACGCCAGATGTCTACAAGGATAAGTTCCTCTTTGAGTCTATGTACCTCTAAAGCATCTTTAAGGTTAGTTTCTTTCCCCTGTACACTTCTGTCTAAGATAGGGACCAGTGTGAGTTTAAAGTCCCCTCCAAGTGTGATAGCTGTATGGTCCCCCATCGGCCCCTCAATTTTGCACGGGATGTCCAGGAAAAAGCGGGATCATCCTCTTTGGGGGCATAGATATTAACCAATAAAATTGAGCCTATCGGGGTGTCCATAAGGGCCATCGCCCACCTACCCTGTGGGTCTGCCTTGCTTTGTAAAATAGACCAAGTAAGGTTTTTATGAAATAGGATGGTAATCCCCCTCTTTTTTGCAAGTGCACTTATGTGAACTGCTTTCCCTACCCAATCTTTAACAATAAGCTTGTGGTATTTTTTTACTAGTTTTGTCTCCTGTAAAAAGTCTGTCTTGAGTTTTTTCCCTCTTTAAATGCATTAGTATTTCCACAAAGACATAGACAAGGTGGAGGCTGTTAAGAGGAAGGCAACCAAAATGGTGCAGGGTCTGCACAAGAAGATATATGAAGAAAGACTAAAGGAGCTTAAGATGTATAGCCTTGAGGAAGGGATGGAGAGGGGGTACATGATAGAAACTTTCAAATACCTCAAGGGAATCAACAAAGTCCAAGAGGGTAACATCTTTCAGAAAAAGAGAGACACAAGAACAAGGGGGCACAATTTGAAGATAGAGGGGGGGATGGTTTAGAGGTAATGTGAGGAAGTATTTCTTCACAGAGAGGGTTGTAGATGCATGGAACGGCCTTCCTAAGGAGGTCATAGCGTCAAAAACAATGAGGGAATTTAAGAATGTGTGGGACAGACATAAGGCAATTCTAGTTGGAGGTAGGAGGAAGTAGGCTGTTCGTTAACTAGGATCTGCTGCTTATCCATTAGGTAGAGAAATGGGCAGACTAGGAGGACCAAGCGGTCCTTATCTGCTGTCAAATTCTATGTTTCTATGTTTCTAGTATCTTTTTATGATTGGTAGGGGAGTTGAGCCCCAGGACATTCCAAGTTACATAGGATACATCATCCATAACCCTGGGGGTGGAACCAGATGAAGTGAGGATTAACACAGACTCCTGAGAGGAGGGGGGGGGCAGCCACACCTCTAGCATTGGGAGGGAGCCTTTTATCTGAGGGAGAGACACGCCACATACGTTTCTTTGAACAGTCTGCCTAGCTGATGTACCTGTATGTTTCTAATACTCAAAACACAGTGTGTTAGCAATACAATTAAAAAGAAAACCTAAATAACTATATACAGTTACAGCACCACCATGTGCTTTGAACTGAGTAAGCAGCAAAGGGATCGAGGGCATTCTGCCCTCCTCAATCCGAACAGCTTATCCGAAATTGGGGGGGGTGATTCCCAGAGTTGCCTTTAGACTACAACCTTTGGAAGTAAAATGAGTCAGGCTGGTAACTGTGGCTTGGTTAGGCCTGCTTGCCACAAAATCCTGGGCCACAGCTAATGAATGTGGGTATACCAACCCCTGCCGAGGTGGCAGTCTGCACATCACTTCAGACCCCTCATGGTCAGTCATTATGCCCTGTCCTGAAGAAATAAGCCAACTCAAAAGGGGTCATGTTACAGTGTACCTGATTTTAGTGGCAGTATTACTATAAGGGGCTGCCCCACCATGTAACAAAAGGTCGTGAGCACAAGAAGGAGATGGGTAGGGGGTGTCAGTCCTTCCAAGGACCTATGGGGGAGATTTAACTGACCCTATGAAACCTTATGCACAGTATATATATATATATATATACACCTTCCCCAGAAACTATACTCTTTAATAACAAATGTAGAGGTTAACTTGGGGAAGGGGGTCCCATAATAGAACATTAACCTATTAATGCCAAGGCTAACAGGGAGAGCTATAAAATTAGACCATGCCCAGACTTGGCTATGAGAGTAAAGTTTAAGGCACTTATCTAAGCTGTATTTTGTGCTGGTGTTTATTGTGAGACTGTCTCCGGGTTCTGGGTCTGCGAGAGATAGTTCTGCAATCGGGCATTCCACTTGCTCAGTAGAGAGATGAGCTGGAGTGGAGGCTATACTCAAGGCAAAGGCTTCAGTCCCGGGTCATATTTCATCTTCCATAGTTGAAACCCTGAGCACCATCTCCTGCTCCAGGTATACGGGGAAATCTTTCTCATCTATCCGCTTCTCATCCAGTAGAAGGCCGTACCGATTAGGTGAGATGAAGGTACTAAACCTGGTGTCAGGCTCCTCAGTGGTATGTTGCTGTTGCTGATGGTCTGCAGTCAGACGTTCCTGAGGGTGATTCCTTTTGTCATGTCTGGCAGATTGCTGTCATTTCCTAATGTGTGGCACCAGTAAAACTAACATTTTGGCCATGATCTTTGTAAAAGGAGGGTTCTGGGCCCTGTATCAGGGTTGCATCAGGTTGCCTAGTGGACAGTTCAGGGGGGGATTTTTGGCATGGTAGTGGGCCAGTTTCAGTGGATATAGTCCATAAAGGCCTCAGGAGTTGAAAAGGAAACTACAGTGCCATTGACCTCTAGACGCATCACTGCTGGGTATATCGGGGAGAAACGGATGCCTAGGGAGTGCATGAGTCATCTGGCTTCTGTATAAGCTTTCCGACGTACCACCTATTCATGGGAATAATCTTGGAAAATTAATATTTTGTGTCCATGCCATGTTATCGACCCCATTTCCCGTGCACGGTTGGAGATCCAGTCTTTGACAGTGAAGTTGAATATTCTGGCCATAATAGACCAGGGTCTTTCCCCCAGTTTGGGCAAAGGGTTTAATGTTCTGTGTGCCCGCTCGATGGTTTTAAAACTTCAGGCAGGATGTTGTATACAAATTTATTTATTTATTGCTTTTGCTAACTGGGTAAGCATGCTAGACAGCCAAGTGCCTATTTTCAGGTGCTACACGGGAGATTACAAAGTACATTCATGAACATCAGACAGAATATGTAAAAGTTACATGAAGTGCATCAAGAAACAAGGTCAATACAAGAAACAACAGGGGTTTACATAGCCGGCAGCAGGTAGAAATAGCAGTATGGTACTCTCATGATAAACAAGTATGGCACTCACATGATGAACACTGATCGTCATGCCGGGCAGTATCGCTGTTAAACTTGCAGGTAGACAGAGAAGAAACACATTGGGATAGAGGAGGCCCAGAGCAAAATGTAGAGATAGAGCAGTAACTGTGCACACACTGCTTGAGCAGTTTGGTCTAAGTGGACCACTCCTACTAGTCAAAAACTGCATGCTCGGTAGTGGATAAGGTGCCGAGGTCCACCGCCTTTGACTGATAAGTTAGGTAGTGACTCAGCCAGTCAGAGTGGCCTAGGTTGAGGAAGTTCATCTAGAGCAGAGGCAGGTGGAGGCCTATTTGAGAAAGCCCAAAAAGGATGTTTTAAAGCTGCAGTGGGAGAGGAAGGAACGAGTGGTTAATGGAAGGGAGTTCCACAACCTGGATGCGTATGCAGCGAAGGCCCAGTCGCCCATTTGAGTGCAGGTCTTGGGAAGCAAGAGTGCAAGATAGTCACTGGATCTCAGATGGAAGGAGAGGTGAGCCAGAATGAGGGATTCAGTGAGGACTAAAGAGGTGTCTGATCTGACAACATTGTTTATGTTCTAGCATGTTGCCCCACTCTGCATGTTCAGGAAGTCCTAGAATTTTTATGTATTTTATTTATTTTTTTGCAAAGTTTTACCAGGTGAGGTACACTGAACAAGCAAGTTGCTCATCTCCCAGTATGACCTGGGTGAGAGGGTGGTGGGAGTTACAAAGTATCAATGAGTACACACAAATGACACAATAGCATACACAAACATAGGTTAAAGTGAATTACACATTAGCATGAAAAGCAAATATTTACAGGACAGAAAAATTAAATCCTGTAACAGTGAACTTGTGGTGAGACAGATATAAAGCAAAGTAGTATCAAGTGTGACCAATGGCCTAAACTATTCAGACTAAATGGCACAGATGAACAAGAGAGGTGAAATAAAGTGGTAATCTTTAGATTGTTCCGTCGGCTCCGGTTTTCAATATCATCCATTTTAGACTGTAGTGCTTGAATTACCCAATCCTGTTCTCGAACCATTGCAGTAAGAGAATCAATAGCCTCAGTATTAGGCTGAACCTTAGATTCAGTGGCAGTAATTCTATTGTCCATCTGCTGAATGGCTAAAGTGGTATTGTTGGAGGCTAATGTGACCTCTGACATCTCGCGCATTAAAGCAGCAAACATCCCGTTAATTTTTTCTGCATGCAGACTGGTCACAGAATATGGGCCTATGTTGTGCATCATTCTGACGGATAAAAAGTCCAAAATCAGGTATCCTGTTTGAGAGAACACCACTGCAAGCTGATAGAGTTACTCCCAAGTGCATCACATAGCTTTCTGCCTGCTTCTCCCAGCTTGTTCGGTACAGAGGTAGGTGTAACTCTGTATTTAGTGATCCCGGGATATTGAGTGTAGAGTTCAAGTGGCCATTGCAGTAACAGCCAAACCACGCCTCCTATTACATTTTATGTTAATGTATATAGAGAGAGTGTACCTGGCTCATGTATTGACCAGTTCAAAAAAACAGCAGTTTATTGTGTAGTATAATACAATGGGTTCAACAAGTGGACATATTAACATACAGACATACAAAATTTGCCATCAGATCAAGCTCTAGAAGTCTATCAGGTCTGCTCGAATGTGCAGCTAGCACCCTTATTCTGGAGCTGCCTCTCCCTTTGACCCTTCTCCTCCATTGACCTTCCTTGTTGTACTGTCCCATCCACTTTTGAAGGAGTGCACTGTCGTAGTGGATACCACTTCTGCAGGTGATGCATTCCACTCAGCTAGCACCCTCTGTGTAAAAATAGAAAGTGTCTCCTCATCTCCATGTTGAACCTTCCTCCCTCCGGTGTCATATCATGGCACCTGGTGGCCCTTCCCTCCCTCACATTGAACAGCCCCTCTATACATATGAAGTTTATTCCTTTCAATGGAAAAAGGTGCCAGTCAGGTGCCTTTGTAAAATAAATTCAACACCAAACATTAGTGTTCAGAAATTGCCATGTTGAAGACTAGGTTTGCTGGCCAAGGCACCTAGCGTCACCTGAGCTCTTTTATTCTAGGTTGCTTGAAAGGACCTTACCAGAGCAAAGACAAGGATTAAGGCTTCTTCTGGCTAGGCAGATTTACTGTGTGTTGTTATTTTTATTTTGTACTCACAGGGATTGTTACTGTTTGTTGCTAACATTTTGTTGCTTTATTTTTCTCTGATTCAGATTGTTGTTGCTGGGTATACCTTCTGCTGCATTATTATAGGGTGTGCCTACATGTGTGTGCTTACATATTACTGCTGTAATCTTCTGATTCAAATTGTCTTTTGCAAGGTAGATCTTCTGTTATTGCTTTATTTTTCTCTGTAGCAAAGTTATTCTTACAGGATATATCATCTGTGAAATTATTACAGGTGGTGCTTACATTTTTGTGACTTTTTATCATTAGGCTAAGCAAAATGACTGTTTGCTGCTATTTTTTTTTTGCTGAAAGTTTTTTGTTGTTTGTCTCAGAGTTGTTGCAGTCTCCTTCTCACTGTGAAGGATCTAATTGCTTTCCTCTTACAGCTTTTCCAGGGTATTAGGTCTGTATCAGGGGGAGAGCTGACAAACTGTCAATAACGTCCAACAGAGGAAAGGGTTAAAAGGTCAGGTTAGTTGATATATTGGAGGTGGAAGATTGGGTTTGCTGGCCAAGGCACCTAGCTTCACCTGAGCTCTTTTCTTCTAGGTTGCTTGAAATGACAGAGCAAAGAACCTTACCAGAGTATGGAAAAGGATTAAGGCTTCTTTTGGCTAGGCAGATTTACTGTGTGTTGTTATTTTAATTGTGTACTCACAGGGAGTGTTACTGTTTGTTGCTAACATTTTATTGCTTTATTTTTCTCTGATTCAAATTGTTATTGCTGGGTATACCTTCTGCTGCATTATTACAGTGTGCCTACAGGTGTGTGCGTACAGATTACTGCTGTAATCTTCTGATTCAAATTGTTTTATGCAAGGTTTATCTTCTGTTACTGCTTTATTTTTCTCTGTAGCAAAGTGTTTCTTACAAGGTATATCTTCTGTGAAATTATCACAGGTGGTGCTTTACAGGTTTTACAGTTTTATCTATCATTAGGATAAGCTTTCAGGGTACTGCATTTGTTGCTGGCTGATTGTTTCTGCTCTTACCTCCTTGTTTATTTCATTCATGGTTCTTCTTTTTTGTCAGGGGAAGGGCCCAGCCACTCACCCCCATCCCCAACCACCCCATACTACACCCTTTTTATAGGGTAGTACAGTTGTGACATTTCCTGTAGCAAAGCAAGAAGGGGAGGATCAGAGGGATATCCACACTGTGACCTCATTTACAGGGGCACTAGTAATTTAACTTGTTATAATAAGTTATACAAAACCAAAAAATAATTTGCTTTCATTTTCTTCCTTCTAATTACTCTGACCAGGTTATAAACCCAGCAACTTATCTGGAATGGATATCATTAACTGAAGGTACTGTGGAACACTTTTCAGAAGGGCAGTTTTAGAGCATTTAGGACACTGTCCATCATGGTGGACCATTAGAGATCTAAGGGCTCAGCTCCAGGCAGCATGGACATAGATTGCACACCTCAAATTGCATATTCAAGAGGAAATATATTATAAGAACTGTCCGCCATTTCCCCAACATCCAACAGAAGCACCTCGACTGCAGAGGGTAGTTGGTCCAGCAGGTTGGCAGGTGGTTAGGAGGGGCAAATCAGGTGCCCCATCACTCGGTGCTCTCCAACATATCACCTCCACAAACCATATAAAAACTACAAACAGGTATCTGCCTCTATCTCTGAAATCAAACAAAGGGGCAGAGGACACTGCAGAGCAGGACACTGCAGCACAGGAGCTAGCACAACAAAACTCACCCAAAACAGGAACCAAAACAAAAAAAGCGAAAAGGAAATAAAAAAAACTTCTGATCATAATAGACTCCATGATTCGTGGAGTTGATACGTATCTCCAGCCAGGGGTAATGGTCAGATGTCTCCCAGGTACATCAGTGTGGAGAGACACTGACTGCATTGCTAAAATTGTTCAGGAAGCAGGAGAAAACATTGATGTTCTGGTACACATAGGGACTAATGATCTCACCAGCTGGTCTGTTGTGGAGACCAAGGAACACCTGACCAGGCTGGGTGACAAACTCTCATCCATTTCATCCCACACCTCCTTCTCTAAGATCCTGCCAGTCTGGGAGAAAGGGGCAGATGGACATAAGGTCAGAAAAGGGGAGATGGGGAGCTAAACATGTGGCTCAAGGGCTGGTGCCAGGAAAAAGAACACAAATTTGTAGGGATTGGCAACAGTTTTGGGAGCAAAAGTTCTTTAAATTTGATGGACTGCATCTAAATAAGGAGAGAGTCAGTGCATTGGGGCAGAAGTTTGACGTCTTTGCAGAATATTTAAACTAGCAAATGGGAAGGGGGTGTAGCACCCCACATGTCTAATGGGAAGAACACCCCTCCCTCCTCAGCTAGTGGTCAAACAGGAGTGCAACATGTTTACAGTTCATTTGCATCACCAGGTAAGGTCTGGCTCCCCGTACGATTCACAGAGTAAACGCCAGACCTCGTCCAACAACTAACACACCATAATCTGGCCATTGGAGAATCATGTACACAAATGCTCACAGTGTGGGAAACAAGATCCCAAACCAGCAGGCAATACTGACAGAGGTTAAACTGGACATAGTAGCCATTAGTGAGACATGGTTTACCAGTAACCACATTTGGGAGACTTCAGTACCTGGCTATGTACTGTTCAGAAGGGACCGAGTTGCAAAAAGGGGGGGGGGGTGGAGTGGTCCTTTATGTCAATGAAAATATCAAAGCTACAGAAATTCATAATACATATGAGGAGCCAGAAAAAACTGTGGGTCACCCTGGAAATAGGAAATGGCACAGCCATTCTTACTGGGATTGTGTACAGGCCTCAAACCTGGGGGAGGATATAGACACATTATTGTTAGAAGATATACAAAACATGACAGGTAAAGTGGAGGTTCTGATAATGGGAGACTTCAACATGTCAGATACAGATTGGTCAATACCAGCAGGAACATATTTCAGACCTAGACACATAGTGGATTTCCTGCATGGGGAGGGCCTCAAACAACTGGCACAACAACCCACAAGAGACAGGGCTTTTCTAGTTCTAGTACTGACTAACAGGGAAAGGATTACAGATCTCCAGGTAGAAGGTCACCTGGGGGACAGTGACCATCACATGGTATGGTTCAATTTGGCCAATAGAACTAAATCATCCCATTCCAAGGCAAAAATATGAGACTTCAGAGGAGCTGACTTTGATAAAATGGCCAACAGAGTTAAGCTAGCCCTGGCAAAAATAAGTACAGATGAGGGGGTACAGGCAAAGTGGATAAGCATTAAAGATGCAGTACTTGAAGCAACGTCCCATTATGTTAGAAAGAAAAGGAAGTGCAAAAGAAGAAGGAAACCACTTTGGTTCTCAAATACAGTAGCCAAAAAGGTAAGAGCCAAAATGCTGGCCTTCAGGAAATGTAAGGGAACACAGCAGGATGAAGATAGGGAGGCATACCAAACTTCCCTAAGGGAAGCGGGGAAAACAGTAAGGCAGGCAAAGGCCCAAACTGAGGAAACACTAGCACGAATAGTAAAAGAAGGTGTCAAAACTTTCTATAGATACATTAGAGAAAGGAGAAAGTCCAGAGGGGGTATTGCTAAGATCAAAGGGGATAAGGGGGCATGTGAGGAGGAGGACCATGTAAAAGCATCTATCCTAAATAGATACTTCTGCTCAGTATTTACTGAACAGAAGGTAGGGCAGGGCCCACAGCTCAGCACCATGGACACAGAGTGGAGGGAGGTGTGCACTAGTCCCTTTACAAAAGAAAGGGTCCTACAAGAGCTTGATTAACTCAGGATGAACATGGCAATAGGACCTGGTGGCAAACATCCCAGGGTACTAAAAGAGCTAAGGGTGGAAGTAGCAGAGCCATTAGCAGAACTGTTTAGTGAGTCTCTGAGCACAGGAGAGGTCACAGAAGACTGGAGAAGGGCTCATGTGATCATGTTCCACAAGAGTGGTAGCAGGGAGGAGGCAGGAAACTACAAACCAGTCAGTCTTACCTCAGTAGTGGGCAAGATTATGGAGGTACTCCTTATGGAAAGGATAGTGCAACACCAGGAATTCATAGGAGAACAGGATCCAAGACAGCATGGGTTTACAAAAGGAAGGTCCTGTCAAACTAATCTCATAGATTTCTTTGACTGGGTAACCAGAGTGGTGGACCAAGGGGGAGCAGCTGATGTCACCTACCTTGACTTAAGCAAAGCTTTGGATACTGTTCCACATAGAAGATTGATTAATAAGCTGGATAGGATTGGGGTGCATCAGAAGTTGGTCAACTGGGTGGCAAACTGGTTGATAGGCAGAAAACAGAGAATGGTGGTAAATGGTATACAGTTAGAAGAGATGCAAGTCACAAGTGGGTACCTCAAGGATCAGTTCTAGGGCCAGTTCTCTTCAATATCTTCATCAGTGACATTGCAGATGTGCTTGAGGGTAAGGTTTGTCTGTTTGCCGATGACACCAAGATCTGCAAGAGTAGATGATCCAGATGGTGTGGGCAGATTGAGAAGAGATCTGGATATACTAGGAAAATGGTTGGAAGAGTGGCATCTGGGGTTTAAGGCAAAGAAGTGCAAGATCATGCACATGGGGAAGAGAAACCCTGAAGCCACCTATAGGGTGGAAGGGTAGTTGCTGGCAGTCACAAGGGAAGAAAGAGACTTGAGTGTCATCATCACCAATGACCTGAAATCATCCAAGCAGACCACTAAAGCAGTAGGTAAGGCTAGACAGATGTTGGGGTGTATTAGTCAGGGTATCACAAGTCGGAAGAGGGAGGTAATAATCCCTCTTTAAAAGACACTGGTTAGGCCCCATCTGGAGTACTGCATGCAGTACTGAAGACCACACTTTCACAAAGACATTAACCAAATTGAGGCAGTCCAGAGAAGGGCAACCAAAATGGTGCAGGGACTGCATCAGAAAACATATGAGGACAGATTAACAGAGCTCTATATGTATACCCAGGAGCAAAGGAGGGAGAGAGATGATTTGATCGAAACATTCAAACACCTTAAGCGCATTAACAAGGTGAAAGAGTCTAACATGTTTCAATATAAGAAAAATAGCAGGACTAGAGGACACAACATGAGATTAGAGGGAGGCTGATTAAGAAGTAATATGAGAAAGTTCTTTTTCACGGAAGGGGTGCTGGATGCGTGGAAAGGCCTACCTCAGGAAGTGGTGGATATGAATACAGAGAAGGGCTTCAAACAGGCATGGGATAGGCATAAAGGAGAAATACAGATGAGTATGAATAGATAGGCCATTGACAGAGCAAAGGCTGATGGCACTTTCATAAGGTAGAAAAACAAATAGGCAGACTGGATGGGCCTTGTGGTCCTTATCTGCCATCAACTTCATCTTCTACTAAGCGGGCGCAAATCTGTGGCATTGGAAATTCATAGTTGTTCCACTCTTAGCACTCTTACCAGTAGCAGCCTTCATTGGGTGAAGTGAAACATGTGGCTCTGGCTGCTTAAAACCCTTGAGAACACTGCATTATTTTTTACAGTAGATCAAATGAAACATTGCCCTGGTGTATAACTCCTTCCGCTTGTAGTTCTTGAAATTATCACATCTGTAAGCAGTCTGCTATTTGTCAGTGCTGTGTAGTGCTATGCTATTGCTCCACAGATATTATTATCCTACTATACTTAATAAGTAAGAAAAAAATATTTTCATATTCTAAATTGAAAACGTGACTTACCTTACCCCAGGTGTGTGACAGACTCAGGTTAGTTCCCCTCATGACAAACCTATCATTTGTGAGGTGGCACACTGCCTGAACTAGAGCCAGCACTTCCCTATCACTCCAGGATTTTGGCATCTTCAAATTCTGTTAAAAATATATTTTATTGTTTAGAACCATAAAACATAAGATTTTTTGTACTTTGACTGTTTGGGCAGGACACAAAAAGGATATGTACCCAGTGCATGTGCGATGCGTTGGCACATTTGTAGCATGTGTTTAAAGCACTTTAGGTAGGTCTGTCATGAGGCAGTGCAAACTTGATATGCAGTGCATTGTAGATGCACCACTCAATCCCACTAATGATATGCGGTGCATCTGAAGTAGCAGTGAAGAGGGTGTGCGTATGCATATCTGGTGCAGTCCCATTTATAGCCTAAGTCAAAGATGCATCACCAGGGCTAATCTGGGGAAGTACCTCCAAAAGATAAGTGTAGTGCCACTGGACTTAGCTAAGTGGCCACCCACAGGCAGGCTGCCATACTGTAGACAGCAGGGCAACAGCTTGCTCATCCTGCAAGTCCATGCACCACCCCCAGGCAGCCCACGACACTATACCACCTGTCACCCACTGTGGCTCCAGGTGGTTTTGTGGTTCAGATTTGTTCATATCTGCCTTGACCAAAACAGAGTATAAAAGAAAGTCATGGTGCAATAGCAGTCCTCCCTGTCACCTGTTGCAGCTTCAGCTCCAAAATATTTAATCCATCACTGTTTGAGTACACTTGCTCCCCCCATTCTTCACCTGTGGCAGCACTTCCTGAAGAAAATAGGGGGCTAAATAGATAATTGCGATGCTCCTCACATTATTATTGTATTTAGCATTGTTGCATACTGAGCTGCAGACAATTAAAACAAAATTGAAAATTTTATGACTTACTTTTTTGTTGTTTGAAAAAATTGAAATAGTTCTCTGGTTTGCTGATCTGTTGAAAAAAAATAGAGACTGACTATGAGAAAAACCTGAACTGTTGTACTATTCTGTTACAAACCCTGGTATTTTACAGATTTTGTGTCTTATTTACATGTATTGCAGTTTTTACCATGACAAGTATCACTAATATGGAAATACAAAGTATATGGTAACCATGGTTGTTGTTGCTGTGTTTTGCTAATCAGGTAAGGATTGGGTGAATATGTGGGAGGATAAAGTATTAAGATAGTAGCTGCACACAAGTTAGGACACTGAGGAGTTGCATGGCCTCAGCCAGGCAATGCCCCCATCCCCCACCAGACCAGGTACTGGATTTTGAGTGCAGAGCCAGAGCCCAACTAAAGCCGTGGACATCTACGGTATACCTCACTGATACCAGCTGCACACATATTAGGATACTGAGGAGTTGCACAGCATCGGCCAGGCAATGCCCCTCCCAGACCAGATACTGGATCCTGAGTACAGAGCCACAGCCCAACTAAAGCTGTTGACATCAATGGTATGCCTCCCTGATACCTGCAGCACACATGTTAGGACACTGAGGAGTTGCATGACCTCAGCCAGGCAGTGTCCCCCCCCAGACCAGGTACTGCATCCTGAGTACAGAGCCACAGCCCAACTAAAGCCATGGACATCAATAGTATACCTCTCTGATACCAGCTGCGCACATGTTAGGACACTGAGGAGTTGCACGGCCTCAGTCAGGCAATGCCCCCCTGACCAGGTACTGGATCCTGAGTGCAGAGCCACAGCCCAACTAAAGCCATGAACATCAATGGTATACCTCTGTGATACCAACTGTACACTAGTCATGACACTGATGAGTTGCACGGCCTCAGCCAGGCAATACCCCCACCCCCACAGATCAGGTACTGAATCCTGAGTGCAGAACCACAGCCCAAGTAAAGCCATAGATTTCAACTGTACACTTCCCTGATACCAGCTGCACAAATGTTAGGACACTTAGGAGTTGCACAGACTCAGCCAGGCAATGCCCCTCCTCGGTACAGCAGGTATGCAATCCTGACTGGAGAGCCACAGCCCAACTAGAGCCATGAACATCAATGGTATACCTCTGTGATACCAACTGCACACTAGTTATGACACTGATGAGTTGCATGGCCTCAGCCAGGCAATACCCCCACCCCGCTAGAGCAGGTACTGGATCCTGAGTGGAGAGCCAGAGCCCAACCAAAACCAAGGACATCAACGCTATACCTCCCTGATACCAACTTTATTTATTTATTTATTTATTTTTTGTTAACCGGGTAGGTGCACTAGCCATAAAATGACTATTTTCAGGCATGACCTGGGAGAGTACAACAAAAGGAGAACAGTTGAACAACAGCAACATGGGTACGATAATACAAATAGAGGAACAGTACAGCAGTGCTACAAAAATACAATGGGTAGAAACAACAACAAATAATAGCAAGCATTATACAGATAATGGCAGTAAGATATATAATAAGTGTAAAAACCATGGACACAAGGTATCTATATGTACTGTGTATTTTGTTCTATACAGGCAAAAAACAATTGTTATGTCTGTAAAGGATGTTTCTACTGGTGTTTTGTTCATTAAACATTCTTTTTGTTTTGGTGGGAGAATAATGTCTGTCCATTGGCCACACTAAGTAACTTGACAAGAATAACCATTTCTATTGGATAGAGTTAGTAGTCATTTTGGTCAGTGAAGCTGTATACCCTCTCTTTCTCAGCTAGCAGCTTGAGTGGTGAGAGCATGCACAGCTATTTATCTTAACTGATATTTTGAATAGTTAGAGAGTTCAACATTTTTTTTCTTTAACAGTAGGACTTTTACAGTTGTAATTAATTAGCGGTTAGTAAGTCTATTCAGAAAATTACACATTTGTAATGCTTCTAACACTACTAAGTTTATAACAATCTGTGATTGCAGCTACAGACTTAATATTTCAGGATTGATTGTCAAGTTTTTAGTTAACAAGCTTTACATAGTAAGGAGAACATCTAAGTGGTAGTACATATTGTACATAGAATGAAGTGAAGTTAAACAAAACTAAGTTCTGTGGTGATATACTTTCAGATTACAATTCACTTAATGGAACAGTTGATAGCAGACAGATCATACAGTAGATCTGGTATTTGTGCAACAAGTCAACAATGTTACCTGATCTGTTGTATTCATAGAAAATATTTGAAAAAATAAATACATTCGTGGGGTATTATTTGTCTGGTGTGATGCTTATTTCCTAAGACATATTTCTGTTGAACAGTGTGGATATATAAAGAACATAAACTGCCACACAGATTCCCTATAACAGTTTAAATAAATCTTGTTGTTTTAAGACATATGAACATATTGCCAATATACTGCATAGATCATTCAAAATGCATAGAATTCGATTTTGGAAAATGTTAATTGTTTCCAGCATGTTTATTAGCTAATTAGGACATTTTTACATAATTGATTTGTACTTACTGTTCTGTCCTAGAGCCAGTGCTGCTTGTTCAACAGTTGTAAAATGGCCATTCAACTGTTATTATATGATTCTATTGGTTCACAGAAGTCACATGGTGAAGTTTGCCATTTCTTCTTTTGCGAGGATGCAAAATCTTTGATCATGACTAGCATTGATCGCGAGGATAGTTTTCGAGCTTGCAAATTCTTTGATTGTGAGAATAATGCCAGATTTGGATTGTGGAACATATGTAGTTTAAAAAAATAAAAGGAATAGAGTATGTAGTTATATGTGTTTTTATTGCTTATGAAACATTGATTTTACAGTGATAATCATTTTTGAAAGTGTTCTTACATTTTATCATGTTTTGCAATCTTTGATCTCGAGCATGCAGATTTATTGATCACGACTCGCTTTGATCGTGAACATCATTCACAAGGTTATAAAATTTTTGATCGTGAGAATAACACAAGATTTTGCATATAGATGTTGTCTGCTTTTGAAAAAAATATGTTTTTTTATTACTTTTACATGTGGTTTGTGCCTGAGTGTGGTTCTATTGGGTATCAGATCTGGACTGGTCAAACATATTGTGGCTTGGATATCTTATTTAGTTTGTTCCAGCTGTTTTTGATCTTTGATCGGGACCCTGCCATTTCTTTGATTGCGACTCGAATTGATAGCGAGGATCATTCGTGAGGTAGCAAATTCTTTGATTGCAAGAATAATTAAATATTTTAAATACAGAACTTGTTAACTTTTGGGGAAAATAGATATTTGAGAGATTTTTCACGGCTTTTGTGTAACAATGTACTTTTATTTGCTATAACAAGTCAATAGTGCACAAATATATGTATTTTACATGTGATTTTGTATTCCTTGTTTTTTTGATCTTTGTTCATGAACATGGAATTTTTTTGATTGTGATTAAAATTCATTGTGAGGGCTGTTTGTGACATAAACATTTATTTTCATAGGGCGAATACTGCAAAACTTTCAGTGTAGAAGTTGTTTGGGGGTTATTGCCTGGCTGACACTGTGCAACTCCTCAGTGTCCTAATATGTGTGCAGATAGTATCAGCGAGGTATACTGCTGATGTCCACTTCTTTAGTTGGGATGTAGCTCAGTACTCAGGATCTAGTACCTGCTTTTGGGGGGGGGGCATTGCCTGGCTGAGCCCATGTAACTCCTCACAGTCCTAACTTGTGTGCAGCTGGTATCAGGGAGGTAAACCATTGATGTCTATGGCTTTAGTTAGGTTGTAGCTCTGTACTTAGGATGCAGTACCTGGTCTGTGGGGGTAGGGCTTTGCCTAGCTGAGGCCGTGCAACTCCTCAGTGTCCAAACATGCGTGCAGCTGGTATCAAGGAGGTATACCACTGATGTCCACAACTTTAGTTGGGCTGTGGCTCTGTACTCAGGATCCAGTACCTGCTCTGGGGGAGTGGGGGTATTGCCTGGCTGAGCCCATTCAACTTCTCAGTATCCTAAATTGTGTGATGCTGGTATTAGGGAGTATACTGTTGATGTCCATGGCTTTAGTTAGGTTGTAGCTCTGCACTCAGGATCCAGTACCTGGTCTGGGGAGGTGGGGCATTGCCTGGCTGAGGCCGTGCAAGTCCTCAATGTCCTAACTTGTGTGCAGCTGGTATCAAGGAGGTATACCACTGATGTTCATGGCTTTAGTTAGGATGCAGCTCTGTACTCAGGATGCAGTACCTGGTCTGTGGGGGTAGGGCTTTGCCTAGCTGAGGCCGTGCAACTCCTCAGTGTCCAAATGTGTGCAGCTGGTATCAAGGAGGTATACCATTGATGTCCATGGCTTTAGTTAGGTTGCAGCTCTGTACTCAGGATGCAGTACCTGGTCTGTGGGGGTAGGGCTTTCCCTAGCTGAGGCCGTGCAACTCCTCAGTGTCCTACCTTGTGTGCAGCTGGTATCATGGAAGTATAACATTGATGTCCACAACTTTAGTTGGGCTGTGGCTGTGCACTCAGCATCTAGTACCAATCTGTGGGGGTGGGGGCATTGCCTGGCTGAGGCATTGTTGCAAATCTGTCTTTTATAAAGGTTTAATAATCTTGTTTACATGTACTGTGGTAAGAGAACCTGCCCATTTTTATTTCTTTCTGAATGAGTAAGGAAATTCTTTGCAAAAAACTGCATTAATGCAACAGTTAGGGTTTTTTACTATGACAAAGTAAGGAAATTTGACGTTTGGGTTTTCAACCCTAACTCTGACTTTCCTCCCTCACTAACACACACTCACATAGACACACACACACAAAGAACACACAACTATGGGGGTGGTATGAGGCAAGGCAACCAATCACAGACACAACCATAACCCAACAGAAATAACATACAACTTCTTAAACATACCACAACAGGCATCCATCATCATGTTTCACCAACTGTATCACTTCTAATACCATATCAGTCTCTTGGGTGCATACACCCTTCTACATAACACCATACTCTAAGTAGTAAAACACATGTATTGGTGGGAGTGTGGGGCCCTTTGGCCCCCCGCAGTGTCACTAACTTGCTCATTTCTGCATAACAGCATAGCCCTATGCTATTACCAGCTTGGGCATTTCTGCATAACAGCACATCCCCATGCCCCCACCAACTTGCCCATTTCTGCATAATACCATAATATAGCAAGTAAAATACATGTATTGTTAGGAGCATGGGACCTAGCCCCCACTAACTTGCCAATTTATGCATAACAGCATAGCCCCATGCTACCACAAACTTGGCCATTTATGCATAACAGGATAGCCCCATGCCCCCACCAACTAACCTGTTTCTGTGTAATACCATAACATAACTAGTAAAACAGATCTTTTAGTGGGACTGTGGGATCCAGCCCCCACCAACTTGCCCATTTCTGCAGAACAGCACAGCCCCATGTTCACACCAAGTTCTTTAGTTCTGCATAACACCATCCTATAAGTAGGGAAACACATGTGTTGGTGAGATCCCGGGACCCTTCAGGCCACTGCGCTTCCACCAACTTTCCCAAAATTACCCATTTCTGCATAACAGCATAATATAAGAACTAAAACACAAATATTAGTCAGAGTGTGGGGCCCTTTGGTTTCTGCACCCCACCAACTTGCCCATTTCTGCATAATAGCATAGCCCCATGTTCTCACCAACTTGCCCATTTCTGCATACAACCATAATATAGGTAGCAAAACACAAGTATTCCCACCAACTTCCCCTTTCTCCATAACAACATACCCCCATGTTCCCACCAACTTGCCCAATTCTGTATAAAAGCATAATATGAGTGACAAAACACATGTATTGGTAACACCATCTCAGATGGTTCTACCGCATCTCAGTGTACACACCAAAGAGACTGGGATGGCAGCAGAAGTGATACAGATGGTGAAACATGATGATGGATGTCTGTTGTGGCATGTTTAAGAAGTTGTATGTTATTTCTTTTGTGTTATGGTGTGTGTCTGTGATTGGTTGTCTTGCCTTGTACCACCCCCATAGTTGTGTGTTCTGTGTGTGTGTGTGTGTGTGTCTATGTGTGTGTCTCTCTGTGTGTGTATGTGTGGCAGTGGGGGGGAGTTGGAGTTAGGATTGAAAACCCTAACATCAGATTTACTCACTTTTTTCACTGTAAAAAACCCTAACTGTTGCATTAAAACAGTTTTTTTGCCTAGAAGATATATATATATATATATATACACACACATATACTGGGAGGGTTGTGTCACTATAGTTAGGGATGCACGGCCACTTCTATGTTAAACCCCAAATTTTGCACTTTAAGAACTTTGCAACCATATGACTGATGTGTCCAAAATCATTCAGGTGCCATCTTGTACCAAAGGTCTCTGGATCTGGCAAGTTTCATTCTGGTCAGTGGTGCGGTTGCAGAGCAGTGCAGTTGCAAAAAATGTGTAATTTACCATATAGGTGCAAATACTTTGATAATCTGCATCTTCAAAAGGGTTTGGGGTCTGGTCTGGTCTGAAATTATTAGAATATATGGGGTCTGGGCTGCAGATGTGCCTTGTGAAGGTTTAGTGAAAAAATATTAATCCGTTCAAAAGTTATTAAACATTCAAATTTCCCATTATAGCCTATGGGAAAAAATATATGTGCCGTGTGAAAGCACTTTTTGCTTTTGTGAAAGAACTTTCTAATGCTGCGAATGGCTTCAGTAGTATTGTCCTGCCACCATCTTGTTTTCAGCTAGAGTAATGCCGGTGAAAAAATGCTGTAGTTCATAAAATACTGCCCCTTGCTATATACAAACAGTTGTGCTTACCTAACCAGGGCCCCGAGGAACATGATTTTGGCATTATGTTTTAAAACAGTGGCCGGAAATATGTTCTTTTTTAACTTGGCAGTTGGTAGTTTCACAGATTTACAGCACTATTTTGGCAAAATTGCCACAAACTGCAGCACACTTTTTATGCAAGTAACATCAATGTTGCACACAAACTGCTGCAAATTTGTGGCACTTTTCACAAAAACTGCCACAAATTTGTGGCATTACTTTAATAAAAACAAATGGTCCCTGTAAATGGTCAAAATCTTCCCTGGCCATTTTGGGCAAAAATAAGGCCAGAATCATACTTCTTGGCCCCTCCCCCGTTTAGATAAACACTTCATGGTGTTTACCTAATAAATGGAGGTTTTCTCCTTTTACTGACTCCAAGTAAGCCAAAGCATGTTTTAATGACAAAAACTGTTTCTACTTACATCAGCATGCCCAGTTTCTGTGTCAGCATTTAGTCCCTCCACATAGTGTGGGGTACTGGGTAGCCCACCCCCAGTGTCCCAAAATAGTTTCTTAATTCTGACACCTGGATGCCCACCCCCAGTGTTGGATGACTCCACCCCTGAAAAAGTCCATTGTTAAAAATACAGCTGCCAACATTTGGGTTCTCAATCCCTGAGTTGTCATTCTGAAGTCTCCCTCAGCAATGTGGGGCAATGGGGAGCCCACCCCCAGTGTCCTGAAATACTTATTTTCTTTTTTATGACACCGGGTTGCCCACCCTTGGTATCAAATGCCCCATAAGCCCATTGTTTCATTTAAAGCTCCCAACATCAGGGTGCCCAATCCCCGTGTCAGCATTCTGAAGTCCACCCCAAACCTACAGCACTATGGGACACTGGGTAGCCCACTCCCAGCATCCCAAAATAATTACGTTTAACCTGTCAAAAAGAAGAAAACTGTCTCCAATGTCTTTTTTTAAAGAAATCCTGTAAAAACGAAAACAGTCCCTCAACATCTCCCCATTTACCCTCTCCCATCCTGACCCTCCCACTGAGCAATCCACAACCCCTCCCCCCTTGCCTTATACTTACCATCAAAAATCATCTGCTGTCATCTTCTTTGGACCGGGACATGTCTGCACTCTTCAAAGCTAAACCGTGAACTGAAGAATCAAGGTAAGTGCCTTATAATGGCTGTCAATGGCACTTTGAACTGATGTTGATATCACAGCGATTTTTTTTGTATTTTTGCATCAAATTTTCAGCACTGGCCTTTGGGACCCCACCTCATGAACAGTACCAATGTTGTTTCGTTACTTGGACCCATAAGGTGATTTCACATTCACTGTGTGAATTCACCTTTCAGGACTGATTAATGAAATGACTGTTCCAGTGTTCATGAGGTGGGATCCCAAAACCCCATATTGAAAATTGAGTGCAAAAATACCAAAAAATGCCTGAGTTAAGCCCGGTCATTGAAAATTTTCTAGGCATGCTTGTAACTTTTGCAATGTTCTATATTTTCACTCCATATTCTCAGTTGTGCCATTTTTTCACACCACCTCATACAAAGCACAGCTGTCTTTTTTCACATCCTGTCCAAAATGTGTTTTCGCACCTGTAGCATGTAATGGCATGGTTGTGGCAAGAAATCACCTTTTGGGACAGAGTAACGAAATGACAGTGCTAATTTTAATGAAGCGGGGTCCAAAAAAGCCCATGTTGAAAATGTGGTGAAATAATTCCAAAAAAATGTCCCCGTTATGTGTGTCCATTGAATTTTCCCTATGCACGAACATAACTTTGGCACTTTTCAATATTTTGAAACCAAATTTTCAATATTGCCATTTTTTCACATTACCTCATGAACAGTATAAAATGGTGTTGCAGTTGAGCATAATTACATTTTGCCTTGCATTTCACAGTTTCTCTGTACTGGGGTACATGAGGTGGAGTAATAAGGTGGCTATGTTGACAATTTGGTCACTGTTGTTAGACACATGGACCGCAGGGCTCGGAGGTCCCTGTGTTTCCACACCTACATACATATGCGCATCTACAGAGGGATTGGAGTGCAGAGTCCAATGGAACCTGTGCTGCCACAGTAAAATAAGGATAATATTATACTATCTGAAAAAATAAGGAACTTGATTGCAAAAACACTGTTATTGCATCAGATAGGTTTCCTATTACAGTGAGAAAAGTATAGAAATTTGGTGTAAGGGTTCCCAAACCTAACACCCCACCATCCACACCAACAGGTGTCGGGGTGCACCTTGGGGTCATCGGGCTTAACTCTCACCTTATTCTCCTATACTGTACTTTCTCAGCTTCCTGAAACATGGAATTGGTTGAGATTTAGGCCTGACGACCCTAAAACTGAACATTTGCAGTTGAAATTCAACACCAAATAATATAAGATTATGCACCTGGGAAGAAGCAACTCAGCATGGAAATACTTTCTAGTAGGTAAGTAGTTGGCTCCAACAAACCAGGAGCGTGATCTTAGGGTAATTATCTCAGACAACCTGAAGGTTAGCAAGTCATGTGAGAAGGCAGTGCTAAAGGCAAGTGGCATCTTGAAAAGTATAGGAAAGGGCATCATGAGTAGAAAACATGAGGTGATCATGACACTGCACAGGTCCCTGGTGAGGCTGCACCTGGAGTACTGCATCCACTTCTGGAGGCCACACCTCAAGAGGGATATAGACAGATTGGAAACTATACAGAGGAGGGCCACAAAGATGGTACAGGGCATGCATCATGAACCATATGAAACAATACTGCAGCAACTCAACATGTATTCCCTAGAAAGGAGAAGAGTCAGGGGAGACATGATAGAGACATTTACATTCCTTACGGGCATCAGTAGGGTATAAGCACAAAGCCTCCTACAGATGAACAACTGTACCTGGATTAGAAGTCACAGCATGCGTCTATGGGGAGGTAGATTCAGGAGCAACTATAGGAAGTTTTTCTTCACTGAAAGGGTGGCGGAACCTTGGAATAGCCTTCCCCCGGGGGGGTGGTGAGAGCAAAAGTGGTTGGGGCTTTTAAGCTAGCATGGGACAAACAGTATTGGAACTTCAGGAAAGAAGCAAACTAGGTGGGGGTTCGTCTTAAATGGATGGACTAGATAGATCACATGGTCCCCATCTGCCATCACTTTCTGGGTTTCTATGTTGCTATATATTGAAAGCAACATCAATGGAGATCAGGTGAGAGTAGATACAGAGTGGTGTTTTTATTGTTTTACACAGAGGGATGGCACCATAGATGTCTGCTGGTTGGGGTGCGAGGAGTGCACTACTGTGTATGAAGGTAAAAGAACATTTTGGCAGAATTGACTTGCATGGCACTCTCAGACATTTAGCACTGCTGCAAACAACTGAATATGGCAATGCACAGTTATACAGTCTGCTTCTATATACTGTACTTGCACACAAAATTGGCACCAGTTAGTGCACATGTGCAAACAGCTTTCTGCTGTGTTAATTGTGCTTTTAAATGTGGCACGTGATGTGCTAACAGGGATACCGACATGCAAAGCACTTTTTGCACATCCAAAATCCTGTTAGCATTCTGCAAAATGTTCGAATATCATCTCCATAGTTCCCAGGTATATAGTAGAATTAATGTTATCATCTTTTACTACGTTTATGCACCTTAACTCCTAATAGGAGATCCTCCTCCTCTAAATTGGTGCCTGCATCTTTTTTCTATTCTACATGGTTTTCTGGTTAGGGATTTCTGCTCAATGCAAAAGCATTGTTTTGCCAAACAAACTGCATTATTCAAATTTATACCTAGTAATCACTGGCATAGCACAGCAACTGCAGCGTAAACAAAACTAGCACTGAAGGTCAGGTGAAAAATAGGCTTTATTTTCCTGGACAGCCAAAACGGCTTCAGTAGGACAGGGCCTCAACTGATTTCACTCAGCAGAGTGTCTTCAGGAGGATTTGATGTCAACAAACATCACTTGTTATTTAAAAGAGCTGTTTTAAAGTGACAGTGTTTTAAAAAAAAGACAACAAAACATACAGCATAGGAAAAATGTTAAAAAATGCCACTATGGCATATCAGTATTCTGTCAATTAAATCGCAATTAAATATTACTCAATTACTAAACATATAAATAAGTATATAGTAGGAGATGATTCCTAATAAATAATTGAGATGGCTGGAGGTGCATACAATGGCTGTGTTATTTGGATTCCCCATTTCTTGGATGAAAACCAAAAGATGCCAAGAGGCTTTAGCAACCACCTAAGGAGAAAGGAGCAACAATAATACTAATAAATATCTTTGTAGCTTATCATAATCCTCTAAACTATAAACAACCTAAGATAAAACATACATACTATAATACAAAACCTACAAAAGCTAAAAATGCTGTAGATAACAGCATATTCTTCTTGCTTTTATTTTTAATCAGTGGCACTAATTCAATTTTATCATTAAGACCAGGAAGCCTGAGACCACCCAATGTATGAATCCATAATGATTCATGTTCCAGTAGTTTAGTTTTAAGTATCTCCCCCTCTAGGTCCCAAAGTGATATGCTTTATACCACAAAATTTGAAAATATGTTGTGTGGTCTAAATTGTAGATGTAACCCCCCATGTGTTCTAAGTTGTGTATTGCTGTTTCTGATGGTATGTACTGCAAGCACATTGGATATATCCCTTCTCTGGATATTACTTAAATGTTCCCATTTTCGTACCTTAAGGGGTCTAGGGTCTACTGGCTGTAAAATATTCATGACTGCTGTACAACTGTCTGTATTGAAACAGCTGTTACTAAATATTTAAACTGCTGAATGAAAAAGAACAGCTTCCCCAAGCTACAGGTATGAAAAAAAATGGATTAAAGAAAGGCTTCTGCCATGTTTGTTGGAGCCAAACAGTTTAAAAGGAGAAGCTACATACAGCAGTATAAAACATTAACATCAACATTCTAAGTACTACTTCATGACACATCTCTCTTGTCAATCAATCAATCTTTATTTAACCAGGGTAAAGCACCTTTGAGCAAGCTCATTTTCAAGGTGGCCCCGGGGGCACACAAATGGGTAAGGCAGAATATACATTACATATAACAGTGCACAAGCAATTACAGATAATTAGCATGGTATATACAGGAGTACAGTGAGCACAATATGTTGGAGGAGGTAACAATGAGAGCATAAATCACAAAGACAAGGAATTTGAGTCTATAGATATAAGGAGACAATAGTACAGTACACAAAGAAATCACAGCATGTCACCAAGGCAAACAGCAGGTACATAGGTCATGGCAAAAAGCAATTTAGTTTACTTGGGTGATGACATTAGAAGGAGAGGGTACAGGTGAAGAGAGAGAAGGAAAAAAATGTCAGCATAAGGATCCAGTATAGGAGGAAACATAGCTAGAATAGGAGATGTATTGGTATGGCCATAAGTAACTAAGTACAGAGATATTACCCTTTGAAATGCTGATTTTTTATGTTTATCCATAGCAGACTTACAGTAATATAACATTATGCACATCAGAGGTGTGGGATGCTACATAAACCCTAAGAGTGAAGCTTGAGGGGTTTATAAAAGCATCCCACACTGAGCGTGTGCATTATATAAGGGATATGTAACAGGGATCTGTGGAATGCATGATTTATTTTCACAATTACTGTTTGCCCTTGGTAACCTCATGAGTGGTGTAAGCCATGAGTTATGTGCCCAAGGTCAAATGGCTTGAGTGAAAATAATTAATGTATTCCACAAGGTTCCTGTTATGTATTCCTTTTATGCAATAGGTATCCTTTAGGATAGTGCTGGGAGTTTTGTTTTAAATTGTGTATTTAATTTTTTTAATGTAAACTTACATGGACTTTTTGTGGTTTTTCACGTGCTGCTCTGCTTAGCATAGCGGTTACTAAGCAGTTGCTATGGATTCTCCAATTTTACATTATGGCCAGTACATAATGAAAAGGTTTGATGCATAATTCATTTGTTTTTTTACATTTATTGGGGGGGGGCATTTGTTAGTCAAAAAAGGAATACATATTTTATGTTCTGCCATAGTTTGCTGTTTATAAAACAATCAAAAAGGTATCTATAAATGAAACATTTCTCATTTTGTAGATATTTTTGTGCTGAGTAACTTTTGTGCTCGAAGGACCATGCTATCATTTTTCATTTTAAAGTTATTTGCATTTGTTTGTTGAAAAAATGCAAAATAATAAAATTTACTGCAGTTTTTTTTACTAATTGAAAAATAAACTACAAATGATCTATAAATGAAACACCACTCATTTTGTAGATATTTTTGTGCTGAACAAATTTCATGCTTACAGTACCATGCTATAATGTTTTGTTTTAAAGTCATTTGCATTTGTTTGTTAAAAAATGAAAAAAATAAGAATTGTCTGTTGTTTTTGTGCTAACTATAAAAAAATGTAAAATATACCTATAAATGAAACACCACTCATGTTGTAGATATTTTTGTGCTGCACAACCTTCTGGATCACTGTACCATGCTATCTTTTTTTTTTGTTTTAAAGTTATTCACATTTGAATGTGGTTAGTACTGCTACTGAGGGTGGACATTCTAAATTAGTTCCAAGTGCTTGTGCTGGATCTACTGACATAACTGTGTGGATAAATCTACTGATGATGCAGCAACTGGGTACTTAAATCCTGATGATGTAGCTACTGTGTATATAAATGAAATTTATGTATACAGTAGCTCAAATATCAGGAGTTATGTAATGGATATTTTGTCCACATGTATTGCATAAATTAGAGTATGCACACTACCTCATTCTTTATTTTTTATTATTTCTGGTGAGCAACTTTTTTCCAACCAGAAACTATAAAAACAGAACCATGGCAGAGTGTGACAGCAGGATTCAAGTAATGGGAAAACATTAAAAAGATAACACGAGTATGCAGTTTGAAACAAATGTACTGAAATACCTTACAGTGTACCTCTGTAAAGTATGTAAAGTAAATAATCATGCTGAATTAACAAATGGCAAAATGCGTAAACAGCAGTTACAGGAGCTGCCGAAAAAGTCAGTTTTTTAAAAGTCAGATTTTAACTTTACAATGTCCACAACTTGTGACACAGTGCTGAGAACATTCATATTATGTAATAAAATGATCAAAAAAACTGTTTAGAAATAGAGAAACAGTAGCTTTTTTAGAGAAAGTGATGTCTTCCAGTTTTCTTGCTTGAAGTGTGGCAAGAAGAGATGTATGTTTCCATGTCGACACTGGTTACATGAGAATTTGGCAGTTACAAAGCCCATTCTGATGATATTCAGGTTTTTTCTGTCATTTCACTAGTTGATTTGGTTACTATTCTGTGTATTCTATCTCTATTTCATTCATTTATTTTTTGGTGGGTCTGCCAGTCCAATGTGGCTCAGTCCCCTACTCTCCTGGTCCCTGATCACCCACCAAGATGTACCTCTGCTGATGATCCACCCTGGCTTGCCCCCTAGGGTGGGGCCACTGAGCCAACACCCCTACCCCCACAGAGACAGGTCCAGATTACTGGCAGGTCTGGCTTCTGTGGGCAGTGGTCCCTTTCCTTGGCCTCCAAGGTGGAGTCATGAAGTCAGGCCCATCCTGATAGAAGACTTAAGCTCAGTCACAGCTGGGGGTCATGGCAGGCATAGCAAGACTGGGAAGCGGGCATCATCAGTGTGGCCAACTGTTTTTGGTATGTTATCTCCAGTGGGAGGCATGGAATGTAATGTCATAATGGGCAGAAGTTCAACATCCAGCTCACCTCCTGGAATACTAAGCATTGGTCGCTGCTTCCTCCCAGCCTCTGCCAGGGGACAACCACATGCCGAGCAGTAGCTCGCCCACATCCCTGGAGGAGGAGAGCTGTCCCTGTGATGCTCAATCCACCGCCCCCTGGCTGGCCCTCTGACTCCATGGGTCTGTTCCTGAACCCAGGGCATCGGCATTGAAGTCAGAAGCCTAACCACTGTGCCAGCTGGCTGGCCTTCATTTCAACCATTTCTAATAGCAGCACAACCATTCTCAGAGCAGCAACAGGAAGTGAAAGTGACAGTAGCTCTGTGGCTATTAGAGTGTAACTTGTGTTTAGAGTGAATGGGGTAGCACTCATCAGTCATAATAACCCACCAGTTATTACAGCAAATAATAACTAGTTGAGCCCATAGAAAAAATTGTGCACTAGTTATTATATTGTAATATAAATTAGTGCAGTATGGCTAAAACCATTTATCACTGACCTGAACCAATCAATATGCTATTAGGAAAGGCAAGGTAAGGCAATTTTAATTGTTCAGTGCTCTACCTAAAGAGGCTGGGAGTGCTTCAAATAATGCTACCACAATCTGTTATAAAATGAATAGTATACTTGTAGAAAAGAAAGTCTAGTTTTCAGTGAATGATACAGTTGTAGGGACACAGTGCTCTAGCATAATACAAACTGACTATATATCCAAAGAGTGTTGTCTTGAGATTCACTAGAACATACAATTTTACTCCTAAATATCCAGGTTTGAATCTAGCAACAGACCAAAATACCCAAAATGTTTATGAGCCTTATTATAATAAGATAATTACACAAAAACTACATTAAGAAAAAAGTAGGGTAAACATTAAGTCAGAAAGAAGGAAAACTATACAATGGCATGGATAATTCCAGAGCTCTGATTAGTCAGACTGTCCTAGAAACCGTGGTGTTATCAGACAGTAGCATCACTGTGTCTAGGGCAGACACAAGGATGACCATATAACACTGAAAGAAATTCCTCCACACTGAGTGCCTTTCCAAGCTTCCTTTTCCATCAAGTGACAGTGTACCCCAACATACAAAACTTGTTTCCATCACATTCAGTCACGTTAAACAGTGCTGAAGACCAGACTGATTCCCAATCAAATTTCAACAGTATCTGTAAAATTAGAACAAAACCATAACTCCAAACATGTTTTCTGCTCCCCAGCTTGGAGTGTACAGTTCAGTGCTGCGCAGCACAGTCACTGAGTAGAAATATTCCATTTCCTTTCAACTCCATACCTTTTCCTCCAGTCCAAAGTGAAGATTAAAAACAAATCAGGCCACAGACAGCCCCTTTTCTCCCAATCTTTTCCAGCTCCCAACAGCACTTTAACCTGATCTGACCACACTGCACTCTCGGCCGTAAGTCTTTTGGCTCATGACTTTATTGAAGAAAGTAATAAAAGCCTAAAAAGCAGCAAAACAGACATCAAAGACAGAGTGGATTTGTACAGTGTGTTTGAGAGTGTGTCTTACTATATTTAACAGTATTGTGCCTGTTGTGGAAACCTTTAGGTTTCTGGGATCTACGATTTCCCAGGACCTGAAATGGGCGTCCAACATAGGCACAATTGTTAAAAAAGCTCAGCAGAGGATGTACTTCCTGCGTCAGCTCAGGAAGTTCAACCTGCCTCAGGAGTTGCTGATTCAGTTTTATTTTGCAATAATTCAGTCTATTCTATGTACATCTATTACTGTCTGGTTTGGGTCGGTACCAAACAGGACAGGAATAGACTACAACGGACAGTCAGGACTGCAGAAAAATCATTGGTGCTGACCTGCCCTCTATTGAGGATTTGTATATGTCCAGAGTTAGAAATGGGCAGGCAACATCATTGCAGATTTATCACATCCTGGACATAATTTGTTTCAACTTCTTCCTTCTGGAAGCGTTATAGATCTTTGCATAAAAACAACTAGACATATGAATAGTTTTTTCCACAGGCTATTACTTTGATGAACACTTGAGCCAGTTATACAGATGAACAAATTGTAGAAATAATCTGTAACATTAAATGCTTACTGTAATTATAAAATGAAATTTTTAGGATGTTACATATATGCATATGTACTGTATATATTTTGTTGTACATATGTATATATTATAATTCATTTATTTTATGTATATAAGTATTAGTTAAATTATTGTATATTATTTTAGTATTTTGTATTTTGCATTATTGTATTATTGTTTTTATCGTTTTTTGTTGTTTTTATTGTATGTTTATTAAGTATATTGAGAGTAACAACCGGAGTTAAATTCCTTGTATGTGTACACATACTTGGCCAATAAAGTTGATTCTGATTCTGATTCTGATTCTGTGTGAGGGGAGTGGAACAACAACAAAAGAATAGGGCAGGGGTCACAGACATCAAAGGAAGTGTCAAAGATAGACCTAAAATGGGATTCAAGATAACCAGGTAGTGGTAACACCACCTGCTGGACAAGAGAGAAACCATGGACTCTTTTTTTAATATATATACCTGCGCTAACAAAAACTGAAAAACAAAACTGAAGAAAAAAGTATTTTGAACATATTTTTCCATTTTCCCTTTTACAAAAAAAAACAAACAACAACAATAAAGGAGCCACTGTATAATAACAATAAGGCACTACACAGTGTGTGGTATTGTGAAGTAACATTAATTTTTGGGTGTTGAATGCACTCAGCCTATGGAACCATGCTTCAACCACCTCAGGCATGATGTTCTTACACAATAACACACACCCTGTCATGTCTTATTGCGCAAGTCAATGTTAGGATACAAATATTTTGGATACTGGGGATTATGTGGTGGATTGAAGAAGTATAGGTGTGACATTAACTTTTGCAATGTAGTTTAAGGGAGTTGCTTTAATAGCTGTCTCCTGCATCCAAATACCCTCCAGAAAATGGAATGTACATTTCCACGATCAACTCCAAGATCATTCTAACATTAAACAAACCCAGTATGGATCTTGTAACTGGGCTCAGCTCTTTCTCAGTAATTACTTTAGAAATTGTAAATTTGAATAGTTCATAGTATTCAAAACCTCCTCCTTTTGATTTCAACCAGCAATGAAAAATTGTATTGGGTGCACCACTATGAAACTGCTTGGCTCAAAAGAATGTGGATTTAATAACTAGCTTTCATTCTACTACAAAAGTATAATTGTCTGCACTTATAGTCCCCTAAATGAGGCAGAGCAGACTTAGCTGAACTAATTTTCTGCTCCCTGATATAGGGAAAACCCAGATCATTCTTATGCGTGGTTTTAACTTGACTGGCTCAGTGCTAGCTCCAGAATCTTTGAATCACTGTTTAGCAAAGCCCACCTCTCCTAACTAATAAATGACCTTACCAGATATTACTCTAAGCAGGCACACAACTTGCTCATAGATTGGGTTCTAACAAATACAGTAGGAAGGACATGATTATTACAGCAGGCACTATTGCTGACTCTATCGGTGATCACTCCCCAGTTGTCGGAGTGTGGAATGCCCACACTCCTTCATGCCCCTCTAAAAAGCTAATCCTGAGAAATTTCTCAGTTCTCAACCCTGATGTCTTCTTAACTATATTGACTGGTCCCCACTGTACTCCAGCTGTGATGTTAAACTCAGCCCTTGATTACTTCACCTCCACCCTTCTATCCCTAAAACAAAAACACATTCCTATACCCAGGTTCTGGGTTAGACAGAAACTCACTAGATGGCTGCACATCACCCTGCTCTCTATGTTCAAGGCTAGAGACAAATTTTGGGCCAAATTCAAATCCTCTTCCATACACTCTGACTGGCTTACATATTGGGCATTGAGAAATGCTTGCAAAAAAGACATCAGATTGGCAAAAAGATTATACAACAGATATTTCCCACATGCCTGCCAAAGACTCCAAGAGTTTCTGGATTCAAATTAAGGGACTTCTAGCTAACAGTAGAAGCCAAACCCCTCCTTACATGGTTATTAATAACATCAACTGCAATAACCCTGTCACTACTGCTTATGCTTTCACTTCACACTTCTCACAGTTTACAGGTTTCATTCCCACATATCAGTTCCTTTTGAGGTCCCCTGCTTCCCAGCTGCCTCCCATCCCTCCATTGTACCTCTACCTGTAAAGTCTTGTGTAGCGAGGATATGTGACTCCTAAATGTCATCTCTCGCTTTGAGAGCATTGACCCAGATGGGATTGGAACTAAAATACTCAGGTTGGCCCCTTTTCTTGCGACCCCAATCACCTGACTTTTTAAACTCTCTCTCTCTCTCACCACTGCCACTGTCCCCAAAAGTTGGAAAGTGGCTAAGATAAAATTGGTGTTCAAAAAAGGTAACACTAAATCCATTGAACACTATTACACTATCACAATCTTGCCTATGCTTAGTAAACTTCAGGAAAAATGGATTTCCTCCCAGGTCTCTGACCACCTACAAAAATCTAACCTGTTATCCCCAGTTCAACATGGATTTAGGCTGGCTCACAGCACATCCACTGCTCTTGTCCAGTTCACCAGTGAATTAAAATCTAGTATGGGCAAAGGCACTCTTCCTGAGGCTATTTTCATTGACTTTGTAGGTGCTTGATTTATGTTAATCACACCTTCCTTCAACACAAATTGGCATCCCTAGGAGTCTCCATTTCAACCTCTAATTGGTTCTCTAGCTACCTCTGCAACCACCAACAATGTGTTATGTTTAACAAAGCCCTCTCTACCCTAACCACTATTAATAAGGTTCTATCCCGAGCCCGCTACTATTTTCAATCTTTATCAATTATATCTCTACCACCCTTCTCTATGCTGATGATTTGGTGCTTTATTCCAGCGCCAATTCCCTGATTGATATCAATGTCAAGCTCACCTCTGACTTCCACAAAGTTCAAAATGGCTGGTTCAGAATTGCCTTCTTCTGAATGCCAGCAAGACCTAGACCTACTCTTTGTGTCACCTCAGCTGGTTTGGGCCTGCGCAACTGGCAAAGATATCCACTGCCTTGATGACTCCTCTGTCTCTGTTTATTTATTTATTTAGTTTTTGCTGACCAGGTAAGTACATTAGACAAGACAATTGCCTATTTTCAGGTATGTCGCTGATCACTTCAAATACCTAGGCATCACTCTCAACTCTGCAATGGAATTCTCGCAGCATATCTCATACTGTATATCTACAAGTCCATTAAGGCTAAATTTGAGCTCAGCTATAGTGTCTGATATGCCTGCCTTCTGTTTCTAGGATTGCTATTGAGCAGGGTTTCCTTCTTCCCAGCCTCTGCTATGGGCTCACCTCTCTTTATAAGGCTAGTTCATGCAGCTTCCACAAATGGAATGTCTCCTATAATAATGTATGTTGGCTTTCCCTAATGGCTACTCAACTTACCCACCACTGCTTTTTATATTCCAGTCTGGGCTGCCCCAGCCCCCAAGTGCCTCTATACCCTATGTTGCTCAACTGATAACATTCTTGGGTCCTGTAAACCTGCCTCTCTGGCCTTTGTGTTCACACTTTATGGTGTAGCCTACTCCCTGAGCTCCAAAGTCAGGCCCTCCTAGCCTTACCCAAGTGCTCCTCCAAAATGGTGAGCAGGCATTAACCCACTTTGCCCCCAGGGCATGTAACTCTCTATCCTCTCACCTTCGCGTCTGCTGGTACCACCTCTTATTCAGAAGAGAATTACTCAGTTATTTGAGTTCCTTTGACATACAGTAAGCTCCTGCTCCTGACCTGACTCATTCCTTTGTTACTCAGACATTTATTCCTGCTCCTGAATCTACTAATGGTTATTTATTTTTCTCTATTCATTTTGCTTTTATGCCTTGCCCCTACTAATTGGCATTTTTGCCTTATCAAATGTGATGTACAATTCTTACTGTTTTCTGCTGCTCACTGATTTGTTGATCCCTGCTTGACATAATGTCTCATATCCCCTTTGTTTAATTATGTCACTGTATTTGTTTGTAAACCTTCCTGTTTTGTCTTTGCCTCATGACTTTGTAACACCCCAGGCCATGCCTGAAAATAGGCATGTTATTGTCTTGCACCTTTACCTGGTCAACAAAATTTAAATAAATATATAAATGAATAAATTATTTTGTTTTGGGTGCAACTATAACTCATAGTATGAAAAACATGCTCCAGAAGGGGTCAAATGTGTTATGTTTAATTTTAATACAGTATATCCATTTAAAATATCCAATTAGGATAAAGCTTAACTTAAAACTTACTCAACTGTGAGCATTTAATTTCCAGTTCTTAAGGGGGCCAGGTGATCTGGAGGGGAGGAGGAGAAAGAAGCGGGATGGGAGGGCACCCTAGTCTGCTATTAATAGGTAAATAGATAGAAGATAGATAGATAGATAGATAGACAGACAGACAGACAGACAGACAGAGACATACTGTAGACATGGACATAGAAAGAGAGAATAGGGGATTGCCAGCTCACTGCTTGAAATGAAGTCGGCAGTATGATTCCACCTGTAGGTTCAGAAGTTCAGAAGTCAAGAAAGTCCCACTATTCTCATTCTCAGAATGCAAGTGAATGGCTCCCCTTGCTATGCTGGGCACCCACAATTTGTGGATGCCCAGAAATGTTATTTACAGAGGATATTTTCAAAAAACAAACACCCGAACCTAGCTAAACAAGTCCCGTTTACCTAGATCTAGGTATTTGTTTCTTGAAAATGCAACATTTTTATGTATTTTTAAGGTATGTGAATTAAAAAAGAAGCAAGATGGTGGCTGCCATGATCTTTTTTTTCTCACAACAGGTAAATTAGGAAAATGAAAATAGGCAGTCATGAACAGTGTTGTTTTTACTGGTCAAGCTTGATGGTTATCCAAAAAATCCTTATAACTCTGGGACTGTATAATAGTGCTTGATGAAACCTTCCAAAGGCACTACCATGGTACTGGCTACTTCTATTTTATTTAGCTTTTGTTTACCAGGTAGGCCCACTAGGCTATTAAATGCCTTTTTTCAGGTGTGACCCAGGACAGCACAAACACAAAAATACAGACATTGAAGAATGCAATATAGAAAGAACATACATAGTTAGAAAATAAAGTTTAACAAGTTATACTTTGTTAAGAAGGTACAGTACAAGCATGAGGATAAAATATAACAGGACATACAGTGGCAAAATTATACATGACATACAGTGCATCAACATTCAATTTCGGTATATATAGACAGTCATAGTGAACATTTAGATAGGGTGGTAGGTAGAAAGAAGGAAGGTTGATTATGAGTCAAATGGGTCAGTAATGCAGACCATAATTATGACACAGCAAGCATAGAAAGATAGAAAGGTTCTCAGTGGAATGGGTGAAACAGGTATCTTTATAGTAATTCACATCAGAGTTGTGCTGATTGGGGCTGCTGAGTCAGTAGTGGGTTCACTTGGAACATGCTTGTAGGAAGAATACTCAAGTGTTGAGGTAGGAGCAGCTTGCCTAGCAATGGAGATGCCCTTGATATATGGCACGAAATGAATGTGAGGAGGGGCATCGCCAAATATCAGGAGGAATGAAGTTCCATAGTCTGGGGGAAGAGCAGGCAAAGGACACACCACCTGCTTTAGATTTGATTCTTTGAACAGCAAGTAAGGCATTATCAGTTGATCTAAGGGGGTAGCTATTTCAACAGACCTAAGAGTGGACGTAAGGGAGCAGAGCAGACCATTTCTTTTTAATATACAGTATTAAAGATCACCTCAATAGCTGTGGTCATGCAGAGACAATGGGGGAAGCCAACCAAGTTTGTCATAGACAGCGCAGTGGAGGGTGAGCCGAGGTGATTGCAATGCAAAGTGGCAAATATTGTTTCAGGTAATGTTCCATATTTGGAGTGTAGTTTTGATAGTTGAGGAGTACACTAGGGTTCCATAAAGCAGTGTAGGGAGTAACAGTCCTCTATCAATGGTTAGTAAAGCTTGAAGGGTCAAGTCTTGGTCTACTTTGTGTGATACACCAAGCATGGAGCTCACAGATGTACTGACACTAGTCACATGTGTCGTATAGTCAAAAGAAGGGTCCAGGGTGAATCCAAGGTATTAAAATACAGAGGTTGTTAAAAATATGGTGCCATCCTCCTCCCAAAACTGGCCTCCCTTCAAATCTTAGCCAGCCAACACAACCCAGATATCCTTGCCATCATCGAAACTTGGCTGACACCTAATACTCCAGATCATGCCATCTCTATACAAGGCTACAAGATATTCAGGCTGGATAGGACCTCAAAAAGGGGTGGTGGATGTGCAATCTACATAAAGGACTACCTCACCTGTCTCCCTGGTTCTTATCCCACCACAGAAGCCTCAGTGCAACTCCTCCCTATCAAGATACTACTTGGTGCCCAAAACAAAGTCCTCACGATTGCTGCTGTCTATATCCCACCAAAAGATCCTGATTCCAGCCTACAGGCTGTCCTCAAGTTCGTAAGTACACAACCTTCTGACATCAAACTCTTTCTCCTTGGGGACTTTAATATAAATTGGCTTGCACCTAATGCAGGGTCAAACAAAGATGCCATCCTTGCAGCAAATTTAACACAAGTGGTAAACTCCCCTACCAGGAAAAACTACAAATCAGGGACCAGCACTCTCATTGACTGGATCCTTACCATCCACCCTACCCATATAACTAATGTAAGTGTTCTTCCTGACTCGCTCAGTGATCACTCTCCAATAATATGTACCTGGACAAATAAGTTTCGTAAGCCGCCTCCAAAACCATCTATAGCAGAGTCCCACCTTATGGCAACCTTAATCATCTCAAGACCTGTCTTAGGCAGATAGACTGGTCCTTGATTTACAAAACTCAAGATGTTGACCTAGCCCTTGATTACTTTATTACTACTTTCCAACACTGCCTGTGACACCTATGCACCAGTAAAAGTGCAAAATAAAGCACTCACAAATCCCTGGCTCACGGCAAAGCTATTGGCACAACTCAAAAGCAGGGATCACCTCTGGGCCACTGCAAGAGCTACTGGCACTCTGTCGGACATTCAAAAGTATAAACAGGCTCGCAACCACTGTACTAAACAGATCTGCTTGATGAAGAGCTCCTACTTCAAGAATGCCCTCTCCAACTCCTGGGGCGAAGGGAAATCCTTCTGGGACAACATAAAGAATATCATGGGTCAGCAGTCCAAATCCTCTCCTACAATAATGAATGTGGATGGAACCACTACATTAGACCCAGAGATCATTGCAAACACCCTAAATGATACCTTCACGGACCTTAGTGGTGTCCTCTCATCTGATTTCTTTACTGATGCTGACCCTCCAATTTCTACTTCTATTACTGCCTCTCCAACCTAACCACCCTTCCATTTCAAACTAGTAAAGGCACATGAAGTCTATAAATATGTAAAGAAGGCCATTTCTAAGTCCCGAGCAAGCAGCAACACTATTGACCTTAAACTTCTGTCCCTCACTCTGGAGGAAGTACTGCTCCCCCTCACAAAAATTTTCAATCTCTCCCTCTGCTACAGCCAATTCCTAGGAAATGGAAGGCTGCAGTTGTCACTCCGGTGCACAAAAGTGGTGATAAGTCACTGCCTGGTAACTATCGCCTGATATCAATACTACCACCTCTCTCTAAGGCCCTTGAACGCTTGGTGGCGACCAACTTTCAGACTACCTTGAAAAGCACAACATCCTATGCACTCAGCAGCATGGATTTAGAAAGGGCACAGCACATCGACTGCCCTACTTGAATTCTCAGGAGCAATCCACAATGCCATGGACAAAGGAAACCTAACTGGAGCAGTCTACATTGACTTAACTCAAGGCATTTGATACAGTTCACCATGGCCTACTTATCAAACAACTTCTATCCCTAGGGCTCTCGTAGGTCCTGGTGACTGGGTAAAATTACCTTGCTCAGCGCCTCAATCTGTAAAAGTAGCTGGAGTTCTCTCAGACTCAAAACGGTTCACTCAGGAGTTCCCCAGGGATCCATCCTGGGTCCCTCCTTTCATCCTTTTCCTAAACTCCTCCCCAAATCCTGCCCTGAACAATTAATCCTCTATGCCGATGATGCCGTGATTCTTGCCACTCATAAAGATCCGAACCTCTTATGCCTCAACCTTCAGCATGCTTTTACAAAGTTGAGATGTGGTTCCATGAACATAAGCTGGTTCTAAACCACAAAAACTAAATCCATGCTCTTCTCTAACCCGCAAAACAAGAAACAGCAAGTCCCACTCACCATTAATACATACCTGGAAATACCCTTGAACAAGTGCCAATTTTCAAATATCTTGAATCAACTTTGATCAAGGCCTAACTTTGCAACTCACATTGATAGTACAGCAAAACTATTAATCAGCAAATTGGGATTCTGTCGGAACCGACAGCTTCTTACCCATTCTGCACTGAGAGTTGCCATCCAATCTTCTATCATCACAGTCGTTGACTATGGCTTAGTTATATATGGATCTGCCACTACTACAGCATAGTGGCATTACAACATCCTAATAAGGCCTGTCGGCTGCTCATTGGTGCATCGGCGTGCCCACACATGTGAACTCTATGCTGACTCGGGTTGGTTGCAACTCTCAAACCGGATAAAGTACCTTACCTGCCTGATGGCGAAAAAATCCACTCTGGGCCTCACTCCACCCTGTATCCAAGACCTGTTATGCCCGAGCGCTAGCACCCATTTTACCAGAAGATCAGAACACCAGCCTCTCCAAGTCCCCTGAAGCTGGACTTCTCAGGGACAAAGATCATTTGCCTATAGTGCGTCCAGCTGGCTAAATGCCCTCAGCACTCATATTACTGCCTCCACCTCTTTAGGTATTTTCAAATCAAGGCTTTTCTCTCACCTTGCCACCTCCAGCTCCTGTGACTGCCCTGATTAAACCTCCTATTTTCTCACTACCCACCCTGTTCCGTTATCTGACAAAGACATGTTTGGGAAACCTTTTCTCCTGCTATTGTCTGCTCCCCACACCTTTCACTTAACCTTTCTGTTCTGGACTTTTTCCTATTTGTTTCTCCTAATCTGGCATGACCTCTTTCTTGTAATAATAATGTGATTATTGATATCTCATGTCCTTTTGCACAAGTGATTTAATATGTATTTGTATATGTTTTCTTGCTCTTGACACAACACAAATTGTTGTGTTATCTATGTAACCTTTTGTACTGTACCTAATTGAAGTAGAACCTTTGTAAAAGAGCCTCTGGCTCAAAGGTAGTAATTCCTAGAACAATAAACTAAACTAAACTAAACTAAATCCTTATAAGTAACAGATAAGGGGGGTAGCAGGCTCTGAGTTTAAGGGTGGTGTAAAATAGCACTGAATGAGTTTTAGAAGTGTTAAGGATGAATCTGTTCAGCGATAGCTAGATCTACCCCCAAAGTTTCATGAAAAATCCACACCATCTAGGCTGTACATGAGAACAAGCAAAACCCCATGTTAAGCAGAGAAACACCAAATACCACTTTTTTGCATTTTATTTTTGACATTCCCTATCTCAAAAGGCAAGAAAGAGGCTGCTACAAAACTTTTCTTGTCTTGGAACTTTACCAGCCTGACAACACATGCCAAATTTTGTGCTATTTTATTGAATGCTGCCAGAGTTATTATGGTGCAAAAATTGGGGTTTCATATTAAATAGCCTACTCAAACCTAACTGTAGGGGTGCAGTACCCCTATAATATATATTTTACTGGTGCAGTAGCACCAGTATAGTTAGGGCTGAGTAAGATGGTCAATATTAATTCCTAATTTTTGTACTTTAATAACTTTGGTGGTGTTTGAAGAAATAACCCAGATTTTGGCACATGTGGTCGGGCTGTCAGATTCTCATTATATAAAATGTTTTGTGACAATATAGTGTACAGTTTCTAAGATATGAATATTTATGTTTAGTAAAAAGGGAATTTTTCCTATACTTATTACACTTGTTTTGCTTTCTTGTACAGCCTAGACAACACAACATTTTTTTTTCCTGAATCTTTTAAAGTATAAGCAGCCTTTAATAAGGGAGTGCCTTTCAAAGATTTCATGAAAAAATATTAATTGATTCCTGAGTTATAAGGACTTCAAAGTTGTTTTTTGTTTGTTTTTGCACAGGCTCAGTAATGTTTTGAGTTAATGCTCTGATATGAACTGAACAGTTTTGGGTCACAAGACCATTTTTGGTTCACATCATTTGTCACAAACTGAAAAACAGTTTTCATGAACAGAAAACAAAAAACAAGACCGAGACACCATATTTTCAATGCACAGTGGAAATGCAGTTTTGGGGTTGGACACATTTTGAGATACCCAAATTTTCTGTGGGAAATTGAGTTTTAAGGGTTGCACCCAAATGTTCTATGTGCACAAGAAATTTAGTTTTTGGGTACCACCTAACTTTTCAGTGTACACAGGAAATTGAGTTCTCAGGTCACACCCACATTTTCTGTGTGCACAGAAATTTGACTGTTCAGGTTGCAATTTGCAGTGCGCATAGGAAATGCAGTTTTGGGGTCAGACACATTCTGAGATACCAGATTGTCTATATGAATGGGAAACTACTGTATATTTTTGGGTTACACCAAAACTTTCTGTGCACTTTGTTTTGGTTTGGACACATTCTGAGACACCCCAATTTTCTTTGCACATGGAAAATTGAGTTTTTGGGTCATAATTTCTCATGCTTGTGGTAAATTGATTTTGTGTGTAGCAATTTAACATACACAAAGAAAACTAATTTTTTCATGTTGTAATTTCCATTTCACACAGGAAATGGAATTTTGGGGTTGGACACGTCATGAGACACCCAATTTTCCATGTGCACTGGAAATTACATTTTTGGGTCAGACTGAGGCACAAAAAGTTACCATCCACAGTGAAAATTGACTTTTCTGGTTGCAATTTTCTGTGCATATGGAAATGGAGTTTTTGCCCTCAGACACATTCTAAGACACCCGCAGTTTCTGTGTGCACAGAAAATGGAGTTCTTGGATTACACCCAGATTTTCTATGTGCACAAAATAATTTAGTTTTCTGGTCATACTCAGATGTTCTGTGTGCATGGGATATTGAGTTTTTGGGTCTCACCTAAATGTTCCACGCACAAGTGATAAAAATTTATTGGGTTGCACCTACATTTTCCATATGTACGGGAATTTGAGTTTTTGTGTCGAACATACTTTTATGTGTGCATAAGAAATTGAGCTCTTGGACTACTATTTCCCATATGCTTGGGAAATTTAGTTTTTGGGTTGCAATTTCCCATGCACATGGGAACATGAGTTTTCAGGTCACAATTTCCCCATGCATATGGGAAACAGTGATCTAGGGTCAGACACTTCCTAAGACACCCAGATTCTCCTTGCACATGGGAAACTGTTTTTGGGTTGCAATTTTCTGTGCCATGGGGAAATTAAGATTTTGGGTCACAATTTCCTGTGCATATGAGGATGGAGTTTTTTGGGGCCAGACAAATTCTGGACACCCACATTTTCTGTGTGCATGGGAATTAGAGTTTTTGGGTTGTACCCACATTTTTTGTGTAAACTGGAAATTGATTCTTTGCGTTGCACTCAAATTTTCCATGCACACAGGAAACTGAGTTCTTGGGTCACACTGAAAATTTTCATGTGCATGGGATATTTCTTTTTTGTGTCCCTCCCACATTTTCTGTGCACATTAGAAATTGAGTTTTTAGGTTGCAATTTAGCATGCACATGGGAATTAGAGTTTTTGGGTAGACCACATTCTTAGACATCAAAATGTTCTGTGTGAATGGGAAACTAAGGTTTTGGATTGCACCCAAATTTTATATGTGCACAAGAAATTGAGTTTTCAGGTTGTACCCACAATTTTCTGCATACAGGAAATTGAGGTTTTTGGTCACACCAACATTTTCTGTGTGCATTGGCAATTGAGTTCTTGGACTGACTCAAATTGTCCATGCATATGGGAAATTGAGTTTTCAGGTTGCTGTTGACAGTGCACATGAGAAATGGAGTTCGGGGCTCAGACACATCCTGAGACACTCAAATTTTCATTTGCATAGGAAGTTGAGTTTTCACTTTGCAATTTCCCATTCCCTTGGGAAACATAATTTCCCGGGCATGATTTCCCATGCCTATGGGAAATGGAGTTTTGAGTTGGTCACATTCTGAGAGATCCACATTTTCTGTGTGCATGGAAAACTGAGTTTTTAGGTTGCACACAAATTATCCATGTGCACTGGAAATTCAGTTTTCAGGTTGCACCCAAATATTATATGTGCACTGGAAATTGACTTGTTTGAACCAACATTTTCTGTGTACAGGGGAAATTACATTTCACCCAAATTTTCTCTGAACATGGAAAATTGAGTTTTCAGCTCACATTCAAATTTTCAATGTGTATGAGAAATTGCGTTTCCAGGTTGCAATTTAATTGTGCTCATTGGATTTTTTTTGTTTAATTCAGATAATGTACATCCTAACTGGTGATGTGATAAAATAAAATTCTGCCTGCAGAATTACCACAAAAGTCAGAATTCTACTTCTGTGAAATGTTGGAATGTACTTTGGCAACTTTCACAAACATTTTGACTTTGAATGGCAGAATGAATGTTTGAATTGCAAATTAGTGTATTAAATTGCTGAAAGAAATCTTGGAGAAAAGTTCACTGTCAGTGATCAGTTCTGTGGAATTTCTTTCTGTAGTTTAATACATTAATCTGCAATTCATACATTCATTCTGTAGTTTGATAAGCCATTGAACTGTGGAATGTATGAATTCCAGAATGTATTATACAGCTGAAATAATTGTATTATACAGTACTTGCTGAAATAATATTACTTAAAGGGAGACTATCATATTATCTGACTTCTTTTTTGTTTGTTTATTTAAAGAAAGCATCGTGCTGAAAATGAAACATTTTTATCTCTTACCTAATCTCTGATTCTTCATTTCAAGAGTGAACTAATTTTTTGTATATATATTTTACTACCATGGTTACCTAGTGGGTTGCCACTATCCACCAGAAATGTCGACTGCATACACATTCTTAAGTTACACAGAAGCTAGTGACACTGCTTGATTTCAATCAGGGATGTGCCAGTAGTGAATGTGTTTGCATGTGATTCAACCTGTGAGCATATTCACTCTGTTTGATGTTAACTGTTTCACTTACTCACTCATTTGTAACAATTACATTTGCTCAGTTTTCACTAGGGAGGATGCTGGACTCTTGCCAGAGAGTGGCACCAAAGTTGCCATTAAGGGGGTTCCAGAGATAAGGCATCTAATATTTACTAGCAATAGGGTCCTGAAATGGTTGGCAGCCCTAAAGATAGACAAGTCCCAGGACTAGATGGGTTTCATCCGGGGATTGGCAGCGGAACTGACTGAACCCCTGGATGGTCTTTTCAACAGCAAACTTAGGAAAGGGGAATTCAAAAGGACTGGAATGTGGCAGATGTAGTTCTGCTCCACAAGGGAAGGGGACAGGTAACAAGCAGGGAATTACAGGGAACTACAGACCTTTTAGTCTTATTTCAGTAGAAGGGAAGCTTATTGAGTCACTAGTCAAAGATGACCTCATAAACGACATGGAGTGCAACAGTCTCCAGGATAGTAAACACCAAGGATTCATGGCAGGGAGGTCTTGTCAGACTAACCCAATAGTTTTCTTTGAATGGGTGACAAGACAATTACTGTAGATAGGGGCCCATGTTGTGAATCTGCCCTGCTTCGAGTTCAATGAGGCTTTTGACTTGGAAACTCACAGTTGCTTGTTGAATAAGATGGAAGATATGGGTGCAGCTAAAGTAACAGTAAACTGGGTGGTTAACTGATTTAAGGGAGGCAGCAAAGGATTGTGGTCAATGGGGTTAAATCAGAAGAGAAGGTGGTTACAAGTGGGATTCCACAGGGATCTGTCTGTGGCTTGTTAAACTTCAACATGTTCATCAGTGACATTGGAGAGGAAATCTAGGGTAGGTTGTGTCTCCTTACAGATGACTAGAAGTTCCATTGAAGGGTGGATAGTGATGAGGGAATATGGAAAATGCAGAGAGACTTGCAAAAACTAGAAGAGTGGTCAAGTGTTTGGCAGTTGAAATTCAATGGCAAAAAGTGCAAGATAATGCACACAGGGAACAAGAACCCCACAGAAGAGTACTGGATGAAATAGATGAGACTTTGTACTATGGCTGAGTAACGAAACCCTGGAGTTATCATCAGCAACTCTCTAAAGCACTTGATCTTGTGCAAAAAGGCTTACAAGACTTATAAGAACCTGGGGTGAGTAGCAGCATACTCAGTGAATCCTGGTGCCATCTAAACATTTGTTGAATACTTGACCTGCCAAAGAACACATTCACAGACCTTGTGATGATTGTGAGTTGTTTTTAATTTTCTCATACTGGGATCTTGAAATTCAAACAGTCAATAAGGCAGCTGAAGACCAGCAGCAGGCACCCCAGCACTTTGAGGCTTAAACCGCCCTCTTCATCAGAGTTTTCAGGTTGCATCAAAATTTTCTGTGCACTCAGGAAATTGAGTTTTTGGGTTACAATTTCCAGGTGTGCATGGGAAATAGAGTACTAGGTTTGGACACATCCTGAGACTACCACATTTTCTGTCTGCATGGGAAATGTAGTTACTGGGTCATGATTTCCCATGTGCACAGGAAATGGAGTTTTGGGGTTTGACACATCCTGAACCACCCATATTTTCCATAATTTTCTATACTGTAATAAGAAATCTGAGGAACATGAGGAAAAAGGATATGGTCCCTCACTGATGTTGGCCCCCCTCACACTCTCCACCCACCCCAACTTCCCATTCAGCACCCACCACCCCACCAGCCACACACCCTCACTCACTTAACCATGGTATAATGGTGTAGATCCACTCTGCAATTGGAAAGACATCCATCAGCTGAAACTGCAATATGAGAAAATAAGGTAATTCTGGTTAATGTTAGAGGTGGGCGAAAGTGCAATTTTTCACCCTGTAGAACTTCTGCGGAAATCAGGCAACTTTCACGGAAGGTTCCGAACTTCCACCTGTGATGGAGTGGAAAACTTCCACAAAGTTATGGGTGAAATTTCACCTGATATTAAAAAAAAAAACCTGGTGGCTAGTGGCCTCTCCCCCACCGCCCACAGGTACACATTAAATCCCCGGTGGCTAGTGGTCCCTCCTCCACCAGTTCACCTGCCTGCCACCCAACTTAAAAAAACAAATCTGCTCCCCTACCTGACAACAGTGCCCACACAGCCCAAATGCCCTTATGGCCAAGTGGCTAGTGGCCCCTCCCCTACACCCCAAGCCCAAGTGTATAGTAAATTTATAGTATCCTCCCATGTGTCCGTTCATGCTGTAACCATTGTTGTAGTAAAAGAAAATGCTCTGGTGGTCTAGTGGTTTTCCTAACAGCCATCCACCTCCTGATCCTCAGTCACATATAATTCCCCAAATCACTGGTGGTCTAGTGCCTCTCACCCTCCACCCTTGCTGGAATCCAACCACCCTGCTCCCACCACCTAAACCCTGGGTGGACCAGGACCAGAACATCCCTCCTCTCCTCCATGAGGGGCCCACCTACTGACTGAGCTATTAATGAATGAGCGAGTTCCTGTACAGGAACATACTCATTCATTAAAAGTTCAGTCAGTGAGGTGGGACAGCCATGGAGAGAGGAGAGATATTCCCTGCTGCCAGGGTTTGGGGGTATGAGCAGTGAATTGTTAGACTCCAGCAGGGGTGAGGTGAGGGTGGGAGTCAGTAGACCACAAGGATTTGGGGAATTATGTGACTGGAGATCAGGAGGGAGAGCTATTAGGGAAACCACGCAGACCACCAGTTAATTTTTTTTTTAACTAAGACTAGTATGGTATGGAGGACGGACATGGGGGGTACTATAAATTTACTTTATACACTTGAGCTTGAAGTGAAGGGACCACTAGCCACTAGGGCATTTGGGCTGTGTAGGCACTGTTAGTGAGAGGACTATTATAACATTTTTTTTCAGTAGGGTGGATGGCAGCAGCAAATGAACTGGTGGGGGGGGTGCAAGCCACCAGGAATTTAATAAGTATCTGTGGGGTAGGTGGGGGGACCACTAGCCACCAGGGATTATTTTGAAATAAAATAAAATAAATAATAATAAAATACACCATAGGAGAGGTGAAATTTCCATGAAAGTTTGGAAATGGATTTCCGAACATCCGTGGAAGCGAAAGTCTAACTTTCTCTTAAGTTTAGCTGGCGACAATTTTTTTTGCACACCCCTAGTTAATGTGTTTAATGCATTTTGAGCTTTTACTCATAATGTTTTTATTTGTTAACATTTTTACACCGAGGCCCAGATATTCTAAAGGGTTGCGCCATGCTCAACAGAGATGCACCTACACAAGTCCAAAAATGCACCGTTCTGTGATATTCACTGGGAGGCAGCTGTGCAGCCCAAATTGCAATGCACAAGAGTGCAATGGTAATGAAAGCATGTGCAACCATAGGGGGAGGAACCATGACTAAATGGCACAGTGCGATATTCAACAGCATGCACCATGTGCAATAGGGGAGCAAGCGGCAGTTGCACGATAGCTGAAATGATCCAAAATAAAAAGGAACAAGAGAGAGGCACAAGAACACTATAGGGAAGCCAGAGGTGGGAGTAAGGTGACAGCAACAGAAAAGAGAGTAGCAGTGAGTGGGACTGGAAAGGAGCAGGACAGGGCACAGCTGGGAACAAACAGCAACAGGACAGGAGTGGGGAGCCTGTGCCACTGTGCAGAACAGACAGGGGAAGTGTCACAGTAGACTGAGGGCAGTGGCAGTGGGCAGGACAACCAAAGGTTGGAGGTGTACTTGTTGCAGGGGGGAGCATCACAAAGGACAGCAGGGGGAATGGGATAACAGCTGCCGTGGGGGGAACACCACCAGGGACATGGCCAGTGCCACCTTCCAGATGGAGGTGGTAATGAGGACTGTGAGAAGGCAGGCAGCAGGGGGGCATAGCCATGGAAGGGCCTGTTGGCGGTATGCCTCCAACAGGTGGTACTGATCCTGCACCAGCTTTGAGCACTGCAGTGACATAGAGATTATGGGCCGGTACCGCCTGAACTGGGCGATCCTGAGGAGGAGCTGTGAGCTGTGCAGTGATGAGATGCAGGCACGCACACGACGGAGCCATTCTCTGTCAGTGGAAACAAAGGTGACAGCTGTCATGTGCCTGCTCACCATGGGCACCTTCCAGAGACCAACACAGGACACAACAGGCATAACCCAGTCAGCCACATCACGCCTACTCACACAATTCCTCAGCGCACTGCTGCCACATGCTGTGGAGTACATCCATTTCCCCAGTACACCGGCGGAGTGCACAGCACACATACAAGAGTTCCACAGGGTAGCATGAATGCCTGCCATGCTCGGGGCCATTGACTGCACCCATGTGGCCATCCGTACGCCACCTGGCCTGGAAGGTGTCGCCTACATCAACCGAAAGGGCTATGCCAGCATCAACTACCAGGTGGTGTGCGATGCTGAGGCGCATAACCAATGTCTGTGCCACGCACCCTGGGGGAGCACATGATGCCTTCATCTGGCACCAGTCTGCACTGTGTCACAGGTTCGAGAGTGGGGACATCCCCACTGGCCACCTAGTGGGTGAGTATGCAAACACACAGGATGACCTGGCTTCTGGGGGGGCATAGTCAGAGGTGCCATGGGTACTGGCCTTGATGGCCCATGGCAGAGAGACACTGACCACCATACTAATGTCCACCCTCTACACACAGGTGACAGTGGCTACCCACTCCGTCCCTGACTGCTCACACCATACCGGTGGCCCTCGACCCCATCACAGCAAAGGTACAATGAGGCACATGGGGATGTTTAAGGCACATTTCCATTGCCTGGACACGTCAGCGGTGCCTGACAGTACAGCCCCTCAAAGGCCTGTGGGCTATTCCTGGCCTGTTGCATCCTGCACAACATGGCCAATGACTGTGGGTTAGCTGTAGAGGTTGAAGAGGGGAACAGCGATGGGGACGATGAGGATGCCGGTGCAGATGGTGATGGGCAGCCCCCCCTTGGGTGAAGGGACTCCCGCCTGATCCAGATGTCACAGCTGCACCGGGACACCATCATAGATGAGCACTTCAACCAACCCAGGTAAGTCATGGGGCCATGTGCAACCACCAATGGAAAGGGCACAACCCACAAACCCGCATGGATGAACTCCAGGGGTGTATGGCGGCAAAGGAATTGGCTGAGCGTGGAGCCACACACGCCATCAAGGATGGGCAAGGCCTAACACGACAAGCGGTCGTGCACACACACACACACACACACACACCACAAGACATGCACAAGGGGTAGGAGGCACGCCGACCCTGTCCACTACCCCTAGCCACACACACAGGTCCACAGACAACCACGCCCAGTGCCAATCATTGTGCGTGTCTCAGATACTGGGCACCATTGCACAGCGGTGGACAGCACGATGCAGGCATCATCATGCACACGTCACAGCGGCCAGCAGCCAGGAGGGTGTGCGCATGGACCCTGTGTGTGCGCAGGGCCAGTACCCCACCCGTGCATCGCACGTTGAACAACACACTGCACACAGGGCACCGTCAGACAGTAGACATGGTGGGAGACAGGTCAGTCACGTGGCACAGTGCCACGGCTGCCACAGATGCGTCGGTGGCCCTGCCGAGACCTGCCAGCCATGACAGGCTGACCATTGGCCTCATGGGGTGGCACCGACGGTCCCTCAGGGGTGACGCTGCAGGAATGCCACCGTGTTCAAGCAGAGGTCTGCAGCTCACCGAACATGCCTGCGCCAGGCGTGCTCGGGATGCCCACAGCTGAACCTGGTGTTGACATGGATGGTGTCTCACAACGCCGGGAATGGGGGGTGGACATGACACTGCATGGTTTCTGCGGCACATGGGCAACAAACTGTGTTCCCAATGTGGCCATGACAGCTGTGAATGCACGTGTCTGCCTGTCAATGGCAGCGGTCACATCCGCCCACTGACGGGCCATCTCTGCCAGGAGCAGAACGTGGTCTCTGCTGCGCCACTCCTCTGCCTGGCGCAGAACCACACTGAGTGCATCCACCGCCCTGACAAGCTGAGATTGCTGATCCACGGAAGCCTGGAGCAGTCAGCTGTGCTCATCAAAGATGTCATCTGCCAGATCAGCATGACGTCCCTTATGGTGTTCCTGGCCCTGCTGGGCATCACCCCTTGATGATGGGTGCCACACACCAGAGCCATGTCGGGGAATGGCCACACGTGGTTCACTGACACCACCCCCCAATACTGTCCTCTCGTCGCCATTGGCCAATTGCTGACACTGCCCCTTTGGCCGCTGCTTGCCAGGGTTCAATGGTGCCGCCACAGCGGCCGCAACAATCCCACTGGCCTGGACGCACACCAGTGCTGCCCCACTGGTGCAGACAGGCACAGGCTGGGACTGTGATGTCACGCAGGCCTCCACGGTGGCACCACACATGGCTATGCCCATGCTGTTACCTGCTGTGGGGCCATCCTGTGGCCCACAAGTATCACTGTCCATGAAGTGAGCTCCATCATCATCTGTGATGGATCCGGCACCAGTCCAAATCTCAGCATGCTGGCATCCATGAATGCTGTCACGCTGGGACACGGGCAGGGCCTCCTCCGCACCAGCACCATCAACTTCAGTCCAGACAGACAGGTGGGTACACTGTTGTTCTAACCCTCGGACACCTGTGGAGGTGGATGGGGGCTCCTCTATGTCCAGGGTATCACCCTCAGTGGACGAACCCACCACCGCTGACCCATGTAGATGCTCAGGAGCTGTAAGGGAACACAGTAGCATTAATGTCTCTGCCCTACCCTGTGACATTCCCCCAACCCCCACACAGTGACAGATCAGGACCTACCATGCAGTGACAGGCTGCCACTCATCTGGAAGCCACCACCTGGAATGACCTCTAGGGCACAACGCTGCATGCTGCCAGCCACCCGCTCTTCCTGTGGCATCAGGTGTGGCATGTCAGGCTGTCCACCACCAGTCACAGCACGTGCTGCCCTGATGGCAGCCACCTTATCTTTTATCCTCCTCTTGTCTGTGCCCACCTTCTTCTTGCACTCCTGCACGGACCGCTGGTGGCTGCCATGCTGGTTGATGGCACGTGCCACCTCATCCCATGCCGCAGCACTGGACTGTGGTGTTCCCCGCTGTCTGCTGAGCAGCAGTTCCTGGTCAAGGTAGGCCTCAAACGGGGCATCTGATTCTGCCCAGGTGAAGCTGGGCCTCCTCCGTCTCGCATGTCTCTGTTACTCATCCTCCTCATGTTCAGTCATTATTGATCCTGTGGGAATGACAGGTGTTACCTCTGAATGTGCAGTCCTATGTATCTCCCGCACAATTCAGTCCACACTGACAAACAGCATGCAACCCACCACAATAGACTGCAATACCAGACTATTGCCTCTGCAGCTCCATGTTGCATTTATATAGCGCAATGCATGCAAATGAGGTGAGGATCAATTTTAAGTGGATGCTAATGCAGTAGCTGTGCCATGGAATTGCTGATGAGCTGACTTGCATATGCTGTCTGAATATCTTGTTGTTACGCCTTGCGCAATTATGTTGAACGTGCTCAGGTAGAGGGGCAGCTCTGTGACGTGCGCAGTAGGCACCGCATGGCGCATGCCCTGGGTGCTAATGATGATGCCTGCCATGCTGCTGATGTGCTGAGCATGGGATGCAGTGCAGGGCATGTCCACCACTGTGCCAGTGTCACTAGTGTGCTGTTCAAATGAACGGCACCCTTGCCCTGGGGCACCATTGGAGTCGTGGTGCCACAGCATGTTGGCCACTACAGGAAGTCCCACACAGGCGCCCTACCACGCTACGTGGGAAGTACTGTCGCGCGCAGTGGTGGTCCATGTGCAAGAGACCCTTGACCCTGTGCCTGACCTTTGCCCCTTAGGCACCATGCGTCAGCATGGTTGCACCCCTATCATGCTGTTCGGTGACAGCGCAATGAGGAATGGCAGCGCAGTACCTCACAGCATCTGCACCTGTGCTAGGGAGTGCCATTTTGAATCAGAGACAATCCAAAGATGTCACGTCAGAGGGCTGCAATTTGGAGCCAAATAGAACTGGCCAATTTGGTGGCACTGGTGGAGCCCCATGCTGTTGCACTGTTTGGTGAAGCACCCCTGGACAGGGCCAGGAGTGCCATGTGGGAGGGGGGTGTCAGTGGTGCTGGAGGAGGCCACAGGGATGGAGAGGACAGCAGAGCAGTGTCGATACCGGTACGGGGACCTCCAGAGGAGGGACCCGGACAGGCCTGCCCACCTGCGGGCACATGCCAGGAGAGGCACTGTTCCTCGGCCAGGTAGGTGCCCCATCCATACACTGGTTGCATCCGTATATCGCGGTGGGCATGTGTCCACCACACAGGGGGTGGGCCATCCAGTGTGGGTAGTGGTGGTGGTGGTCTAGGGGTGGGGGGCTGAATTGTTTTGCTGTGTGGGATTGCAAACACCTGGGGTGGGGGGGGCATTGCTATTGAATTGTACTGATGTTCCACTCTCCATGTTTGCACCCTAGGCCCTGAAGAGCATCGCTGTGCTCAGGTGGACAGGCAGAGACATGAGATGAGGGGAGGGGAGCTACGTCCTCATGCCGGAGTTCCCATAGTGAGTCAGCTGCAGGACCAGCCTGATGATGGTGAGTGCCTTCCATACAGGTTATTCTGTACATGCTGTGTAGTAGGGCAGGTGGTGGGGCATGGCCACCATCCACTGACACCACTGCCATGCACACCACATGGTATGGTCAGCACTGTCCAGTGGTGCTGCATGTCTGGGTGTGCAGTGCTGGTGGTCCATGCATGCACTGGGTACATGGCTGTGCCACTGCCTTCACACCGCATAGCCATGTCACTGTACAGCCACGGTGGTGCTGTGCGGGACTTGTGCAGTGGGTGTGTGCAGCGGTCCACATGATTGTGTGCACCTGGGTTCGCAGGTCTTGTGGATACAATCACTGTGGGTGGTCACACATCATCACAGGGGCATGTCCCACGGCTGTATGCCATGCACAATGGATGGGCAGCAGAAGGGCTGTGCATTCATGCCTATTGACTCTGCTCCCTTGTCCTAGGTGGACGGCAGAAGATGAGAATCTAGAGGGCACTGCAGGAGCTTCTGCAGGTGGCAAGGTCCTCTTTGGAGATACTTCAGAGGGTGGAGCAGCTTGGAGTCTGCAGGAGTAACGGCAGGAGGTGTCGTCGGAGTGGAGAGTGGGGCTTCTGCTGGATTGCATGTGCCCCAGGATGACACCTACCCCCCTGGACCCACCCTCACACCCCCCCACCTTCTCTCTCCCATATGTTCACCGCTGACCCTTACCCAGCCCCCCGGTTTGTGGCCCTCACCCCATAATTATTGTAAATAGCTGTAAACATAGAAACATAGAATTTGACTGCAGATAAGGACCGCTTGGCCCACCTAGTCTGCCCATTTTCCTACCTAACAGATAAGCTGCAGATCCTAATTAACCAACAGCTTACTTCCTCCTACCCCCCACTAGGACTGCCTTATGTCTGTCCCATGCATTCTTGAATTTCACCACTGTTCTTGATTCCACGACAACCTCAGGGAGGCTGTTCCAAGCATCCACAACCCTCTCTGTGAAAAAATACTTCCTCACATTACCTCTGAGCCACCCCCCTCTATCTTCAAATTGTGCCCCCTTGTTCTTGCACATCTCTTTTTCTGAAAGATGCCACCCTCTTGGACTTTGTTGATTCCCTTGAGGTACTTGAAAGTTTCTATCATGTCCCCTCTCTCCCTCCTTTCCTCAAGGGTATACATATTAAGCTCCTTTAGACTTTCTTCGTATGTCTTCTGGTGCAGACCCTGCACCATTTTGGTTGCCCTCCTCTGGACAGCCTCCACTCTGTCTATGTCTTTGTGGAGATGGGGTCTCCAGAACTGCACACAGTACTCCAGATGGGGTCTCACTAACTGGCTGTACAGAGGGATAACAACTTCCTGTTTTCTACTATTGATGCCTCTCCCTATGCATCCCAGTATCCTCCAAGCCTTCCTTACTGCCTTCTCACATTGCTTGCCCACCTTTAGGTCATCTGATATAATTATCCCCAGGTCCCTTTCCATTTTTACTGTTATCAGTATCTCACCCCCATTGTGTACTCTTGCCCTGGGTTTTTGTTTCCCAGGTGCATTACCTTGCACTTCTTTGCACTGAATCTGAGCTGCCATACATTTGACCAATCCTCCAACCTTGCCAAGTCCCTTCTCATCCTTTCCACTCCATCTGGTGTATCAAGCCTGTTGCAGATCTTTGTGTCATCTGCAAAGAGACATACTTTTCCTTCCAGTTCCTCTGCAATGTCACTTATAAAGACATTAAAAAGGACTGGTCCCAGTACTGAACCCTGCGGTACCCCGCTAGTAACCCTCCTTTCTTCACTGTGGACTCCATTTACTACTACCCTTTGCATCCTGTTGTCTAGCCAATATTTTATCCAGGCTACCTCCCTGGGACCCACTCCAAGGCTGGCTAACTTGTGTATTAATCTTTTGTGTGGGACTATATCAAATGCCTTGCTAAAATCTAGGTAAGCCATGTCTACAGCCCCTCCCTGTAAATAGTTTTATTACTGTTCAAATACATTTGTTTTGTTATGCCTACTGTGGTGGTCTCTGATTTGCAGTGGGCTAAAGGTGCTCAGCTGTAGTGGTGTGCATGGCGTCAGGGATGGTGCTATCATGGGTGTGTGTGTGTGTCCGTAGGGGAGGCGACTTTGGTGTGGGCATAGCTCTCAGTCACTGTCTGTGGTTTGTGTGTTGTTCCCTGTGCACTGTATGACTGTGTGCAGTGCTACATGGTGCATACACTGTGTCCATGGCACCCCTGTCAGACCGTCCATGGTCTGTGCAGCTGACACCTTTGCATGTCTGTGACCAGCACAGTCCGCTGGCATGTCAGTGGTGGCTGCCCATGCTGGACAGCCACTGTCCCCAGCACAATGCTGGGTTGCCTCCTGTTACTGGTGTTGTGCACATCTGCCTCAGGTGGCACTGTTGCCTCCACTATTGTTGTCCCACCTCAATGCTGTCACTTGTGTCTGTTGCAGGGGATGTGCTCCACTGTCTGTCACTTGTGCTCTGGCCGCATGCTGGTGGTGTACAGCATCATGGTGCCTGCACAGGGTTGCTGGCACACTTGTGCCATGGAGGGGTTCTGGCCATGTGTACACAGCTGCCGTGGCCACACGCCGGGGGCTTGGTTGACCCGCTACTGTGTCCCATGTTTATGTGCACTTGGGTATGGTTGGTTGTTTGTCCATGCACTGTGTTGCATCCTGTGTGGTGCATGCTTCCATGCACCACTGTGGGTGTCTGCGCTGGCTGTTGTGGCCAGTGCTGGGATGGGGTGTGTCCTTGGGAGGGTGTGCAGGGTAATGTACCACTGGTGGTGGGGTCCGGGGCATGTCCTGTCATGTGTTGGGTACCTCGTGTGCTGATGCATGGTCAGTCTCTTAGCTGTAACTCGGGGGAGAAAATGCATGGCGGAACTGTGTATGCAGTCATTGCATCGCTGTCTGCTGCTCTCCACTGAAGGGTGCTCATGGTGGGGCTGCCTTGCATGGTTCTGTGGTGCACAGGGTTGCATTGTCACAGTGGGGGTGGTGACATGCATGGGGTGTCCTTCACTGTTGGGCGCTACTCCTGGGCAGGGTGTATGGGGATCGTGGAGCAGGGTGTGCTCTGCATTGGTGGGATGGTGTGGCACAGGGAGGCTGGGCATCCATGTACGATGGTCACAGATTGCAAGGGGGTGTGCTGGGGCACCATGCCCCAGCGGTGGGTTTGTTGCTGGTGTCCCTGGGCCAGTGGTTCTTCTGGCTCTCCTCTGGTTGTGCAGTGCATGGGGTGTGGGAGGTGATGTCTGTTCTGCTGTGTGCTCCTCTGCCCATCCCTACCATGGGTAGTGGGCCCCTGCATCCTGTCCCTGAGCATCCCTGGTTGTGCTGTTGAGCTGCTGCCCTGCTCCACTGAGCATCCCTGGTTGCGCTATTGCATATCTGACCTGCGCCACTGCACATCCCTGGTTGCGCTATGGAGTAGTTGGTGCGATATTTAGTTGTGTGCCACAGGTGCATCTTGACCTGCGCAGTGTTTGAATATCGCGCGTATTGCGCATGTGCGAAGTGGACTTGAGCCTTCTCCTACTATTGCGTTACTTTCTGGCACAGTTTGAATATCTGGGCCCAAATGTTCAGCATGGGCTTTTTGGGACCACACCTCATGAAGAAGGTTGATGAGATTTTTGAAATCCACCAAGAAAGGTGATTTTGTAATTGCTCTATGAAATCACCTTTTGGGTGGGATTTGAAAATGTTCACCTACCTGGTTCATGAGATGGAACCTTGAGAAGACTATGTTTCAGATTACATGTAATATATGGGCAAATGATCATGTTTTGAGTGAACACTGACATATTTCAGCCTGCACACATAATTTAGCTATTTTTCAATACTTTTCCACCAAACTTTCAACATTGTCTTTTGGGGTCAAACCTTATGAGCAATGCAGATTCAATTTTTCAAATGCAGTCTGAAAGGTGATTTTGCAGTTGCTCTGCTAAATTACATTTTGGGTGGTATTTAAAAATTTTCACCTAACGGGTTCATGCTATGTGGTCTTAAATAGATTATGTTCAAAATTCAGGGTCAAAATAATAAAAAATATGAAAGTACCTTTAACATTTCCCATGCTTGCCCAGAACTTTGATAATTATCAATAGTTTCACTCCAAACTTTCAAAATAGCCATTTTTTCACACTACATCTCAAATGTGATGTGTAATTTTTCAAATCCTGAATGCCTTTTCATACTTGTGATGAGAAATTATATTTTGGACACTATTCTATAACTGCCACATGTTATAAGACAGAGTCATAAAAAGACAAGTTGCAAATTAGGGGGCCAAAAATAAACAATAAATTAAGACATGTTCTGCACAGTGCAGCCTTTATCCCAGTGAGTAGTACTTAGTGTCCAGTGCTGGTAAGCTGAGTTCAGCAAGCTCAGTGAGCACAAGGATGGTCCAAAGTTGGGGGCATTGTCATGTAGCACCACCACCACCCCAGGCTCAGAAGGGTAGTACAGGGTTACACACATAGGCCCAAGTACTATATAGTGAACAGAAATCAACTCTTGGTGCAGGGCCCTGCACGTCTGCATCAGTGAGTGCCAGAGGACCCTGAACTTTGGCTGACAGATGCACTCTTTGTCTTGTGCCTCTGTATCTGTGACTGCAGCCTGTCACACAGCCCCACATATTCTTGAAATCCTTTGCCACACAGGGGTGCATAGCCTGCAGGTCCCTACACTTCCCTTAGCAGATGCACTCTTCCCTTAGCACACGGCCCTGAGGGACCTGTACATCTGCATCTGTTCACACAGGTCTCTTCAGGACCTGCATGAATGAGGATATGCTTCCACTGTCTCAAAAATAAAGGAAATTCCTTGCAAAAAAAACTGTGTTAATGCACAAGTTAGGGTTCAATTTAACACCATAAAAGTAGGGAAGTGTGGTGTCAGGGGTTTTCAACCCTAGCTCCCCACCTCCAAGCAGCAAAAGGACAAGACCACACAAGCATCCACCATTACCATCAGGTAAGACAAACAACATACAACTGTTTCCAGATAACACAAATGCAGTAGCACTAGTTTGCTACCTTACTGGATTTGTATTTGCAGCTGCAGTGCCTGTGCTTCTGCATCCAGAGCTATGGGTATATATTTGTGGGAGGAAGTATAGTATAGTGGTTAAAAAGCTGGTGACACATTCAAGATAACTTAAAAAAAACATAATATTTAGACACAGTTCACCTTGTAATTCACAATAGTTCTATATTTCTCCTCCCTATTATTTATTACTTAGTTTATTTGCATGAAAACAGGATATTTGCTCTAGAACAATTCCTCTATTCCTGTTGCTTTCTCCCTACTTGAGGTCATAATGCACTGCTTTTGACATCAGTTACTCCCATAGCAACAGACTGTGATGTCACAACAGAGGTTTCTGTCTTGAAGTAGGAATTAGGCTATAGAATAAGATTAATTCAAAACGAACTCTAAGGGATAAAGATCATATATTCATACACATTTCCTTAGTAATAAATTATGGGGAGGAGAAATATAAATAATTTAAATGGAATGCAAGCAGATTTGTACCTAATTATTATGTTTATTAAAGTTTTCCTCCTCCTGAAAGAATGCAAAAGCTGCCTCATTGTTTAAGGCTGGTGACCCCCTGTCCTCCGATAAATACAGGCCTGTCTCCATCCTCCCCACCTAAGCAAACTGCTGAAAAAAATTGTCCACCACCAGCTCTCTGAATAAATGGAAAAATACCACCTGCTTTGCACTCACCAGCACTGGTTCTGGAAATCTCACAGTACCACATCAGCCCTGGCACACTTCACTAATCACGTCCTCAGGAATATGGACACAGGGAATTCCATTGGTGCCATGTTCATAGACCTGAAAAAGGCCTTCAGACTCGTTGACCAGAACCTCCTCCACACTAAACTACTTCACCTTGGTTGCTCGATCGAGACATCAATGTGGTTCCAGAGCTATCTTTTGGGCCAATCCCAGTCTGTAAACATCAGTTCAGCCATGTCCCCGGTCATGTCTGTAGCCACTGGAGTTCCTGAGGGCTCCATCCTGATCCCTCTGCTGTTTTCCCTTTTTATCAGTTCCCTTCCTGCTGATAACCTTACTTGCAAGGCACTAATGTATGCCAATTATCTTGTGTTATACCACAGCAATAAATCCCTGGCTAATTTATCCACCACCCTTACCCAAAACTATAGGGCAGCCCACAAATAGTTCTTGTCCAACAGGTTATTAGTCAATGAGAAAAAAAACTAAAGCCATGCTCCTGGGGTCCAAACCCAATCTTTCAAAATTCTCCAATACTAATTCCTCCCTCTCAGTACTAACACATGAAGGCCCATCTTTGCAGAACATTCCCTGTTTTAAATACCTTGGTGTCACCCTAGACCTCTCCCTAACTTTCTTGGAGCATATCAACAACACTCTGTGATGGGTCAACCAGAAACTACAGCTAGTTTTAGACTCAAACACTACCTTACCCCTGAGGCACACCTTGCCATCGCCCAACACAATCTTCTCCCCTATTAGATTACTGTGCCCGAATCTACTCTAATGTTTCCTCCTCCCTGCGCTTCAGACTTAACACTGTCTATAACAGTATCTGCAGGTTCATGCTCATGTCACCCTACATCACACTTCACTGCACATTATCCCAGTCACTAGGGTGGCTCCCCTTACAAGGACAGCAGGACTACACCCTTGCCTGCATCACTGATAAAACCATGAGAAGTGGCAACCTGTCATCTTGCTCATCCTTGCTCAAACCCAAAGTCCCTCCCAGGTGTCACTGGGAATCCTCAGTCCCACCTTTAGAAGTTCCTAGGATTACCACTAGCCTGGATAGTAAAGCCCTGCCCTTTATGGCTCCCACACTATGGAACAAACTCCGTGCCTGCCTCCACTCACTTGACTCTCACCTTGCTTTTAAAACTAACCTTAAAGCCTGGCTGCTGGCTGAAGCCAAATGTTCCTGCTCAGCTGGGTAATCTCAGGATGCTAGTCCTCTCCCCAATCCCGGGCCAAATCTCATCCCCCTCCTGTTATGGATATGCCACAGACTGTTCTAACTATACAGTTGTTCTTAATTGTACTTGCTCCTTACATGTACTGTATTGCACTTATTTTTTGTAATACTATTCATTGTACTGTTTTGGCATTCATATTCAATTTGTGTATCTGGTATTCCAATGTATTTTAGTAAGTAAGTAAAATTTACTTTTTTAGATGTCCAGTCCCTGGGACTCTGGGCACTGCACAAAGAACAATCAATAGGGTCACAGTTTAAATCACAAAATATTCTATAAAATTTACTAAAAATGTTCAGACACAGTTTAAAATATGTCAGATGGATAGGCTTATTTAAAAAGATGGGTCTTTAGGCCCTGTCTGAACCCCTCCACCATAGTGGCCTCCCGCAAAGATCTTGGATGGGAATTCCAGAGGACCAAGCTGGCCACCTTGAATGAGTGATGACCCAAGTTTTTCAGTCCAGTCCAGTCCTCAGAACTGCCAGGAGGCCCTGGGTGGAGGAACAATGGGAGGGAGCTGAGATAACAAGAGTGAGGAGATGAGAAAGGTAGCCAGGGCCCAGTCCATAAAGGGCCCTTATAGGTGAGCAAGTCTACCTTGAAGAGAACATGCCACCTGACCAGCAGCTACTGCAGACCCCGCAGTATCACGGTCAAATGACAGAATCTGGGTAATCCAATCAGCAGCCTGGCCACTACATTCTGTACTAGGTGCAGCCAGCAGAAGTTCCCTCACTGAATCCAAGATGTAGAGCATTATAATAGTTTCATAGGTTTCATAGGTAACAACAGAGCTTTATATAGACAGAAGTCCTTTTGCTCATCATGTCCAGGGTCACCTGAAAGGGACTTACTTGGTAACCCAAAATATTATGCTCAATAAGGTAACTATCTAGTCCATTCTTAAAGATACCTATATTTTTACTAGCGACTACCCCTGATGGAAGTATATTCCAAATATTTGTTATTCTTAAGGTAAGCCAGGATTTCCTTTTTACTGTTCTTGGACAATCTACGATTAGTTGTAGGGGGTGAGCCCTAGTGGTGTAAACTGATTCCCTAAATTTTAATCCCAGGAGTTCCCACAGACCAGGATCTATTAATGATTTAAATATCAAACACTTGTCACCCCTTAAGCGTCTATATTCCAAGGAATAGAGGCCCAAAATACTCAGTCTAGTGTGGTAGTCTTTTCCATGTGTTTCTCTTAATCTATGAGTAGCCCTCCTCTGGACTCTTTCAAGTGCTGCTATTTCTGTTTTTCCATACGGTGACCAAAACTGGGCACAGTAGTCCAGGTGTAGCCTCACCAAGGATGTATACAAGGGCAAGAAACCCTCCCTTTTCCTACTTGTAATATGCTTTTTGATGCAGTGCAGAATACTGCTAGATTTTTTGATGACTGCATTACAATGTAGTTTAAAGGAAAAATCATTAGTTATCATAATGCCAAGGTCACTTTGCTGCTCCACTACATTGAGGTTATTTCCTCCAAATGTATATGTCAAATCACCATTGTGCCTTCCAAAATGCATAACACAACATTTGGCATTATTAAAAGTTAATTGCTTTTCCAAAGCCCACTTTTCCAGGTCATACAATGCTCTCTGCAGGCATGTATGATCCTCCAAATTATTGACTACATAACCTATTCTGGTAGCTAAACAGGTAAAATGTTTGCTGGGGAAACTGGGTCTCCAGGATGCTTGGTGGCATTTGGAGGGGTTTACACCGGGGTATACCCATTATTCCGCTATCCATAGAATGCATTCAAGATTGGATTTTTTTCTCCTTACACAGGATTTTACTAATCAATTGTCCCGGTGTACACTGGGAACTTTAGGCATTTCAAATCGTACTCCCCTCATGATTGAAATTAACCTCCGAGCAGCTCGGAGATGCACATTCTGGAAACTGAATCTTCCCTACTACATGACAAAGAGGTTCAGGATCAGATCCCACAAGCAATAATGCAGGTGGTGCAGGACAATTCTGGTCTGGGCATAGGTTGGGGGACATTGTTGGACACCATAAAGGTATATCATTGCTACAGCAACTGAAAGACAGGAACGTCCAGTACAGTGACAGAATTGGCCATTCGCTGTACTGATCTGCTGTCTTACTGATGCAGCTGTCTCCAGGGAGTTTGCCACCTCCCTGAAACAACTCTGACTCAGAGCTGGTAATCTTTAGTGCAGGTGATGTGGGGGCATCACTCCCCTCAAAAAGACACTTGTGTTCCTGGATGGCACAATGCCGACTGTCTGCATTGTGCTGTCGCTGTAATGGCATTCGAAAGGATTCCTGTAAATGAAGCACGGTGGAACCAGTAATTTTATGAAGAAACTTATAGCAATACAGGCTGCAAGGAAAAACAAAGACAGGAATGGCAGAAACACTTAGAAGCACATATTCAGACACTGGAGAAACTACAACAAAAAACCGTTGATAGAACTCGAAAGAAGGAGTTAGTAAAACTTAAAAAGGAACTCTACACTATATTGGATTACAAAGTTGAACAGAATTTAAAATTCCTTAAACAAAGATATTATGAGGGTGAATCATGAGCTTTAAAGTTGCTGGCTTGTTGGCTTCGAGTGAGAAGGGCTTGAGTCCAAATAACTAGAATCCTGCATCCTGTTACAGGTGTTAGAGTTAACTGGGTGGAGGGCATATGAGAAGCTTTTACGTCATACTACAAAACATTGCATGCCCAGAAACCATAGTCTCATGTTGACTAAATACAGGCATTTTTGGAGCACCTTAATCTACCCCACCTGACCTGAACAACACCCAAAATGAGGTCCTTGGTCATCCAGTCTCAGCTGCAGAAATTACATCAGTGATAGGTGATAGTTAAACCAGAAAGTGCCCTGGCATGGACAGTTTTCACTCCGAATGTTATAAAACATTTTATGATAAGATTGTACCATTACTTTAGATGGCCCATCAGGAAGTTATGGATGAGGGCAGTGTTGTCCCCCCTACATGGAGACAGGTGGTTATTTCAGTTATACCCAAACCTGGTAAGGACCTTACTTTGTGTGCATCTTACCATCACATATCAGTTCTCAATGAGGACTATAAGTTCCTAACAGCCATCTTAGCTAGGGGACTAGAGGAACATTTACCCAGCTTAGTCAGTGTTGATTACACAGGATTTGTAGCAGAGTGTCAGGCAGCAGACAATGTTATGTGCACACTACACATTATAGGTCATCTGAATAAGAATCATATGATCATGAGTATGGATGCCGAAAAGGCTTTTGATCAGGTGGACTGGGAATTTTTTATAGTGTTCTTGCTGGGTTTGGCTTTTCAGAAGCATTTGTGGAGACAATATGGAGATTGTATTTTGAACCTCAGGCCGTTGTGAGGTCCAATGGTAACATCTCTCCCAGATTTGTCCAGAGCTGTTGCACTCAACAGGGGTGCCATTGGTCACCCCTGTTGTTTGCCTTATACAAAGAGCAATTGACACAATGGACCCAGCAGGATCCAGGAGTCCATGGAGTGGTACTTCGTGGACAAGAGCACAAAATTGCTTTTTATGAAGATGATGTTCTAATGTATATGACTGACCCTAACACATCCCTCTCATGATTAATGGACATGGTGTGAGAATTCTCTGCACTAGTGGGTTACACTTTAAATGCAAATAAAACAGAGATTCTTACATTTCATTTTACTCCGTCACAACAAATAATACAACAGTTCCCTATGAGATGGACCCTCCCATCTTTAAAGTACCTCGGTATAACACTGCAAAACTCAAACCAGTATTTATTTTTATTGATAATTATATACCATTTATTAAACAGCTAGAGGAGGACATAAAATGATGGTCACCATTACATCTAGCCTTATATGCCCATACTCAAGCAGTTATAATGAATCTCCTGCCCCAATTCTTGTATGTATTTTAATGTGCCCCAGTTAAGCTGGCCAAGCTATGGTTTTTAGATGTACAAAAAAGGATATACAAATTCATCTGGGTGAATCAGAGGTCAAGAGTGAGGAGTGCTCTTCATTTAGCAAAAGAGAAATGAGGAGGCTGGGCAATCCCAGATTTAAAAGAATATTAGATTGCAACACAGGTGCGGTGGGCACTGTTATGAGAGCAACCACAACATATGGCTCATCCCCACACCAGGCACTTGGGTTAAATCCCAATAATGACGCTGTAGTGCAACATGAGGGAGGTGCTGCACTCCTGAGGTGCCATCTTTCGGATGAGACGTTAAACCAATATCCCATCTACCTGTTCTGGTGGTAGTTCAGGTGGATGTTAAAGATCCCATGGCACTTCTCAAAAAGAGCAGGGGAATTTTTATTAGGTAATTACCAACATAAAGATATTACAAAAACAAAAAATACAGTATCTCAAACAGTTCATCACATGTTATTACAATTCAACATATTCATGGTTCCTTAAGAAACAGTTTAAACTTCAATTTATACATGTAAAGTATTTCCACATTTTTCTATGCCCCAGATATTCAGACTGTGCCGTGCAGTGGCACAAGCCTGGGCACAGTGCAACTGGGCTGCACCGGGGCCAGGACTAGGTGATATTCAACAGTGTTGTGCAATGGCACAGCACTGGTGAATATGGCAAGGTCACTGCACATACTGCGCATGGCGCAGTGTCACTGCACCAGCGCAAGCCACAGATAGGGAGCATGGGGATGCGCCAACACAAATGCAGTTGGGCTGGGCACATCACCCCTGATATTCAGCAGATGGGCATGCAAATGAGGCCATAATATATGCAAGGTACAACAGGGGCCATTTGCATGTCATTATGGCCCCATTTGCATGCCTTGTGCTGGTCATCCTGTACTGTATTAGACAGTCCCATATATGTGTACTGTACTACACAGTCCCATATATGTGAATGAAGTCATTCACATGTTTAGGTCTGTCTAGTACAGTGTGCCCTGCAAGCCCTTTGGTCCAACTGTGGACCAATGGGCTTTCGGTCCATACTGAACCTGTCATTCAGCGGTCAGCAAGGCAGTATGCAGGTGGGTTGCAGCCTGCCCGCCAATGGCGGGGAGAGAGCAGGGCAGGCATGGAGTTTTGTGTGGGTGGGAGGGTGGGGGTGCCACTGAATCACCAGGGATATGTTTTATTGAGTGATCACAGCAACATCTGGGGGTAACACTAGACTACCAGTGCTTCATTAAATCTACTTTACCCACTGATCGGAGAGACAGAAGGGAGGATACCACTAGAGTACCAGGGCTTAATCAACTTTACTTTACCCATGATCGGGGGCAAGGGAGGGGGGTACCACTAGACTATCAGGGTTATCTGGGTGCAACATAATGATGTTTTGGGTGGGTAGGCGGCCACCCACAGCTGGCGGCTGCTGTGTTGCACCTTGCAATACAGCAGCCCACCTGTGGGTGGCCTGGAGTTGTTCCACTGTTTCACGGGCTCAACTTTAAGCCCCGCTATGTGGCGCAATGCAGGGGTGCACTGGCATATACGCCGCATATCCAGGACTGAATATCAGGATGTGCCACATATGCATGGCACACTTGCACTACGCCCAGTGCAGCCGGGATTTCACGCTGTGCCAGGCAGCCTTCTCAGTGTCCTGCTGGGAGCACAATGCTGGGTTGCGCCGGTGCAATACTGTTGCGCCAGGCACAACCCATTTGAATAGCCCAGTCTGCGAGCATATTTTGACAAGCTTTTTATTTCTTGAAAATAAACTTTTTTATTTCTGTTCTATCATATTTATCAGTTCTTCTTTAGACACAATTTTCTGTTGTAGCACCCAAGCACATCTTGCTTGCCATACGTAATATTCCATCACTGTACCTATTAATTGTATAGTTTCTACATCATATTTCCTCCAATATTTACTATATAAACCCAGTACTATCTCTTCATACTTTATTGAACCATATAATGGTTCTTCCCATTTCTAGGTTAAAATATTTCCCAAACCTTTGCACCTATGGACATGGTATGTACAGGTGTTCTTGAGTTTCTAATGTCTGCATATATCCTTCTCTTAAACAATACCTTTTCATTACTTGTTTATGTTTGTGGTTATTTCTCACTCCTAGCTTCCCATGAATGGTTAACCAATGCACATCCCATACTGAAGTAGGAATTGTTTTATTATTATATACTGTAAAACCTTTTGCGTGTCTTTCTAAGGACAATCTGGTATTTTCAATACCTCATAAACGTTTGTATGCTGTATGCTTTGGTATAGTGTTTTCCTATCCACAGTCAGCACTGTTTGCAGAGTTATTCCCCATTGTTTTATCTTTTTCATAACATTATTCAGCAGTGTCAGTGGCTCAGCAGGTAGCACACTCGCCTATGAGGCCGGGAGATCAGAAGGCTGTGGGTTCTATCCCCACACCAGGCACTTGGGTTAATATCCCAATACTGACACTGTAGTGCAGCATGAGGGGGGTGCTGCACTCCTGAGGTGCCGTCTTTAGGATGAGACATTAAACCGAGGTCCTGGTGGTAGTTCAGGTGGATGTTAAAGATCCCATGGCACTTCTCGAAAAGAGTAGGGGAATTTTTATTGAAACCATAACAAATCATATACAATGCAGTATTATATCACACAAAATCATGAAATAAAAGAGAAATCAAGAACATAAATAAGTATTACTTCATACAGTAACCCCTAACATAGAAAAACCGTTAGAACTAACCCCCCTCCCCCACCCCATTGAAGGAGTAGGGGAAATTGTTTTATTACTGAAGAAAACCAAAGCAAAGCAATGTTTCTTTATACAAAATCATAAAAGGGACAAAAAACAAGAACATAAAGAAAAATTATTGCATACGACAATCCCAGAAGCAAGGAAAGAACCAAATGTAAAACAAACCCCTTCCACTCACCCCTGTAAATGAATAATCCTCATTTAATGGCCGACAAAGGCAAGGTGTTTCCAAAGGCCGGACCACTGAAGAAAGGAAAAACGCAATTTTTCCTCCAATTTCCATTTACATAAATCAGTGTTACTGATATGAAAAAGTTCCCATGGAGTAATAACCTGTTGTTGCAAAATAAACCTGCAACGACCTATCCATATCCAGTATAGAACATGAGCAAAAAGAATACGATAAGTATCATAATGCACCCCACTTGGTAAAGAGGGAGTTATCCCAAAAAATAGCAACTCTGGTGCTGGTGGAATAGAGCCAATCCTTTTCCACTGATTTTTAACTATGTCCCAAAAGTCTAAACTATATGGACAATGTAAATATAAAAGATCCATAATTTCAATTTTCATGCAACAAGAAACACGGGGACAGTACCGTTCCGACAAGGCCTTATGTTTCTGATTCGCTTTAACATTTATCCTACCATGCAACCCCAACCAGACAGTATCCCATAAATGAACCGGAAGTCTAGAATCTGAAACATAGTCAGAAATCTGTTTTTGTTCCAATAAAGTAAAATTCGTAAAGGTAGGTATGGTGAAGTATCGAGAAATAATTTGCCCATAAATTGCTTTTCTGGACAGAGTAACTACAGCATCAAGCCGTATACCCCATTTCTTAATTGCATCAATGACACCATCCCATCTATAAGGGAGACGAGGAGATCTTTTATTTTTATGCAAAAAGGCATTATTAGACCATTCCGAAAACACACCATGTAAGGCTTCACTACCCCACCTACACCACAATTGTCCAGAACCCGTGACTAAAGGAACAATATTAACATAAAGAAAAATCGTGAAAAAAAACACCACCGGATGAATCATGTTTAAACCCCCATGATTTAATAGAAGTATATAAAACCTCCTTTTTTATAGGATTTAATCTACTACCCCAGACACAAGAAAAAAAACAACCCATCAATGAAGTAACCAAACATGCTGGTAAAAAAAATATCGAATTAACAAACAAAAATTCAGGGATCAAAAAGGATTTTAGGAGAAAGATTCGTCGTTTCTTAGATAATTTCCACCGGTTCCATAATTTAACCTTGGAATGCCCCGCGTCCAAGACCCGTGACCAGTTGGTACGTGCCATATCGTCCCCACCGAAATAAATACCGAGAATGTGACAAGGCACCCGTGAGATGGGAATATCACCAACAAAATCCTCTTGATCATTAAACCCTTTAACATTCAAACAACACGATTTGGCCACATTTAGCCGGGCACTGGAAATTCTGCCCAATTCTTGAATTAAAGCACAGGCTAAACGTATCGAATTTGCATCATGAACCAATAAACAGATGTCATCCGCATAAGCAAGTACTTAAATTGAAACATAATACCCATACCCGGGGGATGAATATTCAGGGAATTCTGAAGAATACGCAATAAAGGGTCTAATGTAAATACATATAGAATAGGGCTCAAGGGACAACCCTATCTAACTCCTTTTTGTATGAAAATCGTCTGCCCCATCCATCCATTCTCATAAGGTGTAACACAAACTAGAGCATAACATAGTTTTATCCTCTGTATAAATAAATCCGGAAAACCGTAGGACGCCAAACAATTCCACAGAAAAGCATGAGAAACCCCGTCAAAGGCCTTAGCCTGGTCCAAGCTAACAATATACCCATTGCCAACCGATGCCATCAAGGAAGTCCCACTGTCCAAGATTTCTCTAAGTAGCAGTAAGGCATCAGTAATACGGCGTCCAGGCACAGAGCAAAACTGCATAGGAAAAATAAGTTGAGCCATCATCGTCATTATTCTATTACCAAGTAATTTAGCAAAAATTTTAAAATCAACATCAAGCAAAGTAATAGGACGCCAATTCGTGAGCTCAGCTCGGTCACCTGATTTATACAAAAAAATCATTAAGCCCTTATACATAGAAGAAGGTAAATACAAATCAGACCACATAATATTAAACACCTCTAAAAATTCAGTCAGAATAATGCACCAGAGTACTTTATAAAATTCAGCAATCAAACCATCCGATCCAGGAGCTGTATCACCTTTCAAGGAATGAATAACCGTTTCCATCTCTAAAGAAGTAAATGGTAGGAGCAATTCATCCTGCGAAAAAATGGTTAAGCACGGTAGATTAGCTGAGTTCAAAATTTGGGTACCATAACCTTCATCAGGGACCGGAGTCCCAAACACAAGGTCAATGTATTCTTCTAGGGTAGACATAATACCCTTGTTATCAGAAATCGAAACTCCTTGTGACGAAATTAAATTTTGGAACACTTTCTTCTCTGTTCTTTTATGACAATTCAAAAAGGGGCTACCTTGGTCCAATTTCCCTTGGGTACCAAATCTCTGTTCATGTTGTAAAGACAACATCCTATTATATTGAAATAACTCCATCTGAAAACGAACTTCTTGAATATCGAATGATACATCCTCTCTTCCCAAATGACGTTCCGTAAGTAAAACTCCCAAATATCGTCTTAGTCGGAGATAACTAGAATATTTAGACAGTTGTTGACCTTTTCCCACTGCCAGAAAAAAATCACGTAAGCAGGCCTTTAGGTCTTCCCACCACAAACCCATATTCTCATAAAAAAACTTAGTTGATAATTTATCATTGAGAATCTTGGTTAAGGAAGCCAAAACCATAGGATTCTGTAAAAGAGTGGAATTCAATTTCCAATATCCTGGGCCTGCTATCCTACTAGAAGGAGAGTCCATGCAGACTCCAATCAAAACATGGTCAGAGGATTCAATGGGGGTGGAAACCAAATTCCCACACAAGAGAGATTTGGTAAGAAAAATCATGTCAATACAGGAGGCCAACCTACCCCTATAATAAGTAGGTTTAATCGACTGAGAAGACCTGAGAGATACCTGCTTCAGCCCAGTGTGAGATATTAAGTCCCATAGGAATGCCCTATCATAATACATTTTGTTGAGAGGCCCATCCTTCAGGACATTAATATTAAAATCCCCAGCAAAAAAACCAAGCCTGTTAGTATATAAAAAGGGTTGGATTTTTTTCAATAACGAAATCCTCTGGGCTTTAAATTGAGGACCATAAATATTAATCAGTCTGCACGACACTGTATTAATAACAACGTCCAACAAAAAAGCAAGGCCAGGTTCAATATCCACCAACCGAAAACAAGTAACATTAGTCTTAAAACAAACCCCTACCCCGCCACAAGGATCTAAACCCGCCGACCAAAATGACAAACCTTCCTTCCCATCTCTTGTAATCTGGTCAATGTCCAGTGATGAGTGAATCCTTGTATCCTGGAGAAAAAAAACGTCAAAGGGTAGCTGAGAAAGAATTCCAAATGTAATAAGACGTTTTTTACCAGATAGCACACTATTGACATTTAAACTGGCAATACTTAAACCTAACCCATCAGGGAGGGACAGCTGCTAGTTTACCACTAGAAAGGGTAACTCGTTTTGTTTGGGCTTTTGACTGATGTTTCTTAGATGGGACAGTACTGGAAGCAAGAGGTGGAAATGGGTCAGGATCAATGCCTGACATTGGTAGATCCGAATCCACCTGTTCACTCCAAGAAAAAACTGAAAATCAATTTGACAGGGGCAAAGGAGAAAGAGGAGCCATCTCCTCAGTCCGAGGCCGATTGTGAGACTGTAAAGGGAATACAAATTCATTTTTAGTAGCCGAAATATCAGGTCTGGGTTCAGTAATCGAGCCAGGGGGAACCACAACAGTGACTGCAGTTGCCCCAGGAGGACTCTGGGAAGGTAAACCTAAAAGGGCTGGATGTTGGTGTGCCTGAAAATCAGCTAAGGACACTGTCTGGACAGGGGAGCCCAGTGGAGTAACCGGTGGATTGACATGATCCACCGAGTTGGAATGGGATGGACCTTGTGGCATATGGGAAAAAGAAGAAGGAATCCCTAAAACACCCAAATCTGCATGGGAAAAGGGGGGAACTAAACCACCACCCCGAGGCACAGGCCATGAAGCACGACCTCGACCTCTACCTCGACCAGAAACAAATCCTTCAACAGGCTGTATAGGTGCAGAAAAATGTTGTTTGGCCTTATCCAATAAATAATCATGATCTGAATTCCCTTCCAAATTATGTGCAGCCCAAGGGCACTCATGAAAGGAATGTTCTTCTTCCCCGTACAAATTACAAAAGGGGCGGGCAGTAAACTGAGGGGCAGTATGCCCAAGCATCCCGCAGTGAAAACACCGAATCTGATCACAATCCACGTTAAGATGATCGAGGATCCCACATTTATAATAGCTCTTGGGTTGACCAGCATAAAACAGGCCCCCCGATCTCTACCCCAAAAAAAGGAGCTAGGCAAATGGGAAATCCCAACTTCGGATTGGTTCAACTGAACCCGAAACAACCACCCCCCATTCCAAAACCCATTTTCATCAATAATAGGTTTAGGTTTTTCCATGACAGTACATTTTTTCTCCAGCCAAAACAAAATATCATTTATATAAACCCCCTCATTCCGAAACAAAATAGTAACAGTTTTAAAGGTCAGTTTTGTTACTGGGATGGCTATAAAATCATGCCATGCTCCAAATTCTTTAACTGAATAATACAATTTCCAAAATTTGTCCAGTAAGTGCATTGAACAGAAACTAAGATCATAAATCCGATCACCCAGTGCATGTATAAAGGCATACACCTCTGAGGATGCAAAGCCCAGAGAGTCTTTAATTAATGTTTTCCCCACCCATATCCTATCAGGGATAACAGGAGCAGTCCCGATATACTTTAACCAGACCAAAAAACGTCTCTTCACCGCTTCTGCAGGCCTGTGAAACAGTCCTGCAAATGTTTTGGGCTGGTCCTGGGGTGCAGTGTGAGTCCCAACATCTGCACCATCATGTCCCAAAGAAGAAGTAGGCACCTTACCTTCCACAGCAGGGGTGATATCTCGAGGGACAGCTACCATTGGTTCAGTAAAGTTCTGCTGGCTATCCAAACAATGGTCGTCTGTCTCACACACCAGGACTGGAGACACCGTCTGGGGCGAAAATCGTGCAGCAGGCATTTGAGTCCCTTGCTGTCGTGCCAGGGACTCAGGAAAAACAGCCATAACCAGAGTAGGCAGCAATGTAGGAAAACCCGGTAACGGAACCACCAGGTCAGGTATCCAGCGATCCCCCTCACAAATCCAACCGGCATTCTGTAAAGCCAGCCCGGGGTTCCAGTCTGCAACAGGACCTGGCGCTGAAATGATGACATCATCGGTCAGGGCTTGGTCCGCCATGGAAAGCAATTCAGTGCCCGAAGAATCAGCAGCAACCTCCGAGGGCAGTCGTTTAATACCCCCAGGTAAAGGGCTTTGCCCAGATCTTTTCCTTTTTTGTTCCTCCAAAGTCAATTTCCGTGCCAAAAAGTCCCTTTCAGCAGCCGAAATTAAATCAAGTAATTGCTGTTTGTGAGTTTCTAAGTCTTGTTTGAGAGTCTCTTCTTCCGGGTCTAATGACTCTGAACAGGAATCCACAACAGGAGAAATCACAGCAACCATAGGGATTTCGGACTCAAAATTCGGAAGCTCCACCCAGTCATCTTGATAGTCTTACTCCAAATGGGAGTGCTCCTCACGGCAACCCACACCATCCATAGTCAGAGGCACACTAACCTCCATTCGACCCTCCTGCAGCGTGACTGTGTGATGTGCAGCAAGAGCAGGGGAATTTCCCCGGTGTCCTGGCCAAATTTCCATCATTCACTAAAAATACCACCAACAGCCTAATCTAGTTCAAGATCAGTTGACATTCATCTGTATCCCCCTCCCCCGGGTCATGCCTGAAAATAGGCAGAATCTGCCTAGTACACTTACCCAGTCAACAAAAACTAAATAAAACTAAAAAATAAAATTCATGTAGTCAGGTAAATTAATCTATTTCTTTGACTTTAGCTGTCCTATTTGTCAGTTACGTATATGTGGTTCTAACTATCTCATGACCCCTATTGTCCATAATTTGCCATTATTTTTTAAAGCCCCATCTATTTTATACCTTATAAAAATACTACAGAAAAATACAATTATATTTATAATCCCACAATCCCCCTCTCTTCTATCTCTGTACATAATGTTCCTTTTTATGGGATTAAGACAACTCCCCCAGAACCCTTGAAAAAATATACTGAGTAGTTTTGTCTCCATATGTTGTAGAATTGGAAATCATAGCTTAAATACAAAAAAACATGGTAAAATTAAAGTTGTTAGTAAAAGAACTCTTTTTAATTTTGATATTTTATTGTTTTTCCACAATCCCACTTTTTGATTTGTTATGTTCAAGCAGGGTTCCCAGTTCTCTTCCTCCATATTTTGTTTGCTAAAGGTAATTCCTAATATTTTTTTTATATCTTGTTCCTTTATTAAAATTTCTGACATTGACTGTCTCCTTGGTTCTGTTACCTCCCCTATGTATGTACCTGAACGCTTGTCATTTTAGACCCTGATATTGCTGAGAATTGTTCCAGGGCTTGTGCCAATATATACTCATCATGTCTTCATTTAATGTTAATATGACATCATCAGCATAGGCTAATATTTTGACTGCTGGGGTTTGTACTCCAAATGGCATCCCAATAATGCTATCCTGACCCTGTATCAGCCCAAATACATATAATATAGGACTTAACAGACATCCTTGCCTAACCCCCCTGTGGAAATTGTTCTTTTTCCCCAACCACCCATTTATGAGGGGTATAATGCTTGCTTTCTGATATATACTTTGCACCCATCTTATATATATCTGTGGGATGTCATAATATTTTAACACCATAAACAATTATTCATGGGAGATTTTATCGAACACCTTCTCTTGATCAATAGTTAAAAGATAACCTTTTGTTTCCTGTCTATTCCCTTGTATGAACAATTCTTTAATCCCTAAGAAATTATCTTGTACTTTTCTGTTTTTACTTGAACATGTCTGCTGTCAACTTATTAATTTATCTGCTACCTCAGCTAGTCTTATTTGTAAAATGTTTAAGATCTTATAATCCACGTTTAAAAGACTCAAAGGCCTCCAATTATTTAGAGGTGCCTTTTCTCCTTTTTTATGCAATAAGTAATGCTTAATTCTGACTTACTGTTAATTGCCCTTCTTCCATACTGCAGTTATGTACGTCAGCTAAGGTGGATGCTAATTGTTTCCTGAATGTTTTATAGGATTCAACATTTAATCCATCTTTACCTGGAGCTGTATTTTTTTTTTTGTTTCCCTATACTCTGTTCTACTTCTGTAACTGTAATAGGTTTTAGTAAGTGAGTTTTTTCCATCTCTGTCAGTTTTGGAAGTGTTAATTGTTGTAATAGTTTTTCTGGATCTTTCATCAGTGTTTTTTCTCCAAATGATCTATTCACATATTCATTTATTACCTGTAAAATGTCTTGTTTCCCTGTCTTAACTACTCTCTCTATGTCATACACCTCTTTTAAAATTATTTTATCTATTCTTGCACTGCAATCTTTGTAAGTATCAAATGTTTGTTTTTTTGTTTTGAGACTCAAATTGCATTTCTTGCCTTGATGATTGCGCTCTATCATACTGTATATCTTTGAGTTCTTTTTGTATCTGGCATATTTGGATACTGTAATCATGACCTTCAGTCTAAGATCTAGAAATTAAAGTTTGTAATTGGTTTCTCAACTGAAGATATTTTATATATTCTTTATTTGATTTGTTCCCTGTATATTTGCTAAATAAACTTTTTATGTCTTTCTTACTATCATCCCACCATTGTAGTTTTTCTCATACATACAGTCAACCGACTGCCTTGCAATCCAATGTTGATTCCACTACTTAATAAGTTTATCTTCCTCTAATATATTATTGTTCATTCTCCACACCCCCTTCCCATATGTGGGAGCAATACCCCATTGCAATGTATATTGTACTATCCTATGATCTGTAAATTCAAAACTGCTCATCTGACTGGACCTTATTTTAACATTATTAGATACAAAAACAAAGTCAATCCTAGTTTTAATGGTACCTCCCAAATATGTGTAACCTCCTGTCTGACGTATTTGGCTATATGCATCTGATACCTTTCCCATTTTTATTATTTCAGTCAATCAATTTGTGTCGCTAAACATTTTTTTTTGTTGCTAGTCCTCTGTCCTCTAATTCTGTACTGCAGATGAAATTCACAGCACATATTACTGTCCTAGATGTGTATAAAAAAGCTTGAACATTATTATACAATTGTACTCTTGTTGCCTTTGTCTGTGGGACATAAATGGTTATTAACCTTACTCTATGTGACCCAAAATTAATATAGAATTTGACATAGAAACATAGAATTTGAATGCAGATAAGGACCATCTGGCCCACTCAGTCTGTCCATTTCCCTACCTAATGGATAAGCTGCAGATCCTAGTTAACCACAGCCTACTTCCTTCTACCCCACCCCCAGAATGGCCTTATGTCTGTCCCATGCATTCTTAAATTCCCCGACTGTTTTTGACTCCACAACCACCTCTGGAAGGCTGTTCCATGCATCCACAACCCTCTATGTGAAAAAATACTTCCTCACATTATCTCTGCGCCATCCCCCTTCTATCTGCAAATTGTGCCCCCTTGTTCTTGCACACCTCTTTTTCTCAAAGATGCTACCCTCTTGGACTTTGTTGATTCCCTTGAGGTACTTGAAAGTTTCTGTCATGTCCCCCTGTCCCTCCTTTCCTCAAGGGTATGCATATTAAGCTCCTTAAGTCTCTCTTCATATGCCTTCTAGTGTACACCCTGCACCATTTTAGTTGCCCTCCTCTGGACTGCCTCCATCCTGTCTACGTCCTTGCGGAGACTGGGTCTCCAGAACTGCATGCAGTACTCCAGATGGGGGTCTCACCAGCTGTCTGTACAGAGGAATAACAACGTCCTGTTTTCTACTGGTGATGCCTCTCCCTATACATCCCAGTTTCCTCCAGCCCTCCTTACTGCCCTCTCACATAGCTTGCCCACCATTAGGTCATCTGATATGACTTCCCCCAGGTCCCCTTCCATTTTTGTTGTTGCTAGTATCTCACTTCCCATTGTGTAGTCTTCCCCTGGGTTTTTGTTTCCTAGCTGCATTACTTTGCACTTCTTAGTTTTGAATCTAATCTGCCATACATTTGATCATTCCTCCAACCTTTCCAAGTCCCTTCTCATCCTTTCCACCCCACCATGTGTATCAACCCTGTTGCAGATCTTTGTGTCATCTGCAAAGAGACATACTTTTCCTTCCAGTGCCTCTGCAATGTCACATACAAAGACATTGAAGAGGACCATCCTCCAATGATAATGCCCTTCCTTGTACTATTTCAATTAATTTTATTACTTTCACATTCTTATCCTTTAGTAAAATACCTACCCCGTCACATCTCTCTAGTCCTGTTGACCAAAAAGAGGGTCCTGTAGTCCATAGCTTGGAAGCTTTGGCTAACTCATATTTGGTTATAACCTAGTATCTTGCACTACAATAATCTGACTTCTAACACTAGATAGGTTGTACATAACTGAAACCATTTTTCTGTGCCCTTTAATTCTGTTTACATTGATTGTTGCAATGCTGAGTGTAGTTATGAAGTATGTAAAAAGAACAATACAAAAAGGGGGAGAAAAAAATTGTAATTATTATTCTTGTTTTGTGACCTGGCTCTTCTCCCTACAATTTCCTGGGTGACCTCTGTAGGGAGATCCTCTGGATCTGACAAAACATTTTCTGTGATGAAGAGACTGAGGAATCCTCTGAGTCCTCTTCTTCAGAACTGTGATCCCCTTTCCCATTTTCCTTAGCCAGTTTTGAGAACTTATGTTTGCATATGAACCCTGCTGGATTTTTTGTTTTCTTCCCTGTCCTTTTGGTCTGTATATATTCTCTCTGTCTCTTTCTTTTCCTTTTCTTCCTTAACACTGTTATGAAGTCATTTTGACTAGAAGGGGTGGGGTCTGGCTAGGATTCCCTTCCTTCCCTTTGTTCCTTTTCTTACTCTCATTCTGATTCCCATTTCTCTCAATTTTCTGCTGTTCAAATTTTATCTCTGACCCTTCTGAATCTTGTTGTTCCAATTCCTCTTGATCTGGATGTTTTTCCTCTGCAGACACTACTATGTTTTCTTCCTACCTTTCATCACTTGCCTCATCTGTCTTTTTTTCCACTCCTGATTTAGCCTGTTTTTGTAACATCTCTACTAGTCTTTTTTCAGACACATGTACAGATTCTTTCTGTTGTACCTGTGTAATTAAATGCTCAGATGATATACTCACACCTTTATTATGAGAGGCCCATGAACAGTTTGCATTTGCATGCCCTCTTTTTTCACACACATTGCATTTAAATGTGTTTTGACATTCAGAAGGTGTATGTCCATATTCAAAACATTTGTCACATTTAAAACCATCACATGTGCTGCTCAAATGACTCTTAGCCCCACATTTGAAGCATGATTTTGGCTGCCACATGTAAAATAGTGATCATCTTTCCCTGCCTAAAAAGAATCTCCCTGGAAGATGTAATACCCCCATGTCCATTTGGGTATACAGTGATGACAGCAATTATAAATGAGTGGCTGTAAAAACAGTGACTCATTTATAGAGCTATCATCATCAGCTACCCTGCAAGGATAGCGATGGTATATAGAGGAAAGTGACCGGATGGTGAGAGATAGGGAGGTGTAGGGGAGGGAGGGAGGGTTTAGGTAGACAGGAGAGCCTGCTGCAGCTGAGCCAGCCCTGTGATGTGGTGGTGAGGGTGGCTGAATATGGTGCAGTAGGCACTGGGTTTGGGACTTGCCTCTGGGCGTCGTTTTGCCTCTGCTTGCAGCTTTCTGTTACATTTTTTTCCACCTCTATGTTTTGCTCTCTTCTCAACATGCATGCCCCTGGGTTAACAATCCATAGTCAGGGGTGTGGGGGCCTTGCAGGGGGGCTAGCCCCCACAAAAAAACACTTTAAGTTGCCAGAAGTCAAGTCGCTGAGCATTGTATATTGCTGAAATGCTTTTCAGCGATATACATTCGCTATGATAGCGATCGCTGTATTGTGATCTATAACATAACATGGAACCGTCTGTTTTATCTTTACTTGCACTTTACAGCCTCCTGTCCATATCTGTTCAGAATCTATAATCGGTGAAGGGGTACCTAATACTTCACAATGCTGCTTTAACCAGAATAGTATATCAGAAATGTTGAATCCTTCATTCCTGAATAAAATCATTATGTTTTTTAGCATAGGTTTTGTAAGTGGAATTACCAGAAATGGACTCAATACTGGATTTTTACACATAACATTGTATTTTGCCCCAAATCTCTCTAACCGTATCACAGATTTAAAACTGACGTAATTTGCATCCTGTGTTTATCAAGGCATACATTTCAGAGGCTCAAAATCTCATTGATTCCTTTAGCAATGTTTTTTTCAATATAGACCCTGTCCGGTATTGTTTCTAGGCCTCCTTTATAGATAAATCTGACTCCGTTTCTCCTAGGAACTGGTTCACCCCTAGGATAAAAAAGGTCTGTAAATTGTCTTTGTTTTGTCTTATCTTGCTCTTTTGACTAATCTGGCTTCTTTGTCTCTACATCCTCCTCTTCTGAATTATTTTCATCCATATTTATGTTTTGAATTGGATTTCCATGGATGGGGCCCCTGCAGGTTATGTTGAGGGAGTTTCCCCATCTGTTTGTAGCATATGTTCTTGGCTTGTTAATTTAGCGTCTGTGATATATACTTTCTTTTTGTATTCTGAAGTATCCAGTGTCCAATCCCCTTGTGCTGTTTTCAGCCACCCTGCTGATTGCAGAGCATTTGCTGGTATCCAAACCTCATTTTTTTTCTTTTTTAACCCAGCCTTGTTTTCCATGCCCAAAGTTTTTTTTCCCTTTCTGTTGCCTGGGAGGTTTAGTTTTGTCAGTTTCATATGCTACTGGGCTCAGTAACAAAACTGGGCTTACCAGTGAACCAGCGTCTGCTGTAGAAGTCTATCCAGCCATCCTGCCTTCCCTCCCAGACCTGGCAAAGGAGCTACTAGCTAGGCAGCCTGCTCTGGGCCTATCAGTGAACCAGCGGACACTGCAGAAATCTATTCTGCCATTCTGCCTTCCCTCCCAGACCTGCCAAAGGAAATACTCGCTAGGCAGCCCGCTCTGGGCTTCTCATTGAACCAGCAGCTACTGCAGAAGTCTATCCGGCCATCCTGCCTTCCCTCCCAGACCCACCGAAGGAGCTACTAGCTAGTTCACTCCAGGCTTACCAGTGAACCAGCAGCCACTGCAGATTTCTGTCCAGCTGTCCTGCCTTCCCTCCTGGACCCACTGAAAGAGCTACTCGCTTGGCGAGCCCTTGCCGAGACTAGGGGAACAACTCAGGAGCTTTGATTGGAGGAAGCCGTATAATCTAGCCAGAGATTGGCTGCTGAGGTTATGGCTTCCCCACCCATTGGCTGCCTTGTTCAGGAACTCAAGCTCTCGGGGACCCGCTGTAGAACCTGCTTCGGCTTTGTCTCCACAAGCTTTGAATGTGTTGAAATGTGTAGAAATGTTATATATTTATTTTTAATTACTCCTGTGGGAAAGATTTTACAGCTAGGGATCAAATGCTACTGGGTTAAGTAATGTTCTGCATTTATTTTTAATTACTACTCTGGGCTAAATTTTATTGTTAGGGATCAAATGGTACTGGGTTATGTAATTTAATTATTGTTGCTCTTCTGTAATTCTGCCCTGCCAGACTCTATCTATTTTTTTCCTGTTCTCTTTCTTTCCCTACAATTGTATCTGCTGTAGTCACTTAGCTAGCCATATTTTTGCCATCTTAATTTTGAACTACAGAGTAATTAATCTTACTTCTGTTCTGCTTGCCCCAATCAAGCTAGCTGGGTGAAGTCTATTGGTGCCTGCCAAAATGACTCCCGTCCGTCTAGTTTAAGCTTCCCCCTCCCACCATTTAACTTTTTCTTTGTCCCGTCCTTCTCCCATCATTTAACTTCTTTTTTTTTATTCTCCTTCCCCCCGTAACTCCCTGCGCACCAATTTAGCAATGTTCCCGCTAGTCACCCTCCCAAACATAACCTTCCCCTCTCCTGTCTTCTAGGCAGCCCGCTCCGGTTTACCGGTGAACCAGCAGCCACTGCAGAAGTCTATCCTGCCATCCTGCCTTTCCTCCCAGACCCACCAAAGGAGTTACTAGCTAGATGAGCCCTTGCCAAGCCTCAGGGAACAACTAAGGAGCTCTGATTGGAGGAAGCCATGTAATCTAGCCAGAGATTGGCTGCTGATATTATGGCTTCCCTGCTCATTGGCTGCCTTATTCAGCAACTCAAGCTCTCAGTGAACTGCTGTAGAACCTTCTTAGGCTTTGTCTCCACAAGCTTTGAATGTGTTGAAATTTTTCCCACCAACCCCCTACCACTGTGCTCTTTAAATAGACTTACTTCCCATCGGCAATTGTGCTGCTGTTTCCCTATTGGCCCCCTCTCTGTTTGCACACTGTTAAAGGAGCAAGTCACTCCTTCCTGCCCTACCCAGCACAAAAAAAAAGTCCTCCACTAATGTGTGGGAATAATTATGTGTTCCATTTACTTTAAAGGAGCAGTTTCCGCCTTTCTGCTCATCCTACTGCTGTGGCAAAAATATTGTCCCCTCCTTGATTGTATTTGTCTCTGTGTTCTGTTCTGTTCTTAGTAAAAAGTTGCAGCAATCTGTTTTCCTGTGTCTCTTATGGAAATCTAATTAGCTAAAAGATAATAGTCCTCCTTGTTTGTAACTCCTACTTTCGGTCCTGCTCTTGATTAAAATTGTCACAGTCCTCTCTGTGATTGCTGCAACAGTCTTCTACTGTGGCAGAGTCGTCCCTTTGCTTGTATTTCTCTTCCTGTTTGCTCACAGCAAAAATTGTATTTTCCTGTGACTACTTCTTTATTCTGAGTGATTCTCATCTAGGAGCATAATGAATACTGTCTTTCTTTTCCTGGGGTACTTAGTGTGCATATTACACTACGCCTCAGAGTATTGCCCCGATCTTGACTCAACAGGCCTTCCTAATTGCATAGGGATAGACACTACCTGCCCGTTATTCCGTATAGCCTCTTATCTGCCTAGGCTGGATAGTGTTACTCTTCCCTATGTGCCGAGTTCCACTGGATCCCTGTTTTTTCCCAGCTGCGTAACATATACTAAGCCCAGCTCCACAGCAGGAGTCCCATCTATCTTCTCAGTCAGTACATGCTTGTTTCCTTCTTTGGGTCCTTTGGCAACATACTCACCCCTTCTAAAACCACTGATTGTTATACCCACAAAAAGGCTAAAATCTGGATCTTTAAACTACTATTGAAAGCCCTACAAAAAATGCTCTTGATACTACTCATCTGTGCAGGTAATATCAAACTGAACCCTGGCCCTCCTATCCCCATTTCTTCCCCTACTGAAATTATCCACTTAAAGAGATTAAGTGTAATCCATATCAATGCATGCAGCTTATTGTGGAAATCTGATGCAATACAAGCCTGGGTTAACCATACTGCACCTGATATCCTAGTGCTGACAGAAACCTGGTTAAGATCTTCCACCCAAGATTTTAAAATAAACATCCCCTCGTATAATGTCTTCGGAGCTGACAGAAAATTGTGAGGAGGAGGAGTAGTTATATACATTAGGGACAAGTTTGTTACTGCCATCTCTGAGTCTAGTATCAGGCATTCAACTGGCTCAACTGTCTTGGCAGTGACATAGCGACCGTTCCAACACTCGAACTCTTCAAGTCCAAGCTGCGCCTCTCACTGCTTGTATCCTGCGATTGCCCATCTTAACATTTCCACCATTCCAGCTGCACATGCCCCAGCACCCAGCACTTACAATCAGTCTTTGCACCCCTAGCACCTTACCTGTCATATTCCCTTGACAAGGCCCCCTGGCTGCACTATCTTCCACCCTCGCCCACCTCCCCCCCATATCTCCACTCCTGCCCCCACCCCAAACACCTCTCATACTTCCCTTACCCTGCACTTCCTTCCCTCGATCTCCTCTACCTCACTCCACCCCACCCACCCACCCCTCCTTCCCTTGTCTTGCTCATAGCTCAAGTCCTTGTACTGGTTATTACAAGTCTATAAGTCAATGATTATATGTTTGTAACTAAAATGATGACTGTTGCTGCAGCTGATGTGGAACCATTGTAAAAGAGCTTCGGCTTAAAGGTATTGTAATCCTAGATTGAAATAAATAAATAAAATTAAATAAATTGTACCTTACCTATGGAATTTTAGTGCATTGCTCTGAAAGTGCAGCTCTCACAGTAGCTCCCCATCTGTATAATTGGATGCTACAGACCCCCTCTGCAGGGCTAAATGTGTGGCAGCAGATATCTAATACTCTAGATGCCTTGACATCCAAAGTTATTAACATACTAACATACTAATTGCCAGCAGATTGGGCCTTATGGTCTATCGAGTCTGCTTGAACCTCAGATCCCTAGATGAGTGCCGAGGCCCCCCCACCTTGTGTTCCAGAAACCCCTATCATCCATCCCCACCCCCCTGGGCCAGGCCATCATCAGATACATCCGCTTTCTGTATCTGTCCCACCCTCTCTTGAAGCCCTCCACTGTGGATCTCTGAACCAGTTGGCCAGGTAGTGCACTCCAAGGGTCCACCACCCTCTCAGTGAAAAACCTCCTCCTCTTTTCCCCCCTCACCCTTCCACCTTAAAGTCTCAAACCATGCCCTCTGGTGATACCTCCCTGCTTTAGTCTAAAGATTCCCTCCATGTTTACCCTATTTATTCCCTTGAGGTACTGGAAGACCTCAATCATGTCTCCCTTGTCTCTCCTCTCCTCCAATGAAAACAGGTAGAGCTCCTCAAGTCTGTCCTCATATGTCAAATCCCCTAGTCCTCGTATCATCTTAGTTGCCCTCCTCTGTACCCTCTCCAGGAGCTGTATGTCCCTCTTCAAGTGTGGTCTCCAGTACTGTACACAGTACTCAAGGTGTGGTCTAACCAGTACATTGTACAGCGGCAGAATCACTTCCCTGCTCCTAGAGGTGATCCCCCCACTTACGATGCATCCCAACATCCTGTTTGCCTTGCTAGCTGCTCTCCTGCACTGCTCAGAGTTATTCATACATGCATCCACCATGACCCCTAGGTCTTTTTCCCCTGTGGAGGCCTCCAGCGCCTCCCCTCCCAGGGTGTACCTGTGTTTAGGGTTTCCCTGCCCAAGATGTAACACCTTGCATTTGGTGATATTGAAATTTAATTTCCATCGTGAGCCCAGCTTTCAGGGTGTCCAGGTCCCTTGCAGTGCCAACCTCCCTCTTCCCCTCCTACTGCTCCCATCTTGGAGTCATCAGTGAAGAGACTCATTTCACACCTATACCCTCCTGATGTCCGATATGTATGCATTAAACAGGATTGGACCAAGGACCGAGCCCTGCGGTAACCCACTACCGACCTCTCTAGGGTTCGAGAGCTCCCCACCGACCACTACTCTCTGGGTGAGTCCAGCTAGCCAGTTTTCAATCCATCTGACCATCAAAGGGCCTACTCCCAACCCCGTCAGTTTCTCCACCAGACCATTGTGGGGGACAGAGTCAAACGCCTTGCTGAAGTCCAAGAATAATACATCCACAGGCTTTCCACTGTCTAGTTCTGATGTTACCCATTCATAGAACTCCACAAGATTGGTTTGACATGATCTACCTGGCACAAACCCATGTTGCCGACTATCCAGACCTCCCACCTCCTCCAAGTACACCCCCAATCGTTCCTTTAGTATACTCTCCATTAATTTTCCCACCGCCGAAGTCAAACTGATGGGTCTATAGTTACCTGGTACTTCCCTTGACCCCCCTTTATGGATTGGCACCACATGTGCTTCTCGCCAATCCCTAGGTACCCTCCCTGTCTCAAGTGACCTATTGAAGAGCTCCGCCAGGGGTGCAGCCAGTATCCTTATATTATACTGGGTGATCTTAATATGGATTGGCTCTCCACATCTTCCTTGCCACTAAAAGAACTTTGTGACAAGTTTGGGACTACGCAACTAATAAATGAAGTCACCAGGTCCAGTATTAAAATCCTGACCATGGTACTAAACTGGACTTAATTCTAGTGAATAAGCCACATCTTTTTACACATTCTGGAGTATTCTTTAGCGATCTTAGTGATCACTATGTTATAGCCTGTGTGACATCTATTACTAAGGCTGCTTCATCCTCAAAATACACCTTTAGGAGATGTTGATGGAACTTTGACCCCGTCGACTTTCTCACGGATCTCCAACACACCAATTGGCAAGAGTTTTATTTGGCATCTTCTGTCAAGAAAGCCTATGAGGCCTTCCAGTGCATTGTTCTTGAGATTATAGATAAGCATGCACCAAATATAAAAATCCATACTAGAAAGAGGTCATACTCGTGGTTTACGGCCTGCCTGACAGAAGCATTATGGCACAGGAACACCTTACTGGAAAGGGCAAGGAAAACAAAATGTCCTACAGATTGGGCGTCATTCTGAGCTGCCAGAAACTGGTGCCCTAAACTAATTAGGACTGACAAAGTAAACTTCTTTTATTCAGTGCTAGATTCATCTTCAACTTGCCTTCCAAAATTTAGGAAAATACTGAAGGATGTCACAGGCCACAACTCTGGTAGCACAATCCCACAAAAAATATCTACAGGAGGCTCCACTTTTACAGACAAACATGTAATACTCGACCTGCTCAATTACCACTTTGCCACAGCAGGGTTGGTGTTTGATACTTCACCTGCCAATAACCTCCGAGACCAACTGAGTCATCAGATGCCCAATGGTCTGATATCTATTGTTCCACGTAATACCCCTGCCTTCACTTTCTGCCGGTCACAGTAAAGCAAAGTGAGGATCTACTACTGCAGTTGGATACCAAGAAAAGTGCATGAGCGGACCTCATCGATCCTTACTTCCTAAAATTAGGACACTATGTATTATCACCCCCCATCACCCATCTCGTTAACTTATCCCTTGCTCTAGGTTCTCTCCCTCCCATTTGGAAAACAGTGCATGTCATTCTATTATACAAATCGGGTGATTTGAGTGACCTAAATAATTATCATTCTATTTCTTTGCTTCCCATACTGTTCAAGTTGCTCGAAAAGGTAGTCAATGCCCAGCTCATGCAATTCCTTGGAAATTACAATCTGCTCAATCAGGTCCAATCTGGGTTCAGGTCTCACCATAGCACAACCTCAGCACTTGCTAAGGTCACGAACGACTGGCTGTTAGCATTAGATGCCAAAAACTATGTATGTGCTTTGTTTCTTGACCTTAGCAATGCATTTGATATGGTGGACCATAATCTGCTTTTGGTCACTTTACAAAATATTGGGGCCGACAGCTTGACCTTAAAATGGTTTACAAACTATCTCACTGACCATTGTCAACAGGTCAAGGCCAATGGGGACCTCTTCCCATTGAAGTCTCTCCTTAGAGGTGTACCAAAAGGGTCTATTCTTGTCCTGTAACAGTTTGCCATCTACATAAACAATGTAAATAATGGAATCAAATCAGCAAATATTCATCTGTTTGCTGATGATACAGTGCTTTACATTGCTAGGCCATCTCCAGAGCTAGCATGCTCTGACCTCCAAATTGAATTTAACCTTCTTCAAAGCAACTTGTTACATTTAAAACTTCTTCTGAATGCCAAAAGGATGAAGGCCATGCTTCTTGCCCCTTCAACTAAGATTTCCATCTCTCTAATCTCAGGAACTGTCCCACATGTACTTACCCTGTAGGGTGAGCCACTTGAATATGTGAAGAAATTCAAATATCTGGGTGTGTGGATCGACTACAAACTCTCCTTTTCAGTCCACCTTGAAGAGTTATCCAAAAACTAAGACAAAGACTCAGGGTCTTTTATCATATCAGACATTTCCTAATACAAGAAACTAAAAAAAGGTTAGTCTGGACAACCATTATGCCTCTCTTGGACTATGCTGATTTTTTGTATGTACATAGTGCAAGTGTGGCACTCTCTAAACTGGACATCCTCTACCATCGACCGCTTAGATTCATTACAGGGTCCCCTTACTCTACCCACCATTGTTCACTTTATGCCTCCGTAGGTTGGAACTCACTCACCCATAGGTGGCCCAAATATTCAGCCCTATGGACTTATAGAGCCATTACCCACAAGCTTCCACAGTATATCTATGATTGCCTACCTGTTTGCTCTACCTGCAACTATCTGTTATGAAGTCATTCCTACATTACACATATAATCCCAAAGGATACAACATGTCTCAGCCTTGTGGCAATAAGCCATGCCCTGCCAGTCCTCTGGAACAAGGTACAAAAAACCTTGATGCTGCCCTGCTGATGAAGCTGTCTCATTTCAAAAGTATCTATTAGAGTTCATTCATAAAAATGTGTAATTGCTTCTACTGATGCCTTTCAAATCTTTTTCCTGGTCTCAGTTTACTCCTTGTAGGTTGCCCCCCCCTTCATTGTCATTGTCTCTTCCTTACCCCCTCCCGCTACCCCCTCCCATGTGTATCAAAACTGTTATTTACCCATCAGTGCTACTATAATACCCCCACCCCCATTGGAGAGGTCACTTGGAACTCAATCCTGAAATGCACTATCTGCTCTATTTACTCTGTACAGTCTGTATATATACTGTTATTACCTTTCCTGTATTAGGCATATGTCTGACTGTACATATGAACAGTAATGTTGGTTATGCACTTTTCTTCCTGTAATTCACATATGTATGAGTTGTTTCTATGTAAAAACTGTTTCTGAGAATTGTTCACAGGTCCACCTTGGAAATGAGTATACTCAGTGGTGTTCACCTTTGTTAAATAAAGAATTGATTGATTGATCGATTGATTGATTGATTGATTGATTGATTGACTGATTGAATAACAGGTCTTCGGTAAATGTTAGCTTTGCTGCATGATTACTAGAAGATGTACTCAGTTTTTCCTGAATTATGGGCTGTTCGGGTTGTTTGTCAATTTTCTCTCCATCGGGACTATGAGTCATTGTGCTACTGGCATTGGGCTCTGTCAGCCCTGTATCTGGAGACTTTGAAGCTGCCATGTCATTGTCTGTCAAAATCAGCTGCTGCATTGTCTGAAGCACTGGTTCCTGTTGCTGCTGCTCTGCTCCCACCTTGCACTGCCAACTCTCTGTATGGATAGTAGTCTCAGTAGCGGTAAGCATATCAAGTAGCTGCAGTCTATTTTTTTCCAATGCTGGTAACTGGTCCAAATCTTCAGCTTCGTACGTATCTATGTCTAAATCAGAGGTGTCTGGACTTATTTCCTTTACATCCTCAGACTGTTCTATTGTGATTTTTCCACAGAAGCCCCTTGCTGTTTCAGAGTCAGGGAGATCTCCTTGGCTCCTACAGCCACCATCTGCGCTCCATCTCCAGCGGCCATCTTGGCAAGCAGCCAAATGACCAAGGGTTGCCCCTACAGCAGATTAAGGGAATTTCTCTGGTGCCCTGGACAAATTTCCCTCCATTCCTAAAAATACCACCAGCAGCTCAATGTGGTTCAAGGTCAGTCTGCATTCACCTGTATCTCCTTCCCCCGGGTCGTGCCTGAAAATAGGCAGAATTTGTCTACTGCACTTACCCGGGCAACAAAAACTAAATAAATAAATAAAAAATTAATAAATTGGCAGAAAATGGAAGACAATTGGGTGGACAACAAGCCACTGCAGTCCATCCTCTTCAACACTATACAAGGATGACCACTTACAAATGATTGGTTTTTATCCATGCATATTACCCTGTCCACCTGGGACACATTTCAGTCATACCCTAAGGTACAGATGGAGTGATGGAGGTACTGTTGGTTTCCATGGAATGTGGATTTCCTTCCAGGAACTATGGAGCAATGGTAGTCACACCAGACAAGGAGGTACTTAAAATACCCACACAAATATTACAAGGGGACTCCATTTTTATCTTTGAAGAGTGTTGCAGGTCCTTTAGGTTGTTACAAAAGAACAGATTCAGATATTTTCCAATAAGTACCTATTTACAGACTCATCTGAGATGCCAACATAATCTTCAAACCACTTTAGTAAGCCGCCTACCTCTAGAACACTTTCAACACTTCAAGGTGCTATTTCACTCTTATGCCAGTTCCAACATTATCATAGGGTAGACTCCTCACAACATATTGCTGCAAAATTGGAAGCAGAGGTGGAGTTTAATCTACTCCTAAAGAGTGGCATAGAGCTTGGGAGGGTACCTTTAAAACAACGTCCTCGCCTTACTGGCAGGAATTTATGTGGAAAATGAAAACAAGATTATTTATTATTCCTATACTTCAAGCTAAGTGAGATGTAGTAAGTACATCTCACTGCTGTAAAAATTGTGATGAACAGAGGGTTTCATACTTTCATATTTTTTATTCCTGCCTAATGTTGAATGGATTTAGACCTGAGGTACTAAACAAAATAGATGCCCTTTTTCAGACTATTAGTTTGATCCAGTTCCATAATCTGATCTTGGGTTTGCCACTAGCAGAGGTGAAGGGATCTAATGCCAGATATCTGTGCTACATTTGAATTGCTGCAGTGAGAAAGTCTATAATACATAAGTGACTTAACCCTGATCCATCAACGGTGGCTGACTGGAGTCAGATTGTTAATGAAATTCAGGAAATAGTGAGAATGACTTATTTCACACAGGACAGAATAGAGAAATTCTTGTAACATTGGACTAAGAGTACAATTATTATGAACTGACAGACATTTTGTCTCAGTGTACAGGGTGGGAGATGGATACAACTGTGTGGACTGGATAGACAAGACAAATATCAGGGAGTTATTATTAAAGTATTCTATTGTACTGCCTTTAATGGGAAGAGGTTGTTCTTCTCACTTCCCTGGCTAGGGACCCACACGTGAGCCATGCAATTAAGTGTATGTATTAATGTCCAGATTTGTACTGTTGTTTATATTTAAATTGTTAATTTTTAAAAGGAAAGAAACTATATTGTATTTTCATAGATTCAGTGAGCTGGGTAAGACATAGAATACAACTTAGAAGAGTTTGATTTGCAACTTACCCATATGTCATGGTGTTAGCACACAATGTAAAAGCTATCTTGTATTGAAAAATGATAAAATTACTAATAAAGTAAGTATAAAAAAATATAAAAAAATGAAAGTATTGTCCATAAGTACCTCTGGCTGTGGAAGCACCAGCTCCATGGGGCCTGCACTTCTGCAGACAGAAGTTCTGTTGCAATGTGGTATCATGATTTCAGCAGCAGATCTAGAAATGTTTCAATTGGGTAACAGTTTTTATAGGGGTGGAACATTCCCTGAAAACAAAATAAGTAAAATGTTACCTTTTAAAGCTCTGATTATGTTAAAACCACTAGATTTTGCTGTCTTAAGGGGGGTAATGGGTGGTGCCTGGAAAGTTAGCCGGATATTTTAGTGCATGATTTTCTATATGTTGCTGCTTATGTGCAGGCCTGAAAGGGGCCTACACTTCTGCAGTCAGAAGTCAGCATGTACGTCTAATACCAGTGGCTGAGGAGGGGCAGGCCCCTCAGGGGCCCCCTGCTTCTGCTAACAGAAATGTTGTTGCAACTTTGGTAACATGGCTTTTGTGGCACCTCCACTTCTGCAAACAGAACTGTGTATATGTCTTACAGTGCTGCTGAGTATATCTGGCTAAAGAAGTGCTGGCCCAATAGGGGCCTGTGCTTTTGCAAATAAAGGAACTCTTGTAATTTGGTTGCTGTGTATTTGTATCTGTGGCTGTAGGGGCCTGTCATTCTGCAGACAAAAAAACATAGACAATGATGGCAGATCAAGACCAACGGTCAACCCAGTCTGCCCGAGTCCCCTATTTAATGATGGAACCTACTATCCATCAAGGGTCCAGGGTCCTAATGTTCCCCCTTATCACCCCATTTTCCTTAAAGGTTTCCATCACAGTGAGTTATGACTTTAACCTTCATTAAGTGTTAACCATGTTAAAGCCCCTAAAACATCGACTGTAGATTGTTCCATGGCTCCACCACTCTTTCTGTAAAATAAATCTTCCTTGTGTTCCTTCTGAACCTCCATATCAGCCAGAAAGCCCCACAGATTCGTGTCATCTGTTGTCACACAAAAGTGCAAGGTCCAGAGGGTTCTGCATTTCCACAGACAAATGGACTCTTCCCTTGGTGCAGGGCCCAGAGAACCCTGTGCATCTGCATCTGTTAGTGCAGGTCTCTGACCAGTTATTTTATTGAGAATAAAAAGACTGGTGTGAGTTCACTATGGTATGAAATGTGTGTAATCCTAGTTTCTAATTGGAGGAAAGGTTCTACATGTAGTATAATTCCCAATATACCTTGCTAACCCAATAGATATCTATCTATATCTATTTATATTTACTATATATTATTGTGGCGTGGTAGCACCACAATAGTTAGGGTGGAGTAGGCAGTTTAATGTGAAACCTCAGATTTTGCACTTTAATAACTTTGCAACTATTCAACATATTTGCAAAATATTTGGTATGCGCTGTCCTGTCAGGTAGCTCTCTTGATGTATCAAGTTTTGATTCAATCGGATTTGTACATTTTGTGCTGCACATAGTGAAAAAACTGTAAAAGTCACTTTTTTTGCTGTCTTGGCTGTTTTTTCCTTATCACACTGTGACCATGCCATTTGGAATTTTGGTCTGACATTTTCAGGATAGAAAGAGCATGCCACAAAGAACACGCTACTATTAGTTTGCTGAAGAAATATGAATCTTTTTCAAAGTTATTTAATTTTGAAATTTCGAGTTTTGAGCATGATCAGTTCAGTCTTTTGAATAGCTGCACAATGCAAAAAAGGATTTAGGGCTCACAAAAAGGGATTTTAACAGCTTGTGAAAAGGGATTCTTTAAATCCCTCTTCATGAAAAAAAATTCCCTTTTTGCCAGCCCCATCTTGTTTTAATTTTTCCAGTCGAAACTGTTATAACTTTACCCAGGGATGTCTTCTGGAGACATCTGAGTATGTATTTAGATCATGTGGATGTCCTTTATAGTTCTTTGCCTTTGGTTTACTTTGCAGTCGTCCCAGAATTTTTATTTCAGATTTTTAATATCCCTTTTTGTGATTTGTTTCCAATCACTTTTCGCAATGCAAAATGGGGTTTTGACACCTCCTGAAAAGGGATTTTGACTGCTTACAAAAAGGGATTGGTAGTCATACCAGATGGCCTTGTGGGTAATCCCTTTCAAGATGCAGAAATGGATTTTGACACCTTGCAAAAGGAATTTGGCTCATGAAAAGGATTTTGACACCTCATGAAAAGGGATTAAGTTTTCAAATCCCTTGCGAGCTATCAAAATCTCCTTTGCATCGTGAAAGGGATTACCTGGTGAGAGGCTATCTGGCCTGACAAACTCAAATCTCATATCTTGAGCTGTCAAAATCCCTTTAGGAGCTGATTCTTTTATGGTGGTGTCAGAAGATGCAAAGGATTTGATTTCTGGGACCAGATGGCCCTGCCAGAAATCCATTTTTGTGATGTGAAAAGGGATTTTGACACCTCGTGAAAAGGTATTCGTCTTGTGAAAAGGGATTTTGACAGCTGAAGAAAAGGGATTTCTAAAGTGTACTGTTTCTTTGTCACTTCACTGTAAAGAAATGGTAGGGACTTTTGGGCTGACATTTTCAGGGTACAAAGGACTTGCCCCAAAGATGTGACTTGTGCTGGTTTGGTGATAACATTTTCATTGCTTCCATACTTATAACATTTCACATTTTGGAAATTTCCCATTAGGATAACATTGTGGCAGATGCAGTACCTTTCGATGCCTATTTCTTGAACAGTTTGAGATATGGGTTTTTCACTAAATGCAGTGGTGTACTAAGCAATGATATAGGTTGCCAGTTCATGATTACAACTGCGGTGGAATGTTTTCAAATATTCCTATGGTTACTGAGATTTTGCACCATTTGTAGCACAAGGGTTACTTGGAATGTCTCTAGGCCCGCGCTGCATCTTTACAATTATAGGCAGATGGGAGCACAGGGCCCAGAGGACCCTGTGCTCCCACATATGGATACCATTATGCAGTAATGGGACTGCAGAGCCCTTCATTATGCAGTACTGGAAGGGCCTTGTGCTCCCACAGGGAGATGACAATTCATTACAATGTCTCTACACTTATGTATAGATAGACATGTGTCATGCACTCCAACAAAGTGATACCATTATGGAGTGATTGGAGAGGGATGGGTCCTACTTTCCCACAGGGAGATGAGGGTTAATTACAATTTCTATACACTTATGGTTACAAAGGGACCCTGTGCAACTGCAACACACTATAGAGCAATGGGAGCACAGGGCCGAGGTAAGATGACAGTTTCTCAAAAAATAAGGAAATTCATTGCCAAAAAACGTTGTTAATGCATCAGTTAGGGTTGATGCAACAAAAGTAGGAAAATGAGGTGTTAGGGTTTCAAACCTTAATACCCCCCACTCCTACCAGTCCGCCTCCAACATCCACACACCAACAGGTGTTGGGATGTGCCTTGGGGTTGTCGGGCCTAACTAGCACCCAATTCTCTTATACTGTACCATCTCAGATTACTGAGCTATGGAATGGGGTGAGATTTAGGATGATGACCCCAAGGCACACGCTGACGCCTTTTGATGTGTGGAGGGTGGGGTGGGGTTGTTGGGGTTTGAAACCCTAATGCCTCATTTCCCTGCTTTTTTTGCTTCAGCCCTAACTGATGCATTAACAAAGTATTTTTGCAATGAATATATATACTGTGTGTGTGTATATATATATATATTTATACAATGGGGTGAGACATATTCCAGTGAGATAAAAAAAGTTATTTTCACTGCAGTGAAATAAATCCTGATGACATCAGCAGAGTTAAAATAAATGTCATTTATTACACCCCCAAAACCCACGCTAAACCCGTGCAATTGAGCAAAGCTGCGCAAAATGTACATTTTGCAACAATGAGGCCCCCATTGTATAAATAGGATACTTGATGTGCACTCGTGTGATATGGAAAATATGCTCAGTCCTGTACAGTGACCTCTGAAACCCAATTCATGGCTTTGTCACATGTGAGTATTCAGACGTCACTCTAGAGGAGTGAAAATATTTTCCATATCACACTCATGCCCATCATGTATCCCCTATATATCTACTGAAGCACAATAATTTGCAGTAGCAGCACCGTAGCAACGGAGTGCCTTGTTTTTGTTTTTCACAACTTGAAGTAATGACATGTCACAAAATATTGCTTAACAAAAGGCCTTAATTACCATTGAATTACACTGTTCCTTGCAGCATATTACAGCATTCTGTGATATTCTGCAGCATTTCTGCATTGCATCCTGGCTGACACCACTGAAAAAGAAAGATATATGTATGTGTGTGTGTGTGTGTGTGTGTGTGTATATATATATGTGTATATATATATATATATATATATATATATATATATATATATATATATATATATATATATATTATAGTGGCACAGTAGTGCTACTATAGTTAGGGTTGAGGAGCCATTTACATGTTAAACCCAAAATTTTGTACCGTAATAACTTTTCAACTGTTTGACGGATCTGCCTGAAATTTGGAATACATGATCAAGACCCATGCACCTTAGAATCCGCCAAGTTTTGTACCAGTTGCTTGTACAGCTGTGGAGTTATTAAGCATGATCTGCACGCATTTACGATTTTCTGGAATTTTACTGTCATCTCTACAAGTCACACGGTTTGCACTACTAGTCCGAAATCTTCAGGGATTGTGTGGCTGGGGTCCCCGGTGTGCCTTTTGAAGATTTCATGGAAAAATATTAAACGGTCCAAAAGTTATTCAAAAAACAATTTCCCATTATAAGTCAATGGGAAAAGTTAACAAAAGGTTCAACAGTGTCGCAAATGCAGTTTTTACTTTCACAAATGGCCCTTTTACTGTCACAAATCCACCATTTTGTTTTCAGTTAGCGATCAGAAAAATGCTTGGCATTTAAAATTGGGACACTCTAGCAACCTAATTCTTTTTGTATTCACCTAGTCGGACCCTGAGGATGCTAGCCATGTCTTTATTTTGGGGTAAAACACCCCAGAAATATGTTTTTCAAATTTCTGGAAAAAGTACTTTTGCAAAGTACAGTTGCACTTGTGACACTGTCGAATGAATTTGCGAAAGCTTTCGCAAACTTCTGCAGTACTTTTCTAGGCTGTGGGACAATGACAGCAATTCTTTGGCACCCTGCTGCAAAAGAACGGTTTGGTGTTTTGGACTGAAATTTGGAGGGAAAGCAGTTTACATCCCACAGATGTGCCTTGTTGTATTTCATTGAAAAAATATTACATGGCGGCAAAGTTACGGCACTCCAAAGTTGATGCTTTTTCCCATAGGGTAATATTATGGCGTCCGACGCATTACAGGAATCTTTTGGCGCCCTTCTGCTAAATAACGGTTTGGTCTTTTGGGATGAAATTTGGAGGGAACACAGCCAACATCCAACAGATGTGCCTTTTTGGTGGCTTGGTGAAAAAATATTACAGTGAGCAAAAGTTATGGCACTTCGAACTTCTCTTTTTTTCCCTTAGGATAACATTATGGCGTTCACCACGCCTTTCAGGGCCTCTATCTCGGAAACGGTGCGAGATACAGACTTTTCGTCAGAAAAATGCTTAGCCCCCAGGGGGCTAAGTACAAAACTAGCCACGAAAGTCATAAATCGTATGACTTTTACATTTTTTTTCTACGTCATACGGTTCCTGAGATATAAGCAATTTAGTATTCCAACCCCTCATTTTCTGCTCCGAGAACCATTATTATCCATACATTCTTTGTACTCACTGTCTTTCTCTATTCAGCTTTTGGGGAAACCAGCCTGTGCGCTTCCATTACTGTTGCCGTTACCATTTCCGCTTGCGGTTCCATTCCCATTTCACGTAACGTTCACGTCTACGCCACCATGTGCGTTACCCTTTGCATTTTCATTTGCGTTTCCTTTTGCATTGTTGTTTACATTTCTGTTTTCACTACTGTTTCTCTTTCTGTTTCACTTTGCATCACCATGCGCATTACCATTTGTGTTTGCGGGCACAATGTTACTATGTGACAAGACATCACGTGGCGGAAGCGCGGGGCCCTATTTCTCATTATCATTCTCAAAAAGAAGGGAAATTGCAGGCAAAAGACTCCATTTAGTGCATTAGTTAGGGTTGTTCCAAGCCGACAAAAGTGAGGAAATTCGGTGTTAGGGTTGAACGCCCCCCTTGGCCCCCCTGCCCACACCCCCAACCAGCATGGGGTTGCGCATTAGGGTTGTCGGTCCCAACTCTCACCCCTTCCTCCTACACCTCTGCTTCTTTACACATGTGATGGGGTATCCCAGTGTCCGAAATTAAAAAAAAAAAAAAGAAACTATATCAGACCACACTGGGATGGGCTCCTAGTTTGCCACAATACTGGGGGGGATACGCACTGACATGGAGATTGGGCACCATGATGTCAGTGCGAAACTTAGGAATTTTGGGAGGGGTGCAGACTAAATTGATGCAGAATCCTGCATTGAAATCATGGCAAATTTTGGTGCAGGATTCTACATCGAAGAAAAGACATCAGGGATGGTTTTCTTTTTTTTACAGGCTTTTAAATAATGTAGGGCACACTGGGGTGGGCTCCCAGTGTGACAAATAAGTGTGTGTGTCTGCAGGGGATACATAACGACACAGGGATTGGGCACCCTGTGTCAGTGCAAACAAATCGGGTCTTCCTTTACTCTGCAGCCAGCAGCACAAGTTCCAGCTGTGGCTGCAGAAGTCAAGAAAATACTGTTCTTCTCATACAGAGAAAGGCCTACAAGCCATTCTCTGTATAAGCTGGCAGCTGACAAAAAACCTTGTTTGGGGTCAGCTGAAACCAAAAAAAAAAAACACACCAGAATGCACCTTTTTCACTGTGTTCTGATGTTTTTTTTTGCATTTTCAAAATGTTTGGTACTTCAGCATCCTTGCCAAGGGACAAACAAGATAGTGGATGCAATACAGGTCAATGGATCGAACCTCTGCGAACTGTGTACGCAATACCAGCTTTCTTTGTGAAAATAATCTGGTATTGTGCACATAGTACTTGTATTGTGAGTGCAATAACTGCCTTCTTTGTGAAAAGAAGCTGGTATTTTGTGCAAAGTACTGTATTGTGCAAAAAATAGTGTTTTTCGTGCCTGACATATACATTTTTCCATAGGAAATAATGAGATAATTTTAAATGTCATAACTTTTGAACAGATTAATATGTTTTCACCAAACCTTCAAAATGTACATCTGTGACCCAAAGGCTTTCTACCCTGAAAATGTCAGACCACAACATAAAGCCGTTTCTGAGATCCAGCTGTAGAAAGAAATGTCAAAACCCCCTGATTTTTCTGTTTTGTCAGCACTTTATATCCCAGAAACTGCTAAACAGATTCCCACAAAATTTGGCACGTCAAGAGATGGACCATGAGAGATTATGCATGCCAAATGTCATGCATATCCATTGAATGGTTCCAAAGTTATTAAGCTTCAAAGTTTGGACTTTAATACAGAAGTGCAGTTTCACCCTAACTTTACTGGCGCAACTTTGTTTAACGGTTCTAGATATAGGTCTTCAACCAAAGTGATACAGGTCAGGAAACTGGATGTTAGGGTTTACAAGTGTTATGCTCCTCCCCCACCAAATCCTACCCTTGAAACCGCACCTCCCATCCTCCACACACCAACAAGCGTCAGGGTGTGACTTAGTGTCATGGGTCCCATCCCACCCCCCACACAACCCTACCATCCCAACACCACCCCTACCCTCCACACACCAACAAGCACTGGGTGTGCCTTAGGGTCATGATCCCCACCCAATCTCCTACCCAACCCTACCATCGCATCACTACCCCCACCCTACACACACACTAGTGGCAGTGTAGCCTTTAGGTCATGATCCCTAAAACTCACTCTCATTCCATCTGTAAGGAATCTGTCATGGTACAGTATAGGAGAATGGGGTGAGAGGTAGGACACATGACCCTAAGGCACACCTTAATGCTTGGTGTATGGGGGTGGGGGTGGTGTTGTGATGGTAGGTTGGGTGGGGTTGGGTGGGGCCCATGACCCCAAGGCACCTCAATGCTTGTTGGTGTGTGGAGGTTGGGGGTGGTGTTACAATGGCAGACTGGTGTAGTATGAAAATGCCTGTGCCTTTCCCATTACAGCAAGATTTCCAGCTTGCTGGGACACCACCTGTCTGTTAGGGTGCCATGAGGCCTTCTCCAACCTACATGGTCTTCCTCCTTGGTAACCCTGGGGATATTGGGAGCCTGTCCCCTGATAAACCCTGCTGTCCCCAAGAGCTGGCTTTTCCCACCCCTTGGTTAACCTTAGTCTACCCACATAGCTGATTTACCGGACTGGCACATGCACCAGCCTTTCCATGAGCCCCGGGGTAGTGCTCTACCTCCCGGCTACAGGCCTTCTGGACCATGGTGCACCACTGCCATGTCCTTCTGACATTTGAGTTATCCTAACAGGACCCACCTGGGATCCCAGTTCCATCCAGCTACTACCACCTAGGAGCCATTCCAGCCATGTTATACACATGTGCAGGTCATACCACCTGCACTGGTGGCCACTGGGCCCTGCATCATTCCCCCTCAGAATATATGTAGCAACCCTTGACTCCTGGTCATGTCCATGACTTTCATTGAAGTTGATCAGCCTCTGGACCCTACTGTGCTGTTGTACCCTGACATGAGGCCTACTAGGCTGCCAGCCTGTGCATCCTCATGCAGCCACTCTGCTCCCAGCCCCTGCAGTGTGGCTACTGGCACTAATCTGCTATCCATTGCCTGGCCTTTTAGAATGTGTTCCCAAAAGGTCAGCCCACTCTAGTGGGGAGGGCGAGAGTGGGTCCATCTCCTCTGGTGCCCCTGCTCCCAGATGTCTCAACCTATCTCTCCAGAGGTGGCTAGGGCCAACTCACGTGCTAGCAAGCCCTACTCACCCCTGACTGTGAGCCCCCTGCATTAGTGAATGACCACAACATGTATCACTTCACATGCCTTGGCCCCTTGCCACAAGGAGCCAACCCCATGTATCCAGCCAATGCTACTGTATGCCATGTACATGGAACTGACTGCCAAGGAACTGGCAAGAAAGATAGCTTAGGGAATAGTGTTTTCTACAGACAGCATCGGGGCTCCAGGGTCTTAAATGTTCCAAGTCCAAGAGGAAGTGCTTTCTTACAACACCTCAATTTATTCTTTGCTCCTGTAGGGAGGGATCTTCCCATCTTTGAGTGATAGTCCTCCAACGCCCCCCCCACCCAAATGAGTGGGCCTGTCTGCTTGTGAGACTCAATGTTCCCAAGACAACATTCAACTGAGCACTTTTTGCCAATGTGTCCCCTAAGGCCTATTTGGTCATGTGATATCAGGAGCCATGATGCATCCACGTATGACAGCACTATTAGTACATTATCCCAATACATTAATAAGGGAAATTGCTAGAGCAATCAGGTCACATGTCCCACACCAAAGGGATCCTGTAGCCCTCTGGTGGCACACCCATGCCCAAACTTGCAGCTGCCCAATTGCTGCTCCCCAGGTTGTAAGAAAGGCATACCTGTGAAAGGGAACTCCTTCACCCTTTCCCTTGTGCTCACCATGCTGTAACTCCACACTATTTGCTCCTGTATGTAAACTATTGTATTACCAACTGTTGGAGCATATGGCTCCTGTATGTAAACTCTACTGTATTACCAACTGTTGGAGCATGTGGCTCCTGGATGTAACCTAACTGTTGGAGCATGTGGCTCCTGTATGTAATTATTGTCTTATGGATACCCTGTAACTCTCCTGGGTCGCTCCTGAAAATAGGTGCGTTGCTGTCTAGTGTGCTTACCTGGTTAACAAAAGCAAATAAATAAATAACATTTTCTGAAGGTGGGAACCCATCCCTGCTGGAGCACCCAAAACTGTGATACCCTTACACCACGACTGCTCCTCGGTGCACTGTTAAGCCTCTCACCCCATCTCTGCTGTTTGTGGGATTGTGGTTACTTGCCAGGGGTATTGTTGCCTGATCCACCAAATACTTCTTTGAAGGGGCACTATAGGAGATGTTGCTGGAAACAGGCTTACACATGCTTCCCAAACACACCTTCACTTTGGAAAATCCATTAGCTGATGGACCGTATGGCTATAAATTGTTTGTGGGGAGGTGCTGGCTCTGCCACCCAGAACCAGTCCTTGCTCCCCATGGCCTTTTTATTTATTTATTTATTCCTTTTTTTATATATATACTGAGGGGAGTGCCCCTAACCTGCCATAAGAAGGGTCCCAGCCCCAACTTGGGTCTTGCTGCCCCTTAACATGTGGGAGTGGGGTCTCTGAGCCAAATAGTTCTCTGTACTTCATGAAACTATCCTTACATAAGCAGATTTCTGCCTGATGAACTAAAGTTCTCCACAAGCAGAGAAATGGAAGACAGTACACTAATCATTATGTAAACATGCCATTGCCAATCCAGTTGCTCTACCTTTAAGTACAGCAGATCAAACTTGGAAGGCTCACTGGACTGGATGTTCAAACGGATATGCCTGCGTTACATCAGCTGTTGTTGTTTTTTTTTAAGCAGCAATGCATCCCTACCTATCAGATCCTCTTTTAGATGGCTTAACAGTGTCCACAGTCTGTATCCAAAAACAAATTAAAGTTAGCCTAACTAGCCACAACACACAATTACTTCCATTTATTGCTGCAATTGCAAGCTTAGTCTTCAGGCAGTATGGTCCAGCGACCAAAGGCACCGAACACAAGCTCCGGATCCATGTGCCTCTCTGGATAAAATTCTCCATTCCTTATAAGCTGATGTGACTTCTGAAAATAGCAGCCTGACTGCCGGCAGCATAGAGCAGCAGTGAGCACCCATTCTTTGTGTCCTTGTCTAGCACTTATTGGCAATCCCAACATAGTCTTTCGCTCTTTACAACCAGTGTATTTTATGCTAGACAGTTTTATTTATTTATTGAATTTTGTTGACCAGGTAGGCCCACTGAGACTAGAAGTCCCTTTTTCAAGGGCAACCCGGGGGGAGGGGAATACAGATGATAACCAACTGAAATGGAACTAAATTAAGTTGTTGGTGGTATTTTTAGTGAATGGGGGAAGTTTGGCCAGGACATTGGGAAAATTCCCTTACTCTTTTTGAGAAGTGCCATGGAATCTTTAACATCCACCTGATCAACCACCAGAACAGGCAGATGGGACCTCAGTTTAACATCTCATCCACAAGATGGCTACTTGGGAGTAGAGCACCCCCCCATGCTGCACTACAGTGATGGTATTGGGATTTAACCCAAGTGCCTGCTGTGGGGATAGAACCCACAGCTTTTGATCATCCAGCATCATTCGCGAGAGCGCAACCTGCTGAGCCATAGACACTGTTAATTTCCCAAAGGAAAATGAGCTATTGCATCTTAATACTAAGAAGGTTATTTTATCTAGAAAATAAATCCACAACCCAACTGCTGTTGCTGCTACCAGCATGGATTACAATGATTCTGGAGACTATCACTTTTTTTTTTTTTGTGAAAAACCGAACACAATAGATGCAACTATGTTTGTATTTTATTTATTTTGTGTGAGTGTGCATGTGTGTGTGTGCTAAGCAGCTGCAATTTCATGCTAGGCTGAATCCTGAGGAGTTTGTAAATGGATTTGCCAAAATCAGTCTGCGGGGATAAAACCCTGTACCTCCTGTTTCAAATAATATCCAAACTACCACAGTGTGCTAATGCAGCTGCTCCCACTAGTGCGTTGTGTTATTTTTTTTTGTTAGTACCTGCCTATACAGACTACACCCACAAATAAATCATATAGTACACATTGCCTTGTAGCATTAGCTCCATTGCCTGCATTATAAGTTACCATGTCAGCTTGCACTAAGTGTAATTGACTATGTACCATACTGTTAGCTTCATTCCTTATCAGGTCTTAAGCTGAGAAAGGGGGCCCCCAGCTCACCATAAATTGATGATTAGTAGATTGCAAGGGAGACCAATGCTTATTTATATAACAATAGCTATGTGTGGCCACCTATGCCATATACAACATGGTGAGTCTGACATGCCACCACCATGTTGGGCGGTCACCCAGCCTGTCACCACCCCATGTCTCTGGTATAGCCTTTGTGCCTGCAGTCTGTCGATAACCATACCATGGTCATCTCGCTTATGCATGCCATCATACCCTATTCCTATATTTGAGTTACTGCAGGCCTGTGGTGCTCAAGACAGCCTTTCAACTGCCGTGGCCAAGATGGCCACTGAGATCTCGCAGCCCGAGAGATCTCCATCCACAAATCAGGAGGGCAGATGGCACCCAGTGTCTCATGAACATTGAGCTTCCCGGTGAGCAAAATCCAGCAAAGGACCTATGGGTCCGAAGCCGAATTCCATCACTGTGACCAGACCATTACAGGTTGCTGCAACCCTGGAGTATCAAAAGATATGGGAGCAATCCCATCCCTTCCTAAGGTGCAGCATTCAAGTATTCCACCCTGTCTGTTGCTACCAGCCTGTCCTACCACCATATCCATGCCATGTCCAGCTAGTCCTAGGACTACTGAATTTGAACCAGTTCTACCGAGCAACAGCACTGGAATTCTAGGACCAGTGCATGTCCGAAGTCCCAAGAGGAGAAGGGCTGGGTCTAGGAGGTAGGTGGAGAGCCACTAGGGGAAACCTGCAATTACTGGGTGGGGCCTTGGGTGCTCCCTGCCCATGCAGAAGCTAGGCGTTCTTGCCCCAAGAGCTCATAGCTAGTGAAGAGACATCCGGATTGAATGCCGAATGACTTCATCCCCTGCTCCTCCATTGGGCTTAACTGAGAACAACTGTTTCTCATTCTTTTTTTTTATCAAATGGCATGACAAGGGAACCTAAACCACAACATAACCAACCACTACTGCTGTGTGGAGGAGCTGAGCATGACCCGGCTCTCCTGCTCCACTCCCATGCCGTGACCACTAATCTAAGCTGGTTATTAGAAAGCTTCCCTGGTCCCAATGAAAACTAGATTATACTCTGTACACTGTCCCCCTCCCATTCTAGGCTAGGGACTATGCGAGATCTTACCTGACTGCAACAAAGCCTCCCCCGTGAAGGATACCCCTTATTTTGCCTCAGACTTTTTCTCTGTCCCTCATGAAATTACTCTTTGTGAGAGAACAGTGAGATTGTAAGCACAAAACAATGTTGAACATTAAAGTTAGTCATGTTTTTCTTAAGAAAAAGCATCTTACACTAGTCCACTTATTCTATCAACAGTGCTCTTCCCCTCTCCCGTCTGCTAGGCCCTTATCTCTCTCTGCCTGCTGGTCAGTGGAGTTGTTTTCAGTTTGACAAATGGAGGAGAAAGAAGGGAGAGCTGATGACCCTTAGCTCACATAACCCTTCTTTTGCTGCCCTCCACCAAATGCCACCACCTCCATGCAGCCTTGTGGGACCTTCCCTGGCATTGCCATGACATCTGCTCACCACAGGGAAAGTCCCCTACCTTTCTTCCAGGTCCAGGGAGGGAGGGCCCTAGACAATTGGTCCGCAGCTGCAATGTCTTGCAGCTTCTCTATTTTGTGATGTGTCATTTACTGCAAGTTATTGCATTGCATTGCATTATGGCTGGCTCCGCTGTATATACTTATACCAATATATATACAGCATATTATATAAAACAGACAAACAAAAAATATATAAATGAAATTCACACTGAATTGATCATAGATTTTCTTCAGGAATTATCTAAAAGAGGAAAAAAGCATATGTAAAATGTGTGTGTGTGTCTGTGTGTGTGCTTGTCTGTGTCTGTGTGCAATTTCTACCATAGTGGTCCAATAACCACACAGCCAAATACAGTAGTTGTACTTTTTTTTTTACAACTACTATATTATAACCTGTTGAGCTCCATAGCAGTAAAGAAAATGGACATTACTGTAATACAGTTTTTATCTGCTATCTAGAGTCTTCATTTTTTGAGGTGGCGTTGAGATGCAACGTCATTTTCCTTTTTGAGCATTTCACTAACTCCCAGTCCTGCAGCTATACAGCCACTCTGGCAGCTGATGAAAAGCTGAACTGACAGACTGGAAGAGTCAATGAGCAGTAGTTTTCACAAAGACACTACTACTTGGCTTCTCAACTGATAATTTCCCTACAGCTTCTGGCTTTTTGTTTTTGCAAAATTAATGATTTTATGTCCTAAAATATTAAAATCTCCCACAAGCTCAATGCATCTTAAATGCCCTTGTCATCGTCAGCTGAAGTACAAGGGCAAATGCTTTCATGATCACTCTATATATCTCAGTCCTCATTGTTTTACTTTTCCCTTTTAGTTTTAATTACAATCAAAGGTTTGTTGGGTTATGTGAAATCAGCTGTTACTGGCTCTGAAGTCTTGCCTTCCTAAATCCTTTGCCACTGTGTGACTTCATTACTTTGGGCTTCTGTATACGGTAGCACCACGCTCTGGTGAATTCCTGGGTAACATATAATGTTGCAGTGCTGTCTGTTTAATACTGCAATATACAGCATCACCACACCTATGCAAGGATCCAAAGTGTAGTCTTTTATGGAGTGGATAGCTTTTCCCAATTTATTAATGTGTTCAAAATATTTACACTCCAGGATATCCACATTCAGGCATGTGTATGTTTTACGAGTGGGTACTGGGGACAGTTATGTTAGCAGCAGGAAATAAACTAAGCTTTATAAAGATTGGCCTTTTTAAATTGTTATTTCCAGTCATCTATCTTGGAAACGTATGGTTAACAACTCTAAAATTCAGGTAATGTTACTAATAATTATTGTGCCCATATCATCTTACTGAAATGTGTACTTTGCAGTCAAAGGCAGTAGAAGCACTGACTAGCAAACTAATTATCATTAGTTATATTGATCATAGAGAGATACATGAAACTGTTAATTGGTAGAGATGTTTTGAAGTCAGGACTATTAAGAGACTGTATTGATTAAGGGATCAGAGCCAAATGCTGACAATACTGGATTTGCATATGTATGTTACTAGAGAATTCCTAGACAAGCATGACACTATTACAGATTTTCTTTACTGTATAATAATGTTTCTGGAACAAGTTTATAAACAGACAACATTCACTAACAGAGACTTAACATTTAACAACATTCCCTCTTACTAAGTACAGTGATTAAAAATAATGAAGAACAGTAACAGCTGAAATGGAGCGATAATTAACTTTTAAATAAGTTTACATACATATAAATGGTCCTGCCCCTTCCCTCTGAAGTTGTTATTACATTCCTGCGTGTGGTAAAATATACTGCAAGTATTGCTATGGGCTGTGTAAGGGGGAGCTGGAACAACATATTATGGTTAGTTTTACAGTCCATGCTGACCTTAGACTTCATCCACCAGTAACTCAAGTATGTCCCTTCTGTCTCTGGAAGCTCTAAACTCATGGAAGGCCAACCACTGACCATTGTGTTTATCCAGGTAAGCCTGAGTAGAGTCATGAGTCTCTCTATCTCTTGAATAAGTCTGCAGTTTATGAGCCAGTCCTTGGGTTGGGGTGGAGAAGCCAGTAGCAAATGCTGGCTGATGGCCTTTGCATGGCCATATTGAAGATATTAAATAAGAAGTGCTTGTTTTAACCTTTTAGCCCCAGTGGAGCTAGTCATAAAATTCAATGTTTGGGATGTGAGGGTGGTGGAATTATTTTGCGATCTGAGTTATTGCTGATCTGACATCCTTCAAGAACTCACTGATATTTTGTCAGCTTTAAAAAATAATCACATGGGATCCTACTTGACCACAATCCCTCCAACATTTACCCGAACCATGTACTTGGAAATGAATGGGGCTCTGAAGTTTCTAATGACTAGTTGCCAGGAAACTCACTCCAGTTGGAAAAGAAATGGTTTTATGGACCTGTTGCCTTATCTTAAAGTTAAACATTGTAGCAGGGGGAGAGCAGCAAATTAAATAAATGACCTGCTCTTGGACCCCCAAAGTTCTTCGCAGCTAAAGCAGCAACATTCAGATGGCAACACAGCTTTAGAAGGCTTCCTCCAACAGTTGTGCTACAGTAATGACATCACCACTGCAGCATAACAACATAATGCTGTCACTACTGTAGCACAACATAGAGGGTAAAGGATGCACTAGAGCCATCAGACTTGCCAAATCAGAAATCTTCTCCTCCATCTTCCAGGAGAACCTTAGCAACACTTCCAAATTCTGGAAGGTAGTTCATGCCCTTTTCTCCCCTCTTGCCCAATCTAATCCCCCGTCCTAAACATAGGTGATATCACTTTCTCTGACCATACTTCTGTAGCTGTGGATTTAAGCACCTCCTTTATCACCTGTACTTCTACCCTTCTTGCTTCACTACCCTCCTCAATCACTACCCTGTCAGCTTCTTCCACTCCTTCTCCCTACATTCACTCTTTTTCTCCTTCTCACTGGTATCCACTGATGACACCCTACAGGTCCTGCTAGCCCTTAACCCCCATAATGGCAAAAACCCTGATAGGCTAGACCCCAAGCTTCTGCACCTCTCTGCCCATGCCATTGCTCTTTCACTTGCTTACCTTCTGAACTTCTCCTTCTCACTGGGTTCTGTCCCTGCCACTTGGAAGCTTGCCACTGTTGTCCCTCTTCCTAAGGGTGGTGAATCTTCTAAACTAGATGATTACTGACTAATATACCTACTCCTAATTCTTGCAAAACTCCAAGAGCACCTGATACTGGCTCAACTTTCTCCTTTCCTTGATTCCTCCTCATTCTTCACCCTTTCCAGTCTGGTTTTTGCAAGTCACACTCTACCATGACATCTCTGCTCTGGCTCACTAACTCCATTCTCTCTGGCCTGAATCAAGGCCGCACCACCTCTGCCATCTTTGTCAATCTGGCTAAAGCCTTTGACCCTGTTTCCCACACCCAAATTCTCTTCAAGCTAGCTGCAGCTGATCTCTCTGATTCTGCCATTAGCTGGTTCAGGTACTACCTCATAGGTAGATTGCCAATGCATAAGGGTAGGAAACTCCATCTCCCCCTCTCCCTATCAACACTAGTGTCCCTCAAGGTTTGGTACTTGGCCCAATACTATTTTTGAAAGTTTTTGAATGACTTACCTACTGCCTGCTCAACTGCAGATAAGCCATATATATATATATATGCAGATTATACTGTCTTGTGTTGTGCTGGTACCTCTCCCGCTGAAGTGGTGTCCAGCCTTCAACTGTTTTTTTTTTGTATTATTTCTTTTTCACCTCTTGTGCTTTGTGACCCACCACTCCTTCAAGCTGCCAATGGTCCTAGTCTGTTCTGCCTGTCCTGAGCCCTCCAACTTCACATCACAGCCGGCCCTGGGGTAATCTGGATATAACCCTTCACCGGGCAGGTCCTCCTCCGAGGGGGAAGGAACCGGGGGGGACAACCAGCACATACTTGGCCTCAGAGTGCTGCTGAAGTGGAGGGACTCCTTCAGGGCATCAGTGGTAATGGAGGACTGGCTGCCATCATCCAGTCAGCCACAAAGTAGATTTCTGCCTTTCTGTAGTGTTTTCCCTGCATCGCCTTTTGCAGTGCCCCGGGCTCCACCAGAGGCTGCTACAGAGTAACACTAGCCCACTACTCACCCCAGGAAAGGAGAGCAGTCCTTACAGATGCTCAATCCTCTCCTGCCTCTGCCAGCCCCCAATGTCCCGAGTCTGTTCCCAAACCTGGGTCACCGGCGTGGGTCATGGTAAGGTGCCAGCGCCTCACCCCTCTGCGACACCAGGCTGGCACCTCAACTGGCTTTTGACAATGTCCAGTGCTGGTTTCAGTCTAAAAAACTGTTCCTCAATGCCAAAAAGATGGTCTCTATGACCTTTGGCACCAGGCAAAGGCTCGCCAGGCTTACAGCTACCTTACTTTTCCACACTCTTGATGGTTCCCTATTGGAAGATGTCTCTCCTTTTAAATACCTCAGGCTCTGGCTTGATAGGAACCTTGACTTCTCTGGGCACATGGATGATATTCAAAAAAAGCTTCATCCCAAACTTGGTGCTTTTTAGAGACACCGTGAATGTACCACCCTCAGGCACATTGAGAAATCATACAGAAGATGATTCTCCATATTTTTTTTTACTTTGGAGACACAGTCTACAGTGTCTCCCCTAAGTCCACCTTCACCAGACTGGACACCTTTTTCAACTCCTTCTGCCACTTTGCCCTTAATTGTCCAACTTCTATTCACCACTGCAACCCCTACACTTCTCTCTCATTTCCACCTCTCGAGGCCAGATGCCTTGCTCATTGTGCTTCACTGGTTGATAAGTTCTGGCTTGGCTCTCTTCCATCCTACCTAAACTCACTCCTTTCCACTGCCTCTTCTATCTCCTATTCCCTCTGCAACTCCACCCACAGGACTTTAGCCTTCTCTGCATGTAATTCTTCTTCTGGTAAGGCTGCTTTCTCCTATCATTTTCCTAATCTCTGGAAATCATTCCCCTTAGATATCCACTCTACTACATCCACTATTTCATTGTCTTTTTTTTCTTCCACAAATATATTTCCCCTCTCTACAAATTCTCCTGATCCTTACTTCCTTCAATACTTTTTCCCTTTTTCTTGCTCTCCAACCTGTTTCTCTTCCCTATCCTGCCTCCTTCCTGCATTTTCATTCCCACTTCCCCGCACCTCCATCTTTTTTCCTACAATTACTTTATCCCTTTTTCTTGCTCCCCTTCATAATTTTCTTACCTATCCTGTCTTCTTCCCTTATTGTGTAATCCTCCCTATCCACCACCCCTGTAATAATGTTTTAAGTGGCTGTACATGTTTATATGTGTGCAATGTCTTCTTTACTACTGTACATATGCTAGTGTGTATGTATTTCATACATATATATATATATATATATATATATTTGTAAGCATATATGTTTCGTGTTCATTCTGGCTTATTGCATAGTTTCATTTATATTTAGTACTGTTATACCCTTTTGTTGTTCAACTGTATCTTATGCATTTGTTACATTACTTCAATTCATGTTACTCTGTACTTGCTATTTATAATGTATCCCATTCTCCCCTCCCCCAGGGCACTTCTGGAAATGAGCTCTTTGAAGCTCATGTTGTCTTTCCTGGTGAAACTTTTCAAATAAATAAACAGCAACTTAGAATGCTGCCACACAACTGCTTTCCTCTATTATATCTAAATGGAAGCTTTTTTTATTTGTTTTTTTTAAACCTAAACTTACAGAACAAGCTGGAGCAGATTTAATCAGAAAGTTGAGCTTGCCATTAACCCTCAAGTGCCCCTCCCCCAACCCCCAGTTCCCTGTCAGGAGCTAAGCATCCGAAATGGGTATGGATGGCCTTACACTATAAAAGATAATGTGTGGGCATCCATACACAGACAAGCCTGTGTCTTCATCTTGAGCTTTATATGGCAACCAGTGAACCTCTTAAGTTTTGCTCTCAAGATTCCTGGCTGCCGTAAAAAAAACTACTGATGCAGACACAGGCTTGTTGTGTATGGCTGCCCATACATTATCCTCTATAATATTTTTGCTATAATTTTAAAGTCTGTATTCAAGAGCGTTAAGGGACTCCAATAACTGATATCTGATAATCGCCCTTTAAACTCCTTTCCAGAAAAAAATGTACTTCCTTATCCTCTGTAAGAAAGGAGTTCCATATTTTAGCCTGAACTTTCCATAGTTTATTTGTGTATGGCATACAAAATGCCCTAAACAAGCAATCTTCTCCTGGCACCACAGCACTATTTAAAGTTTTAATAGCTTCTAACACTTCTTGTGTAGTAATGGATGTCTGTAGTAATGACAAGGCTACAGAGGGACCTGTAGTCCCTGAAAAAAGTGCCTTGTTTGTCATAATTACAGAGACTGTACCAAACATATTGTACATGTACAAATCTTCAATTTCTGAGATTTTCTGTGAGTCAGTATAAACTGCCCCCTGTTGATCACTAGCTTGGTCATGACCCAATGTTTAACCCTGTCTGAGCATGTGGTAAAGGGGTTTACTTGCCCGCTTTCCCTAAACGCCTTTGATAACTAACCATTTTCTGACTTTAGTAAATCAAATTGTGTACCATAATTATGTGGGGAACCTTCTGCTAATGTTAATTGCTTTTGCAGCTGATGATGCAAATCTACAGTAAATACTTAAAATACTGTTGATGCTTTTTTCTTTGCTAAAGAGAGAAACAGACTTTTAAGTTCTGATTTAAAGTCCTCTCACCAACGAAGCAGGTGTCATACATATCTAACAAATTTAGTTTGTCCTTTATGAACTGCCTAATTTGTTCTTTTACCTGCACATCCTCTGGAAAGGCTATATTAAGTTTCCACAGGCCCTGATTAATCCAACCTTTAGAGGTTCCAATAACAGAGAGGCAGAGTGCCCTGTGATCTGTGGTTTCCTCTGGGAGAAGATCTGCTGACCTTGTTTCCACCCAAGGTGAAACAAATATATAATCAGCCTGTTGTTAATGACCTTTGCAAAATGTACTGTCCAACACTCCGTGCCTACTTGCAGCGGCATCTACCAACCATGCAGAAGTAATCATTTGAAACAGATAATTAGAATTACAGTACTGTTTCTTATTGCCTGTTCTTTAAGCGATATGCCTAAAACTACAATTAAAACCTCCACCAAATATGATACCATTAGATGTATGCTAATATGGTTGAACTGCTTTACATAACTCAGTTCTGTTAGCTTTAGTTTGTGGAGCATATATATTTACAGACAAGGTAAGGTCTAAGGGTAGAGGCTGAGGGGGGTTGGGAGAGGCATCAAGGAGAGGACAAGTTGGGCAAAGGCTGACATGTAAGGTCCATATGGTGAACCAATGTAGGTGAAAAAAATTTGGGAATAGCAGTGGCAGTTTTCCTTCCAAGTATGTATTAGGAGTGACTTGAAGGAGGGAATCCAAATAAGATGTGTCAGTTTTATGGAATTTTGGAGTGTGTGCCATAGGGTAGGTAGAGTATGGCTAATGGACAATGCACCAAAGCGGGATCTCATCCTGGGGGCGTCAAGCATAATAAATGCATGTCTTCAAAGGGAATATGCACAGGTATACATTAGAAAGGGACAGTGATGTAAGAATAGAGGCTATTAGTGATTGCTCTGTACACCCAGAGGGAGGCATTTCACCATCTCCTAGTAGCAAGGGAGGTCCAACCTATTTGTGTATATAGGGAGCAGTGATGGTGTTATATGGGGCACTGGTGATAAAACTAAGAGGTCTGTGGTACAGTGTGTCCACCTTTGCTAAGGCAGATTTGGGACAATGACAATAAAGGAAGTCTGCATAATCAATAAGGGGGAGAAAGGTTGTCTTTATCAGTCTTAATTTTGCCTCATGAATTAGCAGGTCATTGATGTAGAAGAAGAGACTTAATCTTTGTCTTAACTTTTTTTTTTGAGAGTTCATCAATATGAATAGCGAAAGATAGCTTACAGTCAAGCCAGAACCCTAGGTACTTAAATGTGTCCACAGTTTTGAGGGGTTCCCCTTGGGTTGCATATTAAATGAGAAGTTGGGGAATACTGCTTTTGTTTGTGGAGAGAGAAACATGAATGTTGTCTTCTTGGTGTTAAACAAAAGTTTCATCTGGATCAGGTTATTCTGTAAGAAGTCAAATTCATACTGCAATTCAAAACATGCCAAATCAAGGTTGGGCCAAGCGATGTACAGTACGGTGTCATCTGTGAAGAGAAGAACACTTGCTGAGCTAATATTGAAATCAATGTCATTAATGTAAATAGCCAATAAAAGGGGCCCCAAAATAGATCCCTGAGAAACCCCTCCAAGCACTGTTTTTAGAGGAGAGAGATCACCCTGGGCTTTCACCTGTTGCTGTCTGCCTATAAGGTAGCAGGAAAACCATTTCAGAGCAGTGTCATCCAAACCAACATTATGCAGCATATGTAGTAATAAATCATGGTCAACAGTGTCAAAGGCCTTGCTTAGATCAAGGAAAAGTGCACAGATATGGTTCTTAGAATTAAAGGCAGTTTTCCAGTCATTTGTGACTTTGGCCAGGGCAGATACAGTACTATGCTTGGGCCTAACGTCAGATTGTAGAGAACTGAGCATATTGGGAGATTCCAGATGTTCTCCTAGTTGTGAACTAACTAATTTTTCAAGCAATTTTGATAAGGTAAGTAACAGTAAGATTGGCCCGTAATTGTTAAGGTCTCTTGGATCACCAGATTTAAAAAGTGGGTTTGTGTAGGCTGTTTTCCAAGCAGGGGAAAGAGCCCCTTGAGAGAGGGACAGGTTGAATAGATGGGTGATGGGTGGAGCCAGTGCATAGTAGCCTAATTTTAGGAAGAAGGGTTTGAGCTGATAGGCACCTGTGCTTTTTCTGGTGTCCAGGGTGAGAAGGAGATCTTCAACAAGTTTTTATTTATTTATTTATTTAGTTGTTTAACCAGGTGAGAGTTAAAGGGTAATAGGGGTAAAGGTGAACTTGGTGGCATGGTGAGAGACATTGCTGGGGGAGCATGTTGGGTCATGAATGTCAGGATTCTGAAGTAGCTTACTGGGGGGAGATGTCAAAGGCAATTCCTGCAGTAGCGAAGTGATTATTTAGTTGCTATAAGATGCTATGCTTGTTTGTGAAGATACTGTCCCATGACGTTATTTTGCTAGGTAATGTCGATAAGGTACTATACCCTTCAATTTCCCTCATAATTTGCTAGAATTTAGCAGCATTTTGAGAAATCTAGTGCTGCTTGGAAGTAGTTTGTTTTTTCTGCTCATATCAGCTTGGTAGAATAATTCCTGGCAGTTCAGAAGACCACTCAATCCAATGCTAATTTATGCCTTTTTCCATAAGGAATCTCTGTAAGCAAGGCTGATTTTAGTGCACTGGGACAGGATCTTTTTCTAGTTCTAATTTTAACAACAGGAGCATGTAAATCAATTAGCTTTAGCACAAAGTTCTGAAAAAATTATTGAAGGCCTCAGAGACTGAGGAAGCAAGATAAAGGTCTTGCCATCTAATTCTGCTTAGGTCATCCAGGAAGGCAGTGCTATTAAAGGAATGAAGCTCCTTTGGTAGATGAAACTAGAGGTGGAGATGGGTTTAGATAAGAATCTTACACATGCAGCTGTCCTGTGGTCACTAATATCATTGTGAAAAATCACAGTTTGAGAGATTTTATAAGGTTTATTGATGAGCATTAGGTCTAAAAGGGTTCAGTGTGTAGAACGTTTGGGATTTGGGCGAGTAACACCAGACAAGAGCTGCATCAGTCCTAGGTCATCACATAGGTCTTTTAGAGGTTTGGAGCCAGGGGAATTCCAATGTAGGTTAAAATCACCCATAATGATAGATTCCCATTTAGTAACTTCTAAAATTTTACCTAGGTGGGAAAGAATCTCAAGGCCCCCTGAAGGCGGTCTATAACAACCAGTGATGTACAAGGATTCCTCAGAAGGAAGTGAATCCTTGAGCTTGAGGCTTTCAAATTCTTTGGGCATAGAAGTGGAGCCAAAGACTGAGACTGTGAGTTTATCCAAGATATGTATTGCAAAACCCCCACCCCAGAATGTCTATCAGCCCTAAACACATTGTATGCAGGAATAGTAATGTCATGGTTAGGGGTGTGCCCACATAACCATGATTCTGAGACCACTATCATGTTAATGGAGGTATGTGTAGCCCATGGCTGCAGCAAGTCAATTTTTTGAGTAGGCTGCAGACATTGATATGTAAGAGGCTGATACCTTTGAGCTGGGCTAGGTTAGAGGGAGCAGCAATGGGTGTAGGAGGTCCAAGATTAAGTTCCACATTCCCAGAACAAAGCAGTAAGATAAGGAAAAGCTTTTTGAGTCCATTGATAATTACTTTAAGGGAAGTTAGTTGGCCTCTTTTATATGGAGCATGAATACTTGATGGGGAGCTTAAGTCAGTGTGACAATGAGATAGGGACAGCACATAGATGGTCACACGTGGAGATATGCTTAGAGGTGCTTGATTATAGTGTACAGGCTTAGGAAGATGGAAAAGCTCGGTATAATTCACTGGATTAGTACCAAGGAGGGAAGAAGCTGCTGGCAGAGAGGATTCCCTATGGAATGAGTAGAGGGGGGACCAGGGGTCTGTGGAGAGGGTAACTTGCTTGAAATATGTTAATAGATGTCCATTGTGTCAGGGACAGATAGCTAAGAATAATGATACTTAACAGGAGAAAGCAGCACTGGAGGGTATGAAGGGCATTCCAAGATGCCCCCTCCTGAATGGACCAGCACATAATGGTTACCTTAAGAGGGAGAATGTAGGTGTAAAAACAGTGGGAGCATAAAGTAAAAGGAATAAGGAGCAGAGAAGGACAATGCTGGACATTAGTAATAGGGACGCGGAATTAAGTCAGAAACTTCGTCCCTCTAGTTGATGTTTAATATAAGGTACAAATGAAGAATTGGACACGTTGTTGAATAGACCGATCAGCTTAGAAGCATCATGTGATTGACTAGGGTTATATATTAAATTCACCAGATAGGGCGGGTGGGGGATCCGAGGTGGGGCAACTGATCAGGGCAGGAGTGCCTTTGGGGAGAAAGAGCAGATTAAATTTAAAGAAACTCAAACAAAGGAGCTGTAATCACTTTGGGCTAATCGGGGGGAGGGCTACCAGAAGAGAACAGAAGAATGGGAGGGGAAGCAGAGACAAAGGCAAAAATAAAGATTCAGGGAAACAAGAGAAGAAAAATGCAGTTAACACAGTATTACAAATTCCAATACATTGAACTTGCACAAGGCTGAATTACAGTCTACTTCCTAATTAACAAATGTTGTGGCTAAACATTTGTGTTTTCTACAGATCAGAATGTGAATAGGAGCCAGTAGTGAAGTAGTACAGAAAAAAGTGTCAGATTCAAAAGGTGCTCTGAGGAGCTGGGGGTTACCGAGAAGCCTGTACTTTGCGGCTTGATCTAGGCCAGCAGGTGGGTTGGCCAGACAGAGTCACCAGAGGAGTGGTGTCTAACAGGAATCTGAAGCAGAACACTGGATTAGGGCAGGAGTGCCTTGTGGCTTGATCTTGGCAGGTGGGTGGGTTGGGCATGTTCAGCTTCCAAAGGAGTGGTGCCTAGCAGGGATCTGAGGTGGAGCATCTAATCAGGGCAGGAGTGCTTTCTCCCAGTGGCCAAAAGATGGCCCATACTGCAGTAATCTTTTTGTATACTGCAATACCAAGTAATGTATATAGTTTGTTGTCTTGCAAACATGTAATAGAATTCAGATCTCTGAAAATGATAATGTAACTGGACATTTCTTAATATTACAAATACTATTTGCAGTTAAAGTTGTGATTTGAAACTCTGGGGAATGCATAATGGTCAAAGTGCCTAGCAATAGAAATAAAAATAATTGTCTAAGTGTCATTATTTATTTATCCCCCTCCCCCTTACTCTTCATTCTGCCCAATGTTTTGCATTTTTTTTTGGTTTTGCAGCTGAGTCCATGTTACTGAGTCTTCAGCTTCTGTTGGGTCTTGCTGTGAGGATCGAGCAAAAGAGTCAGCATGTTCTTCCCCACGTCTCCCTAGTTTCTATTAGATGCCAAAACTTCAAAGGGGTTATGGAAGTCCACTGGATCTGTCCTGGACTGTTTAGGTTTCGGTTGACCTTGCTTCTTCCTTTGCCTTATCACCATATGAAAGGCTTCAGTTTCTGGGGTGGTAGGGGAATGCATGTGTGAGTTTTTGGATTTAAAAATATTAGACTCTTGAGGACTGTCCACACCTTGCATTATCTGGGGGATCTACCACACCTTGCAATTTGAGAGGGTTTTTTTGCACCACCATGGAGTCCAGACCTTGCTCAGTAGGTGTAGCACTATCAGAGACTACTTACACAGTGGGCTACTCCACCATTTGGGCCTCCCTCATGGGAGGATTACATTCTTGAACTTCAGACACATAACTGGTGCTGGGCTGTTCATTTGCTTTATCCTACTGGCTCTCTGAAGGTCTATTAGAATGGTTTAAGGCCTGTGATATATAGAAAGTAGGCTTCTTTGTCCTGGGACCTAATTTTTGCACTGCTCTGACTTAGAAATCTTTTCCAGCAGAGTCCACATCATCACCCCTGTTGCTGGATTCCTACGGACAGGAAAAAAAAAAGTGTCCTCTTACTCCTCACTCCAATTAAAATGAATGACATTTTTACATACAGAACCTGTTGGTTTGGCCTATTTACAAATAGAATCTGCATCTCACAGAATTGCAGGATCTGCTTTGCTGTGTATATATATTGCGGGGTCCTGTGCAGGGAGACTCAGTTACAGCATGTGTGTGTTGTAGTAGCCATCTTTATTTCTTCTCAGACATAGTGGTCACACATCAGTGGACGTACACAAAGAAAAGCCCACTGGGCATGACAAGAAATTATACCTTAGATAGGACTGCAAATAGCTATATGCAAAAACTACAGCACAAATTGTGTTCCTTAGACTTCCTACTATATATATATATATATATATATATATATATATATATATAATATCTCTCTATATATATCCATTTCCATTCTACCATACACATTCATGTATATACCATACTCCTCCTCCTTAGAGAGATACCTGTCTAAACTACTTAAACAGTAACATTTCCTAACTTCTTGGCCAAAATAGACTATTCAGTACCCAGAAACAGGTTATGGGGATTATTCTACCCCATGGGTAGAATTTGTCACTAGCTAAGTAACAGTACAAGTAAGAGTTCAGTTGCACAGAGATACAGGTTCAGTACATGACTTTAAAGGTCAAGTCTTTGTGGTGGTCTTTAGTGCCTAATGGGATATCAGTGGGCTGGAACAACAACTGCTGTTGAATTAGGTGTTCCGCTATTATTGGGCACCGGCCCTGGTGGAGCTTCACAGGCAGTAGCAAAGTCCTCTACATCACTGTCCTCATCTGGAGTGATGTTTTCTGTTGCATTTGCTGGAACCTTGGAATGCAGCAGGTGATCCACATGTATGTGAACAAGTCGATGTCCCATGCTAACTGCATGAGTCAAAAGTCCACATTTTTCAATCACCCCCCAGGAATTCATGAAATCATAGGATGTCTACAGTCTCGAACCATCACCCTCACCCCAGGATGAAGTATTTGTACCGGCTTGACTGACTTGTCATGACCCTTTTGCTGTTCTAGTTGATGCCTTTCGACAGTATCGCCCAAGTCCCGCTTGAGCAATGGCAAACAGGTACGAGGTTGACATTTGAGAAAGAATTCAACAGGTGTTCACTCTGTGACTGTGTAAGGAGTGTTTCTGTAAGTGAACAGAAAATGAGCCCGCCTTTGAGCTATAGGTACTTGCTGTGAATGTAGTTTATTCCAAGCTTTTTTAAATCTCCTTACAACATTTTTGGCTGCTCCATTGGGTGCTGGATGGTAAGGTGGAGTCAAAATATGTCAGATGCCATTTTGCTTTAGGTAGAGTTTGAAATCATAGGAAGAACATTGGGGACCATTGTCCAACACTAACTCCCGTGGTAGGCCATAAAAGGTAAACAGTTGTCTCAGAAGGTTTACAGTCTTATCAGTAGGCATGACTTGTGTGGGAAACAATTCCAGCCATTTGGAGTGGATGTCAGTTACTACTAAGAAATGTTGGTTGTCCACTTTGGCATAGTCGACATCTATGTGCTGCCATGGTGTGGTAGCCCAGAACCATAGATGTGGGGTGCTCTTGATGGTTGGTTGCAAACAGCAGCACATGGCCCACATTGGTTAATAAGATGTTGGATACCTTGCTTATGTCCTGGCCACCAGTGGTATCCTCTGGCCAGTGCCTTCATTCAAGAGATTCCAGGATGACTGTTATGTAAGTCAGAAAGTAATCTCTTGTTGAACTTTGGAGGCATCCCAACTCAAGCTCCCCACAGAACACAGCCTTGCTCTGTGGACCACTGGTCCTTCTTGTCTAAAAAAGGTTGGAGAGGTGGGCCTCTGAAGTTGGGCCAACCATTTAGGGTGAAATCTAGGACTTTAGGAAGGACAGGATCTTGCCACGTCTCTGCTGCAACATCTTCTGAAGTAATGGGTAATTCTCCAATATGTGAAAGATTGAATACTGCTCTATTGTCTTCCAACTCTGTTGCATTTTTGAATGGCAATCTTGATAATGCATTTGCATTGCGTGATCATGAAAAAACATCTCTATTCAATGTCATAATCATATGCCAACAAAATCAGGGCCCATCACTGCATTCTGAGTGCTGCAAGAGTTGGTATTGTGGCCTTTGTCCCCAGAATTGCCAGAAGAGGCTTGTGATCTGTTAGCAAAGTGAATTTCCATCGATACAAGTACTTATGGAACTTCTTAACACCAAAAATTATGCTCAAAGCTTCTTACTCAATCTGAGCATAGTTTTGTTCACCTGGGAACAAGGTCCCAGAAGCAAGAGTGATCAGGTATTCCTCCCCAGATGGTAACACATGAGAGATGATGGCCCCCACTCCATATTGTGATGCATTGCATGCTAGCCTCAGACATTTGGTAGGGTCACAGTGTACTAACCATTTGCTGCTTAGAAGACATTTCTTGCCAGCCAACCGGTGCAGCAGTTGGATTTCCACTTGTGACGCCGATGACCCAGGTTCAGGAAAATACCTGGGAGTCAGAGGTCCGGCCAGGGGAAAAGGATTGAGTGTCCTGGGGACTACTTTTCTTCTCAAGGGAAAGGGAGGGGAAGAGTGTCTTGTGTTTACAGGCCCCTGGCAGAAGCTGGGATACTGCCATGACTGATGCCATTATATTAGGGGCAAATGCTAGACATCATTGCACATCCCTGCCCCCAGGGAGCAAGCATGGAAAAATCCCAGCCCCTTGGCATGACAACCCACTCTACTCTGCCATCCACTGCCTCCGCCGTCCACTGGGGGGTCCCGCTCCCATTGCCCTGACCCGGGGATAAGCCAGGACTTGCCAACAGTGTCCATTGGGAAGGGATACCCCCTGCAGCCCAGCCCAGGGGGGCAAGCCTGGGCATGGGGACAGTGGGTGGAGCAGGTCCAAGGATAGGGGGAACCAGAAGAAAAAAAAAAGAACATTTCTTGCAAGCCTAGAATGCTTCGTTACATTGCAGTGACCAATTCAATTGAGCTTCATTCTGTAGTAAGTCATGGAGTGGTTGTAACAATGTGGACAGCTGGGCTAGGAACCGTCCATTGTAGTTCAAGAGTCCTAAGAATGGTCTTAACTCTGTCACATTTGTTGGTGCAAGTGCCTTGACTATAGCATCCACCTTGCTCTCTGTTGGATGTAGGCCTTGGGCTTTGAACCAGTAACCTAGGTATTCAATAGTATTTTGCAGAAATTGGCATTTAGCTAGATTTTCTCTTCATCCATACCACTTCAGGCTGGCCAGAACTCATTCCAGGATTGCCAGATGCTCTTCCACTGTGGGTGCTGTTACCAAGATATCATCCATAAAGCATACTGCATGGTCCAGTCCATGCAGTATCTGGTCCACTGTGTTCTGGAAAATTGCTGATGCTGTGGGATCTTCATATACCAAGTGATGAAACCTGTAAAGTCCCTTGTGGGTGTTGATGGTTAGATACTGTTCCAACTCTGGTTACAGTTCCAACTACTGGTAGGTAAAAGATAAATCCAACTTGCTAAACAACTAACCCCCTGAGAGTGTGGCAAACAAGTCCTCTGCATTGGGTAATGGTATGGGTCTGGTTGTATACAATGGTCCACTGTTTCCTTGTAGTCACCACACAACCTCACTGCTTTGTCTTGTTTTGGCACCACAACAATAGGGGCAGCCCGGTTACTCCCCTCTACTCCTGAGATGATACCATGGTATTTGAGATGGTCCAGTTCCTTCTCTACCGCTTCCCTTAAAGCATAAGGTACTGGTTGAGTCTTGTGGAAAATTGGAGAAGCTCCCGGTTGCACTCGGATCATTGCCTTGAAATCCCAGATCATGCCATAACCATCCTGGAAAATAGGACTATGTTTGTTCAGTACTTTCTTTAGTGCATCTTGCAGTGCATTGGTCACAGTATTTAAGCTAAAGATCTTTTTCCAGTTCATTTTGATCTGTGTGAGCCAGTCTGCCTAATAATGCAGGTCTTTCTCCTTGTACCACCACCAGAAACAAGGTCCACATTCCTCCTTCATAGGTGACTGGTATTTTAATTTCCCCTAGCACAGGGATTGGGTCTCCCAAGTAAAACTAGAGTTTTTTTTATTTACACTTTTTTTTTGCTGCCGCAGGCTATCCAGGAACCCCCCAGGTCATGTACCCTCGCTCCCACCTCCAGATTGGACTCACCCCTACCCTGGGACCCCATGGCTTGCTCCCCAGGGTGGGGCCATGGCACCTCTTTCCCCTATTCAGCACTGTGAACAACAGGATAGGGCAAAGAGGGGCCATCCTGGAGGCTGATTGGAGCTGAGGGCTGGCATCATAGAGGGTGGCCAGCAGCTCATTTTTTCTTCCCCTGTACATGGGGGACAGGAACGTGCAATGACGACCAGCATCCGTCCCACCCCTCTGAGCACTGTCAAATGCTGGTAGCTGCAGTACCCTTGGCCTCCACTAGGGGTCTGTTGAGCCCTGGACATACCCCAGCTCTCCCCCTGGAGAAGGATAACAGTCCTGAGGATGCTCAGTCCTTCTCTCTCTTGGCCATCCCTTTGATGACCCTGGTCTGTTCCTGAACCCAGGTCGCTGGCATCACAAGCAGAAATCCAACCACTGCACTGATGGGCCAGCATTAAGTAAAACAAGAGTTGAATATATGGCACCCAGTCATAACCATGCAAGGAAAGTAGCTAGGTATGAACTGTACTGTTAATACCGTGCCTGCAGTGACAGCAACAGGGGTAGAACAGTGATAGGGAATTACTGCTACCCCTGTCACTGTACAGAACAAATGTGGAAGTATCAAGTTGCCATGTGCCAGGGTGCTGGTCATGCTGCTCCTGTGCTGGAGTGGCTAAGCTCCATAGCAAGGGCATTCTCACAGGCTTTTTGGACAGTTAAGTCCTTTTCTTACAACAGGCATTTTTAATAGGCTTCTCCTCGCAGACCGCAGACAAAGTGATCCCGGAGGGCATCCTCCAGAAACTGGCCAAAGTCACAGGTGCTTGCCAGATGTTTCAAAGTAATTATGTAATCAGCAAGATCTTCCCCCTCCTCTTTGTTCCAGCGATAACATATGAAGCGTTCTGCTATGAGAATTGGCTTGGGCTTGAAATGCAGTGAAAGTGTCTCTGTGAGTTGGCCATAGGGCACATCCACCACTTCAGCAGGTGCAGTCAGATTCTTGAGGAGTTGATACACTGTAGGTACAAAAAACTGCTAGGAAGACATTTGCCTTTTTTTGCAGTAGGAACTACCGATTGTGGTGGGCAGGTTTTTCGGGCAGCCCGGGAGGTTCATCCAACTCGGGCAGTGTTGTACAATGCCAAGTCTATCAAGAACAAGACTGCAATTATTGCAGATCTTGTTGAAACAGTGGACCTGGCATACATCACGAAACCTGCCTGGATGAGAACTCTGGCCCCATTTTAGAGGCTTTACCTCCAGCTGGGTACTCGCTGATACACCGCCCAAGATTGGACGGGGGGGCGGGGGTTGTGGTCTGTTTCAAGACCGAACTTAACCTCAAGAGAGTGTACTAGTTGAGGAGGCTGAATCATTCGAATGTGCCATAGTAGCAGGTGTAGGTTATTGGATCGCCCCCATTTATTGTCCACCCGGTGATGAGAAGCAGTTCCTTCAAGAAGTGTCAGACTTCATCATCGACATGGTGTTTAGCAAGTTAAACAGGCAGTTCACACTAACTGGAGTTTTCTTTTTACAATTGCTATATATCTCTCTAAGTAAGTAAGATGTTACAGCAGAGAATATGTATAGTGCTCACAGGAGTCTAGCAGCTAGGGAAAGATATGGAAGCTCAACAAAACAAATGTGAGTTAGCAGGTGGGAACTGTATTATGCCTTTAAAAAAACATGCATTAGCTCATGTAACATTTCTTGCACTCGTCTGAGTAATATTGCTTTTATCCTCAGTTGCCAGTGTAATATATTGTGGGGTCCTATGCAGGAAGATTCAGTTACATCATGTATGTTGAGTAGCTATCTTTATTTCTTCTCAGAGATAGTGGTCACACATCAGTGGACATACACAAAGAAAAACCCACTGGGTATGACAGGAACGCATACCTTAGATAGGACTACAAATATCCATATGTATTAACTACAGTCCAAATGGCGTTCCTTAGACTTCCTACCACATATCTACATATATATATATATATATATATATATATATATACCATGTCCGTACTGCCATAAATATCCATGTATATACTACAAGATGCAATTTTGAGCCACATTTATAGTATGCTTTGAGTTGTCCCATATAAAAGACTATTCCCGTTCTCTGCCCCACCAAAAAAAAAAAAGTTCAGAAGAAGTTTTACTTCTGTTTCAGTATACAGAAACATTAATGCTTCAGCCCCCTGTCCAGATGTTTTCTGAGTCCATGACTGACTCTGGTGAACCAACCACAGTGCATCTTTGTGTAAGATATCTACAATGCTCATCCCTTCATTTAAAAAAATATGTATTGTTATTGTCTTTATTTTGTGCTTTGAAAGCGGAATGGCATAAAGTGAGGTCCATAATGGCGTGTTTTTTAACTGGTGATATTTAGCCCCAAAATTCTCAAGTCTTTCAATGTTTTTAAAGCCAACATCAAATATTGTATCTCCCAGGTATGAATAAGCGCACAAAGTTCAGTAGCAAAGAAACGCGTGCTATCTTTGAACAATGTTCTGGCCACCTAGATACCATCTGGGTGGTTGGATAAACTTCCTTTTTATTTAACGCAAACTGCATTCCTCCTTTTCACTGGTTCTTCATAAATCTTGCTGAAAAAGTCTGAGTATTTTTTTTTGGGGGGGGGGTTCAGACTCTGCCACTGATCTATTTGCATTCTCTTGGTCTTCTAACAATGAAGAAGGTTATACTGTTTCTGTGTTGTCAAAGTTATTAGGTTCATCTTCCACATCTGGAACCACCCCAGTTTGCATTTTAGTATCATTTGGGCTGTGGTTTATTATGGGTTCTTCAGCCAACAGAAGTTCTGTATCAGAAAGATGGGCAGGTTCTAATGGTGTTTCCAGTAAGATACCCCCTTCACTATCCAGCAATGGATTCTGATGTGTGCTAACAGTGCCAGTATGACTTGACAGGGGTTGGACTGGTTCATCCTGGGGGGGGGGATCTTTAACAGAGAAGCAATACCAGTGGCCATTCTTTTAAAAAGCTGAGGGTCAGCTATCTTTGAGAATTCAAAACTTGCTGTCACAATTAAAAAAACATTTCAGTGCCATTACCTTTTGCTGATATGGTCTCCTTTGCCTCTGTTGAAGGTGTTTCCTTTTGTTCCCTCTTTTTCCTTAGTGCCTTTTATAATACTTTTTGAAGTACTGGAATGAAAAGAGAAAGACTGACCTGTTTTTTTAGAAGATAGTGCCATTATTTCTTCTGCGCTGACTGACAGTGGTGAAACCCATCCTTTTCCATCAACAGATCAAACCCATCCAGCTCTCTTGAAGGCTGTGTCTACTTTCTGGGTGCTTGGTTCTGATGGGCCCACCAACCTGCATTTTGCAGTTTTCTCTAAATGCCCAGTTTGGGTCTTGGCTTGAATCTCAACCAAAGGCTCCGTCACAGACTCTGCTAGGATCATAGTTGTTATGCTATCAAGTTATCAAGCCAAGACCCAGTGATCCTTTAGGCATTGCAATTGTAAAGACACAATCATTATTTGAATCCTTGGGCTAGAAAGCATATTTCCTAAAGCGTGATGAAAACGCTGCCATGGAGGCATGTCTTTCAGTTCCATGCTGACTCCAGCTCTAGGAAGCATTGTATGTGGTTTCATGATTTCAGGCTAACACTGGCTACATTTTGGGTTGCTAAAATATTAATTTCTGTGGTCTGTGCTGTATATATCCATACTACTTGCTGCAGTCTCCTCACAGCACATTACAGGCTTACAGTGTTCCTGAACTGTGGCTTATTCCTGAGCATCATGGTGGATGAAACAGACAAATTGTCAGGCTCCATGGCAGGTGAAATTGACAAACTGACAGCTGGGCCCCTTTTGATCTATGCTGCCACTTTTTTCAGCAAGAACAGTCTCTGGTTCTATAGCTGGAAGTGGCTGTTGAATTTTACAGGGACAGGCTGCTGACATTCTGGCACTTTTTGTGAATGCTGACTGCGTTATTGCAGTTTTAATCCTGCACTAATCCTGCTTACTCAGTGCTGTGCTGTTGCAACCCCCTGTACCTTGGTGCTTTCCCACGATTCACATAAAGGTTGTTTTAGTCTCTGAAACACACAAACCTATTATCTGTACAGATTTATTTGCTGCAACTCCTTGGTACAGGTGTGGCTTCTCACACTGGCATTTCCGTATTTTATCCATAATTAATTTCAGAAGTGCTACTTTCTTTTGTTTAAATGCCTGATACAATGTCATTTTTCCTCTGGCATGGATAATTGCAAATCCAGTCCCTGGCTGCAATGACTTTCAGGATTTTCAGCAAAACAACAGAATTTTCAGCAAAAGCTATACATACCTTGTTCTTTTCTTGTTCAATTATCTCCAGACCAGTATTATTATAAACTGCCATGATGCAGTTCTCAATGGGATCATCCTCAGTAGGGCTTACATAATCTATTCCCTGCTTAAAAGTATTAGTGGTGGCAGTTGTAGCTTTCAAGGAGTCTCACATGGGGAGGGAAGCAGTCTGCTCCACCTGGGCAGCCTTCTCTTCCTCCTCTCCAGAATCCTCCATTCCACTCATAGGAAGCAAGCAAGGGTATAGGTATTTTTCTTGGAAATATACATACAGAACATATAAAGCAAACCAAAAGAAAACAAATGCAAAGTATAGTACAGTATCAAAACATATACATCACAATTGCTTGTAACAATAGAATATACCAAAACTTTCCCTTAAAAATTGCACATACAACAAAAGAATAGACCCCATAATTCCTGTAATGTGGGATTATGAATTAAAACATAAAAAAATGCAAAGAAAAGTAACAAGTATGCTGTAAGACAAAAGGAACCAACAATCCTCTCCTAAACATGTAGCCCAGGTGTGCTCCCCTTATGAGTGTGTAATAGAAAACTAACTAATAACAGAGGCTTTTAACTGCTTATGTAAAAACCTTATAACAATTTTTCCATAATGAATGTACTTTAGCTGTAGTATATTGTTTACTATCATGAGTGTAAATGCTTTTTAGTGTCTTCCCTATATTCTGTATTATTTCCTGGTGGAACACATATTTTTGCTTGAAAAACCATGCACGTCTGGCTTGCCATAGATAATACATTGTTAATATTCCTATAAGTTGTAATGTCCCTTTATGATATGTGTTCCAGATAGGTGCATAAATCCCTAGTATCAGTTCCTGATATGTAAGTCTATTAAATGTCGGGTCTTGCCAATATAAGGATGCACAGGTCCAGAAATTTACAAGATAATGCACTATAGGAACAAATGTTCATGTGTTTCTAGTAATGTTTTGCATCCTGGACAGATACAGTGTCTTTCCAAAAGAGGCTTATGCTCAAGTGCATTCCTAACACCTAATCTGACATGCACACTCAACCATAACACATCCCAGACATAGTCTGGGATCCTATTATTGTTGATATATCCAATAACAGTGTTTTGTTCCCTGACAGGACATTGGGGGAAGTCTAATTCACAACTTTGTCAGTATGTTTTTGAGGTACAGTTGTTTCCTTCTGCATGTTATCATACAGTGGCAGTTATTTAAAAGTTGCCTACCTCGAGGTACTTTGAAGTACCACTGAGTTACCACTGAGGCACTCAAGTTGCAATTTGCATTGACTGTAATGTGATTTTTCCTCATTCTGCATCAGTATATCCAATTTAGTATACACAGGTATACCTCAGTACTGGGAAACTTTTCTACAATGACCACTGTATATACGTATCTAATTTTCCACTGCTTAAGTTTAGTAAATGTATGTATAACATAATCTGGCACAAAAAAACAACTTCTTTATTCTTCTAAGGTTTTGAGCTGCCCAATCTGGTATTAAATGTATGGTCCATTCCGAGTTGCAATTATCAATCCAGTGCTTCTATTATTACAAATCAGCTCAATATTAGTATTGAGAAAGAGATAGTAATAAAAAAAAAATCAGGATTGATCGTCCTCAGACCCTCCTGTTTCTTAACTCTATAAGAAGCATTTCTCTTCACTGGGTTCAACTTGCTCCCCCATAAAGCTTGAAGAAAACAAACATTATAAATCTTGGTTTCTAAGCTGGGAGAGGGATGAAAAATATAACTTATGAAAACAAATATGAGTAATAAAATAGTCTTAATTAAATCTATCCTCTTTAATTTTTAAAATGTCTTCCCTTTCCACATGTTGACTCTTGTCTCTGCTATTTTTAAGCAATTAGTCCAGTTAAGTACTGCCAGGACAGTTAACCCAAATGTAGTTCCCTATATCTTATGTGGCTACTGCTATAAACACAATAGATTGTGGAAGATGTTGGTCTTGAACTCCAAGTAGAAACCTTACATTTTTTTCATAGTTAACTCCTGAGGCAGAAACTAAAGACAATTCATCCATATGTCTTTTCATTTCTATCCCTCTGGCTTCAGCTGCCAGCACTACCACTATATCATCCACATAAGCCATGTTTTTTATTGGTGGGATGTTGGGTGCTATTGAAATTCCTGTTATGTTTTGGTTAGCCTTTATTCTTCTGAGCAGTGGGTCCAGACAAAAAATGTACAGCAATGGGCTCAGAAGGCACCCCTTCTAAGAGTACTAGTGTCTCCGAAACAACCATTAACCAGTGGAGAAATATAAGCCATCTTATACAGGCTTTCTATCCATCTCGTAAAGATATCAGGAATACTATAGGCTCCTAGCAGAGGGAAAAGATAGACATGAGAGATTCTATCAAAAGCTTTCTCTTGGTCAATGCTTAGAAGGAAGCATTTTACCTTATTGTTGTTCCTGCTATAAAACAGTTCCCTTAGAACTATTAAGTTGTCCTGTATGTTTTGAGATCATAAGGTGCATGTTTGCATTGGGCTTATTAAAATTTCCACTGCTTCCACTAATCTATGTGTCAAGATTTTTGTTAAAGTCTTACAATCTGTGTTCAGGAGACTGAGGGGTCTAAAGTCCCTTAAATTTGTCTTTACACCTTTTTATGAATAAAAATCAGAAGGCTTTGTGACATTGTATAGGATATGATGCCATTTGTGAGGCAATAATTGTACATTTCAGCTAGTGGAGCTGCCAATTATCCCTTAAAGGTTTGATAAAGCTCAGAGCTCAAGCCAACTTGGCCAGGGGCAAAATTATTTTTTAATGTATCAATACTGTGTTTCACTTCTTGTGTGGAAATGGGACACGTTAGATTGTTTTTAACCAAATCAGGTAAATCTGGGATACCTAATTGATTAAAAAAAGAAGGCTCTGGTTTCAGCCCTCCTCTAGAGCCAAAAATCCCTTGCACATACAGTAGCTATTAACTTTTTGCAATATGTCTGTTTTGGTGTGAACAGCTTGTCTGCTGTCATTTTGTAAGGTAGCTATGCTTCTACTTTCTAGTCTTTTCTGGCAGTCTTTAAAGGGAGCAAACATTTGCTTTTAATTCTGTTTGCCAAATTGCATTTCTTGATTCAATGACTTGCCACATTCATGTTGAATTTGTCTAATTTCCTATATCAAATTAGAAATTAGGGTTTGATTATTGCTACTATATAACTCAGTTTGTGAGATTGCTTTACGTAATGTATCTCTTAACCGTAAATATTTCAAATATGTTGTTTGTGCCTTTTTCCCTGAATAGTGTTTGAGCAAATCTTGTATAGTCTTGCTGTCTTCCCAACAAGCATGAATATTATCATAAAAACATTGTACAGATTCTCTAGCTGCCCAAAATTGATTCCATTTTTGAACCAGTGCAGCTTCAAATAGGATTTGCATGTTCAATTTCCATGGTCCTCTTTCAATGCGGAGGAAGCTGTCCCCATTGTAATGTAATTTCCAGTATCCTATGGTCTGAAATCTCTGTAGGGTTAAGACCGGCATTAAGCACAGTAAGGGTAGGAGAAATAAGGAAAAAATCTATCCGAATCTGTAAAACACCTTTCTTGAGTGTATATCCTCCTGTTTTATATTTTCACCTGTATGCATCCTGTAAGGAAGACTGTTGTATAATCTTTGTCAAACAATTAGAATCACAAAACATATTTTCTGCTCTCAACTCCTTATCTACCCTTTCCAGTCCACAATTAAAATCTCCACCTAACATAATTATCCTAGAAATATGTAAGTAGGCATAAACGGTCTGGAATAGTTCAACTCTTGCAACTTTTGTCTGGGGGGCATATACTACTATAAGTCAAAATCTAGTGTTTCTTTAGGTGATGACCAAAATCATTTCCTTACCTGGTTCAACATCAAATAATTTAATAACATGAAATTCCATACCAGCAAAAAGAGTTCCTATGCCATCACACCTGTCTTGTCCAATGGACCAGAACCCTTGGGCCTTTGTCCATAGTTTTGTACCCTGTAGGGTTTCAAATTGAGTTTTCAATCTGGTGTCTTGTAGGAAGATAATATGTGCTGTGCTGTGCTGTACTGTAATGTTGTAAAGGTAGCTAATCATTTCCTGTAACTGTTAATACTGTTTACATTTAATATGAGTGCTGTTAAAGTAGCCATGTAGGAATTTTAAAGAAAAGAAGGAAAACAAACAAAAGCAGGCCTGTCATGGTATGTGCCCTTGCTTAGTGGTAGACCCAGTCACCTAGTGGGCTTTGGAGCTGGGTTATCATGGACCAAATCTTCCAAATCTGATGAGGGATCAGACAAAGAGGAGGGCATCAAGGAGGTTACAGAAACAGTATCCTCTTCTTCAGTGTCTCCCCAATCTTTCCCCTTCCCCAAAACATCACATTTATTATGCAAAGTCAAGTCACTTTTTCCCCTTGGATGTGAGGGTATTACCAGATCTGGGTCTCTTCCTTCATCCTTTCAGAACAACCACTTCAAAGGTATCTGGGGGGTGCATGTACATTGAGGTACTAAGCAGGGGTTGGGGCAGTGTCTGGGGCAGATTCTGAGGTTCAGGAGTTACAGAATTATCCTCAGTTTGTTCCATCATCATGTAGTCTAAAGTTTCCCCTGGCTTTTGGTCAGAAATATTGGTGGTACTAGGCCCTGCATCATCTCACTGAGGAGGTTCCTATGCAGCTGACCGAGTCTGTAACCTAGAATTCAGGTCCTCCATATGTGCCTCTGATGCGCTTGCAACCCCTTGCTGTTGTGCCTTTGTCACTATATCTTCTTGTGACATATGTGTCCCCTGTTATGAGATGCCCTTGGGCATTTAGAGAAGGGGTGACCCTGCTTTTCACATAAGTTACACCGGAATGCATTGGTACAAGCTGTAGTAACATGACCATATACCACGCAATGATCACCTCTAGTGCTATCACAGGTATTACTAAAATGTGTAGGTGACCCACATTTAAAACAGGATTTCTGCTGACCAGCGTAAAATAACATACCTTTATCTTCCCCCAGTAAGCATAGGGCTATGTAAAACACAAAGTGCAGGGAACTAGAGCCCATAACTTACAACTACAAAGTGAAATTGCTAATACTGTTAAACAAACAAAATGATTCAACCAGAGAGTCACACTGATTTGGAATGGACTGCCAGAATGGGTGGTAACAAGAGATACTATGACCTCCTTAAGACGGCATTGGACAGATATATGGGCGATGAAAATTGCAGGTATTACCACTAAGTGCCAAGTTACATATGTAACATACTATGAATCCTATGAATCCTATGAAACTACTCAGAAGGTGTAACACTCCATGATCAGTTTGTTGTACTAAAGTTTAACTCTAATTTTCCACCCCCTGTCCATATTTGTTCTGAGTTAATGATTGGTTCATGTCTATCCAAAACTTCACAATGCGGTCTCAACCAACATAGATGTCCCAAATATTAACACTTTCATTGTGAAACATGATAGTAATGGTTTGTAAAGTGGGATTAATCAATGGAACAGCCACAAAAGGTAGCCATAAAGTTGTGTTTTTCTGCAGGCTGTGTTGTTTCCAAAATCTATCTAGGCTATGAATTTGTTTAAAGCTCACATCATAGTTGGAATCCCCTGTATGAATCAGGGCATATGTTTCTGATGCATAGTATTTCATGGAATCTTTTAGAATCATTCTTGCAATACATACCCGTCCAGGAGGCAATCTGAGGCTTCCTTTATATATACGGTAATTCTTACTGCATTTTTCCTAGGAGCAGGCTTTCCTGCAGCTTTGAAAAAATCTGAGTATGATTTATTTTGCCAGGAGGTATTTTCAGAATTTTGGTGATTGTGTACAGGCTCCTGCATTTGCTCCATCTGATTTTGTGTACCCACGTTTACAATAGGTATCTCATTATTTGTTTTAATTATTGTGGCAGCTGTAGTGTCATTGAGGGTTATCTGGCTCTGTGGTAATTGCTCATTTGCTTCAACTTTTTGTGAGAATACAGCATTATTCTCTTGCAAAACCCTTTGCACACTCGTAAGATTGTCACTTGTGTTAGCAAGATTACCACACTCAGATGAGGAACTTGCAAGTTTACCCGATACAGAGATCAGCTATTCAGTGTTCACTGTTCCACTGCAGTACTCTCAATTCCTGTTTAGGCAAGATGTGTTTGCTTCATCTATGACTGTGTCTCTCAGTGCTGGAATCACTTCCTGCATTTGTTGAAAGTGCTGCACTACTGGGTCCATCTCATTCGTGACCCAGTCACCTTCCTTGGATCGTATCCAACCAGCCACACTCAGAGCTTTCTCCGGTGACCAGGATGTGTCTCCTGTTTTTTGGAGCATGTGCAGAAAAAAGGTAACTGATTTGGCTGTGCCCAAAGTTTTGGTCATAGTTCAATTGCTAGTATTCATCAAGGTTGTAGCTCCATAGGTTTTTGTCATGTCTTCTGAGGCCTCCTTTATAAATATAGTAATTCTCACTGCATTTTTTCTGGGAGCTGGCTCTCCTGTGGCTTTGAAAAAAAATATGAGTATGATTTATTTTGCCAGGAGGTATAGCCTTCAGGCTATGAGGATGTTCATTCTCCATATCCCATACTGTTTTAGCAATCACAAGCTTGCATTTATTCTCCTGCAGTACAGCCAACAACAGGGCTCTTTGACGTTTATATTTTGCAATGTCTGCAGAAGTACAAGGCATAGTTTCAAGGTTCCATAATTTCAGGTGCTAGTCACTAATCTTCCAATGCATCTTTATATTATTTAATTCTTCTATTGCAGGTGTGATTTCTATGTCCAAAGCATTGTCAGCATTGCTGTTGGTAGTAGGATCAGTAGAGGATCACACCTCTGTCCTTCTCCTTGCATCTTCCTTCTCACTGTAATCCTCTGAATCCACCATCTTGGACATGTGGTATCCCCTACCCAAAGAGTAGGGGCTTTTTTTATTGAGAAGAATTTGCAGTGAATATGAAATTACATCAAATCAATGAAAGCATAGAACCACATTTCTGGTATACAACAGAGAATTCAAAAGATCACTTGTAAAAACCATTCACAATGATTCCAAAGCTTTTTTAAACAATAATTGGGAACACATTTCCTTTTCCTTCTGGTTAAGTTCTTTTAAATAATTTACCACTTGAACCAGAATCTGAACAATGGTATATTCCTTCTGCTGAATCAGCAAATCACAGCTGGCTTACCATAAATAAGATCTGCATAAGGCAAAAATCAATCTTAAAGTACTAGAAAGGTATTTCTGAAGAGGAGGGAAAAGATCAAAGACCAAAACCTCATACGTGATCTGCATAAGATGTTTGCCTACCCAAGTTTGAGAGAACACTGATCAGAATTGCTGTGGGAAAGGACAAGTTAAATAAAAATGTTCTAACATTTCCAGTTCATCAGGACAAGATACTCAGGGACACATCCGTTCCTCTACTACCTTGTGCTTGTGAGTATTTCTGACACCTAACCTACTGTGGCAAGAGAGCCATGTGACATCCCTTACCTTCAAAGGGAGCCACTTGTCAGTTAACTGGCAGAATATAATAGGCAACTGTATCTCATAATCGGCCAAGGCCTTAGGTGTTTCATAAAACTGTGTTTGAAGAATTTCTTGATACAAAATACTCCTGGAGTTTAATTGCAAGCATTGATGAGTTACTTGCCACTGTTTCAGCTTTATACAAGCACAGTACAGATAAGAGGGGAGCTGGAATTGTTTTAAATTTCTAGGACATGTACATGTACAACAAAAATCTTTTAGACATAGTTTCATTTTCTAGGAATTAATAGTATGTTCTTCTGATTGGAGTGCAATGGACCAATTTAAGTGGACGTCATCTGAACTACCAAAGTGACTCCCTAGAATTTTTAAAGAGCCAGTGGATATATTTATGTTTGCTAGTTGCTCCTGTCCTGGAATTTCAGAAGGAGGGGATAGTAACAGTCCTGAACTAATCAGCATAAGCACAAATGTTAGGGGCTGAACTATAATCCGGTAGGGGCAAATCAGGTATACCTGGATGACTCAAAATTTTCCCAAGGAGGGGATCAATTTGAAAAATAAAAGAAAAAGGCAGCCATGCCTTACCCCTTTCATACCATGGAAGGCTAACCCTGGGGATCCATTTATAAATGGAGTAATAAGAGCAGTCAAATATAATAAATTGATCCAATTTACAAAAACTTCAGGAACTTGATATTTTAAAAGGAATTGAAAAAGATATGTGTGATCTACAAGGTTGAAAGCCTTCTCTTGATCTACTGAAAGAATTACCCCTTGAAAGCCAGGAGAAGAGCACACAGAAATTATATCCCTTAACAAAATTAGTTTGTGAATAATCGACCTATCCAGTAATGCACAGAATTGTGTTGGATCAATGACTTGTTCTGCTAATAAACATAGTCTAGCTAGTAAAACAGATACCAAGATTTTGTAATCATCGTTAAGAAGGCTTATGGGCCTCCAGTTGTTTAAATCCTTCTGATTACTCTTTTTATATAACAAAATTAATAAGCTTGTGACATAACATCTGGAAATGTGTTAGAGGTCAGGATAAAATTAAAAATGTCAGTCAGAACTGGAAGAAAAAATGGCTGAATTTTTGGAAAAATTCCACAGACAGCACATCCAAACCAGGTGCTGCATGCTTCCAAAGTTTACCAAAGGCTACTAAAATTTCCTTTGGAGTAATTGGAGAAAGTAACAAAGTTAGTGTTGTGGGGGCTAACTGTGGAATATTCAAATCCTGAAACTAGGATAGGTCCCATCTCACTGTAGATGGAGTACCAAAAAGATCCTGCAGATATGACTGAGTAAGTAGTATAATCTGGTCTGGTTCTGAATGTACTTTATTTGTAACCAGATCCAAAACCTGATCCAGAGTGGAATGTTGTACTCTGGTTTGACAACTTTTAAAAATGTCAATAGAAAGCTTATAGCCCTGAGTCCCAAACTATGCCTCTAATTTGAGGGATTCTGACCCGATATATTGGAATTTTAAAGAGTAGAGAAGGGGCATTTTTTATTGATAATTTAAAACAAATCACAAATGAAGTTGTTAACAGCACAAACATCATAAACATATGTTCCAAAAGGAAGAATGTAAAATCAAAAATCGAAAACAATCAAGCAATGCAAACATTTTCCATAGTGGTTTTCTCCCCAAGGAAAAAAAGGAAAATCTCACCCCTCCAAAAAACAACTGAAATTCCATTCCCGATCTATATACAATTCCTCCCAAAAAACACCCAACAAGCAATAAGCAATTCTTCAACTAAATGCTAGAGTTCATGCTGCAGTTTTCAACCGGTTTCCCCCACCCAAGTCCTTCCCATCACATATTTTTAAGCTGTTCTCCCAGTTTTTATGTGCCATATTACCATCACCAAAATAAACCCCTAATATTTTTATGTGTTCTTGTGAAATGGTAATTTCAGCTGCCTGTGTAGTCCCAGATCTCTGTGCACCAAGCTGAATACCCACACTCTTACTCATATTCAAACTAGCCCCAAAAACCTTTACATATCTATCCATTTCTTGCAGCATATAAAAAATACTATAATTATTTTTTTAAAAACAGGCAAATGTCATCTGCAAAGGCAACAAGTTTAATTTATTGTGGTTCCAAAGTGCCCTTAATGCCTTGTATCCAGTTATTGTTCAATAGATGTAACATAGTACAGCATCTAATACATATATATAGAGTAACAGACTTAGGAGGCATCCTTACCTAACTCCAATTTGTACTGAGATCCATCATCCTTCTTTCCCAGCAATCAAAGGGGTTACCATGGCCTGATAATAAATAATTTGTAGACACTCAATAAGCATTAAAGGGATCCCGTAATGTTGTAGAACGATGAAATAAAAAACTATTGTTAACCTTATCGAAGGCTTCATGTTGATATAAGGAGAGCACATACAGTAGCCAGATTGTCCTGCTATATAGCAATATTCAACCACTTCTCTGATAATTGATAAATTTTCTTTAATATTTCTATCTGGAAGCAAACAGGTATGAATTGACTGTACCAGATGTTTTGCTACATGTTGCAGTCTTTTTTTGTAATAATGTGGTTAACATTTTGAAATCTGAACTGAGGAGACAGATAGGTCTCCAATTATCAAGATTAGTTTTGTCTTCTTTTTTGAATATGGAATTTATCAGTCCCTTAGAAAAGGCAGGGTATACTATTTTATGTATTAAGATGTAATTAAATACTTTAGTGAAGCAAAGAGCTATTTTGTCTGCATAAGTTTTATAAAAGGTATTGGGTATCCCATCCCTGCCAAGGGAGGTACGATCTTTTAAAGACTGAATGACATCACAAACCTCCTGGGGAGTTATGGGCTGAACTAATAGAGTTCTGTCCTTTTCTTCCAGTTCTGGAACCTCAATATCCTTTAAATAATCTTGTATGTCATTGATCAATATAAACCATGGTGTGTTGAAGGCTACCTAGTGGATTTTCTATGGCAGTTCTTATTTCTGTGATGGTCCTCAAGATTTTATCCTGTGCTGTTCTTAATTCTGTTAGGTCAGTGTTTTGTCTTCTATTCTTGCAAGCTTTGCAAGGGTCTTTATAAGGTGTTTTTTTGTGTTCCATAAGTCATTTTAGCTTTTAAGGAAGCTGACCTGTTTTATTGTAATTTTTCCATTTGTAGTTTAGAGCCATAATTTGTTTAGAGTAATTCAATCCAGTAGAATATGTTAGTATAATATTTTAAACAATCGGGTTCATAATTTTATGTAGTCCAAACAATGTGAGTTTACCGTTTGTTTCCCATATTTTTGAAACCAGCCAGTGAGGTCTTGTTTCGTGACCTCCCGCCACTGAAGCAAATCATCATACAGGTCTAGCACTGACATTCTGGCCATTATTATGGAGGTGACTTGAAGCCTAATGACAGGGTCTTTATGATTTGAGATGTTCAGTCTCCATCTAGAAGAAAAATGTGAAACTGATGAATCAAAAGAGATAATCATTTTGATCATCAGATGATCAGGTAACTCCAGTGGGATAGCCTCCATTTTCCCTAACAATAATTGCTTTGAACTAAAAATATAATCAGTCTTAGAGGTTAATGAATTTTTAACAAAGGTATGCATAATTGTAGGTGATGCAGTGGACATACAATCCACTAACTCCACAGTCTCTACTAATTTCAACAGGGCATGTGAGTCACAATATACTTTTTTCCTCTTAGTAACCTTTTCTGTATTTCTAAGGTACAATTAAAGTCACCTGAAATGTAACTGCTTTGGCAGTTTGCCAAGAATGACTGTTCATTGTTCAAAAAGTGCAACCCTATCAGATTTTTTTTGTGGCCCATAAATTGTAACAAATCTGCAGGGTGAATTGTACCAGATTCCATCAGCTAATAAGGCTCTGCCTGGACAGATGTCAACAATTTTAGGCAACTTAAACTGATGTCCTGAAAAAAGAATATCCACCCCATCCACTTCATCTGGTCCTAAAGACCAAGAAGACGGTCCCCATACCCAACTATTTCTTGTAAATTGCGGGGACGCGTAAGTGGCCAACCAGATTTCCTGTAAGAAAATAATATTAAAATTAAGATCTGTAATAGGGAAAAAACAGCAGTTTGTTTCCTGGTGTTCTCAATACTATGTATGTTGACTGAGGCAACAGAGACGGAAGACATAGTAAATGTTTTTTTTTTTTTAAATCTGGCCTTATCCACACATCCTAGACCTGAGTAATATGTTTTTTTTTTCCTTTTCTTTTTCTTCTTCTTCACTATTTTTTGTGAGTCGATGTCCATTTTCCCTGATTGTGATGATCCATCTGAGGCCAGTTCTTCCTGTTCAGATTCTTCCCAATTTGAGGAGGATAGCACCTCATACTGATTCTCCACCTCAACTTCTCCCCCAGGAGTCTGTAGTCTAAGTAATTTGGAGCTCAGTCTTGTGCTGGGTTTAGCCCATTTATCTTGAGGAGGTGGCATGTCCGATATCAGGGGTTCTAAAGTTCTCTCTATTTCCCTTCACCCATGTCTGGTTCTTCTGGTATGGGCACCACATTTCCCAATTTTTTGCTTCTAGTTCCTGGGGAAGGGGGGCTGATGTAATTTCTTCCTTCAGAGTTGAGTCAGTGATATCTGAGTCTGGAGTGGTGATTAGGAACATTAGAATGTACTCAGGACTCAGTTTGTGGTATTTCTGCAGCAAATAATTTATTCTGTGCTTTCCGAATAAGGTCATCTTTATTTACTGTGTGGGTTTTATTGTGAGCTGCCCAGGGACAATCTTTTGTACAGGTGACCATATTCTTCACATAGGTTACATTTTGAATATGGTTATTACATTGGGTACTGATGTGGTTGAATTCTCCGTGGATTCCACAGCGTAACTTATCACAGACATTTGATAAATGTGATTGTGCACCACATTTATAACAGGTCTTCATCTGGCCCAAGTAAAAACAGACTCCTTGATCCTTCCCCAAGAACAAGCTGTTGAGAATGTGGCCAACCTCAGCTTCCATCTACCAAAGTTTCACTCTAAACTGCCACCTCCCCGTCCAAAATACCTCTGAATCCAATATTGCATCTGGTGCACTGAGGATGTCACAATGATTCTGAAGTCAATGATGAATCTCACATACATAAATGTTTTCATTCCAAAACATAATAGTTATATTTTTGATTATTGAAAATACAAAATCACACATGCCCCCACAATGCAAAGCATCATGGGCTGCATATGCAAATCACCAAAGAATGTTATGCTGGTCCAACTTTAAGCAGAATTGCATGATGCCGAAAGGCCTCTCACACAGTTTGCAAAGGGTGCTAACAGAAGACATAGAAACGTGTTTCATCCTACCAGGACTCACCAGTATGCCTCGTCTGTTTGACACCCCAGTGGAATGGACCAGCTACCCTTAAGGCAGTATGCCTTGGATATATTGTGGTGAACCCATTAAAATAAAAAATGATTTAAAAGACAAAGAACCTCTGTGCACAAACACTGAGGCAAGGGTTACCCCAAAGGGCATTTGGTTGGGAAGCCAAGTTTCAAGAAAATACAAAATCACACATGCCGCCACAATGCAAAGCATCATGGGCTGCATATGCAAATCACCAAAGAATGTTATGCTGGTCCAACTATAAGCAGAATTTCATGATGCCGAAAGGCCTCTCACACAGTTTCCAAAGGGTGCTAACAGAAGACATAGACACGTGTTTCGTCCTACCCGGACTCATCAGTATGCCTCATCTGTTTGACACCCCAGTGGAATGGACCAGCTACCCTTAAGGCAGTATGCCTTGGATATATTGTGGTGAACCCATTAAAATAAAAAATGATTTAAAAGACAAAGAACCTCTGTGTGCAAACACTGAGGCAAGGGTTACCCCAAAGGGCATTTGGTTGGGAAGCCAAGTTTCAAGAAAATACAAAATCACACATGCCGCCACAATGCAAAGCATCATGGGCTGCATATGCAAATCACCAAAGAATGTTATGCTGGTCCAACTTTAAGCAGAATTGCATGATGCCGAAAGGCCTCTCACACAGTTTGCAAAGGGTGCTAACAGAAGACATAGAAAGCGTGTTTTCGTCCTACCCGGACTCACCAGTATGCCTCGCCTGTTTGACACCCCAGTGGAATGGACCAGCTACCCTTAAGGCAGTATGCCTTGGATATATTTGGTGAACCCATTAAAATAAAAACGATTTAAAGACAAAGAACCTCTGTGCGCAAACACTGAGGCAAGGGTTACCCCAAAGGGCATTTGGCTGGGAAGCCAAGTTTCAAGAAAATACAAAATCACACATGCCCCACAATGCAAAGCATCATGGGCTGCATATGCAAATCACCAAAGAATGTTATGCTGGTCCAACTTTAAGCAGAATTGCATGATGCCGAAAGGCCTCTCACACAGTTTGCAAAGGGTGCTAACAGAAGACATAGAAACGTGTTTCGTCCTACCCGGACTCACCAGTATGCCTCGTCTGTTTGACACCCCAGTGGAATGGACCAGCTACCCTTAAGGCAGTATGCCTTGGATATATTGTGGTGAACCCATTAAAATAAAAAACGATTTAAAAGACAAAGAACCTCTGTGCGCAAACACTGAGGCAAGGGTTACCCCAAAGGGCATTTGGCTGGGAAGCCAAGTTTCAAGAAAATACAAAATCACACATGCCCCCACAATGCAAAGCATCATGGGCTGCATATGCAAATCACCAAAGAATGTTATGCTGGTCCAACTTTAGCAGAATTGCATGATGCGAAGGCCTCTCACCAGTTTCAAAGGTGCTAACAGAAAACATAGACACGTGTTTCGTCCTACCCGGACTCATCAGTATGCCTCATCTGTTTGACACCCCAGTGGAATGGACCAGCTACCCTTAAGGCAGTATGCCTTGGATATATTGTGGTGAACCCATTAAAATAAAAATGATTTAAAAGACAAAGAACCTCTGTGCGCAAACACTGAGGCAAGGGTTACCCCAAAGGGCATTTGGCTGGGAAGCCAAGTTTCAAGAAAATACAAAATCACACATGCCCCCACAATGCAAAGCATCGTGGGCTGCATATGCAAATCACCACAGAATGTTATGCTGGTCCAACTTTAAGCAGAATTGCATGATGCCGAAAGGCCTCTCACACAGTTTGCAAAGGGTGCTAACAGAAGACATAGACACATGTTTCGTCCTACCCGGACTCATCAGTATGCCTCATCTGTTTGACACCCCAGTGGAATGGACCAGCTACCCTTAAGGCAGTATGCCTTGGATATATTGTGGTGAACCCATTAAAATAAAAACGATTTAAAGACAAAGAACCTCTGTGTGCAAACACTGAGGCAAGGGTTACCCCAAAGGGCATTTGGCTGGGAAGCCAAGTTTCAAGAAAATACAAAATCACACATGCCCCCACAATGCAAAGCATCGTGGGCTGCATATGCAAATCACCACAGAATGTTATGCTGGTCCAACTTTAAGCAGAATTGCATGATGCCGAAAGGCCTCTCACACAGTTTGCAAAGGGTGCTAACAGAAGACATAGACACATGTTTCATCCTACCCAGACTCATCAGTATGCCTCATCTGTTTGACACCCCAGTGGAATGGACCAGCTACCCTTAAGGCAGTATGCCTTGGATATATTGTGGTGAACCCATTAAAATAAAAAATGATTTAAAAGACAAAGAACCTCTGTGCGCAAACACTGAGGCAAGGGTTACCCCAAAGGGCATTTGGCTGGGAAGCCAAGTTTCAAGAAAATACAAAATCACACATGCCGCCTCAATGCAAAGCATCATGGGCTGCATATGCAAATCACCACAGAATGTTATGCTGGTCCAACTTTAAGCAGAATTGCATGATGCCGAAAGGCCTCTCACACAGTATTGGTTTAGTTAGGGGTATGGCAAAAAAGGTGTCCAAGATGGTGCAAATCTAACTTGGTTTTATAATATCGATAACCTCTCAAGTCCTGCCAGGGACCGCAAACTTATGTCAAAGTTGTCCTCCCTGGACACATGAATCAATGCATATACATCATGGGCTGTAAACTTTAGGGAGTCCTTCAAAATCTTTTTCCCCACATTGAAATGTTCAGGGTGTGTCTGAAGTCCACCTGTATAGTGCAGATGAACTGCGTTTCTGCAAGGAGCGGTTCAGTCTTATTAAATAAGTCTGCAAATCTAGGTCTTGGGGGGGTCAGCCTCTTGCTCCCTATTTGGAGGAATTCATCCCTCTTGTTGCTGCCACAATTCCTGCTGTTGGTTACCATGTTGCTGTGCATTCTGTTGCTGTGCATTCTGCTGCTGTGTACTCTGTTGTTGCCTGTTCTGTTTCTGTGGCCTTTGATTTAAATTATCTGCTCCAGGAGGAGGTATTATCCTGGGTCTCTCTAAAGTGTCATTAAGAGATCAGTCTTCAGTACAATTTATTTATTCAGGAATCTTAAAAACAGGGGCACTGGGTTTAAATTTCTAGTAGCTGTTTGCAGACCCAGTGTCAGTATGTTAGAACTGAGTTTATTCACTGTTTTTACATTTGGCTAGGTACAGTCAGAAACTGGGGTGGCAGGGGTGGTATTGCACTTTCATCCTGTCTGTCCATGTTTATGGCCATCTGGAGTTCTGAATTTGGGACAGTATGCTGGATGCCAGGTACACTCTCTGGAGTGTTTTACGGCCCAGTATCCGCATCTTGATCTGATATTTCCAGTGGTTCCAATTGTGCTGGAACCATAAGCTGTATTAAAATTCCCTTAATCCTCTGTAAACAAGGGTTCTCTCATTCAAGCTGTGATGAATTCAGGAGTCAAGTAGAGTTTGCAGCCACTGAGGAAACAGATTGCTTCCTGTCCTGAGACCACTCTACTGCTCTCTGACTTGGCGCAGACATTGCACAGTTCTCCTTTCATGTCTCCAGTATTCCAGGTCCTTCATTTTGTGAGGCATCTCAATCAGTGTCCAGGACCTATTGCCCATTATCAGCTAGCTTCCAACCAGCCTATCTAAGTGCTTTGTCTGGGGACCAGTCTGCACTTGTTTCAGGTATGTCAGCCACCCCATATTTTTGTATTATGCATTCTCTTACTGTTAGCATTTAATCTAGAGTATATTTTGCCTTAGCCACAGTTTTAGAGCATTTAAGATCTGATCTGTTATGTGTAGGATGTATCCATTGCTTTGCCCATAGTTTAAGAGTGATTTTGCACTTTCATAGCGATCATCATCTGCCAACATGTTTAAAATCACTATTCTGCATTCCTCGATTTCCTTCTCCAATTGTGCAGCTGCAGCCATAATATCCACATTCTCTGTAGCATTTAATCCTTCATCCACCAATTTAAGGACTACAAAAGCCTCATCCTCATTCATTGATTCTTCACTATCTTCAACCATGAAATCTTTATCTTCCTGACAAGCAATGGCTGGGTAGGAGGATGACTCCACAGCCGGTAGCAGCACTCCCTCCTCTGCTGTCTCTGGATCTGCCATCTTGGAAAAAGAGCCAACAGTGCCCCCTCCCAAGAGTAGGGGAGCTTTTATTGAAAAAGAGGACTCCAAAACAAAAGATGGCAAAGGTACACAAGACAAACAAAAACTGATACATGACAAAGCATCAATAATCAAGAGAAAAAACAATGTCAAGACACCCAAGTGGCACAATTAACCCATAAAAATTGCCTTTTACCTGACCTTGTAAACGAAAATCAGTATCATAAATAGTTTGTAAAGTTAGAGTCACATTAGAAAGGAGTTCATCGAACAATACCATGCATTGTTGTGAAATCCATAAACATCTAGATTGCCAAATATAAAAGCGAAGAACAGAAAAAATTAATAATAATGTGTCAGCAGGATGCTTGAACCATTCACCCTTAAGTACTTCATACATCAGTGTACAATATGAAAGAGATAAAAATAAAGGCTCATTCCATTTGTTAGCTAAAAAGACCCAAAAAGCTTGAACATATGGACACTTCAAAAAGAGATGTTCCTGAGTTTCCAACAGGGAAACACAAGAAGCACGATTACAGTACCTGTCACTAATTTGTTTATGCTTATGGGAATTGCCAACTGGTAGTCTACCATAGGAACTCAACCAAACACTATCCCAGATGAAATCTGGCAACCGTCTATCAGAGAGTACCAAAAGAACATTTTCCATGGAATCAGAAGGGCAATCCGGAAAAATTAAAGCATCAGTAAAGTCAGAGGAGATAATATAAGCATACATTTGCTTTCTATTCATTGTTTCCAATTGAGGGATGGAGACTCTCCATTTCAATAAATTCCTAAAGAGTTCTAAATCATATTTGGGAAAAAAGGGAATTCTTGCAAAAGGAGAAGGTTTCCCTAATTTCCAAAGGGGCAATCCCTTGGAAAACCAAGTTCTGACATAGGGATACCAAAACTTCCAACCAGGTCTAAGTAGAGGACTTAAATTATATGAAACAAATATACTGACAAAAAATGCCACTGGATGAACCATGGCTACTCCCCCTTGTCTTATACTTCTTTAAGTATAGCCACGTTTGATGGGATTCAACCTACTCCCCCAAAAGGCTTGGAAAAAAACACTAAATAAGGAAGTAAATAAAGTCACAGGAGGCGGAAACACATAACTAATATATAAAAATATAGGAACCAACAAAGATTTAATAAGCAGAACCCTCTTTCGTTTAGCAATTTGTTTCCCTTTCCATCTAGAAACAAGTAACTGAGCTTTATCAAGTTTATGGGACCAATTTGCAGAAGCCATATCACCGGCACCAAATTCAACTCCCAAAATAGTCACAGGATCTCTAGAAATCAGGACACCAGAAAGCTTACCAGAGACAGGAATAGGTGAACTACCTAATGGAAAACCCCTACTCTTAACATAATTTATCTTTGAACCAGAACATCTTGAAAAGCATGTCAAAATATCACTGACAATAGGCCCTTCCTTAATATTAGAAATACAAAGAACCAAGTCATCAGCATAAGCCAAAATTTTAACTGGAGAAACACCAACATCAATACATAACCCGGCCAGACCAGTATGAGTACTAATTAAACAAAGTACAATATCAATAAAAAAGACATACAAAATAGGGCTCAGAGGGCAGCCCTGGCACACGCGACGCCTTACTGCAATCGGTCTACCAAGCCATCCATTAACATTAGGGAGAAGTAAAGCAGAACTGTACATAATATGAATCCAGGCAAGAAATCCATCAGGTAAACCATAAGCACGTAAAACAGAAAACAAAAAATCATATGAGACCCGGTCAAAGGCCTTTTCCTGATCAAGGCTCAAAATATACCCCGTCAAATGACCAGACTGGGCAACAGTAAAAAGTTCCCGTAAGATCAATAAATTGTCATACTGAGTCCTGCCCAGTATAGAACATGTTTGGTGTGGACAAATCAGATCATCAACAACCTGTGATAAGTGAAGCAATAAAATCTTACTCAAAATTTTTAAATCAGTGTTCAATAAACTTAAAGTTCTCCAATTTCTTAAATCCTCCTTAGGGCCCTTTTTATAAAGTAAAATAACCAAAGCCAGATTTATAGAGGATGCTAAAGATGAAGTAGACAACATCTGATTAAATACCTGGGCCAAAACAGGGACAAGATCCACCTGAAACATCTGCTAAAAAGCAGCTCCCAGACCATCTGTGCCAGGATATGAATCAGGGTTCAAGGAAAAAATAGCCTGACATATTTCAGATTCAGAAATATCTTGTAACAACTGCTGACAGTCAACAGTAGACAACTGTGGTAAATGTAAAGAGTCAAAATCAAATGAGTCATACTCAATATCAACATCTTTTTGATATAAAGAACACAAATAGAGACCAACAACATCAACCAATTCAGCAGGTGACGTAACCAAATCACCAGTCATGGAGATTAACTGTGTAACTAAACGATGGCTCACACGATCTTTACAATCCTGAAAAGGATCCAAAGCACCCTTGTGCAATTTTAAACCAAATCGATGTTCATGGTCTAAAGACTTGGCTCTATCATACTGCTAGGCAAACATCTGTGTCTTAACATTTCTAATTTGTTCCCCATAATCAAGCTTCTCAGTCTCTGCCAAGGAAATCAACCTCTGTAATTGAGTCCTGAGACGTAAATATTCCAAATACTGTGAGGTAACCTTGGCACAAGAGTGGGCTTGAAAAAAAGATTTCCACTCCTTCTTGGTATCTTCCCATCAAGATGCTGCATCCTCATATATATCAAAAACAGAAAGTCGAGCAATAAATTCCTTTTTCCAAGCCTGCAGAATAGACACATCAGCCAACAGGGAAGTATTTAAGCATCATAGATTCTTTTTACATCTAGGGGCCCCTGCCCAAGTCAGACAAACCGTAAGAGACTTATGATCAGAAAATTCACAAATACGTAAAATAACAGAGGTAACTTGCAGTATAGCAGAAAGAAAAATGAAATCAATCCTTGTAGACTGAGATGACTTAAAAAGGTATTACCACCAGAAGGATATACACAACTATAGGCATCTTTAAGCTGAGCTATATCAAGAATTTGTAGAAGCTTACTGGAGTCACAAAACAACTTCAAGGTTTTCAACCCCCTATCAGAGATACTCAGAGCACAATTAAAATCACCAGCCCAAAAAAGTAAACTTGAAGTATGAAGATAGAGTTGAATGTCCAGAAAAAGTGCAACATGCTGAGCCTTGGTCTGTGGGGCATAAATGTTGATCAATCTAAATCTTTCACCCTGAAAATTAATATCTAATAGTAAAGCCCTGCCCGGGCAAATATCTACTAATTTAGAAACCTTCAAAGCCGGATTAGTAAACAATACCCCAACACCATCACAAAGGGATTCCCCATTAGACCAAAAGGTGACACTCTTAGACCACAGGTTATGAGCACGTTGAACTTCAACAGTAGTTTTCAATCTAGTATCCTGTAGACAGACAATATCACTGTGGTGTTGTTGCAAACAAGACAACGTAGTAACCATCTTCCTATGACTCTTTATACTATTAACATTAACGGATGAAATAGTCAAGGAATCCATAAATGGTAAGGAAAAAAGGAAAAGGAGATGGAAATAGAAAAAAAACGAAAATTAAGGGGCCTTAGTAACTCTTCTACGCTGAGACCGTCTAGGGGGAACCTCTACTGGTCTAATGTCCCCGTCGTCACCCTCCCAAAAGACATCAGCGACAGTAGAAGTCCTGGAAGAATGGTCAGAATCTTCACCCTCAGACTCGTCCCCAGTAACTAATACTGCAAATTGATTACCCACTTTCCAAGAATCAGTGGATCCACTGCTGGGTAAGACCAAAGAGGAAGGACGAGAAGGAATAGTCTTTCCAGATCTATGACGTTTCTTGGCTGTAACAGTTTTAAAAGGCAAAATAGGGGAGGGGGGGCATCTCTAAGTCCTCTGATTTCTCCTGTAAAGGCAGGGCTGAAGTAGAGGGCATAGAGGGAACAGAGGAAGCAACAACAATAGAGGGGGGACATCATGTTCCTGTACACTTATTGAAACATCATCAACAAGGCCAGCATCTGGAACCACTAATGGATGTGACAGAGCAACGGAAGATATAGTTTTTTCAACATCACCAGTAGTAGCCACCACATTTATAGTATCCATATGCTGAGCCACCACAATCATGCCTTTCTGAGAAGGACAATCATCTCTATTGTGGGATGCCCATGTACATTTTGAATAACCATGCCCAGTTTGTTCGCACAAATTGCATTTAAACAAATTCAGGCAGGTAGCAGCCTGATGACCAAATTCAAAACAATGTGAACATCGAGGGGTATCACAGGCAGTATTAAGATGCGTCCATGAGCCACACTTAAAACATGATTTGGGCTGACCAAAGTAAAACAAACTGCCTCTATCTTTCCCCAGAAAAAAACTATTGAGAAGATGCTGAGGCCCACAGTTTGTAGAAAAAGGTTTTACACACAATTTCCAACCACCATTCCAAATCTTCTCACTATCAAGGATTGGAACAGGCCTATCCAAAACATCACACCTTTTATGTAGCCAGAAAAGAATATATTCTATACGCACCCCTTCATTATGAAACATGATAGTAATTAATTTAACAGCAGGTTCAGTTAAGGGAACAGCCAAAAAAGGGATCCAGAGAAGGGAATTCTTAACAATGTGATAAAATGTCCAAAATTGCTCTAAACAAGAAACAGTTTTAAAGCTCACATCAAAATTAGAGCTACCAATATGAATAAGAGCATAAATGTCAGCAGACACAAATTTCATAGAGCCTTTGAGTAGAGTTTTTGCAATATAAAGCCTATCAGGCCGGTCTTCCAAGCCACCTTTATAAATCAAATGAACTGCATTCCTGCGGGGGGCAGGTTCACCCTTGTTGGCGAAAAAATCCGACAGTTTAAATCATGGGGGGCACCAGCGGACTGTAGAGGGACAGGGGCAACTTTATCAGGTGCCAAGTGCAAACTAGGTGAATGTAAAGCAGACGTAGTAGCCCCAGTAACACTACAGTCCTTTAAAGGTAGGTCAATCTCAGGAGGAGAAGAATCAGTAGGTAAAACATGCAAAGCCGCAGGTCCAGAGGAAGGAGAATTATAACCTCAATTATAACCATAATCACAACCTCATCATGTGGATCAGGGATCCATTGGCCATTCTAGTGTTTCAACCACCCAGCCTCTTCAATCGCTCTTTCAGGGGACCATCCCGTACGATGTTGGGGAGGAGAGGGGGAGAAGGAATGTTGCGTAGCTTGAGGAATAGTACAAACATTCAAGGAGGTAGGTCGTGTATTGCCCACCTGTGTATCCATGTCATTAGAAAGAACATTTGCTTCTGAAGATACTGAAACCTGTTTAAATACATTACCGTTCATTCCCAAGCGTTTTGAGGTAACCGCAGAAACAGCCGAACTGGTTCCATGAGCAGTATCAAGGTGAAACAGCTTTTGGCACTCATCAGCGAGATGATCAGAACTGCCAGCCACCCCATAAGGTTCCAGAGGCACAGACACACACTTCAGGAAGTCCACATGCATGTCACTAGGAAGCGACAAAAAAGTACGGGTAGCAGGAGGGGAAGAAACGAGAGGAACGGAGCACAGTGTTGCGATTTCGGTTAGCAACTGAGACTTCCAATGCATACAGCGCTCCTCCTCAGACACAATGGCAGCCAACAAACATTCCTTTGCAGCAAGATCAAGTACAGTACCTTCTACAGAAACATTAGCATTCATAGAGAATTCCTCACTAGAAACAGCTTCTACAGGGGGAATTGAAAAACTCCTCAGACAGTGCAGTATCTGGAAACTCAGGATTCACATCAGTAGCCTCTAGCACTATAGGAGCAGAGGAGGAGGCCCACTCCCCTGTCCCATCCACATCCATCTCCTCCGAAGGGTGAGCAAAAGTGGCCATCTTCCTCCAGACAGCCAAAGATTCCCCCTCTGACGAGTAGGGGAATTTCCCCAGTGTCCTATCCATTACTCCCCCAAAAATGGTTCATGCAATTGTCCAAGGCTGAGTCTGGGTGTTGATGTGTGAAATGGCTGGCACTACATGTTCAGTCACTTCACTACCAGTCTTGCACTGCTTGTAAAGTGATTTGGTATACAATGTGTTTGAAAGTGCTATAGAAATGCTAAGTGCCCAATTTTCAAAACAGTGGCATTCACCACAAGGGAATTGCAGCACAGGGTTTGCCACAAGTAGCGACTTGTGGAAAACCTTGTGTCAAGTATGATTTTGTAAGCTGCTTGCAACAAGCCCCCTGGTGCAAGTCTCTTGTGGCATCACAGCAAAGTATGACTAGCTCCACCTGGTCTAATTTTGCATTCGTAGTAGGCACATGTTATGGGACTTGCACCAAAGCTTTGATGCAAGTTGACATAAAATGAGGGTACTGTCCCAACATATGTCCCAGGTTATAAAATCCGGTGCAAGTTGCCACAAATCCTTGGCTGCAGGTGGGGCAAACTTTGTGGGGACACAGGGCTTGGTCATAAGCCCTGCATCCCTGTTTGAAAATGTGGTCCTGAGTCTTCTTCTTTGACCAAGCTTTAGCATTGCTGTTCCTACTCTAGCCATTCGGGGGGGGGGGGGACTGAGCACTATCTAGCTCAGGGTGTTCTATGCAGTTCAAGACTCCATCCATAATTTATTTTCCTTCCAGCAGTTGTGCTGTTTTACCAAAGTGCAAATAAACACTGCAGTGGAAGGGGTTGGACCATATACATTTACAATATGGAGAGACCATTTGCCCATGTCTCCTGATACAGTCACCCACCTCCCTGCTTCATCCAGATCTGTGGAGGTCACCTTAAGGGACAAGCACTTATGGATGAGAATAGAAACTCATGCTTTTACATCCTTTGGATCGAAGCCACCACAACAAGGACAAGTCCTTATGAATGAGAATTGAAACTCATACTTTTATAGCCCTGGAATGGAAGCCACCACAACTATACCCACCCACTATCTGCAGAGTTTTAGATGTTCAGTCTTGCACAGGTGTGTCTCTTGCAACATCCTCACATCACAGCAGTGCTTCCCCATCTGACTATATACTTCTGACTCTTTTGACCACATTACTAATGCCTTTCCATTTAAGGATAGCACCAAGTGGCTAATCTCACTCCCTTATTTTCAGGGATCCTTCTGTCTCTTTACTGTTATAGTGTTGCCCCATAGAATTCAGAGATATGCTAAGTTGAAAAACTTCCCTTACTGAAGAACTTTGCTAAGCTCTATGACTCCATGACGTTCTTCGCAATTCAGGAAGTCCAAAAGTACTTTACTATTTTGTGGATTTCATGAAGTTGCAAAGTGAGATTGTTGCCTATGAATTGTCACTTAGTCACACACTCACTCATTGATGTACATGTGACCTGCAGACTTCCCAGACCTGAAAGTGACATGGTTATATTGCTGCAGGAAATAGACCATGGGGACTGTGTTCCATGCAGTCCTATGTGCAATGAAGAGATACTGTCTGTACCTAGTATTCTCTTCTGAGTTATTGATAGTGCTTTTTGTTGATCAACAAAGTAAAAAAAAACTTCTTATTTTACATCCACAGAGTTGAATTTTGACATCTGTGCAAGCCTTGTTTTTTTCCCTGTCTTTAGTCTATGTGAGGCTGTGCCATGTATGGGTGAGTGTCAAGCTCTTCTCTGTAGCTTGCTGCAAGTATACTGTGTTTTTGCTGCAGAAATCCTAATGTCAGTCTAGGACTCTGGCAGAAAGTGCTGCTGGCTGGTTAGCTGGTAATGAATAACTGAAGTCATACGGTAGGTTTGTGTATTCATTTGGTTAACCCTTTCATTTCTTTAATGTACTATTTGAATTGCATATAACGGTTTTAATATTGTTTGTGTATTATTACAGTGCAAGCAGCAGGAGTCACCAGTGCCAGGATGATTGGTAGATGGAAAAGTATAAGTAAAGGGCAGGCAGGAAAGCCATGGTCCATCAGTGAGGGTGGATATGGGAGTGATGTTTCAGTATTAATAGAGTCACACACAGCAGTGGACCATGCTAATCTGAGTAGCATGATACAGAGTTGTTGGGGTGCAGTCTTGGTAAAAGAGGCAAAAGAAAAGAGGACATGGCAAATGAGGACAAGGAAAAAGAGGGCGATAGTGAGGGTGACATTGTCTTTAATTCTTCCTGGTAGCCTGAAAAAAATAAATAAAAGGGGGAACAAAAAAATAAAGAGTTGTCAAAAGTGAATAGTAGACAACCTGTTGTGCCATCAGAAAAGAAGCTGGATAAGGCTTGTCATGAAAAAGGTGCCAAACAACCATAGGCTCTGGTGACCACAACTGTCAATGTCCCATTGATTTATAAGGCTATCAAAATGCCATGTTTTGGACATTTTCATGGCTGGCTCGCAAGATGATATGTCGCAATATATCAACTTCACCATGCACAAGTAAGCCATGACAGGAAAGATTGCTGTTCTGGCACAAGTGGACAGCACAGCACCCTTAAAATTAAGTGTATAACTAGGTGGCAGGCAGATCAATGGCAAATGACAGCATGTGGTGTGGGAGGTAAACAAATAGCCTCTTTGAGCCAGCTCACTGGCACAAGCAGAAGTGATACCACTTGCAGTTCTGACAACCCGGATTTGTGAACAAGCCTGGAGTTTGAGAGTTAGCTGGGGAAGGAGGATGAGGATCTGGAAGACTGCTCCCCCTCCAAGGTGGGAGGGTCAGGGAAGTTGTCAGTAGTCCAACTCCTAGTGGTGGCTGGGAGCAGTTGCACCTGACATCCTGTGAGTAAGTGAGATTGGGGCTTGGCTAGCATCCACACGCACATGTGTAGGAGAGTGTGTGAACTGCCTCTGACACCAGTATGTATTTGAACCTTGTCAGAACTCCAAAAGAAAACCCCTCCTGCAAGGTAGTATGACACCAAAAATCTTTAGACACTACCCACAACAAAATGACGCCAGCATAAGACTTGACCTGGACCTTAGGGTAATGTTAGTTTCTCCCCATGGGAGCCCCTCGGTGAGGGATAAGTCATGGTCCTCCCAGTCTGGGTAGCATGGGGAAGTGTGGAGGAGGGGGTGCAGGAGGACTCAAGAGCCAATATGAAGTATACCCTCTAGCCTGGCTGCACACCAGAAAGTTGAAAAACAAAACAAGTGACATCCTCCTTCATCTTCTTCCTCCACTCCTGTTGCCACTTCTGGTGTCTCATTCGATGCTGTTCACCAAGAAAACAGAAGATTCAACTCTGCAGTTGTATTCCTATAGTTTATTGGACATGTTGCAATATATCACTCAATTTGCCATAACGTTCTTATGAACTTTGCCGGTGAATTCACCTTGCAAACTTTTCAGTTTCCCACAAACTTGTTTTAAGACAGGAACACTTTGTAAAGTTTTATCAAACACAATGTTGCCAACGTCCTGAGAACTTTGCTGTCAAAGTTTAAATTTGCTGCTTCTCTACTGGAAACAGAAAACAACTTTCCTTATTTGGCCTTCCACTATACTTGCTTCCTACATTTCAGAGTATTCATTACACACTGTACTGCTCATATCTAGGAAAAGGAAAGATCACTACATTACCCCTAACTTAAAGGATCTACACAGGCTACTAGTTGAACAGCACTGGTTCAGAATTGATCTGACAACAGATATCTTCTTGACCTTTTACCATTCTGCCTTTCTGAAATATCAGCCTTCTACTAGGGAAGATCAGAATCATTTGATTCTGATCCAATTTTAGGATTTAGGATTTTAGGAACTTCTGAATCCTAATCCAGTTCCATTTCAAATCCTAAAATTACCTGAAAAATCTGATTTAGGGTTTGGATTTGAAATCCTAAATCCTAAATGCTCCATTTAAAAATTAAAAAAGGTGTTATGATTTAATTTAGGTTTTAGGGTATTTATTCATTTGTTCATTTGAGTTTTGGTAACTGGGTAAATCCACTGAGACAATTGCAATCCCCTTTTCAGGAGCGACACAGGAGAGCAGTTTGTATACAGCACCGTGCTTTAACATATCAATGACAGTTTTTGGACTGAAAAATCCTAAATCTGAAAACTGTGTTGGAATCCAATGATTCCAATACTGTTCTGCAGATTCTGAGCAACCCTACTTTTACTCTCTTTATTGCCACCGTAGTTTGACTGTAATGCTCTTCTCTCTCTCTCTCTCTCTCGCTCTCTCTCTTCTCTCTCCCCCACCATGATCTCTGACTGACACAGCATCCATAGACAACCCTGAAACAATCTCTTATAATGATGTTGGCCTTATTTTGTGTACTATTTTACATTATTATTAGAGAAATTAAAATCTTAATATGGTAGGAACCTGGTCTCAAGTACAACGACTATCACATAAATAATGATAGTTCACTCACCTAAATATTGCAAATAATGTCTAAATTTACTAAACATTTGGGCACAATACAAGATCATCATCACCAATGTTTCATAGCCATGTTGTTTCATAAAGGGCTGTGGTCCTAAGATAAAACATGATACAGCATCTAAAGATGTATTTCTTTTGATCCCGTTACATGAACCATACTTCACACAATTAATAAAGACATTGCCATTTAGGTATGGAAATGTGTATGCTGTGTTCCCCTTACTTTGTCCCCTTAAGTAAATATATTATGCAGAAAAAGAGACAACAGAAATATATTTTACCGTCTATTGAGCAATATATGTAATTATGTCCCACATTTCTTGATATGCACAATGTAGGAAACTTACTGCTCCATTTTAACTCTGTTTACAGCAGTATATGTTTTTTACATTTTTATGTTCACCATGAATGTGTGCACGCAGTGAACATTTTGCTATGGTAGTTGGCTATGGAGAGATGTGACACTGTCCACACAATGCAGAGTAGTGTTTTAGGGGTGTGACAGTGGCACACCAATCATCAGCCGGGTTGATTATGATAGAGTTTTTGCTTAGTGGGTGGAGATGTCGTGGACTTCAAAAGGGAAAGCTGACCGAATCATGGGTAATTTTTTTCCCTTTCATCAATGCCACCCATCAACCAGAGTTGATCTGTCATGATCAAGCTAGAATTTTAAACATGCAGGGGTTCATGTCAGCTGTAACAGAAAACTGTCCATCAGTGTCTGTTTCTGGCACCCCCATAACAGTCCCCCACACCAGACCCTCCCTCTCAGCTCCCCTTAACAAACATTACACTGACACTGGGGGTGCCCAATCCCACAGTGTTGCTACCTCAAAAGTGAATTCTCCAATCCACTACCGCACTGCTCTCAATGCATGGTCACATCTGTAAATAGAGCTGAAGCTCTAGAAGACTTGTGTACAGCCATCAATCAATGTCTGTTGTTGCTGCCCATAACTGTCCTACCCCAACCAATCATCCTTTTCAGCATCCACCACCACCTCCCCCCACAAACATAACACTGACACTGAGGGTGACCAATCCCCCAGTGTCAAATCTGAATAAAGAAAACCTGCCCTTGTAGTTGTGCATGTTGCTTGCTAGGGTTCATAATGGGGGGGACACCTGCTGGGGAGGGGGGCAATAGACCACCAGGAAATACTAATTTTTTCAGGGACTGTGGATCAGGGATGGGGGGGTTGTAATAAACCACTAGACCACCAGAGATGTTTTTTTAAAACAATACGGATGGAGATTGGGATCAGGGGGTGTTACTGTACAATCTGGGGTCAGGCGTGTGACTGGGTGGAGGGAAAGGACCACTAACCACCAGGGCATTTGTTGGGATGGGTACTATGGGGCAGCGGATGCAGTGAGGGATTGATGTTGGAACTGGCATTCTTTTTATAAGTTAGGCGGGTGATCCGGTGGTGGGGTGGGACTGCTAGCCACCAGGGATATTTGGTTAACTTGAGGGTCAGGTGGGGGGAGGGACCACTAGTCACCAGGGCTTATTTTTAAGTGGAATTTCTGTATTTTCCACCCAAATGTTCTCAGAAGGTTTCTGATCCACCACAGGCTGAAGTTCAGAAACTGCGGTAAAAGTTCAGAGATTTTTGTGGAATTTCCATGAAGGCGGAAAACTCCACTTTTGCCTACCCTTGCCTGCCACTGCTCACTGAACTGGTAAAATAATTTGTTGAGATTGATTTTCAGGAAGGTAAGGCATTGCACATTCAGGAGTAAGCCTTGTGTGGCTATCATAAACATTTCTAGCTGTGCTAAATATATGCTCACAGTGAACTTTAGTGGAAGGGCAATTAATAAGCCATGTAGAAAGGCAGATAGTGCAGGCCAGGTCTTGTTCCTTTCCAGTCAGTACTCAAAAGAATTATTAGTAATATTAGAGTGGTGCTCATAGATAGGCATCCACGATATCCAACAAAGACAAAGAAGGTGGCTTCACTATGTGCACATCTGAATTATCGGTTTCCGTGAGTTTTGATAAAAAAGTGTAAGTCATCTCTGTGCTTTTCAGAATGACATGCCTTGTTCAAGGGCTGTGAAAGAGGACTTTGGAATGGACTATCCAATGTTGATGAAGGAACACATAGTGGCACTAAGTGGAAATAATTGCTGTCCATACCAATAGTTGTTGCATCATCAGATGCAGCATCCACAACACATGATTCTTTTGTCTTGTCAAATGCAATTTCTTCCTTTTCCCATGCAATAGCAGAAATCAACATATTTTTGTATTCAAGATAGGTCACCAAGATCTAAAAGAGGCAGCTGTTGCAACCTAAACTGAGGGTCAAGAAGAGTTGAAATAAGAAAATGTTGTCTGTCATGAGATTAAGCATTCTGCAATTTTTGAATTGCTTTATCAGTCAGTCCATAATGGATACATCAGTTTTTCCTTTTAGTTCAAAACCTCTATGCAGGCCCCTGAGTTCCTTGTTCAATAAATTTATGATGGGAATAACCTGGCTTAGCATAGCATTCTCTTCACTAATCTGGCAAATTGCTTCTTCAGTTGGAGTCAAGAGCCATGTAAGATGTCACATTAGGCCCAACTGGAATGAATTCAGTGCAACACAATCTGCTATATCATGCTCCATGGTATATTCATGGACTGCCTTCTTTTGTGTCTCTCACATGTAAAGCATTAAGTTTCATTTTTTGGAACATTTTGTTTTAGTTGTTGTATTGGCAAGCCTTTTTTTTTTTAGGTCAGCCAAGATACCATGTGATTTTAGAGTGACTGGAATGGTCACCGATTTTCTTTGCAGCTCCCAGCAGTGTTACTATACTGTTTTCACTGTAAAGGAAAGCTCACATTAACAGATTTAATGAGTGCACAAAGCACAGAATGTGAGTAAAACCACCATGTTTCAATACAATAACAATATTGATGCCATTGTCTGAAACCACAAATCCAGTATTGATTCCTGGTGCGCTAACCACTCAGAAATTTTTTCACATAGCTCTTCCAAAATATTATCAGTGGAGCAATGCTTACCAAACATGCTAGCACAAAGAGCTGCATTTCTTTGTCTTTCTTCCTGTTCACTGCTGCTTGTGGTGGTGTTTGAAGTCAACTATGACACCCAATGTGCTGTAATGCACAGATAATCAATTTATTTTACTTTGCATACATTTGTACATGTCAGAAACAGCAACAGTTGCAAAATATTTATGGTTTGGTATGTTGTAACATAGAGCAAAATATTATAAAAGGGCTCTAAAACCTTCATTCGCCACTACAGAAAATGGGTGCAGGTCCTTGGTAATAAATTCAGCTATTAACGGATTCATTTTTAATGTGACTTGATGTGATCTACTGTAGGCAGTTTTCTGTTTAAGCATCGCAGTAATGGTCTGCTGTTTAGTTCATGCAGGGGAGCAGAAACCACGGTACTGCAGTTGTGAAGCTGTAGCTTATCCCAATACTTTAGTCAGTGGAATCGAACATGTTTTTTTCTGCCCTATCTCTTGGTCTTTTCACCATCACAGTTGTCTATAGGATTATTTTTATCACAGATATTTGTCCCTTGCTCAGAGTCAGGACTGCTGCCCAGCCGAATGGTTGGATATGCTCTTTGCAGATGCCTTTTTAGTGAATTTGTTCAGACTGGCCTTTCACTTGTCCCCTGCTAACTTCCTGATGACAAAAGGTTCAGACAGCAAAACATAAATTTTGGATGCTTACAGGAAAATAGCTCAACACAACTGAAGTAGAAGGGCCTGTCATTATGCAAGTAACTGCATCAATTTTGGTGGCTGGTGTTTCTGACACTGCTTCATGCATACTGTTGCTGTCCCCAGAAGAGCTACTATGATTGCTATTGATTTTTTTCTACTACTGGCTATGGCTAGTGGTGGTACTTGCCATATATATTTGTTTGTTCTTTTTTGGTTTGGAAACTCAAGTGGCATCCTCTACCACATTGGTATCACATTCTGATTCATCACCTTTGGAAGAGCATAACTGTGATACTTCATGATCTTGATCTTGTTCTTGTACATTTACAACCTCTTCATCATCAGAGGCATTGCTTACTGATGAAGGAGCAAGATATGCATGAGTGGCATATCATGGAGTGCCACATTTAGTTGTGCTAGACAGAGCCATTTCCTTAATCATTGACTTTCTTGGCCTAATTGTTTTGGCTACTTATCTATGTGTTTTATTTGATTTTTCTATCAATCCTGACAGTGCTGCATTACTTTGATCAGGGTATTCACCAACATGCTTTTCTTATTCTGGTTGTGCTGCTTCATTTTCATCAGTTGCTTTACATATATATGCAGCAGTGAATTTCACTTTTTTTCTGAATTTCTTTTTGGGAAATATTTTTATTGTTACGTCTATCAATTACAGCCATACTTTTGGTATTTACCACATGTTCCATAATAGATTCAGATTCTGAGTCCATTTTGGGGTATCCATCTAAACCGCTTAATTAGTAATAGTAGTTCAGACACAGAGATGGGCAACACAGAGCCTGAGACTTGATACCCCACTTTCAGAATATGTGCGGCGCTACAACCTAGTAGTAGTTCAGGCACAGAGATGGGCTACACAGAATCTATGGTAGTATGGCCTTTCATGCCAGCACAGAGATGGGCAACTTTGAGATGTGACACCCCTCTCTCAAAATATGTGAAGCACCATGACCTAGTGGTAGTTCAGTCACAGGGATGGGCAACACAGAGTCTAAGATCTTATACCCTCCTTCAAAATGTAGTATGACGTAGTTGTTCTTCAGGCACAGTGATGAGCAATACACAGTCTGAGACATGGGCGACACTCTTCCCCCTCAAAAAAAAATGTGTACAGCACTACAACCTAGTAGTAGTTCAGGGGAAGAGATGGCCAACAGAGTCTGAGACAAGACATGCCCCTCCACTTCAAAATTTGTGTGGCAGTTTAACCTTCCTAGAAGTACTTCAGGCATAGAGATGAGCAACACAGAATCTACAGTAGTATGGCTTAGTAGTAGTTCAGGCACAGAGACTGGCAACACAGATTCTGAGACATGACATCACCCCCACCTTCAAAATCTGTATGGCAGTATGATGTTCCTAGCAGTAGTTCTGGCACAGGGATGGGCAAAACACAGTCTGAGATGTGAAGCCACCACCCCCCCAAATTAGTGATGCACTATGACCTTCAGAGTCTTCCAGTGCTACCTGCTTACGTCATTAGTTCTTACTTCTTACTTTTTTAATTTTTTAAAATATTTTTCAAAAAGAAAAAGGATTGTTATATTGTAGGATGCTAGGTTTTATTTATTTATTTTTCGTTGTTGTTGTTGTTGATTTTGCAAGAAAAACTGAGTGATTTTACCTAACCTTAATTAACCTATCATTGCTGTAATTTTTTTGTTGCTGGATGATTTTATGAGAACTGCCCCTCCCTCATGGCATTGCAGACTACAGGCCATACTTTTTGTAGTACCCAAAATCCTTATCCTTTAGTTTTTCAAAAACTAAGAAAATGTCTGCAATCTGTACTCTGCTGTTGTCTGCTGTTGAATTTGTTGGTCTCTCTTTCTCTATCTCTACTCTCTCTACTCTCTCCCTCTCTCTAGTTGCTCTCTCACTTTCTGACATGAAAAATTTGAAAAGAAGTTATGATTTTTAGGAGTCTGCATACACACAACTGCCTCTTTTCAATGCAAAGCCCCAAATGAGCTGCTACAAGCAAGCAATAATACCCTCCAGGGTAGGCAGTATTGGGTGATACTGGACTGCCAAAGGGTGTAATGAGGCCTCCGGAAGATCTGGTATTGCCTATATCTCCCACCTTGGAGGGTATTATTGCACTTAGAAAGTGGGCAACCAGTGGTACTTTTTTATGGGATTAAAAAAACTTTAAAATAAATAAAAAGAGTAAGAATTCAGTTGAAGTGTTTTTTCTTGTGCAGTAGTCCCTCCTTTTCTCTGCTGTTCTATCAGCAGCAAACAGAATTGAGTGCACTCTACAGCAAAGCAAACCCAGAGAATTTATGAATTGAAATACAAATAGCTTATTTATTCACCCCAGAGGAAGACCCGTGAGGAGTCGAGGTGCTGGGTCTGGCATGCACTGTGGTGTTCAAGCTCAAGAGCTGGAACAAATATTTGGATTTCAATTCATAAATTCTCTGAGGTTGCTTTGGCTTAAATGCACTAGGTCTTCTTTGTCATTTCATATAAGCGAGTTGGCCACTCGCTCGGGTGCACCAAGTTGCTAAGGCTGTTTCACAGCATTTTATTTGAATTATATCTGCTGTTTTATCTCCTGTTGTCCCCTCCCACTTGTACTTATCCCTTTCTTTGCTGCTTCATCTACTGTTACTCCCCCACACACACTTCTAGTTACCCCCCAACACACATACACACTTCCATAAGGAAATAACAGACATATGGAGTTTGTTGTACAGTCCCCCCACCAATCATTCACTTGTCAGCATTGTTGCAGTGCTCAATAGTATTTTCTGCTGCTCCTGCCAGAGTCTATTTTTTTTTCTGTCACTCAGCAGTTTCAGTGGTTAACACATACAGGTCAGATGACCCTTTCAAGAACTGCACACCGGGAAGTATAATGCAGAATGGGAGTGCTTAAATTGTTTTTATGATTATGTTTTAGACAGCAGCACTGTTACAGTATTCAGTTTCAGAGATAACAACATGAGGTAGGACCGAACCCAATCATGGTGACTTCCGGGGTGAATTATTTGCTGCTCCCATGTTTGGATTGACATTGGGGATGCAGTTGTCTCAGAGTTGGAGTTCTGCTGACAGATTTGTGCAATTAAAAGTAAGGGGAATGTCCTGTTTTTTGAACAGGCAACGTTTTTCCTTATTTTTTTCCTTCCCTGTTATTTACTAAAGGAAAGTAAGACTGATGGGGACAGGGGGCTTGGCCAACTACCAACTGATCTGTTAAGTGAGAGAAAAAAATGGCAGCAGGTCTCTTTAACAATTCAGGGTGCCCAATAATACCCAAAGTTGTGGGGCACCCTGAATGGGCACTAGTTTTTCACAAGGCTCTATTTGGTAGTTAATCATCCCCCTCAGCCACTCAGATGACTTATATTTTAAAGCCCATTTTCTAATGTTTCCTAGGGATGTCCTGTAGTAGCTGATATACTTGACTGGCTAGAACATGAGTCAATTGCAGAAAAAAAAAAAATTGGTTGGCTGCCTTCAGTGTCACAGTATCACAACTGTTTGCCTTTGTTAGTCATGTGATGTTCCAGGGACTCAGGAGTATTTGGTAGAGACTGAAAAAAAAAACTTATTTTTGTGTGTTTTTGTACTGTACCCTGACCTTGTTCAGTAACTTGCATTGCAGTAGTACTGGTGGTGTTTTTTTTTTTTTTACTGCCTGTCACCTTTTGCTTCTTGCTAACCTGTTTTTTTTTTTCCAATTGTTTAACAAGGAGTTGCACACTAAGCTGAAAGCTTGTTTACAGGTGCAATCTGGGAGCACAAGGAAGTTAAGTGACACAGTATGCAAGTGGGGGCTGTGGGATTCAAACCCAGGTCTTCAGATTTGTAGCTCAGAGCCTTAGACCACTGTGCTATGCTGCATCCCTAAACCTGAAGTTCTTCTGGGTTCCAATACTCCCCCCCATACCCCAGAGGCAAGTCCCTGTCCACTTCCATGCCACACAGACATCTGTGGAACAGGCTTCTGCCTGTAGTCTACCTTCCCTGTCCTGCACCATTGAGTACCAGATTGCAGTTCCAAACCTGGACAACTCACCACACTGGGTTGAGCCATGAAAGGCTTGGTATTCTCAGTCCAAGTACCACGTCGGCCTGGACCAGGAAGGTTTTGAAGTGTGGCGGAGCCGGTCCACCCATCTCTAGCCTGTTGTTTCATAGAAACATAGAAACATAGACTTTGACAGCACATAAGGACCGCTTGGCCCATCTAGTCTACCCATTTCCCTACCTACAGGATAGGCCGCAGATCCTAGTTAACCAACAGCCTATTACTTCCTATCCCCCACAAGAATTGCCTTATGTCTGTCCCATGCATTCTTGAATTCTCCCACAGTTTTAGACCCCACAACCTCCTGAGAAAGGCTGTTGCATGCATCCACTACCCTCTCTGTGAAATAATACTTCCTCACATTGCCACTGAACCGCCTCCCCGTCTATCTTTTAAATTGAGTCCCTTGTTCTTGCACGTCTCTTTTCTGAAAGATGCTACCCTCTTTGACTTTGTTGATTCCACTGAGGTACTTAAAAGTTTCTATCATGTCCCCCCTTCTTTCCTCAAGGGTATACATATTAAGCTCCTTTGGTCTCTCCTCATACGGCTTCTCTTGCAGACCCTGCACCATTTTAGTTGCCCTCCTCTGGACTGCCTCTATCCTGTCTATGTCCTTGCAGAGATGGGGTCTCCAGAACTGGACGCAGTACTCCAGATGGGGTCTCACCAACTGTCTGTACAGAGGATAACAACTTCCTGTTTTCTGCTGCTGATGCCTCTCCCTATGCATCCCAGTATACCCCCAGCCCTCCCTACTGCCTTCTCACATTGCTTGCTAACCTTAAGGTCATCTGATATGATTGCCCACCGTTCTCTTTCCTTTTTTGTTGTTGTTACTACCTCCCTCCCCATTGTATATTCTTCCCCTGGGTTCTTGTTTCCCAGGTGCATTATTTTGCACTTCTTTGCATTGAATCCTAGCTGCCATACTTCTGACCATTCCTCCAACCTTGCCAAGTCCCTTCTCATCCTTTCCACGCCTCCTTGTGTATCAACCTTGTTGCAGATCTTTGTGTCATCTGCAAAAAGGCATACTTTTCCTTCCAGTCCCTCTTCAATGTCACTGATGAAGACATTAAAAGGGACTGGACTCAATACTGAACCCTGTGGTTGCTCCTTTTCTTCTCCTTTTTGTAGTGGCTCTATATCTGCTAGTATTTTGAAACCACCCACAACTGCAGTGAGATGTTGAACAGCCCTGGCAGTGGTTCAGCTAGTTCAAACACCAGTTCCCTGTTCACCCTTGGGTGTATCACAATATTTTTATGACTGCAAGATCTTTTCTGACCCTTTCTACTGTAATTACCATTGGCCCCATTTCTGGGATCCCCCTTGCATCAGCCTTTATACTGCTTTCAGGAAAAGGCCCACTATCCTCCACTGTGAACACTGAGCAGAAGTAGTCTTTAAGAATGGCTGCCTTCTGCTCATCTTAATCTATTACCCTGTCCACCTCCATTAGACAAACAACTCCTGCTCTTCTTATCATTTCTTCTCTAATGTATCTAAAGAACAGTTTTTCTCACCCTTAACCCACTCCACAGTACGAAGATCTGTGTCAGCCTTTGCATCCCTGACTCCTTACTTGGCGTCCCTCACCTTTAATTGGTATTTACTGCATTCCCCTTCTCCCTTTTTCTCTGTGTAACTAATGAAAGCCATTTTTTGCCCTCAATGCCTCCTTGACCTACTTTGAGAACAATATCGGTCTCTTTTTCCCTATTAATCTTGGTAACTGTTCACAAGGCATGACTTAGATACCTTGAGAATGGCCCCTTTAATTACTCCCCATCTTTTTTCACCCCCACTGATTTTGTCCATTCTCCCTAACTTATCCTTGACTATTTCCCCTCATCTGGTCAAAGCCTGCTCTTCTGAAATCCAAACCATAGCCTTTTACAAGGGTATACTCTTACTCAGGGCCAGTTTGAACTATATAGTGTTATGGTCACTGGACCCTAGTGGTTCCCAAGAATGGTAGCCTGCCTAGTTGGTTTCCTGAGCAGCTGAAATAGGAGGCAGTCCTGCAACATATGTACTGTAGCAGGACCTGACTTCTGAAGCTCTTAGCTGCTGGAATGCCCCAATCTACATCTGGTAGATTGAGATCTCCCACTGCTATCTCTCCTTTTGCAGCCCTCTTTCTGAATTTCTGACTTTTATTCCACACTTCACTTGTCCCCCATCTCAGCAGTCTGTACTATAGATCACCCCCCTTGTGCAGTTTCTTTTCTGAAGTGGTCGTGAACTGCACAGACAGTGATTCCTGATGGACCATTCCTATACTGCCTCTGTGCCTTCTGTAACTTAAAGGGGTACCCCCACATTCTTTACTCTTACCCTTCTATCTCTTATACATGGAATACCCCGTACTGCTAAATCCCAGTCATCTTTCCCAGTGGCTCATGTTTCTGCAATGCTATGAGGTCTACCCCTGCATCTACCACCATCATCTGGAGCGCACTAATTTTGATTCCTATTCTCCTGACATTTAGATGAATACCAACCAGTATGTGCCAGCACCCCTCCCCTTTTTGTCAGCACCTCCCTCTTTGCCATCCTTTTCCTACCTTAATTTCTTGCACCTTGCCTGTTCTGTGCCCCCATTCCCTGACTCCTTTTCTCATTATATTATTATAGCCTGGAAAGAAAAACAAAATAAAGGAGGGGAAACAGAAAGAAAAAAAGAGTTGTCAAAAATGCATACTAGACAACCTGTTGTGCTGCCAGAAAAGAAACTGAATAAGACTTATTACAAAATAAATGTGAAACAACCATAAGCTCTGGCAACATCAACTGTTACTGTCCCATAGATTTGCAAGGCTTTAAAAATGCCATGTTTTGAACTTTTTCATGACTGGCCTACAAGATGATACATGGCAATATGTTGACTTTGCCATTCACAAGTAAGCCATGGCAAGAAAGGTTCTCGCGCTGACACTGGTGGACAGCATAGCCACCTTAAGATCAAATATATGATTAGGTGACAGGCAGATCAACAACAAGTGTTAGTGGGTGGTGCGAAAGGTAGACAAGTGCAAAATATCAAGAATAAGACTCCGTCTCACTCCCAACTTTCTTTCCCTTTCAGTGAACAAAACATCTAGAGCATGCGACACGACACCGAGAGAGCTGGGCACAAAAGTGAAAAACAACCTGTAAGAAGTTGACTATGCATACATTAACACAAAGCTGAAAAATGTACCTGACAGCAGCAATAATGTAGGACCATGCATGATTAAGTCAGTTTATGGTGAAAGGTAGCAATGAGCCCTGTTACATCAAGTAAAGATAAGCTCTGCTTAGAGCTGATATGGCTGTGTAGGGCTTTTATGAGTATTTTAAAATGTAAAGAAAATAAACAGATTGCAGTGAGAGATAGCATCAAGAGCTTCAGTGAAACATTAATCAGAGCTCTCTCCACACCAGATCAGTCATACAGAAAACACAGCACTGGATCAGCAGTACGAAAGATGGTCAGTATAATGGAACTGTGCATGATTTATGCTCATGCATGTGAAATTAGCTGTGGTGGTCATCTTGGGTACAGTGCCATCAGTGCTGTAACAACGGCAGAAAAAGTAGAGTACTGATGAAGCGGGTGTGTTTATGCAGCCCATGGAGGGCAAGGGCATCATAAACTGCACTAGTGAAATTTTTCTGCAGCACTGTGGAAGCATACCAGACAACAATCCGGTCATGTGGTTTCACAGTGCTATACTAAAACTACTATGATGACATAATGTCTGCAGAGCTATGCCCCCACAGCCATAAACATTGGTACTGAAATGGACTCCCATTCTTGTTTTTTTGGAGTTGTACCTAAATTGGAGATTTGACAGACTCTCCCAGGGAAGGAAACCACACAGTTTTATGGAGAAAGGGTGCACACCTGGGAAATTCTAGTAGAGGTAGACAAGTGACCTCCTCCTTCTTCCTCCTCCTCCATTGCTGCTGCCACCACCTCTTCCTCCCTAGATGCTGCTGCCTAGAAGAACAGAAGATACAACTCTGCAGCTGCATTCTACAGCTTATTATACATGTGGCAGTATGGCACTCAGTTTGCTGCAACATTCTTATGAACTTCGCAGGTGAATCTACCTTGCAAACCTTTCACAAAGTTTCTCACATATTTGTTTCAAGACAGGAGACTTTGTTAAATTTAATCAAATGCAAAGTTGCCAACTTACTGAGAACTTTGCTGTTAATGCTTCTCTGCTAGAAACAGAAAATGGCTTTCTTTATTAGGCTTTCCACTCTATCTGCTTGCTACGTTGCACAGTACTTAGAACTTGATGCACTGCTCATATCTAGGAAAAGGAAACATCACATTATCCCTGTCTTCAACAATCTATACTGGCTACTAGCTGAACAGCATAACTGGTTCAAAGTTGCTATTCTGACCAAAAATCCTTTTTGATCTTTTTCCATTCTACTGTTCTACTGTACCTTTCTGAAATACTAATGTTGTATTCTTTATGCTACTGTATTCAGTCCGTAATGCTTCTCTCTCTCTCTCTCTCTCTCTCTCTCTCTCTCTCTCTCTCTCTCTCTCCCCTCTCCCAGTAATCTCTCACTGAAGCATCTTCTATATACGACAGTGGGAAGAAAACATTGACAATGCTTTTAAGTCATCATTATCTCTTATAAGGTTTTGGCCGGTATTATTTTTTTAATACTATTTTGTATTATTTTTAAGAGAAATGAAAATCTTAATGTGGTAGAAGCCTGCACTCTCATATAGAACAACTGTCACACAAATTATGTTAGCTGACTCACCTAAATATTGCAAACAATGTTAATATTTTACTAAATATTTTGGGCACTATACAATGTCATCCATAATGTTCAGTAACCAAGCTACTTCATAAAGGGATGTGGTCCTAAGATAAAACATGATATAGTATCGTAAGCCATATTTCTTTTGATCCAGTTACACAAACCATATTTCACATAATTAATTAGAATCTTACCATTTTGGTATTGAATTGTGTACCTTGTCTTCCCTTTACTTTGTTTCTTTGATTGAAATGTATTTTGTAGGGCTAGGGACAGCAGCAATAGAATTTAGCTTCCATTGAGTAATAATGCTATATCTCTGCATTTATTTCCCAAAATTCTCAATATACACTATGCAGAGAAATTACCAAAATATTTTATTTCATTTACAGCACTATATTTTTGTAATTTACTATTGCTACATAATTCCTTTCATTTGCCTGCTATATGTTTCATCTACTGCTCATTTTATCTTCATTCTCTAACTGCCTCCCTGGCTCAGCAACATGTAGCAGCTGACTCTTTCATCCAACAAAGCTTAAAACAGAAATATTGAAAATGTTGACCGAAAAAAAGATCATCAATCCATCCAGTCAATCCTGTCATGCCATATCCTACATCAGAACCTATTGTCTGGTTGGGGGGTTTTACCTTTTCTCAATCCCTTGCCCTTGCCCATCAGCTAACCCCTGAGTAACTATTAAGGCTTTTACTAGGTCCCAGCCATGCTTGAAACCATTAATGGTTCTTGCACCCATCACCGTCACCTCTGTTGGTAGGCTGTTTCACAGCTCGACCACTCTTTCTGTGAAATAATATGCCTATTGGACCCCACTCCCACTGTCAGCTTCCATGCATGCCCCCTGTGTTTTTGATTTTCCATTCCTTCTGAATATTTCCTCTCAGTCTACCTTGTTCATTCCTTTCAGGAGCCTGAAGGTTTCTATCATATCACCCCTCTCCCTTCTGAGCTCAGGTGGGTACATGTTCCGAGCCTTAAGCCAGTCCTTGTAGGATCTACTCTGTTGGTTCTGAATCATGTTATTTACCCTACACTGAACCATCTCAACTCTGCCTCTGTCTGTCCACAAGTGAGGACTCCAGAACTAGGCACAGCAATTTAGACGTGGCATCATGAGTAATCTATGTTGAGGTAGTATAAAATGCAAGCAACCAAAATTACACATTGGCAGATGTGGGGAACTCAGTAACAAAACAACATACACATGCCAGCCCAGTGGCACTGAGGGTTGAGGCACTGTATGCCACACCTCGCACCATGCTGGTGACCCAGGTTCAGGAATGGAGTCAAGCCACAGGGGGCTGGCTGGGGAAGGAAAGGCTTGAGCATCCTGCGACTGTCTCCTTCCTTCAGGGTGGGTGAGGCACATGTGCCGTGCTGTAGTGATACCCAGCGGAGGCTGGGTGTTCCACAGATGTGGGCATACACAAGGGGAGGAGTACGGCAGGTGTCTACACTTCTGTGCATCAATGCCATTGCACATCTTGCTTCTCACGGGGGCAAAAACAGTGGAAAATCAGTGTGGCAACCAAGGGCAGCTAATGACCAGCCCTGCACCCCTGGAGTTGTGTGGCATCTTCTCCAGTTCCATGCCATGGGTCCCCATGGAAGGGGGATTGGCCATTGGCCGGACAGTGCGATGGAGCATGTCACATGCCTGACCATCTCTAGGGATGTGGGTGCCGGTGGCTGGGTGTTGAAGGGGGACTGCTCTGACCAAAGATAATAAATAGTGATAAGATAAAAACCAAAACAGCATACACAAGCAAAAAAACTGGGCCCACACCACCTCCATATTTAGAGAAAAAAAACACATCTCAGAAATTCTAGTTAAGGTGCCAAAAATGCCATTTTAGTTTACAGTGCAAAAAAAAAACAGACAGACTCCCTGACACGTCAATCCCCTAACATGTTTCAGATGACATAATCCTTTGTCAAAGCCAGTGTTACCACTTTCCTCCAGTTGTCAAGCCCCCTACCAATATACCCCAGTAATCTGATTGCATTGCAGTAGGCCTAGTTTCATTGGCTAGATTGTTTTAGGGAGTCACATATGATGACTGCCATGTCCCCTTCCACAGACATAATGTCCAACTAAACCCATCCCTCCCAATAGTCTGCTCTGGGGTTCCTGTTTTCAATGTTCATCACCTTGCACTTCTTGGCATTGAATTTCAATTGTAAAACCTTGGACCACATCTCTAACCTTTGCAGGTTCCTCTGCCACCCCCACCTCTTTCTTGTTGCCTGCCCTGCCACAGAGCTTAGCGGCATCTGTGAAGATATACATCTTTCCCTGCATCCCTTCTTCTATGTTGCTGATTAATATATTGAAAAGGACCTGACCCAGGATTGACCTGTGGCACCCCATTCATGACCTCCACCTCCTCTGACTTGACCAGGTTTACCCCCTTGCAGAAGCCCTTATAGCAATTTCCTGTAAAGGCACAGTATTCTTCACAGTGAACACTGAGCAGAATAATCATTAAGAATGGCTACCTTCTGCTCAACTTCCTCTTTTACCCTGCCCCACAATGTTAGCCTAAAAATTTCCCCACTTGTCTTCATTTTCTCCCTAATGTATCTAAGAAACTGTTTTTCTACCCCCCAGACCCCCTCCACAGTATGCAATTCTGTGTCTGCTTTTGCATTCCTGACTGCTTTCTTGGCCTCCTTCACCTTTAACTGGTAATGCCTGCATTTTCTCTTTCCCTGTTTCTCTTTGTATCTAATGAAGACCCATTTTTGTCCTCACTATCTCCTTGACCTTCTTGGAGAAACAAATTGCTCTCTTGCACCTGTTATTCTTGATAACCTATCTCTAGCATGACTTAGTTGGGTTGAGAATGGCTCATTAATTGCTCCCCTCCTTTTCCCTACCCTCTGATTTTATCCAACCCCACCTTATCCTTGACTAATTCCATCTTTTGGTTGAAGTCCAATCTTCCAGAATATAAAACCACACCTTTGAGAAGAGAATACTCATACATAGGGCCAGATCAAACCATATAGTGTTATGGTTACTGGACCCCAATGGTTCCCCAATCTGCACTCCACCTACCATTTCTGAGTTGGTAGTACCAGGCTAAGAATGGTAGTCTGCTGTGTGGGTTCCCTTAGCAGCTGCACTAGTAAGCAGTCCTGCAATGTATATAGCAGGATTTGATTTCTGGTGCTATTAGCTGCTGGAATGCCCCAATCCATATTTGTAGACTGAGTCTCCCATCACTGGTACTTCCCCCTATGCAGCATCCTTCTGAATTTCTGCCTTTAATTCCACACCATGAGCAAGCAACAGTTCATAAGCACCTGCAGCCACAGCAAAGCATCAGGGACCCAATTCCAATTTGCGTTACGCCTGGCACAAGGTGATTTATGCCAAACCCTAAGGGGCAAATCGAACCTTGCACCATGCGATATGCAAGTTGGTATTCCAAGATGCAGCTTGCACCATGTTGCATGCGGGTTGCACCAAAGGTGGGCTACGCCACCCACTACACCTGCAACCCACTGTGGCATGGCACATGGGTGGGTTGCAACAGCACATGTGCCCTATTACGAAAGGGCAGCTGCCATAACCCTCATACGCAATTCCAAGACCGCATATGGCACAGCAGGGTTAGATCAGCCCTTAGCTGGTCTAAGGCGCATCCATCCTGGCACAATGATGGATGCCCCCCCACAGCACAAAGAAAGCACACTGACTTGCTCTATGTATCCCCCCGGACAGTCATGCCCCCATCCCCCTAATTTCAGGGACCACCAAGGGCTGTTTTTGCCATGCCCCCATCCACCTGTGTTACTCGGACAGCCCCTCCCCAAGGCCCCCAGGTGACAGCAGCAGGGTTACAGGATGGGAGGGCTGTGGGGGGCAGTTCACTGTGGGCTGTGACTTGTGGCACCCAGGTCCATTGCACCATTCCCATGGTGCAACCCTGTGGCTGCTGCGAGTAGCAGGGGCATAGGTGCCGGGGACCCTGCCTGTCTTAGAATAGGGTGCGGGTTCCCTAGTGTAGCAGCGCATGGTGCAACTCGCATACACCCATGAGTTGTGCCAAGTGACTTGAAATCAGGCTCTAGGACTCTTAAGTTGTTATGAAGTCCTTTTTACTTTACATAAAGTGTACAAAACACTCACACCAAGTCAGCAACCATGGAAACGGCATTGCCACTCTGGTACTAATGTTTCCCCCAGCATCTGCCAAGCTTCATCAGAGTAAATCTAACATACACACACAAGTTTCCAACATTTATAGTGGTGAAAAAATGTCATGTGATAAAAACATCCAATCAGTGGCCACCCTTTATGGGTGGCTACACCTTTAAAACAATTACAAATATTTTTTCATTCACCATTCATGTATGCAGTAATAACAAACCTGCACCAATTTTTATTAAAATACTTTCATGTTTCATGAGTTAACACTATATGGTATATGTGAGCTCACAGTCACCTGTTGTTACTTTTTTACAATATGTACTTGTTTGCACAGGTTTCCTTTCCTTGGGGACCAGCGGAAGTAATGGCATGAATGACAGTATCGATTTGGCATCTTTTTTTTTTTTTGCAGTTAATCTTTTTTACTTTATCGAGGAGAGAATACAGTGGTAGCAGCAGAGGACACAATGCATGAGTTGTTAACATATCAGTACATTTTACATCTCTTGTGAATAGGCAGACAGAATTTAAATTCTTAGGAACATAACATTGACTTGTACGTGCATATCTTAGTATAGAGACCGGCATACTAGTCCAAACAGTGTAAAATATCAAGTTAGTTGCAAGGGCAGTTCAGGGGGGTTTCAATAAGTCCTTCCTATTAGATAGATGTGTCATCTTTTTTAAAGAAATCCACATGCTAATACACTGAATCTCCAATACACAAAAACAAATAAAATCAAAAGATTAACTTGCATGCACACATAGCAAATAATTGATACAATCAAGTGATGGAAATACCGTATCTGTTTGGGATTTGCACATTCAGATTAGGGTTGGTGCCTGTTATTGAGGAAAGGACACCTGTGCAAATAAGTACATATATCTACTTATGTTGTAAAAAAAGTAACATCAGGTGACTATGCGCTCACATATACCATATAGTGCTAACCCATGAAACTTGAAAGTATTTTAATTAAAATTGGTGGTTTGTTATTATATAAGAATGGTGACTGAAACACATTTGTGTAATTGTTTTAAATGTGCAGCCACCCATAAAGGGTGGCTACTGATTGGATGTTTTTATCACATGGTGCTTTTTCACCACTATAATTGTTGAACACTTGTATGAGAATGTTAGATTTACTCTGACGAAGCCTGGCAGACGGAAATTGTTACTAACAGAGCAGCAATGCTGCGGTCATGATTGCTCACTTGGTGTGAGTGCTTTATGCACTTTACGTAAAATAATAAGGAGTTTATGACAGCTTTAAGAGTCCTGGTGCATTGCTGTTGCTGTGGGTGCTTATGAACTGTTGCTTGCTTATGTGTTGACTCCATTTAGCACTGCAGCATGGTCCCAGTGCTTCGAGTCCTTTTCTTCTATTGTCTACCATTTCTGGTGCATGGGTTTCTCCAAGCAGGAGAGTAAAAACAATAAGTGCCTACCTGCCTTGTGATAAGAACTTTACAGCTTTCCACATCTTCTTTTATGCTACAACACATATGGTTTTATTGACTGGCAGAAAACTTCTTTCTTGATTTAAATTTGGCAAAATGACATACAGTGAAAATGCTTCCTGGAAAATGGCCAATCTGGAAGAAGCAATTACATCTGCCACGACACTGAGCATTCCGATTGGAGGCTTTTGCCAGAATGATTTTTTCCAGGACAGGGGATGGAAATCCCATTTTGGAACAGAACCAACACCCAGCTGAATTAGCCATGGAACCAGAAGCCAAAACTATCTTTAGAAGCCTGGAAAAACTTGTATTCAAATGTTGGCACATGTTTTGGCACTGGACAAAAATAGAAGCTTATTTAGCTGTTAAATGAATATCACATGGCCTACATATTTTACAAAAACCAGCCCATGGTACAGACGACCCTGAGTTTATGCTAAAATGGCACAATAATACAGATGAAGCCTCTCTTAAAAATATCAAACTTATCCTCACAAATGCTAAACCAGCTTATGAAAAATTAACTATATATATAGCCAATGCAGAAACTATACTAAAATTACAAGCCACTGCAGATGAATTTGAAAAATACAATAAACCTTAGTATAATAGTCTCTAGTTATAATATACAACATAAAAAACAGAAACAGAAGAAGTTTACAAAAGATGAAAATGATTTCAAACTAAACAGGTTCTATGGTTGGCATACCAAATATCAAATTCCTAAACAAAACCAATCTTAAAAAGAACTGCAGGAACTGAAATGAGACGAGTAGACTCAAATACTGTGCCTAACTACACCTCCGAGCCGTCTGACACAGACAGATCAGAAACGGACCCTTTAGTGAAGGAAGACTCAGAGTAAATGCATTAAAGTTCCTCCCCAGCACAGAAATAGAGCACCTGAAGTAGCAAATGGGTGACCTGATTTCAGGACACTTACCAGTTCCGGAGAAGAGGATGGGAGCGGTGGTGGAGTGGAAGCCCAGTGATGGCACTTTCACGAATGAGTGGTACTACTCCTCATCTGTCAAATCAAGGAAAAGGGTATGTTTAAAATTATCAACAATATGGGATAAATATGGGAAAAACAAGGAATAGGGGTACTTATTTTCAAAAAGTGCAGATGAGCATGGTTACCACTTTATATTTTGAGTGCCACCACTGGAAATGGAAGGAAAAGAAGGACAGATTATTAGTACAACAGCACCTCAACCCCACCTCCCCAACTCCCAATATAAACCTCACTTCTTTTGTGAATCTTTCAAGGCATGTATTGTCAGCTGAGGAAGAAAAATACTCAGCAAAGGTTTATGTTTTTCTCCAACAGCTGACATTGATTTTTTTACAGATTATGCAGACTTAGATAAATTTGTGTGAAATCTTACCTTTAAATGCATTTATTCTGAACAAAGTAATATTGATGGTAATGATGAAACAGCTCAGGGAAATTAGATAACATTTAAAGGAAGCTCCCATTATTGTCCAACACTTAACCCTGTTGTGTTTACTTTTGTTAAAAAATGTAACTTAGACTTAGAAACACTACATGACATTACTGTAGAAACCAGGCCATTAAGCTGCAGCAATGCAGAAATTAGAGCCATCAAAGAACTTGCATCTATTAAAGAGATAGTAGTGAATCCCAGCAATAAAGGTGGGACCATTGTTATAATGAATGCTGAAGATTATACTGCAGAAGTTCTTAGACACCTATCTGATTTTATGTTAAGGTAAATAGGAGCTGTATTTCCTTAGCTAAGCAGACAATTGATGATTTACTAAGCACTGGGTTACTGAAAGGGTATATTACTGATGCAATATTCAAAGTAATGATGGTGAACCATCCCATTTTGACCCTAATTTATATCCTGACTAAAATACACAAAGGATTAGAAAATCCTCCAGGCAGGCCAATTATTTGGGGCAGGGGGTGGCTCATCGAACCATTATCCATGTTCATTGACCAGTTCCTGCAACCTCTAGTTAAAAACTTATGGTCATATGTGTGTGACTCCACAGAAATAATTAATCTTATGGAGAATTTACACATGGAAAAAAACAATTTTTTTGCAACAGTGGATGTTAATTCTTTGTACACTGTTTTCCACCACAGTAAAGAGCTGCAAGCTTTGGAACTCTTTCTAAACACTAAAACTGAAGAAAAACTGGTAGAGGTGCCCACTGTATTTCTGACAGACCTTGCTGAAAGTGTTTTACCAAACAATGTGTTCATGTTCCAGAACTGTCTATACCTACAAACCAGAGGCACAGCAATGGGAGCCACAATGGTTCTTCGCTATGCTAACCTTTTTGTTGGCCAAAGGGAATTTGAGCATCTCCACAGCCCCACCACAAATACAATTTTTCATCTCATGGATTTGTTGTGACACTTTATTGATGGCATTATTATCATATGGAAGAGCAGCATACAGGAGTTTGTGACTTTCATACAATGAATAGAGAATACAAACAGTTGTCTTAGATACAAATATACCATCCATCCAAAAGAAATGACCTTTCTTGATTTAAAAATCTACTGCAATCAACATGGGAAGTCTGTACAACATTATTTCAAAAATCCACTGATTGCAGCAGTTTGGTGCATTATGAAAGCTGCCTCCCATGTCAAATTTAACATTCCAAAGGGCCAACTTGTTCGTACACTCAGAAATTGCAATGAAAAGGAAGAGTACATATCCAAAAGTAACATACAGATTTGGAGATTCAAGGACAGAGTATACAGCAACAGGAGCATATTAAATGATATTGAGAGCAGAGATGGTATTGAGAGAACACAGGTCTTACAATATAATGAGCAAAAAAGGGAGACAGACTACTAGGAATGGGTGACAGTGCAGATTTCCACCATCATGGAAGTTCCTGTGAAATTTTGAAAATTTTGTGGAATTTTCCACTCTTTTCGCCTGTGGTGGAATTTCAAACTTTCACCAAATAACTATAGATTTCCACCTAGTACTGCAGCATTTAATTACGAACTGCAGACTTTTTTACATGACATGTGGGAAATAAAGTCTCTCGCTTAGTATTTTGCCTCATATCATGTAATTATCCATGGCTTGCATTACTTCAGTGTGGTTTTGTCCCCGCAGTTTAATACATTAACCTGCATGTCATACATTTATTTTGTAGTTTTTTGGTGGAATGTCCATGAAAGCTGGCAAAATGATTTCCAAATTTTTGTGAAGTGAAACTCTGACTGTCACCGAAATGCCACCATGGAATTCTTTTTAACACCCCTACAAACTACTCTTGTCCCTTTGTTACAACATATTCTAGCCGGGCAAATAAAATCAGGGATATTATAGTGTGTAACAGGTCCATTTTTCTGTTGGAACCAAAGCTTAACCATATACCAAGGAGTTATTTCCTTAATTGCAGTTGTGACTCTTATCATACTGGATGCACAACGCTAGCAAGAGGAGATGAATCATATGCCATAGCTAGGCTTGTTAAAAGTACACCAACTGGTGCACATAAAATCAACTTCACTGATATAGAGGTGGTCACTGTGGATGCTGTGGGAGAGACATTGAGAAGATGATAGGTAAAAGGGAGAGCTTCTGGATATTTGTTTTTTGTCATATAATATTTTATTGAGTTTTTCCACTTACAACAAGCCATAATAATGGCAACTGTACACCAGACAAGCAATTACGTCAGTGCAGTTATACATGGGTATGTAACATCTCATATATCCCTCAGAATGGTGTAATGTATCATCTAATGGAGGCAAAGTTATATTGATACAATTATTGTTCATTTGCAGTCTGGGGAAAAACCCAGATTCCAAGAAAGCTGACAGGTCCTATTCATCATATGCCATATCTGATTCAACTATTCCTTATCCATCAGATCATAGTAAAACATTCACTATCTTTTTGCAGGTTGTGCATTAATTTATAGTCAAAGCCCAAAGCTGCTATTGCAGCTAGTACCATGATAGAGGGGATTCGAAGTAACAAAGAGCAACAGGAGGAGTAGGAAAAAAATGCAGATTAGATGGAGGGAGAGGGTGGTACAAACTAGTGGCTGTAGCTTACTTAACCCCTACCACTAAGCAAAGTAAAGAGAGAAATGAGTAGAAGGGTAGAAGGGTGACAGGATGTAGCATCATGAGTCAGAATAGTGGAGGGTTTTGCAGAGATGGAGGTGCAACTGCACAAATATGGGAGTGCAAGTATGCATCCCATTTCTTGAGGTATCTAGGGAGGTGATCTTTTCCTACCACTGTAAGCCTTCCGAAGATGGCCAGCTGAGCCATGGCCACTCACCACTGTGATATCCTAGGGGCTATGGACTGTCTTCACTTCATTAGGATGGCCCTCTTTGCCTCCATAGTAGCTGCCAGGACCCAAACATTGATTGGGACTGTCAGGGCATCTAGTACAGAGGCATCTCCCAGCAACAGGGAGTAGTGGTGAAGTGAGAGCGATTTGCCTACAGTCTTGGAGCAGTCATCCAACACCTGCATCCAGAACACATAAAGAGTCGGGCATGTCCACATAATGTGGAACAAGTGGGCAGGAGAAGAATGACACCTCCAACATTGGTTGTGCATCAGTATCTTAAGTTTATGAGGCACTGTCGGGGTCTTGTACCATCTGAGGAGGATTTTGAGCTGTATTAGCTGGCATTTGGAATCTTCATAGACTGTGTGTGCAGCCTTCAGACACTCTGACCATTGTTGTTGGGAGAGGGAATGGGGAAGTTCAAATTTCCAGGCAGCTTTGCATGTAGAGGTGGTATCAGGCTGGGAGTCCCTGAGAACTTTATAAAAGATACCCACCAGGCTTTCACTTTTCTTGGCCTGGTGGAGGGCAGCCAGGAAGTTCCAGGTATCCTTGGCAGGTGGGGCTTTGAGGAGGTGGGTTACTGCACTCCTTAACTGGAGATATCTCCAGAAATCTGATGCAATCAACCCATAGCTGTCTTGAAGCTGGTCAAAGGACATCAATATTTCGCTATTTGGAAGAAGAAGAAGATCCCCCACCACCCAGATACCTTTGGATGCCCATCGGGACCATTTTAGGGGTCTACAATCTACTGTTATGAGTTGATTATTCCATAGGTGGGCATAGAAGAAAGGGGGAAGGTATCATGTGCCTGGGACCCAAGTAAGTGCCATCGCTCAGCACCATGATCTACAAGTTCCTATCATGATGGATGTGAGCTGATCTCTGGTGGGTTTCATGTTGGATAATAAGGAGAAAAGGGAGTTGTCTGGTAATAGGGCAGCTTCAAGGAGTACCCACTGGGGGGGTAGAACAAGGAACAAACCAGGCCTTAGCTTGGGCCATACAATAAGTTAGGTGGTAACCTGTGAACCAGGGAGGTCCCAGTCTGTCCTTAGTCCAGTGGGCCTGCAGTTTTGTATGCCCCCATCTCACAGTTTTGCCCTCCCATAGGAATGAAGAAATTAGTTTGTCCAGGGCCTTGACTGGCTTTTGAGAGAGTGGAATTTAAAGATTGTTTAGTAGAAAGGAGACTCTGGAAAAAATAAACATTCAAATAGCCTCTATTTTGCCTTGAAGAGTTAACTGTAACTTTCTCCATCTTTGAACTTCAGCTACAAGGATAGCTAAAAGAGGGGAGAAACTAGCAGTTTCCAGATCTTTCCAATGCAGTAATAGTGATCCCAAGGTAAGAAAATCCTTCTGGTGCTCAGGTAATATCAGTACCAACAAGACAATTTCTGCCACATTTCCCATTCAGCGGGGATAAAGTTGTTTTCTTTTGATTGATTAGCAGGCTTGAGAGAGAGATGAACTCTCGTAGTATTGTCAGTATTGTGGGTATGGAATACTCCAGGTTGGACAGCATAAGCAACATATTGTCCGCATACGCATTAACTAAATAGGATGTCTCCTTCACCGGGATACCTGTCATGCCAGGGGTGCTCATGAGTGTCCTAATCAAGGGTCCAGGGCTATAAGAAAGATGAGAAGAGAGAGGGGACAGCCCTGTCTAGTACCCCTTTGCAAAGAAAAGGGGAGGGAGATGTCCTGGTTGGTAATAATTCTAGCTGTTGCTAGTGGTATAATGTGGAGACCCAGGAGCAGAAATAGGGCCCAAACCCATATAGATTTAGGACCTTATGGAGGTACCCCCACTCCAGTGAGTCAAACATCTTGGCAAAATCAATTGCCAGAGCTGCTATTGGGGTTTTGGATTGGAGCACAAGCCACTTTAGCTCAAATACTAGACAAAGGTTATTTGAGCCTGACTTCCCTTTGGAAAAACCAAACTGTGATGGAGGTATCAGAGTGGGTAGGACTTGGGATAACCTGTTTGCCATGACCTTAGCTAGTAGCTTAGTATCCACAGAGAGCAAAGAAATGGGCTGGAAGTTGGCACATAGCAACACATCTGAGGATTTCTTGGGGATTAAGGTTACTAAGTCCTCTTGCATAGTAGGGGGAAGGGCTTTATCGTTCTGGGCTTCTTGTAAAGTTCGTAAGGGGGGGGTGGTAATTTCTGCTTTAAGGAACTGGTAAAGTTCAACAGACATTCCATCTGGTCCTGAAGCTTTCCCTTTTGCCATCAGAGATAGGGAGGCTTATAGCTCCTCGGGAGTAACCGGGGCATCCAGAGCATGACACTGTTTCAGGGAGATTCTAGGAAGAGGAGTCCTATGGCATAACACAGCTAGCTGCGAGGAGAGCTCTGCATCCGAGAGTTTATTCTGGGTTTGCTAATTCTCCTGATAGAAGCTCTGCATCACCTCATTTATAGCTTTGGGTATCAAAACTATTTTCCCCTGCTAGTTTTTCAGGGCAAGTATCCTAGATGAGGCCTGTTGTTTCAGAAGGTAATAGGCAAGAAACTTACCTCCCTTATCCCCTCCCTCCCAAAATTTATATTTGGCATGGAGCAGTTGCCATTCCACTTTTTTATTTAGTAAAGTGTTTATCTGATATTTTAAACCTGTGATATTGGCTAGGAGGGGGGAGTTAAGTGGGTTCTGGGCAGAGACTTTAAACTGCTTCCCCAGACTTGCAAGCTCATCCTGTAAAGAATGTATCTTTTCTGCCCGGTCCATATTTTTAGCTGCTGACCAGGAAATAATTCTCCCCTAATGACAACTTTAAAAGCCTCCTATATTGTAGATGCTCGAGTCTCTCCATGGGAGTTACTGTAGAAGTAGGAGTGGGCCTTTTCCTTTGTGTAGGTTCAAAAAGTTGTGTCCTGCAGCAGAAGAGGGTTGCATCTCCATCTTGTGGAGGGGTCACTCTGACCCGGAGGGGAAAATAGGATCGTCACTGGGGCATGGTCTGAGATCACTATGCTACCAATTGATGCATCTAAGACCCCTGGCCTAGCTGCATGATTGGCCAGCCAAAAATCCAGCCTGCTGTGAGTACAGTGGACCGCTGAATAAAAGGAATAGTCTCAGCCCTGTGGGTGGTTATTTCTCCAGGGGTCACAGAGGACCCATTCTGTCATCAAATCATTTAGGGTCGCTAGTACTTTAGGGTGAGGTTGTGGTTTGGGGAGAGATTTATCTAAGAAAACATCTTGGACCAAGTTGTGATCACCTTCCAGTAGTATTAGCACCTCAGATATACTGTCTGTAAGCTCTGCAAAGGCTTGACTCAAATCAGGGTATGTCTCTCCTGAATCTGTATTATGGCCATACACATTGGTAATTATGGCTCTACCTCCCAGGTAGGAAAGTCTGGCTGCTATCCATCACCCTTGGGAGTCCAGGCATTGATTTTCAACTGCCCTAGGCCCTGATTTTTGGAGCAAGATAGCTACTTCTCTAGATTTCGTGGAGGCACAGCTGGCTATCACTGATCCTACCCAGAGTTTCTTAAACCATTGTACTGTACGGTTGGTAAGGTGCATCTCCTGGAGTAGGCCTACATCAGTGCCCATGCCAGTTCAAGATTTGCAGGACTTTGGTTCATTTAGCTGGGTGATTCAGCCCCCTGACATTCCAGGAGATGCACCTCCAACCCTGCAGTACCGAGGGTGCCGCTGCCATTAATATTTACCACCAATTAATTAGATAGAAGAGGGGGTACTCACACTGAGTACAGTAATAGGATAGTCAGTAGATAGAAAAGAGTATTCACCTGTTACTGGCTCATGTGAAAGCACACTTATGTGGTATTCCAGAAAGATGAAATACTGAGAGAAGTTTGAAAGTAGCAATAGTTATTGTCTCCGCTTGTATAAAGCCTGGTCAAAATAGAAGAAAAGGAAGTTATGTACTATATTAACAGAGGCTAACAGCTATACAACAGTATGGTAACAAAACTGTACTCTAAATACGATAATCAGTAAAGAATTAAACAGTTATTGATGCTGAAGTGTACGTGTGTATATAGGCGACAGCACACCCTAGGCCACACTGCTTCAAACACCAAATGATTAAAGGGAGAGGTCACACTTAACATGGGTGATCTGTCCCAACCTGAATCCATGAATCTAGATGTAAAAACTAGACCTGGAGAAGCCAGGAATACCTATCGACTGACTGCCAACATGGTACAGTGGTATGTGTGCCAGTTGGCAAGCAATAGGCAGAGAGAACCTGGGGGGAGAGGCAACCTGGAAGTAATACTGTAGGAAGGGGAATTGGGGGAGGCGGAGGAGGAGGAGTAGGGGGAGGGGGAGGGGGAGGGAACCTCTGTCAGCCACACAACTCTATTTCCAGTTGCTTAGTTGAGGGAGACATTAGCCTGATATAGGAAGTACGAGGGTATCAAAATGAACTCCGTGGTCACCAGCTCTCCTGAGTGACACTAAATGCCCCCTCAGGCATTCCAGGGTGATAGCCATCCACATTTCAGTGGTGGGCAGGAGTAAACGGTGAGATGAGATTGCCCTGAAGGGTTAGCCAAGTCAGGGAGAAATTCTATCGCTCTATATTTAAACATCGAGCAGTCCATCATCTAGTGCTGAGGGGAGAGAGCACACACAGTGAATCAGTGATATGGAAAGGGAAGAGACAAGGGGGGGCACACCAGTGGAGACAGCGTGGTTCACCTGCCATCCTTATGTGACCAGTGAAAATCACCCACCGAGGGAGAAGTGTGCCAGTAAAAACAGCCTTGTAGCTCTAAGGCATTCAAACCAGGATCTCAAAGAGCCAGAACAGCAGTTCCAAGCAAAGTTCAGTTTGTTGAAAAATTGGCCATCTTGCCTACTTGTGGCAGTTTAGGCTTTACAGGGCTTTTCAGTTCTGGCAGACTTGGGGGAAGTTCAGATTGTTGTTAAATTAGCCATCTTGTCCACTCATGGCAACTTGGGTTTTACAGAGCTTTTCAGTTCTGGCAGGCTTGGGAGAAGTTACCAGTGCCTCTGCAAAAGATTTAGGTCCAGGCCTTAACAGATCAGCAGCCACCACCGCAGTTTCTTCACTTTTTTCCACTGTAGTAGCCCAGTCCAAAGAGATCAAGTCATCCATGGGCTCCACAGATTCATCCTTGGAGTAGTCCGTAGCTTCAGCCCTCTTTGTCATGAGCAGATCAGATCTTGGAAGCTTAGCAGAGGGGAGGCTGTGGAGTTGCCTGGTACCAGAGGGTTAGGTCCTCTCCAGCGCTGGCGTTGCTGAGCTGGAGTGGAGGTTATAGTAGGTCTTGCTGTTTGGCACCCTACAGTTCCTTCGGTCGCACCTTGTGCCATGGTAGACACAGAAATGGCTTGTAAATGTCTCTTGCTTTTAGGTTGTAAGGGCCATGGTGACAGATGCAGGGGGGGCTCCTTATTTGTCGGACCAGTCCAGTTGGTATTGTTGTCCCTTTGCGCACATCTCCCTTCCTTAGTTGTTCCCTGCTCTGCTTGGTCCCTCGGAGCCCAAAGGCATCTGGGAGATGTGGCCCATGGCAGCATTCCAGGCCAGAATCCAGGTCTTGGCATCTGTAGGCAATTCAGCAAGAAAGGACTTCCCATTCTTTGAGAGGTATAGTGCTGTATAGTTCTGTGACTCAATTAAATCAATACTGAAATGAGTTAGCTATCATTGATTTTTTTCAGGGAATTGTATGCCCTCTGTTTATTTTATTATTTATTTATTAATTTTTTTTCTTCTTCTTTTCCCCCCGGAAAGTCCTCTGTCAATCGCTGCCCTGGTCAGGTGTCCTTTCCTCAATATCAATGTGCTTCAATCCAGGCACCAAACGAAATCTGAATGTGCAAATCTGGGACAGGTATGGTATTTCCATTACTTGATTGTATCAGCTATTTCCTATTTGTGCACCCAAGTTAATCTTTTAATTTTATTTATTTATTTTTATGTATCAGAGATTCACTGTAGTAGCATCTGAATTTCTTTAAAACAGATGCCAAATTGGGGGGGCATGGCTTGGCTCCAGATGCAATGGGTGCCTAAAGCAAATGCTCGCTATTACCCTGGGCTTCCCTCTGAGATTCACACTGCCTAAAATTAGCCAGACACAATGGTATAATTGGGGAAATACTGCTAAACCTACTGGAACAACATTTTCTGTTTCGATCGTCGGTAGACTCTCTCCAGGTTGTATTACTCGAACCGCAGAATGACGCAATATAAACGACCAGAGGCCTCTGCAGAGCCGACTATGCTGCAAACTATGGAAATGTTCATGGCCTTACTTAATCAAATGGGCGAGGTAACACTAGCCTCTAATAAAACTATGACCGCCATCCAACAGCTTGAGGCTCGAATCACACACACTGAAAACAAAGCGGATCAGAATACTGCTGAAATAGGGAAGCTTACAGCCATAATCAGGGACCGAGGCAGAACAATTCAAACACTTCAAAGCAAAATGGATGATATGGAGAACAGAAGCTGTCGGAATAATCTTCGATTCCTCTGCTTTCCTGAAGGTGTGGAACGAAGCAATACTTTAGACTTTTTATATGATAGTTTGCCTGAGCTGCTAAGCCGTGAGGTTCCTCCTGAGCTTATGATGGAAAGGGCTCACAGAACGCTCAGCCTGACTCCGAAGAACGGAGAAAGACCTAGGGCTATCATGGCCCGTATCCTAAACTTCGCAGATAAGGAGTGGATCACTGCAAGAGCAGGAGAGCTTGGGGCTCTGTCCTGGCAAGGCCACAAAATCCTGCTTTTTCAGGATTACTCTCATGAGCTGACTGCCAGATGGAAGGATTACATAGAGGCTTGGAAGCTGATGCACTCACTCAAAATCAAATTTTCACTGCGCTACCCAGCAATTATGTGTCTAGAGGTAAATGGCTCCCATATATCCTTCGCTATACCTGATAGCCTAATGCAGTACCTACAATCTAACTGGCCATCTCAACCGGCCCCAGAACTGAATAATAGCCATCAGTTAGTAAAAAAACAGGGCCAGCTGAGCACAACAGCTGCTATCGGCCAAAATACTGCGTCTCCTTCTCCTCACAGCTTCCAATTCCAAGGCATTCGACCGGCTCTTCTGGCCAGAACCTGCAAGCGGCAACAATCCGGAAGCCACCCGAGGCGAGACCATCCCCATGACCGAAGCAATGAGGTGCCCCTGCTACCTCCAAGCCCTCCGGATGACATTCTAACATGATTCTCTATGCCTAACCACTTTGCCATTTTAGCTCCTGTAGATCCGGCTGAGAATGCTGCTGACTTCCCTACCTATTCAGAGGAAGAGATGGCACAAGAAACCGCCAGGTCTGATGCCCTTATTCAGGCTCTGATCGCAGATACATCTCTTGACCAGACTTTCTCCATGACTGACATGATACTACCCCATCCAGCCCAATTAACTACAAACCCTGCCAAAGAATGGTCTCAGCATGCACCCTCAGACTTGGAACTCCTGCAGATGGCAGATCAACAAAGCTGGACATAGATAAGTGTCCTGGTCTTTTTTTTTCTCTTTCTTTTTTCTCACAGTGTACACAGCCTGGCATTGACCCTGAGGGGGTGGTTTTTGGTTAACAATAGTTCTCGGGTTAGCAGCTTGATTAGTGGTTTTCTTTCTCCCTGCTAATATCACAGGCCACACCACTCACTCACTGCCAAGGCTCTGCATGCCAAAGAAACAAAAAAGGAAAAAAAATGGAAAAACACTCAGGGTACTACTATATAATTGCTGTACTCAGTTAAAGTGTAGAGGGAAATGTTTACTGCCTTAACTATATGAAACAGCATGCTTGCATTGATCTCTTTGTTTTTTCTCATTTTTGGAGGCTGTTAGATTAAGAGCTCAGTGCTCTATGCTGGACTATCCAGCTAAGCCCTTTCTGCCTCTTGATTAATATTTCCCCTAGCTCCTATCTGAGATTTACTGTAACCTCAAAGGCTGTTCCTATACTTTCCAGGCTACACTGAACAAGGATATGAAATCCTTTTAGACAGTGATTTTCCTTGTCCACATTATTCCCGGGGAGTGCGTTTTTTTTTTTTTTGCTCTGGGTTAGCCCAAGTGGCTGGGACTATAGTCTATCCCCCCCGATTGGTAGGTGGGTGGGCTATTAAGGTTACTGAGACCTTTGGCCCATAATGCCCACCCATACCAACGTGCAACGCTGCGCACTATATGTATATAGTTCAGGCACATTGTGCTTTTGTATAATATTACTGTCATTCCTGTTTCTCCTGTTACTGATCTCAAAACACATGCTTCAAAATGTATGTTTGTCTGTGTCTGACTTGTCAACCGTCACCTTCCACAGTATGAGTTCAAAAACAATGTTTGACCCATTACAGTATCACTCCCTTGACAACACCTCTCCATATATCGTTACTTCAGCTACCATGTTCCACTATTGGTCTGACCATGGATGAAACAACCTTTATAACGTGGAATGTCAGGGTTCTGAACTCTCCTTCAAAACAAAAACAAGTTCTAACCCATTTAAAAAGGCTCAAAACCCAGGTTGCCCTATTACAAGAAACCAAATTGACCAAGCAAGATCACAGGTATTTGGTGAAGGACTGGGTAGGATTAGAAATCCACGCCAGTGCCCCTACAAAAAAGAAAGATGTAGTTATCTTACTTCACAAATCCCTCCCTTGGTCTATTTTACATAGTAAAGTTGACCCTCAGGGCAGGTGGGTGATAGCTCTATTGGATACTCCACATGGTCAGCTATTAGTAGCTAATATATAAGCACCAAATAAGGACAGCCCATCCTTCTTTCTGAATCTCAATTCTAAATTAGGGACAATGCTGAAACCTGATATGCCTATCCTGGTGGGGTAGGACTTCAATCTGACTCTTGTCCCTACACTAGATAGAAGTGACCATGGGAAAGAGTACCATACCCGAGGAGCACAGGCTGTACTTAATCTTAGCTCTGAATACCAATTGGTTGAAATCTGGCTCCTAGTCCATCCTTCAGACAGGTACTATACTTTCCAATCTGAGGTACATGGCTCCTCTAGCAGACTTGATTTTTGGTTAGTCTCCCAGTCACTGACACAGTATGTCCTAAGAACCAATATCCTGTCTACAGTTATTTCATACCATGCACCTGTGCAGCTCACACTGCTCTGGGGACCACCCATACCACGGTCCACATCCTGGAGACTGGATCCCCTCCTCATGCATGACCAAAAATTTATTGCATGAGCTAAACTACAAACCCAGTTCTTCCTGCAAGAAAACCCTGTTTCTGAGACTTCAGCCTCAAACACGTGGAAAGCACACAAAGCCACTATGCAAGGCGAAATTATTGGATATGCTTCCCATAGAAGGACGTGCAAAGAAAAGGAACTTACCCGGCTTGAAAGTGAGCTTGCTAATGCTTAACGAGAGCATAAAGTTCTATCCCACCCCTCTCTCCACTGAGAATCTGGAAGAAAAGTTTTACAACTACGTATTAAACTTAACAAATTACTATCCAGGAAAGCGGATTTAGCCCTTCTCAAGATGCGTCATATATATTGGGAAGGGGGGGGACAAAAATGGGAAGGTCTTAGCATACCAACTCTACAAACAGCAATCCCAGCGATACATAGCTGGCTTAAAAAACTCAAATACCGGCAAGGTTCAAACTAGCCCTCAAAGTGAGAAAGAAATCATGGCAATGTTTTATTCGCAACTTTATACATCCTCCAGACCAAAAAATACCTCTGCAACCCAAACCTTCTTTCAATCTATCAAGCTACTGAAGCTTTCCCCATCCCACATTGATGCCCTTGAAACCCCCCTCACACCACAAGAAGTTAATTCTGCACTGATGGCTCTCAAACCAGGGAAGGCACCTGGAGGTGATGGGTACCCTGTAGAGTTCCTTCAGCTAATATCCCCTATGATTTCCCCTTTGCTATGTCAAGTTTTTACGGAGGCTGATGCTAAGGGCATCTTACCCCAAACCTTAAGAGAGGCCACTATAACTGTCCTACCAAATAAAGGGAAAGCCCCTGAAGACCCAGCTAGCTATCGCCCTATCTTCTTGATTAACGCCGATAGCAAGGTATATGCTAGGGTGCTGGCAAACAGGTTAAATGCTATACTCCCACTCTTGATACACCCACCCCAAGTAGGATTCATGAAAGGCTCAGACCACCTGCGGACTTTTCTCAATCTCATCCACATAGCAAAATCTGCTCCAACACCTGTGGCTGCACTGGCTATTGACTTTGAGAAGGCGTTCGACTCTGTAGAATGGGACTACCTTCACACCATTCTCCAACACTATGGATTTGGCCCTCACTTCCGAGCTGCTATAACAACTCTTTATACATCCCCCCTTGCCAAGGTACTTACCAACTTTGTATTATCAGATCCATTCCAACTTTACAGAGGTACCAGACAGGGATGCCATCTATGTCCTTTGTTGTTTCTCCTAGTGGTGGAACCCATGGCGGCCGCAATCTGTCAGCATCCTCTCATAGCAGGTATTGCTAAGGGTCATCCACAGCCCACTACTGTTATGTACACTGATGATCTACTGGTTATCTTAGGAGATGCCCCAAATTCTATCCTGCCTCTTTTTACCCTACTAGGACACTTTTCTCATATCTCTGGGCTCTAAATTAATCAAACAAAAACAGAGATTCTTCCACTTAATTCTACGTCTCCCCCATACCATGTCCCACTATGGCCTTAAATGGTCACAACACACTGTTACATATTTGGGAATCAAAGTGGGAGTCAACACTGGGAAATGGCGGGACAACAACCTAGGCCCCCTACTACCTACTTGAAGATCCAATCTGGATCACTGGTCCCATCTTAACCTCACACTTGCTGGTAAAATATCAGCTTATAAAATGTCAATGGCACCCAAACTCTTCCACTTAATATCTCACATGCCCCTATTTCTTCCTATAGCATGGATTAAAAAAAATGATAAAACCATTGGTCACTTTCTATGGGGTAAAGCTAAACCTCACTTTGGCAAAAATATACTTATAGCACACTGGAAATATGGATGATGGGGTCACCTGTGGATAGAGGGCTACAAAATAGCATACCAATGTTCGCAGACCATGAAATGGTTCAACCCACAATCTGAAGAGTCTCCCCAATGGTTAACAATAGAACAAGGCCTCAGTGGATCCCCTATTACAGCCACCTTGCTATGGCCTGGGGCCTCTAAGGAGCTCATGTCACACCCCACTGTAGGTCCCTCAATCCAGTACTGGTGAATCCTTCATAAAAAATTAAATATCTCTACCCTCCCCTTACTATATACTCCTTTGTGGAATAACCTCAGTTTCACCATAGGTGGTCTGCCAGTGTCTTGGTCTACTTGGCAAGAAAAAGGCATCCTATTTGTAAAAGACCTACTGGCCAAAGGCTCTATACTGGTAGACACATTTCAACAACTACAAAGTACAGTAAATGGAAATTACACAGCTCTGAGTTCTGGAAGTATTTACAGATCAGCGATGCCCTGAAACAACTGTTACAGCAGGCAAATACATCAACTGACCTCTCACCCCCATTACACTCATGGCTTGCCCTACAGAAAGGGATGGCCGGTGTAATTTATGCCCTAATTAGAGATACTCTACCCACCCCTAACCAATCCTCAAAGCTCAAGTGGGAAAAGGTTTTAGAAATGTCATTGACTGAAGGTCAATGAAATCAGTGCTGGCAGGTAGGACATAAAGTGTTTACAGATGCTAGGAGCAGACTTATCCAGAATAAAATAATGCACTCATGGTATAGAACTCCTGAAATGCTAAAGAAAATGCAAGTGCTCTCACATGATAAATGTTGGAGATGCCATAGACATGGAGGAGACCTTTATCATATTATATGGATTTATCCTCTGATCACAGATGTCTGGAAGTCTGTCCTCAGAGCAGCAAACTTAATCCTACAATGTAATATCCCTCTTAGTGCTTGCCTTTTACTGCTAGGTCTAAAATCCGAAGTCCCAAATCTTAGCCCTCATGCATTCAGATGGCTGATGCTCCTAAGCATGCAGGTGAAACGTTCTATCCTTATAAACTGGAGATATTCTACTACACCTAATATAACAGAGATCTTATCTGCACTTACATATATATCTGAACTAGATAGACGTTCTCACCTGTTGAAAAGGTGAATGCCTCTTTACTATTACTGCTGGGCCCTATATATGGCATATTTGTCCTCCAGAACAGGTGTCGGTTGACTTGTTTTATAGTATTCTTGTTTTCTTTCTCTCCCTCATATGATGTACTGCATAATCAGACCACTGAAATTAATCTTAATTAAGTATGCGCTGTCTCCCTTTCGTTCCGTCTAGGAGGACAGTATTGTAAATAGTTACTGTTGACATACACTGTCACTGTTATGTTATCTGTATTTTCTTTTCATGTTTTGTGTTCAGGTTATAGAAGGTACGGTTCAGAGATTTACATTAGCACCTCACTTCTCCAGAAATCATTTTAACTGCCCTTAGTTACTCTGTGGCACCATATTCATCTCTCCTTCAGATGTTCCCTCAGATTCGGCCATAAGAAGGTACATCTACCGAAATACATGAAGCCTTGTCTGAATCAGCAGTAGTATCTCCTCATGGTTTCGGATATTTGGAAATGATTCCAGGTAGGTGCCTCCTAATTTAACAGATGCCTTGTAATTCCTCCTTTAGAACTGTGATGTAATGCAATATATGTAATATCTCCATACGTTAACTGTATGCTGCTGTACTGTACAATGCCAAAAATTAAGTGATACTGCTGTTTGTGTTTTTGCTCTTTTGTTGTGTTTTAACAAAAACAATATAACTTTTAACTGAAATCAATAGTCCCATTCATGCCATTACTTCCTCTGGCCCTCAGTTCAAAGTTCCAGAAACAGGAGGTGTGGCTTGCACCCAACGAAGATGGCAGCCTAGTTCTTTTCTTCTGCCCCAGCCTGGCAATAAATTGAACACAATCTGCTATGATGCTGGACTGAAGCTTCAATTTAACTACTGGAATTACCCCTCCTACCTCTGTCACCACCACTGGAATGCTTTTTATTAAGGGAAGCCACACTCTTCTGCTGTCACCCGCAACGCACATATTTCAGAGCTGTTGTACTTAGATAGGCTGTAGAGACCCGAGCGCGGGTTCATGAGATCTATCAGACCTTATCCTGCCGGCAATACCAGCGCCCTACTTGATACACAATGGGCAGCAATCGATGGGTGTTCTTGATATAGAGGGGAAGATATTTTACATGCTGCCAGCTAAATATAGAGCTATTTTTCTTTTGTGCACAGGACCAGGCAGAGGAATGGAAACCTCGGAAGCCAGACTATTAGGGCCACAAGGTCAAGTCACCCACCCACCCACCTCAGGATCAGGCCCAACTTGGAGAGGCCCTATCCAACATTTCAAAGATGCTTGAGGCACTCCTTACCAGAGTGGACACCATTGCAGCCTCGCTAGTGGTTAATGTCGCTGATGTGCGCTGGTTGGAAGATCAGCACAATGTCCCGGAACAGAGGATGGAAGAGATAGAGAGACAGTACCTAAACGTGTTGCAAAGGCTCAGGGACCATGAGGTCAAACTGTCTAGATTACAGCATAGGACCAGGAAAATCGGAGTAGAAGGAACAATATTAGGATAATAGGGGTCCCGGAAGGGTCCGAAGGTCCAAATATGGAAACATTTCTTAATGACTGGTTGCTGCAACTGCTTGGGGAGAGATGGAAAGAACCAGTGGGGGTAGAACGAGCTCACTAAGTGTTTGGCAATCCAGATAGCACTATGGGCCCCAGAACAATAATCGCCTACATACTACTATTTTCTGTTAAACATAGAAACATAGAAACATAGAATTTGATGGCAGATAAGGACTGCTTGGCCCACCCAGTCTGCCCATTTCCCTACCTACTGGATAAGCTGCAGATCCTAGTTAACCAGCAGCCTACTTCTTCCTACCCCACCCCCTAGAATGGCCTTATGACTGTCCCATGCATGCTTGAATTCCACCACTGATTTTGACTCCACAACCTCCTCCGGAAGGCGGTTCCATGCATCCACAACCCTCTCTGTGAAAAAATACTTCCTTAAATTACCTCTGAGCCGCCTCCATCTTCAAATTGTGCCCTTTTGTTCTTGCACACCTCTTTTTTGAAAGATGCTACCCTCTTGGACTTTGTTGATTCCCTTGAGGTACTTTGAACGTTTTATCATGTCCTTCCTCCCTCCTTTTCTCGAGGCTATACATATTAAGCTCCTTCAGTCTCTCTTCATATGTCTTCCGTGCAGACCCTGCACCATTTTAGTTGCCCTCCTCTGGACAGCTTCCATTCTGTCTATGTCTTTGCAGAGATTGGGTCTCCAGAACTGCACACAGTACTCCAGATGGGGTCTCACCAGCTGTCTGTACAGAGGAATAATAACTTCCTGTTTTCTACTGGTGATGCCTCTCCCTATGCATCCCAGTGTCCCCCCCCAGCCCTCCTTGCTGCCCTCTCACATTGCTTGCCCACCTTTAGGTCATCTGACATGTCTACCCCCAGGTCCCTTTCCATTTTTGTTGTTGTTAGTATCACACCCCCTATTGTGTACTCTTCCCTTGGGTTTTGCTTCCAGGTGCATTACCTGCACTTCTTAGCATTGAATCTAAGCTGCCATCATTTGACCATTCCTCTAACCTTCCAAGTCCCTTCTCATCCTTTCCACCCCACCTGTGCATCAACTCTGTTGCAGATCTTTGTGTCATCTGCAAAGAGACATACCTTTCCTTCCAGTCCCTCTGCAATGTCGCTATAAAGACACTGAAGAGGACCGTCCTAATACTGAACCTCACGGTACCCCACTAGTAACCCTCCTTTCTTCTGAGTGGACTCCATTTACTATTACTCTCTGGGTCCTATTCTCCAGCCAATTCTTTACCCAGGCTATCATATTGGGACCCACTCCCAGGCTGGCTAACTTGTATATTAATCTTTTGTGTAGGACTGTGTCAAATGCTTTGCTAAAGTCTAGGTAGGCCATGTCCACAGCCCCTCCCTGATCTAATACTTTGGTCACCCAGTCAAAGAAATCTATCAGATTCGTCTGGCATGACCTTCCCGCTGTGAATCCATGCTGCCTAGGGTCCTGTGCCCTTCTGGCCTCTAGATACTCGACAATTCTTTCCTTCAGAAGTGATGCCATCATTTTCCCTATAACTGAGGTTAAACTAACAGGTCTGTAGTTTCCTGCTTCTGCCTTGCTCCCACTTTTGTGAAGGGGAATCACATCTGCCCTCCTCCAGTCCTCGGGTACCACCCCATCCTCCCATGATTTGTTAAAAAGGGTAGTCAGTGGTGTCACTAGTTCTACCCTTAGTTCTTTTAGAATTCTGGGATGAACTCATCAGGCCCCATTGCTTTGTCCACCTTCAGTTTTAAGAGTTCTTTCAGAACCTTTCTTCTGTAAATGGGCTGGTATCAACTTCTGTATCCAGAGTGTTTCTACTGTTTGCTTTATGTACCTCCTCTTCATTTGTAAATACTGAGCAAAATATTTGTTTAGTGTCTCTGCCTTTTCACAGTCTCCCTCTGCCCTAACCCTCACTATCCCTCCCTTGGTCTTCCTTCGCTCCCTGATGTACCTATAAAAGGTTTTATCCTCCTTCTTAACTGAGTTGGCTATCTTTTCCTTGGTTTGGGCCTTTGCTGTTCTGACTGCCTTCCCAGCCTCCTTTTGCTTTAACTGATACAGTTCTCTGTCCTGCTCCTTCTGCGATTCCTTGTACTTCCTGAATGCTTTCTTTTTCTCTTGAACCTTCACTGCCACTTCCTTTGAGAACCATAGTGGTTTCTTACGTCATTTTGTTTTGTTTATTTGCTTCAACAAAGGCTCATTACCTTCATGGTGGCAGTTTTATTATTCCCATTGTTCTTCCATCCCTCCTTCCTGCCCATTTGCTAGTGCATTCCTTAGGCACTCACCCATTTTGGCAAAGTCAGCCCTCCTAAAGTCCAGTACTTTTGCCTTTGTATGGCTTGACTCTATTGCTGTGTTTATTGTGAACCATACTGTTCGATGGTCACTAGTTCCCAGATGGCTACCTACTTCTACATCTGTGATCCTCTCTCCATCTCCATTTGAGAGAATCAGGTCTAATATTGCTCCCTCTCAAGTGGGTTCCAATACTAGTTGTCTAAGGCATGCCCCCTGTAGGGCATCTAGAATAACTCCACTCTTCGAAGTGGCTGCTGCAACTGCACTCCAGTTAACATCTGGCATATTCAGATCACCCATCAGCAATATCTCCCCTTTTTCTGCCATTCTAAGTATACTTTCTATCATTTCCTTGTCCATTTCCTCCCCCTGAGAAGGGGGTCTGTATAGGTAAAGATAGATTGCTTCGAGCCACAAGAGATCTTGGAGAGATTGTCTGAAGGGGTAACACTATCTCCTTGTATCGGGACTTTACCCAAGGGGTGGCTGCTAAACAGAGGGAATACATGGCCCACCGGTGCAGTGGTTGGATTTCCGCTTGCGATGCCAGCGACCCTGGTTTGGGAACAGACCTGCGTTGCCAGAGGGCCGGCCGGGGTGAGAAAGATAGAGCATCCTATGGACTGCTTTCCTTCTCCAGGAGGAGGGTGGGGAAGTGTCCAGTGTGAGACAGACCCCTGGCAGAGGCCGGGGATCTCACAGCTACCGGTGCTCGCATCTATTGGAGGTGGGGTGAATGCTAGACATCATTGCACGTCCCTGACTCCAGGAGGAAAAATTTAAGAAAATGGAGGGGAGAGCCTCCATCTACATGAAGCCTTCCCCAGGTATCAATTAGCCACTGCCATCACACTCCCAACCGGATACTGTTCCCGTGGCACTGGAATTAGGGGAACCAGAACTGTGGCCCCACCATCTTGGGGGGTAAACCAGGGGTAACCGGGAGTATGCAGGTAATAGGCACTGTACGTGAAACAAAAATGAGTTTATGACAGCACTGAGAGTCCTGGTGCTTTGCTGTGGCTGTGGGGGGTGCTTATGAACTGTTGCTTGCTCATGTAAGGAGGCAGTATAGTGCAGTGGTCTAAGGCTCTGAACTGCAAATCTGGTGATATCCAGCAGACCAGACCTGGGTTTGAATCCCACAGCTTCCACTTGCATACTGTGTGATCCTGAGCAAGTCACTTAACCTCCTTGTGCTCCCAGGTCACTCCTGTAAAAAAGCTTTCAGCTTAGTGTGCTATACCTGGTTAAACAACGAAATGAAAAAAAATGAATGAAATGTATTGACTACATTTAGCAACGCAGCATGGTCCTGGTGCTTCAAGTCCTTTTCTACTACTGTCTACCATTTTTAGAGGACAGGTTTCTCCGTGCAGGAGAGTAAAAACAGTGAGTGCATACCTGCCTTGTGGTAAGAATGTTACAGCTTTCCACATCTTCTTTTGTGCTACATCACACATGGATTTATTGACTGGTAGAAAAATGTTTTCGTGCTTTAAATTTGGCAACACTATACATGGAGAAGACACTTCCTGGAAAATGGCCAATTAGGAAGAAGCAACTACATCTCCCATGACACTGAGCACAGGATGATTTTTTCCAGGACAGGGGATGGAAATCCCGTTTTGGAACAGAACCAACACCCAGCTGATGTAGCCATGGAACCAGAAGACAAAACTATCTTTAGAAGCCTGGAAAATCTTGTACTCAAAGGTAGGTGCTTGTTTTGGCACAAAACAATATTAGAGGCATATTTAGCTGTTAAATGAATACCACGTGGCCTTAGAGATGCAGCACATTTATTTTCTGCTGGCAAAGTGGCTGAATTCACCACGTGGAGTAATTCATGAAATTTTCTACATTAGGTAGAATTTCACCCAGGCAACATTTCACCTTCTGTAGGCAAAATTTTGCCTTCCACAGTGAAATTTCACCTTCCAGGGGCAAAATATCACCGTCCGCAGATGAAATTTCACCACAGAAGGTGGAATTTTGCTGTAGAAGGTGAAATTTCACCATTCCACCAGGCAAAATTTCACCATTTCTCTGGGCGAACATTCACATTTCACTTCGCGAAATGGGTGGAATTTTACCGATTATTCTGTGAGGCAAATTTTCCTCACTTCGCCCACCACTACGTGGCCTATGTATTTTACGAAAAATAGCCCATGGTACAGCTGACCCTGAGTTCATGTTAAAATGGCAAATTAATATGCATGAAGCCTCTCTAAAAAATATCAAACTTATCCTCTCACATGCTTAACCTGCTCTTGAACAATTAACTATAGATATAGCCAATGCAGAAACCATGCTAAAGTCAAGAGCCACTGCAGATGAATTAAAAAAAAATACAAGATAACTCAGTATGATAAAGTCTCTCATTATGATATCGAACGTAAAAAACAGGAACAGAAGAAGTTTACATGAGATGAAAATTATTACAAACTTAACAGGGTCTATGATTGGCATACCAAAAATCAAATGCCTAAACAATTAAAACCAATCTTAAAAAGAACTGCAGGTACTGAAGTGAGAGGAGGAGAGTCAAATACTGTGCTTGGCTACATCACAGTGTTGTCTGACATAGACAGATCAGAAATGGAACCTTTAGTGGAGGAGGACTGGGGGAAATGCATCAAAGTTCTCTCCAAACACAGAATCAGAGCACCCAGAGCAGCAAACAGGTGACCCAGTTTCAGAACACTTACCAGCCCCAGAGAAGAGGATGAGGAGAGGGTGGGGTGTGGTGGAAGAAAATGAAAGACAAATTATTAGTACAGCAGCACCTCAACCCCACCTCCCCGACTCCAGAGTGGCAATGCAGTGGTCGGGATTGCTCATTTGGTATGTGTGTTTTATGCACTTTATGTGAAATAAAAAGGACTTTATAACAGCTTTGAGAGTCCTGTTGCTTTGCTGTCACTGCGGGTGCCTGCGAACTGTTGCTTGATCGTGTGTTGTCTCCATTTAGCACCACAGTGTTGTCCCGGTGCTCTGAGTCCTTTTGATCTACATTTCCACATCATTCTTGTCCCCTATTCCAGCACTCAAAAGACCACACCCATGCACAGCTACTTCCATGATATGGTCATGAGCTGCACCCACAGTGATTCTGTTTCCCTCTTGCCTCCCCTGTTGGATTCCCTCCTCTGCTGCTTCTATGAATTTTGTGACATAAAGGGCTACCCTATCTCCTTTTTCCATACTCCTATCTCACCTGTACATGGTGTACCCCAGTTATGTCCCAGTACTTTTTCCTGGTGGCCCATATTTCTGTGATGGCTATGAGGTCTAATCCTGCATCTGCTACCATCACCTACAGCTCATTAAATTTGTTTCCTAGGCTCCTGGCATTTAGGCAGACTGCCATCCAGTATTTGCCTATACCCCTCCCATTTTTGTCAGCACATCCCTTTTGTACTCCATTTCCCACCTTAATTTCTGGCTCCTTACCATTTCTTCATGCCCCCTCTCCATGACTCCTTTTCCTACTTTTTTATGGACGCCTGTCAAAATGCATCCATCCCACTGCTCCCAGGCCCTTACTTTTGGGGAGCTCTAGTTATGTTTTTCTTATGTTTTTCTTCTTCTTGGTTTCCCTAGTCATAGCCTACCCTACAATCAGTTTAATTTTCCACCAATGTAGACATCAAATTTCAGCCCCAGTACACAGCTCCCCTCCCTTTTAGGTGAAGGCCATCAACCTTGAAGAGCTTCCTGTTCCAGAAGCTGCACCAAACTCCCACAAAATGTCACCTCTCTTCCTGGTGCAATCCCTTCAGCCACTGTTAAACTCTTCAGTCTCCTCCTTCTGCCTCACTTTTCCCTTCTCCTCCTCCAACCCACAGGAAGGACCACAAAAAAGGCCAGGGAAGCTGAGTGTGCCTTTAATCTGATGCTCAGCCTTTGAAAATCATAATTCACCATCTTAATAGGTTGGTTCTCCTGATCACTAGTATCCAAGTGTACCAGCATTCCAAGTTCACCTTCCCTTCCTCGGCTACCCTCCCTAAGATACAAAACATTATCCAGAAACACTGCTAGTGAAATAAATGTTAGCACTGGGTTCAGATATTACAAACACCATGTCCCCACCTAGTGTTGGTGTTCTTTGTCTCTGCTGCTTGCATACCACGTGTGTGTTAGTTATCGGCAGGGCCACTGGAAAATTTCGGAACATTTTACCCAAAATTGCGGGGCCTTTTTTGCAAAAATTGCAGGAAAATTGTGGGGGTTCACTACACATCCCCACTGCCCCCTAATAAATATTTTATTGTTTGCTGCAGTATGTATTGGTCACATAAATTGTTTAGATAAATGTATTGCCTCTTGTAAATGCTTTTGATGTGAAGAAAGGTGTGTGTTTTTGAAATGCACCGCGAATTAATCATTATGTAGCATATTTTCTAAAAATCAAGCCATCTAAGTCATGTAGTGCTAATTAGATTTTATTCAGTAATTTACAGTTAGTCTATACTGAATGCATCCTGAAACAACATTTTGCCAGTTTCTAGATGTTAAATAATGAAGCCTGTTTAAACTACTTGCTTTGGTGCAAGAAAAAAAAATAACCAGGGTGCCTAATAAAGGTCTAGTAAGAAAAATGTTTATTTTGTTAAAATAACTACTGTTCTTAATCAGCAATGTAAGTTCATTTTAAAATCACAAGATAAAAGTATCCAATCATAAGAGTAGCTTTTCATTACATCATACAATAGTTTTCAGTACATTGTACTTTTGTTCTACTCGGTTTGCAGTGATTTTACTTGGGTTGCAATTATTTTGTCTATTTGAAGGTAACTGTTTAACTATACTTAATCTGTTCAGCATGTTTTCAGAAATGTTTGCTTTTTGTAGGTTTTGTATGTGAGTATGCAGTTGTGGCAGACTGACATGTAAGGAATCACTGTTACACCAACCCCCTCAGAAGCACATTCAAGTTTATGATTAGCAAGGCCATCCAAACTCCTGACACATATGAATCAAAATCCTTTCAAATTGAAAGTATTTATAAAAGGAAAATGTACCCTACCATTCAAAAACAAGCATTGTGGTCAAGGCTTCATTTAGGTGAATGGGACACTTTGCACCTCTTCTCACACCTATTGTTTTAGTCTCTGTGTGTCAGCAAAAAGTTCTCTAACAGTCTGCTTTCACACAGATTTTAAAAGTGTTCAAGTCTACATATGCATGACCAGAGGATTTTGAAACCAAAGCAGGGAAGGGAATCACATGAAAGCAGAGTCACATTTGACCCCTTATCACCTCACATTATACTGTTTTGGTCAAATCCAAGTCTGTGTACTAAATTGTTAGCATATCTGAGTAGATTTCCTTGAGAATTTAAATATTTTTATACGATTTTAGTCAAAAATTCCATAAATGTAAGAAATTGCAAGAAATTGTGGATTTTGTGTGGAGAAGGGAGAAAATTGCAGAAATTGCAGAAAAATTGCGCACGCAATTTTCCAGTGGCCCTGGTTATTGGCACACTTGTGACTCTTATGGGGTGGAGCCAGTCAGGCTGGTTCTTGGACGATGTCATGAATTATGTCAGCTACCAAAGTTACCCATTCTGTTTGGAAACTGGTAAGATCAACATGGAAACTATGTGATTATCCCCCAACAACCAAAGAATGCTGTAACACCCAGCTGGGAATTCTACCATGGGAACCACAGTGGGTCAAGATGTACAAACCAGCTAGTGAATTCAGTCACAAGAGGTAGCCAGCAGCCTCCCTCACTGGAGAACAGATACCACTTGTAGAGTTGCATAACGTAATCTATAAATCCTGTGTGTTTTTTTTTTTTGGGGGGGAGTGGCAACTGATGGACGGATATTGTTTCAGTGGCTACTATCATAGGGGTTCATATAGAAAAATAGATAGAAAATATACATGCAAACACATTTAATTCCCAAAGTCTCAACAGATATAAATCTGCTCATGCTTAACATCCTTACTTTAGTTGTAGAAAAAGACAGAACATTCACACTAGTATAGCATTGCCAGAATATAGGCTAGCTTTTCTCATCATTCACACCAACACATGGGTGAATGGTATTGAGCTTCTAAATGTAGTATATTTCATTTGTTTTCAGGATTTTGTTGCAGTCACCATCCCTTAATGGCAGTGCTGGTGCTTGTCCCAATCTACACAGTTTGTTTAATCTCCCTAGCATACTGTTTCATGTGTTTGTTTTGAAATAGTCTTATTTTTCTCCATTATTATGGATCTTTGATAATGCTGCCTTTTTTCGAGTCAGATACTCATTTTTTAATTACTTGTCAGTGTAAGAACCCGTTGACATCAGTTGAGTGGAATCCTAGAGTGAAGCTCTTTACTCCAGGCATCTGCTCAACTGATGTCACCAATAAGAAAAAAATAGGATTATAGTGAAGCCAGCCAAGATGCAATGCAGTACCTTGCAGCATTACAGCATATTGCCGCAGAGTAGTGTAGAGAACATTGCAGTTCAATGACAATTCAGCCCTTTTGTCAGGCAATACTTTATGACATGTCATTGACTGCAACTTATTGCATTGCTTCCTGGCTGGCTTTGCTGTATTTAAAAGAAAACACACTGAACCATGCAATGGAGGATATTAAACAAATTATATGAATGGCTAAATTTCCAAATATAGTATACTGAAAATGTAAAAAAAAAAGTGTGTGTTCCCTTTAATGTACTGAGCTAGCTGTGGAAAAATAGTTCTCTGGCCAAGGGTGAGTGAATGAGAAAGTTGACAGCTTTGGTTTGGCTTCAGTTTGGACACCTGTCTTCAGTATGGCTTTGACACTTCTACTAAAGACACTTTAAGTTTTTGTTATGGGTTTCTGGAAGGCTAAACATAGGGGTAAAATGCACCCCTCAACCATTCCTCTCCCACTCTAGCAAATCCCAACTTATACTTTTCCACATTTCCTCCAGTCAGTTCTAGTTAAAGATAACTGCCCACACCTGGCACAATGCAAGGAGTCATAATTTGTCTTTATAAAAAAAGAATTCTGGGGGTTTTATGTGATAACAGAGACTCTGTTAAAGTGCCAGTCCCATACAGTGATGAAATAAGTGCCCGATGTCAAAAGGTCAAACTGCACAACACCGCCCATCGCAAATAGTGATGGTCGCTTACTAAATCAGATATGGCAATAAAAAAACAAGCATTTTTATGCCGGGGGAAAGCTCCCTGCACCACCTGAAATAAAGATTACCAACTCCAGAGGGACCAGACATAGACAAAATAGAAAACCCACAGGAAGCAAAATAGTTTCCTGCACCATGATCTGAACCCAGCACCACAGGCTTCAGGGGCGGTGGATAAAGTCACTATACCACATGGACAGCTTGGCAGGACTTTGCCAAACTGATCTTCATATACCCTTTGTAGTGAGTGTAATGAGTGTAGCTCAGTGCTACACTAGCTATAACCATTTCTTGCTCTTTTGTAACAGTCGATCTCAATGATGAACGATATTATTGAGTCTCCCATCTTGAGCCGCTCAATAATACTCACTCATATCACTGTACACCATTCTGGTTAGATGGGTGGAGGGTGGAGATTGACTGGGGTGGTAAAGTGGTGGCCATAGGACTATCCTTGGTCACCTGGGATGTGCTGAAGTATCATTTTTTTAATGTTCTTTTAGTATTTGTTCAAAATTTGAAGTGATCCAAAGTTTTGGTCAAAGGATGAAATGATTCAAAGTTTTGTTCAAAGGCTGAAGTGAACCAAAGTTTTGGTCAAAGACTGAAGTTTATTTATTTATTTAAAAGCTGGTGACCAGGCGAGGCACACTGAGCCAAGGCTCATTTCCTAGTGGGACCCGGGGGATGGGGAGAAGGAGCAATACAAAACATAAGGCATTTTTTCAAATAGTTACTCAAAGAATTGACTACAGTATTTTTTTACAGGTACATAATCATTGGTTACCATGAATAAATTAAGAGGGCCTACAAAGTAAACAAGAGCAGTGCTTCTGGCCAGTTAGCTGAGGAGAAACAGTGAATTAGTGAAGTGATCCAAAGTTATGGTCAAAGGTCGAAGTGGTCCAAAGTGGTCCAAGCATTCAGTTGAGCCAAATCAAAGGTTAAACTGCCAACTTTCAGTTGTTCACTGATACAATTTGGACATCAACTCGTCCTCACCTCAGGCACAAATTGTAGAGTAAGGCAGCAACTGCCAACCCAGTTGTAATCTGATGTTGTATCCTCTTGCTAAAAAAAATGGAGATTTGGGGATAGGGTAAAATAAAACAAATCCTAAGCTAAGAAGCATCTAGTGGTATTACAATGAGATACTTAAAGAGGGAGCACCGCTGCAGCTAACACACTGCTGTATGTTTGGCTCTGCCTGCAGTATACTATCTCTTTCTGCAGCAACTAGCTTCGCAACACCACATGCTCACAATCTTCTCATGCAGTAATCAGTGTCTATAACACTTTTGTATTCGTTTATTTTACAAAATTATTTTTTCATGGGTTTTTCCCTTCTCCTTTTCTTGCATAACCAAGCTATTCTTTTGAGTCAACAGCAACTGCTTGAGTGAGCCAACACAGTTGAAGAGGATACCACCACACATCTTGCATTGATATTTAGGGGCATCCTATATATTGAAGTTCACAAGGGTGTGCTTACTCCTTGCTTGGACCTTTTTGTGGTTTATGTCCTGGTGTATTTACTGCTCAGTTCATTTTTTTATTAAAAAAGTTCAATCACAATGTTAGCTTGGTATGTGGTTCAGTTTAAAATAATTAAACAGGAGATGTGTTTTTTTTTTTCCCATAACAATGTGTTTACCCATCCCATTCCAAATACTAAAAATATAAATTGTTGCTTCTGTTCATAGAGCTAAGGAAAACTTCACACGGTTTTTGGTATGCACGGCCCTTATCTGCCTAGTGAAATGAGCCTGCTCATGTACAGGTCATTAACTGTACAAGGACATTTGCACCTTTATTTCAGGTGCCAAACACAATAAAAGCAAAAAATAGCAAGTGAGTAAAACTAGATTGCCTGAGAATGAGTGAACTATGCAAATAACCACAAATTGGGATCAGATGATATAATCTTAGAAAGCTGCACTTTCAAATATATTGTACAAAACTCTGGACTTTGGCATTCATCTAAGATGAGGCTTGGGTGTGTCATGCCATGCTGGTTTCAGGAATGGGATATTCACTGTTGAGAGTGCGTATCTGAAGTTAAAACCAAAGGTGTAGTCTTGAACAGAGAAAGATCTAGATCAAAACAGGAAGGGGACTTACTTAATAAAAAATGTCATTATTAATTGTCAAGAACAATGGGTTAACTGAATGACAAAATCTAATTTTTTTTTCCTCCCTGGTGCAGGGGGATGAGGCACCACCACCAGAGTCATCTCAATAAGCAATATATGTCTCTGCTTCACAGGAGGAGGGCGTTCTCAGGGATGCTCTGTTGCCTTCCCTGCTGGCCTTCTCTCTTGTCCCAGGCTCAGGCAGGAACCCAGGACATCACTCTGTCAAGCAGATGCCCTATAACTCATCTCCACAGAGCCTACCTGTCATAATCATTTTAATACTTTGTGAACAAAGTCGCCTCATGGTCACCCCCCATGAGTTGGGGAGGGAAGACTATGAAAACATGGCCCTGTCAGGGAATTCTGGATGAGAGTCCTCTGATGCCCCATACCAGCTTGCCCCTGTTCACATTGCCATAATCCCCTTCAGCCAAAACACCTCTGCCCTCCATTTATCTCATGGCCGCACAGCTGCCATCTGGCACCCCTTCTCCATTCATGTTTTATTTCGCCCTCCTCCCCTGTTTACAGCAGTTGGCTGCTCTTGTCTGCTTCCCCCATCGTGCATTTGGGCTTGCTTTCATGGCTCCTGCCCCTAGTTTGTTCTGATTCTACTGCCCTAGGTAGAGGGCCAGTTGGTTGCTCAGTTGCAGCCAAGCCCTGTTTCCCGTAGTGCTGTTATCCAGTAAGGGGAAAGGAAACAGGCCACCCTGTCCTTCTGGTTGAATAGGAGGCAGATCTCTGCAGGTTCCTAAAGGCTTCTCTGTTTTCACTTTCAACCCTTGTTATCTAGGCAGATGCACATTGCTCCACTGTTCACAGCACATCAGCACCACTATCTGTATCCCCTGACACACTACCTCCCCCTTGGATTTGTTGGAATGTGTTCACCATCACTGCTCAATTTCTCAGTCTCATTCATACTGTCAGTCTCTTTCACATTCAGTTGACTATCATGCCTTCACTCATTCCGTAATGCCTTGTTCCACCTACCCTGTTTGGTATTCTACAGCCTTCAGGTTTCACCATCAGCCCTATCCCATATTCCTACAATAGACACATGTCTCTCATGACATCCCATGGCTTCAAGGGGTCTCTGCCCTGAGGGCCAGTGATCTCCCTCTCTCCCATGAAGTCTGCAACTTAAAGGGAGGGTCCCTCGACCTGGGTGGGATCCTTATCTTTCTGCCCTTTGGGTGAAAATGTCCTGTGCTCCAAGGGAAACTAGCCATGCAGATCAACCTGGTGGCACCTCTTGATTTAGCATTTAAAGAGGAACTGACACCATGGGGATAGACAACTCATGGCTAGGAGCTGCCTGCCCCAGGACCTAAAATACCCATAAATTTAATTTTCCTGTGCAAGGGTTAGATTGTAATTTAACTTACAAGAAGTGAGATTTCACTTGTGTATCCATCACTTGCTGCTGAGCACCCACAGCAGCCCCACCCACAAAACTGAGTTTTAATGACAGGAGGTGTGGAAGCAGCTACATATCTATACATGGAATTACAATGGTATCAGGAGCAGCATCAGTCTTTTGGTGATACTTGTACTATTTGTAGGCAATTGTACATGTTATGGTGTGGCAGAATTACAAGTATTACCCCCTTAACATGTACAGTTGTCTATAAATAGTGTAAGTATCACCTAAAAACCATCACTGTTCCCAATAGTCTAATAATGCTATCTATAGACCTATAGCACTTCGCCACTTCGCATCATTAAAATACAGTTTTGTGGTTGGGGCTGTGGTGGGTGCACAGTGAGTAGAGGTGGATATGGAAGTATGATAGCACTTCTTGTAAGGCAAATTGCTATTTAACCTCATGCACAGAACAATTTAGTTTTACCCCTTTGGACCCTTATCTTAGATAGGGAGCTTCCTGTTTTCTAACGCAAAAGATAGCTACTGTTTGTACGGACTGTTTTCTCCCTTCTGTTACCCTTTTCCCTACTTCTAATACTCTCGTACACAGGCAATAGCAAGTAAACTAGTACTTTACCTTACCTTAGTGGGCTGGCAGAGTTCCCTGCATGCTTGTGTCACCTGTGGATCCCTGCTCCTCTGTTCTCCCTAATGTACCACTTCTAAAAGCAAAATCAAAAAACTATTTGAAGAGTCATATCACCAACACTCTTTTTAGAATGGTTATCGCTAGAACCAAAAATGACAATCTGACTTTTCTGAGAATTTATTTTTCAAGACAATTTCTGTGATTCTTCATGCAAGTGATTGATTGATTTACTGATAGACTAATTGATTGATTTGAGTCCAGCTATACTGTAGATTGAGAGTAAATTGCTAGATCATCATTCCATGTCATAATGGCTATCACTAAAAAGCGATCACTGTTACTGCAATTGTACATTGCTGAAAAAGTAAAACAGTGATGTACACTCCCAGCGAGGATAATGACACTGACACAAATGGATAACTATCTATGCAGGATCTGTGCCCTGAACCCCCCCCATGGGGTGTTTCACCCCTTGAACACCCCCCCATATTGGATTCTAAACTCCAGGGGGGTGGAATATCAGGGAGGGGGAGAAACTCTTAAAAAAAAGATTAAATTTTCACACATAAAATAAGAGACTCTGTACCCCTCCCAGCCCCAAGCCTGCACCTTCCTCCCCACAGCCAGCCACCCTCACCACCACACCACACAGCCAGCTAGGCAACACCTCACCACACTCCCTCCCACATACCTTCTCTGTTATCCCTCCTCTTCTGTTCACCCTCCTACATCCTTTCTGTTCTTCCCCTTCCTCTGCACTATAACTGTTCCTCACTACCCTTTCTGGGTAGCTCACATAATGGGCATTCAGACTGAGTCACTCATATCTGAGTCGTTCAATTTGAGTTGCCCATATAACAGTACACCCTAAATTATCAGTGTAGGCAACAACAGGAATTTCAATCATGCCCACTCTTGGTGAATCTGATATTACTGTGATAAACTTTAAAGAATTTGGTTCATGTAAATATTAAAGAGGGTTGATGCTAATGAAATGCAACAAAATAAATGATGGTAGCACTCCAAAGCAGGCACTCTTCACCAAATTGGTGCAAAAATAGGTAATGTATTGTGAAAACCCAAAATGTGACAGCAGGCAAACTTCCACCAGATGACCCTGCACTTCAACCGTTAGGTCTTCATTGGGGGCAGGCTCTGCAGTATAATGGGACACAACTTAAATAGTTATACAATTTGTGACATCATAATTAATTAATGCATTTAAAGTCATGGTTACCATGTATTGCAAACTAATATAAAGTCACATAAATCTACTGAATATTTCAAATGCCATAGCATATAACTTATTAATCATTGTGAACTCATTACAAACAACTGCACAGTAGTATAAAAGTAGTATATATAGCATATTCTAAATCAGTCATAAGTGAATATTTTATATTACAAATAAACAAACCAAAAAATCAACAAAAACAAAAATAGAAAGCTAAAGTGTGATTCATGGGCAATAAAAAACATTTGTTATATACAAAAAGCAGCCTCTGAAATCAGAGGTATATGTAGTGAATCTCAATCCTGAAGAGAAAGCTGAGGGTAAAAACTATATTCCACACAGTACATTATAATTTTGTCATACAGTATTAAAGAGTCAGCATATTGTTGACGTAATAAACTCTTAGAAAATTCTTAGAAAATTATTTTAGAAATAAGAAGAGGAATATATAGGAAAGCATAAAAGAGAGAAGGAAAGTGTTGGGGAGCAGACAAAGTACTGTCTATAAGGTTATGTCTCAAGTTAGAAATATTATTTATTTTTTGTTTTTTCATCATACCATATGGATATATATGTGAGGGGAAGCCAACAAACAGGAATTTGGAAGTATTTATTTTATTAGTAAGAGGTCTACACTCTTAGAAGAGAGATCAAAGAAGGGGGACACTTAAACATGTAGCTATAAAGGGAATTAAGGGGGAGGGAGGAAACAACTAAAGCAAGACAAAAAGAGAGAAACAATCAGAAGGGCGTGAGCAGTCCAATATTACAGACAGTGCCCAAGGAAAGCAGGAGGTACTACACTCACCAGTTCAGCAATTGTAATTTCTGAAAAAAGAGAATATAATAAAATGAATAATTAATACTTTTCTATAGATAAGGTTTAAAGTCAGCATAGGCAACAACAGGAATTTCAGTCATGATCACTCTTGGTGACTCTGATATTACCTTGATAAACTTTAAAGAATCTGGCTCATGTAAATATTAAAGAGGGTTTATGCTAATGAAACCCCTTGTCTGACTCCTTTATTTATCGAAAGTTTACATGAAAGATGCCCCCTCTACCCAGCCTAACTCTTTCCCAAGTAAAATTATAACAGTTCTTTATGATAGCAATTAAATCTGGATCAGTTCCTCATAAATGATGCATTAACTGTTTGTTTTCTTTTGAGCTGACCAGGTACCTGACTGAGACAGTCACTGCATCAACCTACAGATTCATCAAATGGGTGCCCCATTCACAGTTGTTGTTAGAGGTAGTGGAAAATAGTTGCATTTTGGATGCAGCATTGTGCTGCCACCCAGTAGCACCACATGCAACATTTAGCACATGCAAATTCAGGTGTTGGAGGCTGCCAAACCCAAGAGGGTGCAAACCTAAGCTTAATGCATGATACAGTCTACTGTTTGAATTTTTGGATGGTCACTGCATTCAAACCACAACATAGCATTATGCAGGTGCATGGAACAATGCTATATGTGACCCATTTGGATTATTGGAACAATGTGTATACTAATCTGATTGTTCCCTTCCTTGATACACCTATATTACATGTACAGGGCTCTGATTCATCCAGGACCCACTTAGACTGGTACTCTTGAAACTTGATTGCTCACTGTACACCCCTCTTGTCCCAGTAGACTGCTGTATTTGGTGTTCAAGTAATGTGCCCCTAAACTGAGTCTACTGTTCCTGAGTCTGTAACTGTTTTCAGCCCAGTGTTCCCAGTAGATTACATAAGGGAAGATTAGGAAGCTGCCAAGTACTGTGCAAGGGCCACCATGCATTTCAGAATGACCCTGTGACTCATTTGTATAGTAGCACTGTCCCTTCTCTCAATTGGTTGCCAATCCGTTTGTACTGCTATGAAAAGGGTTGTGAGCCTTATTAAGTTTATGTTGACAGGGTCACACGTGTTCAGTGTTTAGTGGTTGCACTGATCATTTAATGACCCACTTTGGGATCGTGATTAGGGTCCTACGTGGTCATAGTTACTTTATCTCAGCAAAGTTGGATCTAATGTAGAGCAGAAAAAAGAGCTTGTCACACTGGAGTACCATGATATAGATAGATAGAACTATAGAAAGATAGATAGATAGATAGATAGATAGATAGATAGATAGATAGATAGATAGATAGACAGGCATACAGACAGACAAATAGACAGAGAGACAGACAGACAGACAGACAGATAGATAGATAGATAGATAGATAGATAGATAGATAGATAGATAGATAGATAGATAGATAGATAGATAGATAGATATTTGACCTTAAAGTTCTTGGAACAGCCATGAAAACAAATTGCAAAATTTTAAATCCGCACCAGGACCGATGCTCCCCAAACATGAGAACTGGAACTGCATTGTGCAAATTAGGATGTGGAGAACATCTTCTTCAGAAGGTGGAGTTGCAGACATAGGGCACCAAATAAAATACCCTCCAACAATTTACATATTTTACATTCAAACGTATTTTAATGAGCCTTAAAGCCACAGTACCCAATGCAGGTAATTATTTACAGCAATGTAAGAGAAAACAGCAGGGAAACTAAGAAAGGGAAGCAGAGGAAAGCGGTGGGGGAGGAGGAAGGAGCAAAGGGGGAAAGGGAAGTTTTCTCAGCATAGGTTCCCTTCATATTACCTACATAATAACAGAGAGTTGTCTCTTTTTTCCCCCCTCTGGTATACAATAATGAAAATGCACAGAACTTAGAATATTTAATCCAGTCCCACAGGTTAATAGGGTAATATTTTGTATTTTAAGGCCCAAATATCAATTATTGGCTTTATCTCAGTTAACAGAGAGAATAAATTCATTACAAAAAAGAGACAGGGCTGGCCAGGTGGCACTAAGGGTTGAGGCACTGGACACCACACCTCACACCACGCTGGCGACCCGACTTCAGATGTGATCCCAGATCATCAGGGGATGGCAGGGGAGGGATAGGATTGAGCATCCAGAGGACTGCCCTCCTATCCTGAGGTGGGATCCAGGGAATCTCCACTCTGTGGTGACCCCTGGTGACAACTGGGGGCACCACTAGAGCAGTGACAGAGTAAGGGACAGAGTGTGGTGGACATCGGCATGCATGACTTGATGTCATTGTACGTCTGCACTCCTGAGGGAGTAAAACTAGAAAAAATGGTGCGCCTTCAATACTGCTTGATGGCTGGCTCTGGATCACCCAACCTCGGAGAACCACTAGAACTAGATCCAGACTTGGTGGGGAGTATAGGGGAGCTCTCCACCACTCCACCGTGGGAGACAATCCATGGGTGCACACAGTGGGAGCCTCAGTGGGGGCTGAGTCAGGACAGATGGCAGCTGGAGTCGGGACAGATGCCAGGATGCAAATTGATGACAGTGCACCAGGTATAAATAGGAGTAAAAAAAGAAATAAATAAAAAAGAAATAAAAAGGGATAAAAAAGGTAGCACCCTATATGAGCATCTATTATTGAGCGACTCAATATGAGTGACTCAACAATAGCGCTTTAAAGTAGAGCGACAGGTGAAAAAGATTGCTATATCCTATATAGCGAGTGCAGCAGGGAGCTGCACTTGCTAGAGCAGGTTATAGGACCATGTTTGACCAAGCTCTGCCAAGCTGGCCATTTAGGTATACACTACTGCTCCTAAAGCCAGTGAACAGGGTTCAGGTCCAGTGCCCAGCAGTAGAAATTTTTTTTTTCTCCTAAGTCCGCACCCCCCCCATGGAGTTGATTACAATCAGTTTGGGGGCATGGGGGGGCTTGCACCCCACAGAGAAATACTTATGATAAGTTTTTTGTTCTTGTACTAAGTGAATGTCACTATTTATGACAGTCGGTATAATGTGTTGTTGCCCTGGTCTGTGTTTTTTGTGTTGCACTATGTGGTCGGTGACTATTAGTAGTTGCTCTCATCACATGAAACCATAAAAAAAGGTGGAGGAATCATGTGGGGAGGGGGACTTTTATTTTAAAAGTTGAAAATATATTAGAAATAACAGATCACAGATCACTGGAGACTGGAATGGTCCTTAAAAGACTGGAGGAGGGCAGAAGTAGCCCCACTTCACAAAACTCATAGGAGGAAAGAAACTGGCAATTATAGACCTGTCTGATTGACATTGGTGGTGGGAAACATAATGGAAACACTGCTAAAGGTATGCTAGTGGAATATCTTGAATTAGATGGATTACATGAACTGAGGCAACACTGATTCACAGGGGTGAGGTCATGCCAAGCAAATCTGATAGATGTCTGTGACTGGGTGACTAAGGTTGTCAAATGCCGTTCCACACAGGAGACTGGTAGGCAAGTTGGATAGCTTAGGGGTGGGTAACAAGTTGATAAAAGGGGTAAGGAATTTGTCAGGGGATAGGAGGAAGAGGGTAGTGGTAAACAGAGTTTGCTCCATGGAAAGGGAGGATGACCAGTGAGGTACCTCAGGGTTCAGTGCTGGGACCGGTCCTCTTCAATGTCTTCAAAAGTGATGTTGCAGAGGAACTCGAAGGTTAGGTCTGCCTCTTTGCAGATGATTATGACACCAAGATCTGTAACAGGGTGGATATTCGGGGGGGGGGGTGAAAAGCATGAGCAGAGACCATACAAAACTGGAAGAGTGGTCAAGGATATAGCAGCTGGGTTTTAATACTACAAAGTGCAAAATAATGCACTCAGGATACAGAAATCTATGGATGGTGCACTAAATAGGTTGATTGTTACTGACAGCAGCTAAGCAGGAAAGAGACCTGGGGGTAATCATACCATATGACCTAAACATGGTCAGGCAGTGTGACAAAGCAGTCAGGAGGGCTAGTGGGATGCTGGGGTACATAGGAATGGGTATTACCAGCAGAAAGAGGGTGGTGGTGTTGCCCCTGTGTAGATCACTGTCAAGAACCCACCTTGAGTACTGTGTCCAGTCCTGAAGACCACATCTCCTGAAGGACATACAGTAGGCAGGGCAACTAAAATGGCACAGGATCTGCATCCAAATCCCTATGAGGAGAGGCTTAAGGCCCTAAATATGTACACCCTGGAAGAGAGGAGGAAGGAGGATATGACATAGACATTTAAATACCTCTCAGACATAAATGAAGTACAGGAGGAGAGCATTTTTCAGGATAAAAAGCTGCTCTAGAACAAAGGGACATGCTATGAAGCTGGGGGGGGTTCTGGACAGATGTGAGGAAGTACTTAATCTACCATTAACATACTCTATTTCTATGAAAACATAAGTACCTCCCTAAATGTTAATATTCCATGTGATGTTATATTCCTGGATTTCAGCAGTGCATTTTACCTTGAGCCTCACTGGGCAGTTATCCCAAAAATGATCAAGTCAAATATTGAACCATCCCTAGTAAAATGGGTAATGGGATTACTACAGGATAGAATCCAAAAAGCAAAAATCAGGGGATACGAGTCTAAGTCCATTAAGGTCACAAGTGTAGTGCCACAGGGTTCTGTGCTGGGGCCACAAATTTTTCAGATATTTATATCTGATTTGACTAGTAACCTAAATAGCTGGGTCCGTAAATTTGCAGACAATATTAAAAAAGGTGGCTCACATGCAACATTAACCCAATCACACCATATCTGAGAGGACCTGAACAACATATAATACATGGAGGAACATTTGTGAAATTAAAATTACAGTAAAAAGTGCATAGTGATGCACATGGGAAACAATTATCTGAAATTTTCATATAAATTGGGACCTTCAGAATTAACAGAAAGCACTGGTAAGAGAGATCTAGGAGTATTGGTAACATCAGATTATGACCCACAAAAACAGCATAATGAATTCATAGCTAGGGGCCAACAGAGCACTGTGGTCAATAAAAAGGAATATAACTTCTTTGCAAAAAAAAAAGTGTAATCCTTCCTCTTCATAGAACTTACATCCACCCATACATAAATACTGCAACCTCCTTTTGGTCTTCATATAAGGAGAGTCAAAAAAAGCAACTTGAACAAGTTCAGTGTAGGACTACCAAACTAATATATCACTTATGGGACAATTCATATGAACAAAGATTATGTTCCCTAAAACGAATGCCTTTATCATTAAGAAGACTGAGGGGAGACTTATTTATAATGTGTAAAATGATGTACAACCCCATTCTACTATGCAATCTCAATATTATCTTTAAATGCAATGCAATTGAAACACAGTGCCACTCCCTTCAAATAGTGGGGAAACACTTTTGCACTACAGAATGAAAATACTTTTTACCGATAGAGTACTGTGGGGAGTATTTGGGACTCTTTACCATCACAAGTTATAATAAGCAAATCCAAAAATTCACCTACGAATAGACTTGATCTGGTAAATAGGGCAGACTAGGAGAGCCAAGAGGCCCTTATCTGCCGACACCTTCTACGTTTCTATGTTGATAATCACTTAGCCAGTACAGCAATGAAGCACTACTAGTAAAGTGAGCTAATTGTGGGCTATTTATCTCATCTCCTACACCCTTTAGAAAGAATCCTTAGTGTGAATATCAATTTCATTGCACTCATCATACTCATAATGTTCAAGTCAGAAAATGTCCTTGTGTTTTTACTGTCTTTGAAATTAAGAAATAAACTGAGTGGTTTGAAAGTTTCAGGGATTTCATCAAAGCTTGTAAACATAGAATCTATGGGGATGATTCTCAAAAGTCAGGCACAAGCCACGCCAAAGACAACTTGCACCAATAACCAATGCACCGGGGTCCCTGTGCCCAATTCTCTATCGGGCAGGATCGCAGTGGCAAAGTCCCACAGCTTTCGGCAACCCTAGCAGTGTGCCAAACAGAAGGCACACCTGGAAAGGTTGCTGCAAGCCTATGGCAGTGTACAAAAGAAGAACCCTAGTGACCCCCAACCCTGATCTGCCATATTATTAATTAAGATGACCCTGATGGTCTAGTGGACTGCAGGACCCAAATCCCCCATTTAGTCAATATTTAATATACATGGTGGTCTAGTGGACTCTTCTCTCTGATGTCCATATGTATTTTATATGCCCTGGTTACCTAGCACCTCCCTCCCCCTCCAAGCCCCAAACCCCCCCATTATGAATTATGAAATATACATTGATGGTGTAGTGGATCTCCCGAGCCTGATCCCATGTTATGTACATTTTAAATATATCTGGTGGTCTAGTGGACCCCCACCCCATACCCCACTGTGCCATACCACCCGCTTCCCAACCCCCACAACCTGTAACTGAGCCAGGGACTGGCACAGTCCACCACTCACCACTGTGGCCAGCCGTGACTGAGCACTGAATGAGCATGTACTGTATATAGTACACACTCAGTGAATGACAGCAGCTGTCAATCACTTAATGCATACTATATACAGTACACACTCATTCAGTGTTCAGCTGGCAGCTGGTCATGAGGGTGAGTGGTGGGCTGTGCCAGTTGCCGGCTCATCTACGGGATGGGGCAGAGCAGGGTGGTGGGGCACTGTGGCATAGGGGATCCACTAGACCACCAGGTATTTGGAAATGTTCAGTAATGGGGGATCTCATCTAAAGAACTCCACTAGACCACTAGGGACAGTCTAATATTCATAATGGGCAATTAAGGCTGGGGGGCACTAGACTGTCAGGGACTATAAATATATTTTTATTACTGAGTGCTATAACAGGAGATCGGGGCTTGGGGGGGGTGCATTGGCACACCCTCCCAGTGGTTTTAGTGTACTATTAGACCTGCCATTGTAAGTGCTTTGAGAATCAGCCCCTGTGTTTCTATGTAAACCTGAAAACATAAATTGTGCAAAATGTCTAGGTTGGACTTTATATTGCACTCCACGTGTCCACATCCTATTAATGGACCACTTAGCATCTCGATAGTAGAGGTGTGCAAAGAAAAAGATCAGCCAGCAGAATTTACACGAAAGTTGGACTTTTGCTTCCACAAAAGTGCAGAAATCTTATTATTAACTTTCACAGAAATTCTCACTTAGAATGGTGGAATGCATGTGTAAACTGTGGATTACTGTATTAAACTAGAGAGAAAAAAGTCTGCAGAACTTATCACTGAACCACGGAATAATTACAGGTACTGTGGGATAATTCATTAAACTGCAGAAAAATAATTCCTCAGAACTGTTATTCCCCAGTTCATGTGTATTATTAAACAGTTCAGTCAAAAAAATTTAATGGAGCAGCGCAACGATCTGCCAAACACATTTGGAAGATTCTGATTTTGCCAATGGCAGACGTTCAGAAAATTCCACAAAATTTCCACAATTTCACGAAAGTGCAGTGATAGTGGAATTTACGGCTTTTACCCGCCTCTACTCTATAGCAAATAACATACCACAGCCTTCTATTTTCTTCAGAGAATGAGACGAGGATATATAATAAATATAAAATAAATTAAAAAACAGTACCTTCAAACAAAGAGTCTTCTTAGAACAGTCTCTTTAAAACAGAACAAGACAAGTAGAAACACCATTAATATAAGCCAGATACAGGAGTCAGAGTGCAGGCAGAACTCTGGGACATACTGTATATCCATATTTATTTTCTAAGAGAGTTTCTGCTTAAACTTTCCAAGGCTTCTTGCCAACCAAAGGTCTCCACTGGCTACCTGCATCAAACTTCTCATCTTTTGCTCCCTCCTGCACAAGTTCTTAAGCTCCATCGCTCCCTTCTTCATGTCAACTAAATTCATCTGAGGAGCAGGGAAAAAAATGAAAATGCTCCATTAAGCATAGTATTTCTTTTCTTAAATATAAAAATATAAATTCCCTGATGCCTGACAATATTAGCATACCTGTTCACAACAAGAAAACACCTTCGAGCACTTAAAGTGCTACAAAACTCTTCACTCTAGGAACAGGAACAGCTCCTCCAGTCTTCTTCATGGTTTAGCACCCTTGCTGGCTCAATTTTAAGATTTCTCAGGGTTGCTGCATACTTGATTTTCAGTCCTTCCAATGAAGAGTCAATAAGTCCTTAAAGTAAAATTAATAGTGTCCAAATCCAGACAATGGCACTTTTTACAGGTGCACTGTCCAAAAGCAAGCAACCCTATTAATGCTAGCCAATAGGCACTCCAAGTACTCTGAGTTCTCCAGTTAGATGATGAAGTTGTCAGGTAAAAGACACAGAGGCCCAGATAGTCAGAAATGCACCAGAGCCCAGCACACGTCCAGTGCAGTGCAAGTCCAATGTGCACAGGTGCAACAGGAGCGATATTCAGAGAGTATGCATGCAGTAGTGTGCCAGCGCAACCTGGCTGCATATGGCACAGTTGTGCAAAGGCACAACTGGCAATGCACCATGGTGCAAGGAATGGTGCTCCATGGTGTAAAAGGTGCACCATGACACAAACACACACACACATACACACAGTTGTGCCACAGCAGCAGAGCAATGAGGAGGGCACGGCACAGAGAAGTGACCCACGAACAGAATCAGGGAGGCACAGTGACAGGTCACAGGAGGCCACCACCAGCAGGGCACAGCAGGATGTGACCAGGCACCCACACCTCTACCCCCGAGCACAACAGTGGCACCTTAGTGGGACAACAGGAGAAGCCCATGGCCAACAGAGATCCACCAAGGGGACCCTGCAGGCTGCATGCCATGCCCCCCCAACACAGCCAGACCAGAGCAGGATACACCCAGGACCATGTAGCCAGGCACACACACCCACAACACACCCCTGACAGGCTGCCCATGGGCACACTCACAACACACCCACTGACCTGGGGTGGGACACACCATGGCACACAGCAGGGACCCACAGCAGCACAACAGGCACCCAACACATGCACACTACACAGACAGGCACTGGGCCACTGCAGCATGGTGCCGCATGCCACCTGCAAAGCAGACACTGACACAGGTAGGTAGGGCATAACAATGTATTAAGTAACAGAACAGCCAACTATGTGCAAATCAATGGGGGAGGGAGGGAAGGTGTAGGACTGAGAGGGATAGGGACAGACAATAGGAACTGTACAGTGGGAAGGGGGACTGGTGGGGGAGGAACAGCAGGGAACACAAAGGATGGTAGGGTGGACATCAGCGGTGGCCACACCATGTCCCCCGTGTTGGCCATGGCATCCACCATCAAACACCTACTGGTGTATCTGGAGTACCACCTCCGTTGTGGTCGATGTTATTAGAATTATCTGCCACAACAGCCGGCAATACAGGGGCATCCTCCTCTGCCTCTGGACACTTAGGAGAAGGGACAGGGCAGGGCATCATTACAATGTCCCACAGAACAATGCCCAACCACTGCACACATAGGGCAGTGGGAACACCCCCCCAGAGGGCCAGCACAGGCCACTCGCAGGGGGATGGACCTACATCTGCCAGAAACATGGAACACCACTACAGTGCACAATGGTGGCACCTTCCACACAGTAGCCACCCGACTGCACAATGCCAGTCACATGGCACAGTGCCCATAAAGCAGTACAGCACTGACAGTGGTGGCTGGGTGCACACCTATCCCCCAACAACTGACACACAGGTACAATGGATGCGCCACAGTGGCGGGCACCAAGCACAGTGCAACACACACAGCCCCCATGGCACACAGCACAGGAGGCAATGTCCAGATCCATGGCCCCACCAACCCCCAATAGACATGTGGATGCCCATGCCAGTGCCTACCTGCTCTCTGTGGCCCCGCAGATGCTATGGCCACTCCAGTGACACTTCTGGGTCCTGCAGCAGCCTGCTGCCCTGCTGCGGTGGCCACTGCAGCTCTCTGCCAATCTTCAGTGCCTGGGAATGGAACAAGGACAAGAACACATCAGTACACAGCCACTGGAAAGGCCCCCCTAGCACAATGTGGTTCCCTGCCTGGTGCAGTCTGCACAGTGACAGGGCAATGCAAGTGGTGGCAGATGATGCATCCCCACGATGCACACAATGACAGCCCACCACCCTGTGGGACATGCCAGGCAGCCCACAGTACACCACAGCACAGCACCATGGCACACATGCATGCTGTGCCTACTCACCTAGCTGTGGCACATGCCCATGCCTGACTCATGCCTCCAGGCATTGAAGGTGACCTGGATCCTTCTGAAGGAGTTCCCCATACTGGTGCCAACACTGTTCACCAGTCCTGGTCACCCCAGTACGCTGCACTAGAGCACAGCAATACCGTCTCAAACAGCGACACGGGGCTGCTGTAATGGGGCCTGACTATACAGCTGAGATGCATGGGGCTGGACGCAGGTCATGAGGTTGACCAGCTCCACCTGCATCCAGTTGCTCACACAAGTAGCCCTCCACTGTGCCACAATGATGCTGTGAGCCATGGTGCAAAATGTCACCCATAGCCGCATGTGGTAACAGCATGTGCCAGATGCATGGGCCGAGGGGATATGCGCTGTGCCTGCCAATCATGCAATGGCTTGGATGCATGACATGGGCATGACTGGGCAGGGTGGGGCTACGTGTGCGGGTCGGTCAAGGTCAGAGGTCATTGCAGGGGTCAGGGCATGTCACACGTACAGTGCTCTGACTGTGCAATAGCAGCCGTGGCACACACACTGCACCATGAATGCTATTGTGCAGTCAGTGCACTGTGCACAATAGGTGGCAGTGCACCACATGGAGCATGCGCAAAGCATCACTGCGCACTGCACATGTATACCCAATGTGCCACACCATACTCCAGCACATTCATCTAACTTGCTCCAGAGCACTCTCATTGTGCATGGCACAAATTCATGATATTCAGCCGCCAGATCCTAATGAGCTCATCAGCCAATGCAAGGTGCAGGGGGGGGGGAATTAGCATATTATTGCCATTGTGCAAATGCACATTTGCATACAATGCGCCATAAAAGTGCATGGAATGGCACGGGCCATGGACTGGTATTGCATCCTTGTGAGATAAGTTGCACATGGTGCAGGAGCACCACTGAGCACTGAGGCACAGCATGGGGGAGGGCACTGGGAGCTGCAGCCACTGACACACTGTGCTGTCAATTGCCACAGTAAGCTACATGTCAGAAACTGAGGAGGTTGGGAAGCATGGGCCTGCCAGCAAGCACAGGCCCAACTTCACAAAAGCAGAGACAGATGCCCTGTTTGAGGCCTACCTTAACAGGGAGCCACTCCTGAATGGTGCCACGGGCACACCAAAGACCAGGGCTGGGGCCTGGGTGGAGGTGGCCGACTGCGTCAACCAGCAAGGCAGCCACCAGCAATCAGTGCAGGAGTGCCACAAGAAGGTGGGTACTGACAGGAGACAGATGAAAGAGAAGGTGGTGGCCATCCGTGCAGCCCCAACAGCCACCAGAGGGGGGCCTGATGATGAGCCACAGCTGACAGTGCAGAAGAATCTGGTGGCAGCCACCTTTCACTGCAGCACCGTGGAGGGTGTGCCTGGTGGAGGATTCCAGACAGGTGGCAGCCCATCCCTGCATGTACCATCATATGGTAGCATCGTACAGCATGCTGTGGCATGATGGGAGGGCACATGTGGCCACTGCTTCACTAACTCACCTTTTTTGTCTTCCAGCACCAGCACACCTGCGTGCAGAAGATGGGGTGCTAGCAGCAGCCGTGGAGGCAGGTACAGCCCTGTACGACCAGCCTTCCACCTCCATGGGCATCCGGGGGCATAGGAGGCCACAGCACACCACCATTGTCCAGCCAGATGTACTGGGCATGGTGTTGGACAAGGCCCTGGGATGCAATCCTACAGGATGCCAGACATGGCATCCTGTGCATGGAGACACAGGTCGGGGCAGGGTCCGACACCGATGACCTCACCATGAGCCTGGGCAGCATGGGCGGTGTTGTAGGAAAAACACCCATACCAGGCATGGGCAGCATGTCCTGCAACCTGTCGGTGGGGGGACCAGCTGCCTGCCGCCACTGTGGGTGCTGTCGAGTGCACTGCCACAGTGGTGCCATGCAGTGATGGTGGTGCAGCTGCACAGGTGCTTGGCATGGGTCAGCAGATGGAGGGGCAGTGGCAGCAGGCTGCTGGTGCCACAGAGCAGCCAGATGCAGGATCTGTAGCCGGGGCACCAGGTAGGGACACACCCCAAGAGAACCCCACTGTGCAATGTCCATCTTAGAGGGGGTCTGTGCAGCATGGCCGGTCACCACTGGAGGGTCGGCGTCCTGCCCAGATTTCCCAGGATGCCGACCCAACGGCTGAGAACACCCATTTGCTCCAGGCCTCCATTGAGTAACAGGTGCAGGTCACCACTGGGCTGTGTTCACTGCGTGAGAGGGGCATTGTGCAACTGCTGGTGGGGATGCAGCACATGCAGGAGGCCTTGATGCATCCATGGATCGTATTGCACAGGTGGTCTCAGATGGCTTTGCGCTGCTGGCTGCCACAGGGCATGGCCATCCACTGTGGACCCCATGCAGTGAATCATCCACTCCATGTTTATGGCATCGGGCGACACCAACACTGTTGATGCGGGGCTCTGCTGATGGCATTCCCGGCATGCCTTGGGTGGGCCTGTTTGGGCACCTACGCACCCCGCATGGACCCTGTCATGGTCCCATGGGTCAACCCCTGGGGGGCAATTGCAAACATCCCCTGTCACTGGTGAGCAGCCTGTGGCTACTGATAGGCACTGGTGTGGCCACCCCTGTGGCCGTGGTGGTCAGGGATCCATGCGGCAGCCCTGATGTGCAGCCCACCCTGTCCCCAGTCAGCTCCTGCTGCCCGGTGCATGCATGGGTGGCATATGTGTGTGCATATCACAGGCTTGGCACCCGTGTGTCATGCCACCTGTGTGCATGCTTGCCTGGCTGCTGGACCATGTGGCATGGGCATGATGAGGGCTGCGCTGCGCTGGATGCACCTGTGCACAGGTGCTATGCATCTGATCCTCACCACATACCAACACCTGGGAGTGTGTGTGTGTGTGTGTGTCGTGTGTGTGTGTGTGTGTGTGTGTGTGTGTGCATTGCTGAGTGCTGCCATGTGCTGTTGTGTGTGGTGGTGTGTCGCCATCCCCCAAGACCCTGCATCACACCTCTGTGTGTGCATGCCCATCGCCATGCTTGCCCCTGCCCGTGTGCTGTACCTGTGTGTGTGGCTTCTGCATTAGTTTAGTGCCACCTATCTTGGTGCACCATAGTGCTCCTGTGCGATGGTGTTGCGGTGTTGCTGGGCCTACTTCATCAGACTTGGATCCCTCCACCTGGTGTGGGGGACTGTCCACTGCCCTCTGGCACATTACCTCCATTGTTCGCACTACTGTCACCCTCATCAGCCTTGACAGCTATCCCATGGTCAATGGCCATGTTGTGCAGTATGCAGCAGGCCAGGAATAGGCAACAGGCTTTTGAGGGGCTGTACTGTAGGCACCACCAAACCTGTCTAGGCAATGGAAGCATTCCTTCAGCATTCCAAATATATGCTCTATAATGTTCTGCGTGCTGGTGTGTGCCTCGTTGTAGCATTCTTTGGCTAGGGATGATGGGCACTGGTAGGGGGTGAGTAGACAGGGCCTCAATTGGTAGGCACTGTCACCTGTGTGGATAGGGACATGGTTAGCTTTCTGGCTGCCCTTGATATGCCCCTTGCCTGCCCAGGCACCCCTGCCTGCTTGCCCACCCTGCCTGCCCCCATTCCATGGCCTGCCCTGCCCATCACCACTTGGCCATCCAATACTCACCCACTAGGTGGTCTGTGGGGATGTCCCCACATTCTAATCTGTGGCACAGAGCAGAGCTGTGCCAGACGAACGCATCATATGTGCTTCCAGGGTGTGTGGCACAGACATTGGTGATGCGCTACGTGGCATCGCACACTACCTGGCAGTTGATGCTTGGGCTCCCCTTCTGGTTGATGTATGCTATGCCCTCTGGGCCAGGTGGCATGCGGATGCCCACATGGGTGCAGTCAATGGCCCAAAGCATGCCAGGTATACGTGCTACCCTCTGGATGTCCTGTACAGCTGCTGTAGGCTCCACCTGTGTGCTGGGGAAATGGATGTATTCTGAAGCATGTGGCAGCAGGGTGTTGAGGAACTGTGTGAGGAGGCATGACTTGGCCAACTGAGTTATGCCTGTGGTGTCCCCTGTTGGTCTCTGGAAGGTGCCTGTGGTGAGCAGGCACATGACTGCTGTAACTTTCATCTCCACTGACAGCATGATTCCGTCTAGTGGGTGCCTGCATCTCCTCACTGCACAGCTCACAGAGCTGACTCAGAACTGCCTTATTCAGGTGGTACCAGTCCACTATTTCCTGCCAGTGAAGTTCTCAAACACAGTGCAGGCACAGTACCACCTGTGTCAGGCATACTGTCAATGGGCCTTTCCGCAACCACATCGCTGTTCTGCCTTCCCCCTCACGCCCCTCATTATGGCTTCCATCATGTATGGTGCACTGTCTGTGGCCCCTGTTGTCTTGTCACCCCCTGGGCAGTTGTCTGCTGCTGGGTGTGTGGCACCTTGGTGCACTGCCTGGCACTGTGCCTGCCACTCCCTCTCACTCTCACTGCCCCTTCTCCCTTTCCAGTGCCACCTGTGTCACACTCACTCTGTGGCTGCCTCTTTCTTTCTTTCTTTCTTTCTTTCTTTCTTTCTTTCTTTCTTTCTTTCTTTCTTTCTTCTCTCTCTCTCTCTCTCTCTCTTTCTTTCTCTCATACTCTCTACCTCTCTCCCCCCTTCCCTCTCTCACCTGGTGCAAGTGCTGTCTGTGTGCTTGTGCCTGGTTTTATTAGCTCATGTCTGCTTGGTGCATCTTGGATTGCTCCCCACATGCGCCATGGTTCCACGGTTCAATATCACACTACGCTAGATATGCACTGGCATCCCCCCGTGGTTGCACCTGCATTCATTATAATTGCACATTGGCTCACTGGTACTTGCACTGTGCATTTGCTCCCAGTGAACATGGCTCCAAGGCTCAGTTCCATACTTGCTCTGGCGCAAATGCTTTGAATATCCAGGCCTAAGCGTACAGATTTTTGAAAACTAACATTTGTTTAATGTAAAAACTAACATTAAGATAGGCTCAGGCTTTTAGTAGAGAAGTTCCTGAAATAGTATTACATTTAGCAAAACAGTTGAAGCTATGTGACACAGAGCAGCTCTGTGGCCATCTTGCTGTTCTGCCCCCTCACACACGACTGAGCCTGAGAGTGAGAACTCTGGATTCAATTATGAAGTCACCCAGTCAGGAGGTGTGGATCTGAGAGTCAAGATTGAAATGGTGTCTGCCAGGACATTGAGGGGTCTTGTATGTCTGAAAATGCTCATTCATATCTTTCAATTATACAAAAGCAGAGAATCTCTGATGAAGTACAAAAGGAGAAGGCAATTAATGAAAAAGGCAATATTTATTAATGATCAGGTATGGCACATTATGTGTCCTGAGAGAAGGGTTACTGGAAGCTGTTTTATTGAGGACAATGTTGGCCATAAGACTGGATAAACTCCCCTACCGTTGATCGATAAGTACCATGGAATCTTTTACTTCCACCTGGAAAGTGACCAGAGATGGGAAAAGGGACCTCAGTTTTATGTCTCATCTGAAGAATGGCACCCCAACAGTACTGTGTCACACAAGAATTGCACTATGAGAGGGGGGTCTGGGAAGAGATGGATCAGGTGAAGCTTCAAGGGTCAATACAGACAGGAAGGAAGGGAGAATAGAAGCAGGCAGGGATGGAGTAAAATATAGAGATCCATGTGTGAAAATGGAAGGATTCAGGGAAATAACATTTCAAACCTGAGTGCCATCATGGTTGAGGCTAGTCTGGATTTGGTGGCCATAATGCAATCTTGGTGCACTGAGCACCATGACTGGGACATGGCTATATCAGGCTAGTCTCTGTTCAGAAGAGACTGGGCAGGGAGGAGGGGTTTAATTATATGTGATTGAGTGAATCAAGGACATGGATGTACAGGGTCACCGGGGAAAAGGAAGGGCTGGAGGTGCTGTGGGCCATCCTTGATACAGGCTCAGGGGATGATATCCATATCAGGGTAGGGTAACCATCTCCAAAATGGGAGAAAGAGTTGGATAAAGAACTTGGGGAAGCTATCATCAGAATAGCAAGTAAGGGGGAAGGTGCTGCTGGTTAGTAACTTTGCTCTTCCAGACGTAGAGTGGAGACTTCTAAAAGAGGCATTGGCAAGGAGCAGTGCTATTAATGAGTCCCTACAATGGGCTTTTCTCAGGCAGCAAGTCAAAGAACCCACTAGGAATGGTGCAGTGCTGGACCTGCTGCTCGCAAAGAGGGACATCATTGCAGACAGAACAGTAGGCAGTCCACGGGGTACCAGGTATCACCATACAGCAGGGCTTACCATAAAGACAGAAGTGGAAGAAAACCACCTGAGGATGAGGATCCTGGACTTTAAGGAGGCAGATTTTAAAAATATAGGAGACTGCCTTAGAAACTGCCTCATATCACAGGGTAGAGGCACGGTGGGGAACAATAAGGGAGGACATAGTTAGGCAACCAGCCTCTGTGTGATAGAAGCGAGTAAAAGCCATTATGGTTCTATAGGGAACTGGCAAAGGTGGTAAAGGAAGAAAGAGTGGCATTCAGGAGGTATTAGGAAACCCATAGGGAGGAGGAAAGGGAGGCACACCAAGTAAAACAGAGGAAAGCAGGTAAGGTAGTGAGGGGAGCAAAGACACACACACACAGAGGAAAGGATGGCCAGAGGCATAGCTAGAGGGGAAAAGACTTGCTTTTCACACATTAGTGAGAAGAGGAAACCAAGGGGAGAGATAGTGAGGATTAGGAGAGCAGCAGGAGGGGACTGTGTAGGAGAAGACCTAGAAGAAGCTGTCATTCTGAACAGGAACTGTCTTTACAGTGGAGGGAGGAGGGATGGATCATTGAGGAGCAGCAGTAACAAGGTGATAGGCCAGGTGGACACAAGTCAATTTTCAGAGGAAACAGTCCTGAAGGCACTTGCAGCTTTAAAGGTGGACAAGGCTATGTGACCAGATGAGATATACCCAAGGGTACTAAAGGAACTCAGGGAGGAGCTATTGGCCCCACTGAGAGACTTACTGACTAGTTCACTGGAAATAAGCTTAGTTCTTGAGAACTGGGAGAAGAGTGAATGTGGACCCTGTACATAAGAGTGGCAGCAGGGAGGATGCTAGCAGCTATAGGACTGTCAGTCTTACTTTAGTGGTTTGGAAATTAATGGAAATACTGCTTCAGAAAAGGCTGATAGAGTATCTTAATTCTAACAGGCTGTAAGACCACAGGCAGCATGGATTGATGGATGGAAGGGAGGGGGGACATCCTGCAAGAAAAATGTGGTGAATTGTTTTGACTAGGTCACCAGAAAATTAGATCATGGGATAGGAGTGGATGGGCCTTATCTGTACTTTAGCAGGGAGGTCAGCACTGTGTAGCACAGGACACTGATAATGAAATTGAGAAGCCCAGAGGTGGGATCCAGAGTGGCGAATTGGATTAAAAACTGGTTAATGGAAAAGCGACAGAGGGGGATGGTTAATGGCACTTATTCTAATGATGGGACAGTGAGCAGTGGGTTGTCAGAGGGCTCAGTACTGGTAACTGCAACCTTCAATGTCTTCATAAGTGTTACATCTTGCAATGTATATTTACTTCGTGCTGTGTTGTTGTTTTTTTGTCTGATTATCAGCTAGGCCTCTGTAGGTATTTCAACTGAGGTGGGAGGTGTGAGGTGACTTGACAGTTACACTCCTGGATTCTCACAGAGATTGGGTGGGTGCAGCTAATTTTTCTGTCCCATAAAATGTTATTTTCATCTACAAAAACATCAAGGACTATGCTCCTTCTCAGCTAAAAAGTGTTGGTTTGGTGGTATACGTCAAAGGGATTAATTTAATTTTTTTATAAACAAGAGCTGTTTTGAAGTGTAAACAAGGCCCAAACAGAGGAGACAGAACCCCAGAGAGTGAACCAGCTGGGGAACAAAAGGTTACAAGCTGCAATCCACAAAACCAGTTTGGACCTGCTCTGAAAAAGGGTGGTCCACAGAGGTCAAAGCACTGGTCTAGGATGTAATGTCAGAGGCACGTATGATGATGCAGGTGTAGTGGACCAACCAGGCGAAGGCAGTTGTAATGTGTGTTGACTCTGAGAGCTCTGTTATGGTTTTGGACTTTGAATTAACAACATCACGGGTTTCAATTTGCCATAACTCACTTATTGGGGTAAGCATCTTCTACTTTGATTAGAATTTAGCTACTTTTGTTATTTGGTTTGTTCCCTATCTTTTCCAAAAGTGTGTGTTTTTATCTCTCTAGAAATAATGTATTTTCCATAGACTTTAGTGTCTATTACCCTGTAAAATATATAAATATTGTGGAGCATTAAATATGATTTTTAAACTTGTCATGCTTTCTGTGACTGAATCAATTCAGGTATAGATAACTAGGAGTACATTGGCAAGTCTGTGATCCATTTCTGAAGAGACTGGCTACAGCTACCATATTTAAAGCAAAAGTATTCTGATCTTTAACAAAAGGGGTGGGTCATTTGCCCATTGGAAAGAAACACTGTACTGTTTGTGAGAAATGGCTATGGTGGGATTTGAACCTAGAGATAACCCAAGTGTGCTTGCAGTGAGTGGTGGCAGCATACCAAGGTAACCTTTTCAGGCATCTGAGGGGTTGTGGAAACTGGTAACCATTATAAATTGATTTCTAGGAGAGAACAAGCTGGAGGCATCAGTGGGGATCAGAAACAGATTGTCAATAAAAAAGTAATTTTTCCAGTCACAGAACATGATATGTAAAGGAAATACTGTAGATTCTACCAGTTTTATTCTATTGTAAGCAAGTAGATAGCTAAAAACATAGAATTTGTTGGCAGATAAGGACTGATTGGCTACCTAGTCTTTCCATTTTTCCTTGCCTATACTGACATTGTGGACCCTCCCTGATCTCCAGATACCTCCCCCCACTTCCCTCCAAGATTTCCTTGTGTCTATATCATGCATTCTTTTTTTTCCATAAAAGCTTTTATTAAAGTTTCAATGTCAGGTGAACATAGTATACATATAATGTCATACATTCATTGAACATAGTAAATGCAAACCTGTTTTAAGGTACAGACGGACAAGGTATTTATCTTTCAACTTATGATTGTTATGCAGTCTCTTAGATCCAATTTCTTTCTCTACATTAATATACCTCTATCTAAATAGTCAATCTTATCTAGGCTATGTCTGTACGTATTAGTGTCCTAAACACGTGTAAAGTGCCTTGACATTTTTTTCTATTCCCTGTCTTGCTCATGTAATAATACAGTTTCTACAGGGCAGATTTCTCTTATGTTAGTACCAGTGACATAGAAACATAGAAACATAGACTTTGACGGCAGATAAGGACCACTTCGCCCACCCAGTCTGCCCATTTCCCTACCTACTGGTTAAGCTGCAGATTTTAGTTAACCAACAGCCTACTTCCTGCTACCCCCCACTATAATTGCCATATGTCTGTCCCATGCATGTTTGAATTCCTCCACTGTTTTAGACCCCACAGCCTCTCCAGTAAGGCAGTTCCATCATCCACCACTCTTTCCGTGAAAAAAAATTCCTCACATTACCCCTGAACCATCCCCCCTCTATCTTTAAATTGTGCCCCCTTATTCTTGCACATCTCTTTTTCTGAAAGATGCTACCCTCCTGGACTTTGTTGATTCCCTTGAGGTACTTGAACATTTCTATCATGTCCCCCCTGTCCCTCCTTTCATCAAGGGTATACATATTAAGCTCTCTCAGTCTCTCTTCATATGGTTTCTGATGCAGACCCTGCACCATTTTAGTTGCTCTCCTCTGGACTGCTTTCATCCTGTCTATGTCCTTGCGTAGATGAGGTCTCCAAAACTGCACACAGTACTCCAGATGGGGTCTCACCAACTATCTGTACAGAGGGATAACCATCATCTTAGAAGTGATGGAGGTCATGATGCACTCACATACTCTCATATTACAATGCCTAGAAATCTTTTAGATGGTGGGTTAAAGAGAAAGTGCATGAATGTTGGTGAGTGGGTTCTTTGCGGGTGGCAGTTACCGCCTCATTGAAGGTACTCAATTCAAAGCTCAGTAAGTCCACTACGGCTGCTATGTGACTTTGCCGGGTAGCAGGGAATCTCAGTGACTTAGGTGGCTATCCATCAGGTTTAGGTTCACACCTTAAGATTAAGGAGGCCAGGTATCTTGACCCTGTGAGAGAAGTTTCACATATTAGGTTGTTGGCATGGTGCATTCAATTTTTGAAGGGTTAGGTACGGTCCCCAAGCCTTCCAATATTTATTGAGTTTGCCTACTGCTGCAAGTGCAATTTCTTCATATCTCAAGATTAAGGTCAATAGGGCTTGCCACTCCTGGTCAACTGGAGGTGCTGGTTCTCTCCAGTGTTGGGGAGCACCTTTTTTGCTTCTGCCAAAGCCCCAATGGTCTATTGCAGTTGATGGGAGTTAAGGGAGTCTGTCTCAAAAGGTATGCCTAGAATGCTTAGCTTAGGTTCCCTAACTTGTGGCACAGGGACAAATTGCCTACATGAATTCCAAACTTTGTCCCAGTAGCTGTCTATGGCTGGGCAGGTCCATAATATGTGTTTTAGTGTGGCCTGGGGGGGGATGCACATCTCCAACAGTCACTGTCATGTGTCATTTTGGCCTTATAAAGTCATTGGGGGATACTGCATGCTCTATGTAGTATCTTAAATTGTATAGGTTTGGCTTGCAGTTCTCTATTAGCTGTGTAGGCCATGGCCCAGAGTCTGTTCCATTCTTCTTTGTGGATTGTAATGTTGAGCTCCTGTTCCCAATGCATTTTTGGTTTGTGGGGTGTTGGGGGGTGTAATTCTTTGTGCTGCATTTTAAGAAAGCAGTTGGCAAAGTGGTTTAAGTTTGTCAGACTCCCCACCCAGGTATCCCATTTTGTGGCTGTGGGTAAGAGATGTTGAGGCGTTATCTTGGTTCTAAGGAGATCCCTAAGCTGAACATAACTCCAAAAGTGAGTTTGGAGGATGTCATGCATTGCATGGGTCTTCAGATGATTTCAGGACCCCAGTGTCTGAATGATAGAGATCAGCTAGTGTGGAGATGCCCATTGATTGCCAATGTGGTAACTGTACTGATCAATTTCCTAGCTGGAGCCAGGGGATCTGCCAGATAGGGTGGAGTCCAGAGGTTTTGCTGGTCCAGTTCAGTTAGGTAGTGTGTGTCACCCAAGTTTTCCTAGAGCATCTAATACATGGCAAAGTGGTAGGTCCCATGTTTCAGTCTTGGTAAGTCAGTGCTTGTGAGACTAGGACTGCTGCTTGATGTATTTTAATTGCTACCCATTGTGGAGGTGGATGTAACATTTCTATTGCTTGTGGAAAAAGGGTACTGTCATGGAAGAGCTTCAGATTTTGGAGGCTAAAATCCCGTTTGTTCCAATGTAGCTGAAGGGTTCTTAGTTTTGTTTTTGAGATTGTTTGTTCATAGATGAATGCAGAGATTTTTGAGTTTATTTGTGAAAAGAATGTAGTAGGGAGGGGCACTGGGAGGTTGTTATGAATGTATTGGAGCTTAGGAAGGGCTGTCATTTTTAGTGCATTCACTTGTCCCCAAGTAGAGAGATACATGTTGTTCCAATTTTGGAGGTCTTTAGTGAGTGTTTCTACCATTATACCTATGGTGAACTGAGTTGTTGCTTTAATGGTAGGTCATAATAATATCTCCAGACACGTGACTCCTGCTTGCACCCATTAATATGGCTAGTCAGCAAATAAGTCCTGAGAGTAAGAAGAGAAAAGTGGCATTATCTGGGACATGCTCCCATTTAGTTTATAGCATGAAAGGGCTGAGTATTCCACAAGTCTTGCTCCCAGGGCTCATAGGGCCATGGGTATATCTGACAGGAAGAGAGTAATGTCATCTGCAAACAGGATGAGTTTGTTGGTAGTGGCCCCTACCGGGATGCCGAGATCATCTGGGTGAGCATGAGTTTTGTTTGCCAAGGTTTCCACTGCCAGTAGGAATAAAAATAGGGAGAGGGGGAAGCCCTGCCTTGTTCCCTTCATAAGAGGAAAAGCTGTGGATATCACTGAATTGCTGAGTACTGAAGCTGTTGGGGATTTATACAGAAGGCGTATCAAATCTGTGACTCACTCTCTGGTACCATTTTTATGGAGGGAGACTACATCTGCCCTCCTGCAGTTCCCTGGAACCACTTCTGTTTCCAGTGAGTTGTTGAAAAGAGCTGTCAGAGGTGCAGCCAGAACCTCCATGAGCTCCATGAACACACTTGGGCGTACCTCGTGCACCCCATAGCTTTGTCCACTTTCAGATTCACAAGTCCCTTTAGGACCTTTCTGTCTGTGAATGGATTTCTGTCTACCTCCCTCTCCCCAGTTTTTCTGCTGCTTTTATGTAGTCCACCCCCTTCCCCTTGCACTGTGAAGACTGAACAGAAGTAGCCATTCAGGATGCTTGCTTTGTTCTGATCCTCCTACATCCTCCTATGAAGACATTCTGTCTGGGCCATATAAAAAATTGAAGTTGGCACAGTTTGAGGGGCTGTGCAAAAGGAGGGGTCTTGTCTTTGAGGAAGGCCAACCATGGACACACCTCATAGACCTCCTTGAAAAAGTGATTATGGAAGCAGTGCAACAGGGGTCAGTACTAGACAAAGTCATGAGACAGAGGCTATGTAGAGTGCAGATGAACAAGATCTTATAAATGGGGTAGTTGCACAAACAGACCAGATACAAATAATGCAGCTGGAGCTCACCCTGGTTAAGGCGTAAGCAGATGCGGAGCTGCAGAGGACAAAGCAGGAAGCAGAGGAGTGAGAAATGCAGTGCCAGCACAAGATCCTGCTATGACAGCACGAGAAAGAAAGAGAGGGAGGAATGAGAGGAAGAGCGAATGGAGTGAGACAGGCAGTGCCAGCATGAAAGCCACCTGAGAGAAGAGCAAGAGCATGAACATGAGAAGGAAACAGAGGTTCTGTACAAGAAGACAATTGTATGAACCATAAATACTGGCATCAGGGTTTCAACAGAAGTCAAACTTAATTCCAAAATATTTCCCAAGTATCAAGAGGTGTATAAAATTGATTTGTTTTTAAAATCTTTAAAGAATTTGTGGGCAATTTCCACTGAACAGAACTCTTTGGACCATTCAACTTCTGACACTCCTTACCTTAGGGTATTAGATGTCTTCACCAGAATGGACAGCGCAAACTGTATGGGCTATAACAAAGTGAAAAAGATCATTTTAAAATGTTTGAATTGACTCCTGACGCGTACAAACAAAAAGCTATTTTGAAATGTGTATACAACTAGGCAATCTGTTAGAGTGATGATTAGAGGGTGCAAAGGCTAGTTTTTCTGGAGCAGATAAAATATGTATTCCTAATGGAACAGTTCTTAAAGGGGGACTAAAGTCAAAATGTACCACAATATATGTTGTGCAGGGTGTTTTGATTTGAAGGTGTAGTCCTAGTGTGTCCTTCACTTTGTTTACTATAATGAGTTTTTTTTTCCCCAAATGTGCCTGTTAGTTTAAAGGTCCCTGTGGATCTGCACATTCACATTTTTTATTGCTCTTCATTTTCCTACAATGTTGCATATCCTAAGTGACAATGATGTGCCTGTGGACATTATTTCAACAAAAGTTGTTTTTTGTCAAGTTTATAACAGTAGAGCTGTGATTTTAAGTACCTCTGTCCCGGGTGCTCCAACAAACGCTACAATTACAGACTGCAAACACCTGAGGGATAATTGAGTGGGCTATGCTGTAGGGAAACAGCTACAGTCTTCACTAATTATAGCATTTGTTACCTTGGGTGATTTGTGTTCTTTTTTTATAGTTGTGTGTAGTTTGCTAAAATGAAAAGATTTAAAACAAAGCATTCACTTCTATTGGCTAGACCTAAACGCACACCTAGAAAGCAGGAAGTTTGTATCAGACGGAATTGTATAGTTGAAGCCAGAATATCAGGTTCCTAACAGTAGACTGTTGCTTCAGCAGTTATTATTCTCTCAATTAATGGTCTTGGATGCATCACTGTGACATAAGACTGGGGACATAGTAGGAAAGAAAATAGCAATGAAATATTCAAACATGGAGACTTACAGGTACCATAAAACTAGTAGGCACATTTAGAAAAAAACTCCCAATAGCAAATAAAGGGAAGAATACACTTGGACTGCACACACAAATCAATCTCCATTTTTACAAATTTTAACTAAAGTTTTACTTTCAAGATTGCACCAGCGGAACTGAGAATATGGTTGCTAGACAGGACTCCAAGCTCCATCAAGGAGGTGGCCAAGAGGGCTGATCAGTTTGTATCCAGTGGACCATCAACTCAGTGCAAAAATAATAGAGAAGCAACATCAGGTGGTTTTAAGGCAGCCATCAGGGTCAACCTAAGGGAAAACAGCCTGCATCAGAACAAAAAGGGAAGTCAGATGGTTTCAAAATGAAGATGTCAGGGGAATAAAGGTGCTATATCTGCCAAAAACTGGGACAGCTATCATATGAGTATCTGAAAAATATCGTAGAAGTGGAGAGTGTAGCTGGAGGGGGGTAGTTCTGGAAGAACCCAGCAGCTAGTGGCCTGTACACAGAGTACAGTTCCCATTATCTCCACTGCACACATTTATTTATTTATTTATTTCAAGAGTTTCACCAGGGAAGGCATACTGAACAGGGACTACTTATTTCCAGATGCATCCTGGGGGAAGGGGAAAGGGATAAGTAACATAAGTAATGTGCACTGTAACAGTATAAATTACAGAGGAATACATTTTTACATAGTCACAGTAGCAAGTACACATGACATGTGATCTTAACATTTGGTGAAATAAACCTGGCAAGAAAGGAGAGGAGTAGCATGATAAAATAAGTTTCAGCTAAGAGCATGGATGAGCGTAGTAATTCAACTAGAAGACAGCATTGCATTGGCAGCAAAAGCAGGCTTACCACAAAGACAATAGATGGAGGCTATGGGGGAGTCAAGAGAGAAGAATGGTGTGACACAGGAAAAGTGAGTGGTCAAAGTGGTGAGGGGGTGGGTATGTGAGGAAAAAAGGGGAAGGGGATTAGACAAGGAGAGAAGGGGGAGTTAAGCAGGAAGGGGTCAGGAGCAAGTGCAAGTTTAAAAGGGGACAGTATAGTCAAACAGAAGGGCATGGAAGGCCCTAGGGGAGGACACACAATGAATATGTGGTGGGAGGCATTCCATAGTTTAAAGAAACAGTGGGAGAATGCAGCCTAACCAGCTGAGGTGAGACCTAGAAGGAATAACTAGGAATGAGAATCAATGCTACCAAGGGTGGGGGAGTCAGAGAGAGGAGGAGAGGTAAGGAGAGAGAGTCCTGAACCAGAATTTGCCAGTAAAACTGGCACAGTCGGCCAGGCATCTGCCATCAAGGGAATGGAAAGAGAGAGACTGCTAGAGGGTACAATGATAGGTGGGGGGGGGGCAGCCAAGAATGAAGTGACAGAAGGAGTGGGAACAGTCTGACCAGGGAAGTCCTGGAGGAGGTACTGTAGACTACATCGCCATAGTCAAAACCCAGTAGGATCATTTTCTGTATGATCTCATGGTGAGCCACACAAGGAATTCAACCATGGTTTCTAAACAGGGAACCAAGCTTGGGTGCACCTTTTTGTAGATAGCATGAATGTGCCCAGAAAAGCTAAGGTGAGGATCAAGCCAGACCCCAAGGTACCTGAAGGAAGAGACATGCTCAAGTATAGACCCGTCCAGGCAGTGGAAGGAGTGGAGGGAAGGGAGCCGAGAGAGTCTCTGCTTAGTTCCAATGGTGATGAAGGCTGTCTTTTCAGTTTTAAGGAACAGTTGGTTAGAGTGTAACCAGAGCTGGAGTTTGTTGAAATATGCCGGAAGCCTGGACACCACAACAGCAGGGGACAAGCCAGAGGTATACGGGATGGTGTTGTCCACATACATATGGATGGAAAAAGACTGACACAACTTAAGAAGGTCATTTAGAGAAATGGAGAATAGCAGTGGTCCAAGTACAGATCCCTGAGGGACGCCTGTGCTGATAAGCTGGGTGAAGATAGAGAGTTGCCAATCCACACAGTATCCCATGAGGATGATGACTGAATATGAGCTACCATCAAAACGGTGACTCGTATTCAGCGCTTTCCTCCTGGGCTACCATTCAAGGGTAGCAACCCTACGCAAACAGGAGGGTAGTAAATGGTGACAGGAAGGGAGGGATAGTGAGGGGAAGGGGAGGGACAGGGAAGGGGGTTTTGGGGAACTGGTGTGCCTGCTGCGAAGAGCTAGCCATGTGGTGTGGTGGTGTGAGTGGCTAGCTCAGGTGCAGCAGGTACAGGGTTCGGGACTGGGTGCATGGAAATGTTGCTGCTGCCTGCAGCTGGGGTACTTAATTTTGTTCTGATGTAGGGATTTGGCCCCCTCCCCAACATGCACCACCCTGGAGTTGAGAATCTATATTCAGGGAGGTGAGGGGGGCATACACTTTTTCATTTTCAGGATGTCAGGTTGCCTGTGAGTATATATCACCGATTTGCTTTTCGCCGATATACACTCATCATAATAGTGATCACTATTTTTCAGCCGCTATTATGACATGGAACCAATCTGCATAGATTGGGTTTGTCCCAGCAGGTAGGATTGGAACCATGCGGTGACAGTGGGAGACAGCCCAGCAGCAGAGAGTTTGGAAAGGAAGAGGGGGTGAGAAATGGTGCTGAAAGCCTTTGCCAGGTTGACAAAAATGGCCATGGTGATGAGGCCCTGGTCCATGCTGGTGAGGATGAAGTCAGTGAGCCTAAAAAGAGAGGTGGTGGTGGAGTGATTCTTCTGAATGCCAGGCTGGAAGGGAGTGAAGTAGGAGGAGAGGCTAACGAAGTGGGAGAGTTGAGATAGAACTAGAAATTCCTGAAACTTGGCAAGGGTGAGTAAAAGAGAGATAGGCAAGTAGTTACCTGGAACAGAAGGTTTACCACCTTTAGATAGAGGTATGACAGTGCCTTGCTTCCAGGAAACTGGGATGGAGGACAGGGAGAAGGAAAGGGTTAGAATAGATGCCAAGGGAGAGGAGAGGAGAGGAGATAGCAAGGGTTGAAAGGAAGAGGAGCTTGGTGTCAAGGCCATCTGGGGAATTTTCCTTGGAGGGGCTGAAGGCAAGAAGTGGCTTGAAAGTATCAGAGGGGGACACAGGAGAGAAAGAGAAGGATGTAGAGAGGGGAGTGGGAGTTTGCGAGGGCACGGAGTTGGGTGAGGGGGGAAGGGAGGAGAGGAGGGAGGAGGCACAAGAAGTGAAGAAATTGTTAAACTCTGTAGAAACATAGAAGTTGACGGCAGATAAGGACCACAAAGCCCATCCAGTCCAGCCCATCCTGTGGCCACAGAGAGGGATCAGATTCTGAGCTTTGGCCCATTTTAAGGGACGGGAGTGGGGAGCTGGGCAGGAGGGAAGAAAAGGGCATGTACTACCTTCCAGAACTTGGTGGGATGGTTAATATTAGACTGGAAGGTATGGGAAAAATATTCAGCTTTGTGAAATCTGATGGTCCTAGTGCAGGCATTCCATAGTTACTGGTATTCAGGAAGGTAATCGTGGGAGCCGGAAGATTTATGTGCCTTCCAGGCCTTGTCCCAGGCATGAAGACAAGCTAACAGGTCTGCCAAAATCCAGGGAAGATGAGAGCCATGCACCCTGGGTTACTAACACATGCAGCTTGTGTTAGTAAATGGGATGGTAACCCAGGTATTGAGGGACACTGGGGCATCCATTTCCATGGTAAAACAGGATTTGATTCACAAGGAACAGATCCTGTAAGCCCATTTTCCAGAATTAAAGAAATGATGGGTCCTGCAGTCTCAGTGCAAATGGCATGGATCTTTCTAAGCTGAAAGGGTGACCAGGTCATACGGGAGGTGGATGTTGTACCGGACCTGCCATTGACTTAATGATGGGTAATGACTTTGACAACTGGGCAAATACTGTGTGCATCACTACCCATAGTAAGGCTATGGAACTGAATCCTGAGGACACAAAAGGGGCAGTGCAGCTGGAAGTAACCCCTCCCTCCACAGCAGGGGAAGTTGTAGCTGAAGAACCAGCTGGGAGCAGCAGTTCTGAGCCACAGTTACAGGCTGAAGTGTGCCCAGCCATGGGTGGCTCTCCCACAGGACAGTGTGTTTTAAGGTATATCAGGCATGTGGATTTGGGGATAGCTCAGCAAGCTGACTCATCCATACAGAAATTAAGGGAGTTAGCCAGCAGGGGCAAAGGTGACTATTAGGGTTCCGAGAAAGGTGAAGTATACTTGAAAAATGAGCTCCTGTATAGTGAGTGACTTCTAAAGGGAGGACTATATGAAGGGGTACACTCAAGCAAATAGAAGTTCCTATGGAATATAGGAAGAAGCTTCTTGGCGTAACCCATGATATACCATTTTCTAGACACTTAGAGTCAGCCATACAAAAAGGCAGCTGACTAACAATTTGTACTGGCCAAGTATCATTAAGGACGTGTCATACTACTGCTGGACTTGTCCACAATTTCAAGGGTGGGAAAGGGTGGGTGTCAATGCCAAGATAGCTTTTATTCCCCTGTCTAAACTTGGAGAACCATTTTGCTGAGTTGCTTTGGCCATTGCGAAGCTATGTAGCACCCCAAGTTGCATAGGCAAGTGGTGCATTTTGGTCATTATAGATTATGCCATGAGATACCAAGAGGCCACATCCTTTTTCTCCATTGAGGCAATAAAAGTGGCTGATGAACTGCTAGAGATATTTAGCTGAGTGGTTTCCAATGGAGATTCTGTTGGGCCAATACATCATTTTCATGTCTGCTCTAATGGCTAGTCTTTGGGAGGAGAGTGGGGTGAGGCACTTTAAGGCTTCCCCATACCTCCCCCCCATGCAGATGGTCTGTTTGAGTGGTTTAATACAGCACCTAAGAATATCTTAAAGGCATTCACCAATCAGCATGTGAGAGAGTGGTGCAAGTACTTACCTCATCTCTTATTCTCATATAGGGAAGTTCCCCAGGAGTCCACAGGGTTATCACCCTTTGAGCTCCTTTTTGGCCATAAGGTAAGGTATCTCTTTGATTTAGTAAGGGGTGAATAGGAGGGTGAGATTGCTCTCCAAGGGGACTCTGCTGTGGAGTAGCTCATATATTGCAGGTCATGGCTCAAGAAGCTCATGGGGTTCACCCAGGAACACCTAGCCACTGCACAACAGAGAAAGGTGTGGTGCAGCCATGTGGCCAGAGCTCGGAAGTCTTAAGTCAGGCAATGGGTGATTGTGCTCATACCAGTGTAACAGAATAAATTACAGGTGGCTTAGGAGGGTCCTTACTCAGTGGTCAAGAGAGAGAATGATGTTAATTATGTGGTGGAGTTACCAGACAAGCTACCATGTAAACATGATGAAGCATTACCATGACATGGACAAGATGGTTTTGGCTGTGTGCATCTATCCAAAGGAGGAGGTAGAAGCAGATCCACTGGTGGAACTTCTGGGAGAGGTTAAGAGGAAGTCATCAGTGAAAGCCACCACCCTCTCAGAACAGATGACAATGGCCCAAGCTGCCAAAATGCATGTGATGCTGCATGCATTTTGGGAAATGTTCAGAGGGAAAGTGGGGTATAGCACACTGGCTACAGAGTCCACAAGGAAATGAAATGAAACATGCCACTGAGGAGGAGATCAAGGAAATCCTGACTCTTAGAGCAATCCAGGAGTTCATTTATCCCTGGGCTTCACCAGTGGTACTGATCCCCAAGAAGGATAGACCCACAAAGTACTCCATCAACTACTGCATGCTCAACAACTGGACAGTCAGATGAATACATCATGCACCAGATGAATGAGGTCTGACAGAGGTTAGTGGGAACCATGTACCTGAACACCATAGACCTGACATAGGGCTGCTGGCAGGTATCCCTGACCCCTGAACCCAGAGATGCATTGGTCTTCATCACTCTGTCTGGCCTATTCAAATTTTGAGTAATTCTGGGAGTCACGTGATGCAGAGAGACCGGTGACGGGCTTTCCTGAAGCTCCCACTCGCCACCCGATTAAATACATCATTGCCTCATCTAAAATCCGATTTAACCAGAAGTCTACTTTTCTAAGAGTCTCCTCCAACTATAGCTCTCAATTGGGGCACTCCAAAGAATTTTATTCGACCACAGCCAACACCTCCGGGGAATGGAAGCCGAGATGAAGCAGGCCGGAGTTAGGCATACTCCACCTACATCACCCGAGAAGTCGGCTAAAAAAGCCAGAAACCAGAATCAGGGGCAGGCAGCAAGACACAATCCACCTGGTATTGCTGCTAATTTGCTCACAGAGGATCATTTTCTGGAAGAGCTACTTCCTTTCCATGAAACGCTTCAAGATATTTCTACAGAAGTGAAATCTATTAGGAGTGACCTCAGAGCTCTCTCCTGTAAGGTTGGAGACATGGAGGTTAGAGCAACATCGTTAGAAAATTGGAAAGAGAGAATTGATCAAGACATTGTGAAGCTTCGCCAGCAGGTGCATAAACTTCAGCTGAAAACAGAAGATTTGGAGGGCAGAAGCAGGAGAAACAATATATTAATTATCGGTTTGCCTGAATCAAAGGAGGGTGGGGACACCATCACCTTTATCCAGAGACTGTTAAATAAAGTCATAGGTCCCTCACCGATTAGCCAGCAGTACCACACTGAGAGGGCTCACCGGTCCCTGAAACCCAAGCCTCAGCCTGGAACACCTCCTCGGCCCATTATAATTAAGTTTCTATGTTATATTGAGAAACAGCACGTTCTAGCAAAATCGAGAGAGTTGGATTCGATCTACTGGGATAATGGAACTCCATCACAAGATTTGGTTTTATGAGACCAGACAAGAGAGCGGCTTTCACCAGATCGTGAAGAAATTAATAGCTGCAGGCATTAAATTGGGATGAATTATCCGCTCGCTTGAAGGTTTTTGAAGGCATCTGGATCTACCTGTATGAACTCAAAAAGCGTTGTCAGAGCTATCTAGAAACTTCCTAACCTGTTCAAAGGGACTGAACTTATGTCTGGGACTGGATTTAATTTGAATGAATCTCTATTACTCTTTTTCTGGTTTTATTCTGGTTACCGAAGTGTATAAGCGATCGAAGTTCCTTACCTGGAGTTGTTGTTCTGGTTGGGATTGTAGGTTTGATCGAGCGTTAGTAGGGAGACGGGTTGAGAACCTGGTGGGCCTGGTTAGGAGTTGGGTGGTGTCGGCCCTAGTCGAGGGGAAGTGGTAGGAGGTACTAATCTTACAGGGAGGCGTTTCCGCCCGGCTCCTTTTGGGATGGACAATTGGGTCCCTGAGAGAGGATCTCCGCTTCTGTCTTCCTGTGGGTGCGTATCATGGGGTGACCCCGTTTGGTTGAAGAGAAGGCACCATTATACTCTGACGATGTCATGAGGCTCTTCTTGACCTCAGATATCATGACTAAAAGAAGCTACACGATATCAAGAGGGAGACATGTGGTTTAGGGCAAGATGTTTAGAATTTTTTCTTCTTTTCCTTTTGGAGTTTGGGGGTGGGAGTGGGAGAGCGGAGATGGATAGCCACTGGGAAATGCATCATGGCCTAAATATGGAAGTGGATTCACCAGACCAGGGCTTTCCTTAGCAGATTTCTGGCTATATTGATCTGGGTATACAGTACTAAAGGGTCTTGGAGAGCTGAACGATACTATAACAGGTTTTGGTTAAACCCTGGGCGGGTGACCATGGGGGCCCTTTCTGAGCCAGATTCAGGGCATAGGTCATAATTCGACTATGTTATTGGGGCATAATGTATATAGGTTCTGCGGGGTTAGGCTATATTGGGTTGTTATGGGGAGATGGGAGGGTGGGTATGGAGTCATCTTTCAGGATCAGATTGTTTTGGTTGTCAATCAATGTAGGTAGTAGTGTTGTGCTCTTACATTTTCACTCAGAAACACTCTCAGGTACAGTTATGAATATGCAGGTGGGGGGTTGGGAGGGATTTGGGGGGTGCCACCTTGGGTTGGGCTGTTTGGAAGTGCAAGTGTTTTCTCGTCTGTTTTTCTCTCTTTCTGGCTCAAGATGGCTACGCATTTTATTAAAGTGGCCACTCGGAATGTCAGAGGTATAAGAGACGGGGTTAAAAGAACCCAGATTTTATTAAACTGCTCCCTTCTCGATTTTGACATTATTTTTTTGCAGGAAACTCATATGCTAGTATCAGAGAGTAAAGATTTATGTCGTCAGGGGTTCTCTCAGATTTTTCTCTCTGAAGGCACTTCAGCTAGTAGGGGTGTGGCTATTTTGATTAAAAGAGGTATTCATTTTGCTGCCGAAGAATGCTCCAAAGACCAGGAGGGTAGGTTGGTTTTGGTTAAGGTTAAGCTAACAACACAAAAGTGGTTTTAGGAGCAATTTATGGTCCAGTGGGCGGAGACCCTAAATTTTTTATGGAACTGGCTGATAAGCTGAGCAATTTTCTGCCGGCTACATTTATTTTGGGAGGGGACTGGAATGTTACCCCAACACAAGATTTAGACAGAACATATAGAATTAAAAATTCCCCCTCACCTTCCCAAATAGCTCTCAAAGACTTTATGAATTTAACAGGATTATGTGACCCCTGGAGAGTCCTGAACCCCGCTAACCGAGGCTACTCCTTCTACTCCCAAATCCATCGGTCATGGTCCAGGTTGGATTACATACTAATTAGCTCCTCTCTTCTGGCTAATGTTTCCCAGTCTGGTATAGAGCCAATCGTGATTTCGGACCATTCTCTGGCGTGGATCAGACTGTCCCCCAGCCCCCCCTGGTCAGAGAGATACTACCTGGAAGCTGAACTCTCAACTTTTGAAGGATGATCATACTGTTTCTCATATTAAGTCCTTGATCTCGTCCTTTCTCGAATTTAATCAAAGCTCGGTAGCAAGAGAGGATCTAATTTGGTGTCTCTAAAGTGCTTCCTCAGGAGAGTTTATTAAACTAGCCTCTGGGAGGAAAAGATGAGAGGGGCTAGGATTTCCTCTTTATGTGGCCAAATTAAAAGTGCTGAGGAGACCTTTTCCCTTTCCAACTCTCAAGTTGATTTTGAGAAACTCTGTAAACTCAAGAATGAATATGAAGGTTTGATACAAGAAAAAACAGAGTATGTCATCCTCAAGACTAAAACTCGGTATCTTGACCAGGGGGAAAGACCCGGTAGAATTCTCGCTCTTAGACTCAGGGAGGCCAAGAGTTCTAGACTGATCCCCGCTCTAGAGGCACCGGATGGGTCAATCAGAACCTCCCCAAGGGATATTGCACAGATCTTTGAATCCTTTTACAAAGACTTGTATGGGGCGAGTACCTCTCAGCTATCCTACCCGGAGATAGAATGATTTTTGGATAGGATCCACCTCCCCCATCTGCAGTCACAACAATGCAATTTACTAACCAACCCTATTACCCTGAGTGAGGTAGAGGAGGCTATTAAAGAATTACCCCTGGACAAATCCCCTGGACCAGATGGGTTCTCTCCAAATTTTTATAAAACCTTCAGTAAAGAGATTTCTCCCACCCTTTTAAAGCTGTTCAAATACATACTTTCCTCAGATTCCCTAGATCCCACATTATTAGAGGCCATAATCATCTTAATTCATAAGCTGGACAAACCCCATTTGGAACCAGCTCGCTATCGACCAATATCATTGTTAAACTATAATATTAAGATCCTGACTAAGATTCTTTCTCAGAGGATCAAGCAAGTATGGCAGGTATTGCTGAGCCCTGAACAGGTGGGTTTTGTCCAGGGTAGATCAGCGGCAGACCACTTGCGCTCTTTAGCCCATATTTTTCAGGAATCACAGAGGTCCCAAGAGCCCATGGTGTTGGTTGCTTTAGATGCCGAGAAGGCTTTTGACCGGGTCAATTGGGACTTTCTGTGGGCAACTTTGGCAAGAATGGGTTTCCCACTGACTTTCATACAATGGATTAAGGCAGTGTATAACTCACCCTCTGCCAGGATTTATTGTAATGGGGTTTTCTCGTCTCATTTTTCCCTCCATTCTGGTACCATCAGGGATGTCCATTATCTCCATACTTGTTCAATTTATATTTAGAACCTCTCATTCTCTGTATTAAAGCCTCTCCTCTGGTCACAGGGTGTAGGATCTCTCAGCAAGTTTTGACCCTTTCTGTATTTGCAGATGACATACTTTTGCATCTCTCAAATCCAGAGTCCTCACTTGAAGAGGTTCTACGTATCATTAAACATTTCGGAAAGGTCTCCAATTATAGATTAAATTTATCTAAGTCGGTGATATTTCCTCTCAATTCTCTTACTTATCAGACCAATTTCTCCCACTTTGGCATGAAATGGGCCTCAACTTCTTTTAAGTATCTGGGTATATATTTAGCTCGAGACGTGGAGGTAGTTAAAAGTTAAACTTGGACGATTTGTTAGATAGAATCCGGAAAGATCTTAATAGATGGGATAGCCTTCCGTTATCAGTAGGAGGAGGATCAGCATTATTAAAATGAATATCCTACCTCATATTTTTACCCTCTGAACCTTCTCAATGTTTGGCTCCCACAACCTATTTCCACGGATTCACTCGGTCTTATCGAATTTCATTTGGAAGGGTAAACATCACAGAAGAGCTTATCTTAAGCTCAGCCTGCCTAAAGAAAAAGGAGGTCTCCGTCTCCCTAACTTTAGGTTTTATTATTGGGCCAGCCAGTTGGTCAGGATTGGGAGTTGGTGTAATCCTCAAAATGGGGGTTTCAGGCCCGTTTGGCTGGATCTGGAACTTAAATTGCTGAATAAATATAACTTAAATATTCCTCGTATTTTCTATTATAATTATTCCTCCTTGCCGGAAGATATTCAGAACTCGCCCATCGGTCTCTCAATTAAAATTCTTACTCACTGTTGGAAGTTTCTCAAAATTCCACATACCAAAGATATGGCTCAACCTTTAACTCTTAATCCCAATATCAAAATTGGGGGGTTATAGCTATTTCCCGATTGCCTTCCCCAAATCCATGACCGATTGGTGGAGGATTGTTATTATCAGGGTTCTCTCCGTTCCTCGATTGGGCTGTTAACAGAACTGAATATTTCTCAGAAAGCGATATCTAAGGTTTTCAATTGAGGCACTTGCTGGGGAAAGTTTTTGGATATGTCAGTGTACCCTCCCAAATGAGACCTTTTTTGGATCAAGTAAAAGAATGTGCGGCCAAATAACATAGCATAGGTATGTTGTACCATGATCTTCTGGTTGCCAACTACTCCAATCCGCTATTTGGATCCAAGATATGGCATTCTATCATAACTACCCCTCGGGAAAGCTGGGGACAGATCTGGAGAGATACATACAAATATCTTACTTTGGATAGGTATAGGTTTACACAATTTTTTATTCTGAATAATATGTATTACTCGCCAGCTAGATTATCTAAATTTGGGAAGATGAAGTCAAGTACTTGTACAAGATGTGGTAGGGGAGAAGGGAATTTACTACACATATTCTGGGAATGTTCCAAGGTGGCCCCACTTTGGAATACAATTAGGACCAATATTCGACCCGATTTTGGGACTTAACAATTATTTAAAGCTGAATCTGTGTTTTGGGGTCATACTCAGAAATCAGGGTTAAGGAGCGGAAATTCCATATAGCCCTAATTTCAATGGCAGTTAAGAGGTTGGTCCTCAGACATTGGTTAGATCAATTAGATATCTCCTATAATGAATGGCTCAAAGAAATCTCCCTATGTTTCAGGATGGAAAGATTAATAGCTAGCTTCAGGTATGATAGCTCCACTTTCAATCGGAAATGGGGCAAACTGTACGCTTTGTACCTGCACTAACCCTCTCATTAGCTTACCTCTGGCAGGAACAATTCCTTTCCCCTTTTTTTTGTCTTAGTCCGGCCTTTTGAAAGCTGGAGTTTGTTGGATCCGATTGCACTTCCGATAGGCTCAATCTATCTCATGTAGGAACTTGGGGTGGCACCCTTGGGTGGGGGGATGGTGGATTGTTATGGTATTTTGCTCCCTGCTGTACTTACGTTAAATGTACTAGGCATTGACATGTTACAGCTCTGAAGTCATTTGTACCGCATGTCTGACTATTGTAAACTCAATAAAGAGCTTAAATTAAAAAAAAAAAAAAAATTTTGAGTAATTCCATTCAGGATGAAGAATGCACCAGACCCACTTCAATGACTCATTGGCTGCATTTTGCCTGGGGCAGGATACTTTGCTCTGGCATAAATGGAAGGCATTGCAGCTACAGCCAGACATGGGAGGATCATGTCAGGCATGTGATCAAGCTACTCCACCAACCTGAATGCTGCTGGGCTGACAGTTAAGGTGGAGAAGTACCAAATAGGGATGGCAGAGTTGTCATACCTTGGGCAAAGGATAGGGAGTGGGTGCATCTGGCATGAGTTGGTAAAATTTGAGGCCATACCTGTATGGGCCACACCCACAACAAAGAGGACAGTATGGGCCTTCCTACGGACAGCAGGGCAGTATTGAAGGTTTGTGCTAAGCTTCAGTAACATGGCCAAACCTCTGTCTGATCTCACAAGGAAGAACATTTTGGAAAGAGTTCAGTGGATGGGTCACTGTGAAACTACATTCCACCAGCTGAAAGAAGCATTGTGTTGGGCGCTTGTGAGCCCTGAGTATCCTCTGAAGTTCATTGTGCACACGGATGCACCTGATCATGGGCAAGCCACAGTTCTGAGTCAGGTCACACACATTGGAGAGGAACACCCTGTCATGTACCTGATCAGAAAGCTGTTGCATAGAGAGGAAGCCTATCTCATAATCAAGAAAAAGTGTCTGGGTATTGTCTGAGATTTGCAGAAGCCGCAATCATATTTGTATGAAAGGGCAGCCACACTGGTCACCAACCACAGCCACCTCACATGGCTCTATAGGATCAGTGGGCAAAATCCCAAATTGTTAAGACACAGCCTGGTGCTGCAGTCCTATAACATGGGCATCAGGCACCACAGTGGGTCACAGCATGGCAATGCAGATGGTTAGTCTAGGCAATAACCAGTGGCCCAGTGAAGAAAGGGAAGTGCTTCAAAGAATTAATGGCCTGTTAGAGACTAAGAAAACTGGGGGCATAGCAGGTAGACAAAATGTCTGACATAAAAAGCAAAAATCATTTAGGGTTGCTAAAAGAATTTCATTTTTCAAGGGGATGCAGATGTAATAACTTGCAATATATTTTTACAGAGGGTGCTGTTTCTTCTTTTTTTAATTTTTGTCTGATTATCAGCTAGTCCTCTGTAGCTATTTCATCTGAGGTGGAAGGTCTGGGGTGACTTGAAAATTACACTCCTGGCTTCTCACAGGCATTGGGTGAGGCAGCTACTTCTTCTGTACTGTAAACTGTTCTTTTGTTCAACTTAAACATCAAACACTAGGCCATTTCTCAGCTACAAGCTGTTTTGGGGCAAACTTCAAAGGGCTGAATTTCATTCGCAACCAAGGGTATAGTTTAAGTTTAAACAAGGCCCAGGTAGAGGAGACAGATTCCCACATAGTGAGCAAGACAGAGAACAAAAAGTCCCAGGCTGCAATCCTCAAAACCAGTTTGGACCTGTCCAGAAATAGGGTAGTCCACATAGTTCAAAGGACTGGTCTAGGAAATGATGAGAGAGAGGCATATATAATATTGTGGGTGTAGTGGGTCAGCCAGCTGAAAGCATTTGTTGAGTATGTTTTCTCTGAAACATCAACTATGCTTTGAGATTTCGAATTGACAACATCACAGGTTTGAATCTGCCATAACTCACTAGCTGAGGTAAGCTTCTTCTTTTCTGCATAGAATTTAAATAGTTTTGTGTTAGGTTACACTGCACGTGCTCTATCTTTTCCAAATGTTTTGTTTTTATCTTTGTAGAAATACAGTATTCCCCATATTCTTTAGTTATGTATTATCCTGTAACATATATAAATAGTGTGGAATATTGAATATTATTCTTAGATATGTAATGCTTTCTGTGACTGAGCATTTCAGGTAAAGATGACTGGGGAAAATTGGCAATTCTGTTATCTGTTATCGAAGAAGCAGGCTACAGTTACCATATTTAAAGCAAATGTTTTCTCATCTGTAAGAGAAGGAGTGGGCCAGTTGACCTATGGTTAAGGAGCACTGTACTGTGAAAGAGTAGTGGCTCTGGTGGGATTCAGATTTAGGGATACCCCAAGTGAGACTGCAGTGAGTAGTAGCAGCATACCAAGGTAATACTTTCAGAGCATCTGAAGGGTTGTGAAAACTGGTATGCATCCCAGACTGAGTTCTGAGACAGAAAAAGTCTGTGACAATAAGTGACATTGCAGAAGAACTGGAAGGGAAGGTATGCATTTTTATGGAAACATAGAATTTGATGGCAGATAAGGACCACTTGGCCCATCCCATCTGCCCATTTCCCCTCTACCTACACTGTTACATCAGACCATGTTCAATCTACAGCTTTTTCGCCCTCTCCATTTCTTTCCACTATGATTCATTTGTGCTTATCCCATGGATCCTTGAACCCCAGCACTGTTTTTGCCCCCACCACCTCTGCTGGAAGGCTGTTCCAGGAATCCACCACTCTTTCTGTAAAAAACTCCCTCACATCTCTCCTGAATCTACCATCATCCAGCTTCATAGCATGTCATTTTATTTTTGAGCACCATTTCTTCTGAAAAATATAACCATCCTATACATTATTTACCCCCAAGAGGTATTTAAAGGTCTCTATCATATCCCCCTCCCTCTCCTCTTCCAGGGTGTACATATTGAGGGCCTTAAGCCTCTCCTCATAGGGATTTTGATGCAGACCCTGCACCATTTTAGTTGCCCTCCTCTGGACTGCCTCCACTCTGACTACATCTTTCAGGAGATGTGGGGTCCAGCAGTGGACACAGTGCTCAAAGTGGGGACTTACCAGTGATCTTTGCAGGAGCAACACCACCTCCCTCTTTCCTCTAGTGATATCCATTCCTATGCACCCCAGGATCCCATTTGCTCTCCCTGCTTCCTTGTCACACAGGTGGCCACATTTAGGTCATCTGATATGATTACCCCAGGTCTCTTTCCTGCTTGGTGGTTGTCAATACCACCCCACCCATTTTGTACTCCACCCCTGGGTTTCTGTGCCCTAAGTATATTTTGCACTTTTTCACATTGAAACCCAACTGCCATACCATTGGCCACTCCTCTACTTTTCTCAGATCTCTGCTCATCTGTTCCACTCCCATGGAGTGTCCACTCTATTGTAGATAATGTGTGTCATCCTCAAAGAGGCAGATCTTCCCTTCCAGCTCCTTTGCAATGTCACTTGTAAAGACATTAAAGAGATCCAGTCCCCGTACTGATCCCTGAGGCACTCTGCTGGTCACCCTACTTTTGCTTGGAGTGAACTCTGTTTACCAACACCCTCTGTCGCCTATCCTCTAACCAGTTTCTTATCCAGTTCACCACCTTTGTACCCACTCCTAAGCTACCCAGCTTGCTTACTAGTCTCCTAGGTGGAACTGTGTCAAATTCCTTACTGAAATCTAGGTAGGCCACATCCACCACTCCAACCTAATCTAGTTCCTTGGACATCCAGCCCAAAAATATCTATCAGATTCATTTGACATGACCTCTCCCCTGTGAAACCATGCAGCCCTGGGTCTTGTAACCAACTGGATTCAAGATATTCCATAATCATTTCCTTCAGCAGTGATTCCATTAACTTTGCCGTGACCAATGTCAGGCTGGCTGGCCTATAACTAACAGCCTCCTCCCTGCTAATGTAATGCAGATAATACCAAAATCTATAATTGGGTGGACACTCAGAAGGAGGTAGAGAGGGAATGTGCTGGGTCTTGGGAAACTTGAGGAGTGGTTAAGATCATTGTAGTTGGTCTTCAATGCCAAATAGTTCAAAATCATGTAGTTAGGGTACAGAAATCCAGGAAAGAAGTATAGGATGGGGAGAGGTACTGAAAGTCACTTAGCAGGAAAGGGACCTTGGGATCATCATAACTCATGACATCAAAGTGGCAGAGCCGTGTGACAACTCAGTGGATAGGGCTACTGAAATGCTAGAGTGCATAGGGAGGGGTATCTTCAGCAGGAGGAGGGAGGTGATGTTGCCACCGAATCGCTCACTGGAGAAACTTCACCTGGAGTACTGTGTCCATTTTTGGAGGCAGTACCTCAGAATGGACATAGTCTGCATGGAGGCAGTCCAAAGGAGGACAACCATAATGATGCTGAGGTTGCATAAGGAGCCCTATGAGGATAGACTGAGGTATCTGCACATGTACACCCTGGAAGAGAGGAGAGTGAAAGAACACATTATAAAGACTGATCTTGTGTTGCTAGGTGTTGGCCAGAGGTAGAGGATGAGCATCCCAATGACATCTCTCCTCTTCTGGGGAGGGAGAGCTTGTTGGCACAGCCACTATACTGCACAGGTAGAGGCTTGGTGGCAGTGCGAGTCAGGATCAGCATGAAGGATGGAGAGCTGCAGGATTCCACAGCATGTGCTTACCTCCATAAGCATGCATCAACTTGTGCAGTCCACATCAGGGACTTATATGAGAAAAAACTGGTAGAAAAATTAGAGCGGGGCAGGCATCAGTGACTCACTGCATGCTCACCTCCTACCTTCACCACTGCCAGGACACTCCATCTTGCAATCTGAATTGTTTTCTCTTGGGAGGTGAAAGACAGCTCTCCCCCTGGCCCTGCCATGAGAGGTAATCCATGGGGGATACAGCCTGCAGGCTAGGTCCTTGGGAGGTGGAGTCCGGTGGAGAGGCAACAGGAACAGTTGCCAAAGGGAGCTTGCTTACCACAACTGTGGAAACAATAAGAATTTTTATGGCAAAAAAAGAGAAAGATCACCAAGACCTAGGGGCATGTGATGAAGCAGGAGGGGGGAAGGAGTTTAAGAGGGAGGTGAGAAAGTACCATTTCACTTAAAATGTGGTAGATGCCTGGAACAAGCAGCCAGTAGCAGGGGTGGAGGAGAAAACAGTGGGGATTTTCAAGTATGAGTGGCATAGACATAGAAGCATATTAGTAAATAGGCTAGAATGGAGGATGGTTGCTGGAGATTAGTTAGGGTCTGCGGAAACAGATTAGATGAAAATGATTTAGGCAGACTCAGTGGGCCAAGTTGTCTTTTCCTGCTGACAAATTCTATCTTTCTCTGATATAGATATTACTCCAAGTACCTGATGTGGGGCTAAAACCCATAAGCTTCTGGTCTTCTTGCCCCTGAGGGGAGCGTGCTACTGAACCACTGACACTGCTATTACACCCTAAATCGTTTCTCTGTCAGGAATCATATAAACAAAAGACCTTTTTGTGGGGTAAAGCTTACCCCGAACTTCTGTGATTCTGTACTTTCATCGATATTTATTGTATCTTTGATTTTATCTGATTGTGCAGTGCCTTGATTTGTGAAAGGTGCTATATTATATAAAATTTATTATTATTATTATTTATTATTATAGAAACATGAGAATTTGCCAGCAGAAGAAGGCCCTATGGTCCATGTAGTCTGCTTAATATGGACCCCCTGTTATATTGTTTACTGTGATTCCTATCCCTCCCCTTCAACTCTAGCCCTCCCCTTTATCTTGTCCCACCTCTTCTTGAATCTGCTGATTGCCTTCTCTTTAACCTTGTCTGCTGGTAGTTCATTCCACCCTTTCACCACCCACTCCATAAAGATGTGTCTTCCGACCTCCTTCTTGAACCTCCCTTCCCACTACTAGTTTGTAGTTGTGTCCTCCTGTGCTTCAGTTCTCACTCAAGGTAATGCAGTTCCTCAGATACACCTTGTTTATACCTTTATGGTACTTGAAGGTTTTAGTCATGCTCCCCCTTTCCCTTCCAACCTCCAGTAAGTACATATTAAGGCTCCTCTACCTGTCCTCATGTGCTGCTTTTCTGAGTCTGACTCATCTCTGTTGCCCTTCTCCATAGCCGTTCAATATGATTTATGTCCTTTACCAGGTAGGGATTCCAATACTTCACACAATATTCCAGGTGCAATCACACAATGGATCTGTACAGTGGCAGGATCACCTCCTTTCTTCTGCTTGTGAGGCCTCTAGCTATGCACCCCAGCATCCTGTTTTTGCCATGGCAGCTGCCTTTCTGCATTGTTTGGACTGCTTATAACCAGCAGATTTAAGTCTGAACAAACCCACACCTATCAGCAGCTTCAGCAAGAGCCCAGGAGATTGAGAGCAGTGGTAGAGCTATAGCATGCCAGTGGCCCATGATGCAAGGGTAGAATTGCCTCAAGTAGCCAGTGCCTACTCACATCCCAGTCAACTGTGAGTGTTCATGTCACTAACTGGGGTTGTGTGGAGGAGGGTTCCACCAGGTTGCAGCAGCAAGAAAAACTGCAACCATGATTAGGGCACCAGCAGAATGCTGATGGTGCACATCGTGCCCAGCAATTGTGCCTCCTGAACACCATTGTGCCCAGTGCACCAGTGCACATTCTGGCTCTTTGCAGAGGGCTACACAACCCACACCCCCAACACCTCCCCGTACTTAATATAGTCACCTCCAGGTCAGAGGTGTATGGTGTAAGGGGGTGCAACACCCTGAAGGTGCAGTCCCTGCCAGCGCTACAAAATCCATTTCACCAGCATGGCAGGCAAACTGTTTGCGGCACCCTACTTGCGATGCTGTAATTGCAGCACACACATAATGGTACACCAAGGAGGAGATGTTGGGTCAGGCTGGCCAGTTCCCCTGTGGTACAGCAAAAGAAAATCCAGATGTGCAACAAAAAGTTCCTTTTAATGTATATGCCCCCTTGACCATGACTGCAGCATCCATCACCAGAGCTAAAACCATGATGATACAGAGAGAAGAGATCTGCTTTGGTCATTTAGGAACAATGCTCAGTTGAGAGAAGGCAACTGGGAGAAACCAGGAGTGGGGGCTTTGGAAGTCCTCAGCAGGTTTGTATCTTGTAATTTGAGAGGCCCATTCAGAAAACTAACAATCATCTCAGGGCTCAGTGCCCTATTTAGAATTACAATTGGGACCCCTTTAAATTGTATTTGCTACTGTTTACATCATTTTCTGCAAGTCACCAATATACTACCACTTGCAATCTGGTTAGCTACCAGCAAGCACACGAGGTACACATCACAGTGGGTAAGCGATCTCTCAATTTAGGGCTTTGGGATGATAGACATCGAGTGCAACTGCACAGGGACTTGTACTGCCAAGTGGGCAGGCAGAGGGAGTGATATGTATATTCTGGTACACAGTATGTGTTTATTTTCCTTTGACACCCACTTATCTCCTTTGTCACCTTATTCTTTCCTACACCTCCCTTTTTAATATATATTTTGATTGGTATTATAATGCTGGTGTACTGGGTATTTCTACTCTGTCATCGTTATTGCATTATGAGATTACTATGTGGGTGAGACATCAATATTATGTCCTAGAGGGCAGAATATGGAAACCTAGAAGGTACCCCCTCATGCAAGTCATCAGCTCAGGTCTCCCTTAGTAAACAGTGTCCTGGGACAACCAGAAATTACCTAAGGTGGAGAAACCACATTAATATTATTGATGCCTCAGTTGTCCAGCAACTTAAAGAAGCCAGGCCATTCTCCACAGACTAGGGAGGAAAAGTAGATCTCCAGGGCCAGGTGGTTAAATAATAAAAGTGCTGCAGCCTGTGTGGTAGAGAACAGAAGAGGGCAATGCTTGCCACAACCACCAAAGAGCATTATACTGTATAATCAAACACGCCCAAAAATCCTTTGGGTGCTGTTTACGAGGCAGTATAGTTTAGTGGTTAAGGCACTGAACAGCAAACCTAAAGACCTGTTTTTGAATCTCATCAGCCCCCACTTGCATACTATGTGACCCAGAGCAAGTCACTTAACCTCCTTGTGCTCCTGTGTTGCACCTCCAAACAAATTCTCACTTAGTGTGCCTTTCCTGGTTAAACAATTCCCATTCCCATTTCCCTTTTCCTTTCTTTTGCCTCAAAAACACAGCTACAGGCTCCTCCTCCCAATCTGCCATCATTCTACCTGCCATCACCGTGTGGCTGCTGCTCCTAACATCCCTGCTCCCTCTCACCTTATTCCCTATGGTCCAGCAACATCTCACCACTCAACCTGATCCTCAGAACTGGCCACTCACTGCAGCACTCTTCCAACTCCAGTCTCCTGGTCATACTTGCCCCACTATCGACTTTTTTGTGTCGTCTGTTCAGCTCCATTTATAGCCATGCCTGTTTGTATTGTTTTTAATTGCTGTATAAATGTGAATCACCCTGAAGCCTTTGGGCTAAGGTACTCAACAAACAAAATTGCCTTGCAACACTGGGCATCCATACTCCCACCTGGCATCATTTGTATGCTGAGTCCTGCTGCCACCTGCTGGCATCCTCTGAGTTGCAGCAATTTGTTTTTCTTCCTTGCTGATCTCCACTTCCCTATCCTGCCTAAACTGTTGGTTCATTCCCTTCTGCTGTTGGATCCCAGTCTTGGCTTGCTTTTGCTGGTACAGTAAGCACCAAATGTACCGTCCACGTTTGAAACGGACAGTCGGATGTAATGTACAATCGCTGTTTGCCAAAAGCCATTTAGCATCTGGTTCTCTGTTAAAACTTGCAATTTAAGTGGACGTTGAGCTCCGTATTTAACGTTCGGTTTTCTGCCTGTTAGTACAATTAGACAATTACTCAACAGCAATAGGTGCGATCAATCTGCCTATTAGCAACTGTCTTGCAACTGTCAAACCCAATTAAACAATTACTCAGCAGCAAATAGGTGCGATCTAGCTGCCTATCAGCACACGTGAACCCTATTAAACAATTAATGAGAGTCACTTGTTCACTTGGGAGCTTAAACAGTAGGATGGTAGGAAAGAGGGCTGCAGTTATATTCTGTTTTTAACTGAAATATTTGAATAGTTTGTAAGTGAAATTAGTTATATGTGTTAAAAATTATTACCTTGAATTAGAACTGTTACTTGGGCTGTGATATTGTAACTTTGGAGATAGTTGTTTGGGGATAATTAGAGGGAAATTTAAATGTGTTTGCCTGGTGTTTGGGGGAAGGGACATTAGCTGCAATTACCTTGTCTTTAAACAGGAATTACCTTGGCTTTCATTGTTCACTTGGGAGCTTAAACAGTAGGATGGTAGGAAAGAGGGCTGCAGTTATATTCTGTTTTTAACTGAAATATTTGAATAGTTTGTAAGTGAAATTAGTTATATGTGTTAAAAATTATTACCTTGAATTAGAACTGTTACTTGGGCTGTGATATTGTAACTTTGGAGATAGTTGTTTGGCAGGGATAATTAGAGGGAAATTTAAATGTGTTTGCCTGGTGTTTGGGGGAAGGGACATTAGCTGCAATTACCTTGTCTTTAAACAGGAATTACCTTGGCTTTCATTGTTCACTTGGGAGCTTAAACAGTAGGATGGTAGGAAAGAGGGCTGCAGTTATATTCTGTTTTAACTGAAATATTTGAATAGTTTGTAAGTGAAATTAGTTCTATGTGTTAAAAATTATTACCTTGAATTAGAACTGTTACTTGGGCTGTGATATTGTAACTTTGGAGATAGTTGTTTGGCAGGGATAATTAGAGGGAAATTTAAATGTGTTTGCCTGGTGCTTGGGGAAGGACATTAGCTGCAATTACCTTGTCTTTAAACAGGAATTACCTTGGCTTTCATTGTTCACTTGGGAGCTTAAACAGTAGGATGGTAGGAAAAGGGCTGCAGTTATATTCTGTTTTAACTGAAATATTTGAATAGTTTGTAAGTGAAATTAGTTCTATGTGTTAAAATTATTACCTTGAATTAGAACTGTTACTTGGGCTGTGATATTGTAACTTTGGAGATAGTTGTTTGGCAGGGATAATTAGAGGGAAATTTAAATGTGTTTGCCTGGTGCTAGGGGGAGGGGACATTAGCTGCAATTACCTTGTCTTTAAACAGGAATTACCTTGGCTTTCATTGTTCACTTGGGAGCTTAAACAGCAAGCTGGTAGGAAAGAGGGCTGCAGTTATATTCTGTTTTTAACTGAAATATTTGAATAGTTTGTAAGTGAAATTAGTTCTATGTGTTAAAAATTATTACCTTGAATTAGAACTGTTACTTGGGCTGTGATATTGTAACTTTGGAGATAGTTGTTTGGCAGGGATAATTAGAGGGACATTTAAATGTGTTTGCCTGGTGCTAGGGGAAGGGACATTAGCTGCAATTACCTTGTCTTTAAACAGGAATTACCTTGGCTTTCATTGTTCACTTGGGAGCTTAAACAGTAAGCTGGTAGGAAAGAGGGCTGCAGTTATATTCTGTTTTTAACTGAAATATTTGAATAGTTTGTAAGTGAAATTAGTTCTATGTGTTAAAAATTATTACCTTGAATTAGAACTGTTACTTGGGCTGTGATATTGTAACTTTGGAGATAGTTGTTTGGCAGGGATAATTAGAGGGAAATTTAAATGTGTTTGCCTGGTGTTTGGTAAGAGCCTCCCACCCACCCTGTTTTGTATGCTTTCTTAAATACTGAAAAGCCACTGGGGGTTGGGATTGAAGGGCTGAGTATTTCTGTTTGGGACTGAAATTCAAAGCAACAGGAGCTGGTGGGCCTGTGACATCATACGGTACCTGATGTCTGGTTACACACACTGTTAGTGGGACCGGACACACACTGGACTGTATGTGTTTGTGAGACTTGGGAACTTTATTGGTGGGGTTGAAATTTGGGTTTGTAAATAACTACAGTCAGTATAGAGAGAAACTGTACTCTAGGGGAAAGGGACTGAGAAAAGGGGGTGTGCTATTATAAACAGAGGGGGATAATCAGGGTGACCATATTCCACCATGGCAGGCATCTTCGGAAGGGTTGTAGGCTGCTCAGGCTGTGGGATGGCAATAATTCTAAATTGGGCCTGGAGAGAGGGAGGCTGCCCACTCTGTAGACAGCTATCTTGTATCAGGAGTGAGGTATATTGGTTAAGGAGTAAGCTGTGGGGGCTGGGGGGTGTCCAAGGATAAGGGGTGTGGATATGGGCAGCAGAAGGGTGGGGCTGAGGGGAGGCTGGGGCAAGGCTCTGAAATTACAGGACGTTATGTTACAGCAAGCAGGAGGGGGGATATTAGGGACAGAGGACCCTTAGATAGGGAAGTTGATGCTAAGGGGAAAGCATCGGGTGAACATTCTGAATACAAAGAGACTAGAGGGGAAGAGTCAGGAGGGGCTGTTGTGCGGAAGCCTAAAACAGCAGACTGTGGGAAGGGAGCTCCTAAGGTGAACAGTGCAAGAGAGGAAGAAGAGGGTCAGTTTAGAGATGCAGTCAGGGGAAACTCGGTTACTTGATGGAGGCTGACATAGAGGTCACAATAAATTTGAGCTACTAAGCAACCTAGAGGGGAGGAAGGGTTGGTGGAAATGAAGAAACTTATACAGAGGCCGGGGCAGGGAGTCGGATACCCATAGGGCATCACAGACCAGCTGTGGAAGGGATAGACATAGTCCCAGAGGGAGAAGGGGAAACATATATGTTAAGCAAATGGGGGAGATGCAACATATTCCAGACATGAGGGAGGAGAGCATGATTAGAGAGAAACTGGGAGACAAGGAGGTGGGAGAGGAGCCCCCCTTCAGCAGGGAGGTCAGTACCAAGGATGGGGCCATAGCTAAAGGGGACCCACAGAGAGCCTCTGGAGGCAGGGGTACTATTACTAGGGGGGAGGATGGTGGTGTGGGGGAAGGGGAAACCATCAGGGCCAGGATAAATGGTTCAGATAAGAGAGGTTAAAGGGGACACTTATTCAGAGGGGTTTGAGTTAAGTGGGCAAAATAACGAGGAGGCAGAAAGGGGAGGGTGACAAGGGGGTCTCTAATAAGGCAGGAAGACTCCCATGAAATTGAGATCATGAATAAATGGGGGGAAGGGGGGCTGAGAGGGCATAGTGGAGGTAACCATAAGGATGATGGCGGTGTTAAGGTTCTGTTACTGGGAGACTCGATGATTAGGGGTATCCATTGGGAGGGACAGGGGGGTGGATACCATAGTCAGATGAAGGTAGTGAGTATCTCTGGCTGACAGTGCACAGAGCAAAGTTCATGGTGTATGAAATGGTTAGGGATTGTGGAGGGAAACCGGATTTCCTGGTGCATTTGGGAACTAATGATCTTGAGGGAAATAGCGTTTTGGAAATCCAAGCAAGGTTCCAAGAACTTGCCAGAGTCTGTCGGGATAATGAATGCAACATTTCCTTTTGGAGATATTGCTAGTACCAAAGGCTGAGGAGAAAAATGAATCCACAGAGGTTAATGACTGGTTCAGGAAGTGGGTGAAGAGAATGGGTTAAAGTTAGGGAAATGGAATGGAGTTTGGGAGGATAAGGGACTATATGCCAAGGACAGGTTTCATCTTGCCCCATTAGGGAAGGAAGTCCTTAAACAGGGATGGCTGACTACATACAAGGAAGGTGGGGTTTAAACTTGTAAGAGGGGAAGGATAAGGAGGGTTGATCAGAAGCCTCTCCTCCAGATGAGGGAGTAGCCTTCAAGCCCAAGGGGGGAAACAGACTGGAGGTGGAGGTTTCAGGAGGAGCAGGGGAGGATGGAAGTATAAGGAATCTGGGTGGGGTTTGACAAAGAGGATCAGGATAATGGGTGGGGGTTGGTGTTAGTAAATGCCAGGAGCTTGGAAACAAGTTGCCAGAGTTCCAGGCCATGCTGTTCGAGGGGGTGGATGTGGCAGCAGTCACGGAGACGTAACAACAAAACCATGACTGGGACCTAAATGTGCACGGGGTACACTATGCTTAGGAAGGATATAAAGGAGGGCAGAGGGTGGAGTGGCTATGTTCATTAGAGATGACATAGAAATTGCTATGGTAGAAGAGGCAGAGGGAAACGTGGAGGCCTTATGGGTCACCTTGATCCCCAGCAGGAGATAAGGTCAAGCTGGGAGTAGCATAGGCCCCGGGATGAGTGATGTTCTAGAGGATGGTTTGCTGACAACATCATTGCCCAGTGTGGTCCAAAGGGGAAGGAGTGGTGTTGATGGGGACCTTAATATGCAGGTACAAACTGGGGAACCATGTCTCTAAGGTGGCCAAGGAGCAGAGGCTGCTGGATGGCTTCCAGGATGTGTTCTAACACAGCATGTGATGGAGCCCACAAGGAGGGGCATGTCCTGGATGTGGTTCTGGCAGATGGGGATCTGGTAAGGGACATGGTTGTACAGGACCCCTGACGGGAGTGACCACAATACTGTCTGGTTTCAAATAAGCATGGGGGAGTGGGGTGAGATCTAGGACACTGGCAGTGGACTTCAGGGAAGACTTTATGGGCATGGGAAATATTCTCAAGGATCACTTGAAGGGATTACCTCAACGACAAATGTGGAAAGGAGATGGGAGGTCATAAAGCGGGACTTCATGAGGCAGTCAGGATCTGCGCTAAGTTGAAACGTAAGGGAGCAAGGTCACATAAACCATGCTGGTGGTCCAGTGAGGTACAGGTAGCAGTCAGAGAGAGAAAAGAAGCGGCCTACAAAAATATAAAACAACAAGAGGGATAGGGATAAGGAAATGTACCAGCTTGCATCTAGAAAAGTCACCCAGTATGGTGAGGGAGCAAAGTCCAGTAAAGAGCAGCGGCTGGCACAGGGATACATGGAGGGAAAAGGGTTCTTCCGGTACATTGGGGAGCAGAGAAAACTAAGGGCCATCTCAGCAGATTGAGATCAGAAGGAGGTGGGTGGAAGAGGCAAGTGACCAGGCAGAGGTATTTAATGAGTACTTTGCCTCTGTGTTCACTAGGGAGGGGATGGGATATCTACAAAGCAAGGCGAAGAGGGGATAGATGTGGCAGGGAGTGGGATCAGGAGCAACAGAAATGGAGCAAGAGGAGAGAAAGGTACCCCAGGGGTGTCACATCTGTATAAGGATAAAAAGACCAGTAAGGTGGAGGGGACGGATGATGCTATCTCTGCCAAAAGGGTGTGGTTAGCCCTCAAGGCCCTAAAGAAAGACAAATCTCCTGGGCCGGATGGCATTCATCCGAGAGTGCTATGGGAATTGGCGGACATACTGGCAGCACCCCTGGCGGAGCTTTTCAGCAGGTCACTTGAGACAGGGAAGGTACCTAGGGATTGGCGAGAGGCACATGTGGTACCAATCCATAAAGGGGGGTCGAGGGAAGTACCAGGGAACTATAGACCCATCAGTTTGACTTCGGTGGTGGGAAAATTAATGGAGAGTATACTAAAGGAACAATTGGGGTGTACTTGGGAGGTGGAGGTCTGGATAGTCGGCAACATGGGTTTGTGCCAGGTAGATCATGTCAAACCAACCTTGTGGAGTTCTATGAATGGTAACATCAGAACTGGACAGGAGTAAGCCTGTGGATGTATTATTCTTGGACTTCAGCAAGGCTTGACTCTGTCCCCACAATGGTCTGGTGGAGAAACTGATGGGGTTAGGAAGTAGGCCCTTTGATGGTCAGATGGATTGAAAACTGGCTAGCTGGGCCTCAGAGAGTGAGTGGTCTGTGGGGAGCTCTGAACCCTAGAGAGGTAGGTAGTGGGTACCACAGGGCTCGGTCCTGGGTCCGATCCTGTTTAATGCATACATATCGGACATCAGGAGGTATAGGTGTGAAATGAGTCTATTCGCGGATGACTCCAAGATGGGAGCAGTAGTTGAGGGAGAAGAGGGGAGGTTGGCCCTGCAAGGGGACCTGGACACCCTGGAAAGCTGGGCTCACACATGGAAATTAAATTTCAATATCACCAAGTGCAAGGTGTTGCATCTTGGTCGGGGAAACCCTAAACACAGGTACACCCTGGGAGGGGAGGTGCTGGAGGCCTCAATAGGGGAAAAAGACCTAGGGGTCATGGTGGATACATGTATGAATAACTCTGAGCAGTGCAGAAGAGCAGCTAGCAAGGCAAACAGGATGTTGGGATGCATCGTAAGGGGGATCACCTCTAGGAGCAAGGAAGTGATTCTGCCGCTGTACAATGGACTGGTTAGACCACACCTTGAGTACTGTGTACAGTACTGGAGACCACACTTGAAGAGGACATACAGCTCCTGGAGAGGGTACAGAGGAGGGCAACAAAGATGATACAAGGGCTGAGGATCTGACTTATGAGGACAGACTTGAGGAGCTCTGCCTGTTTTCATTGTAGGAGAGGAGAGACAGGGGACATGATTGAGGTCTTCAAGTACCTCAAGGGAATAAATAGGGTAAACATGGAGGGATCTTTAGACTAAAGCAGGAGGTATCACCAGAGGGCATGGTTTGAAGTTGGAAGGTGGAAGGGTGAGGGGAAAAGAGGAGGGTTTTCACTGAGAGGGTGGTGGACCCTTGGAATGCACTGCCTGGTGAGCTAGTTCAGAGATCCACAGTGGAGGGCTTCAAGAAAGGGTGGGACAGACACAGAAAGTGGAGGTATCAGATGATGGCCTGTCCTGGGGGGGGGTGGGGATGGATGATAGGAGTTTCTGGAGCACAAGGGATGGGGCGGTCTCGGCACCCAACTAAGGATCTAGGTTTGAGCAGACTCGATAGACCGTAAGGCCTAATCTGCTGGCAAATAGTATGTTAGCATGTTAGTATGTTAGAGTCAATTAACAGGTGCTATCACTACGTCATGTTCATAAAAAAAGGAAAAGAATAGCAGTAGAGTAACGTTTGGTTTTCTGTGTCACCCTGCTGTTATCGATCTTCTTTTGCCATGTCTCAGTCTCTGCCAGCTACTCCAGCTTCACCATCTACCAGTGGTAAATGTACCTGTCTGACCTTAGCACGTAAAGTGGAACTTATTCATCAAATAGACAAACTTCGTAAGCAAAGTCTAAGGGACCTCAGCTCACACCTTGTAAAAATTTGCACCGGGTGACACAAGGAATTTCTCACTAAGAGAGCTGTATTCACTTCCTACACCCTGTTGCTACTGATGTTTGTCTGTTACTGTGTCTGATCGTTATTGTTACCGTTATCATTAACAAGTCTTTAAAGCGCTGTAATGGACGCCGCTACTACCAGACACAACTGTGCATGTCAATCTAGTGTGGTACAAGCGGCACATTCTGTACTTGATGCTTCCATGCTTGTCTGTTGCTTCTGGGCTGCTTGGCATCATTCTCTTTTAGCCTGCTGTGGCTAACCTCCTGCTTCTTGCCCTTGAACATGCTTTTTGTGTTTTTAGGACCCTTATTACCCTGCTCCTCATACCATACTAATTGACAAAAACAAAGGGGTAGTGCACACCACTCCCTAAGGGTGCCTGCATTTATTCGCCACACAAAAAAAGCAAGTTGAAAAACAAAAAAATCAGCACTTGCCAGCAAACAATGAAAGTATTTTATTTAGAAGCCATTACCCATAGTAATGCAGATAACACCCTATGTAGTGCCTTACATATGGGGCTTGATCAGGGCAGTGAGCAGCAATACAACAACGTATTTGTTTACCCCATGAATTAACACATTCATTCAGTCTCACCATAAAAGTGCAAGTGCATGTGCAAAAAGAAAAAGGTACTCATAAATATTCATGAGGAGAGTCCCAATGCTACATCTACTGACTGGTAAGGTTATTAGTTTTACTTTATTTTCTTATACATAATTCTTCCACTATAGTTCCACAGTCCTCTATAGCAGATAATAATAAATAAAGTTACAAACTTTAAATTTAATATTTCAGCTATTATTTAATTTGGAGACTGAAGCATTGGGCATATCCATACGTAATCCCAATGTCCTCATTGCCATTTTATTTTGTAACTTCACTGCACTGAACTACTAGAACATTATGACATATAATAAAATAAAAAGTCCCATAAATTAATCTCCTCACATACCAAATTCTGTGCATTACAAAATCGAATGCTAAAGTAAACCCCATTGAACTTGATGGGGGGTGAGTATAGCCAGAGATCAAGTAGGGTCTGCAGTAATTCAGTAGGTAGGAAACAATGAGAAGACTAGGTGGGCCAAGCAGTCCTTATCTGCCATCAAATTCTATGTTTCCATGTTTCTATCACATAATCCCAGCATAATGGACAAAAAGAGTAATAAAAATACAGAAAACAGATCTAGTTAACATAGAGGGACAAATGTAAACTACAACTTTCAAAACAGAGTATACAAGGGGAGGAGGTGGACAAAATGGAAAGTAATAGAATATAAGGGGGACAAAAAAAATCAAAAGCACCAAAGAGGGACAGAAAAGGATGAAAAAAAGGGAAAGAAAAAGGAGGGCAAGAACATTATGGGGGAAAGAGGGGGGAAATTAAGAAAAGGGTGTAGGAGAAGACGGCAAAAGGGAAGGAATCAGAAAAGAAAAAGGAAGATCTAAAAAAACAAGGAGGAGTAAAATGAGGAATATGGGAAAATGTGGAGAAAGATTACTGGTTAGAGAACAAAAAAATATATAAAATTTAGCTACCCACAACCTGCAATTAAAGATGTTTTATGTAATTTAATCCAGGTATGGTTTGAATCAATCTCCTCATTCAGTCCACCTGGATGTAAAGCTGTTAATGTATAAATCCAATAGGTTTCTTATTGTAAAATAATTTGAGTTCTGACCCCACCCCTCGGTAGTTCTGCAACATGCTCTACTGCTCTAATCTTAAAACCTTCCATGTTGCAGTTATGTGCTACTAAAAAGTGGGGGCCCAGTTCACTGTTTTCCTTTCCCTGCATAATTGCCTTTGCATGTTTATGAATCCTTTCTTTTAGTGGTCTAACCGTGTGGCCCACAAAAATGGTGCCACAAGGGAACCATGTTGCATAGACAGTGAAAGAGGTATGGCAATCAACATAACTATATAACTGGTATTTCTGCCTTGTAATTGGATGCTCAAAAAATTACCTACACTCGCATATTTGCACTTCAAATAATGGAAAACAAAACTGGTCTATTCCTTTGTAATATCTGAAAAGGATTAATAAAATGACCATGGACTAAATGGTTCTTTAGGTTCCCCCCTCTGAAAAGCAATTTGTGATTCTGAACCCACCAAACATCCTATTTAGATGTCATTCCTCAAAGTTTGCCATCTCTCGTTTATAATTTGCCTCACCCTACAAGACTGATGGTTAAAATCAAAAACTACTGTCGCTTTTTCCTCCTGTTGTTTTGGTTTTGATTTTCCCTCAATAAGACATTTTATTCTACTTTTTCAGCCTTCTCATAAGCATGGTGTATCACATGTACTGAGTACCCTCTATTTCTAAACCTGGTGAACAGCTTACCCACCTCTCTTCTGTAGGTCTCCATCTCAATAGAATTATTTTTTTTTAATTGTCCATAGGGAATGCTGCTGTCCTGGCCCCTGGGGTGAGAGCTCTCATCCCTTAAGAGAAAGAGAGACACTTCTCTGCAGTCGGTTTCCTATATGGCGAGCATATAACCTGGTGTTGCTTATTCACCCCCAATTGAATATCTAAATATCCAATCTTCTCTTTTTCCACTTTGTATGTGCACTTGATATTATAGTGGTTATAAATGAGCCAATCCATAAATTTAGTAGCTTCTTTCAACCCCCCCACACCAGATGCATATTATATCATCAATAAAATGAAATATGCCATACTGCCTTACTGCTCAGTTGGTAATCAAGGCCTCTTCTTGGAGCTTGTAATTTATTTACTTATCAAGATTTCCATCATCATCCTCATCATCACTATTCTAGCATACCTATTGTTCATACAACTCCTCAATTACTATCATGCTCACACCTTAACAACAGTTGGTCATATGACCTTGCACTAATCAGGCATTCAAACCAACTAAAGCACTGTCCCACAAGGGCAGTTTATTTATTATGACCTCAGAAGGACCATCTCCAGGAGCTTTCCTCTTCAAGGGTTTGGCTCAAATAGTACTGGAGACTGGCCTTAGATTAGAGTATCTGAACAGTCATGTTGAAGCAGCCATTATCATCTCCATTCTCTCACTGAAACAACTCACCATCATCCGTGTTTTCTGACAAGCTAATTTGCTTCACTGAAGTATGCATGATGAGGATGCAGCCTTCTTCACCTGGAGGTGTCCATAGCCATACAAATTGTCTTAGAAGCATCAGTGGGTGTAGTTTTCATGGCTTCTGTGTCTTGTGTGTGGAATCCTAACTGAGTTGGAACTCCTTTTAGCTATGTAGATCAACTCCATGGCACGTCTAGGTGCTGTTTATATTGTCTTTCTTGCCTTGCGGATAGAGCCTCCGTCATAAATGTCTCTTTAGTTACACAGAGCAGTTAAGCAGCACATTTTGTCCTAATCCTCACATGTCTCACTGTGGTTCATCTGATTTCACTCCAAAGCCCTCTTCATGTAGAGGCCTCATCTTACATAGATTACATAAGTATTGTATGAGAGAGGTCACGTGATGTGGTGCACCTAGTGGCAGCACAGTTGTGAGCTCTCCCCTATCGACCAACTAAAATCCACTTTTATACTGTATTTTGTGGCCGTTTTTAGCAATTCTAAACATCTACCAGCTTAATTTACTTGGCCTCATCACATCTGTGCCAAACTTGCAATCGGATTCGTTACTGAATCACTTTGGCTTCACAGTGACCATGGAGGCAGAGATGAAGCCTGTGGGAGCCAAGCACACACCACCATCTACTCCGGAGAAGGCCCCCAAGAAATCAAAAACACAAAATGCAGGGCAAGCTGTCAAGGGTGGCTCCGCTAGTTCCTCTTGTAGCCCTCTCACGGAAGACCGCTTCTTGCAGGAATTAATCCCATTCCAGGAAACTTTGCAAGATATCTCAACAGTGCTAAAATCTATACAGAACGATCTTGCCTCACTCACTATCAGAGTTGGAGACTCCGAAGCTAGAACCTGTTCTTTGGAAACCTGGAGAGCGAAGACCAACCCTGAAATCACACACCCAAAGCAGCAAATAACCAAACTGCAGCTGAAAACTGAAGATCTCAAGGGCCGGAGCAGGAGGAACAATATATTAATACTGGGCCTACCCAAATCGGAGGAGGGTATGGATATACTGGCCTTCGTCCAAAAGTTGCTGAATAAAATAGTGGGTCCATCTCCCTTCAACCCGCAATATCTTGTGGAAAGAGCGCATCGCTCATTGAAACCAAAGCCTCCTCCTGGAGCTCCCCGAGACCCATAATCATCAAACTGCTCAGCTTCCTGGAGAAGCAACACATCCTCACCAAAATTAAGGAGCTGCAAACCATCTACTGGGATAGTAACAAATTGAGAATTACTCAAGACCTGCCTTACGAAACCCGACAGAAAAGGAAGGCTTTTCATCCAAAAGTAACCAAGCTGATAGCTGCGGGTATATACTATCGCATGAATTATCCGGCGAACCTGCAGGTGGTACTGGATGGAGTGTGGTACATGTAAGAGAAGCCTGAACAAGCCGTGGCTGATCTGACCTTGAAGCTGCCCAACCTCTTTAAAAGCGGCTGAACTGTAACCCCAGTGTGCTGCCTTAACAAGTGCTTCTATCAAAACTGGAGACTGAACGGTTTTCCTACCTGAAGTTGTGCCCCTTTTGCTTTCTTTTTAGTTCTCGGTATGCTGGGGGTTGATCAGAGTCCAAATGAGGCCTAGGGGCCTAACGTGATAACCACAGGCCTGTTGTCTGGTCCTGGGGAGGAAGGGAGGGTGGAACTTAGCTCCTGACAATGTTTCCTGCCGGTTGGCATTTCTGGAGGACCAACTGGTCCTCAAAATATTATTTCCCCCTCCCTCTTCCAGGAGTAATGTAGCCCATAGCAAAATAGATACTCATTGCCTGCTCAAAGTTAAGTTGAGGTGTTCTAACACCTCCTTAGTGGCATCCGGGGTGTAATAAATGAAGATGGAACCCCGTTACATCGAGACTTATCCGCGTATGATGTATGCTGGTAGGACCTTTGGCCAAGTATTTCAAAAGTCCTGAGTATTTTGGTTGGGTCGGTGGGGGGGTATAAAGATTGAGCTGGCCCTGGGTGATCTGCTCTGCAACCTGCAATGCATAGGGAGGGCTGCAGTACCCGGGAGATCAATTTGTTCTTATTTGACCCTGGTGACTGTTCTTGACTTTCCCACAATGATCCTATATAACTATAGTCAGGTAGTTGTTTCAGCAGAGCCTGGATCTGCAAGCTGAGGGGGGACGGTCCTTGCCCACCATACCTGTCCGTGCCACGTATGCTTTGCTGGACTCTAGGGGACTGTTTGTATATAGTTTAGGGGGGTATAAAGGATTTTAAGGTTGGGATCGGTTGGGAGGAGGGGGGATGGCAAAATTCTTCACTTTCAGGGTTCATTAAACACAAGCTGTTGTTTTCTGTGTTCAAGGCTCAACTTCTGCAACCCAATATGCTTAACTTAGTGGAATGGTTAGATGTTAACTGTTATTTCTCTGTGGGACGAAGGAGGGGAGGCATCGGAGAGTACCAAATGCTACTGAGCTTGCTAGAGGGTTTATTGCTTCTTGGTCTTCTTATACAAGCTATCGTACCATATGGTTATGAGTCCAATTAAGGTTGCTAGTTGGAACGTCAGAGGTGTCAGAGACCCTACCAAAAGACATCAGATTCTCCATAATTGTTCTCTATTAAAAGTGGATATTCTTTTCCTGCAAGAGACACACTTATCTACCTCAGAAGCTAAAGGGCTGCATAAGCTGGGATTTTCACAGATCTTTACATCTGGCATGTTAAATGCCAGTAGGGGGGTGGCTATATTAATTAAACAGCATACTATGTTTATTGTAGAGGATACCATCTTCGATCAGGAGGGCAGACTTGTTATGATTAAGGGGCAGCTCAATAACAGCAATGTGGTACTGGGGGCAATATATGGTCCAGTGGGGGGTGATCCCCAGTTCCTCATGTCCCTAGCAGATAAACTGAGTAGATTTCTACCTTCCCTTTTCATCCTAGGGGGCGACTGGAATATAGCTCCATCCCAGGAGATGGATAAAACCTATAGACCATTAAAACCTTTATCCCCCTCTCAATTAGCCCTCAAAGAGTTTATGCAGTTGCTAGGGTTATGTGACCCGTGGCACTTGCTTAACCCTAAGAGCCGCATTTTTCTTTTTGCTCCAAGTCCACCAAACGTGGTCAAGAATAGACTACATTCTAACCAGCTCCTCCCTTCTGAGTAGCATTACATCAAGTAGGCATAGAGCCAATAGTTATCTCAGACCACTCCCTGGTGTGGCTCATGATCTCCCTTGGGCTACAGGGACAGAGGGATACTTCCTGGAAACTAAATACACAGCTCTTAAAAGAGGATCATACAGTATCCCATATTAAATCTAAAATCATATCCTTTACAGAAATTAATCAGGGCTCTGTTTCCAGGGATGATATACTCTGGTGCTCTCTTAAATGTTTTATTAGCTTAATAAAGCTAGCATCTCATAGGAAAAAGGCAAGAGAGGTGAAAATTTTTCTACTGTCCAACCAAATCAGGACAGCTGAAAATGACCTCCTTTCATCTAAATCACAAAAAGACTTGGAAACCCTGATCAAGTTCAGGAGTGAATACAATGATCTATTAAGAGAAAAAGCAGAGTATGCTATGCTCAAAACCAAATCCCGCTATCTGAACCAAGGGGAGAAGCCCGGAAAACTGTTAGCCCTAAGACTGAGGAAGACGGAAAGTTCAAGGCTAATCCCAGCTCGACCTCCCATGGCGGCTCTATCAAAACTTTGCCCAGAAGATATAGCTCTTATTTTGAATCCTTTTATAGAAATCTATAGGCGGTATACCCCCATACTCCTCATAGAATAGAAAGTTTTTAGATGGGGTCAGACTTCCTCCAGGCACACCACTGTGGCGATTATCCTCTCCCATCTCCTTAATCAAGGTAGAAGATGCAATCAAAGAGCTGCCTTTGGACAAAGCTCCAGGTCCCGACTTGCTTCAAATTTCTATAAAACTTTCTGTAAAAAGTTAGCCCCCTTACTTTTGAAACTATACAACTATATGTACTCCTCAGACTGCCTCGATCTGTCCTTGTTAGAAGCCACAATAATTTTAATTCCAAAACCAGATAAACCCCTGCTAGACCCATCTAGTTATAGACCAATCTCATTATTAAATTACGATATTAAAATCCTGTCCAAGATTCTCTCTTTGAGAATTAAGAAGATCTGGCAATGCCTGCTGAGCCCGGAACAGGTCGGTTTTGTTCAGGGCAGATCAGCAGCAGATCATCTACGAACCCTCTCCCATATTTTCCAAATGGCTCAAGAAGCTCAGTCCCCCATGGTCTTAGTTGTGTTAGATGCTGAAAAAGCCTTTGACAGGGTGGACTGGGACTTCCTGTGGGCTACACTGAGGAGAATGAACTTTCCAGACACCTTTATTCAGTGGATTAAAATGATTTATAAATCACCTACAGCCAAAGTCTATTGTAACGGTGTTTTCTCCTCCCATCCCCTTAGTTCTGGTACACGACAGGATGCCCTTTGTCCCCTTATCTTTTTCAATCTGTATTTAGAGCCCCTCATAGTTAGTATAAAGCTCATCACGGGTCACAGGATGCGTGATTTCCAAATTCCACTGACCCTATCGGTTTTCACAGATGATATTTTATTGCACCTCACTAATCCAGAATCCTCCTTAGCACAAGCCCTATAAATTATTGAACGATTTGGTCAGGTGTCCAACTATAGACTTAATCTCTCCAAATCTATTATTTTCCCGTTAAACTCCTTTACCTTTCAGTCCAATTGCATCCGGTTTGGTATGAAATAGTCTCCAGATTTGCTTAAATACTTGGGTATATATTTGGCCCTCGAGGCCGAGTTGGTCAGGAAGCTCAACTTGGATGACTTGCTGACAAAGGTCCAGAGAGACCTTAATAGATGGCAAAGCCTGCCATTGTCCCTATGAGGGCGAATCAATATTGTCAAAATGAACGTACTACCCCGGATCTTTTATCCCCTAAACTTATTAAATATTTGGCTCCCCAGATCGTATTTCAAACAGATACACTCTGCGCTATCCACCTTCATCTGGAAAGGTAAGCAGCCCAGAAGGGCCTTCCTCAAACTTAATATAACTAGAGATAAAGGTACCCTTCGTCTCCCTAATTTCCTACTATACTATTGGGCCAGTCAACTTCATAAAATAGGGAAGTGGCTAACTCCCCAGCTCAATTTGTCCCAACCAACTTGGCTTCAATTGTAACTTAAATTAATGGATCAAGTTAACCTGCGTCTTCCCCAAATCTTCTACTGCCCCTTCTCTGCATTACCCAAAACCATACAAGAGTCGGTTATGGGTATCTCTGTCAAAATTTTATCTCAGTGTTGGAATTTCTTCAGCATACCATACACCAAAGACTTGGCACAACCCCTTATATTAAATCCCAACATCAAATTAGGGGGCAACCGGCTGACCCCTGACTGGCTCCCCCAAATTCAGGACTCTCTAGTGGAGCCACTGTATTTTCAAGGTTCACTCCTTTCTTCCGTAGGTATTCTAACCTCCCTTAACATTCCCCAGAAGTACAGTTTCAAGGTTTTTCAACTGAGACACCTAATAGTTAAACTTTTCGGGTCCGTATTCATACCCTCTAAAACAAGGCCCCTCTTAGAGAAAATCCAAGAAGCTGCAGTTAAACCCCATGGTACTGCCAGAATCTATGCCTACCTTCTGGAAGTCTTATTTCCTGACACTTTGGAGGGCTCAAAAATTTGGGCACCTCTCTTCCCGGATTCTCTTCTACCTTGGAGTCTGATTTGGAAGGACACATACAAATATCTTTCCCAGGACAATCACAGATTGAAGCAGTACCATATCCTGAACAACCTTTATTACACGCCAATCAAACTGGCCAAGTTTGGTAAACTCCAATCATCCAACTGTACTAGGTGTGGAGTTGCCGAAGGGAACTTGCTGCATATCTTTTGGCATTGTGACAAGGTGACACCTTTATGGAATACAATATGAAATAATCTAGATCCGCTTCTGGGATTAACAGATCTATTCACTAAAGAAATATGCATACTGGGGGTATATTCTAACATTGAGGTGAAAGAACGTATGTACCACATGGCTTTAATCTCTATAGTAGTCAAGAAGCTGGTCCTTAGACATTGATGGATCAAGATTCCATTATGTACTCAAAATGGCTCAAAGAAATGTCCCTTTGCTTTAATACTGAGAAATTAATAGCAAGCTCCCGAAATCGTCTGGCCTCCTTTAATCAGAAATGGGGCAGATTATACGCACTGTATCTGAAGTAATCCCCTTTCAATGTGGGCCTCTGACACTCTCTGCCTACTTTGCTTTCTGGGATGGACTCTGTTACTTGGGGTCAATTCTTGGATACCCTTCTCTATTTGAGTTTTTTTCTCTGTTAAGGCACTCTCCGGGTTGGGGGGTATGGGGGTGAGTTAATTTTAGTCTGTTACAGATTGTTTAAACCAGGAAGCTTGTTAGTTCCTCTTATCCCTTCTGGGACTACTATCCTTTTACCAGGTTATATTTGTTCGAAGTATAATATGATGTACAGTGTATGTTCATGTATTGGTGAATTTTTAAATAACTCAATAAAGAAGTTTAATTTAAAAAAAAAAATAAGTATTGTATGAGCTAATTAGGCAATTTGCCCTCAGTTGCTCACCTTATATCAAAGGTTGTATCCAGTTATGTTATTACTGGTACTATATGTATCAAGTTCTATCTTAAAATGCTCCTTACTATGACTACCCACAACATTGTTCCAGATTGGCACTATCCATTGAGAAATCCACATTCACCTCCTTTTGGAATGAAACAAGTCACATTTAAGCTGAAGTCCATGTGATCTTGTATCAAATTATGTGTCTTTCATTTCCAACCCCTTACAATTCCATAAATAATGATTATTAATGGCTGCATAGATTAAGCAGAGATCTCCTCTCTGCATGTGATACGCTAATATATGCATCTCCAATTATCCACATTTTCTATTTAATTAAGATTTTGCATACCAGTTAACATTTTGGTTGCTCTACATAGAACCCCTTCCAGGGTTCTAATGTCACTTTTGGAATGTGGTGCTCAAAACTGAATGCAATAGTCTAAATGTGGCCTCACTAATGAGATATACAGTGGCATCAGTACCCTTTTATACTCCTGAGTATGTGTCTGTGAATGCAACTTAGTACACCATAGCATTTTTTGTCAGTCTGCACACAATGTTTATTAAAGCTCAAGCCTTCAGTTACAGTAACTCCCAGGTTCTGTTCTTCAGATGTTTCCTTTAATACCTACAGTAGCCTCTAAGTATATATGTTGCTCTTTCATTGTTTTTCCCTATGCACATTACCAAACACTTCTCCACACTGAAATCCAGTTTATGTACAAGAGTCCTTTGTTCCAGTTTAAATAGCTCCCTCCTGATGTTATCAATTTTAGAATAGTGCTATCCACCAAAACCACTCCAGTGTCATTGGCAAACCTTGAAAGCCAGACTCCTTCATCACTGCTCATAGAGGACACATACATGTTAAATAAGCATGGTTCCAGTACTGACTCCTGCAGTACCCCACTAGTCACTGCTGTCCATTGTGATTTTCCCTCTCAGTGTCACTTGTTGTTCTCTATCCCTTAGCCAGAGAAGAATCCAGTTTATCAATCTTGTGTTTAGTCTCATGCTGCTCAGTGTGTTTATCAGTTCTTGGTGAGGCACTGTATATATAGGAGACATTTTAGGGTAGTGGTTAAGGACACTGAGCTGCAAACCTGGAGACCTGGGTCTGAATCTTACAACCCCACTTGCATACTGTGTGACCCTGAGCAAGTCACTTAACTTCCTTGTGCTCCCAGGTCACACCTGGAAACAAACTCTAGTTTAGTGTGCCTTTTCTGGTTAAACAATTCCCTCTTTTCCCCCTTTTCCCTTTCGCTGTGTTGAAGGCCTTGCTGTAATCCAGGAAAATAATATTTACTGGCTTCCCTGATATACAGCCCTACTGACATTGCCAAAAAATGTATTAAGTTGATCTGATATGACCTGCTCTTCATAAAGTCAAGTGTTCAAGTCAGCCAGGTTATTTTCCCTAATAACATTTTCCATTTCTCTGTTAACTATTCTTCCTAAAATTTTGCACAGAACGGAGGTCAGGTTAACAGGTTTACAATTTTTGTAGTCTGACCTACCACCCTTTTTGTACAGCGGCATGACTCTTCTTTTTTCTCCCGAAGTGTACCCCATTTCCATTGACCAAGGAAGACTGGAATATTTTTGTTACAGGTCCAGCTAATTCTTACACCAATTCATGAATTATTCTTGGATGCAGGCTGCCTGGACCTGGTGCTTTGCTTGGATTAACCTGTCTTAATCTGTTTACAATATTTTGGTTATCAGTCATGATTCTTAGGCTTTTTCCTTTACACTGTCTAAATATGAGGTTATTGTCCTTGGTTTTAAACACATTACAGAAATAATTATTTTGAATTTCTACTATTTGTTTCTCCTCTTTAACCAAATTGCATTTTTTCATCCACTAATGGGCCCACTTGTGATGTGCTATTTCTTTTATAGTTGATGTGATTGTTGTTTGATCTATAATTATCCTTAGCCATACAAGCTAACTGCAGCTTATGTTCCCTTTCTGCTTTTCTCACATATTTCTTGCATCCTTTTAACTCTTTCTTCATAAGTAACACATGCTTTCTTTGTATTTTGCTTGTTTAGCTCTTTTATATGTTTTTTCCTTTTCATTTTCTTTCTAACCTTTCAAGTCTACCATTTTTTACTATCTTTTGATTTTTCAGGTACATTATTGAATATGATTTCATTTAACTTGAGCATCAGTGTTTCCCAAGTTTCATTTTAACTTTTGTTTTTAAACAGGTACTTCCAGTCCCAGATCCTTAAAGCTTGTTTCATCTTGCTGAAGTCTGTTTCATAAATGCATTTTATTTTAGTGTTACTACTTAGCTTATATTTTTTTGTCTGAAATATTGAAAATGATGACATTATGATTGCTTCTTTCTAGTAGTTCAAATCTCCTATAGTTAGCAATTTGACCATCTAAAATGCTCAGTACAAGGTCTAGTATATGTTCCCACTTGCCTCTATAGTGGCACATTGCTTTAGGTGGAGCTTATTGATAGACTCTAAAAAAATCTCTTTCCAGAGGTGTCTTGCCTTCCCTGGTATTCTAATTGATAGTGGGCATATTAAAATCCCTTAGAAGTACAGTTCTGTCCTCTGCATTTAGTTTATTTAGGGATTCCAGCATCATGTGGTTTAACTCATTCTTTTGTGAGGGTGACATGTAAACTATCCCTGATGTGATTTTCCTTACATTTCGGATACATTTTAACCAGATTTGCTTATGGCCACTATCAGTTTTATATGGAACTATCTCTGCTATTATGTTCTTTGTGAAATATACTGTAACTCCTCCTTTTCTGTGTTTACTTTGTTTATGTAGCCCCGCCCCAATTTGGGGGCTTACTGGGCTCCAGCCATGATCACTGCCAGGCAGATGTCCTGCAGAGATAGTCAATTCCTGGTTATTTGTTTAATCCTGTTGATTTGCATGAAAGTGCCACAATGTGCCTCCATGCCTGTCTCTTTAAGATATTATCCAGTGTGTATACAATTAGTGGTCTGGGTTGTGTCCGACTGCTTCAAAGCTCATGGCCAACCAGACACTGCCTTTAATTTGCTCCACTCTGCTGTAAATAGTAAAGCAGAGGGAGTTCTAACTAGTGCTGTAAATATTTACTTATAACCTGTTTTTATATTTAAATTAGAGTGCTTGTTTTAACCTGCCTTCTTGCAGTTTGTTCCTCCAAATGGGATCCACCATGTTTGGTCTGGGACTTCCAAGAATTTGGACCAATAAGGACACAGGGGACCTCAAGGGGTCCTTAGTTCAAATGCCTCAGGGGAAAATTGTAGTTTTTGGCTCAACATGAGCTTAGAGTAGTGCAGGAGGAGTTGGGGAGGGGTCTAAGTCAAGTAGCACACACAGTATCCTTCTCAGAGGTGCTGCCTGTGTATGGCATGGGTGAGGTGAGGGTACTCCCCACCATGTGATTCAATGAATGGTTGAAAAAAGTGGTGCGGAGGGGTATGGCTTCATTGGGACTGGGGTTTCACCTGGAGGGATACCAGCCTATACTGGCAGGATGGACTGTATCTTTCCAGGAAGGGAATAAGTCTTCTGGGCAGTCAGTTTAAATGCTTCATTGGCAAGCATTTAAACTAGTCAAGGGAGGAGGCACTAATAAGTAACAGGGAATTCCCAGCCTCCCCCTACAAAACAGGGTACTAAATGAGGTAAAGGCCAAGGTAGAAAGGTCAGTAGGGAGCAGAACAGGGGTGAGTGGAGAAAGCAAAGTCAGTGAGGACAGGGATGGTACGACAAGAGGTAAAGCAATCAAAAAATGGAGTGTAATGAGTACCAATGCCCATAGTTTGGGTAACAAGTTCCTGATCTTGTGGCCTTGATGGAAGAGGAACATCTGTATATCATGGCATTCACAGAAACGTGGTACAAACAGAACCATGACTGGGATATAAACATACCATGATACACTATGTACAGGAGGGTCAGGGAGGGTAAAAGAGGAGTAGGAGTAGCTCTCTACATTAGGGAAGGAATCAAAGCAACAGAACAAAAGGGTAAACAGGGAGGAGAGGAAGCATTGTGGGTCAATTTAGGGACAGGCAATGGCACCACAATCTACACAGGGGTTGTATACAGACCCCCATCTCAGGGGGAGGAAATGAACAAGGAAATGATAGAAGGTATCCTTAGAATGGCAGAAAAAGGGGATATATTGTTTATGGGGGATCTGAATATGCCAGATGTTAACTGGAGTGAATTTGCAGCAGCCACTTCCAAGAGTGGGGTCATTCTAGATGCCTTAGAGGGGGCATGCCTTAGACAACTAGTATCAGAACCCACTCGAGAGGGAGCAATCTTAGATCTGGTACCCTCAAATGGAGATGGAGACAGGATCACAGATTTAGAAGTGGGTAGCCATCTGGGAACTAGCAACCATCGAACAGTATGGTTCATGATAAACACAGCACTAGAGTCAAGCCATGCAAAGGCAAAGGTACTGGACTTTAGGACGGATGATTTTGCCAAAATGGGTGAGTGCCTAAGGAATGCACTAGCAAATGAGCAGGAAGGAGGGGTGGAAGAACAATGGGGAATAATCAAAACTGACATTACAGAGGCAACAAGCCTTTGTGTGAAGCAAATAAACAAAACAAAATGATGTAAGAAACCACTATGGTTCTCAAAGGAGGTGGCATGGAAGGTTAGGGAGAAAAAGAAAGCATTCAGGAAGTACAAAGAATCACAGAAGGAGCAGGACAGAAAGCAGTATCAGTTAAAGCAAAAGGAAGCAGGGAAGGCAGTCAGAACAGCAAAGGCCCAAACCAAGAAAAGGATAGCCAACACCATTAAGAAGCGGGACAAAACCTTGTATAGGTATATCAGGGAGTGAAGGAAGATGAAGGGAGGGATAGTGAGGCTTAATAAAGGGGAGGGGGGTGGTCAGAGGGTGACTGTGAAAAGGCAGAGATACTAAACAACTATTTTTTGCTGTGTATTCACAAATGAAAAGGGGGAGGTACCTAAACCAAACAATAGAAACACTCTGAATATGGGGGTTGATACCAGCCCATTCACAGAAGAAAGAGTTTTGAAAGAACTCTTAAAACTGAAGGTGGACAAAGCAACAGGGCCTGATGGGATTCATCCCATAATTCTAAAAGAACTAAGGGTAGAACTAGTGACATCACTGACTACCCTCTTTAACAAATCATGGGAGGATGGGGTGGTCACTGAGGACTGGAGGAGGGCAGATGTTATTCCACTTCACAAAAGTGGGAGCAGGGCAGATGCAGAAAAATATAGAGCTGTTAGCTTAATCTCAGTGATAGGGAAAATGATGGAATCACTTCTGAAGGAAAGAATTGTTGAGTACCTAGAAGCCAAAAGGGGCACAGGACCCAAGGCAGCATGGATTCATAGTGGGAAGGTCATGTCAGATGAATCTAATAGATTTCTTTGACTGGGTGACCTAAGTAGTAGATCAGGGAGGGGTTGTGGACATGGCCTACCTAGACTTTAGCAAGGCATTTGACACAGTCCCACACAAAAGATTAATATTCAAGTTAGCCAGCCTTGGAGTGGGTCCCAAGATGGTAGCTTGGATATATAACTGGCTGGAGAACAGGACACAGAGGGTAAAAGTAAACAGAGTCCACTCTGAAGAAAAAGGGGTTACTAGTGGGGTACCGCAGTTTTCAGTTCCAGGACCGGTCCTCTTCAATGTCTTTATAAGTGACATTGCAGAGGGACTGAAAGGAAAAGTATGTCTCTTTGCAGATGACACAAAGATCTGCAGCAGAGTTGATACACAAGGTGGGGTGGAAAGGATGAGAAGGGACTTGGCAAGGTTGGAGGAATGGTCAAATGTATGGCAGCTTAGATTCAATGCTAAGAAGTGCAAAGTAATGCACCTGGGAGACAAAAACCCAGGAAAAGAGTTCACAAAATTGGGAGTGAGATACTAACAACAACAAAAATGGAAAGAGACCTGGGGTAGTTATATCAGATGACTTAAAGGTGGGCAAGCAATGTGAGAGGGCAGTAAGAAGGGCTGGGGAAATACTGGGATGCACAGGGAGAGGCATCACCAGTAGAAAACAGAATGTTGACAGCTGGTCAGACCCCATCTGGAGTACTGCATGCAGTTCTGAAGACTCAGTCTCATCAAAGACATAGACAGGATGGTGGCAGTCCAGGGGAGGGCAACTAAAATGGTGCAGGGTCTGCACCAGAAGACATATGAAGAGAGACTTAAGGAACTTAATATGTATCGCCTCGAGGAAATGAGGGGTGGGGGGACATGACAGAAACTTTCAAGTACCTCAAGGGAATCAACAAAGTCCAAGAGGGTAGCATCTTTCAGAAAAAGAGGTGAGCAAGAATAAGGGGGCACAATTTGAAGATAGAGGGGGGATGGCTCAGAGGTAATGTGAGGAAGTATTTTTTCATGGAGAGGGTTGTGGATGCATGGAATGGCTTTCCTGAGGAGGTTGTGGAGTCAAAAACAGTGGTGGAATTCAAGAATGCATGGGACAGGCATATGGCAATTCTAGGGGTGGGGTAAGGAGGAAGTAGGCTGTTGGTTAACTAAAATCTGCAGCTTATCCATTAGGTAGGGAAATAGGCAGTCTGGGTGGGCCAAGTGGTCCTTATCTGCCATCAAATTCTATGTTTCTATGTTTGTAGTTTCAAAGGTTGGCACCTAAATGGACAAGTGGGAGAACCAGAACTGTGACTAACAGCTCCCCTATTCAACCGGATTGCTCAAAAACCAGACTAGTTCAGAAACTGTGAGGAAACTAGGGGCAGTTGCTTTTAGAGCTGAGAGTGTAAGCAGCTTGAGCCATCAAGAGGGAGCTCCTGGAAAGGAGTTTTGGAGAATTGGTAGGGAAAGGCCTGACTTGCCTTCCTGCTCCCATTTTCCTGCCTTGGGCTGCCTTATTGTAGTAATCAGACTAATCCAAGAATAACTTTAAACTGTGGCAGAAAGCTCTGAGATTCTGAGGAGTACAGCCAAGAAAGTGGGCCAAAAGATGTTCTGGTAAAGCGCTCGGGGCCCTAAGAACTGTGTGAGAGACTATTTCTATAGACTTAAGAGGTTTGCTTAGTAAATTGACTGCAATTGCGAACTAGCCTAAAACCATTCTGAAAGATAGAGAAGTGAATGCTGTTTTCTTTAAATGTGCTGAATGTTTATTGTGGGTTGAGGCCTAACTTTGCCAGTGACTGAAATGTTTGCCAGTTGGAGGCCTTCACCAGCAAATGAATTGAACTGTGCCGTATTGCTTATCCAGCCAATGCCAAACCCAGGCCAAGATGATTATCCTTGCACCAATGATTGCTTTCTTGGCAAAAGAGCAGCTTGGGGATCCAGCCCCTGTGCAGCAAAGTATTGCAGGTTGCAGTCACCTGGAGGGAAAGGCCATGAAGTGGAGGTGAGTCGTGCAGGCCCAGCTGCCCCATGCTCTATAGTCTTCAGCAACAGGTCTTCATATCACCAGGCAAATGCCTACTAATTTATGTTGTGAGTAAATTGACAGTTTGATCTACATTCTGTTAGACATGTCTGTACAAATTTAAGCCTACTGAAACTATATTTTGTTTAGATATGGAATAATAATATATTTATATGTTTGTTTTCTTTTCTAGGGTGCAAAGGAGTATCTTGATATCTCGAGCATCTTCTATTGAGATTAAAGAACAAACTGATATAGCACTGTATTGCTGTCCATTCTTTGAAATAAGTAGGACTAAATATATTTATAAATATAATTATTAAATCTAATTGGAATAACCTGTTTCCCTGAGATTGGTAATACTAAAATGGATCTAATTATGTGTTAAAAGGTTTTTTTAAACTGATAAAAATGATGTAGTTGAATGTATGATATAGGGTATTGTCACTCTGAGCCTATACCTCAACTCCCTCCCAGCGTCATGCCCAGGAAATCTACTCCTATATGCAGATGATGCGGTCTTGTTCGCCTCTGACCCATCACCCCCCAAGCTCCACCAAACTCTCCAACACTCGTTCCATGAAATCGAAGACTGACTCACCACCCAACGTCTTATTATCAACTACAACAAGACAAAAGTCATGCTGTTCGCCCACCCCCAAAACCCACTCAACCTCTGCCCCCAATTCCTCACTGCCAATCAGACCCCATTAGAACAAGTAAGTAGCTTTAAATACTTAGGGATCACTCTAGACCCCGCCCTCAGCTTTAATCAACATATCCTACACCTATCAACAGCACTTAGCTCCAGACTAGGGGTACTATACCAGTACAAACACTGCCTCACCCCTGAAGCATTACAACTTAACATAAACTCCTTGATCCTCTTCCTGCTAGACTATGGCATCCTAATCTACAGTGCCGCTCCATCCACCACCCTAAGCAGACTCCGACTCATTTTAAACAAAACCTGCCATCTCATCCTTGGATGTGATCATTTTACACACTCCTGCTCCCTTTACAGCAGCACAAACTGGCTAAACCTAGATAGCAGAATCAGGTACCACACCTGCCTTATGACCAAAAAGGTACTACTAGGCCTCATCCCACCTGCTCTAAACCAAATCATCCGCCCAACTCCCCCAGTCAAAATAACCCGCAGCTCAAAGAAGCAGCTGCTAAAGGTACCCCATGGCTGGACTTCCCAATTCCAGCAAACTTTCACTTACAGGGCCCCCTCCTGGACTAATGCCCTCCCAAGTCATATAACAAATGAATTTAGGCTTGGCCCTTATAAATCCAAGCTATGGAAATACCTTCATGCCTCTAGCCAATGTGACTGTCCTTGACACCATATTGACATATGCAGCTATCAAACTAACAATTGTCGGACTCCCCGTACCAAATTGTAACTATGAAACCCTATGACCATCAGCCTCTACAGAACCTCTGTAACTATTATGGCTGTACTAAGAAACAAAACTTGCTGTTATTCAACAACTGCACAACTATGTAACTTCACTGACTGTTATTTGTAATTGTACTGTAATCTGTATTCCAAGTTCTGTCAATGTATCCTTTCATGAATGTCGTGAAACCTTTGTAAATGAGTCGCTGACTCAAAGGTCTTTCTGAATATTTCAATAAGTAAATAAATAAATAATTTTGTGTGTGCACATATATAAGGGTCCACGTCAGATGCAATAGTCACCTCCTGATGGCGCAACTTTTGTGAAACCAGTAGAGATACCCAGTGTTGGCAGACTGGTTTCTGAGGGACTAAAATGCATGCATGCAGAGTAACCTGACTCAAATCAGTATAGTTATCATTCTTCTAAATTCACCCCCCCCCCACCCTTGTTCAAATTCCCCTTAATAAATCAGTTGAGTTGTTTCACTGTTACACTGCCTCATGAATATCTCATTGTCTGGGTGGAGATTAATGTGTTTTGGGGAAACTTGCTTAAAAGTGTATGCCTGTATTGACTATTGTATTGCAGGGGGGATCCAGGGGATTTGCTGAAGGCCAGACCCTGGTGGTAAGTGCAAAAGATTTGTACATATTATTAATGTTTATTCCTGACTGTGCAACAACTGCTGCAAATGGTTATTCCCCCATACAAGGTACAAGATCACTAGGTGGGTTTGTGGGTGGTTATAACTTCCCAGAGGGCTATATCAGGGTAGGTAGATACCCCCACTTATATTACTCAGGGTGGAGGTACCAAAATATTGAACCCAGGCCCCTCAACATTTTAGAAAAAATACAGGCAGGGGTAGTAATACTAGAGATAGCGCTGCCTTGGGGTTACATTTACTAATCAACATATAGCCTTGTATATTTCTCCCCCAAGCACATCCTCTTGCCATCAGGTCTCGGTGAGCCAACATATATTCCTTCTGTGATTAGCATGTATTCTAACTTCGTTTTTTTTACAAAATTCCTTTCATTTTTTAATAGAATTTTCCACTCTCATTCTAGAGTTGCCTTATTAACCTTTGTGCTCTTTATTGCACATTTTTGATAGCTTTTTTTCCCACCCCTTACCCCCTCATTTTCAGTTTAAACATGCCTATATACTTCTCTCGCCCAGGATCCTTGAACCATCTCTGTTCAGATATAAGCCACCCCAACCAAATAGCTTCATATCTGTGTTAAATCTCTCCTTGTTTCTTTGGAAACTATATCTTCTCTCTCTCTCTCTCTCTCTCTCTCTCTCTCTCTCTCTCATAGAAACATAGACTTTGACAGCAGATAAGGACCACTTGGCCCATCTAGTCTGCCCATTTTCCTACCTACAGGATAGGCCGCAGATCCTAGTTAACCAACAGCCTATTTCTTCCTACTCCCACAAGAATTGCCTTATGTCTCTCCATGCATTCTTGAATTCTCCCACAGTTTTAGACCCCACAACCTCCTCAGGAAGGCTGTTCCATGCATCCACTACCTCTGTGAAATAATACTTCTCACATTGCCCCTGAACTGCCCTCCTTCTATCTTTAAATTGTGTCCCCTTGTTCTTGCAAGTCTCTTTTTCTGAAAGATACTACCCTCTTGGACTTTGTTGATTCCACTGAGGTACTTAAAAGTTTCTATCATGTCCCCCCTCTCCCTTCTTTCCTCAAGGGTATACTCTCCCTCTCTCTCTCCCTCTCTCTCTCTCATATACCAATGTCCCAGCCAGCCATTTAGCTGTTTAATTTCTTTAATGTTATTTCTGTCAGCCCCAGGAACCTGAAGTATTTCAGATACAACATCTTGGCATTCCTGGTTGTTTAATATTTTTCTCACCTCCTCAAAATCCCTCTGAATACCAATTTTTTCTGTCCTGCCAGCATTGTTTGTTCCCACATGGAGTACAGTCATAGGTTTATCGGTGCATTTAAGTAGACCATCAGTGTTATATTTGATATCCAGAATGTTTGCTCCAGAAAGTCAGCTGACCATGTTAGTCTCTCTTCTACAACTACGTATGACTTTATCTGTAAAGTTAATAACAAGAGTCTTCCAGTATAACAATTTCTCTTTGGGTGAAAGTACTATTTCAGGTTCTCTGATGTTTGGAAGTGCTTGTCACTGACTGGCATTATCCAATGATTTATTGTCCACATTACTTATATTTTCTGATATCACCATTTTCCTGCTGGGATTGCAGGTTTTGATTTTCTAGATTGTTACTATCCCCAATTTCTGTCTGCTCATTTGCCTTAAAACCAAAAAAAATGTGTTTTGTACTTCAGTAGGAATTTTCTCAATTGCCTGTCTCCTTCTGCATTTTTCTCGTCCCACACTAGGCACCATTCTTCTCCTCTAAGTTCATCTCCAACCATGTTTCATTTCCTCTTATTCCACATTGTCTTACTAGGGACCTGATCTGTAGATTTCCACAGTTTAGCAGCAGCTAGTTCACTGTCTTGTAAAGCATTCATGTATTTTCTATAAATTGCTCTAATTTTCTGATTTCAATTCAAAACTCCAGCTGCTTTCTAAGGTCCTTATTTTTGTGTAACACTTTTCTCTATGTAATTACATTTTTTCATAGCTGTACTCTGCAATCCCTCCCCCTTTTCAAACATATTGCAACTTATGCACTGTACTAGGTTGTCCCTCATTTTAAATACCTTTTTATTTCCATGGATAAGGAGAATGGGCCCACTATTCAGACTGTCCCTGCTGACACAGCAAACCCTCTTCTCTGCCTTGTCCACTTCCACTTGAACTTGTCTGCCACTCACAGAGGCACAGCATTTATTGGTAGGTACACAGAAGTAGCAAGTGTTCTGTGCAAAAACTGCAAAGTGCCAGACAATTAACTTAAAATGTCAGCTAACCTTCACTCTGGCCACTGATTGTTAACATTAAAGCCCTACTAAATATTTTCACAGTTTAATGCTAAAAAACATCAGTTCAGTGAAATGTTTGTACTTCTTTGTGCTGAGGGGAACTACAATTCCTAGCAACCCTTGGCCTCACCTTTCTCCCTAGTGATGACCCATATTCTATAGAACAGCACTCACAAAGCAATCACATTTTATTTCTTTTTTTTGATTTTATATTTCAGTCACTCACACAGAGGGGAATATTTGGGAGATAGAATAAAAAATACACAGATCTCACACATGGCTTAGGAAAAATATGTTTCCTAGAAAACAAGCTCTGACATTGACAATCATCTTTCCTGCTCAGCTGCCACTCACAGAGGTACTAAAATGTATGGGTAGGAACCCAGAAGTAGTAAGCATTTTGTGCAAAAACTACAAAGTGGCAGACAGTTAACTTAAAATGTCAGTTAACCTTCTCCCTGCCCACTGACTGTTAAAATCAAAGCCCAACTAAATGTTTGCATTGTTTAGTGTTAAAAAAACATCAGTACAGTGATGTTCATTGTAGTTCCCTCTGTGCTAGGGAGAACTACAACTCCCAGCAACTCAGTCTTTCTTTTCTCCCTAGTGACATGTCCTATTCTATTGGACAGAACTCACAAAGCAGTCACTTTTTTCTTTCTTTAAATTTTTGTATTTTAAACAGTCAGACATACAGAGTGGGATATTTTGGGGATAGGGTAAAAAAAACATAGGTTTCACACATGGCTTTTTAAAAATATGTTTTCTAGGCAACAAGCTCTGCTGTTGTCCACCACATCTCCTACTCCTACTCCTACTCCTAATGTTGATTACCATCATGTATCACTTAGTCAAGGATAGGCTCTCCATGGTTCTTGGGACAGGCAATAGTCATGCCCCCTCAAGAAGCACAGTTACAGTGAAGCACCAGGTTAATTTTTCTGGCAACTGTTTCATGAAGGTATGATAACCTTTTCAACCACTGGAAATTGTTTTCACTAATAGATGTCTGAAGTCAGTCTGTTAATAATGTTCTACTGCCAAATTTCCATGCATTGAACTGTTAATTTGCTTCAATTCCTATGCACAAAAGCCCAACATGGACACAAATTGCTACAACAAATATAAATTATTATTGAATGCTTAAAACAATATGTCTGGTATCTATAGTAAGTGACACTGGCAGTGTTTATCATTTGTGAATATAGGGTGATGTATAAGGTTTCCTAACCTTACCCTAAGTGCTCTCCATCTCTCCTTTGGTGCATCAAATGCAATTTCTTTTCAGGACATAGCCACTCTGTGGATAAGCATCATCCAGCACAGTAGTTCACAAGCGTGTTATTCTTCTGTTGGTACTTATAAGTCATTCAGCACATGCTGAATCCTTGAGCTATACCTTGTAGGATGGAACTAATTTCTCCATGCAAGGAGAAGAAACCTTTTACCATACAGAGTATCTCATTTGTACCACACAGTGAGAGATAGAGCAAGAGCCTTCCCTTCAAATATTCCCCTTAGTTGGTTTTCAGATTAGGAGAGTTGCAGCCATGCCCTTTATTTCTCAGAGGATTCCTCTACAAGGGGGTTTTCCTCTCCTCCATGTCAAAGATCATAAAATACTGTTTTACTTAATCCACTGAGAATTGAAACTGAATGATACTATATGGTTGCACTTTGCAATGTATGGAAATCCACACATCATGTTCATGTTGTATAACAGCTCAAGGGTCTTGCAAAAGTGTTGTAGTAGTGTTTTTATGTCACAATGATAATGCAACAACTTTTGAACTGCCAGCAAGACTCCTTAGCACAGTGATGAGTATGGCTGTGTGGAGCTTCTAAGCAAAGTCACACCATGGCTGTCTGAAAACAAACACCTGTCAGGTTAAGTAAGGCAATCTTTAAAAAAAAAAAATGAAATGTTCACTTTTTGGGCAGGTGGATGAACAAAAAGTGAGTGAGTGGGCAGATGGGGGGTGGAACTGGCGGCTGGGCACATGCTGATCACTCACTAAACAAAAAACCTAATTTTTCAACTATACACTATATAAAATAGTAAATGAATAAGCATGCACTGACAAGGACTGTGTTACTATCTCAAGGCTGAGATGACATCTAGATCTCTCAAGCTTTCCTCTCAAGATTCCTATAATGTCACATCAACCCATTGATGTTCACACAGTTTTGTTGTGTATGGTTGACAATACACTATTCTGTGTCTGGTTATACATTTCCTATAATGCTGTCTCTTCCCCCAGTCATGTCTCCTCTCTCCTTATGTGAATAAGTAAGCATTTGATTTAACCAAATGCATTTTAGGCTTTCTTCTTTAAGGTACCTCTTATCTAAGGGGACTTTGTGCCTTCTGCACTTCTAGGGGTGGAAAGTTTTTCTAGAGGGTTCCTGTCTCTTTCTGGTACCACAAAAGGGTTGTGGTCCCTGAAGATGGGACACAGCATATGCCAAAGTCACAATCAGGGTCACACAAACATCCTACATACTACATGTCACTAATCAAAACCTCCAGTCCTACCAAATTCCCCATGTTGCATTTCTACTTGAGACACTCAGTGGTTCATTTAGCTCATTCCGTCTTGTATGGCCGTTATGATCGGGTTAACCAATAGTTAATAGTCTTTTGAAGGAATAAGGGGGTAAACAAATACAGCTGTTAAAAGACTTAAAGAGCTACAGTACATTCAGTGAGATTGACTAGAATGTTTTACAGTTCTGTTAAAAGAACATGATGAAGCTGAAAATTAATTGTCAATTGAGGTTGAACCAGGGTAAACTTTGGCAAATACTGCAATTTAAACTGTTTTCTTGCTCAACCCAGAATGTTCACAAGATCAGACTTGCAGAGGTTTGCATACAGTAGCTCTAAACTAAACATTTTCTTATACATTACAATTTAATTTAAGAGAAGAATTAAGCTGTTTTCTTCTGGGTGTTTATATCATGGAAAAAATATTTTCAAAGGGAAAAATATAATCAAAATATGTCCAATATGCCATAACATATTCCTGTGTGGTAGAAACATTTTTTTGGTCCATTAGGCATCCAGAGAGGCAGATGAAGTTTTCTGAAGTCATCCCAAAATAAATATTTCCATTCTCAAATGGAAGCCAAGTATCTAAATATTTATAATTCATTTTCTATACCACACAGCTGAGGCTCGTTCAGTGCCTACCACTGAAGTGTATACATAGTAAAAGACCGCTAGACTTGAATAAATCATTAACCAAAATAAGTATTAACTCAGCAGTAATAATGACTTCAGGTCCAACATTTTCAGTAGTTAATGAAATCTCATTTTGAATTTTAGTCAGTTAATGACAGCAACTCACTTCCTGCAGTGTGACCCAGTTGCAAGTAATAAATTAGTTTAAAGTGGTGACATTAATTAGGTAGGTCTCCCTGGAATAAAAATCCATTTCTACTTAGTTATGGATTGATATATGGTTAGACAGTGATGGAATTTAGTCTTGTTATGTCTTTGCAATTTGTTTTTTTTTTCCTTGTGTGCTGCTTAAACAGATTTATTCAAATCCTTATTCAAAAAGATTATTAATGATTTAACTTAATATAAAGAAATAGTCTATGGACTAGATTTAAAGACAAATCAGTGCACTGTGGGGATAACATATGCAACTAAATTGCAAAAAAATAAATAAATAATGTGCTGTACCTTTCAAGTCCCTGCCCCAGAAATCAGGAATAAGTCTCAAAATTAGAGACAGATGACCAAAATCATGGAGACAGCTTTAAAAAATGGTAACATCACCACAGGAAGTTGATAAAGTAAGTTTCTAACAATGAGAATAATTTTATAAAAATGATTAGACTGCAACACTTACGTGTAGTATGTCGTGATTTTTTGTTAGAAACTTAAATTTAAAGTAACAGAAATGTAAGATTTAGGAGGGACTATGGACAGTTTTGAGGCAAAATCAGGGAAGTCCAAGAAAATCAGGAATAGGTGGAAATATTAGAGTCTCATCAGCATTTAAAATACAAACTATACTCAAGAACAAATATTGTGACCTATAGCATCTGGAATTTGAACCCATGCCCTCAAAGTACCATTACACTGTTCTATGAGCTGACTGAGCTTCCTGGGTGGCTGGATTCAAGTCACAGTTACAATACTGTCACACCATATTGTTCTCATTTTGGTGCTGCATTTCAATTGCTTAGCACTAGCTAACAGTGTACCAGTAATTCCATATCATATAATTTGTTCCTAACCGCATTTATTAGCAGTTTGATAAAGAAACTGGATTCAAACAATAAATAACTGGAGCACTTGCAGTTTAAAAATATAAAGAGGGAGCACTGTTGCAAAATAAATATTTATTCATCAATCAGGCATTGTTCCGAGGCAAAGCACCACAGCACTTAGAACTGCAATCTTATAATGTTTACTACGTGATTGGTGAATAAATGAAGTTTATTTGAGACACTTTTCTCTTTCTCAATTTTGTAAATCACGAGTGCTCCAGTTGTTTTTTTGGCTGCATCCAGTTGTTTGGGATTTTGGCCCCTCTGTGGACACTGACTGTGTCTGTGAGCATGCTCATCCCTTGTGTTTCTGACAAAGAAAGTGACTGCAAGAGGCTCAGGTTGTCCAGTTTGTCTGATAGTGCAGCTGAGAGAGCACTGGGATGGTATTCCAGGGGACTGGAGTCTATCCCAGGTTAGTTTATATTATGTGTATTTCATTACAGTTTGTCTTGGAAGGGTAGGGTTCTTGAATTTGCCACCGCATGGGATGAGAGCCACATTGGACAAAATCTATCAGACTGAGCACCCAGCATGTGAAACAGGAGCACAGCCAAGACATGCACACTCCCTCTGCTGTTGCATGCTATGGCATGCCTTGGTACAGCCACTGACCTCGCCAGTTGACAACCAGTTTCTCCCCACTCCAGTATAGCTGCAACCCAGATGGAGTAGGGATTAACTGCAGGATAGCCTGAAGTGGTGCATGGGACTGTGGCAAAATGGATTGTCAGTCTTACAAAAATATAGGCGGGGAGCAACCTGGGAGTGCCACAGCAGGAGACGATTGTGCTCATGTACAAAGGCAAAATTAGAAAAAGACAATACAGTGTAAGAAAATATTTTCCTGGTAAGGATGGAGGAAACCAGCATGCTGTTTTGACTTTATATTACTCAGAATGTCTCTTGGGGAAACAAAATGCATTCATTTCTGGTGCCAAAAAAGTTAAACTCCCAAATTCCCAGTAAATCACATCATATAATAACTATATCAGTGTCAGTGGCTCAGTAGGTAGCACATTCGCCTCTGAGGCCAGGAGATCAGAGGGCTGTGGGTTCAGTTCCCACTTCTGGCACTTGGGCTAATATCCCAGTACTGACACTGTAGTGCAGCTTGAGAGGGGTGCTGCACTTCTGAGGTGCCGTATTTTGGATGAGATGTTAAAACTGAGGTCCCATCTGCCTGTATTGGTGGTAGTTCAGGTGGCTGTTAAAGATCCCATGGCACTTATCGAAAAGAGTAAGGGAATTTCCCTGGTGTCCTGGCCAAATTTCCCTCATTCACTAAAAATACCATCAACAGCTTAATCTGGTTCAAGGTCAGTTGGCATTCATCTGTATCCCCCTCCCCTGGGTCATGCATGAAAATAGGCAGGATTTGTCTAGTGCACTTACCCGGTCTACAAAAACTAAATAGAATAAAATAAATAAAATATAACTTTCCCCTCGATGTTGAGATTATAATGCTAGCAGACTTCAGTATAGACTAAGTTCAGCTGATACCGTAACAAAACTATTTATATTTAGTATACTTTATTATGTTTTTCGAATAGGTGTAAGCTGGTAACGTATGACAAGTGTATTACAGGGTCATTGAAACAGCAAATACAGTGCATATATGACAAAACAGTGCAATACATAGTCTGCAGCTTACAAATTCCCCCCTCCCATGCACCTCCCCCCATATCCCCCCAGTCTGCCACCAGTATAGTAGGTTCAATCCATGCATACAAGAATTTATCCAGCCTAATGGGACACAGCTATGCCAAGTATTCAAGCTCCCCCAGCTCGTTAGTTACTTATTAGGAGAGTATAGAGTGGCTCCCATCTCTTAACATATTTCTTGGTATTATTAGACAATTTAGCAATTGTATGCTCAGCTTGCAGAGCAAACATGATTTTATGAAACCATTCCAAGTAGCTGGGGGCATCAGAGTCCTTCCAGCGTCTTAATATAACATTTTTCACACATGTCGATATCAAGCCATGTGGGCTCTCTGGCTGCCCCCAGTTATTAGTATATATTCTCCAATGAGACATATTTTGATTCAAAAGAAGCCCGTCAAAGCCAGCAAGGGGTTTAAACTGCTCTCTATACTTCGCCAGAAGGTAACTATTTTTCCACATGACCATAACGTGTGAACCGTATCAGCAGCCTCTTGTTGGCATTTAGGGCAACAGCTGTTGTGCAGGAGACCAAATCAGTGTAATTTGAGGGGGGAATAATATAAATTGTGAATTATGCAAAACTGCATATATCTATATTTATCTCATTTAATATACTTATATAGATGCGCCCAAATAAGGGTCCAGTCTATAGAAATGTCGGGGGTCCGGGAAATCTTGTTCCAATGGGTGTAACTGTGATTATCCTCTGAGTCAACTGTTGATCTAATAAAATCATAAGAGAATGATATTACGTGGGAAAGAGGAATGGTCTCTAAATATGGGGCTAGCCTTTTGGAGAAGGAGTCATGCCATAACCCATCCCCTAAGTGCTGCATCAATGAATGAGATAGCTGCAAGTATTTAAAAATTGAATTTTTCTCCCAGTGAAACAGAGAGCAGCCTTCCTGAAAAGAAATCATTCTCTGGGCAATAAACAGCTGTTCAACCCTCTCAATACCTATCTGAGGCCAGAACGTCTGGGCTTTTATTGGTTTACCAGCAATAGAGAAATTAGGATTGCCGAATATGGGTTGGGCTATGTCTTTCAGTTTATTTGTTTTAAGGAAGGCACTGAGTTGTTGCTGGGACCGGATCAAAGAGTTTAAGGGGGTATCTCGCAAGGGTCTGGGAAGCTTTCTTAATGGAATAAATGGTAAAGCTTCCGGATCCATCTCTGTGCCCACACAAAGATCCTGCTCAATCCTGACCCAGGAGGGTAAATGACGAACCTCTTGACTGGGCCGTAACCAGTATCGGACTTGAGCCAGATGTATTGCTAGGTAATATATATAGAAATTGGGGACTTGTAGGCCACCATCTAATTTTTTCTTTGTTAATTTTAGGTAACTTCTTCTCTCCTTTTTATTTTGCCATATAAATTTACTCAAGATACCATGCAACCAAACAAACCATGAATGTGGTAAGGTTTGGTTTAACATTTGAAGTGGGTATAGTAATCGTGGCAACACATTCATTTTAATAACATTTACTCGCCCCCATAGAGTTAGTGGTAGTTTAGACCAGCGTTTAAAGTCTTGCATTAGACTATGGACCAAATTATCCAAGTTAAGTTATCGCATAACTCTCGGGAAGGGATGGATGTAAATGCCAAGATATTTCATCTTGTCCGGGTTCCATTGTATCCCCAAATGTGCTACGTCTGATTTCATTGTGTATTTATTTAAAGGAAGGATTTCAGTTTTGTCCCGATTTAGTTTGTAATTTGAGAAGGTTTCAAAGTGTGTTATAATCTGGAACACCTTGGGGAGGGATCGCCCAGTGTCTGTAATATGTAGAAGCAGATCATCTGCATATGCAGAAACCTTGTATTCTTGATGACCTATTCGGATACCCCTAACCATTGTGGAGAGATTAATCTTTCTAATAAGAGGTTCTAGATATAAATTAAATAAGTAAGGTGACAAGGGGCAGCCTTGCCGTGTACCTTGTGTCAGGGTGAATGGGTGAGACAGGATACCGTTACATCGTATTCTGGCTGATGGAGTGACATATAATATTTTAATCCATTTTATAAATTCCTGGGGTATTCGGTATCGGGGGAGTAAAAGGAAAAGATACTCCCATGAGACTCTATCGAACGCCTTCTCCGCGTCCAGGGACACCAGAGCAGCAGAGAGGTCCGAGTCCCTGGACGCGGAGAGGAGATATGCCAGCTTTCTGAGATGGTCTGAAGACAGTCTATTTTTGACAAAGCCTACTTGTTCAGGGCTGACGAGATGTTCCCACACCTGGGCAAGTCTTGATGAGAGAATTTTGCCTAAAATCTTAAAATCCACATTAATAAGGGAGATGGGTCTGTAGTTGGATATTCTAAGGGGGTCCTTGTTGGGTTTTGGCATAAGAACTATAGTGGCCGACGATAACGAGGAGTCTGACAGACCATTTTGAAATAAATAATTAAATGTTTCGAGTAATATAGAGGCAATGGTATCTTTGAGGGCCTTGTAGAAATTAGTTGTGAAGCCATCAGGCCCAGGTGACTTGTCGATTGAAAGGGAATCAATAGCGTCACAAATTTCAGATATGACAATGGGGCGTTTTAATAAGTCTACTTGACAGTCAGATAGGACAGGGAGTGTAATATCTTGGAGAAATGACTCCATATGACGCGAGAGATGATGGTTAGAGGGGGCTGTATAAAGCTGCTGGTAGTATTCTTGAAAAGCATTGACAATGTCTAAAGGCGAGTTGAGAAGTGTACCAGAAGGGGAGAAAACCAATGGAATTATTCTCTCTGCTAATTGAGTGTGTAAATGTAGGGTTAATAATTTGCCCGCTTTCTCACCTTGATTGAAGTATTTGATCTTTGAACGTACTACCATAAGCTCTGCTTTTTCGGTTAGTAGTTTATTGTATCGGGCCCAAAGGGATTCCAGTTTGACCCAATCCCCGTCAGGGGATAATGGGGAAGGGAATTTTCTAACTCGGAGATCTGACCTAATTTTAGGGACAGTTCAGCATTCTTTTGCTTTTTACTTATGGTTGTCAAACAGAATATTTCACCCCTCAGAGCGCATTTGAGGGAGCCCCACAAAATGTCCTTCTTGGACATGGATGTGGCGTTATTCTCCATGTATATACTGATAAAATCTCGTATCGAACAAACATGTTCGTCCGAAATTAGAATCTGGTTGTTGAATCTCCAGACCCGTTCTCTGTGAATATTTGGGAAATAATTAACTTGGAGATAAGCCAGACGATGGTCTGAGATGGTCTGAATTGAGTAGTACACTGCAGAAACCCCTGAGTTGTAATCTGCAGATAGGAGAAAATAGTCTATACGGGAAAAGGTATTGTGGGGTATAGAATGGAAAGAGTATTCTCTCTCATCTGGATATGCAAGTCTCCAGGGATCAATTAGTCCCAAAGAGGAGCTTAATTCGTGTAGGGGTCTCTGACCGGGGGATGAACGTGGCCTAGTGGGCCCTGATCTGTCTAATGTATTTGAGAGCACTGTATTCCAATCACCCCCAAGTAAGACTGGCAATTTAGACCAAGGAGCCAATATCGACATAATGGAGGTAAAAAATTGCGGGTTGTCTGAGTTCGGGCCCTAGACCGAGCCCAGTATGACTTCTGTGTGAATCAACAGGCCTCTTACCATAACATATCTACCTTCGGGGTCAACTATGGGCTGTAATAGTTGGAAGGGCACCCTTCGGGAGATTAGGATGGCTACACCACTTCTCTTGGTTTCTTTGCCCGCACCATACATCTGCCCTACCCAGTTTCTACAAAAGTAATGTGAGTTTGTAGATCTAAGATGCGTCTCTTGCAGAAAGGCTATGTCAATCTGCAAATTTTTAAGGTGGACTAAAATTTTGGAGCATTTAGCAGGAGAGTGTGCCCCTTTGATGTTCCAAGATCCATATTTAATCCCCATTGTGGATCTTAATTAAAGGCAAGTAGAGACTAGCGGGGTAAGCATCCAAAGACAACAAAGGTGAATTAAATCAGTATAGTATTTCCTGGTGGCAGACAACTCAGTTCCCACTAACATGCCCCTCCTCCCCACCCCCATGAATCCCCCACAATTCATAAGAATTAGAAATTGAACCATTTAAACATAGATACATCACCCAACCCCCCAAAGCATAACTATGCAAACTTGTCCAACAACATAAATCAAAATCACTAGTCACATCAACCTTTCGGAAATGAAGATTGCTAAATGTACTAGATATCTGGCACAAACATACAATGTATAAGCTTGATTCTAACAAGTACCAAAACGAAGGGTTGAACCTGTCTGTGATATTATTCCCTACACATCTATAGCACATGATGCGCTGTTAGTGTGCCAGTTGCTGACAAGCCGCACCCCCCCGAGCGCCAATCTACCCCTTTAAGAGACTGGATTTATCACCAAAACTGTCCTGAACACCTAGATGTGCAATAAACCGGCATTCTGCAATGAAATCAAATGTAAAGCCTTAATTTGGCAAGGTATTATAGTGACCAGGCAATTGCACGGGGTATGTAGCTTCACATGCACAATCTTGACCCCTTGTTATATTGATTCACAAAAACATACAATTTACGTGCTGTAGACCGAAACAAGTCTTGCTAAGAAAACGGAGGGATCTTCTCCACTTAATCTCGGGCTTTACTATTCACGAGTAGACCCAGGATAAATAGTCTGGGCAATAAGAGATTCTGTTGCCCCGTTAAACTGCATCAGACCTAGAGATGACAGGAAAATAAAATAAAATACACGGGACCATCTGTGAGACCACTGAAAATATAACAGCCCCTAACGGAGGTAAAAGTTCATCTCACAATCTGTCCAGAGGTCCGTGAGCTCAGGAAAAGAAAAAAAAAAAAGGAAAAAAAAATAGAAAAAAGAGGCAGTCAAATGGTAATGACTCTTTAGGTGCACAGTATCTTCTTGACCGTACATGCAAGAAAGCAGGGAAGAGGGTTTGAATCCCACTGCGCCTCCGGTTATACTGCTCAGCACTAGGTACCCGCATGCCCATGAACTATTGGTGGTTTTAATGTTCCCTTTAATGTATTTCTTCTGTTCATCTGGTAAATCTTTTGGGGTTCACAGACTTTGATCAGAGGGAGTCTTTTGTGGGAGTGGAGAGACCCTTTCTTTTCTTAAGGTCAGTACTCACTCCAGATCCCTGGGTACGAAGCGTCGGTATTTCCATTTTGCCCCATTAGTCAGCATAAGTCTTTGAACTAGGAGAAGGAAGTAAAATAAAGTACGGGATGCAATCCGAGAGTCCGCTACCCTTGTAATGATCTCTGATGGAGGTAAAAATTGTGAGCAGGGTTACTGTATGATCCAATACTAAAAGAAGGTGACGCATATTGATTTTGCCAGTTCGCGGGGCTTACTTGCCTGTGAATACAACACGACGGGGATGGAGGTTCAAGTCCAGCTGTGTGACTAGCTGTATCATTCTTCAGTAAATCTTTGAGTGATAATCCTACTTCATTCATCGGTGAGCCATGACTCGAGAGGTATCTTCAACCCGTGAAGATTTCAACGGGCCACAAAAAGATCAGGTAGAAGGGACTGAAGAGCTGGGAGTGCTTGCAGGGCACTTTCGAAATAATGCCATGAGCCTGCCACATTTACAGAGAGGCGCGATGGATATAGAACTCTGAACCGGATCCCTGCTGCTATCAGCTTCGTGACCATGGGGTGGTATTCTGCCCGTCTCTGTCTGATAGTGGCTGGTAAGTCTTGCGTGAAGCGAAGTTGTCGACCTTCCCAAAGAACTTGATGTGACTCTTTGGTCCGATTCAGTACATGCCATTTATCTTGGTAGTTCAGGAATTTAATAATGAGTGGTCGAGGGGTTTCCCAACCGGGTTTTAAGGCGCAAAAGCGGTGTGCCCATTCAATAACATATATATATGTAATTGAAGTGATGGCCCCGCAACTTTAGTTAGCAGTTTTAGTAGAAAAGTAATGGGCATTGCACCTTCCGTGTCCTCTGGAAGACTGAGTATGAGAATATTATTTTGTCTACTTCTGCCTTCTAGATCTTCGAGTTTGGAGTCTATTTTCTGTTGTTTCATTTTAATATTTACAATATCACTATCGGTCACCAGTATCCGCTTTTCTAGAGATATTATTCGAGCCGAGTTATCGGAGATGGCTCTCTTGGTTTCTGCCAGATCGCCTCTGAGTGATTTTAGCTCCGAGGTCAGTTCTTGTAGGGCAGATTTAAAAGGCTGGAGCTCTTCAATAAACTGTTTTTGGTTAGTGGGGCATTCGATTGCGTACTGGTGACACTGCTAACAGGCTTATGTGAGGCACCCGGTTGGGATTTCGATCTCTTGGGCCCTTTTTCCGGTGTAGACAGAGGTGTGTGAACTGGAGGGGCCTGTCTCATTTCAGCCTCCATTGTAGATTTAGGCCAAGATGACCCCTTCGCTGAGACGTTTCGTGATTCACCGATGATTTAGAAATATCGTTCAGTAATGGTGAGATGGTGAGTCAGACTGATGATGACTTCCTTTCAGCTGATTAAGGAGTTTAAAGTTTTGCCAGGTAGCAGAGAAATCAGCACTCCAGGAGGGAGACGATCAGCCAGGCTGCTTCCACTACAGTGCCATCATGTGACTCCACAAAAACTATTTATTAGAAAACCACTTTATACAACTTAATGTCATTCAAAACAGAATCAACAAGAGAACAAAAAGAGGATTATGTGTAGAATGGACTTTCACTGTATCTCATTAACTGAGTCAGCAAATATAGCCTGACCTACTGTACAGTGCATGAAATGTAAGCTGACCAAACTACAGTACCTCACTAGTCCACTAGAATGAAAACATATAATACCACTGATCTGGACAAGAACTCGGCCAAATCATTTGGCACTGTTTGAATGTTGTGGCTGTAATAGAAACTATCTGGTGGTATAGTAATTCTCTATTAAAATTGTCACTCTGTGAGAAGTCATTACATTCTAAGCTCATCAAAGTAAGAGGTATCTATCACACATTGATAATGTCAGTACTTCTTCTTTGTTATAGACAAAGCATCAAGCATTGAATACTGATCCCCTTCCAGGATCTCACTAGTTTCACCCAGTTCCCTGGAATTTGATACTAAGGACAGCGGTTTGCTTTGCTGTACAGCAGCCCTCAAGACATGAACTTGGGATGAGAATGCATGTGCGGTTGGGTTATCGGAGTGGTGACCGTATCAGCATGACATACTCTGAAATGTCTGGATTTCAAGCAAGCACTCATAGAAACATAGAAATATTAAATTTGACAGCACATAAGGACTGCTTGGTGCACCACGTCTGTCCATTCGTCACTTCCTACAGTATCACCACAGACCCTAAATAATTTCTGGCTTTCTCCCTCCCCCACTTAATTTCCACTAAGATAGGGTTATGCCTGTCCCATGCATTTCTGAGACATCCCCACTGTCTTCACCACCACCACCATGTGTGCTGGAAGGGTGTTCCAGGAATCCACCATTCTTTCTGTGAAGAAGTACATCATCGCATCTCTCCTGAATTGACCCCTTCAAGCTCCACAGCATGTCCCCTTGTTCTTCAGATCCTTTTTTTCTGAAAAATATTTCCCTCCTATACCTTGTTTATGCCCTGTGAAGAATCTAAAGGGCTCTGTCACCCCCCCTCTTCTAGGGTGTACATATGGAGGTCATTTAGTCTCTCCTTATAGAGCTTTTGGTGCAGACTCTTTAAATTGCCCTCCTCTGGACCACCTCCTCTCTGTCCTTCCAAAGATTTTGTCTCCAGAACTGAGGTGGGGTCTTACCAGTGATCTTTGCAGGGTCATCACCACCTCCCTCTTTCTGCTGGTGATACCCCTTCCAATGCACCCCAGCATCCCATAAACCCTCCCGACTGCCTTGTTGCACTACCTGGCCACTATTATGTCATCTGATATGATTACTCCATGTCCCTTTTCTGCTTGGTTATCATCAGTACCATTGCTCCCATTTTGTACTCCAACCCTGGGTTTCTGTGCCCTAAGTGTATTAATTAGCTCTTCTTTGCATAGAAGCCCAGATGCCATACCCTTGATCACTCTTCAAGTTTTCTCAGGTCTCTGCTCATTCTTTATACTCCCCCCCCCCCGCCGAGAATATCCAGTCTGTTGCAGATCTTTGTGCCATCCACAAAGAGGCAGATGTTCCATTCCAGCTCCCCTGGAATGTCACTTATAAAGACATTAAAAAGAACCATCCCCAGCACTGATCCCTAAGACACCCCACTGGTCACTCTCCCTTCCTTGGAGTGAACTTCATTTACAGTACCACCACTCTCCATTGCCTATCTGTCAACCAATTTCTTACCCAGTTTACCAACTTTGGTCCCATTCCTAAGCTACCCCTCTTGCTTACTAGTCTACTATGTGGAACAGTGTTGAAACCTGACTGATGTCTAGGAAGGTCATGCCCACCACTCCAATCTGATCCAATTCCTTGATCACACAGTCAATGTAGTATGCATGAACCCCTTCCCCCATGAATCCATACTGCCTTGGGTGCTGTAACCCATTAGATTCAAGATATTCCACAATCCTTTCCCTCAGTTGTGTTTCCATTAACTACCCACCACTGATGTCGGGCTGACTGGCCTATAATTGTCAAGCTTCCTCCCTATTGTCATGCCTTCTCTCTGCCTCCAATTTTGTGAAGTGGGACTGCATATGCCCTACTATCCTCCTCTGGAACCACTCTGGTTTCCAGTGATCTGTTAAATAGGACAGTCAGAGGTGCAACCAGTACCTCTCTGAGCTTCATCAATACCCTTGGATGCACCACATCTGACCCATTGATTTGTTCACTTTTAGATTAGTGAGTCCTTTCAGGAAGCTCTCCTCCAAAAAAGGACTAGTGTCCACCTCCCACCTTTCAAAGATCCTGTTACTTTTTGGTGGTCCCTCCCATTCCCTTTCCTCTGTGAACATTTAGAAGTAGTTGTTCCAAATATCTACCTTTTTCTGGTCCCTCTTTGCCCAGTCCACCCCCTTACAACCCCTCTCTTGGTGTTCGTCATTTTGTTTACATACCTGAAAAATGTCTTGTCTCCTTTTGTTACCACCAGGACTGTTCTCTCTTCAGATTGTGCCATTGCACTCTTTATTGCTTTCCCTGCTGTGCTTCCCCTAATACATTTTCTATCCTCCTCCCTCTGCATATTCTCATACCTTCTGAATGCAGCCCTTTTAGTCTTTATCTTTTTTGCCGCCTCTTTTGAAAACCATGGTGGTCTCTTTTTCCTCTTGCTTTTCCTCACTCGCTTGACCATCTCTTCTTCATCTGGCTTTTGCTCACTTGCTTGACACATAGGTTTGTTGCCTTCACTAGGACCCATTTTGGCTTTGCCCACTGTGCCTGCATCCCATCCAGGTCAGCCCCCAGCAGGTCCTCGCTGAGGCATTTACCCATCTTATTAAATCTGCCCTTCTGAAGTCCATGACCCTCACCCTTGTGTGGGTTGATTGTGCAGCCATCTTTTTATTGAATCATACTGTATAGTGATCACTGGTCCCCAGGTGGGCTTCCACCTTGATGTCTGCAACACTATCCCTGTAAGTGAGTATCAGTTCCAGTACTGCCTCATCACAAGTGGGTTTCTCTGACTAGTTGTCTGTGGACTGCCACCTGCTGAGAGTCCAGGATGTCATTCTTTGTTGCAGAAGTCACAGCTGGGAGGCTTCAATCTACATCTTGCAGACTGAAATCACCCACTAGTAGAACCTCCCCTTTTGTCCCCCATGTTCCCTGTATTTCTGTCACTTTGATGCTTTCCTTCATGTAAAGCACCACACTCCCTCCTTTTCTTTCCACCCTGTCTTTTCTGAACAGAGTACAGCCTTGTATGGCCATGTCTCAGTCATGATTTTCACTGCACCAAGAATAGGTAATTGGTACTTTAGCCAGGTTGGCCTCTCCAATGATGGCCTCTATGTCTAGAATCTGATCACTTATCATGCAGGCATCTTATTAATACAGTCAGTGTTGTATATTGTTTTTCTTACTTAAGCATCTGTATCAGAACTGGTTTTCACCCTTGTCTGCTTCCCAGCAGCACCTGGTGTAGGATGGAGATTTGGTCAATCAGGAGGAACGAGTCTCACCCAGTCAGGCTGGAGCCCCAAACAATCAATCACAACAGACTATGTTACAGCCTGTTAGCACATTCATTTGACAGATGGGAATATGAGCTCAACTGACATGCATGTATTTGCTGCCTTGTGCGTCTAACAGCAAAACAAGCCAGTCATTGAGACATCGATTTGAGGTCTGCCAACTGGTTAGCACATGAATGACAGCTGGTGACAGACAAACTGAAAGTCAAGGGAGGAAATGTAATAGTGTTTAACTCACTGTGTGGTGACATGATGAGTCAAAAATTGATAGAGACAGGGAATGTGCTCCATGAGTCAATCCAGGGACCGGACTAGCAATACTTTGAGTTTTGAGTAGCGTAACCATGTGCTAGGGATGACACCCACGTACCAGCTGACCACTTTGCCATACATAATGTTAGCAAGTCAAAAACCCAAACCAGTTCTGAATGTAGTTATTAAGACAGCTGCCACTGGCTGCCATGAATTGAAGAAAGCAAGAGAGACCATTGGTCTGAGGAAACCAGCAGAACCGTAAGTATTTCATTGTTACAATATATGAGGGGAGTTGGTGGGTGTGCTATTCCTTGTTCAAATCAGTGGAAAAAGTGTGCATTTCCTGATTTGAGCTAGCTGCTTTGCTGCTAGGCCTCTGCTCAAGATGAGGTCCAGACTGTTCATAGAGCAGAGAATAGCTGAAAGTTCCCATTAGAAACATAGAGCATAGAATTTGATGGCAGAAACTGAATGTTTGGCCAACCCAGTCTGCCCAAATTTTCCCTGCCTAATCTGTCTCCACAAGCTCTAACTGGTTTTCGGCAACCCTTCCTCCTCCCTGCCTATCAACTAATATACTGTACTCCTATGTCCATCCCATGAATGCTTGAAGTCCTCCACCAATTTCACCTACACCACTTCTGCTGGCAGTCTGTTACAGGCATCTACCTCCCTTTGAGTGAAGTAGTATTTCCTCACATCCCTATTAAACTTTTGAGTAAGCCTAGTGTACAGTGCTTGGACTGCTCTTAAAGCAGATGGTATATACCTTTTAGAAGGGTTAGTTTGGGGCACCATTATAGCAAAGTGTTTTGAACATGAAACCTGTGATGATTTCATGTACAGTAAGCCCCTGGAGTGAATAACATGTTGTTTCACACCTGATGTTTCATTGCTGCATGAGGCCCCAAGTTTCTGGCAGATGGCTGATTGTCTGATATGCCCCGACCACCAGTACCAGCATGCTTTCAATGCCATGACCAGCACCTGCTGCGATAACCAGCACGTCTCCAACAATGACCCAACAACTTCAGTGACTGAGGGGGCTGCTTCAACCTACACAGTCATTGTGATCCACTTTGATTAAGAGGTTGTGAGTACTGAGGCATGTCTGTTTGAGGGAAGTGCAGCTGTTCATTAGCAGTCTGAATTGCCATCTGGCCAACAAAATTTGGAATTAATCTTTAAGGATTATCATCTTTTGGTTTTGCTGCATTTGATAAGTCACATGGAAGTGATGTAATGCAAATGTTTGTATCTCAGTGCACCAAAGCAAGATTGTGGATAATGCAGACATTGGGCTTAACTTGTGTCAACCCTGGGTACCCAGAGAGTGCTAAAACAGGTGAGGAACCCCAACTAATATTGTGAACAAACATTGCGGGTCTGTGGGATGCAGCAGATGTCATGACAGTACTGGTAAGTCTATACCACCAGGGTGGATGTGGTGATTTGCTGTCACTCCAGTGAGCTTGCTTATTGCTGTGCTAACCCATGATTTCCTCCCACAATTGTTTACTATTTAAAAATGTTAATTGCCACATGCACTTTTGGTGTCTATAGTTATTATTACTATCTGGGTTTGTGAAACTCTATTGTGTACAGTAGGTTTGGGGACTGCATTGCATGTTATGCTGTCATGACAGTGTTCCTAAAGTGTCCAAGTAAGATGCCAGTCTGGCCCACCACCTGGAACACAAAGAAAACCGCAGGTAGGAATCTGCTCCTGAAAAACCCTGTCTATGTCTCTACTGTTTCTGGAGAAATAGACTGACTCACTACTTACTTTCTTCAATTTTCATTATTTTAATTTAATAACTACTGGCCACATTACTGTTAAAGTTGCCAACCAATGTTTCAAAGGAAAATCCCTCTTCCTTTCTAAGCAAGGTGAACAGTTTTTCATAAACACATCCTGATTCTTTATTTTTAAATGTTCCCAGCCTTATTGGCATACCTGGAGAGATCTTGTCTCCTCATGTGCTCTTTCCCAGCCTCAGCAGAAAGGACAAGCTGGTGCCCTGTCTTCCAACTGACAGAGACCAGTTAGAAGACAAGGCATCAGCTTGTCATCTCAGAAAACCATTTGGCGAGTAACTGTTGCCCTGAGGAAGAGGAATGTTTCCTTTGAAACATTGGCAAGCAACTTTAAAGAGCACCTTTCCCAGTGGTCAAAACTCTCAGTTCTTGCAATCAGTTTCTAACATGCTGCACCTCAAGGGTTGTGTGCATTTGTTATTTTTGCAAAGGTGCTCCAATTTTTCCAAATTTACATGAGTTTTGTGACCCCTCTCTTCAGCTCTGGTGTTCTTGTTTGGCTGTTCAGCTGCCTGGCTGCTCGCTCCTGCTGACGTCACTATATGGAGCAGGGCTGGCAGTGTTTCAGTGAATGTGCTGCATTTTATCTTGTGACCAAATGCTGTATACCTTTATTTAACATGTTCACCATTCTTCCCACTTCCACTTACAAGACACCCTGTTGAAAATAAAAGTTCCCTTCGCAAGATGGCAGGTTAAGAATAAAATACAATTCCTCCGTATTTCAATCGTCTGATTCTTTTATTTTAAATATTGACCCAGATCCTCTACGTTTCACCAATAAAATATTGGCTTCCTCAGGAGGTGCCTTTTGGAAACCTTAAAAAACATAAATATATATAAATATCCTGTCTACATCACAAATCTTATAATACAAACAATATGTTGATTTATTGGGCAATACTAGGTTACTTACATCTTTACATTACTATGAATCAATATTTTCCACTTTAAATTGGCCATAGTACATTTAATTTCTAAGATCAAAAATAGAAAAAATGCAAGTAAAACTAATTCAGTCATTATTATTACTTAATCCCATTGAGCAGTCACAATGTTCAACTCCTATCATGCAATCATAATTTTTCTATATATTCCATTAAATAATGGAATCATATTTTCTTATACATATTTTAAATTAATTACCTGTTCAGGCTCTTGTTTTTCAGCACATCATAATTTAAAGTATTGAAATACAGAAGAATTGTCTACGTGTGTGAGTTTTGTGTTGCACCCTTCCTCCCCCCAGTACATGTGGGGTTCACAGAAAATGGTCAGAGGACACATCTAAAGAGACAGCAGAATTAAGGACTTACAGTAGTATATATTTACATTTCCCGTGGTCTACCAGGATATTTTCCTGGACAATTTTGTAGTAAGAATAAAATACACCCAGTATTTCAGAGGTAAAGCAATGTGTTTGGATTTCAGCTTCTATAGTTTCATTAGTGCAGTGACTTATACAAGCAAACTGTGTAGACATATGCTCAGTAATGTCCCACATATTCACGATGATGTCAGCTTATTAACGTCTCTCCCATATAATCATGGGTAGCCCTGTGCCCTCATCAGTTCCCCCACCAGAGATCATATACAGATGACCTCATCTTGGGGAACTGAGGGGGAGCCAGAGGTTCCCGCCACTGAGCAAGGTAAAACAGATGGTAAACCATACTGGAGAAAAAGAGACAGAATGAGAGAGAAGCTCGAAGGCCGAGGGATGGAGGGTGGGACAGCACAGCCTGATGCAAGAGATTCTCTCAAAGATCTACTATTATGGTAAATATTTACATAAGAGTACTGCCTTCATTGAAGATATCTCTTGCATCAGGCCACTCCTATGGTATGAGTCCCAAACAGTACTGACAAAGAACCAGTCTGGGTGTCTGGAGGCTATAGGCCTAAGACAGGAGGCCTTGAAGCACAGCCAGGCCAAAGCCTGCCCTTCTCCTAGAGGCATTGTTCAGACTATAGTGTTTAATGAAAGTATGACAGGACTCCCAGTGGCAGATGTGCAGATGTCAGCAGCTGACACATTTCTGAAATAGGCAACAGAAGTGGCCATTCCTCTTGTGGAGTGGCTGCACAAAACACCAAGAAGTTCCTTACCATAACTCTTATAACAGAATATAATAATTTGGCAACCATTTGGACAGGCTCTGTTTTGAAACTGGTACACCCTCTTTCCTTGGAGTGAAAGAAACAAACAGCTGTGAGGACTTCCTGCAGTGCCTCATGCAATTAACATAATATCTGAGTAATCTGTGTACATCTAAGGTATGGAGCAATACTTCCCCTGGATTGGCATGCTCTGGGAAATGAATAGGCAGGTGGATGGTTTGATTCAGGGTATACTCAGACACCACCTTGGCAAAGACATAGGGTTGGCACACAAAGACAACCTGTCTTTGAGGAAAATCAACTAAAGAGACACACACATTAGAGACTGAAGCTTGAAAATCCTTCAAGCAGAAGTCATAGCAACTAAAAATAATGCTTTCCATAACATAAAGTGCAGCTCACATGTCACGGCAGGCTCAAATGGAGCCAAAGTAAGTTTCTCTAATATGAAATTTAAGTAACAAGGAGGGACGGTATTGTGGATGGGAGACTTCAGGTGAAAGATGCCTCTCAAAAGTGCACAGGGCACCTCCAATTGTGTCACCGTATGGCTGTCAAGGGGCACATGGCGGGCTGAAATTAGCAGTCAGGTACAGTTTAAGGATGAAGTATTGCAGGCCAGAATCTGAGAAAGACATCAAGAACTCCAGAATCTGATTCACTGGACAAGTGAAAAGATCCAGCCAATGGGAAGTAGCCCACAGAGCAAAGTGCTTTCACTTCATGGAATAAGTTGTCCTGGTAGAAGGCTTCCTAGCAGCCACCAGGACATCAGCCACCTTCTGGGATACCCCAAACTCTAGCCATGGCTACAGTATGTCTTCAGGAGCCAGGCATGGAGGCATAATGACTTGAGGTCCAGATGGGCCAGTGTGCCCTGATCCTCGGAGGGCAAGCATTTGCACAGGGGCAGAGGAACTGGAGGTTCTACCATCAATTCCTGCAGTAAGGGTAACCAGATCTGATGAGGCCAAAAGGGAGCAACAAGGATCAGAGTGGCTCCTTCCATCTGAAGCTTGAGCAGCACCCTCTAAATCAGCAGAAAGGGAGAAGAGGCATAGAGCACCCTCCCTTTCCAGGAGATGGACATGACTTGCCAGAAAACCTCAGGTCCTGGAGTGAGTGAGCAGAATCGCTGAAGTTTTGCATTGAGTGGGAATGTAAAAAGGTCCAACTCTGGATGACCCCACCTATTGAACAGATCTTCTGCCACTGAGGTCAGCAGCTCCCACTCATACATTCTGGACTGTAACCTGCTTAACCTGTCTGCCAGGACATTTTGAACTCCTTGAACATGTACTGCTAACAGTTCTAGACCATGTTCTAGAACCCAATACCAAATCCTCATTGCTTCTCTGCACAGGGGGTATGAATGAGTCCTCCCTTGCTTGTTTATGTAGTGGACTACACTGATATTGTCCATCTGCAGCAGGAGAGGCCCTGGGGACAGGTAAGATCAGAAGGCCTGCAGGACATAGAAGACATCTCTCACCTCAAGGATGTTTTATGTGGAGGGAAGCAGGCACCTTGGGCCTAGTGAGGCCCCAGATGAGCCTTCCAGCCCATCCCAGAAGCATCCATGGTGATGATCTGATGAGCAGAAGGGATCATGAAGATAATCCCTTTGAGCAAATTGCTGGGGTCCATCCACCACTGAAGGACATTCTTTACTGGGGAAGTGACTAGAACCCTCTGATCTAGATCATCAATGCACTGATCCCATTGAACTTTCAATGCCCATTGGGGAACCCACATGTGCAGCCTGGCCAGGGGAACTGTGACAATGGCTGCCACCATCAGGCCTAGTAACTGCAGGAATGTCCTGACTGTGACATACCAGTTGCTACAAAGCAGCTTGGCCTTAGTAATCAGGCATTCTGCCCTGTTCTGGGGCATGACGGACATGCCCTGAATAATGGCCAGTATAGCTCCAATGCGCTGGAGGTGCTGGCAAGGAGTCAAGACTGACTTGGACAGAATGATCATGATCCCTACTGTATGAAAGAGTTGTCTGGTGCACACTAGTGTGTAAGACAGTTTCTCCATATAGGATAAGAGATATAATCCCTCCCTCCTGATGGCTGCTGCCACCACCGCTAAGCATTTGGTAAAGATCTGTGGTTCAGAAGATAATCCAAAGGACAATGCCCTGAACTGGAAGTGATCCCCATGGAACTAGAACTTGAGGTACTTCCTGTAGGGGTCATAAATCTTTATGAGCTGTTATGCATCCTGCATGTCTAGGAGCATATCCAGTCTCCCTTGTGCAGAAGAGGCAGCAGGCCTTGTAGGGTTACTATCCTGAACTTCTTGTACTAGATGCAGATATTCAGGTTGTATTTATTTATTTATTTACTTATTTATTTATCTTTTAACCAGGTACATACACTAGGTAGAAACTACCTGTTTTCAGGTACAACCCAGGAGAGTTACAACAAGAATGATGCAACACCAGACAGTTACAATGAGGGTAATGCAACACCAGTCAGTTTACAGTATACAGCAACATATTCACAGGTAAAGATAAACAACAGACAGGATGCAAACAATTATAGACGAGGCCAGCACGAGTGGTGTACAGTGTGTATCACAAACAATAGGTGAAGCGCCAAATACAATAGGGAGAGAGTCACTTGGCAACAATACATCAATCTCAATACACACAGCTTGAAACAGTATCATCATCAGTGGGCAAAGCAGCAAGATGTGAGTACATTAGTGGCAAGCAGGGTTAAGGATGAGTTAGGGCCCCAATAATCAGTTCACCTCTTAGAGGAACATTTGCATGTAGATGTACCTAGGAGGTGCTTGCAAACAGATTTTTTGAAATTCCCTGCAGTGGCATAAGCCCAACTCTTGCTGGGATGTTGCTTCATAATTTGGTAGAAAAGTATGGGAATGCTGCTGACCCAAGGTTAGTTCTCAACTTAGGTACTACAAGCAGGCCACAGTCGAAGGATCTTAGTGAATACGGACTGTGATGTGGCTAAAGCCACTGTGCAAGCTGTTGTGGTTGCTGTTTTCTTAATACATTGTAGACAATGCTTCCTAGTGCATGGTCTCTCAAGGCTTTGGGGGGCAGCCATTTTAATTTCTCATATAATGTACAGTGGTGGGCAAGTCTGCTGTTGGGTAACACAAAGCAACATATTCTATTGTAGGTGACATCCCACCTCCTCAGTATAAGCTTAAATGCTGACGGTGCATACACTGCAACATTATACATGAGCTCGGTAAGCAGTATACCCTGTACTACTGACAGGCAGCCATAGTGAGTAAGATGTGCCTAATTCTGTAGGACAGGCCCAGTCTGGAGTTAACAGCTTTGTTTTCGATATTTGCAGGTTAAAATCAAGTATGGGATCCAAGGTAAGCTCAAGATAGTTGAAGGACTGCACCACCTCCAACAAAGTGCCATCTAGACAGGCAATCTGAAGAGGGCCTTGGCAATTCCTTCTTTAAGGGGGAGAGCTGAACAGCATGGCTTGCGACGTAGCCACATTTATAATCAGCCTATTCTGTTGCAGCCAGGTTTGTATCTCTTGCAGATCATGAGACAACATCATATTTATGTCACTTATATTTTCGAAGCTGACAATAAGCACAAGGTCATCCATGAACAGTATAGGTGTACAGTATTTCAGACACTCGTGTAGACTATTGATATGGATAGAGAACAGGAGAGATTCCAGTATAGAGCCTTGAGGGACTCTAATTCCAGAGGACATTGGCTCAGAAATGGTATTTCCTAGTTTTACTAGCTGTTTTCTTTGATGGAGATAATTTGCAAACCAGCTATGGGAAGAGGGCACAAGACCAAGGTCTTTTAGCATGTGGGTGAGCATAGGGTGCTCCACAAGGTTGAAAGCCTTGGTTAGGTCTATGAACACCGTGTCTGTATATTTCCCTTTATCCATGACAGAGGCAATGTGGTTGGTGAGTGTTATCAGTGCAGTAGAGGTACTGTGACCAGTACTAAATCCATGCTGGTAGGATGAAAATAAGTTGTATTTGGTCAAGTGATCAGTTAATTGGGTAGCTACCATTGTTTTCAATATTTTGTTAAGCACAGGAAAGATGGAGAAAGGCCTGTAGTCATTGAGGGCTTTAGGATCTCCTTTCTTAAAGACTGGAACAATATGAAATAATTTCCAAGCAGGAGGGAATACTTCATTCATGAGGGAGAGGTTGAACAGTCTGGTGACAGAGAGAGCAATTTCTAATGCAGCAAGCTGGAGCAGTTTTTGGCTCAAACCAATCAGAGCCAGCCATTTTGGAAATGGGGATGTCTTTAAGCAGTTTTTGTACTTCAGATACTTTAATTACTTTAAGGTAGAAAGGAGGGTGCATAGCGTGATTATCAGATAGTTGGCAGGGGGCTTTCACTAGAGGTAGATTCTGTGTACATAGATCACAGAGACGTGCATTAAATGCATTTGCATTGGTGGAGGCATTGTTACAATTTACGCCATTGACATTCAAATCAAGGGGTATGGGGGAGTTATTTTTGCCTAAGATTCTCTTTACTTGTTTCAAGTATCATTGAGGGGACCCCACAGTGGAAGAGAGGAGATTTTTATAATAGTTACTTTTACTTTGTTTTATGTATTTTTTACTTTGGGTGTGGAGTTGCCAATATATTTGCTAGTCTTCATTATTTCCTTAGGGCTTGACTCTCCCCCATTGTTTGTCTCTGGCTTTCATCATCCTGAGCACTGTCTGATCAAGCCATTTGTTGACAAAGCCCCTAATTCTCCTAACTGTGACTGGTACGTACTTATCACGTAGTTCTTGAAGGGTCCCATTAAAAAAATGCAATGGCATCATTATCATTATCAGTGGACCAGAGGTATGACCAGTACAATTGTACAAGGTCCAACTTGAATACCATGCTGTCAAGTTTAGAGTAGTCATTGGAACATATTAGCCTTGAAGGGGGAGATTGAATTTTAGCAGACCAAATACAGAACATTGGGGAATGGTCAAGGATAGAAGCAGGTAAAATACCATAGTGAGTAATTTTGACATTTCTCAGGTCTGTTCTGATTCTGAGCATTATTGACCATTATGTTCATATTCTGATTATATAACAGATCATTTCTCAATTGTTCACTATCAAATTTATCTGCATTTACTATAGATTCATTACAGTACCCACACTGCCTAAAGCATTATTCAAATCCTGACATTTTCATCTAAAACCAGACTTAGTGCTACAGTTATGTTGCGCACATAAAAACTGTCCTTTCAGAATGTTGGAAAGTACATGCTTTGGGTGACTACTACTTAATGATGCTGTATTGTGATCTGTGTTTTTTGAAATGGTGAACTATTAAAACCACCTGCACCATACATACTAATTTTTCAGATGGAAAATTCAATTTCATTAACACTGCTTCTCACACTAAATTTCAGATGCTGATTGATGGTATGTTAAAATCTACAAAGCTCTTCAGATCACAGTGTTTGCCTTTCTGTTTTAGTATGATGTCTATAAAGTGTTTCCAAAGTTACTTCTGGTTATAAAAAAAATTATTTTCTTGGTTATAGAAAATGTTGTACTCCCACTTTCCCAAGTACAGATTCAAATCAAAATGGTAATATTAAGCATATGTTGAAAATAGAAAATAGAGTTCAAATCAACATTTCAGCCTGAGGTCTTCTTCAGGAATTATCTAAAAGAGAAAAAAGCAAAGACAGTCAAGTACAGATTCGCCAGACTGGGGACAAATGGTGTCCAATGACTGTACCCAGTACATATAGATAGTCTGTAGCTTTAAATGCAAAACAGTTACATTTCAATACCAGTTCTAACATTCTGATAAGGAAATTGGTAAATGGTTTTGCATGCATATCCCTCTGATCTAAATAATGTCTCATGGCTGGCAGCTAACTCTCATGAGGGATGTTTGAATTAAGGGTTACCATGGCTATGGTAGCCAATATATAGTCATTTGCTACATGAATCATATCCAACATTTGTAAAACATCCCCTGCATCTTTAAGATACAGTCTTAGTTCAGATGCAAATGATTTAATGTGTGCATCGACCATTTTGAATGGAATCTGGGAACCTGGCTCATCTCTGTTAATGACTGGGTGGCTGGGGGGTCTCAAGTTATTTATGCCCTTTTGGCAAACTATATAGGCCAATATATATATATATATATATATATATATATATATCAGTCACTTGGAATGGAACCTTTAAAAGCTGTTTTTCATTTTCTGTTATCGCACCTAATTCAATAGTTACATCAAACTCAACATCAATAATTTTTTTTTAAATCATCAGTAGTGTCATGGTCAAGTTTCAGGCAAAATGATTTGCCAGATAACTGCCTATATACTTCCTTCTCATAATCAGCTGTGTTTAGGACAACCACACTACTACCCTTGTTTGCTTGTTTAATGATGATACTAGTGGAAAAAGCCAGGCACTCACCCCCACAGAAACAGATAAGGCAGAACGCTGATTGTCACTTGCAAATCTTTAATTAATCATAAAAAATAAACAGTACAGTCAGTTCTAAAAAGCATTTTTCAATGCCGAATGTTTGCTTGCTGGCATTGGCATTGGTAGTGTAGGAGTTACAGAGCTGCATAATAGGAATGGCAGAGAAGTATTGAACTGAAGCCAACCCATCACCACCCTGCCGATAGTGACAGGCATTGGGGTGTACCTTTGGGTCATCAGGCATAACGGCCACGCCATTTCACCACACCCTGCTGTGCAGACACTGACAAGTGTCACGGTGTGCCTTGGGGTCTTTGGCCCTTGTGCACACCCCATTCCATCAGGAAATATTGTGAGATGGGTGCGGTACAGGAGAATGGGGTGAACTTTTGGGCCGAAGAGTCCAAGGCACATCTCAATGCCTCTCAGTGGCTGCAGGGTGTGGAATGGTATGAGCATTGCAGGTGACAATCCCAAGTCACAGCCCTGATGCCTGTCATTCTCTACAGGTTGGGGTATTATGGTCGGAAACCCTAACGCCTGAGGCATTCATTGGTATTTTCACTCCAAATTTTCAACATGGGTTTTTTGTGACCCCCACCTCATGAACAGTGGCAATATCAGTTTGTTAGCTGAAAGCTGCTTTTGCACAGTGACTATGGCATTTGTCACCACAGGTGCAAAAACACACTCTGAACAGGATGTGAAAAATGACAGCTGTACTGCTCATGGGGAGGTGTAAAAAATGGCAATGTTGATTATCTGCAGTGGAAATATTAAAACAACTGGTGAAATCACGAGCGTGCATAGAAACTGTGCAATGTGCACCCGTAATGAAATTAGTTTGGGAATTGTTTACAGCAGATTGTCAACACAGGCATTTTGGGACCTCCGGTCATGAACAGTGTCACTGTGATTTTCTTTATCTGTCCCAAACAATGATTTCCCACAGCGACCACGCATTTCTGTGCTGAAAGTGTGAAAACACATTTTGACCATGTTGTGAAAAATGACAGCTGTACTGTTCATAAGGAAGTGTGGAAAATGCCACTGGTGAAAATCTGGACTGAAAATATTACAAATTATGAACTTACGAGAATTAGTAGGTACGCAATGCTCACTCATAACACAGTCATTTTAGAATTTTTCATCAAATTTTCAAAATAGCCATTTTAAGACCTCTGCTCATGAACAGTGTCACTATGATTTTCTTAATGTGTCCCATACATTGATTTCACTATACCGACTGTGCCATTGTGCTTACATGGTGGAAACATGTTTTGGGCGAGATGTGAAAAATGAAAGCTGTACTTCTCATAAGGAGGTGTGGTAAAATGGCAATGTTGAAAATCTGGAGTGAAAATATTCAAAATTCGTGAACTTACGAGCGTGCGTAGGAACAGCGCAACGCATGCTCGTAAAATAATCATTTTTGAGAATTTTTTCACCAAATTTTTAAAATACCCATTTTGACACCTCTGCTCATGAACAGTGTCACTGTGATTTTCTTAATATGTCCTGAACATTGATTTCGCACACCAACTGCACCATTGTGTGCTACATGCACGGAAACACATTTTGGGTGAGATGTGAAAAATGACATCTGTACTACTGATAAGGAAGTGTGGTCAAATTGCAATGTTGAAAATACGGAGTGAAAATATTGAAAATCAACGAACCTACGAGCGTGCATAGGAACAGCGCAACGCACACTTGTAAAACAGTCATTTTAGATGCCACCAAATTTTCAACATAGGCTTTTTGAGAGCCCACCTTATGAACACTGGCACTGTCATTTCGTTAATCAGTCCCGAAAGGTGATTTCACACAGTGACTGCGAAATCACCCTTCAGGCCCGATTAGTGCCATGACAGTTACAGAAATCATGAGGAGGGGTCCTAAAACCCCATGTTGAAAATTTGGTGCCAAAATTCAAAAAAATGCTGGAGATATGCAGCAAAGTTGAAAAAAACCTATTCATTACATTATACAGCTTACCGGCATTTCCTCAGTTCGTGGTCGACTTTGAAGTGTGCAGACGTGTTCCTGGTCCACCGAAGATCATTATGCCAAGCTCCAGAGGAAAGTATGGGGTGAGGTGGGGTGTGGGGAGGCAGGGTGTGCAGTGGGTGGGTGTGGGTAGGAGAGGGGGGTGAAGACAGTGGCGAGAGAAGGTTTTTTCTTTCAGGTTTTTTTTTTTTATTTGGACTATGCAGGATATTTGCCACACTGGGGTGGGCTCCCAGCATGGCAGCTGGAAGACTGTTGGGGGGGCAGTGGAGCCAATGAGGGATTGGGCACCCCCATTGGCCATAGGACCTGTTGCAATGCTGGGGTGGGCTCCCAGCATGGCACCCAATAGTCTAAGGGGGAACAGTAGAGCCGATGGGGATTTGGCAATTCCGCCAGCAAATACAGACTGTGGGGAGGGAGAACAGTAGAGCTCGGATAGAAGATTGGGCACCCCGTCAGCCATACAGTGTGTGCATGGGGAGGTAGGAGCACATGAGCACACAATGTGCATGCGCACGTGTTTGTGTGGGAAGGGGGAGAGCTGCTTACTCAAGCAGTGCTCTCCCTTTCAACTGTATGGCACTGCATTTTGGATCGTCATACTATGTTTCTTGCACATGCGTGCAAGCAAACATAAAAAGGTGCAGAGGAGGGTGTATTGCCTGATGCATTTCTTATCAGAAAATGCATTATCAAAGGCCTCTTGCCTGAAGTCAAAAACATGTTCTCTATCCTGTATTAGCCTCAGAAATTCACACAGGTACAAGTCCTCAAAACCAGCACAAGACCACCCTTTTACTGAGGAAGAAGAGTTTGAAATTCCAAAATGCTATTATTGTAGCATTACAAGTAGTAACACCAATCAGATTAATAAAAGCATATTTCTAAAAAACTGAACTGGCTATGGTTTTGGAAGAACTCACTGGCAGAGAAATAATTGTTGAAGGTGACATCAAATGCATTTTGTGCATGCAATGGCAATTACAACACCTTTTTGAATTGTTGAAGCTAATACAGGACCAGGATAGAGAACATTTCCTTGCTTGCAGGCTCATTGTCCAATATATGAGGGTACTGAATTTCCACTAGCCCCACTCCTCATTCACCATGTAGTTCAAGTGTTTGTGACAACTTTACTGTAAAAGAGGATATTATATTACTGGGGACGACATCGGGTGAGGCGTTGCGGGCAAGGTAATATGAAAACCATTTTTAAACATCCTGAATGTTATCTGCTTCTAATGTCTTGAACCTGTGTTGCCTCAACCCAGTGATTGAATTTATTGGTCCAACCCTGCCACTTTACCAGCTGCCAAGTTTTTCTTCCATGTTTTTTCTCTGTCAGGATGTTCTGTACCCTATACACTCCGTCCTTATCGCATTCAATTTTTTGCAACTTCTCTGCATAAAAAGATCTTTTGATGTTTTGCCCTTGATAGTCTTTTAGCTTATAGGTTGGTCTTACTGTTTTTAAGGCCTCTGTTACAATAGATATGTCATCTTTCTGTCTGTAAACATCCCTTTTGAAAAAATCCTGTCAGCTTAGATATTCTCACGTGACCACATTTCTGAAGGCTACCCTTTTCCTTTTCACAATGAACAGCATGGTAGCACGTTAAAATAGTGAACCCAATTAAGCGACTCATATATGATCAACTCAGTTTGAGTGACAATAGAAGCAGCAATGGGGAGGGTATAGAAAGGGTTGGGGAATAGCAATGGAGCAGGGAAAATACAATGACTGGTTATGACGGGGTTCTGTGGGAAGTGATGGGGTTTAGCAGGAAGTGTGAGTGAAATGCAGGAGTGCAGCCTGCTGCTCCTGAGCTGGTCACTTGGCATGGCAGGCAGGGATGCCACATACAGAGATGATGGTCCTGGGTTCGGGACAGACTACAAGGTTTTTTTTTACTGTTACTGGTGTTAGAGTGTTTATTTTACATTTTCCGTCTTCTATTTCTGGGGTCCGCAGTAGTCTCCTGTCCTCCTGTGTCCGCCCCTCTCCGGAGATGGTTATTTTAGTTTGGGGGTGCATGGGGCATGGCCCACACAAAGCAAGGTGTGGGGGGCATAACCCCCCACATTAAACATTAATTTTGTTGTGAGTCAAATTGGTGTGTGCTGCGGTGTGTATTATGGCGATTCGGTATTCAGCAAGATGTACTCGCTTTTTTGTGAGTCATAGTAGTATTTTCGCTATTATGACATGGAACCAAATGGCATCACCGTGAGTGGTCTTCCTTACACCCAGGGCATTGGAAGGTTTAAGATTTACTGTACTGGCCTGCATTTAATGCTTCTGTGATAAGTATGATTATAGCTATGCACCAGGTCAGGCAACACATCAGTTTATTTCCATGTATTTTGGTCTGTACAGTAACACCAGGTTTATGTCTATAAGATTTTGTTACATTTTTCTAAAGTGCTAGCCTTAACTTCATTATTTGTCACAAAATGGTGTACTCTGTTTTGTTTTATTAATGTACATAGATACTATACATAGACAGTGTCAGCAGATAAGGGCCTACGGCCCACCCAGTCTGCCCATTTGAGCTTGTAAGTTTACTTTATGTTTTCCTAGAAGTCTGTTGCCCCTTATCCCTGACCTCTAGAATTCCTTTATGTCTATCCCATGCATTCTTAAATCCCGTGATTGTTTCAGCCCCCACCACTTCCTCTAGCAGGGTGCTTCACTTGTCCACCACCCGTTCTGTGAAGAAATTCTTCCTCACGTTTCCTCTGAATCATCCTTCCTCCAACTTCATCCCATGCCCTCTAGTCCTGGAACATCCTTTTCACTTAAAAATAGTGTATTCTTGCACCCTATTCCTCCTTGTAAGATACTTGTATGTCTCTATCATATCCCCTCTCTCTCTCCTTTCCTCCAGGGAGTACATATTCAATTCCTTCAACCTGTCTTCATAGGACTTGTGATACAATCCATGTACCATCTTTGTTGCCCTCCTCTGAACCTTCTCTACCCTGTCTATGTCCTTACGTAAGTAAGGTCTCCAGAACTGTACACTGTACTCCAGGTGGGGCCTCACTGTTGTCTTGTATAGTGGAATTATGACCTCCCTTTTCCTGCTGGTGATGCCCCTGTCTATGCATCCCAGCATCCTATTTGCTTTACCTGCTGCCTTGTCACACTGTTTCCCTACATTGAGGGCATCAGAGATGATAACCCCAAGATCCCTTTCCTGCTTGGTGCATGCTATATCCTCACCCTCTAACTGATATATTGTGCCAGGGTTTTTGCGCCCCATACACATTATCTTGCACTTCTTTGCATTGAATTTTAACTGCCAAACCTCTGACAATTCTTCAAGTTTCAGCAGGTCCCTTCTTATTCTGTCTACACCCTCTGGTGTGTCTACTCTGTTACAGAGCTTTTTGTCATCAGCAAACAGGGAAATTCTGCCTTCTATGTCCTGCACAATGTCACTGATGAAGATGTTGAATAGGACCGGTCTCAGCATTGATCCCTGTGGTACCCCACTGGTCACTCTTCTCTCTGTGGAGTGACAGCCATTTACCAACACCCTCTGTATCCTGCTGCCCAGCCAGTTACCTACCCACTGCACTACTGTCCTGCCCACACCCATGTTCCCCAGTTTGTGTAATAGTCTTCTATGTGGCACAGTGTCAAAGTCCTTGCTGAAGTCCAGATAGGCCATGTCCACTGCCCTCCCGATCCACCTCCCTAGTCACCCAGTCAAACAATTCAACGAGGTTGGTCTGACATGACTCCCCCTGGTGAAACCATGCTGCCTTGGGTCCTGTAGTCCATTGACAACTAGATGTTCCACCGACTCTCTTCAGTAGTGCTTCCATGATCTTCCCCACTACTGAGGTGAGGCTGACTGGTCTGTAGTTCCCCGCTTCCTCTTTGTTCCCACTTTTGTATAAAGGCACTACATCTGCTGTCCTCCAGTCTTTGGGTAAATCCCCTGTTTTCAGTGATCAGATAAACAGGATTGCCTGAGGTTCAGCCACCACCTCTCTTAGTTCTTTAAGGACCCTGGGGTGCACCCCATCTGACCCCATTGCTTTATCAACTCTTATTACTTCCAGTACTTTCAGGACCTTTTCTTGTGTAAAGGGACATGTGTCGTGTCCATTTCTGCACCATTCCCACCTCTTGTACTCCTTTCAGACACCTTACCTTCCTCTTCCTTAGTAAAGACTGAGCAGAAATACCTGTTCAATATGTCAGCTTTACTGTTGTCATCCTCCACACGGCCCCCATCCTCCCTCTTTAGTCTCACTATCCCTCCCTTTGCCTTTCTTTTTCACTTATGTATCTGTAAAAGGTTTTGTCCCCTCTACCCACTGATTTTGCACGCATTTAAAGAAGCCTTTAGAAATGCTTCACCCTGATCAGTCTGCATCTTCTGAGATGTGAATTCACTTTTAAAAATTGTTTTAAAGGCCTGTGTCACTGCCTTGCCTGATTTGACTTTTAAGGCCGCTACTCAGATATGCTTTGTTAGCATATTGATGCATGTCAATATGCATTCAGACCCTTTATAGTACGTTTCATTTTTACTCATACCTACTAAATTGGTCTATCATTGTCTATTTCAGAAATAGTGACAGGATTTCTCTTGAATCTGAGTCTTTCAGGCTTGTGTGATGTGTAAGGATCTTGCCTTGAAGCCATCCCATGGGGATATGCATATATATAAGCACATATCCAGTATCACGACTCAACTTTCTGACTATGATTTTTGTAAGTTAAAGCCCTTGTTAACAAATAAGTGTCACTTTTCCGTGTTCAGCTTTTTTTACTCTGTTACATTATGTTTCTAGCTGAACTCGGGTATTGGGAGGCATGCACTAGCCTCCAAGTGTTTCAGTGCATTTGGAAATGGGACTACACTTCCAGGCCAGAGCATTAAATTGGAGCAGACCATGAGGGTTTTGGCTTTGGGTGAAATTATTAAAATTAACTCATTCTTGAGTGCCAAATATTGCTTCCCTGGCTTCTGCATGTAGGAGATGACTGCTGCAGTCACTAAACCCAGGTTTGTAGATTACTTCAGTTATAGTACCTAGACAGCTGTCATGCTTATGAGGTGGTGTGAAAAAATGGCTATGCTGAAAATTTGGGGTCAAAATATTTAAGTTTACTGAAGTTATGAGTGAGCGTAGAAAAATTTCAATGTACATGCAAAACTTTACCATTTTTACATCTTTTGACCTTGTATTTTCAACCTAGTCTTCATATGATCTCACCTTGTGAACAAGAGTAGTGAGCATTTTCAAATTCAAGCCAAGCTACTATGAAATCACCTTTTGAACCTGATTTGTATAATTTCACTGGCATTGGTTATGAGGTGGTATCCTAAAAAGGCCATGTTGAAAATTTAGGGTCAATATATGCAAAAATGACAATGTTATGCATTAGAGATTAAAACCCTATTGAAATATATTGAACTGCTCTTACCCTAGTCTCTCAGATTACATTCGGCAGTTCCAGCAGCAAGACTTGTCTTTGATCTGAGATTGGATCTGTTTTCTTTATTGCAGGAAAGAAAAATGTGAGACAGGTTTCTTCTTTACAGAGGATCTGACTGGGATATTCTGACACTGGGGATTGGGAACACCAGTGTCGGACTACTGTGCTGCCACCTACAATATGAGAATGGAGCAGACAACTTAGAGGGGAGGGGGTTATGACAAAAAGTACTGGGGTGGGCACCCTGATTCACTTAACACAAATAAGTAAAAACATAAAATAGAAAATAGATAGATAGATAGATAGATATATAGATAGATAGATAGATAGATAGATAGATAGACAGATAGATACAGACAGACATACTGCTATCACTGCATCTCGGAGCAAGACTTCTGCTGCAACTGCAGAACTCAAGAAAGTCCCCCTGTTGTCATACAGAGAGCTCGGGTGAACAGCTCCTCTCATAAAGCTGGGCTACCACACCCCTATAATATAGAGAACAAATGCTAGGCACAGTAAGTGTGGTGTATGTAAGCAATAATACCTGACAGGGTGGGCATTATTGGGAAATACTGGACCACCCAGGGGTGTAATGAGGCCTGATGCCACAGGCAGAGGGACTTATAGCCCTTGGAAGGTCTGTTTTTTCCCAATAATGCCCACCCTGGAGGGTATTATTGTGCTTAGAAAATGGGTTGTGTAAAAAAAAAAAAGATGCAAAAAAATTGTTAATAGAAAATGAATTTAAACTTAAGTTTTGTGATAAAATTATTCTTATGTCTTCATTATTAGGAACAATGTAGCTTAATAAAAAGCCAGTTATATGTAGTTACTACACCTGATCCTCTTTCTCCCTGTTTTGTTTTGCTGCACTTTTCTTTCACCGTCTAGTTTCTTTTTTTGTTTTCCCTTTATGCATCTCTCTCGCAACTAAGTGGACTGTGACACAACTCAGTTCGGGACTGCTTATGATTTTTCACCATACGGTAATTAACTTACTTTTATTATGTGGGTTTACTTGTATTTTGTTTTGCTGTCCATTAAATCTAGTAGCTTGAGAAATGCTCTCCAATTTTTAAAATGTTCACTGTGGTGAAGAGCAGAGACTGCGGTATCTCCAGCACTACCACTGTGCATGAGAAGACCAGTATTTCCTTCATTTTTCATACCGGAGCTGGACGTCCATGTGCGGTATGGAAAGTCAAGAAAATACTGCTGCTCTTGTGCTCAGTCGCTATTTCAGTGATAGCGCTCTCTTTGTCTGACTAGAGTCAGCACTTTTACAGTTGGAGTGGATCGTTTACTACCCCATGCTATTTAATGGCAAAACAGCTTGTGTTTTTTTGTTCTTTGAGTGATGGGAGGAAAGTGGCTGAGCCGCTATTGTTTATATGTTTATGCTTGCCAAGCTGAACATTTGTGGTGCCCAAGAATTCATACAGTAATGGGGCACTCCAATGAGGATCTAGTTATACAGCAGGTTCTATTGCAAAACACCCGCCTGCTGATATCAATACCCTAGCCAATCAGAAAGCTAGGATACTTGGACCCATTTTCTAAGGGGAAATATACCATTGAGGGGCTAATTAGCTCCATAACCCATGAGACTGAAATGCAAGACAAAGTTTATTTATATAGTGCCCAGTCCAAACAGTCTGTGAGTGCTTTACAGAGTTGGAAAAGAATCATAACATCAGACTTATTAAAAACAATAACAATACAAGGCAACATCCAAAATTGGTAAAATTAATATTGTTCAGAAAATGCTTGATCAAATAAAGAGTTTTTCACAGAGGCTTTAAAGACCTCTACAGTGCTGCCTGTATGAATGTAAAAAGGGAGTGAGTTCCATTGCATAGAAGCAGCCACTCCAAAAGATGTGTCACTTGAAGATTTTAGCCTGGATGAATGGACGACTAGAAGACCAGCATCAGTTTAGCCGAGAGGGTGGACTCAGTGGTAGGGAAACAGGAGATCTTTCATGTAGTGCAGTCCAAAACCATGAAGGGCCTTGCATGTTAACAAGCAATCCTTGATGATGATGTGCAAATGCAAAGGCAGCCAGTGCAGCACATGCAGAACTGGCATAAGATAGTCACTCTGTGAGGAATCCACTATAATCCATGCCACAACATTCTGCACCAGCTGAAGTCATTGCCTCAAACTTCCAGATAGCTCTAGGCAAAGAGCATTACAGTAGTCCAACCTAGAGGCATCAAAAGCATGGATAATTGCTAGAAGGTACTCCTGGGCTAAATGCAGCTTGATCCTGGCAATGATCTGCAAGTGATAAAAGCCAGATCAGATGACAGAGGACACCTCTTGGTCAAATGTCAATCTGTCATTCAAAATGACCCCCAGGTTCTTCACCTGATTGGCTGCCATGACAGAACAGACACCCAGTACAGAAAGAGCCATTACATCTACAGCAGAGAAGCCCCAGTGACTAGGTTCAATCACCATGACTTCTGTCTTACTTAGGCTGAGACACAACCAGTTTGAGGCCTTCCAGTTGCTAATTTCAGCCAAATATTGACTCAGTACCAAAGCCACAGAAGCATCATCAGGAGAAAAAGTCAGGTACAACTAAGTATCATCTACACAGCAGTGAAACCCAACATTTTACAGTCTAATGATCTCCTCTAATGGCAGCATGTACACAGAAAATAAAATGGGAACGAGGACCGAGCCTTGTGGAACTCCACCGGACAATGCAGATGGTTCCGAGGTAAAATTCTCCTGGGCAACCTGCTGCATTCTCCCAGTTATGTAAGACTCAAACCAGACCAAAGTTTCTCTGATGAGGCCTACATAGTTCCTCAAGCAATACAAAAGCACCCCATGATCCATAGTGTCAAACACCGACAAGAAATCCAACAGCACCAAGATTGAACATTGCCATCTGCCCTTTGAAAGGAGGGGATCATGGGTAATCCTGATGAGAGCCATCTTAGTGCTGTGCAAGGCTGGAACCCCAGATGGAGAGGTTCATAGATGAAGAGAGACTCCAGGTGATCAGTCAGTCCCTCTCTCACCTCCTTCTCAATAACCTTCCTTAAAAAGGGAAGGTTAGAAACAGGCCTGTAATTCGCCAGAAACATCAGAGTCCAAGGGAGGCTTTTTTTTAGAAGGGGTCTGACCTCAGTCTTTTTCAAGGCCAGTGGAAATACACCCTCCCTCAAGGACCCATTCAAGATCTCAGCAAATACTGGACCCAGGAACTCAGCACAGCTGACAATAAGTCACATTGATCCTGGGTCCAGCATACAGTTGATGAGGAGCAAGGTGGAGACCACACACAGCACCCCTGCCTCTGAAACAGGTCAAAACTCATCCCAGACAGGACGATCTACATCATCAAAGGTATGACCGATATGGACCCAAACCAGGCTACTTGAAAATCCAGACCTAATATTAGACACCTTGTCAGCAAAAAACTGTCCAAACTTCTCCCACTTTTCTGTGGAAATTGCTCTGGCAGACTGCAGACAGGGAAGATTTAACAACCTGTCAACAGTGCAAAAGAGCTGAGGAGGGGGATTCTTCCCTGCATCAATTGACCATGATAGGAACTTTGCCTTTTTCTTTTTGATTGCCAATTGATATTCAGCATAGTTAATTGTGAGCGTCAATCTGTTCTTCCCAGACCCGGAGCTTTTCCAAGAACACTCCAGCTTTCATTCTTTTGTCTTCGACCAAAACAGTTCAGCACAGTACCATAGTGAGCTATAATGGGAGGTCAAGGGATGAATGCAAAAAGGTGCAATAGATTCTAGGGTGGCTGTAAGCAGCATATTGTAGTGCTCCGCAGCCACCTCCGGATCTTGTGCACATGCCAGCAGCATACCTGAGACATGCAGTGCCTCCTGGACATTGCAAGGCTCCAAATTACATTTTGGATGGCACTGGATAATCTCCACAAGAGATAGTTAAACAGGGAACCCCACACTGGAGCACAACTGCATGATGATCTGACCAAGATACCAGATCAGCCTTGACCACACTGATGTCAAGTTTCAATGAGAAAATCAGGTCCAATGTGTGACCATGCTGATAGGTTTCAGAGGCAACAGCCTGTGTCAGTCCCAATGAAACAGCAACTGGAGGAGCTCCAGTTCAGAGTGTGTGGATTCATTGTCAATCTAGGCATTGAAATCCTCCTGCACTAGAAACCTGGGAGTGTCCAATACCTGTTCAGCAATGAAGTCAGTCAGCTCCTGCAGAAAATCACTCCCTCCACCTCCACCAGGAGGCTGATAAATAAGAATGATCCTGCTGCTGACACCTGGACCACATTAGCCATAAACACATTCAAAGGAACTGAAAGTTCTAATGGGGAGTGCAGTGAGTCCCAGAGTGGATCTAAAGCAAATGGCCACCTGCCTCTTCTGCAATCCTTCCTTGGGCAATGCACCATAGAAAAAACAGGTGGGGCAAATGCCCTCAGAACAGGACCAGTTTCTTCACCCAACCTGGTCTCCAAGATGCAAACAAGATCAGCCAAGGAATCCATGATGAATCCCTCCAACGCTACTACCATTTTCTTCAGCAATCTTGTGCTACAAAGAACAGCCTGAAGTGGATGAGTAGTGCTGTCCAGACAGACTACTTCCTACTTGTTGAAATTAGGCACAGCCATGAAGAGGGGAACCAGGCATGATGGACATCAATCATGATTCCATACCTTCCCCAGGCATCTCCTGGACCTTACCACACCAATCCTACCCTCCCGACCATCATGCTTGTGACCTCCTCTGTAGTGTGTGCTCTTCCTTTAAAGGATCTCTAGTCCCCCACAGTGGACGAGGACCTCTACAGGGAGAGCAAATGGGACCCCCGTAAATGGGCGAAGTGACCACAGGTGGTCATTGGTGTAGATGTACGTATTTTCCCTAAAGTATCCACATATAATTACTGAAACTAACTATCCTATAGACCTCTTTTGCAACACCCAAAACTCACAACCAAATCTCAACACACACCAATGCAGCCACAATCACAAATACAACACCTGACTGATACAGATTTTAGACTACCCTCTACATCACTCATAAGCTCAATCACCTTGATGCACACAAAATTGCACTCAAATTCTGCCCCCCCCCCCCCCATTAATATTATAACAAACTCCAAGGGGGTGCAGATTGTGGGGAAATGTAGTAATTTGGGGGGTGATTTTTTTCTGGACAAAAAAAAAGTAACACACTTTGGGTGGGGGGAAGATGAAAATGACATGACCTGGGACACCGGAAACAGAATCCTGGTCTCCTGCTTTCTGCTGCCCAAGTTCCTTATCCTTTAGCCCTCTCTGTTACGGAAGCAGCTCATCCAGCTTCTGCATTTTTGAATCCCTTATTGTCTTCTACTTGATGCATTGCCTGGATAGCTACAGGGGTAATGGTTTTAACATTCGCTATTCTACCCCTGTCGCTATCCAGACATACGCAGTTCCAGTAGCGCGGTTTAGACAACACTGTTCAGGAAGTACTGTTCTAATCAGTTACCACCACCTACTAATGGAATAATGCATGACAGGGTGTGTATCATGCTGGGATAGCATCATGCCTGTGGTGATTCGGTACAAGGTCACAGGCCGAGGGCGACTAATCACCCCAGAAATGATGTTTTCCCAGCACAACATAAATCCTGGAGTGCATCATTCCTATTATGAAATGCCCTCTTGAAAAAAAGTACAGAAAAATATGATTGATTAAAATATATTTTAAAGTATTTTTAATCCATTTTTGTGCTGAGTAGTTATACGCAGAAGAAAAATAGTCTGGCTGTATTGTTGCCTTTTAAATGTTTTTGCTGTCCCCTCCACAGTGGGCTGCTTCTGTGTTCCCCTGATCCCCCCAGCTCTAACCCCCCTCCCCTCCACAGACACACACGCACACACATGCACACACACACACACACACATCTTTTCTGACAGAGAAGTTTAACAGATCCAATCCAAGTGCTCACTAGGGGACCAGGCAAAAATTGCTGATGAGTGAGCCACTAACAGCAGTGAAGCTGTCCAAATGACAAGCCCCACCCCGCCATTTAGGTTTTTCTTTTTTTTTTTGTGCCTGCTTCAGGTTCTCCTAGTACAGTTAAGGCATGTCTGTACTGGGAGAAGAAAGATACAGGAAAAAATTCTGTTTTGATTTGGGGAGAAGAGTGCATTGCGAGCTGTATGAAGTGATCTTATGCTGGCAACAGTGAAGCCGTTGAGCACTTGCTCACTTCTTCTCTTCCCCCAGCAGCTGTAAATTAGGAAAGATTTTCAGGTTCAGTGGCATGGTTCTCCCTAAAGAAAATGGGATATGAAGACACTGTGTGGTCCATGATCTGCTTTTTTATAAAGTGATGTGCTCAGTGCATTGGGGGCGGGTATAAAGCCAAAGCCAATTTGGAAAGCGACTTTCACTTTGGCAGGGTCTCGGGCACAGGTGCCAGAACCGGGGGCGGAAGGGGTGGTAGCCACTCCACTTTTTATTTCTGTATGGCAAAAACTAGTATAGAAAAAGTGCCCTTTGTTCCCTCATAAGTGCCCTTTTGATTCTCAGCCCGCTCAGCTTTTACCATCTTCCGGCACCCTTGGTCTCGGGAGTGCAAAACTAATGACAGGGTCAATGTGGAACAGGGGTTGATTTTAACATTGACTTTCTAGTCCAAAACCTAGTTCAAGTTGACCAGGGCTAGTGCAGCTAACTCTCTACTTGTCCATCTTGACTATTGCAGGTTTGTCATGCCTGTTAATCAAGTTAAAAAAAGTCCCTACTTTAGTCAATGCTAGTCTTCATGGTAATCTCTCTCAATGTTCCAGATGGCCTGGTGTGATTAACAGATCATTAAGAGCTGCATTATCTAGCAATTCCAGAGGGGGATCCCACAAAAGACTGTATGTGAGTCATTATCACTCCACTGTTAGGATTTTAAGCTAGTGTCCAGGGTGTGATCAAGGGTAGAGTGCTGTTAAGTCACTAGCTTCCAGTTTTCTGAATGTGCCTGTGTCTGACAGTTTGTTCCATATTAAGACCAGTGCCCCTCATTTCCCTACATTTTGAGTGTCTGTATCCAACATTTCAGTGACAAAATGCTAAGATGTGTACAGGGTCTGCCCTGCAGGTGGTGGGTTTTATCCCAGCCTCACCATAGCTGATCCATCTCCCCTCCAAAACTCTGTACTTTCCCTGGATACCACTGCAGACCAAAGTCTGAAATGAAAACCATTCATAGATCTATAGCTGCCATTACTGGTAAATGGACCATGCCAGTCAACACCATCTATACAGTCCCACCCGTGTACCATGCAGCATATCCTTTCATCCAAAAAACAAAGCTTTGAATCATGTATGGTACAAAAATAAACTTTAATAAAATACATAATTTGAAAGGTTAAAATGGACATTCCTGGGGTGCATAGATCATCCTATATAGAAACAGAGGCAGTATAGCATCATGCTGTGTACTGTTTCCCCTGGGCTGATGAAAGGACAATGTTAATGAAAAATCTGTTATTGTCAGGGCTGAGCACATTAAAATCAATGCTTTTAAAAAAAATATCATAAAGTTTTCTATTTCCCAAGCTCATTAGATTGGTGTAGCCCCACCCCAAAGAAATTCTAGATGAGAATATCTTTCTCTGTCTGACTCTGTTCATTGCCCTGTGGGTGTGGGTGACAGTGTGGTGAAGTTCATGATTATTTCAGCTACTGTATGTGCAGAGCTAGCTCTGCTCGATTGAACATTTGCTGTTGTGATATCCTCTGGTTTGGTGGGGGATGGGGTGCAGAAAGAGGAAGAGGAAGAGAGGATGCCATGGTGCAAAACAATGGGGGGCACACTGTGTGTGATGGCATTGCAGTCTTTTTTTTTTCTACTGGAGCAGGAAGCAACATATGAGCCGGATAAATGTGCAATAATCAGAGTATTTCTTGGCTAGCTTTGTTTCCGGTATAAGTGATCACAATTTACCATTATAATTGTGGGCTAGTGCAACAATCTGTGGGCTAGTGCAATTTTGAATAAACTTGCCCTGCTGGCTAATGCAAGAAAAGGTTATGGGTGACCCCTTGTGTGGAATGATTTTTATTTTATTTTTGGTGCGGTTGTTAGTGTGCTGGGACTAGAGCTGTGATGTTATGCTGGGTTAACATCATGGGGCCAGTCCCAGACTGAACAATCAGAGGCCAGCATTCTTTGTTGCCATTGTATAATGTTGAATTTAATATTATTCAGTCTTAGTAGGACTGTAATGCTCATTTCCCTTATCTTGTGGCATGCCTGGAACCATCGTGTTGTGTTTGTTGTCTTGTCTGATAATGAGTTTCTTTTGATCATTTTATTGACTGCAGCTGCCCATATATCAAACATATACTTTTTGTCCCCTCTCTGTGCTTCTCCTGGTGGGAGCCCTAATATAATTTGGAACTGAACTTGCCCCATATTATTTTGACAGTGCACTGAAGTTGTATTAGCTCTTTCTAGAAAGGTTGAATCTTTGGACATTTCCAAATAATGACAAAAGAGTTCCCCTTTCTCCACATTTCCTCCAACACCTGTCTGTGTTGGTTGCTCTGAAATGTTTGGATCTGTCTAGTATTATAAAATATCTAGCTACTGCCTTTCACCTGAATTCTCTCCAAGTGTGGAATGCTGTTATCTTGTGTATATTTAGCCATATCTTCTCCCATGGTTTATTTGTTAGAGCCCCTTCAAGTTCTGATACCATTTCTATTGTGTGCTTTGTATGCTATTTCTGCCTTTTGTAAGTATCTTGCATAAGTTAGTTATCTGATGTTTTTGTTTTTTATCTTTGGCCATATGGATAATTTTTGTCATAATTTCTTGCTGTTCCTGTTCCAGTTCAATTTTGCTTTCTGGTTTGAAGATGAACTGTCTAATCAGTGGATATCAGAACTGGTCTCTGTTTTCTAGGTTACATTCATCTTTAACCCTTAGGCTGCCAACATAATTAGAACGTGTAGGAATTCTGGATTAATAAATCAGTCTGTGGCTCAGCAATCTTAAGAGTTTCAGAAGATTTTACCACCACTAATTTATGCATTGGGTAAAGTATTGTAACCCTTTTCTAGGGCTGTACAAAGGCAGAATGATATTTCCAGAATACCTTAAATAGTAGGACTCCTGAATATTCAAGAGCCCTTTCCGAATAGGGCAGCATTTATATTCAGGAAAGAGTATTAGTAGTAAAATTAATAGAAAAAAAAAACAGCCCTCCTTCTCCCCCAGCCCCAAGCCAAGTAAAATATAAACTCCATCCCCCAACCTCTGTCAAAAGACCAATGCTTCCTCCCTCTCCTCCTGCTCCAACAATTTATTTTTTTAACAAAGTAAGTCCCTCCATGGATGACCAGCTCAACCTACATACTGTACTCCACTGCTGCCTACCAACTTTCAAATATACAGCACTTGTTTGCACTTAAAAAAACTGTAATTTATGCCCTCCCCTGTACAGCACCACCTTACTCACATCCAGTAACACCCAATTCTATTGATGTGAAGTTGGGGAGTAGAAAAGATAACTGGCTCACTCCACCCTTCTCCATAGCCGGCCACCTTCTCATGAATGAAAGCACTCACACTCTTGCTATAGTAAAACCAGCTGATAACACAATCAACTTTTTTGACTGTAGCAAGTGCATGAGCACTTCACACTGTACATAAGAAGGTGGCTGGCCATGGAGGAGTGCGGGTTGAATTGGTCACCTTTTCACCTCCCTGACTTCATTTCAATATAATACAGATCTGCTAGTTGGGACTAGAATGGTGTTGTACCAGGGTGGGGGTGGCATAAATTATTTTTTTTTTAAGTGCAAATGAGCCCTGTATATTAAGTAAGATGACTGTCAACCTTTGAGATAGAAGGGTTAAGTTGGTTGCCCATTGTGGGATATACATTATTAAATAAAATAAAAAATTGTGGGTGCTGGGGGGAAGGAAGGTAGCACTGGTCTTTTGATAGAGGGTGGGGGATGTTGTTTATATTTTTCTTAGTTTTGGGGTGGGGAAGAGGGATGGGACTGTTTCTTTTTTCTTTGTTTTTCTTTGTCTGTAGCCAAATATCTTTTTCTAAATGCTCAAATTGTAGCTACCTAATATTGAATATTTGGCTGAATATTCAGAAAAAGGTATTTGCACAGCCCTGCCCTTTTCTCTTCCATTGCTGCTGTATCTGCCCATGATGTGCAGAAGCCTGGATAGTGCCTGATTATGATTTGACTCTATTGTCATTCTGTGATTTGGTGCCTGGTTTTAACTTTGGTCCAGCCAGCTATAGAATGTCTTCTCCACTTGTTTCAAACCTGTTTTGTTTCTTTTAAAGTTGCTGCAGTCCTTCACTTGTACCTTGCATGAAACAAAAGAACGTGCTTGCCTTTCTTATGATACCCTCCTGGTTTCTTTGTTGCTCCATATTATGTGTAATAGCTAGGAGAGTTGTGCTGCCTCCTAGTAATGAATGAAATTAGGAAGTCCCATTCCTCTTTCCTCTTTTCTTCTTGTTAGTGATTTTGATTTGATTCTCGGTTCCTGTCTTGGAAAACAAACATGACAAGTTTTTTTTTTCTTCATTTCCACACATTCTGATTTGGGTATAGGCAAGTGTAGTGTGGTGCAGAGAAGCATACATTTGGGCAAGATATTCATGTTTATTGCCTTGAATTTGGTGGCAATTGTGAAGGGTACCACCTGCCACCTATTTAATTTTGTGAAAATCTCCTTTTTTCAGAGCTCTATAAGTCATATTGTATAATTTTATAGTTTTGGTTGGGATTTGAATGCCTAAAAATCTTTTAGATGAGCTGCCCCATTTATATGGCATTGATTGTTTAAAGGTATCTGGCATGCTACTACTTATTTCTAGGATTTTTGTTTTATTTTGGTTTATTTTGCACCCAGATATCTAGCCAAATCCCAAAATATGTCACTTTAAGACATGATTCTTTTTCTTTGCACAAAAAAGAAGGAAGTCATCTGTTTTAATGCAGATATGCACTAAATCTCTGAAAATGCCACCAATCCTAGAGTAAATGAGGGTAAGTGAGTTAGTGGCTTCAGCAACATAGGTGCAGTGAAGAGCAATAACTGCTATAGCAACCCTCACTCTTGCTTGCGTGCCCACTACTGAAGCTGCCAAATTTCTCTGACCTAGATAAGTTAAAGGAAAACAACACCCTCATATCTTTTACATTTTGTCTGTTTCCATGTCAACAGACAACTCTTTTCCTATAGCTGTTAGAGATACATGCAACTGCCTTAGTCACACTTCATACTAGGCCATGTAACTGTTCTGGGAGGCTCCATTAGGTGGTTGCTGAAATCTCATTGTCCTTGAGATCTGCATTAGCATATGAAAACTTAATGCATAATCAACTGATAAAATCTCCAGTATGCCTGTCTGCTTAATTAGACTTCAAAGAAAAAAGCTGCAAGAAGGTATGAAATACCACTTTTACCTTCAGTGAGCTTTGCAAACTATCTGAGTTGTAATGCAGGGTTTTTCCATTTAAACATCATTCAGTTTATGTGTTTCCAGAAAGTTTTTGTAGGGTGTTTGTTCTTTCAGCATAGAGATACTGTGCGGATACAAAAGGTTGATCTGACATCATGTCTCATATGCCAATGCAGTTCTCATGGACAATGAGATTTCAACAGCCATAAAATGGAGACCCCCAGGGCAGTGACAGGAGCTACCATGAGCAGTGAAAACAAACTAAAGGTAACACATATAGCCCTAACAGCCACAGGAAAGGAGTTGTCTTTCGGCATGGAAACAAATAAAATTGAAATTATATGAGGATATAGTTTTCCTTTACCAGAAATCAGGTCTGATTGAATAAGTTTCACAGTAAATGATGAAACCAGAATCACAAATTTAGTTACCAGTGCTAGAAACCATGACATTTCAAAAAACACTAAACCAAAAAGTAATAAATTGGAAAACTTTAACCAGATAGATGTGTGATTGGACTGGCATGCTGTTACATTAACAGCCAATGTAAAACAAAATATATAATTCCCAGGGGCCTCTGCTTCCTGGTGGAACTCAGTTTAGGCTTCACTGTGGTGGACTTTCAGGAGAACTGGGATGGAATCAGATTAAAATATTCATTTAATTTTATGATACTATTTATAGAAACATTGATAACTGAACAAAAAAAAGTCCAAAAAGAAATTGTGGATTTAGAAAATCAGCTTAAAGAAACACTGAAAATGAATGAACTTAAAAATATAATGACAAGGCTAGAAAAAATTCTGGCAGATTATAATGAGGATTGGAGGCAAGTTAAACTCAACAAGTTTTGCAAAGACATACATGATTACAGGGATGGTAAGATATGTACCTGGAAAAAAGATATCAAGAATCAGAGGGTTTTTAATTTACAAGATTCAGACCCCAATGTAAACTATACTGAGACTCAGACAGCACATATGAAGTCAGAGAACAAGCATATTACCAACTCATGCCACAATATAGAACTAATAGAAGGAGATTTAGGACTCCAGGAAAAGGCAATGTTTACAGATACCAAACATCTACATGTTATAGAGAATATCAAGGGGATTTTCAGAGGAAAAGGACAGAGAAACACAGAGGGGAGGATGATATGTTTCCACAGACAGTGGAAAGGAAATGCAATCCACCTCCAATCAGAGTGCAACAGGGGAAATGGGCAACACCACACAGAAAATACATGTTACGAGACATCACATGAAAACAAATTGCTTAGTTTTTAACATATCTAACAGGAAGTTAACCCCTCTAGAAGAAAAGGTTCTAGGTAAGGTCCTGGGATTCAATTTAAATCAAAAACTGAATGAAAAAGATTTAAAACTAGCCATTGAACGATTTTTGAGGAAACCCAGGATAAAATACTTCTTTGACCATAAGGAAAGAATAGATACTTTATCAACAATAGAAAAAGAACAAACATACAAGATTGAGAGAATCTCTAAAAATCAAATCCACCTTTATGCCTCTTGGGCCAATACCAGTGAATATACAGACATACAGTAATTTGAAAAGACAACAGGTGGATCAAATCATCAAAGACAGTGAGAATAAGAAAATACATTATAATTTGTCCAGAGTGGAATTTGAAGCACTCAGAAATTTAGAATAGGATGAGAAAATCATAAAAAAAAAGTGCAGACAAGGGTGAGGGATAGTGATCTTCAACTTGGAAGATTACCATAATGAATGTCCCAACTAAATGATAGGACTAACTATGAGCAAATAGCAAATATACCATTGGGATATATTAGTAGGGGTATCACAAGTAAGAAGAGGGAGGTAATAATCCCTCTTTACAAGACACTGGTTAGGCCACACCTGGAGTACTGCATGCAATACTGGAGGCCACACCTTCACAAGGACATTAACCAAATTGAGGCAGTCCAGAGAAGGACAACCAAAATGGTGCAGGGACTGCATCAGAAAACATATGAGGGCAGATTAACTGAGCTCAATATGTATACCCTAGAGCAATGGAGGGAGAGAGGTGATATGATCGAAACATTCAAACACCTTAAGGGCATTAACAAGGTGAAAGAGTCTAACATGTTTCAATATATCAAAAATAGCAGGACAAGAGGACACAGCATGAGATTAGAGGGAGGCCAATTAAGGGGTCATGTGAGGAAGTTATTTTTCACAGAAAGGGTGGTGGATGCATGGAACAGTCTACCTCAGGAAGTGGTGGATATGAATACAGTGCAGGGCTTCAAACAGGTATGGGATAGGCATAAGGGAGCAATACAGATGCGTATGAATAGATAGGCTATTGACAGAGCAAAGGCCTATGGCACATTTATAAGATAGAAAAAGAAATTGGAAGACTGGATGGGCCTTGCTGTCCTTATCTGCCATCAACTTCTATGTTTCTATATTTCTATTAGAAACTTTACAAGATATTGTCTGGAACAAAATAGATGAAGCTGTTGACAGAAAGTGGATAGAAAAATGGGTGGACAATGCATTAAACATAGTTTCCCCAAATCACCATTATTTCATACCCTACCAAAAATTCATAAAGCTTACAGAAGCCTCCTGACAGACCCATAATTTCTGGACAAAAATCCATCACTGAGCCTTCGTCTGTATTTGTTGACTTTCACTGTAAATCATTGGTTGAATGTTCAGCTTCATAGTTCAGGGATTCTAGGCACCTCATTAAGGTCTCAAAGGTTTTTAACAAAAATCTATTTGTTCTCACAGAATTATGATTAGTGACAGTGAATATAAAAAGTTTATATGCCTCCATCCCATGCAAACAAGGCCTTGGAGCCTTGAAAGAAGCACTACATGAGAGAGGGACTTAAACCTCCAGATTATTTCATATTGAAACTTGCAGTAATTGTATTCAATAAATACTGTTTCAAATTCGAGAACATAACATTCCACCCAAAATAAAAAAGGCATAGCAATGGGGTCCAGCATGGCCCCCAGGTATGCAAATATTTTCATTGTACAATTTGAGAAGAAGTTAATTTTTGATAAGACTAAGAATAAACACAGGCCATGCATAATGTTATGGAGATGCTTTATAGATGATATTTGTTTTATATGGTATGGAAGACAAACAGAATTAGAGGAATTCTTTGTGTACATAAATGATTGTCAGGAACATGTAAAATTTACCATGGAGTATTATGTGGTGTTGAAGGCCTTGGTGAGGTCTATCAATGTGGCTCCCACTAAGAGCCCTCAGTCTACTGCATTATGTATACAACCAGTAAATTCAACTAGGGTGGTTGAGGTGCTATATTGTTTCCAGAAACCATGCTGCTGTTTGCACTGTAGCTGATATTTTTCTAGGTATTCTGTCAGTTGATCTGATACTATATGCTCTAGTGCTTTTGATAGGGGGAAGTATAAAAACAGGTAAAAAATTAGAGTGGATGGTATGGTAGCCACTATTGTGGACAGGTGTGACTACTGCAGCTTTCCAAAGTTGGGAGAATTTGCCAGAGATAAGGTATAGGTTTAGAATTTTTGTGAGGGGTATGAGGAGAATATCAAGGGTAAGCTTAACAAGCTTGAGGTCAAGCATATCACTACTGGCTCTAGACTTGCCAAGCACTATAGTGAGGTACTTTTTGGCATTTGCTGGAGTGATAATTTTTGGGTAGAAGGGGGTGGGGGACTAGTGGTGGGCATAGGGTCCAGTGTTAAGTTGTCAGCCCTCAAGGGTTGGAGGAAATCATGAGGTAGAACACAGCTGAAGTCAGTGAATACCTTATTAAACATATTGGTGATGATGCTGGGGTCCTGGGAGGGATAACCTCCACATTTAGTATGGTAGGTGCAGTTTTATTAGATTTGCCTGACAGAGTTTTAATTTTCTCCCAAAACATATGGCTGTCTTCCCAGGAGTTTGTGAACTCAGTTCAGAAGTGTTGAATTTTTGCTTCCAGATTTCTTATGTGCACCTGTTCCAAACAGTTTTATAAATCTGGGTGTCTGCTGCAGAGCCTATAGATTTTGCTTTACTCATAAGTCGTCACAGTGTTTCATCATTTCTAGGAGTTGGGGGAGATCCATGAGTTGGTGGAGTCCCAAGCCTCACTTTTTGTGATGGGAGCATAGATTTATTTTGAAATTCAAACTTTTATTGTTTTATAAGGCATACAAATGTCATCAAAAAAAGTAAAATATTGTGCTTAACAATCAGTAGACATAAAATACATAACTAACATCTAACAAACCTAACCCCCTCCTCCCACCCCCATCCCTCCCTCCCTCAGGAGTGTGCCCTCATAAGTAAGAACAATAATCAGTGTAAAAGGAAACATTTCCAGTGAAGGTTAACATTGTAATGGTGTTATAGACTAGAAGGAGAGTTGAGTTCTGACAACTAGGTTAGTTAAATACAATGCATATAGTTTCCCCCATTTTTTCTCAAAGGATGCCAACCTGTTATATGAACCAGCAATTAAGCGTTTGGTCCTAAAGCTTATTGAAAGCTCTGTCAGCCACTCATTATAGGATATGACTAGTTGATCCATCCAGTGCTTGAGAACCAATCTTTTAACAATAATAGATATCAGTGCCATGTGGAATTCATGCCCCTTGACTCTAATATTGGAGTATATTCCAGGAATGAAGATTTCAGCTGTGGAAAGGTCCTCTAGCCCTTGTAAGGGATCCAGTGTAAACTGGATGTGTTGCCATAATGGGGCCACTTTTTCACAGTACCAGAAAATTTGCAATGGAGATCCCTTCCTGTTTACCACACATGGAGCAAATGGGATCTGGAAGTCTACCAATTTTGGCCAGCCTGACCGGAGTGTAATACATGTTGCTTAGGATCTGATATTTGGTAAGTCTGAATCTGTCTTGGGACTGGTAGACATATAGATCCTGCCAAATATGTTCCCAAATAAGGGATGAGTCGGGGAAAAGGGAGTTCCAAACTGGGGATCCTGGAATGGGATCTGAACACAATATGGATAGAAGTTGTGTATAAAGCAGGGAAATGCACTGTGGTTTGGAGGATAAATCCTATATCTGGAGTATAAAGGGAAGTATTTTAGTAGGTTGGGGTGTGGCACCAAATTGTTTGACTATCAGGTGTCTCAGCTGGAAGATTTTAAATGTGTCATGCTGTTGTATCTTAAATTCCGTATGGAGTTTTGGAAAGGTAAGAATATCCTGTATAATATAAAAGTCAGCCACTGAGATGCCCTGTAGTTGGGGTAGCCAAGTGGGAGCAAATGTGATCCCATCAATTCTAATATTGGGGTTGTGATACATCGATTGTACCATGTCGAGTTGTGTGACCATCTTATCATATTGACAGCATTGAAGGAAGACCCTAAGTGTATGGTCAATTGGTGAATGCCTAAGCTGAACGGGGAGAAACCACCTAGGGGAATAAAAAATAGTTGAGAGAGATGTACCATATAAGTCAAGAAGGCGTTTTTCTAGTAGTAACCAAATAGAGGAGTCTTCGCTACGGTAATTATTAAACCATCTGCCAGCCCATGAGAGATGACTAGCCAGTAATATACAAGAAGATTAGGAAGACATAAACCCCTATACCTTTGGGAAGACAATGTTTGAGAAAAGACCACCTGGGGCATTTATGTAACCAAATGAAGTCTTTGATGAGAGCATGTATATGTTGAAGGAAGGAAAGGGGGAGCCAGATATTGAGCATATTTAGTGGATAGAAGGAAGAACATTCATCTTAATGATATTTATCCTGCCCCATAGAGAAAGGTGCAGGGATTCCTATTTCCAGAGGTCTTGTTGAATGGTAGTTACCAACGCATCCAGATTCAATTTATTTTCTCTAACGGGATCCACAGATAAGTATATCCCCAGATATTTAAGAAAAGTAGGAGACCATTTCATACCAAATTGGTTGAAATCATCTTTATACTTGAAACAGTTTAAAGGGAAAATGTCAGTTTTGGAGAGGTTCAATTTGTAATTGGAAAGTCTGCTGTATTATGCTATAACCTTCAGGGTATGCATTAGAGAGGAAACAGGCTGTTCCAGGTGAAGCAGAATATCATCCGCATAAACCGAGAGGGTGAAGAAATGGTTAAGTAAAGAAAGACCTTGGATCTGTGGAGATTTTTTGATGTGGCGAAGAAGAGGTTCCAGGTAAAGATTAAAAAGAAAAGGTGAGAGAGAGGGCATCATTGTCTGGTGCCGGTGAAACAGAGGGAAATGAGAAGAGAAGATCCCATTGCAATATATCTTAACTAAGGGAGAGGAGTATACAGTTTGAATCCATTGAAGAAAAATGGGAAGAAAGCCCATTTTGCTCAGAGTCATCCAAAGGAAAGTTCAATCCACCCTATCGAAAGCTTTTTCAGCATCTAGAGAGATCAACGCCACAGGATTTTGAGAGGATTGGGCAAAATGAAAGATATGTTTGAAAGTCCTAAGCTGGTCAGCAGAGGAGGGGCCAGGAACAAAACCTACCTGTTCCTGACTTAAAAGGGGATTTCAAATTTCCATGATACGCACGACAGAACTTTGGTTAGTATTTTAATGTCATAATTGAGGAGAGAGATGGGATGGTAGCTGGCAGGGTTGGTCAGGGGTTATCTGGCTTAAGCAGAAGGACTATCATAGCTTCTAGAAGTGACGAGGCTAGACTGGTGGCAGTGAACATGTAGTAGTAAAGGTTTAACAGAAGAGGGGCTAATTCTTTAGAGAAGGTCTTACAGAAATTTGAGGGAAACCCATCAGGACCCGGTGCTTAGTCGAGGGCAAAGCTAGTGATTACCTCCTCTATCTCTGTGAGCATGATGGGGGAAGATAGAGAGTTCTGAAGAGATGACGGCAGACTGGGAAGAACAAAGCATATAGGTAGTCTTGGATTTCCTGGAGGGGTGCTGGGAAATTGTTTTCTCTGTAAAGGGTATGATAGAAAGACTCAAAGACTCGGGAGATATCCCATGGAACTGTTTTAAGAGAGCCATCTTGGGCTACAGTAGAGGATATTAATCAGGAGCTTTCAAGTTTGTGGAGTCTTAAGGCCATTAGTCGACCTGCTTTCTCCCCTTGCTCAATATATTTGGTTTTTGTTTTAAAAATAGAGTATTCAGCTTTCTCCTGGAGTAGTTCTCATTCCGTGCTCTTAATAACTCTATCAGGATAGCAGGAGAGGACGAGGAAGACAGAGATGCTACTAGTGATTTAATTTGAGAAAGGAGCTGTAGGGCCTTAGCTTCTCTTTGTTTTTTCCTGCGTGAGGCTAACTTGATAAATTTGCCTCTGAGAAAACATTTTAGCGCACCCCAGAGCATATCTTCCCTTTGGACAGTACCTTGGTTCTGAGTTAGAAAAAGGTGAATAAGAGATTGGATATACTCAACTGTGGATTTATCTTTAAGTAATTGTGTGTTTAGCTTCCATATGCAGTCCTTCAGGTATTCGAGATCAGGAGAAAGGGTCACCCAAGCAATCGAGTGGTCTGATATTACAGTTGGTTCTAGGCCAGCATGACAAATGATAGTGAGAAGAGGAAGACTGACTGGGATGTAGTCCAGTCTGGACCATGATTGATGGACAGCTGAATAGAAGGAGAAAGATGGCTAGAGGGATTAAATGTATGCCATGGGCCACATAATCCCAGGACTTCTATGAAGTCCTAAAGGGCGGCTTGGGGTTGGGATGGGGGTTTTAGGGGTAAGTATGACCGATTGAGATCCTGTGATGGGGGAATGTTCCAGTGTCCTCCAGTTATTAGGGAAGTCAATAGGGGAGGTGCAATTTTGTTGGCTAACTGCATGAGGAATGTGGGATCCCCTCCCACTGGGCTATATATAGAACACAAGAGCATGCCAATATTGTTGAGGGATCCTTGCACCAGAATGAACCTTCCAGCAGGGTCTATTATTGATGACTCAACCTGGAAGGGTACCAGACTCATAATTAGGATGGCCACTCCCTTACTTGAAGAAGAGTCCCCATCAAGATGGACTTGAGAAACACCTTGTCATTTTAACCAGTTAGCCTCATTCATTAACAGGTGGGTTTCCTGGAGAAAAATAAAGTCAGCTTTAAGCAATGAACAGTGTTTGAGAACTTCATGTCTTTTCAAGGGATCTCTAACTCCCCTTATGTTCCATGTCACAATTTTCAGGGGACTATTCATCCTTTATAATAAGTGCATACATTAACCAGAAAATCTCAGTCAGGTTATAATTGAAACCCAAAGGACATGCTCCAACCCCCCATCTCCACTCTGCCTCCCGATCACTGTTTGTCTGATGGAGGAGAAACCAATCTAATAGATGCCATATTAGTAGACTAAAATAGTGGAAGACTGACCTTAACTTGGATATAGGTATACCAGACCTGTCATTAAACTGGTTCACCATGATCCTGAGAGGAGATAGATGCATTATATAACCTAGTAAACCCCTAATCCCTCCCTCCCCTCCAGTTCACCAACAACTATATACATAGGACCTCAAGAAAGGATAAGAAGTAACTTGTAAATCTTCAAGGAAAATAACCAGAAGCCCTCCCCTAGTGGTTGGTCCGCTTCCCACCTTAAAATGTAATGATGCTAGATTAGCATCAGGAGTCATCTTATTTATAGGAGTGACTGAAGTTAGAGAGAAATCCCATGTTATACCAACCCTTATGCGAAGGTAGCAGAGTGTCCAACCAACCCCCCATATAAGTACGCGGTGCAGCTTCCCCAAGCCTGCTCCATGACAGAAGCTCTCCCCTCCCTTCATCCCACCCCCCCCCATAATCAAGAGAAAGGGGAAAAAAGAAAAAAGAATCCTAACCTTAGTAAGGGTTAATCAAAGCATGAGACCTGGCTTATCATTACTTATATGAAAATGGAGGAGTCTGTCAGAGTCTATATAACCGCTGTCTAAAACTGCCTAAAATGGGGGGGTCACATGATGCTGTACAGAGGGTAAGATGCATCTGTCGGAGCTCCGCTTTCTCTGCCTCATAATTGCTGATAACCTCCTTTCACGATTGTTTTTTTTAGTTGTTTCGGCTGTTAATAAGTGCTAGAATCAGAAGTGGTACAAATAGCAGGCTAAAAGAATCTCCAACATGTCTAAATTATCAGATCAAGAAGAGGCCGAGCAGGAGTCAGAAGCCAAGCACCCTCATCGTAGTTCTTCTCCCCAAAGCATATCGGAGGAGCTGTCGCCCTCCCATGTCTACTCCAAGCTAACATCGATTAAAGAAGCCTTGCTGAAGCTAATTGAGGATGTAGCTGATTTTAAACCAGCACTCACCCAGCTAGCCCGGAGGGTCACAGATACCGAAGCAAGAATAGCTTCAGTTGAGAGAAAACAAGACAGAATGGAACCAGAGCTAGTGGAAGTTAAAAAATCCTTGACAAAAATGGAGGATCGGCTCAAAGATCTTGAGGGAAGGAACAGGAGGAACAACCTGGTTTTAATAGGGTTGCCTGAAGGAGAAGAAGGACCGAATACTATTCAGTTTCTACAGAAATTCCTGAAGAAAACGGTGGGACCTTCCCCAAATGGTCCAGAGTTCATTATAGAAAGAGCTCATAGGTCCCTGAGAGCTAAGCCAGCTCCGTCTGACCCACCAAGACCTATAATATTCAAGTTGTTGAATTATCTGGATCAGGAGTTTATTAACAGAGAAGCCAGGAAACTATCAGCTATTTTACGGGAAGTTAAAAAATTGAGGCTTGCCACTGATCTGACTTTAAAAACCCACCAGCTCAGAGCTTCTTATCACCCTGTCACTTCAAAATTATGGGCAGCAGGTATAAAACACCGTATGCTGTACCCAGCTCGATTAGAGGTGGCCTTAAAGGAAGGATCAAAGAGTTTCGACAGTGTGGAAGAGGCTGTGAAGGCTTTGAAGAAGTGTTATCCAGATCTATTTCCTAAATGAGAGATTACCAGCCTAACTATAAGGAATCTGAAGCCTGTGCTGAGAATCTTCCAGAAAGACCTTCTATGTTGGTGCAGAATGCTGATTATTGGACTGCTCCTTCTTGAAATGACTGATTGCAATGAAAATGCTTTTCTTTCTTGCCTCAATAGTGGTGTCTGCATTGGGACAACAGTATTTCTGGTTTAATTACTTCGGGCTTTTATTACCCTTTTCTCATTTTGATAGATTGGTACTGTGGGGTGAGGGTTGTGATAGTCATTTTTGACCACTAGATGGTGGTACACTATTGTGTATATGCCAAGCAAGCTGAATAGCTTATTCGTGCAGCCCTTTTTCTCCCCTCAGCTGCAGTGTTACTGTAGTTCGATCCTCCCTAATCTCTGCTCTACGATAAGAGCTCTTTCTTTTGGTTAAATCTCTACAGAGTGTATCTCAGGTTAATGTTATTTTAGTAACTCATCGGGTGTATCACTTAATGTCTAGATATTGTCTCAGGAGCTATGATGTAAGATCGCTTTTACAGATCTTTTTTCTGAAGGGATCCTTTTCATGTTATATGCTCTAACTTCTCTGGTTATTGAAATTAAACAGTTTTGGCGTGAACACCTAACGAATTTTGATCTACATCTTGAAGATTAATCGGTCCATGGGTGTAAGGAGGGTTTATAGAGTCCCTAAGTTGGTAAAGGGTACAGATTGAGGGTAAGGAGGCACAGATTTTGCCATGCCACCTGTAGCTCTCTACTGTTGTAGATACATCCGTGGACATGATTTTACCCCATTTAAATAATACTAGATTACAATTTGAGTAAGTGGGGGGCAATCAAAGTATTGTGTTTAGACTACATTTGATTTACCCCTTTGTATCCTTTCTCTCTTAATGTGTTCACGGGGTTAAATGATGTTTGGGGTATGAGACCATGTGAACATTGTATACAGTAATGGTGGTTGCTTTTGGGGAGAGACTATTTGTTAAAACAAGAAGGGGGTTGTCCCCTCAGCTCTCTTTTGTTTAGTCTCTCAGTTTGAAGGGAGGCAGAGGAGGGGAGCTCGCTCTTTTGTGAGCACCATGGACCATTTGTTATGGCGTAGGCTATGGGCCTGGGTATATAGTTCTGTAAATAAGTTGAAATTGGCGGGGGGGTTTTTTGAGTTTTGGGGGTGGGTTATGGTTATTGGGATTTTCATTCTCTTTTGCTCAGGGAGGAGGAGACGGCAGCACCATAGGCCTTCATTTAATTGCTGGCAAATGGCACATTTGCAAATACTGTTATGTCTAATTGTCTGAATATTCTTTCTTGGAATATAAAGGGGGGGAGAGATAATAAGAAGAAATATGTGATTTTAACCCATCTTGCTAAATACGACCCTGCAATAGTGTTTCTGCATGAAACACATTTGCCCTCAGAGCAACTGCACCATTTTAAAAAGACCTGGGTTGGCCAAGTTTTTGGTTCCGGATTTAGCTCTAATAAACGGGGGGTGGCTTTGCTCCTAGCAAAAAAAATTCCATTCACGCCAGTGGAATCCATTCCCGATTCTGAGGGGAGATTCATTTTTGTCATAGGCAAATTAGGCAACTTGGATATTGTCTTGGGTTCAGTTTATGGCCCTAATATTGAATCCTCATCCCTTTTTATTCACTTAGCTATGGTTCTAGCTCCCTTTCTGCATTACCCTCTTATAATAGGAGGTGACTGGAATTTGGTGCAAACTAATGACCTAGACCATACCTTTTGCAGGGGGGCAAGTTCCTTGCCTGCGTAAAAAGCCTTAAAGGAATTTATATCATCCCTGGGCCTTTTAGATCCATGGAGAGTGTTCAACCCATTAAGTAAAGATTTTACCTTCTTTTCTCCAATACACAAAAGTTATTCTCTAATCGATTATTTTTTAACCAGCCATCAGTTATTGTCCAACATAGTTGATGCTAAAATCTTGGCTCGAGTAATTTCAGATCATTCTTCAATCCTACTGCAATGTGCTTTGCCTAATATTCCGGTCTGGTCCCACTCATGGTTTCTGAACAATAGATTGTTAAAAGACAGCCAAATTATTGCAAAACTCCAAAACTTTATACAAAGCACTATAAAATTTAATTGGGGTTCTATTCTTGCAGTGGACCAGGTGTGGGCAGCCTTGGAGGCAACTTGGCGGGGGGAGCTAATTTGCATTGCTACAATTAAAATAAAAGAAAAATTATCTCCTGAATAGTTGCTTAGTTAAAATTAAAAATTTGGAAAGCAAAGGGACCAATAAGCTCTTACCCAAAGAAGAGCAAGAACTATCTACTTTGCGAGCCACTTATTCTAGCGCATTATTAGAGAAGGTGGAGAGATCTGCTTCTATATTAAAGGCTTCGTACATTGGTCAAGAGAGTAAAGCAGGCAAATTACTTGCCTGGCAATTAAAACAGCAATCTACATCCAAATGGGTTGCAGCTTTCAGACATCCCCAGACAGAAGCTATGGTGACCGACCCTGCGGAGATAATAACCTTATTTTGAGATTATTATAAGACATTATATACTTCGGACCCATGGTCGGTGGACCATGATGGAAAGATGTGGGCTTTTTTGGAGAGGGCAATCTACCATTTCTGTCTGAGGAAATAAAAACTCCTTAATTGCCCCAATTACCAGAGAGGAAATCTCAGCAGTTATTGATTCCCTAAAACCTGACAAGGCACCAGGTCCAGACGGATTTACAGGCTTATTTTATAAAACTTTTAAAGGATGCTTAATTCCCCTATTATTGCAACTATACGAGTTTTGGAGCTCCAACTCTAATTTTGAGCAATCATTATTCGAAGCGAGAATAATTTTGTTACCTAAGCCGGGGAAGGATCCATCAATGATCAGCAACTATAGGCCCATTTCACTCTTAAACATTGATATAAAAATTTATGCCAAAGTCTTGGCTAATAGACTGGCGAGTGTGTGGAAAGGTTTGTTGATTCCTGAACAGGCAGGGTTTGTTGCAGGATGTACCTCAGCAGACCACCTTAGAAAGATATTTCATTTAATTTCTGTGTCCAGGGCTCCTGAGTTGGAGGTGGCTTTGGTATCCCTGGATGCAGAAAAAGCCTTTGACAGAGTGGAATGGTACTATATGTTTGCGACATTGCAAAAGTTTGGCATTCTGCAACCCTTTATTAATCAAATCCGCATTTTGTACTCTTGCCCATCAGCTAGAATCTAATGCAACAACCTTATTTCTGATATATTCCTTTTATGTTGGGGTACCCGTCAGGGTTGCCCTCTCTCTCCTTATTTATTTAATTTGTACATAGAGCCCTTAGCTAGAGTCTTAAAACTGGATGAAGCAATGAGGGGCATACACTTGGAGCATCTTGAATGTAAACTATCCCTTTTTGCTGATGATTTACTTGTTCATATATCGAACAGCAGGCAATCTTTCCCTCGTGTGTTACAAATTATTTCCCATTTTAGTTCCTTTTCAGGTTATAAACTCAACAGAAATAAAACGATAGTTTACTTGCTATCCCCTCTCCTTTCCAAAGATTGGAGCCTATCTATGGGGTTACAGTGGGAAAGTGAATATTTAACCTACCTTGGTATTAAGATATCTAGTGACTTAACTAATCTTAAAGACCTCAACCTAGCTCCATTATTAAAAACTACTAGAGAAGATTTGGCGAGGTGGAATAAGTTACCGCTGTCCTTTCGGGGCCGGGCTAATATTATTAAAATGTCAATTTTTCCCATATTTTTTTACCCTCTATGTAACCTCAATATTTACCTGCCAAAGTCCTTCTTTGTGTCCATTTGTAAGATCTGCTCTGATTTTCTTTGGAAAGGTAAAACTCCACGTAGGGCTTATGCTAAGCTTACTTGCCCTAAAGGGTTAGGTGGGCTTCAATTACCTGATTTTTATATCTATTATTTAGCTATCCATGCTAATAGATTTTTGCACTGGCTGACCACGACAGTCTCTCTAGCGAGCACCCCTCCTTGGATGTTTTTAGATTGGTTGCAAGCAAATTCTTGCAGGATAGACTTAGAGGCTCTTTTATATACCCCTTGGTCCAAAGCTCCATTGAAGGTGAAGAACTCCCCCCTTGGCTGGGATATGAGGGCCTTGCAACAACTTTGTTCTTTGCTTCAGAAATCTAACCTAAGGGACCTAAGGCAACCATCATTAAATAATCCCAATCTACAGATAGGTAAGAACCCAATTCGAACTTTTCCAGGTAGCTATTCTATTAAGCTATATTTAGGAAGCTTTGTCTTGGGCAAGTCCCTTTTATCTATTTCAGAACTGCAATCAAAATTTGCAGTGGCCCATGAGGACCGTTTTCGATTGTACCAAATACGTCAATGTATTTATCATTTCTTGGGGAAACCTCCATGGTCAGAGGGGGTTGAAACCATGCTAAGTAGCTTGTGGGCATTATCTAAGAGCCGGAAAGCAATAGCTAAGTTATATAAATCAATTTTGACCCATATCATGTCCAGGTTTACTCCCATAGCTTATTAGTGGGAAAACAATTATAACAAAACCTTCCCGGTCAAAACATGGGAAACGATTTGGACAGACATTTACGCCTTAATTAAACAAGACCGTTTAAGGAATATCCAGTTCAATATTTTGCATAATCTATATTATATGCCCGCCAAGTTATTTCGGATTAAGAAATTACCCTCAGTCGAATGTGGAGATTGTGGGTTCGAATTTGCTACCTTACATCATAAATTATGCGCATGTCCAAAAATTGTTGAACTATGGAACTCAGTTAAACAATGGGTGGCACCATATTTCAAAATTGCAGCCTTTTTCAATGAGGATACATGCCTGTTAGGTATGTACTCACTGATCTCTACTTTTTTTCAAACGGTACAAGTAGCTATGGTTGCTACGGTTACTAAGCTGCTAATACTTCGACATTGGAAAGATGACTGGGAACCCTCATTTAAAGAATGGTGGACTGAACTTCTCAATGCTCTAAATGCGGAGAGATGTGTAGCCTGGATTTTCCAGGCCAGTGAGAAGTTTCAGAATTGTTGGGGAGACTTCCTGTTAAATTTAAGAAGCAAATTTGGTTACTAAGGCTAAGTTCAACAGTTCTCCCGCTTTTCCCTTCTCTATTTAGTCTCCTCATAGGAGCTCTTGGGTCAAAGTTCCTTTTTAATTGTTAAACCTTATTTCCCAGGATAGGCTATGGGTCATGTTATATCCTTTTTTATTGGCTTCTATTTCTTATCCCTTCCCCTACGGTAAGGTTAATATTCCCTTGGCAACATTTCTTCTAACAAATTCCTCCCCCCTCCCTCTCTATGATATAGCCCCTTTTTGGTTAAAGGGATTAGTGCTTTGCTGATGCCTTGGTCCTGTTATTCTATATAAGCTTTTTCTAGAGTTTAGTACAGGGCCATTGTGGCCATTACACGGTTTGTTACCCCCAGCAGGGAATGGTAAGGTGCCTGCTGCGAGTTGGGTGGGGAGGGGGGATTGGGTATGGGTTGTCTTATGTTCATCCTTCTTTGTATTGGGGTTTTATGTAATTTTGCTCTCGCTGTACAATTACCTGTATCATCCATCCATGACAAGTGCTGGGTTATGTTTATGTTAAGGAAAAATAAAGTTAATTGCAAAAAAAAAAAAAAACTGCCTAAAACTACAAATTTGTGATTACAGTTTTAAATAACAATTAAGCGAGCAAAAGTATTAATAAGTCCTAATACTTGCAACTAGAAACAACAGTCCAATTTTGCATTTACAAGTCGAGGGAAGTAACTGGGGACAGAAATAGATATAGGATCAGCAGGGGGTATTTCCATAATTGAGTCCTCCAGAACCTCTGCTCCACTCAAGGTTCCTCTTTGGCGATGGATAATCAGTTCCCTCGACTGTCAACCAGAGGCCTTGTTACGACGAGCCAGGCTTAAGGCCTACATCACCCAGGAACAGGTCATCCCAGTTGTCAAAAGAAAACAGGTACCAGCTAATTTATATTCACAGAAAATCGGGAAAAACTGTTACAAATTCCAGGCAAGGGGCATATATTTAACCATGATACGAATCTTGAGGAGACTCAGCCTGTCTTGAAAAGGTTAGGGAGCTTGTTGGCTAGGTCTGAGGCAGCCTGAGTTGGCGAGTCAGAGGAGAGCCAGACCCCATCAAATGATGACTGTAATTTGGCTGGATAAAGCATTTTGAAGGGGATGCCAGCCGCTACTAATTTTGTTACAGTGGGAAGGAATGCCGAGCATTTCTGGCGTGTTTCATAGGGCAGATCTTGCAAAATCCTAATTTTGTTCCCCTCCCACAAGACTGATTGCAGCTCTCTTACTTTTGTCAGGACATGTTGCTTGTCGACATAGCTGAGAAATTTTAAAATAATTGGTTGTGGGGGCATCCGATTGTGGTTTCTGGCAGGGGGACCAGTGTTCTCTCTCTATCTGGTACATGGGGCCTAGCGGAGATGGGCCCCCACCTTAAGGAGAAATTTCTGCAAAAACATGTTAATATTAGGTCCCTCTTCGGATTCAGAAATGCCCATGTTAAGGATATTGTTCCTTCTGTCCCTACCCTACAAATCCTCTGTTTTGAGTTGGATCTTGTGGATCTGCTGACGGAGATGCACAATCTCAGGCTCTGTGTTGTCCTTCCAGGCTTCTAAGGAGGAAGCGCATGTCTCCATATCACTAACTCTCCGGGTAAGATTGGCCAGGTCCCCGCTGATACTCTTGTTCTCTGTAGAGATAACCGAGAGAGTTTCAGAGAAAGGAAGGGGCTCCTGCAGGAAACGGTCTTCTGTTAGAGGGACCGCCGATGTAATCAAGGGTCCCATTTGACTAGTGCTTGAGGTCTGTATCATGACCTTTTTGGGAGTTTTCTCCAGTGTAGGAGATGGCGTGTGCTTTATCGGAGCCTGCTTCATGTCAGCTTCCATTGCGGTGATAAGTCGATTGTGATGTGGACGGGTAAATTAAACAGATCACTGAAAGCAGAAGTGAGACTAGAATAGAATAATTATGTAGTTTGTAGAGAAGGCAGCCTGAATCATGTTATTAGTAATAAAAGAAGAGGTTGAGAGGAGGGAGCTCCAGGCAAGTGCTGCTGCTAGATCTCTTGCATCACGTGATCTCTCGAGGGAAGCATAGATATTACAGGACACATTAAATCTGTGCATGAAACCTTCTAAAGCAGTATCAACATCATCTAGTTAGGAAGCTCCAGTATTGGAGTCCAAGGTGTTCTTTCAAGGCGGTCAATTTCCCTCTTTTCAGTATTCTATTAGTAACCATTCTAGTTTGTATCTTGGGAGACTTATTTGACCAGTTGAAAAGGATGGGTGAGTGGTCTCTAAAGGAATCTGGGAGGACTGTTCTGCTAGTTTTAGTTTCTTGTCAGTTGGTGATAATCCAGTATATCAGAGAGCATGTACCCATGCTGTAATTTATGTGAGTGTGGGAGTTCACTGTTTGTGTCAGGTTGAGAGTGGATAATGCATCTTTATATGGGTCTGCATCAGGGGATGCCCAGTTAATGCTAAGATCCCCCCATCATTATCAGCTCAGTATTCTGGCGGTGGTCAGCAAGGTAGTCATGGATAATTTTGAAACTGCTTCATTGGTCCTTGGGGGGCATATAGACTGATCTTACAGTTATAGTTTTTCAATTCATGCTGAGCAATACTTTTATTGCTAAGAGTTGGGTGTTGTAGCTGGTAGTGATGTGAGATAACATTTGTGCCTGGATGTGCTCCTTTATGTAATGAACACAACTACTCCCATGCTTGCCAAATCTGTCAAGTCTGAACGTGGTGTAGCCTGGTAGCTGAATGGCCATGTCAGCAATCCTAGGGGTTAAGCCAGGTTTCAACTACTGATAGGATATCTGGCTGGTGCTGGGCGACCCAAACTTGTAATGTATCTAGTGTTGCTAGGAGGCTGCAAATATTAATGGAGGCAAGAGTTAAACTGCTGTGCCTGCCAGGTTGAGTTGCAGCATTTGCCATGGGGCCCGGGGTAGGGCAGATATTTCCAAAGAGAATTAAAAGTAGCCATGCCATACATATTGCCTGACACTTTAGGATCACAATTTCCTGCAAAAGTTTAAGTTTTTTTGGTTTCCCATGCTTAACTATAGAACTGGCATGAACATATTAACGATTGGTGGGGGGGAGAGAGGCTGTATGCAATGCCCCTTATCCACCTACAGGCTGAGGTGCAGTGTAGCTTTGCATACCGTAGTTAGCTCATGGGTTGAGGATGATTAGGAGCTGTGTTGGTGAGGTGATATTTTAAATATTATTGTTATGGTATTTATTATGGATGAGTTAGGTGTCTTTGTTATGATAGGTGTCATGATTTGACACATTGCTAGAATGCAAATTATTTTTAGAAGGAACATAGTGATTAGCAGATGGTGCTAGCAGACAGGAATGCTACGGAGCTAGGTGGTGGCAGGGGATAAATTAAGTGCACCAGGAAAGTGTGCACTCTCTGTGCAAGAGGATGATGGGTGTGAGTAAGCTCTGAGTCCTGAAATCTAAGAGGAGGGGGTTAGGGTTAAGAGGGAATGCAGGAGTTGGTGGTATTTAGAGAATGAGCCATTAGAGGAAGAGATGCTCAAGAGGCAAAGAATATATGCCAGATCAGCCACAGAGACAGGGAGAGAGAGAGTTGGAAATAAATGAAAAAAAGAGGATGAGACATATGAGTCGAAGTGAGTGTAAATTCTTTGCAGGAAGATGGGGATGTGAGTCACAGGAACACAGGGAGAGGAGTCTAGCTAACTATATAAAAGATTGGGCCAGATGCTTAGGAAAAGGATGGTCCAAAAGCTTAGAAAATTAGTCAATAGTAGGAAGTGGGAGGAGGAAGGGGTGGGGTTAAACTGGATTTAATAGAGGTTGGGGATGGGGTGGGTGGGCAGGAGAATTTCTGAGCAACAATGAAAGGCTGCGGCAGTTGAGAAAGCCTCAACTTTGGAGACCAAAGCTCAATGGCAGAAAAAGGGCTAGCTGGTTCAGCCAATCACCAAGAGCTTTGCCCAATAGTGGCCAATAGTGTGGCAGAGGACTCCAGGCACTGGCCAATGAGGGCAGGAGCCAGACTCTGGGATTCAGACTGCAGCTCAGATGGAAGAGTGGAGTTTACCTTGTTTCCTATGGCCAGCACTGGTGAGGGGGACAGTGACCAGAGAAAAGCCATGCCCCAAGAAAACTGGAAGCGACTTTGACTTTGATGCCCTCATTGCTGGAAGAGAAAGAGAGAGACAAAGGGAGAGAGAATTACACTTATGTTATGGACAATCGATGGTTGGTGGGCAGATAGGGTGTGGAGACTTCAAAAACAGCAAGGGTCAGGGAGAGAAAGCAGAGAGGTGTAAAGCAGTGCGAGGGCCCTGAAATGCAGGCCGGGGGGGGGGTGGCAGGTTGAGAAAGAGAGTTCAGCAACAGGGGAAGAAAAACATGCAGAGAGTTAAACTAGTGGAGGGGAGGTGGAGCGAGGATTAGACAGGAGTTGATTTGAAAAGAGGGGAGAGACATTAATTAATATCAGTGATCTGCTCAAAGTTTGATTAATTTAAAAGCTCTATCTGGCTAGATCTTGGCTTACATATTTACAAAAGTTCAAGTGAGATTTCTTCAGCAAAATATAGAAAAAAGAATACGACTAGGATGTACATAATAGTGCAATGGGTAAGCATGCTTTGAAAAATGCTCCTGTGTTTATGAATTTGAGAGTAGGTAGGGTACAGGGATTAATGAAAACAAATACAGGAAGGAGAAATGAGCAGGTTTGCAGCAAGCAATTTTTTGAAAAGTGATAGGGAAGGGCAAGAGAGAAGATGAGGTGGTAGTGCATTCCATGCAGTTGTGGCAGAGTAGGTGAAAGATCGCCTCCCAGCGAGACAGCGAGGATTTGGGGTTCCTAGAATAGGTAAAGTGGATGACCTGAGTGGATGAACAAATTCTTTTCGATAGACAATGTCTCTTAGACCAGGTGGATTAAAAAGATTGTTAATAGCTTATTTGCAAAGCATAATGTGAGGTACTGTAGCCTTAAGTAATAATCAGGCCAATGTAGGGTAGTCAGGATATCTCAGTAGTGTTTTCTAGGATCAGCCCCTAAGGCAAAATGCCTGATCCTAAATTGAAGTTGTCAGATCTGGGCAATGGATAAAGGTTCAGCAGAGAGAAGTAGTGGTGCACCATAGAAATGTATAGGGAGGAGGGATGTGGAAGCAATTTTCTGGCAGGAGGTGGCGGATAAGAGGTGGCAGAGATGATATAACAGACATAACTTCTGGTTGATAGTTTTAGTTAGCAAGGAGACATGGGTCTCTAAAGAGAAGGCTGAGTCAAGGTGCAGTCCTAAGTATTTAAAGGTTTGGACTACTTCTATGGAGTCCTCAGAAAGTGAGTAGATTTTGAGAGTGCTTTGAAGAGGTTTTAGTGGTTTTAGGCGAGGGATTGCGGAATACCATGGCTTTTTTTTTGTATTAAGAATTAGACGGTTATCTGAGAAGCATTATTCGAATGTGCTGAAATCTGCTCTGATAAAGCCATTCCATGTTATTGGAGGAACAGAGTAGAATGATGCACCTCCGCAAAAGTTGGAAGCTTGTTAATGAAGGGTGAGAAAAGTAATGGGCCCAGGATAGATCTCTGGGGAATGCCATGAGTTATAGGCCTAAGAGAAGACAGTGCTCTAGACCACTTCATCCTTTGGGATCTCCCAATGAGATAACTCTTCAGCCAGGTAAGTGTTAAACAGTTGAGACACAGGAGGTTGTTCTCTTAGTAGGAGGTGGTGGTTGACAAGGTCAGAGGCCTTTGTCAGGTCAACAAACACTACTCCCATAACAATGCTTTTGTCACTCACATTGAGAATATTGACAGAGACCTTTAAAAGGGCCATGTCTGTAATTTTCGATGGCAAAGGGGCCACCCTTGTGGAGGGGGACTACTATAGCCACTCTCCATTTGTTCAGAACAGATCCGGAAAGGAAGGACTTGTTAATTAGATTACAGATAGGTGCAGCAATTGCGGGTGCCCCTTACTTAAGGAACTTAGACTCAATGATGTCATGATCAGGGGAGCTCTCTTCTCTGAGTTTTAATAACAATCTGAGAACTTCCTTTTTGGTTGTGGTTTTTAAGTGGAATGCAGGTCATGAGCCTAGACCAGTATGGGGCTGTGTGGGGATGGAGAAGTCAGAGATTGGTGAAAGATGCAAAGTGTATCTATCTAGGTCTGTGAAGAACTGATTTATACACTCTGCAAAGGAAGGGGGATCTTGTAGGAGGTTACTAACTGAAAGAATGGAACTAGGACACTGCCCTGATTTACCATTGATTAAAGATTTAATCTGTTCCAAAATTCCTTAGGCTTACTAAGGTTTTCTATTTGGAGTAAGCAGTAGTCGGCTCTTTTGTCTCCTTGCAGCTTGTTTTTTCAGGAGTTTCCTAACTGCCGATAGATTAACCAGCCAGAGCAAAGATTACTAATCTAGAATGATTTCCATGCAGCATCCCAACTATTCATTTCCTTGGAAAGCCAAGGAGCTTTGATGCTTTTGGACCAGCATTTGGTTAGGGGTGCATGCCTGTTGATAATGCGGGTGAAGGTCAAAATAAAATAGTCTAGGGCCTGATCAATAGTGGGTAGACACCCCAATATGTATTATTAATTGAGATCAGAAACTCATTTATATTAAAATGTGTCATATTTCTAGACTCCAGAATTTTGGGATGGGGTGCTTCAAAACTGCTGCACCATATGCAATAGACAGGAGAGTGGTCACTGATACAGTCAGGGAGTACTCTGGCAGTTTTGATCCTGTGGGAGCAATTGTACACTATCCAGTCTAAGAGCATTGATGTTTCAGTCTTGGAGTTTAGTCTAGTGGGGTTGTTTATGTGTTGTGTTAAGTTATTGTCTGATAAGATTGCATGGGCTTTATTTTTATTAGGGAAATCCCATCATTATTAAAGTCCCTGCAGAGCACTATCTAATGTGGGGGAAGATTCGATAGGGATGACATAAGGGAAGGTAATAAATTGGCAGCATCTTTAGGATGGAGGTAAATACAACCAATTACTAAATTTTTTACATTACTAAGTGTTAGGGATAAAAATAATGATTTTACAGAAGGAGGATTTTCAGTCAGACAGGTGATTTCTGAGACAGACTGATTAGATTTTACATAGAATAGAACACCACCTCCTTTTTTACCTACTCTATCTTTCCTGAAGCATGAGTAGCCTTGGAGGTTCATCTCATGTTGGAGAATTCCAGACTTTAACCAGGTCTCTGTTATGCCAAGAATCTCAGGTTAGGGGGCTAGGTAGGGGGCTAAGTGTGGGCTAAGTGAGGGCAGCTCAGAGAGAGAGAGAAAAGAAAGGGGGTCCCAATGTAGGGATTCCCCACAACTACCTAGAAGTATGGGAAAGGGGAAGAGTGACAGCAGCAGAGAGGGAAGAGAAAGAGGAATATGCTGACAAGAGGATTGGAGTAGGCACATGCAATAGAGAGTTGATTGTAAGCACCACAGAGAGAGAAGAGTAGGGGACCCTAGATAGGGAGTAAGAAACAGGTAGGGAAATAAAGAGCAACAAATCACTTTTATATATAAGTGTAAAATATGGTAAACATGAGCAATACAGACTCTAAAACAATTGTATCGAAGCACAGAGCTACAGCTGCTACAGGCAAGAAGCTGACTTGAAAACTGGGGCATCAGTAACCTACACAGCAATATGGTAGCTCTTCACAGAGCTGTTCTGTCCTGACATTTACACATACAGTTGGAAACCTAAGGAAAGTGGTGCAGAGTGGCCAGCAGACTGTTTGAGTACTGGTTGACTCTGGCAGACTCAAGGCAGACAACTACATTATTCATAGCACACATCCCTTTACATGGATTGGATACTGCACAGACTACTACTGGTAGACCCCAAAACATTACCAGTCGCAGTCAGTTGTGACTGTCTTAATGTTAGTTACTTTTTGACTATCTTACTTAAAGATTGTAAGCCAACACCACCAACAGTCAAACCAGCACTGCCAATACTGTCAGACCCAGTTGCCCTCTCTTCCTCTTCCATCCCTTGATGACTTTGTGGTAGTTTATCACATTAGATGTTGAGGAGACAGGCACAGCCATAGGTGAAGACACAACCTCAGCAAACATACACTTCAAGGTTCACCTACTGACACTGTCACTACACAAGACATGATCAAACTGAAATTCTGATTAATTATTTTTGATCTTTACTGAACACATCTTTCCCCACACAACAGTTTTAATGCAGTAAAGCTCTGTCAGAGTCAGAGTCAGAATGACCTGACTGACCACAGCACACATTAACTAGAGCTACTATTGTATATGTAAGCAACAGCATAGTAGTTCACTTAATAATATATAGAAAGATACATTTACTGTAATTTAAAATGTAGCATTCTAAGGAAGACTTTTACAGACTATCAAGGGCTGTCATTTGGAGTGACCAGTAACAGGAGGCCAGCCATCCTGACCCAACCCACCAACAGCAGTGATAGCAGTAAATACAAAAAACTTTACTTTACCAGACTTCAGCTCTTGAAGGGCACAGCACAGCCATAGAACAGAGAAGAAGAGGATTAACAAGTCTGTCTGGAAGACTGGCGGCAGGGACAGAAACTACAAGAACAAATTCTGACAGAGCCACTACGGCTGCAAATGCATTAACTTGATAAAGGTGTTTTATGTGCTTAAACATAAACATGAATTGTATTTAGTAAGGCCAACGATACATTCCACATATAACTTGTGAACAAGCTGGGCATCCTGGGACTGGGTCACAAGGTGGTATACGGGGTTAGGAACTGGTTGAATGATAGTAAATGGAGAGTCATAGTACAGTGGCATCCCCCAGGATGAAACACAATTTTGTAGCATTTTGTAGCACTCTGCAGAATGCTGCAGAAGACCTACTGAATAAAGCAATGTAATTTCAATGGTAATCAGACCCCTTTGTCATTCAAGAAAATGCGACACTGCCAGGATGAAGCGAATGCCACAGTTTCCTGCATGACAAAAGGGACCATTTGCCAACAAAATTACATTGCTTTATTCAGTAGGTCTTCAGCAGCATACAGCAGAGTGCTTTAAAAGTGTGTTTCATCCTGGGAGAAGCCACTGTAAATGGTGCTCAATCTAAAGAAAGGAGTGTGACCAGCAGGATGCCACAGGAATCAATTCTTGGCCCAGTTCTATTTTATGTCTCCACAAATAAAATTGTAGAGGGGTTGGAGGGAAAGTGTGCCTGTTTGCGAATGACACTAAGATCTTCAGCAGGGTGGGCATTCTGGGAAGCATGGAAAAAATGAGGAGAGACCTAGGAAAACTGGAGGAATGGTCTGAAGTATTGCAGCTGAGATATGATGCAAAAAAGTGCAAAATCCTAAACAAATTATAAGATTGAAGTACTTCACAAAGTTTAACAATGCGGACCAACATGCCATAGCAGTGGTAGTGACTGCTTGCAACACTGACAATATGAGTTTAGTAGTGAACTCAGACCGTTGGAAGAATGGGCAAGGGGATCTGGAGAAGGCTGAGCATCCCAAAGAATGCTCCCTTTCTCTGGAGTGCAGCAAGCACTGGCACCTGGTAGACACTGACCCCTGGGAATGGATTCCAGACTAGCAGCTCTCTACAACTTGCTGTCACAGAACTGATACTGAAACACTGTGGAAAGCTTCGAGGCAGGGTGACATCACTGGAGACAATTCAGCTGCAGATAGAGGAAGGGCTGAGGACCTTTCTAGGTCACAGTCAGGTTCTGAAGAAACTGATCCTGGGAGCGGGGGTGGGGGCCGCTGGCACTGCGGCAAGGCTTCCCAGGTTCAGGAATGAACAAAGTTGTCAGAGGGCTGGTTAGATGGAGAAGGATTGAGCATCCAAGGGATGGCTCTCCTTCTTCATGGGGAGGGAAGGCTAGTGTCCAGCACAACAGAAACCCGTGGCAGAGGCAAACCTGCAACATTATAATAAGATTGAACTACGTTGCAAAGTTTAACAATGTGGACCAGCACACCAGCGCAGTGGTGAAACTGACAATATGGGTTTAGTAGTGAATTCAGGCCATTGGAGTACTGGGCAAGGGGGTGTGGAGAAGAATGAGCATCCCAAAGACTGCTCTCCTGCTCTGAAGTGCAGCAGGAACTGTCACGCAGTAGACACCGACCCCTGGTAATGGATACCTGACTAGCAGCTCTCTACAACTTACCATTGCAGAACTGATATGGGAACACTGTAGTTGAACTTTGAGGCAGGGTGACATCACTGGAGACAGTTCAGCTGCAGATGAAGGATGAGTCGGGGATCTTCTTAGATCAGTCTCAGGCTCTAATAAAGCTGTTCCAGGGCACTCTGCCACCGGCACTGCAGAAAGGCATATGCGCGCAGTGCTAACATCCTAGCTACAGGAATAGACGTGGGTATCAGAGGGCTGGCTGTGTGAAGAAGGACTGAGCATTCAAGTGACTGCTCTCCTCCAGGGGAAAGGGGTGCAGCTAGTGTCCGGCACAGTAGAGACCCCTTACAGAGACAAATATACAATATTACAATAAGGCTGAGAGATCTACTGCAACTGGTGCCTAGATGTCTGGGAGGTGGAACAGAGTTTTGGCTTGTCCCATGGATGTCACGGCACATCCCACCTGCAGGTGGATTCTGCAGCAGCAAACATCTGGTCCCCAGGCATGACACCCCTGCTCCGCTGCTGTTCTCAATCCCCTTTCTTTCTCATTGGGGAATCCCATTCCCATGATCCCACCCTGACCGGGTGCCCTTTCTTGTCCATTAGGAGAGGGTTCTCACCTGGCAACCTGACCAAGGGGCTAAGCCAGGGCTGATGGGATGGTGTGGAGAGGGGTTTTAAGCTCCCATGGCAGAGATCTGGGGTCTATGCCAAAACAAAATCTGGGCTGGGCAACAAAGCAGAAGCTGGATGTCATCTCCAATACACTGCCAGTCGTGGTCACCTAGGTGGTCACTTAGGTGGCATTAGTGTAGCAGAAGCAGTGACCCACTCTCTGGTATGCTCAATCCTCCTTCTCCCAGATGACTCCTAATGATCAGGGCTTCCTTCCAAACCCGAGTCACTGGCATTGTGAGTTGTAGCACTACTGCTGTGCCAATGGGCTGGTCCTGAGACAATTTTTATAATTTATTTTGTTGTACAGTAGTAGGTTTATCTATCTGGAAATTGACAGAGAAGTCCTCGGGGGGGGGGGGGCAGTAGAGAGTAAAAAAAAGGTAGCACACATCACCAATTTGGCTCTGCAAAGTGAGCTTTTACACTTTTGGGGCATTGTAAAAGTGAAAGGTACAGGTATCCAATGAAAACAGTGAGCACAAAACAGCGAGGAAACAAGAGCACTTCAAAAATATTGAATTTCATTTTGATGACTTTGTGTTAATAGCACCTGCTAGTTTGAGCTCTGACAGTGTCGTTTAGCACTGTAGGGAGTACAGGTAAAGAATAATGTAGTCATCAGTGTCTAGGGAAAACTGTTCTGGCTCTGTAGCCTAGAGATTAGAGTCACCAGCTTTGTGAAGGGATGCACACCCAGATCTTGGTTCAGATATCAATGTTAATGATTATTTTTGTCTTGCACCCACCCTCCCCTCCACATTCCCCCACAGCTCCCTCCAGAGTAACCCCTCTATCAACAACCCAATGCCAACTCCCCTCAAGGGAGCAGGCAGAGGTCACAGGCATCAGGAGCTCAGACATGTACCCACAGTACTACCCAGTAAGTGTGCTCGAATGTTTTGGAATCCATTCTGTCAGTACCACAGATTTTCAGAATTTCCAGTTCAGAGTCTGATTATGTTTTGCTACCAGTTAAGGCACAGGAATGAAATATGAGGTGGTATTCACAGTCAGTCTTTAGAGTTGATTTGATTAAGAAGCAGGTAATCTGTACCTGATCCATTTTTTTGAGTGCCATGGAGTTTTTTTCCTTTTGGATATTGTGCTATCTCTCTATTATTAAACCAAAAATTGAAGTGTACCACACCTCTTCAGTGTGGTGAGTGGCTGATCTTAAGGGTATCTGCAGTCTTATGGTTTGAGAGCCCCATGTTCATTTGACCCTCACCTATGGTATGTTTGCGTTGGCAAGTAACCTGCAGGCATTCTGAAGCTGTTTTGGAAGTTTCTGCCCATCCAGTGTTGCCCCAGTGTGCCATTTAGCAAGCCTAGTGGCTGAATTAAATAAAACAGTTGTTTTAAAATGTAGTCGGCATACACCCTAAACAAATCTGAGGCTCTCTTGTTGCTTTCTGTGTGCCCAGAGTTTGAATAGAAGGGGTAGCTAGGGGCAAGTTGCAGAGGAAGGGAGTTGGTGTCTCTCTGAGAATGTCCGAGGGTCTGTGATTCTGTGTTTCCCAGAGCAAGTTGGGGGAAGTTAATGTTACCCACCCTCTTGCACTGGGACACACAGATAAAGACAGCCCCTAGAACCTTGTTCAAAGACACATTGATGCACACTTTCCTCCCAACTTGCCCCTAGTCAGTAAATAAAACAAACTTCTCTCCATCACCCACATTTTCTCTGTGGGAGAAAAGAAAGCAACACAGGCCATCAGGTCTCTTGATTTTTGCATAGAGAAAAGCAAGTTGAGTGGTGAGGGTTGCATGAAGCACTAACCAAGTTAGGTGGGGGCTGGTTTCTGAGCAAGTCAGAAGACCTCAGACCAAGTTGTGAGTGTGTGGAGTCACATCATATATTGCCTACATTGCACATGTGTGATCCCTGTAAACTTGTTCTGTGGAAGCAAGCAGAGACCCGCAGACTTGCTCAGCAACACAGCCATGCCACTCTCCCAAACTTGTTCTGGGGCAAGCAACAGAAACCCTTAGGCTTGTTCAGGGAAGCACAAGATGTAAGCCCCCCTCCCCCCATGGTTCCACGTCATAACAGTGAATAAAGAAAAGCACTGAATGAGCAATGAGTCCACAACGCTGAAAACAAACAAGGCACCTGTCTACTACAGCAACCCAACAACAGCAAGTGGTGCAACACACTCTACAGGACGCAATTTCTAACATTTTATGTGGTGGTCTGTGCCCTCCACCTCCCCCCCCCCCGCACAGTGGGCTTTGCCCCCTGCATGCCCCTTACTTTAGATAATCAACCCCACATGGGGGACTGACACTGGGATAGGGAGGTTACTTAGGAAGGGGCTACTCAAGGTGGGGGACAGTGGGCCATGGTGTGCAGTTCCAGGGATTGGAAGGAAAAAAAAAGTAGTCACACACACAAAATTGTAAAAAATACATTCATGCACCTACTGAGCTCCGAACCCAGGTTCTCACACACTACAGGCAGTGACTCAAGGCACAGCAGCAAGTGGCCAGCTGAGAACAGCCTGCCCAACTACCTCCCATATTCTTCTGCCATATAGCTCCCTCTACCGGTCGCTGTACTCCTCATTTGTTATTCTTTCTCTTTTGCTGCAGCTCATACCACATCTCACTCTCCTGTTCAGTAGCTCATCTGACAGGCGGTTGAATTGAGTCTGTTATATTGAGTCACTCAATTTGACTCGCCCATGTCACTGGATACCCCCCACCCCCAATGCAGACTTGCTGTAAGGATGCAGTCATTTCTGTTTACCCCAAACACAACTTTGGAGGGATCATCTGACTTGTCCAACCCTACAAGCTGATGGAGGCTGTCTGCATTTGGTGTAGTAGGGGAACATTCTGTGCTGGTGGTATGGGCACACAGTTGTCATTGGTTTGATGAGGTGAGGGGACTGTCTTGCTAGTGGGGCAGGAGGATTGTGTGTCTGGTTGGGTCTTAGACTGTCTGTGTTTGGTGGGTCAGAGTGGAAAGTGGCTGTGCTGGTGTGGTGGGGAGAATGACAGTGCTGGTGGGTCGGTGTGGGGATAGTGGTCATGCTGATGTTGTGGGGATAGTCAGCATGCTGGTGGGATGGGGTGGGGAGTGTGGATGTGCTGTGGGATGCGGTGGGGAGAATGGGCATGCTGGTGGGATAGGGTGGGGAGTGTGGGTGTGCTCTGGGATGGGGTGGAGAGAGTGGGCATGCTGATGGGATGGGGTGGAGAGAGTGGCTGTGCTGGTGGGATGGGGTGGGGAGAGTGGCCATGCTGTAAGATTCTACATTGAAACACAGTTACTCGGATAAAGGTACTGGTATTTATCACACTCCTTTTTTGTCCACCCCATTGCATAAATTTATTTATATTTATAGCTCATTAGGGCTCTTTCTATTTACTGCTCTGTGTTTTTAATTATAGGCTCTCCTGAACCTTATGCTGTTCTTTTCCTCCCCCAATCCTTTAGTAGTCCTTGGTGCTCTGACATTAGTCACTGTGCTGCTGTATTGTATGCAGTTCTTGCTGTTTCTCTGGCTTCTTAGGGAGCCCAAATATTCCTCCCCCCACTACTTTTATGCCCATTTCAGGCATTGGCCTTTGGCTGCAGTGTGGCTTTTCCTTTGTGGCCCCTATTCTGTGTGTCTGCTCCCCAAGTCCCTTCATACCAGGCCCCTAAGGGCACTTACACTCAGCCACCATGTGGCTCAGCTGGCAGTTCCTGCCACCTACTTTGGCTGCCCAATCCTCTAGACCCTCTTAACCATCCTCTCCTTCAGACCCTCTTAACCAGCCCCTCGGGGGGGGGAGCAGGGCTCTTCACATAGCTGCTTTGTGCCTGATTGGTAAAGGGAGGCATATTTGCCCTAGTCTCCTCCCCTCCCAATAATTTCTGTCTTCTTTCCCACCCACATGGAGTAGGCTACAGCCTGAACTCCATACAGGCTTGGACTGGGAATTGAAAGTGCCTGCCAGTACTATCACTCTAACACAGTAGCAATAACATGATGGTTGCATAGCAACAGCAACTGCATTTCTGATCGGCGGTTTTCTGACCAGCCTACTTGCCTGTTATATGCAGTCAGGACCCAGGGACACTCCCCCCCTCACTAGATGCCAGGGAAAGGTTAAACAGAGTAACAGAAAAAATACTATTTGCCACTAGCCATGAGGGAGTTGCTCCACTACACCACCAGGTCAATACCTTTAAAACTTTGGCCTCCTGATATTTCTCAAGACCCCTGAACCACCAGGGTCTTTTTAAATGATACAGGGACCACTAGCCCAAGAGCACCCCCACTAGCCCATTAGGGCTACAACTTAAATCTGCTGGTCACCAGCAGGCCAACTAGTGGTGCTAAAGGGGTTTTGCTGAGCCCTCAATATCTCTTTATTATTTTCCTAGTTGACTGTGTCTATGTTTTTATTTCCTATGTATGTTTTCCTTACTGTGACTTTAAGTGTGTCTTTTCCACTAAAACTCCCTTTCCTTTACTCCTGTGTTGTACTGTACCCCTTTGTTTTTTGTTATTCAGTATACTTTTTGGTCATGGATGTCCAGATCCCACTGCTCCTCTTCACATGCTCTCTCTCTGACACTACCATATGTCCCCATAGTAATCTCTTTTTTCTCTTTATTTGTACAGGTCTGGCCAACCTGTATACCAATCAGATAAGTATCTTTGTTTAATCCCACCCATATCTCCTCTAGGACTTCTGACCCTTTGTGTCTCCTCAACCTTCTCTGTTCTTCTCTTTCAGGTCATGCAAGAATTCCCCAAACCCAGGACACCCCAACTCTGGATTCCCTGACTGATGGGGCAGGTAAGTCCAATGTAATTACCTAACTGCCCTGCCGTGTGTGTGGCATATAACAGGGTGCCACTCCATTGTAATGTGTAGCAACTTGATTTGTGTATTCTGTGGCCTGGAAAGTAGAGCTATTTCAGTCTTGTCCCCACCTGGTGTTTGTTAGAGGTGTCTACTTACCAAATCGGACCTTGCTTACTTATGAGATTTGATTGTACAAGGCTTCAAGGTGGTATGGCTGCAGGCACATATAGAGACTATTTCACCCTACTCCATGCAGAACAAGCTGTTAACCTCACACTAATCACAAAGGTGTGAGGTTACCAGTGCATTCAGCAAGATGACGGGTTTGTTACATATAATGATATGGCAGGTTGTTTGTAAAACATGCAGGTGACAGGCAAACCCCTCATGAGTGTTGATTTCAAAACAGTGCCCAGTACTTTTTAAAAATTATTTTTACTGGGTGTCATTTTGAAATCTGCACTCTTCTAGTGCACATGGATCATGCTGGAATTCAACACAATTAATAAGCCATTAAAGCACATATGGGTCATGCCAGCATTGTGTGTGATTAATGGGCCATTAAAATACAACAAATACCATTTAAAGAATATTGGCCATTAAAAGGGTGATCAAAATGTAATGATGCCATTATTTATATACCGATTAAGGGGATAGTGGATTGGGTGCTGTTCATGAAATTTGAAATTTAAAGAGTGGTGTGCCATCAAATGGCATGAATGAATTTCATATTTACTCAGTTATTTATTTCAGAAGCAAACCATCTGCACAGATGACAAAATGTTGACATTCACCTTGATCATGATTCTTGCTTGAAGAACATTTCGCAAAACAGATAGTACAAAGACTGTCTCAAAGCAATCCATATGATCAGTGGAGACTAGGATGGAAGGGGGAGGTTATGATAGTACCTGCCATTTCATAAAGGAGGTTAACCGGTAACTACTGTAGGTGAATGTGGAAACTATTCAGATTGGTACATCAAGGTAATATGGTCCCTGGAGACTAGAACAGAAAGGGGGGCTATGATAGTACCTGCCATTTTGTAAAGGGGATTAACTGGTAACTAGGTGAATGTAGAAACTATTCAGATTGGTACATCAAGGTAATATGGTCATGAGGGGAAACTTGGAGGTAGATTGGGAGGTATATTTAACAAAGAGGGTGGTGGATCCATTAAAATCTGCCAGTCACAAGTAGGAGATTTAAAAGGTACATCAGGAAGTCTATTAAACAGAGGATGGTGTATCCATTGAAAAATCTTACTGGCATTGGATGATGGATCAGTTGAAAAATTGACCAAATGATGCAGTGATAACAATTAGTTGTTCCAAGCAGAGAGACACATGGAAGGGCACTAAAACCAGGCATTGGTTGGTGCATCCATTGAAAAATATGCCAGGTGATGAGTGATAACAATTAGTTGTTTCAAGCAAAGAGGTATGGAAGGGCACCAAAACCAGGGTGGAGAATGGTGAATGCTAGGAACCAGGAGAGATGGTATGTGCCAGAGTAGACTGGAAATCTGTCAGACTAGATCACTGTGCTCTACCACCAATCTGTTTGCATACTTTTTTAAATTATTTATTTTTACTGCACAAGGCCAATGTGCATGTAAAATGACACACAATGGGAGATATGGAACATCAGTATCATTGCTCTTGAAAAAAGATACACACATTTTGTAATCATTTACTTACAATAAGAATGCACAGATAAGCAGGATACTATGGGCTATATGTACACTTGTTCACATTGTAAGTAACGTGCAGGAAATTTCTATGCAGATATAGAAGTTTGAGACTGACCATATAACATTATTTTCAGTTTAGTTTTAAAGTGTTATATTTTGGTCTTTCCCTTATTGACACTTCTGCATTTTAGCAGCTCAAGGTCTGTGATGGCACCCTTGAAGAAGACAATGTTTAACATCCTTCAAGAACACTGAAAAAGGTATGAGAACATGAGATTTTTGCATGGACCTACCATGACTCTGTACACTGTAGGTGAGCACTGTTTTATTTTCTTAATACTGGGAAATTTTTTGGGAGATGCAAAGCCACTTTGAAGTATGGGTTACTGCCTGATAACAGCACTTCTTGTTCAATGAAAAATTCCATTTGCAAAAGGTGTTAATCTAGCCATGTATAATAGATCACATGCCTGCCATCATGGTGCTGAGATCAGGCAAAACACTTTGATTTATTATTGCTGCATTATTTATATAGACATTGGACAACATTTCACAAGATAAGGCTGTGTCATGATACAGGTTTTCAGACACTATTTGTGTACAACTTGAAGGTAAAATGTACTCCATACTTTTCAAGCCTATAAATGACTATATATTTAAGGTTAAAAATTCTGCATCGAACTGGGATGTGATTATTAAAGGTTAAAAATACTGCTTCTGACTGGGATGGGACTGTTAAGTTAGTTGTAATAATAAATGACACTTAACAGTAAAAGCCCAGTCCTAAGCAATATTTTTAACCTTACATATCAATTCGATAGCAGTACTTTTAACCTTAAAGTTGTAAGAATCATGCATAAGCAGTAAAGTATACTGCTAAAAAGCAGTCCTTGACCATCACCTAGACTGCTAAGACCGCTATGAAAACTGCTATCTTAGTCTTCTGATTTAAATATTTTGTACTATAGGCAGGCTAACTTAAGGCTTTGGACTGTGAAGGCAATCAAGATAACTAATACATTCTTATTAACATGGCAAAAACAGTTTGAAGGCTAATTTCATGCTAATGTACTGCTAAGATGAAAACAGTCTGACTGCTATTTGAAGGTTAGGTGAATGCCTTCCATTTGGGTAAGGGAACTTGGCTTGAGTAAGGGAGAACATGGTCAGGACCCCATAGCAATTGATATGTATATGCAGCAAATAAGTCCAGATGCACTAACTTACCCTACAAGTGTTAAGTATCACAATCTGCATAATACACAAGGATTACAATGATGAATCTTCATGTGGTTTAGCTGGTTTGGGTTCTAATGTTTATAATACAGGGATGAATAACTAGCGAAGACATTTTTTCAATGACTGCTAAATGTGGTACAGTGGAAGATGTTTTGCAAAGGTATAACAGAAATTATGTCTATGAGGTATTGTTGTCCAAGAATTGAATTAAGTTTTCATAGACACAGATTACATTTACAGTACATGATTGTCCCTTTGTGCATCACTGCTGCTCTCTGTACTGAAATCACTGTTAGACATGTGGCTAACTTAAATATTTAAGTAGTGATTCTAGAATTTTACCTGGAACCTGTGTTAATTTTTTTAAAAAAATATATTTTGAGGGGGTGCCTGTTTATGGATTATCCCAATATTTAATTTCAGCATTTTAGTGGAAACTTTGAACTCTGAGTTTCTTATTCTGAATTTTTTGTAGTATGTTGTCTGTATTTATATTAATTATGTTGCCATTCCTGGTAAGAGGCAGGGGACTGAGTTGTGATTGGGTTTGAATAAGGAACACAAATATTCATTACACTGCTTTGCTATCTTCACTGGATTTTTTACTGTTTCCCCTTTAATATTAATATACATATATATACAGTATATATATATATATATATATATATATATATATATATATATATATATATATATATATATATATATATATATATATATATATATATATTGTTTAGGTTATTGATGTAACTGCACAATTGCTTGCTGTTGCTTTTGTCTGTAACTCTTGCATTTGAGTTCCATTTCCTTTTTGAAATGGTTATTTTTGCATTTATGTTTACATGGAAACATAGACTTTGACGGCAGATAAGGACTACTTGGCCCACCTAGTCTGCCCATTTCCCTACCTACAGGATAAGCTGCAGATATTATTTAACAAACAGCCTATTTCGTCCTACCTTCCACAAAAATTGCCTTATGTCTGTCCCATGCGTTCTTGAATTCTCCCACAGTTTTAGAACCCACAACCTCCTCAGGAAGGCTGTTCCTGCATTCACCACCCTCTCTGTGAAAAAATACTTCCTCACATTGCCCCTGAGCCATCTCCCCTCTATCTTTAAATTGTGTCCCCTTGTCCTTGCACAACTCTTTTTCTGAAATATGCTACCCTCTTGGACTTTGTTGATTCCACTGAGGTACTTAAAAGTATCTATCATGTGCCCCCTCTCCCTCCTTTCCTCAAGGATATACATATTAAGCTCCTTTAGTCTCTCCTTGTATGGCTTCTCTTGCAGACCCTGCACAATTTTAGTTGCCCTCCTCTGGATTGCTTCCATCCTGTCTATGTCCTTGTGGAGATGGGGTCTCCAGAACTGGATGCAGTACTCCAGATGGGGTCTCACCAACTGTCTGTACAGAGGGATAACAACTTCCTGTTTTCTACTGGTGATGCCTCTCCCTATACATCCCAGTATCCCCCCAGCCCTCCCTACTGCCTTCTCACATTACTTGCTTACCTTAAGGTCATCTGATATGATTACCACCAGGTCCCTTTCCATTTTGTTGTTGTTACTACCCCCCCTTGTGTAATCTTCCCCTGGGTTTTTATTTCCCAGGTGCATTATTTTTCACTTCTTTGCATTGAATCCAAGCTGCCATACTTCTGACCATTCCTCCAGCCTTGCCAAGTCCCTTCTCATCATTCCCATGCCTCCTTGTATATCGACCCTATTGCAGATCTTTGTGTCATCTGCAAAGAGTCATACTTTTCCTTCCAGTCTGTCTACAATGTCACTTATAAAGACATTAAAAATGGCTGGACCCAGTACTGAACCCTGCGGTACCCCACTTGTAACCCCTCATTCTTCAGAGTGGACTTCATTTACAATTATGTTATGTGTCCTGCTGTCCAGCCAATGTTTTAGCCAGGCTATCACCCTGGGACCCACTCCCAGGCTGGTTAATTTAACTATTAGTCTTTTGTGTGGGACTGTGTCAAATTCCTTGCTAAAGTCTAGGTAGGCCATGTCCACAGCCCCTCCCTGGTCTACTACTTTGGCCACCCAGTCAAAGAAATCAATTAGATTTGTCTGACATGACCTTCCTGCTGAGAACCCATGCTGCCTTGGGTCCTGTGCCCCACTGGCCTCTAGGTACTCAACAATTCTTTCCTTCAGAAGTGATTCCATCACATTCCCTACCACAGAGGTCAAACTGACAGGTCTGTAGTTTCCTGCCTCTGTCTTGCTCCCACTTTTGTGAAGGGGTAGCATATTCACCTTCCTCCCATCCTCAGGTACCACACCATCCTCCCGTGATTTGTTAAAAAAGGTAGTTAGTGATGTCACTAGGTCTCTCCTTAATTCTTTTAGAATTCTGGGGTGATTTCCATCTTGCCCGATTGCTTTGTCCACCTTCAGTTTTAGGAGTTCTTTCAGAACCCTTTCTTCTGTGAAAGGACTGGGATTGACCCCCCCATCCAGAGTGCTTCTGTTAATTAGATCAGGCACCTCCCCATCCTCCTCTTTTGTGAATACTGAGCAGAAGTATGCATTTAGAATCCCTGTTTTTTTACTGGTCCTCTCTGCCCACCCACCGTCCATTCTATTCAGCCTCACTATCCCTCCCTTTGTCTTTCTACGGTCCCTGATGTACCTAAAAAAGGTTTTATCCCCCTTCTTAACCAAGTTGGCTGTCCTTTCCTCAGTTTGGGCCTTTGCTATTCTGACTACCCTCCCTGCTTCCTTCTGCCTTAACTGGTGCAGTTCTCTGTCCTGCTCCTTCTGTGTTTCCTTATACTTCCTAAATGCTATCTTATTCTCCCTAACCTTCACCATCACCTCTTTTGAGAACCATAGTGGCTTTTTCTTTCATTTTGATTTGTTTATTTGCTTCACACAAAGGCTTGTTGCATCTGTGGTGACAGTTTTGATGTTTCCCCATTGTTGCTCCACCCCTCCTTCTAGCCTATTTGCTAGTGCTTTTCTAAGGCACTCTCCCATCTTTCAAAAGTCAGCCCTCCTGAAGTCCAGAACCCTCAATTTTGTATGGCTTGACTCTGTAGCTCAGTTTATCATGAACCACACTGTTTGGTGGTCACTTGTTCCTAGATGGCTACCCACATCTAGATTGGAGATCCTCTCACCATCCCCATTTGAGAGTATGAGGTCTAAGATTGCTCCCTCATGAGTGGGTTCCAAAACTAGCTGTCTGAGGCATGTCACCTGAAGGGCATTGAGAATGGCCCTGCTTTTGGGTGTGGCTACAGCCAAGGTGCTCCAGTTAACATCTGGCATATTCAGGTCCTCCATCAACAGTATCTCCTCTTTCTCTGCCATCCTAAGGATGCCTTCTATTATATCCTTGTCCATTCCCTCCCCCTGACATGGGGGTCTGTATACAACCACTGTGCAGATTGTGGTGTCATTTTCATTGTCATTGTCTAAGGTGATCTACAGTGCCTCCTGTCCTCCCTGTTTACTCTTTTCTTTAGTTGCTTTTATCCCTTCCCTTACATAGAGAGCTACTCTTCCCCCTCTTCTCCCCTCCCTGTCTATCCTTGATTCTCTGTGCACCATGTCTCTGTGACTGCCATGTTATCCAGGCATCCCTCTTCCATCAAGGCCACCAGTTCAGGAGCTTGTTGCCCAGACTACGGTCATTGGTACTTATTAACCTCTCATTTCTTGATGGCCTTATCCCTTTTTGCCCCATCCCCATCCTTATTGTGTTTGTCATTTTCTCCATTTACCCCTGCCCTTCTCCCTATCTACATTTATATCTTGGTGTTTACCTCACTTACTACCCTGATCTTTTGGGGGGGGCTAGGATTTCCCTGCTCCTTTCCAGTGCCCCCCTGGCTAGTTTAAATGCTTGCCAATGAAACATTTAAACCTCTCACCTAGAATCCTGGTTCCCCTCCTGGACAGATGCAGACCATCATGCCAGTATAGGCCTGCATCCCTCCAGGTGGACCCCAGCCCCCACTGAATTCAAATCCCTGAGCTCTGCACCAGTTTTTCAACCACTGATTGAATTCCATGGTGTGGAGCACCCTAGCCTCACCCATGCCATAGATAGGCAGCACCTCCGAGAAGGGTACCATGCCTGTTACTTGTCCAAGGCCCTTCCCCAACTCCACAAACTCTTCCTGCACTGCTCTGATCCCTTTCTTAGCAAGGTCATTTGTCCCTAGGTGGACAATGACATCCCACTCACTCCCATGTGCAGCTGCTCCAGTGATCCTGAGGATTTGCTCCCTGTCCAGCCAAGCCATGGCACCAGGCAGGCACCTTACCTCCCTCTCCTCTTTCTTTTAAAATGTTTCATATTCTGACCATGTGGTTATGTCATGGCTTTTGTTTTCAGATATTTTATTGCATGTTAAGCTTTTTTTTGTTGTTGTTGAGTAGCTTTCTTCACATCCTCATTTAGCCATCTTGCTTGTCATCATTTGTTATATTCCTTGATCCTTTTAATGTAAACTATTGCAAATGATAATATGTTGCCCTTTATAATCTGCCAAATATCATTTACTGTTTTGTTGTTTTGAATTGTATGCCAATCTTTTACTTTGATTTGTTTGTTGTTTTGTTCCTTCCCACTGCATCTAGGACTCTTTCCCTTCCTTTTTATCCTTTTCAACTGTTTTCTGTATGTAGGACCTATATTTTACTTGAGCTTTCATCCTTTCTTGAGTATAATGAAAATGCATTTCAATGCTGCTCACTTGCTTTATACATTTTATAACCCCCCCTTGCTTTGGATTATTTTATGAACACTTTTTCTTCTGTGTTTCTTTTTTTCTCTCTTTTTCTTTATGGTCCTGACTGCTATAGAGATGCATATTTTTGATTTAAATTTACAGTAGGTTGATTCCATGGATTTTGAATATTTGAGCAGTACTTGTTTTTGGCATTGTGTTACTGGTACCATAGGTTTTATATTTAACATCTTAAAATTGATTTCAACATGAATGTATAATGCTCATGTACCAGCTATTTACTAACATAGAGACATTGAATCTGTTGGCAGAAAAGGACTTCCTGGCCCACCTAGTCTGCCTTAAGGTCCCTACCTACTGTGCTGCCATGGACAACAACTGATCTCCATCCTTAATCCCTTCACCCCCACTGCTCCAGCCCTGTTTCCAAGGTCCCCCTTATGTGTATCCCATGCATGCTTGAAAACTGTTACCATTTTAGTACCCATTAGCTCTTCTGGAAGACTGTTCCAGGTGTCCACTGCCCTATCTGTAAAGAAGTATTTCCTCATACCCCCTCTAAGTCTTCCCCCATTCTAGGTACATATCATCCCCCCCTGTCCTTGAACATCTCTTTCTTAGCAGAATTGAACCTTCCTGTACCTTGTTGACACCTTTGAGGTATTTGCTTCTATCATGTCTCCCCTTTCCCTCCTTTTCTCTAGAGAGTGCATATTTAACTGCCTGAGTCTTTCCCCATAGGTAACAGTTCCATCATCTCTCGACTTGAGTACAAATTTAAAATTCCTGGCTTCACCCCTGCTTACATGCATGATGTATCTTACAGCTGAGGTCTTAAGAGCTGGTGTCAAGTGAATTACTCCATATAGGTAAAGGGATAAAGCTTGATCCCCAAGAGATGCAAACAGGACATATCACGTTATCAGTCATTTAAAATAACAAGTTTAGTTTCACATTCTTACTATGAGGGAAGCAAGTAAGTTCAACCAGCATGGTCAGCATACAGATAAATTAACACCTCTGGATGAGTGGGGGGGCACTAGCAAAACAAGTTTCTCAGTTTGCAAATGGTTGTAAATTAAGCACTGAAACTTAACACAGAAAGAAAAGGCCCATAAAACACTGTAAAGGAGGTTTCAGCTTGCAAAAAAAAGAGGAAGTACTGGAAGTAATTAAAGGAAAACCACATATCAAAATCAGGACACTATATGTATTATTAACTTTTTTGTGTTCTAACTTCATCTCAGTGGTTGTTTTTTCAGTTCTATCTTTGAAATGAGTTTTTTTCTAACTGTCCCTGGCTGTTTTATGGTCCCTGAGGGCTGCCATTTAGTGTGTTGGGGTGTGTGTGTGTGTGTGTGTAAGCATGTCACTATTTACAGTAGTTTTGTCTGCACTCCTGTTGCTATCCCTCAGTCCCTTTCAGTTTTTGCATCACTACCAAGTAGCAGAAATGGAACAGCCTTTCTTGTTTGAGTAGACCATGAATGAAATGATATATGCAAAATTGGAATGGTTTATATAAACTAGTCTGGAAACGTAATGGAGCACAGCTATTTATAAAACAAATCTGTGATTGCTCATCAACAATGCTACTGTACTTTACCCTCTCCTCAATTGCATAGCAAGGGACTTATCAGTTTATCCCAGCAGCAGTTATTGCTGCCTGCAATCTGTATATAAACTGTGTCACTTGGCCCAAAATCCTGCTCCCCCCATTTTGATCAACATGTTATGGACTTTTGATTCAATTCCTTGTCTCTTGCATAGAAGACAGTGCTTGTAGACAAATCTAATCATTTTGCAGTTGTGGTCATGCATTGACTAAGTAGGCTTTGTGATTGTTTGTGTTTATGTGATCAAATCCTTAGTATTTGGTTACTTTATTGATGTGTCCTATGGAGGGACATTGAATGTGCAGGATAGTTTTTTAGCAAATTTATAAATATTGCAGAGGCACCAGACTTGGACTTTGGGTGGAGTTTTCCTTTAACATCTCTCAAGCTGGAGGAAAGTCCCATAAAACACTATGGAGAAGGTTTCAAATTACAAAAAAAGGAAGTACTGGGGAGGACTTAATTAACTTCTCAAGCCAGAGGAAAAATAATGCTCTCCAGCTGCCATACACACACAGGCTGCTTAGTAATGAGGCTTCAGCGGAGGATGCTGTTTTTAACACTCTACCATGTTGTTTGGAAGGTAATTATGCAGGTAGTCATTTTCTCAAAGCAAAACATCTGCAGAGTTACCCCCACTGCAGCCATAAAAAGTGGGAATGATCAATGACTGCTGAGAAAAGAAGAATAATATTTTTTTATCCTTTATTTTTTTAACTTTATTTTATTTAATAACAGTTTACAATGCAAAAAATACAGAACATCACCAATCAAAACAGTGGAGCTTTCTATTAGTGAATGATAAATACTTCTAACAAATAGTGATATAGAATGGTAATATACACAGTTCTATACCTGGTCCTACCCACCCCCATCCCACTCCAACTTTAACCCCTTTGAAAAATAATGATAAAATAAAGTAAATGAAAGTGCTACGAAATTTCAAAACTCATATATTAATAAGAAAAAAAACACCTTTAGACAGCCGTTAACAAACTCCACAGGATCTACAAGTCCTATGAAGTTATCTAGTTGAATTAAGTATCAGATGATAGATCCTCCCCCATTTATTATAAAATCAGACCATATTGTTGTGAAATAAATAGATCAGTCTAGTAATCTGGAGATTAAGTAGAATATTGGATATCCATTCTCTTAAATGTATTATCTCCTTAACTAGCCAGTGTTTGGCTATCAATTGTTTTGTGGAAATACTTATCATAGAAATAGTAGATTTATTGCTCAAATCCTTAATTTGAGTAAAGTCTCCTAGAATACAAGTCTCAAAATGAAAAACATGATGTAATTTTTCCTTCATCCTGAGTAGCAAGCTGACAATGATTGACAACTGAGTGACAAGCTTACAAACAGCACAATGATCACAGTGGAGACTATTACAGTACACTTTATACTTTACAATACAGCAGGGTCCTTGGCCCAGCAGCACCACAGTCCCAGTCAGGCAGTCAGCCACCAGTGCTGTAAGTCACAGAACAGCAGAAGACACAGAAGTTTCACAGTAAAACTATTATTTTTGCAGCAACAATCACTTTTACAATTATAAAAGCACTAGTATAAGCAGTAGATAAACACCTCCAAAATGTTATGGACACAGCACAAAGACAACTGGGAGAAACTATCAGAAGATAAAATTTCAACAGCAAGCAGACACTTCTCTCACACCTCTCACAGGAGAACTATACTGACACTAGGCCTGCCAAACCTGAAGTACAGAATTCAACTACCAGTTTTATGCACCTTCCTGCAACACTAGGATTTTGCATTTAGGATGTCAAAATCTGAAATTCTAAAATCCTCTGAAAATGTACTTCTTAGGGTTTAAGATAATTGGTCAGCAATATCTTAAATCCTAAACCCCGAAAACAGATCAGGATCCAATGCATCTCTTTTAGGCATCTAAAATCTGACAATCCCTAAATATTAGTAACGAGAGTCTTTATCAGACTTTATAAAAGATTGAGCTAATGCAACAGGGAATTTAAAACTATGAGGATTCCAAATGACCCCTAAGGACATCATTTCAAAACAAAGCCCTGTTAGAAACGAGCCCTTTAATGCTGTTCAAAACAAACCAACCAATATATCAGAACCAGGTCCAAAATATTCACAAACTCCCATTGTTCTAAATGAATCCCTCAAAACCAATGCTTCTATGCTTTGCTTGGTTAGAACAGGCTCTGTGGTTTAAAATTACAAACAAAAACAATAGCTAACCAAAATGAATCTTGAATTATGTAGCATCTTTCAAGTGCTAGTTTCCCAGAGCAATTTATAATTAAATGTAAAAAACAACCAGAAGAACTCAAGTGAGCCTGTAAAACTGTAATTAAAAATAAGTTATATTTTGGGAATCTCATTACAGTAATATTTCCTAACCATATCAGCTCCTTAGAGACCTCCAGCCCTAACTGTAAATAATCACTGTGTATGAGACCTTCAGATGGGTTTAGATTTGAAAGTGTGTAGCTCGCCATCCACGCCTGATGGATTCAGTTGTGAAAATAGGGTCATTAATTCTCAAAAGAAATAATCACTAATTAAACAGTACTAATAATTAACTACTGTATTCATTAGATGAACTTTGATTTATTTTTCACTTGCTAATGAGTTAACAGCAAGCATTCTTTTACACACTATATTAAAATTAAGGGTTTAATCTTGAAAGTCCTATACAGATGCATAGTGCTAGTTACTGTCATAGAATGCCCCTCTGCACATGCAGAGTACCTTGCTGCATTCACAAACCCACCCACCCACTGTCAAGGAGCTCTGACACACTTTTCTTCCACAACCTCTTATGTGGGTGGTCAGGTTGGAAGGCAAGCCGGTGGGTGGGGCATTCTCTTTGGCATATGCCAGTCCAGATATAAATAGCTTTGGTCACAAAGAGGGCACAGATCTTACATGAGTAGGAAAACTTCTGCTGCAACATCTCCATGCATTTTTTTCATGACCAACCATAACGTTCAAGGACCACCACCCCCCTACACATGTCCCAAGGCCTCAGTTATGACATGAAGGGCTGCGAGGGACAGCTAGCCACTGTTTTTATTTTTCTTTATTTTGAAAAATTAAGTATGAATGGGGCAGAGGTAAGTAAGAGGGATGCCACTAGAGCCTTTACAGTGTAGTTGGTTAAGGTGGCAGACTGAATGGGCAACTTGGCCTGCTTTTGCCATCATTTTCCACATTTCTATGTACAAAATGTTGGCTTGTAATAGGGAAGCCCCACTCTTAGCTAGATTGCCATAATCCACAATCCCCTGCTTAAGCACAGAATTGAATTGACCTGGCTTTCAGATTGGAAGTCCATTGTTTAGCCCTTCTTATCCTACTACAACACCCTATGCTGCCACAAACAGATCAGTGCCTATGGATGGGGACAGCTGGGCTATGTGAAAGCTGCCCACAACCTAGGTTCATTCGGGTATGGAGCAAATTGATCTGGCTATTCATAAATTGCTGCAATGTGAATGGGGCTCTAAGGCTCATTTCCTACTGTGGTAGCAACACAAGGGTTCCTAATAGCTGTGGAATGTGTCAGCAAGTCTGGTACCACATAAAGCAGCAACTTGCTATTTTCAATGGGATGTTAATCCAATAAGCCCTAGGTACCTTAAGGCATGTTGCTATAAGAAGAAACATTTTATGGCCAATAATTTAAGTAGTTGATTTTGCATTTGTTCAATAGCTGATCTAGATGTGGGTTCCAGTGTGTGCCAAACTTGAATTCCTCTGAACAGAGACGCTGCCACACTCTTATCACCAGCCGGACTTCAGAGGAGTTCCAAGGATAGAGAGGGTGAGTCCTTTTGCTACCCTTCACCCTGCTCCCCACCAATCAACACCTCCTTAGGACCTGCTTGGACTCTTGAGGCCAAAAGAGCCTACACAGTAACTACGCACCTTATCCTACAATCCGCAAGCAGCTCAGTATGAGAAGTGCACATGGCATTCAAAATACGCTGAGTTTGAATGGCGAAGAACAAAGATGCTGGCTCCCACACACCACCAGTTAGCCTTCAGAGCAGTACCAAGGGGTTGAGAGGCTGAGTCCTTCTGCTGCCCTTCATTCTCCTGCCCACCAATCACCTCGTCCTATTTACCTGTTTGAACTCTTTAGGCCAGAAGAGCCTACACAGTAACAATGTCCCAGTGCTGTCTCCAGGCAATTGGGCAGCTCAGTAAGTGGAGTGGGCGTGGTTACCTCTTCCCCTCAAAACAGTTTTGTTAACTAGTGGGACTCCATGCAACAGGCTGGAGAGCAATGGTATGAACATAAGAGTCACACTGTGTATGTCAGCTGTGGAGTCAGTGGTTGACTAATCACTCTGCAAAAACAGTGTACACCTGCCTCTACCTAGCTACATGACTTATCATTCCTGACTGCCTGACCAATATAAAAGTTCTGTTCTGGTTGCCGGATGTTTTCCCGGTCTAAGCCCTCTGTAATTGTTGACTACATTGTGTGTGTCCTTTTAAAGAGCTAGTGTACTGCTTGCAATTAACAGTAATTTTCAGATGCAGTCAGCTGTCACTTCCAGTATCTGAAGTATTTTTTTATTTTCTGTTTGCTAATTAGAACATTTTCCACCCAGTAGTACTGGGGTTATGTGTAGAGCAGCACTCTGTCTAGAGGGGGAAAAAGTAAGTTCTGTTCCTCCCCCTATATCATCAGAAATTAGACCAAACTCCTTGAGACATCACAATCCTTGCAGCCTAAGCAGTGACTTTCAGAAGCTACCAATCAAAATGCAGGAAATTGTGACAGCACTAGTAACCAGGGAGAGCCAGTCCCTCCTGCTTCATGTGAAAGTGAAACATGGCAGTAAGAAATGATTCTCATTGGTTACTAGTAACGTCATAGTCAGTGTGGCTCCAGTGTTGATGTAATGGGAGGAACAGAACTGACATTTTTTCCCTCCAGACAGAGTGCTGCTCCACATATCACCCTAGTACTGACAGGTGAAACATCTTCTAATTTGCAAACAGAAAAGAATAAATATTTGAGATATAAGAAGTGATAGCTGACTACATCTGAAAGTTACAATTAATTGCAGACCGTGTTCAGGCAGTACACTAGCTCTTTAATCCAAGTCCATTATTTTACATTGTGGTCTTGCCTTGTTCTGGTTCAGTCTTTTGTACCTGTCTGTACCTAGTTGCCTCCCTATCAAGGTTAGGGACAGGATCTTGTTTCTTGTTAATATCATCTTCCTGCCTGTCTCCCTTTCTAGGTGAGACCTGCATCCCCCTTATTGTTTTCTACTGCCTCGCTATCTAAATGTGGCCTACGTCCCCATTTACTGATACTAGCTATCATCCTATCTTTGAAGCATACATACCCATTTTGTTACTGGCTGCCTCCCTATCAGGATAAGTCTTACATCCTTAATAATGTTTCCATTTTCCTCACTATCTGGCGGAAGCTTGTTATCATTTACTTTTAATGATACTGGTAGTCTCTCTTCTAGGTGATACCAGGTCCCCTCCCCTTACTAGCTGCTGCTGCTCCTTGTCCCTTCCCCTCCTAATCGCAAACTAAACTTCTCATCAGCAGCAGCTGCCTGTTCTCTGGCTCACTCCCTAGCTCAATGTGACTTATTTTAGCCACTTCAGCCCTTCTGGCCTGTGTTTAATTATTTCCCCATCTAGGTTTCATGTTTGGTACACCTATTCTCCCACTCTTTTACTTTTAACCCTCCCCCTCCTCTTCACCATCTCCCACCTTCCTCTTGCCTCTGCTGCCTGCCTGCCCCACTCCTACTGCCTTCTCCCCTCAGCATCCCCAACTGTCATTTCCTCCTCTCTCCCCACTCTATCTCATTCCACCTGGCATCCTGGGTGCTATCACCTACCATTTCCCTGGCTCAACCCCGAATTCTTCTGGTACCTTATACCTCCTTTCCCTCACCAATGCCACCCCTCTCTCCAATCCTTCCTCCCCTTTCAGGGGGCTGTTATGCTTATTTAAAATCTTTGCCTCCTTGTTGCTTATAGTAGTATGCAATGCTGAGCTAAATCATGGCCCTGACTCTTCCATCCCAACTCAGTTGCCTAAAGGGCTGTTTGTGGCCCATCTAAGCATCTGCATTTTCCTCATCCAGATGGATCAATTGCAACCTTTAATGCTCAACCTCCACCTGGATGTCCTACTTATCTCAGAATCATGACTCTCTGACAAGATCCCTGATACCTCTATCGCTGTTCATGACTTCACATTTGCCAGACAGGATTGAACTAAGAGAGATGATTGTGTTTCTAGCTGCATCTGCACTAACATCCAAGTTGAGCAGTTGCTCTCAGCCTCCTCCACCTCTGCTTATGAACTGCTCATCCTTTCACTGTTTTCCTCTTCACTGTCCCTATCATCATCAAATGGATCTACTGCTGTCTTGGTTTTCTCATGCCTCTGTCACTGATCTTCTCTCTAATATCTTCTCTCATTCCTTCTCATGTGAGTAAATAATTCTTGGAGATTTCAACCTCAATTGGCTCTAACCTTCTTGCAGTAAAGTATGTAAAAGCATAAAATCCCTTTAACTCTCCCAATTGAACTCTGACCCCACCTGTCTCAATCTTGAAACAGTAAACCACTCCTTCCTGGACTGGGTTCTTATCTACAACACTCACAGTTTTGTGGATGCAGGTACTGTACCTTCCCTGACAGTCTTCATGAGTACCATATGGTCTACTGTATGCACAAATATTGATGGGTCTAAGCTCCTCCCAAATTTATCTATATACATTCATTAAGATAACTGGACTTGTCTTTCCTCAATGCTGACCTACTCTCAACTAACTGGTCTCCCATGTCAGCAGCTGACAACATCAACTGTGCCTTCAAATTCTTCCATCCTAAATTCATGGCTGTCTGGGATTACCATGCAACCTTCCCCCTTAGAAAACCTAGGATCCGAGTTTCCCACCTCCCATGGATCTCACCTGACTTTCTTGCCTGCCTCTGCTCTACAGACCTACAGTAGCTTGGAGGACTTATAAATCCACTGCTACAATAACTTACTTGGTGACATATAGGTCCCTTTGCAATGCCTGTACCAGAGCTACTAGGATGGCAAAATCTGAATACTTCACATCCACATTCAAGAACACACTCAAGAACAATCTAAGCATTCCTTTTAAGTTCTGGAAGACTATCCACTGCCTAGTCTCACCTATGACCCAGTTTCCTTCCTCAGTCCTCAGCTGAGTAACGCCCCAATCTCTGACCCTGTTGCTGTAGCTTCCTCCTTCAAAATCATATTACTCCCTGCATTCACTCCCTTCCCCACTCCTCCCACTTCCTTCCCCCACTCTTGCCTCCACCACTTTTCTCCTTTTCTTCCTGACCCACCATTCCAGCTGGTAAAAGCTTTATTTTTATATAAGAATGCCAACACTGTTCAGGCATATAGTACCATATTTGCAAGGTGATCCTCTCAGAAAACTGCACACAAGTTACATACAATTCATGACTGAAAATATACAAATACAAAATACATGATGCAGTTATCTTAAGTACAAAATATACATGCATATCACATACTGAGTGAGTTTCATGTTCTAGCTTTAGAACCCCTTAGACGACTGAGCCATGATGGTCTTGACCACAGTCTCCTTCATATCTTTGCTCCTGCCTTTGCTAAGCCTATCACTACTATCCTTAACCTCTTTTTCTCCTTGACTACTGTCACTGATATTTGAAAATGGGCTACAGTCATTTCTCTTTCCTAAGAGGATGATCCTTCCTCTCCATGGAACTATCTGGCGTTCTCCCTTCTCCCTGCCCTGGCCAAGCTCCAGGAACACCTACAGCACTGCCAACCATGATGCAATGCAGCAGTGCTGCAGTATATCACAAAATACTGCAGTATGCTGCAAGGAACAGTGATTCAATGGCAAGTAAGCCCTTGTTACTGCAGTATTTTGTGACATGTCACTTACTGTAAGGTATTGCATTGCATTGTGGCTGGTTCCACTCTACTCCTCTTCTAACTCCTCCCCATCCTTCACACCTCTTCCTTTGCAACTCATTTCCAGTCTGGTTTCTGGAAGTCCTACTTTACCTTCGTCTCTCTGACTCTATACCATCAGGAAAGCAAGGCCTGATGACGTCTAAAATTTTTGTCAACCTGTTCAAGGCCTTCAACACTGTTACACACCCCTTCTCCTGCAAAAGCTTAAAAGGGCATGACTCTTTCACCTTGCAGTTAGTTGATTCCACTACTACCATTAGGGTCAGTCCCAAGCATCCACATTGGAGACTCACTCCCCTACACATCTTCTCAGGTGTAACCCAAGGCCCTTTTCTGAGTTCAGTTCTCTTCTTGTTTTCAGAAATGATTTCAGAGTTTGCTGTACCTCTGCAACCATCCACATATATGCAAATGAAGTAGTGTTCTTTACCTTTACTACCTCGGTCAGTGACCTGACTGCTTGGCTCTGACTAGATTTCTTCAACAACCAACATGGGTTCTGGGCAAAAGAACTATTCATCTCATGGAAATAGTTTCCATGACTTTTCGCACCAAGCAGAGGATGACTAGACTCTCTCTCCTCCACTCCCTCCACAAATGAAGTGATTCAGTGATTGAGTGTGTCATCTCCTTCAAATACCTTGGGGAATGACATCTACTAGGAAGTAGATGCTATTCATCAAAACCTCCACCCTAAACTCAGGGCTCTATCCAGGAAAAAAGCATGCATTCTGCTTCCCACTTGCAAAGAAATCCTGCCAAAGATTATCCTCACAACACTGATTATGGTTAAGTCATGTACAGTGCAGCTTCAAGGTCCACATTTGTAATACTAGACCCCCTTTCACTGTTTCTGATGTTTGCCCTGGACTACCCCTTTGTACCCATAATTGTTCCCTCTACTCCTCCCTAGCAATCCATTGCCTTGACTCCATATGCCTCTCCCACCGTGCTTCCTTTATTTCCAAATTCTGGCTTAGCTCCCTCCTCCTACCTTACTTCCCTCCTTTTGTCCCCCTCTACCCCATGAACTCCCTTTGTAATACCAATCTCTGCATCTCTGCCTCACATGAAACCATTATAGGCCAAGCTGCTTTCTCTTACCATTTCCCTAAACTGTAGTCTTTGCGTACTCCTACTATCTGCTCTGTCTCATCCCTTTATTCCCTTAAATCCCTACTTCAAGACTTTGCAACATACTCCTGTAATTGCCCTTGATTATGCAAAATGCAGCCCTGGTCCAGGCCTCCCTGTTTATTGCCTACGTATGCCTGTAGTTTAACTGCTGGACTTTGTACTTTGTTCTAATTCTGAATCTGTTCCACTGTTTATTACAAATTTACATTTATGCTATATTATATGTTACCATTTTGCACATGAACTGTAACTTACTATTCACTTTGTTGCACCTTATTGTTTGAGTTGCACTGTGTACCCCTTTCCCCCTTCCTCTTGGATGCATCTGGAAAAAGGCTATTATCAGCTCAGAGTGTGTTTTCCAGTAAAACGTTTGCAATAAATAAACAAATTAATCAAGCACTGAAAATGTTACGTGCATTTGTAATAACTCCATGGTATCATCTGAGTGTCCAAGGAATGAAATCGAGCAGCAAAGAAAAATGTCACTCATAAACAATAAGGCCATAGGCCATAATGTTCATAGAGTGGTAAACATGAATTTAATTGTAAAGCATCATGGCATAGGATTACTGGTCAACAAAAATGACAGTGTAAAATGGCCAGGCAAGTGGTGTCCTGTATCTGTATTTTAGCAAGGCCTTCGACTCAGTGCCCCACAGAAAACTGGTCAGAAAGCTGGAGGACGTGGGGGTGGGGACCAAGCTTATAGGATTGGTCAGAAGCTGGGTGCAGGATAAAAGCCAAAGAGTGGTAGTCAGGGGAGGATTCTAAGAAGCAAGGTCTTTGACCATTGGGGACCTACAGGGCTTGGTACTCGGCCCACTATTATTTAACATCTTCATAAGTGACAACACAGATGGCATCAAGGGCAAAATCTGCCTGTTTATGAATGACTCAAAGCTCTGTGGGATGGTAAACATAAGGAGAGAAGCCACAAGCTTAGGGAGGACCAGGGTAGGCTAGAAGAGTGGCCTGGCATCTGGCAGCTGGGGATCAATGCTAAAAAGAGCAAAGTTATGCACTTTGGAGTAAAGAATCCAGGCACCAAAAACTGGTTTTGTGGAACAGAGGGTAATAAGGTCAGAAGAAGAAAAAGACCTGCGAGTAATAATCACAAGAGATCTGAAACATTCTGCACACTGCAAGAGAGCAGTAGGAAAAGCACATCAGATGCTGGGCTGCATTGTTGGGGAAATTACCACCAGGAAGGTGGAGGTTGGTCACTGGAAAAAACACACCTGAAGTACAGTGTGCACTTTTGGTGCCCATATCTTAAGAAGAAAGTCAGCTTGCTGGAGACAGTCCAAAGAAAGGCAACCAAGATGATCCAAGGCCAGCAGGGCAACTCCGATGACAAGAGGGTCAGGGACCTCAACATGTCATCTCTCAAGGAAAGATGGGGGAAAGGAGACATGACTGAGACCTTCTAGCGCCTTAGGTGTATTAACAGGGTGGGCACTGAGGTCCACTTCAGCTTTAGACATGACCACTGAAGGCACATCCTAAAGCTAGTTAGGGGAAGTTCAGAAGGGAGATGAGAGGTGGCACTTTTTCGCCAAAAGGGTGGTGGCAAAGTGCAGTGAGCTGCCAGGGAAGGTAGCTGCCCTAAAAATAGTAGACAGCTTCAAGAGGGGTTGGGACAGGTTGAGGTGAAAAATTGCAGGTAGAAGAGGAGAGAGTGAGGGAAAAAGAGAGAAGTAGAGGGGTAGAAAGGGCGAGGTGTGGCAGATCCCTTTGTAAAAATTAGGGAGTTGCAGAACTGAGCAGACTAGAGAGACCACGAGGCCTTTATTTGCTGCCATGTTCATATTTCCATATGTAAACCATTCATCTTACTGCTAGTTTGAAGTGATATGGCTGTTTGACTTTTCTCAAAAAAGTTAAAATTTTAAGAAAAGAAGTTACCTCAAAACTGCTTCATTGTGTGCCCATAGATCCCAGCCAATCAGACAGCTCAATTTCTGCTGCTATTTCATAATTCTAAATTTAGTCAGTGCTATTGTGTAGATTATTTCACTATATTACACTTTTTTGTATTTCTTAAATTAACAGTCGACTGAGACAGCTAAAGAACTGCAAACTAAGCAAAAAACAGCGCAATAAACAGATCAGGAAGGTTCAGATTAAAGGCATGTAAGTACATTGATAAATACATACATAGATATACAGAATGAGTGATGATAGCAGACAAAGGACCATCAGCACACCCAGTGTGCCCTCCCTGTCTACCTACTCTGCACTGTCCCAAGTCGCCATCCCTCCCCTTTGTTTCTGCTTCCCTTACAACTTTTCTTTTTTTTTTAATTTAAAGTTTATTGATACATTTTCCACAATAAAAGGCAGTTTAAGTGACAGTGACATTAACATTCCGATACAATGTAAAGGGATAACTACCTGACCCACCCTTCCCTCCCCTTACTGCAGTAACCCAACCTAATGCCCCTCAAATGCCAAGCACTTTACTTAAGGTCTTACATGACAATGTAGCCTGAGATATACTTAAACTGGGGCCAGAGAAATTAGAGAGTGAGGGGGATCCCAGATTTTGGTATATACTGCCAGTCTATTGTGAAGACTGGCAATCGCTTTTTCTGTATGCAAATTGGACAACATTTCTTTTACCCATTCCTGCACAGATGGAGAGGACTTATCTTTCCAGTGGTGTAAAATGAGCTTCTTAGCTGATAAGGCAATCATGGAAATGTGAAACTTTCTTACTTTAACTCTAATAGATGATAAGTCCCCTAACAAACAGATCTCGGGAGTAAAGAACTCCTGAAGGCCCAACAGAGGATCCAAGAAAGTCTTAATTGAATCCCATAAGAGGGAGATTTAAGGACAGGACCAAAACATGTGGAGAAGTGTCCTTCTTCCTGCAAACATTTATTGCATATATTAGAGTTCAGATAACCCCACTTCTGTAATTTAACTGGGGTGTAGTACAAGTTATGTAAAATATGATATTGCATGAGACGGAGTCTGTCTTGAGAAATATATTTATGACATGATCTCCACAGAGAATGCCAATCCAAATCATGTTGAAGGAAAAAAATTATTCCAGAATCTTGTAGGTCCAAAGGGACCTCCATATTTTTTGTGAAACAAAACCTGATATAGATTAGAAATTACACCTGAAGATCCGGAAAGTGATGAAACCTCAGGTATCAGAGAAGTGATGGTCTGGGAGGAAGGAGTATTACCGAAATTAATTACAAGTAAATGCCTTAATAGTATAACTTTAAAATGAGAGGAAACCAGAATGAGAAATTTCTTAATAGTATCTCCCACTGATAACCAATGCCCCTCTTCATCCGTAAGAGAAAGAAGCTTCCCATCTCCCAATTGGGACAACCATTGACGGGAAATCTGATTCTTGTTAATAGTGAAAGACGGGGAATTCCAGATAGACTGGGCCAGATCCCGGTGAGGGGAATATTGCAAAAATGAACACATTTGTGAGTAAATCTTTAAAGAAGTCAATATTATGGGGCACTCCTCGGTCATACGTACCTGGAGGAATTTAAGGAAAAATAATGTAAGAAGGTCCATATTCTTGGACTTGATTACATCCAGTTCTATTCTAAGCCAAACCGGTTGCTCTTTTTCTGGGCTGGGGGATACCCATCTCAGACATTTTGCTAAGTGACTAGCCCAGTAACATATAGCCAGATGAGGAATTCGTAAACCCCCCTCCAGTTTTGGGGCTGCCAGCTTATGATAAGCCAACCGAGGATATCTGTCAGCCCAGATAAATCTGGTAAATATGCCATGTGTCTTTTTAAACCAGAGTAAAGGAATAAAAGTGTTGAGAAGAGATAATAGATAGAAAATTCTAGGAAATATGTTCATCTTAATTATGTTGATCCAGTCCCATAATGAAATAGGAAGTTTGGACCACCTCTCGAGATCGTGAACTATCAACTGCGAGAGGGAATCCAGATTTTCCTTAAACCATGTTAGAGGGTTACGAGAAAGCTTAATACCCAAATATTTAAATGACCTGGAAGTTCAGCACAAACCAAAAGGACTAATGTCATTTTTGAAAACTTTATGTTTTAATAGAAAAATAAGGATTTGCTAGCATTCAGTTTGTAATTGGACAGGTCAGTAAATCTTGTTATTTCCCTTAGCAAAGCCGAAACAGAGGATACAGGGTGAGATAAGTGTATCAGCAAGTCGTCCGCGTATGCAGTGACTTTGATTTCATGCTGCCCAACTCTAACACCCTGTAAAGAAACATTATTGAGAATATTTTGAATGACAGCTTCCAAATATAAGTTAAATAACAAAGGGGATAAGGGACATCCTTGCCTAGTTCCTGAATGGAGCGAAAAGGGCTTAGAAAAGGCCCCATTCGCAGAGATTCTTGCGGTAGGGTTTTTATATAGTGTGGCAATCCAGGAAATGAACAGAGAAGGAAATTGAAATGCTTCCAGAACTCGGAAGAAGAAGTTCCAGTTCACTCAATTAAATGCCTTCTCGGCATCCAAGGAGACCAGTCCTGCAGGGAACTCAGCATCCCTGGTAGCCGAGAAGACATGTGATAAGTTACGCAAGTGATCAGATGATGAACACCCTTTCATAAATCCTACCTGGTTTATACCTATTAACTCAGGAAGAACTACCGTTAACCTATTAGCTAATATTTTGGAGAGAATTTTAATATCCTGATTTAAAAGTGAGATAATTCTGTAACTCTGAACAAGCTCAGGATCTTTATCTGGTTTGGGGAGAAGAACAATCAAGGCCTCAAAAAGGTGATAATTGGCCTCCGCCCCAGCTAAAATGTGTTGAAATAAATGGCAAAGTACTGGTAATAGAAGGTCCTGAAAAACTTTGCAAAAAAAGGAGGAAAAACCATTAGGGCCTGGGACCTTGTCTGCCAGCAATTCACTAATAACCTCAGCAATTTCTTCCTTCGAAATAGGTGTAACCAGAAAATCCTTGTGTCGGTCAGAGAGAAAGGGCAAGTGAGAATCCTTCAGATAACTCTCCATACTCCCAGGGCAAGGGGAATGCTCCATGTCACTGTACAAATTTGTATAGTAACGGGTGAATTCTTGAACTATTTCAGTGGGAGATGCTTTTAAGGTTCCATCAGCCATTGCCCTGATAGCAGGGATAAATCTCACTGATTCTTGTTGCTTAATACACAGTGCCAGTAGGCGCCCCTCCTTTTCTTCCTGGTCAGTATAACTAGCTCTTGTATGAATAATAGCTAATTCTGCTTTGTCTCAGAGTAACTCCAAATATCTATCTTTCAACACTAAGAGTTTCCTCCTATCTTCGTCAGGAGGATTAATCGAGAAATTATTTTCAAGTGATCTAATTTGGGATAGTAAAGTTATTAATTCCTTCTCCTGTGCCCTTTTCCTGCCTACCGCCATGCTGATAAGGATCCCTCTCATGAAGGCCTTAAAGGCCCCCAACAAAATATCCGGCTTTGCACTATCTAAAGGGTTAGATGAAAAAAAGGATTCAATTTGCTCCTTATAAGTTTGCAGTATTTAACATCTTTGAGAAGTTGTTCATTAAGTTTCCATCTGGTTTCCCTGTTAGGTAAATTAAGCAATACCAATTTACATAATACTAGTGAGTGGTCAGAGATTGGCCCAGGTTGAATCAAGGAAGTCTTAACCCCAGGTAATAGAGACTGAGAAATCAATATGTAATCAATGTGGGACTGCTAGCCGTGCGCCATTGACCTGAAGGTAAACTCCCTAGAATCAGGATGCAAGACGTGCCAGACATTGCAGAGTCCACTTTGATCCAATAGATCTTTATAAGCCTTCTGCCCTGGAGTGACCCCTCCCAGACCTCTACCTGACCTATCTAAATTAGACTCATGTACTTGGTTAAAATTCCCCTCTAAAATAATCCTGATGGGAAACATTGGGAGAACAGCAGATAAAAGTGTTATAAAAAATCCTGGGTTATCTATGTTAGGGCCATAGATACTGCCAAGTAATAATGGAACAGACTGAGAGTACCTTTAACAAGGATAAACCTTCTCTCAGGGTCTTTAATAACCTGAGTAGAAATGAAGGGAATGCCCTTATTAATCATGAGCATGACCCCACAGCTATTTGTGGATCCCTGGGCATTGTAAACCAGTCCCACCTGTTGTCTCCTTAACTGTGAAGCTTCCGCTTCTAATAGATGGGTTTCCTGTAAAAAATTTATCTGAGAACTTAGTATGCTTAAATGTTTAAGAGCCTGATATTGTTTGTGCTTTTTCCTGATCCCCTTAACATTCCAAGTCGCAAAAGTTATTTCTTTAGCCATCCAGTAGAGGTAGTTAAACTTAATGTATTCAGCTCAGCACACGGGTTACATAATACCTGCAACCTTACACCCATGGTTACTGCAGTAAAGCCCTCCCTCCTCCCTAACCCCCCAACATTTAAGTCTATCCCATCCACCCCCGAACGATACCCCAAAACCCACCCCCCAGTCCTCTAAACTGTCACAAGCAACATTCAGCACAGTACTGGTGCTTTTCCTTCATCTCCCACCTCCCGATAATGCACCTCTGCTAATGAAAAATCTTACATTCTGCTATACTCATATAGAAAACAAGACAGTGCTGGTTACCCCCAGAAAATGAGAGAATGGTCTTGGGCTTTCAATACCACCACACCAAAGTGTTAATATGATGAGAACCTATTATAAAAGGGTCACAGCGAAATCCATATACAACCCAGGTTGCCATAGAAACCTGAACGAAACTGAGAGAGAGAATTGAAATCATCCTTGCCTCATGAGGCAGTTATGCAAGAACTAAAACCAGATTGGGAGCCCAGTGAGGGGGAGTGACCTCTGCCTCAGACTGAGAGTGAGAATCGGGAGAGAGATAGTAACCACAACTCAGGAAGGGAAGACTGAAAAAATGCATCTTCCCAGAGGTAACCAACCTCCAAATGCAATAGCTCTCCTTGCGAGAATTAATTGTCCTGCACTCAAGTCTAATGAGAAGATTCAGAGAGATCCCCCTCGAATTGAGGGCTGCACCCCCGTGAGTTACTAATGCTTGGTGCGTTCTCTAGTGGCCAGTTCCAGGTCATGGTAGAGTGGAAGTGAACTGCAGAGAAAGCCCAAGGCCTCTCTAATTCCCAATCCAGATAAAATAAACATGAATCTAAATCTCAGCAAAACCAATTCCCCTTTCTATTGTGTTTACCATACAGAGAATACTGAAACTTGAAACATTGATCCCCCCGTAAACAAACCCCAAGACCCTAAGTGTCCTTTGCCCTTAACCGGCGTAGACCCTCTGCAATTGGGGCCAAGGAAACTAATAGCAAGCGCGCCCTGCACTGATCCCTAGTCCAAGAAAAATAGGAGAAGTTTCCCATCCAACTCGCATTGAACGGTTCCTCAAAGAGGGAAAAAATTTAAGTTCCAACTCTCAGCTCCACGCAGCTCTTCATCCTGCAAACACAGCATCTCAGGGTTCCCTAAATAAATCTGGTAGCGTAGATTTAAGGCTCATCAGGGCAGCTGCAGGATCATCATAATTGGACCAGGATCCATTTACTAGAACCTGTAACCTGGCCGGGTATCCCATCCTGAATTTCAGGCCTGTCGCAATTATCTTAGAGACAATAGGATGGAACGCTTTCCACTTCAGATGAACTGAGCCAGGCAAATCTTGTGAAATTCTTAGTTTCATGTTCTCCCAGCGAACCTCTTGTAAAGCTCTCACTTTCTGCAGAAAATGTTGCTTCTCCAGGTAGTTCAAAAACCGACAGATGATGGGACTGGGAGGGTCCTCTGGAGAAGGCTTAGGCCATAGGGACCTGTGAGCTCGCTCTATAATATAGACAGGGCCAAAGGGAGAGGGACCAGCGACCCACTCCACCAACTTCTGTACAAATGCCACAACATGTTGGCCGCCTTCTCCCTCCAGTAACCCAAGTATCACAACGTTGTTTCTGCGGCTGCGGCCCTCTAGATCTTCAAGCTTGGCTTCGAGACGAGATAACCTCTGACGCATAGACACCAGATCGGGATCGAGATTTTATAACTTTTTCTCCATTGAGACTATTCGAGCTGTGTTATTGGAGACAGTTAGCGAGACTTTTTCCAATTTTCTGGAGAGAGACTTCAGATCCATCACCATTTCTTTCATTTCCTCATGAAAGGGCTTAAACTCTTCAAGGAACCTAGTGAGCGTTAAAGGTTCCTGCTCTCCAAATTGACTTGGAGGATCAGGCCTCTCAGGCCCACCCGAGGCCCTGGATTTCTTGGAAGCCTTTTCGGGAGTAGCGGGGGGGTGTGCTTCTGCGGGGCTTTCTTCGTGTAAGCCTCCATCTGCCGATCTAACACTCAAACCAGGTATCCAAAGTGTTCAGACAGCACTGAATCTCAAAAGCAGAGGAAATGGGGAAATTCAGATGTCCAAAAAAGACGATTTAGGGATTGGGAGGCAGGAGCTTCTTGAAGGAGATTCTACTCAGCACTCTGCATCACGTGATCTCCCCCCTTACAACTTTTCTAATTAATGTCATATGCATACATGTGATATTGCCCTCTTTTCGCAGGAGACTCCTGTTTTTTTGATTGAACTTCCTCCTCCTCCCTCCTCCTCCTCCCAGGAAACAAAATCTCCTGCTTAGTAAAATTCTGTCCAAAATATCCATTCATGGTGTTTTTGGGCAGATAAAGACACATATAAAGTAAATTAGGGATGAACAATGTAAGTGATACCTTTATACAACTAGTTGTTGATTCTTTTTAGTGCTTATTCTTGACAAAATGAAATATTTTAGATGTTTTTAAATGCTTTTTTCCTTATTTTTTGATGCCATTTAAGGACAAACTCATGGTGTTACTGCATCTCCCTTCTAGCAGGCCAATCTCCCTACTAATTTGACCTAAATCTCCCTCTTGAGCAACATGGACATATCACATGTATTCATATGCCTGTCCCATACCTGCTTGAAGTTACACTGAGATTGGCCTGTACTTTTTCGTATGACAGCTAGTTCCACATAAACACCACTAGAGATGCAGCGAATTTTTAATCCTGCCAAGAGGTGGATGCTAGTGATTTACTCAGACAGGAGCATAACGCTAAGTGGGCACTGCAAGGTGCTCACTTTTATGCCATTTTTATTACAACTTCGCGTTGCCATTGTACCTTAATGCGAAGTAAGGTGAAGTGAGAAGAGACTAGGCAGCTCCCCACACATCACATGGCTTACAGTACTGTAAGTCACATGCTTTAGCCAGGAAGGAAGGAAGCAAGTCAGAGAAGCAGTTTCACTTTCTCTTTTGCATTTGTAGAGGGAGAAAACATTGTGAGAGGAGACTTGGAGTTAAAGTGCTTGATTGCCTTGCCACTTGCGTTTCAGAAGAAAACCAACAGCTTTTTTAAAAGCTGTATCTTATTTAGTTTTTGTATTGTATTTGTGTGTTTTTTTTGTTAGTGATTTTTTTTATGTATGTTTTATTTTGTGTGTATGACTGACTGTGTGTGTCAGTGAGTGTCAGTGTGTGTGTCAGTGTGTTTGTCAGCCCGGGGACTTGTTGTGTGTGTCAGGATGAACCCAGGAGAAGACAAGTCACTGGCCCGTGGGCGCGGTCAAAGGGGAGTGCGGACCTGTGGGGGGCAGGGTGGTCATGTCATGTTGGACTGCTCCCGACTCCTGAGTGTTGCATCCCCCTTGTTGAAGCAATAGGAGCAGTAGCAGCACCGGTGCCACCGGTGGCTGCTGTGTGTCCACCTTCTCTGCCACTACTACCACCACCAGCAGCAGCAGCAGCTGTAGGGGCTCCAGCAGCCCTTCTTCCACCACCTCCACAGCCACAGGAGATGGCTCTGGAAAATGTAGGTGATGGGACACATGTGAGGACTGTGTCTGGTCCCCCCTGCAGCTCCCCAGTGTGGGAGATTTTTAACTCTGTTGGGGGAGACTGCACAGTGGTGGTGTGCCATCTGTGTGGTGTGGTGGTGCACCGTGGCTCCCTTGGGACACATTTGGGGACCGGTGGCCAGTGCACCTACATGCTGAACCACCACAAGGCAAAGTGGCAGGCTGACACGGAAGGGGCCAGGAGTTCACCTGCTGGCCCTTCTATGGCAGTGGCTGAGGGTACTGCTGGGGTGGGAGTTGTGCCTCTTCACCACCGCAGCAGGAGGAGGGCTAGTACAGCAGCTGCTCCACCACCACAGCCAGCAGCACCACCCTCTCCACCACCACCCCCACTGCCTGGATTCCCTGTTGCAGTGGACCCCGCCACAATCCCTGCAACACAGGCTGACATCGTCAAGGTGTGGGCAGCTCTTGAAGAAAACAATGAGTGGGTTTGGTGCTTTGCAGCAGCAGGTGAACAGAATAGAATCACAGCAGCAGCAAATAATTTCAATGCTGCACCTGCTGCTGGACCACCATGGCATCCCACGGCCACAGTAAGTTAGGGGATTGTTTTCTGCCCCCCAACCCCCACCACAGCCCACTACTGCGTTGTACTGTTTTTGTGTATTTTTTCTTTGTTGTTGTTCAATCATACACATTTTCCCTTCAAGGGGAATTTTTCTTGCATAGTGAAACACATAGTGCAATACATTTGCGTGAAAATCACCCATAATTTCATTACAGTGTGTCATGTGATGGAAGAATTCCCATTCTGAAATTCTGCCCACAGTCTGCCAGCCCTTCTAAGCAATGTTAGGACGCGATGGCAGGCATAGCACGTGTGCATGATCCTTACAGTGAATATCCGATTGTCTGGCAGCTTTCTGAATGATTCGTTATGTTATAATGGTCAGTTTGTGGAGAAACGTGTGGACATGTTTCCAGTAAGAAGAGCCTTCTTAGTAGAAACATTCCCACATTTCACCACAAAGTCAACCTTATAACATAAGGAAACATTGGGATAGCTGCCGGACATTCACTATAGTGGAGCATGTACCTGCGCTCCCCCGGCATCACATCCTAACGTTGCTGAGAAAGGGGGGCAGAATGTGTGTGGCTTTTCTGATCGGTAATTCCTCCGTCACATGACACACTGTAATGAAATTATGGGTGGTTTTCACAGAAATATATTGCACTCTGTGGAACAAGAAATATTCCAGTCGGAGTAATGCCCCCACATATTAGTCTATGTGCATCATCATAACTATGTAATGTGGTGAATCTCTGTAAAGCAGCAGCACAACAATCTGTTGAGAACTCTGACCTATATTTTTAAATGCTATGTTACAACTTCCTTTACTTACATCCTGACTGACTGGAATGATACGAGAATTTGCAGTAGTTGAGTCTACTGTACTACCTTTTTCCATGTATGAAATAATGAAAGGAGCATGCCTTTTAAATTGGTGCTGACCAGGTCTTTGTCATTGTTTTCCTCTGCTTTTCTCCATCACATCAATTAGTTGTTATATATCACTTCTGTTGTTAATTAACAGTTATGCAGCAGACAGTGTTTTATGACACCACAGAACAATAGTTATTGAAAAGCAGCTTCAAATAAAGACAAACCTGGTCCGTACAATATTGGAAGGCATGCTCATTTTTTTTTTATACAAGAAAAAAAGTAGTCAAGTAAGTAAAACAGACATAACTTGTGAAAAGAAGTGCATCATTCAAGTCACGACTCGGAGGTAACTAGTGGTGGCTGTGGCAATGTAAAGTAGCATAAAAAAGTACAGTTCAAAACTGTCAAGACATTCTTGCAATGCTGCTTTAATTGTAAAAATGCCAGTAGGACATCATGAGCTCACAGCAACAATCACAGAACACACAAGTGGCACAGAGTCCCAGATTTTTTCTGTAAGCCCAAAATGCATCCTCCTTGTGTGCAGAAAATTGACAAGTGGTAACACAGTGGAATAAGAGTGTTTCAGCACATACAAAGTCCTCCAGAATTAATTGCGCACTCAATCATAAGCGAAGTGGTGGCAGAGAGTCCCCAGATTTTTCCTGCAGGCCCAAAATACATCCTGCTTGTGTGCAGAATATTGCCAAGTGGTAACACAGTGGAATAAGAGTGTTTCAGCACATACAAATTCCCCCAGAATTAATTGTGCACTCAGTCATGCGCGCAGTGGCGGCACAGAGTCCCAGATTTTTTCTGCAGGCCCAAAATGCATCCTGCTTGTGTGCAGAACATTGACAAGTGGTAACACAATGGAATGAGAGTGTTTCAGCACATACAAATTCCCCCAGAATCAATTGTGTACTCAGTCATGCGCGCAGTGGTGGCACAGAGTCCCAGATTTTTTCTGTAGGCCCAAAATGCATCCTTCTTGTGTGCAGAAAATTGACAAGTGGTAACACAATGGAATGACAGTGTTTCAGCACATACAAAGTCCCCCAGAATTAATGGCACACTCAGTCATGTGCGCAGTGGTGGTACAGAGTCCCCAGATTTTTTCTGCAGGCGCACAATGCATCCTCCTTGTGTGCAGAAAATTAATAACTGGTAACACAGTGAAATGAGAGTGTTTCAGCACATACCTCAGTATAAAAAGATGTCTGTGAGTGTCGTGTTGCTGGTCCAATGTGTTCTGCGAGATGATTTGAGCAACATCTCAACTGGATTGAATGGTGCCCTTTGGCTGTACACTAATAGAAGCCTCGATGAGTAGATATATAGATATACGGTTATGTATTTTGTGGAGAGGAGAGGGGTTGACATGGACATGTACTCATGGTATTGTTCTGCATCACAGGTCACTTGAAATTGTTGGTGTACACATTCCAGTGCTCAATGAGAATTTTTTGCGCTGAAGTTGGAAACAGATAACTCTCAAGCACATGAAGGTAAGTATTTTTTTTGGGTGGGGGAGTCATATTTGCAGGTTTGTCTCTAATGGTTTCTTATTGTTATTTCTTTAGATGTCAGCAGCATCCGTCTGGAGTCCGGTTGTTAATGATGGTCATGGTCGTTTAATGAAACGACTTCTGCGTGTTGCATGTGTGCCCAAGCTTGGGGAAGGGGGGGTGCCTGATGATTAACTTTTTGGGATAAGACCACTTTGACAGAACAACAAAGCATGTGGAAATTTCCTAAGAAAAGAAATGAATGACTTCTTTCAACTTAATTGTTATTTGTCCCTCTCTGGTTCTCAAATCTCAATCTATCTAAAGTCAAGTTACATTTCAAACCCACATCTTGTCAACTAACACAACCTATGTGCAATATTTGCTGCAGTCTTTCCAAAATGAAAAACAATGAAACAGATTAAATAAAATCTTCATTCTCACCAGAATGGATTTCACATGGACATCACATTGCTTCCTCTCTGTACGGTACAGCTATAGTACCATTCCCAATGAGTCTTAGCGATGGACCCTGTTTTTGTTACCCTGTAAAAGAAACAAAATAAGTGTGCCGTATTTGTTTTACCATTGCGGCTCTGAAAAGCTACAGAAAACAAAACATACAACTAAAGGAAGTGAAACAGCATAACAAACATGAGTACACATACTCACTTTATGGTTTAAATATTAAGAATCTTTGTGTCTGTGGCAGATGGATGTGGTGGTCCAGACAGACTTTGGTTCAGTGGTGGCAGTGGCTAACATCAGTTCCTGTGGTGCTGGTCCGGGGGCGGACAGACTCAGGCTCAGTGGTGGCAGTGGCTAACATCAGTCCCAGTTGTGGTGGTCCGGGGTTGGACAGACTCAGGCTCAGTGGTGGCAGTGGCTAACATCAGTCCCAGTGGTGGTGGTCCGGGGGTGGACAGACTCTGTCTCAGTGGTGGCAGTGGCTAACACCAGTCCCAGTGCTGGTGGTCCGGGGGGGCCATGCCACCTTTTAAAAATTTCGGTTAAAACCTGTCAAGATTAACCACATCATCATCCTCATAAAGAAAGCTGCCCTCACAGTTATCGATGTCTGAAGTCTGACCACTGGGAAGTTCTTTCTCCATTGTGTCATCATTTATGTCAGTGGTGGGCCATTTCAAGCAGCCACTGCCAGTGCCACTAGGATGCTCCATTTCCACATCAGCAAGACCACCATGACTAGGCCGGGGTATGAATACCAAGGTTGCAATCTGTGCCTCTCATTCATTTTAATGAATGCTAGCAAACTAACATTTGCAGGAGACAGGTTTGTTCAATGATCCCTGATTATTGCACCTGCTGAGCTGAATACCCTCTCAACACTTACACTGGAGGGTGAGCATGTGAGGTACTTCAGTGCCACTGCAGTCAGCTCTGGCCATTCACTGACCTTTCCACTCCAGTACAAAAGATGATCTTCAGTTATTGTCAGATGCCTGTTTTCAGAGAAATATGACTCAGCCATTCTCTGTGCTGCACTAAGTCCAGTTGTTGATGCATCATCCTGTTCTCCTGAATCATTTATTTCACAAGTACCCACTTGGAACAAAGCCACCCAAAGTGGGTCAACACCAACCACTTTGGATGACAGACCACCTGGAACTGTAGTCCCCTTCCCCTTGCAGGATATGCTTGATGGTCCTCCAGGTACACATTCAGCCCGGTTATGCTGCTGAGGTTTGCTGACCTTGGTAAGTGACTTCTGTGTCCCATGAACCAAGCACACCAGTTGACCTCTGATATTTTTATCTGTTCAGGCCCTCCCTCCAGTACTGATGCAATTCCATGTTTACATAGAAACATAGAATTTGACGGCAGATAAGGACCGCTTGGCCCACCCAGTCTGCCCATTCCCTACCTAATGGATAAGTTGCAGATCCTAGTTAATCAGCAGCCTGCTTCTTCCTACCCCCACCCCTAGAATTGCCTTATGACTGTCTCACGCATGCTTGAATTCCACCACTGTTTTTGACTCCACAATCTCCTCCAGAAGGCCATTCCATGCATCCACAACCCTCTCTGTGAAAAAAAACTTCCTTAAATTACCTCTGAGCTTATATCTTCAAATTGTGCCCCCTTGTTCTTGCACACCTCTTTTTTTGAAAGATGCTACCCTCTTGGACTTTGTTGATTCCCTTGAGGTACTTGAAAGTTTCCATCATGTCCCCTCTCCTCCTTTTCCTCGAGGCTATACATATTAAGCTCCTTAAGTCTCTTCATATGTCTTCTGATGCAGACCCTGCACCATTTTAGTTGCCTCCTCTGACAGCTTCCATCCTGTCTATGTCTTTTTGGAGATTGGGTCTCCAGAACTGCACGCAGTACTCCAGATGGGGTCTCACCAGCTGTCTGTACAGAGGGATAATAACTTCCTGTTTTCTACTGGTGATGCCTCTCCCATGCATCCCAGTATCCCCCCAGCCCTCCTTTGCTGCCCTCTCATATTGCTTGCCCACCTTAGGTCGTCTGATATGACTACCCCGCTCCCCTTTCCATTTTGTTGTTCTTAGTATCTCACCCCCATTGTGTACTCTCTTCCCTGGGTTTTTGTTTCCCAGGTGCATTACCTTGCACTTTTAGCATTGAACCTAAGCTGCCATACATTTGACCATTCCTCTAACCTTGCTGCCCCTTCTCATCCTTTCCACCCCACCTTGTGCATCAACTCTGTTGCAGATCTTTATGTCATCTGCAAAGAGACATACTTCCTTCCAGTCCTCTGCAATGTCGCTTATAAAGACATTGAAGAGGACCGTCCCATGCTGAACCCTTGATACCCCACTAGTAACCCCCTTCAGAGTGGACCCATTTACTATTACCTCTGTGTCCCATTCTCCAGCCAATTTTTACCCAGACTGTCATTTTGGGACCCACTCCCAGGCTGGCTAACTTGTATATTAATCTTTGTGTGGGACTGTGCCAAATGCCTTGTTAAAGTCTAGGTAGGCCATGTCCACATCCCTCCTGATCTACTACTTTGGTCACCCAGTCAAAGAAATCTATCAGATCTGCTGGCATGACCTTCCTGCTGTGAATCCATGCTGCTTTGGGTCCTGGCCCTCTGGCATCTAGATACTCGACAATTCTTTCCTTCAGAAGTGATTCCATCATTTTCCCTATCACTGAGGTTAAACTAACAGGTCTGTAGTTTTCTGCTTCTGCCTTGCTCCCACTTTAGTGAAGGGGAATCACATCTGCCCTCCTCCTCGGGTATCACCCCATCCTCCCATGATTTGTTAAAGAGGCTAGTCAGTCGTGTCACTAGTTCTACCCTTAGTTCTTTTAGAATTCTGGGATGAATCCCATCAGGCCCCATTGCTTTGTCCACCTTTCAGTTTTAAGAGTTCTTCAGAACCTTTCTTCTGTAAATGGGTTGGTATCAACTTCTGTATCCAGAGTGCTTCTACTGTTTGTTTTAGGTACCTCCCCTCTTCATTTGTAAATACTGAGCAAAAATATTTGTTTAGTATTTCTGCCTTTTCACAGCTTCATTTCTGCCCCCTCCTACCCCTTTATTAAGCCCTCACTATCCTCCCTCCTTGTCTTCTTCGCTTCCCTGATGTACCTATAAAAGGTTTTATCCTCTTAACTGAGTTGGTTATCTTTCCTCAGTTTGGGCCTTTGCTGTTCTGACTGTCTTCCCAGCTTCCTTTTGCTTTAATTGATACAGTCTCTCTGTCCTGCTCCTTCTGTGATTCCTTGTGCTCCTGAATGCTTTCTTTTCTCTTGAACCTTCACTGCCACTTTCTTTGAGAACTATGGTTTCACATAGTTTCATTTTGTTTATTTGTTTCACACAAAGGCTTGTTACCTCTGTGATGGCAGTTTTTTACTATTCCCATTGTTCTTCCACCCTCCTTCCTGCCCATTTTCTAGTGCATTCATTAGCCACTCAACTATTTTAGCAAAGTCAGCCTCCTAAAGTCCAGTACTTTTGCCTTTGTATGGCTTGACTCTATTGCTGTGTTTATTAGAACCTATACTGTTCTGATAGTCGCTAGTTCCCAGATGGCTACCTACTTTACATCTGTGATCCTCTCTCCATCTCCATTTGAGAGAACCAGGTCTAAGATTGCTCCTCTCGAGTGGGCTCCAATACTAGTTGTCTAAGGCATGCCCTCAGGGCATTTAGAATAACCCCACTCTTCAAGTGGCTGCTGCAACTGCACTCCAGTTAACATCTGGTATATTCAGATCACCCATCAGCACATATCTCCCTTTTTCTGCCATTCTAAGTATACTTTCTATCATTTCCTTGTCCATTTCTCCCTGAGAAGGGGGTTTGTATACAACCTCTCATGGATTGTGGTGTTATTGTCGGTCTCCAAATTACCCACAGTGCTTCTTTTTCTCCTCCCTGTTTACCCTTTGTTCTGTTGCTTGATTCCTTCCCTCATGTAAAGAGCTACCTCCTCTTCTTTTACCCTCCCCGTCCTCTCCTGTAGATAGTGTATCCTGGTATGTTTACGCCCCAGTCATGGTTTTGTAAAATTATGTTTCTGTGACTGCCACGATATCCAGATGTTCCTCCTCCATCAAGGCCACTAATTCAGGAAGCTTGTTACTCAGACTATGGGCATTGGTACTCATTGCTCTCCATTTTTGATGGCTTTACCTTCTGTTGCAGCATCTCCCACTGACCTTCTACCTTGGTCTTTTTCTCATTTAGTACCCTGTTTTGTGAAGAGGCTGGGATTTTCCTGCAGCTTATCAGTGCCTCCTTGACTAGTTTAAAAGCTTGCCAATGAAGCATTTAAAACCTATTGCTCAAAAGACTTGTTCTCCTGACAGATGCAGACCATCCTGCCAGTATAGGCTGGTGTCCCTCCAGGTGGAACCCTGAGTCCCCAATGAAGCCAAACCCCTGTGCTCCACACCAATTTTAACCATTCATTAAACTGGATGGTGCAAAGTACTCTCTTTGTCTCACCCATGCCATTAACAGGCAGCACCTCTGAGAATGATACTGTGTGTAAAGCACTGTCTTAGGCCCCTCCCAACTCTACAAAGTCCTCCTGCACTGCTCTAATCTCATGATGAGCCAAGTCATTTGTTCCTAGGTGGACACGACATCCAGCTCAGACTCCCGTGCAGCTGTTCTCGTGATCCTGAGGATGCTTCCTGTCCTCCAAGCCATGGCACCAGGCAGGCACCTTACTCAGTTTTCCCTGTTCCCCAGTTCTATCCCCTAATAACTGAGTCCCCACCAGGAGCTGTTTCCTTCCTGTGGTGTCCCTGCCTCCTTCCTGTGGGTCTCCCCTGGACAGTTGTCCTCAGCCTCCTTAGTGTCCTCTGTGGTGCATCCATGGGGAGCTATGCTCCCAGAATGGTGTATGGACTGTGGAGTGGAACAACTGACTGGCTGTGCTCTGTCTCCCATCCTCACCCTCCCTGTGCCCACTGTGGTCCAACTGCTGTGCTTTCTCTGCAACCCCTGAGGTAGTGGTGGTGACTTGGTTCTCCTGGATGGGAGGTTCCTTCACTGTCCAGTGTGGCCTGGGGAAGGTTCCTTACTACTGTCCAGTGTGGCCTGAAGACAGGCAACTTCCTCCTCAGGGCAGAGAGTTGTCTGCAAATAAGGCAGCATCTCACTCCAGAAAGACTCCCGGAAGACTGCTGCCCCACAGCCATTACATTGCACTACTCCTCACATGTTTATCTACTTGTGTGTGTGTGTGTGTGTGTGTGATTGGTTTGTTATATAGAAATATATATATTATACAATGTATGCTTATATTGTCATTGCAGTGTGCTAGAGAGGATATGACAGTGATATGCACTTTGCACTTTTGAGAAATGATGTCAGAACCCCAGGTATAAAGGAACTATTTCCAGGGGTGGGTGGGTGAGGGAGGGCAGGGTTGGGCCTAAACTGTGCCCCTCACAAAACAATCAGCTAAAAGCCTGACCCACAGCTGTGATGAGTGCCTCCCTGTCAGCAAGATGCCCGACACAACAATTTGACAGAGAAATACCCTGCTAATCAAACAGAGAAAATCCAGACATCCAAGTCAGACACAGGTAAACCTCCCCAGCCCCAAAACAGCCTGGTGGTTTGTGCCTGGAAAGCAGTCAGCTCTTAAAATAAGTCAGCTGTGCTTTAAACTCTTCCTGCAATTGAAAATCTTAAGAATTGTAATAAAAGTAAAGCTAGATCCACCTCCTCTGTTGCTTGAAAGACTGTCTTTTCCTGATAATTCTAAGTTCCTTATTTCACCTTTCAGTTAGAAGTAGCCTCCACCTGCAGAATATCTGCTACAAACCAAAGACAATTGTAAGGTTCACCTCCCTCTGTTGTGAGCACAACTCACTTTTTTGCAAATCCTATGCTCAGTATTGCAGCTTCCAGCCAGAGGTAGCTTCACCTGAAGAATATTAGCTGTTTGTATCATGGGTCCACCATTGTTGCTATGGCAAAGTTGTCACTATGCTGAATGCTCACAATCTGATGATTCTGGTCGAATACTGTCAGCATGTGTTGCAGCAACATACTGCTACCACACCGCCTCCGCAACATCAAGGCCATATGCTATACATTCACCAATGTCTGCCTCAGCACCCGTCAGAGTGGAATTGATTGGCTAATGAGCAGACTAGCCACTAACTGCCTGTGTGGCATGTCTAAAAGGTCACAAAATTATTACAGAATCCATGAGGCACCACTCTTTCAGTCGTCATGGACATGGAGGCCCTGGAACTGTCATTGGCTAGTGCATAACAAGATATTCTGAGATGGCTTTGTATTGTCCATACAACTTCTCGCCATTTATAGTGTGGAGTTTATCGGGTGACAACTTTCAGCTTCACGTGTTGGCAGGCTGTTTGTATCCGCAACTGCCACAGCAATGGCCTTTCCAGAGCTTTAGTAAGTGAGAGCAGATATAAGCCAGTAATGGCTGCATTCATTTTATATCAGGGTGCTACAGAGTCCTTGAACCACAAGATTTAAACAGTGCATGCATGGAACATGAAAACCCACCATTTGTGATGATTTCACCACATTTAACCCATTGTCAATTGCTATGAACCCAGCTCTCAGGGACAGAGGGTTTAGCCATCTGTTAATTTTAGTCAGTACTACGTCCAACATAAGCTCACCAGTGTGTGAATAGTCATACATAACAATCGCTGTATGCTGTTGAATTCCTGAAAGATTGCTACTGAGACAATCCACCTACTGTAGTGATTATTCACACTACCAACATTACAAGTAACTCTGCAGGCACCTGTGCCCAGTGTGCAGTTATACACAAATATGAACTCCCTGCTGTTTTGCCACTTGTCCACATATCAATACTTTAATGGATGTACGGAGAGGAGGAATGTTGAGGCAGGTCTTACTGAGTCTGACACAGTGCGAACAACCTGGGACAGTACATGGTAAAAAAAAAGTATGTCCTGATGGGACTTTTCCATTTTGGACAGGCGTGTGGTAAACCACTAGAACCCAGGAATTTTCCACAAAGGAGAAGGGAAAGATCAATTGCTGCATTTCAGCTACAGCACTCATTGAGTTCACGTGACACTGTATGATTCGGGGTACTTCAGCTTATTCTCAAGACACTTGCAACGTAATTGACTAAACATTTTACACTGTGTTGATCACAAACGTTGTGCTCTGTGATGAATGGCATTGCAGGGGTGGAGGTAGACATTTGATGAAGACGGTTGCACAGGTATGATGAAAACCCAGAAATGCTGTTACTTTGCCTGATTTTCCAACTAGGTTGATGTACCACTTGCATTAGACATACTGCATTCACCACCACCACAAAACTGCTTCTCACCAGCACTGGACAACATTTCAAACATTATGGTCCTCCACCCCACTGCCTGTAGTAATCCTCTGTTTTTACCTCACTACTGCACACGCTCAATTTACTACCCGGACTTAACAGTCATGGAATGGGATAACATGTCATTATGGTTGTTACATGAGAAGGGTGAATGTCCCATCGTGGTATTAGTTGTGCTTGTGTTGGTCCATAGTGCCAAGTGCTCTATTTCTAGAGATGTGTAAGGTCCTCCTGTGCTCAGATGGCTCCCCTTTTTACCTAGACTCACATGCACATGGCAAACCTGGCAGATTGTGAACTTGCATCAAAAAATCCCAAACAAGGATTGTGATGTTCGCTTTTAACATGTCCATGATGTGTTATTTAGTCGATTATTTTATGCACTGAAGTGGGTGGGGGGCATCGTACATATTTTGGCAGTGCATACCTGGACTGGTATCTGACCAAATGACTACCTATCATATTGATTACTGAGTCATCACCATCAACTAAACCGGTAGATCATAGTTTTATGGGGGATCTCGCAAACAGACCAAGACACAGCCACTTTGGAATTTCTTTTTCTCTGGTTCCCAACTGGGGTCATCGATACATCATCATATTCATCAATGTCACACACATCCACATCTTCTGCTTGATGGCATGTGGATCGTATGTTGCACAACAGCATCATCATCATCATCATCATCACATCATCATCAGCATCTACACCACCATCACCTGATATTTTCACCACATGTGAATCATCAGATGGAAAATGTGTGACATTATGCCGCGGATAGAATATCACATTGCATGCCATCGCCGGGATATGATTATTAGAATACCGATTCAGTTACTGATGTTCTCAAGATCATCTACGTCCATTCACTTGCACTGCTTTCCACACCAATATTTTGGCACGGTAACACTGGTCAGAAATTTTTCTGTAAGCCCAAAATACATCCTCCTTGTGTACAGAAAATTGACAGATGTACACAGTGGAATAAGTGTTTAGCACATACAAAGTCCTCAAAATTAATTCGCACTCAATCATAGCGAAGTGGCGCAGAGAATGAATTTTCCTGCAGGCCCAAATACATCCTGCTTGTGTGCAGAATATTGCCAAGTGGTAACACAGTGGAATAAAGTGTTTCAGCACGACAAATTCCCCAAATTAATTGTGCACTCAGTCATCAGCGCAGTGGCGGCACAAGTCCAATTTTTCTGCAGGCCCAAAAAGCATCCTGCTTGTGCAGAACGTGACAAGTGGTAACACAATGGAAGAAGTGTTCCAGCATACAAATTCCCCAGAATCAATTATTACTCAGTCATACGGCAGTGGTAGCACAAAGTCCAATTTTTTTTGAGCCCAAAATGCATCTTCTTGTGTGCAGAAAATTGACAGTGGTAACACAATGGAATGACAGTGTTTCCAGCATACAAGTCCCAGAATTAATAGCACACTCATATGCGCGGTGGTGGTACAAGTCCCAGATTTTTTCTGCGGCACAATACATCCTCCTTGTGCAGAAAATTAACTAGTAACACAGTAATGAGTGTTAGCACATACCTCAGTAAAAGATGTCTGTGAGTGTAGTGTTGCTGGTCCAATGTGTTCTGCGAGATGATTTAGCAACATCTCAACTAGTTGAATGGTGCCCTTTGGCTGTACACTAATAAACCTCGATGGTGATATATAGATATCACAGTTATGTATTTTGTGGAGAGGAGGGATTGACATGGACACACTCATGGTATTTCTGCATCAGGTCACTTGAAGTGTTAGTGTACATTCCAGTGCTCAATGAAATTTTTAGCTGAGTTGAAACAGATAACTCTCAAGCACATGAAGGTAAGTATTTTTTTTGGAAGTCAGAGTCATATTTGCAGGTTTATCTCTAATAGTTCTTGTTATTTCTTTAGATGTCAGCAGCATCATCTGAGTCGGTTATGTGATGGTCATGGTGCGTTCAATGACGACTTCTGCGTCTGCATGTGCCCCAAGCTTGGGAGGGTGCAGTGATTAACTTTTGGGATAAGACCACTTTGACAGAACAACAAAGCATGTGGAAATTTCTAAAAAAAATGAAACTACTTTCAACTTAATTGTTAAGACACTCTCTGGTTCTCAAATCTCAATCTATCTAAGTCAATTACGACAAACCCACATCTTGTCAACTAACACAACCTATGTGCAATATTCAAGTCTTTCAAAATGAAAAACAATGGAACAGATTAAATAAAATCTTCATTCTCACCAGAATGGTTCACATGGACATCACAGTACCCTCTCTATGCAGTACAGCTGTACCATTCCCAATGAGTCTTGCGATGGACCTGTTTGTTACCCTGTAAAAGAAACAAAATAAGTGTGCCTGTTGTTTACCATTAGCTCTGAAAAGCTACAGAAAACAAAACACACAACTAAAGGAAATGAAACAGCATAACAAACATGATACATACTCACTTTATAGTTTAAATATTAAATCTTTGTGTCTGTGAATGGATGGTGGCCAGACAGACTTTGGTTCAGTGGTGGCAGTGGCTAACATCAGTTCCTGTGGTGCTGGTCCGGTAGGACAGACTCATGGGCTCAGTGATGACGTGGCTAACATCAGTCCCGGTTGTGGTGGTCCGGGGTGTTGGACAGACTCAGGCTCAGTGGTGGCAGTGGCCAACATCAGTCCAGTGGTGGTGGTCGGTGGACAGACTCTGTCTAAAGTGGTGGCAGTGAAAACACCAGTCCCAGTGCTGGTGGTCCGGGAGCATGCCACCTAAATTCGGTTAAAACCTGTCAAGATTAACCACATCATCATCCTCATAAAGCTGCCCTCACAGTTATCGATGTCTGATCCACCACTGGGAAGTTCTTTCTCCATTGTGTCATCATTTATGTCAGTGGTGGGCCATTTCAAGCAGCCATACCAGTGCCACTAGGATGCTCATTTCCACATCAGCAGACCACTGACTAGGCAGGTATGAATACCAGGTTGCAATCTGTACCTCTCATTCATTTTTAATGAATGCTAGCAAACTAACATTTGCGGAACAGGTTTGTTCAATGATCCTGATTATTGCACCTGCTGAGCTGAATACCCTCAACACTTACACTGGAGGTGAGCATGTGAGTACTTCAGTGCCTGCAATCAACTCTGACATTCACTGACCTTTCACTCCGTACAAAGATGATCTTCGTTATTGTCAGTGCTGCTTTCAGAAATATGACTCAGCCATTCTCTGTGCTGCACTAAGGCCAGTTGTTGATAAATATCCTGTTCTCCTGAATCATTTATTAAGTACCCGCGGAACAAAAGCCACCCAAAGTGGGTCCTTTTAACCACACTGGATGACAGACCACCTGAACTGCCAGTCCCTTGCTTACAGGATATGGCAGTAATTTCCTCCAGGTACACATTCAGCCAGATTATGCACTGAGTTTATGACCTTGGTAAGTGACTTCTGTCCCTTAGACCAAGCACCCAGTTGACCTCTGATATTTTATCTGTTCAGGCCCTCCTCAATACTGATGCAATTCCATGTTTACACGAAACATAGAATTTATTGACGAATAAGGACACCAGCCCACCAGTCTGCCCATTCCTACTAATGGATAAGTTGCAGATCTAATTCATAATGACCTTCTTCCTACCCCACCCTAAATTGCCTTATGACTGTCTCAGAGCAGATTCCACCACTGTTTTGACTCTAATCTCCTCAGAGGCCATTCCCATGCATCCACAGCCCTCTCTCTGTGAAAAAAAAAACTTATTAAATTACCTCTGAGCTTATATCTTCAAATTGTACTTGCACTCTTTTTTGAAAGATGCTACCTCTTGGACTTTGTTGATTCCTTGAGGTGCCAGAAGTTCCATCACCTCCCCCCTCTCACTCTTTCCTCGAGCTATACATATTAAACTCCTTAAGTCTCTTCATATGTCTTCTGATCCAGACCCTGCCATTTTAGTGCCCTCCTCTGGACAACTTCCATCCTGTCTATGTCTTTCTAGATTGGGTCTCAGAGACTGCATGATACTCCAGATGAGGTCTCCCAGCTGTCTGTCAGAGGATATAATACTATTTTCTACTGGTGATGCCTCTCCTATACATCCAGTATCCCCCAACCCTCCTTGCTGCCCTCTCATTGCTTGCCCACCTTTAGGTGTCTGATATGACTACCCAACTCCTTTCCATTTGTTGTTCTTGTATCCCACCCCCATTGTACTCTTCCCCTGGGTTTTGTTTCCAGGTGCATTCCTGCACTTCTTATTGAACCTAAACTGCCATACATTTGACCATTCCTCTAACCAAGCCTTCTCATCCTCACCCACCTTGTGATCAACTCTGTTGCAGATCTTTTATGTCATCTGCAAAGGACATACTTTCCTTCAGTCCCTCTGCAATCAGCAAACATAAAGACGATAGAGGACCCGGAATCTAATATGAACCTCGTTACCCACTAGTAACCCCCTTTCTTCAGAGTGGACTCCATTTACTATTACTCTCTGTGTCCTATTCTCAGCAATTCTTTACCCAGACTATTTGGGACCACTCCCCATTAAGCTAACTTGTATATTAATCTTTTGTATTGGGACTGTGCCAAATGCCTTGCTAAAAGTCTGGGTAGGCCATGTCACATCCCCCCCTGATCTACTACTTTGGTCGCAGTCAAAGAAATCTATCAGATTCGTCTGGCATGACCTTCCTGCTGTGAATCCATGCTGCTTTGGGTCCTGTGCCCTCAGCATCTAGATACAGACAATTCTTTCCTTCAAGTGATTCCATCATTTCCCTATCACTGGGTTAAACTAACAGGTCTGTAGTTTTCTGCTGCTCCCACTTTAGTAGAGGGGAATCACATCTGCCCTCCTCCTCGGGTCACCCCATCCTCCCATGATTTGTTAAAGAGGCTAGTCAGTCGTGTCACTAGTTCTACCCTTAGTTCTTTAGAATTCTGGGATAGATCCCATCAGGCCCCATTAGCTGTCACCTTCAGTTTTAGAGTTCTTTCAGAACCCTTTCTTCTACTAAATGAGCTGGTATCAACTTCTGTATCCAGAGTGCTTCTACTGTTTTGTTTTGGGTACCTCCCCTCTTCATTTTGTAAATACTGAGCAAAATATTTGTTTAGTATTTCTTGCCTTTCACAGTCACCTCACTTGCCCTCCACCCCTTTATTAAGCCTCACTGTCCCTCCCTCCCTTGGTCTTTCTTGGCTCCCTGATGTACCTATAAAGGTTTTATCCCCTTCTTAACTGAGTTAGTATCTTTTCCTCAGTTTGGGCCTTTGCTGTTCTGACTGTCTTCCCAGCTTCCTTTTGCTTTAATTGATACAGTTCTCTGTCCTGCTCCTTCTGTGATTCCTTGTGCTTCCTGAATGTCTTTTCTCTTGAACCTTCCTGCCACTTTCTTTGAGAACCATAGTGGTTTCTTACATAGTTTCATTTGTTTATTTGCTTCACACAAGGCTTGTGCCTCTGTGATGGCAGTTTTTATTATTCCCATTGTTCTTCCACCCTCCTTCTGCCCATTTTCTAGTGCATTCATTAGCCACTCACCCATTTTGTAAAGTCAGCCCTCCTAAAGTCCAGTGACTTTTGCCTTTGTAGAACCGGCTCTAGTGCTGTGTTTATTGTGAACCATACTGTTAGATGAGTCGCTAGTTCCCAGATGGCTACCTACTTCACCATCTGAGATCTCTCCCATCTCCATTTGAGAACCAGGTCTAAGATTGCTCCCTCTCAGGTGGGCTCCAATACTAGTTGTCTAAGGCATCCCCCGTAGAACATTTAGAATAACCCACTCTTGAGTGGCTGCTGCAACTGCCTCCAGTTAACATCTGGTATATTCAGATCTTACATCAACAATATCTCCCTTTTTCTGCCATTCTAAGTATACTTTCTATCATTTCCTTGTCCATTTCCTCCCCCTGAGAAGAGGTTTGTATACTAACCCTCTGCGGATTGTGGTGTGTTGCCGGTCTCAAATTTACCACAGTGCTTCTTCTCCTCCCTGTTTACCCTTTTGTTCTGTTGCTTTGATTCCTTCCTTATGTAAAGAGCTACTCCTCCTCCTCTTTACCCTCCCGTCCCTCCTCGAAGATAGTGTATCCTGGTATGCTTACGTCCAGTCATGGTTTTGTGTACCATGTTTCTGTGACTGCCACGATATCAGATGTTCCTCCTCCATCAAGGCCACTAATTCAGAAGCTTGTTACTCAGACTATGAGCATTGGTACTCATTGCTCTCCATTTTTGATGGCTTTACCTTCTGTTGCAGCATCTCCACTGACCTTTCTACCTTGGTCTTTTTCTCATTTAGTACCCTGTTTTGTAGGAAGAGGCTGGGATTTTCCTGCAGCTTATCAGTGCTCTCCCCTTGACTAGTTTAAAAAGCTTGCCAATGAAGCATTTAAACCTATTGCTCAAAGACTTGTTCCTTCCTGGACAGATGCAGACCATCCTGCCAGTATAGGCTGGTGTCCCTCCAGGTGGAACCGAGGTCCCCAATGAAGCCAAACCCTGTGCTCCACACCATTTTTAACCATTCATTAAACTGCATGGTGCAAAGTACCCTTCTCACCCCATGCCATTAACAGGCAACACCTCTGAGAATGATACTGTGTGTGCTAATTGTCTCAGGCCCCTCCCAACTCTACAAAGTCCTCCTGCACTGCTCTAATCTCATGATGAGCCAAGTCATTTGTTCCTAGGTGGACAATGACATCCAGCTCAGACTCCCGTGCAGCTGTTCTCGTGATCCTGAGGATGTGCTTCCTGTCCCTCCAAGCCATGGCACCAGGCAGGCACCTTACTTCAGTTTTCCCTGTTCCCCCCAGTTCTATCCCCCTAATAACTGAGTCCCCCACCAGGAGCTGTTTCCTTTCCCTGTGGTGTCCTCTGCCTCCTTCCTGTGGGTCTCCCTTGTGACAGTTGTCCTCAGCCTCCTTAGTGTCCTCTGTGGGTGCATCCATAGGGGAGCTATGCTCCCCCAGAATGGTGTATGGACTGTGGAGTGGAACAACTGACTGGCTGTGCCTCTGTTCCCCCATCCTCACCCTCCCTGTGCCCACTGTGGTCCAACTGCTGTGCTTTCTTCGCAACCTCTGAGGTAGTGGTGGTGACTCTGGTTCTCCCTGGATGGGAGGTTCCTTCTTACTGTCCAGTGTGGCCTGGGGGAAGGTTCCTTACTACTGTCAGTGTGGCCTGAGACAGGCAACTTCCTCCCTCAGGGCAGAGGTTGTCTGCAAATAAGGCAGCATCTCAGCCTCAGAAAGACTCCCGGAAGACTGCTGCCCACAGCCATTACATTCACTACTCCTCATGTTTATCTACTTTTGTGTGTGTGTGTGTGTGTGTGTGATTGGTTTGTTATTAGAAATATATATATTATACAATGTGTATGCTATATTGTCATTGCAGTGTGCTAGAGACATGACAGTGATATGCCTTGCACTCTTGAGGAAATGATGTCAGAACCCCAGGTATAAAGGAACTATTTCCAGGGGTGGGTGGGGTGAGGGAGGGCAGGGGTTGGGCCTAAACTGTGCCCTCACAAAACAATCAGCTAAAAGCTCTGACCCACAGCTGTGATGAGTGCCTTCCTGTCAGCAAGATGCCGACACAACAATTTGACAGAGAAAATACCCTGCTAATCAAACAGAGAAAAATCCAGACATCCAAGTCAGACACAGGTAAACCTCCCCAGCCCCCAAAACAGCCTGGTGGTTTGTGCTCTGAAAGCAGTCAGCCCCAAAATAAGTCAGCTGTGCTTTAAACTCTTCCTGCACTGAAAATCTTAAAATTGTAACAAAAGTAAAGCTAGATCCACCTCCCTCTGTTGCTTGAAAGACTGTCTTTTCCTGATAATTCTAAGTTCCTTATTTACCTTTCAGTTAGAAGTAGCCTCCACCTGCAGAATATCTGCTACAAACCAAAGACAATTGTAAGGTTCACCTCCCTCTGTTGTGAGCACAACTCACTTTTTTGCAAATCCTATGGTCAGTATTGCAGCTTCCAGCCAGAGGTAGCTTCACCTGAAGAATATTAGCTGTTTGTATCATGGGTCCACCATTGTTGCTATGGCAAAGTTGTCACTATGCTGAATGCTCACAATCTGATGATTCTGGTCGAATACTGTCAGCATGTGTTGCAGCAACATACTGCTACCACCGTCTCCGGCAACATCAAGGCTATGCTATACATTCACCAATGTCTGCCTCAGCACCTGCCGAAGTGGAATTGATTGGCTAATGGAGGCAGACTAGCCACTAACTGCCTGTGTGGCATGTTCAAAAGGCCACAAAATTATTACAGAATCCATAAGGCACCACTTTTCAGTCGTCATAGACATGGAGGCCCTGGAACTGTCACGGCTAGTGTGCATAACAAGATATTCTGAGATGGCTTTGTATTGTTCATACAACCTCTCTGCCATTTATAAAGTGGAGTTTCATCGGGTGACAACTTTCAGCTTCAAGCGGTGCTGTGGCAGGCTGTTTTGTATCTGCAACTGCCACAGTTAGTCACGGGCCTTTCCAGAGCTTGAAAAGTGAGAGCAGATATGTTGTGCAATGGTCAGCATTTCCTTTATATCAGGGTGCTACAGAGACTCCTGAACCACAAGATTTAAACAGTGCATGCATGGAACATGAAAAACCCACCATTTGTGATGCATTTCACCACATTTAACCCATTGTCAATTGCTATGAACCCAGCTCTCAGGGACAGAGGGTTTAGCCATCTGTTAATTTCAGTCAGTACCACGTCCAACATGTTCTCACCAGTGTGTGAACAGGTCACATTGCGCATAACAATCGTTGCATGCTGTTGAATTCCTGAAAGATTGCTACTGAGACAATCCACCTTACTGTAGTGATTATTCACACTACCAACATTACAAGCAACCCCCGGCAGGCACCTGTGCCCAGTGTGCAGTTATACACAAATATGAACTCCCTGCTGTTTTGCCACTTGTCCACATATCAATACTTAAATGGATGAATGGAGAGGAGGAATGTTGAAGGGCATGTCTTACTGAGTCGGACACAGTGCGAAACAACTCTGGGACAGCATGGGTAAAAAAGTATGTCCTGGATGGGACTTTCCATTTTGGACAGGCGTGTGCAGCAAACCACCAGAACCCAGAATTCTCCACAAAGGAGAAGGGCAAAAGATCAATTGCCAGCATTTCAGCTACAGCATCATTGAGTTCACGTGACACTGTATGATTCGGAGGTACTTCAGCTTATTCGCAAAAACACTCTGTAACGTGGGCTGACTTAAACATTTTACACTGGGTGTGTTGATCACAAACGGCTGTGCTCTGTGATGAATGGCATTGGCAGGGGGTGGAGTGTAGACATTTGATGAAGACGGTTGCACAGGTGATGATGAAAAACCCAGAAATGCTGTTACTTTGCCAGATTTTCCAACCAGGGTTGATGTACCACTTGCACTAGACATACTGCATTCACCACCACCACAAAAACTGCTACTCTCACCAGCACTGGACAACATTTCAAAGTCATTATGGTCCTCCACCTCATCATGCCTGTAGTAATCCTCTGCTCTTTTTACCTCACTACTGCACACGTTCAATTTACTACCGGACTTAACAGTCATGGAATGGGATAACATGCTGGCTATGGTTGCCGATGAGAAGGGGTGAATGTCCCACTGTGGTATTAGCTGCCAGCTTGTGCTGGGTCCATAGTGCCAAGTGCCTATTCTTAAGATGTGTATGCTGTCCTCCTGTGCTCAGATGGCTCCCCTTTTTACCTAGACTCACATGCACATGGCAAACCTGGCAGATTGCAACTTGAACAAAAAAAATCCCAAACAAGGGATTGTGATGCTCTGCTTTTAACATGTCCATGATGTGGCTTATTTAAGTCGATTATTTTATGCACTGAAGTGGGGTGGGGGGGCACGCGATATTTCGGGCAGTGCATACCTGGACTGCATCTGACCACCATGACTACCTATCATATTGATTACTGAGTCATCACCATCAACTAAAACCGGTAGATCACAAGTTTTTATGGGGGGGGGATTCCTGCAAACAGACTAAGACACAGCCACTTTGAATTTCTTTTTCTCTGGTTCCCAACTGGGGTCAATTACATCATCATATTCATCAATGTCACACACACATCCACATCTTCTGCTTGGATGCTAGCATGTGGACTGCATGTTGCAACAACAGCATCATCATCATCATCATCATCACATTCATCATCAGCATCTACACCACCATCACCTGATATTTTTTCACCACATTGTGAATCACTGCATGGAAAATGCGTGACATTAAGTGCCACGGTGGATAGAATATCACATTGTATGCTATCGTTGACATGATTATTAGAATACTCAGATTCAGTTACTGGGATGTTACTGGGAAGTATGACATCATCTACGCTGCCATTCACTTGCACTGCTTCACACTCAATATTTTTGGGTACGGTACACTGGTCAGAATTAGAACTTGACACAACAAATCTAATACTACCTCCACCACCACTAACACCAGTAACACAACACCACCAGCTGGGAAAACATCGTCTCCTCCAAATATGAGTGAAGCTACTGATTGGGCTGTAAAAAAAACATTGCAGGAGAAATACCTTTCCTCACATCAGCAATGCATTTCTGCATCTGCGTAGTACTACCATGCCCACAGACCATCTTATTGCCAACATTGCCATGGCAAGAAACAGCTTTGCTTGCACGTCTCTTTGCAGGCATTTTGGGGGATCACCCACAATATTATAATCAAATTCAGATTTTGATACATTCACTCTCTGATTGGAGGGACGCTGCATGTGAAGCCAAATAAACAACTGTGGCTTCAGCAACAGATAAGAGACTACTCTGAGACTGTCAGGCAATTAAAACAACTTCAGTAACCAGTGGTGCTGATGAGGTAAAAAAAAAACAATCTGGTAAAAAATACCTTTTGAACATGGGGGTGGGGGGTAGTACTGAATGCAGACAGTGCTGATTTTTATGGCACTACAAGCAGCAAAACTAAGAATAGATACCATGATCGCAGTACAAAATCAAGCAGCTGCAGTGGATAGCAGGTTCACACTGCTGCACCTGCAATTACACTAGTCTGTGGCACAATAAAAGGTGTATTATTTGAGATGCATACAACACTGCACCCACACTCACACACAGAACAGTTTGTGTACTATGCTGAATGAGGAATCATAGCAAATGCAAAAGTTCAGTACTGTGCCATGTTACGTACTGTAAATTTGTAATGTAAGCAGCCTGAACTTATGAACTGCTGCACCACATCCACACAACAAACAGCAAGAAAATGTCAACTATTACTGAAAATATTACTGTGTGTACATTAACACAGTCAGTTATATAACAAAAATATAACCAAAAAACAAAGAAATCACTATTTCTCCCACTTAAATCTACCATCATCACAGATGTGCCCCTCCCCCAAAGCACACTTTTACTGTCTTTCACCACACACACTCAGTGTTGTAAATTAACATTCAAAATCCACACAAAAACAAAAATACTCAATGATATAAGCACAGGAGGGTTTCCTACTATAGATGAACTAAAGTTTGAGCCCCCCCCCCCCAAAAAAATGCTTTTTGAACAGCTTTTACAAGATTTGTATCACAGACAGCTATCAGAGCACATTGTCTCCTACTCCTTCCTACTCATTAAGGTTACCACTTACTCGGTTTTTGACCGAATTATTCGGTTTCCTAGGTCCAGATTCGGTCCTCCTGTTTTCACCATTGCAAATTCGGTTTGCTTCATTTTCTTCTCCTCTGACTGTAAGCAAGTGTCTGACATTTCAGTGTGCTTGCTTGCTTGTAGTGCATGCTAATCAGGAAGTGCCTCCAAGTGCAGGACACTTGAAGAGCCAAATGTGTCCCTGTCTTCTCAGTTGTCACCTCTAACTTCACACCAGCAAACTGGAAGATTATTCAGGGGATGAGTAAACAATACCACCTTAATTAACACCTTCATTTTTCTGAAACCCTTAGACATTCAGACAGGCACCACATTAGGGTAGCCTCTTGTCCAGTGTGGACTATACAATGTGTTTCAGAAACTTTACCTTCTAATCCAGTTTTATTCAGAGGCAGTACTTTTTCAGTCATTTTGAATGCTCACATACTTGTAAAACAGATTCTGTTAAATCCTTCACCATTTTACTTGCATGTTCATATTACAAACACATTTTGATGTCATGCAGACCTTTGTTTGTATACCAGTAAATCTGAGAGGTGTAAAGTAGGGCTATTAAGACCATTAGCAGCAAATCAACCTAATCCTTTCTAGGCTGCATTGTGAGTACGGTCTTTGACTGCTGTGATAAGGAATACTTTTATACCTTTAAATGCTCACCATTTTTTCTTTTAGGGTCTGTCCTATATTTTAATATTTGTTACCCCATTTGTTGTTAAATTAATAATTTAATATTTTATTTCATTTCTAGCAGTATTACACCTCTCTCCTCAGTAGTTATTGCTGTCAATTTTCATACTACCTGGATATTCCAGGATGACCATTCCAGGCATCTCAGACGAACAGCACAGAACAGTGTGGCTAATGTCATGCTAAGCCACAGAAATGAGAAAAGGAAGAGAGAGAGAGCAGTAGCTGGTGAGGAGAAAGGAACGCAATCTATTTATTTATTTGCTTTTGTTAACCGGGTAAGCACACTAAACAGCCAAGTGCCTATTTTCAGGTGCAACCCGGGAGGGTTACAGGTAAAGTGAGTACAGGTACAGTAAGGAAGACAATGCAGCAAACAGAGAATAACAGGCATCACGGGGATTACAACAGGTGTCTACAGTACTGGAATAACTGAAGGTACAAAACAATAGAGTAGTGGTACATACAGGGTCATTGGGTTGTAAACAGTATTAGATGACTTAATGGCACAAAATATTCCAGTGAAGATATGTACAGGGAGGATTTAGATAGTATGGCATACTAGGGAAGCTTACAGAGGGTAAACGGGCTTCATAGGGACAACCGTAGGTGGCTTGACAGTATCTAAGAACTATGTGGGACTTGATCAATGCGGTAAAAGTATGAGATCTAGATTTGATGGCACTGCAAATTTAGGTAATTTATCAAACATTATTATTTTTTTTTACTAGAAGAGACACACTAAGCTGAAGCTTGTTTACAGGTGCAACCTGGGAGCACAAGGGAGTGAAATGATCTGTGCAGGGTCACACAGTATGCAAGTCTGGGCTGTGGTATTCAAACCCTGGTCTCCAGAATTGCAGCTCAGAGCCTTAAACCACTGTGCTATACTGCCTCCATGCTACATATCACATATCATGCTAGCTGGTATGTATGACTGATATGGAAATAAAATAGGGTATTTAACAGCATAGAATAGTTCCTCCCACTTATAAAAACTTCCGTGACATTACAAATCGCTTTAGAATAGGAGCAATGGGAAGGACATTAGCACATCTTAAAATGGCGGATGATATTTGTAATTACAGCTCATCCACCATTACTGGAGTAGTTTATTTATTTATTGAAAGAGTTTTACCAGAAAAGGCCATCTGTTCCAAAATAGCCAGTTGTCAGAGGTGTCCTTGTAGTCACTCGATGTGTCAGCTAAGCTGTGTACACAGGATGGAAAGACCCCTGAACCCCATCTCTAACCCCACCAAATGTTAACACACACTGAAATTTAAAATATTTAAATCTAACTCAAACAAACCAAAAATAATAATCATGATGTACTTTAATTAAACAAACCAAAAATAATAATAATGATGTACTTTAAAGAAGTTGTACACAATGCAATATCATCAACAATTCTGAATAAATCAAGCGAATTGGAGTCCATGCGATGCCCTCATAAGTCATAAAAGGGGCAAGTTAGGGGTGTGGTCTAGTATTCGGTTTTCATCTCATCCAAAGGTGGCAACCCTACTTCTCATACTACCCTGTACTGAGGCTGTGCAGATCAATATAGAGCCCATGTGACCTGAAATCCCATGAATCACTGGAAAATTCAACTTTGGAGCTCAAAAACAAGGCAAAGTGAGGCGAAGTGCACTACCTGCAATGCACTTCATCTTAAGTTTGGTGGAGTAGTGGTCCGAGGAGGCGGAGTAATGTGAAGTCATTGTTTCTAATGGACTTCGCGTTCCTCATTATAACGTGAAGTAGTCCGCTTCACGTTGCAGAGCACTACACGAATCCGCCTTTGCTCCATGAATCGCTTTGCAGAGCGGATTGAGCCCACTTCACCCACCACTAACCACCACCCTTTCTGTGAAAAGTGCTTATTGACAACCCTTTTGAATCTCCTCCTGTGAGATTGAGAGATTTCCTTCTCATCCCTGGATTTGAGCTCAAGGAGAAAATTTCCTTGGCAGCCACCCTATTTATCACATGCAGGTACCTGTATGTCTCGTTCATGTCATCCCTTTCCCTCCTTTTCTCAAGGGTGTACATTTTCAGGTCCTGCAGCCTCTCCTCATATGGCTTGCCTCCTAGTCCATGGACCATCTTGATTATCATCCACTGTACTGCTTCCACCTTTTCTAAATCTCTCCTTAGGTGTGGACTCCAGTATCTTACATAGTTTTCAGGGTGTGGTTGCACCAGTGACCTGTACAATAGGATGATCACCTCCGAGCTTCTGCTGCTTATCCCATGCCCTTGCAGCTCCGCATCCTCTTTGCCTTGTCCACAGCTCTAGCAAAAGTGCTGTTGTTTACAGATACTCTGATAGCATGACCCCTTGCTCCTTTTTTTCCCTGGTGCTTTCTAGCACCATTCTCCCAATTCATATTGCACTCTTGAGGCTCGCTTCCAATAGTGTATCACTTTATATCTTTTAGCCCCGCTGCCAGCTCTCTGATCAGTTCTTCAACCTCCCAAGATCCTCCAAGTTCCCTTAGCCCTTTCTCCATGTTCACCTTTATGCAAATCTTTTTGTCATCTGTGAAGAGGTAGATCTTACCCTTGATGCCATCCCAAATGTACTAATTGAATGTATTGAACAGGACAAGGACCTGCACAGTCTCCCCCCCCCAACCAAATACTCTACTTGTTAATTCCCTTACCTCTAAAAATTTTCCATAAAATACTACCCTTTGTATTCTTCCCCTCAGCCAGTTCTCAACCCAAGTTGCCAATTCCACCCCCACCCATAAGTCCCTAATCCTTTTAACCAGTCTCCTGTGTGGGACTTTGGTAAAGACCTTGCTGAAATCCAAGTATACCTCATTTACTGCTTGTCCACTTTATGCTGCCCTTATCAGAGTTGAAGGTCAACCAGATTCATCTGGCAAGATCTTCCTCTCATGAACCCATGTTGTCTGCGGCCCTGCAGCCCATTTCCATCCAAGACATCTTCCAGTTCCTCACTTGGTACGTACTCCATATTTTTTCCACTATAGATGTCAAGCTGAAAGGTCTACAGTTCCCCAGATCATCCTTCCTTCTTCTCTTGTATAGAAGGACCATGCCTGCTACACTCCAGTTGTTAGGGACCACCCCAGTGGCTAGCAAGCAGTTGAATATGTCTGCAAGTGGCACTGCTATCACTTCTGCTACCACATTCAGCATTTTTGGGTGTAAGCCATCAGTCCTATAGATTGAATAACTTTCAACCCTTTAAGCTTTTCAAACACTGTATTCTGTTATTTTGACCATGTCATTTAAGCCTTTGTTCTCCTTCCTTCCCCTCTTAACTCCACATTCTGGCAGTGGCCCATCCTTCTCCCAAGTAAATATGGAACAAACATCTGATTTCCATGTCTCCTTCCTCCCATTCTTCCCAACTCTTTAGTCTCACATTACCCCCTTTGACCTCATCCTTCAACAGAGGTACCTAAAGAATGACTTTTCTCCTTGGTTCCCTTCCTTTGCCAGAATTCCGTCTCCACCTTGGCCACCTCAACTTTCTGCTGGCTACATTTGTTACCTCCAGATATAGGGTGCTGGCAGTATAGCTTTTGTGGTTGGCAGGATAGTCTAGAGGTTGGAGCAATGAGCTGTAAATGAGCTTGGTACATCCAGCAGACCTGGGTTTAATTCCTACAGTACTACCTCCATTTACATACAGTGTGAGCAAGTCACTTAACCTCTCTAGTGCTCCTGGGTCACCACTGAAAATAGACACTTGTGCCTAGTGGGCCTTACCCGGTTACCAGAGACTAAACAGAAACATGGAAACATTGAAACTGATGACAGATAAGGACTGCTTGGCCCACCTTGTCTGCCCATTTTCCCTACCTATTGCTGAACTGCAGACCCTACTTGATCTCTAGCTTTACCCTGTGTTTCCTATCGCTAGAGTTCCCCAATGCCTATCATATGCATTCTTGAATGCAAGAAATAAAAATAAAAGCAATAGTGGAGTAACCTCGGATGCAATGCAGTATCCTGTGACAGAGCATGAACTACAGTTGAAACTGCCTCACTGCAGTAACTGTACTGTCGTATGCTGCAGTTTTATTTTTGCAGCCTGGTCAGTTCCTCTGACTTCATCCTATCCTTCTTCAATTGGCTTTCATAGAAACATAAAATCATACAAACGTTGAATCTGTCAGCAGATAAGGACCATACATCCCAACCAGTCTGCTCATTTCCTTCTCACTGCTGCAACCCCAGATCCTATTTGATTGGCAGCTCTCCTGCTCTGCACATCTCCACTGTACCCTTATTTCTATCACATGCAATCTTGAACCCATGTATTGTTTTTGCCTCCACCACTTTTGCTGGAAGGCTGTTCCATGGATTTACCACCCTTTCAGTGAAAAAGTACTTCCTAACATTACCACTGAGCCTTCCAACCTTCAGTATCATATCATGACCCCTTGTTCTTGTGCAGAGTTTTCTCTGAAATATGCTTTCCACCTGTACCCTATTTATTCCCCTAAGGTACTTGAAAATTGTCACTCTCCCTTCTTTCCTCCAGTGAATAGATATTAAGGTCCTTAAGTCTTTCCTCATAGGGCTTCAGGTGCACTCCATGTACCATCTGCATTGCCCTTCTGTGGACTGCCTCTGTTTTGTCAATATCCTTCAGAGATGTGGTCTCCAGAACTGGACACAGTAATCCAGCTGAGACCTCACCATTGATTTGTACAGTGGCATCACCATCTCCTTCCTCCTGCTTGTTATGCCCCTCCCTATGCACCCCAGCATTCTGTTTGCTCTCCCCACTACCTTTTCACAGTGTTTTGTCACCTTCAAGTAGTCAGATATGATAACCTCCAGGCCTCTGTCCTGACTTGTGGTGGTCAGAATTTCCCCACCCATTCTGTACTCTTCCCTTGGATTCCTGTGACCCAGGTGCATTATCTTGCACTTTTTAGCATTGAAACTCACTGCCAGACACATGACCACTCCTCTAATAGGTTTCAGTTCTTTCTCATTTTTTATACCCCTCCGGTGTGTGCACTCTGTTGCAGATCTTGGTGTTATCTGTGAAGAGGCACACCTCCCCCCCAGATGCTCTGCAGTGTCACTAATGAAGACATTTAATAGGACTGGCCCAAGCACTGACCCCTGTAGAACCCCGCTGATCACCTCCCTCTCCTCAGATTTCATGCCATTTACCACCACCCTCTGAGTCCTGTACCTTAACTAGTTTGCAACCCACTTTACCACCAAAGGACCCACTCCCAGGCTCCCCAATTTATTTAGCGATCTCCTGTGTGGGACAGTGTTGAAGGCCTTCCTGAAATCCAGGTAGGCCTCATCCACCGCCTCTCCCTGATCTACCATCCTGGTTACCCAGTCAAATAAATATATAAAATTTGTCTAACAGGACCTTCCCACTTAGAATCCTTGCTGCCTTGGATCCTGTTCCCCGCTATCTTCCAGAAACTTCACAATCCTTTCCTTAAATAAGGACTCCATTACTTTCCCCACTACTGAGGTCAGGCTTAAAGGCCTGTAATTGCCTGCCTCCTCTCTGCTTCTGCTCTTATGGAGTGGGACTACATCTGCCCTCCTCCAGTCCTCAGGTACCTCCCATCTCTCTAGTGATGATTTAAAAAGGGCAGCCAGTGGTTCTACCAGTACTTCTCTGAGTTCCTTTAGTACTCTGGGGTGGATTTCATCTGGCCCCATTACCTTATCTGCTTTTATTTTCCCAAGTTCTTCTAGGACTGTTTCCACCATGAATGGGCTCATGTCTACCTCCCTCTCCTGAATACCCCTCTTAATGAGTCTCGGTTCCTCACCTTCCCCTCATCGGTTGAATACTGAGCAAAACTTATTCAGTATCTCAGCCTTTTCTAGGTCATCGTCCACCCTTTCTCCTCCTTCTTTCTTCAGCCTAATGATCCCATTTCTGGTTTTTTTCCCTCTCGCTAATGTATCTGAATAAGGTCTTGTCACCTTTCTTAATAGTCTGGGCTATACCTTCCTCTGTCTGAGGCTTTAGACCTTCTAATTATTTTCCCAGATTCCCTCTGCTTCTCCAGATATTGTTCTATGTCTTCATTCTTTTGTGTTTCCTTGTATCTTCTAAAGGCTGTTTTCTTTTCCCTTGCTTTCTTAGTCACAACCATCAAGAACCGTAATGGTGTTTTCTTTATTTTACTCTTGCTATGCAGTTTGACACAATGACCAGTTACTTCTGTTATGACTCTCTTGAGACTAGACCACTGTTTTTACACATCTTCCCCATACCTTCTGCACTAGGGCTCTTTTGAGATTTCTACCAATCTCCTTAAAGTTAACCTTCCTGAAATCTAGGACCTTTATACTTGTATGGATTGTCTCCTCCACTGTGGTTACCTTAAACCATACTGTCCTGTGGTCACTGGTGCCCAGGGGACTGCCCACCTCCACATCTGTGATCTTGTCCCTGTCGGTTAGGACCAAATCCAGTATATCCTCCTCATTGGTTGGTTCTTCTACAAGCTGTCTTATGTTTGCCCCATTCAAGGCAATCATGAAGTCCCTGCCCCTTGTTGTACTTTCAATCTGAGTGCTCTAATCTACCTCAGGCAGGTTGAAGTCACCAATTAGTTGCAGTTCCCTTTTGGTTGCCATTTTGTGGATGGTTTCCACAAGAGCTTCATCTGATTCCTCCCTCGGTACCAGAGGCCTGTAAATCACTCCAGTTCAAATGGCTGTCCTTTTTTTCCACCTCCAGGGTGACCATAGAGCCTCTGCTCCTTCTTGTAAACTTTGAGCTTCTGTTGCTTTAATCCACTCCTTAACATACATGGTTACCCCCCTCCCCTTCTCCCTTCCCTATCCTTCCAAAAATGTGTGTATAGTGGTATGGCTATATGCCAGTCACGGTTCCCTCTATACCATGTTTCTGTAATAGCTACTATGTCCAGGTATGTGTCTTCCATTAATGCCATTAGGTCTGGGATTTCGTTACCTAGACTGTGCGCAATTTAGCACGTGCACTCAGCAATAGCCACCCTCCTTTCCTCTTCTCGGCCATGTGACATTTTTGGTATCCATCTTCTGTCCTTCCCACAATTGTATATAATATATTAATTGGGTTTAATAGTGCCCGTGTACTAATTGGATTCTCCCTTATTTCAGATATGTTCTGGAGCAGGGCTACCTTTATCCCCCTGACTGCTTTTACCTCCCCCCTTGTCTAGTTTAAATGCATGTGGAGGAAGCATTTTACTTTTTCAGTGAGGATCCATTTGCCCCTCCCCATATAGATGTAGGCCATCTGGTGAATACAGTCCTGCATCCCTCCAGGGGAGTTCCCAGTGCCCAATGAAGCCATACCCTTCTTCTCCTCACCATTTCTTCAGCGATGTGTTGAATTCCATGGTGCAGATGTCTCAGCCCTCTCATTTGCCATGGACAGCTAGAACCTCTGAGAAGGTAACAGAGTGTTCTACTTGCCCAAAACACCACCCTGGTTCCTTAAATTCCTCCTGCACTTTTTCTGCATCTGTCCCCTCACCTGCCAGGTAATTTGTCCCCATGTGGATAATGACAGCCAGCTCCCCCTCCTTGCCACTTCCCCAGCAATCTCTAGGATCCACCTGCCCTCCATTAAAACTGTGCCACCAGGCAGCACACCACTCACCTCTCCCCATTGCTGCCCACTTCCAGATCTGTCCCTCTAATGATGGACTCTCTGAACAGGATTTGCTTCCTCCTCCTGTGTGTTGTCCTTCCCTTTGCCTTCAGGGCTCCATCATGAATGACCCACTCATCCCTCTTAGTGTCCTCTTCTGGAGATTCAGTGTGATCGTCCTGCTCTGCCAAGATGGCATATGAGTTTTGAAGTAGCATTGACTGGAAAATGTTCCTCTGTCACTCCTCCCTCACCCTTCATGAGCCCACCATAGTCAATCCATCCCTCCGTATTCACAAACTCTGAGGAAATGGTGACAGACGTGGTGGACCCTGCGTGGGGGGGGAGGTTACCCGGATCTTTGCTAACTATGCTCAGAGTCCTGAAACTGCCACTCTCAACACAGAGAGGTGCCTGCAGACAGTGCAGCATCGCAGTTTCCAGAAAGTCCTCCTGAACACCACTGCCCCACAATCACTGCATTGCATGATGCCCATCATTTTCCTTACCCTATCCTTTCCCTTATTTGTCTTCCCTTTTTTTGTCTTCCTTCTTATTTCCTGTTTACTTTACAGCTATGCACAGTCAATAATCGTTAGTGGTATAATGTATCAAGGTATGTAGATTTACAACAGGTTGTGGTGTGTGGCTGTGTTATATACTGAAATATGATAGCTAACAGTATGTGTATGCAGTCAGCTGGTGCTGTATGATGTTACAGGCTATGGGTATAAAAGAAGTAATGTGCTGGGTGTGGGGAGGGGGAACGGGGTCATAATGTCCCAAGACATTATTCGCATGGCAAAATCGTTCTGCCAATACAGTGCAATTTATGCCATGAGGCATGTCTTTTTTCTGTGGGGGGGATCTGCCCCACACCACCCCATTGTATGGGCTCTGCCCTGCCCCCACTAAAGATTTTTGAACTGAGGGAGGGTCCAACTTGAGAGCGACAAGTCCAAAAAAATAAAATGTTTCTGGTACTGGGAATCAAACCCTGTCCCAGACACAGTGTCTGGGTTCCTACTGCTGTGGCTCAGTCCTGTACACCACAGCAGCTGCTTATCGGAACCTACTCCCATCAGAGGTCTTATCCTCTGCCTGGGAAACCGATACTGGTGCAATACCTCATACAGCAGTATACTCGGTATTGCACCAGTAGTGGTAGTATACTGCGTTATACTGGGTTAGCCATAATGCTGGACCATCAAAAATAATTGGCTACACCAGCAAAAAAAAAAAAAGGAAACAATTGGCTGCACCAGCAAAACCCCCCAAGCAGGCACCTTTCCAAAAGAAGCCAAAAGGCAAGCTGCTATAGTACCAAGAGAAATCAACAATACGCAGCAAAGGAAGCAATAAAATCCACAATGAGTAGTTACTTACCTCTTTCCTTATACTCTTATTTATTTATTGAAAATTTTCACCAGGAAAGTACACTGAGTAATTGAAATTGCTCATCTCATGGTGCATCCTGGGAGAGGGGGTACATGTGGGTAAAGGATACATTCACAATTGCTATAACAGGTACAAAATACATATACAAATGCTGGATACATAGTACTGATAAAATAATGTAGGTTACAGAGCCAATACAACAGTTAATCACACATACATAATACAATTATAATTAGGGTACAGTAAGTTGATAGACTTTAAGAATGCTCTCCTTTTGGCTCTTGCCACCATCTTTACTTTGGTTGTGAACCACATTGGATGCTTGCCATTTTCCCTTTGATACCTTGGCAACTGAGATTTCTGTGGTGTCTGTCCTTGCTTTTCTGAATTCTTCTCATTTTTCCTCTGCCCCTCCACCTGCTCTATACTCCTTGTGCTTTTTCCAGCTGTTCCCTCATTTGCCCAAAACTGCTTTCTCAAAGTTCCATACCCTTACTGTGTTTGTCCCATTTGTGGTCCCTGTCTGGACCTCCAGTGTCACTGTCTGTGGTCAATGGAAGCAAGTGGTTCTTCTACATTTTGGATACTCTTACTGTTGGTAAGCACCAGATCCAGAAGAGCCCATATCCTTGTTGGGCACTGGATTAGTTGAAATAGAAATCCCTCTTTGCATGCATCCACCAGGCCTTGATTACTAATACTTTCCAGTCCACACCTGGCATATTAAAGTCCCCCGCTATCACTACTTACCTTGAATTGGCCAGCATCCAAAGCATCTCTCCCAGTTCCTTGTCTGCCTCCTGATCCTGACCTGGTGGTCTGTATAATCACCAGACCTGATTTGTTTTCCATTCCCTTTTGCTGCTAGCACCCACAAGGCTCATAGTTTACCTGACTCCCCTAGGTTGTCTATTTCAGTTGCCTCTATTCCCTCTTTTACAATATGTACTGTGCTACGTCTCCTCCTTGCACTTTGATTTGTCCTTCCTAACCAGTGAATAACCTCATATGGTCATGACCCATTTATGGCTTGGGCTTAAAGTTCTGGCATTTTGTTGCCAAGACTCTTTATGTTGGTGCACATCATATTCTATCATCTGTCTATGCCCCCTATGTTTCCCTTTACCCTGGGTATGTTTGATTCTGCTGTATTGGTCAATGGTGGGAAGTCAGCAAGGCCACTCTTGCTTGGGACTTCTTGTGTATATCTTCCCATTCTGATGCCTACCATCACTATGCTGTTCCCACCTTTAACTCATCTGGGGTACTTACCAAGTAAATGTTAAGCATCTGTGAGTGGCACCCGGTACATGTTACCCAAAAGGCAAGAGGTAAGAGACAAGTGAATCCTTTCCTTGGTATCCAGATATCACTAAGGTGGCATTTACATGGATAATCAATATACAATACTAGTGGTTACCATTATACCCTTGACCAAAAGCAAAACATGTGTGTTCATCAAAATAATGAGCTTCAAAATTAAGCACTACAATTAGTACTTGTAATTAACTTAATCCAAAAATATTTATCCCTGACTTTACAGCTGTTTCTTACTGACTAACCTTTTTGAGATGATACAGTTCCCAGCAAGGCAGCACACAGAAATAAGTTTTTAAATACACATCTGCCAAAAACTAGCTGGATCCCACAGATTTGTTAACCATCTGTACCACATCAAGTCAGCCAGCCCCACAGAGGACCACGCAAACAATGCATCCAGGTGATCCATCTGAACTCAATAAAATCTTTTCAAATATTTATGCACAAATCACAGCTCATTTATAGTCATAAAGAAAAAAAATAACAATAATCTGTCCCTTTCAGATTTGCTCCCAGTTTGTCGCACTGCATGCCACAAGCAATTCAGGCAGCATATACCTTAGCAACAGTAACACGTTTACAGCACCACGTCAATACAGAGCCAAATTTTGGCAACTAACATATTCGGCTAACTCTCCGCTGCCCTCCCTGGAGTTGGTATATTTAGTAATTGGGTGTGAAGGGGGCACAGACCCCCACAAGGGGGGCTGCAGGAAGTGCATTACCCCCCAAACAGCGAGGTCGCCGAATATGACAGTTGCCAAAATCTGGCACTGTATTGATGCAGCACTGTAAATATGTCACTGTAATGCCATGGAACCTTCAGGCAGCACACAAGGAATATTAAGAATATGTGAATTGGTTCAAGTCTTATGCAGACACATTAGGTAAAGTGAAAGTGCATCATCTGGTACCTCATAGTCATAAATACAAAAAGAATGGTATGTTGCTGTTGCTAGCCTTGCTTGTAGAGCAGAAAGCAGCTTGCTGTTGCTAGCCTTGCTTGTAGATCAGAAAGCAGCTAACTAAAACAAGCTACATTTTCTTATTAATTTAAAACTTATATCTCAGCAGGAGTCAGTGTCTGTTAAGATTAAGTAGACAGATAACTTTATTAGAAGTAGAAGGGGTCTTATTTAGGGTTAAAAAAAGAAAGAAAAGAAAGAAAGTCAGTGTGTGTGTTCTGTGCAGGGAAGGGTACTGTATCAGCTGACTTTGCTAAACCAGTAGGAGGAAAGAGAGCTTACCTGGGTGTGTGGTTTAGACACTATAAAATCAGGTGAGTCAAATTACAACTTCCTGTTGCTAGCCTTTTTTCTTACTAATTGCCCTCCATCCCACCCAAAGCCAGTTCTACTTTTATAGCCACTGGATTTGACTGTCAACAGGAACTTACTGTTTGGCAGTAGGAAGGAAAGGATCATAGAGAAAAATTGGTTTTGTCAACCCTAAAGGAAAAAAGTAGCTCACTCCCCCCCACCTTAGCTGCTGGTGGTCTGATATTGAGCAAGGAAGAAGGAGGCTACTGAAGAAGATAGGAAGTTGCTGTCCCAGAACAGGAAGGGCTAGAGTTGTAAGGAGAGGAGAGAAAAAGCATCCAGAGAAACAGTAGAGAGGACACAAAATAAGACATGATAGGAGTGGTGCAGTGCAATGGCTGTGGGGCGGCAGTGTTCCGGGAGACATTCTGGAGTTTGTGATGCTGCCCTATTTGCAGGCACCTCTCTGGTCTGAGAGAGGAGGTTGCCCATCTCCAGGCTGACCTGGCTAGGATTCGTGAAACCTCCTCCCCCACCAGGGACCACCAGGGCCAATGCCACTACCTCAGAGGTTGCCAAGAAAGAGGAGAGGCTGGACCAGGGTGGGCTCAAGGAGGGAGAGGGTGGTGGAACAGAGTTGCATCATTCCAGCTGTACCTCTCCACAATTCATTCACTCTTCTGGTGGATAGTGGTTCCTTTATGGAGGCACCTGCAGTGGAGACCAAGGAGGATACTGGGAACCTTCACAAAGGAGACCCACAGGAGGGTGGCATGGGACCCACAGGGGAAGGAAACAACTCCTGGTGGGGGACTCAATCATTAGGGGGGTAGAAATGGGGGAGGAAGGGGAGAGGGTGGTAAGGTGCCTTCCTGGTGCCACGGCTTGGAGGGACAGGATGCGAATCCTCAGGATCGTGGGAGGAGCTGCATAAGGGAGGGAGCTTGATGTCATTGTCCATCTAGGGACAAATGACCTGGCTAGGAATGGGATCAGAGCAGTGCAAGAGGAGTTTGTAGAGTTGGGAAGGGGCCTTAGACAAGTAGCGCATACGGTAACCTTCTCAGAGGTGCTGCCTGTCTATGGCAAGGGAGATGCTAGGGCACTTCTCACCAGGGAATTCAATGAGTGGTTGAAAAACTGGTGTGGAGCTCAGGGTTTTGGCTTCATTGGGGACTGGGGAGCTACCTGGAGAGATGCAGACCTATACTGGTGCGATGGTCTGCATCTGTCCAGGGGGGAACTAGGATCCTAGGTGAGAGGTTTAAATGCTTCATTGTCAAGCATTTAAACTAGCCAAGGGGGGAGGCACTGAAAAGGAGAAGGGAAATCTGAGCCTCCCCCACAAAACATGGTGATTAGTGAGGTAAACACCAAGGTGTTGAAGTTATCAGGAGCAGAACAGATTCAAATGTAAAAAGGCAAAGGCAGTAAGGACAGAAATGGGGCTAAAAGGGTAAGGCTATCAAAAAGTGGAGAGTGATGAGTACCAATGCCCGTAGTCTGTGTAACAAGCCCCTGAACTAGTGGCCTTGATGGAAGAGGTTGTCTGGATATTGTGGCAGTCACAGAAACATGGTACACAGAGAACCATGACTGGGATGTCAACATACCAGGATACACAATCTACAGGAGGGACAGGGAGGGTAAAAGAGGAGGAGGAGTAGCTCTCTATGTAAAGGAAGGGATCAAAGCAACAGAACTAAAGAGTAAACAGGGAGCAGATGAGGCACTCTGGGTCACCCTGGAGACAGGAAATGGCACCACAATCCGCATGGGGGTTGTATACAGACCCCCATCTCAGGGGGAAGGGATGGACAAGGAAATGATAGAAGGCTTTCTTAGAATGGCAGAAAAAGGTAAGATATTGTTGATGGGGGACCTGAATATGCTGGATATAACTGGAGCACCTTTGCTGCAGGTACATCCAAGAGCAGGGTCATTCTTGATGCCCTACAGAGGGCATGCCTGAGACAGCTAGTATTGGAACCCACTAGGGAGGGAGCAATCTTAGACTTGGTACTCTCAAATGGGGATGGAGAAAGAATCTCAGATTTAGAAGTGGGTAGCCATCTGTGAACAAGCGACCACCAAACAGTGTGGTTCACAATAAACACAGCCATGCAATCAAGCCATACAAAAGCAAGAGTACTGGACTTTAGGAGGGCTGACTTTGGGAAATGAGAGAGTGCCTCAGAAAAGCACTAGCAAACAGGCAAGAAGGAGGGTGGAGGAACAATGGGAGTGATCAAACAGCCATCACAGAGGCAACAAGCCTTTGTGTAAAGCAAATCAATAAAACACAATGAAGGAAAAAATGCTATGGTTCTCAAAAGAGGTGGCAGGAAGGTAAAGGAGAAAGGACAGCATTCAGGAAATATAAGGAAACACAGAAGGAGCAGGACAGAGAACTTTATCAGTTAAAGCAGAAAGAGGCTGGGAAGGCAGTCAGAATAGCAAAGGCCCAAACCAAGGAAAGGATAGCCAATTCTGTTAAGAAGGGGATAAGACCTTTATAGGTACATTAGGGAGCAAAGAAAGACCAAAGGAGGATACTGAAGCTTAATAAAGGGAGGGAATGTGGGTAGAGGGTGACAGTGAAAAGCAGGGATACTGAACGAATATTTCTGCTCAGTATTCACAAAGGAAGAGGAGGGAGAGTTACCTAAACCAAACAAAAGAAACACTTTGAAGACGGGGGTCGATACCAGTCCATTTACAGAAGAAAGGGTTCTGAAAGAACTAATACAATTGAAGGTGGACAAAGCAATGGGGCCTGATTGGATTCACCCAAGAATTCTAAAAGAACTAAGGGTAGAACTAGTGACACTGCTGACTACTCTCTTTAATAAATCATGGGAGGATGGGGTGGTACCCGAGGACTGGAGGAGGGCAGATGTGATTCCTCTTCACAAAAGTGGGAGCAGGACAGAGGCAGGAAACTACAGACCAGTTAGTTTGACCTCAGTGGTAGGGAAAATGATGGAATCACTTCTGAAGGAAAGAATTGTTGAGTACCTAGAGGCCAGTGGGGCACAGGACCCAAGGTAGCATGGATTCACAATGGGAAGGTCATGTCAGATGGATCTAATAGATTTCTTTGACTGGGTAACCAAAGTAGTAGACCAGGGAGGGGCTGTGGACATGGCCTACCTAGATTTTAGCAAGGCATTTGATACAGTCCCACACAAAAGATTAATACACAAGATAGCCAGCCTTGGAGTGGGTCCCAAGGTGGTAGCCTGGATAAAAAATTGGCTAGACAACAGAACGCAAAGGGTAGTAGTAAATGGAGCACACAGTGAAGCAAGGAGGGTTACTAGCGGGGTACCGCAGGGTTCAGTACTGGGACCGGTCCTTTTTAATGTCTTTGTAAGTGACATTGCAGAGGAACTGGAAGGAAAGTATGTCTCTTTGCAGATGACACAAAGATCTGCAACAGGGTTGATACACAAGATGGAGTGGAAAGGATGAGAAGGGACTTGGCAAGGTTGGAGGAATGGTCAAATGTATGGCAGCTCAGATTCAATGCAAAGAAGTGCAAGGTAATGCACATGGGAAACAAAAATCCAGGGGAAGCGTACACAATGGGGGTGAGATACTGACAACAGTAAAAATGGAAAGGGACCTGGGGTAATTATATCAGATGACCTAAAGGTGGGCAAGCAATGTGAGAAGGCAGTAAGGAAGGCTGGGGGGATACTGGGATGCATAGGAAGAGGCATCAATAGTAGAAAACAGGAAGTTGTTATCCCTCTGTACAGACAGTTGGTGAGACCCCATCTGGAGTACTGTGTGCAGTTCTGGAGACCTCATCTCCTAAAGACATAGAGTGGAGGCTGTCCAGAGGAGGGCAACTAAAATGGTGCAGGGTCTGCACCAGAAGACATACTAAGAAAGACTAAAGGAGCTTAATATGTATACCCTTGAGGAAAGAAGGAGAGAGGGACATGATAGAAACTTTCAAGTACCTCAAGGAATTAACAAAGTCCAAGATGGTAGCATCTTCCAGAAAAAAGAGATGTGCAAGAACAAGGGGCAAAATTTGAAGATTGAGGGGGGACAGCTCAGAGGTAATGTGAGGAAGTATTTTTTCACTGAGAGGGTTGTGGATGCATGGAACAGCCTCCCTGAGGAGGTCATGGAGTCAAGAACAGTGGGGGACTTCAAGAATGCATGGGACAGGCATAAGGCAGTCCTAGTGGGGGGTAGGAGGAAGTAAGCTGTTGGTTAACTAGGATCTAATTTAATTAAATTATTAATTAAAAATTAAATTAACTAGGATCTGAAGCTTATCTGTTAGGTAGGAAAATGGGCAGACTAGGTGGGCCAAGCGGTCCTTATCTGCCGTCAAATTCTGTTTCTATATTTCTATGTTTCTAATGGTGGTGGCACAATTGATAAAATAAAACTGGGGCTTACAAAAGTTGACTAAACAATAAAAAAAAATATTTTAATAAACAGATGTGGAAAGTTCAGGTAAGTGGCATTTAAGTCACTCACGAAGTTAATGTTATGCATCCGTGAGTGGCGTGCTGCTGGGCAAAATGTAGTAGGCAAAAGGAATGAGCCAAATGCATTATTTTCTTGACATGCAAATGTCTGTAAGGGAGCCCTTTCATAATATTTAAAGCATGATTCACCCTTGAAAAAGGGCTTTTAGTCTCAACAGGCCTATTTGGTTAACAAAATTCCATAAATGAATAGAATGGGTAGTCCATCTACCATTAATTACCTTCTCAGACTCAATAGCTGTGTTTTTTGACTTTACAGCTGTCTCCTAATGACTAACCTTTTTAAGGTGATGTTGTGCACAGCAAGGTAACAAACAGAAGTAGGTTAGCCATTTTATTCACCTAAGAAACACTACCAATACAAATGCATTCAATTATTTTGTGAAGATTATAAGCACTTGGGAAATTGCAAAGAAGTAACATAGCAATGCAGGAATAAAAACTAGTTTGTAACTGAAAGAAAAAAATTAAGATAATTAAATATAAGACCTGTGTAACGAAATTGTAATAAGGTTGTTTTAACAAAGGGTTTGTATTGAGTCATGATTTTTACAAGACTGCAGGAAGGATTTAGTGAAATGTGGGTATAAATATTTAAACTGTTATGAGTGTTTAAGTAGCGCATTGGTTTTCAGAGTTAGCCCAGGAGGAAGAATAGAAGTTCAAAACCATTTAGGTCTTTTAGCTGGTCCTGTCAGAGACCTTGTCTGTTACCTGCTGTCTGCTTTGAAAAATAAATAAAAATGGGAATGCCAACTGAAGAGTGGAACATGTAAAAAACTAAACTTGTTATGATGGATACAAAGTGTACACAGTTAATAAAAGAAGAAACATAAGTATGCTGATGGTTTGCTGGGCATACTGTACCTGGTACGCATCTGGGATTTGTTGCAATTGTTGATGAGCAATTTCACTGCGTAAGCACATTCATGAAGGATATGAAGGTTTGTGCAACACCAGTTCAGATAAAAATGACTAGATAAACAGGGAATACATAATGGACTGCAATGAAATAACACATTTATCTCCACCAGTGAGTGGTACGCCCCATAACTCGAGAGTGGCAAAGCCACGAGTAAGTTATAAAGGTCTTACCATTCACTTGTGGAGATAAATGTGTTGTTCGACCTATTATTTGTTTGATATATAACATACCATTTGTAGTGTTTTTACTGGAGTTTTGCCTTGCTTTAGCTTAAAACTGCATTTCTTTTCATTGTAAGTTCCCTATCTGGCCTATTGTTCTCTGTGTTCCATTTTCCAGATTCTATGTGGAAATAACATGTTCTAAGCTAGATAAATTGTGTTCTAAGCTAAATAAATAGTATTCTAAATGAAATGAATTGAATTCTAATTGAAATAAATGGTGTTCTAAGTGAAAATAATGATTTATCCCAAATAACATGATTTATTTACCCAATTAATTCACCACTGGTGTGGTGTATATATAGAGAATAACCGATAGGTTTGTGTCTATTACCAGAGAGTAATAGCATCAAGAGGTTCTGAACACAGGAACGTCGAGATCGAAGTTCGAGAGGTTCCAATGTGTCCAGAACCTCAAGATGCAAATACTCCCTGGTAATAGACAAACAAACCTATCGGCTATTTTTTTTAATATATGGATGTGATGTATGTTTCAATTGGGTGGTTGACCATTTGACTGAACTGACTTTCTACTGGTCGACTGCCGCAGTGTCCTATGCTGTAGCTTCAGGTATGTAGTCGCTCGTGACGTTTCCCTCCCCTGTCCGTTTTTTTTTAATTTTTTAAATCCTACCTGCTTTTCAGGACCGCAATGGCAAGATCCACCAGATATTTGTATTTTCTAAAGGTAACCAAAAAAATTAAAATGAGAAGTACAACAACCGAGTTCGCTCTCGCAAAGTGAGACTACCGCCACCATCTTTTTTCAACTGTTCTGCCCGCCTACACAGGAAAACTGCCCAGTCAGGAGGCACGTTTCAGACGTGGGGACAGGAGGTTTCTTTTTGGAAGCTTGGAAACATGCTATTATCAGCTCCAAAGGATAGTATTACCAGTGACTGACAATACTATTACCAGTGATTGACAATACTATTATCACTGAAACTTTCAGGCTATTACCAGAATTTTTTTGTATGCTTTACAGACCTATTAAATTGAAGATCCATATATTAAAAAGTAATACGTTATATCAGGCCTACAAGATATCATGTTATCTTGCAAGTTGGCAATGTCAAAGATGATATTTTGTCTTGCAGGGAACATTACAATGGAATACTGAACCAATCAGAAAGCAGCTTTCCCAATACTGATGACATCACTAGACATGGGCAACACTGATGCCATCAGTTAATTAAAGACAACAGTTTAAGCTTCATACAACTGCAGATTGAAAAGTTATAATTAGTAAATGGGGTCTGATATTCAAAAATGGGCAAAGCGTAGCACAAAATTTTGTGCTGCACTTTCCCATTTTCCACAACCCTGAGGATGCTATATACAGTTGGATAGCGCACTGATGCTATCCAACTGAATGTAGGTAGAGATGTTGTGAAATAAAATGCTGCCAGAAAAATTGCCGTGAAATCAGCAATTTCACCACTTAAAATGTTTTGCTAAATTTGCGCAATTCGCAAAATATTTTGCAGTTGCAAAATGGGCCATTTTGCCTGAAAATTGTGAAGTTTCACGCAAGCTGTGAAATTTTGCTGTAAAATTATGCAGTTTTTGGGCAAAAGTTTGCAATTTTTAGGCAAAAGTTTGTAATTTCCAGGTGAAATTTTGCAAATTTGGGGTGAAATTTCACATTTTGCACCCACAAAATATTTAATGAAATGTGTGAATTTTGCAAAATATTTCACTTAATGAAATTTCTCAATTTCACACAAAATTAAATGTAGGGACATATTGGCACAGTGCTAAGCCAAGTAGTGCTGCACTAACATGGAACCCTGCAGTGCAGGGAAAAGTGCCATTAAACCTGATAGTGTCAGTAAGCTCCCAGCATGATATTTAAACATCCCCATGCAAATGAATCCATTGGGCATGAAAGGCACTAAGGGGCCATTTGCATGCATATTGAGAGTAAATTTGCATGAAAAGTGGTGGAAGGTTTGCACCCCAGTGACTGGCTCCACCCAACCCAGATTGCCTGGTCCCATAAAATGGAGAAATTCCCTGGTGTCCAGTGCCCCCCCACCCTCTGTTCATCATCTCCAGTGATGTAAAATCTTTTCCCTTGTGTTTTGTGGTCCTCCTCACCAATTGCCATCCCAGTGTAATTTAAATTATCCCTAGTGCCTAGTGTCCCCCCTTCTGATTGCCATCTCCAGTGTAATGTAAACAACCCTGGTGTGCAGTGGTCCCCCACACCCTTTGATTGCCATCAGTGGAAACATAAAGTCATTTCAATGGTGTCTAGTGGTTCCCCCACCATCTGATCACCAACCCTGATGTAATTTCAATTATCTCTGGTGCCTAGTAATCCCCCAGCCCTCTGATCAGAATCTCCAGTGTAATGTAAACATCCCTAGTGCCTAGTGGTCCCCCGATCACCATCCCTGGAGTAATTTAAAATATCCCTGGTGCCTAGAGGTTGCCCTACCTACCTATAGCAATCCTTATAGTCGATCACAGATTCCCTGTCATCTAGTTGCACCCTCCACCCACTGATCCCTGTTCCAGTACCAACATACTCTTCCTTGGCATCTAGCAATCCCTTGCACACAAGCACTGACAAACCCACCCTGCTAACCCCCCCTTTCAGCACTGGTGCCACAGATCCAAAATGGAGACCAGTATAGCCCTCCTTTCACCTCCTTGGCTGGTTGCCATATAGAAAGACAGGGAGTGTATATCCAATGCACTGTGTAGAGCACAAGTTCTCCATATTGTGCAGGGAGTGTGGTCTGTGTACTGTTCAGGGAAGGCGTGGCCTGTGTATTGTACAGGGAGCTCTTCCCTGTACAGTACACAGGCTGTGTTCCTGGTACAATGCAGAGGACATGCACCCTGTACACTGCATTGGAAGTGCGCTCCCTGACTTTGCATGCAACTACTGGATGAGGATGTGAGAGGAGGGATGTGCTGATCACTGTACAGGATCCACAGCACCAGCACTAAAGGAAAGAGGGGCTGTTAGGGTGAATAATTTGGTGCCCATGGAGCAGGGGGACTGCTAGGCACTAGGGAAGGGTATGTTGGTATGGGGACTGAGATCAATGGGTGGGGGTGACACAAGATGCCAGGGAATTTGTGATCAATGGGTATGGTGGTTGGTGGATGGAGTGGACAACTACGAATGAGTGATAATTTAAATTGTACCAAGGATGGTGATCAGAGGGTGGGAAGGTCACTAGGCCACAGGGATAATATAAAGAATGGCAATGGGAGAATGGATTGACCAATGGACACTAAGGATAATTAAAATTACACAGGTGATGGTAATCAGAGGGCAGGGGGACCACTAGGCACCAGGGATGATTTAAATTACACTGAGGATGATGATCAGAAGTGGGGAGACCACTAGGGCACAAGAGATAATTTATGTTGAACTGTAAATGGATATAGGAGGGTGAGGGGAACCACTGGGCACCTGGAATACTTTCTTTTACTTCTGGGATGGCAATCTGAAGGTGGGGGAACACTAGACACTAGAAAAAGGATGTTACATTACTGGGGATGACAATTAGAGTGTGGGGGAACCAGTGGACACCAGAGACAGTCTTTTACTTTATCAGGGATGGTGATCAGTGGACAGGGGGTACCACTGGATGCTAGGGGTGAGCGTGCTTTCCCAAGCACCAACAGGGTTGTTGGCCACAGTGGCTCCAGTTGCCACTAGGGTTGCCAAGAGTAAATCAGGGTTTTGATCAGCAGTATCTGTGCTGTGCAGAATGATCTGCACTGACCCCATTGCACAGCACAAATGCACTTAATATCATGCTGTGCTGGAATTCCTGTCCCCACCCCTCCCTTTGCTTTTGCAACAACCCTGTTAGTGCACACAGAAGCCCCCTTTGAATGTTGCACATCGGTGAAAACTCCAGGCAAACAGGTGCAATCACTTTGCCATTCAAACAAAGTTTTGAATATTTGGCCCCTGATGTTGTATGACTCAAATATGCACAGATCTGACTAAAATATGCAGTTTATCATCACTCGAGACAGGGCAGGACAACCATAAATCATGCGTGGCTCTGCCACTCATGTGTTATGGTCTGGATCCCTCACACTTCAAGACCACTTGCATATGTTGTGTCAGCCAATTGCTTATCTCCTGTATATCCCCACACAAAAGATTAAACAAGCATTTGTCAATGCCGAATGTTGATTGCGTTGGTCTGTTGAGCTCTCTCAGTGGCCCTCTGTCACTGGCTCAGTCTGTTTGTCCCAGTGCTGCAGGCTGCTCTTTTGTACTGGGCTGCTGCCTGTGTTGGCACCTTGTTTTGACGAGGAAAAAATCTGCTGCTGTCCTGACAGAGCTCCATTGAGGTGGCTCACTCCCCCTCTCTCACTCGCTCATTCTGTTTCTCCTGGCACTGTAGGCTGCCCTTTTGTACTGGGCTGCTGCCTCTGTTGCTGTCTTTTTCTGCCCACAAAGAAATCTGCAGCAGTCCTGACAAAGCTCCGTTGAGCTCGCTCACTCCCCTTCTCTCACTCACTCATTCCGTTTTTGCCGGTGCTGCAGGCTGCCCTTTTCTACTGGGCTCCTGCCTGCATTGCTGCCTTCTTATGCCCACAAAGAAATTTGCAGCAGTAACAATACAGCTCCATTGAGCTTGCTCACTCACTCATTCTGGTTTTCCTGTCACTGCAGACTGTCCTTTTGTACTGGGCCCCTGCATGCATTGCTGCCTTTTTCTGCCCACAAACAAATCTGCAGCTGTCCCAACAGAGCTCTCTTGAGCTCACTGACTCCCCCTCCCTCACTCGCTTGTTCAGTGTCTCCTGGCGCTGCAGGCTGCCCTTTTGTACTGGGCTTCTGCCTGCATTGGCAGCATTTTCTGGCCAAAAAGAAATCTGAAGCAGTCCCGACACAGCTCCATTGAGCTCACTCACTCCCCCTCTGTCACTCATGCATTCCGTTTCTGCCGGCGCTGCACGCTGGCCTTTGGCACTGGGCTCCTGCCTGCGTTGCCACATTTTCTGCCTACAAAGAAATCTGCAGCAGTCACAATAGAGCTCCGTTGAGCTCGTTCACTACCGCTCTGTCACTCATTCATTCTGTTTCTCTTGGCGCTGCAGACTGTGCTTTTGTATGGGGTTCCTGGCTGCATTGGCACCTTTTTCTGTTCACAAAGAAATCCACAGCTGTCCCGACAGATCTCCGTTGAGGTCGCTCAGTCTCCCTCTCTGTTTAACAATTTTTTTTATTATTTGATATGACACACACACCTCATACAGTGATATACAAATGCCAGGCCAAACCGCAACAGTTGGAGAGGCTAGGAGAGTATGGATAAAAATACAATACAATACAATGCAAACAAATATCTATTGGTATTGACTAAAAATGTGTGTACCAGGACAAAACAGACATCTGATTAGGCATAGTTAACAAGGATCCGGCTGAGTATCATGTGCCTCTAGGGCTTACGGTACTTGATTACATTAAGTAAAAGCAAAACAAAATTAGAATAGATAATCCTGCCGGATCAATTCCAATACCAGATTGCAATCATGTGTGTGCCTGTCTAAAATCCATGTGACCATATCAACTATATACAAATAGGCAATCTTTCACTAGGTAAGGAGCAATATAAAGGGACAGGCTGGGGCCAGGAGGGGAGGAGGGCACCTCCTCCAGCGGAAGGCAGGTATCCAGCCCAAAGATAATAATGAGCTATGAGACAGGTCAAGTGGGGAGATTATGACAGACTTTAGACAGCAGGAAGGGTTGCCAACATTTCTCAAACTGGGCCATAGAGCCAACCGCAAAGCTGGAAATTCTTTCAAATATAGCCCCCTGGGTTAATGCCAGTATAAAATCTTGAAAGGATGGTGTCACTGAGGATTTCCAATTTAGTAAAATGATCCGTTTGGCTACAGCCCCAACTGCAGTAGCCCACTTAGCCCCAGGATTGCATTTGGACACATTAGGCTGCATACAGCCTAGAAGCAAAAGGGGTGGATCTGGAATTATGTCTGGGAAAATTTGTTGGGACATGCCCTGAATCGATGTCCAAAAGGAATGCAGTTTGGGGCAGTCCCAAAGAACATGAAACAAGTGTGCCCCAGAATTGCCACACCTCCAACAGGTGTCCTTTGAAAGAAGACCCATCTTCTGAAGCTTGGCTGGATCCCTATAGTATCTGTGACTGGTCTTATTCATAATAAGATGGATGCGCCCATCCCGACAGGCCATATGCTCTCTGATCCAGCCATGTTGCCACTGCTGAACAGAGATTGAGACCTGGAGGTCCCTTTCCCATTGTGCTTTAACCCGCAGGGTAGGGTCTACAGTAGCATCCCTAAGAGCCGAGTAAATCCCACTGGCCCTGCCCTTATTTTTCTTCCCCCATACAACCAATGGGTGAGGTTGGTGCTGTACCTCCCCATCCCATGGGACATTAGACAAGTGAAGTATAGCATTCCTAATCTGAAGGTATCTCCAGAAATGAGACTGGCGGAGACCATATCTGTCTTTTAATGATTCAAACATATCCAGTGTGACAGTATTGGGGAGTAATAAATCCTGGATCGTAAAAATACCTTGGGCCTCCCAGTATTTCCAGTATATTGGGGACTTCCTTATCTGTAAAGCTGGGTTGTTCCACAGGGGCATATGTCTCCACGGGGTTGGGTCTTGTCCCAGAAAAGAGAGGGCTTGCTTCCAGTACAAAATGGAAACATATATGGGGGAGAGATACCCTTGGGTAATTTCTTCTTGCTATAGAGCACCACCGCAGGTGAAGGAGCCTGAGCCAATGATGCCTCCAAAGGGCCCCAGGTTGGGGACACCAAACCAATCCTAGTAAACCATCTAATGGTCTGTGAAGTAATGAAGGCCATATGGTATCTCTGAAACCAAGGAAGGCCCCAACCTCCTTTTCTCCAATGTTGACGAGTCTCCCTCTCTCATGTGCTCATTCTGTTTGTCCTGGTGCTGCAAACTGCCCTTTTGTATGGGGCTGCTGCCTGCATTGGTGCCTTTTTCTGTCCACAAGGAAATCTGCAGCAGTCCTGATAAAGCTCCGTTGAGCTCACTAAGTCCCCCTGTCTCACTCGCTTGTACTGTTTCTCCCACCGTTGCAGGCTGGCCTTCTGTACTGGGTCTCTGCCTGCACTGACGCCTTTTTCTGCCCACAAAGAAATCCGCAGCAGTCCTGACAGCGCTTCGGTAAGTTCACTCACTCCCCCTCCCTCAGTCGCTCTCTCGTTCTGTTTCTCCCAGTGCTGCAGGCTACCCTATTGTACTGGGCTCTTGTGTTGGGGCCTTTGTCTGCCCACAAACAAATCCACAGCAGTCCCGACAGAGCTCAGTCAAGCTTGGTCAGTCTTAATCTGTCCCAAATGCTGATTTCCCAGAGTGACTGTGCTATTCTCCAGCAGGAGTGCAAAAACATATTTTTGCCAGGATGTGAAAAATTCCAGCTGTAGTGTTCATAAGGAGGTGTGAAAACATGCCACTGTTGAAAATGTAGCGTGATAATATTACAAATTTGCGAAGTTACAAGGGTGCATGGAAACAGTTCAATGCATGCTTGTAACACAGTCACGTTATGGAGTTTCATCACCAAATTTTCAACATAGGGATTTTAGGACCTCTGCTCATGAACAGTGCCAGTGTCATATTCTTAATCTGTCCCGAACACTGATTTCCCACAGGGACCACGTTATTCTGCCCCGGAACTGTGAAAACACATTTCGGCCAGGATGGGAAAAATGACAGCTGTACTGTTCATAAGTAGGTCTGGGAAAATGGCAATGTTGAAAATCTGGAGTGAAAATATAAATTTGCGAAGTTACGAGCGTGAGTGCCAACTGCGCAATGCACGCTTGTAACACAGTCAATTTATTGAGTATCATTACCAAATTTTCAACACAGGCATTTTAGGACTTCTACTCATGATCAGTGTTGCTGTCATTTTCTTAATCTGTCCTGAACACTGATTTCCCACAGTGACCGCGCTATTCTGCATTGAAAGTGCGAAAACACATTTCAGCCAGGATGTGAACAATGACAGCTATACTGCTCACAAAGAGGTGTGACAAAATGCCAATATTGAAAATCTGGTGTGAAAAAATTGCAAATTCACGAAGTTACGAGCATGCGTAGCAACTGCATAACACACACTCATAAAACAGTCATTTTTGGGATTTTTTCCACCAAATTTGCAACATAGGCTTTTTAAGAGCCCACCTCATGGACACTGCCACTGTCATTTTGTTAATCAGCCCCAAAGGGTGATTCCGCGCAGTGACCGCAGAACCACATTTTGGGGCTGATTAACGCCATGACAGTTCAAGAATTCATGAGAAGTGTTCCCAAAAACCCCATGTTGAAAATTTTGTGAAAAAATTCCAAAAAATTCCTGAGATATGCACTAAAGTTGAAAAAAACCTATGTATTACATTATACAGCTTACCGGCATTTCCTCAGTTCGCGATCAGCTTTGAAGAGTGCAGACATGTTCCTGGTCCACTGAGGATCATTGCACCAAGCTCCAGAGGTAAGTATGAGGTGGGGGGGATGTGGGGAGGCAGGGTGCTCAGTGGGTGGGTGCGGATTGTGGGTGGGGTGCAGGGAGACTACGAGGGACCGTTTCCTTTTTTTCAGGTAAAAAAAACCCCAAAAACATTGTGGGACTGTTAACTTTACAGGGGCATGTGGCATGCTGGGGTGGGCTCCCAGCATGCCACCAGAGTCTTGCATTGAGGGGGCAGCTATAGCTGACAGGGGATTGGGCACCCCCGTCGGCAAACAACAAAAGGGCCATGTGGCACGCTGGGGTGGGCTCCCAGCACGCTACCAGAATCTTGCTTTTAGGGGGGCAGCTGTAGCCAATGGGGGATTGTGCACCCCCATCAGCAAACAACAAAAGGGCAGAGAATTCCTTTCTGCCAACGGGGATTGGGCACACCCATCGGCAAACAACAAAAGCGGGGGGGAATTCCTTTCTGCCGACTGGGATTGGGCACCCCATCAGCAGACAATAAAACCGGGGGGGATGTTTACATTATGTGGATGGGGAGTGGGCTCCCCCTAGGCAAATAAACATGGTGGGGGGAGATATTGTTTGTGAATACAGCGGCAAGCCGCCACCATGTTCACAAACAATATCAGGGATCCTACATCCCACCCTGCAATGATGGGTCACTCCTTTATTGCAGTGGATGGCTGACTCTGCAATGATGAGGTGGCCCCTGAGTGCAGCGGCTGATTTTTTTTTTAAGGTTGTGGCATGCTGGCTGAACTAGTGTCAGCAGCAGCATGCCATGGCATTGAGGGATGGGGGACAAGCCTTTGCAGGCTGTAAGAGCACTGGGCACAACAGTGCCGTGCCTCCACAACCTGCTTGTGGAAAAAGCTGCTGCAACATGTTTCTTGCACATGCGCGCAATCAACATAAAAAGGGTTCTTTATTCAGATTGTTCTTCAGGAATGAAGTGCTTACTTTTTTTGCCAATAACATTGCATTTGCCATAGATGTAATGTTTTAAAACAAACTGACAAAAGGAAATATTTGTATTTAATATGATTTCTTTCTATTTTCCCTGCATGTTTCTAGCTTGCCTTGCTAAAGTTCTTCATTTTCTATGCATAATCTTTTTCTTAGGTGTCTTATCTTTCCTATATTGGCTTCATGTTTTCTTAAATCTCTTCAGCTTTTTTGGTACATCTTTCCATTCTCACCTGTCCATCTCCTGGATGGAAATGTATTTTGGGACACAGTGTTAGTTTCAGTGATACCCCCCCCCCACTCCAACTCTGACACATTCATACCCATCAGCAGAATTCTTTCCCCTCCATCTCCTGGATTTTTGTCTGTTCTGTGACAGGGTGCTGGTCGCAGCAAACTCCCCCAGCCCCCCCCACACACATCAATAGCATTCTCCCCACCTCCATCACCTGAATCATAGAAAATATTAGGATATTGGGATAGAACACTGGGCATAATAAGCCACTCTCATGTGCACACGCACATGCATGCATGCATGCGTGCACTCACACACACATACACCAGCAGCTTTCTCTCCATTATTTTTCCTGAATAGTAATGTATTTTGGGATACAGTATTGGCTCCATCCAGCACCTCGCAAACCACACATGCAGATCAGCAGTATTCTCTCCACTCCATCTCTTAATTTGCAATATACTTTGAGATACAATGTTGGTCATTGGGGTGAATGGTTGCCCCTCTTCTGGCAGTTTCCTGTGATCTGACAAGCCAGCCAATGCCCCTCTCTCATCCCTACACAATTAGTAGAAAACAATAAACCCAGCACAAAGCCATTTCATAAATGGAGTAGGTTCTCAGGAGACAAGAGAAATCATGTCACCACACAATGCACTGCATATGTAGATGCATATGAAAACAGGCACACAGACAACACTAAGAAAATAGATTTCCTCACAGACAACACTACTTGCAGACACAGATGTACATCGACAACACTACCTACATAGACACACACTCACAAACTACAAATACAGACAGCAGAACACACACACACATACACACATCATTAGATTATTGATGAGGCACAGGCTGGTTTTATGCCAGGACATGCGACAATTAATCAATGCTTCATTTTAAGTCACCTTATATATAAGTACAAACACATTAAAAAACAAAAACTGTACTGAATAGTTACAGATTTAAATGTAACATTTGACAGAGTAAATAGAAACCTTCTGTGGATAGCACAGGAAAAATGGGATGGATAAAACTGTTCTAAACTTAATTCAACTTTTTTATCAAGGCAATACAATGTAAGTAAGATATAACTCTTACGGAGGGAAAAATGAGTATTTTCCTACAAACAGAGGGGTGAAGCAAGGTTGTTCCCTTTCCCTGTCTAACACATTTTTTAACAAGGTCATAACTAGACTATATGATGACAATTTTCATATGTCCCGCATAGGTGATCATCACTGCCCCTATTTAGTATATGCAGATGACGTGCTCCTTTTGTCAACTAGCTACCTCAGAATCAAAAGATTGGCCCAAAAATTATATAACAACTGCAAAATGGTCTGCAGAGTGAATAAGAAGAATTACAAATGCTTAATATAACATAATGAATTAAAAGTTGTAAAAAAATTCTGTTATCTAGGGATAGTCTTTTCAGATAATTGGACCGGGGGGAAATACCTTAAGGAACTTAAAACCAAGGTTAAGAGGTTCCTGTCAATAATATATAATGTTACCCACAAATATGGAGGTAATTCCCTCATAGGATGCTTAAGGTTATCAAAACCAAAATCAAAGCCCAAATTTTATATGGAGATGAAATATGGGGCACTCATAATAAGACAAATGTCGAAAAATTCCTGAACATTTTTTATAAAAAAAACTATTAGGCTTGTCAAAAGGGGCTCCATCTTCACTGACTAGAGCAGAATTGGAGCAATTAGCATTAGAGTGTCTCATACAAGGGGAAATGACTATATACTGGCTAAGGGGCCTATTCACAGAGACAGGAAAGATTACCCAGAAAATGTATTCCAGAAACCGTATAACAGTTACAACAAGAGATGATTTTTTTTAAACCAGGAGAGACACATTAAGCTGAAACTTGTTTACAGGTGTGACTTGGGAGCACAAGGAAGTTAAATGACTTGCTTAGGGTCACACAGTATGCAAGCAGGGGCTGTGGGATTGAAACCCATGTCTCCAGGATTGCAGCACAGAGCCTTAAACCACTGCGCTGTACTGCCTCCTCAACAATTTTCCTTAGTATGTCAACTCTCAAATCTGTTTTAAAGTCATATGGCTTACTACATTGTGTAACCGACATATTTAGGAGACCACAGGAAGAAGTGTTCTCCCATATTAAAGCAAGAATTAGGGACCCATTTAAACATAGGGAACTGAGTCTTGGGGCACAATACAAAATAAGTAATTGGTTATTTAAAAACAAATATTCTTTTGGATTTGAACCATACTTAAATATTATATCAGACCCCCAGAGGAGGAAGATTCTCACCAGGTACAGATTTGAATACTCTGATAGCCAAAGATTAAGGAATATTTATAATACACACAATACCAATAACGTATATAAATGCATGTTTGGCATGCATGGATGAATTAGCCCATCTGATAATCCTATGCCCACTATACACAAAAAAACAGAACAGAATGTCTGGGTGAGATTCTAGCATCACTGGATTGTGAGCCCCAAAACAAGGCTACATTCATATTTAAATCAACATCTAAAGAAATATTGGAGCCTGTTGTCTCTCTCCTAAAGATCATTTCCTAGAAAAAAAGACATATTGTGAATAAACATATTAAGCTGTAACTTGGCACTATGCATTTTAGAAATAATACTCACACTAATCACCTGTTAGTTAAAAAACGGGTTTAGTAACTTCTTTTTAGAATTTTTATCTGCTATATTTGTTGATTTCTATGAATTTTTATTTGTTATTTAAATCCTGTTTTGTACAAATTTAGTTAATATTTATATTTTGTTTTGCATGAATTTAGTTTATTTTTATCATTTGATTTTTGCATGACTTTGAACACATTTATAATGACAAAACTTATCAACCAAATAAACTTTAAATACCTGAATACCACAGACATCACTACATACAGTCAAGCCAACCGGGCTGCAGTAAAGTACTGCACACATGTGCAACACTTACTGCAGGAAACCAGGCAGTTTCAATGTCAGGTAATCCCTGCTGTCATGCAGGAATCTGTGTTGCTGCTTTGCATCCTGTCAAGCTCCAGTGTGCAGTAAAAAGATGCACACAGACAGTACTACCTTAAGTGGATTCAGTTAGCATACAACATTATACTTTGCAGTATTTCTGCAGAGTGCTGCAATATGCAGCAGGGGAAAGTGCAATTCAATGGCAAGTAAGCTCTTTTGTCATGCAGAAATCTTTGACTCCCCCCACTACATCCTGTCACCCTCCACTGCATGGTACACAGAAGCACACACACAGCAGAGTCAGTCAGAATACAGTGCAGTAGTTCTGCAGAGTGCTGCAGTATGCTGCAGGAAGGAAACAGTGCAATGCAATGGTAATTAAGTTCTTTTGCCATGCTGGATTTTTTTTTTCGAAATATAATCTTTATTTAACTTTTCTATATATGCAGCATCCATGAGTAACTCAAATAAAGCAGTCATGTACAACTGCATGTGTGATTTGAGTCTCCTTTACATAAGATGAATTTAGACATACAGGCTGATGTAAGTACAGAATGTTCCCTTCACCCCTCCTAAGACCCAGTGCTGGGGGGGGGGATGTAGCTTAGTGAAACAGTCAAAATCACCCGATTCCTGGGCCTAAGCATAGTACTAAATCCAATAAACGGGACTCAACATTGTGGATCATGGGAAACAAGTGGGACCAAAGTTGTTGGGCCCACAGGGGTAGGGAGGGGCACACTGAGGCTGGTCAGGTTCGGGACAAGAATGGTCCAGCAAACTCTAACCTCCATATTTGTATAGGCTAATTTGTGTAGGCTAGGACTCTGGTTCAGGAGAGGAAGGGGTATGACAGTTCAGAGTTTCATTTGCAGAGAAGTGTGATTAAGTTACAAACTCCGTGTCCTTAAGTATCACATGCAGGATACACCCATTCCACCTTGAGGAGCGGAGATCAGTCCTATCATTCAGTGAGTGTGTGATTTTCTTTATTCTGTATATCAGGTTGATGGCCACTCTCCAACAGGCAATGATCAGGCACTGACATAGTAATAACCTTTTTGGCTGCATGAGAAGGATCCTTGCGAGATCGTGAGTGAGAGTCCTGAAGGACTCAAAGAATTGTAAGATGAGGAACATTTCTGACAACAGGTGGCTTGGTCTTCCATAGAGCTCACCAAGTTCTTCTCAAAGCACCAAAAGAAGGGGTGTATAGCAGGGCATACTCACATTATATGGGTACAATGAGCTTGTAGCTCACCACATTGCCTCCAGCAAGCCATGACTAGAGATGGGCGAAGAGGCCCCAATTCACTCCGCGAAGTGGAACATGGAGTGAAAGCGAATTCGTGAAGTGCTCTGCAACGCGAAGTGGAGTACTTCGCGTTATTAAAGGGTAACGCGAAGTCCATTGAAATCAATGACTTTGCATTACTCTGCCTTCCCAAACCACTACTCCACTAATCCTTAAGGTGAAGTACATTGAAAACAATGTACTTCATCTTACTTTGTCTTGTTTTTAAGCTCAAAAGGTGAATTTTGCAGTGATTCATGGGATTTCAGGTCACATGGGCTCTAGATTGTTCTGCACAGCCTCAGTTTGGCGTAGTGTGTGTAGGAAGCTGTAGGAGATAATCTGCTCTGAGAGCTCTCTGTGATTTAAACCTTCAAAAAGCTGTTAAAAAAGCCTCTTTGAGTCATTTTTTTTGCTGAAACTTTAGTTCATCGATTATAGGAAACCCTCCTGTGCTCATATCATCGAGCATTTATTGTTTGTTTGTGCATTTTGAATGTTAATGTACAACATTCAGTCTGTGTACTGAGAGACAGTGGAAGTGTGCTTTGGGGGAAGGGTGTATCTGTGGTGTAGGTAGATTAACTTGGAGAAAAAGACAGTGCTTTATATTTTGGTGATATTTTTCTTGTATAACTGTGTTAATGTACGCACAGTAATATTTTCAATAAGTTTTGCCATTTTTTTGCTGATTGTTGTGATGCAATAGTGCATAATTTTAGTTTGTTTAAAATATGTGGTTATATTACTGAAGTTTTCAATTTGCTATGCATTATTTAGTCTATGTGTGAGTATGTCTGTGACCCATGTCATCAAATCAGACACCTTTTATTGTGCCACATAATAATTTCAGCAATGTGAACCTGCTATCCACTGCAGCTGTGTAATTTTTTGTACTTCTTTGTGGTATCTTTACTGGTACTCGTACTAGTGACTCTTACTGCAGCAGTGCAGTACATTTGCCCCCCCCCCCCGCGGTCCACCCCAACCAGCAAAGATATTCTTTTCCAGATTTGAATTTCTGATGGTGAGCACTGGTTAGGTGTTATGCCTTTACATCTGCATCTCTTCAGTGTGTAGCACAATCTTAATCTGTCTGTACATTTGCATCTCTTTAGGGCCCAATTTCCATCTCTAACTTAAGTCGCAGTTATTTCTTTGGCTTCCCTTCAGAGTACTGGACAGGTGTGGTGCATAATTCAGCATGAACATTGTACACATTAATATGCGTTTTTAAGTCAGGACCATCATCGGGAGTCACTCGTGATACAAATCACGTTCTTCATCATCACGGTCACAAATGCAGTCACAAATTACGATTTTACAATCACGTCATGAATCACAACAGTAATTGTTTTTACTAGTTACTTGGATGTATAGTAAGCCTGTTTTGTAGTATCTCTCCATGCTTCACCACCCCACCATTGTACTTATTAATGAGTGTTTTTAAGTCATGGAGTTTTGTGCCACACCTCATTGGGGCCTGGGGAAGTACAGCCATAGGCATTTGCATTTCTTTATCATCACGGTCACAAATGCAGTCACAAATCACGATTTATGATTACTTCATGAATCACAGCATTAATATTTTTACTAGTTACTTGGATCCATTGTAAGCCTGTTTTGTAGTATCTCTCCAGGCTTCACCACCTCACCATTGTACTCATTAATAAGTGTTTTTAAGTCAGGGAGTTGGATAGTGTCTGCAGTACATACACAGACTGGAAAGAAAACTGCACCCATGCAGTTTAGCACAGTATACTTCCACTGCTCAGAATACATATGGAAGACAACAAAAAAGGGCATAATTACATACAAGGGTCAGGGATGGTGGAGGAATACATTTTATAACACAGCAAGGAAGATATGGGGGGGGGCACATGGTGTGAGGAAAAAAAAACTAATGTGGGATCCCATGGTGATCCAGCAGCAGTTCCAGCATGGTCATAATTTGCAGCTGATGTCCCTCTATGTAAGAAAAATAAAATTTACAGAAAGAACAAATTAAGTAAAAAAGGAGTACTGACAGAAAAGACAAAAACAATGTAGCTTTTAAAAAAGCTGTTGGGTCTAAATCAAAGTTTAAATCTCCTCCTCGTTCTGATCTCAAAGTATCAGCAGTAACAAAACACACACCTCTCTCTCCGTCTGCACAGGAAAAAGTAAAAGTGTCTGCTTGTATGATTCTCTTTCTTCTTGCCTAGCTAAAGAGCATGTGACTTACAGTACTGTAAGCCATGTGATGTGTAGGGGGGCTGCCAAATCAGTAGCACCAAGTGGATCACTTAGAATCTTAATGAGGAACACGAAGTCCATTAAAAACAATGACTTCGCTTTACTTCGCATTGCCATTCCGCCTTAACAAAAAGTGGTAATGATAAGGTGAAGTGTGCACTTTGCATTGTCCACTCCACATAGCGGAGTGGCAATGTAAAGTGCCCACTTTGCGTGCATTTCGCTGGTGAAATTTAAATTTGCTGCATCTCTAGCCATGACATGGAAGGTTTGTAAATGGGCTGTAATGGAGGGAATATAGAAGTACTACATCTGTTGCTTCTAGATGTATTCCCTCCATTGGTGGGAGCTGGTGACTTTAGAGGTTATTTGAGAAGTTCTCCAGCCACTGTTCAGGGGGTGACTGGTGCCACAATCTGTTCTTGCCACCTCTGCAGCACATGGTTAGCTGTGGCATCGATTGAGTCACCTATGGCTTTGTACAAGAAGTAGATCATATGGTCTATGCTTCCCATGCAGATTACTGAGATAAGGGAACAAATGATAGCTGGATGTAACCCAGGATTGCAGGCCCTAATAGGAGAGAGCTAGAATAGTGTCTTATTTGAAGATATCTATAACAATCTACCTGTGTTAAGCAGAATTTTCTCTGGGATTCTTCAAGGTCTTAAAAGACACCTCGGATATAAGTGTGGAATGCTAGATCTACCTAAGACAGTTGGAAACATTCCAGAAGTACATTAGGGCAGATTAGGGAGAGGAAGGGAACCAAGTGCAGTGAATGATGAAGAGTAAGTAATTTATTTCATGGAATATAACAGGAATTAGAGAAAGGCAACATGATGTTGATTGGCTTAGGTATACAGTATAACAGCTTATGATGTCTCCAGGTGACATGGCATGGATCTAATGAATAGAATGAATTAAATGGTTTCCAAGTTATACATTCACCAGGTATAAAGATCTCGAAGTGGGGTAAGAATTTTGGTGGGACTGCAATATATATTAATCTAAGTAGTTTTGCACATATTGAATGTATTGTGTCCAGTGATAATTTTATTGTTGTATTATTGAAATATGAGATTCAGAGTTTTATAGTGACAAATGGGTATATTTTGCCAGAGAGGACTCCATCTTATAATATGGCTGTATGGGAACAATTAAGTACCCTTTTAATTGAAACTGTAAATTCTCAAATGTGAAAATTTTATTTATGGGGGATTTAAATTCCTGCACAGGTACTTATGATGGGCTGGGAGATAACTCATTCTTCCTATCTGTAATACCCCCATAAGTTTGGGATAAAAGGATAACTAAAGATAAAAAAATTAACAAAGCAGGTACTGAATTTATTAAGATTTTTAAGGCATGTAATCTATATACTTTAAATGGCAGATTAAGAGGATACCAAATGGGGGAATGTACCTGCATATCAACAAGAGGAGTTTCTCTAATAGATCTGGCATTATGGGTGGGGCTTACTGAAATATGGAAAAGTTTGATTGTTAATCTATGAACCAAAAGTGATCACTTCCCTATTGTCCTTAAAAGTAAAATAATGAAATGTAACCAGATCCCTATAGTACAACAACCAAGTTGTATGGAAATTAGAACAAACAAAAAAAAATCTGGAAATCGGATTCACTTCCTAATACTTCTGATATTATTAGCAAATAATTTTTAGTACAGAACTTAGAGTCTCTGAGAGAATATTGCACCGACCAAATGATTGATAATCTATATATTCTCTTTGGTAGTATAAGAACTGAACTAGAGCACACTATAACTATTAACAATAATAAAAGAAGAGGTTGGTTCAATGAAGAATGTGTAAAGCTCAAAAAGGTATTAGGAAAACGAAACAGTATATAAGGCATAAAACTATGGACCTATTGAGAGTCATTAATCAAACTAAGAAAGAATATAAGGCCATACTTAAGGACAAACAAAAAAAATGAAAACAATGGGAGGAAATGTATACGGTTATTATAAACAGGGATCAAAAAGGATTTTGGCAACTGGTAGCAAGGGGAATAGCTAATTAGAAAGATGATATGGATGTATTTATATCAGAGGGTATTTGCATAAGTTACTTTACACAGATATTCTTGGATCCAAATGTGGAAAAAAATACACAAAATACAATAGGGTCCCAAACATTGGAAATCACATACTAAGAAGTATATCTAGCCATAAATTCACTGAAAACAAAGAAAGCTCCAGGGCCAAATAATATGCTAGCTGAGGTCTTCCAGTGTAATATGGGAATATGGAGTAGAATGTTAACAATTTTATACAATAAATGCGTACAGGATAATTAATACCCATACACTTGGAAAGGTGCTTACATAATACCAATACATAACAAGCATTTGTCAATGTTGAATGTTGTCTCGCTGGCATTGGCCTTGGTAGTGCCAGAGTCAGAGACGCATAATAGGAATGGCAGTGAAGTATTGAAGTGACGCCAACCCCACCCCCACCCTGTAGAGACCAACAGGCATTGGGGTATGCCTTTGGGTCATCAGCTATAAAGCTCATGCCATTGTATCCCACCCTACCCTGTAGACACTGACAAGTGTTATGGTGTGTTTTGGTGTCTTTGGGTGTTATACTTACCCCATTCCATAAGGAAATATGCTGAGGTGGGTGCAGTATAGGAGAATGGAGTGAACTTTGTGGCTGAACAGTGCAAGGCACACCACGATGTCTGTCACTGGTTGCAGGGTGGGGTGGGGGTGGATTGGCTGGTGCATTACAGCCGATGATCCCAAGTCACACCCCTGATGCCTGTCAGTCTCTACAGGGTGGGGTGCTATAGTTCAAAACCCTAACACCGTAGGTGTGTGTTGGTATTTTCACTCCAAATTTTAAACATGGGCTGTTTGTGAGCCCACCTCATGAAAAGCGGCACTATCAGTTTGATAGCTGAAAGGTGGTTTTGCACAGTGGCTATGCCATTTGGTGACACAGGGACAAAAACACATTTTGGGCAGAATGTGGAAAATGACAACTGTATTGTTCATGAGGAGATGTAAAAAAATGGCAATGCTGAAAATCTGGAGTTAAAATATGAAAAATTGATGAAGTTATGAGCATGCATAGAAACTGTGCAACACATGTCCGTAATCCAAATATTTTTGTGATTTTTTTTAACCACATGTTTAACATAGGCATTTTGGGACCTCTCCTCATGAACAGTGGCACTATGATTTTGTTAATTTTTTCGAAACATTGATTTCCCACAGTGACCGTGCCATTGTGCGCAACAGGTGTGAAAACACATTTAAGGCAGGATGTGAAAAATGACAGCTGTACTGTTCATAAGGAAGTGTGAAAAAATGCCAGTGTTGAAAATCTGGCATGAAAATATTGAAAATTTGTGAAGTTACAATGGTGCATGGAAACTTCGCAACACACACTTATAACACAGTCATTTAATGGAATTTCATCACTAAATTTTCAACACAGGCATTTTAGGACTTCTGCTCATAAACAGTGTCACCGTCATTTCCTCAAACTGTCCCAAAAACTGATTTCACATAGCAACTGTGCAATTCTATGCCGGACGTGCGAAAACATATTTTGGCCAGGATATGTAAAATGACAGCTGTACTGTTCATAAGGAGGTGTGAAAAATGCTAATTTTGAAAATCTGGAGTGAAAATATTACAAATTCACGAAGTTACAAGTGTGTGTGGAAACTGTGCAACACATGCTCATAAAACAGAAATTCTTTGGCTTTCTCCTACCAAATTTGCAACATAGGCTTTTTGAGAGCCCCCATCATGAACAGTGGCACTGTTGTTTCGTTACTCGGTGCCAAAAGGTGATTCCATGCAGTGACCATGAAATCACCTTTTGGGACCAAATAGCACCATGACAGTGACTGAATTCATGATGAGGGGTCACAATAACCCCATGTTGAAAATTTGGTGCCAAAATTCCCCAAAATGGCTGAGATATGCACCAAAAATGTGAAAAAACTATTTAAGTCATCATATAGCTTACCGGCATTTCTTCAGTTCGCAGTCGGCTTTGAGGAGTGCAGATGTGTTCCCAGTCCACTGAGGATTGTCACGCTGGCCTCCGGAGGTAAGTATGGAGTGAGGGGGGTATGGGGAGGCAGGGTGTGCAGAGGGTGGGCACGGGTTGTGGAAGGGGACAGGGAGACCGAGAGGGACCGTTTTCTTCTTTACAGGTTAAAAGAAACAAAAAAACAATGTGGTACAGTTTTTTTTTGCAGAGCTGGGGTGGGCTCACAGCTTGCCACCTAAATGTTTTTTAGAGGGGGATGCTGTAGCTAATGGGGGATTGGTCACCCCTGTCAGCACATACTGAAGGTGAGGGAGACATGAGCCAAGGGAGATTGGGCACCCCCTTCAGCACACAAAAAAAGCAGGGGGTGAGACATTATGCCAATGGGGAATGGGATCCCCCATTGGCAAAATAAATGGGGACAGGGATAAATGTCGACTGCGATTGGGCCCCCTGTCGGCAAAGAAAAACCATTAGGGAGAGTATGATGCTAAGGGGCATCCCCTCAGCATACATTTTAAATAGTATGGCGGTCATTATGCCAACAGTGAGTGGGCTCCCCCATCGTCATTGTGACAGGAGGTGGCACCAGTCACTGCCGCCGTGTTGCGTGTACATCGGGAGGTGTGTTGTGGTCCTGCTGCATGAGAGCTTTGCTCTCATTGCAGCAGACCTTTTGTTAGATCTGGTGGCCACATTAGGGATGCGTGATGTCAGCACCTGCTGCTGGCTGATTGGGGAATGATGGACGCACCTAATGATGCATGCCCTGCATTCGCCCAACAGTGACCGTGCCGCCAAATCTGCTACTACCGCAATACGTTGGCTGCGCATGCACGAGCCAACATGAAAAGAGAAGTAAAGATAACCCTGCTATGAATCTACCAGTCAGTTTACTGGATGATAACCTAAGGATCTTCACTAAAATAATTCTCAATAGACTCAATATAGTCATTCAAGAAACAAGTGGCCTGTCTTCTTTCAAGTCTGGAATCCAAAATAAATTTTCAACCTCGTATAATATATATATATATATATATATATATATATATATATATATACATATATCTATACTGTTCTATTTGATTGAAAAATATGTCTATCTTAGGAAGCAAAATCTATATGTAACATTTGTAGACTATTCTACTGCATTTGATACTATATCAAGAAAAATGATTTGGGAAATATTATTGAAGCATGTTATAGGAAAATCATTGGTAAATGTTATACTTGCTTTTTATAACAACACTTCTGCACAAACAAGATTAGGTATGGGTGGACAACTTTCTGCCCCATTTGAAATAAATATGGTGGTTAAACAAGGTTGTGTTCTAGCCCCTCTTCTATTTGCCTTATACATTGATGTACTATTGGCAGAATTAACTAATCAAAACTCAGATTCCCCAAAGATATTGAATCAACCCTGAGCAGTTCTTGACAACACAAATGATTTGGTGTTATTTTCTCTGATTAAGAAGGGGCTACAGGAAAAACTTAAGTTACTAGTTGATAGATCTAGAGACCTAAAACATAAAATTAATTTAACTAATACCAAAATTCTTATTTTTAGCCCCAATGGCAGAAAGAAGTATGGAACCTGGTTTCCTCAGGGAGATAAAAAAGAAATAGTAAAATCTTATGTATACTTAGGGATTGAATTCAGTGATAATGGTTTATGGAATCAAAAATTACAAAGGTGCATACTTCAATAACAGATATGGTGGAACAAGCATAAAACCTTTAACTACAGCAATCTAATCTAAATTTGAAGCCCAATTGTTGTATGGCACAGAAATATGGGAAATAACTCATGTGGAAAAACGTACAGTCCCGATGTTTAAAAATGTAAGGAATATAATGGGATTAGGACATTCATGTCCATTGCCGTATATAAGATCAGAGCTAGGCCTTATTAATATAAAAGCTTTACTGTATGTGAAATTAGACAGGTCAACTTCTGGATAAGAATAACTAGACTTTCAACATCTAGACTCACTGCTCTATGTATGCAGGAAAAACAGAAGTGGTATGAGATGGGTTATAAGCAGGGATTCTGGTACCCTAAGATTGTACAACTATGGGAAAATTATAAATTAGAAGTATTAGCTGGATATGTTAAGAAGTGGATCCTCCTAAGTAATAAATATAAAAAATATGTGACCAAGAAAATAGAAAATTAGTGGAAAAGGCAAGATCTAGAATTAATTAATAGCTCTACTTATTCTAAATGGTTCACCCTTAATAATTTTGACTTTGGATATAAGACCTACTTAGATGTTCTAACTGAACCACTTTTGCGAAGGGCTTTCTCCATATACAAGTTTGAACAATTTGAAAGTAGTGTCTTGAGATGCACGTACAAAAAAACTACAGATGAAAACTGTAGCTGTGAAATAGGAGGGCATGAAGACCTTATACATGTTATATGGCATTGGGCTTGGTACAACAAGGAATGTATTGGTTGGGTCCCTTTATTAACAGCAGATACAATGTTGACTGTGAAACTCTGACTCTCATATTAATTCATGCACAAGATGAATAGTCTAAAGAAAGAATAGTTATTTTTTTTTTTTTTTTAGAGATAAGCAAAATTAAAAAGAGAATAAGTACCTCACTGACAGGGGTGGGATTTTAATGCTATTGATCTTATATAGTACAGTATATTAATCTGAAGAAACAGCAAAGACACAATTTTTATCTGTATTAACTGAATAATAACTTGAAGAATTTATATTGATGGTTAGTGTAGATTAAATGATAACTGTGATCTATAGTAAAAGTAGAGAACATAGGAAACATAACTCTATTTATTAACTATTAATGGAGTGGTGTAAGTCTGTCCTATTTATGTGTCTATTTGTATAACTGTATATTTACTAATGTCTATATCTCTTTTGTATTGTGTTTATTTTTTGTTGAGGACTTTCAAGTCAAACAATAAACTTTTGATAATGATGAACAGTAAATCAAACCATGACCTGGTGTTTGAGTCACAGGTTAGGCTGAGCAAGGGAGGCTGTTGCTGTTCAGTATGTTATAAGGATTGTACAAAGTCTTCAGTAAGAAATAGCCAAAGCTCAACCCACTGCCATAGTGCCCGAGGGCCACCCATGTGTTGAAGGGGTATAAACCAATGGTGGGATGCCCAGTAGTATTGCTGAAGGTTTGGAAGGGCTAGTCCACCCTTTTCACATGCAGAAATTTGTGGAATGTCTTTTACTGTGCTACATCTTGACTGACTCCACTAACCACACGCATATACTCACAGACTACCTGCACAGACAGTAAAACCTACACACATGCCTTCACACAAATAGTGCATACACAGTTACATGCACCATAAACACACACAAATGGCACTACATACACAGATGCCCCATATAGAAAAACATACAGTGTTTGGCGAGGAGAAGCAGCAGTGTTTGTGTCACTGTGTATAAATTAAAAAATCCAGGTCACAACCTTAACTGTCTTGTTTCACAAGCTTTCAAAAGCTTGCTTACCATGCATGTTCCATGTTTGTTAGGGTTTATGTGCATGCTGGGTGGACCAATGGTGTATAGCTGCAGCGGTTGTTTATGTTTCAATGTTTCTATGTCCCTGTTATCACATAAATGGTTCTGTACTGGCACAGACCATTTTGCAATGATTCTATCCCTTGACTAACATGGCAGTGCAATCAACACAAATGCATGTAAACACAAATTAAAGGTTTAAAGGGACACTGTCAAACTGTTTTGCATCATATTCTTTCTAGTTAAAACCCCACATTTTATGATTGCTTACATTCTCTAAAATTCATTGATGTTGCTGTTTGTTTTGTCTGTCTCCTTGTTTAGTAGAACTGAAATGCATGCTAATGTATATTTGTAAACAACTTTGTTTTGTTTTCAATCCTGAATCTATTCTTCTTGAATACTTCCTAAACATTAGAAGCACCCCAAACAGTGCAGTAACTCATGAGGCAGTAGCCACCTAAACTCCCACTGTACCGTGAGTGGCTAGACTATGCTGGAGGTGTTCCCAAGTCCAGGAAAGATGCAGTGGGAGTTGATCAATGAATATAAACAAACCTGTTTTTGTGTGGTGACACCAGTATAGTGGGTAGTCTGTTTTTCACTTTTTAAAAGAAAAAAAGAATCAGAATTAAACTACTGGCTATATCAGCAATCTTTACAAAATGTTAGCAATCATAAAATGTGTTTTAAATAACGGACATTTTGAGGCCCAAGGGGGTTGACAGTGTCCCTTTAAGTTAAGTTGGTCCAAAGGGTAGTTTCTGGTAAGCAAATGTTGCTGAATATGACAAAAAGGATACTTTGAACCTACCCTCTTACTCTGTATAAAATACCTCTATCATAATTTCTAAAAGTAATCAGAACTGGCCAGAGAACTGCAACAACTTTCTATTACTTCCAACTACAGTATGATGTTAAATCAGAGTTATCTCCATTTTACTCAGAGACATGCCAACATTTCCAAGCAAAATAAATATACATCACATAGGTCAGCCAGGGGGTGGACAAGCAGATAAAAGAGCTTTTGACATTACAGCTAACAGTAAAATGCAGTACTGTCCATTCTTCTGAAGGCTATGTCTGCACTCTCCTATTCACAATTCATTCTTTCATCAAATAAACAGTTTCTGCACTTTTTAATATAGCAAAACTTTTGTATTGGTGGCTTTTTATTGGAAAGAATGCTGTTTTTCTGTATCTGTAGTTCTTTATTTTAAAGAATGCGGTTCCCCTATTGAGTCATCTAATGTAATTTCAAATGAATTCCACCTCAACCATACTACATATGCCAGAATCCTGTTTTCCACATTCAGTACAGAGAGTGTCAGTAGAAAGAGTTTTGGTGTCTCAAGAGGGTAGGAGAGTTTAAGAGAGGAAATGCTTGCTGTACACTCTTAATGAGGGTCAGTTAATATGTACGCACTCTGTTTCTCAGTCCCATTAGCTGCTCCCCTGCAGTGTACTGACATAAACCAGGGCAGGCTTAGAGGAGAGCGGTTTCAATGCAACCTCCAGTTGTGAATTACAGAAATAAATTTATGTATTTTTTCAGAAATGGAAAACATTCATTCTGTGTTAAGGGGCGCACTATGATATTGTACCTACAGTAGATCAGGAATTCAGTAAGGGATTGTGAAAGGATACATGATGGATTTTTTTCAATTTTCTTTTATCTTTATTTTTTTACAGGACTTATAACAAGCTTGCATTAGAGTCAGTTTTAAGAAGCAGGATTCATTGAACTATATACATATTTTAGTCTTGGTTTAAGGTTGCACAAATGTGCAAATTAACAACTTCTGTTTGGCTTCAATTCAGATCCCCTGTCTTAAGTTTGGCTTCAACACTTTCATCAAGGACACATTAGATCCTTTTTCTGGGGTTCTAGCAACATAAAAATGAAGGGTAAGAGATATCCTTTCACCACCCCTCTCTCACTTTAGCAATCCCAACTCCCCAAATTCCTACAGTCATTTTTTAAAAGTAAAAACTCAGTCAACACATGACACAGTGCCAGGTGCCTGAATAGTTAAAAAAAAAATACCTTGGTAGGGGCAAGTTGGACTGAGGAAAGTGACTGGAGTGGGGAAAGGAGAGGCTGTACATCTATTCCTGGCCACCTGGCAAGTACTAAAGTGTTATTTTGTTTTTAGCTACAGGATTTTGTTGTTACTTGAGCTACTCTGAACTTGTATTAAAGAGCTACTGATGCCTCAAAGAAAGCTAAAAAGCACAGTAATTAGGTACAGTTCTGCCTGCATTCCATTTATAGTGTATATAGTTCTCTTCTCCATTACTTATTACTACAGAAATTTGCATGAATATATGATTGTTATCCCTTAGAGTTCCTTCAGAGTCAATCTGCCTCTATAGCTTACTCCCTACATCAAGTCATAATCCTCTGTTGTGACATCACAATCTGTTTTGCCATGGGGTAACTGTGATATAACAAACAGTCCTCTATGACTTCATTTATGGAGAAAGCAGCAGGAATAGAGGAACTGATCGTGTTTTCATACAAATGACCTCAGTAATAAATAATGGGGAGGCGGAATACAAAACTAATGGGAAATATAAACAGGTCTGTGTCTAAATATTATGTTTTGTTAAAGTTCTCCTGAACGTATCACCAGCTCTGTAAATGATAGCAAATGGTAATCTTTCATATAAAGCACTAGACACTGTTTTTATAACAATATTTAATGAATGGTGCTGCCATTCTTTTTCCTTTTATAATAACAACTTTATTAACCCTCAGGCTGCCGACAGAATTAGAACATATCTGAATTATGGACTAATATTTATTTATTTATTTATGTTTTGGATTAAAGACCTTTGAGCCTAAGCTCATTTACAAAGGTTCCATGTCAGTCAAAGTACATTTCAAACAAACAAGACAACAAATTGAGTACATGGTTACAAAGAAGAAAATAAACAATGAGGTGTACAGGAAATAATTATATACAGCAGGATTTATAGGTTAGATGTAGGTCGGTTGTTAGAAATGGAGGATAATACCACAGTATAAGATCTATGCATATGTTGACACCCTAAGCTAGAAATTCACTAGGAGATTTCAACATCATTATGAGCAAGAGGGAAAGGAGGGTATAGGGTGAAAGCAGAAGAAAGCAGGCAGCGCAAGGCTAGGAGCCCTGGCAACCTGCAAGTCAGAGTAGGTATAGAGAGAAGGGTAGGGTAGAGTACGCAGCCAGAGAAAGGCTTTGTACTGGATGTGCAAGAGAGACAGTCTGAGGAGGCTCAGTCCAGACTGGGGGGAGAAAAGGGAGCAAAGGGAGGATAGTGAGAAAAGGGGTGTGGCTGAGGGGAGGGAGGGGTGTAAGAAGGGGGTGGGGGTTATTGCCAAAGGAGAATGGGGGAATAGGGAAGAGTAAGAGAAAGGTGCAGGAAGGAGAGGAGGGGGTTTATGAGGGGAGGAAGAGGAGATGGCAAAAAGTGGGAAGGCGTGCTATAGGGTGAGGAGGGAGGGAGAGGAGGGAAATGATATTTGGGGCAGGAGAGGGTGTGAAGGAAGGGAGGAAGGGGTGGTAATAGGATGGGCTGGGGAGAAATGGGGGTAGAGAAGATAGGAGTGGAGGAATTAACTTAAGTATATGCTTCTTAAGAGGTTTGTTTATGCATTCAGGAAGTTTCTAACGTTTGTAGTGAGGTCAGGTTAGGAAAGGGCACTTGCAGGTCTGACCGATAGCTGGATGTGACTGAAGTCCAGCTTTGAATTGTCTGATCTTTTTGCATTCAGCAAGGTCAGTTGAAAGGTCATTTGCCCACTTGGGTCCTTGGAAAGACTGGGATCTTTGTGCAATTGAGGTATGCTTGAAGGGTATCATGAGTCCACGCCTGAAAGCCCTCCAAGTATTGATAGTAGGTTGGTACTCTTTAAAGAGCTGTGTGGTGGATTCAGGAGTTAGCCCAAGTAGGGTTTTCTTAGCTAGTCAGCAGGCCTGGAATTGGGCCCTGAGGTGAAAGGGTAGCCAACCCATTGCCTAGTAGAGTCCACAATTGTGTGTATGGTGATCTGCACCCAGTACTAGCCTGCATGTTTTGTTTAGAAGGGTTTTTACTGATTTAGATAATCAGGCCATAGTCAATGGTAGGCAGAACTTGAGCAGGAGGTGACAAGTTTTAAAGCCTCAGGGGACATGTAATGGTGGTGGTGGAATGGAACTCTTAATTTTGCATTGGCTGATTTGATAACCTGGTCCATGTGAGTAGTTTAGGAAAGGGCATTATCCAGGTGAATCCCCAGGTACTTAAAAGTGTCAACCTGCTCCAGAGTGTATCCATCGGTACTCTGTAGCAGGAGTTTCCCCAAATATTTCCCTGTTTCGCAGAAGCAAGAAAAGCATGCACTTAGGTTTTTATAATTGGCAGTATTTTGTTGGCAGAGAACCAAGCTTTAAGCTTCAAGTGCATCAGTGATGGCTGGTAGGAATTTTCCACTTACGGAGATGACTGCATCATCCACATAAAGCGTGATGTGGGCTTGGCAGACTGAAGGTAAAGGGTTAATGAAGGGGCCAAAAAGGAGCGGGCCCAAGATAGAGCTTTGGAGGCATGGCACAGCAAGAGTTTAAATATATTCAAAAATCTTAATACAGAAACTTCAATTACATAGTATAATGAGTAATAAACCATACATAATTATAATAAGGTATTTATATCAACCACAACTAAGAAACACTATATAATAACCTGAAAGCTATGTAACAACAACCAAAAATAAATCATAAATTTCACAGGGGGTACAACAACATAAACTGATAGGTAGCATACAAAGCACCAAAATAATTAACTGTATCACAAAAATACATTGATTACAGCATGTATTTGTAGCAATGAAAATACAATCAATACAGAGAGGAATACAGGGTGGGATAGGGTATCTAGCCTACAGGGCAGGTACCAAACACTTCAAACCGTCCAAGAATAAAACTAAATACATATCCTAGAATAATTAAAAAAGCTCCAACATATCTAGAAAAAGATTGTTCAAGGTACAAAAGTCAGGTCAGACTGCACCCGCTATAATACACATTTCTCCCAGATTAATTGAAAAAACACTAATCAATTCAAATATCTATATGAACATCTCTCATAATAATAGATAGAGTTCACCAGCCACACCCACTGTATAAAGGAAGGAGTGCATGACGTAAACCACAATTTGGTAATAATCTTCTTAGCACATACTACAAGAATTAACAACAGTTTTAATTGATGGGTGCCAAGCAGGATATTCAGGGGAGGAATATGTAGAAGCACTAAGTACAGAGACATTGGGGAAGAGATATCAAATAAAGATAAAATAACTTTTGAAATTTCCTCCCAAAAAGGCCCCAAGAGAGGACATAACCAAAACATATGAAAATGGTCAATCACTGGTGTCCCAAAGCCCCTCCAGCATTCCCCTGATAAACCCTCATGGAACTTCACCATGTTACTGGTGTTCAAAAAAAAATGCATCTGGCATTTCCAGAAAAATCACAGGGAGACTGCAAATCAGAATTCCATTGGACTAAGGTAGATAAAGTAGACTCCACTGAATTTCAATAATTTTTTTCTGTAAACTTCACAGCATATGATCTAGTGTATAAAAGTTGGGAATGGTATTGAATAGTCTTGAAAATAAGCCTTGTCTCAGTGTGCATTTCCCATCTACCAACATTTTAAATAAATAAATAAAAGTTGCTCAAACATTCTATTGTGCCAAATCAAAGATAAAAGTGCAAATTTCAACACATTCACCAGATAAAAAATTGCCATTGGCTTATCCTTATTGTAACTATATTAAGTTTGTTTCCCATGCAGACCTTTACCCTGACCAGCTACACATTTCAGGGCTTTCCTCTCTATTCCATCCTATGGGGACCACTCAGTCACAACAAACCACTCATCTGCTTGCTTCTGCTCTCCCCAAAAACCTTCTCTCCATGAATAGTGTGCTTAGGGGGTATCATCCTCCTGATGCAACTCTGAACCCAGTAGTAGGCAGGTAGCTGCAAAGTACATGCCTTGAGCATGCCTACCTTCATACTGACTACATCTAGAGTTTTTCTTCCTCTGTAAGCCCCACTCTTCACCTCTGGCAAGGTCACAGTCTCTTTATGTAAACAGTAGCAATAATTCTAGGCACATCCCACCATTACACACAAACTAAATGCAGTTTCCCAATTTTTTATAGATCATGTGCTGAGAAGCTTTCAGAAAAAAATGGCAGCACTATTAATTAAATATTGTTATAAAAACAGTGTCTGTTTGGTATTTTATATGAAAAATTACCATTTAATACCATTTTCATGCATTTGTTGTGTCTTCTGCTGCACCCAGATTGCTAGCTGTTGAGACATGCTGACTTATTCTAATCAGCATGTCTCTGCCCTGTTGATGTCATTCATGGTGCTATTCACTTTAATACATAAAGAAGTCAGAAATATTGTCATGTCTGTGAGGTCTGTAAAGACTCATTTTTTTCTTACTCTGTGCTATTACAATAAACAGAAAGCCAATCATCTGTTGTGAATGGGATTTCATCATGTTCTATAACACTGATGCACAACAGAATGTTTGTCAGTAATCACTTTAGCCTGTGCAGAAGTCGAAGAGAGTAGTACATTTCTTTAAGGTCTGCTGACACTTGAATCTGTCTGTTCTGGTAACATGCATGAGTACTATAATCATGTTAAAGAAAATTGTGCTCATTTATACCTGCCATTAAACTAAGGAATAAGGCACGATATGGAGTGAGCTGTGCTGGGATAACCTCACGCCTCTGGTGGTTGGGCACGAGTGTGTCCAATACCTGAGAAGTGACATGATACCAGTATGACTCCCACCCTGGAGTGCAATATTTGAGTTATGCAATTGCCTGTTTGTAAGACATAAAATAAAAATAAAGGTTAAAAGTGTAACTTAAAACTAAATTTTAACTTTTTTTTGAAAGAGTAGGTATACTTACATAGACAGTAGTGCTGACTTATTTTGCCAGTAGGTGGAACTGCTGTGGTGTTACTGTGTCTCTGGCACCTCCACCCAACTTCTTTCTCTCTCTGTAATTCTGTTTAGTATGTCTCTGTGTCATGTGCCCTGTCTATAAGATGCTTTTCTGCACCCCCCCTCCACACACACACATATTATCTGTAGGTTGGTTTCTGCTTTTTTTGTGTGTGTGTTATATCTCTTTTCAATTGCATTTGGGCAGAAGATTACAAAAACTGAAACTTGCAGATAATACCTCTTCCACCCCCATCACCACCACCACACCATGCATTGTGTTTTGTTGTCTGCTTCTTCTGATACAGACTGAAAGACCTGGAGAAGTTCTGAAGAAACATATCGAGGCCACCATCTGGAGCAGCCAGCACCATTCCCATTGCATGAGCATAGCGTGACAGTGCTGTTTAAAAGTGCACATGCATGTAGTTGGAACTGTGCTGTAACTGAAGCTAATTGCAGAGATGGATTATTTTCACTTTCCTCTTTTTAGGGGGGAGAAGTTTAACTTACAAATGCCAGTTTTGTTTCCTTGATTAAACTTTTAAACAGTTAAGGTTATGGGCAGCTGAGTGGGGTTAATGAACTCAGCTACCAAGCCAGAAATGTGACAGCGGTTGTGCGACAGTGAGTGAAGCTGATCATGGTAATGATTCTCTTTCATTTTTATCTGTTTTAATTCAAAAATGTGCAAGTAGCTTAATTATTGTGCTTAACTGTGATGTGGGACACACTACTTCACTTTGTTGTGATTTTGGTGTCTGTCATAGGGAATAGCTCTTTCCTCTATAATTCCCATTTTCCATTTCCATTTCTTTCTGAATCTCTTATTCTTAGTCTTTTGCACAACAGCTATCCCCCCCCCCCTCTATTTTGTATGTTCGTTATCTGTCACTTGTATTACTGCAGGTTGGCCACCTGTCCCTTTAAGTAATCTGCTTCCACAGATACAGAGTTTGAAATTTCTTTTTCCTATTATCCTCCTGTAACATAAATAAATGAGGGGAATACTTCAAATATATGTAAAATCCTGGGATGCTAGTTAATAAAAATATACAGTCCTGGTTAGTATCGCATTTCAAATTGAATGGTTTAGAACCAGATTGCAAAGCCATCAAAAATATCATGACAGTCTGCTTTGTTTGGTTGACTCTGTTTGTACATAATAGCTCTTTTTAGCACTTTAACAGAAGAGTAGCACTGTAAAGCAGACATACATTGGAATACAAGTAGGGTTTTTTACTTTTGCTGGGCATTTATACAACATTATGGTTTAAATAACACGCTGTTATTTAAGATGAACATAGACTGTATCTGTATGTTTATGCTCCACTTTTCAGCCATTGGACTTGCAGCCTAGATAATGAATAGTTCCTTGGTGAAATGCTGCACGGAGAAAAAATTTCCAAAGCCTGTGCTAGGTAGGTTATTAGCTACACTGAAGAGGCGAGGCTAAGTAAAATACAACAAAACTCTGTTACCAGAATTTTATTTGCAGAAATGCAGCGTCTGTGTAGTCTTGCAATTGCCCTGCAGGCATTGCAGGTTTCGGGTGTTCTGCAGACTATGCAACTCCTGCCTCGTTTCCTTTCCATTCATTCTGGACACCTCAGTGCACTGTTCCTTAGGAGCCGGCCGGCTGTTTGTACTGCTAATTCATACAGAGTGGACAGTGAGAGAAGCCTCTAGTGAATGAAAAGGAATGGAAGAGCTATAATTCAGTTATGTTTAATATATCTGTAATGGAACTATGACTCATAATGGTGTTTTATACACTGTTGTATGTTATAAAATAAATAAAGATGTGTTATTAATAAAATGTAAAATAAAACTTGGGTGAATGTGGGAGGAGCTGAATTACATGGTTTGATAGCTAGATAAAGCTGGGATTCAACAGTAAGAAGTCAGTGTATGCTGGACAGTGGTGCTTTCCACATGGTGTAGCACTCTCTCTCTCTCGCTTTAGCTGTTTTCTGGAGAGAACAGTTTATTTCTTTCGCTGCATTAAGCCTTGTTTTGTTTATACCTTTGGAGTTTATTTTGTTGATGGAAAGTTTAAGTTATTTTATCTTTGATTATTTTTCTTTTTAAATAAACATGACGGTCCACCTTCCTATTGGATCCTGCAAAGTTGTCTGTGTCTTCAATCCCACTAACCCTCCACAGGGTCCATTTGTAAAAGTAGGAGGGGTGGAGTTATGTTAAAAAAAAATTAAGTCATTGCAAACTACACAGTGGCCATGCCAAGTGTGGGCAGTTTGGACGTGGCATGTTCAGTGATTTGTTTTATATTTGATGTGGTGTTGGACTAAATCCGTGATGTTGTGCCTGGATAACATCATTGGTCTAGCCCCAGACTGATCAATCAGAGTCCAGGATTCTTTCTTGCTATTGTGTAATTACCATTATGAAATGAGTACAAAGAATGCCGAATCCTGATTGGTCGAGAGCTACTTTCAGCCAGGCCATTATCCCAGCACAACTGCCTGGCTGAATGTGAACTCCAATTCATTAACCTTCAATTTCTATAAAACACTCCTTGACTTGGGAGACAATAAGTAATTAATATTTTCCCAAAACCTCCTAGGGTCAGGCCAACTAGCCTCAAATTGTGCCCTGTAAAACTCACTTTTTGCCTTTCTTTCTAATTTAGAAAAATTAGTCCATGAGCAATCATGGTTGTTTAATAATGAGCTAGATGGACTTTTCTTGTAAGCTTCCCAGGTTAGATCTCTCTGCTTTATCCACATTTTGATATCCTTAGAAAACCATTTGTTAGGGCACCCTGAATTGTTAAAGCATGTAATGGAAAAAATTATTCTGTATTGGGATTAAATGACTGCAAAAGAAATCAAGATCCACATCAAAATAAGGAGTGGATGCTAAGTAAGGCAAATTAATTGAGAATAAATGAGTACTTAGTCCACCAAAATCAATATTTTTAAAGCCCCTGATTTATAGACCCTGATTTTCCAGGAAGTAAAAGAAATGTCTGTCAATTGCAAGTCTGGGTGAGAGGCATCATGACAAGGATAAGCAGGTAAACCCTACCCACAAGCAGGTAGGTCTATGGGAGATATGTGAGTTATCGGTGCCTGATATCTGGAAAAATCTGTGGTACAAAGGTAGCCCTAATCCCCGAAAAAGAAAGCATGTTGTGTCCATATAGTTGCATTCTGAACAAGTACAGTTGATACAGTGTAGCCAGAAAACAACATAACAAGAAGACCCAACAGGCATCTGAACACTAACTTTTATACACACTGCAAAAGTGAAGAGTGTACCAACATAGAACAAAAGTAGTCCCAATCTAGGACCAGTCATCGTGTACTACAGTAAACCAAAGTGTTCAGCAAGCAGCAGATGAAGGCTTAGTGCATAAGTGTATCCCCAGCTCTGATTCTGTGTATATATACTACCTACAAATTGTAAGGGAAGACACATTGCAAATAGTGAAATAGACAACTAAACTCAGCATTGCGAGACCTGTAGGCAGACTTGCTGGCCCATTTATAAGTACCCATTCTACTTATCTGAAATGCAACCTATATATTTATCACAACAAGAAACTTAATGTATGAATAGCTAAGCCCCCAAGAATGGAGCGAGGAATAGAGTATGTGATGGGAAGATCTAGTCCTCTCTCAGAGTAATCTGTGGCAGAAAGTGCCATAAAGTTGCAGAGGGATAATGTACCCAAAGGGGGAACATATAGGGAGGGTTGGGAGCACACATGTCTTCACCAAGGAGATACGAGCAGAACTAAAGACAGCCTGCACTTTCTAGAGGAAATTACATGGAGGCACCAATGCTCTTCCTTAGACTATATCACCCAGTCAAGGAAATTGATCAGTTTCATCTCACATGACCTACCCCTACCTCCACCACCCTGAATACATGCTGCCTTTGGTCTTGTAACCTGTTTGATTAAAGAAATTCCACTAGCCTTTCTTTTAACAAGGTTTACATAAATTTCCTCACCACTGATGTGAGAATGGCCAGTCTATAGTTGCTGGCCTCCTCCTTGCTGCTGCTCTTATGGAGCTGGACACTTTCTGCTATCCTCCAATCATCTGGAACCACTCCTGTTTCCAGTGAGTTGCTGAATAAGCCCATTAGTAGTGCAGCAAGCACCTCCCTAACCTCCCTTAAAGCCTTGGGTGTATCCTGTCCATCCCATGGCCTTGTCCATTTTCAGATTAACAAGTCCTTTCAGGGCTCTGTCCTATGAAAATGGACATGTGTCTACCTCCACTCACTGTTCCTGCTGTTCCTCTGTGGTCCACCCCCCCGATTGAGAAAATTGATCAGAAGTACTTTGCTTCTTCTTGATCCTCCTCTACACAGTAACCCTCTGCTATCATTCTTATCCTCACTAATCCTCCTCTTGCCTTCCTGTTCTTGCTTATGTCTCTTTTTACTACCCCTTTGGCTATCCTTTCCTCTGTTTGCACCTTTGGGGTGTTTCACCAAAGCACATTCATGCAAACTGTTGATTTAATTAGTGCTATCTTGAGTTGCCAGGAATAGCCGATTGCAGGTTTTTCTGGATAATTGGGGCTGTTGAGCAAGACTCCCTACCCACTTAGCTAGCCATGAAACTGTCTTTATTCTTAGATCAAACTGTCTTTGTCCTGCCATGTGCACACACATTCCATTTCTGGTAGGGTAAAGCTTAGATTTTCAGATATGTCTAGCTCAGTTTGACTTGCAATTTTCAGGTTTTTATTTTGTGGCCACATGACCACTTGCTGAAAATATAGGATCTCTAACTGGCAAAATTATAAGGATGCTTTTGGTTAGACTGCAAACACTGGAAATACAGGATATGTATTGGCAAAGCTTTGTATATGTGTTTTGTTTAGAAGGTTATCTGCAAATATAGGAGCTGTAACTGGCAACATCTTGTGAGTGCTTCTGGTATTTGAGGACTAAGCTGGAAATTTAGGATCTGTAACTGTCAAAATATTGCTTTTTTTTCTTTGTGTATAGGGATCATGTTAAAACATGTGATCTGTAACTGGTAAAAGTTTGCTTTTTTTTTTTGCTCCTTCTTTGCTTGTCTGGGCACCATTTGCAGAGTCCTCCCCAGCCCTGTCACCTGCCATCTGTCGGACTTACTCACCTGCCTGGTACAGTGCTGTACAGTTTTACTCTTCTGTCATGGAGTGCCCTGAAGTTCTCCTGGCCTCTGGGAAGGTTTACCCTAGGTGTGGTAGGCAGTGAAGCCCAGTAGTCAGTGTAGACCCAGGGTCATGCCTGGCCCCAAGCACTGAGAAGAGGAAGGGGAATGACCAACCAGGACATGGAAGTCCAGCCCCCTCCAGCTGCCTTATCAGAGGTCCAGCTTCTGGCAGGCCAGGGTTGTGAGTCAGCTGGTGCTCCTGCTGGAGGTGCTGGTTCAGGCCACCCACCCTCAACTAGTGGTCTCATCCCTGGTCACCCCACCTCCAGCATCCAAAAGGCCTGACTCTTCCACAGCTTTCTGTGGCTCTATCAGGCCAACAGGTTAACTTGGCTGGAATACAGCCATTGTTGCTTGAGTAAAAGTTTGATAGGTGCTAGCTTTTAGCAGAACCCAGAAATATAAACAGGCAGAACCCAGGACATTCCCTATGCACCGGTGATTGCACCCCTAGTTCAATCACAGCAGCAGGTAGGCCTGCCCCAGCTCTTCCAACCATCCACCAGCCTTTGCCCCCCCCCCATTGGACACTTCACTGTTTGAGCAAAAGCTTGATAAAATGCTGGTCTTCACTGAGGCACAACAGCATATGCAACTGTAACCTCAACCTGTGGAGACAGAGCCATCATTGGCACAGGGGCAGAAGTCGCACCTCCTACTCCAACAGTGCCTGGGCAGCAGGCTTTGTCACAGCCCATTGCCAGAAGCAACATGAGTTTGGGAGAGCCAGTAGTGTATCACCTGTCCCACAAGGTGAGGCAGCAGATAGGCAACAGGCTAAGAAAAGGGTAAAGGTACGCTAGAGCTGGGTGAACTAGTTGGCTTAGTTCACAGTTTTTGCTGTCGTAGTCACTCAGGTTAACCTAGAAAAGGCACCTGGCCTATTAAATTATTAGAATTGGTTGAGGGTCATACAAGCAAGACAGGGAGTGGCTGGCTGGAATACAATGAGAAATTTTACCACCGCAAGCAAAATGACTAGGCCAGAACCTTGTACGTGATGGCCCTCCCATTGCAGTGGACCCTTGATTTCAGCAGGAACCTAACTCATTGACACTGGCTTTTATTTATTTATTTATTTAAAATTTTGTTGACCAGGAAAGGCACTCTGAGTTGAGGCTCATTTCCAGGTGCGGCCCAGGGGTACAGCACAGTAAAATTACACTTACATAGACATATAAAGCAATAGGTATACATACAGTATACAAGGAAATACAAGACAAAGAAATAAAAGAGAGCAAGCTTTGGACTAAATTACATAGGCACCATAACAAACAGAAAAAAAGGGGAGATACAAATGCAGACAAAACATTTAAAATGCATTTATGGCCAAAATTAGTTCGAACAGATTCTCATACATAGTCTTTTTGACCTAGGAGACTGAAATTTGGCTGAGACCTTCAGGGACAAATAAGTCGGGAAGAGGAGCTGAGAGGGTGGGGAGGGATCTCATTGAGGAGGAGGGGAGACAGGTGCAGGATGGGGTTGGGTTAGGGTTAGGTAAAAAACCTTTTGAAAAATAAGATACAATGTTTTATTTTGGTTTGTCTTTTTAGAATGTAAGGATGTAACAGGATGTAATAGGCATGGTGCAAGAATGAACTATAAACAATTAAATAAGGCAAAATGAATATATTTATATTTATTTGAATTAGACTTGATAAGAACTTAAAATATACTGTATAAATAAGGTTGATAAGGAGAGTCTCTTTAAACTGATTGGCAATCATAACACTAAGGTGCCCAGTCTTATGCTGGAGGGTGGGAGGTTTAGGAGGGAGGTCAGAAAGTACTTCTTCACAGGGAGGGTGGTAAACACTTGGAATGCACTGCCAAAAGAGGTCATCTCATTGAAGACAGTGGGCAGCTTTAACAGAGGCTGGGCTAGACATAGGGGGAAAGTAAGGATCATGGGTAGGGAGGGTGGGAGGAGTGGGGAGAGAGGCAGAGACATTAGCTCAAGCTGTGGACCCTGCAATACGAGCAGACTTGATAGACCAAATAGCCTTCTTCTGTTGGCTTCTTTGTATGTTCGTACATTCATGTATACTTTTTTGGACTTACAGATAGTACTTTGGATGGATCACAGACGGCTTAGAATTTTTGACCAATATTAGAACATGTTAATTAGATAAGATAGGTATGTACTCACTCATAACTACTGAAAAAAGGTTTAGAAATAGACCTACCAGTTTGGGCACATGTTTTTATATCCTAAAAACAGAGGGCATGAATATAAGTGAACACTAGTGGTTTTACGGTGGAATGGTGTTAAAGAAAAATATAGTGTTGTACACTGTAATGGTTGTCGGTGGGAGGTGGAGAATTACGCAGTATGACATTGGAGTATTTATATATAAGAAAGGCTACTAATAGATTGTTTGTGTGTTTGCATTTAGATTTCAGCACTGTCTGTGGGCCTGAGGAAGTGGCATAAAAGTTACAAAACTGTTGCCCCAGTCTAATAGGTGTGATTTGAATAAAAAAAACTGTACAGCTTTCAAAAGAAACTTTGGATTCAGTGGAGTTCATCCTTTATATATAACTGAAGTAACAAGCATCCATGGACCTAAGCTGTTCACAAATTTGTGTGGGGCCTTGACTTTGGAGCTCACTTTCAAAGATGAATGGTACATGAGTCAGTGGTCCACTTCTTGAGGGGAAAGAAGTCTTGATCAAGCAAATCACCCTTTTATAATTCTATTCCACTGTGGTTGCCTTGCAGTGTGGGAAGAATGCTTTCTGGACAAGAAGGTAACCTTTAGGACAGTCAGCTCTGGGGTGGTCCACACTGTTAATAGGCAGTTAGGGACCAAGGGGCCACTGGGTGATGTTATGCAGGTTTTTGAGCTCAAATGTTTGGTGCTTATTATCCATTTTAAAGCTGTGCATGTGCCAGGTGTGAATTACAGAATTTCTGACATTCTCATTTGCAGTGATCCCAGAAGTAGAGGTGCATCCAAGGAAGGTCCCAGCCTACTTCTGGAAGTTGGTGATCCAGAAGCCAAGGTGTTACCCAGTACATGGGCAGTATATAGGAGGGGTGTTGAGAACTTCCTGAATATGCAGCAGGAACAGGGTAGCAGAATATGTAGCCAATCCTGGTGGACCGGCTATGCCTCTAACAGTGCAGATAAAATGAGAATGCTTGACACCAGGGCAGTGGACCAGCATTTGACAGGCATTTCATGGTTCTTCAAGGTTGCCCGTCTGGAGGAAAACACAAAGGCATTTTGCCTAGACATAATGATGGAGGAATCGTCTTGTGGTACTCCAAAATGTCTGGACAGAATCTGACTGAATAGTCCAGCCCTACTGGAACAGGTGTAGGGAGAACAGCTGAAGCTGTGCTTATCATTATCAAAGGCAATGCTGTTCTGCACAGCATTCTTGGTGGCCTTCTGCTGGGCCTTGTGGGTGTCTGAATCAGTCGAGCTGAGTAAGGTGCAAGGGTTTGTGGTGACCTCGGGGGATGAGAACTTGGTAGTGACCCAAGAAGGGGTATTTGTCTGGTTCCAAAGGAGAAAGAGAAACTGGATGGCTGATGAGTGGCTGGTGCAGTCTGAGGACTACCCCAGAGGTGCAGTGGGATGTCTATTCTCAGATCTGGGAATACATAGACCAAAGGGCAATGAGAGGGTCAAGTTCTTTCATCATGAAGATGGCACCCTGCTGATGGCATTACAGCTTAAAAAGGTTGAAAAAAGCCAGCCACTCCAAATCAAATTTTAAACATTATTCCATGATTATTTCTGTTAAATGAATTCCTGATCTTCAATGACCCACTCCCATCTTTGTTACTTTGGCATTCCAGCTTCACCACATGCTAAAAAAAGCCATGAGGAGGTTCCAAGCGGATTTGGCAAAATTTAACACATATTCCTTCCACATTGGTGCTGCCACATATGCTAGGGCTGAGGGGTTGACAAATGGTCAGATCCAGGCACTTGGTTGATGGAGGTCATCATGTTTTGAATGGCACATGCAGCCACTTTTGTTTTCACGTTTTTCTTTCTTTGTTTCTAGCTAGCGGCATTTCCCAGAAAAGGCAAGTTTGGTTGTGCAGGTACTCATTCCTGCAGTATACCATGTACAATGTGACCACGACTGAGTACTTTCAAAAAGGGTGACTCAATCACGGCACCTGTGTACAGGGCTACCTGGCAGGGTAACAACCAAATACGGGGGTAGGCGAGTACAGCAACAGGATGTTGCTGTATATACACATGTGTTGGGGGGGAGGGACCATGTCACGCTACAGGTGGAAGGGGAGGGAGGGTATGTGGAGTGTAGTGAAGTGGTCGACTGCTGAGCTGGCTTTGTGACTTGGTGGGTAGGTGGCAGGCTGGGGTTGGGGTTTGCCGTGTTCAATTCTGGGAGTGATTTTTTTTTTTGAATCAGATTGGGTTGTTTTATTTTGTTTAAGTTTTACACACACCCCCCCAACATGAGCCTTCTTGGAGTTCAGAATCCTAAAGTGGGGTGGGGGGGGTGAAGCATAACATAGAATATGAAATGCCGGTTTCCTAGTCACTGTGAGCGTACATCGCCATAATTCATTTTTGGTGATATAAACTCATCTAAACGGCGATCGCTATTCCACAATCACCATTATGACATAAAACCATTCAATCAACGGGTGGCTGTTTCAGCTTGGCCATTCCCCAGAGGTGAGAACCTTTTTCTGGACCTTCAGCAACAACATGTACCCCGGCTGAGACATCAAGAGATGAGGTGGGATGACTTGTTCTGTAGAAATATAACAGTCTGGTATAATGAAACATTGCAAAGTGCTGGCAGAAGGCAAAAGTGTTAATAGAAATCGTTTCTGTTCTAATGCATTCTTGCTAATGTCCTTGCTATTGCAAAAATAGACTTGCTAGTTTAGTACACTGTGCATAGCTTGTTACTATGTTCAAATGCTGAATGAATAGAAGAAATAAAATTAGTGATAACAAGAGTTATGTATAAGGCTGTACTATGCAGTACCGTACACAGCAAAAGATTACCTTGTATGGACATATGCTGAGTTTTGTAAAGATAACAATTATTGGCAAGTGTATATAAGATAGACTGTGAGAGGCAGACAGTAAGGAACTATGACCCCCAAATGAAGTGCTTAAGCCTCCATACCTGTTTGGTTCATCCTTCCAGGAGAAGGTAACTGATCATTACTTGTACCTTGAAAGCTGGGCTGGTGGTGATAATGCAGTACAGTATATGTGTTAGTTCAATAAACGTTCTGTGGTGTGCAGTTCCATGTAGCTCCCATGGGTCATGGCTGAAGCATGGTGGCAGGTTCCTCCCAGAATTTTGGTGGTAGAGCCTAGGAGGAAATTATCTGGGATAGGTGAAGTTACTGGAGCTATTATACCAGATGAAGGAGAACCTGATTTTGCTTTGGGAAGCTTGGCCTGGGGTGCACATCAACTGATTGCACATTATCCAATGGAAGCATTGGTGACATACGAGAAACCCTGCTGCAATAAAAAAAAATCTGCAGGTTGACCAACATGGCCTAGCAGAGTTTTGTGGACTCTATTGGTGGGACTGTCTTAAGGCATGATGATATAGTCACTACTGTACCCTAATTCTATGCCCAGGATGATGTGCACTTGTCGGATATAGGTTGTGACAGGTTTTTAGCTGGCCTACAAAGTGCTGTAGAGAAATTTGTAGTGGGAAGTGTTTGAGTGTAGAGATGTGAAATCATATTTCGCTGGCAAAATTCCCACTAAATTGGTAATTTTGCCGCCGCGAAATTCACCCGATTCACATAAAATATTTTGAGGGGTGTAGAAATGATAATTTGCCCCAAAATGCAGAAATTTCACTGGAAAATAGGTGAAATGTTGCTGGCAAAGGCAAATTTAAATGTTTCAGGGGCCAAATGTCACATTCCGCAGGCTGAATTCCGGATTTCGCTTCAATGAAAAATTTTGCAAAACGGGTAAATTTTACAAAATATTTTGCACAATGAAATCTGCCAATTTCACACATCTCTACTTGGGTGGATGAGCACTGGGATCAGTGTTCATCCTCTGGTGGCATGGCTGTCTCACACAGTGTATACCAAGAGGGAATGGGGAAACTCACATTTTCTACAGATGGTTCTCCCTGAGGCTGGCAAAAGATGAGGACCCAGATAGCTGGAGTACACCCTGTGTTGAGTGGTCAGTGGTGGACTCTTTGGGCAAGGCCTGTGTGTGTAGCACCATCTAGCAAGGGAGGGGCACACGTCAAACAGCTCAGGTGCCATCTCTTAAACCATGGAGGCTATTCTCATACATCTCACATGACATTCTGTTTCCTCCACAAACTTGTGGTGTGGCAGAAAGAATGGGAGATCTGTGGGTGTGAGATTCCAAAGACATCTGACCCAATGGGGAGGCGGGAGCACCTCCCACCTAGCACCATCTCCAGGAGTGGTGCACATGCTGTTAGACCAGCTCTGTCTGATCTAACCACTGGCGGGACCTGCAGTGATGGGGGGGAATTCCGCATTATGGGATGCAGCAGTGCTGTTGCAGTGCACACCCCCTTCTGGCATGGCACAGCCTTGTGTCTGCCACATACACAACACAAGCCCAGCTGGTGCAGGTGGCCCCATGGCTCTATGGAACTTGCTTCCAAGATCTTTGAGTGAGGCCCTATCAGTGGAGATGTTTAAGTGGGTCTGAAGGTGCACCTTTTTTGAGAGGCATTTGTAAACAGCCTATGAAGCCTATAATTAGTAGACTGCTGAACTGTTTATTTTAAATAAAGATTTTATTTATGTATTTTGTTTTCATATTTGCTTTCGTATGCTGACATTTGTGTTGTTATTTAATGATTTTTATTTATTTTAATTCTTGCCTGCTTATACAGTGCCCAGAGACTCTGAGATAGGGTGCTTCATAAATACATTTTACTTACTTACTTACACTTCGGGTGCAAGCACAGTTGGAAAATCAGGACTGACACACAGTGTGGTGCAGGGAACTGCTTGCGTCATTTCTTTTTGATGCAAGCAGCATGAATCAGTCCCAGCCCTTTAAAAGTTGAGTCCCTCTTCTTTTGTACAGGCACTATACTGGAGTGGCATAGTCCAGAAGTGGGCAAATATATGCCCTATATATATGGAAGATAACGTCCACATCCTCTGATTTAAATTTCTTTTAATAGCTCACTTAACGTTGTTGTCTTTGGCTTTTGCCTGGTTAGTTTGTTTGACTTGTTTCATGTTATATTAATAGTCACAGGTCTTTTTCCTCAACAGTTGATTGTAATGTATTTCTGCAGAGTTCATATTTATGCGTGTAAGTAAGTAAGTATGCATTTATTTATATATGGCACCCAATCCTGGAGGCTCTGGGCACCTTGCAGGGTAGTGCAAAGATGTACAACAACAATACATATTACACTTAAATAGCAGGGTCAGTGAATCAACAATTAAAATAAAAAAAACAGCAAAAAAATCATAATGAAAGGCTAAATAAAAATACTTGATTTAAAAGGTGTGTCTTTAGACCCCTTTTAAAAACCTCCAGAGACAGGACCTCCCTCATCGATCTGGGAAGTGAATTTCAGAGGTCTGGGCTGGCCACCTCGAACACTCGATCTCCTGAGGTTATCAGGCTGGCCCTCAGAACCACTAGGAGGCCCTGCATGGAGGAGCAGATTGAGCACATCTGGGTGGCAGGGGTTAAGAGACCATTCGGGTAGCCAGGGCCAATGTGTATAGGGCCTTATAGGTGAGCAACCTGCCTTGAAGAGAATCCTCCATCTACCAGGCAGCCAGTGCAGATCATGCAGGACCAAAGTCACATGACTGGGTCTAGAAAGACTCATCAGTATCCTGGCTGTTGCATTCTGCACCAGCCGGTGCCAGTGGAGGTTTCCTCCATTGACCCAGAGGTAAAGAGCATTGCAGTAGTCCAGCCTTGATGTGACAAAGGCATGCACCAGTGCTGGCAGGTTGCCAGGCGGGAGTAGGGGTTTAATCTAAGCAATGTTCCTTAAGAGGCAGAACCCACTCTGGAAGATGGACGACATCTGAAACTCAGGCATCAAACCATTGTCAAGGACAACCCCAGATTTCTCACCCTAGAAGCAGCCAACAATGGAGCAGGACCAAGAGACAACCCTGTTCCCAAACTTATGGCGACCACATCATGCCAGTGATCCGGCTCAACCACCAATACCTCTGTCTTGTCAGGGTTCAATCGCAGCCAGTTAGAGGACAACCAGTCTTGGATCTCAGCTAGGCATTTATTTAGCACTTACATGGTGCTATTTGTCCTGGGGACAAGAGACATACAGCTGCATATCATCTGCAAAACAGTGAAAACCCAGACTGTAACATCTAATGAGCTCACCCAGGGGTAGCATGTGCACTGCAAACAACAAACAACATCAGTGATGAGATAGAACCCAAAGGAACTCCAAAAGGCAGAGGTTTTGGGCAGGAAGAGAAATTCCCCATCACTACTCATTGCATCCTGCCTGTGAGATGGGACTCAAGTCAGTTGATGACAGTACTGGTGAGTCGACAATAGTCTCTAAGGTGATCAAGAAGCACAATGTGGTCAATGGTGTCAGATGTTGAGGAGAGATCTAGGAGAATGAGAACTGACAGGTCTCCTATCTCATCCTAAAGAAGTCATTTTGACCCCTGACCAATGCTGTTTCAGTGCTATGCCTTGCGCTAAATCTAGACTGGAATGGCTCATAGATGTCAAAGGCCATGAGATGAGCCTCGAGCTGCAGCACCACCACTTTCTCTACATTCCTGAAGAATGGGAGATTGGAGACTGGGTGATAATTTGCCAAGATGTCAGGGTCAAGAGATGGTTTCTTCAGAAGTTGCTTCACCAACGGTTCCTTCAAGGCTCCAGGGAAGAACACCTCTGAGAGTGAACAGTGGACTATCTCGGTGAACTCAGGCCCCATAGACTCAGTGCATCCCACTAGAAGGTTGGTCAGGCCTGGACCTAGCTCACAGAAGGTGGGCCGCAGCTTCAAGATTACCTCAATGACCTCCTCCACACTCACTGGCTGTAACTGCCCTCAAACAATAGAAGTGCCTGAGCCCACACAAGGCAAACCACTTTGAGGCTGATTTAGCCTTGCTGTGGAGATTCCTGACTGAATGGAGGACACCCTGTCATAAAACAAAAAAAAAACAAGCTAACTCCTCACATAAAGCAACTGAAAATGCTCATTTTAGGCTACAGACAGGTAGGATGAAGTAACCTGTCCAGAGTCTGAAAGAGCTGGGCTGGTCAGTTTCTCCCTGCAGCAATCCCCCTGGACAGGAATTCTGCCTTCTTGCAGCTGATTGCCCTTTGATACTCATAGTGAACTCTCAAAGACAGTCTATCCTCCTTGGACAGGGTCTTCTGCCAGCAATGCTTCAACTTCCAACCCATGGGCTTCATCACCTTGAGAGAACCATCAAACCATGTGGGTCTCATGCGAGACTTATGTTGTATGTGGATCAAAGTGAGGGCATCAAGTGCATTGAAAACAGCACTGTTATAGGCTCAGTGTCATGCACATGCAGTATTCACACCAGCAAAATCCACCACCAACAGTAGACCCTCTGGGGTCAATCCCTTCAATGAGTGGTAGCGGACCATTTCAATAAGGGAAGGACTACCGGGGGACCCCAAATGATAACTTCACTGTGCAATAAACTAAGCACATGCCCAGATCAATCCTGAGGTCTGTGACCTCAAGCCCCAGTGAGAATACCAGATCAAAGGTATGGCCATGGTACTTAGTCACAGAAATAAGGACTTGTGTGAGGCCCAGAGATGTCATAAGTTGGAGGAAGTTTTGACCAAAATGCAAGAGTTTGTCATTGACTCAGGCGTTGAAGTCACACAGAATCAACCATCTGGGGAACTCCAACACCCTGTCAGTGATGAAGTCTGCGACTTCCTGCAGGAATTCTCCCCCATGCCTGGGAGGCCAGTACACAAGGAGAATCCTACAGCCTTTACCTGGACCCCCACACACAGCCAGCCATTCAAACGATGAGGTAGATCCTCATTGGGTGTATGGAGAAGTTCAGGCTGGATCTAAAACAGATGGCCACACCCTCACTCCTACATTTCCTCCTTGGACAGTGCACTACAGAGAACCTGCCTCCTGCAAGGTCTCCATTATGCAAGCCAGATCAACAGAGGAAACCAAGTCTGTCATAATTGTGGTCTTATTCCTCATCAATTTGGCATTGCATAGAACCGCTTGAAGGAGAATGGTGGAGACTGGAGGCCCACTGGCTACCTGCCCACTTGATCTGCTAGGAACCCTGGGAATGGGCACCAAACATGTATGGCCTCTCTCAAGGCTCCATCTTAACCCAGGGTGTCTCATACTCCTAACCACTCTGATGCTACTCACTTCCACACTACCCCCAATGCTCTGCCACCATCCTACATGCCCCATAGTAATGTTGACTTCCCAACACCATCTTGTTGCTGAAGCTGGAAGATGGAGGTCAACAAAGGGGTAGCTGTCATGCAGCAGATATGCTGTATAGGTGACACAAAGGGGTTCAAAACACAAACACATCCTCTTTTGACCACCTCAAAATACTACATAAAATCCACACCTTAAGATAACACAATATACTCTAAAACAACAATAAAATTAGAATAAAAATTCCTCCAGTCACTCTAAGTCCCTACATTCACAAACAATTCAGGTAACCGATCTTGATGATCACTAAGTATGCCTAATCACCATTCAGTCACTACCCTAATCGCACACATGACCAACCCCTATCACAATCCTCCCCCCAATAAATGCTATAAATTAATAAGTTAAAAGGAGAATTGTATAACAGTCACTGAACATCCAATACTAGTATACATAACATTTTCTAAACTCAATCAATTCAATTCAACTTTATTTTTATCCTGGAAAGTATGTGAGCAAAAATGCCTGTTTTCACAAATGTCCAGTGGTACAGAAAATTGGTGAAACAGAGAAAAAGGTAAAACAAAATTTGCTCCATTTTATGGCATTTACAGTGGTAACAGTGTATATGTCAGGATCATCTAGATTAGAAAAAAAATACTGAGCATACAACAAAAGAGCCGATAAATAGATACATATAAACTGTAAGGTAACTCAAGGGTTGGTGGATATTCTGGGGGGGTTGCCTATTGGTGCAGGCACAAGTGGTGAATTGGAGGAGGTGGTCCTTGAGGGAGAAGTTGAATGAGCCAATTCAACTACAGGGTATGCCAACCTTATAGGGACACCAACACAGCGAAATACACACCTGTCAGCAAAATCGATACTTTGCCGACAGGTCGCTGTGTTGGTGTGCCCGAGACAAGGGCATGCTCTCTCCCAGTACTGCACCCCTGCCCCAAATCAACTCCAACTGGAGTTGAGAATCCTAAAGATGGGGGTGGGGTTGGGGCAAAGCCTCCCACATGGGGGGTTCAGTGGGTGAAGCCCCACTATAAAAAAAACAGGACTGGGAGACACACAGGAATCATGCAGACCACAACTTGTGGTCGATATGATTCCTGTCGTCGAGATGCCGGTCGACATAAAGAATGTCAAACTTGCATGGTAGAACCAAAATACAGGCCTGAAGTTTGGGGCAGTTTATTGTAAAACTTAGGGCCCTGTATGTGATGGAGTTCTGCACATGCTTGTTGCAATAAAAAGGGGTGTCAAAGATATGATGGGCGTCCCCTCTTGTACTGTGCTTGGGAACCGATAAGGGGAAAAGGGAGTTAAAAGCTTATCGGCAGCAGGTTATGGTAAACTTTGTGTCGGAAAGAGAGTATTTTAAGTTGGAAGTTGCCATCAAGGGTGAGCCAGCTGAGGGAGGCATAGAGGGTACAGTGATGGATCATCCAGGTGAGGCCAGTCACGAAGCCTGCAATATTATTGTATGTAGTCTTGAGTTTGGAGAAAAGGGGGGATGTGTTAGGGGGGATGAGAAAATAGATCCATAATCAAGGAGGGGCAGGAGAAAGGAGCTGGCAAGGTGTGGTCTGGAAACGGGGATAAGGAACTTTTCTGATTCTGTATAACAGACCTAGTCTCAAATGCATTTTCTTGATGAGGTTGGTAATATGAATATTGTAGGTCAGGTGATGGTCTAAGAATAGTCCAGGGTATTTGATTTTGTAGACTCGTTCTATGATGTTATCAGAATTGTCTGAGAGGAATCTACCAGTGACTGGGACTTTTCTTGAACTGGAGAATATCATAAACTTGTTCTCGGAGTTGAGAACCATGCCTTTGGCAGGGAACCAAGTCTGTAGCTTGCTGAAGTCAGCCTGCAAGTTATTGAGCATTGTATCCAGGTTAGTGTCACTGCAATATAGGGCTGCACCATCAGTGTAAAGGACTAGTTGGGTGGTTTGGCAGATGGAAGAGAGGTTATTAATGAAGAGCAAGAACAGGAGTGGGCCCAAGATAGAGCCCTGAGGTACCCCATATTTAACTGGACATACAGCAGAAATATTTCCGGTGACATTAGTTTTCTGTGATCTCCTATAGAGGTAGCTTCCAACCCATTTGACAACATCTTCAGATATGTGCAAACCCTTGAAGGTGTCCAGGAGAAGGCCATGGTCAACCAGGTTGAACGCCTTGGTCAGGTCCATGAAGACACAGACTGTGTACTAGCCCTTATCGCTTGCTTTAAGGATATCACTGGTGAACCTGACCAGGGTGGTTTCAGTGCTATGTCCAGATCTGAAACCATGCTGGACAGCAGAGAACAAGTTATGATGAGTTCCGGTGTGATGGCTGCCTGAGTTGGTTCAATTGTGAGTAGCTCCAGTATCAACCTCGCTCAAATTGGGCTTCACAAACCCTTTTAAATGTTCCCTGTGTTTTTTTATAAAGTCGGGGAGAAAGCAGTAGTTAACCCCAACAGTTTCTGGGCTGAAGAGACGAGAATTCGGGGGAGATGGACACCGAAATGAAGAAGGCCGCATTGAAGCACACACCTCCCTCTACTCCATCCAAGGAGAAGCAGCCTAAATGATCCAAAGCGCAGGAAGAAGACTTGAGCTTAGCCACTTCTAAGCCAGACGTGCTCAGTGAGAAGCGATTCTTAGAAGAATTAACACCCATAAAGGATACACTGCTGGTGTTAGCTTCGGAGTTGAGGGGCATGAGGGCAACTTTAGATCAGCTTACTATTCGGACCTCGGAAAATGAGGCCCACATATCCTTGCTGGAAGACTGGCGGCAGCATCAAGAGCCATAAATGGGGCAGCTGAGGCAAAGGCTTAAGAAAGCTGAGGATAAACTAGAAGATCTCAAAGGGAGATCACGGAGGAACAATTTGGTGGTACTGGGACTGCCTGAAGGGGAAGAGGGACCAGCACCAGTAGCGTTTGGCCAAAAACTTTGCGAAAGGTTAGCAGGACCCTCTCCTAATGGCTCCACTTATATAATCGAGAGAGCACATCGCTCCCTAAGGCCTATGCCGTCTGTGGGCTCCCCTCCCAGGCCCTTCTTGTTCAAGCTGCTCAACTTTCTGGATAAGCAATACATCATTGCCAAATTAAAAGAGCTGCAAGAAATTAAATGGGAAGGAAAAAGGATAAGAGTGGCACAAGACCTGCCATACACGGTCTGACAGAAACGGTCTGCCCTCCACCCTGTGGTTTCTAAGCTCATCTCTGTGAGTATTAAATTTAGAGTCAGATATCCAGCAACGTTACAGATATCCCACGAGGGGAATTGGCACTCGTTTGAAACTGTGGATAAAGCAACTGAATTTTGCAAATATAGGTTCCCAGACCTGTTTAAATGAGTTCGCAGTGTCATCTAGTGGACATTGGATGCAAATTTGAACTCATGCTGTGTGATGTGCATTACATGGACTTGTTCTATTTCTGGCTTTTATATAACTAGAAGGATATCCTGGGTTTAGATAATAATAATTAAGGTTTGCGAGCATACTGAGGCGGTTTGTGACTCTTAAATACATATGAGACCAGGGTCATAAAGTAATATGGTAAATAAGGGGGGAATATCTCCTATTTTACTCAAAGGTTGAAAGGACTGGTGGCAATTGGCGTGAGGAGTGAAGTAATGATATCCTTAATGAAGGCTACTCTCTCTCTTGCAGTTTTTGTAACCAAAATGTTTATGTAACCAAAATGTTGAAACAATAGTTTAGACGTTATATTAAGTAGTTTTGGCTTGGAATTGGTTGGGTTTAAATTTTGTTAGTGGCAAATAGCATTGTATCTCGATATGGAAAGTTTTGATTTCAAATATTTATAGGGTTAGTTATTTGGTCTCTTTCTGTAATCTTTTGACAGTAAGATTATGGAATCTTACGCCTAGGCATCTATTTCACCCCGAGTCACCATTGTAAGTTCGGGGGAAGTATTCTGGGGATCAAAAATAATTCCTAAGATGGGAGTGAGGGAGGAGGGGCGTAGAGTGAGAGAACTCTTCAGGTGGCATGGACGTCATCATGCCAGAGAAGGAAGTAGGAGTTCAGTCTTTAGGACTGGGAGATATAAATGACGCACCACTGGATAGAACAGAATGTGCAAGGGGAAGGGGAGAAGGGAGTGGGGGTTGGATTTAGGGGTTGTGGGAAAGAGGGGAACATGGGGACCTATATGGATGTAAGGGTAGGAGGGAGGAGGGGAAGGGAGGACGTGGGATAGGAGGGTGTGGAGGATGGGGGGGAAGGGGGGAGAGGGAGTGGAGCCAGTCTTTGGAACAGTATATATGGGTGTTAGGTGCAAAGGTTGCCAATATGAGCTTCCTTAACAAAGTATTTCATTATGGAAATTATATCATGGAATGTTAAGGGCATTAGATCCCGGGTAAAGCAGCTTCAAATAATTAAGCACCTAGCAGTGCTGAATTGTCAAGTCGTTTTACTGCAGGAAACGCATATACTAGAAGGAGAAAATAACTTGCTAAGGAAAGGACCGATTGGGACAGTATATGCAGCAGGGAAATCCACATCCCAGTGTGGGGTTGCAATATTGTTTACCAAAGGGACTTAATTTTTAGAATTAGAGAAGGTAGTTGATCCACATGGAAGATTCCTCTTCTTGAGAGGAGTTTTAGAAAACAGAGAAGTTCTGGTCGGTACTATATATGGGCCGAACAGAGACTCCCCGGAATTTTTTGTTAACCTCTCGTTAACTCTTGCTGCCTTCAGTAGTCTCCCTATGATATTAACAGGAGACTGGAATTTGGTTATAGATTCCAATTTGGATAGGTCCATTTCAACAGGGCAGACTCTTTCCCCAGCCAAGAGATCCCTCCGAGACTTAATGGATACATATGGTCTGCGAGATCCCTGGCAGGTTCTAAACCCGAGTGTAAGGGCGTATACCTATTATTCTCTTGTGCATAAATCCCTCTCCCGAATTGATTTTTTCCTGTTGGATCAAAGGGTTATGACAGGTTTATTGGGAAGTGGGATTGCCCCCAGAGTGCTTTCTGACCACTCTTCAGTTTGGTTGGATGTTAAGTTAGTTCCACATATCCATAAGGACACTATCTGGAAACTAAATTCCCAACTTCTTAGCCATGAGGATACAGTTAAAAGGATTAAAGATCTTATACAGCAATTTATGGTCCAGAATAATGGCTCTATCTCTGAGTTTGATAAAATATGGTGTGCATTAAAGTGCTTTTTGCGTGGGGGGGAATTTATTAGAATTTTGGTTACCAAAAAGCAGAAGCAGGAAGTTACGGTTAAAGCCCTGCTAGAGGAGATCGGGACCCTAGAAAGGTCACTATCAAATCCCCCATCAAAAGAGGAGATATTGCAGTTAGAGGTCCTGAAAAGTGAATACGTGGAAATATTGAGAGAGAGAGAGCCGAATATGCCCTCTTTAAAACTCAAGCTAAATACATTGAGCAAGGAGATCAAGATAGTCACCTCCTGGTGACGAGGTTAAGTAAGCAGGAGGAATCCCGATTGATTCCCTATGTTTATTCCCTATCAAACAATGCTGTCTTAACAACCCCTAGACAAATTGCTAAAGAATTTGAACAATATTATACGCACTTGTACACCCCCCCAGAAAATACTCCTTCACCCAAAGAAATCCAGGAATATTTGTTAGCCACGTCACTGCCTGTGTTAGAGGTAGCCCAGCAAGAGTTCCTGGTGACCCCTATCTCTTCTCAGGAAATTAGAGATACTATCAACTCCTTAGCCAGAGACAAAGCTCCGGGCCCAGATGTTTTTTTGCCCAACTTTTATAAAACTTTTGAAAAAGAATTAACCCCTGTTCTCCTATGTTTATTTAACTTTATATGCCAAAAGGGAATTACAGATAAGACACTCTTGGAGGCCATTATAGTTGAATTGCCAAAGCCTGGTAAGGAGAAAAATAAGGTCACGAATTTTCATCCCATTTCATTGATGAACTACGATATAAAAATATTTGTTAAAATATTGGCTGTACAGATGGCCAAGGTTTGGATGGGGCTACCGAGTCCTGAGCAAGTTGGTTTTGTGCAGGGTAGAGTCTCATCAGACCACATCCATAAGTTAGCACATATTTTCTCCGCGTCCAGGGAGGCGGACAAACCAATGGCGCTGGTCTCCCTGGATGCGGAGAAAGCATTTGATAGGGTAGACTGGGTATTTCTCTTTGATACTCTAGCAGTAATGGGTTTTCCTTCCCCCTTTATTTCCTGGGTTAAATCATTATATTCTAGACCCGGGGCAAAAGTGTATTGTAACGGAGTTTTTTCTTCGGCTTTCTCCTTAAAATCAGGCACCAGACAGGGGTGCCCACTCTCTCCACTACTATTTAATTTATATTTGGAACCATTAATAAGACAGTTAAAAGCCTCTTCAGGAATTCAAGGGATTAAAGTAGGGAAGCTTCATTTAAAGGTACCAGTTTATGTGGATGATATCCTTCTCCATATTGCCAACCTCTGTGAATCCATCCAAGCTGCCATCCAGATAATCCACAATTTCTGCATAGTATCAAATTATAAACTCAATATTGGCAAATCTCAGGTAATGCCTTTGAATCTCCTGCTTTCCAGAGATGATATCACCCCTCTGTCAATGATGTGGTCTACCCAACTCAAGCACCTAGGTGTAATACTCTCTACATCTGTATCTTGGATGAAAAAGCTGAACCTAGACAAGCTAGTTAAAGAAATTCGACTAGATTTGAATAGGTCAAGCTCCTTGCACTTATCCCTTCAGGTGAGGATTAGTGTCATTAAGATGAATGTGTTGCCGAGGGTATTTTATCCACTCAGTATGTTAAATCTTTATCTTCCCCTGAGTTGGTTCCGTAGACTTCATAATGTTATCTCACTGTTTATATAGAAGGGTAAGACCCCACGTAGAGCATATAATTGGCTTACTGCCCCTAAGCAGTGGGGGGGGCCTAAAACTCCCCAATTTTTTCCATTATTACCTAGCCAGTCACATGGCTAAGTATATGCGTTGGGGGGCTAACCCAAGAGATACAGGTTGTGCTCCTAATTTTCCTATTTGGTTGCAGTTGGAGCAAGATTTACTAGCTAAATATTCCCCAGAGAGTCTCTTATTTGTTGGCCCAGGTAGGATAGCCAGTGATTTAAAAGGTACAGTTTTATACACTTCACTAAAGGTGCACTCACAACTTTGTAGGGCCATGAAATACAATAACCAAATGAATCTGTCACAACCGGTGTTCAATAATCCAAATTTTAAAACTGGGGATAGAATTATAAGGGCCCCCAAGGAATGTTCAGACCTCCAAATTAAAGTTTGCGATCCGCTGCTAGATGGTATACTGAAAGAGACACTGGCCATTTTAATCTCTTTACGGCTTCCCAATAAATACTCCTTCTTTGGCATCCAACTTAGGCATGTGTTAATAAAGTGGTTTGGTTTAAAAAATAGAATACACAGCAGCCTTCTCCCCTTCAGCAGTTTCTTGACTGTGTTAACCAACTGCATGCTATATCCCAGCTGGTGTCACGGATATACCTGGCACTTAACTCAGAGGTGTTGGGCCAGTCTAATTACTGGATACGGCAGTTCCCACACAAGAATTTTTTCTGGTAGAAAATTTGGGAGGGAGTTTATCAGTATATTAACAATGACCACTTAAGGCTAATGCAGTTTTATATTCTTCATAATATTTACTACACTACAGCTAAGTTTCATGGAATGGGAAAGACACAGAGTAACTTGTGCTTTAGGTGTGAAGAAGCCCCCGGAACACTACTTCATACACTATGGGACTGCCCCAAAGTAGCATCCCTTTGGAGTGTTATTAGGGACAGAGCAGACCCACTGTTAGGGCTGCAAGACCTTTTCTCCCCACAGATTTGTATTCTGGGGGATTATTCTACAGTTCCTTTCAAAGAGAAAAAATACTATATGGCCATTATTTCCCTGACAGTAAAATGGCTTGTTCTTCGATACTGGAAGGACCAGCATGTGATTTCTTACCTTGAATGGATTAAGGAGTTATTATATAACCTAAGAATTGAAAAAGCAATTGCTAGTTTACGGAGTAAGCTTCCCCTGTATAAATCTAGATGGGACAAATTTGTTATGCTTTGGTCTCTCTCCTTTTCCTCCTAATGAAGCAAGTAGGGATTAGGGTATGAGTGTAGGGAGGATAAAGTCCCAGTAGGCTGCCCTGCAACAACCCTAAGAGGAAATATTTTGGGGCTCAAGTATGATTGAGAGAGGGCACCATTGATGGATGTATTTGGTGGCTCTGGGGGATGGGGTGGGAGGGTAAGAGGGGGGGGAAGTGGGGGGATTGCATACTGTTTGATTGGAGGGCATGTAGAGGTTCTTTCTTTGCTTTTTCTGTGTTACGTGTGATAAGCAAATTATTGAGTCATAACTGTATGGTATTTTTATCTTGGAGTTCTCATGCCCCGTACCATTATATGTCTTTATATAAAGATGTAGGATTAAGGTTGAAGTGTTGTACTTGATGGTAAAAGAATGAAGTTTACTTAATTAAAAAAAAAACAAGTTATGATGGTCAAGGAAGGTGGTAAGCTGGGTATGAACAACTTTTTCAATGATTTTGGAGAGGGGAGCAAGGAGGAAGATAATTCAGTAATTCCCAACTTCAATCCTTGACCCAGACTTGAACAATGGTTAGACGGTGGCAGTTTTCCAGGTGCTAGGGAAATAGCCAGAGTAGAGTGAGTGGTTTAGTATGTTGGTGATGGGGACTGCTAATGACTTAATGGCCAGTTTAAGGATTGTTACTTTGGATGAGGTTTACGGTATCCAAGAGTTTAGGACCATAAAATAGAATCTGGGGCTGGGCTCGGATTTAGTATTAGGGCAGGTGGGGTATAGGGTAGATGAGGGGGGAAGGGAAGAGGAGGGGGAGGGTTTATATTTATCGAGATTGCAAAAGAATGAGTTGAAAATGTTTGCTACTTCTGAGGGGTCAATGGTCTGATTGCCACCATGGATAAGTGTGATAGGTTCGGTATTCTTGTGTTTCCCAAGTAGTGAGTTGCATGTAACCCAAAGTTGACGGGGTTGGAAGTTTCCCCAAGTTGTTTATTATGGAAAAAGTCAATTTTGGCTTTTCTGATTACTGATTTGCATTTGTTTCTGAGTGCTTTGTGGAGGGCGAGCTGGGCAAGGTCTCTGCTTGGTGTAATGAGCCCAGGCCTTGTCTCTGGTTCTCATCAGTTTAATGATGTGGGATGATATCCATTCATTAACATGTCCCCTATCCCTGTTTTTTTTTTTTTGAGAGGGGCGTAGTTGTCACAAACACTGTTGAGGATGGTAGAGAATCTGTCAAGGATAGAGGCGAGGTTACCTGGTGTAGCAGTGAATGACCAGTCGACTAGGCTAGATTGTGTGTTATAATTTCAATGGAGTTATTTGTTCAGAGTCTAGAGAAGATGAACTTGGAGATGGGTTTGGGGAATTGGGCTGACCAAAGAGAGTAGGTGGCACAGTGATCACTGATGCAGTCCGGCAGTACTCCGTAGTCAGTGATGCAGAAGTAGCTGGAGACAATGACCCAGTCAATTAGCGATTGAGTCCCTGTCTTATAATTTGACCTTGTGGGTACGGAGATAAGCTGATGAAGGCCAAGGTCAGCAATGCAGGATTTTGCATTTTCGGCTTGGTTGGAGCACCAATTTATGTTGAAGTCCCCAAGAAAAACCCACTCCCTGTTAAGATGAAGGGAATGTTTGAGGCCTAGCAAGGACTCCAGGTCAGAGGCAGGAGTTCCTGGTGGGAGACAGGTGGTAGTGAGGGTGAGGGTTTTATTTTGTCCAAGAAATAAGTCAATGGAAAGGGTCTCAAGCTGGATGAAATCAGAGCTGAGATTGTGTTTGGTGAAAGAGAGCTTGTAGGAAACAAAGAGCATGCAGCCGCCCCCTTTTTGTCCCTGTCTGTCTATCCTGGCAGAGCTGAATCCACTGAGTTCTATCTCCCCGTCAGCAATTTTGTGAGAAAGCCAGGTTACTGAGAGAGCAATAATTTCAAAGTCATTTACAGATATCCAGGCCTGGAAAATGTCTATTTTAGCTGAGTATGTTCAGGTGGACTATGCTAATGTTTTTCCCTTTATTAATGTGGGATGAAACAGGAAAGGGGCATGGGTTACTTGCACCAGGGTTTGGATGGATGGTTCCGGTGAGGAGTAGGAGGATAAGGACCTTGGAAAACCACATGATGAGGGATAGGGACTTTGGTTTGCAGATCCTTGAGTGTTTAACTCAAGTGACAGATATATGCTTTGTAGAGAGCCAGGGGTAGGAGAGGAGGAGGAAAAATTGAGAGTCCTGATGAGGTAATAAGAGACAGAGCCAAGGGCAGCAGGAGGGTTTGAGAGGTAGTGGCGAGGTAAAAAGGCTAGGTGGGGGGTGGCCAACAGGAGAAGTGGATGGTGAAAGAAGGGGTGTTTAGACCCAAAATAGGTGAGGGTGAGGGGAGGTGGGACTGCAGAAAAGCAAGAGGAGAGTGAAGAGTGCCATGGTTAGTGTTAGTGGGCCAGGAGAAGAAGAATAAAAGGGGCAATGGCTGGGTGAGAGGGATGAAAAGAAGTGGAGGGGTGAGGTGGTGAGCAGTAGAAAGAGCTAGAATAGGGTAAGGAATAATGCTATGACTTTGAGGGAAAGCTTGAGAGTCACTAGATTACTAAATTTTCTGCATGCTGTATGGATTCCACCTAATTAAAAAAAAAAAGCTAATATAGCTTTACAGCGCTGATCAGTTCCTGCAGTGGTGCTGCCATGGGTCTGAGGGCTGGGGGCTCTTGTGGAAGCCCCGAGGTGCATCAACAGCATCAACAGCACTCATTCCATCTAACTAAACACATTCACACAACCAACTCCACCCTCCCAAATACTACTATTAAAACACAGATTATCAAAATTAAAAACAAGAATCAAAATGAGTAGATAGTGCACAAAATATTGTGATATTAAAACTCTGCAAGCAGAGCACAATCCTAGTTTTTATAGAGATGTTTTAACCAGCAGTGCTCTCACCAGAATTACGTTGTAAACCTGAAGAAGCAGCTGCTCAATGGAGACAAACAGAAAACAATGGTGTTCTCACCACCAGATCCTTGAACCTCCAATCTTACACACAGTGGTCTCTCACTAGCCAACTGGCAAAGACACACACACTGTCTAGCTGAATTCTGCCACTGTAATGAAAACTGGGGCACAGTTCACAGAGATAAATTATGATCTCACCACCAGTTCCTTGAACCGTCAGTCTTACTCACACTGGTCTCTCATCTGCCAATTGGCGAAACACAGACACTGTTTGGCTGAATTCTGCCCATGACCTCAGACTGCTGGCTCAGCCACTCCACCGACTCTGCTCACAGCCCCAGAATGGCAGGCTCAGCCATTCCACCAATTCCTCTTCCAAGAGCCTCTTGTAGAACTCTAGCACAGGCTCACAGTCTCTACAAAACTCCACTGCTCCTTCAGTAGTGTCTCTCAGCTGCACATGCTACCATAGACAGATGGCATCAGGAAGAAAATCTGATGTTCCTCAGCAGCAATCCCATAAAGGAACCTCATTAAAAGCAACAAAACTAACTCCTACAATATGTAAGCAATAAGACATGATGGGGTGTGTGTTAGAACTGTCTAACGCACACCCAGACTGTCTTATTGCACTTTTAAAATGGGTCTGTTTATTTTACGTTCATGTGGGAATTTAAATTGTTATGTTTATATTGAGAAACACTTAAATCTCTAATTTTAAATTATGTTTATATTGAGAATCACTTAAATCCTTAAAGTGTTGTGCTGTAAAATAGTTCCTCCACCTGATGTTTTTTTTCTCATTAGGACATTTGTCCTGTTGTGGCCACCATTGCTGAAGCTGGTTGTCATGGTTACCAAGCTAGAGCCCCACCCATCATACTTTCATTTTTGTGGCATAGTTTAAATGTACTTTGTTTCTTTTCTTCTTTTTTATCAGTTATAGGCTAACGGAGCGAGCAGTTGGGATGAAATGGGAAGCAGATGGGCAACAAGAAGGAGCGAGCATGTGTGAAAGCATCAGTTGCAAGATGAATGTGAAAGAGATGCAGGTATTTTATTTTTGTAATTTATTACGAGTATACTCTGGAAAGTAAGTTGCAATAAGGGGGTGAGTGCCAAGCTCAGTTGTGGACTGATAGCCAAGGAGAGAGTGAATTTCGAGTCTGTGATAGTGCGAGTGGACAGAGTTACAAGCAAAGTTGCTGCAAAGAATGGGAAATGTTAGCAACAGTGTACAGAAGAAGTCCACAATCTCTGTTCCCAACCACAAGGTCTTTGCCAGGATAAATACATCTGCAGCAAAGGAAAAATCTGGTACCAGACAAGGTAAAGTGCAAAGGCTTTATTGAACATTCAGAGTGCACCAAACCAGCTCAGTCCACAACACCTCGACTGGTTTTGCACTAAAGAGGCGTCATCAGGAGGATCTAGTGAGGTACACAATAACCCCATTATAAAGTGCAGCTTTTAAAGTGACAGTGTAAGTTAAAAACACAAATGAGAAACAAATCAGTAAAGCTAAATATTACCTTCAAAATACCTATAAATTATTCCATCTATTGTAAATACAGTTAAATATTAACAGCAGCATTACAAAAGGAGAGTTTTAAGGCAGTAGCACATCATACAGTATATGAATTTCAATGTGCATAATTGCAATTATGTCTTCCACAGTTAATAACATTCAAAAGTGCTTCACTAGGCTGGTGACACCTGCAGAAGGAACCACAAAAATAGACATAATTAATGCATATATCAAGGAACAGCCAATAAATCTTGGTAATACAGTATATACACAAACATCATATTACTAGTAAGTCAATGCAAAATTAAACTAATAAAATAATGAATTTATAAGTATTGTAAGGGTTGGGGGAAGGGGAAAGGGAGGAGAGGGAGAAGGGGAAAGAAAGGGGAGGAAAGAAAGGAATAAGTAAGGAGTAGACAGATGAAATAATAAAACAACCTATCTCTTTTTCTTATCCTTTTTAATAAGGGGCATTTTGTCTATTTTGTCATTAAGGTCTGGTCTTCTAAGACCTCCTAAGGTATAGATCCAGTACACCTCTCGTTCAAGGGGTTTGGCATCTACATTGCCCTCTCTCAGATCCAGGGATACATGTTTGATACCACAAAACTTAAGGATATGTTTTTCTCCATCTGTGTGTACCGAACCCCTCAGATCAACAGCATTCTTACAATGGATGGCCAAAGCATGGTCATATTTCCATTTGATATACTACAGAGATGTTCACCCACCCTATGTTTCATTGGTCTAGTGATCTTACCAATGTAAAATGCACCACAGGTGCATGTGGCCAAATACACAATATTATCTGTCACACAGCTCATAAAATCCCCCATGTTGTAAGTTTTCCATGTTGTTACTGTGGTGGTAATTAAGCTTGCCAATAAAAGGCAAGCCATTTTGTCCCATGACCCAGCCAGAAAAAGACAAAGGAAGGGGGAGGGGGCCTGACTAGTGACATCACAGGAGTCAAGGAGTGTAACATGGCTAGGCACAGGGCTCACTGGCCATTAGCCAGGGGGAGGGGCTTCCAAGGTCCTGATCAGGGGTCCTTAAGGGCTATATAAGGGCAGGCAGCCCCAGGGGAGCCTTCTTTTCTTGCTGATAAAATTTCAAGCTCAATATCAGCACATTGCTGGAAATTCTAGGGGGTAAGGCACCAAGTGGGAAACCTAGACCTCTAGGCCACAGGGATCCCAGCTTTGGTGGGCTTCTTATTGTGTGTAATTAGTCAGGTTTATGCTATAAGTACGTATGGTTGTTTGTAGATAGTTGCCTGAGGGTAGCAGGGACAGGAGGCTTGGCTAGTCATGTGTGCTGCAAGTTTTGCAGGTTCCAATCTGGAGCCAGGAGGTTTTCATGATGGGTTGTTCAAAAAAAAAACAAAAAACACAAAGGGAGAGAGAAAGGCAGTGCATATGGTGCTTGTGTGAGAGCTGCAATTGGTAGTGTTATGCATCATTTCTCCATGTCACAGTTGAGCAATGGTGGTGGTACATTTGACTGAGCTGCTGCCTGATTTCAGTGCTGAAGGGCCTAGTTGGAGGCGCTATGTTATTGGTGGGTGGAAAGGTTATTGTGGCTGAGTGAGGGTGCTTGGTGTGGTTTTTGAGGAGGCTCATGTTGCTAGGAGCGGGTCGTAGGGCCTAGACTGAGTGCGTGGTGGTGGGCCTAGGCACGCCACATGTAGCTGGCTGGGAAGAGGGTGGCTCAGCCCGGGGATGGTGCTGGTACAGACAGCTGCAGTGTTGACTGCCTAAAAGGGGTGTTTCTGCCTGGTGGGGTTAGAGGGTCCTGGTAATCTCAAGCTAGTGATGATGCTTTGGCACTCCACATGGGAGGGATGCTCGGAGATGAGTACGGGGGGCAGGGGCCTTTTTCACAAATGGAGGAAGTAGCCCAGCAAGTAGGAGAAGAGCTCAGAGAATGGGGAGAGGGCCGTGGAAGGTGCCAGAGTGGCAGCAGGCCACAGGGGTGAACTGCATGGTGTGCGATGCTGGTAGCAGCTGGTGAGAGCCAGGAGACCACATGGGCCAGCAGGCCCATGTGGGCAGTGGGTATGGCCATTAGGGCATGATGGCAGGGCAGGATGAAGAAAGGCAAAGAAGATGGGCCTCTTGGCTGCAGCCGAATACAAAGGGGTTTGCTTTGGTAGAGCCACGGTGAATCAGCACCAAAGGGGTCTCATGGGGTGGTTACCGGGCAGTGATGGTATGGCTGGGGGGGGAGGGAAGGGAGAGGGAAAGAAGTTTCTGTCAGAAGCTTCGCCATTGGGCCTGGGTGGAGGCCCAGGGAGACCATGGATGGAACAGGCCTACAAGGGCGTGGAGGCCCAGAGAGCACGCCGGCATGACCACATGGCGGAGTGACATTTTGAAGAGTGGCAGCATAGGCAACGATGAGTTGGGGGGATTAATATGGGAGTTGAGGGAGACAGGGCAATGGGGCAGCAACATCACAGAAAGGTGGTTTAGTGGTTAAAGGGCTGAACTGTGAACCAGGAGACTGGGAGGCATGACTTGCTGGGTTTGAATCTCATCAGCCCCCACTTGTGTAGGGTATGATCCTGAGCAAGTCACTTAACTTTTGGCAGGAGTATAATTTGAACAGTTCCACGAGGCATACAGAAGAAAAATGCTGAGGGACTGCCCTCCTTTATGGCATAGGAGGTTTGTTCCCCTGTGTTGCAGGATGGCTGGATTTTATTTACACATTAAATTATCGCTAAATATCTTCGGTGCCTTTGTTTGTTTTGGACATAGCAGGGCCTGCAATTTTGCAGTGGGGTTCGGACACGGACTGTGGCAGGATGCTTGGAAGGAAGGGGAAGTATATCATGTCTGCAACATGGAGAAGGGCATGGTAGTGGTCCATGCAAGAGCAATGCCATGGCAATGAGAGGGGAATGTGGGGGCAGGGTGCGAGTGGTAGCACAATAGGTCAGAAAGTTTCCAGCGCGGCGGGCAAGCTGGGCATTGCAGAATATAGGACATTTGGGAGGGGGAGGCCACCAGGCAAGGATGACTGAATCCTGGAGGCAGGGGATGCATGCCATGGATGATACAGTGGGTGGGGAACATTTGTGTCAGCCCCCACATGGGGGGGCATCGGCCTAGCCCTGACAGGGGTGGGTGGGACCGCCAGAGGATAGCAGCTGGTGTGCATGCAGTAGCCATTTGGAAAAAGGTGGAAGAGGGGGAATAGCAGCATTGCAACAATACTCACTGTGTTTTGTATGCATTTTAGTTGGAAACAGAGAGGATGGCACCCAAGAAGACACCAGCATCCAGTGCCAAGATGGTAGAGGAAGCGGCACAGTTAATGAGACAAATGACAAAGCTGGTGGAGGTGGCCAAGAGGAGAGAGGTGGAAGCAGAGGCCCAGAAGAAAAGGAAGGAGAGAGATTGGGGGGCTGGAGGAAAGAAGCCAAATAAGAGACCCAGAGGAACAGGGCCCAGCCCCACCCCGGGGTCCATACCTGAACTGACTCTGACTCCACTGGTGCCACAGCTGGACGGGGTATGGATGGGGTGGACATCAACAATGAAGGGGATTTAATGGAGTACTTAGAGGGCCTGCTGGGTGACATGGGAGAGAAGGGTTGAAAAAAATGGAGTGTGCCCTGCAGGCCATCAAGGATGAGGGGCAAAAGGGGGACAGTGGGGTGAGCAAGGCCAAGGGGAGCAGAAAGCTATATGATGGGCCTCCAGGGTTTACCCTTGGGGACCACATTCTGTCCTCCTTGAAAGAAAAAATTTTGAAGGGCGAGTATGTGGATATTTTTGGTTTGGTGGATGAGATGGCCAAGAAATATGAACAGAAGGAATTAGTGGTCAAGTCAGAAATGGTGGTTGCGTTAGTGGTAGTAGGGCATAAAGCAGAGGAGGTGAAGTACAAGGGTAAGAGCATTGACACTTGGCAAACGGGCTTTCTGATCTACAGTGTGTTGGTGCTGGAGAAACAGCTGGAGTTGGCCATCCTGCTTCTGACCTATAGGGCGATCATTAGGGACACGTATAAGGCAAAGCTGGGTTTTGGATGGTAGAAGTTTGACAAGGTGTTTCAGAAGCGGATGGCAGCGAAGGGGGATTTGAGGTGGGGCTGCACCCATTCAGAGCTGTGGGTGAGGACCCTATCTGAGCCAGCAGTAGGGCCTGTGGTGGACCAGGCAAGAAGAGCCCCGGGAGTGAAAACCTGTTGGGCTTACAACAGGGCACTGTGTACCTGGTCCAGTTGCAAGTTCAGACACATTTGTTCTCGGTGCACTGGATCACACCCAGCAACTGCCAGCAAACTAGAAGGGGACAAGGTCTTCCAGCCAGAGGGGGCAGCACCAGAAGCAGCCCTTTCAGGGGGGCTGGGCGGATCGGGGAAGGGGTGGAGGGAACTAACAGAGGGGAGTATAATTCCAACTATGGATGGAACTAAGGAGAAGGCAGGAAGGTGGTGGGGATGCACCCTTGCCTGCACGGCCATCGCGCTTGAGGTGGTCGAGGCATAGATGGTAGGACATCTCAAGGCAGGGGAGGCAGAGAAGCTGAGGGATGGTTTTTGAGGGGGTTTCACACTGAGTTTTGGGGGTGTCAGGTGGGTATGAGAGCTCAGAACTTAGGTTTGGTGAGGGGAAAAGAGGACATCATCCATACCAAGATCCAAAAAGAAGTTTGGGTGGGAAAGGTGGAGGGGCTTTTACAGGAACCACCTTGCGGGAACTTCTGGGTGTCACCACTGAGGGTGGTACCCAAGAAGCAAGCAGGCAAGTTCAGGCTAATACACCACCTCTCCTACCTGGATGGAGGGTTGGTGAACGAGGGGATTCTGAAGTGTCTTAGCACTGTCTCCTACACATCATTGGATCAAGTGGTCATGCTGATTAGGGTGGAAGAAGTGTCATGGCTGGCAAAGACTGACTTCAAGTTGGCTTTCTGCCTATTGCCAGTACAACTGGTGGATTGGGACTTGCTTGGTTTCCAGTTTGAGAAGGGCTGTATTTCATAAGGCTTTGCCTATAGGTTGCTCAGTAGTGTGCTCGATGTTCAAGGCCTTCAGCTCATGGGTACAATGGGTGTTCGGGTCTCGGTATGGGCAAAGGAGGGTGGTCCACTACTTGGACGACTTCCAGTTGATCAGAGCTAGCTGGGCTGATTGACGGGTGATGCTCTGGGATTTCCAGGACATGTGCAGGATCATAGGGATCCCCCTGGAGGAAGAAAAAATGGAGGGCTTGGCCCGCAGACTGGAGTTCTTGGGGACTGAGGTAGACACAGAGCAGGGATGCTTTCAGCTTCCTGGGGACAAGGTAGCATGGTCGCGAGAGCTGTTGGCACAGGTTGGGGGGAGGAGGAGGGTGCCACTGGTACAAGTGGAGCAACTACTGGGGTATCTTAATTTCACATGCAAGGACATCAGCACAGGCAGGGCAATTATGAGGTGGATGGGGAGGGCCATGGGGAAGGCCAGACAGCCCCACCACTGGGTGGATATCAGTAAAGGAGTGCAGGAGGATCTCAAAGTGTGGGAGGAATTTCTGGGGGCATTAAACAGGGTGACATTCCTGCAGGGAGACTGGCTATACAATATGTATCTTGAGCTGTATACGGATGCCTCAGGGGCTCTGGGGATGGGGGCATACTTTAAAGGGGAATGGATGTTGGAAGCACGGCCGACACAGTGGAAGGAATGGGGGATTGTCAAGGATATCACTTTCCTCGAGATTTTTCCCATTTGGGTAGAAATGGAGGTCTGGGGAGAGGAGATGAAAGGGAAGGGAATCATGTTGTGGTGCGACAACAAGGGTGTGGTGGAGGTAATGAACAGGCAGAGTGGCTGAAACCTATGGCACATTGTGCTGCTGGGGTTGCAGCTGAACCTGTCATTCAAAGTTCAACATATCGAGGGGCTTCAAAATGATGTCACTGACTCTTTCTGTTTTCAGATAGGGAGGTTTCGGGAGCTGGTGTCACAAGCAGCACCATCTAGGACCAAGGTTCCAGACAGATTATGGGAGATTGGAGGGAAAAGGCCAGGGCACTGTATAGGGGGTCCTGGTCAGACAACACCTTAAGAGCTTACAAAGGGGCTTGGGCAGGTTTCCAGGATTTCAGGGCCTAATAACATTGGGATACAGCAGAGCCAGTGCAGGAGGAGCAGGTAATGCAATATATATTGGAAAGGTGGGAGGTGGGAATGGCTCATGCCACCATGGTGGTACAACTAGCGGGCATCAGTTGAGTGTGCAATGACCGCAGGTGGGCGAACATAGCTGGGGGGAGAGCAATAAGGTGAATGGTGATGGCGTGGCAGAGGGGGGCAAAGTGCCAGACAGGATATGAGGAGGCTTATAATTGGACCTTTACTCACGAAGGTGATAAGGGCTTTAGAACACATTTGTACCTCAGCTAAACAGGCCTGCCTTTTTAAAGCCATCTTCATGGTTATGGCCAGGGGTGCATTCAGGGTGGGGGAGGTAGTGATGCCCGAAAAGGGGGTGGCCTCCCGGGCACTGCAACTCAAGAATGTCACATGGGTTAAAGACACGGTGTTCATTTGGCTATCTAGGCCCAAGACTGACCAGAGAGGAAAAGACACTTCAGTGGTGGTGCACAGACACCCTGGGGAAGGGGTGTTCACTTTCAAGGTCATGGAGGAGTATAAGAAAGTACGAGGCACGGGGTGGGGCCTGGTTTCAGCATGGAGATAGCACTCCAGTGATGAGTTTTCAGGTCAGGGCTGTCCTGAAGAAGGCCCTAGTATTTGCGGGCGAGGACCCTAAGGGGGTATGCCCCACACTCTTTCAGCATAGGGGCTGCATCCGAGGTGGCTGCTAGAGGGGAGATGGCAGAGGTAGTGAAGTGGGTGGGATGATGGCAATCCAACTGTTACAAGAGGTATGTGAGGTGCTAATGTTGATAACTCATGTTCTTTTCTTTCCACAGTGGGCTCCGAGCAACTAGTCTGTATCGTGGGGCACTCATTCATCTACTGGGCAGAGAGGTTTGTGGCCACCACAAGGAGAGGGATGCAGTTGCACCCAGAGGTGGAGCATATGAAAGCTCAGTGGAAAGGCATCAGGGGCATGAGGTGGGCCCAGCTACTACCCCTGCTGGAGGAACTATCAGTGCAGTGGCCTAGGCCAGACTGTATCATCATTCATTTGGGGGGTAATGATTTAGAGGGAGTACCATATGGAATCCTGGTGAATGACATTATAGTGGACTTGGAGAGGGTAAAGAGCTGGTGGCTGGGTTTGGTGCTCGGCTGGTCTGAGATCACATCCCGAACGGTGTGATGGGGGCTAAAGGGGTTAAAGTGGTGGAAGTGATGAGAAAATGCCTAAATAGGAAGGTAGCCAGGGCAGTGATAGAGATGGGAGGGGTTCACATCCAGCATATAGAGATCTCATTTGAGCAGGCTGATGTGTACAGATCAGATGGGGCGCACCTGTCGGAATTTGGCATGTGCCTGTTCCTGCGACCCTTTGGGGACCTAATAGGGGTGATGAATAAAAGGCTGGAGTTACTAGCCCACAAGGAGGGAGCACCATCTCCCATCGCAAGCAGGAGATGGGTCAGTGGAAGGGGTGGGAGCGGGGGCAGGAAGAGAGGGGTGATGGTAAGCACTACGGGCTGGGGACAAAGGAACCCAGGCATGGGAGTAATGGGGGGAAGGAGATAGAGCTAGGGGGTAGATCACTGTGTCTGCACTTAGCGGGGAGAGAGTCCAGGTAAGTGTTTGGAACCTGGTTCTGGTGCTGTGGGAGGGCCACATCAGAGTGTCTGGACCCCGAAGAGCAACCCAAAACAGAAGAAGGATCAAGGAAGGAAGAAGTGCTAGTTGAAAGACATGAACTGATATGTCCAATGTGAAGAAATGGACTGATATGTCTAATTATAAATTTGACTGTTGTGTTTCTATGATATATTGGGATGTAAAGATTATAATGTGTACCTTAAAATACATATTGCCAGTGAACATCCAAAGTTAGAAGTTGTAGCGTGATTTATTTCTGGGGGGGACAGGGGACAGTTAAGCTTGCCAATAAAAGGCAAGACATTTTGTCCCAGGGACCCAGCCAGAAAAAGAGAAAGGGGGATAGGGAGGGGGCCTGACTAGTGACATCATAGGAGGCAAGGGAGGGTAATATGACTAAGCACAGGGCTCTCTGGCCATTGCTGGGGAGGGGTGTCCAGGGTCCTGATCAAGGGGTCCTTAAGGGCTATATAAGTGCAGGCCACCTAGGGGAGCCCTCTTTCTTACTGATAAAATTCCCCACCCACCCTCCCACCCTGGTAGGAGGTGTATTTATGAGTTGGATGGCACACAGAGTGGTGAGGCAAAGAGGAAGGTTGTCTCTGTTGTGGGGGGCCCAGTTGGGATCAGACAACCTGCAGAAGGGCAGCAGGTGGGGGGTAGGTGAAAAATGGGGGGAGGAAGCTAGAGCTAGGGGGCAGATCACCGTGTCTGCACCAAGTTGGGGGGGGTCTGGGTAAGTGTTTGGTTCCTGGTTCTGGTGATGGAGGGGGGAGCAGGATCAGAGTGTCCAGACCCCAAAGAGCAACCTGAAACAGAAGAAAGATCAATGAAGAAAGAAGTGCAGGTTGAAAGACATGGACTGATATGTCCAATGCGTAGAAATGGACTGATACGTCTAATTGTAAATTTGAGTGTTGTGTTTCTATGATATATTGGGATGTAAAGACAATAATGTATGCCTTAAAATAAATATTGCTAGCGAGAATCCAAAGATAGAAGTTGTAGCGTGATTTATTTCTGGGGGGGATCAGGGGACAAAGTAAATTGGTGGCAGCATTTTCTATGGTAATCACCTGTTTCACCCAGACAAGTCACGTTCCTTTTTTTTCCATTAGCGCGAGTGAGATGGGACTGAAGCGGGAGACTGGAAGAGAAGCAGGTGGGCTGGTGGCTGGGTTGTGTAACTTTTACGTGTTAGACAAAAATGTGAAGTTATTTCACAGTTTGTAATGGCAGACTGTGTCTGCAGCATTCTTTCTTTCTTTTTTTTATGTTTTATGTTGCAGTGCTTGAGTTTTGAGTAGAGGTGGGCTAAGTCAACAACTTTCACTACACTAAATATTTTGCAAATTGTGCTCAATTCGCAGAGTGCAATTTGCGAAATTCCCCAATTCATGGAGAGTGGATCAAAGGTGAAAGTGTGGAATTTCACATGCAAAATTCCACACTTTGCCCCTACCCCTATCCCACCAATCCCAGTATAAAAAAAAATAGAAAATCTCTGGTGCCTACCATCTAGTAGACCCGCCCCACCCCACCGATCACTGGTCCCAATAATAAAAATCCATGCTGTCTAGTGGACCCCCCACCCCAGCAATCGCCAGACCCAATGATAAAAAATTCCTGGTGTTTAGCAGAACTCTTCCACATGAAACAATAGTACAAAAGGACAAACTCCACTGTATTAAAATTTCTTCAAGCCTTTAATTTTAATTCCACACAAACATATGGGCAGTGGTTCTGTGACGGTGCCACTTCCTCAGGCCCTCAGTGTTGGGACTGCATAGAAACATAAATGACTAACACAGTTCATAGATTTACAATTATACAAACACCACAGTTAATGCCGGTTCCCTTATGGAGACACAACATTAACATTTTACCCTTGACAGCTAGTGATCTAATTCTTATGAAATACTGAATCCCTTGATATGTGTCCAAAAATGCCAGAATTCTCATAACAAAATCATATGCAACTAGCGTAATGAAGTATTCCTTATGTCCCTTATTTCCACATCTCTGTGTATGTCATTTTACCTTAAAATTTTTGTTTTCAAAAATCAATTACAATTCAGAACGAGGTAAATGTGTACCTTTTAAATTAATTTCCAACAAGTTCTTGTACCCACAAGAGCTTAACACCGTATATGTGCTTTATCCTAAAAGAAAATATCAAGTTTGTTATCCAAATGTCCTATGTAAACAGTTATACCTTTCAAAATGTCTACTGAAACATTCTCACCTCTTATATTAAGTGATTCAGTTCTCTTGATTCTTTTACTTCTGCATCATTTCCTTCTAACTATAAATAAAAATGAAATATATCCTGTCAGAGCTAGTACGTACTTTTGCCCTTTGCAACAGTGTGCAGATTGGGAAAATATCTCACCTCAGACAGAGGTTTCTATAAGTTGGTTCTTTTAAGATTGAGTTACTTTTCAATTTTATAATTCACTCCAAATCACAACTCTAAAAAGAAAGTCACATTTGTAATGATTCTGTTCCTTAGAGTTTGTTTGTAAAACCAATCTGGGGCACTTACCAGGATTCAGTGGTGTGGCTCAGGCTAGTAGAACCCCCCACCCACCCCGCTGATCGTCACTCCAGCCCCAATAATAAAAATCCCTGGTGTCAAATGGAACCCCCTGCTCCCACCCTATCAGGTAGTGACCCCAGCCACCAGTCCACCTCCCCATCACCCATCCCAAACCCGTGCAGGCCATTGGCACAGCCCTCCAATCGCCAATGCAGCTGGCAGGCCGACTGACATACTTTGATTCTGAATGAATGACACATGCTTGTAAAAGCACGTGCTTATTCATTCATTCAATCAGTCAGCCAGCTCCTTGTTGTAATGAGACATTTTCCTGGGGCTAGAAGGGAGGGGCTGCTCTGGGCTTTGGCGAGGTGGGGCGGAGAAATAGTGTTGACCCACCAACCACCCCAAAGAAGCCCTGAGCAGCCCCTCTCCATTCTCTAGCCGACGGAAAAATATCCACTACAATGAGGAGCTGGCTGACTGACAGACTGAATGAATAAGTGTGTGCTTGTACAAACACGCACTCATTCATTCAGAATCAGAGCACCTTAGTCAAACTGCTGGTGGTGGAGGTGAATGGACGGCTGTACCGGTGAACCATTCAGAGTCAGAGTGGGGGCAGGGGATAGCATAGTGGTGGCTGGGTGTGGCACTACCTAATGGGGTGGGGGGTTCCACTAGACACCAGGGATTTTTATTATTGTGGCTGGAGTGGCACTGGCTATCAGCAGGGTGGGGAGTCCACTAGACTCCAGGGATTTTTTATTATTGGGTCCAGGGATCAGTGTGGTGGGGGATTCTACTAGACACCAGGGATTTTATATTATAATGATTGGCTGGGTAGGGGATCCACTAGACAACAAAGATTTTTGTTTTATATATATATATATATATATCAGTATATATATATATAAAATCTCACACGCCCACACAATGCAATGCATCTTGGGCTGCATATGCAAATCACCACGGAATATTATGCTGGTTCAACTTTAAGCAGAATTGCAAAGTGCCGAAAGGCCTCTCACACAGTTTGCAAAGAGTGCTAATAGATGACATAAACACGTGTTTCGTCCTACCAGTACTCATCAGTATGCCTCATCTGTTGGACACCCCAGTGGAATGAACCAGCTACCCTAAGACGGTCTGTCTGGGTTATGTTGTGGTGAACCCATTAAAACAAAAAAATATTTAAAAGACAAAGAACCTCTGCACGCAAACACTGAGGCAATAGTTACCCCAAAGGGCATTTGGCTGGGAAGCCAAGTTTCAAGGAAATACAAAATCACACACGCCCACACAATGCAAAGCATCATGGACTGCATATGAACATCACCACAGAATATTACGCTGGTTCAACTTTAAGCAGAATTGCAGGGTGCCGAAATATTCTTTGGTGATTTGCATATGCAGCCCATGATGCTATCCATTGTGTGGGCTTGTGTGATTTTGTATTTCCTTGAAACTTGGCTTCCCAAGATTTTCACAATATTTGTGAATAAATTCGCAGAATGAATTTTCCCGACTTGACCCATCTCTAGTCTGACATCTTGATGAGCACTATAATATCATAAACAAAAACACTGTGAGGCAAATTGGGTAGAAGCAAGTGTTTTCTATATTGACTTTTCATATGGACTACTCAGATATGCTGTCAATCTTGATGAACATAGAAAATGAAAAAAAAAATTAAATGGTAAATTGTAACAGATGAAACATTTTATTTATGAAAGCACATGCTGAAGTGTAGAGTAGCTTCTTAAGCCTACTCTCAGGTGTACTCATCTGGGAAAGTGGTCATTTGCTGTTAGGGACACTGACTGGTGAAACAAACTGCCTGATACACTGCTGAATCCTTCCAAGTTTACTCAGTTTAAAAGATCTTTGTGGTCTACATTTTTAGTCCCGTACAACTGTAACCATTAAACAGTTTTACTTGTTATTTCACTGTACTTAACCTGTGACTTTTATACAATGATCTCTTATCGATTTTTTAAAAACAGTATGTAATTTTTTTTTGTGACTATGTATTTGATGTGGAACCTTTGTAAATAAGCACTTGTGCACAAAGGTAATCTCTGAAGTTTTCAATAAATACATAAATAAATAAATAAATAAATAAATAACTTTGTCAAAAAATTTATATGTTGGTGGTACCGTACATGATCTCCCTGTAGGGCTTCCTGAAGTAAAACCTTATTGGTCATTGCCTGTACCTTACATTTGCTTTTGTATTTTGACTTTTATAATTCCTTCCAGAGTTTTGCCTGGGACTGCAGTTAAGCTTATCTGTCTCCAGTTTTGTAAATGGGTATAACATTTGCCTTTCTCCAGTCTTCTGGCATGTGCTCTGTGTTTATTGAGAATTCAAAAATATATTTAAGTGGTAAAGTAATGAAATGCTGCATTATCTTTAACATGAAGTAATGAAATGTTGCATTATCTTTAACATGTTCCTTATGTTGTCAGGACCTGGTGAGGAATCAGGCTTTAGCTAGTCAGCTATGATTGGTATCTCCTCTGCTGTAATAATTACATTATGTGCATTGTTTCTAAGTTCATGCATTATTGGCTGTCTTGATTTTTTTTTTTTTTTTTTTGCAAACGTTCAGCTATAGTGTGTTAAATATATTAACTATTTCAGCTGGGTTACTAGTCATACATATTCCAGTTGTTATACAACATATATTGCTTTCCTGGTTTCTTAGATAACTGATATAGCAATATTGGACTTTATTGCTGGTTTTATATGCATGTTTTGCCACTTTAATCTCCATTTCCTTTTTGTTCTTTTCATAATTTTTTTTTGTTTGTTTTTTGTAGTTGTTTGTATTTTTTCTACAGTACTATGTCCTTGCTTGTCAAGTATTCTTTCTGCAGCCTATTTTTTCTTGTTTAACATTTTTGTAACAAATTTTGCCATCCATAAGGTCTAATCATCTTTTCCTCCATTTCCTGATTTTTGAGATATGCTTTGAGTTGACAGTCTTCAGAATTTATTTATGGAATTCCATTTCTGTTCTGTTTTTTTTTTTTTTGTTAGTGAATAGTTTTTCCCAGTTGATGATTTTCATATCATTGCTGGTACCTTTGGAGTCTGCTTTATTTTATAGCTAGATTACTCTTACTCCTAATGTCTGATGCAGTGTTGTTGAGATGTCAAAAAGAACAGTGCTGTGGTCACTGTTGCCTAAAGTTTGCCCTATGTTAACTTTCTCAATATTTATCCTGTGAGATGCCAGCACTATATCAATTGTGTTTTATCTGAACTGATTGGAAGGTCTGGATGCTGAGTATGGTCCAGTTATGCTGAAGAATTTAGCAGGTTTATAGAAACATAGAATTTGATAGCAGATAAGGACTGCTTGGTCAACCTAGACTGCCCATTTCCTTACCTAATGGACAAGCTGCAGATCCTAGTTAACCAATAGCCTGCATCTTCCTACCCACCACTAGAATAGCCTTATGTCTGTCCCATGCATTTTTTAATTCTCCCACTGTTTTTGACTCCACTACCTCCTCAGGAAGGTGGTTCCATGTATCCACAACCCTTGCCATTAAAAAATACTTCCTTATATTACCTCTGAGCCATCCCCCCCTCTTTCTTCAAATTGTGCCCCCTTGTTCTTGCACATCTCTTTCTCTGAAAGATGCTACACTCTTGGACTTTGTTGATCCCCTTGAGGTACTTGAAAGTGTCTATCATGTCTCCCTCTCTTTCCTTTCCTCGAGTGTATGCAAATTAAACTCCTTTAATCTCTCTTTGTTTGTCTTCTGGTGCAGACCCGGCACCATTTTATTTGCCTCCTCTGGACAGTCTCCATCCTGTCTATGTCCTTGCTGAGATGGGGTCTCTCGAACTGTACGCAGTACTCCAGATGAGGTCTCAGGAACTGTCTGTAACAACTTCCTGTTTTCTACTGGTGATGTCTCTCCCTATGAATCCCAGTATCCCACCAGCTCTCCTTACTGAGTTCTTACACTGCTTGCCCACTTTTAGGTCATCTGATATGACTACTTTCCATTTTTGTTGCTGTGAGTATCTCACCCCCCACTGTGTACTCTTCCCCTGGGTTTTTGTTTCCCAGGTGCATTACTTTGCACTTCATTGCATTGAATCTAAGCTGCCATATATTTGACCACTCCTCCAACCTTGTCAAGTCCCTTCTCATCCTTTCCAACCCACCTTCTATACTGAACTGTTGCAGATCTTTCTGTCATCTCCAAAAAGACATACATTTCCTTCCAGTCCCTCTGCAATGTCACCTATAAAGACATTAAAAAGGACTGGCCCCAGTACTGAACCCTGTGGTACTCTGCAAGTAACCCCACTTTCTTCAGAGTGGACTCCATTTACTATTACCCCCTGTTCCCTGTTGTCCAGCCAATTTTTTACCCAAGGCTGTCTAACTTGTATATTAATCTTTTTTGTGGGACTGTGTCAAATGCTTTGCTAAAGTCTAGGTAGGCCATGTCCACAGCCCCCTCCTCCCCCGGTCTACTACTTTTGACACCCAGTCAAAGAAATCTATTAGATTCGTCTGACACCACCTTCCCATTGTGAATCCATGCTGCCTTGGGTCCTGTGCCCCACTGACCTTTAGGTACCCAACAATTCTTACCTTCAGAAATGATTTCATCATTTTACCTTCAACTGAGGTCAAACTAACAGGTCTGTAGTTTTCTGCCTCTGCCTTGCTCCCACTTTTGTGAAGTGGAATCACATCCACCCTCCTCCAGTCTTCAGGTACCATCACATCCCTCCATGATTTGTTAAAGAGGGTAGTCAGTGGTGTCATTAGTTCTCCCCTTAATTCTTTTAAAATTCTGGGGTGAATTCCATCATGCCTCATTGCTTTATCTACCTTCAGTTTTAAGAGTTCTTTCAGAACCCTTTCTTCTGTGAATGGACTGATATTGACCCTCCTATCCAGAGTGTTTCTATTGTTTGGTTTAGGTATCTCCCCCTCCTCTTCGTTTGTGAATACTGAGCAGAATTATTAGTTCAGCATCCCTGCTTTTTCACTGTCACCCTCTGCCCATATTATCTCCCCTTTATTAAGCCTCAGTATCCCTCCCTTGGTCTTTTTTCACTCTCTAATGTACCTATAAAAGGTTTTATCCCCCTTCTTAACAGAGTTGGCTATCTTTTCCTCAGTTTGGGCCTTTGCTATTCTGACTGCCTTCCCTGCCTCCTCCTGATTGAACTAATATAGTTATCTGTCCTGCTTCTTCTGTGTTTCCTTATATTTCCTGAATGCTATCCTTTTCTCCCTAACCTTCCCTGTCACCTCTTTTGAGAACCACAGTGGCTGTTTCCTTCATTTTGTTTTGTTGATTTGCTTTACACAAAGGCTTGCTGCCTCTGTGATGGCAGTTTTGATTTTCCCCACTGTTCCTCCACCTCTCCTTCTTGCCTGTTTGCTAGTGCTTTTCTGAGGCACTCTCCCATTTTGTCAAAGTCATCCTTCCTAAAGTCCAACACTCTTGCTTTTGTATGGATTGACTCTGCAGCTGTGTTTATTGTGAACCACACTGTTTGGTGGTAGCTTGTTCCCAGATGGTTACCCACTTCTAAATCTGAGATCCTCTTTCAATCCCCATTTGAAAGTAACAGGTCTAAGATTGCTCCATCTCGAGTGGGTTTCAACACTAGCTGTCTGAGACATGCCCCCTGTAGGACATTGAGAGTGACCCTGCTCTTAAATGCAGCTGTAGTAAAGGTCCTCCAGTTATCGTCTGACATATTCAGGTCCCCCATCAACAATTTATCTCCTTTTTCTGCCATTCTAAAGATTCCTTCTATAATTTCCTTGTCCACTGTCTCCCCTGAGACGGGGGTCTGTAAACAATCCCTGTGCGGATTGTGGTGCCATTTCCTGTCTCCAGGCTAACCCACAGTGCCTCCTCCCCTCTCCTCCCTGTTTACCCTTTAGTTCTGTTAATTTGATTCCTTCTCTTATGTAGACAGCTACTCCTCCTCCTCCTCCTCTTTTACCCTCACTGTCCCTCCTGTAGATTGTGTACCTGGTATGTTGACATTCCAGTCATGGTTCTCTGTGTACCATGTTTCTGTGACTGCCACGCTATCCAGGCATTCCTCTTCCATCAAGGCCACTAGTTCAGGGAGCTTGTTACCCAGACTATGAGCATTGGTACCTATCGCCCTCCATTTTTTGATGGCCTTACCCTTTTTAGGACCTTCCCTGTCCTTACTGCCTTTGTCTTTTTCTGGATTTACCACTGTTCTGCTCCCTTTTAACTTCACTACCATTGTGTCTACCTACAGTAGCTAACTACCCTGCTTTGGGGGGGGGAAATTCCCTGCTTCTCTTCAGTGCCTTCCCCATTGGCTTGTTTAAATGCTTGCCAATGAAGCATTTAAACCTATCACCTAGAATCCTGGTTCCCCTTCCCTACAGATGCAGACAGTCATGCCAGTATAGGCCTGCATCCCTCCAGGTGGACCTGCCTGCTGCTATAGTTGATGTTTTAGTATACCATTTTATGTCCTCTTGGTTAAGACCCCCTAAGAGTATTATATCCTCCAAGATGCATGGTGTTTCAAGTTCAGTTAGAATACTGAAGTTATGATCAGAACAGGAGTTGGGAGTTTATAGCAAAGCCCAAGAAGTAAAGGGGTTGCGGTAAGAAATAGTTATTTTCATCCAAATGGTCTTTGTAATTGACATGACTGGTTTGATATTTTTAGATATAGCCATGGTATTAATACCTTCATGGATATATAAAGCTATACCCCTTTGTTCATATGGTCAAGATGGCACAGTCTGTATCTCTGTATTTCTTTTCTTCAGGCACATTTGTGATGCCAGCATGTTCCAACTGTTGCTATTATTGCATCATTATTCTGTATCACCATGGCTTCAGGTTCTTCTCTTTTGTTCATCAAGCTGCAAACATTTTATTTACAGAAATTCTAATTTATTAGTTATGTATTGCATTTTATCCTTCTGTATTTTGTGATTGTCTTGATATCTCACATTCTGGCTAGTAGGTTCCCTCTCTTACATAACTTTAAACTTTCTGCTCTAAAATATTTCAGGATGATATTTCCTAATAGCTCTATCTCCTTTTTATTTGGATGCAACCCATCCTTTGAGAATAACTTGAATGTATTATTAAATCATCCATAAGTATTTACAAATTTTATATTTGTGTTTCACCAGTTGTTCTCCAAACTGTCCACTCCAGATGCATAATCCTCACCAGTACACCTTTGATGGTCTCTTTGATCACCACAAAGTGTGCCTCCAACCAATCACATGTCTTGGTCAATTCTAGCACTGCTGCCACTGATGCCCTCATTATCTGTTTATCTTTAACTGTTTCTTGTGGGTTGTAGCTTCACAACAACATAGGTGCGGAACCTTGGAGACAAAAGGCGTAGCTACTCCACTTTTTATTTCTGTATGGCAAAAACTAGTATAGAAAAAGTGTCCTTTGTACCCTCATAAGTGCCCTTTTGATTCTCGGCCCCATCAGCTTTTACCATCTTCTGGCACCCTTGCACAACAACCTCTGTTCTGTTCTTTGTCTTCTCTGCTGTTTTTTTTTTTTTTATTTGTGTCTGAGTCTTCTCCCTTGTTTTGTGGGCATCTTATCTTGGGAGCTTTTATGTCCTACTCAGGCAGCGGTTAAATACCAAACTTTCACACCATATTTAGGAGGGTGAGTTGGAGTGAAGACAAAGAAGGTAAGAAAATTTAGTTTAAAATGTCTCATAGGTCAGTGTTCTTTAGTAAATAAGGACTTCAAGACACTGGACACAGAAATAAACAGTTCAAACAGTGCAAATCTGGAACATCTGTATTGTTTGTATCAGTTGACTTGTTAGAATTATCTTGGGTCACTATAAAAACTTGGCTTAAAGGGCTGTCGGCTACCACTCAGTCAGTAGGTTCACAGGGACAAAACCAATACCAATACCTGAGGGTGGTCTTATATGCACCTGCAGCTTTGGAGCCCATATTTTAGGCAGACTAATCACACCTCCTGCTGCTCAACTCAGCTCTGATCCAAAACATCCCAGCCCTTGCTAGCACTACCACTGGTCAGTCTTTCTGACACTGCAGCCAGCACCAACTACTCCTTTTTTGCATCAACCAGTTTTCACACTTGCAGAGGACTGTTCCCACCATGATTCAGCTGTCATCTGCCTGACTTTGCTCAGCCAGACCCTTTTATAGAGCTAGAAATCCTATCAATTATACCTTAACTTTTAGTTAAATGTTCACGACAATTTTCAGTGTTGCAGTTTCATAGAGAAAAGTAAACAAAACTTGAAAAAGCAACAAGATTTGAACATAGATTTAAATCTATACAATTGTAAAATAATGCAAAAAGAAAATAAAAAAGGGAACTCCCAGACAGGGAGTCCCACCTTTCTTGTTCTCAGACTCCCTCATGCAAGAGCTATATAAATCTCACAAATTTCAATTAGTTTGAGCCAATACTAATCCACAAAAATGGATGCCACACCAGCAGACCAAAAGCACATGGAGTAAGGCTTTTCTTACACAGGTAAATGTTCTCAACATATAAGAATATGTGCAGTTCTGGGCTTAAAGGAACATTTCATTTAGTATCAGGAAACTACAGATAATACCAGCGATGTGAAACAAAAGCATTGCTAATGCATTATTTGTAGCAGTTTGTAAAACACAGACTCATAGTATTTATGTAATTTCTTTCACATGTACAGTATTTTGAAAATGGTAACTCTTAACAGGGGAACACAACATCAAATTCAACAAGCTTTTCTTTCATCTTAGCTGCTGTAAAGCAACCCTTTTGACTTAGTCCTAGCTTGTTGGGGGGGTCAGAAAGGTAAGAATTAGAAAGAGCATAAAGCTTTCAACCCTGGGTGATCAGGCCAGAGAAGACAAGTTAGAATATTAGAAATATTAGCACAGAGCGCCGGAGCAGTGGCGCTGAGGGCTGAGTGCTGGACAACTTACCTCGCAGCATGCCAGCGACCAGGGTTTGGGAATGAGCCCGGGCCATCAGAGGTTGACAATGGAGGGGAGGGTGGAGCTGGATGGAGCTGCCAACAGGCAAGCTCTCCTCTCCAGGTAGGTGTAAGGGCTTCCTCTGACTGATGACTGCCACCTGGTGGAGGCTGCATACAGCATGGGCCAGGAGGAGCCAGGTGCTAGCTTTGGGTGGGATAAAAGGGGCCTTTACCTGGGCCATGGGACTAATGCGTGCCTACACATGCATGTGTACCCACTCCTGGGGTCCCTGGGGTAAAAATGGCAGGATGGTGGACAACTCAACTCCCTGCAGGCTCTGTTCCCAGTCTGGGCATAAGGTAAGCCCTGGTAATTCTGGGTGACGGGACTAGGGGGGTTGGTCAGAAGGGGTCCTGTCCAGGGGGGCAAAAAAAAAATGTTAAATGATAAAAAGAAAGCATAGAAGAAAGGCTGCAGCCAAAAAGATAAGAAAGAAACATTAAAGGTAATCTGGCATACTGTAAGTCCATTTCTGCACCGAGTGTTTTAGGCCTTAGCATGTTTTCATTTTATCTGGTACCTTAGGGCAGCCTTGCTGTGGCTATATGACTTTCTAGTGCCTTAGAACCTCATTATCTATTTTTATTAAGCAAAAATACAGTACCTCCACCATTAAGAGGGAAACAGCTCTGAACATCAGCTGGTTTCCAATACCAGCATCTATTATCCCAGTATCATGCTCACTACTTCATAGGCAAAGAGAGGAAAAGGGGCTTCCACACATTGCTTTTCCAGAAGCCCCACCCTTAATGAACCCTATACAAATGAGGAGATGGAATGCACCATCTCATATAACAGTCCTCTAAGGGTCTCTTGTACAACTCACTTTTGGGATCTGTTTGTGCATCTCTCCTTAGGGTGGTACTTTGTAGGCAAGCAGAAAAATATAGCACTGCTCGGGATTCCTTCTCAAAAAAAAACAAGATTTATTATTAAAAATCAAATGAACTGTGCCATGCACATAAAAAGGCAGAGCTGTATGCCACCTCACCCTCTACTGGTTTCGCTCAATGTGTGAGCATCATCAGGACCTCGAACATTCAGCTCTTCCTTTATACGTGTATTTCACAGTTCATTTGATTTTTAATAATACAGCTCATTTTTTGAGAAGGAATCCTGAGCAGTGCTGCATTTTGCTGCTTGCCTTTAGACTGGATTAATTCGTGCATGCTCCATGTGTGGTTTGAGCTGTCTTGCTCTTTTTCCTTGGTATCTTAGTACCAGTCCTCACCTTTATAACAAACACTGGCCAGAGTTGACATGGCTACAGCTGTGCTGGCCATGCCCACAGCAAAACAGTCTGCCATGCTCAAGAGGGCCACAGTGCAGTCACTCATGCACAACTACTTGCACATGCACACTAAACATTGGTGGCAATCTTGAGCATGGTGAGTGACCAGCACCAGAAATAGAGTGCACGTGTTGGTGGGCTGGAATAGTGAGCAGATTGTTTTGGAGTTGTAGAATGATCATACTTGAACTCCAAAGCAGTTCTATTCTTCGTTGTCCATCCAGTGGCTCGTTTTTAGAGCTACCGTAAGACAGGTGCAGGCTCTGTCCACTGCAGCCATAAAAAGGAAAAATGCACTTCTTGGTGCACAGACCACCTAGGCCTGCATCAAACTAGCAAAGGAAGTCAATCTTTGCCTTTTATAACCTACATAATATTAGTTTTTCAAATTTCCATATTTAGGTATCCTTTCTCCATTTTAAGGAGCAGTCCAGTCAAAATTTGCAAAATCATATGTTGTGGAGAGTGTTTTGATGTATGTGTGTAGTTCTGGTGTGACCTTCCCTTTGTCTGCTATTATGAGTAGTTTCTAAATTAGCCTGCTGGTTATTATGGTAGTTGTATGGCCCTTGGGGATTTCCATCTCAGCAAGGTTCATTGCTCTTTGGTTTCCTGCAATGCATCCTGTCCCACATTACACTGATGCATCCAGGACCGCTGATTCTGCAAGTACTAGAGACAGGAGCCTGATATTCTGGTCTCCAATGAAAAGCTCTGATTCAGTATTTTTTTTTCTGTGTATATCAGGTTTAGCTAGCAGGTGTGTCAGGGTATGGGGATGGATGGGTGGCTGGGATGGTTGCCGACCTGGGACCCGGGGAGAAATAGAATAAAAACTCCCCCCATAAAAAAAACTTTCTATTCCATCAAATTGCACATAGCCATAAAATACACACAAATCACCCCAGATTATCGATTCTATAATTAGTAAAGACTCCAGCCTGGGCCAGCATCAGCACCTAAGCAACACAGGCAGCTGGATGAAGCTCTGACACCAGAATGGGGCCCACGAGGGGCTCAATATGACATCTGCTATGTTGCTCAGGCTCTGTTCTGCCTCTGACCACTAGTGAACACTGATAATTTTAGATCAGTGCCAAGCCCATTGAGTGGAAACTCCAGATTCCACAGAAAAAAAACAAAGGCTGTGAGCCTTGCTTGACCAGCAGGGCCCCAATCCATTTGGGACACTGGGGAGCATTCCTTGAGTGGGGTGTAGATGATGTGCAGGCAAATGGCTGGAGATTATGTTGTAGGGGTGGGTGTGAGCAGCCAACCAGCTTTAGCTATGTTGTTTTGCAATGGGAGTTGGGCAAGTTGGGTACAGTGGTGAAGTGTACTGTGACTGAGCAAGAGGAGAGTGACTCGGTTGTGCATCATGTGGGGGAGCTCTGAAATGGCACTGACTGCAATAGTTGAGGGATGAAGCAGATCCTCGTGTAATGACCCGCACAACACCAGTCAGGTAGGGAGGGGGAGCAACTAATTAGAACAGTCAGAAATCATAACTGTGATCAGCAGTGTCAAAGATTACCACATAATATACATTACAGGTCTGAGATTAGCTGTCTCAACCTAAGGGAGAAAAAAAAACATGTGAAGTGTCCCAGTCCTTTTTCAGCCACAACCATGTAGTTTGAGGTGATGAAGCACCATCAATGTTCATCCGGCCCAGAGAAAATCCCCACAGGGAACAGGGTAGCAGCCACGCCCCACCCATTTTTTTCTAATGGAAGCAAGAAAAACTGTATGCTTGGAGGTTGGAAGGAGCAATCAAACAGGGCATTTCAAGGTGATGCAGGCCAAAGCACCTGAAATTTGTTTAGCATGGCAGCAATACACACACTGCCAGCCCAGGAGCCTAGAAATTGGGAACTGAGACTGTGATTTCTTGAACAGGGATAGGTAGTTGCTGATTCCTTTTTTTGATGGTGTCTCTTATGTCTGAGCCATCTCCTCTCCTGACCACAGTCCATTCATCAGTAGGGTGTATTCAAGCATAAGCTTTGCAGATGGGCTGCTATTTCAGTTGAGCTACCCAGGCCTGGAGGAAGGATGCATGTTGAAAGCTTAGGTAGCTACAGTCCAAGCGTTGAGCAGCTTGGAGTTGGTATGGAAGTTGACAGCTGCTGTGAGGGCCAAGCTCAGGGCCGGCATCAGTACCCTGATAAGGAGAACTTGAAAGCCAGGTAGGGGGTGCATACAACAGTGCTTGGGGGCATCAATCTCTGCTGCTCTCTCCTGGCCTGGGTGCTACAACATCAGTGTCAATGGTTGAGTGGTGGTGTAGTGCATTGGCTGCTGGGGGAGGGAGGGAGGCTGTGAGATTTGCTTTTCTGCCTAGCTGATACTGTACTTTACTGTCAGGCTGCAGCTGACCAGTGCAGCATCTTTTGGAGCCACGAGCCATTATGAGTGGTGCTCCAGCTCGGGGTTAAGATTTTAATTCCTTCCACAGCTATGTGTGAAAAATGCCCTCCAGTCCTCTTTTTTTTTGGGGGGGGGGGTGGTGCTGCCTGCATCTCTCTGCCAAGCCAGGGCTGGTTTGTTTGTATTTTTTTTTGTTTTGTTTGTATTTCATGGATGGACGGTTCTGAGGGGGCCCTACTGGAGGTCCATTGCTCGGGGCCCAAAAAACCTGATGCCAGCCCTGGCTCTAGCTGTTTTCTTACAGAATAACCCACTCAATTAGCCCTCAAATATTTGCTAAACTTTAAATGTAGCAGTTACTGCTCACTAGATAAGGAAAGTTACTTAATATCACAGTTCTGCTGTTGTAAATTGACCCTAAAGTAGTGCTAGCTAAATCAATGGTCAGACACACATTACTGTCACATGGAACAAGAGGCATTATAGGAAAGAGAAGAGCAATAAACATTGCTGAGAAGGAGATCCCCAGGGGCCATAAGACTACCGTAAAACTAGTAGGCTAATTTAGAAAAAACTCCTAATAGTAGACAAAGGGATGGACACACTAGGACTACACACACAAATGAAAACACTGAACAACATATATTTTTGCTAATTCTGACTGTACTGCTCTTTTAAGGAGGTCTGCACCCAGACTGGCTCCTACTCCCTAGGAATGAAGCCCTTACATTCTCTTTCTCACCACAGACTTCCCACAGGCTATGAAGGTCTTGAAGTTCTCAAACCTTCTGCAAAGACCTTGCCTCAGATGAAGGGGTGCAATGGCAAATATTCATTTACATGGTAGTCTCAAATAATAAATCACATTGTTATATATATTTTTTACAGAATGAATTTTGAAGTTTCTGAATCTTTCCACAATTAGAAATCATTTTGTTCAGGTAGATATGCATTAAGAACAGTTTGTAAATATTTTTAGAAGAAGTGAAATATAAAAATTGATCTAAATGTATTTATTTTTCATATTAGATATTGAAGCCCCGTGAACAAGCTCATAGGAGCGAAATGTAGGGGTGAAGGTCATGAAAGCAATAAAAGAATTTGATGTGGAAAAAGGATTCCATCTATTTCTATCTTTATAAACATTCGTGAACACCATAGGAGTCCTAAGAATAGTTTCACCATTGCCCAGGATTTTGTTGATTTTGCAATGGCAAATACCCAGACTATACAGGTCTTAAAGACAGCAATCTCCCTCTTGTGCTTACATGGCCCAAAGGCTCCTGGAGGTTTTCCCAATTTTTCCCAGATCTTGCCAACTATTGTCTCAATAGTTTACTCACTGTGTCTCACCTAGGCTGAGCAACAGAAGTTTACTTTCATAACAGAGAGACAGACTTCAGAGATGATGGTATCAGAGTATTGAATAATAGACCCTTCAATAAGGATTTTTCATTGCTTTCCCTTAATCATGCATGGTCCTATATGGCTGAAGTGTGATGTGATTGCCTTCTGTTCAGCACACAAAACCTGTTTGAGACTAGAATTACTTCAGAAGCACATATTCCTTTTCTACCTATCTTTTGTTCCTTTGATCCCTGTACCAGACATCAATTATCAGTGTGGTCATTTAATTCTTCAGGCTCATGCCTTCCTCTTTTGGGATACCGTTCCATAGGCAGTGAGCTGTTAGATAGATTCATCTAATTCATCCTTATTTCTTTATTTGCCATGTTCTTTTGTTTTATTTATTGAGTTTTCAGCCCCAGTACCTTGCATGAGGGATGGAATTATTTCTGTTTTGTTTTTCTTGTAAGTTTTGAAGTTTACCTTTGACTTCTAGTAATTCCTCAAGTAAGGCTACATAGGCAATGCATTTTCCACATATGCATGTGTTATTAATCATGTGTGATACTGTGCATGTTTTTATTTGGCATTTTATGCATTTGGAACTGGAACCCTCTATTATCTTTCTTCCAATGTATTTTTATGCATGCTTTGTACTTAGTAAGCATCTTCTTCTCAGTTATTTCTCTTCTGTCATTTTATTTACTGAACTTGCAACCATTTGTGTATTGAAAGACTGATTGTTCAGCTAGACACACATGTCAAATTTTGGTTTTCTTCAAAAGTATTAAGGCTATTTCAAGAATGATTCCTGGTATGAATAGAAAAAAACATATTTTTGCAGCCTTCTTGTTTGAAGTAAGGTATATAATATAAGGCTGCTCCATGTGGCCTTAATAATGTGAACTGTATTTAGAACTAACCACCAATTAACAAGTAAATATCTGCTGCTTTTAGTACTGCATATAAGCTGGTTATAAAAGTTAACAAATGATGACTTCATTGTGAATTGTAATTTAATCAACACATAACAAGAATCACAGCATATAAATGAGGTAGATAATTTTGGTTTCTATAGTGTAATTTTCATCTTTTGTCACATGAAGAACATATTTAATGACTCATCTTTGGAACTGTTTGCCTCTTAACATTTCAAAATACACTTCAGCTGTAGTTGCAGCACCAGAGGGATTCATCCTATTCCTGCTGTTGCTAGGGAAACTCATTATTTTGAGAGTAATTTTGCAGTAATAGCCTTGCCATAACTACTTGAACAGTACTGCATTTGATATGTTTGACCTTTTTCTATATGAGCTCTAAACTGTACACCTGGACATGATTAGCCAAGTATTACAGAGGAAGACATTACTGTTCATGGACTGGACTCTCTCATCATTTAAAACTTCTATTATTGCACCTTAGTTAATTGAAATTCTATGACCAAGATAATAATGTAGCATAATAATGGCACTATAGTTGCAGTTCACTGGTCACATCTCCAGAAAATTGTGTTTTGTGAACAATAATACATCAGTAATCTTCTTTTATTCTGTTTTTGGTCATAGGCCAAAGATCTTTTATGCACTGTGACCAGCTTTGGTTCAGCTCCCTACAGGAAGATCTTGTGCATATGCCTACATTGGGTGCTTTCACAGTCTGCCTCAAGCAACTTTTTCTAAATGCAGCCTGTTGTGACTGTGACAGTCACCCTTAGCTTCGCCACCCCTTCTCCTTGCTGTTACTCTCTTGCTCTTCCCCCAGCCCTTCCCCCTCTCTTCCCAGGCCTTGCCCTCCCCCCATCCCCTCCCCCAACCTTACCCCTAACTCCTCTTAAGCTCTCCTACACTCCTACCCTCTTACCTCTTACCCCTACCCCCTACTCCTCTCCTGAGTCTGCTCCTCCCTTCCTTACCTTCTCCCACCTCCCCCACTACTCTCATACCTCTCCTCCTCCATGCCAGTTTAATTTCTCGCAATATTGCTTGCTCGTTTTGGCACTTGGGGCTCCTCCCCTCCTCATCTTGCTCTTATCTACCCTCTGCAAACCCTATTTCCCTGCAGACAAATGATTGGTTTCACCATCAGGCATCTTATACACGTAAGTGTGTTTGTTAGCCCCCGCTTCCCCATCCTAACTTCCTCTGTAACATGTTCTACTCTGTCGTATCCACTTCCACTGTAATATTGTACTACTCTGTTCGTATCGTGATCATGATGTGGCTCTATGTAAAGAGCTCTGAGCTCAAGTGGTGTTAATCTGAGACTATAATAAATAAATAAATAAAAATCTCTGAATACATAATAGTAGCTTCCTTTTGGCCTTCAACAATGTTTGAGCTGTTAGTTCAGGGTAAGGATCTCTATCAGAATGGGCTGATTTTCATATTTTGCCCACCTGGAAATGATATACCTTTGCATCCCCTGAGCCATCACCCTGTGACAGTGTGGGTCAGCCCTTTTCCCTCTTGCATCACTTTCAGGACCTGAGGAGCTTTTGTCAAGGCCTCAGGTGGAAGTCAAACCAGGATTTGACAAGAGGTGCCTTTTTGGAGTTAGTCTTTAAGACTGTAGTACAGTGAAAGCTGCAAACTTGCAGTCAGTCCCTAATTAAATAACTGAGAGGAGTTGATAATTATGAGCAGCTGAGGAGATAAAATGAACAAGCCTCAGTGTGAAGGTTTTTTTTATGTTGGCTCGCGCTTGTGTAGCCAACATATTGTGGTAGTAGCAGATTTGGAGGTGCGGTCATTGTTGGGCAAATGCAGGGCATGCATCAGAAGGTGCGTCCTTCATTCCCCAATCAGGCAGCAGGAGGCACTGACCTCATGCATGCCTAATGTGGCTATCACAACAAAGAAAAGGTCCACTGTGATGAGAGCAAAGCTCTCATGCAGTGAAACCATTACACGCCTCCCGTGGTGCAGGCAACATGGCGGCAGTGACTGCCGCCGCTGCTGCCTGTCACAATGCCAACGGAGGAGCCCACTCCCCATTGGCATAATGTGTCTCCCCGCTTTTGTTGATTGCTGAGAAGGGTGCCCAGTCCCCTCGTCATCATGTGTCCCCCCCAACAGTTTGTCTTTGCTGATGGGGGACCCAATCCCCGTTGGCTTTTACCCCCTGTATGCACCCTCCCCCCCATTTTTTATGTGCCGATGGGGGTGCCCAATCCCCTGTTCCCCTGTCAGCTAAAGTACCCCCCCACCCACAAACACTGAGGTGGCATGCTGGGGAAATCCCACCTGAAAAATGAAAACCGTCCCCACAACATTTTTTTTTAAACCCTGTAAAACAAAACGGTCCTTTGCCATCTCCTGCCCCTCCCACACCGCACCCATCCATTGTTTACCTTGCCTTCCACCCCCCCACCCCATACTCACCTCTGGAGTTGGCGATGATCTTGTGGACCAGGAACATGCCTGCACTCTTCAAAGCCGCTGCTAACCGCGGAAATGCTCGTAAGCTGTATAATGGAATAAATAGGGTTTTTTCAACTTTGATGCATACCTCGGGAATTGTTTTGAATTTTGGCACCAAATTTTCAACATGTAGTTTTCGGGATCTCTCCTCATGCATTCTTTCACTGTCATGGTGTTAATCAGTCCTGAAAGGTGATTTCGTGGTCACTGCGCAGAATCACCTTTCAAGACTGGTTAATGTCATGACAGTGCCAGAATTCATGAGGTGGGCTCTTAAAAAGCCTATGTTACAAATTTGGTGGGAAAAATCAAAAAAATTGGTGTTTTACGAGCATGCATTGTGCAGTTTCCACGCACGATCATAATTTCACAAATTTGCAATATTTTGATGCCAGATTTTCAACATTGCCATTTTTCCACAGCTCCTTGTGAATAGTATAGCTGTCATTTTTCACATCCTGGCTGAAATGTGTTTTCGCACTCCCGGCACAGAATAGAGCGGTCACTGTGGGAATTCAATGTTCAGAACAGATTATGAAAATGGCAGTGGCACTGTTCATGAGCAGAGGTCCTAAAATGCCTATGTTGAAAATCTGGTGATGATACTCCATAAAATGGCTGTGTTACGAGCGTGCATTGCAGTTTGCACACATGCTCGTACGTTCACAAATTTATAATATTTTCACTCCAGATTTCCAACATTGCCATTGTTCTGCACCTCATTATGAACAGTGCAGCTGTCATTTTCACCTCCTGGCTGAAATGTGTTTTCGCACTTCTGGTGCAGAATAGTGTGGTTGCTGTGGGAAATCTGTGTTCGAGACACATTATGAAAATGACAGTGACACTGTTCATTAGCAGAGGTCCTAAAATGCCTATATTGAAAATTTGGTGATGAAAGTCCATAAAATGAGTGTTTCCCGAGTGTGCATTGCGCAGTTTGCATGCACGCTTGTAACTTCGTGAATTTGTAATATGTTCACTACAGATTTTCAAAAGTGGCATTTTTCCACACCTCCTTATGAACAGCACAGCTGTCATTTATTTTTCCTGGCCGAAATATATTTTCACATGTCTGGTGAAGAACTGCATGATCTCTGTGTGAAATCAATTTTCGTGACAGTGTGAGGAAATGACAGTGACACTGTTCATGAGTAGAGGTCCTAAAATGCCTAAGTTGAAAATTTGCTGCCGGAAGTCCATAAAATGACTGTGTTGCAAGCATGCATTGCACAGTTTCCACACAACCTTGTAACTTCACAAATTTGCAGTATTTTCATGCCAGATTTTCAACACTGGCATTTTTTCACACCTCCTTATCAACAGTACAGCTGTCATTTTTCACATCCTGCCCAAAATGAGTTTCCCCACCTGTGGTCCACAATGGTGTGGTCGCTGTGAGAAATCAACTTTTGGGACTGATTAACAAAATCACAGTGTCACTGTTCACGAAGGGAGGTCCAAAAATGCCTATGTTAAAAATGTGGCTAACAAGATCCTACAAACAATTGGGTTACTGCCGTGTTTTGCGCAGTTTCTATGCATGCTAATGACTTCACTAATTTTTCATATTTTCACTCCAGATTTTCAACGTTGCCATTTTTTACACTTCCACATGAACAATACAGTTGCCATTCTCCACATCCTGCCCAAAATGTGTTTTCATCCCTGTGTTGCGAAATGGCATGGCCGCTGTGCAAACCACCTTTCAGCTCACAAACTGATTGTGCCGCTTCTCATGAGGTGGCCTCACAAACAGCCCATGTTGAAAATCTGGAGTGAAAATACCACCGCACCCCTACGGTGTTAGGGTTTCCAACTTTAGCACCCCACCCAGTACAGACTGACAGGTGCCAGGGCTGTGACTTGGGATCACCAGATGTAATGTTCATGCCATTGCACCCCCACCCCCAACCTGCAGCCACTGACAGGCATCGTGGTGTGCCTTGCACTGTTCAGCCACAACATTCACCCCATTCTCCTATACTGCACCAATGTCAGCATATTTCCTTATGGAATGGGGTAAGTATAATGTCCAAAGACCCCAAAGCACGCCACAACACTTGTCAGTGTCTACAGGGTAGGGTGAAGTACAATGGCATGAGCATTATAGCTGATGACCCAAAGGCACACCCCAATGCCCGTCACTTTCTACAGGGTGAGGGTGGGGTTGGCATCACTTCAATACTTCACTGCCATTTCTATTATGCACCTCTACGTCTGGCACTACCAAAGTCAATGCCAGTGAGACAACATTCGGCATTGATAAATGCTTGTTTATTTCTGGAATCTGCAGGGAGGGAGAGGTAAACCCTGCAGAACCCAGAACTGAAGGGGAGCACCGAAGATTGTGTGTCTCAAGGTATAGGGGGAGGTTATCTTGTTAACTTTGCTAGTTAAAGACAGGCAGAGTTGGGAAATCTGCCAGGATGCCTGCTTGAGAGGAGGGAGAGCTGATGAAAGCTTTGGGAGAGAATCAGATCAGTGTGGAATGAACTGAGGCCCTACAGTTAGTGACCAAAAAACATAAAGAAAGCCTTAGACAGAGAATCAGTTCACTATAGGCTGAACTGGACCTTAGAGTTAGTAGCCAGGGAAGATTAGGGAGAGGCAGTTTTTTTCTGCTGTATAAAGAAGGGAAAGAGCTGATGAGAGATTTTGTTTGGAAATCTGGAAAATAAACTGTTTAATTTTGAACTATTCATACAAGTGTAAAATTAAGGGTTTAGATGGTTGGGCTTTGAAATCCACAGTATCTGACCTATCATTTTGAATGTTCCCAAATAGCCTAGGCTACACAGTTGCACACTGCCTGTCACATGTGGCTGACTGACACTGTGAGATTTGGATGCCCCTAGCAGTTTGGGGAAAATAGTGAGGAACATTTATGGGATTGTCCCTGAGGTTAGGGAGTGTAGGTTATAGCTGGCAAGTACTCAAAGGAAAGACGTTTGGCATTAAGGCAGTGAGACAGCTGGATAAGACCATGTCAACAGCAGGACCACGGTTCGAGTGGAAGACCAGAACTTCTGTTTGGCACAAAAACTTCAGAAGCCAGTACGGGTACCTAGAAGAGGTTGAAACAATTATATTTTTGATTGTTCTGCATGTAGCCTTCCTGTGTTTGATAAGAGTACCTGAGCAAGAGAAATGTTTCTTACAGTTCTGAAAAACAGACTGCCCTAGGGGGTGTACTTTGTTTTCTTTTAAGAGTGGATCTCCAACCTGAGGAAATAAAGCCATAACCTGAAGATGATATAACTTGTGGCCCTCACCAGCACAGTGGCGCTGAGGATTGAGGCTATGGGAAGCCACTCCTTACACTACATTGGTGACATGGGTTCAGAAGCAGATTCGGGTTTCCACTGGTCGACTCAGGGGAGAGGATTTAATGTCTGCAGGACTGCTCTCCTCTCCTAGGGAGGGAAGGTTGTTGGCCTGGCCCCTGGCTGCCACCAGGTGGAAGCCTGGTAGTGATGCAGGATAGGGCAGCACAGAATAAGACAGTCTGCGACCTGGTGAGTATTGTATGCATCCTCATAAATGCTCATGTTGGCTGCAGGAGGGAAGGGGAAAAAAGCAAAAATGGAGATCAGGAGCCATGTGAAGTGCTGCCTGCCCATCCACAGACCCATGCTGTCACCTGGTAGATTTGCAATCTGAACTGGATTATAAGACCAGGTGGGAGGATGGTCCTCCCTTCCCTGATGCTGCCATGTGGGATGGGGATCCATGGGTACAGGCAGCACTGAGGCAAGCAGACACTGGTCCATACAAGCACGGACAGGGCTGAGAAGCTGCAACAGACCTCCTAAGGAGAAATCCTTGCGGCCATATTAGAGGATGTAAATAGGGAGCAGTTGGTAAAGTACAAAGCAGAGAAGGATGAATGGCTGAGACAGGTTGGGTCCACTCTGCAGAAAGTAAACCATTCACCAGTGCTGAAAGCTGTTGTAGAAGCACTCATCATAATCTGATGACTTGTACAGTGGCTAGTCCAAGCTGATAAAATCACAAAACGAGGTGGTAAATGGACATTGAGTACCTAAAAAAATGGTTGTGAGTATGTTGTCTACATATGGGGACACTAAAACTGTTTGTTTCTTGTGTGGGGAATCAGAGTGCATCTTCAGATTTTGCCCCGTACGGGAAGGTGACTGCAGAATTCAGCACTGCTACCTACAAAACTTGACCCCAGGTTATTAACCCAAAAATTGTCACTGAGATTCCCAAGTGGGAGAAGTGTATCAAAAGTAAAGTCAATGTACAGTATGCAAAAGGGGGAAAACTGATTGAAACTCGTTTCCCCGGCATTTGCAGGTGTGGAAGAAAAATCAGAACTATAGGTGACAAACCTTGTTATGTTTGTGGTAAAAGCAGCCTTGATGTACATGATTACACAGAAAGTGGTTATGCAAAGAAGGCTGGTACTGAATTGTATACCCTAAATAGAAACATAGTCACCAGTATATACTACAGCAATAATACCTAAATGCAGGCTGAGGACCAAACAGTTGGGATCCTACTAGGTTTGTGGGGGTAGGCAGATTTGGGTGAAAGAATCACTTATGGGCCCACTGGGGTGTTCGGGGAAACTGAAACAGGGGATTCATGCACAGTGGTCCCTTGCTACAGTGAACCCTGCTATAGCGAAAACTCAGGAATTACAAATCCCTACTGTGGCTGCCAATATTAATTGCTGTTTGCTTAAGTTGTTATATTCAGTACAGTATTCAGCTGTACTTGTGATTCACTGATTTCAAACCCACCAAACCAGTCTGTTATCAGCACCCTCCCAGCACTCTTTTTTCATGATAAACAAAGTAAAAGTAAATAGTGTTAAACTAATGTGGCATGTGGGATCAAAACTGAGAGAAACCATTGGAAATTGGTAATACAATGACAGTGGTACTATTCTAAACACATGCCATCAGGAGCTTGGACAACATTTACTGGACGCTGTTTTGGAAAGCTGCAAATGTTCGCATATTCTCCAATGAGTTATTAAAGGAATAATGCACTCCAGGGTGTGTGTCGTGCTGGGATAATGTCACGGCTGGGGGGGTTGGTCATGAGGCCACATGCCAAGTGCGTCCAATGCCCCAGGAGTGGTGTTATCCTACACGACACACACCCTGGAGTGTATTATTCCTATTATACAATGCCTTGTTGTTATATATAAAATAAAAAAAATAATTTTAAAGAATGTTTTTATTAGTGTGAAAAAATATTTTTGTTTCTTAAGAGGAGATGGGGGAAAAAATGTGCTGCTGGTCCATATCATCATCCATATCGGTTCACAGTGCTGAGACTACACCTCTGGCATAGAGCTGGAATAACGCCATGGGTCCAGCAACCAAACTGACCAATCACAGTCCAAGATTCTTTCTTGCCATTGTATAATACATTTTATTTTATGTGTCGCAAACATCTCAGCTTTCCCAAAATATAACTTAACTTGGTGGCCTGTGGGGGAAAAGAGGGTACTGGTGAAAAGTTTAATGCAGTTATTTCTGAGTTTTAGATCATTTGCACTCTTGGTACACACCATCAGAAGCTTGGGCAACAGTTATTGGACACTGCTAACACATGCTTACTGTTTCTACTGTAGAATAGTCTGTGATACAATTCAGTAAGCAAGTAATAGTGCAAATATGTTCTTTCTTCTTTAAAAACCAATGGAGAGCCAACCAGCCAAGCTTGGGGCCCAGGCATGAGCACTGAAAAGAGCAATTCAGTAAATGATTGGAGGGGGTGGCAGGATTTGTAATTAAACAATTACTTTTACAATTACAATGTACAGCAGTCTTGCCTCTTTTACTCTTGTACCTCTTTGACCTGCATCAGTTTGGGAGTGGAAAAGAGGGAGTGAAAAGTGAACTATTCTATATGAGCAAACTCTATAGAAACATGGAAACACAGACAATGACAGCAGAAAAAGACCACTGGTCCATCCAGTCTAGCCATAAACCCTAACAAACCCGTGACCTATTATCCATACAGGGTTCTAACCTACACTATCCACACACCCATGCTTCCTGCAATACTGCTATCACCCTGAGCAACCACTGAACCCTTCACTCTGTCCCAGACATGTTTTAAACCATTCATAGTTTTGGCACCCAACTCATCATCTGGCATATTGTTCCACAGCTATACCACCCTTTCTGTAAAATAAAACTTTCTCACTTCCCTCTTGAATCTCCACCATTCAGTTTCCAATTGTGCTTCCAAGTTCTTGATCTGCTACTTATGATAAATAGTTAATTGCAGTTTACCTTGCTGAGTGTGGCACTCACACCTGTACTCTGTACGAATGTACAAATTGGCTGTCATTAAGAAACAGGGTCAAATTACAGACTTGCATCCTAGGGAAGAAGGATCTATTGGGTAAAACACCACTTTGTGTAGGCAATTTGATCAAGGCAGCCAACTCGTTACAGGTCACCAGAGGGAGGACTAGAGGGGCCTTGGCAATCCCCTTCCATCGCACCTCACATGGGCAACGTGCATTTGCCTACTGGGCCCCCCAGTGGATGAATGAACTCCCTGGGCACCTTATAGCCACGAATTGTCTCGCACAATTCAAAACTGACCTCAAACAGCACCAAATAACACTCTTTAAGTGCACCTGCCCCTGAGTCCAGCCACACCTGCTCTGTCCGCCACCCAACAAGCACTAGGCAGGCCTCAGGTACCCCCTCCCTCTGTCCCTTCTCATGACTTGTCTCAGTAATCAGTCTGCATCATGCTCCTTCGGCACCCGCCATGCTACCCTCCCCCTCCCCCAACTCACAGTCCTGTGAGTTTCCCTAACAGTCACTACTAATGCAGGCTACCTGACCATGCCCCCCCTCACACCCCACCATTTACTTTAGCATGTCTTCTCCACTCAGCCTCCCCTCATCCCACCAATTATCCCTATACAATATCATTCTTCTTCCCCCACCCTTCCCCTCCACTGTATTACATTCCTCTCTCTCTCTCTCTCTCTCTCTCTCTCTCATATACTTCCTTTCTTTACCCCACTACCAGCTATCCCCATCCCTCTGAACTACTGACAAGGCACTCTGTGGCTGCCTATCACCCCGACCCCTCATAATGTGCTTTTCCTGTTATTTTAACTTGTACCTATGTTTTGAGATATTCTGTAAGTTCTGAATCCAAACTGTACCATTCATTGAAATGTACCTTTGCTTCCTCCTATAGTTCTTTGTTTTGCAATCTATGACATGGCACCTTTGTAAAAGAGCTTGCACTCAAAGGTCTTTTCAGAATCACTAAATAAAATAAAAAATAAATCATTTGCCACTGGAGCTTGAAGGTCTCTTTCATACTGTAGCTCCCCTCTCTCATCTGGCTTCCAGCGTGTACATGTTCAGTGCCAGGAGTAGATTCTCACATGATCTGCCCTGCTATGCCTGAATCATTTAGGTCACCCTATGTTGCACTGTCTTCATCCTGTCCTTATCTTCCTTAGGTTGGGAACCCAGAACTGAGCAAGGACTCCAGGTGGGGCCTTGCTATTGCTCTTTAGAGAGGTAGTAACACTTCTTTTCTTCTGCTGTTGGTAACTCTTTCCTATACAGTCCAGCATCCTGTTTGCATTACTGTAGGCCTTGTTACACTTGTTTGATTGTTTTAGGGAGTCACTGAAGATGACCCCTAGGTTTATTCCTGGAGGTTGTACATAGCTTTACCTCCCCATCCAGTACTCTGTCATTGAGTTGTCGTTCCCTCTGTGTATCACCTTGTATGGTCTGACATTGAATTTCAACAAAAAAAAACATGCAGTGAGCATTCCAGGCTGGTGTACCCAAAAGGAGAGTCCACTGAGATACTCAAAAAGGGCTTCAAAACACTCTCAAAAAGAAATGATGTGAATTCATCCACCAGCAGACTTATTTTTACGGTAGTCTACTGTTTTATTTCATTACAGTTTTTGTATGGCCACTATATTTCTACATCCCAAATGTTTCCCCCTAATACTTTCAGCTTTATCAAGTAAAGGTGGTCATGTAGTTTTAAAAAATATATTCAGACATTTAAGTTTCATACTTTAATGAATGAATGAATGAATGAATGAATGAATGAATGCTTTATTTCTACAATGCGCCTTTCCAAAACCAAGGCGCTTTTACAACAAATCAATACATAAAACTTAAATTCCTAAAAACAATCCATAAATATATTTTAAAAATCCGGATATGCTAGGTTAAACAGATATGTCTTCAAAGCTGATTTAAAGCTTTGGACAGTCAGGCATTCTCTCACCCGATGAGGTAGAGAATTCCACAGGGTTGGAGCCATGAAACTAAATGATCTTGCCCCTGATGTCTTTAAGCAAACCCTGGGAATCTCTAGCAATCCCTCATCGGTGGATCGGAGCCGACAGAAAGGACAGTAAGGGCAAAGAAGATCTTGCAGGTAACTAGGTCCCTAATCGTGTAGGGCCTTATAGGTCAGCAGACCGACCTTGAAAGTGATTCGCCATTGAATTGGCAGCCAGTGCTGTCCATGGAGGACAGGCGTTATATGACTGGCCATTGACATACCAGTCAAAAGCCTGGCCGGCGCATTCTGCACCAGCTGCAAACGGCGAATATCCACCCCCGGTAGCCCTAGGTACAGGGCATTGCAGTAGTCCAAGCGGGAGGTAACGAAGGCATGGACCAATGTTGGAAGGTCATCAACGGGAACCAGATGCTTCACTCGGGCTATATTCCTCAGATGGTAAAATGAGGTCTTGACAACAGCTGACACCTGATGTTTGACGGTCAGACAGTCATCAAATATAACGCCCAAGTTCCGCACCCAGTCTGAGGTCGTCAGCTGGGTCCCCCCAAGCCAAAGACCTGAGGGTGACCCAGCCAATGAACCTACCCCTCAATGGCCTGGGTCCACCACCAACACCTCAGTTTTTCAGGGTTTAGCCACAACCAGCTCACAGTCATCCAGTCCTGAATTTCGGTAAGACAGTTATTAAAGACCGAGACAGCATCACCCTGGCCAGGCACAAAGGACATGTACAGCTGAGTATCATCTGCATAACAGTGAAAACTCAAGCCGTACCACCTAATGATCACTCCCAATGGCAGCATATATACCGCAAATAACATGAGTGCTAAGATAGAGCCCTGTGGCACCCCAGAGGATAGGGGGAGTGATGTCAAGGAACAAATCCCAGACACCACCCTCTGAGTCCTACCCTCGAGGAATTATTGAAACCAACTGATGACTAAACCAGATAGCCCACAGATAACCCACAGGCGCTCCAAAAGAACCCCACGATCAATGGTATCAAATGCCGCAGAGAGATCAAGAAGGACCAAGATGGAACGAGTCTTTCGATCTCTCGCTATTAGGAGGTCATTTAGTACTCTAACAAGGGCTGTCTCGGTACTATGTCTTTTCCTAAATCCTGACTGGAGAGAATCATAGACATTGTGGCTGGTCAAATGATCATCCAACTGCAATGCAACCACCTTCTCAATAACCTTGCCTACAAAAGGCAGGTTAGAGACAGGCCTGTAGTTGGCCAGACATTCCGGGTCTAAGGAGGGTTTTTTTTAGAAGGGCCCTAATCACGGCTTCCTTCAAGGGGTCAGGAAAGATCCCCTTCTCCAATGACAACCAGATTATCTCAGCAAGGATCGGGCCTATTTTGTCCACACATCCTACTAAGAGGCGGGTGGGCCCGGATCCAAACTACAGTTGATTGGTCGCAGTGATTGGACGATCATCACTATGTCACTGATTGTGGGTCGGTCAAAGCCAGACCACACAAACTGGGTGTCCGACATCTCCTGCCAACCACTACAACTCCCGTTTGAGAGGGTTAGAAGGAGTTCAGACCTGATTGTGGCAACCTTATCTGCAAAGAATCGAGCAAACTCCTCACAGCGTTCCTGTGAAAATGCTCTCTCGGGCTGAAGACAGAGTGGATTGCACAGTCTGTCCACGGTCTGAAAGAGCTGGGCTGGTTGATTCTGCCACAGCAATTTCCCTAGACAGAAATTCTGCCTTCTTACAGGTAATTGCTTAATCTTACTTAAACTGACATGTAAAAGCTTATGTACAATTTCATACTATTACAAATCATTTGCACCATTGTTTTAACTTCTATTGAATGCTTACCAGTTCTAATGATACAAAATTGTATCTACCACATCTAAGGATGGAACTCACTCCCACCAGAGCAGTGCTGTATCTGGCTAGGTAGTGATTTGTAATGCTGTGAAATTTTACTTTAGTTGTGACATGTCATATTATGTATCAAACACAAATGTCTTTGCATATATTTTTAAAATACAGCACCACTTTCCCTTGAAAAAGCCAAAAGTATTAAGAAAAACATTTTGGATGTAGAAATATAGTGGCCATTCAGAAAACTGTAATGAAATAAAACAAGAGACTACTGTGAAAATAATTCTGCTGTTGGATAAATCCACACCATATCTTTTTAAAACATTTTCAAGCCCTTTGTAAATACTTCAGAGGACTCCCTTTTGGGTAGGCCTGCAAGGAATGCTCACCCCATTTTTTTTTGTGTGTTTGGGCTTGGAATGCCCTTTGCACTCCAGGTGGTCCCCACACCTAATTGAGAAGAGGCTGAACCATCTATCCTTTGAACTAGCAATTCTCCAAGGAGACGTTTTCATGAGATGCTTTGGACTTACACACACAAACAGTTTAAACAGGTGATTGTATCATCTCTTTTCCATCTGAAGGTAATACAAGTTTAAAACTTCAGTAAGAATTGTATTGGGTTATTGTTAACTCTATCTGGGGATATAGAAGTAAACCCAGGTCCCAATCTGTATGGTGATCACTTAATTTGGGGGAAGGGGTGCCTAAGAGTGGCACACTTGAATATTCATAGCTTATTTCCCAAAAAAACAAGACTTAGAGGCTTGGGTCTTAAAATATGAACCTCATATTTTGAGTTTAACAGAAACTTGGTTAAAACCTTCAGTAACTAATGGTATTTTGGCCTTAGATGGTTATAAAATAATAAGAAAAGACAGGGCAGGTAAAACAAAGGGTGGAAGTATACTTATTTATTACAAATGAGAATTAACTGTATCTAAACTGGAGTTAAAGGTTGATTCCCCATTAGAGTATGAATGGTTATTGATTGAGATAAAACAAGGGGATAATTATAAACTTAAACATTGCACTGTTTATAATCCACCAAAATTTGCATGTAAAGGCCTTGAAGAGTTTTTACAATTTGTTTCAAATTACCAATTTAGTGGTGACTTTTTAGTGTTAGGTGATTTTCATATTCATTGGGACTCCTGTGATGCTTCTAATATGGAGTCCTTGTTGATGAATGCAGGTTTTTGTCAGTTAGTACAAACTTTTACACACATGAACCCGAAGACAAATAATCATTCAATTTTGGAATGGATTTTGACTAACAATCATACTAAAATTATTAAGATTGGAGTCTTACCAGATGTTATCAGTGACCACCTGGTAATATATTGTACTTGGAAATCAAAGAAAATAAAGCCTCCCCTCTTTTGATTACCTATAGAAAGTATCCTGAAGATTTAGATGATGGATTAAAGTCTGATTTAAGAGATGTTGATTGGTCTTACTTGGATGTAATACCTTGCATAGACTCTGCAGTAGATTACTTTACAACACAAATTTTGGAGTTACAAAATAAATTCTGTCCAATACTAACAAGGAGAGTAAAGGGAACAGTGAATAAATGAATTACTCCGGAGATGTTTAAATTGATGAAACAAAGAGATCAAGCATGGAAACAATTTTGCTTGAGTAAAAATATTAGTGATTTTCAAAGCTATCGGAAATTAAGAAATGAATGTAAGATAAAATTAAGGTTATGTAAATCTGATTATTATACAAAACAACAAGATCTAAATTTGTCAAATCCAAAAAAATTCTGGTCTTCAAACAAATCTTTGGTGTCTTCTCCCATAGATGTACAATCAGATGAGTTCCTTGTTAAAGGAGTTACAATAAAAGATCCACAAGAAATAAGCACAGCCTTTTTACAACAATTTTTGGATATGGGTAAATATAATGTAGACAAGGTTGATCAGGACTTAAAGAACACAGTCATAGCATCTCAAAATGATTTAATATTTCATTTTAAAGAAATAGAGCCTGATCAGGTACTGAAAATTTTGAAGAAAATTCCTTTAAAAAATGTTGGAATTGATGATATTCAGCCAAGGTTTTTGGAGTTACTATCTTCATATATTTATAAGCCTTTGACAAAAATATTTAATTTGTCCTTAGAAATAGGGATCTTTCCACAACAATTTAAAAAAGAAAAACATAATAATACCAATTTTTAAGGGGGAAATAGTAAAGATTTGGGGAATTACCACCCTATTTCTCTTCTCCATCCTTTAGGTAAAATTTTAGAAAAGATAACAGAGGTACAAATTAGTGATTACTTACAATTGACTGGGCTTCAGGCTCCTGAGCAGCATGACTTTAGGAAATTTTGTAGTACAGGAACTGCCTTGGTTAGGGTCACAAACCACATCAGTGAGGCTATGGAGAGGGGTGAGCTCACTGGTGCTGTTTTTGTGGACCTGTCCAAGGCATTTGACCTTGTTGACCATTGCCTGCTGCTCAGGAGCCTAGCTGCCAATGGATTATCCAGATTGTTAATAGAATGGGTGGAGAGTTATTTATCAGGTAGGGAACTACAGGTTCTTTATGAGGGTTCAGTGTCAAAGAGTAGAATTTTAGAAAAGGGTGTACCTCAAGGGTCAATCTTGGGAGCCCTATTGTTTTCCATATTTGTGGCTATTATACCAAATAAAATTCTTAGGGCTAAGACAATCTTATATGCTGATGATATAATATTATATAATAGCTCTAATTCATTAGCTACAATTGCACAAGATTTGACTGTAGATTTTCAGAGTCTAGAAAATTGTTTGTTGGACTTAAAATTATCATTGAATATTTCAGAAACCAAGAGTATGATATTTACCTCTAAACAAAAGTTAGTTAAATTAGGGAAACTGAATATATTTGATAAAAATTGAACTAATTTGGAGCAGGTGCAATGTTTCAGATATTTGGGAATGAATTTGGACTCAAATTTAACATTTTCAAATCATATATTGACTTTAACAGAATCAGTAAATCAAAAATTAGGGGTTTTATTCAGACTACAGAATGTGTTAACTTTACAAGCCAGGAAACATATAGCCCAAAGTATACTACTTTCTCAACTGAATTATAATTAATTTTTGTTTACTAGTTTGTCTAAACATGTGGTAAATAACTTAACAATGACTTTATTTCATAGTATTTGTAGATTTGTTTATAGATTGCCTTATAGTACACATCACTGTACTTTATATCAAGTGTCAGGGTTTCTACCACCTAACTTGAGTTCCATATACTCTCTTTGTTGTAAAATGGATACTGTACTGAGACAAAAAAGTCTCTTTCCCTTGTATTCTCTGATATCTGTAAGGGAAGCTTCCAGAAACTTGAGATCATTTTTTTTTTCTTGTTTAAATTTGAAAGTCACTAAAACTAAAATGGGTGTTCAAGCTTTTTCTATCCAAGCACCAAAATACTGGAATGATCTTCCAATTGAATTGAGAACTATGAGTAGTCATAATTTATTCAAAAAGAAATTGAAGCATCATTTATTGAGTAGCTTGCAATGTCACTGCTATTTTAAATAATTTGTATTATATTGTTTGTCTTGTATGTCATGTATTTGTATTCCTGTGTTAAGTGAATGTAAATGTTATCTTTTTGTATAACATCTTGTGACTATTTTATAGTCTCGGGTCACATATGAAAAAGGGCCTTGGCTCATATGTTTATCCAGTTAACAAAAGAAATAAATAAAAAATATAAAAATAAAATATAAAAAACTTCAGTAAGAGAAATAACAGCATATATTGTTCATCAACTGACTTTAGTTGTGGGACTGGAATTTGCATATGTATTAATGTTGTACACTAATAGGGATGGGCGAAATTGTTCTTCTGCCAGTGGAATTCTGGCAACATGCTGATTTCACTTCCATGAAAATTTACTAAATTTTCATGAAACTTTTGAGAAATTTTTTGACAATTGTAATTATGGCTATTTCCAGCTAATTTAAAAGGCATTTATCGAACTTGCATCACATTTGGTATGTTGTATGTCACTGTGCCTATACAGACGTGTACGAAGTTGCAGATCTCTCTCTTTAAAAATGACTGAGTTACAAGCCTCCAGACTTTCAAAGATTTTTTAATTACAGTTAACAACTATGTAAACTAACAGTGTTTGTACAGCTTGTAACAGATTTGGTGTGGTGACATTACCCATACATATGTGTACCAAGGTTCAGATTTCTAGCTTTAAAGGTGACTGAGTTATTATAATGCTTTAAACTTTCAGAAATTTTAAAATTACATTTCACAGTTATATAAACTAGTGAATTTTAAGCCTCTATACATTTAAAGCTAGAGAACTGAATAACACCAATGTTGTTATGTTCATTGACCCTAAATATTAGACTTTAAAGCAACCACCATGGTCCAACATCAGAACATCACGCTGTCATGCTGCGACCTGGGTTTGGAAGTAAGCCTCTGGAAGTCATGTTGGGAGGCAGATCATAGCTAAACCTTACAATCTCTTTTAGCAATTTCCAAGAATTGTCCAAGAAAGCATACATCTAAGTTTTTACTTATCTGGCTCCAAAAGTGGCTTAGTTGTAAGCACAGAAATATTTTGAGAAATTTTCACATGAATATTAAATTGTTAGATCTTGAGCCCCTATAACATCCCCATTCTTCATCCAAATGTCATGAAACTTGACAAGCATTTTGGACCTCTAACATACAATAAGCATGCCAAAGTTTAGACCCCTAGCATTCACATGGACCATGATATGGCCAATGAAAATACATTCAAAAAAGTCCACAAAATGCCACGACATTTCATGACAATTTGTGTAATTTTGAGAAAATTGTGCAAATTCTAAATTTGCTAATTTCACCCACCTCTATACACTAATGCTCTATTATAATTAAGGTTTCACTTTATTGTTTAAAAGAGAATGGAACGATCTGATAAAATTATTTTTTAACAGAGAATTGAACAAAAGTATATGGGTATGTGGAGTCTGATATTGAAAAAGTAGTTACTGAACATTCTAGCAGTAAGTTAAGTGTTTTCACACCTACAGCTAAATCTCGGTATAGGAAGCTAGGAAATTTAAAATAGAAAGAATTAAAATTGGAGTGGCATATCATTACCATGACATGATGCATTAAGAATAGACATGTCCCACTTGGATTGAGAGTTTCATAGAACACAGTGTTAGTTTTTCTGATCAAACATTATTTGACAGATGGAATGCTCTTTGGGGCAAGTGTAACATAGATTGTATTGTATCCATAATAGAAGAAACAGCTATGTAGTGGGGAAGGTTAAAACAAGAAACTGAACACATTGAGGAACAACTTGAAACTTCCTATTAGTTGATGAATTTAATAAATTTTTAGAGAAAACCAAACAAGATCCACAAAGGTTTGAAGAGTCATGAGATGAAAAAAAAAAAACTATAAAAGATATAATCAGTTATTGAGGCAGAAAAGTGTATAATTGGAGCACAGCACCGAATGAGCTGGGTGCACCACATAAAGCTTTTTTCTGACAGTCAGTCTCTTTTTCGGAGTGGAAAACCAATAGAGACCCATGAAGTAATCAGCAGACATAGTCTTTTTTAGTCTGGACACACACACACAGACACCACACACTGGTAAGACCAAGGAAATAGAGACAGAATCAAGTTCAGAATTGACCAGTGGTTAGGATGCTCCAGGAGGAAAGGAACAGAGGCAGGGGCAAGGATCAAAATCAAAGAAAAAGAAAGGGAATACATTAAAAAAAAACAAGGAAAAAGAAAGACTAGAAATAGACCCAGATATAGGAGAAGGGGTAGTAGGGGGTACAATCACAATGAGATCGAAGACAGTATCATCTTCAATCTGTCCAGATGGGAATTAAATAGAGCAGGATCAGAAGTATTGGCACAAGGGTTAACATTGTCCCACCACTTTAACATAGAAATTCCAGATAAAATTAGATTTACAATGATTTTACAGAAATATAAGGTTACAATGTCATTATTTTGATTCAGATACACTATTGGAACTGAAAAAAACTAAAATTAAAAAAGGTCACATCAAAATCTATCCCTCAGGGACCAGTTCCAATATCCATACAAGCTTATATCCTAGAGGTGGAGAAAAATATTGATAAAATCTTAAAACACTTTCAGACCAGAAGCAAAAATCTTTCAAAGCAGCAAAGAAAAGCTCTTAATGCCTTGTGTACTGACAGTGACATAATCATAAAACAAGCGGACTAAGAGGAGTGGTGGTGGTGATTCAAAATACTGAGGACTATAAAAACAATTGCCTGTGGCAAGTAATACAGAGAATTATAGAAAACTAACACATGACCATATAGGAAATCAGAGATATTGCAACTAAAGGCAGAGTGAATGGTGAAATGTCAGAATGGATCAGTGAAGCATTGCTAGTCAGTAAACTGGTAATACCAGTATTTTACCACTTACTGAAAATTCACAAACCCACCAAAACCCTACCAGGCAGACCGATTGTCTCCAGTTTAGGATCTATTTTAGAACTCCTGTTTTGTTTCATTGACTACAAATGTACATGATTTTGTGACCAGCATGCCATTGCATCTACAAGGTATTAGGGACATTACAAAAACACCAAATGAATTTAACAAATGGCAACTGGATCTAACTTGAGTTAAAATTGTGACAATGGACATGGTAAATCTTTACACATCAATCCTACAACACAAATGGCTACATGCTATCAAGAAAGTACTGAGCTTGAGAAACTGAGAAGAAAAATGTATCACAGATTTCCTCATTGATTTAGCAAAACCTCTATTGATGAAGAATTATTTTAAACTTAATGACAGGTTTCTATTTACAGATCAGATGGACAGTGATAGTGTCAATAATGGACTCAGCTTTTGTGAATTTATCTATATTTTTGAAAATGATAGTATTATGAACACCAGCAATCTACCACTATTTAAAATATTACCTTATAAAAGATGCATACATGATTTGTTCTTTTTATGGCAAGGAGCCAGTGAGGAGCAGTTGGAATTTCATGCGTATCTCAATACTGTCGGTCACAGTATTCAGTTCACATTACAATACCATGATAAGAGTGTACCAGTTCTGGACATAGACATTTAATGATCTGGTCAAATTAGGGACAGGAGTTTGCAGGAAATCTACAGATAAGTAGAGATGTTATGAAATCGACAATTTCACAACAAGAAATATTTTGTGAAATTCTAAACTCTCACACTAAAGTTGGAAGCTCAGTGCTCTGTATCATAACAGTATACCCAATGCATCATACCCACTGAGCTGCCTGTACCAAGCTGTATATCATCCCTGGAGTCTAATGGTACCACTCTGCCTGCTGATTACTGGCCCAAATTGAAGAATCCTCCCCTGCTGAGATTTTCATCCATTTACCCATCCCCAATGTATAAAAATTAAGCAAAATTCTGATTCCCAGGTATCTGGTGGACCCGCCATCCCCCCACCCTGTCTTCAGATAGTGCCCCCCTCCCTCCTCCACTAGTACCCCCATCGGACCATCAGCACAGCCCTCCACTCATCTCCACAACTGGCAGCCTGACTGAGTGCTTCAATGAATGAGTGTGTGCATGAGTGGAGGGCTATGCCGGTGGCCTGCTCGGGGTACTGGGTTGAGCAAGGGGGCACTATATTATGACAGGGTGGGGGGTCCACTAGACACCTGGGAGTCAGGATTTCTTTTTAAATTGTATGCAGCTGAACAAAAATCCTAACACTTGAAAAGGAGACCACCATGATGTTTTATTGTCCTGTGTGGCTTGTGCATCTCTGCTACTGACAGCTCCAAGGAGATGGTCTGCCTATGGTTTCTCTATTGATTTTCCCTAGCTATGGGATTCAGCAAATCCAGAGTCCACAATGAAATTTTGGGTCTTTCAGTGTGGCATTTAAATTTGGTACCAGTTGCTTGATACTTACCACAATCAGTAAAACAACTATCCATTCTCTTTAACAACCTGGTAGTGCTCTGGACTTTGTAAACAATGAAGTAGCTAGGACAAAGCTATAGTTAAAGTCATCAACAGAATACCCAGCTAAGAGCAATGCAGGGTAATCATTAACATAGAAACATAGAATTTGATGGCAGATAAGAACCGCTTGGCCCACCTAATCTGCCCACTTCCCTACCTAATGGATAAGCTGCAGATCCTAGTTAACCAACAGCCTACTTCAGCCTACTTATTTGTTCCATGGTCGACCTTGATAAAGGTGAAGCCAGGCAGAGCAACTGGAGGTGAAAGACCAGAAAGGCAGGATTATGTCAGAGTACAAAACAATTCTTGCAAGGCAATTTCTTAAGATACAAATGAAGCCCACAGTCAGATTCATAAAGCTTGATTTTATTCTGAATTTGCCCAAGAAAAAGAGAACCTGCAACAGAGTGAGTTAAAAAATCTGTCAACATTTCTTGCCTAATAAACAGATCTAGTCAGAAATAAGAGTGGTTGTGGTGGTGGGTTTACAGAAGAAAGCTATTATGAGCATGGTACTGGGAGCTGTTCTAACTTAATTCAGGATTACAGTCTCCAGTGTTTAGATACTCAGGGCCAGATATTCAAAACCTTGCTCTGGGGCTAAAGTAGCACTGCCTGGCAGGCAAACATAGCAAAAGGCAAGATGTATTCAACAGGAATAGCCCTGAGCAAAACCAGCTGAATATAGCAAGCAAAGGAAGCCAGGCAAACAGGGCTGGGAGTGCAGGGCAAAAAACGACTGGGAATAAAACAGCACTAAATATAGCAAATAAGACAATACTGAATATAGCACCCAGGCAGGCAGTGCAAACACACAATGGAACATAGCGTAGAGGTGAGACAGCTTGACCCTGGGACACATGCAATGAAACACAGCCTGGAATGAGGTCCCAGGAGCAGACTGCAGTGGAGAACTCAAAATATGACACACATGGATGGGAATGGCAAGCAACAACCGTCCTGGTCCAATGTGGGAGACCCAAGGAACAGTACAAACCAAGTGAAACCCCAGCACCCAAGAATGACACAGGACACAGTAAACTGTAGTAACTGGAATGTAATAGTAAACAAACAAATGGAAAAGTAACGGGAACAGTACAGTGATGCAAAACAATACATAATCGAAAAATAAAACCTAACAGTGAACAACTAATGCCCCAACCACCACTGGATGACTCACCCCCAAAACAAAGAAAGACAAAAGTACAAACCCTGCAAACAGAAATGCCAAGGCACCCCCCCCCCACACAACACCAACAATAATAAGCCTACTACAGGATTACAACAAGAATACACATTAAACTACCCAAACTGTGACATGCCAAACATATTTACATATTTACATTATGTATAAGTAGGCAATTGAGAAAGTGGGAAAGGGGAGGAGGATGCAAACAGGGACACAGGAATAGAGGCCAGAAAACAAAAAACAGTCCAGAAAGGGGGGGATAGCCAACATAATATGGGATGATGGGTATGACTAATTGCCCACTGGATCCGGCAGATGAGCCTCTAAGACAACCACCACCCTCCTGGTCTCCGAGATGATGATGGCCTGCTGCTCGATCAGAGTCCTCTGCTGACAGATAATGCGGTGCAGCAGATCCTCCATGCCCTCCTACTCCTCAAGCCTGGTCACCCATAATGATGAATGAAGTGGACCTACAAGAGGAAGGGGGAGACTGTGAGGATGGGACACCAACCAGGGGGTATACTGCAGCCACAGGTGGCCATACAGGGATGGACTGCATTTCCTGACAGACATGCCTAAGTGAAGCTGAGGGATGCAATAGTAGGCCCACCTGGAAGGTGCCCACACAGCAGGCCTGGGTGACACAGGCACCATCCCAATACCTAAAGACATGATGATGACATGCCCAACAGCTCCATGACACAGGTGACACCACCCACCCCAGCACTGCACACAGTGAGACAGGGCAGACACACAGCCAGTCCCCTGGATAGCTGTGTTCAAGGGCCAAGTCACAACATGCACAAAGGCACCCACATGTCGGGACATGCTGCCCAAAGACAGATGGCAATGTACCAGAATGCAGAGCACAACAACATCATCCAAAGGTGCACCAGAGCAGTGCAATGCAGTCACAGTGGCCAGCCAATGACCAACCCATGTCAGGGCAGAACAAGCATACAGGGTTCAGATGGTGGCACGGGTGGGCCGACACATGCCACCAAGCAAGGCCCCCAGATGGCATGGAGCTTGGAGCCCTGTAGCCACAACATGCACGCTGGCGGTGAACATCTGACCCTATCCAGTGAAGCCTGTGGACAGCAAGGCAATGCCAACTGTGCACAGGCGTAGGACCTGTGGGGGGGGGTGGGAAGGACAGAGTACACTGAACCGCAGAGGTGAGCATAGCAACCGACAGTGTGTGTGCTCTACTGATCCTACACTGCCACAGCCCCCACCACCATCTGGCACCCTCGCAGCAATGCATGCTAACAGTGGCCCACAGCCCCCCCCACAGGGCACAGCCACCTGACAGCTAGATCACAGCAGCGGTGTGCAACACTGGTGTGCAACCCAGCACAGTGCCACAACACCACTGGCCCATTGCCCATGGCAGCCATGCCACCAGCCCAGTCACTGGCAGACAACAGAATGAACACCACATCACAGTGAATTACCACAGAGTAACAAGACAGGTACTCACACAACAGGACCCTGTCCTCAGGGCTGCTCTCCTGCACCCGCTGTGGCATGGTCGGACCCTTGGCCTGCCCCTCCGCCTGTCCTGGGGCACCTCTCAGCCCTCTTCTGTGGTCCTGGGCTGCTTGATCTGCTCTACAGTGGACAAGGGAAACAGCAGTGTTAGCGCAATACACAGCATGCACCGCGAGCAGCACAGCAAGATGCACATGCAACCCCTACATCACCACACACATAAGGATGTCCAGAGACAGTGGCTGAACATAGGAGACACCCACACAGAGGGCAGCAAGGCCCATGGAGCATGTGCCAGGCACACAGGACATGTCGGCATGGCAGAACAGTGGTGTGACAATGTCAGATGCAGGTACACTGCGACTGTCCACTCACCTGTGTGTGTAGGCCATCAGTGTCCCAGGGACAGCACCCCTGCACTACAGTGGTGTTGGCCACAGGCCAGTGCTGTACCAGGACCTGTCACCAACAATGTCTCAATCCGCCACCCACACCTGTGTCACCTCCATTGACACAACATGCACTGTGCTCCCACTGTGCATGCCGCCACACACCCTGTACCATGATGCCCCCCTAGGTGGCCAACATGTGTGGCTCTGCCCATGCCACATGTACCCGAGCACCATGCAGAGTAACACACCTGTATACACACACACACACACACACACACACACACACATATGCAGTCCAAAAGGCACATGATAGTGGTGATCAACGTGCAACACCACTTACCTGGCACAGGCACTGTGCCCTCATGCACCGTGTACTTGAAGTGCTCCAAGTGTTGCCGCTGCCGACGTCGCATGTCAGTGTAGTGAAGCAGACAGTTCTCTGTATCATGGGCAATGCCTGTGTGGGCACTCAGCTTCCGGTGACAGAGGCCCACACCTGCTGGCATGGAAGGTCACTCTCCCTGACCTCCCCAAAAAGCCATCTGTGCTGCTGCTTCACTAGCTGCAACAGGTTGGCAGTCTTCACCTCCCCACAATGCCTGTCCCTGTACACTACAGCTCATTGCTGCCTACCCCCTGGCATTGCTAAACACCACAGCAACCTTACCACCTGTAACACTGTGCTGCCTGTGCCACACCCTGCTCCCTCCAGCACTGTGCCGTGGTGCCGTGCTATCACATGATGTAGCATGGCACTACCCAGAAGTAGCCATGCAGCACATGCATGATCCCGTTATGACCCTGAGGCACAATGTCATGCATGCACGGAGTGCCGCGCTGTATGGTCTAGCATGGCACTACACTGTACTAAACCAGGGTGCTAGCACAGCACAGGAGATACACACACATGTGTGGGTGCTGTGCTGTGTCACATACCGCTGTGCTACAGGGACAGCATGGTGCTGGACACCACTTAGCCTGGTGCTCATGTTTGCACAGTGCTAAGCAGTTTGCCTGGTGCTAGTCAGGCCCATATTCAACCTACATATGCAAATGAGGGTACTTGTGCATGCATGGTGCTGTGATTAGCATATCATTATACGATGATTTGCATGCATAACAGGCTGGATTGCCCGACTGGGCTATAAAAGGGCAAGCAGTGCTCCACTGGTGTTGTGGGAATGTAGCACACAGCTGAAGCTACATACATACACACACAACAGGATGAGCCATTCCACAGGAGGCAGAGCAGCAAGAGGCAGGTCTGTTTAGCAGCTGGAGGCCTGGTGGAAGGGAAATGGTGCAACACAGAGTTGGGGCATACCCACTGCGTACCTACAGACCACAGCTGTACAGCTTGGGACAGGGCCGCCGAATGCAGGCCCACAGGCCAGCACGATGCTGTGTAATGGTGCACATGGCCATTGGGCTGGCTGTCCAGCAGACTGGTCCATGTGCCGGGCCTGTGCTGCCATGTCAGCCAGCACCTTGCATGCACCGCCTGCACACTGTGTGTACCAAGCACTTGGGGGCCCCAACATGGCCTGCAGGTATACCCCACAACAATGGCTCACTGACATGTGGTCCATGGACCCTCAGTAGTTGCCCTAGATGCAGAACATGGAGGGTCGCAGACTCTCTGATGGTGGTACACGGCTACAGTCCAGGGGTCACAGGGCACAACTGTGTGGCTCCCAGTGTGACATCGCCAGCACCGTGTGGTCCGTACCTGGTAGCCTGCTATTGTATGCGTACCATCCACAGTGTCCACACCCTATGTGCTGTGTACATGTGCCCTAGGTGTCCAAAGGGGGCACAGTGCACTGCCAGGTGGTGGGCATTGGGATGGCCCTGTCCCAGGGTAGACATGCCATTATGGGTGCTGGCATTGCCCTTGTGGATCCAGTGTGTGCAGTCCCTATGCCGATAGCCATGCAGTGGCACTGTGCATGCAGGAGTGGCACCAGTACACTGTGGCTGTGCGCACCATACATGCACATGCTGGCCAGTGCCACATCCATGTGATCAGTGCTGCTGTTGGGGATGGCATGCACATACTGTTTTGCATGTGTCACGCACCATAGGCCCACCACAGCAGGTGACACATGTCCCTGTTCATCTCTCCCACAGGTAATGCAGCACGACCTGAATGCATAAATGCACATCGCTTTTCGCAGGTTGAGTTGAGGCCGATGGTGCATGGTGTGAAGGAGAGGGAGCAGGTGCTGCAGCAGCACAAGGTGACAGACATGGTGGTGTACCAGGTGTGGGATGAGGTGACAGCAGGGGTTAACGCTGCTGGCGGACATGGCAGGATGATGGATGCGGTGCGAAAGCACTGGAGTGACCTGCTGCACCAGCCAAAAGGAGGAGGAGGAGGCACAGCAGCTCCACGATAGGCTGTGTACTGGTGGTGGTCTGCAATCCACACAACAGCAGGAGGAGGACCCACTCATGGCCGTGGTGGCATCCACACTGCATCTGGTGGCTGTTGCTGGTGCACCAGGTGGTGGGTGTGAGACACCTCTCACACCACCTAGGACAGATCTGTATCCACATGTGTGCATCCTGCATGGTGTGACAGCACAGGTGCTGGGTGTTGGTGTTGGCGTTATTTCTGGGGTGCACTGTGGGGGTGCTCTGTTGTGCACACTGTGCACCTGGGGCGGGTTTGCATGTGAACAGTGCCCAGCATGGCTGCCTCCACAGCTGACAGGCTGGGGCATGTGCACTGTGGGGTGGGTGTGTGTGTGCATGTGGCCACAGTCTATGGCTGTGGGGCTGGTGTGTGAGGTGTGCATGTCGGCGGAGGGTGGCACATTTCCTAGGGTGTGCATGTACTGGTGGTGGTGGGGCGCACTGTGCACATACTGGTCAGCGACCCTGTCCTGTTTTCTTCCACAGTGGTGTGTGCAGAGCCTGAAGCATGCCAGGACCAGGCTGGGATGGCTGTCTTGGGACTGGAGGCAGAGGCAGAGGAGGAGAACCTGCCATCGATATCTGAACTAGGTGCCGGTCATGGAACCTCAGACGCACATCATGTGTGGCACTCACTTGGACATGGATACAGTTGCCATGGGGGGCTCCAATGATGGCAGGGACCTAGACCTCACTGCAGTCCTGTAGGATGCCCAGGTGGAGGATCTTGGTGGTGGGCAATTAATCCTGCTGACAGTAACCAGCGACATGGAGACGGATGTGTCAGAGGGGTGTTACATCCTGCCCATGGAGGGGCCTGTGGATAGGGGCAGAGGGGTAGGGCAGGGTGTAGTGCATGGCATGGGTGTACCCATGCAGCCAGTGGTTGGCCTTGTGGGAGACGGGTGTGCCCCACTGGACATGCAGTGCCCCCCACGGGTTGGGGTGCAGGTCCTGAAGAGATCATGGCCCACTGCCACTGGCCTGCAGTGGCAGGACAGGCTGCCAGTGCAATAGTGTCTCCACCCTGATGAGCTGCAGGCACCAGCACCAGCTGCCATTGAGGGTGCTGCCGCCATTTAGCCGGATGCCCCTGGGAGCCCGCCCTCTGCTCCAGGCTGCACTCACATCCCAGCAGGAGGCACAGCTGGACCTGCATGGCCTGCAGCGGGAGCTCAAGCATAAGCTCTCATAGATTCAGGATACACTGTCCCTGGGCTTCGCACAGGTGGAACAGTGGGCCTAGGACAGATTGGGCCTCATGGTTGATTCACTGGACTGCAGCTTTGCTGGGCTCATGGCCACGGTGGTCAACCTGATCACAGTGCTTCATGGGGTGCTTGGTGGGTAGCAGGCTGTGCAAGGGGGTTAGTGTGCCCATGGCACTGGGGTCCACAGGTGGGCCACTCGAGGCCACAGAACTGGCACTGGCTCATGCACCACTGCATCATGCACATTGACAGGCACCCAGCGCCACCTTAGCCATCCAGATGCCCTGTCCAGCTCCACTGATCAGCGGGGGCACAGGTGGTCTGCCCTGCCTTCCTCATCGTGGTCCACCCCTACTGTGTCCTCAGCTCAAAACACCCCTGGATCTGTGTTCCGCACATGTGGTGTGCACTGTGTGTGTGGTGGTTGTCGACAGAGATAGGCATGGCTGCTATGCACTTGTGCACTGTTGACACTCCCATGTGCATACTTGTACTCCCACACACCTGCTCACACTTGCACTCACTCTGACACACACATTCACACGTGCCATCACTTGCACAGTCTCACATGCACTGCCACGGTGTCTCTTCCCACAATGCCACCACTCATCAGGCATCAACATCACTGTACCATGGCTGTGTGTCCTCTTCACATGTGTGGCCTGCACAACCCACCCATCGCACCGCCCTCACACATGCATTCTGTGCCAGTGTGATGTGCTCCTGCTGTGTTTGTTGTCAGCACTGTTGTGGATGTCTGTACATACTAAACTGTTCAGCATTGTACTGTATCATTTTACTGTGCAGTCTGTACTCACCCTCTGGCTTGTGACGGTGTCCTGATGATGGCGGCCCTGTGCTCTAGAGCCCTGTGGGTCTTGAGAGAATCCCTCCTATCGAGTTGCTCCACTATCCCCTGACTGCTGGTTGTGGGTCACCGTCGGCCTGTCCCTCAGGTTCAGGAGCCTTTATCCCACACGGTTCATTGCCATGTTGTGCAACATACAACAGGCTAGAAAGATATGGCATACCTTCTGAGGTCTATACTGTAGGACACCGCCTGATGTCTCTAGGCATTGAAAGTGCATCTTCAGTATGTCAGACATCCTCTCTATGATGTTTCTGGTGCTGGCATGTGCCTCGTTGTACATCTTTTTGGCCACTGTGGCTGGCCAGGGTACCAGTGTCAGCAGCCAGGGTCGCAGGGGATAGGCGTTGTCCCCCGTCGAGAGATGTGCACCTGTTAGTGATGTACTGCTGTCTGCCCATTGCTGTCTTGCACCACCTGTGTTGCCTTCCCATGCCCCTTCCTTGGCTTCCCATGCCTATCCCCACCCCTAACCCTGCTGTGGTGTGTGTGTGTGCCTTGTTTGCTGCTACTCACCCACTAGGTGCCCACTGGGTATCCTGCTCTCCTCAAATGCCTGGCACAGCTGGGACTGGTGCCAGATGAAGGCATCGTGGACACTGCCATGGTACTGTGCATAGACATTAATGATGCACCCAGTTGCATCACACACCACTTAGCAACTGATGGAGTGGTACCCCTTCCTGTTGACATATACCTCACTGCCATCACCAGATGGTGCACAGATGGGGACATGGGTGCAGTGAATGGCACCTAGTACTGCTGGTAGGTGCGCAACTCAATGGACTTGATGCATGGTTTCTCTGCGCTCTGCTGCTGTGCTGGGGAATACTATGAACTCCCCAGTGTGTGGCAGGAAAGCCTCAAGGAACTGGGTCAGGAGGCATGAAGTGGCAGACTGCGATACCCCAATGGTGTCCGCTGTTGGTCGTTGGAACATCCCTGTGGCAAGGAAGCACATCGCTGCTGTCTCCTTCTCCTCTACTGTCACAGCATGGCTGTGTCTGGTGTTGAGGTGCAGCTGTTCATGCAGGAGTTCACATAGCTGCCTCAAAATACCCCTGTTCATCATGTACTGGCCAGTGATGTGCTCATCTGGCAGGGTCTCGAAGGAGACCCTCGGCCTTTACCACCTGTTTGCAGCATACTGTCTCCTTAGCCTATGTCATCAGTGGCAGCATCACTGCTATCAGTGCAGCACAAATTTCCACTTCCTGGTGTGGTCACTCCCCCTAGGTGCTTTGCCATGGGTTAAGAGAAGTCTTTTATAGGTGGTAGCTAGTGCTGGTGTTGGTGAAGCTGTTTGAATTGGAGACCTGTTTCTTTTGGTAGCAAACCTATTTTGGGGGCTTTGAGTAGAATTGTGATTCATTTTTGCTGGCTTCACTAGCTGCAAAGGTTAGTGCATAGTGGGGGAAGGGTGCAAATCGTCTGGCCAGGTCTCACTCAGCTAGGAAGGCGGAGCTGAATCAGGTGTGGTGTCATTTGTGTTGGCTTCTCAGGAGGAACTAGAAGGGAAAGGATCAGATTTGTTACAGTACAGTAGCTTCTTGTTGTTTTTACATTGTTTCTTGTGGATTTTACTTGGTAGAAGGTTATTTCTTTTCTTTCTTACTACTTCTAAGGGGCTAGCAGGGTATTGTTTTGGGGCTGTTGGAATTTTGAAAACTGTTTTGGTGACTATAAGTGGGCTCATTTGTCTGATGTTTCATTGTGTAGCAGGCTGCGTTTGTAAAGGCCTATTTCTTCTGATTTAAAACCTATTTGGTGTAATTTAACTGGGGCTGTTTCTTTGAATCAGAGTCCTATATCTTCTAATTTCAAGCCTATTTTGATGTGTTGTTGGTGAAGTTGTTTGAATTGGAGACCTGTTTCTTTTGGTAGCAAACCTATTTTGGGGGCTTTGAGTAGAATTGTGATTCATTTTTGCTGGCTTCACTAGCTGCAAAGGTTAATGCATAGTGGGGGAAGGGTGCTAATAGTCTGACCAGGGGCCTCAGCTACCTGATTGTTTCTGGAAAACATGGGTTGGTCCCACCCCCCAACCCCTCTCCCCACCTGCCCCAGTCCATGATTTCCTTTATACCAGGGGTTCTGACATCACTTCCTCAAATGGGCAAAGGATATGCACCTGTCATAGCAGAAGCAGACATCCAGGAAAGGAACAGCAGTGAGTGAAGAGGATACTGCTATCTCAGTGGAAGGGAAGCAACTGCAAATCTAGGAGCTTTCATTGTTACTTCTTTGCATTGCTATTTCACGGTGGAAAGGAGGAGTAGGAGTTTGAAGAAGGTAGTGCAATAGCTACTTAAAGTCTCCTTTTGAGTGTGGATAGGAAGGTTAGGAATACAAAAAGCAGTTGCTCATTCTATCTAAATGTGTACAACAAAGGGCTTAAGGGAAATTAAGAAAAGAATGTTTTGCACTGATAGAGGAGGAAGAGGGGATACTTGGGGGAGTATTTGGTATCCTACATCTAGAAGGGTGGGGGGTCGCTTCTGGGCAACGACAGCAATGAGTAGGGTGGTAGGCAGCAACAACTGCGGTGCACCAATCTTTCTAAAAATTGCCTGGAGTGTGGGAGGATGTTTAGTGTGCAACCACATAGAGAAACTCAGAAAGGAGAATGAGGGTCTGCAGGAGGAACTAAGACAGGCAAGGCAGACTGGGGGTGGGTTTAGCCCAATACTGGAGGGATGAAGAATGGGAGATGAGGGAGGGCGATTTAAGCCAACAGTGGTGAGGAGAGGGTCAAAAGAAGGTAAGCAGAGACAAGGGGGCCCAGGCCAGAAAGAACAATTGCCAGGGAAATGAGGTCAGGAGACAAAAGACAAATGGAGGGAGGAGATAGGGACTTGTGAGGGGAGGCAAAGAAGTGGCAAAAGTCATGGAGTGGAAAGGAGTGAACAGGTTACTATGAAGAGAGAGGGAGCGGATATTTGTTAAGGGTCTTCAGAAAATAGTTTTGCACTGCTAGAGAGGAAGAAGGTGGAGGAGGGAAATGATGAAATTAGAGGAATAATTGATAAATGCCTGGACTAAACCAGAGTGGGGGGAAGTTCTGCTGGGAGAATTGCAACACTGGCAAAAGGGGGAAATAATGTGCAGGAGGAGGAGGAGCTGGAAATGAGAGAGGGAGATGAATGGAAGCAAGCAGAGAGTAAGAGTGGTGGAATCTTAGTTCTGGGGGACTCAATAGTAATAGGAGTCAGGTGGGGTAGCAAGGGGGGGAGAGGCATAGTCACATTTGGGTGGAGGCCATGCCAGGAATGACAGTGGAAAGGGTGGGACAATCTGTTCTGAAATATGCTAGAAGGGGTAGGGACAAGTCTCATTTAATTATACATCTTGGGACAAATGACCTGGCTGACAAGACAGTTGATATAGTCCAGAGGAGGTTTGAGGAACTAGGACAATTATGTGAGGGGGTAGGAAGATCAGTAACTTTTTCAGAGATACTTCCAGTGCCCAAGGCAAGCACAACAAGAAAGCTGAGAATAGAGGAATTTAATGGAGGGCTAAGAACCTGGTGTTGTGCTAAAGGGTATAGGCTGTTGTGAGGTGGGGGAGGGACCTGGGAGGACAGAAGTCTCTATGCCAAGGACAGACTACACTTGAGTGAGGAGGGAAAGAAAGTGTTGAAACAGAGGATGGAGGAGTATGTAGAGGAAGTGGGGAATTAAACTAGGAGCAGGGGGTGGCAATTGGGCAAGAGACATGCAGAGACCACAGGTTGGGAAACCATATGAGCGTACCCCCATAACAGTGACAAAGGACAAATGGCAAGTACTATTGGTGATGCTAGTAAAGGAGGGCAGGATGGGGGGGGATAGAAGGTGGTTACCCTTAATGCTAGGAGCCTTGGGAGGAAAATTGCACAGTTACAGGTGCTCATGGCAGAGGGAGATGTGGACATTGCAGCCATCACAGAAACATGGGCCACCCAATACAATGACTGGGACCTGTCTGTACCAGGGTACAGGTCATTTCGTAGGGACAGGGTGATTGGGAAAGGAGGGGGTGTGGCACTATATGTGAAGGAAGGACTGAAGTGTGTAAGGGAGGAAGGGGAGGAGGGCAGTATGGAGTCAGTTTGGATGCAAATCCAGGATTCCAAGAATAGGATTCTTAAAATGGGAGTGGTGTATAGGCCGCCATCTCAGATGGAGGAGTTAGACTGGGAACTAGCGGAACAGATCAGGAGGACCTACTAGAAGGGTAGTGTGAACATACGAACATATGAAATTTGCCAGCAGATAAAGGCCTACAGGTCTATAAAGTCTGCTTGAATGTGCAGCTAGCACCCCTTATTCTGCAGCTGCCCCTCCCTTCCACCCTTCCCCTTCATTAACCCTCTCCCTTGTCCTGTCCCATTCCCTTTTGAAGCAGTCCACTGTTCTACTGGATACCACTTCTGCAGGTAACGATTCCACCCAGCCACCACCTCTCTGTAAAAAAGTGTCTCCTCATCTCCTCCTGAACCTTCCTCCTTCCAGTCTCATATCATGGCCCCTGGTGGCCCTTCCCTCCCTTACTTTGAACAGCCCCTCAGTACCCGTCTTGTTTATTCCTTTCATGTATTTAAAGGTTTCAATCATGTCACCCCTGTCTCTCCTCTCCTCCAGTGAGTACATGTTCAACTCCTTCAACCTCCTCTCATATGATAAGTCCCCCAGCCCCTTGATCATCTTTGTCACCCTGCGCTGCACCCCCTCCAGTAACTTATTGTCCCTCTTCAGATATGGGCGCCAGTACTGCACGAAGTGCTCCAGGTGTAGTCTAACTAATGACCTATACAGTGGCAGAATCACCTCCTCCCTCCTCGAGGATATACCTCTTTCAATACAACCCAGCATTTTATTGGCCTTTGCAGCTGCCTTCCTACATTGTGCCGAGTTGTTCATTGACCCTGTAATCAGCACCCCTAGATCCTTCTCCTCCTCTGGCTGGGCTAGCTGCACTCCCCCCAGCTGGTAACTCCTCCTTGGGTTCTTCATCCCAACATGCAGCACCTTGCACTTTTTGGCATTAAACACCAGTTTCCAGGTGTCTGACAAGGTTTCAAGCTTTACCAGATCATTCTGCAACCCCTACCTTCCCCCTAGGTCATCCACCACTGCGCCTACCTTGGTATCATCAGCAAACAGACTGATCTTGCTCTTGATGTCCCATGATATGTCTGCAATGAATATCCCAAACAACACTGGTCCCAACACCGAGCCCTGTGAAACATCGCTTGTCACTGCCCTTGGGTGTGAGAGCTCCCCACCCATCACCACCCTCTGTTGCCTTCCCTGAAGCCAGTTCCCTACCCATCTCACCAGCTTTGCACCCACCCCTGTGCCTACTAACTTCCTTCCCAGCCTTCCATGCGGCACCGAGTCGAATGCCTTACTGAAGTCCAGATACAGGACATCCACTGCATGGCCCCTGTCCAGTTGCCTGGTTACCCAGTCATAGAACTCCACCAGGTTGGTTTGGCAGGATCTGCCATGTATGAAGCCATGCTGTCTGCTGTCCTGTAGTCCTTGACCTCTAGGGAGGCCACCAGCTCTCCTTCAGGATAGTCTCCATTAGCTTACCCATGATGGATGTGAGGCTCACTGGTCTGTAGTTTCCAGGTTCATCCTGGGGGCCACTCTTGTGGAGGGGCACCACGTGAGCCATCCTCCAGTCCTGAGGTACACACCCCGAATGTAGTGAGGCATTAAATATGTCTGCCAAAGGTCCTGCAAGGACCTCTGCCAGCTCCTTCAGTACCCTGAGGTGGATGTCATCTGGGCCTGGCACCTTGTCCATCCTCAGTGCCTTCAAACCCTCTCAAACTCTGCCCTCATGATTTCCCCATCTGTCACCACTCCCACCCCTGCTTCTGCCATTTCTCCCACCTTGGGTGTCACCCCCTCTTCTCTTTAGTAAATACTGAGCAGAAGTACTCATTTAGTGCTTCTGCCTTATCGCACCCTGCTTCCACCCAACCCCCCCTCCTTCCTTCCTTATTATGTGGTCCTTACTGCTCCTTTTCTCCCTGATGTACTTAAAGAAATCCTTCTCCCCCTGCTTAATGTCTTGTGCCAGCCTGAGTTCCGTAGATGCTTTGGCTCCCCTTACTGCCCTTGTCACCTCCTTCGATTCTGTCAAGTACTCCTCCCTGTCCTCCCCCTCCCTGTTTTCTTTTACTTCCTAAAGGCAGCTCTTTTCCTCCTTACCTTTTCCATGACCTCCTTGCTCAACCAGCTTGGTTTCTTAACCCTAGCCTTCTTGCTCTAGGCTTTGCTGCAGGTTTTAGTTGCCTCCACTATCCCCAGCTTTATGAGCTCCCACCTCTGGTTAGTGTTCATACTAGATTGAATTTTGGCCAGGTACCCTTTTACCACTTCCCGCATCCTCCCAAAGTTGGCCCTCCTGAAGTCCAGCACTCTTGTGCCAGATTCCACTCCTTCCTTACCCATATCCAGTGTGAGCCACACTGAGTAGTGGTCACTCCCTGACAGCGGTTCCTCCACTGTAAGTTCTCTTACAAAGTCTCCATTTGCCAGCACAAGGTCAAGGGTATTCCCTAACCTGGTTGGTTCACTAACCATTTGCAGCAGGAAGCTGTCCTGGAAGGCATCCAGCAGTACCTGCTTCCTTCTGTTCCTGGTTGTTGGGGTGGTATCCAGTAGAACAGTGGACTGCTTCAAAAGGGGATGGGACAGGACAAGGGGGAGGGTCAGTGAAGAGGAAGGGTGGAAGGGAGGGGCAGCTGCAGAATAAGGGGTGCTAGCTGCACAATCGAGCAGACTTGATAGACCTGTAGGCCTTTATCTGCTGGAAAATTTTGTATGTTCGTATATGCCGTGCTATGTGTCCTAGCATGGCGATATTACTTTGAAAATCCCGTAGCATGTGTATGCAGGCCACCCCCCCCTTTGCCCCTTGCATACATTATCATTTTGCCCCGTGCTACTGTGGTTAATGAGCGCTAATCGGTCCTTTGAATATCGCTGCTCCGCGCTAGTCCTGCGTTATTCCCGTGCTATTGGTCTGCACGCTGCACTAAACTTTGAATATCTGGCCATCTATGGCTTCAGAATCCACATCCTACTGATTTCATCCACAGAATGCAGGATTTTAGGTAATGTTCATTCTATAAAAAATTTGTTTTTCTAGAGTGCCTAGATTGTTTCCTCTCTTTGTTTTTCTGCAATCCCTCTCTCATGCTTTGTATTTGATGTAATTGATGACTTCACATGGCATCTTAGTGAGTGGTGTAACAGCATCCTGCCATAGAAGCATAGTGAAAATGGTGAAATTTCACCCACAAGTGATGAATTTTGCCATTTCACAGGTGAAATTTTGCTCTCTGTGGGTGAAATTTCGCAAACATAAAACATTTTGCAAAATGTGCAAAATTTACAAAATATTTCACGTAATCAAATGTGTTAATTTCACACAACACTACAGATAAGAAAACTTTTCTAAAATTCAGTAGTTTATACCCAATGAATTTGCTTGAAAATATTCCATATGGCCAATATTTGCAACTGAAAAGAAATTATTCAAGGACAAATGATTATCAGTAAGCATCTACTGAACTCACATGAAGCTTTAAACAAAGAGGTTATAAACATAACATTTTAGAGGAAGCACAACAAATGCAAATATGGTTTCACTAGAATGATTATTGATACAACAGAATAGGAATTCTGAGAACCCTTATGGAGTAATCTTCTCCACCCCATATAATGCAGCATTTGGCAGCATTGAAATGATTTTACTAAGTAACTGGAATTCATTAAAGTCGACATATAGAGCAGAATAAGCTTTCATTTCACCCCCATTAATTGTAGCAAAAAAGGGCAACACCATCAAGGATAAGTTAGCACATTCTAACTTTGTGGAAAAGAAAGAAAACTAAACGGGGTTCAGTTTTGGACCTATCCCGCTTGGTAACTATCCATGTGGACAGTGTATTCAGTGTAATAATGCATAAAAAATGAAAGATTTCACTAATCCTTCAAGCAATGAGAAAATAACGATTTGAGAAGTAATTACATGTAGCAGCACATATACAATCTATGGGATATGTTGTCCCTGTGATAAATATTATGTGGAACAGACATCCAGAAAACTATGTCTTAGGATCTCTGAACATTAATCAACAATTAGAAGGAGGGATGAAGCTTCAAGTGTAGCATGGCATTTTATGGCAGCAAACCAGCAGATGCCAGCACTTAGATTTTTTGGGAATACAGAACGTGTTAAAAACAGAAAGGAGAGGGAATTGGGAGAGAAAACTGAAAAGTAATGTTAAGGGAAACATATTGGATTGACAGGTTGGGTGTATTGGATCCTAATATTAGCATGAATGAAGAAATAGACTGGGTCCTATTGCTGTAGATTTAGGGTCTAAATTGTGTTTGAATTAACTGGGTCACCAAAACCCACATAGGACAACTGTCCAGTAATTTGCTGTTACAAAGGAACTTCAAATAAAAGCTACTGGCTTCTGGTTGTTTATAGGTTGGTGCTATGTTATGTCTTTGCAGGGAACCTAAAATGTGATAGGGGCTCCATAAATGCCTGTATTTTCGAGTACTGAGGTGAAAAAGTGGTTATAATATGGGAGGGGCGTGATCAATCACTTAATGATAGATTGACCTTGAGCTTTGTGAATGTGACCTTCCGAGGATGGCATTTTTTAAAGTCATGACAAATATCCTAAATAATTGATAGATTGAATCTGCTATTTATTTAATGAAGTCAAGATTGATGGCTTTTTGAGAGTTTTTTTAAGTTGTGTAAATCTAATTTAAAGTTTTAGCTCCAGGGGGCTGTAGCTTCTCAGACACTGTGGAAGCTCCCTACTGATTAGGCACTTAATTATGTCAGTGATGTCCGGTAGGGGTAGGAAAGATCCCAGTCAATGGCATCATCCAGTTGTGACTAGTAAGCTCAGAGTTTCATTACCTAGCCAGATACAACACTGCTGTGGTAGGAGTGAATTCCATCCTTAGAGATGGTTAGATACAGTTTTGAATCATGAAACCTGGTAAGATTTCAATAGATGTTAAAGCAATGGTGCAAATGATTTATAATACTATGAAATTGTACTTAAGTTGTGACATGTCAAATTGAGTATGAAACTTAAATGACTTTGAATATATATGTTTAAATACAGGACCACTTTCCCTTGATAAAGCCGAAAGCCAAAATGTTTGGGATGGAGAAATATGGAGGCCTTGCAGAAAACTTTAATGAAAAAAAAAAAAAAGAGATTACTATGAAAATAAGTCTGCTGGTGGATAATTTCATGGCATTTCTTTTGAAGACTGAATTTCAACAGCCAAAACTTTGACTACCATTATAGCTTTTGGAAGTCGCTCTGTATCTCCCTAGTCACAGAGCTTAGTGTAGTCTGCAAAGAGATACATCGAGCCCTGTATTCCATATCCCATGTCTCTAACAAACATATTTAAAAGGACTGGACCCAGGACCGATCCTTGTGGCACCCCACTGGTGACCTCCCTCTCTTTAAATTTGACTATGTTAACCACAACCTTCTGTTGTCTACCATCCAACTAGTTTCTCGCTCATCAAACTATGTCCTTGGTAGTACCCAGATACTCTAGCTTCTTTAGCAGTCTTCTGGGAGACATCAAGTTGAAAGCCTTGTTGAAAGTGAAATAGAGTAAATCCACAGCATGGCCCTTATCCACTACCTTCATTAACAAGTCAAAAAAGAATACTAACAGGTTGGTCTGACAAGACCTCCCTGCCACTAACTCATGCTGTTTTCTGTCCTGGAGTCCATTGTTCTCCAGGTAGTTCAAGAGGTCCACATAGACTAGTGTCTCCCTCAGTTTACCCAAAATAGAGGCAATACTTACTGGTCTGTAGTAACCTGTTCGCTTCTTGTCCCCATGAAGAGGCACTATGCCTGATACCCTCCAGTCTTTTTGAACTTCCCCTGTCTGACTTGAGTTACTGAATAGCCCCATGAGGGGTTCAGGTAGTTCTATTGCTGACTCCTGGTCCACCCACGGATGCATTCCATCTGGCCTCAGCACCTTATATATCTTTAAAGTTGTTAGCCATATCTTAATCCTTTCACTGGTAAATACTTGCTGCCTCATCTCAGGGATTCCCCTTACAGCTACCTCAGTGCCACTTTCTGGCTCAAAGCTTCTGTCTTCCATTGTGAATACAGAACAAAATGACATGTTAAGAACAGCTGCTTTGTGCCTGCCCTCCTAAATTACCATACATCCTTCTGTTCACTATCAATTCCTCCTCCCCTTCTTTCTTTTTCTCTTCATATATCTAAAAAATCTGTTTTTCCTTGCCCTTGATCCCCTCCAAAATATATAGCTCTGTGCCTGGCTTTACTTCTCTTACCACCCTTTTTAGTTTCCCTTGTTCTTATTTGGTACTTTTCCCATTCTTCCTTTGCTTGTTTTTCTTTGTACATGGTGAAGGCCTTCTTTTTGGCTTTCACTTCATCTCTGACCTTTCCAGAGAACCATATTGACCTCTTATATCTTTTTCTTTTGATTACCATTCTCATGCATACTTTTGTTGCCTTAGGAAGGGCCCCTTGATTGCCCCCTATTTCCTCCACATCCCTGATACTATCCACTCCAACTAACTTGTCCCAGATCAGCTCCCTCATCTGGTTGAAGTTTGCCATTTTGAAATCTAGGACATTAGTCTTTAAAGACGGCCCATTTGTCCCAAGGGGCAGGCCAGAACATATAGAGTTATGGTGGCTGGACCCTAGAAGCTCCCTATCCTAACCTATCCAACAGCTTCTGAGTTGGTGTGCATCACATCAAGAATGGAAGCCTGCCTCATGGGTTCCTTAACTAACTACACTAGCAGGCAGTCCTGCAATGTATCCAGCAGGACCTGCCTTCTGGAGCTCCTGGCTGCTTGAATTACACCACCAATATCTGGCAGATTTAGATCTCCCATCACTACCACTTTCCCCTTTGCTACACCCCTTTCTAGTTCTGTCCTTAGATCCTTACGTCCCTCGTCCCCCTCTCCTGGAGGTCTATAGATCAGCCTTATTTATAGTTTCTTGCCTGAGGATGTTGTGAGGTGAAGCCACAGTGATTCTGTTTCCCAGTTACCTTCCCTAATGTTTCCATCCTCCACTGCCTCTATGTCATTTCTGACATATAGGGCTATGCCTCCTCCTTTACCTTTTCCTCTATCCTGTCTAAACAAGGTGTAGCCCATTGCTATCCTCTGTCGCTCAATTTTCAATGATGACTACTAGATACAACTCAGTGCCTGCTGCCATTGCCTGGAGCACACTCATTTTAGGTTCAGACTCCTGGCTTTAAGGCAAACCCCTTTCCATCTTTCTCCTGATTCCCTCTTGCTTTTTTGTATTCTTTCTTCCTTATTCTTCCCTAGTCTCCATATTTTTCTTATGTTTTCGTACTGAATGAGATATGAACTATCTGAGTGAACTGCTTGTTTTTTAGCATCCCTTGATATAATGAAGAGGAAGCTATAACAAACGCATGTTATGGCTCTGATTCAGTTCATTATTGCTAGGGACTGCTGTAATCTGAGGGACCCTGATGAATACCTGACTGCCATTTCAGCACAAATGTATGAGGAATGGTGAACAGTGATATGAAACATTTCACAGGGGGGTTGCCTTGAGAACTATGAAACAAAGTACCCCCAGTCAGATGGGTCTAATCAAGTGATAACTGGCTAGTAGGTGGAAGTGCCATGGTGGAAAATGCCTTTTGATGGGGACTGATTTCAAAACAAAATAATTACTAGTGCAAGTGTCCTCAGACATGCAAGGAATTACCCAAATATTGAGAAGGAAATCAGAACCAGGAGAAGCCAGTCAGAGACTAAAGGGTTTGCCCAAAGTAAAGCTATTTCCAGAAACCAAAGTATCCCTAGAAAGAGGTTGAGTGACTGTGAAATATTTTAAAAATCTTTTCCGAAGGTTTGTACTGAAAAGGAGGGCTAGAACAAATGGTCCCAAAGTTTGAACCTGGAACTGTTTGGTACCAAGGATAAGTCACAAAAATTGTGGGTTACACTTTATTTTCTACATGAAACACAGTAATCAAACTGTAGTTATGTGTTTGCTACATGTAACAACAACAAAAATGGAAAGGGACCTGGGGGTAATCATAACAGATGACCTTAAGGTTGGCAAGCAATGTGAGAAGGAGGTAGGGATGGCTGGGAGGGATACTGGGATGTATAGGGAGAGGCATCACCAGCTGAAAACAGGAAGTTGTTATCCTCCTATACAGAGAGTTGGTGAGACCCCATCTGGAGTACAGAGTCCAGTTCTGGAGACCCCATTTCAGCAAGGACATAGACAGGATGGAGGCAGTTCAGAGGAGGGCAACTAAAATAATGCAGGGTCTGCAAAAGAAGCCATCCGAGGAGAGGCTAAAGGAGCTTAATATGTATACCCTTGAGGAAAGGAGGGAGAGGAGGGACATGATAGAAATGTTTAAGTACCTCAGTGGAATCAACAAAGTCCAAGAGGGTGGCATCTTTCAGAAAAAGAGATGTGCAAGAACAAGGGGACACAATTTGAAGCTAGGGGGGGACAGCTCAGGGGCAATGTGAGGAAGTATTTTTTCACAGAGAGGGTGGTGGATGCAAGGAACAGCCTTCCTGAGGAGGTTTTGGGGTCTAAAACTGTGGGAGAATTCAAGAATGCATGGGACAGACATAAGGCGATTTTTGTGGGGGGTAGAAAGAAATAGGCTATTGGTTAAATAGGATCTGCAGCTTATCCTCTAGGTAGGAAAATGGGCAGACGAGGTGGGCCAAGCGGTTCTTATCTGCCATCAAAGTCTATGTTTCTATATGCAAACAACACCGAAATTGAAATGCAGTTACAATGTTGTTACACTGTAACTACTGTGTAGGCAACTGACACATAGTTTAACCAAATCTTTCAGGCAGAAAAGACACAAGAAAAAAATAGCAGCCACTCTGAGATACAGTGGAGCTAGTTAGGATGCAATGCAGTAATTTTCAGGTACAGTATGTGGCATGTCACAAAATACTGAATGGCAAAAGGGCTTAAGTCTCATTGAAATACATTGTTCCCAGCAATATGCTGCAGTATTTTGTGATATACTGCAGCATTACTGGCTGGCATCCTGGATGGCACTGCTGTACTAGAAGTTTGGGATCTTAAGGATCGGGATTCAGGTACTAGCTGTGTGGTTCCAATATTGATGTTTAGGCAGACAGAAGTTTATATGGTCAGGTTAGCCACAAAAATTGATGTACTCAGGTTAATCAGAGAGGAACTAAGTGAGGAACTGCTTCAAAAACAAGAGTTAGGAGACATTCAGATATCATTGTTCAGGGTATTGGAAGGGCAAGAGTAGCTCTCCATCCCCCCCCAGCTGCTGGAGGTCTGACTCTGAGCAAGTAAGGAGACTACTGAGAAATATAGGAACTTCTTCTCTCAGAACTGGAAGATCAGGAGCTAAACGGGCACATAGGCTGTAAGTAAGTAGGGGAAGGAAAAAAGAAAAAAAAGGAAATAAACAAACAGAGGAAAGAGTAAGTATTCCAAACAACAGTTAGGGGACCAGAAAAAAGACATGATGGGAGTGGTGCAGTGCAGTGGCTGTGGAGCAGCAGTCTTCTGGAAGATGTTCTGGAGGATGCAGTGTTGTCCCATCTGCAGGCAACTCTCTGGGCTGAGGGAGGAGGTTGCTCATCTCCAGGCTGAGTTGGCCAGGATTTATGGGACCTCTCCCACCAGGGACCACCAGGAGTCACTGCCATTGCCTCAGAGGTTGCCAAGAAAGAGGAGCGTTGGACCACAGTGGGCTCAGGGAGGGTGAGGAGGTGGAGAGAGGCACATCCTCCAGTTGTACCTCTCACAATTTCTATGCCATTCTGTAAAGTGTGGTTCCTCTATGGAGGCACCCACAGTGGAGACCAAGGAGGATGCTGGGAACCTCCACAAAGGAGAGCCACAGGAGGGTGGCATGGGACCCCACAGGGGAAGAAAACAACTCCTGGTGGGGGACTCCATTGTTAGGAAGGTAGAACTGGGGGAGGAAGGGGAGAGGGAGGTAAGGTACCTGCCTGGTACCATGGCTTGGAGGGACAGGGAGCAAATCCTCAGGATCACAGGAGCAGCTGCACAGGGGAGGGAGCTGGATGTCATTGTCCACCTAGGGAGAAATGACCTGGCTAAGAAAGGGATCAGAGCAGTGCAAGAAGCATTTGTGGAGATGGGGAGGGGCCTTAGACAAATAGCACACACGGTAACCTTCTCAGAGGTGCTACCTGTCTATGGCATGGATGAGGCTAGGGTGCTCCACACCATGGGCTGCAATCAGTTGTTGAAAAACTGGTGTAGAGCTCAGGGGTTTGGCTTCATTCGGGACTGGGGGTCCACCTGGATGGATGCAGGACTATACTGGCATGATGGTCTGCATCTGTCCAGGAGGGGAACCAGGACCCTAGGTGATAGGTTTAAATACTTCATTGGCCAGCATTTAAACTAGCCAAGGGGGGAGGCACTGGAAAGGAGGAGGGAAATCCTAGCCACCCCCAAAAAATCAGGGTACTAAGTGAGGTAGACACCAACATAGAGATGTCAATAGGGAGAAGCACAGGGTTAAATGGAGAAAGTGACAAACTCAATAAGGACAGGGATGGGGCAAAAAAGGGTAAGGCCTTCAAGAAATGGAGGATAATGAGTATCAACACCCATAGTCTGGGCAATAAGCTCCCTGAACTGGTGGCCTTGATGGAAGAGGGATGCCTGGATATTGTAGTAGTCACAGAAACATGGTATACAGAGAAACATGACTGGGATGTTAACATACCAGGGTACACAACCTACAGGAGAGACAGGGAGGGCATAAACTTATTACACAAACTGGGGAATATGGGTGTGGGCAGGACAGTAGTGTGGTGGGTAGGTAACTGGCTGGGTGGCAGGACACAGAGGGTGGTGGTAAATGGCTGTCACTCCACAGAGGGAAGAGTGACCAGTGGGGTACCACAGGGATCAGTGCTGGGACCGGTCCTATGCAACATCTTCATCAGTGACATTGCACAGGATCTAGAAGGCAGAATTTCACTGTTCGCTGATGACACAAAGCTCTGTAACAGAGTAGACACACCAGAGGGTGTAGACAGAATGAGAAGGGACCTGCAGAAACTTGAAGAATGGTCAAGGGTTTGGCAGTTGAAATTCAATGCAAAGAAGTGCAAGATAATGCATATGGGGCACAAAAACCCTGGCACAATATATCATTTGGGGGGTGAGGATATAGCATGCACCAAGCAGGAAAGGGATCTTGGGGTTGTCATCTCTGGACAGGAAACAGTGTGACAAGGCATCAGGTAAAGCAAATAGGATGCTGGGATGTATAGGCAGGCATCACCAGCAGGAAAAGGAGGTCATAATTCCGCTATACAAGACACTAGTGAGGCCCCACCTGGAGTACAGTGTACAGTTCTGGAGACCATACCTACGTAAGGACATAGACAGGGTAGAGAAGGTTCAGAGGAGGGCAACAAAGATTGTTTATGGGTTGCATCACAAGTCCTATGAAGACAGGTTGAAGGAACTGAACATGTACTCCCTGGAGGAGAGGAGGAGAGAGGGATATGATAGAGACATACAAGTATCTTACAGGAGGAACAGGGTGCAGGAAAACACTATTTTAAGCTAAAAAGATGTTTCAGGACTAGAGGGCATGGGATGAAGTTGGAGGAGGACGATTCAGAGGAAACATGAGAAAGAATTTCTTCACAGAACAGGTGGTGGACAAGTGGAACACCCTGCCAGAGGAAGTGGTGGGATGAAACAATCACGGGATTTAAGACGCATGGGATAGACATAAAGGAATTCTAGAGGTCAGGGGTAAGGGGAAATAGACTTCTAGGAAAACAAACTGAACTTACAAGCTCAAATGGGCAGACTAGGTGGGCCATAGGCCCTTATCTGCCGACACTGTCTATGTATCTATGTAAGAGGGGGGAGTAGCTCTCTTTGTAAGGGAAGAGATAAAAGCAACTGAATAAAAGAGTAAGCAGGGAGGAGAGGAGGTACGGTGGGTCATCTTAGAGACTGGAAATGGCACCACAATCCACACAGGGGTTGTATACAGACCCCCATGTCAGGGTGAGGGAATGGACAAGGATATGATAGAAGGCATACTTAGGATGGCAGAGAAAGGGGAGATACTGTTGATGGGGTACCTTAATTTGCCAAATTTTAACTGGAGCATCTTTGCTGCAGCCACATCCAAAAGCAGGGCCATTCTTGATGCCCTTCAGGTGGCATGCCTCAGACAGCTAGTATTGGAACCTACTCATGAGGGAGCAATCTTAGACCTTGAACTCTCAAATGGGGACAGTGAGAGGATCTCAGCTCTAGAAGTGGGTAGCCATTTGGGAACAAGTGACCATCAAACAGTGTTGTTCATGATAAACTCAGCTACAGAGTCATGCCATACAAAAGTGAGGGTTCTGGACTTCAGGAGGGCTGACTTTGGTAAGATTGGAGAGTGCCTTAGAAAAGCACTTGCAAACAGGCTAGAAGGAGGCATGGAGCAACAATGGGGAAATATCAAAACTGCCATCACAGAGGCAACAAGCCTTTGTGTGAAGCAAATAAATAAATCAAAATGAAAGAAAAAGCCACTATGGTTCTCAAAAGAAGTGGCAGTGAAGGTTAAGGAGAAAAAGATAGCATTTAGGAAGTATAAGGAAACACAGAAGGAACAAGACAGAGAACTGTACCAGTTAAGGCAGAAGGAAGCAGGGAAGGTAATCAGAATAGCAAAGGCACAAACTGAGGTAAAGATAGCCAACTCAGTTAAGAAGGAGGATAAAACATTTTATAGGTATATGAGGGAGCGTAGAAAGACAAAGGGAGGGATAGTAAGGCTGAATAGAATGGATGTTGGGTGGACAGAAAGTGACAGTGAAAAAGCAGGGATACTGAATGAATACTTCTGCTCAGTATTCACAAAAGAGGAAGTTGGTGAGGTGCCTAATCCAATTAACAGACGCACTCTGGAGAGGGGGGTCAATCCCAGTCCTTTCACAGAAGAAAGGGTTCTGGAAGAACTCCTAAAACTGAAGGTGGACAAAGCAATAGGGCCAGATGGAATTCACCCCAGAATTCTAAAAGAATTAAGCAGAGAACTAGTGACACCACTGACTACCCTTTATAACAAATCATGGGAGGATGGTGTGGTACCTGAGGACTGGAAGAAGACTGATGTGATTCCTCTTCACAAAAGTGGGAGCAAGACAGAGGCAGGAAACTACAGACCTGTCAGTTTGACTTCTGTGGTAGGGAAAGTGATGGAATCACTTCTGAAGGAAAGAATTGTTGAGTACCTAGAGGCCAGTGGGGCACAGGACCCAAGGCAGCATGGGTTCTCAGCAGGAAGGTCATGTCAGACAAATCTAATTGATTTCTTTGACTGGGTGGCCAAAGTAGTAGACCAGGGAGGGGCTGTGGACATGGCCTACCTAGACTTTAGCAAGCATTTGACACAGTCCCACACAAAAGATTGGTAGTCATATTAACCAGCCTTGGACTGGGTCCCAGGGTGGTAGCCTGGGTAAAACACTGGCTGAACAGCAGCACACACAAGGTAATTGTAAATGGAGTCCACTCTGAAGAAAGAGGGGTTACTAGTGGGGTACCGCAGGGTTCAGTACTGGGTCCAGTCCTTTTTAATGTCTTTATAAGTGACATTGCAGAGGGACTGGAAGGAAAAGTATGCCTCTTTGTAGATGACACAAAGATCTGCAACAGGGTTGATACACAAAGAGGCATGGAAATGATGAAAAGGGACTTGGCAAGTTTGGAGGAATGGTCAGAAGTGTGGCAACTTGGATTCAATGCAAAGAAGTGCAAAGTAATGCACCTGGGAAACAAAAGCCCAGGGGAAGATTACAAAATGGGGGTGGGAGGTAGTAACAACAACAAAAATGGAAACGAACCTGAGGGTAATCATATCAGATGACCTTAAGGTTGGCAAGCAATGTGAGAAGGTGGTAGGGAGGGCCAGGGGGATACTGGGATGTATAGGGAGAGGCACCACCAGCAGAAAACAGGAAGCTGTTATCCCCCTGTACAGACAGTTGGTGAGACCCCATCTGGAGTACTGCGTCCAGTTCTTGAGACCCCATCTCCGCAAGAACATAGATAGGATGGAGACAGTTCAGAGGAGGGCAACTAAAATGGTGCAGGGTCTGCAAGAGAAGCCATCCGAGGAGAGGCTAAAGGAGCTTAATATGTATACTCTTGAGGAAAGGAGGGGGGGGGACATGATAGAAACATTTAAGTACCTCAGTGGAATCAACAAAGTCCAAGAGGGTAGCATCTTTCAGAAAAAGAGATGTGCAAGAACAAGGGGACACAATTTGAAGTTAGAGGGGGGACAGCTCAGGGGCAATGTGAGGAAGTATTTTTTCACAGAGAGGGTGGTGGATGCATGGAACAGCCTTCCTGAGGAGGCTGTGGGGTCTAAAACTGTGGAAGAATTCAAGAATGCATGGGACAGACATAAGGCAATTTTTGTGGGGGGTAGGAAGAAATAGGCTGTTGGTTAAATAGGATCTGCAGCTTATCTTCTAGGTAGGGAAATGGGCAGACCAAGTGGGCCAAGCGGTCCTTATCTGCTGTCAAAGTCTATGTTTCTATGGAACAAACAGAAAAGGGGAAGGCTAAATAGTAGTCACCAGATGACAGATTCTTCTTCTGGAAATCAAAATACCAGGGTTGTCATAGATGAGATATGTGTGTGGAGGTGCAATGAAAATGAGAAAAAAATATCTAAATTAAAAAAAATGAACATTCCTGAGAAACCTAGAAAGAGATGCTGTTAGCTTGGGAACTTTTTCTATCAGAATTAAAAGTGGTTGAGAGAAAAGTGGAGTCTTACCAGGACATGAGGGAAAGGTTAGAAAACCTAGAAGAGGTGATACAGCCAGTGCAGAATACCTGGTGGAGGCAGAAATACAAAACATTGAGCAGATACTGTAGAATGGTTTATTTCTGTGCAAGCTATACTTAGTGTATTAGCACTAATCAGCCACAGTTGAGCAAATTTAATGTCATACTCTGCAAATAGCTCCTAATTTGTGTCCATTATAAATATGCAATTTTGGCCAATTAGCACCATTTTATTTTAGCGCAATTATCACTTAAGTGAATATAGCTATAATTATTTTACATCAAAAATAGCCTGTTCTACAGTAAATGATTCAGGAAAGCTGGGGGTCATGGGACTGAGGGAAAGATAAAACCAGTTATTGTTAGGAACCATGCTCAAAACAGTGGCACAAATGAGGAGGCAGAGTTGACCTCTGCAGAAAGAACTGCAAAAATGCTAAAAAGGAAAGTTCACCTCTTTAGAAGTTCAAGCAACCTTCCCAGAGATCAGAGCAAATGGGTTTAAAAACCCAGCTGTTAAGCAACATGCTGACAAATCACTAGAAGGGGTATCACAGCAAGTACCAATATTAGGGCATCAAGGGATAAACAAGCCACAGAAAAGAGGTCTCCCCAGAGCTGAACCAAAAGGGGATATGCCACTTAGAAAGGGACCAGAAACCAGACAGGGGTTTTACAATGCAAGCAATGCACAGCTGTTTTAGTGCAACCCAAAGTGCTAAAGTTGTCATCCGTGCTTCCTGGTGTAATATGTTTGGAAGGGAAATAAACCCTGGAGCAATTACCCACTTAAGGTTATGCACAAGGTCTATTTAATGAGGTAGCTGACTATTGTGCCTCTTGTCCCGAATACCAAGTGAGTAGCCTAAAGTTTGGAACAAGTGCCCCCTTGTGTGCAGTGGACCAAATGGTTGCTCTATATGATATAAGGACCCCATGAAAATGATATGCTGGAAAATCATATCTTTTAGAAGTGGTGAGACTGAGTATGACAGGAGTGTCCAAAGAAATTGTGATTGATAGGGATATTGATGGTATAAAGGAATGATGTTCCCTGATAAATTATAAGTTTGTTGGTCCAGTGAAAAAATGCCTAATGCGTACAAAGAGCAAGCTGCACAAATTAATGATGACAGATGTGAATATTTGACACAACATAATACTGTACTTGATGGGGATACTGTGAGAGGTGCCTCCCACATCCAGAAGATTTTCACCGCATAAGATATTGTATGATCAACTGTCCTACAAAATGGCAAACTTCATTATGGAGAGAGTATAGGGCATGGTGCCAGTGGTCATTCCTGAGCGTTCTCTAGGCATGGCTCAGGTGGGTGTATGTGATAAGATATCTCTGCCCTTTGCCCTCCCCATCATTTTCAGGCCCTTACCAGGTTTTATCAGGGGCTATGGTGGGAGCCATACCAACCAAAATGTCAAGAGATGCCTTTTTGTAGGTGGTCTTTAAAACTACAGTGCAAGGAGACCTGCAAACTTGAAGTCAGCCCTTAATTAGATAATTGGGAGCAGCGGACTGTTGGGAGCAGCTGAGAAGCTGAATAAAATGAGCATGCCTCAACATGAAGGTTTTTATTATTTGCTGAAATATGTAGGGTGAGAGAGGTAAATCTTGCAGAACACAGAGCAGAAGAGGAGTTCTGAAGACATTCTGGCAGAATGTATAGGAGGATGTTGACCCTACAAGCCAGAGACAAGCAGAGCTGGGGAAGTCTGTCTGTAGGCCTGCTTGAAAGCAGAAGGAACTGATGGAAGCTTTGGCAGAGAATCAGCTCAGTATAGGCTGAATTGGGGCTCTAGAGTTAGTGGACAGAAAAAAGTAGAGAGGCAGTTTATTTCTTTTGTATAAAAAACGAGAATCACTGATGAGATATTTTTGGAAAACTGGAAAAGAACTGGAAAATAAATTAATTTTGAAGTATTTGAACAAGTGTAAAATAAAGAGTTTAGGTGTTTGAACTTTGAAACCTGACTGACCTATCATTTTGAATGTTCCCAAATAGCCTAGGCCACACAGTTGCACGTTACCTGTCACACACCCCATAGCCAAAATATCACTATTTCCTATGGTAATGAGCATGGACATAAAATCTCTGCAGCTAATTTCCATATATATTTATTTAGGAAATCGGAATTACAACCCTTTGAGTCATAGACTTTTTTCCAAAGGCTCCACATCAGAATAAAATATAGACATTCATACAGTACATACATAGAATAAATGTGGGTGAGCAGTCATACAGAGTATAAGTACAATGAGCACGGGTTAATGCCTATACATTTGGTAGCTAAAACAGAGCATAACTATCGACATATTTACCTAATGAGTGGTTAAGACCTATACAATTGGTAGCTGAAGCAATGCATGCTATGAGTTGGTAGTAAGCCACCTCAGGGAGGCCTTGTCTTATACATAATAAAATACATTCATAGTAAATAGCCTATGTGGAGAAACTGATGGGGTTAGGAGTAGGCCCTTTGATGGTCAGATGGATTGAAAACTGGCTAGCTGGACACACTCAGAGAGTAGTGGTCTGTGGGGAGCTCTCGAACCCTAGAGAGGTTGGTAGTGGGGTACCACAGGGCTCGGTCCTGGGTCGATCCTGTTTAATGCATACATATCAGACATCAGGAGGGTATAGGGTGTGAAATGAGTCTCTTGGGATGACTCCAAGATGGGAGCCGTAGTTGAGGAGAAGAGGGGAGGTGGCCCTGCAAGGGACCTGGACACCCTGGAAAGCTGGGCTCACACATGGAAATTAAATTTCAATATCACCAAGTGCAAGGTGTTGCATCTTGGTGGAAACCTAAACACAGGTACACCCTGGGAGGGGCTGGAGGCCTCATAGGGGAAAAGACCTAGGGGTCATGGTGGATACATGTATGAATAACTCTGAGCAGTGCAGGAGAGCAGTTAGCAAGGCAAACAGGATGTTGGGATGCATCGTGAGGATCACCTCTAGGAGCAAGGAAGTGATTCTGCCGCTGTACAATGGACTGGTTAGACCACACCTTGAGTACTGTGTACAGTACTGGAGACCACACTTGAAGAGGACATACAGCTCCTGGAGAGGGTACAGAGGAGGGCAACAAAGATGTTACGAGGGCTAGGGATTTGACTTATGAGAACAGACTTGAGGAGCTCTGCCTGTTTTCATTGGAGGAGAGAGACAGGGGGACATGATTGAGGTCTTCAGCCTCAGGGAATAAATAGGGTAAACATGGAGGGATCTTTAGACTAAAGCAGGGAGGTATCACCAGAGGGCATGGTTTGAAGTTGGAAGGTGGAAGGGTGAGGGGAAAAGAGGAGGAGGTTTTCACCAAGAGGGTGGTGGACCTGAATGCACTGCCTGGTGAGCTGGTTCAGAGATCCACAGTGGAGGGCTTCAAGAGAGGGTGGGACAGACATAGAAAGTGGATGTATCAGATGATGGCCTGTCCCGGGGGGGTGGGGATGGATGATAGGGGTTTCTGGAGATCAAGGGATGGGAGGGTCTCGGCATCCAACTAAGGATCTAGGTTCGAGCAGACTCGATAGACTGTAAGGCCTAATCTGCTGGCAAATAGTATGTTAGTATGTAAATATAGCTCCATACACTACATATTAACTAATGGGGTGTGCTGATTTTTCCAGTGACTGCGACCATCCTTCTCAAATCCCAGCATGTATCCCTTGTGCTGCTCCCAAAGTTAAGACAGCATTATTTGTAAAGTAACCTTCTCCCTATGTCTCAGGGTGTTATACAGTGCAATCAAGGCAATAAAGGCAAGGTTAACATACAGTATGTTAAATATATACTGATTACACACTAATCACATGCCAGTTATCCATTTACATTTTAAACAACTAGAGGTATTTATAATTACTGGTCAGCGTGTGCATTAATTGGACTGACACCACTTTCAAAGGTAGTAACTATATCTATCTGCATTAACTAACTGGATATTTACAACTGTGGGCAGAGCCAACATGAGTATTGTATGTACAAAAGGAGTGATGTCATGTTTTCTGTCCGTGGAAGTGACTGAAGGTGTAAATAGTCTCCTCCGCCTTAACCTCCTTCAAGAAATGTTTTCCGCCCTCAAATAAATATACTTTCATGTTAGTCAATGGTTGCAGGGTACTATTTTCTTTCTTAAATGGGTGGTACAAGAACTGGAACCTGAGTAGTGGGAGACAGCATTGTTTTTTGGGGGAAGTAAGATCCAACCCACCTCCACCAAGAAGCTCCTAAAAATGTAGCACACCTTTTTTTTCATTCATGTGAGAGTGGCATGAGGTTGATCGTATCATGCTGAAAGAAGAGTCACTAGTTTGGTATCTGGCCAAGGAACAGAGCAAATCTGTGTAGTCCAGAACAAATAATACTTAATTCATTCAAACAACCATTGGAACACATGATTATCATTGTCACCTGGTGTCTCAAAAGGAAAAAATCAGCTTTCAGGTATTTCTTAAACATTTATATACTAAAAATAAAGCTCAGTTTTTTGGATTAACAATATTTGTTTACCATATTCTATCTATCTATCTATCTATCTATCTATCTATCTATAGTTTGTCTTTTTAGTAGTTTCAAACCTTGAAAGCATTATTAAGTAATGCATTTAGAAATACGTTTTTAATTGTCTTTACAGATAAATCATGCAGGTTCATATACTTGGTGTAAACAGTCTGTGATGAAATGTATTTTACTTTTTTCCTGGCTCAGTTTCTTTCAGTGAAAAGAAAGACTGGAACAACAATCAGAGTTGCCATCCCCCTAACATTCCTGTTGAGTTTATACTCCTTGGAACCTGTTATTCCAGTTTCTGTGCCTGTGTGTAGTATATACTGTAGGAAGCTTTAGAGCACGATCCCTGGGGATCTCCATAACAAATAGTTTCATTGGTTTTCTTTCTCCTATGATACCCCCTGTCTTATGTGACAGTGATGTAGCCATTCCCTTAGATTTACCATGTGTACTGCTTTAAAATTAGTTTAGCAACAGCAGAGCCTTGTAACTGTTCTTATCCAGGGAGCACAAATGTCAACAGTTAGTATAGCAGATACCGAAGAGCAAGCTAACTGGGGTTTCTGTAAGACAACAGCTACTTAATAACTTTAATTCACTACTTTTGTTTTCTCTGTGCATCAGGTCTAGCTAGCAGGAGTGTTTTAACATCAAAAAGACAACTAATGAATTAGAGCTATTTAGCAGCTGTTTAAAGAGCTGCTTCCTGGAAAATTACCTGGTTTTGGGGGTGGGGGGTGCCATAAGTGAGATGGAATTTCATGGATGGAGGAGCTCATAACAGCGGAATTGGCATGTTGGCACTAAAAGCTTAGTGGTATGGATGTAGAAGCACCAGTATTTAAGCTTGACTTTGGTAGAGGATTACTTGTGGTGGGGGAGTGAGTCTTAGCATTTTAAACATAGTGTTTTTCTAGAATTTCAGCCTTCAATGGGTTAGTCATTGTAGCCATCTGTACAGTATATCACTAAGCCATGTGCAGTGGGGTATGGGTAAAACCCAGATCACTACACCCAGGCCACTGGAATATTACCTGGTTTTGGGGGTGGGGGTGCCACAAGTGGAATGGAACTTCACGGATGGAGGAGCTCATAGCAGCAGAAGTGGCATGTTGGCATTAAAAGCTTAGTGGTATGGATGTAGAAGCACCAGTATTTAAGCATGACTTTGGTAGAGGATTAATTGTGATGGGGGGAAGAATGAGTCTTGGTATTTTAAACATAATGATTTTCTAAAACTTCAGCCTTCAATGGGTTAGACTTTGTAGCCATCTGTACAGTATATCACTAAGCCACATTCAGTGGGGTATGGGTAAAACCCAGATCACCAGACCCAGGCCAGAGCTGTAAAATCTGGCCTGGGCACAGCTTGTGCAAATATTGCTGATCCGGTGGAGCAGCAATAATATATAAACTATGCAATACCCTCAGTAACACACCTACCCCAGTTTACATTTACCTGATGCCCATTTTTAGGCCTTAGATAGTAATATCTTCCTTCAAGAGAACAGCTTGTAATGAAATGTGGCATTTGGGCATATGCACTTTTATATTATATGAATTTTGTGTGTGAACTGTATATCAGTCCCCCCCAAAAAAAACAATCAAACACGTCAAATATCTTCAAAAACTTGTCTCAACATTGTGTTTATCTTCCACTTTTTCACAATGTATAGTTGTCTCAGCAGTGTTTTCAGTTAGGGTATAGTACCTTCATGTTTGTGATGGCCTGGTTCTGTTGAGTTGATTGCTATAACAGTCCATAGAATAAACTGCAAAACATATAGGTAACTATAATACAGATGGTGGCATTATTTTTAATTATACAATGGCAAGGAAAAATGTAAGAAGCTGATTGCCTGCTGACCCATTGAAATAGTGATGTTATTACACAGTAACTTTGGACTTGGATCATTCCTTCCATTTTCTCTTAAGAAATATTTTTCCACACTAACAAAAACATCCTTTAAATTCTGTATATAACAACAAGCCATTGTATAGTTGAAATAAGGCACTCCAGGGTGTGTGTTATCATATAATAATCTCACTCCTGGGGTGGTGGAAGCACTTGGCATCGCCTCTGCTTAAATATGCCCTTTCTCAATGTACTGATCTTTGATTCAGTTGGTGTATGCAACAGCCTTCATGTGAACACTCTGGGCTTCTCTTTGACTCCTGATGTCTATTTGCTTTAGCTATTGTATATTGCTTGAACTGCTTTGGTCTTATTGATGTGGTGCCTGTGTAAATGAGTATCTGACTCAAAGGTTTGTAAATCTGACATTTTTTAAATAAATAAATAAATGTTTATGTTTAAGCTCATGAAACACCCTTATCTAGTTAATGCATTCACAGTTGTAGTGGTTCTGCCAGAGCTTGTTTAGTGTGGGTATCACTCAGATCATCAGCCGTGCACTTGTTTTCTTCCTATTAATATCATTGACAAAGGGCTTGTCAGGTCACAGCATATCTCCAGCACTTCCTCCCTAAATTGCCATTAAGAAAATTAAAATCTAGTGCAAAAAAAAAGAAAAAAAATTTGATCTGTGATTTTTGTAAAATATAGGGGCCCAGATATTCAAACTGTGACGTAAAAGTGCGCAACAGCAGGAGCAAATGCAAGTCCACTGTGCCCATGCGCAGTCAAGATACACCTGCAGCACATGACTGAATATCACACCAATTGCGCCATAGCGCAACCAGGGATGTGCAGTGGCACAGTTCAGATGTGCAATAGCACAACCAGGGATGCTCAGTGGAGCAGGGCAGCAACGCAATAGCACAAACAGTTATGCGCAGGGACAGGATGCACAGGCGGACCACCCATGCTAGAGATGGGAAGAGGAGCACACAGCAGAACAGACATTGCCCCCCACACCCCATGAACTGCACAACCGGGGGAGAGCTGGAATAACCACCGGCCCATGGATACCAGCAACAAACCCACAGCCGGGGCATGGTGTACCAGCACACCCCTGGCAAGCTGTGACTGGCACACAAGGAGATCAGGCCACCCTGTGCCACACCATCCTACAAATGCAGATCACACCCTGCACTGCAATCCCCAGACACCCTACCCAGGGCAGCGCCCACTAGTGCAGGACACCCCACACATGCCACCACCCCCACCGTGATAATGCAACTCTGTGCATCACAGAACCATGCAAGGCAGCCCCACCACAAGCACCCTTCAGTGGGTGGCAGCAGACAGCGATTCAACAACTGCATACACAGTGCCACCACACACGTCCCCCACGAGGTACAGCTGAGAGACTGACCATGTGTCGGCACATGAGGTACCCCACATGTGACAGGGCATGCCCCGGACCCCTCCACCAGTGGTACAGCACCCTGCACACCCTCCCAAAGACACACCCAGACCCAGCACTGGCCACAACAGCCAGCACAGACACCCACAATGGTGCATGGAAGCATGCGCCACACAGGATGCAACACAGTGCATGGACAAACATCCACCCATACCCAAGGGCACACCAACACAGTGACACAGTAGTGGGTCAACCAAGCCACTGGCGTGTGGCCACGGCAGCTGTGTACACACGGCCAGCACCCCTCCATGGCACAGGTGTGCTAGCCACCCTGTGCAGGCACCATGAAGCTGTACCCCACCAGCATGTGGCCAGAGCACAAGTGACAGACAGTGGAGCACATCCCCTGCAACAGACACAAATGACAGCATGGAGGTGGGACAACAACAGCTGAGGCCACAGTGCCACCCGAGGCAGACATGCACCATACCGGTGACAGGAGGCAACCCAGCATTGTGCTAGATACAGTGGCTGTCCAGCATGGACAGCCACCACTGAAATGCCAGCAGACTGTGCAGTTCACACACATACAAGGGTATCAGCTGCACAGGCCATGGATGGTCTGACAGGAGTGCCATGGACACAGTGCATGCACCGTGGACCACTGCACAGTCATCCAGTGCACAAGGAACAACACACAAACCACAGACAGTGACTGATAGCTACACCCACACCATAGACAATTCCCTATGGACACACATACATGCCCATGCCTGCACCACCTCTGACAACATGCACACCACTGCAGCTGAGCACCTGTAGCCCACTGCAAATCAGAGACCACCACAGTAGGCATAACAAAACAAATGTATATTTCTCAAAGGTACTAAACATCTATTTATAGCTATATATATATATGGGGGGGTGAGGGCCACAAACCGGGTGGGGGTGGGTAAGGGGCAGGGGTGAACAAATGGGAGAGGGAAGAAGGGGTGTGAGGGTGGGTCCAGGGGGGTAGGGTGTATCATGGGGCATGGAGGTCTTAGCGGCTGCCCCGCTCCCCGCTCCTGTGGCGCCTCCTGCTTCTTCGCCTCCAGACACTGTGCTGGTCCAACCTCTGCAGTACCTCCAGTGGTGCCCTCGCAAGCTGGAGTAGCTCCTGCACGGCCCTCTCCAGCTGCATCATCCGCCATCCACCTAGGACAAGGAAGCAGAGTAAATAAGTGTGAATGTCCATCCCCCTGCAGCCCACTCATTGTGCATGGCATACAGCCATGGGACATGCCCCTGTGATGGTGTGCGACCACCCACAGTGATTGTGTCCAAATGACCTGCCTACCAGGTGCACGCAGCCATGTGGACCGCAGCACACACCCACCGACCAAGTCCCACACAGCACCACCATGGCTGTACAGTGACATGGCTAGGCGGTGTGAAGGCAGTGGCACAGCCATGTACCCGGTGCATACATGGACCCCCAGCAATGCACACCCACACATGCAGTGCCACTGGACAGTGCAGACTGTACTGTGTGGTGTTCACTTCACTGGTGTCAATGGATGGTGGCCATGCCCCGCTGCCTGCCCTGCAACACAGCATGCACAGAATATCCTGGAAGAAAGGCACTCACCATCATCGGCCTGATCCGGGTGCTGTAGTCCTCTTTGACGATCTTCCTATGGGTGTTGAACATCTCCACCACCCACACCTCTGTGTCGGTCCAGTCTGGCTTGGCGCCGCTCATCAGGGCCTAGGGTGCATAAATGGAGAGGGGATTATCAGTACAACCCAGTATCAAAGACCCCCCCACCCCAGGTGTGTGCGATCCCACTCAGCCCAGCCATGCTGCACCCCCCCAACACCACCTCCATCACCAACACCACTGCCCACACTGGACGGCCCACCCCCCCGTGAGGTGGACACATGCTCACCGTGATACCCATACTGATGCAACCAGTGTATGGATGGATGGGGCACCTACCTGGTCGTGGCACTATGCCTCTCCTGGCATGTGCCTGCTGGCAGGCAAGTCTGTCCAGGTCCCTGCGCTGGAGGTCCCCGTATCAGTGGCAACACTGCTCAGCAGTACGCCCGATTCCTGTGGCCTCCTCCAGTGCCACTGCCACCTCCTCCCATACTGCACTCCCGGCCCTGTCCATTGGTGCATCTCCAAAAAGTGCCCAAGCATGGGGCTCTACTATGGCCACCAAATTGGCCAGCTCCACGTGGCTCCAAACAGCAGCCCTCCTTCTTGCCATCTCTGAAGTTGGTTGGAGTCAAAATGGCACTCGGTAGTGCGGTCTGCCATGTGCAGATGCTGTGCGGTACAGCGCTGCCATTCCCCATCGCGCTGTCACTGAACAGAGCAATAGTGATGCACCCATGTGGATGCATGGTGAATAGGGGGCAAAGGTCTGTCACAGGGTCATGGGTCTCTCATGCACGGACCACCACAGCTCGATTGGTACTCACTGTGTGTAGCGCAATTGGGTGCCTGTGTGAGATGCCCTCTAGTGGCCTACCATGCTGTGGCTCCAAGGCACCTATGGCACCCGAGTGCAAGAGTGCCATACATGTGAACAGCACAGTAGCACCACTGGCACAATGGTGGCTGTGCCCTGCACTGCATCCCATGCACAGCACGTCAGCAGCACGGCAGGCGTCGACGTCAGCACCCCGGGCATGCACCGTTCAGTGTCCACTGCACACGTCACAAAACTGCACCCTTGTCTGAGCATGTTCAACACAATTGCGCAAGGCACAACAGCGTGATATTCAGCCAGCATATGCAAATCGGCTCATCAGCGATTCAATGGCTCAGATACTGCATTAGCATCCACTTAAGATTGTGCCTTGCCTCATTTGCATGCGTTGCACTATATAAATGCAACATTGGGCTGCAGAGGCCATAGTCTGGTATTGCAGTCTATTGTGGTGAGTTGCATGCTGTTTGGGAGTGTGGACTGTGGTGTGTGGGAGATGCATGGGACTACACAGTCAGAGGTAACACCTGTCATTCCCACAGGATCAATGATAAGTGACTGTGAGGTGGAGGAGGAGGAACAGAGATGTGGCAGGAAGAGGAGGCCAAACCTCACCAAGGCAGAAACAGATGCCCTGTTTGAGGCCTATCTTGACCAGGAGCCACTGTTCAGCGGACAGCGGGGAACACCAGATGCCCATGCTGCTGCATGGGGAGAGGTGGCACGTGCCGTCAACCAGCATGGCAGTCACCAGTGGTCCGTGCAGGAGTGCAAGAAGAAGGTGGGCATGGACAGGAGGAGGATTAAGGATAAGGTGGCTGCCATCAGGGCAGCATGGCCTGTGACCGGTTGGGGACAGCTGGCCGTGCAACGCCTGGCCCCACAGGAAGAGCAGGTTGCTGGCAGCATGCGTCGTTGTGCCATCGAGGGTGTTCCAGGTGGTGGCTTCCAGATGGGTGGTAGCCCGTCACTGCATGGTAGGTCCTGATCTGTCACTGTGGGAGGGGGGGATGCCACTGGGTAGGGCAGATACATTAATGCTACTGTGTTCCCTTACAGCTCCTGAGCATCTACATGGGTCAGCGGTGGTGGGCTCGTACACTGAGGGCGATACCCTGGACACAGAGGAGGGCCCATCCACCTCCACAGGTGTCCTACGGTCAGGACAACAGTGGGCACACCTGGCTGTCTGGACTGATGTTGGTGGAGCAGGTGTGGAGGAGGCCCTGCCCATGTCCCAGCATGCCAGCGTCCATGGATGCCAGCATGCTGAAATTCAGACTGGTGCCGGATCTGTCACTGATGATGATGGAGTTCACATCATGGACAGTGATACATGTGGGCCACAGGATGGCCAAACAGCAGGTTAGAGCATGGGCATAGCCATGGGTGGTGCCACCGTGGAGGCCTGTGTGACATCACAGTCCCAGCCTGTGCCTGTCTGCACCTGTGGGGCAGCACTGGTGTGTGTCCAGGACAGTGGGGCTGTTGCAGCCGCTGCAGCAGCACCGTTGAGCCCTGGAGAGTGGCATCTGGAGGGGCAGTGTCAGCAGTCAGCCAATGGCGATGGGGGGATAGTGTTGGGGGGCAGTGTCAGTGCACCACCTGTGGACATGCCCAGGCATGGCCCTGGTGTGAAGTGCCCAACCTCAAGGGGTGCTGCCCATCACATCCGCGAACAGCATGAGGGACATCATGCCGATCAGGTGGATGACCTCTTAGATGAGCACACCCGCATACTCCATGATTCAGTGGATCAGCAGTTGCAGCTTGTGATGATGGTGGATGCACTCAGTGCAGTCCTGCACCAGGCAGAGGAGTGGCGCAGCAGGGACACCGGTGTCTCCTTCTGGCAGGGATGGACTGGCTGTGGGAGGATGTGACCACCGCCATTGACAGGCAGACACAGGCATTCACAGCTGTCATGGCCACAATGGGCACACAGTTATTTGTCCATACATCGCAGACATCGCGCAGTGCAATGTCCACCCCCCATTCCCGGCGTTGTGTGTCACCATCCTTGTCGACACCGGGTTCAGCTGTGGGCATCCTGAGCACGCCTGGTGCAGGCATGTTTGGTGAGCTGCAGACCCCTGCTCGAGAACGGTCACATTCCCGCAGTGGAAACCCCTGGGGGACCATCGGTGCCACCCCATGAGGCCATTGGTCAGCCTGTCTCTGCTGGCAGGTCTCGGTGGGGCCGCCCATGCATCCATGGTGGCTGTGGCACTGTGCCACGTGACTGATCTGTCTCCCACCATGACTACTGTCTGACGCTGCCCTGTATGCAGTGTGTTGTTCAACGTGCAATGCATGGGTGGGGTACCCGGCCCTGCACACACACACATGTTACATCTGCACACCCTCCTGACTGCTGGCCACTGTGGCGTGTGCATGATGATGCCTGCGTTGCGCTGTCCACCACTGTGCAATGGTGCCCAGTGTCTGACACACGAACAATGGCAGGCACTGGGTATGGTGGTCTGTGGACATGTGTGTGGCTAGGGGTGGTGGTTGGGATCAGCGTGCCTCCTACCCTTTGTGCATGTCTTGTGGGGATGCGTGTGTGTGTGTGTGTGTGTGTGTGTGTGTGTGTGTGTGTGTGTGTGTGTGTGTGTGTGTGTGTGCATGACCACGTGCTGTGTTAGACCTTGCCCATCCCTGACAGTGTGTGCGGTTCCATGCTCAGCCAATTCCCTTTACGACATGCACCCCTGGGGTTTGTCCATATGTGATTGTGGGTTGTGCCCTTGCCATAGGTGGTTGTACATGGCCCCATGACTTACCTGGGTTGGTTGAAGTGCTCCTCTGTGATGGTGCCCCGGTGCAGCTGCACCATCCGGATCAGTTGGGGGTCCCTTCGACCAAGGGGGGGGCTGCCCATTACCATCTACACCAGCGTCCTCATTGTTCCCATCACTGTCCCCCTCTTCGACCTGTACAGCTATCCCAGAGTCATTGGCCATGTTGTGCAGGATGCAACAGGCCAGGAATAGCCCACAGGTCTTTGAGGGGCTATACTGTAGGACACCACCAGACGTGTCCAGGCAATGGAAACATGCCTTCAGCATCCCGAACACCCACTCTATGACATTGTGTGTGGTGGCATGTACCTCATTGTAGCGTTGCTGCGATGTGGTCGTGGGCCACTGGTATGGTGTGAACAGCCAGGGACGGGGTGGGTATCCAATGTCACCTGTGTGTAGAGTGTGGACATTAGTTTGGTGATCAGTGTCGCCCTGCCATGGGCCATCTAGGCCAGTACCCATGTCACCTCTGACTATGCCCCTCCCAAGATCCATGTCTTTCTTTGTGATTTGCATACTCACCCACTAGGTGGCCAGTGGGGATGTCCCCACTCTTGAACCTGTGGCACAGTGCAGACTGGTGCCAAATGAAGGCATCATGTGCTCCCCCAGGGTGCGTGGCACAGGCATTGGTTATGCGCCCCCTAGCATCGCACACCACCTGGCAGTTAATGCTTGCATAGCCCTTTTGATTTATGTATGCTGCACTTTCCAGGCCAGGTGGCATGTGGATGGCCACATGGGTGCAGTCAATGGCCCCGAGCATGCCAGGCATACGTGCTACCCTGTGGAACTCTTGTATGTGTGCTGCGTGCTCCTCCAGTGTGCTGGGGAAATGGATGTACTCCATATCATGTGGCAGCAGTGCGCTGAGGAATTGTGTGAGTAGGTGTGACGTGGCCAACTGAGTTATGCCTGTTGTGTCCCCTGTTGGTCTCTGGAAGGTACCTGTGGTAAGCAGGCACATGACAGCTGTCACTTTTGTCTCCACTGACAGAGCATGGCTCCATCGTGTGGGTGCCTGCATCACATCACTGCACAGCTCACAGAGCCGCCTCAGGATCACCCGGTTCAGGCGGTACCGGCCCACTATCTCAGTGTCACTGTACAGCTCAAAGCTGGTGTGGGCTCAGTACTGCCTGTTGGGGGGCATACCACTGATGGGTCCTTCCACAGCTGCACCCCCCCGCTGCCTGCTTTCTCACACCCCTCGTTACTGCCTCCATCTGAATGGTGGCACATGTCTCTGGCTTTTGTTACCCCCCCCCAGTAGCTGTATTCCTGTTCCCCACTGTCCTTTCTGCTACTCCCCCTGCACCGGGAACACCTCCCAGATTTGGACGTCCTGCCCACTGTCAGTGCCCTCAGTCCAGTGTGGCACTTCCCCTTTCCTCCTGCACAGTGGCACAGGTTCCCCACTCCTTCCCTGTTCCTGGTGGTTTCCAGGTGCTCTGTCCTGGTCCTGCCCTGTCCTGCTCACTGCTACTGTGTGCCTGGTAGCTATCAGCTCACTCCCAAATCTGGCTTTTCTGTAGCGTTCTTGCTCCTCTCTCTTGTTCCTTTATATTTTGGTTCATTTCTGCTATTGTGCAAATTCTGTTTGCTCCCCTATTGCGCATGGCGCATGCTGTTGAATATCTCACTGCACCATTTATTCATGGTTCCTCCCCTTTCAGTTGCTCATGCATTCATTACCATTGCGCTCTTGCGCATTGCAATTTGGAGGGGCGCAGCTACCTCCCGGTGAATATCGCACAATGGTGCATTTTTGGACTTGTGCTGGCGCATCCCTGTTGCGCATGGTGCAACCCTTTTGAATATCTGGGCCAGGGAGTTTGAAATTTTGCTGATTCTGTGATGTTTGATATCATGGTAATACAATATCATCAACTGCCATCCTCTTGTAAGTGTCTTTTATGATCCCCCTTCCAGATTCATACATGTAGTACTGCCAACTTCTGCTGACTTTTTTCTTTGTTTACAGTAAACATACCAGAACACAGTAAATGATAAAAAGCTCAATTGAGAATACGTATATTTTAATGAGGGTCTGGAGCCGTAAAACACACGATGTCCCTCTCATCTTACCACCACCCACTATTAGGCATTTAAATTGAAATGTGTGGCTATCAAATTATATACAAACTACAACTGTTTCAGCTAATCCAATCTAGCTTAAAAATGTTGAGTGACAGCTGTGGGAGAAGTTGGTGAGATGCAAAACAACAAAGTATTTGTTTTTGGGACCAGCAATTTTGTAACATAAACAAATGGTTGGCTTTCATTATTCATTTTTTTTTGCACACTTTCGATGTGTGATATCAACACAAACCTTGGGTGTATAAAAAAAACAACTTATTGTGTTCAACACCCCATACATCATTCTATATGTAGTATGTGGATATTAGTTTTACTTTTAAACTGTGGAACCAGTCAAGTTTCAGGTATCCCTTTTCTAAGTGGTTCTGCTTATCTCTTTTGAACCATTTCTCACATGCACGATGCACACACACACACACAAGCACACACACACACACACACAAAACGATGCAAAAAACCTACTGCCTCATCACTGTACTGAATAAACCCTGCTCAAACAGGCAAATGAGGTGAAAGCTGCCCTTTCATGTTGTGCTGACCTAGTACTGTCATATGTGTCTATTATGGACACTGCATATTAAGGACAGTTTCTGCAGTCCCAACTACAATTTCATAAGTAATGAGCAACCTGCATATTACAGATATACTGATACTCATGGCAGATTTTTTTTTTTTGGGGGGGCTCAGGGTGGTCCATAACAGAATATTTTCACCATACTATTAAATCATATTGCTTGCAACATATGTCCAGGCCCAAATACAGTAACACTATATATGGGATGCTCATGCAAGTTTGATATACTGTATGTTTCAAATTAGGACTGCACCGTTTGAATAACAGGCTATTACAATATTTACTTTTCAGTTTTGTCTTTGGTCAGCTATAAGCTAGTTAGGTTCTTTCTTTCTTTCTTTCTTTCTTTCTTTCTTTCTTTCTTTCTTTCTTTCTTTCTTTCTTTCTTTCTTTCTTTCTTTCTTGTTCAAGTTGTTTATTGTTGATTGGTTTAGATAAACCATTACAATATTAGATACATTTAAAAAATGTTAATTTTAAATTCTCACAATACAGAACATATAAAGATACAATAATAAATAATAAATGAATATCATTAAACACTACAATGAATTTGACAATTAAGTAGGTTACACCTGAATCAGTTCAGCAATTTGTTTCAAATTAAAGTTCCCCTTACAAAGATTCTGATCTACATTTTTACTGTATGCTCTATCCTATATTTCTATAAGGTCCTTTGATAATACGTAAAATAATGAACCCATTAAAGTTTTCAGTCCTTCCAACAGGGGGATTCTGTCTGGACCTATTTTATAAGTATGGGACACTCCCTCAGTGCCACTGCCTGTTATCAATTACACATGAAACATTTTATGTACTGTCAGGGTTCTAGTCAGTCCTATAGTCCTTGTATGAATTAAGTGAGACTCCATCATAAAAATCCCACTGTAAGCTGGCAGGAGCAATATCTCTTTGGAATACTTTTACCATTAAGTATCACTAAACCACATTAATATCTGAGTATTAATCCAACCTGGTTACTAGGTGGATATCCCTATAAATCAATCATGGTCCGTAATTACCTTACTTGTTAGTTAGAGTCCAGAGAAACTGTAGTGCCAGCAAAAGCAAGAAAATAAAATGGGTCCTGTCACAGTATGCACATTTTGAACAATAGACTTTGTTTTACCCCTGATATTCCCTACTAAGTGCCTATGAGTATAACTGGCAGTAGAAGCTAAGAATACCTTTGTCAGGCAAAATTATTGCACCACTCCAGAACATACATACTACCACGAGATAAGAGGGACAGTCCTTCTAGAGGTTATATATCCAACTCTATTACTCAATTACTCAATAAGATTGTTCTGACCTATGATACTTAATACTTCAATTGTATATCTGCATAAATTGAATTTGTAACAGGATATTTATGCACACTACTTTTAAAAAATATCAATGCCGAAAAAGCAGTATAGTCCCAAAATTTCACATAGTTAAGGAGCGGCATCAAACAAAGATATCACCTGAATTCAAACTTCAACTGGAACAAATAGAAATTATAAACTAAGTAAAAAACCTTCTAGAGAAGTCAGGGTTTGTGTAATCATATTATAATAACTGGGGATTTTTTTTTTTGCTAAGGTAAATCAGGTTATAATTCACCATTATAACCCACAAGTTATAACGGCGAAAACACGCCTGGTTTCTCCTGTGTGCATGCCCCAACAGCAGCTCTTCCTTGATTTATGGCCAGCTGCCAGCCCTTTACGACAGATGCTGACACTCAGCAGTAAGTCGATTTTAAAAAAAGAAGTAAATAAGGAGCACTTCAGTCCTTAAACTTAACAATTTTAACAAAAATAAATAAAATAAATGCAAAGAAAACCTTTCCCTTTATAAGCTGTTTCTGGACTGCATGAATGCTGAAACCCAACTGGACAGCACTGCACAGGGAGCATTTTTTTTTTAATTTTATATAGTTGCTGTGGCAAAAAAAAATGATCCAAAGCAATTATATAAAATAAAACATGGGGTGGTGTGTTTAACGCAAGATTTTGCACACAACCCTCAGTGTTGAATGCTTAGATAAACTCCACGAGCTTCGCTCTTGGGGTTTATGTAGCATCCAATACCTCGGGGTGTGTGTAAAATCTTGTTAAGCATACCACCCCATGCATTATTCTATATATTGTTAGTTCTTTTAAAATTCCAGGATTTTGCAGTACTCCAACAATCAGTTCAGTGCATTTTTTGGACAAAATGGGTAATAAAAAACAGTAACTTTTGAAGGTAATGATTCCCAAACCAACTACCCCCGTCATTGAAATCACATCTCTCTATCAGTCATTTAAAATAGCTACCACCTGCAGGCATGAGTGCAGACAATTTATCTCTCTTATGTCTGGCTGTAGTTGGAGTCCCAATCTCCTATAAGGATTCTTAAAGTTCAGGCAGTTTCAGCATATCATCCATTGCTGGTTTTCTTTAATTATTCTTGGAAGCAAAATTCTGTAAAAAAAGGAAGAGGCATCGATCGTCTGAGCATAGTATCTTTTATCCTGTTTTAAATTAGGAGATACCTCAACTTATTCTCCCCAAGCAACCATGGCTTACCTTTAATAAACATAATAATGCCTATATGCACATAATGTACCCTACCAGCTGAGTGTTTCTCTCATGTTGCCCTGGTGCGGGACAATCTCCATTTCCTCCTTCCACCAGCTTCTCTCTCCTCTTCTCTCCTTGGGCTGTACTTCTCTTAGCTCCAAACTTCCTTCCAGAGCTATGGATTGATCCAACATGCCCTCAGCCAGCATTTTTCTTTCTTTTGGGTCAGGCAAAACTTTAAACTTTAAACAGAGCTGCAAAATAACTTTGTCTCCGGTTTCAAACTACATCGCAAGGTTGCCTAGTCAAGTCAATCACTACCCAAATGCTGCTCCTGGCAGCCGTCCCAAGTATACTACAGCTACCCAAGGTCTAAAAGGCTCAATATCACATACAGTGAACTAAAACCACGAGGGCTTCATTCAGAAACTTTATAATTTATCAAAGTAAAGTATTAAAAATAAAACAGGATTTCACTACAAACAGTTCGGGTCAGAGCAGAGAGAAGTGGAGCAGCATTGTGGCCATCTTGCTGCCCCTCCCTTCCTTTCTCTGTAATTAACCAGGTATGCCCACTGGAATAAAGAGTCCCTTTTTTAGGGGTGATCTGGAATTAATTACATAGTATACATATACTGTAATAAGGATTATAAAGTTAGAATGTGCATGAATATATAAACTAAATAAACTATGCTTAATACATTTAAGATGTGGATACAGTATTCGCAGGGGTGCAGGAGATTAGTACATAAGCATAATCAAAGCAGAGGTCAAGGCAAGAGCACAGTACATTCAAGACAGGTACCACAGTGGCAGGCAATGGGTCAAGATATACTGTAGATAGTACAGCACAATAAAGAAGCATAACATCACCAAGTACTGTTATTTTATTTTTTTATTTTTATTTATTTAGTTTTTGTTGACTGGGTAAGTGCACTAGACAAATCCTGCCTATTTTCAGGCACGACCCAGGGGAGGGGGATACAGATGAATGCCAACTGACCTTGAACCAGATTAAGCTGTTGGTGGTATTTTTAGTGAATAAGAGAAATTTGGCCAGGACACTGGGGAAATTTCCCTACTCTTTTCGATAAGTGCCATGGGATTTTTAACATCCACCTGAACTACCACCAGTCCAGGCAGATGGGACCTTGGTTTAACGTCTCATCCAAAAGACTGCACTTCAGAAGTGCAGCACCCCTCTCATGCTGCACTACAGTGTCAGTACTGGGATATTAACCCAAGTGCCAGATGTGAGAACTGAACCCACAACCCACTGATCTCCCGGCCTCAGAGGCAAGTGTGCTACCTACTGAGCCACTGACACTGACAGTCCAAAGGCAGACAGCAATTACAGGTCAGTGATTGCAGGAACACAGGCTGGGCTTGAGTAGACACACCTTGAGGCCTTTTCTAAAACCTTCAAAGGAGGAACAGTTTGGAGGGAAATGAGAAGAGCGTTCTATGGGGATGGAGCAGAACTGGCAAAGGATCTTATCCCTGCATTGGACCTAATCAGTTGAATTTCTAATACTGTAGTGAGAAACTAGAGGACCTTGCACTTTCTGTAATGGTTTAAGAGACAGGATACCTTGGAGGCAGGAAGGAGTGGGACCCATTATAATTTTGTAAGTGAAGCAGAGGAGAGGATATTCTAGCCTGCCTTCCAAGGATGGGCAATTCAGAGAGAGAAAGACATAGCAGTGATGCACCCTAGGTGGGGCACTCAAGGCAAATCAGACAATCTTATTGTAATGTACATTAAGCTTACTAAGATCAGTGCTTCTCAAGGAGCTAAGAACTGGGGCTTCATATTAAAGGAGGGGGAGCAGCGTGCTCCTTGAAATAACCAGTCCATATTCCTTGGATAGGTTGTTACTGAAGCAGTGTAGCACACCACATGAATTAACTTAATAAAATGGTAGTGAATTTGGGACCTCTTGATGGGCTAGCACATGTTTTTACCTATGGACTTATCACTGAACAAAGAATAAAGAAATGCAAGTTCTTTAAACCATGCCACATTACATTCCCTTACAGAAAAAGGGAAAGAACTCTGTACAAATGTTAAAATTTTGATGGTACAATGTGCAAGGGTATATGCTTGTATATGCAAGCATCATGCAAGTTTTTGTGTGACTACACTACATGTAAGTTGTTACGTCACAGTTATATGCAAGGAATGTATGAGTATTGTAACTGTTTTCCATGCTTGACAAATTCATGAAAGAAAATGTCCTTGCTTCATGCAATAAAATTCCTTACCAACATCCTGAGATACAAGAAAAATTGTGTGTGGGGTTAATGTACTATGATGTTGGTTTTGCATCCTGATGTAGCGCTAGAACCTACAGTCTTCTGACTCTACAGGTTGCATTCAACCCACTGTGCCACTGAAAGTGTGTTGTTTCATTGTTGTGCAAAAAAAGTGTATAAACAGGTAAACAATTATCCTTTTTTCATATAGCTTTTTACCCTCTGGGCAGCTTGTCAGTCCTGTCTCCATCTTCCTCAAGCTGACACCTACCTGCCATGGACCTTATCTGGAGCTGGTTCCTGCTTGGTTTGCCCCCCTTGGCTGGGCTGGAGGATGGAGGGCCATCCCTAACCCCCACCAAGATACACATCAAGAGGCTCCAGGTGTCTGAGTGGTGGTGCAGGTCAGGGAGGGTACAAAGGGCATCATGTAGCACAATGGGCCCTTTTTCTGCCTTTCCCCCATTCCCCTGGTTGTGACAATATAGGCACAGGTGTGCGGAGCACACACACACACACACACACACACACACACACACACACACACACAGTGCAGAAAATTGTCCCTCCCACTAAGTCACACACATCTGCACTGCCACCGGGCCTCCACCCAGTGGTAGTAGGAGACCAAGACAGTGTGCCACTACTTCCCAGAAAGAGAGGAGAGCAGTACCTGAGACACTTGATCCTGTCTTCATGAACCAACCCCCAGCAACCTGATTTTGTTCTTGAACCTATGTCACCAGCATAGCAGTAGGTGGAACACCATCATTTCAGTCTTATGCACCGCTAGGCCAGCAGCAAGGAATTATACTGATAAATTCTTACATGTTTCTTGCATTTTTAAAAGGAAATGCCTTCATTCTGCTGCCAATATTTCTGATTTGAAGGCACAAGACCATTCTTACAACTCTTGGAGTGGTGCCCACATCAGTATTATAATACACCTGAGGTCATAATGCTGTACTGAACTTGTGGCATCGCAGTCATTTTAACATGACTAATTATGATGTAGCTATAGAGAGATAAGAATACAAGTGGGGACTAAGAAACGAGGGTGGATAAACTGTTCCTCAGTAATGACAGGAATGGAAATCTAAGAAAGATGTATGTAATATTAGCTGAGTAGTAACTAAATAGTACATTTTAAGAAGTTTTTTACTGAGGTTCACGTAACTTTTTTCAGCTCACATTGTACCCAAAGATTTCTACTGGCACTAAGAAGACATGCATTCTTTCCTGTAAGTATATAGAGTAGAGCAGTCCTTGGGCATTTCTTACAAAGTGTTATTCATCCTTAAACACCACATTTTACACTTGCATGTTTTTTAACAAGTGTAAGCATATTATTGTTTCTTGCACTATTGTTATAAACATGTACACATGCTTGCAAAAATAGTGCCAGCAAAAAATAATGTGTTTTAACTTGTCAAAAACCAAGCAAGTATAATTATTTTGTACACACTACATTTTAAACTTGTAGAGTTCTTGACTAGAATTAAAACATATATTGTGATCTTGCAAATACCTTGTGTGTACTTGCAGTAAACTAGCATTTGTTCATGCAAAAAAAATGACAGTTTGTTTATCTGATAAAATTATTGCACGGTCATGCAAAGAACAGATATTTTGACACTAAGTGCATTTTCTTATATTATTCTTACAAATCATGCAAGACCAGTCATAAACATGCATTTTAAGGGTAAGCAAATTAATGTACCAACACACTGATATTTTCAGGTTTGCACTGGTCACCATCTTTTTCAACACACACACACACACACACACACACACATGCACACAATCTCACTCTTACTCATAAGTGAATGAGCGACCAGGTAAACATTTATTCTATGTTGTTTTTATTGTGTCTTTCTTTAAAGTCCCTTTGCTCAAAAGAGAAAAAATACTTCATAGTTTTCTACAGTAACAACAACAGAAAATCACTGTTCTAGAATTTCTCAATTTACAGGCTGTTTCTTATTTTAAAAGCATAAACAGTTCTCCGCTCCACCCAGCTACACAAACCCTCCCTAGAAACTAGAGATACTGTGAAATTATATTTCACAGGAGAAATCCCCACAAAATCGGCAATTTCAACATACTAAATATTTTGCGGGGTATGAAATGTGGAATTTTGCCCATGAAATTTCACCAGAAAAGTGGTGAAAACTCACTGGTGAAAGGTGAATTTTGCCATTTTGTGGGTGAAATTTCACCTTCCATGGGTAAAGTTTTGAATTTTGCTTCCATGAAAAATTTTACGAAACAGGCTAATTTCATGAAATACTGTATTTCGCGTAACGAAATTTTCCAATTCTGCACATCTCTACTAGAAACCCACAGTGCCTTCTGACAAAACTAAATTAAATTGGGATTCTGTTCATTTATTTAAAGCTGGGGTAATGTCCACAAACAATCTTCTTCAATTAGTACCGCACCAAATGCCATCTGTGACTACAAATCCCAGTGATACCAAACAAGAAAACAGGAGATGGCACTCACCTCCCTTATGCTGCACTTTGAATCACTCAGTCCAGTACTCAACGTGAGGGCCTCAGGGATTTGTAGTCAAAAATGGTAATCAGTGCTGTGTTGACTAAAACAGATCAAAGACATACCATGCACTGAAGAATTAAACTGACACTCAGTGATTCAATGCTATTTTGATCATTAACATACTGTCCTTAGGGTTTGTAGGGAGGTTTTGTAAGGTATGGTACTGTTTGTGTTTTCAAAAAAAAAAAAACTGGGCTACAAATCAAAGGAAGAACAAAAAGGGAGACACAAGTAGTAAAAAAATGCAGACATTTATGGAAGACTGGTAGGGAAGGCTTATAAAAATACTTAGGATAGGAATTAGGATACAGATTACATTTTTAAACACAGACTGCAGATGAGGGAAATTGATAGATTGATCACAACACAAACTAAACATCCTTTAAATACTTAAACTTCTCTAATGATGATCTGTGTAGGCTAAAACTACTTTAAACTATGTTTTTGTTGGAAAAAAATAACACCTATATTATTTTACTTATTTTTGTTTTTAATTTTACTTACATTATCATAAGAAGTGCAATAAGACACTTCATGGTATTGGTTGTGCTGGGCTGACTGCACTTCCTAGCACTGAAGGTCCTTTCCTGGCCATGATCTCATGCCTCACTAAGCCTCTGGGAGTGTTGCTATTACAGTGCAACCAGCACTGTTGTCTCTTATAACTTAGTTGAAGAGCAGCTGACACAAGTTGAACCTCAGGGCAGGGAACTTCTGTCAGGGAGCCACCTGCCTGAGGAGTTAAATAAGCCACACTTTATATTTTTTTAGTAGAGGGATTCTTTAGTTAGTTACCTCAAAGCTACTAGGATCTAACTTCCAAGATCACCCTGAAAATTTGAGGACCACCACAGCCTTGCCCCAAAATTCACATTTTGATGACCTGAAGTAGGGAATGGGCTGCATTGCATAGAATAGAGTGCAAGCTTGACTCAGGGCATTGCCTGCCTTTACAGTACTATGTTCAACTTTGGAGGCAACTGCACATGTTGTGGGGGGTTACATATTTTTTTTTATTTAAACTTTTGTTATGAGCCTAATCCCTTTTTCAAACACAACCCAGGATCATAAATTACAGTCAAGTTGTTACTAGTGTTGTGTGAAATTGGAAAATTTACCTCCGCAAAATATTTCATGTAATTCATGCATTCCACAAAATATTTTGCAGGGCAAAATCCAAAATTTCACCCTCTGAGCAAGTAAAGTTTTCCCCAAAAACCAGCAAAATTTGCCACTCATGGGTGAAATTTCATCACCAGTGTCAATATTTTGCCACCTGCAGGCATAATTTTGCCTCCCTTGGGCAAAATTTGAAGTGGCCACTGGTAAAAGTTGTCCCTGGTGTCTAGTGGTCCCCCCAGAAGGTCACCAGTCATAACTGAATTAAGTCCCTCCCCCAGTTGCCTTGGCTCTCTCATGTCCTTTTTTTTTTGCAATTAACTTTATTTTTATTTCACTCAACACAACTAAAAACAAACCCAACAAACCTTGGCAGAGAGGTAGAAGACAGCATTTGCAAGTTACCATACAAAAAAAAGGGAAAACCACCCCACCCACCTCCACTCTCATGTCCTTTTTAAAAAAAAAAAATGAAACCCACACTCTCTTTTGCCTACTGCCCCCCCCCACAGGTCTATCACCAGACAAAATTATTATCCTTAGTGTCTAGTGGTCTCCCTGGCCAATCACCAGACATAGTTGAATTAAGCCCCCTTCCCCCAGTTACCCTGGCCCCCTCATTTACTTTTATTTAAAAAAAAATCAGACTCACTCTCCCTGGTGTCTAGTGGACCCTGACACCCCCACCCTGTCATCATGAGCTGACACCCACCCAGTTCCCCCCAGTACCCCAAGTGGGCCACCAGCACTGCCCTTCACTCACTTCCATGGCCGGCAGCCCAACTGAGCACTTCAATGAATGAATGCGCACTTGAACAAGCATGCATTCATTCATTGAATCACTCAGTTGGGCTGCCGGCTGTGGAAGTGAGTGGAGGGCTGTTCTGGTGGCCTGATTGGGGTACTGGGAGAGGAGAGGTTAGTGGTAGTCATGATGACAGGGTGGGGGTCCACTAGACACCAGGGAGAGTGGATTGCATTTATTTTTAGGATTAGGTGTCCAGAGAAAATAGTGAGTTAACTGGGGGGCAGGCTTGATTTATTCACTTTCACTTAATGGCCAGGTAATAGGCCAGGGGAGGGAGGCCATTAGACACCAGGAAGAATGATTCTTTTTTTCAAAATTTGGTCTGGTAAGCAGCTGGGGGAGGGGGGACCAATAGACACCAGCATTTGCTGTGGTCAGTGGGCGAAATTGCAAAATTTCATGCAACATTTCACATGGCAAAATTGCCAATTTTGCTGTAATTTCACTGCATCTCCAGATGTTACCCATATAAATGAAATACTCCCTCCCCAAAAAATACATAAGATTGTCTGCAAAATTACTGATAGCACTAAAAGCAGAAACTTCCCCTGATCATGTTTGCAATAAAACTATCCAGTGCAGCTCCATTCCCTACTTCAGGCCATCAAAATTATGATTTTGTGGGTGGAGTGGGTCTGTGAAGATCCTCAGCTGCTTGGCACAGTCTAGGAAATGAGATTATAGCAGTTTTCAGGTAGATAACTAAAGAATTCCCCTAATAAGAAAATTAATTCATGGCCTATTTACCTCCTCGGGCAGGCAGCTCCTTTGGTATTAGTTTCTTGCCCTAAGGGTGACAACTGCTCTTTAACTAATCTGCTGATGGGTACATTTTGTGATGGTGTTATCTCAACTTCATTTGATCTTGAGGTGATGCATTTGAACTAGAACAACCCTCCCCAATGGGTAAGGTCATTGTCATATAGATTATATACGAATGTGTCTGTTATTTTTTTTTTGTGTAATACAAAACTCAGTAACATCTCCATGCTCCATACTGGGGATCTTAGACTTTTTACTGGGGATCTTTGAATTTATGGAGTGTATGCAAACAAAAGCAGTTGAAAAGTATTATCCTCTAAACTACACACATTGTGAAGATGTTGGTTATGAAAATCAAACTGATGATGCAGGCCATGTTTCTTTTATGGTCTTCTTTACAATCAAGGGCAAACATGTCTACATAAAACAGCACTCCATTAGTAAGGACAATCCTTTCAAAGTGCAAGTTTATAATTTTATGATGTGTTTTAGATCTTTAGGTGCTAATCTAGGTGTCAAACAACCTGATAAATTTATCACATGTGCACTCCCAAGTGAGTAAAAACATAAAGCACACAAAACATTTTGTTCATGGTTCTTACAGCAATGTATTATAAGCTATTAAGTACTGAAGCCTTTATAAGGTGCAAGAAATAAAGGCAGTGTACAAAGGCGTTACATGTAAGTGTATCCCCCACTGGATTTGTAATGTTATATTGGTATGTAGTTAACAGACTTGCTTTGCCAGTTCAACATCCCTAAGGATTTCATTTGCCAGTGCAGAGGAAAAGTGTTTATTAGAAAAAACAAAATCAATGTTATTTCAGTGGACAAACACTCTTTGAGTACCTTCCCACCACCACAACCACTATTCAAGTCTAAGATGCTACACCAGTGCTAAACATTGCTAAGTAAGATTGAAGCAGAAAAGAGTTGGAAGCAAATAATTTAAGTTTACCACATTATAATGTTGTTACAGTACTCACAGAATCATTTATTTTCATGCATATTTAAGTGTCCTATCCTAGCACCAATCACCTTGTGATCAAGATGAATGTCAAAACGTAATGGTGAATCAAGGCAGCTCAGTCTAGGGTGCTGTTTGTGGGTCATAGTGTCAGTGTCAGTGGCTGAACAGATAACATGCTCACCTCTGAGGCTGAGAGATCAGAAGGTTGTAGGTTTTAGCCCTACACTGGAAACTTTAGGTAAAATGCCTATACTGACACAGTAGTGCAGCATAAGGGGGTGCTGCACTCTAGAGGTGTCATCTTTCAGATGAGACATTAAACCAAGGTTCCATTTGCCTGTTCTGGCAATTGTCTAGGTGGATGTTAAAGCTCCCATGGTATGCCTCAAAAAGAGTAAGTGTTTTTTCTTTTCATTAAAAATACAGAATCTTAAAGAAAACCAAAAAGGAGGTAATCAAATAAAATCAAAGACGAGAATACTAGCACAATCCAAAAAAATAAAAGAAGGAACATAAGGAAATGTACACACAGAGCATCATAAATCATCTTAAGAAAATGAGAAAAAAATCAACCTATTATCCCTACTCAGATCCGTTTTTACATAGTTTGCTCAGCTATCCAACAAAAGGCTTTATACATTACAGTGAACCCAGTTATAAGGCATAGGTACTGCACATACACATTCCGGCCCTTCATTTCAAAATCCCTTGGCAGTGTCTCCCATAATTTCCCATTGCCTGACCATCTGTTTTTGTTTCATCTTTTTGATAACACATAATAAGCATGTATTTGTTACTGTTTTCACTACTTCAGGTTGGTACATCAATTTTTGTCATACAGTAAGGGCACATGTTGCCTACCATAGGCATCATTTACGTATTTCAAAACAAATCTGCAAAGTAGTACTAAACTTCGTCTATGCTCCCTGATAGATTCCTAAAACAATGACATGATTTGTAATTTGTGTGAACAAAGGTTAATTTCAGCATATACTTAATATCTGACAAAACTAGCTCTGTCAGAGATATAGTAAAGAAAAAGGGACACTTTGCCATTTGTTAGTGGGATGTATAAAAATCAAGAATTATTGAGTGGCCATCTGGTTCATGCTTTGTAGGATTCTGGGATATGACTTTCCGTTTGATCAAGAAATTGCTATTTTTGGTTTCTCAGTAGATTATCAGGATCAGCAGAAATTCCAAAAAAACTCTGGAATATTGGTCCATCAGTTGTGAGTAAAATAATTCTGCAGCATTGGAAATATATAGGGATTTCCAGCTTATAATGAGTGGCTCAAGAGCATGTTGGACCATGGTACAATTGATAAAACTATTTACCGCCTAGAAGAGGATTGTGATAAATATAATGCAATTTGTCTTCCATTTTTGTCTAGTTTGGCTAATTAGGCTTCCACATAATTTGGCTATAAGGTGAATTGGCAATGATGAGGAATAAAGTCTTCACGAGCTGAGTCGATGACTGAAGCACCCACGTTCGGAGCCATTTCACTTAAAAACAAAAGTAATTAAAAAAAAAAAAGAAAGAAAGAGATATCTGGCAAAACTGCTGACCATAACAGCACTGTGTAAGAAAATGAAATTGTGTTTCTCAGATCTCGGGACAAGACTCACGAGGACATACCTTCACTTATATCACTTTATGCTTAAGAGAGTCTTTTACTGGTATTTTCCCATGTATCGCTAACCATGTCAGATCCCACATTGCCCTTGGATGTCTGGAATTATCTAGCTAACTAGCAGCATCTGATACTTTGTTTTGTGGACAAAACATTTTTTTTAATTTTATTTAGTTGTTTAACCAGGAGTAGCACACTAAGCTGAAAGCATTTTTACAGGTGTGACATGGGAACAAAGGGAAGTTAAGTTGCATATGCCAACACTTAAATGCCCTGTGTTTCTGGAATCATAGTCAAAGCTGCGATATTCAGACTGGTCTTCAATAGTTTAAGCAAAGGTTTAATCGAGAATATATATATATAAACTAGGACTTAAAGGGTAATCTTGTTGCACATCCCCCCCCCCCGACCAGGGTCACATAGTATGCAAGTGGAAGCTGTGGGATACAAACCCAGGTCTGGTCTGTTAGATGTCACCAGATTTGCAGCTCAGAGCCTTAAACCACTGAGCTATACTGCTATTTTGGTTTCAACTGAAGAGAAAAATCACCATTCATAATACATGTATAGAGATATCTCTTTGTCTGAGTTTGTATATCTGCTATGGTAAGTTTCCATTTCTTAATTTTTACAAAAACTATCTTTTCTGTACTGTGGGACAACATATAATACACATAAACATATTATTTTTCAGTCTGACAGAAAGGAAAGCAACCAATCTTCCAGGCAGGATGCCCACAATACCTGCAAATTTCACAAGATAGATGCATAATTAAAAGCCAGAAAGATAGTAAAGAAAGACTTCTGGGTTGATCATGTTAAACATCCCCCCGAGACACACACACACAATGCAGGCTCATTATACTTCCCCTTCCTTTTAATGGAGTTTAATTTTGAACCCCAGAGGGCCTGAAACAATATACTACATATCTTAGCCATGAATTCTAGGGGAGGGGGAATAAAACTCATTAAGATAAACCATGGCAATAATAATATTTTAGTGAACTATATTCTCTTCATTTTTGAAAGAGTCCTGTTTTTCAAAGGAGCCACCTGTTTTTCAACTTTTTCTGTACACAACTGCCAAATAAAGATGACCGCTTCATCATGGTTGAACATTATTACGATTTTGATAGGTTTAGATGTCAATTTGATATCGGCTATACATGAATTGCTGTAGAGTTCTGCACTAAAGGTATTCCTGCTTATATGGCTAGGTAGCACAAAATATCAGCACTGAGGATTGGGTGTCTACAACAATGGCAACCCAATCCCCAGTGCATGTCTCCAGGGCTACCGCAGGGTAGGGAGGCTGGATGGGGGGGTCAGCTAATATAGCAATGAGATATTGCTATACATACATGCGCAGGGGGGGATTGAGCATGCACAGTGACAGGTGAGAAGGAATGTGAGAGGTGGTGTCATGGTGGGTTGTTGAGCTAACCCCATGGTGTGGTGGGTGGGTTGGTGGCATAGGTTGGCAAGGTACTGGGTTTGGGTCCAGGCACTGGTGCATTTTTGTTGTGCCCAGCCCAAATCTTTTTTTTGAATGTTTTCACAAACACACCCTGACATGCACCCCCTAGAGTTGAGAATCCTTAAGTGGGGGAGGGTCGCTGTTTTGCTGTGTGCTGGGGTGTCAGAGTGCCAAAATAAATTTTCGGCACTCTTGACTTCTTGATAATGGCTATTGCCTTTAGGCTTTCACCATTATTACATGTAACTAAATGGCAATGCTTTTTCTCAAAATTAATGCAGGATCCCCAAATCATGTAGTATATGTCTATAACTTTTTTAACTTCTTGTCCTGAAGTATGCTCCTGTAAAATTACACACAGATCATCTGCATATGCCAACACTTTAATGTCCTGTATTTCTGGAGTGATAGTCAAACCTGCGATATTCAGACTGTTCTTCAATAGTTTAAGCGAAGGTTCACTAGAGAAAATATATATATATATATATATATATAAACTAGGACTTAAAGGGTAATCTTGTTGCACCCCCCCCCCGAACCACTGCTGGAGTCCCATGCCATGCATTTACATAAAGAATCTGTTGTGCATTCTTATGCAATCCTTTCATCCAGTGTATAAAAAGCCTAGGATTGTGATTGGTTGACCATCCATGGCACTCCAGACATTACCTAATGGGTCTTAGTCCACCTGATAGGCTAGGTGATGCACATGACTCTAGGATCACATTTCTTGTATATCCAGGTCCCAGAAACCCCTGTTCTCCAGTTCAAATCGTGCATCTGATTATGCTATAAGCACACCAGGATCCCCGTTGTTCTACTCTACAAAGGTAGGCCTCTTTATAATTAGCTAATTTGCTCGTCTTGATTCAAGAGATTCAATTCTACCAGCTATGCTGCAGTTTTGTTTAAAATGGAGATATTCCCCAAAGGGAGATGAATTCTCAGTAGGGAATTTGTTTACTATATTTGTTTTACTGTATTTATTTTTATCACTTTCTGGATCAGGCAGATAAATATAGATACCTTGGGAAAGAAAATCCTGCACTACTGTGTCTCTTTCCTGCTAACAAGGCTTACATTACTGTTGTTCAATATAAGAATATTACAGATCCCTACAGAAGAGTGAATACTGCAGCAATATGTTTTTTCTCTAAAAAGGAGTTTATGTCATTGTACTTGCTTTCTGTTAGGCCACAAGTAAAATACAGCATGTTTTTTTAGGCTGCATGTTTGCTTAAAAGTTTATTACTGCTCGGCCCTCCTGGCCTATGCATCGATTGTAATGGAATTGGCAGCAGTCCACTGGCTTACTGTAGGCCTACAGTGGATGTCTGCGGTTTGCTGCACCGCATTTTTTTCCACTCGTTTTTCTCCATGCTACGTAGAGTGGTTTGCCCCCATGGCTTCCTTGAGCCTCTGCCTTGCGCCTGCCTTTCCCTTGCAGCGCCTACCTCCACTCTCCACTTGCTAGACAGATCGCAAGCGAGTGGCCAGCTATCACACCACAGTAGGTGGTTTCTCTTCTAAGGGGCAGTAAAGAAGGGATTTCAGGACATGGGACATGCGCTACCGCTAGTTCCAGCGGCGTGTTGTCTCAGTGCAGGGAAGCAGTCCTTACTGACCTCTAGCCTACTCCCGAGTGCCACGTGGCACTCCTCCTCCTCCCCCTGCCACATGGCCTCGGCATTTGTCTCCCCACTGGAGGTCACCCTCTCGGTCAAAAGGTGGCCACTCCTGCACCCAGACCAGCCACTCATCCCCAGATTATAGAGGCAGGGCTCTCTGCAGCTCTGGTGTTTTTTTCTCCCTCAATCTTTGGACTGCATGGTCCTCGCAGCCTTCTCCACAGCAGTGCTAGGTCCCAGGCCTAGTGCTTGGGTGCGGGAGGTTGGTCGCGCGTCCCCTGCATCGCGATACAATATGCAGCACATAGCTCATAAAGAGCTAGGGATTTCCGAGTTCAGAGTCACACTACAAGCGTGTTTCAGTGATTCTCATGCCTGGACTACTAGAAAATAAATATAGAAAACGTATTCTCGCCATGTCCCTAGCAGAACAAGGGACCCAGCTCCATATATATATATATATATATATATATATATATATATATATATATTTTTTTTTTCCTGAAAATTATCAAGGAGCTGGCATGCTGCTTACAGAGGGGCCAAATAAACCAAACCTAGAGCCTCATCTCTACCTCCATATCGGGTCCCTCCTCTAGCGACTCAATATTCCGAGGTACCTCACTTCTAGTCCATATGGGTTCCTCTCTATAGTGACCCATATGTCTAAGATATATATATATATATATATATATATATATATATATATATATATATATATGCATACTGGTGGTCCCTCCCCATAGCGACCTCCACAGTGGTTATCTCCATGTGGGGTTCCTCTCTACAGTGACCCCCCATGCTGAACCTAGCCTGCACCTATCTACACACCATTTTTACAGTTATCAGCAGCACCCTAGGGAAAATGCACTCCTAGGAGGTTCCTTATGTAACACTGCTCTAAACAGATATGGGGCACCCACAGAGTTGGAGGCCCATTGTCACCCAGTCCTAACAAATACGCATCCCTTTTTTTTTGTCTTCTTTCTCACCAGATGGTCAAGGCCAAGAAATGCACTGCTTGCAGTGCTAACCCTCTACCCCATGCTCCAGAATTTATGCGCTGCCAGTATCATTGCTGTCATGGATACTGGCAGCGACAGGGGCCCGGAGCGTGGGGCAGGAGGTTAGCACTGGAACAAACCTCTGGCATGGGCTGTGTCCCCAGTGGGACAAAGATTGTCACTCTTCAGACACCAGTGGTTCTACACGACCTCGGACAAGTGGGTTCAAGAGGTGGTGTCAAGAGGATACTCCATAGAGTTATCAAAATCCCCCGTCACACACAGGTTCATCACCTCTCCCATTGCCAAAAAGAAGGCAACAGCCCATCAGGTCCAACAGATCCTGTGGGATCTGATTCAGAACAGAGCTATACAGCCCGTCCCCCCTCATGAACAGAAGCTAGGAGTGTACTCCATCTTCTTCCTTATCCCAAAGAAATCAGGTGAACTATGCCCCATCCTGGACCTGAAGCATCTCAACCAGCATGTAGTTCCCCAGAGGTCCAAAATGGACACACTAAAGTCAACCCTACACAGTATCCACATAGGAGACTTCCTGACGTCCATAGATTTAAAGGATGCATACCTTCACATTTCCATCATACCAAACCACAGAGAGTACCTCAGATTCCACATCCTAGGCCAACACTTCCAATATCAGGCCTTACCCTTCAGTCTTACCTCAGCACCAAGGGTGTTCACCAAGGTGTCAGTAGTGCTAGTAGCCAGACTCCGAGAATAAGGTCTCAACATCATCCCCTACCTGGACGACTGGCTGATTCGGGCACGCTCCAAAGAGCGCTCCCTCCAACACACCAGGCTCACTCTGAAGGCTCTCGAGGAGCACAGATGGGTGGTAAACCAAACCAAGAGTCATCTGGTGCCCACACAACAGATAGAACACCTAGGGGCAAAAATCAACACATTACAGGGATGGGCAAAACCATCCCAGACAAGGGTGCACAGCCTAATCAGATTGTTGTGCCAACTGTGGGATTGCCATTAGTCAACCATGGGATGACTAGCCCAGCTACTAGGTTACATGGCATCTTGCATTGACCTGGTCCCTTTGGCCAGGTGGTACATGCAACCCTTATAGACTTATGTACTCACACGGGGGGTCACCGGACGAATACACCCTGTATGTCATAGTCCCATTACTGCCATCAGTGAGACAGTCACTAACATTGTGGACAGTGCGCACCAATCTCACTCGAGGGGTCCCACTAGAGGCCTCTTACCATGCCTCCATAGAGATGGATGTGAGCCTTCTGGGCTGGGGGGGCATGCCTAGGCGACAGGATGGCACAGGGCCAATGGACAACATCAGAGGCCCGGTTGTCCATCAACGTCCTAGAAATGCGAGCAGTATACCATGCTCTCAGAGCTTTCAAATCCTCCATTTCCAGTCAGTCAGTCCTCATACATTCCGACAACCAAGTCACCGTGGCGAACATCACCAAGCAAGGGGGCACCAGGAGCAGAGCTATGCTGAGAGAAGCAGCGACGGTCCTCAACTGGGCACAGAGCAACCTCACCCATCTCGACACTGTTCATCTCACCGGCAAGCTCAACATTCAAGCAGATTGGCTCAGTAGCCAACAAGTCCACCCAGGGGAGTGGCGTCTCCACCCCAGCCTCTTTGATCTGATCCAGGAGACCTGGACACCGGTATCCATGGACCTCACGGCCACAGCGGAAAATGCACAGGTCAAGAGATTTTATTCAAGATACAGGGAAACTCAGTCCCAGGGAAATGATGCCATGTCACAACCCTGGTCCCAGGATCAGGCGTACATCTTTCCACCCATACCCATGCAACCTCAAGTACTAGCCAAGACCTGATCTTCTCAATGAACCATCATTCTAGTGGCTCCTTATTGGCCACGAAGAACCTGGTTTGCGTTGGTGTTGGCTATGACAATGGCCAGTCTCAGGTTAACATACCAACCAGATATGCTGACCCAGGGACCGGTACTGCACCTGGCCCCACGGATGCTAAAGCTCACAGCCTAGCTCCTGAGAGGAAGAGACTGATGAAAGCAGGGTATCATGAATCAGTCATCCCACAATGCTGCAATCCAGATGATCCTCAACCACTACTACCTATGGTAGACAATGGTCGGTGTTTGGGAGGTGGTGCCGAGATTGGGGCAAGGATTCTGAACTAGCAGACATGTCCACCATCCTCTTATTCCTTCAACAAGGAGTAGACAAGGGATTGGCCCACTCATCTCTCAGGGTACAGCTCTCAGCCATCGAAGCAGCCATTGGTCCCATAGGGGACACAGTCCAGGGGCTCACCCAGACGCCTTGCATTTTCTGAAAGCAGTAGAAGTACTGTGACCCAGAATCAAATCATCCGTCACTCCTTGGGACCTCCTGTTGGTATAAGACTCCCTCAGTACAACCCCCTTCGAACTGCTACATGAGGTAGACCTGTTCTGGGTTTGTCTGAAGACCTGTTTCCTCATCTCTATCTGTTCAACCTGAAGGATCAGGGAACTAGGGATGCTGTCATGAAAAGTACCCTACACAGTATTCACCCCTCAGGGGGTATGCCTACACATGGTACCAGTCTTCCAGCCAAAGGTTTCCTCCACCTTTCACAGGGAACAACCCATTGAGTTACCTACTTTTACTGGAGACACTCAACCTGGAGACAAGCCCATCCCACACCACCTAGATGTAGGGATCACCCTATCCATGTACATATCTAGAACTCTACCTTTACGCAAGACTGAGAGATTGTTCATTGTCACAAGGGGACAAAGACAAGGCAGGGCAGCCTCCAAGACTACCATTGCTGGCTGGCTCTAAAGAACCATTCAGGAGGCTTACAGGGCTAAACAGATGATGCCCCCAGAGGGTATCAAGGTCCATTCCACCAGAGCAGTAGCCACTTCTTGGGCAGAAAGGGTCAACATGTCATCAGAAGACATCTACAAGGCAGTGACTTGGACTTCCATCCATACGTTTTCCAGGCATTATAGACTAGAGCACCTGTATGGGCTACAGCCAACCTTTGCCACACAGGTCCTCTCAGCTGCCAGCTCTTCATCTCATTCCTAGACCACTCTGTCTCCCTCCAGTGGGTACAGTACTGCTTCTTATCTACCCATGAGGTAATGTCTGGAGTGCTATGGATGGTCAACCAATCACAATGGGTGTTTACTCACCTGGTAAAGATGATTGTGTTGGTTGACATCCATGGCACTCCACGACCCACCCAACAGAGTGCTCAGAAGTGATCAGGATCAGAAAATAAGAAATTACCTTGATGTAATTGAATCCTCATTTCTAAGGGACAACCAGGCTGTTGACCGTTGACCCCTTATGGGTCGAGTTTAGATTGTACTAATAGGAAAATAAAACAAGGGCCGTCGGCCCACTTGTGCATGTCGCCTCAGTCTGCATTGTTTGTACAGGATGGTTAATGTTTTTTTCTAGTAGTGGCAGTGTTACTACCCTTTCTTTCAGCTATGGAAGAGTCAAACTGGAGAACAGGGGTTTCTGGGACCTGGGTATACAAGAAATTTGATCCTAGAGTCATGTGCATCACCTTGCCTATAAGGTGGCCTAAAACCCATGAGGTAATGTCTGGAGTGCCATGGATGTCAACCAACACAATCACCTTTACCAGGTGAGTAAACACCCAATTCCACACATCTCCATAGTTGTAAACAAAAAGTCATAGCAAATATGGTTGAATGCTTTGCTTTGGTCTAAGGATAATGCATACCCACAAATGGATCATTGTTTTCCCCTTTCAAAAAGCTTTTGTAAAATTATTGAATAATTTTAACACTTTTTTTTTTAACCAGGAGAGACACACTATGCTGAAGCTTGTTTACAGGTGTGACCTGGGAGTACAAGGAAGTTAAGTGACTTTCTTCAGGTCACACAGTATTCAAGTGGGGGCTGTGGGATTCAAACTCAGGTCTCCAGGTTCGCAGCTCAGAGCCTTAAACAACTGCTCTGTACTGCCTCCTGTGGTACAACATGTTTGTGTTGGTGAAATAACCAACCATGGTGTCAATATTTTGGAAATCATTTTTTGATCAGTATTCATAAGACACAGAGCTCTCCAATTCTGCAACAATGTATTATGTCCCTTTTTACGAATGAAAAGGAAAACTGCCTGGAACATTGTGAGTGCATAAGAATTTGTTTGTAAAAGAAATGGTTATACAAAAAATTGTAAAATGGGTCTCAAATATTCTTGAAACGTTTTATAAATTTTCAATGGAATGCCATTTGGGCCATGTGCTATATTATTTTGCAAACTGAATATATTTGTATCCACCTCCATGAGTTGTATATGTTTAAATAACTCTGTTAATACGTGATCTGGAATGCTACAAATATCAAAAGTTTTCAAAATGTCATAAGGGCCAGGCATTTGTACTGGAGATACTAAAATGTTCCTTTACAAATCTGTCTACAATATACATACTGTCTTCCTTGTCTGTTGCTGCAGGATCCACATTATTTATTCTAAAGCTTTTCATGTGTGTATATATTTTGTGTCTGCTGCAATGCTTTAAAGCTGTCCAAAGATTGTCTTTTACCTCAGGTGCAAAATTTCATCTCTTGAGCCAATGTGGTGTCTCTGTTGTATTGATACAGTTTCATTTCTGTCTTTTTTCTGTCTAATAAATCTTCTCCAGTTGTGTACATATTCAAAATTAATTTATGTATAAATTATGGATAATACTATGAAGACATAAGTGGTGCAGATATCTGTCTGCCTTCCTTCTGGATGAAAATTTGTTGAAGTGATGTTCAAAAATCAGCTTTAGTATCTTCACACCATAATGGGATATTGTCATATGTTCCAAATACTGCCCATCTGTCTCTAAATAACTACTTTCATTTCTGCACCTTTTGTGGATCTTCCAATATGTTTGTATTATTTTCTATGATGTCTGAGTTGAGGCATAGTCAGGTCCCACTAAGCAATGGCACATAACAGCCTGATGATCTGATGTTTCTGCTACAATACTTTGGGTTCCAGTAACTGATGTTTTTAGATACTAATACAAAGTCTATTTATGGGGCTAAAGTGCCTTTAAAATGGTTGCTCTGCCAGATTGGTGTAGGGCTACACTTTCTATAAGGTCTGCTACTCCTATCATTCCCTTTAGTAATGCAGTGTCACAGAATGTATTAGAGGTTTGCCTTCCATGATCAGAGTGTTGAACTCCAAAACTGAAACCCCCACCAAAAACTGATACCCAATGGGCATGTAAATAGGGGTTAACTTCCTTGAACAAGGCTACCCAGCTTCTTTTTGTCTGAGGTGCATAAACATTGAGTGACCATAGAGAGACATTCGTATAACACACAAAACAGCTCCACAGTCAAGAGTGTGCGTAATCTAAAATCATATATATATTAAAGTCAGACTATTTCTGGTAGACTAATAGTATTAATAACTTTATTATAGGGGTCATTGATTATGTTATATTCATTAGCAGTGTGTGTTAGTATAGGCCCTTTGTTGGTTTTCATTTCCTCATGCCATCAGAGGGATCCTCCTGATGACGTTAATTGAGTTTAAACTTAGAGGTTACTTGCTTTTGTGTACATAATTTGTTGTGTGGATATATTGGCATAGCGTGTTATTTTATAATAAAGTTATTATTGCCTTTATTTTGGTCTCCCGAGTGGTGCGACTTTTTGTTGTTAATATAGAGAGACATTCCCATTCTGTACATCTAATAATAAGGCTCTGCCAAGTACAATCTCCTTTAAGCAGTGACCGGGAAATGAAAAACTTAATAATATACCCACACCGTCAAATTGTTTGTGACCTTAGGACCAAAAAGAAGGACTTTCTAACCATACTTTTTCAGTGGCTGAAATTTTGTGTAGAGGTGTTAGTCCAGTGTCTTGGAAAAACACAATATTGCTAGGAAGTGTAGTTAACAATGGTAGTGTAGCCAGGTTTTTGTTTTGTAAGTCTTTATACTATTAACATTAAGTGTCAGTGGTGGAAATGTGTGCTCTTGACTTATGTCCCTTCTCTTTTGTTAATTCTGTTGGCTTTAAACAAGTAATGAGTTCCAGAAAAGAGCGACACCAGCACCGTTGTAATAACAAAAGTAATTTTTTTCATATTTGCTCAGAGTTCAAGTCCAGCACTTCAAACTTCAGACAGGAGATTTAATACACCACCAAACAGCCCTGATAGGTTTCACATTTAGGTTCCTCAGGGAGGATCTGTGCTATGCACACCACAGATGTGAATTTTCTCATATGGATTCTACATATAGTGCTGCTGGACCAAACAGTAAAATATAAGGTTTATGGATGAAACATATAAATCTGGTGGTGGTGGAGCCTAAAGTATGTGTACTGTTTAACTAGTTCAGTACCACAAAACAACACTTGGCAGATTTTATCTGCATGTAGGACATTAGAAGAATGATTAGATGTTATGTACCCATACATGAAAATGTACCATCTTATGGATATTGTAATCTGTAAACAGACTAGCAGCATCAGGAAGCAATGAAGAAGAAAAAGTATAGTAGCTCATGTCTAAAACATCGTAACCTGCCTCTTAAATTGGATTATGTAATATTGTGTATAGCCTGTGATGGGGGTATGTTAGCACAGATTGCACCTTTTTCTTATTGAGAGCATACCTTTGCAGACTGTGACATAGCATCACACTTAGCTAGTTTTCTGTGTAATGCATGCAAAGTGAGAGGGACCTGATCAGGTTTACAGAACTAACTAAAGAATATTCTGAACTTATAGAAATAAATATAAAGTGATATAGCACTGTGGGCTTTAGTTGCTTAGCATGTTATAACTCCACAGTCAGCCAGACCTGGAAGCAGTGACATTGTGGTATGTCAGATATCAGATGACGGTGGTTGGGTGAAGTTATCTCTGCTACACAGTTCATTCTGGCTGCTGCCGTGGAAACATCCTGAAAATGTTAATGAGTTTTACAGCCCCCAAGGATTGCATTCACACCTAGAGGCATCTAAATACTATATTTCATGCTGGTTTTGATTTTGTATTTCATACACAGGACATGACTACTGTCTATGTAAAATGAAAAAAGAAAAAAATACAAGCTTACCGTTTAAAGGTAGAGAAACTTTGGACAGCTTTTGTCATACTTGATAATAACAATAGGCAGAAAGTATTTTTTTTAATCAAAAGTTAATAAGCATTTCTGTCACTGACCCAATAGGAATCTGTCTACAGATGTGTACAGTTAGTTGAACTGATAGAGAATGCATGTATAAAGTAGTTGCTTTCACTGACCTAAAAGATGATAAAACAGACTTTGTAGCTAGCTCTATGAATGCCCATATGCTATCCTTTATTTGAAACATGTTTTTGAAATTGCAGGACATACATACAAAGTTTGGAGTACTTTGAGAACAAACTGTATCAACAAAAACCTAGGTATGATTTTAGTAACACAGTTTTTTTTGTGGGGTTTAAGCAATATAGCATGAAATACTTTTGCATATATGTGCATAAAGTCAATAATTATTGGCATAACTTGATTACCTCAAAGTGATATTAGAGATGTTTTAATAGAAATGGTTAAGACTAGATATGAAATTGATCAAGTAATGATGACTATAGTAACCAAAAGTTGAATAACAGTACCAAATACAGATATATACACATGGAAATTTTCTAAGAATATTTAGGTTATGGTAATTTCCCAGTGATATACTAGCACTATATAGGGATGCAGAGATCCTAGTAGAGCCATTAACTGATTTGTTCCCTACCTCTCTGGGAATCAGGTGCGTAACCCAGGACTGGAGGATGGCTCATGTAGTGCCCATCCACAAAAGCAGATCTAAGGATGAGCCAGGCAACTATAGACCAGTAAGACTTATATCCATTGTGGGGAAGTTAATGGAGACAATCATTAAGGAGAGGTTGGTAACATTTCTGGAAGATAACGGTCTCCAGGATGACAAGCAACATGGATTTGTTTCTGGAAGATCCTGCTAGACCAACCTGGTTGACTATTATGACTGGGTGACTAGGGCACTTGACAAGGGCCATGCAGCGGATGTCGTGTATATGGATTTCAGCAAGGCCTTTGATTAGGTGCCACATGGGAGTTTGATTAACAAGGTGGAATACCAGGCAGCAGGGACAAATATGGTGAATTGGGTCAATAACTGGCTGCACAGGAGGCAGCAGAGGGTGGTGGTGGTAGGGGAACTGTTGTCTCAGGGGGCTGTGACAAGCAAAGTGCTGCAGGGCTTGGTACTAGGCCTGGTGTAGTTTGGCATTTTCATAGCAAACATCTCACACGGCATTCAGAACAAGATTTGCCTTTTGGTGGATGACACAAAGATCGGGGTGGTGGTGGATGGCACAGTAGGGTGGCAGGGGCTGCAGGATGAGCTGGCTAAACTTGAGGACTGGTTGGACACATGGCAACTGGGGTTTAATGTAAAGAAGTGCAAAGTCATGCACTTTGGAGCAAAGAACCTAAGGAGTTGTAAATCAGTTGGGAGGGGTACAGATAACCACTACAGAGGAGGAGAAAGATCTTGGGGGGGTGATAATAACATGGTAAATGAACCACTTGGCACAGTGCAGGAAAGCAGCATCTAAAGCCAATAAGATGGTGGGGTGTATTGCTAGAGGTATCACCTCCAGGAGAGGTGAGGTAATCCTGCCACCGTACAGGTCATTGGTGAGGCCACACCTGGAGTACTGTGTGCAGTACTAGTGCCCATACCTGAAGAAGGATATTAAGTTACTGACAGAATGCAGCGCAGAGCAACAAGGATGGTACAGGAATGGAATACAAACACTACAAGAAGAGGCTGAAGGAACTGAACATGTATTACCTAGAAGACAAAACAGGGAGTGACGATATGATAGAAATCTTTAAATGTGTGAAGGGTATAAACAAGACTGGTACAGAGGAGATTTTTAAATTAAATGGAGGAAGGGACATGAAGGGGCATGGACTAAGGCTGGAGCTTGGAAGATTCAGGAGAGAAATGAGGAGGCACTTTTTCACAGAAAGGGTGTTGTCCTTGTGGAACACACTGCCCATAGAGGTGGTTTCCTGTGAGTCAGTGGGCAGTTTTAAGAGGGGGTGGGACAAAGTGAGGGGGAGCATCCCCATTATGCAAGGAGGGAGGGGCAGCTGCAGTGTAAGTTGGTGGCTAGCTACACACACGAGAAGACTTGATTGACCATGTGGCCTATATCTGATGGTAGTTTTATTTGTTTGTATGTTTGGAATTTTAGGGAACCACAGGTGTGGAATAACATGGACCTAGATGTGGCATTGTTCAAATATAAATGGTGATAATTTTTTAAAAACAATTGTAGGATGAAACTTTTTTCTGATTACTTCTGTTGTATGTTTATACATAGACCCTCCTCCCAAAGGAAGCACTGTAGGGTGAAACATTGGGTTTACATGAAGATCTGATGCTGGAAAACTGATATAATGAAGACAGAAACATTTTTAATGAAGATTTTAGTGTGAATTGCTCTCTCTATATATTGATTGAAGTATTTCATCTACCAGCCCCAGGTAACATTGTCTATTCTTACCTGGAAATGAAGGGACCAACCCGACACTGTGATTGTTCCTGTGGGAAAACATCAACCACTTTGAGAATAGTGGCTGTCTGATCAACAACAGCATAGTGTTCCCAGAAGGCTCAGGTGAGCAAGGATGTCTGTTGTTTCCTCCAAAGCATGCTGCAAAAACTTTTAGATTTTTACTGGGATAACTGTTAGGGATAGAGCAAGCCCACAGGTCAATCACCACTCAACCAGATTGAGGCTCACCCTCCCCACCCAATATTAGCATACTTCTTCGGAACTGGGGTTTAATGTAAAGAAGTGCAAAGTCATGCACTTAGGAGCAAAGAACCTTCGGAAGGTCAGAGAAGGGGAGATAGGGGAGCTAAACACGTGGCCCAAGGGCTGGTGCCAGGAAAAAGGACACAGATTTGTAGGGAACTGGCAACAGTTCTGGGAACGAAAGTTCTTTAAATTTGATGGACTGCATCTGACTAAAAGGGAGTCAGTGCATTGGGGCAGAAGTTTGACGTCTTTGAAGAATACTTAAACTAGCAAATGTGGAGAGGGGTGCAGCACCCCATATGTCGAATGGGAAGAACACCCCTCCCCCCTCAGCCAGTGGTCAAACAGGGATTCAGCATGTTTGCAGTTCATTTGCATCACCAGGTAAGAAAAAAGGTTTGTCTCCCCATACGATGCACAGGGGTAATGCCAAACCTCACCCAACAACTAACACACCAAAATCTGGCCAATGGAAAATCATGTACACAATGCTCACAGCCTGGGAAATAAGATCCCAGACCTGCAGGCAATAATGTCAGAGGTATAAACTGGACATAGTAGCAATTAGTGAGACGTGGTTTACCAGTAAACCACACTTGGGAGACTTCAGTACCCGGCTATGTATTGTTCAGAAGAGACCAAGGTGCAAAAGGGGAGCAGTGGCCCTGTATGTCAATGAAAATATCAAAGCTACAGAAATTCAGAATACACATTAGGAGCCAGAAGAACTGTGGGTCACCCTGGAAACAGGAAATGGGACAGCCATAAGAACTGGGGTTGTCTACAGGCCCCAGACCAGGGAGGACATAGACACGTTGTTAGAAGATATACAAAACATGACAGCTAAAGGGAGGTTCTGATAATGGGAGACTTCAACATGCCGGATACAGATTGGTCAATACCAGCAGGAACATCTGCCAGAACTAGACACATAGTGGATTCCTGCAGGGAGGGCCTCAAACAACTGGTACAACAATCCACAAGAGACAGGGCTATCCTAGATCTAGTACTGACTAACAGGAAGGGATCACAGATCTCCAGGTAGAAGGTCACCTGGGGGCCAGTGACCATCACATGGTATGGTTCAATTTGGCTACTACATCTAAATCATCCCATTCCAAGGCACAAATATGGGACTTCAGAGGAGCTGACTTTGATAAGATGGCCAACAGAGTTAAGCTAGCCCTGGCAAAAAGAAACACAGGTGAGGGGGTACAGGCAAAGTGGGCAAGCATTAAGGATGCAATACTTGAAGCAACATCCCATTGTGTTAGACAGAAAAGGAAGTGCAAAAGAAGAAGGAAACCACTTTGGTTCTCAAATATAGTAGCAGAAAAGGTCAGAGCCAAAAGGCTGGCCTTCAGGAAATATAAGGGAACACAGCGGGATGAAGATAGGGAGGCATACCAAACTGCCCTAAGGGAAGCAGGAACGGCAGTAAGGCAGGCAAAGTCCCAAACTGAGGAAACACTCAGTACCTAACAGTAAAAAAGGTGACAAGACTTTCTATAGATACATTAGTGAAAGGAGAAAGTCCAGAGGGGTATTGCTAAGCTTAATGGAGAAAAGGGAGCATGTGAGGAGGAGGACCTGTAAAAGCATCTATCCTAAATAGATACTTTTGCTCAGTATTACTGAAGAGAAGGTAGGGCAGGGCCCACAGCTCAGCACCATGGACACAGGGGAGGGAGGTGAGCACTACTTCCTTCACAAAAGAAAGGGTCCTACAAGAATTGCTAAGCTCAGGGTGGATAAGGCAATGGGACCTGATGGCATACATCCCAGGGTACTTAAGGAGCTAAAGGTGGAACTAGCAGAGCCATTAGCAGAACTGTTTAGTGAGTCTCTGAGCACAGGAGAGGTCCCAGAAGACTGGAGAAGGGCATTTGTGATCCCGTTCCACAAGAGTGATAGAAGGGAGGAGGCAGGGAACTACAGACCAGTCAGTCTTACCTCAGTAGTGGGCAAGATTATGGAGGCACTCCTTAAGGAAAGGATAGTGCAACACCTGGAATCCATAGGGGCACAGGATCCAAGACAGCATGGGTTTACAAAAGGAAGGTCCTGTCAAACTAATCTCATAGATTTCTTTGACTGGGTAACCAGAGTGGTGGACCAGGGGAGCAGTTGATGTCACCTACCTTGACTTTAGCAAAGCTTTGACACTGTTCCACATAGAAGATTGATAAATAAGCTGGGTAGGCTTGGGGTGGGTCAGAAGTTGGTCAACTGGGTGGCAAACTGGTTGACGGGCAGAAACAGAGAGTGGTGGTAAATGGTATACAGTCAGAAGAGATGCAAGTCACAAGTGGGGTACCTCAGGGATCAGTCCTGGGGCCAGTCCTCTTCAACATCTTCATTAATGACCTTGCAGATGGACTAGAGGGTAAGGCTTGTCTGTTTGCAGATGACACCAAGATCTGCAACAGAGTAGATGATCCAGATGGGGTGGGCGGAATGAGAAGAGATCTGGATAAACTAGCAAAATGATCAGAAGAGTGGCAACTGGGATTTAATGCAAAGAAGTGCAAGATCATGCACATAGGGAAGAGAAACCCTGAAGCCACCTATAGGCTGGGAGGGGAGTTGCTAGCAGTCACAAAGGAAGAAAGAGACTTGGGCATCATCGTCACTGATGACCTGAAATCATCCAAGCAGACCTCTAAAGCAGTAGGTAAGGCTAGGGGGTGTTAGGGTGTATTAGTAGGGGTATCACAAGTCATAAGAGGGAGGTAATAATCCCTCTTTACAAGACACTGGTTAGGCCCCATCTGGAGTACTGCATGCAGTATTGGAGGCCACACCTTCACAAGGACATTAACCAAATTGAGGCAGTCCAGAGAAGGGCAACCAAAATGGTGCAGGGACTGCATCAGAAGACATATGAGGACAGATTAACAGAGCTCAATATGTATACCCTTGAGCAATGGGGGGAGAGAGGTGATATGATCAAGGCATTCAAACACCTTAAGGGCATTAACAAGGTGAAAGAGTCTAACATGTTTAAATATAAGAAAAATAGCAGGACAAGAGGACACAGCATGAGATTAGAGGGGGGACCGATTAAGGGGGAATGTGAGGAAATTATTTTTCACAGAAAGGGTGGTGGATGCATGGAATGGCCTACCTCAAGAAGTGGTGGCTATGAATACAGTGCAGGGCTTCAAACAGGCATGGGATAGGCATAAGGGAGCAATACAAATGAGTATGAATAGATAGGCCACTGACAGAGCAAAGGCCGATGGCACATTTATAAGGTAGAAAAAGAAATGGGCAGACTGGATGGTCCTTGCGGTCCTTATCTGCCATCAACTTCTATGTTTCTATGTTTCTATGTTTCTTGATGTTTAGTACAAAAGAACAGATATTGAAGTTCCCAATGACAAAATGTCCCCTAAAATGGCATGGCCATTAAATCATTATTTTCCAAGACTTTTCAAAAGATATGACAGATGGGAGGAAGGCTTTCATTCCTGTCAAAATAGAGCTGACCCCTCAAAAATATCCCCTATAATATGTGATTCCCAGCCACACTCAGCATCTATTGGGTGGACAAACAGCATGCCTTTAAAACTCCACAGGATACTCAGTGCTTCATGTCTCATACAGTGCAGTTGAGAGGGACTGGACAGGGGGCAGGCACAGATTCAGTCAGACAGAAGAATACATAACTTCCTCCTTGACCGGGGTCAATATGGAATTCCTCAGGAAAACAAATGAGCAGAAGGCTGGGGATGTAAACATCCATTCCCATAAAAATGTGCCTCCCAAAGAGCCCTGGCAGATCCAAAAACCCACATGGCAAAGGCATAGGAACAAAGACCGACAGTGGCACTCAATCACCTTTCTGCACCAACACCAAAGCAGGAGCTGGAGTTGACCATTTGACATTTTGTAAAGCCAGCCTTGGTGTTCTTGCTGTCTGCGCTTGTTCCCTACAAAGTTGCTTTGGTATCAATGATGCTGGTGAGCCAGTATGTACTGAGTAAGTTTAACTGGCAATTGTGTCTGTATTAGGAGTGTCCTGCTGATGAATATAAGGCCACAGGGGACAGAACACACAAATGTAATAATTGAAATGCCAAGCAAAGCAAAAAAACATGTTGCCTGTTAAATACTAAGAACAATCTAGATAGGTGTATCTCTTTAAAAAAAAAATAAAAACATTAAAAAAGAAATAAAAGGGCTGGCCTGGTGGTGCTGAGGGTTGAGGTGCTGGATGCTACACCTCATGCTACATCAGTGACCCAGGTTCGGGAACGGACTTGGTCGGTGGGGGTCAGTCGGGGGAGGGAGGACGGAGCATCCCAAAGGATGCTCTCCCCCCTCAAGGTGGGATACCAGGGGTGCTATATAGTGCCTGACATCCTGAGAAAGCCAGTGGGTGCACCGGCTCTTGAGGGGCATGGCAGCTTCACTTACTGGAGCCAGGGAGGGGGGGGGATGCTGTTAGGTGCTTGAGAGGAGTGTGCATCTGCACATTGATGATCTGGACTCACGTCCTGCATGCCAGCGTCTTAGGGGGTTGAGTAACAAAGGGATACAATTTCAGAGGAAAATCCTTCACCTCTCCTAGGTGATGACCTCTCCAGCAGCATGCGCACCACCACCGAATACATCAGGGCAGACTCCGTTGTGCAAGCCCTTTCCCTGAACATTTAGGGGAAAAGGTAAGGGGAATCTTTCCTCGACCTGCCTGGGGGGCAATCAGGGCCATCAAGGACTTAGGGGAGTCGAGCTGAGGCACTCTGGGGAAGACCTTGAGTCAGGTAGGTTGCAATGCTTGAGGCATTGAGGGCTCTGATTGAATGGAGAGCTAAGGGTAGAAAAAAGGTGGTGGGGATAAAAGGAGAGTAAAAAAAAAAGAAATACAAAATTGTGTGCATGTGTGTGGTGGTGTTGGTGGTGGTGAGGGGTTAATCAGCCTCTAAGTGACCTTCAGAATGTGGCATGAAACATCATGGGGGACTCCAATGCAGGCAACAAGAAACACCAAAGGCAGGTTTAACTCAATGTCAACTAAAATTGCAGCTTAATAGAAAAAAACAGAAAAGCAGATAAGTGCACAGTGCCCATGCTTCATAGCCACTAGATTTGACATACTACTTAATTTGCTTGCTTTCACCTGACCACATCAGGGTGAGTGAAGGATCCTATAAGCCATGTTTCATGTTGCACCCTATTTTTTGGATTGTTGCTTTACAGGTTGGTCAAGGTCAGGCCAAAAACAAACAATTTTTAAACAGCAAGATGCAGTGTGTTTCATACAGTATAATCTGTACTGTTATGCCACTGTCACTTTACATTTTGTGGTATTTTTCTCCGGCCAAATGGCTTTTTTCCACCACTTATCAATATATACCAGAACTAGGCAAATGTAAAGTCAAATCATTGCAAAAAAAAAAAATTCAAACTTTTCCTGATCTTTGCAAATCCAAAACCAAAGCCAAATACATCCCAGATTTTCCTAGCCCTAATTTAAAAATCAGTTTCTACAGGCGAAAATGACTTAAAGTATATGGTCAATGCACTTCCAACATGTCATACATCCTACTGTCACAGGATGGCAACATAGCAATGATGTCCCCAACACCAAATGAGTCATCAGTGATGGCCATGCACTGAAGCATAACAGCCTCAATCTTGTGATTGCCTGTAGTCCATTGACTACGACAAGTTTGGATGCCAGAGGATTTTGGCTGTCTTAATTGGTACTTCAGTTCAAGCAATATGAAAAACTTAAAAAAAATTAAAAATATTTAAACATTTGTTAAAAAGAAAACTCCACATCAGTGCATGGTAAACATTTGGAAGGCAAATGTAATGCCATGAATGTACTGCTTTTTATGTTCTTGAATGCATAACATTTTTAAGGGATATTATAAATTTAGAAAATATAAGGTGCCAGTGAGATGTAATAATTGGCATGGAGGTAAAACAGAGCCTACAGGAGGAAGGGTAAACCTCAAGATCAGCAACTTATGTTAACACTATGGCTCAGAACTGGGATGCAGCAGTTGTACTCATTGCAGACTGTGTTACACTGCGACAGACATACCAATCTCTAGTAGAGGGCATGCAGAAACCACCTGCCACAAGTAAGTTAAAGTAATTAATATTTGTGGCTAACTTCAAGGCCCCCCAAACTGTAATCTGTTTTACCCTTTGATAATTGCAGCATTAGGAGCCAAAGTGGTTCAGCTGAATTGATTACTCCAAATCAGATTTTCAGGCCCTAGCTAGTAGCTGAACCCAAGATGGTTCTGGATCACTTCTTTCACCTTTAATTCTTTCCTCAAAAACATAAAGTACTCTATGTGAAAAACTCAAACTCGTGGTAGTGTATACACCACTGTTGCTACTGTTCCTTATACAGTTGTCTAGAACAAATTGAGGTGGGCATAGAATTTGATACTCCAGACCCAGAGTCTTTGAAATTACAAAAAGTTTATATTGGACACTGAAACTGCAGCCCCACCAGTAGTGTCTATTAACTGAAAGCCTGAGAAGGCATGGCAATAATACCTGTAGCTCTCCAAAGCAAGTGTGTGTGTGTATGTCTATATGCATGTGCAGTTGTTGGGGGGAGTAAGATATATAAAAGCCCATGTTTTGAAAGCCCTAATAACTTTATTTCACTGCTGACTAATTGTGAAAATCTTGAGTGCTTTACTTAATTGCATAAGGCATTGTAAACCATAGACCGCGTACTAAATTGTTTCTAGCCCAGTTCAAGTCCATGACCAGAATTCATCTGGGCTGTCTCAGCTTCAACAAAACCCAAAGAAAATCAATTGTATTGTAGGCTTGATCATTTCTGTTATTTCCTGTTATTGCAGGCAGTACTGCAGCTCAGTAACTGAGTTTGGCTAGTTTCTGTTTGCACTTCTTGTCATCATCCACAGCATACTTAATGTTTAAAGCACTGTATATAATTATTTGACTGTTGCTAAGCTCCTGTGGCAGGACTCGATTGGTAACACTAAGTAAACAATGCAAATGATGTTACACAGTTGAAGGTAAAGGTGAAGAGCTGTGCCACAGCGTTGCTGACCTAATTTTAAACTTTGTGCTACATGTGAAATCAGGCCAGCCCCACTAATTCATTGCAACACAAAAGTGTTGGGGTTTGCTCATTGTTTGGGAGTTACAATGAGTTTAATGTGAGACAAAGCACAGACTGCATGTTGCCAGGCAAACCACAGCAAGGAACCTTCTAAAGCAAGCAGTATTATCCATGTTGCTGAGCTCACACTGTGAACAATTAAAGCAGCTGACAACCTCAGTTATATCTGCAGCAACGCAAATATAATTAAAAAAAAGTGCTTAATGCATTTTGAAGAACAAACTGATTTCCATTTTTAATGTGCCCAGTGGAAAGTGTCATTCATGAGAATATGCATCTTTGTCTTGTGTTCCTGATGTAAATACCCTATCACCAAAACTTTCTTTTTTTCTCTCAGTGTAGCCTTTACTCTCAAAGAAGTGGTATAAATAAAGTTTTGCACACAGGAGTGATCAAGATAAAATTATTGTTTGCAGATGTATTAAAAGACTATTTTGAGCAAATATCCAGTATTTTGTCATGGGAAAATGTCAGATTTATCTCTCTTTTTTATCTTAATAACAACTGTCTGGTACTAGAAAGCTACCAATGCAACAACCCTGTCTCCTATCAAGAAGCTTAATGTCAGGAGTGGACTTCATGCTATTATTGCAAACCTAGTAAATGTTCACTTCTTGTGAATTATTACTTTCCCAAGCTGGGTCCTACAAAGCGGGAGTATGCTACAAAGATTTGTGCTTACTCCGAGATAAGGGAAGAATTTCTGTGCTGTGAATAAAAAGACTTTAAAAGGGTAGTATCATTTAAAATATTTCATAGAATTTACTGTCCTTGTTGCAATACAAACCAAAATTAAAATTTAGAAACATTTTATTAAAATATAAATCAGAAAATACAGTATTTAAAATGCCTCAGGAAATATTGAAGACAGATGTTTCTGGTTTATTAGCCACTGCTAAGCAATTTAAATCAAAAATTGTAGTGAAAAAGAAATAAAAACATTGTGTGAAAGAAATAATATGAAATACTCATAATTGCACCCAGGCCACCGGAATTCCATCATGAGCTCTAACCCCTGAGCTACAGGCTAACATTGTTGGACAAGGGTTCCTGAACACAATTCCTTTCCTGGTATTGCATATCCTGCAACTAGGAATAATCAAGTTGACAGATGTTTTTAGGTGCAGTATTAACCACTTCAAAGCAATTTTAATCACAATTTGTAGTGAGAAAGAAATAATGTGACCTACTAGGAATCGAACACAGGTCCCTGGAATACCATACTGGTGCTATAGCCATTGAACTACAGGCTGACATGGTTGTTCATTTCCCAGTAGGTTACATTATATCTTTCTCACTACAATTTGTCAGCAAATATTGTGATGGATATTAAATATGTGACAATATATATTCAAAATGAATAAACCTATAGAAAAAATAATACTCCTCAAATCTATATTACAAATGAGAAGAAAAGGAGAAAAATCTGATGCATATAAAAATAATGGGAGGGATGTTAAATGATGTATGATTTTGGTATGGAGATAAATATTCAAAATATTGTTTTCTGGCCTGGTACAGTGTCACTGCTGGAGTGACCAGAGTAGGCTGGCAGAACTGTTATATGCTGAAGAGGCAGCACTCACTATCTGTAGGAGGAGAGTTAGGATTCTACTGGTGTTTAAGCATCTCCTGTGGAGAGGTCGGGTTTGACAGGACATTATGGGTAACCACATGACATTCTGCCACTCCCTCAGGTTAAGCACAATCCGTTTGGACTATAGAGTTAGGAAGAAGGGAGGGACTTTTGAAGAAGGAATGACTTTGGCTGGTGCCTGGCGCTGCCTGTCTCCAAATGTCACGTTTCAACATCTGGATGGGTTCCATTCAGCTGTTCATTGTGAGCTTCAGCTGAGTATGGTTCACTTGGTTCCCAAGGTCTGTCACTTGGGGACTTTCATTTTGAGTGTAGCAGTGCAGGCAGGACAGATATACAATCAAATGTTTCAGCACCATGAGACAAACAGGCAAAAAACAGAAAGGCTGAAGGAGGAATAAAGGGGCAGCTGGTAAGGGGAGACAAAAAATATAAAAATACTGCATATGTACCCTTTTATCCACCATCATGGGAAAAAGGATGTGTGGAGAATGTACAAAAGAGGTGGGGGGAGTTGCAACCATTGTTTACATATTGGTTGGTGGGAACAGAGGTCAGGTGATACTACAGTGCTAACAAAAAGCAGCACTGAATTTTATAGTTCCCAGCCTTACACATGGAAATTCTAATCCAAAAGATAAAACTAAACCCTTGAACATTTTCAAATTATTCTCTACTGCAATATTCTGACTAAGCAACTGAAGCCATATGGAAAGATTAGCTTAATTCCATACATAAAACATGTTTTACTCATGACACAATCCCCTGACAGCATTGCAAGTTTACAGCTAGGATTTACTTGGTTCAAATATATATATATATATATATATATATATATATATATATATTTATTTGTCTGGGAATGTCCCACTGAGATAAACTGTCTTTCTCACAGATGGTGACACCAGTGTAGAGGTTGCATGTCAAACACATCTAGTGAAATGTTATTGTACTATGTGCTTTAGTCTCTCACTTAAAATTCAGTTAGGGAATTGCATAATTGCACTTTTAATCACTTTAAAGAGCACACATTTTTGCACACTAAAAAGACCATGGACTTGCCTTATCTCAGAGATAGTTTTGTAGTTGAAGTTCCATAATGTTTTCAAGTATAGCGAAAGGAAGTAACAGGATAATATACTGGCTCCAAGGAGCTGACGACAGAACTCATTTCACTTCCCAGCCGCAGTGATTATCCCCAGCACACAGTCACTTTGTTTTGTCTTAGTCTGGAGAGCATGGAGGCATGTTCCAAAGAAGTTAATGAGGCCAATTTTAAATTAGATTTTAGTTTTATTTATTAGAGGCCAATTTGTTTCATATCCAAGTCTCCATTCAACTAACAAGACCTTGCTTGCAGAGCAGTGATCTTGCTTGGTACCAAAAGGATCATTAAATTAAAAAAACAAATCTAAATTAAAATCTGCCCCATTACAGTAGCTTTCATGGAGTGTTCGGCCAAGTACTTCAGACTAAGGCATCACATAATATATGAGCATGGGATAGGGGAGTTTACTCCAGTAAGAACAATATGTAATCCAAGGGAACCCGGAGAGATTTGAAGTGGTTAAAAGTACGATTGTTAACATTAGCCGTATATCCAAAAAGTTCAAGATGATACACATAGGAGTAAAACATCTGAAATCTAAATATAAATTGGAGTGAGGTAGTAGTGGAATGCACAACTGTTGAAATGGATGTGTTGGTAATAATCCATGGGGACCACTTGCCCTCCCCTCGAGCCATTGCAGAGCATAGCCATAATCATGCAGGGTCAAAGGCCATCAGGACCACTTGCCCTCCCCTCGAGTCACCACCAGACCACAACTCGAAGCTTGCAGGGTTGAGGGCCATCAGGACCACTTGGCCTCCCCTCAAGCCACCACTGGAGCATAGCTCAAATCCTACAGGTACAGGATTTCAGGGAAAAAAACTGCAGCAACTGCCACATACAGTTCTCTGACTGACTCAGTGCCCTGCTGAAATGTTGAAGCTGGCACCTAAATTCAAGGGACTCTAAGTGCAGTACTCTACTGGGGGATGCCCTGGTCTGTCTACTTTTGCCCTGTAGACTAGAATAATTATTTTAAAGAGACTGCATCATTTTTGTACTTTATAGGGTTTACTCCTGAAATCTTTTATTTGAACAGAGTTTTAAATTTGATTGTGAAATTAAGAATTAACTGCTGCCTAGCTCTGGGCTCAGCTTAATTGTTCTGTGCTAGGAGAGTTTCTGTACCTTCCCTTTTGAAAACATTTTTAATTGTTCTGCTATTTTTAAAAGTAGTAGAAATGTTTCTGGTATTGCAGAAAGTAGTGATTTTTCTCACTAAAGTAGTGATTAAGTTGCTAAAATCCTATCCTTGCTGATTAATTAACCCCAGGGCTAAGCCCAGCAGATCAGCATGTTTTTCATAGCTCAGCCCCTCTTCCCTCCACATCAATCTATCCCCTACCTGCTTGCCTGAAACCTGGCTGGCAGCAACTCCTAGTATAAATTATTTTAATTTCATTTCAGGGTCAAGGGCCATAGGGACCACTTACCCTCCCCTTGAGCTGCTGCTGGAGCATAGCTCGAAGCCTGTAGGTACAGAATTTCAGGGACAAAAACTGCTGCAACTGCCATGTTCAGTTCTTTGACTGACTCAGTGCCCTGCTGTTCCCGCCACTGCTGTGCGGCAGCTACCCCAGTTCACTCCCCCCACCACTCACACCCTTGGCTTACTCTCTTTAAATAGGCTGGACTATCACACGATTTTTAACAAGCAGCCTGGTTTTCCATTAGCAGGTTTTAAGAGACAGCCACTAGAGGTCATTCCTTGACTTTTCGTCTCAGCAACCATCTGTTCCTGCAGTTGAATGTTACTGGTTGCTTCATACAGGTCACAGGATTTTCTTCCCAGAAGGCTACTGCTTTATTTAAAAGTAGGATCCTGTAGCTCTTCTTCCTATTTTTGCTAAGTACTAAAATATAGGATCCTGTAGCTCTACTTCCTCTTTTTGTAAATTAGGTTGTAATACTCTCACAGCTGTCTCCTGGAGGATTTCTAGGTCTGCATACTGTCACTGTTCTCCAGTATCAGTGGTGTAATTACAGTCTGGGCTTTCTAACTTTAGCTAAATACTTTGACATCCAAAGTAGCCTTGTCACCCCCTGGAATGACTACACATAGACAGACATTTTGAGGTGTCCTGATGTGGCATTAATCATTGACATAAAGTGTAGTGACTAAATGAGTCTGGAGTTGCATGGATGTGGCTTCTTTGATAAGTCAGTGCCCCTGCAAGTGTGAGACATCAAATTTCAAGGCTGGTGCTCCAACCATTGGTAGTTTCTGGTGCTATTGTCACAGAACCTGCTCTAACAATTAACTGAGTAGCTATGACCACTGGCATGGCATTCTCTCTCTGGTACTGCAGCTACTAGCATGTGATCTCTGTGGCACTGTCTTCAGCTCGAGCCAAAACACATTGGACAAACATTCCTCCTCTGCAATAAGCGGCTTTCCACAGGCTGATTACCAAATCTTATTGGATCACCCTCTGTAAGCCTTAGCCCTACTGAGTAAATGGGAGCAATGTGGGATAGGTTTCTAACTAATTAACAGAACATCCCTGAGACTGTGGTCTACTATAAATGGAGCACATAGCCTCATGCACCTTCAGGCACTGCCGCTGATGAGTGGAGATATAGAACAGAACCCTGGCCCAAACCACCCCCTGGTTCACAGGTCAGCTCCCCATGGACTTGCAATAAAGATGCAAAGATAGCACAAATAAATGCAGGGAGCTTAATACCTAAGATGCAGGAGGTTGAGGCTTGGGTGGATGGTCACAAACCTGATGTCCTGGGCATAACTGAAGCATGGCTGAAACCACATTGTCTGGACTCCCTCTACAGATTAAGTAGCTACTCCCTATTCTGAAATGACAGACCAGGGAATAAGAAAGGTGGGGGGGGGTCTTATTTATGTTAACGACAAGCTCACTGGATCAATAATCTCAGCCAGTAAGGTGAGCGATTCCACCATTGGATGTCTCATAATTGAACTAGTTATTGGATTGGCCAAAAAAATCTATGTGGGCTGTGCTTATAATCCTCCCATGGGAGGGATTGGTGGACTAAAAACACTTTCTAGCAAGGTGGGGGCTTATCCCCTGCTAGGGCCTCATTAATAGTAGGGGATCTCAATTTGAACTGGCTGGGCAGTGAAAGCCAAGAGTATGCAGAACTCCACAGTAAGGTAAATCTGACCCAGTTGATAGGCACCCCCACACAAATAAACTCCAAATCACAACACCATTCTCTTCTGGATTGGATCATGATGAACAGGGAGGATAAAATAATGTCTGTAAGTGTACTACCCAACTCAACGAGTGATCATTCCTCAAAATATTGTAATTGGTTCTGTTGCTGGGACTGCCCACCTAACAAACTCACTACATTCAGGAACTTTGCTGGTGTCAACCTAAATACACTAAGGAATTACTTGAAGGGTATACGCTGGTCAACCCTCTACTCGCTTGCATCTGTTGATGCAGCCCTTGGTTTCCTGGTAGCTCTAATGTCGGTGCAGGAGAAGCATTGCCCCCTAACTTCACAGCAGATTGGGGAGGAAACACAAAGTGGATCAATAAAGATTTACTGGCCCAAATGAAAACCAGGTATAAGGCCTGGTATGCTTATAAGACAGACCTCAGGGAACTTGAACAACTATAAGAGGCTGAGAAACCAATGCAAGCATAAAATGAAACAGCTCAAGGCTGCCTTCTTCAAGGGGCAACAAACATGCCACCTGGGTGACACCAATAATTTCTGGAACTCAGTGAACTCCTTAATAAAATGGGCACCTTCAAAAAGTGATGTTCAGCTAATCGCAGACTCTGGACTGGTTACAAACCCATTGACAGCCACCAGTATCCTTAATAAAAAATTCTGTAACCTTGAACAATACTTAGCCCTTATCCTTCAGGTGGACTGGGACACCTCACCCCTAAGTCATGAAGGACAGAGTCAGAATAGCCTGACATTTCACTTCAAAATCACATCAAAAACTGAGGTCCATAAGCTTTTAAGGGTGCTACCAAATACTGGAAGTGTGGGAAGTGATGGCTTATGCCCCCAGTTCTGAAACTGGCTTCGGATCTTATAAGCAATCCACTAGAGTACATCATCAACCTATCCCTGACCACTGCAACCATGCCAACACTCTGGAAAGAGCGTAGAGTAGTACTGATATGTTCTATGTTTCTATGTTTTTATCTCTATGATATATAAATTTGGTGAGACGAACCTACCGGAGAACTATAGGCCTGTCTCTATACTCTTACACATGAGCAAATTACTGGAGAAAGTAGTTTTCAGGCAAATCACAGACCATCTTACAGCATATAACAAGTTATCTTAGCTCCAACATGGCTTCAGAAAGGCTGTCAGCACCACAACAGCCTTAGTGCAATTTACTGATCCTGTACTTAGAGAGGCAGACAAAGGAAACCTTACTTGTGCCATATCCATTGACCTCTCAAAGGCATTTGATATGGTGGATCACAGTATGCTACTCAGGAAGCTGTCAGTGCTGGGCTTCTCATCAGGTGCAGAATCTTGGGTCAGGAACTAATTATCTGAGAGAATCCAGTCAGTAAGGACTGGAAGAATGCTGTCTAACCCTCTTTAGGGTCTAAGGGGTGTCCCTCAGGAGTCCATTCTCGGACCATCACCATACTCGACCTTTGTGAATCCACTTCTATTTGAAACCACTTCCAACAATAGAGTTATGTATGCTGATGACCTTGTGCTTTTCTGTAGTGACATATCCACTGACAAGCTGCCCTAGCAGCTATCTAGGTAGTTTACATCTATGGAAAAATGGTTCATGTAGCACAGACTGGTAGTTAATGCGAGAAAAACTAAAGCCATGCTATTTGGCTCAAGCCAAGGCTGGGGAGGAGCTTGGATGCCTCCATCCTCTCTTTGAACACTCTAACTTGGAATGGATCCACTCTGGAGTGAGGGGAAAATATAAAACACCTTGGAGTCACCCTGGACCCCTCCCTCACCATTGCCTCTCATGTGGGGTAGGTCATAAAAAGGGTGAATCAGAGGCTGGGTACTTGCTACCATGTGAAGCACCTACTATTGCCTGAAGCAAGACTGGCAATAGGTCAGTACACCCTAATACCAAACCCAGAGTACTGCTTTCCTATCCTACACCTCATCTCAGCCAGACTTCTGACTAGGTTGAACACTGCCTACAATAACATATGCAGGTTTGTCTCCCTGACTCCCTATAACACATACCACTGCAGTCTATACAAATCCTTAGGATGGCTGCCCCCTCAAGCTCACAGGGACCTCCTGTATGGGACCTTCATCTGTAAGGCACTTTGCAATGGGGTATGGTCTCCACTCTTTGGCATGCTTGCCAGGAAACAGGTCTCCGGACAGCTCAGATTCTCCTCGTGCCTTGCCCTTGAATGCCCCAAAATAACTACAGCAATGTGGCAGAGTGTGTTTTACAGTGATGCACCTAGGTTCTGGAACTCTCTACCAGCTAAGCTCCAATCCCTAAAATCCCCTCTCACCTTCAAACTGCACTTCTGGAAGATCCTAATGGCTAATGCAGACTGCAAGTGCAAGCCTGCCCAAATACACTTAACACTAATCTAAGCAATAGAATGTCTTATGACAACTCCCTATGAAAAGGGGTTTTAACAATCTTGTACATTTTATTCCTTACCTCTGTTTTCCTAGTGCAGAAACATAGACAGCAGTAGAGTTCTATATATCCTCCATTTCTAGAGTTAAAACAACTCAAGTAGTTCTTAGAATCTATTCATTTTTTTGTTTCCCTGTTGCAAGTACACAGATATTTTACAGTATTTTAGATAGTTTAAAATTCACGAACAATGTTTGTGGAGTCCGGCCAACTTCCTTATTTACAGGAGTGGCTGACCCCTTGCACATGCACTGCTTAAATATCGCGAGATTGGTGGGGAGAACCCAACATCACTACGTGACGTCACCACGCATCCCACCTCAGGGTGTAGCCTTAAATACCTGATAACTTGAGAGAAATGTGACTCCTTTAGTGGCTGAGTAGATTAAGGCAAGTTAAACTCAGCACTGGAAGGAGAAACAGGCGGTTCGCCCCCTCCACCCTCAGCTACTTGTTGAGAAATACTTTTTTGCTTATTCCTATCCTACTGAATACCAACAATCTTTTTTTACTGTTTACACCCCATGTGTCTTGTTGAATTTTCCTCTAAAATTCATACCTATATTTTGATTTGACAATTCTATATTTAACAATTCAATATCTTCCAGGCAGGTAAAGCAAACTAACAGAGTACTTCATGTTATTTTTTTTACATTTTTAATGTCCAGCAACTCAGTTAGAATGTCCAATCTCATTTGGATATAGACAACTATATTTTCTTTGTCCAGGCAATGTGTCCGCACAGGCATTAGGGACTTCATTGAGAAAAGACAGTGATCCTTTATTTGTCCTTCAGATTGTCTGGTCTGTGTTGTTGCTTGTATCACCCTCTTACTATATATTTGTAGATTTCCTCTTTGCTTCACCAGTACAGGCTCCAATCACATGTTTTGTTCATGCCAGTCCTTGGATTCATATGGTCCACTGTAAAAATTCAAATGACTTCCTTTTTCAAAAGGAGATCATCCCAACTCATGTCCCCCCGCACAGGCTCATCCACCTTTTCTAGAACCCAAAATCTCAGTGATGATGCTGAGTGGCCTATTTTATTACAGTGCTTAGATACTGATGAATTTAGGTCCTTCAATCTGACTTCACTTTTATGCTCACTTATTTGATTACACAACTCCCTCTTTGTTTTCCCCACATACGATCTATCATGTGAGCATTGTAAAATGTAAATTATGTGATGCGAATTACATGTGATGTGCTGTTTTATCTCATGTTTCTTATTTGTATACAGATATTCAAAGTATTGTTTCCTGTTTGTGTTTCCACATTGGAAACACTGACCACATGGATAGCTTCTGTTTTTTAAGGGGCCTAAAAGCAGTTGTTTGTGCTGTATTTTGGGAACATGATGAGTTGTGTGCACTAGTTTGTCCCTTAATGTTTGGTTTCTTTTTGATGTAACCAGAGGTAATTATCTAAATCTCCAATTTGTACTGTTCCCTGTTTGTAATATGTGCCATTTATTGGTCAATGTTTTTTTAATGCTTCCACTAAGATGACTGTAGGCCGCAGAGAACACTGTTCTATTTCCTGTGGCTTCCTCTTTCTTTTCTCTGAATAACTCCCTTCTTGGGATATCTGTTACTTCAGCTATAGCTGTTTCTATGCTAGTCCTCTTGTAACCCCTCTTGTAGAATATGTCTGCCATTCTTTCTGTTTCCTTTTGAAATTCCTGTTCTGTACTACTATTCGTTTTAGCTGTCATGATCTGTGATTTCAGAATACACTACTTTAGTTTGGGATCGTGAAAACTAGTGAAATGTAATAAAGTATTCCTATCCATTTCTTTGCAGTAAAGTTTTGTTTCTAATCTTTCTTCCCCTTAATCTTTTGTGTGGGACTGTGTCAAATGCCTTGCTAGGCTGGCCCACTGGCACAGTGGTTGGATTTCCATCTGTGACACTGGCAACCTGGTTGGGGAACAAACTTGGGTCGCTGGAGGGCCAGCCAGAGAAAGGAGGATGAAGCATCTGGGGACAGCTCTCCTTCAACTGAGGGAAGGATGGGGATGTGCACTGGCACCTGCCGGCCCCTAGCAGAGGCTGGGAGCACAGCAGAGATGTCAGGGCACAGGGCACAGTGCTCAGGGGGAGTGGCAGATGTCAGCGTATGCCTTGATGTCAGGAGATCACAACACCAAGAAATGCTTCTTGGCTGGCTGGATCACAGTCTCTCTGTCCTCTGCTGCTGCCATTCCCATGACAGACACACCTCAGCGACACCTCGGGCAAATAGTGAGGTGCGCTGAGCACTTGAATGAATGAGTGCATACTGCGCTTATTCATTCATTCATTTAAGCACCCAGAGGTGCTGAGTCAGGCTGCTGGCCATGGAGATGAGTGGAGGGCTGTGCTGGTGGCTTGATCTGGTTACTGGGGGAGAGCTGGGTGGGTGCTACTATCTATTGATGGGGTTGGGGGTCCACTAGACACCGGGGAGTGGACGGTGTTTTTTTTTTAATGACGAGATGCAGCAAAATTAAATTTTGCCGAGAAATTGCTAAAATTTTTTTTTTTATAAAACAGACAGAGGAGGCAGACTAACTTGATGGGGGAGTGCTTATTTAATATTATTACAGCTGGTGATAGCCGGGGTGGACCACAAGAAACCAGGGAGTGGAGGGTACACTTTTTTTTTAATAAAACAAATGGGGGGTGCAGGGTAACTTGTGTATTTTGGGGGCTGGGGCAGTTCAATTGGATTTGTGGTGGCCAGCAGCGATGGGCAAAATTGCAGGTGAAACTGTGAAATTATGCTGCAATTTCATGTAACATTTTGCCCAGTGAAATTGACAATTACGTGGCAATTTCATGGTGAAATTTAATTTTGATGCATTTCTAGTCATTAAGTACCTGAACCAATGATGTCACAGTACTATTCGTCTTCCTGCAACCAGACTATAGAAGATCATAAATATCATTGGTGGTAAGATGATCTTTGAGCTGCAACACAACTGCCTTCTCAATAACCTCATCCTCAAAAGGCAGGCTACAGACAGGCCTATAGTTTGCTAGACAGTCAGGGTCAAAAGACGATTTACAGTATTTAAAAGGGGGCAGACAACCACCTCCTTCAGGGTGTCTGTAAACACCTCAGTCTCTAATGAACACCCGACAGTCTCAACAAAGATCTGTCAAGGAAGTCAGCTGGACTCCATGAGCTTTGTTGGTGAGTTTTAAACTATTTGAAATCCTGTAAAATATCTGTGTACTTGCAAATGAGAAGTTGCAAATGAATAGATTCTAAAAACCGCTTCTGTTGTATTAAACTCTAGAAACAGAGGATATATAGAACTCTGTTGCTATCTGTGCTTCTGCACTAGGAAAGCAGAGGTAAGGAATAAAATATACAAGATTGATTTTTGGAGAATTAAAGTTAAAGCAGCTTTGGAAGGATTGCAGAAAGATATTCATAGAAGTGTATACATTTTCTCCAGAATAGTAAAGACAAATTAAGGAAGAAATAACAGTAGAGTTTGAAGGAGCCATGAGTGAGTGGCCAATAAAACCTGATGGGAGGAACCATGAACAAGTAACCAGTAATTTAAAGTACGCACAAAAGTAAGAAAGTATAAAAAGTATATATCTGTTACAAGGAATATAAAAATAAAGATAAGGATATATATATTATAGGACTTTAATTTCCTTGCCTTCAGGTTTTTATAAAAACTGTCTTGAGGAGGGAACAAAAACTTAAAAGCAAGAATTATATTCCACAGAAGGAAAATAAATGAATTGATGTAAGAAGGTATGCGGAATTACACAATGCAGCACCAGTTAATAGCATGTATTAAAAGCACATGAAAATAAATATAAAAAAAAAACAGAAACAACGTGTAAAAAATGTAAAATAAACTGTCATAAATATGTTTTTTATTTGACACTGGGAGAAACATATTAAGTATAACAGTGGTGGAGGAAAAGTCACAAGTTGTGTATACAGAATTTTTAAAGATGTATATTTATGATGCTTTTTGTATGTTCTGAATCTAGATAACAACACTGCATTTTGGGGCCTGATGAAGTGGTGTCAGCTACGAAACTGTCGCCCGAGGCTTGAGTGTGGATGGGATAACAATAAAAGCATTTTTCTGCTGAAAATATTGGCTGTTCAGTGGAGTTCATCCTAATTTAATTATTTATTGTACTGGACTGCCTTTGTAGGATGACCCAGGATAATTTATATGGTATAGAATTTTGGGGCAACCTGAAGCAGCATACATGAAAAGGTTAGAGACAGATCTGTAGTTAGCTAGTCAGTCCAGGGCTAGTGAAGCTTTCCTTAAGAATAATCTTACCACTGCCTCCTTCAGGGGCTCAGAAAAGAATCCTCTCACAAAAGAACACTGGACTATCCCAGCCAGGACCAGGCCAATGAAATCAACACACCCTACAAGAAAGCATGTTGGACCTGGATCCAAACTACAGTAGGTAAGCTTCAACTCCTGGATGACCTTCATGAAATCCATGACTGCCAATAAAAGTCAAAGCAGACTGACTGAATGCCCATGACTCCAGCTCATCACTGCATGCCCCAACAGAGGGCATTGACTGGATCCCTGATCTGAAGGAGGCAGTCTTATTAGCAAAGAACAGAGCAAACTCATCACACCTAGATTGTGAAAAGGCTCCCATGGACTGAAGACAGGCAGGATTACATAGCCTATTGACAGTATGGAAGAGCTGAGCTAGTCTGTTAATTACTGCATCAATCTGCTTGGACAAGAACTCTGGCTTCTTACAGGAGATAGCTGATTGATAGTCTCTACAATGAGACATCAAACTAAGCTTATCTCCATCATACCAGGATCTCCGCCAGCACTGCTCCAACCTTAGACCCCTCTTCTTCAAATCCCTGACAGTCCCATCAAACCAAGGGGATCTCCGGTGTGAGGTGAGCGGTCGAACACGGATTGGTGCAATAGAAATGAGAGCTTTGGCAACACCTGTATTATTGGTTGATACCAACTCCCTCTGCTCATTGCAAGCACTAATCATACCTGATAGGCCATAAGACCTTGAAGAGTTAAACCCCTTGAAGGGTGGTACTGGACCATCTCCATAGGAGAAGGTCTGTTGGGGGGATTCAAACAAGAACCTCACCATATAGTGGCTCCACCATGTGATTGGTTCCACCATGTGGTCAATGAACTCCAATCCCAATGAGAAGTCAAAGTCCAGAGACTGGCTGTGTACATGGGTTGCAGAGGTAACCACCTGTGTCAGACTAAGTGAATGCATTAACTGGAGGAAGTCTTGTCCAAACAGTGAGAGTTCGTCATGGACCCAGGTAATGAAGTTGCCCAGAATAATCTATCTGGGAGACTCCAATACCAGTTTGACAATGAAATCCATGGCTTCCTGATGGAGTTCCTTCTCATTCCCCAAAGGATGGTAAACGAGAAAGATCCTGCAACCTTCACCTGCAACCCCTTGAATGGCCACACAGTCAAAGGATTTTGTTGTTCCCATTTGGCGAGCCGTGAAGTGCAAGTCCAATTTAAAACAAATTGCCACACCTACACCTCTATGATCCTTTCTCAGGCAGTGGATCACTGAGAACCCAGAATAAACTGCTGATTCCAATAATAGGTCAGCATTCTCATCCACCCAGGTCTTGATTATTTAAGCCAGATCAGCTGCTGAAACAAGATCAGCAATAATTACCATCTTGTTCTTCATAGATCTGGCATTGCATAACGCTGCCTAGGAAGGATAGGTAGATGAGGCTGGTACATTGAATACCTGCCCACTGAAGGGGGAACCCTTGGGTATGGGCACAAGACACGGGTGTCCCCTTTAATGGACCTGTTTTGCCACAGGGCATCTCCTAGAGCTCACCACACTAATCTGCCTCCCCCAGCCATATTCTCCACAATAGGCCCCACTAGCCCCCACCTTCTCCCTCTGTGGGCAATTCCCAATGCACCACAACATCTGTATTTTCAATCTTTAGTTGAGTACCCTTAAGTTAATCCATCCTACCCTTATGTTTTGCATGCTAGTTTGCCAATGGTGCTTTTATTTACAGAACTGTTCCTGCTTCACAAAAACATTTTTTTCTTTAAACTGCTGAAAACAGTGAAAACAGTGCAACAGTTCATGTACTCGGCATGCATCTACCAATGTCAAAATGCTACAACTGTATGAAAAATGTTTCCAAGCTGGAACACTTTGATGAAAATAATGTCTGGACTACAATCCACTTGGGAAATCCTACTCCCAGTCAGATCTGGTGGAACTTTATTTTGGAAAAACAATGGATGATTAAGCCTTCCACTGTATGTGGGTGGTTATTGGTCAAAGAAGTAGTATTAATAATAGTAGTAGTAGTAATAGTAATAGTACTATCTTCAGTTATTTGGTGTGTATGCTGCTGGCTGAAGACACCTTACAAAAACTACATTACACCAACACAGAACAATTTAAAAAGCAGATGTTAAATAAATAAAGCTCTTGGGGAAGAGGAAGAAGGTTTCAGATCATAGTGATAACACAGTCTAGAGGCTACAGTAGATGGTTAATTCAAAAAGCCTGCAAAAACAAATGAGGCTTTAGACCCTGCTTAAACACCTCCAGCGAGTGGGCATCCCTGATATAATTGCAGAGGATTCAAAAAACAGTGATGCTGTCACCATAAATATGTGGTCCCAAGACAGTTGTAAACAGGATTTGGGCACCACCAGGAGGCCCATCACAGATGACTGGAGAGGGGGTCAGAAGCACAAGGACAAAGGAGCCTTTTCAGGTAGCCTCAGCCCTGATATTCCTCAGCTGCAGCCTTACTGGCTCTAGCAATAGTTTGCTTAATATATTCGTGAAATAATCCTGGAATGCTAATCACAATGTCATCCTTATTAAATGTTCTTTTATTTTTATACGATAGTGTACAGTATGTATGCAGAACAACGACTGAAGCAGTTGGTGACTGAAAACAAGACAAGTATTTTGGAACTCAGTTCATCATTTGAGGATGTTTGGAGAGATGTTCCACTTCCATTGACTTCTGCAGTACAATCATCCCAAGAATAGTGGAAGCAGTTGCAACTTTGATTAGTTGATTCTCATTAAAAGTGCCTCTAGATAAACCTATTGAAGAAGAAAGACATATAACTGCTAAGGACTAATCAGTGCATGCTATGACCTGCTTTAAGTCATTATACTGAAACTAGATATGTGTCTGTATACTAAGAATCAATTATTTTATGGATATCTGATATCATATATGCCTCAATATTTTACAAATACCACTTTCTCTCAGTGCAGTTTAACCCCTGCAAGGTATACATATTTTTAAATCAAGGATGGAAATGAGAAAGGAAAAGTGTGGCCTACTGGGATTCGAACCTCAGATCTCTGGTATGCCGTTCCAGCGCTCTAACCATTAAGCTACAGGCTCACTGATCAAAGCGTCTGAGGAATTTCCTTACAGCCACACACACATTCCTTTCTCTAGTGTTGCGCAATTATGCAACCAGGAATCAATGTTAGAAATACCACTTTCTCTCAGTGCAGTTTAACCCCTGCAGGGTATACATATTTTTAAATCAAGGATGGAAATATTTACAATATTTTACAGAAACTATATATGTAATGGCTATTGCCTAACTACGTGTACTACATTTTGCCACAGTTGAAAAATTGAAGCTAAAACAACTGATACCATCATTTTGAATTTTCTGACAGATATTATATGGGAACATCCAGAATGTTGAATGTCCCAGTGTGCACTTTGTGTTCACATAAGATCTGTGACCAGATATTGGAAATTGGGCAAAAGTTAAGTGCAAAGATTTGCACTGCACTTGCCCTTTCCAACAACCCTAAGGATGCTATATTCAGTCATATAGTGCACTGGCACTGTCCAGCTGAATATAGGACCATGTCAAGGCAGTGCAAATATGAGAAGCCTGCTCTGACAGGAAGATGGGCTGTATACAGCCCATACCAAAGTCCACAGAACTGCTACACCCACAGACCTGTTAATGCCAGGAGCCCCAGCGTGATATTCAGCCTGCAACATATAAATGAGCCCATTGGACATGCAAGGTGCAAAGGAGCCATATACAAGCCTAGTATGGGCTTATTTGCATAGGAAGTGCTAGCAGATTTGCACCACTGAAACTGCCCCCCAACCTCATCACCCATTCCCATAATATAAGCCAATTTCCCTGGTGTCTAGTGGCACCCCTGCTCTCTGATTTCCATCCCCATATATGTATCACTAGTCCCTGGAGTCGAATGGTCTCCCCACCCTCTGTTCCCCATCCCCATTAAAAACCACACATATGATGGTGTCCAGTAGTGCCCCTCACCCTCAAATCAACATCCCCTTTAAAAATCACAAATTCCCTGGTGTGCAGTGGTACACCTACCCTTTGATACCTGTCTCCATTAAAAGTAACACATTTTCTGGTGTCCAGTGGTACCCCTCACCCTCTGATCACTGGCTGCAGTCTATTAAAAGATGTTCCTGGCATCTAGTGGCCCCTCTGCACTACTCACACTGGATACAACACCTTGCCACCCCCTTACCACTGGCTTATACTAGCACTGGCTTGCAGCACATCAACGCTTTCTAAATGCCAAGAAAACAGACTCCATGACCTTTGGCACTAGGCAGAGACTTGATAGGCTTCCTGTTCTGCCCGTCTTCCACACCGTGGATGGGACACTGCTAGAGGACACCTCCTCTTTTAGATATCTTGGGGTCTGGCTGGACCAAAACCTCACCTTCTCTGGGAATATCAATCCCATCTTAAGAAAGCTATGCCCCAAACTTGGTGCCCTATACAGGAACTGTAATTACATTCCTCTTATGGTCAGGCATGAGATTTTCCAAAAGATGATTCTCCCTATTTTTGACTACTGTGATGTGCTCTACAGTGCCACTCCTATCTCCGCCTTATCCAGAATGGACCCCTTTTTCAATTCTTTCTGTGGCTTTACTCTGGACTCTCCTGTATGTACTCCCCACTGTGACCTCTACTGCTCATTGGCTTTTCCCTCTCTTGCTAATAGGCACCTCTCCCACTGTGCAAAAATCATATCAAAATACTGGCTTGGCTGTCTACCTCCATACCTATCCTCTTCTGTCTCTACCTCGCCCTCTCATTCTCACTTCTTACGATCCTCAGAAGCATGCACTGTTTTGATCCCCCGCTGTTCTACACTGGCCGACAGTCCGCTTTCATCTATCATTTCCAAAAAATCTGGAATGCCCTTCCCCCATAATTACATCACTCCTGTTCCTCTCATTCCCTCTCTTCTGCACTGCATAATTTTGTCTCCCTAACTGCACCTGCTATCATCAGCCATAACCTCAGTCATGACTGCAACACAATCTATGCAGTAGCACTTACGTTATATTAAGTTAAATTAATCCTGCACTTAAATTTTGTTCATTTGTTATTTCACCTTACCTTGCTGTACTATTGCAATCCTGTATGTAATGACATTGCAGTATCACATGTATCGCTCTCATGGTTTAACATGTGCTAATCTGTTCCTATGTACTCTTCTGTTCTGTGTAAGATGTATGCACTATTCTGTTCTGTTTAAGTTGCATGTACTTTCCCCCTGTTCCCTTCCCCCCAGGTCACACTGGGAGATAAGCAACTTGTTGGTCAGCATGCCTTCCTGGTGAAACATTTCAATAAATAAAAAATAAATAAAATTACCATATTCCCTGGTGCCACCGGAAGTCCATACTGTGACTGGCACAGCCCTCCTCTCACCACCTTGACAGGCCACTATTTGCAATGACAGGGAGCATGCCTCCTAGATACTGTAAAGGGAGTGCACATACTGTCTACTGTAGACAGTACACATGCTCCCTTTACAGTACGCAGGATATGTACTACCTATCATTGCATATAGCAGCTGGCCAAGGTGGTGAGTAGATGGCTGTGTTGGTTTCCATATGGGCTTCCTGCAGCACTGGTGAATATGGTAACAGGAGAAGGCAGAGTGGTGTACATGGTGAAGATGGTGCAGGGGGCCACTACATGCCAGGGACTCCTTTTCATAAACTGCAGTTAGGGACTGGTGGATGGGGCTACCACTGGACACCAGGGAATGTGTGATTTTGAAAGGGAATGGGGACCGGAGGGTGGGAGTACAACTGGATACCACAGAATGTGTGATTTGTAACAGGATTTGTATTGTAGGGTGAGGGATTCCACAGGACACCAGGGAATGTGTGATTTTTAACAGGGATGGGATCAGTGGGTGGGGGTTACCACTGGACACCAGGGAAAGTGCAAGTTTTAACAGAGATAGGGATCAAAGGGTGGATGGTACTGCTAGACACCAGGGACTATCGATACATATACGGTGATAGGGACTGGAGGGTGGTGGTGCTATTAGACATCAGGGAATATTGATACATTCAAAAGGATGGGAATCACAGTGTGAGTAGTGCCACTGGATACCGGGGAGCAGGTGTGCTCCCCCAACTGCCAATGTGGTTGTTGGATGCAGTGGCTCTGCTGGCTACTAGGATTGCCAGCAATAAGTCAGTCGTTTCTCTGCAGCAATAGCACTGCACAGTGTGGCCTGTGCTATTCCTTTTCCACAGTGCTAAAGCACTGAATATTGCACCACACTCATATTCATGTCCCTGCCCCTTCCTTTGCACACCAATCCTTGCATGTGTGTTATCCTGTTTTGCATGCACTCCTGTTCCTTTGAATATTGCACACAGGCACAAATCCTGGGCAAATGGCGTGTAATCACTTTGTCCATGGGCAAACTTTTGAATTTCAGCCCCTGATATTTTCATTGCTGCTCTTGCTATCTGCCATGAGCTAAGTACTATCACTGGAGACTGTACTTTGCCCTTATAGAAAATTAGACTCTGAAAACACAGCATGTAGTGTAACCAAATTACTAATTTTTTCTAATAACATCAAATGATACCTGTATCTATAATTTAAAAAAAAACTGAACTAAAAAAACACACGCTACTAACTGTGTTTATTTCAATATTTATTGAAACTCTGCCCAAATGAAGTGGTTGCATTAGGCATGAACATTTCATCATAGTGTTATTTATTTATAACTTCTGCTCAAACAATAGCTATATTATAGTTATGTTTTTCAGTGTTTATTAAAAATTAAACACAACATGAGCTAGAACACTGAAGAATTTTCACTTTAAATTTGTTGTCAATTTTCATAGGTTTTAGATATTTATTCAGAACCAACACACAAGATTTTTCACAAGCCACAATATAAGGCAGTCCCAGATTAAGCAGTTTTATAATATAGTGATAATGTTTGCATATTCCAGCTATAATGTTCCCAGTTATCTACTTTATACTGTCATCAACCACCTTGATCAGAACCTTCTAAATATCTATCATTCATCAGCTCAGTCACATTTCCCATAACATCAAGTCAATTAAGTCATAAATTGAGAAAGTACCAGGTAATACTTTTCGTCAGTTATTATTAATATTGGATATTAAAATACTGCATTTCAACTTAAGATGTATAGTCTTTTGCACTGACTGCTGTAATGCTCACTAAGTGTTAAACATTGTGTACCTGAATAGGTGCATGGCCTTCACAGTGATAAAACAAAGAATAGTGCAGCTCTTGTCCTGCATTGATGCTGTGTATGATGCAAAATTATGTGTTGCTTCTGCCAATTCTTGGGTGGAATTTTGTTTGTAAAAAATTATGAAAATTCAATAAAACAAAGTTTAAAAAATATTGGATATTAACAGATATATTTGTAATTAACAGATAAATGTACAATGTTAATAGTAAGTGAATATATATATATATATATATATATATATATATATATATATGTACTGTGTGTACTTGTCCTGATTATTGTATTGTGTCAGGCAATTTAAAAAAAACATAATTGTTAAAGGACAAGCAAATCTTGTCTAGTGGCTGATGTACATTGTACTGATCTGGTCCTAGTGAAAACTTAAAATGACTGTATAAAATCCACTGTATTTTGGGAAAAAAATTACTTGTGTTCTTATTTTACAACTCTACATAAACACAATTAAACTCAGAAAGACATCCCTCTGCCAGATTCCTTCAGCTGCTTGCTCTCTCACAAGCCCACCTGCCATCCAGCTAGCAACAACCTTCAAATTCCAAAGCTGCATTTGCCCTGTCCCATAAATCTCACTGCAAGTCCAGCTAAGTTGCATGTACACAACCAGGTGCAGCACCTCTTGAATAGCACGCACTTATCAATTAGTCCATTACTTCCTGGCTGTCACTACTAAATGATGCACATATGTATTAATAAAACCCAGGTAAGTATCTGCAAGTTATTTGAATCTGTACTGGGATTTTTTGGGCTGGGCAAAGGCAACTTTGGAATTGGAAGGCAGTGACTTTCTGACTGGCTGATTGAAGTGAGGCATAGGGGTTTGGGTGGTTGTTACGTACTCATAAATGGTGTGAAATTACTTAAGAACAATAGGTTACATAGATTAATTGGTGAATGTAACCCTTAGTCATAACGTATTGTTTAATTGTCTTTATGTGGAATTGTAAAAGAAAAAACAAAATCAGAAGCAACATTTTGTTTATAAATACAGTGGATTTCCTACAGTCATTTAAACTTTTCATTTTGACTGGACCGTTGCAGTAATACCAGCCACTAAGCCACCAGTTGTGTGAGTTGAGCACTACTACCTTTTTGTGGTTCGGCTAATAGTGCCATTTTTAATGCAGCATTTCTTCAATTTTCATTTTGTAAAGATCAAAGCCATACCCTAAAATGTATGTTTATTAAACTCACTGTATACCACAGCCTTTCATTTACCTTGCTACAAAGCCTGATATTAGAATACTGTATTATAGTAAATGAGGAGTTTACTTTTCCTAAAATACTTGTTAGCTAAAAACAAAGTCCTATATTCTGTGGTGTCTGATTCCAAGATTTGACATCAGACATTGGATGTTCTAACATGTGCCTCTGTAAATGATGAACAAAGATCATCATGGGTGTGATGGGGTTATGTGATGATCAAAAACAAAAATGTGAACATGGGAATCTGAAAAATGATGAACAATGTTACTTTATTTTATTTTTTTTTCTTTGTGAAATACTTAGCCTATGTCTCTCACACTACAGTGTAGAGCATATCCTAATTAATATATCAAGTAATACAAATTAATGAGTCATTGTCTGCACAAGATGGTTTTTGATAGTTATTAGTGGTGGTCGAAGTGGCCAAAATTTGCTCCGTGAAGTGATTCATGGAGTACTGTGAAATCTGTGAAGTAACTGGCAATGCGAAGTGGAGTACTTCACGTCATAATGAGGAATGCAAAGTCCATTGAAACCGATGACTTTGCATTACTCCGCCTTCCCCAAACCACTTCTCCACCATTGATTTCAATGTACTTTGCATCGCTTCACCTAGTAATTGAGCTCCAAAGTGAATTCTGCAATGATTCATGGGATTGCAGGTCACATGGACTCTAGATTGTTTTGCACAGCTTTTGTTCTATGTAGTATGTGTGTGTAGTGGTAGTTGGAGACAGTTTGCTCTCAGAGCTGTGTGATTCAAAACCTCTAAAAGCTGTTAAAAAAGCCTTTTTTGCTCACAATTTAGTACATTAATTGTAGGAAACCCTACTGTGCTCATATCATTGAGTGTATATTGTTTGTGTCTGGATTTTGAATGTTAATTTGGAACATTCAGTTTGTGTGCTGCGAAGTGTGCTTTGGGGAGGGGCGTATCTGTCGTGTAGGTAGATTAAATGGGAGAAAAAGGCAGTCTTTCTGTTTTGGTTATATTTTTCTTGTATAACTATGTTAATGTACCCATAGTAATATTTTCAGTAATTCTTGAAATTTTTTAGCTGATTGTTGTGACGCAGCAGTGTATAATTTCAGTTTGATTAAAACATTTGGTTATATTACTAAAGGTTTTCAATTTGCTACACATTACTTTTAGTGTGTATGTGTGAGTGTGTGCAATGCATATCACCAAATTTGACACCTTTTATTGTGCCACAGAGCAATTGCAGCAGTGTGAACCTGCTATCCACCGCACCTGCATGAATTTCTCGTACTGCTTTGTGGTATCTTTACTGGTAGTGGAATGTTACTGCCATGCACTACTCCCCCCCCCCAGCTGGCAAAAGTTATTCTTTTCCAGATTTGGATTTGTGACTTGTGAGCACTGGTTAGGTGTTGTTGTGCCTTTGTGTCTGCATCTTTTGATGTGCAGTGCAATCTTAATCTGTCTGTGCATTTGCAATGCACCATTAATTCTGGTGACTGTGTGTGATCACTGCGTTCATGATGGAGTGTGCCATTAATTCTGGGATACTTTGCATTTCTTGTTATGTTCTCATTTCACTTCATCAGCACTAAGGAATTTTCTGGACAAAAGACAGTAGCATTTTGGGGATGCACATTAATTCTGGTGACTGTGTGTGACCACTGCACGCATGACTGAGTGTGCCATTAATTCTAGGAGACTTTGCATTTCTTGGTATGCTCTCATTTCACTTCATCAGCACTGGGGAATTTTCTAGACAAAAGCAGTGGCATTTTGGGGATGCACATTAATTCCGGGTGACTGTGAGTGACCACTGTGCGCATGACTGAGTACACCATTAATTCTGGGAGACTTTGCATTTCCTGTTACGATCTCATTTCAAATTGTCAGCAAGGGGAATTTTCTGGACAAAAGCAGTGGCATTTTGGGGATGCACATTAATTCTGGTGACTGTGTGTGTGTGTGTGTGTGGGGAGCTGCCAATATTGTTGTTACTTCACCTTAATTCACGTTAAGGCAGAATGACAATGCAAAGTAATAATTACAAGGTGACGTGAGCATTTCATATTGGCCACTCTGCATAGCGGAATGACTAAGTGAAGTACCCACTTCGTGGGCACTTCACTGACGAAATTTAAATTTGCTGCATCTCTAGTAGTTATAATACAATTAGAATAATTAAAGAGGAACAGTCACCACCAAGGTCATCACATTAAAGTGTGGGGCTGGTCCCAATCAATACTTCGTTTTGTAAAACACATTGGTTTTCTGAATGTTTACAGTAGAATAGCAGGGTGTATTAGACTACTTTTGCTTAGTTATAGGCTAACCTCTTCTTTTATTACAAATCATAGAATATTCTGCAGTTGACATCAGAGTAGTAGGTAACAGTGAGAAAATGAAATATCCTGCAGTACATTTCACAGCTAATATAAGATCTAATCTTGAGTTTTCTGGTCCGCTTGTCATGCAGGGGCTAAGTACAATCACAGATGACTGTACTTAGCCACCAGAGAAAAGTAGACCTAGAAAGCATCTGATCAGAGATTATAAAAGCTGTAAAATCCATTGCAGGCTAATGAATCTCCCACTGTTGCCTAATGTTCTGCTGTCAGCTGCAGGGAATTTTGGGATGTGTAGTAAAATAAATTGTCAACCAGGAACTAAGCAAAATTAATCTGATACAATTTACTATATTACAGTAAACAGTGAGTAAACCAAGATGTTTTTGCCTACAAAGTGCACATTGGGAGTAGCCCCACACTTGAGCATATGGTCCTTTGTCGTGACTGTTCCTGTTTAACAATATTAGTTCATTATTACTTGTCTGACTTATTGAATGTAATGATCAACATAAACTGCTACTTGAACTGAACATGTATTCCCTGGAACAGAGAAGGGAAAGGGGAGACATGATTGAAACATTCAAATATGTAAAAGGAATAAACAAGGTGATGACACAGGATCTATTTCACTTCAAGGAGGGCAGCAGAATCAGGGGGTATGATCTAAGGCTACAGAGAGGGAGATTCTCGACCAACGTCAGAAAGTTTGTTTTTTTTTCACAGAGAGAGTTGTGGATGCCTGGAATTGCCTGGCCCAGAGGTGGTGGGGTCAAACATGGCATGGGATTCAAGAATGGGTGGGATTGGCACTAAGGAGCCCTCACACCTAAGGGCAGCAAAAGAGTAGGTAAAGGCAAAGGCAAACACACTGGGCAGACTAGATGGACCTAGCAGTCTCCTTCTGCTGTCACCTTCTATGTTTCTATGTTTCTATTGTCATGATAAGATATACATTACAGATTATGTAATAACTGACATCTGTTCCTTAGGATATACAGTACCAATTATTTATTAATTGACATCTGTTGCTTCAATGAATTACAATAAAATTTGACTGAATGACAGTGATGTGAATATATTATGCATTCAGTAGAAGCAGAGAAACATATAATCTGATGGTAGATAAGGACCACTTGACCCATCCATTCTGCCTATTTCTCCCTACTTACACTATTATCGCACACTGTGCCCAATCAACAGATCTTTCTCCCATCCCCCTTCCTTTCCATTATGATTACCTTGTGCTTATCCCATATATTCTTGAAACGCACCACTGTTTTTGCTCCAACCACCTCCACTGAAAGGCTGTTCCAGGAATCCACCTCTCTTTCTGTGAAGAAGTACTTCTTCACATCTCTCCAGAATCTACCCCTCTACCCTCTTCAGCTTCATAGCATGTGCTCTTGTTCTTGAGCATCTTTTCTTCTGAAAAATACTCTCATCCTGTACCTTAGTTATCCCTGTAATGTATTTAATGCATGCAACAACCATGTAACTACTGTTTAATTATCCTGATGCATGTAACTAATGATTAATTATATTGCGATGGACCCAAAGTGTAACCAAAGGTGCTTACACTTTAAGTGTCAGTTAACTACATTGTAACTGCATTGCAACTGCAATGTAGTTGTATGCAACCATCATGTAACTACTGTGTAAATACCCTGTTGCATGTAATTACTGATTAGTTACACTGAAATAGACATTTTTTAAGTAAAGTGTAATCTTGAAGATCTCTATCATCTCCCATCCACCACCTCTTCTGTTCCAGGGTGTACATATTGAGTTCCTTTAGTCTTCTCTCATAAGGACTTTGATGCAGACCCTACATCATTTTAGTTGCCCTCCTCTAGATCACCTCCACTCTATGTCCTTATGAAGATGTGGTCTCCAGAACTGGACACAGCACTTTAGGTTGGGTCTTACCAGTGATCAATACAGAAGCAACTCAACCTTTCTCTTTCTGCTGGTGATACCCCTCCCTGTGCACCCCAACATCCTACTCACCCTTCCTATTTCCTTTCTACACTGCCTGGCAATCTTAAGGTCATCCATAGAAACACAGAAACATAGAATATGATGGTAGATAAGGAACACTTGGCCCACCTAGTCTGCCCATTTCCCTACCTTTCAGATAAGCTGCAGATCCTAGTTAACCAACAGCCTACTTCCCCCTACTAGAATTGCCTTATATCTGTCCCATGTATTCCTGAATTCTTCAACTGTTTTTGACCCCTCTACCTCCTCTGGAAGACTTTTCCACGCATCCGCCACCCTCTCTGTGAAAAAAAATACTTCCTCAAGTTGCCCCTGAGCCATCGCACCTCTATCTTCAAACTGTGCCCACTGTTTTTGCACATCTCTTTTTCTGAAAGATGCTGCCCTCTTGGACTTTGTTGAATCCCTCGAGGTACTTAAATGTTTCTAGCATGTCCCCCTCTCCCTCCTTTCCTCTAGGGTATACATGTTAAGCTACTTTAGTCTCTCTTCATATGGCTTCTGATGCAGACCCTGCACCATTTTAGTTGCCCTCCTCTGAACTGCTTCCATCCTGTCTATGTCCTTGCAGAGATGGGGTCTCCAGAACTGCATGCGGTACTCCAGATGGGGTCTCACCATCTGCCTGTACAAAGGGATAACAACTTTTTTTTTTCTACTGGTGATGCCTCTCCTTATGCATACCAGTATCCCCCCAGCCCTCCTTACTGCTTTTTCACACTGCTTGCCTATTTTTAGGTTGTCTGATATGACTACCCCCAGGTCCTTTTCCATTTTTTTTTGTTGTTAGTACCCCCCATTCTGTACTCTTCCCCTGGGTTTTTGTTTCCCAAGTACATTACTTTGCACTTCTTTGCATTGAATTTAAGCTGCCATACTTTTGATCATTCCTCCAACCTTGCCAGGTCCCTTCTCATCCTTTCCATTGCCCCCTTGTGTATCAACCCTGTTGCAGATCTTTGTGTCATCTGCAAAGAGGCATACTTTTCCTTCCAGCCCCTCTGCAATGTCACATATAAAGACATTAAAGAAGACCGGGCCCAGTAGTGAACCCCGTGGTTCCCTGCTAGTAACCCCCCTTTCCTCTGAGTGGTCTCTGTTTACTATTATCCTCTGTTTTTTAAGTTTAAGTTTTGTTTTGCCAGAGACTAGTAGTGGGCAAAGTTCCCAAACTTCGCTATGCGGAGCACTTCATGTAATAACACTGAATTTGTGTAGTGCTCTGTAATGCAAAGTGTATTACTCTGCCTTTAGATTTTATCGTGAAGTACCATTGACTACAATGGACTTCACGTTACTTTGCCTTTTTTTACTGCCTTCCCCTTGATTGTAATGTGAAGTGCATTGATTTGAATGGACATTGCTTTGCTTCACCTTTTTATTGCTCTTTAAAGTGAATTGTGCATTGATTCGTGGGATGGCAGGTCACATGGGCTCTAGACTGTCTTGCACAGCCTCAGTTCTGCGTAGTGTCTGTAGTGAAAAGCTGGAGACGGTTTGCTCTTAGAGCTCTGAGAATCAAACCATCGAAAAAGCTTTAAAAATTCAATTTTGATCCAATTGTTTTGATCAACATTTAGTACATAGATTGTAGGAAATTCCCCTGTTCTTATATCGAGTGTTGATTGTTTTTGTATGCATTTTGAAGGTTAATTTAGAACATTCAATCTGTGTACTGACAGACACTGCTGAAGTGTGCTTCAGGGGAGGGGCATATCTGTGATGGAGGAAGATTCACAGTGAGAAAGGCAGTCTTTCTAATTGTTGGGTAGTAGTGTGTGTTAGTATTTGTGTGTTCATGTACACACAGTAATACTTCAAGTAATTTTTGATCATTTGTTTCTGTTTGTTGTGGTGCAGTACATATTTTCATTCAGTTTAAAAGATTTGGTTATATAGTGTACTGAACTGTTATTTTCTGTGCATTACCTGTACTGTGTGAGTGTGTGTGCATGCCATGAATTCAGACACATTTCATTGTGCCATACAGTAATTGCAGCACTCTGAAGCTGTTTTCCATCTGCGGTATTTTTTACTGCTTCATTCCATCTAGGTAGTGGACTGGTACTGCAGAGCTCCCCCAACCCGCAAAAGGTATTATTTTCCAGTTTTGGATTTGTGTGACCACTGGGTAAGGAGGTGGTGTTGTGCCTTTGTGACTGCATTTCCTGAGTGCACAATCTCCATCTGTCTGTGCGTTTGCATCTGTTTAGGGCCAAATCTGCATCTGTAAGCAACAGTTGTTGATTTTTGGCTTCCCATCCACCTCAAAGTTCAGAAACATTATTTTAACAGCATACAGATACAGGTGCCCCTACCCACATAGCAAGTGGAACATTTTCACAAGTGACCCGGCTCTTGTCAAGGATGAGTAGGCAACTGATAATACACATGGGACATGATTTAAGAAGTTTATTTAAACTGAAAGTGCAGAAGAGCTCAGATATAAAATGCAGAATGCTAGTGTAAAGGATAATAATAATAACGATAATAAAGGGTTATGCTATTAAAAAATAGTAATTGATCTATGTGTATGTATTGTACCACCAAAGGCAGGTCTATAAACTGTGTGACATGGAATGTAATCTAAGTTCTACTAAAAGGTATCTGAAAAATATCTCATGTCATGTTTGCACCTACTTGTGGCACTTTATATGAGATCTGTGGCTGTTTCAATTCTCACTCACTTTGCTTTCAACAGAAAACAAATCGAAGTGAATGCGACGTCATTATGAGGTGAAGTAGTGCATTTCTATGGGGACTTCACGTAGCATGAAAGCGATAAGAAGTGGGTGACATTGCCACTACTTTTTTCTTTTTTTGGAAAAGTCAAAATGCTGATCAATTAAATAACCCTGAACTTGAATTTTACATTTTCATATTATTTCACTCTAAATACTTCTAGTGTGATTTTGCCATTTGTGGGGACATAATGTTAGCAGAAGCTCCATTCTCAGTTGTAAATGGTGGCAGCATAAAGCATAGGTTATTCTGTGTCTTCGTTGCACTGCTCCCTATTATGTTACACAAAAAACTTGAATTATTCTGTGCCCTCATTGCACTGCCACACTGATGTCCTAGATATAAAATGTGGATTATTTTGCATGCTTATTACACTGCCACACTTCTACACTACACACATTGGGCCCTATTCATATATGGATGTTAATATGCACCGGAGGCACATCCCTGCCAATGGAGCTCTGCATCTGCAGACAGGTGTGCATTGGCCGGTAGTCACTACAGGCCACCACCTGTCCATGTACCAGCCTCCTGGTGTGCAGACACGTGGAGGACATTTCTGCTGAATGGGCGTGCATCCAATCGGATGCCTGGACTGGTCTGCAAATGGACCGCTTTCCCCCATGGGCACTGAAAGCACTGGAGGACACAATGTGCACTGCAAGCTTAGGGCAGGAGGGTGCCCAGTCAGCTTCCCCTAGCTCTCCATGAAGATCCATGGGCTGGGCAGCATGCGGGGAGGACTACAGTGCCCACACATCATGCTGCCACTGCCGGCATCCTGGGGAGGTGCTTATCCTTAATAGCTAGGTATTACCCAGCATAAGGTTCCCCCCACACACTCAGCACTCTGTAACTGTGTGAATGTTGTAGGGTGCAGGCATGCCCCCAACACACACCCAACCTACCCCCAGCACATTGCTTTCTGTGCAGCTGGGGGATGGGGTCCAAGGGTCTGTGCACCCTGAGTGATGAATGTGGTGTGGGGGTGGAATGGGTGCAGAGTGGCTATGCACCACAGATATGTGACACTTAGCCACTCTACACAATAGTGCATAGGGTTCAATATGTGAACTACTCTGTATCCTCATTCCACTGTCACCTTTTTGTGCTATTACTTTTGGTCATCCTTTCATTTTTCTATTTTTAATAATAATATGGCTGTGCATGGAGCAGATTTTTAGTATTTGTGTCTCCAATTTTTATACTTGTATTTGTTTGTGTGCTGGTGTTTACTTAAAATATATATTTTTTTGTGTTGCAGACTTGTTTCTGTTGTTAACAACAGCACATGATAAAAGATTTGTGGCACTTGATGAAGCATATAATTACCCCCAGGTGTCTTTCCTGCTTGGTGGTTGTCAATATCATTCCACACATTTTGTACTTTGCCCCTGGGTTTCTGTGCACTAAGTGCATAATTTTGCACTTTGCCACATAGAAACCTACCTGCCATACCCTTGACCATTCCTCTAGTTTTCTCAGGTCTCTGCTCATCCTTTTTATTCCACCCCCCCGAGCATTCACCCTATGGTGTCATCTTCAAGGAGGCAGACCTTCTTTTCCAACTCCTCTGCAATGTCACTTATAAAGACATAAAAGAGGAAAAGTCCCAGCACTAATCTCTGAGGCACCATGCTGGTCATCCTCCCTTCCTTGGAGTGAACTCCATTTGCCACCACCCTCTGTCACCAATCCCCTAACCAATTTTTTATCCAGTTTACCACCTTTGGACCCACTCCTTAGCAACCCAGCTTGCTTACTTGTCTCCTATGTGAAATGGTGTTGAACGCCTTACTGAAATCTAAGTAAGTCACATCCACCGCTCCACCCTAATCTAGTTCCTGGGACACCCAATCAATGAAATCCATCAGTTTATTTCTCATGTATCAGTATTTAATTAATTTATTTGTTCAGAATCTCTACTGCATCTATATTGAAATCTCGACACATACCCAAAATAAACACCCACCTCAAATACCAGCAAACCATTTCCATATTGTCAGTATTGAACTTAGGTACAAGTTTTTATCAGCAGTGACATGCCTGCCTGTGAATAATTAATTCACTTTGCAGAGTAGATAAATACTCCATATAAAGTTTGCAATAACTGTATTAGTATTATGTATACCTATTGAACATTCAGGTATGATATTATATATAATAATGAATATATCAATAAATACATAGGTATGAAACTTACTGAAATCTGAACAGCAAATATAATTTACCAAATTCTTCTTGAATGTGACTTATGCATTTTTAATCAAGAAAAAAAGAACTATTTCTGGTTTTAATGCTATGTCATTCACTCTGTGCTAAACAAAAAGCAACATATCTTCCTTCGCCATATGGAAAAATGGAACACATTTTTAGCATAACACATGATGGAAGTGGAAGTCTAGTCTTCCTTCTGAGCCAGCCTCAGCGCCATTGAGTGAATCAATGGCAAGAAATATACCAATATCTAATGCAAGAAATGTTAAAGAAAATTATTAGTACCATAAAGATGTCAGGCAGTATAAACATTAATAAATTCATTAATATGAGATATATTATGTCAATTGAGATGACTTTAAATATCAAAATGCACAGTCGGCCAATGGTACTGAGGATTGAGATGCTGGACACCACATCTTGCACTATGGTGAGCTGGTTTCTGGACCAGACTTGGGTTGATGGAGGTCAGTCAGTGAGGCAGATGATTGAGTGTCCAAAGGGGAACAATGCTTGTGAGCCCATCTGCAGAGTGCTGTTAGGTGGAGGCCTCTGGTACTGCAAGCTAAGGCAGTACAGAACAGGAGATCTGCAGCCTGGTCAGTAGTGCACATCTCCACATGAATGCTCACATTGGCCACAGAAAGAAGGAAAGGGGAGAAAAGTGGAAAAATAATCTGGGACTTTGTGAAGCCCCTTATGCCCATCTGTGTTCCAACTATACCGACTTGGGTCTGGAGGTCTGAACCGGATCTTATACTCATGGGCGAGGAGAGGAGGAATGTCTTACCTCCAACCTCACTGAGATGGTGCAGGTGGAGGTTGAATCCATTTGGTTTCCTGACTGCCCTGTCCATGGCAGAGGTAGACATTGGTTAGTGGGCTTAGGTGACAGGGATGAGAAGCTGCCCTGTATGCAGAGTGGAGAAAAAGGTTTATAGAAAAAGAGAAAAAAAAAATGTAATTATAAATGCAAATCCTGATAGACAATATCTCCTTGTCATAAACCTATCAGCTTACTATCAATAATACTATTGGTATCAATGTAGTTCAAATGAATAGTGTAAATTAATATTGCTCCATATACATATCATTGGCAGTATGCAAGTATGGGCTTTGGGAATTCAACATTTAATCACTGGAATAGATGAAAGCAGGAAGGGAAACGACTGAGACCTACAATTAAATCATGAGAATGAACAAGGTAATGATGGGGAATCTCTTTTAGAGGAGGAGGAGTGCCAGAACACGAAAGTATGCAATGAAGCTTGATGAAGACAAGAGAAGTTTAAGAGATATGTGATGAAATATTTCTTCTAAAAGAGGTTTGTGAATGCATGGAATGGCCTGTCAGAATAAATGGTTGGGGGTGAAAAGAGCTGGTAGATTAAAGCATGAGTGAGATAGACACGTGTGTATAATAGGCAGAAGAAATGGAGGAGAGAAGGACTCGTGTCCAAAATATAGTCCAGTGTGTAGAATTAGAAACTGGTAACATTGGTAGACTATATGGGCCTACAATTCATTTCAAGCTGATAAATCATGTTTCTCAAGTCCTTTGCATGACTAAACTGCTGTGCAGTGCTTTGAAGTTCTCTATCACAAAGAACTTAGAATGCTGTGTTATAACCATAAGAGGCTCCTAAACTGTACAATAACTATAAAGATACGCAGAACAACAAATGAACTTATTTTTTTAGCTCCTTAACAGATTCAAACTACTGGTTATATATAAGACATAGTATTTTTGTGTATCATAGATTACGTGAATGTTTCAAAAACACCAATGTACTTCCTTCAGTTGCATGAAATGATCTCCTGTAACTGTCAGGTTGTATCTTCCACCATACCATTTTAATCGGTCTTTCACCAGCCACACTTGATGAGATTATTTTGTTCTAATATCTTTTTTATTTAATCAAATAAAAAATAAAAAAGGGATTAGTAATATTTTTATGATGATGTTTAAATAGCTTTTTAGGGAAATCAGAGTATCGCCTATTGTGTCCTTATGACAATAGTGACAATAACCTTTGGTTCTCTGTCATGTGTCCATAAGAATGCATGAAGTATCACTCTTATAGCAATGTTAAGTACTCCGACCAGCACCATAAACTTGTAACCAAAAAGAATTATAATGAATAACACTACATAAATGCAGCTGAAAAGAGTGTTGATTGGTACTCTCATGACTCAAAGTTATTCCATCAGCTTCATCCTGATATTCCTGTTGAAACTGATAATATGCAGTTTCACACACCCACTCATTCAAACAAACCCCTTCAAAACTTGAACAATTTGTTCTGCATGTAGTGGTTGACAATTTGTCCCTAATTGAAGTGCATCAAGTTGTGCTTGAACCTCTTGTATCTGATGACAGCATTTGCAATTGAGTAATCATCTACTGAAGTATAACAGCAACATGTGCACCTATAAATTTATGAAACAAAAAGAAAGTGAAAAAAAAGATTTAATGTACAGGTAAGAGACAGTATAAACTATAAATGTATTGCAGACTATCCATTAACTAATTTAATAGCATTTAAAAAAAAATTGTATTTCCTTCCAAAGATGTATATAGGCAACTTGCCATTATTTAAAACAACAAATTAAACACTACAAATTAATCACTGGAGGTAACAGGTCATTTGACTACACCACTTAAAAAAAATGATTTGTGAAGCTGGTTCTGTTGTGCACAGGGCTGAGGCACTATGACTATTACCATTCACTATGCTGCTGACCCATGTGTGGGTGTGTGGGTGGGGTTGGGTAGGGATGAGAGGGGATTGAGCAGCCATCATTTAGCTGATCTATCCTGGACATGGGTGGCAGTATGTCCCCTCGCTTGACTGCTGTCAGGCAGATGCCTGATAGCAGTGTCAACTCACAAATGTCATACTTTAGTCAGTGGAGTGGGAGTCAGGGTTCCTGGACTAACGTGCACCATCTCATGCATGTTCATCTTGTGTCATTGAAGCTAGAGGACCAACAGGACAGAAAAATTATGGCAAAGCAGTCATCAATGATACTCTGAACACGGGGACCCCACCTTCATCTCCACTGGACACATGATAGCCAAACTAAGTTTGAAATTCAAAGGGGTGGTGGCGTGATTGGAGAATGAGTGTCCTTCACTTCCTGACCCCCATGAAGGGTAAGTCTGTGGTGATCCCCAGACCAGTCAGGTAAGCCTGAGGAGGAGGTTGGTAGGAGAGGTGAGGAGAGTAGGGCAGAAGGGATCCCAAGCCTGGGAGTAAAATCAGATTATGAAAACAAAATACTCTGAATGATTAAATTAAACATTTCTAATAACTGTCCATTTGCTGAATATGCTCAGACAGTGGAATTGTGCCTCACAGTACCCATGACTGTGAGTTAACACATGTCTAATGAAGACCATGCATGTTTCTTTGCTTACTTTAATATATATTACCGAAATCCACTAACAGTGCTGGTCTGACATAACCCATATGCTCCCAAATACACTACTATCTTATTCAAGTTTACTATATTTCTAGTAAGACCAATAATACTAATGAGAAAAATATAAAATGTAACAAATTACCAGTACGCATTGGCAACTGTGTTAAGCTGTTCTGGATCAGTATTGTACTGGTTAACATTCGGACCATCTTAATGATTCTCTATGGCCACTGGTTCAAATCTCTATGGTGTTATTTCAAAATTGTTCATTAAGCTCTCTACAGAGTCTTTGCTGCAATCCTTATCAGTTACTTCATGTATGTTAATTGTACAGTCTTTGTCTGATGTGTCATTTGTATCATATTCAGCTTCTGATTCTGACATTTATTAGTGTTTAAGATATAAATAAGATTTCAAATGAAATTTTCTATGTAATTATACATACAAACAAAAATATGCATTCTCTGTTGATAAATTATATAAATGGATTAAACAAAGTTAACAGAGCAGTACCAGACATTGTGATGGTAACTTTGCACTAACACCTGCAACCAACTCCCTCACTTTCAGCCTACCTTCATAAAATGAAGAAAAATATAAAACAAAACCAACATGATCACTAGCTATTGCAATTTCAGTCTGATTCAGTACTAACACAACTACATAATATTCAAAAGAAGAAAAATCTACAAAACAAATTGCAAATACAGAAATTTGCTGTAAACAATTGTATCAATCAAGAAACAAGAACCTCAAAACAAAAACAGCCTTCTAGTGCAAAGATACCTGTATTGTTTGGGAATCTAACAAACAGGGTTCAAAAGATAACATTGAGCATCAGAGAGCATGCATTGGTGGGAGGTATGAGTTGGATAGAATTAACATCCGATGGACTGCTCTCCACCTCTGATAAGTGAATGTCCCAGCACCCAGTGATAGTTTAGTTAGTTTTTGTTGTCCAGGAAAGGAGGACTTGGCAATGTTGCTTATTTTAAGTGTTTTCTTGGGGGTTGGGGAATACAGATAGCAACCAACTGACATCAAACCAGATTAAGCTGTTGGTGGTATTTTAGTGAAAGGGGAAAATTTTGTTAGAACACTGGGAAATTCCCTACTCTTTTTTTTCAGAAGTGCCATGGGATCTTTAACATCAACCTGGACAACCATCAAAACAAAGCAGACAAGACCGTGATTTAAAGTTTCGTCCAAAAGACAGCACCTCAGAAGTGCAGCACCCCCATATGCTGCACAGCAGTGCCAGTATTGGGATTTAACCAGAGTTCCAGGTGGGGGGATGGAACCCACAATTTTCCACTCTTCTGGCCTCATAGGTGAGAGTGCAACCTGATGAGCCAGTGACACTGACATACCAACCCATGTTAGTGACTACAGACAGGTTAATCTGAGACCATAAGCTTAAGATGGATTCATTGAAGTGTCTGACGTTGGCACTTATAGCATGGTAGCATATGTAGTGAGTCATGGCATTGTTGTACATCCTGTCTATCAATGGAAGTGCAATGATAATTAAAACAATAATCTCTCAAGGTTGCAAACAATGAAGCACCGTGACCTACTTCAGTTGATCACATAGAAAATATGAATGCCTAGCAGTAGGACAAGAACACCCGGTTAATCATTGTCCCTACACTGTGGAGCTCTGTCATGAGGAGTGAAACATGGGTGTCCAGCATGGCCGTCAAGGTAGATTGTATGCATGGGGTTCGAGTTAGAACTGAGTGTCAGATATAGAGTAAACCCGTGCCTAGTTCAAGCGCAATAAACAGGGTAACAAAGAAAAAAAAAGAAAAAAAATCAAACACCACTGTATTTAAAAATGAAGAGTATATTTATCAAAAGACATATGCAGACAGCATATTAGAAATAAGGGTTGTCTCATTTATAGAAAAATTAGTATATAGCCCCCCCACCAAAACAATGGCTCACATGAACATGCTTGATCATGTGACATACATAAGTAAATGAATGAGTTTTTAAATAAATATACAATGCAGCATATTTTTCAAGCTTTCATTACTAGGGATGGGCAAACTGGCTTTGTCACACTTCCGAACTTCCCTGGACCGTGCCGACTTGGCTGTGTTCAGGTAAATCCAAGCCTTTCGTGGCTCTGCCTGAGTTGTGAATTTGGCAAGATTCAGAAGTGTGGTTCGGTCCAGCCAGATTACAGGCAGCAGGCTGCAGTGAATGGTACAAAAAGTAAAAAAACTCTTTTTTGTTCCCAATCTCTACCAAATACTCCTGAGTCACTGGACTGTCACGTGACCAACAAAGGCAAAGACTCATGATACTGGGGCACTAAAAACAGACAAGCAGGGTCTTTTGTCTGTGATCGACTCATGTTCTAGCCAATCCTGTGTGTCAGCCATCACAGGATATCCTGTAGGAAACAGGTATCCAACTCATTTGGAGCTTTGCATTCAAAGGAGATAGCTGTGTTGTGAAGGATCCGGTTACCAAAAAAATAGAAACAAATTAACAATAATGTTTGTTTTCTTAGTCGGAAAGAGAGATAGAGGTGGAAGTTAGAAAGGGAGAGTAGGGAGGAAGAGCAGAGAGAGACAGAGACCAACAAAGTAGTGTAGACATTGAAGAGTACTTAACTCCGCAGTACAAAAAAAAAAAACCAAAAATGTTTTTCTTCATTAGTCAGAAGAGAGAAGAAGGGAAACAGATAGAGTAGGAGAGTAGAGAGAGACCAATGGATGCAACAGCAAAATACAGAGTGCTATAGAAGAAGTTGCAGAGTACTTAACTTCATAGAAAAAATGTGTTTCTTCCTTAGTCAGGGGGGGGGGGTGAGAGAGAGAGAGAAAGAGTAGAAAGAGATCAACAAATTCAACAGCAGACAGCAGCAGAGTGCAGATGTTGCAGAATGCTTAACTCCATAGTAAAAAAATGCTTTTCCTTAGTCAGCAAGAGAAACTAGAGAGAGAGAGAGAGAGAGAGACCAACAAATTCAACAGCAGACAACAGCTGAGTGCACACCTTTTCTTTTTGAAAACTATATTTTCTTAAAAAAAATAGAAAGTAAGAACTAATAAGGGTAGCACACAAGACAGGAGGACTCTGCCTGAAGGTCATAATGCCTCATTAATTTTCAAAGGGGACTTATAGTGCCATAAAGATTTTGAAGGGGGGGTTGGTGTCACAAACGTCTCAGATTTTGTGTTGCCCATCTCTGTGCCTGAAGTTAGATCATAGTGCCGTAGATTCTTTGTTGCCCAGCTTTGAGCCTGAAGTAGTGTAGGACAGGTCATACTGCCATAGACTCTGTGTTTCCCATCTCTGTGCCCAAACTACTACTAGGTCATAGTGCCATACAGATTTTGAAGAGGGGGGTGTCAGGTCTCAGACTCTTTGCTGCCCATCTATGTGACTGAACAACTACTAGGTCATATAATGCCTCAGATATTTTGAGAAGGGGTGTCACAACTCAGATTCTGTGTTACCATATGTGTGACTGAACTACTACTAGGTCATATAGTGCCTCATGTATTTGGAGAGGAGGGGGTGTCACCTCTCAGAATCTGTGTTCCCATCTTTGTGCCTGAACTAGTGTCATACAGGTTATACTGCCATAGACTCTGTGTTGCTCATCTCTGTGACTGAACTACTACTAGGTCACATAGTGTCTCACGTATTTTGCAAGGGGGTGTCACATCTCAGACTCTGTGTTGCCCATCTCTGTGACTGAAATACTACTAGATCATATAGTGCCTCACATATTTTGACAGGTGGTATCTCATCTTAGAGTCTGCATTGGCCAGTTCTGCATATGAACTAATACTACTAAGTAAGTAATTAAATTGAACCTCCAAAAATGAATTCAGAATCACAGTCTGTTATTGAAACGGAACATGTGGCCAACACCAGCAGTATGTCTGAAATTGGTACATGTAACAATAAAAATATTTCCAGAACACAAAATCAGAAAAAAAGGGAAATTCACTGCTGAAGGTATAAGTAATACAATTGATAACAAAAAAACAACACAACCAGAAAAAGATGAAGCAACAGAATCAGAAATGGAAAAGAATATTGGTGAATCCTCTGACCAAAGTAGTGCAGCACTGTACGCATTACCAGAAAAATCAGATAAAAGGAAAACACAACAACAGTTAGCTAAAACAGACCTAGAAAGTTAAGGATTAAGGATAAGGCTCTGTCTAGTACCACTAGACATGGCAATCCATGATATGCTACTCATGCATATCAGAGTCCTTCATTAGAAAGCAGTGTCTCTGATGAAGAAGAGGTTGTAAATGTACAAGAACATGAGCACAATGTATCACAGTTATGCTCTTCCAAAGGTGAAGAATCAGAATGTGATACCAACGAGGTAGAAGATGCAACATGGGTGCCCCCACTCAAGAAGAAAAAACACATAGAGGAAGCACCACTGCTAGCCACAGCAAGTAGTGGAACAAAAAAAATGAATAATCATGTTAGCTCTTCTGGGGACAGCTACAGTATGCATGAATAAGGGCAAAAACAACTGCCATGACAAATGCTGCAGTTCCTGACATGACGATAAAACGTTCCACCTCAGTTGTGTGGTGTCATTTTCATACAAGTCCTCAAAATGAATGTTTTGCTGACTGTACCTTTTGTCATTGGAAAGTTAGCAGGGGGAAAATGAGGGACCAGTTTGGGACAATATCACTAAAAAGGCATTTGCAAAGAGAACCCCCAACCATTCGGCTGGAAGCAATCCTAAGCAAGGAAAAACATGTTATAAAAAATAATCCTACAGACAATGGTGATGGTGAAGAGACTCAAAGACAGGGTACTAAAAAACACGTTTGACTTCACTAACAAAAGTATTTGGACAAGCTACAGCTTTACCACTGCAGCCTTGTGGTTTTTGTCCCCCTGACTGAACTAAATAGCAGACCATTACTGGGATGCTCGAACAAAAAACTGCCTGCAGTAGATCACATCAAGTCACATTAAAAACTAATCAGTTATTAGCTGAATATATTTCCAAGGACCTGCAGACATTTTTTGTGGTGGAGAATGATAGTTTTAGAGCCCCTTTAAAATATTTTGCTCCATGTTACAACATACCAAGCAGTACATATTTTGCGACTGTGGCTGTTCCCAAAATGTATGAATGTATGCAAAATAAATTAAAATTGACTCTTCAAGAAAGTGAACGTGGTTCTGTGCACCTGACCACTGACATGGGGATGAGTTCTCAAACCACTGATTATATGTGCATCACAGTACATGGGGTGCCACAATCATCTTCAAACACCACCACAAGCAGCAGTGTAGAGGAAGAAAGACAAAGAATGGTAGCTCTTTGTGCTAGCATATCTGGTAAGCATCACACCACTGACAATATTTTGGAAAAGTTGCGCAACAAAGTTTTGGAGTGGTTTGAGCCCCTGGGACTCTATACTGAATTTGCAATTTCCGACCATGGCACCAATATTGTCAGTGCAATGAAACATGGTGGTTTTACTCATATTCCATGCTTTGCAAACTCATTCAGTTTGTTGCATCTGGTCAATATCACATGGGGATAATAGAGCAGTATAAATCTGCGCTGACATAATAGCGTCACACATGGATATAACAGCACCTCACATTACAGCACTATAGCTGTTGGTGTTCCCCCTCAAGAGGATGATTAGAAATCCACATGTGTGTGCAGCCTGAACAACCTGATGCTGTAGTGTAGCGGTTACAGTCACAGGCTGCAGGTTGGGTTCCTACAGCAAATGGGCCCCTGTTTGATACCCACTTCAGACTCTTTTTTTTTTTCTTTGCATGGTTTTGTTGCACTTGTGCCCCCTTCCACGACTTTCTCTCCTTTTGAGTTGCAATCCTTGGGGTTGGTTATATATATTTGAGGGGGGTGCTGGGGACATACCTTTCCACATAAAATTATACAACAGTCTGCCAATGCCTCACTGAGTTTCCCAACCCCTAGCTGCATCCCCCTCAGAGTTTCTGTGCGGCTGTCTCTGCTCCATGTCTATGTGGTTCTCACTATTATGTCTGCATGGTTTTCACTGTGCTATTTTTACAACACTATTTTTACTGTAACACTACAGCTGTTAGTACAAGCTTTCCACTCCCATGACAACAGTATAGTAACACTAATGGGAGCTGCACAGAAAATCTGGGGCCATTTAGGCACTCTGTAAAATCACATGGTATCTTGGCTGACCTCCAGAAAAACAAATGGCTTGCCAATACAGCAACTAAAAGAAGATGCTCTGACATGATGGAACTCAATGTTTTACATGTGTGAGAGACTTTTTGCACAAAAGAAGGCAGTGCATGGATATACCACGAAGCACAATGTAGCGCATGATGTCGTGCTGAATTCATTCCAGTGGGGCCTCATGGAGCATCTTACATTGCTATTGACTCCATTTGAGGAAGCAACTCAACAGATTATCAAAGAAAATGCTACTCTAAGCCATGCTACTCCCATCATAAATATATTAAACAAGGAACTCAGGAGGCTGCGTAGAGGTTTTGAACAAAAAGGAGAGAAATCTAGTGTATTCCTTACAGACCAACTGACACAGTAATTCTAACACTGCAGAAAACTTCACAATATAATGCCAGACAAAAATGTTCTCCTTTTGACTTTCTTGACCCTCGGTTTAAGTTGCAACAGATGCCTCCTTCAGATCTTGGTGACTCTTATCTTGAATACAAAAACATACTGGTTTCACCATTTGCACAGGAAAAGGAACAGACTATATTTGACAATACAAGTGAATCACATGATGTGGATGCTGCATCTGTTCATGCAACATCTATTGGTGATGATGGTATGCCACCCTAACAGTGACATTTCTATGGTGGCATGCCTCGATATTGACTACATCACCATGTCACTGTAGAAGTGCCACTGGAAGGGGGCAGCCATGTCCCCCAACCTGCACCCCCTCCCTGAACTAACTCCGACCTGGAGTTAGAAGTTTTTAGTTTGGGGTGTGTGGGAGTGATCCCCCCATGTGGAGGGTTCAGCGGTGAAGACCCCAATGTAAAAAAAGGTGTCAAACTGTGCGGCTCCATGCCAGCTGCAGCTTGCAGTCGACATGGAGCCTATCGCTGAAGTGCTGGTCATGATCTTTTTTGTTGTGCCGGCATATATAACCTGGTGGTGGCAGCAATAATTTCCACTTAGTACAGTACCATTATGTACTCCTTCATCAGCGTTGGGTAGTCCTGCACAAAGTCCTCTTTCAGGGCCCCTGAAAAAGGCATGTTCTTCTGAAAAGCACACAAATGACTGTCACACTTTTTCATCAAAACTCATAGAAACTGATCACTCATATGTATCTGTCATGGAGCTGCTTTCTTTGTCTTTGTCTGATATGATGGATGCCTACTTACGAGATTCACTCATTAATATTACTGATCACCTGATTGAGCACTGGCAGGAAAAGAAAAACACCTGGCCTGCACTATCTGCCTTTGCTTTTAAGCTTCTTAGTTGCCCTCCCACTAGCATTTACTTTGAGTGTATATTTAGCACAGCTGGAAATGTTGTCTCTGATGTCTACAAAAGGATTACTCCTGAAAATGTACAGCACCTTACCTTCTTAAAAGTCAGTCTCATAAAATACTCTTACCAGTTCAGGGACAGGAATATAAAAGCGATGATGGCAAAAAGCTGCACCAGGTGTTAACTAAAAAGGGTGCTTCCTTGGTGGTGTTTGAAGACAATAGTGATGATATTATTTAATTTAAGTCTTTATTTCTTAGAATTCAGAGGACAAAGGTCAGCAACCATAACAGAAAGATCAAGTAAAAAAAAATCCATCTTGTGAGGTCACGTTGTATATTATTATATCATATGTATTGCTGTATAGGTTTTTTGTATTCATGTTTTGGAACCCAAGTGGAGTGCAATTTGTTTATTCTGCAAGTTAAAAATACAAACAGGCAGCGAATTTATCGATGTCTGGGTGTAGGTCGGGTCCCAGGGGTAAACACAAAGGCCAAAACCTATATGCATGCACTGCTGCCATGAGTGCTGGCCCCTGCTGTCCTTGGGTCCCGCACTGTATGGATCCCCACTGCCTTGACTGGGGGAACAGCATCAGGGCTGGGGACTGGCAGTTGAGCCTCATGGCAGGAGTAGGTGGCAGTCAGGGATAAACAGCTCTATAAAAAAATATATTTTTATACCATTTTTGACTGTGCATGGCTGCCATGAATGTGGGTCACCGCAGTGCTTGGGTCCTGCACCATGTGGATCCCCGCTGACTTGATGGGGCAGCAGCAGTGGGGCTGGAGACTGGCAGGTGGGCCCCATAGCAGGAGTAGCTGAGGAGCTCTATAAAAATATAAAAATAAAAAAATATACCATAGTTGACTGCAATTATTAGTTGTGGAAGCTTGTAGGGTATATCCAAAATCTGCAATGCTAGGGGGCAAGGTCAGTCAGACAAAAAGTAAGTTAGAAACACAAGTGATAAAAATAATTGGCCAGTTATCGAATGGTTGGGGCCTAAGATGCTTGCTATAACACCAAGAAGGCAGGCAAAATAATTACAAATAAAAAAATAACAACTCAAGTAGAGATGTTGTGAAATTTAATTTCACTGGCAATATGCCAGCAAAACCACGAATTTCTCACCATGAAATATTTCACATAATTATGTACTTCCAGTGAAATTTGCTGGTCACTTTTGCAGTAAATGTCGCTTTGCTTTGCTATTAGGTGACATTAGGCTTTGTCACATTATTTAATCCCTGCAGGTCACATGGGTGACTGTAATTGGGCAGAAAGTCACTGATTCAGTTCCTTTGCTATGTGGCTGGGAAAGCAGGCAGCAGCAGAGGTTGTTCTTTGTGTGCTATTGTGTGCTACATAAATAGTATTTAGTTTAAAAATAATATATTTCTAATCTTTTCTTTATTAGGATACCTGGTGTGTGTTTATAATTTCCTTTAAGTGTAGATTGTGCATGTCTGTGTGTGTGTGTGCGTGTGTGTGTGTGATCCCCTCTCTTTTCTCTCTTTCTTTGTAATTTTATTTATTGTTTGGTAATGAAAACATGGAGGGAAAAGGGAAAGGCATGAAAAATGTTGGGGCAACTGTTAGCCGCTTTAATTGGTGAGCTTTTCAAGCAGTCAGGCAACCCCACAACCTGCCATGGAGGTCAGTGGGACTGTACAGCAACAGGAGACTATGGTCCCTGGCCCCCAATCAGCAGCAGCAGAAGTAGCCAGCAGCTATTGTACTTGCCCCCCCAACAGCAGCTGGAGCCCATGCCCCCCTCCCCAGCAGCAGCAGCAAGATGTTGAAGATGGGACATCAACCTCTGGAGCTGCCTCCCCCTTCCCAACAAAGATCATCACCTGTCTGGTCCTTTTTTACAACAAACACTGCAGATGACATTGCAGCCATCTGCAAGGTGTGTGGGAAGACAGTACAGAGGAGGAAGAAGCAGTCCCACCTTGGCACTGGTGGCTAGAGGAGCCATGTGATTAACCACCACCAGGCCGAATGGAATGCCAAACAGCAGGAGGTGGTGGCAGCAGCAGCAGTCAGTACCAGTGGGGGAAACAGTACAGAAGGGGTCAGCATGAGGGAGGCATGACTGTGAGCAGTCAATGGAGTGCTCGCAGTACCAGTAGGAGGCGACAGCAGGAGCAGACCACAGCAGCACCCCGCCACCCATGTCCACAGCCAGCACCAGCACAGGCAGCCCCAGTTGCCCAGGCAGACTTGACTGCCATCTTAACTGAGATGCAACATCTGTGCCATGATTTCAGTACGTTTTGCCAAGAATTCCATGAGCTCAGGGGTGAGATGTGGAAAATGCAGGCAGACACAGAGAGAATTCTGAACATCCTGGCAGAAGTGCATGGTGGTGGCAGTAGTAGTTAATTTATCTTTTTTTTGTATTCTTTTTTCTATCCTGTCTTCTTAGTAATAGTCCCCCCCCCAAAAAAAAATATGAAAATAAAAAAAATTAAAAAACTTTTCTGTTCTCTAATCTTCCTTCCTTCCTCTAAGTACTCTAGTTTCTTTGTTTGGAAACATACTTCTTTGTCCAGTGGTTTTGTGTATTATTTTCTGCTCCCTATATCACGCAATCCCTTTTCTTGCTCTCTATCTTACTTTTCCCTTTTCATGGTACTCTCCCGTCCAGACTCTGCCTGTCATGTGTTATAGTCTGTACAGTGTACCCATAAACACCTTACCTTATTATTTTTTGTGTAATTCCTAAAAGAGCTGGTGATGCCTCCAAGATAACGTCTTTTTCTATTTTGTTTCCCTGGGTGAAATTAATTTAATTTATGTTATTGCCTTACTATATAGTTATCTTGCACATTATATTCCTTCATGTAATAGTTGTCCTAAACTGGACGCTTGTGAAAATGGGCAACTTTTGCTCACATACTTTTCCGGTATAATAAATAAACTGAACTAATTATTAATTATGCACAATTTATCTTGCATTCCATATACATTCTACAGATTTATCTTCCTATTTATTTATCACTGAGGAAATTTGCATGAATACATGATCTTTATCCCTTAGAGTTCATCTGCTTCCATAGTTTATTCCCTACTTCAAGTCACAAACATTTGTTGTTGCATCACAATCTGTTGCCATGGGAGTAACTGTGATGTCACAAGCAGTGCATTATGACCTCAGGAATGGAGAAGCAACTGGAGTAGATGCATTTTTTAGGAGCAAAGCTCCTGTTTTCATGCAAATGTCCTCAATAATAAATACTGGGGAGGAGACATGCAGAACTAATGTGAAATACAAACTGAATTGTGTCCAAACTTATGTTTTGTGTAAGTTCTGTTGAAGGTGTTGACTGCTCTTTAACATGATTCCTCCTCTTATATACAAATGTCAAGTATTGCCCCTATTAAAAAAATGTTTCCCATGATGTTGCAGCAGTTGTTGATGTGTATAACATTCTGAAGATGTACACAATAAGCACAGAAACATAAGCAATTTTCCTGCAAAGTTAAACATAAATCTGGTTTTAGTACTTAACATGTGTTCTGTACTTGCCAGAAATGTTAAGTGGTGTCCCTCCCCACATGACAAAAATAATCCACAGAGAACTGAAACCTAATTGTAGAACTTATGAAGTACCAAGAATGTCAAGTGGTAGCCATAGTGCAAAACTGCTTTCCTCCTGTGGCAAGATGCTTTTGATGCACCAGTTTGCCACACGCCTTATAAGTCAAGAAAAACCACATGAGAAAATTTCACACAGCAGTGAAACATAATTGTTGTCTCAGTCCTGACATTTTATACTGCCACCCCACCACCAGGCCCAAAATGTGCAAAACTGTTACCCATTTAACAATGCTTTCAGGCTGAATCTTGTTGCCGCTTGCTAATGTACTGTGCAGAACAGGCCTTAGAAGTCCAGAAATGCAACACGAGAAATTTTACAGAAAATTGAGACATAAATGTGGTCTCAGTCCAGAAGTTATATATAGCCCCAACACCACCAGTGCAAAAAAATGCACTTTTGTCCACTGTTTAACAACGCTTTCAGGATAAATCTTGCTGCTACTTGCTGTTATGCTGTGTAGAACTGGCCTTAGAAGTCCAGAAATGTGACATGAGAAAATTTGACAGAAAATTGAGACATAAACGTGGTCTCTGTCCAGAAGTTTTATTGATCCCCACCACCACCCGGACCACCACCATTTAACAATGAAGTTTGCCTTTTAAGGGGCAGACCAAGTTGTCCTGGTGGACCCCTCCCATAGTGACAAAGAGGGTTGCTCAGAAAGGGGGGAAGGGGAGGAGCCAAAGGACAATGGCAGGCAGGCAGGAAGAGAAGGAGCTAAAATAGGAACAAGCAAGGGATAGAAAGAAAGGGAAGAAGTAGGAGGGGGAACATGGAGTACATAATGGATAGCACAGAGGGATACAGCCTCTTTTTGCTGTAGAATTTTCTTGGATCTAGTTCAACAGAAACAGCACGTCAGATTGGCATTCGACTGGGACAGAGAAATTCCAGAAACCAGCCAGGAGAAAGGTTTGTGGATGAGGAGTTTTGTTCAGAAGGTAAATATAAAAACAGTGTTTTGAGATCACTGAATAAGTTTTATGAGGTTTTTGGGTTGCATTGGGCTGAGGGCTTGGCTTGTGTTATCTCATGGAGCATCGGGTCATTTGGTGTTCAAGGGAGAGAAGCTTGTATGAGTGGCAATAGGAGGATGTAGCGAGAAAGACTTTGAGAGGCAGACGCAAGACTAAGAATGAGCATTTTAGTGTGGCATGTGAAGCACAAGGGAGGCACGAGTGATGGGGGAGTCTGAAGGAAGCAAGACAGTAGGAAGAGCCGGGCCTTAAAAAAAAGAATGGTCAGATCCGGGTAAAAGGGCCAGAGATGGCCGCACTATGAGAGAGTGGATGGTTTAAAAGGGTAGTTTAAAAAACAAAAAAAAAATGAGTTTGGGATATCAGAGTGGGCCAAGAGATGGTGAGAGTTTTGGGCCTAGCAATAGAAGCCATGCAGTTGGCGGAATGGCAACAGCACAAAAAAAAGTCACATCCCAGATTACAAGCAGGTTTAGAGCTTTCTGAGGCTTTCACAAGAAAATAGGCAATACGGGGGTAGGTCTGGTGTCTCCAGAAGGCAGAGTGGAGGCTTGGGTCAGCAATAGTTGGCGCAGTCAGCGGAATGGCGCCTGACATCATTTTTTTTTTATTTTTACTTTTTTTTATTTTAGTTTTGTTGACCGGGTAAGTGCACTAGACAAATCCTGCCTATTTTCAGCACCACTCGGGAGGGGATACAGATGAATGCCAACTGACCTTGAACCAGATTAAGCTGTTGGTGGTAATTTTTTTAGTGAATGAGGAAATTTGGCCTGGACACCAGGAAATTCCTCTACTCTTTTCGATAAGTGCCATGGGATCTTTAACATCCACCTGAACTACCACCAATCCAGGCAGATGGGACCTCGGTTTAACGCCTCTTCAAAGACGGCACCTCAGAAGTGCATCACCCCTCTCATGCTGCACTACAGTGTCAGTACTGGGATATTAACCCAAGTGCCAGATGTGGGAACTAAACCCACAGCCCTCTGATCTCCCAGCTTCAAAGGCAAGTGAGCTACCTACTGAGCCACTGACACTGCTTATCCACATCATACCACATGGCTGGGGGGATGCCGGGGAGAGCAATGAGGGCCTCAAGCTTGCTTGGCAGCATGGATGTGTAGTGAGGATATGGAACAGAAACCCGAATTTGTGGGGAATTTTAATTGTTTTTCAAGGGTGAGTCGGAGGCTAGGTGTCTCCAGTCAGAAATGAACATCATAAAAAAAGTTGTATCCCAGATTACAAACAGGTATAGAGCATTCTGAGGTTTTCACAAGAAAATGCACAATACGGACGTAGGTCTGGTGTCTCCTGAAGGTGGAACGGAGGCAATGAGTTATATGGCTAATTCATTATGGGGTAGTTCTCATAAGAGCTGGGGAGTTTTTCATCTAACAGGGAAAGAGAGACACTCTAGGAAGGGCATGGCAGACAATGATGCTTGTTTAAAGGGATGGAAAAAGGGGGGAGCAGGTGTGACAGGCCTAGTTTCTAGTTACCTGATGCCGATTGCACTGCGAAGTGGGGAGCGAGGGGGGGTCCCGGGTAACCTGGGGGAGTAACTGAGATGGGGGGAGATGATGTCATAGGTGGGGGGGACCTGTTATAAAGGTGGCTATGTGTTGGGGGGCCTGTTATAGAGGTGGCTATGTGCTGATGACTATTTCATGCGTTTAGCATAACAGTGGGTGAGAAAAACCCCAATAGCTTGCACTTTCATCAAAAAAGGAGCCAAGTGAGGAGAGGGCTGCATTGAAGGGTATTAACAATTGTATCTTGTCAGTTTATTCTCAGTGGTTTTTGTGCAGGCAAGATTGGGAAAAGGATGGCACCTAAGAAGAACAAGCCCTCAAGAGCGGATGCATATAAGGCGATTGTGGAGCTGGCAGACAAGGCCAACATGATGTGGCAGATGGTAGAAGGGACTGAACCAAGGAGGTTGGGGGAGCAGTGGAAAGCGGAAAAAGGAAAAGGAGATGGTGGGAAGCAACCAGCAGGGAGGCCACGTAGCCCAAAAAGGCCACAGCCACCAACAGTGGTTCTTCCCCATGTGATCAGTCCAGTACCACTGCCACCTTGCTTACTGGAGCTGTTAGTACCTCACCCGGAACCGGTCGGGGTACCACCGGCAGAACTAAGGCCAGAGCCCCCAGTCATAGTACCCCCCTCCTTGCCTCTGATGCCTCAGCCAGTGATTCCATCCCAGGAAACTGGACCAGTGCAGCTCAGTGATAGCAGGCCACATGGAGTGGACAGGTCAACAGGTAGTGTATCAGACTCTGTCGGAGAGAGTATCAAGGAGTACATTGGGAAAATTATAGTGGCTCTAGGGGCAGGGGGGCTAGGACAGGTGAAGATGGTACTGGTGGAGATTAGGTCAGTTAAAGAAACGACAGTGGTGATAGTCAAGGGAGCGGACGGTGCAAGAAAAGGAACAAGGGAGCTAGGATCCCTGAGGATGGGGATAGGGAACACATGCCACTGGCCACAAAGGATAAAATATGAAAGGGTGAGTATGTGTACATATTTGCCCTAGTAAGTAGAGAGGCAGCAGCCAAATATGAGGAGACAGAGAGTATTGGGAAGAGTGAGATGGCGGCAGCTGTGGTATTATTGGGGAAGAAAGAGGAGAATAAATTTACAAAAGGTAAGATGTGGGATGGGTGGTTTGTGGGTTTTTCCACATATTCAGCCATAGTGATGGAAAAGAAACCAGAGCTGGGTATCCCACCGATCACGTATTCACTGATCATACGGCGAGCAAAAGCCAAGCGGGATGTGGGGTAGATATATTATGACAAATTTTTTCACCTAAGGATGGCAACATATGGGGATGTAAGATGGGACATGAAACAGTTGGACTTATGGACAGACTACATGACCGATCAATCCACATCAGAAAGTGAAATGGGAAGGGGGGGATACCCCAGAAGTGTTGTTGGGGATACAGCAGGACATTTTGTTCATGGCCTCAGTGTCGATTTTGGCATGCATGTTCGAAATGTGAGGTTTCCCACCCAGCGGCAAGATGCAAGACCTCATGGGCCCAAGGTGCCCCGTGGGAGGCACAGGGGACTGGGCAACAACTTTTTCATGAAGGGCAGGGTTATAGAGGGTTGATGTGGAGCAGAGCGGGCAAGAGGTAGAGGGTATGGGGGCAGGGGAGTGCAGGCTTATTGAAAAGGGGGACAGGGAAGGATTAGCTGGGGGGCTGACAGGTGGCGGAGGTTGGGGAGCAATGGGAGAAGAGAACAATTTCAGGCAGCAAAGACCCCCATCAAGACAGAGGCTTGGGAAAAGTGGCTCACAATGTACCCAGCTGGGGGGGAGCAGAAACCATAAAGAGGGGGTTCAGATCAGGGTTTTCTCTACAGTGCAATGTGCCAAGACAGGCTAGTGAGACTAATAACTTGGGATCAGTCAGAGGTAAGGAAGACCTCTTGAGGCAGAAGATAGAAAAGGAAAAATCAGCAGGGAGGATGGAGGGGCCTTACCCTTTTCCCCCTTTAGATAACCTGAGGATTTCCCCCTTTGGGTGTGATCCCTAAAAAACAAGAGGTGGAATACCGAGTGATCCACCACCGGTCATTCCTAGAGGGGGTCTCTGTTAATGACTTAATAGGGGAAGAGCACAGCAGGGTGACCTATGCCACTTTAGAAGAGGCAGTACAGATCATCCGGGTGACCCCTGATGCATGGCTAGCCAAGATTGATATAGAGTCAGCTTTCCGGTTGCTCCCAGTTAGAAGGGAGGACTGGGATTTATTGGGTTTTAAAATAGGGGATCAGTATTATTTTGACAAAGCTATGCCTATGGGTAGCTCGATAGCCCGTGCTACATTTGAAACATTCAGCACCTGCCTGCAGTGGATCTTCCAGCAAAATACAGGTTGCAAGAAAGTCATACACTACCTGGATGATTTCTTGTTAGTGGGCAGTGGATGCGCAGAGATGGAGCAGATGCTAGCTAGCTTTCAGGAGTTGTGTGGTGAACTCATGTCCCATTGGCACCAGAAAAAACAGAAGGCCCCAGTAGGGTGTTGGAGTTCTTGGGGATTGAGGTGGATGTACAGGAGGAGGCATTTAGTTTGCCAGACAGTAAAGTGCAGAAGCTAAGAAAGCTGATTCAGAAACACACGAGCCAGAGGCAAATGCAGTTAAGGCAGGTGCAGCAAGTATTGGGGCATTTAAATTTCGCTTGCAGGGAAATCGGGCCAGGAAGGACAGTCACAAGGCGGCTAGCAAGGGCCACATCTGGGGTAGTGAGGCCACATCACTGTGTGGCTATAACGAAAGAAGTGAAAAAGGATTTTAAAGTATGGGAAGAATTTTTGGACAACTATAATGACCTTTCCTTTTGGCAGGATGAGTGGGTCTATAACATGGCTTTAGAGTTGTATATGGATGCAGCAAGGGGTTAGGAATGGGGGGGGGGTATTTGAGAGGAAGATGGTTTCAGAACCATGGCTAGATGACTGGATAAGGGACGGAAGGGTAAAGGACATTACATTGTTGGAAATCATGCTAATTTGGGCCTGCACCCTGGTATGGGGAAGGAATTTACAGAATCAGAAGGTTACATTCTGGTGTGACAACAAGGCAGTGGTAGATGTTCTGAACAACAGGGGAGCTAAGTCCGGGCCAGTGATGAGGGTGTTGAGGCAGCTAGTGTTAAGGGATTTACAATTATACATGTCATTTAGGGCCAGGCACATAGAGGGGGTGAGGAATATCCTAGCTGACAGCCTTTCCCATCTGCAGCTGTATCACTTCCAGACGCTGGTACCAACAGCAGAGAAACAGAAAATGCCCATTCCAATGAACATCTGGGACACTGGCAAATGGGATCCAAAATGCTGTTTTCTCAACTCATAGATGCCACAGACCTTGAAGGCCTATGAATGCACATGGCAGGTATTGCAAATGTTCAGGGAAGCACTCCACATGGAGGTAAGTGGGCCAGTTAAGGAGGTGCAGTTAGCAAAGTTTACGGTAGATCAGTGGCAAAGAGGGACAGCTCATGCCATGATTGGGGTGTACTTAGCAGGGATCAGCTTAGTATGTAGCCTGAAGAAATGGGGGGATCCCATGAAATCAATTCTGATATGGAGGATGATGCAAGGTTAGAGTAGATTGAAGCAAAGGGCTATGGATGGGCGGTGACCGATAGTGGAGCACTGATTAGCAAAATTAAGGGGGATATTACCTGCAATTTGTAGATCCAAGGACAAGGCGCAGCTATTCCACACAATTTATGTGGTGATGTTTGCAGGTGCCTTGAGAGTGAGCAAGGCAGTGGGGCATTGTAGGAAGGACAAAGACGGAGGGTTGGAGTGAAGAAATATAACCTGGGGACCACAGGAAATACAAATTATAATTAGGAGGTCCAAGACAGATCAGGCGGGAAAGGGGTGTGTCATAACCATTAAAAGGTCACGCTGATGGGACCTTGTGTCCAGTGAAGGCTTTGTGGGCTTACGCCGCAGAGTGATATAATAAGGAAGGGAGATTATTTGTGCATACAGATGGGAAGAAGGTGACCAGTTACCAGGTAATAGCCATATTCAAAAAGGGTATGGAGTTCTTGTGTGAGGACCCAGCTAGTTATTCTTCCCATTCCTTTTGGATAGGGGCTGCTTCAAAATGGGTAGCTGAAGGGGAGTCAGAGGGCAGCATGTTGGAAATGGGATGTAGGCGGTCTGCCAGCCACAAGAGGTACATTCGTGCTTTTAAGGTTTGAAATTAACATGTCATCTGTGTTTATTTTGCAGAAACAGAGCCTAAGAAAGGGGTACAATTGGGGGAGGGTGAAGGAGGGAAGGGACTAAAAAGGGGAGGGAACATAAAAAACAGAAGAATGAACAGGTTTAAGTCGGTCAAGATATTAAGAAATATTTTGTTTGATTTAATAGGTAGAGGGAGGATCACAGAGGTATGGATCTGCAGGCACTCCTACATTTACTGGGCAGAGAGGAGAGTGGAAAAGAAGGCCAGGGGAAAGCAGCTGTACCAAGATGTCAGACACTGTAGGCTGACGTGGCAAGGCATTCGAGGGATGAAATGGGCGCAGTTACTCCTGACCCTGATAGAGATGAAAGAACTGCAGCCCATCCTGGATTTAATCATTATACACCTGGGGGTAATGACATTGGGGGGAAGCCATGGGTCAACACGTATTTGAGATTAAGAGTGATCTTGAGAAAGTAAAACAGTGGTGGCCGGGGGTTAGCCTGGCATGGTCAGATATGATACCAAGGAGGGTGTAGAGACATGCGCACAGCCATTTAGCAGTGGATAGAGCCAGAAGGAAGATGAACAGAAGGGTGGGGACACTCATAAGGAACACAGGAGGGCATGTAATATTGAGGTGGGTGGAAGAGTGGGTAGAGGATTTTTACAGATCAGAATAGGTACATTTATCAGACCTAGCTATAGACATGTTCAACACAGAGATGGTGGGGTTCATTGAGACCTGGAGGAGACTAGAATGGAGATAGGGGAGGGGGGAGAGAACAGAAGAAAAAGGGGAAGGCCAGTCATCCAACGCAAGCTGGAGACAGGCTATGGGGAACAAAGGGGGAGGGAGTAATGATAAAGGAATATGAGAAGGAGAAGCAACAGAAGGAGAGAAAAGCAGTCTTGGATTTCACCATTACCTACAAGAAAAGAGAAGAAGGCTCCCAAGTTTACACCTGGGGAGGTGAGAAGAAGCTGAAGAAAGAGGAGGGGTTGAACTGAGATTGATATGTAATGCAATATAAACAAAGTTTTGTAAAAAGACAATAATGAAAAATGGTAATGGTATTTTAAATTGCTAATATGAAATATAATAAATTGATTGCCAATCTGAGCATAACATCACACAGATGGTCTGTCCTTTTGTGGGGGAAAGGGGAGAATCCTGGACAATGAAGTTTGCCCTTTAAGGGGCAGACCAAGTTGTCCTGGTGGGCCCATCCCCTAGTGACAGAGAGGGTTGCTCAGAAGGGGGGGAAGGGGGGAGGAGCTGAAGGACAATGGCAGGCAGGCAGGAAGAGGAAGAGCTAAAATAGGAACAAGCGAGGGGTAGGAAGATAGGGAAGAAGTAGGAGGGGAACATGGAGTACATAATGGACATTACAGAGGGATACAGCCTCTTTTTCTGTAGAGTTTTGTTGCTTCCCACCCACCCGTAGAAAGGAGGATGGAGAGAGGGGACTTTGGGGGGATTGGGAAGGTCTGTCATAGGTGGATGGCAGAATGTCTGGTCAGACGGTGATGGCCTGCCAAAGGTGGATGGCAGTGGGGGAAAAAGGGGGGAGGGAGGGGGAATGATAAAGGAATATGAGGAGAATGAGAAGGAGAAGCGACAGAAGGAGAGAAAAGCGGTCTTAGTTTTCACCGTTACCTACAAGAAAAGAGAAGAATAAGACTCCCAGGTTTTCACCTGAGGAGATGAGAAGAAGCTGAAGAAACAGGAGGGGTTGAACTGAAATTGATATGTAATGCAATATAACAAAGATTTGTAAAAAGACAATAATGAAAAATGGTGATGGTATTTTAAATTGTAAATATGAAATATAATAAATTGTTTTGCCAATCTGAGCACAACAACACACAGATGGTCTGTCCTTTTGTGAGGGAAAGGGGAAAAGGGCAGCATGAGAGGGGTGCTGCACTTCTGAGGTGCCATCTTTCGGATGAGACGTTAAACCGAGGTCCCATCTGCCTGGATTGGTGGTAGTTCACGTGACTGTTAAAGATCCCATGGCACTTATCGAAAAGATTAGGGGAATATTTTTATTGAAAAGAAATACAATACATCAATCCAAAAGGAAACACATAATAAACAAATCAATTTACAGAAATAAGAGATCACATATAGATTGTGAAACAATAAAATAACTTCACACGAGGTTCAAATACAACATAAATATGAAAAAAGGAACAGCAGTGACCTCAAAAAAAAAACAGAGAATTGAGATTATAACCAAAAAATATGTTTCCACAAAATTCTAAACTTTGGTACAGTAAGGAGTGCTTGCTCCAAACCCTTCTGTTTAGTAACTGCACCTTCAATTTGTTTTATTAGTATCTTAGTTGGCATAAGTACATGTTGAATGAAATATTGACATCTTGCTTGCCACAAGTAAAATTTAATGCATGTTAACAATAAATTCAAAGTACTAGGATGATAATGTGACAAAAGCCCAGTATAATCCCCAACACCAAACTTTCATAGGTAATATGGATTGCTAAACCCCAGCGCCACCTAGTGGCCAAATCAATCCTAAACTGTTTAGTATATACTCACTGGAAAAAAAAATGTTCCGTTGTTTCTTCCAATCCATTACACTCAAGTCAAATACATTGATGCTCTAAGAGAGGTTTATGCTTAAGATTCCCCTTAACCCCAATCGTCCATGACAATATAGCCACTGTATATCCCACATCTTATCCAGGATCCATTTATCAACAAGATTACATAATGCATTTCCTAGTTTCGTAGGTACATATTTAGGAAAATATACCTCAGCAGCAGAATTCCTCCTCATGTCATCAAAATATAGGGTTTTTTGCTGAAAATGTACTAAATGCTTCTTAGTAACCCCCCACTGCTTCAATTTTCTTATAGCAGCTCTAGCAAAATTTGCGACCATCAAGGAAGCCTGTAATTTAGGTACAGTATCCACCCATGTCTGTAAAAAAGGTTGGAACAACAGTTTTGTCCACGCATCCCATATGTGTTCATGCTCCATTGCTTCATGTAATATGGTTTTAAAGAAAAAAGAAAAATAAAAAAACAAAGGATGTATCATCCCAAGCCCACCCTTTTTAAGTAAATAAGTAAAATCTATTTTAACCAGATTAAGCCAACTTGCCCACAACATCTGGAAAAAAATACTAAATAATTTTGTCTCCAAGGTACCCGGTATGGGGAAAACAGCGCATACATACAAAAAAACAGGGAGCAGAAACTTTTTTTATATTCAGAACCCTCTTAGTTTTGGAAAGCGCCCATGCCTTCCAAATTTGAACCTTCTGCTCACCCACCCTTATTTTTTCTTCCCAATTTATGTAGTCCAAAGGCCCATTACCAAAATGACAACCAAGGATCTTAACAGTATCAGTAGAGATAACAATTTGCCCTACCCTAGACTCATGTACCCCACTATCCACTTAAACCCCAGTGCTCTTAGCATAGTTAAGTGCTGTACCTGCAAGACTGGCATACCCATTCAAAACCTGTAAGGCAGTCGTGCCAGAGACTGAGTCCTTAACTACAATCACTAGATCATCGGCATAAACTGCCAACTTTTGAGGTTCCAAAAATGGTGATGGAGACAAACCTTGTATAACACCATTGTGAAGAATTTCCCGTACAATAGGATCTAATATAAATGTATATAAAAGGGGAGTGAGTGGACAACCCTTCCTCACTCCTCTCTGTAAGGATAGTGCGTCTCCTCCAAACCCATTGACTGTAGGTAACAACAAAGCCTTGTGATATAAAAGATTAATCCATGACCTGATTTCAAAAGGTATCCCATATTTCTCAAGAACTTGCAAAAGAAAAGCATGGAACACCTTGTTAAAGGCTTTTGTCTGATCCAAAGCCAGCAAATAACCTCACAATCTCCCTTGCCTACTGAATTCAGAAACATTCCATAAGAAAACAAGGCTTTGCCGAATGTTCCTCCCTGGAATTGAGCAAGTCTGTATGAGGTGGATTAATTTAACAGCCACCTTTTGTAATCTATGACATAAAATAGCGGTAAATAATTTGTAATCAGAGTTTAATAGACTTATAGGCCTCCAATTACTCAGATCCATTTTAACCCCTTTTTTAAATAAATAAATAAGCAAAGCAGTTGAAAAATCACTAGGCATCTGCCCTCTGTTTAGTATTTCATTGAAGATGTACAAAATTTCACATCGATCGTCAGTATGGGATTTATAAAGTTTGTTTGTAAGACCATCTACACCTGGTGAGACACCCAAAGCTAAACTGGCAATCTCATCCTTTATTTCCTCTCTAGAAATAGGTTTAATCAAATTTTTACTGTCTGCCACAGATGGTGCTGGCAATGCACATGTAATGATATTGTCCCACCTTACGAGTACAGTCAAAAGTGTTCCAACATTTCAATGTTAGAATTTTTCACAATCCCTGCTGTATTCATAAGGCCTGCCATGAATTTTGTATCTAGCCTATGTTTCCAAGCAGAAAAAGGGTCGGCCAAAGATGTCCGTACAGGCCATACTGCATCTTTGCCTGCAAAGACATTGCACGATCATATTGATAATGTCTCATATGATTTTTGATAATATCAAGCTGTTTTTTAATATGGACATCAGAAACATTTGGTAACAAAGTTAATTTATAGTATTGGTTTCAAAAATCTAAATATTTCAAATATTCAGAATTACTTTTACCCTTCCCAAAAGAAATAAATCTGGTCCTCTTCAATATGTTCATCTGTAACATTAGTGAAGGAATCAGATGTAGACTATGTCTCTTTGCAGATGACACCAAGCTCTGTGGAAGGGTGGATAGTGATGAGGGAATCAGTGAAATGCATGGTGAATTACAAAAGCTTGAGGGGTAGTCTAAGGTTTGGCAGTTGAAATGTGATGCCAGGAAGAGCAAGGTATTGCACATAGGGAACAAGATCTCAGGACAGAACACTGGATGGGTGGGGTGAGACTTAACACTATGGCTAAGGAACAGGACCTTGGAGTTATCATCAATGACTCCCTAAAACAATTGAGTCAGTGTGACAAGGCATATAGCAATGAACAGAGGATGCTGGATTATATCAGGAAGAATACTGATAGCAGAAAAGAAGAGGCAATACATCCCCTGTATACTGTTGATCCTTATTGAGGTCACACCTAGAGTACTGCATCCGGTACTGGAGTCCTCATCTCATGAAAAATAGGGATAGACTGGAGACAGTGCATTTCCAAGTGATGAACATAAGGGCCAACAGGGCAGGTCCTATGAAGAGTGCCTCAAAACACTGAACATGTACTCGCTGGAGACCAGAAGGGAGAGGGGAGATATGACAGAGCCATTCAAATTCTTAAAAGGAATGAACAAAATTAATTGTGGTGAACCATTTAATTTGAAGACAAGCTCATGATTATGTAGACATGAATGGAAACTAACAGCAAGGAGGTTCAGGAGGGACATGAGAAAATATTATTTTACAGAAAGGGTGGTGGAGCCATGGGGCTGTCTACAAAACAAAAAGGTAAGTGCAAAAACTGTTGGTGGCTTCTATCACTGTTGAGACAGAATGACTAGTATAGTGCTTGGCTAGGGGCATCAGAAACTGGAGGAGAATGGGGAAGATCAGGAGGGCAAAGACACTGGGGGACAGTAGTTCCCAGGGCTAAATAGGTAACTCAGGAAGACTGGATGGACCATGAGTCTTTTTAGCTATCATTTGCTATGCTTATATGTTTATGTGTAACTGTTTACATTCACCCATTTCAATTGCATATGCTTGTTTAATACAAGTGCTGATTCAATTTTTTTTATTATTACTCCTGTCTTTCTCTATATAATAACCCTCCATTTCCATGTCACCTTAATCTATGCCCTAGTGCATTATTTTCTTAATAAAAAATGTATTTCTTTTTTCAGGTGCCTTGTCATGGTTATTGTGCATACTGTTATAAAAGGAAGCACATTAATTAAATAACTGAATTATTTTGTGTTGACTTGTTAACATCACAATGAAGGATTTACAAAGCAAAAATAATATATCTGAATGCTGTAAAAAATAATTAGTTGCCAAAGAGGATATGGTCAACCAACTTTGGCCTTAAATAGGCTATTAGGGATGTGAAAATTACATATTTACAATTTAATAATAAGGTTAAAACGTAATAATGTATTTTAAATATTTCAATATAGAGATTTTTAAAGCCTACAGTATATATCAATCAATCAATCAATCAATCAAGTCTTTATTTAACCAGGCATTCATCACTGAGCAGAAGCTGATTTGCAAGATGGACCTGGGTGGAGCATGAACAATTGTATATACAGGTCAACACAGGTACTTACAAGGCAATACAGATAATACTCTTTACAGAGAGGAAGAAAAAGAAGTTCATATGTACATAGAATTATACAGATATTGTACAGATTACACAGTATTTACATACATAGAAGTGTCTATAGGAAGATAAAGCAGGTTATCTAAGGTTGCAGGAGGAAGTAACGGAAGAAAAAAATAGAAATAAAAATATACACCAGGTAGAGGTGAAGGTAGGGGGAAGGGAGGGAGGTAGGGGGAGAAAGGCTAGGAGGGCACGGTGCACAGAAAGGAGTTGGTAAAATGGGATGTAGAGAAGGTGGATGGAGAAAAGGAGTATGTGTGAGCCCCAGGATTGAATGCTATAAAGTACGGGGCATGGTAGGATGTCACAACCCAGGGTAGTGAGCTCCTATCTGAGGTTGGGAATGGAAGAATAAGGGGATGGATGGGCCTAGTGTTGATAAGACAGGGGGATAAGAGAGAGAACAATTAGGCTGGTGAGGAGCAAGCTGGGAGGTCAGTACTTAAAATTGGGTCTAGGCATGGCTATATACCAGTGCAGACACCGGTACTGGGTCTGAGTGGGTGAAGCAGTTACATACTTCTCTGATTGTATGGAAATAAAGCATCTTGAAGGCATTTATACCGATTAGAGTGCTTAATTTGAGGGCTTTTTGTAGATCGTTCCATAAGGTAGCAGGGGTGTAGACAGGGATTTCAGATCTGCACACCAAGTGGACTCGATGCTACCCGGGTGTAGCCAGACAATATACAAATGTACACCAAGACCATGTTTGTTTCCTCATTTGGCACAATAAATATAACTTTTGTATCTCATGACAATGGTTGCTGCCATGCATGGGTAAATACAAATGCCATGCATTTTTCCCTAAGACACCCACATACAAGCCTAGAGCCTGTAAAGTTGTATTGTCCTTGGTGTGCAAAGAGTATTAGTGACCATTCCTTCTAGTTTCGACTCCTATGAATAAAATTACAGAAATGTTCAATATTTTCTTTGTTAGTTTTCATGGAAAAATGAAACAGTTCACAGCCTGTTTGTTACCCCCCCTTAAATAAAACTGCACACCATGGAGTGCTTGGAGTATGCCTGCCTACACCCATGTAAGGTAGGTAGCACGAAGCTTATGGCTGCCCTGCCGAAGCGGGATTTTGCTTTGGGTACTTTAAGTGTAATAGCTGAGTAATTTCTTAACGCGTATTTCCCAATTATACTCAGGGGAAGACAGCAGTAGATATAGTAAGGCAGCTTATTAGAGATGGCTCCGTAGGTCCAGAGAGTGGAATTTCTGTGGCACCTGAACTTTAGTGATGTCCACCCCACTGCTGCATATAGGGTGCAGTGATGCGTGTCGACGGGAAGTCCCCCGTTATAAACCTCAGTGCTCGATGGTAGAGTGTGTCCAGTTTAGCCATGTAAGAGTTGGGGCATTGGCTGTAGAGGAAGTCAGCGTAATCAACCAATGATAGGAAAATGGATTGTACCAGTTGTTTCTTGGCATCTCTGGTGAGAAATTGGTTGATTCTAAAAAACAGTCCTAGCCTTTGCCAAAGTCGTTTTAGCAAGTCCTCGATATGTTCAATGAAAGAGAGTCTTTCGTCTATCCAGACTCCCAGATACTTGAATTTTGTAACAAATTCTAGTTTTTCACCAAGAACTGTGGTAATTTTGGGAACTGTCCCACTGGACACAGAGTTAGCTGTACGGATTAAAGGGGAGAGGACCATCGCTTTAGTTTTTTTGGCATTAAAGAGTAGCTTTTTTTGGAGGAGTTGGCTTTGCAAAAGGTTGAATTCTGACTGTAGGTCATTGCAGGCAGCTTCAGGTGTTGGGCGACTCACGTAGAGAACTTTATCATCTGCAAACAGATGGATGTTGGCTTCTTTTATACAGTAGTCAATGTTATTAATGTAGATTGCAAAAAGTAAGGGCCCTAATATAGAACCTTGAGGTACCCCTCTTTGCAGAGTTTTTAAGGGGGACAGGCCTCATTTGGCTTTAACTTGTTGAAGGTGCCCTGTAAGATAGTCAGTAAACCAACGCAGAGCGGAGGGGTCCACACCCATGGTTTGAAGGGAGAAGAGGAGCAGACTATGGTCGACGGTGTCAAAAGCCTTGCTTAGATCAAGGAAAAGAGCACAAATAAAGTTTGTGCTCTCAAGATTATGCTGCCAGTCGTTAGTAACTTTGGCAAGGGCTGAGATAGTGCTATGTTTAGCTCTGAATCCGGACTGCATAGGATTTAGCAGTTCCTAGACTCAAGGTGAGTCCTCAGCTGTGCATTTACAATTTTCTCAGGAGCTTGGACAGGACCGGAAGGAGGGAAATTGGCCTGTAGTTATTGAGACCCCAGGGTCACCTGATTTGAACAGTGGTATGACATGTGCTGTCTTCCATATATGTGGTATGGTGCCCTGAGACAGGGATAAGTTAAAAAGGTGGGTGACGGGTATTGCTAGTACGTCATAGGCAATTTTTAGGAAGTATGGGTCAAGGGTCATATAGAGATGTTATTTTTATCTATATCTATTGTGGACTAATTTGGAATATAGAACTGCTTGCTCCTATACCAATTTTCAAAGCTAGGATACAATTAAGCCCGATTTATGAAACTGAATTAGTTGTGTACAATTTGCAAAGTTCAGATGGTATTGTAGTTGTACCTGGACACAACTGTCAGATCACGTGTAATGTGGTCTATCATTTATGTCATTATCCAGTTTTTTGTTATGCAAAATTGGATGTTTAGTACCATAAGGCAGCTTTAAATGCACCAGATACGTCCAACTTTTGAAAATAGCTCCAGTTTGATAGACCATGGTCTAAACCTACCCAACCAGCTCCATACATTAACGTCACTAGGAGCTGCATCCAATTTATAATGTTTGAAAATCTTGTTCACTACTGTTACACAGTACAGGTGTATTTCCACTAGTACTCAACAGTTAAAATAGAGTAACAACAACACAATGTAATTTCTGTGGAGAAGAGAGATAATACATACCCTTTGGTCGAATATGGCAGCATAGGTGCCAGATGACCACATAGATATAGCAATTTTCTTTCTGTGACAGATGGGTGGGGGAGCTGGTAAAAAGAAAAAAATCCTTAATATTGAAAATAAAAGCATTTACAGAGTGCGCTGTTCCAAAAGCTCAAGGTGCTTCACATAACTATATCATTCAGCAGATCAAATAAATGAAACAAAAAATCCCAGAACAAATGCATTGAGGTATTTTAATTCACTACTTCAAATGTATTGATTTAGTTATCTAGAATTTCTGCATGCCAGTATATCCACAATTATGTGACTTGCCTAATTTTCAAGTGGTTCAAAGTGGACAGTCACAACAGCACTGGGTTGTTAAGATTAAGGGCACAACATTTAGTGCTGGAAATTTGTCCAGCACCATCATTAGTAATAAATATGTGTGGGATAGTGCTCAGATGGCAATATTCAGACAGTGTGTGTGTTCTGACTGAAGCACACTAACTGTCTCAATATGGGGCTTTATCAGTGCAGCACACAGTGACTAAGAACACTTCTGACACAGCCTCTATAGGAATATGGCCCACAGGAAGGAATGGAGATAGTGGCCCCAATTTTCAAAAGATTGGGTCTGGCACTAGGGGCTTATGGAAAGGAGAAATGGCACAAAGGACTCTTTGTGCTGCACCTTGCCCCAGTCCCAATTTTGTAAGGGACCATGTGACACTGGGGGTAGGCGCCTGCACCCACTGGGCTAGTGCCATCGTTGCGATGGCTACAACAGTGCTCCATGGCAGAAGTGAGCTAACACCATGGTGGAGCTGCCGAATCACCTAATTTTGGATTTTGAAAGCCCCACCATTGCCGAAAATTGCAAGTGTGGTTAGACCAGCCCAGTGCTGGTTTAACAGCCCTTGTGGTAAACATTACACATGTGCAAAGGGGGGGAGGCACCCTGATACCAGTGTTAGACAGTGCCAAGGGACCTGCAAAAGTGCCCTTATTAGCTTTGTGTGACACGGACAGCTGTGCCAAGGAAAATGGGGCATTGGGAAAGTGTGCCAGCACTCAGCGTAGAGATCTACAGATAGGGTACTTCTTCGTAGGCAGGCATCAACCCTGTCCCAGACCCCCTGGTGTGATCAGTCCTGCTGGCTGTCCCATTGCTGTCCTAGACCCCAACAAGCAGGGACTCTCCCAAGCTGCATGGGGAGTGGTGCAGCTATCTGCCATACATGGACCCACAGGCATCCCAACATGCCCCTGCTGCACAGCCTGCTATGTTGTGGTACATCACAGTTCCAGGTGCCATAGGGGTACCCTAATTGGCAGGTGCCTTGCATGAGGCTGGGTGTTGGACTGCAAGGGACCTGCACCCATAGGTTCAGGAGTGGGAAAGCTCCATCCCTGCCACCAAGCTCTGCTTTGGTGAACCACCATCAGTGACATATCAGGTTGGTGTGTGCTTACTGTACAATGCCCACGTATCTAAGTGATAGTCCCCAACAGTGGGATACATGGGCATTGCACTTTATGACAGACAAAACAGCACCCCATCAGCAAGTCTGTGAGCCTGATTGGGGCACACCTGCCCGGTGCCACTGTTCTACCTGGCAAAGTGGTCCGTGTCAAACAAAGCCTGTTAGGCACTCCAACAGGTTCCCTGGCACTATCCAACACTGGTTGCAGGGTCGCCCCCTTTGCTGTGGTTCAGGTGATGGCTGTGCACCAGGTGGGTGGGCATGATGGCACCCTCTGTCAAACTTTGCCTGTGTGCCACCTGTTTGATGCAGTACCCCACCTACAGCAAATCTGGGGACTTTGTTGCAGGGACACCTGTTGTACAAAAATCTGGTGCAGTGTCTCTGCTGCACCTGGAGGTTGCCACAGTTGGGTGTTTGGCACAACTTGCACTAATCTATGGGTGCTTTTAGAATCGAACCCAGTATGTCCCAAACAGGATAGCAACATTGCTCCTGTAGGCCATATTCAGATAGGACATGCTAATAAGCCTATAGGCATGCAAGGTTCTAAGGGGCCATTTGCATGCTATTATGAGCTTATTTGCATGCCACATAATGCCTCCATGCATGATAGTGCAGAGGCATTGTGCAGAGCTGTATACTCCACTGACTGTAGATCAGGTGCTTCACAACAGACAGATAGAGGGCTATGGTACCCAATCAGGGTGCTGAAGCACGAGCAGACTTGATAGACCAATAGTCCTACTCTGCTGGCATCTAGTATGTTAGTATAACATGACATCATTCTCCACTTCCCTAATTGCGTGCTTGGTAAAATAATATATCATTCTCTGGTTCTAGTGATCCCCCCAGTTGCCCTACTGTCATTATAATATGTCACTCCCAGGCTGTAGTGTTCCCCCCATCCCTCTGATCACTTGCTTGGTATAATAATTTGTCATTCCCTGGAATCTTGTGCCCCCAACCCCATGATTCTGCAGCAGAATTTCCTCCCAATCCAACCCGCTCAACCCCTTCCTTCCAGCCACCCACTTACTCAAGCAGGCAGTGTCTTCATCATGCAGATGGCAACCAGCACAGCCCCACCACTCACCAGCTTGGAAATCTGTTGCCTGTGTGAAGGGAAGTGAACACAAACCTCCTGTAGAAACTACTATTTCTATGGGTGGCATGCACTTACTCCCTGTCACTTAGATGGTAGTCAGACATGGTGTTGAGAGGAAGGGGTCTGCTGATCACCACCTCTGCAAGGGAGGCACTGCCTGCTTGGATAAATAGGGTACCAGGGGTGGAGGGACTTGAGTGGGCAGGAGAGGGAGGGGGTTCTGCTATGTGATCAGAGGGGGTGAGGGGCCACTAGGTATCAGGAAATTATATTTTATTACACCAGACAGGTGATCAGGGGCACAGGTTTCATTAGAGCCAGGGAATGATATATTAGGAAAAGCAGGTGATTGGGGGAGGGGGAGGGGGACCACTATGGTGAGGCAGTGACATATTATTATACCTATTACTACATACTAACATGGTTAGTGCCACACAACCCTTTTGTACATAGGGGCCAAAAGGTCTAATACAAAACACAGCTACACTATTAGTGTATGTACAGCATTGTTAAAACTACATACATTTGTAATGGTCTTAGTTAAATGAAATCAGAATTAAGAAGGTACAGTAAGTTGTAGGGAGGTAAAAGCCATGAGTGAGAGACTCAGTGACTAGTACTGTTAGTTTTGTAATATCCCGTACTTCAAGCTTGACTGCTCCTAAAACATAATTGACTTTGAAGTTAACAAATTTGAGAAAATAGTTTCAGGCATTAGTGAGAAAATGCAAACCCATCTGAGAGTTAAAGATTTCAATATATGTGCAGCTGTACTTATTTTACTTTTCATTATTGTGTAAATCTCATAAAAGCATGGTCATTAAAAAGACAGGTGAAACACCATATTTTGATTTGTCATAGCAGTGTACATTATTGTGCGAGCCATCTGTCACCTGAGTTACCAAAAATCAGGTCAGAACTTAAGCTCTGGGAACTGGAGAAACTCTGGAGACCATAGCATTTCAGGAACATAGACAGTGTTCTCATAACTTACAAAGCACATAGCTATAGAATGGGGTTGCCTAATTGGTTGATATGAACAAACACTGCACAGTTTGGTGGCATTAATACTCTGGATCATGTCCAGCACTGAAGGGAAACTGCTATTGAGAAGCTAATGGTAGCCTAGTATATCTGCCTCCACCTGTCGCTGTCACTCTGCACTGGAAATCGGCAGCCATATCAGAGGGAAGCTGAAAGGCAGTACAAAGAGAAGGGAGACCAGAATAGATAAAACTCCATCTCTACCAACATTTAAATAACATACGGTGAGAATTTAAGCTTTTGGAACAACAAAAAAGGGGGCACTGTGTGTCTGGACATTCAAATAAAACAAAGAGGTTATGGTTCAATACACTCTGAGAAAATTGACAATGCATTTTTGTTTCAGCTTCCCTGAACATATTGTTCTATTAGTGAATAGTTCTGGAAATCAATTCATATAAATGCTAAAATTAACACTTTGCAAAAATATTGAACAGTTCAAACTTTGGGGGTTCAGTTATTTGCTGGGCAGAAGCACACTTAGCAAAAGCATCTTGGAAACCCAGTTCAACTCAAATTGAATCTGGCTAGCCAGTCAAACCATGCAAAATGGTTGATATTTTAACAAGAATGACAAGACCATACATATCATTAGCTCCACTCCAGCTGAGTCATTGTTTGATCTGTGAGTCCAGAAACTATCTAAGAGCAGGGTTGAGTGGAACAGATATTGCTCTGAAATTACTTAGATTATCAAAGTTTATTAAATTACAAAAAAGAAAATTCAAAATTTCAGTTTTTTTCTCTTTGTCCATGGAAGGTGGGGGACATTTTTACATTTTGTTTGACATGTCCATGCTGGCTGACACAATGTGCGTGTGTTACCTGCGAAGGCAGTGTATGAATAGACCCAGGCAATCAGACCAAATATTAACAAAACAAAAAGATCTGTGGGCTGGTGGTGTTCAGTGTGCTGTGATCTGACATAGTTACTCAGTTTCACAGTTCTGAGTATATGTTTACAAATATACTTCCCGGGTATGGTAAATGTATTGTGGGCATTGTTTCTAAAGAATTAGTGCACACCATGTGTGAATTGGAAGGAATGAGACCAAGAGATAAATGCCTTTCATTGCATCTGGGAATTGAATTAATTCTCAAGAAACTCATGGTCAGAGTGGTTTACTGCGCTTATTTATTTTTTGCAAGAAAACATTATTGCACCAGTTACAGTATGGTTCTATTCACCACCACAAAAGTGGGGAAATCTGGTGGTAGGGTTTCCAACCCTAGGACAGGGTCCAACCAAGGGTATTGAGGGAGCTCAGGGAGGCACTGACTGCACCACTGGCAGCTCTGTTTAACAGTTTGTATGAAACAGGAGTGGTCCCGGAGGACTGAAGGAATGCAGTTGTAGTCCCACTTCACAAAAGTGGTAACAGGGAAGAAGGTGGCAATTATAGGCTAGTCAGCCTGACTTTGAGGATAGGAAAGTTAATGGAATCACTGTTAAAAGAATGGATTGGACAATGAGGAGAAATTGTGCACTCATCCCTTTGAGTAGAGAAACAATGCTGCTCTGCAGCAGTCAGTGCAATAGCAGTTTTGCACTGGCTTCTTTTTTGTTATTTAATATGCTTTATTAGTTTTTTAGGTAAAAACACAATAAAATAAAACACAACAGAGAAGTAAAGAGATAGTACAGCCCTCCCACATTCCTTGGTACATACATACTTTACCCGACAAAGTTCCAGTAAGAAGATACATGCACCTAGAGTTAGTGGCTGGTGTTTGTGCCCACTTCTGCAGAGCAGAATCATTTCTTTACTCAGAGGGGTGAGTGCCTGATTGCTACTGTTTGTTTTTTGCATCTGTTGTGAGCACCTCAGTCAATGTGCGGCTCCTGTTTTGGACTTCCTGTGAAAGAAAGGATTGTGGAATATCTTGAATCCAATATGTTACAAGAACTAAAACAGCATGGATTCACAGGAGTGAGGTAATTTCAAATGAATCTGACAGAGTTTTATGAGTGGCTGACCAAGGAACTAGATCTGGGTGGAGTGGTGGACAAAACCTACCTAAATTGCAACAAGATATACAACACTGTTCCACATAGGAGACTAATAAGTAAGCTGGATAACATAGGAGTGGGTTCAAAAGTGGTAAACTGGGTAAGAAATTGGTTAAGGGATAGGTGGTAGAGGGGGATGGTAAATGGAATTCATTCAGAGGAAGGGACGGTGACAAGCGGGGTGCCTCAAGGATCAGCACTGCAACTGGTCCTCTTTAATGTCTTTATGAGTGACATTACAGAGGTGCTGGAAGGGAAGGTCTGCATCTTTGCAGATGATATCAAACTCTGCAATAGGATGGACATTCCAGTAGGGTGAAAAAGATGAGAATCGGCCTGAGAAAACTTGAGTTGTGGTCAGGGGTTATGGCATCTGGGTTTCAATGTGAAAAACTTCAAAATAATGCACTTGGAGCACAGAAATACAGGGCCAGAGTACAAAATGGGGGATGGTACTGACAACCGTAAAGCAGGAAACAACTGGAGATGATTATATTGGATAACCTAAAGGTGGCCAGGCAGTGCTACAAGGCAGTTGAGAGGGCAAGTGGGATGCTGGGATGCATAGGGAGTGGAATCACCAGCTGAAAGACGAAGATGGTGTTGCCTCTGTATAGATCGCTGGTAAGATCCCCCTCCCCTGAGTACAATGTCCAGCTCTGAAGACAACATCTCAGAAAGGAAATAGAGTGAAAGCAGTCCAGAGGAAAATGATGCATGGTCTGCATCAGAAGCCCTATAAGGAAAGATTAAAGGACCTAAATATTTATGTAAGCCCCCTACCCCCATGTGGAGCTTACCGCTACTCCCCTTGCTGACTCTCTGTCTCTATTCTGCCTCCAGTCACCTGGACTGTTGGAACAGGGCCAGAGGGCTTCCTTTCAGCAGCTCCTGGCAGAATTTGGGCCAGGGCTCCCTCTTTCAGCTCCATGGCCACTGCTGCCACATCTTCCTGTTCGTCAGCAAGGTAGAGAAAGAGGGACGAGTTATTTTCAAAGAAGTTAGTTAGCTAGATATAAAAGGGGTGGACTTTGTCAATCTGCAGGAGAAGCCCAGGCAGAAGATTGAAAAATTACTATATTACTTGTTTTGGAACCCAATTGGGGACCCTTACCGAGTTCTGCTTCTTCAAGTTCAAAAGACTGTTGTTCCCACAGTATCCCAAAATTGTTTTCACCCTTTTGTCATCTCGTTGGCCACCAGCAACCCAGTGAGGTATCCACCACAATAGACAGTAACAACTTGTACTGCCATTGGGGAAAGCCGGGTGCACCTGTGGGGGTGGTATGGGGGCTGGGTAGTGAAAATTGAGGAAATCAAAAGTGTTTGTTCTAAGTTCTTTGCTTCCCCTTCACCCCTTCACTATGATAAATCAGTTGTTAGGTTATTTTACAATTGGTATTTATGGTTATTGCCTGGTGGGTATTACTATTGTGTGGGGAAAAGTTATCTGTGTGCAGGAGAGAAAATTATATTTGTTCTTGGGGGGAGGTTAGGGCCATATTAGGTAGCCTTATATACCCCTGCCCCAGGTGGAGGTGCCAATACCTATTACTGGTGTTCAATTTGTGTATTGTGCCCAAAAAAACCCAGGCTGACTCCAAGATAGGTTGGTGTGTGAAGGGGTGCCAGGGGGCGCATGACAGAAAGACACTCCCTTACATGTATACCCTGGAAGAGAGGAGCGGGGATATGACAGAGACATTTTCATACCTCAGAGGAGTAAACAAGGTACAAGAGGGAAATATTTTTCAGAAAAAAAAGATGCTCAGATACAAGGGGGCATGATAAGAAGCTGGAGGAGAGAAGATTCAGGAGAGAAGTGAGGAAGTACTTCTTCTTAGAAAGAGTGGTAGAGTCAGGGAACAGTCTTCCAGCAGAGGTAGTGGGGGCAAAAATAGTGGTGGGGTTCAATAATGCATAAGAGTTGAAGCAATTGCCTTGGATGTGGCAGAGGTGCTCCGCCTGTCTGTGAGGAGTTTAAACTGGTGGAGGTGGCTCAGATCATTGAGTTCATCTCTAAGCTGAAGCACACATATTGTGAACTGGACTTGGCACCAGCACATTTTCTGATGAGATGTGTTGGTTCCAGAGGCCCAGTGTTCACCTTGACTGCCCAGTGTTCACTGTCAGAGGGAGTCTTTCTAGATTCCTTGAAAGAGGCTCTGGTTAGGTCCTTTCTGAAGAAGTCATCTGTCAACTGGGATATACTGGCAAATTACCGACCAATCTCCAGCCTCCAGTTTTTGGGAAAAGTTGTTCAGAAAATTGCGGTGCAACAGCTTGAGGAGCACCTTGTGACTTTACATTTATGAGCCACTCCAGTTTGGTTTCAGAGCTAGGCACAGCACTGAAACAGCATTAGTCAGGGTGCATAATGACCTCCTCAAGGCTAGAAATAGAGGAGACAGGTCAATTCTCAATCTTCATGATCTCTCTTCAGCCTTTGAGACTCTAGACCACATTGTGCTTCTTGATCACCTCAGAGAGTACTGTGGACTTGCTGGCACTGTCATCAGCTGGTTTGAGTCTTATCTTATCTTTCCAGTAGGTTGCCACGGGTGATGATGGGGAATTTCTCCTCCTCCCAGAGGACCTTGCCGTGTGGAGTACCTTAGGGGCCGATCTTGTCACCGATGCTGTTTGCAGTGCATTTGCTGCCCCTGGAAGAGCTCATTAGGTGATACAATGTGGGTTTTCTCTGCTATATAGATGATACCCAATTGTATCTGTCCTTTGCTACTGGAACGTCAGATGCTGTGAAAGCGCTAAACACCTGCCTGGCCAAGATCAATGACTGGATGTCCTCCAGCTGGTTGTGACTGACTCCTGGCAAAACTGAGGTCCTAGTGCTTGAGCCGGGCTGAGGGCATGATGGGAGTGCCTCTGTTGTGGCCTTTGGTCCTTTTCTTTAGACAGCACCATTGATGGCCTCCCCTAGGGTGTAAGATCTTGACGTGTTCCTGGATGACAGGCTGACATTTGAATCTCAGGTATCATCTGTTGTCCAAAGTTGTTTTTACCACTTGAGGAACATTGCTAGGATAAAACCTTTAGTTCCACCTGAAAACCTGGCCATGCTTGTGCATGCCTTTGTGACATCTGGGCTTGATTACTGTAATGCTCTTTACTTTGGGGTCTCTGGAGGTACCCTCTGTCAAATGCAGCTGGTGCAGAACATAGCTGCCAGGATACTGATGGGTCTTTCGAGGTCCTGTCATGTGACCCTGGTGCTGTGGGAACTGCACTGGCTGCCGGTCAGGTGGAGGGTTATCTTCAAGGTGTATTTCCTCACCTATAAGGCCCTACATGGACTAGACCCTGGCTCCCTGGCTGATCTTCTGACACAGGCCACCTCAGTCCACTCCCTTTGCTCCTCATACAGGTGCCTCCTTGAAGTTCCCAGGACCAGGCTAAGAACTGCCATTGACAGGGCATTTAGTGTTACCAGCACAGTCTTGTGGAATGCGTTGCCACCATCTGTCAGGGAGGCCCCATCGGTTGAGACCTTCAAGTGCAGTCTCAAGGCCCATTTATTTTCTTTGGCCTTCCGGGGCCAGGAGATCTGACTTGGTTTTTAATAACTTGCCTTAGAGAGACTTACTGTTTTAATGCTGTTTATTTCCATTCACTGCTGTATTTTATTTTATTGTTTTTATTAAGTTTACTGTTCCTTATATTTCCCTTGCTTATTGTAAGTGTAAGGTGCCCGGAGCCTCTGGGATTGGGTGCCCTAGAAATAAACTTTGCATTTCCTTGCCTCGCCTAAGATAGGCATAAGGGAGCCTTAAGGAAAGTGAAGAGAGTGATGAATGTGCCAGAAATCAAGTAGGATCTGTGGTCATACTATAGGCAGGGAAAAATGGGCAGACAAGGTAGGCTGGTCCTTATCTTTTGACAAATTCTACGTTACTGTGTTCCTGGGACAAGACCACACAAGCAATCAAAGACAGCCATAATTAGGTAAGAAACATCATACAATAGTTTCCAGATGATACAAATGCAGTAGCACTGATGTGCTACCTTTGTGGGTTTCTATATGTGGTATGCACACCACAAGACATACACATTCACTTCTGACTGCAAGGAGAAATCAGTGGTACTCAAATCCCAACACTACTTCTATGTGTAGAAGCACAGGCCCATGCAGCAGAAGATACAAATCCACAATACCCAAATTATTAATACCCAAATTATAAGAGTTCTTTTGTCTGCGAAGCCCAGGTCCCTATGGGCCAGTGGTTCTGTAGCCACAGATATGCTTGCACACTGTTAGACATACACACAGCTGTAGCTGCCACACCTCTCAACCCCTCAGTATTAAAATGCAAATGTCATTTCATACCACAAGTGTGAAAAAAAGTCTTGTCCAGAATTTGTAAAACAACACCTGTCACATTTATGAGGTGGTGTGAAAAAATCGCTATGTTGAAGGTTTTGAGTCAAAATATTAAAATTAGGTAAGTTATATGTGAATGTTGAAATATTTCTATGTACACTCATAATATGGTCATTTTACCATATTTCTTGCACTAAATTTTCAAAATAGCCTCCTTAAGACCGCACCTTATAAACCCGGTATGTGAACATTTTCAAATCCCACCCAAAATGTGATTTTGTGCAGCAACTGTGAAATCACCTTTTGACATATATTTTAAAAACTTTCAGCTCCCTTGTTCATGAAGTGGGGTCCCAAAAAGGTTATGCTGAAAGTTTGGTGGAAAAACTTACAAAATTACTGAAGATATGAGTGAAGGTTGAAATATTTCATAGTTCACTCATAACGTGGTCATTTTACCACATATTTACACCACTTTTTCAACATAGTTTTCTAACGACCCCACCTCAGGAAACCAGTGGGTAAAGATGCTCAAATCCATCCAGGAAAGGTAATTTTGCACTGCAGGTGCAAAAACATGTATCAGACAGAATTTTATAAATGGTAGCTGTCATGTTCATAAGGTGGTATGAAAAAATGGCTATGTTGAAAATTTGGGGTCAAAGGATTGAAAATTACCAAAGTTATGAGTGAGAGATGAAAATTTCCAAGGCACACTCATAGCATTGTTGTTTTTTAATATTTTTATCCCAAATTTTCTATGCAGCCTTCCTATGACCCCAGCTCATGAACAAGGGTGCTCATGCTGTTGCTGCTTGTGGTGCGGGAGCATGCGGTGTATGCAGCCTATTTCAGCCTGCGTGCCCTTCTGGGCCCCATGGTGGACTTCAGCAGCTTCTTGTTGGCTGCCTCCTGCTGACAACTTAGACTTTCCTGAGAGACAGGGTCATGCAGAATAGCACCGCACTATATGGTGCTAGTCTGGTAAGCGCTCACATGGATAATGACTAGGGTTTTATAACACTAGCTGTAAGCACTCCACTGGTCATAGAAACATAGAAACATAGACTTTGATGGCAGATAAGGACCACTTGGCCCACCCAGTCTGCCCATTTCCCTACCTACTGGATAAGCTGCAGATTTTAGTTAACCAACAGCCTACTTCCTGCCACCCCCCCACTATAATTGCCTTATGTCTATCCCATGCATGTTTGAATTCCTCCACTGTTTTAGACCCCACAGCCTCTCCAGGAAGGCGGTTCCATGCATCCACCACTCTCCTGTGAAAAAAAATTTCCTCACATTACCCCTAAACCGTCCCCCCTCTATCTTTAAATTGTGCCCCCTTGTTCTTACACATCTCTTTTTCTGAAAGATGCTACCCTCCTGGACTTTGTTGATTCCCTTGAGGTGCTTGAACATTTCTATCATGTCCCTCCCATCCCTCCTTTCATCAAGGATATACATATTAAGCTCTCTCAGTCTCTCTTCATATGGTTTCTGATGCAGACCCTGCACCATTTTAGTTGACCTCTTCTGGACTGCTTCCATCCTCTCTATGTCCTTGCATAGATGAGGTCTCCAAAACTGCACACAGTACTCCTGATGGGGTCTCACCAACTGTTTGTACAGAGGGATAACCACTTCCCTTTTTCTACTTGTGATGCCCCTTCATATGCATCCCAGTATCCCCCTGGCTCTCCTTATTGACTTCTCACATTGCTTACCCACCTTTAGATCATCTGATATGATTATCCCTAGGTCCCTTTCCATTTTTGTTGTTGTTAGTACCTCCCCTGCTATTGTGTACTCTTCTCCTGGGTTTTTGTTTCCCAGGTGCATTACTTTGCACTTCTTTGTGTTGAATCTAAGTGGCCATATGTCTGACCATTCCTCCAACCTTGCCAAGTCCCTTCTCATCCTTTCTACCCCCTCCTTGTGTATCAACTCTGTTACAGATATTTGTGTCATCTGCAAAGAGGCATACCTTTCCCTCCAGACCCTCTGCAATGTCACCTATAAAGATGTTAAAGAGGACTGGACCTAGTACTGAGCCCTGAGGTACTCCACTAGTGACCCCCCTTTCTTCAGAATGTGTTCCATTCACTATTACCTTTTGTGTCCTGTTGTACAATCAGTTTGCTACCCAGGCTACCACCCTGGGACCCACTCCCAGGCTGGCTAACTTGATTATCAATCTTTTGTGTGGGACAGTGTCAAATGCCTTGCTAAAGTCTAGGTAGGCCATATCCACAGCCTCTCCCTGTTCTATTACTTTGGTCACCCAGTCAAAGAACTCTATTAGATTCATCTGACATGATCTTCCTGCTGTAGATCCATGCTGCTTTTGGTCCTGTGCCCCTCTGGCCTCTAGGTACTCAACAATTCTTTCTTTCAGAAGTGATTCCATCATTTTCCCTACCACTGAGGTCAAACTTACGGGTCTGTAGTTTCCTGCTTCTGCCTTGCTCCCACTTTTGTGAAGGGGAATCACATCTGCCCTCCTCCAGTCCTCAGGTACCACCCCATCCTCCCATGATTTGTTAAAAAGTGTGGTCAGTGGTGTCACTAGGTCCTCCCTTAGATAGATAAAAACTTTATTTTTTAACAGGATAATAACTTTTAGGACCAAGGGCCCTGTTTATCAAAGTTGTCTTGTTTTAAGATTACAATTTCAAAGAACAGAAACATCATGTAATATTATATTACAGGAACAATTCTTACATGTATGACAAACAATTCCACTACATAAATTACAAAAAGACATACATAAATACACAATATGTCAGAGAAATTCAACAATTTCATCTCACTTTAAGTATGCATTATCCAGGCAAGTCCAAAAATTGGAGATCTAATAACGTAGAAAAGAATTATTTTCATTTTCAACATTATCATATTAGGACACGACATCAAGGAAGAAAAGGAGGGAAGGAAATGGAGACAAACGAAAACAAAAAATAAAAGAAAAGGGAAGGATTAAAATAAAAAATAAAAAAGGGTATTTATAGAATCTAAAGAACTCCATAACAAATGCATCTATCTCTCCAAATAATATTCAGGGAATATTTAAATTTATTAAAACTATCAATAGTTCTAATATCTGAATCTATTTCATTCCATATTTTCGGCAAATAAAAATGTTGTTGCATTTTACTATAAACGTTTAGTTCTAGGGGAACATTTTGACATCTATGTTTTAAATGTCTTAGGTTATATCTGTCAGAGATAGGGACACCACTAGAGATCACATCATGATTAACCTTCCCTCCATATTTAAAGAAGGCTTTATACCCTACAAGTTTCTTTGGCGAGTTGCAAGGGAATCCCAACCAAGATCTTGGAGTAAATTACAATGATGGGTATTATATGGGCATTTAATTACATATCTCACCATTCTATGATATGTTTTATCTAAACTATTTAATAAATATTTAGGGGCAAACTGATACATTAAACTACCATATTCTAATGTTGGTAAAAGTAATTGTATAGCCACTCTATTTCTTGTCTCTCTTGATAATATTGATGTTTTTCTTCTTAACACACCCAATCTAGAATTGACTTTTTTAGTTGTATTTGTAATATGAGAAGAAAAGGTAAGAGAACTATCCATATAAACTCCCAAATACTTATATACCCAAACTTGTTCTAACATTAAACCCCCTAAAGAAAAAATATTTAAATTCTGATGAGGCAATTTGTTTTTAGGATGAAAAAGCATTACCTGAGTCTTTTTAGTACTAAGGACCATTTTAGATTGGATTAACCAGTTTTGTAAAATGTCAAAATCAAATTGCAATATTTTTTGTAAGTCATCCAGATTTTTGGCTTTCCCTATAAGGGCCATGTCATCGGCATACAAATAAATCTTACTATTTTGAATGCATGATGGAAGGGAATTTATATAGATCAAAAATAATAGGGGACCCAAGATTGAACCTTGGGGAACTCCCCTAAAAGTACCCTCTATATCTGACATTATTCCATCTATATGTACCTGTTGTGTACGTTCAGTCAGATATGATAATATCCATGTCTGAACAGGTTCTGATATACCCATCTGAGCCAGCCTTTTTATCAATATGTTAAAGTCGACTAAATCAAATGCCTTCGATAGGTCGACGAACACTGCCCCAACAGACTCCCAGGCTTCGAGGCCACTTGCCATAGAGTCCAGGAAATCCATCAGGGCAGTGTCCGTCAACCTACCCTACCTAAAGCCCACCTGACAATCAATCAAGAGTTTATACTTCTCCAGATATTCATCTAACTGGGCACAGACCAGGCACTTGAAGACCTTTGAGGCAATCGACAATAGGGCTATTGGTCGATAATTTGATTGATTAGTCTTATCTCCTCCCTTAAAAAAGGGAACAATTTTGGAATTTTTCCAAAAATCTGGATAACTTTTTTGCTGGAGGCTGAAATTAAACATTTTTGTCAATATTGGACTTATTTGCTCTACTGAAGCTTTCAAAAAAGTTGTTTCTATTCTATCCATCCCTATTGCTTTCTGTGAATTTAACTGTAGTATTTGCTTCTTAACTTCACCAATTTTGATTGCCCGAAAATAAAAACATGGTATGCTCTCTCTATATTGTGTCTCCAAAAACCTAATCTGTTGAAAAACATGTCTCTGGTTACAATCAACTTGTTTCATTTTTATATCTGGAAGATAACAAAACTACTGATTCAAATTATTTACTACTTGTTTTGTAGACATCTCCTCTCCCAATTCATCCTTAAGGGTTATTTTCAAGTGTTTTCTTTCCCTACCCTCCAAGTCCTTGATTAAATTCCAATACTGAGCTGGATTTTTTGTTTGATTCACTTTATTTCTATAATAGCTTTTCCTTGCTTCTCTTATCAAACTTTTACTTTTATTCCTAATCTTCTTAAACAATTCCCAATCTTCCACTGTTAAAGAGCGATCTGCCTTTTTCCATATCCTGTCTTTCCATCTTATATACTTTTTAATTGTTTCATTTACCCAAGGATTATGTTTAAATCTTTCTCTAGATTTTTTAAAGGGAGCATTTTTGTCACATACTTCTAAATAAATCTTTGTGAATTCTCTGACTGCCATATCTACTTCTGGAATCAAGTCTATACTAGCCCAATTTACTTGTCCCATTTGGATCTGAAAAGCAGATCTATAAAAATGTTTAAAATCTCTAACATACCGACAATTTACAATGTCAGAAATTTCATAATCTTGATTGATATTACACTCAAGGTAACAATGATCTCCGAAATTTGGAGAACCCACTTTATAATCCAATAAGTGAATACAATTTGAAATAAAAATCAAGTCCAAAATGTTTCCTGCACTAGCATATGTACTTCTATGTGTGGGAATATTTATTACTTGAGTAAGGCCTAATGCCTGAAATTCAGATTGCAGTTTAAGACCTCTTTCTGCACCCCATGCTGTGTTAAAATCTCCAATCAGGAGTACATCCCTTTGTCCAATCAACATACTTAATTTTAAAGCCAAAAGCTCAAATGATGACATTTTTAGTTTTGGATGAGAATATACTACCCCAACACACATTTTTAATCTAGTCATATAGACCAATAATATCTCAATGCCCTCAATATTGCCTGAGAAAAGCTGATTTACATGGCCCAAATTACTTCTAATATAAAATGCAACTCCAACTCCCCTAGTAGGCCTATCATATCTGTAAAAACCATAATTTTCCTTTTGAAATTCAGAATCTAAATGCTTTTTTGATAGCCAGGTTTCTGTGATTCCTATAATATCATAGGCATTTTCTGATACCCAAAGGTCAAAAATAGACTGTTCTTTTAGGATTCTGGGGTGAATCCTGTCAGGCCCCATTGCTTTGTCCACCTTGAGTTTTAGGAGTTCTTTCAGGAGTCTTTCTTCTGTAAATGGACTGGTGTCAATCCCCCTACCCAGAGTGCTTCTATTGTCTGGTTTAGGCAACTCCTCCTCATCTTCTTTTGTGAATACTGAGCAAAAGTATTCATTCAGTAACTCTGCCTTTTCACTGTCTCCCTCTGCCCCCCTCCCCTCTCCCTTATTAATCTTCACTATTCCTTGGTGTGGAGGGCTGGGGCACAGAGCAACTTAGCCAGCATCAGTGGATACCAGGGTTCTAATCCTGGTCTCTGACATTTTTTACTATAATGGGACTTTGAATTTTTACATGGGGCCATGGAAACAGTATTCCATGGCCCCCATGAATGTTAACTTTCCCCGGGATCTGCTCCCCCTCAGAATGAGAATCCTATAGACAGGGGATGCACCACCTGCAAAAAAAAAAAACAGCTCCTTTTTTACTACGCTCATCATGCTGATGCTAAAATTATAGGCACTCTTTGGACCCAGTGCCATGAGGCAGCTACCAGTGATAAGGGAGAGTGGCATCCTTTTGGATGGGAACCACAACCGTGGACTGGGCTGTTGAGAGAAGAGAAGAGAATGATATTATACAGTATATAATAATACATCCCCTGGAGCAGCTCTTTACTGTGTAAGAGTGGTTTCATGTGCATGTTAGGCTGGGGTTATTGTATCGCGTCAAACACTGCTTTACCCCAGATGCCTTTAGGCTCGCCATCTCCTCCTCTGTCCTCTCCCTGCTCGACTACGGCATACTTATCTATAGTGCTGCAAGCACCTCTGCCCTATTTAGACTCCATCTCTCCCTAAATAAAGCGTATCGCCTCATATCGGGATGTGATCGTCTTACCCATACAGGCTCCCTTTATAACACCACCAACTGGCTCAATCACGACAATAGGATTAGGTTCCACACCTGCCTCATGGCCAAAAAAATTACCCTCGGCCTCTTCCCCCCAGGCTCGCCCCCTTAGTCCACCTAGCCCCGGAGCTTAGGCACACTCAGAATTCTGCCAGGCTACTCCTCTTGGTTCCATCCTGCCATACCTCACAATTCCAAAGGCCCTTCAGCTTCAGAGCTCCCTCCCTCCCTCATGAACAGCCTTCCAACCTTGCTTGTGAATGGAAATAGAATTGGCCCTTTCAAAATCCACCTTAGAGACCACCGTCAGGCCTCAAATACCTGTGATTGTTATTTAACCCCTACCCTCTTCCCTTCCCCGCTGATCAGTGCCACTGGCCTACCTACCATAGGCTTCCAGACCTAAGATATATCTCTGAGCTTTACCATATATCTCCAACCTGTACTAACTATCCCTAGTTTCTGATTGTTAGCTTTCACTGTTTCCTTGTATTCATTGCTGAACTGTGTCCTCTTTGAATTGTTATATAAAGTCTGTTATGTACCGAATTTCTGTGACATAGAACTTTTGTAAATGAGTCTTTGAACCAAAGGTATTTTCGATTCCTCAATAAATAAATAAACAAATAAATTCTGCTCCAGTGAGAACAGTGAAGCAAAGCTGATCTGCTCGGCTGGAATAGAATGAAAGTGAAACCACTCTTATCCCGCAATGAGTTGCTGCAGGGGACATATTAAAATATTATAGACTGAGGGATTGAGCAGTGTTATTAAAAATAAAAGACCGGGGGTGTGCCCATTTCCAGGGCATCTGCATGTGAGACACTCTTCACAGAATAACAGTGTCTCACACACAGGGGAAGGGAGCGCTCTGATTGGTCAGGAGTGCTCCCTTGATCTATAGTAGAGTAATGTTCACACCTGTGCTGACCATGGCAGCATGCAGTAACAGTGTACTGTGTATCACCACACATGCTGTCCATGCAGTACATTCTCCATACACCACAAGTGCTATACACATCACATATACTCCATTACTGGTAATCACAGAGAAGACAACACATGGGGCACAGTAGATGCTTACCCTACAGATGGCCTAACCAGCAAGATAGCTGGATACCACCATGAAGCCTACACCCATTATGTAACAATTATCCAACAGGCAAGGTCTGGCTGGGTACTGGGGGCCCACCTGGAAAGCAGATACAGGGGCCAATGTGAAAAATCATTATGTGAGAGGGCCCAGGGTGACACACGCATCTAAATATTCTATGTAAATGTGATACACTAGCTCCGTGTGTGCCTGCTATTATACACCTGCAATGCCACAAATACTCTAGTCAAATAAATGATAAATAAATGATGAAAGTAAGGAGCTGTTGAGAGTAAAAGGTGTCAAGAAAACCAACAGAGGGGAACATATAAAAATGTCACTGCATCCTGGTGTGCCAGTCCAACTCTGAAAACAAGAACACCATTACAGACAGGGCATGCAGCAGTGATATCCCACATGCGTGGTGTCCTGTGGATCATGCAGAATGCATTCATAGGGCTATGGAAGTATGTGTGCACAGACACAGATCTGTGCAGTACATCCTGTGTCTGTACACTTTGCTTTTCTGGCCATGGCCTAGATTGACATCCAATCCTTAACACCTCTGGTATATGTATATACACAGGCCCAATGTGATTGGGCTAACATGGTCAGTCACATGTCTGTGCTGGTCCGACCTGGCTTTCAAACCCATCAGTCACCTCCCACTGGTGCAAGGTGGCAGCCATGACCACCTTAGCAGGGGCTAGGAGCACTGCACTGCTAGGGTCATGGCCTGTGACTGGGAGGTTACCTGGGACTTGGCTATTATCTCTTTTGTGCATCTTTTAAGGTCAGTAAGCTGCTTCCTGATCTCCTCTTGTTTCCAGCCTCTTCTGCCCACCACATTCATGACTTCTGTGACCTCGGCCCAAACATTTTTAATTTTGGCCCTTTTTCCCCCTCCTGTTGCTCATGAGGTTCTCATATGCCACGTAGGCCTGAGCAAGCATCAACACTTCCTCTTCTGAAAATTTTCATTGCCTCTTGGCATCATTCATGTTACCTGTTGGAAATGGGGAGGGCAAACAGCACTGAGCATTGTATACACACAGCAAAGCACAGAGCAAAGGTACAGTGGCGTACAGGACCCATTGCCCCCTGGCCGAGACATGTATATGTTCCTGCATTCCAAGGCCCAGCATACAAGTAGCTGCCTGCCTAACACAGTCCTTGGCTATGTGAAGATATAGCAATAGCCTGGTCCTGATACAGCATAAACATGGTACTATGATCACCCATGTCCCTATTGTAGACCTTTCCTCAGTACACTTACCTCTAGCCACCTGCAGTTCCTCTGTAGAATCTGTGTGGCGCTTTTTGCTCATTTTATATGCTCCAGGTACACTTAAGCATGCAAATGAATGAATACATTCCAGTAATGACATGCAAATGTGGATTTTGTCCTCTGATTGGAAAATCTGCTCTTTTGCATAAATTGTTTGAAAATTGCAGTTGCGAATTTGCTCCATGTGCAAGCACTGCAGTTACACTAATGCTACACCCCCCATGTGGCACAGACATGACATCACATGTCTTTGTTGACATCATAATGCTGCAACAACATGAACGCTATGATGTCACATGATGGCATGTGAATGTGAAGTACCGTATAGCACATGTGCACCATGCACCATGCACACATGCAGCTTAGTTCCTGACATGTGTGAATGTCCCCTCCCCCAATCTGAAACATGAATACCATTGTCCTATTCGATGTTAGCACATTGCTAACATCAAAATGTGCTGCACAAATGGCAGCCCACACCAACAGAGCCAGGGACTCGTCACTAGCTTTGTATGAGGGCTGGTGCTAGGGAATAACCCACAATGGCAAACAGGAGAAAGAGTGCTGTTTGCCAGAAGAGGAACCATCTTCTGAGAGAGAGGGCAGAGGCAGCAGAAAGACCTAAATGTGAAATCTGTGGAGAGGTGCCTGACATGGTGAATCGGAGTGGTCCAAATGGTGGACCAGTGCTGGTACAGGTTTCATGCCTGTCCTGGAGAGAGCACAGGCACCTGTAGCATCACAGGGCTATGGCGGACAGTGGCACTGTGCCATGGCCAGATGAGCACAGCTGGCTGTATGTATGTTTGCTCTGGTGTCTTGTGTGTGGTACTGTTTCCATGACACTCTATTTTTGGGTTACTAACTCTTGACAGAATGTTCACAGTATCTATGTTGTGTCCACTCTATCGTATAGGATCTGATCTACTGTATAGCCCTATATAACCAATGCAGATGTATGGAACATCTGTCTGGTAGATGTCCCCATTGTCTTGTGCAATACAGTATCCATTGTGGATCTCAGAGCCATGCACTTGCCATAACACCAAGAGTGTATGCTATCACAGTGACATGTGATCACAGTTTGTCTATGGATGCTATGTGAAGTTGGAAGAATATGTCATGTGGCATGCATTCGCCTTGTAGCAAGGGTGGTAGGTATACTGAGCATCAGTTTGCAGAGGCCACCGTCTGTTCTGTGTACACTTCCTATGTTATACAGTATCCCTGCTGGTACACGTACTCCACAATTCATGGTTTACTGTTATATTAGAGTGGCTGTGACTCTCTAAGCCCTTCCATTGTGTTGGGCTATACCTATGGTACAATTTCCATCCCTACTGTTGTACAGGTATGCTTCCTATGCCACTGTTGTATGCATCCTAGAGCTACATGCATCCTACTGTGTCATATGAGGTTTGCATGACATGTAGCTGACATGTATGGGTATATTGGACAGGATTGGTGATGATGGTTGGACAGGGGCACTACACAGGCCTTGCATATCCAGTGCTAGGCCATAGCTACAACACTGGTAGATAGCATTATGGCTGTGCCTGGGATATAGCACATCTGTCTGTGTAGTATACTATGGCTGTGCAGAATGGTAAGAAGTGGCCATGCATGGTACTGTCCGTCCCCACCATGCACATGTAGCTGCTGTTGCACAGTATCAGTATATAGGCTTGTGTACTTTTCAGCATTTAGGGTACCATGCCATGTGTTCTGCTACATGCTTTTGATCAGGTCTCCTTTGTGCTCCTCCAAAGTCACTGGGGCCCAGCAGAGCTAAGCCAGGGCCGGATAGCCAGAGCTGGACTGCCAGGACCAGGAGCAGCTGCAGAGGATGCCCAGCCGTGATGGGGCCCAGTGTGCCCAAGGAGCAGCAGGATGGTACATGGACATAAGTACCCTGCATTATGTGTTTCAGACATCTTCACAGTGCCAATATCCTGTACTAGCTTAGTGCGAGGTGAAACCCCTGCTTTGGGTGAGACTGGCTTCTGCTAGGACAGAAGGTGCTTCCAGGTAGCTCTGCATCTCACACACTGGTGTGTTGTGGTGACCACGGTACAGTGTGTCCAGTGCTTACCCATGTACAACATTACTACACTCATGTGTTACCCTGCCTGCTGCACACAATGCTGCACAATGGTCCCATCTGTATACAGCTGTGCTGTGTGCACCATGTGTATATGTGTGTGTGTGTGTGTGTGTGTGTGTGTGTGTGTGTGTCTGTGGCTGGGCCTGCCCCTGCTGCTGAACAGGGTGGCTCATGGATGTCTGTTGTCCTGCACACCTGTATTGGATATGTGTGCTGCATGCCTGGTCAGCAGGGTGGTATGCGTGCACGAGTGTGTGTGTGTGTGTGTGTGTATATATATGCCATTTCTACCCACTTGGACCCTTACACTGCCTATCATGCTCTGGCTTGGCACTGCTGTTGTATGTTCTGCAGTTCCACATCTGGCATGCCTACTGGTGTCAAAATCACCTTGCATGGCTTTGTCATACTACACTGCAGCATAGCACACTCATTGTATGTGCAGTCCTCTACTGTTCAGGCCCATAATGCTGCCTCTTGTATGCATGCACATTCTATTATGGCTGATTGATTCCTTCCACCTATGTGCCTTGGTGGCTCATGTGTCGGCTGGTTGCACTTATGTTGTGCACATTATGCCACTCTTATTTTGCTTATGCTGTATGCACAGCTGGCTGACTTCAGTGCCTTTCTTTCCATAATTGCCCAGCAGGAAGGTGGCAGGATGCCGTGCTGTAGGAGGACAGTGAAAAACTGCTGTAGTGCCAGGTCTGCTTGCTGTGTATGCTGGTCAGCAGAGTGTAGTGGACCACCAGGTACACCCAGAACCTTTCAGTGTTCATCCAGTGGCAGCAACCACCACAACCATTATCACCACCTATAGACCATTGAGCTTGTTGGCCAAGGACATTCATTTTTGTTGAGGGTCGGTTGCCCATTTTTTAATTTGTGTTTTACAGGCAGTTGCCCTTTTTTTATTTGTATTTAATGGTGGTTACCTTAATGATATTGTTGTCTTGTCTCCTTTTTGCCTGATGGGTGGTTGACCTTATTACTTTGTTCCCTGTCCATTTGTACTGATGAAAGGTTGCCTTTATTCTTTTGCCCCCCCTCCTTCTACTGATGGTCATTTGCCCCTATTCCTTTGTTCCCTTCCACCATATTTCTATGGGTGGCTACCCCTATCCCTTTGTTCCTCCTGATTTGTTATGGGTGATGGCCCCTATTTCTTTGTTTCCTCCCATATTAGAATGGGTGGCCATCCCTATTCCTTTGCCCCCCATTTTTCTATCGGCAGGTGCCCTTGTTTTGGTGTGTATTTTTCTTCTGTTTCTCTGTAAGTGTTATTGGCCATTGCACATAGAAATGTTGATGTATATAATATTCATTGTCTATCCATTTACCTTTTTTTAGTGAGAGATGGGTAATCGGGTGAGTAAACCCATTCCCCTATGTTTTGTAGGCTTTTTGAAGACTAGATTTATATTTATCAGTACTCTGCACCAGAAGTAAGGTACTGAGGAGAATAATTGTTCTTGATTTTTCCTTTTTCTTGCTTCTGATTAGTCCTTAGGGCCATGCATGGGGGGAAGTTGGGTGTCAGTTTGTTGGTAGGGTTGATTCCATTTTATTGTTGTTTATGGCATCATCTTTCTTGTTTTTTATGTCATTGCATTCTTATTATGTGTGCTCAGTTTTTATACATGGTTTGGTAATTGTTCTTGTTCAGGTTTACTTGTGTATGATTATAGTTAAATAGTAATAAAGCTCATTTAATTGCAGAAAAGTTGATGTTTGATACTTATGTTGCTGTGTTGTGTTTTTCATTGATGCCTTCCTCTTACACCCTCAACACTCCAGTGCTGAACCAGTGTCCACTGCTATATACAGTGCTATGCATTTGCACTGCATGTTTACATTGCATTGAAGCCCAACATTCAGTGGTGTTAACTCTGGGGCAAGTCAGCTGAAGATCCCCGGACAGTGTACTGGCACTAACACAAATGTAAGTGCAGCCCAAGCACAGCACAGGTGCTGCTTGCTGAATACGGAGCCCTAACTGACTTATAATGTATGGTAGAACATTGGTATAGGTAGAAATCTACCTTTTTATAACAACATTTTACCATTGACGTGATGTCACGATGTTGTTAACCCATCGATGGTATGTCACATCCATGGGTTAACAACCGGGAACAGTCTGGGCATGTACGCAACTGGATCAGACAGCCTTGAAGCAGTGGTGAGGGCCAAGCAGTGGTGCCTTAAAAAAACTGCAGTAAGGAACTGCTTTCTTTTCTTAAAAACCTAAATGGTACCATACACTATAAAATACATTGTAAGGTACATTGACGGTTAACCATTTTTTTAACCAATCTTGAGATTGCCATGGCGACGTAAACCTCTTGAGCTTCACTCTTGAGGTTTACATTGTTGCCCTGGCAACCTCTTGATGGTTAACAAACCGGTTAACCATCTTTGACCATACATTATCCTCTATGTTAAGGATACACAGTGAGCATTTGGCTTCCTGAACCTTAAGATAAAGTTCTAACAACTAGAGCACACTGTCTCATCTGTAAAGTACTAGAACCCAGAATGCAAGCCTCCAGGCAGAGTACTGTTCCTTACATTACAAATGAGGGAGTGAACATGTTCCAATCATTACATAGTTACAAAGAAGGTTCAGGATAGATAAAGACAAGAGTCTATTACACAGTAAAAGGGAAAATTAAAAAAAGGGCTTCAGATATAAAAAGAAAGAGCTGGCTACTTTTAAAAATGAATAGTATATTTTTACGGGCATTACTAGCTCATTACAAAGGGAGTCACTTTTATAACTAGCAAAGGACAGGCAGGAGGAAATACTTCTTCAAAATGCCCATATCAGTGAAAAATTGAATGTTTATTCATTGTTGTTTTTACAAATTTTGGTCAGGAAAGACACACTAAGACAAGGCTTGTTTCCAGGAGCATGCTGGAAGGAGAGGGAGGTTAAGTGAATTGCTCATGGTCACACAGTATGCAAGTAGTGGCTGTGGGATTCAAACCCAATCCTCAAGGTTCACAGCTCAGGGTTCCTAACCACTACACTATACTACCTCCCAAATTCAAAGGTTTTTTTGGACAGTATAGCAACTGAGTTCTGCTTAAGCCAACAGGGGTATTTCTGTGGTTGCCAGAGAAACCCTTTAAAGCAACAGTTCATAACCAGATCAGTAGCATAGCTGTAGTACTTGTCACCGGCTACAATGGAAATCCTTCCATGTTTAGGAGTGCACTTGAGTCATTGGAGATCTGCCGAGACATGGGAGGACTGATAATCTGAGGGACTTCTCTCCTGCAATAAATGGGGAGGAAAGCATCTCCTGCAGTGTTCCTGACACCAGAAGCCTGGTGTCATGGCAGTCAGGAGGCCCAGTGAGGAGTGGGATGCTGACAGGAAAACATTGTGTCATTCACCATAAGACATTCCAGTGGAACAACACTGAAGAAAGGAAAAAAAAAAACCTTTTTGTAGTTAATTTTGTTCTGAAACTGTTCTCCAACAGTACAACAAATAATTATAATTGTACAGCATAACAAGCAGGTGCAGCTAAAATAGATATCATTCTACAGAGTAAACCAAATCATTTAAAGATATAGATATTCTTATGGGTTCAGACAAAGTGATATATAATACACATATTAGTAGTTTGGCCTGTACTGGAGGTCTATCCAGCCTCTAACTTTGTCTTAGGCAGGCCCCCTGAAAGATGTTCAGGTACGCTGGGGTTGAATCATTCTGTGGTTCACTGTTGGGGACACAGCACAAAAAGGAGTTAAGGTGCCCATATTTTATAATAGATAGTAATAGATCTGGCAACTAGGTGGGGCATTCTCTTGTAAATGGGTAGTTGGCCAATGGCTTGCAACCACACTGTGGGTGTGGAGGCTTCTCTAGATCTCCATCTGCAATATAATAGGAGTTTTATTACTACACTGGCCATATGGCCAGAAGTGATCTTTTAAGGATACTCTGTGAATTATATGCTAAGAGGTGAAGAGGGGAGCCAATTTAATGTTTATCCCCACCCCTTCAGAGCAAAGATGGATGACCTCTTCCAAGTAATGGTTTAGTTAGTGGTGTGTCCAGAGAATGTGGCTTAAAGGGAAAGTCCCCTCAACCTATTTTCTATATACCTGTGTAATTTGTAGACATGAACAATGATTCCCTTGCTTGCATTCCCCCTAATTTAATCCTAATTTAAATATAAATGAGGTTGCTTCACTCTGTTTTGCCCTGGTGTGAAAACCTGTTGTCTCCATTGCTAAGATCATGAGCTCACTCATGCAAGGCATCATGGTAGTTTATGTTGCATACATGCACAAGCCAGCAAAATTTATATTCTTATTCAGTTCTGTTATATGTCTTGTGAAGCCCTTATATTCTCTGAAAGTATTTTTATTTCTAACTCAGATACACTTTAAACTATAGAAAGCAGCAGGGCATGTAGTATGCCTTGAAAAGTTTTGTGGACAGCATAAGAAAAGAACATAGGGATTGCAAAGGACAGCAGCAGCACTGACTACTACAGTATACCTAATGCAGTCTTTGGCACCACATCATCATAAAACTCCAGGATGCCTTACATGAGTCAGATAATGACCTTTGCAATGGAGTTAAGCAGGTTTTCACACCAGATTTAAGTACTTTCATTAACATTTAAATCCTGATGAAATAAGGAAAGAGGCAGTCATTGTGCATGCCTATAAACTACACAGGGAAACAGAATAAAAGGCTGAAGGACCCCTCTTTTTAAGATACCTCCTGCAGCCCTGAAACTTCAACAGCAGTTATCAGACATCCAACCCAAGGATTTCAGAGTCACTGGGGTGCAGCACCAGTTATACAGTACTTTGTTTTGTAATAGTCTGCTCTTGCTGACTCTACATAAGATGTGTGCTCTAAGCCAACAGGTTGACCATTTAGTGTTAGGAATATGGACTATAACTCCTCCTGCCACTTAGTTTGGCAAACGTAGCTGTGCAGAATGCAATGTTCTGTTGGTGAAATTCATGAAGAATGACACTTTTACTTCCGAAATGCTTTTTGGAATTTCTTTATTAGGGAATTCAGAAAAGCATTTCTAAGTAAACTGTGTATGTAATAAGCCATGACAGGGTGTACATTATAGCATTTTAATGCACGCCCCAGGGGTGTAGTATGGCATGAGGCTGAAGGCTGTGTCATTATGCCCCTGGGAAGTGCATTAAAATCCTATGATGTAAACTACGGAGGGCTTATTACAATTATAAAATGGCTCTAAGTAGGCTTTTTGGGAAGGAAAATAAGATTTGGCACCTGACAGTATGTTTATAGAGATTTAATGCTTGGTCTTGAGACGTCTCTCAGCCAATGACATTTCTAGATTTTTTTCTAGTAATTTCATAAGCAAAAATATTCTTCAGACTATGTAAGTGGCAGAATATTATTCCACAGTTTGCAGATCATGACTCAGTAGTTTACATAAACTGTGGAATACTATTGTGTAGTTAACATTCCACTTTCAAAATTTTGGAATTCTGCTTTTGACAGAATTCCACAAAATTATGTAGAATGTCTGACATTTTACAGAATTCTTATGGAAGCAGATTTTGAAAATTCCACAAGCTCTACTGACAGATAAAGTAAGATCATGATATGCTTGTGGTAGCCCCATCACATCAGCCAGCTTACAATCTTTACTGATGTAATAACTGGAAATTAGCCATGATATACGAGGGTTGTGACAGTGGGACTGAGATCTTATCCTGCAAAACATATCTCTGTAAGGTGTGTGCAAAACAGGTGTCCATATGCATTCATTGTGACTGGCATGCAGCTGCCATTCACAGGCATGAAGAGGCATGAGATGAAAAATGGTGCCTCCTTTTCTTTGTTTTGCCCCGTCACATCCTAGTGATCATGTCTGTTGGTGATACTGGATAATTTTACTGCACATCATGATTTGGTACAAGAAGCTACTAACTGGAGGAGCTGGCATACAGCTACAGGGACAATAATATTAAAACAAACTCTGACCAGAGCCAATAGGGCTACAGCTGGGAAATTTGTGTTAAAAATATTGTAAATTTGTGTTGTAATATTTTTATACCAAATTTTCAACATAATCTTTTTATGACCCTGCCTCTTGAAGATGGGCAGAGAAAATGTTCAGCTCCTGGCTTAAAGGTGATTTTGGGCAAGGGACTGTGAAATCAACCTTTAGGGTGCTAAAACACATTTTGTGCAGGAGTTGAAAAATGACAGCTGTCACATTCATGAGGTAAAGAATGGCTATGTTGAAAATTTGGGGTAAAAATATTGAACACTATCAAACATATGAGCCTGCGTTCACAAAATTCAATGTAGGCTCATAACTTTGTTGAGTTTTAATATTTTTACACCACATTTCCAACATAGCCTTCTTATGTCCCCAATTCATGAAAAAGGGCAGAGAAAATTAACTCCTGCTTGAAAGGTGATTTCATGCAGGGACCATGAAATCACCTTTCTGGATGGAAAAAAAAAACCCTTTTGGTCATGATTTGAAAATGACAGTTGTCACATTCACGAGGTACTGTAAATATATGGCTATGTTGTAAATCTGGGGTAGAAATATTGACAATTACTAAAGCTATGAGGCTACAGTACATTCACAAAATTCAATGTAGGATAATAACATTGTTAATTTGTAATATTTTTACACCAAATTTTTAACATAGTCTTCTTATGACCCCACCTTATGAACAAGGGCAGAGACAATTTTTAACTCCTGCCCAAAAGATGATTTTGCACAGGGACCACAAAAATCACCTTTTGGGACAGATTTGCCTAATGACAGTGACATTGTTCATGAGGAGGGGTCCAAAAGAAGGCATGTTGAAAATGTGGGCCAAAAATATGCAAAAATGCCCAAATTATGCCTCTAAGTTCAAAACACCATTAAAATGCATTGAACGGTATACTTGTTTCTTCAGTTTGCGCTCCGGCTTTGAAGAGTGAAGATTTGTCTGTGGTGAAGAGAGGATTATGGTGTTGGACCACCCAAGGATAAATAAGGGTTTGGTTGTCATGGGGGTTGTGGGTGCTGAGTAGGAGGGTCAGGTGGGGGGTCACAAATGGTGCAAAAAACATCAATAGATGGTTTTCTTGTTACAGGTTAAAATAAAAAAATTAAAAATGGGACCGAGATGCTGATCACAACACTGGAGGATTCGGCACACCCAGTGACAGTATTATGTTTCTGGGAGGAGGGTTGGTGCTGAAGCAAGAGTCAAGTGGGGTGAAGAAAGAAAAAAATGATAATAACAAATAACCATGCTAATGTCGGCAGTGGGGGACAAGGATTCCTGCACTAGGGGATTGGGCATGCCCCAGTGCCACTGTTACTTTTCTTGGGGGGGAAGTAGAATGGTGGTGCTGAAAGAGAGGGTTGGGTAGGGAGAAACTATAAAAAGATATGGTAAAAAATAGCACACCCACACATGTGCAGTAGTGGGGGGGGTTGTGATCAGGACACTGGGGGATTGGGCACCACCAGTGTCACTATTATGTTTCTTGTGGGTGTGTGGGGTGGTGGATGCTGAGAGAAAGGGTTGGGTGGGGGTTATGTGTTTCAGCAGTCATGGACCACACTGAAAGTAAAAAAATAAATAATGCGAGCGTGGAGTGTTTCAACACGGACGTGACTTTTTTTGTCTCTCCAACATGTTGTTTATTTGAAAGGAATGCAGGAGTCCTTTTTCTCAAAGCAAGAGGTCTGCTGGGCTCCACCCACTGCAGCACTAAAAATATATCTTCCTTCTCCACATGTAGAGTCTAAGGGGAACTCAGTAACCATGTGGTGTGGTCACAGCTTGCACTGTTGCTGACTGTATGGAGTCTATCAACTCATCTACATATTAGCCATGTCTCATGTTCTTTTCTCACAGTTTCCTACTATTTCCTTTTGTTTTTATGCATCATGCTCCACATACATAAAAGCCATTCTTACTCTACCCAAGTGTACATTTCTGATGACCATGGTACCAATGAAATAAAAAAAACTAACAGTATCCTAACAACAGTCATTAAGGTTACAGCACTTTCTAAACCAAACAGGCCCCCAAAAACTTAAAGAAGGAGAGAATGAGGGCTTACATTAACATTGCCATTCACTTACAAAATTCAGTTATACAAAAGGCAGGAGGCTTGTCCTTTTAAGAGAGGGATGAGATCCTTAGTTGGAAGACCCATATCCTTTCATATGATTGTTTCACAAAAGGGTGGCTCAAGCTGAAAAATAAAGTATACTCAGTTAGCCAATATTACCTGTATTTAGGTGGAGTTCATCATTTTGGACTGTCTTTTTCAGTGGCAGTGGGTATTCAGTGGTGTCATAGGTATCCTCAGAGCCAGAGTAAGTACTTGGCATGAGGCTGGTTGAGCCTGATGCTTTGGCCCATGATCTTGGTGGAGTTAAAATTCCTTTACTGCAGGAACCATGAATTTGAAGGTGAGGTATAGGTCCTGGTCCATCACTGATGTCTCTTCCAGGGAGCAAATCTACTGTCATGGAGGTCAGTGGACTATCTGAAGAAGCACTGTAGTCCCTGCTATTTCTGTAGCTCCAAGGGTGTGGAAGAGGTGAGTGCACCATTATTGGTCCATTGCATTGTTTATTTTTTTTTCTTTCTATCACTTTGTGAGTAAAGACAGTCAGGGATCCTTTTCAGTTGGCAAAGGGGCTATTGGAGGGTTTTTCAGATATTAGGGATGTCTCTTGCTGGTCTGTGATAGGGCTATAAACATAACCTGATATGAGGAGGAATTTCTGTGTGATGTTTCAGCCACATCTCATCCTGACAGGTTCAACTAAGATCAATACCTTGTGATGAAGGATTTGGCACATTCTGTGGTCTCAAAGAAATGAGTCACCCTTTCCTTCAGTATCTGCAGATACACAAGGTGCTGTGGACTGTAGGGGATCACAAACTACCTTAGTACTTTTCTAGCATTTGTGAAGGTCCTTCTTCATTCTGACAGGGACAGGGAGAAGTCAGAAAATATTTGTGTATTGTGTCTCTGCCAGCAGATGTGCCCCATCTCTGTTGCCAGCATCATCATTTTGTTTTACAGGAAGATGAAAGAATTGATCTACTAAGCGATGAAGACAATCTCTTGGGTTTTTTTTTGGGGGGGGCTGCAAGTGAGCACTGGGACCACTTTATTTCAATCTGTTTTGAGCACTGGGGTCTCAGAATTATAGGAATCCCATTTTGGAGAAAGGAGTTTATATTTCAGCCTTCATGGCCCTCTAGAAAGCCCACTAAGTAGAGGTTGCTCCTCCAACTGTAATGTTACTGGTCCTCTGTACTATCCAGAGGAGCCCAATGGTGTGGTCCTGATTCTGGAGCTGTGTGGTGAGAAAGCCTATGGTACTGTTTCCCATTTTTAGAATATATTTAGGTAGCACAGTGGTTTAAGGCTCTGAGCTGCAAATCTGGTGACATCCAGCAGACCAGACATGGCTTTGAATCCCACAGCTTCCACTTGCATACTCTGTGACCCTGAGCAAGTCACTTAACTTCCCTGTGCTCCCAGGTTGCTCCTGAAAAAAAGCTTTCAGCTTAGTGTGCTACTCCTGGTTAAACAACAAAATAAAAATAAAAAATGTAGAGCTCCACATCTGTCAACCTTTGAGAAGTGCTGACAATATCATTTTCAGTCCTCAGTGTAGATAGTTTTTAGTTCCCTATTTCCATCAGAAGTTGAGCAAACCTGCCTTTTATTTTACCAGGTCACCTGGACCTGCTGCCATGGTCACAAGGGCCATAGTGAAGCCTGTGCTTGTTGTTTGTGTGGCTGTTTAGACCTCTTAAGTTACGTGATGCATATACCAAGCCTGCACAGTTAAAATGCAGAAGAAATTAATATACCAACAGAAGACTTGTAGTCTTGATGGATTATTTAATTATACCCTGGGAGCTGCAATCCAAAAATAGGCATGCATATTTGGATGGATTTTGCATGGAGGGTAGTGAAAAATCTGATCAAGTTGCCATCTTGATGATGGTCAAGCCATATCTCCAAAGAAAAGAATCTTGGCTGGAGGATGACAGATGCCCCCTGCAGACCTGATACCACAAAGGAGCTCTAAAATAACTGAGTTTTTGTTTAAGGGGGATGGGACAGCCTCTCTGACTCCACCATGAGGATTAAGTCTTGGGTGTTTAGTGACTTTCTATGGAGCTAAATAAATGAGCATTCTTCTTGGTCTCTTACGTCTGCGCCCACTGACACAGCAACAGACATGATAAACATCTATTTCTGGATTCTCTCACAATTGTATAGTGCCAGGGATCACAACATGTGCTGTTTTCTTTATATCAACAGTAATACAGAAGATGTAAACAAATTATTTGTATTAGGGCAATGCCCTACTTTCCATGTTTGGCTTAGTATTCATATTTGTGGACCCAAATATGTGGGTCATTATTATCCAGTTATTCATTATTTGTGTCTGAAAAAAAGTCCTTTACTAATCCATCTCCTCCTTTCTAGGTGACAGGGGTTAGTCCCCTGGCTACCAACCTCTTGCCTCAGGGGGTCACACACTCTCTCACTCCATTACTCTTTTGGAAAAACACATCTAAAGTAACAGTGGTGCTGAGATGCTGGAAAAGTGCCAGCTCCTGATACTGTCATTTTAAGGTGCCCCCACAGCCCATCTTGTCCAAGGTCCAGGAGTGCCAACATTCTCAAGAAGGTCCTCCTTCGTGATCCCACAGACATGATTGGATAGCAATAGTAGTAAATATCCTGGCTAGATCAGTGGTCCCCTCTCCCAAAACAGACAGGCTGCTACTCTGTAATGTAATCATTAACATCCTGTGCATTGTATACACAGAAGTGGGCTGTGCTATTCAGTGATGCTAGGCACACTGATTGCTTAATCTGACTAGCATAATTAAATGACACAGACAGCATTCTCACCTCCTTCCTCCAATCACAAGCTGCTTAAACTGCCATTAACATCATTACAGAGTGTCAGACAGTGCACGTTAGGTTAGAGAGGTGGGACCACTGATCTGGCTGGGATAGTCACGCATGTTGCCCCATTTATGGATTTTTGGTTGGGGCCTTGTTGGAAATTCCAGCCCTTTAGGTCCTTGGGAATTCAGGCCAGAGACAGAGTTCATTTAAAAAGATGGTATTCAGAGCTGGCACTGTACCGGCTCAGATAAATTGGCTGTTTTTACTTTAGATTTTTTTTCTATGTAAGAATACGGAAAGGCAATGGGGTGGTTGTGGAAATCACTAAGAGTGGGGAGGTTAGTATATGGAAGTAGCCCTGACCACCTCAGTAAGAGGGGACAGGTATTTAATGATTTTTGTTATTGTTTTTATTTTCCCCAAGTACAAAAACCCAAAGAGTGGCCACCATTCATTTCCAAATAAAGAATAGTCCATTGTTCATTGTATTCAGGGAACTTATTGGTTCAATACACAGCCCTGCTTTTTATGAAGCAGGTTTTGTTTGAAATAGAAGGGAGCTTAGACTCTTGCTAACAGAAAGAGAAGTATTCTGTTCCACTATTTAAATGGACAGTTTGCAATGGAGAGGTGTTGAAAAATGTGTTTTCTTTCCAGTATAGAGATGTTCCTCTTTTTGACAGGAATGACTCATTTTCATAAATGTTTGTGTAAGCTGATCTAAATACAAAATAAGTATGCCCCTACTGTACCATTCTGACTGAGATTTACAGCTGTATATTACTCATGATACTAAACAGCACATTCATTCCAGCCTGCATTAGTACTGGCTGAATGCATGTTGAGGGGGCTCTTTTTTCTGACATAAGTTCATTTTAATATTCCACATTAAGATTTAATAGTCCCAGATGACCTTTGTGTCTTTAAGACAAATTGCAATCTAAAGAAACAGGGAAAATATCTGGGCCAAGAAGGGAAATACTTTCAAGTGATGCCAAATATTAGATCAGTTCCTTCACTAGAATAGTGCTTTTTTTTCTCCAGACTCAGCAGTCAGTGAATGTTTCATGGAAGTCATACTGGAGGGGATCCAATTCAGTATAATTGCCCCCTGGACAAGAAAACATGCCAAAAGCAGAAGATGAAGAAGAAACATTCCATTCCATAGTTATACTGTATGGAAAAATGTAGCTGCACTGATTTCAATATATGATTTGGGACTAAAGTAATGTGCTGCTAATTAGTGCAGAGAAGTTGACTGAATGGTTATATTTTCTTTCCACTGAGAAATGTAACTTATATAAAGCATTTTCCAACACCTGGCAGTTACCATTATCTTATTTTTTAAACTGCCAAAGATCATTTAAACTGATAAGGAAAATGCAGAAGAGACATTCAGTACTGATTTTTGTTTTGAATAAGAGTTTTGGATACCAAAATAGGAACAACAGTTATTCAGCTTCCTTATACAACATTTAAGAAAAGAAAAAACAGCTATGTGTGTTTGTGGGCTTGACTTTTGAGATAGTATCATGATTATCATTCTGTGTTTGTGATCTACCCCCAACCTGTGTTAAGCATGGTAAAGATGGTTGGGTGCATTTAGGGAAGGGTATGCACGGACTCAAACATTAGAAAATAGAAGGTAAAAATAGCTTAAAGAACCCTTGCTGGCTGCCAACATGACTAGACATGGCAAGGATAATGGAAATATAATTGCTGACTTCTCTTGATTACACCTGGAAAACCATGATGTAATTTTTCATTATAACCAGATGGCTAAAATGGTGAGCATAAGACAGCTGAGGGCTGTCACTCAAACTACAGAAGTGTGAGTGTACTCTGTTTAGAACTGCCAATTGTTTTCAGCTTAATTTTTCTCCCAGGAATGAAGAAGGTGACAAGTGCTCATGGCACTCTGAAGATGTGGCAGCCACACCAGCAAAGTATATGGAGAGGACTTACCAGGAGTGAACGTGGCCAAGAGCCAGAGGGCAGCAGGTTCAATAAGTGGGGCCAAGAGCAATCAAGACAAAACAGTAGGCAAGCAAGCAATGGAACAGCATGCAAAATGCATCACACTCAGCAGCTAGAGTGCAGGGGGTGAAATGAGGAAAGTGCGAAACTGGATGTGACATGTGGTAGCTTCAGTAATGATTAATTCACTTTTGAGCTTTCTTTTTTAACTAATTGACAGAAAGAACTTAGAGTTAGTAATTATAAAAAATAATTTAAGGGTAAGAGTTTTGAGATTTTACAGAAGCCCTTGGTATGTGATGCTGCAAAAATCCCTTTGAGCTGCCCATATGGATTATGTAGCATCACATTTTTTTTTTAGTTTTTGTTGATCGGGAAAGGTGGACGAGACAATTCTGCCTATTTTCAGCCTCATTCCAGGGGAGAAGAATACAGATAGATGCCAACTGACATTGAACAAGATTAAGCAGTTGGTGGTAATTTTAGTGAATGGGGGAAATTTGGCCAGAACACCAGGGAAATTCATCTACTGAACTATAGGGGGAGCCTCTGGCCTGGGAGATGGCCACTGCTGCTGAACCCTTGAAGGAGATGGATGTGCTGAAGGTAGTGGAGCTGGTCTTCTGCACTGCCATGCAATCTCAAGAGGCCAAGAAGTTTTTTGATACACCAATTTCTTTGGAGATAGCATCTGAAATGGAGATAATGGAGACTGAACAACCACAAGATGTTCTAGACACAGACTTGCTACACACGGAGAGAAACATGAAAGATATTCAAAAAAACACAACCACAGTGGAGAATTTGCCAACAGAAGAGCTGAAAACACAGCTCCTGAAGGAAGAGCAGCTTTTTTTTGCAATGGCAAAAAGAATTGAAGGTTGTAATTGCGCAAAAAAAAAAAAATCTCTAAGCAACAAGAGAACTCACTGGATAGAGAACTGCTCCTGAGCAACCAGGCACAGGCCCAGCTCTTAACCTCAGGACCAGCTGGAAGAATCCACACAGAGGCAGCAGGATCACCATCGTGAAGACAGCAGCCTGCAGAGCCTGATCTGAAGTACCCTCCTCCAGTGTTTAGGGCAAGAACAAACTCCACTCATCTTTTTGTGCGCTGGGTGTCGGACTCATCCCCTATCCATATAGATCAGCTCCAAAACATGGAATGAAGCACTGAAGTAATGGATCAGACTCAACCTTCTTTAGAAAAAAATATAAACACTGCAAACACTGCTGTTTCCCTGCTACATATTCCTGAAGCTCTAAATTTAATGAAAAAACCCAAAGTTTCAGTTTACTACTACGGAGCTAGTAAGCGAGAGTAATAATAAAGTGCCTGCACCCCTAAATAACTCAAAGAGACTTAATACTGATATTCCGGATGGTGCTGGGCCTAGTACTGCTGAAAATTCACCAACTGAAGATTCAGGGAGACAGCAATACAGAAGAGGAGATAGAATATATGCATCATTTTCCAGGGAGCCTGTTTTCCCCGCTTAAAGACACAATGCAGTTAGGCTAATTTACAAAGGTGGAATGGAAACATTCCCTGACCGCTTGTTCATTGCAAGATCTTTGATTAAAGGCTCCATAAAGTTTACATCAGCTGAAATTTAAGCATAAATTCATATTTCAGGCGAACGATCTTTTGACATTAGCTTTAAATTCTCTAGGGGACTGCAAAAGTTTTGGGAATTATATCATATGCTGAAATCAGTCCCACTCTGGACACCCCCTGAAGCCATCCCTTTGTTTAAACCTGCAAACAGAACAATCACTGTCTTATTTAGGAATGAGGGAGTCAGTGTAACTGATATATTATACTGCCTTATGCAAAGATGTACAGTGATGGGGAATCCTGAGGTGAATTCCGATGATGAAAAAATCTGAACTGGGGAATGGAGGGTGTGGATTGTACCACATACAACTGAAACAGGATTGCGACACTTACCCAACAGCTTTTTGATTGGTCGAGACAGAGGGGTCCTTTTTTATCAGGGTCAGCCCAAAGCATGTCATAGATGTGGTGAGACTGGGCACATAAATAGTCTGTGTAACAAGCTCAAATGTACCTTGTGTGGGGCTTTAGGACATACTAGTGAGCATTGTCCCGGATTCCCCCCTTTTCCCTCACAAAAAGAGAGACCATTGTTTGTTGTTGTGCACAGATTGGCAATTTATTTATTTATATATCATAATTCCATGTTCCATTTCATCATCTTTTATTGTTATATCTCTCACAATTTCATTTATTTTCTCCATATATCCATCTCTGATCATCCCTCTTTCTTCCTCTTTTTCTCCCCCCCAGGTGAGAACCTGGGTGCCTTCTTCTTCTCCTTTTCTGTTAGGTAACGGTGAAAACAGACCGCTTTCCTCCTTCAGCTTCTTCCTCTTTTCGTCTTATTCCTTTTTCTTGCCCCCCCTCCTTCCACCCCTTTCTCCCCCTTTTTCTGCCCTCCACCTTTGGCAGTCCAATAACCATATTATTACCTGCCATCCACCTTTGGCAGTCCCATAATGGTCCAATCGGACACCTCTGTCATCCACCTTTTACAGCCCTACCATATAGTCCCTTTTTTGACTGTGTTTCCCTCTTGCTCTATTTTGTAGGGTGGGCAGGAGGGATCAAAACTCCAGCAAAAGTGGCTGAACCACTTCTGTGTTGTCCATTATGTACCTCCATTTGCCCCTCCCCTTCCTGTTGCTTGGCCATTGTTCTATCCCCGGGCGCCTCCCCTTCCTTCCCCCTCCTCTTCTGAACACACCATCTTGATGACAAGGGAAGGGGTGCACCAGGACCACCTGGTCTGCCCCTTAAAGGGTAAACTCCGTTGTCCCAGATTCACCCCTTTTCCCTCACAAAAAGACAGAGACCATTGTTTGTTGTTGTGCTCAGATTGGCAATTAATTTATTTATGTATCATAATTCCATGTTCCATTTCATCATCTTTTATTATTATATCTCTCACAATTTCATTTATTTTCTCCATATATCCATCTCTGATCATCTCTCTTTCTTCCTCTTTTTCTCCCCCCAGGTGAGAACCTGGTTGCCTTCTTCTTCTCCTTTTCTGTTAGGTAATGGTGAAAACCGAGACCGCTTTCCTCCTTCAGCTTCTTCCTCTTTTCGTCTTATTCCTTTTTCTTCCCCTCTCCTCCTCCCCTTTTCCCCACTAGCCAGTCTCCAGCTTGCGTTGGATGACTGGCTTTCCTATAGGGTACTGTCCCCCTTCCACCTTGGGGAGACCACCTCCAAACCTTCTTTTCTCTCCCTTTTTTTAACCATTTTTTGCATAACTCCTCCATGCTTCTATAAAACCCATCATTTCCGTATTAAACATATCTGTGGCCAGATCTGACAGGTGGATGCCGTTTGACCTATAGAAATCTTCTACCCACTCTTCCACACCCCGTAATAGTACTTGTCCTCCCATCCTTTTCACCAATGTCCCTACCCTTCTGTTCATCTTTTTCCTGGCCCTATCCACAGCTCTATGGCTGTGTTCCAGTCTCCAAACCCTCCTTGGTATCATATCCAACCAGGCCAGGCATTCCTTAGGCCACCACTGCTGTATTGTATCTAAGTCCCTTTTTATCTGCATATATGTGTCTACCCATGGCTTACCCCCAAGGTCATTACCCCCTAAATGTATAATAATTAAGTCTGGAGTGGGTCACCGCTCCTTCAGCTCTTTCAAGGTGGGGAGCAGCTGCGTCCATCTCATCCCTCGGATGCCATGCTATACCAATTTACACTGTTTCACCTCCTGGTAAAGCTGCTTTCCCCCAGCCTTTTTCTCAGCTCTCCTTTCTCCCCAATAAATATAGGAGTGGCCGCAGATCCAGACTTCCGTGATCCTCCGTCTTCCTATAGGGTTTAGACAGAATAAATATCTTATTTATGATCTTATTTCTCACTATCATATCATCTCTCCCTTGTCCACCCCCCCCCGTGGCTCCCTGTCTGTCCCAACATAAACGATACATTAGTCCCCACACTGCAGTGCTCAAATGTATCTTTTGTAACTAACCGACCGCCAGCGCCCCTACTCCAAAATATTATTCTCCATCTCCCCTGCCACTGCCCACTGTGAGGCAGCCCCTATCCATAAGGAGTGGGAGGGATAATTCATTGGATCCTCCCCCAGGGATTGCATGCCCTTCTTGAGCAATGCTGTGACTTGATAACTCGTGACTCTGCTTCCATCCCCATGCAGAAGTAATTTCCCTGTCCTATTTCCACGCTCTGCCGCGAAAGCCCAAAAAGCCTGTACTGGGCATACTGTGCCCTCTACATGTTTCTTCAGTGTTACCATGCAACCCTGTCCCCTTTGATCTGTCTTTGACCTCTTAATCATTACCTGTATTTCTTTCATCCCAACTTAAATCTTCCCATTCCAGTCCCCTTTCCCTGTCTTGCCTGCCATGGCAACCACTTCACTCACTCTCATGACCCTCGCAAACATTACCACATAAATTGTGTGGTATAACTGGGCCTCGGCCTTTGATCTGCATATTGCTGGCAACACACCCTTCAGTTTCACCAGCCACTGTTCCCCTATTGGTCTCCTATTATCCAACGTCCCTTGTTTTAACCTACCCCATCCTTGCATCATTCTTCTAATGAGCATTGATTTTGTTGGGTCCTGCCATCTTTTTAGACTGCAGATCACACTAATACCTGCCAAGTAAACCCCCACTGTGGCATGGGCTGTCCCCTTCTGCCACTGGTCCATGGTGAACTTCCCCAACTGTTTTTCTGTGAATGGCCTATTTACCTCCATGTGGTGATTTGCCCTGAATGTTTGAAACACTCGCCAGGCCCCATCGTGGCCCTCAGAGTCCGTGGCACCCATGAACTGCAAAACAACATTTCTGCTCCTTCTTGCCAACGTCCCATATGTTCATTGGTATGGGTGTTTTTTGCTCCTCCGCTGTTGGTGCCAGCCTCCGGAAACGCTCCAGCTGCAGATGGGAAAGGCTGTCAGCCAGTGTGTTGTGTACCCCCTCTATGTGTTTCACTCTGAATGACATGTTCAAGTGCAATGCCCTTAGCACCAGCAGTCACAAAACTTGCATGACTGTTTCTGACCTGGCTCCCCTGTTATTCAAAACCTCTACCACTGCTCTATTGTCACACCAAAATGTTACTTTTTGATCCTGTAATTCTTCTCCCCAAACCAGGGTGCATGCCCAGATGGGCATGATCTCTAACAATGTTGTATCTTTCACCTTATCATCCCTTACCCAATCTGAAGGCCATGGCCCTGTGAACCATCTGCACCTCAGATAGCCCCCCATGCCCAGGCCCTCGGCTGCATCTGTGTAAAGATCGAGGTCAATGTTATACACCCATTCCTCTTGCCAGAAAGAGCAGCCATTATATTCCCTAAGGAATTCCTCCCATACTTTGAAGTCCTCCTTGACTCCCTTTGTCATGTCTACCCAATGGTGTGGCCTGGTCGCTCTGGCTGTGACCCTTGCTAGCCTTTTTGTGAAAGCCTTCTCTGGCCCAATAGCCCTGCACACGAAATTCAGATGTCCCAATACTTGTTGTACCTGTTTTAGTTGTACTGTTCTTCTACTGGTATGTATCTTAATTAGCCCCTTCAATTTCTCCACTTTTTTGTCTGGCAACCGAAATATCTCCCCCGGAACATCTATCTCGATGCCCAGAAACTCTAATACCCTACTGGGCCTTTCTGTTTTTTCAGGTGCCAGCGGGACCCCTAGTTCCTTACACAGCTGTTGGAAACTGGCTAACATTCTTTCTGTTTCTCTTTTCCCACTGCCTATGAAAAGGAAATCATCCAAGTAGTGAATCACTGTTTTATAACCAGTCCTTTTTTGAAATATCCACTGTAAACATGTGCTGAAGGCTTCGAATGTGGTGCACGCTATAGAGCAACCCATGAGCATGACTTTGTCAAAATAGTACTGTCCTCCAATTTTAAACCCCAACAGGTCCCAATCCTCCCTTCTAACCAGAAGTAATCTGAAAGCTGACTCTATGTCTGTCTTAGCCATCCATGCATCTGCAGTTGCCCGGATAACCCGGACTGCATCCTCCAGGGTGGAATATGTCACTTTACTATATTCCTCGCCAATAAAATTGTTCACCGACTCACCTTCAGGAAAGGATAGGTGATGAATCACCCTAAAGCCCCCTTCCTGTTTTTTGGGAACCAAACCTAATGGGGAAATCCTCATGTTCTACAATGGGGGAAGGTATCATATGGTCCCTCTATTCTCCTGCTGCCTTCTCCTTCTCTATCTTTTGTTATAACATTTCTTCCCTCCCTCTCACTGAACCCAGATTGTTCGCCTCTCTGGCCTGTCTTGGACCCTCACACTGTAGTGAAAAACCTGTGCAAAACCTTCTTTAATCATTTCTGCCATTTTCCTATCTGGGTATCTGTCCAACCATTCCATCCATGCCTATATCCTGATGGGGGTTCTAGCTGCTCTAAATTGTTCCCTTGTCCTCATTTCTGTTTCACCACCAGCACCCCCCATCTGGCTGATGCCAGGCCTTGCTGGTCAATGATTCTGGCTCCCTCTCTTTGCATGTCCCCTACTCCTCCCCCCTCTATTCCATGTCTGGCCTTTATACCCCTGCCCTTCCCCAAAAAACTGCTGACCAGACCCCTGCCCCCCCAGTTCCTTGTGTTTCTTGGACCAATGTTGTCCTGCATCTGCTCGCCGGATGTGATCCCCCGCATTTTGAACAGGCATGCCGAAAATGGCATTGTGTCCATGAGCAAAAGGCCCTACTGTAGGCCCAGCAACATCTTTGTAGCATGGTACCTTTCTTCCCAAACTCTCCCTCCGGCGTGGACTGATCAGTTATGTAATCTGTCCATAAATCTAGCTGTTTCGTGTCCCATCATGCATCCCCATATGTGGCCATTCTTTGCCGAAAGAATTCATCATAATATATCCAACCCACACCCCCTTTTGCTTTTGCTCTCCTTATTATCAGGGAGTATGTGATGAGCGGGTTGCCCAACTCAGGCATTCTTTCCAATACTATGGCTGAGAATGTGGCGAAACCTACAAACCACCCCTCCCAAGTCTTCCTTTTAGTGAATTTGTCCTCCTCTTTCTTGCCTAACAAAACCACTGTTGCTGCCATTTCACTTTTTCCTATATTCTCTGTTGCCTCATATTTCACAGCTGTGTCCCAGCCTACAAAAGCAAAAATATCCACATGCTCTCCCTTCCATATTTTCTATTTTGTGGTTAATGGAATGTGTTCACCCACTCTCATCCCTGGAGCTCCTATCTCCCTTGTTCCTTTTCCCTCCTTTTCAACTCCTCCTCCTTCCTTCTCCTTCACCACATCTTCTCCTACCCTAATCTCGGCCAGTGCTGACTCCATCCAGCTCAAAACCCTTGAACTAAGTGCCAAAATAATCTGATCTATGCACTCCTTGATGCTGCCACCAACAGAGCTGGGTGCATTACCTGTGACCTTGTCCGTTCCTTGCTGCCTGCTATCATCCTGGTGCCCCAGCACGTTTCCCTCTGGGTGAAGGGTTGGTAGGCCTACTAGTGGCTGTGGAGGAACCACGGTACACTGGGGATCCAGACTGGGCTCCCCTGGGGGAACCACCACCTGACCCTGGGGAGGTACTGACGGGGCTGGGTCTCCTGGGTGCAGAGCTACTGGATTAGCTGCTTTGGTTGGCTCCGCCATCTGTGGTTGTGCCCTGGTTGGGCTATGTGGCTTCTCCGCTGGCTGCTTCCCTCTGCCCTCTTTTCCCTTCCCCGCTTTCCTTTTCTCCCCAGACCTCCCTGGTTCCTCCCCTTCCACCAACTCCTACATCCTATTGGCTTTTTCAGCCAGCTCCATTATCGCCTTGTAGGCATCTTCCTTCGAAGGCCTGCTCTTCTTGGGTGCCATGATCTCTGCTTTTGTCACCTGTGAAAACACTGGAAAAGAAAAGCACCTTATTTAAAAAGCAGAAATCTGGGGCAGTATCCTGAGAGGCCAGGCCTGCCTCCCCCGTAGGCAGCCTCCAACTGCGATGTACATGCCCCCCCCTTTTTTTTTGCCTCTCCGTTGCTGGACCTGGCCCAAATTGCATGCTGCCTCCCGCTGCATGGCCTCACCCAGTTTCACCAGTCCTCTGGTCGCTCCCCATCTCCCCTTGCTAGGCCCCCTGGCAGGCCTCCCTTCCATTTCTGGCTCCCCTGGGTGTCCTCCCCTCTTGGTCGCTAGGCTTCCTACCACTAGGCCCTCCTGCTAGGCCGACTCAGGCCTCTGCTCCCTCTTGATCTGCTCTCCCCTGGTGTGTGACATCACACCGAGTGGCCACTTATTTATTTTTTTATTTTCCCGTTGGCCTCTCCTTGTTTATCCAGCCCTCCAACATGCGCATGCCTCCCCCCCAGCGTATGGCGTCATGCCAACTGTCCGCTGAATCGACTGCCCCCCCGCTTGCTCTGCCTTTCTTCAGGCCCTTAAAAACCCCTTTTGCCACTGCGCTAGCCCCACTGGGCCATGGGTCAGTGAGCCCGATGCTGTCCCCCGGTCAGCCCCCTTTTCACGTCTGCCAAGTAAACCACGTGGTCGCCGGCGTGTGACCTGCCAGGCCACGCTGTTCTGAATCACTCCCTGGGTCCCTACGATCCCCCCTTGATGTTCCCTGCAGTTCTGATTTCAAATCAAAACCCCTCCTTGGCGCCCCATATCACCCAAACAGCTGCAGGCCCACAGGATTCCCATTGCGTGCACCACGCCCTGCAAGGCCTCAGAGCCTGCCACCCCTTGTGTCGCATACTCACTGAAACCAGCAAATGCCAGCACTCTCCTTCTTCCAAGGCACCCCCCCATGCTTCTCATTCAGGCTCCCCTGCATAACCCCCCCCCCAGCAGTACTCCCGTAAGCCAGCACGGGCCTCGATCCAAACAACTTCTAGTCTTTCAGGCTGTTCCTTCCAGCCACACCCAGCTCCACTTTTCCAAAGGCATCCCCCCCCCATGCATCCCATTCAGGCTCCCTTTTGAAATCCCCCAACAGTACTCATGCAGGCCAGTGCGGACCTCACTCCAAACAACTTCCAGCCTCTCAGGCTGCTGTTTACAGCCACACACCACTCCTCCCTCCTTTGCTGTTCCAACACATCTAGCTTTCTACTTTCCTCCTGTATGCTCATGCACTTCTCATGCTTCCCAAGGTCTACTACCTCTGCCAGCTGCAAAAACAAGAACCCTGGTCCAAATACACAATCCCACAGCCTTGCACCAGCCCTGCTTCCTCGCCTCAAACGAACTAACGTGCCAGCCAACACCACCCACAGCATACTCCCTCAGTACCACTGTGAATCATCATCTTTTTTTTAAAACTGTACCAAATAGCCTTGCTTTCCTTGTAACTGCTGTATTCAGCACAGTAATTTTCAGCTAAAGATGCACAATTCCACATTAGCTTTTTCTTTCTCACTTCACCTCTGCTCTACCACAACTTTGTTAAAACTGTATCTTTCTACTTCAGTCACAACCAATGCATTTTTTTTTAAATACACTACCAGATGGAGGATCTGACAGGGATGACTCAGTGGAAGCTGACAGTAACAACCCTGCTGCTGCACAAACCCTCAGGAAGGCCAAAGCCAAAATGAAACATGTCAGACAAACCAAAAGGTCATCCAGACAAACCCCCGTGAACAAACCTTCCTAGTTGTGTGTTATGGTGATTTCAGTACCCTTTTACTCACTGAATGTCAATAGTGTGAAAAACCATGCAAAAAACATGTGGTGTTTACAGCACTTAAATCATTTAAAGAAGTTTTTTTTCCTCCTTCAGGACACACGACTACACACTTTACAAGATATTAAGGATACCACACAAAAACGTAGCATGTGGGGCCATCATACTGGTCCATGGGTCTAGAACCTTGCTTAGGGGTAGCAATACTAAGTGTAGGAATAGACTTTCAGTTAATTAAGGTATTAGACCTATCTCCTGGAAGGGCACTCCTGATAGAAATTAAAATTCACAATAAATTATTTAGAGTAATTAATGTTTATGCAGCTCAGTCCAAAGTAGAAAGGGTTACACTTTTTTAACTTATTCAACCTTATCTTCATTCCTCCCAGGTGGTGGATCTAGGGGGTGATTTTAGTTGTACAGTAGTATATCTTTAGCTGATAGAGGAAAAAATACCAGAACAAAAAAAAATCTTTAGCGATATGGCCTTTTTGGAAAAAATGACACAAGTGGCTAACCTATTAGATGTGCACAACTCAGTTTCAAGAGTGCCTAAACTTACTTTTCACAAAGGAATACCAGCCAGTAGGATAGATTATTTTTTTTATTTCCTCACAGGCACACATAAAATCTGCAAACACATTAGTCTTAGAATTCTCAGAGCACAATATTTTAAAGGTTTTAATAGGGAATACAGGTCATGCAAATTATGGCCCAAGCACATGGAAATGTAATTCATCCCTGTGGATGTACCAGGTGTTACGCAGGAAATAGATTACTTTCTGGACAGAAGAAAATCAGTTTATGTTTTATATGATATCCCCACTAATGATGGGAAGATACCGTTGTAGATTTAAGTCTATTACTTAAAACCTATACTAAAAATAAAAGAACTATCATATACTACAGGTCAGGATTTTAATGAGCATATTTATAACATAAAACAAAAAATGAGATGATGTCATTAAACACAAGCTCAAAATCTGCTAAATCAACAGAGATATTCAATACAAGGTAAGAAGGAATTTGTCTGTCCTCATGACACATGCAATAATCAGATGAAACATAAACAGATAAATAGTTTAAAAAATGACCAACAAATGTCTTGTTCGAATCCATCAGAAATTAAAGATATTGTTTATAAACATACACAGAGGTTATATGCAGCAGATCATCCAGTCAACCAGGACTATGAAACCTACATCCCTAACCTAGATAACCCCACCTGCTCCAAGGAACATGCAGAATTTCTAATACAGAATGTGCAACCTGAAGAAGTAGCCCAAGCTCTTGAAACCTTGATTAGTAATAAATCCCCAAGAAATGATGGCCTCGCAAAGGAACTATACAAATATATAGGTTATAAACTGTTAACTGAATTGGTGCAAGTGTTTACAAGCATTCTAAACAACCATTCACCTTCACTAAGAATGACCTCTGGTCACATTATCTATATCTTTGAAAAGGGAGATAAAGAAGATATGCAGAATTTGAGACCTATCTCTTTATTAAATACTGATTTTAAAATACTAGCAAAAATGTTAACTACACCGCTCCTTAAAACTGCAGATTGCTTAATAATGTCAGCCCAGACATGCTCAGTTCCTGTTAGAAAAATAGCAGATCACTGGATCTTAGTAAGAGAATTTTTTGAACAGAGCCAAAGAGGGAATGCAGCAGGTACAGTTTTATCATTGGACCAAGCAAAAGCCTTCGACTTTGTTAATCATAATTACCTATGGGCAGTGTTAAAACAGTATGGTATACCTGAGATATAAATCAGATGGATTAAGAGTTTGCAATAGAACTACAATGGCTACACCAAAGGTACATGGTTGGAAAAGCCCTATGGTCACTAAAGGCAAGGGTGTAAGGCAGGGATGCCCTATGAGTCATCTCCTTTTTGCCTTTTGTATTGAATCCCTATTGCAAGTCCTTAATAAATCTACAGAACTGCACCGTATCAGTCTTATGGACAGAATTCAAAATGTTTCTTCTATAGCTTATGCAGACAACTTATGTATGTTAGTACAAGACATTCCTTCAGCTGAAATTGCTATACAACATTGTAATCAATACGGAACATATGCTGGGATTGTTTTAAATATTGAGAAATGTGTAAAGCAAATAGGAGACATTAATCCAAACCTAGCTGACATTTGTGAAATACAAGTAAGTACAGATACAGTAAAAATATTAGGTATGTCCTTTGGATCCAAACAGGATGACCTGGTCAACTGGGAACCAAAATTACAGTAGGGACAGCAATTAGTAGCAGGGTGGAATAGATGGGCACATACTAAGAAAAAAGAGTATACTTGGTGAAAACATTCTTGGCACCTTTGTTTCTCTATATCAGCCATGTATTCCCACCACCAAAACAGCAGGAGATGACTATATTGATTATTTTTTTTCAATCAATCTGGGACAGCAGATTGAACCCTATTAAAAGATACCTGGCATATTTATCTATCAAGCAAGGAGGGTTAGGGATGCTTAATCCCATTACCTTCTTTTGTAGCATATTCCTATACTTTAATATTAGACCATTGCTAGTATATGTAGAACAGGAATGGCCCCTGTATCTCTTGAGGACTTGCTCACCATGGCTGTCACAATAGGAGCAGGGCCATTTGGAAGTAGTTAAAAAATCAGTGATTATCCCAGAATATGTCAGGGAGATTTTTTTTAAACTGAAATGTTGGAATATTATGAGCACAATGCTGATTACCAAAATGAGAATAGATATTTATAAATGGATCCAAAAGAACTTCTTTCAAGAAACAATCACATTCCCTAGTTGCCCCGAAATACCTGTATATACTCCTGCTTTATTACATTTAATGAGAGAACCCAGAATCCCACAGAAAATGTGGGACCTGCACTGGTTAAACTGCCATGAGAAAATTAACATTAAATTGAATCACAAACACAAACAGAAGAGTGATAATGCAGCAGACCAGACTGTGTACAAGAATTGGAGACTATAAAAAACACTTATTTTTTACATGCACTTATATAAAAGGGGTCTGGGTATTGCTATCACAAAAATGGAATGCATCTTGGTTTGAATTTGTTACTTATGAAAATTTAATGTATGGTCATTATACGGGCCAAGCTGTGCTATGGCATAAGAGTGATATGCATGTGGCACGATCAGTGATTAAATGGCATATTTGGAATGTTAGAGCTTTATTCACCTTGCAACAAAAACAGATTAATCACAGTGAATTAATTCATAAAATTTAGTCCGAATTACAGTCTATATACCAGAATGAAGTTAAGATTTTTCCCCAACATGTTTTGCTGGCACACTGGAAAAATATGCCATGGGTCATGTATTCAGATGGCCCAATTATGTGCGAAGATATCTAAGACTTACCTCATGGCAAGTATAAGAAATAAATTATGAGGTTTACTTAAAAACTTACCTTTTTTCCTTTTCTTTTTGTACAAAATATATGATAAAAGCACTAGCTGTTATTTTATGAAGTGAGGTGATGACTGATTTTGAGATTTCCTTTGTATATGTTGTTTGATGTGCTGTTTATGTAGAATATTAGGATCCTATTTTATTGGAAAAATTGTTGCCTTTACTGTCAAATATTATTGTACATATACTGTTTGTTTGTTTGATTTCTTCTTTAATAAATACCCCCTGCTATTTTCAAGAAGTGCCATGAGATCTTTAACATTACTTGAACTACCAGCAGAACAAGCAGATGGGACCTCAGTTTAACATCTCATCCAAAAGACGTCACCTCAGGAGTGCAGCACCCCCCCCCCCATGTTGCACCACAGTATTAGTATTGGGATTTAACCCAGGTGCCCGGTGTGGGGATAGAACCCACAGCCTTCTGATTTTCTGGCCTCAGAGGTGAGTGTGCAACCTGCTGAGCCACTGACACTGCTGACACATACCTCAGGTGGGTAACCAATCTCATTACACACCACTACCCATACATTATTCTACATATAATACAGCACATAGTTAGTGTCCCATAAAATGGAGCATATTTGCACAGTTCTCGTGAGGCTATTCCTACTTTATTGTGCCCCCACTTGATGTGCTTATGTCACTCCTTCAGGTGTGCAAGTCCCTATCTCCAGCCAGTGGTCACATATCCCAAGCTACCTAATCTCAAATACTGACCCATATGGCTCTGTACCTGTTCTAACTGGGGTCTCCTCCTTCCTGTGGGTAACCAGAGGAGAAGAAAAGAAAACAAGCATTTGTCAATGCCGAATGTTGTCTTGCTGGCATTGGCATTGGTAGTGCAGGAGTTAGAGAGATGCATTATAGGCATGGCAGTGACGTATTGAACTGATGCCAACCCACCCCCACACTGCAGAGACTGACAGGCATCGGGGTGTCCCTTTGGGTGTTTGGTAGTGCAGTGCGGGAAAACATTTTAGGCAGGATGTGAAGGCCAAACAGCTGTACAGTTCATAAGGAGGTAAAAAATGTGACATGTAAATACAGCAACTATGGTTATTAAGGGTATCGTGGAAATATGTGACACGCTTGTAACACTGCCATTTTATGCGCGTTTGGCACCAAATTTTCAACATAGGCATTTTAGCACCTCTGCTCATGTACAGTGTCACTGTTATTTCCTCAAAGTGTCCCAAGAAGTGATTTCACACAGCAACCATGCTATTCTGCGCCGGAAGTGTGAAAACACATTTTGGGCAAGATATGTGAAATGGCAGCTGTACTGTTCATCAAGAGATGTGGAAAAATGGCAATTGAAAATCCAGAGTGAAAATATCACAAATGCACGACGGTACAAGCGTGCGTGCAATCTGCCAATGCACGCTCGTAACACAGTCATTTTATGGAGTGTCATCACCAAATTTTCAACATAGGCATTTTAGGACCTCTGCTCATGAACTGTGTCACTGTCATTTTCATAATCTGGCCCAAACACTGATTTCCCACAGCAACTGCGCTATTGTGCACCAGAAGTGCGGAAACACATTTTGGGCAGGATGTGGAAAATGACAGCTGTACTGTTCACAAGGAGGTGTACAGAAATGGCAATGCTAAAAATTTGGCATTAAAATATTGCAAATTTGTGAAGTTACGAGCCTGTGTAGCAACTGCGCAACGCATGCTCATAAAACAGGCATTTGTTGGATTTTTTCCACCAAATTTGGAATATAGGCTTTTTGAGAGGCCACCTCATAAACACTGGCACTGTCATTTCATTAATGGGTCCTGAAAGGTGATTTCACCCAGTGACTGCGAAATTAACTTTCGAGGCTGATTAACACCATGACAGTGATAGAATTCATGAGGAGGTGCCCCAAAAACCCCATGTTGAAAATTTGGTGCCAAAATTCCAACATATGCCGAGATATGCAGCAAAGTTGAAAAAACCCTATTCATTCCATTATACATCTTACCGTCATTTCCTCAGTTCGCGGTCGGCTTTGAAGAGTGCAGATGTGTTCCCGGTCCACCGAAGATCGTCGTGCCAGACTCTGGAGGTAAGTATGGGGTGAGGGGGTGACAGGGTGAGGGGAGTGTGGGGAGGCAAGGTGCGCATGGGTGGGTGTGGGTGGGGGGCAGGAGACTAGGAGGGAAGGTTTTTATGTTACAGGGGAGAAAAAACTAACATCGCGGGACAGTTTTTTTTTTCAGGGGACTTGGCACACTGGGGTGGGCTCTCAGCATGCCACCTAACTGTTTTGGGGGAGGGTATTGCTGCAGCCGACAGGGGATTGGGCACCCTTATCGGCAGACAATGGGGGATTAATTTATGCCGACGGGGATTGGGCACCACGTCGGCACACAATGACAGCCGGGGGGGAGGCAACAGCCAAGGTGGATTGGGCACCCCCCTTGGCATATAAGAAATGCAGGAGGGCTGATTTATGCTGACGGGGAGTGGGCTCCCCCATCTGCACACAATGAAAGTGGGGAGGCAAGAACCAAGAAAGTTAGGCACCCCCTTGGCATATAGAAAATGGGGTGCTGCTGTATGCTGACGAGGAGTGAGCTACCCGTCAGCAAATGAGTGCGCCACAGTAAGCCGGCTGGGGTATTGGGCACCCGAAGTGGCTGTTACGTGGACCTTCTTGTAGCTAATGGCGAAAGCATGCAGTGAAGGTCTGCTGCACCTGACGAGCTTTGCTCAGATTGCAGTGGACCTTTCCTTAGATGTGCTCACCACATTAGCATGCTTGGTGTGGCTGCCGGCATGCAGGCTGATTGGGGAATGAGGGATGCACCTACTGATGCGTGCCCTGCATTCGCCCAACAGCGGCTGAGCCTCCAAAGCTGCACTACCTCAAGATGTTGACTTGTGTGCAAGCACGGCAAGCCAACATAAAAAGCAGACTTAGCTTGCTATGGACCAGTGTGATGGTCTTGCTCACTACATATTCTTTAGCACACCTTTCTATTGACACCAATGGGATAATTACCAAGGAACAAGCATACAGAATATTCTCTCTGGCCTGTTACCTTTATGCTGCCTTCTTGCACACTCACCTGAAGATGGCTCGCATGTACTGAGGTTGCCCCACACTGTCCCATGAATTCTCTGCTCTAGTCATACTAGACTGCTTGTGGGCAGATGCCTTGAAATGGTGGTTGCCATTGTGTTCTGTAGGGAGATCATTCCACACATATTTATGAGATACAGGAAAATTACATATTTTGATTATTTACAGAGGTCAGTCCAGTGCATGCAGGACTGTTTCAAAATAAAACATTGTGCTTTCAGATACAGGGGTTCAATGCTGTTAGTCTGTTTCTGGCAGTGTGTGTCCTGTCTTATTGTCTAATTAGACTGCCTTTTCTCCCTTGTTCTGTTTTTCTAAAAACAAATCCCTCTCAGAAGTGTGATCTCTTGTTCTTCTGAAATTCTTCTAATGTAAACATTCTCTGAGGGTCTGTCAATCCTCTAAAATAGCCACAGGACTTCTGAGAAAGGGGGATGGTAGAGGGTCAATTAGTCCAGCACACAATAGGTAGGGTTGGACAGAGCGGATGGGCCATTGTACCTTTTTCTACAATCATGTTAGACTGTATGTTTGTCATGTTTCTAACTGACTTCAATGGGCACCTTTTATGTCTGTCTCTCTAAAGTCCCAGGGCCCGATTCCAAGAGAGCGAGTAGAGCATGGGGCAAGGTGTGCCACTGTGTAAAGTTACACCCAAACCCATGCGACATGCGAGCTCTGCCCTATTCCAAGACAAAAGTAAGTTACAATGTAGAACACCTGAATTATGCATGCAGCAAGTTACACCAGCAACACAAAATGTAACCCAAAATAGCAGGCGTAGCAGTTAAGTATGTCACAACTCAACGACCATATGAATGTGCACAAGTCGCACACATGTCGTAGTTAGCTATGCATGTGGTCAATGATGGCACTGGTTGGTAGTAATACAGAGGCAGAAAGTGTGGCAAAAAGGCAGAAAAGAAAATTTACAAATGAGGAGACTGACATCGTCATCGAGGAACTAGAGTCACAGGCAGCCCTACCAATGGGCAAGGGTGGGAAGCATGACCTGTACAGGTAGTGCAAGGAGGCATGGGAGGATGTGGCCAAAAAGGTCAACATGGTGGCCAATGCAAGGCGGGTTGTGCAGGACCTGCAGAAGTGGGTGAACAACCTGAAGTGCCATGTGAAGGCAAAGGAGGCCTTCAACAGGTGGCAGGTGGCCACCACAGGTGGTGGGCCACAGGAGGAGAAACCCCTCAGTGCCCACGAAGACAGGATCCTGGTGTTCCTGAGCCAGCACAGCATCAATGGTGACATGGACCTGGACACAATGTCGTTGACCACAGGGACAGGTAAGTGGATGACCAGCTGTGCCCCTGGTGCATCGGACAGCAATGTAGGGGTGGGAATGGAGGCATGTATGGAGGGCATGACATGGTGGGGTAGCACTGATGCACTATCATCCCCCCACAGGTGCAGCAGCAGCAGACTCTGGGGCAGAGGACAGTGGTAGCACAGGTAGTGAGCTGGAGCAGGACAGTACACAGCTGACCAGCCAACAGGCCACCGTAACAGACGCCCCTGGTGGTGCAGACACAGAGCAGCCAAACCCAGCGCTGACACCGGTGGTGGGTGAGCAACAGGCAGTGGAGGAACAACAGCAGGAAGAAGAGGGACTGGACCTGTGTGATCTGTTTAGTGTCGGCAGCATAGCGGACAACATAATGCAGCACCTCAGCCCTTCCTAATAAGACAGGCTGCAGGCGACCCTGGAAAACACATTGTAATCCCAGCAGGACAACCACACAGCAACACCCACAGACTACATCAGATTCTGCAGGACCCTCATGATCACTCATGAGGAGCAGTCTGAGATGCTTGGCTGTATCTGCCTCAGTATTGAGGCCCACCACTCAGCAATGGAGGAGCACATGGACACCCTCATAGGTGCGATCGAGACAGGGACACACACCACAGAGGCAGTCATAGGAAGGCTGGTGGATGCCATGGTCACCTCCTAGGCCTGTGTCCAGGTGCAGACACAGGCGCTCCCCCAACTGGCCATTGCCGTGGAGGGGTCGGTGGCCCAACAAACATGGCAGTCAGACATACTGGCTGTGGTGCTACAAAGCGAACTTACAGGCCAGCTTCTGTGTGACACACCGAGGAGGGACGCTGCCACACAGGTGACACAGGTGGTGCAGCAGCACCAGCAGGGAGCTGGGACACACACCACCACAATGGCAGGGGGCACTCTGCCACTCACCAAAGAGCAGCCCATGTCACTGACAGCCACAGGGGGTGGAAGTGTGCAGTTGCCACCAACACCGCCACAACATCCCCCAACAGCAATGGCAACACCACCACCACCACCACCACCAGGGACAACAGGTCCAAAAGCACCACCTGCCTCACTGCCCCCTCCACCTGCACCACCAACACCACCAGCAGCACCACCTACACCACCAACCCCAGCACTGCCACCACCAACACCACCAGCAGAACCACCTGCACCACCACTACCAACACCACCAGCAGCACCAGCGCCATAGCCCAACCACCACCACCACCAACACCACTGGTGGAACCACTGGCAGCAATATCACCACCACAAACAAATGCAATACCACCCACCACCATGGCCGTGGGGTGTGCAGCAGTGGTTGCCAGGCCCAGGACAAGTGCTAGATGGGGTATGGTAGCACCTGGTGACACACCAGGACAGGGAACAACCCAGGTGACAATGCAAATGCAGGCTGTGGATGATGGTGAACCACAAACCAAGGGACAGTGGACTGTGCCAGGACCAGCATCTGCCACCACAGGGTGGCGTGGAAGGTGTCAGAGGACAGTGGTGCCTCTGGGACAAATGGACAGTGGGGGACCTGTGAGCATGCAACCGGGGCAGGGTAGGCCCAGTGGTGCTGCAGGGACAGCAGAGCCTGCAACACAGGGGGCTGGACTGGGCAGTAGCACCACAAAGTACAAGGGAACTGGGCAGCAACAGCAGGAGGCAGATGTCTGACTCTGCCAATATGGTGCGCCACTGCAGTGGGTGGTGGGCGTTGAGCAGAGTGGCACTAGGGGAGGGCACTGTGTGTGGACGTGTGGTGTGTGTGGGGTATGCGAGTGTGTGAGTGTGTGTGTGTGTGTGTACTGTGTGCATGTGTGTGGGTGATGACAAACAGCACAATATGGGTGTGGATGTTGTGAAGTGACACTGGGGTGTGGGTCTGTGTGTTGGGGTAGCTGCACCACTGTGCTGTCAGACTGCATCATTGTTCACATGTAAATAGTAAACTATGTTCATTGGCAGACTATGTGGTGTTCCTCATTCCCACATGCTGTGTGAGGGCCTGTTGCTAGTGGGATAGCCGGTGTCTGGGATGGGTACATTGTTCAACATGCAACTGCAACCTGCATTAATGTAGCGTGCACATGTCGCTTGAGGATACTCATGTCACATGTGCGCAATGCAACTGAAGGCTCATGTGTGGCCTGTACATGTGCCATGTATGAGGCATGGCCATGAAGAAGATGCACAGGTCACACGGTGCACAAGCTGCACAGATGAGGAGGCCCTAGCAGCTGTGGTACAGAGCACAGATTAGGGATACCACCGTGTAGGATGAGCACAGTGATACAGCCACTTCTGAATTTTGGTAAGTCGTAGAACAGTCCAATAATGTGATCTGTATTATGTACAGGGGGAGGCAGTGCAGAGGCCCTGAACTGCATCCTAAATGCAACTGCGGCCTGTATCAGCACACTGCATACATGTGATCAGTGAGACTGCATGCCACATGTGCGTGGCGCCACTGCATGCCGCATGTGGCTTGTGGACGTGCACCATGTGCTGGCTGCATTGCAAACAGGCCGCACAGTGTTCCTGTTCAATAGTGGCTGAAGACACAGTGCACTGAGAGGTGGCACAAGGTGGGACACCACAGCTGTACTGGACCACTGTGCAGGACATCACACTAGCCTGGGAGTTGCACCAGACCTGACCACACAACAGGGCCAGAGGTATGTACAAGGGTATGCTGTGTGGCTGTCACACAATCTGTGCCATGCTGAGTAATGCATCTGAACAGCCTGGTGGTCTGTAGCTGGTGTTGGCCACTGTGTAGGGACCCTGTGCAGGCTGCCGCTATGTAGAGGTCGGCCATATGCATAGCCCATCCGATGAGTGGAGGTGGCACCCCAACACTACCCGGATGTGTATGGCAGGTGGCAGTATGGGGGAGTGTGGTGTAGGCAGTTGTTGGGGGGGTACCCATTGCAATATGAATGAGCAGGACACCATGTTGCACCATCAGGCAGGGGGCAGTATGTGGGTGGGATGTGTACACTTTTAGAAGGGTGGGGGATAGTAGCACCACATGTGTACAGCACAGCACATCTGGGCACTGCCCAAGGACAGCACATGTGATGCAGTGCTGTACTCTTTGCTACTCTACCCCAGCCAAGTATGGTATGCAGGCCATGGGCGGCCATGCCAAGGAGCATGAAGGGGAGAGTGACACTATGGTGAGCCCCACTACTGTGCCATGATATGATGTATGTGACATTTTGCCTTGCAGGACATTGCTGCCCACAGCATGGATCCCCCATGCAGGGAACATCAGGGTGTGCCCATAGGCAGAAGAAGGACACAGGGTGGTGCCATTGCCATGCTAAGCCACAGTGGCATCAGCCTTAGTGGCAGGGCCCCCAACTTTACCCCTGCAGAGATGACATAGCTCATCAATCTAGTCCAGCAGTGGGGAACAACACTGCTCGCACCAGGGTGCAGGTCACACAGCACAGCGGAGATGACATGGGCATGGATGGCGATCAGGGCATGCCTCAGTGACATCAGGGGCGTGTCCCACAGAATGTGTCAGCTGCAGCACTGGTGGCAGGTGTGAGAGGGCGCAGGTGTTCGTGGACAGTAACAGTTAGCATGTCTCAATATTTGGTTTTCTTTATAGTCCAAAATTTATTTCAGAAGTGGTTTTCTTCACAAGCAGTTCACTTTACATACAATGTACATAACAAACACTTCATAACATTAGAAAACTTCCTCAGTTCATGTCTCTCATATAATTGGCATCATTCTCTTGAGTTTCCTCCAGACCTTATTCCTCTCGGCTTACTCTCTGGATCACATCTGATCTCCCTAGGAACTGTTTTCCCTTTTATACTGTTCAGTATCCATGTGACATGGTAACTCCACCCACCTGAACATTTCAAACATAATATCTTTACATACAAAGCTTTTTATTTATTTCACAGTTCCTAAATAACCTAAATATAATTTCATTCAATACTGGAACTTTCATATACTCCGTACAATAACTTTATGTATTTCTAAACATTTGAAACAATCTCCCAGTATCAGGTAGCATCACCCACCTCTGACTACAACATAAAAGTAGACTAAAGATGGCCAGCTGGCTCTTAGAAGACAGCTGGAACTGACAGGGACTGAACTTGGGGCTTTAAAACACCAGTTCTCCACCAAAATCCCTGAATGAGCCCAGAAATACCCATACTCAACCCATGGGGGTATGTAACAGTGAATTCTCTTCATTTTATCCTAGAAATGTTATGTTAAACTAAGCTAGAAGAGTAAATGCCTTCGTGACAGTGCGCACAATCGAGCGGGCATTTAATTATCAGCGCTCACATTTGCACCATCACGCAGGAGCTCAGCAGCCTAATTTAACACAGAAAGTCACTTTGTTGTACAGCTCGTACAAAAAGAGCATTACGGGGAACAAGGAAGGGAATCAAGAGGTTCCCAGCATTATTTTTAAAACCTGCAAAGTACAAGCAAGCCCAAGGAAACACCGCAAGGCAAAACAGGGCATTATTGGGGTATTTCTAAAGAAACCTCTTCGGTATTCTTACACGGAGGGCTTTTACATCAAACCCTCACACAATGGGTTAAAAAAACAGACATTCTAACTAAAGTAGCCTTGTCACAGGGTGCCTCTGTGAAGGGTTGGGGGCCTCGGAATTATATATGTAAAAATGCTGGATACCCAAAGGTCCTGCTGACTGCTGCCCTAAAGGTACTGCGATAGTGCGCACTGTCGCACAGTGGGGCTGTATAGTTCAGCCTGATGTGTTAACTTTGGGTTGCTTAATTTAAGTGTCTGGTTCTTTTAGTTAAAAGGCAGCCACTATCTAGGGGCTTCCATTGAATAAAGGAAACTATCAGCCTAGCCCTAAGCTTGTTTAAACTTTTAGTCAAGCATTCTTTAACTTTTGATTGTTTTGAGATAGAGGATAAAAATCCAGTATAGTCTGGATTTGTTTACAGTGAAACAAGTCTTAATGTTTCTATTATATTCACTTTCCTGTTTGCAGTAAGATATAAAAAGAGGAGTGCTTTTGGGTCAGGTGGCGTTTAGAACCGCCAGCCTGACTGAAACAAAAGACAAGTGAATATTTCTTTTATTCATTTACTGGTGGCAAAGTGCTAAATAAAATGAAGAAAGAGGGCTTTGCCAGTTATAATAAATGATATTGTTAATTCAGCTTTATAAAAGAGCCGGTTGTTGTGTTTAAAGCATAGATATTCATTCTGAACAGGGAGATGACAGCTGATTTTTGTTTTGGTCAATTTCTGCTGCCTCTCCTAAAATGTTCTTTGTGCTTTTAGTAAATTAATCCCCTCTTTTGCTATAATAAGGGAAGCTGTGTGTACATTAATTGATACCGCTTCCTAAGTTACATTCATATAGTAAAGTCAGTCTCCCTGAAAAAGAAATGGCCCAATGGAAATGTATGCCGACGGGCTAAAATGTCAGTCGTCAGGAAATGGGCTTGCTTTTGCTTTGCAAGCTTCGTAATAATGTTGAAAACCTTTTGGTTCTCTTTCTGTTCCCCCTTTTCAAGAGACTTCTTACAGGACACTGTTTAATACGTTTAGTCTCTTTAGTTTAAGCCCTGTCATTAAGTTTGCTGCACCTTCAAGGGCTTTGTAAGAGTTTCAGGGTGCTGCTTTCAATGCCCTAGTATTCTACAAGTATGCCCTGTAAAAGATATTACTCTGGGCAGATTTTAAAATATGGAAAGAACCTCCTGGTTCTTTAGCTTTGCCCCGTTAGGCTCTTTTGGTAAAGGCTCTGAAGAATGTGGCTGTTTTTAAGTAGAAATGCCGCTGAGGTGCTGTACTGCAATGGGAGTGCTGGTGAAATTACTTTGCTAGTGTGCGCACAATCGAGAAAGTATTCTTTTTTCTAGCTCACTTACAATTGTACCCTCATGTACCCTTATATCAAAACATCCTTCTTATGAGCATTACATACCTTGATGAAGTGAAGTGGTGGGGTTTTGGGCTGTTTAGGGTGTTTGTTGCAGACAAGGGTTTTGCTATTTTGTTTGGCGTCCTAGAATACCATCTAAAGCCTCTTTTTGTTCCAGCTTGCTCTTAAGAGCTGGCCTGTCATTCTCTGCATTCTTAAATACTGCTGTTAAAAGGAGTGGTACTCCCTGATGCCAGAAATAAAGGTTAAAATGCCTAAAAAGGGTGTAAATCACTTATAAACTTAACTGTATATTGTTATATGGATTTAAAGATGTATTTCTACTTTAAATAAAATTAACATGTTGTGAATAAAGAAATATTGTTTAAAATAAAATACAGGGGTAGGGTTTAAATGTCACCTGACCCCTTTAGGGTATAAAAGTTGAAGATATGTTCAGGTAAATCAGATTGCTTGTGGGTCTGGAGGTATACTCCAGGACGTTATTGAATGTGCTCTAAGGAGCCAGGAAGTGACTTTCTGCTGTGCCAAATGGAAGATTAGCTGCCAGATCATTCTGTTGTATTGAATTTGTCCTGCTGTAAACTACTATTGAAGAAGGATTAAATAAAACTGGATCTTTAAAATCAACTGGTAATGTATTTTGCTATTTGATTGCCCACTTACACCTATGCCCTACCACGTATGGTGTGAGAAGTGGGATGTATCATGGCCTGTGCAAGGTCTGGTGGGTAGAAAAAAAACAGCAAAACAGTACAGCAGGCCTGATATCCCTTATTTGCTGCTGGTGAGAGGAACTGTTTCCCTGATGGAGCCGATGAAGCAATGGAAAGATGGTGAGACCTTGTTTGAACAGGCTAAACAGAGCAGTGACCAATTGGATGCTTTACGATGGCTGTTTGAGAGTTGGATGGAGACAGAGAGTCGATACAGGAATGCTGAGCAATGGTACCAAGATATACTGAGACGACAGGTAGTGTCTGGGGAAGAGACTGCTTTTGTGGATCCTATAAGAGAGGAGGAAGAGAGACCATTTACAGTAGGTGATGAACTCCCTGTTTGGCCTATGTTTGAAGGACTGTATTGGATAGAAGATGAGAACCAAATAACAAATAAGTCCCCAGGTGAAACTGTTCTTGACTTTGGGGTGAAGGCAGAGAGGTGTTGTGTACCATGTTTTGAATTTCTTGTTTTGCCCTTTGATGAAGGACGGCAGATAAATAAGTCCCCAAGTGAGACTGTTTTGGACTGTGGGGTGAAGCCAATGGTCAAAACAGATGAAACAATACTTACTGAAGGGACTTGTAGTACACTTTGCTATGCACCCAAAAGTGAATTGTCTACTGTTAACTGGGGTGTGTTACAGGCAGGGGATCCTGAGATTATACACCTCAGTAAATATGCTATCCAACAGAATGAAGGGATAAGTATGGATGGCGAAAGTAACCCTTTATGGTGGTATGAGGTTAAGGGACAAACCCTCTATCATATGAAACCTGACCTTCACTCTAAACAAGTTAAAGCAAGGGTGGTAGTACCTCATAAGTATAGAGAAGGGGTACTTGATGAAATTTGTAGGAAAAGTGGGTGTTTAGATCACGCGGAAGTTTTGGAACGCATAGTTCCATATTACCACTGGCCTGGGATGTACTGACAAGTGGCAGTGTATTTATGGGAACGCAAGAGACGTGTTGGAAAATATGGGATATGTTTAATCCAGAGGGATGATAATTACAATAAGTTGTTACCCTGGAGAAAGGGGAAACTTTCCTATAGGAACAGGGGTTCTAGATGGTAGGTGCCCAAAATATTTGTACCAGGCTTAGGTAGCTTGGGGTATCCTAATTTAGGTATTACAGCTCTGACCCTTTATGGGGAAAAAAGTAAATGGGATGGTGAAGATGAATTGTTTGAAAATGGGACTGCCCAAGTTAAAGAATGCAGTCCGAATACAAAAGGGGGTTTCCATTACTCTTTGTTCGGGGTAATTGATTAAGACAGGTTAAATAAGGGTAGAGATTTAGTTTAATTTCTATAAAAGAATACAAATATTTAATTTTTATTTCTATATTCTAGAATTTGATTATGTTTATTTTTTCTATGACTGGGGGGTTGGCTGCCTGCAGCCATTTCTACTTTCTTTCTTTATTCTAATGTAGCTTTCCTTTTCTGAAATGATAAAAAGTAATGTTTAGAAGGGAAACTGTTAGTATAAATTGTCATTGTGATTACTTCCCTATTATATAAAATGTAAGCCCCAGGGTATTGTTGTGCAAAAATCTCAGTACATGTTATAGGATTGAGTTGCTATGGGACCCTGGGGTGGAGCTCTAAGGTGTGGGTGGGCCGGAGCTCCATAGGCCCCGCCTCCTTCTGTTATAATGACATATGATGTATTAGGACAACGAAATAAATGGTTGCCCTCTTAGGTGGGGAGAAGTGTCACAGGGTGCCTCTGTGAAGGGTTGGGGGCCTCAGAATTATATATGTAAAAATGCTGGATACCTCAAGGTCCTGCTGACTGCTGCCCTAAAGGTACTGAAATAGTGTGCATCATCACACAGTAAGGCTGTATAGTTCAGCCTGATGTGTTAACTTTGGGTTGCTGAATGTAAGTGCTCTGGTTCTTTTAGTTAAAAGGCAGCCGCTGTCTATGGGCTTCCATTGAATAAAGGAAACTAGCAGCCGAGCCTTAAGCTTGATTAAACTTTTAGTCAAGCATTCTTTAACTTTTGATTGTTTTGAGATAGAGGATAAAAATCCAGTATAGTCTGGATTTGTTTATAGTGGAACAAGTCTTAGTGTTTCCATTCTATTCACTTTCTGGTTTGCAGTAAGATATAAAAGGCGGAGTGATTTTGGGTCAGGTGGCATTTAAAATCGCCAGCCTGACTGAAACAAAAGACAAGTGAATATTTCTTTTATTCATTTACTGGTGGCAAAGTGCTAAATAAAATGAAGAAAGAGGGCTTTGCCAGTTATAATAAATGATATTGTTAATTCAGATTTACAAAAGAGCCAGTTGTTGTGTTTAAAGCATAGATATTCATTCTGAACAGGGAGGTGACAGCTGATCTTTGTTTTGGTCAATTTCTGCTGCAGGTCCTAAAATGTTCTGTGCGCTTTTAGTAAATTAATCCCCTCTTTTGCTATAATAAGGGATGCTGTGTGTACTTTAATTGATACCACTTCCCAAGTTACATTCATAGAGTGAGTCAGTCTCCCTAAAATAGAAATGGCCAAATGGAAATGTATGCCGATGGGCTGAAATGTCAGTCATTGGGAAATGGGCTTGCTTTTGCTTTGCAAGCTTCGTAATAATGTTGAGAACCTTTTGGTTCTCTTTCTGTTCCCCCTTTCCAAGAGACTTCTTACAGGGCACTGTTTAATACATTTAGTCTCTTTAGTTTAAGCCCTGTAATTAAGTTCGTTGCACCTTCGAGGGCTTTGTAAGAGTTTCAGGGAACTGCTTTTAATGCCCTAGTATTCTACAATTATGCCCTGCAAAAGATATTACTCTGGGTAGATTTTAAAATATGGAAAGAACCTCCTGGTTCTTTAGCTTTACCCCATTAGGATCTTTTGGTAAAGGCTCTGAAGAATGCGGCTGTTTTTAAGCATAAATGACACTGAGATCCTGTACGGCAATGTGAGTGCTGGTGAAATTACTTTGTCAGTATGCGCACCGTCGAGAAGGTATTTTTTTTTCTAGCTCCCTTACAATTGTACCCTTATATCAAAACATCCTCTGTATGAGCATTGCATACCTTGACGAAGTGAAGTGGTAGGGTTTGGGGCTGTTTAGGGTGTTTGTTGCAGATGAGGGTTTTGCTATTTTGTTTGGCATCCTAGAATACCATCTAAAGCCTCTCTCTTTGTTTCAGCTTGCTCTTAAGAGTTGGCCGGCCATTCTCTGCATTCTTAAATACTGCTGTTAAAAGGGGTGGTACTCCCTGATGCCAGAAATAAAGGTTAAAATGCCTAAAATGGGTGTAAATCACTTATAAACTTAACTGTATATTGTTATATGGATTTAAAGGTGTATTTCTACTGTAAATAAAATCAACATGTTGTGAATAAAGAAATATTGTTTAAAATAAAATACAGGGGTAGGGTTTAAATGTCACCTGACCCCTTCAGGGTATAAAAGTTGAACATATGTTCAGGTAGACCAGATTGCTTGTGGGTCTGGAGGTATACTCCAGGACGTTATTGAATGTGCTCTAAGGAGCCAGGAAGTGACTTTTTGCTGTGCCAAATGGAAGATTAGCTGCCAGATCATTCTGTTGTATTGAATTTGTCCTGCTGTAAATGACTATCGAAGAAGGATTAAATAAAACTGGATCTTTAAAATGAACTGGTGATGTATTTTGCTATTTGATTGCCCACTTACACCTTTGCCCTACCACAAGTCTGCTGATACAAACCCATGTATTTAACAAAAAAAACAAGACAGCACAATTTCCTATCCCCAAAGCTCTCCCCTACAAGGTGTACACAGTATTGTATTCTATAGGTATAGTTTTAATTTCAATGTGCCTTTCCTTATTTCCTACAGTTTGTTTTCATTTTGTTACCTGCTCCTTGCTACTTGCTAATCACTTAGCATGGACCAAAAGCCAGATCCAGCGCTACAATAAGGGGTAGCTTTTCAGCACTGAGGGATTATAATACTTCCCTGAACATACAGCACACCCTTTCCTACCTAAGTGCTTCTTCCAATTTTGCCTACTATCTTCTAATCAGCAGCTCGACGATCTGCATGAACGCGTGCACAGTCACTACCCTAATGACAAAACCACTCCATTTTAATCTAGGAAGCTGTACCAATTAAATATCCAGACAGTTTCCCTTACTGGAGGAAAAGAGAATACTATTTTATTAGACTAAGGGTGCAAAGAACATTCAGGTGCAGCGGCTGAAATTAATTCAAAAATAGAAATAAGCTGCCGTCTCCCCAACATATTTCAAACAAATATGCAGTCCTCTAACGGATCTCCAGAGAGAGTGAGTATACTCCTTTTTTCTTTTATTGCACTGTTTTCCCCGAGATGATGGCTACATTTTAAGTTAAATGAACCATTGTACTTTAGCACCGCAACTCAATAACAGCTGATCTATATAGCCTAACTAAATGCCAATGCGCACTATCGCAGGACATCAAAGCAATTACAACTACCTATTGGGGGGGTAGAAAAAATAACCTTCAACCTACTCCCTTACTAAATTGATCTAATTTAATTATATTAGTATATTTACTGAAGGTTTTCCCTGCCCTAACAGAATAATACTAATAATTCTATGACCTCAAAAATGCTTCACAAAGTCACTCTGTGACACTCCTCCCCAACTAAGAGGGCAACCATACCTTTGGTTGTCCTTCTTAACATATTCCTTTAAATCCAAGGGAACGATTGAAGTGGAGCCCACCCACACCTTGGAGTTCCACCCCAGGGTCCCTTAATACTTCAAATTTATAATATGACAGATACTTAACAAATCATTACCCTGGGGCTTGTATCCTGAATTATAGGAAGTAATCGTCACTGCAAATGACACTAACAGCTTCCCACCCAGACTTAGGGAACATTGCAGTTGTCACTCTTTACCATTTCATTTACATAATACACTAAAATTGAAACAAAGCTATAATAGTATAGAAATACAAGAAGACATAAACGGCTGCAGGAGGCCAACCCCCCAGTCGAAAATAAGGTCAGAAAAAAGAAGAAAAATAACTCAGTTCTAATGCAGAGAAAATTAGACAGTTTAAAGAAACAGAACAAATATACATTCATTTTTCAGAAAATGATCAGTTCTCTCCCCTTAGCTAAACAGGCATTTATCCAAAATAGCATTAACCCAACTATACTCATACCATATTCGTGATTCATAGAATTGTTATAAGTTGCCTTGCCTCATGTCCTATCTGTCTTCATCCCAGCTCAGACAGCCTTTCCTATCATGGGCATTTTCAAACTCCTAAACAATTCGTATGGGCAACTACCATCTGACACCCACATTTCTAAATGAGGATTTCCATTTTTTCCAAGGTAATCACCTATTAAAGTTGGTACCCCCCTGCATTATACCTTTACCACATGTCCTGTTAGCTTTCATTCTCTCCTATACATAAACTGCCACTTGCCGATACATCCCTGGTCAGTGGTAATAGGAACAAGTCACTTCAAAATGTCCCCATGCTCTACATATCCACATTCTTTGCATATTGCATCCAGAACCCTTTCTCTATACTGGCGAGGTACCACCACCCTTGCCCTTAATTGTTTATTACAGACATTCGCTTTCACATGGTAAAGAGTATCCCCTTTAACTTCATACCACCAAAAAGGTGTAATTTCCCCTTCCCTAGCTAGCTTTCCATAATTGGTAACAGCATATTGACTGAGCTGTATAACCTCAGGGTCCTCTGCTTGCACTATTCCCCAGCTGATAGTAGATAAATCACAGATATCATCATTAACAAAATTATCACAAGTCCCTTCAGGATTTAGTGCCTCTTCAGGCTTGAAAGAAGGCTTCACCCAATTGTCCAATACAGTCTCACCTGGGGACTTGGTTATCATCTGTTGGTCTTCATCATCCTCCCATTACATCCCATCAAATAAAGGCAAAACAGGGAGTACCCAACAAGCTGCACAGGGTCTCTCTTCCTCCACTCTTGCAGGCCCTGGCGGGTTAGTAACATCTCCAGATGTAGTCAAATGACACCATACAGCCTGGTATCCTCTCTCAGCATCCCTCCATTGGCTCTCTGCCTCTATCCACTGAGTATACAGCCACTGCATTTGTTCCATCTGATCTAGCCCATGGTCGAACCAGGCCTCGCTCTCCTCCATCAACCTCAGCTCTGCTGGCTCCATAACCACCATGTCTGCATATAAGGGTTGTTGCTCCTCAGAAAAAAACTGTTTCAGCAACCCCAAGGGAAAGAAAGCACGTTGTACTTGTTCTGCCGTAGTCACCATCCACCAGGTCTTCGTCAGACCCACCGTAATAATCCCACCACTGCCACCATATGTGATACGGTCAGGTGTTCGTGGACAGTAACAGTTAGCATGACTCAATATTTGGTTTTCTTTATAGTCTAAAATTTATTTCAGAAGTGGTTTTCTTCATAAGCAGGACACTTAAAATACAATGTACGTCATCATCACTTCATAACACTGGAAAACTTCCTAAATTCAGGTCTCTCATGCAATTGGCATCATTCCATGGAGTTTCCCCCAGACCTTAATCCTCTCTGCTTACTCTCTGGCTCACATCTGATCTCCCTAGGAACTCTCTTCCCTTTTATACTGTTCAGTATCCATGTGACATGTTAATTGCACCAACATGAACATTTCAAACACAATATCTTCACATACAAACCATTTTATTTATTTCATAGTTCCTAAATAACCTAAATATAATTTCATTCAATACTGGAACTTTCATATACTCCCTACAATAACTTTATGTATTTCTAAATGTTTGAAACAACCTCCCAGTATCAGGTAGCACCACCCACCTCTGACTACAACATAAAAGTAGACTAAAGATGGCTGGCCAGCTCTTAGAAGAAAGCTGGAACTGACAGGGACTGAACTCGGGGCTTTAAAATGTCAGGGGAAGCAACAACACCCTCGCTCCACCAAAATCCCAGAACCAGCCCAAAAATAATAATAATAATAATAATTCTTTATTTATAATGCGCCTTTCAAAACCAAGGTGCATAACAATAAAATAGTTAAAAAATATAAACAAAACATCAGTACATTCAATAAATACATACATGTCAACCAACATCTTCACTGAACGCTTTATTCCACAGGAACATTTTTAAGGCCTGCTTGAATCCCCCCATGGTTGTGCACACCGTAATCTGATGTAGTAGAGAATTCCAGAGGGTTGGGGCCACAAACATAAATGCCCGGGCTCCCACAGATTTTAAATTCACCCACAGAATCTCTAGCAACCCCTCACTGGCCAAGCAGAGTGGTCACTCAGGGTGATAAGGAATCAGGAGCTCTTTCAGGTAGTCAGGGCCCAGTCCATGTAGGGCTTTATATGTCAGTAACTCAACTTTGTAGGAGATCTGGCAATGAACTGGCAGCCAGTGCAGTTCCCGCAGCACTGGTGTAATATGGGAAGATCTCGAAATCCCCATCAACAACCGGGCTACTGAGTTCTGCACCAACTGTAAGCGATGGATATCAACCCCAAAGTAAAGTGAGTTGCAGTAATCTAAGTGTGAGGTCACAAAGTCATGGATCAATGTAGGCAGGTCTACGGATGGAACAAGGTGCTTAATCCTGGCGATGTTTTTAAGATGGTAAAATGAAGACTTTATGACAGCCAACACCTGTACTGACGTGTCAGCCCTGAGTCTAACAACACCCCCAAGTCTCACACCTGTTCAGATGCCTGAAGTTCAGCATCCCCTAGGAACAATCCCAGGGAACAGCCTGTCCCCTGCCCCCCATCCGGTGATCTGAATCCAAAACCATTACCTCCGTCTTCCCAGGGTTCTATTTCAACCAACTGGACTTCATCCAATCTTGGATTTCATCAAGACAGTTATTAAAATACCGAGACCGTTCCTTCCTGGTCAGGAGCAAAAGACAGGTAGAGCTGGGTATCATCGGCATAGGAATGAAACCTCAGCCCATACCGTCTTACAATGTCTCCAAGGGGAAGAATATACACCACAAACAACATGGGAGACAATACTGAGCCCTGAGGGACCCACACGACAGAGGGAGTGGGTCAGAGGAAAAAAAACCCTGACACCACCCTCTGAGTTCTTCCAGTGAGGTATGATTTAAACCATCTGTAGACCAATCCAGAGAGTCCACAGATAAATCTCAGGTGCTCAAGTAGAACCCCATGGTCAACGATGTTGAACGCTGATGACAGATCTAAAAGTACCAAAATAAACTGTTTTCTCTGGTGTCTCACCATCAGGACATCATTGACCACCTGAACAAGCACAGTCTCGGTACTATGTCTCTACTATGTCTCTTCCGGAAAACAGATTGGAGAGGTTCGTAGATGTTATGGATGGTCAGGTGGTTCTCCAGTTGTGCAGCCACTACTTTCTTGATCACCTTCCCCAAAAAGGGGAGGTTTGAGATAGGCCTGTAGTTTTTAAGAGAATCTGGGTCCAAAGAAGCGTTCTTCAACAACGGTGTCACCACTGCCTCTTTCAAGGAGCAGGGATACCAATAATCAACACATGGGGGTATGTAACAGTGAATTCTCTTCATTTTATCTCAGAAATGTTATGTTAAACTAAGCTAGAAGATTACATGCCTTCTCAACAGTGTGCACAATCTAGTGGGTATTTAATTACCAGTGCTCGCATTTGCACTGTCGCACAGGAGCTCAGCAGCCTAATTTAACACAGAAAGCCACTTTGTTGTACAGCTTGTGCAAAAAGAGCATTACGGGGAACAAGGAAGGAAACCAAGAGGTTCCCATCATTATTTTTAAAACCTGCAAAGCACAAGGAAGCCCATGAAAACACCGCAAGGCAAAACAGGGCATTATTGGGGTATTTCTAAAGAAACCCCTTCAGTATTCTTACGCGAAGGGCTTTTACATCAAACCCTCACACAATGGGTTAAAAAAACAGACATTCTTTTTTTTTTGGAAACTATTTTATTGTTTTATTCTATTTTTTCAGAAAACAATATCTGAACCTGCATCTGGTGAGCTAAGTGCTCAGGAAATCATGTCAGGATCAGGTACAAAGTTCACTTCTAAAGAAGTAAGCAGTCAGTATACAGAAGTAATCACAAGGTATTATACAGAGGTTTCATGTAACATTTAAATGAAGAGGGTATTTGGGCCCTTCTACTACTATTCAGTATCACACAGGGCTAATATCTTTAAAGTTGTACTCACCAGAGGGGGAAATCACCCCATCAGTCATTGTAGGACATAAGCTCACTGAGTAGGCCTCTTCCTGAATTCAGACCTATCCCTCTTCATGGCTTCGGGAGAGGAACTGAGATCTATGTGTGAATATGTTCAGCAAGGTCCGAAGTACCTGGAACAAAAATAGATAATACCAAAGCATCTATTGGATAGTTGAGATATCTTATATCAGGCTAAGCTGCTTACAGACACCTATACAATTTAACAAAAGCTTCTATATTCTTTGTGTTCTCTAGGAAAAATATACCCTTTGTTGTAGCAAAACGTTATAACCTACAGCCCTATCTTCCCAAGCATTAAACGAGTTCTAGATATTTATTTGTTCTGGTTGCACAGCATAATCATAATTCCCTGTCAGGGGCTGTTGTCAGCTTCTTGAGTAAGGCTTATCCCCTGCTACTAAGCAGGTCAGTGTAAGCCCTCATCCTATGCCTACCTGGGGACTTACATAGCTCAAATACGGGGCCCAGCATGGTTTGAATTTGGAGAGTTGGTAATTTTTGAGATGCAAGAGCCTGTCCAGTTTGGGAAGGATTGAAAGAGAGGCCAGCATGTCTGCTAAAGTGGGAATAATTGCGGTTCTCCATTTAGACAGCAGAGCTCTCTTTACTTGGAGGGTCAGGAGAGCTAGTCATCTGAGTTCATGGGGGATAATCTTGGAAAATGTCTTCTAACTCCAAGGAGGAAAAAAAGAGGACTGAGTGAAAGCTGCTGTTTCAGCACTTCGGAAGCAACATTCTTTACCTGTACCCAGAGTTGCTGAAGTCGAGGACATAGCCACAGAATATGTATTAAATCTCCTCCTGCCCCTTGACATCTCCAACAAACATCCGAGTCCAGTAGCTTTGCCTTAGCCAAATCCACGGGAGTGTTATACCAGAAATGAGAAATCTTGTTCTGGATTAATCTAGACCTGGCATCTCTGAACCAGGTATGAAAGTCTCTCGAGGCCCACTCCCAGGCTTCAGTGGGGATGGGGTGGCATAGCATCTTTTCCCATTTGTGTTTTGCTTCCTCCAATTGGGAAGGAAGTGTGTCTTTAAGTAAGGCATAAATACGCCCTGCGAGGCCCTTCAGGTGTTGTATCCAGAGTTGTAGGGGTGATTATTTACCTTGTTTTTGTAAAGGCTCCAGAATATGGCATAGTGCATCCCAGAGTTGGAGGTATCTCCAGAATTCTGATTGGGGAATGCCCATGTCTGCTGTAGAAAGTGGAATGTGTGGAGAGCCCTAGAAGAAGAAGAAGAAGAATCAGCATTTATATAGCGTTTTTCATACACAGTGTATCCCAAAGCACTTTACAAGGAATGTTAGACTGGCAGTGAAGTGACTGAATGTGTGGTGGCAGCCATATCACACATCATCACCCACACACAGCCTGGATAATTGCATGAACTGGTTTAAGGGAAGGGGGAATTGGCCAGGACTCCGGGAATGTTCCCTACTCTTTGCGAAGAGTGCTCTGGGTTATTTTACTTCCACCTGGACACCCACCAGGACAACACCAGGATGGGCAGAAAGGACCTTGGCTTAACGTCTCATCCGAAGGACGGCACACCCCAGCAGTACAGCACCCCTCAATACTGCACTCAGATGCCAGTGATTTTTAGGTGCAAGTCCAATCCCGGTGTGGGATGAGAACCCATGACCTTCTGGTCAGAGGCGGATGTGCTACCAACTGAACCACGATGAGCTCCCGTCAATGATATTCTCAAGCCTGTGAATACCCAAAGCTGCCATCGACCCCAACAGATCCATCATCCTCCTAATATTTTGGTCTCAAATTGAATCAGAGTAAGACTGAACTGCTGCCACTGAAAAGCCACTGTGTTCAACAGATGGCGGAGGCAAGGGGTTTTTGTCAAAGTGGGATAAAAGCAAGTGGGAAGGGGTTCATCTTCATCTTTGCATGTATTGTGAGCCAATTAGTTGTGGACACTTCCACTGTCGGTGAGGTAGGCCCATGGGGAGTCTTAGGAGGGGAGTTTGTCTTGGGGGGATTGGTAGAGTAAAGGAGTGAGGATGGGTATATTGTCCCCTTGACAGCTAATTCAATTTGGATCCATTGTGGAGCAAGCAGAATAAGAGAGGACATCCACATAACCATTTGGGCTAGGAGAAAAGCTTGACGATTGCCTTCAGTCAAGGGGAGATTCCAACCCCCCAGTTTCCAATGGGCCCTGAGCTTGTTGTGACTGAATCTGGGCTTAGATCCTTCCCAGAGAAAATCCCCAAATAGTTTGTCTATGGGCTAGGACCACTGTTTGGGTAGGGGGATGGGAATGTGCATCAATAGATAGAAAGGTTTGGGAGCCATAACCATTTTCATTGCAGCATTTTTCCAGGCCAAAGTGAGCCTGAGGAGTTTCCATCTTTCAAATTCTGTCTTGATAGTGGAAAGAAGGAGTTGTATGTTTGCCTGCCAGAGATTGTCAAGTGTCGGGTTGAGGGAGAGTCCAAGAAAGGTAATTCCTTCAGGGGCCCAAAAAAGATTAGTTACTTCCACCATCTGTTGAATACAGTGGCTGTTCAGCGGCAGCAGTTCAGTCTTACTCTGATTCAGTTTGAGACCCAAATATTTAGAGAAGGTATTTAAAAGGAGAAGCAAAGGAGATATGGAACTTTGGACATTAGCCAAGGGGAGGAGGAGATCATCCGCATACATAAGGGTAGTGTAAGTGGAGGTCCTCCCTGATATGCCTATATCATCTGGATGGTTTCTTATTGCTATGGCTAATGGCTTGACTGCCAGTACAAACAGAAGGGGAGACAGAAGACATATTTGCTGTGTCCCTCTTTCTAGCGAGAATGGGGGAGAGAGGATAGAGCTTGTACTAACTTTAGCTGAGGGGGAGGTGTATATAGCTTGTATCCTAGCAAGGAAACTGCCATTCATTCCCAGGTGAGTAAGGACTTGATACAAGAAGGTCAATTCTATAGAATCAAATGCCTTCTCAAAGTCCACTGCAATGGCTGCAGCTGGTGTAGGGAGAGATCTGGTCAATGGATCAAGTTAATACGGGTTCTCTAATGATCTGCACTATGATGACCAGGAATAAACCCCACTTCAGATGGGTGTATAAGATTAGGAAGCAAGGGCTCAGCCTGGAGGCCAAACTTTTGGCATACAACTTACTGTCCAAGTTAATAAAGGAGCTTGGACGATAATTGCCCGGATGTGTGGGGTCTTTTCCCTTTTTAGGGATAACTACAATAGTAGCTTCCCTCATAGAGGGAGGAAGGGTACCCATGATGTCTACCTCTCAGAACATCTCTGTAAGAAGTGGAGTAAGTGTGGGGGTGAGTGCCTGATAAAATATGGCAGTGTACTCATCATTACCCGGTTATTTCCCCAACTTCAGCTCTTGGAAAGCTAAGCTCACCTCTGCACTAGAAATAGGGAGATCCAGTGGCCTGGCTTGTTGTGGGGTCAGTTTGGGCAGTAGGAGAGTATCAAGAAAAGTCTGAGTTTCCTTACTGGTCTCCAAGTGTGAGGAGGTGTATAGGGCTCTTTAAAAGGAGGCCATAGTTGCATTGATCCTTTCCGTGGTGGTGTCTAACCCCCCTTGGTCATCCCTCAGAGCTGAGATATGTTTGCTGGCTTGTTGTTTCTGCAATTGGTATGCCAATACCTTGCCACCCTTATCTTCCCCCTCCCAAAAGGTATGTCTAAGGCGCAGCATGTCTATTTCTGCTTTCCTGTTAAGAAGTTGGTTAATTTCAAATCTTAAGCCCAGAATGGTTTGACCCATAGCAGACTTAGGGGAGGAGGAGGGCATATCCTTGAAGACCACTTCTGCATCTTTCAATTTCTGCTCAAGGACAGCCAAATGTAGTTCTCTCTTCCTCCATTTGTTTGTAGCACACCCCATAATGCTACCTCTCATAGTAACCTTAAACGCCTCCCAGGTGTTACTCGCCGTTGTGTCAGAGGTGGGATTTTCAGCTAGAAACAAAGATGCTTCTTTTTGTGCCCAGGGGATGAACTCTGGATCTCTAATTAAGAGAGGTTCTAGTCACCATTGACGAGGTGGGGGGGATACAGAGTCCCATTGTAGAAAGAGGGAGACTGGTGCATGGTCCAAAATTACCCTTGGAAGGATATCCACATCCAGAACTTTTGTCATGATGTTAGATGAGCTAAGCTAGAAGTCTAATCTACTATGTGAGGCATTTGGCTCTGAGTGAAAAGTGTAGTCTTGTCCTGGGGTGGAAGACCTTCCAAATGTCAGTCAGGCCTTGATCCTCAATTAGTTGATGCACTGCTTTCCCAGTCCTAAGATGAGATTCGGTAGCCCTATCGTTCCTATCTAAAGAGGGGAATAACATCAGGTTAAAATCTCCACCTACTATATAAGGAGAGGACAGTCTCTGGGAGTAGACTTGAGTATCACCTCAGCGAGGTTATGAAAGAATTGGGGGTTATCTTCACTGGGGGCATAAAGATTACAAAGGGTGATCAACCCTGAAGGGGTGGAGAAGGTTGCAATTACCTATCTACCATCAGGACTAGAAAGGGTTTGAGTAAGAGACCATGGCAAAGATTTATGCAGGAGAATAAGAACCCCCCACTTCCTTGTGGCTGCATTCGAGTGTACTTGCTGGCCTACCCAGTCCTTGGACAAGTATTCGTGGTCCTCCTCTGACAGTTTGGTTTCCTGAAGAAAGGCTACCTTCAAGTGCAACCGCTTCAGATGGGTCAGAACCATTTTACATTTTACAGGACAGCTTAACCCCCTAACATTCCAGGTATGAAATACTATGTCAGACATGTTAACCTGTAAGACAGAGATATGAAGAGGAGCAGGTTAAAGTCCTCAAGTATATGCACAAAGAGAACTTAAAAGTTTGATACAGGAGTTTGACCTAACTATCTAGAAGGGAAACTTGCCTACAGTGGAACTTTGCCTCCTGAAGGGACTAAAAGGGGTTTTGACTACAGGCTAACGAATTCTGTGTCAGTTGGATGTGATAGATTACTTCTGAGATCTTACAGTTATAATAAAGCCTGTACCTATACGTTACTCTATGAACCTGAATTAGCTACTAGAACCATACACTCTAAACTACTAATACAAATCACACACAAGTTTAGAGTGCAAAAGGACTTAACCGGTTGGGTCCGCAGCCAGTGGTATGCCCTGATGCATCTGTGAGGCATGGAAAGAAAAAGGAAAATGCAAAAAAGTTGGCTACAAGGAGATAAACTACTCCACCACCAACCAACATTTTATAGAACAAACTTTCGGTAATCTGGAGTGAAACACAACTTGCATAATGTCACAGTCCAGAGCCGTTAGCATAAAGAGCGTCCAGTAAGCTCCCGAATAAGGGGTGGGATGGTTTGTAGGAAGTGGTGGGCTACAAACCCAAGAGAGGTAGTGTATAAGCCTCTGAAAAATAGAAATGAAGGGGACAGAGGGATGTTTAAAATGCTCAAAGTTATCTACCCCTTCTTACAATTCCATTCCATCTCAGTTATTGGGGGGGGGAGGTAAAAGGGCTCAGTTAAGGATATTTATAGCAGAGGAAAATGCCTTCACAGTTTAGATAAGATACCTCTTTTAACATATTGACAATATCACCTCTCATAGTGGGCCCAAAGCCACAATTAAACTTAACATTCCAACATTTCAACAGTGCCCTCTTAAACCGTGTACCGAGGTAGGGTGTCTCCTGTGGGGGAGGGCCTCTACGGCCTAGCCCATCTTGCATGATATACTGAGACCTAACAGAGAAGAGGTTTACTCAGTTCTCCCTCTGTTACAACCAGGGCTCTGAGTACATTACTCCGGTCGATTGTTAGACCATAAATCTTCCCTTCTCCCTTCCCTTTACTCCCTGAGACACAGAACCGTTAGTACTTATCTATTAGAAAAGTTAATTGAGCCTGGGCAATTGTGTTCAAGTAGATGGCTGTGCAGTAGTTGTGCTAGGGTCTGTCAGAGTGAGGTAAGCATCAGCACTAATGGCTGCACCAGCAAGAGGGTGTATGGCATCCACAGTTGCAGACCAGGAGTAAAGCCGATCCCCAGATCTCTTCTCCAAATTCTCTGGAGACCTGGTTGGGTGAGTGTCCATATCTTCTCAGTTGAAGCTGTCTGGATGGTCCCCTAGAACAGAATATCGGTTTTGGGAGAAATAGGGACTAACGTACTGAGTCTGTCTGTTGTCAGTGTCCTCTGAATTTTGAGCTTGCTCACTAGGAGACCTTCTACAGTCCTGTGTATGTTCCCTTTTGGAGTGCAGGGATTTTGGGGGCCTCTTCCTCACCTTCAATGAGCGATCATCTAAAGGGTGACTGGGTGAGGAGTACGACGTCTCCAATGTATTTTTTGGATCACCCTGCTGCTGTGAAGCATAATCTGATCCAGTCCCACAAACCGATGTTTGTGTAGGGTCATTTTCAGATGGCCAGGTTGCCCCAATAAAAGCCATGGCCACGTCCGGAGTTGCCAGTTGGTGTGTTATGCCATTGACAGAGAATTGCAAGATGGCTGGATATCGTAGCATAAAGGGAATCTTTAAATGATGTAGTCTCCAGTGCACTTCTGCAAAGGTTTTTCACTTAGCCACTAGATCGCTGGAATAGTCATGAAAAATCATGATTTTGTGATCTCTCCATCTTAAATTGCCCAATTCACTGGCCCTGGCCTGGATAGCCTCTTTCTCCGCAAAATTCAAGATATGGGAAATTATTGGCCTAGATCTGTTGCCCTGGTTGGGCTTTTCCTAGAGGGATTGATGCTCTTTCAATCGTGATTTTGGTTGGGGGATTTAAGATTTCTGATAGTGCTTGTTGCAAAAGGTCAAAGTTTTGCACACCCCCCCCCCACCGTAGCCTTCGGAAATCCCAGGAGCCACAAAATGTTACTGCGGTTCCTGTTCTCTAAGTCATCAAGCTTGTCCTGTAAGTGCTGGATTTGTGCTGCCTGTTCTCACATTGTTGTGCAGTGCTCTTGAAGGATTTCATCCTGTGAGGTAACTTTCTGGTCCGTTTTGTCAATTCTAGTGTCCAGCTGTTGAATGGAAACCGCAGAGGAGCTGGAGGCTAAGGTAAGCGCATCGATACTGTGAATAATTGAGGCAAACATCTCTCTAATGGAGGGTTCATCTGTCTCCTTCATAACGTACGTCATGCGGCCAGGTATGCTTAGGCCATGTGGCAATAAGGGATGAAATCTCAGTGATTCTGTGTCGGTCAGGCCTGGGATTTGAACAAGAGGTAGAGAGTCACTTCCGATTATCTAGTTTTATATTAATTTCTCCTCAAAGTCAACTATTCAGTAGAAATGTGAGGTACTAAGCTCTGGAATTGTGGTGAGAAAGATTTACGTTGCCATCTTGTTCAGTGGTTGGCCACGCCCCCCCCCCAAAAAACAGACATTCTAACTAAAGTAGCCTGCTGACACAAACCCATATAGTTAATAAAAAATACAAAACAACACAATTTCCTTTCCCCACAGCTCTCCCCTACAAGGTGCACACAGTACTGTATTCTATTAGTATATTTTTAATTTCAATGTGCCTTTCCTTATTTCCTACAGTTTGTTTTCATGTTGTTACCTGCTCCTTGCTACTTGCTAATCACTTAGCATGTACCGAAAGCCAGAGCCAGCGCTACAATAAGGGGTCGCTTTTCTGTACTGAGGGACTATAATACTACCCTGAACATACAGCACACCCTTACCTACATATCTAAGTGATTCTTCCAATTTTGCCTACTATTATCTAATCAGCAGCTTGACGATCTGCATGAACGCTTGCACAGTCGCTACCCTAATGACAAAACCACTCCATTTTAATCTAGTAAGCTGTACAAATTAAATATCCAGACAGTTTCCCTTTTTGGAGCAAAAGAGAATATTATTTTATTAAACTAGGGGTGCAAAGAGCGTTCAGATGCAGCGGCTGAAATTAATTCAAAAATAGAAATAAGCTGCCATCTCCCCAACATATTTCAAACAAATATACAGTCCTCTATTGGATCTCCAGAGAGAGGGAGAGAGAGATTATGCTCCTCTTTTCTTTTAATGCACTGTTTTCCCTGACATGATGGCTACATTTTAAGTTAAACGAACCTGTGTACTTTGACACCGCAACTCAATAACAGCTGATCTATACAGCCTAACTACTGTATGTGGCATTGCGCACTATCGCAGTGCATCAAAGCAATTACAACTACCTATTGGGGGGGGGTAGAAAATATAACCTTCAACCTACTTCCTTGCTAAATTGATTTAATTTAATTATATTAGTATATTTATTGATGGTTTTCCCCGCCCTAACAGAATAATACTAATAATTCCATCACCTCCCCAATCCTTCACAGAGCCTCTCTGTGACAACAGAACTTGGCACAGCTTAGCCCGTTGATCCTGCAGCGGATGTTGGACATGGCAGAGCGGAAGGATATCAAGATGCGGATGGGCCTGGCCTCAGGTGCAGGAAGGTATGACAACATGTAGCTAGACAGTCGTGCAATGCAGACACACAGGCCATGGCCAGCAGTGGTGCATGTGTGTAACTGTGTTCCCCTTCCCCACAGGTGCTGGACCCAGCACCACAGAACAGTGGGTGCAGCAGGATGTGGTGCTTCTGCATGCAGGGAGCTAGCAGCAGGTGCAGGTGCAGGGCCACTGGCAGTCAAGTAGGTGCATGTACTGTCTACCATGTGTCATGGCCATGCTGTGGGTCCACGGTGGTGGGGAGGGGGCTGTGTGTTGTTGTGGGCATGCAGTGTGCCCTGCATGGCACTGACCTTCCATTTGCTACCTTGCAGGTGGGTGAGCAGACTAGTCCCAAGGAATCTGGCATTGCTGAGGGCTATGTCCGAGCAGAAGGCACTGGATGCGTGGCCTACCTGAGCAACAGTCAGTGCCGGCGACACAAGGTCGGGCCCATCCCACCATCACTGGAGGAGGAGGTGGAGGCAGATGAGGGCACTGGTGACAGTGAGCCACAGGGGTCAGTGGAGCAGCAGGAGGAGGTGATGGTGGCTCATGACTGGCCTGCAGAGGCGTGAAAGGAAGCACAACCACCCGCTGATGTGCCGGTGGAAGGGAAACAGCCAGCTGTGGAACTGGAGGCAAACAAGCAGCCAGCGAAGGAACAGGAGATGGAGCAGCTGCCTGCAGTGGAACTGGAGATGGAGGAACAGCCAGCAGAGGAGCAGGAGGCAGATGTGCATCCTGCAGGGGAGCAGGAAGCATTGGGCATGCTGCCATCTGAAAGTGTGTCCCACCGATGCGGACCTCTGGGCATGCACCCACAGCACCCAGGTGTACATGGTGCTGAGACTGTGTCACCTGGGGGACAGCCAGGGCCACAGGCTGTGGACAGCCAGCAGCAGCAGCCAATGTTGTACCTGGGGCAGCAGGTTGTGGGTGACCAACGGATGATACAACTGGTGTCCGCCACCACTGAGGATGTTGCAAGCCTGCACGGCTCCCTCAGGGCCCTACTATCAGCTCTGCTAGGTCAATAGCAGCAAGTGAGTGGACTGGGGCCATGGATACTGACACTGTAATGTGCCTTGGGGCCATTCTGGATGGCCGTCATGGTGGTGGTGGGGCCCTGTTGTGTGTATATGAGGGTGGGGGGTCTTATGGGCTGTTAATACTGTTCTGTGGAGGGGCTTGCATATTGTGTTTGTGGGGGGCTGTAGTTGGGATGTGCCTGAGGGTCCATACTTGCTGGGGGCTGTCTGCTGTGTGGTACTGGGGGATGTACATATGGCCTAGGTCTGGGGCAGGGGGTGAGTTGTGTACATAGCGAGTGTCTGATTTGGGTACTGGAGGGGTGTTCTATTTGCCATTGTTGTCTGATTACTTGTTTTTTTCTCTACTACTGTTGTATTTTGTTACTGTTCCATTGAATACTACTTTTTGCATCCCTGGCTCTTCATGTCTGTCTATGGTCTGCATGCGCATGTACCTGTGTGCATATGTGTGTGTGTGTATGTATGTGTATCACTGTGCACGTGCAGGCACACATATTGCAGAGCTGTGCCATCACATATGCAACCCCAGCCTGGACATGGTATCTGTGTGCCAGCAGTCCAACACACAGCCTTGTGCACAAACTGGTGAGCATGGCCTCATGGTGCTCTGTGTGTGCAGTGGCACCATGTGCTTTGTCTGGTTCTTATGCCATCACACTGTGTGTCATGCCTATGTGGCAGCCATGGGCCAGTATGGCTCCCTTCCACCCAGGGGCATGGTGGGCCCTGTGGGTGGCACCAGTGGCATAATGCAATGGTGCATCCTACTGCCATACTTCTGCAGGTCTGTGCCACCCGGTGCTATGTCCCTGTTACGGTTGCACTGGTTTACATGCATCAGTGGCCATGGCAGGTGCATTGTGCCAGGTGGTGCCAACATCACGGCATTGTTTCTCTGCCCTGTGTGTGTCCATCACCCACCTGTGTTTGCATGTCCATGGTCCATGTGTTCTGTGTTCCTTTGTGTGTTGCCTGGGGTTCCTTCACTCATTTGTAGTCATGCCTACCAGATGCTGTATGACATCCATGGGCACTGTTACAGCTCCATTGCGGCTATGTGTGTTGCGTGGCACCTGCCAGACAGTATCCCATCTCACTGTGGCTCAGTGAGGGTGTTATGGGAGCCTTGCTCTTGTTGGGGCTGTATTGCACCACACTGTGTTCCCCATACTGCTGCAGGTACCACCATGGTGGTGGTGGTGGTGGAGGTGGTGGTGGTGGCCATGTGCTGCTTCAGTAGAACTGCTGGATTAGCTTCTGTCATGCATGGTGTCCCATCATTGCAACACCTTGTAACATGCGTCCCACCATGCAGCCCAGCTCTCTGTCACCATCCTGCAGTGCTCCATCCTCCTGGTCACTGTTGGACATTGGTACACAGTGTGCCAGGGCGATGTAGTGGAGGATGCAGTAGGTGAGCACTATCCTGCAGGCAATCACAGAGCTGTACTGGATCACACCCCTTGAGGTGTCGAGGTATCAAAAGCAGGACTTCAGTTTGCCAAAGGTGCGCTCGGTGACTCCTCTCGTGCTAGTGTGGGCCTCTTTGTATCTCTTCTTGGCTGCTGTCTGGGGGTGTCCTCACAGGGGTCATCAGCCATGGCATCTGGGGGTATCCACTGTCACCTTTTGGGATGGAGAGGTTAGCTACATGTTGCTATGTGCAGCCCTGTCATCAGCATCTTAATATCCTCTGCATGGCACACACTGCTGCATGCACATGCACACACATGCAGGCACACACTCTTGGTCACACACATCCTTGGCTGTGTCCATGCACTGCATGGGCTTTCCTTGGTGTTGTGTGGCCATCCAAGGCCCCTGAATGTTGCTCTATGTGTGGGTCCTGGCCCTGCCTGCATCACATGTGTGGCTTGCCATATGTCTGCGTGGACATCACATCTGACCGCTGCAGTGCTTGTCCGCCCTGTGCCCCTGCTATGCCACTGTATCCACTGACACCCTCATACACTATCTGCTACTCATGCACACACACACACACACACACACACACACACACACACACACACACACACACTGCCATGTGAACACATTTGTGGTTGTCATTCCCCCTGGTACAAACTTACAAGCCATCCTCCAGTGATGTCCCCTCTTTCAAGGGCCTCCTGTAGGCCACAGTTCCTGTAGATGTGGGAGTCATGGCAGGATCTGGGGTACTTGGCCACCACATCTAGGATGCAACTTCCACTGTCACAGACCACCTGGATATTTATTTTGTTGTACCCCTTCTTATTCATATATGCGTCCCCATCCTCGGTCGGGGCCCTGATGGCCACATGTCTGCAGTCGAATGCACCTAACACATGGGGGAACTGTGCCAGATTATAGAATGCCTGCTTCACCTTTCTGCTGCTGTTGGGCATCCTGTGGGAAACTGATATGTTGTGCAGTGCACCATATAAGTGCCGCAAGGAACCTCATTAGGTGTTTGGACACCGCCATCTGGGAAATACCAGCTGTGTACCATGTGGGCGTTTGAAATGTGCCGGTGGTGAGGAAGCACAGCGCTGTACTCATACACACCTCCAGTGGCAGTGGGTGGCCCCTGTTGCTGGTGCTGCATAGGTCCCACTCAGGTCCTGGCATAGCTCCCTGATGCAGCTCTAGCTGAGCCTACAGCATGCTATGCACTGCTGTTCAGTCAGGTCCTCTAAGGTATTGCAAGGGTGTCTCACTCTGTGCACCAGTGGCCTTGATACCATAGTTGGACGCTGTGGCTCGGTTACCTGAGTCCTGCCTTTGCGCCTGGCCTGTCTGCGCTTCTGGTGCTCCACTATCATAATGCCCAGTAGGGCTCCTATTGCTGACATTGCTGTGTCTCACTACACTTCTATCTGCTGCTTGACTATGTGGGAGGGGTTTATATATGCCTGTGCTCTGGTTAGACCAGCTATTCCATGGTCTAACTTACGTTGGCTTCTTCTGGTGTATTTACTTGCATCTCCTGTTCTGGAATAGCATTTCAGTCATACTGGTGCATTACACATGTCACAAGCAGCATTACGCAGTGGCACAAGCTTTGTTTGGCATTACTGTGTCGTGACTTGCATTTGGCGTAGCTGTTGCAGGTTGTGGTATGTTTCTTTGAAATCCACGCATGTCGCAAGTCGTTGGTGTAACTTGCGACTTGTGCCATTTGGGGCTTCCATATTGCATTTCCGTCTGGTGTAGCTGTCTTGTAATCGGACCCCATGTGTCTGTCTTGCTGTTTAGTCTTCTTGGCCTGAACTGTTGGAAATGGCATTAGATTGAGAATGGCTACCACTTTGATTCTCATCTGTGATTAAATATCAACAACATAAAAACATTGCTCTAAGCTATGTTTTAAGCTTCATATACAGTAAATGAGCAGCTATGATAGCCTTGTGGCACTACGTATCACAGTCCTTAAAGGGCATCTGTGGAGCATGGACCATTTTGACAAAGTAGCTGCCATTTGACAGGAAGGCTGACCTTTTCCTGTTTTCAGACCCTTCACCCACAATGATGCAAAGCAGTGATTTTATTTCTGTTTTTATTGATGCAATACAGATAATAGTAAAATAAAGTACATCAGACATAGCAAGTAAGTTAGTAAGTAAAATGTTATTTTTTTAAGTGTCCTTTCCCTGGGCTGAGGTTGATGTACAGGATACAGGAAGGAATTAAAATAAAATGCAATAAACAATCAGAATACATAAATAGGAATTCTAATAAAACATTTCAGCAATTAGGCCTAACTAAACTGGGAAATTAACAGGTCCCAAAGCATCCCTAAAATGATGTGCCTTCAGATTCCACTTGCAAGCCTTCACCAAGGAGGCCTCCCTCAAGGACCTTGGAAGTGGGTGCTACAGGGCTGGACCCGCCAACTCAAAGGAACAATCCCCAGAGGTTTTAAGTCAGGCCCTGGAGGCCCTCAGAGGAGGATTGAAGAGAGAACAAAAATGCAGGCAAGAGTCAGGAGGTTGCTCAGGAAGCCAGGGCCCAGTCCTTATAGGGCCTTATAGGTGAGAAGACCCACCTTGAAGGTGATACTTCACCTCATTGGCACCCAATGCAGATCATGCAGGACTGGGGTCACATGATAGGACCTCAGAAAGCCCATCAGCAACCTGGCCACTGCATTCTGCACTACCTGTAAGTGACACAGGACCTCTCTACTGACCCTGAGGTAGAGAGCATTACAGTATTCGAGTCTGGACATCATGAAAGTGTGTACTAGTGAGGGCAGGTCATCAGGTGGGATTAAGGCTTTAATCCAGGTGATGTTCCTAAAGTGGCAAAAACCACTCTGGATAACGGAAGACATTTGAACCTCAGATGTCAGACTATCATCCAGGATGACATCCAGATTTTTCACCTTGGCAGAGGTTGTAAGAGGGGCAGAACCAAGCATCAATCCAGTTCCCACCGCATTAGCGTACGCATCCCACAGATGACAACGCTCAATCACCAGCACCTCTGTCCTGTCTGGATTGAGCCTCAGTCAGTTAGGGGACATCCAGTCCTGGATCGCGGCCAGACATTTTTTTAGGACCATCACTGTGTTACCCATTACAGGTGCAAATGACATATACAGCTGAGTGACATCTGTGTAATGAGTGAAACCCTAATCTGTAGCATTCTGATGATCTCACTCAGGGGAGGAATGTACACTGTGAGAAGCATGAACTAGAGGATCAAACACTGGGGAACTCCACAGGGCAGGGGCTTTGGATGTGAGGTGAAGCTCCCCATCACCACCCTCTGCATCCTGCCTATGAGAAAGGACTCAAACCAGCTGATGATGGTGCTGGTGAATCCATGGAACTCCCTTAGGTGATTCAAGAACACCACATGGTCCACAGTGTCAAATACTGAGGATAGATCCAGGAGAAAGAGAACTGACCATCCCCCTCTATCTCTAGCCCTGTGGAGATTATTATATACCAAGACTAATGCAGTTTCATTACTATGCTGGGACCTAAATCCTGACTGGAGGGGCTCATAGATGTCAGGGCCTGCAAGGTATGCCTCGAGCTACAGAGTCACTGTTTTGTTAATAATCTTACCCAGAAAAGAAGGTTATAGTTTGGTCTACAATTTGCCAAGATGTCAGCATCAAGAGATAGCTTCTTCAAGAAGGGCTTCACCAGTGGATCTTTTAGAGTGCTGGGGAACAACCCCTCTGAATGTGAACACCAGACTATCTTGGTGAACATAAGCCCTACAGACTCCACACATCCCAGATGGAGATGACTTGGGCCCATGTCCAGCTCACAATAAATGGGCAACAGCTTCAAAATCTCTTCAAAGATCTCTTCCAGCCCCACAGATCTAAACCTGTTCCAGGCAATGGGAGAGCTTCCAGAAATTACCTTCCTACTACTGCAGGGCTGTGACTGCCCTATTGGAGAAATCCATATATATATATATATATCTATATATATATATATATATATATATAGATATATATATATATAGATATAGATATATATATATATAGATATGTATATATGCAGCAGTAGTCACTTCTATGCAAAATGTATAATACTAGCAATTTATAAACACTTAATGTGCTCAGAGGTAAAAAATAGAAAGAAAACTCCTATAAGCACAAAATACTAGGATCACTAGGTACTAAAGCCATCAAACTCCCTAGATATAAAATAATATGATTAGAGTCAGAGAATTACACAAGATGGAAATATTGATTGCACTACACCTTGATCAAGTGAGCCAAACCTTGCAATAGTACAGTACTCTAGATGTGTATTGGTATAATAAAAATGCTTGTCCAATTGCATACATTCTATGAATAATTATCTTCACAGATCAGAACCATGGTATACAGCATCATGCATTTAAGAGTGTTATATGTAGTAAACATAAACTATCTCCCTATATAAGGGTTTGGTATGATAAGGTTCCAGTGAGTTACAGTTCAGTTTCTATTCTTGGCAGTAGTTTAATATTAAATTAATTGAGTCAAATAGTGTGTCCCAAAACAACTTAATATTGGGCAAAGAGCTATCACATGGGTCAATATAGCAGCAACATTGTGACATCTATTACAAAATGGTGAGATGGAATTCAGCAAATAACTCAAATAATAGATTCTATGGAGTATATAGAATTGAATTTGATTTATTCTATTGCTCTTAGTCTATTGCTGATAGCCAAGTTCCATGAAGTGCATATTAGCTCTGAATTTTCATTTGAAATAGTGATTTGTAGATCCTTCTCTCACTTATGTTTAAGATCATATATTTCCATTTTTGAATTTTCCCAAATGAACCCGTATAACCTTGAGATTAATTTAAGTGTGTCTGGAGCAACTTGAATAAGCTGAAGCAGTTCATTGTCTTTTATACAAACACACTTGGCTGTTACAGTTCAAATCTGCAAGTAACTGAAAAATAATGCTCTTGGTATCTGAAATTGTACTTTGAGTTTTTGAAATGATTTCATAGCATTCTGTATATATAGATCGTTACTATTATTAAAGTTATATGATAACCATCTCTTAATAGCTGGAGACTGAAAAACATAATAAATGTTATTACTATGAACTGGTGATAACATGTTAATTCCATATTTAATTCCCAATGTTATTATGACCTTCTTCTATACCAATAATGTATTATTCATAAAAATATTATCTTAACCCATCAAGAACTTACTATTAAGATTCTGGTACAGGAAAGCATCTTGATTCTCATAAGGAGTTAGCTGGGATTTAAAGGCTCTAGCACTGCTGCCTTTCAAAGTTTAGCAGGTGTAATCCTAGATTATTATGGCTTGCTGTTAACTTTTCTTGTCTCAGTCTAGGTCTACTATCCTTCCAGGTGCATACATACTGTACAGGGTGTACTGTCACTGCAGCAAAATCCCGATGGCAAACACCACCACAGTGGCTGGAAGCGGGCAAAATCTGCCTGTCGCTGTGGTGGACAGTGTGTTGATCGGGACTGCCACGCTCAGTGATTGCCCCCCACCCCAGTCCAACTCTGACTCGGAGTTAGAATCCTAGAGACTGGGGTGTGTGGAGGGTAGAGCCCCCCAAGGGGGGTTTTGGGTGCAGCCCCCTGATTGTGAGTGCCTGCATCCCATAGCTACAATGCTGACATCGGCATTGTAGCTGTCACTGTAGGGGATGTCAGCGTTAGTGCTGTCGAAGCACTATAGGTAAACCACTGTACATACACACATAGATACATACATGCGCATATTAATACATAGATACATGCATTTGTCAGCAGATGAGGATCAACATGGCCCACCAAGTCTGCCCTATGATACCCATTTACTCATGTGTATCCCCTTTCCCTCCACTGATAATTGCCTGATTTCCCTTTGACCCTTCCCAGCTAAGTCACCCCTACCCCCTAACCTCAGGATCACCTTGTATGTGTCCCATGCATACTTAAAACCAGAGATGGTTTCAGGCTTTGCCATCCCTTCTGGCAGCCTATTCCAGGCATCCACCACCCTCTCCATGAAAAATTACTTTCTTATATTCCTCCTACATTTTCCCCTATAGCTTCCTGCTGTGTCCCCTGGTTGTGGAGCCCTTTCTCCTCTGGAATAAGCAAACCCCTGTACTCTATTAAACCCTTTTACATATTTGTAAGTCTCAGTCATGTCCCCCATCCCTCCTTTCCTCCAGCGAGTACATATTTAGATCCCTCATTCTGTCTTCATATGTCCTCCCCTGCAGCCTTTGAATCATTCTAGTAGCCCTTCTTTAGACAGCCTCCACCATCCCAGCATCCTTTTTCAGATGTGGCCTCCAGAACTGGATGCAGTGCTTGAGATGAGGCTGGACCAACATCTTATACAGGGGAACAATGACTTCAAATCAAATCAAATCAACTTTATTTTTATAGCGCCTTTCAAAACCAAGGTGTTGTACATAAAACCAAATACATAAAAACAAAATTAAAACAAGAACATTAAAACAGATCCCTCTTCCCTCTGTCCACTAGCTACATCCCACCCTATGCATCCTAGCATTCTGTTGGCCTTTCCTACTGCCTTTTGGGATTGACCTGTTGCCTTGATGTTAGCCATGGTGATGACACCGAGGTCTCTTTCTTTCTCCATGACTATTTCTTTCCCCCCAAGCTAATATTTTGCCCTGGGGTTTCTAATCCCCAGATGCAAAATTTTACACTTCCCAGTGTTGAACCCATCTCTGCACCCTGGCCCACTGCTCCAGCTTTTTAAGGTCCTCTCTCATCCTGGCCTCACCCTCCAGTGTATCCACCCTGTTGATGATCTTTGTGTTCTCAGCGAACATGCACACTTTTCTCTCGAGTCCAACTGCAATGTCTCCAATGAAGACATTGAATAGAACTGGCCGGAACTGACCCCTGCAGTATCCTGCATGTCACCCTTTCCTCACTAGAGTGTACCCTGTTAACCATTACCTTTTACAGCCTCACAGTAAGCCAGTTTTGGCCCATTTTATCATGGCTGCTCCCATCCCAAGGCTGTCCAGTTTGTTCAGTAGCCTTTTATGAGGCACTGTGTCAAATGTTTTTCTGAAGTCCAGATAGGCATGATACATTTAGTTATAATCTTATCAAGTGCAGTAAAGGTCTACCACCCTTCCAAATACATTTAGTTATAAACTTATCAAGTGCAGTAAATGTCTATTTGGGGAATGCTTTTTTTTTTTTTTTTACCTTTGTTTTACCAGGAGAGAGAGACTAAGCTAGAAGCTTGTTTACAGGTGCAACCTGGGAGCACAAGAAAGTTAAATGACTTGCTCAGGGTCACACAGTATGCAAGCGGGGGCTGTGGGATTCAAACCTAGGTCTCCAGGTTTGCAGCTCAGAGCCTCAAACCACTGCGCTATACTGCCTCCACTGCGCTATACTGCCTCCATTATTGGCATGTCATGAAGTACATAAAGAAATCTCAGAAAGATATTCATCTTTAGCACTTGTACTCAACCCAGTAATGTAATTGAAAGCCGGTTCCATCTGTTATGTTCCTGAATAACAGCACTAACTAGCAGATCTATATTGGTGCTTAATAATTTGTCCACATCATTAGTTAGCTGCTTCACTAACCATGAAATGCTTTGATTCTTTATTGCCATTGTAAACTGGTTTGGGTCAGCATTATATTTAAGTGGTTGCAAAGGTAAAGCTTCTGACTTTTTCCAATTGACTGAATAGCCTGACTGAGCTCTATACTCCTACACCATTTGAAGAAAACCTTTAATTATGCTTCTCTGTTTCTTAAGTGCAGTAACACCATTTGAAGAGTAACTTTAATTTTTTTTTATACTGAGTAAACTATTGGGATGTTATGACAAACATTTTACACAAATAGTGAAAAATGACAAACATCTAACTACAAACAGTAAGCGATATAACAAGACAAAAAGTATACTCTAAAAAGTATAGTACACGGCTATAGACAAATCCCAGGAACAAAGATAGGCAAATACTCTATTCTAGTAAGGTAAAAAAATCAATCAGTTAGCCACCTGGTCATCTACAGTAGCTTAGAAAAATAGAACTACTAATCTAATAAACCAAATTGGGAAGCAAGTGTACCACGTACTGTACAAAACTACTAACATCAGTTAGCAGGAAAAACAAGGTACAAAAATACAACAGTCCTTATACTAAAAAAATTGATTAAAAAAGTGGAACCATCGAAATGAGAAGGGAATTGGAAGAGACACCTAAGGGGATTGTGCCAAGTGTAGTAACGCATGTACTGTAGAGCTTCTCAGCACTTACATTATGTTTGGTCAGTGTATCTAAAACAAGATAGCATGTACTCCATACACAATGCCTTCAAGATGGCTATAAGCTATTCTCTATAGGATAGGATTTGCCCATCCACCCAGTGCCAGGCTATGACTTTTTTGGTGACTACTATAATAAGAGCCACATGATATCACTGTTGACCAATCAACTTCTCAAGTCCCTAGCCAGTGAGACACAGAAGTGGATGAAAGTCATCCTGCAAGCCAAGTAGTGGATCATCTAGCTTTACTCAGATATTTTGCCAAAATGATTTCATTTTGTCACAGTCCCAGAAGATGTGTTGTAACGTCCTCCTCTTTGTTTTACATCTAGCATATGCATCTGTCTCAAAATGATAAATTCTGGCCAGTTTAACTGGAGTAAAATACATGTTATGTAGAAGTTTATATTGGGCCAATTTCAAGTAGTCACATTTTATATATGCATGCAAATTAGGCAAAAACCCTATCTACATTAATCTTGTCTTTAAGCTCTGGAAATTCCAGACTCCAATACCTTAACTGTATATTCATTTTATTAGTGGCATAGTCTCTAAGGCTTTTCTATATGCACAATATAGTGTGTCTTTGAATTGCATCTCAATCAATCAATCAATCATCTTTATTTTATCAGACAAAATACACCATTGAGACATGTTCATTTGCAAGGTGGACCTGAGTACAACAGTAATATGTCACATATGCCAGTATTTGAAAAACAACAAAGCAACAAAAGGCAATACAGAGCAGGATCACAATATTACATGAGTCAATAACAGAGATGGCAATACTGTTAGCTGCAGAGTTTTCCTATCGGCAGAAGAATATTCAAGTCAGTACATAAATTACATGAGATGCATTATAAGAACAAGTGATACTGATAACCCTGAGATCAATAGTAATATAATAGACATTAAAATATACCTTAGTATAAGAGAAAGGTTAGGACACAGTGGGGGGAAGTGGATGGAATGGTGTATGGGTCATGGGGCAGGAAGTGGGCATGGGCAGAAAAGGAAGGACAACAGAGGAGGAGTTGAAGGAGGGAAGTTAATTAAAGTAATCGCATTTTTCACTGATCTTGCGGTGCAACAAAGACTTAAAGAGGGACATGCTTACAGGCACCACAAGCTTTAGTATCTTTTGCAGTTTATTCCATAGTTCAGAAAGAGCGTAACTTATAGCGGCTGCACCAAAGTGCATCCTAATCTTAGGTACAGACAGGGAGACAAAGGAAAAGCTTCTGAGTTCATACCAACTTGATGAAGAAGCAGGAAGATAGTCAGAGATATATCGGGGCAGTATTCCGATAATCGCTCTGAAGATCCATAATATTGCATTTCTCTGCCATCTGAAACCAAGGGAGGACCAACCAATCATAGTATAGAGTGTACAGTGGTGTGTGTGGTATGGGGCACCTGTCATGAATCTGATCACCCAATGGTAAAGTGTGTCTAGTTTGGAGAGGGCAGAACTAGGGCCTTGCCCATAGATAAAGTCTACATAGTCCAGAAGGGAAAAAAAGGTTGTGTGGACTAACCTAACTTTAACTTCTTGTGTTAGCAGGTTTTTCATCCTGAAAAAGAGGCCAAGTCTCTGTTTCAGCTTCTTTGCAAGCTCCTCCACATGGTCCACAAAAGAAAATTTATTGTCAATCCAAAGGCCCAGGTACTTGAATTTTGTCACTAATTCAAGAGACTTCCATAATAGGATAAACACTTGGGGAGGCTTTGCAGAGTTTACTGACTCAGATCCACTAGCTGGGGGGGGGGATAACATGGCTTTTGTTTTTTTGGCATTAAGCAATAATGTTAGGTAAAGAAACTTATTCTGCAAGGTGTTGAAATCTTCTTGTTGGTCCCCACATGCTAGCTTGGGGGTGGGTCTGTCAAGGTAAAAGACTGTATCATCGGCAAGGAGATGCAGCCTAGCTGATCGGATCCCTGTGTCAATGTTATTAATGAAGACTGCAAGCAATAAAGATCCTAATACTGACCCTTGGGGACCACCTTAATATAGATTTCAGGGGAGAAGAGTCCCCGCCAGCCTTGATGCTCTGGTGGTGATCCATAAGGTAGCTATTAAACCAAGATATGGCAGGGTTGTTAAGTCCAATGTTCCTGAGAATAGATAGTAGCAACGTATGATTGACTGTGGTGAATGCTTTGCTCATACCTAGGAACAGTGTGCACACATGTTTTTTGCTGTACAGGGACATTAGCCAATCATTGGAGACTTTGTCCAGCACTGAGATGGTGCTATGTTTGGCCTTAAACCCAGACTGCACTGGGTTTAAGAGGTTGTTACACTCAAGAAGACTCCTAAGTTGTGCGTTGACAACTTTTTTGATCAGTTTGGATAACATAGGAAGCAGAGACATTGGGTGGTAATTGTTTAGATCACTCTGGTCACCTGACTTGAATAGCAGAATTACTTGAGACACTTTCCATATTGCAGGAAGTGCTCCCTGAGACAAGGACAGATTGAATAAGTGTGTAAGAGGGGGATATATGATACCAACTCAGTTGGTACCATTTATTGGAAGAGGGCATTGGCCATGGGTGGGGATCCAGAACTGTACAAACTGCATGTTACAGCTGCATGACCTGAAAGGCAGCCATGTCACCAAGATTATGTTGGGTTTTAAACATATTGAATGAAACAAAAGTATCTCCCTGAATGAGAGATGAGAGATTGCCTAGGTCAATATCTGGAAAGAAGAAAGTGCCAATAACATTAGAAATACAACAGTTGGGGTTGAATCTTAAAGTTTGGTGTGCATCATGAACTAGAGATGCACCCTTTAATTGGTGTATTTGTTGGCATACCCTCACAGAGATACCAACAGGAGAGTCCCAAAGGGGGGCCAGGAGCAGGCTAACCATGCAACTAGGAAGAGAACTAAGGGTCAGGTTGTGGCATTTAGCTAAAGCCAGCTCGATAGCTTTACATGCCTGAAGCTTATTGCATATTCTGTCCTCTGGGATTACACCCTCCACCATAAAATATGTGCCACATGGCACACCAGATAACATTAAAAAAAGTCAGGGAGACGCCACCCACAAAGTCGTTTAGCCAGAGTCAGCTTAGTGTAACACCGACAAGAGAGTTTACCTTCCTATAAAGAATGTATGAGAAGTGCTCAAAGAAGAAGAAACCACAGTTTGGGGAGGAAAACTCCTGTCATGATTACACTGTACAAAAGTCGAGGGTGGACATTCATTTTTATTAAATTGATACTGGCCCAAAGTGTCAGAGGCTTCTTTAGCCATTGCTCCAAGTCCTGTTTAAGAATATTCATTAATTTCAATAATGTATTTTTTTATTGACTCATGCGGCTCTTGCAGACCAGGACACCCAAATACTTAAGCTTGTCTTGAGTCCAGGTGCCTCCCCAATGCATAACATCGGCTTTAAATGTTTAACTATCAAGAGGCATGAAAATAGTTTTTTCTAAGTTTAATTTGTAGCACATGAGGTGCCGAGTCTATCTATAATGTCAAAAACCACTGGTAAAGATATATTAGGATTTTGAAAATGTAACAGTATATCAGCATATATGGATATAGGGTAGGCCTGGTCTGCAAGATAAATACCCTGGATTCAGGTATAATTCAAAATAGTTCAAGCAAGAGGTTTGATATATAATTAAAAAGAAAGGAGTTAGTGGTGCCGGCCTGATGGCACTGAGGGTTGAGGCTCTGGACACCACACCTCACGACACGCTGGTGACCAGGGTTTGGACACCAGCCCGGGCTGTCAGGGGTTGAAAGGGGAAGGATAGGATTGAGCATCCAGAGGACTTCTCTCCTATCCCTGGGGAGGGTTCCAGGGTTCCACCATTCTGTAGCGCCCCCCGGTGATGCACTGCTAGAACTGGTGCAGCAAGGGGCGCAGTGCAGCAGATGTCGGCATGCTGTGCCTGATGGCATTGCATGCTAGGACTCCGAGGGGCTTAGAAAAGTGAAAATGGCAGCACTGACGATGGCAGCCTGATGGCTGCTACTTCATCGGCCGACGATGCCTGGATCGGGGAGGAGGGTGCAGGTATTAGATCCTGGCCAGGCGCAGGGACATAAGGGGTGTTCCTCTTGATGGTACAGCTGCATATGCCAGTTGGGTGCGTCCATTCTCTGGGGTTGGTGATGAAGGTGCAGCAGTAGCTGGAGTCAGCAGGTCAGTGGCTGCAGGAGAAATATAAGTAAGAAAAAAGAAAGGAGTGAGTGGACATTCTTGGCGAGTGCATCTATGTAGTGAAAAAGAGGAGGAAGGAAACCATTGCAGTAAGCTTGAGGTGTATGAGCTGAATAAAGTGCTTGAATCCCTTTATTAAACTCTAAAGGGAAACCATACATATGCAAGGTGTCAAACAAGCAGGGCTATGAGACCCTATCAAAAGCTTTCTCTGCGTTGACAGAAACCAAGACTGGAGGTGTTCTGAAGTCTCCCAATGCTGACATAAGCTGAGCCAGCTTCCATAAATGGTCTCTGAAATGTCTTCCTGACATGAACCCCATTTGCTCAGGGCCAATCATCTCCTCCCAAACCTGTGTAATCAGTTAGCCAGTACTTTCACCAGAAGTTTTAAATCTGTATTAAGTAAAGAAATAGGGTGATAGTTGCTACCCAGATCCTTGTCCTTCCCAGATTTGGGAACAACTATTAGAGCTTCTTGAAAAAAAGAGTGCAGCCTTCCTGAAGTTAATATTTCATTAAATAAGGAAGTAAGATGAGGAACTAACTGATTGCTTAAAACTTTATAAATGTTGCAGTAGTAGTAGCAGTAGTAGAGTTTATTTATTTTGTGCACCCTTCCCCATAGGCTCAGGGCGCCCTTATAACAAAACATATACAGACAAGGCCATAGAGGAACAATCAAACATACAATATATAAACAATGTAACACAAACCCCACTAAAAGATCTAAAATGGATTAATTCCCCATCTATCTATTGGTCCCAGAATAAATTCCCAAAGGCCTGCTCAAACAGGAAGGTCTTTAGATGTTTTTTAAAGAAGTATATGGATGACGCCTTTTAGAGGTACACTGGCAATGAATTCCAGAGGATCAGGGCTGCTACTTCAAATGCCTGGTCCCCGGAAGATTTTAACCTAGCCATGGAGAACTCTAGGAGGGCCTCTACAGCCAACCTAAGATAGTGAGACATGGTGTAGGGATGTGGAAGCTCCTTCAGGTAGCACTGAACCTCAAGTGTCCGGTCAACAACCAGTCTTCTGCTTTCTGCAGACCACCTCTGACCCGGAGGTAGAGTGCATTACAGTAATCAAGCCTTGAGGTGTCAAATTCATGCACCAGCATGGCCAGATCATGGGGGAGGGGGGATAAGGGATTTTAATTCGGGTGATGTTCTGGAGATGGTAAAAACTAGTCCAGACAACAGCTGACACCAGAGCATCAAGTGTCTGCTCATTGTCCAATGCCACACTCAAATTCTTCACATTTTGGGAGTCCTCTAGTTTAGCAGGAACAATGGAAAGCCCAAAACCTATCCCCAGAGGCTCCCACTCCTTCCCTTTAACCAGGCTCAACCACCAGTACCTCAGTCTTCCCCAGGTTTAGTCCAAGCTTGTTCAACAATGTCCAAGCCCTTATCCTGGCCAAGCACTCATTTAGCACGTTGACCACATTAGATCTCCCAGGTGCAAGTGACAGGTAGAGCTAACTATCATTAGCATAGAAATGAAAGCTCAGCTCATACCACCTTACAACCTCACCAAGGGGCAGCATGTACTCTGCGAACAATATAGGGGAGAGGACAGTGCCTTGGGGAACTGAACGGGGCCGGTCCATTGGGTCTGAGGAATAATTCCCCAGTATCACCTTCTGAGACCTGCCCCAGAGAAAGGACTCAAACCAGCTGATGACCCTGCCAGTGAGTCCTACATATTGTACTCCCAAAGTCTGTCCAACGACATCCCATGGTCCACAGTGTCAAACGTTAATGAGAGATAGAGAAGGATGAGAATAATTCACTCTTCTCTATCCCGCACCCTGAGCAGGTCAGTCAGCACCCTAACCAACACGGTCTCCATGGTGTGCAAGACCCTAAATCCTGACTGGAGCAGTTTGTTAATTTGTAAATCCATGAGGTGACCCTCACGCTGTTCCGCAACCATCATCTCAAGAACCTTCTACAAAAAGGGGAGGTTTGAGACAGGCTGGTAATTTGCCAAGACATCGGGCCCAGCGATTTTTTTTTTCACCAGGGTCTTAACCAGAAGCTGTTTAAGAGACTCCGGAAAACCCCCTGCCAACAGGGAACTCCCAACAATCTCATAAAAACTGGACACAGGACCTCAACGCAGTCAACTAGTCATGTCGGGCCTGGGTCAAAGCCTCAGAATGTTGGAGATCACCCCACAGAAATCCACCATCATCACCGGCCGGAACTCTCTCCAGGGTGACTGAGTGCAACCATCCACTTGAGGACCTCACTGCTGGAGACTGGTATTCCACTTGGAGAGATCCCAGCCCTCATGGGGGACACTGTCTGAGAAGAACCAAGAAAACTCCTCACACTTGTGAGCTGAAGAATCTCTCATGGGTTCTAGACAGGCCAGATGTAATAGCCTGTCTACAACCTGAAAGTGTTGAGCAGGTTGGTTCTTCCCTGCTACAATCGTCCTAGACAAAAAAGCTGCCTGTTTTGGATGATTGCACTCTGATACTCATCATAATGAGTAATTAGAACCAGCCTGTCCTCCAGAGACCTGATCTTCCTCCAACATCTCCTCCACTGCTTAATCCATTGTTGAATGAAAAAACGTTGAGGCCTGGAGCTTAATCATTAGGGAGGGAACCTATAGGCTGTGCCAGCTCTGAAGCAGAGATAGGTTTCTGAAAAAGATCTTTGTGCTCTTCTCGACTCTGGATCAACTGCGCTTGTCATAGAAAAGCTTCAGTTTCATCTCTGGAAACAGGTGGCTGTGGTAAATAAAGATCAGCATAATAATAGCCAAAACAATTGGCTGTATCCCTAGGGTATATCTGTAAACAGGAGACAGGGACTTTCTGGATATAAGGGACGAAAAGAGCTGCTTCTTGCTGTTTCAGCCACAAAGCCAAGAGCCTCACAGCCTTTTCCCCTTGAGTGATAAGTGACAGCTTGACCTGGAAAATACCATGTTCTGCATCCTCTCTGTGAAGTTCTGCATATTGTTCTCTGGCTAAAGTAAGCTCTGTCCATTCTTTCTCAGAAGAGGAGGTGGAAATGTTTGTTTATTTGTTTATTTATTTATTCATTCATTCTTCATTCATTCATTCTCGGATAACAATACCTTTGAGCATGTAACAGCTCTTTTACAAAGGTTCCACATCAGTGGGCAGGGTGACAGACATACTATGGATGGTATCACATAAAATTTTGACAAGAAAGTATTTAAAATGACATTAACATTGCAACTGAAATAAAAACTATGAATCGGTAGGAAATCAAAAATAACCTAATAAAAGGAGGCAGCCCAAGGTACTTTGTCAAATAGATATAAGTCGATTTGGAAGAACAAAAGTTCAGGCAAGTGAAGATAAGCAGTGGAAAGAAGGTGATTGGTGAGAGGGGTGAGGTGAAAGAAGGATCGGGGAAGGAGGCAAGAAATAGGGCAGAGCAGTTAGGGTGAAAGTGGTCATTTGCAGAGAAAGGTGGAGAAGTAGCTCACAAGGATGTGTCAATAATGCTGAAGTAGTGCCATGTCAGTTGAAACAGTCACAGGAACTGTTGGCTCTAAGATGCTGATGAATATTGCCTTTAAATGGTCCCAGTTTTGGTAAGGAAGAGATATCTCTGGGCAGCGTAATAAATCATAGTGGTGTTCTATATGCAAACAACTGTTGTCCTTGTGTAGTACAGCATCTTGAAACAGAGAAGAGTTGGTTGACTGAGCTATGCGTGTGCTGGGAGCTGCAAAATGAGTTGAGTAAGTTTGTAACACCGGAAGGCAGGAGCCTGAAAAGTGCCTTTTTAGTTAGCAAGCAGGTTTGATAGTGATGCCTCCCATTTAGCTGAAGCCAACCTGTTTGCACATACAGTTCACATGTGTGGGTAAGGTGTGCTGCTCCAGTAAGAAGTTGGCATGCTTTACTCAGTGCCACAGATATTCTGCAGAAGGTATTGGTGGAAGCTGAGAAGTAGATAACCAGACCATAGTTAACAATGGATGCTATAGAGCTATAGATAGCTTGTCTAAGGGCTTCAGGCATTAGATTGTGTTTATGTCTATGGAGTAACCCTATCTTGATACTGGCAGACCTGGCAACATTCTCAACATGCCGGGCATATGATTAGTGAGCTATCCACGGTTACCCCTAGATACTTGAACTGTTGAATTTGTTTAAGCGGGATGCCAGAGGAGTTCCTGATGGTTAGGGCACTGGATCTGTGTTTGCTGTGAGCACAACTTAACAACATGACTTTCTTTTTTTTGTAGTTCAGAATCAGCTTGAGTTTCCTGAACCAGTCCTCCGCTTCCTCAATGCTGAGTTGAAGTTGGTGTTCCAATGGTTCAGGGTCAGTGTTGCTAGTGTATATGACCACATCATCTGCATAGAGGAAAATTTGCTGGTGACAGGAGTGAGGGAGATTGTTAAGAAAGATGCTAAAGAGAAGTGGACCCAGTATGGAGCCCTGAGGTACTCCAGAGCAGACATGTTGATGGTCAGAGGTGACATTAGCTATCTTCACCCGATGAGAGAGGCCTACCAGATAGCTTTTGAACCAGGACACAGCATCTGTCAACAGGCCAATTAAGGACAGTTGCTTGAGAAGTAGAGCATGGTTCACTGTATCAAAGGCCTTTGTGAGGTCTATGAAGGCTGCACCAACCAATCTACCTTGATCCAGAGACTGGTGAATGAACCAATGAATTCTGGCAGTGCTGTGGTAGTGCTATGTCGCTTTCTGAATACATGCTGCTGGGGGCACTGGATCGAGTATTTTTCCATATACTCCACCAGCTGATCCACAACTATGTGCTCAAGTGCCTTAGACAGATGTCTAATGTGGTGTTCAAATTGTTTTATTTTGGTCACAAGATCAGAGTCACACTGCTGTCTGTTCTTTTAGCAGATGGTGGCCAACCTGATAAGCTCCCACCCCAATAGTAGCTTTGTAAGCCCCCACACAGGGTAGTATAGGTGGTAATGGAACCCTGATTACATGGGAAAAACAGATCAGTATATTCTTGAATGCCATTGATAGAACTGGGGCTTTTAAATAAGTGATCATCGATCCTCCAAGATTTATCTTGGGCATGCGCAGAAGAAGGGGTAAACAGTAAAACCACGGTAGCACGATCAGAATTAACTTAAGTCTCCAATTCAAAGCTGCCTACACCAGCCAAAAATTGTTGAGAGATTAAAAATAAAAATCTAACCTAGAATAAGAATCATGAATTGGGGAATGGAACGTAAAGGATTTGAGGAATAAAAAATATGGTTATTTAATGTGGAAGTATCTCCCATGGTTCCCTTTCAATAGACTGGTTGTTGTGGGGAGTGTACCAAAATAAGATATTCAAAACTTAATAGGGAGAGGGAAACTCAACCCTTATTATATTATTGTAACACAGTGGGCGGGATATTCAGAAGGGTAGCGCATGGCACAACAAAGTTGCGCCACGTGCAACCCACTGATGCACCCCAGCACGATATTCAAAGGGGGATTGAGCCTGGCACAAATCCCGGCGCGCCCGGAGTGCATCAGTAATGGCGCGGCGAGGTGGGGGTGTGTGTGCCCATGTATACCCCTCACATCCCGATATTCAGCCCGGGATATGCTGAGCCCATGCATGCGCAGTCCCTACCTGCACTGCACACAGGTGAGTCCCCCAAAAAAGGAGCAACAGGTGAGCTGCCATATTGCAGGATGCAACACGGCAGCTGCCATCTGTGGGTGGCCACCCAAGCTCCGGCTGCACCTTCGTTGCGGCACCCCCCATGCCCAATCACGGGCATACGTAGTAAAAGGATAGTCCCAAAACCCTGGTGGTCCAGTGGACTGCTCGCAGCCCGATCGTGGGCATAAGTTGTAAATGCAATAGTCCTATATCCCTGGTGGTCCAGTTGATGGCTTGCAGGCTGATTGTGGGCATATGTAGTAAAATATGTAGTCCTATATCCCTGGTGGTCCAGTGGACCACTTGTAGCCCAATCGCAGGCATATGTTATAAAATGTGTAGTCCTATATCCCTGGTGGTCCAGTGGACTGCTCACAGCCCGATCATGAGCATATGTAGTAAAATATGTAGTCCTATATCCCTGGTGGTCCTGTGGACCACTCATAGCCTGATCACAGGCATATATTGTAAAATGTGTAGTGCTATATCCCTGGTGATCCAAAGGAGAGTTTGCATGATTTGCAGTATGTCAGAGCCTACCGCCTCCTCTGGGATGCCAACAAAAATTAAATTGCTTCTTCTATTATGGTTCTCCTGGTCTTTGACTCTGTCCTCTAATTTTTTTAGCTTTTTCCTCAGGTCCCATAACTCTTTGTCCTCCCGGAGCTGGGAATCTTCTAGAGAGTTGATCCATGTTTTAGCATCCCACATGTGTTGTGCTAACTGCTCCAAAGAAGGCTTGATTAGTTTTAGATTGTCTGCCACAGTTAAAAGAGTAAGTTTAATCATTGCTAATTCAGTAAAAAAATGTATCTAGCCTATAGTGTATGCTTTCCATCTCTGGTGTTTCAGGCAAGTCAGGTAGCAGCCTGCGTTTGGTTGGTGGTGGCTGTGGTGAATGAGCAGTTACATCCAAGGTTCCTATGTTGGGAGTGTCTACAAGAACTTAATCTTCAGACATAATGCAGAAAAAATAATTAAACAGAGAGAATGCAAACTTCAGAAGATCTGGGACAGTATTAAAATCAGCCAATGATTGGAATCAAACTGCTATATAAGAGCACTAAATCGGAGCCATTCCATATGTCTCTGTTCAGGGCACAAGCATCACATGACCCCCAAAAAATAATGTTTAACTCTGCTTCTGTGTTTTTTATGCACAGTTACTTATTATTAGCAAATAATGAACACTGTGAGCTTTTATTTAAATATATATATTCAGAGCCAATAATATCAATTGAATTCCTAATGTCATTTACCAGAAGTTCTATGACCAAGGTAAACAACAATCAGGAAAATCGACACCCTGCTTTGTACACCTGAAAAATTGGAACAGTGGTGAGATAGTGCCACTGGTCAGGACCCACATTGTAGTAATGCTATGTATAGCTTTTATCCATGAAGAAAATGTATCTCTTTTGTTTATTGCTTTAAGAATTGAAAACAAATAAGGCCATTCAATCTGTTGAAAGCATTTTCTTTATCCAGGGACTCCATAATAACATTTCAATCCTTTACACAGTGAATTATATTTAAGGCATTCTGAATATTGTTGGGGGCCCTCCTTTCTTTGACAAAGTCTGTCTGTTTAGGGTCTATTATAAATGGTAAGATTTGTTCCAACCTAGTGGCTTAAACAGTTGCAAAGGTCTTTTAATCAGCATTAAATAGGGATATAGAATGGTAAGTAGAGCACAACAGTGAGCCCTTCCCTTTCTTAGGTATTACCATAAAAAGGGCTTTGTCAAAGGAAGGAGCACATCCTGAAGTAAATTAAACAGCATGAGCAGCTGGGGTATCAGCAGCTTTCTAAAAGGTTTAAAGAAATCTATAGAGATGCCATCTACCCCCGTGGCCTTGCCAGATTTCAATTGTTCGATAGTTCTACTAATTTCTAAGTAAGTACTATAATAGGCTTGTCTAAAGCATCCTGTTGTATTGTGTTTAATTTCAGGATGTGCTAAAATGGTTTACCTTGATGAGTTTAGTATAATATTGAATAAACTCTACATTGATATTTTCATAACAACTGGATATCAAAATATGGGTTAGAAATGTCCTGGTCTCTGATTGAATGAGACCCCTACCATGGGGGTACATTAACTACCAACAGAGAACATGAAATAACAAGTCCCTGTGCCAGCCTATCCTATGTTATGTGTTTCCATAATATAACTGTTAAGAGTTTCCAAAAGTTTTTTTTTTTTTTGGGTGGGTGGGGGATGGAAACAAGACAGTAGCCAGATAAAAAGAATTGTTTCTCACAAAACAGGATTACCCCCATATGAAACAGAATCCTTTTTTTTTGTTTGGCCAACTGATTTTTTCGTATGAAGCAGCTATCCAAAAGAGTGTACTGAGAATTCTCAGAACAGAAATTTCAAATCCTTATAACTGTGGAAATGATTAAGATTTTTTTCACCAAACCAACAAAAGGCCCCACCTCTGGCCAAACTCTTCCTACCCTAAAAAAACAGCAAAAAAAAAAAAATCCTGAATTGTCCAATTTTTTCTCTCTCTGGATCTCGGAATTTGCACACTTGATGGGAATGAAATTTGGTACATCAAGAGATGCTACCATAGCACTGATATATATATATATATATATATATATATAATAGGGGTGAGATAGCACTCCTACAGTTAGGGTTGAGTCGCCTATTTAATGTTAAACCTCAGATTTTGAACATTAATATATTTGGCTCCCTTTGAGAAAATGAGCTAAAATGTTGTATGTGTTGTCTAGGAGACAATGTTTTGTTGTTTGAAAATTTTTGTGGCAGCAGCTTGTGCAGTTTCTGAGATACACATGTGCCATTTTGAGAAAAAAAAGTATTTATTTTCCTATACTTCACATATTTTTTTTTTTGCTCTTGCCTACAGCCTACATGGAAAGGAATTGTTGCCCCAAACTTGCAGGGGGACATGTGTCATGTCCCAAGGTAGCCCCTTTGTCAAGTATGGTGAAAAAATATAAAAGGGTTCCAATGTTATAAGACTTTAAATTTTAGTGTTTTCTGGCTTGTGCATGCTCAGTAGGGGTTTTGAGATAATGTTCTGCAACAAAAGTAAAATTGTGATGCCTCAAATATACATTTTGTTTTCAGGTCATTTGTTTAGTATGGCACCAAACATTTTTTTTTGTACCATGCCAACTGCCATCTTGTTGATTATTTCCACTAACTGACAAGCATGGAAAATAAATAAAAATGCTGGGACTGTAATAAACAAACATCGGTACTTAGCTAAATGGGACCTGTTTAGATAGATTCTGGTGTTTGTTTTTGAAACCTATGCCCACAAATGCCATTTCTGGCAACCAAAACTCCAAGTGCCCAACTTAACGAGAAGAGCACTTCCCCGGTGTTCTCTGTATAACAACACCAGGAATTTCTTTACTTCTGCAGCGGCAGCTCAAGTTGTGCTGTCAGGTGCAGTGTTAGCTGTGAGTCGCCCTTTTCCCTGGTGCCCAGTGGCACCTCCCACCCTCCGATCGCTGTCCATGGTGTCTAGTGGCAACCCCCACTTGCCGATCACTGTCTCTGGTGTCTAGTAGCATCCTCACCCTACATTCACAGTCATTGGTGTCTGGTGCCACCCCCACCCTCCCTGCAATCACTGTCACTGGTGTCTGGTGGCACAGCCACTCCAATCACTGTCCCTGGTGTCAAGTGGCACTCCCACCCTCCAATCACTGTCCCTGGTGTCTAGTGGAATGCCCACCCTCTGATCAATGTCCCTGAATTTTTATTTAATAGTCTCTCCTGCAGCCTGTTGTTTGTTTTCTAGTGCCAACATTGGTGGACCCAATCTTTGTGTCGGCATTACAATCCCCCAGCAGTGTGTGACACTGGGAGCCCACCCCCAGTGTCCCTAAATATTTATTGAACTTGTCCCTGTAAAAAGAAAATGGTCCTCCAACATCTTTTTTTTAAACCTGAAAAAGAAAAATTGGCTGCTCATCATCCCCGCCGTCACCCTCCCCCATCCCGATGCTCCCACTGAGCATTCATCACCCCACACACCTTCATTAACCTATACTTACCACTGGAGATCATATGCTGTCATCTTCTGTGGACTGAGACATGTCTGCACTCTTCAAAACCGAACCATGACCTAAGGAATCAAGGTAAGTATTGTATAATGTATTCCAATGGCTTTTTGAACATATGTTCATAGCTTTGCCATTTTAAGACTTTTTTCACCATATTTTCAGCCTAGCCTTTTTGAGACTCCACCTCATGAACACTGTTACTGTCATTTCATTAATTGGGCCTGGAATGCTTGAAATCACCTTTTGGGACTGAATAAGAAAATTGCACCACCAGTGTTCATGAGGTGGGGTCCCAAAAAAAATATGTTGAAAATCTGGTGAAAGAATTCCTAAAAATGGCCAAGTTGGGGATGTTCATTGAAATGTTTTTATGCATGTGCATAACTTTGGTAATTTTCAATATTTTGACTCCAAATTTTCAACATAACCAATATTTCACACCACCTCATGAACAGTATACAGTAGCTGTCATTTTTTTACATCCTGTCCAAAACGTGTTTTCGAACCTGTAGCACGGAATTATGTTTTGCCATAGATTTGAACATTTTCAGCTATGGTTTTTATGAGATGAGGTCATAAGAAGACTATGTTGAAAATTTGGGATCGAAATATGAAAAAATGCCAAAGTTAGGACCATTCATTGTAATTTCACCATACATGCTCATAAGTTTGGAAATTTTCAATATTTTGACCCCAGATTTTCAATATAGCCATCTTATTACCCCACCTTGTGTATGTCACAGCTGTCAGTTTTCAAATCCTGGCCAAAATATATTTATACACCTTTGGCACAGAATGGCGTTGCAGTTGTGCAGAATTACGTTTTGGTGGGGATTTGAACATTTTCTGTACTGGGTACATGAGGTGTGGGTAATAAGATGGTTATGCTGACAATTTGGTCACTGTTGTCTTATAAATGGAAACACAGGGCCTGAAGGACACTGGGCATCCACAGCTACATTCATATACTCATCTATGGAGGGATGGGAGGGCAGGGCCCGGAAGGACCTGCACTCCCATAGGCAAATAAGTATATCATTATACTATCTCAGAAAATAAGGAAATAAATTGTAAAAATCTTTGTTAATGCTGTAGTTAGGGATAAAGCCACATAAGTAGGGAAATGTGGCATTAGGGTGTTAAAAGCAAACACCGCACACCCACTCTGCACACACCAACAGGCATCGGGGGGGTGCCTTGGGGTCATAGGCCTTAATGCTCACCCAATTACATAAGTAAATAAGCTGAGATGGGTATAGTATAGAAGAATGGGGTGAGTGTTATGACCAATGACCCCAAGGCACACCCCTGATGCCTGTTCGTGTGTGCAGGGTGGCTGTGGGGTGTTAGCTTTTAAAACCCTAATGCCACATTTCCCTACTTTTGTGGCTTTATCCCTAACAAGGGCATTAATGCAGTGTTTTTGATATGTAGATAGATAGATAGATAGATAGATAGATAGATAGATAGATAGACAGACAGACAGACAGACAAATAGATAGATAGATAGATAGATAGATAGATAGATAGATAGATAGATAGATAGATAGATAGATAGATAGATAGATAGATAGATAGGCAGACAGACACAGACACAGATAGATAGATAGATAGATAGATAGATAGATAGATAGATAGATAGATAGATAGATAGATAGATAGATATTATAGTGGCACAATAGCACCACTATAGTTAGGGTTGAGTAGGCAGTATAATGTTAACCTAAAATTCTGCACTTTAATAACTTTGAAACTGTTCAAAGGATTTCAATGAAATTTGGTGTGTACAGTCCCATGGGGTAGATCTAATGACCTGGCAAGTTTTGTTTCGATTAGAGGAGTGGAGTTTGCACAGCACATAGTGAAAAAAGTGTTTTCCTCTTTTTTCACACATTTTCCAGATTTTGTTTATCTTCCCAGGCACCCACACCATTTGAAATTTTGGGTAGATATAGTTTGTCCCAAAGTTAATCATTTTTGAAATTTCGGGTTCTGAGCATGCTTAGTTCAGTCTTTGGGATAGGTGCACAGCTTTCAACAAGGATTTCAGCTCATGAACAGGAATTTTGACAGCTCACAAACAGGGATCCCCATTCATGAAAAAAAATTCCCATAAGTGAGCAGCCATCTTATGTTTACTTTTAGCCCCAAACTGTTGTAACTTGCCCCACTGGTGTATCTTCATCAAACAAATGCATGAGTTTGTTCAGGGCAAGGCCCTCTAAAAATCCATGTCTTTGTTTAACTTCAGTTAATGTAATCCTAACCATTATTTACTATGGGAAATCCAGGTTCATCATTCACTTCCGATACCTGTTTGTGAGCTGTCACAATCCCCGTTCATGAGATAAGGACCAAATGGCCCTTTCTCATGAAGAGGGATTTGCTGATGAGCAGGGATTTTGACACCTCACAAATGGAGATTAAGGGGTCAAAATCCCCATTCATGTAATGAAGACCCGATGGTCAGATCTGGACATCTGGTTGTGAGATGAAGACCAGATGGTCAGATAGGACCATTTGGTCCCCATCCCACACCCACAAATGGGGATTGTCTGACTTCTAGGGATTCCCTAGAAAAAAATGGCCAGCATGACATCAGGGTGCCCAGTCCTTGTGTCAGCATGCATCTTGGCCCCCCTCCAACCACCACCACAAATATGGCACACTGGGAGACCATCCCAGTGTGCCAAATATAGTTATTTACTTAAATATTTATGGTTCTGACACTGGGATGCCCACTTCCGGTGTTGGATGATTCCTGTCCCCCACCCCCGAAGACAACTGCTGACATCAGGGTGCCTAATCCCTGTATTGGCTTGTATTCCCCACCACTACTGTGGCACACTGGGAGCCCACCCCAGTGTGCCCACAATTTCTTTTTCAACCTGCAAAAAAAGAAAACCATCCCCGAAGTGTTTTTTTTATTTTGCCTCTGAAAAAAGAAAAATGTCCATCATCATCTCCCCACTGCACTCTTCCCCATCCCCACCCTCCCACTGAGCACCAAACTCCCACCCTTCCCTTACTCCATACTTACCTCCGAAGGTCAGCGCTGTCATCTTCTTCTTGACCGGGACACGTCTGTACTCTTCAAAGCCAAACTGTGAACTGAAGAATCTAGCAAGTACCATATAATGGGAATCAATGGGAGGGCTTCAACTTAGGTTGATATCTCAGCCATATTTTGTAATTGTGCCCCCAAATTTTCAACATGGGGTTCTTGGGACTGCACCTCATGAACACTGTCACTGTCATTTTGTTTCTCAGTCCCGAAAGATGATTTTGCATTCATTGCTCAGAATCACCTTTTGGGACCAAGTAATGAAATGACAGTGCTACTATTCATGAGGTGTGGTCCCAAAAAGCCCATGTTGAAAATTTGGGGCCAAAATTACAAAAAATGGCCACGTTATGAGCGAGCATTGCTCAGTTTCTATTCATGCTCGTAACTTCGCCAATTTTTTATATTTTCACTACAAATTTTCAACATTGCCATTTTTTCACACCACCTCATCAACAGTACAGCTGTCATTTTTCACATCCTGCCTGAAATGTGGTTTTGCACCTGAGGTGCAGAATGGCACAATCACTGTGTGCAATTGATTTTTGAGATGGATTAATAAAATCAGTTTGCCACTGTCTATGAGGGAAGTCCCAAAAAGCTCATGTTGAAATTATGGTGAAAAAATTCCAAAAAATGGCTGTGTTATGAGCGTGTGTTGAGCAATTTCTGTGCATGCTTGTACCTTCACCAATTTTTTTTATATTTTCACTCCAAATTTTCTACAATGCCATTTTTTCACACTGCCTCATGAACAGTACAGCTGTAATTTTTCAAATCCTGCCCAAAAAGTGGTTTTACACCTGAGGCACAGAAAGACATGATCGCTGTGCACAATCAACTTTTGGGATGGATTAACAAAATCAGAGTGCCACTGTTCATGAGAGGAGATCCCAAAAAGACCATGTTGAAAATTTGGTTAAAAAAAATCCACAAAATGGTGCAATTATGAGCATGTGTTGCCAAGTTTATACGCACACTCGTAACTTCACCAAATTTTTCATGTTTTCACTCCAGTTGTTCAACATTACTGTTTTTTCACACCATCTCATGAACAGTAAAACTGTAAATTTTTTAATCCTGCCAAAAATATTAGGGACACGAGAGGCATGCAAGGGAGGAGCAGGGAATTTAACTGACTCTAGGGGTGAGCTAGCACCTGCGTGGCTGCTCTTTAAATACTCGCACTAGCTGCAGGTGTGCGTATTTCAGTTGCTCTTCCCCAGCTCTTTTTTCCTGTTATTTTGTGATACAGTATAACATTTTTGTTTATATTAATTGAATTTAGCATAATGTTACTTTGCTTGTTTTGGTGTAATGTCTGACTTTTTTTTCTTCTAGAACAAAAGTGATAACACGTCTTCCGGCACAGTTGGTGACACCCAGTCAGTTTTACATTTTATTTTTGTGCATGTGTACGAATAAAAAAAAAATCATTTCATTTATCATACTTACAAAATTTGTGTTGCTGGTTTCTTCACACAGTTTATCTAGCCCCAGCATATAAATTGCAAGGACACACAAGTGAAGGGAGATGCTTGCTCTTCTGTAGTTTTACACAATCGCATTCCAAATATAGAATTGTTTTTCACAATGAAAATATATAGATAAGGAGCTTAAAAAGGAATTTTTGGACTAATACAGTTTAGAGCAAAATGAAAATGTATTGGAATAATGCAATGAGGGTATGCTTCTAAAACACTTGCAATTACAATCAGACAGCACAACAGGACTGGCTTGGTGACTGCCAGTGTGTGTGGTTTAAACAAATGTATATATTGTTTTCTAATTCAGTATCCTGCAGTACTTATAATTAGGACAGAAAAACATTAAAATGGAGGGATGGTTGTAGGCGTATATCCAGTTTTCTGGTACTGTTTTTGCCCTCTGTTATTCTTTCAGATGAGCCTTATTTTACTAGGTAGGGGTTTGTACATTTATGGTGAAACAGTTTTATTATTCTGTTTATCCCATCGCCCATGGTCCTCCCTATCACCCAGCCCCAATGATCAGGTTCCTGTCAGCAGCCACATGATGGTACTCCTTGAGATGGCGTCCTTTGGGGCTGCTGTCTCTAGAACAAGATCTATTAATTGTTCAGTACTTAGAGGCCAGAGGGGTACAGGACCCAAAGCAGCATGGATTCACAGCAGGAGGGTCATGTCAGATGAATCTAATAGATTTCTTTGACTGGGTGACCAAAGTAATAGACCAGGGAGGGGCTGTGGATATGGCCTACCTAGACTTAAGCAAGGCATTTGACACAGTCCCGCACAAAAGATTAATAATCAAGTTAGCCAGCCTGGGAGTGGGTGCCAGGGTGGTAGCCTGGGTAGCAAACTGGCTACACAACAGGACACAGAAGGTAATAGTGAATGGAACACATTCTGAAGAAAGGGGGTTATTAGTGGAGTACCTCAGGGCTCAGTACTGGGTCCAGTCCTCTTTAACGTCTTTATAGGTGACATTGCAGAGGGTCTGGAAGGAAAGGTATGTCTCTTTGCAGATGACACAAAGATCTGCAACAGAGTTGATGCACAAGGTAGGGTGGAAAGGATGAGAAGGGACTTGGCAAGGTTAGAGGAATGGTCAAATGTATGGCAGCTTAGATTCAATGCTAAGAAGTGCAAGGTAATGCACCTGGGAAACAAAAACCCAGGGGAAGAGTACACAGTGGGGGGTGAGATACTAACAACAACAAAAATGGAAAGGGATCTGGGTGTAGTCATATCAGATGACCTAAAGGTGGGTAAGCAATGTGATAAGTCAGTAAGAAAATCCAGGGGGATACTGGGATGCATAGGGAGGGGCATCACAAGTAGAAAAAGGGAAGTGGTTATCCCTCTGTACAGACAGTTGGTGAGACCCCATCTGGAGTACTGCATGCAGTTTTGGAGACCTCATCTATGCAAGGACATAGACAGAATGGAACCAGTCCAGAGGAGGGCAACTAAAATGGTGCAGGGTCTACATCAGAAACCATATGAAGAGAGACTGAGAGAGCTTAATATGTATACCCTTGATGAAAGGAGGGATGGGGGGACATGATAGAAACTTTTAAGTACCTCAAGGGAATCAACAAAGTCCAGGAGGGTAGCATCTTTCAGAAAAAGAGATGTGTAAGAACAAGGGGGCACAATTTAAAGTTAGAGGGGGGACGGGTCAGGGGTAATATGAGGAAATTCTTTTTCATGGAGAGAGTGGTGGACGCATGGAACCACCTTCCTGGAGAGGTTGTGGGGTCTAAAACAGTGGTGGAATTCAAACATGCATGGGACAGACATAAGGCAATTATAGTGGGGGGTTGCAGGAAGTAGGCTGTTGGCTAACTAGAATCTGCAGCTTATCCAATAGGTAGGAAAATGAGCAGAATGGGTGGGCCAAGTGGTCCTTATCTGCTGTCAAAGTCTATGTTTATATGTTTCTATGGTCTGTGGGGGAATGGGCTCAAAAGTGCCAGCTGCCTGTCATGAGAGTCTTTTTCTTCATTTCTTCTTGCCCCCAAGGATATTGGTGGCAAAGGCCCCAAAGTTTGCACGTACCACCACGTGCAAGTGTAGAGCCAGCAGATGTCCTCCCAGGGGTGTTCAAATCAAAACTTTCAGGACTTACCCAGCAATGACTGTAGCTGAGTTTTCACTTGCCGCTATTCATTACAATGAAATTAGCTCTCTTTTTGTACTTGCTCTTCAAGGAAAATTACTTGCCCTGGACAGGAGGCAATAGGATTTGCACACCCCTGTTCCCTCCATTACACTCAATGTCCCTTGTCTGCACTGCCACCTGTGGTCACCTTTGTGAGAGGTATCATTTTGGGGACTGGCACCCTTCATCCCCAGAAGAGAAGAATGTTCTCTGGAATGTCTATTCCTCATCTTCCTGCTGCTGATTTGAGGTACAAACCTAAGTTGCAAGTATCATGCACAGCAAAGCTGATTGTCTGACCTGTGGTGGAACTATTAATCTGCAACCAGTGTTCTAAGACCAATGTGTAAGCATTTTTTTTATTTACTCTTTGTACCTCTCAACATGTATGTCCTCTTATTTCTCTAGCAGGCTGACACTAGGGCTGTAGCCATCATGAATTTATGGCTTTGCCCTCCATGCTTCAGACAGGCTACTGCACACCTTTTACCCTGTGGCACACATGCACACACATGAAAAAAACAGGGCATAATACTAGGGGCCTGATTCCAAGCCATGTTATGCCTGATGTAGGGTGATTTACACCAAACCCCATGGCACAAATCACACCTTACGCCAGGCATAATGCAAGCTGCAGTTCCAGAAGGTGACCTGCACCATGCCATATGTAGGTGGCAACAATGGTGGGCTACGCCACCCACTACACCTGCAATCCACAGCGGCATGGCACAAGGGTGGGTTATGGCAACAACTGTGCCCTATTCCAGAAGGGTGGCTGCCATAACAAACTTACGCCATTCCAGGATCTGGTATGGCATAGCGGGATTAGACCAGCTAGAAGGTGGTCTAAGGGGCATCAGTTCTGGCACAGTGATGGATGTCCCCCCTGTAACACTGCAGAAATTACATGGATGTGCTCCCCATGCCCCCCTGATCTGTCATGCTTCACACCCCCTGAACTTCGTAGACTCCCAGGTCTGTTGTCAGACATGCACCCCCAATCATCTATGCCAACCAGCCAGCCCCCCCAATGCCCCCATGTGTGTGTGTGAGTTTCAGGGTGGGGGGCTCCGGGGGCAGTAGATTGCGTGCCCTGACTTGCACCACCCTGGTCTGGTGCACTATTCCTTTGGTGCTAGCCAGCAGCTGCTGTAAGTTACAGATGTAGGTGCTGGGGACCCTGCTTGTCCTGGAATATGGTGCAGGGTCCCCAGCGTAGCGGCTGCATGGAGCAACTCACATACATCTGTGAGGAGCACCATCCGTCTCATAATCAGACCTCAGGAGTAATAGTAAATAGTTATAATGGTGGAACAGCAGCTTTGTGTAAATGGTAATACAGCTTGAAATCTGGTAATTGAAACTAGATGGAATACCATTAATTGTGCACCACTAATATTACCATTGAGATAATGTATTGTACTTATAAATTTCCCAGTTTCCTGAAAAACAACAATGGTTTGCATCAGCTGGACTGTTTCATAATATTCCCCTCCCATAGAAATCTTAGGACATTCAGTTCTTTATTTCTAAAGACATTTGCATGAAAAGCTGTCTCTTTCTCAACAAATTGTTGTGAGAAAGAAATAATGTGACCCAACTGGTACTGAACCCAGGTCCTCAGAATACCTTCCCGATGTTCTAACCACTGAGCTACCATCTCTCATGCTTGTCCTGGGGTTTCCAGACACAGTTCCTTTCTCTGGTGTTGCTTATCTTGCAACTAGAAATTATCAAGATAATTGGATTTTTTTCTTTGCCCCTTAGACATCATTTTTTCCATCTGCTCATAATTCTCTGCTTGTGACATAATTTTCTAAGCAACATGTTATGGTGGTGTTTGCAGAAGATTATGATCTTGCTGCAGGAAGAGACAAAATGAACAAAGTCTTTTGAAATGTTTTCAATTAACAAAAAAAAAGGAAGATCCATAAAAATGCACTTATGTGGGGAATTTGGTGTAATCAAGTAATGCTGATGTCAGCTGTGACACTGTTTGCTGGAAAGTGAAAAATCACTTGATTTTCCAGTATTCAGGAACACATTGTAAAATACAGTACCATGATAGTTACACTATAGTTAGGGTTCAGCAGGCACTTTAATGTTAAATCATGATTTTATTCCACTTAAATCTTGGCCATTCCTTGATGGATTTATATAACATTTTCTTATGTATGTATTCTGGCACATGTTTTCTTGATCTACCAGTTTTGGTGAAATTGGGGTTAGTGTTTTTAATTTTTTTATTTTTAATAGGGAGTGGCAAAATAAACTGCAAAAATGATCTACTTTCTCAAAAAAGGGCAGTTCATGTGCCACTGCCTCTTGGCATATGCAGAATGAGGCTGAGTGCATCCAACACCCGAGAAGTGACATTATCCCGGCATGACACACACCCTGGGATGCATTATTGCTATGACTCGGTGGCTGGCATTTATTAAGAAATAAATACACATTTTGACAGGGTTTTGTAGCAGGTTTTGTAATGTGGAAGCATATTTCTAAAAATAGTTGATATTTTCCATATGTCCACTAAGTGGTGCTGTTATGCAGTGGGTTTACTCTTAATAGTGTTGTTCATTTGTCCATTGTGTGCACCCATGCCCCCAGGTCTGTCTCTCTGAGACCTATAGTTTTGTTGGTCCCATTGCCTGTCCTTGGTTTGGGAAAAGTGGTTGAGCTGAGAGGAGCGGGGGCTGAATCTTGTGTGTGACCTTGATTGTCAACAGAGGAGTGGGGATAAGAAGCTGTCTGCTGAGGACATTGTCAAGTTGCTGGCAGCAGTGGCTTTTTCCGATTGGGGTGTCACGATAATAACATTTTAACAATACAACAACTGTGATGAAGTTATGGGTATCGTGATAATTTTACCACTTGTGCAACAATATTAGAAAAAGTATTTAAATTCATTTTTTTACATCACTTACATATTTGATTCGTTTTCAAGCAATGCTATGCATTTATGCACATTATTTTGAAGTCTTTGCTGTAAAATAAATCAAAGAGAAATATTTAAAAAAAAATTATTTTTCACATTCAAATTTCTGAACTTTGTAAAATTGCTTGCATTTTTTTACATAAATTCAAATACACCATTAATACATGTGATATACACACAGAGTACAATGTAATTTAACATGATGATGAGCAAATATTTTTACTTGTTTGTTTAAGGAGCACCTTTCCCTGATTTTTTTCCTTGCCCTGCAAAATCATTAGGGGACTCCCTTACCTCACTGGGAGTTCCTCTGTAGTAGTTGCAAAATGTTCTCCTTAGCCCCTTAAGGAAGGGAATGGATCATATTTGTTTCTGACAGGGATTAGCCACTTGATCCCTTCCACTTCCTGATCACCAACACTGTCCCCCCACTTCCTTGTTTTGTAAGATCATTATATGCCTAGTGCAGTGACGTGCTCCATGCAAGTCTATGGGGTGGCATTTTAAAACTTATTTTTACAATTTTAACCTGACTTGTAGTACAAACTGGAGTCAGTATTCAAGTAAAATGAGCCTTGTTATTTTTGATAGATCTGGGTGGAGCCTTGAATGTAGCCTGCCTAGATTTCAGTATGGCCTCCAACAGCATTCCACGTAGGAGACTCATAAATAAGCTGGACAGCATGGGAGTGGGTCCAAAGGTAATAAACTGGGTAAGAAATTGGTTGAGGGATAGACAACAGACAGTGTTGGTAAACAGAGCTCACTCTGAGGAAGAGAGGGTGACCAGCGGGGTAAAACAAGGATCAATACTGGGACTGGTCCTCTATGTCTTTTATTAGCAACATTGCAGAGGGGCTAAAAGTGAAGGTGTGCCATTTTGCAAATGACACAAAGATCTGCAGTAGGGTAGACACCCCAGGGGAGGGGTGTGTGTGTATATGGAAAAATGAATGGAGATCGAAGAAAGCTTGAGGAGTGGTCAAAAGTGTGGCAACTAAGATTCTATGCTAAGAAGTGCAAAGTCATTCATTTCATAGATCTTGCTTGGCTAATCTGTTGTCCTTTTTTGAACCAGTTAGTGCTGCCTTGGATAAAGGCATGCTAGTGGATATGATCTTTTTGGATTTTTCAAAGGCCTTTGAGCCAGTCTCTATTAAAATCTTAGTCCAAGAATTAATAAGGCTTAACATCCATCCTAATATTATAAATTGGATTAACTCATGGCTAAGTAAAAGATCTCAATGTGTGTCGATACGTGGCTTTAGGTCAGCTTGGGGAGAAGCATCCAGTAGAGTTCCACAAGGCTCAGTTTTGGGACCCACCTTGTTTAATATACTATTATCATCCATGCAAGTGCCTGTGGGAGCTCGGTGCTGCAAATATGCAGATGACTGCAAGGTGGGGGACATTGTTTATGCTGATGAAACAGCAAAAATCTTTCAGGACAGTCTGAACCACTTGATTTATTGGGCACATGAGCATAAATTATTTTTTAATGAACCAAAATGTAAATTTATGCACCTCAGAATACAGAATTTAAAATATCAATACATTATTAACAATGTTGACCTAGAGGTTTGTACTGATGAAAAAGATTTGGATATTTGGATATCTGATAACTTGAAATTTGATTTTCACACTGACAAACTTGTCAGGAGATGCAATCAAATTATACATTGTATCCTAAGATCAATGAATAGTAGGGATTCTTCAGTTATTCTTCCCCTGTATACAGCTCTGGTACACCCATATATTGAATACTGTTTTCCCTTTAGTGCTCCATATTCCATGAAAGGAAGACAGAATTGAAAGAGTACAAAGGAAAGTAATTAAACAAATAAGGGAGGTAAAAGGATTACAATATCACAATAGACTTTGGTCTTTAAAACTATATTTTATGGATTACAGATGTCTAAGAGGAGAGCTATGCTTGATTTTTATGGTATTTACAAATCCAGAATTATTCGAGCATATTGGCCCAAATAGAAATACATAACATCATAAGAATACAAGGTCACATAATTTTAGGCTCATAGGAGAAACGAATAATACAGTAAGAAGGAGTCAATGGTTTACCCAGAGAGTGTGGTAAATGCTTGGAATGTACTGCCAAGATCTGTGGTTGAAAGTGGAAGTATGTCGGTTTTAAAAAAAAATTTAGACATATTTATGGGTGCTAAAAAATTTCTGTGCTCCACCGCGGTAAGGTGGCAAGTTCATTCATTGACCTCGGCCTTCTGAACTTGAAACCAAACCTATGAACCTAGGTATCATACTAGGGGTACAAGACAACATAAGGCATTAGCCCATATATATTGTCCCCAGCTTTCAGTGGAGGACACCTGAGTGATCAACTATCAGATGAAGATCCAATTTGGTCTTAAAAGAGTTCAAACTGGGTGCCTGGACCACTTCTTCTGGTAATCTATTCCATTTTCTAACAGTCCTAGGCTTAAAACTATAGCTCCATAAATTAGTTTTGCAATGTACCTCGACTAACTGCCAAGTATTACCCCTTAAAAAGTATGTGGATTCTTTATATTTCAGGCCCAGATCTTTCTGCAATTCCTCATCCTTAAAAATTCTATTTAACAACAACAGGTCCCCTCTTACTAGGTTTACTAGGTTTATTTCAAAAAAAGAAGACATAGGCCCATCTAGATTCCTCCCACATTGTGTGGGCACAATTTATAAGAAGTGAGTCTGGGTTAACTAGTTGTCGAGTCCCTTTTTAAATGCTTCGATATTGCCAGAATCTACCAATTCCTGCAGTAGTTTATTCCATAGTCGAGGCTCCCTCACTGAGGAAAAAATTAAGTCTAAGATTAGTTCTTCCTTTGGCACAATGAGCTGCTTGGTGTGACATCTAGGAACAATTCACCTGGTGTCAGGAACGAGCCCACATTTATTCATGAGATCTAAATTTTTTTGTAACTTGTATATTAAAAGTAGGTCCCCTCTAGTTCTTCTACTAGGTAAAGAACGTAAACCCATAGCAGTAAGTCTTGATTGATAAGGCCTATTTGCTAATCTTGGGACCATCCGAGTTGCACGTCTTTGTATTCTCTCCAGTCGATCAATATCTGACTTAAGGTGAGGGCTCCAAAAGGGGACCCATAGTCAATAAAGGGTCTGACACAAGTTCTATAAAGAGTAATTATACATTGTTCGGCTTTAGTGACAAAGGAGCGCTGAATTTGTCTGAGTAACCCATTTGTTAAGTTGGTCACTTTTATATAGTGGTCAGCTGGTGTAAGTTTTGAATTAACTAATATACCCAGGTCCCTTTCCAAATCAGTGGATTTCAACAGAGTATTATTAATATAATATTTGTTTCTAGGGTTATGAGTCCCAAAATGCTAAACCACACACTTTTCAAAGTTAAATTCCATCTTGTTGTCAATGGCCCATTTTTCAACCTGCTGCAAATCTAATTTGAGTGAATCAGAATCTAATTGATTATTCACAGGACCCCCAAGCTTTGAATCATCTGCAAATTTGGATAGCCAATTCTTGGTGGTTATTTGCATATCGCTAATATAAATGTTGAACAGAATTGGGCCCAACACCAATCCCTGCGGAACCCCACTAGTAAATACACCTGGATCAGAAGAGCAGCCATTTAAGACAACGCTCTGAGATCTATTGGTCAACCATGCACTTACCCAATTAACTAGTTGGTAGGAGAAGCCCAAGGATTCAATTTTTTAATGAGGTTACCATGTGGGACTTTGTCAAAGGCCTTGCTATAGTCCAGTAAAATAACATCTAGCTGGTGTTTATTGTCAAGGCCCTGACTAATGTTATTATAAAAAGATAATAAGTTTGAAGTGCAAGAATGACCTGTTCTAAATCTGTGCTGTGTGGAATCGTCAATGTTAAGTTCTATCATTTCTTTTTCGAGAAATTATTTTATCATTTTTTCCATAGTTTTACAAATAATTGATATAAGACTAATAGAGTGATAATTCTGGACATCAGACTTACTACCTTTTTTATGGATTGGGGTAACAAATGCTGTCAACCAATCAGCGGGGATTTCTGATTTATGAAGATATTTATTGAAAATTATTTCTAATGGAATAGCTAATACTTCAGCAGCTTCAATAAGGAATCAAGCACTGATTTGATCGGGTCCAGGGCTTATGGTTTTCTTTAATGATTTAAGAAGTGGGATAATATCTGAAACATTAATGCTATACATCTGGGTTGGTTCCAAATGAGGGCCAGAACTTTTTATAAGGGAATGGGAGCTTTTTTTAGTGAAAACTGAACAAAAGTATGTATTGAAAAGGTTAACCATACCAGAGTCTAACTGCATAGGAGTACCGTTATGTGTAAGAGGACCTACCTTGCGTGAATTACCCTTTTTATTATTTAAATAAGAAAAAAGTGCTTTGTATCAATCTTTTGTATGAGCCAATTTAAATTTAATTTTCATTTTGGCTTGCTTAATCGTATATTTCAATTTAGTAGTGATTTTTTATACTTAGAGAAAACTACACTATTGCCCTTATATTGACCAGATTTTAGATTTTTAAAGAGTTTGTCCTTATTATTAATTTTTGTTCTACTGAATTTATTCTACCATTTGGGAATCCTACCCTTTTTATTCTATTTGGTTTTTATAGGTACATATTTGTCTTCAAGGGAATGAATTAAGTTTTTTTAATGAGATCCATGCCTCATTAGTTGAAAGTCCCTGGAAGGCCTTTTCCCACTGTATGTTACTGATTTTATCAATGATGGTGTTTAAATTAGTAGTATCATAGTTTTTATATGTTGACTTGTTTTTTAAACTATAATGATCTCCCAGTAGGTCAAACAAAATTGAATAGTGGTCACTATTCCCCAATGAGTCCAAAATGTGGATGTTGGAGAGTTTGTGTCTCATGTTCGAAATAAGAAGATCGAGAATATTAATTCCTCTAGTAGGGGAAGAGATGAGTTGTGATAGACTATTATCTGTTAATACTGACAAAAAGTCAGTGTCCTGTTTACTTTTACTTGTATTAGTGGACCAATCTATGTGTGGCATATTGAAATCTCCCAGTATTATTACATCCCTATGATTAGAGACATGAGCAATATCATTTAACAAAGCATTCTTATATAAAGAATCAGACATCAGGGGGTTATAACAGTTGCCAATAATTATTTGAGGAAGCCCCTTCAACTGAACAGCCACCTAAATGCTTTCAGAATTATTTTGAACTGAAAGTTTGTAAGAGGAGATATCATCTCTGATATAGAGACAAACCCCACCACCTTTCTTATCCACTCTGTTTTTATAGTAAAGTTTATAGCCTGATATTCTTTGGTTCCACTGAGAATATGAATCCCACCAGGTTTCTGTTATTACAATTATACCCACATTTAAAAGTTTACTTTTAGCATCCAATTCCAATAATTTGGAGAGATTTAAGGAATGGGCATTCAGGAACAGAATTTTTAATTCTCCATAACTCCAAAGTCCATAATCCTAATTTGTTTAATCTTGTTCCATATAATACATTTCTCAATCTCAGGATTTGTTTAGTGAGTGTTCTCTGAGGCCTTTCCATTCTGTTTTTATCTTTCTTTTACTATGGTCTCCGCACAGCTGAACAAAAATCAAGAAGGGTTCTTATATATGCCATATACAGTGGTAACAATACTGACCCACTTCTAGAAAAAAAAAAGGTTCTATGCATAGAATTTACTAGATACATTGCCCTATTGGAAATATTACTACTGAGTATCCCAGGCTTCTGTGTGTTCCTATATACACACCTGAATCCTTTTCACAGACAGATTCTCTCAGCTTCACCCCTGCAGATATTAATCTTGATGTATATTGTTCTTCCTCCTGTGCAACACAACACATTTGTGAAAACTAAATGCCATTCTGTTTTGCTCAGCCCATTCATCAATTGTTATTCAATTTTGTCCCAGTGATAGTCGGTCCTCAAATGTGCTGGCAACACCTCCTATCTTCATATCATCAGCAAACTTGACTAATTTATTACCATTCTCCACCACCAAATACCCAACAAAAACATTGAACAATAAGGGACCCAGGATGGACCCCTGGGGCACCCCACTCATAACACACACCTCATTTGATACTTGTCCCAGAACTCTCAATCTCTGTATCCTTCCAATCAGCCAAGCCCTAATCCAAGCTACCAGGGCATCATCCACTCCCATTTTTGCAAATTTCCAAATAAGCCTACCATGTGTAACCCTGTCAAATGCTCTACCGAAATCCAACATAACCATATCCACAGACTCCCCTCTATCCAAATATACTCCAACATGATCATAGAAACATATCAAATTGGTGTCTTGGCGAAACCGTGTTGCATTTTGTCATTTAAATTGTTGGCTACCAAATATCTCTTGATTTGATCCGTGATTACCCCTTCAATTAATTTCCCCACAATGGACATCAAACTAACCGGTCTGTAATTTGACACTTCCTCTTGTTTACCTTTCTTATATATAGGAACCACAGTGGCAGTCCTCCGGTCTAGTGGTACATATCCTTCCCTCAATGTTCTATTGGCTATATCAGATATAAAAGATGCCATTTTCTTACCTAATTATTTTATACATTTCAGATGGAGCCCATCGCAGCCTGCTGATTTATCTACACTAAGAGTCTGAATTTTGCTGTATACTTTCTCTGCAGTAACATACTCCTTATAATAAAAAACATTGTTTCCCATCACCCCACCCTCTTCTCCTATGTCCTCCTTGCTGAAGACCTGGCTGAAGAAACTATTGCATTCCTCAGCCATCTCCTCAAGTTTGGAAACCAGAACCCCATTTCTTTTAAGTGGAACGATACTTCTGTTTTTCCCCCTTTTACTATCTATGCATGAAAAAAAAAACCTTTATGTCTGATTTGGAAGTCACTAATCTAAATTCTAATTGTTTTTTGGCTATTCTGATTTCTTTTTTAAGAAGATATAAGGTCTTCCTGTATTTTACTTTATTCACATTTGACTGAGTATGTTTCATCCTGACGTAGCACCTTCTTTTCTTCTTACTCAACTTAAGTATGCTTTTATTTAACCATTGTGTTCTCCCCTGCTATTATAAGCTGCTTTAGAAGATACATATTTATCCTCCAAATGCTTAACTGTATTTATTCATTTCCCTCAGCACAATTTGGTATTCATTTCTTTAGTTATCAAATCCCAATCCCTTCTTTCTATCTCTTGTCTTATACCAGTATAATCTGCCTTATTATACAGGAGGGGTAGCAATAATAGTCAAAAACTGCATTGGCATAGGAGGAGTGGAGGAGGTGGAGGGAACTGTTGAGGCAGTTTGGGTCACCTTGATAACAAGGGGGGCAAGAGAATAAAAATAGGAGTGGTGTATAGATCCCCTGTGCTGGCAGAGGAGCTGGAGGAGAGTCTGGTGGCAGATGTTGGGAGACACTGCAGATTGGGCAGGGGAAGGGTGGTGGTATTGGGGGACTTAAACATATCAGGAATGGACTGGGAGACTATGACATCCTCGGTGGCCAGGGAACAGAGGTTGTTGGATGTCTTTCAGGATGCATTCCTAACTCAGCAGGTGGGGCAACTGACCAGAGAGGCGCGGATACTGGATGTGGTCCAGTAAGACAGTGACCAGATTGGGGGCCGGGAAGTAAGGGACCCATTGGCGGGGAGCGGCAATGCCACGGTCTGGTTCTGCCTGGATCTAGGAGGGGTAGAAGTCTGCACAAACATGGAGGTAGCTGACTTCAGGGGGGTGGATTTCAAGGAAATGGGAAGGATCTTTAAGGAGCATTTGGATGGGATTGGACCAGACATGGATGCTGGCAGTAGGTGGGAAATCAGTCCCAAAAGGTGATTTTATGCAAGGATCACGCCATTCCATGCCACAGGTGTACAAACACATTTCAAGCAGGAAGTGAGAAATGACAGCTGTACTGTTCATGAGGTGGTGTGAACAAATTTGTATGTTGACAATTTGGAGTGAAAATATTAAAAATTCACAAAGTTATGCACCTGCATAGAAACTGCACAATGCACACTCATAACGTGCCCATTTTGGGAATTTTTTCACCAAATTTTCACCATGTGCTTTTTGGCACCCCACCTCATGAACAGTGACCCTGCTGTTTCATTACTCAGTCCCAAAAGGTGATTCCAAACAGGGACTGCAAAATCACCTTTTGGGACTGAGTAATTATATGACAGTGCCAGTGTTCATGAGGTGGGTCCCAGAAATCTGATGCTGAAAATTTGATGCAAAAGGACCTAAAAATGTCCGAGATATCAACATAAGTTCAAAATGCATTTGACTGCCATTGTACAGCACATACCTTGATTATTCTGTTCGCCATTCAGCTTTGAAGAGTGCAGACATGCCCCTGTCCATAGAAGATGCCAGCCGCTGACCTCTGGAGGTAAGTATGGGGTAATGGGGTTGCAGGGACCTGGGTGTGCAGAGGGATGGTCAGGAAGGGGGAGGGGGATGGGAAGACAACAAGGGACCATTTTCTTCTTTACAGGTTTAATTAAAAAATGTCAGGGGACTATTTCCTTTTTTTCAGGGATACAAAATGTTTGGGGACACTGGGGGTGGACTTCCCAGAGTTCCAGAATGGTGGTGGGGTGACATAGCTGGAGACACTGGAGGTGGGCTCCCCAGTGTCCCATAGCACAGTGGGGGTCATGGACATGGGGATTGGGTACCCCAATGTCTGACAGTGCTTGGGGATCGCTGACATGGGGATTGGGCACCCCAATGTTGGACAGTGCTGGACGGGATCACCAACATGGGGACTAGGCACCCCAATGTTGGACAGTACTGTGGGGATCACTGTCATGGGGATTTGACATCCTGATGTTGGACACTATGAGGATTGCCTACATGGGGATTGGGCACCCCAGGTGGGCTAATTGGTCATGTAAATCAAAAGGCCAAAACTCTTTCAGATTAGAGTGGCTTCAGTACTTTGAAGAGCATAACCATTCAGCCCACCCAGCTGAGAGTTGCATCAGGACCACACTTAGTGGTTATTGGGGTAGATTGCTGAGCTCCTGGTTCTGTGAACTGCAATGGGCTCGGCAGTGACACCCCCCCCCCGAAATCCCATATTGCCACAATACATTGGTTTGCACAAGCACAACCCAACATAAAAAAGGTGAATGTGCCAAAGGAAAATTGGTAATAAAACACTTCTAATATTCAATCATTGCACAAAGACATTCTAACCAGAGACACTTGGATGGAGACCCATTTCTAATGAATATTCTTTTTTTATGTAATCAACAATTTTATTTATTTTACATTTTTTTACATCTCATCAAACATGTAGAAAAACTGTATCTTCACAATTTATCTAGCTGAGAAAAAAATAGTCGCTTGGATGAACAGGCTAGAAATAATATTCAAAAGTGATAATAAACAGACTCAACAGTTACTAGATTTATATTTTCTTTTTTTTTTAATTTGTTCCAAATAAACCACATGCTGATATGGTAACCAAGGGGTATGGGTTAGTGGGGGGGCTGGGGATGAACTTGGCACAGCAATGATCTATATGCAGGAGATAGGAAGCACTTGAGTGGGGGGGATTATTAAAACAGGGGATAGAATGGTTCATAGAAGCACTTCATTTCATTTCATTTTATTTTTTAACCCTGTAAGTCTGATGAGCAAATTGCTGGTTTTCACAGACGACAAGCAATACAATGAACAGGAAACCAAAACAATAACATTACAATACATTATAACACTTCACATCAACACTTATCAATAGGGATGTAAGTTTGTCATGGCAGTCATACACGTCATTGATTCCATGACATTTGATCTTTATTCAAGACTTCCATGACTTTCACTAGTGTCAACAGAATGTAGCAATGATGACAGTGCCACAACATTTACTACTGTTTACTAATGATTTCACGAACAAACAATGAGTCATTAAAATCTCATCCATGACAAACTTACATCCCTACTTATCAAATGCATCCTTGAGTACACTGTAAGTACTTTTTCAGCTTTGACTTTAAAGAGAATGAAGAATTACAAGTTGATATTTCAAATGGAGTGAATTAAAAGAATGTGGTCCCCTATATAACAACGAACATTGTCCAGAGGATCTCTTAAAAAATGGAACATTAAATGTAAACTTTGACTGAGTTCTAGTGCAATTAGGGTTAACATATTCAGGAAAAAGCAAACTCACTGAAATAGGTGACAAACCAGCTTTGATATTAAATAGAAAAAAACACATCTTAAACTGAATTCTATTTATAAGAGAAAGACAATTGGAAGATTTTAACACCAAACAATGATGAGTTCGAGTGGAGGCAGAGAGCATAAATCTTAATATGGAATTACTGTATATGTAACTGACAATTTTCCTAGGAGTCTAGAGCTCATAGGAGCATAAACCACTAGGCCATAGTCCAAAGTACTAAAAAGAAAACTGTGCGCAAGAAGCCTCCTGGATTCAGATGTTAAATAATGCTTAACTCTATAGAGACATCCAAATCTTTGATGTACTTTTTTTTATAGTGGAAAAGATATGTTGTTCAAAAGTAAGGCTGGCATCAAAAATAATCCCCAAATATTTTAAATGTGTCAACTAAGTCAATGGTATTTCCCTTAACATCGCAGACAGGTGGAAGGTCAGACAAATTAATTTTTCTACTAGAAAAAAGCATAACTTTTATTTTTACTGAATTAAGCACAAGGGAATTAGTGAGCAACCAAGTTTGGAATAAATTTAAATTGACCTGAAGCTTATCCAAGGCCTCCTTTGGATTTAAACAATCCTTATAAATAACTGCATCGTCAGCATACATTATAATAGAACTTGATGGACACGAAGATGAGGCATCATTCATAAGGAGAGAAAAAATAAGTGGGCCCAAGATAGAACATTGGGGAACACCACTACTAATTAACTTAGAAGAAGATGAATGACCTTCAGTTGTTGTCACATGTGACCTGTCTGCGAGGTAATGAGAATACCATTTAATCACCTCACTAGAAAAGTGCATTTTTTCCATAATGCAGGGAAGCAAATTGTGTTCCACAAGGTCAAAGACCTGGTGAGGTCCACAAAAAGAGCAGTGACCAAGTGCCCTTTATCTAGGGCTCTCTGGATGCTAGTAGTGAACCTCACTAAGGCTGTTTCAGTATTATGCCCTGCCTTAAAACCATGCTGATGGGGTTAATAAATCACATTTATTAAGATACTCCAGAGTCTGGTCTAAAATTATTTTCTCAAGAATCTTGGACAAGGTTTGTAGAAGAGCTGTCGGATGGTAATTGGAGACCAGTGAGGTAGTTAAAGGATGAGAAACTATATCTATACCCAGTCTAAGTATTCAGATGTCTAAGGAGTCAGTTAACAAAAATGGTTTCTGGTAATTACCAAGTACATATGTGAGTTTAAACTAGGTTGGGGGTGGTGAGTAGACAGCTGGTATGAAGGGTACTCAGAGAGGGGAGCCCAATGAGCTTATCCCCTAAGACAGCAGGGGAGGAGTCAGGGTAGAGACACAGAGGGGGGAATGGGGGAAACACTGGGTAAGGCAAAGAAAGATATGGGTGGTCACTTTGAATGCTAGAAGCCTAGGTAAAAAGTTAGCTGAGTTGCAGGTTCTCTTGGCAGTGAGGAGGGTGGGCATTTCTGCCAGCGCAGAAATGTGGGTATCCAGTATCAGGACTGGGATATGATGATCCCAGGGTACAAAATATTCAGGAAGGATAGGGCAAAAGGGAAGGGAGTGTGTGGCGATCTATGTACAAGAAGGGATAAGGTGTGCAAGAGAGGATGGGGAGGCAGGTAGAACAGAGGCCCTATGGATGCAGCTACAGGACTCAAGAGGTAGGACACTGAGGATGGGGATAGTATACAGACCTCCAGCACAAGGGGAGGACCTTGACAGAGAGTGAGCTGAGCAATCAGAAGGGTCACGGAATCGGAAGAGGAGCACCGTGGTGGTGGGGGACATCAACCTACCTGGGGTGGAGTGGAGGACTCCAGCCACCATGAGTGTGAGGGAGCAGGTCATACTACAGGCATTTCAGGACAGCTTCCTGGAGCATTTGGTACATGAGCCTACTAGATTGGATAGGACTCTGGACATGGTACTTGCAAATGGGGAGGCTATAAGGGATTGAGTGGTGGGGGACCCTCTAGCTGGGAGTGACCACCACTTAGTGTGGTTCACACTTAATATGAGTAGGGAAACAGGGGATATGGAAACCATGGTGATTGATTTTAAAGGGGCATACTTTAGTAGGATGGTGAAGATTTTGAGTAAGTATCTGGCAGGCATTCGTTAGGACATGGATGCTAATCAAAAGTGGGAAATTATTAAAAGTGGTCTGACAGAGGCCACTGGAGCATGTACAAAGGCATGGAGTAAGAAGGGAAGGGCAAAGAAGCCCTGTTGGTTGATTCATGAGGTCATGGAGGGGTAAGGGCCAAGAGAAAGGTATTTAGAAAACTCAAGAAGGTGGGGGGGTGAGTTCCTATTTCACCTCAAAGGCACGAGGTGTGGCAATCTGGATTAGGAACAGGTTCCAAGGAATAGTTACTAAGGTTACCAGTGATAGTGGGGGATGATATACACTACTCCAGATACAACTCAGTGAGGGACAGAAAGTGGCAGTGGGGTCAGTTTACACCCCAAATATAGACAACTCTGCATCTTTTAATCAGCTGTCTGCAGAAATGGCTGATTTCTCAGGCCCTTGGGTTTTGAAGGGCAATTTTAATTGCATTTTAGATATGATCATGGACAGGTCTTCTAAGGCGGGGGGGGGGCAATTAAGTAAGTGTGCCAAGGCCTTGTTGAATCTTATGAGTGACCACGGGCTAGTGGATTCCTGGAGGCATTTGAGCCCTAGGGGAAGAAAGCACTCATTTTACTCACAGTCGGCAAACAATTATGCCAGATTAGACCTATCCCTTATATCACAGGAGTTGGAACAATCACTAGTATCTGTTAAATATGGCCCCATCCTAATTTCTGATCACTCATATGTACTTGTAGTATTGAATCTAATGGGGGCAGGAAGGGCACTTGGACAATGGAAATTGAACCCCATGCTATAATAGAACCTAGACTTTGTCAAAATGGTTAAGGATCTGTTAGGAAGCTCTAGAAAAGGCTTACAGTGAAACCCCTTCACCCACAGTATATCAGGAACTCCAGACAGTAAAGTGGAAATACAATGTAAAGAGCACAGCATGTATTGAGAGAGCTATATTGTTAATGGGGGCAAATGGTTGGCATGCCAATTAAGAAACAGGGTAAATGTCAAAAAAGTATCACAGATTATCAATGACAATAATGAGGCCTGTGATGGAGAGGCACAGATTGGGGAATGTTTTAGGGACTTTTATGAGAACTTATACCAAACAGAGGTAGTACCAGAGGATGAGCAAATCAAAGGATTCCTAGACAATGCCACATTTCCACAAATTCAAGAACATGATAGGGCCCAGCTTAAAGTATCTATCCAGTGGGAAGATGTTAAAATAGCTATTGCACATTTAAAGGGAAGGAAAGCCATGGGGCCTGATGGCTACCCAGTAGACATCTTCAAAACATTTAGTAATGAGTTGAGATATCCCTTAATGAATGTGATAAATGAAGCCCTCAGATCTGGCACAATTCCACCCCCTATGAGAATGGCCACAATAACAATCCTGCCTAAACCTGGGAAGGATCCAAATAATTTACCTCCTGTTGACCTATATCTCTCCTTACCTCAGATTACAAAATAATGGCAAGAATCCTGGCTGCCAGAATAGAAAACGTATTCCCTAAAATAATACACGGGGACCAGTCAGGTTTTGTTAAGGGGAAGGAAGTGGAAAACAAATGTAAGACATGCCCTAAATATGGTCTGGAAATGGGGATAGCCAGGGGAAGTGGCATCTCTGGTATTCTGGTGCTTGATGCTGAGAAAGCATTTAACAGAGCGAAATGGAAATATTTATTCAGCACTCTGAAAGCCTTTGGTATGGGGGACACTACTACCAAATGGATATCTTCCTTATACAGTGCACCGCACTCACAGCTACTTGTAAATGGTGCCTTAACTCAACCCTTCCAGCTGATGACAGGAATGAGGCAGGGTTGCTCTCTCTCTCCATTTCTCTATGTCATGTCCTTGGAGCCCTTGGCTGCGGGGATCAGGAATGACCCAGGTATCCAGGGTATGGAGGCAGGGGAAGATCATCATAAGCTTACATTATTTGTGGATGGTTTACTTTTATATCTAAAAGACCAATTAAAAAGTATCCCCAGAGTGCATGGCATACATACTGAATATGGGGCTCTATCCAATCATCGAATTAACTGGTCCAAAAGTGAGTTGCTAGTACTGGGTGAGCTTAGTAGAGGTAATATGCCTGACCTACTGTTACAACTAAGAATGGTTCAGTCTTTGAAATACTTGGGTATTATGATACCAAAAAACCCAAGTAACCTATACAGGGAAAACAATCTCTCTCTTCTCACTGGGATTAAACATGACTGTGACAGATGAGGAGACTTCCCATTAGCCTGAGAGGATGGGTTAATTCAATAAAGATGAACGTTCTCCCAGATGTTTATATTTATTTCAAAATCTTCCTATCAGGGTACCTGAATACATTTTTAAACAACTGGATGCTATATTGAATACATTTATGTGGAATGGGAAAATTGCTGGGATTAAAAAAACAATCTTACAACTTCCAGTAAAATAAGGAGGTCTGGCAGCATCAAATTTTAAATTCTATTACTGGGCAGCCCAACTGGCCTTCCTAAGCAAACCAAACAACACTACAAAACCAGCTTGGCTGAGGATGGAAGAACATATTGTGGAAGGGTTGATGCAGGGGTTCCTCTCTCCGTCCCTAAGATTACTTGTTCCACCCAAGTATAAAAATCTGTACACACAATGTCTAGCACAGTTGTGGGTTGGTGTACATTAATTCATAAATCATACACCAGCTGTCTCCTCCAAATCTAGCCTATATAAGGGATTGTTGGGATCCAGGGGGTATGGTGTATTCCTGCATCAGACAATGCACAGATGGAAGAAACTAGGCATAGGCACTATTGGTGACCTATTTTGTGGAGGAGCTCTAAAACGTTTTCGTCAGATAAAGGAGCAATATAGGATATCTGACTCAGAGTAATTTCAATATACTAATTTAAAATCTTTAATTATGTGTCTTGATCCTGCTTATTACCCCATTGAAGAGATAATTTATTGGCCTCATCCAGATTCTTCAGTTATTTCATCACTATATCATCTGTTTCTGGGAGTGAGGCCTGAACCAGAAATCAGGGCAAGAGTTAAATGGGGAGAAGACCTTCTGCTACAAGTAAGTAATGGAATGAGGGATAGGGTAGTGAAAACTATGCATGAGTGCTCAGTATCTAATAAACTCAGGAGAATACAGTTGAATTTTGTTTATCAGACCTACTGCACCCTGAGCAGGCTATACAGATTTACCCCATCGAAATCAGACAATTGTCCTATATGTGTGACACAAAAAGGTAATTTTATACAACTGGAACTGACCTGCCCCAGAGTTGCTCCCTTCTGGGTCCAGATGCATATCACGCTGAATATATTGCCAAAATCCCTTCCCAGGACACCAGCCGAGTTTATGCTAGGGGTAAGTTCTGATGGAACAAGCAACAGCAAACAGTGCTTGGACCAACACTTTAGCAGGCTGTGGAAGGAACTTCCGGTTTGATGAGACAACAAATGACGGCTGATTAATTTCTCTCCACAGACTCCCAGAGGTAAAACCTGCCAGATTCCATAACGAGGGGTCCTCAAAATCTCCCCCTTATTTTTGACTGAATATCTTACCTTTTCTTTCGTATTCCGTGGCTGACTGATCATGAACGACTCAGGGATTCTACAGTTTACTACCAGCTTTAGTGATGAGAGAATGGAGCCACCTCAGGTCACACTTGGTAAGCTACAGGCCTCGCTGTCATCGCTCCTCTCGGAGTTTCAAACCTATTGCACCAAGTATAGGGCTGACCAACAAGCTCTAAAAATACCTTGTCAGCTTTGGAGCAGAAGGCAGCAAAACTTGAAAGTAAAATGGGGGAACATGATCAGAAAATCCATAAACTATACCAAGTCTCTGTTAAATTACTCAGAGACAACATTGATCTGCAAGAGAAACTTGAGGACCTGGAAAACCGCTCAAGGTGGTCTAACATTAGAATTGTTGGGGTGCCTGAGGGAATGGAAGCAGGAGACCTTAGAGCATATGTTGAACACCTCTTTGATGAGGTCTTAGCTCTACAACATCTCCGTCCCTACGACATAGAGCGTTTACATTGGGCTCTTACCCCCCCCAAAGACCCCCAAGCAAGACCGTGCTCCACTGTCTTGTGCATGCAGAGTTTTATTAAAAAGGAAGAGATCATCAAAAACGCATGGAGCCTTAAGAAAATCTTGCAGGATGGTGCCCATAGAATTACTTTCGACCATGACTTTTCCCCAGCTGTGGTGCAGCAACGGAGAGCGATGCATACAACCAAAAAGGAACTGCAGGCACATAACCTAAAAGCTACAATAATCTTTCCAGCTAAATTAAAAATATGGCTTGGGAACTATATAAAAGTTTTTGATACATCGGACGAGGCAAAGCTATACCTACAACAAAATAACCTGCTCCCTGCGCAAGAGGCCATGGACTCAGAGACTACATGTACAAGGGAAAAACGCACTCACCAGTCGCCGAGTAAATCCTCTCTGTCCCCTGCCCACAAGCGAAGTAAACAAGCTGAGCCTCTGAGGGATATAAGGGCGATACTCCAGGAATATGCATACCACCCTGGTAGCTCACCTAAGCCAGCAGTGCAGGTCTCTCAGGATTGTGGAGACACCACATTTAAGGTGTAGAGCCTTCTTGTACAGCAGCGTCTTCCTGGTTTGTCAGCGGCACTTATGGATTCCTCCAATTTTTAGGATGACTAGGCTTGAGAAGGGATTACTCTGCCTTTTGCTGTCTGTTGAGTATTCTGAAGGAGGCTGAGAGATGGGGAAATGGGGGACGCAGGCATTTTTACACACGCGGCCTGGGCAGTTAGCTTACCCTTTCATCTGGACCTACATTACCCAGCCTCCTCAGCACTGACTGCCAGGGCAATCTATGATACCTTTGAACTGAGTTCCTGACCTCCTGACACAGGGCATGCTATGTTGGGTACAACCTCCACTGTTCTCCACTATTCTTCTGTTAGAGCATGCTGGAGGATGAAACATGTACCTGGGCGAATGTTTCTCCACGCATCTCCTTTGTGTGACTATATTATGTGCTATCCTTTGTGCTCATGGAAGGGTCCTATGCCTCAGATTGACTATATCTATATTACTTATACCTTATTATTTATATTTGATCACCACTGAAGTGGACACACTCAATACTAATCAGTGTTTTTTTTTTTTTCTTTTTTCCCTCCTCCCTATTTTCCTATTACCTTTTTAAATTCAACAAAGTGGATTAGCATCATTGGATACAATCTTCCCTATTTATTAGATCAGTCTCTATCCCAGATGGGGAAATCCACTGTATGCTGGATTTTTATCCTCTTAGAAGGTGTTACTATGGGGGTTGACATGCTGACAGGACGAGGGAGGATTGAAGATGGTAGTGTGCTGCCATGCAAGACAAAGTGGAGATTATGCCTCTATCTTCTTTTCCCCTTCCCCTCTTAATATTACCCTCACACCCAGCCCTTATTATAGTATTGGCATTTACCTTTGCTTCATATACATATTTAGAACCCCTTCCAAGAGGTAAATAATTGCCCCTGGAATGCGGGCATTTACTTTTTACCCCACCCTAATACTCTGGGAACATGTGACTCCACTTGGTGACTCAGTCTGTTTTCTACCCTTTACTGGAGCTCTTGACTGAGAATCCAGGGAGTGCCCAGTTAGCCGGAGGGGGGAGCCCCCCCCCAGATCTGGACTCCTAATTGGAGCACTGCAATAAACTGCTCCCCACGTGGAAGTCGTCCTGGTTTGGTTTTACTCATCCTAGTACTTAGTTTATCTATTAGTTTAATGTTGGACTGTTGTCAGTTGTGTCAGTTACTTTGTATAGCATGTAATTATGCAACTTCATGGTTACAATTGAAATGCAGCCTGGTGGGGGTTGAGGGGAGGGGGGGAACCGTGGATATGGCTCCATTAGGAGTTACTGAGGAGGTACAGGGAAGGGGCATGACATTGTGGTCCTGGAGCGTGCATGGTATCGCCACCCCCATTGAGAGACAGAGGCTATTTAGCGATATAGGAAAGGCTAATCCCATATTTGTGTTTCTCCAAGAGACTCACCTGAGCCAGGTTGAATATGCTAAGTTAGGGGGCACAAGATGATACCAGTTGGTTGGGGCATCCTCGTATAACAGGGGTAGAAGACATGGGGTGGCGATCCTAGTACATTCCAGAATCACAAGGGTAGACTTTGAATGTGGTCCAGGACCCAAAGGAATGTTTTATTCTGGTGGTGGAAACACTTTCAGGATGAACCTATACACTGGTATCCTGGTATTTACCACCAGGGACCCAGGCGGTGGAGTTGAAAAGATTTTTTAAGGTTTTGGATCAGAACACCCAGGGCTCCCTCATTATTGCTGAGTACCTGAATCTGACAGTAAACCCTTCTGTAGATACAGAATATCCAAATAGAAGCAGATATACCCCCCCTTAGGAAACTCTGGAAAACTGGGATGTATAAAAGAGACTTGTATGACATATTTAGAACCCTATATCCCAGTGCTAGGGAATATAAATGGTAGCCCCAAAATACCCAGTCTGCTGCCTGGCTAGACTATGCTTATGTATCTAGGGACCTTATAGGATCTGTGTCTGCGGTAACAACCACCCAACCTTGCTTTCTGACCTTAGACCACTACAGGCTAGTACAGATTTGGGTATCAGCTCAGAATGTTCCCCATGGAGACTAAATGTTATGCACCTTGCATCCCCTGAGGCTTGCGACTTTATTCAGCAACAAATTCAAGATATCCTTGACCATAATGGCCAGCGACATACCCCAGCAATATTATGGGATATCATTAAAACTACGTTGAGAGGTGCATTAATTGAATGGGGGACCAGGATAAAGAAGGATAGCGAGCGTACAGAGAAGGTACTGGTACAAGAGCTGGACCATCTCCAGAAGCTCTCTAAGCATATGCAATCATTTTTTCATCAGAGACTTCTCCACGTCAAAAGCCAGCTTCAGGGTATACAGGACCAGAAATTCCTAGCCCAACTCTATTATCTCCATAGTTTAAATCATCAGGGTGGCCCCGCTTCTATGAGATGCATAGCTAGAAAAGTCAGAGGGCAGAGAATTCTTACCAGAATCCCCAAATTATGGTCTGCTACCCGTGGTAACTTGGTGAGCCTCCCTTCCCAGATACGTGTGTTTTTTCAGGAATATTACTCATGGCTCTATCAGACCTCTAACATTGCTAATCAAGAGGCGAGGCTGACCTTTCTCCATTGGTTAGGCCTCTCCACTTTAACTAGGGAGTGCCAAGCAAGCTTACTCTCTCCAGTTAATAAAGAGGAGTTATCCCAAGCTATTAAGAGAGGAAAAACCAGAAAAGCACCTGGTTTTGATAGCTACCTCATAGAGTTCTATCAGTTTTTTTGGGAGGAACTTACACCCCTCCTACTACAAGTTTTGGTGTCAGTTCAGGAAGGGGGGATCCACCGCTCTCTTGGAAGACCTCACTGCTAAATCATATCCCCAAACCTGGAAAGGATCTCACCAAACCAGACTTATACCACCCAATTACATTGGCCAATGTGGATTACAAGCTGTTTATGGCAATACTGGTGCATAGGTTAGATTAAATAATGCCCCTTATTATACACCCTGACCAAGTAGGATTTCTTAAGCAGCGTCAGGCAGCGGATGCTATCCGCCGGACTTTGCTGGTACAGCAACTGGCTGTCCATTCTCTGGAGCCCACCATATTTCTTAGCATGGATACCCGCCAAGCATTTGATGCGGTAGAGTAGGCTTTTCTATGGAATGTCATGAACACTATGGGGTTTCCTCATCAATTCATATATCAACTTAGGACAATATATGAATCCTCAAAGACATACTGTAAAGTGATGGAAGGGATATCACAGGCTATTCCAATCTGCCGAGGGACAAAGCAAGGTCGCCCCCTTTCACCTTATCTTTTTGCCATCTATATTGAACCATTAGCACACGCTATTCGGATACATCAGGGTGTTAAGGGAGTTACTATCCATGGCACTCCACAGAAGATATCTTTATATGCAGATGATATACTGCTTACCTTGTCTGACCGTGTGCCTCACTCTCTGCAGTTTGGGCCCTCCTTTCCATATTTGGGGAACTCTCAGGTTATACTCTGAACTCCAATAAAACAGAAACATTCTTGTACAATTACTTCCCTCCCAGGGACATAAAATCCAAATACCCGTTCAAATGGTACCAACTTAAATTAAAATACTTGGGTATACACCTCACCAGATTTCCTTCACACCTGGACCTGGATAATTTTGAGCACCTCACACACCAGTTAGAAAATTTGATTGGTAACTGGAAGCTGAAGGCAGTCCCCATGCAAGAAAGAGTTCTGTTGGTTCATCAACAATTACTATCCTGGGTGCTCTATCCAATCCAAACCTTAGCTGTACCCCCACCTAGATGTTATATCTGGTCATGGAATAGGCTTACTAGAAGACTCATCTGGCTGGACAGTCCCCCTAGGGTATCTTTAAAACAGTTGCAGGCTCCAAAAAACAGAGGGGGTATTAATCTCCCCAATTCTGAGACTTATGTTAGGGCCGTGATGCTTCATATAGCTCTCCTCTGGTTTACAGCCCGGACCAATGCTATTTGGCTTGGGATTGAATCCACACTCCTAGGGGACATCAATGACCCAGTTTTAATGGCTGGTATGCCAAACCCTCAACATCTTTTGGAATCTACCCAAATATTCTGGAAAGCCTGGCGTAGGCTTCTCCCTTCCCTGATACCCCCTCGGTATATCTTTCAGTTTCGTACTCTCAGGAGTTTGAGTCTCCCGGATGATAGATAAATGATACAGGCTCTTAAGTTGTGGGAGAGGTTAGGGCTCAAATGGGTTTTTCAGTTCTATACGGAAGAATAACTTGGGGGGATTCTCTTACATCCAAGGACTATACGGTGTCCCTGGGAATACATATCGAGAATATGTTCTTATCAGCCGAATAATCAGTGGAATGACTCACCCCCAATACTCTCATATAGGAGAGACCCCAAAGGTAGTCCTCTGGCTGAGAGAGAAACTGTATGTTCAGAAGTCTAATCCTGCAGTGAGTGAGCTATATTGGTTTCTCCATAACTTAGAGTATTTATATAAACTCCCATGGTTAATTAAATGGGAAAGGAAATATGGATTCCAGCTTCCACTACAGCAATGGGTGGCAAATCTAGACATTATCCCGATGATATGTACTGTAAATCCCCTTGGTGGTGTTTATTTGCTTGGAAAGTTATAGCTCACTACTTCCTGACCCCAGAGAAGACTGCCTGGCTACACCTTCAACCAATTGCCTGCTGGACAGGGTGTGGAAGTTTGAGTCCTAATTTAGCGCACATGCTTATCTTATGCCCGAAATTAGCAGATTTTTGGGACGGAGTAATACGGGATATTGTTAAAATCTGCGGTGAAAAGGAATGGCTACAACCACATTTCTTCACTACCCGTTGCTCAGTGACCCAACTGACCCCCTCTAAGTCTGAACTTCAGAAGGTATTAATATTTTTTCCACCTACAATGAAAGCTATTACCAGAAAATGGGGTCAGGCCGAGGTCCCTACAATGCAGGAATGGCGAAAAACAGTTCAGGAATTCTCCAACGATGAGAGAATTGCAGCAAAATATAACAGGGGTCAAAAAGGGTGGAATGACAGATGGAGAAGGTGGTTGATACTCCAGGATATGTTGGATTCTGGTTAAGCCCCTCTATGCTTCCCGAATCATCGGGCTCCCAGGCAACAGCTCAGGGATATTAATTTGGGACAGTAGGTGGATCTGCCCCCCCACTCCCTCCCGTACGGCTGTGTTCCCTCTTTCTCTCATTCTCCACACCTAACTGACCTCCTAATAAAACCTTTAAACAAGGTATAGGGGCCACATAGGATATTGAGGGTGTCATTTCAGCTGCATAAAGAAGGATAACTGACTTGTTCATAGTTGGATAGGTAAATTATTTCCTCTTAGTTAGCCTTTTTGCTTCCTTCTTTCTGGAGGCTTTTACTTGTTATTACAATGTAGGGTTTGGCAGGTCCACACTTGATGGTTGGGGGTTTGCATTGGATATCATGGGGCCATCTCTTTAGGACCTGTGAATGCAGGGCGGGATTTTGGATAAACGGGAAAGACTTGTCATTTCAGAGCTCAGCCCTAGAGTGGACGAGAAGATATAGGACACTGTTTTCCAGATATGTGTGATGTGCATTGTTTAATATTGGGAAGATGTATTTGATTATGTGATATTTAATGTTCTTTACCGGCATACATTTTGGCTATCTGTAACACTCTAATGCTATACACTGTGTATGCTGAAATATCTGAATAAAAAAAAAAAAGCAGGCTGTAGAATCTAGCATTAATCAACACAAGAAAAACAATAGCCCAGCATTGGGCCAGCACCACACCACTGAGCATTACACACAGGTTAATTAACCTATATACCTGCATGAGATTAGAAAGGTGCCAGCTAGCTTCTAATGGGCACATAAGCATGTTTCACAAAACCTGAGACCTAGTCATAGCAGCAAATTGAAGTAGGACTGGTCCCGTCTAGGATTAGTCGAATATATGCTTTCCCGTTTACCTAATACAATGCTCATAATATATAGGTTAAGAAGATATATTGATGTGCAAATGTCTAGCTTTATCTTCTTCCTCTATATTTCTGTTTCTGTTCCTAATTCCTCACTGGTAAAATCCACAAAAGGATAACAGAATATCCTGAATACTTGTTGCCTGCATAAAGTATGTATGTCTATTAGCTTAAATTTAAAAGGAAATAGTATATGAGCTGTGCTAAAAACTCGATTCCTGTTTTAATATTTAAATAAGTATCTGTCATATACTGTATGTATATGAACATAAAAAGGTGCCAGCAGAAACAGATAACCTGGTCTATCTAAGTCTGCTCGAATGTGCAGCTAGCACCCCTAGTTTGCAGCTGCCCAACCCCCTTCCCTTTGTCATCCCACTACCACCCCACCTCCCCCACCCTCACTCTCCCCTGTTCCCTGTCCCATGCCCTTTTAAAGCTGTTCACAGATTTACATGATACCACCCATTCTGATCATGCATTCCATTTTGTTACCACCCTCTCTGTGAAAAAGTGTCTCCTCATTTCCCTCCTAAATCTTCACACTTCTATTCTTAGCCCATGCCCCCTGGTGTCCCTCCCCCTTCTTAGTTTAAAGACTCCATCTGCCCCATCCTTATTGATTCCCCTCAGATACTTGAATGTCTCTGTCATGCCCCCCCCCGTCCCCTCTATCCTCCAGGGTGAACATATTCAGATCTCCCAGCCTGCTATCATAGTCTCTCCCCTCCATTCCACATATCGTCTTTGTTGCCCTCCTCTGCACCCCCTTCAGTAGCCTGTTATCATACTTTATGTATGGCCTCCAAAACTGCACACAGTACTCTAAGTGTGACCTTACCAGCAACCTGTAGAGGGGCAAGATCACCTCTTTTCACCTGGATGAAATCCCCCTCGCTATAAACCCCCACATTTTGTTCACTTTTGCAGCTGCTCTCCTGCACTGGCCAGTGTTGTCCATGGTCCCTGTTATCATTACCCCAAGATCCTTCTCCTCCTCAGTGATCCCCAGCATAACCCCCCACCCAACCAGTATTCTGTCCTTGGGTTATTCACCCCAAAGTGCATAACCTTACACTTCTTTTCATTGAACTCCAGCTGCCACCTCTCTGACCACTCCTGTAGCTTGCTTAGCTTCCTCTGCAGCTGCTTCCATCCCTTCCCTCCATCCACCACTGCTCCAATTTCTTTGTCGTCAGTGAACAGATTTACCTTGCTCACCACACCATGTGTAATGTCTGATGTGAAGAGCTCAAATAATACTTGCCCCAGCACAGAGTCCTGCGGCACCCCGCTCGTCACTGGCCTTGGAGTTGAGAGCTCCCCTCTCACCACCACCCATTGCAGCCTCCCACTCAGCCAGCTTGTAATCCAGTTCATCAGTTTTGCCCCTGCCCTTACCCTAGTTAGCCCCCCCCAGGCAGCCCATGAGGCACCAGATCGAAGGTCTTACTGAACTCCAAGTAAAGAACATCCACCGCAGGACCCTTATCCAGCTCACCTGTCACCCAGTCATAATATTGTGTCAGGTTGGTTTGACAAGATTTCCCTGAAACAAACCCATGCTGCCTCACATCCTGGAGGCCATTGTCCTCCAGGTATGACACCTGTATGCTGTCAATCCTTTTGTAAAATATGTATTTGTAAATGTATTATAAATACAGGTACAAATCTGATATGTAATGCCCCTTAATAAACATTGTTTATAAAAAAAAAAAGAAGAAGAAAGTGTGGAGGAGGGGGTGAGAAGGAAGAGTATATGAAGAAGTCCAGGGATGTTACCAGGCTAGTTAGAGCAGCCAAGGACTCAAGAGAACAGAGACTGGCACAGTGTATAAGGGAAGGAGAAAAGGACTTCTTCAGATACATTAGAGAAAGAAGGACAAACAAAGACCAGATTGTGAGGATTATGAAGGACTGAGGGTGGGAGGAGGAGAAGGTGGAGGGGACAGGCAAAGGTATTAAATGAATACTTCTGTTCTGTATTCATGAAGGAGAAAGGGGGGCAGATACCCAAGGAGGGGAGTAGGGTGGGTAGTGGAGGGGAAGGGGTGACTGATGTAGGGATTATGGAGGAAAGGGTTCTGCAAGGATTGAGAGCATTAAAGGTGGACAAGGCATTCACCCTAGGGTACTCAGAGAGCTGGTGGAGATCCTGGTGGGACCACTGACTGACCTGTTCAATACCTCACTGGACACAGGATGCATACCACTGGGCTGGAGGATGGCCCATGTGGTGCCCATTCACAAAAGTGGCCCCAGGGATGAGCCAGGCAACTATAGGCCAGTTAGCCTCACATCTATTGTAGGGAAGCTCATGGAGACAATCCTAAAGGAGTGGCTGGTGACCTTCTTGGAGGACAATAGTCTCCAGGACAGTCATCAACATGGGTTTGTCTCTGGCAGATCCTGCCAGACAAATCTAACTGAGTATCATGACTGAATAACCAGGGAACTGGACAGGGGCCACGCGGTGGATCTCCTATATTTGGACTTCAGCAAGGCCTTTGATTCTGTGCTGCATGGGAGGCTGAGGAGGAAGCTGGAATACATGGGTGTGGGAACAAACATGGTCAACTGGATCGTCAGCTGGCTGAATGGAAGGCAGCAGAGGGTTGTGGTTGGGGGGGAGTTTCCATCACCAAAGGAAGTGACAAGATGGGTGCCATGGGGATCGGTGCTGGGACCAATGTTGTTTGGGATATTCATAGCTGATATCTCACATGGAGTCCAGAGTAGGATCAGTCTGTTTGCAGATGATACAAAGATGGGAGCTGTGGTAGATAACACTGAAGGCTGGAAGGGACTGCAGGAGGACCTGAACAAACTACAGGATAGGTCTGTAACATGGCAGCTGGGGTTTAATGCCATGAAGTGCAAGGTACTGCACTTTGGAGCTAGAAACCAGAGGAGGAGCTATTAGCTGGGAAGGGTACAGCAGGAAAGTAACAAGGAAGAAAAGGATCTGGGGGTGATTATAACAAGCAGCATGAACAACCTGGCTCAGTGCAGGAAGGTGACGGCAAATGCCAATTGGATGGTAGAGTGTATAGCGAGGAGAATCTCCTCCAGAAATAGGAAAGTGATCCTTCCCCTGTACAGGTCTCTGGTCAGGCCTCACCTGGAGTACTGTGTGCAGTACTGGCACCCCTTCCTGAAGAAGGACATCAAGTTGTTGGAGTGGGTGCAGCACAGGGTGACAAAGATGATCCAGGGATTTGGGGGAAAGTCCTATGAGGAGAAATTAGCAGAGCTGAACATGTACTCCCTAGAGAAGAGGAGGGATGGGGGGATATGATCGAAACATTTAAATACCTCAAGGGGATAAATAAGGTTAATATGGAAGGGATTTTCCAGCTTCAAAGAGGGAGGGATATGAGAGGACAACAGTTGAGGATGGAGGGGGGAATATTTAGGAGGGAAATCAGGAAGCATTTTTTCATAGAAAGGGTGGTGGGCAGCTGCAATGCTCTGCCCGAGAGGGTAGGGTCCTGTAGAATGGTGGGTGGCTTTAAGACGGATTGGGACAGGTTGGGGGGGTTATGATGAAGAGGGGTGGGTAGGGTGGGGTAGCTGCAAGTTGAGAGGTTAGCTGCACAATCGGCAGACTTGGTAGACCGTGAAGCATGCTTCTGCTGGCGGTTTGTATGTTCATATGTAACCATTTGCATCTGGAAAGGAGAGCCACTACGGAGGTTGTTGGGGGGAGGGGGGAAAAGCGCCAGTCCCCATGGAGGTTCCTGTTTGTGGAGGAGAGGTGGTGGGGCTGTGAAAGCCCTGCATGTGTGCTTAGTGCTGGTGCTGTAAGTAGGAGGGCATGTAGTTGCCTGTGGGAATTTTGCAGAATGCAGAGTCTAGGTAAGCCCCCCTCCCCCCACAAATCTATATACCAGTTTAGTTTCCCCAGGGTTGAGTAGTGGGCTCTCTCAAAACATGCCATTTTCCACACCTCCTGTAGCCACTCTACAGTGTTTGGCAGTTGTGGGATCTCCAAACCCATAAGTTAACCCATTTTGTGGTGATAAGCATGCCTAGAAGCCAATGGATGTGTGGCCTTGACATGGGTTTAGGGAAGGTGTTAGCTTTCAGATGTCCCTGTAGTACCAAGGGTGTATGATGGAATGGAGACTCCCAAAATAGTTCAGTAAGCACCCTGTACTTCTTTCCAGAAGTGCTGGAGCCTTTCAGATGCCAAGAGGATGTGGGTGATACTGCAAGTTAAATCCTCACATCACCGGCATTTGTCAGTGTTCATTAGTCCCAATCTATAAAGCTGCTGTGGGGTTCTGTGTCAATGGTGCAAGATTTTAAACTGGATAAAGCATTTTCTTGTGTCCCTAGTGGCTGTGCTGAGGTAGGTCCAAAGCCTGTTACCAGGCTCTTTGTGCAAGTCACATTCTAGTTCTGCTGCCCACCTTTGTCTAAGGGCATCTGTAGGGTCTTCCTCAGAATCCACCAAGCTACAATACACTGCACCACCCTTAGGTGGTATTCCATTGTGGTGTTGGAGGATATCATCAAGCTTATTACGTTCCTGCTTCAGAGGAAGGGTCTATATATATCTCCTAGGGCACGGCATAGCTGTAGATTTTGCCAGTGTTGCTGTCTCTGCAGATACAAATTCACTCTGTAGTTGGATGAAGGGCATAAGGAGGCCTGTGTGAGACTCCAGTAATGGGTCTAGATAAAATATTCCTTTGGAGGTCCAGCTTGATCACCTGACTGGGTGATTATCTATGGAAATCCTTGTATTTCTCAATAGTGAAAAGTCTGGTGAGAGAGCAGGATCCCATCTAGAGCAGTGTGCCCATCTCTTCCACACCTGCAGTGATGCAGCAATGGTGGGATGTTGCTTCATTTCTCCAATAACAGCACCAAACCTAATTGCCTTGTCCAGTGGGAGGTCCCTAGAGTTGTCGCCTCACAGTCCAGCCACTTTGGTTGTAGGGACTGTGACCTGTCTTTGAAGGACTGCAACAACTGTGCTAGCATGTGTGTATTATTTTTCTTTGCAAAGTTAGGCGGGTAAAGACCACTCTTACTTGCATGACTTGTCAGCTTTTGAAAGCTAAGACATCTGGGGCAAGAGCCCCAAAAGAACTGCAGCATACTTTTACATATTGATTGGAAGTGCTCTGCTTTCAGTTCAATAGGAAGGCTGTCCAATATGTAGAGTATTCCGGGGGATGCCATTATCTTATAGGCGTGAGCTCTGCTCCAGTGTGTCAGATGTAGTTTGCTCCATCTCTTTAAGTTCTGGGCAATAGATGCAAGGAGAAGAGGGAAGCTGACCCAGACCATTGCTCCAGGGTGCCTGGAGAAGTTAACCACCAGGTATTTGATCTGTTCATGTACTGGGTACAGACCTTAAAGGAAGCCTAGGGGTTGCAAGACCTATTTGCCACATGGTAACAGGATGGACTTGGACACATTGGCCACTTCAGCAGGGATAACAGAGCAGGTACTGACCTCTCCAGTATCAAAAGCATGAGCATTATATCATCTGTATATGCTAGAGATTTATGCTTCTGGCCAATGTCAACCCCAAGGATGTTGTCACCCTGTCCGATTAATGTAAGATGAGGTTCCAAGACCAAGACGAACAGCATCGGGGATAGGGGACATCCCTGAAGGGTTCCCCTCCAGACCAGGTGATGACTGTACCTTGTGCTCCTTGTTACAGTGTCTGCACTCAGTGGATGAAGGTGTCCCCAATTCCAAAGGCGTTCAGGGTGTGGAAGAGGTAGCTCCATTCAACCCTGACAAACACCTTTTCCATGTCTAGCTACACCAGGGCTGTGGGGTGTTTCAGTCTGGAAATCTGCCATATGAGATTTAATAGTTTCCTAGTCTTGACCATGCCCTTTCTCTGGTATATGGAACTTAGCTGATCTCTCTTTATCAGATCTGGTAGACTCCCTAGAGTCATGAGGCTATAATTTTGGCAAAGACTTTGTAGTTAGCACCAATGGAAGTGGGGCAGCAACTGCCACAGACTAGGTTTTTTTTTCATGGTTTGGGAACTACTGCTATTGTGGCTGTCCTTGTTGATGCCAGGAGCTGTCTGTTAGTGTTAGCCACCTCCAAGGCTTCTTTCAGAGGCGGAAGGAGGAGTTCATAAAATGAAGCCAGGAATTCAGGGGGTGCCCATCACCTGCGAATGCCTTACCTGCTGGCATCTTGTGGAGTGCATCCTCTACCTCCTCCACTGTAAATGGTCTTTCCAGGATCTCCCTGGCTTGTGGGGAGAACTGTGGCAGGGCTGGGGGTGATGAAATTCTCAATGTCAGAGACAATAGAGGTATTTTCTTTTGCATGTAGGCTCTGGTGGAAGCTTAGGAAAACTTCATTGATTCCACATGGATCTGTTTTTAATGTTCCACTGGCATATCTGATGCCTGGGATCCAATATTTTTCTAGCCTTCTTTTGAGCAGGTATGCCAGTAGTCTGCTTGGTTTCTTTCCTGACTCCCAAAAGGATTTTTGGAGGCAGAATAAGGCATATTCCTCCTGCTGGTGGAGGCAGGAGTTCACCTTATACCTCGTCCCTGTGATTCTGCCAATATTTCATGTGTGTGACAACTGGTCTCCCTAAATTTCTTATCCAGTTCCCTGACACATAACTGTGCTTCTATGTCCTTGGTCTTTGCCTTTTTCATAGGACAGGCATATCCGATACATCTGCTTCTTATGTAAACCTTAGGGGCATCCTATCTGGTGGCTATTATGGTGTCCTCCTTTTTGTTCATCTTCAGGAATACCATTATATCTTTCTTGAGTGATGTTATGAATGTGGCATCCTTGAGGAAGGAGATATCAAAATGCCACTTGCCCCGAGGCGGGGCATGAGTGCTGGTTTGGTGCCAGATGAAGGAGACCAGTGTATGCTTTGATATTATGATTGCCCCTATTTTTGCCTCTGGGATGTCAGGAATCAGTTGTGCCACAACCAATCACAAGTCTATCATTGAATAGATCTGGTGTGTGTGTGCGCATGTGTGTGTGGGGGGGGAGTACATATAGTCATGAATATATATTAATGTCATTATGCACCTCGTGAAAACTTCACACTGCAGGTTTAAATATTTACTGATTAACATAGTGTGCCAGCTGCTGCAAAAAGTGCTGGTCAAATATACTACTGTTTAAAGAGAACCTGTCACTATTAACATGCCCTGTGACACTATGTAGTGATGGTGTATAATAAAGACATAATCAAATGAAAAGACTGTAACTGCAAACTGCATATGAGCTCAAGGAAGTCAAGGACTGGAGGACATCAGAGAAATTAAGATGACAGTACAGCAAAGGGAGAGATGGGGTAACAAAAGAGAGAGGGATGTTTTTATATTGCTTCAATTCACATACACACACATCCTTTGAAAATCCAATGCCATTAGCAAATGAGGTGAAATAGCAATAGGATATCAAGGACATTACTCATTTTTATGTTGTTTTGCACCTGCGCAAGCAACATGCTGCGGTAACTTCGGAATGGCAGGTTTTGGAGGCGCGGTCCTGTTGTGGCCTGTGGCACCATTGCTTTTTGGGGTTGTGCTCCGCGGCATGAATTAGATTGCATGCTGTCTATGACAGCAGTGCAAAAGCGTGTCCACCACCTTGAAAGGTTTTAGCCGCTGCAATGAGGGAACGCCACCTCATTGCAGGGCGTGCCTTTCCCTATTTAAGTTTCTATGTGACATGGCAGTGGCTGTGAAGTCCGCCTTGCACAGTCCCCAGAAAAGCCGACTTAGGGGGGTGCCCAACCCCCCTGTCAGCATCATCCCCCACCAACACTCTTTATTTGTCAATGGGGAGCCCAATCCCTATTGGCTACAACCCCCCTTCCCAATTCATCTGCCGAAGGGGGATCCCAATCCCTGTCGGCATCACCCTACAAACACTCTTTATTTGCCAATGGGGTGCCCAATCTCCATTGGCTACAGTCCCCCCCAAAAAAACCTGCAGGTGACACCCCCCTCCCCAGTTCATTTGCTGTCACTGACGGGGGAGCCCAATCCTGTTGGCATCATCCCCAACACTCTTTTTATTTGCTGATGGGGTGCACAGTCCCTGTCAGCTCCAGTACCCAGAAAAACATGCAGGTGACATGCTGGGGCCACCCCAGCATGCTAAATGTACCTGTAAAAATAAAAAAACCTTCCTATGATGTTTTTTCCCCTGTAAAGTAGAAAACAGTCCTCACAGTCTGCAGCCCCCTTCCCCAACCCATGCCCATCCACTGAATGCCTCACCTCCCCACACTCCCCCTCGCCCCATCCTTACCTCCGGAGACCAGCGCAATGATCTTCTGTGGACTGGTAACACATCTGCACTCTTCAAAGCTGACCACGAACTGAAGAAATGCCGGTAAGCTGTATAATGGCATAAATAGGGTTTTTTCAACTTTGGTGCATATCTCGGGCATTTTGGGGAATTGTGGCACCAAATTTTCAACATGGGGTTCTTGGGACCCCTCCTCATGAATTCAGTCACTGTCATTGCATTATTCAGTCCCAAAAGGTGATTTCATGGTCACTGTGCAGAATCACCTTTCGGGACCGATTAACAAAATGACACTGCCACTGTTCATGAGGTGGGCTTTCAAAAGGCCTATGTTGCAAATTTGGTGAAAAAAACAAACAAAACAATGACTGTTTACGAGCATGCATTGCACAGTTCCCACACATGTTGTTACTTCATGAATCTGTAATATTTTCACTCCAGATTTTCAAAATTGGCGTTTTCCCACACCTCCTTATGAAGAGTACAGCTGTCATTTTTCACATCCTGGCCAAAATGTGTTTTCACACTTTCGGCACAGAATAGCATGGTTGCTGTGGGAAATCAGTGTTCAGGACAGAGTAAGAAAATCACACTGACACTGTTCATGAGCAGAGGTCCTAAAATACCTATGTTGAAAATTTGGTGCAGAAAGTCCATTAAATGACTGTTTTATGAGTATGGGGTGTGCAGTTTCCATGCACGCTCATAACTTCACAAATCTGTAATATTTTCATTCCAGATTTTCAACATTGATATTTTTCCACACCTCCTTATGAACAGTACAGCTGTCATTTTTCACATCCTGGCCAAAATGTGTTTTTGCAGTTCCTATGCAGATTAGTGTGGTCGCTGTGGGAAATCAGTGTTTGGGACAGAGTAAGAAAATCACATTCATATTGTTCATTAGCAGAGGTCCTAAAATGCCTATGTTGAAAATCTGGTGATGAAAGTCCATTAAACGACTGTGCTATGCACGTGTGTTGCGCAGTGTTCATGCACCCTCGTCATTTTTTACATCCTGGTCGAAATGTGTTTTCACACTTCCGGCGCAGAATAGCATGGTCACTGTGGGAAATCAGTGTTTGGGACAGATTAGGAAAATCACAGTGACTCTGTTCATGAGTAGAGGTCCTAAAATGGCTATGTTGAAAATTAGGTGACAAGTGTCCATAAAATGACTGCTTTACAAGCATGTGTTGTGCAGTTTCCCTGCATGCTTGTAACTTCGATAATTTTTAATATTTGTACTCCAGATTTTCACAATTGCCATTTTTTCACTAAATCACTGTGTTATGAGCGTGTGATGTGCAATTTTCACACATGTTCATAACTTTGAGAATGTTTAATATTTTCACTCCAGATTTCCCACATTGCCATCTCTTCACACCTCCTTATCAATGGTGCAGCTGACGTTTTCATGTGGTGCAGAATGGAGCGGTCACTGTGGGAAATCAATGTTAAAGACAGATTAACAAAATCACAGGGGCACTGTTCATGAACTGAGGTCCCAATTACTTTCATGAGGTGGGGTCACAAAAAGGCCATGTTATAATATTTGGAGTGTAAATACCAACATACACCCAGGGCATTAGGGTTTCTCACTTTTACATCTCACTCTGTGCAGACTAATAGGCATAAGGGGTGTGTCTTTGGATTGTCGGCTGCACTGCTCATGCCATTGGTCCTCCACCTCCACCCTGCAGCCACTGACAGGCACCAAGGTGTGCCTTGGACTCTTCAGCCCCAAAGTTCAACCCATTCTCCTATGCTGCACCCATCTCAACATACTTCCTTATGAAATGGGGTGAGCATAAGGCCAGATGACCCCAAGGCACAACACAACACTTGTCAGACTCTGCAGGGTAGAGTGAGGTGAAATAGCATGAGCATTATGGCCAGCGACCCCAGCGCACACCCCAATGCCTGTCACTCTCTGTAGGGTGGGGTCGGGTTGATGTCAGTTCTATACTTCACTGCTACTTCTATTATGTGTCTCTCTAACTCCTGCACTACCAATGCCAAAACCAGCAAGACAACATTCGGCATTGACAAATACTTGTTATTGTGTCCTAGAGCTAAGTCACCTCATTTACCAATGGTAATGGATTTTAAATTGATGTAATGTTGGCATTAAACAAATATATAAACATTTCTTTCAGTCCCCCCATCCCAGTCTTCACTCTAGTTCATCTTGATTTCTCTGATGTCCTCCACTGTTTCGCTCATGCTGCAGTCCCATGAGCTCAGGGAGACTAGGTCTGCTGGTGGAAGACTAGGTTTGCTAGCCAAGGCACCTAGCTTCACCTGAGCTCTTTCCTTCTAAGTTGCTTGAAAGGACAGAGCAAATAACCTTACCAGAGCAAGGGAAAGGATTAAGGCTTCTTTTGGCTAGGCAGATATACTGTGATATTTTTGTTTTATACTCACAGGGATTGTTACTGCTTGTAGCTAATGTTTTATTGCTTTATTTTTCTTTGATTCAAATTGTTGTTGCTGGGTATACCTTTTTCTGCATTATTACAGGGTGTGCCTACAGGTGTGTGCTAACAGATTACTGCTGTAATCTTCTGATTCAAATTGTGTTTTGCAAGGTATATCTTCTGTTACTGCTTTATTTTTCTCTGTAGCAAAGTGTTTTCTATAGGGTATATCTTCTGTGAAATTATTACAGGTGGTGCTTTACAGGTTTTACAGTTTTATCTATCATTAGGATAAGCTTTCAGGGATACTGCATTTCTTGCTGGCTGATTGTTTCTGCTCTTACCTCCTTAATTCTTCCGTCCGTGGTTCTTCATTTTCAGAAGGGGAAGGGCCCAGCCAGCCACCCCCATCCTCAACCACTCCACACTACACTCCTTTTATAGGGTACCACAGTTGTGACATTTCCTGTGACAAAGCAGGAAGGAGCAGATCAGTGGGGTATCCACACAGTGACCTCATTTACAGGGGCACTAGTAATTTAACTTGTTATAACAAGTTATACAAAAACAAACAAAACACAAAATCAAACTTTTGCTTTCATTTTCTTCCTTCTAATTACTCTGACCAGGTTATAAACTCAGCAACTTTTCTGGAATGGATATCATTAACTGCAGGTTCTGTGGAACACTTTTCTGAAGGGCAGTTTTAAAGGATTTAGGACACTGTCCTACATGCTGGGCCATTGGAGATCTAAGGGCTCAGCTCCAGGCAGCATGAGCAGAGATTGCGCTCCTCAAATTGCATATTCAAGAGGAAATATATTATAAGAACCATCTGCCATTTCCCCAACATCCAACAGAAGCACCTCGACCGCAGAGGGTAGTTGGTCTGGAAGGTTGGCAGGTGGTTAGAAGGGGCAAATTGGGTACCCCATCACTCATTGTTCTCCAATATATTACCTCCACAAACCATATAAAAACTGTAAAACGATATCTGCCTCTATCTCCAAAATCAAAGGGGCAGAGGACACTGCAGAGCAGGACACTGCAGCACAGGATCTAGCACAACAAAACTCACCCAAAACAGGAACCAAAACAAAAAAAACAAAAAGGAAATCCCAAAAACTTCTGATCACAAGAGACTCCATGATTCGGGGAGCTGATACCCATCTCCAGCCAGGGGTAATGGTCAGATGTCTCCCAGGTACATCAGGGTGGAGAGACACTGACTGCATTGATAAAATTGTTCAGGAAGCAGGAGAAAACATTGACTTCCTGGTACACATAGGGACTAATGATCTCACCAGCTGGTCAGTTGTGGAGACCAAGGAACACCTGACCAGGCTGGGTGACAAACTATCACTCATTTCATCCGGCATCTCCTTCTCTGAGATCCTGCCAGTCTGGGAGAGGGGGGCAGATGGACGGAAGGTCAGAGAAGGGGAGATAGAGGAGCTAAACATGTGGCTCAAGGACTGGTGCCAAGAAAAAGGACACAAATTTGTAGGGAACTGGCAGTAGTTTTTGGAGCTAACGTTCTTTAAACTTGATGGACTGCGTCTGACTAAGGAGGGAGTCAGTGCATTGGGGCAGAAGTTTTACATCTTTGCATAATATTTAAACTAGCAAATGGAGATAGGGGTGCAGCACCCCATACGTCAAATGGGAAGAACACCCCTTCCCTCTCAGCTAGTGGTCAAATAGGAGCTCAGCATGTTTGCAGTTCGTTTGCATCACCAGGTAAGGAAAAAGGTCTGGCTCACCATACAAGGCACAGGGGAAACACCAGACCTCACCCAACAACTAACACACCAACATCTGGCCAATGGAAAATCATGTACACAAATGCTTGCAGTCTGGGAAACAAGATCCCAGACCTGCAGGCAATAATGACAGAGGCTAAACTGGACATAGTAGCAATTAGTGAGACATGGTTTACCAGAAACCACACTTGGGAGACTTCAGTACCTGGCTATGTACTGTTCAGAAGAGACCGAGGTGCAAAAAGGGGGGGGGGGGTGGAGTGGTCCTGTATGTCAATCAAAATATCAAAACTACAGAAATTCAGAATATACATAAGGAGCCAGAAGAACTGTGGGTCACCCTGGAAACAGGAAATGGGACAGCCATACAAACTGGGGTTGTTTACAGGCCCCCATACCAGGGGGAGGACATAGACACATTACTGTTAGAAGATATACAAAACATGACAGCTAAAGGGGAGATTCTGATAATGGGAGACTTCAGCATGCCAGATACAGATTGATCAATACCAGCAGGAACATCTGCCAGAACTAGACACATGGTGGATTCCCTGCAGGGGGAGAGCCTCAAACAACTGGTACAACAACCCACAAGAGACAGAGCTATCCTAGATCTAGTACTGACTAACAGGGAAAAGATCACAGATCTCCAGGTAGAAGGTCACCTGGAGGTCAGTGACCATCACATGGTATGGTTCAGTTTGGCCACTAGAACTAAATAATCCCATTCCAAGGCAAAAGTATGGGACTTCAGAGGAGCTGACTTTGGTGAGATGACCAACAGAGTTAATCTAGCTCTGGCAAAAAGAAATACAGGTGAGGGGGTACAGGCAAAGTGGGCAAGCATTAAGGATGCAATACTTGAAGCAATATCCCATTGTGTTAGAGAGACAAGGAAGTACAAAACAAGAAGGAAACCACTTTGGTTCTCAAAAACAGTAGCAGAAAAGGTCAGAGCCAAAAGGCTGGCCTTCAGGAAATATAAGGGAATGCAGCGAGATGAAGATAGGGAGGCATACCAAACTTCCCTAAGGGAAGGCAGTACGGCAGGCAAAGGCCCAAACTGAGGGAACACTAGCACAAACTGTAAAAGAAGGTGACAAGACTTTTTATAGATACATTAGTGAAAGGAGAAAGTCCAGAGGGGGTATTGCTAAAATCAGAGGCGATAAGAGTGTGTGTGAGGAGGAGGAGGACCACGTAAAAGCATCTATCCTAAATAGATACTTCTGCTCAGTATTTACTGAAGAGAAGGTAGGGCAGGGCCCACAGCTCAGCACCATGGACAGAGAGGGAAGGGAGGTGTGCACTAGTCCCTTCACAAAAGAAAGGGTCTTACAAGAGCTCGATAAGTTCAGGGTGGACAAGGCAATGGGACCTGATGGCATACATCCCAGGGTACTAAAGGAGCTAAGGTTGGAAATAGCAGAGCCATTATTAGAACTTTTTAGTGAATCTCTGAGCACAGGACAGGTTTCAGAAGACTGGAGAAGGGCTCATGTGATCCCGCTCCACAAGAGTGATAGCAGGGAGGAGGCAGGGAACTACAGACCAGTCAGTCTTACCTCAGTAGTGGGCAAGATTATGGAGGCACTCCCTAAGGAAAGGATCGTGCAACACCTGGAATCCATAGGAGCACAGGATCCAAGACAGCATGGGTTTACAAAAGGAAGGTCCTGTCAAACTAATCTCATAGATTTCTTTGACTGGATAACCAGAGTGGTGGACCAAGGTGGAGCAGTTGATGTCGCCTACCTTGACTTCAGCAAAGCTTTTGATACTGTTCCACACAGAAGATCGATTAATAAACTGGGTAAGCTCGGGGTGCATCAAAAGTCGGCTAACTGGGTGGCAAACTGATTGACGGGCAGAAAACAGAGAGTGGAGATAAATGGTATACAGTCAGAAGAGATGCAAGTCACAAGTGGGGTACCTCAGGGATCCGTCCTGGGGCCAGTCCTCTTCAATGTCTTCATCAGTTACATTGCAGATGGACTGGAGGGTAAGGTTTGTCTGTTTGCAAATGACACCAAGATCTGCAACAGAGTAAATGATCCAGATGGGGTGGGCATAATGAGAAAAGATCTGGATAAACTAGCAAAATGGTTGGAAGAGTGGCAACTGGGATTTAATTCAAAGAAGTGCAAGATCATGCACATAGGGAAGAGAAACCCTGAAGCCACCTATAGGCTAGGAGGGGAGTTAATGGCAGTCACAAGGTAGTAAAGAGACTTGGGCATCATCATCATCATCGATGACCTGAAATCATCCAAGCAGACCACTAAAGCAGTAGGTAAGGCTAGGGGGATGTTGGGGTGTATTAGTAGAGGTATCACAAGTCAGAAGAGGGAGGTAATAATCCCTTTTTACAAGACACTGGTTAGGCCCCATCTGGAGTACTACGTGCAATACTGGAGGCCACACCTTCACAAGGAAATTAACCAAATTGAGGCAGTCCAGAGAAGGGCAACTAAAATGGTGCAGGGACTGCATCAGAAAACATATGAGGACAGATTAACAGAGCTCAATATGTATACCCCAGAGCAAAGGAAGGAGACAGGTGATATGATGAAACTTTCAAACACCTTAAGGGCATTAACAAGGCGAAAGAGTCTAACATGTTTCAATATAAGAAAAATAGCAGGACAAGAGGACACAGCATGAGATTAGAGGGAGGCCGATTAAGGGGTAATGTGAGGAAGTTCTTTTTCAAAGAAAGGGTGGTGGTTGCATGGAATGGCCAACCTCAGGAAGTGGTGGATATGAATATGGTGCAGGGCTTCAAACAGGCATGGGATAGGCATATGGGAGCAATACAGATGAGTATGAATAGATAGGCCATTGACAGAGCAAAGGCCAATGGCACATTTATAATGTAGAAAAAGAAATGGGCAGACTGGATGGGCCTTGCGGTCCTTATCTGCCATCAACTTCTATGTTTCTATGTTTCAACAGACACCCATTTCTAATGACTATTCATTAGTCTCAATTTACATCTTGTAAAAACTGAATAGTGCAAGTTAAAATATTTAGTTATTGCATACTTTGCCTGCATCTGCTAAAAAGCAGGCCAAATATACTATTATTTAAACATAACCTGTCACTATGAACATGCTCTGTGACACTATGTAGTGATAGTGAATATTAAAGATATAATCAAATAAAAAGATGGAGGTATTTATTTATTTATTTAAAGAATCAGAATTACAAACCTTTGAGTCAAAGATTCTTTTGCAAAGGCTCCACGTCAGGGAGGTACAAACAATGAAACAGCAAATGACAAGGAAAAGGGAACACGTACAACAAACAGTATTATACTGGACAGAAACTATCCATAGTCAAAAAACAAACTGTGTAATCAATCAAACAGGCAGGCAAAATTAAAACGTGGTCCATAAATCTAGGGGGGGAACATGATTTTGGTCTGTGAATCAGTCCATGCCAGAATTAAATCTTAAGGTTAGAAGCAGTCACAAGAGCAGGTGGAGGCAATGTGTTCCCTGAGGAAAGCTTTGAAGGCACCCAGTTTAGATTCAGCAGAGATGGCAGCCGGTAGAGAGTTGAACTAAATGGGGGCCCTATAGTGGAAAGAACATGGACAAGGTTATAGATAATGGCAGCTCATGCAAGCAGTCGGTTGAGTTTACTGTTGCTTGAAATCAGATGATATGAAGTAGGAAATAAAAAGGGACAACCTCCAAAGTGTTGCTGTAACTGCAATCTGCATATGAGCTCATGACAGTCAAATACTGGAGGACATCGGGGAAATTAAGATGAGAGTACACTAAAAGGAGAGGTGGGCGGAGGAAAAAGATGGAGATATTTTTACATTGCTGAAATGTGCACACTATTGCTTTGAAAATCCAATGCTGTTAGCAAATGATTTAAAATTAGAATGTTCCCCAGTGTCTGCCTTATGTTGGAGACCAGTGAGTTCGGACAGCTTCTTTGACTAACACCCATTTGTAACGAATATTTATTACTATCATTATGCACCTTGTGGAAAGTCAATAGTGCAGGTGTAAGTATTTAATAATTATGTAGTTTGTCTACTGCTGAAAAAAAGTTCTGGCCGAATATAATATTATTGAAACAGAATCTATCACTAATGCTCTGTGACACTAAGTAGTGATAGAGTATGTTAAAAACATAGTCAAATAATTTATCATTCATCCATCATTCTTCTACTGCTTCTTTCTTACACAATGTTCCCACCATCAGTAACATCATTTTGCAGCTACACTGTATTGGCTCTGACCAGAGTTTTTTTCGTCTGCTTTTACTCACTTCCTTCATGAAGAGGCTGGTTGCCTTAATTATATCTTCACTTATTTATCCCCACTGTTTCTCTGATCTGTGTTGGTATTCCCCCCACCATGCAGTTTCTAAGGCCATTTTCCATTTCATTAAAATCCACTCCCCTGAAGTCCAGGACCCTCATCCTTATGCGGTTTTCCTCTGCTCCTGTCTTAATGTTAAACCATGTTGTATGGTGATCACTGGTACCTAGGGGACTGCCCAATGGGACATCTGCAATTCTATCATTGTTTGTAAGCACCAGGTATTGCACTACCCCATCCATATTCGGTTTATTGACTAGTTGCTTGAGAATGGCCCCTTGTATTGAGTCAAAGATGGGCCAGTTCTTACCCGACATTTCATTTAAAACTCCTCAATAACCTTAATCCCTATTGGCCCACCCAATTTCAAGCTATCTTTGTATGCCGATTATATTGTTTTGCACCTTACTCATCCCCTGGCTTCATTATCCCTGGCGCTACAAGCTTTAGATGAATTTGGGTGTTTATCAGGGTACAAATTAAACATATCTAAAACAATCATTTTTCCCCTTAACTTACAAACATACGAACATACGAAATTTGCCAGCAGATAAAGGCCTAGAGGTCTATCAAGTCTGCTCGAATGTGCAGCTAGCACCCCTTATTCTGCAGCTGCCCCTCCCTTCCAAACTAACTTGGCTACTTATAAGAGAGAGTTGCCACTACAATTACAAACCTGTTGGTCAGGGGCTGGTTTTAAAGGGGAACTGTCATTAACATGATTTCTTAATGTCTGAAAGCCCATAAAAAGCTAATTTGAGTGAGCCATTGTGTTTATCTTTGAGTCTTTACAGTCCAGAGTTATTCATATGTAAATCACCCTGTGATTAAGGGCTGATGGCAGCCATATGTTTTGGACTCCTGACAGGAAATGATGTCACCAAGGGTCTAGGTCCTCCTTTGACTGTATTTAATCCAACAGGTTAAATAGAAAATCAACTGTTTTATTAAGTGTGTTTTAAGGTGTTATTACAACACTTTATACAGCTATAATAATTGTTTTGTACGTGCATTGAAACTAATGAGTTATCACCTTTACATTTCAAACTGCCATTAAAAATAATCCATCTTCATGATTGCTTTAACCTATAGGCTATACTGCCAGCTCATCATCAAAAACTAGACTTCTCAAGGCTGGCTCTGTGGTAGCAATATGTGTTGAGGCCCCATATCAGGATTTCTAAACCCTAGCTGTGTTCATGTCAGTACAAATTTCTGTGACTTCCACAGCACCAACTTCTGTCCTTTTCTGTTCCCTCTCTTGCAGACTTTCTCTTACAATTTCAGGTGTGAACTCAGGTCTAAAAGATGCAAATGTGGCTACATAACTGCTGGCCTTGCATCATGGGGCTAGCCCTGAAATGTGTATCTTTTGATTATCAGCTGGCAGTACAGTTGTGAATAAGCTTCATTCATCCAGCAAAATGTGTTTTGAGCATGTGTTAAGAGTCTGAAAATATTATACTCTTTCTATCCAGATTTGACTTGAAAAGAAAAAAATTGGATACAATTGCTTGTTTATGAATTGTAAAAACACATAGATGGATAACATTGTTCAAACATGCATAACCTGTAATGCAATATTAAAATATAGAATAATATATGGGTGGGTGTGTTTAACCAGAATTTTACACACACCTGAGGTGTGGGATGCAACATAAACCCAGAGGGGTTTATAAACGCATTGTACACTGAGTGTGTGCATGTAAAATTCTGTTTTTTACACACACACACACACACACCCACATACGCACACACACACATATTATTTTATGTAATGGTGATATTGCTCTTCCTTTCAGCACAGTTCAGTTACTGCTGCACTTCTGTCAGAGATACACACACACACACACACACACTCTCCCTTTTGTTTTTTTCTTTTCTTTTTTTTTTTTCCTTTTTTTTTTCACAATAACGACATTCTGGAAAGATGCGGTCTGGCTCAAAGGGTATGAGTGGCAGGATCAACCAGATAGATTTGTTTCATTTCCAAGGCAGGATCAACTAGATAGATATTGAAAAATATTTAAACTCGTACTTGTCTTAACAGTGTGTGGCATAGATTGACTGTTGGTACCGGTAGTCGATAATGGAGCCTCCATGTTGGGCAATATGTTCAGCCTACCCACAGGGAAGCTACATGCCAGTTAGCTTTCTGTGTGACATTTGATTGACAGGTGTTGATTACAACCTCCTGGTTGTGACCACAAATATCAACTGGGAGGTTGTAACTGGAGATAAAAGTGTCTTTATCTGTATGTAAAAAATTATCGTTATTAATTAAAGAGTGTTTTACTTCTTTTGATGAAGTTAAAAGTATAACAGTTTCTCACAGAAATACTTTGGATGGAATGAGATTTTCTACTGTAACAATGCCAGAATTCTATTGGATTATTAGGAGGCAGTATAGCGCAGTGGTTAAGGGCACTGAGCTACAAACCTGGAGACCTGGGTTTGAACCCCACAGCCCTCACCTGCATACTGTTTGACTCTGAGCAGGTCACACACCCCACTTGCATACTGTGTGACTCTGAGCAAGTAACTTAACTTCCTTGTGTTCCCAGGTTGCGCCTGGAAACAAGCTTCAGCTTAGTGTGCCTTTCCTGGTAAAACAATTTCCCCTTTCCTTATTTTTACTAACGGTTTGAAATGTAAAGGTGGTAACTCACTAGTTTCATTGTGCATACAAAACAAATATTATAAATGTAGAAAGTGTTGCAATTACAAAATCCCATTCCATCCAAAGTATTTCAGTAAGTAACTGTTATACTTCTAACTTCATCAAAAGAAGTAAAATACTTTTTTAATAATGCATTTCAGACTATGCATGTTTTAACAGTGTTGTCCATCTATAGTAATTGTGTCCTATTTTTTTCTTTTCAAGTCAAATCTGGCAGAAAGAGCATATTTTCAGAACCATACCACATGCTTAGATTGTTTTTACTGTCTTTGTCCAGGAAAGGCACACTGAGCAACAGCTTGTTCCTGGGTGTGCTGTGGGAGCACAGGGAGGCCATTATGCCAGGCCAGTAGGTACCGTACATAGCCACATTTACATGTTGTAGACCTGAGTTCACACACAAAATTGAAAGAGAAAAGGTTGTAAGAGAGGGACTTGAAAAAGACAGAAGGTGGTACTGTGGCAGCCCCAGAAATCTGCACTGACATGTTCAGTAGGCAGTATTGTGTATCCTAGAGGTTAAAGCAATCCTGAAGATGGATTATTTTTACTAACAGTTTGAAATGTAAAGGTGATTACTCACTAGTTTCAATGCATATACAAAACAATTATTATAGATATAAAAATTGTTGTAATAACACCTTAAAACACACTTAATAAAACAGTTACTTTCCTATTTAACCTGTTAGATTAAATACAGTCGAAAGAGGACCTAGACCATTGGTGACATAATTTCCTGTCAGGAGCCCAAAACATATGGCTGCAACCAGCCCATAATTACAAGGTGATTTACATATGAATAACTCTGGACTGAAAAGACTCACAGATAAACACAATGGCTCAATCAAATTAGCTTTTTATGGTCTGTCAGACATTCAGAAATCCTGTTGCTGACAGTTCCCCTTCAAATACTTGGTATTCACCTAGTACAAGGCACCCAAATATTGACTGAACATAATTTTCACCCACTACTTTCTACATTGAAAGCAAATCTAGCATGCTAGCTACTTTTACCTCTTTCTTTATGGGGTAGAATTTCAGTGATATGCATGAATAAATTAACCCAAGTACTTTATCCCCTGGTATGATGGGTGTCCCATTGATGCAAGCGTGGTTCACAGAGTTTCAGAGATTGGCCACTACCTTCCTTTGGAAGGGAAAAAAAAAAAAACAGATTGTCTATGTAAAACTAGCCTTGGCTAAAAGCTATGGTGGACTTCAACTACCCCAGTTTTATTGGTATTAAATTTCCCAAGCCAGCAAATTTATGTCTTGGTGTCTTCATAATATTGGTACTCAAGTCAATCAGACCCATCTCCTGTGAAAGAAAACGGAACTTTATTATCGTTCTAAATATAATATCCCCCCCCAGCTCTCACTGATTTATCATGGAAACAATTGCACCCCACGTTGAGTGTCACTCCAATAGGATGGTCAACTTGGATTAATATGCAGCTTTGCTGATTATTAAACTATGTTCTGAGTCGAGATCCTCACCAGCCAATCCAACTAGACTGTAATGTTAAAATTGCAGGTGTTCCCATACCCAAAGCTCTTTTACAGACTATCACCTTTCAAGATACTGTATGTCAGATCTTCTTGGAGAGCAACTTATTTCTTTTGAGACCACATGTCTCAAGTATGCAGTACCCAAATCAGCTACTTTCACCTTTTACCAGCTTAAACATGCTGTCATGGAATTCTTGGGTACATGTCCTTGGGTTCTTGTGGATGGTTCGATGTACTGACATCTGGCAGATCTAGTGACTCAACACCATGCAGTGTCCATTGTATATAAAGCTTTTCATGATACATTGGGAGAATAAATCTCCTGTTAAATGCAGATATTGGGCTAAAGAATTTCCCAATTCTTTTCATGCCCCAGATTCAGTTGTCCTGTGGGATTATAGTCATCAATATATTGAAAGAAATACAAAATCACACATGCTCCCACAATGCAAAGCATTATGGGATGCATATGCAAATCACCACAGAATATTATGCTGGTTCAACTTTTAACAGAAATGCATGGTGCCAAAAGGCCTCTCACATAGTACTGTGTGAGGGGCCTTTCGGCCTCATGCATTCTGCAAAGGCAGACCAGCACTCTGTCTGTGGCGGTATATGCAACTGCCCATGATGCTTACATTGTGGGGGCATGTGGATTTTGTATTTCTCTGAAACTGGGCTTCCCGGCCAAATGCCCTTTGGGGTAACCATTGCCTCAGTGCTTGCGCACAGAGGTTCTTTGTCCTCCATCAATATATTGAGCTTGATAAGCATTGATTAATGCAATATAAGAAGTGTCACAATGCTTATTACACACCATCTCGTTTGTTCTCTTTAGGCAAGTTAGAGTCACCATTATGTACACATTGCAAAACATGGGTTGGTACTTTAAAACATGTTATGGGATTGCCCCGTAAAGAGCTTTTGAAATCAGGTAGAGGCTAGTTTTTATCCATTGCTGGGACTCCAGAATAGATTTACCCCAGAATTATCTTTTAGGACTGGATATAACACAGCTGTTAGGACCTCAGAGATTCTATCTGGCCCTCATCACTGCCGTAGCAAAATTAATAATATTGTGACACTGGGTAGACAATTAAGTTCCCACTTTTCCTGAGTGGCATGCTGAGATGTTACTAATTTTAAGAATGGAAAGACTATATCAAGTCTTTGGCACCATCTTTCAGTATACAAAGGTAAATGGGAAAAACTAGATATACTCCTTCAATTCAGTTGATTTATACCCCTCGGGCATTGTATGTTGCCATATAGCAGACCTTCTGGGTTTATCTTAGGGCAGGTTTGATTTTTGTATGTGTAATGTCCTTAGCAGTTCAAATTTATTGTTTAAGTTATAATTTTCATTTCAGACAGACACTCTTAAACATTGTTGCTATGTTCCTTTGTTTTATAATTTTAGAATGTGTATTGGTATGTGGACTTTATCTAGTTGCATTACTTTAGGATGATATAATTTGTTTCACCCTATACTGTATGTTGCTTTTCTATACTTGAGGTGCTGTACTATATTTTGTTTTCCATTTCTTGAGTGGTGTATTCTCCTGTATTGTTGTTTGGTTTAAAATTATTAATAAAGTTTATTCAGTAAAAAAAAAGGATGACCCTGCTCCTTGCTGAAGGTATAACTGGAAGGCTCCAATCCATATCTGGCAGTTTAAAGTTACCAACAACACCTCCCCCTTATTTTCTATCCCACAGTTGTCCTTCCTAAGTGCCTTATCCAACTCCTGTCCCTGTGCTGGAGGTCTGTATAACACCCCTGTATGGATAGCATCCCCAGCACCAGTCTTCAGGATGACCCACAGCCCCTCCAATCCTTTATTTTCCTCCAGGTGCCCATGTCATTCTGTAGCCTTGATTATCTCCTTCACATATAGTACATCTACTCCCCCCTCCTCCTTTCCCTGTCTCTCCTGAACAGAGAGTAGCCTGATGGCTACCTGCCAGTCATGGTTGTCAGAGCACCAGGACTCTGTTATGTACACCAAATCCAGGGTACCTCCTCCATAATGGCTTTCAGTTCTGGAATTCTGTTTCTCAGACTCCTTGGATTGGTGTGCATGTCTCTTCATACCATACCCCCTCCCGCTTCCTTGCTTTCTCCCCCCACTGCCTGTGCTGTATTCTGAAACTGCTCCTGACCCCTCATGCCTTGTTACCCTTGCTGTTACCTGTCTCCTTTACTTCTGTCTTCTTGCTGTGCTGATTTATACCTCCGCTAACCTCCACCTTTTTCCCACCCTTGTCTTCCTGCACCCCTGCCCTGGGGGGATTTCCTCCTCTTGGACTATTCCTCCTTGTTACTTCATTATCTGGGGGAAGGAAATAGTTGCCTCCTTTGGAAAAGAGAAAGGGAACATTGTTTAACCAAGGAGTAGCACACTAAGCTGAAGCTTGTTTCCAGATACAACCTGGGAGCACAAGGAAGTTAAGTGACTTGCTCAGGATCACACAGTATGCACCTAGGTGGCTGTGGTATTCAAGCCAGGTCTCCAGATCTGCAGCTCAGAGCCTTAACCCACTGTGCTATACTGCCTTTAATATTACATCCTCCATCCTCAGCTAGTTTAAATGCTCACCCAAGTAGAATTTAAACCACCCACTAAGGACTTTGATCCTCCTCCTGGAAGGATGCAGGCCATCTCCCCTATAGAGGTTCATATCCTCCCAGGCTGGAGCTCAGTCACCAATGTAGCCGAAAAGCTCCTCCATGCATCATGCCTTCAAACAATTGCTAAAGCCATGATGTGTAGTGCCCTTTCATCTCCTCAGCTGTACACAGGTAACACCTTAGTAGATGCCACAGTATGTGCTCATAACCAAGGAGGCAATGGCACTCAAAAACCCACAAAAAGCAGTCTCTATACTGTGAGGTAGAAAATTGCAAAATTTATTGAAGTGCAAAATACAGTGCTCAAGTGCTTACAGAAAAACAACTGGTGCAGCAGAAGATGCTTGCCACATTGCCCTGACAGTTCAACTTCTATAAATCTTTGTCGGTGAGGAGGGGGGATATCTAAGATAATTGCTCTCATTTTATACATCACCTCATTAGAGATGCAGCAAAGTTTAAATATGCCTGTGTAGTGGGGTCGAGAGACAGGAGACCAAATACAAAAACTGCTATAAAACATTTAATTTTTGCACTAATTAGCAGATTTCTTTTGTATTTTAAGAGCCTATTTGTTGTCTGGATTTGTGTTAGTGCAGCACTTCAGTGTAGTATTTGTTAATAGTTAATTTTGTGTGTGTGTGTGTGAGAGAGAGAGAGAAACCAGAATGGAGGGGGAGAGAGGTGGTTTTCGCTGACGTAACGGTGGAGATCACGAAGGTGTATGCATACATGGTTTCAGGCTGCATTTGAATGGAGCACCATCTTGACTAGTGTTCCCCCCTGAAGCAGGTGGTAGTGGACTTGGTGCCATGGAAGCACCACCTCTAGTGGCACCTACCAGTGCCCCCCCAGTGCCACCACCTGTTATGGCCCCTGCGCCAGTGGTTCAGCAGCAGGAAGTCAGGGGGGAGAAGGAACCACAGCAGTCACAGCAGCAGCAGGTTTCCTCACTCCAGCCCCAACTGTGTAGCAGCAGCAGCATCAACCAGCTCCAACAACACCTGGGCCCCCCTGCCTGTGTCCGGTCCTCCCCACACCTTATTAGTGAGAGAGTTCTTCACTACACTGGCTCGGGATAGCAGTGTAGTGAAATGTAATCTGTGTGGTGTGGTGGTGTGCTGTGGCACCAAAGGAACTCACCTTGGCACAGGTGGTCAGAGCATCCACCTGTGCAACCACCAACTTGTACAGTGTCAGGCCAAGGTTGTGGAACAGGGCAGGAATGTGCCTGATAGCCCTACTGGGCAAGAGGTGGCCACACGGTGTCCACCTGTACATGGTGGTGTGAATCAGGGGAGGGCCATGGGTAAAGCAGCTGCTTCACCACCACAACCTGCAGCAGGTGATGGTGGCAATCCTCTCCAACTACCTGCCACACAGGCCAATTTGGGCCTGATGAGGAGTGAGTTGGAGGCTGTTAACCACTGTCTTGACAACATTGAGCAGCAGTTAGAGCAAATTGATGGGCACCAGTGGACAAAGCAATGGGGCCTGATGGGATTCACCCAAGAATTCTAAAAGAACTAAGGGTAGAACTAGTGACACCGCTAACTAATCTCTTTAACAAATCATGGGAGGGTGGGGTGATACCTGAGGACTGGAGGAAGACAGATGTGATTCCTCTTCACAAAAGTGGGAGCAGGACAGAGGTAGGAAACTACAGACCAGTTAGTTTGACCTCAGTGGTAGGGAAAATGATGGAATCGCTTCTGAAGGAAAGAATTGTTGAGTACCTAGAGGCCAGTGGGGCACAGGACCCAAGGCAGCATGGATTCATGATGGGAAGGTCATGTCAGATGAATCTAATAGATTTCTTTGACTGGGTGACCAAAGTAGTAGACCAGGTAGGGGCTGTGGACATGGCCTACTTAGATTTTAGCAAGGCATTTGATACAGTCCCACACAAAAGATTAATACACAAGTTAGCCAGCCTTGGAGTAGGACCCAAGGTGGTAGCCTGGATAAAAAATTGGCTAGACAACAGGATGCAAAGGGTAGTAGTAAATGGAGTACACAGTGAAGAAAGGAGGTTTACTAGTGAGGGTACACATGAGGTTCAGTACTAGGACCGGTCCTTTTTAATGTCTTTATAAGTGACATTGCAGAGGAACTGGAAGGAAAAGTATGTCTCTTTGCAGATGACACAAATATCTGCAACAGGGTTGATACACAAGATGGAGTGGAAAGGATGAGAAGGGACTTGGCAAGGTTGGAGGAATGGTCAAATGCATGGCAGCTCAGATTCAATGCAAAGAAGTGCAAGGTAATGCACCTGGGAAACAAAAACCCAGGGGAAGAGTACACAATGCGGGAAGAGATACTGACAACAGTAAAAATGGAAAGGGACTTGGGGGTAATTATATCAGATGACCTAAAGGTGGGCAAGCAATGTGAGAAGGCAGTAAGGAACGCTGGGGGGATACTGGGATGCATAGGAAGAGGCATTAATAGTAGAAAACAAGAAGTTGTTATCCCTCTGTACAGACAGTTGGTGAGACCCCATCTGGAGTACTGTGTGCAGTTCTGGAGACCCCATCTCTAAAAAGACATAGACAGAGTGGAGGCTGTCCAGAGGAGGGCAACCAAAATGGTGCAGGGTCTGCTCCAGAAGACATACGAAGAAAGACTAAAGGAGCTTAATATGTATACCCTTGAGGAAAGAAGGGAGAGAGGGGACATGATAGAAACGTTCAAGTACCTCAAGGGAATCAACAAAGTCCAAGAGGGTAGCATCTTTCAGAAAAGAGATGTGCAAGAACAAGGGGCACAATTTGAAGATTGAGGGGACAGCTCAGAGGTAATGTGAGAGTATTTTTCATGGAGAGGGTTGTGGATGCATGGAACAGCCTCCCTGAGGAGGTCGTGGAGTCAAGAACAGTGGGGGAATTCAAGAATGCATGGGACAGACATAAGGCAGTCCTAGTGGGGGGTAGGAGGAAGTAAGCTGTTGGTTAACTAGGACCTGCAGCTTATCTGTTAGGTAGGAAAATGGGCAGACTAGGTAGGCCAAGTGGTCCTTATCTGCTGTCAAATTCTATGTTTCTATATTTCTACCAGCTACAAATTATAGGGATGCTACAACTGCTACTGTCCCAGCATACTGTTGATCATTAGTTTTAGTTTGTCCTTTCACCCACCACCCTCTCCATGAAAAAATAGTTCCTGATGTTGCCCATGATCCATCCCCCCTCTATCTTCAAATTTTGGCCCCTTCTTTGAGTACATCTCTTTTTCTGGATGATGCTACCCTCCTGTACATTGTTGATTCCCTTTTAGTACTTGATAGTTTCTATCATGCCCCTCCACCCCTTTCCTTGCGGTTATACATAATGTTCTTTAGTGTCTCTTCATCTGGCTTCTGGTGCATACCCTGCAACATTTTAGTTGCCCTCCTTTGTACAGCCTCCATCCTGTCTATGTCCTTGCAGAGATATGCGCTCCATAACTGCATGCCATGCTCCAGATGAGGTTTCACCAAATATCTGTACAGAGGGATAAGAACTTCCAGTTTTGTACTTGATTTTAATGTGATGCCTCTCCAATGCATCCCAGTATCCCCCAGACCTCCTTATTGCCTTCTCTCATTTCTTGCCTACCTTTAGGTTATCTGATGCTGGTCATTTTCCATTTTTGTTGTTGATATTACCTCTCTCCGCCCCCCGTTGAGCACTGTTTGGTGTATAATTTTAACTTTCTCATAACCTTTATCTCTCAAAAATTATAAGAACAGCACCCAAAAACTGTTTAAAGAAAATAACCTAAAGAATGGTGTCCTTCCTTTATATATTCCTACTTATCAAGTTCTGTTTATCAACAGGAACTATTTTTGTGCTCAGCAATGCCTTCTGTTGTGGCGTTTTGAAAGCAGCAGTGAACAGTGCACAATCTGCTAAACAGCATGTGCGCCCGTTCTGATGCCCACTGCCCAGCCCCCTGAAAAGATATCTGATGGATTACTTGGTCCACTGTTGATGATGGTACAAACAATATATATGGTATATACTATTTATACTATCAAAAGTGGACCAAGTCAGCTATCATATATGTTTTCAGGGGGCTGGGCAGTGGGCATCTGACAGTGCGCACATGCCATTTAGCAGATTATTGAACTGCTCACTGCTGCTTTTCCACAAACACCTTACGACAGGAAGAAAACATTATTGAGCCCACAAAAATATTTCCTGTTGGTAAACAGAGCTTATCAAGTAGGAATATAAGGAAGGGAAGGACCCAATTTTTTTAGGTTATTTTCTTTAAGCTGTTTTTGGCCAGTGTTCTTACAATTTTTTGGTTGCTTTCAAAATGTCCTGAAAATGCCAGAGTCCAGATGAAGAGAAATTATGTGATAAAATGTTAAGAAAATTCTCAATTATTTCCTAACACTGATGTATGCGTGAAGTGCACCCACTCTGCATAAGTGTGGCCCCAGAAATGGCTGCTGTCACAGTGTCTCGAAAATGCCAGAGTCCAGATGAAGAGAAATTACAAGATAAAATGTTAAGAAAATTCTCTCATGATAAAATGTTAAGAAAATTCTGAATTATTTCCTGATGCACTGATGTATGCATGCATGCATCCACTCCCACAACAACCATGGCACCTGCTGCTGCTCTTGTGCCTCTATCTTCTGCTGCCTGCGCTGACTGGGCTGATGCACAGTGTCTTGCCAAACAATGATAGCCACAGATGACCATTGTGTGAACTATGATGTGATGATGCAATGGCAGTCAGAATGTCTGCTGCGCTGGCTGTAATATGATGCCCTATATATGTGTGTACTTATACTACCATTGGTAAGTTACTGTATCTTGCATGCTCATGTTTTACACAGAATCAGACATTAAATTTATATATATATATATATATATATATATATATATATATATATATTCTATTTTATTTATTTCTTTATTCATTCTCAGATTACAATACCTTTGAGCACACAACAGCTGTTTTTACAAAGAGTCCACATCAGTGGGAAGGGTGACAGATATACAACAGATGGTATTACATCAAATGTTGACAAGAAAGTATTTAAAATAACAATATGACATTAACATTGCAACTAAAATTAAAACTATGAATAGGTAGGAAATCAAAAATAACCTAATAAAAGGAGACAGCCCAAGGTGCTTTGTCAAATAGGTATAGCGAGATTTGGGTGAACAAAGTTCAGGTAAGTGAAGATAAGCAGTGGAAAGAAGGTGGAGGGTGAGGGGGTGAGGTGAAAGAAGGATTGGGGAAGGAGGCAGGAAATAGGGCAGAACGGTTAGGGTGAAAGTGGTCATTCACAGAAAAAGGGGGAGAAGTAGGTGCACAAGGATGTGTCAATACTGCTGAGGCAGTGCCATGTCAATTGAAACAGTTGCAGGAACTGTTAGGTGTAAGATGCTGATGAAGAGTGCCTTTAAATGGTACCAATTTTGGTAAGGAAGAGATATCACTGGGCAGCGCATTAAATCATAGTGGTGCTCTATATGCAAACGATCGTTGCCCTTGTGTAGTCCAGCATCTTGGGACAGAGAAGAGCTGTCTGACTGAGCTACACATGTGCTGGGAGCTGCAAGAGGGTTTGAGTAAGTTTGTAACACAAGGAGGCAGGAACATGGGAAGTGCCTTTTTAGTTAGTAAGCAGGTTTGATAGTGAATCATCCCATTTAGCTGAAGCCAACCTGTTTACTCATACAGTTCACATGTGTGGGAAAGGTGTGCTGCTCCACTAAGAAGTTGGCATGCTTTATTGAGTGCCACTGCTATTCTGCAGAGGGTAGTGGTGGAAGCTGAGCCATAGATAACCAGACCATAGTCAACAATGGATACTACGGAGCTATAGATAGCTAGTATAAGGGCTTCAGGCATTAGATTGTGTTTATGTCTATGGAGTAACCCTATCTTGATACGGGCAGACCTGGCAACATTCTCAATGTGCTGGGAATATGATAGTGAGCTATCCACGGTTACCCCTAGATAATTGAAATGTTGAATTTGTTCAAGCGGGATGCCAGAGGAGTTCCTGATGGTTAGAGCACTGGATCTGTGTTTGCTGCAAACATTGCTGAACAAAATGACTTCTGTTTTTTTGTAGTTCAGAATCAGCTTGTGTTTCCTGAACCAGTCCTCCACTTCCTCAAAGCTGAGTTGAAGCTGGTGTTCCAGTGGTTCATGGTCAGTGTTTCTAGTGTATATGACCGCATCATCCACATAGAGGAGGATCTGCTGGTGACAGGAGCGAGGGAGATTGTTAAGAAACATGCTAAAGAGAAGTGGACCCAGTATGGAGCCCTGTGGTGCTCCAGAGTGGACATGTTGATGGTCAGAGGTGATATTAGCTATCTTCACCAGTTGGGAGTGGCCTACCAGAGAGCTTTTGAATCAGGACACAGTATCTGCCAAAAGGACAACTGAGGAGAGTTGCTTGAGAAGTAGAGCATGGTTCACTGTATCAAAGGCCTTTATGAGGTCTATGAAGGCTGCACCCACCAATCCACCTTGATCCAGTGATTGGTGAATGAAACCAGTGAATTCTAGGAGTGCTGTGGCAGTTCTATGTTGCTTTCTGAATCCATGCTGCTGGGGGCACTGGATTGAGTATTTTTCCATATACTCCACCAAATAATCTGTAACAATGCACTCAAGTGAATTAGACAGAGGTGGAAGTACAGAGATAGGTCTATAGTTTACGTGTATAGTGTGGTCTCCACTTTTGTGAACAGGGGTAACAAGGGCTGACTTCCAGAGTTGGGGGCATTGTGCCAGTCTCAGTAAGAGGTTTAGAATCTTTGTAATGGGCAGCAGTATTTCTTCAATGGTAAAGGCAGCTAATTTGAGGTCTAAGGAATCACCGCTATGCCTTGACTTCCCAAGTACTTTTACTAGGTATTTCCTGACCATATACAGTGGGACTTCTTTAAGTAGAAAGAGGTGATGCAGGAAGCAAATCATCTGCCCACTGTTCAGTGTCTTCAATGATGTCCTTGAAGAAGCCTGGTGAGAGGAAATGTATATTTATTTATTTAAAAGTGTTACCAGGAGGGCACACTGAGCAGAGTACTGCTCGATTCCAGGTGCATCCTGGGGGAGGGGGCATGGGAGAAAATAACTGATACAATAGAATGCATATTAAACAGGCAACAATGTACATACACAAACATGAGCAAGAGTACAATAGAAACATAGTGCAATAGTACAGTGCCAAACAATAATTTGTACAGCAGCGGAATAAGAAGTTACTTAACAGCTATAGGTGTAGCAACTACTGAAATCAGTAAAGCAAAGTCAAGAACTGGAGCCATATCAAGGGTTGCATAGCCAGGCCTAGGAGAAAAAAGATATCAGCTAAACCTAACCGCAGGATCATGTAGAGGAGAAATTGGCATTGATGAGGGAGCTTAGACTCTGGGGGTAGAGTGTGAGCCAGATGACTGCCAGGAGGGAGTTCCATAACTTGGGCATTTGATGGCAGAATGCTGCTTGTCCAATCGAGGATGCCATGCATGGTATAGGCAAAAGGCAGGTATCTGTGTTTCTGACTGTGTACACAGAAGGGGTAGGTGCAGCTAAAGCACAGGCGAGATATGTAGGTAAGGACTTGGACCAGTACTTGGCTGTGAGCTTGACGCAGTGTGACTGACGGCAGTCATGGAGCGATGGAAGACTGAGATTCCTATTGAGCTTGCAGTGATGGGTGGAGGGTGGGCAATCAAGGGTGAAATGGCAGAAAGAGTGGAAAAGGGGATCCGGTCTGGCTAGGGTGGACTTGGGAGTGGCACTGTAGACTACATCTCATAGTCGAATATAGGGAGAATCATTTTCTGCACTAGTTCGCAGTGGGCTGGCAGCAGGATACTTCCATGGTTGCAATAAAGGGCACCCAGCTTCAGGTTGAGCTTCTTGTGGATAGCATTGATGTGTATATAAAAGATGAAGTACTGGTCGAGCCAGACCCTGAGATACCTAAAGGAGGAGCAGGCCTCCAGAGTGGTCCCATCCAGGGTGTGGAAGGAGGGGGTAGAAGGGAGCTTCAAGAGTCTCTGCCTCATGCTGAAGGTCATAGAGACAGTCTTCTTGGCATTGAGGAAAAGCTGATTTGAGCAAAACCAGAGCTGGACATCATCGAAGTCCTGCTGTAACCTGGTCACTACAACAGCAGTACAGGGGCCAGATGCATACAGAACTGTGTCATCCTCATACATGTGAATGGAAGCATGTGGGCAGGTTGTTAAGGAAGATGGAGAATAGAAGTAGTTCTAGGACTGAGCCTTGGGGGAACCCTGTGGTAACTGGAAGTGGGAAAGAGGAGGTGTTGCCTATTCTCACAGATTGGAATCAGCCTACCAGGTAGGAATGGAACCAGCTGGAGGTCATGGTTGAGAGCCCAGCCCAGGAGAGCTTAGCTAGGAGGAGAACATGGGAGAACATCTCAAATGCCTTTTCCAGGTCAACAAAAATAGCAGAGGCAATGTGATCTTTATCCATACCATCAAGAATGGAGTCAATGTGCTGTAGAAGAGAGGTGGCAGTGGAGTGGCCCTTGTGGAAGCCAGACTGGTAGGGGAGAAGAAGGTGGAGGAGTTGAGAAAGGGTGAAAGTTGGGAGAGGACAAGGCACTCCTGAAGCTTTGCTAAAATATGGAGAAGGGAAATAGTCCAATAGTTTATGGGGGGGGGCAAGGGATCACCACTCTTAGAGAGCGGGATAACAGTTGCATGCTTCCATTCTGTAGGGATAGTTGCCAGAGAGAAAGATAGACTGAAAAGTGAAGCAGCGATGGCAAGAGCAGCCAAGTGAAGCATCTTGGAGACCAGCCCAGATAGGCATTTACCTTTAATACGGTTTAGGTAGATCAAAGCATTGTAGACTTCTGCAGAGGTGACCTGACTGAAGGAGAAAGATGGAGAAGAGGAAGGGACCTATGCGGGGGGAGCAGAGGGGGAGGGATTGGGCTGCAAAGGGGGGAGAGTGTTGAGCAGGGCTGAAGTGCCACATGTAAAAAAGTAGTTGCATTCCAAGGTGACTGCTAGGTGGTCCATTACAGCGGTGCCACCTATATTTAACACAGGGGTGAGGGGCTCGAGGGCTAGAAAAGGAATTTGACCATCCCCCCAGAATTTAGATGGCAGACTTAGAATGGACTGAAGAGAGTCTTTGAAGTATTTGGCTTTTGCTTGTCTGATTTGCCTAGTGTAAGCATTGCACAGAGAGCGGAACATTGTGTGAAGCACTGGGGAGCCAGAGGCTTTCCAGGTCTTTGAAGCCTGGTCTCTGGATCTAATATGGGACATGAAGTTAGCAGAGATCCAAGGCAGGTAAGTGCCCCTCACATGGTCTGCCTAAGAGGGGCATAGAAGTCCCACACAGTTAAGAATTTGTGTTTAAAATACTCCAGTGAAGAGTCAATTGATGTTGCAAGGGCGATAAAGGACCAATCTGTGTCTACTAGGTCATTTAGGAGCGAGGTAAGGTCCAGGGATTTATATGACCTAGTTAGGCTGGTTCCAGGGTGGGGGGGAGGCTTTAAGCCTGAATATTTTATGGATCATGTGTATCTAATGATGGTCATCTAGTGAGTCAGGCAGTAGGCCCGAAGAAATTATACGATGTTGGTGAGAGGTAAGGGACCAGCCTAGGAGAGAATGATGGTTGATTTTGGGTTCAGCTGTGTTGGTTCAGAGATCAGCTTTGTTAGGTTGAGGACAGCTACCTGGTTCTGAACCTTGTAGGTAGCACTGGAAAGCCAGTTTAAATTGAAATCCCCCAGGATATGTAGCTCACCCCTAATAGCACAAGATCTCATGGAGCCCAGATGGGTCATGATTGCCGTAGATGGGGAGTCAGGGGCACAGTACGAACCTGCTATGAAAACTGGGAAGGAGTGGGGGAGGAAGAGTTTGACCAGCAAGGCATCAATGGTCTGTGAGGAAGACAGAATGATGACAGGGGTGAACTTGATGGAGGTGGAGATACACATAGCAATGCCACCACCCTTTTTGTTACCTGGTCGGTCATGGTGGATAACAGTGTATCCTGGGATATTGATTTCGGAGTCCTTGTTATGAGGTTTTAAACATGTTTCAGAGATAATCAGGACATCTTGCTTGAGGGAGGCAACAGTTGGCTGCTGCACAGTTATTTTATGCAGTATGCTTCAAATGTTTAGGTGCATCAGTTTTTGGCCATGCGGCAGTAAAAGTGGGATGGTGGTTGGCCCAGAATTAGGCTCAATGTCCCCTGAAAGTAGGAGTAGAAGTGTCACTAGAGCTTTGGTAACTATCAAGGACTACTGAGGCTTTTAGATTGAGGGCAGATGCTGAAAGCTTTTCACTGGGATTTAGAGGGTGGAAGGCTTTAACGCTGTGAGCCCAGCATGAAAAGATGGTGGAAGGATTGATGGGCCATACAGCCCTTGAAGTAGATGGGAAGTAAGGTGTGGCACAGTGGAGAGGGTAATAGAGCTATATGAGTGTGCTGGCTTGTTGCAGAGTGCCAACCATCTATCCTGCTGAATGGGGTAGGTGAATGGAGGGAGAGTTGCTAAAGATAGCAGGGAAGCAAGTAAAGCCAGGTAGAGAGGGAGCATGGTTGTTTAGTTGCTAGTTAATAACTTGCCAGCAGCAGCCTCTGGTGGGGGAAGAATATAAGCTTCAAATGGGAAAGTCAACTGATTGGTGATTTTTATCAGGTGGCTGCCTGTATAATAGGACACGATCAACAAGGGTGGTGGTGGGGTAGCCGACATGAAGTGTCGGCAGGGCAAACCAGCAGAAGGGAAAAAATGTCCATCCATCCATGGTTCAGCCTGCCATCCTGGACCACTGGAAATTACCTTGCTTTGTTGCTTCGAGGGAGGGCAATTTTTGGGGAGCCCTCATGACCTCCTGATGAGCCAGGGAGATGCGGAGAAAGGAAATTTGGCAGTGAGCAACATAAGTGAGGTAAGGGGGGGCAGGACTAAGCAAGGGGAGGCACTGTGTTAAGAGGCCAAATTCAGATTAACTGAGGATTTATTTATTTATTTATTTATTAAATTTTGGTGACTGGGTAGGCCTACTGAGCCCCGAAGGTCCCTTTTTCAGGGGCGACCCGGGATTGTGAGCTGGAGTTAATGTAGCCAGCATCAAGTGCGTAAATAAAGTTTAAAAGTGAGATACCTCAGCAAGTTGAGAGTTAATTTCAGCTAGAGTCCTCAGGGTAAATTGGAACTAGTAGACAATAGATTAAACAGCCCTTAAATCCTATATAGTAATCCACAGAGAAGTACAACATAGATTCCTGCATGCACTTAAGGTTTACAGTGAGCATTAGTGCCTGGAGTTAAGCAACTAACATCCTTAAGGCAAAATGTAAACCAATCCACAACCAGAGGTAAAATTCAATAAAAATAACAGTACAAAAACTATCAGTACATCGCTGCTGATTTTATTTTAAAGTACTGAGCCAGTGTTTAACATTTTTCCCTTGAAACAGTAAGCGGCAGCTTTTTTGTTAAAGTGCAGGATTTTAAATTGAAAATGGTGCCAAAACCAATAGAAGGGAAAACAAAATCTGTCCACCCATGGTTCAGCCTGCCATCCAGGACCACTGGAAATTACCTTGCTTTGTTGCTTCGCGGGAGGGCAGTTTTTGGGAAGCCTTCACAACCTCCTGATGGGCTAGAGAGCTTGCTTTGTTGCTTCGGGGAGAGAAGTTTTCAGGGAGCCTTCACAACCTCCTGATGGGCCAGGGAGCTTGCAATGTAATGTAATCATTGCTGTTTTTTTCTCTCACAGGTCACCCAGTCATACTTTGGTTGCACATGTTTTGGCTTGCTGAGAAATTTGCTGTAGGAAAACTGTCAAGCCAGGAAAAGTAAGTATGTATTTTTTTTTTTTTGGTGGGGTATCATTTGGAAGCAAGTTTTGTGAATGGTTTTGTTTTGACTTCTTTACAGGTTTTCTTTGTATCCTCTGGATTCATACTAGTTGCATGTGTTCTTATTTGAAGAAAACCAAATGGTAGCATACCACACTGAAATGTTACCTGGAAGCAGACAACGTAGAAATAATTCTTACTTCATTGCACTAACACATTCTGTTCTAAGTGTGGCAGTTACTGTCTGGTATATCCTGCTTAACAGACACCAAGCTATTAGTAAATCACTCTAAGACCAATAACAAGTTTAGTGCATGTGACGTGCACTGTCCCAGTGTATTAACTTAAATTACATTCCAAGATGTCTTGTCATGACCAGGATAAAACTTTGTTCAACCCCATGGCATGCTGAAGTAAGCCAGTGACTGATGTGCAAGAAAAATATATTATCTGCCGTACATGTCACCTATTTTGTATGATTTACACTGGCTTTAAAAAAATGCAATACCTAAAAGAAGTGATGAAAGCTATAACCTGAATTTATTGGGGCACTTTATTGCTGGCCACAAACGTTTTTGTGTTGACTACTTGGAGCCCTGTTAATATCAGGAAGAGGAGTCCTGTAGTTCATGCCAGTGCTCTGGGGACTAAAGAACTCAATATTATACTTAAAACAACTCTGTTCTTGCACTTTGGGGCATATTTATATAAAACAAGACCTGTAGCCTTGCAACAGGGTTTCTTCATTTAAATTGTTTTTAATTTTGTGAAGTTTGCTACGAGTGAGGTCTCATGACCTCAACTGCACTTCTGGGTTCGGGCACACTATATTAACTTGCTCCGCGGCGAGCGGGGTGAGCCCGAGCTGCGCGAGCGCATGACGTCACACGCAAAGACGCACGCAAAGACGCACTTCAGGCATGCTAGGCTTGCTAAACGGAACAACTAGTATTTTAAAGAAGATACATTAAAATTTGTTTGCCTGGGCTTATATTCCAATAATCATTAGCTTGCCACTTGTATTCGGAGTAGCGTTAATCTACTTTGGATCATCATTTCTGCAAACATTTGTATAAGGGTAAGGAAATGAATATTAATGAGGGGATAGTTGCCCTATCTACAGGGGAAATTGCCATGACTTGTATACTCTGCAATAATTTTTGTGTGGAAACAAGTGTGGGATTCAAAGGCCTAAAATGTTCCCAATGTATACTTAATTTGGAGCTAAAGGCAGAGATTGAAGGGTTAGAACAACAAGTTGTGAAATTAAGTAAACAAAATGAGATACTACAGTCTGAATTAGATGAGTTTAAAAAAAACTATTATTACCACATTCAAAAATCAAAATATGAGTAAAGAAGATTCACTTAAGAGAGCAAGAGAGGATTATGGTGAAAGCAGTGATGAATGGAGTCCCGTGTTTAGGAAGAATAAAGCAAAAAAAGGAAGGAGAGCTATGGAATTTAAAATTCCATTGAAAAACAGTTTTCATATCCTGGGGGAAAAAGCTGTATTTAATGAAAAAAGTGATGGAATTATATGTACCAATGTTGAAAGTTCCATCAACAGTTTAATTCCTACTCAAGAAGAAAGGGATGATGTTGAAACTGATGCTCAAACACACAATACAACTCCGGAAATTAGTAATGCTCTTCCAATGCATGATACCACAACAGAACCCATAGAGTCATCTGGAAGCCCTATTGCGCATTCAGAAAAAATGGATAGGGAGGAACCAAGACAGGTCATAGTTCTTGGTGATTCAATAATTAAATACATGGATGGACATATTTGTAATAGTGATAAACAAAACAGAATGTGTTCCAGTTTCAGGGGCGCTTGGATAAGGGATATTGAGAGAATGGTTCCAAATGTCCTTAAAATGGGGTATTAATCCTTTGGTTGTAGTTCATGTTGGAACAAATGACATAAATAAATTTACTGTCAATGACATAAAAAACAGCTATGTGTCTCTGGTCAGCACTTTAAAATCCTTGAATTCCAAAATTTGTCTCTCTGAAATATTACCTATACCTCGAGCATCTAAGAAAATTTATTATAAAATAAAAGAGGTGAATGAATGGCTACGTAAATGGACTTTAAATAATAATATCACCTGCATTACACATTGGGAAACATTTGAAAAGGATTACAGTCTTTACAGTTGGGACGGTTTACATTTGAGTAAAAAAGGAAGTCATCTCCTTGGTAAACAATTTGTATCCGTAATTAACCAGTGTTTAAACTAAAAATGGGGGGCAAAGGGGGAGCATTGCATCAGAATTAGTTCTAACATCTGATGAGTTTACATTTTTTCTGTGTAATGCTAGAAGTTTAAACATTATTAAGTTAACGGAGTTAGCAGGAAGAATGAAAAAGTATGAAATAGACTTCATAGCTATTACTGAAACTTGGTGGAATGATGAGTCCCATTGGTTTAATGTTATTCCAGGTTATAATTTGTATTATAAAAATAGGGGTAATAGAATAGGTGGAGGGGTCTGTTTGTATATAAAGGACACAAATTCAGTCATTGAGTCCACTATAGACTTGGTAAACAGGATACAGATCGAGGGGTGTTGTGTTCAATTCCAATATCAAAAACCAAAAACTACACTAATAAATATATATCGCCCTCCAAATGCTGATTTTGCATATGACCAAGCGATTATACAATACCTTGAAGAACATTCTGAATCTTCTAATTTTATTATTATGGGGGATTTGAATCTCCCAGGTATTGACTGGTTAAATTTTACAGCAACTACAAATATTGGACATATATATTTAGAGTTAATTACTAGTTTAGGTCTTGAACAAATGGAGATGGAACCGACTCGGGGAACAAATATTCTAGATCTTATCCTGACTAACATTCCAGATAAATTGGATAAAATAGAAATAATTGAACCTTTAGGCTCTAGTGACCACAATGTTGTCACCTTCTTGTTAATAGGTAACAAAAATTGTAGTAGGGAAATTAAACATCGTTATAATTACTATAAGGGAAACTATAATAATATAGAGGGTATACTGCTAAATACTGATAGGTCTACCTTGTTTAAAGATAAGAATGTAGAAGAATCTTTTTCTACTCTTAAGGATACGATATATGTTCTTGAAAAAACTTTATTCCCACAATTAAAATAAATAACCATAAAGGTAAAATTCCTACCTGGTTAACACCAAAAATTCAAAAACAGATAAATAAAAAGAAGAAAGCATTTAGAAAACTTAAGGCTTATCCGAGTGAGGCAAATAGATGTAATTATAAAAAAGGACTTAAATTGTCTAAATCACTCATTATTAAAGAAAGAAAATGTATTGAACTTAAGTTATCAACATTGGAATTTAATCCAAAATCCTTTTTTGGATATATCAATAAAAAATAAAAATTCAAATCCCTCAATAGCTACCATCATCCATGAAGGGAAAATTATAGAAAGCAAACTAGCTGTTACTAATGTATTTAATAACTATTTCGGGACTGTATTTACAGTTAATGATTCCTCAAAAGATTAAGTATATGATTATTTCAGTCTTTATGAGGAAATTACTGTGTTAGAAATAAAGGAGGCCATTAATAGTTTAAAGGAAACATCAGCCTCAGGTCCAGATAATTTAAATCCCTATTTTATTAAACAAATTTCTGACGCACTTTTATTTCCTTTATACTTGATCTTTAATAAATCATTTATGTATGGAGTGGTTCCTCAGGATTGGAGGTTAGCTACTGTGATACCTATACATAAGAAGGGTAATAAGATTAGGGTGGATAACTACAGACCCATTAGTCTCACTTCGGTGGTATGTAAAATTATGGAAAGAATATTGAAGGCAAGGTTGGATCAAGAAATACTAAATAAGGGTCTAGTAGATAATTCTCAACATGGATTTTGTAAGGGAAGATCATGCACTACTAATCTAATAACTTTCTATGAAAGTATAAGTAGTAGTTTGGACCAAGGAATTCCGGTTGATGCTGTGTACTTGGATTTTAGTAGGGCATTTGATAAGGTCTCGCATAACCTATTGGTTTTGAAATTGATTAAATTGCGATTCAATAGATATGTTGTTAAATGGGTTGAGGAATGGTTGAAGAATAGAAGCCAGATTGTTAGAATTAGGAATGCAGTCTCCTCCAGTATTTCTGTTACTAGTGGTGTGCCCCAGGGTTCGGTATTGGTCCTACCTTGTTTGGAGTTTTTATTGGAGATCTTCAAATGGGGGTTGAAAACCAGATTAGTAAATTTGCCGATGATACTAAAATCTCAGCTGAGGTGGATTCAGAATTAAACATCAATCGACTAAAAATGGATTTAACAATATTAGAAAAATGGGCAAATGATAATAATATGTTGTTTAATACTGACAAATGCATTGTTATGCACCTGGGTAAAAGGAATCCATGTATCAATTATGTATTATGTGGGAAACAAATCCCGAATGGAACCCAAGAAAAAGATTTAGGAGTTATAGTTAACAATAAATTTAATTGGAGCAGTCAATGCATTACAGTAACCCAAACAGGAAATCGTATTATCATTGGTATAAAAAAATCATTTATAACGCGTAATAAAGACTATATAACAAAATTATACAAAGCTTATATTAGACCACACACTGATTTTGCATCTTCATTTTGGGCACCTTATTTGGAAAAGGATAAGAAATTGATTGAGAGTCTACAAAGAAGAGTGACAAAACTCATCCCTGATATAAAACATCTTCCATATAAAGATAGAGTGAAATCTCTGGGTTTGTACGACCTACAAGCGAGACGAGATAGGGGTGATCTGTTGTTATTCTTTAATATTTTAAATGAAAAACATCTGATGAAGTTAAGTGGACTAACATATATGAATAAGGTTTATGGTTTAAGACGTAACAATAGACAAATTCATATACAAAAGGCATTTACTAATAAAAGGAAATTTTTTTTACTGTTAGAAATGCAGTTTTGTGGAACTCTTTGCCACAGTATATAGTTGATGAAACATCTCGGGATAAATTTAAGGTCCAACTCGACAGATTATTTCTGGGCAGTTAAAAAAAAAAATTCCACCCACAATTGTGGGGAAAGTGGTCTCGATGGGCCTAGTGCCTTCTTCCACTTTAATAAAACCGAGTAATACCGAGTAATAAGATTGATATACTTACCCAAAATTGATATCCAACAGGTGGTTGTAGACAGTACTGCAGTACTCCTGTCCTCCGGTCCGTTACACTGTTTGAAACTGGAAACCTGTGAAAAAAGGAAAAAAATTGATTGTATATGTTTCTCAAGTGCATCTCTAAAATGTTGATGGATGCATTCACACAGCTCAAGGAAATTCCATAGTAGGACAAATTAGTATATACTCACTGTAAACTATTTATAATAAGAAGCATGGTGGCTGCGGCTGGATGTCGGCTCCTTCTGTCAAGTCCTGGTCACAGGAACACATTCCCTCTCACTGGCATAGTGTCTGGTGGCTTTGGCTGGCTGCAGCTTTCTTCTGGTCATGGGCACAGCAATGCATTCTCTCTCACTGGCATAGTGACTGGTAGTTTTGGCTGGCTACAGGTTACTACAAGTCATGGGCACAGGAACACATTATCTCTCCCTATTAGGCAGATCAGTGGCTTTGGCTGGCTGAGGGTTATTTCTGGTCATGGGCACAGGAACACATTCTCACTCACTTTCAGACAGATGGCCAGGTCACTGGATATGGTTTGTTACAGTCTTTCAGTGGCACTCAGGAGAAAGATATCTTTTAATGGCAGGATTTAAGTGGTTACCACCTACTACAAATGGACAGTTGTATTTAAGAGGCTGACCGTGTTTGCAAATGACAGCACACATTCTGTTAAAGAACCAGTACCCACTGTCAGGTATCCAGCCCCCCTCACACATATATAATAGCTGACCTGCCCCACTGTTGAGTGGTGTAATAAAAATTCCATGCGCTTCCTTCCAGTTAAAAAGTTATAGCACCCCGAATGCGCACCCCCCGTAAAAACAGAGCTGTGACTAACATGCCCACAGAGATGTACCCACAGACCCCTTTTGTGATGTCAGAAAATGAATACTGACAGTGCATTCCATTAACCTGTATGTATGCGATATTTCTGTACTTTTAGTACTATTTAGAGATGCCATGTATAAAAATAAAAGCAGCCGCTATAGTAACTGCCACTGTTTACTGGAGTTGTAGCTTTCATTTTTCCAAGTGGCAACTCTAAATAGTACTAAAAGTCATTGACAACATGGCACCAATACAGGTCTATGGAGCACAAACACAGTCTTCAGTTTCTGACACCACAAAAGGGGTCTGTGGGTACATCCCTGGGGCATGTCAGACATGGCTCTATTTTTACCAGAGTGCACATTTGGGGTGCTATAACTTTTTAACTGGAGGGAAGTGCATGGAATTTTTATTACACCACTCAATGGTGAAGCAGGTGGACTATTATATATGTGTGAGGGGGGCTGGGTACCTGACAGTGGAAACCTGCTCTTTAAGTGGACTCAGAAAATACACCAAGGGGAAAGTAAAATGGAATGATTGTGATGGGGCATTATTTGTGCCAATCTGAATTATGAAATGAGACTGAGTCAAGAACACTGTTTTTTTTTAATGGCAAAACAAAAAATGTACCATTAATAAAATGTGACAGCCTTTCAAACCATTAACTTAAATACCAGCAACATCCACCTCATCATCATCAAACAGGAAGCTGCACTCCCAGTCATCAAGGTCGGAATTGTGCCCACTAGGGAATTCTTTATCCATGATTGCATCATCAACCTCAATGGTTGATTGGTTGACACTGCCACCAGGATGGTCTGCTTCTCCCACATCATCAGCACAACCATCAATGTGATGGGGTACGAACACAGATGTGGTACTTAGAGGTGGTATGTGACCTTCATTTTTATGAATGTCAGCATGCTGACATTTGTCTTTGAGAGCTTAGTATGACAGTCACAAACTATTACCCCCGCAGAACTGAATACCCTCTTCACACTTACACTGGAGGGTGGGCTGGTCAGATCCTTCAGTGTCACTGATGTCAGCTCTGGCCATTCACTCACCTTTCCACTCCAATACAGCAGTGGATCATCAATTACTGGCAGATGCCTTTTTTCAGACAAATATGAGTCAACCATTCTCTGTGCTGCACTCAGTCCTGTTGTTGACTCATCCTCCAGATTCATCAATGTCACAGATTCCCACTTGGGACAAGGCACCCCAAAGTCAATTAAAGGCAACCGGTTTTGCTGACATCCCACCTGGACCCACAGCCACCTTACTGGATGTGCCTAGTAATCCACAGTGACCTTCAGCCTTGTCATGCTGTGGTTTGCTGAACTTGGCATGTGACTTCTATGCCCCATGAACAAATCGCACTACTTCTCTACTGAGATTTTTAACCTGTTCAGGCCCTCCTTCTAGCAAAGATGCAATTCCACATTTATGTCGTGGGTCCAGCATTGTTGCTATTCTGAATTCGGCACTTTGCAGAATACTTGAGATGTGGCAATTGCGGTCCAATACTGTCAGCATGTGTTTAAGTAATGTACTGCTTGAACAATCTCCAGACACATCAAGGCTACGCTGCAGATTTAACAAAGTTTGCCTCAGCACCCGTAGCAGTGGAATGGCTTGGCTTATAGAGGCAGTGTTGCCACTCGCCATCTGTGTGGCATGTTCAAAGGGCCTCAAAATTAATATCACTGAGTCCATGAGGTGCCACTGTTCTGTTGTCATAGACATCGAGGCCCCCCAAGTGTCATGGCTAGTGTGCATGACTAGGTATTCTGAGATGGCTTTGTACTGTTCATACAACCTCTCTGCCATGTAAAGAGTTGAGTTCCAGCACGTGACAACTTCCAGCTTGAGGCAGTGCTGAGGGAGGCTGTTTTGAATCTGCAGCTGCCGAAGATGGTCATGGGCCTTTCCAGAGCGTGAAAAGTATGCACAGATGCAGAATGCAACTATCGACATTTCCTTAATCTCAGAGTGCTGCAGAAACTCCTGGACCATGAGATTCAAACAGTGGGCCAAGCATGGAACCCGAACAAAGCCACCATTGATGATACATTTCACCACGTTTGAGACATTGCCACTGGCTATAAAGCCAGCTTTCAGACACAGGGGGTGCAGCCACTCATCAATTTTGGTCAGTAGCAAGCTAAGCATGTGTTCACCAGTGTGGGAACCAGCCACACTGTGCATTGCAAGTGTTGCATGCTGTCAAATTCCAGGAAGGTTGCTATCACAACAGTCTGCCTTACTACACTGATTTCCAATATCGCCAGCACAGACAACCCCCAGTACCTGCACCTAATGTGCATATCTATACTTAAGTGGATAAATGGTGAGCAGGAATGTTGAAGGGCATGTCTTACAGACTCTGTCACAGTCTGGTATAACTTCGGGACAGCACGGATTGAAAAGTATGTCCTGAATGGGACTTTCCATTTGGGACAGGAGCGTACCACAAAATGCCAGAATCTGGAATTTCCAAAAAGGAGAAGGGCAACAGGTCACTTGCCAGCATTTCCACTACAAAAGCATTCAGTTCATGTGACACTGCATGACTGGGTGGGTATTTCATGTTTCGGGCAAAAAGACTCTGCAACGTGGGCTGAGATGTTACCCGTTTTGCACGGGGTTAGCCAAATGTCTCTGCTCTGTGAATGGCCATGGGTGGGGTGCTTTTGACGTGTGATGAAGAGGGGTGCACAGGTGACAAGTCCACAAATGAAGTTATTTTCCCCATTTTATGCACAGGGGTTGATGTTACACTTGCACTAAATATATTGCACAGACCACCACCACTGCTACTACTCTGACCACAATTTGATAACTATTCAAAATCATCATCCTCCTCATACCTGTAGTAACCCTCAGCTGTTATTTCACCATGACTACAGACATGGCTACTTGGGCTACTTACAGTCATGGAAGGGGATAACATGCTTAATGGCATGGGGTCATAATGTCACAAGACATTATGCTGCATTATGCTGCATGGCAAAATCACGCTGCCAATACAGTACGATATTGCCATACGGCATATGTCTTTTTTCTATGGGGGGGTTTCACACCCCACACCACCTATTACGGGGGGTTGTGCCTCCAGATCCCCCCCACTAAAGAGTCACAACTCCTGGGGGTCCAACTCAGGGAGCGCACAATTTGTGGAAATAAATAAAATGTCTGGGACCGGGATTCAAACCCGGTCCCAGACTCATCGCCTGGGTTCCTGCTGCTGCGGCTCAGTCCAGTGAGCCAAGGCAGCTACTCGGTGGAACCCACTCCCAGCAGAGGTCTTATCCTCTGCCTGGTATTGTGTGAATGGTGCGATACCACGTACAGTAGTATACGTGGTATTGCACCATTCGCTGTCATGGACAGTGCTGTTTCGGGTTAGTTATAATGTCGTACGCTATTAAGCATGTGAAATTATGACCTGGTAGGATACTTAATAATGTGGATGAGGGTAAAAGTATTAGCTCCCCTCTGGTGCTGAGTCCACAGTGCCATGTGTCTTTTCTTCAAATGAGTATGCTGGCTCCCGGTGCCCAGATGACTACCCTTTTTACTATGTCTGACGTGCTTGGCAAAGCTGGCAGATTACCATTGCTTCATCACTTGGATCTTGTACAAAAAAATCTCAAACAAGGGATTTAGATCTCCTACTTTTAGTGTTCACATGTCCCTGATGCTGCAGATTGGACACCAGTTTTTTAGACAATGACATGGGGGGTGTACTACTACATGATTTCTGTTGCTGGCCACACTTGGGCTTTACCGGCCTATCACTATTTATGATGACTACTACTGGGTCATCAACATCAACAGAAACTGCCACATAACAGCTTTGAAGATGGGGTGATTTAACACCGATAGACTGAGACTGTTTACACACAGCCACCTTTAATTTAATTTTCTCCAATTCCCAACTGGGGTCATTAAAATCATCATCATATTCCTCATCCGCATCCACAATGTCAGCTTGGATGCTGTTGTGTGGAGAACAAGTACCAACCACAGCATCATCATGATCATACGATATTTTTTCTCCAACATTTGAGGGGTTGGATTGCACAGGAATGACCTCATCAGCAGCACTGGAAACATGAGATTGCAATGACTCTTTGTCAGCATCAGAGTCATTTTCAGCCAATGTGGGGACGGGGATGGGGACATTGGAGAGTATGACATCTGCTACACTCTGACTCACGGTCACGGCTTTAGACTCCACAACATTTTGGAAACCATTTAACTTGTTGTCATGGGTTGAGCTTGGGGCAATAGTCATGTCATCAGCAATTTCACTACCACCAGTAGGAACAACATCATCTCCAACCATGATTGAAGCTACTGATTGCACTGTGAAAAACATTATCGGAGAAATCCCTTTACTGGCATCAGCTAGGCACTTCTGCTAACTACTGCTACCATGACCACAGCCACTCTTGCCACTGGCAGGAGTGCCATGGCCAGATCATATTTGCATGCATATCTCTTTGCAGGCACTTTTTGGGATTACACAGAAAATTCACAACAAATTGAGATTTCTGAAATTTGGGGTGGATGGGAAGCCAAAAAACAACAACTGTGGCTTACAGATACTGACTGGGCACTAAACAGATGCAAACACACTAACGCAGATTGCACACTATAAAGAGATGCAGCTGCACAGGCACAAAAACAGCTTAACCAGTGGTCACACAGATCAAAAACTGGAAAAATAAATTATGCCTATTGCCGGTTGGAGGGGAAGGTTGCTGCAGTAGCAGTTCACTATCTAGACAGAAGGAAGCAGTAAAAATACCCCAGATACATAACCAATTAAGAGTGCGGCGATTACTGTGAGGCACAATAAAATGTGTCTGACTTGATAGCAGGCAAACACACTCACACACTACAGGTAATGAGCAGAAAATTCAACAGTGTAGTACACTATATAACTAAATCTTTTAAACAGAATGAAAACATGCACTGCACTACATCAAATAGAAAATAATTATCAAAAATTGTTTCAATTATTACTGCGTGTACATAAACACACATATACTGAAGCACACTAGTACAAAAAAAAATACTGCCTTTCTCATATGAATCTCATGACACCAGAGATATGCCCCTCCCCCGAAGCATACTTCAACAGTGTCTGTCAGTACACAGGCTGAATGTTCCAAATTCACATTCAAAATGCACATAAAAACAATCAATACTAGATGATCTAAGCACAGGAGGGTTTCCTACAGTCGATGTACTAAATTTGGACCAAAATAATTGGATCAAAAGTGATTTTTTTAAAGGTTTTTCGATGGTTTGATTCTCAGAGCTCTGAGAACAAACTGTCTTCAACTTTCCACTACACATACTACGCATAACTGAGGCTGTGCAAGATAATATTGAGCCCATGTGACCTGCCATCCCATGAATCAATGCAAAATTTGCCTCACATAGCAATAAACAGGTGAAGCAAAGTGAAGTCCATTCAAGTCTATGGCACTTTACATTAAAATTAAGGGAAGGCAGTAAAATAAGCTGAAGTAGTGTGAAGTCCATTGAAACAATGCACTTTGCATTCCTAATTACCAGGTGAAGTAATTCGCTTTGCGCTGTGAAGCACTACGCAGATTGAGGGACAATACGTGGAGTGCACTGCGTAGCGAAGTGGGAGCACTCCGCCCACCACTACACCTCATGCATATTAATAGGTGCAGTGACATGTAATCACATTAAAATTACATGAAAAACCATATAAACAAACACATTCAAAAAGAAGTTGTTTTCATAAGTACAGTACAGTTCAAACAGTGTTATTTCAGCTGAAAAATGCAAAAAAATATATTTGCTGTTATGGAGGGGGATCCATCTGGCCCAAGTTTATTGATTAGCTCCACGAAAATGATTTTAATCTAAGGTTAAACTATACCTCCATACTAACATACTAAGTTGCCAGCAGATTAGGCCAAATGGTCTATCTAGTCTGTTTGAGATGCAGCTCACAGTTCCAACACTGTAACTGTTCCCCCATTAACTGTTCCCACTCCCTGTACTCCCATAGTCCCTGCTCTCCCCATCTCTACTATACCTGTGTATTTATCCCAATCCCGCTTCAATCCCCCCACTGTTTCCACTGCCACCAGTTCTATTGGCAGTGCATTCCATGGTGCCACCACCCTTTCCATGAAGTAATGTCATCTCACTTCTCCCCTAAACCTCCCCCTACCAGTCTCAGTATATCATCCCTCATGGACCCTTTCTCCCTTAATTGGAATAGACCATCAGTGCTGACACAGTTTCTCCCCTTCAAATGCTTAAAGATCTCTATCATATCCCCCCATCCCTCCTCTCCTCAAGGGGGTAAATGTTCAGCTCCCTAAGCCTCTCATCATAAGACTTGCCCCCCAGCCCGTGAATCATCCTTGACAGTCTCCTTCGGACCTTCTCCAGAAGAGTCATGTCCCTTCTCAAGTACGGGCACCAAAACTGCACACAGTACTCCAGATGTGGCCTAACCAAGTAGTTGAACAGGGGTAGTATGACCTCCCTCTTTCTCAATGTTATCCCTCTGGCGATGCACCCAAGCATTCTATTTGCTTTTGCTGCTGCCCTCCTGCACTGCTCCGAATTATTTATCTTGGTATCTACTATCATACCGAGATCTTATTCTCCCTTGGAGACCTTCAGCTTAACCCTGCTGAGAAAGTAGTCATGGACAGAATTCCTAACACCCAAGTGGAGTACACTGCACTTCTTGGCATTAAATCTCAGCTGCCAAGTGTGCAGCCACCATCTAAATCTTCCTGTAGTGTCCTTCTCTCCTCATCCCCGTCTACCACCACTTGCAGTTTGGAGTCATAAATGAATAGACTCAGTCTGCTCCTAACACCCTCCCCAATGTCAGAGGTGAATGTAGTAAATAGCAGCGGGCCCTGCACCGACCCTTGAGGGACCCCACTGATGACCCTTCTGGTAGAAGAGGACTTACGCTCAACCACCACTCTCTGAAACTGATCAGATAACCATTTCCGATCCACCCCAGCAGCTTTTCCCCCATCCCCAAGCTCCTCAGTTTCCCAATCAGTCTCCTGTGTGGGACAGAGTTGAAAACCTTGCTGAAGTCCCGGTATAGAACATCCACCACTTTTCCTAATCCAGTTACCTTGTCACCCAATCATAGAATTCAACTAGGTTGGTTTGACATGGTCTACCCTGGACAAACTCGTGTTGGTGATCATCTTGGAGGCCGTGTGCATCTAGAAAATCCACCATCCACTTCTTCAAGATGGGCTCCAACACTTTCTCCACTAGTGATGTAAGGCTAACCGGTCTATAGTTTCCTGGCTCATCTCATGATCCACTCTTGTGGAGCGGCACAACATGTGTCATCCTCCAGTCCCGGGGAACCCATGTTTATTGAAGGGAGAAATTAAATACTGTAAGTCTGTCAATGGTGCTGCCAAGACATCTGCAAGTTCTTACAACACTCTGAGGTGTATCTCATCTGGCCCTGGAGTCTTGTCTGTTCTCAAGGACTTTAAAGCCTTTCTCACCCTCACCACTGAGATCTCACTATCTGTGAGTGCCTCCCCTTCCCTCTCCAGACCCCATTTTGCCCATCCCCTGAGGAATTGGTCCATCCCCTTACCTAGTAAAGACTGAACAGAAGTACTCATTAAGTGGTTCTGCTTGCTGCACAGCTTCATCTGCCTACCCACCCATCTTTCTTTAACCTGTCGATCTGTCCCTCACCTTTCCTTCTTTCCCTGATGTAGCCGAAAAACTCTTCTCCCCCTCCCTGATCAGCTGCAACAACGTCAGCTCCTTATCCACCATGGCCAAACTCAACACCCTACCCACCATTTTGGAGATCCTTTGGTACTCCTCCCTGTCTTTAGCCCCCTGTGAGCGCCTGTAGCTTTGGAAAGCCAACCTTTTTGCCCTCACCACCTCCTGCACTTCTCTGGTCCACCAACTGGGTTTTCTAGCCCTTACATACTTGGTGTGGACCTCCAGTGTGAAGTGTTTAGAGGACTTCCCTGATGTTATTCTATCCAGCAGAAATACTGGCCAGGTAGAAACAAAATGCTTCAGGAAAAGTACAGCCACTAATTCTGTACTATATGCAGATAGTGCCCACACCTCCACACTAAAACACTTAACTCCCTATAGCCAGTTCTGGAGACTCTGTAGAAACTTTAGCACTGTCGAATCTCATGACTTGCAAGCAACAGAACTAAAGGAGAGATTCAGAACGAGGGGACATAACAAAGACCTATTACGCAGTTCAAAACTGAAGGTGAGATCCTGAGAGGGAAAGAATTTGCTGTTTGGCAAGAAAGCTACCATTGACAATAACAACTTTGGTCAAGCGACTTTCATCTATGAATATAATCAATGGGCTGGTAGGATAGGCAACATAATTCATCAGAATTAGCCTATATTACAAAATGACCAGCAAGTTGGATTGGCACAAGATCCCAAACCACATGTGTCCTTTAGCAGAGCCTGTAACCTAAAGAATTGCTTGATTCATAGTAGGAGTGAGGCACTGCAGTACCTGATTAGAAATCAGAATGGTCTTCCCATGAGACCTAAGAGTTTTTTGAAGTGCACACACTGCAGTATATGCAGGTATGCTGTCACAGGTAATACATTCACCCATCCAGAAAACAGCAATATAAACATGGAAATCCAGGAATATATTACCTGTGTCATGGCATTTGTGGTGTATGCACTCTGCTGCACTTGCAAAAAAATATATGTGTGGAGAAGACAATTCGGAATCTTAGGACTAGAATCTAAGAACACATCTGATCTATCAGCAGTAAGGGTACCCGTATGTTCTGCAGAGGCTCACTGTCCCGACACTGACCTTCCCGGGCAGTATCGCCTGACAGGTTCAGTATCCAGGCAGTGAACAACCCGACAGTGAGGAAACCAGATGGATGTTACAGGGGTAAGGTGGCAGATGCAATGGCTTGCCACCTTACCCCTGTACATGGCAGTGAAATGGTGGAGGAATCAGAGGGCTGGCCAGCATGCTTGGGGAGGCATAGGTTCTATCTTGCCTTGCATCCTGCAACTTTTTGCACTGTTGCACCCTGTAACTGTTTTTTTCTGACTCTGAGGTCTACTACCCCTCAGAGTTAAATGTTTTAGTTATGGGGGGGTGTGGGGGCAGTGTCCCCCACATGGGGGGTTCATGGGGTGAAGACTCCTAATTTGCTGAGTGTAATTTACAATCAGATGCTCAAAATAGTATTTTTGGTCATCTGATTGTTTCAGCACAATGCATTTCAGGTCAGTGGTGTCAGTATCCTGAGACTCAGCAAACTGAGTTTAGGGATCCCATAGTATATCTACAGTAAGATATTAGATACCCTTGTAGGGAGGCATTTCCATGAAGTGCATGCCTCTAAACTGGAGAGCATCTGGTTCATGGGCTTGGAATGGATACCGCCCAACCCCTCAAAAAAAATTGGGAAGACAAACTTAACTCTCTCCTTAGAAAGGAAAGTAAATTGATTCTTAAATTAAAAAGAATGAAGCCCCTAGGACTTAATGATCAATGGGACCCGAAGAAATTTTTGTAAATGTCTATTATGAATTGGTCTCATCCTTTTGGTGCTGTTATTTTGTTTAACCTCCTTGGAAGCTGGCCCCACACCCCTTTGAAAAACCTATGAATTGCTGCTTATGTAAATATAGATAATGCATTTATGATATTAGTCCTTGGCCCGTGCCCAGTTCCCGGTGGTTTGGAAGCAGGCCCTAGTTACACCAGTGTAAAAAGGGGGTGAAAAGTCTCTGCTAGCCAACTACAGACCCATCTCGATCCTCCCCCCCCCGTCCAAGGCACTGGAAAAGATTGTGGTAGGTCAACTCATTGAATACTTCAATAAGTATAATCTACTATGCCCAACCAGCATGGCTTCAGACAAAATCACAGTACCACCACTGCCCTGCTGGACTACATAGACTATGCACATAAGGCCCTGGATGAAGGCAAACTGGTGGGGTCTGTCTTTATTGACCTTGCCAAAGCCTTTGACACAGTCAACCACCCCCTGTTACTGACCCAATTGCAAAACATGGGTGCGGCGTCCAATGCCCTTTGCTGGTTCCAAGACTACCTGATATGGAGAAATCGATGTATCAAAATTGGGCAAACAGTATCCAGGACAAGAGAGGTATCAGTAGGGGTACCTCAGGGATCAATACTGGGGCCCCAATTCTACAGCCTCTTCTTAAATTACCATCCCACAGCCTGCAACACCAAACTCATACTATATGCAGATGATGCTGTGCTCCTGAGGAGCAGCACGTCTCAGGCTTTCCTATAATCTGAGCTGCAGAACTCCTTCTCCAAACTCGAGAACTGATTCTGTAGTCATAAGTTGCTACTAAACTACAAGAAGAACAAGGCCATGCTTATATCCAGCCTCCACAACAAAAATAAGCACAACCCTCTCATAATCTCCAACTCATGCAGTGAGCTGCTGGAACAAGTCCACTTGTTCAAGTATCTAGGGGTCATAATAGATGATACCCTCACATTTACACACCATAGTGACTCTCTGGTCAAGACAGTCATTACCAAGATTGGTGTCCTGCACAGACACAGGAAATACCTCTCTCCAGGGGCCCTTTGCCTCTCAGTTCACAGCTACATCATATCTACTATTGACTATGGACTAGTGGTCTATGGGGCGGCAATGGTTACAGCACTCAAGAGGGTTCAGACTGCGCTCAACAAAGCCTAACCCTGGATGCTGAATGTGGCACGCATACCTGTACTCTGTAAGAATGTGCAAATTGGCTGTCACTAAGAAACAGGGTCAAATTCCAGACTTGCATCCTAGGGAAGAAGGCTCTATTGGGTAAAAACACCGCCTTGTGTAGGCAATTTGATCAAGGCAGCCAACTTGTTACAGGTCACTAGGGGGAGGATTAGCGGGGCCTTGGATATCCCCTTCTGTCGCACATCACTTGGGCAACATGCATTTGCCTACCGGGCTCCACTGTGGATGGATGATAGAACTCCCCGGGCACCTCTTGGCCATTAGTTGTCTGGCCCAATTCAAAAGTGATCTCAAACAGCATCTAATAATACTCTCTAAGTGCACCTGACCCTAAGTCCAACCACACCCACTCTCTCTCTGCCCCCCCAGCAAGCACTAGGCAGGCCTCAGGTACCCCATCCCTCTGTCACTTCTCATGACTTGCCTCAGCAATCAGTTTGCATCATGCTTCTTCAGCACCCGCCACTCCACCTCCACCCCTTCCCCAACTCCCAGTCCCATGAGTTTCCCTAACAGTCACTACTAATGCAAGCTGCCTGAACATGCCCCTTCTCACCCGACCATTTAATCAAGCACATCTTCTTTGTTCAGCCTCCCTTCACCCCCCCAATTCTCCCTATATCTTATCGCCCATCTTCCCCCTCCCTTCACCTCCAACGCAGTACCTACCTCTCTCTCTTAACTCCTTTCCTCACCCCACTGCCAGCTATCCCCATCCCTCTGAACTACTGACAAGGCACTTTGTGGCTGCTTATCGCCTCCCACCCTCATAAGATGTTTCTTTTGTTATTTTAACTTGTACCTATGTTTTGAGTTATTCTGTAAGTTGTGAACCCAAGCTGTATAATTCATTGTGATGTACCTTTGCTTTCTCCTATTGTACTTTGTTTTGCAATCTATTACATGGAACTTTGTAAAAAGAGCTTGCGCTCAAAGGTCTTTTCTGAATAACTAAATAAATAAAATAAAAATATTTCTCTATGTGCTTGATCCTCTGTGTTAAGCTCATATTTCATACTTACCTAATTTATATTCTACCTTTTTATGTTGGTGTGTGCACACGTGCAAACAACATATTGGGGTAGTAGCAGTTTCAGAGGTGTGTCAGTATTGTGACGAATGCAAGGCACGCTTTAGTAAATGCATCCCTCATTCCCCAGTTAGCCAGCATGCTAGCATTAACACAAGTATTATGTAAAGTGCCACCAACTAGAAAGAAATGTGCCACTGCAATCGGAGACAAGTTCGTCATGCAGTGACACAGATGACACACCTCCTGTAAGTACCATTCTTGGTGAAACATTTTTATAAATATGGTGGCAGCTCCTCACCTCCACAAAATCCAAAAAAAGGCTGACATCTGGGGTACAATCCCCATGACAGCATGTCCACTATCCCAGTATGCTTCCGCTCACAGAAAGTTGACTGCGTAGGCATGTTCCTTCCCAACATCTCGCCCCCATTGTGTGGCGCACAGAGCCCAACCCAGTGTCGCCAACATCATCCCCTAAAGTCATTGGGCATGCTGGGAGCCCACCTCAGTGTGTCCAACATTTGTTTTATTTCACCTATAAAGAAAGAAAACCATCTCACTGTGCAGTGTCTGTTTTTTTTGTTCTACCTGAAAAAAAGAAAACAGTCCATTGTCCGTGGCACCCCGCCCTCTCCCCCAGAAGACTAGGTTTTGCTGGCAAAGGCACCTAGCTTCACCTGAGCTCTTTTCTTTTAGGTTTGCTGGTAAGGACAGAGCAAGGAACAACATTATCAGAACAAGAAAAAAGACTGCCTTCTTTTTGCTAGGCAGATTTACTGGGTATTGTTATTTTCTTTTGTGCTCACAAGATTTGATACTGTTTTTTGCTTACATTTTAATGCTGTAATCTTTTCTGATTCAAATTGCTGTTGCATGGCATACCTACTGCTGCATTATTACAAGGTGTGCCTACAGGGTTGTTACTTTTTTGTGCTTGCAGATTACTGCTGTAATCTTCTCTGATTCGAATTTTTTTTTTGCAAGGTATATCTTCTGTTACTGCTTAATTTTTCTCTGTAGCAAAGTGTTTTTTGCAGAGTATGTCTGATGTGAAATTGCTACAGGTGGTGCATACAGGGTTTACAGTTTTATCTATCATTATGCTAAGCTTTCAGGGCTGGACATGTGTCTGTCCTCGGGTACTCGCTGCCACCAGCTGGAGTCGTCCAGCACCAACCTTCACAAACTTGAATAATTAAACGTGTAATTGCACAAATTGAAGTCAGGTAGTGTGTCTCTCTCAGGTGGCGGATGCTACACAGAATTTACCTCAGCCAGTGGAAACCAAATATTACCTTAGAAAAATTACATTGCAGTCACAACTGTTGAGCAAATAAATAGCTTTTTACTTAACGGAAAGTGCACTGAGCATTTACAGGATATATATTTACAACACAAGAGAATAACACTCATGCAAGAAAAGTAAACAAATGTTTTTAAACAACAGATGACAAAAGAAAAAGGCTTTTACTGAAATATGCTATTACTAAACTTACCCTTCCCTGTCCTTACAAGAGACACTGGACCCTGTTCTAACTGCCAGTTCTCATGGACATAGCTACAAGGGTAGGCTCCAAACTTATGTTTCCCCCCTCCAGCTTCCAAAGTAAGAGAGAGCTCTTCATTGTCTTTCAACCTCTTATATATTCTTCTGGGAACAGGTAATGCCTATTCCTCCGTCGAATGCACCAACCAACTAACATGTATGTATTTAATTGTCCCAATCAGAGTGAACACCTATCAGTGACCAATTATATTCCCTTTTAACCTCAAGTTTATATTTGAATGACCCAATCCATTCAAACTAGCCTGTGTATGTGTCTGCAGGTCTGTGTGTGTGTGGAGATGTCCACTTGAAATTTATGACCCAGCTCTTATCTAGCAGCTAGGGAGGACTGAGAATTCCAAAAATCCCAGCTAGAGAATCCAAACCATTAACTCTTTCCTTTCCATTTCTATCACATCTTCCCGCCAATAATGAAAGCGTATCCCTTGGGCCACCCCAAGTGACACAGCTGTTCATGCAATTACTTGGAAGTGCCCAAAATTATACAGTCATGCCATTAGCCCTGCCTAGATAGCCCAACCGCATTTGCATTTTGTTTGCCATTGCAATGCTGGATGGTCATGTTGTTTGCTTGCAGTACTAAACTCCAACATAATAGTTTTCCATTTTGCCCACTTGATCAATAAAGCCAAATCAGGGGATTATGATCTGTGACCACAATAAATTCTCTCCCATACAAGTAAGTCTGCAGCGTCTGAAGGGTCCACACTATTCCTAAGCATTCCTTCTTGATATAGTGTGCAAGAACAAGGGGACACAATTTGAAGATGGGGGGTTGGCTCAGAGGTAATGTAAGGAAGTATTTTTTCACAGAGAGGGTTGTGGATGCATGGAATGGCCTTCTGGAGTAGGTTGTGAAGTCAAAAACAGTGGTTGAATTCAAGCATGCATGGGACAGTCATAAGGCAATTCTAGGGGGTGGGGGTAGAAAGTAGTAGGCTGCTGGTTAACTAGGATTTGCAGCTTATCCATTAGGTAGGGAAATGGGAAGACTGGGTGGGCCAAGCAGTCCTTATCTGCCATCAAATTCTATTTTCTATGTTTCTATGATTGTGGCGTAGGCCTTCTCTCTGGGCAAAAGCCTCCGGCTGAGGTACACAACCAGGTGCTCCTCCCCCTGCTGGGTAACTTGGCTCAGCACAGCCCCCAAGCCCATGATCTGGGGCATCCACATGAACCATAAACTTTAAACTATAATTGGGGCTAACCAATATAGCTGGGCTGCTTAAGGCCTTCTTTAGCTCCTGAAAAGTGACCTCACAGCCTTCTGACCACTTCACTGTGTCTGGCTTTCCTTTCTTGGTTAAGTCTGTCAGGGGCTTAGCCAGATCACTATAGCGAGGAACAAACCTTCAGTAGTACCCTGCTGTTCCTAGAAATGCCCTGACCTGTTTCTTTGTGGTAGGAGTAGGCCGGGCCAGGATGGCATCAACCTTGGCAGGCTCCAGGTGGATGTGTCCACTACCCACCCGGTGCCCAAGGCAGGACACTTCTGCCATACCTGTCTGGCACTTTTCTGCCTTAACAGTCAGAGCTGCATTCTTTAACCTGTGGAACACATCCCGTACATTCTTGATGTGCTCATCCCAGGTCTGGCTGTGTATGGCTATATCATCCATATAAGCCAATGCAAACTCACCTACCCCAGACAGAATGCGATCTACAAGCCATTGAAAGGTTTCAGGTGCATTCTTCATTCCAAATGGCATTACCTTGAATTTGTGTAAACCAAATGGAGTAACAAAAGATGGTCTCTCCCAGGCTGCAGGGGTCAGAGGTACCTGCCAATAGCCCTTTGTTAGGTCTATTATGGTCAAATACTTGGCTCCCCTCAGTCGCTCCAGGGTCTCATCTGTTCTGGGCATGGGATAGGCATCGGACTCCATGCAGCTATTCAGCCTCCAGTAGTCAATGCAGAATCATGTGGTGCCATCTCTTTTGGGGATCAATACCACGGATGATGCTCAGGGGTTACTAGATTCCTGGATTACTCCAACTTCCAGCATGTCCTTGAGCTCCTCTTTCACAGTCTGCTTAATGTGCTCAGGTACCCTGTAGGGGGACTGTTTCAGGGGAACCTGGGTCCCTGTATCCACATGGTGCTCTGCCATCATGGTGTACCCCAGTTTCCCTGTGAACATGTCCTCAAATTCTCTCAGCACACCCCTAATTTCTTGCACCTGGACTGGTGTCAGCTGTTCCTCAAGGGTAAGGTTGTCCACAGATGATGCAACCCTGGCCTCCCCAAGTAGGTCCACCAGTGGATCTATCTCAGTTTCCTCCACTGGGGCACTGCATATAGCTAGGTCCATTTCCTCCTTGTCATGGTAGGGCTTCAGCATGTTAACATGATACACCTTTCTTTTGCATCTCCTGTCCGGTAGCTTTGTCATGCAATTGACATCATTAACCTTTTGGACAATGGAAAATGGCCCCTCCCATGCTGCCTGTAATTTATTCTTTTGGACAGGGATGAGGGCCATCACTCACTGTTCTACCTCATATTCTCTGGCTCGGGCCCCATGGTCATACCAGACTTTCTGCCACTGTTGTGCAGTAGCCAGGTGCTCCTGAGCAAACCCCATGAGCTCCCTAAGGCGGGTCCTGAAGTTCAGGACATACTTCACAACAGACTCTGCTTGGGAGGCATGGTCACCCTCCCATTCATCCCAAATCAAATCTAGGGGCCCCTGCACTCTATGACCAAACAGGAGCTTGAAAGCTGAGAACCCTTTGGACTCCTGTGGAACTTCCCTGTATGCAAATAGGAGATGAGGCAAATATTTGCACCAGTCCCTCTTATGCTGGTCAGCAAAAGTCTTTAGCATGGTCTTAAGGGTTGAATTAAATCGCTCCACCAGACCATTAGCTTGGGGATGGTATGGGGAGGTTTTGAGCTGCTTTACCCCACACTTTTCCCACAAACTACTCATTAACCCTGACATGAAACTGGCACCCCTATCTGACAGTATCTTCTGTGTAAAGCCCACCCAGCTAAATATTCCCAACAGTGGATCTGCCACTGGTTCTGCCTCAAAGGGTGTTAGGGCCACTGCCTTTGGGTATCTGGTGGCATAATCGACAGCTACCAGGATATACCACTTGCCAGTGTGACTTGGGGTGCTTAATGGTCCCACTATGTCCACAGTTACCCTCTTGAAGGGTTCATCAATAATGGGCAGGGGCACCAAAGTTGCCTTGGCCTTGTCCCCCATTTTTCCCACCCGCTGGCACTGTGGACAAGTCCTGCAATAATTTGCCACATCCTTGCCAATACCAAGCCAGAAGAAATTGTTGGTTAGATGCTTTTTCATGTGCCTCACCCCAAAGTGCCCTGAAAAAGGGATATCATGGGTGAGGACCAAAAGCTGCTGACGGTGAACCTTAGGGACTACCAGTTGCTGGAGTACCTCACTGTCTATCCCTTCCTCTGCTGTACATTCTCTGTAAAACAGCCCATTGTCCCAGTAAATAGACTCTGTACCCCCCTGAGGATGCTCAGCCCGATGAGCTATTTCCCTCAGTTTTTCCAGGGTAGGGTCAGTTTGCTGTGCAGCACTCAGCTGCCCTCATCTGACCCTTCCCAGTGCCTCTTCAGAAGGAAGTCCTGTGGACTCGTCTATTTGTTACTGGGGTTCTGGACTGCTGCTTCTAGCCAACCCCTCCCCTGTGCTAGATACTTCCTCAGCTGCTGAGGGTGTGGCTGGACCACCCAGAGTCATCCCCTCTTCATCCTCAGAAGCTTGCCCTTGTGCCTGACTATGAGTTACAACACACACCAGTTTTTTCCTGGGGTCCAAATCCTTCCCCACAATCATATTTACAGGTAGGTCCTCTACATCTCCCACCTCCTTTTCTCCATGACCTCCTTCTCAGTTCAGGAAGACACTAGCTATTGGTAATTGGACTGGTGGCTCTGTGAATGCCCGGACCTTGGAGTATTTCCCAGGTACGATCTGCTCTGCCCGGATTAGATCCTGCCTCACCATGGAGATGTCAGCGCCTGTGTCCCACAGTCCCTGTGTTACTATTCCATTAACTGTAATGGGATGCAGATTCTCATCAGAGGAGAGTGGTCCTTCTCACTGGACACATCCTACAAACACACCAGTGCTCTTTTGATCACCCAGTCCCCCATACCTCTGCCCCTTAACCAGTTTCTGAAGGCAGTTATATCTCAAGTGCCCCACTTGATTGCAAATATGACATTTCTTGGGTCCTATTTCTTGAGTCCCTTTAGAACCAAAGGATTCTACTTTGGGCTCAGGTGCAGGTTGGTTTCCTTTGGGCTGCCCCCCATGGGATCCCTTATAACCATGTGCTCCCCCCCCACCATAAGACTTATGCTGTGTGTATGGCTGGCTAGACAGATACACATCAGCGCTTCCTGCCACCTCTGTTGAAGAGGCGCATGCCCTGTCTAGGAGCCATACATGCATGTCCTCAGGTACAATTTTAAGGAATTGTTCTCTCACCAATCCATCTTTAATCAGTTCCACAGTGGTTGCTTCAGTCCCCTCCATCCATCTATCAAGGTAAGTATGCAGTTGAACCTGCAGTTCTACATAACTGTCTTCTGGGCTTTTCTTTAACTTCCTAAATTTCCTTCTGTAAGCCTCAGGAGTTAATTCAAAATATTTCAACAACACTGTTTTAACTTTATCATAATCAGCATAGTCTTCATTACTCATTTTAGCAAATGCACACAAAGCTCTGCCCGTAAGTAAGGATGTAAGGTAAGTTGACCAGGGAGCCTTAGTCAATTTGAATTGGTTGCATACTCTCTCAAATGACTTTAAAAATAAATCAAGGTCATCTCCCTCTTTAAGCTGAGGGAACAATTTCAAATTAATTTTGGCTTCATGAGGCAAACTCACTCCACCATTACTCACAGTTTGCTGGCTGTGCAGGATCATTATCTCCTTCTCATGCTGTTGTCTCTGGAGTTCGTGCCGTCATTCTTTCTCTCTGTCTGCCAGTCTTTTTTCATCCAGTTCTTTCTCTGCTTCCTGTCTTCTTGTCTCTGCTTTCCATCTTTTTGTTTCAGCTTCCAATCTTTTTGTTTCTGCATCCAACCTTGTTGTTTCCATTTCAGCATCCAGTCTTTTCACTTCCAGTGCCCTTTCTTGCAGCAACAGCTGCAGTCGCAGTGCCTCAATCTGGTTTGGGGGTCTGCTGCCTCAGTTCCTGACTCACCCCCAGTGACTGTCTGCTTCAGATCATGTGCCAAGAGGGCAGTTCTGAGGTCTGCCTCTTTCTTGTGTTTTAGACCTTCAGGCTGAATCCCCTTTTCCTGGCACCTTTCAAAAAGCTGTGGCACAGTAAGTGAGTCATACTCTGTGGAGCTCATTCCCTACTGCTACGTTACACTGTGCTAATTAGAAACAAATAAAACTGTTGTACAAATGTATTCCCTTATATATACTGTTTTGCAACACTAAGGTACCTGTTCCACTGGCAAACTCTGTATCTCAGTGTGCTACTCAGTCCGCTATCATCACCCTACCACTGCCATCCAATATGTGACAACCACCTCTCTCTCTGGGTTAAAACAGCTTTTAAAGAGGTGTCTGTCCTCGGGTACTCACTGCCACCAGCTGGAGTCATCCAGCACCAACCTTTAAGTTCACAAACTTTAATAATTAAATGTGTAATTGCACAAATTGAAATCTGGCAGTGTGTCTGTCTTGGTTGGTGGATGCTACACAGAGTTTACCTCAGCCAGTGGAAACCAAATATCACCATAGAAAAATGACATCACAGTCACAACTGTTGAGCAAATATATAGCTTTTTACTTAACAGAAATTGCACTGAACATTTACATGATATATATTTACAACACAAGAGAATAACACTCATACAGGAAAAGTAAACAAATGTTTTTAAACAACAGATGGCAAAAGAAAAAGGCTTTTACTGAAATATGCTATTACTAAACTTATCCTTCCCTGTCCTTACAAGAGACACTGGACCCTGTTCTAACTGCCAGCTCCCATGGACATAGCTACAATGTTAAGCTCCAAACTTATGTCCCCCCCCTCCAGCTTCCAAGTAAGAGAGAGCTCTTCATTGTCTTTCAGCCTCTTATATATTCTTCTGGGAATAAGTAATGCCTATTCTCCCTTTGAATGCACCAACCAACTAACATATATGTATTTAATTGTCCCAATCAGAGTGAACACCTATCAGTGACCAATTATATTCCCTTTTAACCTGAAGTTTATATTTGAATGACCCAATCCATTCAAACTAGCCTGTGTATGTGTCTGCAGGTCTCTGTGTGTGTGTGTGGAGATGTCCACTCAAAATTTATGACCCAGCTCTTATCTAGCAGCTAGGGAGGATTGAGAATTCCAAAAACCCCAGCTAGAGAATCCAAACCATTAACTCTTTCCTTCCCATTTCTGTCACAAAAGCAATAAAATGGTAGCAACAAATAGTAACAATCCCTGTGAGTACAAAATAAAAATAACAACACACAGTAAATCTGCCTATCCAAAAGAAGTCTTAATCCTTTCTCTTGCTCTGGTAAGGTTCTTTGCTCTGTCCTTTCAAGCAACCTAGAAGGAAACAGCTCAGGTGAAGCTAGGTGCCTTGGAGCACAATGGTGCGGTCGCTTTGGAAAATCAACTTTTGGGAGAGATTAACAAAATCACAGTGCCACTGTTCATGAGCAGAGGTCCCAAAATGCCTATGTTGAAAATCTGGTTAAAAAAAATCTAAAATAATTGCATTACGGGCATGTGTTGCACAGTTTCTATACACGCTCATGACTTCACCAATATTTCATATTTTTACACCAGATTTTCAAAATTGTCATTTATTTACACCTTCTCATGAACAGTACAGCTGTCATTATTCACATCCTGCCTGAAATGTGTTTTCACACCTGGGGTGCCAAATAGCGCAGTCGCTGTGCAAAATCACCTTTCAACTAATGAACTGCTAGTGCCACTGTTCATGAGGTGGGGTCACAAAAATCCCATGTTGAAAATTTGGAGTGAAAATACCAACAAACACATGGGACATTAGAGTTTTCAACTGTAACGCCCCACCCTGTAGAGACTGACAGGTGCCAGGGGTGTGACTTGGTTTTGTTGACTGTAATGCTCATGCCATTCCACCACACCCCCACCCTGCAGCCAGTAACAGGCATTGATGTGTGCCTTGGACTCTTCGGCCCCAAGGTTCACCCCATTCTCCTATACTGCACCCATTTCAGTATATTTCCTTATGGAATTGGGTAAGCATAAGGCCCGAAGACCCCAAGGCAAACTGTAACACTTTTCGGTGTCTGCAGGGTAGGGTGAGGTGAAATGACAAGAGCATTATGGCTGACAACCCAAAGGCACACCCCAATGCCTGTCAGTCTCTGCAGGGTAAGGCTGGGGTTGGTGTCAGTTCAATACTTCACTGCCATTCCTATTATGCATCTCTCTAACTCCTGCACTATCAATGCCAATGCCAGCAAGACAACATTTGGCATTGACAAATGCTTGTTTAGAGTCTCTCTGTTATTCTCCTTCTTATAAGCCTGGGACTTCCACTTCAGTTTATCCCTATAGCAACCAAAAGGAGTATCTCATAAGAAAAATATTGATGGGTGATTTCAGTGACATACCAGACTTCCATCCTTTCTCTCTACTGGACTACTTAAAGCATTTTGTTTGAATTTATGCATTTAGCACTTTAAATAAACTTTACTGATAGTGCTATCATGAGTTTGAGAGCAGACATGTTATTTAACAAAATTTAAAGCAAATAGATATTTTTTTAGTATTTTTCAGCTGAACCAATACTGTTTGAATTGTATTGTGCTTATGAACAAAACCTCTTTATGAATGAGTTTGTTTATATGTTTGTTCACATGATTTTAATGTAATCACACCACTGTGTGCACCCATTAATTAATATGCATGAGCTGATGTATAAAATGAGAGCCATTCTCCTAGACAGCCACATCATCTGATGAAGACTTGAAGAAACTGAAGAGTTGGGGCAATGTGGCAAGTAACTCCTGCTGCACCAGTTATTTTTCTGTGAGCACTTGTGCACTGTACTTTGCACTTCAATACATTTTGCAGTTTTCTAGCTCACAGTGTAGAGACTGCTTTTTGTGGCTTTCTGAGTGCCTTGGTTTCCTTGATTGTGCAACTTTGTGTATGGAAGTCAACCCCTTACTCTGGCACAATTCTTGTACCATGTACTGTGGTTCCTAGCCCTGAACTTTGCCACAGTGCATGCCACCTACTTTAGGCCCCTTCTCAGCTCCATGAAATTATCATACATTACTAATACCCTATTACTTGCCAAGTCGTTTGTCCCTAGGTGGACAATGATGTTCAGCTCCCTCACATCTCCTGCTGCTCTAGTGATTCTCTGCATCTTCTCTCCATCCCTCCAAGCCAAAGCACCAGGGAGGCATTTTTCCTCCCTCTCTCTTCCTCCCCTTTGCTCCAAAGCCTATCCCTCTAACAACAGAGTCCCTCACCAGCAGCTGCTTCTTCCTCTGCTGGGGTATCTTCCTCTCTCCTTGGAGCCTCCTCTTCTGGGGAGTCCCACTTTCTCCCAACCCACTGCTGCAGGTACCTGCTCCGAGCTGCCACATCCTGCCAGTATGGCATAGGAATTGTGCAGCGGTACAGGCTGATGAATGTGTTCCTTTCCCACCACCCCACCCCACCCAGAGCCCATAAAGGTCCAGCTACTCTTCCTCTGCCTAGGCATCCTCTGGGGAGGGCAGAAGATTCTCTGCACACTTGCTAGTTTGTTCCAGAGTACAACAAAAGCTGCCCTCAACTCAGAGAGATGGGTGCAAATGGGGCAGCACCTCAGTCTGCCAGATGTGTCCCAAAAGACTGCGGCTCCACACCTGTTGCCCTGCACCACTCCCATGCTCTTTCCTTTCTTAACCTTTCTCTCTGCTGTCTGTTTTGTCTGTTAAACCTTTTCTGTACATTCCTGCCTCCTTTCTATGCCCTTTGATTTCCTACCATTTCCTTTACTTGTTTGAAATTTACAGTATTTGTTACCCTACCCTAAATAGGGTATCTCTTACTGCACAAAGCAAGCACTACAGGGTGCTTCACAAAGCAAGAGCTACAGTAAGGTACTATGGCTATCTATCTTAAAAAGACAGGCAACACATTCCCAAACATTATGGTAATGCACAGGTTAGAGTGTTTAATGTGACATTATTTTTTTTTTTAACCATAATTCCATCCACCCCATGCACCACCCCTATGAATGCCACTGAATTGAATGTCAAAGTGAAATCCAGATTTGAAACCTGTGTTTTAACATCATAAATAAATAACATAGTTTGAGGAATACAGTTGCACACTTTAATGAACACTGGACTTGCTGCTGGTGCAGGCCACTCATGAACTTCCCTATAGGTCATGTTATGTATTTATTTATTTATTTAGTAATTGGATTTTGATAACCCAATAGGCCCACTGAGACCAGCTGTATCTTTATCAGGGGCAGCCTCAAGTTAACCTCTGTACTTAAAGCAGACTATAAAAATTGACATTTAGATGTACAGGGATTACAGAGGCAAGTTTAAGTGTACAAATACAAATACATAGTTAACAGTCTTAGTAATTAGTTACTGAGAACAGATTACACCAATGGAGGAGACACAATCAACCACAGGTAGATATTTGTGCAAAACAAGACTGAACAATAGCAAGTGGAGTACCATCAGCATTAGCAAGTGCATTATAGTGTATGGTAGAATGTTATTCTAGGTAGAAATCCATACCTAGAATAAAGTTGCTGTGCTGCAGTAGCTATGTCATTTTGTCATTGTGCTGCACTAGATATGTAGCTACTGCAGCACAACATGGAACGCATTCTTGTGTCATACCTGCTGGAGTTGCGGTCGCAGTTGTTAGTGCTGTGTGAGTGAAACTGACAGTTTGACAGTTCACAGTGCCAACATACCTAACCATGGCAGTCAAGCCAGTCACCATTGATTGGAGATGTCAACGAAGAAGAACAGAAGAAACAGCCCATCAAAAAAAAATTTCCATTTATTTTCAAGTAACCCACTGTTATAGTTGGACATTTTTAATCGTTGACATATTTGCTCCATTTGTCAGCCTTGCTTGCTTGGATTGTCCCATGTTAGTTGCTCCACTTCTTTAGTTCCACTTCAGAGTGCAGCGAATAAAAGTGAGTGATTTTTAAAATTGCATACACTCATGTTTCTTGTCTGTTGGGACCATACACTATAAAAGACAATGTATGGGCCACTATAGACAAGCATAAGCAACCATCTTGAGGCTGTCATAGTGACAAAATAAACTTCTCAACGTTTACTTGGTCACCATGGCAACCTCTCAATGGCTACACTTGCTTGTTGTGTATAGTGGCCCATACATTATCCTCTAAGACTACAGTCAAAAATAGAACTGTGCAGCTGCTTTCTGGGGGCCACTCACACAGACTGCCATACAGTCAGTCTGACACAGTTTGTATGATCATTCAACTGTCTGTGAGAGGCCTGAAGTAAGCTATAAGTCTTGTGCACTTGTGCGACTATGCAACTGCTTTGTGAGTTGGCTACAAGACCACTCTCAAACTCTGCTATAGGTGTGGTGTGCTTGGATGAAACATGCAGCTGCTTTGTGGTTGATTTGTAGGGCCACTCACAAAGTTTATAGGTATGGTGCAGTTTGTTTGATGATGCAGGTGCTTTCTGACTAGCTGTCACACATTCATTAATTCAGCACTATATCTTGTATCCTAGTGTCCCTAAATTATGGATTCATGTTCTTTGCTTACATTGCTAAGTCTGCTGGTCCACAGCTCCTCCTCTAGTTTTCTGTTCTGGAGATCACTTTAAGACAACCTGAAAGCTAAGACTGCCTACAGCTGCACTTGCCCCCATTGCATTGCTTCCTCAATTCCATCAATAAACTTATCTTTTATTTAATTGTACTATACTGACAAGAAATCTCTTGTGTATAAAGGCTTGCCAGCCCTAGGATGTAGCATTACTTTTGAATTCCTACTGTATTGTCATATAACTGCATTTGATTTTTGTTCCATTCTGTTCATGTTCCCTTTGTTTAGTGTCTATCATATCTCTAGTACGGAGGTTCCTGGCTTATCCCTGTATAACAAATTATGTTCCACCATATAACCTGCTTTTTCACATAATCTCCCAGGTCAAGTTGTAGCTGAAAATAGGCTTGAATTTACTAAGCACCCTTACCTAATCAATAAAGGCTAAATAAAAATGGTTTCAAGAGTGATCCCACACATCATCCAAGAACGTGAGAACCATGAACTGAAGGTGAGCATACAGACTGGGAACATGAACCCCAGGACAGAATATTGGATGAGAAGGGTTAAGCTGACCATTACTAATGAAGAAAATAATGTAGGAGTCATCATAAGTGACTCCCTTAAACAATCTAGCCAGTATAACAAGTTCTACAGCAAATTAAGGCAACCTGGATGTTGGAGTGTACTGGAAGAGGATTTGATAGCAGGATAAAGGAGATATTACAACCTCACTATAGATCACTGGTAACCCCAGCAATGTGCCCTGTTCTGGAGCCCTTATTTGAGGAAAGACAGGGACTGACTGGAGATGGTGCAGCATTGAGTCTTTCGTGTTTCAAGTTTATTGTTTGGCTTAAAAATAAGCCTTTACAAAGGCTTAATAAAATACAGTACTTTTAAAACTTCATATATTGCACATAAGCTAAAAAACAAATATACATCGCAGTAAAATATCCATACATTAAATAACCATATTCAAATTCCACTATAGAATATCCAATAGCATCTGGTTCAGATAATTTCATAACATTCCTCAGCAGTAATTTGCCATCATTATACATCATCAAGTTGTACATCAATTTGCTTATTCAATAATACCTTTTTTAATATTAAACTTCATACTATAGCAGCTATACTCTGGATATGCTTTTTCTTTCTAATTATTGTGTTACAAAATCATGCTATTGCCTCAAGATGTTGTATATTAGAAGTTTTCATTAAATAATTAAATTGATATCGGGGCTCCATATCCAGGGACTTAAGAATGTCCCCCAAGAGATGCTTTCTCTCATAATTATATCTGGGGCAAAAGAGAAGTAAATGGACTGGATTATCCTCCTCCAAGTAGCAATAGCACATTCCAGTATTGGAAGTACCATAGTTTAATCTTAAATATTGTGTATCTATATATCCAAATCTGAATCGTGTATAAGATGTTCTATGTACTGGGTTTTTTATTTTATTTAGATATTTTTCCATTCCAAAATATCTTTTGGAATTTTTAGCAAGCCAATTACTCAGTTTATAACTATTCAATCCACTGATTTCATCTTGTATGTGGGCATCTTTGACTCTACTTTTAATCTTATTATATATTTCCAGTAATGGGTTAGTATATATTTCCAATAAACATTACAGTAACCCAAATGGTTTAATATTTTTTTTTCTGTAATGTGCAAACTTGGGAATAGGAAACCAATCTCAATATATGACAAAGTTTCTTCAAGACATATTCTTGGAAGTCTCTTATCTGGCATCTTGTAAATTTTAATCCAGCAAATGGCTTGTCTGGAGTCAACATTGCACTTAATTGTGGTTTGACCTAATTCCAGTACAGCCAGGCCTAAAGTGGCACTCTTTGGCAGCCTCAGTAATTTTTTTTATATTTTATTCATTACTGACTCTAAAGAGGCTGATATTCCCTGCCCCCATATTTCTGCCCCATAAAGAATTTGACTTCTAATCTTTGCATTAAGTACCCTCATTGTGCCCAAAACAGATTGTCCCCCATATTTAAATGAAAACTTCTCTACTACTGAGGCAAGTCTGTTGATCCTGTTAGATACTGAGCAAATACACTTTTGACAGTTTTAAATTATAAGCAAATTCCATCCCCAAATAAGTAAAGCTTTCCACATATTCTATATTAAAGTTGTCACATATTAAAGTTGTTAACCGTCCCTTTTTAACCTTGTGACGATTAAAGATCATAAATTTAGTTTTACAAAAGTTGATCTCCAAACTGGCCTTGGAACATTCCTTGTGGAATTTACTAATACTTCTGTTAATTCCCAAATAGCTGTTTGCAATCAAAACAACATCATCCACGTAAGCCAGGAAGGGGCACCGTCCAGAGCCCAACCTTGGCATGTGCAGCTCTGAATCGTTCAGTGTCTCTAGAACTGTATTTAAAAATACATTAAAAAGTATTGTGGAGAGCACACAGCCCTGTCTCAAACCAATATTTGTTAAGAATTTGAGTGTACAATCTCCCTCTTTATTATATCTAACCAAGGTATAGTTCTTTCCATATAGGACTTCCAATAAATTGAGTATTAATTTATCCATTTTGAAATTCTCTTGAGCAGCCCACAGCTTACCCCTATTTATTCTGTCAAACGCTGCTCTCAGGTCCACAAATATACAATACAATTTCTGTCTTTTTACATTGATGTATTTGTGGACTAAGTGTGAGAGTACAAAACATTGGTCGACTGTGGAATGCTCTGGTAGAAATCCAGCTTGGACTTCATTTATAATATTATCTGCTATCCAAGTCATTATTCTGAAATGTAATATCTTTGTGAACAATTTTAAAGACATGTCCAATAAGTTTATTGGTCTGTAATTATACGGGTCACTCTTTCCTCCTTTTTTATAAATAAGTACTATGATGTTCTCCCTCCAGGATTTTGGAACTTTCCCGGTCAGCAGTACATTATTAAATAATCTTTTTAAAGCTATTATCCATAAATCAGGATCATTTAATATAATATCTACTGGGACACCATCCGGCCCAAGGGCCTTATGTCTTTTTGTGTTGTCCAGAGCCATTCTTACATCCTTCTCTGTAATTAAAATCTTTATAGGTTCCCAATCTTCAGTTAACTGAATATCGTCCTTTATTGTCAGATCGTAAAATAAGCTTCTGTAATGGGATTCCCATATTTGAGGATCTATATGGTTCTCTAACTTTTCAGGTAAATAATCCCATCCATATACAGCCAATTTCCAGAATTTCTTATCGTTATTTTCTTTTACAGTTTTCTCAAATTGTTCCCAGATATTTTTCATACAAGCATCCCTTTTGTCTCTTTATAGCTTTTTATAGTCCTTCCTCAATTTATTCCAGTTTGATTTTTCCTTATTTGTGATCTTACAATATAATTTCCTCACAAATTTATTGATTACCGCTTTATACCTTTTACATTCTGAATCAAACCACCTACTACTGTTATCATTTGCTTTAAGCAGGGATACCTTAAGAAGCAGAGAGGAGATTTCTTTCATAACTTCCTCAAACTTTCCTAAATAGTCATCTACATTATCCAATATACCTAATTCCTCTATTAATTCTCTGATTCCATAATCTGACAATAGTTTAACTGATTTGTAGTTTTCTAGTGCATCCCATCTTACTCCTTTTCTTGTCCTAATAATTTCTGATTTATTATTTGTATTAATTGCACTAGAAGGCCAAATCCCCATTTCTATTTCTAAAGGGTTGTGTTCACTTTCTGCTCTCATACCCACTGAAAAAATCCCTAAAATCTGGCAATACATCGAATGAGATCCAGCAATGATCTATAATTGAGACCCCGCTTGATCCCATGTAGGTGAATGCATCCAGAGGGTCTCCATGAGACCTTCCATTAACTTACAATACATCCTTATTCCCTAATTCCTTTACAATCTGTTTACCTCTTGTGCATTCTTTTAGATCTTTTGAACTCCTTTGTTCATTAAGCACCTGTCGATTCAGAGCTGCACATGCCCCGATTACCTCTGCGGAGGGGTCTAGACTGTGCCCCACCCTGGCATTAAAGTCTCCAACTAAAATCAAACCACTCACTGGATCTTTATGTCTGATTTCTTCTAGCACATTAATAAGACGCTCTATCACATTCATACTCAGACTACTAGACCCTCTGGGGGCAAGTATATATTAAAAATTATGAGGGTTTTATGCATGGTTGTTAGCAGCACAGGTAAGATATAATCTGAATCTATTTTAACCTTTTCATATATGACTTGGTCTCTTATCTTGCACCAGGTTATCAGACCTCCAGACATTCTACCAAAATGTTTACTTTTCTTTGCTTTTATCTGGAACGAATTGAACCCATCTAAATCTATCTCTTCATTTGTACAAGTTTCCTGCAGGCAGATACAGTTAAATACTATCAAATATGTCAGAGTGGAAGGATCTGCCAACCTTTCTTTAATAAGCAGACACATTCCAAGATAGTAGATTCCCACAATTCTTTTTATCACTATAATCTATCTTTCAGTTTTTTTCTTTAATTGGCTGTCAATAACTTAAATCTTGTAATACCTGGAATCTATTGGCTGTCTTTAAGAGGTTCCAGGTTGCGCCTGTAAAAAAGCTTTCAGCTTAGTGTGTCTCACCTGGTTAAAATAACTAAAAAACAAAACAAAACAAAAGAGGTTCTTCAACTGATTGTTTCCTAAAATTGTCCATTGAGTGTCTTCTATTTCCAGCTCACCATACATATTTATATCACATTTATCCATAGTCTCAGATTTTGTCAGAATGTACCTGTAATCTGTTACAGTCCCTATCCATAATGTCACTTGCCCATCTTTCTCCCATCTCTTAAACATTCTAATCCTGTTCTGTAGACTGTTATCTTTGGAAAGGCTTTGAAGTAAATCCACTATTTTCATTTTTAAATTGTTTTTTGTCTCTGTCAGAAAATTATTAACCCCAAAAATTGAGTTTTGAAATTCCCTACTTCTAGTTGTCCATTCTCTGATCTCTCTGTAATATTCAGGAAACAGTGTTCCTATAGTAACTACACAATCCATTTCAAATCCAAGTTGCCTCATTTGTTCTTTTTAATTTTGGATTCCTTTTAGGGTATAGTATTGATCTGACAGTAATAACACTAATTATACATTTAGGAGTGGTCTTATTACACTTATTTTACTTAATAAGTCATTATATCTTTGATTCCCTTGAAGTACTGAACCAAAAATTGTTTTAGATGCATGTTCAGTTTTGATTCTGTTTCCTCTGGAATTATGGGAACATTGTACAAGGGTAGAACAAAATATGTTTCTAAAGTTCTTTTTAATATCTCCATTAAAGTGTTTTCATTATTAACTTCTTCCTTCCTTTCTTTTGTTTTCTGGGCTACATCTTCCTCTTTTTTTTCCTCTACCATTAGATCTTTTTTTGGTTCTTTTTTTTCCCTTGTGATATACTTATTTGTTCTGACTTTCTACCCATTTTAGATTTTCTCCTCTCTGTCTCCTTTATTTCTTTCTTGCCAGTGTTCTCCTTTAATTTGTGTTTCTCTCTTGTTTTTCTTTCCCTTTTTATTTTTCCAAGATTTTGTAAATATGTTTTGTTGTTTGGTCTTAATCTTTTATTAACACCTTTCCTATTAAAGTTCTTTTGTTCCTTACTACTTCCTTCCTCTAGAAGATTTTCCATCTGACTGAATGATCTTTCTCTTATCTCTTTTTTCCTTCCTTGTCTATTCTGTTGTGTATTATTTAGGTTTGTTAACTGTAGATCTAGATCAGGATGATCTATCTTAATAAAGTCTTCCTCAGTACATGTCTTTTCCTCAGTGCATGTCTGATTTTTCCCCCTCTGATATATATTTTCTTGTTCTTTTTTGCCTAACCCCTTTATCCCATAATTCTGGGTTTCCTGCTCTTAACTGTTTCATTATGCTCTCTTGTACCTCATATCCCTCTAGTAGCATAATCAATTCATTTATTGAAAAATTACTGATGTCCTGCTCATTAACTGTAGAATGAAAAATCTCTCCTGTATTTTCTTTAAATAAGTTATCTGAGCATCTATTCTCTTTTACTGACCCTGCTAACATAATTAGATATTTGAGTAAACTGAGTGATATGTTCTTATCATACTCATGTGGTTTCCACTGTGACATGTCTCTCATGACGAATTCAATCCTGATTTTGTTTTCTAACACTACTCCCTTAATAAAGGACACATCTTGTCTTAACAGCACCACCTGTTCATATATCATTGTGTTAGCTGAGAAGGGTTTTTTTAGAGTTTTAATACATTCTCTCATGAGGGTTTCCACAGTAATATGTATACTTGAATCATGTGGACTCATCCACTGTGTCCATCCTGTATCTCATCCTTACTCAAGTCACATAAGTTACTTAAGTTCATGTGTACATTTTCCATTGGGTCCAAATTATCCTTATTTCCTACTTCATCTTTACTACCACAATAAGAGCCACATCCATACTTCAGTTTCTTTATTTCTTTTATCTTCTTTTCTATCCTAGTGTTTGTGTTAATAGTTTCTCTTATATTCTCTATTGTTTTACTAACCTCATTATTGACTAATTACAGAAAACATTCCTTCTGTGATACAGGCCATTTATAGGTTTCACCCTCCAATCTTGGGGTGTTTTGAGAAAAATTAGGACCCAGGTCATTATAAATACCCTTTTCATCATTAGCAAAAGCTATATCCTGGTTATTCCTAAGATCTTTGTTTTGTGGATGTTCCTTTTTTTATTCCACATCTCCCAAACTGAGAGTTGAAGCATCTTTAATTTAACAGATTCTATCAGACTGTTTTGTTCATTAGGGGATTTCCACTCTTTTGATCCAAGTTGCTCCAGGGTATTAAATTCCCTAGAACCTTTTTCAGCTGACCCTACTGAACTTCCTTTCTCATTAGTCCGAACATTTCTCCATTAATGGCCCCAACCATTCATTAACCAATACCAGTTTCTCACACTGAATTGCATTGGAATTGGGCTTTCCTTTTACCAACTTTCCTTTAGCTGTTTTAGTCATTTTCCTATTTAATTTACTGTTGTCTTTCAGTGATAATTTACCACTGCGTGTATTAACTGGCATTTATGTAACCCTATTCCTCTTGTAAAGATATAAAAAACACAATTTCCCAGTGTTGGCAAAATAACAAAATAGGAATTGGCAGATAACAAATAGCAGTTAGTTGAATTAATTAGTTCTTATTGTCCCAGGCTATCAGTCTGATTATAATATGAGACTTTAACAACCCTGGATTCAACAAAACAGGAATTCTAGTTTGAAAAATAATCAGACAAAACAAGCAAATAGTAATAGTAATTATTTGTTTTTCCTCATGGGGTTTAAGCAAATGTTAGTAATTCAAGTCTCTCCACAATGAATCACAAAGAATCACCCAAAAATCACCAAATGTCCCTTCAGGTGTTTAGATGTGTTCAGATATATCAATTTATATTCAAATATTCACCATTAATTCATCCTTGATTCTGAACTTGCTTTGTTCTTATACTTATGTTTATGCAAAGGCTGAAAAGTGTTATCATTCAGAGTGGAAACACAGGTGGAATAATCTTCAAACCAGATAGGGAACGTTCCTGATTCCTTACAGTCACAAATTTCCAGAGGCTAAGTCCAAGTCTTTGTTTATTCACTTTAAACTTTCCCTTCACAATAGAAGGTAAAAAATCAGTACCTTATCAGGCATGTGTGTATTCATAACCAAATGCCTCTGATTTAACTGTCCCAGATTTCCATAGAGAGTACAAAGTAGTTTTCTGTACATTCCAATCAATCCAGCTAAACCCTGAGCCAACCAGGATACAGAACTGAGGGTAGTCTCTTCCAATTTTACTAGGGCTATTTCAGGATCCACTGTTTAGGGGGAAACAAAATAACATAAACCAATATTGGAGAAATAACTCAGACCAGTAATTACTATCTACCCTCAGGAACTTCCTCGGTAACCCTAAACCTTACTGCGCTGATCCAAAGTGAAACATATGCTAATATGTGCAGCTTTATATATAAACCTATGTATCCTACTACATGTGTCTTAATTAAATAAGCAATAAGCAATCAAAAACAAAGAAGGAAATTCAATAAGAAAGATACAGTACTGTAATGAAGCCGATAAAATTACAGCTAGTCTTTGACTCTAGCAAACAGTTCCTTGGTTTGTAAAGAGGACAGCAAACAGTCACTCATCCTGTTGCAGTCACAGCAACATCCACAGTCAAGATATAGCATAAACTAAAGCATAACCAAGGGAAGAAGTTAAATAAATAAAAGATAATATTATGCACTCCCGTATTATAACAAAGCAAAAGTAACAAGCACTGCAATAATGCAAAAATACTGTAGCAAGCGAGTGCTCATGCTAGTTCATTACGCTCCAAATCACTCCTTCAGCAAACCCCTCTTCCTTTGCCACAGTGACGGGTAATTTCAAAGAGATGTTGTCTTATGTTTTACGTTTTATAGAGTAGAGTCACATGCACCTAAGAGCCAATTGCATGCTGGGGAGCAATTCAAAGTTCCAGTTTTAGGTTTTAAATTTTAAAATTAAATGTATTTAGTTACTTAAACACATAAACCTTGAAATACACAAACAAAATATCAAAGACCCAGTTAATCCCATGGGCCAATACTTTAAAATTATTTAAAAGTCTCTAAAAAACACTACTAATAACCAGCTTACGGGACCAAAAAATAAAAATAAAATCAGTAAAATCAACAAAAAATACAACTCTTCCTCCCCAAACATGTAAATCAAGCAACCAGCTCAAGTCTGTAGATTATACTAGGGTTTGCAGAGTTATAAGGGTTAGAAGGTTTCTAAAGATGAAATGGTTTGTAACAACCACCAGTAAGAAACAAAGTGAAGTCAGAGGAGCAACAGTAGTAAAATCGCCAGAGAAGCCAATAAACCCTCTCAGTCTCTCAGTACCGAGAGGGGATCTCTTTACCGCCAGAGACTCACACCCTCCTTGAGAGACTATTCAGAGGCCTTCCTTGTCTTACGGCACTGCTGTATCTCAGTCTAGCATACCGAAGATGGTCCGGAAAGTTTAGCAATTCATCGCTCCATATTCAGGCAACAGTGGCATACCTGTTGTAGAAAAGAATTAAGCATTTTACTAACTCCTGCTGCAGTCAAAAACACCAAATGGCTCAGCATGTGTGATAGATGTCCTCTCTCTCCATCCACTCTCTCCCCCGAGTGGTAAATATGATTCATGGCCTTCAGGACAGATTCAACAAGGACTGATTTAGGACACTGAACATGTACCCACTGGAGCCCAGAATGGAATGGGGTGATATGATAGAGACCTTCAAGTTCTTAAAAGGAATGAACAAGCTAAACTATGAGGAAATAGTCAACAGGAGTTTTGAATCTAGAACACATAGACATGAGCTGAAGCTGGTGGGAGGGAAATTCAGGAGGGACGCAAGGAAGTTTTTTTTGCAGAGATAGTGGTTGAGTGGTGGAACAGCCTGCCTGCTTAGATGTGTAAACCAAGACAATGAATAGCTTCAGATATGGTTGAGACAGATTTAAGGGCTAAATAGTCACCCAGGAGGGTAGCTGCAAGGCAGGAAACATGATGGTAGGTAGCGTTGGCATAAACTGCAAATCCTGAATTAAAAGCAGGGAGCCCTTTAGAAATAATACTTCACACTCTATAGACGACTTTTATGTTTCTTTATTTCCCCTACGTTTCACTCCGATTAGGACCTTGTTCACAGGCTATTGATTTGTTCTTGTTCTATTAAATTATAAATACATATTTTTTTTTACAGTTAAAGTATTTATTAAGTTTTTATCCATATTACATAGTACAGTACAAGGTGCCTTAAACAGGTTGAAATGTACATTATGTAATGTGTAATGTTAGCAATATTATGTTTGACATATTATTATAACAATTGACATTATGATAATTGTATAGCTTTACATTCAAAGAGAGAGGATCTTGTATACATAATTACATTTATATATAATTCACAACCTGTACTGTAATGAAAGAATAATAAGAGAATCAAGTTAAAGTAGTCGTCAATTTTATAATCAACAAAAAGAGCTGTATAAGAAGGTTATTATACAGAAGTGTCAGTATTTGAAGTAATACCTGGTTAAAAACAAATCTGATGATGTATATCACTTATGAGTTTGGAGAAAGTTTAAATAGCCTTGCCAACAAAGATGAAATTAATTAAGTCGGTCCAGTGCCAAGTATGAAATTCGTTCCAAAGAGGCAGTATAGGTTAAATTATTCAAAATATCAGTCAGAGTAGGTATTAATTGAGACTTCCAACACATTAGAGTCTCTTAACTTGCATAAATAGTATTTGTAACCATCTATGCTGATATTTTGTTAGTTTTATATTATTGTTTATGACTCTTATTAAACAGAATTTAGGTTCAAATGGGATATGACGACCGATGATTTTAGAAACTAAGTTGTGAATAGATTGCCATAATTTAGATATTGGTTTACATGACCATATTATATGTAAAAGGTCACCATTTGGTGAATTACAATGCCAACAGTTGTTGTTAGGTAATAAACCTAAATTGTGTAGTTGAAATGGGGTTCTATACCATAGATGTAAAATGTTATATTGAATTAGCATACTACGTGTATCCTTAAAGGTATTATGTCAAAGTTTCCAGCATTCATCCCAATGGGAATCGGATATATTATCATTTAATACCAGGTTCCATCTATTTCTAGCAAGGAGAGATTGGTTCGGTAATACTTCTCTGATTATAAATATATTTTTTACTTTGTTATAGTCATATTATTTGCCATTTAACATGTATATAAATTTGATATGTATATACTGTATTTCATACCACTTCTTCATCAGTGACCTTTTCACATGCAATTTCTGTGATTTTGCTACGGTCAAAGAATCAATTCTAATGCCTTCTATTGCCCTGAAATTATACAAAACATACATTGCCTGTATTTCTTACTTTAAAAAGTGAATGAGAATCTGTCAGAATATATGCTCTGTTGCGTCACATCAAGATGGCCACCAGCTTCTCTGAGGTCCATCTTGTGCCGCAAACTCATGTACTTAACATAATAAACATAATGCAGTAGCTTAAAATTTGAAAATCTGGAGGACTCATTGCCCATTTTGGAATAATTCTGTCTCTCTCTCGCTAAGAGAGGTAAGCTGCAGGACACATCTGTGCATGCACAGTAGCATGGGCATGATGTCATCATGCTGGGGCGTCATCCTGCAGGATTTCTCAAAACGGGCACAAGAGGTTACAAGATGGACCTCAGAGAAGCTGGTGGCCATCTTGATGTGACACATTAGAGCAATCCCTTCTTAAAAAGAGTCAAATTTCAGCAAAAGTGAATACAGCAACCATTCTCTATACTTTACTAAATGAATTCAGAAGCCAGAATGGAATTGAAATCCAAATATGGAACAAGTAACTAAATCAAGCATAAAACCATTATGTTTGCACAGAAACTAAATTGGAAGTTAACAAATTTGGACACAAATGAAGGTAGGAGGTGTCCATAGTAACAAAAGGGACAAGTTGTTATAACTGCAAGAATAATATATTCTGACAGATTCTCATTCACTTTTTAAAGTAAAAAATACAGGCCTGCAGGGCAATAGAAGGCAATAGAATTGATGCATTGACCTTAGCAGAAGCACAAAAATTGCATGTGAAAAGGTCACAGATGAAGAAGTGGTATGAAATATAGTATATACATATCAAATTTATATACATGATAAATAGGAAATAATATGACTGTACCGTAAAGTAAAAAATATATTTATAATTTAACAGAACAATGACAAATCAACACCCATGAACAATCTTCTGATGGGAGTGAAATGCAGGTGGAATAAAGAAACATAAGACACCAATAGAGTGTGAAGTATTATTTCTAAAGGGCCCCCTGCATTTAATTCAGGATTTGCAGATTATAGAGCCTCTGGGGGGGGGGCCAAGAATCTAGTTAGACAGAGATGACAACTCTCCATTCCCCACCAACACCAGTATAATACAGCATTTGCATAAACCCTGTATAGACACTTGGTCTCGGGGTAAGATAGGGTATTACAGGCAGACTAGATGGATCAATGGTCCTTTTCTGCCATCAACTATTATGTTTCGATGCATCACAAGCCAAGACCACAAACAAGACCAGTACCACAACTGCAAGAGCAATCTACATTGCAGTGCTAATATATGATTTGTCAATCAGATGAATGAATATTTGGCCACTCTGACTGCTACCATACAGCTGGCAATATCAACCCCAGCAGACCCTCCTGTAACACCAGAAGATCATGAAGTTGCTGGAATGAGGAGGAGTGCATTTCTGTAGGCAACATGTGTGATTTCTATTTGCAAATAGTTATTCTTTGGTTATTTTAAATATATATATATATATATATATATATATATATATATATATATATATATATATCTATATATAATATAGATATATATATATATATACATATATATATAGAGAGAGAGACAAAAGAACATCTGTGTAAGCACTGAGACAATGCTTACCCAAAGGGCATTCCCCCTACATTTATGCCAACGCTTGCCTCATTGCTTGCGCACAGAGGTTCTTTGTCTTTCAAATTGTTTTTTGTTTTAATTGGGTTCACCACAACATAACCCAGACAGACCATCTTAGGGTAGCTGGTTCATTCCACTGGGGTGTCAAACAGACGAGGCATACTGATGAGTCCTGGTAAGACGAAACACGTGTCTATGTCTTCTGTTGGCACCCTTGCAAACTGTGTGAGGCCTTTCAGCACCATGCATTTCTGCTTAAAGTTGAACCAGCATAATATTCTGTGGTGATTTGCATATGCAGCCCATGATGCTTTGCATTGTGGGGACATGTGTGATTTTGTATCTTTTATATATACATACATATATATATATACATAGTTACGTTTCTGGCTGCTGTGTTGTAATAAATCATTTACTGACACAATTTACAGTAAGATCCAGGTGGTTAGCAGGATGCCACTAGATAAAAATAAGATATTTTATTTAATTATGTCCATACACTGGGTGCTGGAGAGCACAGAATTATTTGTCTTATAACAATAGCAACAGCAGCAGGTTACAGAGTGGTGGTACACACTTGCACTGTAGGTGTTTTTTTTGTTTATATTGGCACCATACTGTATATGCCTGTTGGAGGTGAGGGAGTTTATGTGTGTAAACATGGTCTCCCTGTTTTTACCAAGGAGAGTGAAGTCACATGGCTCAGGAACCTCCCATGCCTAGGGGTATATGAGACTTGCCTGGAGAGCCCATATAACCCATGCGGTTTTTTAAAGCCTACCTGGGTGAAGTAATTGTGGGCCTGGTTCCTGTTGTGTGACCACTCGATAATACTTTCCTGCACTACAGCGACCTTTGCCATGCTGAAATAGTGTCAGACATAGCCATGCTTGTGCAGGGCACATTAAGTTTCAATCCCCTGTAGGTCATCTCTTACATGGAGCAATACTGTGGCAGGCACACCAAAGTGCCCCAGACTAGGGTCACCTCACTCCCATCGGAGATGAACTCCCTACCATAGCTTGCAACTTTGCTTTTATAGGGGTCTGACTGGTCACCTTTGGAGGTTTTCTGTTTGTGTGAACACAGTGCCAATATTGCCACCCACTAGGCTCTTTTTCTATGATCTTTGGGGAACCACCAGAAACCTGCAAGTTTCTAGGCAATCTTCCTTGAGGAAAAACGACTAGGGAATCTCACACCCTCATGGTGGTCCCATATATACTTCTCAAATGTCGATCTCTTATAAATATGCCCACAGAACCCAATCCCAGGATCTTCATGGTAAGTCTTAAGTCCTTTCCCAACAGGTAGACAGGGGATTAGCACTGAAAAACATAGAAACATAGAAGTTGATGGCAGATAAGGACCACTTGGCCCACCTAGTCTGCCCATTTTCCCTGCCTACTGCAATACCACAGACTCAAACTGATCTGCGGCTTACCATCTCTTCCCTATCACTAGTGTACCCTTATGTCTATCCCATGCATTTTTGAATTCTCCTACTGTTTTAGCTCCCACCACCTCTGCAGGGAGGATGTTCCATGCACTCACTACTCTTTCTGTGAAAAAATGCTTCCCCCACATTGCCCCTGAGTCTACCCCCTCTAGTCTCAAGTCATGCCCCCATGTTCTTGCACATCTTCTTTTCTGAATGATACTACCCTCTTGTACCTTGTTTATACCCTTAAGGTACTTCAAAGTCTCTAGCACATTCCCTCTCTCTCTCTCTCTCTCTCCTCACTTCCAGGGAGAACATATTGAGGTCATCTAGTCTCTCCTCATATGACTTCTGGTACATTCCTTGCACCATTTTATTTGCCCTTCTCTGAACTGCCTCTAGTCTATGTCCTTCCAGAGATGCAGCTTCCAGAACTGGACACAGTACTCCAGCTGAGGTCTCACCAGTGATTTGTACATTGTCATCACCATCTCCTTTTTTCTGTTGGTGATACCTCTTCCAGATTAGGAGGATTTGCAGGAAGGGAAACACAGTGGTGGTGGGGGACTTCAACCTACCTGTGGTGGACTGGAGCACACCAACCACCACAAGTGCTAGGGAGCAGGTTATTCTAGGGGCATTTCAGGATAGCTTCCTGGTGCAGCTGGTGCGTAAACCAACTAGGTTGGGAAGGACTCTGGATCTTGTACTATCAAATGGGGAAGCCATAAGGGACCTGGAAGTGGAGGATCCTCTAGCTGGGAGTGATCACCACTCAGTTTGGTTCACACTCAGTATGGCAAAGCAAACAGGAGGTTCGGATGCCAGGGTGATTAATTTTAGGGGGCCAGACTTCAGCAGCCAGGGCGGGGAATTCTGATAAGCCATCTGGGGAGTATCTAACCAACCATAGATGCCAATCAAAAATGGGGAATTATTAAAGCTGGGCTGACTGAGACTACTGAGATATGTACCCGGGCACAGAGTAAGAAGGGAAGGGTGAAAAAGCCCAGTTGGCTGACCAAGGAGGTAATGGATGGAGTGAGAGTCAAGAGGAGAGCTTTTCAGAGATTCAAAGGATCAGAGAGGGGGATGACAGGGAGGAGTACACAAAGAAGTCCAGGGAGGTTACAAGACTAGTCAGAGCCGCCAAGGCTTCCAGAGAGCTGAGGCTGGCACAGGGCATTAAGAATGGAGAGAAGGACATTTTTAGATACATTGGGGAGAGAAGGAAAACAGGGACCAGATAGTGAGAATCAAGAAAGACCGGGGTGGGTGGATAGAGAAGGGGGAGGAACAGGCAGCAGTACTAAATGAGCACTTCTGCTCTGTATTCACAGTAGAGGAGGTAGATACATCAGAGGAGGGGTGGAGTGGGCAGGAGTTGGGGTGACAGATGGGGAAATTGCAGAGGGCAGGGTACTGAAAGGACTGAGGACACTGCGGGTGCACAAGGCACCAGTGCCTGATGGCATTCACCTTAGGGTACTCAAGTAACTGGCAGGGCACCTGGCAGGACCACTGGCTGACCTGTTCAATACCTCTCTGAACACAAGATGCACACCACAGGACTAGAGAATGGCCCATGTGGTACCCATTCATAAAGATGGCTCAAAGGACAATCCAAGTAACTACAGACCGGTAAGCCTCACATCAATTGTGGGGAAACTTATGGAGAAAATCCTTAAAGAGCGACTGGTGACATTTTTAGAGGACAATGGTTTCTGGGACAGGCAACAACATGGGTTTGTCTCAGGCAGGTCCTATCAGACAAACCTGATTGAGTACTATGATTGGGTAACCAGGGAACTGGATGGGGGACGTGCAGTGGATGCCCTGTATTTGGACTTCAGCAAGGCCTTCGATTCCATGCCGCATGGGAGGCTAGGGGGAATGCTGGAGTATATAAGGGTGGGTACCAAGATGAGAAACTGGATCACTAACTGGCTGAGGGAAGGTAACAAAGGGTGGTGGTGGAGGGGAAATCCTGATCACCAAGAGCAGTAACAAGCGGGGTGCCACAGGGATTTAGTACTGGGACCAGGCTGTTTGGGATATTCATAGCAGATATCTTACATGGGACCCAGAGTAAAATCAGTCTGTTCGCAGATGATACCAAGATGGGAACTGTGGTAGATGGAGTAGAGGGGAGGAAGGGACTGCAGGGAGACCTGACTAAACTACAAGAGTGGTCGGAAACATGGCACTTGGGGTTTAATGTCAAGAAGTGCAAGGTATTGCACCTCGGAGCTAAGAACCAGAAGAGGAGCTATCAGCTGGGAGGGATGCAGTTGGAGAGCACAGAGGAGGAAAAGGACCTGGGGGTGATTATAATGGGGAATATCAACAACTCGGTGCAGTGCAGGAATGCAGCAACAAAAGCCAACAAGATGCTGGGCTGTATAGCGAGGGGGATTTCCTCTAGAAGTAGTAAGGTGATCCTACCCTTGTACAGGTCACTGGTCAGGACCACACCTGGAATACTGCGTGCAGTACTGGCACCCATTCTGGAAGAAAGACATCAGGCTGTTAGAGGGGGTGTAGTGCAGAGTGACCAAAATGATCCAGGGTTTGGAGGGGAAATCCTATGATGAAAGACTGAACAGGATTAACATGTATTTCATGGAGGAGAGGAGGGATAGGGGAGACATAATCGAGAACTTTAAGTATCTGATGGGGATTAATAAGGCTAATAGGGATCCGTACTAGTGCCTGACTGGCAACTTGCCGACAATCTACTGCCCGACTGCAATTTACCGACTGGGTTGCTTTGCCGACAAATGATATCCTGAAACAACCATTGAACAACAAACACTGAATTTGCAGTCTGGTGGTGCATTGTAGGGCGTTTGAGCTAAATTAAATCAATGAACTGAACTGATGAACATTGCAGGTACAGGACAAACATTGAGGGTAAGTGTACACAGCTCCAACAGTAGACATTGAAAAGTATATGATGAAAAACTCATAACATCACTCGCAGCCTGAAGCCCATTCAAAAAAAGCTGCTAAATGTATGGACCAGACATTGTAAATTCTTGCTATGGTTTGGTGTAATATGTAACCATTTTAAACTGACCAGACAAACATGCCAAACTCTTGCTATGCCTTGGGGGTAAATGTTTTTTACCTTTTCCATGTTGCTTGTTCATTCACTCAACTTTATTAAATCTGACAGGTTTGATATTAAAAACAAGTACAGTTGTGCCTTTAAACCTCAGTACAGTCCATCGCACGTTTGCTATTTTGTTTTGCGTTGGGAGGTTTTACGAGGTTTTGCGAGGACACTCTAAGTGAATGAACAATCAATAAGCTTATCAGATGGAAAACATAAGAAACATTGTCTGGTGCTGTACATTTACAGCAAAGCAGTAGCTTTTTAAATGTTTGTTTGGTCCTGTAAACTTTTTGAAACTTGGCATGTCTACACGAAGACGTAGAAATGTTTATCTGGTCATGCACACTTTTTTTAAACCGAAGCCATAGAAGATGTTTAAAATGTCCATTTTTGTATTGCTGTGAAGGGATTTTGTGTTGGTTGGGCAAAGATTATGCAGGCAAATGCTACCGAATGGGAAACTGATTTACAGGAACTTGCAGTCAGGAGGTGCATTGTCGGGAGATCGACAGATGGGCAGTCATACCTGACCTGGCTAATACAGGAGAGGTATTCCAGATCAGGAGGGGAGGGATACTAGAGGGCACCAACTGAGGCTGGTGGGGGGGGATTCAGGAGGGAAATCAAGAGACATTATTTCACGGAGAGGGTGGTGGACAAGTGGAACACTCTACCTGAGGGGGTGGTTTCCTGTAGGACGGTGGGCTGCTTCAAGAGGGGTTGGAACAGAGTGGGGGGAATGATGGTGGAAAAAAGTGGGAGGGGTGGGGCAGCTGCAAGATGAGGGGCTAGTTGCACAATTGAGCAGACTCGATAGACCATGTGGCCTGTTTCTGCTGGCATTTCATATGTTTGTATGCACCCAAGCATCCCACTGGCTCTCCCCACAGCCTTCTCAAATTGTTTAGTCACCTTTAGGTAATCAGACATGATTACCCCCAGGCCCCTTTCTTGTTTCTTGGCTGTCAGTACCTTCTCCCATTATGTACTCCTTCCTTAAATTTCTGTGCCCCAAATGTATGGTTTTGCATTTCTTTGCATTGAATCTTAGCTGCCACACTCTCAACCGCTCCTCAAGTTTGCTTAGGTCCCTTCTCATTCTTTCCACCTTCCAGAGTATCAACCCTGTTGCAGATCTTTTGTCATCTGCAAAGAGACATACCTTCTCTTCTAGCCCCTCTGCAATGTCGCTTATGAAGACATTAAAGAGGATTGACCCCAGCACTTATCCCTGTGGCACTCCTCTGGTCACCTCCTTTCTTCAGAATGAACTCCGTTTACCATCACCATCAGTTTTCAATTGCTCAAGCAATTTCTGATCCAGTTTATCACCCTGGAACCCATTCCCAGGCTGCCCAACTTGTTTACAAGAATCATATGTGGGACAGTGTTGAAGGCCTTGCTGAAATCTAGGTAGGCTACATCCATTGCCCCTCCCTGATCTACTTCCCTGGACACTCAATCAAAGAAATCTATCAGATTTTTTTGACAACATCTTCCCGCTGGGAATCCATGCTGTCTCAGATCCTGTGCTCTGCTGGATTCAAAATATATCATTATCCTTTCCTTAAGCAGTGACTCCATTAATTTCCCCACCACTGAGGTCAGACTGGCTGGTCTGTAATTGCCTGTTTCCTCCCTGGTCCCACTTTGTTGAGAAGGACTACATTCACCCTCCTGCAGTCCTCTGGAACTACACCTATCACTAGCGATTTGTTGAATAGGGCTGTTAGTGGTGCTGCCAGTACCTCACTAAGTTCTTTTAATATTCTGTAATGTATCCTGTCCGGCCCCATAGCCTTATAGAAACATAGAAACATAGAATATGATGGCAGATAAGGACCGCTTGGCCCACCCAGTCTGCCCATTTCCCTACCTACTGGATAAGCTGCAGATCCTAGTTAACCAGCAGCCTACTTCTTCCTACCCCACCCCCTAGAATTGCCTTATGACTGTCCCATGCATGCTTGAATTCCACCACTGATTTTGACTCCACAACCTCCTCCGGAAGGCCGTTCCATGCATCCACAACCCTCTCTGTGAAAAAATACTTCCTTAAATTACCTCTGAGGCCCCCTCTATCTTCAAATTGTGCCCTCTTGTTCTTGCACACCTCTTTTTTTGAAAGATGCTACCCTCTTGGACTTTGTTGATTCCCTTGAGGTACTTGAACGTTTCTATCATGTCCCCTCTCCCTCCTTTCCTCGAGGGCTATACATATTAAGCTCCTTTCGTCTCTCTTCATATGTCTTCCGGTGCAGACCCTGCACCATTTTAGTTGCCCTCCTCTGGACAGCTTCCATCCTGTCTATGTCTTTGCGGAGACTGGGTCTCCAGAACTGCACACAGTACTCCAGATGGGGTCTCACCAGCTGTCTGCATGACGGATAGTAACTTCCTGTTTTCTACTGGTGATGCCTCTCCTATGCATCCCAGTATCCTCCCAGCCCTCCTTGCTGCCCTCTCACATTGCTTGCCCACCTTTATGTCATCTGATATGACTACCCCAGGTCCTTTCCATTTTGTGTTGTTAGTATCTCACCCCCATTGTGTATTCTTCCCTGGGTTTTGTTTCCCAGGTGCATTACTTGCACTTAGCATTGAATCTAAGCTGCCATACATTTGACCATTCCTCTAACCTTCAAGTCCCTTCTCATCCTTTCCACCCCACCTGTGCATCAACTCTTTTGCAGATCTTTGTGTCATCTGCAAAGAGACATACTTTTCCTTTAGTCCCTCTGCAATGTAACTTATAAAGACATTGAAGAGGACCGATCTAATACTGAACCCTTCGGTACCCCACTAGTAGCCCTCCTTTCTTCTGGTGGACTCCATTTACTATTACTCTCTGTGTCCTATTCTCCAGCCAATTCTTTACCCAGGCTGTCATCTTGGGACCCACTCCCAGGCGAGCTAACTTGTATATTAATCTTTTGTGTGGGACTGTGTCAAATGCCTTGCTAAAGTCTAGGTAGGCCATGTCCACAGCCCCTCCCTGATCTACTACTTTGGTCACCCAGTCAAAGAAATCTATCAGATTCATCTGGCATGACCTTCCCGCTGTGAATCCATGCTGCCTAGGGTCCTGTGCCTCTCTGGCCTCTAGATACTTGACAGTTCTTTCCTTCAGAAGTGATTCCATCATTTTCCCTATCACTGAGGTTAAACTAACAGGTCTGTAGTTTCCTGCTTCTGCATTGCTCCCACTTTTGTGAAGAGGAATCACATCTGCCCTCCTCCAGTCCTCGGGTACCACCCCATCCTCCCATGATTTGTTAAAAGGGTAGTCAGTGGTGTCACTAGTTCTACCCTTAGTTCTTTTAAATTCTGGGATGAATCCCATCAGGCCCCATTGCTTTGTCCACCTTCAGTTTTAAGAGTTCTTTCAGAACCCTTTCTTCTGTAAATGGGCTGGTATCAACTTCTGTATCCAGAGTGTTTCTACTGTTTGTTTTATGTACCTCCCCTCTTCATTTGTAAATACTGAGCAAAATATTTGTTTAGTATCTCTGCTCTTTCACAGTCTCCTCTGCCCACCCTCTCTCCCTTTATTAAGCCTCACTATCCCTCCCTTGGTCTTCCTTCGCTCCCTGATGTACCTATAAAGGTTTTATACCCCTTCTTAACTGAGTTGGCTATCTTTTCCTCGGTTTGGGACTTTGCTGTTCTGACTGCCTTCCCAGCCTCCTTTTGCTTTAACTGATACAGTTCTCTGTCCTGCTCCTTCTGCGATTCCTTGTACTTCCTGAATGCTTTCTTTTTCTCTTGAACCTTCACTACCACTTCCTTTGAGAATCATAGTGGTTTCTTACATCGTTTTTTTTTGTTTATTTGCTTCATACAAAGGCTCGTGGCTGCACAGCTATGCTATGTGGCTGCACACTAACTATGGTTCATCTCCTTACTCATCTTCTGTGAATACTAATGTGATGACCAATCTCAGGTGGGTGGTTCGTCTATTCTGATCAAGGAGAGGCAGGCACAATGGTTGCAGATGCAAACAGATAGCTTTTATTAGTAGCAGCCACTGTGCTTTTGTCCACTTTCAGATTCTTGAGTTCCTTTAGGACTTTCTCTTCCATAAATGGACTGGTGTCCACCTCCCTTCCATTGGTGCTTCTGTTGACTAACTATGGTTCATCTCTTTACTCGTCTTCTGTGAATACTAATGTGATGACCAATCTCAGGTGGGTGGTTCGTCTATTGTGATCAAGAAGAGGCAGGCACAATGGTTGCAGATGCAAACAGATAGCTTTTATTAGTAGCAGCCACTGATTCCACTGGAAAGTAATAGGTTAGGTGATTGTCATGCACAAAACAGTGTTTAGCAGTAAGAGACAATGATACAGGTCTAATAACAGTAGCTATAAAAACAAACAATCATACATTGGTTATCAAGGTGCAAAGTACCTCTAACAGGGTCATCTAGTGCCCCACATCTGCAGATGTCAATAATAATACTTTATCAAAACCTAACCACCTTGGCCAAGGGTAATTAGAAAAAAACACACCAGTTATAGTCCGACAGTCCCGCAGGAGGAGCGGTCTTGCTGGTGCAGCGCAGATGGTGGCTAACTAGCTTTGAAGAATGGGGTACAGTACCTGAGTGACCAATCAGTCTCAATGGCTGGCAGGAGGGCTGAGGAGAACAAGATGAGGATGAAGGTGAAGATGAAGAGGATGCAGGCAGGTCTGGAGCTGCTGGAGAGACAGGCGATGAAAGGATGGAGGGTGGTCAAGGCGGTGCCCTTCGATAGGGATGGCGGGTCCCCTGGAAGACTCCTGATGCATTGTCACCCAGCCAGGGAAGGGATCTATGGCCACCTCGGAAAAGCAGAACAAAAATGGGGCAATTTCCTAATCCCGTACTTCAGAGGGCACCTCACTATCATGAGCCGGGGTGGCTTCTAAGTTGACTAGACATGGGAGGGGTACTGACTACCTCTGTGCTAGCTAGTGCAGGCCTTCATCATCTTTGGGGTTGCTGGCAGACTGGGTGGGGGCCACTGGATGCTTGGTCGAAAGGTGGGTGATCCCTGACCTCAGGGGTGTGGGCGATTGTAGTCTTCTTAGGGCAATTAGTTGGATGATGGGACTACCACTACTGCGCAGCCTGTCCACGTCCCCATGGCAACAGCTCAGACTGGGGGTGGAGAAAGAGAACTGAAGTGTCTCAATGCAGTTGGCGAGGGGGCAGGCAGTTCAAACCCCTTAAGGAACAGTTCAGGCACCAACCGGTTGAGATGCATGGCAGGCAAGTTCATCTCCAAAATGGGTAGGTGGCTTTTGGTGGGTGCAGGGCAGGCAGTTTGGGCCTTACTGCAATCTTTGATCAGACCCCGATGCAATTAGTTAAGTAGCTGGGGTCACTAATGTCCCAGGGTGCAACCTGGACAGACATCAAGCACTGCACATACACAATAATTACTTTCCTGTACCGGGGATTGGGTTTATCTTCTGGTCAGGGTTGGGGTGGCAGGCAGCACAGAACAGCTCGGTCAGTCCCTCCAGTCGTCAGGTACCGTCACAAGCAGAAAACTGTCCAGGAGAAGAAGGAGTGGCTGATAGGGGTGGTCGGGGCCCCCTGAGGGCTCTGAAGCCTTGGAGATCAACCTTTCCAAGATGGGGTGTTGGCATTTTAGACCCCTGAGGGATCGGTGGGGTTGACAGGTCTGTAGGGGATGGCCTGGGATAGACTCACAGCACTGGCATGGGGGGGGCAGTAGCTGCACTATGCAGCTGGCCCAGATGGTGCTCTGCCCCTCATGAATATTAATATTTGGGTCTGCTGCCTCTTAGAGTAGGGCCTAGGCTTGGTTCCACCTCCTATGCAGTCCCAGGGCTGCAACTCCTCCCCTGCTATGGAGATTCATTCATGCTGCCTTCTTACTGCTTAGCCTAGTCCCTTCCCTCTAGCCCACTCCAGAGTTTCCACTCGCTCCCTATTGCTCGGGCTCTGTCTTGGGGCTGGGATTAGCTGCCCTGGGGTTCATGCTCTGCGATGCCCCCACTCCTTGTGGGTGCCCTGCCCACTCTTGTTTTTTTTTCTCTTTTTCCCCTTGTCTGCTAGGCACCTCCAGTGCCAAATACCAAGATATTTGGGCTTGCTGCCCACCTACCTCCTGGCCCGGGTCCTGGGCCACCAGATAATTCTCTGGTGGTGCTAGTGGTAGTGTCGGGGAGCTGCACTACCATGCAATGCCTTGTTTCCCTTTCACTGAGGGAAGTGGATGGAACAGCAGTGGTCCGGGCGCTGGTTTCCACCCGGACCACTTTATCGCTGCACTTTGCCTCCCTCCCTCCAATATGGTCCCCTCCTCTGATGCGGTGTGGACTGTGGACTTCCAGAAGTCTGCAACTGCGCTAGCTCTGTCAGTGCCTGTTGGTGGGGGAGGGGGGAACCAAGAGAGAGAGGGAAGTAAACAAAAGGGAAAAACCCATGCTGGCCACCTGGGAAGGGTAGCAGAAAGCGCTTGCCTCTGCTTGGGGTCTGGGGCTACTCTGGGTGGGCCAGGAGGGATCCAGCAGCACTTGCCACCCACAGGAGCTCACCACAGGTTGAGACAGGTAAGGCACAGATGGGGCGACCATTAACTGTTACCAGGGCCCACTTAGCAGCCAATTCACCAGCGCACAGCCGGCCCAGCAAGGAAAATGACCCAGAGGCACAGGGGGACCAAACGGCCAGCAAAAGAGAGCAGAGAAGCTTCAAGAGCAGCCCCAGGCTTGGGCAATAGCAGCCAGCAAGGATATGCTTCCCCATGCCACCCCACACTGGAGCTGCCCACCAAGGGAAAGGACAACCAAAAGGGACTCACGCTATGGAAATGGACTGGTGCTGCTTGAACGAAGGACTGGAACCCCATCAGGCTGGAGGATTGCTGCTGCTGCTGGCGAAGACCCCAAGACCCCAGGCTACAGGGGAGCACCCACCAGGGAGCTACAGACCCAAACTTCAGGTAAGCCTCTAGGCATCCGTACCCTTGTGCTCTCTACGCTGTTAGCCACCCAGTGCAGAACTGTCCTCTGGCTAGCAGGGAAGACCCTTTTCTAGCATGGAGGAAGACTTGGCTTCTGGCCAAGTGATTGGGTCCCTGGGGTCTAGACTTATGGCCCCTTTAGGCATTGGTCAGAGCTCTGGCCTGGCCAGAACAAAGGCCGAAGTCTGGGAAAAGTGCAGGAGGGGGGGGAGAGGGGGGTACCAGGACAGGAAGTGGTCAGCCAGCTAGCTCGGTCAGCAAGCTAGCTGGCTCGATGTGGTGTGGGTGGGGGGTTAACCCTTTGCCTCCCTTCTGTCATTCCTGCTACTTGTGTAGCAACCATTGGGGTGCTACACTAACTGTGGTCCCTCTCCTTCCCCTTCTTCTGAGCTGTATGCAGTTTCTGCAGCCTTGAGTGAGGTATCCGGGACTCAAGTAAAAAGGTTTTATGAAGCCAATGTAGCATGCTTCTTTTCTATGCCTATAGCTCCTCCTTATGAAGCTGTCACCTCAAGTCCAGCACCAGAATGTCAGCTCTTAACAGAGCTCCCACTGGCAAAGATCCTCCACCCCTACTGTCAGGAGGTGGGAGTTGTCACATGCACACAACTGTGCATTGTTAAAGCATGGGTTTTGGAAGCATTAAACAGCACTGTGCGATCAGTCTTCTTTTGCTTCCAAAATAAATCAAATATACCAGTGAATAATATGCAGCATATGCATGCCAGAAAAACCCTCATTTAAATGTATGCCTGGTAGTACTTAACATGTTGCCAGAATTAAATGGGTAAATGACAAAATTTAAGTATTTACGATGGAATTAAGAGACCCCCCCCCCACCCCTGGGATTCTCTCATGAATACTCCTTTGAATCTTCCAGTATTACCTACAGGTAGACCCCCATGTCACACAAAATTGCTCATGAAATAATGTGTCATGGGATCAGTACTAAACGGTTGAATGCCTACTGTACCATGAACTGTGAAATAAAAGTACTGTAAACTTTCATTCCATAGTTTATGAATACTGTTTTGAAATTCAGTTTAAAATCTTATGGAACAAGATGAATATTCACTACAGATTTTGGAAAATTAGGAATTCTCCTAAGTCGGACTTTTAGAAAAATTTTCAACATTTTTTACAAAATTCATATTCACAGTTTCTGCCCAGCACTAGCTCTTATTCATGTTTACTAGCCGGAGGAATACAGCAGAAAGAGATCAAGAACCTCATTTAGGATTTTAGCCTATGGCCGTGGTGCAGGACACAGATCTGTGGTCTCCAGTTTCACAGTTCAGAGCACCACATTAGTGTTCTGTTCTTATAATTGTGGTAGAATTTCCACAAAACCCTGTGTCAGCAGGTAGCCTGTCCTGGAATCCTTGCATACAATGTTGGTAATGAGTCCGTTTCAGGACACACATTCTGCATGTGTTACTCTACTGTATGCAGTGTTTACTTTGCAGAGAAATCTGATTTAGATACCAATAACAGTGAATTATGTTTAGCTCATAAGCCTCATATATAAATGTTTTACGGGGTCATAAAGAGTTCAAATAATTGCTTTCCTAAAGAATATGCTTAAAAGCTGGCACTGAATTGTTAAAAGTGCACTTTTTTGTTTCTTTCCAGCTGTTTGACATTAGAGAAATGTCATTAAAGGACATTACCTCTGCAATAACATAACCAAGACTTCGATTTTACATTCTGATTGATTGCTTCTGTAGTCCCTTTCCTGCTGCCCTTCCCATTCATTATAAAATGGGAATAACCATCAGCAGGACACTCCTAAGTCTGGGCAGAAGGGTACAGGAATAGGTTATAGCTATTAGTTTTATTGCAGATGTGTGTTAGTGCAGCCAGTTCAGCACTTTGTTTAAATCATTCATTCCTTTTTTTTAATATAAGGTTCTCAGCTGTTCTACCTAAACCTATCCTTTCCACAGTGACCCATAACAACCTCATACTCTCACAGGAAATAGCAAAAATTCTTGCCAGCTGTGGGAAGTGAAAGGGCCAAGTTACAGTTCATGAAAAAGTCAAAACAATAAAATTGTTTACAGGGAAGTGCAAATGCACCTCTAAGATATAACCAGCATGCACAAAATCAAGTTAGAATGCTTAGAAATTCAGATAAGGGGTTAGCTAATTTAGTTTGTTTAGACGTGCCTGTGTTTATTGATAAGTGCTGCTAAACAATGTTCCTTTTTATACCTGCTCTTGACACTTTTTGAACCCTGAAAAGTCCATGTTTTTTTTTCTCCAAAAGCTCATCCTGGACAGCTCAGAAGTCTGACTTTGCAATGCAGCTCACAACAGGATATCCAGCTATTGAACACTGCTGTCACAGGTGGCCAACAGCACAGCTGTGGAGCACTTCCTGTCAGGAGGCAGCACAGATCCACAGGAAGAAATGTTCCTTTCCAGTTTCAGTCTGTTTTCAACACTAAAAGAGTACACTGCCTGTGCTTGTACATGGTATCTGCCTACAAAGCACTTTCTGCTGTGTAGGGAGACTGTGCACTGCATGGTTTCTAGCGAAAAATGTCAGGGGAAGATCAAATGCTCTGCAAATTCAAACTGTGGGAGGCCTGCTGGTTCAACTAGCATGTAGTCCTCTCTGGACAAAATATAACAACCTTTACTGCATCTCCCATTTAGAAGTGACAGGATTCTGTTTACGTTGAAAATAAGAAGTACCTCACTAAGGACATGATCAATAATAATAATAATCCTAAATCTCTCATTCTCTACTGCCTTAGTGCCCTCTTCATGGAAACATGCTGTGGTCCTCCCTCTACTCAAAGGGGGTGACCCCTCAACCCCTGGCAACTATCACCCCATTTCTCTCCTACTTACCCTCGCCAAGCTTCAAGAACACATTGTCCTCTCCTAACCCACCTCTTTTCTATCTGACACCTCCTTTTCATCCCTTTCCAGTCTGGTTTCAGGAAAAACCACTCAACCACCACCTCTCTCCTACAGCTCACAGACTCCATCCTAACCGGGATGAACAATGGCCAAATTACGTCTGCCATTTTTGTTGACCTGGCCAAGGCTTTCAACATCGTCTCTTACTACATTCTCCTCTACTCACTCCCAGCAGTTGGCCTATCTCCCTCTGCCACAAACTGGTTCAAGGCCTACCTTATTGGCAGAGCCCAATCAGTTAAGATCTTGGACGCCACTTCCCCTTCCCTCCCAATTAGCACTGGAGTACCCCAGGGCTCAGTATTAGGGCCCCTCCTATTCTCCATCTTCTTAAATGACCTTCCCTCTGTTTGCTCCCCATCCTGTGCTATACATATGTATGCTGATAATACAGTCCTGTATGCATCTGGCTCCTGTCCTGATGAGGTTACAACCAGCTTACAACAAGACTTCGACAAGGTTCAGCTCTGGTTTGCTAGCCATCCACTTTTCCTCAATGCCAGGAAGACTGTCTCCATGACCTTTGGCACAAGGCAGAGACTCTCTAGGCTTCCCTCCCTACCCACTTTTCACACCCTTGATGGGACTTTACTTGAGGACACATCCTCCTTCAGGTACTTAGTTGTTTGGTTGGACCAACACCTAAACTTCTTTGAACATATTGATGATAGCCATAAAAAACTGCGCCTCAAGCTTGGTGCTCTGTTCAGGAACTGTAGTTGCATCCCTCCTATGGCTAGGTGTGAACTTGTTCAGAAGATGATACTGCCCATTTTCAACTACTGTGATGTAGTCTGTGGTGCTGAGACTAAGTCCTCCCTGGCCAGACTGGACACCATCTTCAATTCCTTCTGTCGCTTTGCCCTGGATGCCCCCCACTGCCTTGCACCCATCACTGCGATCTTAATCATGCCCTATCCTTCCCCTGTCTTACAAATAGGCAACTCTCCCACTGTGCTGAATTCACCTCCAAGCATTGGTTGTGTGAGCTCCCTTCCTACCTCACCTCCTCCTTTATAACACCCACCCACCCTCCCATTTCCTTAGATCAACTGACTTCCATACTCTGGTTGTCCCCCGCAGAGCAACCCAAATTGGCCAATCCGGTTACTCTCACAGCCTCCCAAAAATTTTGAATTCCCTTCCTTCTCAGATCCGGCACTCATCCTTTGCCTACTTCATCAGCTCTGCCCTCAATAATTACCTTGCACCTAGCTGCTTCTGCCATGTCCCTCCCTAATTCCCTCATCTAAACCCTGGACAAACCCTACCCCTCTACCTTCACCTTCATTTTATCCTGTGCGCACCCACACCCCAAATCTCTAGCCCTCCTCCCCTTCCCCCAAATTTCTCCACCTTACTAGCCTCCCTAGATCTTTTACAGAATGTAAAGGACCCCGAATGGTCTCCATGGATCCCTCTCCTACCTCCCCAAGTGGCTTGTATCTCTCACCTACTCCTCCCCCCACCATCCTAAAGAGGTCTCCCTGGGACACTGCCTTATCCCCTTCTCTCAGGTTCCCCAGTCCCCTTGCAGGGTTCCTCATATCCTGAAGGGTCTCCAGGGTCATGACTCTTCTCCCTCCCCTTGCCCTCTTTTCTTTCATGTAAGCACTTGTTTACTTATTAACTCGGCGCTTATTATTGTCCACTCTTTCTACATGTTATGTACAACAGTTGTAACACTGTTTGTAACACCTGCCTTACAACTGTATGTTAATGTTGATCTTGTAACCTGAATGTTTAATGTCTCATTCCAATTGTACCCCTTCCCCCCAGGTCACACCAGGAGATGAGCGACTTGTTGCTCAGTGTGCCTTCCTGGTGAAACATTTCAATAAATAAATAAATAAAACAAAAAAGTTTTTAATGGGCAGTGGTGGCATGCACAGCAGGTGCACATGTGTGAGGCATGCACCATCCATACAATTGGTACAATCCTCTAAAGGCAGGAGTATGACAACCAGGTGCAGAAGGATCCATGGAGGAGTGCAGAAGACATGGTTAGATAGGTGCTTGGAGTGACCTCCACCCATGGAATGCCCCTTGACCCTGCCATAAAAGGGGCTGTCCCACTTCACATGGACCTCTACATGGAAATGTTAGCTGTGGATGCACAAGGTGGGCTTGGCAATGGGTGGACACCAGCCACCCAGCTGCTACTGAAGCATCACCACCACCATTGACCAGACAACCCAAATGTAGAGGGTTGCAGGGAAGATGTGCCAGATGGACACAGCAATGGACACCAGACTTCACCACAAATGAGGCCATCATTGTGGCCACTGAGCTCAGAGAGCAATATGCTACCCTCTTTGGCATGGGGGCACTTAAGGGGATGCCTGCCCACAAACAATGGATATGGATCAGCATACAAGATGCTATGAATGCAGTGGGGAATATACCACAGGCCATCATTGCTCTGAATCATAAGTGGCTTGACATGTGTGGGCCAATGAAATGTAAACTGGCACAGCTGCAGTAGGAACAGCTGGCGATGGGCAGGGGAGCCCTGAGAACAATCTGCATTTAACAGAGTTGGAAAGCATTGTGGCTAACACCATCAACCAGCAAGCTGTAGGGGCAAGGATGATGGGCTAGACAAACTAAAGGGTGAGTATAAGTACAGTATGTGGCATGCAGGGGCAGGAATAGGCAGGGACACAGAGAAGTGCTCACCAACAACTGTACCCACAAGTAATGTACCAGTGGCAAAGTTCAAGAATTGCACCCAATCCCCAGGGGATGGCAATGAGTGCTGCTGCTGGAAGAAGCTACATCCCAACAGACACACTAACAAGCAAGGCAGTGGCTGCATTCTTTACTGGCATGCAGTGTGAGCAAAGTTAAATCCAGTGTAGACAAATTTCCTAGTGCAAATTTAGATTTTTTTGCCAAATCAACACAAAATACCAATACTGCGTGATCCTCAGCAACAATGTTAATGGATCATGTACACCAGCACTTTGTTCAAAGGAGCTTTGTCATGAGGCCTTTGAGCCAAGTGCTGGGGCACCTGGTTTACTGATATTGGTGTTGAGGATCACGCAATTTTAGTATTTTGTGAGGATACATACATGTGAACATCCCTTTGAATAGGCCAGCAGATAAAGGTCTTGTGGTCTATATTGTCTACTCTGTTGTGCAGGTTCACCCATATCAACAGTGGAACCAGCCCCCCTCCCCAGATCCCACTAACCCCACTCAGTTCACTGCTCTCCCTTTCCTCCCCAGAAACTTTCACTTTCATTCTGTCCTATCCTCTCTTGAAGTTATCTACCTTTTTCAGAGAGACCACCTCCTCTGGCAACTCGTCCCACTTGGCCACCACTTTTTCTGTGAAAAAGTACCTCCTTTCATCTCCCTGCTGAATCTTCCACTCCACCATCTTTAGGCTATGCCCCCTAGTGGACTTGCTCCCACTAATATGGAAGGGGCCCTCCGTATTCACTCTATTAATACTGCATCTTTAAGGTATTTGAAGGTCTCGATCATTCCCCTTCCCCTTTCTGTCTTCAACGCAGTACATGTTGAGCCCCTTGAGCCTCTCCTTGTAGGTGTTGCCCTAGTGGCCCTTGATCATCTTGATTGCCCTTCTCTGAACTGTCTCCAGCAAGTTGGCATCTTCCTTAAGATAAGTGCACCAATACTGCATACTGTACTCTAGGTGCGGTCTTACCAGTGACCTGTACAGCACAGTATGATCTCCATCTTACTGCTGGTAATCCCTCTGGCTATGCAGCTGGGCATTCAATTTGCTCCTGCTGTTCCTGTCCTGCAGTGTGCTGAGTGCTTCAGATCACTCTTGATGATATCCTTCAGGTTTTTTTCTTGATCAGACTTGTTGACCTGCATACAGTACCTTCCAGTCAGTATTTGATATTTGGGTTCCTTGCCTCTGAGTGCATAATATTGCACTTTTTAGCTTTGAAGCCCAGTTGCCAAATGCCAGACCGCTTCTCTAACCTAGTCAGGTATTCCCTTAGTTTTTGACTCCCCTCCTCAATGTCCACCTTCCCACAGAGCTTCATGTCATTTGCAAACAGACAAATTTTACCCTTGATTCAATCTGCTATGTCACTGATGAAGATGTTACACAACACCAGACTGAGCATAGAGCCCTATAGGACATCACTGGTCACTGGCCTAGCTTCCAAGAGTTCCCCCCTCGACCACCACATTTTGGCTTCTGTCTCCTAACCAGTTTTTGACCCATCTAGTGAGCTTGCTACCCATCCCCAGATCCTCCAGCTTCCTGACTAATCTTCTATGAGGTGCAGAGTCAAAGGCCTTGCTAGAGTCCAGAAACAGGACATCAACCACATGGCCCCTGTCCACTGTCTTGGTCACCCAGTGAAAGGCTATCAGATTAGTCTAGCAGGACCTCCCTGATACAAACTCATCATGCTGCCTCTTGTCTTGCTGTCCATTTTTCTTGAGAAAGCCCACCAGTCTCTCCTTCAGGACAGTCGTCAATAGTTTTCTCACAGTAGAGGCCAGGCTGACTGGCATGTAATTCCTGTTATAGCTCTTGGATCACTTTTATGGAGAGGCACCACATGTGCAGTTTTCCAGTCTCAGGGTATACTTCCAGACTCCAGAGAGGTGTTAAGCAGCTCTGCCAGGGGGCCCACCAGCACCTACGCCAGTTCCTTTAGAACCCTCGGGTGCACTCCATCTGGTTCTGGGGATTTGTCCACCTTCAGTGCCTTAAGGCCCTTTAGCACCCTGTGTAACTCTATTACTATATCAGTGACATCCCCTTCCCTGCCCCACCTCCCTGCTCCCTTGAGGCACTCATCTGTCCTTCTCTGTAGTCCTTCTTTCTCTTCACTTCCTTCTGCATAACCCCAGTCCATTTTTAACCTGACAATTTCACCTTTAATATTCCACTTCTCTCTTATGTATTTGAAGAAAGCCTTCTCATCTGATTTTACTCCTTGTGCCAGCTGTACTTTCCTAGCAGCCTTTACCTCTCTAACTTCTCTGCATGCCGCCCTTGATTTATTATTACAGACCTCCCTATCCTCCTTATTCTGAGTAGGATAGTACTTGCAGAAGGCTGCCTTCTTTTTCCTTTACTTTATTTGCTTCTTCCTTTCTGAACCAGCTGGGCTTTTCAGCTTTAGATTTCTTGCTTTTGAGTTTGGCACACTAACTAGTGACCTCCACCAGATCCTCCTTTATCATGGCTTATGTCTGTTCCAACACACCTCTTTACTGATCTCAGCAAGGTGCACTAGCAAAATTTCTCCAATCTTATCAAAGTCAATCTGAAATCTCAAACCCTTGACTTGATCCTGACTATCTCTCTGCCCATATCCAGGTGGAACCACACCATGTGATGGTTACTACCTGCTAGTGGCTCTTCCAGTTTTACGTCCTAGATTTGTTCACAGTTGGAAAGGACCAGGTCCAGTATGGCTATCTTTCTAGTGGAGTCCATAACACCTTGTGTCAGGAATCTACACTGGAATGTGTCCAGCAATATCTGTTCTTTGGTGCTGGAGGCAGCCAAGATTTTCCAATCCACCTCAGGTAGACTGAAATCTCCCACAATAACTATGCCCCTCCTTGCCTGCCATTTCCATGATCTGGAACTCCAGTACCTTGACTAAGTCCTCATCCTGTGAAGGTGGCATGTAAACTGCCCCATCCTTATTTTTCTCCCCTCTGGCTTAGACCAGCACCCATAATACTTCTGTCTTTCCATTCATCCCTTCATCTCTGGTAAAGGTGATCCCCTTCATCACTTATAGAGCAACACCCCCAACCCATTTCCCTATCCTTCCTATACAATTTGTCCCCAGGGACTGTGAGGTCATTGTAGTAGTTTGGTGAGGCCCATGTCTCTGTGATGGCCACTATTTCCACCTCTCCTTCAGTCATTAGTGCCTGCATCTCAGCCAGGAGTCTGGCAAATCAGAAACATTACCCTCCACCTTGACACTGGCCTCTCTTTACCCTTTTCTCAGACACACTAGCCTCCACCTCAACTCTGGCCCCCCTTTACCCCATCCCACCCCATCCTCTTACTTACCTTCCCCTAGTCCTGCCTTCCCTCCTGCCCTCTTTTCAATAGTTCCTCTGTCCCCCTTACTCCTGTCCCAACCCCACTTCCCCCCTCAGTCCCTTCTTCCCTTCTCCACCCCTCTCCACTAGTTCCTCCATACTCTGTCCTAATTGGCACCCTGCAGACTGCTACTCTTCAGTTTATACATAGAGGTCTCTCTGCATGAATTCCTCCACCTTGTCCACCAGGATCCTTGTACCCTTTTTACTTAGATGTAGCCTGTCTTGTGTATACAAGACTTTATTTGCCCAGTCCCCTTCCCAGTCTCCAGGTAGCCTGTACCACCTCACACCACCCTCTGACCCATATATTGACTTCCTTAGTTCTAACTTTCCTCATAGTGCCGCCCCCTGGAACTGGTAGCACCTACAAGAAGGCTACTGTACTCTCTAGCTCTGCAGATTTTCCCCACCATCCTCAACCTCTCTTGCATTACCTCCACCTCATATCCTACAAGGTTGCTTGTACCCAGATGTACTATTATGTGAGTTTTTCCACCTGTCTGCCTAATGTGCTTGGCTACCAGTGATCCCACTTTCCCTGTTGTTGTCCCTGGCAGACATTCTATCCTCTTATGATTTGGTCTTGGCCCCTTCCCAAACCACCTCACCCTCTTTACTATTGAATCCCTGAAGATCACCATCTTAACCTTCCCTCCTGGGCCTCCCCCCATGCCTTGGACCTCGCCTACCTGCCTCCTCCTTCCCCTACTGCACATTCGGTACTCCACTTCGACCACTCGTACCATCTACCCCAGTCCCAGCCCCCTCTAGGTAACCCCCAGTTCTGCATCTCACTGTTATTACCCATCCATCCAAGTTCCCTCTCTTCCCCACTGTCCAGTGAGAAGAACATATTTTGCACTGACATCTCTGGTGGTACGCCCACTGGACACCCTCCCCTTCCTGCCTTGCCAGTTCCCATTACTGTTATCCTGCCCCCTGCACAAGGTCTTCCTTCCCATTGGGGGAGTTGGATCCTGAAGATCTGTGTACTCCCTTCCTCTTTTGTTCCCCCCTCTGTGGCCCCTTTCCCCACATTAGCTGCCTTGCTGTTCTCGCCCCCATATCTGATCCAGACCCTGTGGTTCCTCTGTCCGTCCCATTTGTACCTTACCATATGGAAAAGATCTAAATATTTTAATATCTGAAATATATCCTTGCATCCCCAAATATGTTTTAAATATATGTCAGATACATTTACACTTTTCAGATATATTTCAAGGTATATTCTAGATATTAGCAGAATGATCCAAGATGTATCATATTTGGGATGCATCTTTGATATACATATTTGAAATATATTTTTGCTGTACTGTTTCAAAGTTAAAGTTTTTGTTCTTTCACTGTTATGTCTGAATAAAACCAAAAATACTTATTTGTGCATACACATTATTGCAGTTTCTACATATTTTGTGTTTTAGGTAAACATATATTTTGAATCTTTCCAACATATATATTCTGAGTTACTTATACATTTTCATTTTTGGTTTCCCTCTTAAGAAGCTACTTATATATATATATATATATATATATATATATATATATATATATGTATATGTATATAGATATAGATATAGATATAGATATAGATATAGATATAGATATTCATGGCAAAAAACTCAGTTTAATGCATCAATTAAGGTTGTTCCACAGCAACAAAAGTGAGGAAATTCGATGTTAGGGCTGAAAGCCCCCCTTGCACCTCCCACTCCGCCCAACTGGCATTGGGGTTTGCGTTGAGGTCATCGGCCCTAACTCTCACCCTATTCCATGTGTAAACAAGCTGAGGTGGTGAAGTATAGGAGAATGGGGTGAGAGTTAGGACCGACAACCCTAACGCACACCCTGATGCCGGTTGGGGGGGCGGAGTGGGGGGTGTAAGGGGGGGCTTTCAACCCTAACATCAAATTTCCTTGCTTTTGTTGCTGTGGAGCAACCCTAACTGATGCATTAAACTGAGCTTTTTGTCATGAATTTCCTTCTTTTGAGAAAGAGAACTATAAATAGTGAATGTAATGTGGTGGTGGGAGCTGGGACCTTCAGGTCCTCACTCCCCTGCAGTGATGTTTGTGACATATAGCGATAAGTGCAATACAAGCATGAAGCTCAAGGGTTACACACATGGTGACACAAACGAAAATGGTAACACAAACGTAATAGAAACATAAGGGCAAAATTACGCCAAAACAAACAGTGACAGAAACGGAGACACAAATGCAAGCTTGTATGGAACACAATTGGTAACGCACATGGTCATGGTACCGAAATTGGAAATGCAAATGGTAATGGTAACAGCAACAATAATGCCAAAGAAAACAGAAATGGAAACCAAAATGAGGCACATACGGAAATGCAAACCATGACTCACATGGTCACAGAACTGCTATTGTAAATGCAAATAGTAATAGTAACATCAACAATAATGCCAAAGGAAACAGAAATGGAAATACCAATGGAAGCGAGTACTGAAACACAAACCGTATCACGCACGGTCACGGTACCACAAATGGAAACATAAATGGTAATGGTAACAGCAACAGTAATGTCAGAGGAAATGGAAATGGAAATGCAAATGCAAGCACATACAGAAACACAAACCATAATGTGCACAGTCATGGTAACGTGATTGGAAATGCCAATGGTAATGGTAACAGCGACGATGACGCAAAACATAAGACACACGCAAATGGAAGGTCGACAGCAAATGAAAATAGCAATGCAGAGGCTGATACAAAAAAAAAACATAAACAGCAATGGAAATGCAAATGGTAACAGTAGCATGAAACAGAAGTGCAAGCGAAGAGAATGCAAACCGTAGCGCTTATATGGTGGCATTACGGGCGGTGATGCAAACAGTAATGGAAACGCAACTGAAAATGCTAACTGGCACAGTAACGAAAGGGCACACCCTTCTTTTCCCCAAAAACTGCATTGAAAAAGACAGTGAATACAAAGAATGTATGCATAATAATGGGCCTCGGAGCAGAAAAGGAGAACTTGGAATGCTAAATTACTTATATCTCAGGAACTGTACGACGTAGGAAAAAAATGAAACTTTCATATGAATTATGACATTCCTGGCTAATTTTGTGCTTAGCTCCTGTTTGGAAGGCTAAGTATTTTTCTGACAAAAAGTCACTATCTCGCACCGTTTCCGAGATACAGGTCCCAAAAGGCACGACGGATGCTGTAATGTTATCCTATGGGAAAAAACATCAACTTCTGAGTGCCGTGACTTTGCAGCCCTCTAATATATTTTCATCAAACTACCAAAAGGCACTTCTGTGGCATGTTGGCTGTCTTCCCTCCATATTTCAGCCCAATAGACCAAACCGTTCTTTTACAGCAAGGTGGCAAAGAATTTTTGTTATTTTGAGCATAGTCTCGCAAAATAGTGTCACAAATCACAACACTTTTGCAAATGAAATCACAAAAGTATCATGAGTATGACACTACTTTGTGATACTACTTTTTCCAGAAATTTTAAAAACATATTTCTGGGGTGTTTAACCTCAAAATAAAAACATGGCTAGCATCCTGAGGGTCCGACTAGGTGAACACAAAAATAATTGTGTTCCTAGAGGGTTCCGATTTTAAATGACAAGTATTTTTATGATCAGTAACTGAAAAAAATGGTGGATTTGTGACACTACTAGGGCCATTTGCAACACTAAAAAGTGCATTTGCAAAAAGGTTGAACTTTTTGTTAACTTTCCCCTTGACTTATAATGGGAATTTGTTTTTTGAATAACTTTTGAACCATTCAATATTTTTTCATGAAATCTTCAAAAGGCACATCAAGGATCCTGGCCACATGTTCTTTGAAGATTTTGGACCTGTCGCACAAACTGTGCAACCTGTAGGCATGAGCAAAGAATGCACAAAAAAGCATACTTGTGCATTCGGATGTCACTTAATAACTCCGCAGCCGTATACGTGACTGGTACAAATGTTGGCAGATCCCAAGATCTACTATTCCCAACCCAGCATACCAAATTTCAGGCACATACATTGAACAGTGGCAAAGTTATTAAGGTGCAAAGTTTCACCCTTTAACCTTAAAAGTGCTACTCAACCCTAACTATGGTAGCACTACGGTGCTACTATAATATATACATATATATATATATATATATATATATATATATATATAGAGAGAGAGAGAGAGAGAGAGAGAGAGACAACATATTCATAACATAGTTTTAAATTATACCCTTATGGAAAAGAACTATATTGTATTTTGTTAATAGCAAGACTATATTTGAATATGCCTAAATACGCCACATATTTCTGATATCTGTGCATTTTCCAGTTATACTTTAGATATTTGCAGCATTCAATGAGGCATGTCTTACACTTGGCATTGATATACTAAATGTATATGTTTTGCTATTTTGTCAAAGAAAATATTTTAACTTTTTAATGTTTTTATGGACTCTCTAATAAAAAAAGCATTATAGTTTATGTAAGCATAATTTTATCCTGTAAGTTCTACAATAAGTGTATGTTAGCAAACATATATTTTCAATATATTAGAGATGTATATTCTGAGATATACTTTATATATATTAAAATAGGTTTGGCCTGATATACATCTGGAAAGTATCTGTAATGTGCTATATGTGTTATTTATCCTATATATACTTATAATACATTTTAAATATATGTTTTGCATTGCAAATAAACATGTTTTATAGTTTATAAATATGACTGGAATGTATATTACATAGACCTTTGAAATATAAATAGACTTATTTCTGTAAATGTATAAAATGTTGTCAAACCAAAGCCTAAAGTAACAATAGTAAAAGTCAGACCTCCCCATGGGACTGGCATTTTGTGCTGTTCTCATTCTTTTTCAAGAACAGTGTGAAATAGACATCCTGTGGGAATGTCTGATTTTACTATTGCTACTGCTGGCTTTAGTTTCATAATTTTGCCTTTACTGTACAAATACATTTTGTGATGAAAAATCCAAGAACTGCCTTCTGGAGCTCCTGGTCTGGTATGCGTATGAGCCTAATTTCTGCTGTCAGTAAAATATGAATCTTATTTGCTAGTAAGATACAGTATCTGTAGAATATATGCAGAATATATTTTTATACATATGTCAAATACATTTTTGCAAAAGCTTGCTATGGTACTGTGTACCTATTTGCATAACTAATTTGTATATTTCAAAAGTAGAGCTTATTGACCAAAAGCATGGTAATTTCTATTTCTAAAATAGTTTTGAATCAACAACATTATCTGACAGACCAGAGGGAAAGGTAAAGCGTAAAAAACAAGTACAGTATATGTTGGAACTCACCTTGACAAAAAAAGGAACCAAATGGGTGGTATAAATACCAATTTGAGTCTCGAAAAATAATAAGATCAAGAGGTAAGTTCTACATGTAAGTAGAAATGTGTACTTTGTAAATTTATATAATGGTGCATCATTAAATGATATGCATACTATAGTCATCTAAATGATTGCTAATAGAAGAATTGCAAATTTACAGTTGAGAATATGTGACATTAAGATTAATCTATGGTTTCGGTATTTTAAGATATTTTTACAATGTATTTATTTAAAAAAATGATTTTTGTTATATGTCAATTACATTAAAAGTATATCTATTTAATATTCAAAATATATAAGCAGATATATTAAATATATATCATGCACCTATAATAAAAATTTCATGTAAATATATTTGGTTTATAGAAACATAGAAACATAGAAATTTGCCAGCAGAAGAGGACCCCATGGCCCATCCAGCCTGCCCACTAACCCCTATCTTAAATATATCTGTCACATGTATTCTGCAAATAAATCAAATATTTCAAAACCAACCAATTTGACATATATATATATATATATATATATATATATATATATATATATATATATATATATATATATATATATATATACACATATATATATATACTTCAGACATATGATCAAATACATATCTGAAATGCACTTTTATAAATACTGTATATCTAAAATGTATTTATTTTCCATATGGGAGAATAAAAATTCCCAGAATATTAACAAGATAAGTCTATGAAATATACAAAAATAGTATCTAAGGTATGTCTGAAATATATGCATTAGATATATCTCAAATATTACAAAACCATCCAATCTGAGATACAATGAATATATTTGGACACTACTATGAAAATATATTTATGGATGAAATTCAAAATCTATTTAAAATATATTTTATAACATATACAGTATTTGAAATATATTTCCTTTGCATGTGGGTGGATGTTTCAATATAAGAGGACAAGAGGACACAGCATGAGATTAGAGGGAGGTCGATTAAGGGGTAATGTTAGGAAGTTCTTTTTCACAGAAAGCGTGATGGATGCATGAAACAGCCTACCTCAGGAAGTGGTGGATATGAATACAGTGCAGGGCTTCAAACAGGCATGGGATAGGCATAAGGGAGCAATAAAGATGAGTATGAATAAATAGACCATTGACAGAGCAAATGCCGATGGCACATTTATAAGGTAGAAAAGAAATGGGCAGGCTGGATGGGCCTTGCGGTCCTTATCTGCCATCAACTTCTATGCTTCTGTGTTTCTATGTTTCTAGTGTGGCCTGTGGCCTGCAGCCTGTGATCCTCCTTGTGGATGTCCTGCCGACACCCCCAGATGCCACTTATGTAGACAACACACTTCTGCTTCATAACACTCACGCTTGCAGGTTGATCATGCTTCGGGGTTGCTTGGACTTTTGTCAGTTTATATAAGAATACAGCCTTCTGATTGGCTTGCTGCAGTCACATGGTCAGCTCACCCTCCAATAACATCAGCCCTCCCTCATCCCTCACTCTATTCCTCCCCCTCCTTCCTCTCCACCCCTCTTTCCTGTTTCAGCAAGCAGTCCAACACATTAGCACAGGGGGTCGGATTTTTGAAGGTTGATGAAGGGCTTGCATCCAGTCTTGTATAAAACTCTTGCACTGATGCAGCTGCTGCACTGATGACAGCTGTGACTGAGCTCAATTTTAGTATCTTGGACACAGTTGCAGCAATTGACCTAATTTATGGCAAACATTGGCTGCAAGCTCTGTGAAAAGGATCCCCAGTATTGATTCAAGCTAGGCCATGAAAAGATGGTCTACTCAGCATCATGTCATTGCAAGGGACAGAAATCTCTTTATACTGCTGCAAGCCTGGTGCACCATATGTTTTGAGCAGAAGGGGCTTGTGGCAATCTCATCCATTTGAAAATCCAGGCCACATTTTAAAAATACAAAACAATGTAGGTAATTCATGGTAATCACAATGATAAACCACATATCTTGTCAGAGCTGCTACTCCATCTGCTGTTCCCATGACTGTGCAGATTTCTTCTGCTGCACACCTATTTTGTAGTTCATTCTCACCCTAAGACAACAGCTGCCCTATTGGCATATTATGGTCATGTGGTCAGCTCACCCTTACACAGGCCATGGGTGCCAGATTTGGTGCAAAGGTAAACCCTGCTCCATACCCTACAGCCCCCAACCCTGTACCCATGGAGCATGGCACACCCAGTCTGGCTATGACTGGACCCCTGTTATGTAATGGACCCCCTCCAACACAGATTGCAAACCTCCCTAGCCACCCAAAAAGAGTACAGCAAAGTCACAGGGAGACAGGAGGCACACTGCACATCTGTGTAAAGGTGCGACACAGGAGTGATCTGATCACTATTTAGGGACACCACAATAGGTACACTCAAGGCACACATGGCACACCAGGCATGCACAACACTGACTACACTACATTGGATAATTTATGCACAGTGCTTTATTGTGGCACATGAGTCTGCCACCCCCCTGCACTATGTGGTATAGTACTACTCCAGCCCCTTCACCAAGAAAAGTGGTTCTGCATGACCCACACCCTGACTGCATAGCCAGCATGGCACATAGGTCCTGACTGGTGGTGCATCCATGCCCATCAGGCATCTGTCCCTCCGCATCACCAGTCATGTTCCAGGGTGGTGGCATGTTATCTTCAGGCAGAAGCAGGCACTTCCTAACAGCAGTGTTGTGCAGCACGCAGCACTCAGTAAACAGCCTGCCTGCCTCTACGTGTGTGAGTTGCATCCTCTTGTCCTGTCAAGGTACCTGAATCAATCTTCAGCAAGTCAAACATCATTTTAATGTCAGCTGATTTGTCTCATTTTATTGCACCTCTAACTTGGTCTGGGTTGTGAGAATGGTGTTATCAGGAATGTGCACAATGGATATCCACTGTCACCTGTGGCAAGATGAAGACTGTGAGTGCATGCCACAAATGTTCTCCCCCCAACTAATACCATATGCACATACCTATGAGCCAACCATGGTTTGCAGGCATGGTTTTAAGCAGCACCCACATGCCTGAGTTCCACAGTATGCAGGTGTCATGTGTGGAGCTTGGTTTCTTGGCACAGGCATGTATGATTATGCCTGCAGCATGACACATGACCTGCACGTTGATACTGTGGTATGCCTTCTGGTTCCTGTATGTTTCCTCCAGCTGGGAGGGGGTGATGATCACTATATGTGTACAGTCACTCACCCCAATTGTACAGAGCATGCTGTCCTGGGCATAGAAGACAGTCTGTATGTCCCAAAAGGTCTGCTTCATCCTCAGAAATGAGATGTGGTTCCCTAAATGTGACAGCAGGGCATCTGCACCCTGCCAGAGGCACCTGCTTATGGAAGGCTGGCTGATACTGGCCATGGTCCCTGTCATCCAATGAAAGGTGCTCTACCATAGTAGGTGAGGACCATAAGCACCCTAGTGTGCACCACATGTCCATGGTTATGGTATTTCCTTGTCCATAGCTGCGGTTTCAGTAGCTGGCAGAATTCCATTAAGATGTCCATGTCCAGCGATGCCTGCTAATGCACTGGTACTATGTGAGTGACACCATGTCTACCCTCAAATGACAGACTCAAGGGTGTTCCTCATAGTTCCTGTAGTGTTGTAGATCACAGTTGTATAACTGTAGTAGTACCATGTCCATCAGTACATATGTACACATTGCTGCAGCATCCTCTCCAGGCATCACTAACTCCATAAACCCAAAGGCACAGTCTGAATGCCAACAGGGATATTTATTAGCCACCCTAGGTGATGGCATGGCTTTCGGGCGTTCTGTTCAACTGACATAACCGTGTCATGTCACGCAGGTACTGGCATGACATTTTGTGCCTGCAGAGTGATACAAGGCATTGTGTAGCTCATGGGTACCATGCCTCGCATAAAAAAATAAGAAAAAAGTGGTGGAGTGGGTGCTCCTGGAGGTATTCATGCCCTAGACTCTCACATTAGAGGTAAAAGGATACAGGGATGAGGATGGGTCCTATTGGAGAATTGTAGAACCACCAATAGTGAGTGTTATGTGTGCCACTGTATTGCACAGTGGCCACTGCACTGTACATTGCTGCCACCATGTTATCTGTGATAGTGGAAGTCTCTTTCACTTTCATTTCAAGGATCTACTATACCCATCAATTCAGTAATGCTGCAGCTGTGCCAGATGCAAAGGCCACAAGATGAGCCACTTGTTTATGACTCTAGCTTGGAATGAAATGAGAATGACTGGCTGCCCATAGATGTGGATAGCAGCAAGGTGTGGTGGCAGCACCACATGGATCACGCAAGGACCAGCATGACTGTGGGCTGCGTTTACTGCAGTGGATGAATAGGCTGGCCCCACAGAACTAAGGGCTGGTCAGGCCAACACATTCAAGCATGCCACCACCATGAATGTACTGATGGACACTGTTTTCAAGGGGGTTTGGGGTAACACTCTGGTACATGGACATACCGGCCATGCCTGACAGAAAGGCATGGCTACTGGACTACTGTGCCAGGAATGATTGCAGGTGATGGGCAAAATATTGTGTTTTACAATGTTGTACATTATAGTAACAATTGATATTAGTATATGCCTCTTGGCATACCACTCAAACTGTATCATGCTTGTCACTGGGCAGCAACCTTTTTGGAGGAGTGGGTGCCCACCAGGGGGGCTGTGCACTGGGGGAGTGGGGCTGTACACTGGAGGGGGGATCCACCAGGGGGCAGTGTTGGGGAAAGAAACATGTAGGTATATGTCTTTATTTCCATTGCATCCAGGGCTACAGTGGACCACTGCTTCCCATTCACCTCACATTGTACCTCCACACCCAGTACTGCATGAATGTTCACACTATGGCAGCTGTCCTGCCCATGTAGGTCTGGGTGTCATGCACTGTCAGTGGCTTAGGACTTCTGGGACTGTGGACCAGCAGCCTAACCCTGTGCACAGGCATAGGCCATACCTCACCCTGCTGTTACACTTTGTGGCACCACTGCACAGATGACCTCTCAGACCACTATATACCCTCCATATAGACCACTGTGGATCCATGCATACCACTAGGGAGAGTGCTGTTGTGTGTCCATGTGTCCAGCAGGTCTGAAGCTGCAGCAGACAACTGCTTCCTATTCCCACTGCCATGTGCCTTTGCACCCTGTCTGGCATGTTCACACTATGGCAGCCCACCTGCCCATATAGATCTGGATGTCATACACTGTCCATGGCTTAGGACCTCTGGGACTGTGGCTCAGCAGCAGCACTCTGTGCACAGCAGAGGGTATACCGCGCCCCGCTGTTACACTCTAGGGCAACACAACGTGGGTGGTCCTTAGACCACTACGTACTCTCCATATGGACTGCTGTGGATCCAGGTATCCAACCAGGCTGCAAGGAATGTACATATTACCATGCATGCGGTGGCTATGCAGGTGCACTGTTGCTCCACACTATTTGTGGATCAAGCTCTAATTTACTGAGACTGAATATAGGGTGCAGCATTTTTACCCTAAATCAGAATTATGTAGACATTACTCCTATTTAACCTCTCAAATGTCCCTCTCTAGCAGTGGCATACTTTACTTTTCAATTCAGAATGCTTCTGTTCTATATGGTGAAGATGCCTTCTGCCAACAGCTCCACACCTCCACTCTTATCTCCATATATTGGTCTGGGACCCTCACTACCTATCTCTCTCCTTTCTCCCTCCTCCCACTCTTTCTACCCTCTTCCATCCAGAGACTCTCACACCTTTGATCTTCCCTATTCTCACTCTAATTCCAGTCTGCAGCATTGTCTTACCACCTCCCCCATATCTGGAACTCTCTCACCTCTTCTCTCCATCTGTCACCTTTCATCCACTCTTTCAAACATACCCTCTCCCACTTCCCTCCTCCCCCTGTACATGCTACCCACCTCTCTTGCCCCCACTCCTGAAACAGTACTCCTTCCACTCTCTGTTTCCCCTATTTCCTTGCCATCTCCCCTAGCCCAAGCCTGTAATGTATCATTGTTGACTGCTGAATTCCTCCACACTGTGCTGATATGATTTGTACTTCCTATGCTCCTTGGTACACAACTTATGTGTTTTTGCATACAGTATACTCAAACTATGTGTATTATATCCTATATTGTATTGCTGTATTGGACCCAGCCAATATATTGCTATCATATATTTGCCTCCCTTCTCCCCCAACCCTGGGTCACACCTGGAAATGAGCCTTGGCTCACTGTGCCTCTCCCGTTCACCAACTTAAAATAAATAAATAAATAACATTGTATGTACACTTACAGACAGATTTTCAAAGGCCTCTAAAACTGCTGAAAAGTCACTAGGGACTTTATGCCTGTGTAACAACCCTATCCCTACAGAAGGAGGCAAGTTTTTTTTACTAGGCATGCCCAGTAGAGAGATGGCGACCCTCTCTATGCCCTCTGTTCGATAGTGGTTATGAGAGGAGCTGAGATAATATAAAAGAGGCCCCTGTGGCCAAAGGTTTGTTATAAGTTGGTGGGTCAGGGGTCTTGGCAGTAGGCCAGAGTCAGTATATTCAAGGGCTAAGCAGCCAGGAGGAGAAGAAGAAAAGAGGGCAGGGCTTGTGCACTAGCATATGTCAGGGTGGAGACCGAGGGTAAAATCTTTGCAGGCATGCCAGCTTTGCAGCTGGGTGACAGGGTTATGCTCCCAGAGGGGTGGGATCATGGTGTGGCTTGCCAGATAGCTGGATCAGGACTCTTTCCAGTGGAATGTTCACCCTACACTCTCACCTTTGGATACAAGATTCTTTCTAACCTCACTGCAAGGGGGTGGCATAAGTTCAAGACAATCTGCTTGGAAGCAGCTTCAAATTCTACATTTGCAGGCCTGGCACTTACCAAAATGAACCACATGTGCTGAGACATGCCTCAATCCAACCCAATTGACTTCCCCAGCTAAAGGAATGGAAGTGTGAGTCAAATCAGGTGGCCTTTCTAGTATGGCAGTTAGAGGGATTCTGGGAAGGTTGAGGGAATCCTAGGGTTGCCACTCATGAAGGACCACTTAATGGCCTTCCAGTCTAAACAGAATGCCCCATAAGATGGATCAGTGTTCTATGTGTGAACTGGACTACATCATTAAATATGCAACAACGCAATCCAAGGAATGGAGGATGGAAGAAATCAGAACTGAAGAAGTACAGTTGGTGAACAGTAGAACGTCTCCAGCAAAAAGGTAGGAGAGTGTCTCCAGGAATGTAGGTAAGAGTCCCCAAAAGTAAAGCTTGGTATGCATGGTCATATGCTGGGCTGTCCTGGGAGGGGTGGTAGCTATGTGATGCTGTTGCAAGCAGATATGGCTGATGTGGACCCTGCCGTGTGTGTGTGGGGGGGGGGGCATTAGTAGCTCCCAAGCATCAGGGCACATATAGGGATGTTGTTTGGTGGGCCCTTTAGGCTAGAGAATAAATTACTCCAATTACCCTGAACAATTTGGGTGCCCTGCCAGTGTACCTTTCATACCTAGTGGAAAAAAAAGATTTGGAGTTAATGGCTCAAATAGTATCAATCTGGGTATAGGGTTTCAAGGGCAAAGATAGTTAAGGTGGGGAGGGCATTTCCAGGGTGCAGAGATGCCCAATGCAACAGTGACTGTGCGAGTCAAGGACAGAATTATAACCAACACCATGACTCTGGTAGTGAGACCAAGCAGTACAGGGAGTTATATAGATACCGTAATTAATGGTATAGAAGTTGATTCAATGGGGTCATTGTGGCCAACATCTAATAACTGTGTGCCATGCAGTACCATCTATTCCTCTAAAAGAGTACTAATTTCCCTTAACCAAAGGTGCCTCTGTCCCAGCAGCTCATGGGGGAAGGAGAGGGGTCAACTGGTTAATGATTTTTTTTTTAATGGGCACCCAGTGAGATGTACCATAAATTTACTCCAAGACATGGAAGTACCCTGGACCATGCCCACCTCTTTCAAGAGTACAGTCAAGTTTTTTTGGTACACTGATAGAAAGAGGGCATCTTCAATTAATTGCACTCGAGTAGCCCTAAATATTTTTTTAAAATCTGATTGATCAAATGCCTAACTACATTTAATGTAGTTTGCAAGACACAGACAACATTTGGCATTAAACCATTTTACAGAGTATGTTCTTAATGTCAAAACAATTGATACTTGGAGGCATATCGCACCATCAATACACCAAGTACAAAATGTAATAACTTCAAATATTGCCCATACTGTACAGTATGTCTGCACAGAATGAAGTGTCCCCTCAAAATAGCACTAGCAAGTAACTGTTAACCAACAGATCCTGAAGGTCTAGACAGTGTCCAATCCTTGATTTATTAGTGTTTTTAATGTTGTGCCTTTGACCCTGATGGTTTCATGTGCTTTAAACACCACTGGATTTGTGATTGAAGCTTTGCTTTTCACATGTCAATGAATCACTTCATTTACTATTGTTTTGTATGTTTTGTCTACCAAGCCGTATTCAAATTTAATGTTTGAATAACTGCCACATTTGAGATTTACATTTATCACTGTTTTTTTTCTGTTTTGTATATCCTACATGTTGTTTTCTAATGGCTGTTTGTAACCTGGCTAATTTTCTATTATTTATTGTTTTTTTATTCCTCAGTGTACCATTGGTCCTGCATCCATCCACTCTAGCCCTAATACTGCTTTGAAATTCAGTTCCAGTATAACTTCTATCCTGTAGATGTCTCTGCAGTTTCAACCCTATGGTAGACCCAACCTCTCTGGGAGGATGCAACATGTGAGGGAGGAACGATCAGAATCTGAATGGGCTATTGGAGCATGGGGGATAAATATATGTCTTGCCAAACTTAAATTCTCCTGTTTTTTTTTCTTTTCTCCCACCAACCTCCTATAGTAGGTCCACTCATGTCACACCAAACTTCATGGAAGAGGGGACAGATTTCAAATTATCACACATGCTATTAGATAACATCCTAGCATCTGACTGGCAGATCCCTCTGTAGTCTGGAAACCCTTTTAGCATAGCACAAATCAGACCTGGGTTAGGAATAGTGGTTGTGATCAAGTATGGAACCCAGTTTTTCCACATGACAGCACTACTGGCCATAGGGCCAGATCTCAGGCAGCTGATTTTAAACTGCCTGCCACATTTGTAGCAGTTCTGACCCCATTATAGAAACATAGAAACATTGAAGTTGACAGCAAATAAGGACCGCAAGGCCCATCCAGTCTGCCCATTTCTTTTTCTACCTTATAAATGTGCCATTGGCCTTTGCTCTGTCAGTGTCCTATCTATTCATACTCATCTGTATTGCTCCCTTATGCCTATCCCATGCCTCTTTGAAGCCCTGCACTGTATTCATAACCACCACTTCCTGAGGTAGACAGTTCCATACATCCACCACCCTTTCTGTGAAAAAGTAAAAAGAGGTAATAATCCCTCTTTACAAGAAACTGGTTAGGCCACATCTGGAGTACTGCGTGCAGTACTGGAGGCCACACCTTCAAAAGAACATTAACCAAATTGAGGCAGTCCAGAGAACGGCAGCCAAAATGGTGCAGGGACTGCATCAGAAGACATATGAGGACAGATTAATGGAGCTCAATATGTATACCCTAGAGCAAAGGAGGGAGAGAGGTGATATGATCGAAACATTCAAACATCTTAAGGGCATTAACAAGGTGAAAGAGTCTAACATGTTTCAATATAAGAAAAATAGCAGGACAAGTGGACACAGCATGAGATTAGAGGGAGGCCGATTAAGGGGTAATGTGAGGAAGTTATTTTTCACAGAAAGGGTGGTGGATGCATGGAATGGCCTACCTCAGGAAGTGGTGGATATGAATACAGTGCAGAGCTTCAAACAGTCTTGGGACATGCATAAGGGAGCAATAAAGATGACTATGAATAGATAGGCCATTGACAGAGTGCTGGCCTAGGACACATTCATAAGGTAGAATAAATGGGCAGACTGGATGGGCCTTGAGGTCCTTGTCTGCTGTCAGCTTATATGTTTCTGTGTTTCTATGATACTGTTTTCATTAAGATAATAGATAGAGGGCAGGTGGAAGACTTTCTTTGCTTTGAGTTCAGCATTTTATTTGGTGCCACACAGGAGCCTGCTGGGAAAGCTGGAGGACTTGGGAGTAGATAGGGTTTAATTACAGTAGGTGGGTGGGGAACTGTCTAGGAGGAAGCAATAGAGGATAGCAGTGAACAGGGCAAAATCATGGGATGGGGGTCATGAGAGAGGTGCTACACAGGGATCAGTTCTGGGTACTGTCCTATTCTAAATGTTCATTAGTGACATAGGAAAGGGTGTCCAGGGCAGCATATATCTCTTTGCTGACAAGACAAAGCTGTCTGGAAAGGTAGACAAGTATGAAGGGGTGAAGGTGCTTCAGAATAATCGGGAGAAATTGGAAAAGTGGTCAAAGATCTGTCAGTTAATATTTAACTCCCAGAAGTGGGTGGAAGGTGACACACTTAGGTAAACAGAATCCATGTATGGAGTATTGAATTGGAGCAGTTAGGCTGGCTACTACTAGGGATCTTATTTATTTATTTGTGATCTAGGATAACACTATTTGAGAACAAGCTCATTACAAAGGTTTCACATCATTAAACAAACAAAAAAAAACAAAACAAGACAATACAATGTAGCTTGAGAATAAGCTCATTACCTAGGTTCCTAGATAGTGTAAGAAAATAAAACAAACAGTACTGACATAGTGTAGATACAGCTAGGAAGGGAAAAAAAAACAAACAAGACATAATTGTAAAACTGATTTGGGCAAAAAGAAAACATTTAATTTCATGCCTTCAACCAGAGACTGAAGGGCAGGAATTTGACGAGACTGAAAGTAGGAAGTTAAAAATCACTGGGTCATAAATTAGGAAGTCAGGTGTAGTATGATCAAGGAGGGAGAGGGCAACAAAAGAAAATTAAGTGCAGATGAAAAGGCAGGGGGCAAGGGAGAAGAGAAAAAAATCAGCCCAGTAAATGCCTCGTGGGTCATCCTTAGTGACTCCCACAAGCCAACCAGGCCTACAGTGAGGCATCATGCATCATGGAGTGTATTTTGAGGGGTTTTGATAGCAAGAAAAATGAAGTGATCCTGCCCTTATATAGCTCACTGGTAAGGCCACAGCTGGAACACTGTCCAGTTCTAGAGCCCTCACCTGAGAAAGGACACAGACAGGCTTGAGTCAGTACAGAGAAGGGGCAACAAAATTATCCTGTTCCAGTAAGCAGATCCTATGAGGAACAACTGGTGGTCCTGAACTTGTATGCACTGGAGAGAAGATACAAGTGGGGAGTGAGGACATGATAGAAACATGTAAGTTTCTGAAGGCTATAAACAGGATGAATAGTGACCAGTCTATTAGAAAAATAGAGATGCAGTCACAAGACAGCATGATAAGAGGCTCATGGGAGGTAGATTCAGAAGGGATATGCAGAAGTTCTACTTCACTGAGAGTGTGGTGGAGCCATGGGATGGATTGCCAGTGGAAGTAGTGTTGAAACTACCTTTAATGGGCTCATACATGGCTCAAACAAAGCAAGAGGACTTATAGTCCCACAGGGAAGTACTGGGAGAGGGTGTGGGTGGGAGAGGAGAAGGCAACAAACCTCCAGAATGCTAGGTCAGGAGTGATGTAGAATAATATTGGCAGACTCTATGGACCATCAGCCTTTTTCTGCCAACAGATTCTATGCTTCTGTGTTTCTAAGGTCTTTGCTGGAAACACAATAAATTGCAATTTGAATTTGAGTATGCCTGCAATGAGAGTCAAACTTCAGAGTATCCAGGGAAAGTAGGTCAGGTGGCAAAAGGCATCTGGAGTAAAGATGCATAAAGTGGGACTGTACCTAGTAAGAGGAAAAAAAAAGGGTCATGATAAAAGTTACTGAGAGCAAAATGACATATGTTTCTAATATGGTAAATAAATTTGGAGTGTCAGGGCTATGACTGCACAAGCTTGTATAAAATTATGTACTTACACCACAAGAGACACTTCTTAGTGCTGCTAATAACTTATTATAAATAATAAACAAGAATGAGAAAGTAATGCACTGATAGTTAAAAAATATTTCATTTTAAAAATATGTCAAATTAGTCAAATAAATCTCCCATTCCAACAGTGGTGGATAAGATAAACCCTGGTCAGAGCCAATGCGGCTGCAAAATGCTATTGTTGATGGTGGTTGCATCCTAGCTGTTATATCCTTTATAATAACCAGTGAGCAATTTTTCCTATAAACTCAGCCAATTGATATTTCCCGTAACAACCAGTCGGTTGTTACAACATTCTTGTGACCAGTCACTCAGTCGGTGCTGCTCACTCATTGGCTTATGTTCCATGTTGGGGCAGGCTGCACTCTCTCGCAAACACGGTGGCTCCGCCTCTGGCTTCCCAAGTAGCTGCCACAACAAGATGCATCCATCCTTTCTTTTTTTTGTTTCCTGTATCTGGTTGATCCAGCCTTTTTCCCCTGCTAAATATCTGATTGATCCTGCCGTTTGTCTGTTTCGGGACAAAATTACCAGAGCTACAAAGGAGCATGCTGGGGAAGCACAAAGGACACAATGCACATCTTCTTGACCTGGAAGGACACTACTTCTTTATTTAGCTGTGAGCTGTATGGGAAATTCTATATTGCACTTGATATCTGCAACAACGTGCACTTTTGCTCAATTCTGTGGGAGGTGAAACTAACTACCCTTGGTAATTGCTTTTTATTTACATATTTATTTAGTGTTTAACCAAGAAGGGGCTTGCAAACTCTGTTTATCTTGTGAGTAACTTCAGAAGGATTTAAATACTGCATTTTGGTAGACCCTTGGAGGTAGCTAGATTGTCTACTGTGATTTTTCTGACAGTTAAACTATTTTTAAATAAATTACAGGTGGCTGAGGAGTGAATAAGGAGCTTGCAAACTCTGCTTATCTTGGAAATAAATTCACAAGGGTTTGAATACTGCATTTTGGTTGTCCCTTGGGGGTAGCTGGATTGACTACTAGGATTTTGGGACAGAAACTATTTTTAAATAATTTACTGGTGCATAGGATTTTGTGATAGCTAAACTATTTTTAAATAAGTTACTGGAGGTTAGTTGAATTACTATAAAGGGCAGTATTCACCACGGTGGTGGAGCAGTGGTGTATTTGATTGTTTCTAACAGTCACCTGTGGTTGTGGACTACTCATACCCCCTTCCCCACAAATCACACCCCCAGGTGTAGTATTTCCTTTATAGCCAAAGTTCTGACATCACTTCCTCAACAGGTCTTGGGGCAGAACTGTCATATTCTTAATAACCCATCACAGTGCATAAAGGGTAAATACACACTACCAAAAAAAAATGATATATTACATATTGTATATTATAAGGGAGAGGGACATGTGGTTAGTGATGCAATGCACCGGCTGTGGGGCAGCAGTTTTCTGGGAGACATTCTGGAAACTGCATTGCAGTCCTATTTGCAGGCAACAGTCAGCTCTGAGGAAGGAGATTGCCCACCTCCAGGCTGAGCTGGCAAGGACTAAGGAGGCCTTCCCCACCCAAAGAGCAACACTGTTACAACCACTGCCCCAGAGGTTGCCAAGTATGAAGAGCAGTTGGACCCCAGTAGGTTCTGAAAGGGTGCAGGTGGTGGAACAGAGGTGAGGACCCCTAGTTGTACCTCTACACAAATCATACACTAGTCTGGCAGAGCAAGGTTCCTCTATGATGGCACCCTCAGTGGAGACCAAGAAGAATGCTGAGGACATCCACAAGGGAGACCCACAACAGGGTGGCAAGGGACACCACAGGGGAAGGAAACAGCTTCTGATAGGGGACTCAATTGTTAAGGGGGTAGAACTGGGGAAGGGAGAGGAGAGGGAAGCAAGGTGCCTGCCTGGTGCCATGGCTTGGAGGGACAAGAAGTGAATCCTTATGATTGCAGAAGCAGCATCACAGGAGAGGGAACTAGATAGCATTGTCCACCTTGGGACAAATGACCTGGCTAGGCATGGAATCAGTGCAGTGCAGGATGAATTTGTGGAGTTGGGAAGGGGTCTCAGACAGGTAGCAAGCATAGTTATCTTCTCAGAGGTGCTGCCAGTCCATGGCAGGTGTAAGGCTAGGGTACTGCACACCATGCAGTTTAATGAATGTTTGCAAAACTGGTGCAGAGCACAGGGCTTTGGCTTCATTGGAGACTGGGGATACACCCGGAGAGATGAAGGTCTGTACTGGCACGATGGTCTGCATCTGTCCACAAAGGGAACCAAGCTCCTAAGTGACAGGTTTAAATGCTTCCTTGGCAAGCTTTTAAACTAGCCAATGGGGGGGAGGTGCTGATAAGAAGCAGGAAATTTCAAGCCTCCCCCCACAAAACATGGCAGGTAGTAAGGTAAACACTGAGGTACAGAGCTCAACAGAAGGCAAGACAGGGGTAAATGGAAAAATAGACAAGGGCAATAAGAGCAGGAATGGGGGAAATAAGGATAAAGCCAACATTAAATGGAGGACAATGAGCACCAATATCTGTAGTCTGGGAGACAAGCTTCCTGAGCTAGCAGCCCTGATAGAAGATGAAAAATTGGATATTGTGGCAGTCACAGAAGCATGGTACATGGAGAACCATGACTGGGATGTCAACATACTGGGGTACACATTCCACAGAAGGGACAGGGAGGATAAAAGAGGAGATGGAGTAGCTCTATACCTAAGGGAAGGGATCAAAGCTACAGAACTAAAAAGTAAAGTGGGAGGACAAGAGGCACTCTGGGTCACCTTGGAGGCAGGGAATGGCATCACAATCCGCACAGGGGTTGTATACAGACCCCCATCTCAAGTGAAGGAAACGGACAAGAAAATGATAGAGGACATTTTCAAAATGGCTGAAAAAGGGGAGAGAGTGTTGATGGGGGACCTGAATATGCCAGATGTTAACTGGATGACATATACTGTGGCCACATCCAAGAGCAGGGTCATTCTTGATGCTCTGCAGGGGGCAGGCCTTAGACAGCTAGTGTCGGAACCAACTCGGGAGGGAGCAATACTAGACCTGGTACTCTCAAATGGAGAGAGGATCACAAATTTAGAAGTCAGTAGATATCTGGGAACAAGTGACCACTGCACAGTGTGCTTCACAATAAGCACAACCATGGAGACAAGCCATACAAAAACAAGGATACTGGACTCTAGAAGGGCTGACTTTGGCAAAATGGGTGAATACCTGAGGAATGCACTAGCAAATGGCCAAAAAGGAGGGGTGGAAGAACAATGGAGAAAAATCAAAACTGCTATCATAGAGGCAACAAGCCTTTGTGAAACAAATAAAGAAAACAAAGCGGAGTAAAAACCACTATGGTTCTCAAAAGAGGTGGCAGGAAGGTTATGAAGAAAAAAGGCTGCATTCAAAAGTATAAGGAATCACAGAAGGAGCAACGACAGAGAACTGTATCAATTAAAGCAGAAAGAAGTGGAAGACAGTCAGAATAGTGAAGGCCCAAACTGAGGAAAAATAGCCAACTTAGTTAAGAAGGGGGATAAAACCTTTTATAGGTACATTAGGGAGCATAGAAAGGTTAAGGGAGGGATAGTGAAGATTAATAAGGGAGGGGGAGGTGGGCAGAGGGAGACAGTGAAAAGGCAGAGATACTGGATGAATAGTTTTGCTTAGTATTCACAAAAGAAGATAAGAAGGAGTTACCTAAACCAGACAATAAAAGCACTCTGGGTAGGTGGGTTGACACCAGTCCATTTACAGAAGAAAGAGTCCTGAAAGAACTCCTAAAACTCAAGGTGGATGAAGCAATGAGGCCTGACGGGATTCACCCCAGAATCCTAAAAGAACTAAGGGTAGAACTAGTGACGCCACTGACTACACTCTTTAACAAATCATGGGAGGATGGGGTGGTACCAGAGGACTGGAGGAGGACAGATGTGATTCCCCTTCACAAAAGTGGGAGCAAGGCAGAAGCAGGAAACTACAGACCTGTAAGTTTGACCTCAGTGGTAGGGAAAATGATGGAATCACTTCTGAAAGAAAGAAAGAATTGTTGAGTACCTAGAGGCCAGTGGGGCACAGGACCCAAAGCCGCATGGATTTACAGCAGGAAGGTCACGTCTGATGAATCTAATTGATTTATTTGATTGGGTGACCAAAGTAATAGACCAGGGAGGAGCTGTGGATATGGCCTACCTAGACTTTAGCAAGGCATTTGACAGAGTCCCGCACAAAAGACTAATAATCAAGTTAACCAGCCTGGGAGAGGGTTCCAGGGTGGTAGCCTGGGTAGCAAACTGGCTGCACAACAGGACACAAAAGGTAATAGTGAATGGAACACATTCCAAAGAAAGCGGGGTTACTAGTGGAGTACCTCAGGGCTCAGTACTGGGTCCAGTCCTCTTTAACGTCTTTATAGGTGACATTGCAGAGGGTCTGGAGGGAAAGGTATGCCTCTTTGCAGATCACACAAAGATCTGTAACAGAGTTGATACACAAAGGGGAGTAGAAAGGATGAGAAGGGACTTGTCAAGGCTGGAGGAATGGTCAGACATATGGCAACTTAAATTCAATGCAAAGAAGTGCAAAGTAATGCACCTGGGGAAACAAAAACCCAGGAGAAGAGTACACAATAGCAGGGGAGGTACTAACAACAACACAAATTGAAAGGGACTTGAGGTGGTAGTCATATCAAATGACTTAAAGGTGGGTAAGCAATGTGAGAAGTCAGTAAGGAGAGCCAGGGGGATACTGGGATGCATAGGAAGGGGCATCACAAGTAGAAAAAGGGAAGTGGTAATCCCTCTGTACAGACAGTTGGTGAGACCCCATCTGGAATACTGTGTGCAGTTTTGGAGACCCCATCTATGCAAGGACATAGACAGGATGGAAGCAGTCCAGAGGAGGGCAACTAAAATGGTGCAGGGTCTGCATCAGAAACCATATGAAAGAGAGAGACTGAGAGAGCTTAATATGTATATTCTTGATAAGAAAGGAGTGATGGGGACATGATAGAAACTTTCAAGTACCTCAAGGAATCAACAAGTCCAGGAGGGTAGCATCTTCAGAAAAGAGATGTGTAAGAATAAGGGCACAATTTAAAGATAGAAGGGGATGGCTCAGGATAATGTGAGGATTTTTTTCACAGAGAGAGTGGTGGATACATGGAACCACCTTCCTGGGGAGGTTGTTGGGTCTAAAACAGTGGGGGATTTCAAACATGCATGGGACAGACATAAGGCAATTGTAGTGGAGGGTTGCAGGAAGTAGGCTGTTGGTTAACTAGAATCTGCAGCTTATCCAATAGGAAGGGAAATGGGCAGACTGGGTGGGCCAAGTGGTCCTTATCTGCCATCAAAGTCTATGTTTCTATATTTCTATGTTTAAGCATGGTACACACGATCTCATCAGAGACAAACTGTAAGTTAAAAATAAAACAGAACAAAAACATTAAAACAAGAAAAAGAACTATGTTAAGGAAGGGAAGTAGAGGGCAGAAAATAGAGGAAGTCAGAAACTGTATGTGTGTGTGTGTGTGTGCGTGTGTGTGTATGTGTGTGTGTGGAGTGTGAACACTGTAATCAAGAAGGAGAAAAATTGCTGACCTTTTATTATAAAAATTAAAGATGGTGAAGTGTGTCATATTTGAATTTAATGCTCATCCTCGGGTGGGATGCTTTGATAAACCCCTTGGGCTCCACCCTCGATGTTTATGTAGCATCCTACACCTCAGGTATGCATTAAATTCTCATAACACGCACTTCCCCTTCCTTTATTCTCTATGTAAATACTTAGGGGGCGAAGTCTGCTCTTTCAGCTAAATCATATGGAACCTGCAGCATGCACATCTTTTTTTTTTTTTTTTTACAATTTATTTACAAAAGATATAACAGCTATGATGAAACTAGCATCAATCACATAATTATGTAGCCATATTGGCTCTGACCAGAGCTAGTTTCTAACAATTTTTGACTGACGTTCTTCAAAACACAATGGAGACACATTGTACTTCTTCCCTTAACAGTCTAAGATGGAATATTGTGCAAATGTATGTAGGTTTTATACACGTTGAATAGGGATATGTTTTTGAAACAGTGGTAACCTACCCCATAGGCTGCTATTCCCACTGCATATCTCATTCTTCAGGAAAAATGTTCCTTTTGTAATTGTCAAAAAAGCAATTTTTGGAAACATTGACAACTTACCCTTTGGCTTTTATTCTGTACCTCTGTAAAAGCAGTGGATTTGTTGGACATGACCTTGAAGCTGAAGACCAATGGTCAGGGCTGAAAGTTGACAGCTGTGGTTGTATTTGTTTTATGTGGAGGAGGGTATGTGGCACAACTCTCAGATTTGAGGTAAAATATACACAAAAAAGTAAAAGTAATGAGTGATATGAAAAAAGCCATTGAAAAAAATTAAGTCCCAGCATATGTACATTTTTTTTGAAGTCTTCATTTCTTTTTTTTTGAGGGAGGGATGGTCAGTAAAGTTTTCATTTTTTCTGGACACTGTCAGATCCTGATTACTGAAATTGCAGACTGCCTTTTTGTAACTCGCTACTGTTACTAGATGCCATTGATTTCTGATGTAGGATTCTGTGTAATCCAAAAGCAAAATGCACCTGTTTTCTTTTGTAAAAACTCTGTTGGTCCAATAAAAGGTATCAAATCATCTGTTTGTGTGGATCTTTAGATGTCCATCAGGAACCTTCTTTATGTGCTATCCATCCATTTGATTCCATTTTTATCCATCTTGTTACTTTTTTTATGTTTTCTCTGTGCCACGCTGTCTGCCTGAGTTCCCCAGTGCAAGAGCAACTTACTCTTGTGCACTGTGAAGCTTCACTGTATCACACACATGCACATGCTCCTGTACTCATCATTGGGTCTGCTCTTTGTAGTAAATCTGCATCCCAAACCAAAGCTCCTTGTTTTATTTTTATGGGGGTGCCAAACTGAGTGAGCATGTTACTATCATACTAATTGTTGAATGAAACATAGTCAGCAGTAATTGTGTTGCAAACACATCATTTTGCTCTGTGCTTGCCAAGTAACAGCAAACATTTACACCATGCACATATAGTTGTACATGATGTACTATGTCCATGTTATTCTGATGATGCAAACTGAGCATGTTACTATTTGTTGTTGGCAGGTATGGTCTATTGTGCATAAAAGGAGCTCAGATGCTTGGATCAGTGTCCCGATTATTGAAGCATAGTCAAATTGTGCATAAAAGGAGCTCAGAAGCTTGGATTACTCTCCTGATTAGTGAAACGTAGTCAGTGGAAAGTATATAGCTTTTAATGTGTTTCTTGAGTGATGGGATCTAGTGTAGTGAACTCTGTGTGGTTATGTGCATGGGGTAAATGTTTGCTGATACTTGGCACCCTGAGAGCAAAATGCCGCATTTGCAACACAATTATTGCTGACTACATTTCATCCAACAATAACTATGATAGTACTGTGCTCACACAGTTTGGTACCAACAAAACAAAATAAGGAGCTTTGATTTTGGTTGCAGATTTACTATGAGATGCAGACCCGATGATGAGTACAGGACTATGCACAAGCATGTGGCACACTGAAGCTGCAAGGCGCACATGCACAGGTTGCTCTTGCACTCAAGAACTCAGGCAAGTGTCGCACATGACACACTGAAGCTAGAAGGTGCATATGTGCGAGTTGCTTTTGCACTCAGGAACTCAGGCAAACTGCACAGCACTACAGGACAGAGGAAACACAAAAAAGTAACAAAATGGATAACAATGGCAGAAGGTTCCTGATGGGCATCAAGTAACAGTAGCGAGTTACAGACAGGTAGGTTGAAATTTCAATAATCAGGGTCTGACAATGTCAATGCAAGAAAATAGTGTGTAGTTGGGGTGAGGAAGCATCCATACTGTACTGAATGGAGAGGATGTGGAAAGATTCCATTCCATTCTGGTGGAAGGACACAGCTGTCCACAGATGTGGTATATTTGCTGTCAAGTGTTACCAAAGGCCCCATTTCAATGTAATTGCACTGTGCCATGCATAGTTCTCATTATACAGCTAAAAGAATCTCAGATCTTCACAAGAAATAATTTTTACACAGAATAATAGATATGGGGCATGCATTAGATTCCAAGATCTTATAGAGGGCAGTTTTAGATGTTTGTTGGTAATTCATAATATAAGCTTAATAGAAAACTACAATACACTATTATTTTGTTAAAGTTGCTTTTTGTGTTGGAACTAAGGCTTTGAAAAGTTGGCTCAGAGAGTTGAGCATTTCAGCTTACAGTGGGGATTCTGAAAACTATCTGTTTACTAGAATAGGACTAAACTCTACAAGGAAACTCCTTAGTACAGAGAACATCTTTTGTACAGTATACTTTTTGTTTACTCTGAGAATGAAATAATGACTTAATCCCACACCTCACACTGAGGAAACAGATGGTGCATTAAAATGTATTCAAACTACACACTTCAAAAAGAAAGTCACTTTTAGATTACTTTCTGAATTTAAATCTATGTGGCTTAACACATACTGTACTGTACAGTCTTAAGGAAATAAAATTATCCACCAAATCAACATATGGAAAGTATATACTGATTGCCAGAAAAAATGCAGGACACAAATGAATAAAAAGTTAAGTAATCTGACACAGGCTTTTTTGAAATTCATAGTTAAATAAGAGTTAGAAGTGCAGTGTCCAGTGTTGGGTAAATTACTTTAAAAAAGTAATCAGTTACAGTTACTAGTTATTCTAAAATAATCATAATCAGTTATAGTCATTTATTGCTTTTGAATAAAAAGTAATTAGTAACTGTAACTGTAACGCCTATCACTTTTCATGTCATTTTATATAACTCTTATTCAATTGGTTAGGTACACTTAGTAAACATACAGTAACTACAGTCTGAGCTCAGCAAACTTTCAAAAAAGCTAAACAAAACAGAATCTAAAGGCAATGTTATGCCAATGGAAGTCAGTGGCCGCTGCAGAAATTTGGACTGTTGGGAGGTTCATAACCGGGGTCCAGAAATCCTGATGTGGGTCTTGGAGAACCCATTCCCAACCAGCTCAGGCAGCAGCAGCAGCCTTAACTTTTGGCCCCAGGTGAATCATGGGACAGCACACTCGACAGCAGCAGAGTTGTACTTAGTAAGTTGTCTGCCTTTAACCTATCTTGTCCTTCCTGAACCTGATACCTCTATAAGTGTCTGCATCAATCTGCATTCACTCACTGTCTGATCAGTGGATTCCCTTCCATGACTTTTCTCTTTTCCATTTGTGGATGGTCTGGCTAGTTTGCTAGATTGCAATCTGTGACTGCAATGACAGCTGACTGACCTGAGGGACCTGGGAAAGGATACAGACAACTGAAACTCCAAATTCCAATCTGTGAGACTGCTGTGGGGCAACCTGGCCTCCAGCATCAATCCCCTCATGGTGCACCTGATGAAGACACACCCACAGACCTGGGTCCATCACAGGTCATATTCAGGCTCAGCTCTCTCCTCATATGTCTGCAGGCTCCAGCGAATGTAGCTTTTATTCAGCCACCTACCTGACACTTTTCTGAGAGTTACTGGAGTCAAGGATGATGACATCTGGTGCAACTACTGGGCCTACACGTGGGTTGGGCTGGGGAGGGACAGTCAGAGACATGGACATCTGGGTCAGATTCAAGAGGGAGGACCACTTCCACAGGAGAACTGATGGTGCAGATCAGGTGTCAGGGAGCTGAGCTGCCTCCAGCTCCTACCCTAGAGCTGGGCTGACTCTGTCAATCTATCAGTATGCTTTGCTCTGCCAGTCAGTGGCTTATCTTAACTCAGGCCAGAAAAGTCACACAGCAAGACAGACATGGATTAGGTGGAGAGCCCAGGAAGGTGGGGAGCTGCTAGGCTGGCACTGGTGATGAGGAGGATTTGTTGAGACACAGGGCCAGCAAGCAGGGTTGGCTAGATTTGGTATAAAAAATGGGGAGCAGAGGGGGATGAATAATTATGCCAGTGGCCAATGAGTACATGGTGTGCACATCCCAAACAACTTTGTACACTGTGCTGTCAACCTGACCCACCTCCTTTTGTGTCACTTTTTTAAGCAGTTGAGGCCCAGACTGGATTTACATGCTGATGGGAACTACACACAATAGTCACAGAGGCCCCCACGGTGATGCCCCCCCATACACAAACCATGTCACACAAGCAATACATAAATTCATGTCACCAAAACCAAAATGAATATGTCAAGAGACAACTCCTGACCCCCTTTGACATTGCTAGCAATCTAGGTAGCCTTTTTTTATAGCAGTCAGAATTTATGCCAGTTGCATTGTTTCTTAAAATAAAAATAAAATAAGTAATCTTCAAAGACACTCATTTCACACTGACAGAGGCACTAGATGGTTGCTGGAGAGGTGGGGGACTGAAATCACAAGTGTGTTTCATGCACTTTCTATCATTTTAGTTTGGTTCACTGATGCTCTGGGTGCTACTGTCTAAATAGAAATTATTATACTTGTAGTTGTCAGCCACATCACTGACCAAACCCCAGCCCAAGCAACCTGTAATCTAATGGTTTCAACATAAAAATATTCAAAATTAAAATTCTTACTTTTACTGTGCTGCCTGCTTGCTGACCATTAGAGCTGCTGCTGAACAGACTCAAGACTAGCTTCCACGCTGTCAATAGAAACATAGAAACATAACATAGAAACAAAGAATTTGACGGCAGATAAGGACCGCTTGGCCCACCCAGTCTGCCCATTTCCCTACCTAATGGATAAGCTACAGATCCTAGTTAACCAGCAGCCTACTTCTTTCTACCCCCACCCCCTAGAATTGCCTTATGGCTGTCCCATGCATGCTTGAAGTCAACCACTGTTTTTGACTCCACAACCTCCTCCGGAAGGCCGTTCCATGCTTCCACAACCCTCTCTGTGAAAAAATACTTCCTTACATTACCTTTGAGGCTGCCCCCCATCTTCAAATTGTGCTCCCTTGTTCTTGCACACCTCTTTTTTTGAAAGATGCTACCCTCTTGGACTTTGTTGATTCCCTTGAGGTACTTGAAATTTTCTATCATGTCCCCCTCCCTCCTTTCCTCGAGGCTATACTTATTAAGCCTCCTTTAGTCTCTCTTTCATATGTCTTCTGGTGCAGACCTGCACCATTTAGTTGCCCTCCTCTGGACAGCTTCCATCTTGTCTATGTCCTTGCAGAGATTAGGTCTCCAGAACTGCACACTGTACTCCAGATGGGGTCTCACCAGCAGTCTGTACAGAGGGATAACAACTTCTTGTTTTCTACTGGTGATGCCTCTCCCTGTGCATCCCAGTATCCCCCAGCCCTCCTTACTGCCCTCTCACATTGCTTGCCCACCTTTAAGTCATCTGATATGACTACCCCAGGTCCCTTTCCATTTTGTTGTTGTTAGTATCTCACCCCATTGTGTACTCTTCCCTGGGTTTTGTTTCCCAGGTGCATTACCTTGCACTTCTTAGCATTAAATATAAGCTGACATACATTTGACCATTCCTCTAACCTTGCCAAGTCCCTTCTCATCCTTTCCACCCCACCTTGTGCATCAACTCTGTTGCAGATCTTTGTGTCATCCGCAAAGAGACATACTTTTCCTTCCAGTCCCTCTGCAATGTCGCTTACAAAGACATTGAAGAGTACCAGTCCTAATACTGAACCCTGCAACACCCCACTAGTAACCCCCCTTTCTTGAGAGTGGACTCAATTTACTATTACCCTCTGTGTCCTATTCTTCAGCCAATTCTTTACCCAGGCTATCATCTTGGGACCCACTCCCAGGCTGGCTAACTTGTATATTAATCTTTTGTGTGGGACTGAGTCAAATGCCTTGCTAAAGTCTAGGTAGGCCATGTCCATGGCCATGGCCAAATCTAAGAGGCCATTCCAAGGCTCAAATACACAGTGTTACTGCTACCAGTCAGCCCATGGTCATTGTGTGATCTGTCCACAAGCCACTGCCACTTGCCCTGCTCTTGGTTTGCCCAAGTCCAATCACCTCTCTTGTGCCTGCCTCTTCCATTCATAATTATACCTGCTCTCACTACTTCTCCTTGCCTCTTCCTTCCAACTCCATCCAAAACAATAAAGAAACTGCCACAGAAGATGTGACGCAACTGTAATCATGCAACTGGTCCACAGAGGTATATAGTTAGTGCTGTACTGGCCTGGTAAAATGGCAATTGGCACTAATTCAGAATCAGCTGCCTCATCATGCGCAGACACAGTAAAGAGCATGGGGGAAAGGAAGGATCAGGAAAGTATATGTTCCTCACCACTGCTACATTCATAGCAGACTCACTCACCTCCAGCTCACACCACATCATGGCAAATCTGGGCACTGTCACTCTGAGGGGAATAAAGACAATAGAGTTTTTTTAAAGGGTGGTTCCTGGCTTTCTCATTGAAGCTGACTGGTAAAAATGCTTCAGACTCTCCTGGCTCAAGTGATCTGGCTCGCACATAGAAAAATAGAAACAGAATGTGTCAGCAGATGGGGTCCATGTGGACCATCTAGTCTGCCCATGTATACTACCCCCCCCCAATCAGGCTGCTGTGTTAGGTTTTCCACCCTGTCTGTCCCATGCCAGCCTGAACTCTGACAGTCTTTGACACCACAGCCTGTGGAGGGAGGCCATTCCAAGGCTCAAACACCCTTTCTGAAAAGTAGAACTTTCTTGTGTTGCTCGTGAACCTGCCCCCCTTTAAGCACATGTCATGACCTCTGGTCTGGGTGCAGTTGTTTACCTGAAGGAGATCCTGTGCCTGTACCTTGTTGATACCCTTCAGGTATTTAAACACCTCTATCATGTCCCCCAATCCCTTCTTTGTTCTAGTGAGTACATTTTGAGCCATTTTAGTCTTGCATCATACGGCTCGTGATGCAGACCTTGCACTATCTTTGTTGCCCTTCTTTGTATAGTCTCTAGTCTTTCTATGTCTTTCGTAGGGTGAGGCCTCCAGAACTGGACATAGTACTCCATGTGAGACCTCACCAGCGACCTGTACAGTGGCATAATCACCTCCCTATTTCTACTGGTTATGCCCCTCCTTATGCAACCCAAGATACCACTGGCCTTTTGTGCCACCTTTTCACATTGCTTGCCACCCTTCAGGTCATCTGCGATGATCACACCAAGATCACATTTGTGTTTTGTTACCGACAACTGTACCCCTTTTAGAAAATAATTTCTCCCTGGGTTCCGTCTTCCTAGGTGCATAACCTTATATTTTTTGGTGTCGAATTTCAACTGCCAATTCCCTGACCATTCTTCCAATTTTCTAAGGTCTGGCTCCATCTTTTGAGTCCCTTCAGCTGAGTCCACCCTATTGCAGAGCTTTGTGTGGTCTGCAAATAGTCACACCTTCACATTTAGGTCATCAACCATGTCATTGATGAATACATTGAAAAGTATTGGCCCCAGCACTGAACCCTGTGGAACATCACTTGTAACTCTACCCTCCTCTGACAGTGTGCCATTTATCAATACCTTCTGGGTCCTCCCACTGAGCCAGTTTTGGATCCAGTTTGCAGTTTGTGGCCCAAAGCCTGTGTGCTCCAGCTTGTTTATTAGCCTTTCATGTGGAATAGAGTAGAAAGCCTTGCTGAAGTCTAGGTGCACCACGTCTACTGCACCACCATGGTCCAACGTCTTTGTGATCCAATCAACGTATTTGATTAGGTTAGTGTGGCAGAACCTTCCTGCTGTAAAGCCATGTTGCTTTGGGTCCAGCTGTCCACTATTTTCAAAGAATGTCACCATCCTCTCTTTTAGCAGGGATTTTATCAGCTTCCCTACCACCAAGGTGAGGCTAACTGAGTGATTGTTTCCTGCTTCTTCCCTACTACCACTTTTGTGTAGGGGTTCTACTGTAGCCCTTTTCCAGTATTCAGGGACTTCCCCTCTTTCCAGCAATTTGTTGAAAAGCTCCACCAGTGGGGCTGCTAGTTCCTCCCTAAGCTCCCGTAATATTCTTGGGTGCATTTTGTCTGGTCCCATTGCTTTGTTGACCTTCAATTTCTTGAGTTCCTCCAGGACTCTTGCTTTCATGAAAGGACTTGTGTTGACTCCCTTAAGGTGGTGTGCCTTCCTGTAGAGAGATGGTCCTATGCCTGCTTCCTCCTGTGTGAAATAGGAGCAGAAGTATTTGTTCAGAACCTCTTTTTTCTCCCCGTCATCTTCTATTTTCTGGTCATTGTTCTTAGCCAATCTAACTATTCCCCCTTTGCACTTTCTTTTCTCTCTCATATGCTGGTAGAAAGTTTTGTCACCATGTTGGACTTCTTTCACTATCCTTTCCTCTGTTTGCGCTTTTGCAGTTTTGCATTGCCTTCACAGCCTCTTTAAGTAATTGCCTATATACCTCCTTGTCACTGTCCTTTTTTGTTTCCTTGTATCTACTTAATGCTTTCTTCTTCTCATTGATTTTGGATGTTACTGTCTATCCTTTGTGAGCCAGAGTGGTTTCCTTCTCCTTTTGGATTTGCTCACTAGCCTGGTGCACTGTGATGTGACTAGTGTAATTGCTTCCTTCAGCATCCTCCAGTGTTCTTCCACTCCCCCTTCTGGCCAGCAACCCAGATTCTGTTTCAGACAGCTTTTCATTTTGATGAAGTCCAGCTTTCTGAAGTTCAGGACCTTCTGTATAGAGTGGCTGATGTCTTTGGTCATGTTTACTGTGAACCATAAAGTCCTATGGTCACTTGATCCCAGATGGACTCCCACCTGTATGTTTGGGACTCTGTTATTGTTGGTTAGCACAAGGTCCAGGACTGCTTCCACTCTGGTGGGGGTTTCCACCAGTTGGCTTAGATCGGCTCCATGGAGTGCCACTAGGAATTCCTTACTCCTTTCCGAAGCAGCCATATAGGAGCTCCAATCTACATCTGGTAAATTGAAGTCTCCGATCAGTAGTAGCTCACCCTTGTCTGCCATATTGTGAATGTTTTCTAGAGTTTCCCTTAGTCTTTTTCTTATTCTTGAGATGGGAGTCTGTATATCACTCCTACCCATATGGCGGCTTTGTTATGGTTCTGAGAGTAATCCACAGGGCTCCAGCTTTACTGTGGGTCCCCTGGATTTCTTTAGCCTTGATTCCTTCTTTTACATAGATAGCTACACCCCCCCCCCTTTTTTTCTCCTTCTGGTCCCTTCTGAACAAGTTGTATCCTGGGATCGCAACATCCCAGCTATGGTTCTCATTGAATCAAGTTTCTGTCACTGCTACCCAGTCTAGGTCTGATTCTGCCATCATTACAGTGAGGTCTAGTATCTTATTTGCCAGACTGTGGGTGTTGGTGCACATTGCCTTCCAATCCAGGTTTCTTATCTTGTTCATGAGCTTACCCTTCTCGCATTGCAAGGGAAAAAAAAAGTAATAAGGAGAACTGCATTATACTAATGCATTGCTTGGAAGAAAATGTAATTTGTAACTTCCCAAATATTAGTTTCTTCGAAGTAATCCATTACTGTTACAATCTACATGGCAGTGTAGTTAGATTGCAGTAACACGTTACTTGTAATGCATTACCACCCAACACTGGCGGGGTCTAAATTCATAGGTGCAAATGGTCTTAATATATTAGACTGAATTTTGAAAAAAATGGGGAACAATTTTGCCCTTATTGTGCAACATGGGACATGATTGTTAGACCACATAAAAACATGGACTAACTTCACACTGCATGTGATATGAATTGTGCATCAGAAATGATGCATGCATAAAAAAATGACACATTCATAACTTTTCTTATGTGAACTGAGCAAAGTTTTACAAATGTGTCAAAATATTTTAAAATCGAACATAAACATTTTGGCACATTTGCAGTATTGTAGCTGCACAAGAACAAAAGAACATAAGAAGTAGCCAGCAGAAGGAGACCAACTGGTCTATCTTGTCTTCCCGACTTGTGTTGGGATTTGTATTTTACCCCTACACCAACGTTTGTGCCACGTCTCCTCCCTCTCCCCTCCCTTTTCATTGGTCCCACCTCTTCCTTCTGTGTTTGTCCCAGGCTCTTTTGAATTCTCCCACTGACTTGGTTGCCACTAGCTATTCCGGCAGCTCATTCCATGGCAACATCACACTTTATGTGAAGAAATGCTTCCTCGCATCCCTCCTGTACCTTCCTCCAACCAGCTTCAGGCTGTGTACTCTGGTGGTGGTATTTCCTCTCATGTTGAACAGACCCTCACATTCTACTTTGTTTACTTCCTTTAGATACTTGAATGTCTCTATCAAACACCCTCTCTGCCTCTTCTCTTCCAGTGAGTACATCCTCAGGGATCCCATACTCTCTTCATATGACCTATCCTGCTGTCCCCTGATCATTTTAGTCATGCTCCTCTGCACCCCTTCCAGCAATTTAATGTCTTTTTTTAGGTATGGGTGTCAGTACCTCATTCCATATTCCAAGCAAGGCTTTACCAGTAACCTATACAACAGCAGACTAACCTCGATGTGCCTGTTACTGAAATCCCTTGCGATGCACCCCAGCATTCTTTTGGCCTTTGCCACCACCTTTTTGTATTGCGTGGACTGCTTTAGGTCACTAGTAATTGCTACTCCCAAGTCTTTTTCTTTCTCCAACTTAGCTACTTGCACTTTTCCTATGTAGTACTCTGCTCTCGACTTTCTTACCCCTATGTGCATCATCTTGCATTTTTTGATATTGAACCCCAGCTGCCACATCTCTGACCATTTCTCCAGTCTGACTACATCCTCCCTTAATTCCTGTATCCCGTCCTGGGTGTCCACCCTCCCACAGAGCTTGGTGTCATCAGTGAATAGACACATCTTGCTCTGAATACCCTCCCCAATGTCATTTATAAATATATTAAACAATACCGGGCCCAAGACCAACCCCTGTGTAACCCTACTAGTGACCACATTTGTACTGGAGGCTACTCCCCTACCACCACTATCCTTTGTGTCCTGCCCCCCCAACCAGTTTTCTAATTATCTTACCAATCTTTCCCCCAACCCCAGCTCCATCAGTTTTGTTATCAGCCTTCTGTGTGGCAATGAATTAAAGGCTTTACTAAAGTCCAGATAAATTACATTTAGAAAATGGGCTTGGAAAATAAATTAATCTGATTGGCTGAAACGCTAAACAGACATTCATTTATTTTCTGATAGAGCCCGAAAAAAAACAAGAGCTAATTCGGGGTGCCATATCACTGCAGGAAGCCATGGGCACCCTGAATGTTCAGTCTTCACAGCCACCATTAGTTTTCCATTTGCTACATGAGTCGTGAAGTACAGCGAAGGCCTCCCTCACCCTTTTTACAGTACAGCAAGTTCCACTGTCCAAAATGACCCCGTTCCCCAAAAGTCAACTATTCTTTCATAATGAAGTTACATGATAAACTGTGTTTATTGACACAGCGAGACAGCAGTAGCTCTGAAACTGCTAGTCTGCACGAGAGCACTGGTACTTTCTTGATGTTCTGTACTGCAGATGGACGTCCATCTGTGGTATGGAAAATGAAGAAAATACGGGTCCTGTCATGCCCACTTGTGGTACTGCAGGTACTGCTCTGTCTCACTCACATAATAAATTGTTAACAGAGCTCAAGAGCGCAACAACCATAAAACACCAAATCTCCACAAATACTTAAAAAAAATGTTTTTAAAATACACAAGCCATGCTTGTTGTCATCTTCTATGGCCACCCACCCTTCAGCCTTCTCCCACAAGGTCCATACCTCCACTCTTCTTGTACCAGCCCTGCTTGTTAATCCTGCTCACACAAAGAAACTCAGACACTTTCAAAACAGTTACTGATCCACACAAGGTCCCAACAGTACCTCCACACTTCCCACATCAGTCCCACTTGTTAATGTTACTCGCACACAGTTTCACACAGCTCTCCACATAAACAAGGCTCCTTCAGTAGTCTTTGAACCCCATTCAACCAGATGTTTATTTTTGACAGTACCTCCACACTTCCTGCATCAGCCCCACTTATTAATGCTACTTGCTCACAGTTTCACACAGCTCTCCATGTAAACAAGGCTCCTTCAGTAGTCCACGAAGCCCATTTAACCAGATTTTTTTTTAAACTACCTAGTCTCCACTAGGACAAAAGTCCTTAGCTCCCAAACAAACACATATAATTGCTATGCAGGTGGAGGAACTATTTTGTTACAAAACTTATTGTAAAGTAATTTTTTATTACAATTTTTGTATTAAAGTTTTTTTTTTTTACAGTGCCCATTTTCTAAGTGCAATAATACCCTCCAGGGTGGGCGGTATTGGGAAATACCAGACCTTCCAGGGGCTATAAGACCCTCTGCCTGTGCGTCGGGCCCCATTATGCACCTAGGCAGTCCAGTATTTCCCAATACCGCCCACCCTGTCGGGTATTATTGCTTACCTATTGCCTGACCCTTGTCCACTGCCTTTGTGATACAGTCAAAGAACTCAACTAAATTTGTTTGACATGATATGCCAGCTACAAACCCATGTTGTATACTATCTTACAGACCATTCTCCTCCATGTATCTCACTGGTCCCTCCTTCAGTATGGTCTCCATAAGTTTGCACACTATAGAGGTCAGGCCGACTGGCCTGTAGTTGCCTGGGTCCTCCCTGTGACCACTTTTGTGGAGTGGCACCACATTAGCTGTTCTCCATTCCTTTGGCACCACTTCTGAGTTCAGGGAACTATTAAATAGAATTGCCATTGGGCCTGCCAGTTCTTTAGCCAATTCTCTGAATATGCTGGGGTGTAGCCCATCCAGCCTTGTGGATATATTCACTTTCAGTGCCCTCAGTCACTGCCTCACCCTTTCTATCCCAATGACCATTATTGGATCTGCCCCTGTTCCCTTCTTTCTCATCCCTACCTGTGGCATTGGTCCATCTTTTTTCCTTCGTAAAGACAGAGCAAAAGTATAGTATTCATTTAATACTTCTGCTTTTATCCTGTCTTCCATTACCCATTCGCCCCCATTCTTGAGTCTGACAATGGCGTCCTTCTTGTCCCTTTTTTCTTTTATATAGTTAAAGAAGGCCTTTTCTGATGTTTCCAGCCCTTCCACTATCTGGAGCTCTTTCTGTGCCTTGGCCTTGAGTACCTCCTGTTTTGCTAGTTTGATCAGCCTGTGAAATTCCTCTTCATCCTCTTCCTTAGCAGTTCTTCTGCTTTTCCTATAGGCTGCCCTCTTTTCCCTTATAGTTTTAGCTACCTACCTAGCTAGCTGCAGTAGAGTAACTACCACATGTCCATCATCTAGAGCTTTGAAATCCAGGCTCTTGTCTACCGACAATTTCTGACAGCAAGTGGTGAGCTTTAGGAGACACTTTTTTTTTATTTAACTTACATGATTGAAAAGGGTTTGACCTGGAAAGAGCTATGCAAATTGCAAAAAAAAAAAAAATAATTATTGTCACTCCCACTGTTTTGCTGTTTTGGTGTGACACTGCAATGAGATTTGTCCAGAAATAGCAATAGGTTTTCTTATAGTTTGCAAAACATCAGAAGTATTTATTTCTTTTATTAAATGTTTTTGATTTATAATAACTGGTCAACACTTTTGCCCATAGAAAAAGCTTTATTTTTTTTCATTTCCTGATATAACCAACTGGTTATAATGGAAACTGCTGAAATCAGTGTGTTCTGTTGTCTCCAGACAATAGTTCATTGTCACTCCCAGCCTTACAGCCTTTTGCTCTCCAGTGAAATGCAACATATAAAGGAGCCACCAATGGGAGAGCTGTGATGGGATGACTCCAGCAAAAGTGGAAATGAGGAGATGAGTGAGAAGCATGGAGCAAGACAGCAGCAGTAGGAAACAAGGAGCCATGTAGATGAAAGTGGAACAAATAGGTAGTGTGACCTGTCAGGAAGCAGTCAAAAATGACAGCTGTTGAAGCTGGAGTCAAACTATAAGAATGAAAAGTGGTGCTGGCATGCAGAAACCCAGGGAGGGAACAAAGCAACTAGTACCGTGGGAGTGAGAAAACAATCTGTAAAGATGCACCTAACTTGCAAGGGGCGGTGGTGGTGGTGAGCATTACAAGCACTTTAGATTTTAGGGTTGGCAATTACATAAAATACGGGATGTTAGTTAACTGAAATTATGAACTGGGGATCGAAAATCTAGGACACTGATTGGCCAACAGCTCTTTGAAGCCATGATGATATCTAGCTACATCATCATGGCTTCAAAAAGCCTCCAACCTCCAGCTTCCTTATCCACAACAAATCATTCCGATGGCAATGGGCAGTCACTTCAACCAACTCCTCACTCGCTCCGACGGAAATCGCAGTTTCCACAGCAGCACCGAGTGTCACAAACGGGCGAGTACATCATGATAATTCAAAACAATATAGTTTTTGGCACCCTCAGCAAAACTGCTGAAATTTATTAGTACAGACAAAGCCGCTATTTATTTTTTTTAAAGGAAGCGTTGCTGCATGCATGCTGCTTTATATCTCCCTTACTCTCTCTCTCTCTTTTCAAAAGCACGTGCTTGACTGCCCATTTGCTTCATGTACTAATGCTTAAACTTGTAACATTTTCCTGCATTTATCAGCTGGCAGGACAAACACTGACTAACTGACTGATGTATTGGAAACTCCTGAAGTGCCCCTGCTAGTCAGTCCACTCCCTTTCAAACTGTGACTTCAGTCCTCTCATGGCTCCAATGATACTGACTGTTTCACATACGTGGTTGCACCAGGAACTTTCTTATTCCCCCCAAAAAAGTCACCCACATAAATAGGATGGCTCCTGACCACACTATATTTTTTTGAGAGGGGAGACAATGTTCACAGCTGCATCTCCTCAACCAATTTCAATTACAGCAGAACCACCTGCTGGCCAGAGCCTCCAGGAACTATTTTCTTAAAAGGTACTGCTCCAACGTCCCCAAAGCATCACTTTCAAAAGGTTTTAAAACTTTTTTTTTATTTTTTACGGAAAAAAAAAATTGACCCAGTTCATAATAGCAATAAGTCACTCCAGTGAGTGGTATGTCATGTGATATCATCACTTCTCGGATGGTTGGACACACTCGGCCTGCAGCCTTGTGCCCAACCACCTGAGGCGTGATGATATCCCATGATATATCACACCCTGTCATGCCTTATTGCTTAATTATATAATGGCAAGAACATTTCTTGCAATCTGGTTGGTCAGTGGCCACCTTGAACAGTGATGTTATGCCAGCACAACATCACTGTATGAAGATCTAGCAGCAACATGATCTTCTTGCAAGTTCTCAGATTACATAGGTCAGTCCACAAACTTCCCTCCCAAGATCCAATCATTTCATACATCTCTCGCCCCCCCACACACACAATTAATTTTCTTATCAGACTTGGTGGATGGCAACTTCCTGTGAAAAGCACCACCAAGTCAGTTTTTAAAACTGTCACTATGAACAGCTTCACAGACATGGCTCACAAAACTGAACTGAGCTTGTACACTCTCTTGCCTCACATTCTACTACTGTGCTATGAGCGAGTTTCATTGTGCCAGTTTCCCAATCCCTTGGCATCCAAAACCAGCATTAATTTATTTGAAATGCCACAGCCTTTATGCCTGCAAAATCACCTGATGCACTTCTGCAACAGAGCAAAAAAACTATAAAGTAAATCTGCTCCACTCTGCTCAGACACACTTTCACTTATAGCACAACTGCTTTTCAAAAGCAACGTGTGTGCATGCTGCTAACTTTCTGAATCTGTTTTCTGCAGTTTTTCAGGAATTGCTAAATTCTTTGAAACCACCCTTTGGGGCTACAGGTTTTAGTAATGGTGTGGGGGGAGGTGAGTGAGAGAGACTTGCACAGGCAATGGATAGTGAGAGAGAGAGACAGATAGAGAGAGAGAGAGAGAGATAGAGAGAGAGAGACACACACACACAAGCAACTGAATATGGACAATAAAATTGGAACTTATTTCTTTTTATATGTGCTTCCACAGTCAAAAAACAAATACAAAACTTCTAAAATGTATTTTTTTTTTACATTTACATAAATGAGCTATTGTTTAATAACAATATTGTACTCCAGGGGTATATGTCATTTGGGATAACATCATTTCTTCGGCGTTGAATGCACTCTGCCTGTGTCCTCGTGCTTCAACAACTCAAGGTGTGATGTTGTCCCAGCCTGACGCACACCCTGCCATGCACTATTGCTTAATTTACATCCTCAGTATGTAATATTGGCAAAAAATGCCTCAAGCTTTGCTCTTGAGGTTTAAGTAGCTTCACACACCTCCAGTGTGTGTATGAAATTCTCACTACACACAATAGCCATTCATTATTCTACATGTAATTTTTGACTAGAAAAGGCTCACTAAGTTGTGATAACCTTACATATCACCGGAAGGTGGGGAATCATGTATGCAAGGATTAACACAGGCCCCGGTATGGCTTGGAGATGGCATGTAGACGCCCTGGTCTGCAAACCTGCAGCACCGTGGAGCCTTGTTAGGGGGAAGATCTGGGGGTTCCAAATACTCCTCTGCCTTGAACGTCTTGGGGGGGAGCCCTTCGCTTTCACAGATTCAGCTTTAGCAGACCTCTCCTTAGCTGTAGCTTTACTTTTACCACTACCACCAGACCAGAAAGCAGGAGCATATTCCCTGGGCCCTGGGGGATCAGCTGGCTTGGAACATGCTCCTCGTGCTCTCCCTCTGCCACAGGAAGGATCAGCAAATGGTGATGGGGAAGGACTGGGCAGATTGCTGTGCCCTTCCTCACCTATTGGGTCTTCTTCCTCCACAGTTTCTGCCACTACATCTGTCACAGGAGTGGAGGTCTCCTTCTGGGGCATAGCAGCTCTAGTCTCCTCCCATAAATTCATACTCCCTATGGATAACAATGAGACAGACCCCACAGATAGCAAAGAAGGGCTGCTTCAGAGGGTCGTATAAGGAGGCAAGTCATACAACTCAGATGGGGCCCCCTTGGAACACTTTGGACACAAAGGAGGTCTCACAATACCCACCCTGAAGGAGTTACAGTGCACACAGTGCTCCTCCAAGGTTCCACTACAAACAGTCTTCCAGAGCCAGGAAAGTAATGAGGCAGACACAAGAGTCTGGGTCTCCTCAGGAGGCATTTTCTACACCATAGCTATCTCTCTTCCAAATTCCTCACAGCTGCTGGACAAAATGGCAACACTAACTCCTGCTCAGATGGTTTCCCTGCCTCAGAGCCAGTCAGCACAACTGTATCAGGCGATGTGGGCACACTCATTAATATGCAGTTCCAGCTTGTCTGGGGGGAACACCAACAAAGCACAGAACTCAGCCCAACATGGCGACACTCTGAAATGATGCAGTGTTTAATACGGGGACCCCAAAGCTGCCAGCCCCACACATTCCAGTGCCACTCAGCCTGAAAAGCCATAAAAGAGGATCCCGGATGAGTCCCCACATCTGTAACCCACCCTCTAACGTCTAGGGGTCCCGATGGTAAAAAATAGGAGTGGGGCACAAGCCAAGCAAGCAGAAGACATAGATCCCTAAAAAATATAAAATGCATGGCCTGCCTTGGAATGCAGAATTCACCTGAACAGAAAATGGATGCTGGCAGGCCTTCTTTCCAGTGAGCAGCCAAGGTCGGAACACAGTTTCAGACAAGATGGAGATAGCAGGCAGGCTAGGAAAAGTAAGGCTTGTGGGCAGAGATGGTAAAACAGGCAGCACTATAGATTTATAAGAGGCACACACCCAAATAAAGAATAAAAAAATATTTAATTGGTTTTAAATAAATGGACAGTTACAGTTCCATGGGGCTGGAGACTCAAACAGCCAGGTCACAGAAGCAGATATAGCAGAAGAACAGAGCAGTGGCACACACCTTGGGCCTCGACCACTATTTGGAGCCCAGATGCTCCAATGGAAAATCAGGCACAGCGGAACTCGGGCCTAACCAAACCACGGCTCGATGAAACACTGCCCCTAGACACTCACTGACCCAGCACCCCTCTGCTGTGCACCCTACCTAACAACCAGCTACCAAGTCTCAGTCTCTCTCATCTTCTCCTGCAGCTATGGGCCTAGGCCTGGAGCCCCAACCACTCCCCACCCGAACTCTCCACGGGGACATGTTGGGCCTGGCATAGTTCACTTCTGGCAGGCCACCTTACTTTTCGGGCAGCATGCCACACAGTTGAGCCTCCCCAAGCTGCCACCAAGGGGAAGGCCACACTATGGCCCTGCCACTTCCACAGATCCCCCACTGCCTGCTCACTAAAAAGGGAAAGGTCTCCAGCCTGCCCCAGTACCATGGAGCACAAGGCAGATTTCACCTCTCTCTCTCTCCTTCTCCGGCTGCATCCAACTGCCACCCCAAGCTCCCATCTCACAGACCGCTTTCCTGCTGTCCTCCCCAAATCCCAAGCGCTGGACCAACACTGCAGTGAAATGGCCACAAACTGCCTGGCAGGGGTTTAAACCCCAACCCACACTTCAGTCCTGCGGTACCCGCTGGCCTCTTGAGCTCCCCCCACTGCTTAAATTTATACTGCAGTGGGGCAACCACTCCCAAAAGGCAGACACAAGGAACGCTGTCACCTACCATGCCAACTCAGGGGACAAGGAAAAAGGGTAACTTACAGTAAGCACCAGAACATGGGGAGCTTACATAAATAAAATAAGTTGCATAACTATTTCTACACATCCTGATGTTGTCTAGTGAACCAGTAAACCAAACAGATAGTCTTGGATGAAAGAAACTGACTAATATACAAAAATAGGTACAGTCTGAGATCATTGATTAAAATGAAAAGATTTGTTTCTAAAATAAGTTTTCATTTTGGGATGTTTTTACTTATTAACTCTTTATTTATATGCTAGTGTTTTTATCTAAGCACTAAAAACAACACACAACAAAACTGACTATTGAGACTGCTGTATAGCTAGCCTGTAGACTGTTTCTCACTCCTTTGCTCCCCTACCCTAACCCCATCACACCAGTAAACAAGACTGCTGTTTATAGCTGCATGCTTACATACAGTAGTAAAGCTAATTTCAGATAAATACTTAATTAAGAATAGTTTATGGCTGTAGCTTTTCAATGAGATCATCATATTGTGTGTTGTATAAAATGTAAAATACAACAGAAACTCAATTATGGTACAGGATACTCTGGGTGTGAGTCTATGGTGAGAGGACTGAAAAGCACAGCTGGGAGGTGCTGTCTGCCCAGACCTCATGAAAGGAGTTGCTTATGCCTTAAGAGACACCCCAAAGAGGCCCTGTTCACTTATTATAAATCAATCAAGTTCCTAAAGCTGAAGTGATTTACAATAAGATTTAGGTAATATATATTTAGGTTTCAAAAGATTCTTCAGTAGTCCTCACTGGGGCTCTGAAGTGTAGTGCTCCAATTCTACTATTCCTGCGTGAGGTACAACTGTACTGAGGATATGCAGTGCAGTGGCTCTGTGTGCTGATTGGCCAAAAATTACATAAGTGATTTATAACACAGACATACAAAAAATGAGTGCCTCAGTAGGGTGCACACAGTAGGGCTCTGGTGGCCTGCAATTATAAACTTTGAAATTAACAGTTTTTCAGCTCCATCATTGTCTTCTAACTGGCTGTAAATACTTAACGGAGTGCCTCCAGCATTCTGCAGATACAGTAGAAGAATTCTACACAAATATGTCCCTCTAATCCTTGCAGTACCACAGTTGCAACCTATATAAAAAAAAAAAAAAAAGAAAAGAAAGCTAGATCTCTGTTGTCAGCAAAGTCTCCTTGTTTGCCTGAATAGCAGATGGGCAAGGAAATCCCCATGATTTACTGTAAGGTCAAAAAAATGTAAAAGGTAGAAGTGAAAAGATTTATGTTAAACTCACAGAGAAACTGATAAAATATATGAAACTTCTTATAATAGTCATTCATAAGACCTTAATAATCTCTGCAAGGTAGCTGGTCATTAAATACCTATTAACAAAGGGGGCCAAGTATTCCTTTACTTGACATCATGCAAAAAGAGTTATTTCATTTGGAGCAGTGCTAGCTCCTTATCTAAATCTTCACTTTAAGAAGGAAACAGTCTTTTTTTTTTGTAGTCAGTACAAACAAACATTGGCTGTTTCTAAAACCTTGACCTTTGGTCCCTCCCTTTACTTCTTGCTATGTTTTCATTCCTTTTTATTAGTTCTGACAACAGGTGGTAGCAGATTTAAACAATGCATAATTCAAAAGGTTTCTCACTTCCATGTGAATACTGCAGTTCATATTTTTGGGTGGGTTAGTATCTTACGTCAGAAGTAATGTTAATGGGCCCCCTGCCACAAGATGAACCGTTTCTACTAAAAAGCAAATGCACAATTTAGAACAATAGGTTTGAGCCATGTGCACTGATGAGACAATACATTTAATCTTTACTATTTCCTTTGGAGAGAAGCTAATACTCAGAGGCTGGGATGCTCAGACATTACACTGTAAAACATTTTTAAAAGAAAGTTATTACATGCTATAATGCCACCACTTTGTGTGCCCTAGTAACATTCAAAACAAACTAGGGACATCAGGTACATCATCATGACTACTTCTAAATTAAACTAAAAAAAAAAACACACCTTGCATTAGGATGAAGGACACTGGTTTTTGTTATGTTTGCTTGTGCACATGTGCAAGAAACATTATGTGGCAGCTTAGGAGAGAAGTGGGTAGTGGAGGTGCGGCACTGTGGCAGCCAACGCCGGCACTGCATTTGTGGGCTTGGCACTGTTCACCCAATGCAGGCCCAGTGTCCTGATGACACTGGTTTTGCAGAAGTGCCACCAATCTGAAATGACTTGGCCACTGCAATCAGATGCCACCTTGTCATTGCAGCGTCCGCCATTCCGCTGCAATGAGGGAGCGACCCGTCATTGCAGGGCGGTACCTTGCCTAGTGTAACATGTCCCTAAACATGGCAGCAGCATAGCTGCCACTTCCAAGCTCCATTAAAGATGACTAACTGGGGTGCCCAATCTCCCTGTCGACATGCCCCCGGCCCAGTTCATTTGCCGACAGGGGAGCCCACTTCCTGTCGGCATAATGCCCCCTCCTTTGTTGTGTGCCGAGAGGGGTGCCCAATCCCTCTCGGCATCATGCCGCCCCAAACAGTACTTCTTTGCTGATGGGGGGCCCAATCCCTGTCGGCTTAAGTCCCCCCAACCCAAAAAGGCAGGTGGCACACTGGGAGCCCACCCCAGTGTGCAGAAAGCAAGCCTACAAAAAAAAAAAAAACCTTCCCACGATGTCTTTTTTTCCCTCCCTAAAAGAAAGGAAACGGTCCCACGCTGGTCAGGTCCTTTCCTCCAACCTTTACCCACCCACTGTGTTTTCACACTTCTGCCACAGAATAGCATGGTCACTGTCAGAAATCAGTGTTTGGGACAGATTAGGAAAATCACATTGACTCTGCTCATGAGCAGAGGTCCTGAAACGCTTATGTTGAAAATTTGTTGACAAACGACCATAAAATGACTGTGTTATGAGTGTGCATTGTGCACTTTCCACGCATCCACATAACTTCGCAAATGTATAGTATTTTCACTCCAGATATTCAACATTGGCATTTTTTCAGACCTCCTTATGAACAGTACAGCTGTCATTTTTCACATCCTGGCCGAAATGTGTTTTGCACTTTTGGCACAAAATAGCGTAGTCGCTGTGAGAAGTCAGTGTTTGGGACAGATTAAAAAAATCCCAGTGACACTGTTCATGAGCAGAGGTGCTAAAATGTCTATGTTGAAAATTTTATGATAAAGGTCCATAAAATGACTGTGTTATGAGCGTACATTGCGCAGTTTCCACACATCCTAGTAATTTCATGCATTTGTAATATTTTCACTCCAGATTTTCAACATTGGCATTTTTTCACACCTCCTTATGAACAGTACATCTGTCATTTTTCATATCCTGCTCAAAATATGCATTTAAACATCTGGCGCAGAATAGCGTGGTCGCTTTGGGAAATCAATGTTCGGGACAGATTAAGAAAATCATAGTGATAGTACTCATGAGCAGAGGTCACAAAATGCCTATGTTGAAAATTTGGTGAAATAATGCCACTAAATGACTGTGTTACATGCATGCATTGTGCAGTTTCCACATATGCTCGGAAGTGCGAGCATTCTTAATATTTTCATTATAGATTTTCAACATTGTCATTTTTTCACACCTCCCTATGAATGGTACAGCTGCCATTCTTCACATCCTGCCCGATCTGTGTTTTCATACATCTATCACAGAATGGAATGGTTGCTGTAGGAACTCAAAGTTCGGGACACATTAACAAAATCACACTGCCACTGTTCATGAGAAGAGGTACCAAATGCTTTCATGAGGTGGGGTCACAAAAAGGACATGTTGAAAATTTGTGGTGCAAATACCAACAAATGCTTGGGGTATTAGGGTTTCTAACCATAACATCACACCCTGTACAGACTGACGGGCATCAGGGGTGTGCCTTTGGATTGCTGACTGTAATGCTCATGCCATCCCACCTCCACTCCCCCAGTCAGTGACAGGTATCGAGGTGTGCCTTGGACTCTTTGGCCCCAAAGTTCACCCCATTCTCCTATACTGCACCCATTTCACTGAATGTCCTTATGGAATGGGGCCACTGTAAACTTGAACACCCCAAGGCACACCTCAACACGTGTCAGTGTCTGCACAATAGGGTGAGGTGACATGGAATGAACGTTATGGGTGACGACCCAAATGCATACTCCAATGCCTGTCCATCTCTGCAGGGTGGAGGTGGGGTTGGTGTGAAGTTCAATACTTCACTACCATTCCTATTATGCATCTATCTAACTCCTGCATTTCCAATGTTAATACCAGCAAGCAAATATTCAGCATTGACAAATGCTTGTTTTTTACTGGAAAAATCCAGTAAAATTCCAGAATTTGGTCTTTCTATACACCAGTAAAAACAAAGCATTTCATGAAATTTGCCGTTTTTTTACCAGATCAATGAATGAATCTTCTGAATTTTTTTTGTATTTTATGTGGTATTTCTTCATTGGTGCTGGCCAGCACTCCTATCCAATATCCCCCAGGGCCATCCCCTGAAGATCAGACCCCCTACCTTGAGTCCCCATGACTTACCCATCATGGCAGGGTGGTGGAGAGTGACTCAACCCACCCAAGACAGATCCAACCAGAGAGATGCCTTCCCGGGATGGTGCCTGCGGGACAGCTTCATTCAACTTGGCCAGCACCTATTTCCATTTTTCTTTCCCCTAGGAGGTGGGGTGTGCAATGATGCCAGCAGAGATAGCACGCACGTGTCTGCATGTGCTCCCCCAGGCATCTGCCCCATCTCCTCCCCTTTCTGAGCTTTTGGCACACTGCCCCCCAGCCACCACCAGGAGCCAGTAGAGCACCGAGAGCTGGTGATCTCCCACCCCAGAGAAGGAGAGCTGTCCATCGGATGCTCAATCCTTCTCCTCCCCTGCCAACCCCCGGTGGCCCATTCTTGCTCCTAAACATGGGTCGCCAGCATGGCACAAGGTAAGGTGTCCAGTGCCTCAGCCCTCAGCGCCATTGGGCCGGCTTTGAAATTGTATTTTTTTATGAAATCTTTTCTGTACTTTTTTCATTTTGCTTTATTTAATTTGATATACATTTAGCCTTCTTTTATTCTGAATATTTATATACCTACCAAAAGGGCACAAGGATAGAACACTGGTAAAAACAGATATTGATGTTGCAAACACCTGCGACAATACCAGCATTTCCCATTTTCAAATGAAATTTGCCCTATATCAATTATGGTAAATCAGTGTCCCTGATTAATATGTGTACTTTGTAGGGACAGGATGTATATATACTGTAGTATATAGAAACCTGTATATGAGCAGTAGTCTGTGCTAGAGCAACATCTACTGTATGTACTCACATATATGTCAGCCTCACATATGAGTCAACCTCTCCCCCTTTCTTTGTAAATTTTAGTATGTTTAAAAATATACCTCACATATAGGTTGACCTCTAGCCTGGTATTAGGAAATCTTTTTTTTTTATTTACTGCACTTTATGCATTCACTGTTCTGCCAATACTTCTGCCCCTCTACCTCCTGCCCCATCACCATGCCATCTCTGGGACTTACCTTCACGGACCAACAGTGCCCCATGGTTTCCTCCCATGGCAAAGCCCCTCTGGACCTCCCAGCAATCCCAGGAGGTGTTTAGTTCAAATGCTGCTCTTGGAGCCCAGTAGGCAGGTGCAGAGCCTGCTTGGAGAAGCAGCATCATTCAGGTGGGCCAGGACAGGTTTTTCCTCAACTAAGTCCCTCCCTCAGAGCTCTGAGGTTGATAGTAGCTTGACATAGGTGTGTCAGAAGATATGCTTTACATGAAGGCTGCTAGGTCAGCAATTTGTGCTCAAGATCCATTCTAACCACGAGAGCCCAAAGATCCAACACTCAGCTCTCACTAACAGGTATGTACTCTGCTTTTAAGTACTCAGAACACATTTTATTATAAAGTGCAAATAACAATGCAATACAGAACAAGTGCAATTATAAGCACACAAGAGGACTCACAGAAGCCGTGCAGAGTACGTACCTGTTAGAGCTGAGTACCGGATCTTTGGGCATCAGAAGACATGCCCACATCATCCACCAGGAGCATCCCCACCCAGAACCATTGCCCAGAACTGGTACTGCTGATACAAACCTGATGGGCCATTGGAAACGGAGCAGTCCATCATTCCCCCCAGAGGAGGAGAGCATTAACAGGATGCTCAATCCTTCTCTCCCCTTGCAAGCCCCCAAGGGGCCAGGGTTCATTCCAGGACCTGGGTCACCTGCATGTTGTCAGGTGAGGCAAAGTGCCTCTTACCTCTGCACCACCAGACTGCAGAAAATTTCTAATATTGGTCCAGGCCAGTTTTCAACTATTGTGTTTTACTGGATCCCACTTACCTTGAATAGACATTGCATCTAACTTGTCAGGTTCACAGATGCAAGCATAATGCACCAAACAGTGTAATCTTCCAGCACAGCAGGTTCACTGATATGACTATAGTGAACTTCAAGATTCCTATCCTGGCACGTAACTGCCATACAAAGAGTGACTGCCATAAGTCTGAGTAATAAAACCAACTTCTCATTTTTAAAAACCTCCAGAATACTGATAGTGATCCAGTCCAAATGACGGCAGTATACCTCCCTAGGGAAAATACAGTACCAGTACTGCTTTTGGTCCACTAGTGGGTTCAATGGGAACAACAGAAGAAACCTGCAAATAAATCAACCTGGGGTATGTATTAAGTTCCTTTTTCAGTGCATATTTTTGGCACTAAAAATGTGACTTATACATGAGTATATGTACTGTAGGTATTGTAGCTATAATGTGAAATGCTGCAAAAGCAGACTTGTATAGCCATAGACCCTTTTTTCTGTACAGCATGTAACATTTAAACCCAAATTTCTGCAGCATGGTTCCTAAACCACTTTGCTGTGTTTTAGTCATTTATGTGGAAATAATGATTCGCCTCTGGCGCAGAATGCAGTCACTTGCTAATATACTGTAGCATGTGATCTCATTGATGACATCAAACACTGACCTTACCTTGGAGAAGAGGCTTCAGAATAAATAAAAGAGTGGGCTTGACTAAGACAGGTGGCTGGCTAGAGCAGTGGTAGCACCATTCCTTGTCATCCAGATGGCAAGGGTTCATGCTCAAAGCCTGGAAAGTATGGTGGCTGCCAGCGAGTCAACATCTAGTGTATATTTTGAACACCTCCTGCCTCAGGAAGAGAGGACACAATTTTCCTCTGCACAACTGTTTCCTGGTCACCCAGTGGAAAGGTGTGTCATGAGAGAAGGAACTTAGAGGGCCCTAACGGAATGTCCTTACCTTGGTGCCCACCCATTCACCTGGCGTGTGATGTGGAGGCACACTGTGAGGGGTGATGGTGCGGACGTTCTGAAAGGGGAGTGAGGCTCACTCCCCCATGATGATCCTGATAGGCATAGTACTGGTTTACTCTAAAGAAGCACACCCTGTTTAAGAGATAAGTGGTGGGAGTTACTGGGTGAAAAAAAGGGAAGGCATTTGAATTAGGTTATGATGTACCCTCTGGCTCTGGTGCAGTAAAAGTTTCTCAAGCTGCAAGAGTTTATAAACTGTGACATTAGCAGATTGAATCAGAAAATATTTGCCCAGCCTTGACCCTGAACATCTGTTAATTTCTTAACACCATTTGGAGATTTACAGTATAATTTGAAATGTATGGTATGAGAGCAACTGAAGGCCAGCCGAGGAGAGCAGGATAGAGCATCTGATGGACTGCTTTCCTCCTCCAGGGGGAGGGTGGGGAAGTACTTGGCACCTGACTTGCTCCTGGCAGAAGATGGGGGCATGGCAGCTGGAGCAGGACTCAGAAGGGTGAAATGGGAAAATGCTGGTCCACTGCATGATGCTGCCCACTGTGTTCCCCATGCCCTACACTGTTGACCATGGTGCTTTCGTGGAGAACCGAACTAGTGACCTGATGGGGGGAAAAGGGGGTCCCCACTGAAGGCCCTGCTCTGGGGGTAAGCTAGGAAGGAAGTGGGGAAGAAGGGTGATGGGGCTGGTGGCAGGGGTCAGTACTGGGGAGGTGGAAAAATAAAAGGATATAGGGTGTCATAAACAAGTGAATATCTGTAGACAAAGGAATACCCAAAAGAACAAAACTACAAAATATATTAAATGGGAGACATGGTGAAGGGTAAAGAGAAGTAAAAACAACAGTACTATACAAAAAAGCAGTCTCAACAGAGATTGTAAACACAATGACAAGGTCAAAGGTTATAAACCTAGAGTTTATGATCAGCATTACAAACAATTGCAACAGCTCAGAGATAGATATACTGATTGTCCAAGTTATGTTCAGTTACAGGCAGAGGTCTTGGTAAGTAGGGAATGATACCTACACTTGAAAGCTAAACTAGAATAACAAAGATAGCATTATGTATGATGCAGAGTAACACTTTACTTGAGAAATGACACATCTATTGCAGTTCTGTTCCTCTTACTGCCTCACCAGTACAGTGTCATCACTCACTTCGACATCACTAATGGCCAATCTGTCAGCATCTGGTTACCTCTTCTTGGTCAGTTTTGTTGTCACAATGTCTGAGATCTTAGGGCCGATGAAGAATGAGAAGCAACACAAGTAGCTATGTTAGCCTCCTAGTGGAGTACTGTTCCATAGATTACACAAACTACTATTGGGTAGAAAGCCTTAAATTTGCAACTTTTGCACTATTTTGATATATCACTTTTCATACACGTTGACTCAAAAGCACTTCACAATAAATGAGAGACTGATAGTGAAGTGACGGTAAATGTGTCATAGCAGACATTTTGAACATAAATACCCATGCACAGCCTTAGACAATTGCTTGAACCAGTTTCATGGAAAGGGAAATGGTGGTCTGGACACTGGGAAAACAACTACTTTTGGGCAGGGGATGCTGCTAGTGTCTGAGAGATGGAAGATTGCATCAAGGAGAGGGGAATGGTGAAGCAAGCAGAGTATACAGCTTATCTCCCCACCCAGTGTACTGAGGAATCTTCATCTGAGCCTGTTACACCACTTTTGAATGGCAAGGAGTTGAATCAAGAAGCTTCTGCCGATAGTGTGAGCACAACTTACATTTCTGAAGTGAATCCTAAGGCCTCTGGGTCATGGGGGATGGAGCACCATCCACAAGTCCTGTGGTCTCGATGAGACAGAAGGAAGAATGGTTGGATCTGGAGTTAGAAAATAAGAAAATGATGCTGCTGACAATGACAGTGGAAGAAGAACCTCAATATGCAGGCAGCACATGCTGACTCTATGCTGCCAAAAAAGTGGTTGACTGCCAGATTAAAGAGGAAAGAACCACTGCTGTGTGCAGCAGAAGGAGCAAAACTTACACTGTCAGTATTGATCTGCTGAATAACCCTGGAACACTGGCAGTAAGAAGAGGGGAGGGCCCTCAAGTGTCCATACTTTCAGTAGATGAGGCCCTGACAAGAGACGACTGGAGAAAGCCCCCTGAAAGTTTGAAGTGGGTATCCAGCTTGGATAGGGAGAGTAGACAGAGCCCATGACCAACCAAGGAAGAGTGCAGCAAAGCAGCATTTGCACAGATGAGGGTGGCTGTCCAAGCGGGTTGCCTCATCCTAGACGTACCTTTAATTTTTGATTTTTCACAGTCTCCTGTGCTGTTTAAAGCTGACATTAAGTTTGATGGCACAGCAGTTGGAATTCCTCTTGTGATGCTGACAACCTGGATTCAGGAATGGATCCTGGAGTCAGAGGGCCAGCTAGGGGGGAGAAGGATTGAGCATCCATGGACTGCTCTCCTCTGGGGGGGAGCAGTGGAAGAGTGTCTGGTGCTTTGTTGCCCCTTGGCAGAGGCTGGGGTGCTGTGTGGCCAGCACCAGAATGTAAGTGGCAGGGTGGATGCTGGTCATCATTGCACTTCCCCACCCATGGGGTAACAGCATGCAAAAAGGTGCTGGTGCCTTGCATGATGTCCCTGCCCTATCGCCATCCTCAACTGCCTTACATGTCCACTAGGGGGTCCATCTCCTGTTTTGCCTACCTGGGAGGTAAGCTGGGGCTAGCCTATAATTACCATTGGAAAGGGAAACCCCCTTGGCAACGCCACCCAGGGGATAAGCCTGGGCATAGGAGGGATGCAGACGGGGGCACAGGCAGACCTCCGAAAGGAAGGAATAAGGGGCTAGGCCCCCCAAAAAAGAAAAGTTTGATGCAAGCTCTGTTTGATAACTCTGTACTCCCTCAACCTATTACTGCATCCTCTCCCCAATTGTACTCCAGATTCCTCAAGCAAAGGTGGCAAATTCATCCCAAACCCCTGATAAACATGGAGATATTCAGGACTCTACTCCTCCATGATAATCTGGACCCAATGAACTTACAATCTTTACTCTAGGGTGAAAAGATGAACACTGAGAATGGCCCAGATATTTCTAATGTGGGGTCCTGGACGATCCCTACCACTTCATGAAATGTGATTTTAAAAGAAAGGAGTTGATATACAGTATGAGTGACTGAGGAGAAATGATGATGAATGATGATGACATAAACTCAAGAAACAGAATTGTGGATACTCTGGATACTCTGATTACAGAAAAGGGTGGGAATCACAATTATGAGTACAGGAGACCAGAACTAGGGCATCAGGGCTCCCCCGGAAGAGGGAAGCTCTAGGAGCCCAAGGTGAGGATCGGCCATCAGTTTTTGCTGAACCATTTCCTGAGAAGAGATGGCAGGGTCAGAGGCTGTTCACAGATTTGTTTAGGCTACCAGCAGAACCTGCCAAATGGTGGATTGCTGTGTGCCTGAAATATAAAGCGGGTATGAAGGGGTCGCCTGGCTGGGTTTTTGTAGCCTGGAAACTTCTCAAAGACAACATGAAGTTCATTGTGACTGAAATATACGCTTTAGTTCATACTGTTGGGCACTCAGACTTTGACATAAGTTTCAAATCTGCTACAGGACTTGAGAGATTCTCGTGGACATTTCATGAATTACCCCATGGACAGCAACTGTTTAAGAAAATAGTTGTGCTATTTAAAATTGGGGAGTCAGTACCAAGGACATTTCTTAGTGGCTTAAACAACACTGTACAGTCATGGGTCCCCAGACCTGATAATTGACTCAGAACAGATTTGGACAGGGGGTTGAAAGATGTGTCTTTAACTGTTGCAAATGGCTCAGAAATGCAGCACATACAAAATTCTTTCTTCCTAGGAAGAGACAGGGGAGTAATTGTCTACCAAGGGAAGCCAAAAGTATGTTATTCCTGTGGAACATGTATGCATTTCAGTGCAGCCTGCAACAAAGTGAAATGCAGCTCATGTTCTGAAATAGGCCATGCTAGCCTGCAGAACCCAAATGAAATGGGATGCCACTTGTGTGAGGACAAGGGGCAGTTATACAGAGAGGCCCAGATATTCAAACTGCACCACAAAAGTGCGCAACAGCAGAAGCAAGCGCAAGTCCACTGCGCCCATGCGCAATACGTGCGATATTCAAACACTGCACAGGTCAAGATGCACCTGCGGCACACAACTGAATATCATGCCAACTGCGCCATAGCGCAACCAGGGATGTGCAGTGGCGCAGGTCAGATGTGCAATAGTAAAACCAGGGATGCCTAGTGGAGCAGGGCAGCAGTGCAACAGCACAACCAGGGATGCGCAGGGACAGGAAGCAGGGGCCCACCTCCCATGGTAGGGATGGGCAGAGGAGCATTCAGCAGAACAGACATCGCCCCCCACACCCCATGCACTGCACAACTGGAGGAGAGCAGGAAGAACCAATGGCCCAGAGACACCAGCAAAGAAACCCATCACCGTGGCACGGTGCCTGCTTCCCCTTGCAAGCTGGGACTGTCACACATGGATGCCCATCCACCCTATGCCACAACCCAGCAATGCAGAGCACACCCTGCACCATGATCCCCATACACCCTGCCCAGGAGTAGTGCCCTACAGTGCAGGACACCCCAAGCATGCCACCACCCCCACTGTGACAATATAACCCTGTGCACCACAGAACCATGCAAGGCAGCCCCACCACGAGCACCCAACAGCAGGAAGCAGCAGCAGACAATGAAGCAATGGCTGCAGACACAGTGCCACCATGCACGTCCCCCCTTGGTAAACCTGTGAGGCCGACCATGTGTCAGCACATGAGGTACCACACATGTGACAGGGCATGCCCTGGAACCCACCACCAGTGTCACAGCACCCTGCACACCCTCCCAAGGACACACCCCATCCCAGCACTGGCCACAACAACCAGTGCAGGTACCCACAGTGTTGCATGGAAGCATGCGTCACACAGGATGCAACACAATGAACAGTCAAACAACCACCCATACCCAAGGGCACACCAACACAGGGACACAGTAGCGGGTCAGCCAAGCCCACAGTGTGTGACCACGGCAGCTATGTACACTTGGCCAGAACCCCTCCACGGCACAGGTGTGCCAGCAACCCTGTGCAGGCACCATGATGCTGTACGCCACCTGCAGTGGCTGGAGCACAAGTGACAGACAGTGGAGCACATCCCCTGCAACAGGCACAGGTGACAGCATCGAGGTGGGACAACAATAGTGGAGGCAACAGTGCCACCCGAGGCAGGCGTGCACCACACCAGTGACAGGAGGCAACACAGCATCGTGCAGGGTACAGTGGCAGTCCAGCATGGGCAGCCACCACTGACATGCTAGTGGACTGTGCAGGTCACAGACATGCAAGGGTGGCAGCTGCACAAGCCATGGATGGTCTGACAGGTGCGCCATGGACACATTGCATGCACTGTGTACCACTGTACACAGTCATCCATTACACAGGTAACAACACACAAACCACAGACAGTGACTGAGCACTACACCCACACCACACTTGCCTCCCCTATGGAAACACACACACATATACCCCATGATAGCATCACCCCCGACACCATGCACACCGCTGCAGCTGAGCACCATTAGTCCTCTGCAAATCAGAGACCACAGCAATAGGCATAGCTAAACAAATATATTACAAAAGTTGTAACAAAACTATGTACAAATATATACATTTGAAAGGGGTGAGGGCCACAAACTGGGTGGAGGTGGGTTAGGGGCAGGGGTGAACAAATGGGAGAGGGAAGGAGGGGTGTGAGGGTGGGTCCATGGGGCTTTCGCAAGCTGTAATTGCAGTCCATCTTCAGTGGGAGCCCTGCTCCCCGCTTCTATGGTACCTTCTGCCATGTCAATGCTTCACACTGTGGCGATCCATCCGTTTGAGGATGACCAGAGAGGCCCTGGCCACCTGTAGCAGCTCCTGCAGCATACGCTCAATAAGGACCATCCTCCATCCACCTAGGACAAGGGTGCAGAGTCAATAGGCGTGAATGTACAGCCCCCTGCAGCCCACCCATTGTGCATGGCATACAGCCATGGGACATGCCCCTGTGATGGTGTGTGACCACCCACAGTGATCATGTCCACAAGACCTGCCCACCCAGGCACACACAGCCATGTGGACTGCTGTACACACCCACTGCCCAAGTTCAAAACAGCACCACCGTGGCTGTACAGTGACATGTCTTTGTGGTGCGAAGACAGTGGCACAGCCATGTACCCAGTGCTCACATGGACCACCAATGATGCACTCCCAGACATGCAGTGCCACTGGACAGTGCTGACTGTACTATGTTGCGTGCACGGCAGTGGTGTTAATGGATGGTGGCCATGCCCCGCTGCCCGCCCTGCTACACAGCATGCACAAAAAATCCTGGATGTAAGGCACTCACCATCATCAGGCTGGTCCCAGCGCTGGGCTGGTATGGGTCCTCTGGCATCTGGACATGCCTCACACTGCAGCCACCCCTCCCTGGCACACTGGCACTCCTCAGGTCCTAGGGTGAAAACATGGAGAGAGGAACATCAGTACAATCTGGTAGCAAAGGCCCCCTGCCCCTGGGTGTGTGCGATCCCACACAGCCAAACCCATCTGCCCCCCACTCCTATACCACCACCACCACCACCACCATGGCCCACACTGGATGGACCACCCCCTCCATGTGCTGGACACATGCCCACCGTGATACCCGTATGGACATATCCAGTGTATGGATGTGGCACCTACCTGGCCGTGGAACTGAGCCCCTCCTGACGTGTGCCCACAGGTGGGCAAGCCTGTCTGGATCCCTCTGCTGGAGGTCCTCATACCGGTGCCTGCACTGCTCCACTGTGCACTGGATCCCTGTCGCCTCCTCCAGGGCCACCACCACCTCCTCCCACACAGCACTCATGGCCCTGTCCAGTGGTGCCTCCCCAAAGAGAGCACCAGTGTGGGACTCAACCAGGGATATGAGGTTATCCAGTTCAACCTGGCTCTAGATTGGTGCCTGTCTTCGTGCCATCTTTCCACCATTGAGTATCAAAATAGTGCTCCGTAGCACACGTCCACCATGTGTGGATGCTGCGCGGTACTGCGCTACCATTCCCCATTGCGCTGTCACTGAACAGTGCGATAGAGGTGCACCCATGTGGATGCATGGTGCCTAGGGGGCAAAGGTCAGCACAGGATCATGGGTCCCTCATGCACGGACCGCCACAGTACGATTGGTACTCACCGCGTGTAGCACAGTAGGGTGCCTGTGTGGCACTTCCTGTAGTGGCCTACCACACTGTGGCACCACGGCAGCTACAGTGCCCCAGTGCAACAGCCCTATACATGTGAGCAGTGCACTAGCACCACTGGCACCATGGTGGACGTGCCCTGCACTGCCTCCCGTGCTCACCACGTCAGCAGAGCGGCAGGCATCTGCGTCAGCACCCTAGGCATGCGCCGTTCGGTGTCTACTGTGCAAGTCACAGAGCTGCACCCTTTCCTAAGCATGTTCAACACAATTGTGCAAGGCACAACAGCACGATATTCAGCTGGCATATGCAAATCAGCTCATCAGCAATTCAATGGCGCAGCTACTACATTAGCATCCACTTAAAATTGAGCCTCACCTCATTTGCATATGTTGCATTATATAAATGCGACATGGGGCTCCAGAGGCCATAGTCTGGTATTGCAGTCTATTGTGGTGAGTTGCATGCTGTTTGCCAGCGTGGACTGTGGTGTGTGGGAGATGCATGGGACTGCACATTCAGAGGTAACGCCTGTCATTCCCACAGGATCAATGATGACCGAACGTGAGTTGGAGGAGGAGGAGGAGGAACAGAGACGTGGGAGATGGAGGAGGCCCAATTTCACCAAGGCAGAATCAGATGCCCTGTTTGAGGCCTACCTTGACCATGAAACACTGCTCAGCGGACAGTGGGGAACATCACAGTCCCGTGCTGTGGCATGGGGTGAGGTGGCGCATGCTGTCAACCAACATGGCAGCCACCAGTGTTCCGTGCAGGAGTGCAAGAAGAAGGTCAGCACGGACAGGAGGAGGGGGATTAAAGATAGGTGGCTGCCATCAGGGCAGCACGGGCTGCGGCTGGTGGTGGACAGCTGGCTGTGCCACGCCTGATGCCACAGGAAGAGCGGGTTGCTGGCAGCATGCGGTGTTGTGCCCTCAAGGGTGTTCCAGGTGGTGGCTTCCAGATAGGTGGTAGCCTGTCACTGCATGGTAGGTCCTGATCTGTCACTGTGTGGGGGGTTGGGGGAATGCCACAGGGTAGGGCAGATACATTAATGCTACTGTGTTCCCTTACAGCTCCTTAGCATCTACATGGGTCAGTGGTGGTGGGCTCATCCATTGAGGGTGATACCCTGGACACAGAGGAGTGCCCATCCACCTCCACAGGTGTCTAAGGGTCAGGATGACAGTGGGCCCACCTGGCTGTCTGGACTGAGGTTGGTGGAGCTGGTGTGGAGGAGGCCCTGCCCATGTCCCAGCATGATAGTGTCCATGGATGCCAGCATGCTGAGACTCTGACTTGTGCCAGATCCGTCACCGATGATGATGGAGCTCACATCATAAACAGTGATACATGTGGGCCACAGGATGGCTGCACAGCAGCTAACAGCATGGGCATAGCCATGGGTGGTGCCGTGGTGGAGGCCTGCATGACATCATAGTCCCAGCCTGTGCCTGTCTGCACCAGTGGGGCAGCACTGGTGTGCATCCAGGACAGTGGGGCTGTTGCGGCTGCTGTGGCGGCACCATTGAGCCCTGGTGAGTGGCAGCCAGAGGGGCAGTGTCAGCAGTTGACCAATGGCGATGGGGGGCCAGTGTTGGGGGGTGGCGTCAGTGCACCGCCTGTGGACATGCCCAGGCATGGCCCTGGTGTGCAGCCCCCAACCTCAAGGGGTGCTGCCCAGCATGGCTGCGAAAACCATGAGGGACAGCATGCCGATCAGGTGGATGATCTCTTAGATGAGCACACCTGCATATTCCATGAATCAGTGGATCAGCATTTGTGGCTTGTGATGGCGGTGGATGCACTCAGTTCAGTCCTGCACCAGGCAGAGGAGCGGCGCAGCAGGGACACTGGTCTACTCCTGACAGGGATGGACCGGTTGCAGGAGGATGTGACCACCGCCATTGACAGGCAGACACAGGCATTCACAGCTGTCATGGCCACAATGGGCACACAGTTATTTGCCCATGTGCCGCAGATACCACACAGTGCCATGTCCACCCCCCATTCCCAGCGTTGTGTGACACCCTGCATGTCGACACTGGGTTCAGCTGTGGGCATCCCGAGCATGCCTGGTGCAGGCATGTTCGGTGAGCTGCAGACCCTTGTTCAAGAATGGTCACGTTCCAGCAGCGGCACCCCTGGGGGACTGTCAGTGCCACCCCATGAGGCCAGTGGTCAGCCTGTCATGGCTGGTGGGTCTCGGTGGGGCCGCCCACGCATCTGTGGTGGCTGTGGCACTGTGCCGCATGACTTACCTGTCTTCCACCATGGCTACTGTCTGATGCTGCCCTGTGTGCAGTGTGTTTTTCAAAGTGCAATGCATGGGTGGGGTACCCGGCCCTGCACACACACACACACACACACACAGCCCATTTGCACACCCTCCCGGCTGCTGGCCGCTGTGGCGTGTGCATGATGATGCCTGCATTGCGCTGTCCGCCACTGTGCAATGGTGCCAGCATCTGAGACACACACAATGACGGGCACTGGGCGTGGTGGTCTGTGGATGTGTGTGTGGCTAGGATTGGCGGTTGGGGTTGGCCTTCCTCCTACCCTTTGTGCATGTTTTGTGGGGTGTGTGTGTGCGTGACCACGTGTCATGTTCAGCCTTGCCCATCCCTGATGGTGTGTGCAGTTCCATGCTAAGCCAATTCCCTTTAAATCATGTACCCCTGGGGTTTGTCCATGCATGTTTGTGGGTTGTGCCCCTGCCATTGTTGGTTGCACATGGCCCCTTGACTTACCTGTGTTGGTTGAAGTGCTCCTCTGTGATGGTGTCCCCTTGCAGCTATGACATCCGGATCAGTCTGGGGTCCCTTTGACCAAGGGGGGGCTTCCCATCAACATCTGCACCAACATCTTCATTGTCCCCATTGCTGTCCCCCTCTTCTACCTCTACAGCTATCCCACAGTCATTGGCCATGTTGTGCATGATGCAGCAGGCCAGAAAGAGCCCGCAGGCCTTCGAGGGGCTGTACTGTAGGGCACCACCAGACGTGTCCAGGCAATGTAAAAGAGCCTTCCACATCCCAAACACCAGCTCTATGACATTGCATGTGGTGGCATGTGTCTCATTGTACCGTTGCTGCAATGGGGTCGTGGGCAGCTGGTATGGTGTGAGCAGCCAGGGATGGAGTGGATAGCCACTGTCACCTGTGTGTAGAGAGTGGACATTAGTTTGGTGATCAGCGTCGCCTTGCCATGGGCCATCTAGGCCAGTACCCATGTCACCTCTGACTATTCCCCTCCCAAGATCCATGTCTTTCTACGTGATTTGCATACTCCCCCACTAGGTGACCAGTGGGGATGTTCCCACTCTCGAACCTGTGGCACAGTGCAGACTGGTGCCATATGAAGGCATCATGCACTCCTCCAGGGTGCGTGGCTCAGACATTGGTTATGCACCCCTTAGCATCACACACCACCTGACAGTTGATGCTGGCATAGCCCTTCCAATTAATGTACGCAGCACCTTCTGGGCCAGGTGGCATGCAGATGGCCACATGGGTGTAGTCAATGGCCCTGAGCATGCCAGGCATACGTGGTACCCTGTGGAACTCTTGTATGTGTGCTGTGTGCTCCGACGGTGTGCTGGGGAAACGGATGTACTCTGCAGCAAGTGGCAGCAATGTGCTGAGGAATTGTGTGAGTAGGGGTGACGCGGCGACTGGGTTATGCCTGTTGTGTCCCCTGTTGGTCTCTGGAAGGTGCCCATGGTGAGCAGACACATGTCAGCTGTTACCTTTGTCTCCACTGCAAGAGCATGGCTCTGTTGTGTGGGTGCCTGCATCTCATCACTGCACAGCTCACAGAGCCACCTCAGGATCACCCGGTTCAGGCAGTACCAGCCCACAGTCTTGGTGTCACTGTAGTGTTCGAAGCTGGTGCAGGTTCAGTACCTCCTGTTGGGGGCACACCACCAACGGGCCCTTCCATGGCCATGTCCCCCTGCTGCCTGCCTTCTCACACCCCTCATTACCACCTCCATCTGAATGGTGGCACTGGTCATGTCCCTGGCTTGTGTTCCCCCCCCCAGCAGCTGTAATCCGGTTCCCCCCACTGTCCTTTGTACTACTCCCCCTGCACCGGGAACACCTCCAAGCTTTGGCTGTCCTGCCCACTACCACTGCCCTCAGTCCACTGTGGCACAGGCTCCCCACTCCTGTCCTGTTGCCCTGAGTTCCCAGGTGTGCTCTGCCCTGCTCATTTCCAGTCCCACTCACTGATTCCCTGTCTTCTGTGGCCATCACCTTTCTCCCACCTCTGGCTTCCCTATAGCATTCTTGCGCCTCTCTCTTGTTCCTTTTTATTTTGGATCATTTCCGCTATCGCGCAACTTCCGCTTGCTCCCCTATTGCACATGGCGCATGCTGTTGAATATCACACTGCACCATTTATTCATGGTTCTTCCCCCTTCAGTTGCGGATGCATTCATTACCTTTGCGCTCTTGTGCATTGCGATTTCGGGGGCGCAGCTGCCTCCCGCTGAATATTGCAGTATGACGCATTTTTGGACTTACGCTGGTGCATCTCTGTTGCGCATGGCACAACCCTTTTGAATATCTGAGCCAGAGTGTTCCTGCACATATCATACTAAGGATTTCCCATTAGAAAAAGTAGATCAGGAAGCCTATATGTCTGTGGCACAGAAAGCGGGTCCAAAGTAGAAATCTGACATGCTAATACCACCATTCTCAGCAAGCTCCTCCCACAAGGAAATGGGACCCCAGCCACACATATCAAAGTTACCAACAACCCCTGTAACTCTTGTACAAGCTGTACAGACAGATCCAGTGATCCCCCAGTATCTCAAACCAGAGAAGAAGGGATTTCAGCCAGTACCACACTGTCCCTTTAGGCAATGTCACCTGAAGGTGTCTCAAAGAGGAGTGCAAATCTGCCTATTACTAAGGAACAGGAACCTGAGAGAAGTACTATGCCTTCTCCATCTACCCAATCATGGAGAAACTACAGTAAGCTACAGGAATGATGCTCATGAGTGGCCAGCCAAAACCTAATGTTCTAAGGAAGGATGAGATCCCCTTAAAAATGTGAGACACTACACCACCACCATGAGTGGGGAGACACAGAGCAGGATTCCTCCTCTGAGTAGAGGAAGCTATGACAGATTCCCAAGAATAAAAAAAAAAAGCCAGAACTCGATCTGCAAGAACTTTGAGCAGATCATCTAGGAAGAAGCAATGTCTCTTTTTTTCTCTTTGCTTGTTTGTCTTAATGACCCACATCCAGGAATTCAATTTACATTTGATGTCTTATAATTCTAATTGTATTAAGAATCCCAAGTGTAAATGAATTACTTTTGCAAAATTCCTGGATTCTGAGTCGGACATAATTTTCCTTCAAGACACAAGGCCACAAACAGTAAATGATACAGAAAGGGCTCAGAAAGAGTGGTATGGGGCCCATTCTTTTGGTCTCCTGAGGAATGCCCTTGGTTCTGGGGTAGCAATATTATTTAAAAATCCAAAGTGAACAGTGTCAAGGTTAGTAGACATTGTACCCACAGAGCATTATTATTGGACATAACCTATATCAAGACCAATCTGTGACTGATCAGTATCTACACCCCACAATCCAAATTCCTTGGGTTGAGATTTTCAAGCTAATTCCACTCTATTTACAGCTAAGGGTGTTTAATTAAGGGAATTTTAACTGTAAACTTGGAGTTTCAGATAGAGGAGCAAGTACTGTAAAAGTTTTCAGTGCCATGATTTTCCTAAAAAACATGTATGTGTAATATCTGCAGGTCTTGTAGCTGCTTTAAGCATTTTACTAGTACAGGGAAGCACACCTTTTGTAAACGAAACATTCTTCTAGATGGGATTTTTAGTTTGTTTCCCTGTGGCTACCCTTGAAATGTTTTAGAAACAGGGTTGTGGAAACATTTGATTTTGAGGACTTGTCCCATACACATTTTTGCCCAAAATTAAGGATAACGAAGGCCTCTTTATTATTGGATAAGGAAGTGGAGACAGAACATTTTGGTTAGATTGCTGCCAAGATGTCAGTACTGGTAATGTTTGATTACCCCACAGAATGGTGGGAAAACACAAAAAAGACATTAACAATTATTTCTGTCAAAAAGTGTTAAAAACAATTACTGAACAATATATAAAATACTTGCAAGCACAAAATCTGTTGCAGAAAATATTATCATGGCAGCACTCAAACCAGGAAGACTATTTTTCTCAAATTAAAAAAAAACGATGAAGATCAAATGAAACATTTACAGTATGACAGAGCTCAGCCTCTTTTACTGGAGCAAAAATATAGGACTCAAGGGAAGAAACAACAGGTCAACCCTATGACAGCTACAAGGAAAGGGACAGGAAATGGATTATTAGAAGATTTAAGAATGTGGATGGGAAAAGTGTGGAGAACCCTTTTGAAGTGCAGTTTATGGTGCAGGAATATGCTGAAAACACCTTCAGATCAGTCTTTCCTGTTTGGGTAACTTGCATGGATGTTTTGCAGGTGTTTATTTGCCACCACTTCTGGTGGAGATAAGGGAATGTATGTCTAAAGAGATATATTCAGAAGAAATTACAGAAGTTATCAATTCCCTGTCAAAACATACAGCCCCTGGTAGTGATGGGCTACCTAGTGAACTATATCAATTTTTGGCCTCAAATCTACTGAGGGATTTGGCAATGATTTGCTTAATTTCTTGCTAACAAATGGGCAAGTGGAAGGCAACATAGTGCAGGGTGTACTCACTTTCTTATTTAAAAATGGTGACCCAGATCTTATGCAGAACTGGAGACGTATCACTTTGTTGAATATGGGCATCAAGTCGGTTTACTGACTTTCAAAGCTCTACATGGACAGGGCCTGGACTATCTGAAAGAGCTCCTGGTCCCCTACTGCCCTGGTCGATCACTCCGCTCGGCCGATGAGGGGTTGGTAGAAATCCCAAGGGTGAATCTGGAATCATCTGGTGCAAGAGCTCTTGCCTATGCAGCCCCCACCCTTTGGAATTCTCTACCCTGTCTGTTACGGGAGTGCACAACTGTGGAGGGATTTAACCAGGGCTTAAAAACCTTTCTGTGGCACCAAGCCTTCTTAGCCAATTGAAATGTTTTTTTTTTTTCTGATTTATTGTTATAGTTATGTATTTTAACTGAATTGATGTCTGATGTTTGTATGATCTGTTTTTATACTGTTAGGTGCCTTGGCAATTGATAAGGCACTTTATAAATAAATTTATTATCATTAATAATATTTATCTTAAATCTTGGGCGGCCAGTTGAACCAAGCTGCCCAGCATCTAATAGTCCAAGCCAAAGCTTGAGCAATTCCTTGACAACTAGTTCAGGATAATTTTATTACTCTTTGTGAAGTAGTAACATGGGGGCAACATGGTCTTCTTGATGTTTTTCTCCTGAGACTATACAAGGAGAAGACCTTTGATAATGTTTCACATTCCTTTGTATTTTCTGTATTGGATAAGTATGGGGGCCCAAAAAAGTTTATTGAGTGACTATGCACAATATGCAGTTCTGCATATGTGACCTCACTGGTAAATGGATGGTTAGGGGATTATTGCAGAGTAAAGAAAGGGGTCCAACGGGGATAACCTTTAAGTCCCTCATTATGCATACAGTATTTTTTACTGCTCCAGTATTATGTAAACATGTACATATAGTTAATGTATGGGCACCAACATTGGCAGGCATGCCTCTCCATTTTAATTCACTTGTGTACACAGATGACCTGTGTCTGTGTGTCCCTGACATTAGTTCAGGGGAAGCAGCAAGGGTTATTCAGTTTTCAAATCTCTCAGGGCCCTTATAAATATACCAACTTTCTTCTTGGGACCCTGGACAAAGACCACCTGGTTGGGTATATCTTTATAGACCAAAGAAAGCCTTTTACCTGGTACATCACACATTTCTACCCTCAAAACTCCTCACAGTCGGACTTTCAGCAGACACAGTCAAATGATTTAGCAGCTACCTTATAGGCAGATCACAGCAAGTCAGGAACAATGGAGTATACTCTGATTCCAGACCTGTCACTATAGGGGTACATCAAGGTTCTGTATTAGGACCCCTCCTTTTTAGCTTATTCATCAGCACCTTCCCCTTAGCCTGCCCAAACCCAAGGGTGTCACTCTATGCAGATGACTCGGCCATCAGCACAAGTGGCCCCAGCCAAGAGGCTCTCACCCATGATCTGCAACTCAGTTTTGCTTCACTTGAAGAATGGTTCTTGGAAAATAAATTAGTCCTAAATTAGAAAAAGATGAAGATCTTGATTTTCTCCAATTTGCTTAAGAGAAACAAGATTGTCCCTCTTATCATCCTCAACTCAAATAGTGTTGGCCTGGATCAGGTCGGGACTTTTAAATACCTAGGTGTCACAATTGACCAGTCCCCTCACCTTTGCTTTCCATTTTAATCAGCTGGTATGCAACAACAACAGAAAACTGGAGGCCTTCTATAGGCTGAGGCATAACCTTATCACCATGGCCAAAACAGTGATAGTCACCAGCTCCATCTTCCCCATGGTCGACTAGGACATAATGATCTACAAGGCTGCCACAAATATTGTATTAACCAGGGTCAAACGGTTACTGAACAAAACCTGTCGCTTTGTCACAGGGGCTGACAGAACCACCCACTCATGCACTTTTTATGCCCCCACAAAGTGGCTCCCCCCTAAACAATAGAATAAAATATCAGACCTACAAGCTTGGAGCAAAAGCACTGATGGGCCTCACCTCCCCTGGGGTTCAAACACTCCTAGTCCCTGCAAATGGTGCTTATGCTACCAGAAACTCCACCCATGACAACCTGTCAGTTTCCTACTGCCAAACAGGTCTGGACAAGCATTCATTTGGGGCCAGAGTCCCACAATGGTCAAATGAATTGGCTTTGCCACTCATGGGGCCCTCCAGGGTACTCCAAGACTGGTTACTTCAAAAGGAAGCTTCTGAAGGCTATCTCACCTGACACCCCATGTAACTGCCCCAAGCAACAACACCCTCCCATCTCACCTGACAGCTGCACCCCACACACTCATTTACCTGCTTAGCTTATGCCACCTTAGTCCACTGCAGTAGATTGGAAGTTCTCTTGCTCCAACCATGCTGCAATCCCTACACTGATACTATGTCCCAAATGTCTTTGAATCCTGAATGCCTGGCAATACCATAAAGGGCTACTAATTATGAACTCGTACAATGTGTTACTCCATTGTATTATCCTGGTTGATGACAATGTCTTCACTGGTTGTCACTCCTTGTTTGATTGTTACCTATTGTATTCGTCCTTCTTTTGTGTACCAAAGACTTATTGTAGTGATTTAGTTGTTATCAATTGTATTCTATCTTATTATGTACCAAAGACTTATTGTAGAGACTTAGTTCATGATGAGGAACCTTTGCAAATGAGAATGTCTGCTCAAAGATATTCATCTGATTGCTTAATTAAAAGTAAATAAATATGAAAGTGTTGGTGTACAGATAGAGATGTGCAAAATTGGAAAATTTCGCCCAGCAAAATATTTCATGTAATTAGCGCATTTCGCGAAATGCAAATTTTAATATGGATGAGCACATAATTTGGCTAAGCTGGCAAAATTTCGGCTCCACGGGTGAAATTTCTCGCACCTGTGGGCGAAATTTTGCTACCTGCTGGAGTAGTTTCTCCTCCCATGGCAAGATATTGTGGCCACTGACCAAAGTTCTCCCTGGTATCTTGTGGTCCCCTCTGCCGCTGACCGCTCACTGGCTGAATTCTGGTATCCAGTGATGCCCTCCCCGGCTGATCACTGGCTGAAATTGCATTTGTTAAGCACTGCCTCAAGTTACCCTGCCCCCCCATTTGTTTATTTAAAAAAAAATTCACCCTCCACTCCCTGGTGTCTAGTGGACCCTCAGCCAATCACCGGCCATAATTGCATTAAATAAAGCCCCCAAAGTTACTCTGCCCTCTCCATTTGTTTTATTTGAAAAATAATAAAATTCACCCTCCACTCCCTGGTGTCTAGTGGACCCCCACCCCTCACCCCATCATTAGATAGCAGCATCCACCCAGCTTCCCCAGTGTTTTCTGGTCTGTCTGGTTTTGGTCAAATGTCTTAATATGTTTTGGTTCCTGGAGACTTTGGGTCAGGTTGGGAGAAGGTGCTACTTCCCAAGGGGCTCTGGAGAGATCTGTATAGAGGTTTGCCTTGGATTTGTGGCAGATAGTATAAGCTTGGGCTTATTTTGTTCTCCATTTTTTTATTTTTGTTTCTATGAAGGGGCTTGGGAGAGATCCGTGCAGAGGTTTGCCTTGGATTCATGTCAGATAGTAGAAGTGTGGGCTTATATTTTTTTTCCTTTTTTGCTTTTTGTTTCTATGAAGAGTGTGGATTTTGTTTTTTGCTTTTCTCGTGTATGACTGTAGCAAATTAGGTGATGATTTTTGCTTGAAATAATTGTTTTATTATTCCCACTAAAAATCCCCTACCCTTCTGAAGGGACCAGCATTCTCCTTACTTCCTGTGAGGAGGAACCCAGAGAGAAGAATGATGGAGCTCTGTCCAGGGAAAATGAGATCAAATGTTGACTGTAAATGGTGCAATAGAAGTTGAGTCGGAGAAAGAAACAGAAAAAAATGGCTTGATAGATTATGCTGTACTGAAATTACTAGAAGCATAGAAACAGCTTGAGAAGATCCTACACAAAAGAAAAAGCAAACTGCTAGAGATGGTAGCAGAAGATGACGCCTGCTGCTATGAGAGAGAGGTGTAGAGGAAGGAGACGTTACATAAAGGGTGGATGAACAAACTGGAGATTGAGCCTAACAATGTTGTCAGGCTAGCAGCATCAGTGACTGTACTTCTCTCTTGTCCACTCAACTGGTCAGCTCAACTGAGCAGCAACTTCAATGCCTCAAGAAGTGACAGGCATGCTATTTCTATGGAAAGAAAAAAACAGCAAGGGAAAAAAAGAAAATGAGAAGGAAATTTCTATCCTGTCACTGAAAGAAGCCCTGCTTTAAGTCTGAATGGGTGAGAAACAGGGTGACAGGCGAATGGCATCTACAGTAATTCTCCCATATTACTGGCTTTTCAGCAAGAGGAAATGAGCAGAGCAGAAACAGACAACACTATACAGGAAGACAGAATGGCAGCTACTGGAGCATCAGAAGGCAGACAGAAAAAAGTGGATTTTATGGTACACCCAGGATAGAGAATAATGGGCAAACAGCACTGCCTGCATATGAAGAATCGCCTGCATATGAAGAAACAACTGCAATGAACAAAGTCACTCCTTACTCACAGGAAGAAGCAGGTATGAGTTCTCCTCTCAAAAGCAGCCAATCAATCTGTAAAAGAAAAATGTAATGAACAGAACAACTTAGTCACCCCAGCACTTGGAGTGAGGGAAACAAGTACTGTAGTATAATGCCCTCTCAGCCACAGAGGCAAGCAGAAAATTAAATTCCTAACAGAGCTACAGCAGACTGTTCAAACACTGAATAAAATAGATCAAGTAATATGCTGCAAGGAAACTAAAGAAACTTCAAGATGGCAGATCTATTTGAAGTGGAATCAGCAATGCATAGAAATACAGTAAGGCTATGATACAGATGAGGACTAGAATTGCCCCCAGACAGGACTTATGTGGGCAGAACCTTATTAAAATACTCACTACAATTATTGCCTCAGAGATCTATGCCCTGATCTACATTCCTGGAGATGTTAGCTTCTACTCAGCTTTAAAACAGCCACTGCATTGGAATGTTTTAGGGTTAAATACCATAAAATAAAGTACACCACCTTTTCGATCCCCTTCCAGACCATGCCAATTATGAAATGTCCATCGGTGTCCATCACTAGCCCTCTGGGCCACCACCACCATCCGTGGTTGCCTCCAAAGAGGATCTCTGCACACCTGAACAGCACAAAGGAGCCTACTGTAACCCACCCCTGAGACCCAGCTTGCAGGCATCCATCACTAGCCCTCTGGGCTACCACAGCCATCCACAATCACCTTCAACGAGGATCTCTGCCCACCTACACGGCATGCAGGAGCCTGCTGCAACTGACCCTGAGACCCAGCTTGCAGGTGTGGCCAGGACATGGCCCCAGGGAGCCAAGGCTGTGTGTATCTCACTACAGGGATTTTTTCCATATTTGAAAATCTGGCTTGTTTCTTGGGATGGCTCCTTATTAATCCATTAAGACTTAGGAGCTCACTGATTGGCCCTTTCTCCCTGCCTTGTATTTTTATCTCATTTTCTCATATCGGAACTCTGCCCCTTATTTTTAAAATGTTATTCTGGTTGTCTGTAACTCCTAAAACTAAAACCCCTGCTCAGCTTAAATTTTTCTCTGTGACACACTGAACTTGTAGACTTTTGTTTGGTCTAGTCTCATGTGGAAATGCTGTTTCAGTGTGCTACTGCCAAATTTTGAATTTAATTTAGAGGGTTTGCATGAGCTATATTGCTTGCCTTTTTTACTGATTTAAACCAAGAGTTAGAGATTGTAATTACTCTGAGTGCTAAAGGAACTTGAACTATGTACTTGCATTTTGAACAATTGTGACTGAGCTGTAAATTGCTTGTATTGTACAGTGCCAACCTTTCTGCAACCTTTTGTCTGCCCCTGATTGCTGCTTCCTTTGTTTCTCTCCCTTTATAGACCCTGCTGGCTCTGAGCCTTTGGTCTGAGACCTGCCCCCCTATTTAACCTTTTCTGTGACACAGCTCCTTTATGTTAATATAAATTCTTAAATCTTACCACCATTCCTGAAGCCTATCTAACCCCCTGTCTGTCCCTTTCTCCCACAGATGTCCATCGCTAGCCCTCTGGGCTACCACCATCATCTGTGGTTGTCTCCGATGAGGATATCTGCCTGCCTATATGGTGCGAAGGAGACTGCTGCAACTCGCCCCTGAGACCAAGCTTGCAGATATGGCCAGGACATGGCCCCTGGGAGCTAAGGCTGCATGTCTCTTGCTACAGAGATTTTTCGGTTCACCCACCCTTCCTGCCCCCTCACTCTTTAAATCCACTCAAGAGCCTTCTTTCTCACATTTAATCTATCTCGATTGGCTGCTGCAACTGGTGCTCCATTTTACTTGCCTTCCACTGGGAAGCCTCTACCCTGTCTATGTCCTTTCTGAGATGTGATCTCCAGAACTAGACACAGTACTCCAGGTGGGGTCTCACCAAGGAGTGATACAGTTGCAACACCACCTGTCCCTTGCTGCTGGTAATTCCTCTCCCTATCGACCCCAGCATCCCATCAGCCATGCCTACTCCCTTGTTGTACTGTCCTACCACCTTGAGGTCATCTGATACAATAACCCTACGGTCTCTTTTCTGCTTTGTGACTTTTGTGACTGCCAATACCTCAGCCCCCCCCCCATTTTATACCCTGACCCTAGATTTCTGTGCCATATGTGCAAGATTTTGCACTTTTCTGCATTGATACCCACATGCCACACCTTTTACCACTCCTTGAGTTTTCTCCTGTCTCTATTCCTATTCTTCATACTATAGGTCCCAACACTGAGTTCTGAGGCACCCCGCTGGTCACTGTCCCCCTCTTTAGAGGCAGTGCCAGTTACCACCATCCTGCTATAATTAAAACATTATACAGGGAGTGTCTTTGAGAGTTGTAAAGAGAGGATTTGAAAATGAGTGATGGTAAATTTGAAAGATGATAAAGGTAAAGCATTAAGGTCAAAACCGCAGACAGCGTAAACTGATGCGCATTGTTTGCAAGGTGAGTTTGGGACAGATAGTAGTCATGGTTTATTTTATATGGTACCATTCTCAGATCACCTTACATGAGAATAAAACTTTACACAAATAAATGAAAAAATAAACAAAAAAAAAAAAACAATCAGCTCAATATTTAAGACAGCAATAAACAGAAAGAAAAGCAGGCAGCCCACATAATGTCTACATAAGGGGAAATATTAGTTTCTAGATTCCTTGGATGTCCTAAGCATTGATAGTTCCTAATCAGAAAATGTTGGTGTTAGCAAGTGAATTTAAGGTGATGCAGGCAATAAAGCATCTTAATAAGAGAACAGCCCCCAAGCAGGATGGGTTAACGGACAAATTTTATAAAAAATATATGTAGCTATTGACCAAACATTTACAAGACATATTTGATGACCGCTTGCAGTTAGGATAATTACCAGGTGAAATGGGTGACCCGCTACAAATTTTTCTTCTTTAAAGGAGATCATCATGATGTAAGAAATTGGTGTCTTGTATTCCTTTTAAATTGAGACTTCAAAATACTAACAGAAATCTTACTCAAGAGTTTGGTAACTTTGGTAACACATCTACAAATTTCAGCTAACACCTGCTCTAGTCCCAGAAGATCAATGCAGGATAACCTAATCTTAACTCCTTAAGTTATTGATATGAATAAAACAGATATATTAGAAGGATTTGTTATATCACTCAATCAGGAAAAAGCTTTGTGCCAGGTTTCACATGAATATCTTCGTCAAGTTCTAAAATATCATGGGATTCTGCCTAACTTTGTTAACTGGATATGAACGCTCCATTTTTCAGCACCATTCAGACCACACAAAAATTGATGGTTGGGCACTAAAGCAACTATCAAATGAGGGGTAAAACAAGGTGCTCTTTAAGCTTCATATTAGACAGTATGGCCCAGATATTCAAAAGGGCTGCACCATGCGCAATAGGGTTGCTCCAGTGCAAGTCTGAAAATGCACCATTCTGCGATATTCAGCGAGAGGCAGATGCGCCCCCCAAATCACGCTGAGCAAGAGCGCAATGATAATGAATGCATGCTCAACTGAAGGGGGAGGAACCATGCATAAATGGCACAGTGCGATATTCAACAACATGCGTCATGCGCAATAGGGGAGCAAGCGGAAGTTGCGCGATAGCGGAAATGAGCCAAAATAAAAAGGAACAAGGGCGAGGTACAAGAGCGCTACAGGGAAGGCACATGTGGCTGACTGATAGGCAGACAAACAGGGCTGGAGGGACACACAGGGCAGGACAGGAAAAGGGCACCCTGAACCCACAGGCACAGGGAAGGTGTGGGGAGCCACAGCCAGTGCAGAAGGGGGAAGTGTCACACAGCACTGAGGCCACTACAGGAAGGTGTTCCTGGTGCAGGGGAAGTAGCAGCCAGGACAGCGGGGGGAACACAGAAACAGCTGCCAGGGGGGGAACACTAGCCAGGGACATGGCCAGTGCCGCCATCCAGATGGAGGCAGTAATGAGGAGGGTGAGAAGGCAGGCAGCAGGGGGGCATGGCCATGGAAGGGCCCATCAGCAGTATGCCCCCAACAGGCAGTACCGAGCCTGCACCAGCTTCAAGCTGTACAGCGATACCAAGATCATGGGCCAGTATCACCTGAATCGGGCAATTCTGAGGCGGCTCTGTGAGCTGTGCAGTGCTGTGATGCAGGCACCCACACGACGGAGCCATGCTCTATCAGTGGAGACTAAAGTGACAGCTTGCATGTGCTTGCTTACCATGGGTACCTTCCAGAGACCAACAGGGGACACCACAGGCATAACCCAGTTGGCCTCGTCATGCCACCTCACCCAATTCCTCAGCACACTGCTGCCACATGCTCCAGAGTACATCCATTTCCCCAGCACACTGGCGGAGTGTACAGCAAACATACAAGAGTTCCACAGGGTAGCACATATGCCTGGTGTGCTAGGGGCAATAGACTGCATCCATGTGGCCATCTGCACACCACCTGGCCCTGAGGGGGCCGCATATATTAGCTGGAAGGGCTATGCAAGCATCAACTGCCAGGTGGTGTGCGATGCCAGGGGGCACATGATCAATGTCTGTGCCATGCACCCAGGGGGAGTACATGATGCCTTTATCTGGCACCAGTCAGCACTGTGCCACAGATTCGAGAGTGGGGACATCCCCACTGGCCACTTAGTGGGTGAGTATGCAAACCATGCAGACAAACGTAGAGCTTGGGAGAGGCATGGTCAGAGGTGACATGGGTACTGGCCTACATGGCCAAAGGTAGGGTGACGCTGATCACCAAACTAACCTCCACCCTCTACACACAGGTGACAGTGGATACCCACTCCGTCCTTGGCTGCTCACACCATACTGGCGGCCCGTGATCCCATTGCAGCAATGCTACAATGAGGCACATGCAGTGTCATCGAGTGGGTGTTAGGGATACTGAAGGCACATTTCCATTGCCTGGACACCTCCAGCGGTGTCCAACAGTACAGCCCCTCAAAGGCCTGCAGACTATTCCTGGCCTGTTGCATCCTACACAACATGGCCAACGTCTGTGGGATGGCCGTACAGGTTGAAGAGGGGGACAGCGATAGGGATGATGAGGACGCCAGTGACGATGGTGATGGGCAGCCCCCCCTTGGGCGAAGGGACCCCCGACAGCACCAGCTGGCACAGCTGCACTGGGACACCATCACAGAGGAGCACTTCTGACAACCCAGGTAAGTCATGGGGCCATGTGCAACCACCAGTGGCAAAGGCACAACCCACAAACATTCATGGACACACACCAGGGATGCATGCTGTCAAGGGAAGTGGCCGAGCATGGAACCGCACACACCGCCAGGGATGGGCAAGGTCTAACATGGCACACAGTCATACACACACACACACACACACACACACACACACACACACACACCTCACAAAACATGTACAAAGGGTAGGATGAATGCCGGCCCAGACCGCCACCCCTAGCCACACACATGTCCACAGACCACCATGCCCACTGCCTGTCATTGTGCATGTGTCAGATGCTGGGCATCATTGCACAGTGGTGTGCAGTGCAACACAGGCATCATCATGCACACACAACAGCGGACAGCAGCTGGGAGGGTGTGCAGATGGAATGTGTGTGTGCATGCAGGGCCAGGTACCCCACCTGTGTATTGCCCGCTGAATGACACAATGCACACAGGGCAGCATCAGACAGTAGCCATGCTGGGAGACAGGTCAATCACATGCCACAGTGCCACGGCTGCCACAGATGTGTGGACGGCCCTGCCGAGACCTGCTAGCAGTGACAGGCTGACCACTGGCCTCATGGGGTGGCACCAATGGTCCCCCAGGGGTTCCACTGCATGAACATGACCGTGTTTGCGCAGAGGTCTGCAGCACACCGAACAAGCCTGCACCAGGCATGCTCAGGATGCCCACAGCTAAACCCAGCATCGACAAGGATGGTGTTGCATGATGCCAGGAATGGGGGGGTGGACATTGCACTGCGTGGTGTCTGCGACGCATGGGCAAATAACTGTGTGCCCATTGTGGCCATGACAGCTGTGAATGCCTGTGTCTGCCTGTCAATTGCAGTGGTCACATCCTCCTGCAACTGGTCCATCCCTGCCAGGAGCAGAGTGGTGTCTCTGCTGCACTGCTCTTCTGCCTAGCACAGAGCCGCACTCAGTGCATCCACGGCCATCACAAGCCGCATCTGTTGATTGACAGATGCTTGCAGTATGCGGGTGTGCTCATCTAAGAGGTCATCTGCCTGATCAGCATGCTGTCCCTCAGGGTGTTTGCAGCCCTGTTGCTCATCACCCCTTGAGGGTGGGCGCTGCACACCAGGGCCAGGCCAGGGCATGTCCACAGGTGGTGCACTGATGCTGCCCCCTGACACTGTACCCCCATGGCCATTGGCCAACTGCTGATGCTGCCCCTCCGGCTGCTGCTCTCCAGGGCTCAATGGTGCCGCCACAGTGGCCACAACAGTCCCACTGTCCTGGACACACACCAGTGCTGCCCCACTAGTGCAGACAGGCACAGGCTGGGACTGTGATGACACGTAGGCCTCCACAGTGGCACCACCCACAGCCATGGCCGTGATGTCACCTGCTGTGTGGCCATCCTGTGGCTCACACGTGTCACTGCCCATGTCATTAGCTCCATCATCATCGGTGATGGATCTGGCACCAGCCCGAGTCTCAACATGCTGGCATCCATAGACGCTGACATGCTGGGACACGGGCAGGGCCTCCTCCTCACCTGCTCCACCAGCATCAGTCCGGAAGTCCAGGCGGGCCCACTGTCGCCCTGACCCCTGTATTCCTGTGGAGGTTGATGGGCCCTCCTCTATCTCCATGTTACTGGCCTCAGTGGAGAAGCCCACCACCGCTGACCCATGCAGATGCTCAGGAGCTATAAGGGGAAAAAAAGTAGCATTACTGCATGTGACCTACCCTGTCTCCCCCCAATAGACAGACCATGACCTACCATGCAGTGAGGGGCTACCACCAGTCTGGAATCCACCACCCGGAACACCCTCAATGGTGCAACGCTGCATGCTGCCAGCAACCCGCTCTTCCTGTGGGGTCAGGCATTGCACCTCTGGCTGTCCCCCACCGGCCGCAGACCATGCTGCCCTGATGGCAGCCACCTTCTCTTTAATCCTCCACCTGTCCGTGCCCATCTTTTTTTTGCACTCCTGCACAGAGTGCTGGTGGCTGCCATGCAGGTTGACAGCACGTGCCACCTCCTCCCATGCAGCAGCACGGGCCTGTGGTGTTCCCTGGCATCCGCTGAGAAGCGGCTCCTGGTTGAGGTAGGCCTCAAACAGGGCATCTGTCTCAGCCTTTGTAAAGTTTGGCCTCCTCTTCCTCCCACGACTCTGTTCCTCTTCCTCCACCACACGATCAGTCATGATTCATCCTGTGAGAATGACAGGTGTTACCTGTGACTGTGCAGTCCCATGTATGTCCCAAACACCACAGTCCACACTCCCAAACAGCATGCAACTCATCGCAATAGACTGCAGTAACCGACTATGGCCAGTGTAGCCCAATGTCGCATTTTTATAGTGCAACCCATGCAAAAGAGGCGAGGCGCATCTTTAAGTGGATGCAAATGCATTGACTGCGCCATTGAATGGCTGATTAGATGATTTGCATATGCCTGCTGAATATAGCGCTGTTGCACTTTGCGCAATTGTGTTGAACGTGCTGAGCCAAGGGCGCAGTTCTGTGACATGTGCAGTACACACCTAGCTGTACATGCCCAGGTTGATGACGCAGGTGCCTGCCATGCTGCTGATGTGCTGCGCACAGGAGGCAGTGCAAGGGCATGGCCACCATTGTGCCAGTGGTGCTACAGCACTGTTCACATATATGGCGCTGTGGCACTGGGGCGTTGTAGGCGCACTGGGGCAACAGCGCTGTAGGCTGCTACAGGAGGTGACACACAGGCACCCAATCACTCTACACACATTGGGTTCAAATCGTGCTGTGGCTGTCCATGCGCCAGAGACCCTTGACCCTGTGCCCATCCTTTGCCCCCTAGGCACCATGCGTCAGGCATGGGTGCACCACTATCATGCTGTTTGGTGACAGCGCGATAGGGAATGGCAGTGCTGTACCGCGCAGCATCTGCATGTGGCAGGACCGTGCTGCAGAGTGCCATTTTGATTGAACCAGACAGCAGAGATGGCACTGAGGTGTGCTGTGGTTTGGAGCCCGGTTGAGCTCGCCAACCTGGTGGCTATAGTTGAGCCCCATGCTGGGGCTTTGTTTGGAGAGGCACCCCTGGACAGGGCCAGGAGTGCAGTATGGCAGGAGGTGGCCGATGCCCTGGAGGAGGCCACCGGTATGGGATGAATGGTGGAGCAGTGCCGCCACCATTATGGGGACCTGAGGTGCAGGGACCCGGACCTGCTTGCCTACCTGTGGGCACATGCCAGGAGGGGCACAGTGCCATGGCCAGGTAGGTACAGCATCCATACACTTTTAATGTCCATACGGGTATCACGGTTGCATGTGTCCGGCACATGGGGTCCATCTGGTGTTTGCCGTGGTGGTGGTATTGGGATGTGGGGTGGATGGGTATGGCTGTGTGGGATTGCACACACATGGGGATGGGGGGACTTTGCTACTGGATTGTACTGTTCCTCTCTCCATGTTTGCATCTTAGGGCCAGAAGAACAGTGGTGGAACAGGGACTGGAGGCGCCGCATGGAGGAGCAGCGGGACAGGAGGGGTGATGGTGGTCCGCGGTGCGTGGACCAGCCTGATGATGGTGAGTGCCTTACATCCATGATTACTATTGCATGCTGTATAACTGGGCAGGCAGTGGGGCATAGCCACCATCCATTGACACCACTGCCATGCACGCAACTTGTTACAGTCAGCACTGTCCAGTGGCACTGCATATCTGGGAGTGCATCAATGGTGGTCCATGCGTGCACTGGGCACATGGCTGTGGCACTGCCTGCACACCGCATAGCCAAGTCACTGTACAGCCACGGTGATGCTGTGCAGGACATGGGCGGTGGGTGTGTGCAGTGGTCCCCATAGCTGTGGCTGCCTGGGTGGGCAGGTCTTGTGGACATGGTCACTGTGGGTGGTCGCACACCATCACAGGGGTGTGGCACATGGCTGTATGCCATGCACAATGGGTTAGCTGCAGGGGGATGGACAGTCACACCTATTGACTCTGCTCCCTTGTCCTAGGTGGACGGCAACTCCTGCAAATACAGCAGAGTCTACATGAGCTGCTCCAGGTGGCAAGGGAGACCTTGCAGCTCCTTCAGAGAATACACCACCACGGGGTCAGGAGTAGACGGAGGAGCACACATCGGCACCATGAAGAGGAGGACTGGGGCAGCCGTTGATGTCCCTATGCCCCGACTACCACCTTCCTCCCTTTGACCCACCCTCACACCCCTTCTTCCCTCTCCCATATGTTCACCCCTGCCCCTTACCTGCCCCCACCAGTTATGTGGCCCTTCCTCCCTCTTGTAAATAATTGTACATAGTTTTTCTTTACATCTTTTCAATATATGTATTTTGTTATGACAACTGTGGTGGTCTCTGATTTGCAGCAGGCTACAGGTGCTCAGCTGCAGTGGTGTGCATGGCATCAGGGGTGGTGCACGCATGGGCGTGTGTGTGTGTGTGTGTGTGTGTGCAGAGGTGAACCGCTTATGGTGTGGGCAGGGGGATCAGTCACTGTCTGTGGTTTGTGGGTTGTACTCTGTGCACTGGATGCCTGTGTGCATTGGTCCACGGGGCCTGCACTGTGTGCATGGCACCCCTGTCAGACCGTCCATGGCCTGTGCAGATGACACCCTTGCATGTCTGTGATATGCACGGTCTGCTAGCATGTCAGTGGTGGCTGTCCATGCTGGATAACAACTGTACCCGGCACAATGCCAGGTTGCCTGCCATCACCAGTATGGTGCATGTCTGCCTCCAGTGGCACTGTGGCCTCCGCTGTTGTTGTCCCCCCCTCCATGCTGTTGCTTGTGTCTGTTGCAGAGGATGTGCTCCAGTGTTTGTCAGGTGTGCTCCGGCAGCATGCTGGTGGCATACAGCTTCATGGTGCCTGCACATAGTGGCTGGCACACCTGTGCAATGTAGGGTTGCTGGCCGTGTGTACACATCAGCCATGGCCACACACCAGTGGGTTGGTTGACCCACTACTGTGTCCCTGTGTTGGTGTGCCCTTGGGTATGGGTGGGTGTTTGTCCATGCACTGTGTTTCATCCTGTGTGGTGCATGCCTCCATGCTACACTGTGCATGTCTGTGCTGGCTGTTGTGGTCAGTACTGGGATGAGATGTGTCCTTGGGAGGGTGTGCAGGGTGCTGTACCACTGGAGGTGGGGTCCAGGGCATGCTCTGTCACATGTGGTGTACCTCATGTGCTGATGCATGGTCAATCTCTCAGCTGTACCTTGGGGGGAATGTGCAGGGCGACACTGTGTATGCATCTGTTGCATCGCTGTCTGTTGCCACCAACTGCAGGGTACTGATTGTGGGGCTGCCTTGCATGGCTCCATGGTGCACAGGGTTGCATTGTCACAGTGGGGGTGGTGGCATGCATGAGGTGTCCTGCACTGTTGGGAGCTACTCCTGGGCAGGATGTATGGGGATCATGGTGCAGGGTGTGCTCTGCATTGGTGGGATGGTGTGGTATGGGGTGGTCGGCCCTCCTTGTGTGCCGGTCACAGCTTGCCAGGGGGTGTGCTGGGGCACCATGGCCCGGCTGTGGGTTGGTTGCTGGTATCCATGGACCAGTGGTTATTCCAGCTCTCCCCCAGTTGTGCAGTGCATAAGGTGTGGGGGACGATGTCTGTTCTGCTGTGTGTTCCTCTGCCCATCTGTGGCATGGGTGGTGGGCCCCTGCATCCCTGGTTGTGCTGTTGCATTGCTGGCCTGATGCAGGGGGCTTCCCTGGTTATGCTATGGCACATCTGGACTGCTCCGCTGAGCATCCCTTGTTGCGCTATGGCTCATCAGATATGCTCAGCTTCACATCCCTAGTTGTGCTATGGAGCAGGCGGTGTGATATTCAGTCATCGGCCGTAGGCGCATCTTGGCCGGCACAGTTTTTGAATATTGCGCTTCTTGCACATGGGCACAGTGGACTTGCGCTTGCTCCTGCTGTTGCGCACTTTTTGGGCACAGTTTGAATATCTGAGCCTATATTCTTAGTTTAGATATTATTTTAAGAATTATCACTCAAACTGAGGATATTCAAGGCCTTACTTATGATCCTAATGCTCCACAAATCAGGATTATGGGCAATGTGGATGACATTTGTTTGTATGAAATACAGACTCAGGTAAAAAAAAGGGAAAATGCTGTACATTTTTTATTACAATTTATCACAATCTCAGGATCTATAGTACTGTGAAATAAGACAAAATATAGAATGGCAGTGACTAGGTATGCAGCTTATAATTGCAAGCTCAGTAAGCACCTTTCCAGCATGTGCCAGGTTCTGCTGTGAATACGGACCATTATATGTTGGATTCTATGCATTCCTGGGATAATTGCTGTAATCAAATAAGTGTGAATTATCCAGTTAATTAATGATCCAGCTCAGGTACTAACATTTTTACAGTACATGGGCTGGATTTTCATAGCCCTTAGATTGCCACAAGCCCCAAGTGTACCAAAGGTATGGTGCACTATGCTTGCCACAATCTTTTTTATTCTTTGTTAAACCGATATGACCCTCTAAATAAGTGCCTGTTTTCAGGGGCAACCTGGGAGCTTTGGGGTGGTTAAGTGACTTGCTCAGAGTCACAAAATTTGCAAGTGGAGGTTGTGGGATTCAAACCCATGTCTTCTGAATGTGCCAAGTTCATTTACAGCTTGTTACTCTAGCCTCTAGGCTATACTGCCAGCCTCAGTCTACTGGGCTTTTCCATCATGTGTGGCAATTGATGCAAGTTAAACCATATTTTTGTGGTCTGCCTTGTATCAATCTCAGGGACTGTTTCTGGAATTTGGCGCAACTGCCATAAATCAGGAAAACTGTCGCAACTGTATCTGACCTTTGCATGCTCAGTGTCCCACATCATACAGTCACCTGATCTTCCTCAGGGAGCATGGCTTTTCATCCAGCCACTTTCAGCCACACCCCCTGATGAAGGTTAAGCAACCAAAGTTGTAGACACACTGGGATGCTTGTATGGGGATTGTACTCTTCTAAGTCTGCAATGCTGCTGTATGATATTGAACACTGAGCAATTTCATCATCTGCAGTAGCAGTATAGTGTCATGGTAGTACTAATAACAAGCATTTGTCAATGCTGAACGTTCGCTTGCAGGTATTTGCAGTGGTATTTGGCACTTGGACATGGCTTAAAAAAATCAGTGACAAAGAAGTACAAGCATTTGTCAATGCTGAATGTTGCTTGCTTCTATGTGCTGTTTAGGTATTTGGAAGTCATTGGAGTGCAAATATTGAAAATTCGTGAACTTACGAGCGTACGTAGGAACTGCGCAATGCACGCTTGTAAAACAGTCATTTTTAGGAATTTTTTCACCAAATTTTCAACATAGCCATTTTAAGACCTCTGCTCATGAACAGTGTCACTGTGATTTTCTTAATGTGTCCCATACATTGATTTTGCACACCGACTGAGCCATTGAGCGCTACATGGGCGGAAACACCCATGGGCAGGATGTGAAAAATGACAGCTGTACTGCTCAAAAGGAGGTGTGGTAAAATGGTAATGTTGAAAATCTGTAGTGAAAATATTGAAAATTCGCAAACTTACGAGCGTGCGTAGGAACTGCGCAACACACGCTCGTAAAACAGTCATTTTTAGTAATTTTTTCACCAAATTTTCAACATAGCCATTTTAAGACCTCTGCTAATGAACAGTGTCACTGTGATTTTCTTAATGTGTCCCATACATTGATTTCACACACCGACTGCGCCATTGTGCGCTACATGGGCAGAAACACATTTTGGGCAGGATGTAAAAAATGACAGCTGTACTGCTCATGAGGAGGTGTGGTAAAATGGCAATGTTGAAAATGTGGAGTGAAAATATTGAAAATTCACAAACGTACGAGCATACGTAGGAACTGCGCAATGCACGCTCGTAAAACAGTCATTTTTAGGAATTTTTCATCAAATTTTCAACATAGCCATTTTAAGACCTCTGCTAATAAACAGAGTCACTGTGATTTTCTTAATGTGTCCTGTACATTGATTTCACACACCGACTGCGCCATTGTCTTCATGAAGGGAAACACGTTTTGGGTGAGATGTGAAAAATGACAGCTGTACTACTCATAAGAAGGTGTGGTAAAATGGCAATGTTGAAAATCTGGAGTGGAAATATTGATAATTCGCAAACCTACGAGCGTGCGTAGGAACTGCGCAACGCATGCTCATAAAACAGTCATTTTTAGGAATTATTTCACCAAATTTTCAATATAGCCATTTTAAGACCTCTACTGATGAACAGTGTCACCATGATTTTCTTAATGTGTCCCATACATTGATTTCGCACACCGACTGTGCCATTGTGTACTACATGGGCGGAAACATGATTTGGGCAGGATGTGAAAAATGACAGCTGTACTGCTCATAAGGAGGTGTGGTAAAATGGCAATGTGGAAAATCTGGAGTGAAAATATTGAAAATTCGTGAACTTACGAGCCTGCATAGGAACTGCGTAACGTACACTCGTAAAACAGTGATTTTTTTGAATTTTTGCACCAAATTTTCAACTTAGGGTTTTGAGTCCCCTTCTCATGAATGATGTCACTGTCATGGCATTATTCAGGCCCAAAGGGTGATTTCACACAGTGATTGGCGCAGTGACTGTGAAATCACCCTTCAGGCCCGAATAACGCCATGACAGTGACATCATTCATGAGAAGGTGTCCCAAAACCATGTTGAAAATTTGGTGCAAAAATTCCAAAAAATGTCTGAGATATGCAAAAAAAGTTGAAAACCCCCTATCTAGCCCATTATACAGCTTACCGGCATTTCCTCAGTTCGCGGTCGGCTTTGAAGAGTGCAGATGTGTTCCCGGTCCACCGATGATTGTCGCGCCAAGCTCCAGAGGTAAGTATGGGGTGAGGGGGGTGTGGGGAGGCAGGGTGCGTAGTGGGTGGGTGCGGGTTGTGGGAGGGGGAGCTGGGAGAAGCGCCGTGGGACCGTTTTTAATTTACAGGTTTTTCATAAAAAAAGACGACGTGGGATGTTTGCCATTCTGGGGTGGGCTCCCAGCGTGGCAGAAGGATGGCTGGGGAGCCATGGAGCTGACAGGGGATTGGACACCCCCTTTGGCAGATGACGCAGGCCGTTTGCCATGCTGGGGTGGGCTTAGCGTGGCAGCAAAAGATTTGGGGCGTGACGGTGCTGTGTATGACAGCGGTGTGGTTGCCTTTGAAGAGAAGACCACCGCTGTCATACACAGCACCACATCCGATTGGTGCAGGACTGCCACTCCTGCTCAATGGAGCACGGGATTGCAGAGGAGGGGCACACCTCCAAAGTGTCCCATTCTCCCAAGACATTCCTTGCGCATGTGCGCAAGCGAAGGTAAAAAAGCAATGGTAAACCTCTAGTGGATGTCTAGTCATGCAGTTTTTTGCAATCCACTTGGAGTTTCCTGTAACAGGCCAAGTACAACCATTGTTTGAAAAGTAATGTATCTAAAGAATAATTTGTCATTCTCCATGACCTTTTCTGCTAATCATAGGTGTCAGTCAGCCTGTTTTTTTTTTTGTTTTTTTTTTAGTTGTTTAACCAGGAGTAGCACACTAAGCTGAAAGCTGTTTTACAGGAGCAACCTGGAATCACAGGGAAGTTAAGTGACTTGCTCAAGGTCACACAGTATGCAAGCGGAAGCTGTGGGATTCAAACCCAGGTCTGGTCTGTTGGATGTCACCAGATTTACAGCTCAGAACCTTAAACTACTGCACTATACTGCCTCCCTTACTGCACTATACTGCCTTGTTTGTCTCTAGGAATAAGCTTACAGAGTGTGACAAATGATTTTCTTCAGCACCTCTCATGCTAGATGGTTTATTGCTAGGTAACTGGTAGGCAAACAACTTCTCCGATGAAAGTAAGATAGGCTGTCAGGATGGGGTGAATGTCAGGTGTCATAGAAGTTTATTTACAGGGTGGCTGGCTAGCAGGTTGATAGGTAAGATGTCTTGGCTAGTTAAACAACATTTGTATGGCATGTGCTAGTGTTGCTTCAACAAAATTCTTCAAATCACTCTTATTTACAACTGGGTCTCAATCCACCTGCATTGACATCACACTGAATACCTCCAAATTTGGGTGCCCTCTTATCAAAGGCCACATGTAGTTCGCATCCCTTTCCATGATTTGTGGCAGCTTGCATCAAACAACACTGCATGCCAATTTTCGGTGTACCGTCAGCACAACAAATTTTGTATAGCAAAGACCACCACTGTGACAAATCTTGCCAGGTCACTGTGGTGGTCCACTGTACACCGGCACCCCCACTCCCAGTATTTCACCCCTACACCCAACCAGCTCCAGCTCAGAATTGGTTATGTAGAGATTGTGGGTGCAAGAGGGGGGCAAAAAACACTTTGTCCTGATGGGAACAATACTGACAGTCAACACTGTTCCCATCGCTGTCGAGAATGTCGACAACACCAATTTTCAAATGCAAGTGATGAGTTTCCAGATTCAGTTGTGCCTCAGCTATTAAAACTGTAGACAATGTAACAGACAGTTTAGAAGAGTGGATATAAATTTGTTTTAAAAATGTGCAGGGGAATGCATGATGTATCCACTCTGAAATTCCTGCCAGAAACCTTCATAGGGTTACTTTAGTTTTAGGATACACTGTAAATGTACACCTTTAGAAGGTAGTAAGAGTGAGTAAATGTGGAAATTGTGAATTTCACTTTAGCTTCAGTTCAGATCTCCTGTCCAGTTCAGCTTTGACACTTTGGCCAAACACACTTGTTGCCAATGGTATTGGGGTTTAGCAGGCTACAAACAGTGGTAAGTAGCATCACTCCAATAACCCTCGCCAACCCCAAACAATCCCAACCTCTTCCACCCTTATCTGCTCCTTCAGTCAGATTTATTTTTAAAAAACTCGGTCAGAACCTTGCACAGCACCATGAACCAGAAATGATTTTTAATAAAATAAAACAGTTCTCAGTAGAGAGAACAAGAATGGAAAAAGACTGGAGAGGTTGAAGGGATAATCATAGAACTAGACGTATAGATAGATGCACATGAGGACTCAGAGACAATCAGGTTGGGAACATAAGAAATTTATTTCCAATACTGTTTAAATAGTTTAGTGAGCTTACAAAAACAATAAAGGCTAATGAAGGATGCCAAACCACTAACCAGAAGGTTTTCATTACCGTAAATAATCTTGTGAAAAATACATCAGTGTTAAATACTATAACCAATAAACTTATGAATTGTATGTTCTTTAAAGCAGCAGTGCAACAAAAAAAATATTTTCCCATAAAAGCTAGTTTCAGCTACAATTAAGAAAACTATTAGCATACCTGTCAAATGTACTTGTCTAGGTACCTCCTATGCTGTGTACCATTTTTTCTGTCCTAACCCTTGCCAAGTCTACAATGTCATTTCTATGGAAAATGTGGCAGCCATATTTTTTTCTTGAGAAAAAATTCAATGAAAACATTTATAAAATAATCAAATTTTGGTGGAATTAGAAAATTGTACCACCAAATTAAACTGGAAGATGCCAGGAATCTTTTATAGTGAAAAAAGATGGGGTCAAATTTTTGCCTAATTTCATTGCACTGCTGTTTTAAACAATCTCAAAAAGACCTACTACACCACTGTGTTAGGAAAAATCATTCTGCCCCTTAATTAATATCAATGTGCTAGTGGTGTGAATGTCTAATAAAAACATGTTGCAAGATGTATCACGCTTAAAAAGAGGGTGCATTGAAAACACCAAACATATAACCAGTTGTTCAGAAACAGCCTAAAAAAGTATAGACATCTAAAAATTTTTATTAAAAATAGATGCCAAAGAAATCAAATTTATTACATATGATTTCAAACATCAAAGCCTGAAACCAATTATTTGAGATGAGCAATACCTGGATAAATATCCCCATAACTGCTAGATCAGAGCAACTGGAAGACAATGGCGCTGTTAATGCTACTGATTGGAGAATCTGAGCCACTCAAAAATATGAATACTTAACATAAAAAACATATTGTTGAAACATAAGTCTGGCTCAATTATGCTAATCCCCATGAGACTAACACAATCTTGTCAACACTGAAAATACACAGTGGAGTGTCATAGCACAAGTAATAGTGTGATTAATGTCATTTACTAACATATCTAATGGACTCAGCAAGACATAATTGTTAAAAATAAACAGAAAGAATGAAAGAAGAGAATGTGAAGGGGTTGGGGAGGAGGGAAAGGAAAGCATGAGAGCTATGGGAAGCAAGGGGGGTGGGGAAGAGGGTTAAAGGGAAAAACAAACTGAAATGGAGAAAAGCAACCATCACTGTGTTTGTATATTACACAATAACCATGCATGAAAAGGATACCCAAATAACATTGCAAAATCAGCACTACATTATGTTGCATGTTAATAAATACAGTGGAACCCTCTTATAATGGACACATTTATGCAAGCAGGTTTTGTCCATTATAAGGGGTGTCCGCTATATCCTAAAGTCTTAAAATATGAATCTCCTCCATCACAGCTCAAACACAGGAAGAAAAATGAGAACTGCCCCTTCCTCTGCAATAAGAGGTATCAGGAACTGTTGTTTGTAGCTGATTGGGAACTAAGCAGTAAACAAGATTGGAAAGATTTTGCTGCACAGTACCTGTACTCATTGGAATCAGGGGGCTGAGCAGTAAATGTGATTGGTAAGATTTTGTTTTACAGAACCTGTGCTAACTGGGGGATAAGGAGGGTACAAGCGTAATCCCCTGGAGTAAGGTGTCAGGTACCAGGCATCAAGTGAAGTAAGTAATGTCTTTATAGTACCAGACAAACCAACTGAATAATCGGGTGCAAATTAGTAGGCAGTTTGCAGCATGTAACAGGGGTACAGAGAGCTCACAGTCTCCACTATACAGGGTGTGCAAATTAAGGAATAAATGGGATTTTTTTTATAGGATTAAATATTGCATTATTAAATCAAAGAACTTCTTAGAACATGGAAAGAGACACCTTTACTCATTCAAAATGGCTTACAGAATAAAGGGTCGCTTTGCAATATGGTAACCAAAAATATCTATGGGTCTTTTTACAGGCATATGCAGTGCAAGTGTGATCTAAAGAGCGGTATCAGCATATTTGATCTGTTCATCTTTTTATATACATTATAACATATTCTATAGCTGATTGTACTTGTGGAAAACATTTAAGTTCACTACAAAATTTTCATTTAAGTGATTTTAAACTGCTTAGGCATGAATAGAGATGAGCTCACTCAAACTTTAACAGACAGGCCACAGAAGTTGGTAATAATAGTGGTTGCAGCTTTATGCACTGTTTAAGACTGGTACAGTATTTGGTAGCACAAGGTGATTTGTAGTGGTTCAGGAATACATAAGAATGGATTGTAGTATAAATGTCATTTATTTTGGCTTTATTTGCAGTCATATAAAGTTGAAATAAACCACTCACATCTTCTAGATAATAAAAAGTTCTGAGAAGCGATATAGATATGTTCAGGCCTAATTATGTATATAAGCAGTAATGTATAGTGAAGAAGTATACCACTATTGGTATTCTAAATAGCATCTTTTGTATACATTAAAAATTCTGATTTCCCCCCCTAGAAGAAGCCATTAGTATCATGGCAAAATGTTCGGGTTTTAAATAAAAGAAGATTCCTAGAAAAGAGTTACTGTGTTGTGGCATTTTTTTGCCCAGGAGTGGTCCAATCCTTCCACTCTGCAGCAAGCATAAATGGGATTTTTAACATTACTGGCATAGCTTTTGACTTTTGACAAGGCAGATATGTCCTTTATAAGTGGATCTTTAAAAAATCTTTAAAAAAGGGAAATGGGAATTAGTGCAAAATTAATGTCAAATCAGCCTTACCAGTGTGACCAGTAAAGTGATAGAGAGCATTATTAAAGATAGAATATCTGAACAAATATAAGAGACACTGATCAAGAACAACACGATTTTGTAAAAGGCAGAGGCTGTACATCAAATCTACTACTTTTCTATGAACAAATTAGAGCATATCTGGATAGCGATACACCATGTGATATAATGTATTTAGACTTCTCTAAAGCCTTTGACCATGTGCTGCACTGGGCAGTAAAAGACAGAATGACAACGATTGGTATAACTGCACTCATTGTTAATTGGGTAGTGGACTGGTTGTCTGAAAGGACACAATGTGTCACAATAAATTGCCACATATCTGAGGAGGGGTTTATTACCAGTAGAGTTCTCCAGGGCTCCGGCTTGGGCCCAACACTGTTCAGTGTTTTTACCTCAGACAACATACAATTTGCACAGTATAACTATAAAATGTGTGAATGATATAAAGTTAGGAGGCACTTGCAGTATTGTAAATGAAGTAAATAGACTTCAGCAGGATTTGAAAAATATTTCCCTCTGGACCTGTAAATGGAACATGAAGCAAAACACAGATAAATGCAAAGGAATGCACTTGGGAAACTGAAGAACAAATATAATTATTATCTGGATGATGTACCACTTAGCAAAATCAATGGTGAAAATGACCTAGGTATATACATAGGTAACAATCTAAGTACACAACAACAAGTTATTAAGGCTATAAAAAGGGCCAACAGGGTAATGTGGTCCATTAAGAGAAATGTTGTATCAAGATCCAGTAGTGTTCTTATTCTCCTATATGGGTTATATGTTCGACCACATCTGGAATTTCATCCCAGGTTTGGAACCCTTATAAAATCTTAGAAAGAAATAAACTTGAACAAGTACAGCGGAGCTTTACAAAAATAGTGGATAGTTATAGTAATACATCCTATGACGACAGATTACATGCTCTGCAACTTATGTCTTTGGAAACACGTAGAGCACATGGTGATATTCTCTTTCTGTATGATGTGCTACAAGACCCTAGACTTATGTGTGATCTAGACATAATTTTTAAAGACAATAATATAGAAACTAGGGGACATCCATTACAAATCAAAGGGAAGAGGTTTAGAACAAATCCTAGAAAATATTCATACATTGTCAGAGTGGTAAACTTGTGGAACTCATTACCATTAGATATAATATTGGCTGAAACTAAGTATGTATTTAAAACTAGATAGACAAATACATACTTAGTGGTGTCAATCTAAGGTATTACAATTGAGGTTGGAACACAAATGGGCTTTTAGCCTTCTAGTTCCTTTTATTTATTTATTTTTTATTTATTGAAATGTTTCACCAGGAGGGCACACTGAGCAACAAGTTGCTCATCTCATGGTGCAACCTGGGGGAGGGGTTACATAGGGTTGTGAAGGATGATCAGTTACAATTGTATGTGGGTAGTACAAACAATACAACATTGTAAGATTGTGCAACAGTTAGAACACAAGTTATTGAACAATAAACAGTAGTGGAACATTGGATAAATTACATGTCCAAAATCATACAAAATAACATATAAATGTAAAAAACAATAATAATGCAATAGAACCACTTATAGTGCATGAATGTACCAAGAGCAAGCTTGAGGTTGTGCACAAGTGCTGTTGGAGTAAAAAGGATGGGGTTAGGTTGTGCATACTGGTGACCCAGAAGGGCAGGTGGAGAAGAGAGAGGGAGATGCAAGAACTGAATACGAGGAGAAGGGGTAGTCATTTCCTGATTTCCCCCTTCAGGATGTTGAGAACCCTGCTGGGGGGGTCATGGTAGAAGGCAGAAACTGGGGATAGGCATTAAGGTGGGTTAAAGCAGGAACAGCTGAGGGAAAGGTAATTGTGTAGGGCAGATGTAAGGGAGAAGTTGGAGGAGGATTGTCATATTTCAGGGGGAAGGAATTCCAGATTTTAGGGAAACGATGGGTGAAACCAGCCTGACCAATGAGGGTGGAGCAGCATGGGTCTGTCAAGGTGCAGGCGTCATTTGATCTGAGAGAGTGGGTGGGGGGAGGTGTAGTGGAGAGAGGATGAGACATAGGAGGGGAGGCCCCTGAACCAGAATTTGGAGGTTAGTCTGGCACAATGAGAGATGCATCTATGAGACAGTGGAAGGAAGGTTAGAGAATGATAGAGTTCACAGTGGTGAGAGAGGGAAGGAGAGTCAATAGCAAAGAAGCAGAAGGAGTAAAAGAGAGTGCCCGACTTGGTCAGGGAAGATTTGAGAGCAGCACCATAGACTAAGTCACAGAAGTCAAAAAAGGGGAGTATCATCTTCTGGAGAATGTTGCACCTCACGGTCAGTGGGATGCAACTATGATTCCTGTACAGAGCACCAAGCTTGGGGTACAGTTTCTTCAGGATAGCATTGATATGCACAGAGAAGTTTAGGTGCTGGTCCTGCCAGACCTCCAGATATCTAAATGAGGAGGTGTCCTCCAAGATGGTCCCATCAAGGGTGTGGAAGGTGGGTAGGGCTGGGAGCCTAGGGAGTCTCTGCCTGGTGCCAAAGGTCATTGAGACTGTCTTCTTGGTTTTTAGAAAAAGCTGGTGAGAAGCAAACCAGAGCTGAAATTGCTTGAAATCATGCTGTAAGGTGGTTTGCACAGCATCAGGGTTTTTGCCGGAACTGTACAAAACAGTATCGTCAGCGTACACATGGATAGAAGAGGATGAGCAGGATGTGGTAAGATCAATAAGGAAAATGGATAAGAGTAGGGGACCAAGCACTGAGCCCTGAGGGACACCAGTGTTGATGGGGGTTGGGGGAGATGGAATCAAGAATTCTCACTGATTGGGTCCTGCCAGTGAAGTAGGATTTAAACCAGTTGGTGGCTGATGGAGCAAGGACAGCTGAGGAAAGTGAATCAACAAGCAGGGGATGGGAAACAGTGTCAAAAGCTTTGACTAGGTCGACAAACATGGCCGAGGTGATCAGGCCATTGTCCATCCCAGAAAGGATGGAGTCAGTAAGCCTGAGGAGGGAGGTGGTTGTTGAGTGGTTCTTCTGAAAACCAGATTGGAAGGGGGTGAAAAAGGAGGAATCTGAGAGGAAGGGTGACAGTTGAGAGAGAACTAAATGTTCTTGATGTTTGGCAAGGGTAGGAAGGAGAGGAATGGGGTGATAGTTGCCAGGAGTGGATGTGTCACCACTCTTGGGGAGAGGAAGGACTACAGTGTGTTTCCAGGATAAGGGTACTTGGGCAGAAATAAAAGACAAGTTAAGGATTAGGGAGATAGGATAAGCAATTGCAGGAGCAGAAAGGTAGAGAACTTTAGGATGAAGCTCATCTGGTGAGGAGCCTTTAGAGGGGTTGAGGGATAGGAGATCATTAAGAGCTTCATCAGAGGAGACAGTAGAAAAGGAAAATGGTGGAGGGGTAGGCACTGGCTGAGGTGAAGGGCTGAAGTTAGTAGATGGCAATGGGGAGGGGGAATTAAGAAGAGATGTGGTGCACAAGGGGTAGTAGGCATTAAATTCATTGGCCACAGAGCCAGGGTCGGAAACAAGGGAGTTATTTATTTTGAGAACTGGAGGGGGAAGGGAGAGGGAGGAGAGAATAGGGCATGAACTACCCTCCAGAATTTAGATGGAGAGTTAATGTTAGTCAGGAATGAGGAGTTGAAATAATCGGATTTAGCCAGTCTAGTAGCTTTAGTCCATGAATTACGTAGCGTTCTGTACTTGGCATAGTCATTTGGATGTTTAGTAGATTTGTGTTTTCTCCAAGCCCGGTCACACTCCCTGAAGCAGACCAGTAGTTCAGGGGTGATCCAGGGGAGATGAAGCCCATGGACTCTGGTGCTTCAGAAAGGAGCAAAGGTATTCCAGGTGGCAATGAATTTATCCTTAAAATAGTCAAGCGCTTGGTCAAAAGAAATGGCAGTGGAGAGGGGGGTCCAGTCAGTGAAAGTTAGTGCAGAGCTGATTGTGGTAAGGTCTACAGATTTAAAGGACTGGAGCTGTATGATTTTAGGGGGAGGTTTGGGGTGATTTACCTTACGTACAATAAAAATGGAGTTGTGGTCACTAAGGGCATTGGGGGAGGAGACCAGATTTAATGATGCAGTGTGGGTAGGTTGTGAGTGCCCAGTCAAGCAGGGTATGATTTTGTGTTTTGGGATCAGGGCAAGTGGGCTCCAGTATAAGTTGAAAGAGGTTTAGAGCAGTGATGTCATTGTGTAACTTGTTTAACTTCGGAGACAACCAATTTAGATTCACGTCATCCATTATGAAATGTTCACCAGATTGTGAGAGGGAGGTAATATTGGCTAAGAGTACAGTCATGACTGAGGGTTGAATGCTTGGGTGGCAATAGATGCCAGCCACAAAAATTGGGATTGAGAAAGGAAGAGTAATGTGAGTGACAGGGGCTTCATAGGTAGCTGGGATGGAGGTAGATAGGGTGGTAGTAAACTGCAGTGAGGACAGGATATACATGGCCCCTCTCCCTCTGTGACCTGATTGATCTTGTCTGGAGATGGAATACCCAGGGATAGCAATGGCACTGTTAGGGGTGCTTTTTTTGAGCTATATCTCAGTAATAATTAGGATGTCAGGGGTGAGTGAAATCATAAGAGTTTGTAGGAGGTCAATTTTAGGTAGCAGGCTTCAGATGTTCAGGTGGAGGAGCTTCAACCCATTAGGGAGGGTTATAGTAGAAGTGGGGTTTGGAGACATGTTATTTGGGTAAGGAGCCTGGGTTGGGGTGGATGTTCCCTGATGAAAGAAGGAGGAGGGCAAGGATGAAATAGTGAAATTTAGGACTTTTGTAATTGAAGTAGGAAATATGTGAGGGAGGGGAAGAGGGAGGGAGGGGTGGAGAGAAGAAGAAAAGGAAATGAAGAAAGGCAAAGTGACTAGAAAGGGAAAACAGAGAGGCTGTAGGGTAGCAGGGAAAGTGGAGTCTGTTTACAAGGGGAGCTGTGGAGGTGATTGGCAGAATGAAAGAGGTATCTGGAAGGGAAGGGGAGAGAGAAGTGGGAATAGGTGTAAAGGGGGAGACTGGGATAAGGGTAAGAACTGGGAAGGGTGTGAGTTGAAGGGAGATGGAAACCATTCTGGGTATGGTAGTAGAGGCTTTGTACAGGATTACAGATTCAGATCACACCACTGAACCACTGAATGTTAGGACATTGATCATTTGCATTAGGTATGAATGACCCAGGACTAGAAGTGTTAGGAGAGAGCAGTGGGAAGAGGATTGCAGCATACATGTACACGTGTTGTTGCCCTCTAGTGGCTTTACAGCATAATTTGCAAATGGAAAGGTAGACACTTATCAAAAAAAAAAGTAACAAATAACTGATAGGCCAGAGCAGGTTACACAAATGCTGCTCTGCATTGAACTGCTCACAGAAGTGTACAACTGAGTGAATTGGCAAGCAAAAAGATCAGGACTTCACTACACAGCTGCTAAAGGAAGAAATGTCAAAGGTCAGTGTTTCTGTGCAGCCTTCTGTCCTAGTCCAATGATTTCAGCACTGGCTACAGCGTTGCGCAGGAAATCAATGTCAGCACCCTGGGCCATCTGGAACCTTTCAGTTTCCACTGGGATGAAGGCTCAAAAATCCTCTTTCCCTTGTTCTGGGTCCAGGACCAGATGTTACCTTATGGACCAAGGAGGAGCATGGGCAGTCCTAGACAGGCGGGTTGCTTGTGGAGGGGACCACATCAATGGCACCATCCCAGAGGGCTCCAATCAGCCTGAGAGAGAGGAACAGAAGAGATGGCAGTTATAAGCCTTGGTGGAGGTCAGGGGGAGGTGTCAGAGCAAGGAGGGGTGAGAGAAAATAATTAACAGTTGAAAGGACTTGGGATAATGGGGGGGCTCTGTTACAGACTCTGGCTAGGTGCTAGCAACAAATTGCAGCACAGATTTAAAACAAAGGATGTTAAATGGGGGCATGTATCTGACCTGAAATGTTTGGTGCCAGGTCCTAGGGGCAGTTCCTATCTCCACCTTAGTATGAACCTTAGAGTGTCCACTATAAGTGTGTCCATTATAAGTGGATTGCACTGTACAATATCGTTTTGACAATCACTAATGTTAAAAGATGTTTTGTTTTATGAAACAATTCAGAAAAATATTTAAGTAATACTGCCAAGTCATTAATAAGGTGCTCAATAGCTTCCTATGAAAAGATAAGTAAGCTGCATAGGAAAACATGATGACTGCCTAGCAACAGAGGCTTGATTATGAATAGAAAAAAAATAAAAGAGTAAAAAAATATGTGAAGAGAGAGGGCACAAAATATTCTTTAGTTATTTCCATTATAATAGCTCAAAGATGGACAACAATTGGAATACTGGATTACATCATACTAATATTGAACTTGTACATGGAAAAACATGAAAGAACATGATCTAGTACAACCACAAATTGAGCAACAAGTCTACAATATACTGAAGTTTAAGGAGTCATTTCAGCATATTAGTCCAAAAACCACAATGCTTAAAGGAAGGGGATAGAATCGTCTTCATTAAATCCCCTTGGTTGTAATGTATGTTATTGTGCTTATCCAATGGGTCTCTTTTTACAAAAGTGATTTGAATCTATCAGTCCCTCGGGGACACATGTTTCAGTAGCATAACATTAAAATCCTTAAATTGGGCCCCATGGATCTCCTCAAAATACACTGCTGGAGCACTTCTTGTTTTATTCAAGTTGCCCTGGAAGTGCTCCTGAATCCTCTGTTGTGTTTTATACAGTACATCCCATATAACAAAGTTGGTATGAACACCATATGACTTATATAACAAACATTGTTGTACAAGCCATGAACTGTCTAATTTGTACTGTTACTCCATCACGTGCTAATTCTCTACAAGATCTAGCAAATGTACAACTAACACAGGATCCATATTTGAAAAAACCTGGTGGTTTTTGTTTCAACCAGTTAGCCTGAGGGCTATGGGAGGGGAAAAAATGGCCTGTTGTTAGCATATCTTTAGGATTCTTGATCTCTCAAATGTTATTCTAGGTTTTGTTGGGAACATTTCTCCAACAGAACTGTCATTCAGAAACAAAGTCTATAGCTTATGAACTGTAGCATTCATAGGACTAGGCCTCATGACCTGGGAAGGGCCAAAGTGTTTTTGTTTTTGTTTGTTACTCCTCGCGCTTGTGCATATTGAACAAACTGGTATGATAGTGGGCTTTGAGAGTTGTGTCACTCTCGGTCCAATGCAAGGCAGTCTGAAAGGGACGTGAAAGTGTCAGACCAATCATCAGCCAGATCAGTCATGACACTCTTCTGGTCTTACTGTGCACAAACTTTGTGTAGTTCAAAGAAAACAGCTTCCCAAATCATGGGGCGGCTCATTCCCTTGATCTGCATAAGCTGCCCAGCAAGCAGAACTGATTAGCCTCATGATCAGCCTGCTGTGGTTACCACCCCCCCACACACACAAATAAAAACAATCCTTCCCACCCTCTGTGAAGTAGCCATCCCACCTCACATTTCTTCTCCCTTCTTAATTTTCTGATGCTGGGGTGCCCAATCCCCTGTGACAGGTGGCTAGTACCCCCACCCTGCCTGTTTTCACTGCACAACACCGTAAAACCCACCCACAGTGCTGCCAAACAGAAAATCTACATGAGGGTGCCGAGTCCCCAATGTCAGTACCTGAAATAAAGAAAACCATCCTTCGCAGTCTTTCATTTATTTTCATACATCCTGTAAAAATGAAAAATGTCCATTAATGTCTGTTACCACTGGTGGCACACCACCACCATTACAATCACCCTGCCTGACCCTTTCACTCAGCACCCACCACCCCACACACCCCCGCCCACTTCTTATTTTTCATTTTCCTACAGCGGGGCACCCAGTACCTTGGTGTCAGTAACATCACAACCCTGACCATTTTCACTGTGTGACACTGGGGTGACCACCCCCCCCTATGCTGCCAAACATAATACCATCCCATTCTCCTGTGTCAGTTCCTGAAATAAAGAAAAACATCCCTAAAAGTCTCTTTTATTTTTATACACCTTGTGAAAAGAAAACTGTCCATCAATGTCTGTTGCAACTGCTGGCACATGGCTGTCATTAGCCCCCAACATGGCCCTCCTACCCAGCACCCATCAACCCCCCCCCCCAAAAAAACTGGACTGGGAACTGAGGAAATCAAGTCAAGTCAAGTCAAATTTTATTGAAAAACATGTATAAAAACATAGCTTATCACATTTTAAAAACATAATTAGCAAAAATATATATTATTTCTAATATAAACACATGTATACCTGTATATTTAAACATTTCTACCTAGACATGAAACCTCTATCTAATTATGCAGTCTTTCATGTGCAAAGCGTATGACAACAGATAGGTATACCCCCCACACTATTAGTGTGTCAGAGACATTTCATTCAGAAATACTGTATCAAGTGGATACAAGCCATTTTTACCATAGACTGAGCCAGATTAAGCTTTGTTCAATGTGGCTGTGCAGCTGGTTTCGTGCTTGTGTAACATAAATAAACTTTGGCTGCTTGACTCTCTATCCACGGGATTTACCACCCTTCAGGGGTATGAAGGCAAGGAACCCTAGGGGAGGGTTTCACCCCTTGAGGTGCCGTGGGAGTGATTACCTTGGATAAAGGTACCTTAGGAAGAAGCCCATGGGCGAGAGAGGCGTGCCACTGGAGGAGGAGGGGTAGATGGAGGGGCAATGATGAGAGCAGCCCTTAAATAGGCAAAAAGGGGGGTGTGGCCAGTTGTACTGCCTCCTTGAACCACAGGCTATAGCCTTCCAATTGGTGTTAGCCATATTTCCACATCATAATTGCCAAGATTGCTCTCTATTAGTTCTAGTGCTTCTTATACTTTTATGCCTTTAAAAACATCTAAAACATAAACTACAAGCTTAAACCTGAAATTTAACTGAATTTTATTGCTGTTTACTAATATTCCTTAGTGGAGAGCAGTTTAAAAAGACACACAATGGATAGCCATACTTAATATCACAGAAGCTGACTTACTAGATTAATATCCCCCAACCAGGCAGACGTGTGAAAAAGAAAACTGTATGCCGATGTCTGAACAACTGCCTGGCACACAGCTGCCAATTGCCCCCCCCACCTGACCCTCCTACTCAGCATCCACCAGCCCACACCCCCCTTAATCCTTACTTACCTACTTATCAGGGGTCCAGCACAGGACTAGAGATACTTCTTCACTCCTCAATGCAGGACTGGGAACTGAGGAAATCAGGTATGCAAGTCAATGAATTTCAAAGGGTTTTAAATTTGACCTCATAGCCTGGTTTCCCCACATTTTGCAACATGACCATTTTGGGACATCACCTAATGAACAAGAAAAGTGAAATTATGCAAATATGACCCAAAAAGTGATTTTGTGGTCACTATGTCATATCACTTTTCAGACAGGATTTGAACATTTTCTCTGCCTTGTTCATGAGGTAGCTTCATAAGAAGACTGTTTTGAAAATTTGGTGTAAAAATATTTAAAAACAAAAAAAGTTATGAGTGATATATGCTGACCTTTTTCAATGCATGCACGTAACTTCAGTAATTTTCTATATTTTGACCTCAGATTTTCAATATAGCCATTTCTGTACGCCACCTCGTAAACATGACAGATCTCTTTTTTCGGATCTTGTCCAAAATGTGTTTTCACACTTGTGGGGTGAAATCACCATTCAAGCAGGATTTGAACATTTTTTCCACCCACGTTCATGAAGTGGGGTCATAAAAAGGTTATGTTGAAAATTTGGGGTAAATAATATTTAAAAACAGAAAGTTATGAGTGTATGTTAACATTTTTCAGTGCACTCTCGTAACTTTCATAATTTACAGTATTTTTACCACAATTTTTCAATAAAGCCTTTTTTTCACACCACCTCACAAATGTGACAGCTGTCATTTTTCAAATCTTGGCCAAAATTTGTTTTTACACTTGTGGTGCAAAATGACGTTTTAGCCACTATTTTATAAATTACACCTGTCATGTTCAGAAGGAGAGGTGACAAGAAGACTAAGTTGAAAATTTGTGGTCAAAATGTGAAAAAAAATGACTCAGTTATGAAGAAATGTTGAATTGTTCCAACGTTCACTCATAACTTTAGTTTTTCAGATTTTGGCCCCATGTGTTCAACATTCCCCTTGTGATAATCCCACCTCCCAAACAGGGAGCCAATATAGCACAGTATTTTAAGACTGAGCTGCCAATCTGGAGATCTGGGTCTGAATCCCACAGCCCCCCACTTGCAAATACTGTGTGACATGAGCAAGTCACTTAACTTTCCTGTGCTCCTAGGTCGTACCTGTAAACAAGCTTTCAGCTTAGTGTGTTTCTCCAGGGTAAACAATTGGGGGGGGGGAGGAGATGTTGATTTTGAAATCCCATTTGAAACTTGTTTTCACAGTCACACTATTAAATCACCTTTCAGATGAGATTTTAAAAATTCCACCGCTACGATTATAGCATCAGGGCATAAAAAGATTGCCGGTAATTTGGAGTCAAAATGTAGCAGCACAATGAAATATAGATATTGCTCTCAGCTGGCCTATCCTGGATAAGTACAAAAAACAAAACACGTAAAAGCAGGACAACAATGAAAATGAGATATTGCATCTCATGTCGTCTGTCCTAGGTAAGTAAATAGTAAAAATGTGTACAAGCAAGATATGGTACAACAGCAATGCAAACAGTGAAAATTCACATTGACTAATACTTGTTAATACCATAGTTCAAGGTTGAAGTCTTCCTAAAGAGGCCAAAAAGTTCAAATGAGCTGATTCAAAGGTAACATTTGTCAAATTTCAGCATGCCCATGAAATACAAATTTGGCATTTGTTCATCCTTTGTAGGCAATAAATAGTTAATTTATAATATTAGAGCATATCTGAGGATAACAGCATACCTCTCAACTGTCACGCATTATGAGGGGCATCTCTCATTTTACCTCTCAGATTTGTTTTGTACTACAACAGAGCAGTTGTGTTCTACATAGAGAGTGTGCTATCACACATTTTGAGCTCTGACATTTAAACAGACATTCATACTAAACTGGGATACTAAATCCATTTAAAACATCCACAAAAGCAAGAGTTTCTTCATGTTAAGAGCTTGCATCTCCAGGTTTGATGATGGGTAATTACCACAGCAAAGCAGCTTCATGGAACGGAAGTGCGGTGAAAAAAATCAATCATACAAATTACAATAAACTGCACACTCCACTGCCAAGATATAACTGCTATTTATTTAGTTTAAAAAGTGCCACCAAACAGTAAATGGACCCACTGACAAAAAATTCCCTACCAGTTTCGTGTCTCAGCACGTCATCAGGGGGATGTACAGACATACACACACCTTTCATTTAAATAGAGCAGTCCCTTAAAGGTACAGGAACATTACATATAATGAAGTTCAAAGTGCTCAGTGCATATAATAACCACATATGGCCCATCTCTATATAAGTATATAAATATATTAATTCAACATGCAGCTAAGTAATTTACTATTATTAAAAAGCATCAATCAGTCCAAAAGTGTAACATCAATATGTACATCTATATCTTATCTATTTTTACCACTGTGTTGGAACTATTAGGTTAGTCATGAATTCCATCCAAAACTAATAATTTTCTGAAATTCCGGGGAGAGGCAGCCCAAGGCAATTCCTCCATAATCCTGAATGGGACATCAAAAAGGGGAACTAGATGTGCTGTCATAAAATATAGGCATGAAAGCATTTCCTTTAAGAGATGTGGAAAAGTTTTCTACATTCTTCAGTATTGCTTAAATATTTCTAACAACCATTACATACTCTTAAATGTGAACAATACAATATTTTGAACTGTAGACATTACTGGGCAACCTATACTCTCACTTTCTATTTTTCAAACATGACATCAGGTTATTTTTGTCATTCAGACCCAGTGGTTGGAGGGCACCCAGGGTGAAAATCCAGTAAGATTCTCTTTCTGCTAGCTGGGCCTCCACATCACCACCCCTTAAACCCATCTGGACCCTCTCAATGCCACAGAACTTAAATGTGTGGGTAACCCTATTATCCCTAATGTGCTTACAATGTTTAGATAAGGTACTCCTTTCAACCTGATTTTGTATGGATCTTATATGTTCCCCGACCCATAATTTCAAAGGTCTAGTGCATTTTCCCACATAGAAGGCCCTGCAGCAACATGTTGCTAGGTAGACAACATTCTCAGTCAAGCAATTCATAAAATCCATAATTTCATAATCCATGCCACTGTTGCATGTAGTAAATGTCTTACACCTAGAAATATAAGAACAGAATTTACAGTTCCCACACTGAAATGTCCCCTTTGGTGATGGTATTCTCTGTGCAGTGCATTCCCCATTTATAATTGGCGGGTAGCTGTGCAACACCCTTGTCTTTCAAATGTGTTCCTCTTCTATATTTCATCCTGGGTCTCTCTTTTGCCACATCAGCTAGATGATGGCTAACCCATTTAAAGATCAGTTTCCCTCATTTTCACAAATGACTGCCCGTGCACAAGTCAGGTCTGAGTTTGCATGATAGGCATGTTTCAGGCCTGTGCAGTTCTGCACCCATGGACAAGTGCATGGCAGCTGGCATTTTTTTTTTTTATTTGTTTAACCAGGAGTAGCACACTAAGCTGAAAGCTTTTTTACAGGTGCGACCTGGGAGCACAGGAAGTTAAGTGACTTGCTCAGGGTCACACAGTATGCAAGTAGAAGCTGTGGTATTCAAACCCAGGTCTGGTCTGCTGGATGTCACCATATTTGCAGCTCAGAGCCTTAAACACTGCACTATACTGTTCTCTTTTTCTCTTGTTGCCATCTGTGGCCCGGGTCATGGCTCAAAATAGTCCTGTGGATCAGCTCACTTACCTGGTTACTAAAAACATAACTAAATAAATAGCAAGTTCCGCCCTGTGCCACCCCCGTGCTCCTTCGCTTTATGATGTAGGAGTCTGTGTACAGCATGAGCAAGGCCCCTGGAGTTCTGCAATTCTGCAGCTGCAGAATTTGCAACATGCTGCAGAATCTCTCTAATATATATATATAGCCACAGAATTCACTGTTTTTGTTGAATTTTCATTTAGATATGCAGTTTTCCCCACAGTACCCAGCTCTCTTCCACATCTTGTTTATCCTGATGGCTCTCCTCTATACTCAGTATGTGATGTCATCAATGACATCACAACATTTTGGCCAATGGCAGGACTACATTCTGCCACAGAAATGAATAAATCATGCTGCAGAAACCAGAATATGCTGCCACAGAAATCAGGACAAAGTGCTGCAGAGTATATGCATTCACAAATGCTGGCCACTGTATGGTGCCTGTACATGGCCCTGGAACCCTAGCTGACTGGTGCATGGGTGGCAGATCAGAGGACACAGGAAGGCATCCAATCAGATGCCCAACTTCATCTCTGAGTAGATCAACTACTCTGCATGGAGCATGGGATTGTGGGATGGAGTAAGTCCCATAAAATTACAATGAATCGGCGAGTGCCCAAGTTGCTGCCCCCACCCTCTCCTATCTTGACTGAAGGGCTGGGCAGCATTTCTAATGTATATGTCTTTCTGTTACAGCCTGCAGGTGTCATCCATGGGGTGAGGGCACAGTGGATATGGCAGGATACCTGCTGCCACATCCTGTATTCCCCTTGCTAGTACTCCATGCCTCCACCAATGTCTCGGAGAGCAGGCATGCCCCCAGACATGCCCCCAGCTGGTCCACATGTGTAGCTGTGTGAACAGCCGAGGGATCAACTGAGACAAGGGCACATATGAACATATGAAAACACCAGCAGAAACAGGCCTCATGGTCTATCGAGTCTGCTTGATTGTGCAGCTAGTTCCATAACTTGCAGCTGCCCCACCCTCACCTCCCCTCTTTATAATTACCACCCCTCTCACTCTGTCCCATCATCTCTTTAAAGCATCTACTGTGCTACAGGCTGCTACCTCCTCAGGGAGAATTTGCCACTTATCCACCACCCTCTCTGTGAAATAATGTCTCCTGACTTCCCCCCTGAATCGTCCCCCCTCCAATCTCAGCTGGTGCCCCATCATGACCCTCCCCACTTCTAATCTGGAAACTCCCTTCTGTACTAGTCTTGTTTATCCCCTTTAAGTATTTAAAGGTTCAATCATATCCCCCTCATTCCTCCTCCCTCCAGGAAATACATTTTCAACTTGCCCAACCTATCCTCATAGAATTATGAGGCAGTCCATGGGATTTCCAGTACACAGCATTCTAACATAGGGTTGCCTATGTGCCACGGATCCACTGCATGTAAACAACACACTTCTTGGTGCTCAGGAGCCATTGTGAGTGCTAATATCTTACCTGTCAATGTTAGATGGATGAGAAGAATGGATGGCAGTTAAAACACTTCCAATTTTTTGCAAAAGTAAAAGACCCACATTCAAAAATATGGTTATATTTTCCAATGAAGTGCCTGTTCAAGCATTTCTAATGACAATAAAAGCAATAATGTCTTTCTACCCATCAATTTGGCATGGTTTTTAAGCTCTAGGAGCACTACCAAAGGTTCACTCTAAAATACATAAATATTGCTCAACCAGAGCAGTTTGATCTCATAGCTGGTACAGTAGTTTGAAGAGCGTAATATAATCCAACTGTTAATTGGAAGCGAATTTGGCACAGGGCTTACAAACATTTCTTGGCAGATAAACACAATCTTCTACAGTTCAGAAATTTTCAACAATTTATGTTATATATAGAATAAAGGATGGATAAGTGTGTGATATGAGATTTAATGCATATCCGAGGCATGGGATACTACATAAAGTCCCAGGGCGACGTCCAAGGGGTTTATTAAAGCATCCCACACCAAAGGTGTGCATTAAATTCTCATATGCACAGTTTCTTATCTTTTATTTTATATAATTGCTTTGTCAGCTATTTTTCTCTAGCCTGACTTCCTTGAGCCTGTGTCACAGACCCTGTGTCATAGACACACAGAGATACATACACACACACACACACACACACACAGTCTCTGTCTCCCTGTCCCCCTCTCATTTGTCCTTTGTTTCTTTTTTCTCTCATTTGTTTTTCTTCTTTGTTTGTTTGTTTGTTTTTTACTTAAAGTTAGTTGTCCTGATCATGCTAGCACTTCTAATCAATCCACAGCCATTTTCTCAAAGCAGATGAAAAGCAGGATGAACCAGATAGAGCTTTTTAAAAATGTAGATGGCAGGGTCAACCAGATACAGTTAAAACAAATAAAAATAAGGAGATTTGAGGCTTGTTGGTTCAGCTCCCTGGTAAGTGAGAGATGGGTCTGCCATGTTTGCGAGAGTGCTCAGCCTGCCCACACACAGAACAAAAGCCAGTGAGGTAGCGCTGCAGTTTGAGTGACAAGGTGCATGAATGCAGTAATAACCCATGTGTTGTCACAGCAAATATCAACTCGGTCAGCCCATAGAGAAAAACTGCTGACCAGTAATTATATCCCTGTTAAAGAGCTATTGATGCCTCAAAGAAACTTTAAAAACATAATAATTAGTTACAATTCTGCTTGCATTCCATTTGTATTTTATATATTTCTCCTCCACATAATTTATTACTAAAGAAATGTGTATGAATATATGATCATTGTCCCTTATAGTTCATTTTGAGTTCATCTGCCTGTATAGCTTACTCCTTACTTCAAGTCATAGTCCTGTGTTGTAACATCACAATCTGTTACCATGACAGCAGCTGTGATGTCACAAGCAGTGCTAAATGACTTCAGGTAGGGAGAAAGCAGCAGGAACAGATGAGCTCTTCAGGAGCAAATATCCTGTTTTCATGCAGATCACCTCACTATTTAATAATGGGGGGGGGGAGGATACAGAACTAATAGGAAATACCAGCTGGACAGTGCCTAAATATTATGTTTTGTTAAAGTTATCCTTCACATGTCACCAGCTCTTTAATATGTTTAAAGTGAATGTGTCACTTCTGGGAAAAGTTTGAAAAATATAATATTTAGACACAATTCAATTTCTGATGCCTAGATTTTCTGTATTCCTTTTTCTTTCATTTGTCATTGCTGGGTTCATTTACATTGAAGCATGATCCTGGCCCCTTAGAGTTGATCTATTATTGCTGCATTTAGTTAATATACTGTATATTTGATGTTACTGTATGCTTTAATGATGTGTTTGATGATTGTATTTTTATTGTATGTGCAGCACCCTCAGCCTTTTGGAAAGGGTGCTCAGGAATCAAAATCTCCTTACCTTGCCTTATATAATACTTTGCTGAAGTCACAGTCCTCTGCTTGTGACATCATAATCATTTTCACAGCATCAAACTGTGATGTCACAAAGCTACGCAGCAGTCCCAGATGAACTCTTGATGACCAGAATCCTGTTTCTATCTAAATTAACTGGCAGTAGTAATGAAGCACCATGGTAAGAAACATGCTGATAAAACATCAAATAGAAGCTGAATAGTATCTACATATTATATTTTTCAAAGTCTTCTCTAAAGTGACCAAAGCCACGCTAAATATGGGATGAACACACAGAGTTAAATGCTCAAAATGCTTATGTATCATGTGCTGTTTAGTTCCTATGGTTTGGCATTGTTTCCTTGTCAGAGCCTTTTTGAAGGAAATAGAATAATGACTGCCAAACTGCCTTAATCTGACAGAACTGTTTACTCTAGAAATTTGCATCTTTGGCAGCATGGTGACTGGAACTGTAAATAGTCAAAAAGCCACTCACATGCCATTCATCTCCATAGTTGCAGAGAAAAAAAAACATTTACATGATTGGACTACTCCCAACGAATTCTTCTTGGAGACAACAGTATGAAAAGATGTTGAGAATATTGTGACTTTGCATGGTCTCAAACACGCCATGTGAGAATGGGGTCCTTGTTACTGTATATGCCCTCACAAGGGAAGGACTCAGTGCATAAAGCGTGCAGAAAAAACTACCTGGTCTCTTTAGAGTTACAGTTATAAAAAACGCTTGGAAGCCCTCTTTTTTCATAGTGTTGAGTTTGCCTTTTCATTATTATCCAAGTTTTCAATAATAAGTCAAAACACAGGCACAGAACATGAAGATACTGTAGAAAATTGCGGGACAAATGAACTAAGGCTCATACTGCTTTCTTGAAGACATGGGAAGAGAAAACAAACATGGAGTAGAACCCTGCTTTGAGACCCCCTCAAATCCCTCCAAAATATTTTGGCAGGTCTGAGACCCTGCGAGACCCGACCCAATTTAAGACCTGGAAGGAATACATTCTTGAGATTGCTGATTAAGTTATGCTCAGATGAAAGAACTGTAGTTCAAAGAGGTAATCATTCAATTCCATAGCTGACTAAAAACTAATCGCATAAAATGACCACGTTCTAAAATGAAGCCATCATTATTGTTTTTATTTGTTCATTATTGGCTAATGTTATACTTTGTACCACAAAAGCCAGTATTCTAGTATAATGTTTGATCAATTGTTTGTATGTTTAAACATAAGTTTTGATTTATTCTCTGTTTACATTTTGCTTATTTAAAAAAACAATCAAGTAAAATGCTGGCCTACCATTGCAGCGGTTGGATTGCTACTCATAGGTTCTATGACCTGGGTTCAGAAATGAGCCAGGGTTGTTGGTACTGGCTTGGGGTTTGGGGATCTAGCATCCCAGTATACACTCTCACTCTCCCAGGAAAGTTGTTGGTGTGCTCCACTGCTCTTCCACCACCTGGGTGACTACTGCGGGTGGCAGTGTAAGCTGGAGCCACGCTGGGGAGGGCAGGGATGTTACAACTTATGTACTTGCCTACAAAGCATGCATGCATCAAGCATGGACTTATCAGTGGCATCCCATGGGGGGAGTGGAAAAAGCCTGACCAAGCAGGATGAAACCGTGCAGCTCCCACACGTCCCAATCAAGTGACCACTGTTCTTTCCTCTGCCATATGTAGAAGTCCAGAAGGGAATAGAAGTGAGTTCCTGATGGTCCTTCCATGTGGGCAAGTCTTGGGGTTCAAAAGGCAAGGGTAGGTTTCTAGAGAAGGTGGATTGCAGGAATGAAGAAAAGCTGAAAGAAGGAGTCAGGCCAAGGATGAAGGAGCACAAAAAGAAATAAAATAATGTTCAAAAAGTAATATCAATTTAAAAGCAACTTAGAAATGGCAGTTCATGTGGACCACGGTGAGGCATACTAGCTGGAAGCTATGGAAAGAGCTAAGGGTGTGCAAGCCCCCAAATATTAATTCCTGAATACCGTAAATACTAGGTTATTCAGTACTGGAATATGAATGCTGAGTGATTTTTTCCTATTCACTGGTAACTGGGGAAAAATACTCTGCACTCACAAAATAGTGAAAAATATATACTGTGTATATATAATATATATATATATATATATATATATATATATATATATATTCCTCCCCAGGAGCCCAGGACTAGATCCTTTGATTGGGGCTGATTGCTTAGTCTTTGTAGCATCATCAGTAATGTAGACTGCCTTGCCCCTCTTTCCTAGTTGCACATATCTCGCACTCTGCCGGTCATGTGATATACTAATAGATCTTATAAAACAAGTAAGGGAAATCCTGCATCCCGATTGGTCATTACCCATGCATTAGAAGTGTCTAATGCATGGTTAAAAAGAAGTGTTGCCCACCAGGATGAAGAACATTTGAAAAATCCTTGCATGACTTACAATTAAAAAAAGAAAATAACAGCAACCATTTAGTAGCAGTCATTTTGTTTCTCCCACTAAACTTACAGAGAATGTCATGGCCTAGCTCTCTAACCCACAGTAGTTTCATCATATCATCTCTGCTGAAACACAGCACTCCACATACTTTACATAAAATGTCATGCCCTCTTTTTAACTTGACAGAAATAGAGCAACCACTACTGTCTTCATTTTCTCTGCAGACTTATGTGACCAGCCCACCACCTCCCACTCACTCACTTCTGGCACAACAGCCTACCACCTGCCACTGGCATCTGTGCCATGCTCACTGCTCCCATTAACTCTGACCTACCCACTAACAGTTTTTTTTTTTGTCAATTTTGTTTATGCACTGGCTCTTGGAACTCTCTCGGGCTTCCTCCAGTGCTCCCAACTCTACCTCCATGCCTGAGAGGCCTCCTACTTCCTGGCACCAGCCCGACTAACCCCTCGGCTCTAAACCCCCCAAGGTAGGGCCACCCAATCAGCCCAGGGTGCTCTATCTGAAATTCAGGCCAGGCTGGGCTCGGCCCTGGAGAGAAGCGCAACCGGTGGTGGAGTGTGGTCGAGTGGATGTAGGTGCCATCGCCTATCCACTAGCTGGGTTTTTTCCTGTTTTGTTGCATTCCTCATCCCTCCCCTCCTGGAGTTCGGTCATGCAATGACGTCACTATGGCCGCCACAACTCCACCTCCCTCTCCTGTAATGCCCAGATGTGCGCACATCCTCTGATCTCCACCTGGCGATGCTGTTGCACCGGTCAGTCCCTGGATCCCTTCCCAGAAAGAGGACAGCAGCCTATGGACGCTCAATCCTCTCTCTCCCCTACTGACCCCCGACGCCCCGGGCTCATTCCTGAACCTGGGTCACCAACGTGGCGTGAGGTGTGATATCCAGCGCCTCTACCCTCAGTGCCACCGGGCCGGGCCCCTAACAGTCTTGACATAGTTCCTTCATAGACTTAATCAGGCAGCTCAACCAGCTCAATTAGGCAAAAAAGAACAAGGGCTGAAGTAAGGCAGCTGTTGTTTTCTTTATATAAACTTGTTTTTCAGTTGGGCGTTGTGGCTCCACAACACAACTTTCCTTCCCTGCCTGCTTCTCTGCCCTAACTGCTGCTCATATTCATTCCGATCTGGCCACTCACTATTAGTTCTCAAATGCCACACTTCATATAATCAGGCAGTCGGCTCCATCAATAACTGCTGAGGAAAGCCAACAGTATTTTTTTTTTCATATAGACTTACTAATTGTGTCATTTAGGTGTCACTTGCACCATTCTACTCTGTTTTCTCCATCCCAGTGCCAGACAAACCACAGCTCAATTGCTGTCTCTGCTCTATCTCCTCTATGCAGCTCTCAATGCCGGTCACAGAAATAATAAGTGCAATAAAAAAACAACAACAAAAAAAACAGAAAAATAAATAAAGGCATTAACAACTAACTCATCTCTCAATATGGGACCCGTGGGGTGCTGATGCAGAACTACTGTATGATACTCAGGGGAAACAACATCTATGGAGGCCACAGTAGGACAATTGCCAAAATAACAAAAAAATGGCGTTAGCAGAACTATTTTAGGTAAAATTAAACCTAATATTTTACTTTTTTACACTTTAAAGCTCAGAAATTTAATTTTCCCATGAATTCAAAATACACAGAACCATTTTACAAGTGCAATAAGATGCTCTGGGATATGCATTTGACCATTCTAATGCATGGCTGGAGCCAAAGGCACTCGACCTGAGGCATTGTGCCTTAGTACACCCTCAATCATGTATTAGAACTGTCTAACACACACCCTGTCATGTCTTATTGCTTACTGAGCTGCTGGGATGTTATGGGAGAAGGGGCTACAATAACAGCTGAGATTATTACCATTACATCCTGATAGACAAAAAAAAGCAAACTTTTTGTTAGCATGCTTGGATTACTGTTTTGATGGACTTAATTTTACAGTTTGTTTTGCCTTGTATATCTTTTCCTGTAAGTACCTATTGCTGCAAGACTATGCTAGCCCATTAACAATTGCTCACAGTTTTGAGACCCCCATGAAAACAAGATGTATCTAATGGGGTCATCCCTGGTTGGAGTAATGTCAGATAAGTAGAGAAATGATAAACGAATAGTACATTAAGGGTCAGAAGGGGGGACCCAAGTTTGATAAGCAAAACTGTTAGGAATTAAGGCATCAGCCACAGTGCCAGGAGGCAGCAATTTTGGTTTGTACAAAATCCCTCTGTGAGGACTGGGGATGGGGCAGAGGGTAAGTAATTTCTGGGGAGGGGTGGCCAAGGAACTAACCCTAGCCATCTGGTAAGGGATAAATATGCTGTTGTTTTTTTTTTTTTATTTTGGTACCAAGAACTATGTACCAAATATCTAGAGATGCTGTATTTGAGTACTAGCTGAAAGGCTAAACTAATGTACTACTACTCCCCTAGCCTGGACTGTTGTACCTGTAGTTTTGTAATTTGCAGCAGGCTACTGTAGGACATGAAACTACTCATGGAAAAGCTGCTCTGGAGACAAATCCACCCCTCTATGAAGAGGTAGCACTCCAGGAAAGTGTCCACACTCAGCGTTGGAATCATTGAAGTCTTCAGACAATGAAAATACAATACACAAATGTATTACTCCAACTGATCCTGGAAATGCAATTGCATATAGTAAGTCAGACAGTCTCAGTGAAGAAAGGAAATCAAATGCAATGGTCCAGATGCCCCGGTGCTTTGCTTGGACAGAGCTTCATGAGCGGATCCTCTGGAGTGCTGCTTCAGTTAAAGGCTACCAACCCTGTGACTGCACTTGGGGCCCTGCACTATAGACTGCAAGATCTTCTTGAATGTCTCCAAGCACAAATGGGTGGTTGGGACTGGATCAAATTGTCAAAGATCTGATCTGCACCAAATCCTGACTTAGAGTTGTGCCGTAGAGGGGTTGCCTATGCCCTAACAATTGATCTGGCTTAGATTCAGATCAACAACCCCCCCCCCCCCAGAGTTGAATTGACTCAGCTTGACCTGGATTTTCTAATACACAGTTCATGTATCAATTAATATTTAGAAAATGGATAAGAGAAACCCTGCTCTCTGATTGGTCAAGAGCACAATCTACCCAAGTGGGCACAGGGCAACAGAGACCAGTAAATAACTAGTCCCTGTGACTGCCTGACTTTTTACCCAAAAAATCAATAAGATTAAGAATGTTCACATTTGAATGAGTCACCATTTTTTTGGTCCCTTAGCAACTGACTTAGCTAGTGATGCCCAGACCCCCCACAGTGGCATTTTTGCTATATAAATACCCTCAATACTGGTAAAGAAACAAGAACCTTTGGATGCCTCCTGTTCACTGCTTCAGCTATTAGATACTGCTTCAAACACTGCCTGCACAAACATGTACCCAGTCACTCTACAAACCCTGCTGCTAATCGATCAATTTTTTTTTTGCACCCTCGTGCCTCTTGTAATTAATAACATACTGAGTCAAAATACAGCTACCATTTTCAAACCACAGAAGAAAAACCAGAAAAAATATAACTGGGTTAAACCATAACATGCTAACAAGAACACTGAGGTCACATGCTTAGCACTGGACACTCACACTGCTTTTCAAAGTGGCCCACAGGTCAGTTTAAAGAACAGCTACATGGCTCAAAAAAAGGAAAGGAACTCTCAGGCACAGTGGGGCAGGGAAAGCAGAAAGGGAAAACTGACTACTTCTCAGCACTCACTTTTTAGAGGAATGGGTTGATTCAAATCACAGCAACAGGAGAACAAAACATAAAATCAACAGGAATCAACTGCAGTACCCTCGACTGGCAAGTGTACCAGCAGAGGGACTACTTTGCAACTACATTCTTTGTTTCTTTTTTTTTTATAATTTAGAAAAGTTTTATTTACTTTTAAATATTTTATTAAAATAGCAGCAAATACCATTTCCTAAGCACAGTAATACCCTCTGGGCTGGGTGGTCTTGGGCAATAGTCAGTGTCAGGGGCTCAGTAGGTAGCACACTTGCCCCTGAGGCCGGGAGATCAGAGGGCTGTGGGTTCAGTTGTCACATCTGGCACTTGGGTTAATATCCCAGTACTGACACTGTAGTGCAGCATGAGAGCGGTGCTGCACTTCTGAGGTGCCGTCTTTCGGATGAGACGTTAAACTGAGGTCCCATCTGCCTGGATTGGTGGTAGTTCAGGAGGATGTTAAAGATCCCATGGTACTTATCGAAAAGAGTAGGGGAATTTCCCTGGTGTCCTGGCCAAATTTCCCTCATTCACTAAAAATACCACCAACAGCTTAATCTGGTTCAAGGTCCGTTGGCATTCATCTGTATCCCCCTTCCCCAGGTCGTGCCTGAAAATAGGCAGGATTTGTCTAGTGCACTTACCCGGTCAACAAAAACTTAAAAAAAAAAAAAAATACCAGGCCTTTCAGGGGCTAAAAGGTTCTCTGTTTACATCATCGGGCCTCTTTAGGGCACTGGGCAGGACTATATATACCAATACTGCTCATCTTGGGGGGTATTATTGCTCACATGGAATTTTACAAACGGGTACAATTATACTCAATGGGGCCTGTGCATTACCGGGTTGGAAATACGTGCCAGATGCATGCATCTCACATACGTAGCTGCGCATCTGCGGACAGTTGCGCACCTGGTGGCATTCACAATTGCCGGCTACCTGTCTGAGGCTGCTCACCCTCAGCATGCAGGTTCATGTGGGGTTGTAAGAGGTGGAGCCGCAGATCTGGTCGAAAATCTGGTCAGATGCCTGGCCCAGGTCCCACAGTGGATACCCTATGCAGCAGGGCATGCATTGTCTCTGTGACCCTTTGGATGTTGGACAGCTGGCGGGCCATGGCGTTGTGAGGAGGGCAGAGCTGCTTACCATCCCACAGCAGCACCAGATGGTGGAAATGTATGGGGTGGAGAGCTATGCTGTCGGTGCCAGGGGAGAGGTACTGTAGTCCACCACATGCCTGGAAGTGTTGGTGGTGTGCTATCAGTGCAGTAAGGGGTGGCAGTGGAGTCAGTGTCTCCAATCCCAGGGACAGTGCCCCTAGCTGTGAGTGTGGGGGAAGGGTGGGGTTTTGGCTGTCACAGGATGGGGCACAGCTGGACAATGGTGTGGGTGTCACTGTGCAGCCTGTAGTGATAGGTGCTGGGGACATGTTGGTGGGGGGTGGCTGTCCCCTAGACCAGGCAGCAGACTGTGTGTGCCGGGCACATAGGGGACATATGGCAGTGTTCTTCCTGACATACCCTGTACCCCCTCCACACCCATGCAGCCAGCACTAAGCACCACAGTAAAAAGCATGTAGTGCTGCTCTGTCCCACCCCACCTGCCTCCAAAGCTTTGCTGCTTATGCGGTGAGGGGATTGGGTGCATAGAGGCTGTTACTCCCCCTTGGTGCATCCCATGCAGGGGACGCAATGGTTGAAAAGTGTCTTTGCACCACATATTTGTGGCGCGGAGGCACTCCACACCACCTTCGTGCATAGTCCCCAATAAAATTAGTGCCCCATTGCCAAATAGTATCAGATCTACAGTGCTCTTGTACTAATGACATGACAGCATATGATATTCGTACCATTCTGTGGTTGGATCCTGGTGCCAGTTTCAAAGTCTGACTCAGTTTATAGCTTTTAAAATGTGGTTAAATAGCATGAAATAATGAATTGCATGATATTTTTTGATACTGTATGTGTCAACATTTCTGGTTCACGGCTTCAGAGCCCTGGATTCCATATACCAAAACTGGGACCACATTATTTCTTCAACTATCCTTCAAAGGTACAGTACTATTTTAAACAATGACTGCAGTTTTCTTCGATAATACATAATAGGTTCAGAATAACACATTGATCTATAGAATTGTTTGCAGTCGTGTTGATCCTTGTACAAAAAACACACAGAGTGATTGATTTGATACATTTTATTGAACCAGGAAATTTACAAAACACACTCTTTCAAGCTCTTCGTCATGTGTGGCAGAACTATTGTACCCATGCGTAAAAATTTATTTACTTGTATATTGCACTATCCAAGGTAAAGAAGCTAATTTCTGTAGTACCTAGCTGCCACATATAATGAAGGGCTGTTTGTAGCCTGAAAGTGTGTGTTTTGTAAATTTCTGTTGTTCCAATAAAAGTTATCTAATCACCCACTTTGTTGATCACTTTGATCTCCACTAATAAAGAGTAAGACCCATAACTCATGAGTGGTGTAGCTATAAGTTAGTTATGAAGATTTCCTCACTCGTATAGAATTTAATGCGTTACTCCCCCACAGCCCATTACGTATTTGATATATACCATACCACTGTTTTTATTGTGTTTTATATTGTATGGGGATCCTTATTACTAACTGACATGAAGCAGATTACAGCCTTGTTATGCCATTGTTATGACATCACTCTGTTATTAACCCTTATCAAGTATGTCCTATCAGAGGAATAACAAAATGGAATGCTCACAACATTCAATTTTCCACTTTGAGAAAAATTTTTAAAACGTTGGTATTAAATTAATTGATTTGCTCCAGGCTGTACCGATGAATAGTGTTACAAAGAACACACAATAAACATTGTTGAGGAATCTTCCTGCATGATTTATGACTGCTTAAGGTAAGAATAACTCAGAAAAGTAAATCAGTCCAAGATTACACAATCTTGCTAGCTCATACACTATAAAATTTAATATATGGTCTTAGGTTAATAACAGCGCTGAAAATTCTTCCTGAGGTTGCCATAACATCTGAAACCTCTCAAGCTACGCTCTTGAGGTTTAAAATTATATCATGGTAACCTCTTGAAGTGTTTATAGAGTGGTTATTAACCAAATACCATACATTATCCTCTATACATTGTTTCAGCAAAAAAGTGCTTTTCTTTTCACACTGTATCTGACTCAATGTTCTTTGCATTCTATTTCCAGATTCTAAATGGAAACAACATGTTCTAAGTGCACTATCACATACTAAGGGGAACCACAGAGAATTAATAACACAAAACTGGGATGAACAAGCTGGTTGACACACCTCTTTGGTGCTGTGACATCACTGGACATGAGAGTCAGGCCTGAGTGCATCACTGATGCCACAGCATCCACGAGGTATATGAACCAGTGGGTATTCAGTTTGGTGTTTTGTAGTACGTTGGGTAGCATGGTTTTAAGCACTTCACTTAATTTCTGTAGATCAACACTGTAAGGTCCAGTCCAACAAAAAATAAAAGTTCAAACTGAAACTCTGTTTGAATTATTGTGTTTCTGACTGCAAGCAGTTAAGGAGCTATGCTCAGCTAAACATTCAAAGCATTTCTTAAACTTCTCTAAAAGTTGTTCATAACATAGATTATGAACAACTTGTTGAAATCACTAGAAAAACCATGAAAGACATATATTACAAATATCTATTCCAAATAATTTATTTTCCCACTTTATTCTTCTCAGGAGGCCAGCACCACAATTCCCCGATTTATTTAATACTGTTATGATACATAATTCATTACAAAAAAAACCAAAAACCTTGCATTAATGCAGAGAAGGTTGAGGAACATAAAGTATGCAAAGTAAGGAAATAAAAAAAGATTAGCAGTTTGAAGTTGCTGGAGTCTTGTCAAATCAGTGCTGTGGTGTTTCTTAGGTTTTCAGCCTTAATACCCACTCCCTCCTCTAGCCCTTAACCTTGTTACCCAAGCACAAGTTACAGGCCAAAACCCATGGCCCATAGGCCCATAGGTTTAGTGCATGGGGTTAGATAACTGTGACTCTCCACATTTTTCCCACAGAATCAGTCATAACTTCCTTTGTGCAGGGCTCTGTAGATTCTGTATGGAGTAAGAGATTATGCATACCTTTCTTGTTCTGCACAAAGCATGATATTAAGATCACACATGGGCACTGCACCAAGGTAAGAGTCCATTTGGTTGTTGACATAGCAAAGGACAAGGTAAACATCTGGTTATAGACTCAGTAAGGCCCTGCAGGCATTGCCATGGAAACAGTTCATCTGGCTGCACATGTGCCATGCCACTCCAGGTCCTATGCCAAGGTAACAAATTTGTCTGGTTGCGTATGGGTAGGGGCCCCTCTGAATATGGCACCAAGGTAATAGTCCATCTAGCTATTGATATGTTGGGCTTCTCTAGGCCCTACACCAAGGTAGCAGTCTGTTTCACTGTGGCTACACATGACGTCCGGGACCTGTGCTCTGGTAACAATTTGGCTTGCTGTGGATGTGCAAGGTTCAAGGTAACAGTCTCTGTGGATGTAGACACACAGGGACACTCCAGGTTATGTGCCAAAGAAACAATCTGTCAAGTTGCAGATGCATATGGGCCCTCCAGGCCCTACACTTAGGTAACAGTCCATCTGACTACAGACATGCAGGAGCCCCCAGGCCTTGATCCAAGTTAACAGTACAGCTGGCTGAGGATACATAGGCCCTCCAGGCTTTGTACTGAAGAAACAGCACATCTGGTTGCAGATGGAAATGTGCCTTCTTGTCCCTAACCAAGGTATCAGTTCATCTGGCAGCAGATATGCAGGGCCTTCTCTAGGATCTACACCAAGGTAACAAGCCATCTGGCCATGAATGCACAGGGGGCACATTTCTGTCCTGCACTAAGGTAACAGTCTGGCTAGCTGTGGATGTGCAGGGGCACATCCAGGCTATGCACTAAGGTAACAGTCCATTTGTCTGTGAATGCAAGGGGCCCCTCTGGGCCCTTTGCCAAGGTATTAGTTCCTCTAGCTGCATATATGACAGGGCTCCTCAGAGTCTGCAAATAGGTAACAGTTCATCTCCCTGTGGATATGCAGGGGCACCTCCCAGCTCTATGTCAAGGTAACATTCCATCTTTCTGCTGGCATGTAGGGACCTCAGGGCGCTGCACCAAGGTAACAGTCCATCTAGCTGTGGAGGAGCATGTCCCCTTTAGGCCCTGCACAAAGGTGAGAGTCTGCATGGTTGTATATTTACCAAGACCCCTTTGGGCCCTGCACCAAGTTAATAGTCCATCTGGTTGTGGATGCACATGGGCCCTCCAGGTTATGCACCAAGGAAAGCATCCATCTGGCTGCAGATGCACAAGGGCCAAGGTTACAGTCTGTCAGACTACAGATGAGCAGGGGCCATCTAGGCCTGACTCCAAGGTAACAGTCCATCTGGCTATGGAAACCGAGTAGCTCATTCAGGCACCTGTGCCAAAATAACAGTCTGTCTGGCTGTGGACATGCAGGGGCCCTCTAGGCCCTGCACATAGGCAACAGTCTAACACAGAATGGACAGACGCCTCATCTGGTCCTGTGTCAAACAGATAGTACTTCTGCCTGCTGACATTTAGGGGACCTCTGGGTCCTGCACCTAGGTAACAGTCTGTCTAGCTGCAGATGCACCAGGCCCCCTCTGGTCCCTGCAGCAAGGTAACAGTCCATATGGATGCAGACTCTTAGCTTCCCCTCTGGACCCTGCACTAAGATAACAGTCTGTCTGGCTGTGGAATCAACTGAGCCTGTTTGGGCCCCGTGGTAAGGTAATGGTCCATCTGGTTATGGATGCAAAGAGGCCTCTCCAGGCACTGCACCAGGGGAAACTGCCAATCTGGATGTTGGTACAGAAGGACAAATGTAACAGTCTGTCTGCCTTCAGATGTACAGGGACTCTCCAGGACTGACTTGAAAGTAACAGTGCCTTTGTCTAAGGAAACACAGTGGCCCCTCCAGGCAGGCCTCTATGCCAAAGTAACAATCTGTTTGGCTGTGGACATGCAGGGGACCCTCCAGGCCCTATATCTAGGTAACTATTTGTCTAGCAGAGAACGGACAGTGGCCCCATCCATCCCAGTGTGAAAGAAACAGTGCATCTGGCTGCTGAAATACATGGGACCTCTTGACCCTGCACCAAGGTAACAGACTGTCTAGCTGCAGATGCAACAGGATCCCTCTGGTTTCTGTGGCAAGATAAAAGTCCATATGACTGAAGACTCACAGCTGCCCCCCTGGGCCCTGCACAAAGGTTACAATGCATCTGGCTGTGGTTTAGCATGGGACCATTTGGTCCCAGCACCAAGGTACCAGTGTGCCTGGCTGTGGCTAGAGATGGACCGCCTGGGCCCTGTGCCAAGGAAACATCAATCTGGCTGTGTATGCACCAAGGCCCTACAGGTCTAGTGCCAAGGACATAGTTCATCTGGGTATGGATGGGCAGGAACCCTCCTGGCTCAGCACCATGGGAACAATCTGACTGCAGCTGGAAAGGAACTCCTCCAGGACCTTGATCGAGGTAACACTCTATCTGGCTACAGAGGTGCATGGGCCTCTCTTGGCTTCTGCACAAAGGTAACAGTACACCTGACTGGGGATGTGCAGTAGACACTCCAGACCCTGTGTCAAGGTAACAGTTCATTTAGATGCAGGTGTACAGGGGCCACTCAGGGCCTTGCACCAAGGTAACAGTCCACCTAGTTATGAATTTGCAGGAGCACCTCTGAGCCCTGTGCCAAGGTCCCTACATTAAGGTGACAATATGGCTGCAGATGTGTCAGGGCCCCTCTGGGTCCTGTGCTAAGGTAACAGTCTATCTGGCTGTAACAAGCAGGGTCCACTCTGGGTGCAAGAGTCCTTATTGCAAGAGTCTTTATTGCTGTAAATCCACAGGCACAACTCTTAGTCTTGTTTCAGGATAAGAATCTGTCAAACTGTGGATTTGCAGTAGCTCCTCAAGGCCCTGCACCAAGGTAACAGTCCATCTGGCTTCAGACACACAAGGGCCCCTCTGAGCACTGTGTTAAGGTACCATTCCATCTGGATGCAGATGTGCAGCAGCATTTCTGGGCCCTGTGCCAAGGAAACAGTCTGTTCAGCTGTAGACACATGGGAGCCCTCTGGCCTTATTCCAAAGTAACAATCCTTCTGGCTGTGGACATGGTGGGGCCCCCCAGGTCCTGCACCACGATAACACTCCATCTGAAAGGCAACATGCAGGTGCCACTTGGGGTTCCTGCACCAGGGTAACAGTCCATCTGGCTGTGGGCATGCAGGGGCCACCCAGGCTCTGCAACAAGGTATACTCCATCTGACAGGGAATGTGCAGGTGTCTCTCTAGGCTCCCATACCAAGGTAACAGTCCACCTGGCTCTGAATGCACAGGGGTGCCTCTGGCACTGTGGCAAGCCATATACCAAGGTAACAGCATGTCTGGCTGTGGATGTGCCACAGCCCCTCTGGGCCCTGCATCAAGAATACAGTCCATCTGTCTGTGGACACATATGGGATCCCCTGGATGCTGCGCCATAGTAACAGTCCTTCTGCCTGCAAATATTCAGGGGCCTCTCTAGGCCCAGAGCCAGGGTATGGATCCAGTGAATGGTCCAGAGATCAAGTAGGATCGGCAGTGATACTACAGGAAGGGAAAAATGGGCATACTAGGTGGGCCAAGAGGTCCTTATCTGCTGTCAAATTCTATGTTTCTATGGTAACAGTACATCTGGTTGAAGACATGCAGGGACTTCTCCAGGCTCTGCATAAAGGTAACAGTCCATCCAGCTGTGAATCCCCTTGGGGTTCTGAGCCCTGCTCCAATATAATAATGAGTCTTACTGCAAATGTGCTGGGGCCCATGAACCCTGCTGTCTACATGGGTCCTGTGCCAAAGTACAGTCTGTCTATCTGGCTTTGTGCCAAGGTAATAGTCTTTCTGACTGTAGGTACACAGGGGCTGCTTGGGCCATCCCCCACAGTAACATTCCATCTGGCTGTTGACATGCAGGAGCCCAAGGGCCTGTGCAAATGTTATAGCCTATCTAGCTTTGGACATTCATGATTTTGTCACTTGTGATTTTTAAAAATCAATTTTTCCAGCAAAAAAGACAACATCTACCCATAATAAATAACAGGGATTCTTTCTTTATGGCTAATACTGTATGATAAACACACAAACCACAAATCACCTCTCCACCTACATTTTCTGTTTTCAGGGAGCAGAAATGTGTGTTTTTTTATTGCTTTTGTATTGCTGCCTCATATTAAAGCATACTTCGTTACCACACAAAAGCATTGTTTCACATTAAACAGTAATAAAATTATTTAGTAAAAATCCAGTTTTTTATTTATTTAAAGAGTCTCACGAGGAAAAATATACTGTGGTAAAAGCTCAATTCTAAATGTGTCCCGAGGGAAAGGGAATGTGGGGAATGCAGTAGGAAGGTACATCAGTAATATTACAATTACAAAACAATAAAAATAATAATTATAAAGCAATAAAAGAAAGCAGTAGACAGTTGACAGGAAGCACAAAGTAAGTAATGCAAAACACAGCATATACATCCCATATTATTAGCAACAGTTCTGCACAGTGCAACTGGCACCAAAATGAGGGAGGGGAGGGAAGGGAGATTTTTAGTACAACAGGGGACAGGTCAAAAGGAAAAGTGAACCAATAAACTGAAGCAGTTGGGGGGGTATGTATGCAGGGAGGAGCGGTGGGATTATCCTACGAGTGGTGGCAACTGCAGGAGTGAGTAGTGGCATCACAGAGCAGGAATTTTAGTGATATGAAAGAGGGAGCATTGTGAATAGCAACTGGGTGGGTGATCCAAATTTTGGGGAAGTGGAAGAGTGAGCAGCTTGACTAGCAAAAGATTTTACAGGGGGAAGCGTGAGGCAGCAGGCAGCAGAACTGTGAAGGGAGAAGGAGGTAGAAGCAGAGGAGGAGAGGAGGGAGGAAAGGGAAGGGAATCGAGTCCAGCCAGAACCTGGAGACAAAAGTGGCACAATGACCAAGGTGACTGGCATCAACTGAAAGCAAGAAGAGGGAGGAAAAAAGGGAACAATGTTGGGTTCTGGGTGGCAATCAAGGGCAAAGCAGCAGAAGGAGTGAAAGAAGGGACCCAGCCTGGCAAGGGGGTACTTTGGGGCAGTGCTACATACAATGTTGCTGTAATCGAAGGTAGGCAGAATCACCATATCTTTAAAATATTCATTTTTGCTACGGAGCATGTGCAATTATTGTAAAATGTTTGTGGTAATATCTAAAAAAAAAGTAATACTTTGGAAAAAATAATTGGATAGGCATAATCCTTTGACAAAACCCAGTGAATGAAGCAAACAAGAAAAAAACATTCTGGGAAAGGGTGCTAAGACAAAAAAAAAGATAAGACAACTTACAGTGAAGCCTGGAAGTTTCAGATTTTAAATCCTGGCTGTTTTTTTTTTTCACTAGTGTTGAGCATATTTTGGTGAATTTATTTATTTGGAACGTTAGAACTTTGCCCCACTAAAGACTAAAAGACATTGCTACAACCTTTATAGGATCCAGAGATCCTGGCACCAACTTTGTGCATGTGCATTTTCAGCCAAATCTGTCAAACAGTAGCCATTCTATTAGGCTGCATATACTGTATAAGGGTTTAACAATAAAGTACATACTCAACACTAATATGCACCTGCTAGAAAGAAAAAGTGACCAAACTGAGAAATGAACTACACCCCTGCATTCCATACAGATGCTTTCTGAAAGGCCAGCTGGCAAGCCTAAGATTCTCATGATCATTTTGTTTTCCTTCATTTGTACAGCATCAGCCTGCAGCAACAGATATTTTGGTGGAATTGAAATATTTTAGTGATATGGTATTAGACAAACACCAGGTACTGGAAAGACACTTGGCCAGATTTTCAGAGGCTCTTAGATCAATGCAAACTGTGGCAGAGAGCAGCTTGCATCAATCACTGGTGCACCAGTGGTCCTGCACTGAATTGTTTACCAGGAGGGGTCCCAGTGGCAAACAGTTGCTCAACTGCCCTTGTGCACCAAATACATGGTGCATGGTAAGGGATTGCTGCAAGCAGCAGGATGGTTGGGTGGAAGCAGCAGCCAGTGACAGAGGCCCACTGGTTAGTTGCCAGGTGGTTGGCAGGGTCATAGTGAAGAGGACAGGGATTGTGGACTGCAGGACAGGTTAGGGTGGGAGAAGGGGGTCACAACAGACACCTGATGGGTACAGTGCACAGCTGCCACCATGACAGTGCAGGTGCTGGCACTAGATCACAACGGCACACATTACAACAGCGTGGTACAGAAAAGCGCCGTAACAAGCCCACTGACCTAAACAGTGACCACCCAAAAACACTGACCACAAGAACAGTGGCAGTGGTAGCGGCCTACGAACCCATGGACCGCTACCATAAAATAAGACATAGATTTTTGTTTTTGGGAAGGCTCTGCCCCCCACCCATATTTTACAGATTCTAACTCAAGGGGTTGAAACACAGGGAGCTGTAGAACATTGGGGGGTTCAGGAGGTTAAAAAAAAATGAAGACAGTTGGGGTGGTAGAAAAGTAAATCTGCAGGAGTTGGGGGACCAGGAACAGAACCCTAGACTCCAGAGCCATACTGGCTGAGCTGCTTGTGCCCTTGACCTCTCCGCCACAGGAACAGCTTGACCAGCCCCTGCAGTTTTCTCCTACTTCTTCGCTTTCTGCCTTGCATTGCCTTGCCTTGCCTTTACAACCACATGGTAGCAGTTCTTAACCTTTGCTGTTCTACCAGTCACTGTCCGTGTTTCAGTCTTGTTACATGCGCTGTTCAAGGTGCACTGTTCTGACTGGGTAGGCAGGTCTGTGTGGGGTGGCACTCAAATGGCTGGCACCTTGGGGGAAGGGACCCCGAGGGCACATACCTGTGGCTGCTCCACTGGTGGTTCATCAAGTGTGTGGGTGCTGTGTAGGCATGAGATACCATGGGTGGCCATCTTCAAGCAGGAGGCACAGGTTCACCTTGCACTCAGCAATGGCTCCAGCGGTGGCACACAGCCTGTTAGACCAGCTCTGTGCTGGTCTAACTGTAGCAGACTATGCATCCTTGGGGAGGATTATAAAATCCCATTTTAGGGGGTGCTGCAGTGCTGCCCTGGCACAAGACCCCTTCTGCCATGTCATACTGGTGCGTCTGTTGCGAGGAAAGTGCATGCTCGGCTGGCACAGGTGATCCCCCACCTGGCACAGGCTGCATAATAAAACTGGGAATGATTCAAAACGTGGCACAGGGATCCCATTGCATAATTTCTATCTGACACAAGCACCTTGCATCATTCCTGATGCTTTGAAAATCAGGCCCATTATATTTTTAAAAGAAAAAATATGGCCTGCACTGAGATATCAACCAAGGGTCAATGCATTCCATCTAGGTGTTCTTTCCAACTGAGCTACACAGCAGCATGGCTAGACTCCAGTTGCTGAAGGATTTTATTTCTTTCTCATCTACACTGCACTAGCCTGTGGCAAAGGATACCATGTTTAATCTATCTAACCTCTATTTTGCTCTTTTTGTCTAGTCAAGCTTTAAGTCACCAAAACTCTGAAAATATATGAGTTTATAGTGCATTATCTTTTATTAGTCATTTTACTGTTTAGTTACTTTTATTTTTACAACATGCATAGCTTTGCAATTTTGTACTGTACCCTGCATAGGTGTGCCTGTTTTTCAGTTTGCTTAACTCCCCAGCTACTGCCTCCATCCCCTTGGAACTCTCTTGAATACAAGGTTTACAGCATAAATGAGGATATCTTAGTGTGCAGAAATTCTACTGTAAACAAATAAAATAATCAAGGTTCTGAAAATGATGCCAGCACCAGAATGTAATATAGATATCCTGCCAGATCCCACTGCAAAATGGGTACCCAGCCTGACGAGTCATGATCTACTATCAGGTTAATTTCAGTTGCAACCTGAGTTTATGCTTGATTCCAGAAAGGAGCGTCCTGTTTTCTGTGTTCTAAATAGCTGTGCACAAAAACAGCATTGTATATTAAGAGTTAGCATGTATTGTTGTACCCAGATATGGCACTACATCAAAACTGTTTATTGAAATTGTTTCATTTTTCTGATGCAAGATTGTGGTCTTAGTACTTATAAGGGGAAGGTATTGTGGCACATATTTGCATCCGTAATTGCATTCTATTCTGACTGATCACTGGGGAAACCACTAAACTTTCTTAACACTTACAAAAGTATGTAGTGCTTCTAATTTACATTTTCATCACAAGTTCAAACTGAGTTGGGATAAGGCTTCTGGGGATTGTTTTTGGAGTCTTTTGGTCTCCTGGAAAATATGTGAGTGATAAATTATTGGGACTTGCTAGGCAAACAAAACCTCTCAACATGGGTGTGGGGAGACAGATGTTCACTGACCTCATAGAGAATGATGTCAATCGCATAGCCTCCTTTATGCTATCTCTAGTAAAAAACATTGAAACTTTTCAGCTGCATGTTTGGAAAATATATTTTATTCAACTGCAGAACATAATAAGAGCCTATTACACATTTTTAGACTTTACGACATAGAAACATATGATAAAGCTAGCAGAATAAGGCCATTAGATCTAGTGAGTCTGTTCATATTGCTGGGTCAGCATTAGCCACTGATCCTGTCCGCCTCCAAAATCAGTCCTTCTCTTTGTTTGCCACCCTCTTGACCCTTATTTGCCCCTTAAATCTATCCCACTCTCTGTTAAAGCTGCCTACCATTTTCAACAAAACCACCTCTTCAGGAAGTCCATTCCAACCCACCACCATCCTCTCTGTGAAGAAGTGCCTTCTAGCCTCTTTCCTAAACCTCCCCACTAATTTGAGACTATGTCCCCTTGTGTTCCGATTCCCACTGAGCTTGAAGAGACCCTCCATGTCCACCATATTTATTTTTTTCAAATACTTGAAGGTCTCAATCATGTCCTGCCTCTCTTTCTCCCCTCCAGGGAGTACATGTTCAGGGACAACAACCTCTACTCATATGTTCTACCTAGCTGGCCCACGATCATCTTAGTAGCCCGCTATTGGACAATTTTCAGCAGGTTTATGTCCTTTTTAAGGTATTAGAACCAGCACTGTACACTGTACTCCAAATGTGGCCTCACCAATGACCTATACAAGGGCAGTATTACCTCTTCCCTTCTTCTGATCTCATTGGCAATGCAGACCAACATTTTTTTTTTTGCCTATTGCTGCTGCTTTCCTACATTGCATGGAATGCTTCAGGTCACTAGTGATCATCAGTCCCAGATTCTTCTCCTCCTTGGATGCAGATACTGGGACCCAATCCAAGCTGTACTCACTCTTCAGGTGCTTAGCTCCAGTGCGTAAAACCTTGCATTTATTTTCACTGAAGCCAGGTTGCCAAATCCCAGACTTCCTCTCTAGCTTTTTAAGATTTTCTCTTAGGTCTTGCATCTCTTCTGATGTGTCCACCCTCCAACAGTGCTTAGTGTTGCCTGCAAATAACCACATTTTCTCCTAAATGCCATCCCCAATATCACTGATAAAGGTATTAAAAAGCACCAGTCCAGCATCAAACCCTGTGGGGCTCCACTTGTGACTTCCCAGGTGCTTGAGTTCTTGCCTCCTGCCACCACACTGTGGGTCCTGCTCCTTAGCCAGTTATCCACCCACATGGTCAAATTCTCTCAGACACCTAGATCTGCCAGTTTCCTGATCAACCTCTTATGGGGTGCAGAGTCAAAAGTCTGGGGTGCAGAAGTCTAGGTAATGGATGTGCACCATATAGCCCCTATCTACTGTTTAGAGACCCAGTCAAAGTCACTCAGATTTGTTTGACATGATCTCCCACCCATAAACCCATGTTGCTACTCACCGTGAGAGCCATTCTCTTCCATATACTCCAGTAACCTTTCCTTAAGTATGGACTCCATGAGTTTGCCCAGTATTGAGGTCAGAGTGGCCAGTCTGTTTTTTCCAAGGTTGTCCTTGGGATCACTCTTATGGAGGGGTATTACATGTGCCATTCTCCAATTCTGCGATACCACACATGACTCCAGTGAACTGTTGAACAAGTCAGCCAAGGGATCTGCAAGCTCCTCCACCAGCTCCCTCAGCACCATTGGGTATATACCATCTGGGCTAGGGGATTTATCTACCCATAAGGCTAGCAGCTCTTTCCTCACCCTTATCCACCTCTATCAAATCATCTGTGTGCCCCCCCATCTCCTCTGCTTCCCGCTAGTGGCACTGGTCCATCTTGCTACCTGGTGAAAACTAAACAGAAGTACTGATTCAGCTCTTCTTCTTTGCCACATTTTCTTCTACCCATCCTTCCCCTTTCTTGAGCCGAACAATCCTTTCTTGTGCCTTCTCTCACTAGTATAGCAAAACAAGGCATTTTCCCTTCTTTTTATTCCCTCAGCTATCTGCATTTCCTTCTGAGCTTTAGTCCACTGGCCTATTCTATCTGATACACTTGCCATCTTCAGGTAGTCCTTCCTGTCTTCCTCCCTCTGGGACCTCCTGAACATCTTGTAGGCTAACCTCATATCCCTTACTGCCTGGGTGACCTTTGTGCTAAACCAGCTGAGTGCTTTGGCCCTTGAGTTTTTTCCTTTGAGCCCAATAAACTTCCTTGTGGATACTATTATTCCCTCACTGATGGTGGATAACCATTGGTCCACCTGCATATCCACTCAGATGCTAGTCAGTTGGCTCCTTATCAGCTACCCTATCCTTCTGAAATCTGCCTCTCTAAGATCCAGTAGGGTCCTTTTCCCTCCCCATATCAAACTGGAACTGCAGTGTGCGATGGTAGCTCCTACCCAGGGGTTGCTTGACCTTGATATCCTGGACCTGGTCCCCGTTTGACAGCACCAGATCAAGGACTGACCCCTCCTTGCTGGGTTCCGTGATGCCCTGTGTCAGGAATCCGCTTTGCAGCACATCTAGGATCACCTGACTTCTGGCGCATGTTGTGGCCAGTACCCTCCAATCCACCTTGAGCAGATTAAAGTCTCCCAACATTACCACCTTTCCCTGCTCTGCAGCAGTCTTTATTGCCAATCTCAGTTCCTTGTATTTTTCCTCCACCTGGATGGGTGGTCTCTAAATCACCACCCAGCTCATATTCTTCCCTCAGTTTGATGGTAATTGAATTCACATTGCTTCTGTCTTCCCCTCTTCCTCACTTGTGCAAGTTTTACCCTCTAAACCAACACCACTTGTCTGTCATGTATAATTTAAGCATAATTTAAGCACAAGGATCGAGAGATCACAGTCATGGTTAGGTGTGGCCCACATTTCCTTGACTGCTATGATGTCCACACCCCTGTCTGCAACAATACACAAAGGTCATCCATCTTGTTTCCAAGACTTTGTGCATTTAGGAACACCACCTTCCACCTAGAGTCTGACCTCCCTCCCTCCCCTCTTTCTCACCTGCTTTTCCCATTACTCACTTTTGTCTTTACCCCCACCCCCCTGCTGTTAACATCCTCATTCCCTCTCCACCTGTACCCTCCATCCCCCCACTACTGCTATGGGTGGAGCACTGCTGACCTCCTCCACCCAGAGATTTGGGGCCTGTAGACCTGCATGGCCCTCAGTAGTTTAAACTAAAGTTTTGATTTATATACCCAAAAGCTTGTTCCTGAGGACTCTCAACCCCACACTACTGAGATGCAGTCTCTCCAGTGCAAAAAAGTGTATTACCTGACCAGGTCTGACCTCTTACCCAGTACAGCCATGCCCTTTTTCCTTGAATTACTCCCTCAAACAGTCATTGAAGTCCAGTGTCCTTTTCTTCCTGATAGTGCTGGCTTTTGGTACTGTCAACACTACCGAGAATGCAATTGAGCTGGCTAGCTGTCAGTAAGTCTTCCACACCACCTTAAATCTTTCCTATAATTCCTCTACCTCTTCCCCAGCTAGATGTATAACTACAGGCTATTCCCCCCAACTCCCCTCATCAACTCCTCAATCTTTGGGCACACCCTCTCCGCCATCATCCTTGGCATGCAAATCACCCTCCTCTCTATATTTGGGTCCCCTTTATTCCCCAATGAATATATTTTACTATTGCATCCTCCAGGACTACTGCCCTTCTGCTCCCCCACATTCCTGACTCCCTCTTTTCCATCTGTCCTTGCTTTGTGAGCTTCTCCTCTACCTATCTGCTCCTCCTCCATCATGGGCACCACCCCACCTTTATTCTTCCCTATGCCTGCTTGATTGATCCCCTCACAGCCCCTACTCTCCCCTCCACCCGCCTTCCCATCCCCTTCCCCATCCTTTCCTTGCTGGCCACCCACACACCCTCTCTCATTCCCCCTTCTCTTGCAACCTTACCTGCTCCCTCCCCCCGCTACCTGCTCCACTCTCCCCATTTACTTTTCCCTGCCCACAGTGACAATTGTGCCCTGGAATGGTCCATGTTTTCCTTAATTACAATTTGCATATTTCCACATTACTTTATCAGACCCAGATTCTGGAGGGCACACCCCAAAACTAAGGCAGCAGTTCCAGGGTTGCCAGATGAAGTAACTAGTACATGTGAAGGATCAGAATAATATAAAAATACAACAACTTTGCAACATGTTTTGCTCCATGGATTTGATTTAATGACCATGTTTAATTAGAGAGCAGTACAATCAGTTAAAAATAACAGACATGGGTACTTGTACAGATTACCACTAAACTCCCTGACAGGGAGCCCATAAACCAGGAGCACACATGTACCCTTGCACCTCTCTCTCATATCCCTCAATAAAGCAATCCAGCCATGCACACGTCCTTATACTCAGCACATTCCAACAGTTGGGCTTTTCAAGGGCCACAGGCACTTCCCATATCTGCCCATGCTGCCAGGTGTTTTTTTTTTTTTTGGACCTATGGGCCCCTGAGACACAGTTTTACCTGAGACTGTCTTAAACCCTGTAGGCAATCCTGGACTGGGATGAAGCCATCCCCTTGGACAATCCTCCAACTCACCTGAGTTAGCAGATTTTATAAATTAGAGCCCCTTACCAAGTCAAGGGGAATTTCTCCTCCTCCACCACAAACATACACATGCAGCAATATTAGTCACAACCTCCATCACTCCTGTGGACTGTAAGAGGACCAAAAGTCCTTTGTATGGATTCCTTAAAGTGGACCCTAAGGTTCTCAGCTTGCTCTCTCTGTGCCTCTCTCTCTCTCTCTCTCTCTCTCTCTCTCTCTTTCTCTTTCTCTTTCTCTCTCTCTCTCTCTCTCTCACACACACACACACACACACACACATACACACACACACTCACACTCATTCTCTTTCTCTCTACTTTTCTCCTCAACCCCCCAAGGTCAGCTGGCTCTGCCTTGTGATAGTAAGACCTCATCACTTACAGGATGAAGCTAATAAACTGGCAGCGATCTTAGTAGTACAACTGCATTTAGCAACACCCTTTAAGGACAGGGGTTATATTCTTCTCACCAGAGAACAGCTGGCCTCTGAAGAACACCGGACACCTTTCAGAAAGACCCTCACTAACTGTGCAGATGTGGTATCTGGATTTGCTGCTGCCATGTTTATGACCAGCATGGACAGTAGAGAGAAAAACCTTGGAGTGCCAAACATTTTTATTTCCACAAACCCTCGAAAAGGGACTTGAGCAATACCTGAACAGACAGGTCTTACATGTGTTCCTTTTTTTACCCCCTGCTACTTGTGAGAACACTCTGAGCACAAATCAACCCTTATGCAAAGTTACAGTTACAAAGGTCCCCTTTGTGTACAAACTTATCAGGCCAGCATGGCAGCCTATAAATATGGCATTATTATAAGTAACAAATGAAAATCCATAAGGAAAAGTCCTTTCTCCTCCTTTGATAAGATGTCAAACATGGATCTCACCTCCTGGCCGTGTGAATGAAATGATGAATTAGCTTTCTTCTCCCAGGTCCTTCTCTTTTCCATGAAGAGTAGACTTGCAAAGAACAAAATGAACTCCAATGGGAAGACTGTCAGCAGTTCCAGTCTTGACATACTGTATTATGCTGCTCTCTGTGAGGCTTTCAAATGCAGTTCCCATCAAGCAAAGTGATCTTGATGTGCTATGTGCACTGGCTTCCTGCAGAGGCAATACTCCTCATGCATCCTCATGCTGTAACCAAATGTCAGCTGTTCTGGGGGGGAAGGTAGTAACAACAACAAAAATGGAAAGGGACCTGGGGGTAATCATATTAGATGACCTTAAGGTTGGCAAGCAATGTGAGAAGGCGGTAGGGAGGACTTGGGGGATACTGGGATGTATAGAGAGAGGCATTACCAGCAGAAAACAGGAAGTTGCTATCCCCATGTACAGACAGTTGGTGAGACCCCATCTGGAGTACTGCGTCCAGTTCTGGAGACCCCATCTCCGCAAGGACATAGACAGGATGGAGGCAGTTCAGAGGAGGGCAACTAAAATGGTGCAGGGTCTGCAAGAAAAGCCATATGAGGAGAGGCTAACGGAGCTTAATATGTATACCCTTGAGGAAAGGAGGGAGAGGGGGGACATGATAGAAACGTTTAAGTACCTCAGTGGAATAAACAAAGTCCAAGAGGTAGCATCTTTCAGAAAAAGAGATGTGCAAGAACAAGGGGACACAATTTGAAGATAGAGGGGGAATGGCTCAGGGGCAATGTGAGGAAGTATTTTTCACAGAGAGGGTGGTGGACGCATGGAACAGCCTTCCTGAGAAGGTTGTGGGGTCTAAAACTGTGGGAGAATTCAAGAATGCATGGGACAGACATAAGGCAATTTTTGTGTGGGGTAGGAAGAAATAGGCTGTTGGTTAAATATGATCAGCAGCTTATCCTCTAGGTAGGGAAATGGGCAGACTAGGTGGGCCAAGCAGTTCTTATCTGCTGTCAAAGTCTATGTTTCTATGTTCTGTCTATGTTCATGGATTATAGGTACATTGGAATGCCACCAGCCACATGCCCATGGTCAATGTCTCCATGGACCCCTTTTCCATCCTCTAGTCATGCAGCTCTACAATAGAGAAAAAATATGAGTAGGTATACTCCCACATGCTCACATGTACCTCCATATCTTGCTTTCTCCTGGCACTGCTTTCCCAACCTCCAATGTGAGTGACCTGGTTGTGGTCAGATTTGATCCTCTCCATCAGGGGGCACGTCAGACAATTGTTGTGACACTGTAATGAGGACAACTACACCCTGCTGCTTGACTTACCAGTAGCACAAACCTCAGGCTCCTTCACTGCAGCACCAACACAACTCTTCTCTATTCATGATCTCGGGTTTAAAAGGTCACATGCAGAATCACCTGGGTTTTTGCAAGGCAGGTTCAGTAGTATCACTTGCCACCTTTCTGTCACCAGCTGCATAATAGGCCTGAGACACTGGCATCAAGAGCCTTTCCTGTCCAATTCCTACCTTCCACAAACATGCCCATGTGTCAATATGGGCCACAACCCCCTCACTCCTGTGGATCTTAAGGATCACTCAGTCTTCTACTTTATTTATTCAGATCCCTCCAGTTGAAAGCTGGCACCACCCTTTTATATTAAGACCCCCATTACATAGCAAGTCTAAGATATTGGCAGCCATCTTAAAGGCACAAGCCATGATGGAACACTAGCAACTGAGGGGGATGGGGGGTTACCATTTTTACTGAATTAGACATTGTATAGTCTCTAGCCATGAACCCAGTATCTGTCTACCTCTACCCAACCCGAGGCTCAGCTCTGCTGCATTGTATTTTACAACATCTGGCAGCCACTAGCTGGTAAACAGAGCAAAAGGCCCCAAGAAGATTGACATATCCAGTTTACCTTACTTCCTTTTTGATTTTACAGGTCTCTCTGACCAGTGCCCAGTATGAAGTACTTCGTATTATGAGTTTCTCCTGGGCATTATTGGATCCATTCTATTTCAGGGGAATACAAGAACAAGTAAAACACTCTTTACTAAACTGAAAAAAGGAGCCATAAGGAGACAACTGCAAGGATGTGGGTGTTTTATAGGCTCTTTACGCTCATGTTGGTGTCCTTGGTAAGGATATGTGAGCTAAGTTGGTAGTATTAACACTTTTGGACAAGGCAAAATGTTTACTAGCAAGTATCCGGGACTTCATACACTGTCACGGTGGGTGACAGTGCAAAAGCAAGGAGCAAAGAGGTTCCCCAATGCAATGCCACTCATTTTTGCTATACCTAAAGTTGTTTTTAGTTACTGAAGTGGGGAGCCCATCTGCAACAAAGTCACAAGGCAAATGTGTTGGTCAGGTTTTATGAGGTACTGATAGAGTTTGTGCCCCTGAATATGCTGTTGTTTAACCACACAAAGCATTATAGCATATCAATGTGCAGGTCATATAACACATTATAGCATATCAGTGTGTAAGTCACATAACACTGTATCTTGATGCAAAGGTCATCATGGCAGAGACTAGCATGCATTTAGTGGTGATAACTGAGTCATGGTGTACTGACAACCATGGCTGGGACATGGCCATGGCCATGGAAACAGAAAAAAGCACAGTACCGTCCCCAAGAAATATGCAAAAAATGGATTCATTTACTTACATTACATCTCAGTTTGTTCATTCATTTCAGTAAAAATCCACAATGCCACATAGGTAACAAACAACCACCACTCACAAAATGGCTGGACCAGTTTTGCACATGAGCACTTCCTCAGTGAAGGCCTTCCAGATCCACACTTCACACATAAATAGGAAGATATTTAAAGTGACAGTGCTCCCAATGGTAAAGTGAATAAGATAAATAGTTAAAACACTTAGCAAAAAGATTTAGTATGATTAATGGTTATGTGTTAGCATTATATGTACACCCCCACCCCATGCTTAGTGGTATCCTGATGGTGAAATTAGTGAAGGAGGCTACAATAGTAGAAACACGGATCAGGTAATTTGTAACATTTCTTACCAGGATTTGGCTATGCTGATGAATCCTTGAATACCAGCAGGGTGCCATCTCCTGGTTTGGGCTGCAAGGGAACTTTTAGGTTAAGCAGCTGAACAGTTCCAAATAACAGAAGGTCCACACATAGATAGAATCAAAACAGTACAATGCCATATATTGATTGATAACTTGACCAGTTCACAGACTATTTACAACTGTAGTCCTCTGTATACAAGAGTCCACGATGATGTAACATGGTGGTTTCAACATGGTCGAACTGACTACCACCAAAATTTGGGCTGGCAATATAGCCTAGAGGTTAGAGGAATGAGGTGTGAATGAGCTTGGTACATCCAGCAGACCAGACCTGAGTCTGAGTCTCACAACCTCCACTTGCAAACTGTATGACTTTGAACAAGTCACTTAACATCCCAGTGCTCCCAGGTCACCCTTGAAAACAGGCACTTGTGCCTAGTGGGCCTTACCTGGTTAACAAAGACTGAAATAAAAAAAATAAAATAAAAAAATACATGTATCCCCTGGGTTGAGTGGCCATTTTGGGGTTTCTGGGCAGCAGTTCTAACTCTGAGGGGCCAGATGACCCCTAAAAAATATGCAGCAGCAGCTATTCTCAATACTATCTCCACAAGGCTCATTCACTTAAGCCGGAAAGTCAGGTAGGTAGCTTCCATATTGGGGCTACCTCTCTCCTTCATTCCAGTACTGACTACACAGTTTCTTTGCGAACGTTCGAGGTGGCAGGCTAAGTCATCACAATTCAGGGCTCCATCAATACTCCCGCTCCTCCTTGAGCTCTCTCTCTCTCTCTCTTCCAGTGCAAGTAAGTGACTCCCTCCCTTGATCTCTGCTGGGCAGACGCCCCCCACCTGCAGACACCACAGAGTTAGCCATTCTGCTCTACTGCTGGCTTGTCCTCTCCAATACCCATGGCTTCGTCTTCTCTACGGTATGCCATTGTGAGGGTGCCACAAGTAGGACTCTGTCATCGGAGCACCATCTTCATAGAGTGCACTATATCTGTGTACCTAATTCCAGACCATCTGGTACTCTCAGAACTGAGGCTGTAACTCTTTGCCTCTGCCCCTAACTTGGGAGCACAGCCTCCCACAGAAAATAATGCAGACACTGTGTGCGGTCTGGCTGGGGGGCAACCCAGTTCATGCTACTCACCTTTGGTGTCATCCTTTTCCCAGTACTCTCATTTACTGAGCACTCTTTGTTTGTGTACCTATATGGGTGTACCCTCTTCTACACCCTCGCAGCAGTGTCATTTGGATCAGTAGCTATGATCAAAACTAGGCACTCACAACCATTCCCTGGGTGCCATACATGCTCCAAATGTTGTCCTGACCTCCCACAGCTTCAGGGGGCTGCGTGATTGAGGCTGCCTTCTGGGCTGACCCAGCACCATCAGCAGTGGTTGCCTCCACATCAGACCACTGCCACCCCAATGCCTGATCACCCAACCAATGGATTTCTTTAGGTGAGAGCAGGAAATTGCCCCTGCTGTCACACTGTCACCATCACACTGGTTCACAGTGAAAAAAAAAAAACCCTTTGTGCCAAACCACAACTCAATTTATGGCAGTGCACACCTTTGGTGAACTCTGACCCATGTAGTCCCTGCCACTGGCATAGGCCATAATACTTAATTATTTAAGCCCAAAACAGACCTAACTGGGGTATGTTAAGTGTACCCAACCCCTCGGGGGGGTTACATCTTCCCCTGCCTTATATGCTCACCATCCTGGTGAGCACCCCCTTAACCAGCTACCATGACAACTGCACTACAGTGGGGCATATACACTTCCTCACTGAGCACAGCTTTCAAATGGCTCACTGGCACACCACAGCAATGGTGAATCTCCTTCACTGCACTACATTTTGGAACCTAGAACTGGGCATCCCAACCTTAACACACTGGCAACCCACCACCTGTGATGCACAGTACTGATTGCCTGGCAACACAGAGGCAGCATCCCAGTCCTAGCTTTACACAACACTGTCCTAACATTCAAACATTAACCGCTGCCAAGCCTGCCTAACAGTTGCTGTGCTGAGAAACATATTAACCCAACTTTAGTACACACACACACACACACACGCGCGCACACACACACACACACACACACACACACACTTTCTCATTTGTCCCACAAACATTTAAAACAGCATGCAAAATGAAACATGGGGGATACTTTAATCATTAGCTGCAAACATTTAAAACATTTAGCAACAATAGTCACTTCCTCCTCTTGAGTGCAAGATCGAGGTGCAGAGTCCCAACTTGCAGATAGTACAAGAATATTTACTGCAAAACCAGAAGCATTTGTTTTATTGCCTTGAGAAAACAATTCCATGTATAAACAGTACGTACAATTTATGCCAGATGAATCATTTGAGTCTTAGCAAATCCCAAATAGTAAAATATTTCCAGATAAGTAGTGAGCTATCTAAAGATCATGTTAAAGTTTATTTTAAGGCTATAGATATCTCATTCAGTAGTATATCTTACAAGGCAGCCAATATCAGAAGAAAAAAAAACAGGATAAAAATAAAGAAAATGTAAAGGCAAGGTTCTGATTATGTTATGTTGTGAAATAGATGCGATACCTCTGTGGTTTGTAAAGTAATTGCAAGAAGTCCCCACATTTTTTGTATATATTGTTCTGGTTTAAACTCATATAGAAAATCTTTTCTATTCTATGTGTCCCAATCATAAAATTAATCCACATGCCTATATTAGGGGGATCATGATCTTTCCATCTCTGAAGAATGCTTTTATGGGCTGTAATTAAACCTATTCTAAGAAGATTAGCTTTCTGCTTTTGAAACTTTACTAATTGACTTCTTTGTCCTAAAAGTATCCAGAAGTTCATGTTTAATCAGATTAGTTCCAAAACTTCAAGAGAGTATGAATAAGACATCCGCCCAAAAAGAATCTAAATGGGGACAATCGATAAGCAATTTTTACATCTTGGGCAAGCATCAGAAATAGAAGAGATGAAAACATTGAGTCTATGTGGAGTGAGATATAATCTATGAATAATATTAAAATTAATCTGTTTCAATGTAGCAGATCATGCGTGTATATTTAATATGTATGGCCTTCTTCCAGAGAGAATCAGTAATGTTAATATTTATTTTCTGAGATCATTCAATTTTAAGTTGATTACTGTAATCATTCTGTTTTGGTTCTAGCCATTCATAAATAGCCGATATGATTCAGGTTAAGATAGGGGTAGTAAATATTTTAATTATATGGCCAAACCCCTTGTTATGGTCTTTCAAAATTATCTTGTTAATATAATCTCCAGCTTGTAAAAATGCATAAAAGTGTGCATTAGGTAATTGGAATTGATTTCTTATATATTCAAAGTCCGCATAATTGTTGTCCTTAATAAGTTCCCTTATTTCTATCAAACCCCTCTCATGCCATAACCAAAACATATTATCCATAAAAGATGGAGGAAAGTGAAGGTTATACAAAATAGGGTCAAATGATAAGCCTTTTGGTGGGATATTACATAATTTACATACCGAGTACCAAATAGAGATAGTAGTACGTGAGGTGAACAATTATGTCTTAATATATTTGTTGTTCTCTCCATTGAAAAGATGGTACTTGGTATCACCATACACTGAATGTGTGGTTTCTATTGATTTTACCAGATTGGCTGCTGTTAAATTAAACCAGTTATGAATTATAGCCAGATTGGCCGCAAAATAATAATATTTAAAGTTTGGCAGGGCTAAACTGCCCTTAGCATAGTCTAACTGTAACTTAGATGTTTTAAGCCTTAGGCTTTTTGCCTTTCCATAGAAATTTTTTCATCGAAGTATCAAGATCTTTAAAAAAGAATTCAGGTAACATTATTGAAATGTTTTGATAAAGAAACATAAGTTTAGGAAGAATCACCAAAGTATTGACCCGGCCAAATAAAGTGAATGCCAACAACTGCCAATGATTAAGGTCCTTATTTATTTTTGTCATTATGGGAGAGAAGTTTAACTGAAATAAATTTGTGCTTCATTGGTCTATGACAATACCTAAGTATTTAATTTACTTTACTTTTTTAATGGGACAATCTTCGGGCGGAACTAATGGATTTTGATGATGGACAGACTCCATATGCAGTATACTGATTTGGACCAGTTGATTCTAAATCCAGATATTTTTCTAAATTTATTCAAAAGCTGTGTTACAGTCAGGAAAGTCTTATTCAGGTTTGAAGTATATAATATAACATCGTTAGCAAATAGACCTATGTGATGGTCAATTTCATTGATTTTAATTCCCCAATATTGCCACTGCTGCCAGATAGATATTGCTAATGGCTCCACAGCCAATGCAAAAATTAGAGGTGACAGTGGGCCACCCTGCCTTGTAGAATGCTGTAAAGAGAAAAATTGAGATATGGTATCGTTAGGTCTGATTCTCGTCACCAGAACGGAATACAAAATCTTGACCCATGAAATAAAATCGGTCCCAAAGCCAAGCTTGGGCAAGACCTCAAAAATGCGTTACCATTCCATCTGATCAAATGCTTTTTCAGCATCAAGCATAACTAATGAAATGTCTTTATCCTGACAGTGATGTATAATATTTAAGATACGTCTAATGTTTGCCTTCATTTGCACAAAATCAGAAGCTAAATGTTCAGCATCAGAGATCAGATGTTAAATGTTCATATATCAACGTCTCTGTAACCACTGTCTTTTTAAATTATTTTTTATTTAATTTTCCAAATAATTATCACTTACATTTTATGCATTCATTTCCTTATTTTTCCAATTAAGCTTTTACACCCAAGTGCAAAACAATTCATGCTCTGTTTATATTGTACATATAAACTAACAATTATTTACTCTTTCTTAAACAATTACATTGTTCTATATCTCAGTCTTAAAATTATTCCAGGCTTAACATGTAAGGCAAAATATTCATAACCTCTCTACCAAGCAGTACAATTTGTTTCTTGAAATAATTCAATTTTCTCTATATAGTCTGCTAACTTTTCCAAGTATATAAGTTCTTGAAATGTGTGTATCCAGTTATTCTGCTCTATCTTCCAATATCTGACCAGTTCCATCTCTGTAGGATTTGTCTTTTAGTCATCATTGTGGCTAAGGCACAAATTATCTTTTCTGATCTAGAAAACTCATACCCTTCTAGATTGTTCAATATGTAAAATTTAGGATCTAAGGGTATTATTTTCCCCAAGATTTTTTTTAGTTCTCTCTGTGTGAATTTCCACCAGTCCTGTACTATATTGCATCCCTATAACATGTGGGTGAGGTTCCCTTCCTCCCCACAAAGATGCCAATGATATTTAGTTGAATTTCTTTGAAATATGAGAAAGACAGATGAGTTATGTAAGCTTGATCTATGATTTTATATTGTATACTTTTATTTTTAGCGTTAGAGAATAATTTATTAGCATTCATTCTTATAATGGGCCAACTATTTTCTTGTATTAATGAAGAAAGCTCTTTTCCCATTTTGCCTTTGTGGTCCACAATATCTTTTGTGATTGGGAAGTGTTTGGGTCGAGTAATTGTTTATATATTTGTGCAATACTACACTTTTTTGTGTTTAATTCATCACTTTGATATATATTTGGGTTGTAGCTTGTAATATGTTTATCTATTTGCTTTCTCAAAATGTAATTTTTTTCTTCAAAATTGTGTTCAAGTGCCAATTGTCCTCTAACTTATTAATTTCTTTATATGTTCTAAATGTTTTCATAAATATAAAATTTCCATTTCCAACCAAATTGAGTCAGTTTACCACTTTAGTGTTTATTAATGCTGTTTTCCAGATGTTCCTCCTTCTTATTATGTAATGTTTTATGTGTGGAAATATACAGGAATGCAAAATATAATTTTTAAATTTAATTTTTTATGTCCATCTTTTGCAGGCCTGTGTGACACTTTTAACCACATTTATGTCAGTTCTCAAAACAGTTTTGTAACTGGGAATAATTCCCTTAATTGACAAATCAGAACTGGTCACACTTAAAAGTACTTATGGTAATGAAATGTATCTACCTAGTTTATCTATTCATATTTTGTCTTATCAAACCATTTAAACACTGTTTTAATTCTGACTTCAATAAAATAATGAAGTGGGTCAGGCAGCCCATATCACCATGGGATCTTGGAATGGTTATTTTTGTCCAAGCAATCCTGGGAGTGCTACCCACCATAAAAACTTCACAAAAATTATTTTGATATTTGAAAACCATTTATCAGAGATCTGTCCTGCAACCCCATGGTAAAAATACATAAGGTGTGGCATAATTCACCCACTTAAATTACTGTCTGATGAATGCTTATTAACTGGTTTTGTTCTCGATGACTGGAACACTGCACATGTTGTTCCCATACATAAAAAGGCCCACAAAACAGCTGGGAAAATTATTGACTATTAGTTTGACTTTTTCTGTATGTAAATTGATTGAAAGCATAATGAAAGATCTAATTACCCTAGCCATACTCAAACCAGAACTAGAACAGCATGGATTTAAAAAGGGAAGGGGATGAATTACCTACTTAATCTGTTTTTATGAATAAGTTAGTTGAAAATTAGACTCTAGGACCCTATATATGACATAATTTATATTGACTTTAGTAAAGCATTTGATGCTATGCCACATTGGTCTTTACTAACAGAGTTATATTTGTTCACTATTAATAAACATCTTATAAGTAAGTAAGTAAGTAAATAAGTTTATTGTTCAGTCAAAGACCATTACATCAATAAGTACAAGTTGTTCCTCTAAAAATGCATTTGTCAGTACAAGATAAAACAACAACTTCAGACAATTTTACAGTACAATCCAGGCACACGAAAAGGAAGAAAAAGAGCAAGTCATCTTCTTCCCTTAAATACATGTTAAAGTGCTTAGTTAATCTTTCTTCTGATGACATCTAGTTAATTGGATAAATAGTTAATTACATAACAGAACCCAGAGAGTACTTATCTCAGACACCTTAGCAGAAGTGGGTAGAGTTACTAGTGGGGTCCCACAGGGATCCATTTTGGGCCCTTGTCTATTTCAGATATTTATCTCTGACTTAACAAATTGTATTTCAGACTCAATCAAATATGCAAATGATGTAAATATGGATAGTCCCTGTCTTGTACAGAACAATCTCAAACTATACAAAATGATTTCAATAAAATATATAATTGGGTAAACTCCTGGGGTATGAGATTAAATTACAATTAATGCAAGGTCATGCATCTAGGTGCACAGAATCCACTGTCTAAGTACCATCTAGGGGATATTTCCCTTGAAAGCACCACTCATGAGAAGGATCTGGGGGTATTTATTAGTAATGACTTGGGGTACAATAAACAAATAAAACAGGCAGTTAGCAAGACCAACAGAGTAATCTGGTCTATAAAAATAAATATTGGATCTTGGTCACCTGTGGTTATGCTGCCCCTGTTTGGAGCATATGCAAGACCCCATCTAGAGCATACGTCTCAACTTTGGTGCCCATTTAAAAAATCTGAGAACATGTTATTGGAGAGAGTACAAAGAAAATTCACAAAGAATATCAATGGCTTATACAACCTGTCCTATGATCACAGAACTGCATCACTGAACCTTATGTCCCTGGCAACACATCACCTAAGAGGGGACCTTTTGTTATTCAATGACATTATACATGATAGTTTTCTATTCACAGAGCTTGGTTTTGAATTTAAAAATGACTATCATAATACCAGAGGTCACCTGCTCCAGGTCTCAGGCAGAAGGTTTAACCTCATACAGTGGAAATATTTTTATACTCTTAGAGTGGTTAACCCTTGGAACAGACCCCTTCTCGAGGTGGTTATAAGTAAAACTAAAAATGAATTCAAAAGACATTTAGACAACCTAATTTGGACTGGTTTTAAGTTCAGGTATTATTAGTAATGAAATAGGAGCACACGTGGGCTGCATAAGCCTCCTTGCTCCTAACAAACTGTAGTATGAACCCTAGTATTATCAACATTTTTAATGTTTCAGTTCTGCACCAAAGGGAAAAGGACAAATGTTCCCATCATTCAAGTAATTTCTTTACTTTAGTGTACACTAAACTCTGGTTAATATCTATTATTTCTTGTATATTGTTTGCTAGTGTGATACCCAAATATTTCATTTTGTTAGTAATTTTCACTGGAAGTAACAGACATTTCGTTTCATACTTTAATGGGGTTAAAGGTAGTGCTAGCGATTTAATTTGGTTTATCTTCAAAATTATTTTAGGAAACCCCCATTGATCCAGGCAAATGAACATAAATTCTCATAGAATCATAGAAACATAGAATCTGTTGGCAGATAAGGACCATATGGTGCACCTAGTCTGCCCATTTCCCTAATCAGTTCTGCAGCTCCAGATCCTATTTGATCTGCAGCTCTCCTGCTCTGCACATCTCCAGGGTACCCTTATGTCTAGCCAATGTACTCTTGAATCCTCGTATTGTTTTTTCCGCCACCACTTTTGCTTGAAGGCTGTTCCTTGACTTCACCACCCTCACAGTGAAAAAGTACTTCCTAACATTACCCATGAGCCTTCCATTCTTCAGCCTCATATCATGTCCTTTGTTCTTGTGTAGAGTTTTCTCTGAAATATGCTTTCCACCTGTACCCTGTTTATTCCCCTAACGTACTTGAAAGTCTCTATCATAGCTCCTCTCTCCCTTGTTTCCTCCAGTGAATAGATATTAAGGTCCTTAAGTCTTTCCTCACAGGGCTTCTGGTGCATTCCATGTACCATCTTTATTACCTTTCTCTGAACTGCCTCTATTTTGTCAATGTCCTTTCAGACAATAGGTCAAAAATCTTGGTGGCATCTAAGGTCTTTTCATCTTCTTCTAGTGTGGGTAAAGAAGTGGAGTGGACATGTGATATTATTGCTTATACAATTTCTAAACCTTCAAAGATGTCATAGTCTCTTATAAAACCTTTCTGGTCTGTATTTTTATGTTGTGCAACTTGATGTTGTATTCTATGCACTATCGAGTTTGTAATTATTGTATAATCTTGATTTAATAAAGATATTGGATGGTAATTGTCTGCATATTTACTGTCTTTGTTTTCTTTTATTAAAAAGATGATGGTACTTTCCTGAATAGTTTCTGCCATTTTATCCGATATAACGATCTCTTGTATCATTTTTTGCATCCATGGAGCTAGTTGGTCTTTAAAAGTAACATCAAATTCACTCATAAACCCATCTGGTCCAGGAGAGGAGCCTTTATTTTTGATTTGTAATGGTCTCATGAATTTCTCTAATAGAAAAAATTGCTTATTGAATTTCCAGTGTTGGAATATTAGCATTTTGTAGATACTCCTTGATTTGCACTGTTTGTTTTGCATATTTTTTATATACTACTAAAATATTTCACAAATTCTTGAGATATTAGCTTATCAGTATATACAGTACCTCTGCTTGTGTGGTTAATATTGAGGTATGAACATATGAAATTTGCCAGCAGATAAAGGCCTAGAGGTCTATTAAGTCTGCTCAAATGAGCAGCTAGCACCCCCTATTCTGCAGCTGCCCCTCCCTTCCACCCTTCCCCTACATTGACCCTCCCCCTTGTCCTGTCCTATCCCCTTTTGAAGCAGTCCACTATTCTACTGGATACTACTTCTGCAGGTAATGCATTCCACCCAGCTACTACCCTTTCTGTAAAAAGTGTCTCCTCATTTCCCTCCTGAACCTTCCTCCCACCAGTTTCATATCATGGCCCCTGGTGTCCCTACCCTCCCTTACTTTAAACAGCCCCTCTGTATCCATTTTGTTTATTCCTATCATGTACTTAAAGGTTTCAATCATGTCCCCCTTGTCCGTCCTCTCTTCCAGCGAGTACATGTTCAATTCCCTCAGTCTCCTCTCATATGATACGTCCCCCAGCCCCTTGATCATCTTTGTCACCCTGCGCTGCACCCGCTCCAGTAACTTAATGTCTCTCTTCAGATACGGGTGCTAGTACTACACGCAGTGCTCCAGGTGTGGTCTAACCAATGCTGAGGTAATTGTATTTCTCTCTTTCTGTTTTTTAAGAGCATAAATGCCAATAGTTTTCCTGTTTTATCTCCATGGAAATATAATTTGTTCTGGATTTTCTACAGATCTTTCTCTGTTTGTTTTAATATTAATTTGTTTTTCTTGTTTAGACAATCTTGCAACTTTTGTTCAATTTGTGGGTTTTTATCTGATAATATTGTTTGCTTAGCTAAATCTGTAATTTCTTGTTCTATAGCCAGCATTTTGTTAATCTGTAATTTCTTTCTATTTTTTTGTTTTGATATGAAATTATAATTGCCCTTAGGAATGCCTTCATGGCATCCCACTTAGCTGCCATGCTTAACTCTGCTAAATCATTATGTTGCCAATGTTCATCTATGGATTTTTTAATTGTGTTAACAAAGTCCGGATCTTGCAAAAAGCTATTGTCAAATTTCAGTTGTGGTGCTTAAGCTCTATCCAATGTGGGGGTGAATATTGAAGTCAACATAGTATGATCTGTTAAAGAAATACTGTGAATATTTGTTTGTAAAATCTTATTAGACATACTTATATTCAATAAGGTGAAGTCTATTCTGCTGCACATACTGTATTCAAATAGTTGGATTTATATGTGTATTCCTTTTTTAATTTATTTCTGTCTCTCCAAATATCTATCAAATAATTTTTAAACATAAAATCCAGTAGAATTCTAGAAGTGTGTCTATCATTATTGTTTATTTTGGATGTTTTATCTAATGGAATACCTAGCAAGGCATTCCCACCTCTGTATCATATCTGTACTATTTAGTGAAATAACATATTTTTTAATTGCACTAAAAAGTCATTATATTGTATGAAAGGGCCATAGGGATCATTCACCTACTCTGCCATCCATGCCTGGAACTCCCTGCCTCACCCCCTTCTATCCTGCTCTTCCTTCCCCAAATTTAAATCCTCATTACTATCCCATCTTACTGCATCCTCTCTTTGTGCCTGCTACAGATGACTTTCATTTACTTCCTAACTGTATAGATATCTACCCTGCAGTGTTAGACCTCTGCTCTTCTAATCTATCTTTCTGAAGTTGCCCTTCGCTGAATGAATCCTACACTTTTCCAAGCCTTGCATGGCCCTTGCTGCTAAGTGCACTATGCTGTTTTGTATGCTCTTTCTGTGTCAGCCATTGTACAAACAACTTTTTATATTGTGTTTGCCTATTGTGTCAAAGTATAACATATGTAATGTATATATTTTGTAACCCATTTGTTCTAGAAATTGTTGTAATCTAAGCTAATGTATCCTGCCCTTTCTCTATAAATTGCACTGTATCCTGCTCTTCCCAGGTCACCTCTGAAAAAGGGACTGTAATGTCTCAGTGGGCTTACTCGGTTACCAAAATTCGATAAATAATATATAGAACCCAAGGTAATTTCTGAATCAAAGACTTCCCCTTTAATTAATATACATCTTCCATCTGTATTTTTAATCTGTTGAAGCCATTTAAAGTCCATATTTTTGGACAGCAGAATGGCAGTGCCTCAGCTATTACTGTATTAGTTCCTGTGGAGTAAAAATATTGTCTCACCCAAGATTTTTTAAGTCGTTTTACTTTATTTTCTAATAAATGTGTTTCTTGTAGACATAGGATCCTCACATCATGAAGTTTTGCATATTGTAATTTTTTTTATTATTATTATTTAGGCCTATAACATTTAGAGATGCCATATCTGATGTCCAAAGTGTTTTTATTATTCATTCCCATGACCATTCATGGAAAGATAGAAAGATAAAAAAGAGCATTCCTTGTCCAGAGCATGATTAGCATATTAATGTATGCATTTTTTCCCATCACCCTATAACTATAGTGCATTTCAATGTGAAGCATGCAGCATCCTCTCTCCACAGATACCAGGCATTTCCTTTCCTGGTGTTAAGGATATCCCCCCACCCCCCGTTAATTGGGCATATTATTTTCCTTTTATTATTATTGTCCTGTATACCTTTGCATGTTATAAATGGTCTGCAAAACTATATATTTATATATGTGTGTATATATATATATATATATATATATATATATATAAATCCAGTTTTCCAAAGACCAAACCAAGATACAGTTCCTGTATGTTACACACTGGTCCCGCTCCGGCTGCCCTCAACCTGATTTGTTCTTTTGCAGTTTTACTTAATTAAATAGATCAGATAGTAGCTTCCTCAATTCTTTCTTTGCATGTTCAGCTGTTGAGAAAAACATTTTTATTTGTTCTCATGTTTCAGGTGTTTCTATTAGTTTTAACTGTTTCTGTTGTGCTCTTAACTCCATGTCTGTAATTTTAGTTGTTATATCCAAAATGGATTTTTCTTGTGAGTGAAGTTGTCTGACATTTATGGTTGCCTTATCTTCCAGTTCTGAGATGCTTGATTCATGTTGAGTGATCTTTATTTTTACTTCCCTTACTGTGTTATCCAGTTGAGAGTTAGATTGCTTTATTGTATCAGTATCTTCTATGATTTTGTCCAGCCCCTCTGTTTTCAGCTTGACGAAGTGCAAATCTACTTTGATTTCTTTTATATTGGGAAGGTTGTAAGCCTGAGGTTTGATTGGGTGGAGCAACTACGTCACTCCCCCATCAGGCTTTAGAAGGTAACTCACCCTGGGCTTCCCAGGATTAATTTCTCTTTGCAGCCAGAGGCTCAGTCCTCTGCGCTGCCCTCCCACTTTCTTGTTTGCTCTTGCCTTTCTTTCACAGCACTGCAACTCTCATGTTGCTCTGAATTATTGCCTGTTTTGGATGTTTGCAGCTACCGTAGGAGCTTTTTTGACATACCTGTGGGATCTGGCATCTATTTTCAGTACATATACTGGCTACCGCCACTTCCTTTCTGCCCCCTCAGGCTCTCTCAGTCCTGCTTCCTCTCCTGCTTTGCCACGGCTCCACCAGAGCTCTGAGTTTGCCCACTTGCTTTCTTCGACTTTGCCCATTTTGTTTTTCAGTCAGCAGGCATTGCTGGATTTGGCCTGTTCTGTCCTGGGGGGCTGCTGCTGTGCACTTTTGTGACTCACCCCAGCAGCCGTGCTGCCAACTCTTTCATTCCCCTTGCTTCTGCCGTCCATCCTGCCACCCCTTCCCCTCTCATTGTGGACTCTCTCTCTCTATCTTGGAATTTCGACACTCCTCTTCTCAGCCATGCTGACTTGCTCTGTGCTCTAGCTGCATTTTGGAGTGTCTGTCATTCCCCTCCTGCTTCAGGCAATGACATGCTTCCCTCCATCTTGCATCCACTATATGCCACCATCAGTTCATCCCTTTTGGTGTTGCCACAATTGACCAAAGCATGGCCATTTCATTCTGTAAGTTCTATACTGATGTATAGTCACTCACATACAGCGAGAGGTAAGGGAAGCACCATAGACCCTCAGCCATTTCTACCTTGCCTATTCTATGCTGTGCTCTCTCTGACTCTGACTCTCTGACTAAAAACATGACAAAACAACTAAAATTTCTTTATTTCATCTGGTGCTCAGCATGAGGAATTCTTTACCTTCTGCGTATCTTTCCTCGTATGTGCTTTCACAACAGCCTTCTACTACTGTTTTCTGTGCTCTTGGTGCTGAAAGAAACTGCGGCAGCTCAGAACTATTCTGAGGGAGATGTCACTTTTGGCAAGGGTTTGGCACGTTTCCAAAATAATCAAAACTACGATATGTTCATTTTCACAGCTCAGTTTACTATAACAAGGCTGCTGTTGCTGGCATATGGGGTAATGAGGGCTGTTTTGCTACACAATAGGACATTCCTGCAATATCACAGTCCAATGCTATGTCACGGCATAATGTTGACATCTGAATAATGCTAGTGTTGCAATGATTTTTCTTCCATCTGAGTTTTAAGCTGTAGTTCATTGACACAGTTTTAGTGTCTGCCCTGTATTTTATCTTTGAAACTAAGATCACATAAACAAAAAAAAAAGAAAAAAGAAAATTGCTCCTCCTCGACTGTTTTCCTATTTTGCTTGCTATTGCCCTTGTAGTCCTATGTTCAGGACTCTTCATCGCGTGGCTTCCTGATTCCCTCTGGTTCCATTACTGCATGGTTCTTCTATTTACATCACATCCGACTTCAGGTTTCCTCATTCCCATCGCATAATCAAGCTCCTCATCGAACTGCCATGCTTCATTTGATCGGTCTGCGCTCATCTGGGTGCATGCCATCTGGTTCCAAGCAGGCCTTTTTGGCCTCAGAGCCTGCTTATTCACATCGATCAGTTGAGCTCATTGACCTCTCTGGTCCACAATGCCTCATCTCGACCTACTCATCTATTTCAATCACTCAGTCAGCTGCCTCAGCTGATTCCATCTGGCCTGCAATCAATATTTCTTTTGGTCATACCTATCATTACTCATATGCCACCTCATCGACCCGAGGCCCTCCTGCTGCATGTATCAGGTTCATGACTCCGGTCATCATTCACCATTTATGATCTCCTACCAGCCATCAAGGATTCACTCCAATCATGGCTTCACTCCATCATCATCTATTGTCCATTTTGCTCCCATTGATCTCTCGATCTGAGCATACCCTCTGGTTCTAGGCATGCCTTCTTGGCCTCAGAGTAAACTTTATCACATCGCTCAATCAAGCATACCCCTCATTGGGTATTATGCTACATCATTGACCTACTGCACTCCTGCAGCAATCATCATCATCAGTCTTCCTCATCCTTCTCATGAGTGCATCTGGATATCCCTCGCTCATCTGACCTACACATAGATCTTCTCATTCCCATTGAACCAACCCTCATGTAAGTCTGTTCCATCACATCAACTACTCAAGCATACCCCTCTTGGGCCCCTGATACCTCAAATCTACTCAATCTCCACTCAAGAACATGCCTTCCTGTCCATTGCCCTTTGCTAAGGGCTGGCTGGCTGCTTTCCAACATCATTCAAGTTCAAATTCAGATTCATTTCCTGTCTCCTCATTAACCTTTGAAGCCTTCATGGCTTCTCTGCATCATCGTCCATGCTATCTTTTGGGGTTTTTCCCTATCCTGTCTTCATCTTCCCTACTCATATCCTTCTCTTTAGTGACATACATCCTTAAATCAAACATTGGCAGCCTAGAGGGAAGGTGAACTAGGCCTTGGATCCCCAGAGGTTTCGTCCTCAAAGGGTGTTTTTCCTCTCTTCTATGCCAATGGTCATAATATTAGTTAGGGTTAGTGCTTTCTTAGGTTAATTATTTAGGTTCCACTGTTGGATGGAGGCAGATGGTGGCCCCAGCTTTCCCCTCTCTCCTTAGGAAGTCTGCCCTTAATCATTTTCTCAGAATTCATTAATTCATCATCCTCACCTCTTCGATGCTTGACACCTGATTGGATATTCTTTTTGGGCTTCTTCCTAAGCTACCTTTAGCCAATGGAATCATTCCTGAGGCACCTATGGGGGAACTCTCCTCTAGGGTTCTTTGCATTGTACCCCTAATAGGGTGGTATATCCCACAGATAGAGAGGTGGAAAGCCACAATGTAAATCAAATCCACAACATAAATCAAGTCACACAAGTATCATCTCATCCAGTTGTGTAAGCACAATTGAACTCCTATTAATGCTGAAGCCCTTGCAAGTGGGGTTATGTTTTTTTTTTTCTATTTCATTTTCATACACCTGTGTATTTTTATGTTGGCATGGGGGGGTCAAGGCATTTTCAAAAACTGTGTCACTTTCTTTTTTTGACTGATCTGTATCTGCTTGTTCAGGTGGTGGCTCTATAACTGATTCTGTGGAAACATATTCAAGTTCTTGCTGCAAAATTATATTGTCAGTCTCTCTTTTATCTTTCTGTTCATTGTCTTTCATATTGAATGTCTCTAAAGTGTCTATTTCTTGATTTAACTCACGGTTTCCTGCATTTTGTATTATTTGCTTCAGAAATATAACATTAGCCTCTTTAGAGAGTATAGGTTCTGGTGTATTCAATGGGCTAACCGGAAGGGAGAGGTTTAATGCTGGAATTTTCCAAAAAAGTTGTATAAATCTTGCTCGGCCTGTGTTTTTGCTTGTTGTTGTTTTATTTTACATCTAGCTGTGTCTTTTGTTTTTGCAGACCATCTCTCCATTGCCTCTACTTGCAGCGTTTTCTCTATTTTTGCTCTTTGTGTTGCCATTTAAGTTTTGTACTTTTATAGCCAGCAATAGAGAACTGATACAAAATAAAATGTTAGTTTCCTCAAACAATGAGTTTAGCAAGTAGAGAGAGTTACTTACTTCATGCCTTGCACCTGTATTTCCTCTATTATATACCCATGAAGATGGAAAAGGTCTCGATGTCACACTGTGGTTTGCTTTCTGATTCCTCACTTTTTTCTACAGGCCCAAGCTGCCAATAAGAGAGCAAACACCCGTTCTTCATCTCCTCCCCTCATGGCCAAACAACCTACAAGGCAACATTGTTCTTTATCAGACCCAGCTCAGTATGCCTTTGTTTCCTGCAGCTTATGTTTTTTCAGGCAAAACATTTGTTTGATTTACTTTTTTTGAGAATCGATGGCCATTACCAATGGTCCACTATCAATGCACACAACGCCAAGGAAACAGAACCCTCTGGCGGGAGAAAAACATGCTCCAAGAACAGGACTCTAGAGTCAGAAACTGGCAGCCAAGTGCAAAGTAAATGCAACTAATTTAAAATATACTTAGATAGATTCTAACACATTTGCACAGCCCAAGGAAATGCAGAGGGGAAAGTTCCTCACATAACACCGACCAGCTGCAATGCTTCTCCACACATGGCCCCCAATGTCTGCAACCCTAGTCAAATAAAATCATTGTAATTAAAGAAAAAGGGTTGACCTCACCCATCTACTGGAGCAAAAGTCATAGTCCAAGTTCAATTCAAAGTGCATCTTTGGAGAGAAAGACAGAAAACACTGCGGGCCATTGAGTCCTCACTACAGGAAGAAATAGTATCCTGGAAGGGGTTTGATGGTAGCCTGGCTTAAGGAGTCCACACCATCCACATAAGCCTTGATCCTCTTACCTAGCAAATCCTGTACCGGGGCATACATTTTGAACAGGGTAAGGCCCTCATACATGTAGATGGCACATTTAGACTTCACTATATTGTGGATCCTCTGCAGGTTAGTTGGTATTATCAGGGCCCAGAGAATGTTTTTTGTAGAATTTGTCCAGGGTAAGTATGGGGTGAGGGGTGTGGGGAGGTGGGTGCACAGAGAGGTGGCTGTGGGTTGGGAGGGGCACCAAACTCAATGAGGGACCATTTTTAATTTTACAGGTTTCACAAAAAAAAAAAACAACACGGGAAGGTTTTCTATTTTTGTAGGTACTTTTGCATACTGGGGTGGGCTCCCAGTGTGCCACCTGAGTGTTTTTTTTTGGGTGGTCCATAGCTGATGGGGATTGGGCACCCCTGTTGGCACATACAGAGTGTGGGCACATGAACTGAAGGGGAATTGTGCACCCACCTCAGCACACAAGAAATGGGGGGCATTATGCTGATGGAGATTGGGCAACCCATTGGTAAATTAATTTGGGAGGAGGCATGCTGACAGGGGAATTGGACACCCCTGTCAGATTTCAGGGGCACTGTGAAAGGTGGCAGCTGTCCGTCAGCTTCCATGAGGACTTATTAGAAGTGATGGGGAAGACGCTGCCATGTTTCTTGTAAGGGATAACCAGACAAGGCAAGAAGTAATTCACTGCTGCAATCAGGGACCACTCTGGGGTGCTCCTTGATTGCAGTGGCTAATTTCTTTCAAGTTGGTGGCATGCATCTCAACTGTTGTCATAGACAGCATGCTGTGCCATTGGTGCCACATAGCCCCACCAGAAAAAACAGTGGCGCCATTGGTTGCAGCAGGACCACACTTCTAAAACCTGCTTCTCCACTCAAGTAACCACAGTATGTTGTCTGCACTGTGTGCGTAAGATAACATAAATAGGCAATTTATTAACTGTTCCAGTACAGGGATTGTTTACATGGCCACACGTGAGTGTCAGGCTTTCTATGTGGAAAGACTACAAAGATGTTAACACAAAGGATAGGAGAACATCTAAGGGATATTATGTATGGCAATGAGAACAATGCACTTGCTAAACATGTAATACAAAGTGGTCCTGGTAGTAGTCATACATGTAACTTTTGAGCATTGAGAAGGTCACTATGGGACCAACAGGAGGTGATTCAGAAAATAAAATCCTATGCAGAGGAGCATTTTGGACATATCGATTAGGGGCTTTGAGGACTTCTGGACAAAATGATTTATTGATTTATTTATTTAATTATTTATTGAGTTCTTGGATAATGTCTGTGAGCGGATGCTCGTTGAAAGGTTCCACGTCAGATACATTAGACAACAAGATACAATACTGTGCACAAATATACAAATACTGAGAAAAATATTCATGGAGATTACAGAAAACAAACATAAAACACTAGCAATGCTGAGGCATTGTGCAATGTATGCCCGTGTCAAGAAGATAAGCAGACAAGGATAGGGAAGGATACAAAGGGAGCGGGAGAGCTAGGTGAGCCAAGCACATGAGACAGGGAGGGAGGAGGGTATGGAGAGGTCTAGGGGCAAGGGGCAGAGTCAGTGGGGGTAGGGAGGTGGGTGAAGTGCTACGGTTTGACTATCTTGTCATGACAGAGGCAAAGATAAGATCTAGGGGCAGAGTGTTGCTGTGTGCTGAGCCTTAGCGGGGGCACATGAAGATACTTGTATCAAAGAGATGCTGGTGCAGTCTATGTTTAAAAGAGGCAATTGTTGAGGAGCCAGAGATGTCAGAAGCAGTGCATTTACCCTGAGGGTTGTATAGTGAGAGAAGGCACTCTATGCCATGGTAGTGTTGCATCTGGGCACTTGGAAAATTTGAGTGCCAGAGCTTCTAGTGTGTCTGGTATTCATACGCAGTGTTAGCAGGTTCTGCACCCCTGTTGGAAGCAGATTTAATGTTTGATACCTGATTCTGTCATTCAGTTGAAGCCAGCCAGCTGGAGCATAAAGTTTACAGGTGTGTGTGTGAGAGTCTTAGTGCATTTGAAAGTAGGCAGTAGGCTTTATTTAAGGCAACTGAGATCTGTTGGAGTGCCGTGTTCATATCAGGACTGTATATGGCCAGCCCATAGACTATGAGGGAGACAACTGAGCTGCTGAATGCCAGGTTTGAAGCTTCATGGGTTAGACAATGCCTGTGGTGGTAGAGGATCTCAATTCTGGTGTTAATAGCTCTTGCAGTGATATCGATATGCTGGGAGAAGGACAGGGAGGAGTCAATTGTAACCCTCATGTATCTTAAATGTGAGACGAGCTCCTGTGTGTCACTGCTGTCATTCCTTACTGCCAGGGGGTAGCTTTTTTGCTTGCTTAGGGCTGTCGAGTAGAGCCTTGTCTTTGTTCTTTTATAGTTCATGACCAGTCTTTGCTCTTTAAACCAGTTTTCTACAGATGCAAAGCCATTTTGGAGATCAGTTTCAAGGAGTTCAGGACACAGGTTGCTGGTAAAAATCACCACATCATCAGCATATAGGAGCACGCAGCAATGGCAGGAGGCTGGGAGATTATTTAAGAAAACACTGAACAGCAATGGTCCAAGAATGGACCCTTGTAGTACACCAGATAAGACAGGTCATCTGTCTGATAGCACTTCTCCAATCCTGACTTGCTGGGAGTGGCAGCTCAAGTAACTCCTAAATCAGTTCACAGTTTCAGGTGCAAGTCCAATGTCAGATAGCTGATTGAGGAGGAGCGCATGATGAACCATATCAAATGCCTTTGATAGGTCAATGAAGACTGCCCCTAAAAGGTGGCCTTGGTCTAAGACGTTATGGATGTATTTGATATATTTAAGTAGGGCTGAGATGGTACTGTGCCAACCCCAGAACCCATGTTGCTCTGGGCATAGGAGTTGATATTGATTAAAGTATTCCACGATCTGGTCAGCCATAATCCACTTGAGAGCCTTGGAGACTGGCGGGAGAATGGAAATCGATCTGTAGTTATTATGCAAGGACCTGTCTCCACTTCTGTGTACAAGGGTTGCTCTAGCAGACTTCTATCTTTAGGGGACTTGGGAGTGAAAGAAGGATAGGTTAAGTATTCTGGTTAGTTGTCCAAGTATTTCATCCAGTGCTAAGTGAATAAATTTGAGGTCCAAAGAGTCTCCACTGTGCCTAGATTTTCCAAGGATCTTTTCAAGGTATTTCCTAGCATCTGCTTCTGAGACCATTTTGAAGTGGAATAGCAGCTGGTTAGGTGGTAGTGCAGGTGACCTTGTATTTTCACTTGGGTTGGAGTTATTGAAAAAGTCTCTGGGGAGCACACTACTGAGGTCAGTGAAAGGGAAGAAAAGAGAAGGGGGGTACATTAGTAATTTATCTCCTAAGAAAAGGAGAAATATCAGAACTATCATTATCAGAACCATAAAAAACAGACTTCTACTAAACGGTCAGCGAGTTTTCAGTGAGTTGGAAACGAGCAGAGGGTCCAAGGTTGGAACCTCTTCAACAATAAGCACAGCAGGGGAGTTTGGGGGTCTCTCCCTGTGATGTCTTTAAGGCTGGCCCAGAAAGACTTGTTGCTGTTCCATGAGTTTGAGAGGGCTTCTTTGTAGTATGTACATTTTGCATGGCGGATAGCTTTCGTATTGTCATTGTGGGCCTTTTTATATTGTTGAATGTTTGCTGCAGTCCCCTGCACATGTGCTAGTTACCAGATATGGGACCAGATATTCAAAACTTTGCGCTGGGCAAAAACCATTTGCGCAGGTTTAGCGCGGGATTAGCGGTCATGCCATATTCAAAAGGTCAAATAGCGCCGGCAAACTGCATTAGCGCTGGGCAAAATTATAATGTATGCAAGGGCAAACTGACATGAATACAGGCACAATGCTATATTCAGCGACTGCGCTCTACGCTAAGTGGTTTTGCGCGACTTAGCGCGACACTTAGCGCGGTGCACATTACCGCCCAGGAAAAGCTGGTCTTAATCCTGGGCAATCAGCTTTGCGCGACATTATGGCTTTGCGCGGCGTTTGCGTGGGTTTAGCATGGGTTTTGCGCGACCCTAACAAATAAATATGACACATAGATAAAGCCAAACATAGAGGAAGCATGCTGCTAACTGATGGCATCACAATGGTGCCATAATCTGTCACCAGTCCCAGCCATGCCAGGCAGTAAGTGGTGACCCTGCCACCAGTGGACAGCACGGCGAGTGTGGCCATACAGCACACACCTGTGGACCACACTTCCGTGGACACCAACAGATGCCAGCACACACATGCAGCACTGCGGGCATGGAGGATGTTGAGGGGAGCATGTATGGGTGGTGAAGCTGTGCTACAGACCAGGTGTGGCCACAAGGCTGGGACACATCATGCAGTGTACATGGGTGAGTATTGGGAATACCCCAACACCAGTGTGCCTTTCGGATAATATATGCCCCCCCCCCGGCCACATACCTCACAGCTGTACAACTGCCATAGCACACAAAGCCAGAAATGTACATGTCACTGTGAGCATCTGTGGGTCACACAACAGCACAGTAATGTCAGTGTCGAAAACATCCATGAGGTTGGGCGCTCACTGTGTATAGTGCAGTCATCATCACTGCCCTACACACCATAGGCATTGCTGTGTCCATGCACTACTGGCCCCCTTGCTACTGTAGTTTCTGCTGTGCACTGTAGCATGCCCTACAATGTGACAGTTGCATGCAGCACCACCACCACCTGTGCCTACGGTGTCCTGTCCCCTGGGGTATAATATGCTATGCTATGCTGTACTGTTTACATGTAGCCTGCAGCTATCATTGTGCACTGCCAGACTGACCTACAGGTGGAGCTGCGGTTGGACCTGGTCAGCCCCTGTACTTCCAGACTGACCTACAGGTGGCTCTGTGGGACTCTACAGTAACGCTGGGCAAACTGCATGCAAATCAGGGTATAATGAGATACTAATCGGTTGTTTGCCCAGAGACTACGTAAATAGGCTCATTTGCATGGCACTTTTGAATATAGCACATTTTGGCCCAGACGGCGTGTTTGCTCGGGCTAACTGCCAACTCGCACTAATGCCGGCGCTAATGTGTTAAGCGGCCCCCTACCAATGCGGGGAATATTATACAGTTTTGATCACTGTTCTTTACATTTGCTGCTTCCTGCAGCTGTACTGCGTCCATGCATTTGCTGGCACACATTGCCACGTAGTTCGCCTGTACTTGCCCTCATGTTGCTGTGTACTGTGTTGTTGTTGTGGTTTGCACTTCCTGGTTGCTTTATTCAGTGCTGTCTTATTCCAGGGCTATTTTTGGCCTGCACTCCCAGACCAGTTTGCATGGCCTCATTACCATGCCATATTCGGAAGCTGTTTGCCCTGGGCTATTCCTTTTGAATATAGCGTGCTCTGTGCTCCGGGCTAAGTTTGCCTGCTGGGCAGTGCTAATTTTGCCCCGGGGCAAAGTTTTGAATATCTGGCCCATGATCTCTTAAGGCAAGTTACTCCAGGAGTTCAGGGGTAATCCAGGGGTTAAAAGGCCCTTTGGATTTTCTTGTAGTAACTGGTGTGCATTTGTCACAGACAGCATTAAATTTTGTCACAAAGAGGTCAAGTGCTATGTCCACATCACTGGTTTCATGGAGGTCCATCCAGTCAAGGAGTTTCAGGTCTGACTTTAGTTGTGGGAGCTGACCGTTTAGTAGAAGTCTGTTTTTTATGGTTCTGATAATGATAGTTCTGATATTTCTCCTTTTCTTAGGAGATAAATTACTAATGTACCCCCCCTTCTCTTTTCTTCCCTTTTGCTCCCCATCCCTTGCTATGTAATTTCCTTCCTACTTCCTTCTCTTCCCTGTTTTCACTTCCCCCATCCCCTTCTCTCCTTTGTCCCCCTTTCCCTCCCCTGGTTTCTCCATAATTACATGGTCCCACTATAGCACCATGCCCCCTATAATGGAGTACCAATTGAATTTTGAACTGTTGTTTTATTTTATTTCTCTCCTTTTTATATGCACCTTTGAATGGATGTAAATTTAAGCTATTGATTTTTTTTGCTGTTCTTTCTTCTTGCAGCTAAAGATAGCCGGTTACTGTCCCATAGGCACAGTATGCCAAGATGGATAGGAGAGAGATATGGCTGTTTCTTGGATCTGATTTACTCCCATAATAATTTTAGGATTTGATTGCTGATAATAAAAATAATATTGAAGCATTTATATCTTTTTCTCTAAAGCTATGTAATTATTGTCATTCATTTTCAATTTTCAAATAGTTCTTCACATCAAATGGTACTAGATGATATTTAGCCAATTTTGTATTTAAATCAGAATATGTATTATTCTTATATAATGCTAACATATAATATAAAATCTTTTTGCTAAGTGTTTTTAACTATTTCTCTTATTCACTTAACTGTTGGGTGCACTGTCACTTTAAATATCTTCCTATGTATCTATGGAGTGTGGATCTGGAAGGCCATCCTCAATGAAGCATGCATGCACGAAACTGGTTGGGCCATTTTGTGAGTGGTGGTTGTTTTTTCCTATGTGGCACTGTGGATTTTTACCGAAATGAACTGAAACAAACTGAGATGTACAGTAAGTAAATGAATCCATTCTTTTGCATATTTCCCGATGGACAGTGGCATGCTTTTGTCTGTTTCTGTGATATCTTGTTGCACTGACATGTCAGTTCTTGAGCTGCCCCTCTTGTTGTGTCTGGGACATGACCATACCAGGCTACTCTCTGTTCAGGAGGGACAGGGAATGGTAGACAACAAGAGGCTTTGTACTATATATGAGGGAGGGAATAAAGGCCACAGAAGTACAGAGGCACCTGGTGGAAAAAGAAAGGCTGTTGGTCATCTTGCCCCAATACCTGTCTCCTCTCCAGGATGACTCCAGTACCTGTCTCCAGGTGCAGTGAATCATCCAGAAAACAGCCACTGGGACCGCTATCTGTACAGTGGTGGTATACAGACCTATAGCACATGCAGAGGAGTTGGATAATGTAGTCGGTGAAGCCATCATCAGAATAGCAAATAAGGGGAAGGTACTATCAGTCAGGGATGTCAATCTGCTGGATGAGGATTGGAGCCTTTGTACTGCAGCTTTGATAAAGAAAAGGGCCATCCTTGACTCCCTGCAAGGGTCTTTTCTCAGGCAGCTAGTCATGGAACCACTAGGGAACAGACATTGGTGGACCTGTTGCCTACAAAGAGGGACAGAATTGCAGACATCTCAGTGGCAGTCCCCAAGGAACTAGTGATTACCACACAGAGTGGCTTAACATTAAGATGGGAAGAGAGGCAAACCTCAAGAGGATGAGGGTCCTGGAATTTAGGAGGGTAGATTTTAAAGAAATGGGAGACTTCCTTAGAAACTGCCTTTGAGTGGGGGATTGCCATGGAGGGGAAGAAGCACAGTGAGGAAAAAATAAGAATGGGCATATCTAAAACAATCAATCTCTGCATGAAAGAAGTGAGTACAAGCAGAAAGAAAAATAGTCTGCTACAATTTTTTAGGGAAGTGGCCAAGGTGGCAATGGAAAAAAGAGTGGCATTCAGGAGGCATAAGGAAATACACAGGAATTAAGACAGGGAGGTATACCAAGTAAAATAGAGGGAAGCAGGAATGGCAATGAGGGGAGCAAAGGGACAGAGAGAGGAGAGGATAACCAAAGGTGTAGTTAATGGGATAATACTTTCTTCCAAGTCCGTAAGTGAGAAGAGGAAAGCAAGGGAGGGTTAGTGAGAATAAGGAGGGGGCACACACACTGCACAGAAGAGGGTCAAGAAAAAGCAGACATCCTGAAGGGTATTTTTGCTCAGTCTTCACAGTAGGGAGGACAGACCACCAGGGAACCACAAGAACAAAGGGGGAAGGTGGATACAAGTCGATTTTCAGAGGAAAGAGTCTTGAAATTTCTTGCAGATCTGAAAGTGGACAAGCCTATAGGACCTGACAGAATGCACCCACGGGTACAGAAGAAATTCAGGGCAGTGCTACCTACCCCACTGATGGCCATATTCAACAGCTTACTGGAAACAGGCATGGTTCCAGAGGACTAGAGGACAGCAGGTGTGGTTCCTCTCAATAACAGCAGCAGCTGGGAGGAGGCTAGCATCTTTAGGCTCATCAGACTCAAGGATCTATGTGATAACAGCCATCACAGAAAGGCAATCACTGTTAGGGTGAATGCACATCCATGAAAATCCGTTTCACCAATGTACACTCCCAGCGCATGGCAAAAGGGCACCAGGAACTTGGATTTTTTGTTTATGTGGGGTACCTTGCTCCCGCACCCCCCTACTAAAGATTCTCAACTCCAGGGGGGTGCATGTTGGGAGGGGTGGCAAACAAAAAAAGACATTTATTGGACTGGTGCAAAAATCTCAACATGCCAGCACCTAACCTGGCACCATCCCAACCATAGCCGGCCATGAACCCACCATGCCACAAGGCCAGCTCAGCAACCCACCATCATGCTGCACCTCAAAAACCCTCCCTTCCCTTCTGCCCATCACACAGCGTGCTTGATCCCCCCCCCCCCGTGCATGGGTGTATACATATAGTGACAGAATGTCGCTATAACCCACATTCGCCCTCCAGTCCACTAGCCCTGAGAACAGGTGCCGCTATTGAGTCTCCCTTTTTATAGGCAATCAATAGTGATCGCCCTTCTCACAGGATACCCAGACTCACATCAGTGGTGGAAAAATTAATATAAAAACTGTTAAAGAAAAGGTTGGTAGAGTATCTTGAATCCAGTGGCTACAAGGCCAAAAGCAACATGGATTCATCTGGCAAGGTCATGCCAGATGAATCTGATTGATCTAATTGACTGGGTGACCCGGGATACAGAGCTGGGGATGGTGACGCACATGGTCTATCTAGACTTTAGCATGGCCTTCGACACTGTGTGGTGCAGAACACCGATAATGAAATTGAGCAGCCTAGGGGTGGGATCCAAAGAGGTAAATTGGGTAAGGAACTGGTTAATGGATAGGTGACAGAGGGTGGTGGTTAATTGCATTCACCCTAATGAGGAGAGAGTGAACAGCAGGGTGCTGCAGGGCTCAGTACTGGGACCAGTCTTCTTTAGTGCCTTCACAATGCCTTCATAAGTGACATTTCATAAGAACTAGAAGGGACGGGGTGCCTGCTTGCAAATGACACCAACATCTGTAATAGGATGGACACTCAGGAGGAGGTAGAGAGAATGAGTAGCAAACTTTATTTATTTAATTTATTTATTTATGAATTACAGTCTCAGAATTTGACATACCTTTGTGTCAGAGACTCATTTACAAAGGTTCCGCATCCAAAAAGAATCATAACAATTAGCTAAATACACCAATGTAACAAAAACATGACATGGATATAACAAACAACAAAAAACAATCAGAGCCGTCATTATATCAGACTTTGTTAAAGTTGACAAATAAGAACCAAAAATAGATACCAGGGTAAAAGCTAAGATAAAATGCAATAATGTATCAGTATGTGATAATAGGTGGTCAAGAATAACTTTGTCAAAGTCAGTAGGTTAACATGGATCAGTCAAGACAAATAAAAAGGAGCAGTGAAAAAGAGGAAAGAGGGAGGAGGGCGAATAGGTGGACATCAGAGTTCAGGAGCAACAGAGTGTGGTGAAGTAGAGAGGAAACACGTCAAGAGAGAGCGGTACCTATGTGGGGGTGTGAGGTGAGGTGAGGAGAGGAGGGGTGGGGTGAGTGGCAGCTGTTTAGCCAGGAAATAAGGGGATACATGAGGGTGAAGTAGCTTAAGATAGGCAGTCATAGCGGGTGTCAGAAAGCAGGTACTGTCTGAGGTTGCGATTAAACTGCCCTAACTTGGAGGCAGTTTGTACATCAAGTGGGAGATCAGATAGCGAGGTGGGAGCTCTGTAGAGAAAGGCCCACTGCACTTGATTAGTCTGACAGAATAGAGCCTGATAGGTAGGTCTAGTTGTGCTTCTCATCCTTTGAGGATTGGTTACTGGGGTAAGGAGGTGTTCTGTTATTGGAGAGGTTAGACCCTGACAGATCTTCTTACCTAGTAGGCAGGTCTGGTACATGATCCTGCTACTATGATTCAACCAGCAGGTTTGGGTATACAGATTGCAGGTGTGTGGGGGTACCTGTGAACCCCAGAAACTAATTGGCAGGCCTTACTGTGGTCAACCTTAATACGTTTAAGTGAAGTGTCAGTAGCTGCTCCATAAATGACTTGCCTATAGTCTACAAGACAGAGGACAGAGCTGTTGACAGCAAGACAGAGCGCATCAGGGGTAAGACTGTGACAGTGTCTGTAGAGGAGCCCTATTTGAGTATTAGCAGCTTTGGAAATGATGTTTATATGGTCATAAAAGGATAAGGTGCTGTCAAGTGTAATGCCTAGGTACCTGAAGTTGTGTACATGCTCCAAGGGATCATGACAGTTGTTAAGGATGGTGAGTTGAGCCGACTTATGCTTGTGAGAATTTGAAAATAACATCACCTTGCTCTTTTTATAGTTCAGAATTAACTTGTGGTCTGTAAGCCAGGACTCGACCAGGACAGAGCTGTACTGCAACTATCCAGTAAGGAGGAAGGGGTTTGGCTGGCTCGTAAAAAAGATAGCATCATCCGCATAGAGTAGGAGTTGATTGGGGCAGGACTGGGGGAAGGAACTGAGGAAGAGACTAAATAGAAGGGGGCCAAGAATAGAAACTTGTGGTGCATCAGAGAGCACAGGATGGGAGGTGGAGAGGGTGCCCCTAATTTTCACCCATTGTGTTCTGCCATCAAGGTAGTTTTGAAATCAGGAGGTAACTGCATGTGAAAGGCCAAGGATGGGGAGAGACTAAATAAGTAGGGAATGGTTAACCATGTTGAATGTGTTAGTTAGGTCAGTGTAGATGGACCCGACTAGGTGGCCATGGTTGAGTGCTCTGTGAATAAGTGTAGTATGTTCAAGCAGTGCGGTAGTGGTGCTATGATTTTTTCTAAACTCATTTTACTGCAGACATTGAGTGTTATATTTGGAGACGTAATCAGAGAACTGATCGGAAACAATATGTTCAAGCACTTGGGAGGCAGGAGGAGTACAGAGATGGGATGGTAGTTACAGTGTGAGGTCTTGTCTCCGCTCTTGTAGACAGGGGTAACTATGGCTGCCTTCCACAAGAGAGGGAACTGACCTAGACAGAGGGACAGATTGAAAATCTTGGTGAGGGGTTGCAGCACAGCATCTAGGGCAAGTTGGAGAGGTTTTAGATCAAGGGAATCACTGCTATAGCGCAATCTGTTAAGGACCCAAAGGAGGTACTTTTCTGTCTCTTTGCCAAGACTGTCCTAAAGTAGAAGGGGGGAGTTGGGAGTGGTCATAACTCTAGGGGAGCTGTTAGGGGTTCCAGTTGTAGAGTGGATGTTAGAGAAGAAGTCATGGAGAAGTACTCCACTCAGGTCTGAGAAGGCATTATTAAAGATGTCAGCAATCTGTTGTGGATCCTGGGTGGAAATCCCATTGATGTTGTTAAGTAAGGGTGGAGTTTTGTTGGGCTTGCCAGTCAGTTCTCTGATGTTCTCCCCAAAATTCCCACTGTTACCCCATGTGTCAGTAAACACAGTTTTGTAATAATCAGATTTAGCAAGATGAATTGCACGAGTGCAGTTGTTCCTAGCCACCGAGTACCTATACCAGTCAGAGGGGTTCCCAGTGGCATGGACTTTATGCCAGAGATGATCTCGAGCAACCATTTGATTAAGGAGAAAGTCAAGGAGGGATCAAGAGCCTGACAGTTGGGGTTCAATGTAAAAAAGTGCAAAATCATGCAATTAGGGCATTGGAACCCAGGGACTGTATATAGGATGGGGGAGGTACTGACAGTCACTAAATAGGAAAGGGACCTTGGGGTTACCATATATGATGATCTTAAAGTGGCAGGTCAGTGTTTCAAAGCAGTGGGTAGAGACATTGGGATATTGGGATGCATAGGGTGTGGTATCTCCAGCGGGGGAGGGGGATAGTGTTGCCACTGTATTGCTCACTTGTGAGACCCAAACCAGAGTATCGTGTCCAGTTCTGGAGTTTGCATCTCAGAACGAACATAGACAGGGTTAAGCAGTCCAGAGGAGGGCAATTAAAATGGCGCAGGGATTGCATCAAAAGCACTCTGAAGAGAGACTGAGGGATCTCAAGTTGTACACCCTGGAAGAAAGGAGAGTGTGAGGACACATGATAAAGACCTACAAGTACCTCACATGGGTGAACAGGATGCAGGAGGGAGCCTCTTTCAAATGAGAAAGAGCACCTGAACTAGAGGACAGGTGATGAAGCTGGGCAGGAGCTTAAGAGGGATGTATGGAAGTACTACTTTATTTAAAGAGTGGTGGACTTCTTCAACAGACTTCCAAAGTGGTGGAGGCAAAAACAGTAGGGAGCTTTAGGCATGTGTGGTATAGACAAAGGGGAATATTAGTAAATAAGCAGAGAGGATGGGGGGGTGGTGTCACCAGAGACCAGTTAGGATCTGTGGAGACAGACTAGGCAGGGACCATCTGAGTGGGCCAACCAGTCCTTTTCTGCCAACAGATTCCATCTTTCTGTGTTTCTAAAGCTGTTGCCAGAAATGTTATTCTCCCACTTACACAATCCTTACCATTAAGCCCCATTCTGGATTGGCACAAGAGTGTGTCTTCTTGGTAAATTAAGTCCTGTCCAGGTGGTTCTGTGCCCCCCTAATTCTAATTCCCTTCTACTGTACCTACACAACATCCACTGGAGTCTCCCTCCTTAACCCCAGTTCTCTGCAAACTGCAGCCATTGATATGGCCCCACAACAGTCACCATCATTAGCTGGCCCTTCAATTCGTTATCACACTAGTTACATCCCTACTGTCTGTCAGTAACCCTTCAACTCACAGACAGTGTTGCTTACTGTTGCTGCCTGGATTGGTATGGTCACTGTGTTTTGAGTATGGCACCCCTTTACCCTTCCTGCATGGTCACAACTTGTTCTGAAACAATGCAGGGAAGGTTTGCAACCACAGGTGCGCATAGCACATTAGGGTGTATAAGAAGGGCCTGCCACTACGCAGTCATTGTTATCACTTAGTGAGGTCCCCTGAAAATGTATATAGGGTCTCATGTTACTAGCAATGGCCTCTGTTCTACTTGATGTATAGCCTTGATTTGGGAAAGTTGTTTACAACCCCGTGGCACCGTTATAGATGAGGCTGTGACCCTGGAGTAAGGGTATAATTTTGTTTCACAAGCAATAGTGGATCTCTAGGTTAAAATGTTCCAGACTCTGCACCACAGCCATGTGTGCTGGGTTTTGAAATGATGGGTGACATAGGCCATGACTTCCTTTAATTGCCATGCAAGAAATGTTAAGCTGTGACTGCTGATTGAATTTGGCACCCTTTCCACATTTTTCCCATAGCTTTTTTAAACTGTCACAGAAGTTGTTTGAAATACATTCATGTTTACTTCCAAAGAGGATCCTGTCCCCGCATGCTGTGGTTCGGGGAGTGTGACTTCTTGTAAGGAATTTGCATGGAGCTCATAGTTCAATATCCCTGTTTGTCTTTGAGAAGTGTTATGGGATCTTCACTGTGCACCATGTAGAGTGTCTGTGCTATATAGTTCATATACAGGATAGCACCCTCAACAGTGCAGTGCCACATGGTTTGCTGATGGAGCATTTCTGTCCTTAACTAATGGCACACACGGAACAAAAAAGAAGCAAAATCAAAGAGCAAATTGTGATACTACTGGAAAAAAAATAATCTGAGAAAGGGCAGGTGCCCTACAGTATAAAGCTAGTGAGAATGCTTTCACTTGAAATCAGAACTGAATTTAATACCTTTGGACGTGTTGTCATTGTTTCAGAAACAGGTACTTGCAAGCACTGGCAGCTAAATGCAGTAAAAATACAGTTCAATTGTCCAAGTAGACAAAATAGTGGTAATTACTCAGTGATGCAGAATATAGATAGTTGTAACCTGAGATAAGTTCCACTATATATTAAAATATAGCTAGATATATTACAGGAAATCCCTTCAAATGAATGGAGATTTCCTGTGATATGTCTAGATAGATCATTATCTAGTTATACTGGGCTTCAAACTGGTTACCGCTGTAAAACAGCAGTTTCTATTTGAACTTTAATATCATTTATTTCTAAGGTGATAAAAGTACAGAAAAGATGGCCTGCATTGTCTGCAGCTGATCCTTCCCATCTGTACTCGTACAGGCATTCATCTAAATGTGTTTGTCCAACATGCCGTTGGAGTCAGACTCACCTTGGCTTTAAAACCTATGTGGTTGTAGGAATACTGCATGTAGAAATAAATGAGGAAAATACTTCTGTTTCACTTCTCAATAAATCATAGGATTTCTTTTAGTGGCTGCTGCTCTCAGTTTTGCAACGTAAACAGAAAAAATCTTTCTCTTCTGGCTCTGATGATGCAAAAGCAGATGCAATATTCCATCCATCATAACAACAGCTTAAATTTTGAAGGCTGCTGGATTTAAATTTTTTTACCTCATACTTTATTTATTTTTGTGTTGTTTTTAGGGCACTGAACTAGATCAGGAAACCAGGCAAGAAAGAGTGAAGGTAATGTCAGGGTTACAAGGTGGAGTCTGGTGAACAGCTTAAGGATGTACAGGGAAATATGGTATGCATCTTGGAGCCACATAGTCAGTTCTATCTCCAAGAAATAATTGTCATGGCTCTTAAAGCTAGTGTTTTAATCTTGAAATGGTTCCAGAGGGGGTTAAAATAGCTCAGTGCGTGTAGGTTAGATGCATGTACTGTAGTTTAAAGCAGTATTGTATGTATTTTTAAACACGCTACCGCTGTTAAATTCAGACCACCACAGTAAAAGCACAATGCAGCTTTGCATTTTGAGAAGCATATAATCAGAACAGATTTTTAATTTTTAACATCATGAATGCTGTTACAAGTATACTGTAACCTCTCTGTCCTTAGGTGCTAAGGGCCCAATTTACAATTCAGGCTGGCATACAATTAATTTGTGCATAATGTGGCTACCATGTGTAGATTTGTCTTACATTGCAGATTTGCAAACCTAACTGGCATTCAGTAACCCTGGCCACAGAGCTTTGCAGAGGCAGAGGTTGGCATGGGGAGGAGTTTCAAAACTCTACATTGTGCTTCTAATAGAGAAACCTGGGTAAACCAGTGAGTGGATCCCTGCTCAGTTGTGATTCCAATAGGAAAGCCAGGTTAACCAAAGAGTAGATCCTCTGTTCCACATAGTAAATCTACAGTAGGACTGCTGTAGGGATTCTGCAAATAAAACTTAACTGGTGAATTGCTAGATATGCTACCCTCCCCAGCCAACCCATGATAAATAAGTGCCTCCTTTCCCAAACATATGTGGAACCCCATCCCTCCCTCCTCCCCATGGCACAAACGTTAATAAAACTATAGAAACTATCTCTAGACATTGGAATACCACTTCAGCTTGTCACCATTTGAATGAATGAGTGAGCATGCTAAATTAGAAGTGTAGTTCATTTCTCTTTCTTTGTGAAGTGGTCACTTCATGGAAAAAATATGCCACAAAGGTGCGAGTTTGAAAATGGAATTGAATCATCTTCACAACACATTTCACTATAAAGCAAAATGCAGTTACTTTTCCCACCTCTAGACAGTTGTACACCCTTTATGGCTTGCATCTGCATTGTGTCAAACTGCTTCTTTCAACCCTTCATGCCATTGCAGTGGGTTGGGGACTTGTTGGTATGGGTGCCCCATATTCTGTCTGCATTAAGATTCTGTTGGTGTTGACAAGACTCTTGAATTCCACATTAGATAGGTAGGACTGGGCAGACGTGGTGGGACAAGGTGCCTTTTTCTGCTGGTAACTTCTGTAGATCTATATAAAATTGGGAGGATCTGCTTTGCTAATACAGCTAAACCATTTTGGTTCTCAATGCTGTAATTAGCACAGAAAAAGCAAACTGCAAATAGCAGGGTAAGCAATAATACCCAACAGGGTGAGCAGTATTGGGCAATGCTGGACTGCCCAGGGATGTAATGAGGCCTGATGCCACAAGCGGAGGGCCTTACAGCTCCTGGAAGGTCCGGTATTGTCCATATTGCCCACCTTGGATGTTTTTTTTATGCTTAGAAAATGGGCAACAAGTGTAATGTTTCATAGGATTACAAATAAAAATAATCTCTAAAAAATTATTAAAATTTAATTTTTTTGAGCTTTTTGGATAAAGTTGTCCCTCTAATACTACCATTGGCAGTATAGGGCATCTACAGACATGGGCAGTAGAGGGTGCTGTTATGTTGCATATGTGCTGTTTCAGCCCCCTCTTTGTCTGTCTTCCTTCTTTCTTACTTGTTTTCAATGTGCTGCCTAATCACTGCGTTGTTTCAGCACCCCCCATCACCACCATTCAGTCTGTCCCACTTCATTCTTCAATGTTTTCATTCTGCCACTGGATTAGTGGAGCACCCATTGTTTGTTTGCATGCAGGAGTGGGAGCATGACTTTAAGGAGGTTGCCAATTGTGGTAAGATGTTTATGACTGTCAAGTCCTGCAGTGTTTAAATTAGAAGGTTTTTGTGCTGGCAGGAATGGCAGCATACTTCGGAGAGATGACTTTGCTCACTAAATTTACTGTGCATGTGTAAAGGTTTATGAATGACTGCGCGGGAGGGGGGCATGCGAGGAGTCTTTTCAACATATTGGCAGGAGAGATGAAGTGATGCCAGCAGCACTGACTGTACTGGTATACCGCTTTTGATTTATGTGTTTGAACAACTTGAAAGCGATATCAATTTTGAAGTAGCAGGCACCAATGGCAGGGGTGAGAGGAGCTGGAGGAGAGCTGCGATGGAGCAGGTGGCAGGCTTCCGAAAGGAGTGAGTAGTCACGAGCGAACCTGACATAAGCTACATAAGCTGCAATGGTGGTAAATAAAAAAAAAAGTTTTGCCAGACTGTTGGTTGTGCATCCCTATGTGTGGTTCGGGGAGTGTGGCTTCTTGTAGGGAGTTTGCATGGAGCTCATAGTTCAGTATCCCTGTTTCAGCCCCCTCTTTGTCTGTCTTCCTTCTTTCTTACTTGTTCTCTTGCTCTGCCACTCACTCTCTCATTCTAAGTGCTTAAAAAATTTTGGCAGTTTGAAACTGTGTGCCCACTGCTTCAGCTAATGGTGAAGTAGGCTGGGCACAAGGATACTTGGCTGGGCATGACGCAAGTTTGGGCTGGGACTTTTTATTTGGTGGGTATCTATTGAAAGTTAATGTACCCCTGTCAAATGGGTACCAGGCAATCAGATGCCTCCAAATAAAATGCCCATTTTCTAAAACTCCTTGAGATCATCAATGAATATTTAATATGTTAGCCTTCTTGCAGTGAGTAGTAGTGCCATTTAATACTAGAAAAATGCTGTGTTTGTGATGGTGTGACAGTCTTCAACCAATAAGGCCAGAGTAGCATCGCCCTCTCATCAAGAGTAATAAACATTCAGTACTGACCACTAGGCTTATCCCCACCCCCACCCCCCACTTTCTACCTTACCTCTATGCCAATTACTGATTTATCCTTGGCCCCACAGATATTGTGCTGAGAAGTGCCAAAAAAGAGCAACATTTACCAAAGCTGAGACTTTTTTGCGCACAGGTAATGAAAAATATGTCAGTTGATAATCTCAGTTGTCCAGGGTTGATGGAAGTTAGCCCAGAATATGACATTTTGTTAGTTTCAAAATAAACAAAGACAAACTTTAAAAAGTCCTAAGCATTTTGAGACCCTGGATTGAGCTCATGCACAAACAAAAACAAAAAAAATAGCTGATAAAAACATTTATGAAAAACAAAAAATATTTTTTTTTTCATGATTGACTTCTTTATTTATTTATTTAAGAGTTTTACCAGGATGGCATACTGAACAGAGTACCGCTTGATTACAGATGCATCCTGGGAACATAACAGTAACACTAGAGAAATAACATTAATACAATAATAGAACAGCAGTGGTAAAACAGACAACAGTAACTTCTAAGTCAATCATTAATAAATAAGGGTGCTTTCATGTTGCCAGTCCAAAAATGCAACATTTTTTTTTTCATACAGTATGTGATTGACTTGATAGTTAATCATGAACGAAAAAATATTTTCTCCACTGCCCCCTAACACTACTGATGCCGGCTGTTGGGTGACCAACCACACTTCTGGACCCCCACCACCTGATGACTACAATTTATGGTTGCTGGGAGCCCAACACTTCTGTTGGTGCTGCTTAAGTCCCTCACACCAAGGCAAATACCCTTTTCCCATCACGTTTCAGGAAGTTCTCGCCCACCCTTGTCTCCCTCCTGAGGCCTACCAAGTAAAACAACCCTCTACCTTTACCCACCCTCTAGTACCCATGCCACTCTTCTCCACTCCATGGCCACCCAGGTACATACTGTACATATTTTTAGGTCCCAAAGTAGACAATTTGCACATCCCATCCTCCTCCCATCTGGTCACTGTATTCTGTTTCCCTAAGTTACTGTCACTACCAAATCATGAACATAAGTAAGGTATGTCACCTGCCGAAGTGTCTGGCATGCCAATATGAAGATGCTATGGATGGATAGTGAGGAAATACATGTATGCTGGGCACCTTCAAAAACCTGACAAATGAGTATTATCAGCAGCCTGTATACCTTGGATGGTGTTATTTCTTTAGAAAATGTACCCTAACTGGCCTGGTGGTGCTGAGGGTTGAGATGCTGGACGCCACACCTCATGCCATGCCGGTAACCCGATTTAGGCATGAGTATGGGCCAATGGAAGTCGGCATGGGAGAGAGGACTGAGCATTTGGAGGGCTACGCTTCTCTCTTGGGGAAGGAAGGGTTGCCATTCCTCTCATTGATCTCCCTCTGGCAGTAGCTGGAGGGAGATGTGGACCAGGAGGCATGTAGCTGATGTGCAACATTGGTGGGGAGGTGGGCAGAGGAAAAAAAGGAGGAAAATGGAGCTGGCAGGCTCTATGATGACTCTCCAGCACCTGTCCAGCTCCCCAAACATCTGGATTTCTGTACTGCAGTTGGAGAAAGCCAGTGCCCCTTTGTCTTGGCCCTGTCACGGGGGGATCCATGGGGGATGGCAGGGGATGTCGGGTGGGGAATGCGGTATCAGAGATCGAGTATCTCCAAGGGAGAGACTGGAGCCACCTGAAGGCTCCTGAAGAGATAAATAAATGACAGAAGAAAAAAAAGAAAATGTACCCTAATTTGATTTGTGAACTTAAAACCATCATTTAGTTCTAAACTCTCTGAGTATACACTGATAACCGGACAATCAAGTGATGCTGTTGGCCAATCAGGTTGCAAGGATTTCATTGCCTCTTTTACAAACCAAAATTAAAAAAATGTCAAAAAAAGAAAACTAAGCACAAAAATTAATTTACTGATCATGTACGGGTACTTTTTTTTCTTGGCTAAAAAAGAGCTGATGTTTGTGTCTGAAAAAATATATTTAAGAGCTAAATTCAAATCCCAAAATTGCATGGTCATCGGGGGATGGTGGTGGTTGTAAGCATCCAGACCCTCAAATATAAAATAAGAATACTGAAAAAAAAGGTATGTATGATAAGAAAAAAAAAAAACTTTAAAAATGCATAAAAATATATAAACTGTGCATATGTTGGGACTTAGGTTTTCTCCACTGTTTCATTTCTGTTACCCATATAGCACCTTTATCATTGTTTTACATTTTAAAGGAAATCTAAGCCCATACATATTACAAATGTGTTCATTTGCTACCAGTCTGCTCCATTTCTGTTGCTGTTAGGGGTTTGGAATGTTTGGGAGGGGACTTGCGGTGTTGCACCTGATGTGAATGGTCATGCCTTAGCAGAGCCCTGGAGCCAGCAGTACCAAAACCTGCTAAATTTATTTTTCTTTTATGCCTGCCTTACCTTCTCTCTGTCACCTTTGATTGCTGCTCTTCTCTACATTTAACTGCTCATCAACAGTGCTACAAAACTAGAGTCATGGAAGCTCAGCAACTCAAATCTCAGCCAGACCTTGCTCAATCTCCACTGGTCCCCATGTGCTCTCAAGCACCTAAGCACCATAAACTGTATTCCCTACTTGATTCTTCCCCGGACCCAGACATGCAGTCACCCATCTCAGAGTATTTTTTCCCTGAGTTTTCTTCTATTAATTTAATCATTATTGCCAGTGCCAGGGACCTGAAAGATGTCAAAGCCTCTCTTGACTCCCATAACTCACTGCATCAGGAGCATTAAAACTCCAGTCAGTTCCCTCAAAGACGGCATGGCTAGGGAGGAATGCACCATTACAGATCTTCATCGCAAGGTCTAATGATTAGAAAATATACTGGATGATCTTGAAATTTGCAACTGGCACAATAACCTCCTTATTGTGGGCATCAGAGAACAAGCTGAGGTACTTACCCCAACACTTTTGTCAACCAACTGTTTCGATGAATAGCAGGTCCACCAGAGCATAGCAACGCTAACCAAATCGAGTGAGCACACAGAGGCCTGCACTCACAAATGCCACCAGTAGAGCATCCCAGATCCATTATTTGTAAGCTCCTGAATTTTCAAGACAAATTTAGAATCAAGAGAGCAGCCTGCACACATCCCTCTTTGACATGGAATGGTTACAAATATTACTTATTCAACAGCCTCAGTCAGTCAGTTGGGGAAAACAATGAGCATATAGGTTCATTAAACTTAAACTTCATTCTGGCTATGTCAGATTCAAGGACATTTTTCTGGCCAGGCTGATTATCACTCTGCCCACCGGAGAACATTCTTTCGACTCTGAGGTAGCTGACTACCAACGAGTGGTGGACGATGTGGCCTCCATTCGCTCAGCGAAGTGATTCGCGGAGTCAAGGCAAACTCATGAAGTGCTCTGCAATGCGAAGTGGAGTACTTCGCATCATGATGGGCAACGCAAAGTCCATTGACAACAGTGACTTCGCATTTCCCCGTCTTCCCCATGCCACTACTCCACAAATTTTAAGGCGAAGTACATTTAAAACAATATACTTCACTTCACTGCACCTTTTTTTAAGCTCCAAAGGCAAATTTTGAAGTGATTCATGGGATTTCGGGTCACATGGGCTCTAGATTGTTCTGCACAGTCTCAGTTCGAGGTAATATGTGCAGGAAGCTATAGGAGACATTGTGCTGAGAGAGCTCTCTGCTATTCAAACCTTCTAAAAGCTGTTAAAAAAAGCCTTTTTGAGTATTTTTTTTTGCTCAAACTTTAGTTCATCGATTGTAGGAAACCTTCCTGTGCTCATATCATCGAGCGTTTATTGTTTGTGTGTGGATTTTGAATGTTAATGTGCAACCTTCAGTATGTGTACTGACAGACACTGGAAGTGTGCTTTGGGGAGGGGCATATCTGTGGTGTAGGTAGATTAACTTGGAGAAAAAGACAGTTCTTTCTGTTTTGGTGATATTTTTCTTGTATAACTGTTAATGTACACACAATAATATTTTCAATAATTCTTTACATTTTTTTGCTGATTGTTGTGGTGCTGCAGTGCATAACTTTAGTTTGTTTAAAATTTGTGGTTATATTACTGAAGTTTTCAATTTACTATGCAATACTTAGTGTGTTTGTGAGTGTGTGTGTGACACGTGTCATCAAATCAGACACCTTTTATTTTGCCACTTAGTAAATGCAGCAATGTGAACCTGCTATCCACTGCAAATGTATGATTTTTGTACTTCTTTGTGGTATCTTTACTGGTACTAGTACTAGAGTGACTGTTACTGCAATACACTGCCCCTGTGGCCCACACAACCAGCAAAGGTATTCTTTTACAAATATGAATTTCTGATGGTGAGCACTGGTTAGGTGTTGTGCCTTTGCGTCTGCATTTCTTCATTGTGCAGCACAATCTTAATCTGTATGTGCATTTGCATTTCTTTAGGGCCCAATCTCCATCTGTAACTTAAGTCACAGTTGTTTCTTTGGCTTCCCTTCAGAGTACTGGACTGGTATGGTGCATATCTCTGCATGAACATTGTACTCATTAATATGCATTTTTAAGTCAGGGTCATCATCACAAGTCACTCATGAGATAAATCACGTTCTTCCTCATCATGGTCACAAAAGCAGTCACGATTCACGATCATGACACGAATCACAAAATTACTTTTTTTACTAGTTACTTGGATGTATTGTAATCCTGTTTTGTAGTATCTCTCCAGGCTTCGACACCCCACCACTGTACTCATTAATAAGAGTTTTTAAATTGGGGAATTTTGTGGTACAGCTCATCGGGGAAGTACAGCAGTAGGCATTCAAGTTCCCATACAGTTTTATACTGGTTATCTCACACCGAATCACATTCTTCATTATCACAGTCACAAATGATGTCACAAATCACAGTTCATGATCATGTCATGAATCACAAAATTTTATTTTTTTACTAGTTACTTGAGTGTATTGTAAGCCTGTTTTGTATTATCTCTCCAGGCTTCACCCAATCACCACCACTGTACTCATTGATAAGGGTTTTTAAATTGGGGAGTTTTATGATACAGGCTCAATTCATCGGGGAAGTACAGCCATAGGCATTCGTGTTCCTTCCTGTATAGCATGTAAGTTATAGTACTGTAAGTAGTGGTGGGCAAAGTGTCCCAAATTCACTCCACTAAGTGATTCACGGAGTAACATGGAATCGGCGGAGTACTCCACAATGTGAAGCGGAGTACTTCGTGTCATAATGAAGAACGCAAAGTCCATTGAAACCAATGACTTTGCATTATTCCACCTTCCCCAAACCACTTCTCCACCAATTGTAAGGCAAGGTACATTGAAATCAATGGACTTCGCCTCACTTCGCCATGTAATTGAGCTCCAAATGAAATTCTGCAGTGATTCATGGGATTGCAGGTCACATGGGCTCTAGATTTTTCTGCACAGCCTCAGTTCTGGCCCGGGTAGTGTGTGTGTGGTAGTGGTAGCTGAAGACAGTTTGCTCTCAGAGCTTTGCGATTCAAAACCTCTTAAAGCTGTTAAAAATGCCGGTTTCAGTCAATTGTTTTGCTCAAAATTTAGTACATCGATTGTATGAAACCCTTCTGTGCTCATGGCATCTAGTGTTTATTGTTTGTGTGTGGATTTTGAATGTTAATTTAGAACAGTCAGTCTGTGTACTGTGAAGTGTGTTTTGGGGGAAGGGCATATTTGTAGTGTAGGTAGATTAACTAGGAGAAAAGGACAGTCTTTCTGTTTTTGTTATATTTTTCTTGGATAACTGTGTTAATGTACACACACTAATATTTTCAGTAATTCTTGACTTTTTTGCTGATTGTTGTGGTGCAGCAGTGTATAATTTATTTGTTTAAAACATTTGGTTATATTACTGAAGGTTTACAATTTGCTACGCATTACTTTTAGTGTGTGTGCGAGTGTGTGTGCAATGCGTACCATTAAATCAGACACCTTTTATTGTGCCACAGAGTAATTACAGCAGGGTGAACCTGCTATCCACTGCACCTGCATTAATTTTTTGTACTGCTTTGTGGTATCTTTACTGGTAGTGGATTGTTACTGCCGTGCACTAATTCCCTAACTGGCAAAAGGTATTCCTTTACAGATTTGGATTTGTGACTTGTTGTGAGCACTGGTTAGGTGTTGTGGTGCCTTTTCATATGCATCTCTTGAGTGCAAAGATTAAAGTAAATAGATCAGCACCCACACTCCAGACAGAAGACTAGGACTCTGAATAAACCTGGCAGCACGCCAGGAGAATCATCAGTCTATCTGGGATATGCAGGGAGGGGCATCTCCAGCAGAAAACAGGAAGTTGTTATCCCCCTGTACAGACAGTTGGTAAGACCCCATCTGGAGTACTGCATCCAGTTCTGGAGACCCCATCTCCACAAGGACATAGACAGGATGGAGGCAGTTCAGAGGAGGGCAACTAAAATGCTGCAGGGTCTGCAAGAGAAGCCATACGAGGAGAGACTAAAGGAATTTAATATGTATACCCTTGAGGAAAGAGGGGAGGACATGATAGAAATGTGTAAGTACCTCAGTGGAATCAACAAAGTCCAAGAGGGTAGCATCTTTCAGAAAAAGAGATGTATAAAAACAAGGGGACACAATTTGAAGATAGAGGGGGGGATGGCTCAGGGGCAATGTAAGGAAGTATTTTTTCCACAGAGAGGGTGGTGGATGCATGGAACAGCCTTCCTGAGGAGGTTGTAGGGGTCTAAAACTGTGGAGAATTCAAGAATGCATGGGACAGACATAAGGCATTTTTTGTGAGGGGTAGGAAGAAATAGGCTGTTGGTTAAATGGGATCTGCAGCTTATCCTCTAGGTAGGGAAAAGGACAGACTAGGTGGGCCAAGCGGTCCTTATCTGCCGTCAAAGTGTATGTTTCTATATTTCTATGTTTTTGTTTGCTAGCCACTTTGGCCAGTGTTTTATCTGCACTTTTTTACATAAAGGAATGATTAAATCCATCCATGGAGTCCTAGACTTCTGTCTGGAGTGTGGGTGCTGATCTATTTTCTTTAATCTTTCGATATGAATGGAGAATAGCACCACACTCTTTTTCTAGGTGCTCACATATGTTTTTTTTGAGTTGATCTCCTGAATGTGCAACGCAAAATCTTAATCTGTCTGTGCGTTTGAAGTGCACCATTAATTCTGGGAGACTTTGTATTGCTTGTTACACTCTCATTTCACTTCATCAGCACTGAGAAATTTTCTGAACAGAAGATAGTAGCATTTTGGGGATGCAGATTAATTCTGGTGACTGTGTGTGACCACTGCGCGCATGACTGAGTACGCCATTAATTCTGGGAGAATACATTTCTTGCTGTGCTCTTATTTCACTTTGTCAGCCCTGGTGAAGTTTTCTGGACATAAGACAGTAGCACTTTGGGGATGCACATTAATTCTGGTGACTGCGTGTGTGGGGGGCTGCCAATATTGTTGTCACCTCGCCTTACTTTGCGTTAAGGCGGAATGACAATGTGAAGTAATAATTACAAGGTGAAGTGAGCCTTTTATATGGGTCACTCCATGTAGCGAAGTGACAATGTGAAGTGCCCACTTCATGGCACTTTGCCGTTGGAATTTAAATTCGCTGCATCTCTACTATCAACACCTGCTGGGCCTCCTGCCAACAGTATTTCGCAGCCAGCAAGCACATACAGCTCATTCTGCTATGGATCACTAAAACAGGTAGTTCCTAAACCTCTAGCTATCACCTCAGCTCATCATAATTCTGAATTTGGGGGTTAAAAATGGACAGTCTCAGGGGACAGGGTGAGTTTTGTAACCTTTTAATTCAACTCCTGGAGGAAATGGTTCAACATGCATTTATAGTCACCCTGTTTTTGCATTTCAACTACATGCTGTCCCTCAGAGCAGTCCAAGACCACTATCCCCGCCAGCTTGACTCACTGTCTCCCTATCCACTGGTGCCCTTGCCCTCATTCTTTCCAGCCAGCTTACCTCACCCCACCCCTTCCTAGATGGTCCCCATTCTTTGCTGAACTTCCCTGACAGCCTACCATCTTACAATCTCATTTTCGCAGCCTCCTGGACTCTTCATTCCACCAGAAGGATCGCCGCTGGACATGGAAATGGGTAGGGTCCCTGCTCCTATCACAGGTTGAATCTGTGATATAAAGTTTGACTCATTGTCACAGCTGCTCCTTGAAGTTCATTCTTTTTTTTTTTTAAATTCAACCTTATTAACTTTTTAATCAGAACAATATACAAAAGAAAACCATTCACAGAACAATAAAAGGCACAATACTATAATGCAAGACAAGACATCTAATTGAATTTCATTTTTGTCACTAGCCTACATTACCACATCTCTCACACTGCATATGGGGCGCCTCATCTCTACAGGCAGTAGCTTAATGCCTCACCAGTCTCTCTATGCAGTGGCTGATCAGTAAGACCTTGGCTAATGCTAGGGCTTTCTGCCTTTCCCTGGCTGCTTACATTCTGGGGCAGAATACTCCTTTACCCATCACACTTGCTATAGACTGACTCCACCCCTAGATACAGTAAGTTTGGTTGAACCTTGTAAGTAGTCCGATTGGACATTGTTGCAGTTGTTCTGGACATGGCAGCAGCTCACTGTTTTCTCCCAATATACCACCTTCTGTAGTTTATAGACACATCTAGTTTCAATTCCTGGTGCAAGTTGTGTATTTGTTCTAATAATTCTCAATGTTGTTCCAGTTTTAGATCATTGGGGTAGCAGTGCAGTATATACAAACTAGAAATGTACTCTTACTGTTTTCCCCATTATTTCTTTCTCTTTAAAAAAGTCTTTCAAAGCCCTCCACCTTTGCCTGAGGTTATTAGTTTTGGTGTTTCCATTCTGAGATACCACCTGTGTTTTAAATAAGTTTTTACTTCTTAGCAGGACTGGCTTTTATTCTTTATTGGCAACAAGTTGCAGCTCCGGCTGGGACTACAACTACACTGCTCACTGCTCTTGTGGCATTTAAACCACTGCTTAGCTCTGTAAACTTGATGGCCACCTTCCTTCCTGCCTCAATACACATGTAATACATCCCCTACTTATATAGATTTACTATGCACTGCTGCTTTGACACATCACTTACTGGGGGAAGGGGTTTCCACACGAGGGACAGGCAGTCATTGTTGGCTCTGACCCAGAGGGCCTGTCATGGTTGGCACTATAGTAGAGCTGGCCAGTGACTATCCTGCATCTACATTTAGACCGTGCACTCCAAGGCTTTAGAGAAGCTGAATTTGGACCCATGGTGAGGGTCCTAACTCTCTCTTCCCGCTTTCAGCTCAATGCCTCAGTTGGGATGCACTAATGTGGGAGAGAGGGGTGGTTTCTGTTTTTGACTTGTTTGCTGTTGTTAACTTGTTGAGCATCTTGGAGGGGGAAGGTCCACTCAGTCAGGGGATGACCAGTAGCTCATGAATGCTAAAACTCACTGTTATGACTGCCTCTTGGGACCTCCATCACACACTCATTCATCTACAGCTTGGTAACATGCTGCAGACATACCCTGCAGTTATCATGGCTAATTCGCACATTACCTTCTTGACCTGGAATATAAAGGAGACCAGCTTCCCTAAGAAGCATGCACAGATCCTGACCCACCTGAAACAATATAACCCCTTGATTGTCTTCCCCCAGGAAACACACTTGTGCTCCCCAAGTTTCCCTATTACTGAGACAATGGGTGGGGCAAGTGCATGGAGTAGACCTCACCTCCAAAAATCTTTAATTGCTATAGTCCTTGCTAGACATGTCCCTTTTCGATTGCTGGACTGACTTTCTGATTCCCAGGGATGACTTTGTCTATTAAAGGGTTTCCTATACAGGACCACCATAGTCCTTGCAAACATTAATTTCCCAAACACTCAAGATCCCGCCTGTTTTTCTACTCTTCTAATTCACCTGACTGCCTGGTCACACAATTGTCTCATCCTTGGAGGAGACTGGAATAGTTTAATGGACAGAAACCTAGACAGATCTCAAGCCCTAAGAAGGGGCTTGATCTACAATCAATCAGCGTACCTTATGGGAATTAGCAGATTACCTACACTACATCAACCCCTGGAGATTCCTTTACTTTACCCATAAGGACATAACCTTTTTTTTTCTGTTGCTCATGGTACCCAATCCTATCTGGATTGTTTTCTCATAAGCCCTCACCTCCTGCCTCACTTACAAAATACAGAATTCCTCCCATAGGTTATATCTGACCACTCCCCAATGTGCTTCTCCCTTATTCTAGATGGTGAGACCAAATGTGACAAGACCTGGAAGCTCAACAATCACATCCTACAATGCTCCAATATTTTGCAATCCTTGAAGGATTTCAAAACTACCCTTTTCCAGGAAAATACAGACACAGCCCCAGAGGCTGCCAAGCTCTGGAATACCTACAAATGCACTGTTTGCAGAAACTCATCTGTGTTTCTACAAAGCGGAAGAAACAAACTCAAACCCAGGCCTCTATCCTCCTTATGCGTACCTGGGACATAGAAAAATCCCTTTTGAGTAGCAACCCCCACATACTAATGGGGAGATCATAATGTTCTGTGAACAATACCACAAACTCAAAAGAGATCATGTGGAATTGGCCCTTTTTAGGACTAAGATCCTCTGTGTCACACAAGGAGAAAAATCAGACAAACTCCTTACTTCAAGCCTTCACCACCAACAAGCACAACACCCTGCCCTATTCCTGATAGACCCCAATACAGGTGAGGTTCTTATAAACCCAGGGTGCATAGCACAAGTACTCTAAACATACTTTTCCCAGATGTGCAATATCTCAGACCCACCTACTTTTCTGGAGGACATTGACAATTATCTATTCTCCATTCCCCTTCCTACTCTTTTCCCAGCTCAACAGGTGATTCTGTCCTACCCCATCACCACCATTGCAATATGGCAGGTCATTAAAGCCCTAGCTTCAGACAAAGCTCTTGGGCCTGATGGCTTTTCCATTAATTTCTGCAAAGCCCTCCAGTAGAGCTGAGTGAAAGTTGTGAATTCCTCTTTCACTGAACATTTTCCAAAATTCCACCATTGGCAAGATCGGAATCTTCCAAATGCATTTGGCAAATTTTCACCCTGATCAACTGAATTTTTTGTCTGAACTGCAGAATAATACACATGAACTGTGGAATGACATTTCTGAGGAATTTTGTTCTGCAGTTGAATGCATTATTCCACAATACATGTAATTATTGTGCAGTTCAGTGATCAGTTCTGCAGAATTTCTTTCTGCTCTTTAATATGTTAATCCACAATTCATACATTTATTCCACAATTCAGTGACTCACTTAACTGTGGAATAAATGTATGAATTGTGGATTAATATACTAATCTGCTTTACAAAAGTCAGCAGAAATTACCACTGACAGTGATCAGTTCTGTGGAATTTTTTCCACATTTTAATATAATAATCTGCAATTCATACATTTATTCCACTGTTCTAAGCTGGAGTTTCTATGAAAGTTGCTAATTTGATTTCCAAACATTTGTGGAAGTGAAAGTCCTACTTTCGTGGAAATTCTGCTGACAGAGGTTTTTTCATGCAGCTCTGCCCTCTAGAATGAACTCCCAACCTCACTATACCACATGTATGAAGAAGGCCAAAGCACACAACCCTTTGATACCCTCCTTCAATAAGCAATAATCACTGTTTTGCCTTAAACTAGAAAAGACCACTCACAAGTGGACAACTACTGTCCAATCTCCTTGATCAACACTGACTTGAAAATCATAGCAAAACTTAGCTACCAGACTACAACATACGTGGATTACCTTACTTAGCCCTGAACAGGTGGGCTTTGTGAGCTGCAGAATGACTTTAGACTACCTTCAGAAGCTCCTTCACCTCCTCTCTGTGTCTGGAGGAGTGATGACCCCATCGGGCCTCACCTCCCTGGATGTCGAGAAGGCCTTTGATGGTGTCTCTTGAGCTTTCTAGCTTCACATGCTTCACCACTATGGTCTCCTGGCAGACTTCGTTCAATGGATCTGCTTGCTCTACTCCAACTCCTCCACAAAAATCAGCTATAACAATGTCCTCTCATGTGGTTTTCCCCTCACAAATGGTACACACAAAGGTTGTCTCCCCATTTCTTTTTAATTTATACCTGGAACCCCTCATTCTAAAACTTAACTTGAACCAGTCCACCACAGGCATCTCCATAGGGAGGTGATGCATACAAAGCATCTTTGTGTGCAGATGACATTCTGCTACACTAACAAAATCCTGTCACCTCCCTAAGTGCTGTCCTCCATGAAATCCAGGATTTTGCCAAGGTTTCCTTCTATAAATTTAATATTTCCAAGTCATTGGTCCTCCCTTTCAGTCACAGAATCGGGTGACTTGATCTGGCTCACTTAGGACTCACATGGTCCACTTCTTCCCTTCAGTTCCTGGGTATCCATATTTCAACTTCCTGGCATAAAATTATGACAGATGACTTTATAGAGCATTGATAACCACAATTAAAGGTCATGTGCAACGGTTTTTACTTATTTTTACTAAAAGCTTAAAAAGTTGCATTTCAAGTCCTTGTGTCATGATTAGTGTTTCCAGAAAATGTCATGCTGTTTGGTTTTGTGGTTTTCTTTTCATCAGCATTTGTTAACTTGCACTATAGTGGCTGAAAACAGTGGAGTTATTTCTGTCCTCTCAGTCAAGCTTAGAGTGCGATGACATCATTGTGGAGTAGCTTGCTGTTTGATTCCCAATCAGAGCAGCACTCTGTAGAGTTTATGGTTTGCTGAGCTCTCCAGGTTTCCTACAAACTCAGTCTCTGGTTTGTGTTTAAATAGACCAGCTTAAAATATATCATCCTCTTCCTTTAGAAAGCTGATCATTTTAGATTCAATGCTGAATTGAAGTAGTAGAAATATTTTTCTGTGAGACATCAACTTGTCTGTATCACAGCTCTGTTCTTTCTAATCAAACCTTAATTTTGTTTCTAACTATATAACACAGGGCTGTTTAATAAATATAAAATAAATCTAAACTGTGTTCAATCACAGAAAGTTTGTCTTTGATGTAGCCTTCATAAATACAGTCATGTTGCCTGTTGTAATCTATTTGTTGATTGTCTGTATGGCAGATGGACATTTATTGAGTTGTTAGTCCTCTGCCAAATGTATGTACCTTTGTCATGAGTCTTGACCCCCAGGTCACATCTGAAATCGAGCAACACTGCTCAGTATGCCTTCCTGGTTAAACTCGTAAATAAATAAATAAATACAATCTCCTCCACCCTCACAGTTAGGGATGCTGCACCTGTTGCCCCATTCCTGTCTCCACAGTATGGGCTGCTGTGCTGTGCTAGGACCTAGAGTGCCAGGTTTCCTGCCTCCACAGCTGGGGCTGCTACACCATGCTGCCCTAGCACCAGAGTTGGGGGACAGCAGGGTGCAACTGCCTCAACTGTGGGGGTATGCAACAGGGTTCAGCAAATGCCCTGAATCTTGTGGCAAGTGGCAGCATGGTGCAGCAGCCCAAACTGCAGAGGCATGGGGCTCTACAGCACAGCCAGCCATAGTAACCATAACTGTGTAGAAAGGAGCAGGGTGTAGCAGCCCTGTCTCTGGTGACAAGGGATAGGGGGCAGCATGATGTGAGCACCTTGACTGTGGTGTAGAACACAGGGGGAATCAAGGTAGAGCAGCCCTGACTGTGAGATGTGGTACAGGTGGTGCAGCAGCCCTGCCCATTTGGGGCAATAGAAGCGAGTAGCAGGATGTAGCAAAAGCCCTACCTCTGGTGGCTAGGGCAGCATGGTACAGCAGCCCCAGCTATCCAGGCAGGGAACCTGGCACTCTAGGGCTTAGCACAGCACTGCAGCCCTTACTGTGGAGACAGGAACAGGGGTCAACAGGTGCAGCTTCCCGAACTGTGAGGGTGGGGGAGAGAGGGCAGCAGGACTCAGCAACCCCAACTGTTTAGGCAGGGGGCGGCTGGGTACAACAGCCCTGATTCTTTAGGCAGGGGATGAAGGCAGCAGGGTGCACAGTCCTTGACTGTGTGGGAGAAGATGGTGGGCAGCAGGATGCAGCAACCTCAAATGTGGAGCAGAAGGCAGGGGGCTTGTTGGGCAGGGACTGGTGGCAATAGAATGCAGCTGCCTCAGCTGTGGGGCAGAGACACGGTGTAGCAGGATGCTACACAGTGTTTCTAGTTATAGCTAACATGATATATTTTCACACAGAAACCACCAAAGAACTGAAATTTATGAGTTTTGACAGGTGCCTGTCACACACTGCTACAGTATTTCAAGCACATGTACTGTTTGTCAATCTGACATAAAAAAAAATGTTCTTACATGACTGTATTTATGAAGGCTACATCAAAGACAAACTGTTTCTGTGAATGCACACAATTTAGATTTATTTTATATTCATTTAATAGCCCTGTGTTATATAGTTAGGAAAAAAAAATCTTGAGATTTTATTAACTAGAACTGAGAGCTGTGATTTCTCACAGAGAAAAATTTCCACTACTTCAATTCAGCATTGTGACCGGGTTATGTGGGTAGAGTAAATGAGGGAGACAAGACTCCAAAATATGGTTAACACACCTTTACTAGGTGTGATGTTTATTGTCCAAACAGACAATTTTTTTTGTAAAAAGGGTATATTTACATACAACTAAAATAAATATAAACCATAATTGGCATAAGTCTTAAACTTCAGACTATATGTAGAGAAAAAATTAAAAACAAACAAAAAGAAAGGAGCTCTTCTTGAGCTCTCAGAACTACCCTTCCCTGGTAGTTCTGCCACAGAGTAGATAACTTTTTATTCACAGTTTCTAAGATTGTCTGTGCTTTGAGATAACCTCTCCTTGCTCACTTTCAGGCTTATCTGCTACTTCTGGGTGCCAGGGAAGCTTTTATACTATTTCCTGCTGCATCATCAGGTCAGCTGATCTGCCGCTTTTCTACATACCAATCATTCCTCCTCTAATACAGACATTTTGGAGGATCAGCATGACTGCATATACAGATTAAAATGATGAGATAGGAACTGAACACATCTTTATTTCATTACTATACTTAGTGCACAACATATGCAGTGTTATAAGTTAATAGTCTGTCAGCATTGAAACTGCACCCCTATCTCACCTTGAGTGACAACTGTCACCAACTATAAAACAGCCTCATCATGGGGTTGCTGGATCCTAAGGACTCATTTTATAGGGCAGCTGTGCTCAGGTAGGAAAAAGTTCATTTCAGTACTACAAAAGAGAGATAACACTTCTTCATTTCTATTGGGCATCATGCTGTTCATGTAGCATTTTTCCCCTTTAAAAAATAATAAAAAAAATAAAACAAGAAGAGGGCATTCTGACTTCACAGAGCACTGTAATACTGAACAGCTGATTTTGTAAGCCGTCGGGGATTTGTTTCATTTGGGCCCCTTTTATCTCATGACTAGAGCCAGCCTACAGCTATAGTACTGCTCCACATCTCGTTTTCCAGTACTCCTAGACAGAGGGTTTTATTTAGTAAACTCTCCCCCCTTGCCTTCAAGCCCTAGAGCTATTTTTAATGCTGTACTCGGAAGTGAAAACTTTCACTTTTTAAACACAGCTGCACTTCGTGGTACTTTAAGAGTGCAAGCAGGCTGCTGTGAGATAAGTAAATCATACATTTCACCATAGCAGCCTGCTTCTACTAAGCTCCATACTATTTCATTTTAGCTCTCATTGGGACAGTAATTATTTTACTTTCTGAAAACCCAGTGCAAGCTGAGAGTCCACGGAGGCGTGAGTCAGTGAAAGAAATCACTTTCACTTTCTTGCCAGACATCGCGCCGCGAGGTTCTCCAGACTGTTTTTATTTGCCATGCATTTCAAGAAGTGCCTACATAGTGCTTATTTCTAACAACCCAAGTAGCCTTCCCTCAAACGAATAGCTGCTCCTTTTATTTCTATTTACAGAAGCTGCAAGCAACTTCTTTACAGGGGACAATAATGAATTATTTGGCTGCCTAGAAAAACAAACGGCTGCCCATTTTATTCTATTTTCAGAAGCTGCAAGCAACTTCTTTACAGGGGACATTAAGCAATTAAGTAACTACCTAGTATTACAAATGACAGCTTGGTTTATTGCTATAAACCCACAGGGTTTTCCATAGGCAGTCGTGGTTTAACACCCAATGGTGCAGTATAATATTATAAAAGAATAATATGCCAAAGCTTTTAATATAAAGGGGGGCAATCTATCACACAGCCCCATGGTCAAGTGGAAACTAGTGGATACCTTACTAATTTTCAAGATAATCTACCCAAGTATGCCTGGGTGGGATGGAACTACCGCCCACCCTCGCTTGGTAGCTCTACCCCAGGGTCCCTTAACAAAACATTAACACTCAGGCAATACTTTACAATAAGTATACCTGATATACTTAAATACTACCCTGGGGTGTCTAAACATTATTTTCACAGGTCAATTCACTCTTTAACAACAGATGTCCCTGAAGAACATGCATTTCCGTTTATCTTGGTAGCAGGGGGCCCATGCCTTGACAAAAAATCTGCATTGCCGTGTTCTGCACCAACACGATGTTGGATGGTAAATCTATAGGGTTGTAGTGCCAAATACCACCCCATAATCTGATTATTATGATCCTTCATCTGATTAATAAAACAAAGTGGATTATGATCAGTAATAAGCGTAAATGGCACACCCCATAGGTAAAACCGTAATGCCTCAATGGCACACTTGGCCGCTAGGCATTCCTGTTCCACAGTTGAGTATTTTTGCTCATGGTCATGAAGTTTCTGTGAAATATACAACACTGAATGTTCTTCACCCTCAATTGTTTGGCTTAATACTGCCCCAATACCTGTTCCAGAGGCATCAGTATGGACCTCAAATGGATGATTAAAATCTGGACTACGGAGTACTGGGGAAGAACACAAGGTTCTTTAATATTCACAAATTCATTTTCACATTTCTGGGTCCATTTAACTTTATTACCAAATTTATTTTTGGTTAGGTCCATTAGAGATGTGGCTATTGCTGCAAAATCGGGGATGAATCGGCGGTAGTAGCCCGCTAATCCTAAAAAAGAACATATGTGTTTTTTTTTTATCTCAGGTCAGGGACAATTAGCTACTGCTTCAATTTTATTAATCTCAGGCTTTTTTTTTGAGTTTATCTTTTTATTAATTTTAAGTATATAAAGACATACAGGCATACATAATGAAAGGGAAACCTCATATACATTACAAAAGGGCATCACTGAACAAAACACAGGGTTTAGGTTGAGTATAATGAGGATGCCTTAAATATACATATGAAATAAGAGTTTGTCTTATTTATTTCATAAGTAGTGAACAAAGAGTTACAGTTATTAAAATATGAATTCAGAGAAAATCAGTTAAGTGCAAGATGAGTACGAGAACAAGTTATAGTAGGCTTTCAAACCATTACATGAAGTGATACCTACAGTATAAGAATACAAACATTATACAGTAGAGGAGAAATATAAATAAAAGAGAAATGTATGTTGAAGGTGGAAAATAGTGCAGGGTAGAAAAAGGAAGAAAGAAGTAGGGCGGGAAAGAAAAAGAGGGGAGATATCTGTGCACAGAGTGTTAGACCCAGATTAATCTCAGGCTTGATGGTACCATTTCCTAGCACAAACCCAAGGTATCTAGTCTCTAACGTGGCCAGTGCACTTTTCTCAGGGTTGATTGTAACTTCTGCTTTGGAAATGGAGGTAATAACACCTCTTAGGTGTGCCAAATGGGTGTTCCAATCCGGACTAAAAGTTATGACATCATCCAAGTAGGCCGCACTAAAATTACAGTGAGGTGCCAGCACTTGGTTCATGAACCTTTGGAACATTGCAGGAGCTCCGTGCAGTCCAAAAGGCATGGTCCTGAATTGAAACAAACCCGTAGGCATACTAAAGGCTGTTTTTTCTCATGATGTAACTTCGAGGGATACCTGACAGTATCCTTTAGTCAGGCCTAAAGTGGAAATATACCATGCTTTACCCATCTTGTCTATTATATCATCTACCCTAGTCATGGGGTAGACATCAAACTGAGACACTGCATTCAAACCTCGAAAATCAAGACACAGGCATATACCACCCTCTTTCTGAGGCACCACAACAATAGGGGACCCCCAAGCACTATTAGTGGAGCTCAATTATACTCATCTTTAACAACTTTTCCACCTCGAGTTGTAACTGTTGTCTCACCCTTTCTGGTAGTCTATATGGCTTTTTTCTTATGGGAGGGGACGTGGTCCGTATCTCCTGCTCCACTCCCCTAGCAAGGCCTGGCACACTAGCAAAAGTACTAGGATATTCCAACAACATATCCTGTAACTCTTGTCTTTTTTTAGGGTCTAGGGTAGGATTTACCTTTACCTCCTGTATCGCTTTCTAGTCTCCAGCCTCCCATAAGCCGTTTCCAACTCTGTCTCGGGGGTTTCAGGTAATACCAACATGCTCATTCCCTTGGTACTTTTCTCATGCCATTCCTTCAATAAATTGGCATGGTAGAGTGTTGTCTTTTGTTTCTTGTCAGGGGTCTCTATTTCAAAAGTCACAGGACCAGTCTGTCTTACTACTGTATAAGGCCCCTGCCATTTCATCAGTAGTGTATTAGTTGTAGTGGGAAGTAATAATAACACTCTATCTCCAGCTACAAATGTTTTTATCTGTGTTCCTGGTCATTTATACATTTCTATGTGGACTGGGCTTGAATACTCATCTCATGAGCTTTGGAAGAGTATTTAACTAACAGCTGTCTAAGCTGTTTCAAATAAGTAGCAATTCCAGGGTGCTTCATGTTCTTGCCCTCCTCCCAACATTCTTTGATCGCTTCTAAGGGTCCTCTGAAGTTTCTGCCAAAAAGAAGTTCAAATGGGGAGTGACCAGTAGATGCCTGGGGAACCTCTCTATAAGCAAACAGGGCAAAAGTTAAGTACTTATCCCAGTCCTTACCCTCCTCATGAACAAACTTCTTAAGCATCCGTTTCAATGTCTGCTTGAAACGCTCAGTTAGACCATCTGTCTGGGGATGATAGGGGGATGTGCATACAGCCACTATACCCAGCATTCAATAAAGCTCCCTCAATAACTCAGCATTAAATTAAGTACCCCGATCTGTTAGTATCTCCTTAGGTATACCAACTCTACTAAATAGTTCTACTAATTCCTCAGCTATTTTAGGGGTTGTAACTGATCTCATGGGCATGGCCTCTGGGTGTTTTGTCACATAATCACATATGACAAGTATCTACTGGTTCCCCTTTGAGCTTTTATTTAAAGGACCCACCACTTCCATTCCAATATGTTCAAACGGTGTTGTCACCAGAGGTAAGGGTAACAGAGGAACTTCATCTTTCTTCCCTACTGCGGCTACAAGTTGACAAGCCTCACATTCTCTGCAATATTTGGCTACATCATCATGTATTCTTGGCCAAAAGAAATGCTGAGTCAATCTACCTAGGGTCCTATCTCGCCCCACATGTTCTGCCCATGGTAGATCATGACTAAGGTACAATAAATAATTTCTAAAACAAGAGGGTATTAATAATTGTTCTACCTCTTCCTTGGTTACGGGGTTCTCACATATTCTGTACAACAATTCATTTTTCATTACAATTTGGGGGGCACCTGGGGTCTTTATTTTTCCAACCTGCTGAAAAAAGGGTTTCAAACTATTATCAGCTTTTTGTTCATCCACAATATTTGCTTTTACAAAAACAGTTTGTACATTCTCTGGTGTTAAACCTTTCTGCGTTACTTGCCATTGTCTTTGTATTGTCTTCTTCATATTGTGGGACAATTTAGTTATCCCTGGTTTGTTAACCACCTCTTCTTGAAAAGGAAAAATGTCCCCCAGCTGTTGCTGTCTCTTCTCCTGGACCCTGGTAGTTATAGCTGTCACAGTTCATTTATCAGGCATTAAGTTAGCAAAGTCTGGAAAATCATGCCCAATGACCATGGGCACAGGTAAATGTGGCACCAATCCTGTCGTTAAAGTGGTCAGGTTTTCTTTTACTACCATGTCCACTGGCACTGTGGGGTATACATGGGTGTCCCCATGAACGCAGACCACACTCATTGGCAGTCTTCTTTCCTTCTTGGTTACCAGTTCTGGACAAATTAACGTTTGTTTACTCCCAGAATCAATTAAGGCAGTCACATTTTTTTTCCACCTTTACTTCAGTGAAAAAGTAACCAGGGTTCAATAATGCCAAATGAGTTGTATCTCCTCTCTTAGTGGGGCAATATCTGGCAATATGTCCCTGACCTTTACAATATCAGCAAATAATGTCTGCAGGGAAGGGTCGTCTACCAGTACCACCCCTGTTATCTTGCTGACCTTTGTATCTCCCATGTCTTGGTTGCTCATAGACTGGTCTCACTAGGGGGTTTGGGTTAACTGTCTCTGAGGGTCTACTTCCCCCTTTCTTTATGTTCTAGTGGGCAGAGAGAAAGTCATCTGCTGGTGTAATGGCAATTTCTACAGTTTCTGGGTTATGCTGTCTTACCCATATCTGTACATCTTGGGGTAAGATTTGTAAAAACTGTTCCCCCACTACAATATCTACCACATTATTTATGGTTTTCCCTCTGGTTGTAGCCATTTGTAACATAATTCCCTTAACCTTAAGAAGTTCTCTTTAGGGGTATCATATACTAACATACTAACAGACTAAAATGCCAGCAGAATAGGTCTAATGGTCTTTCATGTCTGCTTGTTTGGTCAGCACCCACCCTGGGAGCTGAACTTACTGCCCCCCTCACCCTCTCTGGCTTCTCCCTTCCCAGTCCCAGATATTCCTACTGCACAGGACCTTGCTTCCAGAACCCTTCCCTTGTACCTGTCCCACCCCCTCTTGAACCCCTCCACTGTCTCTGCTTCCACCAGCCCCCTGGGCAGTGCATTCCATGGCTCCACCACCCTCTCAGTGAAGTAGCACCTCCTCCTCCTTTCTCCTCTGACTCTCCCCCCCCCTCCAGCTTCCACCCATGCCCTCTAGTTCCCCCCCCCTTCCTTTGGAGCACCCTGACTGCTCCTCCCCTATTTAACTTCTTCATGTACCTGAAGACCTCTATCATATCCCCCCCATCCCTTCTCTCTTCCAATGTGTACATATTTAGCTCTTCAAGCCTCTCCCCATAGGGCCGGTCCCCCAGGCTCCAGATCATTTTGGTTGCCCTCCTCTGGACTCTCTCCAGGAGTTCAAGGTCCCTCTTTAAGTGTGGCCTCCAAAACTGCATGCAGTACTCAAGGTGCGGCCTCACCAAGCAGTTATACAGAGGGGGTACCACTACCCTCCTTCTGGAGGTGATCCCCCTAGTGATGCACCCCCAGCATCCTGTTGGCTTTGGCCGCTGCCTTCCTATAAGTCTCAGAGTTATTCATCTTGACATCCACCACCATCCCCAGGTCCCTCTCAGCCATTGAGACTTGTAGCATTTCCCCCCCCCCAGGGTGTACACTTGGCCTGGGTTTCTGGCTCCCAGATGCAGTACCTTGCATTTCCCTGCATTGAACCTCAGCTTCCATTTTCTAGACTACCCTTCCAGAGCCTTCAGGTCCCCCTGTAGGGTCTCCCTCCCCTCCTCCCCATCAACCACTGTCCCCAGTTTTGAGTCATCTGCAAAGAGACTCATCTCACTCCTGATACTCTTCCTTATGTCAGAGACGTAGGCGGTGAACAGGAAGGGCTCAAGGACCGATCCCTGAGGGATCCCACTAATGACCCTCCTTGGGGATGAGACTATCCCACCAACCACGACCCTCTGGGTCCAGTCCTGTAGCCAATTGCCTATCCATCTGATCATCTGGTTCCCCACCCCCATTTCTTCCAGCTTATTCAACAGGCCCCCATGAGGAACAGAGTCAAACGCCTTGCTGAGGTCAAGATAGAGGACGTCCACCAGTCTACCCAGGTCCAAGGCACTCGTAACCAAGTCATAGAACTCCACAAGGTTTGTCTGACATGATTTCCCCAGGACAAATCCATGCTGTCTATCGTCCAGGCACCCCAACTTTTACATGTCCCTCCTAGCCTCTCCTTGACAATGCCCTCCATCACCTTGCCCACCACCGATGTCAGGCTGATGGGCCTGTAGTTCCCTGCCACCTCGCTTGATCCCCCCTTGTGGACAGACACTATATTCGCCACCTTCCAGTCCTGGGGCACCCACCCTGGCCTCAGAGAGATGCTGAAAAGCTCCGCCAGGGGTTTCGCCAGGACATCGGCCAGTTCCTTCAGCATTCTGGGATGTAATTTATCCAGCCCCGGTGCTTTCTCCATCTTAAGGGACCTGAGGGCTTCCCTCACTCTCTCTGCCATGTTTCCACCTCTGCTACCTCGTCCCCCTGCTTTGCCTTCCCCCCTCCTGCCAGTGATGGCCCCCCTTCCCAGACCTGCCAATTGGCAAGGGTCCCCCCTCCTCAGTTTCACCATCTCCTCCCATGTATGATGCACCCCCATTTTCCTTAGTGAAAACTGAGGCAAAGTACTCATTTAGTACCTTAGCCTGCTCCCCGGTCTTGTGCCCATCCCTCCCTTGTTTTAATCTTGCTAATCTGCCCCTTCACCCTTCGTTTTCCCCAATGTATCTAAAGAACCCCTTGTTCCCTCTCTTAATTTCCCTGGCCAGGTTCTGCTCCTTCCTTGCCTTAGCCGTCCTCACCACTCTAGTGGCCCTTCTGGCCATCAGGTCATACTCCCCTTGATCTCTTTCACTCCTTAAGCACTTGAAAAGTCTTTAAGCCACCTTCTTTCTCATCACCACCTCCTGAACCTCCCTGGTCCACCAGCAGGGTTTACGGGCCCTACTGCATTTTCGTCTTACTCTTGCACAGGTAGCTGGTAGCATCCTGCACCCCCCTCCTGATGATTTCCCACCTACTGTCAGTGTCCATGTCTGGCCCAATCCCATCCAAATGCTTCTTAAGGATCCTTCCCATTTCCTTGAAATCCGCCCCCCTGAAATCAGTTACCTCCGTCTTTGTGCAGCCTTCTACCCCTCCTAGGTCCAGGCAGAACCAGACCGTGACATGCTCGCTCCCCACCAATGGGTCCCTTACCTCCAGGCCCCCAATCTGGTCACTGTCTGCCAGGACCACATCCAGTATCTGCACCTTCCTGGTCAGTTCCCCCACCTGCTGAGTTAGGAACGTGTCTTGAAAGATATCCAGCAACCTCTGTTCCCTGGCCACCGAGGCTGTCATAGTCTCTCAGTCCATTCCTGGCATGTTTAAGTTGCCCAACACCACCATCCTTCCCCTGCCCAATCTTCAGTATCTCCCAACATCTGCCACCAGACTCTCCTTCAGCTCCTCCTCCAGCGCAGGGGGTCTATACACCACTCCTACTTTTTACTCTTTTGTCCCCCCTTGTTATCAAGGTGACCCACATCGCCTCCCCAGTTCCCTCCACCTCCTCCACTCCTCCTATGCCAATGCAGTTTTTTGACTATTATTGCTACCCCATCTCCCCTTCCCTCCCCCCTGTCCTTCCTGAACATGGTGTAACCCTCCAGGTTCAGGTCCCAGTCATGCCCTGCGGTGGCCCAGGTCTCAGAGACCACTGCCACATCTACTTGTCCCTCAGTTAGCATCACCTGGAGCTCAGGCATTTTATTGCCCAAGCTTCTGGCATTTAGGAGGATTACCTTCCACCCTTTCCGTATACTTCCATTTCCCCTTCTCACGTTCCCATGGACATTCCATCTCCCCCCGGTCAGCACCTTACTAGTTGACCTTTTCCCACATTTCTCCAGCTCTCCGGGGGGGGGTGGAGACAGAGTCCCTCCTTTATTGGCCCCCCTCAACAGCCTTTTCTCCCATCCCTCCCCCCTTTAGAAGTTTAAACCCCACCTTTCACCAATGAACTCCTCTATTTTCAACTTAAGGATTTCCCTCACCTCCAAATTGAGATGGAGCCTATCTCTAGCATACAGCCCCTTATCCTCCAGGGTCTCCCCCAATCCCCCATCAACCCATACCCTCAGGCCCCACACCACTCCCTGAGCCACTGGTTTATCTCCCTAATTTTCCTCTTGTGTTCCCCACTAGCCCCTGGCACCGGCAGGATTTCTGAGAAGGAAATTGTGCATCCTATGTCATGACAGACCCTGGCAAGCTCCCTGAACCTTGCCTGTATCTCTAGCTCACTATTTCCCTCAATGTCATTGGTACCCTGGTGGACCAGTATGTCCGGGGGAACCTCCACAGTCCTTTGCCACCTGATATACCTCATGCTTGGCCCTGTGCACCGTTAGTCCAGGGAAGCATTTTGTTCTAACTGGGCAGGCTTCCCCCTCCCTATCCCATTTGATACTCCTGATCATGGAATCACCCAACAGGAGCACTCTGACCACTAATTTTCCTCCATTCCCCCCCTTCCATGTCCATCATCCTTTCTACTGGCCCCTCCCCCCAGCCGGCTCCTTGCTCCTCTCCCGATCTGGGTGCCCTCCACCCTCCTTATTTACCTCCTGGCCACCCCTCCCTCCGCCTCCCATGCCCTCCTCCTCCCTAGTATCCTTTTGTACCCCGCTATCCCCCTGTCACTGCTCAGAACTGGTCCTTCCCCCATTTGCTAAACTCGCCTAGCTCGTCTTCCCTTCCTTCCCGTCTCCCTTCAGCCCCTCCTTGCCTGTCGTGCTCCTCTGGCATAAACCTTCAGCTGCTTTAACTGTATCCTTCATGTACTTCTGGTCCCTCTCCTTGCCCTTTCCTCCCAACTGGTCCTCTTCTGGCACTTTCCTTCCTCTACCCCCTCCTCCTCCTCCTGCTGTGATCCATCTCTCCCCCCATTTTCCCATGTTCCAAGTTCCCCCCTGTTCTTCCTGCTATCCAGCCCCTGCCTCCTGCCCCCACTCCTTTCCATCTCTAACCACCCTGTTGTGGCTACATCACCACCCTCATCCTCAAGCAGAAGAAGAGAATCAAAGCAGTTACTGAGCTTAAGGTCCAATCCACCTCTCCTCCTTGCTTCCTTCTGTCCAGCCCCAGCCATCTCTCTACTTCCCTGAGAATGTCCTCCCTTTGGCCCCCCCTCTTTGAGGGTCCCCAGATACCTGCCTGCTTCCTTGGTAGTGTCCTCCTTTTGGGCCCCCTCTGTCAGGGTCCCTGTGCAACCCCAGAGTACTGTCCTGCACTCCTTTCCCTATGCCCCCACCCCTAGTGCTTGGTGCAACCCCACGGGAGAGCCCCTGCCCTAGTCCGCAACCATACTTCCCCCCTTCCTCCAGCTGTCTCCTAATCCCCTCAACCGCCTCCCTAAGCTGTGCTAGCTCGTAGCACACTGGGCAACCACCAAACTTCCAAGCCCAGTCCAGTATTATGGCTGTGCTATACACTGTGCACCCCACCACCCTCCCAAAGATGCCAGCCCTAATGACGTGTGTTCCCATCCCCCTCCAAGTAGGATTCCTTTGGAGAACCACCAGGTTCGCCTAGTCCAAGATACACCCCTATCCACTAATCAGGTCACCCACTAATCCTAGATACAGTCCCACAGTAAACAGGTACCCCTGTTATTAGTACTACACAGTGAACTTATAGGGGAAGTGTACAACTCTGTAAGCTCCTCTCTCACAGCCCTTAAGCCCAACCCCCAGTAGCTAGAACTACATGAGCTGCACCTGGAGCCTTTTCCTCCAATTGCAGGGCAGGTGTTCCCCTATAAAGGAGTCAAGCTCTGGGAGGATGGGCGGGAGGGTGGGAATAGGCCTACACCTGACTCTCATCACTAGAGTGTATCAGCCCTGTGTCTGCCCCTCACTGCACCTCCAAGCACTACCAACTAAGAAAATCTTTCAAGTCTCCTTACTCTCCCAGCATCCAGCTAGAAGCTTCTTTCCCCTTCCCCTCTAACTGAAGACTGACTGACTTGGGAGCCCCACCTTACCTTAAGATCTCCTGGTTTCTTACTGCCCGGGCCGAGTACTCCGCTCAGCCAACAAGGGGTTGCTAGAGATTCCAAGAGTGAGCCTAAATTCATCTGGTTGTAGAGCTTTCTCTTATGCTGCTCCCACTCTTTAGAATTCTCTACCCCATCGGTTGTGGTTGTGCACCTCCATGGAGGAGCTCAAGAGGGATTTAAAAACTCACTTGTATCTGTCTGCCTTTTTAGACCAGTGATTGTGATGTATCATTCTGAGATTGATGTTTTTATCTGTGTTTTATTTGTGTTTTATAATCTTTGTACAGCGCCTTGAGATTGGAAAGGCACTTTAGAAATAAAATTTATTATTATTATCATTATTACTTTCAATAGCACTAATCCCCTGTAATACCATGCCTGCACTTACAGGCCAGATAACAACTTTTAAACTCCCACAAACACCAAATAGTCTGCTAGAAACACACAAAAAATCAGCTCAGAAAATCTTTCAAGTCTACTTACCCTCCCAGCCTCCAGCTTTTAAACACACACAAATACCAAATTGCTGGAAACACACAGAAAACCAGCTAAGAAAATCTTTCAAGTCTCCTTACTCTCACAGCATCCAGCTAGAAGCTTCTTCCCCCTTCCCCTCTAACTGAAGACATGTCTGGTATTTTAATGCCTGGAACCTCTGTTGTTATGTCTCGGTATTGATATCATACCACTTGAGTATTTCTTTCTTTACCAAATCATAAGTGTTGGCGGTCCTGGCATCCATGTTACTGTATGCTAACTGTGCCTTCCCAGTTATATGTGGGGCAAACCGCAACACCCATTGTGTCTGAGGCCAAGCACAAGCCTGGGCACCTCTCAAATGTAGTAAGATATCCCTCTACTTCATCTGTTTCCATCATTTTTGTTAATTTTATATCCTTTGGGTTTTGGTCTGGCTTTCCCCCATCCTGACCTCTACCTGCCCCCAAGTCATTTAAGGCTGTAAAGTCTTTTCCCACCTGGTATCTTGCCATGTCCTCTCATGTTCTCTTTCTCATTCCATATCCAGTTGTCTTATAGCCAACCATCTCATTAACTCGGGTAATCCCTCTGGTGGTTCATCTGGATACATCCTCTGTTCTTCCTTCTGATTCTCATCCTCATCCTCATCCTCATCACTCTGGTCCTTCAGTTTCCTTGGCTGCACTGCTGGTCCTAATCCAGGCATCAGGGTCTCTCCGGATTTTGCCACCTGTGTTCTGGTCTGGACACGAGTTGCCAAAGCTCCCTTCGTCTTCTCCTTTTCGTCCGACGTCATTACACCCTTTTCACCCTAGTACCAGGACTGGTACCAAAATCTGGTTTCCCACCTAGGCTGGACAACCAGATCCCGCTGCTGACACCAATTTTATGTGACTGGGTTATGAGGGTAGGGTAAATGAGTGAGACAAGACTCCAAAATATGGTTAACACACCTTTACTAGGTGTGATGTTTATTGTCCAAATGGATGATTTTTTTTGTAAAAATGGTATATTTACATTCAACTAAAATAAATATAAATCATAATTGGCGTAAGTCTTAAACTTCAAACTAGATGGAGAGAAAAAATAAAAAAAAAACAAAAGAAAACAGCTCTTCTTGAGCTCTCAGAACTACCCTTCCCTGGTAGTTCTGCCACAGAGTAGATAACTTTTTAATCACAGTTTCTACAATCGTCTGTGCTTTGAGATAACCTCTCCTTGCTCACTTTCAGCTTATCTGCCACTTCTGGGCACCAAGGAAGCTTATATACTATTCTCTGCTGCATCATCAGGTCAGCTGATCTGCCGCTTTTCTACATACCAATCATTCCTCCTCTAATACAGACATTTTGGAGGATCAGCATGACTGCATATACAGATTAAAATCATGAGATAGGAACGGAACACATCTTTATTTCATTACTATACTTAGTGCACAACATATGCAGTGTTATAAGTTAATAGTCTGTCAGCATTGAAACTCCACCCCTGTCTCACCTTGAGTGACAACTGTCACCAACTATAAAACAGCCTCATCATGGGGTTGCTGGATCCTAAGGGCTCATTTTATAGGGCAGCTGTGCTCAGGTAGGAACACGTTCATTTCAGTACTACAAAACAGAGATAACACTTCTTTATTTATATTGGGCATCATACTGTTCATTTAGCATTTTTCTCCTTTAAAAAATAATAAAAAAAATAAAACAAGAAGTGGGCATTCTGAGTTCACAGAGCACTGTAATACTGAATGGCTGATTTTGTAAGCCATCGGGGATTTGTTTCATTTGGGCCCCTTTTATCTCATGACTAGAGCTATCCTACAGCTATAGTACTGCTCCAGATCTCGTTTTCCAGTACTCCTAGACAGAAGGTTTTATTTAGTAAACTCTCCCCCCTCGCCTTCAAGCCCTAGCGCTATTCTTAATGCTGTACTCGGTTGACTTTCACTTTTCAAACACAACCGCGCCAGTACTTTCTGAGTGCAAGCAGGCTGTGAGATAAGTCAATCATACATTTCAATTACAGCAGCCTGCTTCTGCTCGGAGCTCCACATGATTTTATTTTAGTTCAAGACTGGGGCACTACTTACTTTACTTTCTGAAACCCAGTGCAAGCCGAGAGTCCACGGAGGCGCGAGTCAGTGAAATAAATCACTTTCACTTTCTTGCCAGACATCATGCCGCGAGGTTCTCCAGACTGTTTTTATTTGCCCTGCATTTCAAAAAGCACCTACATAGTGCTTATTTCTAACAACCCAAGCAGCCTTCCCTCAAACAAATGGCTGTTCCTTTTATTTCTATTTTCAGAAGCTGCAAGCAACTTCTTTACAGGGAACAATAACAAATTATTTGGCTGCCTAGAAAAACAAACGGCTGCTCATTTTATTTTATTTTCAAAAGCTGCAAGCAACTTCTTTACAGGGGACATTAAGCAATTAAGTAACTGCCTAGTAATACAAATGACGGCTCGGTTTATTGCTATAATCCCACAGGGTTTTCCATAGGCAGTCGTTGTTTAACATCCAATGGTGCAGCATAATATTATTTTCATTATGTTTGGCAATGGCATGGGAGGAAAAAAATAAAATATAAGAGGGGAAGGCAAGAGAGCAAAGAGATACCATTATGGGTGGCCTTCCCATAATGGTAGAGTTAGATATAATCAGTTAGTTAGAAAAGGAGAGTTTGCTACTGCAGTAGACTGTAGGAAAAGAATAATATACCAAAGCCTTTAATGTAAGGGGGGCAATCTATCACAATCATTGAAATTAAAACAATCAGCTTTTTATGAGAAGATAATGATATATTTTAAGCTGATCTACCTAAACACAAGCCAGAGACTGGGTTTGTAAGAAACTTGGGAGAGCTCAGCAAACCATTAACTCTACAAACTACTGCTCTGATTGGGAATCTAAAACAGCAAGCTACTCCACAATGATGTCATTGCACTCTAAGTTTGACTGAGAGGACAGAAATAACTCCACTGTTTCAAGCCACTGTAGAGCAAGTTAACAAATACTGATTTAAAGAAAACTACAAAACTAAACAGCATGACATTTTCAGGAAACACTAATCATGACACAGGGACTTGAATTTCAGCTTTTCAAGCTTTTATAAAAAATATGTAAAAACCATTGCACAAGATTTTTAAACAAGATCTACAACACTGTGCTTCCCTCCCCCTTACCCTGTGGGGAAGGGTTAGCATAATCAAAATGTTCTCCTGTGTCTTCTGTACCCTCTCAATATGCTCACCATTCATCTCCGTGGTTCCACAATGTCCACAGAATTATATCCTCCTTTCTCTTACAAAGCAAATACCTCAGATGTGCCTCCTGTACCAAGCTTGTGATTCCTAAATCGGCCAGTGGTCTCGGCCTTCCTAACTTTTTAGTATACCACCATATTGCCCAGGGAGCAAAATATTTTCACTGGGGCTTATACTCACCCGCTCAGGACACCCTACCCCCCCAATAGCTCAATATGGAGAGGAACCTCTGTGCCCAACATGTATTACCCTTCTGTCCCTCTTCTACATAATGGTGACTTCCTTACCAAAACCCTTAAGAGACACTCCCATTGCCACCACCCTATCGATATATGCTCAACTCACTCAACTTATCTAAACTCCTTTGGTAGCAATTATGACACAGCTTCTTTTGTAAAACCTTAATTTCTGCATTGCCGACAAACCCATCTCTCAATCTGACTGGCATACCAAAGGTATCACCACTCTTTGTCATTTTTTTCATAATGGCCACTGAGCCACCATCATATAGTTCCAGCACTTTTTCCACATTCCCTCAAAGGAACCATATTCTTTTTACAGCTCAAGCACTGCATAGCTGGGGTTATATGTGCTCGACTCCCAACCCCCCCAAGAGATCCAGATCACCTGGCTCTCCCTCAGTTAATAAAACAGGCCAATTAATCCCATTCTGTCTCCTAATAGTATACAGCTATCTATGACCTTCTGCTTCACAGGTTTGGGAAATCAGCAACTTACTGGTCAGGGGCCTTTCTCTGGATACCTCAAGCTGAGATTGGGAGACAAGCTGGGCTAATATCCACAAATATTTTAAAATTGACCATTATAGACTGATGAAAATAAAAATACTCCAAGACATGTATTATACTTCTGAGAAACTACATGCCTGGAGGGTCCTGGACTCTCCTTTATATATTAAATGTAATTCTGCCACTGGCACATTGAAACACATCCTTTGGGACTGCCTCAAGGCTCAATGGCTTCAGGTTGCCCAATCCCTAGGTCTTCTTCATGGCATACAAAGCATCTTCACCCCGGAAACCTGTCTACTTGGACTGGGAGTCGAGCACCTTATGGTCCATCATTAAATACCATTGTATGCTAATTTCATTGGCAGTCAAGATTATTCTATGACACCGGAAGAATATTGTCACTCCCACCCTGCAACAATGGCATGCAGAAGACATGCAAGCCTTATGCATGGAAAAAATGATTCCTCCTTATGACACAGATACAAGTCATTTCGTGACAGATGGGAAATGCACTATACCTTTCTGGGGATCACAGATTTAGTCTGACATGCATATACAGTTCCTAGATCATAGGCAGTGGGTTATTGCTTGCTATATCCAGATATGATCTTTTGATGCTGGCTCCATCTCTTAGCACAGAGCTACTTTTATTGACTGAGCGGGGGGGGACTGATTGTTTTGTTTTCTTAGTGTGTATTACACCTGTGCTCCTTTCCGTTAGTAACTGTGTACTTGTTCATTGACTGTTGTATTGTCTTATGCAAAATATTCAATAAAGAATATTTATTCAATAAAATAAATATTTGAGAGGTCTAATTTTACTGTCAACAGTAGCCCCCGGTAACTATCCCGAATGCCTCAATTTGCTAATATGTGAAATCTCATTTCTTCTTGAGAGCTGTATTAGTGTATGAGAAGATGATGTCACATTGTCCATTAGACAGAGAAACATAGAAGCATAGAATCTAACCCACCCTCCCACCCCTCCTTCCTACCCAACCCCTCCTACACCACCATCTCCCTCCACCTCCCAACCCCCACCCTCTCCTTTCCCTAATATTCCCACCACAATTACTCTTCTGCTCAACCCCCTCCATTACCACACCACCTAACTCCCTTGCTGTTTATATCCCAGCCTCCTTTCCCATCTCCTCCCTACTCCAGTACCCCTCACCTTAGTTTCTCCCTACGCCTGTCCCCCTCACTTGCCTCCTATTGAGCTCCAGCTTGCACCCCCCCCCACACTGCTGGCATCACTGTAGGAACTCCTCCCCCCCATAGCTCACTCTCCTGCAAAACAACAATGCTGTCCTTAGGCTGCTCCCCCACCCACTCTTCCTTTGTATAGCTAGTCCCCATCTGTATGGCCAGTACTCCCAAGGGCCTGATGACCCTAAATTGACAGACTAAAGCACTTCCTTAGAAACTGTTTCTCTTGTTTGAGCTGTATCCTGGATGTTCCCTCACTGAAATGCTTTATCCCCTTGAAACCCTGTTCCTCCTATTTTATTTGTAACCTGACTGAAACAAACTGGTCCTTCAATGTATTCTAACTCGTATCGTTCAAATGTATGCAACCGATATGCTTTGTCTAACTTTTTTTGTAATGTCTGCAACCTGTATGTTTGACTAACTGTTTTGTGTATGACCTGGAACCTTTGTAAACGAGTCCCAGGACTCAAAGGTATTAATCCTAAACTGCAATAAATAAATAGATAAATAAACAGCAGATAAGGGCCATATGGCCCTCCCAGTCTGACAAATTTAATTTTTTTTCTACCTTCATTTTTTGCTGCAGACTGACTTGATTTATGGCGCAGTCTCTTCTCCTCCTTCCTTACCTCTATGATTCCCTTGTGCCTATCCCAGGCATTTTTTAAGCCCACCACTGTTTGTTTTCACTCTCACTACTTCAGCTGAAAGGTTGATTCAGGAATCCACCACTCTTTTGTGAAGAAATGCTTTCTCTGTGGAGATGCCCCCAGTATCAAGCAGGCAGGGCACCTTCCCTGACATCCCACTTCGCCGCCATCTAGAACCTCCAGGTGCCAGCTGCCTAGCAGGACACACACAGACCCGCCCCCTTACTAAGGGAGGAGAGCTGTCCTTGGTATGCTCAGTCCTCCATCAGTGATGGGCCCTCGAGTGACTCTAAGCTGTTTCTGTACCCAGGTCCCCAGCTTGGCAGGAGGTGAGGCAGCCACCACCTTAGCCCTTTGCAGCACTTGGCAAGCTGTATTTTTTAAAGAATGTATACCTCCATTTTCAATGTGTAAATTTCCATTTTTATGTTGTTTCTGCTGCTACTTTTGTTGCTTTCTGATCCATTTTACCAGGACACACCAAACCTTCTGAGATGCATACTGTAAGTGTGCTCTAGCTTAAACAGCTGTGCAGTATAACATTACATTATGCTGAAAAAATAGTAAAGCCTATCCTTTTTTTTGCCTACTTTTGTGCATTAGCAGTATGCCACTAGTTGTATATGGCTTGCTGGTCATTCTCTAAACTTTTATTTGATTCTTAATGTTTGGGGTGGAGTTGTCTTTTATACTTAGTTGCATAGCTGAGTCTGTCCTACAGAACTGCTTTTGAGGCCACTGTTGTCACAATCTTGGGAAAACAGTGAAAATAATTATGTAAGCAATAACCCATGACAGGGTATTGGGTTACTGAGGATTAATAAACACCCTGGGTGCATTGTGAGGCATGAGACCACAAGTTCAGTGTCCTCACAGCACCCAGGGTGTTGATTAAGCCCCAATGACCCCATTTCCTGTCGTGGGTTATTGCACTTGTAACATGAATTATATGGAGAAGATGGGAAAACCCACAGAAAGGGGTTCTCCCTCTTTAAATGTCAAGAAAGGAAGTGTATCCTGCCACCATGGCCACCTTGCAAAATAGTCCCTAACAAATAATGCATCTAGCTTTGCTGTTATGCAAATAGAAATGTCACACATGCAGCACTGACATGATTTGTGACACTTTTTGTGCATAATAATGTCTGCTATCTTCCCCACAATGTTAACTTTATGCCTACACCCCCCCCCACTCATACATGCACATGCAGTTCAGAGATGACAGGGAGGTGACTCTCTCTCTCTGTCACTGTCTGTCATGGTACCTGCATTTGTGCCACTTTTGCTGCATGACAGAGGAAGGATGTAACATTCATGGACAGTTAGGAGGTGCAGTGGGTGAAATACTTTCCTATCAAGCACAGTTACAGCTCTCTGCTCACTCCTAGAGGACTGTAGCGAGATACTTACTGTGCTTTCTCTCTCTCCCACTCTCGCTGTACAGATACATGTCCTCCACAGTATAGCTACTTCACCTGTTTGACCCATGATAGGGGGGTCCAGCCATGATGATCACAGTAGTGGGACATGACAATGGGAGTGGATCTGCAAACTGCCAGGGGACTGTCTCCTGTGGGATGCTGGTATCAGGAGCACACAGCTCTCAGTGAGTGGAGGATGGGGAATGGACATCTTGGACATGGGGGAGGGGCGGCCTCTCTCTCTCTCTCACTCTTTGTCTCTCATGTACTCCTGGGGGCTGTCCTTCTCTCTCTGTCCTGTGCCCGTAGATGAGTGAGGAAACCCCCTTGCCTTGCTTAATGCTTTCTGTCTCTCTCTCTCTCTCTCCATCCTGGTACATTGGGCAGGTGTCAGTCTCACTCGCTGTCTCCTCTCACATCCCCTTGCTGACAACACAGATCGCAGACACATCCTGGCAGTGGAGAGAGAGAGAGAGAGAGAGAGAGAGAGAGAGAGAGAGAGAGAGAGAGAGAGGAGGGAGGGAGGGAGGAGGGAGGGAGAGAGAGAGAGAGAGAGAGAGAGAGAGAGAGAGAGAGAGAGAGAGAGAGAGGACACTGCTGAAATTCTGCACTAGCTGTCCTGATCTTGGCGTCACTGTCTTTGTGTGTGTCTCTCTCTCCCTTTCTTTCTCTCTGCAACATGTTTTCCTGGTTACTCTGTCAGGGATGGGGGGGGCACACTTCCTTGGGGGCTGTGATTGGGAGGATTTTTCCCACTAATTATTCTCCATTTTGCCATACAGATACTTCAACTTGTGCCTGCCGCTTCAGGACTGTTCAATGGCTGCCTTTCTGTTTTCCTTACTGCAACACAGAACGAGTCCCAACGGCACTTTGCAGGAGTCACTCCACAAAACTGTGGATTAAAGAGGGTATTTAATCCATGGGAAGGCAGAGTGACTCCACCAATCGGCTTCCACGTTTCTCCCAACTCATGTTATAAAAGAACATATCTTGCTCTAGCATCGTTAAGAAAGTTTTGAAACTAATTTAAGAAGGTTTTGAGGTTAAGTTAATGTACCCAAGGTATTTAACACTTTTGCTGCTGCCTGCTTTGTTATTCTAAATTAGCAGAAATGCTATGAAAATAGTATTGCAGACATAAAGGTGGAAAGCCATCAGGGGACCAGTGACCATTATATAATGTGGTTCAACATAAAAAGAGCTGCAGAATCCAACCATACAATCTGAGAGTCCTGGACTTCAGAAGGGCAAATTTTTATTAAGATGGGTGAATGCTCAGGAATGACATGGCAGGATTAGGTGACCTGGGGGTGGAGGAACTGTGGGACAAACTAAAACAGGGCATATTGGGGGAAAAAAACCTCTGTGTCAAGCAAGTAATCAAAAGCAAAAGGAAGAGAAGACTGCCATGATTCATAGAATGGGTGGCAGAAAAGGTAAAGCCTCAAAAAGTAGCATTCAAAAGGTATAAGGAGATCCAGAGAGAGGAGGATAGGGGAAGGTATCAGTGAAGACAGAGGGAGGCAGGAAAAACAGTAAGGAGCACAAAGATGCAAACTGAAGAGATAATAGCTCAGGCTGTATCAAAAAGGAACACGTAAGCAATAATACCCAACATGGTGAGCTTTACTGGGAAATACCAAACTGCTCTGGGGTGTAATGAGGCCCAATGCCACAGGCGGAGGGCCTTAAAGCCCCTGGAAGGTCTGGTATTTCCCAATAAAACCCACCCTGGAGGGTATTATTGCACTTAGAAAATGGGCACTTAAAAAAAAAGTTTAATAAAAAATTGTTAATGAAAAATCATTTTAAAGTAGGTCTTGTAGTAACATAGTTCCTCCACCTGCATTACAGTGAAGGAGTTTTGCCCAGCTCGAGACTCTGTAGTTCACAAAAGTTGGTTGCATGCACTTACAGTCTGTACGGCAGAATAACCATTGCTGTATTCAGATCAGAACACCCCCCCCATCATCCTTATCGTCATGTAACAGTTTTTCTCCCCCCGGCCCCTACTTGCATTCCGTTTCATTTTTATTTTTGAGTATTTTTTCCCCTGTCTGTTAATAGCATGTTTCATTTATTCATATTGTATAATGCTATGCGTGACATCTGAGAGTGGTTGAGGAGGCAGTTGCTTTCTGCTGTCTATAGCTCAAACTGAGGAACTTACTCTGATATGGACAAACCTTTTTATTAAGTATTGTGGGAGATATAGCAGTCAGGATCCCCTTTCCATTGAGGTGCATTGGAAGAGAGTGCAGGAGTGAGACTTTCTTGGCTTTTCATACTGGAGATGGAAGTCCATGAGCAGTATGGGAAACCATGAAAGTGCCGCTGCTTTCTTGTACAGGAGTGGCTCTGGAGGTACATCAGCTGCTTTTTTTAAATAAACACTGCTCATTTTGGTATGTTTTACTAAAAGATGTTGCCAAGGGGAAAAAATGGGGGAGGCCAGCTTGCTTGCCAGTTTACGACTAGGGAGGGGTTGGTCGACCAAGAACTCGGATGTTAAGCAAAGGGGAAATGGTAGCTTGCAACTTTGAAAATTCGGGGTGCCCAAGGATATGAACACCTGGCATGGCCTTTCAGCCAGGCAGGTTGCTTTATTTTTTAAGCCCATTTTCTAAGATATTGTTTTAGGTATGCTGGATAAAAAGGAAGACAAAGGGAGGGATTTTAAAGTTAAGGGGGGGACTGCAAGGAAAGGGATGAAGAAAAGGCAGACATCTTGAACAAATTCTTCTGCTCAATATTCACAGTGGAAGGAGAAGGGGAGGGACTGTGAAAATGCATCAGGAGCTTTGATGGTAGGGAAGAGGACACTAGTCCTTTTTCTGAGGAGAGAGAGAGTTCAGAAAGCACTTACTAACCTGAAGGTGGACAAAGCAATGGGGTCAGATGGGGGGGGCTTCCAAGGGTGCTGAGTCATCTCAGGGAGGTACTAGCTGCACCACAGACAGACCTGTTTAACAGAGAACAGAAGTCTGGAGTGCTCCTAGATGACTGGATAAGGGCAGGTGTAGTTCCACTTCGCAAAAGTTGTAGCAGGGAAGAGGCAGGTACTTATAGGCCTGTGAGCCTGACATTGGTGGTGGGTAGGTTAATGGAAACACTTCTAAAGGAAAGAATCATGGAATATCTGGAATCCAGTGGGTTACAATATCTGGGGCAGTATGATTCACAGGGGGGAGGTCATGCCAAACATATCTGATAGATTTCTTTAATTGGGTAAAAAAGGAGTTAGATCAGGAAGGAGCGGTAAACATGGCACACCTGGATTTCAGAAATGCTTTCAATACCATTCCACAGAGCAGTCTGGTAAGCAAGCTGGGTAGCTTCGGGGTGGGCAATAAAGTTGTACCCTGGGTAAGAAACTGGTTAGGGGATAGGAGACAGAGAGCAGTGCTAAACAGAGTTCGATCCGAGGAGGGAGGGTGACCAGTGGGGTACCTCAGGGTTCAGTGCTGAAACTGGTCCTCTTCAATGTATTTATTAGCAACATGACAAAGGAGCTAGAATGGAAGGTTGGCCTCTTTGTGGATTAAACCAAGATCTGCAACAAGTTGGACACTCCGGGTTGGGTGGAAAGGACAGACAGAGATCTGAAAAAACTGGAGGAGTGGTCAAGGGTATGGCAGCTGGGTTTTAATCCCCCCAAAAAAGAGCAAAATAATATACTTGGGCCATAGAAACTCAGGGGTGGTGTACAAAATGGGTGGAGTGATCCTGACAATGACCAAGCAAGAAAAGAGAGCTGGGGGTAATCATATTGGATGACCTAAATGTGGCCAGGCAGTGTGGCAAGCAGTCGGTAAGGCTAGTGGAATGCTGGGGTGCATAGGAAGGGGTATTACCAGCAGAAAGAGGGAGATAGTGTTGCCCCATATAGATCACTGGTAAGACTCCCCTTGAGTACTGTGTCTAGTTCTGGAGACAACATCTCATGGAGGACATAGACAGAGTGGAAGTGGTCCAGAGGAGGGCTACCAAAATGGTGAAGGGTCTACATCAAAAGCTTTACAAGGACAGGCTAAAGGAGCTGAATATGTACAACCTGGAGGAAGGGGAGGGGGATATTATAGAGGGGTCAATATCATTTTAGTGCGACCGGAAAAGCGCAAGTCATTTCAGCGCTTACATTTAAGCGTTCGTACACATTAGCATAGTTATATATAAGCGATTGCACAAAATAGCGTTTTAGTCTAAGTTAGTTAACTTTGTTTACTTACAAAGAGAGGAGCATTTATCTGGCATATATCAGGATGACTGGTTGGAGTGTGTTATATCTCCATCAAACTGTGAAACTCCTTCCTGTACTAATAATCTGCCACTTCCCCTATAGAACACACAGTTACTGTATTTACATGAGTTGGTGATCAAGTACCTAGTCTTCAATTCTAGGTAATTAATGACCAACTCTGTTCACATTTACAAGGAAGGCACCAATCAATGCAACCAGAAGAGAACGGGTTTACATGCAGGATAATATTCGATTACAAGGTTTCTGATTACCTTGTAATTGATTTTACCCTGCATATAAATTGGGTACAAGTTTACTGCATGTAAATAGGGTAACTGAGAGCACAGACAAAGGGGAGGCAAGCGGTTAAAAGGTTCAAGTGGTATTCATATAATGTATTGCCTAAGTACTTGCCTCTCCGTGCTAAGATGTATGATTCATATGATGCATGTCTGTTTGTGACAAAACAGTAAGAACCTGCTCGAATTCCACACAACACAGTGTACATAAAAAATGATCCTTTCCATCCCCATTCTATTGTAAGGGCAGGGTTACGATGAAAATAAAGATAACCTTTGTCCATGTATTTAGAATATGGACCCAGTGGGCAGACTAGGTCAACAAAATGACATCAAATTGACCTGTTTGGGTTTCGGGCACCATGGGGCACAGCATGTGTCTCACCAGTACATCAGGCACACAGGCATATGTTTACCACCGTGGAGGACTAGTGCTGGCATGGACATGGCATGGTGAGTGTCAATGGCACACTGTGTTGCTGGGGCATGTGTGTTTCCACATAGATTGCATGCTGTGGACACACTGGCACAGTGACACACAGGTGCACAGTGATGGTGGACACTTGACCAGATTTAACTTTTTTTTAATAAATGTGACAAAACAGTAAGAGCCGCTCACATTCCACACAAATAAAGATAACCTTTATCCATGTATTTAGAATACAGCAAAGTTGGATGGCACCGCACCATTCTGGTCAATCGCGGTGATGTGCAAGAGCTTTTATTGTGCCTGCGATTATGTCAGCACTATTTTCACTTGCGCTATTTAGGATGTGCTATTATCACCAGATACCATTATAGAAACCATTAAGTACCTCAGTGGATTTAATAAGGTACAGGAAGGGAGTATTTTTCAAAAACAAAACGTGCTGTAGAACAAGGGGACATGCTATGAAGTTGGAGGGGGATAGACTATGGAAAGATGCAAGGAAGTCACTTCTTCATAGAAAGAGTGGTGGATTCCTGGAACAGCCTTCCATCGGAGGTAGTGGGGTTGGAAGAAATGTGGTGGGGTTCAAAAATGCCTGGGAGTGGCACAGGGAAATCAGAGGGATAACTAAGGGGAAGAGACAGCACTATAGATCAAACAGGTCTGCAGCAACAAATGAAGGCAAAAAAAAATAGGCAGGTTAGATGGGCCAAGTGGCTCTTAATTGCCATCAAATTCTATGTTTCTGTTTTTTGATAGAGTGGAGCACTCTAAACTTTTCAAATTGAATAAGAATTCATTCACAAGGGATGGTCCATGTGGGTACCATTTTTTGGTTTAAAGCTGGTTGAAATGGGTTCAAAGGGCTTATTAAAGTGAAAAAAGGGAAGGGCTGATAAAATGGAAGTAGATTCAGCATAGGTCTCCAAAGAAGACTAGATGGATTCAATGGGCGGGATATTCAGAGCAGTTGCACAAGACCCAACAGGGTTGCACCTGCGCAACAACAAAATGCATCCAAGAGTGATATTCAGTGGCAGCAACTGAGCTGTGCAAGTGGCCATGCACCAGTGTGCAATGGTAATGCCTGTATGCACAAGTGCAGGGGACATAGACATGAATAAGTGGTGCAGTGCGATATTCATCAGAAGACAAATGGCGCAAGCATGGAGCAAACGGGAAATGCATGGCGCACACTTGTGCCTATAAAAAGAGGGAGCAAGTAGGGGAAGGACACCTGCACCAGAGTGGAACAGGAGAAAGGGAGATAGAGTGGCCAGGCAGAACAGCAGGAGAGGTGCAAGAGAGGGACAGAGGCAATGAGGGAGTGTGTCTGTGTGTGTGTGTGTGTGTGAGAAAGTCAGGCAGGCAACTGCCAGAATGTGTGCCTATGACACCCGGCTCAGAAGGGGCTGCACAGGTGCCCAGACAGGTGGGAGGAGGAGGCCACAGCCCACAGGCTGCCAGCCAGGGTCAGGATACATAGGTGTGTACTAAGCACAGACGCACACAGCACAGCACACTGTCAGGGGGCCAGTGGAGTCAGCTGCCTGGGGGGACCAGACAGCAGAGGCCATGGCCAGTGCCATATTCCAGATGGAAGTGGTAATGAGGGGTGTGGGGAGGCAGAAGGCAGTACAGCGCGGCCATGGAAGGGACCGTCGGCATTAGGCCCGCAACAGGCATTACCGTGCCTGCACCACCTTTGAACAATACAGCGATACTGAGATTGTGGGCCTTTATCGCCTGAACTGGGTGATTCTGAGGCAGCTATGTGAGTTGTGCAGTGAGGAGATGCAGGCACCCACTAAACGGAGCCACACCTGATGGAGGTTAAAGTCACAGCTGTCATATGCCTGCTCACCACGGACACCTTCCAGAGACCAATAGGGGACACCACAGGCATAACCCAGTCAGCCGCATCACGTCTCCTCACACAGTTCCTCAACACACTGCTGCCACATGCTGTGGAATACGTGCACTTCCCCAGCACACAGACAGGGTGTACAGCGAACATGCAGGAGTTCCACAGGGTAGCACGTATGCCTGGCATGCTAGGGGCCATCAACTGCACCCATGTTGGCATCCGCATGCCACCTGGCCCGGAGGGGGCCGCCTACATCAACAGAAAGGGCTACCCCATTGTCAACTGCCAGGTTGTGTGCGATGCCAGGGGGTGCATAATCAATGTCTGTGCCACACACCCTGGAGGAGCACACAATGCCTTCATCTGGCACAGCTCAGCACTGTGCCACAGGTTTGAGAGTGGGAACATCCCCACTGGCCATCTAATAGGTGAGTATGCTGGGACCATGGGCAATCTGGCACAATAGGGCAAGGGGTGGAGGCTGTCAGGGTAGGGGCACCGCAGGGTGCAGCCAGAAAGGAAGGGGGTTGCAGCAACAAAGTCCACCATGCTAACCATCCCTCTCTCCACACAGGTGACAGTGGCTACCCACTCTGGCCCTGGCTGTTCACCTCATACTGGTGCCTGTTGACCCCTATGGAGGAGCAATACAATGAGGCACACTCCAGCACATGGAACATCATCGAGCGTGTGTTTGGGCTGCTGAAGGCATGGTTCCATTGCCTGGACAGGTCTGGCAGTGCCCTACAGTACAGTCCATCAAAGGCCTGCAGCCTATTCCTGGCCTGCTGTATACTGCACAACATGGCCAACAATCATCGGATAGCTGTCGAGGTCGAAGAGGGGAACAGCAGTGGGGACAACATGGCCGCCGGGCCATGTGATGGTGGGCAGCACCCCCCTGGGTGAAGGGAACCCCTGCTGTACAAGAAGGCCCGGCAGCACCGGGACACGATCGTGGAGGAGCACTACGGTGCACACAGGTAGGTGAACATGCACCCATGCATGGAATGGCACCTGTGGCACAGTGCACAGTCATGAGAGAGCATGCCCTGTGACAGGAATGGATGGAGGGTGGGCATTGGCGGGCCTGGAATGGTACCCCATGGCAACACGCAGCACAGCACACCCCACACACACAAACACACACACACACGTAGGCACACTGGCACCCTCAGGCACCCGGGGTGTGTCAGACATTGAACACTGGTGCACAGTGGCAGTCGGTGCTGTGCTGGCATCATCATGCACATGCCACACAGGTCAGTGGCCGGGTGGGTGCACACACAGCCTGTGTGCATCTCACACCATGGATGCCATGTCCATGATACGCACACGCACACACCACACCAATGTGCACACAGGGTGGCAGCAGCAGACCGTGGACAGGGAAGCAGGCAGATCAGGTCTGCCTTGCAGTTGCACGGCCACCGCAGACATGTGGACAGCCACGCCGAGGCCACCCAGCAGACCCAGGCTGTGCAACGGCCACAGGGGGTGTCTGTGACGGTCCCCCAAGGGTGTTACCGTGGGACTGCGACCGGGTCCTCACAGGGGTCTGCAGGCTCCCCAACATGACACTCCAGGCATGCATGGAATGCCCACAGCAGAACCCGGCATCGACACAGAGGAGGTCACTCAACGCCATGTCCCAGGGGTGGAGAATGCACTCCATGGGGTCTGCGGCAGCCGGCCATGCACCATGGTGGACAGTGGTGCTAGGCTGACCATGACCGCAGCGGTAAGCCGATCCAGGGCTGCGGTCATGTCCTCCCACAGCTGATTGTTGTTGGCCAGGAGCTGTTCAAAGCCCCATTCACTCTGCTTTGCAGCCTGGCACATCTCAGCGCGGAGTGCACGCACCCTTGCCATGTGTAGTACCTGTTGCTCCACAGAGGCCCGCGGCAGACGGGTGTGCTCAGGCAAGGGGTCAGCACCCAGGGGATCATGGGTGATGTCCTGACCCATGGGTGGCATACGACCTCGATGCCCAGCCCCCCACTCAGGTGGACACTGCACAACAGGGTCCTCTTGGGGCTGCACAATCACGGGGCACCGTTGGCCGTCTCTGCACCCAGCCCCCCAATGTCCCCATCCATCTGCCACTGCCGCCCCTCTGGCCGCTGTGTGCAGTGCAGCACCTGTGAGGTTGCACCACCGCCGCCACCACCATCAGCCAGCGCCACACCACTGGCACACACGGCTACACCGGGGGCAGTGGCCGGTGGGTGAACGACTGCCACCAGGGCACTGCCTGTGCTGCCAGAGTGGGTGAGTGGTATGGGTGCCTCTCCCTCAATGGCAACATTGCTATCCAGGATGATGGTCACATCGTCATCGGTGTCGGACCCCACCGTGATCTGTGTCTTTGCATACTGAACACCATGGCTGGCATCCCGCTGGAACACAGCCAGGACCTCATCCACCACCACACCATGGGCATCCGGCCAGACAGCAGTGTCGTGATGCAGCCTATCTGGCCCCAGGACAGCAGTGGAGGTGGAAGACCAGTCCTCCTGGGCCATGCTCACACCCAAGATGGACACCACCACTTCTGCCACTGCATGCTGGTGCTCTGGTGTTGAAAGGGAATACAGTCACATTAATGCCGCTGACGCTCAAGCCGTGCCCCTCCCTCCACTGCCACCCTGCTCCAGACGATGCTGTACATACCATACAGTGATGGGCTCCCACCTGTTTGGAAGCTGCTGCCAGGCACCCCCTCAATGGTGCTACGCCACAAGGTGTCCACCACCATCTCCTCCTGTGGTGTCAGCTGTGGCATGGCAGGCTGACCATCGCCCGTCGCTGCACATGCTGCCTGGATGGCAGCCACCTTTTCCTTTATCCTGCCCCTGTCAGTGCCAATCTTCTTCTTGCACTCCTGCGCAGACCACTGATGGCTCCCTGTCGAGGTATGCCTCGAACAGGGCATCCGTCTCTCCTCTTGTAAAGTTTGGCCTACGCTTCCATGCAGGCACACACTCCTCACCATCCTCCAATTGGTCATGATGCGTCCTGTGGGCAATGACATGTGGTTAGTGACTGCTACAACCCACACCACATGCCCATTCCATTGTCCCTTCATTCTCCTCATCGTCGCGACCTACCTCTGAAGGATGCAATACCGGTCCATGTCCTGTGCTGTCCCGAGGCGCCTTTATAGCGCATCGCATGCAAATGAACGGATGCGCAAATGTAATAAGATGCAAATGACCCCGATGCACCATGGATTGACTGATGAGCTGATTTTCATATGCTGGCTGAATATCGTGATCTTGCGCCATGCCCAATGGAGTTGCGCATGCACAAGTCATGGCTCAACATTGTGATGTGCGCAGTACACTCATCAGTAGGCAGGCAAGCACTGCCGGTGCCTACACTGCCAGTGCAGCATACGCTCACTGTGCAATACACAATACAGCACTTGGCCACTATTGGCATGTGGTGCTCATGCGCTATGCTGCCTATGGTGCCCGGGCACCATGAGGCTGATGGCTCACTGGTGCCAATGGGAAAATGGCACTTGTGCACCATTAGCCCCATGGCACCTGTGTGCTGTTGGCTCATAGCCAGTGGCACCCTCATGACCCTATTGCGCATCATGCATGGTGGTCCCAATAGTGCAGTCACACATGGTGCACATGCTGACCCTTGACCCCAGGCATGCCCTTTGCCCCTCAGTGACCCCAGCACCATGTACCAGTGCAGTGTGGCACGCATCGTGCATCCCCAGGGATGTGCAATTGCCGTTGGCAGTGCATCTCCATGTGAGTCATGCATCCCCAGCATGTGGAGCTCATGTGCTACTGGGCACCATTTTGGGTTGCTCTACAGCACTACTGCTATGCCGCACCACAGCAGTGCCAGGGCTCCAAACTGGACCCAGATCAAGCTGGTCAACCTTGTGGCCCTGGTAGAGCCACCACACAGGTAGACTGTTTGGCCAGGTGCCCCTTGACAGGCCATGGACAGAGGTGTGGAAGGAGGTTGTGGATGAGCTGAAACAGGCCACTGGTGTCCAGCACACCAGTGAAGAGTGTAGCCACCGCTATGGGGACCTGCAGAGGAGGGACCCAGAGAGGATCCAGGCACTGCAGGCATGCATCCGGATGGGTGCCGTGCCACATCCAGGTAGGCGTGCATTGCTTGTGAATGTGACTGTCCAGTGTTCTGTGGGTCCAGCAGGGTGGCACACCATGCTGAGGAGGGGTGCTGGGGCTGTGTGCCTGTGGCCTTGGGGCAGTGCGACATGTGTGCGCTGTGACACCGTGCTGGGCTGGGCTGGGGAGCACACTGTGCTGGGGGAGCATATGGTGTTGCCAGATACTGATGTGTTCTTCTCAATGTTTCCATCCTAAACCCTGAGAACTGGAGGAGAGCCCGTCTGGCTGGTGCTGCGGGTGGACCAGGGTGGGCCACCACAGGGGGACCTTCCCAGAGTGCAGTCCATGGGGGCAGTGCTGCAGGACCAGCGCATGGTGCACCACAGCATGCAGCTAGGCACAGTTACATGCTACTTTGTTGTGCGAGGTGGGCAGTGGGGGTTGGGGTGGGCCACAGCCTCCTGTGCACATGGCCATTGACACTGTGTGCTGCCCACAGTGTAAGTTGCACCATGCTGTGGCTCTCGCAAGTGTGTGTGGCTGCTGCAGGTGGGCTGTGGGTGCATCCAGGTGCCAGCTGTGCCACTGCCATCCTGCCATTATACCATGTTGCCTGCCTGCCTGCCACGGTGGTGGTGGGTGGACCATGGGTGGTGTTGGTGTGCAGTGTTCTGCATGGCTGTGCTATGCCAGGTTGGCAGCACATGTGGGTGCACCCACTGTGGGTGTCTGGGTGCCATCACAGGGGCATGTGTCACCACTGTCCACTGTGCACGGTGGGTGGGCTGGGGTGTTTCGGACACACGCTGATACCATGTACCCTCCTTTGTTCTAAGTGTCCATCGGCCTGCTGTCAACGCCCGCCTCCTGAGGCATATCCTGGAGATTTACACTGCCATGCTGCTGGTGGCAAGGACAATTCAGAGGTCCTTCTGCAGGCAACAGCACCAGGCAGCAGTGGGGCGAGGCCACCAGTAGGGCCCATTGGTCCGCTCCCCTTTACATCCCTGTCCCCACTTTCCTTGCCCTTCCCTGACGCCTTGTCTGGACATGGCCCGGTCCCCTTCCCTCCCTTCCCTGGCTTATCCATTTTGTACATAGCTTCCCCATTCCTTGTTCCCTGTCCCCTGTTCATTGTACATACAGTATGTATATACAGTAGTTGTGTTTTATTTCCGTTCTTAATACATTTCTTATGGTTAACCATCTGTGTCTGTGTCTGATTTAAGGCTGGCATGTGGAGCCATGCTGCAGTGGTGTATATGGTGGCTGTGTGGTGCACCTGGGGTGGCTAGGCGGGTGGGCCTGGTGGTGTTCACCCATTGGTCAGTGGCTGTGTCCTGTGGTGGCCATGGACTGTATGTTCTGGTTATGTGGCCTGTGCGTTGTGTACTGTTTGCCTGTGTGTTGCCAGTTGTGATCCGGGTGGCATGCCGCTTGCCTTCCTGTGGGGGGTTGCCAGTGGTTGTTCACCAATGACCACTGGTGCCACCCTACCTCCATGCACCACTGTGGTGTGTGTGGATGAGGGCCTGCTGTATCGCCATGCACACTGGGTTGTGTTCCATCGTGTGCTTGCCTGCTTCACTCCTGGCACCCTCGGCACCCTGGTGGTGGCACATTCCACACCAGTGGCATGCTCCTTGCTGTGCCTGTTGCCAGTCCATATGTGTCCTGGCGCATGCACCTCAGCCCCTTGCACATCACTGGTTGCACTATTGTGCAGGTTGGGTTGTTCCCTGGTGCAGCCCTGGCTGCGCTGTGGTGCATCTGTGTGATATTCAGCTGTGTTGCACTGGCACATGCCACCCAGAGCAACCTTTAGATATCACACTCAGTGTGCCTTGGTGCAGTGGCATTGCACTACACAGGTCTTGCACCAGCCTCTGGTGCATTTCTGAATATCTCACCCAATGTGTTTATCTGCTTAAACATTTCTCTATGTCTTTAACTTCTACAGTATTTCAGTAAAACAAATATTTCATGCAATCAGAATCTTCCTTTCTTGCAATACCTCTAAGGTCTTGTCTGTGAGTAATGGCACAAGATGAGTCACCCAAGGAGCTCTTTTCAATTTAATCTACCAACAAAATGTATCAAGAGATCTCAGAAATATATCAAAATCATTCCCCGGGCTAAAATGTGGAAACATTTTAGAACTTAATTTACTTTATAGGGAGGACCTCTCATGCCAGAACCTACATTTGTTTGTGGTGTCCTCTATCAGTTTCACCATCTCTCTCTCTCTCTCTCTCTCTTTCTCTTTCCACATATACAGTATATTCATGGCAAAAAACTCCATTTAATGCATCAGTTAGGGTTGTTCCACAGTGACAAAAGTGAGGAAATTCGGTGTTAGGGTTGAAAGTCCCCCTTGCACCCTCCCATTCCACCCCCCCAACCGGCATCAGGGTGTCATTGGCCCTACCTCTCACCACATCACATGTGTAAAGAAGCTGAGGTATAGGAGAATGGGGTGAGAGTTAGGACCGACGACCACAATGCACACCCTGATGCCAGATGGGGGTTTGGGCTGGGATGGTGCAAGGGGAACTTTTAACCCTAACATCAAATTTTTTCTCTTTTGTCGCTGTGGAACAACCCTAGCTGATGCATTAAACAGAGTTTTTTGCCATGAATTTCCCTTATTTTTGAGAATGAGGACTATAAATAGTGAATAGAATGTGGTGGTGGGAGCGCAGGCCCTTTGGGCCCAAGCTCCCACCACGTGATGTCTTGTAACATGGCAACTGTAGCTGCAATGCAAATGCAAGCACTAATGGTTATGCACATGGTGTTGCAAATGTAAATGGTAATGCAAACGTTAATAGAAACGCAAGCACAAAGTGACGCCAAAGCGAACAGTGACGCAAACGGAGACACAAGTGCATACAGAAACGCAACTGGTAACTCGCACTGTCATGGTACCACTATTGTAAATGCAAATGTTAACTGTTACGGCAACAATAATGCCAAAGGGAACAGAAATGGAAAGGCAAACGCAAGTGCGTATAGAAACGCAAAGTGCAACATGCACGGTCACGGTACCACAATTGCAAATGCAAAAGGTAACAGTAACAACTAAAATAATGCCAAAGGATACAGAAATGGAAACATGAACACAAGAGCATACAGAAACACAAATCATAATCCCAAAACCCACCCCCTCCCTGCAAGAACTGTTGTCTTTTCTTCTTATAGTATAAGAATTCAGATCTGGACCTTAAGGTTGCTAGTATTTTGTTATTATGTCTGTGCTTTTCAGGCTTTTTCAGGTATCAGGAGACACTTATGTATTATGCCCATATTAGAAGTCTTAACTAATCTATATGCTGTGGTAATCATGCAATTTCTCATACTTTTTTGTTGTTGTTGTTTTTGGGGCACAATACCACAATACAACTCACTGTATAATTTCTTACTGTATCATTATTTAGCAATGTCCTTTTCTATGGGCTAGACCTTGTCAAATATATAATGATACTGCAGTCAATGTGTATGCATATGTGTCATGTTGTATCTTCTTTATGTACCTGGCTATGTCTGATATTATCTTTCAAACTTAATAAAAAATTATTAACTACAAAAAAGAAATGCAAACCGTTACACGCATGGTCACAGTACCACAATTGTAAATGAAAATTGTAATGGTAATAGCAACAATAACGCCAAAGGAAACTGAAATGGAAATGCAAACCATAACACACACGGTCACAGTACCGCAATTGGAAATGCAAATGGTGACAGCAACAATAATGCCAACGGAAACAGAAACGCAATCGCAAGCACGTATGGAAATGCAATGCATAATGTGCATGGGCACAGGAACGCAATTGGAAACGCAAATGGTAACGGTAAGAACAGCGATGATGCAAAATGAAAGAAAAACGCAAATGAAAACAGAAGGGTGGCCGCCAACAGAGATGGTAACGAGTACGGTTACACTAAGCGAAAGACAAAGACAGTAGTGTAGACACAAATGGTAACAGTAATGCAAACACAAACGGAAACGCAAAGGGTAAAGCACACGGTGGCATACACAGGAGCGGTAATGCAAACGGGCACGGAAACAGAAGTGTAAACCCTACGTGCAACAGTAACTGGAGCACACACTGTATTTTTCCCCAAAAGCTCCATTGAGAAACACAGTGAAAACAAAGAATGTATGCATAATAATGGGCCTCGGAGCAGAAACAAGCAGTTGTAATAATAAAATGGTAATATCTCAGTAACCAAATGACAGAAAAAAAATTATAATTTCACATGATTCATGACTGTCCTGGCTAGGTTTTCACAGCATGTATAGCCCAAAAATTCTGTATCTCGCACCGTTTCCGAGATACGAGCACCGAAAGGCATGGATTACGCCGCCATGTTAGTCTATGGGAAAAAAATGTTAACTTCAGAGTATCGTAACTTGGCATCCATGCAATATTTTGTCACCAAAACAGCAAAAGGCTCATCTGCAAGATGTTGGCTGCCTTCCCTCCAAATGTCAGCTCAAAAGACTGAACCGTTCTTTTGCAGCAGGGTGGCGAAGAACTCCTGTCATTTTGGCCATAGTCTGGAAAAGTAGTGTCATGATTTGAGAAAGCTTTCACAAAATTTGTGAAAGTGTTGTGAGTGTGACACTACTTTGAGACACTACTTTTTCCAGAAATTTGAAAAACAAATTTCTGGGGTGTTTAACCCCAAAATAAAGACATGGCTAGCATTCTTAGGGCTCGACTAGGTAAACACAAAAAGAATTATGTTCCTAGATGGTCCCAATTTTACTGAAAAAAAATGGCCGACTCACAACACTACTAGTGCCATTTGCGACACTAAAAAGTGCATTTGAGAAAGTGTCAAACTTTTTGTTAACTTTTCCCATTGACTTATAATGGAAACTTGTTTTTTTGAATAACTTTTGAACCGTTTAATATTTTTTCACAAAGTCTTCAAAAGGCACATCGGGGATCCAGGACGAACGGTCTCTGAAGTTTTTGGACTGGTCGTGCAAACCATGCGACCTGTAGGTGCGAGCAAAGAATGCACAAAAAAACATAAATACGCACACGGATGTCGCTTAATAACTCCACAGCCTTACATCTGACTGGTACAAAAGTTAGCAAATCCCAAGATCTATGGCTATGCCCCATGTCTGCCAAACATCAGGCAAATCTGTTGAATGGTGGCAAAGTTATTAAGGTGCAAAGTTTCACCCTTTAACCTTAAAAGGGCTACTTAACCCTAACTATGGTAGCACTACTGTGCTACCATAATAAAGTATATATATATATATATATATATTCTACCCTGGTACTGGACTCTTGTTCATCAATGCTCTCTGTGTCCACTGCCTCAAAGTTCTGGTCAACCTCTTCTGGTAGCATACCATAATGATGATTCATTTCGTGTATAGACTCTATGAATTATAACTGCGTCTGCTGTTCATAAGTAAGCCCTCTCCTTTTGCACAATCCCTGCAGTTTCACCAAGGTAAACATTTTCTTTTTGTCACATCTACACACTGGAGCCCACCAGGATCAGTGCAGTGTCAGAGTTTCTTGGATGACAAAAGGCATTAATTTCAAGATCATACATAATCCGGGTTCCGGCTACATTAAAGGACTCCTGCACCAATATTCCTCATGTCACCCTCTCTATGTCATCAGATAATTTTCTAGAGGTTTTCTTGTCCCACCTTAGATCTTTGGGAGACAGGGAATTTGCTGTGGTGGTGCCTCTGAAATGGAACAATCTTCTGGCCTACTTAAGAAATACCTGCTTACTTATATGCTCACTCTGGCTTTTAATGACTATGGTTAGTCATTGGGTTTTTATTGTTTTATGGTATATTGTCCTTTTACTAAATGTTTATGACTATAATTTGATCACATTTTATTAGAATTTTACGTAATTACCCTGAGCCCCTGGGATAGGGTGCATTAAAAATAAAATCAATTTACTTATTTTCCCTGTGATTGAGCAGTTTGCAGTGTAAGACCAGAGCCAGTCAGCCTACCTCCCTAGAGAAGGAAAGCATTCTTTTGGACATTTGATCCCCTCATGCTGACCCCATAACGTATTTATTAATTTATTTTTTAATTTGGTAATGGAGTAAGGCACACTGAGCCAAGGCTCATTTTCAGGTGTGACCCGGGGAGTAGGAAGACATATACAAACAAAGAGAGACAACAAAATTTACATATAGACAGGTGGTAAGAGATACAATATGTGAGAGATTTTTTACATACAAATTGGTTAAGCAAACATAAACAGCAGAACTGGTAATGCAATTTTACATACATTTGGCTAAGAGAACAAAGGCAGCTAAGCTAAACAGGAGCACAGCATCACGCAGGTAACCTAAAGCCAGTTTTGTCCCAGGCTTGTTCTGAACCTGGGTCCTCAGTATTGTGAGTGGGTAACCCTACCATTGTACAAATAGGTCAGCCCAAGATACACATTTTATATACTACACTGTACTCTAGGCATGGTGTCCACTCACTATGCTACTTTCACTAGAAAAATAAAAATAGTGAAAAGCTGTGTAATTCAGAGGAGGTAAAGAGTGGAGAAAAACAGTTCTTAGAGTATATTTGTGAAAAAAGGAAGAAAGGAGGGGACTTGTGAGGCCAACAGAGGGGGATAGGGTGATTGAGGTAGACTGGCAAAAGGATGCCATCCTTAACAATTAATTTTGCTCAGTTTTCACTAGGGAGGACGGTGGATCCTCACCAGAGAGTGGCATCCAAATGGCCATTAAGTGGGTCCTGGAGATGAGACAGCCAGCATTTACTTGTGAAAAGGTCCTTAAAGAGCTGGCAGTCCTAAACATTAATAAGGCCACAGGACCAGATGGGTTGCAAATTAGGATAAAGTGAACTGGCAGCAGACCTGGCTGATCCCCTGGTAGATCTATTCAACAGCTCTTTAGGGACAGGGGCTGTTCTGAAGGATTGGAGGGTGGCAAATGTAGTTCCTCTCCATGGGGGGGGGTAGAACAAGAAGTGAACTACAGACCTGTCAATCTTACCTCTGTTGTGGAAAACTGATGGAGGCACTGATCAAAGAGGTTCCTGTGGAGTACTTGGAGAACAATGGTCTCCAGAATAGTAAACAGCACAGATTTGTGGCAGGGAGTTTTTTTCAAACTAACCTGATAGTTTTCTTTCATTGGATGATGAGGGAATAGGATAGGGGCCACACTGTTGATTTGTTCTACTTCGACTTCAACATGGCTTTCAACTCTGTATCCCACAGATGCTTGCTGAAGAAGATGGAGGATCTGGGTGTGGCAAAGGTCATTGTAAACTGGTTGGTAACTGGCTAAAGGGGAGACAGCAGACAGTGTTGGTAAATGGTGGTAAATCAGAAGAGATGTCAGTTGCACTTTAAGAAGGATATTGAAGAGAAAGCAGAGAGAAAATTCGGCTGAGAAAAAGAACACAGGTGGGAGAGGTGAAAACGGGGGGTGGAGGGGGTTCTCTTGGCAAAATACTATAAGAGTTAGATAAGGAAATATATAAACTCCACCTATAAGCAGACTGACAAGGAAAACCAGGCTGAAATTGTAATTTGGGGGAAGCAGAGACATTCCTGATATATATATCAACAGAGGGAGGGAAAGGGGGTGGGAAGGAAATACTTATATGTTTAGGCACCATGCATACTTTACCTGGCATGGGGGATAGACATATGAGAAATGAGTTTAAGTTTTAGTTTTACACACAAAGCATGGGATTGGGAGATATAACATTTATCACTAGCTACCTGGCAGTAGGTGGGGATGAAGTTAGCTAAAGAAGCGCACGTCAAGTGCACGGTCCCAAGATTGGTACCACATCCTAGAGGCTGAAACTTAGCAGGCAAGCTGGTAGGGTGAAAAATTAACCAACTAAAGTTGTTCAATGATTGAAATGTTTGTTGACTGTTTGGAGTTATGGGAAACATTTACAAGGCTGACATTACCAACACCAGTAAGTTTTAAGAAATGTATTTACCGAGTAGTTGATGAGAGACGAGTCTGAGAATAAATCCCTCATGGCAAATGCTGGGAGATTAGCATCCATAAAGATACAATGGAGTTGGGTTGAATAGTGTCATATAATGTCAGGGGCCTTAACAGCCCTATAAAACACTCCGGAGTACTGAAAGAACTAAAGTGACTTAGAACAGAGGTGGCATTCCTACAGAAAACCCACTTAAACCAGATGGAGGGAGCTAAACTCAAACACTCCTGGGTGGGGACAGTATACCATGCCACCTTACAGCAGCACACCCATAAGAGGGGGATAGCTATTCTCATACATAAAGATTGCCTGTTTAAAACTGAGAAAAGTAAAGAAGATAAAGAAGGGTGAAGGGTGAAAGGTGAAAGGGAGGTACAGGGACAAGCTGTGCACCCTCCTTAACCTCTATGCCCCAAATTGGGATTAGGAAAATGGTGTCTTCATGAGAAGCACAATCTTGGGAATAGCCCCTCCTGCAGGGGAACTATGCATTATAGGGGGAGACATTAATGGAACTTTGGACCCTAAATTGGACAAATTAGGGAACAACACAGATTCAGCATGTCAGGCAACTGCCACCATTAAATCCATCAGTAAAGAACTGGGTTTAAGAGATGCCTGGAGATACATGAACCTAAGAGTCAGGAATTACACATGCTAGTCGGCACCACATGGGTCATACTCCAGAAAAGATCTTTTCTTGATCCCGGTGAAGTGGTTACACTTGCTCAAGGGTAGTACAACAAAAGATATTACAGTGTCCGACCATGCATGGTGGTCATGGACATTTCTCTAGCCCCCCCCCAATCAGAAATTCACTATGTCAATTAAATGTGATTAAATGTATTACTGCTGAACAAACCTGAATATAAAGAATTTAAAGAGGAATGTATTACAGAATACGTAGCCACAAACTCAATAGAGGACACAACAGCACCAATTTGGTGGGATGGGAGATGCGATTGCTCAGATGAACCTCCCCCATTTGTTTTTCCCTCTCCTTCTCTCACCCTCCTCCTTGGATTGGAGCATAGATAGGGGGATCCTTAACCCATTTCCATGCTCCACTCCCTGCCTCTTGCACTATCACCCTGCCCTATTCCCCACATCTAATTTCAAATCACCTCCCCCTTACCTTCTTCTACCTAGCCAGACCCTGTTCAACTTTAGCACTTATTATGTTTTTCCTCATCTTCACCTATCCCCCTTCCTCTCCCTTGTTTTCCCCTATGTCTTTCCTTTCCTCTCCTCTACTCTCCTCTCCTCCCCTCACCTTCATCTCTTTGCCTTATTCTTACTCTATCCCTGCTCTACTTGCTATCTTCCTGCTGTATCCTTACTACTAATTTTTGATCTACCGCCTCCCCTACCCATGTCCACTAACCTTTCCCTGCATCCTCTCAACCCTCCGACCAACTTAGGCACATACTATGTTTTCCTCACCTTCTCCTCTCCCCCATACCTATCTTTCTCTCCACACCATTGTCCCCTACATTTTCCCTCCCAATAGCTTCCCTGCCCGCCATTAAACCCCTTGACAAAACCTATCTTCTGTGGTACCCAACCCCCCACACACTCATCCATACTATCCGCCCCCCGCACCTACCTCCACTTCCATTCCTGCTCTAACTCCCTAAGCCACTCCCTGGCAGCTCTTTCCCCCATCCTTTATCACATCCTCTCTACTGCCTCCTCCCTCTTGTACATTAATCCCTTGTCTATTTCGTTTGCCATAATTGCTTGAATTGTAGTACTTTTTTTTACCATACTGACAGTCTTGTAGTCTTTCTACCTGATACTGCTATGTTTTTTATTCTACTTTCTTGTTGTTTCTTTGTTAAAAATTTCTCACCTGTTACTGTACCATCCTCTGTATGTATACCATCCACTGTATGTACTGTACATGATGTTATGTTCTCACTCTGATGTGGAACCTTTGTAAATGAGCTTGTAGCTCAAAGGTTGAAATCTGAGACAGTAATAATAATAATAAAGCAATAGTCAAAGGAAAAATTATAAGCTATGCAGCCAAATTAAAGAAAAAAAGACACAAAGAGCAACTAGAACTAGAAGATAAGATCTGTAATCTAGAGGTAGAACATAAAATAGTATTAAACACTGAAGTAAAAAGGCAACTGGAAGAACTCAAAGCAAAACTAAATAAAACACTAGGTGACAAACCAGAGAGGGCTCTCCATTACTCCCGCCAATGCTACTATAAGGCAGGCAACCAGGCAGATCAACTGTTAACCTGGCAACTAAGCACTGATGCAGCCAATAGAGTAGTTTAACGTACTAGAGACACAGAGAACCCCCAAAATATGAGTCAGTACCCCCAAAAATATCAGAAGAGTTTGTTTAAACCTTTACAAAAAAATGTATTTGCAAAATTCCATACTAGCAGGAAAAAAATAGAACATTTTTTAAGAAGGGTGAAGGTTACTAAGCTATTGCAAGAAAATAAAGAGACATTAGATGCCCTAATTAGAGTTTCAGAAGTGAGCAAAGCCATAAAAGGGTTAAAGTCAGGGAAGACACCAGGTACAGGTGGAATAACACCTGAATTTTACAAAACATTTAGGGACAAACTGCTCTAGCACATGCAGTGGGTGTTTTATGGGATCGGGGGAAGGGGGTGGTAAGAGGATACCTCTCTCTCCAGGTGTTGAGCCCAAATCTCTCTATTTCCAAATAAGGTAAAGACCCTATTTTGTGTAGCTCCTATAGACCTATCTCTTCATTAGATGTCGACCAAAAATTATACACAACAATTTTGGCCAAGAGATTGCAGGGTTGTGTGAGGGCCCTAGTCCACCTGGATCAGACAGGCTTTATTAACGGCAGACTCATACATAACAACATTTGTCAACTATTAAACCTTCTGGCCTGGCAGAAGAATGTACCAGATCCAACAATTACAATCTTTATGGACACAGAGAAGGAATTCAACTGGGTAGATTGAAGGTTCCGGCACAGAAGCCTAGAGGAGATGTTTTTTTGCCCAAACTGCAGAGATAGCATTAAAAATCTTCATGCGACTCCACAGGCAAACTTTAAAATAAACAGAATAATAACAGAGAGGTTCCATCTATCCTGAGGTACCAGGCAGGAATGCCTGCTCTCCCCTCTTCTATTTGCCCTTTGTATAGAACCCTTAGCAATAGCGTTCCGAAATAATAATAACATTAAAGGGATTATGGCTGGGGGTGGAAATTACAGACTTTCTCTATGCAGATGACTCCCTTTTCTTCATCACCACACTTCAAACCTCCATTCCTGCATTGCTGCAGAAGCTGAAACTAGTTGGAGAAATCTTGGGATATACAATTTATTTAGACAAATTAGAAGCAATAAAAGTAAGCAGGAATTGCTCCAGGGAATTTTTGGCTGACTTCCCTTTCTGATGGGTGCAAAGGAATATGATGAGCTACCTGGGTGTATGAATATCTTCCAGTTTAAATACCCTATTTAAATTAAACTATGATAGCTTATTTGCTGAAATTAGGGAAGATATTAACAGGTGGTCAGTGCTTCCCCTTTCTTTGGGTGATAGGAAAGCCAACCTCAAAATAAATATTTTCCCACACCTCCTGTTTTTATTTCCAGCATTGCCCATTAAAATCCCTAATGCATTCTGGAAACAAGCCCAGAATTACATAATGTCCTTTATCTAGGCAAAGGGTAGACACAGAGTGAGTAAGAGAGTGTTGTCACTCCCAAAGGATTGGAGTGGCCTCACAATGCCAGACCTTAGATTGTACTACATGGCTGAACAATTGGTCCCAGTCATCTTCATGGATAAAACAGCGGGCGGACACAGGATGGCATGAGATAGAAGACCAACAACTGACATTGATTCTGCTGTTCACACTGCCCAATGCAACCCTATCAAGACAAATCTTGAGGAAAATAACTAATACATTGACTGACCCCACACTCCGTGTGTTGGTGTAAGCCAGGGAGATCTCTGGGACCCCTAACGAGGTTGGGTCTCTATTAATAATAGTGGCAGATTCTAACTTTGTCCCCCCTCATACAAATCTGGGATTTACAAGATTTAACAGAATAAAACTGACCGGGTACCAGTCTTTGATTAGAAAGCACAACGTTATGTCCTTTCGAGAATTACAGGAAAAATACAGCTTACCCCCAAGTGATTTTCATATATAAGTAAGACAATACATTCAATCTGGAGACCAAATCTCAAAAATAGATAGAGACCTTTCCCCCTTGGAAAACTTTTTGTACTGGTCAGCCACGTTGAAGGGGAGAACAGGTACAGTATCAAGAGCATAAAAGATGCTATTGGGAAAAGACCACCCGGAGTTTAAAACAATAAAACAAAAATGGGAAACAGAAGCTGAAATTAATATCCAGGAAAAAGAGTGGGAAACACTCTGGGATAGGGGCTGAAAAGTAATGGCATCACCTAATTGAGGGAATTTAGGTGGAAATGCCTTACTCAATACTCACACACCCCAACAATTACTTGTCATTTCAAACTGGGCCTGTTGAATTTATGTTGGAGGGGCTGTAGGCAAATCAGCACACATTACCATATCTTCTGGGCATGCCCCAAGGTCACCACCCTCTGGGCTAGGACACATCAAGAACTGTTCAAGATTTGGGGCATAGACAGCCCAAATGAGTTTAAATACCTCATATTAGGGATGAAGGTAATTGAAACAGGGAACAACATGCAACAACACCTCCTTTGGATGTTGTGTACAGCAGCCCAAAAAGAAATCACATCCAATTGGCTTAAACCAGTGACCCCCTCTTTGATGCATGGGTTACATGGGTTAAAAACATTCAAAGAATGGAAGAGATCATGGCGAAATTAAGACTAATACTAGAAAAATATGCTGACCTCCAGGCTAGATGGGAATCTAAGGGAAGATTACCCTCTTAGAGAAGGGGGGATATGAATAAAAATAAGGCATAACTATCAGAGGATGCAGAAAACTCTGCCTCATCTCACAGCTTACTCCAAGGCCCAGGAAAACAATATTAAACAAATAACAGTTAACAAATTCTATGCTGACAATCTCAAATGATATTTTATACTTGGTAATGTACAACGTTTTGTTTTGTTTATTAAATTACTAGTTATAAATCATTGGTTTTAATCACTCACTTTAAATAAATACATAGCTTGGGTATATGATAAGCAGAATTAAAAACAGGAAGATAAAAGGAAGATCAAACAAAGTTAGACAGCTATGGTGAAGAAATATTTATTAGGTAAGCCTCAGACTGATTAAAGGTGACATACCCTATAAATGTAGTAAAGTATGATAATTTTTACCTGTAAATTACATTGTGGAAAACCTGTAACAAACCTGTGCTGTGGAATACTTTCATTTTTCCATAATAAAGATGAGTTTAAAAAAAAATCAGAAGATAGGTAGGTCAGGAACAGGTGTTCTGCAAGGATCTGTCCTGGGTCTGGTCCTCTTCAACATGTTCATCAGCAACATTGGTGAGGAATCCAGGGCAAGCTGCATCCTTCTCAGATGGCACTAAACTTCTGCCATTACCATAGTACCACCACAGCCCTTTTGGAGTTTACAAACACTCTCCACCCATCTCTTGACACTGGCCACACTGCTGGTGCTGTTTTTTATAGACCTTTCCAAGACGTTTGATATGGTGCACCACACACTACTCCTGGATTCCCTCACACTAGTAAGCCTATCCCTGGAGACCACCGGCTAGTTTGCTAGCTATCTGTCTGAGAGAACCCAGAGAGTCAGGCTTGGCCATACCCTGTCCTGCCCCTCCAAGTCAGGTCAGGGGTCCCGCAGGGCTTTATTCTCGGCCCCCTACTTTTCCCCCCTGTTCCTCAACTCCCTGCCCAAGGATTGCTCTGTGGAACTATTCCTGTATGCAGACAATGCCATCCTCTACAGCTCCCACACTGATCCCACAGCCCTCCATTCTCCACTCCAAAAATCTTTCACAGAAGCTGAATCCTGGTTCGTTCGACATAGGCTAGTCTTAAATTACAAAATAACAAAATCCATGGTGTTTGCACACCACCAAAACAAGAACATAAGACAACCCCTGCTCACATTGAACTCTCTAAATGACTCCCTTGAGCAGGTTACCTCATTCAAATACCTAGGTATCACCCTAGACTCTGGACTCACCTACCATGACCACATCCGAAAACTGAGCACCACTGTCAATGTGCGTATTGGCCTACTTCACCGGTAGAAGCACTGCCTCCCACCAGAAGCTCTCCACCTAGCTGTCTCAGTATCAGTACTATCACTCATAGACTATGGAATCATTATCTATGGGGCAGCTGACAACACATACCTAAACAAAATTAGGCTGGCCCTTAATAAGGCCTGTAGACTAGCTACTAGCTGTGCCAGACTCACACATACCTGCACCCTTTATGCCTCAACCAACTGGCTAAACATTGATGGGAGGCTTAAATATCAGACCTGTCTCTTTGCTAAAAAAATAATAGCAGGGCTACTCCCACCTGCTCTCACCCCCTACTACAGGCACCATTGTTCACCCGCCTCACTTGGCAATCTGCGACAACCCACTTCAGGGTACCTCACTGCAAGACCACCTCGGGTCAAAGAACTTTTAGGTACCTGGCCCCTAGCTGGCTTAACTCACCCCCAAACTCCCTCCTTACAGTACTCAAACCTGATCAGTTCAAGTCCCAACTAAGAGACCTAATCTCTCATGACACATTCTGTGACTGTCCTTGATTTCTGGCCCTACCCATCCCTCCCCCATGACTATGGACTTAACTCTGATCCAGCTGCCCCTGGGCATGCCTATATTTGACAATGGACACTTCAGCAGTCCAGCCTAGGCCTACAAATAACTACCAGGGCATGGCTGGTGCCACCACCCTGCAGTGTATGTTTCTGTTACCTGCTACCATCTGTACTATGTACCTATGCTTGGACACACTCTGTATCTCTGTATCACCAGCTGCTTTCTTGTGATATCTGTAACCATTTTGTAACCATTTCTGTAACTATTGTGTCTAATTGTTGCTATTGTCCCTGATGTCTCTGTTCTCAATGACATGGAACCTTTGTAAAGGAGTCTTTGACTCAAAGGTATATTATCCAATATCTTCAACAAATAAATAAATAAATAAGAAGGTGGATAGTGATGAGGGAATAAAGGAAATGCAGAGACACTTGCAAAAGCTGGAGGGATGCTCAAGGGTTTGGTAATCAAAATTCAACATGAAAAAGTGCAAGGTGATGCACCTAGGGAACAGGAACCCCAGGACAGTGTAGTGGATGGGAGGGTGAGACTCAGTACCACGACTGAGGAATGAGACCATAGAGTTATCAACAGTGACTCGCTAAAGCAATTGAGTCATTGCAGCAAGGATTATAGCAAGGCAGACATGACACATGGATGTATCGGAAGGGGTATCAATAGCAGAAAAATGGAGGCAATCCTTCCCCTGTATAAAACCTTGGTGAGTCTACACCTGGAGTACTTCACCAGTTCTGAAGGCCTTTCCTCAGGAAGGATAGGGATAGGCTCGAGACTGCAAAGTGCAGTGTAACAAAAAAGATACAGGGCCAGCAGGGCATGTCCTATGAGGAGTATCTCAAGGCACTGGACATGTACTCACTAGAGTCCAGAAGGGAGAGGGGAGATATGATAGAGACCTTCAAATTTCTAAAAGGAATTAGCAGCGTGAACTGCAGGGAACTGTTTAACTTGAATACAAGATCACAGTCATGTGGTCATGAGTGGAAACTAACAGGAGGTGGGGTTCAGGAGGAAATATTATTTTAGAGAAAGGGTGCCAGAGTTGTGGAGCAGGTTGGCAGTTGAGGTGATGCTTGCAAAAACCGCTAATGGTTTTATTCATGGCTAGTACAGAATGAAGGGTATTGCGGTTGCTCAGGGTATCTGAATTTGGGGGGAATGGATGGGATGAAGAGAGCTAGGACCCTGGAGGGACAGCAGGCCTCTGCACTAAATATGGAACTTAGGCAGACTAGTCCTTTGGTATTTTTCTGTCATCTCTGTCTTTGTTTCTTTGTTAAAGAAGCAAACAGCAGTGCACAAAGCAAACACTTGTATACCTTGCTGTTTGATTGGAGAGGTATTTTACTGCCTTTCAATTCCTTTCTGTGTCAGGTACCCATTTACCTTTCTGTCCACACTGTGTGCTTCACACTCCTGCCACTAACATTTTGCCATGGTGTCCCTGTCTGAACGGGGCTTCAATTCAGGCAACTGTCTTTGAAAAGTCAGTTTCTTCTATGATAGAGAATGGCTGAAGATCAAAGCCCATAATCTCCCCAATGACTTGCATCATTTGTACAGAACTTGGGTGAGTAGGTGGCAGTTTAGGTCACACATGTAGTGACTCAGGCAATGTATTTTTTTTGGTGGATTGAGTGGTGCTTGTAAAACAGTAAAAACAACAGTTCTGGACTGTCTCACTGATCAAATGTTTATGATTAAAATTTCAGTTGCCAAAATGATATAGTCAGTGCTTCATAATCGTAACTATTTCATCTGAAATTGGCATACATTTGTAAAATATGTAAACAAAACTATAATTTGATTATAATTACATGCATATCACCACACTATAAGTTTACTAGAAGTAACATAAAATATTTATTGACTTACAACTTGATCAGTCTAGTAGTCTGCTAAAAAGGTGAGTGTCTTCATTGTTACATTCATTCATACATTCATTGGTGGTCCAGCTGGAGGGATGCAGGCCTATACTTGTGCGATAGTCTTCATCTGTCCAGGAGGGGAAACAGGATCCTAGGTGATAGGTTTAAATGCTTCATTGGCAAGCTTTTAAACTAGCCAAGAGGGGAGGCACTGAAAAGGAGAAGGGAAATCCTACTCCCCCCCCAAAAAAAATCAGGGTAGTTAGTGAGGTAAACACCAAGATAGAGATCTTGATAGGGAGAAGGGCAGGGGTAAATGGATTAAAAGACAAAGGCTGTAAGGACAGGGATGGGGCAAAAAGGGGTAAGGCTATCAAGAAATGGAGGGTGATGAGTACCAATGTCTATAGTCTAGGTAACAAGCTCCCTGAACTGGTGGCCTTGATGGAAGAGGGATGCCTGGATATCATGGCAGTCATAGAAACATGGTACACAGAGAACTATGACTGGGATGTCAACATACCAGGGTACACAATCTATAGGAGGGACAGGGAGGGTAGAAGAGGAGGAGGAATAGCTGTCTATGTAAGGGAAGGGATCAAATCAACAGATTTAAAGGGTAAACAGGGAGAAGAGGAGGTACTATGGGTCACCCTAGAGACTGGAAATGGCACCACAATCTGCACAGGGGTTGTATACAGACCCCCGTCTCAGGGAGAGGAAACACAGAAACATAGAAACATAGAAGTTGATGGCAGATAAAGACTGTAAGGCCCATCCAGTCTGCCCATATCTTTTTCTGCCTTACGAATGTGCTATCGGCCTTTACTCTGTTGATGGCCTATCTATTCATACTTATCTGTATTGCTCCCTTATGCCTATCCCATGCCTGTTTGAAGCCCTGCACTGTATTCATATCCACCACATCCTGAGGTAGGACGTTCCATGCATCCACCACCCTTTCTGAGAAAAATAACTTCCTCACATTACCCCTTAATCAGCCTCCCTCTAATCTCAGGCTGTGTCCTCTTGTTCTGCTGTTTTTCTTATATTGAAACATGTTAGACTTTTTCACCTTGTTAATGCCCATAAGGTATTTGAATGTTTCGATCATATCACCTCTCTCCCTCCTTTGCTCTAGGGTATACATATTGAGCTCTGTTAATTTGTCCTCATTTGTTTTCTGATGCAGTCCCTGCATCCTTTTGGTTGCCCTTCTCTGGAATGCCTCAATTTGGTTAATGTCCTTGTGAAGGTGTGGTCTCCAGTACTGCATGCAGTACTCCAGATGGTGCCTAACCAGTGTCTTGTAAAGAGGGATTGTTACCTCCCTCTTCCAACTTGTGATACCCCTACTAATACACCCCAACAGCCCCCTAGCCTTACCTACTGCTTTAGTGGTCTGCTAGGATGATTTCAGGTCATCAGTGACTGCCAGCAACTCCCCTCCCAGCCCATAGGTGGCTTCAGGGTTTCTCTTCCCTATGTGCATGATCTTGCACTTCTTTGCGCTAAGCTCCAGTTGCCACTCTTCCAACCATTTGCTAGTTTATCCAGATCTCTTCTCCTTCTGCCCACCCCATCTGGATCATCAACTCTGTTGCAGATCTTGGTGTCATCTGCAAACAGACAAACTTTACCCTCCAGTCCTTCTGCAATGTCACTTTTAAAGATATTGAAGAGGACTGGCCCCGGGACTGATCCCTGAGGTATCCCACTTGTGACTTGTATCATTTCTGACAGTATACTGTTTACCACCACTCTCTGTTTTCTGCCCGTCAACCAGTTTGCCACCCAGTTGACCCACTTCTGACCCACCCCGAGCCTACTCAGCTTATTAATAAATCTTCTATGTGGAACAGTATCGAAAGCTTTGCTGAAGTCAAGGAAATGATAGACGGCATCCTTCTGGGAGATATTGCTGATGGGGTACCTGAATATGCCAGATGTTAACTGGAGCACATTTGCTGCAGCCACATCCAAGAGCAGGGCCATTCTCGATGCCCTACAGGTGGCATGCCTCAGACAGCTAGTTTTGGAACCCACTCATGAGAGAGCAGTCTTAGACCTCATACTGTCAAATGGGGACAGTGAGAGGATCTCAGATCTAGAAGTGGGTTGCCATCTGGGAACAAGTGACCATAAAACAGTGTGGTTCATGATAAACTCAGCTACAGAATCAAGTCACACAAAAGTGATGGGAAAGTCAGGCAGAAAAAGATAGCATTCAAGAAGTATAAGGAAACACAAAAGGAGCAGGACAGAGAGCTGTACCAGTTAAGGCAGAAGGAAGCAGGGAAGGAAGTCAGAATAGCAAAGGCCCAAACTGAGGAAAAGATAGCAAACTCAGTTAAGAAAGGGGATAAAGCCTTTTATAGGTACATCAGAGACCGTAGAAAGACAAAGGAAGGGATAGTGAGGCTGAATAGAATGAATGGTGGGTGGGCAGAGGGGGACAGTGAAAAAGTAGGGATACTGAATGAATATTTCTGCTCAGTATTCACAAAAGAGGAGAGGGAAGTGCCTAATCCAATTAACAGAAGCACTCTTGATAGGGGTGTCAATCCCAGCCCTTTCACAGAAAAAAGGGTTCTGCAAGAATTCCTAAAACTGAAGGTGGACAAAGCAATGGGGCCTGATGGAATTCACCCCAGAATTCTAAAAGAATTAAGGGGGGAACTAGTGATACCACTGACTACTCTTTTTAATAAATCATGGGTGGATGGTGTGGTACCTGGGGACTGGAGGAAGGTGGATGTGATTCCCCTTCACAAAAGTGGGACCAAGACAGAGGCAGGAAACTACAGACCTGTCAGTCTGACCTCTGGGGTAGGGAAAGTGATGGAGTCACTTCTGAAGGAAAGAATTGTTGAGTACCTAGAGGCCAGTGGGGCACAGGACCCAAGGCAGCATGGGTTCACAGCGGAAAGGTCATGTCAGACGAACCTAATAGATTTCTTTGACTGGGTGACCAAAGTAGTAGACCAGGGAGGGGCTGTGCACATGGCCTACCTAGACTTTAGCAAGGCATTTGACACAGTCCCACACAAAAGATTAATAGTCAAATTAACCAGCCTGGGAGTGGGTCCCAAGTGGTAGCCTGAGTAAAACATTGGCTGGACAACAGGACACAGAAGGTAATTGTAAATGGAGTCCACTCTGAAGAAAGAGGGATTACTAGTGGGGTACCGGAGGGTTCAGCACTGGGTCCAGTCCTTTTTAATGTCTTTATAAGTGACATTACAAATGGACTGGATGGAAAAGTATGCCTCTTTGCAGATAACACAAAGATCTGCAACAGGGTTGATACACAAGGAGGCATGGAAAGGATGAGAAGGGACTTGGCAAGGTTGGAGGAATGGTCAGAAGTATGGCAGCTTGATTCAATGCAAAGAAGTGCAAAATAATGCACCTGGGAAACAAAAACCCAGGAGAAGATTACACAATGGGGGTAGTAACAACAACAAAAATGGAAAGGGACCTGGGGGTAATCATATCAGATGACCTTAAGGTTAGCAAGCAATGTGAGCAGGCAGTAGGGAGAGCTGGGGGTATACTGGGATGTATAGGGAGAGGCATCACCAGCAGAAAACAGGAAGTTGTTATTCCTCTGTACAGACAGTTGGTGAGACCCCATCTGGAGTACTGCATCCAGTTCTGGAGACCCCATCTCTGCAAGGACATACACAGGATAGAGGCAGTCCAGAGGAGGGCAACTAAAATGGTGCAGGGTCTGCAAGAGAAGCCATATGAGGAGAGACTAAAGGAGCTTAATATGTATACCCTTGAGGAAAGGAGGGAGAAAGGGGACATGATAGAAATGTTTTAGTACCTCAGTGGAATCAACAAAGTCTAAGAGGGTAGCATCTTTCAGAAAAAGAGATGTGCAAGAACAAGAGGACACAATTTAAAGATAGGGGGCAGTTCAGGGGCAATGTGAGGAAGTATTTTTTCACAGAGTGGGTGGCGGATGCATGGAACAGCCTTCCTGAGGAGGTTGTGGGGTCTAAAACTGTGGGAGAATTCAAGAATACATGGGACAGACATAAGGCAATTCTTGTGGGGGTAAGAAGAAATAGGCTGTTGGTTAACTAGGATCTGCAGCTAATCCTGTAGGTAGGAAATTGGCAGACTAGGTGGGCTAAGCGGTCCTTATCTGCCATCAAAGTCTATGTTTCAATGTTTCTATGAAGGAAAGTGGATGTGATTCCCCTTCACAAAAGTGGGAGCAAGACAGAGGCCATAAACTACAGACCTGTCAGTTTGACCTCAGTTTTAGGGAAAATGATGAACTCACTTCTGAAGGAAATAATTGTTGAGTACCTCTGGGGCACAAGACCCAAGGCAGCATGGAGTCACAGTGGGAAGGTCATGTCAGACAAATCTAACTGATTTCTTTGACTGGGTGGCCAAAGTAGTAGACCAGGGAGGGGCTGTGGACATGGCCTACCCAGACTTTAGCAAGGCTTTTGACACAGTCCCACACAAAAGATTAATAAAACAAATTAGCCGGCCTGGGAGTGGGTCCCAGGGTGGTAGCCTGGGTAAAACATTGGCTGGACAACAGGACATGGAGGGTAATAGTAAACAAAGTCCACAGTGAAGAAAGGGGGCTTACTAGTGGGGTACCGCAGGGTTCGGTACTGGGTCCGTTCCTTTTTAATGTCTTTATAAGTGACATTGCAGAAGGACTGAAAGGAAAAGAATGTCTATTTGCAGATGACACAAAGATCTGCAACAGGGTTGACACACAAGGTGTGGTGGAAAGGATGAGAAGAGACTTGGCAAGGTTGGAGGAATGGTCAAATGTATGGCAGCTTAGATCCAATGCAAAGAAGTGCAAAGTATTGCACCTGGGAAACAAAAACCCAGGGGAAGAGTACACAATGGGGGGTAAGATACTGACAACAAAAATTGAAAGGGACCTGGGGTAGTTATATCAGGTAACCTAGAGGTCGGCAAGCAATGTGAGAAGGCAGTAAGGGGGGCTAGGAATACTGGGATGTATAGGGAGAGGCATCACCAGTAGAAAACAGAAAGTTGTTGTCCCTCTGTACAGACAGTTGGTGAGATCCCATCTGGAGTACTGCATGCAGTTCTGGAGAATCCATCTCCGCAATGACATAGACAGGGTGGAGGCTGTCCAGATGAGGGCAACTAGAATGGTGCAGGGTCTTCACCAGAAGACAAATGAAGAGAGACTAAAGGAGTTTAATATGTATACCCTCAAGGAAAGGAGGGAGAGGGGGGACATCATAGAAACTTTCAAGTACCTCAAGGGAAACAACAAAGTCCAAGAAGGTAGCATCTTTCAGAAAAAGAGATGTGCAAGAACAAGGGGGCACAATTTGAAGATAGAGGGGCTCAGAGGTATTGTGAGGAAATATTTTTTTCATGGAGAGGGCTGTGGATGCATGGAACAGCCTGCCTGAGGAGTCCATGGAGTCAAAAACAGTGGGGGAATTCAATAATGAATGGGACAGACATAAGGCAATTCTAGTGGTTGGGGGTGGTAGGAGGAAGTAGGCTGTTGGTTAACTAGGATCTGCAGCTTATCTATTAGGTAGTGAAATGGGCAGACTAGGTGGGCCAAGCGGTCCATATCTGTCATCAAATTCTATGTTTCTATCTTTCTTTGTTACATATATTTTTCTTATGAGTCCCTGAAAATGAGCATATGAGTACTTAATTTTATTTTCACTGTATATTTGCAAATCCATTAAATATTTTTATGAGGTATAGCTGCACTCTTATGGCTCCTTTTTGAAACATATAATTTATTGTCCACAATAATAATTAAGGCAATGGGGCCAGACGGGATACATCCAAGGATTCTGAAGAAGCTCAAAGTGGTCCTGGCTGCACCTCTGACAGTCCTGTTCAACCACTCACTGGAGTTGGAAGTGGTTCTGGAAGACTGAAGGAGAGAGGAGAGCAGATGTAGTCTCACTTCACCAGTGTTAACAGGGAGCAGGCTGGAAAACACAGGCCAGTCTGCCTGACCTCAGTGGTAGGGAAGTTAATGGAATCATTACTGAAGGAATGAATTGTGGAGTATCATGAATCCAGAGCCTTGCAGAATCCGAGGTTGCATGGATTCACAAAAGGGAGGTCATGTCAAACAAACCTGATAGATTTCTTTGACTGGGCGACCAGGGAATTAGATCACGGTGGAGCCATGGATGTGGCCTACCTAGATTTCAGTAAGGCCTTTGACACTGTTCCACACAGGAGACTCATAAACAGGCCACTGGAAAATTGCGGAAAAGGTTACCGAAAATTGCGGAGCATTTTTCAAAAATTGCTGTAAATTGCGAAGGTTCTGCTATAGACCCTGAGTGCTTCACAGTAAATCTTTTAATGTTTTCTGCAGCATATATTAGTCAGTATAAATTGCTAAATGAATACATTGACACTTGAATATATTTAAAACATAAAAGTTTATGTTCCTAAAAAGAGTACTAAACTGATAAGCTATCATAAGCGTTGCCTATCTTCCAAAATTTAAATACATCTGCCTCATACAGTTCAAAATAGATTCTATAAAGTGAGCCACAGAAAATCAATATTAAATAAATCCAGAAGAATTTTTTTTTCTTTCTGGCTGTAGACTAATGAAGCCTAATCAACAGCTGCTTACAGTGCTCTGCCAGCTATTCATCCACTTTGGTACAAGAAAAAATAATCAGATAGAGTGGTGAATAATTGAGTTTCAGTAAAATGTTGTTAAAGTGTTTAATGGTCATAATTTGCACTGTAGGTACTGTACACTATTTTTGAAATCACATATTTAAACATTAAATCTGGGGGGTTATTGGGACTGGCAGTATAATCTAGAGGTAAGAGTAACAAACTGTGAATGAGCTGATAACATCTAGCAGACCAGGGTTTGATTCCCACAACCTCCACTTGCATACTGTGTGATTCTGAGCAAGTCACTTAACCTCCTCAGTACTCCTGGGTTGTACCTGAAAACAGGCACTTGTGCCTAGTGGGCCTTACGTGGTTACCAAAAAATGTGAAACAAATAACAATATATTTTTACTGCATCATACAGTAGTCAGGGTACCCTGGGTATGTGTAACATTCCCAAAGCCTGACAAAAGGCTATTTGTCAGGGTCAACCTGAATGGGAGGAGAGGGATCTGAGGCTCTAAACCAATTGCCGTCAGGTTCTATGGCCCAGATATTCAAACTGCGCCAGTTTGTGGCACAAGCCTGTGCGCCGCTCAAAATGGTTGCACAGGGGTGTGGCCAGGGTGATATTCAACGGAGTTGCACTATGGCGCAACTGCTTTGAATATTGCCCCCTGGTCACCCCCACTGTGCATGGTGCAGTGGAACTGCGCCAGTGCAAGTGGTCAGAGTGGAGCATTGAGATGCGGTGGCACAAGTTCCATTGAGCCATGCACAGCACCTGTGATATTCAAAGGGTGACATGCAAATGGGGCCATAATTTATGCAAGGCGCGCAAGGGGCCATTTGCATCTGATTATGGCCCCATTTGCATGCCATTAGCTTGCAGCTGCGCCGATCCCTGATGACTTGCACCTGGCGCCCTGCCAGGCAGCAGCCGTTGGGGACCGACGCCCCCTGCAGCCCGATTGAGGGACGTCCCATAAGGGACAATGAATGTCTCCTATCCCTTGTGGTCCAGTGGACCGGGATTAGCCCGATCGCGGGCATAACTGTATCCCCAGTAGCCTGATCGCGGGCATAACTGTATTCCTCCCAGTAGCCTGATCATGGCAACTATCTGTATTCTCGGTGATCTGGTGATCTTCACTCACCACGATCTCATCACCTGCCCCAGCCGGGCGGGAGCAGCACCACCCGCCTAGCCGCCTGCCGCCGCTGACCGACAGCTGAGCAGCGTACGCTATTGCTCAGAGCATGGGCCAATGGGCGCAGCTCATATTGCATTGTCAGTCCAGATATGTGAATGAATTCATATCTGGACTGACTAGTAGGAGTGGGCTGCACGCCCATTGGCCCATGCTCTAGAACCAATGGCGCGGCAGCCATACCGAGCTGTCAGTCGGTGGGCGGTGGCGGCAGGCGGGCGGGTGCTGCCGCCCGCTGACGGGGAGCGGGTGTGGGGCTCCATGGGTGGGTGGGGGGGGTCCACTAGATCACCAGGGATTTCGGACTGGGGTGAGGAATGCCCTACGATTGGCTCGTGGAAGTCCACTGGACCACCAGGGATATTGGACTTTGGGGATACTGATGCCCACGATCGGGCTACTCAGGGGAGGATACAGTTATGCCCACGATCGGGCTAATTGCAGTCCACTGAACCACCAGGGATTTTGGACTTTGGGGGGTACTGATGCCCGCGATCGGGGCATGGGGGGGCACCACTAGGTGTGGCGGGAAAAGGCGATGGCTACCCACAGGTGGCAGCTGCTGTGTTGCACCCTGCAATGCAGCAGCTCACCTGTGGGTGGTCCTCGACTTGTTCTTTTTTTCTAGGCGTAACTTTGTGCAGGCGCAGGTAGGGGTTGCGCCTGCATAACTCTGCATGTGGCCAGGCCAAATAGCGGGCTATGCAGGTTATGCATGGGCACGCCCCCACCCACCTGTGCCTGCATATTAATTACTCATGCACCGGCGATCGGGATTTGTGCAGCGACTTTCCTTTTCAATATCGCACCAGGGAGCAGATTAGTGGGTTGTGCATGGCGCAACAATCGCTAGCCATGCGCAACCCTTTTGAATATCTGGGCCTATGTTTCTAAAACATATTTCTTGTACAAAAAGGGGGTGAGGTGAATTTCTAAAGACGTTTCCCAATGTTCAAACTTCAGTGCCGACAGTATGTAAATTAAAATCATCATTATAATTTTATCATAATGTGCCTTGGTTAAATTCTATTATTCCACTTTTTATTAAAGATTTTTTTTTAAATCTAAGTTTACTTTTAGCAACACTCACATGTACACATGGATCCTTAAAAATCTCTCTGTGAGTAAATCCCATTTACAGGGAGTCGTAAAAAATATGTAACAATGAAGACACTCATCTTTTTTTATGAACTACTAGGCTGATCCACTTGTAAGTCAATAATTTTTTTTATTTTATTTTCAGTAAATGTATACTATGGAAATAAGTTTATAGTAATAATCAAAATGTATTTTTTTATATTTTAATTTTGCTTAATAATAAAATGTAATCCTCCAGGCCACTTTTTAAACTAGTTAGCACACCCCCATTAAAATCTGGAACACTGGTACACACATACTGGTATACCATTTACTGTACAAAAAGTTAGTGCCACCATTGGTGTTAGGATGTATACCTGGCTCATTTTCTAGAGGAAGAGAGAGGTGGAGGTAGAAGAACAAAATAACATGAAGCTTCTGTAAAAATCACAACCCAGGTCCTGGGTGGAGGCAGCTAAGCATATGCTAGATCTAACCTGCTGAGGGGGCCCCAGTAAATCCAACAACCAGAAGCAATAATTGGAATGTCCAGAACAGTAACTGGGATTATGTAGTATGGCTTTATTTCACAGATGGAAATTTAAAGCCGAAGTGGACCCCCAAGGGTCAGTCTAGGCAGGATAGGTACATTTCACGAACTCTCCTTGCATGCAGTACAATTCATGAACACACAAAAGAACATCTTCTTCCCAATTTCCGAATGGTGCATCTAGTGGACACCTGGCCACGCACCTGAACATTTTTCTCCCATGAGTGCAACTATGTGAAACTTAGCCACACACTCAGAACTCTTCTTCGAACATAGGTGCAATTATATGAAACTCAGCCACACACCTAAACCTGCAGCACTGGCCTCTGCTCAGGTATAACTGTTTCCCTTTATGAAACATGAAGCCCTGCCTTGTGAAGTTTCAGATGACGTTCCTCCCACCCTTCGACCCAACCAACAGTCTCTGCCATTCTTCAGGGTTACACCATTGAAACCCCCATTCCCTTACTGAAATGCTAGAGTTCCCACACTTTAAATTTATCACTCACTGGAGTGACCAAAGAATAAACTGCACTCTCCTTGGTGAACAGTTTAACAGAACATTCACTCTTCTAGGTGAAGTGGGGGAACTGACAGGTGCGATCCAGCCTTATCTATGGGTACACACAACCCAGACTACGATTTCCCTAAATATGTGGAGATCTTGTCTCCTAGAACAGTGCTCACAAATTGGTTGTCCTGTTCACTGCGCATGGAACAACAGAAAGGCATTCTACTGGGTAGCTGATCAAACAGTCACTTAAAGTTCCTTTCCAAGGCAAACAAACGCAGAACCTTCAGGGGATTGCCCCTTGAGTCCATTGAGAACAAGCAGTTCTTTCCATTTCACTGGGAGTAGAAGTCAGGAAATCCTGCTGTATAATTGATCTCCACCGCTTCACTGGAAGATGGAAATGACACTCCACTTGGGTGAGAAATGCTGGTCCCTCCTCTCAGAGCCCCACTGGCAGGCCTTCTGCCACTCTTGCCTCCTCACTGAGCAATTAACTACAGACTGAATTTTCTTAGCTCCCCAGAGCAGCTGTTCACTCAGTGTGGAATATGCTGCTGCAAGAGATCGAATGACCTAATCATTCTTCTCTCAGGCTAGCTCAGAAAACAATGATGTCATTATATAAGAAGCCCACAATGAGTCCCGTACCAGCTGCCTGCTACCTTCCTAACACTAATGCTGACAGGATTCTAGCAACCCCAGGGGACTGGGTGGTTACAAAAAGATTTGTGAGTGAGACAGTCCAGAAGTGTTGTTTTTCTCTTGTTGGAATTTCCAAATTAGGACAGTCTCTTCTGTTTAAAAGACTTTTTCTGTTCACTTTAACAGGATCCCAGTTCCAGAGGCCTGCAATTGTGGCATTTGAAACAGTGACAGTACCTGGGGACATATGGTTGTTGTGGCTGAATTACATGAAAAAAAAACATCTAATCCCACTACTTTCTATACATGACAGTCCCTGTTGCTGACCTGTCTGACAAGAGTGGGGACTGCAAATGCATGTGGTTGTTAATAAGACGTCATGTTCATCTTTTAAATGATCAGTCTGAACTCTGGTTCCCAACATTGAAGTAGACGAACCCTGACTGCACTGATTGCAATATGCTTTCAGTAGATTTGTGATGTCTCTGAAAATGCTACCACACAAGTTCTCTTTGCATTTTTGCGACATGGTAGACTGGGGGGGGGGGGCTCTTTAAAGAAGAATTGCTTGGAGACTAAAAGATTACTTTTTTCCAGCACAGTGGTATGGTATGGCTGCCGATGCTCAGGCAAAACAGCAGCTGGCATGGAACTATGGAGATTATCATGCTGGGGTCTGGGGAGGGGGGTAATCTTTACATTTCCCTTCCTGAGAAACTTGCTTTCTTCCTTTTCTCTTTTCATTATCATTCTTAATTTTTACATCTCCTCCCGTAATAGCCTCCATTCCTCAGTGTCACACTCATCATCACTAATAGTCAGTGGTGTAACTGATAGCAGACTTTCGGGCACTTCTTTTTCATCCTTCTCCTGTTTTGCGTATTCTTCCTCATGCCCTTCTTCCTCTTCTTCCTTTTTGCCCCACTTTTCCTCTTCTCATAGTTATTTTACCCCCTGTCCCTCTTTCTCATTGCATATATCATAGAAACAGAGAAACATAGACTTTGACAGCACATAATGAAAACTTGGCCCACCTAGTGTGCCATTTCCATACCTACTAGATAAGCTGCAGATCCTAGTTAACCAACAGCCTATTTCTTCCTACCCCCTACAATAATTGCTTTATGTCTGTCCCATACATCCTTGAATTCCCCCACTGTTTTTGACCCCATGACCTCCTCAGGAAAGCCGTTCCATGTGTCCACCACCCTCTCTGTGAAACAACACTTCTTCACATTGCCCCTCAGCCATTCTCCCCCTCTATCTTCAAATTGTGTCCCCTTGTTCTTGCACATATCTTTTTCTGAAAGATGCTACCTTCTTGAACTTTGTTGATTCCCTTGAGGCACTTAAAAGTTTCTATCATGTCCCCCCTCTCTCTCCTTTCCTCAAGGGTATACATATTAAGCTCCTTTAGTCTCTCTTTGTATGGCTTCTGTTGCAGACCCTGCACCATTTTTGTTGCCCTCCTCTGGGCTGCCTCCATCCTGTCTATGTTCTTGCTGAGATGGAATCTCCAGAATTGGAAAAAGTTCTCCAGATGGGGTCTCACCAACTGCCTGTACAGAGGGATAACAACTTCCTGTTTCTACTGGTGATGCCTCTCCCCATACATCCCAGAATCCCCCCAGCCATCCCTACTACTTTCTCACATTGCTTGCTAAGCTTTAGATCATCTGATATGATTACCCCCAGGTCCCTTTCCATTTTTGTTGTTGTTACTACCTTCCCCCCATTGTGTACTCTTCTGTTGGGTTTTTGTTTCCCAGGTGCATTACTTTGCACTTCTTTGCATTGAATCCAAGTTGCCATACTTCTGACCATTCCTCCAACCTTGCCAAGTCCTTTCTCATCCTTTCCAGCCCCCCCCCCATGTATCAACCCTGTTGCAGATCTTTGTGTCTTCTGCAAAGAGGCATACTTTTCCTTCCAGTCCCTCTGCAATGTTACTTATAAAGACATTAAAAGGACTGGACCCAATACTGAACCTCCGTGGCAATCTATGAACCCCCTTCTTCAAGAGTGACTCTGTTTATTATTACCTTCTGTGTCCTGTTGTCCAGCCAATGTTTTACAGGCTACCACCCTGGGACCCACTCCCAGTCTGGCTAATTTGTTTATTAATCTTTTATGTGGGACTGTGTCAAATGACTTGCTAAAGTCTAGGTAGGCCATGTCCACAGCCCCTCTCTGGTCTACTACTTTGGTCACCCAGTCAAAGAAATTGATTAGATTCATCTGACATGACCTTCCCGCTGTGAATCCATGCTGCCTTGGGTCCTCTGCCCCACTGGCCTCTAGGTACTCAACAATTCTTTCCTTCAGAAGTGATTCCATTATTTTCCCTAAAACTGAGGCCAGACTGACAGGTCTGTAGTTTTCTGCCTCTGTCTTGCTGCCATTTTTGTGAAAGGGAATCACATCCACCCTCCTCCAGTCCTCAGGTATCACACCATCCTCCCATGATTTGGTAAAAAGGGTAGTCAGCGGTGTCACTAGTTCTACCCTTAGTTCTTTTAGAATTCTGGGATGAATCCCTTCAGGCCCGATTATTTTGTCCACCTTCAGTTTTAGGAGTTCTTTCAGAACCCTTTCTTCTGTGAAAGGACTGGGATCGTCTTCCCATCCAGAGTGCTTCTATTGTTTGGATTAGGTACCTGCCCCACCTCTTCTTTTGTAAATAATGAGCAGAAGTATTCGTTCAGTATCCCTTCTTTTTCACTGTCCCTGTCTGCCCACCCACCGTCCCCTTTATTCAGCCTCACTATCCCTCCCTTTGTCTTTCTTCACTCCCTAATGTACCTATAAAAGGTTTTATCCCCCTTCTTAACCGAGTAGGCTATATTTTCCTTGGTTTGGGCCTTTGGTATTCTGACTGCCTTCCCCACTTCCTTCTGATTTAACTGGTATAGTTCTCTGTCCTGCTCCTTCTGTGTTACCTTATACGTCCTAAATGCTATCGTTTTCTCCCTAACTTTCCCCGCCAACTCTTTAGAGAACCATAGTGTTTTTTTCTTTTGTTTTGATTTGTTTATTTGCTTCACACAAAGGCTTGCTGCCTCTGTGATGGCAATTTTTATGTTTCCCCATTGTTATTCCACCCCTCCTTCTTGTCTGTTTGCTAGTGCTTTTCTGAGGCACTCTTCCATTTTGACAAAGTCAGTGTTGGGTAAGTTACTTTTTCTATTACTTTCTATTATGTTTAGAAACTTGTTGCAGGAAGCTCTGTGCAGTCACTAGCAAGGATGGAGAAGTACTAGAAAGAGTAATACACCTTACAATTATAGTTACTTATTTCTTATTATACAAAAACAATACAAAAATAATAAATAACTATAACAGATTACATTTTTTGAAAGTAATAGGTTAGCTACGAGTTACTTTCAAATCAATGTAATCAGTTACAGTTACGTATTTCTTTTGTATAAAAAGACATAAGTAATTGTAACTGTAAGGTGTATTACTTTTTCCAGTACTTTAACAGTACAGTAAGACAGAGGCAGAAAACTACAGACCTGTCAGTCTGACCTCAGTTTTAGGGAAAATTATGGAATCACTTCTGAAGGAAAGAATTGTTGAGTACCTAGAGGCCAGTGGGGCACAGGACCCAAGGCAGCATGGATTCACAGCGGGAAGGTCATGTCAGATGAATCTAAAGCTAAAAGGGGTAAGGCTATCAAAAAGTGGAGAGTGATGAGTACCAATGCCTGTAGTCTGTGTAACAAGCTCCCTGAACTAGTGGCCTTGATGGAAGAGGGTTGCCTGGATATTGTGGCAGTCACAGAAACATGGTACACAGAAAACCATGACTGGGATGTCAACATACCAGGATACACAATCTACAGGAGGGACAGGGAGGGTAAAAGAGGAGGAGGAGTAGCTCTCTATGTAAAGGAAGGGATCAAAGCAACAGAACTAAAGAGTAAACAGGTAGTAGATGAGGCACTTTGGGTCACCCTGGAGACAGGAAATGGCACCACAATCCGCATGGGGGTTGTATACAGACCCCCATGTCAGGGGGAAGGAATGGACAAGGAAATGATAGAAGGCTTTCTTAGAATGACAGAAAAAGGGGAGATATTGTTGATGGGGGATCTGAATATGCCAGATGTTAACTGGAGCATCTTTGCTGCAGGCACATCCAAGAGCAGGGTCATTCTTGATGCCCTAAAGGGGGCATGCCTCAGACAGCTAGTATTGGAACCCACTCGGGAGGGAGCAGTCTTAGACCTGGTACTCTCAAATGGGAACGGAGAAAGAATCTCAGAATTAGAAGTGGGTAGCCATCTGGGAACAAATGACCACCAAACAGTGTGGTTCACTATAAACACAGCCATACAATCAAGCCATACAAAAACAAGGGTACTGGACTTTAGGAGGGCTAACTTTGGGAAAATGAGAGAGTGCCTCAGAAAAGCATTAGCAAACAGGCGAGAAGGAGGAGGAGTGGAGGAACAATGGGGAGTGATCAAAACAGCCATCACAGAGGCAACAAGCCTTTGTGTAAAGCAAATCAATAAAACACAACGAAGGAAAAAACTGCTATGGTTCTCAAAAGAGGTGGCAGGGAAGGTTAAGGAGAAAAGGACAGCATTCAGGAAATATAAGGAAACACAGAAGGAGCAGGACAGAGAACTTTATCAGTTAAAGCAGAAAGAGGCTGGGAAGGCAGTCAGAATAGCAAAGGCCCAAACCGAGGAAAGGATAGCCAATTCTGTTAAGAAGGGGGATAAGACCTTTTATAGGTACATTAGAGAGTGAAGAAAGACCAAAGGAGGGATACTGAAGCTTAATAAAGGGAGGGATGTGGGTAGAGGATGACAGTGAAAAAGCAGGGATACTGAATGAATATTTCTGCTCAGTATTCACAAAGGAAGAGGAGGGGGAGTTACCTAAACCAAACAAGAGAAACACTCTGAAGACAGGGGTCAATACCAGTCCATTTACAGAAGAAAGGGTTCTGAAAGAACTAATAAAATTGAAGGTGGACAAAGCAATGGGGCCTGATGGGATTCACCCAAGAATTCTAAAAGAACTAAGGGTAGAACTAGTGACATCATTGACTACTCTCTTTAACAAATCATGGGAGGATGGGGTGGTACCCGAGGACTGGAGGAGGGCAGATGTGATTCCTCTTCACAAAAGTGGGAGCAGGACAGAGGCAGGAAACTACACACCAGTTAGTTTGACCTCAGTGGTAGGGAAAATGATGGAATCACTTCTGAAGGAAAGAATTGTTGAGTACCTAGAGGCCAGTGGGGCACAGGACCCAAGGCAGCATGGGTTCACGATGGGAAGGTCATGTCTGATGAATCTAATAGATTTCTTTGACTGGTTGACCAAAGTAGTAGACCAGGGAGGGGCTGTGGACATGGCCTACCTAGATTTTAGCAAGGCATTTGATACAGTCCCACACAAAAGATTAATACACAAGATAGCCAGCCTTGGAGTGGGTCCCAAGGTGGTAGCCTGGATTAAAAGCTGGCTGGACAACAGGACGCAAAGGGTAGTAGTAAATGGAGTACGCAGTGAAGAAAGGAGGGTTACTAGCGGGGTACCACAGGGTTCAGTACTGGGACCGGTCCGTTTTAATGTCTTTATAAGTGACATTGCAGAGGAACTGGAAGGAAAAGTACGCCTCTTTGCAGATGACACAAAGATCTGCAACAGGGTTGATACACAAGATGGAGTGGAAAGGATGAGAAGGGACTTGGCAAGGTTGGAGGAATGGTCAAATATGGCAGCTCAGATTCAATGCAAAGAAGTGCAAGGTAATGCACCTGGGAAACAAAACCAGGGAAGTGTACACAATGGGGGGTGAGATACTGACAACAGTAAAATAGAAAGGGACCTGGGGGTACTATATCAGATGACCTAAAGGTGGGCAAGCAATGTGAGAAGGCAGTAAGGAAGGCTAGGGGATACTGGGATGCATAGGAAGAGGCATCAATAGTAGAAAACAGAAAGTTGTTATCCTCTGTACAGACAGTTGGTGAGATCCATCTGAGTACTGTGTGCAGTTCTGGAGACCCATCTCTGCAAAGACATAGACAGAGTGGAAGCTGTCCAGAGGAGGGTAACCAAAATGGTGCAGGGTCTGCACCAGAAGACATACTAAGAAAGACTAAAGGAGCTTAATATGTATACCCTTGAGGAAAGAAGGGAGAGAGGGACATGATAGAAACTTTCAAGTACCTCAAGGAATCAACAAAGTCCAAGAGGGTAGCATCTTCCAGAAAAAGAGATGTGCAAGAACAAGGGGCACAATTTGAAGATAGAGGGGGACGCTCAAAGGTAATGTGAGGTATTTTTCACAGAGAGGGTTGTGGATGCATGAAACAGCCTCTCTGAGGAGGTCATGGAGTCAAGAACAGTGGGGGAATTCAAGAATGCATGGGACAGGCATAATGCAGTCCTAGTGGGGGGTAGGAGGAAGTAAGCTGTTGGTTAACTAGGATCTGCACCTTATCTGTTAGGTAGGAAAATGGGCAGACTAGGTGGGCCAAGTGGTCCTTATCTGCTGTCAAATTCTATGTTTCTATGTTTCTATGCTACTTCTCCATCTATGCTAGTGACTGCACAGAGCTTTCTGGAACAAGTTTCCAAAACTAATGGAAAGTAATAGAAAGTAATAGAAAAAGTAACTTACCCAACACTGGACAAAGTCAGCCCTCCTGAAGTCCAGTACCCTCACTTTTGGATGGCTTGACTTTGCAGCTGAGTTTATCATGAACCACACTCTTTGGCAGTCACCTTTCCGCAGATGGCTACCCACTTCTAGATACGAGATCCTCTCTCCATCCCAATTTGAGAGTTCCAGGTCTAAAATTGCTCCCTTCCGAGTGGGTTCCAGCACTAGCTGTCTGAGGCATGCCCCCTGTAGGCCATTGAGAATGGCCCTGCTTTTGGATGTGGCTGCAGCAAAGATGCTCCAGTTAACATCTGGCATATTCGGGTTCCCCATCAACAGTATCTCCCCTTTCTCTGCCATCCTAAGGATGCCTTCTGTCATTTCCTTGTCTATTTCCACTCCCTGTGACGGGGGGTCTGTATACAACCCTTGTGCGGATTGTAGTGCCATTTCCAGTCTCCAGGGTGACCAACAGTGCCTCCTTCTCCACTCTGTTTATCCTTTCGTTCCATTGCTTTGATCCCTTTCCTTACACAGAGAGCCACTACTCCTCCTCCTCCTCTTCTACCCTCCCTGTCCCTCCTGTAGATTGTATACCCAGGTATGTTGACATCTCAGTCATCGTTGTCTGTGTACCATGTTTCTGTGACTGCCGTGTTATCCAGGCATCCCTCTTCCATCAAGGCCACCAGTTCAGGGAACTTTTTACCTAGACTATGGGCATTGGTACTCATTAGCCTCCATTTTCTGATGGCCTTACCCCTTTTTGCCCCACCACTGTCCTTACTGCCTTTGCCTTTTTCTGCATTTCCCCCTGCCCTTCTCCCTATCGACATCTCTAGCTTGGTGTTTACTTCATTAACTACGCTGATTTTTTGGGGAGGGCTAGGATTTCCCTTCTCCTTTTCATTGCTTCCCCCTTGGCTAGTTTAAATGCTTGCCAATGAAGCATTTAAACCTACAACCTAGGATCCTGATTCCCCTCCTGGACAGATGCACACCATCATGCAAGTATAGACCTGCATCAGTTCAGGTGGACCCCCAGTCCCCAATGAAGCCAAAACCTTGAGCTTTGCACCAGTTTTTCAACCACTGATTGAATCCCATGGTGCAGGGCACCCTAACCTCATCCATGCCATAGACAGGCAGCACCTCCGAGAAGGTTATTATGCATGCTACTTGTCTAAGGCCCATCCTGAACTCCACAAACTCCTCCTCCACTGTTCTTATCCCTTTCCCAGCCAGGTCATTTGTCCCTAGGTGGACAATGACATCCAGCTCCCTCCCCTGTGCAGCTGCTCCCGCAATCCTGAGGATTCACTCCCTGTCCCTCCAAGCCATGGCACCAGATAGGTACCTTACCTCCCTCTCCCCTCCCTCCCCCAGTTCTACCCTCCTAACAATGAAGTCCCCCACCAGAAGTTGTTTCCTTCACCTGTGGGGTCCCATGCCACCCTCCTTTGTGTCTCCTTTGTGGAGGTTCCCAGCATCCTCCTTGGTCTCCACTGTGGGTGCCTCCACAGAGGAACCACACTCTGCCAGAATGGCATATGAATTGTGGAGAGCTACAACTGGAGGGATGCACCTCTGTTCCACCACCCTCACCCTCCCAGAGCCCAATGTGGTCCAACTGCTCCTGTTTCAGGCAACCGCTGAGGCAGCAGCGGTGGTCCTGGTGATCCCTGGGTGGGAGAGGAGGTCCCCTGAATCCTGGCCAACTCAGCCTGGAGATGAGCAACCTCCTCCCTCAGCCCAGAGAGGTGTCTGCACATGGGACAACACCGCATCCTCCAGAACATCTCCTGGAAGACTGCTGCTCCACAGCCACTGCACTGTACCACTCCCATCATGTCTTATTTGTGGTCCCTTAACCGTTGTTTTGTATACTTACTTTTCCCTCTCTGTTTATTTTTATATAAATTTTTTTCTCCCTACATTCTACATTCCTACTGCCTCCGTGCCCTTAAAGCTCCAGATTTTCCTGTTCTGGGACAGGAAGTTCTTATATTCCTTAGTAGTCTCCTTCTTACTTGTTCAGAGTCAGACCTCAGGCAGCTAAGGGGGATGGAGAGCTACTTTTTCCTTCTAGGATGGTGATCCTTTGTGCCTCTTTGATCACTCCCTTCCTGCTCCCAAATGGAAAGTGCCTGTTGTCAGTCAAATTGTATGCCTATAAAAGTAGAACTGGCTACGGGGGGGTAGGGGAGGGAGGGCTATATAGTCCCAGCAGAGTAGTACAGTTCTAACAGCACCTTCTTCCCCTTGTTGTTCTCTGCCAAAAGCTAACTAATGCAGTTTTTAAATCCAAAACACCTGGCTTCCTTCTGCTTAAGCCACTCCCCTTAATTCACAGTATCCTTCTACACCTAGCTAACTGCACAGATAACAGTTCACTTCACCTAACTCAGACAAACACACTAAATCTTTTTATTTTGTAATTTGTTTTTACCTTAAGTTGAAGGTCCCAGTTGTAGAGTTCTAGTTCTTTAGTTCCAGTAGACTAGTACAGTTCTAATAGCACCTCCTTCCTCTTGCTGTTCTCTGCCAAAAGCTAACCAGTGCAGTTTTTAAATCCAAAAAACCTGGCTTCCTTCTGCCTAAGCTACTCTCCCTAATTCAAGGTTTCCTTCTACACCTAGCTAACTGCACAGATAACAATTCACTTCTCCTAACTCAGACAAACACACTAACTCTTTTTTTTTGTTTGTTTGTTTTTACCCTAAATTGAAGGTCCCAGTAGTAGAGTTCTAGTTCTTTATTCCCAGTAGAGTAGGACAGTTCTAACAGCACCTCCTTCCTCTTTCTGTTCTTGCTGTATCATGGGCTGACACTCTTTATAATCTACTTTGGTGGTGGCATTGTTTGTTGCTTTTGTGTAGCTGCAGGTTTGGTATACCTCTCACTGTACTAGCTCTGCCCTGTACTCCCTTGAACAACAGAATTATTTCCTTTTGCAAGAAGATAACTGTAGTGTCTGTGCAAGACCTAGACTCCTGTTACATTCCATACATGATAGTGACTAAGCAGCAGCACTGGGTTCAGTGGTACTGTTGCTGATGTGTGATTTCGGATCAGGGGCATCACATACTGCTTCAAGGCAGGCTGACAATACCATTTTCTAGGGTCAGAAATGTCTTCCTCACATCACCCTAATTTTATCCCCCCTTAAGCTTACGTGGTGTCCTTTAGTTCTGCCCCTAAGATAAAAACATTTCCCCGATCTGCCTTATTCAGTCCTTTGAAAATTAAAAAAGCCCCTGAAATTATTTCTTTTTAGCTTTCCTTTTCCCCCCCCCAGGGAATCCTACCTAACTAATCTTCTTATTCCTCATTGCTGTTTACCCCCTCCCTACCCTTAATCATTTGAGTTGCTCTCATTTGCCCCCTCACAACTGCTGCAATATCCTTTTTATACTGTGATGACTAGTATCATACACAGTACACCTCGTGTAGCCTCAGTAGCACCCTATAAAAGGGCAGCATCCTCGCTTTCACTGGGTTGTACAGTACCTGTCACAGTTGCATGAGGTTCACTGGGTTGTGTAACAAAATGAGAGACTGTATTGTTGTCTCTCTCAATACATTGTTCTTGTTGTTGTACCTGCATCTCTATAACACCTGTGCTGCTGCTGTATTGTACTGTAATTTCTGTGTATCATCCAATGTTGTCTACACCCTTTTACCCCTTCCCCCAGGACGCATCTGGAATCGAGCAGTACTCTGCTCAGTATGCCTCCCTGGTGAAACTCTTAAATAAATAAATAAAAATTGTCCACACCCATGCACATGCACAGATGGCTGTGGTGGCAGCTGTTCTCATGTTGTGCATATAGGATGAACAAGTGGTAGTCTTGACTTACAAATGTGGACTGATCTTTTCTTTCCTGGGTAGGGCAATTGGAAGAGCTGGAACAATGAAGAGGGGTAAATGGCAGTGCTTCTGGATAAGTCAACATGATTTCATCACCAAATGCATTGGATGACTGACTGAGAAAGCTACTTGCAGAGGGAGTGAAATTAGTAGACTTCTGGGAATTAATGAACCATGGTTTCTTTGGCCATACTATCACACTCCAAGCTGTAGTCCTCTCAAGCATAGCCCCTCTCTCACCCTTATATCTCTAAGTCCTGGTACTGATGCATTCACCCTGCCATTTGTAGAGCCAGTACTTTCTGGGACAAGCATGCAGAAATCTTTCACTTCTCCTCCCTGCCCCCCATCTTTTTCTCCTCCAGTTCTTTTTCTCATGGTTTCTATATGACACAACAGCAAACACAGACACACACGCACACGCACACACACACACACACACACACACACACACACATATGTATCTTTTGCCTACTCTTACACATCATCTTCCTCACCCTCATTGACAGACTGCTGTCTCACTGCAGCAGTGTAGTTCACTTAGTTTTCACTTACAGGCAAAAATGATCAATCTATCAATGGTACAAAAGGCACCAAAGAAGGTATGAAATAATTATGTTGCCAGAATGAAAGGCTGCCACTCCTCACAAGCCCCCACATAGCTACACCCAGCAACAGGAGTTGAGGGCAAGACATGGCTATCAACACTTATATCTCCCTAAGCCTTCTCTCTGTTGCAATCCGTGGTGGATGACAGTTATGAGAAGATGGGGTTGGGGGAAACCAACACCATGCCAAACCTAATTGCTGGAACTGGATGTCCACAACCCTAGACCAATCGTTACATCACCAAAGGAGTTGCTCAGAGTGAATGTAACACTAAAGTTTATTAAATGCAAATAAATTCATGTGAACCAATGGAAAAAATAAATCAATATCACATCATATTTGTGCACAACAGTACCTGCAAGAGCAATCCTGACCAAATGTGTGTGTTGGGGGCAGGGCAACATGAATAAAACTCAGAGATAAGTCAGAATACTTGCTGACTCTTATAGGCTTTCGGTTCTCATGTGTTGCAAAAGGAAAATGATGTCAGACGTAACTACATTAAGAATTCAAAAGCCAGTAAACACTGTGTCTTAAGGAGCACCGACAAGCAACATGACAGTAGCTATGCTGATCGAACTACAATGTGCTCTGATGTGTGACTTCTTCAAGTCAATAGCACACTGTGCAAACTGAGGGAGGGTGTACGCCATGGGAGACTAGATGTCAATAAACCCTTCCCCGCTGGCCAGGCCTACAGCACAGCAGATCATGCAGCCGTTTGTCAACCCTGATACACAGCAAGCCACTCATTCTAAAAGTAACCCTAAACTTGACTAAATGCAAAAAGACAGTATGCATGACCATAATATGTTAGCATCTAAAAAAGTGATAGTCATTGGGCCACCTAATGACCCAGTGACGTTGCACTGGAGTGCCATACTGGTGATCCAGAATCAGGAGTGGACCTGGAACACTGACAGCCACTCGACCAGGCTGCAAGAAGCGTAATCCAATGAAGCATGCCTTGGTCATGGAGGATTGGTGTGTCATTTCACAGCTGCAGTGACCCCTTCTGTGGGTTGGGAAGCTTGATCTTCCATTGTGGGGCAATGTTCCTTGTGCCTGAGCCAGACAGGCAGCTCAGCATACTGTTGCCAGGTGGAGTGAGAGTTTAAGGGCAGAGGCAAACAAAAGAAAAACCCTCTCAACTATCTCAATGATGGCTGCTAGTCCTCTCAAGCCCTGTGCCAAATGAACCCTACTGTGTATTCTCTCAATAGGGTAATGGTATAGGTTGAAATGTTGCCAGAATACATAGCCTGAGGATCAGACAGACAAGGGTGGAATGGAGAAGAAAAATTACTATGAAAAAAGAAAGTGGAAGTTCGACATTTATGAGATCAGTACTACAAAAATGTCTGCGACAATCTTCTATATTTTTGAGGGCAACAGAAATGTCAGATGCCCTGACTGCTGCACATTCCACAACTTTAATAATCTGCCTTTTATTTACACGCCTGCATCATTTGGCATACTTCGTACTATATTTTACAAAAAAAAGCTTAATTTCCCCTTCTGTTATAGAACATATATTAGTGTTTTTCTTTTCAGCAACAAACTTGACATATTAGAGTCTCATTGCCACTCACCCTGGAATAAAATTTTGCAGCTATATTATCCATTTATTTAACATTTATTAGTGCTCGTTTTAAAAGGAACAGAAGTGCCAGTATTGATGTTTTGATGTGGAATGCTTACTTCTGTTTGTGTAGTATATTTTATGTCCCCTTGCACCATGCTGTTAGGGATATCAGCATGTTTTTAAAGCCATTCTGGGCTTCTTACCCCAGGCTTCTTCCACAGCTGAATCGGGCATCAGATTGTTTGCTATACAACTGGCATCAAGATGCAGCAAAAGTGTGCTGTTGCCGTCACTGCATTCTTTTTTTTTCTAGGTAACAGACAACATTCTTTCTGCCTGACCCAGTAACTGGCAACACTAGTAACAGCACCTGATTTTAGGCAACATTGACATACATGTAATCAGGGGTGCAATAAACTACTACAAATTACTGGTAACCTCCTTTATCACACTGTTTAAAGGACCTTTTAAACACTGTAATAACTGGAAAAACGGTTATTACAGTGTTTCGCTTTAACTGTCCTCTCAGTTCCAGGGTATTTTCTGTCACTCAGCTCTAGTGCACCCTCTTATTGGGTCTCAGTGTGTGTGTGTGTGTGTGTGTGGGCAGGCCGACTATCACAACCGACATGGCGGCTCCGTTTCTCACTACTGAAGACCCTTGCTGATTGGCTGCCTTGCAGTCCCTCACGAGCAAAGTATTCAGTTTTAATAGTATTTATGTGGTTGGCTGCCTTAATGACAAGAGAAAAAATATCTGGTTGACCATCCTGTACTCATGCTTTAGTGCCAACTTTGGCAGTCAGTCAGTTAGATTAGGAACTGACCAGAGCTGACTGACTGCTCTTTCGGTGGCAGCCTAAAATGAACCAGTAATGAACCAGTAATTATAAAAAATTAAATCTAGGCAGATGTGTGTTCATAGTGTTTTTATTTACATATCCTCAGTGAGAGATGAGCTCATAAACCTCTCAAGTTTCACTCTCGAGATTTATGGCTCATCACTCACCTCAGGTGTATTAAAAAACACCATAACACACACCTGCCTACCCATTATTCTCTATGTATATATTTGTTTGCAACCATCATCTCCACCACAGTGTTCTTCCACACCTGGCCAGATTTAGTCAGGATAGTGATGGGACAGAAATTACAGGAGGTCAAGGGAGCTAAAAAAAAAACATACATATGGAAAAATGAAGGCAGACCCATAACAAATTTATAATAATTAACTTTACTAAAGTCAAAGGGTTGAACTCACCACAGGTCGGTATGACAATTAAAGGAAAAAATAGACTCACCACCAGAAACTGAGGTAGTGAGAAACAATGGTGCACATGTTCTACAAAATGGACAGACACAATGAATTACAGTAGAGACCCTCCAAAAGTGCAGCAGTTCTTGGTGTTGTTTACCAAAATTGGGAGACAATTTATTTACAGGCTTGGAGAGGCATGAATCTCCAAACCCATGAATAAATTGTCTCTGACTTTCAGCATCCTGTTGACTTGGCTTACATTTTTTTACTGAATGCCTTTTACAACAGCTATGGTCCATGAGTGCATCCCATTTTAGCTCCTTGCACCCAGCCAGACCCACAGCGTGGCAGATCAGGCAGCCTTCCTAGTCTGACCATCCTGACTCACAGCACTTCACTCACATGTGCAAAAGGTGCCCTTTTTAAACTTGACTTAAAATGCAGAAAACAGTAAGCATGACCACAACAGGTGCTTACAAGCTACACTTGCTGGCACCTGAAAAGTATGAAAAAATAAAGATGAATTTATGTGCCACTCCCACCAGCTGTCATTTGTCAACTAAATCCTTGAACCCTGCACCCAGTCCATTCACAGGCTAATAATGTCATACTGTGTGTACACCGTGTACCACCAGCACTCTGTAGAAATATATTTGTTAAATAATTCTTTCAAAATTCCCCCATGCAGAATTCCCAGTCTGCTAAGGTCACTGTGGCCTGCTCAAACTGCAGCAGGGCACAGCAGCCAGTAGAGGTCAAATGGTGCACTCCCTCCTCTGCAGAATGATTTCAGTAGCCTGCCTGCCAGAAACTACAAGTAAATGGATTGAGATATAGCTAACTTGAACCGTAATGCATGATTCTCTATTTTGAATGTTTTCTGATCAAAAATCAATCTTCACATAAAAGGAGCTCCTTTTGTAGCAAGGTGTTTCCCCTGTGACAGTGATACAGTGGGAAATAACACAGCATGATGAGTTTTTTATCTCCATCATTGCTGACTTCCTGCTACAGGTCCTGTGGCTTTCAGACTTCTTGGACATGCTCATTGTGAATGCTCCCCACAAATCGTGCTCCACAAGGGAAACAGTTTTTTCGGACCTGCTTCACGGGTGTCCAAATCTTTGGATTTCAGCATCTTCACTGAATGCAAATTAGGCATTGTCTCATCCTTACAGGTATTGTGACACCAAAGACTCAGGAATTGTTCAGATTTTAAACAATTCATTGTGTATAAATTAAAGTTAAGCCCAGCTGCCCTCATTCACATTCTACGTAGCTGAGTCTGGAGAAATTTAACAGAAGTTATTTCTTTGTGATAAGCACTCTAGTTATAGTAGCTCACCACAGGAAGCCATTGCATTTACTGTATTTCTAGTTGGATTGGGACTATTATTTTAAATATATCTTTTTATGACTATCTTATTATGTACTTTGAGACAAATGCCAGACTCAAATGCAGCTATCATCATTCACATACAGCCACAGTTGATGTGGAATCTTCAGCTTTATTTATAAGGGATATGCAATGAAAGCAAGTGTAATAAATGATTTATCTGCACAAGAGCAGTTTGACCTCAGGTAACCTCTCGAGTGGTGTAAGCCAAGAGTGAGGTGTCCGAGGTCAAACTGCTTGAGTACAGATAAATCATTTATTACATGAGTTTTCCATTGCATAATCCATTTATGCAATTTTTTTGTTTTTGCTTTTGTGGGGGGCATTTGTTAGTCAAAAAAGTGAATAAAAATTGAATTTTCTGCCATTGTTTGCTGATTAAAGAAAAGCTAAAAGGAATCTAGAAATGAAATACCTCTCATTTTGTGGATATTTTTATGCTGAACAACATTTGTGCTCAAAGTACCATACTATAATTTTTTGTTTGTAAGTTATTTGCATTTGTTTGGTGAAAAAGTGCACAAAAATGAAATTTTTGCTGTTTTTCGCTAATTCTGAAAACAACTAAAAAGTATCTATAAATGAAACAGCACTCATTTTGTAGCTATTTCTGTGCTGAATAAACTTTGTGCTCACAGTACCATGCTATCGCTTTTCATTTTAAAGTTATTTACATTTGTTTGCGGACAAAATGAAACAAAAATATGAATTTTCTTCTGTGTTTTTGCTAATTATTAAAAAAATCTAAACAGTATCAATAAATAAAACACCACTCATTTTGTAGATATTTCCGTGCTGAACAACTTTCATGCTCACATTACCATGCTATCATTTTTTTGTTTTAAAGTTATTCACATTTAAAAAATTTTAATACTGCTACTGAGGCTGAACATTCTAAATGACATAAGCACTTTATAGATAAATGGCTGATGACATAAGCACTGTGTGGATAAATGGCTGATGACATAAGCACTGTATACATAAATAATATTTATGTACACAGTTACTCAGATAAATGGATTTATCACACTTTGTTTATCTCCACCCCATTGCATAAATTTATTTATTTAGTTTTTGATTACTGGGTAAGTGTACTAGACACAGAAGTGACTATTTTCAGACATGACCCGGGAGGTTACAAAGTCACAGTTAGACAATAACATGGTACAGCAAGTTGGGATAAAAAACACAAAAGTGCACCAATAACAGTTGGGCACATAATAATGAAAGCACAACAGATATAACAGTAAACAAGGTAACAGAGATATTTGAATAATACATCAAATGAAATTTCAACAGGCTGGGTACAGGGTTAGTGGCTTGACAATTTGCAGATTTCAAATAATCTGCTTGAGGAGTGCAAAGATAAGACATCTAGTAAAGCAGTAGACACTTGGGGACAAAGACAACATACACTAGAACAGCACACAGAGGCTCGACATCTTATTTGGTGAGACAGGAGAACCAGTGAGAGTGTAACCAAGAAATAGTGAGTGAGAGGAGAGAGGAAGGAGGAGGTAGACAGGAAAGTTAAGTGAGGAAAGAAATATGGGTCAGTGTTGCAGTGTAGGGAAAGTAAAGCTTCTAGGGAGACTTGAAGCAAGTGCATGGGGCAGGGTTGACAAGAATAGTTTGTAGTCTATTTATGGCAGTGGCATGACTGGGTGCTAGGCAGATGGCTTGGGGTAGGAAATTACAGAGTTTTAGTGCTGCAATGGAGAAGACGTTAGCACCCTTGGAGGTTTTATATCTAGGTACATGTAGCAGGGATTGGTCAGCTGAGCAGATGCTGTATGAGGAGGACTGAGGAGATAACAGGGAGGTAATTGATAAGGGAGTATTGGACCTAATGATACTATCCACCAGGAAACCAAAGGAGAGGAGCCGGTGGGCTGAGGGGGAGTGCAAGTTAAGATCAGAATAGAGTAAGAAGTGGAGTTTTAGCCATGCAGATGCGGAGGTGTAGCGGCAGATATTGTTGTATCTTGTACCCCACTTGAGAAGCGAGGCCTTTGATGCATTAATGTAGATTACCAAACCACATGCAAGGGATGGTAGTAGGATGCCTGAGGCAATGGCCAGTCTAGCTGAGGTGGTGATCATGTTGCTTCTTTTATAGGCAATACCAATTTTGTTGCTGACCGATTTGCAGGTGGACCGGATATGTTGGTCAAAGTCAAGTGTCTCATCAAGTAGGACCCTTAGGTACTTGAAAGAGATCACAGTCCCCAAGAAAGAGCCATTGGGGCAGGGTATCTTTAGTTGACCCCAGCAGCTTTTTAGTTTGGCTGCAAAGTCAAAAAGCATTGCCTGTGTTTTACCCACGTTGGAATAAGCTTATTACTAGTGAGCCAAGATTGGATTTGGAGAAAAGGTGAGGCAAGGTTATAGTTGATTTCAAGCACATCCCTGGAACTGAAGTACAGAACAAGATCATCCGCATAGAGGATGGACAAGCAGGAAGGGATATTTATCGCAATCTTGTAGATAAAAATAGAGAAGAGAAGCAGGCCCAGGACAGAACCCTGGGGAACACCGACCTTAATGGAGGCATTCTCTAAAGTTGCACAGTTAAATTTCACTACTTGAATTCAATTTGATAGGTAGCTTTTGAACCAGTCCACAGATTTTTGTGAGAAACCAAGGAATATTAGGTTGGCAAGGAGAAGAGGGTAACTTGATTAACAGTGGTATTTTAAAACACTTAACAGTTTTAGTCTCAACTTTTTTTACCAGTAAGGAGGGCTAGAAAATGTTCCCTGTGATCAGAGTTATCCTTGAAAAACAGGGATACAAATGCAAACCACAGAAACATTGTATTTGACAGAAGATAATGAGTACTTGGCAATGAGTCCATGGCGATGATCTTGAGTTAGTCCACAATTTTAAATACTTAGACTGTGAACTTGAACAACACCTAACTTTTTCAGCTGACATCAACTACCTTGCAAATAAATTATGTAAAAGAATTGGTTTCTTTTATAGGAATAAATCTCTATTCGATTCTGACGCCAGGCTGTGCCTGGTCCAAACAACCTTTATACCACTTATCAACTATGTCGATATTCTATATTGCAGATGCTCTGCTGCCCTGCTGCATCAACTGGACACTCTCTATTATAGAGCGTTATGCTTCATTTCCAATGCTCACCATTGGACTCATCATTGTGACCTGTATGCCTCCCTCGGGCGGACCTCCTTAGCAACCAGGCATCTCTTCCACTCTGTCACCTGGCTGTACAAAGCCCTGCTGTCAAAACTGCCACCCTATATTTCCAACTTATTTCAATGAATTACCTGCCCCTACCTCTTATGCAGTAACTCCTTCATTATGCTAGACATTCCAACTGCCCATTCCCAGTTTGGAAACATGGCTTTAAGCCTTGCCCTTCCAGCTGCCTGGAATAAAGCCCAATCCAGGCTCAAACTGCAAAGCCTGATTCCCCCTGAATAGCTTCAAAAGACTTGTTTATGACAGCCTACGGGACTTCAGTGACTGCGGTTGATATAGTGCCTTCTCCCTGCCTGGTCTATTGCAGTGACCATTCTATCCTCTTGTCCACCCTTTCCCTCACCCCTAAGTGACTTTCCATTATACTCCCTTTCCCCCTTCTTCCTCTCCCTCTTCCTCTCTCCGTGTTACACTACCACCACCTCACAATCTACCCCTAGTCTGTATCTCACACTATCATCACTCAACAGTCCCTGCCCTTATCTACAGCTATCCTTTCTTTACCTTCTATCTCTACCTCCTCTCCCCACCACCTCCATAGTGCCCTTGCCCCAGCCAGCATAGCCACCCTGTTATATTCATTTTTCCCAACCCCTCCACCATGTTGTCTGCCTCCTTCTACCTCCATCCTACCATCCTCAGTCCCCTATTCCCTCTGACCTTATCCCACCCACCTGTGCACTATCTTTACTTTCTTGCTGGCCTTGTAGTTTCTACTTTCCTCACAAGGTACTATCTTGTAACCCAGAGTTAACCATTTATTTAACTCCTAGCTTTAGTGCGCCTATGTATATATGATGTAAATATTATTGTCCTATTTTTTTCTCATGGATTATTCGTATGTTTAATGCATATTACTTTGTATATGCTTGTGTAATGTCCCTGATGTTAATAAGGACTTCCTTATAAATGAGCCTGCTCAACGAGTTTTTTCCTGCCAATAAACTTGAACTTGAACTTTTTATTTATTTATTTTTATTTTATTTTATTTTATTTAAACAGCAGTTTGGAAAACCTTTGAGCCATAGGCTCATTTACAAAGGTACCTTGTCACAGTAAGACAAATGAAAATACACAGTATAACAGTACAACACATAAGTATAACAGTAACTTAAGACATAGATGCAAACAAGCTGGTACAGGTAGGATTGATGCAAACAATACCAGAGTTATGTTGTCCTTAGCAGCTTAGTAATCAGCTTTGTCATAAGTATTGAGTACGGCTTTGACTAGTGGCAATTACAGCATCGGTGTTAATAAGGTGGTTACGTGAATGAAGTTTTGAAGCTACTGATATAGTTGGAGCCTGAGATGGAGGGGGCAGTGTGTTGAACCAGAAGGGCCCTAAAGCTGAAGGCTCTTTGGTCGTGAGAGGTCCTAGCTCTAGGGATAACAAGAGAGGTTTTCCCAGAGGTCCGAGTATGAACTAGTGGGACAGAGCGGCGTATGGTGGTGGTCAATCCTGGTGGGATAGCCCAAGGAGGGTCTTTTTGTAAGGGTACAGGTCAGATATTTGAGGCCGTCAAGATCAAGTACCAGCGCTTTAGCATACAGTAGACAGGTGTGTGTCAGCCTAGGTGCTCCAGTAATTAACCTGCAGGCCTTATTCAGAGTAGAAAGCGAATTTTATGGAGTGCGGTCTGATCAGCAGCACCATACACCGGCAGTCCATAGTCCACTAGGGACAGGATAGAGGAGGTGATCATGAGTCAAGAGCCTCCGGGAGAGGCAGTGTTTATACCAGTGTAAGATGCCCAATCGGATATTAGTGGCAGTGGCTAGGGCAGCGATGTGTCCATGGAAGGAGAGGGAGGGGTCAAAATGGATCCCTAGGTATTTATAGGAGCAAACTTGTTCGAGTGTGAAATAGGACCCAGAGTGAATGAGGAGTTTGAAGTTGCAGTACTTGTTTTGAGGATGAGTGAAGAACATGGTTTTTGTTTTTTTAAGATTTATCACCAATCTATGTTCCTTGAACCAGCCCTCGGCTTCAGTGAAGGACTTCTGCAGCGAGTCCTGGAGGGCAATAGGGTTACGACTTGAGGCAAAGATGACTGCATCATCAGCGTACAATAGAATGTTCCCCGAGCAAGAGCATGGAAGGGTGTTAAGGTAAAGGGAGAATAGTAAGGGGCCCAGAATGGAGCCCTGGGGAACCCCAGAAAAGATGGGACAGATGTCTGAGTAGGTCCCATTAATTCTTACATGCTTTGAGCGGTCAGATAGATAACTGGTGCACCAGGAGATAGGCCCAGCAGCAAAACCAGAGAGACTAAGGGCATCAAGAAGGAGGGGGTGGGAGACAGTGTCGAAAGCTTTTGAGAGGTCAATGAAGACAGCACCAGCCAGAGAACCAGTGTCTAAGGAGGAGTGGAGAAAGTTGGAGAACTCTAGGAGGGCTGTGTTGGTACTGTGGCCCACTCGGAAGCCATGCTACTCAGGACAAAGGACATTGTAGGTGGAGAGGTAGTCAGAGATTTGAGAGGCCACCACTTTTTCCAAGGCCTTGGAGAGAGGAGAGAGAATGGAGATCGGTCGATAGTTTCCAGCCACAGTCCTATCACCACCTTTAAAGATAGGGGTGGCAGTGGCGACTTTCCAGGCAGTTGGAACCTTCCCCAGGCAAAGAGGTGGTTGATGAGGCATGTGATCGGGGTAAGGACTGTGTCTAAGACCAGCCGTGGGATACATCGGATCCAGGGTGTCACTGCCTGTACTATTACTCTTGAGGGCAGTGACAAGGTGCGGCCTAAGTTCTTGGGCAGAAACATGGAGGAGGAGAAATAAGGCAGAAAGATTTATGGCAGGTGCTGGGGAAGGAGGGTCAAAAAATTTGTAGGAGGATAAGGCTAAGGTCAGTGAATGAGGTGTTGAGGTGGTTGGCTATGAGGGCTGGGTCTGAGGAGATCACACCATTAATGTTGATCTGGGTGGGTGGGGGGAGTGTGCAGTCCCATTTAACTGTTTAATGTTATCCCAGAAGGTTCTGGGGTTCCCCCATGAGGCAGTGAGTGAGGACCGATAGTGCTCAGACTTGGCCTTTCTGATGGCCTGAGTGCACTTGTTTTGGGCGGCAGCATATAACCGCCTGTCATTGGGCCGGCCAGTCTCAATGGCACGGTGCAATAGGTTGTCCCTATGTTTGAGCTGGTGGATCAAAGCTGGGGTTACCCAGGGGGCATTCTGCCTTTTAGAACGGCGGGTCAACATTGGGGCAAAGATATCACAGGCATTATTAAAAGTTTGGGTAAAGAAGGAGAGAGCTGTGTCGATGTCAGGAGTTGCCTGTTTAGGAGACCAGTCAATTTGGGACAGAAGTTCCTTAAGTTTTATCAGTCCACCAGGTATTAGACGCCGCCGGCATGTGGACTGTGCTATTGGTTTGGGGACTGAGGATGACCAGTGGAATAGAATGGGGGAGTGATCACTGAGAGAGTCTGGGAGGACTTGTACATTGGGGATCCGATTAGGGCGGTTGGTGAGTACCACATCAAGCAGGGTACTGGAGTCTTTCTTGGGGTTAGTCCTGGTAGGGTGGGTAACTAGTTGCGTTAGGTCTATTGCAGAAAAGGAGTCTTGGGTAGAGGAGGAGGAGGGGCTGAGCCATCCAGTCTGCCCATTTCTCCCTACTTTCATCATTACCACAGACTATGTCCAATCTACAGCTCTTTCTCCTTCCCACCTTCCTTTCCACAATGATTCCCTTGTGCTTACCCCATTCATTCTTGAACCCACCACTGTTTTCACCCCCACCACCTTTACTGGAAGGCTGTTTCAGAAATCCAACACTCTTTCTGTGAAGAAGTCCTTTCTCACATCTCTTCTGGATCTACCCCACTCCAGCTTCATAGCATGTCCCCTTGTTCTTGAGCACATTTTCTTCTGAAAAGTACTTCCCTCCTGTACGTTAATCACCCCCGTGAGGTATTTAAAGGTATCTATCATATTCCCACCCCCATTCCAGGGTGTATATGTTGAGGTCCTTTAGCCTCTCCTTGTAGAGCTTTTGATGCAGACCCTGCACCATTTAGCTGTCCTCATCTTAACTTCTTCCACTCTGTCCATATCCTTCTAGGGATGTGGTCTGGAGAACTGGACACAGTACTTTAGATGGGGTCCTACCAGTGATCTATACAGAGGCATTAGCCTCTCCCTCTTTCTACTGGTAACTGACTGATATACTGAACAGGTAAAGTTGTTGGTAGATTTTTAGTGAATAAGGGACATTTAGACAAACTCCTAGAGAAATTTCCCATACTCTTTTCAAGAAATGCCATGAGATGTTTAACTTCCATCTGAACAACCACCATAATAGACAGATGGGATGTTAGTTTGACATTTCATTTGACAGACAACACCTCTGACAGCACAACATCCCCCAAACTCCATGGTGGGGCATCAGCATGGTTACCTTTAATCAAGGGGAATGTGCCCCCTGCAGAATTACCAATACCACTTCCAGCAGCACCTACTGGAGGTCTCTCATCCTACTACAGACCAGGCCTGACCTTATGCTTCTGAGATTTGACTGGATCAGGCTCTGATGTGTTGGGGCAGCAGACAAATTAAACAAATCCACAGAATATTTATAGTGGAAAAATGTGTTGTTTACAGTCATTTGCATGAATCCTATTGCACATCTGCCCCAACCCCCTTAGATCCACCACGGCAGGTATGGCAAGGGATCAGAAGCATTATTTTATCTTGCATCAGGAATGAAATAAAATTGAAAGAGTAATAGGCATGTTTATGATTTCATCAATTGTAACAAGTGTCTGGTAGTTTTCTTTATTTTTGTTGCACTATAGCATTAAATTCTCCACAGTCTTATAACACTGTCTATCCTCTAACTTCAATCACCTTGCACAGTACAGTATATTAGTAAAAATGTAGCTGTCATGGTTAGCGTTTGAGACATATGTGTCAGTTTAATTAATACACTTACAAAACAGATCAACTTACAAGTGGTGCAGGCAGTTCAATTCAAATCTTTTTTTCTGAAAATTCTGGAAATTGCATGTGTCCTGTAACACAGCAAATTCACATTCATTGGTACAACTATAATTGCACACTGATGTCTGGTGAAATATAAACCCCACTTGGTCGCTGCTTCATGCCTCACAAATGCAAGATGCTATTATCATTAAGAAAACAAGTGTAGCTCTGATTCTTTATGAGACAGAGTGGCAGACAATTGCATAATGAAGCTGTCCATCTTTATTCAGGCAGTGTATTTTTGCAGTCGCTAGTCCAGAAAAATGGTTCAGTACAGCAGCTGTCATTGTATTTTCCGAGTATCTCTGTCTGGTGTGCCAGTGTTGTAATTCACCAGCTGACATCCACTTTGGCAGAGACTGAGTGCAGTTATTCAGGGTTGCAGCTAAATAAAAACAGGGTGCATAGAACTATGACACAATTCATCAGACTCGTGTTTCTCAAAGAGCAATTATTTGAGCAATTCACTGTTCCATTGACCCAGTTCAGTGCTGTGGAGCAAGCTGGTAATAAGGCCTGACAAAAAAGAAGTTGTGGGTTTTGTCAACCACTGTAGATGGGGACTAATGACAGAAAACACTACCAATTGTGAATTTTCCTGCATGTCACAGGGCCTCATAGCATAGCATAACTGATTATATTAGAATTGTATTCTGTTTTGCAGCATGCTTTTATGGTGATTGCATTAGTAACAACATTTAGAAATTAATTCAGAATTGAATAGCATTTGGAAGGATATAACAAATTTTATACATGATTTGAAAGCGCATTTTAATAAAGAGGCAAGTCAGATACTGGCTGCCTACTTGCTCTCTGAAGGCAAACAGCAACAATTAGGCACTATGAAGGGCCTCCCCATAGCAGTGGATGATGTTGTTATGCAGGATATGTGCTTTATTTAGAGAGACCATGTTGAACAGGACCCCAGTGTTATTCCCATCTCTTTTTGAATAGTGCTGAGATAATCTCTTTTACATGGACAGCCACCAGAAAGATCTCTGTCAATGTGTCATTCAAAGCACTCTCTATAGTAGACTAATGTTCAAGAATTGGATAAGAATACAAGAACTGATCTGGGACTTGAACAACACTGGTACCCCAAGTTTAAGGCTGTATTGGGAAACTATACAGGGCTTCAAACTGGCAAAAGTATGACCCCACTTAACCAGTGGACTGCTTTCTAAAACTTGCTTTATGGTTTCATGCAGAAATGAATTTGCCTCAAGAGGTCAAAAATAAGACATTCAATATTTTGGATGTCTTCAGCCAACTTTTAATTGTGCCACAGTGGTGTAATTATTGTATGTAAAGAAGTGCCAACATTGCTATACTTAGATGTAAAATTCATTAATGTATTTGTTATGCACCCTTCTGTGGGCACTTGGAGCATAATGCAGAATTTGAGACAAACAACAATAATCATGAGTGTTGTTTTTTTAGTGCATGCTTAAAGGTTGCAAGGAATTAGTTGTCTGAAGACTCTGTCATCACTCATTCTATAGCCTGGGTGTCCACACACCAAAGGCCCTAGGGTATTTACAATTCTTGATAAAGTTCATGGCTGTACCTGCAGCCCTTCTCCTAAAGATCTCAATGACCTTGAGCTGAGCAGGTGTCCAGTGACATGAGCAACTCAGTTTGAGCACCTGTGAGAAGAGCAAGAGGAAAAGCATATTGAAATGTGGTTACAGCTACAGAATAGTACAAAAGAGTGACAGGAGGGATACAGCAACTCTGGCAAGGATTTCCATGTGCAACAATATGGGAGAGTGTTTGACCAGGCAGTTCCGAGCTGGCCGTGTGGTGTAGTGGAGGCAATGATTGCTTCTGGTGCAGCAGGATCTGGGTTTGGAACCAGGTGGGGAGGAATATTTATTTACTACTATTGATGTTGTACTTATGTTTTTTTTTTTTTTTTATGGGGAATGTGTTCTGGAGATCCTTAAATGTGTGGCTCTCTCCTGACCATTCCCCTGTACTCCAGTCTCAGCACCCCCCCTCAGAGTTGGTTAATTCTATAACAGGAAGTGTGGGGGGGTACAGCCCCCCACATAAAAATATTTTAGTGTATGTTGTTCTGTAATGGACTCATGCCACCCATTGCTTTTTATGTTTTTGGCATAGTGTGCATCACCATTGTTGTAGTCAGTGATGTGCACTCACTGTTATTGGACTCGCTGATAAATCTTTTTGCTGATATGACATGGAACCATAAGAACATAAAGCACCAGGAGATTCCTCAGGTAAACCAGACCCACTTATTGCCAACATTTAGCTCTGAATACTAGAACCAGAAAAATGCATTCAGTTTTAGTCTATACTGGAATCCAGACCAACTCTCAGTGGACTGGCTTGATATGTTCTTGCCATACTCCAGACAATACTCATGCTGAAGCATTTTAAACAGATTAAATTTAACAAATTTGACATCAGGGGAGGCCAACAATTACACTGTTCTCCATTTACATGGTTACAAATGTATCAATTAATGTCTTCAGAAGGCCACCAGATTGACCAGTGGGTAGTGTGTAATGCTCCTCTGTTAGTCACCTGGGTTTGGGAATTAGTTTGACTCTGGCAACTGGGTGGACAGTGATTGGGAAATGTGCTGGCAGCAGCACAGTCACAATTTGATAGGGAGATGGGGCACAGTGCTTATGAAGCATACAAAACTCCAGCAGCAGTGCACTAGACATTTCAGAGGAGACACAGAGAAAGCGGTACATTAACAAGGCCCTAGCAGTTATAATATGTGCCACAGAGTGGTACAGTAGGAGGGCAGCATTACTGGGATTAAAACACCCTGGGTTGAATTTTTAAAGCCCCCGAGAATGCCACAAGCCCCTGGTGTGCCAATCATATGGTGCACGGAGCTTGTGGCATTCTCTTGGCTGGTGATCAGGATTTTCACTCCAATGTACAATTTGTCACAAGTTAGACCAGCTCTCCCCAGTCTAGCTTGCATCATTCAGGAAACTGTTTTTACAGAGCTTGCATCAAATATTTGGTGCAAGCTGCCATAAAGCATGGAAACTGTCACAACTGCACCTGAGAGTAGAAATGCAGTTGCAGCAAAGGGGGTTGGCACAGCTGCACAAAGAAATGGGTTTGATGAAGGGCTTCATGCAAGTCCTGCATCACCCTTTGAAAATCCTGCCCCCTGGCTCCATCTGAATAATGTCTGTAAGCTGATACAGTCTGCCCTCTCCCCATAAGACCCACTGCCTGGTCTGGATCCTGAATGAGTCACTGGGAAGAAGACTTCCACTCACTGAAGACAGTGTAGTTTTTTCAGTCTATCACAATCTGAAAGAGAATAGCAGGTGCATTCTTCTCTGCATCAATTGACTTTACAAAAGCTATATATATTTTTTTTTTATTTTGGTAACCAGGTAAGGCCCACTAGGCAACACGTGCCTGTTTCCGGGGTGAAATGAAAGCACTGGCGTGGTTAACTGACTTGCTCAAAGCCACAAAGTATGCCAATGGAGATTATGGGAATCAAACCGAGGTCTGCTGGATGTACCAAGCTCATTCACAGCTCATTACTCTGATCCCTAGGCTATACTGCCAGCCCTCCCATTTTGCACCCTTGATCTCTATGCTGCAATCCCTCATCTTTGCAAGTGTAAATCTCCCCACTGAGTGTCCCATTGTTCTCCATTTGTCACAAATCCTAAACCCTGGAATTTAGACCATGTAGAATTTTCCAGTGTGGGGAGCCTGTAACTCACATGTCCTAGCTCAGGTAATCCAGCCTAATGGCCACCCAATGGCCATGAAGTCGTGCTGCATTCTTCACTGCAGGTGACCGTCATACAGGAGTGATCCTGGGTTTCTGTCATTGGGTTATTCATGGGTAAGGGTGCTACTCGGGTCAGTGCATACTGGTCTAGGGAGGCAGTGCTGTCTTGGCCACTCACACAGTGGATCCATAAGAGGTCCCTTCCACAGGGCTGTTGTAGATGCACAAATGTGCATGGGGCAAGAAGTAGATGGAGGGAGAGAGGAAGGAAATATTTCCAGGTATCTGAGTGCTTCAAAATACTGGCATAGGTGGCAGAAATCCCTCACTGTCAGGATGATGGCCAGGCACTCTTAGACTCTGGCCAGACAATCTGCCTCCACCTACCATCCAGTCTCTCTGGAAGGAGCATCCTCAACTAAAATACCTCACAATAGGGAAAGACACATGGGAACAAGACGTGGGCTTGCTGGAGCTGGGCTAGGAGGTTGCCAGTGGCAGCTAGAAAACTGGAAAGTGGGACCACAAAATGCTTGATCAAATATTATATTCTAGCCCTAGGACTTGGGCTTATTTCCTCAATCATACTGCCACTGTAAACCTTGAAGCTGGATGAGCTAGACAAATAATTTGAAATTACAGCGTATAGATACTGAAACCAACAGCAAAAATGTTTTCCTTTAAACTGAGTGATGACTAGAGCATGAGAAAGGCAATGGGTTAGTGTCAGAAGTGAAAGGCTGAAGTCACAAAACTGAAACCCTTTAGGACTTTTAACCAGGTCTCAGAAAAAGGACCAGATTTTTGTGTTCTGATGCTCTAAACAGTAAGCAATGGGCAGAAGAAGAATCTAACTATAGGAAGATCACAGTCTGATTATCAAAGATAAAAATGCCTGTAATTGTAAATAAACGATTAAATTCTCAGAGCCTATTGTCATTCAGTACGTTTACATGCCAGCAGTTTTCCGATAATAGTTGGATTATTGAGATTTCAAATATCTGTATTGGAAAACTAGTAGTAATGTAAATGGTAATTATCCACCTTTCATTCATTATCCGTCAAGTCTAGTTTTCTGTTTTTCATGGGAGGAAAATGCTCAGTATTATCAGAAAAGCACAGCATGTAAACACATATTTCTGATGACTGTCTATTGAACATGCGCTGTTTGACATGGAATGTCAGCCTAGTAAATATCATAAACGCGAGCGCTTTTCTTTGATTACTTCTGTGTTTACCTCAGAAGGCTATAACGCTGTCAGGCTGTCAAGTGATTGTAAACAATCAGAAAGTAAACGATCAGAAATGTAAGTGTGCTGTCATCTCTATTTGAATTTCCCTCTACCCTCTCCACCACCAATTGCCATTCATTCCGTTCCATGTACTTAATACCTTTCCTTGAAGGTCCTGTAGTCGGCAAGCAGCACAGCATATCCCAATACCTCTACGGCTGCCAGCAGACTGAACAGTAACTTAATTTTAAGGCATACATAATAATTTCATTTGCTGTAACGACGGGCTTGTAGCTTATGATGACAATTGATCTGCCGGTTCAGTACTTGAAGATGGTTGATTAGCATTGCTCCTCGTCGATTAGCTGATATGCTGGGGTAGGGAGACGAACATGGAACCTGTTGGGTGTAAATCCCCATATACCAGTCATGCAGTCTACAAACATATGGCACAAGTAACACATTACAGACAGGAAGGCAGTAGGCTAACCACACATTAGTCTCCATACAGCAGAAAGTTCAGAACACACACACACACTACAGTAGTTCTCAAGTACTCTGACTTTCCCTCAAGATTTTCTCTGGCTCTCAAGTTGTTATTTTTTGTGACTGAACAGTGAGCATTGTAACCACAAAATAATGTTAAAATATTGAAGTTACAAATTTGTGTTCTTCAGAAACTGCATCTTACACTCATCCCTTCATTCTATCAGCTTTCTGAGCGAATATTGCCATTTTTAAAGAGGTGTTCCTGATTTTGGGTCTTTAAGCCTTTTCTCTGGTTTATGAGCTAAGATGTTGAAAAGTATGGGCACTATATAAATGCAGTGGTCATTTCAGACATCTTCCGACGTGGAACACTGACCCACTAGACATAAATAGGGGTTGAATGAAAAGGATGTCATTAAGCTCAACCGAGACCCTATTCTTAAAGCAACAGTGCAAAATTATTAGTGGCCCAGACTGTCCCCAAGAAAGAAGGTGGGTCATCACGATTTAAAAACTGTGACACTTGTTAGAGCCCCCCCTTTTTTAAATTGGAGTATAAATTAGTGCACATATTTAAACTGAAACAAATGCAAGTAAAATCACCAAAGTAATAGTGCTGTGTAACGAGCCTAGGGGAAAACTCGTGTTCACGGGTCATTAACTCACTTGTTAAATTGAAAACGTGTTTCCTTTCAGGGAGATCTGGCTAAGTGTCATTCCTGCTTCCCCTGAGAAGTTGCTACCTCAGTCTCTTGCCTAGATTTGAAGTCCTGGATTGCTTTTCTGTTCTGGAAATCAATTAAGGCCATGGTGATTGCCACGTTCCAGCAGCTGCTGGTCTCATCCAGGCACCGAAAGTCAGTCATCTCATCTGAACATCTAGATGCAGTATTTGAGTTTGATTCACCCATACCCCTCTTATGTAGTGTGTGATCCCAAGCATTTTATTTTATTTTCATATTATAACCTTGTTGCTTCAACTTATTGTGTCTCCCCTGGTTCAGCAATCAACATTTTCAAAGTGATACATTCTCAAGTGGCACCTTACTGTTCTAAGCAATGAATGAGGATGTTTTTTTTTTCTTTTTGTGTGTGTATTTTATTTTAATAATACTTGTTGTAATGCTCAAGACAGGCTGATGTGTTGAATGATGGACCAGTGCTGGGGATATATGTTTTGTGTTATTATTTTTTTATATACTGTCCCAGCTTGGGGGGAGAGATACACAGTGTGTTGTGTCAGATATATACACAGCACCAAATGTTGTCACCCTACATCTGTGTTGTCAGATAGCTGCAGTTGGATAAAGGGAATGTGGAATGGTGAGGGACATATTCATACTGGATGGGTGAGGGAAGTCATATTAGAAGTTTCATCTCTGTGTGTCCTTACCCCTCATCCTGTGTGCCACTGTCCATGGAACCACATGATGCAGTTGCTGTCCATGCCATCAGCTGTCACTCACAATCATTGTACTGGCCATCAGGGCACATGGACATCGGGATAGACGAATCCCTCAGGTGGCTGTCCTGGGTTGTTTGTGCACCATGGCATGGCCACACTCCATTATGTCATCTGTGTTGGTTGCTCCATCTGACATTCCCATTACTGGTATGTGCTGTGGATGGCAGTCAGTGGAGGTATGATTATGTCATGACAAATGTCATTTTCCATTGGTGGTATGGTTGGGCCTGTCTGTTTGACACACTGTCAGTGAAAGTGCAGATTTACACACAGGTTACAAACTTGTTCAGCATGTTCCTTGTGGTATGTCAGCTTCATTTCTGTTTGGTGTGTCCACATGGGTGTCAGTGACCTGGGTGATGCCATACCCATGTTTCTGCTAGCCTCAGTACTGTACTTAGATAACATCCCAGTTGTCTCAGTTTATGAGTCTAGCAACTGTGTCTGATACAGATTTTAGGTCTGGTGCTATTTTAGCCCACTGCCATTCAGTCCATGCATCATAATACATTGTTTTCCTACATACTCGTGTGGCTGTAGTGCAGACTCGTTAGTAAGGAAATGTTACATTGCTTGTGTTGGGGGGCGGGGTAAATTCTCATGTTGAGTGCCATGCACTATAAATGACAATGCTTGATGGTCAGGTAATAACCATGGTGTAATCATCTCTCATGGTTGATATGGTAATTGTAAATAACTCGAGCTGCAGTTGTGATGTTTACTGTTGCCATAGCAATCACTCAAGGTAATCACACCATGGTTATCAACTGTACATCAGGCATCATCCTCTATTTATTAATATAAGTGATTTTAAAGTAACTCATGTGCAAAAACTTCTCAGCCTATTGAGGAAAATTTTGTCACATTAATAGTAAAGTAACATAACATAACATACTAACATACCAACATACTAGAAGCCAGCAGAATAGGGCAAATTGTCTGTCATGTCTACTCAGTATCCAGACACCTAGTGGGTGCTCTTTACCACGCCCCCTCCAGCCAAGGGTCATCTTTGATTTTGTTTCCCTTAGTACCTGTCCCACCCCTTCTTGAAGCCCTCCACTGTGCCCTCCTCCACCATCCTCTCAGGCAGTGCATTCCATGACTCTACCACCCTCCCAGTGAAATAATGCTTCATAATTTCCCCTCTGTAATTTCCACCCTCCAACTTCCACTAATGCCTCCTAGTTGTTCCCACCTTCTTTAGCCTAAACAGATCCTTGGTTCTGCACTCAGTTATTCCCTTTACATACCTGAAGACCCCTATCATATCTCCTTTGTCCATCCTCTCCTCCAGTGTGTACAGCCCAAGTCTTTCCTCACAGGACCTCTCCTCCGTGCCCTGAATCATCCTGGTCACTCTCCTCTGGACTCTCTCTAGCAGTTCTATATCCTTCTTTAGGTGAGGTCTCCAGAACTGTAAACAGTACTCAAGTTGTGGCCTAAGCATGGCATTATATAGAGGGAGGATCACCTTCCTCTTCCTGGACGTAATTCCCCTGGCAGTGTCAGTGGCTCAGTAGGTAGCACACTTGCCTCTGAGGCCGGGAGATCAGAGGGCTGTGGGTTCAGTTCCCACATCTGGCACTTTGGTTAATATCCCAATACTGACACTGTAGTGCAGCATGAGAGGGGTGCTGCACTTCTGAGGTGCCGTCTTTCGGATGAGACATTAAACCGAGGTCCCATCTGTCTGGATTGGTGGTAGTTCAGGTGGATGTTAAAGATCCCATGGCACTTATCGAAAAGAGTGGGAGAATTTCCCTGGTGTCCTGGCCAAATTTCCCTCATTCACTAACAATACTACCACCAGCTTAATCTGGTTCAAGGTCAGTTGGCATTCATCTGTATCCCCCTCCCCCGGGTCGTGCCTGAAAATAGGCAGGATTTGTCTAGTGCACTTACCCGGTCAACAAAAACTAAATAAATAAATACAGTCCAGTATCCTGCTTGCTTTGGCTGTGGTTCTTCTACAATTTTCTGAGTTACTCATTTTGATGTCTACCATCACCTCTAGATCCCGCTCACCCAATGTGACCCATGTTTTTGACATCCAAATGAAGTACCTTACAGTTCCTGGCATTAAATTTCAATCCCCAACTCCTTGACCAACCCTCCAGTGTATCCATGTCCCCCTGGACTGTCACTCTTACTTCTTCCAAGTCCACCAGTTTCTCCCAGTTTGGAATTGTCTGCAAATAGACTCTGCCTACTTCTAACCCCCACCCCCCCCATATTCCACATCTCTTCTCTAGACCCCCCTTTATGGATAGGCTCTACATAAGCCATCCTCCAGTCTTGGGGCACCCTTCTTCTCTGCAGAGAGGTCTTAAAGAGTGCTGCCAGTGGAACTGTAAAGTAAGTGTCACTTGTGTGTTGAACAATTGCATAAAAAAAGGTCAAAATCCGACTAAATGTTTTGGGTTAGAATTCCATTGTACAAGGAACTACTATCTATAAAAGAGAAAAATGAATACCATAATTATAAAAATGGGTAGGCTAAACCAGCCCATCATAGCTCAAGCTCATCATGCATGAAATATGTTAAGAAAATGGGCTACTTATTTCCTGGTCTCTGATGGGTTGGTACCCCTTCCAGGGGTACATTAAATTTCAGTAGATGATCAGGAAATACAAAGTATCAGTCCAAGGTCCTCCTCACCCAGAGGCGTGCTGCCTCATGGGTTAAGAGTGGCAGTAGCAACATACAGGAGGGTGGTAGGCTTCCTTAGCTTGGATTTGAAAGGCTGAAGATGGGTAAGGCTTGTGATGGTGGTTGGTAGCTCATTTATCCAAGCTGGGACCCTGACGGCAAAGGCTTGTCTCCCCAAGTCAGTCCTTCTGAATGGAACAGCTAATGCATATTTGGTAAATTTGTTCCAATATGTTCTAAATCCTGTCTCCACCGCCAAACAAATCCTCAGAGTATTTGACATCTTTATTGACTTTCCATGCCTGTCAGGCTTGCCCCACTATTTCCAGTGCTGCTCCTTTGCTACTACATTTTGCAGACCTACCTGCAGAACCACTCTTGCTTACGCAATCATTGCTTCAAGCTTACCGCCATCCCCTTGGCTTTGGCCTCTGGGATGTCTGCTGCACTCACTACTGCATTCAACCTTTGCAAGGTCTCAGTGCTTCAATTCTCATTAAGGTCTCAGCACACCAGTGCTCATTCAACTGCTCACCAGCTTTTCAGCTCTCTATCAGTTTCTGGGGCATGCCAGCCATACCATTCTGGAGCAGGGTCCCTGCAGCCGACGGTCTCGCTCTGCATTTTAAGTCTGCATCTTGAGTGTGCCCGACATGGGGAAGGGTCCTTCTCTGTGAAACTGTGAAAAGATATATAAAAATAGTAGACCATTTTATATGCTCAAAAAGACACTCCAGGATGTGCATGGAACATATTTAACTGCATGCCAGGGGTTAAATGCCCTTGGCCAAGTCCTCATGCCTTATTACGCCCCTGGCCATGCGGTAAAATATGTTCCATGCACATCTTGGAGTGTCTTATTACTTATTCAATAAATGTATGATTAAGCTTTACATGTAAATAACACAGTTATTAGCACTTGGCTATTATAATGTGTAAATAATATGAAAATATATGTAATTTCTAATGTTCTTTAATAACATTTCTTTTTCATTTAATTTCATTAGACATTGATATGTCATCTGCAAAGAACCATCCATACTTTTGATCACATGAGGAAACAGCAGTACTTATCAATTGCTTGAAAGAGCTGGATATCATTAGGCAGTTAGATGGAAGAAAAGCACAGAATAGTGATATATACAGGAAAGTAGTTGAAAAAACGATGTCATTCAGATTTATAAGAACTGTCGATCAAGTAAAACATAGGTGGAAGTTCCTTAAAACATTATACTTCAAGGCAAAGAAAAACAATGGTCAAAGTGAGGCATCGAGGTCCTCTTTTACATTCTACATAGAAATGGACGAGTTGATAGGTCACAGGCCATCTTCTATGATGGAGTCTAATAACCTTGATGTAGGTTTTCCTGATAGGCGCCAAGACAACTGCCTGGCTCCTGAAGATGATCACATTGTTGCAGAGTCATCCACAGGTTAGTTGTGATGTGGTACTATGAAATGACTCTCATTCTGTGTGAACCATCATAAAGCAGGATGAGGGAGGGTGCCTATTGAATGGGGACCTGTATTTGAGGGATCTCCTCAGGGACCTAATTGTTTGAGACACACTGGCGGAGAGTGACTACTCCATGGTTTGATTGCAGATAGGACTAGTTGATGGCGCATAGAACAAATAATAGTGACAGTTATACATTTAAGCAATAAGGCACAGCATGGTGTCTGCTATTACAAAACAGAGTCAAGGGTTTAAAAGTACCAGCTCTCAATACCACCAACCCTGTAGGGTATCATTGCTTACATATCAAACACCCTGCTGTTCCTTATTGCGACTATGTGAATGACCCATGTGTAAAATATATGTAATATGTGATTACTTATTTTTTTTATAAAAGCCATTCCTCAGCCGTGTGTTATGCAGGATTTACCCATGGTCATGTGACATATTTTGACCAATGAGGTTACATGATTTTATCACACCATTGTATAATTGAGTTTTTGGGCGGTGGATGAGTGTCGCCAATGTGGTGGTCCGGTCAAGTCAGATATGGAGCTTGGATTGGCACAGCATAATAGAAGTAGGTGTAAACATTTTTCTTTAGGTATATCAGGTGACAATCAGGTGAAGTTGGGGAAATGGAGGTTGGAATACAAAGTGGGAGTATATGTCCTTCCTGTATGCTTTGTATCCTGTGATTGCCAGATCCCAGTCCAAGTGATCAGTTGCCCACGTTTCTGTGACAGCTGAAATATCAACCATCCACACTACTAATAGTGCCTGAAGCTCAGCAGATTTGTTGCCTAAGATTCTTGCATTCAGCGAGACCAACCTCCATCCTGCCTCATTCCCTTCATTGGCCTCCATTTCCTTCCTTCTATTCCCTTTTTTTTTCAGCCACCCTGTGACCTTCCCTGCTAGCCTGGGGGGTAAGCTCCACTCTATCAGATACCATTCTACCAACCATGTGTTGAACTCCATAATCTTCTCCTTTCTTACTGTGCTTGCGCAGGGTACTGGGAGCACCTCACTGTCCTAGCTCAGTCAGGGGAACTGCCAGGACATCACTCAGCACAACTGTGTATTTCACACTGTTTGAAATATGTAAGAAATAACTCAGGGCTATGTTTCTATAGTTCTGAGATACCATTACTCCCAGAACTCAACTAGCATAAAAACAAGGGAACACATTATATTGCATTACGTATTCTAGCTGCATCGAAAAATTCAACCTCGCTAATTCAATGTGTTGCAGACTTGACAGTAGATAGGGAGCAAGATGAACAAAGTATTGCACAAGATGCAGTTGGAGATGCAACACATATTGAAGAGTGTAATGAAAGTAATCAGTGTTGGACCATCAAAATACATCAGAAGATGATGACGACGATGCTGGTGAAGGATGCAGTTCACGTTCAACACCAAGTATGTATAACGGTAGTATTACTCAAATCATGATGTGTGTAAGCAATAAGGCATGATGGGGTGTGCATGGAACACATTTTACCGCACAGCCAGGGGCGTAATAAGGCATGAGGCCAAAGACTGAGTGACTTTAGCTACTGGCCGTGTGGTAAAATATGTTCCATGCACATCCCGGAGTGCCTTATTGCTCCTATGTGTTCACTACACATAGTTCTGTAATTATAATATTTTATAAGCACAATAAGACAATCTGTGTTTGTATCACGGTGTGACAACCGCCCTCCTAGTGGGTACCTGAACTAATCCATCTATCTTGTACTTAACTACACTCCTATACATGTGGTTATGACATTATTAAGGCACACACCATCATGTCTTATTGCTTGCATAGTCTACAGCCTGTTGTGCCTTTATGTCAAAATAATGTAGCCCTTTATAATATTTTATTATTTTTTTGCCATAAGACATTAAAACATTGTTGTTAACTGTTTTTAGAACCATTGCCTGCCCCCAAAAAAACTAGACGAAATAATGAGCCACTGGTTTCAAGAGCAACATAACTTTATTAAATCACTGGATAAGCAACGACATGCACGACAGGACTGGGAAGAGAAAATGAATGAAAAAATGATGAGAGATTTTATCGAAGCATCAACAAACGCATCCAAGGAAATTATGCATTCATTCTTTCAAGGGATGCATAATCTACTATTTAATCAGTCAGTAATCACCCCCAGTCAAGACAGGTTACTATTATTCATTCTTTATAAGTCTTTCATTATGTTAGCCGACAGACTGCTGGAAGTTTAGCGTTTACATCATGTGACATGACAATAAATTATAATATATCAATAAAAGATCCATTACTCTGATTGGATAAGAAACTAAGTACTAAATGCTGATATCCCATGATGCAGCACTAGTCAACAACTGTACACACTGTTTAATGGTAAAATTAATATTATACAATGGGGTATGAAAATCCTGTAACCTCACTGGTCAAAACACATCACAGGACCGTGATAAATCCACCAGTAAACTCACTGTAAAAGTTTTATATCACTGTAAAAACAGAAAAATAAGTTGATCATTGTATAATAGCAGTATGCCATGACAGAAAGTGGATATATAGGTGGATTTACCACTTCTGGTGTGGTTAAGTCACTCGGCTGCGCCTCGTGACCAAACCACACAAGGCGTGGCAATCCACAGATATAACCACACTCTGTCATGGTATATTGCTTAAATAAAACTGTCTCAATTTCAGGTTTGCTTACTATGTTTATTGCATACTCGTTGAAGTCTATCCTATTTTTTTAGAGTCATATTACCTGGTCGGGGGTGAGGGCATTGCCTGGCTGAAACTGTGCATATCCTAACTGTGCTAATTTGTGTACAGCTGCAGTCAGGGAGGTGTACCGTTGGTCTTCATCACTTTCATTTTGCTGTGGCTCTTCACTCAGGATGCAGTACATGGTCTGTGGGGGGGGTATTACCTAGCTGAGGCCGTGCATATCCTAACTGTGCTAATTTGTGTACAGCTGCAATCAGGGAGGTGTACAGTTGGTCTCCATCACTTTAATTTTGCTGTGGTTCTCCCTTGTTGCAGTTAACACAGTTAGGAGTTGCACTGAGTCAACTAGTCAAGCCCCCAGATCAGGCATATAGTTGTAATGAGACCAGAAACATCAGGTACTGTAGTGTGCATTACTACCTGTGAGAGATCTAGGAAAAGTCCAAATGCTTTAAACATATCAGTGTAATACTGTGTATGTAAAATTGATGTAAATTAGCACTGTTTGTATGCAACTAAATATATAATGATACAGCGTAACACATTTAATTTATTCAAGCTCTTTGAAATATTCTAGGGTCGAGAGGTGTGATCCTGTTTCAAGCAACATACCATCAAATCCCTCAGAATAATACGTATCAAGTGAGAACTCAGCCTGGAGGTGAATTCCAACGCACAACTTCACCATATCTACATACCTTTCAGACAGGTTTTAACACACAGTATAGTATGAGAAACAATGCATCGGTTGAACCTTTTGATGAGGTTGATTATGTAATGCAACGACTTAAATAATTGCTGAAAACTTATGCACAGTTGGTAATATAAATGTAGATTCAGTTAAAGACCAGTTATTGATATTATTTATTGTATTCTAAGTGCCATATATTCATCACTAGCAATAATAAAAGTTGCATACTGGTGTCATCTTTGCATGTTTAAGGATAACCACAATTTAATTAAACAAAATGCAATATTACACTTGTTATTAATAATTTCAAAGTGATTTTCAATATGTGAATATGATTGACATTTAACTGTATCAATGTTAATGTTCATAACTTTTGAGAAATTATAATAAACAATTACTATGTTACTATATATTGCACTCACAGTAAGTTAATGCTAAACTTTAAAAGAGAAATAGTATTATATGATTGTTTGTGCACTGAAACACTGAATTGTAAATTAATTTCAGTTCAAAGCTTGTCTACCTAGACCGTATGATTATATAATTAAGATGAATAAATGTGTGAATGATAATACATACAGCAATAGCAGGTTGCACTTGCAATAAATATAAAATTAACACGTAATATCAATACATTTCTGGTATAACATACATTAATTAAAATAAAGATTTTTTAAAACACACTGATATCTTTCTTGAATGTTTCTGCTATTTTATTTCAGCTGTAATTATTGATTGTTGAATATGTGAAATGGCTAATGGTTATGCTGTTTTCTGAGTGGAAAATTGGCAGCCATGTATCCTGTCAAAACTTCTCTAACATGCGTGGCACTTGTAAATTCCAAATTACATCTGTTGTTTATAGGTTGTGGATGACCTAGTTCAGAACTATGAACATCCTCTAACCATCCAAAGTGTACTTGATCTTTCTGTTGTTCACAGAAGTTGTGGAGGCCACAACAAGTTGCAATCACATATGGAGTAAATTGTTAGTCAAAGTCACTCTTTTTTAGCAACACACGCCATCTGCCTTTCAAACATCCAAATGCTATTTCAACCGCAATGCGTACAGAACTCAGATACACATTGAAAGACTCTTGAGCATGTGTGAGATGAGATCAGTTTAGATAACTCTTTATTAATCATTCCATTAGAGGGTAAGCTGGATTACCAACAATGTACATGTTAATTGTCTGATTGTCTATAAGCCGAGGCTCCTGTTCAATAATAAAAAAAAAGTTAGCCACCAATTTTAGTATCCTATTTTGTAACTAGAATATTATATAGTGTCACTACATATGAAGCATTCGGTAGATTTACAAGTAAACAATTAAGCAATGAGGGGTGTGGGTTCTTGGGGTATTTACCATGGCTGTAGTGGTTTGCCCACAAGGTGCAGCTGAGTGGGTAAATCTGTGCCAGCCGTGATAAAACCCATGAGAACCCACATCCCCCAAGTGGCTTATTGCAATTATCCCAAGAACTTGATATAATGCTTAAATACTTAAACTCAGTGATTAGTACAGCAGTGTTTGTTTTGTATTTTTTCTTTCCAGTAATGCATGTAGCAGCTGTTTTGCATGGTATAATAAGGCATTACCAGGGGTAGATTAACAGTCTGTTAATCTACCACTATGGGTGTAATGTGGCACAAGATGAATCCGAGTGTCATAATGCACTCATAAGTGATGATAACCTGACTGTTTTTCTAACTCGGGTGAATGTTTACTGCTATTATAAAACAATGTTCCAAAAGAAAGGTGTCATAAGTATACCTTTTTGAGTGTTTTCTGTATTTGAAGATGAAGTTTCAACAAAATAGTTCTCCCCACTGTAGTTGAGGAATGCTGGTTCAAAATCAGAATGTAGCATATGCTGTTGCAAAAATGATACCCTTGATACCCTTTATTCTACCAATTATAACAAGGGTCATGCATTATTAGTTAAGTAACAGTACACATGACCATGTTGTGCCTTATTGTTACATTATCCAGACACCATCCTTTATTTGATTAACATATAACATGTAGTTAGGTTATATACACAATAAAAAACAGTGTGATCAATGCACAAATTAATTCATGATTACTTTTGGAAGTTCTTCCGAACAAGCAAATAATGTGGAGTTCCTCAACACTTTGGCATCATGAGCACTTCCAGGTGAACCATAATTAATATTCTAAAAGCTGAAAGACATCCAACACACAATATTGTGTTAAATGACACAAGCATATTTGCTTTCGGTGTAGCATGACATAAAAAAATAAGTAAACAAGACAGAGAAATGGGATATTACTCGGGAGCAGGGCATGGATGGGGGGTAACTGCGCCACTCTGGGAGGCAATTTGCATTGGTGGATTCATGGGGCTGGGGGTGTGGGCAGCCCTGTGGGACTTTTACTGTATACTTCAGGAGGAATAGGGGGTGGGCAGCCATGTGGGGCCTCTGATGTACACTTCATGTGGGCTGGGGGTGTGGGCAGCACTGTGAACTGCCTAATGTAGCTTGCTGGGCATGGGTGGTGGCACTTGCTACCTGCATCTGACCCGTTGCGGCTCGCGGCATGCTCACCAGATGCACCCTCTGTTCGGCGTACCTGTTTTCATGTTACAAGATGCAGGACTTAGACATGGAGAACCTGCCACTTCTAGAGTAAGCCTCAGGGTCAATGTCACAGCTGTGATTGGCGAAAGTAGCGTTTGGTGGTAAATTGCGCCAACCCTTAAGAATCGGTCTCATATTGAAATGTAAGACTCAGATTTCGATTTTGAGTATAACACAAATGTAGATTCCTTAATATTCAATTAATATAAAAGAGGGAAAATGATTTACCAATATATGTGTTCAGCAACAGCTTGCAATACATATGATGGCCAACCTTTGCGATTTACAAAGTCTCTATACCATTCTGTTGTTGCCTGTATGGGAATGTGTGTACCATCCACACAACCTATGACCTGTTGTAATCCATGACATTTTTCAAATGCAACAGCTATTTCAATTGCTTCTGATTTTGTCGGAACCTTTATTAGGTTTGGTAACACATTTCAAAGAATGACACACAGAACAAGTGTACATACTTATGCACAGTAGATTTATGAATTCCAAATTGGTTAGCAACCAATCTATATTCACAGCAACTACCCAGCTTGTACAACACCAGGGCCACTCTCATCAGTAGTGGAATTGGCCTACATACGTATGCAATATCGGGTTCCATATATGGTGCCACAATGTGAGCAAGATTCATAAAGGATGCTCGAGACATTCAAAAATTCTCTCTCCAATCCACATCATTGAATTGAGATAAAACAATTCTCTTCCACCAGTCCTGACTTCGTACTTTCAGCCATATAGCACGGTCACGAATATGGCAATCAGATGCTGCACATATCGTGTTACAGTTCAATACATGATTATTGTTACATGAAAGTAAGTACTCATACTGATCATGGCGTTGCATTTGCAGCATTGAAATCAGTTTACATTCCAAATCTCTTTTAAGCATCAGTATATGATAAAGCAGATTGGATATCATGATTATCATGCGTTGATCAATTAGGTACATTACTACTTAATTAAGAATATCTTTTTTTTGTGTATGAAAAAAATTATGCTTGGTTTGATAATCACTTTGTGGCTTAACTTTTCTTTTTTTCTGAATCCTGCGCTGGGAAACCACAAAGAGCTGAAGCTAAGTATAGATGATGTAACAGTTATTTATTATATCACTCAGTTTCTTCAATGTGTATGGAGATATGAGTTTAAAATTTCAATTAGCTAGCAATGCAATAAATGTGTCTTTAAAAGGTCAGGGTAACTATCTGAAAAAAAAAATAACATAAGCATTGAATCATTTTCTCCTAAAAATTTAAATTAATAGTTAGCAGTGAAGATTATCTGTACAAGAAACATAGTGAACCATATGAGTTTTCGTAGATGTGCCAACTCGCTTCCAATGCCCTGCTCCATCTTGCCAGAGTGGCCTCACCTCACTTATACAAGTTCTTATAGTTATATTCTTTATCAAAAAGTAAGGAAATAGAATGCAAAATACTTTGTTTATGCATCATTTAGTGTTAAAACACAAAAGGTCAGGGGTCATTGTGGTTGTGAGGCATAAATGTCACCCCATTCTTATCCACTGTGGCTTGTGAATGTAATTTCAGATGGAATGGGGTGACATTTAATACTCACAACCCCAGTGACACATCCTGTCAGCTGTCAATCTTGGGATGACAGTCAGATCGGAAGAGGGGTAAGGGGCAACCCTGGAGAGTTTTCATTTTCTGATTTTTTGTGTTTTAACCCTAAATGATGCATTAACAAAGTTTTTTTTCATAGAAAATGTCAGACAAAAATTCCACACCAATACATGTCCAAGCTGTCTGTGACAGCAGTTCAGATGCAGTGGTATACAATTTACATCAAAACGCCGCTACAATCAGCAATGGTAACGTGTAGGCAATTTGCTTAATGCTGTTGGCAAATTACAAAGTGCCTACACATTGGCACTGCATCTGAAAAGCTGTCATAGACAGCTTCCCCCCCACCCCAAACAAACACCCAAGTAGCATCCTGGGAACACACCCCAGCTTACTCATGCACCCCCATCACACATACACGCGCACTGTATGACTGATGGGGGTCCATAAAATGACTCACATGTGTGCATTGCACTATTTCAATACACCCTCATAAGTACGTGAATTAGAAATATTTTCAGTCCAGATTTTCAACATTGACAGTGTTCCACACATCCTTATGAACAGTACAGCTGTCACTCTGTCCAGAGGAGGAGGAGGAGGAGAAGAAACTGGGAGAGATGATCACTAGTGACCTAAGGCCGCATTTAGAGTATTGAGTTCAGTACTGGTGCCCACACCTCAAAAAGGACATTGTACAATGGTGTGTGAAAGTACTTTAACCTCATTGGTCAAAACATGTCACATGACTGTGGGTAAATCCCGCATAACCCACGGCTGAGAATTGGTATTTATAAACAACATAATTAAACACATTTTAAATTTATTTTACACATGGGTCCATTGTATAATCGCAATAAGGCACTCCAGGTTGTGAGTTATTGGGTGATTTACCCACTTCTTGTGCGGTTAAGTCACTCTGCTGAACCTTCTGACACACCACACAAAGCGTGGGTAAATCCCCAATAACACACACCCTGGTTTGCCTTATTGCTTAATTAGCCTGCTGGAGAAGATCCAGAAGACGTCTACAAAGATTATAGCTGGTCAGCAGGGTAAGACGTACAAGGATAGTTTGAGGACACTGAACATGTACTCCCTGGAAAACAGGAAAGAGAGAGAGAGAGAGAGAGAGAGAGAGAACATGTTTGGGACTTTCAAGTACTTGCACGGGATTAATAAGGTTGATAAGTTGAATCTCTTTAAGCTGAGTGGCAACCGTAACCTGAAGGGGCACAGTCTTAAGCTGTAGTATGGCATTACAAACTGATAGTGTAACTGTTCATGCAGTGGGTGCACAAAAAGCCCATTTTAAAAACTTGGAGCATAAATACCAAGAAGTGCCTAGAGCATTATGTTTTTGGCCCATAACTCCCTACCCTGTTGGGACTGATGTCAGGGGTGTGACTTAGGATTGTCAACAGTAATGCTCATGCCATTCCTCCAGCACCCCCACCATCCAGCCAGTTACAGGCATCGAGGTGCACCTTGGACCCTTTGCCACCCAGAGTTCACCCATTCTCTTATACTGTGCCCAATTCAGTGTATTTCCTAATGAAATGATGTGAATGTAAAGCCCAAACACCACAATGCACACCTTGACACTTAATGTCTACTTAGAAGAAAAAAACAACCATTTGCCCATGGGAACAAAAGTTCACCTTTAATAATTACAACTTGGTTACTCCATTTTTATTTGTTGCATCAGAACCTTCATAAAGTCATGCACTGGCCTTGTGCATATCGATAAACCCACCCCACCACCACCACCACACCCAGTGAATTAACATACATGTACAAATGTCTGCACTCAGTCTGGTTCCAGTAAACCACACATTCAGAGCAACTTTCAGTGCCTTGACCACACAATCCACTTTTATTCATTAGCAACAGCCTGGGTTGACTAAATACATGCAGGTTCTGTGTGAATAAGGTTGCAAAGCATGTCACAGGAACATTGTAAACTGCCACCTTGCCGGCCATCAGGAATTGTACAAAAAAAATGTATCCAAATACAGGAGTCTATTGCATGACACTAGTACGCATGAGAGGCAAGGTCAGTGTCACAGTAGACTTGGTGCAGGTGATGTATGACCCTTTTTAGGCACTTGCATGCAATTAGCAAGTGCAGTTGGTACAGATATAGGCTTGTGGCTTATCTCTAGGTAAACATATTAGTATATACTGTTTGGAGTAGGTTGTCTGCATGCCTGCCAATCAGAACCACATATGTACTGTGACTGCATTACTTGTTAGACAATCTGTGAGGTTGGCAAGTGGGATAGCTACTGCATAATACCATTTTTTATAGTTTGTTTAACCAGGATAAACAAGGTGAGACAAAACAGGTTTACAGCTGACAGAACAGGAGCACAAGGAGATCAAGTGATTAGTTATAGATCACAGAGTTAGAGGCTGTGGTGGGATTCAAAACTGCAGTATCCTGGTTCCAAACCATGTGCGCTCACCACAACACTACACAATCACCACTGAGTGCTGGTAGTGGTAGTGGTAGTGGTGGAGTATTTTTATAGTAGTCAACCTGAACAACCACTGCAATATACACTGCCAATGATTGGAAATCACCATAATAGCATTGTATGGCACTGTGGAGACATTTCTTTGCTTATTATTCACAAGACACAGCCACCATCTGCACCACAGAATGCTGGCATACCCCTTGTGGCCTACAGGCATCCAAACAGGTTACAGGACCAAGGCCAGTCTATTAAGCATTATCTGCATGCATTGCATTTTGGACTGGTACCATCTCTGCTGGCCAAAAGCTATAATTTCCAGATATCTCAGGTTGAATGTGGCTACAACAGGGACTGGTTATAGAAGTTCCAGGCATCCTATACTGGACTGGTAGCAATCATCCCTGGTTCCTAGCTCAGGGCACCCATGTTGTCCAACACCAGTACTGCAACCCTTTATTTGACAGAAAAGGAAACATTGTCTACCACCCATATCTTTTACAGCTCTGTTATGCCTTGAGAAATGATCCAAACTTAAAGACAGCACAGTAACACTGTGAAAGGGACATGGTTCAGTTTTCCCAATGGCTGCATTTATTTATTTAGGAAATCGAAATTACAACCATTTGAGTCATAGACTCATTTCCAAAGTCTCCACGGCAGAATAAAACATAGACACTGTATGTAGGTGATGCACCTGTATCTAGTATTGTCCACTGGGTCCATCAATCTCTTGGATGCAAAGGGAGCTACTGTATATCTGAAACCACATCCTATTTGTGAAGAGCTAATGTGGTTTACAGAGGCATACATTAATTTGCAGATTCATCTGCCAGCAGAGACTAACTCAGTCTAGACTTGCCCTCAAAAAAAAAAAAACCTGAACTAGCTAACTTTATCCTTGGCCTCCTGCATCCATGCAAGGATACTGGAACTTTTGGCAAGCTGTCCATGCCCACCTGCATTCAAAGAAATGGATCCAATAGAACCCCTTTGAAAAATTGCTTGAATACAACGCAGGTGTCAGGGATTTGAAAATACTGCCTGGCATCTCCAACTTGTCCCTCAGGAATATTTAATAGCTGATAGGATTCTGCAGCATAGATCACTTTTTCTTTTCAGTAACGTGTTCTTCAATGAACCAAACTAATATAAACACCAGTGGCCTGATGATACATTCTGACATATAAGAAATGTAAACAAAACAGGTTCCAAAGCATATTGGCTTCCTTCCCCCATTGTGCCATTGTTTTAATCATACTTATAAAATGGGCTTAAAAATTCCAAGCTACTGATTGTCTACAACATCATCTCAGCCGTGTCCTTACCAGATGATATTGTAGCCAACCGGCACTAACCTCCAGTCCCGAGCCCCACAACACCACGGAATCAGTGGGCTGTGCCAGCCGAAAACAAAAACAAACTGGCACAGCTAACAGCGCAACAGACTGAAACGGCACTTCCTGCCTTACAGCTGTGAACCTCGCACCGGGGCAATCTCGCTTACAGTAAAACTCGGCCAATAAAAAAAAAACTCTTCAAACCATGGAAAGGCTACACAGTCACGTGAAACAAACCTTTTAGCAAACACTTCGATGCCAGTCAAAGCCGAACACACGTCCTAAGTGCTGCTGCAGTAGTAGTGCAAGTTGAACTTCCTGATCTATAGAATGCTCACTCCCCACAAAACAGTGAAAAAAGTAAACACTCACTCTCTCTAACCTCCCCCTTCCTACAGAAGCCCTAAATAACTTTGTCTCACTGCCCATTTCTTCCTTACAAGCAAGTAACTTATTTTACCTACTGCCCGACCCGCTTCTTCTTCAGACAAGTGTAGCTCTCACTCCCGCTGTTAAGCCTTTCTGACATCTCCGAACTCGTCACCGTACTGTCCTTCTAATCTGAGCTGCAGCAACCGACAACTCACACAAAATTTGGCCCATTATGAAAAACAACAGTTTGAAAACCGCCCATCGGACTGCCAAGCAGGAAACAACATTGTACGAAGCGGCACCTGTGGGATATACTTGATTGTACGGCGGCACCTGTGGGACATATTTGGTCCCAGTCAGTCACGCAATCCATCCATCTCCTGAAACCACAAGGAAAAAACAACTTAAAAACAGGAATTAAACAATGAAAGAAGGGAAAATAAATGCTATCTGTATGTGGGGGGGGGGCGGCAGCAAACATAGCAGTCACTACATAATTTCACAAGAGACACAGGTGCTCCCGCTGTCCATTAGCTGCATGTAAGTAATATTTTCTGGTCTAATTTTAAAACAAAAAATATATACTTTGGGAGGTTTCTGTGTGTCTGTGGGCTGGGGTGGATGGGGGGCAGAAGAGACACAGATACCACACCAGTATCAGCTAGTAATGCTTAATGAAAAAGCTCCAAGAGACTAAGAGGAACTATTTTTTTTCAAACAATATAATCATATCTCTTAATGTTTTTTATTTACACTTATATTATTTTTTTTTTAAACTAAACTTCTTTACCGTAGGGCCCATTTTATAAGTGCAATAACACACTCTGAGGTGTGGGTTACGTGCTGATAAGAGCACACCCAGGGGCATAATGCACGAGGCGCTTGAGCATGCTCTTATCAGCATGTAACCCACACCTCGTCGTGTGTTATTGCTTACATAGACATTAGGAGATTTTGGAAGGAAAGTCAACATTAACTTGCTCATCACCCTGAAAAAAATATATATATATATATACACACATATATAGTGTGTGTGTGTGTGGGGGTATTTTATTAGGCATTTCTACAATAGCCGTACACAGTGAGTTGGGCAACTAGCAGTTGTGTTGTGTGTGTGTGTGTTGTGGAGCACTCATAAAAAGAAGAGGTCTCTGTCTAGCAATACAGTTGTGTGTGCATGTGCATGTGAGTGCGTACCTGTGCATGTGTGTGTGTGTGTGTGTAAGGATAAAAGAAAGCTACCTGCATTTATATATTATTTTGCTATTCTAATTTGGTACTCTACTACAAATGTTTAAATATGTTTAAATATTTAGCTACCTAGCCTTACACATCAATTTGTGGCTGCACTGTGCTTTCTAATCAGAGTCAAATATATATCATCACACACACACACACACACACACACACACACAAACACAAACACACACGTAGTTGCTGGGTGACTCCTATTCATTGCTGGGGAAGTGATCAGGGGCAGAAATAGCTAGTGCACTAAGTATTCAAATTCACATTTTATTCATTTTTTTAAACAGTCTTATTTTGTTTACTGTCAAATCACAATGCCCACATGACACTATGATGCAATTAAATTACCTGCCTATGTATGGCTAAACCAATCAGAGCAAAAGGAGCAGAGACATACTGCATGATGAGGGGATTACCAATTAGCTTGTGCTCATGTCTTCTTTTGGTTTCTTATCAGGATTAACGAAGACAATTGCCAGAACTGACCACAGGTAGTTGTCCTGGAACACCCCCAATATTTGTCTGCACCAGTGGATCACATCACATGCTCCCTAGTTACAAGCTGCAATCACCACCGCAACTACACTACACAGGACGCAGTTATAACAAATCAATTATATATGTCCAATTAAAAAAGGGAAATAAATACATTCTAAATTGTTAAAAACATGATCCCTCCCCTGATCACCACATAACTTTAAAACTTCTATATCAAAAGCCTTGCAAATATAAACAAATATTCTTAAGATGCCTGTTGCTAATCAAAACAAGTGAGTTGTCAAGCAGCAGGAGCGATTGATAGTCTCAAGCGAGTTAATTAAATCCGCAAGCGCTAGACTGAAGTAGAAATAGGAAAGCACAGGGACATGTAAACAGCGACAATCAGAAACGGGAAGCTAAACAACATCATGCAAACAGGTAATGCACCAGAGAAAGACGATTTTTCTATATTCAGATATCTTTCTATTATTGGAAAACTGCTGGCATGTAAACGTACTGATTGTCACATGTATAACTTGATATCCAAATAGGATGATGTATCAATGTCTTTATTTTTTCCTGCTCTGGAGAGCCAGGCTTGAATCCATATCAAAGGATTGGTGCACTCTGTAGAATAAACAAAATCCATGTAACAAAACCAGCACACATATTGCAGATATACTGTATATAACGTGCACTGAGTTTAGTGTTGGTCCATCACAACTGTTTGTTTTTACAAAAAGGAAAACTCAAAAGTTGAATGACAGTAGAAACAAACTCTTCCTTTGTGACAAGAAAAAATTGGGATTCCCAAGCTTTCATATTTCTATTTGGTTTAATTTTAACAGGAATGAACTACTACTTACACCTACTGAATGAAAGAGAGCAGCTGGTGTGAAAACAATATATTATGTAATAATATTCATTGAATTATAAGATAAATAAAATCAAATAGGGGATAATTATACCTTTCTACTATATGTTCAAAAGGGTTCAATTTTGTACTGGAAAAGGTTGAAAAAGTGTTTTTTGCCTCCCATCTAACTTTTGAATTGAGCTGTGTGAACCCCTCAGGGTACAGGTCATTCAATGCCAAAGCTGAGTTTGGTGGACCTGCAAAAATGGCAGTCTTGATCCAGTAAAGGGGATCTGAAGTTTCCAGCCTTCCATCTGGCACTTTAACACTTCTACATCATGATATAGCATTTTTAAAGGAATCATACACTGATCTCATGCCATGCAAGTCACATGACCAGTAATGACCAATTAGTGATGCTGAATATTGTGATTTCCTTGTGCTGCTCATGTCTTGGTGTCATGTTCAGCTCTTCTTTTGGCAGAAAAGGACATGTGACCTGATGGCTGCTTAGTTCTCAAGATTTTAGGAGACATATTTTTGTTGAGAAATGCTTCAAAATCCTCATAACATGATTAATTATTATTCTAGTTTGCTTGTAAATAACAGTTTTTTTATTTATTTATTTTTATTTATTGAAAAATTTCACCAAGAAAGGCACACTGAACAATATAAAATTGCTAGTCTCACAGAGCATTCTGGGGGAAGCGGAACATGGGAGTACAGTAATCAAAAGCACATTTCCATGCAGTAATATAGAAAAAATATATACAATAATCAATAATACATTTCCAAAGGTAATATAAAACAGAGCAGCAACAGAGTAAAAAAAAAAAAAAACAATAAATCAGTTAGTAGCATTAGATAAACATTGGGATTTGATACGAGAGGAGCAAATTAACAGCACTGCAGACTTAATACATACAATGCGGACAAGGAAGTGCAATAAAGTACATTGGCTTCTCCTCATGTTAAGTGTGAGGCTGGGAAAGGGGATGGGGAAGCCTAGGAAGGTGGTGTACCTGGTTGCTCCCACCCATCAACCACAGGCTTTAACCTTTTAATTTACTAGAAGTATGCAACCGCAATGTGGAACAATGCTTATGCAAGTCTTTGGTAGCAAAAGGCTTCTTGTATGGTTGGATATGTGGATGTTGACTATCATTTGCAGTTACTTTGGTCATTCATACTCTCTGTACCCTGAAACACTACACCTTATTGGGGTATCAGGAAGGCACAGGCAAATGAACCCTCTTGAGGTGGGTTACACCCCTGCAGTTGCCATGGGAACATGAATTCTTTTGCTAAAGGTACCTTAGGAAGAAGCCCAAAAGAACTGTGAAGCAGGAGCTGCAAAAACAGAAGATCAATGTTATGACATAGACAACCGATAGCTGGTGGTCAGTGATAACAAAATGAGGCATGACTTCCAGAGGGGAAAAAGAATAGCAGGATTGAAAGAGAAGGTGAGCCACCATCCAATCTCAACTTACAGTACACATTTTTTTTTTACATAGTCTTATTATTGAGCAGTTTTCAAGATTTATGTACATGGCATCGGACATTTCACATCCATATATCCTGTAGGCCCAGTGACATATTCGCTTACATATCACCTAGCAGTAGTGGGGCAATAAAACATCCTGGCAGTAATGACTGCTGTAGATAAGGGGTTGTCTTGACTTACCTTTCAGAGCCAAGATCTTCTGACTGGTGACACAGATGTTTGTGAAGCATAAATTGTATTCTACTGCTACTGGGGAGGGGAAAACCTTCTTCACCTAGTGTGCGAAGGTTAGAGACTATGTGGCTTTCCACAGCTGAGACCTTAAGGTACTTAGAGAAACAACATATATTTGAGACCAAGATATCAAGTCACACCCTAGATTTGCCTTATGGATGCCTTAACCTATCTTTTGTATGTTTGCAAACCAGTAACTTGCTGCTGTTGATGATTTGTTTTAGGTAGGGGGACCAGATCTCCTCATACTTCCTTATTTTCCCCCTGCTATAACATGTTATTCTGGTCAAATTATCTAAGTTTTCCAATGCCATGAGCCAATCTTTAACTGTTGGTACATCAGTTGTCCTCCACTTTCGAAGTATCAATCATTTTGCCTCCACAGATGCCTGAATTGTCCTCACGTGCTGGGATTTTGACAGACCCAGGGCTGGAGGGAGGAGACGTAAAACCCATAATCTTGGATCCAGCTGGATGGGGATAGCCAAAATGGTTGTGCAATCTTGGGCAGTAGCCAACCAGAAAGGCTGCAGTGGGGGACAGGACCACAGGATATGTGACAGATCTGTGGTAGGGGCCTTGCACCTCCACCAGTTATCCATCTGGGTTTGCCCCATCACTTTTAGTTGCACTGAGGTTCTGCACCACAGGTACAGCACTTTATTCTGGATGAGGAGGATCCTCTGGTCATTGCAAGCTTGGTGGGCCCTCACCCAGCCATTGGAGCTACTCTTCCCTTGAAATTGGTGTGCCAAGCTTTGCCTTCCACCAGGCTTTGGTGGGAAGGGTCTGGAGCACTGTCTCTCTTGAGGATCTGTAGTTTACTTGCTAACCTGGACTTGTATCTAACCCATTTTTTGATGGGAAGGGGTTCCAAAATTTGGGTTATTGCTCCTTCTACACATCACACAAACACATTTCTGTGTCCCCAACTGTTTAGCAGGCTTCTAATGTGAAGGTATCTTCTGAAATCCCATCTGAACAACCCATATCTGGCTTGAAGCTCTTGGAAAGTATCAAGGTTGGCTCTGGCGGAGGTCATTATGTCACATATGCTCACAAATGACTTACTGGCCCATCCCTCCCATTGGACTGGTTTGTGATCAATACAGATGTATGGGTTATGCCACAATGGGGTGTGGTGGCCTGGGCTAATACAGATTTTGGCCCTGTGGCCCATTTTCTGCCAGGCCATATGAGAGCTCTGAATTGTACTCCAGCACCAATACTGTTTGGGCAGAGGATAGCCTAGATAAGCTGATAGGGGAACCCAATTAATGAGATCTTTTTCTATGTCTAGCAATGCTGGATGGGCTGCATTGCTTTTTTGGAACTGCCTTGTAGTTTTTGCAGTAATAAATGTTAGTGAATACAGGGCAAAATCAGGCAGATTCCATTCCCCTCTGATCCAGTGGACCTGTAACTTAGCCCTGCTGTTCTGAGGGGAGGAGAAGCCCCACAGAAACCTACTCACAATGCTATTTAGTTTATGGACCCATCTCTCGGGAAGTATAATTGGGAGTTGGGGTAATAGATAATAGATTCTGGGGGGCTGCCATTAATTTTATTGCAGCTATTTTGCCTGCCATTGAGAACTGTAGGTGACCCTATCTGGCCATATCCTTCTGCACTTTTGCTATCAGGGGTTTAATATTTTGATCTGCTAGAGATTCCAGGTCTGAGGAGAGCTTGACCCACAGGTATGTTATTCCTGTCTGCACCCTTGCTAATCCTAGATTCCCTAACATGCTTGGGGGTGTCAGTTTATTGAGGGGCAGTAACTCAGACATTGCTATGTTGATTCTGAGCCTTGAAAAGTCCCTGAATGAGTTTAGTGTACTTAAAGTACCCTGTACTTTGAGGCAGTATAGCGCAGTCGTCTAAGGCTCTGAGCTGCAAATTTGGTGATATCCAGCAGGCCAGACCTGGGTTTGAATCCCACAGCTTCCACTTGTATACTGTGTGACCCTGAACAAGTCACTTAACCTCCTTGTGCTCCCAGGTTGCTCCTGTAAAAAAGCTTTCAGCTTAGTGTGCTATACCTGGTTAAACAACATAAAAAAAAAAAAAAAATTGCAGGAGGCTGTATGGGATGTTTTTGGTCAGTATTAAGCAGTTGTCTGCTTATAGTTCTGTGGTGTATATCCTCTCCCTTACAGTGATCCCTGTGATCCCCGGGTGTTTTTTCTAATTGGGGCTGCTAAGGATTCCATTGTTAAAACAAATAGTAGGGGGGACAGTGGACACCCCTGTCTGGTGCCTCTGTGCAAGGAGAAGGGGTTGGAGAGGGTCCCATTGGTTAGTACCCTAACCCTTGGCTTGTTATACATGACCCTAATTCAGGTCTTAAACTATGCCCCAGAACTATAAGTATCCATGACCGTATGCAGATACTCCCAATCCAGAGTCAAATGCCTTTTCAAAGTCAATTGTTACTGCTGCTGCAAGAGTTGGGAGTTCTGCTGCTGTTTGAATTAGGGGGCCTAGTGCTCGTATATGGATAGAACTATGCCTGCCCTCAACAAAGCCAACTTGGGAAGGGTGATTGATATCCAGAAGGACTGTCTCCAATCTCTTTGCCAGGACCTTAGCTAGGATTTTAGCATCTGCACTTGTCAACAAGATGGGTCTATATTTGGCAGGGACAGTATGGCCCTTACCTTCTTTGGGAAGGACAGTAATGATAGCTTCATTCAGGGTGGAGGGGAGTTCCCATGCAACATGTGCCTCTTGTAACGTAAGTAAAAGTGGGGAGGTAGTCAGGGTATGGACCACCTCATAAAAGTCCACAGAGAAGTCATCTCCCCCTGGGGATTTGTGAAGAGCCATGCATAGTATAGCTTGGTTTATTTCAGCTTCCGAGATAGGGCTATCTGAAGCCTCCTGTTGTTGTTGGAGATGTTTCAGGATGGGGAAGTTTGCTATGAACTTAAAATATTAATCTCAGTTTCAGTCCACTTGGGAGGAGTATAAATTCATTTAAAAATCCATCATTATCTTATTAATCATTTTATGGTTCAGAGAGAGAGTTTACCCGTTTTATCTTTTAGCTGATGGATGGCCCTTTCGGCCTGTCGCTGCTTCAGCTGATATTCTAGGAGCTTACTGGCCCTCTCTCCATCTGTCCAGTATTTAAACTGAACCTGCTGTAGATATAGATCAGCCTTCTGGGTAGTCAAGCTATTAAGCTGAAGTCGAAGTGCTGTGAGATCTGACACTAATTAGGGATTATTTAGGGCTCTGTGGTTCATTTTATATTGGCTGTCCAGCTTTCTAAGTTTATCCTCCAACTGGGCTTGCTCTTTTTCTCTCTGTTTACACCTGTAGGCTGCTAAACAAATTATTTTGCCATGTATGGTGGTCTTGTATGCCTCCCAAATATTGATTGCAGTTACCGACCCTACTGGGTTATCCTTAAAGTACATTTTGATCTCATTTTTAAGCTAGCGAACAAAGTCTCTGTCCTGTAAGAGGAGTGGGCCTAGTTGCCATAGGACAGATTTTTTACAGTGCTGAGCTGTTAGGAGGTTCAAGACCACTGGGGCATGATCCGACATGTAAAGTGGAACTATGATCACTCCATTTGTGGCAGCGGTCATATTGTCTGACATAAACCAATAGTTTAGCCTACTAGCCATAGCCCTGGAGAAGAGAAATATGTGTAGTCTCTATCTGTGGGGTGAGAGAGGTGCCATATGTCAGATAGCTGGTGTAGGAATATAAGCTCTTTTACCATATGGAGAAAGTGGGTATGCTGTTCAGGTCTGGCATTAGTTCTGTCTAGCAGGTAATCCACTGACAGGTTAAAACCACCCCCCCATGAGAATATCTGGGTTATCATAGGATACATCCATAATTTTCTGAGATAGAGAGTCAAAAAAGGCAGGGTATTCTCATTTGGGGCATACACATTGATTAAGAGCACCGGGCCTGTGGGGGTAGATATCTTCATGATAATCCACCTCCCATCCTCATCAGTAAACACTTCTAAAGGCTGTCACTACAATTTATGATGAAGCAAAATCAAGACTCCCCTCTTAGCTGAGACTGAGACACTGTGTGATTCTGACCTCACCCAGTCTCTTACCAGCTTTTGTGCTTCCTTCAAGCTTAATTTTGTCTCTTGTAAAAACACAACCTGGGTGCCTAATTTTTTTAATCTGGCTAGCATTTGTTTCCTTTTCTCCAGAGTGTTAAGGCCCTTCACATTCCAGGTAGTGGATGTCACATCAGGTAAGCTAGCCTTAAGAGGGTTGTCTCCATTTAGTATATGAATGAATGGCAGTTCTATAGTATATTACCATGTTTCTCCTCCTGTTTCCCCTAAATTTCAGATCTAGGACTAGCTTAGGTTCTAAGGTCTCAGACAAGTCCCCGTGTCCCCAGTTCTGCCTGGATACCTTCCATGTTTCCGTGCCCAAGCACCACTCTAGTTTTACCTTTATTATCAGTAGGTGTTAAGACAGCCGGTATACCCCTATTAGCCAAGTATAAAACCCATATGAAGGAGTAAAAAACCTAGGGGGTAGCATCTCTAACAACATCCGAGATGTTCCCTCATACAGTAATACATTTAACAAGCCAAATAGCAAAAAGTAAAACAGTAGTCTGAAACTCAGACTCACTACAAACCTTTGAGGTCCAACCGTCCACTGTGGCCTAAAGGTAGGTGATGCCCTCCCTTCCTCCTCCAATGGCCCAGCAGTTCACCTCTGGAAGGAATGGCACAACAGTGTTTCCAGCACCTAGTCCTGTGCTGCTGTAACAGCTTGACATCTAACTGTATTAAATGGGATGTGAAGCATACCTAGTACCCCTTTTACTTGGTTTAGCTTTTTACTCCCCTTTCCCTGTAAAGGGCAGGTGAGTCCATGACTCCTAACTTGTGGATATGTGATACATAGTACTCACCACAGTCATCTCTGAGGGTAGGGGATAAGAGATACATTTCTCTCCAGGTGGGTACAGCAGGTATACAGGTTTTGGTGATATCTATAATGTAGATCTATTGGATCCCCTTGCGGCCTAGGGCACACATCTTGTGTCAGCTTTACCATGCTATCCCATGGGAGTGCACCTTTAACCCTTTCTAAGGTGTTTAAACAGGTATCTCTGTCAGTTGTTTGGCATATTGCTCCCCCATGGGCATCTTCACCTATCACCACTCCATCCATTTAACTCTGTCTAGACAGCTGTGTACCTATCAATATTTGGAGCTATCCATGCTGTTGGGAGCACACTATACCAGTTAGGCAGCAGCCTTTTGTCAAGCATCTACTCCTGGGGGTCATTTACGCCATTCTGCAGTGCTCCGAGGAGCTTATCCCTGCATACAAACATATGAACATATGAATCTGCCAGCAAAAACAGACAACCCCATCTATCAAAGTCTGCCCGAGTGTGCAGCTAGCACCCTAGATTGCAGCTGCCCCAACCCCCTTCCCATCTATCATTCCATGATGGTCTCAAACCCCTCCACCCAGACCCTCCCTCTTGCTTTGTCCCACTCCCTCTTAAAACTTCCTGTCTTGCATGATATCACCCCATCTGGTAGAGCATTCCATTTAGACACCACCCTCTCCATGAAGTAGTGCCTCCTCCTCATCTCCCTCCTAAATCTTCCACCCTCCAATCTTAGGCCATGCCTCCTCGTATCCCTACCCCTCCTCAGTTTAAACACCCCTTCAGTGCTAGCTTTGTTTATCCCCATCAAATACTTGAATGTTTCAATCATATCCCCCTATCCCTCCTCTTCTTCAGTGTGTACATATTTACTGTAGCTCATTCAGCCAATCTTTGTAGACTGTGCCCTCCAGCCACTATAACATTATTTCTGTTGACCTCCATTGCACACCTTCCAGTAAATTAATATCCCTCTTCAGATATGTCTTCCAGTACTGCACACAGTAATCCAAGTGCAGCCTGACAAAAGATCTGTAGAGGGGCAGGATCACGTCCCTATACCTGGACGAGAAACCTCTTGCAATACAGCCCAGCATCCTGTTTGTCTTAACTGCTTTCCTGCATTGAGCAGAGTTGTTCATACTCCCTGTTACCACACCCCTAGGTCCTTCTCTTCCTCAGTGATCCCAAGCCTCACCCCTCCCGAACAATAGTCCCCTCCTTGGGTTCTTTGCCCCGAAATGCATAACCTTGCACTTTTTCTCATTGAATCCCAGCTGCCACTTCTCTAGCCATACCTCCAGTTTGGTTAGGTCCCTTTGTAGTTGTTCCCATCCATCATCTTCATCCACCAGTTCCCCTATTTTGGTATCATCTGCAAAGAGACTAATCCAGCTCCCAACTTCATGTGCAATATCTGAGATAAAGAGCCCAAATAGCACCGGGCCCAGCACCAAGCCCTGTGGCACATTGCTCATCACCAGTCTAGGTGTCGAGAGCTCCCCCCCCACTACCACCCATTGCAGCCTCCCCTGCAGTCAGTTCCTTATCCAGTTTGTCAGCTTCATCCCCACCCCTGCTGCAGTCAGCTTGCCCCCCCCCCAGCATCCCATGAGGCGCTGAATTGAAGACCTTGATGAAGTCCAAGTACAGGACATCTACAGCATGACGAATATCCAGCTGTCTTGTTACCCAGTCCTAATATTCTATTAGACTGGTCTGACAAGACCTCCCTGAGATGAACCCATGCTGCTGCCCATCCTGGAGGTCATTACCCTTGAGGAACGACACCAGCCTCTCTTTCAGTATCGTCTCCATAAGTTTACCCACTATGGAAGTGAGACTGACAGGCCAATAATTTCCTGGCTCGTCCCTAGGGCCACTCTTCCATATGGGCACCACATGGACCACCCTCCAGTCCTAAGGCACCCATCCCATGTCCAGGGGAGTGCTGAACAGGTCTTCCAGTGGCTCAGCCAATACCTTCACCATCTCCCTCAGCACCCTGGGGTGGATGCCATCAGGACCTGGTGCCTTGCCCACCTTAAATGCCCTCAGAAACTCTAGTACTCTACCCTCAATCATTCTATCCATCATCTCCTCCCCACCCCCACCCCCACCTCCTCCCAGTCCATGGTGGTAGTGGACCACCCTGTTCTTCGTGAAAACAGAGCAAAAGTATTAATTTAGTACTTCTGCTTGTTCCTGTCCCTTTTCCACCCACTCCCTTCCATACTTTTTCTTCACTGTATGGCCTCTGTACTTTCTCTTTTCCCTGACATATCTAAAAAGTCCTTCTCTCGTTCCTTGATGCCCTGCACTGACATTAGCTCCCTGGAGGCCTTGAATACTCTCACTCACTTGGTCACCTCCTTGGACTAACTCACATAAGCCTCCCTGTCCTCATCCTTCCTCGTTCTCCTGAACTTCTGGTAGCAACTCTCTTTGCCCTCACCCCCTCCAAAACTTCTCTGTTCAGCCAGCATTGTTTATTGGCTCTGCACTTCTTGCTCCTAGTCTTGGTGCAAGCTTCTGTAGCCTCTGTTATCCCTGTTTTAATAAGTTCACACTTTTGCTGTGCATCCATCTCTGGCCTAATGCCCTGAAGTCTGCCTTACAGTATTTCTCTCATATCGAATTCCAAACTCATAAAATCCAGCACCTTTGGTTCTGTGCCTCCAGAATCCCTGCCCAACTTGAGAGTGAACCACACTGTTTGGAGATTACTACTAGCTAGTGGGTCTTCCACCCTTATTTCCCTCATTGCCTCCTCATTTGACAGCACCAAGTCCTGCATGTTACCTAGTCATGTTGGCCCTCTGACCAGCTGTGTCAGGAGACCATCCTGGAATGCATCCAGGAGCACCTGCTCCCTGGCACTAAAGATGGCAGGGGTGCTCCAATTTACCCCCAATTGATTGAAATCACCACAATCAGCACACTCCCCTTTCTACACACCCTCCTTATTTGCTCTGCTAACTTAACTCCCTGTCCAGCTCCACTGATTGGGCAGGTGGTCTGTACACCACCCCCAGCTTCAGCTTTCTATCCTTGGAGTCCAGAAGCTGCATCCATAGTGCCTCTGTCCTCCCTTCCTCCCCCTCATCCCTGGTACATCTGATCCCATCCCTTATATAGAGTGCTACCCCAGCCCCTCTCCCAACCCCCCAGTCTTTCCTGTAAATTTTGTACCCCGGGATTGCCAGACCCCAATCATGGTACTGGGTGGACAATTCTCAGTCACTGCAAAGATGTCCACACTCCGCCTGAAAGGAGCACCTGAAGCTCTGCTGTTTTATTACCCAGGATCCTTGCATTTAGGGAGACTACCTTCCAACCATTCCCATCCACCCCCCATCAGTTCCTTGGTCTACCTCCCTCTCCATAGTCCCCTTCCCTTACCCTCAATGTTATCACAGGGGGACCACGTGTTTTGCACTCTAACCTGGTGACCCTGCATGTTCCCTACCTGTGCCACTTTTCCACTGCCTTTACCCCTAACTAGGGGGGTGAGCTCACTAGGCTCCACTTTCCTGACCCTTTTCCTTTCAGCAGTCCCCTTGACACCTCTCCCCTCCTAATTTAAATCCACCTTTGTTTATATATGCTCCTTTAGTTCGCTTTTTAGTACACCCTTTCCCTCCCTGTTCAAATGTCACCTGCCCCCCATGCATAGGTTACTATTGCCCCAGGTCCTGCCCCAGTCTGACACTAATCCACACTCCCTGGTGTGGCACCAATCTCTAAGCCACTCATTGAACTCCTTTATCCTTTTTTTCCTCACTGTACTTGCACATGGCACCGGGAGTACCTCAGAGAACGTCACCAACCCCCCCACCTCATCACACTGCCTACCCAAATCCTCAAAACTCCTCTTTACCACCTTTACAGTCTCCCCAGCCAAGTCATTTGTACCCATGTGCATCACTATGTGAGGTTTCTTCCTCCCCTTCCATGCACACTTGAGAAGCGTCTGCCCTGCCCTTCCCATGGTCAACACAGGAATAGCCTCAACCCAGGTACGACTGTGACTTTCTTTCCTTCCGCTCCATCTGACCCCTTTCAGTATACAATTCCTCAGCACTAGTACCTCCTTCTTGTCCCATACCCCCTCCTGTTTTCCCTGTCCACATTTCCAAAGTCCACACTGCCCTGCACCTTATTACCTTTATCTGCACCATTTGTGACTCCTACAACTTCCGCCCATAACCACCTCTCTCTCTGCCTCTACCCTGCTCTTCCTCGCCCCATTCTTTCCCTACCAGCCTGACTCCTGACTCCTGGTCCTTCACTACCCTTCTCCTCCCCCCCCCACTGATCTCCGACACCTCCACTACCAACTCTGATACCAACACTGAACAACTATTACTTGTTACCCCCACAGTGGTGTTCATCTTCTTCTTCCCCCTGCCCTGAGCCTTCCCTCCACTTACTACCCCTCTGCTCCCCTTACTCCCTTCCCCCTCCCTACATCCTCTCAGGATTTAGTCCTACTGTTCCTCCTCTACTTCTCCCACCTACTCCTCTTTGGGGTCCCTCCTGCTCCAGTTCCTCTCCCTCACCCTCTCCAGCTCCCTCCAGAGCCCCTGTACCTCTTCTTCCAGTCTGCTCAGCATGTAACAAATTGGACAATCCCCCAGTTTCCATAGTATATTTATCGAAACAGCTGCCCTACAACCATAGCATCCCACTATCCTCCCTGTGCTTGCCACCCTCACTCCATGTTGCCCCTCATTCCATCCACTATACCGATGTCTCCAGCTACCCTTATTAAAGCCCCTCTACTTCTCAGTGCGATCCCCTCATAATTCCCCACTTTCCTTCCCTACATTATTCACACTTAATTTAAATGTAACCTCAGTTACTTATTACACAGTATGTACAGCAATAGCTGGATACCATATGTGACCCTACTAGCTTGCTTCAGAGTCCTTTTGTACCCCGTTGTTCCCTAGCTTGTTAGCTCAGTATCTCTCATTGACACATTTATACATGATATTGACAGTTTGGATTTTAAACTTTTAACTTTAAATATGCAATTACCCCTCCTAAACCCAAACCTGTCAGTATGACTTTCAAACTTGCAACTTTGAAACATTTAAACCATAAAATCCAACTAGTAATAGCTTGAGTGTCTGAACTTTTCCCCACCTATTAGCTTTAAGAGTTAGCTCATATGGGAAGTTTGCAGCTCCCTAAGCTCCTCTCTCACAGCCTTCAAACCCAACCCCAGTGGCTTTTCAGTATTTCAGAAAGCCTGGTGGAGGGGGTGGGTGAGAAGGCTTTTGCAGCATCCACAGAAAGATTTAAGAATTTAAGCTACATTTAAAACACACCAGCAAAACTTACAAAAAAATGTAAAAGAAAAAATCTCAGAAATAAATAAACTCTCAAGAACAACTCACCACATATTCAGACTGCTCTGCTAGCTCTACCCACAGCAAGAAGAATTAACAAGCATTTGTCAGTGCTGAATGTTGTCGCGCACTGGCATTGGCTTTGGTAGTGCAGTGCAGAAACACATTTTGGGAAGGATGTGAAAAATGACAGCTGTACCGTTCACAAGGAGGTGTTAAAAATGGCAGTGTTGAAAATGTGGCATGTAAATATTGCAAATGTGCAAAATTAAAAGGGTGCGTGGGATATGCGCAACGCACACTTGTAACACAGTCATTTTATGGACTTTCGGCACCAAATTTTCAACATAGGCATTTTAGCATCTCTGCTCATGTACAGTACCACTGTCATTTCCTCACACTGTCCCAAAAAGTGATTTCACACAGCGACTGCACTATTCTGTGATGGACGTGCGAAAACACATTTCGGGCACGATAGGTAAAATGACAGCTGTACTGTTCATCAAGAGGTGTGGAAAAATGTCAATGGTGAAAATCCAGAGTGAAAATATTACAAATGCACAACTTTATGAACATGCGTGCATGCTGCACAACACACGCTCATAACACAGTCATTTTAAGGAGTATCATCACCAAATTTTCAGCATAGGCATTTTAGAACCTCTGCACATGAACAGTGTCACTGTCATTTTCGTAATCTACCCTGAACACTGATTTCCCACAGTGACCTTGCTATTGTGCGCTGGAAGTGCAGAAACACATTTTGGCCAGGATGTGAAAAATGACAGCTGTACTGTTCACAAGGAGGTGAACAAAAAAAATGACAATGTTGAAAATCTGGCATGAAAATATTACGAATTCACAAAGTTACGAGCGTGCGAAGCAACTGCACAATGTACATTCGGAACAGTCATTTTATGGAGTATAATCACCAAATTTTCAACATGGGCATTTTAGGACCTCTGCTCATGAGCAGTGTCACTGTCATTTTAGTAATCTGTACCGAACACTGATTTCCCACAGTGACTGCGCTATCATGCACCGGAAGTGCGGAAACACATTTTGGCCAGGATGTGAAAAATGACAACTTACTGTTCACAAGGAGGTGTAGAAAAATGACAATGTTGAAAATCTGGTGTGAAAATATTGCAAATTTGCAAAGTTACGAGCATGCGTAGCAACTGCGCAACACATGCTCCTAAAACAGCCATTTTTTGGATTTTTTCCACCAAATTTGCAATATAGGCTTTTTGAGAGTCCACCTCATGGACACTGCCACTGTCCTTGCATTAATCAGTCCCAAAAGGTGATTCCATGCAGTGACTGCAAAATCACCTTTTGGGGCCGATTAACGTCATAACAGTGACAGAATTCATTAGGAGGGGTCCCAAAAACCCCATGTTGAAAATTTGGTGCAACAGTTCCAAAAAATGCCGGAGATATGCATCAAAGTTGAAAAAACCCTATTTATTCCATTATAAGCTTACCGGCATTTTCTCAGTTCGTGGTCGGCTTTGAAGAGTGCAGACGTGTTCCCAGTCCACCAAAGATCTTCACGCCAGACTCTGGAGGTAAGTATGGGGTGATGGGGGGGTATGGGGAGGCAGGGTGTGCAGTGGATGGGTGTGGGTGGTGGGTAGGGAGACTACAAGGGACTGTTTTCTGTTTACAGGTGTAAAAAAATAACATCGCAGATGGTTATTTTTTTTTTTTACCGGTTTTTTTTTGGGGTTGGATACAGTAGCCGATGGGGGATTGGCACCCCCGTCGGCAAATAGGGAGTGGTGAACACTAGCTGAGGGGATTGGCACCCTTCAGCACAGAAGAAGGGGGGGACATCATGCCGATAGGATTTTGTGCCTAATCTCTCGTTTATATGCATTCCCCTTCCCACTTTTAATGTGCCGACAGAGATTGGGCACCCTGTCAGCAACAATGTAAGTGGGGTAAGGACCCAAGGGAATTGGGGCACCCCTCAGCAAGCAAAAGGACGGGGATACATTATGCCGGACGGGGAGTAGGCTCCTCGGCACAGATGAGGCAGGGTAAGCCAATGGGGGATTGGGCACTGCCGACATCGGCAGTTTAGCAGCCACTGTGCTGCCATGCTTGTAGCTGGTGAAGCACATAGGAAAGTCCGCTGCATGTGACGAGCTTTGCTCACATTACAGTGGACCTTTCCTTAGATGTGCTCTCCACATTAGTATGTATGGTGTGGTGCCGGCATGCTGGCTGATTGGGGAATGCGGGACACACCTACTGGTGCATGCCCTGCATTCGCCCAACAGTGACCACACCTCCAAATCTCCACTACCGCAAGATGTTGGTTGCGAAAGCACGCCAACATAAAAATGCCTCAGTGAGCATTTAACAGACATTAACTGAAATGCAAACAACCTTAATTGGCTGGCTCTGTTGCTGGCCAGGGAATCCTTCCCTCAGCAGCTGTCTCCAGCCACAGAAAGAATTAAGCTACATTTAAAACACACCTCCGGCCACAGAAAGCTTTAAGGATAAGCAACATTTAAAACACTCCAGCAAAACTTACAAAAATGTAAAAGAAAAAATCTCAGCGATAAACTCTCAAAAACAGCTCACCACATATTCAAACTCCCCTGTAAGCTCTACCTACAGCAAGAAGAATTAACACTCTGCTATGCTCCCCCCCCCACCCCATGGAGACCCAGCTCTCATTTTCCCTGCATTAACTAAACCTTTCAGGGTAGTTTTGGCTCTTTGAAATGATGCGGAGCTTAGAGTGCAAGCAGCTCAAGGGGTTCATGCTCCCATATTATTCTGCCCCTTACCATCTCATCTGCGTGCACCATTAAACCCCCCAGCAGGCATAATGTCCCAAACAACATCCTATCCTGTAAAATCAATGATAAAGTCCCAAACTAAATAGAGCATGAGTAAAGTAGCTCTCCCCGGAGCCAGGTGTATTGTGCGGGGGATTGGTGCTCCCATTACTTACTACCCCCCCAATCTCTATATTCCAGAAAGAAGAGAAGCATCTAAGCTACAGCACATATTATTGGAAAATACTAAAAGCCTTCTCTGGCAAGAAAGGAGGCAGCTGGTCTCTGGAGAAAAAAACTGCTACCATGCTGTAGCTGCAAAAAGTTCCATCTTCACAGATCCAGCAAGACCTTGGTTGCAGATGGTGTGGTGGGCAAATGTTCATCTGGAGTCTCTTGCATGCAGTCTTCCCAATCATACATGATGGGGGCCCAGTTCCCACTGATGCCATCCGCTGCTACATTCAGGCTCAGTGTGGTTCCAGCATCCATCGGATCCTCCAAATTTAAAGCCATCTGGAGGAGGTCTCGCAGGGGCTCACACGGGTTGGTAGTCTTGACGAACATGTCCTAAGCAGAAGAGCTGCTCCCATCAGAAAGATGTATCTTGCACTGTTGGTGCCTTGATCTCCCTCTGCGGGTCCTGGCACCACTTGACGGGGGCTGCTCGGCGCTTTGTGGCCTTCTCTTGGTCTTTGGCCTACCCCTTTGGACTTTTTGCCACTCAGTTCTGTCCTACTGGAGTTCTGCTGTGTATTGAGGCTGATCTACCCAGATGTCGGGGGTGGTAGAAACCTCCATCAATTGCAGGGCCTGACCATGAGGTTGCAACTGTGGCTGTTGGTGGTCCACTCGTTCTCCTGCGTTGTCCTCAAGGGAAAGTTTGATTTCTTTAGGGCTGTTGAAAGTGATATATCCCCCGTACTGGACTTGGAGCATTGCTGGATAATGCAAAGATGCTGGTATTTTCATTTTGTATAGGATTTGCTTTACCAGTCCATAGGCCATCCACCATTTTGATAGTTCAAGACATTAATCCTGATATATCTGTACAGGGTTGCCTTCCCACACCAGTCATTTCAGGTCTCTGGCAGCCTGCAGGTATAGTTCTTTTTTGGGGAAATGTAAGAACTTTCACAATATCAGCCTCAGACATTCTCCCTGTCTTGGCCATGGCGCAAGCGAGCGATGGGCTCACTCCAGCTCCAGGGAACCCGGTTGTTCATTTTTAGCATCTTTAGGAGGCTTCTCCTCAGAAAGGCATTCATTTCGGTGCCTTCTGCAACCTCAGGGATACCAATTATTTAATATTTTTTCTTCTCCCTCGATTATCCAAATCATCAGTTTTAGCAAGGAGATATTGAAGTTGGTTATTGTGATCTCTCAGCTGACAATGGTGATTATGCAAGATGTTGTCTTGCTGTTTAATTACTGTTTCAGTGCTATTGACTCTGGTTGTTAAAAGGGATAGATCTTTTTTTGTTCTAGCAGTTGTGTCTTTCTATTCTGCAGTGTCTGACAAGACTGTACTGAGCATGGCAGTTATATTCACCAGTTGCAACTCCATATTAGTGGTTCCAGAGAGGGCTACCCCTGCCCCTTGCCCTAGGTGCCCCTCCATTGAGATCTGTCAGTTCTAGGCACCAAACTTGACTCTGGTGGTCTGGCAGTATCTAACAGACCCAGAATGTAGGATTCAATTTGGCAGACCCAGAATAGCTGTAATCAGTGCCCACAAGTTCAGAGTCCGGCTAGCGTGGTATCAAAATGAAGGTCACTACCTGCAGAAGTTTGATCCGTCGAGTGTTCAGGGATAGGAAGTGAACGAAATGATTGATGGGTCCAGCATGAACTAGATATTGCAGCTATTCACTTTACACACCCTCCATCTTGGCTGGCTAGCTCCACCCTCCCCCACCACAGTACAAATTCTAATACTGGGTAAAATGATACTAATAACTACCTTATGACCTTTGGCACTAAGGAGAGAGCACCCCTGATGGAAGAAATCTCTGAGGATCCATGGCCTTGGCAGTCATCCTTCTTGGCATGGATATTATAATTGTTTTCTGTGTTAATTTGGAATTCCAATTCAGGGGAAACGTTTGGAGAGATACCTTTTGCTCTGTCCTTCTAATGTGATAACATTGTGGGAGTTCTTCAAATACATATACCTCTCCAAACCAAAGGAAGTACCTTAGAAAAGGAGGACACCCAAGTATTGACATGATAGAGGAGAGAGTAACTGCTAAAAAGCTTGCATCCAGTCTCAAGACTGTGCAAAGGCCTAATCATGGCTGGAAACAAAAGGAAGGGATACATTATGAGACTAGGTGAACCTTAGACATAGGGAGAATAGCTTTCAGAGGTGCTGCCAACGTGGTCAGCACAGCTAAAAGAAAAACATGTGAGTTTAGGCCCCACACTCCAGCAGCTGAAGTCTAAAATACCACACAGTGAGGAGCCACCATCCATAGATCTTCACTGCTGAAGCTTCCCCCTGAGGGATGGACTTTCTCACTACATGGTGCGATTGGTGGGGGGACCACAGGAGACAAGCAGCCTGAAATAGCCTCCACACTGCAAGGCCTTACCCTCAAAATGTGGACTATAATGGAAGTGAGTGAGTGAGTGAGAGAGAAGGGAATAGGATAATTACCAGTAGGAATGCATTCGTAGAGCTTGATGGCATGATGTAGATAGGGAACGACTGCATAATGATGCAGAGTGAACAAATGATAGATTGGTACTAGATTGAATGAGGATTGCTGAAGAATGACAGGTATTATAGTAAATGAACCAAATGATACAGTTCTGGAATTGGGAATGCATACCAAAGACCATTATCTTAATTAATTAATTAATAATGCATAGTAGTGTGTTGTTCTGTATAGAAATCCATCCCTTTCAAAATGTTATTGTACCACAGTTCAAAGGTAATGGAATGTGATGTACCCTTCTGTGGCATGATAGCATGCTGAAACCTCTAGAAACTGCACGAGTCAGTTGCATTATAAAAATGAAAGAACCACCTAGTGTACAGTTCATTCAACAGTGAGTCAGGTAACCATGATGGGAGGCCAGGGAGTTCAGAGACATAAAGTGAAGCTGCAAGTGGGGGAAGTAGGAAAGAACAGGGGTGAAGAATAAATACTATACATTATACAAAAAATAAATTTACAGGATCAGCAACATTATGCACAACCTCAGTGTTCTGCCGCCTCAGAGTTCTGATTCCCATGGACCTCTTGAGTTTCATCCTCAAGATCAAATGGAATAAGAAGCCCTCTGTGGCAGAATACACTGGTTGTGCATAGATGCTCATACAGCATTCTTTTTTTTTTTTTAAGTTATCTTTTTACCTCCTCCTACGCTCTGGCTTCCACTTCTCCTTCAGGCCCTTCCTAGTGTTTCTCCACTCCTGGCCATCCTCTTCTTGAGCGCTGCTCTCACAACATATAGCAGCCAACCTCCGAGTCATCCCAGAGTAACCCATCTCCAGGCGGGTCCCCCTCCTTCGAGGGGGAAGGCACCGGGGGGGGGCAGGAAACCCCAGTACTCTATTTTTTATCCTTATGTGCTCGAGGGTGCTGCAGTGGAGGGGCAGGCTCCTGGAGGTTCCGAGGGCATGAAGTATACAGAGGCCGTCATTCAGCAGGAGCCGAAGTTGTTTTCCAGCTTTCTGGTTGTCCTTCCTGCACCGCTGCATGTAGTACCCCTGGTCTCCACCAGGGCCACTACAAGAGGGAGGCTTCCCTCTCAACTCACCCCAGGAGAGGAGAGGAGAACAGTCCTCCGGACGCTCAATCCTCTCCTTCCCCAGCCAGCCCCCGACGACCCAAGTCCATTCCCAAATGCGGGTGGCCGGCGTGGTTCGAGGTGTGGTGTCCAGCACCTCAGACCTCTGTGCCACCTGGCCAGACACCAGCATTCTTTATATTTATTAATTTCAAAACTTCCACTAGATAAGACATACTGAGCAAGTAACATTTCATTTCCAGATGTGTCCTGGGGGATGGAAGAAGAGAAGTATACAATACAGGATGTACAAGTGAAAATACATAATGCGAGGTGCAGTTGTAATAAAAATAAATGTACAAGAGCAGAAACAGATACAGAGGAGGACGAGCACAGAGAAAGGTTTCACAATATCAGTTCCAACTCCAAGTACACCTTCTTCAACTGATAGTGGAGATAGTAGTGGTGGTATTGCTAAAAAATTTACAGGATCAGCAACTTTATGCACAACCTCAGTGTTCTGCCACCTCAGAGTTCTGATTCCCATGGACCTCTTGAGTTTCACCCTCAAGATCAAATGGAATAAGAAGCCCTCTGTGGCAGAATACACTGGTTGTGAATAGTTGCCCATTCAGCATTCTTTTTTTTTTTTTAAGTTATCTTTTTACCTCCTCCTATGCTCTGGCTTCCACTTCTCCTTCAGGCCCTTCCTAGTATCTCTCCACTCCCAGCCATCCTCTTCCTGAGCGCTGCTCTCACCACATATTGCAGCCAACCTCTGAGTCATCCCAGAGTAACCCATCTCCAGGCGGGTCCCCCTCCTTCGAGTGGGAAGGCACCAGCGAGCCGAGAAACCCCAGCACTCTATTTTTTATCCTTATGGGCTCGAGGGTGCTGCTGTGAAGGGGCAGGCTCCTGGAGGTTCTGGGGGCATGAAGGATACGGAGGCCATCATTCAGCAGGAGCCGAAGTTGTTTTCCGGCTTTCTGATTGTCCTTCCTGCGGGCCAGCATGTAGTCCCCGGTCTCCACCGGGGACACTACAAGAGTGAGGCTTCCTCCCAACCCACCCCAGGAGAGGAGAGCAGTCCTCCAGATGCTTAATTTTCCTTCCCCAGCCAGCCCCAACGACCGGAGTCCGTTCCCAAACGCGGGTCACCAGCGAGGTTCGAGGTGTGGCATCCAGCACCTCAGACCTCTGCACCACTGGGCCGGCCACCAGCATTCTTTATATTTATTAATTTCAAAACTTCCACTAGATAAGACATACTGAGCAAGTAACATTTCATTTCCAGATGTGTCCTGGGGATGGGAGAAGAGAAGTATACAATACAGGATGTACAAGTGAAAATACATAATGTGAGGTGCAGTTGTAATAAAAATAAATGTACAAGAGCAGAAACAGATACTGAGGAGGACGAGAACAGAGAAAGGTTTCACAATATCAGTTCTAACTCCAAGTACACCTTCTTCAACTGATAATGGAGATAGTAGTGGTGGTGTTGCTAGGGAAAGAAGTTGTGAAAGTGTGTGGCTAGGGCTGGGTGCATGATAGTAAGGTCAAATAATCCCTGGTTCAGTAGTCCACAGAAGTCCACTGATTCCACCTCATCTCTTCGTATCCTTTGCAGGACCTCCAGTATTTCTGATTGCACCACCCTGAGCAATTTAGAGGCATGCTGGCTTCTTCTTACTTCTGGAAGTTCTTTAGGTCCAGTTCCACTTCCCCTACACAATAACAAGACAGAAATGATTCATTAATAAATGTAAAACCAAGCACTGCCCCTGTTCATCTCATATGAACAATTTCCCTGGCCTTCAGTTCTGGGGAGATGACAATTGTTAGTCTGCCTTGAACCACTAGATTATGCTGTCCCAATATCAAACAGCAGCACTACACAGCCCAGTGCTACTCACACATAGAAACATAGAATCTGTTGGCAAAAAAGAAAAAGACTGTGTGGGCCACCCATCCTGCCCAAGTGATCCCTGCCTATTTTATTTCCGCAGACCCTATCTGGTCTCTGGCAGCCCTCCTCTCTCTGCCTCTGTTCTAATATACCCCTATGTTTATCTCATGCATTCTCAAAGCCCTCCACCATTCTAGCTTCCACCACTTTGGCTGGCAGTTGATTCCATGCATCTGCCATCCTTTCAGTGAAGAAAAATGTCCTCACATCCCTCCTGCACTTCCCCTCCTCCAGCTTCACCACATGCCCTTTAGTCCTGGAGCTTGGCCTACATATAGTAACATAGAAACATAGACGGTGACAGCAGATTTATGTATTTATTTATTTAACTTTTGTTACCCAAGTAAGTGTAATGAGCCAAGGCCCTTTTTTATTTACAACCTGGGACTGTATCAGACAGTCAAGATGTTATATAAAAATAAGAACAATTAATATAACAAACAATACAATAATAAAGGACCATGATAAGGACTGTGTGGCCTGCCTAGTCTGCCCCTTTTTCCTACCTAATGAAATACCATAGACCCTTGTTGATCTGCAGCTTAACCTCTCTTCCTTACTGCAAGAGTACACTTACAGGTATATGTCTATCCCATGCATTCTTGAATTTCCTACTGTTTTTGCCCCCACCAACTCCACAGGGAGTCTGTTCCAAGCATCCACTACTCTTTCTGTGAAAAAGTACTTCCTCACATTGCTCCTGAGCCTACCCTCCCGCTACCCTCATATCATGCCCCCTTGTTCTTACACACCATCTTTTCTGAATGATGCTACCCTCCTGCAACTTGTTCATACCACTGAGGTACTTGAATGTCTCTATCATACCCCACCTCCTCTCCCCCAAGGAATACATACTGAGGTTCTCTATTCTTTCCTCATATGATGCAGTCCTTGCACCAATTTTGTTACCCTTCTCTGGACTGCCTCTATTATTTTTATGTCCTTCTGGAGATGTGGCCTTCAAAACTGGACATAATACTCCAGATGAGGTCTCACTAGTGATCTGTACAGTGGCATAACCACCTCCTTTTTTCTGCTGGTGATACCTCTCCCTATGCACCCTAGCATCCCGCTGGCTCTTCCCTCAGCCTTCTCACATTGTTTGGTTACCTTTAAGTCATCAGATATGATTACCCCAGGTCCCTTTCTTGATTGGTGGCCATCAGTATCTCTCCCCCCATCTTGTACTTCTCCCTTGGATTTCTTTGCCCCAAATACATGATGCTGCACTTGACTCATAGCTGCCATCCTCTCAACCACTCAAGCATGATTAGGTCCTTCTTCATTTTTTCCACCAACACCCCCCAGACCCTGGATTGTCAACCCTGTTGCAGATCTTAGGATCATCTGCAAAGAAGCATGTCTTCCCCTCCAGCCCCTCTACAATGTCACTTATGAAGACATTAAAGAGGTCTGGCCCCAGCATGGATTCCTGTGGCACCCCGCTAGTCACCACCCTCTCCTCGGATAGAACACCATTTACCATCACCGTCTGTGTCCTGTCAACCAGTTTCTAACCCAGTTTAATACCTTGGGGCCTACTTCTAGGCTGCCCAAATTATTTACCAAACTCCTATGAGGGATGGTGTCGAAGACCTTGCTGAAATCTAGGTAGGCCACATCCACCGCCCCTCCCTGATCTACGTTCTTGTTCACTCAGTCAAAGAAATCTATCAGATTTGTTTGACAAGATCTTCCCACTATGAATCCATGCTGCCTCAGATCCTGTGCTCTTCTGGATTCAAGAAATATCACAATCCTTTCCTTTAGCAGTGACTCCATTAATTTCCCCACCACTGAGGTCAGGCTTGACTAGTCTATAGTTCCAGCCTCTTACCTGTTCCCACTTTTTTAGAGAGGGACTACATTTACCCTCCTCCAGTCCCCTGGAACCACTCCTGTCTCTATTGATTTGTTGAATATGGCTGTTAGTGGTGCTGCTAGCACCTAAGTTCTTTTAATATTCTGGGATGTATCCCATCTGGCCACATAGCCTTGTCCCCTTTCAGATTCTCTAGTTCCTTTAGGAATTATTTCCTCTGTAAATGGGCTAATATCCACCTATCACCTAATAGTGGTCATTCTCCTTCCCTTTCTTCTGTACATACTGAACAAAAATATTTGTTCAGGATTGTTGCTTTTTCTAAGCCCTGCTCTGTACACACTCGTCCCCTTTTAACCTCACAATCCCACCCCTGGTCTTTTTTCTTTCACTAATGTATCTGAAAAGGGTCTTATCTCCTTTCTTCATTCCTGGTGCTATTTTTTCCTCTGTCTGCACCTTTGTGCTCATGACTGCTTTCCCCGCCTCCCTCTACTTTTCCAGATACAGTTTCCTGTCCCCCCCCACCATGTTTCCTTGTACCTCCTGAAAGCTAGCCTTTCCTATCTTACCTTCCCGGCCACGCCTTTTGAGAACCATAGTGTTTTTTTCTTTCTCTTTGTTTTGCTTAGCTACCTAACACAAAGGCTTGTTGCCTCTGCTATGGCTCCCTTAAGGTGAGCCCATTGTTTTTCTACACCCCTCTTCTTCTTCTTCTCTTTCAGGGCTTCCTTGAGACATTCCTCCATTTTGCAACGTTGACCAATCTGAAATCCATGCTTTTGTGTGGTTTGACTCCTCCACTGTTCTCAGATTGAACCACACCGGACAATGATCACTAGAACCCAGGTGGCTACCCACCATTACGTCGGTGACTCTGTCCCCATTGGTGATTACCTGGTCCAATATTGCTCTTTCACTGGTGGGTTCCGCCACAAGTTGTTTGAGGCACGCCCCTGCAGGGCATCCAGGATGACTCTACTCCTGGCCGTGGCTGCTGCCCGAGTGCTCCAATCCACATCAGGCATATTGAAGTCTCCCATCAGCAGCACTTCACCTACGGCTGTCATTTTGTGTATGAGGGAAAGGGAAAGGGGAAATTGTTTAACTAGGAAAGGCACACTAAGCCAGAACTTGTTTCCAGGTGCGACCTGGGAGCACAAGGATGTTAAGTGACTTGCTCAGGGTCACACAGTATGCAAGTTGGAGCTGTGGGATTCAAACCCAGGCCTCCGGGTTTGCAGCTTAGAGCCCTAAACTGTTGCACTATGCTGCCTGTATACTGCCTGGAAGTATGACTTCCAGTACTGCCCTGTCCATCTCCTCCCCTTGTGCTGGAGGTCTATAGATCACACCAGTGTGAATGGTGGTGCCATTCCCTATCTCTATGGTGATCTGCAGTTCTTCCATGCTCTCCTGTATTCCCTGAACTTCAGTTGCTTCAAATCCCTCCCTGACATAGATAGCCACCCCTCCACCCTTTTTTCCCAACCTGTCTTTTCTAAATAGTGTAACCTGGCATGACTATATCCCATTCATGGTTCCCTGTGTACCATGTCACAGTAACATCAACAATGTCCAGGTCCACCTTTGCCATCAAAGCCACTATGTCCGGGATTTTATTTCCCAGGCTGTGGGCATCCTTGCACTTGGCCTTCCAAGTTTTGCAGCCTCCCCTTCTAGTAGCTCCCCTACTTTCACCATGTCTTTCCTACCTTCCCCTCCTATTTTATATCATTCTTCCTAATCTGTGCCATTCCACCTATCTCAGTTTTAGGTTTTTGTGTTGAAATCCCAACCGTAGGGTCCTCCATACTGACTGCTTCATTTTGTGTGGGGGGGGGGCAGTTAGCCCCGCTTGGCTAGTTTAAATGCTTGCCAATGAAGCATTTAAACCTCTCACTCAGGATCCTGATCCCTCCTGGATAGATGCAGTCCATTCTACTTGTGTTGACCTGTATCCCTCCAGGTGGGACTGCAGTCACCAATGAAGCTGAAGCCCTCTGCTCTGAACCAGTCCTCCAATCATGCATTGACTCTCTTGATGCAGAGTGCCTTGTCCTCCCCTTTGTCTTTGAGTGGTAGCACCTCTGAAAAGGTTACAGTGCGTGTCACTTGTCTAAGACCCCTCCCCAGCTCCCTGATGACCTCCTACACTACTCTAACCTCGTCACCAGCAAGATCATTGTTCCCAGGTGGACAATGATGTCTAGCCCTCCCTCCTGTCCAGCTGCCCCAGCAATCCTCTGGATAAGCTTTTAATCCCTCCAAGCAATGGTACCAGTTAAGCACTTAACCTCCCTCTCTCCCACTCCATCCGCTCCCAAGTCTACACCCTTAACAACAGAATCCCCCACTAGGAGTTGCTTCCTCCTCTTCTGAGGTCCTCTGCCTCCCCCACTGGGGTCTCCACCATGGAGGACCCCCACAATCTCCTTGGTCTCCACTGCAGGTGCCTCTTTGGGACAGTCCCACCCTGCCAGCGCAGCATAGTAGTTGTAGAGTAAAACTGTAGAAGGAATGTGCCTCTGTTCCACTGCCCACACCCTTTACAAGCCCACTGTTGTCCAGCTGCTCCTCAGCCTAGGCAACCTTGGAGGCAGCAGGGGTGGATACAAATATATGAACATATGATTCAGCCATCACAAAAAGGACTTGCAGTTTCATACCTGCCTGAGTTTTCAACTGAGGGATCTACCCCCTCCCCATTATTCATTCCTCATTTCCCATCGATGCCCCCACGCAACTTTCCCTTTTACTGTGTCCAAACCTCTCTTCAAGTTGTCCACAGTCTGCACAGAGACAACTTCCTCCAGCAACTCATTCCATTTCACCACTACAATCTCAGTGACAAAGTATCTCTTCATTTCCCTCTTGACTCTCCACCCACGCTTGAGGTAGTGCCCCTTCGTGGTCCTGTTCTAAGTTTGAAGAAACCCTCAGAGCTCACATTGTTGACATCTTTAAGGTATTTAAAGGTTTTAATCATATCTCCTCTCTCTTTCTCTTCTATTCTCCAGGAAGTACATACTGAGATCTCTGAGTCTCTCCACTTATGGTTTGCCTTGCTGCCCCTGGATCATACTGATTGCCTTTCTGTGAACTGTGCCCAGCAGGTTGATGTCTTTCTTTAGGTAGGGGCACCAATACTGCACACAGTACTCAACATGTGGCTGAACTAGTGATCTGTACAGTGGCAGAATGACCTCCACTTCTCTGCTTGTTATACCCCTGGCTGTACAGCCAAGTCTCCAATTTGCTTTAGCCACCTCTCTCCTGCACTGTGCTTCAGATCGCTCGTATAATCACACCTAAGTCTGTTTCCTCTTATGACTTGATAACTTGCACACTTCCCAGCCAGTAATTGGCCTCTGGGTTTTTTGCCACAAGTGCATTACCATACACTTTTTGGCATTGAAATCCAGTTGCCAAGTACTGGACCACTTCTCTAGTTTGGAAAAGTCTTCTCTAATATTTTGTCTCCCCTCTTTCAAGTCCATTCTTCCACAAAGCTTTGTGTCATCCACAAACAGGCATATCTTACTTTTTATCTCATCTGCAAATTTGCTGATGAAAATGTAACAACCCTGGACTAAGCACTGAGCTCTGAGGGACCCCACTAGTGACTGGTCTAGCCTCTGAGAACACCCCCCTGACCATTACCTTCTGACTTCTATCTTGCAGCCAGTTTCAAATCAACCTAGCCAGTTTTCTTATATCCTCAGGTCCTCCAGCTTCCTAATTAATCTCCTGTGGGGGGCAGAGTTAAAGGCCTTACTGAAATCCAGATACAGCGTGCCTGATTCACAAAGCTCCCCTGAATGGCATAAGGGGCTTGTGCCATAAGGAATGGAGCAAGGTGCAGCTTGTGCCAAATGATGCACCAGGAGCAAGTAATTAAAGCAGCCTGTGTTTGTGCTAAAGGGGGCTTGCCCAGTCTTGCCTCACAAAATGGGCTGCTGCATAACAATAGGGGGCTTGCAGCAGATGCAAGCTGTCATATCCCCTAAACTTGGGATTCACTAAACCCTCCCAGAGGGTAAAATTCTGAGTACCCAGGGCTGGTCTAAGGGAACATTGAAGTGTGTCCTCTGGGAAGGCTAGTGAACTTATGCCATGTGCCATGCTCTCCCCTTCCCAGTCCCGATCCCCTTTATATTAAAAAAGTTATGTCCTTGGTAGCTATTGGTCCCCCCCAGACCATATCCCCTTGTAATTAAAAAATTACTTTCATGGTGGCTAGCATCCCTCTTGAGCCTCTGGTAATATAAAAAACATCAAGTCCCTGGTGGCTAGTGGTCCTCTTCCCAGCCCCGATCCCCTTGTAATAAAAATATTTCATCCATGGTGGCTAGCGGCCCCTCCAGCCCGGTTTCCCTTGTAATATAAAAAAGTCATGCTCCTGGTGGCTAGTGGTCTCCTCCCAGCCCCGATCCCCATCTCATTACTATAATCATGTCTCTGATGGTCTGGTGGACCCTCTCCATATCCCTGATCTGCCAATATAATTTAAATATATCCTTCCCTGGTGTTCTAGTGGACCCCACCCCCCACCCCTAGAAGGCAGTGCCCCACCACCCTGCTCCTCAGTCCCATCCCCGGGCTGGCGACTGACACAGCCCTCACTCTCCACCATGGTCGGACACTGACTAAGCTGTCAAGAACCATGTACTGTATGCAGTACATGCTCACTGACTGACAGAGCTGTCAGTCAGTGAGCACTATTTTATACAGTATGTGCTCCTTGATGGCTCAGTCAGTGGCCAACCACAGTGGAGAGTGGAGGGCTACGCTGGTCACCAGCTTAGGGGTGGGATTGGGGAAGCTGGGTGATGAGGCACTTCTTGCTTGGGTGGGGATCCACTAGACCACCATGAAAGGATATATTTAAACTATATGGGTAGATCAGGGACAGGTAGGGGGGTCCACTAGACAACCAAGAACATGATTACAATAATGAGATGGGGATCAGGGCTGGGGGAGACTGCTTGCCACCAGGGATATGATATTCTTTATATTACAAGTATATTACAAGGGGATTGGGGCTTGAGGGGTCATTAGCCACTATGAATGTGATTTTCTTTAATAACAAGGGGATCAGGGCTGGGGAGCAGCTAGCCACCAGGGACTGCTGTCCATAGTTCTATTGCTGCACAGCCACCCCACAGCTTGTGGCACACCTTCCTTATGGACCATCTGTTTGGTGCAGGGCCACAGTTGCTGCAAGCTGTGGGACTTTGTCACTGGGACCCTACCCATAGTGAATCGGCGCAGGGTCCCTGGTGCACTGGTGATCGATACAAGCTGCCTTTTGTGCAGCTTGCTCTGACCTACATGAATCCAGCCCTAGATGTCTCCTGCTCGTCTACTGTCCTGGTTACACAGAAAAATAAATCAGTGAGGCTGGTCTGGCATTGCCTCATTTTGAAAAGACTTCCCTTCTGTACCCTGCTCACCCCTGTGAGGTACTTGTAGGTCTCGATCATGTCACGTCTTTTACTCATCTACTTTGCATGATGAAGGTGACACTGAGTCAGCAAAGAAAAAGTACAGTTGTTCAGGAGATGGTAAGATATAGCGAGATCACAGTGCTACAAAATGAAGTGTGTAGCATAAAAGCAGCATTTAAGAGAGAGTGCCAATAAACAAAATTTGTTTGTTAGTGGAACTGTCAGAAAAGGGTCAGAAGTAGAGGCAGAGATTGTACTGTGCAAGAGGAGAAGCACTAGAGAAAGAGGAGGAGAATAGCAAAGGTAGGCACATCGATTAGAGCAAGAAGGACAGGGGAAGCAAGCTAGAAGGAGTGGTACATGGAAACATGAGAGGAGTAGGAGTAGAAAAAAAGCACAGCATAATAAGGGGCATGGGGAAGGGCATGAACAAAATGAAGATGAAAAGGGGAAACTGTTTAACCAGGAAAGGCAGACTAACCCAAAACTTGTTTCCAGGTGCAACCTGGAAGCACAACAAAGTTAAGTGACTTGTTCAGGGTCACACAGTATGTAAGTGTGGGCTGTGGGATTCAAACCCAGGTCTCCAGGTTTGCAGCTCAGAGCCTTAAACCACAGTGTTATACTGCTTCCTAGATGAAGAATGAGAGGAGACTTAAAAAGTGTGATTTTTTTCTTATCGCACCATCAATTAGTAGTAATGAGAGTGATAGCAAGAGAAGTTAAGGTGCCACAAACGTTTGCTGTCAGTAAATTGTCCTGACAGAAGAAGATCGCTATTCGTTTGGTGGGTTGTCAATCAAAAGTTGTTCTCTAATGCAATTGCCTGTCTGTTCGATGGGTGCTGTTTTGGTTCCCCTGTTCAGCTATTGGCTGATTTGGTATTCTACTGTGATTGGTTAGCGAATTGTTTGTTCTGATAGGCTAGTTGTGGACCTGCACTTCTGTACCAAGATTTGAAGTGTGCAGAGTAGTGGATTGGAGCCTGTCACTCTATTTTTCTTCTTATTGTGAAGCTGATGTAATTTTCTGTGGCTAAGTTGCTGAAGTTTTTCCATTTCTAGTCAGTGTACTTGTGTGCATTGCCTGGGTGAGTGACATTAAGTTTAATATTCCTTTTTTCATAATTTGTATGTCAACTTACTGAATGTTATGTGATCTTTTATGTTTGTTTTCTTCAGCGTCTGGCCTCAGAGTTCATTTTATTCATTGAGGCACAGATCATCTGTTTAATGCATTGTCTGAACATGTTAAAACGTGTTAATGTTACAGTGCTGTAATAACATGTCACTCATTTTATTTGTTATTTTTTTATATTTCAGATTGTGCTCATGAAGGACAGGTTTTGATATTGTCCAGCTCATCTGCAGATCGTCAGTGGTGCAGTGATTTGAAATCTCTATTTTTGCTTCAGTGCTGTAAGCAATCTTGCTTAGTTTCAGTGACGGTGTCTTCATTTGGTAAACTACTACTACTGTGTGAGCTGCTTCTGCTAGGCTGGTGTCTGTGATACAAACAGTGTTTTTTGAGGTGTAATGGACGTCTCTAGTAACAGCTGATGTTGCTTGTTAAGTGGGATGACTATAGCATGTTTATGTGGGAGGACTGTGTCACGTTACTGGAACAAGCAATGTGTTGACCAGTATTGTCCTGTGAGGTGAAGTGTGTGTGTTCTGACATGAGTATCCTGTCAAGACTATGTGTATTCTTCAGTATTGCTAGGTGATGCACTATTGCTAGAGATATGCTAACTTTTATGTTGTGCAGGTCTGTGTCATGTTACTGGAATAAGCAATGAGTTGACCACTATTGTCCTGTGAGGTGAAGTGTGTGTTCTGATAGGAGGATCCTATTAAGACTATATGTATTCTGCAGTATTGCTAGGTGATGCACTATTCCTAGAGATATGCCAACTTTTATGTTGTGCAGGTCTGTGTCATGTTACTGGAATAAGCAATGAGTTGACCACTATTGTCCTGTGAGGTGAAGTGTGTGTTCTGACAGGAGGATCCTGTCAGGACTATATGTATTCTGCAGTATTGCTAGGTGATACACTGTTCCTGAAGATATGGTAACTTATGTTGTGCATGTTTTTTCAGTTATTTATTTAATGTTGTCATCGTTGTCTACCTGTGTTGTTGTTACAGTGTTGTGTTACTGGCAATGGGTGGGAATGGCTACTGGCTTCTGTGGCTATGTAATTGCAATGTCTCTGGTATGCTTATGGCATCCCTGATATCTTGCTCAGTAGTCCTTTTTTTGTAATGTGAGTTTTGTATCCTGATAGTGGTATGCTGTCAGAAGTAAGTCTATCCTGAAAGCATGATCCTTTCCAGAGTACTTTCATGGCTCCATGCTTTAATGTGGAAGTTGATGCATTGTTCTGGTAGGTTCAGCAATGTGGCGTGTGTGTGATATGAACTGTGTTTCGTTGTACTTTCATGGTATAAGTTATGTTTGATTTCTTGGCTGTTACCTGGTCAAGCAGTGCCCTTTCCCAACACATAACCCTGCAATGAACCACGTGTTGAAATGTGTGATGACTTCATTGACTGTAATGTGTCTTACTGTTGTGACACTCTCAGCTTCTCCTGTTTCATCCTACAGTTTTAAGCCATTTCTAGCACATTTCATATTGTAACGTCTCAGAGATTCACTTCAGTGGTTTGTTTTCTTGAATGTTTACCTTTTTTTCTGCCAGGACCTTTGTTTTCTTCCAGGACTATCCTGTCAGCTATATCATTTGTTTTTTAAGGATGAAGGTGATGCCCTGTGGTGTCATGTACAGTAACATTCTGTTTATTGTTTGTGTTTAACTGCCTTCTTATTTTACACATATTTCTGCTGTGTTAATAGTATTATGGCATGTTTTCTAAGGACAATGCCTGTGTGATGTTTTTTGACTGTCTGAGGTCAAGCTTGTGCCTGTCCTCATCTAAATGTCTATTGTTGTTTCTCAGTAGAGCGTGCATGTCTTCCTCATGTGCATTTGGAGTACGTGGAAGATATGCTGTTGTGGTTTGTGTATGAATGTCTCACTGGTCTTGTTCTTCCAGGTGTTTCTTACTATTAATACCAGTACTGTTTATTGGTACCTTTGGGTATGGTAGAGGGCGAGGTAAAAGGAAACCACATTTAGAACTTACTAAACATAGAACAGGGAATAGGACATGGAGGAATATGTGAGGAAATCCAAGGAAGTGACTATAACAGTAAGGGTAGCCACGTGTTGAGGTAACTGAGTGTGGTCCAGGAGATCAAGGAAGGTGAAAACTATTTCTTTATGTATATAAGGAAGATGAGAAACAGTAAGGAGCACATTGATAGGATCCAGAATGTCAGTGGGTGGGTGTGTGGACAAGGGGGCAGAGCAGGCAGAAGTAATCAACAAGTAGTTCTGCTCGGTATTCACCAAAGAGAGGGATTGGCCTGTATGTAAGTGAAAGGGTCATGTGGGAGTATGGGTGGAGGAGATCACAGCTGGGGAAGTCACCAAGGGAAGTACGATGGAGGGCATTAAGTCTCTGAGGGTTGATAAGGCACCTGGGCTGGACCTTGATCATCTGAAAGTACTGAGAGAGTTGGCAGTTGTCCTTGTGGAGCCATTGGTGGACATGTTAACACCTGTCTGTAAACTGGATGAGTATTCAGGGATTGGAGGGTGGTTCATGTGGTGTTCCTCTATAACAGAGTGCCCAAAGACGAATCTTGGAAGTATTCGCCAGTTGGCCTAACCTCAATTGTGTTACAGCTAATGCAGACTATCCTGAATGAAAGACTGGGAACATTTGTGGAGGCTAATGATCTCCAGGATGGCAGATAGCACATGTTTGTCTCTTGCAGATCCTGTAAGATAAACCTGGTGGGCTTTTTCATTGTGTTATGTGATCAGTGTGCAAGGGTCATGTGGTGGATGTCCTATATCTGGACTTCAGCAAGGCCCATGATTCTGTGTTGCATGGTATGCTGATGAGCAAATTGAGCAACCTGAGAGCAGGGAGGAAACTGGGTAGATGGGTTATGAGCTATTTTCAGGATAGACAGCAGAAGATAGTAGTAGGGACTGAGGTATCTTCGCTCATGCCTGTAACAAATGGGGTCCCACAGGGCTCGGTGCTGGAACCAGTTCTGTTTAATGTTTTAATTGCCAACATTTCAGAAGATATATAGAGTTAGGTCAGTGTCCTCATCAATGATACCAAGATTTGTCTTGAGTTTAATGTATTGAAAGTAGATACAGTACTCCTGCAGGATTTTGGAAAAAAAATAATGAATGGTCTACTACATGGCAACTTGAGTGGAATACCAAGAAGTGGTAAGTCATGTATTTGGCAGCAATGAAGTCTTGAAGCAGTAACTGATTGGTGGGAGTGCAGATATCCAACTCTAAGTAGGACACGGATGTGGGTGTACTGTTGATGGCAGAAATGTCCCAGTCAGCCTAGTGCAGGAAGACAGTGGGTAAAGGTCGTCAGACTGCTGGTGTGCATCATGAGGATAATTACCCCTAGGAGAGGGTAATTTATCATGCCCCTGTCTAGGTCCCTTGTGAGGCTGCATTTACAGCATTGCATGTAGTACTGGTGGCATTACTTGAAAAACAACATCAAGCTATTGGGTGTGGTTCAGTGACAGGCAACAAAAGTATCCTGTCATTGGGACATAAACTTTATGTGGAGAAGCTGAGAGAACTATACCCAACTCCACAAGAGCGGTAGCAGGGAGGAGGCAGGGAACTACAGACCAGTCAGTCTTACCTCAGTGGTGGGCAATATTATCGAGACAATCCTTAAGGAAAGGATAGTGCAACACCTGGAATCCATAGGAGCACAGGATCCAAGACAGCATGGGTTTACAAAAGGAAGGTCCTGTCAAACTAATCTCATAGATTTCTTTGACTGGGTAATCAGAGTGGTGGACCAAGGGGGAGCAGTTGATGTTGCCTACCTTGACTTCAGCAAAGCTATCGATACTGTTCCACAAAGAAGATTGATTAATAAGCTGGGTAGACTCGGTGTGGGTCAGACGTTGGTCAACTGGGTGGCAAACTGGTTGACGGACAGAAAACAGAGAATGGTGGTAAATGGTATACAGTCAGAAGAGATGTAAGTCACAAGTGGGGTACCTCAGAGATCAGTCCTGGGGCCCGTCCTCTTCAATATCTTCATCCAGTGACATTCCAGATGGAATGGAGGGTAAGATTTGTCTGTTTGCAGATGACACCAAGATCTGCAACAGAGTAGATGATCCAGATGGGGTGGCAGAATGAGAAGAGATCTGTATAAACTAGCAAAATGGTCAGAAGAGTGGCAACTGGAGTTTAACGCAAAGAAGTGCAAGATCATGCACATAGGGAAGAGAAACCCTGAAGCCACCTATAGGTTGGGAGGGGAGTTGCTGGCAGTCACAAGGGAAGAATGAGACTTGGGTGTCAAAATCACTGATGACATGAAATCATCCAAGCAGACCTCTAAAGCAGTAGGTAAGGCTAGAGGGATGTTGGGGTGTATTAGTAGGGGTATCACAAGTCGGAAGAAGGAGGTAATAATCTCTCTTTACAAGACACAGGTTAGGCCCCATCTGGAGTACTGCGTGCAGTACTGGAGGGCAAACCTTCACAAGGACATTAACCAAATTGAGGCAGTCCAGAGAAGGGCAACCAAAATAGTGCAGGGACTGCATCAGAAAAGTTATGAGGATAGATTAACTGAACTCAATATGTATACCCTAGAGCAAAGGAGGGAGAGAGGTGATATGATTGAAACATTCAAACACCTTAAGGGCATTAACAAGGTGAAAGTGTCTAACATTTTTCAATATAAGAAAAATAGCAGGATAAGAGGACACAGCATGAGATTAGAGGGAGGCCGATTAAGGGGTAATGTGAGGAAGTTCTTTTTCACAGAAAGGGTGGTGGATGCATGGAACGGCCTACCTCAGGAAGTGTTGGATATGAATACAGTGCAGGGCTTGAAACAGGCATGGGATAGGCATAAGGGAGCAATACAGATGAGTATGAATAGATAGACCATTGTCAGAGCAAAGGCCTGTGGCACATTCATAAGGTAGAAAAAGAAATGGCAGACTGGATGGGCCTTGTGGTCCTTATCTGTCATCAACTTCTATGTTTCTATACATGTATTCCCTTGAGAAAAGAAGGGAGAGAGGGGATATGATTCACATCTTTAAGTACCTGAGGGGTACGAACAGAGTAAGTACGGGATGTATTTTGCAATTAAAATGTGGAATGAAAACCAGGGGGCACAGTCCAAAGTTGTAAGGAGGTAGATTTAGGAGGCAAATGAGGGGGCACTGTTTCTCTCAAAGGGTGGTGGCACATTGTTACACACTACCTGGGGAGGTGGTGATATCATTGTGGACAGTGGGCAGTTTTAAAAGGGGTTGGGAAAGGATCAGAGGGATGGTTGAAACCATGGGGGTGCAGTGGGTGTGAGTGAATAAAAAATGGTTACCATCAATGGGTGGGGGTGAGGTCAAGGTATGGTGAGCAGCTGTAGTGTAAAATAGTGAAGTGCTGCACACTCCAACGCATGACATGTAGCATTAGACCTGTATCTGCTGGTAATCTCATATATGCATAATACTTTCACCTGCTTCAGAGGAAGTAATTGCTCTGTGATGTCATCATGTGCATCTCATTGTGATGCTTGTCATATCTGTTTTACTTTAGGTTTTTCTGTGTTTGACATGGATGTTCTCATCCAATCCTCATTCCAGAAGATGCTATGTGTTAGCAAGGATGGTGTGATTCAAACCACTGCTGTCATCCAGCCATCTGACAACACTGAAAAAATAAGGATGCTTTTCAAGATGGGCTAAGAGATGTGGCATCATATATTTTATGTGTGAATGTTATAGGAAGGCACATGGATCACCAATTGGTGACCCAACATGCAAGAGAGCAAATGCTTGTGTTTCTTATGCCTCCTTTCAAGTATTAAAAGAGGGGAATAATGCGGTCATGGTTATTGTGGAAAAACTGAGTCATACTGGCCATGACATTTATAACATTCTTGAAAGATGAGTTAATGCTGTTGATGAATCTCTGTTGAATCTCACTGAAATTTGACTTGCTGTAAACATGAGTAACAGTGAAATCCTTTTACGTGCTGCAGAGTGGTCTGAAATGAACAGTCTTCATGATGTGCATGATCGGCGCTATTACCAAACTCCTGATGATATTACATGAATGCGTCAGAGATGGAATATGTCTAAAAGATTTCACCCTTACGATGCAACAAGTGTACATAAACTTGTCCATTCTGAACTTAAGGAGGATGTCGTCTTTTATCAGGCCTTGTCAAAGGTTAATGGAGATCCCCTTCTGTTGTGCCTGCAGTTTTCCTGGCAGAGGAGGCAGTTGGAACAGTGTGGTCAAAATCTAGTTTTGTTGATGTCACATACGGTGACATATCTGTTTATGGCTATGCATTATATACCATGCTGATACGTGACAAACATGCCATGGTGTTCCTGTAGCATTCTTGGTCACAAGCTCTGAAATGCAGGGGCAATTGCAGAAGGCCATCCTGTCTTTACATTTAAGAGTACCCAATTTCTACCCGAGGTATTCTGAATATATGGCTGTTTTCTTACATACTTATTGTAGTACTACATTCTGCCCTGTGACTGGAAATGTTCACTTACTGGTTCTTTTGAAATGTTACCTATATTTATTTTGTTAATTTAGTTATGAAATTGTTAGCAATGCCATTTATTCACTTAATCTGTCATTCTGTAACAGCATGAGTGTGACTACAGTGACTGATTATTTTTTCTCTGCAGTTACTTTAATGACACACATTACTTCTTCAATAAGTATCTTTTTTATTTTCTTACAATATCTTCATGTTTCTCTTTTAGAGGATTTATAGTTGATAAGGACCGGCATTTAATCAGAGCACTACAAGCAGTGTTTCCTCATTCTAATATTCTGCTGTGCTGGTTCCATGTTTTACAGGTAAACAGTTTTCTTTTTTTTTGTAAGTCATGTCATTTGAAGTTTAGTATTGCATGTAATCATTACTTCAGAGGTACAGTGGTTTTTACAGAAAAGTTTAACGGTACAGCAGTAATTCCCACTAATACAGTAAAATTTACTGGAAATTTACCACGGTAAAAACCCCGGTGTTATTCAATGGGATTTTTACCTCGGTAGCAGTAAATTGTGGTAATTTTTACCCAAGTAGCGAAAAAAATACTTCAGTACCATTAAACTTTTCTGTAACAACCACTGTATACATCACCAATATTTTGTTCTCATTATTGTTAGGCAGTACAGAGGTGGCTGAAGAAGAAAGACTCTACAGTGTGTGTGGGCCTTCAAATATGGCCTCATGTAATGAAATCATGAAGGAAATGTACATTTAAGCAATAAGGCATGACCAAGGGTTATGTTAATGGTCTGTTAATCACCTTCTAGGGGTGTACTGTGGCACAAGGTGTAACCGAGTGCCACATGCCCCTAGAGGGTGATGAACTGATCATTAACGTAATCCCTGGGAGTGCCTTATTGCTATTATAATAAAACGTTTTTAAACAGTGTTAAACCTTGTTCAACATATGGTTAAGTTTCACATGTATGTTAATAAAAGATTAACATAAGGCTGTTGGAATGTTTGCAGCCAATCAGAAAGCTCCATTTCTCAGACCCTTTTTATAATTTGAAAAATTGTCACACTGTAAGTATGTACCTTCCTGAATTTCACTTGAGTTGACTATAGGGTTGCTTGTCATTGCGTTAGCTGTGTATGCTTTCTGCCTGTGAATAATTCTCTAATGACTGTTGTGTGATTGCCTCATCACATTGCTTATCTCTATTATTAATTGCCATTTTTATTATAATCTGCTAGTGATTGATCTGTTTTAGTACATATGTTGCTGATAAGTCATTCATCACTACACAGGTGTTGAAGTACAGTAAGGGTGTGTTTTCTTTTGTTGGTAATAATAACACAAGCACACTAATACCAGTAATAATGGTTTTGGTGTTTTGGTGGTAACCTCTTGGTGTTAAATTACTTTTTCAGTGTGTCTTGCCGTACACATAATGTGTTTTAGTTATGGCAGACTCCTGAATTTTTGACAACCACTAGTAAATGACAATTTACAGTACTTTTATAGTACTGTTTAACATCATTTAATGTTACTGGCTAACTATGTCTCCCTCTGTCACTTGGCACGTGTCTTAATGATGATGTGCTCTTTGCTAGTATTGCCATCTAATTGAAAAGTATACTGCCAATGTTGTAACAGTTTATTGTTTTCTTATTAGGTGTGTCCCTTTACTACTCCTGTACTTGTGCCATGTTTCATCTCCACATGATCCTGAACATGAATTTCATGCCATCCAATTACAGTGTCTGAAAGATAATTTTTTTTGTGTTCTCCATAGTGTGACTCATGTTAGTCTGCAGTATGAAAAATGGTTCTCATGGCTTTCATGGGCCTGTGTACCCAAATAGTGACTGTCCACCCAATGCATGTTTCTTCCACTGTCTGGTTTTGTCACTGATTCATGATGGGACTGCTTTTCATCAAATGTTGAAGTACTTTTTGATTTATGAGATGGTGTCATAGGTACTGTGTTTGCTCACCATGCTATTCTGCTATGACACTTTGCTAGAAAGAAAAATTTGAAAATGAGGTCATTGCAGTGACATAGAAATCCTTTCCTCCACCAGTTTTGAGCTGGATGCCCTTTGGTAAAATTTGGTCCAACTTTGGTGGAAGACTTTTGTCATGAGGATTCAGAAACCAACAACATTTCTCAAAGGTATCTGTCATGAGTAATTGTCTTTATACAAGGCATGCACTGACGCTAATTCAGTAATGTATATTAAGATGTTATGTGTCATACAAATACTAAGACCTACTTATGTATAAATTGTTGACACTTACTGTAAGTACCTCTGTATTCATGAACTTCATCCAGTTTTATTGTAAGCAGTGTCCCATTGCACAACATTATTGATGCATCCATTATGTAACTCTTCTCTTTTTTCCCCAAAGCTTACTGTGCACTTCTCCCTAGGTGTTCTCCATTCTTGCTGTCACACTGTGTTATGCCTGTACAGCATGCTCTATGAAGAACTTCTCCCTCATATTTCTTGTGCTCCTTCCCTTGTCACACTTTTTACTGTGAAAGCCTTGCAATTGATATGCGTTTCTATGGATATGCTTCCTTCATCCTGATGATGTGCACCTTTTAATTTTGCTGATGCTTCTACAACATGTGCCCCAGTCTTTCCTCTGTTGTGGATATTACTTCATTAATTTCTTCATCCTGTAAACTTTGCCCATGTCAGGTAGCCATGTACCATGTGCTGTTAATCTCTAAGGTACCACCTGCTGTCTCCATGTGAATGTGTTGTTGGAACCTCCATAACTGCAGACAGCATCCCATGGGTGTGTGTCGTTCTTCAGCAATAGAACCCCTCTTCCCTTTCTGTATATTCTTCTGTATGCACTCTAAGAGCATGCATGCCTTCAGTCATGTCATATTACTCTGCTTGGTTTAGTTACCTTCATGAGACACCATTACTACAATTCTGTGTGTCTCTTTGGTGGTGTTTCTCACAGCCCTGGCCAAGGTGACAAATGACTGGCAGCGCGAACTAGAGAACAAAAAATTTGTCTGCACCATTTTTCTAGGCCTAAGTAAGGCCTTCGACACTGTCGACCACAGCCTCCTTCTTTCTTCATTAAAAGCTATTGATCTAGATTCTACCTCCTTGCATTGGTTCCTTTCTGATAGGCACCAACAGGTCAAGGCCAAAGGTGAACTCTCCCCCTCAAATCTGTTAAAAAGAGGCGTCCCACAGGGATCCATCCTGGGGCCACTCCTATTTGCCATCTACATCTACAATATAGACTCAGGCATCAATGAACCGAAAATTCATCTGTTCACAGATGATACAGTGATCTACCTAAGCCGTACAACTCCTGAAACTGCCTGTAGCGACCTGCAAGCTGACTTTAACATATTTCAATACCAGCTCCTTAGTAAAAAATTGCTACTTAACTCCAAAAAGACAAAGGTGATGCTATTTTCACCTATTAACCATGCAGCCTACCTTGCTCTACCCCAATCACCATCCTCCTAGGAGAAACCCTGGAATTTGTGCCGAAATTCAAATACCTGGGGGTCTGGCTAGACTTCAAACTCTCCTTTGCAGACCACCTGGAGAATTTTTTAGAAAAACTGAGGCAGAGACTAGGTCTCTTCTTCAGGTTAAACTGCCTACTAACTACAGAGGCCAAGAGACAGCTATTTCAGTCTATGTTCCTTTCTCTAACTGATTACACTGATTTTATATACAGCCAATGTGCTACTTCATACTTCGGTAAATTGGACATACTTTTCCACAGAGCCCTGCACTTCATCAGTGGTCTCTCCTTCTCCACCCATCACTGCTCTTTATATGCAGCTGTAGGTTGGACCTCCCTACACTACAGATGAAATAAAAATGCAGCTCTCTGGACATACTGAGCTATCACTGGCAAACTTCCGCAGTACATTGTTGATTGCCTGACTCTCAATATGCCTGGAACCTATGCCCTAAGAAGCTGTTCACTGATTTCTCTGAAAGTGCCTAAAGCCCTAACGCATTTTGGGAGAGCTGCCATAGGATTCGTTGTACCGTGACTCTGGAATGTGCTACAGAAATCACTGAAACTGAGGACTCCTGTTAGTATTACTGTGTTTAAGTCCTTTTACTCAAAACACATTACAGAAGCCTGCAACTGCTTCCAATAATCCTAGCTTACTTACACCCCCCTTCCACATCCTCCTTGCTTTTCCCATCCTCCTTCCTTCTTGTATCAGTGCATAACTTGTCTCTGAGCCACCTACTTATCTACCGCCCTAAATCTCAGCCTCCCTCACCCACCTATTCCTCGTATAACCACAGCATCTCATTCCTTCGCTCCTAGTACTATCCCAGTTCCAGACCCCCCCCCAACACTGGCTGCCCACTTCTCCCGACACACATCTCCCCCTTGATACACCTGGGTCTTTTTAAACTGACTATGTATGTCTCTTCCCTTGTAGCATCCTCTTCAACAAATCTCTTTGCTGCACTATAATACCTTTACCTTAGAGGAATACTAAACCATGTATGTTGTTGTATCTGGTATACATTTTTACTGACTTGCTACCCTATTGTTATGTATACCCTAACCGACTGTCTTTTGCCTGAATCCAAATGTATTTTTACTTATCCTGTCTATTGCAGGCCTACCTGTACTGTTGTATTCTTGCATCAACTGTCTATGTGTATGTATATAAATGCATTGTCACTTGACTTGTGTAATGCAGGTCCACCTTGTAAATGAGCTTGCTCAATTTTGTTCACCTGGTAAATAAAGAATTTGATTGATTGATTGATTACTCACAGTGCTCATGTAGCCATGATGCAACTGTCTTAAACAAAATACTTTACTTTTTAAACATATGTTGTTTGGTGAAGAACACATTTGAAACACATCACCTTTGACCAGACTTCTGCATACTCTCTCTTATGTTACTCCCTCCATACCACAAAGTCTTTTTCAGTTGTGTTAACTGCATGCGATACTGTTTCTGCTATTGTCAGAAAAGTTATAATGGTCTTTGTCGCTCTTCATCAATGTTGGTAACACATATTGAATTCAATGGGCCTAATACTCAACTGTGAATGATCTTGCTCCTTGCCTTGGCCAACTCAATGGTAAAGCTCAAGTACACCACCCTGTCACTGGTGGTGCCTGACCCCTTTGTCGCACACTTACAGTGTCCTGATCTAGTGCCACACTGTCTTCTTTCTGTACCACTCAGTGTTTTGCAATCTTGTTGAAAGCAGTGCGTTTCTGGTATGCATTGACTACAGCCTTTCCTTGTTTTGCTAACATGCCTATGTATTGCAACAAGGTTGCTATACTTGCTTCTCAGCATCTACCCCCTTGTCATAAAAAAAATATAATACATCACTGACAATGTAGCCAAATAGCCTCTCTTTCATGGCTTTTACCCTGATATCACCTGTTAAGAAACACAGGCAGACAGCTATTTAAGTTCATGATTCTATAATAAATTGCATAACTTTTGTATTCTGTTGCCTGTTTTGCTTGTTGTGATACTATTTCTTCTTTCATCTCTACAGGTTTTTCCGTACTTTGAAGTATCAGTTTATGAATGGCAACAACAACCATCATCTGGATGACCTTCTGTATCTATTGTCTAATAAAATCTTGACCTGCTTTACATACTTGGACATGCTGCAGCAATGTGGCTGTGTGAACAATGATCGCTTTCAGAAAAATGCAGAAGTGAAGAACACTGCTGAGGAAAGGATCAAGGAGAATTGGGACCAAAAAAATAATTTACTGTCAGGCTTTGTTGTTGAGGTGCCAAGTCATTCAGTGTTAAATGTAAAATATACTGTCATATTCCATGCATATATCTGTGATTGTGTTCTTGGTGGGATTGGCCAGAAATGTAAACATTTGACATTGTTGGAATTGATATTACAAAGAGGAGAACTTGGAGAACAGGCATGCAACACCCTGTTCAAAAAGGCATGCCAGTATTGGGATGGCTTAAGCCCATGGTTCAATGTTGAGAGTAGCTCCTCCCACAACCTCTACTTAACCCCATCACAAACACTCTTCCCTTGCTTAGGGAGTGTTTTTTCCTGACCTCCCTGTGTGGCTTGTGCGGCTGTGCTTCCTTTCTCACCCCACTGCTGCTGTCTGAATTGCTGTTTGTTTTCTCCCCTTCCTTTGTGAATCTTCCCAACCCTCCCATTCTTCTCCCCTCTTTTTGGGATTTACCTGCTTCTCCCATCTCTCTGTTGTCTCTTCCTTGGCAGCTTCTCCACCTCCCCACTCCTGTCCTTCACTCCTCCTTGTGCCTGGGTTCTTCTCCCTCTGTGTTTCTTTTTGGGCTTTTGGGCTTCTGATGCCTCCAGCCCTCTTCAATGATTACAAGTGCCCATGCTCCTTCCCTGTCATTTTCTCTGGTCTTCCTCCAGTCCATTTCAGAAGCCTGCCCACTTTCTGTCCATCCCCTGTTAGTGCCTCCTTCTCCTCCTCATCTTCTTCAGCTCTACAAGGATCAACCTATGGATGAAGATACATCTGTGTCTACAGGACTACACTTTCTCCTGGTTCTGTCTACCTCTCCTAATCATTGCTGCAACTAGTTTCTCCAGTATGCCATAAGTACATCTGCATTTGTTGTTTTCAAGTGCTGACCCTTAGCCACTCAACTCCCATATCTAAACCTGAATTCCTTCCAATACAAGCAGCAACCTATAATTACAAGGGCCATCTATTTTTAGTACTCATGGTTTTACTACACGGCATTCCTTACTGGGGATAGTCATGACCGCTTTGTGTGTTAACTCTATCATTTATGCCAATGGTGCTGCAAACACTTACTGAATGTGATATCCTGTGATATATTGTGATATTTGCATATCTGGATATCCAGCATCATGTTACTGGCTGCCACCGTACCATACATCATTATTTACCCTTGCACCTATTTCACCTAATCTCTAGTATTTACTAAGGTGTCTAGCTAGAGAGTACCTGAAAAGCAAACAAACTTCAGCAGATGGCCCATCTCTTTCTCAGGTCCTGTAGAATGTAAAACCCCACAGTCCCCTTTTGACAAATCCCTAACCCTTCCATACTCCGATTGCACATCTCATTGGATTATCTCTCAGTCTGTGATGTTACAGATTGGTACCGGTCAAGCAGCAGCTGGATATCCACTTTCTGCTATCATCACTAAGTTTGCTTGTGAGCTGGTGTGGGGGGGGGTCATAAGACAGGCCAGCCTAAATAATTTTTGTTGCTCTTTGGGACCACGTCTAAGACGTGCTGTGCTAGTTGCCTTCTGCCCCATGCTTTTATTCCCATTTTACTTTCTCTCATCCCTTGCCTGGATGCTCCTGGTACCCATCCCCCTGCACAATCATGCTTCATTCCTCATGGGGTTGGGGGGTTGCACCTGCGGTTCCTGTGCCACTGAACCTACGTGCTTCCACTTCCACCTCCACTGCTGCCTGTAACTCAGTTACCTATAATTACATATTTTCTCCCTGGTTCATGCCCTAGTTTCCTATGGGTTTTCATTTCCTTCCATTGTCATGCTCCAATGCCGGCCCTTCCCCTATACATCATGTCCTGTTTATGTCTACCATTCCTACCATTCTACGTATCTCTTACCATGTCCATGTACTGATTAGTCATCATATCTCAATTTCATTTGCTAATCTACTCTCTTTCTACAACAGTGTTTTTGCTTTCTGCCAGACCATACCAGCAGTACTCTGTACTCTGTCCCTAACTCATGCATCCTGAGGTGCTGAGTGAAGGTAGACTTCCCCTGACTACTGGGGATGAGATTCCGTTACAATCATTACCTCCTACTACTTGACAACCTGACATCATCCATCCCTAACTCTGCTTTGCAGCACTGAGTACATGTTAGCTTGCCCTGACTACCAGGGATGGGAGCCATGTCTACAATTTGCCATGCCATACCAGTCCTTCTCTACCACATAACAGTTACCGCTTCCCTTTGGGAATGGAACTTCTTCAACCCATGTGTGCTCATCATCCTGCCTATGCCTAGCTGTCTCAGGTCAAGACCATCCAACCTCAACAGCCACCCATGGATGCCTGAGTCTCCATTCCACTGCTTCAACCTTACGCATTCCTGGCATGTTGCCCAGATGCCATTTCCTTGCAGGAACAAGACCTTGTCTTACTTGCTTCCTCCATTCTACATAGTCTACAACCTCAATTCCCATTACATCACTCTGACTTTCATGGCTAGGAGCCTGACTCTACACTTGACTGTTTCCACCTTCTACATCCTATGCCTGTTGAAGACTGCCGCTTCCCTTTGGACCAGAGTCTCTCTACCTCATTGCCTTCTGCCTAACTCATCCTACCAACTTCATCTGCAGGCCTTTTTGCACTAATTTCCTAGTTTGGATGCCTGTTTATGTGACTCCATTGGCTCAATATCATCTCTGCCTCATACCTGGCTATCGCTCCTGTGTGGAGCAGGACCTCCTCCACTCAATTGGCTCCATCCTTCTATCTCTGCCTGGTGGTATCGGATTCTGGTCATCTCTCCTCAGCTTCGTGGACTAGTAGTTCATAACTGCAATTGACTGTTTCATCCTTATGCACACTGTACAAGACCAACACTTACTGCTTCCTCCTGGATCTGAGCCACTTACAGATTTTGCCCCACCATCGCACTTTATCTGGTGTGTCGAGTCCAGGTCATCTCACCTTGACTACCTCAGTTGGGGGCCTGTGTCTGCAACTGACCATTCATCCTTCTGCATTTTAAACCTCCTACCTGATTACTGTTTCTCTCCTGGAATGGAACCCCTCTGCTCCAATTGTATTACGTCCTTCCTAGCCAGTCTCTATCCTATATTTTCATGGACCATCATACTCAACCTTCTTTTGGCCTCCTTTCCCTCAGGATTTGGATTTTGCTGGCTCATTCAGTCTCTGTCTCAATCCAGTTTGAATAACTCATGGACTTCCTTCTTGTAGGTCACCCATTCCAGCTGCTGTATGAGTTTGTTCTATTCTTCAGATGTGGGAACCCGTCCTTCTTCACTTCAGCACCTTCAATCCTTTCCTCTTATCATTTGAAGCCTTTGTCAGATGTGGGGCTCATGTATCTCAGCTCAGTTGTTCTTGGTGCTTGGCTTTGCTCCTTGGCCTTCAGTGGATCTCCTCTAGTACCTTGCTACAGCCTTCCTGTATTCCACTACTGTTCGCTGATGAGCTGACCTGGTCCTGTTCCTCCTTGCTCTATATGTCATCCGGCTTCACCTAGGTCATCTCCTTCCCCAGATCATTCCTCCAGTACAGCAGGATTCACTCTGGACTTTCTTTCCACCCTTGGATAACTGCCTTTTCATCTCCACCTTGCAGGCTCAGGGCTTCATCCTATTAGCTGTGGCTTTTTGGTCTTATTATCCTATCTCTGACCAGTATTTCTACCCAGTCAACAACGCCTCCAGTTTATCCATCTCAAACTCCTACTCTGGCCATTGTAACAGTTCCCATCCACTACTCGATGGATAACTTGTTCATTACTCTTGAGGAAAACTACTTCTAACTAACATCCCTTGGATAACATGCCTCATAGACTCTTACATCAGCATAGAGTTTTATATACTGCCCAATCAGCTCCTCACAATCATTCCTGGAATCTCATTCCACTGGACAATAGAAAGATCTCATCCATCTCTATTGGATACACCCTATGAATCGTCTCTATTCAATCACCGTGACTTCCCTGTCTACCATGTCTCACAGGCTATCCTCCTATATGGAAAGGACTTAAATCCTTCTGTTATGCTCTGACTTTATAACCATTATCACTGCTATGGATACCAGGACTCGCAAGATACCTCATACCACTACGGACATCATCTGTTTTACCTCCTGCAGCTTCTCCTACCAAAACCAATTCTGTTGACCATGTTACTTAACTCCTACCTTCTCAACAGACATTTTTTATCCTAAGACTTTCACAGCTGCCTTCCCAGAACATCCATCATTGGATCTCCAGTGCCTAGCTGCTTTACTAATGGTATGCCATCCAAACCACTGTTTTCTAGCTTCTGAACATCACCATACCTCACATACTCATCTGCATTTATCCATCCTGTTACCAATAGTCAAGTTAGCTGCCCATCCAGTGGTCCTTCCAGTCTGTCCTTCATGAATTATCTCCATTACTCCCTCCAGTGAAGACTTTCACCGAGGTCAGGTTCCTTCAATCTCAATCTGGAAATCCACAACCGTTATGATGAATTCACTATCCCAGTCTTGCCTCCCAACACGTCTTAATCAAACCACAGCACTAGGATCCTCTGGAGTTTCACACTACTGAACTTCACTACCAACCCAGCCTATAGACACTTCCAGATATCTGCTGCCTAGCTTCTCCTAAGTATTTAGGCATCATATTACCTGTAAACCAAACCAGCCATAGCCACTTCAGTGCATCTCATGGGCACTTACACCACAGAAATACCCATATTTACATCAGCAAGTGGACCAGCAGAACATCTACATGTATAGTTATGATATCAATGCCCCAATAAGCTATCCAATTTCTCACACCAAACTCCCTATCATTCTCTATATATACCCCATTACCAGCTGGACTGCATATGCCAATCTTCCTGTATTTCTCTTCAAATCACTTATGGCATTTCTCTCATTAGGCACTCAAAGACTCTACTTGACTCCTTCCACTGTGTGGATGTTTATTTTACAACTTATTGCTCATCACTGACTTCCTTACCTCCAGACTTTACCTTGAACTTCAAACCTCCTACAAGTTGAATCATTCAACTATGACTTCACAAATCATCATTTTCTCACCATCCCGTGTACGGTAGCATATCGAGCAAATCATGGTCTCCCTGCTTATTACATCCCTACAATCCCCTTGGATAAGCATCCTTCATTACCTTGGAAATCTGGTCTTCATTCGCCCTTCTTTGACTGGATCTGCTTCACACTCGGGATTCTACCGCTCCTTCAGAACAGACCTACTTCTTCAACCTTTGGATCATCATCCAAGCTACATCATCCATGGATCGAGGATGGACCATCATCTCTCCAAGAAGCTCACCTTTCTCAAAATTAGCTATGGTTACTAGAACCTAGGTCCTTCTCCTTTTAGTATGCCCATAGGATGGGCAGACCAATGGCTATGGGTCCTCAGAGGTTTCCTCCACCTACGAGTTTTTCCTCTCCTGAGTGCCCAAGGTCATACTCTCCATGAGTTGGAGGAGGTACCTTTTTGGGCCTTCTATTCCCTAAAAATTCCTACCTACATAACTACTATTCAAGGGTGAAAGTACTACAAGTTATACAAGCACTAATACCCCATTGCTATTCCCCAAACATTGAATGGGAGGGCTTAATCCTGTGGTTCAATGTGGGGAATAGCTCCTCTCACAACCTCTACTTAACCCCATCATGAATACACCTCCCTTGCTTAGGGAGTGTCTTTTGTCCACCACCATCATCTCCTCCTCCTCCTTCTCCAGCACTCTTCTCATCCTTGTTCATGGGCATTCTATTCCCTGCAAATTCCTACCTACATACCTACTACTCAAGGGTAGGAACAGAGCAAAGCCACAAAAAAGTACTACAAGTTACATAAGCACTAATACCCCATTGCTATTCCTCAAACATTGTACTGTATGATACTAACAGCTTGGCACTTGAAGGCATGCAGTTGAGAGTGACAAGTCCCTTCACTGGATTTACCAGTGTTGTGGATGTCTCTACAGAGATACATATGTATTGCCATCAGTTTGGGGGTCATTTTTGCCTGTATTAATTTGATGCCTATGGTGAAGGACTCTGCAGAATCTGATGCTGACTTGGTACCCATGAACTTACCTGAATCTGATGCCGACTTGGTACCCCTGGACTTACCACAGCCAGAACTGGAATCCCCCCACAGTCCTAAACAATCACTTCAGGAAAATGACATGATGTTGAAGTGCTGCTTCCCTTACTGAGACACTGTATCAGGACAGTCAATAAGCTCAATTCGGACGTAGTAAGACACTGTATTCTCTTCTTCAAGAGGCCCACAAAATTGTATTATGACATACACATCCAAGTGTAGGAGGAAGAAGATAGTGCCTCTACATCCCTATCATAAATCAATCAAGAGATCATGTGTCACTTTTATGTCTCCTCCAGAGCATAATTATACTGCTCAGTATGACAGATTGCATGCACGGTGTACAAAAGGTCAACACAGAGACAGCACCTTCTGTCCTGTCAAAAGGTTATTTTCCCACATAAGAAAAACTCTAAGGCTGAAAAGGTAGATATATGACTACACTTAACTCAGTAGGCATTCTTTCACTGTGTGTGGAAGGAAAAAAATGATTTGCACAACTGAGAGGTTATTCCACATGAAAAAAAGTTCAGTACACCGTATATGGTATATCCTTTCTGGCCATATGAGTTAGCCCATCATTAGGGTGCCAAAAGTCTGGATTTGCCACTCCTTCCCTGAGGTTGCCCCCCCAGAGTTAGTATATTTTGATAGGGGCTGTGGTGGGCACAGCCCCCCACATGTAACACAGGATTCTAACTTGAATCTCTAGTGTTCTAATGATGGATGCGCTCGAACAGGCACATTCTGATGGTGGAACCACGATATATACCCTCCAATCTGATCAGCAGTTTCTGTAGTGATGCACATGTTTCCATATTTGCAGACCCTTTATAGATGTCCACTTCCATAGATACAAGATTAATGTCACTTTGTTCCATACATTCTTTGAAAGCAAGACTACATGCTGAAACATCATGTCCAGTGTACGAGTATGAGTGACTATTCTACAGTTTTGCTCTCTCTGGGAATGAGTCCTTGGGCCTGATTCCAAGACAGCTACGCCAAATGTAAATGCAATACACCAGTCCCGATGGCGTAAATCACAAGTTATGCCAGCGACTTGTGACATGCATGATTCCAAAAGAAAACTGATGCCACAACCTGCAACCACTACGCCAAATGCAAGTTACAATGCAGTTTTGCCAAAGAAAGCCTGTACCAGTGCGTAATGTGGTTTGCAACATGCATAATACACCAACACCACAGAACTATTATTCCAGAACAGGAGGCATAAGTAAATAAGCCAGATGAAGCTGACATAAGTTAGATGAAGGAATAGGTGTCCTAACCAGAGCACAGGCCATAGAACCCCCCCCCCACATAGCCAGACAGCAGACAGCAGTGTAGTGAGACACACAACAATGTCAGCAATAGGAGCCCTACTAGGAATAATGATAGCAGAGCACCATGAGTGCAGGCATGCCAGGCACAGAGGTAGGGCCCAGGGGACGAAGCCACAGCATTCAACAATGGTACCAAGGCCACCGGTGCAGAGAGTAAGATGCCCTTGCAAAACCTTTGAGGGCCTGACTGAGCAGCAGTGCCTAGCATGCTATAGGCTCAACAAGAGCTGCATCAGGGAGCTATGCCAGGACCTGAGTGGTGACCTAAGCAGCACAAGCAACAGGGGCCACCAACTGCTACTGGAGGTGTGCGTGAGTGCAGTGCTGTGCTTTCCCACCACCAGCACTGTCCAAACGCCCACAGGGGACACAGTGGGCATCTCCCAGCCAGCGGTGTCCAAACACCTGAGGAAGTTCCTTGCAGCCCTCATACAGCACACCACGCAACACATCAGCATCCCACAGGATATCCAATAGTAGCGCCAGGAGAAGCAGGCATTCTATAATGTGGCACAGTTCCCCTGTGTGCTAGGGTGCCATTGACTGCACACACGTGACCATCAAGGCCTCAAGTGAGGATGGGGACACATACATAAATAGGAAAGGGTACCACTTAATGAATATCCAGGTGGTCTGCAACAGTGGAGGTCACATCCTAGATGTGGTGGCCAAGTACCTTTTATCCTGCCATGACTCCCATATCTACTGGAACTGTGGGCCATAGGAGACCTTTGAGAGAGGGGACATCACTGCAGGATGGCTTGTAGGTATGTACCATGGGGAATAACAACTGCAAAGGTGTGTGAATGACAGTGTGTATGCATGTGGCAGACAGTGCATGTGGGCGTGAGTGGACACAGTGGCACAACAGGGGCACAGGGCAGACAGGCACTACAGCGGGCAGAGGTGACGGCCATGCATGCACGTGGCATACTACACATGGGATGCAGGCAGGGGCAAGACACACACACACTGTGCAACATACAGGGGCCTGGGATGGCCACACAATGTCAAGGGAAGCCCATGCAGTCCATGGACACAGCCAAGGATGTGTGTATGACTGACAGTGCATGCCTGCATGTGTGTGCATGTGCATGCAGCAGTGTGTGCCATGCAGAGGATAGTGAGATGTTGATGACAGGTCTGCACACAGCAACATGCAGCCAACCTCCCCCCCAACAGGTGACAGTGGATATCCCCAGATGCCATGGCTGATGACCCCTGTGAGGATGCCCCAGACAGCAGCCGAGGTCAGTTACAACAAGGCCCACACCAGCACAAGAGGGGTAATTGAGTGCACCTTCAGACTACTGAAGTCCCGCTTCCAATGCCTTGACACCTCAGGCAGTGTGCTCCAGTACAGCCCTGCAATGGCATGCAGGATAGTGCTCACTTGCTGCATCCTCCACAACATTGCCCTGGCACACCGGGTACCAATGCCTGACAGCAACCAGGAGGAAGGTGCACCGCAGGAGGGTGATGGAGAGCTGGACAGCATGGTGGGACACATGGCGCATGGTGGTGCAACAGTGGGACACTGTGCACAACAGGAGCAGAACCAGCAGTTCTTTTGAGGTAGCATATTGACACCACCACCAACCACAACACCACCACCATCTCATACCACCACCACCACCACCAACACCATGGTGGACACCTGCGGCAGTACAGGGAGACACAGTGTGGTGCAATGCAGCCCAACCATCAGCAAGGCACCCATGGAACCATCGATGAGCCGCAGGAGGATGGGATACTGCCTGCCAGGTGCCATGCGACACATGTGGCAGCACTGGAGCTGGAACAGTGCCCATGCATGTCATATAGCATCTGGTAGGCATCACAGTGACCATGTGGAGGCAACCCAGGCAATGCACTGAGGACCACAGCACACATGGACCATGGACATGCAGACACAAGTGGGTACAGACACACACACGGGACAGAGGCACACCATGGTGATGATGGCGCCAACAGGCACAATGCACCTGCCATGACCACTGATGCATTTTAACAATGCAACCACAACAGAGACACAGCAACAGGTGGCACAGGCCTCCAGACATATGGCAGTAGGTCACGCCACTGCAGGGTGCCTCCAGTGCCACCCACAGGACCAACCATGCCCCTGGGTGGAAGGGTGCCATACTGGCACAGGGCCGCCACACAGGCATGACACACATGGTGTGACAGCACGTGAACCAGACCAAGCACATGGAGCTGCTGACCACACAGAGTTCCATGCGGACATGCTCACCTGCGTGTGCCCAATGCATGCAATGGATGGCTGGCACACATGAACGATGTGCAGGGTGGGGATGCACCTGGTACAGGGCTGCACTGCAACAGGCAAGACCACATGAGCACAGTGAACTACACACACACAGGCACATGCAGCCAAGGATGGAGACGCTAAGCCAGGGATGCACAAAAACAGTTTAATAAACAAACATGTACAGTATAAAAAAAAATGGGTAAAAACAACTAACAACCAACAACACCCAACACAACCCCCTGCCTCCCACCCCAGAGACCATCCCTATGTACATACCCACCCCCAGCCCCTGCCACGTCCCCACCCACAGTCAACTGCAGCACAGACCTAATGTACCCACAGCACTGTCAGCAGCATGCCAAGGGACCCATGCAGCCAGGCAATGTCCTCCATTATGGCGGTGATGAGCTGCAAAAGCTCCCGGTCCCTGTCCGCTGGCTGCCCTGGCAACAGCACAATTGCCTCCTGCTGCCCAGCACCATCCTGAGGTCCCTGATGTCCTGCGGGCAGGTGTTCTGCTGCTGCATGCCCGCCCTGGCTTGGTAGGGGCGCATCAATGGTATTGACCCTTGCGTCGGGCCCCTCTGCTGGTGGCATGTCCTCCACCACCGGCCCTTCCTGCAGCAGGGCTGCTGACAGACCCTGCTGGCGCTCATGGCCCAGTGTCTCTGCCACCATGGGGCCCTCTGTGGGCAATGGTGCTGTACCAGTTGCAGCATCCGATGAGTCGCTTGCATGCCCTGCATCCACCACCTCCCCTGCCTCCGGGTTGTCCTGGGCCACATCCTCCTTGTCCTCCTCCTCAGATGTCAACTCTGGCAATGGCTGTGCCACTCATCGATGATGGTGGGTTCATCCCTAGTATTCCTCTGTGTCCCGTGCCTTTTGGTCTGCCAATGCCCTCAGCAGGGCATGGTGCCTTAGGGCAAGACTGCTTCTCCCACCTGCAAGACAGAACAGGCATTGAGCACTGCAAGACCAGGACACGCCGCATGCATGTGCAGCCATGCATGTGTGCCATGGCACACCATTCAAGGGATGACAGACACATACATACACACACATGGTGCCTACCCAAGGTGCACTGTGGCAGGCACACCGATGGCACGCAGCGGTCACGGGCACCGCAGGTGCACATAGAGACACCTGGGCCACAGGGCCAGGCATGCCGGTATGCAGCTTCACACATGTGCCTGACCTGGTGGCACATGCCCCCGGCCACCACTGTGGTGTGGCCGGCACACCACATGGACTGCACATGCACCTACCTGATCTCCAGTGGCCCTGCGACTGCTGCTGTGGGTGCACCACTGCTGGCTGCCCCTGCTGTTCCACTCCACCAGGCTCTGCACCTGTGGGGAAAGGGGACACAGTTAATCCTGCACACCACCACTGGCAATGGCATGTGTTGCCAGTATGTGTGGGTACATGCACCATGTAGTACAACCCACCTGCGCCACTGCCATGGCCGGTCCACATGTCCCTATTGCACCTCTCGACCATGTCCATCATGTGGCATAGGATCAGTGGGTCATGGCGCACCAGGTCCTGCCACCTGTGCTGGATGTGTCATGTGGGGCAGGCCATGTCACTCAGCTTGCTAAGTCATGCCCCGATGGTCTGCCATGCCCACTCCCTTTCAGCAGGGGTGTGGTTCCTGCAGGATGGGGGCAGCAGTGTGGTGCACCACTGCTGCACCAGGTTGACCATCTGGGCCATCTCAGTGGCCATAAAGTTGGGCACACACCCGCTCAGCCTGGACAGGTCCCTGTGTGGCATGACCTGTGTAGAGTGCACCACTGTCCTGCAGTCTGTTGGCCTGACCTGCACTATGTGGCTGTGACCTGCAGACACAAATGAACAATACAACATGACCTGACAGTGCTCCACTCCCAGTATGGTCATAGTTGCCACTACATGGCAGGGGCATAGCCAGACCATAGCACCCCAGTCACCGGGACCATGTAATGTGCCCCAGGAGCACATGACATGTGCCCTGCATAACACATGTCTCTGGTCACTGCCTGTCCCCCAATGCATGGGTGTTGATGGGTCACTTGCATTGCCCCCATGACACAGACACAACAGCCCACAGCCTGGTTGGCCGTACTGCCCACGGGTGTAATGGCAATCCCTCATGCTCACCTCTCCCACACATACCTATTGTGCACCGGTACAACAGCCGGGTGCTGCCGCAGCACTGATATGGTGGCATGGACACTCTCTGCATTCCTGGGCCCCTCTGGCGACCCCAATCCCTGTATCCCCATATACCTTGATGTCTAAGGGGTATGCCTGCCCCTGCCCCTGCCTCTGCTACATGCTGCAGCCACCTATGGCACCCTGGCAATGCTACCCTACAAGGCATGATAGCTGTTGATTCACCTCTGTAGGCACATCATGCAGCTCTACCCCGGGTGTTCTGAGGTACACATGTGTGGTACGTGTTATGTGCTCTGTCACTGTCAGGCAGTACATCCCCATGTGAGGCCTAATTGTACAAGCTGCACATGTCCCTGTCAGTCACCACCTGCTGTACACAGTGTAGCCCCCCAGCCCCATGATCACTGCATTGCACTGCCACAGGCCCATTTCAGTGCTAGAGGTATTGCCCAGCCCACACCTTACCCCCCATACCTCTTGACCTCTCAGCATTACATTCATAGCAGTGGCCTTCAACTATCACAGCAGATGGCTAGACTGTGTAACACTTTATCTTAAACACTAATATGTCTACACATAGTGGGACCCATGTAATTAATGATCAGAAATGTTTCTGTCACCTTAATTCACTCATCTAACTGTTTGGTGTGTCCAGCTGTAGCTGTAGCATTATTAGGCATTCCAGTGGACCTATGCAGAGAGGGTATCTTGTAGTGTGCAAACCATAACATGTGAAATATATAGCAGGTGAGAGCTCTGCTTACCCCTGTCCTGCTGTTGTTGCTGGTGTCCTCGGGTGGCCTTCCTTCATGGTGGTTTGCCTCCCTATAGCCCTCTGCTAGTGCTGCCAGGCCTCCCCTGCGGTAACTGCATGTTCTGTGTGGCCTGTGTAGTCACGGGTGCACCTTGTACATGGCACATGTATGTGCAACACGTGTGGCCTATGGATGCAGCATGCATCTGCATCATGTATATACACAAACCACATATGCGCACTACGCCGATGCAGGCAGCACTTGCGTAGGCGTCAACCTTAACCTTTTTTTGGACTAGCCAGCAGGCAAGTTGATTCAAAATTGCACTAGCCTGCAGATGGTTGCACTAGCCCTTGATTATAATGGAACATTTTGATCACTTATACAGGAAACAATGCAAGCAAAGCCAAGAAATACTCTGATTATTACACATTTATCCTGCTCCCACATTGCTTCCCGCTCCCCAGCAGAAAAAAAAGACTGCAATGCCATCATTGACAGTGAGCCCCCTCCATTGTTTTGTACTGTGGCCTCCTCTTATTTATTTATTTAAGAGTTTCACCAGGAAGGCATACTGAGCAATGTACCGCTCGATTCGAGATGCGCCCTTGGGGAAGGGGTTATACAGGATACAGTAATAAAGATGATTACATACAGAAACATGTGCAGTACAATACAATTTGGAGGAGACAAGTCATTTATACAAATTGCAGTTTTACAGACAGGTGGCATGATGTGCCCAGGGGGCATAGGGATAGGCAAGGTAAAGCATTTATATATATGTTCAGTACAGTAGAGATTTAGAAATTTTTTAGAGCTGGCAAAATCAAATGTACAAATAGAAGTAACCAGCCGGGTGGTAGCAGAGGGGAGTGGCATGCCCTGAAGTATGGAAATACCCAGCTGCACACAGTAAGCAGTGGTTAGCAACAGTGGGAAGAAATGGTTTTGGTAGTAATCTGCTGGCAGTTAGGTTGTGAGGGATTCAACGGGGCAGGATGCAGGAGCAGGTGGTAGAGAAATGAGTCTTAAGAAGGGCATTCCGGTGTGGAGTGCCTGTGGTGTGTCGAATATCGGCCGTCAGGGAGTTCCATAATTTGGGCAACCTGAAGCTGAAGGCAGCCAGGCTAGACTGGGTGGATCTGTACGGGATGTGAAGGAATCGAGAATCAATGTTCCTGAGTGCATATGTCGGTGGTGGAAGGGCATTTAGGGAGGATGCCAGGTAGGAGGGGAGTGACTGCGACCAGAACTTGGCAGCTGTTCTAGCACAATGTAGCAATCTCCGATTGTGGAGAGAGGGGAGGTACAAGGACTGGTAGAGGTCACAGTGATGTGTATTTAGGAGGCGGTCCAGGGAGAACCGCAGAAGGAGTTGAAGAGGGGGTCGAGCCTGGACAGGGAGGTTTGAGGGGCAGCACAGTAGACTACATTGCCGTAGTCCATTATCAGGTGGATCATCTTTTGGACGATAGTGGGTCGCGTCGGTAGGGGGATGCAACTTTTATTGTGGTATAGAAACACCCAACATGGGATGCAGCTTTTTGTACAAAGCATCAATATGCACAGAGAAATCAAGGTACTGGTCTAGCCAGATACTGAGGTATCTGTAGGAAGTGCAGACCTCCAGGGAGGAGCCATCCAGAGTGTAGAACATGGGGGGGACAGGAAGGCGAGATAGTTTGGCCCGAGAGCCGAAGGTGAGGGAAACAGTTTTTTTGGGGTTTGAAAATAGTTGATTTGAGAGGAACCAATGTTGGATGGAGTCAAAGTCCTTCTCCAGACAGGCTGCCATGGCATTGGGGGATGAGCCAGAGGCAAACAGCACCGTGTCATCTGCATACATGTGGATAGCAGTATGTGGGCAGGCATCAGGCAGATCATTGAGAAATATAGAGAGCAGCAGGGGGCCTAGTACAGATCCTTGGCGGACTCCGCTGGTGACTGGGAGTGAGGTGGAACTAGCCGAGCCAATACGGACAGACTGGGAACTGCCTACCAGGTACGATTGGAACCAGTTGCTGGCAGACACTGTTAGTCCAGCTTGGGCAAGTTTAGACAGTAACAGGGCATGCAAGACTGTGTCGAAGGCCTTGGCCAGGTCAATAAAGATAGCCGCAGTTATCTCCTCTTTATCCATACCCGTAAGGATGGTGTTGGTGAGATGAAGGAGAGAGGTGGTGGTGGAGTGGTTCTTTCTAAACCTGTCCGGGAAGGGGGTGAAGAATGATATGGACTCGAGGTAGTGGGAGAGCTGGGCTAGTACAAGTTGCTCCTGTATTTTGGCTAGGATGGGGAGCAGCGATATGGGATGGTAGTTGCATGGGGAGGAAAGGTCGCCTCCTTTAGCTAGGGAAATGACTGTGGCTTGTTTCCATATTGTAGGGACGGACCCGAGACTAAAAGACAGGTTATAGAGCGTGGCTAGAGGGTAGGCTATGGCAGGTGCAGAAAGCAGGAGCATTTTGGAATCAAGGCCCGAGGGGCATTTACCTTTGGATGGATTGAGTGACTGAAGTATTTTTAGCACCTCACCAGGTGTAACTGGGCGGAGCAAGAAATAGGCCGGAGAGGAGACAGCTGGGGGAGCAATGGGAGGGAGTGGGGGGTGCGAGGAGAGTAGAGAGGATGTGGTGTTGGTGAAATATGAGTTAAACTCAGTGGCAACCATGCAAGGATCAGTGATGATGCTTCCACCTATGTTGAGAGTGGGAGTAGGGGGTTGGGCCAGGGGGGTGAGAAGGGATTTTATTGACTTCCAGAATTCTGTAGGGTGAGCGAAGTTATTGTTGAAAGAAGACTTAAAGTAATTTGCTTTGGCCTGATGTATGAGTCTTGTGCAGGCATTTCTTAGTGAGCGGTAATGTTGCAGAGCCATTTGAGCTCCTGATGCCTTGAAAGATTTCCAGGCTCGGTCTCTGGCTCGTGGTTGTTTCAAGAGGTTAGCTGTTACCCAAGGTAGGTGGGATCCTCTTACTCTGGATCTTCTGAGTGGTGCATGGAAGTCCCAGATAGACAGGAGGTTGGTCGTAAAAAATTTGAGGGTCTCATCCATGGAGGAGGCCCTAGGGATGAAAGACCAGTCGATGCTGGTGAGGTCATTTAGGAGTATGGACAGATCAAGAGATTTGTAAGCTCTGTTGTATAGAGTGCGGGGGGGAGGGGCCTTGGGTCTGAAGATTTTCCGCACCATATAAATCATGTGGTGGTCACTGAGGGAGTCAGGTAGTAGGCCAGCTTTAATTATTCGATGTGGGTGGGTGGTGAGGGCCCAATCCAGTAGAGTATGCGTTTTGAATTTGTGGATTAGGTGAGTGGGTTCTGTTATTTGTTGGGACAGGTTTAGAGCATTTATTTGACAGCGCGTTTTGGTGGCTATGCTGCCTAGCCAGTTCTGGTTGAAATCTCCAAGGATATAGAGTTCACTGCCAGGTGTAAGGGACCTCAGGTTGCCTAGGTGGTCTAGGAAGCTAGACAGTGGTGTGTCTGGCTGACAGTATGATCCTGCTATGTATAGTGGCATGGTCAGTCATCTGCCTGATGCTGCTGCCCAGTTCTCCTGTGCTTGGGGGCACACACGCCCTGCCCAGCACCTGGTGTTACATGCTCAACTGCCCCTGTGGCTACACTGGGCCCACCCTGCCCATGTTGCATGGCCGCAGGTCCACCACCGTCCATCGTTCCAGTCGGCAATGCCATCCTCCGACATCTTCCACGCCTCCCTGAGGTAGTTGGTGCTTGTCCTAGCACAGTCCCTGGTCCCTTGTCATGTGGTCCGCTGTCTTCTGTGGCCTGCGGGTGTGCTGCCACCTAGGTTGTGCCCTGTCCTGGTGTGCCGTCCTTTGATAACCCACCCCATCTGGCACTTGTCCTGTGCCTTGAACTTACTGCCACATGCCCCACGGACATGGCGGTGGGTGTCCTTGAAGCCATTTGCATTGGTGGTCTGGCCGCCAGTGGTGCCACTGGTCGTGTTGGCTGTGGTGGTGGCTGTTGCACCGGCACTGTTGGTGGTGTTGGCAGTGAGGGTGGTGGTGGCTGTTGCGCTGGTACTGCTGGTGGTGTTGGTGGTGGGGGTGGCATGGGATATTGTGCTGCTGTTGATGGTGGTGGGGGTGGTGGGGTCTGTTTCGCAGGTGTTGCTGGTGGTGGTGGACGGGGTTGTGGGGTTGGTGTTGCTGCTGGCTCTGCTGCTCCTGGTGTTGTTGTTGCCATAGCTGTTAAAAGGCAGTTGTGGTAGTGTTGGTGGCAGTTGCATCACCTGTGGCGCCTGAGTGGTGGCGTCCCTCCAAGGTGTGCCTTGCAGTGGCTGGCCTGTTAGTGCACCCTGTAGCACCGTGGACACTATGTTTGCCTGACTGGTCTGCTGTGCCACTGACCCCTCCATGGCCATGGTCAGGCAGGTGATCGCTCGTGTCTGCGCCTGCACACAGGCCTGGGAGGCAAACATGGCATCCACGAGTCACTCTATGGCCAACTCTGTGATGCATGTCCCTGTCTCCAGCACTCCTATGAGGGTGCCCATGTGCTCCGCCATTGCCAAGTGGTGTGCGTCGATACTGAGCTGGATACAGCCCAGCATCTCGGCATGTTCCTCGTGGATGGTCACAAGGGTCCTTCAGAAACTGGCATAGTCTGTGGGTGCTGCTGTGTGGTCTTTCTGCGGGGATGGCGTGGCCCCATCCAGGGTCATCTCAAGCCTGTCGTATGACGCAGGGCTGAGGTCCTGCACTATATTGTCTGCTATGCTGCCACAGCTGAAAAGATAGCTCAGGTCTAGTCCCTCCTCCTCTTTCCACTGTTGCTCCTCTGCTGCCTGCCACTCCCCCACCACCACTGGTGTCAGGGCTGTGTCTGGCTGCGCCACATCAGCACCACCAGGGGTGTCCATCATGGTGGCCTGTTGGGTGGTCAGCTGCATGCATTCCGGCTCCTGCTCAGTGCCTGTGCCACCACTGTCCTCAGCCTCTGTGTCCAACACTGCACCTGTGGGAGGACAACTGTGCATCAGTGCTACCCCACCATGTCATGCCCTCCATGCATGCCTCCATACCCACCCCTGCATTGCTGTCCCACACACTGGGGGGCAGTGCTGAGATCAGCTTACCTGCCCCTGTGTCCACTGCTGCCGTATGTGTGGGGGAATGACAGTGCATCAGTGCTACCATGCCATGTCATGCCCTCCATACATACCTCCATTCCCACACCTGCATTGCTGTCCCACACACTGGGGGCAGCACTGGCCATCAGTTTGCCTGCTCCTGTGTCCACTGCTGCTGCACCTGTGGGGGAGTGACAGTGCATCAGTGCTACCATGCCCTGTCATGCCCTCTGTACATGCCTCCATTCCCACACCTGCATTGCTGTCCCATGCACTGGGGGGCAATGCTGTTCATCCACTTACCTGCCTCTGTGTCCACTGCTGCTGTGCCTGTGGTGGAACAACAGTGCATCAGTGCTACCCCGCCATGCCATGCCCTCCATACATGCCTCCATACCGACCCCTGCATTGCTGTCCCACACACTGGGGCAGCACTGGCCATCAGCTTACCTGTTCCTGCAGCCATCTGCATCATATAAAGGTCTGTCCCTCCATGGACACTGTGCTGACTCAGGAATGCCAGTATCCTCTCCTCATGGCCACTGAGGGGTTTCTCCTCCTGTGGCACACTTCCTTAGGCCGCTGCCTGCCGCCTGTTATATGCCTCCATGGCCTTTGCGTGGCACTTGAGGTCACTGACCTACTTCTGGAGGTCGCGCACAGTGTGCTTTACATTGGCCACCGCATTCACCTTTTTGGCCACCTCCTTCCATGCCTCTTTGCGCTTGCGGTGCTGATCCCATTCCCCAGCCTTACCCATTAAGAGGTCTGCCTGGGCCTCAAGTTCCTCGAGGAGGATGTCTGTCTCCCCATAGGTAAAATTCTGCATTCTGCATTTTGTCGCACTTGCCTCCTGTGCACTGCTACCTGCCATCTTTCTCACATGTGTAGCTCCTACGCCATGTCTGCAACTTGCACACCTTTATATGGTCATAGGGTTGCGACATGCGTAACTGCTATGCCCGCTATTGCTTGTTCCACCATGTGTTGTGGGTGTAACTTGTGACATGTGTAATTCGGCATTCTACATTGTAACTGGCATTTCTCTTGGAATAGGGCGCAGCTCGCATGTCACAAGGGTTTGGTCATAACTTTATGCAGTGACACTGTTTGCGCCAAGCTCTACTTGCTCTCTTGGAATCGGGCCTCTTATCTGTCTTACAAGTTATTCTTGTCATTGTTGTGCAAGTATACTCCTTTACCAGAAACACTTGCTTTTTTGAATTATTGTTTGGTATGCTGTGTATTGTAACTACTTTATATTCAAAATGAGGGGGCACTCAGTGTCTTGTCCTCATTCTTTATTCGACTATCTGCCTCGTAAGGCTGTATCCTTTTCCTATCTTAATACAATGGTTCAGTTACAGATTGCCACAGATGAATGAATACTCTCATGTGTGTACTTCAAGATGAATCCTGTCTCTTACTGTGTCAATCTTGTATCGTGGACTGCATGAGTTGAACTTTCGCTGATTATCAGATAATTTTGTGTACCATAGCTTACAACTGTGCAAGTAATTACAAGTGTTACAGAAACTGAGTGGTGTTCCAACAGCATACTGTTATCATAAGGGTAGGTAATAAGTTGGAGTTTGGGGGATGGGGGACAAATACAGTACTGTTATCTCCCATCTTAGTTTACCAGCATATGTCTTAGTCAAACTCTTTTACCATGACAGCAGTGGTACTACTTTTCCGCATTGTGCCAGGAGCACAAGGCAAAGTGCAAGCTGTCATTTGTACTGAGTGGCCCGCCCAACAGTTACGTCACCCTGTGATGTAAAGTATTCAGTGTCATGCTCCCTAACTGTGATGATATCCAATTTCATTTGTGCAGTCATGTTTCTTAATTTTTCAGCAGTGTGTCTACGTTGTTCACATATTACTCATACTAATCCAGGGAGATTTCTTCTCAATTGTGCAGCTGTTCCAAAAAGACAAAATTATATAGAACTTTTGTTATGAATTTAGCAAATGTAATGTCTTGGTATCTTACATGTGTTTTTCAAATATTTTACAATGGATGTGTCTTGTAATCATGGATTCATCCCTAGTGACATGCAATATGCTGTAGTATGAGCACAGTTTATGTATCTCAATGTATATGTGTTACCTATCCACCAGTGCTTGATTGTGATAGAGATGTTTGCACTGTTATACATGCTTAAATACAATCACCTGTGAGTTCATGTTTGATGACAGTACTGTAGGTCAACTGTCAAGGTAATGTCTTACACTTTTTTTCCTACTGTCTTGTGTAAATGGTTGTATGTGCCATATCATCATATCGACACAAACTTTATGTTGCCAGTACTGCTGCGTGTGCTTGTTGATGTTTATTTGTCATGTGTGACCATTCCCTATCACCACATTAGCAGCAGATGGTTAACAGTGATAGAGGCACTTATTAATTTTACAGTTGTACACATAGCAATTGAAAACCATTTCTACTTACAAGTACCACACAACAGCCATTTTACATCTTCCCTAAGCTTGACCACCTCTTCCACTGCCACCTTTGAGTTCTGCATGTACAACTGTGAGTCTGTAAGCCACTCTGGATGTCTTACTAGAAAGGCCCTTGTGAGGACCTTTACATAAGTATATGAGGAATAATTGTGATATGCCCTTTCAGTTACATGAACCAATGCAGAAAGCTACTCTATCGTTCTTCCCATGTGTATTTCATCACATGGTGCCCTTGCTTGCTAGCATGTCCCAACAGGGACATACTTAGTCAGGTGAGGACAATGTCCCTGCAGGGACAAATTTTGTCCTCCAGGATAAAAAGGTACCCTTACAGGACATTGTCCTGCCAGAGAATTAGGGTATTAGACAGGACAATGTTCCTGCAGGGACCAACCTCATCCTGCAAGCACACAACCCTGACGGGGCCAACTGGTAACCTGCCAGGACATTGTCTTGGTGAGAAAGGGGCTGGGTGGACTATGTCCCCTCAGGGCCATATAATGTCCTGCCAGGACAAAATCCTTTCAAGGCACCCTTTCCCTCACAGGACATTTCTCTGCAGAAAGATATGATTCCTAGCAGGAATATCTCCTTCAAGTATGTCACTGACAGGACAAATGATGTCCTGTCTGGTACATACTGTATGAATCCCTTGAAGTACAAATACCATTCTGGAAATCAGAATGAAGGACTCAGGAGTGCTGCTGTGTTGACATACATTTCCAGTTCATGTAAGGTACAAGTCATGAATGTATAGTCCTCATCACATTTTTAAACTTACAACAGAGAGTATCTTAACCCCTGTTTCATCAGACCATCACCTTCTTGGATACATGTATGCATGGAGATTTAACAATGCAGAATGGTGAAGAGGTCAGCTGTCACATCTGCCACTGTGAGAATGTCCTTGGGTGGGGGGTTGGAGGACATGTCACTTTAAGCACAATCAATACATTGTGGGGTGGCTCACATCAGGATGACAACCTTGACATGCTGTGATAATATGCGTGCAGTGATATGCATGAAGTGCTCAGTAGTGAGCTGTATGACATGCTGTCACCTACTGTCTTGTGGTGTGTCGCAATCTAGCATGCATTCTGGCAAGTGATGTCTTACACCATGTGCCTGCCTTAGAGATATTGTGAAATTTTATTTCACCATGAAATTGGCAATTTCGCCCAATTAAATATTTCATGAAATTGTGACGAAATTGCAAAATTTCACCCACAATTTTGCCTGCATATTCCCCATTATTTATATTTTATTTTCTCCCTCCCTGGTGTCTACTGATCCCCTCCAGCCAATCACCGGGTGAATTAAATAACCCTTCCGAGTCACTCCGAGTTATCCCTGTCCCCCGTCCCCCAATCTTAAAAAAAAATAAAATCCGATCCCCATCCCTGGTGTCTAGTGTTCCCCCGGCCGATCTCCAGCCAAATTCAAGAACCTCCCAGTCAACCCCTGGCCCCCGGCACCCAATCTTTGAAAATAAAGCAATCCCCTTCCCTGTCCCTGGTGTCTAGTGGACCCCCCCTGGCCAATCACTGGCTGAATTAAAGTAAAGAACCCTCCCACCCCCAGTCAATCCGTTATTTTCCCCTCCTCCCCAGCCATGACCCCAGCCCCAATCTTCAAAATAAAAAAAAGCAATCCCCTCCCCTGTCCCTGGTGTCTAGTGCACACCCCCACCCTGTGCTAAGTCAGAGCCCACCCCGCTCCAACCCAGTACCCCGATCGGGCCACCAGCACAGCCCTCCACTATCCTCCATGGCCTGCAGCCTGTCTGAGTGCTCAAAGAATGAGTGTGTGTTTGTACAAAGCATGCACTCATTCATTGAGCACTCAGATAGGCTGCTGGCCATGGGAGTGTGAGTGGAGGGCTGTGCTGGTGACCCGATCGGGCTACTTGGGGGGAGCGGGGTGGGCTTTGACTTAAGACAGAGTGGGGGGTCCACTAGATACTAGGGACAGGGGAGAGGATTGCTTTTTTTTTATTTTGCTCTAAACAGGTTCTGTATAACATATGATCCTGTCCAATGGAGATGCACATTGATGGTCTGGTACATTGAAAATGAGACACGGTGCAGATAGCATTCATGACACATCACAAATCAACAGTCTCTTCAAGGTCACGCTGTTACCTGCTCACAAAGTGATTTTTGAATCCTTAAAAATGATAGCCACTACAACTAATGATTAGGGTACTAGATTTTGAAAGCTAGTGGCTGAACTGTTCACCAGCACTAAACTGATTTGTCCCACCCTGGTGTGCCTTTTGTGTGCACAGCTGTGTGCATGTGATTTTTTGTTTTTGTTAAACTGTTGCAATTCTTAGTGGGCAGGATTTACTCACTGAGTTGAGTGTGCATCATCTGTCAGTTTCTTGCTTGGTTCAATGTTCGACTAAAGATGTTGCCCTCTTTCCCCCCTCTTAGTAGCAGTGTTTTTTTTTATTTACTGCTGCTTATTGTGGTACAGTATAACTGCAAGGGTTGTCATGGGTATTACTGTAGTTCCACAAGCACTAAGTAAAGCATCACACACACAGGCACTACCAGTAGTTTGTGTTTTACACAATAACCACTAATTACCTGAGCCATCATGTCTTAGCAACCTTGCAAACATGCTTGGTCCAGCCCCAGCAAAGCATCTGCACTGTTGGTCCCAAGTGGTGAGTGGCAGGATGATAGACACACAAAAGTACAGCACATCCAGAAGATTACTGCCGGTGCATACCTGGGCTGCCAAACATAGTTAACAGCAGAGCATAAAGTTGCCAGCACATTTACTGTATTTGTATTGAGGCTGGAGGATGCCAATAAAGCCCTGTAGCTTTGATCGGAACCTGGTCTTCATCAGGGGTATCTCCGTAACCTACAAAGTGGGCCAAATTTTCAAAGGTGGATGCAAGGCTTGTGGCAATCCTTGCAACTGATGCAACAGTGGTCGCAGATGTGGCACACACCTTGGATGCTGTGCAGTCCAATTTTACAAGGTGTGGCACAGTTTCCAACAGTTGACCCAATTTATAGCACATTGCGCCCAATCTGTGCTGCAAGTCCCATTGCAGAGGTCACCCAGGGATGCAAAGTTATGGCAGTGGAGAGCTGCTGCAAGGGGCTTGTGTCAGGGAGTTGTGGATGCCGATGTCAAAAAATTGCAAACTCCCTGATGTTTTTCGCAACTCACCGGTTGCATCAAGCTCCCGTCTACAAGTCTCTTGAGGTATTCCAACAGGGTTTGAAAATCAGGCCCACTATGAACATATATATATATATATATATATATATTTTGTACTGTTTTATTTATGCTCCTACTGTCATCATCCCTGGACTCTCTCCAGTGTGGCCACTTGATCTCCTGCTTTCTCCCACCCTGTCTGAAGTCCAGTCTCCTTCCTCCAGCAGGACCAGGCCCTCACTGCCTGGATCGCTTGACCCCCTGGCTCTAAGTCCCCCTGGGTAAGACCACCACCTCCTTTTTCTGGCACTCTACCTAGAATCGGATTAAGCAGCCAGACGGCAAGGCACCAGAAGAGGTGAGGGACCTGATGGTGGGTGTGGGTGTGGAGTCCAGGGACCCAATTTTGCCTAAAAGGGATAGGGCCTTTTTCCATTGTCTCCCCTTGGGGCGTGGCATGCAATGGCATCCTGTGTGGCTGATGCCACTAGAACCTGCTGATCTCCCAACCCAACTGCAGCCCAATGTCTGCACCTCCCCCAGTCTCCACCAGAGGCCACTAATGTGGCCCCAACAATCCACCCCTGGAGAGAAAAGTAGTCCTCCAGATGCTCGATCTTCTCCATCCCCTGCTGACCCCAGATGTCCCAGGTTGGTTCCCAAACCTGGGTCGCCAACATGGCTCGAGGTGTTGTGTCCACCCCCTCAATCCTCAGTACCACCGGGCCAGCCCACTATGAATATTAAACTCTTAAAGAAACACACAACATAAAAAAGTGAAGTTATAAAAAATGAGGCAGAGATGCCCTTCTAACAAAACAATCCTAATATAACATGCCCAAGGATGAAACACTTCATCAAGACTACAAAACTTTATAAGATTAATTCTTACAGTGGTGACAGACAATATGCTATTGCTACTAGTGTCACCACCTGTTCCATCTGCACTTTCACTCTCACACCTTTCTATGCCAGTAGTAGGAGGGCATTAGAGCTCACATGGCAGATACCACCACCAGTGGTCCCACCGCTACCACTAAGGCTGTTACATCCACAGCCAGTGTGACTCCCACCATCACTGATACCATTCTTACAGCAGCCACCCTTTCAGCTGTCACTACCACTTCAGCCATTGTTGCCACTATTCCTATGTCGATGGCTAAAGAAACATCTACCCATGTGACTGACCATGAACCCCCTACAGTGTGCACCCAAAGCAGTACTCAATATTGTTTTTGCAGTGCTACAGTATGTGTGTGGTGTGGCAGAGCGAGTGTGCCACATGTAGCTTGTGTTATATTAGTGACAGCTCTATGTTGGTCATTGACGTAATGATGAGGTGTATATGGTGCACCAGGTTTGAAGGGGGATTAATGGTGTTGTTTAAGTGCTTTTTAAGCTATCCTTAAAAAAACACCTTTCATGGCCAAAAACCAAATAATGAATACTGAATACCAGGTACCCAAATACCGAATACTCAGCATAATATTCAGAAAAAGGCATTCACACAGCCCTAATGGAAACCATTGCATTAGCACCTGAGAAGAAATTTCTATCATTAAGCAGTGGTGCCATTTAGGAAGAGCAGATACAGTTGCCCCCACCCCCATATTTGCACCTAGGTTGTTCTTATGATGTGGCAATAATGGCATTAAATTTGGATTTAATCTTTTGCACAATAAGTGCCCACCTGGCCTGTGTGTGTTCACTCTGCAGGTACTCTCTAGACTTGACTGTATCTGTATTGTGTTGTCCACTCTCTCCACCTGTTAGCAGAGGCACAATCACATGTGATGTGGATGAGCTCTAGCCAAGAAAGCGTGCATGAGTCTTGCAAGTGTGACACTGTCTTTCCCGACACAGAGTAGACAGACTGCACACTACAGCTTGAAGGAGTCGGTGAGCATTGAACTCTCAATAGCAGTGTTCTAGCAGCATATTTTTATTGGTCTCCATCTCCCTTCATGGCTGAAGGGGCAGAGGGTGAGCTAGAAGCTAGCTCAAGACTAGGCTACCTACCTACTCCACTAGGCTCACCCTGCAAATAAAAGAAAGAAACAGCACAGACCCCCATGGCAACAAGCTAGGTTTAGCACCAGTGGTGATATTGGTGTGGGTGGCCTTCATAGTTGTTGATCAGTGTGGCAACAGCCATAGCAGCAACTAAGCAAGAAGCAAGCAATCCAGATTGGGTGGGTTCAGTTGGTGAGATGACTTGATCGCGGAGCACGTTGGGGACCTGTGATGGTCGGTTCTAGCATCCAGCTTCTGAAGTAAGGAAAGAGGGGGAGCAGACTGTTAACTGGGCTGGTGGCACACTGTGCTAGGCTGCAGGTTCTGGCCACATGGCTGGGTAAGTAAAAGTAAATAATATTTTTTACAGGCGGATTGGGGAAGGAGGAAGGACTGAAATATTGATGTGTTTTTTATATTTCTTCACTTTTGGGTGACTTAGGGGATGGGTATTGAATGGAATGGAGTTGGGGAAAATCAGGACAAAGTTCTTTTTTTTGGGGGGGGGGGTAGAACTTCAGCTGGGAAAAAATTGTTTAGTAACTGGGTGGATTTAAGCCCAAATCTGATGCACTGCTCTGGGGTATATACAGATGAATCTTATGCATTTGAATTTGTCCTGATTTGCATATCACTTTTCAGTCAAAACAAATAAGCTGTACCTTTTAGAGATGTTACAGACATTCCAGAGCTGTCCCTTGCATTCACAGACAGTTGAGCAATATGGTATGCACAGACTATTGGAGCCCCACTATAGTCAGACTTATGCACTCCCCAGTGAAACTGACCTCCACATCCCCATGCTCAGGCACATTATGACAAAGGGGTACTGCAGGGGTGTGCACCATTGAAATGAATGGTGGTATTTTTATTACCATTATATATGTTATTGATGGAGAGTTGGAGATTAAGAAGGCCATCGCTCGACTAACAAGGGCCTTGTTAGTAGAACAGTTGCCTTCATTATTCTCCAACTCACCATCATAATGTATAAAATTGAAGAAAAATTAACTTCATTCATTTCAAGGGGGTACGCCCCAGCACTCTGACCTATGGGCATCATCTCTCTTAAAGACTTCTGCCTGTAGCCAACCCACTGAAGCAGTGGTTGGATTTCCACTTGTGACACCAGTGACCCGGGTTTGGAAACAGACCCAGAGAACCAGAGGGCTGACTGGGGGAGAAGGATTGAGTGTCCCATGGACTGCTCTCCTTCTCCGGGGGGGGGATGGTGGGGTTGAGTCCCTGTGCTTGAGGGACTATTGACGGAAGGCCGAGGGAACCTCAGGTGGCCAGCACCTGGAGATAGGAGGGGCTGAGCAGATGCAGGACATCATTGCATGTCCCCACCCCTGGGGGTAACCTGAAAATGAAACTGTCAGCTGCCATGGATGAAGCATTCCTTGGGCTTCGATTAGCTCTCAGGCCAGCTCCCTGATCCAATCCAATGGTTGCAGCACTAGGCCTGATGCTGTGACCCCACCCAGATGGAAAGCCAGGGATGTTGGGGGAGCTGAGGCTGACATGGGAGTGGGAGCATGAGAGTCCATGACCAGGCAGAAGGACAGGCAGCTGACAGTGAAAAAAGTGAAATAAATTAAAAAAAAAAAGACTCCTGACTCTGGCTCCCTAGTACTCAAGTAAGAGACTTTTTACTTATATCTATACTTGGTGCATTGTCTGTAGCAGCACGGCTGTACCCTCTACAGTGTGTGTGCTTGGGGGGGCCTGGCCATGTGGGTGTGCCAAATTATTGCTACTTTTGTGTTTGCACCTCAAAGTCTGTTTATGTTGAAGCATTCGAATCTATGGAAAGAAAATAGCAGGAGTACAAGCCAGACAGAAGTTGTTAAGTGGTTTTGTGGATGGGGAAAACCACATGTGTTTCCATTGGTATGTGTGCTATAGTTCAGTTATAAAACTGAGATGAGTGAGAGCAGAAAAAGAAAACTGAAAAGTATAACAGTGGTTGCAAGCATGCCGCATGAGTGCTGATATAGTCAGATACAGTATGTATTGATGTACAAGTGAGCCATACAGTATGTGTGCAGAGAGTATGGCTTAGTGGTTAAAGGCACTGAACTGTAAGTCAGAAAACTTAGAGGTAAGAAGACCTGGGTTTGAATCTCATCAACCCCCACTTCTGTATGGTGTGATCCTGAGTCATTTAACTTTTATATGTGCAATTATCAGTGACCATTTGCTTTTTGCATGCATGCCACATGCATGCAGTCTTTCCCAATTTAGCATAACATTCATGACTTCCACACTTGCTTGCTGCATGCATGCCATATGCATGCAACTGGTTCTAATTTAACATTTAAATCATACTTGCAGCACACATATCACTTAGGTACTTTTATGTGTGCAGCATGAAAACATTTCATATAATTACTTCTGTGCTATGTCTTGACCTAATCCCTGACTGGAAGGGTTTATAGATGTTATAAGCCACAAGGTGTGCCTTGAGTGCCAAGTCACTACTTTTTCGATAACCTTACCCAAGAATGGGAGGCTAGAGATTGGTCTATATTTCACCAAGATGTCAGGGTTGAGATGGTTTCTTTAGGAGGGGTCTCACCAACACCTCTTTCAGTGTGCCGAGGAAACATCCCTCTGAAAATCAACACTGGACAATCTCGGTGAACACTGGACCAATGGACTCAACACATCCTATTAAGAGACAAGTCATGCCTGGGTCCAGTTCACAGTATGTGGGCAACACTTCAAAATCACCTCGCAAACCTCTGCCACCCAAAATGGTCTGAACTCACTATAGGAGTGCCTTCGGACACACATAACTCACCACTGCAGGGCTGCAATTGCCCCATTGGTGAGATCCCAGCCTTAATGGAGGACATCCTGTCAAAGAAGACCAGAGCAAACTCCTCGCACTGAATGACTGAAGATACTTTTTTGACTGCAAACAGGCAGGGTGGAGAAGCCTGTCTACAGTAAGAAAAAGCAGATCTGGTCTGTTCCTCCCTTCAACAATCTCCCCATACAGGAACACTGCCTTCTTAGTGGATGATTGCCCTTTGATATTCACCATTGTGAATTCTCAAATCCAATTTGTCCTCTTTAGACCAAGACCTCTGCCAACAACACTCCAGTCTTGGACCACTAGTCTTCATCTTCTTGAGAGCCCCATCAAACCATGGGGATCTCAAGCAAGAAGACCTGAGTCATACACAGACCAGTGCAACCGAGTTAAGTGCAATGGAGACAACCCCATTATAGGCTGCCACCACCTCACCCATACCTGCTGCACATGCAACACTCACACTAGCTAGGTCAAGAACCACCATCAGTCCCACTGGGGACTGTCACATGCCCCTAGCCCCCAGACCTCTGGAAGCCCAGCAGGACCTCCTTTTGCAGAGAGGATCCCTATTTAGGAATACGTGAGCAGGAGTAAGGGTTTCCGGAAGACTTACCAACCTTTCTTTTCCCAGTGGGAGGCTGGATTCTGTAGTTTCGAGTTCCCTTGACTCTGCACTACTTTCAATATTTGAATCCCACCACAGCCACTGGCTACATCTTGCCTAGGTAGTTTCATATGATAGCCAAGTGTTTCCATCATTTTAGGCACACAGTCTTTACAAAACCCTTCTGTGTAAAATGTTAAATCACATAACCAGAACCCAGGCTGAATTGATAAGAAAATTATAAAAGTTTACTTAACATAAAAACAATACAGAAAAGTCTACAGTTTGGAAGAACTATGAAATGCAGACAATAACAAAAGTAAAACTGTATAGTTCACAGAAAATGCTAGATACTGTGTTCTAAACTATACCTTGTTTTGATGTTAAAGTTCAGACAAGATTTCAAATGTCCTTGTAGAGATGAGAGTTCATTAGGCAATAGAATTTGTAGCTAGTCCTTGATCCAAGTCTCTGGATGTCCTTTTAAAAGGCTCCAGGTGCTGTCCTTGTTGAAAAGTCTTGGTTTCCAAAATTCTGACTTAAAATCAGAATTTTCTGTTCAGTATGTGAAGAGTCTAATTCCCACACACTCATGTCTGGTTTTAGAGATTGTTTCCAGGCCTACACATATATTTTCTGGTGTAAAGGTATATGCCAGTTTGACAGACTATCTGCCTCCCAACTACTGTTTTTTCAACTGCTCTGCATTCGAAGTGTGTGTCTGATCATATACTTGAGGGTCATTTTAGGACAAACCCATCTCATTTTTTTCTGCTGGTGTGGGGATAATGATTAGAGGACAATACAGATATTAGGGTGCAACAATTTACCTTTCACTGTAGGTGTCATTGTGGTTCCATGTCAGTCCCAGTGACATCTGGCCCATGCGTTTGGCTTAACCCCTGATCTCTAGGTCATTACATTGCCCTTCCCTGTCATGGAAAGCCACAGTGGGATGTTTTATGCCTTTCTGGGGCCATATACCTGTCTCCCTTATCTTGAAACATAACAGGTCCACACTAGCCTTTATAGAAAAAAAACAGTTATTTTGTAGTTACCTGTTAAAGGGACAGTGTCTTAATTCTAAAGTACATTACAGCATATACAACATGAACCCACATAAATGGATCTAGGCCTCTCATGTGGCAAGGACAACACCTTCAAAGGGTGGTAGTGGATCATTTCCACAGGGTAAGGACTAACAAGGGAGCCCCAGACTAAAACTTTGCCTTGCAGTGATTTGACCAAACAACCAGATCAATTCTGAGACCTCAAGTCACAGTGAAAATACAAAGTCCAAGGCATGACTGTGGATCACATATGTAGTGCATGAAAGCCATGTTGTACATGCATCAACAAACATTTTGACAAGAATTTGATCATTTGGTGCATTACTATTCATTCACAAAGTTTTGACGTGGGAGTCAACAAGGAAATTGGCCTATAATTAGAGACTATGGCCCAGATATTCAAAAGAGTTGAGCCATGCGCAATAGGGTTGTGTCTGTGCAAGTCCGAAATGTGCCATTCTGCGATATTCAGCAGGAGGCAGTTGTGCCCCCCAAATCATGCTGAGCAACAGCGCAATGATAATGAAGGCATGTGCAACCGAAGGGGGAGGAACCATGCATAAACTGTACAGCCCGATATTCAGCTCGGGTCATGCAGAGTTATGCAGGCACAACCCCTACCTGAGCCTGCACAAAGTTACGCCAAAAAAGGAACAAGTCGAGGGCCACCCACAGGTGAGCTGCCACATTGCAGGGCACAACACAGCAGCTGCCACCTGTGGGTGGCCTCGACTTGTTCCTGCTACTAGTGGTGCCCCCCATGCCTGATCATGGGCATAACTGTACCCACCACTAGCCCGATCATGGGCATAAGTGTTCCCTCCCCGAGAAGCCCAATCGCGGGCATAACCTAACCAGCCCTCCCATTAGCCGATCGCAGGCATAGTATTCTTCCCCTCAGCCAGATCAGGGCATCTGTCACCCCCAAAGTCCAATATCCCTGGTCTGTCCAGTGGACGAACAGAGCCCAATCGCGGGTAGCATCCTCACCCCCATGTCCGAAATCTGTGGTGATATAGTGGCCCCACCACCCATGGAGCCCTACCCAAGTCATTTCCCCATCAGCCGCAGGCGGCAGCACCTCACCTGCTTACTGCCCCGCCTGCTGACTGACAGATGGTAGGGGCTGCACGCCCATTGGTTCAGAGCATGAGCCAATGGGCATGCAGCCCATATCGTACAAGGCAGTCCAGAATTGTGAATGAATGAATTCACTGTAGTACCGCCAAAATTCCTTCTTCAAGAGTTGGTAGCTTAAGCAACTTAAGGTTAAGAAGCCAATATCCTGGTCCCCTATGCATTATTTCATAACTACCTATCATGATCTGAAGTATCACATTATCAGAAGGTGCTACTGGTACAGTTTGAGCTTTTTGTATTGTTAGAGTATCTGAAACAAACCAGAAATATATCCGTGTTGCTTTAGTACCTTGAAAAAATGTTTTTTGTGGTTTACCTAACACATCAAAGGCATCAACCAATCCAGACTGTATCAATAAATCATTAAGGCAATTAGTATCACAAAATAATTTAGTGGATCGTATACCTCTTTCAGTATGATAACGGCTACAATTAAAATCTACTAAAAACACAAATCTGGAAGTAAACAAATAGGGTAATAAGGTCTTAAATAATGCAGTTCTCGCACACTCGACTTGCGAGGCATAAATGTTAATAAATCTACAATGTAAATCGTTAAGTATTATATCTAATAATAATATACTGTACAACCCGGCAGAATGTCTATAAATTCAACTAGGTGCGCTGTAGGGTTATTAACTGCTATGCCTACCCCTGTGCATAGTTATTCACCAACAGACCAATAAACACTACCCCATTTCCACCTTTCAGTGGCCTGTTCTACCTCAAACCTTGTATGTAAACGAGTATTTTGAAAAACTACTATATCATTTTGACCTCCATCAAAAAGTGAATAGATCAACATGTGCTTCTTATTTGACTGAATGCTATTAACATTTAAAGATGCCAGATTAATATTTAATAACATCGACAGAAAAAAGGAAGAAAAATATCATAGCTGAGATCTTGAGCCCATATTTCCATTTTATTTTTGTTATTTCTTTTTTCTAGATTTTCTCTTCCCAGATTGACCCTTCTTTTTATTTTTCACTATATCTATAACATCAGCAGATGGTTTTGGGTCAGAAGATCCTTCAGGATGTGAAGAATGTACCGAGGCTGAATCTGACTCAGTACCTATATCTTCTTGCAATACCGAAAATGCATTCTGGAGAGGTATCAAGGCTTACTCAACTAGTGGTGCTTTAGAAGTCCTGGATTTTAAGCTGCTACATCTAGCAGTGACGAGGTTAAAAGATTCTTCAGGTGGGTGGGCATAGAATTAGGAGTAACCTGGGCCACTACAGGAACAGAATCTGTAGAAAATACCATTTTAGTAGATACTAAGCTCTCCTCTTCTCGTAAAGGAGTAGTTGATACAGATTCTGGAATGTCTACCCATTCCATACTGGGCATGGTTTCAGACTTGCTTGGGGGTGGGGGTGGAGGTACCAGTTTTTGCCTCTGGACTGCATGTACTGCAGTGTTTAGGTAAAAATCCTGTACACAGAAGTCTCCATTTGTTTAATTTTGGGCAGCCTAAGGACAATCAGTAAATATATGGGTTCTTCACAGAGAAAGCATTTAGCTGAATGATGACAATCTGACATTATATGCCCCAACTCCCTACTCTGGACACATTTTATAACTTCACAGGTTCTGCTGAGATGTCTACCAGAACATCACTTATAACAGTGATGGGATTGTCCTGGATAAAAGATAAATCCTTTATCCCTTCCCAAATAAAAGCAGCTGGGGAGATGTTGCAAACCTTCCTCGATCTGGTTTAAATTAACTTTAAATCTCCAACCATCATTCCAAAACCCCTCTGTATCAAGAATGGGCTCTGGGTTCCCTTTTAATGTACACTTTTTCTCCAACCAATAGGAGATATCCTCCACATTAACCCCTTCATTGCGGAATAATACAGTAATGACTTTAACCATTTCTTTGGTTAATGGGATAGCCTGAAAATCAACCCAAGCAGGATTAGTCTTTAATAATGTGTATTTCATCCAGAACCTGTTTAACATATCTGGTGTAGGGAAACTGATGTCATACGTGTTATCCCCTGGTGTATGGATTAGGGCATACACTTCACTGGGAGTGAAGCCCAACATTTGCTTAAGTAAGACTTTTCCCACATAGAATCTGTCAGGCATGGAATCCATGGGCCCCAAAATCCTTAGCCTCACAGCATTACACCTTTTGGCCAAAGAAACAGGCTTTTGAAAAAGACTAGCATAAGAGGTAGTTGGGGTTGTGAGACATGGTGGGGTATTTTGATTACCATCAGGCCCTATATCATTTGTAGCCTTATTTTGGTTAATATTTTCCTCCAAAACCCCATTTTGAAACTGCTGAGGTGATTTTGATCCTTGCATAGAACTAGCTAGCTGGCTTTGATCAACCTCAGCACCTGCATCCATTAAAGTCCTGTTTATATCACATAATTCCATATTCTCTATTGAAGCAGCAGGGTCTAGACCACCAATAATCCCGGCCATGGGAACACTAGTCTTAAGACAGGGGCCATCCAAAACTGCTGAATGAGTATGATCCATACCTGGGATCGGTATGGCATGGTCTGCAATCCACTGATACGAATTCAACAGCAGCTGTGCTTCTATACACCCTGAAATCTTCTGGGGAGAACAAGCTTTCCCAACCTCAATTTTTCCTCCGCCTTTATGAACCTTTGAATCAGTACCTGTGTGACCCGAGGGCGAATCTACCTCAGGTCTCTTCCTTTTCCTTATCTCTTCTTCTGCAGCAAGCTGAGTGGCTTGATATTCCATGTCAGCCTTTTCCCAAAGGTGCCGTTTCTCTTGCAATGTATTTAAGGGCTGCTGGTCTGCTAGAACAACATCAGCTATCTCTGCATCAAGAAGCTGCACTTCCAGGTTTGGTTTTAAAGCCGACGTGTTCTCATAATCCAAACTAGGCATTCTCCTCATATGCCCCGGACTTTCAGTGCATTTTACACCTTCCGGCTGAAAAGTTTGCTTAGAGGGATTAGATACGTTTTACTGGCCACCACTTGGCTGCATTCCAGCCGTTATCATTCCTCTCTGTTCTGGGTAAAGCCTGAGAGCTCTCCTGCATCTGAGCTCCTCCACTGTCGTTGGCCATCCTGAGACTGTTCCTCTCTCCCAACAGTCTCACAGCACCGCCTGTCTGTTCAGAGCAGGGTAATTTCCCCGGTGTACTGGCCAAATTTCCCTTATTCACTAAAAATACCATCAACAGCTTAATCTGGTTCAAGGTCAGCTGACATTCATCTGTATTCCCCCTTCCCTGTGTCGTGCCTGAAAATAGGCAGGATTTGTCTAGTGCACTTACCCGGTCAACAAAAACTAAATAAATAAATAAAAATTAAAATGAGCCCATTTCCTATTGCACTCCTGAAAACAATTTAATAAATCATGAGAAATCCACTCACCTCTAAGACCCTTAACACAAACAGTTTTTAATGGAGCCAGAACATCACAAATATTATTAAGGATGTTACAAAAACATTGATAGGCAATATTTATACATATCAAAACTAGAATCTAGAAATGACCAATTGGTTGCAAAGATAGCTTTATTTAGCTTATTAACATTTAATTTCCTATCATTTCTACAAGTAATATCAGCAGGTTTAGACCTACTCAGTTTTTCAGACCATTTACAGTAGACTGGGCTGTGGTCATTCTACCCGTCAGGCAGCACACCAGATTCTTTAACTTTATATTGGTGAGTGATCACAGTCCAGTCCAGTGTTGATTGATAAACTGTCTTATAATTACATCTAGTGGTAGCTTCAATAATCTGATGTAAACAGAGCTAGAAAAATAATTGTCGGAAAGCTTCAGATGACTTGTCCTTACAATTTACATTAAAATCACCCAACAGTTTTCACTCATGACCCTTAGGGAGCAAATTTCCAAAATTTGCAATAAGTTCATTGCAAATTTCTGTAAAACCTGGGGGAATATAGATAACACTGACAGTTATGATTGTATTACTCCCTGATATGATATTTTGGGACAAAAAAAATAACAAGGGCCTCAGTACTTACATGTGGTTAGTTTGACTGTTGAGAATTCATCAGATATACTGTATAAAGCAGGCACCCCCCACCTTTTTTACCAACTCTATCACTTGCATAAATCCTCAAATGTTGTAAGAAAATGTAACTATTGGGGATGGAGCCATTTAACCAGGTCTCAGACAGAGCAATCACATCAAATTTATTTTCTAGGGCCCAAGCCTCTAATTCGGCCTTTTTGGAAAGCATACTCTGACTGTTCAAATGAACTAGTTTAAGTTGCATATCAGTCTTAAAAGAACTGTCATAATTTTCAGTCAAATAAACAGGGTCAGGGTGGGGGGGTGGACATTACCAGAGATTAATAACAGTAGCAATATTAATTGCCTGCATTTTTGTATTTTACAGTAATATGCCCATTATGACATATTTATTGTAAATTCTTGGTATGGGGTTTCCTCTCCTTTCTTTCTGTACTGAAAATGTTCAGTAAGATCTTTGCTGTACATATCTCAGACAAAAATATTTTACTTCTGAATGTATTGGAGAAAGGGCCCTTCCCAGACCACTTGGCTACTGGGAGGGGGCACAGATATACCTTGCAAGCACTAAGGGAGTAATGCTAGTGAACTTGCAATGCAAAAGGGGATGGGATCCTAAACCATCTGGGGGTCCTATGCCGAGGTATTTTGATCCCCCCAGGATTTTAGGCCCAAGTGAACAGGATGGTTACTATGAGGTCCACAAAGTAGTAAAACAACCAGAAAATATCTCTGACCTGCTTACATGAACTATCAAAATAGTACATGACAGTTAGACAATATAGACAATGTACTCCTACGGATAGTGTACTCCTACTATAACAGTTATCTGCTCTCATTGGGATACCTGAAATGAGAGAAGGTTAAATATGATGGATGTGCAAACTTAATAAAAAAGTGCAGACTTCAAATATTTTCTATCACTGGTAAAACCCTCAAGAATCAAGTAACACAAGCTACTCAATCACCACCCCACAACTTAAAAATGTTGGAAAAAATACAAGTCAATTACCAACAAACAATCAGTCAGTAAAACTGTGTATGAAAACAACATTTTTCTTTCATGTTAAAATTTTCATAGTAAGTGGGAGGGAGGCCCCTAATTGACCGTCTAGGAATGTATGTAGCAAAAGTAAAAATAATACACCACTGGGGTTAGTCGCTTGCCTTTTACCAATGTCCTGGACCACTTTTAAGTTCATATGCCCCCAAAAGGAGCAATCTGTAAATTATATACTAAACATTTCAAAGAAACAATAAAACTCATCGGCATCACTCAGTATGAGGTATTCTCTTGCTCAGACCAGATGGCGTGGTAATCTTCAGAACTGTGATTTTCAAAACCTTTGGAGCAAACTGGACATAGCTGAGAGGATCACATGGAGATCCATGCTGGCAGCAAAACATTGACTGCTTGCAGGCTGGTTAGACGACATCCTTCTGAGGCAAGAGAGGCAACCACTTAGATGTTATCTGCTTCAAGCTGCTCCTTGTGGTCATTGGGCTTCTTTTAATAATAACAATGTTTTTAAAAATAATAATGAGGTTCCAGTTTGCAGCAGGATCTCCACTCACTATTGTGGGAATGCACAAACTAGCAACACTTGCCCCCTCTTGGTCCATGAATTGCACATAGTGCTTCATTATGGTGAATACCTAATACATTTAAGGGACAAATGATCACACTGTGCTATGGACCTGCTCCCAATGGAATGGATCTCAGTGTTCATTCATCTCATACTTGATTTGTATTTTCTCCAGAGCAACCTCATACAGCCAGATATCTCAGTTGGCTTCTGTCTCATCCAACAGCCACTCTGGAACATAGGGATAGCTTAGCTGTGGGAGTTGAGCATGAATCCTGTAGTAGAATGTCCTCTCCACCAGGTACCAAGGGGGTATCTTCTTAGCAGAATCAACCTGTGAGCCATTCGCAGGGTCAACCAGGTGGAATTATCATATTCACACTCTTGCACAGCCCAAATCTTGTGCAATTAATTCTTCCATTTTGCCTTCTGACTTTTGCCACTGCCTCTACCCACAAGATGGTATTAAAGGGGGGAAGGTTTCAGAGGAGAACACTTTAGTTTTGCTTCCATCACTCAAGGGTACGGGTGGGGTCAAGACCGTCTAATTTAGGTTTTTTTCTATCCATTCATACTGGTCCTTGGAGGCAGACCATTGCATGGAAGGATCCTCTCCTCCTTGAGGCTGCATGGGAGACCCTGCAGGAAGTGTTACACCTCCGGCAATCTTTTCAGTCCAAAACAATAGAGTAAGGGTTGGTTCTTGTTCTATTTTACCCTTGTGGCAAGGGTGGGGTTCTTCTCCTTTCACGGGCTCCTTGGGGGCTTTGGCTTCCCAATGTCTTGTGGTGGTTATTAACAAAGCTGCCATCCTGACTGTCACAGGATAGACCAGACAGGATGCACAGACTCCAAACTGGGCAGCTGCAAGGTTGAAGGCTGAGCCCAGACATTTTCTGGCTCCCTTTGCAGTGGATCATAAGCTAGCAGTATTTTTGGGAGCAGTTTTCAGGGGTATCTCAGATAAGGATATAGTTCTGCAGTAGAAATTACCCCACAATCTGTAGACCCACAGGGTCTGGTGAAAGACAATTTTCTTATGATACTACCCTCTCACTAAGGGCTCTCAGGGTGGCCGGGGGTTCATGTAGTTGGCAGCAACACCCATTGGGCCAGGGAGGTACCCACCATGCCTTCAACTAGATTTACTGGTGGGATTTTAGGAGCATAAGGTTCCATCAGCCAGTGCAGGCTAGGCCCCACTCCTTTTCCCTCTGACACTGAGCTAGTTACTTTCTTCAGTTGTTATAGGAGGGGCCTGCGACTTTCTTCAAAACCTACTTGGTACAAGGATATAGCACAACAAAATTTCAAGAAAATATGTAAGTTTTATTTGTCCTTCATGTTCTTCACCTTTAAAGTACTCAACATTTTTCAGCAATTGACACTGCTTCCTCAGGAGTAGTGTAGACCTATTTTGCAACAATATTATACATACATTAAATGTTCTATATGCATTACACATATTATAATAAATTTCATCACATGTAATAACTGGATTTACCTTAATATGGACTTACTGTTTCCTTTACATCAATTCATTTGTTATTTGTGCTGGCAGCTACTTTTACAAATAAATATAACATAATGCATAGCATCAGGTAGTGCTTTAAACTACAGTTGGTATCAACTATAACTGTAATGAATCCTTCATTCATCGCTCTTTTATTTTTTTGCCTGTATTCCCTGAATGCCAACAAGTTTGCTCCAAAACCTAAAAGTAATAAATCCCTTAATTAATTTGTTGATCCTTTAATGTAGTTTACTGTCCTTATTATATTTTTTTCTTTACACCAGCTCTAAGTACCATTACATTTGTACAAGATCAATCTTGCTTGTGGCATAAAGATTTCATTTTTGAAGTTTTCTTTCAATCAATGCAAAAATTAAAATGCATCTCTCAAACAGGGGTCATGTGATAGCGGTCTGAGAAGAAGCAGTGTGCCTTAACAGCTCCATTCCCCACCCACAAACAACTGCATCAAAAACATTAATCTGGGCTGAGTTTCCATGATAAAGGAGGCATTTACCTGCAAGAGATGCTCCAGGCATCTATCCATGAAGCTTTTATGAAGGGCTTCATGAAAAAAGCTCCCCCGCGCCATATGCCGCCCCCTTCCCCTGAGTAAGACAAGGCCACTAAACACTGTAAACAGCAAGCCTCCAACTTGCCCAGATCTTCCACCACCCAAACAGCTCTCTCCGAAGAAAGATTTTTGGAGATAATGCAATCAATGCAAGACACAATTTCTACCATATCAGGAGACTTGCAACAAATTAAATCCTTAGTTGAAACTCTAAATATAAGAATGGGGGACTCCGAAGTGAGAATTACATATCTAGAAAAGAAACGGGAAAATTGAGCAAGAGACTGTAAATGCACATCGTTAGCTAAAAAATCTTGAAGAGAAATTGGAAGACCTCGAAGGGCGCAGCAGGCACAATAACTTGCTGATAACTGGTATACCTTAAAAAGAAGAAGGCAATTCCCCGATTCAGTTCTTACAAAGATTTTGTGGAAAAATTGCAGGGCCTTCACCAAATGGAGCGACCTTTGTGATTGAGTGGGCCCACCATGCCCTGACCCTATGCCACCTCCAGGGTTCCCTCTGCACCCTCTTATATTTAAGCTACTGAATTTCCAGGATAAACAACACATCTTAGCCAAAGTCAGGGAGATCCAAGAGGTACAATGGGAAGGTCAGAAGATTCATATTACACAGGACCTACCACAATCGGTGCGAACTAAGAGACAAGAACTGCACCCAACTGTTTCCAAATTAATTGCAGCAGGCAAGCCCTTCCGAGTCAAGTATCCAGGGATTTTGCAAGTAAAACATGGTGAGCAATAGCTAACCTTCAAGACTCCTGACCAAGCTACTTAAGAATTGAAAACTCTGCTTCCTGATCTATGTAAGTGAGTACTGGGACCTTATTCTAGTATATACAGTCGAGTTAAAAATTGTAGGAGGTGGAGACAGATGGATTTTGTGATAATTCTAATCACCTATACGTTTGCCAAACACTTGCCATTGTTCCTGGAGTGGTATGCAGGATGTCTCTGGACTGGTGACGACCCCTGAATACTGGCTGGTTGTAATCTAAGAGTGACTGAGACTTTCACTTTTCAGCCATACCTGTAGCAACAAGGACGGATGGTGTGCAGTCATAGAGTTTTATTAGTGCTCCCTTGTGTTGTGTGAGGACTGGTCCAATGGAGATACTGAGTGTGGCCCAGAGGAATGCACTTCGTTTTTCCGGCAGACAATAACTGTGTAACTGTATGCTTGAAACCCCAAATGTCCCACACTGCATCAAAAAACAGGACCATGTTACTTTCTGATTTACAGGTCTAAATACCTAACTGGGGAAGTCGGGGAAGTGTTTGCTTATAGATTGTGCAAGTCCTTTCTTTTCATTTTGTTTTTCATTTCTTTCAGTCCTTAAGAATGGTCTTAACCGAAACTATGATCATACAGTCCGGCTGCTATCACAGACATATTGAAACATGCAGTTAGTACATACCACCCCCCCAAATTTCACTTTTTTTTGTTCCTGCGATCTCCCACAGCCAGTACCTTTGTAAACAGACATTCAAAGGGCCGATTTATTGTTTATGGCTTTGAGGTTACCATTGCCTGTACTTATGTTCACCTTTTGAGTATTTTAATTTGCCTCTAAACCAAGGGGTTGCATTCTGGGGTGGTTAAAACTGGGGTGTCAAGGTAACAGATTAATAATTCAAAGATGACCAAATTATAAGTTTAAATAACTACTATTTCTATGTTAGATACACTGGTTTTGATTGCATTTGTTTGTGGGGGGGGGGAATCCTGGAGGTTGATTGCTTTTATCAGATTTATGCTGCAACATCTCCTGGTGGCATTTGAATTGTTGTGCAGTTGCTTAGAACTGGGGGTAGTTATTGAGGATGGGGGGTATATGTTAAGTATGTTATTTAGTTGGGGAGGGGTTGGGGCTGTGGGGTACGAATTAGACAATGTAATACCTTCGCTAATTTACTTGTATTTTGGGGGGAGGATTACCAAGCATTCTTACATTACTTCTTTAGTTAAAGGTAGGGGCACTTTGTGAATGACAAATTCTCTCAAATACTTTGTGCTCCTTGCCATATTGGGGGTACAGGACAGATGTAAAAGGAAGGTGATACTGAAACATCTTTCTTATCTTAAGCTGGGATAGCCTGTATACAAGAAATACACCTTTGGAGGGAGGATACCCCTCTTTTACCAAAGAAATTGGGTGGGGCAGGCCTTTGGGGCAGGGCATCCACAAGTCATGGTGGGGTTGCAATTTTGGTGGCAAAAAGAGCCCCATTTAAGTTCATTCAAGAAATATGGGATCCTAATAGACATTATCTCTTGCTTCATGGGATGTTAGAGTCCCACCCAGTGCTATTGGGTGCTATATATGGTCCAAACATGGACTCCCCCCAGTTTTTTATGCACCTATTAAATTTAATTACTACCACCCCCCAAATTTACAATATTAGGTGGAGATTGGAACATTATCCCACAACTGGGTCTAGACAGGTCAGACAACAGAAGGTGTGGTCTATTCCCAGCCCAAAGAGCCTTGAAAGATCTTATCAGTGGAGCTGGTCTTTCAGATGTGTGGAGAATCTTAAATCCTTTGGAAAAGCAGTGTACCTTTTGCTCCCACCCCCACCATTCCTATTCACACATAGACTATTTTCTAATTAGTTCCTTTGTCCTTCCTGGCATTTTGGACTCGGTTATACATGCCAGAGTCTTGTCTGATCATTCTCCCATTAGCATTACTTAATTATTGGGGTCAGGGATTAAGCGGGACACCTTGTGACGCTTAAATAACCAATTGCTCCAAAGATTCAACTCCCTCAATCATATTAAAGAGTTTATTTCCCAATTCCAGGAAATTAATAAGGGGTCAGTAGATAAGACTGATTTAGTAAGGGCAGCTTTGAAATGTACTTTAAGTGGCGAGTGTATCCGGATGGCAATGACTAAGCCACGTCAATGTAAGGCACAGGTAGTAATACTGCTTAGCTCAATTCAGGTTTTTGAAAGGACCCTTTCTCGGCATTCTGCAGACAGTGAGTGGGCCAGATTGCACCAACTTCAGGCTCAGTATGCAGACCTAATGGCTTAAAAGGCCAAATTGTCTCTTCATTGTACAAAACCTAAATACTTAGACTTGGGAGAAAGAGCAGGTAAGCTACTTGCACTCAGAATTAGGTATCTGAAGCCTCTTGATTTATTGCTGGTCTCTGTACTACAAATGAAGACCTGGTATGCACTGACCTCAAAGAAATAACTGAGGCCTTTGGGAAATATTTCCAGTAACTCTATGATGTTGACCTCCTTTTGCAGCCACCGGAGGAAGCCATAACTCAATACCTTGTTTCAGTTGTACTCCCAAAAGTGTCCCCTGGGGAGGCTTCCCCCTTAGGCGTCCCTATTACCATAAAGGAAATACAGCAGGCCATAGAACAACTTCCCTCAGTCAAGGCCCCTGGTCCTGATGGTCTCTCTAACAATTTGTATAAAGTCTGTCAACCTGTAATTGCTCCAATACTTGAGAAGGTTTTTAATTACTGGTATGTTAATGGCTTTTCTGACCCTGGTTTCCAAGAGGCACTCATAACTTTAATACCAAAACTGGGGAAAGACCCCATATACCCAGAAAATTACTGTCCTATTTCATTGCTTAATTTGGACCTTAAAATACTAGCTAAGATCTTGCCCAATAGGCTTGCTCCCACTATGACTGTTCTCATTGATTGGTAATGAGCAGGTGGGATGTATGGTGGGGAGGTCCTCTGTGGATCACATGTGGAAATTATTGAATTTGATCTTGGTGTCCAGGGACTCTGACACACCAGTAGTGCTGGTTTCCCTGGACACCAAGAAAGTGTTTGACCATGTTTCCTGGGATTTCTTGTTTGTCACTCTGGCCCGTTTTGGACTGTCCAAAGAATTTATGAAGTGGGTATAACTATTATACTCTTCCCCATCATCCTGAGTTTGGTGCAATGGCATGCTTTCTAGCCCAATACTACTATGTCATGGACCCAGGCAGGGGTGACTGCTGTTCCCATTACTTTTTAATTTTTATTTGGAATCACTTATCCATAGACTAATGTCTTCCCAAGAAGTAACAGGCATTACAGTGGGGAATAAGAGATATACACTCTCTGTGTACGCAGTTGACTTACTTTCACATATAGAAAACCCTCAGACCTCCTTTCTGGCCCTGCTTTTAGAAATTGAAGCTTTTTCCAAACTGTCCTATTATAAATTAAATTGATCTAAAATTAATGGTTTCCCCTTGAATAGCAGAGTTATCCAAGCTGAGCTAGTAGTTCACCACCTTTCATGGGAAGCAAAGTCCCTCACCTATATGGGTATCAAAGTGTCACAGGATATGCCTACAATGAGTAAGGAGAATGTATCCAAACTATTAAAGACATTAACTGCAGACCTGGACAGATGAGGAGCTCTTCCACTCTCCTTCTAGGGTAGGCTTAGCACAATCAAGATGAATGTGCGTCCCCGTATTCTGTACCCCTTGGGTATGTTGGAATGTTCTCTCTCCAAGGTTTGGTTCACAAAGCTCCAGAAGATGTTTAATGCATTTCTGTGGAAGGGGAAGGGAGTTTGAAGGGTGTACTTTAAACTCAAAGCTCCTAAAAATCAGGGTGGTTTGGTGGCCTCTTCTTTTTTCACATATTACAGCACTTACCACATTAGTAAATTCATTTTTTGGGCCAAAGATACAGACCCCTCCATGAAACTGGAATACTCACCCCTATGGTTGGAGCTGGAGAGGTATCTAGCAGCACAGAATTCCTGTTCACTGCCCTTCCTTCGGTAAGCCACTCCCTCCAGTATACCGAAACTACTTAGGAATACTCCGATAGGTGGTCCCTCAAAGCTTTACATCAGACCCAAAACCATCTTTTGTTGAACTGGCACAAATCATTAGAACAACCCATTCTTTGTAATCCCCACATTAAAATCAATAACAAGCTGGTACTGCCCTCTTTTTGGCCCCTGCTAAATAATTTTAAGATCTTGGATTACTTCCAAAATGGGAAAATTATATATTTTCAGTATCTCCAACCGTGTCACAAGGTCCCAGACACTTGCAAATTTAAGTTTATGCAAGTGAAAGAAGCCATTTATTATTTTGCAAAGAATACACTCTGGTCAATTTCTTCTTCCATAGATTTAGCGGCTATTTTACAAAGAGCAAATCAGGCCAATGCTGTCTCTGTTGTTTATAAGAAGCTTCAAGAGCTGGACACCACTTTGCCCAAGGGTGTTTGCTATTACTGGACCCAGGAATTAGGTTTGTCTGTAGACAATGACTTATGGAGAAAGCTTTGGTAGAATGACTACAAACTACTTAAACAGGACAGACTCCATTTGGTCCAATTTAACATAATGCATAACTTATATCTCACTCCGGTGAAGCTCAATAGAATTGGCAGAACCCCGTCCTCAGATTGTGCTAGGTATAAAAAAGACATTGCCACCTTGTACCATATGTTTTGGAATTGCTCTAGGGTTCAAGCTTTCTGGCAATCCTTCAAGAAATGCTGGATCCCTTACTGGGTTTAGACACATTGTTAACCCCCAAAGCCTGCTTACTATATTCTCCCCCACCGCCGAACACGCAGAATAAGGAAAGCATACCTTACTCTGATAGCTGCCAATGGTAAACTAATAATTATGAGACACTGGAAGGAAGAATTTTTCCCTTCAGTGACTGAATGGTATAGAGAAGTGCTTTTGGCTTTGCAACTGGAGAAGCATATTGTTTCTATGTGAGATAGGATAAAGGTTTATCAGAATACTTGGGGCCCTCTTGAGACCTTGCTTTTCATATGAAAACCCTAGGTTGTGGTGTCAGCCCTCTAACAGGCAGAGTGTCCATATCTTTTATTGTATTATTAATTATTCCTATTATTTATATTACTTGTATGATTAAATGCTTGGTTGGCATTGGGTTGGGGGATGGGGGGCTTTAGGTGTTGTTGTTGCTGTATTTGTTTGTTTTTAAGTTTTTTGTATTTGTGTTTGCATTATGCAGCCCTACTGAAATGTGATATGTCTTTAAACCATATGACTGACTGCTTGGAAAATGAATAAAGTATATTTAATTAAAAAAAATGCATCTCTCAGTATTCGTTTAACTTTTTGAAACAAAACTATTAGTTTATAAACTCATTCTGCAACATTTACGCACCTTTCTATGTATTTTGTATTCTAAGATGGTAGCCGGGGGGGGCGTGGCATGACCCAGACCAAAATGGCTGCATAAACTGATTACTCTGCCCTGAAGCCCTTGATCCTTTTATTCCTTTTACATTGATCAAACATTATTATACTTGTGCATGGCTTTGTAGTGCTGAAGCCTGGTACACTCTAGTGCATTAATTTGTTCTTACCTTTACTGCCGCTTTTGCTGATTTTCTTGATCTGCCTTCTACTGCTAGAGTTTCAGTACTACTTCATGATGGCTGCGATTGGGAACCAGCACAGTGAATCTACAATAACAGAAAAAATGTTTCAGCAATTAATACGAGATATGAGTCAACTAAAAGCAGTATCTACAAACTACACAGTCTTTGCAAGCTACAGACTTTCATCTTGCAAACACGGAGCACAGATCATTAGCCACAGAAAACAAACTGCAAGAACTACAGGCTATGGTACAGTAGCATGATTGGGCAATTAAGGACCTGCAAAACAAATTAAATGACTTGGAAAATAGAAGTAGCAGAAACAATTTGTTTTTTCTTAGCTTTTCCAAAGGGCAAAATCAAATGATACTATTGCTTTTTACAGAAAGTATTGCCACAACTTCTTCAGCTTAAGGAGGATCAAAATTTAATCACTGAGAGATTGCATCACTCACTAGCTCGCAAACCACATTTTGGCCAAAAACCTAGACCTATTTTAGTGATATTTTTGAAATATGGTTCTATGGAGCTTATATTGCATAAATCAAGAAGTTAAGGGATTCTGATATGGCAAAATCATCATGTTCATATTTTCAGAGACTTCTCAAAAGAAGTGTCACTAAAAAGAAGAGCATATATAGAAATGAAACAGATTATGCATCATCTGGGCTTGAAATTTACACTCAGGTACCCAGCCACCATCAGAATTATGTATAAGGGTAACAATCTAGATTTTGATACCCCTACATCACTCATGGAATTTCTGAAGCTACACTGGCCTCAAGTTATTTGTGAGCTGTTACTACAAATGGAATAACTGCTATACCAATGAAAAAGTACACTCTCTATCTCTAATGTTCCTCAGACTTCTGCCCCTGCCAGCACTCCCTCCAATCAAGAAATTTGGACAGTAGCAACTCAGACTCACAGGAGTCAATCTACTTAATTACAGATTACATCTAGGGACTCCTCTGTTCACTCACAAGTGTGAAGTAGGAGCCAGAGCTAGAGCCATAGCCTTGTGAAAAATGAAATTCCAGATGCTGCTTCAGAGCTAACTGACTCTCTTCTTATAAGAAATAAATATGCTCCATTAAGATCCTCTGCTCCACCTCCATCATCAAAAACTACACTTAGCTCTGCCATGGTATCTGAGTCTCATCACATGCCCATGAAGGATTCAGAGTCTTCAAAAACAGTATCAGAGAAACCTGCTGCAGATGTTTCATGGGCATATATTGTTGCCAGTTCTCCTCCTCGTGGATCAGAAGTGTCAAAAGAGTTCCGTGGTAAATCTGGTGCTTCAGCCGACCAGCACTCTCAGAGAGGTTCTGAGGTACGCAGTTTCAACTGACTGAGAGACTGATGTTTTTTTCTTTTGCAATATTCATTGGTCTCTTTCACTTCATGGTGCTGTTTTTGCCATGTATTAATTATTGCAGAATGTGGCAGTAAGAAGTACAAGGTGCTTAAGTAATATTTATTTATTTATTTATTTAAATATTTTGTAACTGGGAAAGGCATGCTGAGCTGAAGCAAGATTCCAGGTGCAACCTGGGGGTAAAGGAGCAATGGAAATACAAACAATAAAAGCAGATAATTAGTTAACAGAACAGTAGCAGTTGATTACAATCAATATAATACAACAGTGAGAACAAACAAAAGAAAAACAAGACGTGGTGAATATCTAGAAGTGAACAATCCAACAGTAAGTGCTCAACATAATGAATATTTAATAAGTGTTAGGGAGGGATGTAGGAATGTAAAGTCAGTAGAGGTAGTGGGTTTAGCTCAGTTCTGGCAGCAGCATAAGAGTGAAGGAAGGAAACATAGCTGTGGCTTGCAGCTGGAGTGAGAGGGTGAGTTTCTGATAGTAGAGGTAAGTTTAATAATTTATCTATTTATTGTATAATCTGATTTACAACCTTTGAGCCAGAGACTCGTTTACAAAGGTACCTCATCACAGAGAGGACATACAGAGTCAACATACTTACAGAATACAATCATACAGAATAACATAGTTTTACATATTTGCTTGAACACAAAGAGTAATTAAAAAATATTTCAGAATTGACAGGTTTAGTACCAGCAGGTATTGGCAGTGGAAAGGGTGGCCAAGGGGGAGTGGGGGGTTGTGGCGTGAGGGGGAGTTCGGCCCACAGGGCTATGTCAATAGTGTTTGGAGAGCAACAGAGCATCTGTTAGTGACAGGTGCAGCAGCAGGTGTTGAACAATAGGTTCTGTAGGACAGTTTTGAATGAGGCAATTTTGGTGGTGTTGGAAATGGCTGCGGGGAGTGAGTTGAACCAGGATGAGGCTCTGTAGCTGAATGACCTCTGTGCGCAGGTGGTCCTAGTTCTGGGTACTAGTAGGATAACCTTGTTTGTGGTTCGGGTAGTGAATCTGGAAGGTATAAGTTGGATGGAGGCAGAAACCCCAGAGGGGGAAGAGCCCAAGTAGAATCTTCTTAGTTAGTAGGCAAGTTTGGTAGTGGGAGGCATTCATCGAGGCTAAGGAGTTTTGCCATGTCATAAAGCTGACAAGTGTGGGTGAGCCTGGGGCACTGGTCACTAGTCTGCAAGCCTTATTTAGGGTGAGTCAAATCTTGTTGAGGACTGTGGAGTCAGCAGCACCATAGACCAGAAGGCTGTAATCCACAAGGGACATTACTGAGGAAATAATGGCAAGCCTGAGGGCATCAGGTGGGAGGCAGTCCTTGTGATGGTAGAGGATACCAAGACAAGCATTAGCGGTGGATGCGAGGGCTGTAATGTGGACATGAAAGGTGAGGGCTGAGTCAAAGGTGATCCCAAGGTATTTGTAAGAGTAAACTTGTTTAAGTGGTTGATGAGTGCTGGGGAAGACTTGGAAGGGGTTGTTGCTGGCTTTGTTCTGGTGGTGGGCAAAGAGCATTACCTAGGTTTTTTTCAGGTTAATGACTAGTCTGCTCTCCTTAAACCAGTTCTCTGCATCACTGAAGGAGGGTTGGAGGGAGTCTTGGAGGGAGGTGGGGTTTCTGTGGGCAGCATAAATAACGGCGTTGTCTGTATACAGGAGAATATTGCCAGAACAGGCACTGAGCAGGGTGTTTGGGTAGAGACTAAAGAGTAGTGGCCCCAAGATAGAGTCCTGGGGAACCCCTGAGTGGATGGGATGGGTTTCTGAGAGTATCCCATTGTTTTTGACACGCTGGGAGCGGGCTGATAGGTAACTTGTGCACCAGGTGAGGGGGTCAGCAGAGAAACATGTATGGTAGTGGGCATTTAGTAGGAGAGGGTGGGAGACAGTGTCAAAGGCCTTAGAGAGGTCAATGAACACTGCTCCAGCTAGAGAACAGGAGTCCAGTGAGGAGTGCAAGAAGTTGTAGAACTCCATTAATGCTGTACTTGTACTGTGAAGCCATGCTGTTCTGGGCAAAGAAATGTTGTATTTTGCTAGATATTCTGTGAGTTGAGTGGACACCACTTTTTCTAAGGCTTTGGAGGGGGGGGTAGGATGGAGATTGGATGATAGTTGCTGGGGGTGGACCTGTCACCTCCTTTGTGAATAGATGTGACTATAGCTGTTTTCCATGCTGTGGGGAATTGCCCCAGACAGAGGGACCAGTTTAGTAGGCCAGTGAGTGGGACCAGGACATCATCCAGGACCAGCCGAAGTATGTTTGGATCCAGGGAGTCACTGCTAGGACTGTTGCAATTTAGCACTTTAGGCAGGAGTGGTCTGGCTTCCTGAACTGACACTTTGCATAGATAGAACCATGGGCACTGAGGATCTGAGGGCGGTGAGTCGGGGGTTGGGTCAAAAACGTTACTTGGAGGACAGGGCTAAGATCTGAAAAGGAGGAGTTAGGGCAGTTGGCAATGTCAGTGGGGTAAGTAAAGGTGGAACCATTGACCGTAAGCTGGGCTTGGGGGGGCGTGATTTCTCATTTATTTCTTTTATATTGTCCCAGAAGTTCCGGGCATACCCTCATGAGGAGTTGAGGGTGGCCTGGTAGTGGTCTGCCTTGGCTTTTCCGATGGCCCATGTGCACCTGTTACGTGCGGTGTTATATGCCTGTCTGTCAGCCTTCTGGCCGGTCTCAGTGGCTATGTGCCAGAGGTTGTCCCTATCCCTGAGCATTTGGAGTAGGGCAGAGATGACCCAAGGTGGTTTTGCCTTTGGGAGCGGATCATGGTGAAGGGTGCAAAAAGATCACAGGCCTTGTTAAAGGCTTGTGAGGCCAGCCCGGTGGTGCTGAGGGTTGAGGTGCTGGACGCCACACCTCACACCACGCCTGTCACCCGGGTTCGGGAGCAAGCCTAGGTCACTGGGGGTCAGAAGGATTGAGCATCTGGAGGACAGTTCTCCTTCCTTGGGGGCCAGGGATTCTCCATCTGGCACTGCGGCAACCTCTGGTGGAGACCGGAGGTACCGCAATGCTCAGGGCCAGAAATAGAGGGTCGTGGAGTTATGGCAAGACATCCCCTGGCATCATTGCATGCCGGACTCTGTCAGGGAGAGGGAGGGAGTAACGAGGGAGGGGTGGGGGCAAAGCAAAAATACCCAGCCAAGTGGATAGGCGATGGCACCTGTATCCACCAGGACCACACTCCACCGCCGGGGGCACTCCTTACCTGGGCCAAGCCCAGCCCGGCCCGAATTTGCAGATAGAGCGCCCTGTGTGGATAGGGCGGCCCTACCTCAGGGGGCTCAGAGCAGGGGGGACAGCCAGGCTGGTGCCAGGTTTCGGGAGGCCTCTCAGGCACAAAGGTAGAGTAAGGGGTACTACAAGATGCCTGAGAGAGTTCCACTGGCTGGAGGAAAAAACAGAATTGGAAAAAAAAGGCTTGTGAGAAGAGGTCAAGGGCAACATCATTGTTGGTTGCATGGTGGATGGGAGACCAATTCGAACGAGGAACTGTTTGAGTTTTTTCAGTTCGACTGGGTGGAGACGCCTGCTGTGTGTGGCTTGGGCTACATTTTTTGGGGTGGGGGCAGACCAGAGGTATAGGAGAAGAGAATGGTCACTTAAGGAGTCTGGGAGGACTTGAATATCCTGAATCTTTTGGGGGCGGTTGGAGACAATGACATCTAGGAGGGTGCAAGTCCCTGTAGTTTGGTTATGTCTAGTGCGTTGGGAGGTGAGTTGGGTCAGGTATAATGCAGCAAAGGTGTCTTTTATTGGTGAGGCAGAGGGACTGAGCCAGTTCACACTGAGGTCTCCGACTAGGACCTGTTGTGCTTTATGGGGGAGGGAGGAGAGATATTCAGTGAGAGATGATATCACTGGGGTATGATTCCTTGGGGGTACGTAGGAGACTGTGAGATAGACCGGGTTCTTGGCTGGGTCTGAGGTAAGTTTGAGGACAAGGGCCTGGGCACCATCTACAAGTTTGGAGGTAGGAAGTGCGTGGTCAATGATGGTGTCATGAGCGTAAAACACACAACCATCTCCACGTTTACCTGCTCAATCCTCGTGATATAGGTATAGCCCAGAAGGGAGACAAAGGAGTCTGGGGTGGACTTAGCCAGGTTTCTACTAGGGCTATGATGTCTGGTTGGTGTAGTATGACCCAGCGCTGAATGGCAGTGAATTTTTTCAGCAGGCTGCATATGTTCATGGAGGCAATGCAGAGTCCATTGGACCTAGTTGGTGGACTGGTGTTCCCACAAGTAGGGAAGCTGGTTGGAGAAAGCAGCTTTGCCCGCTGTGGGAAGAGGGTTGGGGCAGGGTGAAGGATCTTTCATTTCTGTTCCTGAGTTCAAAGGGGGATAGGGAGTTTGAGGATAGGCAGTCCTCAAGATAGGATGGGAGAAAGTTAAATCAGTACCTAGATAAGGCTGAGCGTGTGTAGATAGAGCCTGTGAGATAAGGGGCTTAGTCTCAGGAGGGAGTAAAGATCACAGTGGTGGGTCCATAGGGGGGAGTTTGTAGTGAAGCAGCAAAATGAGTTTAGAATGATATCCAGCCTGTTAAGGGAGATTACGGGGCAGAACTGTAAACCATGTCTGCATAATCTAGTATGGGGAGAATCAATTTAGGGACAGTTTCACATCTGGCAGATAACAGGAGTGAGTCCCTGTACTGGGCATGCTAAGTTTGTGGCACAGCTTGGAGGTGATAGATTCAATGCAAGCTGAAAAAAACAGATGAGAGTCCAGCCAAATGCCCAGGTACTTGTATCTGGTGACTTGGTCAAGTGGGGAGCCTTCGAAGGAGGTGATGGGGGGAGGTGGTATGGCTAAGTTTCTGGGCAGTGCCTAAAACAGTGGAAACAGTTTTGGTAGTGTTTAGTTTCAGTTGGCTTTGGCTGAACCAGCACTGAATGTTGTCAAAGTCGCTTTGTAGGGAAGCTTGGACTTCAAGCAGGTTGGAACTGGAGGTAAAGAGGATGGTGTTGCCTGCATACATGTGTACTGTTGAACTGGTGCAGGAAGAGGGAAGGTTGTTAATGAAAAGGGAGAAGAAGATGGGGCTGACAAGAGAGCCTTGAGGGATGCCTGCCAGGATAGGGAGGGGTGATGTGGTATCAGTGATTCTAACAGACTGAAATCCAGTGGAGAGATAGATGGATTGAAACCACCTTACAGTGATGGGGGTGAGTTCAGCTGCCTCAAGCTTCTGTAGGAGAAGAGTATGGGATACAGAGTCAAATGCCTTGGCTAAATCGACAAACACTGCTGCTGTAAGGAAGCCTTGGTTGGAGGCAATTTGGATATGGTTGGTAACTCGCAGGTGGGAAGAAATTGTGGAATGGTGTTTCCTGAAGGCAGACTGGTGGGATGAGAGGATGTTATATGTTGTAAGGTAGTCAGCTAGTAGGGTGTGGGCCAAGGATTCTTGTAGTTTGGCTAGGGCTGGGAGGAGCAAGATCGGCCTATAATTGCCTGGCAAGGAGGGGTCATCCCCTTTGTGAAGGGGAATTAAACAGGCCAGTTTCCAAGTTAGCAGAACTGTTCCTGTAGAAAAAGAGAGGTTAAGGAGATCTGTAAGGGGCTTGGCAATCGTAGGAGCCGAGATCTGCAGGAGCTTGGGGTGACTCCCATCTGGGCTGTTCTTTGCAGGGTTAAGCGAGTGTAGGGCTTTGTGAACCTCGCGTTCAATAAAGGAGACGAACATGAAGTCATTGTAAGGGGAGGAGGTGGTGGTGGGACTGGGGAAGGAGGGGTAGCCATGCGGTATGGCACAGGAAATAAAAAACTGTTTGAGGATTTCCGAGGCACGGGTCAGGTCAGTGACTGGTTGGCTGTGACTTTTGAATTATGGGGTGCAGGGCTGGGCTGGTGGGTCAAGGAGTGTGTGTGCACAACTTTCCAGAACTGAGGGGGCTTAGCAAGTGAGAGTTGTGCCCTAAAGTAGTCTGCCTTTGCTTTTCTTATGGTCTTCATGCAGGCATTATGGAGGGTGTTAAAAGCTTGCCTACTCTGAGGGTTGGATTTAAAGTACAATCAAGCCTTGTCTCTTTCATTGCATTTGGAGAGGACGGGTGCGGTGATCCAGGGGTGGTGCCACTTCTTGAACCTGGACTTTTTCAGAGGGGCATGGACATCCCAGATATTTATAAAGGCATGTAGAAATCTAGATAGGGCCATGTCAACATCAGGGGCTGAGCTGACAGGTAGCCAGTTGGCTTGGAATAGACTGTTTAGGAGGGTGTCAGTTTCCAACATGTTTAGAGGGTGAGTGTTGATGTACTTGGGAGCAGATTTGGGCAGTTGCAATTCTTGATACAATAAATAATACAGTGGTTGCTTAGTGCATTAGGAGGACACCGGAGGAGGTTATTCTGTGAGGATGTGAGGTAAGAATCCAGTCTAAAAAGGAATGGTTTTGGGAGTGGGGGTAGTAGTGGGTGGGTTTATTGATCAATTGGGTGAAATTAAGGGACTTGATTTTGGAGGTGTGAGCTTTTGAGGAGAGGGATAGCCAGTCCAAGTTTAAATCACCTACAAGGACCAGTTCCCCTCTGGATGCTAGGTCAGGCAGAGTGGTAAGGGTGGTGATGAGGGAGTCTCAGGATAAGAGGGGAGAGGTGTAGAGCACACCTAGGAAAAGTGGTAGTAAGGCAGGAAGGGAATGTTCAACCATAAGGAGTTTATGGGATTTGGGGCGAGCTTCATTGTGAGTAACTGAGCTCACGAGTGGCTATTTTATGTAGATAGCTATACTACCAGCTCTTTCACCATTGTACTGCCTGTGTATAGTGTAGTTTGGGAGAGTGAGGGAGGAGTCAAGGGTTTTAGCAGAGTGCCAGGTTTCTGCTTGACATAGTATATCCGGAGCTTGCTCAGCTATCCAGCAAGTTAGAAGGTCAGTCTTGGACAGGAGACTTCTGATGTTGATATAGGTGATATATAGGCCTTTGTGTAAGTTGAGGGGGTGAGTATGGCTTTGGGGCCAGGGTTGCATTCAGCATCCCTAGAGAAGAGGAGGAGGGTGAGGAGGAGGAATGAATAGGTTGTAGGGAGCCTATATCTCCAAGTGTGAAATGCAATGTTGGGAGTAGGTCGGGTGGCCCTGATTAGGGAAACAAAGGTTAACATCTGCTGTGGTAAGATGCTGGGAGAGATGTAGGGGGAGGTGAGAGGGGGACAGACAGATATAAGATGGGGAGAGTGGGAGGAGGTGGAAAGTCTAAAGGGGAAGGTGCAGAGTATTATGAGGTAGTCAATTATAGAGACAGTGGGGCTTGGGTGAGTGCAGGAAGGGAAGGAGAGAGTAGGAAGAAAGTAAGGAGGAGTAAGAGGGAAAGGGTATGGGCGATTTCTTGTCAGGTCTAAGTGAGTTGTTCATGGTTGGGAGAGAGGGTTACTGGGGCTTTATCCCAAAAGTTTCAAATTGAACTTGCAGAGGTGGGTTGAGGAGATCAAGATCACTTTTGTACTGCTTTTGTATTTTGTTTTGTTGTTATTTCGCAAAAATGAAACAAACAACAAACAGGGAAGCTAGTGAGAGAGCTCAGGACAGATTCTCAAGTTTAGGGGTGGGGTGGCTGGTATCAGCTTCTGCAGTTCTGTCCTGCTAGGACAGAAGGTAGAATAGAAACATAGAAACATAGAATTTGACGGCAGATAAGGACCGCTGGCCCGCAGTCTGCTCCATTTCCTACCTGATGGATAAGCTGCAGATCCTTGAGCAACCAGCAGCGTACTTCTTCCTCCCCCACCCCTAGAATTGTCTTATGACTGTCCCATGCTTGAATTCCACCACTGTTTGACTCCACAACTTCCTCCTCGAAGCCGCTCCATACATCCACAACCCTCTGTGAAAATACTCTTAAATTACCTCTGAGCCACCTCTTCTATCTTCAAATTGTGCCCCTTTGTTCTTGCACACCTCTTTTTGAAAGATGCTACCCTCTTGGACTTTGTTGATTCCCTTTGAGGTAGCTTGAAAGTTTCTATCATTGTCCCCTCTCCTTCTTTCCTCGAGGCTATACATATTAAGCTCTAAGTCTCTTTCATATGTCTTCCCGGTGCAGACCCTGCACCATTTTAGTTGCCTCCTCTGGACAGCTTCCATCCTGTCTATGTCTTTGTGTGGAGATTGGGTCTCAGAACTGCACGCAGTACTCAGATGTGGTCTCGCCAGCTGTCTGTACAGAGGGATAATAACTTCTTGTTTTCTACTGGTGATGCCTCCCCTATGCATCCCAGTATTCCCCCAGCCCTCCTTGCTGCCCTCTCACATTGCTTGCCCACCTTTAGGTCATCTGATATGACTATTCCAGATCCCTTTCCATTTTTGTTGTTGTTAGTATCTCACCCCCATTGTAGTCCTCCCTGGTTTTTGTTTCCCAGGTGCATTCCTTGCACTTCTTAGCAATGAATCCAAGCTGCCACATTTGACCATTCCTCTAACCTTGCAAGTCCCTTTCTCATCCTTTCCACGCCATTGCTGTATCAACTCTGTTGCAGATCTTTTGTGTCATCTGCAAAGAGACATACCTTTCTTTCAGTCCCTCTGCAATGTCGCTTATAAAGACATTGAAGAGGACCGGTCCTATACTGAACCCTGTGGTACCCACATTACTAACCCCCTTTTTCAGAGTGGACTTCATTTACTATTACTCTCTGTGTCCTATTCTCCCAGCTACCTCTTTACCCAGGCTGTCATCTTGGGACCCACTCCTGGCTGGCTAAATCCCAGTATATTACAATCTTTTGTGTAATCGTGTCAAATGCCTTGCTAAAGTCTATAGGCCATGTCCACAGCCCTCCCTGATCAACTACTTTGGTCACCCAGTCAAAGAAATCTATCAGATTTGTCTGGCATGACCTTCCGCTGTGGAATCCATGCTGCGCTGGGTCCTGTGCCCCCTGGCCTCTAGATACTCAACAATTCTTTCCTTCAGTTGTGATTCCATCATTTCCCTACCACTGAAGTTAAACTAACAGGTCCATAGTTTCCTGCTTCTGCCTTGCTCCCACTTTTTGTGAATGGAATCACATCTGCCCTCCTCCCAGTCCTCTTTAGTACCACCCCATCTCCCATGATTTGTTAAAGAGGGTAGTCAGTGGTGTGTCACTAGTTCTACCTTAGTTCTTTTGAATTCTGGGATGATATCCCATCAGGCCCCTTGCTTTGTCCACCTTCAGTTTTAAGTGCTCTTTCAGAACCCTTTCTTCTGTAAATGGGCTGTTATCCTTCTGTATCCAGAGTGTTTCTACTGTTTGTTTTTAAATTGCGCCTCTTCCTTTGTAAATACTGAGCAAAAATATTTGTTTAGTATCTCTGCCTTTTCACAGTCACCTCTGCCCACCCTTCCCTTTATTAAGCCTCTACTATCCCTCCCTTGTCTTCCTTCACTCCTGATGTACCTATAAAGGTTTTATCCCCTCTTAACTGAGTTGGCTATCTTTTCTCGGTTTGGGCCTTTGCTGTTCTGACTGCCTTTCCAGCTTCTTTTGCTTTAACTGATACAGTTCTGTCCTGTTCCTTCTGTGATTCCTTGTACTTTCCTGAATGCTTTCTTTTTCTCTTGAACCTTCACTGCCACTTTTTGAGAACCATAGTGGTGTCTTACCTTGTTTCGCTTTGTTTATTTGCTTTTACAAGGCTTGTTACCTCTGTGATGGCAGTTTTTATTATTCCCTATTGTTCTTCCACCTCCTTCCTGCCCTTTGCTAGTGCATTCCTTAGGCACTCACCCATTTGGAAAAGTCAGCCTCTAAAATCCAGCACCTTTGTCTTTGTGTGGCTTGGCTCTATTGCTGTGTTTATTGTGAACCATACTGTTGGGGTGGTGCTAGTTCCCTGGATAGCTACCACTTCTACATCTGTGATCCTTCTTATCTCCATTTGAAGACCAGGTCTAAGATTGCTCCCCAGTGGGCTCCAATACAGTTGTCTGGCATGGCCCCTGCAGGGCATCTAATAACCCACTCTATTTGCTGCTTCAGCTGCACTCAGTTAACATCTGCATATTCAGATCGCCCCATCAGCAATATTTCCCCTTTATCTGCTTTCTAAGTATACTTTCTATCATTTCCTTGTCCATTTCCTCCCCTGAGAGGTGGTCTGTATACAACCTGTGCGGATTGTGGTGTCATTGCCTGCCTCAGAATTGACCCACAGTGCTCTTTCTCCTCCCTGTTTACCCTTTGTTCTGTTGCTTTGATTTCTTCTTTAGAGCTTCCTCCTCTTTTGCCCTCCTTCCCTCCTGTAGATAGTGTATCCTGGTATGTTTAAGTCCCAGTCATGGTTCTGTGTGTGCCATGTTTGTGTTCTCCACTATATCAGGTCTTCCTCCATCAAGGCTACTATTCAGGAAGCTTGTTACCCAGATTCCCAGGCATTGGTGCTCATTATACTCCATTTTTGATGGCTTTGCAGCCTTCTGTGACATCCCACTGACCTTTCTACCTTGGTCTTTTCTCATTTAGTACCCTGTTTTGTAGGGGAGGCTGGGATTTTCCGCTGCTTATCATTGCCTCCCCTTGACTAGTTTAAAGGCTTGCCATGAAGTAAACCGATTGCTAAAGACTTGTTCCCTTCCTGGACAGATGCAGACCATCCTGTTAGTATAGGCTGGTGTCCCTCCAGGTGGAACCCCAGCTGAGCTAAACCCTGTGCTCCACACCATTTTCAACCATTTGTTAAACTGCATGGTGCAAAGTACCTTCGCCTCACCATGCCACTGACAGGCAGCACCTCTGAAGGATACTGTATGTGCTGTCTTGCCCCTCCCCAACTCTACAAAGTCCTTCTGCACTGCTCTAATTTTATGATGAGCTAAGTCATTTGTCCCTAGGTGGACAATGACGTCCAGCTCAGACTCCCGTGCAACTGTTCTCTTGATCCTAAGGATGCGCTTCCTGTTCCTGTGCATAATAGGTGCAGAAGTATAAGGGACAGTAGAGCCTCAGGAATAGTGCAGAAGTAGGGCAGCTGCCTTTAGTGTAGAAGGCTTGGAGTTCAAAGCTGCCTCGAGTCAGATGGAAAACAAGTAATGAAAGAAGGAAAGAGGAGGATAACACTTGGGGGTAGAGGAACAAAAGAGGGTAGTTGGAGAGATAGAGTAGCTAGGGAATTAGGTAGCAATTAATACTCACTAGTGACTCCTCATGGTTAAAGTGTATTACTTGCTAAATGGGATTTATAAAACTCAAGGCAGGACGCATGACAGCATCACGTGACCACAAGCCCAAATAAATGCAGGGTCAGCCCAGGGTGGGTGGGGCAGTCAATGCACAGCATCGATGGGCCAACACAGTACACACTGCAAGCTCCACCAAGGAAGGGTGTGCTGTTCAGGCATGGCAAGTATCTGTGTTTCAGGGCTCTGCTATGTACTCCAGTGTGAAACCAGGTAGAAGAGGAGTTGCTTTCACAGAGTCTAGGGAGACATACAGGGAGTGAGTCAAGAGCTCTTCACAAAGGAACTGGATTCAGTGAAACAATCATGGTAGCCAGAGACAGAACAAAGACCATGCATGAAATGGGGCTCTACACAGATTCAAAATTGAAATTAAACACCGTGTAGGCTACTTCTCCCAGCACCAAATACAGTCTTGAAGCAATATGAGAACTTCAGTAAATAAACAGGTGGTGCATGCAAGCAAACAGATCAATCAGTGATACACTGGCAAATTTAAATTAATTAAGGTTACAATTACACAGGGTTACACTGCTGCACTGGGCAGAGAGCAAATTCAATTCCTTAAATACTAATTTTAAACACAGTACACACTGCAAGCTCCCCCAAGGAAGAGTGTGTTGTTCAGGCAAGGCAAATACCTGCGTTTCAGGGCTTTGCTGTGTACTCCAGTGTGAAGCCAGGTAGAAGAGGAGTTGCTTTCACAAAGCCTGAATTTCAGGGCTCTGCTGTGTACTCCAGTGTGAAGCCAGGTAGAAGAGGTAGAAAATAACTGTTTACATCCTTTATTTTTATAGTCTACTATGTGCCTGCACTTTCTGATGTTTAATACCGATGCTAATATTAGCATGCCGACTGATGATACAGGCTTAATTTTTCTTTATGAAAAGTTTGCTATGTTTCTTATAATGTTCTATTTTCTTTATGTTAAATTATGTGCTTTACAGTCATAGTCTCTACAGGTCAATCTACTAGACAAAGTTATACTAGTTTGGCTTGTTATGTTTTTGATATTTGGACATAGAATGTGTTTTTACTGTCTCTGTTTGATGTTACCCTACATTTATAGTAGGTTAGTTCTATCTTTATTTTATCTTTACTGCACTAGTTAACTTTATACTATCTGTCCATATATTTGTTCTGGAAGAATTTTACCTTCCCTATATACTACTGTATATGCAGTGATTTTACTATACATGTGATAGCTAGTGTAGTTTTGTATATATATCTATATGTAGGGGCTTACAATTTTATAACTAATTTTTTTTTTGTATATGTGTGTATTTATGCCATGCCTCTTTCCCATTGGATTTAACTTTCTCTATGGCAGCCCGGCGGAGCTATGGGTTAAGGCACTGGATGCCACACTTTGCACCATGCTGGCGACCTGTGTTCGAGAATGGACATGGGATGCTGGAGTTGGTCGGGGCAGGGAAGGATCGAGAATCTGGAGGACTGCTCTCCTCTCCTGGGTAAGGTGAGTTGTGGACTCTGAGTGTCCAGTGGCTCCCAATGGAGACTGGGGGCACCACAGCCTAAGAGGCTTCTAACAAGATAGAGGTGTGGTAGGATGCCCAGCAGGCGGGTGTAGGATCATTCCTGTAATGTGCTAGGTGCCATTGCATGGCCACGCTTCAGGAGAGAGAAATGGAAAAACCCTGTTACCCAGATAGGTGAAGGAGAGACCCATGGACAGCACCCATGTTCAATGTCAGATCCTTATGACTGGCCCCGACACCTCACCCTCACTCCAGCCACCTACTAATTTGTAGATAGAGCACCACAGGAGTTGGCAGTCCCATCTTGGAGGACTCAGAGCCAGGGGGTTGGTCAGGTCAGTGTGTATAGGAGTGTGAGCTTCCCGGGATGGGGGTCTGGTCCGAGGACCTCAGGCAGAGCAGGAGAAATGCCAGTCCTAGTGTGTCCATGCCACAGAGAGGTCTATGGGGCCAGAGAGGGGGCATAAATAAAGTCGACCAAAAAAAACTTTCTCTATGGGTATGTCTTAAACAATGAAGGATTGAGGGACGCTGGTAGGTTCCTCTGTTATATCTGTTGTTATCCTAAGTATTATATTCTATAGTATATTAGAATTTGATACTATTTTGTACTCATTTGAGTTTTGAAAGATATTGATACTGTCTGCTCAGTGTTTGGAACATGCTCTTGTGTATAGAGAGGTAGCCTGGGACCTTTGTTTTTAAGTTGGCTTTTTTTTCCTCTACCCACCTTAAATGGCTTGCAGTATTTACTACTTATATTGCTTGTCTTTACACATTTTGTTTCCTGAGAGACATGGTTGCTGGACAGCTAGTAGCTCAACCATAAATCTTGATATATATACACAATAATCTTTATTGCATTTCCTGCTGCTGCTGTGGATAGTATTCCCTGCTTTGTATTGTCTGGATTTTGTGTCCCATGACACATTTTACTTGTTCTTCTTTTATTGTTCATCTTTGATATTGCCTAATGGCTGACTTTCTTATTGTATATTATACTTGGAATGTTAGGGGCCTCAATGAGCCCAATGAATGTAAGCAGGTGCTATCACACCTTAAATGCAATAAAGCACATATTGCTTTTCTGTAGAAAACTAAAATATTAGAAGCCGACACAGATAGGCTGAAACAGATCTGGGTGGGTCAGGTTATTGCTGCTTCTGCACCCTCAAAAAAGCATGGTGTTGCAATTTTGATACATAAACAGTTGAACTGGAAACCCCATTCTATTGTTCATGACCCTCAGGGTAGGTAGTTAAATATTGGTTTGAATACGCCCTCTAGCCTCCTTCAACTGATTAATCTTTATGCCCCAAATTATGATGACCTGGTATTTTTTCGTAATTTAACCCAACAAATATCATTTAATTAGCCTGATAATTTACCAAGAGTTGTAGCTGTGATCTTAGTCTTACAATTGACCCCATCATTGATAGGAGTAATTCCTCAGTTGAACCACACCATAAAGGTGCTGCCACACTTTCTCTATTAATGCATGACTCTGGTTTCTTGATATTTGGAGAGTTTTTCATCCCTGGGATAAAGGGTAGTCCTATTATTCCCCTGTCCACCACTCTTATAGCAGGAAGAATTATTTATTAACTTCTACCTCCATTACTCAGGTTACTGTTGATTCCACTATTTTATCAATACTTATTTCTGATCATGGCCTAGTGTGTTTACATTTGCTATGGGGCAACCCCCAAATTTAGTCACCAAGCTGGTGCCTTGACCAGCTTTTATTGAAGGATCTAGACTTTGTACCCTGGATTAAAAAAGAGGTGGGTGAATTTCTTTTATATAATAACAAATCTGATACATCAGCGGGGACTGCTTGGAAAGTATTGAAAGCCACGCTTTGTGGGAAAATAATTAGTTATGCCTCACACCATCAGAAACAATGAAAACATCAGTTAGTATTTGGGACAACCCTTAAGACTAAAGAAGCCCACTCTCCATGCCCACAAACAGCTTTCTTCTTTGCTAGGCCTAAATGTCCACATCAACATCAGTCAACCCATTCTAGGGAACCCCAGTCTGAAAATAGCTGGGCCAATGTTGACTTGGTTAGCCTGACCTTTTCTGGAGACCTTTTCGGTTGAACATCTGGTGCATGAAGGCAAGCTCCTTACCTTCATGAAGGCCCATCAGAATTTTGCATGGTCCTCATTGATCTGTTTCAGGTTCTTTCAGATCCGACATATGTTAATTTAGCACTTTGGTTCTGGTGCTTGGTCCAGATTCTCTGGGGACAAGTTGCTAACCCTAATTTTGGCTGCCCCCATATTTCATGCTCTAGCCTTCTATCATGAAAAGTTGCAGGAGGTCCTCATGGAATCAGAGTCCAGTTTTTTTTACTCCAGGGATCAGGCTCTTCCCTCCCTGATTGGCCCCTGGGATTGGCTCAGCATATGGAAGGCTAGTCACCAACACATTAAGTGGGACTGAAACTACTTCATGGAATTTCAAATTTTACACAACACGTATTATACCCCAGTTAGGCTTCACAGGATGTGTAAGTTGGCCTTGGATATATGCACCAGGTGTCAGAAAGATACTGGGTCCCTATTCCATATTTTCTGGACCTGTGAAATGGTGGCCCTCTTTTGGGGGGACTTCAGGCTACCCTTTGATCCTGTATTGGGACTTGATCAGGCTTTTACACTGCAGATTTGCATCCTGGGGGATTATGTTGGAAAATTAATTGGTAATCAAATACCTCGCATTGCCTTCATCTCAGCCTGTGCCAAGAAAGTGCTTCTTCAGCACTGCTGTTATAAGGCCACTCCCAATTATCTGGAATGGTACCAGGAAATCCTTTTTGCTCTACAGGCAGACATACCTCTCAACCTCTCAGCATTAAAAATCATAGCACTGGCCTTCAAAAATCATAGCAAAGTGCCAGAGGTGTAGCACTTTCTTATTTTAAACAATAATATGTCTGCAGATGGTGAGCCCCATATAATCAGTGATAAGGACTGTTTCTATCAATTTAGTTCAATGATTTAATGGTTTGTGTGTCCAGAAATAGCTCTAACATTATGAGGAACATCAGTAAACCTATGCAGAGCAAAGGTAAATTTGAGTGTGAAAATTATAGCGCTATGCAAAATTCATAGCAGTTTGAGAGGTATGCAGGCAGAATGTGCTATTGCAAACATGACTGATTCTAAGAGGAGGTACGAGCAGGTCTGGGAGCCTCGTTACACGTCGTTGACACTCAGTGCTAGATGATGGTCAGTTCCTATAGTCTTCCATCTTCTATCGGGTGGGAGAGGCCCTGCACTGGATTCCCTCCGGTCATGCTTTGTTTACCTCAATTTCACCTCTGGAGGTACTGGAGAGGTGATAACCCCCATTGAGTTAGGACTTGGATGCCCCTTTTCTCTTTTTTTTTCCTCTATTCATATGCCCCATTTGTTTCTGTTTGGGTTAATTCCTCAGTTAGGTCTGTCTCCAGGGAATGGGGAGGGAGGAAGATTTTTTTTTGTGGGCTTAGGGAAGGAGGGCAGGCAGGCAAGACTATGCATATGGATTTGCTGGGTCTGGCTTGAATGTTGGACTATTTTGTCTTATTCCATTTATAATATCATAGTAATGATTTTGCTTTGCAGTCTGTCTGTTTGATACTGACTTGGTTCTGTATGCATACTCTGCTGGACTGTTTGTGGCATTATGTATATCGAATGCCTTTTTTCAATAAAGTTTACTTAGTCTGAAAAAAAAACAGACTAAAGAAGCCCAGAATGCCCCTTGCCTCACCCTGACCCTCATTCAGCTCTACATTGAGAAATTTGACAGTTGCACATGGATATAAATTCTTTGATATCTCAGAAAGCTAAGATAGCAATTCTAAAACTTTAACATAAATACTGGGACTGGGGAGAGAAAGGTGGCAAACCTTTTGGCATATCGGCTCCATACTCACCAAATGAAATGGTTCATTGCTGGGCTGCGTGATGCCTCTGCCTCCAGATGTAGAGAAGAAACAGACATCAACTCCATCATGACTAAATATTATAAACATTTATATTCTTCACATCCGCATGACAGTCAGATAAATACTGCCCAGTTTCTAGACTCACTAGCACTTCCACATCTTCTACCTGAAGAAGCTGATGTTTTTGAGCAGTCCATTACTATTAATGAAGTGCATCAAGCCCTTTTGTCTTTAAAAATTAGGGCAAGGCTCCTGGTGGGATTGGCTTCAATGCTGAATTTTTTAAATCTGTGGCAGACCTTATATGTCCCCTCCTGTGTCAATTATATGACGAGGCGACAAGTACTGTAACTCTTCCTTGTACTTTATGTGAGGTGATTATCACAATATTGCCCCAAAAAGACAAGGACCCTACCCTTCCATCTAGTTATTGACCAGTTTTGTTACTTAATGTTGATAGTAAAATCTTTGCAAAGATATTGGCATCTTGTTTGGAACCTCTTGTTCCTCATTTAGTTCATCAGTCCCACGTGGGATTTGTTAAAGGGTGTCTTGGTTCCAATCATCTTTGTTCTCTAATAAATCTTATGCACAAAGCCAAACATTCCAAAACCCCTGCAGTCGTGATAGCAGTGGACTTTGGAAAAGCATTTGATTCTTTAGAATGGGATTATTTGTACTGTATATTATTCCATTTGGACTTGGTAAACTTTTTTGTTCTTTCATTAACCTTCTTTGTTCTTCCCTGTTTGCTCATGTTTTTATGAATTCCATGCTTTCCTACCCATTTCAACTAGCTAGAGATACTAGACAGGGGTGTCCACTTCCCCCCCTTCTTTTTAAAATAGCAATTGAACCATTAGCGGCAGCTCTCCATCAAAATTCACAAATAAGAGTTATTTCTTTAGGTGGGGCACAATATACTTCACTGTTATATGCAGATGATTTGTTAATCTTACTGGAAGATGCTGTTACAGCTTCCTTACCTTTCCACAACTTATTGAATACATTTACAAGTTTAACCGGGCTTACAATTAATTACACTAAAACCAAAATATTACCACTAAATAGCATATGTCAACCCCAGATAGCTACCTCCCTGCGATTTGGAGGGGCTCCTTCTGACTTTACTTATTTAGGCATTCAAATTATACCTACTGTGGACTAAATTTGGGAAGCAAATCTTTTACCTTTACTTCAAGACGTTAAGACCACCTTAGAGCATTGTGCCATCAGGCACAGGTCAGGGAGCATATGAAAACCAGGAGCAGTTTCAAAATTCACAAATAGCATTTTATTTTTCTCAATAACAACAAACTAAAAAAAAATGTGCTCAGTATTACTATTTATAAAGGCAGTACAGAGAAAACAGTCTACCTTCTGAGTGTTTCTTCTCAGTTTCAAATCTCAGTCTCTCTCTCTCTCTTGCAAATCATTGCTGCTCTTTATATAACAAGTCTTTGCAGGGAGCTAGTTAAGGAGACAGTGTTTTATTCACAGAATGTTCTTGTCATTTTCCAGTTCTTGCAGGTGCAGCAAAAAGAACATAGTGACCCAGATCTGACCTCTTGTTGACAACTCTGCAAAAGGCTTTAAACATCTGCATCTCAGGGAAACCTCTTGAGTTCCAAATAGCTTTTCGAAATCATTTCAACAGTATAACTATATACAGTTTTAGCTTTGCAATCATTTCAACAGTATAACTGTATGCAGTTTTAAACAAAGGGATCCCAGTGTCAGTGACATTTCAACATAAAAATTCACATATAGCATTATACATGCAGATATGCAAGGGGAAGAAAAGACAGAAATAGCAAAGGAAAGCAGAGAGGTAGCGCAAGGTAGAGAATTGCGAAACCGTCAGAGTAATCAGTTCCTAGGTCTCACAAGAAAATTTGATTGTGTAACCAGACATAGAAGAGGCAGAAAAGGAGAGGATAGAACAGATCCTTGCATTTAATCTCTTTCTGCAAAACAAATGGGGTAGAGCCTTATTCAACCCTGTCACACTCTGGGAAACTTTAAAATTGACCCTTATTGGTAAAATGTAGGCCATTAAAATGATGGTGACACCCCAAATTTTGTATTTAATTTCTTATATTCCCTTATTCCTTCCTCATCCTTTACTAGCTAAACTTGACCATATAATAGGAGACTTGCTATGGGAGGGTGGTCATCCATGTTATAACCATTTAAAGCTTCAAGCACATTGATCAAAAGGAGGCTTAGCTCTTCCATGGTACTTAGGCAATTTATGGGCTTTTTGAACATCACAAACATTGTATTATTTTGATCTGTATACTGCTGGGACTCCACAGTGGGTACACATGGAGGCCTCAATGATACCCGGTGGTGTGGCTGTGAATTTTCTCTATAATTTCTCTTCTAAAAAAATTTAAATCTCATCCCATTATAGGTCTCTCCATTTATTAGTGGAATCAATTACATAACTTGTTAAAACCTGATCCTAAACCTGTTTTATTTACTCCTTTATGGGGTAATCCTACTCTCATACTAGCAGGCAACCATTTTTCTGGCAACCATATAGACTTAAGGGAATCCAATATTTGAGGTACTTATTAATATTTGATGCCTGCCTTCTGGATTCATTCACAAACTTTAAAGCTATTTTGGGCCTCTTGCAACAGGGCCATTGGAAATATCTGCAGCTTCAAACTGCAATTCATCCTATGTTAACTACAATATCCAATAGTATTTACAATCCCCCTTTAATGCTACAGAGCTATAAATTTCATTCACATAGGGCAGGCTCAATTTATAAAACTATTCAGAAGCACATTTCTGATCAATCCCTTACTTCTAAAACTCACTGGGAATGAGAACTCAATATTATCATTACAGATCATTCATGAGCACATTGCTGGAGACTTAGTCATGCTTTTTTTAAGGATGCCCATAGTGTGCTCATTCAAAACTAAATTTTAAATTTCTGATATAGAACCTCTTCAGTTCTGCATCACCTAAAGCTTCTCCTGAATGATAATTGGTGGTGATGTTCTTCTTCCGGTGGTAACCTAATCCATATACTATGGTCCTTTCACCTAATTCAACCATTTTGGCAGAAAGTCAAGCAACTTGCAGAAGCTGTCTTTGGGTTTCATATTCCCTTATCTGCCCCTTTAATGCTTCTTGGAATTGTTGATTATGCTCCATATCTTCCCTATCCTGCACAGAAGTGGTTAACACTTCCTGTATGCAAGCCAAATGTTTAATTTCAACCCACTGGAGATCCTTAGATGTCCCCTCCATTACTGAGACTTTGGTTGGTCTGTCTCAAACTGCCTATTTTGATCACCTCTCCCATATTGCATTGCATTCCCTTCCAAAATGTATTAAGTGTTGGCAACCCTCTTTTAACTATTTGAAATTAATTCAAGTTTGAATCATTCAGTAACTCTTTAATCGTCCAGCATATTTTTTTCTATTATATTGTTGCTTGGTGTTGCGTCTCTCAGGTATCTGTTATATATTTAGAATGTGTTTTACTGTTTTTATTGATATTGATTATGTTTATTATATTGTTTGTACTTATTATGGTGTTACATTTTAGATCCCTCACTTGAACTGTACAGTTATAAACAATTGTTTCCTTTTTTTCCTTTTTAAAATAAAAAGATTAACTGCAAAAAATAAGATGGCAGCCAGAGGCTGAAGAATGCTAAACTGGCTTCTTTTATAAGAACAGAGCTCATGCAATGATGTCATATGCACACTAGCATGATGACATCATCATGTGGGTGTACAAATGCGGAACCAGTTCATTGTGGCTTCTTAAAGTCACATCTTCCTCTTAACTGTTTCTCACCTTGTGACAACTATTATAAATGGTACTGTTTGGAATTTCCATGAAGTACCACTAAAACTGGCTTCCTGACATAATGCAGAAACTCCCTCTCCTCAATATAAAATATTTTTTTAGATACTCACATAAACCATTTCTGTCAGTCTACAAACTAGTACTAGTGTGATTCAAAGCCACGTATTTGTTTCCACGTTTATCAAAAAAATTTTTAAGCAGGCTACTCTCCTTACTTAATTAAGTGATACTAGACAGAATCCAATCTACACTACTTCTGAATACTTAGGATTCCCTTTGTAGTTACATCATAGTTACCCACGCTATCTCCTCATTGAGGCCGTATTTCAGATTTAAGGTATTAAAGTGATATATTAGTTCTGCCTTTCTTAACAAAATCTGTTTTTCCCAATCTCTGTCCCAACTGGCTTTTCTACTTTTTCTAATCCCCAAAACCCTAGTGTGGGGATTGTATCCCTTTTTTGTTTAAAGTGCCTAGCTGTTGGAGAGGACATGTTCTTATAACAAACTGTACTTTTGTGATCAGATATCCATTTTGTGAGGTCCCCAATAGTCACACCAACATAGATAAGGTCACAAGGGCATTTAACCATGTAGGCTAAATAGGTAGATTTGTAAGTTATTTGGAAAAAACAAGAAAGCACCTGCTATAAAGCAATCACACGAGACAGATGAAATATAAATTCTCATCTGTTTATTGAAAACTGTAGCACAAGCCCAACAAAAACAGGAGCAAAAAACAGACTAACATTTCACAAGGGCACTCCCTTGCTTCATCAGAATGATTTGAATATTTGCCTTCACCTTTTTATGTCGATTGCACGCATGCGCAAGAAACATGTTGCGATAGGTTTCTCCACAAGCAGGTTGTGGAGGAGTGGCATTGTTGTGGCCAATGCCCCCACAGCCTGCAAAGGTTTGTCCCGGTTCCTCCAATGCTGTGGCACGCTACTGCTGACACTAGTTCAGCCAGCATGCCACAACTTTCTAAAAAAATCAGCCACTGCAATCAGGGGCCACCTCGTCATTGCAGCTTCAGCCATCTGCTGCAATGAGGGAGCAACCCGTCATTGCAGGGCAGGATGTAAAACCCTGATATTGTTTGAGATTACTGGCGTAACTCTGGCCTGTTCACAAACAATATACCTCCCACTACATGTTTAGTTGCCGACGGGGCCCCAGTCCCTGTCAGCTTTGGTGCTCTTGTGTTTCTTTTGTTGCTGCAGGGGGAGCCCACTCCCCATTGGCATTCTGTAACCCCCCCTTTTGTTCCTGCCAATGGTGTGCCCAATTCCCGTCAGCATAATGATCCCCCTTGCCCATTTCCTGACAGGGGTGCCCAATCCCCTGTCAGCTACTGCTGACCCCCGACAAGAAAGCCTCTGCTGGCACACTGGGAGCCCACCCCAGTGTGCCAGATTCCCCTGTGAATTAAAAAATGATCCTGCAATGTCTGTTTTGTTTTTTTCTCCTGGAAAAGAGGAAACCATCCCTCGGCGCTCGCCCTGCCTCCCACCAGCAACCCGCACCCACTCACTGCATGCCCTGTCTCCCCACAGCCCCCTCACCCCATACTTACCTTAGGAGCTCAGTGCAATGATCTTCAGTGGACCGGGAACATGTCTGCACTCTTCAAAGCTGACTGCAAACTGAGGAAATGCCGGTAAGCTGTATAATGTAATACATAGAGTTTTTTCAACTTTACTGCATATCTAGGGCATTTTGGGAATTTTTCACCAAATTTTCAACATGGGGTTTTTGGGACCCCTCCTCATGAATTCTTGAACTGTCATGGTGTTAATCAGCACCGAAAGGTGAATTCGTGGTCACTGCGTGGAATCACCTTTTGGGGCTGATTAACAAAATGACAGTGCCAGTGTTCATGAGGTGGGCTCTCAAAAAGCTTATGTTGCAAATTTGGTGGAAAAAAATCCAAAAAATGACTGTTTTACGAGCATGCACTGTGCAGTTGCTATGCACATTCGTAACTTCGTGAATTTGCAATATTTTCATGCCAGATTTTCAACATTGGCATTTTGTCACACCTCCTTGTCAACAGTACAACTGTCATTGTTCACATCCTGGCAGAAATGTGTTTGCGCACTTCCGGCGCAGAATAGCACGGTCACTGTGGGAAATCAGTGTTTGGGACAGATTAAAAAAGGCAGTGACACTGTTCATGAGTAGAGGTCCTAAAATGGCTTTGTTGAAAATTTGGTAATGATACTTCATAAAATGACTGTGTTACGAGCATGCATTGCGCAGTTTGCACGCACGCTCGTAACTTTGCGAATTTATAATATTTTCACTCCAGATTTCCAACATTGCCATTTTCCCACACCTACTTATGAACAGTAAAGCTGTCATTTTTCCCATCCTGGCTGAAATGTGTTTTTGCACTTCTGGCGCAGAACTGTGGGAAGTCACTGTCTGGGACAGATTAAGAAAATGAGAGTGATACTGTTCATGAGCAGAGGTCCTAAAATGCCTATGCTGAAAATTTGGTGATAATAGCCCATTGAATGACTCTGTTACAAGTGTGCATTGCACACTTTCCACGCACCCTTGTAACTTCACAGATATGTAATATTGTCATGCAAAATTTTCACCAGTGAAATTTTTCCACACCTCCTTATGAGCAGTACAGCTGTCATTTTTCACATCCTGACTGAAATGTGTTTTCACAGTTCCGGCGCAGAATAACACGGTCGCTGTGGGAAATCACTGTTTGGGACAGATTACGAAAATGACAGTGGCACTGTTCATAAGTAGAGGTCCTAAAATGCCTATGTTGAAAATCTGGTGATGAAACTCCATAACATGACTGTGTTACAAGCATGCATTGAACTGTTTCCACGCACCCTTGTAACTTCGCAATTTTGTAATATTTTCATGTCACATTTTCAACAGTGGCATTTTTCCACACCTCCTTATGAACAGTACAACTGCCATTTTTCACATCATGGCTAAAATGTGTTTTTGCACTCCTGCTGCAGAATAGCATGGTCACTGTGGGAAATCACTGTTTGGGACACATTAAGATCGAACGAGTGAGGGGGGAACGACCGTGCTCAACTGAGCTCTGTCGGGACTGCTGCGGAGTTGTTTGTGGGCAGAGAAAGGGCCCAATGCAAGAGCCCAGTTCAAAAGGGCAGCCTGCAGCACTGGGAGAAACAGAACGAGAGAGCGAATGAGGGAGGGGGAGTGAGCGAACTCACCGGAGCTCTTTCAGGACTGCTGCAGATTTCTTTGTGGGCAGAAAAAGGCATCAATGCAAACAGGGGCCCAGTACAAAAGGCCAGCCTGCAGCAGTGGGAGAAACAGTATGAGCGAGTGAGACAGGGGGACTGAGTGAGCTCAACGGAGCTCTGTCAGGACTGCTGGGGATTTCTTTGTGGGCAGAAAAAGGTGCCAATGCAGGCAGGAGTCTCATACAAAAGGGCCACTTGCAGCGCCAGGTCAAACAGAATGAGCATGTCAGAGAGGGAGACTGAGCGACCTCAACAGAGCTCTGTCGGGACAGCTGCAGATTTGTTTGTGGGCAGACAAAGGTGCCAATGCACGCAGGGGCTCAGTACAAATGGACAGCCTGCACTGGCGGAGAAACCAGAATGAGCGAGTGAGAGAGGGGGAGTGAGCGAGCTCAACAGAGCTCTATTGTAACTGCTGCAAGTTTCTTTGTGGGCAGAAGAAGGCAGTAATGCAGGCAGGAGCCCAATAAAAAAGGGCAGCCTGCAGCACCAGCAGAAACAGAATGAGTGAGTGAGTGAGTGAGAGAATGGGGAGTGAGCGAGCTAAACGGAGCTTTGTCGGGACTGCTGCAGATTTCTTTGTGGGCAGACAAAGGCACCAACAGTAGCAGGAGCCCAGTACAAAAGGCAGCCTGCAGCGCCAGGAGAAACAGAATGAGTGAGTGACACAGGGGGAGTGAGCGACCTCAACGGAGCTGTGTCGGCACAGCTGTGGATTTCTTTGTGGGCAGGAAAAGGTACCAACGCAGGCAGGAGCCCAGTACAAAAAGGCAGCTTGCAGCGCTGGGAGAAACACAATAAGTGAGTAAGAGAGGGGGAGTGAGCGAGCTCAATGGAGCTCTATCGTGACTGCTGCGGATTTCTTTGTTGGCCGGAAAAGGCGGCACCACAGGCAGGAGCCAAGTACAAAAGGCCACCCTGCAGCGCCAGCAGAAATGGAATGAGTGAGTGAGAGAGGGGGAGTCAGCAGGCTCAACAGACCTGTGTCGGGACTGCTGTAGATTTCTTTGTGGGCAGAAAAAGCCACCAACAGAGGCAGGAGCCCAGCACAAAAGGGCAGCATGCAGCACCAGGAGAAACAGAATGAGCGAGTGAGAGAGCGGGAGTGAGCCACCTCAACGGAGTTCTCTTGGGACAGCTGCGGAATTCTTAGTGGGCAGAACAAGGTGCTAATGCAGGCAGGAGCCCAGTACAAAACAGCAGCCTGCAGCACTGGACGAAACAGACTGAGCGACTGACAGAGGGCCAGTGAGCGTGCTTAACAGACCAACGCAATCAACATTCGGCATTGACAAATGCTTGTTATATATGGATCACACAATTATATCAATTAAAATTTACAAGTTAAAAAGGTAATCATGCAGTATGGCCATATTGCCAAACACACATGGCCAGGTACTTAAAGTTAAAACAAGCTTCGATCAAGGGTAAATGGGTTACCTCAAATAGGTGCTTAATTGGCCCGTAAATCTTATCAATTAAACTGGAACACAGATATCCAACTTCAATAAGTATTAAAGGGTGTAAATACAGACCATTATGCATGTGACTGCATAATTAAATACTAGGAACCACTAAACTTCATGTTTTAAGAAATGCAGGCATTTTATAATACAGCAACATTCAAGTTCTAGCATCAAAAAGGAAATGGACATGTATATTGGACAATAGATTATTAATAAAGCAATTCCTTACATTTAATGCTTTAATAAATGCAAGCATTCTATAATGCAGCATCATTTGGATTCTAACATCTAAAGGGCAATGAACATATATATTAAGCATTGCTTGATTGATGAAACAATTCATAATTTGCTCTGAGATTCTCAAAAGTTTACATTACGTATTTAAGCTATAGATTCCAGAAGACAAATGAATATTGCACTTACATAACAATATACTTGCTAATAGCTAAATATACGAAAGCATTAAACAAATTCATATATTGGTAGTGCACTTACCAACCTAAATATTTAATTTGTATGATTATAGTAGATACACTTATTACCAATAAATCATAGAGTTAAAACTTTACCAAAATAATTAGTGCAGGACATACAATGTTTACTTCATGCATGGCTCTAAACATTTGTCACTAATAATGCATCACCAGATAATGGTTTGCAAAGCACAACATATAGGGGAGTGCCAAAATCATTGCCCTTAATTGCTTGTGCATCATATGTTCATGACAACTAATGTTATGATTTTAACATGAACTACTATGTTGCCAAAAGTCACTGCCCCTGCACATTTATATTTCATAGAATTTCATTCATTTTATTGGCATAGTTAACTAATTAATATGCAACATCAACTAAATGCAAGTTTCAAAAATGCATTTCATTAACTGTGCAAAAACAACAATCACAAAGTGCTTCAATTTTTCATCCAGAAAACATTACTTTCAATACATCAGCTATGTGACACAGAAAACAAATAGCAAGTAGAATATAAAGTTCTCAAAGCTTCTTTAAAAAGGTGGACAAGTTGATTGTGTCATTCACTCCAATGTTATTTCATGCACCTAGTCTGTAAATCCAAAAGGTTTCACTCTGTCTAATTCTGTTTTCCAAATCTCCACCTCGGGCAGCTAAATCCACTTTCTCAGTGCCAATGAACTGAATATTATGTGTACCCCATACTGTTTTTAATATGTTAAACAATGGCATAGCTAATATTATCATTAGCAATGGCATGAAGATGTTCTCCGATTCTGCTCTTAAACATCCTGGTGGTACGCCCAACATAGAAATGTTCACAATTGCACTTCAATAAATATATTACAGCCTCAGTGCTACATGTGATAAAATCAATGACCGTAAATTCAATGCCACTTACAGGGTGTCTAAAACATTTACACTGTTTGACATAGGTGCAAAAACTGCTGTTACCACATTTAAAGATGCCATGTGGGGCATGGGTAACCAGGTTTTACTCAGAGTTTCAGAAGCAGGAACCAAACTAGGAGCAACAATATATCTGATGTTTTTATATCTTCTAAATACATTACTGAGGCCTTCCTTGGTAATATGGTTTAACTTAGGTTCTAGTTTAAAAATGTCCCAGTTCTTTTTTATCATGTTCTGTTTTTCTGTTGATCATACTGAATAAGAAGTGAAAAAAGGACATGTCTTTTGATTATTACAAACCTCCCTATTTGTTGGTACTAAAGTGCTGCCTCTGTTAAGTTCTGCCACAGAAGTAATAGCATTGGTGATCGATCTATTACTGTACCCTCTCTGTTGAAATCTGGAGACCTGCCACCTCTGCTTATCCATAATTGCATGTGCTTCAGTGCAAATACTCTTAGTGTGTATAAGCTGACCCTCAGGTATACTGACTGTAGTATGACATGGGTGGCATCTGTTGAACATCAAAAGACTGTTACAATCTGTTTCTTTTTGAAACAATGTGGTGCATATATTTCCACCTGCATTTCTATAAATCTTTAAATCCAGAAACACAATCTCCCCTGGCTAATGTTTCTTTTACATTTCAAATAACTGCTAGTGCTTTCAAGTCATGTCCTGAATTTATTAAAGAATTGCATGCTTCCCTTCCATATAATAAGCACATCCTCACTATAATGCAGCCACAAATCCAAATACTGAAAAAATGGATTTGTCATGGCATCATACAATACCTGTTCCCAGTGAGCCAGAAAAAGCCCAGCAAAACTAGGGGCTATGGTTGCCCCCATGGCAGTGCCATGGAGCTGTTTAAAGAAATTGTTTTGAAACAAAAACATATTTTTGGTTAAAACCAATTTGGCTAATACCAAACTGTACCAAGTCTTGGTAGCAACTTGTTCTTCCTCGGATCTGAGTTCTAGAAAAAATTGCAAAGCATTCAAACCCTCATCATGGTGTATTACCATGTAAAAGGAATCAATATCTAATGTGGCAAAATAACATTCCTCCTTCATGTCCAAATTTTCCACTAAATTAACTACTTGCATGGAATCTCTAATATAAGAGCGAGCGCTAGTAATTTAAGGCTGCAGAGAACCATCCACAAACATGGAAAGGGGCTCAGTGAGCCATCCTTTTCCCAAAATTATAGGTCTCCCCGGTGGAAGCCTCAAATTCTTTTGTATCTTTGGCAATATATATATAAATGGTACCACCGGGTGAGCTACCATGGAGCTCTATATTCTTTGTCTGAGATGTAATATTTTATAAAGCCCTGATTAAATACTGTATCAATTTCTTGTTTGTATATATTAGAATGGTTAAAATGCAACCTCTCATAATACATACTATCCTCCAATTGTGTTTTTTTTTTTTGTTCATGTAATCCATATAATCTATTACTACTACAGCTCCTCCCTTACCTGCTGCACGGATCACTATATTTCTATTTTCTGCTAAGTTTTTCAGAACTTGTTTTTCTTGAGGAGAATAGTTAGAAAAAAAGGGAGATTTTTTATTTTTAAGTTCATCTAAGCCCAGCTTGCACTTTTTTATAAACATAGAGTCTACAGGATTCATTGTGGGAAAATAGGTAGATCAAGTTCCCAATATATCTTGAATTCCAAATTGACATTCTCCAGGGCATTTCCCCCCCTTCCCATTTTCTGAGTGATAGACACCCTGAAATGTTAAGTTTCTCCAAAAATTTATGTAAATCCACCACTGTAGAGAAATAATCAATACCCACAGAAGGAACATATGGCAAATCTTTGCACAATGCATCAATCTCATTTTGTTCTAATGTATAAAGAGAAATATTCATAACAGGAGGTAACTGATCTATAGTGTTATGCTTGGCTGGAGGGGTGGTGGCAGATTGCGTAATCGAGCAGACTATGTCCTTCTCCTTCTGCTTCTTCCATGCCATCCCCCCTCCTCGTCCTCCTCTTCCTCTGCCCCTTGGTTGTTAAGAATAATATTCTTGAAACCATGTTTTCTGCTGGCTCCATCTAGGTGGTATTCAGGCCATTTCCTCCCCTTCCTCCCCTTAAAAAGGATCAGAATCAGTGTCAGGGGGTTCAGATGTATAATCCAGTACTGTGCCTTCCCCAACATTACTGTTTGCAACTGAGCTCATTTTTAAAATAGGTTTCAATTTACCCACTTCATTAACATTGTTTGCTCTAGACCAATCATAAACTCGATCAAACTTATAGTCCTTTTCATCTCGAATAAATTTTTTTCTCTTTGCTTTTTGCAATTGAACATCATATTTAGATATTTTGTCCATCAACATTTTATTGACAGTATCGAATTCCTCACTAGTGGTGTTATTTTTCTACTCCATTTCCATGTCAGCTATTTCTTTGGACAAAGAGTCTCATACTGGGCCTGTTCTAGTAAGGATTAAGGCCATGTTTTTAAAGGAAGCCTCATCCATGTTTACTCTCCAAATGTCCATTAATTCTTTGTCTGCAGTGCCATATGCTGGTTATTCAAAATTCATAGTCAATGAGGGATTTGTTTAACCTCAATATAGTCTTCTAGGGTAATTTTGTGTCAGTACATGCATCTTCCACACATCACTAATTTCTCAAGTTTTTAAAAAATTACTTTTGCTGCTGGTGCATCTTGTGCATTTGCAGTTCCAGTTGTGGCCAGAATGGGGCTCACATGATCCCCTGACTCAAAGAGTGTATCTGCAAAGCTCCTGTGAATACTCGGGTCATTACTTGGACTTCCATGAGCTGTTCCAGTTTTGCTCATTGTACTGATTGTTACAGGTGGAACTACCGATGCCTGGTCAAACAGTGCAAAAACTATGAAGCACAAAAAATTTTTGCATTTAGATAAAAGGCTGTGCTAATCACAGTGGCTCATGTAGCACCACAAAAAATGAGCCTAACATGTGAATGCCTTTTTTCTCCCATAAACAGGAAACCTGTGCTTAGTTTAAATAAGTGAAAAAAGCAAAATACTAGAACCAGGAAACTCAAGCGGGGCTTTACCAACATATGTGAAGGAATTTGGAAAAAACAAGAAAGCACCCGCTATAAAGCAATCACACCAGAGGGATGAAATATAAATTACCATCTGTTTATTGAAAACAGAAGCACAAGCCCAACAAGAACAGGAGCAAAAAATGGACTAATGTTTCACAAGGGCATTCTCTTGCTTCACCAGCGTGATTTGAACATTCACCTTCACCTTTTCATATATGCATTACACAATTATATCAATTAAAATTTGCACGTTAAAAAGGTAATCTTGCACCTGGGCCATATTACCAAAAACACATGGCCAGGTACTTAACTTAGAGTTAAAACAAGCTTCGATCAAGGGTAAATGGGTTACCCCAAATAAGTGCTTAATTGGTCTGTAAATCTTATAAATTAAACAGGAACACAGAACTTCAATAAATATCAAAGGGTATAAATACAAACCATTTTGTTTGTGACTATACAATTAAATACTAGGAACCACTACACTTCATGTTTTAAGAAATGCATGCAATTTATAATACAGCAACATTTAAGTTCTAGCATCCAACAGAAAATTAACATGTATACTGGACAAGTTATGAAGTCCTTTATCATTATCTTTTCATCTTTTGCTGCCTGGCTAAACACCTTTAGTCTACATGTATGTGAACATTGTATGCATTTGCTACATGGATAACTTTCTGTAATTTTGCATTTTGACCAGTCTGACCCACTCATCTTGTGTGGTATTTTATGTAATGAGTGGTCTGTCACTCAAATTCTTCACTTTTTAGCTTATAATTAATGATCTGATCAGACATGTTTTTGTCCTCTGTGGGAGGGACCATCAAGTTTTCCAATTCTTATTTATGATTTTCTTAATTTTAAATGATAGCCTGAGTATTTTACAGATAATGCTACATTATCTTTGAACTTTTCTGTCCTGTATTCTCTCTTTGAAAAAGTGCCTCGCCCAGACATTTGTTCCACTTTATCCAGTGTTGTATTAAGTAAAGCAACTGTATAACTTCTCTTTTCAAATTTCTTTGTTAATTCATCTCTTGATTTTTTTTAATAATCTTTCACTGAGCTATTATTCTTTAATATTCTTATAGTTTGTCCTTTCAGAATTTTTTCAATAATGTGTACAGAATGCAATCTTGTGGCTTCCAATAATGTATTTTTGTCTGTAGCTTGGACTAAGTCTAAAAAAGATATTTCAGGTCTGTCCCACTCCACTGTGAATTAAAACAACAACAAAAACAAAACAAATCTCACATCCCTGTAAGTACTCAATGAACTGTTTTAATCTTTCTTCTGTTCTCTGCCATATAAAAAATACATACCATCAATAAATCTCTTCCACACTGTAATCTCAGTGTGGAAGAGATTTTTCAGTTCATCAAAAATGTAAGTATCCTCAAGCATTGCCATTGTGATACCATTTTAATCTTTCTTCAGTTCGCTTGCACATGAAAACTATTATCATCAATATAATTTATATCTTCCACATGTTAATCTCAAGCATGAGACAGTTAGGAGATGCTGATATATGTTAACTGGTGAGAGAGAATTCAATGGAAGAAATTAAAAAGCTGATAGACACAGTATTAGAAAAAGCAAAAGAAGAAAATCATATGATAGAGTGGGAAAAGAAAACAATGACTAAGAAGAATCCAATAAAGGCAGTGTTTTATACATAGGGTTGGCAGAATTAGATTTTTTTATATAATTTCAATAGAAAATATAGATTTTTATTTTTAAACCTTTTTCTTGATTTTTACTGATTTAAATTTTCACAGTTGAGCAAAATTATGTGTTTTAAGCATTTATTTTGATTTGTATCGATTTATTTTCACATGTGATGTGAATGACAATAAACGTTGAGGATATACAAACTGTTAAAAACACAAATTGCCATAATCACATATCAAAATAGTGATAGAGCTTGCTTTGCCTATCTGTAAATATAGATTATTATCAATGGAAACATTTTTTCACTGGCTTATGTGCATGTGTAGCAAAATCAATGTTTACCGACATTTACCGATTTAAATCTAATCCTGCTAAGCCTTTTTGTACACTACTGGAAGTACATAAAGATGTAAAGATACCACCAGGTAGGCCAATTTTTGCTGGAATTGGTTCTGTTTTGGAACAAATTTCAACATACATTGGCAACCATATAAAAGACCTGCTTAAAAACATAGTTTTTGAATGGTCCACCAATATAATTAACCTGTTGGAAAACATAAATATACAGGAAGGGACAGAAAGAAAAAAATTTTTGTGTACTGCAGATGTGAAAGACTTGTATTCTTTGATTACTCATGAAGTGGGTCTCAAAGCCTTGTCCTTTTTGCTTGACAAGAGAACAGTTCTAAGACCACTTGATAGTTTACTCATTGGTTTGGCTAATTTGAGTCTAAGAACCACTTTAGTTTTGAGAAAAAAAAATATATGCAAAAAAGGCGCACTGCCATGGGTTTACCCATGGCACCATCATATGCAAATTTGACAATGGACATGTTTAAGAGAATTTACATTTTTGAAGAAAGCAATAATCTCTTCCACAGTGAGATTTCTGTGTGGAAGAGATTTATTGATGATATAGTTTTCATATAGTAGAAAAGTGAAGAAAGATTAAAACAATTCATTTAGTACTTACAGGAATACAGGAATTTATTTAGAGGATGTACAATGGTTTTCAAAACGAAAACAGACAGCACCACTTAATAAACATTACTGTAAAAGCTATGTGTGTTCCAGGTGTTGTAAAAAAAAAAGTAGACAAATTCATACTTTTTCATTGTCTTTTTGGTGTGGTCCATTTCTCCAAGGTTACTGGAGTTACCGGATGCTGAGTCAGCATGCCTACAGACTGACTTTGATTTGTCTGTTGGAAGCTGAGAAACTTGCTACACTGCAAAGAACAAACTATAACTCCATTTAGGACCTGGAAACCTGGTAAGGCATAACATAGTTGGGAACTTGTTAAGAAGGGGAGCTACGCTTTTCTACAAAAAGTTTCATTTTTTTTCCTTATTGGTATTAAGCAGAGAATTGCAGGATTCCATTAAAAGTGTAGTCATTTTATAACCAGAGGGAGTGAGATACAACTGAATTTGCTTGATTGCTGTGGTTGAGACCTAGGATTTGGAAGGATATTTTTGCAACATTTTAAAAGTGTCCTGCTGGCTGAGAAGTTAAGTTTTTATCCCTGGTTTCACTGAAAGGTTCTGAGTATTGGAATCAGACATAGCAGAGTGCCTACATTGAAAGGCCTGCTTACATCACAGGTGTCACTAGTCAATCAATTGGCTCTGGGTGGGGTTTCATCACTGTGCTGTCTTAGGTATCCTTCACAGTTAGAAGCCAGTCAGACTGACTTTGATTTGTCTGTTGGAAGCTGAGAACCTTGCTACACTGCAAAGAACAAGCTATAACTCCATTTAGGACCTGGATACCTGGTAAGGCATACTATTGTTGGGTACTTGTTAAGTAGGGGAGCAACGCTTTCTACAAAAAGTTTCATTTTTTTTCCTTATTGGCATTAAGCAGAGAATTGCAGGATTCCATTAAAAGTGTAGTAATTTTATAACCAGAGGGAGTGAGATACAGCTGAATTTGCTTGATTGTTGGGGTTGAGACCTAGGATTTGGAAGGATATTTTTGCAACATTTTAAAAGTGTCCTGCTGGCTGAGGAGTGAGTTCATTTTTATCCCTGGACTCAGTAGAGTGGTTTGTGTAGGAGCAGTGGTCTAGTAAATTGTGTTATTTGAATTACTATAAAGGGCAGTACTCACCAGGGTGGTGAAGCAGTTGTGTATTTGACTGTTTCTAACAGTCACCAGTGGTTGTGGACTACCCACCCACCCTTCCCCACACCCCACCCCCAGGTGTGGAATTTCCTTTATAGCCAAAATTCTGATATCACTTCATCAAAAGGTCTTGGGGCAGAACTGTCATATTCTTAATAACCCAGCACAGTGCATAAAGGGTAGGTACACACACAAATAATAATAATAAACATATATATATATATATATATATATATATATATATAATATAACACACACACACACACACACACATATATATACATTACATATTGTATATTATAAGGGAGAGGGACATGTGGGGAGTGGTGCAATGCACTGGCTATGGGGCAGCAGCCAGGAGACATTCTGGAAACTGTGTTGCTGTCCTATTTGCAGGCAACTGCCAGCTCTGAGGGAGGAGGTTACCCACCTCCAGGCTGAACTAGTAAGGACTAAGGAGGCCTCCCCCACCCAAAGAGCACCACTGCCACAACCACTGCCTCAGAGGTTGCCAAGTATGAACAATAGTTGGACCACAGTGGGTTCTGGGAGGGTGCAGGTTGTGGACCAGAGGTGAAGCCCCCTAGTTGTACCTCTACACAAATCATATGCCATTCTGGCAGAGCAAGGTTCCTCTATGATGGCACCCTCAGTGGAGACCCAGGAGAATGCTGAGGACATCCACAAGGGAGAACCACAAAAGGGTGGCAAGGGACACCAAAGGGGAAGGAAACAGCTTCTGACAGGGGACTCAACTGTTAGGAGGTAAAACTGGGGAACGGAGAGGAGAAGGAAGTAAGGTGCCTGCCTAGTGTCATGGCTTGGAGGGACAAAAAGTGAATCCTCAGGATTGCAGAAGCAGCATCACAGGAGAGAGAACTAGATATCATTGTCCACCTTGGGACAAATGACCTAGCTAGGCATGGGATCAGTGCAGTGCAGAATGAATTTGTGGAGTTGGGGAGGGGCCTCAGACAGGTAGCAAGCATGGTAACCTTCTCAGAGGTGCTGCCTGTCCATGGCAGGAGTGAGGCTAGGGTACTGCACACCATGCAGTTTAATGAATGGTTGCAAACCTGGTGCAGAGCACAGGGCTTTGGCTTCACTGGGGACTGGGGCTCCACCTGGAGAGATAAAGGTCTATACTGGCACAATGGTCTGCATCTGTCCATGAAGGGAACCAATATCCTAGGTGACAGGTTTAAATGCTTCCTTGGCAAGCTTTTAAACTAGCCAAGGGGGGAGGTGCTGATAAAAGGCAGGAAATTTCAAGCCTCCCCCCACAAAACATGGCAGGTAGTAAGGTAAACACTGAGGTACAGAGCTCAACACAGGGCAGGACAGGGGTAAATGGAAAAATAGACAAGGGCAATAAGAGCAGGGATGGGGAAAAAAGGATAAAGCCAACATTAAATGGGGGGCAATGAGTACCAATGCCCGTAGTCTGGGAAACAAGCTTCCTGAGCAAGTAGCCCTGATGGAAGATGAATAATTGGATATTGTGGCAGCCACAGAAACATGGTACACAGAGAACCATGACTGGGATGTCAACATACCAGGGTACACAATCTACAGAAGGGACAGGGAAGGTAAAAGAGGAGGTGAAGTAGCTCTATACATAAGGGAAGGGATCAAAGCTACAGAACTAAAAAGAAAAGGGGGAGGACAAGAGGCACTCTGGGTCACCTTGGAGACAGGGAATGGCATCACAATCCACATAGGGGTGGTATACAGACCCCTGTCTCAAGGGGAGGAAATGGACAAGAAAATGATAGAGGACATTCTCAAAATGGCTGAAAAAGGGGAGATACTGTTGATGGGGGACCTGAATATGCCAGATGTTAACTGGATGACATGTATTGCAGCCACATCCAAGAGCAGGGTCATTCTTGATGCCCTGCAGGGGGCAGGCCTTAGACAGCTAGTGTTGGAACCCACTCAGGAGGGAGCAATATTAGACCTGGTACTCTCAGATGGAGAGAGGATCACAAATTTAGAAGTCAGTAGACATCTGGGAACAAGTGATCACTAAACAGTGTGCTTCACAATGAGCACAACCATGGAGATAAGCCATACAAAAACAAGGATACTGGACTTTAGAAGGGCTGACTTTGGCAAAATGGGTGAATACCTGAAGAATGCACTAGCAAATGGCCAAAAAGGAGGGGCAGAAGAACAATGAAGAAAAGTCAAAACTGCCATCATAGAGGCAACAAGCCTTTGTGTGAAACAAATAAAGAAAACAAAGCGGAGTAAAAAAACACTATGGTTCTCAAAAGAGGTTTCAGGGAAGGTTAAGGAGAAAAAGGCTGCATTCAAAAAGTATAAGGAATCACAGAAGGAGCATGACAGGGAACTGTATCAATTAAAGCAGAAAGAAGTGGGGAAGGCAGTCAGAATAGCAAAGGCCCAAAACCAAGGAAAAAATAGCCAACTCAGTTAAGAAGGGGGATAAAACATTTTATAGGTACATTAGGGAGCATAGAAAGGTTAAGGGAGGGATAGTGAAGATTAATAAAGGAGAGGGGAGGTGGGCAGAGGGAGACAGTGAAAAGGCAGAGATACTGAATGAATACTTTTGCTCAGTATTTCACAAAAGAAGATGAGGAGGAGTTACCTAAACCAGACAATAGAAGCACTCTGGTTAGGGGGGTTGACACCAGTCCATTCACAGAAGACAGAGTCCTGAAAGAAATCCTAAAACTCAAGGTGGACAAAGTAATGGGGCCTGATGGGATTCATCCCAGAATCTTAAAAGAACTAAGGGAGGACCTAGTGACACCACTGACCACACTTTTTAACAAATCATGGCAGGATGGGGTGGTACCTGAGGACTGGAGGAGGGCAGATGTGATTCCCCTTCACAAAAGATGGAGCAAGGCAGAAGCAGGAAAATACAGACCTGTAAGTTTGACCTCAGTGGAAGGAAAAATGATGGAATCACTTCTGAAAGAAAGAATTTTTGAGTACCTAGAGGCCAGCGAGGCACAAGACCCAAAGCAGCATGGATTCACAGCAGGAAGGTCATGTCAGATGAATCTAATTGATTTCTTTGACTGGGTGACCAAAGTAATAGACCAGGGAGGGGCTGTGGATATGGTCTACCTAGACTTTAGCAAGGCATTTGACACAGTCCCACACAAAAGACTAATAATCAAGTTAGCCAGCCTGGGAGTGGGTCCCATGGTGGTAGACTGGGTAGCAAACTGGCTGCACAACAGGACACAGAATGTAATAGTGACTGGAACACATTCTGAAGAAAGGTGGGTTACTAGTGGAGTACCTCAGGGCTCAGTACTGGGTCCAGTCCTCTTTAACATCTTTATAGGTGACATTGCAGAGGGTCTGGAGGGAAAGGAGGGATGGGGGGACATGATAGAAACTTTCAAGTACCTCAAGGGAATCAACAAAGTCCAGGAGGGTAGCATATTTCAGAAAAAGAGAAGTGTAAGAACAAGGGGGCACAATTTAAAGATAGAGGGGGGGATGGCTCAGGGGTAACGTGAGGACATTTTTTTTCATGGAGAGAGTGGTGGATACATGGAACCACCTTTCTGAGGAGGTCGTTGGGTCTAAAACAGTGGGGGAATTCAAACATGCATGGGACAGACATAAAGCAATTATTGTGAGGGGTTGCAGGAAGTAGGCTGTTGGTTAACTAGAATTGGCAGCTTATCCAGTAGGTAGGGAAATGGGCAGACTGGGTGGGCCAAGTGGTCCTTATCTGCTGTCAAAGTCTATGTTTCTATGTTTCTACAGATTGCTGATGTCATTTGGGGTGCTACTCTACAGTGCCTCTTAAGAAATTGCATTGCTACCAGTATTGTAAAGTTGGTAACTTCATTGCTGTTGGTCAATGTCTGCTTTACAATACGATTTAATAGAGGCATATCTGTTTTAATTCCTGCTAGGGATGGATATGTTAGCTCAGGTAAAAAGATAATTTTAATGTGGAGTAAAGAAAACCTGAGCCTGAATTTAGGTCCAATAAAACCTTCCAAGGAAAACAAACTGGGCTGGCAGGTGCAATGAAACTCTTAAGTCATGTTTACACTGCCAACTTTACAGCACATCAACACATGTACACAGGTTGATGTGCTGCAAAGACAGCAGTGTGGACACGTACTTGAACATCCTAGAAGTGCTTTGCAGCCTGTTTTTGCTGCAGCTCTGGAGTGGGTACATATATCAGAGTGAGTGGATTATGGTGCTCTGTGTATCCGCATCTCCAATCGAAAGCCTCCTCTCCCATGCTCCTCCACTGCTGAACTCAGAGTTGAAGCATTCAACTCTTAGAATTCACAACCACTCTCTGCTGAACTTGCATTATTGTGTAGGTGGGATATGTAAATAGTTAACTGAATCTGCTCCAGCGATTGGAGCAGTAGTGGAGTGATGCAATATAACAGTGCTGTTGCCATATAGACATGATTTTAGTAAGGTTTCAAAACAACATTACTTCTCCCACCACCATTTACAGGGTGGTCAGATAACTGTAAGGTGTGAATGAGCACAGCAGTCCTTAACATGACAATATAACTCATGCCTTTCACCACAACAGAAAGCTACTGTGTCTGAAAACCTTACAGCAATGTACTACTCTCCTTGACTACTGCACAGGCTAAAATGATCAGTTTTAAGTAGTTTTGTGCATTACCAGCATTGAACATGACAAAATGACAATCAAACAGTTGATTGTCTTTCAGTTTCTTGCAACAGGCAGAGCAAGAAAATAAAAAAAAGAATCTTTACAGACCTCAGCAATGTGACAGTCTTCCTGTCTGCTTCATAGATATAAGAGACTAGCACCTCAAATGACATCACCATGGTGGAGATATGCTGATTACCACAGGGAGCAGCAAGTCTCAATATCTAGCAGTGTGGCTGACAAATGGCTAAAAATTGTAAGAAATACTAGATTTTCATATAAAACATCAGACAGACACTGTTTTTAAAACAATTTAATGAAAAATGCTGACAGTTTAAGTTATGTAAATTTCATGTCACATGCTCTTTCAGCTTCACAATTGAGTGGGACAGAACTGAAATGTCTTTTCTAAACTTAAATATATACAGAGAGGAAAATAAATTTGATATCCACTTATACTGGAAAGTTATAGACAAAGTACTTTATTGGAAGCCACAAGTTTCTATCCTGTACACATTATTGAAAATATTCTGAAAGGGCAATATATGAGAATGTTGAAAAATAATACTTTGGTGAAAGATTATAAAAGATCAAGGGGTGATTTAACAAACAGATTTGAAGAAAGAAGATATACGGTTGCTTTACTTAATAAAACAATAGATGAAGTGGAAAAAATGCCTAGGCAAGACATTTTGCCAAAGAGAGGATGCAGAACAAAAACATTCAAAGTGATAAAAGTGTTTATTTATTTATTTAAAATTTGATAACTGGGAAAGGCACACTAAGCCAAGACTCATTTCCAGGTGCGACCTGGGGGAGAGACAAATATAGGGGTAAGAAACAAGAAGGAACATTACAGAAACAAACAACTGATTATATGAATACATGATCTGAGATAAATGTAAGTATATACAAGGAAACATGGTTAAGCAAGATTACAACCTGATTTACAATATAATGCACAACAATACAGGATTAGGTACAGAGAAGGGTGGGTGGAGAGGATTAGTTGTACAGAAGACAGGGCAAGGAATTAGGGTGTTATCTGTAACATACTTTGAATATCATTTTAAAAGTAAGAAAATCATAAATAAGAAATGAGAAACTTTATGGTTCCACCACAAAAAAAATAAAATAATTTCAAGACTTATCATTATTTATAAGTAAAAAAAGTGAGGATTTCAGTGACAGATTGTGTCACTCATTATATGAAATACCAGACAAGACAAGTGGGCCATATTGGTTAAAGAACAGCATTAAAGGAAGTCATCCATGTGGCAAATGCATAGAATGCTCACATACATATAAAATAAAGGAGATTAAAAATGCAGCGAGATGAAAAAAAGTAACGATAAAGAACTTCATGACTTGCCAATCAATATATTTAGATTACATGGTTATGTGTCCTTGTGACCTTATCTGTGTGGGCATGACTACTAGAGCCCCAACAAAACAGATATCTGAACACAAAAGCCCAATTCAATGTGAGAACATGTCCTCTCCCATAGCTAGGCACTTCAGACAGAGCAGGCATCCAATCCCCCAGTTTTGTGCATTAGAAAAAGTAGAAAGCCACCTAGGGGTGCAGATTGGGAAGCTATAGAGTGGGTAACTATGATGTAAATAGAAAGGAAATCTTAAGTATTCAGAAATAGTATAGATTGGATTCTGGGTAGTATCCCTCAATTAAGTAAGGAGGGAATCCTACTTATTTTTTTATTTTTTTTTTGTTATAAAAGTGGAAATATGTGGATTTGAATCCCATCACAACCAGTTTGTAGATTGATGGAAATGGTGAATATGAGTATCTAAAAAAATACTTTATGTTGACAAGAAGGTATGTCCATGTTATGCCAGGGAGCCAGTTTTGGTAGTATTTCACCTATATCACAAAAAGTACGATTTGTATTAGTTGTTAAAGGTGAGAAATAGTTGTAGAGGAAGATATGGCTTTAAGAAGTCACAAGGCACCAAGCATGCGTTCGGATGCCCACATGATGACATCAACAAATTAGCATGAGTGTGACATTATCGTGTGAGCTCAGTTATTATAAGAGGAGCCAGCTGGGCATTCTTCAATCTTTGTCCACCGTTTTGAACACAGATTGCATAGAAAGGGGAGCACATGTTGCAGAACCCTTGGATTCTGAGTTTGCAAATTATTTTTTTAAGTTAAAAGAATATTGAGAGATGCATTTTCATTTTTGCATAGGTTGAAAGAAACATATTTTTAAAAACTGAACCCTGATGCCATAAGCAAGACAGCTCTAGTAAAAAAGTTATTATACTTAGAGTTGATATAAAGAATAAACATAAAAAAGACAGAAATCTGTACTAAAAGATTAGCAGATTAATTAAGGTTTACATTATGTTTAGGTTTTTGGCATGGATTAAAGACAATAAAATAAAACAGGTATGAATCAAGAATTTATTACAATTATAGCTGATATCAATTGTAATTAAAAGTACTAACTGATGTTATAGACTATGTCATATTTATTTTTAGAAGTAGCAGTTAGTGCAAATAATAATGAATTGATGTAAAGGAAGTGACAGGTAAATATTAAGGTAAATCAGAGAAGTTATTTTATGTAATAAAATGGACTATTGTATGTGTAATATATATTGAATATTTAATTGATTTATAATATTGTTCAAAAATAGGTTTACACTACTCCTGATGAAGCAGTGTGAACTGTAGAGAACAATGAGTATTCCAAAGTTGTTTAAAACCAGATGGACAAATACAACGTATATATTTTATTGAAATTTTGAGTAAGCTGTATCATTATACAAAGTAGTTGTTGAAGATAGATTGTCTGTGCAACAAGCTCCCTGAAATAGTGGCCTTGATGGAAGAGGGATGCCTGGATAATATGGCAGTCACTGAAACATAGTACACAGAGAACCATGACTGGGATGTCAACATACCAGGATACACAGTCTACAGGCGGGACAGGGTGGGCAAAAGAGAAGGAGGAGTAGCTCTTTATATAAGGGAAGGGATTAAATCAACAGAACTAAAGAGTAAACAGGAAGTTGATGAGTCACTATGGATCACCCTGGAGACTGGAAATTGTACCACAATCCACATGGGGGTTGTGTACAGACCCCCAACTCAGGAGGAGGAAATGGACAAGGAAATGATAGAAGACATCCTTAAAATGGCAGAAAAAGGGGAGATATTGTTGATGGGGGATCTGAATATTCCAGATGTTAACTGGAGTACCTTTGCTGCAGGCACATCCAAGAGCAGGGTCATTCTTGATGCCCTACAGGGGGCATGCCTTAGACAGCTAGTGTTGAAACCCATTCAGGAGGGAGCAATCTTAGACCTGTTACTCTCAAATGGGGAAGGAGAAAGGATCTCAGATTTAGAAGTGGGTAGCCATCTGGGAACAAGTGACCACCAAACAGTGTGGTTCACAATAAACACAGCCATAGAGTTAAGTCATACAAAAACAAGAGTATTGGACTTTAGGAAGGCTGACTTTGGGTAAATGAGAGAGTGCCTCAGAAAAGCACTAGCAAACGGGCAAGAAGAAGGGGTGGATGAACAATGGGGAATAATCAAAACAGCCATTGCAGAGGCAAGAAGCCTTTGTGTGAAGCAAATCAACAAAACAAAACAAAGGAAAAAAACACTATGGTTCTCAAAAGAGGTGGCAGGGATGGTTAAGGGGAAAAGGATAGAATTCAGGAAATATAAGGAAACACAGATGGAGCAGGACAGAGAACTTTATCAGTTAAAGCAGAAAGAGGCAGGGAAGGCAGTCAGAATAGCAAAGGTACAAACTGAGGAAAAGATAGCCAACTCTGTTAAGAAGGGGGATAAAACCTTTTATAGATACATTAGGGAGCAAAGAAAGACCAAGGGAGGGATGCAGAGACTTAATAAAGGGGAGGAAATTGGGCAGATGATGAGAGTAAAAAAGCAGGGATACTGAATGGATATTTCTGCTTAGTATTCACAATAGAAGAGGAGGGGGGAAGTACCTAAATCAAACAAGATAGAAACTCTCAATAGGGGGGTCGATATCAGTTCATTCGCAGAAGAAAGGGTTTTGAAAGAACTCTTGAAATTGAGGGTGAACAACGCAATGTGGCCTGATGGGATTCACCCAAGAATTCTAAAAGAATTAAAGGCAGAACAAGTAACACCACTGACTACTCTCTTTAACAAATTATGGGAGGATGGGGTGGTACTTGAGGACTGGAGGAGGGTGAATGTGATTCCACTTCACAAAACTGGGAGTAGGGTAGAGGCAGGAAACTGCAGACCAGTTAGTTTGACTTCAGTGGTAGGGAAAATGATAGAATCACTTCTGAAGGAAATCATTCTTGAGTACCTAGAGGACAGTGGGGCACAGAACCCAAGGCAGCTTGGTTTCACAGCAGGAAGGTCATGTCAGATGAACCTAATAGATTTCTTTGACTGGGTGACCAAAGTAGTAGACCAGGGAGAGGCTGTGGATATCGCCTACCTAGATTGTAGCAAAGCATTTGACACAGTCTCACACAAAAGATTAATATACAAGTTAGCCAGCCTTGGAATGGGTCCCAAGGTTGTAGCCTGGATAAAAAACTGGCTGGACAACAGGACACAAAGGGTAATAGTAAACAGAGTCCACAGTGAAGAAAGGAGGGTAACTAGCGGGGTACCACAGGGTTCGGTACTGGAACCGGTCCTCTTTAATGTCTTTATAAGTGACATTGGAGAGCACCTGGAAGGAAAGTATGTCTCTTTGCAGATGACACAAAGATCTGCAACAGGGTTGATACATAAGGTGGGGTGGAAAGGATGAAAAGAGACTTGGCAAGGTTGGAGGAATGGTCAAATATGTGGCAGCTCAGATTCGATGCAAAGAAGTGCAAGGTAATGCATCTGGGAAACAAAAACCCAAGGGAAGAGTACACAATGGGGGGTAAGTTAATAACAACAACAACAACAATTGAAAGATACCTAGGAGTAATTATATCAGATGACCTAAAGGTGGGCAAGCAATGTGAGAAGGCAGTAAGGAGGGCTGGGGGATACTGGGATGCATAGGGAGAGGCATCAACAGTAGAAAACAGGAAGCTGTTATCCCTCTGTACAGACAGTTAGTGAAACCCCATCTGGAGTACTGCATGCAATTCTGGAGAGCCCATCTCTGCAAAGACATAGACAAAGTGGAGGCTGTTCAGAGGAGGGCAACCAAAATGGTGCAGAGTCTGCACTAGAAGACATATGAGGAGAGACTAAATCAGATTTTTTTATGTATACTCTTGAGGAAAGGAGGGAGGGGGGGACATGATAGAAACCTTCAAGTACCTCAAGGGAATTAGCAAAGTCCAAGAGGGTAGCATCTTTCAGAAGAAGAGATGTGCAAGAATAAGGTGGCATAATTTGAAGATAGAGGAGGGATGGCTCAGAGGTAAAGTTAGAAAGTATTTTTTCACAGAGAAGGTTGTGGATGCATGGAACAGCCTTCCTGAGGAGGTTGTGGAGTCAGGAACAGTGGAAGAATTCAAGAATGCATGAAACAGGCATAAGGCAAGTCTAGTGGGGGGGGTAGGAGGAAGTAAGCTGTTGATTAACTAGAATCTGCAGCTTATCCATCAGGTAGGGAAATGGGCAGACTGCGTGGGCCAAGCGGTCCTTATCTGCTGTCAAATTGTATGTTTCTACCACATCTTGGTCGAAAGCCTCTCCAGTGTATTTATTTTCAGGAGGGCCACATGCAACTGGTTTGATCCTTCTCTTTTCCCTTCTCATACATCCCTGGCAGCACAGAATAGCCACTACGTCACCTGTGTTATGGTAAAAGTAATGCACTGGGGTGTACCACTCTTGCCAGGCACTGAGCACTGAGCATGCAGGCCCCCAGCATCTTCTCCCATGGGGTTATCTCTCTCATTTGTGCCCCAGTCAGTGCCTTACATTCTCATCTGTAGTTTGCTAGTTCTGCTGAACTCTCAGAGTTTAGCACAGTCACAGAGGACTGTACGTAACCCCGGGAGAATAGCAGAACTAAAAATCATCATATCAGAGCTCATAAAAACTCTAACATGCACTGCAAGCAATTGCATCTCTCACTACTGCAATCGTGCTCTGATGCCAGATGCAGGGGTTTCTGGGATTTGTAGTTACAGATGATGACAGCTGAGAAATAACCAACATTATTTTGATATAATCTATCATATTACAGTACACAGTAAGTAAAACAGAATATTTTTGCATATGAAGTGCATATTGGGAACTGCCCAACTCGTGTGTGTGTGTGTGTGTGTGTGTGTGTGTGTGTGTGTGTGTGTGTGTGTCCCTTTGTACTGATGGTTCCTCTTCAATAATTTGTGTTGTTTTCTATTGGCCTTCTTCTTTTCCAGTGCTGGAATTCACCTGCTGCTGATCTGTAACACAGATAAAATGAGAAATAGTTATTCTCTGTCCTCATTTTCATTATGACTGTGCTCTTTATTTTATTTTACCTAGCTGCTCACTCCTTGGCCTTTCACTGTCATATTAAATGGTTTCTGTGGTACACTGAGTTAGTCCTGATTTCGCTCACTGTTTCTTTGAAATGGTAGCTAGTTCTCACTCTAACATCACACTTTGCTCCCACTTCCTGTCACACACTGCTTTGATACTTCAGTCCCCCCCCCCCGCATCACTGATACATGCAGTTCACGCTCATGCTGTATTCCAGAAAGCACACTTTTATTTCTATATTTCCTTTCCATCTGCTCATGTCAACTTAGGATCACTAATTCTGCTTGGAAGGGTACTCATTGTACTCACAGTTTACTCACATTCTCCATACTGGTATTTCTCCAAGGGGACAGGATAAACCTCATATGGCAACGAAAAGTTATCACACCAGGGGAATGTAAGGAAGTTTCAATTTACTGAGGTTTTACTTAGTGACATTTTTTTTAACACATACTGTAGATGGGTGTGCTGTGAGCACTCCTGGGTTCCTTCCACTCTTATTTATTATTTTATTTATTAGCTTTGTTTACTGGGTAAGCAAACTAGACAAGGAATGCCTATTTTCAGGTATGACCCGAGATATTACAATCCAGGAGATTACAAAAGCATGGTTTATAAAGCAGTGCGAAGGAATAACAACAATGTGAAATTCAAGCAATGAGCAGGGTGATACAAATAAACAGGTACAGGATGAACGGCAGTGCAACAAAAAGCCGAAAGTCAGGATTCCAACATTCAGGATCCCGAGTTCGGCTTCCCGACACACACCTGCCTGACAGACTGGTGCTGGCAGGGGTAAGATAGCAGATGTGACGAACTACTACCATGCCTCTAGCTGTGCACCACAAGAAGGGGAAAAATCCAATGGTTGGCTGAGCTGCTCCCATGGCATGGAGGGCTAAGCCACTAGCAGCTCGGCCACCAGTGCGCTCAGACCTGGGTTCTATTTCCGGGTCTACATTTTTGCACAGTGCTGTTTTGGCCCCGTAAACTGTTTTAACCTACTCGGTCCACTGATCCTCACAGTTGGTTATTTTAGTTACGGGGGTGCGGGGAAGGAGCCCCCCCATGTGGGGTGAGCGGAGGGCTTGCCCTCTGCATTGCACCAACACCTTGTCGGTCTTCCGACAGTCGATCTCCTAAACTTGGGCTTATAGAGTTTGGGAAACTGACTGTCATGATTCAGTAGTAGAGCCGGATGAACAGATAAGCATATATATCAAGGGTAAGAAAAAGCAAACAATAGTTGCATTTCATGGAAATAATGCAAGTGCAATTTGTCCCATTTTCAGGATGGTAAGTGCTGCGGTGAAGTCCATGCAGGGTAGATAACTCCCCTTACTAGAGCTCAGAGGGGGTTGGGGGAACCAGGGAAGTGGAGCGTGCACACCAGGGTCCAAGCAGGGGTAGTAAGGGATATCAAGCAGCATTGGAACAGTTACAGGCTGAGGCAGACTTTGGGTGCATCCAGAGGGAGCTGTTAAAGATGGAATGGGTGGTGGTCCATCTGATGTTTGCAGGTAAGGTATTCCAGAATCTAGGGGCACAAACAGCAAAAGCATGATCACTTCACAGTGTACGAGTTTTTGGGACAAGGAGGGGTTGCAAGTCAGCTGACCTTAGCCGGTATGATGGTAGAGCAGGCCGAAGGAGTTTGGACAGGGCAGGTGGGGTGACATTGTGAACTATTTTGTGAAACAACCCAAGACAAATGGGCGATAATTACCCAGAGACAACCAGTGAAGTTTTATTTATTTATTCATTCTCGGATTACAATACCTCTGAGCACAGACAGCTCATTTACTAAGGCTCCACTTCAGTGGAGAGGGGAGACAAAACATACAAAGGAGGCAATGTACAATGTTTCCAAAAACAGTAAAATAAAGTGAGCAAATATATATATGTATGCAGTTTTATTGTTCCAATAGGCGGAAAGCGTAGATAAGAGAGGGAAGGATAAACAATGGGAGAAAGAAAGGTAGGAAGTGGCAGCCACAGGCCTTGTTAAGCTAGAGTGAGGGGGGGGTAGGGGCAGGGGGATGAGATGGACATGAGGAGGTAGCCAGGGGCCTTGTCAAAGTGCATAAAGGGGGGTTAGCCTGGGAATTAGGGAGGTAACCGAGCAGACACAGGGTTACCCAGTTGTGAGGAGAAGATTGAATGCTAGAAGATGGGAGTCTCAGATTAAGCAGTCACAAGAACTGTTGGCTGTGAGAAGTTGGCATAACTTCAATTTGAATGGTCCCAATTTAGGTAGGGTAGTTATATCACTATGGATAGTACTAAACCAGTGAGGTGCTCTGTAGGCAAATGAGCATTGTCCCTGGGCTGTATGGCATATTGGAAAAAATGGAGATGACGGCTGTTCGAGTGTCACTTATGCTGTGAACTACAATGGAGGCTTAGCAGGTTTGTGGTGCCTGGTGGCAGGAGGCTGAGAAGTATTTTTTTGGCCAAAAGACAGGTTTGGTATTGGATCCTCACAGAGAGCTGTAGCCAACCAGTCTCAGGGTAAAGATCATAGCTGTGGGTGAAATGTGTGGACCCCATGAGTAGTCTGCATACCTTGTTCAGAGGAATGGATAGCCTGTACAATAAAAACATGGGTGTTGCTCCATAGATTACAAGACCATAGTCTACAATGAATATGATGGAACTATATATACTGTAGCAAGTTGGAAGGCTTCTGGAGTAAGGCAGTGTTTATGTAGGAGACCAATCTTGACGTTGACAGCCCTGGCTATGTTATCTATATGTTTAGCGTAGGATAGACAACTGTCTAAGGTGAGAACAGGTATTTGAAATGTGGTATTTGTGTAAGAGGAACTCTAAGACAGATTCTGATGGTAAGTGTATGGGATTTGTTCTTGTTTCAGGTGCTGCTGAACATCATTACTTTGGTTTTCTTGTAGTTGAAGATCAGTTTATGTTTAGAGAACCAGTCCTCCACTTCCACAAATACACTCTGAATGTGAAGTTCCAGTTGCTTGGGGTTGTGGCTGCAGGAGTAGATGACTGCATCATCTGCATAGAGGAGGATCCTTTGATGGCAGAAATGATGAGGGTTATTAAGGAAGATGCTGAATAACAGTGCCCCAGTATTGAGCCCTGTGGCACGCCAGAGCAGAAGGGCTGTTGGTCAGATACAACATTGGCTATTTTCACCCATTGAGAGCAGTCTTCAAGATAGCTTTTGATCCAAAGTGTTGTGTCAGAGGAGAGGCCAGTGGTGGTAAGCTGTTGCAGGAGTAGTGAGTGATGGACAGTATGGAACACCTTAGTGAGGTCTGTGAAGGCAGCTCCTACTAAGGTGCCCTGATCCAGAGATCAATGAATAAAGCCAGTGAATTCTTTCAGGGCTGAGGAGGTGCTGTGCCCCTTCCAGAACCTGTGTTGCTGCAGGCATTGGATAGAATATTTTTCAAGGTAGTCCACCAGTTCATCAGCAACAATGCACTCAAGTGCCTTGGATATTAGTGGGAGGATAGATATGGTTCAATGTTTGGGTGAATAGAGTATGAGATTAATAGTCCTTGTGCACCTGTAGTTAACGTTTGCTTTACTCTATTCCCTCCCTTCGTAGGTAAGCTGGGTAGTGAGTAGGGAATAGAAAGCCCAGCCTCAAGGGTGAGTAGAGCACTGGAGAAGGAGGAGGCAGGGGTGGATGTTGGGTGTTGCAAAACACGCTAAGTGGAAAACTTCCATTGGAGGCTGGCCTTTGAAGGGGATGTGGATGGAGCTATTTCCCCACATTGAACCTCAGACTATAGCCCTCCCAGTCTGTAATTTCTGTGATAGGTCCTGTCTCCACTCTTGTGCACTGGGGTGACTAGCACTGATTTCCAAACTTGAGGAAATTGCAAGAATCGTAGTGATATATTGATGATCTTAGTGAGGGGCATCAGCCCTTTCTCAAGAGTGAGAGCTATGAGCTTAAGATCCAGCGAGTCACAGCTATGCCATGATTTACCTAACACTTTGGTAAGGTATTTCCTGGCCATTCGTTCTGAGACTGTTTTGAAGTAAAAAGGAAGTGGTTCAAGGAGGCTATTAGCAAGACAGTAGATACAGTAGAAGCCACTTAAAAGGGACAGCTCTGTGGCAAGCCTTTCATCCCCTTTAAGAGATCGTCTCAATACTCAGACGTGGACAGTTTTAACAGTAAGACATCAACAGGCAGTACACTTGCAACTAATAACACACAGTGCACTGTGATTTTAGTGATTTGCAGTTTTTTCGTCAGTGTGCTGGTTGTCTCCATTTAATTCTTTTTATTGTTGTTGCTAAAAAACATTTTTAAAATGGTACACTTATCCTTGTTTTACAGTGCCTCCAGCTCATGTTAAGATTGCCATAAGATCAGAGAGCTAAATATAATCCAGACTTATCTTTATGTTGTACAGTGTCTCCTGTCTCCTGCTATGGCTGCCCTAAGATGAGAGAGTTAAAAAATCTGAACTTAGCTTTATTTTTACAGCATCTCCAGTCTCCTGTTAGGGCTGCCGTAAGAATGCTAAAGATGTATAATCTTTTTGTGTTTGAATTCTTCTCTTCCTTGTCTGCATGGACCTCTTCAGAGTCTGCTCTGTCTGTTCAGCATTAATATCAACAAACAGCTCAAACTCTGGAGCAGTGAATTTACAGGGTCTGTTTACAATTGCAGGTGGTGGTGTGGGGGGGTGTCATCTTTAACTGACCTCATTGCTGCATCGGTAAGCTCACTGACATCCAAAGCAAATCTGCACTTTCTGAAGTAGTTACTGATAGTGTTTGCTTGTGACCCTCTTACATGCCATCAGAGCAGATTAGGAGACACAGCAGGAGATGAGAACCTCTGATGTACAGGGCAGCACAGCTCATAAAGAGCTTAGGTGGAAATGGCAGTGTTTAAAGGCTGGCAATGATGTGATAATGACCCACTAATTGAGAAACCAGAGTGAAGCTGAACATTATTGTCCCAATCAAACAACATCAGTGTCCTCATTATAGGAAGCAGATCTGATTAAATTGCATGGCCACTTAATCTGTGCCCAGGAGATCATCCAGTTTAAACAAATGTCTCCATTAAGTGTGCCCTGATTAAGTGGCTTGTACCATTCTGAGTGAGTCATTATCCATGAAGAAGTCTGGAGGGAGGACTCCGGATAGGTCCGTGAATGCATTGTTTAATGTGTTTGCTATGGTTAGCGGATACAGGGTTGGAATTCCATTGAGACTGAGCATGGAGGGTGAGACCTTAGAGTCTTTCCCAGTGATATAGTTTATGTTGCTCCAGAGGTTTTTGCTGTTTTTCGGGTATTGGCGAGCGTTTCCCTATGACGTCTGGATTTCATGGTATGGATTTCACATGTACAGGCATTCCTCACCTTCTTGTATTCCTGAGCATCTGCTTGTTTGCCTGATGCCCTGACACAGTGCCTGAGGTGATCTCTGTGCTTCATCATAGCAATGAGATCTGGTGTAATCCAAGTATTTACAGTGCCACAAACTTTCATTTTCTTAATGGGAGTATGGGTATCACATGCATTACTGAATTGTTTTATGAAATAATACAATGCCAGGTTGATGTCATTGAAGGCATCTAGAGGGGACCAGTCAGTGTTGTTGAGGTCATTTTTTAGATGTTTCAGATGTCCATGTTTTAGCAATCTACTTTAGATAGTCAGAGATGAGGGCTTGCAGAGTTTATTGGACCAACTGCAGTAAACAGGGGAGTGGTCTCTCATAGAATATGGATATACTGCCTTGTTGCAGATTCATTGTGGGTGGCTAGAGAGTATCAGGTCCAGAAGAGTAGGTGTTCCCGTCTTATAGTTAGCCCTTGTTGGGGATGTAACAAGTTAGGCAAGATGGAGTGACGAGATAGCATCTTCATATGGAGAAGCACTAGAGGGTAACCATTTGACATTTGGGTCACCCAGTACTAAAGTTTCAGATTTGTGGTTGAGGCTACGAATGTAGTCCATTAAGCTGTGGAAGCCTGTCCTATTGTCTTTTGGAGGAACACAGTCAGAGATTACTGTCAAAGCTTTATTTTGGGCCCCAAGCAGTACTTTAGTGGTTAGCACCTGAGTCATGCAGCACAGATTGGCCGCAGGTAGGGCAATCCTTTAAGTATCTCTTTCAGGTAGATAACACAGCCACCACCTCGCTTAGTGAGCCTATCCAGCTGGTAAAGTGTATACCCAGGTAGAGCAACTGCAGAGTTAGGAATCTTTGGGGAAAGCCATGTTTCCACCACTGACAGAATGTCAGGGCTATGTTGCAAGACCCATATCTGGAGGTTATCCAATTTAATCTGCAATCTGCAGATGTTGACAGTTGCCAACTTAATAGTTCCTTTTTAGAGTAGTCGTGTGTGGACTCAGGACCAGCAGGGCCAGGGTTAGGGTGATCATTGCTTGACATAAGCAATAAAAGTCAGATGATTCTGAGCAAGCTTCCTTTAAGTTGTTTGTAGAAAAGTTTATTGTTTCTTCTGGGGCTGAGGTGCCTTCTGTGTTCCAAGCACAGTACCATGATCTTAAGTGGAGTAATTAGGGTGAGGTGTGAGGCAGGGTCCCCAGCAGTAAGCCACCCCTGTGAATGCAGCAGGAGCCAGTGGTAGGACCAGTGACCCTTGCTTAACAGTTTAAAATTACCCATGAGAAAGCAAGGGTCATAATGGAGATTAAGCTCAATAGTGGTACAGAATAGGGGAACTGCCATATCACTTTATGAAGTGCCATTGCTTAGAATCAACAGCAGTATGAAAGAGTAGGATTGGAAGAGGTGGGTGTAGCCCATGTTCAGAGGAGGAAGAGCGTGCATGTAGCCCTGGTTTTGAAGGAGGAAGAGGAAGCAGACAAATGGACACAGAGTTGTAATGATAACAGCTGGGGAACAGAGTGTGTGATGTGCCAGATAGGATAGGAGCTCCTAGTGGCAACTGAGTATAACCTGCTAGTTGTCTGTATAAATCACAGTGATGGGTAAGTCATGGGATGGCAAGGGCACAGCGACTAATATTACTAAAGGCCACATCCCATTTAGCAAGGCTAGTTTTTGTGGCATGGGTAAATGTTGTCAGACCATATCTGAGACAGGGAAGGAATAAACCTTTAGCAAGGGCAAGCTGTGCAGCAGCAGTAAGGGACCCATGAGCCTGATATGCAAGTCCAAGCTTGATATTTGTTGCCCTGCAGACATTTTTAATGTGTAGAGACAGGTCTAACTTGGGGTCAAGAGTAACTCTCAGGTATCTAAAGGATCATGTACTGTAGTGCCAACTGGGACACCACCAAGACTTAAGACATTGAGAGGGACAGTACACTGTTTGAATTTCACAGAGGAGCCGAAAAGCATGAGTTGAGTTTTATTTCAGTTCAGTATGAGCTTATTTGTCAGGAGCCAATGTTGCAGTTTCTTTTTTTTTTCCAATTCAAAGTTTATTGAAACTTTTTCATTACAGAGAACACAACCATCATATATATGAAACATATATCATTAACCTGATAACAGAGGAGCCATCCTCTCCCCTCCTCCCTCTCCATCTCCCTCCCCAACAGCCCAGCACAGAGTCACACAGCTGTACAATCTCAAGATACAGAAAAGTCATTGATATCAGTTGGTTGCAACGAGTATAAAGACTGGAAAGTGCCCCATATCTTGTTAAATCTTTTGAGTCTATTATTCAGGCTAGCTATGGCTTTTTCTGTCCTAAGATTCACCAGAAGTTCTTGTAATCATTCTGGGTAAGTGATTTCTTTACTATCCTTTCAGTGTTTCAGGACCAGTTTTTTGACAGATATTGACATTAAAGCCATGTGATATTTGCGGGTAAGGACAGACGATACAGAAAAATCTCCCAACAGACAAGTCTCTGGTGAAAATAACTCAGGTATAAAAGGGGATCTGCTCTTTGAAAACGTTTGGGTTCAGAATGTTGTCTTTGCCTATTATTTCAGAAGAAGTAAGCCATATCCCATCTTCCTTAACAAAATAGCTATGTTGGCAATCTCCTAGCTGTGGTAACCATCTGAATGGGAGTGTTTTACCCTCTATCTTGATATTAGGATTACCTCGTATGGTTTGAGATATATCGTGGGTATGACTGTATTTAAGAAAATGATACAACTGGGAGTGAATTCTGATGGAGATGGCTATGGGAGATGCCAATGTTGCAGTTTCTTGAAGTCAGCTTGTAGGTCATGATTTATGGGATGGATATTACCTGAGCTAGCTAGGAGGACCAGGTCATCAGCATATAGGGTGTGATGCTATGGGAAGGGACTGCTGGGAAGTCATTGATGAAAAGAGAAAATAGGATAGGGCCCAGAATAGATCCCTGAGGGACAGCAACAGGTTCTGAGAGAGCTCTATTGTAACATAGAAACACAGAAACATAGAAGTTGACAGCAGATAAGGACTGCAAGGCCCATCCAGTCTGCCCATTTTTTCTACCTTATGAATGTGCCATAGGCCTGTACTCTGTCAATAGCCTATCTAGTCATACTCATCTGTATTGCTCCCTTATGCCTATTCCATGCCTGTTTGAAGCCATGCACTGTATTCATATCCACCACTTCCTGAGGTAGGTCGTTCAATGCATCCACCACCGTTTTTATGAAAAATAACTAGCTTATATTACCCCTTAATCAGCCTCCCACTAATCTCATGCTGTGTCCTCTTGTCCTGCTATTTTTATTATATTGAAACATGTTAGACTCTTTCACCTTGTTCATGCCCTTAAGATGTTTTAATATTTTGATCATATCACCTTTCTCCCTCCTTTGTTCTAGGGTATACATATTGAGCTCCATTAATCTGTCCTCATATGTTTTCTAAATCAGTCACTGCACCATTTTGGTTGCCCTTCTTTGGACTGCCTCCATTTTGTTAATGTCCTTGTGCAGGTACAGCCTCCAGTACTGCACACAGTACTCCAGATAGGGCCTAACCAGTGTCTTGTAAAGAGGGATTATTACCTCCCTCTAATGACTTGTGATACCCTTACCAACACACCCCAACATCCTTCTAGCCTTACCTACTGCTTTAGTGGTCTGCTTGGATGATTTCAGGTCATCTGTGATGATGATGTCCAAGTCTCTTTCTTCCCTTGTGACTGCCAGCAACTTCCCTCCCAATCTACAGGTGGCTTCAGGATTTCTCTTCCCTATGTGTGTGATCTTGCACTTCTTTCTGTTAAACCTCAGTTGCCACTCTTACGACCATTTTGCCAGTTTATCCAAATCTCTTCTTATTCTGCCCACCCCATCTGGATCATCTACTCTGTTGCAGATCTTGGTGTCATCTACATACAGACAAACCTTACCCTCCAGTCCATCTGCAATGTCACTGATGAAGATATTGAAGAGAACTGGCCCCAGGACTGATCCCTGAGGTACCCCACTTGTAACTTGTATCTCTTCTGACTGTATACCATTTACCATCACCCTCTGTTTTCTGCCCGCAAACCAGTTTGCCACCCAGTTGATCAACTTCTGACCCACCCTGAGCCTACACAGCTTATTAACCAATCTTCTATGTGAAGCAGTATCGTAAGCTTTGCTGAAGTCAAGGTAGGTAACATCAACTGCACCCCCCTTGGTCCACCACTCTGGTTACCCATTTAAAGAAATCTATGAGATTAGTTTGACCGGACCTTCCTGTTGTAAATCCATGCTGTCTTGGATCCTATGCTCCTATGAATTCCAGGTGTTGTACTGTCCTTTCCTTAAGGAGTGCCTCCATAATATTTCCCACTACTGAGGTAAGACTGTAAGACTGATTGATCAGTATTTCCCTGCCTCCTTCCTGCTACCACTCTTGTGGAGCGGGATCACATGAACCCTTCTCCAGTCTTCTGGGCCTCTCCAGTGCTCAGACACTCACTAAACAGTTCTGATAATGGCTCTGCTAGTTCCACCCTTAGCTCCTTTAGTACCCTGTGATGTATGCCATCAGGCCATATTGCCTTGTCCACTTTGAGCTTAGTGAGCTCTTGTAGTTCTCTTTTTGTTGTGAAGGGACTTGTGCACATCCCCCCCATCCATGGTGCTGAGCTGTGGGCCCTGCCTTACCTTCTCCTCAGTAAATACTGAGCAGAAATATTTATTTAGGATAGAAGCTTTTCCTTGGTCCACCTCCACACACTCCCTGTTATCCCCTTTGATCTTAGCAATACCCCCTCTGGACTTTCTCCTTTCACTGATGTATCTATAGAAAGTCTTGTCTCCTTCTTTTACTATTCATGCTAGTGTTTCCTCGGTTTGGGCCTTTGCTTGCCTTACTGCCTTCCCTGCTTCCCTTAGGGAAGTTTGGTATGCCTCCCTATCTTCGTCTCGCTGCGTTGCCTTATATTTCCTGAAGGCCAGTCTTTTGGGTATGACCTTTTTTGCTATTGTTCTTGAGAACCAAAGTGGTTTCCTCCTTCTTTTACTCTTGCTTTTCTCCCTAACACAATGGGATGTTGTTTCAAGTTTTGTTTCCTTAATGCTTGCCCACTTTGCCTGTACTCTGTCACCTGTTTGTCTTGTTTCCAGGGCTAGCTTAACTCTGTTGGCCATCTTATTAAGGTCAACTGTTCTGAAGTCCCACATTTTTGCCTTGGAATGGGATGATTTAGTTCTAGTGGTCAAATTGAACCATATCTTGTGATGGTCACTGGCCTCCAGGTGACCTTCTACCTGGAGATCTGCGATCCTTTCCCCATTAGTCAGTACTAGATCTAGGATAGCCCTGTCTCTTGTGGGTTGTTGTACTATTTATTTGAGGCCCTCCCCTTGCAGGGAATCCACCATGTGTCTAGTTCTGGCAGATGTTCCTGTTGGTATTGACCAATCCATATCTGTCATGTTGAAGTCTCCCATTATCAGAACCTCCCCTTTTGCTGTCATGATTTATATATCTTCTAACAGTAATATGTCTATGTCCACATCCTGGTCTAGAGGCCTGTAGACAACCCCAGTTCATATGGCTGTCCCATTTCCTGTTTCCAGGGTGATCCACAGTTCTTCTGGCTCCTTATGTGTATTCTGAATTTCTGTAGCTTTGATATTTTGTTGACATAAAGGGCCATCTCCCCCCCTTTGCACCTTGATCTCTTCTGAACAGTGCATAGCCAGGTACTGAAGTCTCCCAAGTGTGGTTACTGGTGAACCATGTCTTGCTAAAGGCTGTTATGTCCAGTTTAGCCTCTGTCATTGTTGCCTGCAGTTCGGGGATCTTGTTTCCCAGACTGAGGGCATTTGTGTACATGATTTTCCATTGGCCAGGTTTCGGTGCATTAGTTATTGTACTTAACAAGCCATAGCCTGCCTGTGAGATAGTTGGAAAACCAGTTTAGGGCTGGACCAGCAACACCAAGGGAGTGAAGCTTGATACAGAATAGGGAGTGATTCACTAGATTGAAAGCCTTTGAGAGGTCCACTAAGATAGCCCCAGTCAGCATACCCTGGTCCATGACAATCCATATATCAGACGTAACTTTAGCAAGGTCTGTACCAGTGCTGTGTCCTTTATGAAATCCATGTTGTTTGGGTGACAATAAGGTATGTTTAGATGGGTAGTGCTTGAGCTGCGCTTCCACCACCTTTTCCAGTATCTTGCGAACAGCAGACAGGGTTGCTATAGGATGGTAGTTTTCTATACATTTCCGGTCACCTTGCTTGAAAATAGGAACAAACCTTGCTACTTTCCAGATTGCAGGAACAACTCCAGTGGTGAGGGAGAGGTTAAGAATATGGGATATTGGGAGCATAAGCAAAGGGGCACCAATCTTTATGAGTTTTGGTTCAAGGTCATCATGACCAGCACTCATATGAAGAGAAAGACCAGCAAGAAGCTTGTAGGTTTCCCTCACTTAGATTCTCTTAAGATGGAAACATGGGTGAGACAAACATTCTGGAGGGAAGGAATGGTTAGAGGTAGATGACTCATTCTTGTCAGTAGTAAACAGGGAGATGTATGTCGAAAGATCAGAGAATTGGTGGTAAAAGCCATTGGCAATAGTAGTAGCATTATTGCAGTTTCTACTATCGACAGTCATATCCATAGTATCACACCGGCTATAACCCCTGACTATGGTTTTAATAGTGTACCAGAAATATTGTGGGTCCCTAGCAGAAGATAAGAGGGCAGCCTTGCAGTATTCACTCTTGGCATTACGGATGGCTTTTTTGCAGATGTTGCAGAGCTGCCGGTATTCATGATAGTCTGACAATTCCTTAGAAGCTTTAAATTTACACCAGGGCTTTCATGAGGGAAAGCAAGTCCCTATGTAACTATTTAGTGATATTGTCTCTAACTCTCTTTTTGCCATGAGGGACATGCTTGCCATGCAGAGAGGGGACAATGTTTAAAAGGTTTTGAAGAGCACCTGTGTCATTCATGGCAGAGAGTACTGTGGTACAATCTGTGGTTGCAAAATCTTGAAGAAAGAGAGCAGAGTTAAAGTCGGAGAAGTCTCTCACTTGTATAATTTTATAGTGCACTTTGGGAGAGGAGACTCTCCAAATGCAGTAGATGGGGGAATGGTTAGATATGGAGTCAGGAAAGGTTCCAGATGCTGAGATCCTATCAGGCCTGTTTTTCAGAAACCAATCGAGAAGTGTCCCTTGACTCCCATTGGGGTGGTTTTGTGTGGGCTCACTGATGAGCTGAGTATGGCCAAGGGGCACCAGCAGTAGTTCATACTGCTTGATATTGTCACCAGACCAGTTTAGATTGAAGTCACCATATATTAGTACCTCATTTGAGGTGATTTTAGGGCTAATGCTATCAAGCAGATAGGAAAGACCCTTGATACCCTGCTTTGGAGGGTTTTAAGCGCAGATGATGTGAATATTTGGGCATTCCCTAATAGGAGGAGCCCATGAAGGAATTCATAAGATAGGGAGAAGTACCAGGAGAAGCAAAGTGAGGCAGGGAGGTCAGTAAGGGAAGCCAAAGCTCAGACAGAAGAACACATTGCAAAATCAGTGGGTAGAGGGGACAAAACCTTTTACAGGTACATAAGTGAAAAAAGAAAGGCAAAGGGAGGGATAGTGAGACTGAAGGGGGAGGATGGGGCAACGTGGAGGATGACAACAGTAAAGCTGACATATTGAACAGGTATTTATGCTCAGTCTTTACTGAGGAAGAGGAGGGTAATGGGTCTGAAGGGCGATAAGGGGTGAGAATGGTGCAGAAATGACACAAGTACCTTTACATGAGAAAGGGTCCTGAAGGAACTGAAGTAATAAGAGTTGATAAAGCAATGGGGCCAGATGGGTGCACCTAGGGTCCTAAAGAACTAAGAGAGGTGGTGGCTGAACCTTTGGATATCCTGTTTAGCTGATCACTGGAAACAGGGGAGGTACCCAAAGACTGGAGGACAGCAGATGTAGTCCCCTTATACAAAAGTGGGAACAAAGAGGAAGCAGGGAACTACAGACCAGTCAGCCTCACCTCAGTAGTGGGGAAGATCATGGAAGCACTACTGAAGGAGAGATTGGTGGAACATTTGGTTGTCAATGGACTACAGGACCCAAGGCAGCATGGTTTCACCAGGGGGAGGTCATGTCAGACCAACCTCATTGAATTTTTTGACTGGGTGACTAGGGAGGTGGATCAGGGGAGGGCAGTGGACATGGCCTATCTGGACTTCAGCAAGGCCTTTGACACTGTGCCACATAGAAGACTATTACACAAACTGGGGAATATGGGTGTGGCAGGACAGTATTGTGGTGGGTAGGTAACTGGCTGGGTGGCAGGACACAGAGGGTGGTGGTAAATGGCTGTCACTCCACAGAGGGAAGAGTGATCAGTGGGGTACCACAGGGATCAGTGCTGGGATTGGTCCTATTCAACATCTTCATCAGTGACATTGCACAGGACCTAGAAGGAAGAATTTCACTGTTTGCTGATGACACAAAGCTCTGTAACAGAGTAGACACACCAGAGGGTGTAGACAGAATGAGAAGGGACCTGCAGAAACTTGAAGAATGGTCAAGGGTTTGGCAGCTGAAATTCAATGCAAAGAAGTGCAAGATAATGCATATGGGGCACAAAAAGCCCTGGCACAATATATCAGTTGGGGGGTGAGGATATGCATGCACCAAGCTGGAAAGGATCTTGGGGTTATCATCTCTGATGACCTCAAGGTAGGGAAACAGTGTGACAAGGCAGCAAGTAAAGCAAATAGGATGCTGGGATGCATAGGCAGGGCATCACCAGCAGGAAAAGGAGGTCATAATTCCACTATACAAGACACTAGTGAGGCCCCACCTGGAGTACAGTGTACAGTTCTGGAGACCATACCTATGTAAGGACATAGACAGGGTAGAGAAGGTTCAGAGGAGGGCAACAAAGATGGTGCATGGATTGCATCACAAGTCCTATGAAGACAGGTTGAAGGAACTGAACATGTACTCCCTGGAGGAGAGGAGGGAGAGAGGGGATATGATAGAGACATACAAGTATCTTACAGGGAGGGACAGGGTGCAGGAATATACTATTTTTAAGTGAAAAAGATGTTCCAGGACTAGAGGTCATGGGATGAAGTTGGAGGGAGGATGATTCAGAGGAAACATGAGGAAGAATTTCTTCACAGAATGGGTGGTGGACAAGTGGAACACCCTGCCAGAGGAAGTGGTGGGGGCTGAAACAATCACAGGATTTAAGAATGCATGGGATAGACATAAAGGAATGCTGGAGGTCAGGGATAAGGGGCAACAGACTTCTAGGAAAACATAAACTGAACTTACAAGCTCAGATGGGCAGACTGGGTGGGCCATAGGCCCTTATCTGCTGACACCGTCTATGTATCTATGTATCTATGTATCTATGTATCTATGTATCTATGTATCTATGTATAAGTGGCAGAGGGGGGAACTAAGTCATACTAGAGTAGGGATATGTTAAGGTGACTTTTGTAGTTTATCAAAGGACCACCTCAACACTTTTTACCCAAGCAATTGCAGTGCAGGAGGCTAAAGTTGGGGAGCATGAGGGCTGAATCAGGGGTGGTAGGTTTCAACCATGTTTCCATGAGACACAGAAAATCAGGGTTATAGTGGTCAACCCAGGCAGTCAGTTCAGCATGACTGTGGATGAGACTATGAACATTGAGATGTGCAATTTGAAGACCCTTAAGAGAGGACCAGGAGGGGTGTTAAAGGTCTATTGTGAGGTAGGTCCATGATGCAGTTCAACATCTCCAGCAAGAAGGATAAGGAGAGTGGAGAACCAGAGGAGGTGGCACAGCAAGGTCCTTCTAAAAGGTATTTTATGAGGATGGTATCGCGAGCATTTGAGCAGTCTAAACACAATTTTCATAGAATTTGGTGGGAAGCACGAGAAGGGATGCAAGTTTGCCTACTAGGAGGCTGGAAGATTGGAGTGATAACAGTCATCAGTCTGGTGCTTCTCCAGAGGGCCTACGCATGGTGGGAGATAGACAGTAGTGAAGTACTGTACAGGGACCACAGGGAACAGAATAGGCAGGCTAGGAATAACATTGTGGCTTTTTTAATAGCAGACACCTCAGGAAGGAAGTATTCAGTAATGCCTAGTTAAGTGACAGGTCTAGATAAGGTGGAGTAGAAGCCATAAGTAGAACCTAGTTTAAAATCAGGTGATGTGTCAGAAAGATAGAAAGATTCTTGCCCTTTGAGTAGTGCTGGCTTAGGAACAGTGCCCTCAAGTGGTAGAGAAGTATAACTTGCAAATGGAAAAGTGTAGAGGGGTCTCCACTCTGTGTCTCAGCAGTACCTGCCATTTAGGTAAGAGGGGAAAAGTGACCAACTCTTGCACAGTGGGTGGTCTCTGCAGCCAATTTAATTTGAAGCTGCAAGGGAAATACAAAGGTAGGGCATGCAATATAAATATTCTGTGGGAGGGGGTGAGAACAGAGAAGTTGCACAATAGGATATTTACTGAAGACAGGGGCTTCCCCTGCCCAAACCGTGTCTCCAAAGAAATCAGAGTAAAACTCTTTTGTTTTTTAAAAAGGCATAAAAAGTTTTAAAACTAATTCAGTTAAGGAATTCTAAGCAGTAAAATTCATTAAAAAGCTATGCAGTAGCTAACTGAGCTGAACAGTCACTGTATCCAAGTTAAGAAATGCTTATCCCTGGGCAGAAAAGGCATTAAGTTTAACAGGCAGACAGAGCTTTGCTGGCTGCAAGACCTCGGAGGGGTCTCTTCTCTGTGTCTCAGGAGTGCCTGCAGTTTCAATTAGAGGGGGACAGTGGCCAACTCTGGCACAGCGGATGGTCTCTGCAGCCAATTTAACTTGAAGCTGCAGTTTCAGTAAGAGGGGGAGAGTGTCCAACTCTGCCACAGCAGGTGGTCTCTGCAACCAATTTAACTTGAAGCTGCAATTTTGGTCAGAGGGGGAGAGTGCAGACTCTGGCACAGCAGGTGGTTTCTGCAGTCAATTTAACTTGAAGCTGCAGTTTCAGTCAAAGGGGGAGAGTGGCTGACTCTGGCACAGTGGGTGGACTCTGCAGTCAATTTAAGTTGACCAACCCAAAACAGCCATTAGGTCTCATGCAGCGGACAACTCTTTCCACTCAACCACACACCCCTTTGATATTAGAGCCAACGGTGATTCAATGACTGGGGGGGTTGGAAAGCTCCAGATTTACATATTCATGAGAGCTGCACATGTTTTACCACAGACACAACTAGGCAGAAAATGGAATCTGGGAAACAGGAATATATTAAAACAAATCATGAATAAAACATTTATAGCTTGTGTAATTCATGCATTAGTATGATCTTTATCTTTGGGCACTGTTCCACTGTGTCCACCAGTGAAAAGGCTCTTATGCAAATTTCAAATGGAGGCATGAGCACTTTGAGGCCCATTCACTGTCCAGCCCAGGGCTCAGTACTGGGACTGGTCCTCTTCATTGTCTTCATAAGTGACATTGCAGAAGAGCTGGTAGGGAAGACATGCCTGCTTGCAGATGACACCAAAATCTGTAATAAGGTGGATACTCAGGAGGTGGTAGAGAGAATAAGAAGGGAACTTAGAAAACATGAGCAGTGGTCTAGGGTATAGCAACTAGACTTTGGTACTTTGGTAGTTCTGGACAAAAGAAGGCGGGTTGCCTATCAGGATTGTCCTCCATGTACATGGAATACTAACCCAATCCCTACCCAAACATCCATATATCTAGTTTATTTTTAAAAGTTATGATATTTGTAGAATCAACTATCTCTTGTGGTACACTGTTTCACAATCTAGGTGTTCTGACTGTGAAATATTTAATTATTTTGTTACTTTTAGCTCTCACCACCTCTAATTGTTTATTGTGAAGTCTAGCTACTGTTTTTCTAGTGGAATATTTAATACCTCATAATTTCATTTGTTCTTGATTTCCAAGAATTTTGAATAGTTGTAGTAAATCTCCTCGACTGCATCTCTGTGCAAGTGTGTGTAGTCCTGTTTTATTTAATCGGGAATAATAGTCCAAATTTTTTAAGTGCGGAAGTTGCTTTGTGGCTCTGCGTTGAACCTGTTCGATTTATTTATGTCTGATTTCAAGTAAGGACTCCAGAATGGGGAACCGTAATCCAGATGGGGCCTTATATGAGATCTATAAAGGGACAGTAAGCAAGATTCAGATCTAGTCACAAACATTTTAGAAATTCTACATAATAATGCATTTGTTTGAGTTGCTATTTTAGTACGAGTTGATGAAGTTAATTTATCATTAATTATTATCCCTAGATCTTTTTCTGCTAATGAAGTTCTGATAATAGTATTATTTAAGTAGTAATTTTGAACCGGATTGTTTTTTCCAAGATGTATTACTGAGCATTTAGATAGATTGAAATACATTTTATTTGTTAATGCCCATTTTTCTACTGCCATCAAGTCTGCTTGAAGCCCAATTTTATTACTGTGATTGATGGCCATCCCCCCAAGCTTGGTGTCATCCGCAAACTTTACCATTGTGTTACCGGGGGAGATAGACATGTCACTTATGAATATGTTAAACAGGGTTGACCCAAGTACGGAGCCCTGTGGCACCCCGCTGGTTACACCTCTATCATCAGAAAGGACATCATTTACTCTCACACGTTGAGTTCTTTTACTTAACCACTGATTTATCCAAGAAATTAATGGAATTGAAATTCCCAATGTGATAAGTTTGTTTATTATTGTGGTATGTGAGACTTTATCAAATGCCTTGCTGTAATCTAGTAGAATGATGTCCATTGGAATATTACAGTCTAGATTATAGCTAATGTAATTGTAAAATGAAATTAAGTTTGTGGTGCATGAGTAACCCGCTTTGAATCTGTGTTGGTAAACATCATTGAAATTTAAGGTTATCATTTCATTCTCTAATTTAAGTTTAATGATTTTTTCCATTAGTTTACAGGGTACAGATGTTAGGCTAATGGGACGGTAATTTTTAGTTTTAGAATGAGATCCCTTTTTATAAATGGGTGTGACTATGGCTGCACGCCAATCCCTGGGTACTACTGAGTTTTGAATGGATTTACTGTAGATTATCGTTAGAGATAAAAGAATAGTATTTTTGGTTTCTAATAGAAATCTTGAGGATATATTGTCTGGACCTGAACTAGTGTGTTTTTTTAAGGTGTTTAATACTGTCAAAGTTTCTTGTTTTGAAATAGTTTCTACTTCAGGGTTTGGTGTTACTGGAATAGCTGGTGAAGTTGTTTCTTGTGAGAAGACTGATGCAAAGTAGTTATTTAATTCAGTTGCTGTTGTTTGATCTGATATTATTGTTTGCTTGTTAATTATTAATGGTCCGATTGTCTTATTACAACCTTTTTTTGTGTTGAGGTATGAATGTAGAGCTTTATGACAATCCTTTGTATGAGCTATTTTAAATTCAAAATTACGCTTTGCTCTAATAATTTGTTTTTTTAATTATTTTTTAAGTGTTTCCCTGTATGTTATTAAAATTGAATTGACTGAAGTTTGTGGAGCTTTTTTGAGTTTTGTAAACAGTTTTTTCTTTTTTGTAATTAACGACTTAATATTTTTGTTAAACCAGTGTGGAATCTTTCCCTTGTTATTGTACCTATTTTTTTCAGGTATGTATTTCTTTTCTAGTTGTGTTAGTTTATCTTTTAAAAAGTCCCATGCTTCGTTAGTGTTTAAAGGAAGAAGAAGAATCTTTTCCCAGTTAATTTTGTTTAAAGAGTGGGTTATTTGATCAAAATTAGCTTTGTGATATTATTTTAGTTTAATTTTATTTATTGTTGGTTGAAGATGAAATTTTATGGCAAAAGCTATGGACATATGATCACTATTTCCTAGGGGTGCTAAAATTTTAGTATCATATATAGGTGTTTCTAGATTTGTTATTACTAAATCAAGAATGTTATTACCCCTGGTTGGTTGCCTTATAATCTGTTTTAAACCTAAGTTTATAATAACTGTGGTAAATTGTTCTTCATGTTGATTTGTTCCTGTGAGAGTATTCCAGTTTATAGTGGGGAGATTAAAGTCCCCCAATATGAGTACTGTATCTTTGTTTGCCAATTGATTTATTTCTTCAGTCAGAATTTTGGTAGTTTGTAAATCAGATGTTGGTGGTCTATAACATACACCTATAAGTAGTTTATGAGTATTTGTTGGTTGAATGTAGGCCCATACACTTTCTGTTTGTAAATTAGCTTCTATCCCATAGGAATATATGTCATTTCTTATGTAAAGACTCACCCCTCCTCCTTTTTTTGAAAATTTTCCTATGTTTAAAGTAATGTTTATAACCAGGGAGTTCTGCCATCCATTCTTTTTCAGTGTTACCCCATGTTTCTGTTATTGCTACTACTGCTAACTCTAGAGTTTTGGTTAGAATTTCTAATTCTGCATATTTAGTAACGTTCATTGATCTTGCATTTAGAGTAAGAATATTTGCTGTAAAGTTTGTATTATGGCAGTGATTTTTAATAAGAGGCTGGGAAATGTTCCCAGTCCCCCCCCCTTGTTTTTTAGTTTAAATGAGAGTTAATGTATGATGTCATTTTTAGGCCCAAAATATTGCTACCCTTTCTGCTTTGGTGCCATCCATCCCAGCAGTACAGTGCAGATTTGTCCTCAAATTTCCCAGTGTGTTAGACATTTTATACCTTGTTTGTAGCACCATTTATGGAGCCATTCATTCAAGCTTTTTATTTTGGAGGTAGTATAACCAGTGTCTCTTGGGATGGGAAGTATTTCTGAGATACAGACAGTGTAACCATGGTCTGTTAATATAGATACATAGACAGTGTCGGCAGATAAGGGCCTATGGCCCACCTAGTCTGCCCATTTGAGCTTGTAAGTTCAGTTTGTTTTCCTAGAAGTCTCTTTCCCCTTATCCCTGCCCTCTAGAATTCCTTTATGTCTATCCCATGCATTCTTAAATCCCGTGATTGATTCAGCCCCCACCACTTCTTCTGGCAGGGTGTTCCACTTGCCCACCACCCGTTCTGTGAAGAAATTCTTTCTCATGTTTCCTCTGAATCGTCCTCCTCCAACTTCATCCAATGCCTCTAGTCCTGAAATATCTTTTCGCTTAAAAATAGTGTTTTCCTGCACCCTGTTCCTCCCTCTAAGATACTTGTATGTCTCTATCATATCCCCTCTCTCCCTCCTCTCATCCAGGGAGTACATGTTCAGTTCCTTCAACCTGTCTTCATAGGACTTGTGATGCAACCCATGCACCATCTTTGTTGCCCTCCTCTGAACCTTCTCTACCCTGTCTATGTCCTTACGTAGGTATGGTCTCCAGAACTGTACACTGTACTCCAGGTGGGGCCTCACTAGTGTCTTGTATAGCAGAATTATGACCTCCCTTTTCCTGCTGGTGATGCCCCTGCCTATACATCCCAGCATCCTATTTGCTTTACCTGATGCCTTGTCATACTGTTTCCCTACCTTGAGGTTATCAGAGATGACAACCCCAAGATCCCTTTCCTACTTGGTGCATGCTATATCCTCACCCCCCAACTGATATATTGTGCCAGGGTTTTTGTGCCCCATATGCATTATCTTGCACTTCTTTGCATTGAATTTCAACTGCCAAACCCTTGACCATTCTTCAAGTTTCTGCAGGTCCCCTTCTCATTCTGTCTACACCCTCTGGTGTGTCTACTCTGTTATAGAGCTTTGTGTCATCAGCAAACAGTGAAATTCTGCCTTCTAGATCCTGTGCAATGTCACTGATGAAGATGTTGAATAGGACCAATCCCAGCACTGATCCCTGTGGTACCCCACTGGTTACTCTTCCCTCTGTGGAGTGGCAGCCATTTACCACCACCCTCTGTGTCCTGCCACCCAGCCAGTTACCTACCCACCACACTACTGTCCTGCCCACACCAATATTCCCCAGTTTGTGTAATAGTCTTCTATGTGGCACAGTGTCAAAGGCCTTGCTGAAGTCCAGATAGGCCATGTCCACTGCCCTCCCCTGATCCACCTCCCTAGTCACCCAGTCAAAAATTCAATGAGGTTGGTCTGACATGACCTCCCCTGGTGAAACCATGCTGCCTTGGGTCCTGTAGTCCATTGACAACCAGATGTTCCCAATCTCTCCTTCAGTAGTGCTTCCATGATCTTTCCCACTACCGAGGTGAGGCTGACTGGTCTGTAGTTCCCTGCCTCCTCTTTGTTCCCACTTTTGTTTAATGGGACTACGTCTGCTGTCCTCCAGTCTTTGGGTACCTCCCCTGTTTCCAGTGATTGGCTGAACAGGATAGCCAGAGGTTCAGCCACCACCTCTGTTAGTTCTTTAAGGACCCTGGGGTGCACCCCATCTGGCCCCATTGCTTTATCAGCTCTTATTACTTCCAGTTCCTTCAGGACCCTTTCTCGTGTAAAGGACTTATGTCCATTTCGCCCATTCTCACCCTTGTACTCCTTCAGACCCATTACCCCTCTTCCTTAGTAAAGACTGAGCATAAATACCTGTTCAATATGTCAGCTTTATTGTTGTCATCCTCCACGCGGCTCCCATCCTCCCCTTCAGTCTCACTATCCCTCCCTTTGTCTTTCTTTTTCACTTATGTACCTGTAAAGGTTTTGTCCCTTTACCCACTGATTTTGCAATGTATTCTTCTGTCTGAGCTTTGGCTTCCTTACTGACTTCCTGCCTCCCTTTGTTTCTCCTGGTACTTCTCCCTATCCCTTCTGCCTGTGTCTTTTGTATTGCCTGAATGCAATCTTTTGGCTTTCACTTTCTTTGCTACCTCTTTGGAAAACCATAATGGTCTCCTCTTCCTTTTCCTCTTGCTAACCTGCTTAATGCATAATTCTGTTGTTCTTATAATCCCCATTTTAAATACTGCCCACTGTTCCTCAACCCCTGATTCCTGTCCCATTCCCCTTAATGCCTCTTTCAAGTATCTCCCCATTTTCCCAAAGTCTGCCCCCCTAAAATCCAGGATATGTGTTTGTGTGTGGTTTGGTTCTGCTCTTTCTGTGATTTCAAACCACAATGACTGGTGGTCACTGTTACCCAGGTGCTCCCCCACTGTTACCCCCATCACACTGTCCCTGTTTGTGAGCACAAGGTCCAGTATTGCCTTCTGCGGAGTTGGTTCCATGACCAGTTGCTTGAGGAAGGCACCCTGAAGGGAGTCCAGGATAAATCTGCTCCTAGTTGATGCTGCTGCTGGGATGCTCAGTCCACGTCCTGTATGTGAAGTCTCCAACCAGTACTACCTCACCCTTGTCTGCCATCCTTTGGATGGCTAGCATCAGCTCCCTATCTGTTTCTTCCTCCTGGGCTGGTGGTCTATAGACCACACCTGTGCGGATGGCTGGCCCCATTTTCCTTTCCAGCTTAACCCACAGTATCTCTCCCCCATTTTGTTCCTCCTGGATCTGTGTGGCCCTTTTGTCATTTTTCACATACAGTGCCATACAGTGTTTAATGCGACAAAATCTTGTTTGATTTTTGATAGTTGTGATGCCTTAACATCATTTGTCCCTGCATGAATAATTACTAATAGGTTTTTGCCAGCAGTAGATAATATTGATTTTGCCATTGATGTAATATCAGCAATTTTTGCTCCCCTAAAGCTGGAGCACATTCTGTGTTCTTTATCTGGATTGCATATTATTCTATCTAAATATTTTATAATTGAATCACCCAATACAGCTATTTGTTTTTGATTGGTGTGTGGTTCAGTTAGTGAAGATGCGTTTAAGGAGTTTGTTAGGTGTTCCTTGGATGAGGTGGGATTTGTTTATAATTTGGTAATATTATTTCGCTATGTCTCAGGAAATTTAGAGTCTTCATCTTTATGTTCAGTATAACCACTATTTGCCAAAACCATATCAGCCTCTCTGTCTGTTTGTTTCGCCAGTATTTCAAAAGAATTATGTAGTGGAAGTTCGTCGTTGTTTTCTGAAAGATTTTTCTTTTTCTTTGTGTGTTTCTTGTAAAGAATTTTTGTCCAGTTATTCTCTGTTGTGTATGTTAAGGGTGTTGAGGATGTGACTGGTTGCTCTATTAAGTTAGTTACGGGGTCGTCTTTTAGAATGCTTCTTTGGGGAGGTGAGTCATCTACATTTTTTGTAATAGATGTGTTTGTTTCAGCCAACATTGACATCTGGTCTATGTAGTCTTCTAAAGCTTTAATTTCAGGTTTAAGATTATCTTTGGGCTGCAAACGTATGATTTCTTGCTGAAGACTTTGTACCAGGATACATCTTTCACAGATAAAGTTAGGTGTTTGTTTACCCGTTGTGTACATTGAACATGATACACATATTTTGTTTGCTTTCTTCATGGTTTATAATAATTTAATGTGTATGTAAAAAAAAGACCATATATTCTAATATTACCTTATTGATTATCTTGATGGTAGGGCCCTGTGCTAGTTTGCCCTGGCAAAAGTGCAAAATCATGCACCTAGGGCATAGAAACCCATGAGCTGAGTATAAAGGGGGGTACTGACCGTCACTAAGCAGGGAAAAAATCTTGGGGTTATAGTATCTGATGACCTCAAAGTGGCAGGCAGGTGGCAAAGCAGTACACAGGGCCAGTGGGATGATGGGGTGCAGATGGAGAAATCAATCAATCAAATTTTATTTAGTATAGCGAATTTCTCATTGTGACTCAGTGCACTTCACATCAATAAATCTAAAAACAACTTAAAATACACAAACAAAAACACACAGATAAATAATCAAATTAACTGTCAGTTAAAACTTTGCTAACTTCTTAAAAGGCCTGTCTGAATAGGAAGGTCTTTAGCTCCCATTTAAATATACCCAACATGGGACTATCTCAGATCTGGCAAGGGAGGGAGTTCCACAGGATTGGGGCTGCAAAAGAAAAGGCACAAGACCCCTGATGTCTTCAAATAAATGCTGGGAACTTCTAATAATCCCTCATCAGCAGAATGAAGGGAGCAGGGAGCAGGTGGGCCTGTAGGGACACAGAAGGTTTTGCAGGTAACTGGGCCCCTGATCGCGTAGGGCCTTATAGGTCAGCAAACTGACCTTGAAGGAGATCTGCCACCTAACCAGCAGCCAGTGCAGAAAGCGCAGCACAGGTGTAACATGACACGAACTCGGAAGACTGGTCAGCAAGCTTGCCACTGCATTCTGCGCTAGACACAGGCGGCGAAGATCTGTCCTCACTAGCCCCAGGTACAGATCATTGCATTAATCCAGATGCTAGGTCAGAAAAGCATGGAACAGTGCTGGTAGATCAGCTTGGGGTGATGCTTGATCCTGGTGATGTTTCTCAGATGGTAAAAAGAAGTCTTGACCATGGAGGACACCTGTGGTCTAAGTGTCAGTCCACAATCAAAAACAACTCTAAGGTTCTTCACCTGATCAAAGGTGAGCAACTGTGAGTCCCCAAGCCTCAACCCTGAGACTCAATCAGATTGCACCCTCACCACCTGGTGACCAGATTCCAACACCAGTACCTCAGTCTTATCTTGGTTCAGCTTCAGCCAGTTTGCCCTCATCCAGTCTTGGATCTCAGCATGGCAAGTGTTCAATACCAAGATGGTCTCCTACTGCTCGGGTGCAAAGGACATGTATAGCTGAGTATCATCTGCATAGCAGAGAAAACTCAGCCCATTCCACCTCATAATGTCTCCTAGTGGTAGCATATACACCGCAGACAACATGTGGGACAAGACGGAGCCCTGAGGGACCCCACACAGCAGGGGCACAGATGCTGAGGAATAAATTCCAGACATCAAACATTGCGACCTCCCGTCATAAGTAACGAAAAATATCCCAACTTTAGGGCACATTCAATAATGATTTATTAATTCAATAAAAATAGTAGCACCCCCCCCCCCAAATAAAATGACACACAGGTAGCTGTTTCATGCTGCACTAGTTCTTTATCAAGTCATCCTGCATGTCATTTTGGGGGGGGTGCTACTATGTTTATTATATTAATAAATCATTATTGAACATGCCCTAGAGTTGGGATATTTTTCACTACTTATGACGGGTAGCTGAACTTTTGTGCTGCCTTACATGTTTTGTGGTTTTGGCACCATCAGAGCAGTTATTGAGAAACACCTTTTATTGCAATGAACATGTTGCAACCTGCCAGTGAGGAAAGATCTGAACCAGTTGAGGACTGTACAAGCAGGTCCACAACAAACCTGGGCACTCCATCAGTACCCCATGGTCCATGGTGTCAAATGCTGCCGTGAGATTGAGAAGAACAAGAATAGAATGTCTCCCTCGATCCCGTACTGCCAAGAAGTCATTCAGCACCCAAGCCAGGAAAGTCTCAGTACTATGCCTTTTCCTGAACCCCGACTGGAGAGGCTCATAGATGTTGTGGGTTGTTAAACAATTCTCCAGTTGAACAGCCACTACCTTCTCAATAACCTTCCACACAAAGGGAAGGTTAGAGACAGGTCTGTAGTTTGCCAGACTGACTGTCTAGTGAAGGTTTTTTCAGGAGGGGCCTTACAACTGCATCTTTCAGGGACCCAAGAAAGACCCCTGTCACCAAAGAACATCAGACTATCTTGGCTAGGGCTGGACTGATGACATCAATGCACCCCACAAGGAGCCGTATCGGTCCCAGATCCAAACTACAGTCAGTTACATAGAAACATAGAACATAGAAACATAGACTTTGACGGAAGGACCGCTTGGCCAACCTAGTCTGCCCATTTCCCTACCTACAGGATAAGCTGCAGATCCTAGTTAACCAACAGCTTATTTCTTCCTACCCCCCCACATAAATTGCCTTATGTCTGTCCCATGTATTCTTGAATTGTCCCACAGTTTTAGACCCCACAACCTCCTCAGGAAGGCTGTTCCATATGTCAACCATCCTCTCAATGAAAAAATACTTCCTCATATTGCCCCTGAACCGCCCTTCCCTATCTTCAAATTGTGTCCCATTGTTCTTGCACATCTATTTTTCTGAAAGATGCTACCCTTTTGGACTTTGTTGATTCCACTGAGGTACTTAAAAGTTTCTATCATGTCCCCCCTCTCCCTCCTTTCCTCAAGGGTATACATATTAAGCTCCTTTAGCCTCTCCTCATATGACTTCTCTTGCAGACCCTGCAGCATTTTAGTTGCCCTCTTCTGGACTACCTCTATCCTATCTATGTCCTTGTAGAGATGGGGTCTCCAGAACTGGACACAGTGCTCCAGATGGGGTCTCACCAACTGTCTGTACAGAGGGATAACAACTTCCTCTTTTCTGTTGGTGATGCTTCTCCCTATACATCCCAGTATCCACCCAACCGTTCCTTCGGCCTTCTCACATTGCTTGCTAACCTTAAGGTCATCTGATATGATTACCCACAGGTCCTTTTCCATTTTTGTTGATGTTACTACCCCCCCCCGTTGTGTAATCTTTCCCTGGAATTTTGTTTCCAAGGTGCTTTATTTTGCATTTCTTTGCATTGAATCCAAGCTGCCATACTTCTGACCATTCCTCCAACCTTGCCAAGTCCCTTCTCATCCTTTCCATGCCTCCTTGTGTAGCAACCCTGTTGCAGATCTTTGTGTCATCTGCAAAGAGGCATACTTTTCCTTCCAGTCCCTTTGCAATGTCACTTATAAAGACATTAAAAAGGACTGGACCCAGTACTGAACCCTGTGGTACCCCACTAGTAACCCCTCTTTCTTCAGAGTGGATTCCATTTACAATTACCTTCTGTGTCCTGTTGTCCAGCCAGTGTTTTGCCCAGGCTACCACCCTGGGACCCATTTCCAGGCTGGTTAATTTGATTATTAATCTTTTGTGTGGGACTGTGTCAAATGCCTTGCTAAAGTCTAGGTAGGCCATGTCCACAGCCCCTCCCTGTCTATAACTTGGGCCACCCAGTCAAAGAAATCAATTAGATTCACCTGACATGACCTTCCCACTGTGAACCCATGCTGCCTTGGGTCCTGTGCCCCACTGGCCTCTAGGTACTTAACAATTCTTTCCATCACTTTCCCTACCACAGTGGTCAAATTGACAGGTCTGTAGTTTTCTTCCTCTGTCTTGGTCCCACTTTTGTGAAGGGGAATCACATCCACCTTCCTCCAGTCCTCAGGTACCACACCATCCTCCCATGATTTGTTAAAAAGAGTAGTCAGAGGTTTCACTAGTTCTCCCCTTAATTCTTTTAGAATTCTGGGGTGAATTCCATCAGACCCAATTGCTTTGTCCACCTTCAGTTTTAGGAGTTCTTTCAGAACCCTTTCTTCCGTGAAAGGACTGGGATTGACCTCCCTATCCAGAGTGCTTCTGTTAACTGGATTAGGTACCTCCCCCTCATCCTCATTTGTGAATACTGAGCAGAAGTATTCATTCAGTATCCCTTCTTTTTCACTGCCCCTGTCTGCCCACCCACCATCTATTCTATTCCACCTCACTATCCCTCCCTTAGTCTTTCTTCACTCCCTGATGTACCTATAAAAGGTTTTATCCCCCTGTCTTAATCGAGTTGGCTATCTTTTCCTCAGTTTGGGACTTTGCTATTCTGACTTCTCTCCCTGCTTCCTTCTGCCTTAAGATGTACAGCTCTCTGTCCTGCTCCTTCTTTCTTTCCTTATACTTCCTGAATGCTGCCTTTTTCTCCCTGACCTTCCCCGCCACCTCTTCTGAGAACCATAGTGGCTTTTTCTTTCATTTTGATTTGTTTATTTGCTTCACACAAAGGCTTGTTTCTTCTGTGATGGCAGTTTTGATGTTTCCCCATTGTTGTTCCACTCCTCCTTCTATCTTGTTTGCTAGTGCTTTTCTAAGGCAGTCTCCCATCTTGCCAAAGTCAGCCATCCTGAAGTCCAATACCCTCACTTTTGTATGGTTAGACTCTGTAGCTGAGTTTATCATCAACCACACTATTTGGTGGTCACTTGTTCCCAGATGGCTACCAACTTCTAGATCTGAGATCCTCTCACTGTCCCCATTTGAGAGTACAAGGTCTAAGATTGCTCCCTCATGAGTGGGTTCCAAAACTAACTGTCTGAGGCATGGCACCTCTACGGCATCGAGAATGCCTCTGCTCTTGGATGTGGATGCAGAAAAAGTGATCCAGTTAACATCTGGCATATTCAGGTCTCCCATCAATAGTATCTCCCCTTTCTCTGCCATCCTAAGGATGCCTTCTATCATATTCTTGTCCATTCCCTTCCCCTGACATGGGGGTCTGTATACAACCCCTGTGCGGATTGTGGTGCATTTCCTGTCTCTAAGGTGTCCCACAGTGCCTCCTCTCCTCCCGGTTTACTTTATTGTTCAGTTGCTTTTATCCCTTCCCTTACATAGAGAGCTCCCCCTTCCCCTCTTCTCCCCTCCCTGTCTCTCCTGTAGGTTGCGTACCTTGGTATGTTAACATCCCAGTCATGGTTTTCTGTGTACCATGTTTCTGTGACTGCTACAACATCCAGGCATCCCTCTTCCATCAAGGCCACCAGTTCCGGGAGCTTGTTGCCCAGACTACGGGCATTGGTTCTCATTACCCTCCATTTCCTGATGACCTTACCCCTTTTTGCCCCATCCCTGTCCTTATTGCCTTTATCACTTTCTCCATTTACCCCTGCCCTTTTCCCTATCGACATCTTTATCTTGGTTGGCTGTAACTCCTGGATGACCCTCACCACATCTACTAATGCTGCCTGATTGATGTCGAACCAGAGAGACTGAATGCTTGCAACCTCAGGTCCTTCACTGCAATGCCCATTTGATGGTGCTGACTGGATTTCCAATCTGATGGAGGCAATCTTATCAGCAAAGAACAGAGCAAACTCATCACATCTCAACTGTGAAAAAGCTCCCCTGGTCTGAAGACAAGCTGGATTACACAACCTGTCCATGGTGCAGAAGAGCTGAGCTGGCCTGTTAATTGCTGCAGCAATCTCCTTGGACAGGAAGCTTGCCTTCTTATGGGAGATTGCTGATTGATAGTCTCTACAATGGACCATCAATATAGGCTTGTCCTCCTCCAAACCAGTTCTCCGCAAGCACTACTCCAACCTTCGACCTCTCCTCCTCATCTACCTGAGAGTCCTGTCAAACCAAGGGGACCTCTGGTGTGAAGTGAGGAGTTAAACACAGAAAGGTGTGATAGAGTAGAAGGTCTCGGTAATACCCTATTATGGGCCAGAACTGGTTCCCCAGGCTCCTTGCACGCATTCATCAAACCTGATAGTTCCAACACCACCATCAGACCCTGTGGGTTCAAGTCCCTTAAAGAGCAGCACTGGACCATCTCCATAGGGAATGGTCTATTTCAGGGGGCCTTGAATGAGAACCTCACAGTATGGTAGTCCAACCAAGCAAACCAGCTGTACCATATAGTCAAAGACCTCTGTTCCCAGTAGAAAGGTGAAGTCCAATGAATGGCCATGTATATGGGTTGCAGAGGTACCAATCTGTGTCAGGCCCAATGAACACATTTGTTGGAGGAAGTCACCATCAGGAAAAGGGAAGTGGTTTTACCACAGTATAGGTCAATGGTGAGACGCCATTTGGAGTATTATGTCCAGTTTTAGAGGCTGCATCTCAGAAGAGACATAGATGGGGGAGGTAGTCAAGAGGAGGGCAACTAAAATGGTCCTGGGTTGAGAAGCCCTATGAGGGGAGACCAAGTGCTATTAACATGTACACCCTAGAGGAGAGGAGGGAGAATGGGGACAGGTCAGAGACCTATAAATATCTCACAGGGGTAAACATGACATAGGAGGGGAGTCTGTTTTTAGATATGGATGTGCACCAGGACAAGAGGCCATGCAGTGAAGCTGGACAGTGGGAGGTTTAGGAGGGATGTAAGGAAAAACTATTTCACTGAAAGAGTAGTTGACACCTGGAACCGTCTGCCAGTTGAGATAGTGGGGGCAAAAACAGTGGGTGGTTTTTACATGCATGGGACAGGCAAAAGGAAATACTGGTAAATAGGGAGGGTGGGGAGGGTCCCGAGGACCAGTTATGGTTTGTGGTGACAGAATAGGCCAAGTATATCTGGGAAGACTGCATGGGGAAAACAGTCTTTTTCTGCTGACAGGTTCTATATTTCTATGCATCTGCATACTACCTACCTGATAACCTCAGCACCTTCTTGATTCATCCATCTTCTGATACAGTCCTCTTAAACTTCATAATTCCAGGGCCAGCCCCATGGCATGGAGAGCTGAGGCACTGGGTGCCTTACCTCCTGCCACACTAGCCACTCATGTTCAGAAGTGGGCTCAGGTCCTCATGGGTCAGCCAGGGAAGGAGAGAATCGAGTGTCCCACAGGATGTTCTCCTCTCCCGGGGAGGGAGGATGCCACGTCTCACTGCAGCACTGCCACCTGCAGATGTGTGGGTGGTAGTGCAAACAAAACATGTGGGGGGGGACGTGCCATGCTGCATATTGTGTGAACATGCTCACGCAGGGGACAAAGCCCCACATGCTGGAGTCACTGTGTGAAAGTGTACAGCAGCAACAAGATGGAGCGAACAAAGAGGAGGAAAACGCCCTGACTTGCACGATGCTCACTGACCTCCGCAGGTCCCACTCCCGGAGACCTAGGCTTCTCCCCTGTCATACCTTCCTGTCACAGAAAGTAGCCATTGAGTGGATTTAGTGAAGAAGGTAAGTCATGTGAGAAGTTGGGGGACAGGGCTGGGAGGATCGATGGGATGGAGTGTCAGACAGGGCAAGGGAGAGAAACAGTGAAGTAAAAAAAAAAACTCCATAATTCCTCCCTTATGTTCCCTAAGCATTCCAACATAAAGAACCCAATGACCCATTTAATTGCTGTTAAGTGTTTTACAACCAAAGATTGGGGTTATCATTTTCCATTATAAATGAATGTATATAACAAAGAAACAATGAGCTGCAACATATCAATGTAAACCACTGTTATTCTCTCCTCACATCACAGCAAGAGCACATAGCTTAAAAAATTTAAACTGGTTCTGCAGCACCACCACTTTTAAAACCAACAATTATGAGAAGAAAACATGGGTAGTATTGTAACTCATGTTTTTATACCCCTTGGTGTTTGGTGCCTGACTAAACCACTTGAGCTGTGCTCTTGTGATTTATAATAGGGATGGGGGGTTGACTGTGACCCAGTTCTGATTCCAATCCTGATTTATTTCCAAAAGGTTCTGATTTACTCTGATGAATTGTAGACCTATTTTACTCTATTTGAGTATCAGAAATTCATCAGTGTTATTTTTTTAGATCCCTCTGTTAAAAAAAATATGAACTGTGTTTAAAAAAAATTGTATTTCTGTGTCATTTCAAGGTCAGCAAGCAGCCAACAGCAACAAAATAAATTGACTGTTGTTCTTGCCAATCCTGTGTGTCAGCCACCACATGACATTCGTAGGAAACAGTGCAATGGATTCACAAAATTCTTGAAATCCCACAGCTGTGGGAAAAACTCCGGTGCAAGTGGGTTGCCACTTGTAGAAATGCAGTTTCTCCCATAGCTATGGTATTCTCAAAAGTAGACCAGCTTCACAATTTACAGCAGCTTGCAGGTGGTGTTGTGGAAATCCCCACAGCTACAGAAAAATGTTACGGCGGTGGGACCAGCTGAAACATCTTCCCCAGCTGCTGTGGATGAGAAAAGCAAATAGCAATCTCTGCAGCTACAGAGATTTGGGGCTGCAACTACAGTTGTGGTGTAGGACTTAGTCCCAAAAATGTTTACTAATCCAGCCCAGTGTATGTAGCTCATTTGGGGCTTTGCATCAAGAGGAGGCAGTGTGCCAAATATTATTCAGAAAGAGAGACACCAACAAATTCAACAGTAGAAAGAAACAGCAGAGTGCAGACCTTCACTGAGTCAGGTATGCTTTTTGGTGGGAGAAAGGTAGCTTGAGCAAGATATTTGATGGGGTCCTAGCCATCCCTCCCACCCTTTTGACTTGAGATGTTTTGTTTTTCTTATTTGTAATTATTGTGCTTGCCTACTTGGTGTTATAGCAAGCATCATGGGCCCCAAACCATCCACTGACTCCTGCCTGATTGGCCAATTATTTTTTTCTATCACTTGTGCTTTCTAACTTACTTTTTTGATATGTTTGACTTTGCCCCCCCCAATAGCAGTCAGCTATGATATTGTTCTCTTTTAAGAGCTGTTTGACCCTGACCGCCACCTTCTTCTGCCATGAGGCCCATCTGCCAGTCCCCAGCCCCATTGCTGTTCCCCCATCAAGGCAGTGGGCAGCTGCACTATGCAGAATCTGAGGACTGCAAGGGTCTGCACTGACAGTGGACATAGTTGTCAACTACAGTATGGTATAAAAATACTTTTTTTTCTGTTGGTTGTTTTGTGTGTTTTTTTTTAGAGAGCTGTTTGGCTGCGACCACCACCTACTCCTGTCATGAGGCCCACCTACCAGTCCCCAGCCCAGTCACTGCTTCCCCATCAAACCTGCAGGGATCCCCACAGTGTGGGACCCGAGGACTGCTGGGGCCCACTCTCACTCACGGCAGTCGTGCACAGTCAACTATGGTATTAAAATACTTTTTTTTATAGAGCTGTTTCACCCCAGACCTATTCCTACCATGAAGCTGAACTGCCAGTCACAAGCCCCATTACCACGCCCCTGTCATCAAGCTGGTGGGGATCCACACAGTGCCAGTCCCGAGGACTGCAGGGGCCGGGACACATGGTGGCCGTGCATGCACATAGGTTTTTTCCTTTGTGTTGCCCCCTTGGTCCTGCTCTCCAATTCATACAGCCAGCAATTAACTGCCTAGAATAAACAAACTGCACTCCACCTGGATTCCCAAACTAAATGTGAAAAACACTTACAGCAATACATATGATATAATATACAACGTGACCTCAAAAGAATGATTTTTTTTTCTTGATCTGTCTGTTATGGTTGCTAACCTTTGTCCTCTGAATTCTAAGAAATGGGTCATTAAATTAAATATTATCATCACCATCATCTATAAACACCAACAAGGAAGCATTCTTATTAGGGAACACCTGTTGTGTCTGTTCATCGTCATTGCTTTTACAGTATGTTCCTGCCACCGTTCACTGAACTGCTAAGAGAATTTGTTGAGGCTGACCTTTAGGAAGATAAGGCACTGTACAATCTCAGGATTAAGCATTGTACAGCCATCAGAGACAACAGTTCCAGTTGTGCTAAATATACACTCACAATAAACACAATTTGAAGGGCAACTAAGAAGCTTAATAGCAAATGCAGATAGTGCAGGACACAAGTTTTTCTTTTCCATCCAGTACTCAAAAGAGTCTTCATTAATAATAATGAATGGTCGTAGTAAATAGGCATCCACAGCAATTGACAAAGACAAAGAAGGCAGCTCCATGACAGACACATCTGAATTTTAAGTTTCCATGAGTTTTGACCAAAAAGTGTAACAGTCATCTGTGTGCTTTTCAGAATGACATGCCTTTTTCAAGGGCCATGAAACTGGACATTGCACAAGACTACCCAATGTTAATGAAGGAGTACATGGTGGTACTAAGAGTAAATTATTACTGTCTCCACCAATTGATGATGCATGATTAGATGCAGCATCCACATCATATCATTTACTTGTATTGTCAAATACAGTTCTTTCATTTTACTGTGCAATTGCTGAAATCAGCATGTTTTTGCCACCAAGATCTGAAGGTGGCAACTGCTGCAACTTAAACTGAGGATCAAGAAGAGTGGAAAGAAAAAAAAATGTTGTCTGTCGTAATATTGTGATACAAGTCTTCTGCAATTTTGCAATTGCTGTATCATTCAGTCTGTAAGGGATATACCAGATTTGTCTCCTTTTTGGGAAAACCCCTCTAAGCAGCCTCCTGAGTTCTGTGTTCAATAAATTTATGATGGAAATAACCTGGCTTTGAGTAGCATTCTCTTTGCTAATCTGTTAAGTTGCTTCCTCAAAGGTAGCCATGAGCAATGTAAGATGCTCCATGAGGCTCCACTGGAATGAATTCAGTACAACACCATGTGTTACATTGTGCTCCATGGTATATTCATTGACTGCCTTCTTTTGTGTGCAAAGTTTCTCACACATGTAAAATATTGAGTTCCATTTTTTTGGAACATCTTGTTTTAGTTGCTGCATTGGCAAGTATTTTTTTTTCCAGAGGTCAGTCATGAAACCACATGATTTTGCAGAGTACAATATTGGTATCATCGTCTGAAACCACATATTCAGTATTAAGTCCCAGGGGCTCTTACAACTCAGAAATTTTGTCAGGCAACTCTGCCAAAATATGATCAGTGGTGTGATGCTTACAAAACATGCTAAAGCAAAGAGCTGCCATTCTTTACCTTCTTTCCTGTACACTGCTGCTTGTGGTGACATTTAAAGATGATCATTACACCTAATGTGCTGTGATACACATATAATCAGTGGTTTGAGAACTCATCCACATGACTGTAGTCAGGTGCACAGAACCACATTCACTATCTTGAAGAAAGAATTTTATTTTACTTTGCATACATTCATACATTTTTGGAACAGCCACAGTCTCAAAATATTTATAGCTTGTCATGTTGTTGTGTCTACCAAAATATTTTAAAAGGGCTCTAAATCATCATTCTTCACCACAGAAAATGTTTGCAGGTCCTTGGCAATAAATTCAGATATTAATTGATTAAGTTTTAATGTGCCTTGATGTGATATACTGTAGGCAGTTGTTTGTTCAAGCATTGCAGTAATGATCTGCTGTTTAGTTGGTGCGGGGAGGAGGAGGGAGAAAAACCACAGGATTGCAGTGGCAAAGCTGTAGCATGTCCAAAGATTTTTTGTCAGTGTAGTCAAACATGTTTTTTTTTTCTGCCCTATCTCTCAGTTTCTTCACCATCACTATTGACTGTAGGATTATTTTTGTCACAAATATTTTTCCCTTGCTCAGGTCTTCTGCATGGCCAAATGGTTGGAAGTGCTCTTTGCAAATGCCTTTTTAGTGATGTTGTCTTGAACTGGCCACTCACTTCCCACTTCTTACTTCCTGATGACAAAAGGTGCAAACAGGAGTCGACCCAATTGTGTGGAGGGCTGAGGCATCCTGCCTTACCTCCTGCCCAGCAGTGACCCATAATCATGGAGTGAGTGGGTCGCCATGGATTGGCTGGGGAGGAGAAGGATCGAACATCCCATGGACAGCTCTCCTTCTCCAGGGAGGGGGGTGATCACTTGTTGGTGCATGCCTGGACCTTAGTGGAGGTTGGGAGCTGGCACACCAACACTGCTGACAAGTGGTAAGAGGTGGGGCAGATGCCTGATGGGACAAGCACTGGAGCGTGTGCAGTACCTTTGCTGGCATCATTGCATGCTCCACAGCTGAGGGAGGAAATAAGGGGAAAAATAAGCTCCCAGCTGGATAATGAAGGGAGCTCGCAGATCCTGCCCCTGAATAGCCATGTGCTGACCAGAAGTGGATCCAGTCTTTTGTGGGGATTGGTGTACCCCCCAAAAGCCCTGGGAGTAGACAGTCATCATCATCTATTGGATGTTGGGGATGGGACTGGAGCTCCCTTCTGATTGAAGGCCATGGAGCAAGGGGTATAAAATGGTAAAAAAAATAGATGCAGTCAGCAAAGTATTCATTTTGGGGGCTTACATATGAAAGTAGCTCTACACAGCTCAGGTGGAAAATTTTGTCGCCATGCCAGGAACTGCAGCAATTGTGGTGGCAGTTGTTTTGGACCCTAATTCATGCATATTCATAAAGAAAGAGCTCAGGCTTTACTGAGGAGAAAAAAATAACTACGCTTGGGTGTCTGATTTAAAAGCCTCTGTTTTACTCATTAAAAAAGGTGCTGCAGCACCAAGAAACACCAAACATTTTTGAGCATCCCCTTGTGCTCTTTTCCAAGGCATAAACTGGTGAAAGACAGGTGATCTCTTAAAAAATGGGCCCTTAAAGAGGCTATACAAATCTATAAGCATTAGCAGTAACACATATGCATAAGTACACCTGCTCACATCCAAAACACATGAATGAACCTCACAAATAAATACGCATAGAACTACATTCTATAAGATAATACACGTAAGCACTATCTATATAAAAGATAGATAAACATGCAAACAAATTGATAGGGACCTCCCAAGGTGGGAGGTCAAAGCATACTATAGTACCTGTTGGACAGAAACAATGGGGGGGTGGAGAGAGATGGGACAGGAAAGGGCAAACAGGAACATGAGTGAAAAGATAAACAGATATACAAATAAGTAAATAAGAACATATTAATATGCAAAGGACTGTAAGAAGAGTGGACATTTAACACCAATTAGCCTCCAGGTCAAAAAAGAGTAAAACTATAAACATCCCAAAAATTTGCAAGTGATATGCTGCAGTCATAAAAAAGCAAAACAACAGTCACCAAGAGCATAATGCAGTCCATAAAATGATAAAGTCCTCTGTTTACATCCATGATTCAGAACAAAAAATAGACCATTACTGAAAATCTTACGATTTTTTGAAAACCTTACGATTTTTTAGGAAAAGAGCCAACTGGAATTTGTCATTAAGTCCATGTCTGGTGTAATGAATGACGCCCAGGGTATAATGTTAAAAGCTCTCTCTCTTCAATAGAATATTGTCCACATTGTCTCTCCTTTCTGGCATATTGATCTTCTCTATGCCTTGAAATTTAAAAACATGCCGTAATCCTTCCTTTAAAACATGGACTGCCAGAGCATTCTCTTCATCTTTTTTCTCAATCGCTCAGAGGTGCTCACTGATCCTTTGCTTAGATTTTCTGGTGGTTTTGCCAATATAGAAAAAAGCAGGTGGCTTTATACACAATATTCTCCATGCTGCAATTAGTAAAGGATTTTATTGCATATTGTTAACCATCATATGGGTCTTCAAAGATATTGCCTGGCAGAATATTGTTTGCAAAAAATACAATTATTGCACCAGGCATTCCCACATGGCTGAGGGTTCTCCTTTTGGTTATCTTTTGGCAAATATTGACTTCTCACTATCCGATCTGTAATATTCTGACCCTTCTTAGATGTAAAATGGGTTTTAGTGCTGTCCACTCTTTAAGTTTAGGATCCAGTTGTAGCACATGTCAATTGTTTAACATAATGTATTTTACCATATGAGATTGTGAAGTGAAAGTTGATACAAAATTCAATTGTTTTGACCTTTCTCCTTGGTGACTGATGTACTTTTTATTTTTGTTATTTTTGTTATAACTCAGCAGTTCTTCTCTGGGTATATTCATGACTGTTTTACACCATCAATGCAGACATTGTTATTCCTACTCTTTTTAAAATAGCCTGTCATAACTTCTGCTCCCATTCTAGAAGCATCCTCCATGGAACAGTTACGTTTCAATCTAATGACTTGACTATATGGAATGTTTTCTACCATATCTCGGGGGTGGCAGCTTGTGAAATGTAACAGTGCATTGTGGTCAGTGTTCTTACGATATAGCTCCATTCTTACCCCCATTTCCGATGTGCCATCTTTAGTAATCCTAAAATCCAGGAAGTCAATGGTATGCTGACTGGCTGAAAAAAGAAACTTTAAATGAGGGTTTCTAGACTACAAATATTTTATACAGTCACCCAGCTCTGGTTTAGTTCCTTTCCACACTACTAATAGATCATCAAAATAACACCTATAAAGATCAAGTTTCTCATAGAAGGGGCTTGTTTCTTGATTATACACATACTCACACTCCCAGTTGGCTAAGTAAATATTTGCATAGGTGGGCGTGAAAACCATGTCCATTGCAGTCCTCTTTATCTGCAAATAAAAATTCATAGTAAATTTAAAAACATGCACTTGAGAATGGATTCAGCAAAAATGAGGATCAATTCTATATATTGCTGGCTGTAGTCTGTATGTGTAATAAGTGCTTCTTGCATTCCATCTAATCCATCATCGTATGGAATATTCATATACAGGACAGTGACATCAAGCAATACTAGCCACCAGTCAGGATTTATATTGATTTCATTCAACACTTACAGGATATGCTTGCTGTCTCTTAGAAAGCTGGGGGTAACACTGGCTAAATGTTTGATTTGTACTTCCACAAAATGTACTAACTGATCCGTTATCAGTCACAAAGGACAAAGGTTGAAACTATTGAATTTTGTAAAAACTTTTACTTCACAATCCCATATTGTAAAACACATTATTTAAAAAAATTGTCATGTGCTACAGCTGTAGTACTAGGTACACGTAAAGTGGATGCTGCATATAATAAGGCAGTTTCCAGGGCAATCAGTACCCTTGCACCAGTTTGTGTATGACCCAGATCTTCTCACTTGAGTTCTCCATGACTTGATGGTGACCTCAAAGTGATGAAGATCAGGGGTTGGAAGTTGAAGCATTGCTTGGTGGAGGTCCCAGTTGGATGTGGACAAAATGGCCCTATGTGCTCATTACGTTGAGTACCAGGGAGCAATCAACTGTAAGAAGGCAGAGTACCTGTCCAAGGAGATTGCTGCATGGAAGAATCAACCATCTCAGCTTTTTTTAACCAGAGACAGACTTCTTCATCTAGCCTGTCTACAGTCAAAAAAAGACTTTTCAATTATGTTATGTCACGAATTTGCTCAGTTCTTTACTGATAGGCTGTCCTCTGTCCAGCAGGGGATCCCATCATCAAGTTGCATTGTGACTCGCAGTGATTGACCTGGGGGTCACAGAGGTTCTCCATCTATCTCGGATGAGTTTAACTGGTGGAGGTGGCTGAAGTCATTGCAGTCACTTCATATGAACATACAAATGTGCCAGCAGAAACAGACCATCTGGTCCATCTAAGTCTGCTCGAGTGTGCAGATAGCACCCCTAGTTTGCAATTGCCCCACCCCCTTCCCTTTGTCATCCCACTGCCACCTCCACCTTCTTCACTCTCCCTCTCCCTTGTTCCCTGTCCCATGCTCTTTTGAAGCTGTTCACAGATTTACATGATACAACCCATTCTAGTAGTGCCTTCCATTTTGCTACCACCCTCTCTGTGAAACAGTGTCTCCTCATTTCCCTCCTAAATGTTCCTCCCTCTATTCTTAGCCCATACCCTCTGGTGTCCCTCCCCTTCTTTAGCTTAAAGACCCCATCTGCCCCATCCTTATTGATTCCCCTCAGATACTTGAATGTCTCTATCATGTCCCCCCATCCATTCTATCCTCCAGAGTGTACATATTCAGGTCTCCCAGCCTACTCTCATAGACTCTCATCTCCATTCCACATATCATCTTTGTTGACCTTCTCTGCACCCCCTTCAGTAGCCTGATATCATGCTTTAGGTATGGCCTCCAAAACTGCACACAATACTCTAAGTGCGGCCTTACCAGCAACATGTAGAGGGGCATAATCATCTCTCTTTGCCTGGACGAAAACCCCCTCGCTATGCACCCCAGTATTTTGTTCACATTTGCAGCTGCTCTCCTGCACTGGGCAGTGTTGTTCAAGGTCCCTGTTATCATTACACCTAGGTCCTTCTCCTCCTCAGTAATCCCCAGCTTAACACCCCCCAACCAGTATTCTCTCCTTGGGTTCTTCACCCCAAAGTGCATAACCTTACACTTCTTTTCATTGAACCCCAGCTTCCACCTCTCTGACCACTCCTCCAACTTGCTTAGGTCCCCCTGCAGCTGCTTCCATCCCTCCACTCCATCCACTACTGCTCCAATTTTGGTGTCATCAGGAAACAGACTTACCTTGCTCACCACCGCATGTGCAATATCCAACATGAAGAGCCCAGATAATACTGGCCCCAGCACAGAGTCCTGTGGCACCCCACTCATCACCGGCCTTGGAGTTGAGAGCTCCCCTCTCACCACCACCCATTGTAGCCTCCAACTCAGCCAGCTTGTAATCCAGTTCATCATTTTTGCCCCTACCCCTACCCCAGTTATCTTCCCCCAAGCCACCCATGAGACACCAAATCGAAGGCCTTGCTGAAGTCTAAGTAAAGAACATCCACCACATGAACCTTATCAAGCTCACCTGTCACCCAGTCATAACACTGTATCAAGTTGGTCTGACAAGACTTCCCTGAAACAAACCCATGCTGCTTCACATCCTGGAGGCCATTATCCTCCAGGTATGACACCAGTCTTTCCTTTGGTGTCATTTCCATGAGTTTGCACAGTATGGAGGTGAGACTTACTAGATGATAATTACCTAGTTCATCCCTTGTCCTGCTCTTGTGTAATGGTACTAAATGTACCATCTTCCAGTCCAGTGGCACGCATCCCAACTCCAGTGAGGTGCTGTACAGATCCGCCAATGTACCTGCCAACACCTCCACCATCTCCCTCAGCACCCTGGGGTGGATACCATCTGGCCCTGGTGCCTTGTCTACCTTGAGTGCCCTCAGTCCCTCTAGGACTCCACTTGCCTCAATTCTTCCATCTGACTCCTCTTCTTTCCCTGTCCCCACCCTTCCAGCCCATGCTGTTAGCAATCCCCCCTTTTCTTCCAAGAACACTGAACAAAAGTATTCATTCAGTGCTTCTGCCAGCTCCTCCCCCTTTTTCGTCCACTCCTCACCCCTTTTTATCCTCACTATTGTCTCCTTGCACTTCCTTTTCTCCCTGATGTATCTGAAAAAGTATTTCTCCCCCCCAGTTAATTCAAAGCACTAATCTCAGCTCCCTCTGTCCCTCTGGGCCTTGGCTTCTCTCACTTTTCTAATCACCTACCGGGACCAACTTGCATATTCCTCCCTGTCCACTTCCTTCCCCGTCCTCCTATACCTCTGGTGCATCACTCATTTTACCCTCACCACCTTCACAACCTCGCTGTTCAACCAACATGATTTTCTTGCTCTGTTCCTCTTACTCTGTGCCTTGGTACAGGCTTCTGTTGCCTCTGTAATCTCCAGTTTAATAATAACCCATTTCTTCTCCACTTCCATCTACTGCCTTATGCCCTCCAGTTTCCATTTCAGTACTTTCTGCATCCTCCCAAAGTCCGCCCCCCTGACATTTACCATCTGAGTAACTGAATTCTCTGGCTCCCAACACATCGTGATATTAAACCACACCATTTGGTGATCACTGTCGGCTAGTGGGTCCTCTACCTTTATTTCCCTCACTGCCTCCCTATTGGACAAGACCAGAACTAAAGTGTTCTTTAGCCTATTATTTACAGTAACCAACTGTGTCAGGAGACCCTCCTGGATCACATCCAGGAACACTTGCTCCCTAGCACTGGAGGTGACCGGAATGCTCCAGTCAACCCCCAGCAAGTTGAAATCCCCCACAATAACCACCTTCCCTTTTCTACATGCCTTTTTGATTTGTCCTGCTAATTGCCTGTCAGGGTCCTCAGACTCAAAGCTGAAGCACACATATTGTGAGCTGGACTCAGCTCCAACTCATTTTTAATGAGATATGTTGGTTCCTTTTGCCTGGTGTTTGCCATGATTGCCTGGTGTTCCTTGTTGGAGGGGGGTTTCCTGGATTTCTTGAAGGATGCTCTGGTGAGGCCCCTTCTGAAGAAGTCTTCTCTCGACTCAGATATCTTGGCGAATTATTGTCCTAACTCCAACCTTCCCTTTTTGGCTAAGGTTGTAGAGAAGATTATGGCACAACAGCTAGAGGAGCACTTCATGGCTTTTGACATCTATAAGCCACTTCATTTGGATTGCCGAGACAGGCACAGAACTGAAACAGTGCTAGTCAGGGTGCACAATGACCTCCACACGGCTAGGGATAGAGGAGACAGGTCAGTTCTTGTTCTCCTTGATCTCTCTTCAGCTTTTGACAGTATAGATCACATTGTGCTTCTTGATCACCTGTGGACTCACCAGCACTGTCATCAGCTGGTTTGAGTCCTATCTCACTGGCAGGAAGCAGCAGGTAGTGATGGGGAATTTCTCCTCCTCCCCAGGACTCCTGCCTTGTGGAGTACCTCAGGGATCAATCTTGTTGCAGATGTTATTTGCAGTGTATTTGCTGCCCCTGGGAGAGCTCATTAGGTGATACAATGTGGGTTTTCACTGCAATGCAGATGATACCCAATTGTATCTATCCTTTGCCCCTGGAACACCAAATGCTTTGAAAGTTCTTAACATCTGCCTGACTGAGATCAATAACTGGATGTCCTCCAGCTTTTTGTGACTGAACCCAGATAAAATGGAGGTGCTGGTGGTTGAGGCAGATCGAGGGCATGATTGGAGTGCTTCTGGTGTGGCCTCAGGTCTTTTCCTGGGAACTACGCCATTGCCTCCTCTAGGGTGCAAGATCTTGGCATGATCCTGGATGACAGACTGACACTTGAAGCTCAGGTGTCATCTGTTGTCCAAAGTGGTTTTTACCACTTGAGAAACATTACCAGGATCAAATCCCTAGTTCTGCCTGAAGGCCTGATCACACTAGTTCATGCCTTTGTGACATCCAGTTTGATTACTGTAACGCTCTATACTTCAGGGTCTCTGGAGGTACCCTCCACCAACTGCAGCTGGTGCAGAATGCTGCTGCCAGGTTACTGATCGGCCTTTCTAGGTTCAGTCTTGTGACTCTGGTTTTGTGGACTCTGCTCTGGCTGCCGGTCAGATGGAGGGTTATCTTCAAGGTGAGTTTGCTCACCTACAAGACCCTGCATGGACTAGGCCCTGACTATCAGGCTGACCTTCTGACACCGGCTATCTCACTCCAATCCCTCTGTTCCTCTACCAGGGGCCTGCTTGAGGTTCTTAGGACCTGAATTAAAACCACCAGTGACAGGGCCTTTAGTGTCGCCGGCCCAGTCTTATGTAACGCTCTTCTCTTTACATCTGGGAGGCCCCATCAGTCTACTATTTTAAGGGTGGTCTTAAGGCCCATCTATTATCTCTGGCATTTCCTGACATTGTAATTTGACTAGTCTTAGGATTTGTTTTTATCTTTATACACTGCTTTAATAATTTTGATATTTGATCTTTATTATTCTTTTGTTTCTATTGTACTTGATGTTTCTCCTACCTTTCTGTGTATTAGACACCATACAAATAAACTTTGCAAATCCTTTATTACTTGCAGAATGGAGAATATTGTATATAAAGCCACCTACATTTGCAATTGTTTCTATATTGGCAAAACCACCAGAACATTTAAGCAAAGGATTGGTGAGCACCTCCAAGTGATTGAGAAAAAAGATGAAAAGAATGCTCTGGCAGTCCATGTTTTAAAGGAAGGATCACAGCATGTTTTTAAATATCAAGGCATAGAGAAGATCAATATGCCAGAAAAGGGAGACAATGTGGACAATATTCTATTGAAGCTAGAGAACTTTTGGCAGTATACCCTGGGATTCATTCATGATATTGTACAAACACATGAACTTAATGACAAAGTCCAATTGGCTCTTTTCCTAAAAAAGTTGTAAGGTTTCCAAAAAAATCATAATATTTTCAAAAATAGTCTAGTTGTTCTCCTGATTCATGGATATAAACAGAGGAGTTAGTCTTTTTATGGACTACATTATGCTCTTGGTGACTGTTCTTTTTTTGCTGTTATACGACTGCAGCATATCACTTGCAGATTTTCTGGGTTGTTTACAGTTTTACTCTTTTTTCACTGGGGGTTTATTGGTGTTACATGTCTGCTTTTCTTACAGTCCTTTACATATTTATATGTTTTTATCTTCTTATTTGCATATCTGTTTATCTTTTCAGTCATTCCTGTTTTCTCTTTCCTGTCTCCACCCCCCATTGTTTTTGTCCAACATGTACTATAGGATGGTTTGCCATCCCACCTCGGGAGGTCATAATTGATTTGTTTGCACATTTATTTATCTATGATATGGAGAGTGCTTATGTGTTTTATCTTATAGAATGTATGTCTATGAATATTTATTTGTGAGGTTCGTATGCTTCGGAAGAGCATAACTCTGATACATCGTGATCTTGTTCTTGTACATTTACAAACTCTTCTCCATCAGAGGCTCTGTCTTCTGATGAAGGAGCCTGATATGCATGAGTGGTATATCATGGAGTGCCACATTTAATGGTACTAGATAGAGTCTTTTCCCTTAATCATTGACTTTCTAGGTCTAACTGTTCTGGCTACCTGTTTTTGTGTTTTACTTTTATCTGATTTTTCTGGCATACAGCTGGAGTGTTGGCCACATGTTCCATTTTCATATAAGACTCTGATTCTAAAACCATTTTTTGGGATCCAACTTAATTAGTAGTATTAGTTTGGATGCAGAGATGGGCAGCACAGAATCTGAGACCTGATACCCCCTTCTCAAAACATTAGAGGTACTATATGACCTAGTAGTAGTTCAGTCACAGAGATGGGCAACACAACGTCTGAGATGTGACTGCCCCCCCTTCAAAATCTGTATGGGACTATGGCCTAGTAGCAGTTGAGGCACAAAGATGGGCAACACAGAGACTACGACACTGTGACCTAGTAGTAGTTAAGGCACAGAGATGAGCAACAGAGTCTGACACGTGGGTGACCCCCCCTTTCAAAATCAGTATGGCAGTATAAGCCCCCCTCAAAATTAGTGAGGCACTATGATCTTCAAACAGAGTCCTCCTGTCCTGCCTGCTCCCCTTCTTAATTTTTTTTTTTTACACAAATATATTTTTCAAAACAAAAAAGAATTACCATGAACTTGTAGTAGTTCAGGCACAGAGATGGGCAACACAGAGTCTGACACATGGGTGACACCACTTCTTCAAAATCTGTACAGCACTATAAGCCCACTTTATAATTAGTGAGGCACTATGACCTTCAGGCAGAATCCTACTGTCCAGTCTGACTATGCTCCAGAGTTGCAGTAAAGTTTTACTTCATTTGTGAATTTTTGGTAAAGTCACCAAATTCACTTCCTTGGATCAGTTTGCAAAGATGTCCCATTAAATGAAAACTCGTACTAATTGATAACTTCGTATTGCTTTGGGTTTTTTTTTTAAGTGCAAATTGCACTTATAAAAGCCCCAAAGAAGGAAGAAGTTATAAATTGGAAATCCCCCAAATCCCTGGTGTTTAGTGGCCCCTCCCCACTGATCACCAGCCCCAATGTAACATATATGGTGTCTATTGGCCCCTCCTTCCCCACTGATTTCTGGCCCCAGTGTAAAAAAACATATATTATGACTTAAATCCCTGGTGTCTAGTGGTCTTTCCACCAATCACCAGCCCCAATGTAAAAAAAAATATTGAATCTCTGGTGTCTAGTGGTGCACCCCCTCCCCCCATTGAGTGCTGGCCCCAATGTAAAAAAATAAATACATTAAATCTCTGGTGTCTAGCGGCCCCCCCCAACCACTGATTGCTGGCCCCAATGTAAAAAAATTTATAATTATCAATTAAATCCCTGGTGTTTAGTGGACTCCCCACCCTGTCTGGTAGTGCCCCACCACCATGCCCCCCCCCACCTTGAGCGGGTGACCAGCATATGGCTGACCGCCTGACTGACCTGGAATGACTGTGCACAGGTCAGTAGGGTAGCCAGCCATGGTGGAAAGTGGAGTGCTGTGCTGGTTGCCAGCTCGAGGTAAGGGGGAAGCAGGGTGGTGGGGCACCACCTGATGGAGTGGGGGATTGGGGAGGACACTACACACTAGCAATTTAATTGATAATTATATTTGTTTTACATTGGGGCTGGTGATTGGTGGGGGGGCTACTAGTCATCAGGGATTTAATATACTTTTTTTACATTGGGGCCAGTGATCAGGGGGGTATAATAGACACCAGGGATTCAATATATTTTGTTTGTTTGTAACCCAGGCACATGGGGGGATGGGGGAAGTCCTTGCTATGGCTATCAGGTTTACCCCCAACATTCTCCCAATGCCTGATTAGTCACCCAGAATGAAAGGTGGGGGAAGGAATGCTCTGGTGACTGTTCCTTTACTTAAGCATTGCCTCACAGTTTCATTACTCCAACAACTGTTTGGCTAACTTCACCTCATTGCCCAGTTTTACTGTAACAGTTTATTCCCACTTCTTGAGTTATCTTTTGTGACCCTGTAGTGAGGCTATGACAACCTTTGTCAGTACCCCTTGACTGAAATATGTAGACTTTATTACCCAGTTGGACCTTTCTCTGGTACCATGAAGCAACCAAGTGCTCTACAAGCAGAGCAAAGATAACTTGAAAGGAAGGGCAACACACCCTGTGGGCTTTCTCCAACCATAACACTACAGCCCATGGAAATGGGTACAACCAATTGAAGTCAGCTATACCAGATTTTGTTTTTAACTCGGGCATGAAAACATGGAGGGGAGCCTAAGCAATGAAGCCCATATCCAATTGCATGAGCAGATCAGACATTTAGTTGTCAATCCCCCTGTGCCTCCTACATTAAATTAGGTGGTTCATAACAATATACTGCCCCAGGCCTTAACATTATCACTGTACAGCTATTATTCTCAGATGAGGCTGCATAGTGAAATGTGAAAGCTAACTCAATAATTGAAACCATCCGTGTCCTTAAAGGAGAAAAGAATACCCATGGGCCGCAACTGTATCTACTAACTTAATGCTCCAGCTCCTGTTGCATCTTTTACAGCAAATCATTTGAATTTCTCAAAATGCTGCTCTGCCTACTATACTGAGACAGCACCATTGGGAAAAGAAAGTCATGCTGGAATAGTGTGGCCAGTGGGGGAGGGCTCCAATTATATAGTTTCCTTTGATCAGCTTCAACACATTGGTAGACTACAACACCCCACCAGCAGAGCTGACAGAGCTGCCATGAGAGTAATTCAGACTCTTAATGAATTCCTCTTGGGGGAATTGTACAACCCCCACTCTATCTTCAGCAGTGCCAGTCATGATATGCACATCAGTAGCCAACTCGCTGTCTCATCATCTTTTCCTCCAGTCCTCAGTCTGTAAGGTCAAATCAGTCTTCCATACTCATCTACTTCTATCAACCAAAAAAGTTAAAAATAGCAGAGATGCTCTGAGAGTCAGATGACCAAAAGCAAACTGCAAGATAATAAATATAGACTACTCACATACACTACATAGATGGCATACCATTTCTAATATAAGACATGGGGTGGTGGTGCAGCAAGAAGGCAGCGTTGCTGCACCATTCCTCGCCACACTACAAACAGGCTAAAGATTGCTGTTTTATCTTTATTTTCCCCATTTAGTTTTAGTAGCTAATGAAAGAAACTACTGTTATTTGCTAACTAACTAAAAACTCACTGGTTGAATTTAGGCATGTACAGCAGAATAGATTCATGCTGACACGAGACTGTAAGTGCGTGGCCAATAGACTTCTGGCATTCTGGAGTTTAGAGATGCTGGTGCATTTATTAGGTCGAGAGGGTTCTTGCTCTACTCTAGATGGAAGCTCTGGGGATGAAATCCATGAGTGAAAACAGAACATTTCTAATTCACAGCCTTTGCTCATTAGTGAGAAAATTGGTGTGGCTGCCTGGCTGTTTGGTAACCTAATTTAAGAGATCCTGTAAATAGAGGGGAGTGAGGAGTGCAAACAGAGAATTATTATTGATATGCTTGATTTTGGCCTGCCGAAGGTATGCCATTATTGCCTGGGGGAGGATTGTCCTTCTCTGATTGAAGTTTACCCCAAGGTTACTACGCTCAGTGGAGCAATTCTATTTTTTTATTTTTCAGGTGTGCTTGTTTGCAGTATCGCTGAATGGTTAGAGAGAGAGAGAGAGAGAGAGAAGCAGGAAGTCTCTAAAAACAGAATAAGTCGGCAGGGAAAATGTATTGTAAAAAATACCTGGAAAAAGGGCAGCAGATGTCCAGCAGGCTTAAGAGCATGGTTTTCCTCTAGATACAATGGAGCTTATGATTTTCATGGGAATGGTAAGCATGGCAATTTTGATATTTATGATCGAGGAATACACAATCTACAGGAGGGACGGGGAGGGTAAAAGAGGAGGAGGAGTAGTTCTCTACATAAGGGAAGGAATCAAAGCAACAGAACAAAAGGGTAAACAGGGAGGAGAAGAAGCACTGTGGGTCAATTTGGAGGCAGGAAATGGCACCACAATCCGCACAGGGGTTTTATACAGACCCCCTTCTCAGGGGGAGGAAATGGACAAGGAAATGATAAAAAGTATACTTAGAATGGCAGATAAAGGGGAGATACTGCTGATGGGTGATCTGAATATGCCAGATGTTAACTGGAGTGCAGTTGCAGCAGCCACTTCTAGGAGTGGGGTTATTCTAGATGCCTTACAGGGGTCATGCCTTAGACAACTAGTATTGGAACCCACTCAAGAGGAAGCAATCTTAGCCTGGTTCTCTCAAACAGAGATGGAGAGAGGATCACAGATGTAGAAGTGGGTAGCCATCTGGGAACTAGCGACCATCGAACAGTATGGTTCACAATAAACACAGTAATAGAGTCAAGCCATACAAAGGCAAATGTACTGGACTTCAGGAGGGCTGACTTTGCCAAAATGGTTGAGTGCCTAAGGAATGCACTAGCAAATGGGCAGGAAGTAGGGGTGGAAGAACAATGGGGAATAATAAGAACTGCCATCACAGAGGTAACAAGTCTTTGTGTAAAACAAATAAACAAAACAAAATGATGTAAGAAACCACTATGGTTCTCAAAGGAGGTAGCAGTGAAGGTTCAAGAGAAAAGAAAGCATTCAGAAAGTACAAGGAATCACAGAAGGAGCAAGACAGAGAATTGTATCAGTTAAAACAAAAGGAAGCTGTGGGACGGTGGTCAGAACTCACAGCGTCTGAACCGAGGAAAAGATAGCCAACTCAGTTAAGAAGGGGGGATAAACCCTTTTAGGTACATCAGGAGCTGAAGGAAGACTAAGGGAGGGATAGTGAGGTTTAATAAGGGGGAAGGAGGTGGGCAGAGGGTGATGGTGAAAAGGCAGAGATACTAAACAAATATTTTTGCTCAGTATTTACAAATGAAGATGGGGGGTACCTAAAACAAACAATAGAAACACTCTGGATACAGAAGCTGATAGCAGCCCATTTACAGAAGAAAGGGTTCTGAAATAACTCTTAAAACTGAAGGTGGACAAAGCAATGGGGTGTGATGGGATTCATCCCAGAATTCTAAAAGAACTAAGGGTAGAACTAGTGACACCACTGACTACCCTCTTTAACAAATCATGGGAGGATGGGGTGGTACCTGAGGACTGGAGGAGGGCAGATGTGATTCCCCTTCACAAAAGTGGGAGCAGGGCAGAAGCAGGAAACTACAGACCTGTTAGTTTAACCTCAGTGATAGGGAAAATGATGGAATCACTTCTGAAGGAAAGAATTGTCAAGTACCTAGAGGCCAGAGGGGCACAGGACCCAAGGCAGCATGGATTCACAGCAGGAAGGTCATGCCAGATGAATCTAATAGATTTCTTTGACTGGGTGACCAAAGTAGTAGATCAGGGGAGGGGCTGTGGACATGGCCTACCTAGACTTTAGCAAGGCATTTGACTCAGTCCCACACAAAAGATTAATATACAAGTTAGCCAGCCTGGGAGTGGGTCCGAAGATTATAGCCTGGGTAAAGAATTGGATGGAGAACAGGACACAGAAGGTAATACTAAATGGAGTCCACTCTGAAGAAAGGGGGGGTTACTAGTGGGGTACCACTGGGTTCAGTATTAGGACCGGTCCTCTTCAATGTCTTTATAAGCAACATAGCAGAGGGACTGGAAGGAAAAGTATGTCTCTTTGCAGATGACACAAAGATCTGCAACAGAGTTGATGCACAAGGTGGGGTGGAAAGGATGAGAAGGGACTTGGCAAGGTTAGAGAAATGGTCAGATGTTTGGCAGCTTAGATTCAATGCTAAGAAGTGCAAGGTAATGCACCTGGGAAACAAAAACCCAGGGGAAGAGTACACAATGGGGGGTGAGATACTAACAACAACAAAAATTGAAAGGGACCGGGGGGTAGTCATATCAGATGACTTAAAGGTGGGCAAGCAATGTGAGAGGGCAGTAAGGAGGGCTGGGGGGATACTAGGATGCATAGGGAGAGGCATCACCAGTAGCAAACAGGAAGTTGTTATCCCTCTGTACAGACAGCTGGTGAGACCCCATCTGGAGTACTGTGTTCAGTGCTGGAGACCCAATCTCCGCAAGGACATAGACAAGATGGAAACTGTCCGAAGGAGGGCAACTAAAATGGTACAGGGTCTGCACCAGAAGACATATGGAGAGAGACTAAAGGAGCTTAATATTTATAGCCTCGAGGAAAGGAGGGACAAGGGGAACATGATAGAAACGTTCAAGTACCTCAAGGGAATCAACAAAGTCCAAGAGGGTAGCATCTTTCAAAAAAAGAGGTGTGCAAGAACAAGGGGGCACAATTTGAAGATGGGGGGGCGGCTCAGAGGTAATTTAAGGAAGTATTTTTTCACAGAGAGGTTGTGGATGCATGGAACGGCCTTCCGGAGGAGGTTGTGGAGTCAAAAATAGTGGTTGAATTCAAGCATGCATGGGACAGTCATAAGGCAATTCTAGGGGGTTGGGGTAGAAAGAAGTAGGCTGCTGATTAACTAGGATCTGCAGCTTATCCATTAGTTAGGGAAATGGGCAGACTGGGTGGGCCAAGAGGTCCTTATCTGCCATCAAATTCTATGTTTCTATGTAATCTGCTGGGCTATGAAGCTAATGAATAAGCGAACTGCCTATAATGTCTACAAAAAATGTTTGGAACAGTGGGCAGAACACTGAAATATTGGAAACATGTTAATCTTGATATTTTCGGATAGCTGAAGTGAGACTCCTAAGTAGGGGAGAAAGTGTTATTTGCAGTGTGCTCATTCTGTTCAAACTGGCAATGTACATGAGGCTGTTAGCCAGTGTTTCAGTGACTCCTGAATTTGGATATGCAGTAAAATGTATTGGAGACATTATGGCCCACTCATTTGTCTTCTGGCTAAATGAGTACTAAGCCAAACATTTTGGCTAAACTTGATGTTTTTCTATTTAGAGGGCCATAAAATACCAGAATGGAGCCCTGTATTGATTTCTGGTCTATGCGGCTTTTTGCTCTGTGAATTAGAAATGAATGAACTCCCGGATCTAAAGGAGCTATTTTTTTATGGTTTTTTTTTTTTGGTTTCTTCTTATTTTTTATTTTTCATTTTATGGTCTCAGTATAATTCTAATTATGTTTTAATGAGGGAAAGATCATTCCTGGTTAATCCAGAGGAGTGAGTTTAATTAAGGGTTTGTTAATAGAAATTGATAAATTTAAAATGGATAATAGTGATGAACGCTTATTAGATTGGTATTAATGGACTGGGCTAACGACATGTGATATCAGTATAATCTAGACTGTTTGTTCTGAAGCCTTGGGATCTTCTGTGACCATCTGGTATCAGGTGGGACAAGATTACCCACTATGAGTGGCTCCACCAGTGACATGGAGCCCCATTACATGCCTCAGAAATGGCTTATGGGTGTAACTGGAAGTGGGGTAATCAGCGGGGCATGGAACAGCATGAGCAGTATGGTGCCTCAGTAGACATGCTTCAAAGCCGATGTGTCCAATGGGATACCAGGCAGGTACAAATATGATAATGTGTGAATAGATGGGTCATACAGTGTCACAAAGACCAGCTGTATGTTCGATTGAGGCCGACAGGTGTAGCTGGTCGTAGGGTGAGCCATGGGCACGGAACAGTATGCAATGCATGGTGCCTAAATGGATATGCCCTCAATCCCAGCAGACCCAACTGGCTTCTAGGTAGGATCGGTGTGGATTTGAAGTGACTAGTTGGGACCCTCTTAAAACACAGTTCTTATTAAGTACCTCAAATATGGCCAATAGGAGTGGTCGGATAGGAAGTGGTCTGCAGGGTATGTAGCAGTTTTTCTGCATGATACCTTTAATGGTTGCCTCATTATTGCAGTGCATCCATTTGGCCATCAGGTTGGCTTTGATGGGACAGGATGTGTGTGGAGGAGATAAACTCTGTTGGGATAGATCAGTCTGCTATGGTTTCGTTTGGCACCAGGTTTACCCCTTGGCCATTTTTAGGATATAGTAATGTTGGACCAGCCATATTATTAGCTTGATTATAGAAGGGACTTAATTATTTGATCTGGATACAATTTTGGAATAAAATCTATAAGAATTTACATGTATCATGATGTATTTTATAGCATGTCAAATGAGACTGAAGCTATATGTTGTGTATTTTAGGAATTGTTGTGTTTGTTTAAATAATGTAATGACTGTCCAGACAAACAATAACATCTTACTTACTTACTAATATAAGACATGTATAAAATAATTTGCTGATTCTGTTCCTCTTCAGTGTGTCAGCATACATTCACTGTCTCATTAAGTGGAGCATGTTTCTTAATCCCATTAGCCAGTCAGAGTCAGACTTTTTTTCTTCAATTAGTATTTTACCTCCTGTAACTGCACAGCAGCCCTATTCCAGTCTGGTCCCCCCAGTCATATCACTTGGTTTCTCTGGGACATAGACCTTTGTACCACCCATCCTGTGCCACTCAGGGTCAGGGTGGGTGGGTGGAGAGCAGGGTGGTGGTGCACTACCTGATGGGCTGGTGGGTCCACTAGACACCAGGAATTTAATTGATAATTATTTTTTTTTACACTGGGGACAGCGATTGGTGGTGAGGGGAGGAGGAAGACCACTAGACACCAGGGATTTAATTTTTTTTTACATTGGGGCTGGCGATCGGTGTGGGGTGGGGCACTAGACACCAGGGATTCAATATATATATATTTTTTTTTTTTTTGCATTTTACATTTGGGCTGGCACTTGGCAGGTGAGCCACTAGACACTAGGGATTTAGTTGATAATATATATATTTTTTTACACTGTAGATAGTGATCAATGGGGTGGGGGGGGCACCCACTAGTAGACACCAAGCTTTTGCCACAAAGTGTGGAATTTCACCCACAAAATTCCACACTTCACAGCTGATTCACACTCCATGAAGTGGTGAATTTTGTGAATTGTGCTTTAATTTGCAAAATAATTTGTGGAGCGAATTTTGCCGACTTCTCACATCTCTACTCTGCTCCCCTCCTAAAATAAATATATATATATATATATATATATATATATATATATATTTATTTTAACAATAATATATTTTCAGAAATAAAAATTATTATTAGGTTGTTGATTTTCAAGAAAAACAGACTAAAAGCTCAACTATTTTTTTTGGTTGCTGGATGATTTCATGCAGACTGCAGGCCATGTTTTTTGTTGTGCCTTAAAATACCTCTTGTTTTCTTTTCTTTTTCTAAAACTAAGAAAAGAAGATGTCTACACTGCTGTTGTTTGCTGTTGAAGTCATTGGTCTCTCTCTCCCTCTCTACTCTCTCTTTTTCTAAAATCTTTTTTTTTGAGTAATCTGCTGCAGCATTTGCACTCTGCAGTTATCTGCTGTTGAAATCGTTGGTATCTTTACTTTCCTTCTCTCTCTCTCTCTCTCTTTTCTCTCTCTCTTATTCTGACTAAGGAAAGAAAATGAAAATGTTTCATTTTTGGTGTTTTTTTTTTTAATCTCTCTATACATACACACACACACACACACACACACACACAAAACTGTCTCCTTTCAATGCAATGCTCCAAATGAGCTTTATACACTATTTCCTATGGGATGTCCTGTAGTGGCTGACACACAGGATTGGCTAGAACATGAGTCAATCACAGAACAAAGACCCTTATTGGTTGGCTCCCTTTAGTGCCCCAGTATCATGAGTGTTTGACTTTGCAGGTCATGTGATGGTCCAGGGAGTATTCATTAGAGAGCAGAAGAAAAAAAAAAACACTTTTTTTATTTCTGCACTATGCCCTTACCTTGTTTTGTGACTTTCATGCAGTACTGGCGATGAGAGTGTTATTTTCAGACCGGACCGCACTTCTGAACTAGGCCAACTCGGCAACAGGGGTCAAGCCATGAAAGGATCGGTATTCTTGAACAGAGCTAAGTCGGTCCGGTCTGGGGAGGTTCAGAAGTGTAGTACAGCTGGTTTGAACACCCATAGTTTATGAGGCATGTCACACTTCCTGTGTTTAAAGAACTGCTACACAGCCCTCCTTGTGTATTATGCTATATTGTATGTTACTGCTGCTCAGTCATTCCACTCCTTTGATTCTGTCCATCCTCATTAAAACAATTTCTATTAAAAATGAAGCTTTGAACCCCTTGCAAAAGACATACTGTATGAGTGGGATGTGAGGGGGGGTCCTGAATAAAAAATACCAGAATGATTAATGTTAGGGGCCACAATGCACTCTTTGAGCACCCAAGGAGGTGGAGAGAAGGGGAATGTGAAACATATGACCTGGCACTAGGGAGTTACAAAATTCTTACAGGAACCTTATATATTTGGGGTGAATAATTTACGTTCAGTGTATTACATAAATAATAACAAGATCGATAATACTGAAAGTGAAAAAGACCTTGGAATATGAATCACAAGTATCTTAGATTTCGACACTCATAACAAGGAAGCTATCAAAAAGGCAAATAAAGTTATGTGGAACATTTTTAGAAACATCAAGAACAGAAGTAACAAAGTCATGATACCACTTTACAGGACTTTGGTCAGACCAATACTGGAATACGGGGCTCCACTGACTACTCCACAAAACATTGGAATTATTAAAATGAGGGAAGGGGTTCAGAGGAAGTTTACCAAGAGAATAAAAGGAATGCAACACTACAATTATGAAACTAGATTGGATACTTTAAGTATCTTTTCACTCCACTATAGGAGCATCAGAGGTGATTTGTGTTTTCTTTATGGAGCTCATGGAGTTAAGGTCCTCTAGCAATCAGCAGGACTGTAAATTTAAGTAAATGTAGGTAGAGCAACAAGATCTCATAATAAACAGTTAAAAGGGGAGCAGTATAAGACTGCTATGAGAGCCCAGTTTAACCAAAGGGTTGTAAGAAAGTGGAATGCATTGACTTCAAATATTGCAGATGCCACAGATATGCTAATGTTTAAACATATGGGTGAGCGGTCTAGGTACTGCCTCCTCTGATATGTGGTAAGTCTCTCATGGCCAACTGGCTACTTGACTTGTATACCTTTTCCTTTGTTCCTATGTATAGCTGCTGGGGAATGCTACCACTCAAGCCTCTCAAGCTTTTTTTCCTTGATAGAACAGATAAAACTGTTGACAACTTCACCTGCCCTAAGCAAACTGAAATGGAACCACTTTGAGATTTATTAAGGGATGTGTGTGTGTGCGTGTGTGCGTGCGTGCGTGTGTGTGTGTGTTAATAGAATATCTATGGCATTATGTATATGAAGCTTTACACCTACATTCTTATTTTATTCATAGAGACCAGGTCATTTTTTTTGTTTTATTACATAGTTGCAAGCTCATTCTGCAAAATGTAAGCAAAAGCCTAAAGGAATGGAATCTCAACAAAGCAGAAGAAAATCTCATTTAGATCTGTACTTACTGCATAGGCAATAGCAAGTCCAACAAAACACTGACACAAATGTAATTAAAAGAAGCATATCATTCATACCATCTCAGACCTGCTTTTTGGGCATTTGCTGTAAAATGCTGGAGCCATACAAGGAGATTCAAAGTGTCTATTAAGTAGTAATTCTGCCAATCCTTAAGGCATTTGGCATACTTCAGCATGTCTTTACATCAGTATGATGTTATCTTTGCCCCCAAAATTTCACTGAGGACAGCACCCATGGGAAAAAATACAAGTAGTCCAAATCCACATCTACACAATAGCACTTTAGGCCCCCCAATGCCCTAAACTAGTCCTGAAAGGGAGTGTTGGCTCTGTAACCAAACCTCTACATAACTTTATACTCTCCATTCCAATCATACCACTCACATTACAGCACTGACAATTTATGCTCTTGTCTCTAGAAGCAATATTTTATATGCTACAGTATATGATAAAGCAATTCTATCTCATTCTATCAAGAGTGAGCACAGGTTGGGACTGTTTGAATGGCTCAGTGAGCAGGGAAGTGTATATTAACTGCACTTCTGTTGTTAGGAGGGGAAGACTGCTGAGGATGGGTCTGTGAATGAACAACAGCATTTGTCTGGGTGCTGTGTGGGATCACGTTTGGGGGGAGGATGCCATCAGTGTGTAGGCTGAGGGACAGAGCTGGAAGGTACAGCAGGCACCATTGTGGTGCCCAGGACCACATAGTGGCAGTCAGACAACAGAGTGGCTGTAGTTTCTCGAACAAGAGGAGTTTGTAGTCCTGGGTCCATCCTCTTTGCAACAGAACACCGCCGAGCATGAGCACAGGTTGGGACCATTGGAATGGCTCAATGAACAGGGAAGTACATTTTAACTGTACTTTTGTTGTTTGGAGGGGAAGACTGCCGAGTATGGGCTGGGAACAAACAGCATTTGTTTTGGGACTGTGTAGGATTGCAGGCAGAGTGAGGACACCATCAGTGGAATGGCTGAGAGAGGAGCTGGAAGGCAAAGCAGACACCGTTGGTGGTACCCAGGAGAAGGTAGCTGCAATCTGCCAACAAGTGGTAATGAGTTCTCTAAAAAACAGCATAATTAGAAGCTTTTTCTTGAGTTTTTTTGAAATATGACCAAATACTGGTGGTATGGAGTAACTGTGTAATATATGTGTGCATGGAAAACCAGGTCTTTTTAAAATGTGTTGCTTTATGTGTGCATTTATATATTTATATATGTTTATTTTTTTATTTATATATATCACCTATTTGCAACTTTGCACCTAACTTTTGCGTGCCCCTTTCCTAGCGCTTCATGTATTGCTTGGGCCATTTCTTTTCTTTCGTGGTACTTTCTTCTAAAGGACAATGTCACTCGATGGAGTTGACACATTAAGACGTGGTTTTCTGTGTGTGTGTGTGTGTGTTGCGTGTAGTCCACAGCAAGCTCATCTCTTGCAGTTCTGGCCACTAAGCTATGAAATTGAAAATGGTGTGGATTTAAATGATGGCTTGTGTGCAAGTGATATTGATAGAGGAAGACCACTTTTTACCTGCCTAGGAATTGTGACCACAGGTTTTGAAATTTTGGACTGGTGGCAGTGTGCAATTTAAGAACTTTTGGTAATAAAGAAGTAAGTGTTTGACTTTTGAATGTAGTCACTGTGACTCTAACATTCATAAGAAAAATGCAAGTGAAATGAGGGTGCTGACCTATTCCATGCTGCCTGTATGCAGATAATCTGTGTTGCAGAGCAGGCACCATTGGTGGTACCAAGGACCTAGTGGCTGCAGTCCACCAATAGGGCATCTGTAGTTTCTTAAACAAAAGGAGTTTGTAGTCCTAGTCTATCCTCTTTGCAGCAGAATGCTGCCAAGCTTGAGCAGATGCTAGGACCATCGGGATGGTTCAACGAGCAGGAAGTGCATTTTAACTGCACTTTTGTTGTTTGGAGGGAAAGACTGCTGAGTATGGGGCTGTGAACAAAGAACATTGTTTGTTTGGGGACTGTATGGGCTCACGGGTGGAAGGAGAACACCATCAGTTGGAGGGAGCTGAAAGGCAAGAAGAAGTCATTGGGGTGCCCAGGATCATGTAGCTGAGATTCAACAATAGCGCAGCTGTACAGTACTTTTTATTTAATTCACAAGCTTCCAAGTGACCTCAAAAGCATGAGCAACCCCAAAGTGTAAGTGCCATGAACCAGGAGTGTGGTGTCTGACTCAGGGACATCTGGGGGCTACTTAAACAATAAGCCACGAGGGTGTGTGTGTTTTGGGGGGGATTTACCATGGCTGGAGTGGTTTGCCCATGAGGCGCAGCCAAGTGGGTAAATCCACGCCAGCTGTGGTAAATCCCCCAATAACCCAGATCCCCCTGGTGGCTTATTGAGATTATACCAAGTACTGCTTTTTTATTATTTTAAAAAAAGCAGTAGTTGGTATGTTGCTTACTAAGCCACTCAGTATTACAGCTGTGTTTTTATTCTGTTTTGTTTCCCTAATGTACAGTGCTGCTGTTTTATGGTCTCCACTTAGCGGGGAAACAAGATGGCGGTCGCAGTTCCGTGATTTCGGTGTCAGACTGTTTTTTTAAGATGCGGCTGGCTGGCACCTTTTGTGGTGATTATCAGGGGATTTACAATGGAGGTAAGGTGCCAGCCTGCCGTTCTTATTGGCTGGTGTCCAAGGTCCATGATATAATGTAGGGTATCCACAGAGAGAACCATAGGCTGCATTGGTTAGTGGAGGGTAGGTAAGTGTAAAGGGAGGGCAGGAAATACACAGTAGGGTGTTGGTAGGGGACTGCAGCTCAGCACTATATAGGGTCAGCTTGTAACTAAATAACAGATTAGAGAAGTCCTAGAGAGGGCATTTGGCTGCAGTTTGGGTATTTGGGACTAGCCCACAAGGGTAACATAGGCAAGGAAGTGCAGCTAGTCCCTATCTAAGGTCATCTTACATTTTGATTGGGGATTAAGGAAGAGGTGGGGATTTGGGGGCTTTTGTAGATGACCCCAACTGGACTATAAATGGAGAAACCTATCTGGATGGTGAGTGGACCAGGGGATAGGAGAATGTGGGGGAATAGGAACATGCACAGGGTTCCACTATGTGCAGCAAAGGTCAGCACTTAAAAAACGATGGGCATAATCATGTCTCAAAATTAGAAAAGCTTTATTTGTGTATCAAAACTCAATTAGATACACAAGGCTAGCTCACCCCCATACACGGCACATTGACTTTAATCATAAAGATTCTTCCTCCATCAGCATAAAAATAAGAAAAATATGTTGCTCACCTAATGAGAAGCAGCTTATTCATTTCCGCATAGCGACTGCGGGCTAACTCAAAAGTCCAGGCAATTGTCTACAGGTCCATAGTTCAGCTTCGAACTTCGCTTCATGAGTGTACATATCCCTAGTAGCCAAACAAAGCTAAGGACAGTTTAAAAATTATTGTTAGCCACCAGTTACCAGTGCTTGCAATAGGTGCCGTCTCTTCTGGGTAGGATGTCACACGCTTACATTTCAACTATACGTCATCATCAGAACGTGAGTGTCAGGTCTTCCAGGTGCACTTAAGTATATATATTTCCTAAAGGCATATACCTAAAGAAAGCATGTTTAACACAAACTGCAATAATGTAACAGTGTAACAGACAAACAGATGGAAAAGTCATAAAATGAGGGGGGAAGGGGTTCATAGGAACCTGGTATAAAAACATTCATATATATTCAACACAGCAAGAGAGCATAAACAAATTTGTAATATCAAGTTTGTAATATCATGGCAGAGCCATCCAGTCATACTGGATAACATCAGAGCTGACAAGTTATGCTACATGAAAATTACAAGAACATTTGGTTCTCAAAAGAAGGTCTCTCAACTGGTCTCACCCAAGTCTGGGATACTCCTTGTAGGATCTATTATGCTGCCTACTGTCCTTTAACTCTGGGAAGCATGTGATTTGTTTGTTTATCTGTTCAAGAATTAATTGTTTCTGTGGCTCTAAAAAGAAGGGTCACTCACACACTGTAATTACTGCTATTGCTATTGAATGACTTAGCCTATTTTATTCTGTATATATATATATATATATATATATATATATATATATATATATGTATATGTTACCTATTACTTCTTACTGTAGACTATCTATGTTCACCTTGCTCTTCTGTAACTCTGTACATTGCCCCTCTTGTTGTGCTGCAATAACGTCACACTGATTGCTGTTATTCATGTTTTGTATTATCCTCTATGGCAGTCCCCTGTCAATGTATTCTGTAGACAGTTCCACTGCACTTACTTGACAGTTGTCACTGCTGTATTATGATTTTGTACTCTGCTGCATTGTCATATTGTACTCTCCTGGGTCATGCCTGAAAATAAGCAGGTTATATAGCCTAGCGCACTTACCCAGTTACCATAAGTAAATAAATAAACGTACCCAGTTTGAACCTATATTTTTCATTGTACTCTCCCGGGTCTTACCTGAAAATAGGCATATAACTTGTCTAGTGTACCTACCTTTTCAACAAAAGCTAAATAAATAAATATGTGTAGGTTTCAGCATATACGGCAGTTAGATATCCATTACAGCACAGCTGGCAAGTCATGCTGTATAAAGATGCAAAATTACACTATTTTTTGCAACAAATAATTTTAGAAGCAAAGAGGACTTCTGCTGGATGCAATAAGTTTATTACAGCAGAGACGGCAAGTTGTGCTGGATAGCTGTAGAGCCTGTAGCACAAACTTCATCTTAGACGCAACTTTGAAACAGCAGAGCTGGCATGTCATGCTGACAAAGAGAAGAAGGCACTCAGGGATTTTTATCTGGTCTCACTACAGCACAGCCTACAAGTCGTGGTGTGTGTGATATAGTCCCTAATTATGTAGTGTCACATCAAGAAAACGGCATCATGCTGAATGACACAGGTTAGCTAGCAATTTTTGCCAATTCTATTATGGTCGGAAACATAGCAGCAATCATGTCAGTAAAAGAGAGCCCTTAGGTCATGCAGTAGATGACAAAGCTTCCCATTTGGCTTTTTATTATTATTGTGCCACAACAGAGCCATCAATTCATGCTGAAATATAGAAATTTAGAAACTGTCGACATAAAAGGACCGCCTGGCCCATCTAGTCTGCCCGTAAGCCCTTGTACTGGATTACTGCTTCCAAACCATCCACTGCTGTACCTCTATGTTACCCCTATGCCTGTCCCAAGCATGCTTGAATCCATCCACAGTGCTCGCTCCCACCACCTCCTGAGGCAGACCATTCCATGCATCCATCACCCTCTCTGTGAAGAAGAACTTTCTCACATTCCCTCTTAACCTCCCACCTTCCAATTTCATGTCATGCCCCCTCGTTCTTGTGCTCCTCCTGTATTGGAAAATGTCTCCCCTCTGCACCTTGTTTATACCCATGAGGTACTCGAATGTTTCAATCATGTCCCCACTTTCCCTTCTCTCTTCCAGTGAGTACATATTGTGGTTCCTTAATCTCTCCTCAAACGTCTTGTTTTGTAAGCCATGTACCATCTTAGTTGCCCTTCTTTGGACCATCTCCAGCCTGTTAATATCCTTACGAAGGTGTAGCCTCCAGAAATGCACGCAGTACTCCATGTGAGACCTAACCATGATTTTATATAATGGCATCACTAACCCCCCCCTTCTGCTGGTGATACCCCTGCCTATGCACCCCAGCATGCCACTGGCCCTCCCAGCTGCCTTAGCACTTTGTGACAGACACAGACAAACTGACCAGATTCACTGGTTGGGTTACACAGGAACCATTGGCAACAAAAAACACAACTGGGACACCAGATTAAATGAAGTGGCTAGTTTGTTTGCAGAGTAAACCAGAAGCACAAGAACCAAACAGGAATCATACCGAGTCATCCAGAAGCTGACTTGTACAGAAACGTAGTCATGTGTATTACAAGTAGATATATAATGATATATCTTCATTTAAACCCTTCGGAGTTAAGGTATTGAGAGTGTATATCCAAAAATGTTCTCATTGTAGGAGTTTTTGCTTTAAATCTCCACATCTTATCCTCAAATCCCTCACTTTTGCCCAGCCTTGATTACCTCGTTTATCCTTTATTCCATGTCGCTGCTCAATATACTAAAATTATTTATTGCAAACACCAGTTACCCTGCCTTGTACTGCTGGCATGCTACCTTAAAGTGCTTACACGCTATGTACCATATGTCTTCTCACTGTCTACTGTCTTGCAATGTTATATCCTTTTATGTAATATCCTGCTTGATCTAAGTGTACACCTTGAAGACATGTTATACTATTATTCTATCAAGTATTTTATTTTATGTAATGTTCTTCATCAGTGTACATGTCTCAGGACCTCCTTGTGAATGAGCTTGCTCAATGGAGTTTTCCTGCAATAAACCTGAACTTGAACTTGAAATCCACTTTTTCTATATCTATAAATTTCAGCGAGGCTGGCAACCCATGTCCCGCTTCCTGATAGTGACTAGCGATAGAGTTCCCAGGATTATTGTTTCAGATAGTGGTGTTGTGCTCCCCCATTCCTAGTTTCAAGGTTCTTTTTTTTTTACTCACATAACCCAGCCCACACGGACATGTCAGAAGGTAAATAACTCCACAGGTACTAGTTTATAAACTGCCATATCTCAAATATCTTTCCTGAACGTGGGTGCTTAAAAGTATGTGTATTCAAAGTATTTGAACAGTGAGTACAATGGCCACTTCTAAAGTTCCCCAGTGGGTGGTTTTGAGGTGCCAGTTGTTTGGATTTTGTATCAGAGGAAGCACTGTATGTACAAAAGAACACTTTAGATTTCCCCCTTTCTATAGGCAACCCTAGGTCTTTGTCTAGCCGTAGCTTGTAGTTTCGGGTCTGTTTCCAGCAGATTCCAAATTTTCCTTATTATATTTCCAATTTGTGATGTTATAAGGTTGTATTACATCACGAATGTAGATACAGTCTCCCTTTCTTCCATGGTTACTCATTGTAGGAGTGTCTCCGTATTAAATTCTTGTGCATGTACATCTGTCTCCTCAATGAGTGACCTCGAATAGCCTGTTTCAGAAAATCATTTCGTTAAGCTTTCTGAGGCCTCTCTATATCCATTCCTAGTAAAGCACACCCTCTTCACTCTTTTATGTGATAAGGGGGCATGTCAGGAGGAGGACCATGTAAAAACATCTATCCTAAACAGATACTTCTGCTCAGTATTTACTGAGGAGAAGGTAGGGCAGGGCCCACAGCTCAGCACAATGGACAAAGGGGGGAGGGAGGTGTGCACTAGTCCCTTCACAAAAGAAAGGTTCCTACAAGAGATCAATATGCTCGAGGTGGATATGGCAATGGGACCTGATGGCATATATCCCAGGGAGCTAAGGATGGAACTAGCAGAGCCATTATCAGAATGGTTTAGTGAGTCTTTGAGCACAGGAGAGGTCCCAGAAGACTGGAGAAGGGCTCATGTGATCCTGCTCCACAAGAGTGGTAGCAGGGAGGAGGCAGGAAACTAGACCAGTCAGTCTTACCTCAGCAGTGGGCAAGATTATAGAGGAACTCTTTAAGGAAAGGATAGTGCAACACCTGGAATCCATAGGATCATAGGATCAAAGACAGCATGTGTTTACAAAAAGGAAGGTCCTGTCAAACTAATCTCATAGATTTCTCTGACTGGGTAACCAGAGTGGTGGACCAAGGGGGAGCAGTTGATGTCACCTACCTTGACTTCGGCAAAGCTTTCGATACTGTTCCACATAGAAGATTGATTAATAAGCTAGGTAGGCTCAGGATGGGTCAGAAGTTGGTCAACTGTGTGACAAACTGGTTGACAGGCAGAAAACAGAGAGTGGTGGTAAACAGTATACAGTCAGAAGAGATGCAAGTCACAAGTGGGGTACCTCAGGCATCAGTCCTGGGGCCAGTCCTCTTCAATGTCTTCATCAGTGACATTGCAGATGGACTGGAGGGTAAGGTTTGTCTGTTTGCAGATGACACCAAAATCTGCAGCAGAGTAGATGATCCAGATGGAGTTGCCATAATGAGAAGAGATCTGGATAAACTGGCAAAATGGTCAGAAGAGTGGCAATTGGGGTTTAATGCAAAGAAGTGCAAGATCACACACATAGGGAAGAGAAACCCTGAAGACACCTATAGATTGGTAGGGGAGTTGCTGGCAGTCACAAGGGAAGAAAGAGACTTGGGCATCATCATGGCAGATGACCTGAAATCATCCAAGCAGACCACTAAAGCAGTAGGTAATGCTAGGGGGATGTTGGGGTGTATTAGCAGAGGTATCACAAGTTGTAATAGGGAGGTAATAATTCCTCTTTACAAGACACTGGTTAGACCCCATCTGGAGTACTGCATGCAGTACTGGAGGCCACGCATTCACAAGGACATTAACCAAATTGAGGCAGTCCAGAGAAGGACAACCAAAATGGTGCAGGGACTGCATCAGAAAACATATGAGGACAGATTAACAGAACTCAATATGTAAACCCTGGAGCAAAGGATGGAGAGAGGCGATATGACTGAAACATTCAAACACCTTAAGGGCATTGACAAGGTGAAAGAGTCTGGCATGTTTCAATATAAGAAAAATAGCAGGACAAGAGGACACAGCATGAGATTAGAGGGAGGCCAATTAAGGGGTAATGTGAGGAAGTTCTTTTTCACAGAAAGGGTGGTGGATGCATAGAATGGCCTACCTCAGGAAGTGGTGGATATGAATACAGTGCAGGGCTTCAAACAGGTATGGGATAGGAATACGGGACCAATACAGATAAGTTTGACTAGATAGGCCATTCATAGAGCAAATGCCGATGGCACATTCATAAGGTAGAAAAAGAAATGGACAGACTGGATGGGCCTTGTGGTCCTTAACTGCCGTCAACTTCTGTGTTTCTATGTTTCTGTGTTATAAATTGACATTTAGGAATATTCCTGACAATACTGCGATGGCGGCAGGCAGTTGTCCATTTTCAGCAGTGTATTTGCGTGACATAGGTTTCCAATATAATGTGGTCTCAAGTGTACTATTCTCTTTGTATAACATGATATCTGAAAAAGGTATTTTCATTGATCAGTTAAATATGTGAATTTCAGATGTGTGGATGTAGAGTTTATGTAATCCAGAAAACTTTGCAAGACCTCAACAGCCACCTCAAATCTGATTATCATGGAAATCAGCTGATCAGAAAAGCACACCCTCTTGGCCTTCTATATAGCATAAAGCCTTTCCTGACCACTGAGTCCAAGACCCTGCTTGTGTGCAGTATCCTGGTCTCTCTATTCGACTACAGTGCCCTAATTTATTTCCTGCCCCCTAACTCATCATAACCTCAACAAGCTCTGGTCCACCTATCACAGCATCGTCCGCTGTGTTTCCGGTCTCCCAAGATGCACCCACCACTGTGCCCTGTATAGATTCTCCAATTTGACCACTCTTGAGCACAAATTCAACAGCAAAATCCTCACCTTCTTCCACAAAATATCCCTAGGCCTACTTCCCGACAGCATCTCATCCCGCTTCCCCAAGTCTGCCTCTCACGGTGCACTTGATGGTCCTCCACCCTATCCTTTACCATCCCATTCCATTGGACCACCCTACCCCAAAACACCCTCTCCTACAAGGGCACTAAACTCTTCAACAGTCTTCCCCCTGCTATCATCCAGTGCCCCTTCAGAGCTTACTTTAAAAACAATCTAAAGATGCACCTCTCCCAAGCTACCACTTACAGGTATCCCTCATAATTTCATCCACCCAGGGTTACCTACCGCTTATCATTCAGCTAACCTTTACTCTTCCTTTTCAGTGGCAGGGTTACCATATCTGAGTAGTTTTCAAGCACTTTATTTTGCCTTTGAACTTGTTTGGTTTATTTTCCTGTCTTAGTTACATAAAGTGTATTGCCTCGACATTGTACCCGATGTTTTTTTCTGTACATTTATTTAAGCTCGTCTTATTTCTGCCTGTACTCCTGTTAAATTTGTATCTCTGGTTGTATTGTCTCTAATCCGTGTAACCCATGTAACCACCTTATTGTATTTTGACCACAATTGGCACTTGCGATAACAGGCTACTTTGCTCACATGCCTATTAAGTATAATAAATAAATTGAAACTGAAACTTCAAAATTGCCACTCCAAATCAAAAGACAGTCATTTATACCTTACACAGGTCCACCTTGTAAATGAGTTCTTCTCAATGGTGTTTCGCCTGGTAAAATAAAGATTGATTGATTGATTACATAGCATTTCCATAATTTAATATGTGTTATAAATGTATTTTGAGCTGCATCAAAGATATACCTGTCTTCCCATGCCCCATATAGATAAGACTACCAACTTTTTAAAGCCTAAAACTGGGATATGCCATTATTTTGAAATAAATAAATTATTCATTTTTTTTCATTTTGTAGAGACAGAGACACTGCCTTACTGTAAACATGAAGATTTCAGTTCTTTTGTAACTGCATTACATCCCACACCAACAGGTTCACTTCTTCTTGTGTAACTGCACTATTCAACACCAACAGGAAAAAATCCACTGGTAAGCATAAAGCTTTAAATTATTTTGTAACTGTGCTATGACACCAATAGGAAAGAGTCCACTGGTAAACATGAAGATTTCAGTTCTTTTGTAACTGCACTATCCAACACTAACAGAAAAGAATCCATCCAAAACAAAAGAGAAGGTCAAGTGATAAACATAGAGACCTGGCATGACTGAGGAAACATATTTACAGACCGAAACATGGCAACAAACATGTCACTGAGTTTGAGATGTAGACGGTGTGGGTTGCTCGCATTCAGTTGTACTAGCGGAAGTTCCTTTGAAAGGATATTTTTCAGAGGCACATATGTTATGAAGAATATCCTTGTTGTTTAGCAGTTTTATGCAAAAATCAAAACAGGAGTCTTTGAAATTCACTTTAAGCATCAACATTGCTTAAAAGGGTCGATACTTTGAGATTCATCTTCTCTTCTGTCCACAACTTGTTGGCAGGAGAGAACACCCTCTCTACTGGAGCATTTGTTCCAGGTAGAGACAATGCAAACTCAACTACAGGTAAAATGTTTTTATATGATATGTCTTTTGTTCTGAAGTACTTGAAGATCTCCAACCATCTCACTGATGGCTCAGTGCTGCTGCTGGTACACTTGGAGCATTTGATAGGATTAGCACAGGACTTCACACATGACAGTTCCTCAAATAAAGCACCATCATCAATAGGCAGGTTTGTTCGTGAAGTGACAAGGGAGATGCACTCCTCCACAGATGCCCAGTCTGGAGTTTGCTTCAAGAGGACAAAGGAGAAAATTCCATACTGCTTCAGTGAGTCCCATTTCTCCAAATACTTCACAAAGGCATCGCAAAAAACCTCAAGATGGTTGAGGAATTCTGTAGTGTCCACAATGCCTTCGTCAGATAACCTCCTCAACATTCCTTTCACCTTGAACCCAATGAAGCACTCATGTTCTATCTTGCAGTTTGTTTTTGAGAGTTTGCAACTCTTCAGTTGCCTCAACAGCTGTATAATGTTGTTCAAATCTCTTGGTAACTAAGTTGAAGAGTGTCAGCTGACCATGCAGAAACCACAATCAAGGCTCAGAAGCTGACTCCTTAAAGAACTTCTACAGGGTTGTAGGGCACTTTTCTTGTGACATGAACTAGGACTTTAGACCCTCCTAAATTTGCAGGATGGTTTCAACAGCTGGAAACAGTGACAGCCAATGTGCTTTGCTATGTCCCAGGACATCTTTATAGCAAATGTCAACAAAGTTACAAAACTCCTTCAATTCTTACACTTGGACAGTGTACACATAAAAATACTTGTAAAGTTTCACAACTATGCATTCCACATCTATGGGAAACATGTCAGCAGCAGTTTGCATGACATTGCACACTATATGAGCAATATAGCCAGTTAAGGCTGTGCAAATACCTTTTTTTGAATATTCGGCCGAATATTCGGAATTTGGGTCCCAGATATTCGTTATTCGGTATTTGGTTAGAAAAGTTGCCTTATTAGAGAATTGTCATAGAAGTCCTTAAAATGGCTTCAGAAAGAGAAGAATGAGATGTCATGATACTCTGGCTTGTACACTGGTGCCACAGGCTGTCTTTTGGCACTGCTACTTGAAGAGGAGGATGCAGAGGTTACGGCACTTTGGCTTGTACACTGGTGCCACAGGCTGCCTTGTCCTGCAGCTGCTTCAGGAAGAGGATGCAGATGTCATAGCACTTTGGCTTGTACACTGATGCCACAGGCTAACTTGTCCTGCTGCTGCTTCAGGAGGAGGATGCAGATGTCACTGCATCTTGGCTTGTAAACTGGTGCCACAGGGTGTCTTGTGCTGCTGATGCTTCAGGAGGAGGAAGCAGATGTCACTGAACTTTGGTTTATACACTGGTCCCACAGGTTGCTTTGTTGCACCACTGTTTCAGGAGGAGGATGCAGATGTCATGGCACTTTAGCTTGTACACTGGTGCAACTGCCACAGGCTGTGTTATGCTGCTGATGCTTCAGGAGGAGGATGCAGATGTCACGGCATTTTGGCTTATACACTGGTGCCACTGCCACAGGCTGCCTTGTGCTGCTTATGCTTCAGGAGAAGGATGCAAGTGGCACTGCACTTTAGCTTGTACACTGGTGCCACAGGCTGCCTTGTTGGGTACGGTTCTGTTGTGGAGGAGGATGCAAATGTCATTGCACTTTGGCTTGTACACTGTTGCCAGAAGCTACCTTGTCCCACTGCTGCTTCAGGAGGAGGATGCAGATGTCATGGCACTTTGCCTTGTACACCGGTGCGACTGCCACAGGTTGTGTTGTGCTGCTGATGCTTCAGGAGGAGGATGCAGATGTCACGGCACTTTGGCTTATACACTGCTGCCACTGCCACAGGCTGTCTTGTGCTGCTGATGCTTCAGAAGGAGGTTGCAGATGGAACAGCACTTTGGCTTGTACACTGGTGCCACAGTCTGCCTTGTTGGATACGGTTCTGTTGTGGAGGAGGATGCAAATGTCAGTGTACTTTGGCTTGTACAGTTGTGCCAGAGGGCAGGCTACCTTGTCCCTCTGCTGCTTCAGGAGGAGGATGCAGAGGAAAATAATTCATCTGGGCATTCCACTCAGTTTCCCATAGGATAAAACTGGAAATATAAGAGGACATAACTCTGTCATTTATTGTACTTTAGCAAAAAAAAAAAAAAACAATATGTGCTACAAGAATAAAATATGCCACACCCTTAAATAATTGTTGCCTTTAAGAAAACCAACTAATAAAACATAATTATGCCCTTAGGAGAACAATATAACTTCAATAGGCTTAACTCAGTCAATATTGATATTTAATTGACAATCTATAGATGGGCACACTCCCCTCAGTAGGACTGGGTACTGCATGAAACGCACATGACACATCCTTAAATAATTCTGTGCTTTTAAAAAAAATAATAAAACATAATTATTCCCATAGAACACTATAACTGTACCTCAGCTGCTAGCTGCTGGCAGGCAGGCAGACCCCTGACTGACCCAGTCCCACAACGGACCCGATGACCACATGCATCACTTGTTGTGGCTTGCTGCTCAGTGTGACACTGGATTGCAGCACTCACATGGCCACCCACATCCCAGCCATCAATCCATGCTTGACCTCTTGCTCCAGTCAAGTGTCTCAGGACTGGAAGAGGAAGAAGATCCTGCCCAGAGCCCAAGCTGTCCAGTCAATGGCTGTGCCTCCTCCTGACATTGCTGACCCATGCTTGCCTCTGCTGTCTGCATCCAGCATTTTCACAGTCACAGGGCAACATCCCGATGCAGATGCAGGGGAAGAGAAAGTCAGTTTTGTCCAGTGCTCAAGTAGTGCCACAGTGATGCTGAGATCAGCGCAAATTTAACTGATCCCTGTCAGTCTGATCAACAGTCAATAGTGCAACAGCACATCTTGGGACAAAACTGGGACAAATACTGAAAACTGGGACATTTCTCTAAATGTGCCAAAACTTTGGGGAAACCTGGACATGCAGCCTAAAAACAGGACTGTCCTGGAAAAATCGGAATGTTGGGCAGCTTTACATAGCTGTCCCCTTATGTTGGGCATAATAGCAGTTCTCAGAAATAAAACAGTTTGCCTCCAGTACAAACCTTCCAAGTTCAATAATACAGTGGTTTGGTGGGGCCATATTTTCTCTGTATTCAAGGGCCTTTTCCCGTGCTTCCCAGTCCGCTTCATGTGGTATATTAGTGTAGAGGCTTTCTACATCTACGGTCTCCAACCACTCGTTCTCTTCCTTAATATTTGACCAAAGTTGGGCAACAGGTTTCTTTGTGTAAAAGTCCACAAACTCCAAGATTGCTTCAGTAACTGAGCCAATAGCAGAGACAATGGGTCTACCTGGCACAGATATAGTGTCATTTTGGACTTTGGGCAACAGATGAAAAGGGTAGTTTTCCTGGATTTTTCACTTTAAGAAATTTGGCCTCAGTGTTAGTTATCCACTACATATTGAGGCCAGTAGTAGTATGATGTTTGGCTCTATTCTGTATTTCCTGGGTGGCTTCTTGTTGCAATTTTTTTTATAAAACTCCTGTTTAGAAAGTTGTCTGTGTGCTTCTGTTGTGTATTCTTCACGTCCCTACAGAATCACTGCCCCACGCTTATCAGCCTGCGTAATTACTACTTCCTTCATCTCACTTAGTTCTTTTATAATCTTGCATTCAGCTAGTGTAAAACTATGTTTGCAATTCACAGTTTTATCTTTTAATAGTTTATTGATATCTCTTGTAACTACATTACAGAAGGTGGAAAGATTAGGATTGTTTTGGGGCGGGCAGACGGAGAAGGGTTTCTTAAATAAGGTTACTTCTGGATTTGTTTGTTCAGATTGGTTGTGTATAGGGTCTCTAGGTTCTGTTACTCACCTACTAGGGATAAGAACACTAACAAGATGATGAATTGGGATATGCCGACCGAACAACAGAATATCTACAGCCAAGACCATTACAGCCACAGAAATCAACAGGTCACTGTAATGGTACTCACTGACACTGGCACTATATCTCCCAGTATTTCACTGACTCAGAGTTGGTTGTATAAATACTGGGGTGTGTGTGGAGTGGAGCCCCCTCAATAGCATGGGGCTTCTAGCGGCACAGGCCCCCAAAGAAAAACACACCGCATACGATAGCACAATGCTGACACTCAGCATTGTGTCTGGGATGTCGGTGACTTTGCTGTCATCATGGCATGGGTAAACCAGGAATTGGAATTTGAAGCTGAACTATGGACCTGTACCAGTTGCCTGGACTATTGGATTAGCCTGCAGTAGCTACATGGAAATTAGTTAGTTGCTTCTCACTAGATGAGCAATACATTTTTCCTATTTTTGTGCTGATGCAGGAAGAGTCTTTATGACTAAAGTCGACATGTCATGTAGGTGGCTTAGCTAGCCTTGTTTCTATAATTGAGTTTTGATACACAGATTAAGGTTTTCTATTTATGTTTTGTTTGTTTATTTTTCTTGCCTTACCTTCTCAGCTGGGGTGGTCCAATGGTTCCCCTTATTTGGACTGTCCTTCACGGCACCTGCACCGAGTGTCATGCCAGAGCTTCAACCTCCTCACCCTTGCCCTCTCTAAGCCCACGTCATGCACCCCCCACAGCACAGAAGACTGAGGAGTTGGGACCGAGAGAGCAGCTGGGAGCATCTGGTGCAGCGCCATGGGGCATATCATCACAAGCATTGGAGGATTGGACTAAGTTTTCCCCCCTGGAGCCCCACATGGCACAGGCAGCCAAGGACATCAGTGATGCTGCTATGTGCACTCTGCACACTGCACATTAGATGTCAGCATTTGCTGACCCCTCCACTGCTTTGCAACCTGCACCATCCCCTAGCTTCTGCCAGGAGCAAGCACATTCGCAGATTCCCCTCCCCACCCCCTCCCTAGAGGAGGAGGAGGAGAGCAGTCCCTTGGATGCTTGATCCTCTTCCCTCCCTGGCTGACCCTCCAACAGCCAAGGTCACTCCTGGACCTGGGTCATTGGCATGGCATAAGTTGTTGTGTCCAGCGCCACAACCCTCAGTGCCACCATGCCAAAAGCTCTGTGGGAGGGTGGACACAGCAGAAAGGATACAGGACCTAAAGGAGGATCTGAAAAAACAGAGAGGTGGCCAGGGATTGGGAGCATGGCTTGAGTGCAAAGAAATGTAAAGTTATGCACACTGGAGCCAAGAACCAGAGGACTGAGTACAGCCTGTTATTGGTCTGGGTATCTGCATCAGAGGAGAAGGACCTGGAAGTGATGACCACTAGTGACCTGAAACACTCCTCACAATGTTGGAAAGCAGCAGCAGAAAAGGCAAATAAAATGTTGGGATGCATTGCCAGAGGGATTTGCAGTAGGGGAGAGGAGGTACTTTAATACTGCCCTTGTACAGGTCATTTGTGAGGCCGCATATGGAGTACCATGTACACTACTGGTGCCCCTACTTTAAAAAGCACATTAACCTGCTAGAGATGGTCCAAAGAAGAGCAACAAAGATGATCATGGGTCAGCAGGGTAGGACATATGAGGAGAGGTTTGAGGCCCTGAACATGTACTACCTGGAGGAGAGAAGAGACAGAGAGGGGTGACATGATTGGGACACTGAAGTATTTGAAAAGAATAAATATGGTGGATAAGGAGAGTTTCTTCAAGCTTAGTGAGAACTGAAACATGAGGGGACACAGCATTAAGCTGTGGAGGAGGTTCTGGAGAGAGGCTAAGAGGCATTTCTTTACAGAGAGGGTGATGGCAGTTGAAATGTGATTCTTGAAGAGGCGATTTTGTTGAAAATGAGAACCAGCTTCAAGAGAGGCTGGGATAGAGTTAAGTGGAAAATAACGGTCAAGGGAGGGGTGGACGGAGGGGATGGGCAGATTGGGGCAGGGGAACAGGGTCTGTAGCTAATGCTGAGGACGCTGCCCAATGTTCAGACTAGAGAGACCTAATATCCTTATTATGCTGGCTTTGTCATACTGTATGTTCATATGTTCATATTACTTTGTGTACAATGCAGTACTTTTTCAGGAGAATGCCCCTCATAGTGACAGTCATAGTGTTTTGAGCTTACTACTTGCTTCTTGCTTGTATGTAAAAAAGAAAAATTTTATAATACGATCCAACATAAACTTCCACAAAAATGTATCTGTATAATAAAAAGTGGTTCTGGTTAAGTGTCCTTATTTTTTCCTTGTGTAAGCTATTATAATAAAAATGTACAGTATGTAAGATTTACTGGCTCAACCCTGGTCCTGCCAAACCAAAGGCACCAGTGACTCTTAAGCTTTAGCTTGGCGCTTTGGCTTGGTGCTTGGACTTCAGTCCTTGGATCCTCACATCATTTGTGGGAATTTAAAGTGTTATGAACTGTAGTTTGATTTATTCAAATGCAGTGTGCCTGCACCTACACATGGCAGGACGAGGAGGCCAGGGCAACCAGAATAGCTTTGTAGTTTTTATATAGAGTAGCATAGAAAGTACAGTGGTTATGACCATTCCCAACTTGCAAGATACAGTATCAGAAATGGTACTGCAAGTTGAGGCAACACAGCTTTCTTTGTTTTTGGGTTTTGTACAAAGAAATCATTTTGTTCCAGTATATCTGGCTGGGAGATGATGTCAGACTACAATTATGCAGTTTTTTGGGAAAAGCTTACTCACTACAGAATATATGCACAAAACAACAATCATTCTGACTTGTACATAAAAAACAATATTTTCTGAACATATGTGTGTATGTGTGTGTGTATATATATATATATATGTGCATAATATATATACAGAATCAAGGATACCTGACGCTATGTGTATCTTCGGGAACACAGTACTAGTGGTGGTGATATGTAAACACACACACAAGTGTGTGAAGTCATTGGTGATTAATGAATGTATGCCTCATGTGAGTTTGAGACAGAAGATGAAAAGTTCCTTTAAACCATGTGTGTGTGCACAGTCTGATTATGTCTCAAATACCATGAATAATACGCTTCCTGAATATCTAGGAATGATTAGCAAATCGGTCATTATTTGGGTATTCAGTATTTAGCCAGCTGCTTGTTTCAATAAAATTGCTTTTTTCTGTATCAAAGTGATAAGGAATTATCTCCTGGCCATCCCTTTCCTCATTCCGATGATTAGACCACCCACCTCCTCCCTCCCCAAGGTCACCAGACTTAAAATAAATCTGCTAGCTGCAGACTTTTGATTGGCTCATAGCATTATACAAGGGGCTAACTGCAGCATTCTTGTGACACCCTATCTCAAACTTGACCTCACTGAATCAACAGAAATATCTAATACTTTTTCCAACTTACCCTGAACCATGATTTGGGGGGGGTACACCACCCCCCACGCACTCCAGTGCTCTCAATACATAGTGATCTGTATTTGTCAATGGAGGTAAAGGCATGCAAGAAGGTGGTGATGGGCAGTTTTGTCACTAAAGACAAAAAGCAAACTAACCCAATCATTCTATCAGTGACTGAGAGAGGCTAGACAAAGGGGCGGGGATCAAAAGGGTGATGTTGCTAACTCCTGGAACGGAGTCAGGGGCCAACTTAGGTCTGTAGCCATCAATGTTCTTTCATTTTGAGTGTGGGGACTATGAGGAATGAGAAGGTGTGTGTGGAAATTATTGGACTGGGATAGGGAGGAGGTGGCCAGGAGACTAGATTTTCATAGAATGGTACAAAATGTTTTGTATGTTTAGTACTGTGGTATTGGTGCACCTCCTTAGTGGCAGACTCTTCTTATTGTCTGGAATAGTTACAGAAGGTTAGGGCACACAAGTGTGTATTAACAAAATGTTAGTCGTATTTTAATAGGTATGTCACCTCAGTTTATTTAAACAGCCAGAAAAAATGACAGAGGAGCTGAGGAAGAGCCAGAGAGGCTCTGAAACTGCTAGGTTATAAGTGGGTGTCCTCCATGGGTCTGTTAGTTTTTTGATACACTTTTTTTTTCCTGGCTGTTTTAAATAACTGAGATGACATGCCTATGAAAATGCAACTCTAGCATTTTGTGTATGCTTAACTTTGTGCCCTCGTCTTCTTTAACTGGCCATGAATCTAGCCCTGGACACATGGAGAAGGGGAAAGGCAATTTTTAACAGGAGAATTCCTATATTTCTGTATATAAGGCCATCCAAATATTAATATTCAGCTTAGTGTTCGGGAAAAGGTATTTGCACAGCCCTACAGTAAACCCACACAGATATACAGATATTTTCCATGTCAGCACAAAATGGAATGTTATTACAATAATACAATGGCCACTTGACAAAAGAAAGTGGCACAAAAAGAAGTGAAGACATTTTTATGTTTGTTGTGCAAGCAAGCGCAGATGAACATGTTGATATGAGAGTTGCTATAGAGGGGTGTGAAGGGGTGCGTCCACTGGAGAGCTCTGTTCAAGGGGCAGGTCTGTGGCAGGTGAATCAGTAGGCAGGCTACCGATGACTCACTTGCTGTTTTTGGGTCAGAGTTGGCAAGATTTTCAAAGGACAGAGCCGAAACAATAGTGGCGAGGCTTGGTCACTTTATGTGTACACACACAGGGCCATCTTAGCATCGTGACAGCCATTCCCATCCACTTCTTCTGTCTTCCCTGCTCCCTCTATTCCCGTTCAAGCCTTCCCCCCAGCATATCAATCCCTCCCAGTCTGTCGAACTGCTGATGTCCTTCCCACACCCTCTATTTTCCATCCCCCCAGACACTGGAAAGCCCACTCCCAGTGTACAAAAATGTAAACAAAATTGTTCCCTGTTAAAAAAAGAAAACCACCCCGATGTATTTTTTTAAACCTTCAAAAGGAAAACAGTTCCTTGATGTCTCCCCATCTCCTCTTCCCCATCCCAACGCTCCCACTGCACACCCACCTCCCAGCACCCCCCTTCCCTTATCCACACTTACCTCTGGAGTTCAGAGGCAGCGATCTTCTGTGGACCGGGACATGCCTGCACTCTTCAAAGCCGACTGGAAAACTGAAGATTTCAAGGTAAGTCGAATAATGGGACTCAATGGGGGGGATTTCAACTTAGGTCAATATCTCAGCCATTTTTAGGAATTTTCAACATGGAGTTCTTGGGACCCCATCTCCTGAACACTGCCACTGTCATTTCATTATTCGGTCCCGAAAGGTGATTTCGAGGACGCTGCATGGAATCACCTTTTGGGACTGGTTAATGAAATGACAGCACCATTGTTCATGAGGTTAGGTCCCAAAAAGCTCATGTTGCAAATCTGGTGAACAAATTAAAAAAAAAAATGACTGCATTAAGAGCGCACATTGTGCAGTTTCTGTGCTCACTCCTAACTTCACCAATTTTCACTCCAGGTTTTCAACATTGCCATTTTTTTACACCTCCTTATGAACAGTACAGCTGTCATTTTTTCATATCCTGCCTGAAACATGTTTTCGAACCTGTGGCACAGAATGGTGCAGTAGCTCTGTGAAATCACCTTTCAGGACGAGTGAATGAAATGACAGTGGCACTCTTCATGAGGTGGGGAGCCAAAAAAGTCATGTTGAAAATTTGGTAAAATAACTCCAAAAAGTGGCCGAGTTACACCCGGTTGCTCAAAATTTTCTACGTACGCGTGTAACTTTGGTCATTTTCAATATTTTCTCTCCAACTTTTCAATATAGCTTTTGTATCACACCACCTCATGACCAGTACAGCTGTAATTTTTCACATCCTGCCCATAATGTGTTTTCACACCTGTGGTGTGGAATGCCATTTTCCCACAGATTTGAAAATTTTCAACTACAGGGTTCAAGAGGTGGGGTGATAAGACTCTGTTCAACATTTGAGGTCAAAATATGAAAAAATGTTATGCCTATTTGTTACAGTTTTGCTAAGGGTGCTAGTAACTGCAGAACTCTTAAATATTTGCATGCCACTTTGTTTAAATTATTTGTACTCCTGCTCAACAGCCCTCTCTATCTGAAGGGAGCCCAAGACACATCCCCCAATGTCCACCAGCCGATGCTGACCAGCTACCCCCAGGGCTTACCCCCCCCAGCAGGGTTGGTGGGACCCCCACCAAGACCAGATCCACCCACCAAGAGCAGATCCACTACTGGAGTCGGCACCTTAACTATTCAGAGAGCGGGACCTGTGAGCTCCCTCCATCATCCGCCAAGAGCTTTTTTCTCCTGGTTTCTCCCCTTCAGGGGCAGAGTGTGCAAGGATGCTGATGACAGTGCTGTGCACACTCCTGTGCATGCACCCCATCAGGCATCTGCCCTGCCTCTGACTGGATGTTAGTAGCATTGGTGTGCCAGCCCCCAGCCAACGCTAGGGGCCAGGCAATGACCTTCAACTGGTCACCCCTCTCCCCAGAGAAGGAGATCTATCCCTGGGATGCTAAATCCTTCTCCTCCCCTGCCAACCCCCAGTGACCCATGCTCATTCCCAAACACGGGTCACTGGCATGGTGCAAGGTGTGGTGTTCAGTGCCTCAACCCTCAGCATCACCAGGCCAGTGATGCACCCCACATTTTATACTTAGCCTTCTTATTACCCAAGCTACTGTATTCAAATGCCTTTCAAAACATGACAGCGTGTCAAAACATGTTGAGGCAGGGTTTCAGCATTAATGTATTTCATGGGGTTTTCAATGTAGTGGCATAACTTGGCCATTTTTAAATATTTTTGCTCCAAATCTTCAACATTTATTTATTTACTGAAATTGTTTCACCAGGAAGGCACACTGAGCAAAAAGATGCCGTCTCCTGGTGCGACCTGGGGGGTTGGGGTACAGTGGGAGATAACTCACAGGTTATCAAGAGTTATATATACCAGGAAACAGTAGAACATAGTTGAACAAGTTACACTGATACAGTAGACTGAGATTACTGCTGAACAGTTTACAGAGACAGAGTTTCAGATATACAGTTACAGGATGCAGAGGTAGAGTTATGACTATACAGTCTTGTGATGAATAGGGACAAGACATTCAATACAGTTCAACAAAATAACACATGGAAGGCACAGTTTATAGTTCAGACTTAATCAGCAATATATGCTGGTTAACTTATAGGGGATAAAATTGGATAGCTGCGGTGTGGCACTAGGAGTGAAAACATGTGAGGATCAGGCAAGTATTAAGTATGATTTAGGACAGGACAAAAACCATGTATCAAGAAGTGCTGAAGTTGGTGTAGATAAGCCAGCTTCCATAGCGTAAGCTAGGTGCCACTGGTCAGGCAGTCAGGAGGGATGGGGTTGTCAGGGGACACCTGTGGGGGATTAGTTGCAGGAGCAATTTACTGAGAGGTAATTTTCTAGTGCTGAAGATAGGGAGCAGATAGAGGAGGAGTGGTGAATTTGTGGAGGGAGTTCATTCCAGAGTTTGGGGAAGCGATAGAAAGCAGATTGCCCGATAGTGGTTTTCTGCCTAGGGATTTGTAGCTTCTGGATGTTGAGGGATCTGAGGGCATGAGAAGGATAGGGAGCTGGGGTAAGTAAGGTAGAGAGGTATGACGGCAGGGCGTCATACCAGAATTTGGCTACAAATTTAGCACAGTGCTGTAGGTGGCGTTTTTTGAGGGAAGGGAATGCTAGGGATTGGTAGAGGTTTCAGTGGTGAATGCGGGGGGGGGGTGGCATCAAGGGTGAAGCAACAGAAAGCTTGGAAAAGTGTGTCCAGTCTGGATAAGGTAGATTTGGGAGCAGCACTGTATACTATGTCGCAGTATTTGAATAAGGGGAGGATCATCTTATGCACTAGCTCATGCCTGGCCATGAGAGGGAGGCAGTTGCGGTTCCTGTGAAGGGCACTGAGCTTGGCGTGCAGTTTTTTTATGATGGCATCAATGTGGTTGGAGAAGGACAGGTGATGGTAGAGCCAAACCCCGAGGTATCGGAAGGAAGTGACGTCCTCCAGTGCCATCCCATCAAGGGTGTGGAAGGTGGGGAGGGAAAGGAGCCTGGTTAGACGTTGCCGAGTGCCGAAGGTCATGGTGGTAGTTTTTTTTGCATTGAGGGAGAGCTGGTGAGAGCTAAACCATAACTTTACTTTGTTGAAATCAGCTTGGAGGCTGGCTGTTACCTCGTCTGGGGAGGAGCCAGATGCAAAAAGTACAATATCATCTGCGTACATTTGAATATAAGTGGATGAACACACTAGAGGGAGGTTATTAAGAAAGATAGAGAACAGGATAGTGCCAAGTACTGACCCTTGGGTAACTCTAGTGCCCATAGAGAGGGGGGAGGAGGTGACGTCTGCGATTCTAACTGAATGTTGTGTCAGAGAGGTAGGCGTTGAACCAATTGGTAGCTGAGCCAGCAAGGCCTGCTTCCAAGAGACATTGTAGCAGCAGGGGGTGGGAGACCATATCGAAAGCTTTGGCAAGGTCTGTGAAAATGGCTGAGGTGATCAACCCTTTGTCCATTCCAGAGAGGATGGGATCCGTGAACCTAACCAGGGAGGAGGCTGTGGAATGACCATTCCTGAAACTGGACTGGAACGGCATGAAGAAATTGGAGTCAGAGAGGAAGGAGGTGAGTTGGTTGAGCACAAGGTGTTCTTGCAGTTTTGCAAGAGCTGGGAGGAGGGAGATAGGGTGATAATTGGAGGGGGAGGTAGTGACGCCCCCTTTAGGGAGGGGGATGATGATGGCCTGCTTCCAGACCTGGGGGACAGATGCTGTGGAAAAGGAGAGGTTTAAGAGGTTGGCGAGGGGGGTTGCTATGGCGGAGAGGTAGAGGAGTTTGCAGTCGAGTCCATCGGAGGAATTTCCTTTTGTTGTGTTGAGAGCCTATAGAGCTTCAAGGATGTCAACTGGCAAGATTTCTTTGAAGGTGAAGGTGGAGGGCCCATGAGAATTTGAACATATGGGAGGAGGACTGAGTGGCACCGAGGTGGGCAAGGAAGAGAGGAGGGCTGAGGCACAGGAGGAGAAATTTGTGTTGAATTCAACGGCAACATCCTGTGGATCAGAGAGGAGAGTGTTATTCATGAGGAGGAGAGGGGTAGGGTGGGCAGTTGGGGGGGAGAAGAGGGAGTGTATAACGTTCTAGAATTTGGATGGACAGTTTAAGTTGGAACAAAGGGAGGAACTGAAGTATTCCGCTTTAGCTAGGCAGTTACTGTGGTGCATTTGTTGCATGGAGACCGATAGATGATAAGGTCGCTTTGGAGGTGTGAGGTTTTGTGAGAGCTCCATGCTTTGTTCCATGCAATTTAGCAGGCTGTCAGTTCATGGGTGATCCAGGGCAGATGGTTGCCATGAACCCTGGAGTGACGCAGTGGGGCATGAGTGTCCCAGACTTTGAGGAACGTGTTTTGGAAATGAAGGGACGCATCGTCAATAAAGCAGGGTTTGGCGTGGGATTCCCAGCAAGCAAGAGCTAAGCCTTCAAGCACAGAGGATTTTTAGGAATGTTGGAGTATTAACTGTGGGGCTGATTTAGGTCAGTGGATTTTCTGGACTAGATAAATAATGTGGTGATCACTTCAGGAATCAGGTAGGAGCCCTAAAGCGATAACCCAGTGGGGGTGGCTGGTGAGGCCCCAGTAGAGTAATGAGTGGTTTCCATTTTAGAGTTTAGGCATGTGGGCTCAGAGATGGCTTGTGAGAGGTTTAGCGAGGCAATGTCAGGCCGGGTTTTGTTGAAGGAGGGAGCTTGCCAGTTGTGGTTGAAATTGCCATGACATAAAGTTCACCAGTAGGGGTTAGGGCAGCAGTTTGTACAAGGATATCAGTGACAGATGAGGCTGGGATGCCAGGCTGGCAATAGACTCCAGCTATGTAGATTGGGAGGGAGAAAGGGAGAGTCAATTGAAGCAAGAGAATTTCGTAGGCATTGGGTTCAGCATTGGCTAGGGTGACTGAGAAATGCAAATCAGAGTTTACATAGATAGCCACGCCACCACCTCTATTGACCTGTCCTGACGGGCCATTGTGTAGCCCAGAATAGCAATCGAGGAGTCAGGGACTTGTTTGTTTAGCCAGGTTTTAGAGAGGAAAGATGACATCGGGGCATAGTGTGCTGCAAGTAACTTGAGGGAGTCAAGTTTAAGGGGCAGGCTTCGTATATTTAGGTGCAGGAGGTGCAGACCCCATGGTAGGTGGTCTCCAGTGAGATTAGTAAATGCAATTATATTTGGGGAGGGTCCTGCTGTTGATTGCAACATGGGTAGGTTAGAGGGGTTGGGGTTAGGATGTATGTCCCCTGCTGCAAGTAGTAAGAGACTGATAGTAAGGTAGCTAGTGAACCCTTGTGAGCACCTCAGGGATGTTATCCACCATTTGGGCAGAGGAGGGGAGCATTTATGAGCAGGGGATTGGAAGGTAATTAGGTGCAGAACAGCCCAAGGGTGCAATGGAGCAAGGAGGAAGGGGCAGCGTCGTAAGGTGCAGTGAGAGCAGTTTGGGCTGAGGGGTGAGCTGGTCATTGAATTAGGGGGATGGAAAGGGCCATCGAGATGCAGCATGATGGGGGCAGGCAGGCTAGGGAATGTAGGGGGAATAGTGGACAGGAGACGTAGGAGGCAGGAGAGAAGGGTAGTTAAGAGAAGCATCTGTCCAGGCCAGAGAGACATGCTCCCTGGGTACAGGGAGAAATAGTGCATAGCAATTCAGAGAGCACTCTATAGTTGGAGTGAGGAAATTGACAGCCAGTAGTAGATTGGCTGGAGGCAGAGACTGCGATGGTCAATGAACAGCATGGGTAGTGGGCCAATCAGAGAATCTTCAGGGAATTGGGGGAGGAAGAGGTGTATTTAATCAGTTGAGGGTGGGGAGGGTGGAGGGATGAAAACCCTGTACAACAGTGGTCTGGGTGCTGGCATAGCTGCACAAACTGTGGGTTTAGCCCCTGGCCAATGGGCTTCAGGTAGCAGTGAGTGCCAACCAATAGGAGGCTGTGGTGCTTCTGACCGCTCCAATCAGCTCACGGAGTGGGTCTCAGGTGAAGGATGGCTGCTCACCTGGGATCAGAGCATATGCGGCGGTTGAAGCTCCCAGCAGGAGTCAGTGGCTCTTTTCTGGAGCCTAGGTGGTCTGTCCATTTCAGCGAGGTCTGCCCACGTAGGACAGCCTGGGATCAGAGCGTATGTGGTGGTTGAAGCTCCTAGCAGGGGTCCGTGGCTCGGTTCTGGAGCCTAGGCAGTCTGTCAATTTTGGCAAGCTCTGCCCACGTAGGGCTGCCTGGGATCAGAGCATATGCAGCGGTTGAAGCTCCCAGCAGCAGGGTCCCCAACATATGTCTTTGGGGACCCCAACTCATTAACAATGCAACTGATATTAGGAAAATCTATTCTGAAAGGTCATTTCTAGGTCGCTGTGCAAAATCCCATTTCAGGTAGGAGTACAACATTTTCTTCACCATTGTTCATGAGGTGGGGTGATAAGAAATGTTGAAAATTTGGTGTAAAAATATTGTCTGCAGGATGGGGGTGGGGTGGAATGGCATGAGCATTACAGCCGATGATCCCAAGTCACAACCCTGATGCCTGTCAGTCTCTACAGGGTGGGGTGCTGCAGTTGGAAACCCTAGCACCGTAGACGTATGTTGGTATTTTCACTCCAAATTTTCAACATGGGCTTTTTGTGAGCCCACCTCATGAAAAGCAGCACTATCAGTTTGTTAGCTGAAAGGTGGTTTTGCACAGCGGCTATGCCATTTGGCGACATAGGGACGAAAACACATGTTGGGCAGTATATGGAAAATGACAACTGTATTGTTCATGAGGAGATGTACAAAAATGGCAATGTTGAAAATCTGGAGTGAAAATATGAAAAACTGGTGAATTTATGAGCATGCTTAGAAACTGTGCAACACACATCCGTAACCCAATTATTTTGGGGAATTTTTAACCACATCTTTAACATAGGCATTTTGGGACCTTCCCTCATGAGCAGTGGCACTGTGATTCTGTTAATGTGTCTGAAACGTTAATTTCACACAGAGACCATGCCATTGTGCGCCACAGGTGTGAAAACACATTTAGGGAAGGATGTGAAAAATGACAGCTGTACTGTTCAAGGAGGTGTGAAAAAATGCCAGTGTTGAAAATCTGGCATGAAAATATTGCAAATTTGCGAAGTTACAAGGGTGCGTGGAAACTACGCAACACACGCTTGTAACACAGTCATTTTATGGAATTTTGTCACCAAATTTTCAACATAGGCATTTTAGGATTTCTGCTCATGAACTGTGTCACCGTCATTTCCTGAAACTGCCCTGAAAACTGATTTTGTGCAGCAACCATGCTATTCTGCACCGGACGTGCAAAAACACATTTCGGCCAGGATATGTAAAGTGACAGCTGTACTGTTCATAAGGAGGTGTGGAAAAATGGCAATTTTGAAAATGCAGAGTGAAAATATTACAAATTCACGAAGTTACGAGCTTGCATGGAAACTGTGCAATGCACGCTTGTAAAACAGCTATTTTTGGGATTTTTTCCACCAAATTTGCAACATAGGCTTTTTGAGAGTCCCCACATGAACAATGGCACTGTGGTTTCATTAATCTGTCCTGAAAGGTGATTCCACGCAGTGACTGCAAAATCACCTTTCAGGACCAAATAACACCATGACAGTGACAGAATTCATGAGGAGGGGTCCCAGTAACCCCATGTTGAAAAGTTGGTGTCAAAATTCCCAAAAATGCCCTAGATATGCACCAAAGTTGAAAACACCCTATTTACTGTAGGCCATTATACAGCTTACTGGCATTTCTTCAGTTCGAGGTCAGCTTTGAAGAGTGCAGACATGTTGCCGGTCCACCAAAGATCGTCACACCGGACTACAGAGGTAAGTATGGGGTGAGGGGGGTATGGGGAGGCAGGGTGCACAGAAGGTGGGCGTGGGTTTTGGAAGGGGGGAAGGGAGACTGGTAGGGACCGTTTTCTTTGTTACAGGTTTAAAAAAAAAAATTGCAGGACCTTTTTTCCAGGGTATTTTGCGCTAGGGTGGGCACCAACATACCACCTAATGTATTTTTAGAGGGGTATGCTGTAGCAGATGAGAATTGGGCACCCCATTTGTCACATTCTGAAGGGGGGACACAAGCTGAGGGGACTGGGCACCCCCCTCGGCACACAACAAAAGCTTAAGGGGACGCCATGATGCCAATGGGGATTGGGCCCCTCCGTCAGCAAAGAAAAACTGTTGGGGGCACATGATGCTGAGGGGGATTGGTCACCCCCTCAACATACATTTTAAATGGGAGGGGGAGTCATTATGCTGATGGGGAGTGGGCTTCCCCATCGGCATTCTGACAGGAGGCCATGGCAGTGTTGTGTGCACATCAGGAGGCGTGTTGTGGTCACGCTGCATAACAGCTTCACTCTCATTGTAGCAGACCTTTTGTTAGATGTGGTGGCCACATTCCAAACTGCTGATGTGGCACTTGCATGCTGCCTCATTGGGGAATGAGGGACACACCTACTGATGCGTGCCCCAGGGCTTCAGTTAACTCCATTTTGGGAGTATTTGACTTCCAAAAATAAAGCAAAAACTTCCAAAATAAAAAGGGAAGAAGTCATTGACTTCTAGATATAAAACAAAAATTAGATAACTTCCAAGACTGCAGGCATGGAAGTCAGGAATTATGGATTTTTCTGAAAGAAATTGTATTTTGCCACTAATTTATGATATTAACATCCCTAAATTTGTCAGTTCTAGAATATTGACTTTCAAAAGTGGGATCCTGGAAGTATTTTGACTTCCAAAACATTGAAATGACTTCCAAATTTCGACTCCTGGAAGTTTTAGACTTCCATTGAAAATAAATTAACTGAACCCCTGGCGTGCCTTGCATTCACCCAACAGTGACCGCGCCTCCAAATCTGCTACTACTGCAAGATGTTGGCTGGCACATAAGTGAGAGCCAACATAACAATGCAGTTATGAACCTGTGTTGAAATTTTTATTTTTTAATTTTATTTTATTGAAATCTAGGATTACAAATACCTTTGAGCAGGAACTGCTCATTTACAAAGGTTCCACGTCGAAGGAATGGGGGGTATACATACATACAAAGGTCGACATAATAATACATAGTTACACAATAAAAAGAAGTAAGAGACTGAGGCATAGGAAATTCCAGTAATTCAAAATGTGCCAAATGTTAGGTAGCATGACATACCAGCCAAGGGCAATCTTAGAAATAAGCATTGCAGGTGAGAGGAAGAGGTATGCAGGCAGGAAAGACCATTGTCGGAGGTAGAGGTGAGGTAAGAGCTCTAAAGGAGAGGGAGGGATAAAAGTCAGCAAATGCCCAGGGGGGTAGAAAGGGAGAGGGGACAAGGGGGTAGGCAGGTAGAAGGGGGCAAGATGGGGAGAGGTAGCTGTCAAGACTGAAGTGGAGGGCAGTGAGCAGTGGGCCCCTGATTAGGCGAGGCAGTCACGACTAGTTGAAATGAGATGAATTTGGAGTTGTCTCTTAAAAGGACCAAGAGCAGCAGCAGTAAGAGTTTCTTTGTTGAGAGTATTGTACCACTGTGGTGCTCTGTGGGCAAAGGCCCTCTGGCCCATGGTAGTCCGGCATCTGGGAACAAGGAAGGTTAGTTGTTGTGAACATCTAGTTCACTGGGTGCTGTGGTGGTCAATGAGGAGCTTTTCAGTGCTCGGGGGCATGACCCCAAGGAGGACTTTTTTGGCTAAGAGGCAGGTTTGATACTGTATCTGAGTGATGAGAGGAAGCCATCCTGCCTGAGTGTACAGGTCACAAGTGTGTGTAAGTTGGTCAGCCCCAGTTAGCAGCCTGCATGCTTTGTTGAGTGCAACTGTAATTCTGCTGAGGGCAGAGGCGGAAGCAGAGCCATAAATTGCTAGCCCGTAATCGATGATGGAGGTGACAGAGCTGTTGATAGCCAACTGGAGAGTGTCAGGAGTCATGCAGTGTTTCTGCCTGTAGACCAGGCCTATACGGATGTAAGTGGCTTTGGCGACAGAATCTATGTGCCGATGGTAGGAGAGTGAGCTGTCCAATGTGACACCTAGGTATTTAAAATCAGGAACGTGTTCAAGTAAGGTCCATGTTTGGTTTAGGATGGTGAGATCACGAGATTTGTACTTGCTCCTGGCGTTGTAGAAGGTCATAACCTTTGTTTTGCTGTAGTTCATGACCAGTTTGTGTGACTTGAACCATTCTTCTGATGCGCATGAATTCAAGCTGTAATTGTTTCTCGAGGAGCCCTGCTTTTTGGTGGTTGGTGAACATGACTGCATCATCGGTGTAGAGCAGTAATTTATGGTGGCAGACACTGGGAAGGTCATTGAGGAAAAGGCTGAAGAGTATTGGCCCCAGGATGGCCCCTGTGGGACCCCTGAAAGGACTTGCTTTTCTTCCGAGGTGACACTGTCAATCCTAACTCACAAACCCGTCCCCAAGGTAGCTTGAAAACCAGAGTAGCGCTCATTGGAGAGCCCAATGTTTGATAATTGCTTGAGTAGGAGTGGGTGGTTCACAGTATCAAAGGCTTTTGTAAGGTCGATGAATACTGCCCCTACACAGTTTCCTTGATCGAGAGTGGTATGGATGAAGCCCGTGAATTCTAATAGTGCAGTGGTGGTACTGTGCCCTTTTCAGAAACCATGTTGCTCAAGACACTGGATGTCATATTTTCCCAGGTACTTGACTAGTTAGTCTGAGGCAATGCGCTCCAGGGCCTTAGACAATGGAGGGAGGATGGAGATAGGTCTGTAGTTGGAGTGCAGTGATTTTTCTCCACTTTTGTGTACCAGTGTGATGGTCACCTGTTTCCAGCGAGATGGGAACTGGGACATCTTTAGTGATAGGTTGAGGACCTTTGTCAGGGGTTCAAGGACTTCTTCAAGGACAAGTGCTAACAACTTCAGGTAAAGGGAGTCACCACTGTAGCCTGCGTTGTGAATGGCCTTCTGAATATAGGTTCTGGCTTCATGCACTGGGATCTTCTTGAAGTAGAATTGTGGTGCAGGGTGTAGGAGAGGAGTAGTTGCAGGAGGGTTACTACCAGAGGGGGCATCAAAGAAATTAGAAGGGAGGACACTATCCAAGTTGGAGAAAGCATTGTTAAAGGTGTTGGTGATTGTGTACAGGTCAGATGTTGGTGTTCCATTTATGTTGAGCGTGGTGGGTAGTGATGTAGGGTCCTTGCCTGTAAGGTCTTTCAAGTTACTCCAAGATTTTTTTCCATCACCCCAGGAGTTGGAGAGAGCTTCCTTGAAATATTTGCTTTTGGCACTCCTAACTGTCCGCTTGCATAAATTTGCTAACGCCGGCTCATAACACCCAATAATGACACCAGTGCACATGATGAACATTTGGCTTTGATAAATACTTGTTTTCTAGGACACTGATATTAAGAAATTTAGCATACATCTATCAAATAAAAATAATCATGTACTTTTTAGTATTGTCCAGTTCCTTAATGTTGGTATACTCACATTATTATTTTGTTGTTTAAGTCCACCTGCATTCCACTTCATATATGACATTTGTCACTCACTTTACCCCCTGCTCCCAAGGTGACTGCAAACATGACTGGAGAAGGTCCCCTAATGGAGAGGAGATGCAATCATAAAACCATAAAACAGTGGCACTGACACTGAGCACAGTGACTGCAGGCCCCATCTGTGGACCGTCTAATGATAAAAGACTGTCATGAAGCTCATCAGAAGTGAGCTTCCACATAAAACAGAAGGCTTTACCATAAGACAGATGTGCTGAGCATGGCAGGTTTGGCCCTCCCAATTCAGCCAGATGCTTAATAGAAAATTAATTACCAAGTAGGGCTACAAGTTCAGTTCTACCAAAGAATCAAACACCTCAAACTTCAGGTGTTCAATTTTTTCGTAAAGTGGTGAACTTTGGGGATACATAGGCAGATGGCTTTTTTGGACAGTGGAGAACTTTTGGGACAAACATTTGGTTTAACTTTTTCACCGTGGTCCAAATGGTTCAGATCAGTTGAACCAGTCGAACTGTGAACCACAGTTCACACTTGAAACAGTTAACTAGGGCACAGTGTGAGTTACAGCCTAATTTAGGAGCTATTCTCAGATCAGCCATGTGATACAGCAGGAAAACTCACTTGTGTGCTTGTCATTGTCATCAGTCTGTCAGGTGGCTGAGGTGGGGCTGTGATTCATTTCTAGTTAGATTGGGCAGAAAATTCTTCAAAACACATTAAAATCTTCAAAAGTTCAATCCTGCAAGGCTGCTGAAGGGATATATTTAGGAGGAAAAAGAAGAACAAAAATGAAAAGGCAGGCTAAGCAGCGGTTTTGCACACTTGCAGTAGGTTTATGGGCTCAGGGGATTGCGTTAGAAGGGAGATGGCGGAAGGAGACTGTACTTGGAGGAGGGGCAGTGTGCTTGGGGCTGGACAGTGGGCAGAGGTGTCATGATGAGATGACAATCAGCAGTGCCCACTTTTAGGCTAATAAATTTAATCTCAGCAGTGCAGCACCTTTTTTGTTTTCATTGCAGAAGTAGTATTTTAGTAGGGCATTGCAAATATAACTTGTTTTTGACTTGAAGCTACAGGTAGAAGTCTGATGTAATTTTTTTTTGGGGGGAGAGGTGGAATTTGGGCAGTAAGTGTGTGTCAGCTGGCAGCAGAGCAGTGCCTAACCAGTGGATGTCGACACTTTGGTGGCATCTCATAAAAAGAAAAAAAATGTTATTGTTGATTCATGTTTAATTTGTGACAGTTTTAAACTCTTTATAACACATTATCCCAAGTTGCAAGCTTGCTTGCAGGAGTTACTGCTTGCTCCTGAGTCCTGAAGCAGCCTTTTGCAGTGTGATCTGGGCAGTGGGAAGGGCAGTAAGTGAGTGCAAACTGGGACCGTGCCAGTGCTTCGTCCCTGGTAGCTGGCACCTTGGTGATGTCAAATAAAAAAACTAAATAAAAAAAATATAAAATAAAATAAATTTTCCACATTCCCCCAAGTTACAGAAGTTCTTTCCTCCTCCTCGTTCTGAATCCTGAAGCAGCCCATGTGTGTCTGAGTAGTCCTGAGTTGTGCTGTTGCAGTGTGATTGATCTGGGCAGTGAGCAGCAAGTGTGCACCAGCTGGCAGTGTGTCTGTTACCAGCCCCTGGTAGTTGGCATCTTGGTGGCTTTCTATAAAAAAAGTAAAAAAAAAACCTGAAATCTAAATTATCTACATTGACTCAAGTTACTGAAGTTCCTTCTTCCTCCTCCTCCTGAGCCCTGAAGCAGCCTGTGTGTGTATCATTGTAAGCTGTGCTGCTGCAGTGTGATCTGGGCAGTGGGTAGCAAGTGTATGCCAGCTGGCAGTGTGCCGGTGCCAGGCCCTGGGAGCTGGCACCTTGGTGTCATCCCATAATATTTTTTTTAATAATTTTTTTCTTTTTGTGTCAGTTTTCTAATTGAAACTCTTAGTCTTCCTGTTCATGTTCCTCCAAGATGCTGCTGGTCCTCAGTCCTGAGCCATAAAGCAGCTTGAGGGCCTGCTGTCCTGAGCTGTGCTTTTGCAGTGTGATCTGAGCCATGGCAGCAAATATGTTTCAGCTAGTAGTGAGGCAATGCCTGGCATCGGATAGTCCTTGGTGGCATTCTATTGATAAAATAAAAATAAATAATAAAAAAAACTAAAATAAAAAAATCCAAACATTTTAATAAAATGAACCATTAAACTTCATCATGCATCACCCAAGTTTCTGTTTTGTGTAGCAAGCATTAAAAAACTGAGCAACAGAAAGGCCAAGGAAATAGTGGAATGGTAATGTCCAGGCATGTCAAAGAAAAACCAGAATGGAGTGGGCTTGGTCATAGGCCTTCTGCCTCAGTGGGAACTACAAGTTTAGAGGAAGATGACAGTAGTGGTCAAACAGTCCATAAAGTATCACATATTGCATGAACCACTCGCAGTGGCACTGCAAGGATTACAATACAACAAATCATTGTAGAAAAAAGAAATAAGAAAGGAGTGTGTCAGGTAATGACACAGGCAGAGGAGTAGGAGCAAAGTGATTTGGTGAAGCTTGGAACAGATACAGATTGTGATTATATACCCAATAAAAGTGACAGAAGCAGCAGCAGTTTGGGGAAGGAAGAGGAGGTGGAAGAGGTGGGAGTTCGACTTGGGCAAGTGCACATAAGAGATCAAAAAGGACAAAAGTGTAATTAAAATAAAAAAAAAGGACCCAAAATGACAATGGAAAACACAACACACATATGAAATAACTGCACATAAAAAAACACAGGTAAAACTGGTGGCCCAGGACAAATGGTAGAGGAAGAAGAACCATTCCCTAACCCTGGAGAACTGGTAGACGAAGACTAGGAGGATGATGATGTGGAATGAACCCACAGTAGTCCATCCATTAGGCAACAGCTGAGAGTGCCAGGAGGAAAGACCAAACAAGTGACGTTGGTGGTGTGGGATTTCTTTAGACAGGACAAAGAATCATGGACACATGTAGAGTGTCTTTTATATAAAGACAGGCTGAGTTGGGGTAAGGAGGGAACAATGCTCTCCATTCTGCCCCATCTCGGTAAGCTCACAGAAGGCAGTAAACTGCCAAATTATAGAGCATATTTATTTATTTGAATTTTGATAACTGGGTAGGCCCACTGAGACAGAATGTCCCTTTTCAGGGACGACCCGGGGGAGGGTAAAAGGGGAGGTACAGAGTACAGCACATACATAACTTCAACACATAAATGCTCAAAAGCACTTTATAATAGTGGGAAGGATTCAAAAAAAATATACAAAATGCAGGATGCAAGTATAGTATTTACAAAATGTACAGAATGGTTAATTACAGCGATAGCGATTTACAATAAATGATCAGGGTGCACAGACAGAGATTTTAAAGTTTAACAGTCATATGAGATCATAGGTAATTCATAACAATTCAAGCTTGGTCCAATAGGTTGAAGGTGGAGTCAGTGAGAAAAGGAGGGTAAGGAGAGGCTCAGTGATACTGAGCAGTTAAGAGAGTGATCCGAGAGGAAAAGGATAGGGGGGGATAGGGGGGAATAGGTTGTAGAAGTTGGTTTTAATGGCAATTACCATTGCAGACAGGTGGAGAGAAGAGAGATTCCTTATACAGTTGTTTGAATAAGGGGAGAGACTTGCATGCAAGTAGTGATTGTGGGAGGTTGTTCCATTTTTGTGATGCCACAAAGGAGAAGGATCTTCTACCTATGGCTAATCGAGTTTTAGGCAAACTTAAGATAGGTAGGTGGGAGGATCTAAGCGTCCTATTGGTGGTTTTCAGCCTCCTTGGTTATCAGCGTATCTCCAAATATAATCTCCTTTGCCCTCAGCAACATGGTTTCTGGCAGGGGCACAGCACTACCACAGCTCTTGTCCTGTTCACCGACCATGTGCTGAGGAATATGGATGAAGGGAAGCTAACTGGTGCAGTGTTTGTAGCAGTAGTAGTAAAAATTAGTCTTCATCTGAGAAGACAATGAATAGGTATAACTCGACTGAGACAAGCTCATTTCCAGCTAGGCCCGTAGATCTGTCTGTAGATCTGTCCAAGGCATTTGACCTTGTAAATCACAACATCCTGATAGCAAAACTCAGTGCCCTTGGTTTCTCCCCTGCCTCCACTGCCTGGCTTACTAACTACCTCTCTGGCAGAACACAGATTGTCTGCCTTGGTGGTACCAACTCCACCCTCTTGCCTATCTCTGTGGGCATCCCCAGGGATTGGTCCTTGACCCCCTCCTCTTTTCCCTCTTCATTAACTCTCTCCCATCGGAGGGCCTATCCTGCAAATCACTTCTCTATGCTGATGACTTAATACTATACCAAAGTGACCCCTCCCCCTCCTCACTATCTGCCACTCTTACCGATGATTTCTGCATGGCACATTGTTGATTCTCCATCAAACAACTGTTGGTCAATGCTGCCAAAACAAAGGCCATGCTTTTCGGTTCCAAACCAAAACTATCCACCCTTGCCCACAATGGTGACCTTCTCACTGCCAAAGCCTCAAATGGATCTCCTCTTGACACTTTTCCCGCCTTCAAGTATCTGGGGGTAATCCTGGATCCATCCCTAACCTACACTGACCACATTGCCTCACTGATCAGGTGCATCAACCAGAAGTTAGGGCTTTGCTATCGCATGATGGACCACTTCTCACAGGAAGCCCACATTGCTATTGCCCACGGCAACCTCCTCCCCCTCCTTGACTATGGCTGCCTGGTGTACTCCCTCACCTCCATTACTAGTCTGGATGCTACCTACAATCGAATATGCTGCCTTGCCCTCTGTGCCCCTCTCCTCACTCACCACTGCTCTCTTTACCAGTCCCTCTACTGGCTCCCTCCACAAGCATGATACTCCTACCTGCTGGCCTGGACTGTTGCTGATACCTTGCACAATCCCTTCTACTCTCCACTATTCCTTTTTATCCAGCCCAGAATCTACTGCCAAAATCTACATCAGTCTTCCCACCTTCAACTAGAATGCCCTAACATAACTACGAGGATGGACCTAAGAGTTTTCTCAACAGAATGACCTCCCCTCCTCCCTACATTCCCCCGACCCCTCTCTAAATCTAAATTCCCTATTAAGAATGCACTTTCTGTCCTCCATGACCTGTGTCTGCCCACAGGCAGCTAGCACGGTTATACCTCCCTTGCAGCGCACCCTTACCCCTCCCTCTCTAGTGCTTCGCTCTCCTCTCCTGCCTTGAATATTATTGTTATTCCTATTGTTGAATGATGGAGCAACCTTACCCCATTTACCTAAATGTTATATACCTTGGTATGCTTAGCTTATATTTCCTCTGTTAGCTTGACATACATTACTATGTTCCCTGTATGATCCACATTGTTCTCTCACTGTATTTTACACTGTTTGTGCCAGTTTCTGGCCTGGGCCATGCCAGAAAAATGTCTTCTCATCTGTGCACCAACCCGGTTAACAAATAAATAAATAAATAAACAAACAAATAAAGAAATAAAATGCTGAGAACATCTACCATGAAAAGGCATTTGCTGAAGTGCCACAGATATCTGTATGAGAAGACATGCTGGTGCATGGCATCAGCAGCAGCACCGCTAGGTAGAGACGATGATGATGATGATTATGGTCGGGGGAGGAGATCATTGGGAGACCAGGTAGACAGCAAGAGGAAGATTCTTTCAAGTGGTAGCTGATGCTCAACTCCCTCATCTTCCATTCATCAGTTCTTTAGTCAGTTGACTCCCACACCTCTGAGGGCTGCAAATCCACAGCCACTTTCACCCCCAGGGTTGGCAAAAATAGAAGCCAATTGTCATGTCCAGAGGAAAAAAAGCACTCAACTCTCACTGGTCCAGTCTCTGGAGATGGGTGAGAACTATAAAGCCTAGAGACCAGAGTCAAAAAAAGTTAACAACGAAATTGTGGAAATGCAAGTCAACGACTTGCTGCCATTCTCCTTTGTAAGCAATACTGTTTTTCTGTCATTAATGCAACTTGCAGTGCCAAGGTATCAAGTGCCCAGCCATATCTACTTTTCCACAGTGGTTCTTCCTAATATATAGAAACATAGAAACTGATGGCAGATAAGGACCGCTTGGCACACCTAGTCTGCCCATTTTCCCTACCTACGGCAATACCACAGATCTTACTTGATCTCTGACCTTTACCCTCTTTCCTATTGCTAGGGTTCCCTTGTGTCTATCCTATGCATTCTCAAATTCCCCTACCATTTTTGCCCCACCACCTCCACTGAGAGACTGTTCCATGCAACTATCACCATTTCTGTGAAAAAATTCTTCCTCATGTTACCCCTGAGTCTACACCCTCAAGTCTCATATCACGACCCCTTGTTCTTAAACATTTTTTTTCTGAAAGATGCTACTCTCTTGGCACTTGGTCATAATGTCACACGACACAATGCCGCAGCAATGTACCGCACTACCAATACAGTGCACTATATATTGACAGTGGCATATCTCTATGTTTTGCAGACGGCTCCACCCCCACCCACATTATGGGAGGCTGTGTCCCTCAGAACCCACTCTCCAACTACTGGGGGGTTGTACACTTAAATCACACAAAGTGCAAAATAAAGAAAAATTCAATGTGTCTGGGACCAGAATTCAATACCAGGTCCGTTGATACACCGCCTCCATTTTCTGTCTGTGGCTCATCCTATCGAGCCACAGCAGCTGCTCAGCAGACCCTGCTCCTAGCAGAGGACTTATCCTCTGCATGGGAACAGAGACAGGGTGCACACCCAGACATAGACCATTTAGTGGTTTTGCACTCTGTCACTGTTCCCACCCACACCGTCTCTGTTGCACGGGTTTTGATAGGCGCCATTCTACATATGGTGATCTGACCTGGTAGGTACCCTCTTATATCTTATTTATGCCCTTGCGGTATTTCAAGGTCTCTATCATTTATTTATTTTATTTTATTTATGTCTTTGGTAACCCGGTAGGTGCACTGATCCAAAGAACCATTTTCAGTCTTGACCCAGGCTACAGAAATGTGGCAAAAATAAGTACAGGTGTAACAGAAAAATGACAATAATACAGAAGATACAATGGACAAGGTACCATACACACAATGTCAGGCAGTACAGGGTACAAGCAGTAATGGTGTAAAAATACAAGGTCAGGTTCAATAACAGTACAAATAACAGTGGTTTTCCAAATTCATGCAGAAATCTAAAAACAACAGAATTAAAGCAGAAAACAAACACAAGATTCAAACAAAAAGAAAAAGGGGTAGCAGAGGGGGGACAGAAGACAGGGGGTCAGGGTAGGCAAGGTTAGAGGCAGGACGTGCAGAGGTGGGAAAAGGGGAGAATTGAGGAGTAGAAAATATTTCTGAGAACAATGGAGGTTGTGGGTATCAAACCTTGGACCTTTTATGTCATAGTCACAAGATGATTAACTGCTGTTCGTCCACTGCACCACCAGAATATTGCTATCATATCCCCCTTCCGCTTTTCTCTCTTACAGGGTACACATATTGAGGTCCTCTAGTCTCTCCTTATATGACTTTTGGTGCAGATCCTGCACCACTTTTGTTACCCTTCTCTGAACTGCCTCTACTCTGTCCATGTCCTTCCAAAGATGCAGCCTACAGAACTGGACATAGTACTCCAGATGGGGCCTCACCAATGATTTGTACAGTGGTATCACCACCTCCTTTTTCTGCTGGTGATACCTCTCCCTATATACCCCAGCATCCCACTGCCTCTTCCCAAAGCCTCTTCACAACGCTTGGTCATCTTTAGGTCATCAGATATGATTACCCCAAGTCCCTTTCCTGTTTGGTGGTCATCAGTACCTCCCCACATTATGTACTCCTTCCCTGGGTTTCTGTGCCCCAAAGGCATGATTTAACACTTTTTTGCATTGAATCTTAGCTGCCACACACTTCATCATTCCTGAAGTCTGCTTAGGTCCCTCCTTTTTTTTTCCACATACCCCACCCCCAGCAGTGTCAAGCCTGTTGCAGATCTTAGTGTGATCTGTAAAGTGGCATACCTTCCCTTCCCAGACCCTCTGCAATGTTGTTTATGAAGACAATAAAGAGGACTGGCCCTAGAACTGATACTTGTTTTGCCCCTCTTGTCACTCTCCTGTCCTCCGAAGGAACTCTGTTTACTACCACCCTCTGTGTTCTGTGTATGAGATATTGTAACAGAATGTCTACAAGACTTTGTCATGTGCCCTGAAAGCATAATTTGTTCCAGCCATTCACATCAACCCTTACAAGTGGACCAGTGGTCAAACTACTGATTACATGGCAGTGACTTCCTATTAGGTCAATTTTCCATCTTCACTACCCTCCTCTTCATCTTCCTCCTCCTCTGTGTTAAGTGCCAGGCAGCAGCAGTTGCAATTTACCAGGACAGCTTTATGTATTGCAGGCTTTGACAATGACCATCATGCAGAACACTTGTTATACTGTACTTCCTTCAACAGAAGCTTGCTGAGTGGCTGACACCACACTCATTCACACCAGGACTTATAGCATCAGGTAATGCAAAGCACATCATAAAGGCAGTTGAGGATGGGGATTATACACATGATCCATGGTTTGAGCCCTGTATAAATCTGGTAGTTCAGTGATTCCTGTGCAGACATGTGTAGGACTGACCAAAAAAGTTTGTGGTAATTTTTGTTATTTTATAATGTCACAGAAGCTGTTTGCAGAACATTGAGCAGAGGAACCACCCTTCCTTCCACCACTTGAAACAGGATGTGGCAACAAATTGGAATTCCACCTATAACATGATGGAATGGCTGCTAGAACAACAGAAGAATATCCACCAATATACAGTACCACTGAGCATGGTATTGGCAAAGGAGAAGTAAACATCATCCCAAATCAGTGGTGCCTAATGGAGACACTCTGTACTGTGCTAAAGCCCTTTGAAGAGGCCACAAGTGCTGATGCAGCTTGTCTATGCCAGGTACTCCTCCTCATTGCCCTTATTAACCTGTTACTTATTCATATGAAAATGCAATATGAGGAAAAGAAGGATACCGACTCTCAAGCTAGTAGAAAAGATAAGTTCACATTTCTGGAATGATGCACACATTTCAAAAATGCATACACGTGACCATGACATTGTGTCTGTTTTCTTGGACCCTTAGTTTAAAGACACATTTGGAACATCCCTTGATGCACAGGAATGCGGTAAGGATCAGCAGATATATAGAGTGGCTTATCCATCTAGTATCTGTATGTATGGCACAAAACAAGAAAAGGAACCCAGAACAGAAGAACAACACTCATCATCATTTCTTGTTGCAATCATACTGACAGTCCATGTGAAGGAGAGGGAAGAAAGAGGATCCCAATGTGTTTCCACTGCTACAAACATCAAGGCAATCTGTTACTACTGCTGCCGCTTCTGAACCACTCAGAAAGAGAGCCACTGATGGCAAACCACTTTTTGAACAACTGTCTGATGAAAAAGCATTGCAAAGCACTTTTGGACAACAGCTGTGCCTGAGATGCCAGCAAACAAACTGGTGCAGGACTATCTAGATAAGAACGGGTCACTAGCAAAAGGAGATGAACCTCTATTCTACTGGTCCGCAAAAAAAAGACCATCTGGCCCACTTTGATACAAGTAACTGTTGAACACCTCAGTTGCCCTCTTGCAAGTACATACTCTGAGAGGATTTTCAGTGCTGCAGGCAATATTGTTACAAGCAGAAGAGCATGACTTTCAACCCAAAAGATAGAGAAGCTCACTTTTTTAAAAATTAACCTGCCCCTTTTTTCAAAGCCCTTCTTACCACAGTTTATTGATGATGAGTCTCCTACAATTACAGCTTGGCTAAAGACAGAGGAAGATGATGAGGTGGATGGGGAGGGTTTCTGCATCCATTTCTTTTGAACCAGTAGCCTACACACACACTCTGGGATGCTGCACTGTTATCTTCACACAGTCTTCTTCAGAGTAATGTTTGCTGAATTTTTGACAGGTCTACTCAGGCTGAATAAAAAATTTTTGGGTCAACATTGCTCATGAAACCTGCGTGTAGAACATTTATTCATGGCAAAATGAGAAGCTTTGTCCATATGTTGCAATACGCCAATGGGCACACAATTGTTTGGTCCCAGTAGCCTACACTGTGGGATTCTGTACTTATACAGTATGTTGATTGTACACATGGGTCATACAAGTTTAGCCATTTTATGAGTATTGTTATTTAGCCACATACGCTTGTTTATTACTACTAGCATGGTGCATGTTTGGCACTGACTGAATGGACTCCAGTACCCCTCAATGTGGCCCACTGCATTGTCCTGCTGTTTTGAGTGCCTTGTCAGCCCAGTGCATTATGTTATTTCATGTTATCCTATTTCCTAATGCTTTCAAGTGGTAGAACCAGCACAAGCTAATCTGCCATGGAGAGAAGTTTGACAAACTTTACACAGTTCAAAGGTAGAAGTTCATGTGGCTGAACTCTGGAAGGTTACCACAGTGTTACTACTAAGCACAGCATGCATGGACCTCCCAATTCAGAAGGAGAACCTGTTGCATTATATAGGTGTTAAGCCCTCAGCATACCATGGGTGGGCCTCATCATCAAGCTGGAGAACCAGTTACAAACTGATGGAGGAGCATAACAGGACAGGTTGGATAAGTACTGTCCCCTTGTGATGCCCCTTCTGCTATTCTGAATTCTGTATCAGACCTTGCCCATCTCACCTTCCTTCTAGCCTCTCTCATACTAGCCAGGTACATTTCCATGTTCTAATCCGTCTGATTTGACTTGTAGTTATTTAAAACTCTTCTTATTTTCTCCCTCACTGCCAACATTACACCTTTATTAAACCACAGTGGTATTTTCACCCTCATATTTCTACCTATTACCTTAAGTCAAAGGTTTATTGCCTCTGGTATCCCTGGCTTAACCTATTCCATTTACTAGTCACCCCTACTTCATCTTTCACACTTGCTTTCTTTTCTCTATTTCACATATCCTACAGTAGTTACACCAGCTCTTCTGAAATCTAATACTTTTGTTAATGATCGTTTGATATCCCAACCCAGAATGTTCTTGAACCATACTGTCAGGTGATTACTGAGTCTTAAAACTTCATGAACCCTGGCAATCCCCATCTATTTCCATCAGCAAAAACTATACCCAAAATAGTTTTCCCTAGTAGGTTCATTTACCAACTGCATTAGGATTGCCCAGTGCATGATCGCCACAAAAATCTAGTGGTGTACAAACTTAAAAAAAATTGCATTACAATTTAATTCACTAATTAGCTGCAATCTGCAGTTCATCCATCCTGAGACATGTCAATTTATGGTATAGGAATAACTTAGCGAACTGCAAATTTGGAAAAATTCACCGGTGAAATGGGGCCCAGAGGCAAAGTTGGCAATGTAACATAGGGTTGGAGTGCACATTGTACTGAAATTAGCTGTATGCCATGATGAGGCATGCAGCTATGGATTTAAATACAGTTCTTGACTACTTCATCAGATACTGTAATGATGCCTGTGACATTCATGCCCCCATGTAAAAAATGAAAGTTCATGACACAACAAACCCATGGATAACTTTGGACCTTATGAGGCAGATGAATCACACAGACCACCTCTGGTACTGTGCAAGAGCCATGGGCAAACCAGCTTATATCCAGGAATACAAAGCAGCCAGGAACAAGTGCACCTAGGCTATCCATGTGGCAAAAAGAATGTATCATAGGGAGCAGCTCCCTACCACCTGGATGACGGAAAAAGTTTTGGGAATAACATAAAAGAGGCAACTTGTAAAGACTCCAAGACTGCTCCTACAATGCTCAATATTAACAGTACTCCTACGCTTGACCCCATGATCATAGCAAACACCTTCAATAACATGTTTATGGACCTTGGCAGTGTCCTTCCCCTGGATTACTTTAAGGACAGTGAGGACTCCCTGAATAACATTGATAAATGGCCTGATGACTCGGCCCCAACACCCCCTCCTTTCTACTTTAAAGAGATCCCACAGTAAATGGTCAAAAAGTACCTTGCAAAGGTTCTTGATAAGTCCAGGGCAGGCACAGCAGCAATGCGCTTGATCTCAAACTAGTTGCACTCACCCTTGATGTTACACTGATTCCCATCACAAAGATTATGAATTTGTCCCTTAAATTGACACAATTCCCCATGTTCTGGAAGTCAGCAATTGTTACACCTATTCACAAAAGTGGAGACCATTCCCTACATACAAACTACAGACCAATCTTTATCCTCCCACCCCTCTCCAAGGCACTTGAGTGCATTGTTACCAACCAATTGGCTGATTATTTGGACAAGTACTCAATCCAGTGCCCCCACAGCATAGATTTAAAAAGGGGCATAGCACCTCCACAGCACTGATTGAGTTCAGTGGCTTCATTCATAAATCCCTGGATCAAGGTAGCTTAGTGGGCACGGCCTTCAGAGACCTCACTAAGGCCTTTGATACAGTTAACCGCACTCTCCTCCTCAAACAGCTATCCTCCATTGGACTCTCCACAGACACTGTCTCCTTGTTCAGAAGCTATCTAGCAGATCACAAACAGTGGGTGAGAATAGCCAATGTTGCCTCACACCATCAACCAGTTCAATCTGGAGTTCTGCAAGGCTCCATTTTGGGGTAGCTCCTCTTCAGCATCTTCCTTAACAATCTCTCCTGCTCATGCTAACAATACATCCTACTTCATGCGGATGATGCGGTGATCTTCACTAGTGGGACTGACCCTCAGCCACTAGAACAACAACTTCAATCTGACTTCAAAGATGTGGAGGACTGGTTCAGGAACAGCAAACTGATACTGAATTATAAAAAAAATGAAAGTAATGTTGTTTATTGCTGCTTTTAGCAAACACAGAGCCAGATCACTCAGCATCAAGAACTCATCTGGTGACCCACTTGAACAAATTCATCATGTTAAGTACTTACGGGTGACCCTGGATAGCTCTCTGTCCTTCACACAACATATCAATAACATTGCCAGCTCTGTAAATATCAAAATTAGGTTATTACACAGACACAAGCATAGTCTAATGCCAGAAGTCCTTAGACTAGCAATCAACAGCTCCATTCTTTCCATTATCGATTATGGATTGGTCATTTGTGGCTCAGCCACTAACACCTCCTTTCACAGAATTGCAATGGTGCTTAGTAAAGCCAGACGTCTTCTCACTGGAGCAACTAGCCATACCCACATGTGTGAATGCTATAAACAGACAAGTTGGCTGCAACTTACTGTCAGGATCCAACATCAAACATGTCTGCTAACTAAGAAAGCTATGCTCGGGCTCCTTCCCCCTGGAACTACTAACCTGCTCAATCCATACTGCAGCACTCAGCACACTCAGAGCTCTGTAAACCAACTTCTCTTCATCCCAAGATGCCAGACCACTCAAGGTCAAGGCTCATTTGCATATAGATCACTCCTCTGGTTTAATGCACTACCAATTGATATCATATCCCTTTCTAAACTGGGTCCTTTTAAAGGTTCTCTTCATCAATATCTCACATCAATCAGTTCCTGCAAATGTGCCCGCTGACAATGTAGGCTGCAGCAGTCCTCTCAACCCCTAGGGTAGGCACCTTTCTGCCTCCTATTTTGTCCACTGCCCTCCTTTTGACCCCTCCTTCTCCCTCCCTCATTCCCTGCTCCTTTCTTCCCTATCCTTACCTGCCTTAACCTTATATTACTCATACCTAACTCCCTCGATTTGACAATGCCTCTGACTGCTTATTTTCTTGCAAGATGCTCTTGCTGCCCCTATTCTGCCCCTGCTATAACTAACTGCATCTCCTAGGTCCTTTATCCTACCCCCAACTGTAACGTTATGTAATACCTACATTTGTTTATTTCTTTGTTTATTTTTTATTTGCCTTGCATAATGTTATTTTGTACTGCTTGTCACAATGTCATCTAACAACTACCTTTGTACATTTGTCTCCCTCTCTTTGACTTGGAACCTTTGTAATTGAGATATTTTTTGACTCAAAGATATTGTAATCTGAGAAATAAATAAAATAAATAAAGAGGCTATATTCACTGTAGTCTCATGAAGACAGTGTAGGAGATAAGCTGTTCCTCTGCTTATCTGATCAAAATAACTTTTAAAATCCTTAAAAAATAGTAATGGGTGAACAGCTCTGGTACAGTTCTAAACCTTCCTGGACTGGGTCAATTTGAAGATGGGGGGGGCAGCTCAGAGGTAATTTAAGGAAGTATTTTTTCACAGAGAGGGTTGTGGATGCATGGAACGGCCTTCCGGAGGAGGTTGTGGAGTCAAAAACAGTGGTGGAATTCAAGCATGCATAGAATAGTCATAAGGCAATTCTAGGGGGTGGGGGTAAGAAGAAGTAGGCTGCTGGTTAACTAGGATCTGCCGCTTATCCATTAGGTAGGGAAATGGGCAGACTGGGTGGGCCAAGCGGTCCTTATCAGCCGTCAAATTCTATGTTTCTATGTTTCTATGTATCTGTAAGCAGTGCTCTAATGAAGAACAGGTTGTGAAGGTACAGGAACATGATCACAATGTATCACAGGTATGCTCTTCCAAAGGTGATGAGTCAAAATGTGATACTGATGAGGTAGAAGATGCCACATGGGTTCCCCCACCCAAAGCAAACAAAAAGCAAACTCATACCTGTACAGCAAACACCACCAGTAGCCACAGCCAGTAGTGGGAAAACAATTAGCATTCATGGTAGCTCTTCTGGGAACCACAACAGTGTGCATGAATCAGGGTCTGAAACAACTGCCAGCAAAATTTCTTCAGTTCATGGCATGATGACAAAATGTTCCACCCATTTCTGTGGAGCTATTTTCATATACAGTAAGTCCCAAAAATGAATGTTTTGCTGTCTGCACCTTTTGTTATCAGGAAGTTAGCAGCTTGAAAGTGAGGGGCCAGTTCGGGACAATACCAGTAAAAAGGCATTTGCAAAGAGCACATCCAGTAATTTGGCTGGACAGCAGTTCTGAGTAAGGAGAAGGTACAGTAGCTGTGATAACAATAATCCTACAGACAATAGTGATGGTAAAGGGACTGAGAGACATGGCAGACAAAAAACATGTTTGACTTTACTGACAAAAGTATTTGGACAAGCTACTGTTTTGCCACTGCAATCCTGTGGTTTTGCCCCCCTGCACGATCTAAACAGCGGACCATTACTGCAATGCTTGAACAAAAAACTGCCTACAGTAGATCACATAAAGTCATGTTAAAAATGAATCATTTAGTAGCTGAATTTATTGCCAAGGACCTGCAACCATTTTCTGTGGTGGAGAATGATGGTTTAGTACCCTTTCAAAATATTTTGCTGCACGTTGCAACATACCAAGCTGTAAATATTTTGCAACTGTGGTTGTTCCCAAAGTGTATGAATTTATAAAAGTAAAATAAAAGTGGCTCTTCAAGAGACTGAATGTGGTTGTGTGCACCTGACCACAGACATGTGGTGGAGTTCTGTAATCACTAATTATATGTGCATCACAGCACATTGGATGTCACAATGGTCATCAAACACCACCTCAAGCAGCAGTGTACCAAATGGTAGACAAAGAATAGCAGCTGTTTCTTTTAGCATGTTTGGTAAGCATCACATCACTGACAATATTTTGAAAGAGTTGTCTAGCAAAATTTCTTAGTGGTTAGAGCCCCAGGGACTCCAGACTGAATTTGTGGTTTCAGACAATGGCGACTATATTGTTAGTGCATTGAAATGTGGTGGTTTTACTCACATTCTGTTTGCACACTAATTAAATGTGTCCTACTGACTGTATACACTGCACTATTCCTTGTAAACTGATGCTGTTGTATCTTCTTTTTGAAGTTATGTTGTGTTCTTCTGTCCTATTGTACTGCACTGTCCTATGTTATCTGACGTATTTCTCCAGGGCTGTACCTGAAAATATGCAGTTTCTGTCTAGTGCACTTACCCAGTAAACAAAAACTAAGTAAAAAAAATAAATAAATCTGTTAGTATAAGTTTTCCTTTCCAGTGACAATAGTATTGTAACACCAGCGGGAGTTGCAAAGAAAATCTGTAACCAATTTAGTCACTCTAAAATTATGTGGTATCTTAACTAACCTCCAGAAAAAAATGGCTTACCAATAGAGCAACTAAAACAAAATGTTCTGACAAGATGGAACTCAATGTTTTGCATATATGAGAGACTTCTCACACAGAACAAGGAAGTCCATGAATATACCATGGAGCAAAATGTAGCAGATGGTGTGCTGAATTCATTCCAGTAGGGCTTCATGGAGCAGCTCATATTGCTCTTGACTCCCTTTGAGGAAGAACTTGACAGACTAGCAAAGAGAACACTACTCTAAACCAGGTTATTCCCATTAAAAATTTATTGAACAAGGAACTCAGGAGGCTACATAGTGGTTTTGACCAGAAAAGAGACAAATCTGGTATATCCCTTATGAACCTACTGATACAGCAATTTCAGAACTGCAGAAGACTTCATAATATCATGAAAGACAAAAATGTTCTTCTTTCAACTCTTCTTAACTCCTGGTTTAAGTTGCAACAGTTACCTCCTTCAGATCTCGTTGACTCTCATCTTGAATACAAAAACATGCGGATTTCATCAACTGCACAGGAAAAAGAAGGAACTGTATTTGATAATACAGATGAATCACATGATGTGGATGCTGCAACTAATGACGAAACATCTATTGGTGGTGACAGCAATAATTTCTCACTCCTCTTTCTCAGCCCTTGAAAAGGGCATGTCATTCTGAAAAGCACAGAGATGACTTTCACAATTTTTGTCAGAACTCATGGAAACTGATTATTCAGATGTGTCTGTCATGGAGCTGCTTTCTTTGTCTTTGTCTGATATTGTGGATGCCTATTTACAAGAACCACTCATTAATATTACTGATGACCATTTGGAGTGCTGGCTGTAAATGAAAGACATCTGGCCTGCACTATCTGCTTTTGCTATTGTGCTTAATTGTTGCCCTCCCACCAGTGTTTACCGGGAGTGTATGTTTAGCACTGCTGGAAATGTTGTCTCTGATGGCTGCACAAGGCTTAATCCTGAAAATGTACACTGCCTTACCTTTCTAAAGGTCAATCTCAACAAATTCTCTTGCCAGTTCAATGAACAGTAGCAGGAACATAAAAGTGATGATGAAGAACAGCTGCAATAGGTGTCTCCTGATAAAGGTGCTTCCTTGGTGGTGCTTGAAGCAGATGGTGATGATATTTAATTTAATCATTTATTTCTTAGATCTCAGAAGACAAAGGTTAACAACCATAAGAGCAAGATCAAGTAAACCAATTCCTTCTTGTGAGGTCACAGTGTACACGACATCATATGTATTGCTGTATGTGTTTTTCCAAGTCAATTCTGGAAACCAGGTGGAGTGTAATTTGTTTATTCAGGAAGTTAAAAATATAAACAGGGCACAGGTAGAGAATTTCTCAATGTCTTGGGTGGAGGGTGGGACCAAGAAGGCAACACAAAGGAAAAATACCTATATACACACACACGGCCACCTTGAGTGCCAGCCCTTGTGGTCCTCGGGACCTGCACCATGTGGATCCCCCTGGCTTTATGACAGGGAAGTGGCGATGGGGCTGGGGACTGGCAAGTGGGCTTCATGGTCAAACTGGGGAATATGGATGTGGGCAGGACAGTAGTGCAGGGGGTAGGTAACTTGTTGGGCGGCAGGACACAGAGGGTGGTGGTAAATGGCTGTCACTCCACAGAGGAAAAAGTGGCCAGTGGGGTACCACAGGGATCAGTGCTGGTACAAGTCTTATTCAACATCTTCATCAGTGACATTGCACAGGACTTAGAAAGCATAATTTCTCTGTTTGCTGATAACACAAAGCTCTGTAACAGAGTAGACACACCAGAGGGTGTGGGCAGAATGAGAAGGGACTTGCAGAAACTTGAAGAATGGTCAAGGGTTTGGAAGTTGAAATTCAATGCAAAGAAGTGCAAGATGATGCATATGGAGCACAAAACCCTGGCACAATATATCAGTTGTGGGGTGAGGATATAGCATGCACCAAGCAGGAAAGGGATCTTGGGGTTATCATCTCTGATGACCTAAAGGTAGGGAAAAAGTGTGACAAGGCAGCAGGTAAAGTAAATAGGATGCTAGGATGCATAGGCAAGGGCATCACTAGCAGGAAAAGGGAGGTCATAATTCCACTATACAAGACACTAGTGAGGCCCCACCTGGAGTACAGTTCTGGAGAACTTACTTACGTAAGGACATAGACAGGATAGAGAAGGTTCAGAGAAGGGCAACAAAGATGGTACATGGATTGCATCACAAGTCTTAACAAGACAGGTTGAAGGAACTGAATATGTACTCCCTGGAGGAGAGGAGGGAGAGAGGGGATAAGATAGAGGCATACAAGTATCTTACAGGGAGGAACAGGGTGCAGGAATACACTATTTTTAAGCAAAAAAGATGTTCCAGGACTAGAGGGCATGGGATGAAGTTGGAGGGAGGACGATTCAGCGGAAACATGAGGAAGAATTTCTTCACAGAATGGGTGGTGGACAAGTGGAACACCCTGCCAGAGAAAGTGGTGGGGGCTGAAACAATCACGGGATTTAAGAATGCATGGGATAGACATAAAGGAGTTCTGGAGGTACGGGTTAAGGGGCGACAGACTTCTAGGAAAATATAAAGTAAATGTACAAGCTCAAAGGGGCAGACTGGGTGGGCTGTAGGCCCTTATCTTCCGACACTGTCTATGTATCTATGGTAGGAGCAGGTGGTGGTTGGGGTCAAACAGCTCTATAAAACAAAACAAACAAAAAACAAAAAATTGACTGCAATTATTGGTTGTGGAATCTTGTAGGATAAATCCAAAACTGCAATGCTGGGTTGGGGGGGGGGCAATGCCAACCACATAAGTTACAAAATACAAGTAATAAAAAATTATTCATTAATGAGGAGTGTGTGGGATGGTTTGGAGTCCATAATCCATGGTATAACATCACGTAGGTAAGCAAAATAATCACAAATAAAAAATAATAACATCTTAAGTCAAAAGGATGGGAGGGATGGATGGTGCTGGTGCTGGGGCCCCATCTTATGTCTTTCTCATGCTGCCTGTCTCTCACCAAAAAGCATGACAGATTTAGTGAAGGGCTACACTCTGCTGTGGTCTTTCTTTGTTGAATTTGTTGGTCTGTCTCTCTCTTTCTAACATTTGGCACTCTGCCTCCTTTCACTGCAAAGCTCAAATGATCTGCATACACTGGGCTGGATACACAAATATTTTTGGGACCAAGTCCCTCTCTGCAACTCCCATTGTGGATCAAAATCTCTACAGCTGCAGAGATTGCTGTTCACAGTAGCTGTGGAAGATGTTACAGCTGGTCCCACCAGCTGTAACATTTTTTGCAGCTGCGGTGATTTCCATGGCAACGTCACCTGCAAGCTGCCATAAACTATGGAGCAGATCAGAAACTGGCTCCTCTTTTGAGAACACTGAAGCTGAAGGAGAAATTGCAGTTCTGCAACAGTCAACCCACTTGAGCCACTTTTTTCCCATAGCTGCGGGATTTTCAGGAGTTATCTGAATTCAGCCCACTCTTTCCTATGAATGTCGTGTTGGCTAACACACAGGATTGGCAAGAACAACAGCCAGTTTTTTTTATTGCTGGTGGCTGCTTGCTGACCTTGAAAAATTACACAAAAATACAGACACAAAATTGTTTTTTAAAAAGGTTAAATGTATTTTTTTTAAACAGAGGGATCTAAAAGAATAACACTGATGCATTTTTCACACTCAAATAGACTAAAACAGGCCTACAATTCATAAGAGTAAATCAGAAAATTTTGGAAAAAAATCAGAGTCTGAATTAGAACTGGGTCTCAGCTGATCCTCCCATCCCTAAAAAAAAAACACTAATGTTTTGATTCCAAATCACTCACAACTTATTCTAGTGTGCCCTGTGCTGCAAAATGGGTGTTTTTTTGTATCTTTTTGTGCAGACTGTTTAGTTTAAAACAGTAGATTTGTTTTCTGCAATGACACACTGCTGTGGGAGAGGGAGGCATATTCAGCAGGCCTTATCCCAGAAAGGTCTGGAGCCATTTTGACTGAGCAGGCGATATGTTATTTTTTTTTTCTCAGTCTTTCTTGTTCATTATTGTTGGTCTGTAGTTTGTCATCCCTCATATTTCTGTAGTTTAGTTTGATGTGTTTAAGTGAAGTATTTTATCAGTCTCTTCCTATATTAATTTTTGAGTTCTTAAATGATGGTGCCCAGTCACTTTGTTGTACTACGTTTTTTGTTAATTACCCCTGTCTTGTCATGTTAATTTCAGTTGTGTTAAAAATTAAATACAAAATTTAAAAAGTAATTTTTGGGTGGGTTTACTAACTACTAATAGTTCATTAAACTATTTTTTTTTCTTATTTTTTAGATCACACTGCTAATTCCTTGGGAGAGATGCTGTCTGAGATTAATTAGTTGTACTGAAGACTTTCTTTAAATGCCGAATGTTGTCGCGCTGGCATTGGCTTTGGCAGTGCAGTGCAGGAAAACATTTTGGGCAGGATGAGAAAAGTGACAGCTGTACAGTTCATAAGGATGTGTAAATAAATGCCAGTGCTGAAAAAATGCCATGGAAATATTGCAAATTTGCGAAGCTACAAGGGTGCGTGGGAAATGCGCAATGCATGCTTGCGACACAGTCATTTTATGGACATTCGGCATCAAATTTTCAACACTGGTATTTTAGCACCTCTGCTCATGCACAGTGTGACTGTTATTTCCTCAAACAGTCCCAAAAAGTGGTTTCGCACAGCGACCGCATTATTCTGCGCCAGACGTGCGAAAACACATTTTGGGCAGGATATGTGAAATGACAGCTGTACTGTCCATCAAGAACTGTGGAAAAATGCCAATGGTGAAAATCTAGAGTGAAAATATTACAAATGCATGGCGTTATGGTGTGTGTGCAGTCAATGCGGCGCGCTCTCATAGCGCCAGTCATTTATGAGATGTCACCAAATTTTCAACATAGGCATTTTAGGACTTGCTCATGAAGGAGTCACTGTCATTTTCATAATGTGGCCCAAACACTGATTTCCCACAGCAACTGCGCTATTGTGCGCCAGAAGTGCGGAAACACATTTCAGCCAGGATGTGAAAAATGACAACTGCACTGTTCACAATGAGGTGTACAAAAATGACAATGTTGAAAATCTGACATTAAAATATTGCAGATTCACTAAGCTATGAGCCTGTATAGCAGCTGCACAACACACACTCATAAAACAGCCATTTTTTGGATTTTGTCCAACAAATTTGCAACATAGGCTTTTTGAGAGCCCACCTCATGAACAGTGGCACTGTCATTTCGTTAATCAGTCCTGAAAGGTGATTCCATGCAGTGACTGCGAAATCACCTTTCAGGACTGGTTAACAATATGACAGTGCAAGAATTCATGAGGAGGGGTCCCTAAAATCCCATGTTGAAAATTTGGTGTAAAAATTCCTAAAAATGCCTGAGATATGCATTAAAGTTGAAACCCCCCTATTTTTTCCATTATACAGCTTACTGGCATTTCCTCAGTTTGCAGTCGGCTTTGAAGAATGCAGACATGTTCTCAGTTCACCGAAGATCATCGCACCAGACTCCAGAGGTAAGTATGGGGTGTGTGTGGGAAGGCAGGGTGTGCAGTGGGTGGGTGCGGGTTGTGGGAGGGCAGGCTGGAAGACTATGATGGACCGTTTTTGCTTTATAGGTTAAAAATTAAAAATAAAAGACATCAGGGGAACTTTTCATTTTCATAGGTGCTTTGGCATGCTGGGAATGCCACCTGAGTGTGTGTGTGTGTTGGTGGGTGCTTTAGCCAAAGGGAGATTGGGCACCCCCCCGGCAAACAAGGAAAGGGGGGACGCAGGAGCCGAGGGGATTGGCACACCCTCCACAAGCAAATAAATGCAAGGCACCGGGTGGGGGAACACATTTTGCTGATGGAGAGTGGACTCCACCATCGGCAAAATTCAAGGGGAGGGAGGGATACATGCCGATGGGTATTGGGCCTTTTTCAGCAAAGGAAAACAGTTGGGTGGGCGCATGATGCCAAGGGTGATTGGGCACCCCCTCAGCAACCAAAAAAAGGGGGGTTACATTATGCCGATGGGGATTGGGCACCCCCGTTGGCACACAATAAAGGGGGGGTTGACAGGCAACAGTGGCAGTTACTGCCACCATGTTGTCTGCAAGTGGGGGGAATGCGTGTTGTGGTCATGCTGCATGAGAGCTTCGCTCTCATTGTAGAGCACCTTTTCTTTGATCTCTTCATCTCATTAGCTAGGCAGGTTGCTGGCCCCTGCTGCTGGCTGATTGAGGAATGTGGGACACACCCACTGGAGCATGCCTTGCATTTGCCCAACAGTGACCGTGCCTCCAAATCTGCGCTACCACAAAATGTTGGCTGCGCAAGTGTGCCAACATAAAAATGGCTGGAAAGAGACACTCTATTAAGTGGAATGGTGCTGGCAAGGCAGCAAAGAAGTGTAGATGTTCTGTGGGGCAAAATGGTGTTGCAGATTAAAAAAACAACATCTGCAATTGTCTCTTCTATGGGATTTAAAACTAGTAGTAGCAGCAAATGAGAAGTTGGTGGCAATGGTGGTGCATTAGTGCATCCAAGTCTTTCTCTGTCACATCTGTTGCTTGCATGCTGGAGGGGGCTAGGGGAGGCGGCAACAAGGGATCAGTACAAGAGGTGGCAACATTTCTGGCTCAGGCACAGAGGTCAAGGAATAAGTTGTTGTTGGTGACCCCTTGACATCTAGTGGTAGTGGTGTTGAGACTGTTCTTTATGATAACATTCCTATACCCAATGTAACTGTAGCACAGCAACCTGAGTCAGAGGAGAGAGAGATTGGATTCTGAAGCAGTCAGAAATGACTAGAACTAAAAATGTAGGTCAGACTCATGATGATGAGACAGAGTGAAAGCCTGAAGAAAAATATGATGATGATGAGGACGGAGCTCAGAAGGAAAAGGAGGATTTCAGTGGATGTGCGGATGATGATATTGATCCCTAATGGGAGCCACAAAAGGAAAAGAAGAAATGAGGTGCTGCTTAATACGTGGGGGTATGCCCACTATCTTTACATCCAACCACCAAAGTCCCCCTAATAGTACACCTATTTTTTCTGCTAGTGATGAGCCCATTACACATCAGTTATCCAGTGTTGAAGTTCACAAAACATCTAAAAAATACAACCATTTTTAGTCCTTCCCCTCCCCTGTCCCACTACCACCATGTAAAATCAAGGAGTACCAAATCCCTAGTCTAGGATTTATTTATACATGACCCTGCTGATGAAACAGTCACTATGAGTCAGCTATGTCAGGCTTGAGTTAATAGTGAAAAATGAGCAGCCACCTTGGCACCAGTAGGCTACAAACACACCTAAAGTCAAGGTACCTGTTACACTGGACTCAACATTACAAGGAAGCAGATGCAGAGGATCCCTTTCCCTAATCATCAACATTAGTCAAGGTAGTCAGACGCTGTATGGAAATAGCCCATGTAGAGAGAGGAGTGACTGAAGAGGAGTATAAAGAGGAGGGGTGTAGTAGTGGGCATAGCAGCAGTGGTGGTTAAGTAATGCCACCCAGAGATACCAGACCACATTAATCCCATTGCAGAAAATACCCCAAATCACTATTTTCATTAGAACAGCACATATTAGTCCCCAGAAGTCAAATACTTCCCCACCAAAAATGCTGCCATTATGTGTCCAGCTGTTTCTCATCCCAACACCGAGAAAGGTTCAGCCTATGCTGAATAGCATGTTCGAGTGTCAGTAAAAATAGCCACCAAATCATGCAATAGCATATGAGCTAAACACATCAAGAGCTGAAATGATAGCCACTGATCTACTGCCCTTCTCTTTTACGGAAAATGTTGGATTTAAAAGGTTTGCGGCCTGTGCCAATCCAAATGGCAGAGATCTTCAGAACAAATTTCTGCATGTGTGCCATTTCAGAACTGTATGGAATGGTATCATGGATGATAATTCATGCCCTGCAGCATTCAGCCTCACCATACATATATCTGAGCATGATACATAGACTAGTGGCCAAACAGCTAGCAGCTCTTATTTCTGCACTGCTCCACATGGTGGAGAAAGTGTAGTAAGCTCAATTGCAGTGATAGTAACTCTGGGCATTCAACAGCATGCCATGCTAGCAATGAAGAGTATGACTGGATCCCACATGGGGCAGGTCATTTTAGAATTACTCCTGACAGGCTGATGAGTGGCTGCACCCCATTCACTGAAAGCTGGTTTCATTGCTAGTGATAACGGCTCCAAAGTAGCAAAACTTATAAGTGATGGTGGGATCCTCAGAGTGTGATGTGTGGCACACTGTCTTAATCTCACTGGGCAGGAATTTCTAACCTATCCTGATATTAAGTCCATGTGAACTGTGACTCATTGAATCTGTGCCCATATTACCCTCCTAGAGAAAGGGGACATTCTTTAACCAGGAGTAGCACACTAAGATGAAGTTTGTTTCCAGATGCAACCTGGGAGCACAAGGAAGTTAAGAGACTTGCTCAGGATCACACAGTATGCACCCATGTGGCTATGGGATTCAAACCCAGGTCTCCTAGAAAGATCTGTGACCAGCTGAGGTACCAGCAGATACAAAACAATCTGTTGTCTGAAGCTGGAGGTTCTCACAATATGGAACTCAACACTGTATGTGATTGAATCCTTACATGAACAGTATAAAGCCACCTCAGAATATCTGCAGCTACATACAAACTGTGACAGTGCCAGAATATTCATGTCTATGACAACAAACCAGTGGTGACTAATACAGTAGATGGCCTGATCATGATTCTCAGGTCATTCAAGCATGCAGCACAGGCAGTGAGTGGTGACACTGCCTGTATCAAGTCAGGCAATGAAACGTCTGTGGGTGCTGAGGCAAATGCTATTAAATGTACAGTAGATGGTGGGGGTGGTGGTACTGAAAGTTGTACCTTGATGGAACACATGCTGTATGTCTTGGACTGCAGTACTCATATTTCAGGTATTCTGCAGTCTGCAGATTATGGGACTGCCATGATGCTGGACCCACAGTATGATTGTTGCCTTCCATCAATAACTGAAGGTAGGTGTGATCAGGTACAAAATTTAACAGATCTTCTGATAAGATGGGTACATGGGGCACAGACACTAAAGTCAGTTATCGAAGGCACAAGCTGAACTTCACCAGAGACAGGGTGTTGCTAACACCCTACATGGCAAATCAACTGAGAAAACATGAATGGCAAAAGAAAAAAAAAATCCACTTAGGGATGTTTTGCACCAGGTTAGACTTGAAGACGTGGAGCAAAATAAGGAGGCGGAGGAGGAGGAAAATTAGGCCACAGGATTGTGGACAGCACAACACATGGTGGATGAATATTTGGTGGAAACTAGGCACCTTACCATCACTGTTGAGCCCTTGTTATACAGAAGTAGCAAGCTCACTGACTGGCCAGCACTGACCTCAGAAGACTTAAAACTCCTGAGCTGTCCACTCTTGAGTGTCAGTGTGGAGTGTGTATTTAGTTCAGCAGGCACCTTTGTGAAGGACAGTTAAATAAATCTGTCATCTAAAATGTTGGAATTCTAACATACATTAAAAATAATTCAGTGTACATTCCACACAATGCAATCATCATTGCATTCCAACCACATGAAGATGGCAGTGGTGGGGAAAATGAATTAATGACCATGACATTGGAGGCACTGGCAATTTGCTATCTACTGAGGTGTATAAAATGTGGATAAATAATTCCCATAGAGGGACAATTCCAGTCAGCAAGCCTGTGAGGGTTATTTCCTTAATGAGGATGAAGCATAAAGCTTTGTGTTCAATCCTCCCATCCTCTTCATCTGTTGAATCTTTTATTTTATGATTTGTATATCATTTTTTTCTGTCATTTTACTTTTTCCCCAAGTTGTTTGCTGCTATTCTCTGTATCCATTAATGATTTCTTGATTCTACCCTAAATGTGAAGACTACAGAGGAAAAAAAAAAGGATTACTGAACACTGTGGGCCCAATTCCAAAACAATTATGACCTACGAAAGGTGCCTGAGTCAAACATCAGGGGGGTGACACGGGAACAGTGGCAATGTGCCGGAGATGTGGTAGCACCCTGCTGGGGTGCCCTGCACTATTACAGACAACCGATTGGCCCACATACAGGAGGCTGGCAGAAAGTGACCAGGATTCAACCTCAGAAGGAAACATTCTTGGCACCTACCCTATAGGTGCCAGTAACCCCAACACCATTGAGGGGAAGCAGCCTGTCTCCATGTGAGTGGCTTGGTAACAGAGGACTGCTGTGGTGTCCTGGGACTGTTCCCAGCCATCATTTTCACCCTACAACCTGCAGCCACTGTTACCCACCAATGTTGTTTGGGTCAGTGGCACCTATGGGACAAGGTGCCAGGGTCACATCTCTCTGAGGCCTTGTCCCGGTCCTTTTCTGCCAGTCCCATGTACCTGGGACAATTGCCTATCTGTAATAGCACAGGGCACCCTATCACATTGCTACCATGCCCCTATTGCCCACCATGCACCTTGCATCATAATAATTTGCCTTTTGAAAACTGAGCCCAGGGAGTCTAAATAATGTCAATCTTATGTTCACAGGTATAATGTCATATGGAATCCCTCTCAGCAGCAAGTAAGTTGTCACTTCCTACACCTCTGTCTTTGGCTCCATTGAGCCAGTACATGACACAGCCATCACTAATGTGACAGTAAGTATTGTACCATTTTTTTCCTTTCTTGTCTTCACAAGTGACTGACAGCCTTGACTTGGGATGCAATTATATTATGGATTTACTATGTGGCCACCATAATGGACGGCTGAAGAAAAATAATTTCTCTCACATTTTACAGGTAACAGATGGGAGTGGACAATGGATATACTGCGCTACCATAACAGTGGCAACTTGACTAAAATATTATTCATTCATTCATTCATTCTTTCATTTATTGATTTCAAAAGTTTTACCAAGAAAGATTTATTTTTTAATTTTTTATTTTATTAAATTCTCGGATTACAAATACCTTTGAGCAGAAACTGCTCGTTTACAAAGGTTCCACGTCTGAGGATGAGGGGCAACATACATACAGAGGTAGTAAAAGAATGCACAATAAACAACCAAAACAACTAAAAGAAAAAAGAATAAAGATATACAGTTATAACATACTTTGAGATAATATTCATACAACGAGCAGCTTGAGTAGGCAGCTGGCTGTGGTAACAATAAGAGATAGAGGGCACAAGAGGCAGTTAGTATTGCAGGCGTGCGACCGGGTGGGGGGGGGAGAAGAAGTAGGCAGGATAGTGGGCCACTGTCAGAAGGTGGGGGAAAATGTCTTGTACCAGTGGAGAAGTGAAGCAGGAAAGGAGTCACAAGGAAGGCCCAGTGCCAGAGGGAATGAAACCTGGGAAAGGGCGGGCTGTGAGACATGAGTGAGCTGGGAGGTGTTTAGAGAGATCTCTATTCAGAGCTGATATCAGCTGATTCCCAGATGCATCCTAGGGGTGAGGGGTTTGGAACATAGCACAGAACTAAAAAAATAAATAGTAATTAACAGAAATAGCAGTCACATACAGCCATACAGTATATCAAAGGAGCATACTCATTATCGCTGTAAGGCAACACAGTACAACAGGTACTTGCAGGAGATGCTGTTGAGCTTTGATAGGCAAGGGGAAATAACTCATACAGGCATAGCTGGGGAAATGGAGCTTGACATGGCCTGGGCAGTATGAGTGGTGGTGCAGGAAATCAAGAGGTGTGTGGTCATCGACAGCTACAGGTAGGAGTAGAAAAGTCATGAAGAAGAGACTTAAGGAGAAGGGAAAAGAGGGAGAACAGATTGACCAGGGAAGGGTGCACCAGAGTTTAGAAAAGCAATATGAGATGGTGGCTTGACCACCCATTGATTAAAAAGGGAATGGGAAGCATTATTGTGGAGAGGGTAAGAGTATGGAGGGGGAGAGAATGGTAGTGCGGTAAGGTAGGAGGGAAAGGAACCAAAACAGAATTTGTATATAAAGGAGGCACAATGGGAAAGGCACCTGGCATCAGGAGAGGGCAGGGAAATAATAGAGAAAAGTGAGCAGTGGAGGGTACAAGGGGGACAGTATAAGGAAAAATGACAAAAAGAGTGAAAAAAGGCGACCAGTTTGGCAAGGTCGGATTTCGGAGCTCCACTGTAAACTACATCATCATAGTCAAAAATAAGGAGAATCATCATTAAAACATACTCTCAACACATAAGAAGCTTGATACTTACTTTGTTCCAATACAATACACCAAGCCTTGGGTAGACCATATGGTGTATGGCATCAATGTGCAAGAGAAAAATCAAGATGGTGGTCCAGCCAGACCCCAATGTACTTAGACAATATGTACTCAATCATAGCACCATCAAGGGTGTGAAATAATGGGAAGGAGGTGAGTCTGATGAATCTCTGTAGGGTGCCACAAGTCATGGAGACTTATTTTTTGGCACTGAGGGGCAGTTGGTTAGATTGGACCCAGCAATTAATATAAAAATCCAGCTGTAATTGGAAAGTGGTGTCATATAAAGAGGAGCCAGATGCAAAAATTATTGTACTGTATGAATGGGAGCAAAAGAACAGGCAGAGAAGGTGGTTCAAGAATAAAGAAAAGAGAATGGGGCACAGGACAGACCCTTGAGTAATGCTGAGCAGATGGTATACACAGTATAAATCAAGTCTAAATAATTTTCTCTTGATTTCACAGGTCTCCTGATCTATTATCTCCTCCAGCAAGTAACACTTCTTCTCAATCACCTGTGTCTTGGGACATATCATGCTGTTTCATAGTCTGGCCGTCACCAAAGCATTGATAAATATTCTTTCCTAGTTTTTTCTATCTGTTTTCTTTTTTAATTTCATATTCCTTTCGCAAGTTCAGCATAACATGGATTGGAATAGAGCCTAACTAATGTCAGTCTTATCTTCCCAGGTCTCATCTCCTACTCTTTTGGTAAGTGACAGCAAGAGTGGCTCTGGATTGACTCAGTCTGAGAGGGCACCTTAAACCGCACAACAGCTGCAAAATATTACTACCTTTAATAATTTCCGGTTCTGGAGAAAATTCAAGGAAGCAATCATTTTAGATATTGTGCTTGTGCATTTATGTGTGCTAAAGCACTTAACAAAATTGACTGTGAAGTGACTCATTCCAAGTTGGCAACTTAAACAGCACAGCAGAAGCAGCATATTAACAGCATTAATAATTTATGATTCTGGAGAAAATTTTAGGAAGTAAAAATGTTATATATTGTGTCTGTGTATGCTTATCATTACAAAATGGGTTGGAAAAATATAAACGCCTTATTTGTCAAACACTATCACCCTACTGTTGATTAAATATACTATTAATTCACACTTAGGCAGCATACTACTTGGCAAGTTTACAAGATCCATAATGAAACAATATCCAGGCATCAGCTAGAGAGAGAAATTCTATGTTTCTAAAACATTGAGGCAGCCATTTTTTACCATGGTACTATAGTGAAACAGCCAGTCAAAAGTAAAATTGAGTGACCTAATAGCTGCAACATAACATCTTTTGGGCAAATCAACAATGACTGAGTGGCTGGTTGAACACATTCATAATTCTGAGCCTCCCAAAAAGAAAATGAAGAACAAAAGAATGAAAACAACCAAACTGTCAGTAGGTACCTTGAACTTACCTGTACTCACCTTGACCTATTGGAAAAGAAAACAAAAGATGAACAGAATACCCAAAAAAGTATAGCCTGGGCTGCTCAGCTATTTCAGGGCTGGTTATCATCTAGTAATCAAACAGCTAATGATGTAGAAATCTCACCTGCCAACCTGTGTGGCATACTGTGGCACTTCAATGCATCTGCTTACAGCTGTGAAAGCATGCAATATGCAGTCAGCAGCCTGCTCTCTCTACTCACTGGACTAAATAGACACTTTTCTAGTATTGAAAATAAATAGGTTTTTTTAACATCAGCACTGATCCTCTCCTCAAACCAGCAAACAACATGCTTGCTGAGGTTCTGAAGGAGTTTTTTCAAGGCGGGCATGAGAGAGTGACCCACCATCCTTGAATCATTGAAGCTGTTCTCCTCAAACTCCACCAGTCAGATTCACTGTCAGCTGATACAGCTCCAAGCCTAGTTTGCTGGCTGTGGTTCAAAATACAACCAGGCCTGGCCCACAATGGCTTTGAAGGAGTGAGAAAGCGGATGAAGGATTTCCTGTTTGTAATAGAAACATGTGGCCAGGGGAATGAATACCTTATGTTAACTTTCCGTGCACATACAAAACAAACAAATAAAACATGAAACTTAATGAAACAAATAAAGAAAGTCAATGTGGTTTTCTCTTTGCAGATTCCACAAACAACATTTGCCCAGTGAAACAGTACAAGAAATATTTAAGCAAATGCCCCCCGATGCACTCTGCCTTAACCTCCACCCAAACAAATTGCACCACTTCTAAACAGGACATTTGGTAAAGCCAGAAAACAATGGGCATTAATTTCCTCATAGAAGCATAGAATTTGATGGCAGATAAGGACCGCTTGGCCCACCTAGTCTGCCCATTTTCCTACCTAACAGATAAGCTGCAGATCTAGTTAACCGACAACTTACTTCCTCCTACCCCCCCACTAGGACAGCCTTATGTCTGTCCCATGCATTCTTGAATTCCACCACTGTTCTTGACTCCACAACCTTCACAGGGAGGCTGTTCCATGCATCCACAACCCTCTCTGTGAAAAAATACTTCCTTACATTACCTCTGAGCCATCCGTCCCTCTATCTTCAAATTGTGCCACCTTGTTCTTGCACATCATTTTTTCTGAAAGATGCCACCCTCTTGGACTTTGTTGATTCCCTTGAGGTACTTGAAAGTTTCTATCATGTCCCCTCTCTCCCTCCTTTCCTCAAGGGTATACATATTAAGCTCCTTTAGTCTTTATTCGTATGTCTTCTGGTGCAGACTCTGCACTATTTTGGTTGCCCTCCTCTGGACAGCCTCCACTCTGTCTATGTCTTTGCGGAGATGGGGTCTCCAGAACTGCACACAGTACTCCAGATGGGATCTCACCAACTGTCTGTACAGAGGGATAACAACTTCCTGTTTCCTACTATTGATGCCTCTCCCTATGCATCCCAGTATCCCCCCAGCCTTCCTTACTGCCTTGTCACATTGCTTGCCACCTTTAGGTCATCTGATATAATTACCCCCATGTCCCTTTCCATTTTTTCTGTTGTCAATATCTCACCCCCCCCATTGTGTACTCTTCCCTTGGGTTTTTGTTTCCCAGGTGAATTACCTTGCACTTCTTTGCAATGAATCTGAGCTGCCATACATTTGACCATTCCTCCAACCTTGTCAAGTCCCTTCTCATCCTTTCCACTCCATCTGGTGTATCAACCCTGTTGCAGATCTTTGTGTCATCTGCAAAGAGACATACTTTTCCTTCCAGTTGCTCTGCAATGTCACTTATAAAGACATTAAAAAGGACCAGTCCCAGTACTAAACCCTGCTATAATCCACTAGTAACCCTCCTTTCTTCACTGTGGACTCCATTTACTATTACCCTTTGCATCCTGTTATCCAGCCAATTTTTTATCCAGGCTACCACCTTGGGACCCACTCCAAAGCTGGCTAACTTGTGTATTAATCTTTTGTGTGGGACTGTATCAAATACCTTGCTAAAATCTAGGTAGGCCATGTCCACAGCCCCTCCCTGGTCTACTACTTTGGTCACCAAGTCAAAGAAATGCATTAGATTCTTCTGACACAACCTTCCCATCGTGAATCCATGCTGCCTTGGGTCCTGTGCCCCACTGGCCTCTAGGTAATCAACAATTCTTTCCTTCAGAAGTGATTTCATCATTTTCCCTACCACTGAGGTCAAACTAACTGGCCTATAGTTTTCTGCCTCTGTCCTGCTCCCACTTTTGTGAAGAGGAATCACATCCACCCTCCTCCAGTCCTCAGGTACCACCCCATCCTCCCATGATTTGTTAAAGACAGTAGTCAGCGATGTTACTAGTTCTACCCTTAGTTCTTTTAGAATTCTTGGGTGAATCCAATCAGGCCCCATTGCTGTGTCCACCTTCAATTTTATTAGTTCTTTCAGAACCCTTTCTTCTGTAAATGGACTGGTATCGACCCCCGTCTTCAGAGTATTTCTCTTGTTTGGTTTAGGTACCTCCCCCTCCTCTTCCTTTGTGAATACTGAGCAGAAATATTCATTTAGTATCCCTGATTTTCCACTGTCACCCTCTACCCACATTCCCTCACATTTATTAAGCCTCAGTATCCCTCCTCTGGCTTTCTTCTCTCCCTAATGTACCTATGAGACAGAAATGGGCAGGAAAGAGTTAATGGCTTGGATTCTGTAGGTGCCTTATTTTTTTTTAGCAGTTTGGAAAAAAATACAGTCAGGCTGAAATCCTCTGTCCAACAGCATCCGGCTTGTGGAATTCCTAGCTGCTAAATAAGAGCTGGGTCATAAATCTCAAGTGGACATCTCCAGACACACACAGACCTGCAGACATGGACACAGGGAAGTTTGAATGGATTGGATCATTCAAATATAAACTTAAGGTGAAAAGGAAATATAATTGGTCACTGATAGATGTTCACTCTGATTGGGACAATTAAATACATACATGTTAGTTGGTTGGTGCATTTAAAGGGAGAATAGGAATGACCTATTCTCCACAGAGTATATAACCTTCTGAAAGGCAGAGAAGGCTCCCTTGTGCTTTGGAAGCTGGGAGGGGAAACATAAGTTTGAAGCCTACCTTGTAGCTATGTCAGTGGGAGCTGGCAGTTAGAACAGGGTCCAGTGTCTCTTGTAAGGACAGGGAAGGGTAAGTTCAGTGATAGCATATTTCAGTAATAGCCTTCTTCTTTTGCCATCTGTTATTTAAAAACATCTGTTTACTTTTCCTGTATGAATGTTATTCTCTTGTGTTGTAAATATATATCCTGTAAATGCTCAGTGCACTTACTGTTAAGTAAAAGCTATTTATTTGCTCAACAGTTGCGACTGTGATGTCATTTTTCTGAGGTAATAGTTGGTTTCCACTGGCTGAGGTAAACTCTGTGTAGCATCTGCCACCCGAGAGAGACACAATACCAGACTTTAGCTTGTGCAGTCGCACGTTTAATTATTCAAGTTTGTACACTTGAAAGAGGTGCTGGAAGGAAAGTCCGGCTGGTGGCAGTGAATACCTGCGGACAGATATTTCTCTACAAGCTGTTTCAGCCCAGAGGGAGAGGTGGGTTGTCACATATTGGTTGGCAGTGGTGGGGTGATGATAGCAGACTGCGTAGCACACTGAGATACAGAGTTTTCCAGTGGAACAGTTACCTTAGCATTGCAAAACAGGATATATAAGAGAATGCATTTGTACAGCAGTTTTATTTGTTTCTAGTTAGCACAGTAAAGTGTAGCAGTAGATAATGAGCTCCAGAGAGTATGACTCACTTACTGTACCACAGCTTTTTGAAAGGTGCCAGGAAAAGGGGATTAAGCCTGAAGGTCTAAAGCAGAAGAAAAAGGCATACCTCATAGCTACTCTCTTGGCACATGATCTGAAGCAGACAGTCACTGGGAGTGAGTCAGGAACTGAGGCAGCAGACCCCCCAAACCAGCTTGAGGCACTGCGACTGCAGCTGGTGCTGCAAGAAAGGGCATTGGAGGCAAAAAGACTGGATGCTGAAGCAGAAACAAGAAGGTTGGATGCAGAAACAAAAAGATTGGAAGCTGAAACAAAAAGATGGGAAGTAGAGACCAGAAGACAGGAAGCAGAGAAAGAACTTGAAGAAAAGAGACTGGCAGACAGAGAGAAAGAACATGAAGACAGAGCGAAAGAACGCAAAGACAGAGAGAAAGAACAACAGCATGAACTCCAGAGACAACAGCACGAGAAGGAGATGATGACCCTCCGCAGTTAGCAAACCGTGAGTAATGGTAGAGTGAGCTTACCTCATGAAGCCAAAATGAATTCTAAATTGTTACCTCAGTTTAAAGAGGGAGATGACCTCGATTTATTTTTAAGGTCATTTGAGAGAGTATGCTACCAATTAAAATTGACTAAGGCTTCCTGGTCAACTTATCTCACACCCTTACTGATGGGGAGAGCTTTGCATGCATTTTCTAAAATGAGTAATGAAGACTATGCTGATTATGATAAAGTGAAAACAATGTTGTTGAAATGTTTTGAATTACTCCTGAGGCTTATAGAAGGAAATTTAGGGAGTTAAAGAAAAGCCCAGAAGGCAGTTATGCAGAACTGCAGGTTAAACTGTGTATTTACCTTGATAGGTAGATGGAGGGGGCTAAAGCAACCACTGTGGAACTGATTAAAGATGTATTGGTGAGAGAACAATTCCTTAAAATTGTGCCTGAGGACATGTGTGTATGGCTCATAGACAGGGCATGTGCCTCTTCCACAGAGGTGGCAGGAAACACTGACAAGTATCTGTCTAGCCAGCCACACACACAACATAAATCTTATGGTGGGGGGCAGCACATGGTTATAAGGGATCCCATGGGGGGCAGCCCAAAGGAAACCAGCCTGCACCTGAGCCCAAAGTAGAGCCCTCTTGTTCTAAGGGGACTCAAGAAATAGGTCCCAAGAAATGTCATATTTTCAATCAAGTGTGACACTTGAGATATAACTGCCCTCAGAAAATGGTTAAGGGGCAGAGATATGGGGGCAGAGTGATCAAAAGAACACTAGTGTGTTTGTAGGGTGTGTCCAGTTTGAAGAACCACTCACCTCTGATGAGAATCTGCATCCCATTACAGTTAATGGAATAGTAACACAGGGACTGTGGGACACAGGCGCTAACATCTCCTTGGTAAGGCAGGATCTCATTCGGGCAGAGCAGATGGTGCCTGGAAAATACTCCAAGGTCCAGGCATTCACAGGCCACCAGTCCCATTACCAATGGCTAGAATCTTCCTGAGCTGGGAAGGGGGCCATGGAGAAAAGGAGGTGGGAGTTGTAGAGGACTTACCTGTAAGAATGATTGTTGGGAAGAATTTGGACCCCAGAAAAAAACTGGTATGTTTTGTAACTTGTAGTCAGGCACAAGGGCAAGCTTCTGAGGGTGAAGAGGGGTTGACTCTGGGTGGTCCAGCCACACCTCAGCAGCTGAAGAAGTGTCTAGCACAGGGGAGAGGCTGGCTAGAAGCAGTAGTTCAGAACCCCAGTCACAAATAGAGGAGCCCACAGGACTTCCTTCAGAAGGGGCACTGGGAAGGGTCAGACTCGGGCAGCTGAGTGCTGTGCAGTGAAGTGACCCCACCCTGGAAAAACTGAGGGAAATAGCTCATAGGGCTGAGCATTCTCAGAGGGGTAAAGAAGCCATTTACTGGGACAATGGGCTGTTGTACAAAGAAGGTACAACAGAGGAAGGGGTAGATGGTGAGGTACTCCAGCAGCTGGTAGTCCCTAAGGTTCACCATCCACAGCTTTTGGCCCTTGCCCATGATATCCCTTTTTCAGGGCACTTGGGGGTGAGGCACACAAAAAACCATCTAACCAACAATTTCTTCTGGCCTGGTATTGGCAAGGATGTGGCAAATTATTGCAGGACTTGTTCACAGTGCCAGCGGGTGGGGAAAATGGGGGACAAGGCCAAGGCAGCTTTGGTGCCCCTGCCCATTATTGATGAACCCTTCAAGATGGTAGAGGTGGACATAGTGGGGCCATTGAGCACCCCAAGTCACACTGACAAGTGGTATATCCTGGTAGTTGTAGACTATGCCACTAGATACCCAGAGGAAGTGGCCCTAACATTCTCTGAGGCAGAACCAGTGGCAGATGCACTGTTGGAAATATTTAGCTGGGTGGGCTTTCCCCAAAAGATACTGTCAGACTGGGGTGCCAATTTTATGTCAGGGTTAATGAGTAGTTTGTGGGAGAAGTGTGGGATGAAGCAGCTCAAAACATCCCCATACCATCCCCAAGCTAATGGTCTAGTGGATCGACTTAATTCAACCCTTAAGACCATGCTAAGTACTTTTGCTGGCCAGCATAAGAGAGACTGGGACAAATATTTGCCTCATCTCCTATTTGCATACAGGGAAGTCCCACAAGAGTTCACAGGGTTCTCATCTTTTGAGCTCCTGTTTGGTCATAGGGTGCAGGGGCCCTTAGATTTGATTTGGGATGAATGGGAGGGTGACCGTGCCTCCCAAGGGGATTCTGTTGTGGAGTATGTCCTGAACTTCAGGACCCACCTTAGGGAGCTCATGGGGTTTTCTCAGGAGCACCTGGCCACTGCACAACAGCGTCAAAAAGTCTGGTATGACCGTGGGGCCCAAGCCAGAGAATATGAGGTGGGACAGCGAGTGATGGCACTCATCCCTGTCTGACAGAATAAATTACAGGCAGCATGGGAAGGGCCATTCTCCGTTGTCTGAAAGGTTAGTGATGTCAATTACATGATAGAGCTACTGGACAGGAGATGCAAACGAAAGGTGTATCATGTTAACATGCTGAAGCCCTACCATGGCAGTGAAGAAATGGTCCTCGCTGTATGCAGTGCCCCAGAGGAGGAAACTGAGGTAGATCCACTGGTGGACCTACTTGGGGAGGCCAGGGTTGCATCATCTGTGGACAACCTTACCCTCTCGGAACAGCTGACACCAGCCCAGGTGCAAGAAATTAAGAGTGTGCTGAGAGAATTTGAGGACATGTTCACAGGGAAACCGAGGTACACCATGATGGCAGAGCACCATGTGGATACAGGGACCCAGGTTCCCCTGAAACAGTCCCCTATAGGGTACCTGAGCACATTAAGCAGACTGTGAAAGAGGAACTCAAAGAGATGCTGGAACTGGGGGTAATCCAGGAATCTAGTAACCCCTGGGCATCACCCATGGTACTGATCCCCAAAAGGGATGGCACCACACGATTCTGCATGGACTACCAGAAGCTTAATAGCTGCACGAAGTCTGAGGCCTATCCCATGCCCAGAACAGATGAGACCCTGGAGCGACTGAGGGGCAAGTATTTGCCCACAATAGACCTAACAGAGGGCTATTGGCAGGTACCTCTGACCCCTGCGGCCAGGGAAAAATCAGCTTTTGTTACTCCATTTCGTTTACATGAATTTAAGGTAATGCCATTTGGAATGAAGAATGCACCTGCAACCTTTCTATGGCTTGTAGGTCGCATTCTGTCTGGGGTCGGAGAGTTTTCATTGGCTTATATGGATGATATAGCCATATACAGCCAGACCTAGGATGAGCACATCAAGAATGTGCGGGGTGTGTTCCACAGGTTAAAGAAGGCAGGTCTGACAGTCAAGGCAGAGAAGTACCAGGTAGGTATGGCAGAAGTATCCTACCTTGGGCACCGGTGGTAGTGGACACATCCGTCCAGAGCCTGCCAAGGTTGATGCCATCCTGGCTGGCCTACTCCTACCACAAAAAACAGGTCAGGGCATTTCTAGGGACAGCAGGTACTACTGAAGGTTTGTTCCCTGCTATAGCGATCTGGCTAAGCCTCTGACAGACTTAACCAAGAAGGAAAGCCAGAACGAAGTGGTCAGAAGGTTGTGAGGTTGCTTTTCAAGAGCTAAAAGAGGCCTTAAGCGGCCCAGCTGTATGGCTAGCCTAATTATAGTTTAAAGTTTATGGTCCATGTGATGCCTCAGATCATGGGCTGGGGGCTGTGCCGAGCCAAGTTACCCAGCAGGGGGAGGAGCACCCGGTTGTGTACCTCAGCCGGAGGCTTTTGCCCAGAGAGGAGGCATATGCCACAATTGAGAAGGAATGCTTGGGAATAGTGTGGGCCCTTCAGAAGTTGCAGCCTTACCTATATGGGAGAGAATTTACTGTGGTCACAGATCATAATCCCCTGATTTGGCTTTATAGGTCCAGTGGGCAAAATGGTAAACTACTATGTTGGAGTTTGGTACTGCAGGCATGCAACATGACCATCCAGCATCGCAGTGGCAAACAAAATGCAAATGCAGATGGGCTATCTAGACAGGGCTAATGGCATGGTTGGATACTTTTGGGCACTTCCCAATAATTGCATGAATGGCTGTGTCACTTGGGGTGGCCCAAGGGACACGCCTTCATTATCTTGGGGGGGGAGATATGACAGAAATGGGCAGGAAAGAGTTAATGGCTTGGATTCTGTAGGTGCCTTATTTTTTTAGCAGTTTGGAAAAAAATACAGTCAGGCTGAAATCCTCTGTCCAGCAGCATCCAGCTTGTGGAATTCCTAGCTGCTAGATAAGAGCTGGGTCATAAATCTCGAGTGGACATCTCCAGACACACACAGACACAGACATGGACACAGGGCAGGTTGAATGGATTGGATCATTCAAATATAAACTTAAGGTGAAAAGGAAATATAATTGGTCACTGATAGGTGTTCATTCTGATTGGGACAATTAAATACATACATGTTAGTTGGTTGGTGCATTTAAAGGGAGAATAGGAATCACTTATTCTCCACAGAGTATATAACCTTCTGAAAGGCAGAGAAGGCTCTCTTGTGCTTTGGAAGTGGGGAGGGGAAACATAAGTTTGGAGCCTACCTTGTAGCTATATCCGTGGGAGCTGGCAGTTAGAACAGGGTCCAGTGTCTCTTGTAAGGACAGGGAAGGGTAAGTTCAGTGATAGCATATTTCAGTAATAGCCTTCTTCTTTTGCCATCTGTTATTTAAAATCATTTGTTTACTTTTCCTGTATGAGTGTTATTCTCTTGTGTTGTAAATATATATCCTGTAAATGCTCAGTGCACTTACTGTTAAGTAAAAGCTATTTATTTGCTCAACAGTTGTGACTGTGATGTCATTTTTCTGAGGTAATATTTGGTTTCCACTGGCTGAGGTAAACTCTGTGTAGCATCTGCCACCTGAGAGAGACACAATACCAGACTTTAACTTGTGCAATCGCACATTTAATTATTCAAGTTTGTACACTTGAAAGAGGTGCCGGAAGGAAAGTCCGGCTGGTGGCAGTGAATACCTGCGGACAGACACCTTTCTAAAAGCTGTTTCAGCCCAGAGGGAGAGGTGGGTTGTCACAACCTATAAAAGGTCTTATTCCCCTTCTTAACAGAGTTGGCTATCCTTTCCTCAGTTTGGGCCTTTGCTATTCTGACTGCCTTCCCAGCCTCTTTCTGCTTTAACTGAAAGTTCTCTGTCCTGCTCCTTCTGTGTTTTCTTATATTTCCTGAATGCTATCCTTTTCTCCTTAACTTTCCTTGCCACCTCTTTTGAGAACCATAGCATTTTTTTCCTTCATTGTGTTTTGTTGATTTGCTTTACACAAAGGCTTGTTGCCTCTGTGATGGCTGTTTTGATTACTCCCCATTGTTCCTCCACCCCTCCTTCTTGCCTGTTTGCTAGTGCTTTTCTGAGGCACTCTCTCATTTTCCCAAAGTCAGCCCTCCTAAAGTCCAATACTCTTGCTTTGTATGGCTTAATTGTATGGCTGTGTTTATCGTGAACCACACTGTTTGGTGGTCGCTTGTTCCCAGATGGCTACCCACTTCTAAATCTGAGATTCTTTCTCCGTCCCCATTTGAGAGTACCAGGTCTAAGATTGCTCCCTCCTGAGTGGGCTCCAGTACTAGCTGTCTGAGGCATGCCCCGTGTAGGGCATCAAGAATGACCCTGCTCTTGGATGTGCCTGCAGCAAAGGTGCTCCAGTTAACATCTGGCATATTCAGGTCCCCCATCAACAATATCTCCCCTTTTTCTGCCATTCTAAGGAAGCCTTCTATCATTTCCTTGTCCAGTCCCTCCCCCTGAGATGGGGGTCTGTATACAACCCCCAAGAAGATTGTGTTGCCATTTCCTGTCTTCAGGGTGACCCAGAGTGTCTCATCTGCTCCCTGTTTACTCTTTAGTTCTGCTGCTTTGATCCCTTCTTTTACATAAAGAGCTACTTCTACTCCTCTTTTAACCTCCCTGTCCCTCCTGTAGATTGTGTATCCTGGTATGTTGACATCCCAGTCATGGTTCTCTGTGTACCATATTTCTATGACTGCCACAATATCCAGACAACCCTCTTCCATCAAGGCCACTAGTTCAGGGAGCTTGTCACATAGACTACGGGCATTGGTACTCATCACCCTCCACTTTTTGATGGCCTTACCCCTTTGAGCCCCATTCCTGTCCTTACTGCCTTTGCCTTTTTTTACATTTACCTCTGTCCTGCTCTCTAATGACTTCTCTACCTTGGTGTTTACCTCACTAATTACCGTGTTTTGTGGGGAGACTGGGATTTCCCTGCTCCTTTCAGTGCTTCCCCCCTTAGCTGGTTAAATGCTTGCCAATAAAGCATTTAAACCTCTCACCTAGGATCCTGGTTCCCCCCCCAGACAGATGCAGACCATCGCACCAGTATAGGTCTGCATCCCTCCAGGTGGCTCCCCAGTCCCCACTGAAGCCAAAACCCTGAGCTCCACACCAGTTTTTCAAACATTCATTGAATTCCCTGGTGAGGAGTACCCTAGCATCACCCTTGCCATAGACAGGCAGCACCTCCAAGAAGGTTACCATATGCGTTACTTGTCTAAGGCCCCTCTCCAACTATACAAACTCCTCTTGCACTGCTCTGATCCCATTCCTAGCCAGGTCATTTGTCCCTAGGTGGACAATGACATCCAGCTCCCTCCCTCGTGCAGCTGCTCCCACGATCCTGAGGATTCGCTTCCTGTCCCTCCAAGCTGTGGCGTCAGGCAGGCACCTTACCTCCCTCTCCCCTTCCTCCCCCATTTCTACCCACCTAATGATTGAGTCCCCCACCAGGAGTTGTTTCCTTCCCCTGTGGGATCCCATGCCACCCTCCTGTGGGTCTCCTTTGTGAAGGTTCCCAGCATCCTCCTTGGTCTCCACTGCAGGTGCCTCCATAGAGGAACCACTATCCACCAGAAGAGTGAATGAATTGTGGAGAGGTACAACTGGAGGGATGAAACTCTGTTCCACCACTCTCTCCCTCCCTGAGCCCACCCTGGTCTAGCATCTCCTCTTTCTTGGCAACCTCTGAGGTAGTGGCATTGGCCCTGGCAGTCCCTGGGTGGAGGAGGAGGTTTCACATTTCCTAGCCAGGTCAATCTGGAGACAGGCAACCTCCTCCCTCAGACCAGAGAGGTGCCTGCAAATAGGGCAGCACTGTAGCCTCCAGAATGTCTCCCGGAACACTGCTGCCCCACAGCCATTGCACTGCACCACTCCTATCATGTCTTATTTTGTGTCCCCTCTCCTGTTTCTCTGTATGCTTACTCTCTTCTCTCCTTATAACTCTCACCCTTCCTATTCTGGGACAGCAACTTTCTATATTCTTCAGTAGCCTCCTTCTTCCTTGCTCAGTGTCAGACCACCAGCAGCTGGGGGGGGGGGAGAGTGAGCTACTTTTTTCCTTTAGGTTTGACAAAACCAATGTTTCTCTATGATCCTTCCCTTCCTACTGCCAAACAGGAAGTTCCTGTTGACAGTCAAATCCAGTGGCTATAAAAGTAGAACTGGCTTAGGGTGGGATGGAGGGCAATTAGTAAGAAAAAAGGCTAGCAGCAGGAAGTTGTAATTTTAGTCACCTGCTTTTATAGTGTCTAAGCCACTCCCCCAATTAAGCTTTCTCTCCTCCTACTGGTTTAGCAAAGCAAGTTGATACAGTACTCTTCCCAGCACAGAACACACACTGACTTTCTTTCTTTTCTTTCTTTCTTTTTTAACCCTAAATAAGACCCCTTCTACTTCTAATAAAGTATCTGTCTGCTTAATCTCAACAGACACTGACTCATGCTGAGATATAAGTGTTAAATTAATAAGAAAATGTAGCTTCTTTTAGTTAGCTGCTTTCTGCTCTACAAGCAAGGCTAGCAACAGGAAGTTATAATTTGAGTCATCTGCTTTTACAGTGTCTAAGCCACACCCCAAATTAAGCTCTCTCTTCTCCACTGGTTTAGCAAAGTAAGTTGATACAGTACCCTTCCCAGCACAGAACACACACTGACTTTCTTTCTTTTCTTTATTTTTATAACATTAAATAAGACCCCTTCTACTTCCAATAAAGTATCTGTCTGCTTAATCTCAAGAGACACTGACTCCAGCTGAGATATACGTGTTAAATTAGTAAGAAAATGTAGCTTCTTTTAGTTAGCTGCTTTCTGCTCTACAGGCAAGGCTAGCAACAGTGACCTTATGGCTAAAATCTCCAAAGAAGCTGGACTAACACAGACATACAGTAGTAGTACACCAATCATTCTAATCAAAGTAACAGTGTGCACATTTTGTCAGAGGCTGGCTTGGCATCCAGAGAAATTATGATTGTCACCAGGCACTGGTGTAACAGTAGTTTAAAAAAAAACTATGGGACAGCCTTAAACAATGACAGAAAGAAATGGAGCCAATTGTCAACTGCACATACCCTCAACATGCCAGTTTCCTACTCACCTTCTGATGCACTGCAGAAAGCTTCACTGTGCAACCCAGGTAGCCAAAAACATCAACACATCAGTTCTGAAAACCTCCGAGTCTGCACCTTGTACATCACTGACACAGCTCCAGCACACCAGCTGGTACCCCACTGCCACAACCCAGGACAGCACCAATAATAATCCAAAGATCGCAATTCCAAAGTAACTTATCAACACCAAACGATGTAACAGAAATGGAAGCTGAATCAGAACCAAGTGACATCACAGCATCTAAAAACATGCATACCTGCACCATTGTTCTGCCGAGAAACTGAAGGCAACAACAATACTGAGGAAACACAGCTACTGATCTGTGAATTCAAACTCAAGCTCTTCACGATCCATAGAACAGTCAATTTTAACTACTGCAACAAGTGACTCTAAAGCTGCGATGTAGTACAGTACTACTGAACAGTTCGAAGTTGAGAGCTGAAAATTTTAAAAGTTGAACTACAAATACAAGAGGACATTTTACATGTTGAACTTCAGTTATAGGACTTTTTTTCTAAAAGTTCTTACTGACAGTAGAAGAAATTACTTTTTCTAGTGGAAAGACATGCAATAAATGTCATTTCTGCTGCATTAAAACCTACATTATTGTATTTTTTTTTATTCCCACATATAACCCATTTTCTAATCGCAAACACCCACTCCAAGGCATGGGTTTATAAGAAACTAATGCACTTCATTGGTGTATCCTAATCTCACAAGTAATTTATCTTAATTAGTAGGATTAGCTATTAGATATGTCTTTCTGATTTTTTCACTTTGCCCCATTTAGGTATAACGTCCCCCCAATTGTTTGTATGGGAATAATATCTAAAAATTCTAGCAGTATGAAATTATTAATGGGGAGTTAGTCACATTTTGTGCCATCCACTTTGTATTTACCTGACTCCTTGAATCATTTGGTTTTCTGTCTCTTTATCTTGCACTGTTTGTGTATCAGAGATACTGTAGTTATCCTCTATTCCAACATTTGTTCAAAACTCCAACCCCATCCCTTTGCGCCCCATTTGGGGGGATTGGGTTTGTCTACTTGAGAAAAAGTACTAAGTGATATATACATCCTTGTTTGCTGACCTCCCCCCACCTGATAGCCTTCTATTTGCTTGTTTATGCTTGTTTTTAAAAGATTTCATCTTATTAAGTAAACGGGTATAAAGTTTACATGTGGTTACGCTACAATCTATGTATGAGGAATACGCACTTACCTGTATATCATTCGTCTCTACAGTGTACAGTCCTTATGGGATTACCCATGGTGACCTGTTCATCCTGAAGGCAATATGTGGATCTGTCCCTTGCAATGCTGTCACTACAGGTATATCTTGACCTGAAGTGTGACTGAGGATCTTATACAGAAATAATTCTGGATCTTAGCATACACAGTGGCAAAGTGTTCAAAACACTGTTATAGTGGGACTTTTTTTAGTTTATCTTTTTATCCCCCTCTACTGGAGGGATCTCCTCACCTTGGGCTCCCCAGCCCTATCACCTCCAATGTCCACAGGGACTTACCTGCTAGCTAGTACCCCCAGGGCTTGACCCCCTAGTAGGGCCAACAGGGCCCCCCTTAACCCATTGGGGACAAGATCCAGTAATTGGACTGGCAAGCCCAGCTAATTGGGTGCAAGGCCTGCAGGGGTCCAAATGCCATTCTGCCACCAGTAGATGTTTTTCCCCTTTTTCTTGTCCCCTGGAGCAGAGGAAGTGATATACAGTGATGCCAATGGCTGAGCTACACAAACTCCTGTTCACTGAAAGCTGGGCATCTGTCCCACCTCCACCGCCCCCCCGTGTGCAGGGCCAGAGTTCCTGACCTCTAGCCACTGCTAGGGCCAGGCTAACACCAGGCACTGGTCCCATCCCTCCCTGAAGAAGGAAAGTATTCTCTGGGATGCTCAGTCCTCCTCCTTCCCAGCCAGCCCACTGACTCCCGAGCTCACAACCAAACTCAGGTCATAGATGTCATGAGCAGTAACACTACCTCTGCTCCAGCGGGCCAGCCTTTACAGTGAGACATTTTAATATAACTGCTGATACATCAGTTCTACAACATAATTCTCTCATTTGTTGTAGTGTATTTGCCTTGTTAGCATGGTAATTTCTTCACAATGTGAAAGCTTTTAAACACAGTTATTGATATATTTGGGTTTCTATATTTATTAAGGTTGAGCCAAACTAATAGAACTGTATTCTGATTTTCTTGGTTTTATAGGTTTTTACATGTTTGCAAGTTATTTTGTACTGTTCACATGCATAACACTTGGTCACTTTTCACCCTACATACCTGGACCTCCTGAATTGATTGACTTGATGCATGATATCCATCCCGGTATGTAAGGAGAGTCTCTGGGATACTGAGTGTGCACCACTCACACCTGAGCACTTTATCTCAGAAAAGTATAATTGCATGATGTGATATTTCAACAAAGGGTTGCTTTTTCATATCTACTTTGAAGCATCTTTTTTTTTTATTCAGACCAGGCTATGAAGAGTGAGAGTTATTGCCTGTTTTTGTGGTTTCCTGAGTATTTTAGCAATTGAGAATCATTGTCTCACCAAGTAGCAGCATAGCTGTTTCTGTGGATTCCTGAGGCAGACTCCAATTTGCCTTGCACTAATAAAGCCTGAGTAATGCTTTCACCACCTATAGCTTCCAGATTATTTCTGCAATCATATTGAATACTGAACAGGAATGATGCTTCCATTGTATGTTTCTAAAAATTGCCACTCCAAAGTTCCAGCTTTCTATTAGACCCCTACCTCCTGAACTGTTATGTCTTCCCAATGCTCTTGTTATTATGCCCACTTGTTATTTCTATAAATCGAAGTTCTCTTTTCCACCAAATAATATCTGTGCATTATAGGGGCTATGCATGAAGCGGTTGCAGGTACTCACCAAATGCGTGTACCCTGCCTGCATAGTTCTGCACCTGTAGACAGGTGCACACTTAGTGGCATGCATGACCGCCGACCACCTATCCCCAACCCCTGGCATGCAGGGTAACATGGGACAAACTGGGCAGAGCTGTGGACTAGGGTGGACATACAATCGGATGCCCATTCCAGGTCCCTCGGGGGATCCCTTATGGGGCGGGACACATGTTGGACCTGATCGATCCGGTGGATGTCTGGCCAGCTGGTGCTGTGGGGGTGAGAAGAGGGCAGTGCTGCCAGCTGTCCAAAGCTGGGCACTGGCATACCGGTGGGGGGTTGTCAGTACCATGGGGGATGCCCATGCTGTGTCCATGTGGGGTCAGCTCTCACAGGAAGTTGGACAGCCCAGTGTGGGCAGGGGGGCAGCCTGCCATGCTGGCCAGGAGTGGGGTGTATCTGGCAAGATGGGGGGCTACATTGTACTGCCATATTGGGGGGTGTTCCGGTTTGTGTGTGGTGGTGGTGGGGGGGTCACCAGGCCAGACACAGGCACAGGGTGGGTGGTATGTGGGAGTTGGGCATAATGCACAGGGCACTTCCATCAGGGTCCAACCTGTTCTCACCTGTGCCCACCTCTGCACCCATGCAGCCAGGACTACGTGCTATAATAAATAGCCTGTACTTATGGCATGCTCCCGACATGCCCCTTGTCCATTCCCGGTGCATTGCTCAATGCACGGTTGGAGAGATTGAGTATGTACCCTGGTTTGTGAATGCTACATGGGGTCTGTGTGACCTCGCTCCATAGCATTCAATCATAGTGATGCAAATACACCCCATTTATACAGCACATTGGCATCATGCATAGGGCCCTATATAATTAGTTTTTTTGAATACTAAATGAGTAACAAATGAAGATATTTGGTGAGGGTTATTCTTCCCTGAACTGTTCATCTGTAAAGTTACTCATTTAGCTACTTTATAATACAGTACACCACAATGACATCCTTTTATTTTGGTACCTGTGTTAGGATTTTAGCAGGAGTGACTGTTTATCCCGGTTTATTCACCCTTTTTTGTCTCTGGTTATATTTTCTTAAAAAGGACACTGTCAATCCCTGGCTATATTTTCTTTGAAAGGACGTGGTCAACGTTTTTAGCATGATATGATTTCTAGTTAAAAACAAAAATGTTATGATTGCTCAACTTATTTAATGTTCATTGATGTTGATGATTGTTTAATCTGACTTCTTGCATAGTAGAACTGAAATGCATGCTGTTGTATAGTTATACTCAACCTTGTTTTGTTTCAAATCCTTGATACACTCTTATTGCATACTTCCTAAACATTGGAAACACCCACAAAAAGTGCAGCCACTCATTTGGCATTAGTCTATTCAGCTCTCACTCCATCATTGGTGGCTAGACTGTGTTTGGGTATTCCTAAGTCCAAGATAGATGCAGTGGGAGAGATCAAGAAACATAAACACATATATTTTTGTGTTGTAACACCTGCATAGTGGGCAGTTTGTTTTTCACTTTTTAGAAGAGAAAACAATTTAGAATCAAAGCACCAGCTACATCAGCCATCCATACGGAATGTGAAAAATCAAATTTTTTTTTTTATTTAACTAGGGACACAACCCTGTTGCCTAAGGAGCTTGATAGTGTTCCTTTAATACCATAGTATTAGGTGGTATCCCAACAAAAGAGTGAAGGGTTTAGAGCAATGTTTAGAATGAGGAGATGTGAGCTTGGAAAGAAGGGCAAAGGCAATGTGTAAGGTACAGACTTCGGAATGTATGCTCCAACTGCCATACATGCATCCTACAGGTTCTCTTCCCTCCTCCACTTTTGCTACCAACTGGAGTTGTTTATACATTATTTGGGGGCTGTGGGGGCACAGCCCCAGCATGATAGTAGTTTTCTGTAATGTGTGTCTTTGTTTGCTTACGTGTTCTCTATATGCCTCGTAGCATGCTACCAGTTGTCATCAGTGGTGATTGAGTGTGTTTTCCTTCCAAGTGCTTGCCAGCTTCATTGCTCCTCACTCATTCTGATTCCGACTTGTTGCTGTCAGTGTCCTGATGTCCAGCCACTTTGTTTCCACTTTAATGTGGGTGATTCTTATTAAGTATACTATACCATAAGAGAGCAGGTGTAGTCCCACATCACAGAAGAGGTAGTACAGAGGAAGGTGGAAATTACAGGCCAGTCAGACTGACCTCAGTGGTGGGGCATTTAAGAAAATCACAACTGAAGAAAAAGATTGTGGAATATTTTGAATCCAGCGGCTTACAAGATCTGAGACAGCATGCATTCACAAGGGAGAGGTCATGACAAACAAATATGATAGATTTATTTGAATAGGTGACCAGGTCGGCAAATCAGGGTGGAGTAGTAGACATAGCCTACGTAGGTTTCAGTAAGGTCTTCAACACCGTTCCTCATAGGAGAATCATAAATAAGCTGAGCATCCTGGTGGTGAGTCTAAAGGTGGTAAACTGGGTAAAACATTGGTTGGTGGATATAATACAGAGGGCAGTGGTAAATGGAGTTCACTCTCAGGAAGGGCCGGTGACCAGCAGGGTGCCACAAGGATCAGCACTGGGACCAGTCCTCTTTAATGTCTTTATTAGTGGCATTGCAGAGGGAGTAGAAGGGAAGGTATATATTTTTGCAGATGACTAAGATCTGTAATAGGGTAGACACTCCAAAGAGGGTGGAAAAAATGAAGAGGGATTTAGGAAAACTAGAGGAGTGGTCAAGAGTGTGACAACTGAATTTCAATGCAAAAAGTGCAAAGTCATGCACTGGAGGTGCAGAAACAAGGGGGTGGAGTATAAAATGGTGGAAGTGTTACTGGTCACCACCAAACAGGAAAGAGACCTAGGGGTAATCTTATCTGATGACCTAAAGGTTGTCAAACAGTGTGACAAGGCAGTGAGGAGAGCCAGTGGGATGCTGGGGTGCATAGGGAGGGGTATCACCAGCAGAAACAGGGAGGTGGTGATTCTGCTGTATAAATCCCTGGTAAGACCTCACCTAGAGTATTGTGTCCAATTCTGGAGGCCACATCTCAGGAAGGACATAGACAGGGTTGAGGTGGTCCAGAGGAGATCAATTAAAATGGTGAAGAATCTACATCAAAAGTCTTATGAGGAGAGGCTGAAGGACCTCAATATGTACACCCTGGAGGAATGGAGAGTGAGAAGGGATATGATAGAGGCTTTCAAATACCTCACATATATAAATAAGGTTCAAGAAGAAAGCATTTTTGGAGCAAAAGACATTCAAGTAATAGGGGCAGCGCTATGAAGCTGGAGGCAGGTAGACTCAGGGAAATGTCAGAAAGTACTTCTTCACAGAAAAGTGGTGGATTCCTGGAACAACCTCACAGAGAAAGTGGTAGGGTCAAAAACTGAAATGGGATTCAAGAATGCATGGATAGGCAAAAGGGATCCTTGTTGCAGGGGAGGGGAGGTGGGTAAAATCAGAGATCAAGTAGAGTCTGCGGTGTTACAGTAGGTAGGAGAAATTGGCAGACTGCGTGGTCCAAGGGGTTCTTATCTGCCATCAGATTCTATGTTTCTATATAGTGTTACTTTAATAGCAGTAAATAATTATGAATATTGACATTATGGTACAGGTTCTACAGTAAAACTGTAAACATATTTCTGTCTGTCAGTTTAGCCTCATTTGAAATAGGTCCACTTAAACCCTTTACACTGGTCTAGATAATTTTAAGCAGTGTTAGTGATATCAACCCTAAGTGTGAATATTAGATTGAAAGATATGACTCTCTTAATTTATTTTATTTTTATTTAGCCTCTTTTAGTTTCTGTTGAGTTGTAAATGACAGCTACATAGTGTACAAAAAAATGAAACCCCCCAAAAATAACAGTTTCTAAAATATATTAACATTGTATCTGTTTTCCTAAAATCTAGACCATGTTAAATAATAAATATGGAGTTCTTCAAGTATGACAGCAATTTGCTATGGCCTTTCCCAATATGGTCAATCACTGTCAACCATGGCTCATCCATATTTCACCTCATCTTGTCCATGGTCAAAAGAGCATGGCTAGCAACCAAATCTGCATAATTTATTTGCGTATCATAATACAGCATTTTACACTTAAACTAACATAAATATTCATACTGTTTTTTAAATGTATGAAGAAAAATAAGGGGTACAGAAGGAAATTGATTACTTGAGCCAATACAATGGCAAGAACAATCCAATACTATTCTTTACTAATACCAGTCACACTAGATCAAAAACAGTTTCATTTTACAGTGATATACAATAAATGGTACTTTGGCAATTTAATCAGCTATGAATGAAGAGAGACTTAACAGCAAATAAATGGAAGTTATTTCAAAAGTATTGTATGTGTGGGTAATATGTATACATTACTGAATGCTAAGGTTGTGGAAAAAGATGAAATTACCTGTACCTGGGCAGTGTAGACATGTGTTTTATAATAGAGGAAACTTCATAAATTAGCAACCATGTATAGCCATGGAGGACCATGGTCAATTTTAGTAGTTCTCAAACTACAGTATATTGACCATGGTTATCCATGGTCTGTCCCTGGGCCATTTACTATCAGTGGTTATTAATGGATAACCATGAATAAAATCATGGACAAACCATGGTTTGCCCACTGTCTTACAAGCAGAGCATATGGTGTTGTCAAGTGGTTGGTGTGATCAGTTAATTCCACCAGCACCCTTGTGACCACAACAAATTCCTTTCAAGAGGTTACAAAGATACTGGAGACAGTCCAGGAAAGTGGGTGGGTCAGAAATGCAATTGACCAGAGTGTTTTTCTAAGAGGAATGGCAACCACTGCACAATGTCCTAGCAGTGTATATTTGTCTCCTTCATGTAATCACTTGGTAAAACCAGGCAGTAGCAGGGGTTGCGGTGCTGTGACTGGTTGTAGCAGCCATAGGGCTGGATGGGCTTCAGTGCAGCATGTGACAGGAGACTAGGTAGGCAGCATAACAGGGCAATAGAGGGAGAAATATTTCACTGGTTGCCAGGGACTAATTAATATCAGTTGTGAAGGTAGGAAGGGGAACATTGGATCAACAGGAGACAGGCCATAGAGGGGAGGAACCAGTGGTCCTCCTGGGCCTAACATGCTAGAGGTTAAAGAGTGAAAGGTTTCATGGTGGTATGCATATGGTCACAACAGAGCAACCAATTTACAGTATGGAACTGTGCCATGTGATTGATTCACTGCAATGCTACAACTGGACCACAGATACAACTCAGGCTGGTAGTGGGTGCAAATCATGTCTGCAAATTCTAACAGCTCAAAGCAGCGGCTGAATCCAGAGAAAATTCTGACCTAAACTTTTTTATGCTATTTTTGGCTGGCCCTTATCTCCTCACTTGTGTGATATCCTTCTATCTCCATTTTGAGTCTTCTTTAGTATTTTTTTTAACATTTGAAATAATAAAAGGAGCGTTCATTTTAATATGGCTCGAACCAGATTTTCAACAGTATTTGCAGCTAGTTTTGAACATGTACTGTTCCATAATGTCAGAGAGCCCTGCCTGCTGCATGGTAGTTCATTTTAGTCACAAAAAAGTGATTTTAAAAAATTGCTATACAAAAACAGCCAAGAATACTGACAAAAACATGATCCAAGCCATATTAAAAGGTGCACTCCTTTTATTATTTCGGATGTGAAAAAAAGTACTACAACAGACTCAGACTGTGGAAAGAAGGGTATCATACAAGTCTTTAGATAACGAGCAATCTAAAATATAACAAACAAGCATTTGTCAATGCCAAATGTTGTGTACTGTAGGAGTTAGACAGATGCATAATAGTAATGGCAGTGAAGTATTGAACTAAAGCCAACCCCAACCCCCACCCTGCAGAGGCTGACAGGGTGTGCCTTTGGGTTGTTGGCCATAATGCTCATGCCATTAAACCTCTCCCCACTCTGCAGATACTGACAGGTTTCACGGTTTGCCTTGGGGTCTTCGGCCCTTATGCTCATCCCATTCCATAAGGAAATAAGCTGAGATGGGTTCAGTATAGGAGAATGGGGTGAATGTTAGGGCTGAAGACCCCAAGGCACACCTCGATGCCTGTCAGTGGCTACAGGGTGGGGGTTGGGGTGGAAAGGCATGAATATTACAGCCGACAACTCCAAACCACACCCCTGACACCTGTCAGTCGGTACAAGGTGGAGCGTTATGGTTAGAAACCTTAACACCCCAGGCGTTTGTTGGTATTTTCACTCCAAATTTTCAACACAGGCTTTTTGGTTCCCCACCTCATGAAGAGTGGCAGTGTCATTTTGTTACTCAATCCCAAAAGGTGATTTTGCACAGCAAATGTGCAATTAGACACAACTGCGAAAAGACATTTTGTGCAGAAAGTGAAAAATTACATCTATACTGTTCATGAGGAGGTGTTAAAAAATGGCAATGCTGAAAATCTGGAATGAAAATATGAAAAAATGCTGCAGTTATGAGCATGCATAGAAGTTGCATAATGCATGCTTGTAACACAGTCATTTTTTGGAACTTGTTCACCACATTTTCAACATATACTTTTTGGGACTTCCTCTCATGAACAGTGGCACTGTGATTTCATTAATCTGTCCCAAAAGTTGAATTTGCAAAGTGACTGCGCCATTCTGCGCCACAGGTGTGAAAACACATTCCAGGCAGGATGCAAAAAATGACAGCTGTACTGTTCATAAGAAGGTGTGAAAAAAGGCAATGTTGGAAATTTAGAGTGAAAATATTAAAAATTGTCACAGTTACAAGCATGCATAGAAACTGCATAAAGCACGCTCATAATGCAGTCAATTTTTGGAGTTTTTTCACCAAACTTGCAATGTAGGCTTTTTGGGACCTCATCTCATGAACAGTGGCACTGTTGTTTTGTTAATTGGTTCGAAAAGGTGATTCTGCACAGTGACCACAAAATCACTTTTTGGGACAAAGAAATGAAATGACAGTGTTGGTGGTGATGAGGTGGGGTCCCAAGAACCCCATGTTAAAAAATTTTGGGCCAAAACTCCAAAAAATGGTTGAGATATCAACCTAAGTTGATCTCCACCCTTCCATTGACTCCTGTTATAGGGCTTACCATGATTTTCTTCAGTTTGCGGTCGGCTTTGAAGAGTGTGAGGCGTGTTCTTGGTCCAGAAGATCACAGTGCCAGACCTCTGGAGGTAAGTATGGGTGAGGGGGTGCAGGAGGGCTGCACAGAGGGAGGATTGGGACAGAGAGGAGGCCACCGGATGACAGGGACCGTTTTCTTTTTACAGGTAAAAAATGGAACACATCGGGAAGGTTTCTTCTTTTACAGGTGTAATTTTATGAAAAATAGATTTTGACACACTGGGGTGAGCTCCCAGTGTGCCAGACTAGTGGGGGGGATCAATGCTGACCAAGGGATTGGGCACCCCGAAGTCAGCTGAAAAAAAGGGGGCATGTGGATGCATCTGACACTGGGAGTGGGCATCCTGATGTCGGAAAAACATAATGTTTACTTTGGCACACTGTGGTGAGCTCCTAGTGTGCCACAACAGTGTGTAGGGGGGGCATGCCGACATGGGGATTGAGCACTCCACTGTCAGCTTTGGGGGGAGTGTGTGGTGGGCAGCAGGAGTCACCAATCATGCAAAGCTGCTCAGCTCAATTTTTATTTCACTGGAAAGGCACACTGAGCAAACGAGTTGCTTGTAAGTCCAGGTATACACATTACTTACACTGTAATGCATATGGCTGGAATGTTCCTGGTTGCTGGGAAGGGGGGGAGATCTGCCGCTGCAATGACGAAACTGTCCGTGATTGGGGCAGCAGATTTCCTTCAAGTCTGGAGCCTGCTCTGAAACTGCCATCATCAGCAGCTTCCCTGTTGATTGAATGGTGGTCAAGGGATGTGCCCTGGAATGTGATCACCGAATTGGCCAAACACTGCCACACCTCTGCAATACTCTACTCTCCTTAAAATATTTCTTGTGTGGTGTGTGAGCAAGCAAACATAAAATGTATAGGTCAAAATTTCACCATATTCATGCACTTCTGCTTTAATTTAAACTTTTCATTGTATCTCTCTTAAGGGAAACTCCCCTCCCCATGACATGCACCCTGTTTTGTATAACGGGTACATCTGGTTTTTACCCCATTTGTGCTGCCATCCATTGTGACTAAGAATGGGGCACAGGTATCATAATACATCTCCAAAGTTTCACTTCAAAGAAAAACACTGTTCATACTGTACATAACCAAGATAAGTGTCAAAGAGTGACAAAGGACACATTTACCATGTGCCACTAGTAGTAGATAAAGATAGTTAACAGTATATCTAGACAGCGTGGGCACAATTTTCAAAGGGTGATGCAGGGCTTGTGTCAAGTCCTGTGTCCCGCCCACTTTTTGGTGCAGCAGCGCCAAACTCCTTTAATGCAAATGCGCCCAATTTTAGTATATCATGTACAGTTGCAACAGTTTACACATTTTAAGCCAGCTTGTGCCAATGATCAGGCACTAGCTCCATAAAAAGGGTCCCCAAATGGTACAAGTTAGACCAGGGAAAATCTGGACTAATTTAGGTTATTTGGTGCTCAAGATTGTAAATCCCAATCGCTGGTTGGCAGAATGCCGCAAGTGCATTGTGCCTAACGATCAGTGCACCAGGCAGTTTGCAGCATTATCAGGCCTTCGAAAATCAAGCCCAGTATATCTAAATTGTTCACAGAATGTCCTTATTTATAGTATTTCTATAGTATTTTCTTTAATATATGTAAATGTTTACCTGGATGTTTAAATAGTCACCACTGTAGCTTTGATTGAAAAACAACTTTTACTGTTTCAGCAGCCAACTGTGTAATGCATTGTGGTACCACAAGTATTGCACTGTTGTTAGAAATCACCACAGGTCACACTGACTTTTGAAGCCAGATTGTTGTTGGCAAATAAGTGATTTTATACTGCAGATTGCAAGCATATGCCTACAACATTACAGAGGCTGATTCCATGAGATCTCAGAAGATAAGCAGGGTGGGGGCTTGTTTGTAGCCAGATGGAAGATCTACAGTGAACAGTAGGTGCTGCAGGAAGTGGTGCTGATAGCTCTGGAGGGGGCACTCCCCCTTAGTTATACATAATCCTACCAATGCACCAGCCTAGTATTCGGGGCACGCAATGCTGTCATAAGGTTCAGTAGTGTCTTTCAGATGAGACATTAAACCAAGGGCCCTTTAGCCTGTTTAGATGATTATTTAGGAAAATGTCAAATATCCCTAGGCTTTTCTTGAAAAGATTAATGGAATTTCCCAGGTGTTCTTCCCAAAGCCTCTCCGCCTCCATTCACTGGCAAAACTTCTCCCATCCATTAATCCACTGATAGATTAGCTTTGTTTAATATCAGTCACAGTCTGTACATTCACTACCCTCCCTCCCCCAGATGAGTCTGAAAATCGCAATTATTTCCTAGACCTCCCTTTCTCAATGACAAACAATAAATAAATCAATGCGCCGTGCCATTGGTGACATAGAATATATGAACAGCGACTCACACTGTCATGTATTGCATTAAGACATTACTGTACATCTACTTCTCTATGATAGCATGATGTCAAGTACTGCATGGTAACATGAATAATGTAGCTGCACAGTTCACATACAATACAGTCCCATACAGCATGGTAAAAGCCAGGTGGGCACCAAGCGCTCTCATTTCAGCTGGCCTCAAAGATATTATAATTCCATTGGGCTAATCCTCAGCTATTGTTTGCTTGCCTTTTTATCTACAGCATAAAGCATTTTCTCTGAGCTTTACCAGTGCAGCTGCTGCCAAAAAGACATTTAAAATGGGCAGTGGCCTTATTTAACTCTCACAAAAGGGATTTCTAGGGAATACAGCCATCAAGACTGTTCAATGAAATAAATACAGAGAGTAATGCCAAGGTACACCCTAGAGAAACAGCTCTGGATTTACTTGACTTTACAGACAGTGGGGAACCGAGTATAGTATTTGTGATGTAATGCTTACCATTGGAAGGGCATGAATACGTGTGACTCAACAAAATGTTACAGTATACTGTTAGTTTAGTCCTTTACCATAACATTTATATTGTCTCATTCACTTTAGCCCAACTTTTCTTAGTAGAAAAAATTTTAAACATTTAAAGTGTGAGTGTCTGTGTGTGTGTGTGTGTGTGTGTGTGTGTGTGTGTCTGTGCCTGTGTGTGCATCTGTGTACTCGGTAATTATGTTTCCATCTGCATAACACATTTAGTACCTCCAGTGATGTTCACATCTCTATAGAAAGTCATTATGTTCTCGTTAAAGGGTAACTCTCAGTTTCCCTGCAGAAATGTTGAGTGACATTGAGGTCCCAATTAAGAAATTTGCAAGAAAAAAATACATTTAACTCTTACTTACTTGTAATTTGATTTATTATCTAGTTGATCCTGCAACCACCCACCCACCATGCCCAGAGTACTATTAGTTCCAGAGTCTCATGTGGCCAGCCCTCTGATGATGTGACTGACAGGCTGAGTTGCAGGAGATATCTATGTGTGGAGAATACATTGAAAGACTGAATGTTTACTAAAGCACATGATCATGCTTATTTTACTGGCACTGATCGCATGATCTCACAGCAATCAGTATCGATAGAATAAGCACGATCATGTGCTCTAGTAAACTGTTAGTCTTTCAATATACTTACCAGCAGATAGAGATCCCCTGTGGCTCAACCCATCAGTCATGTAATCAGATGGCTGGCCATTGGGGACTCTAAAACTAACAGTTCTCTGAGCATGCTTGGGGGGGTGACAAGGTCAACCAGATAATTCTAATCACAACTATGTAAGCAGTTCTCATTTTTTTTCTTGTGACTTGCCTAATTTAAAGTGTGAGTGTGTGTGTGAGTGTGTGTGTGTGTAGGCACTCAGGACAATCAAGCAACTGAAGCAACAAGCAGCTCATCTGAGTAGCTGAGGAAGCCAAATCTCCAGCCTGATAACTTTCGAGGCAGCTCCCCCCCTCAAGCTAGGCACTCGGGACAATCAAGCAACTGAAGCAACAAGCAGCTCACCTGAGTAGCTGAGGAAGCCAAATCTCCAGCCTGATAACTTTTGAGGCAGCTCCCCACAAGCTAGGCACTCGGGACAATCAAGCAACTGAAGCAACAAGCAGCTCACCTGAGTAGCTGAGGAAGCCAAATCTCCAGCCTGATAACTTTCGAGGTTAAGAGAGCCTCTTCTCTTCATCTGGACGCCTGCAGAGGGGTGCTACCTGATGAACACTTATATTTTATGAACTTTGTTCCTGTTCACCACTGGGTGGGCTTGTTATTTGCTTCTCTTTGTGCTACTAATGCTGAAGTGTAAAGCTAGGGACTCACTGTTTTTTCTAGAGTTGCCTTGCTGATTACATCTTAAAGCCATATATTCCAAGCAGCTAATATAGATCAGACTTGTTTAATATGGTGGTATTTGGAGCTAATTGCTGATTACATCTTAAAGCCAGATATACCAAGCAGCTAATATAGATCAGACTTGTTTAATATGGTAGTATTGAGCTAATTGTGCTTGTAACTGAAGGCATTAGGTTAGCTGGGTCCTAGTGTGACCTCATTTTGGAATAGCCCTGTTTGCTTAGAGTGGAGCTCCTTTGTAAGTCACAACATATTCTCCCGCTGCATAGTGATGAGAGGCTTTGTTTTCTCCACTACATAGGCAGCTCCCCACCCAAGCTAGGCACTCAGGACAGTCAAGCAACTGAAGCAACAAGCAGCTCACCTGAGTAGCTGAGGAAGCCAAATCTCCAGCCTGATAACTTTCGAGGTAAAGAGAGCCTCTTCTCTTCGTCTGGACGCCTGCAGAGGGGTGCTACCTGATGAACACTTATATTTTATGAACTTTGTTCCTGTTCACCACTGGGTGGGCTTGTTATTTGCTTCTCTTTGTGCTACTAATGCTGAAGTGTAAAGCTAGGGACTCACCGGTTTTTCTAGAGTTGCCTTGCTGATTACATCTTAAAGCCAGATATTCCAAGCAGCTAATATAGATCAGACTTGTTTAGTATGGTGGTATTTGGAGCTAATTGCTGATTACATCTTAAAGCCAGATATACCAAGCAGCTAATATAGATCAGACTTGTTTAATATGGTGGTATTGAGCTAATTGTGCTTGTAACTGAAGGCATTAGGTTAGCTGGGTCCTAGTGTGACCTCATTTTGGAATAGCCCTGTTTGCTGAGAGTGGAGCTCCTTAATGTAAGTCACAACATATTCTCCCGCTGCATAGTAATGAGAGGCTTTGTTTTCTCCACTACATAGGCAGCTACCCCCCCAAGCTAGGCACTCAGGACAATCAAGCAACTGAAGCAACAAGCAGCTCACCTGAGTAGCTGAGGAAGCCAAATCTCCAGCCTGATAACTTTCGAGGTAAGAGAGCTCTTCTCTTCGTCTGGACGCCTGCAGAGGGGTGCTACCTGATGAACACTTATATTTTATGAACTTTGTTCCCTGTTCACCACTGGGTGGGCTTGTTATTTGCTTCTCTTTGTGCTACTAATGCTGAAGTGTAAAGCTAGGGACTCACTGGTTTTTCTAGAGTTGCCTTTCTGATTACATCTTAAAGCCAGATATTCCAAGCAGCTAATATAGATCAGACATGTTTAGTATGGTGGTATTTGGAGCTAATTGCTGATTACATCTTAAAGCCAGATATACCAAGCAGCTAATATAGATCAGACTTGTTTAATATGGTGGTATTGAGCTAATTGTTCTTGTAACTGAAGGCATTAGGTTAGCTGGGTCCTAGTGTGACCTCATTTTGGAATAGCCCTGTTTGCTTAGAGTGGAGCTCCTTTGTGTAAGTCACAATATATTCTCCGCTGCATAGTAATGAGAGGCTTTGTTTTCTCCACTACATAGGCAGCTCCCCCAAGCTAGGCACTCGGGACAATCAAGCAACTGAAGCAACAAGCAGCTCACCTGAGTAGCTGAGGAAGCCAAATCTCCAGCCTGATAACTTTCGGGTAAAGAGGCCTCTTCTCTTCATCTGGGCGCCTGCAGAGGGTGCTAGCCGATGGCACCTGCGCCGTCTGCCCACCCACCAACCACCCTCCCACCCAGGGGCGGCTGTCAATTTAAGGATCCTCCTGTGACATCACATCGGTGACATCACGTCCTGTTGCCCAAAACCTATCTCCCCACTTTCCCATTTGCAGGTTATACCTGCTGGCCACTAGAGGACCTATGCTCCTCACTGCTTCCTACTCCTACCTGCTTAGCACTACTTCCTGGGATCTTGCTCACCACAATGTACTGGCCCTGCCTCACGCCTCTGCCTGTGCCTATCCCCACTAGCAGTGCACTTACCCACTTACCCATTTGCTAGTCCACACTGTGCCCTGGCACCCTCCCTCCCTTGCTCCTGAACCTCCTCCTGCCCCTTGGGACATCTGTGTGTCCCCTCCTCCCTGCCCTCCCTAGCTTTCTCTTCACTCAGGCACATCTGGGTGTCTTCTTATTCTTGCTTTCCCTCCTGTACCTCCCTGCCCACCCTCTGCTCCCTTAGCCTCCCTCCCCCCTCATGTCAATCGTGGAGAAACCTCTCACCATCTCCCAGCCAGGGTGTTAGTCATGCTACTACTCCTGTCAGGGAACATTCATCCAAACCCTGGCCCGGTTCCCAGGAGCTCCCCAACTTGCACCACAGACCTATGCATGGTCTCCATGAATATCTGTAGCCTCCTAAAAAAGTTTGACTGACTACAATGCCTGGTCACATCAATTAACCCTGATGTAATCACCCTGGTTGAGACTTGGCTGTCGAAATCCTCCCCTGACTCCCTAGTCTCCCTTCCTGGTTTCACCCTTTTCCGGTCTGACCGTGTTGGGAGATGGGGCAGTGGCTGCGCTATTTATGTCAAGGAATCTCTCCCCGTACTAGCCCTGCCCGCTCCCATCCTTGACTCCAGGGCCAAGGCGCTAATGCTGAAACTAACCCCTGACCCTTTAAAGGGACCCCTTTATCTGACTATTGCATACGTGCCGCCCAGGGACCAAACGCAGGCCATTGCCTCACTTACAGAATACCTTACCTCACCTCCTTCCACTGATCAAATTCTGGTGGGTGACTTAAATGTCAACTGGCTCAGCCCTCCTCCTCCTCTACCGAGACTCCTTTTCTGCAATAGACCTAGCAACTAGTTACCCACCCTACCAGGACTAACCCCAAGAGAGGCTCCAGTACCCTGCTTGATGTGGTACTCACCAACCCTAATCGGATCCCCAATGAACAAGTCCTCCCAGACTCTCTCAGCGATCACTCCCCATTCTATTCAACTGGTCATCCTCAGTCCCCAAACCCATAGCACAGTCCATATGCCGGTGGCGTCTAATACCTGGTGGACTGATAAAACTTAAGGAACTTATGTCCAAAATTGACTGGTCTCCTATACAGGCAACTCCTGACATCGACACAGCTCTCTCCTTCTTTACCCAAACTTTTAATAATGCCTGTGATATCTTTGCCCCAGTGTTGACCCGCCGTTCTAAAAGGAATAATGCCCCCTGCCTTACCCCAGCTTTGATCCACCAGCTCAAAAATAGGGACAACCTATGGCACCATGCCATTGAGACTGGCTGGCCCAATGACAGGCGGTTATATGCTGCCTCCCGAAACAAGTGCACTCGGGCCATCAGAAAGGCCAAGTCTGAGCACTATCGGTCCTCACTCACTGCCTCATGGGGGAATCCCAGAACCTTCTGGTATAACATTAAACAGTTAAATGGATTGCACTCCCCCACCCACCAGATCAACATTAATGGTGTGATCTCCTCAGACCCAGCCCTCATAGCCAACCACCTCAACACCTCATTCACTGACCTTAGCCTATCCTCCTACAAATTTTTGACCCTCCTTCCCAGCACCTGCCGTAAATCTTTCTACGCCCTTATTTTCTCCTCCTGCCGTGTTACTGCCCAAGAACTTAGGCCACACCTTGTCACTGCCCCTCAAGAGTAATAGTACAGGCAGTGACACCCTGATCTGTGTATCCCACGTGCTGGTCTTAGACACAGTCCTCACCGATCACATGCCTCATCAACCACTCTCTTTGCCTGGGGAAGGTTCCAACTGCCTGGAAAGTCGCCACTGTCACCCCTATCTTTAAAGGTGGTGATAGGACTGTGGCTGGAAACTATCGACTGATCTCCATTCTCTCTCCTCTTTCCAAGGCCTTGGAAAAAGTGGTGGCCTCTCAAATCTCTGACTACCTCTCCACCTACAATGTCCTTTGTCGTGAGCAGCATGGCTTCCGAGCGAGCCACAGTACCAACATAGCCCTCCTAGAGTTCTCCAACTTTCTCCACTCCTCCTTAGACACTGGTTCTCCAGCTGGTGCTATCTTCATTGACCTCTCTAAAGCTTTCGACACTGTCTCCCACCCCCTCCTTCTTGATGCCCTTAGTCTCTCTGGTTTTGCTGCTGGGCCTATCTCCTGGTGCACCAGTTATCTGTCTGACTGCTCACAGCATGTAAAAATTAATGGGACCTACTCAGACATCTGTCCCATCTTTTCTGGGGTTCCCCAGGGCTCCATTCTGGGCCCTTACTATTCTCCCTTTACCTTAACACCCTTCCACGCTCTTGCTCTGGGAACATTCTATTGTACGCTGATGATGCAGTCATCTTTGCCTCAAGTCGTAACCCTATTGCCCTCCAGGACTTGCTGCAGAAGTCCTTCACTGAAGCCGAGGGCTGGTTCAAGGAACATAGATTGGTGATAAATCTTAAAAAAACAAAAACCATGTTCTTCACTCATCCCCAAAACAAGTCCTGCAACTTCAAACTCCTCATTCACTCTGGGTCCTCTTTCCCACTCGAACAAGTTTGCTCCTATAAATACCTAGGGATCCATTTTGACCCCTTCCTCTCCTTCCATGGACACATCGCTGCCCTAGCCACTGCCACTAATATCCAATTGGGCATCTTACATCGGTATAAACACTGCCTCCCCCGGAGGCTCTTCGACTTCATGTCACCTCCTCTATCCTGTCCCTAGTGGACTATGGACTGCTGGTGTATGGTGTGCTGATCAGACTGCACTCCATAAAATTGCATACTACCTTGAATAAGGCCTGCAGGTTAATTACTGGAGCACCTAGGGATGACACACACCTGTCTACTGTATGCAAAGCACTGGTACTTGATCTCACGAGCGCCTCAAATATCTGACCTGTACCCTTACAAAAGACCCTCCTAGGCTATCCCACCAGGATTGACCACCACCATACGCCGCTCTGTCCCACTAGTTCATACTCGGACCTCTGGGAAAACCTCTCTTGTTATCCCTAGAGCTAGGACCTCTCATGGCCAAAGAGCCTTCAGCTTTAGGGCCCCCTTCTGGTTCAACACACTGCCCCCCTCCATCTCCGAAGCTCCAACTATATCGTGCTTCAAAACTTCCTTACGTAACCACCTTATTAACACCCGAAGCTGTAACTGCCACTAGTCAAAGCGTGACTCAATACTTATGACAAAGCTTATTACTAAGCTGCTAAGGACAACATAACTCTGGTATTGTTTGCATCCATCCTACCTGTACCAGCTTGTTTGTATCTATGTCTTAATTTACTGTTATACTTATGTGTTGTACTGCTATACTGTGTATTTTGGTTTGTCTTACTGTGACAAGGTACCTTTGTAAATGAGCCTATGGCTCAAAGGTTTTCCAAACTGCTGTTTAAATAAAATAAATAAATAAATAAATAATTCAGTCCTTAACATCCCTCAGCATTTCTCCAGGGAAATTGAAAATAATCCTTTACTTAAGGCAACATTTGGTATATCCCAAGTACAGAACGTTTCTGTGGCAAAGATGTAACATTTCTCTTTAAATGAATTAAGGAAGATAGCTGAGAGATGACAAAGCTGACAGGAACAGGTATCCTACAGAACAAAAAGGCATTCAATACCTAAAATGCCAGTGTAGGTAGGTTGTTGTTCTGATTGCTTTTGAGGGGAGGAGACAGTTTTGTACATTTTGGTAAACAGTGTTAAACGGTGTAGAGAAACTAGATGGTCAGACACTGAGTGAGCTAGTGGAAAGTGGCCCAAGCTGAGAATTGTCACGAGGCCACGGAATATTGGAATTGGCTAAGTGGAAGTGGTCCAGGGAGCTAATTACTGTTTCTGACAGTAAGAGTTACCTGGAAGAATAGAAGCGTGCTTGGAGCATTGCCAGGGCTGTAGGATGTATGCCATTCAATGTGCGGTGGGGGAGGATACATGTGCATCACTCTGGAGTGGTATGCGGACAGTGTAGAATTTAACAGGCTCTTCAGGGCAAGAAGAGGATTAGAATTGTGGGGGGAGGGGGGGAGTAGGTGACATGGAAGCAAGGTGGGCAGGTTAGTGACCTGATCCCTTGGGAAAACAAAACTGGTGCACTACTCTGTGCAGCGTGCACCATTCTGCCTTTAAGGGCAGGGGGAATACTTCTGCAGTTAGTGCAGATTAGTTGACACTTTTAAGAGGTACACTGTTAAGCCTGAGAAGAATATGGAGGCACCACAGAGGCACAGGAATGGTAGCTGGCAGCTAAGGAGGATGAGGAGAGAAGACTAGAGAACTGAGCACTAGGTCTGGGGGTAGTCATCTGGCAGAGACAGGTAGGGTCAAGGGAAGTGGGTGGCTGGAACTTTGATCTCCAGCAGAAGGGATAGAGGATGGATCAGAGTGGGGAAAGGAGGAAGTTTATATTAAAAAGGAGCATAATCACCGGTGGATACCAGCGACAGGTATCAGCTTCAAGCTGGCCAGATTGAGGGGTGCCAGCAGGCAGCTGGGCCTGGAAGGAGTTAGTCCATAACCAGGAAACCTGACCTGCCAAGAAGGTAAAAAGAAAAGGCTGGGAGAGGGACAATGAGTTAGTAGTAATTAGGGACTTCACTGTCCAGGCAGTGGGTGAGGTGAAGGGGGCACTGCTAGACCAGGATGGTAGCTTGGGCTAGTATTTCCCCTGTTTGAGCATGGTTCAAATGTGCACTACCCCAGATGCAGCTGTGTGGAAAAGCAGACCATTGTCATCTATATTGGCCAGGACAATAGAGAGAATATATTTCGGTCATTCATGGAAACTGGCATGTTACTGAAGGGGAAGGTATTCAGGGTGAACTTTTCTTAAATTCTTCTGATTCTGTGGACTAGTTTAAACATTTTTTCATTAAAAGTTGCAATAATACAGGCTAGGTTCCATGAGAAGCAAGTCTCTTTTAAAGAACGTCCCAAGTTAAGTTAAGACAAAGAACAACAAACATAAATAAACTTCGACTAACAAGCGTACACAAGTCAGTTAATAAAAGAATGAAAAACAGATTTCTGCTGAAACAGCAATTTTTTGAAGTCATGTTTAAAAGTGGCAAGAGCAATATCTTAGCTGACTGAACACATTGTTCCACGAAAAAGGTGGCCATCGTGCCATCATGCCGGCTATTGTATGCCTTGACAAAGCATTATCTGCTGGTGTGAAATGTAGGAGGTGGCAGGATGTCATCTCTTCTGTATGTTATTGTTTAAGGAGTTTGCCTTTTTTAGTGAACTTGGCTCCTTCTGAAAATTGGAGTGTGTCTCTACACCAGTGGCTCCAAATAGCTGAACCTGTGCTATCGAGCTGAAAATTGAATTTTAGTAACTGGGTAGGCTAATACTGAGACCAAAAGTCCCTTTTAAAGGAGTAATCCAGAATTAATTAGATTCAATAGTCATTTATAACCTGGAGGAGCCTGGAACCTGTGGCCCCCTTCTGTTTGCCCCCCAAGTGTCAAGCTGCCCAAGAGTCATGGTAGTGTAGTCAAAAGTAGATTGAATTCATTAAATAGATAACTACATATTTTATAATTGAATCTCCCCCCCCCCACCGAGGCACTGAGTCATAGGGAGGGGGTCATTTATAGTTTTAAGCAATAGTGCATTATTTGTAAGGTTCTGTAACTGACATGGTTATCGGATGTAAAGGACTGCATTTAATGTAATGAATGTAGACTCTTGCTGTACTTTGAAAAGTTTAATAGAAATGATATTTACAAAAAAATAGTCATTTATACATACAGGTAACAGTATATGTAACAGTGCATCCCACTTATATGCATACCTGATAAACACATAACCCAGATAAATGCATAGAATTTCCAAGTCCTGATTATTTTCCTGCATTTCCTATGTTAAATAGACCTGTCAAATGCATATAAGGATCCCCTTTAAATGCATATTTTTTTCTCTCAGTTTTGTTGTTCAAGTGTGGACTGACTGGCCTTTACTAAGTAGCAGTTAATTGTCTGTAAATGGGCTGTTCTATTAAAAATTAGGTGTTAAGCACCTGCTTCAACCTTTCAACCATCAAACCTCTTCCTAAAGGAGGTGATCCCTCCTCCCCTGGAAACCACTGGCCTATCTCTCTACTCCCTTTTCTTGTCAAGCAACAGGAATGCTCGATTCTATCCCAACTTTCTTCCTACCTTGATGTCTCCTCATTTTTCACACTTTACCAGTCTGGTTTCCGCGAACACCACTCTACCACCTACTCCCTTCTGAGGCTCTCTGATGCCATACTCACTGTGATGGACCAGTGACTCATCACCTCCACTATTTGTATAGATCTAGCCAAGGCATTTGATATGGTCTCACGTACCCTGCTGCTTGCTAAACTCTCTGCTGCTGGGCTCTCTATTGCAACTACCAGTTGGTTTCATTCCTAACTTGTGGGTCAAACTCAATCTGTACAGATTAGTGATGCAAATTCCCCTTCCTTTCCTATTAACACTGGTGTCCCTCAGGGCTCTGTGTTGGGCCCTTTACTTTTCTCTGTCTTCCTAAACGACCTTCCCACTGCCTGCCTTTTTAATGCTATCCACATGTATGAGTATGATACAGTCCTTTTTGCTCCTGGCTCTTCCCCCTCTGTTGTAGCTTCTAATCTTCAACATGATTTTGACAAAGTACAATTTTGGTTTTGCTCAAACCAGTTAATTTTAAATGCTAAAAAAAACAGTCTCTATCACCTTTGGCACTAAGTAGAGAATCTCTCAACACAACCCCCTCCCTTCTTTCCACACAGTAGATAGGACATTACTTGATGTCTTCTCCTCTTTCAGGTACCTTGGCATTTGGCTTGCTCAGCACCTCACCTTTTCTACTCACATTGATGCCATCCACAAAAAACTACACCCCAAACTGGGTGCTTTATACAGAAATCATATTTGTATTCCTCTGCTGGCTCGCCATGCCCTGATTCAGAAAATGATCCTACCTATCTTTATGTTTGCTTGCGTGTGCAGTGCACAAGAAACATTGAAACAGTAGAACATTGCAGAGGTGTGGCACTGTTGTGGCCAATGCAGATGATGCTTTAATGGGCAAATCCCTTGGCCACCAATTAATGCTGAAGCTGCTGATGGCGTGAGTGAGTGCCGCACTTGAAAGAAATCTGCCACTGCAATCAGTGGCAGTTTTGGTATTGCAGTGGCAGTTCCCCCTCCCTCCCAACAAGGCACACAGCAGGACAACAAATTTAAATGTTAGCTCACTCCCACTGCTGCTGACCACCCCGCACCCTCTGTTCCCCATCCCATGTTGACATTGGGGTGCTCATTCCCCATGTCATCATGTATCCCCCCTCTCCCCATTAATGTGGCACACTGAGAACCCACCCCAGTGTGCCAAAAATTACTTAGTTGATGTTTCCAACACTGGGATGCCCACTCCTAGTGTTGGATGAGCCATCCCCCCCAACCCTATGTTCTTAGCCAACCTCAGGGTGCCCAATCCCCGGGGTTGGCATTGATCACCGCTCCCCCTCCAGTACTCTGGCACACTGGAAGCCCACCCCAGTGTGCCGAAATCCATTTTGTTTACATTTCACCTGTAAAAAAGAAAACTATCCTACAACATCTTTAAAAAAAAGAAAAAGGAAACCAGCCCTCATTGTTCCTGTCGGCCCCCTCCACCAACCCGCACCCTCCCTCTGCACACCCTACCTCCCCACACACCCGCTCACCCATGCTTACCTCCAGAGGTCAGGATCAGCAATCTTCTGTCTACCGGGAACATGTTTGCAGTCTTCAAAGACCAACCGGGAACTGAAGAAATTATGGTAAGCCCTGTAATAGCAGTCAATGGGGGTTTTTAACTTAGGTTGATAACTCAGCCAATTTTTGGAATTTTGGTCCCAAATTTTCAACATGTGATTCTTGGGACCCCACCTCATGAACACTGGCACTGACATTTTGTTTCTTGCTCCTGAAAGGGGATTTCATGGTCACTGCATGGACTCACCTTTCAGGACCAATTAACAAAATGACAGTGCCACTGTTCATGAGGTGGGGTCCCAAAAAGGACATTTTGAAAATTTGGTGAACAAATTCCAAAAAAATGACTTTGTTATGAGTGTGCGTTGCACAGTTTCTAAACACATTCATAACTTTGCCACTTTTTAATATTTTTACTCCAGATTTTTAACATTGCCATTTCTTCACACCTCCTCATGAACAGTACAGCTGTCATTTTTCACATCCTGCCAAAAAATGTGTTTTCATAATTGTGGCACTGAACGGCACACTCATTGTGCGAAACTAACTTTTGGGATTGAGTAAAAAAATAATACTGCCACTGTTCATGAGGTGGGGTCCCAAAAAACCCATGTTGAAAATTTGGAGCAAAAATACCAACAAAAGCCTGAGCGTTAGGGTTTCCAACCATAACGCTCACCCTGTACAGACTGACAGGCTTTGGGTGTGTGACTAGGGGTCGTTGGCCATAATGCTCACACCATTCCACCCCACCCCCATCCTGCAGCCACTGACAGGCATCGAGGTGTGCCTTGGGGTCTTCAGCCAAAACATTCATCCCATTCTCTTTTACTGCACCCATCTCAGCTTATTTCCTTATAGAATGGGATGAGCATAAAGGCAAAGACCTCAAGCACACTGGAGCACCCTGTCAGTGTCTGCAAGGTAAATGAAAATGGAATGCTTGCGATTATTATGGCCAATGACCCAAAGGCACACCCCCAATGCCTGTCAATCTCTGCAGGCTAGGGGTGGGGTGGGGTTGGTGTTACTTCAGTACTTCACTGCCATTCCTATTATGCATCTCTCTAACTCCTACACTACCAATGCCAATAGCAGCAAGCAAATACTCGGCATTGACAAATGCTTGTTGACTATGAAGATGTAGTCTACTGTGCTGTTCCCAAATCTTCCCTTAATATGTTGGACCTCTTTTCCATTCTTTCTGCCATTTCACTCTTGACAGTCCTCCCTGCACCCATCAGTGCACCCTTTACCAATCGTTCTCTCTAGCTTCCCTAGCCATTAGGTGCCATATTCACTGTGCCAATTTTCTTGCCAAATTCTGTTTTCACTCCCTCCTACCCTATCTCACCTCCTCCATATCTCTCTCAAATCATCTACATATCACTCACTCAGAAACCAGGACCACCACAAGTTAACTCTCATGCCCAGGACTACCTCAGTTGGTCATGCTGCATTCTCTCTCCGTTTTCCAAAAATCTGGAATGCCCTCCCATCTGTCATGCTGCCTCATCGTATATCCTCAACTCCCTTCTCATGGACCACTCCCCCTCCTGTACTTGTGTGTAATGTTTTACTTTAATCTTATTTCTTACTGTAATTACCTTTTCACTTATCAAATTAGTACCCTCTTTTTATATTTAAAAGAAAAAGTTTGTTTAAAACCTTTTATCACCCTCTTGTTATTTGTTGTTTTAATGTATTCATTTTTTTTTGCTCATACTGTGTATGTTGGTATTCTACTGCCTTTCCACTCTGTTTTGACATTATTGCTGCTGCATTGCTGTGTATTATTGCTGTATTGCTGTATCTTATTGCTGTGCATTACTGTGTGTCCCTTTCCCCTCTCCCTCAGGATGCATCTGAAATTGAGCTTGTCTGCTCAGTATGTCTTTCCTTGTGAAACTTTTAAATAAAATAAATAAAAAAAAACAAGTCACAGAAGCACCCTCCATCACACTGAAATCAAAGAAAAGAACCAAAATGAATGTCACAAAACCACTTTACATGAATCCCAGCAGCACCCTCCCTCACACAGGAATGAGACCTAAGAATGCCACAGCATGTCACAAATCACTTTATCCCAACCAAAGAAGCATTTAAGTGCTACTGGCATTTCTTTTCCCTACCCGTCTGACTGGCACATACTGCAAGTTGTGCTCACCATTAAAAGAATACAAGATCTGATAAATGCATAGCCCTCTTAAACACATACTTTTAGCTGGTCCTAAGGGTCTGCATTTGAGAGGGCTGCATTGTAATACGATCTAGACAGGAAAGAGACACATTAGAGTACAAACAGTATTAGCAAACAATGTACTGTACATTCATTGCAAAGCCAAGGCATATTGAGGGGTTGAAATTATACAGACTTTAACAAGAAATTAAGAAAGTAAAGCAGTAACGTAAAAACAACCAGTAGTCTGTGCAAGACATAGGTTAGGCTAGTGACATCATAGGGGTCATGGGGGTGGGGGGTCTCAGCAGGTAGAAGTAAACTGGCTGTACAGAAGGAGTATACTCCTGATGGAGGATTTTAAGGTCTTGTGATTGGTGAAAGCCTGGACATCAGCTGGAAGAATGTTTCACAGTCTCGGGGCCTCAGAGGCAAATGACCTTTTGCCAGCAGCAGTTGTAGTTTTTGGGAGAGTGAAAAGCAATTTGGAAGAGTATAAAAGGACTCTTCTGTGAGAATTAAGTTCCAGGATGGAGGCAAGGTTGGGGGGGGGGATGTACAAGTTTATGCACCAGACAGAGTGTAGAATAATGAATTCTATGGCATGGGGTCATATTGCCATAAACGAAAACAGTGCAGGAATAAATGCCATACACCAAAATAAGGTTGGTTAAAACACCAACCTCACAAAAAACAGTGCACCCTATAGAAAACAATGGGACTTTCATCCCCAACACCCCCCAGACTTAAAATAACCAGCTCCTAGGGAGTGTGGACTATGGGGATGGGGAGAAACTCAAAAGGGGGGAGAAATTATTTTTTTGTCCCATCAAACAGATCTGCTATACCAGAAGACCTGTGGGGAGCAGAACCATGGTCCCAGGTCTCCAAAGCTGCTGGGTGTTGGTGCAACCAACCAGGCACCACACACACTGCAACCTGATCCCTCCATCTTTATGGCGGATGGTGACTGGGGCTGCGATAATTCCCTAACACTATTCTACCCCGGTTGCTGTCAATGTAGTGGCTGTTCTGACAGCGTGGTTAATACTGCGCTGAGTTTGATTTGTTCCCCTGAATATCAGTCATGGGTTAAGAAGTACTATGGGGCATGTGTACTAATCAGTAATTCATCACATAATTTGTCAACAAAATCCACCACATAAACTAATGTTTCTTTTTTTCTGTTTTTAAATTGGCAACGAATGTCATTGAGTGTGAAAGTACTGTACCAGGCTAACCAAAACTGATTTTAATTTCTTCTGGTGCCAAAGGACACAACAAAGTGTGAAGTTTAAATGCACAAGGTATAGCTGAGAGAAAAAACAGTTGTACAAAAATGATGTGATAATCCTTCCACCTTTCACAAATCATGGAATGGAGTACCTTTATGTATAAGCTTCAGTCCTTGTAATCTTATTCTGTGAAACCCATTTGAATCCAGCCTTCCCACTCATTGGTGACATCATGACTTCACACACAAGAGCTCAGTGCAAAAAGATTATCCAGTTACAGATGTCAGATTGCAGGATTTCTCAGTCTCTGTGAAAACAGATGATGAATGTCTGTTTTAGAAATTATAACAGAGAAGTACTTTACAGCTTGATAAAATACATAGGAAGATCACCTGGGAAGAGCTTCCCCTCCAGTAGTCATTCCAAACTAACAGCACAGTATCCCTACTCTTGCTTATACAAAAAGATCCCATATTTTTCACGAATAACTTTAGTTCAAAAAAAAATTAATTAGACTTTTGAGATAGGTAGATGATGTGACGTAATGTTTATATTAGTATGGATTAGAAACTGGTTGACAAACAGCAGACAGAGAGTAGTGGTGATGGTGGGGGGGGGAAACAAGTGTCAGGTGCTGAAAAGCAATGAATAATAGGATGCCATATGGGGTCAGTTCTGGAAATTAGAATTCTACAGGAAGAATTCAGGTGGAATGATAATTCAGCTCCCCAAATACTTTCAGAATTGTTGATAAATTCTGCAGCATTCTGAAAGTGTTGTTCGTGTCTTTAATAAACCATGGATTACTGTAGTTTTCCTCTGCTTACATTGAAGAGTTAATGTAAACCATGGATTAATAGTCACCAGTTTTTATTGCAGTCAGTGTAAAATAGTTTTCTGAGGCCACCTTGTCAGTCCATTGGTAGTGCTACCACTTGATACACCAGAGACCCATGTTTGTGAACAAGCATGGGCCATTGAGGGCTGGAAAGGGAGAAAGAATTTAGCATCCCAAGGACGGGTCTCCTTCTTTGGTTGGGGTGCTTCTCCCACTGCATGACTACCACCTGATAGAGACCAGCTGGGAACACAGATGGAGGCATCAGAAATGGAACTAGTGGGCCACCAGATGTCCAGTACTATGACCATGTGTTAGTGCATGTCAGCAACCAAGGAAGGCAGTTGAAGAAAGGAGTTAAAAACTCAGTCCATTCTATGCCAGCACCTCTGCAGGCTCTTGTATGATTGACACAGCTGGCAACCCACCTATATAGGCCCTGGGTAGAAGAAAAAGTATTAGCATTTGTATAGCACTCTTCATGCACATTGTATCCTAAAGTGCTTTACAAGCTATGAGAGACTGGCAGTAAGTGACAGTAAACATGCAGTAGCAGCCATATCACATATCAAAACCAGCAAAGCCTTAAACAACTGCATGAACTGGTTTTTATGGAAAGTGGAATGTTGATCAGGACACCAGGAAAAATTCCATACTCTGGTGAGTAGTGCCTTGGGTTCTCCTACTTCCACCTGGATATGCACCAGGACAGCATGAGAGATGAGCAGAAGGGATCCCGTTTTAACAACTCAGCTACAGCATGGCACACGTCAACAGTACAGCACCCCCACAGTAATACACTCATGTGCCAGCATTTAAGGTAAGAGCCACATTCTGGTGTGGGACTAGAACCCATTATGATCTGGCCCAGAGGCAGATTTGCCACCAGCTGAGCCATGCTTACACCTAAATTGTGGATAATCTGTACATCTGTGAGAAGATCGGTGATGGGACTGGGTGGATGACATTGAGTGGAACTAGAGATAGAAACAGTTCTGTGGAACAAAATGTAGTTTCCTGAAGTTTACACTGAAGAGTCTAAGTAAACTGTGAAACAGTATTCAGTGATGCAAATAAAAAAAAAACTGCAAAATGCTTTTGGAGTGGTTGAATTTCGATTTAAAATGATTTCCTTTGAATTAGGCAGAACTTCTGAAATGCCATGGAATTCCACCACAAGCGGAGCTTGAACATTTCTAAGAGCACTAGTTCTCAGGCAGCTTATATTCCACAAGGATTTGGAATTGGGAACAATTACTCTTAAATCAAGTTTGTAGATGATACAAAGCTGGCTAGAGTTGTCCACAGTGAGAATGAGTGCAAGAAAGCATAGCAGAGCCTAGATTAATTAAGCTGTTAGTTAGACAGATGGCAAACGCAATTGGGAGCAGCATTTTGCCAATCTGGAAGGAATTATTTTGTGTTTGCAGCTGTTACTGACTTGTGTAGCCTCAAAGACCTCCCACCCCCAATTTTTTATTATTTATCAATATTTAATGTAGAGTATGTGAATCAAGTATTTTGTTTTTATGTGTTTGTATAAGCAACCTTTTAGTAAGTTTACACAGGAATACTCTTGTAAACAGAACCAAGTATTCAAAGTGTATTAACCTGTATAAAAATAAACTTTTACCAGTCAAATGCAGTTCAAAGTGGGAAAGCTCAAGTTAAGGTCCCCACAACTTTAGGGACACTAGAATCAGATGTGTGCAAAATAGACAGTGATTAAGCTCCAGCTGAAGCCTGTTGATTGAAGCCATGGATATTGTTTTTTTTTTCTTGTTCATTTCTTTTTTTTCACCCGGTAGGGGTACCCCCTCATCAGCACCTGAACCAACCACCCAGCATCCCTGTTAGGATGCCAGGACTGAGAGGTCCACAGTTTGACCCCTGTTGTGGGGCTCCCTGAGTGGAGAGACTGAGATACACCTGAGGCCCCAGCCGAGGCTTATGCTTGGATTGTCATTCAGGTGGCAGTCCAGGGGCTTCATGATACTGCCATGCCCAGGGTTTTTCTCCTTTCTTAGGCTTCCTCCAGGAGGTGCAAACATGCTGAGGCATCAGCAGACATCTGTGGGTTGGGTGCGTGCCCAATATACACTCCTGTGTGATTGTTACAAGTAAATATTTGTGTTGCCATTGGTTTGTGTATTTGAGAGAGTAATGTGCTCAGGGATAGCCCAGGTTCCAGTTGTCTCAGTGGTGCAGCTGGTTAGTGCAATCGCAATGGTATTCCAGGTGGCCTGGGTTCAAGTCCCAGCTGAGGCACTTACTTCTTTCTCACTTCTGTTTGTACAATCTGCAAGAACATTGAAAGAGTGGGGGGCAGCCAAAACTGTGAGAGGTTGCATGAGAAGCCATATAAGGAAAGGCAGGAGGAACTCAACCTGTACTCCCTGGATTAGAGGATAGCAAGGGGGGATCATGGCTAAAACATACAAATACCTCACAGGTGTGAACAAAGTACAAGCGGAGAGTCATTTTCAGAGAAAGGAAGACACTAATACAAGGGGGAATATATTGAAGCCAATGGTGGGAAGTTTAGTAGATATGTGCGGAAATACTTCTTCACAGAAGGGTGATGACTGGAACAACCTGCCAGAGATAGTAGTTTGGGTGAAGATTGTGGAAAGCTTCAAGCATACATGGAATAGGCACAGGGGCATATTAGATAGAGGAACGGGGGAAGTGAGTGACATTTATGACCAACTAGGGTCACTGGTGATGGGACAGGCCGGGACAAGAGGCAGACTGGATGGGTCTGAAGGTTCTTTTCTGCCAACAAAACCCATGTTTCTATTTTTCTGCTCTCTCTATGTAACCCAGTATCCAAATGGCCCTGCCTACTGCTTTATTACACTGCCTTACCACCCTGAGGTCATCAGAAATTATATGCCAGGGTCTCTTTCCTGTTTAGAGACTGTCAGTACTTCTTTTTTTCTATTTTTAATTTTTTTTTAGTTGTTTAAGCAGGACTTCTTCCCCCAATTTACACACTGTCCCTTGTTTCTGTGCCCTAGGTGCATGATTTTGCTTTTCTTTGGGGGAAGGGATTGAAACCCAGCTGCCATACCCTTGATCACTCCTAGGGATTTCTCAAGTCTCTACTCTTCTCTGCGCCCCTTCTTGTGTATCCACCCTATTGAAAATGTTGTTGTCATCTGCAAATAGGCATTCCATCCCTTTCAGCTGTACTGTGATGTCACTTATAAGGACAACCAAGAGGACTGGTTCGAGTATTGAGCCCTGAGTTATCCCACTGGTCAATATCCTGTCAAGGTGAGTACCTTTACCAGCACCCTCTGTCATCTATCCATCAACCAATTCTGAACACAGTTTACCACCTTGGGTTCCATCCCCTAACTGTTCCGTTTCCTTATGAGTCTCCTATATGGTATGATGAAGAAGTCTTTGCTGAAGTCTAAGTAGTCTATGTCCACTTCCCAACCATGATCTATTTCCCAAGTCACCAAGCAAGAAATCAATCAGGTTCAGCTAACGTCCCTACCCCAATGAATCCATGCTGTCTTGAGTCTTACAACCCACTGGATTTAAGATATTCCACTAGCCTTTCTTTTAAAAATGTCTCCATTTACTTCCCCACTACTGGTGCTAGATTGACCTACCTATAGTTGTCAGCCTCCTCCCTGATACCACTTTCATGAAGCAGGTCTACATCTGCCCTTCTTCAGGCCTCTGGAACCATTCCTGTTTCCAGTGAGTTCTTGTATGGGGATTTCTGTCGACCCCCCCCCCCAAGTGTTCATGCTAGTTTTATGTGGTCTGTCTTGCTCTCCTTCTGCTGTGAGGACTGGACAGAATTATTTGTTCAGTATATGCTTTTTCCTGATTCTGTTCTGCATTGTCTCCCCTGCTTTTTTAACCTCACTATGTCTCCCATTTTCTTCGTTTTTTCACTTATGTAGCCAAAAAAATGCCTTGTCCCCTTTTCGTTACCCCTTTTGGCTATCCTTTTCTCAGTTTGCACCTTTGTACACCTCACTGCCTTCCATTCCTCCCTCTGCTCTTCCTGGTGCACTTCTGTATCCTCTTCCCTTTGCATCTCCTTGTGCTGTACTTCCTGAATGCTACCCTTTTAGGCCTTACCTTCACAGACTCTTCCCTCGAGAACCATAGTGGTTTCCTTTCCGCCTGTTTTTGCTCTCTTCTTTAGCACAGAGGTTTGTTGCCTTCATTATGACATCCTTTTATTTGACCCACTGTACCTCATCCCCATCCAGACAATCCCCCTACTAGGTTGTCTTTGAGCAATCACCATTGTTTCATTTAAATCTGCCCTCCTGAATTTCAGAACCCTTGTCCTTTAGCGGTTTGCCTCTGTCACACTCCTTTATGTGAAACCACACCTCCGGTGATTGCTGATACCACACTTACAGTAACTGCTGGACCCCAGTGGAATCCCACCTTGACATGTATAATACTGTCCCTGTTTGTGAGCATCAGGCCCAGTATTCCCCCATTATTGCCCCTTTATGGGTCTGCTGCCTCACAAGTTGCCTGAAAAATGCCCCCATGCAGGGAGTCTAGGATGTCCCTGCTTCCAGTCAAGGCCACAACTGGGAGGCTTCAATCTACATCCAGCAAATTAAAGGTTCCCACCAGCAGCACCTCCCCCTTTATTGCCAACATACTGAGGTCTTTCTCCAGCTCCTTATCCAGTTCTTCCTCCTGTTTTTGAGATCTGTAAATCACCCAGTGTGAATAGTGTGGCTAGCCTCCATCTACAGGGTGACCCACAGCACCAGCAGCCCCTCCTTTCACCCTGGTTCCTTTGCATTTCCATCCCTTTGATACCCTCTCTCATATACAGCACAACCCCTCCCTATTCTTCCTGAACTGAGTGTAGTTTGGTATGGCCATGTCACAGTCATGGCTTTCTGTACCCCATGACTCAGTAGTGGCCACAATATACAGATCTGTCTCCAACATGGTAATCTTCAGGTCTGGAATTTTATTTCCAAGACTCCTTGCACTTGCACACATGGCCTTCTATGTTACTTTCACTCTGCCTGCAATCACCCTTCCTTCCCTTGTGCCCTGCATCATTTTCCCCTTTCTTTTTACTATTTTTGTTCCTGTTTCCCTTGTCCTCTCTGGTGTCCCTGCTGCTTCATTTAATTGAGGGGAAAGCCTGTTGTTATGTGGGGGAAGAGCTCCTCCCTTACTACATATTTAAATCAAGCAGCAGACTCCCGCTCCACTTAGAGTGAGTCGCACTCATTGTTGTTTCATCGCTGGTCTGTGGCTGCTCCCTTTGCCTGTTTCTCCTCCCCCATTTGTTTCGTTTCCTGGCCCCCCCCTCCCCCCTCCCCTTCATTTATTCTCCTTCCCTGTTTGTTTCTTTGGAGGTCTAACTCCATTCTGCCTGCTCGTTCTTGCCTGCTTCATTTCTCCTGTTCTTGTCCTTGCATTGTTGTCTCTCCTTTTCAAGCAGTCTGACTCTATGCCCAGTTCATCACCGCCATCGCTCATTCCGTCCTGGATTGCGTTTTTTTTTTCTCTATTTCCCTGCCATGCTAAGGTTTCTGTAAACTGGCTGCCGCCCTGACTGCCTGCTCCTTGGCGGTGGAACCTCTGCCGCCTACCCTTCAGTTGCTTCCTACTCCTCTGGCCGCCGGATTGGATCGTCCGCTCCCAACCAAGAGTCACCTTGCTTCTCCTACTCTGTGACTGTCAGCTATTCTCTACGCTGCTTCAGTTCACCTTGCTTCTCCTACTCTGAGACTGTCAGCTATTCTCTACGCTGCTTCAGTTCACCTTGCACTCCCACTTTCCATTGTATGGCCTGCGGGCGCCCTCTTGCACGTCTCCTTTATGATCCTACCTATTGGCTTTATCTCAGCATGAGGGACATAGATGTTTGGATGCTCCAGCTGAGAGACGAGGTGACTCAGAACCTTGGAGTGGGGACGCATCCGCTGCGGGGAGATGCTGGCTCAGCACGCTGTGCAAACCATAGCATTTCCTGGTGCATTGTTTTTTCGTATTTTTATTGACCACTGGTACATTGTGTGGTGTGTCAGCTCAGGCCAGCTGCATTTACTTCCCTGCCTTACAGCAACGTTAACCTTATGTGCTGGATTATTCATCCCTTGCCTCTCTCATGTTCTCCCTGTGCTTGGCGCTATGTATTTAGTTCGCTATTTCTTTGTTTGCTCATTTACTGATTCTTCATTACGTTACTACTTTCTGGATGTACAGACTGTTTATATTATGCATTCCGTTGATGGGCCCTTCCTTGTCCCTACATATATGGGGCCCGCTTCCGTGGCCATGTTCTGCTTATGCATCGGACATTGCTCTACCTTCTGGCCTGTCCTATGGATTACAGGCTACTGCTCTGACTCAGTGCTGAGGAATCGGAAAGTGTGATTCTTCCCCTTCATGGCTACTCCAGTGCCCTATGGCTCCTCGACTCCTACACCTCTCCTTACCTACCTTGGCCTCCATCGGTTATTCCCTACATGTCTTGTGCATGGCATGTCTGATTCCTCAGTCCATATCCTTAGTGTACTTCTGGCTGTTCCATTCGACTCCTTGATCATGCTTGCACACTCCATTCACCTACCAGCAGATCTACATGGGATGGGTTGCGCATGCCGGCCACGTGGCTAGCTACTCTTCTTACTTACCTTACCAGCTGTCCTTCATGTGGTCCAACTGCACTTGCTAGCTTTCAAGGAGCTAGCAGCCACTCATACATACCTCAGCAGACCTTGCATAGTCCAGCTGCATGCTAGCCTTCTTCAGTTTGGCTGCTAATTTCCTTTACTCACCAGCTGGCATATTCTTACAAATCATTCAGTTACTACTACCGTCTCTGCCAGGATGCTCTGCTGACCTCATTCTATATCATCTTCCTTGATCGCACCTTTGCCTAACTCATCGACTGCCGGATTCAGGCTGGGATGTTTACCTACTTCTCCTCTACACCGCCTCACCCAGCTTGGGGCCTGGAGATTCACTGCTATGACCTGCTTTCGCCCTTCAGCTAGGAAGTTTATCAACTTCTGCTGTACGCCTGCCTCGTCAGCTCAGAGCCTGGAGATTCACAGCTTCTACAACTTGCCTTCACCTTTCGGGCTGGGAGGTTTACCTACTAATTGCCTGCTTCTTCGACCTGCCTTGGCCCATCGGGCTGGTAGATTTACCTGCTAATCACCTGCTTTTCAGACCTGCCTTCAGCCATTGGGCTGGGAGGTTTCCTACTAGTCGACTGCTTCTACACCTTGCCTTCGCCCATCAGACTGGGAGGTTTGCCTAATAATCGCCTGCTTCCTGACCTGCCTTCACCTGTCGGGCTGAGAGGTTTGCCTTCTTCTGCTCTACTTCTGCCTCGCTAGCTCAGGGCTGGGAGATTCACACATTCTACTATATGCCTACCTGCTGCCATGTCAGCCAGCCAGAAGCTCCTTTACCATGGATTCACATCTGGACGTTTCTTCGTTCCTCCTCTATTCTTGGATGCTTGCTCTGCCACTTCAGCCATGTGGAATTACTGCTGCTTCATTTTTCCAGGACACTTAATTGAGCTTCTCATGAAGCCCTTCACTATCCTGATTTATGCTCTACAGCTTCAAGGATCCTGTGACAAAGCTACTACGTTTGACTCAGCCTCTTCAGTTATCACCATCTAGGACTCCTATGCTCAACTATTCGGGACTCGTCAGGTTATTACTGCCTCAAACATTGAATACCTACAGTTTCTGGATGTTTATTTCTCTCGTCAAATTGCCATATCTCTGCCATGGTTTCTTCAATGCAATCCCTACCATCCTTGATCTACAGTATACATCCATCCTCAGCACCATTCCATTCTCATAAGCCTGCCTCACAACTGCAGTACTACTCTGCTCTACACTGACTCAAGATACATCGCATGGAAGCTATCTACAGCACTCTATTCCTACCAGCTGATCTCCGTAACTCTGGCTGCATTTTATGTTACCTGGAGCTAGTCGCCTCTCTACTTACCTCATCAGCTGATGGGTAAGCTGTGCATCTCACCGAGGGACTGACTGCCATGCTTTATTTCTACCAGCAAACTCCAAGAGTCTGGCTGCGCTTTCCTGTTACATGGAACTAGCCGCCTGTCTACTCACCTCACCAGCTGTTGGTTAAGCTGCGCTTTCATCATGGGGCTGGTTACCACATTCTATTCCATCTCACTTGCCTAAATCGGTGCATTACTTGCTACCTACTACCTCTCTCTTCAGTTTCGTGGTCTACCCGCCTTTCTTACTTTTTGGGCTTGCCATATTCTACTTCTCGGATGCTTCCTATCCTTGTACCAGTGCTTCGGACTAATCCTTTACAGCCTGCCATGATTTCAGCTCAGCTCTACAGCAGTTGCTTCTATATCATCTCCTAAGAATATACTCTACTCCTATCATACTTACCGGAACCGGATTCGTCAGTCGGTAGCCTTGCATTCCATGTGCTATGAGTCCTCTATTAGTAGAAACCTGGAAATCGTAATACTTCTATTCATCCTGCCTCACTTGCATCAAAGCTGGGAAGCAACTACTCCATCCACTTATCTATCGTTTGCTAGCTTCAACAGCTCCCTCAAATCCATCGAGATTCCAGCTATGCTTTACTGCTATATGACTTATATCACGGTCTAAGCATAACCTACTATCTTCGTCTTGTCACCTCTACTGAGTTCGTAAGTCATCAACTTCATCACCACTATTCTGCAATTCCATGGATTCTTATGCCTTCTATCAACTGAAGTCTGGAAGATGGACCTTTCAATATATCCTCTCTTCTATCACTCTGACTTGTACATGGATTCTCGAACCTGGAGTTTACTAGGAGAATGATTGTTCACTGGACATGTTACAATTCAGTACTTTCTTCAGTTCTCCGTTTCTCTGGATCAAGTTCTACATCTTTGGAGTTCAGATTAGATGATTAATTTAATTGTCATGTAGGATCTCTCTCCTTTAGTATGCCCAGAAGGACAGACAGATCAGTAGCCATGGGTCCTCAGAGGTTTCCCCCCCAAGGGGGATTTTCCTCTCCTGTGTGCTACTGGTCACACTCTCTGGAGTTGGAAGAGGTGTTCATCTACTCATATTATTATTAGGGGTGTATTCCTGCTCGATTCCTTCATCAGTCAGTTACAGAACAATCGTTGATATCATATTCTTTTTGGGGGGTCTCATATTACTAAACCAAGCTTCCTTCCTACAGGTGGGATACAGAGAAAGGCCAAAACCATCAAATAATAAGACTCTCAATTCAAGCATCCAAGCACATTGGTCATACTATCCGATTCATGCTGAAGTACCTAAACACAAATCATTTTATTATACTAGTACCTAGTAAACATTTTCCTCTTACCTGCTGCCTCTGTATCCAACAACCATCTACATCATCTAGCTACAATATGTTACATAAGCACTGAGCTATGAACCACACAACTGAAGGGCAAGCCCGTTGTTGTGTGGGGGAAGAGCTACCCCTCCACTTCATATTTAAATCAAGCAGCAGACTCCCGCTCTGCTTAGAGTGAGTCGCACTCACCCACCATCCTTCCCTGACACCTCCTCCTTCTGCAGCACTCTTATCCCACCGGGGGGTCTCATATTACTAAACCAAGCTTCTTTCCCACAGGTGGGATACAGAGAAAGGCCAAAACCATCAAATGATAAGACTCTCAATTCAAGCATCCAAGCACATTGCTCATACTATCCGATTCATGCTGAAGTACCTAAACACAAATCATTCTATTATACTAGTACCTATTAAACATTGTCCTCTTACCTGCTGGCCTCTGTATCCAACAACCATCTACATCATCCAGCTACAATATGTTACATAAGCACTGAGCTATGAACCACACATAACCTGCTCTCTAGAGGAGCTTCATTACCTTGGATCCTCTTTTCTACTGCTTCAGTCTGGGGGAAGGGGTACAGAGTTTGCCTCCCTTTCTCTTTCCACCCCACACAGCTATTTTAAATGTTCATCAGAGTAACATTTAAAGTAACCACTGAGAACAGTTGTTCCCTTCCGAGATGGATGCAGCCCATCACTTCTGTATAGACCCACATCTCTCCAGGTTGATCCCCAGTCCACAATGAAGTTGAACTCCTTCTCTCTGCACTATTACTTCAACCATGAGTTAAAGCTCCTGGTATGGAGTCTGCTATCCTCCCCTTGGCCATAGACATGTAGCACCTTGGCAAATGCCACCCTGCATGCTACTTGCCTTAAGCCCCTTCCCAGATCCTGGAACTTACCCTTCACAATCTCAGCCCTGTCAATTGCTAGGTCATTAGTCACCAAAAAGACAATGACACCCAGCACCCCTATGCCCTCAGGCATTATCAATCTTTAAGATTAGCTGTCCATTCCTCTGAGCTGTGGTGCCAGGTAGGCACCCAACCTTCCTCCTTCCCTTCCTGTTCCTATATCTACCTCCCTTACATATGAGTACCCTAAAAGGAGCTGCTTCCTTCTCTGCTGGGGTTCTCTATCTCACACATTGGTGCATCCCCTTAGAAGGACCCCATATCCTCCCATATTACTACTTTCAGTTCCTGTTTTGCCTGAACAGTGAAAGAATTCTGTAGTGGCAGTGGCTGAGGATTGTGCCCCTGACTTGCCACCCCCCACCCTCTTTGAGCCCACAAAGGTCTGTCTAACTACCCCCCCACCCTTTTCCTAGGCAATCTTTTGGGCAATGGCTGTAGACTCAGTGGCCCTTGGGTGAATAAAGAGGTCCTCTGGATTTTAGTTAGCTCAGCTGAGAGACCAGCAACCTCCTCCCTCAACCCAGAGAGGTCCGTGCAGATGGGGCAACACCTCAGTCTTCAGAATGTCTCCTTGAAAACTGCAGCTCCACAACCACTGCACTTCACCACTCCCATGATTGATTTCATGTATCAGTATCAACTGCTTTCAAATGTATCTTACCCCATTGTCTCCTTCCTGTGTGTATTCCTTTCCCCTCTATACCCTCTATCAGTATTTACTTTATAACCTACAGTATATATGGTGCTATTTGCTTTCTCCTTTATTCACTTGTTACACTGTCCTACACCATTTGTCAATATTTACATTATCACAGTACTCTTGACTGAGTGTTACTTGCTTTCCTCTTTATTCACTTGCTAGCTCTGGATATTTTGATCATGGGGTACAGAGATTAATAATGAATGGGAACAATGCCATGAAACAATATTAAATAAGCATACCCTGTACCACACTGCCTCTTTACTTCTTCATTTTGATTAAGGAAAAAAAAACAGTGCACAAACCAAGCACATACTACAATACAAGTCACATTAAACTGTTCCATCAACTCGCTGGTGTAGCTTTTTTTTTTTGTGATGCTACTGCAGTGGCAACTCGAACTGTTGAAGCTTTCAACTATTTTCCAACCATCCTTCTCTGCCTATTCAACTCACGTGTAACTGTTTAGTGAAATGGCAGTAGCTGCATTTTCATGGCATTGTTTATAAATATCACAGCATTCCTTATGAGCATTGTTTATAAATATCACAGCATTCCTTAAGAGTTGTTTAGTCTGCCTTCTGAAATGAAACTCATAAGCACTCAGCTGAAAATAAAACTTATAGTACATAACAGCTAGATGCAAACCAATACTAACCTTTTACTAATTCATTGAATTAAACACTGCACAGATTAGGAAACTCATTGAACAATGCTACAACAGTGAGTTCAGGGAACAATTTCATGTGACTTGTACTGTAGTAATCATTTACTGCTGCTCTTAGAACTGCTGGCCAAGCACCCCTACATATCGACTATGATAAGTCTTCCTCAGAGCCCCCTGAAGAGGACATCTCATCAGAGGCTATACATAGGGGTACCTGGTTGGCAGTTCTCAGAGCACCAGTAAATGATTACTAGTACATGTATGGGCTGGGTGTGCACTGTTTTGTTTTTCTCAGTTAATAGTTTGTACAGTTTGAACCTTAGGAAGTCAGGTATGTTTCACATTTCTTTCTTTTCCTTTTAATTAACCCTACCCTTTTTGCCATTCCTGATCAGTTACTGCACTTCGCCTAGATAGGGTGTTACCCATATACTCACCTGTAGCAGTTACCTGCTTGTTTTTGTCCCAGAAGATAATCTCTACCTCACCACCTGTAGCTATCTAAAAAGGTAACAGTAAGCTAAAAGGAACCCTACCTTCTCTTGTCCATCTGACAAAGCCCTCTGTTTTTCCTGTGGTTGCCTGTGGATGACTGCTGACACCTAAAATGCTAGTCACCTATTCCAGTTCTGCTCTGTTCCAATCATGCTCTGAGACACAAGTGTAATGGAACACACTGGGTGGATGTGGTTCTATACCCTGTTCCTGGCTTCTTGCTCCTCTGTAATTGGCTTAGCTCAGTCACATGGTCCCATCCTCTACAGGTCACCTAGAACTCCTAGATCTGCCTCACAATCCCTCCAGCCAGCAGTCCTGCAGAACAAAAAGGTTAGACATGCTATTTTAGTTTAAAAGTGATTTAGGCCAGCTCCAGCACCAAGCAATGGTGTATCACTATGCATGCTGGCAATCCAGGTTTGTGCACTGAGCCCAGATGTCAGGAGCAGAGGCCAGTGGGGAGTGAGTACAAAGCATCCTTTGGATGCTTCTCTGCTGGGACGGGTTGGTTGCACTACACCACTTCTACAGTGTCTCCTGGTGGGAGCATGTGGTGATGTCCTTGGCAGTGTGGGTGACCACACAGTGCTGGATGTCCCTGCTGCAGGACACCACTGCAGCCGCACATGTTCATAGGAGGTGGGTGGGCCAGAACAATGGGACAACACCCAACCCAGCCAGCCAGAAGATGGCTGCCTGTCCCCCCACACTACAGTTTCCAAGGTGCACAACTTTCCTTCCCCTGCACCTCTAGTTCTGGAGGGATCAGAATACCCTACTCCTCTCCCCCTTGCCCCTTCCTCAGGGGAAGGGGATGCCTGGCAGGGATAAGCCAGAACCCTCCAGACACAGATAATGTGGGTGCCAGCTGGTGGAAGCTTGCAGTGGGGCTAAGACTGGTGGGTGTTGGTGCATGTGCAGCCTGAAACAGTGGCGGGTTGGGGTCTAGGGTAAGATGACAAAACAGATAATAAAAAATAAATAAATAAAAGTGATTTAGCCTCTGTGTATTGGTGGCACTACCACTTCAGTTGTTAATGACATTGGCTACCACTGTACTTCAGTTCATTGTTCATCGATAAGCTCCTGCTTGGGACACACTGCTAGGGCCTATAACATCAGTGGACTCAACAAGGTAACAATTGGGCAGCATGCATGCCCAGGTTTCTAAGTTCCTGGCAAATATCAAGCCAGGTGAGTCAGAAGTGGTGGATGAGATACACAGCAGGATCATAGTGGAGCTAAAGTAATAAATGGCAGTGCCACTTGTAATCATATTTTGCAAGTCTGTCTGCACAGGTGGGATTCCAAAGGACTAAAAAGTGGACATTGTTGTCCACATCTTCAGAAAGAGAGCAATGTCAGACTCTGGCAACTATAGGCTGGTCTGCTTGACACCAGTGCTGGAAAAATGATCTGAAGTCCATTAACAAGGCTAGAATAATGAAGCATTTATTTGAGGACAAGCTTCTTGTCCTCAGTCAGCATGGCTTCATGAGGGGCACATCATTCATGACAAACCAACCTGATCACCTTCTTTGAGAGAGGTGACCAGGGAGGTGGACAGTGACTGGATGTAGTATCAAATGCTATTATAGATATGCTCACTCACTGTACTGATGTTGCTGCTCCTACATAATTTAGACCAGAAAAACACAAAGGGACTAGCAAACAACAAACTGCTTAACTTAAATGTCAAAATGCCAACAATTTTATTCACTTCAGTACAAGATGCAAAAAAACCTACCTGAACACTGCAGAGCTATGCCTCATGACAGTGAATGTAAAGACACCACAGGCTATTAAGGTAAGCCCGGACACATTTCTGCTTACCATAGGGAAACACCAAGCACTCTGTGTGTGATGGTGGGTAAAGAATCCCTCCACATTGGTACATGTTTGAAAAGTATACTTATTCCATCCATGCTTCTGATGTGGGAAGAAGGTACGTGATGGATTGAGGTTCCCTTCCAAGCTTAAAGTATTATGATATTATGCTACTATGCAATGTCCCTAGTAGCCAAAAACAGAAAAGGGGCTTATAAGAATCATTAACTGGCCTGCTCAATAGATCATTAGAAGTGGTGGTGGTTCCAGATGACTGGAAGGTAGCAAATGTAGTCCCCCTCCATAAGAGAGGAAACAAGGAAGAGGCAAGTAACTACAGGCCATTCGGCCTGACATCAGTGATGTGGAGGTTGATAGAGAAATTACTGAAAGAAAGAATTATCAAGTACTCTGATTCAAATGACCTGAAAGATCACAGACAATATGGTTTCCCAGTAGGGAGGTTATGTTAAATGAACTTAATTGAATTCTTTGACTGGGTGACCAGAGTGATGCATCATGGCGGGGCAGTGGATGTGGTGTACCTAGACTTCAGTAAAGCATTTTATTCACTTCAGTACAAGGTGCATTATGCTGCACAGAAGGCTTCAGCACAAAATGAGAGCCCTGGGGGTGGGACGAGAGGTGGAGAGATGGGTGAAAAATTGTCTGGAGGGAAGAAGGCAAAGGGTGATTGTTAATGGAACTCCATCAGGGGAGGGAAGGGCGACTAGCGGGGTACTACAGGGTCAGTACTGGGTCCGATCCTGTTTAATATTTTCATGGGGGACATTGCAGAAAGGCTTGAGGAAGGTCTGTCTATGTGCAGATGATACAAAGCTCTGCAACAGAGCAAACACTGCAGGTGGGGTAGAAACAATGAGAAGGGATTTGCACGAACTAGAGGAGTGGTCAAAAGTGTGGCAGTGAATGTTTTTTTTATTCTTTCTATTTTTGCACCCCCGGATGGCCCCCATCTAACCGTCTCCCCTATCCCCATCACCCGGAATTACTGGGGCTTACCTTATGCCCAGTCTGGGAGTGGCACCTGCAGGGAGTCAGTTATCATCCTGCTGCTGGTATTTTCTTCCTCCATTTTCTCCCAAGGGCCCCAGGAGAAGGATGCATGTGCCTTATAGTCCTGGTACTGACCTCCTCCTGCCCACCCTATTGGCCTTTTGCCAGGCACCCTACCTGGTCAGCCTCCTGGCCTCCACCAGGGGGCAGCCATTGGGTAAGGGATTCCACTCCACCACCCCAGGAGAGGAGAGTTGCCTGCCTGCAGCTCCATCCAGCTCGGCCCCCCATGCAGACCTCTGATGACCCAGGCTCATTCCCAAACCCGGGTCACTATCATGCCTTGAGGTGAGACGTCCAGCACCTCAGCCTTCTGTGCCACTGGGCTGGCAGGTAGTTGAGCTTTAATAACAAAAAGTACAAAGTTATGCACTTAGGGAGTAGAAATCTCAAAGCAGAGTACAGTATGGGTGGTCAGATACTGGAAGCGATAGAGCAGGAGAGGGACCTTGGTATGATCTCATCTAATGATCTCAAGGTGACTAAGCAATGCAAGAGGAGAGTAGTGATAGCCAGTAGAATGCTGGGTTGCATAGGCAGGGATATTATGAACAGAAGGAGGAAGGTGATAATACCCTTGTACAAACAGCTGGTGAGGCCACACCTCAAATATGGTGTCCCATTCTGGAGACCATACCTCAGGAAGGATGTGGCGAGAGTGGACAGGGTAAAGAGGAGGGCAACAAAAGTGGTGTGAGGGCTCAGCCATTTGACATATGAGGAGAAGCTGAATAATCTCTACATGTATACTCTGGAGCAAAGGAGGGAAAGGGGGACATAATAGAGACCTTTAAGTACCAAAAGGGTATAAACAAGATCCCAGATAGCAGAATATTCCAGAATAAGATACTGTCAAGGACAAGGGTCATGACTTGAAGCTAGAAGGGGGAAAATTCAAGGGAAGTATTAGGAATTAAGTACTTAGGAAACATTACTTTACAGAAAGTGTAGGAAATGGATGGGATGCACTCCCTGAGGAAGTGGTGGGGGCCAAAACAGTGATGGGATTCAAGGTTGCTTGGGATAGGTACAAGGGAATTCTGGAGAGGGGGCAGGGGGATAATTAACTGGATCATCTAGTGTCCCTGGGTAACACAGAGATAGAACATGTGGGCAGACTCTGTGGGCCCTGAGGTCCTTATCTGCTGACAATTTATATGCTTCTATGTTTCAGTGCTGAATTTTGCTTACATGTTGTGACACTTTGTTGGTGTTTGGGGCAGGGTTCTGTTTACTATAAATACTATTTGCAATATTTATTATCACTAGTGTGATGGGATTCCACCATGCTTCTTAAACTGGGATTAGTGGTGGGCAAAGTGACAAAACTTTACTATGCAGAGTAATCTGTGAATTTCACCTGTTTCGTGGGGCGAAATGCAAAATTTCACCCACAGAATGGTGAAATCATGGCAACATTTCACTTTCTGTGGGCAAAATTTGCCTTCTGCTGCAAACTTTCACCCGCGGAAGGTGAAATGTAGCCTGTGGAAGGTGAAATTTCACCGAAGAAGGTGAAATTTCACACATGGAAGGCAAAATTTGAAATTCCACCAAATGCGGGGAATTTTGAGGATTACTCCACGTGGTGAAATCAGCTGCTTCCCCATGACTTCATGGGCAGAATTTAAATTCACTGCATCTCTAACCGGGATCAGACCTGTAGAATGAATTCCCAGAGTGATAGCTAACCCAGCCCAAGAATTCAAGCTGTTCTCATCAGCTGTCAAGCTCAATCTCCTCCAGGTCTAGTACTTGCAGTCTGGATGAGCTGTCTTCTCTGAGAGAAAATTCTGTGACTGCTTTACCAATTGATAATGTTTTAGTTGCCTATGTATCTGGGAAATGCCAAATGTCTACCTTGGTATTTATTTGGCATAACCACAAATATTGTCCACCCTCAATTACAAAGTGTAATCAAGAAAGAACTTTAATTGCTCTGCTTTATGAATTATCTCACATTTATGGAACCATATGTGAAGGAAAAAAAAGACATGAGGGCAGAATATGTTTTGTAAAGATGAAGTGAATAAAATCATTAAAAAATACACGCCACTTTTGTTTGCATAATTACATTTTTCATATTGAAGCAATTCATGTTAAGATTGTAAAAAACATAACATGCAAAATGCACAAGAGTAACATTGGTACAAAACATTTGTAATACCTGTACAAAAAATTATATGAACCACACAGTATAGGTAATAAAACATATATATGTTTTTGGAGCAATGATTATCAGAAATGAAGCATTTTTGGTTATACTATAAAAATGAAAGGCAGATAAGCAGCAGGATCACAAGTAGAGGAAAGCAAGCAATTATTATATTCCGATGGCACATTCTCTGTAACAACATATCTAAAACTTCTAGTTTAACTAAAGAATTCAGAAATTAAAGCATTGTATATAGATAGATAGATAGACAGACAGACAGACAGACAGACAGATAGCAAACAAACTGTGTTAAGGCACTGGTTAGTGTTCAATTTGCAGCCACAAAAGTAGGGAAATGTGACATTAAGGTTTCCAACTCTAACTCCCTATCCCAACCCCCTCCCAAGCAGCAAAAGGACAAGACCACACAAGCAACCACACAAAATCATCATCAGGTAAGATAAAAAACGTACAACTGTTTCCAGATGACACAAATGCAGTAGCACTGATGTGATACATTTGTGGATATGTACCTGTGGTATGCACACCACAAGATTTATACACTCACTTCTGGCTACAGATAGAAATCTACAGTACACAAATCAAAACACTACTTCTGTGTGCAGAAGAACAGGCCCCTGCAGCCACAGAAACAAATCCACAGTATTCAAATTAAAAGGGTTTGGATGCAGAATCACAGACCCCTATGTGGTCAACGCTTCTGTAGCCACAAGTACTCATTCACACTGAAAGACGTGCACAGAGTTAGTTCTAGCATCAGAAGTACAGACCCCTAATACCAAAATTGCAACAGTACAGCTGACCAAGTAGTGTGGAGGGCTGAGTCATTGGATGCCTTATTTCCACCCACAGTGGTGACCTGAGCTCAGAAGCAGGCCACAGGAGAGAGGACTGAGCATCCCAAGAACAGCTGCCCTCTTTTGGAGAAGGGGGACTCTAAATACCACTACTTTCCTGCAACCCAGCAGAGACTGCGCAGCAAGCCAGTGGGACTAGAATGTATGGGTCAGAGCATGATGACGTAACCCGCATGTGTGTCATAATGCACATGTGCAGTGGCATTGTGTGTAGTACCAAGTGGGTGAAAATGGAGATACAGTCCTGGCTTGCTCGACATCCCCTGAAGGTCACATATGACCGTACGTGGCTGGGCATCTATCTACAATGGCTCTGTGTAAGAGGTGGGTCAATGATGGGACTGGGGGGATCTTGGCAGGATCAGGGACATGAGGAGAGAAAAAATAATTAAAAAATAAATTGCAGCAGTACTCTTATCTGCAGACACACTGGCCCCTGTTGGGCCAGCACTTCTACAGCCACAGGTACACATGCATGTTGTATGAAACACATACAGAATTATAGTTGTAGAACCACAGACCCCTGTAATTTTGTCTGCAGAAACAAAGGTCCTTGTGGGTCTAGTGCCTCTGCAGTCACAGGTACAGTGGCACCATCCAGGATGCAACATAGCAATGCTGCAGTGCATCACAAAATGCTGAAGTATGTTGCAGGGAACAGTGTATTCCAAAAGCAATTAAGCCCTTTTGTCATGCAGTATTTTGTGACATGTCACTTACTACATGTTACTGCTTTGCATCATGGCTGGCTCCAGTGTATTTATGCATGCTGTAAGATATACACACACAGTTGTGCCTGCAGAAGTACGGGTTCCTGTAGGGCCTGTGCTTCTTTAGCTGCAGATACAAATCCACAAAGGTACCACATCACTGCTACTGCATTTGTGTTATCCTGAAACACTTGTATGTTGTTTGTCTTGCCAGCTGATGGCTGTATGTGGTTGCTGGTGTGGTCTAGTCCTATTCCTGGTTGGGGGTCGAGTGGAGAGCTAGGGTTGGAAATCTAATGCCACATTTCTTTGTCGTGGTAAGTTGAACTCTAAATGGTGCATTAATGCAGTTTTTTTGAAGTGGATTTCCTTTCTTTTAAAGACAGTAGGCTCATAACCTCATTCATACAGGTCTCTACTGGACCTGCATAAGCAGATGCAGATGCACAAAGTGCCAAACTGAAGAGTCCATCTGCCTGCAGAAGTGTGAGACCTTTCAAGCCCTGTGCTTCCTTGTGACAATGGATGTCAATAATTTGTGGGGCTTTGTGGGTGGTGGAAGTGCAGGACCTGGGGGCCCTGTGCTTCCATGTGGATACAGATACAGACATGCAGGGCAATGAGTTCATTTGTTAGCCAAAGGGTTTATAGGTGTGATGCCCTATGCCAACAGAAGAGATATCTTTACTCTATGTTACTTTGGCCCACATGGCCAACCCTACACCTTCCCTTCCCAGGCTTGGGTGTTGTGCTAAATGGCAGCACCATCCTCTCCCAGCCTCAGCCCCAAACTCAGCTCACTGGAATGGGATCACAAAGCACTACTACTAGGCCAAAGGCTAGCCATGCATACAAAGTTACTTAATATTTTTTTTTTTGTATTTTGACCATGCATTTTAAATGTAGTTGTTTCATGATCCTCCCTAATAAACATAACATGTTGAATTTCTAAAATACTGTCTGAAACTTCATTTTGTACTACAAGTGAGAAAACACCTTTCAGCCAAGATATGAAAAGTGATGCCTGACACATTCATCAGATGGAGTGAAAAATAGCTATGTTGAAAGTTTAGAGTCAGAATATTGAAAATTACCAAAGTTATGATCAAGCATGGAAAAATGTTAACATACAGCACCTTCTTAACGTTGTTTTATAATATTTTGACCCCAAATATTGAACTTACTTTAGTCTTCTTATGTCCACATGTCATGAAGCTATTAAATGGAAATTTTCAAATCCCACTGGAAAGTTCACTTCACATAGTGACTGTGAAATCACCATTCTGCCTGTATTTGAAAAATGTCACCTGCCTTATCCATGAGGTGGGGTACCAAAAATGCCAGGTTGAAAGTTTGGTTAAAAACATATTGAAAATTACAAAAGTTATAAGTGAATGTTTAAATAATTCAGTGTTCACTCACAGCTGGGTAGTTTTACTAAATCTTTCCAGCAATGTTCAATGTAGTCTTCTTACGACCCCATCCCATGAAACCTATAGGTGAACATTTTCAATTCTCACCTGAAAGTTTATTTCAGAGAGTTACTTCAAAATCCTCTTTTGGGCCAGATTTGAAAGATTTCACCTACCTTGTTCATGAGGTGGGGTTCAAGCAAGGCCATGTTGAAAATTTGATGTAAAAATATTTAAAAATTCCAAAGTTATGAGTAAAAGTTCGAAACACATTGAAATTCATTAACCAGACTTACCTTATTTCCTCATAGTGCAGTCGTGATTCCCAGAGAAGGACATCTTCTATTTGGAGAAAGAGCTGGGAAGCTTCTGACCATTTGCCTGCAACAACTGGATGCAGCTAAGGCTATCCTCAACATTTAAGCTCACCCAGATGGACCTCTTCAGACGAAGCCATGGGATGTTGCTGAAGTGTTGTGATCATTTTATAACTCATTTTACCAGGATGATCCTGTTGATGTGGCATCTCGAGACATGATTAATAAATACCTTGACCTGCTACAGCTCTCATACTTGACTCTGCAGCAGCAGGAACTTTTTAGACAACTGATTGTTATACTAGAGGTATGTAGACAATCCAGCGTCTCTGCTTGACAAAGCCCCTGGGCCAGAAGGCTTCTCCAACAATTTTTACAAGGCCTTTGGGGGGGAGTTGGTTCCTTTTTTGACTAGGCTCTACAACTACCTTTTTGAATATGGACTTTCTGATTTCTGTCTGACTCAGGCCTAGATTACATTAATAAGGCAGCTATAGGCCAATTTCACTACTAAATATGGATTTGAAAATTTTAGCTAAAGTTCTAGCTAATTGATTTCAATTGATCTGGGATGGTCTGATAGGTCTGACTCAGGTTGGATTTATGGCGGGTCACCTGTTGAGTTACCACCTCCGAAAGCTCCTTTATCTTATGTTGGTGTCCAGGGATAGCCAGTCCCCTGCAGCCTTGGTCTCCCTGGATGCTGAAAAAGCTCTTGATAGGGGTTCTTAGCTGTTTCTTTACCTTGTCCTAAGAAAATTCAGTTTTTCATCAGAATTTATTACTTGGATGACAGTATTATACACTAATCCAGTTGTCAGGGTTTGGTGTAATGGTATCCTGTCCGCTCCCTTCCCCTTTCAGAGATGGACCTGGAAAGAGTGCCCTTTATCACCCTTCCTTTTTAATTTATACGTCTAACCCCAATTCATTACATGTTCGTGTAATAGAGGTTGGTGGTTCTAGTTATAAATTGTCAACTTATGCTGATGACCTTCTACTACATATTATAGAGCCCCCTTCATCTATTCCTGTGATTCTAGAAGAAATTTGTCAATTCTCCAATATTTCTGGATATAAATTAAATTTAGAGAAAACCAAAGTTCTACCCCTTAATGTTCACATCCAGAAACAGACATCTTGAGTTTAGGGTCAACATGGGAATCTCAGGGGTTGACTTACCTTGGTATTCACCTCGCCAGATTTCCCTCATCCCACATGAAGGAAAATCTCATTCTTCTCTTAACCCAGATTAAATTAGATTTACAGCTATGGGTCTCTCTGCATCTCTCACTTTAGGGGTGGGTAAGCATAGTAAAAATTAATCTTCTTCCTTGAATCCTTTATCCCTTGGGTATGTTAAGTCCCTATTTGCCCCTAACCTGGTTTTCCTAGCTCCAGCAGATGATCAACTCCTTTCTTTGGAAAGGGAAAGCAATTCAACATGCTTACTTTAAACTTACCATTCCCAAAGGATAAGGGAGGGCTGCACCTTCCAAATTTCTTTCACTACTACTGCACCCTACACAGCAGTAAATTCCTGAGATGGGGCAGGGATTGGTTTCTCCAAGACAATTCCATGTATATCCCACTATGGCTCCACATAGAAAAAGGATTGTGTCAATTAGCAGGGCGTGAGCTTAAAAGCCTTCTGTTCCTTAAACCAGCTTCTCTACCCAGTCAAATAAAGTTAACTCCAATAATGTTGTCAATAAAAGCTTTATGACAACTCTGTATTTATATGGGCACTGATTGGACAAAAGTGATAGTCCAACCTTTAGCTGGAAACCCACATATTTACAGTAAATAGCACGTCGTCCAAATCCAGTTGTTTTTTTTTTGTCCTCAGTTGCAAAATGCCACCATCGGTGATCTCTTTAGGGAGGGCCACTTTCTCCTAGTGGAAGCTTGTCAGACAGCACTTCTCCTTGACCAGAACCTTTGATTTTAAATAACTAATAAAAGAAGGCCATTGTCACTTTTATGGGCCTTGCACTGTGGTCTTTCCAGGATCAACTAGATATCCCTGCTCTCATTTCCTTAGCAGAACAACCCCAATTAGTGTCCAAAATCTATAGCCACTACCAGACTAAGGACCTTGCCAGCCCTGTAGGAGTCTGCTATTATGGGATGCAGGCCATGGCCATATCAAAAGAGCCCTGGAAATGGCAGACTATATGGCAGCACTTATGTAAATTAATTAAACAGGAGAGGCACTGTTTAACTCAATTTCAATTTTTGCAAAATTTTATTATACCTCTTTGAGGTTAAACAAGATGGGGTTGCTGTCATCGCCAATTTGTTATGGTGTGAGAAAGAAGAGGGTCATCTTAAACACATACTTTGTGAGTGCATTAAAGTAGTTCTCTTTTGGAACTCTGTTAGGAACTCTTTAGACCCTCTTCTGGGCTGGAAGATTGTTTTACACCTGAGATCTGCTGATTGGTCTCTATCCTAATGTTTTTTTTTTTTTGTCCACAGAAAACATGTATAGCTTTTATAGCTATCACCGCTAAACTCATTATCTTGCAGCATTGACTAGATGAGGATATTCTCTCCTATAAATTTTACTTTTATTTTATTTTATTTAAAATTTGGTGACCGGGAAAGACACACTGAGCTGAGGCTCATTTCCAGGTGTGACCCGGGTAAAGAGGTGTATGTAGAAGTTATACAGAGGAAATAAGTACAACAAAATTCATTCATTACAGACAGGATTGAAGATAGAGTTCTGGGTTACAGGCAGTAGATACAAACATACAGAGCTTACAATGGAAGCATTTGTCTTACAATATGGTATAAACAGATGCAAGAGTAGTACAGTAGGGATGTAGGAATTAGTGATGACTTGAGATAAACATAGGCAGAGTGTTTGGCCAACTGAGGCTTCATGGTGGGGGAGATTACTCCCATGTAGGGGTGGATCCCAAGTTGCGCCTTTGGCAAGGTGTGGTTGGGAGGAGTCTGAGGGGTTGCCTAATTGCTAGGGGAGAGAGGATGCCTGATGAAAGATGGGTGGGAGGTTGTTCCACAGGAAGGGAAGGTGGTATGAAAAGGCAGCTTGACCAGAGGCAGTGTGAGGGTGAAGGAGGTTAAAAGTGTGGGTCTACCTGCGACAAAGGGAGTAGCCTAGGGAGATAGCTGGTGCAAGGCAGGAGGTGAGTTAGGGGCGCAGGGAACCCAACCAGTATTTAGCTATGAGGGAGGTGCTATGGATGGTTCTCCAGTGGGAGAGTGAGGCCAAGGAGAGAGTGGAGTAGAGGATGCAATGATGAGTAAGTGGAGGGGAGGCGGTGGCAAAATGACAGAATGCGTTTAGTAGGATGCCAAGTTTGGTGAGGTATGAGGTTGGTGCTTTGCAATATATGATGTCTGCATAGTCTAATACTGGTAAAGAATGGCATTATGAAATCCTTCAGGCTCTTGAGGTTGAGAAGCAAATCGCTCAAAGCCAGGAAAGATGGAATGATTCTTTACTTGCTTGGAGCCACTCCATACTTTACTGTCTATTGTCCTGACCTCTTGAAGGGAAATCATAGGCTCAACTATTGTAAATTTGGTCACAACTTTTTATGGTTTATTGGTATCCCCTATGTTAGTTATATTGGCTTAGTTTATTACTTATTAGTAACTACAGTCGACTTTCAGGAATACAAGATCCCTCATTTATGCAATATTTGCATACTTGGGGCTCTGGGTCAATGGTGGGTTGGGAGGTGTGGGTGGGGTGGTTTTACTGTAATTGTCGGTGTAAATATTTTTTGTTGTTAGTATTGTACAACTTCTTCAATAAAGTATAGTTCATTAAAGAAAGAGAAGGACATCTTTCAGATCAGAGAGTAGATCTATGATGTGGGACCATCTTTAGATGAGTCAGGGTGTGTGGAGGTGGATGTTGAGTGGGGGGGTATTTGGGGTTGGTTGGTGGTGTGGAGGCAGTGATCAATGAGAGACCATTTTCTTATTTTCAGGTTTAAGTTTAAAAAGAAAAGGAGGACAGTTTTCTTTATTTTGGGCGGGACTAACACTGAGAACTGGGCACACCAAAGTTGTCATTCTGTACTGTGGCATGGGAGGGTTGGGCACCATGGTGTCACCACATATCAGTTTGGGGGGCAGGCAATATGGGGGAAGGGGTTGTGAATGATACTAGGGCAGGAAGCCCAGTCTGCTTGCAGAGAACAGGGAACTGGCAGAACTGGTAGGGGGATGGAATATCAGAAAGAGCATCGGAAAGGACAAGGGAGAGCTGGTTAAGCTGGGATGGAGAAGGAAAATACATTTAGAATATTGCAAAGGACAAGACAGGGAGGGCTGAATGAGCTGGGAGGGGAAGGCAGTATACTACAATGTTTTGGGTGTGAGCCAAAAATTCCCAGTTGCAGAACTTTGTGGGGGAAGGGATAGGAGAATTCTTGGCTCATGACCTGAAAAATGGCTCCTCCTGCTAAGCTGGGCACCCATGATTTTAAGGTGCCTAGAAAGGGTTTTTGTGTGATGAATTTGAAAAAGAAAATACTGGAATATAGCTAAATGGGTCTTCTTATGATAATGTGTTTATTTTTTTTGAAAAAAAAATCATAATTTATGTGTATTTTTTCTGTTTTCTGTTTAAAAAAAGATGGCAGCCATCATGACCCAAAATTTTTTCTTACAACCTGAAAAACACAATTTGTGTGACAGCAAAATACTTGTGAAAGCAAACTTTAAGTGTCGCACCAGAGGGTTATTCTAAAACCCTACTGAGCATGCTCAGATATTTTTTTTTAAATCCTTATAATTCTGGAACCAATTAATATGCATTCCCAAAACACTTATAAGGCACTATCTTGGCACAGGCCCCTTCTACCCTAAGTAAAAAAAAAAAATCCTTACTGTCTAGGCTGTAAATGAGAGCAAAAGATGTGCAATAAAAACCTGAAAATGTTAAGCATTTCTGTAAATGTGACACATCTGGATGTCAGAAACTATGTAAACTATCATCATAAAACTTCCCACGTCTTTAGAACTTTCCTTCCAGACAATGCGTGCCAAATTTGGAGCAGTGTTATCAAACACTTCCAAAGTTACAAAGGTGCAAAGTTAGGGGTTTAACACTGAACACTGTACTCAATGCTAATTATACTTGTGCTATCGCAACATGCACTGGTATTTTATTATAGGGGTGCAGTAGCAGCACTACAGTTAGGGTTGAGAAGGCTGTTTAATGTTAAACCCCAATTTTTCCACCTTAATAACATCAGTGCCGTTTGACAAACTAGCCCACAATTTGGCTTGCTCAGTCAGTCTATTAGAATCATAAGAAATTAAAAGTTTCATGATGGTATCTTCTTTGCTTTCTGAGATATGGAGCTCCAAAAAAATGGAAAAACAATAGCCCATACTTAACATTGTGTATTTTTTGCTCTCACCTACAGCCTAGATGGTGTGTAATTTTTGTATGGAATTTTTCAGGGTTAAAGGAGCCTGTGCTAAAGGCGTGCCTTTGGAAAGTTTGGCGAAACAATACTATATGGTTTTAAAGTGATAATTTTTGAGTTAACTGAAAAATGCAAATGGTAAAAAACAAAAAAACTATCACAAACAGTAACAAAGAAACTATAGTGAGAGCTCATTTTCATGAATTACTTGTTGTGTGAGAAAAAATACAGATCGTGATGGCCACCATTTTTTTTCCTCTTCTTAAACTCACAAACATTGAAAATGCATAAAAATTATCTTTTTTTTTTTTTAAAAGAAACACCTGAACTTTGATAAACTGGACCCATTTAACTAGATTCTGCTGTTTATTTTTTTTAATGCCAGAAATACCTTTTCTGGGTACCTCAAAATCCAGTGTGCCCAGCTTAATGAGAATAGCTGTTCACCAGTGTTCATTATGTGAGAAGTGGGACTTTCTTGAGTTCTGCAGTTGCAGCTGGAAGTTGTGCTGCAGGATACAGTCACAGCACTGAGCTGACGATCCTGTGTTCTCCCTTTTCTTTCCTTGTCTTTCTGTCTGTCTGTTTATGCATGTACTGTATGTATGTACGAACATACAAAATTGCCAGCAGAAATAGGCCTTATTGATCTATCAAGTTTGCTAAAGTGAGCAGCTCAGTCTAGTTTTCTGGAGCTCCCCACCCACCCTTTCCCTCCTGGAGCCATCTTCCCCCTATTCTCCCTCTCTCCACCCTCCTGTTCTAATTTTCTTTTCACCATATCCTACCCTCCCTTGAAACTGCCCACCATATTTGCTGATATCACCTCTTCCAGCAGCTCATTCTTCACTGACCGCACCCTTACAGTGAAAAAGTGCCTCCTCAATTCCTTCTTATATCTACCTCTCACTTGTTCAGGCTATGTCCCCTTGTTGTACCCTCCCGTCTTAAACTGAAGATGCCCTCCATTCCAGTCCTGTTTATACCCTTTAGTTACTTGAAGGTTTCTATCATGCCCCCCTTTCCCTTCTGTCCTCCAGGGAATACATGCTAAGCTCTCATAGCTTCTTTTCATATGGTTAGTCCCCCGTGCCCTGGATAATTTTGATAATCTTCTGCTGACCCCCTCCAGTAGCTTGATGTCCTTCTTCAGATAAGGGCACCAGAACTGTGTACAGGACTTCAGGTGTGGTCTCACCAGTGACCTGTATAGTGGCAGAATAACTTCCTCCCTCCTAGATGCAACTCATCTGATGATGCAGCCCAGCATTTTATTTGCTTTGGCTGCAACTTTACGGCACTGCACAGAGTGTTTCATGTCACACCAGACCAGCACTCCTAGATCCTTTTCCTCCTTTGAGATGGTCACTGGTATGCCCCACACCCCACCAGTAGCTGGCCCCTGGGTTCCTAGCTCTCAGGTGCATGACCCTGCATATCTTAGCATTGAATCCCAACTGCCAGATGCACAACCATTTTTCTAGCCTAGCTAGAACTTCCCTGACCTCCTACCTCCCCTCCTCTGTGTCCACCCTCTCACAAAACTTCGTATAATCTGCAAATCGGCAGATCTTACCTTTGACCCCTTCCACTATGTCACCAATAAAGATGTTGAATAGCACAGGTCTGAGTACTGAGCCCTGTGGAACCCCGCTGTTTCCAAGCCTAGATTTGTATAGTTCACCCCCTACCGCCACACTCTGGTTTCTGTCCTGCATCCAGCTCTTGACCCACCCCAGCAGCTTGTCACCAATTCCCAGGTCTATCAGCTTGCTGATCAACCTGCCATGTGACACTGAATTGAATGCCTTGCTGAAGTCTAGGTATAGGATGTCCACTACCTGCCCTCTGTCCAACAACCTTGTTACCTAGTCAAAAAAGTCTATCATGTTTGTTTGGCAGGATCTTCCTCTGATAAATTCATGCTGCCTATCATCCTGGAGACCATTTACCTCAAGGAAGGTCACCAGCCTTTCCTTTAGAATGTTCTCCATTAACTTGCCCACTATGAAGTTTAGGCTGACTGGCCTGTAGTTACCCAGCTCATCAATGGGACCTCCCTTGTGGATTGGCACCACATGTGCCTCCCTCAAGTCCTGCAGCACACAACCCTTCTCCAGCAAGGTGTTAAACAGGTCCATTGGGGGGTTGCTAGTATTTCCACCACTTTCATCAGGACCCCCAGGTGCACTCGATTTGGGCCAGGTGCCTTGCTCACCTGACGGTCTCTAAGACCCTATAAAACCTTGTCAACCCTGATCAAACCATCAGATTCATCGCCACCCCAAGTCTCCCCCCAGTTTTCCCCTGTGGCATAGGCCTATTCTTTTCCCTAGTGAAGACAGAGCTAAAGTACTCCTTCAGTGACTCTGCCCGATCCTCACTATTTTCTGCCTATCCTCCCTCCCTCTTTATCCTAACAATCCTGTTTCCACTACTTCTCTCCTTTATATATCTGAAGAAGTAATTTTCCCCTTCCTTGATTCCCTGCACCAGCCTTCATTCTTTTGCAGCTTTGGCTGCTCTGACCACTAACCCTGCCTCTAGAGCTTTCTCTGAGTAGACCTCTCTGTCCTCCTCCCCCCTCAAAGTACGCTAATACATCTGGAAGGCTGCCCTCTTTTAACTCACTCTCTTTGTCACATTCCTATAAAGCCAGCTAGGTCTCTTGGTCCTGGAGTTCATATTACAAGCCTTCGTGCAAGTGTTTGTGGCGTCATTTAACCCCAACTTAATGACGGACCATTTCTGATCTGCATCCAACTCCAGTCTGAGCTTTGCAAGGTGCTCAACTACTATGTCAACTGTCCTACCAAAGTCTGCCTTCCTGAAATCCACAAACTCTTGTTTTGGTCTTGGCTGCTTCTTTTCTCATGTTGATGTAAAATCACATCGTGCAGTAGTCCCTGCCCACAGGGGATTCCCTCACTTCTACCTCCTGGACCTGTTCACCATACAACAACACAAGGTCCAGTATGGCCTCCTCCCTGGTTGGCTCTGTGATGCCCTGTGTCAGGAAACACTCGTGGATTGCATCCAGGAGGACTTGTTCCCCTTAACAAAAGGTAGCTGGGGTTCTTTAGTCTATTCCAGGTAGGCTGAAGTCACCTGTTATGACAATGTTTCATCTCCCACCTACCTTCATGATCTGGTCCCCTAGCTCCCTATCCAGCTCCACACCCTGTGAGGGTGGTCTGTACATCCCTCCTAATTGAATCCTTCTCTCTTTGGTGTTCTGGAGCATTACCCATAAGGCTTCCATCTTGCAATCTTCCTCCTTCTTCCTGGTGCATATTATCCATTGTAGGTATGTGTGTCTGTATCTACTATATGTATGTATGTATGTATGTATAAATAGAATGTATCTATCTTTCTATCTATCTATCTATCTATCTATCTATCTATCTATCTATCTATCTATCTATCTATCTATTTGTTAAGTGGACCAGAGTGCTCACTCCCTGTACCACTTCCTTCACACTCTCCCCTTCAGGTCACCGTCCACTTTTCTATATTGTGGGTGGGGGCACCAAGGAAGACCCCACCATGGAGTTGACAATTCTCCAGAGATCCAAAACCCAATTGTATTTTCCTTCTGCTGCTTGAGGGATGAGGTTTGGTAGTTACAGTTGGAAACAAAAATGCCACATTTCCCTACTTTTCCCTGCTGTTGTGGACTAATTAATGCAGTTATGTTTAAAGACTTTTATAGGGGCATTGTGGTGCCCCATAGTTAGGCTTGAGTAGGCTGTTTAATGTTAAACCCCAAATTTGCACCATAATAACTATGGTGTCATTTGATGAAATAGCCCAAAATTTGGCATGCATGGTCAGGTTGCACAAGTCTCTATATATGGACAGTTCTAAGGCAGCATCCTGTTCAATTTTCAAGAACCAGAGTGCCAAAAAATGGAAAAAAAATTGGTTTTCCTATAATTAACATTGGGTATTTTTGGCTCTCAGCTACAGCCTAGACCATGTGGAATTTTTTTAAGAAATTGTCAGGGTTGAAGGGGCCCATGCAAAGGGTGTGCCTTTGAAAGGTTTGGTGAAAAAAATAGTATACTGTTTTAAAGTTATAATGATGTTTAAGTTAACGTTCAAGTTTGATTGGTTAAAAAAACCTCTTGCGAAAGGCAAAAAACATATCACGAGTGGTTATTTACGTGACTTACTTGTCATTGGGGAAAAATACCAGTCAAGATTATCACAATTTTCTTTTCATCTTTTAATATTACAGGCATTTAAAATATAGAAACAAATTATCTCTTTTTAAAAAAAAACATACACTTGAACCTAGCTAAACGGGGACCCATTTAACTAGATTCTGGTTTTGGTGTTTTTTTTTAAGTAGTCAAAAATACCTTTTCTGGGTGCACCAAAGCACAGGGTGCCAGGTTAGTGATATGAGCCATTCACTCACATTCTCTGTATAAGAAAAGTGAGACTTTCTTGACATTTGCAACCACAGGTACTGTAACACTAGTTCTACAGGCTGCAGTGACAGCAGTGAGCCACTAATCTCCTTTTCTTTCTGTCTGGCTCTGTGTCTGTCTTTCAATGTATGTCTGTCTGTGCCTGTCTATCTGTCTATCTCTCTACCTACTGTCAATTTAATTAGCAGACCAGGGAGCCCACTACCAGTACCACTCCTCCCCCCCAGGTCGCCTGCCACCATTTCCAGTTTTTTAATAGTATAAGCAGACTGGGTTGATCACCACCAGTACTACTTCTTGGGACCCTCCTTCCCTCCAGGTCGACTGCACCTGGTGCCCCAACTGTAGTCTGACACTAGGGTGACCAATCCCTGATGTCGCAGTAAGCTGAAATCAAGAAAAACATTCCTAATTTTTTTAATCTTTGTAAACAAAGGAAACAATCCCTCTCTGATCTGACCCCCACCCTGACCTCCCACTCAGCACCCACCACCCTCATACCCCCACATCCTCATTCACCTGAACATGCCCACGGCAAAGATCCACTCTCAGATCCAAGACACAACTTGCTGCTGAAACCTCCAGCTACAATATGAGAAAAAACATAAGTGTAGTTCAATGTATTTCAAAAGGGGTTTGAATTTTAAAGCATAACTTTGTAATTTTTCCATATTTTGACCACAAATTTTCAACATGGCTTTTTTGGGATCCCACCTCATGACCAATGGCAGTGGAATTATGCAAATCATGCTCGAAAGGTGGTTTTGTGGTCACTTGTTGAAATCACCTTTCAGATGAAATTTAAACATTTTCACGGCTCTTGTTCATGAGGTGGGGTCATAAAAAGGCTATGTTTAAAACCTGGGGTCACAATTTGTTAAAATGGTAAAGTTATGCATGCACATTTACATTTGTCTATGCTTGTTTGTAACTTTGGTAGTATTTTGACCCCAGATTTTCAACATAGCCATTTTGTCACTCCACCTCATGAATGTGGCAGCTGTCATTTTTCTAATTCTGGCCAAAATGTGTTTTCACACCTGTGGCATGGAATGATGTTTTGGTAGGAATTTGAAAATTTTCATCACTGGGTTCATGAGGTAGGGTAATAAGAAGGCTATGCTGGAAATTTGGTGTACAAATATGGTACAACACCCAGGTTATGACCGAGCATATTCAATGTTATATAATATAGTGTAATATAGTAATTCAATGTTCACTCATAAGTTCACTAATCTTCAATATTTTGATTCCAAACATTTAACCTATCCAGACCCTGCTTGAAGAAACCAATGACAGACTTTGTTGACATATGGTGAGCAAGTGGTCGCTTGGCAAAACCACCTTTAATTACAGCATTTCAGCTGACAACCCCAAGTAAGACCCTGCAATAATTCACCAAGACTCCAGAGACCCAAAACTCTAATATTTTATTTTCCTTTTCCTGCTTGGGGGGGAGGGGGTAGGGTTTGAAAGTTAGGGTTGGAAATCCTACTGCCACAATTCCCTACTTTTTGTGGCATTAAGTTACAGTACTATAACTGGTGCATTAACAAAGTTTTTTGCAAAGTATATCTATATATGTATGTATGTCGTCATTGCAAAAAATGTTAACTGCCCCCCTTCCCTGTCCATAGTCTCTTGTCCAAAACAGAAGGTACAGTGCCTCACAGTGATACACTCTTCGAAGGTAGAGAAGTGTAGCTCACCGAATGCCAACAAAGTCTGTCACTGGTTTCTTCATGCAGACCCCTGAAGAAAACAGAATATAAAATGGGCAAAGAAATCCCTCTGTCCTGATTGGCTGAGACTTGGTTCTAGCCATTGCAGTAAGAGAGTGCCACCACTGGCTAAAACAAGTCCCTGCCAACCAGGGCAACTCACAGAATTCATAAGCCACCTATTTCCTAATTTCCAACACAAACATGTCTGCAGCCTTTACTCGTATATAAAAAACTTCAACTAGGCCCTCAAAATAAAAGTCCATTGAAGTACATAAAATAAGTAAATAATTTAATGTTATTTACACTCATGGGCCCCCCCCTTACACACATACACAAATTTAAAAAAGCAGGTACTATTCAGAGTTTCTATTGCTGGTGTTTCTTTGATGACCATGAAAAATCTCCTTTGTATCCCTACAACTTTGTCAGAGAACTCCCTGCTTCTTACCTGGCAAAAGATAAAACTGAGGTGCTGGCTCCACTTCAGGCCTGTGTGTGTCTTTGTATGCCAGTTGAGCTCTCAAGAATGTTGAATTCATGCATTCCATGTTACCATGCTGTGTGTGTTGGGGGGCATTCTACTGCTGGAATAATGCAGAGCTTTGAATTCTTCTATTCTGTGGTAAACAATCACATGATGTATTGAGTGTGAAGAAAGACAGATGACTGACAGGTGAAAAACATCTGTGGAATGACTATTTTACATTATTTAGCAACATTTTAGTACTTTTTTGTGACTTTGAAAACGTTAGAATGTTCTTTCTTTAAAGTTGCCCATGGGCCTATTTTATATAAGCAATAAGACATGGTTGGGTGTTGGTAGTACTGAGATACCCGCACACCCAGAGGCTGAAGGCACTCAACCGTATTCCTCTGGGTGCGTGGGTATCTCAGTGCTACCATCACCTAGCCATGTCTTATTGCTTACTCACACAACTGAAACACAGCACATCTAGCCCAATATCCACAGAGTAATCAATAACTAGTTTGAATCTTGATTGATTTGTTATGGGAAACATGTATCTGTAACTCCAGGATATGTAACAGGACTTTTCATTCTTGTTAAACCCTGCACACAGACAGCACAAGAAAAGCATGAAGAGTTGAAGCTTACATTGAGGTACTGTACAAGAACTAAAGAGTAACATGCCAAAAGCTATTCATTCAGTTCAAGAAGGGAACTCATCAGCCATGTAAGTACACACAGGCTCCACAGTTCCAAAAAATTCCAGGTTTATTCCAAAACACACAAAGATGCACAAAGTGTGATTCTTTGTGTGTTTTGAAGTAAACATGGAAATTTTTTTGGAAATTTGGAGCTCTTGTGTACTTCTATGGTTGGTGAGTGCCCTTCTTGAACTGAATGAGTCGTTACATTTGACTGGAGCACCACCACTCCTTTTGCAGCCATTCTATGTTATATGCCAGCAGCTATAGATGGCAAAGTAAAACATGTACACCAATATTACAATATATTTAAAACAGAGTCTGGGCATTTCTGACAGGGATTAGGAAAAACAGGAGATCAAAAATCAATACTGCACCAAAGGTGAAACCCAGCCTTAAAGACAGTGGTGTTAAGGGGTGCGATGGCACAGTATATGGGATCCAGTGTTTCTACTGTATATTGGAGAAAGAACATGAAGATTGCAAAGAAAATCTTTGTTGGTTGACACTTGAAATGGCAACAGTAAGTGTGTCTTTGCTGGGGTGGGGAAGATGGTAATATGGTATATTTAAATACTAGCGTGGGAAACACAAAGTAAATACATACAGGAGAGAAACAGAAGCTGAAAGTGTAAAGAGAGTGAGATCTGCATCTCACTGCCACAGCTTTACTAGGGTCATGCTGAGTTCATCATTGTGCAAGTGGGGGTAGTGGGCTGTCAGTTCACCCAAAACAATTGTGCTTGCTGCAGGTAATGGTGCCATACTATCTGTACCCAGTAATGTTGGGGCTGCCTGTGGACAGCTCTTAAACTCTTCAATTATTTGATGGGGTGGGGTCACTATCAAGAAATCTTTTCTACTAAAGTACATTTACAGCAGAGCCAGCCTTTATGCCATGTAGTAATTTGTAGTAAATTATGTGTTACAGAATACTGCAGTAAAGAAGGGCTTAACTTCTAGTGAATTGCATTGTTCTTAGCATTTAGTGATATACTGCAGTATTTTCGCATTGCATCCTGGTTTATGCTGCTGTATATCTTTTGATTTGTTATTTACAGGTACCCCAACATTTCTTCGGCCATAAGCAGGCTTCTTCAGGGGATCTTTTTATACTTTGTTACTTACAATACAAAATAATATATTTTTTTTTTTAGTCTTTGGTAACCGGGTAAGTCCCACTAGGCACAAGTGCCTGTTTTCAGGGGCAACCTGGGAACACTGGGCAGTTAAGTGACTTGTTCAGAGTCACACAATATGCAAGTGGAGGTTGTAAGAATAAAACCAAAGGTCTGGCCTGCTGGATGTACCAATCTCATTCACAGCTCATTCCTCTAACCTCTAGGCTATCCTGCCACATAAATACATACTATTTGTCACATCAAAATTTCAAACTTTGTCAGTTTGTAACAACTGTCAATCACTTAAACTCAGTTTTAAATCCATTGCTTTCATTGTTACTTTCCCACTTATTTCTGTATTTAATGGCTGTCATAATAAAATATTACACAGTTCTTAGTTTATTCTTTTGAATTATATTTCTGTACTCTGGTCCTCTGCACTCAATCACTCCCTTCACCAAGTACTTGTTTTTTATAAAGAGGGTGTAAAGTCTTTTCACTCTTTACCACAGATCGATTTCATTACCTCTCTGTGTACCACTGTGTTTTTAGAGCTAGAAACTCTAGCATTCAGGTATCTCTTTTGTGGACTCATTTACAATTGAGTTTTTGGGCTCTGTTAAAAAAAGTGGAGGAAAAGAATCAGTTTCCCTTCTTGTACTTTATTTCATTTATCTTATTACTCTTGTGTGTTAATTTCATTTTAGTGTTTCACCATCCTATGGCATCTCGCCTGTTTGGGCCACAGCTTTTCTTACCTCAGTCCTACTCCAGCCATCCAGGGTATGTGAGAGTGAGTCTTTCTAACAATCTCTGACCCACCATTCCCACTTTGAAGCCATCATCACCTTGGATACCCTGCAGCGAGTCTCCCAATAACTGCACCTTCTACCAAGGGCAGTCGTCAATCAGGACCCACTATCTGCTTAATTTCAAACTGCCCCTAGCTATCCTCCACATTTGTAGTCTGAAGTGTTAAGGACTGAGCACAAAGGACATCGAGGATTCTGCCTGGAGTAAGCCATGAGTTAGCTGTTTGGCTGGCCACACTGCCCCACCAAACTTCCACCCTTTATATTTGCTTTTAAACCTCTGTCTTGTAGTAAGTACTGCCACTACTTTATATAGTTTTGACGGATTGTTTTCACTGTGCTGGTAGTCCAGCTTTAGTCATGTTCTTCAGATGTTTTGTTTGAGATTCCTAGTCTGTACTACTCCAAACCTGCAACCTTCAGGGCACACTAGTGGCCTGGTTTATGAGATATTTCGCCAATCTGTTTTCTTAATTATTTATAATTAAGATGTTGTAAGTTTTGTGCCCATTCTGGTTATTCATATTATACCCACTGACACACACATTATCCACTATGACTCAATTTAGCTCTATTTGTTGAATCTTAGTTACACTCTATCTGGGTATGCTGTTTATGTGCATGCCTAATCTTGTCTTCCCATTAATGTAGCACTCTCTGCAATTTTGTCTTGGGTTCTGTTAACTCATTCATGTCTGGATATGCCTGTAGGTGGCATCTGAAAGCATAGCTCCTAAGGCCAATAACGACTGTAGATGTACTGTACTCAGCTGACTTTCATTCAGGCCAGGAAACTTGAGGAAATCAGCCATTTTTAACTAAATACAGTATTAAAAATAAACTGAATGGCTTAGAACTGACTGCATTGCACCATTAGAAAAGTAATTTTATACTGAACAACATTTCCACTGATACTTTGTGTCTATCACGTATACTTTAGGAGTTATTCACATATTTTTATTGTATGGTGTGCATGACTGATATTTGTCTCTCAAGACTCACCTAAGCACTTTGAGTAAATCTGAAAAAAATCCCCACAGTTTTTTGGTATTTCAGCTAGTAAAAAATTAAAAAACAAATTGATTACAATTCTTTGCCTAGCACTGTTGGAAAGGTAATTTTGTGCTGAACAACTTTGCCACTCATACTTTGTGTGTAACACTTATGGTTCATGAAGTATTCATATTTGTTTGTGGCATGCTGATTATGACTTGATTTTGATTAGAAAGGCCCAGTATGCAGTGTTAAGGGTATACAGGACACAAGTGGTGGAACTCTCAAAGAGCTCATACTCAGTGTGTTTCTGGTAGAAATTGGTTTAATCCCTCACATTTAGTAAGGCCCCAGGGTCCCTCTCCCTGATAATTCCTACCTATTGGTTTTGTTTACTGTCACAGCTCACTGCAGTTTTGCTACAGTGATTTACAACTTTCATCAAACCAAAGTGTAGTTTGCTTCTTCATTGTGCTTTGTGTTTCTGATTGTACCTTGATTACCACAACCTCACTGCTGTGTTCTTCACCTTCATCTGCCTTTTCCAGTTCCCACTCCTTTTCCACTCCCCTGCACTTCCCTCCTTCACCCTAGCCACCCTCCTCTCCCTCTCCTCCTGTCTCTCCCCTACTCTCCAAACAGATCTCCTCCTGTTACCATCCATCAGCTTGGAGTTTCTGCACCATGCTTTCCTTGCATCTCACATTCCCCACCCACACACTTTTCTGCTCCTCGTTCCAAGGAGAGAATGTTCACTACATCTATCTCCTCATTCTCCTACTACTCCTGCTGTCAGATGATGTGGAGTCCAACCCAAATCCCCTCTCACCCCTCTCCTCCACCTCTGGTACTTCAAAGTGACTTCACGTTGTCTATCTCAATGCTAGGTGCCTTCTCCCAAAGCTTGGCCTCCTCTGTTTGAACTCTGCAATATTCTCCAGACAGCCTCTGCATCTCTGTAGTCTGACCATTCCAGATTTGATTTCCATCTTTTCAAGCAAGACAAGGGAAAACATGGTGAAGGTGTTGCCATCTATATTTGCAAGAGCCTGTCTTGCACTCTAGCTATCAGTGAGGCTGTCAGGCTCACATTTCGCCATCTATATCCATCCTTCTAATTTTTTTTCTATGCTTCACCCAAGATCTTGCCTGCCTCTCTGATTGACTGTCTCCAACATCACCTCCCATTCCTCCCCTGGTGAAGTTATTCTCCTTGGGGATTTAAACATAAATTGGCTCTCCTCCTCATCTAGAATGACTACCCAGAAGACTGAGTCCCTAAATTTGTCTCAGGTTATTGCTGAACCCACAAGATTCAATTATTTTTCCTCCACCCACACCCTGTTGGAATGGATTCTGTCCTCCTACTCCCACCACATTGTTGTAGCAGGTATCCTGCCTGACTCTTTCAGTGAAAAACACAATTGTACATATTCCAATAAAGCAAAGCATCATGGGAAGCATATGCCAATCCCATGAAAGAATTTGGACTTGCTCAACTTTAAGTGAAATTGCATGGGGCCGAAAGGCCTCACAATGCAAATGCAACCAGCAAAGGCTGAGAACAGCAGACACAGACTTGTGTTTCATCCTTGGTAGGATTCATCAATGTGTGATATCTGTATCTAAGTATCAATAAGGAATGGAAAAGAAGCAGAAGGCAGATGCTCACATAAAGCTCCTGTCTTTCACCTGTAATAGCATACGGTGAATTCTGAGGTCATAAACTGGTCTAATCTATTTTTAAAATGTGAGCCTCAATTCACTAACAACCACATTTGCAGGCAATGTATTCCATGGTTTAATAATTGAGAAAAACATTTGCTTGTTTCTCAGCCCAGAAGGAGAGAACAAGCCAGCCTTAGGAGGGCCTTACTTGTATGGGTCATGGGAAGCCCATAGTAGAGAAGATAATAGAAGAGCTACAAAAGACAAGAACTCCAAAGCTCTGGGGTTCTTGTCTATTGTAGACTCTTTCAGTGACCACTGCATGACATTCTGCATCAGGAAAATCTGGCATCCCCCTCCACTCCAAAATGCATCTGGTCCAGATGCCTCAATTTGCAGAACATCAACACCCTCCTGAGTAACCTTGCTGCAACAGTCTGGTCAGCCCTCTCCCTAGCCTTCTACATTGATTTGGCCCTCTCCTTTTTTTTTCCAAATTCTTCTCAGTGTGGTATTTGCATGCACCCCTTAGGAAATTCAGGGTTAAATCATCTCATCTCCCCAGGATCTCCACTGAAATCATTGCTTTATACAAGTTCTTTGATCCTGCTTTGGCCTGCTATAAATTATGTCACTCAATTCCGGATCTTCTCCACCACAGGGCTCTGAGAAACAATTTCACTAAGTCTGTCTGCACTGCAAAATCCCATTATTTCAAAGCCAACCTCCAGAACAATATTAACTTCCTGGCCAAATTATGGAAGGTAATGTGTGCCCTTTTTGACCCCCCTTACCCAGTCTGCTTCCCCTGTATTCATGGTTAATGGGTCACCTGAACCTGACCCTTCCACTGTTGCACATTCCAGTTAGTTCTTCACCACATGTACCCTCCCTCCCACCCACCCACAGTTTCCTCCTCCTTCCCCTCCTTATCACTGGTCCTATCCCCCAATCCACCACCAAGTTTCAAATTTCCCCAATCACCACTGCTTGCCATTTCCTCCCTCAGTCAAAGTCTTGTCCTGATGTGCTTGATCCTAAACTCTTTCACCTTTCAATATCTGAAATTGCATTTCCACTTGCTTACTTGCTCAACTTCTCAACTTCTAATTTTCCTTCTGCTCTGTTCTCTGCTGAGGAGGACTGCCAAAGTCCTTCCACTTCACAAAGTGGGTGACCGCTCTTCCCCTGGTAATTTCCACCCTTTCGCCCTCCTCACCTCCCTTGCCAAGCTGCAAAAGAAGTTAGTCTATTCTAGACTTCCAGACTATCTCACCTCTTCCAGTTTCCTCTCATCCTTCCAGTGTGGCATCCAGAAGCACCACTCCACTGACTCCTCCCTAATGCATGTCACTGGCTCCATCTTCTCTGAGGTGGATCAGGGGCACATCATAGCTGCCATTTTCATTGGTCTGGCCAAAGCCTTTAACTTAGTGTCCCATCCACGTCTTCTGGATAAGTTGAGCTCAGCTGGTCTGTCATCTGCTGTTGACTGCTTCCATTCCTACCTAACTAGCCACCTCCATTCTGTACAGGTTGGAGACATGTTATCGCCACCTCTTCCCATGCTGGCAGGGGTACCACAGCAGTTGATCTTAGGCCCTATCCTGTTCTTGAGTTTTCTGAATGACCTCCCCTCCGCCTGTGTCAACTCACACATACAGTACATATGTATGCAGCCAACACAGTCATCTTTACCTCTGGTACCTCTACCACTCCTGTGGAAGACCTGCTGCAGCAGAATTTCCACTACATCTTGCACTGCTTCTACTCTAACCATCTTACAGTCAACACTAAAAAAAGGGTTTATTACCTTTGGAACCAGCAAAAAATGACCAGGCTTTCTAGACTTCTGGGCTTCTACATGCAGGATGCACACATTTTTGAAGAGACACAATCCTTCAAGTACCTCAGTGCGTGGCTTGACCGAAAGCTTGACTTCTCAGCCGACATTGATGTTATCCATGCAAAATTATGCCCTAAACTCGGTGCCCTGTGCCATAACAAAGACTACATATCCCTGCAAGTCTGCCATGAGCTGGTCACAAAAATAGTGCTACAGGTTTTTGACTGTGCAGATTTGGTCTATGTTACTGCCCCTTCCTGTTCCCCAGCAAGACTGGACATCCTCTGCAATGCCTTTTGTCGCTTTGAGACTAACTCCCCATTTCATATGCACTACTGCTTCCTCTACTCTCCCCTCACCATTCTTCTCCCACCCTTACATTGCCAGTCACACTGCACCTCCTTCATCTCTAAATACTGGTTTGTGTCCCATCCCTCCTATTTCTCCTCACTTCATGTGCCATTCCCCCTGTTCCATACTGCCTCCACTCCAGAGACCAGAGAACTTTCTCCATCTCCATTCCTCTGTTTGGCAATTTTCCTTCTCCTACTGCACACCAATACTCTAGAACCAGCTCCTCTTATTCCTTCACCTCTTCAGTATCATTTAGGTACCTGTTGAAATTCCTGCCAATGCCCAGTTGCACCTGTTTCCCAAATGAGGTTCCCCCTGTAGCTCAGTGTCAGTTTTCCACACCCTGTTTCCTAGATCATTGCATTAATTGCCTTTTTAGTGTTTTGATTTGATTGGTTCAATTTCAGGTTTCCTTTTGCACTTGCATTGCACAATCCTACTCTATGAAAACTTGCACTTTGATCTGTTCCATGTTTGTACAAGAGAAGTATTACTTGCTGTACCATGTCTGCACTTTTGGTTTTGTACCAAGTAATGTGCTGTAATATGTATCACTGTTTTCCTTTTAACACATCCCTTGAGTTCCACATGAAAATGAGTCTCTGCTCAGTGTGCCTGTCTCAGTCACCAATCTTCAAGTAAATAAATACAAGCATACATAAATAAATAAACAAACAAACACACAGGGAAGAGGGCAGTCTCTGTGAATACTTCTAAATAACAAATAAAAAGATAAATGTACTTCTGCCATTTTGTGCCAGGCAGCCTGGGCCCAGAAAATTAAGGAATTCATGGGCTTCTTGATGATGTGGGGTTTGGTCTTAGGGATCCCTTGCCACTCACCAGCATGGGCATCAAGCTCCAGTTATAGCTCTTGAGCACTTAGGACGATGTCTATGATAAAGGCAGGGAAGCAATCATCCACCTCAGCAACCTCCACCTGTGCAACTTACCACCAGTCTCAGGGTGCCTACTAAGGGGACCATGCCCTTTGGAACCAGGAAGAGAAACCGGGGACTCAAAATCTGAATTGGCACCATACAAAAACACTGGTATCAAATTCAATTTTGCAGATTTTTTTTATTAAGGTTTTATCCTCTGATTCTGCCCAGCAGCCCCACTTTGACTGACCTCCCCAGCCCTGTCACCTGGGTTCTTTGTGATTTACCTTCCCTCATTGTCCTCACCAGAGGACCTGTGAGGGGTGCCCAGTCACCAGTGCAGAGCCTACAAATGGTCAGTCATCATCTTGACATTGAGGTTTATTCTGCTGACTTTTGATCTTGGCCTGCTGACATGCAATGGGCACAATGTACATAATCTACCTCTGTGAAGATGTCCCCAGTGCCCTCAATGCAGAGTCCCTTCCCTCTGTGCCTGGTTGCATGTGCTGCCACCCAGAGACCTCCAGGTGGCAGACCAGTAGCAAGCCACAGTGCCCCCTCCCGCAGGGGAGGAAAGCAGTCCCACAGTTTCCTAGTCCTCCATCTTCTGGCCAGCCTCTAAGTGACCCATGTCCATTTCTAAACCCAGGTCACCAGTGTGGCAAAAGGTGAGGCGCTGAGTGCCAAAGCCCTCCTTGACACTGAGCTTGCTTAATGTTACAGAATTTAATCTAGGAAGTAGTTCTTTTGATCAGCAGCATAAAACTGGTAGTGAGTGACTCTGTTTCTGGGGGGAGAAGAAAAGAGTGCCACTGCTGCTGAGTGGCTCCATTGTGGTTGGGCAGAAAGGAATGCTACTGCACCCAAGTAGCTCCATTTGAGGTAGAGAAAAGCAAACACAAAAAGCAACAACTGTTAAAACCTACCAAGTTGCTGACAGTGGGTTGAGAAGCTGGCACTTGGAGGGTTGCATAAGAGCAAATGGTGTAGAAGACTATTACACAAACTGGGGAATATGGGTGTGGGCAGGACAGTAGTGTGGTGGGTAGATAACTGGCTGGGTGGCAGGACACAGAGGGTGGTGGTAAATGGCTGTCACTCCACAGAGGAAGAGTGACCAGTGAAGTACCACAGGGATCAGTGCTGGGACCGGTTCTATTCAACATCTTCATCAGTGACATTTGAGGACCTAGAAGGCAGAATTTCACTGTTAGCTGATGACACAAAGCTCTGTAACAGAGTAGACACACCAGAGGGTGTAGACAGAATGAGAAGCGACCTGCAGAAACTTGAAGAATGGTCAGGGTTTGGCAGTTGAAATTCAATGCAAAGAAGTGCAAGATAATGCATATGGGGCACAAAACCCTGGCACAAAATATCAGTTGAGGGTGAGGATATAGCATGCACCAAGCAGGAAGGGATCTTGGGGTTATCATCTCTGATGACCTCAAGGTAGGAAACAGTGTGACAAGGCAGCAGGTAAAGCAAATAGGATGCTGGGATGTATAGGCAGGTGCATCACCAGCAGAAAAGGAGGTCATAATTCCGCTATACAAGACACTAGTGAAGACCTCACCTGGAGTACAGTGTACAGTTCTGGAGACCATACCTACGTAAGGACATAGACATGGTAGAGAAGGTTCAGAGGAGGGCAACAAAGATGGTGCATGGATTGCATCACAAGTCCTATGAAGACAGGTTGAAGGAACTGAACATGTACCCCCTGGAGGAGAGGAGGGAGAGAGGGGATATGATAGAGACATACAAGTATCTTACAGGGAGGAACAGGGTGCAGGAAAACACTATTTTTAAGCGAAAAAGATGTTCCAGGACTAGAGGGCATGGGATGAAGTTGGAGGGAGGACGATTCAGAGGAAACATGAGAAAGAATTTCTTCACAGAACGGGTGGTGGACAAGTGGAACACCCTGCCAGATGAAGTGGTGGGGGCTGAAACAATCACGGGATTTAAGAATGCATGGGATAGACATAAAGGAATTCTAGAGGTCAGGGGTAAGGGGCAACAGACTTCTAGGAAAACAAACTGAACTTACAAGCTCAAATGGGCAGACTGGGTGGGCCATAGGCCCTTATCTGCCGACAATGTCTATGTATCTATGTATCTATGTGTATAGAGTGACTGGCTTTTGGTATGATCGTTTATCACTGTTGTTGTTTCAAAATACAAAACCAAAATCAGAAAAAAAATAATATTGTTGCCCCTCCAGCTTACATTTATTTATGTTATGATTTATTTTATTCATTCATTTATTTATTTGAAAACTGGTGTCCAGGAGAGGTGCACTGAGCCTAAGCTAATTTCCAGGTGCGACCTGTGGAAGGGAAAGGGAAAACACAGTTACAAAGGAATACAGACCAGTCTGATACTGATAATTATGAAATAATGATGTAAAGTGCATAACTTGTAGTGCAGTGCAGACATTAATACCAAAATCTGTAACAAGATGTCCAGTAAATTGGATGCTGAGTCAAAACAAGTGTGCAAATAGGATAAATACAAAAGTGAGGAAGACCCCGAATGATGGGAATCTGAGCCACTACTCATAGATGCAGTTGGGAGAGGTAAGGAAGGGTTTAGGAATAGGGTAGGCAGGAATAAGATTTACTAGATTTCAAAAGATTTATTGGGAAAGACATACTGAGCAGAAATAGCTTATTTCCACATGCATCCTGGGGAGAAGAGGAAATGAGAGTATAGAAAGCTGGCTCACCAGCTCAGCAGTAGGGATTCTGCCTGTGATGCCGACATCCTGGGTTCAGAAATAGCCTCAGGAGTTGAAGATCTGGCAGGGAGGCAAGATGGATTAAGCATCCCAAGGACTGCTCTCCTTCTCTGGGGGAAGGGTGTTTTCTGTCTGCCGCTTCACTGAGCTCTGGCAGAGGCCGGAGTATTGACAGCAACTGGTGCCTGAAATTAGTGGAGGCAGCACTGATGTCAGCATTTGAACCATAGAAGTCATTGTACATTCCTCCTTCTTAGGGTGCACCACATCAAAAAAGAGGTCTGCTGACGAGATGACGTCCAGCCTGGCGAACTGGACTTCCTGCCACGGCCCTCGACCCCTTGCCCCCGCTGGTACCAATATTTCCATCTGTCAGGGAAATGGCAGCCCCACCCTGGGGGGTGGTTGGGAGCCAGGATGCTCATGGGAGGTGGAGGTGTCTCCCAGGTGGTGGTGGTGGGGTGAGGCAGTACATTGAAGGGTGTTGGTCAGACTGGGGCAAAAAGCTTAGGTAATAAAAATTTTAAAAAAATGAGAGTACAGCAGTAAGTTACAACAGTCAGTTACACAAATCAAAAATATGTGCTAAACAATTAAGTAGCAACAAAATGAAAAAGTTGAGCTAGGCACAGCATCTGAAGAGCAACAAGTACTATAAATGCAAACTGGAACACAACTGGAGAATGCACAAGGCACAATTAGGGACAACATTAAAGTGCAGATGTCAGCAGTTTGAAGGGTAAATGAAATGCTGCTGGTATTTTGCTCAGCAGAGAAGTACAGAGGAAACTTGGGGGTGCAGGGAGAAATGAATTAGGACAAAAACAGGGGCAATGGGAGGAAGGAAATTGTAGGTGGCAAAATATAGCACAGGATCAGAGAAAACTGCAGGAATGAGTTGTGAATTCGTGAAGGAGATAAAATTTGAGTGAGTCGGAGAAAGTAGTAGTATGAATGGTTTAATAGGAAGACAGCCCTATAGTCTGTGGAAGTGGTATGAGAAGGCAGCTTGGCCAGCAGAGAATTTTATGGAGGGGAGTGCAAGACAGCAAGGCCCAGAGCTACAAAGTGAATAAGAAGTAGAAAAAGGAGGTAAGGTAAGGGGAGGGACCCAAGCCAGAATTTGGAGATAAAAATAGTGCAATGAGTGAGGTGCCTGGCATCAAGGGAGGGAAAGAAAAGGGTGAAGAAAAGGGAGTAGGGGTGGGTTCTAGGAAGTCAATAAGTGGCAAAGTGGCAGAAGTACTGAAATAGTGGGTCCAGTCTGGTTAGGGTGTATTTGGGAGCAATACAATACACAATGTCACTGTAGTCAAAATAGGGACAAAAATATTTGTGACACTCTCTCTGCAGACTGGAAGTGCGATATATACTTTATTCCCTTAAAACACACTCAGTTTGGGGTAAAGTGTCTGCTGGATTGTGTCCAAATGAACAGAAAAATTGAGATGACGATTCAGCCAGACTCCAACCTATTAAAAGGAGGAACCATCCTCAATGACAACATGGTCAAGGATATGAAAGGAGGGGAGGGGTGACCCTAGGTAGTGTCTACTTTGTACAAAAAGTCATGGAGACAATTTTTTGGCACTGAGGTATAGCTGATTAGCCAAGAACTAGTGCTGCATGATGGTAAGGTTCAGCTGGAGTTGGGCCATGAGGTCTACAGCAAAGGATCCAGAGGCATAAAGGACCATGTCATCTGCATACATGTGAATGGATGCAGAGGAACAGGCAGAGGGAGGGTTGTTCAGGTATATGGAGTATAGAATATGGCAAAAGATGGATCCCTGGAATATGCCCGAGAAGATAAGGAGAGGAGAGGATAAGGCATTGCCAATATAGACTGCTTTAGACCTGCCCTCAAGGTGGGAGCAGAACCACTCCTCTGAGTAAACAGAGAACCCCACTGCGTTTAGTTTGTCCAGAACGATAGTGTGGGCAATGGTGTTGAAGGCTTTGGCCAGGTCAACAAAAATGGCTGAGGTGATCAACTCCTGATCCATACAAGACAGGATGGAGTTAGTGAGATGCAAGTGGGAGGTGGAGATGGAATTGGACTTCCTACAACCAGACTGATAGGGTGTGAAGAAAGAGGAGGAATCAAGGAAAGGGGGGTTGGGAGAGATCAAGGTGTTCCTGGAATTTAGCCAGAGTAGAGAGGAGGGAGGTAGGGCAGTAGTTACCAGGGTAGGAGAGGTTGCCCTGTTTAGGAAAGGGGATGACCATAGCCTGCTGCCATGTGCCAGGGACTGAGGCAAATGTGAAGGTGAAATTAAAAGGTAGGTGACAGGGAGATCAATGGCAGGAACAGAGAGAGATGAGTTTTGTGTCAAGATCATCAGTGCTCCCACCTTTGTGCAGGTTAAGAGTCATGAAAACTCTAAGGAAAGCAGAATGGGTGGTTTGGGAGAAGGAGACAAGTAGGGGATGGAGGGAGGTTGAGGCAGGAGGGAAAGGAGGTGGAAGAGGAGAGGGAGAAAATGGGGGAAAGGGCACAGGTGGTAAAAAATGAGTTGAAAGATAAGGCAATAGTGGACTTCCAGTGACGTTTCAGTGGCAATAGCAGCTTAGGTTGTGAGCTCTGTTGGCCCTTCTTACAGATTTCTTTCGCAGCCATGATTATCTTTGCCGAGTGATTTATATTTCAGATTGGGATATTTTTTATTAATCGGGCAATACATTAGTGTTGGCAGCTGACTGGAAGTTCGTTGGGAGAGAGTCACATTAAAACTGTGCAACACCGGCATATCTTCAGGATGGTAGCCAGTAGTAATGCCGGGACTGAGCAGCTGACTAATGCAGTGCTCCTTAAAGAAATGCATGCTTTTGGGGAGGAGACCCATTCACTCTATAAGCAGTTACATGTCTCTATACAACAAATTAAGAAGTGAATGACCTCTTTGGAGCAGCAGGCGACTGTCACAGGTAGTCGGATAAACCGGCTGGAGCGCTCGTTCACCCATATACTGCAAGTCACGCAGCAATTGGGGGACAAGACTGAGGACTTAGAAAACCATTCTCGGAGGAATAATTTAAGAATGTATGGTCTCCCTGAGGGACTTGACGGCAAAGGGGATTTGATAACTTTCCTTCAAGATTTCTTTACATCAGTGTTGGACATATCAGACCTTATGCCTGTCCCCATTGAACAAGCACATCATGCTTTGGCTTCACCAGCTTATGAACCAGGCACTCGACCTCGATCATTAATAGTCAGATTTTATAATTATGCAGTAGAACAATTTCTACTGGTGAGGGCATGAAGGCAGGGACAGCTCATCTATGAAGGGTACCGCATAAGGCTGGACAATGATTACTCAGCTGGGGCCCAACGACAGAGAAGGGCATATATCCCCTTGTTTAAGATTCTAAGAGAGAATAATCTTACATTTTCTACCCCCTATTATGCCAAACTCAAAGTCTATTTTAAGGGTGGAACGAAGATTTTCAATTACACTGAAGATGTGTTATTGTGACTACAGGAGTGACATGTGGTTCCAGCGGAATCGATGGAGGTACAGGTGACCAAGGATAAACAGTATCTCCAGAAAGAACAGTGGTCCAGATTTTCACCAGAGGGGAAGAAGAAGGAATGGGAACCGACCTTAGAGGAAATTCATTCCCGTCTTCAGACATTTAGACGGGAGCCTGCCGAATGAGTGGGTTAACAGTAAGTGTTTTGGACTTGCTAGTAGGCTTAAGTCCCTTGAAGCTGGTGGGGTGAGTGGCATGAGCATTATTTAATAGGCTGGATTTCCAGATTGGTGTTAATTGCCATTGCCTGGGCTGATTGTCTCCCATAGGAGATGGCCAGGGAGGAGTTCAGGCGACCAGTTTAAATAGGTATATTTTACTGGGTCAGATCCACTCCCCACTTTGCTTCTACCATTCAGTGGGAATGTTTTCTAGATTATTCTTCCTCTCCTGGTGTGGTCTTTGGTGGGATGTTCTTGATTTAGTTGTTCTGAAGGATATGTTTATTCTCTTACGGGGAAATCTCTTTGTCTCTGGCTCCCTGGATGCTCTACTGATTTGGAAATTCAGGACTCTGCGTCACTGAGCTGGACTATAGAGTGAAGTGGATGAGCAAAAGCAGTATTTGGAATCAGGTAGAAATACTGTTTATTTTTGGTATAGCTGTTGATGCTAGGACAACCACAACATACTTGGTTATCTGGTACGAACACTGCCTTATCAGACGGATACAACACCGTGGCTTGCTTGTCTGTTTTTTTCATTACCATGGCCCAAAGGAGCTCTACTTGAACTTTGAAAGAGAGTGCATCTTCCTCTCTCCTATTTCTTTTTATTTATTACTTTAGCATGAGCCAGTTAGGCCTAATATGACTATGTTCACTTTCAACAGACTGGGTTATATCAAGGATGTCTAGTTTTAGATATGGAATATGTTTCGAGGGGAACTATGTTTTTTTGATTTAATAATATGTAGTCCTATTTGATTTCTATGTATTATATTTACTTGCATCTGAATTCAGCCTTTTCTTTGTGCTTGGATCTTAATAGGGAAATAAGAGGCACCTTCAGAGTTTTGTGATAGACATGTGATGGGTGCATCCCTTACTCGGGCAATTAAAGTTTTGCTTATTGCAGACAAGCATGTTAGCAGGTATAATATATATACATACCTGGTTTTGTTTCTAATGCTAGTTTATTATTCTCCAGTTTTTTATGTTTTTATAGTTCTGTTTTTTGACAGTTAGCTTGGCCCATGACTATCTGGTAAGTCTTGTCAATTGTAAAGGGGGCCTTATTGCTCTTTGCCATTTAATAGGATGACGACTGTGTGTAGCATCTTTTTTTTGGTAGAGGTAGTTTTTACCTCAGTGGTCTGCTCGGCCCTTTGTTCTAAAACCCCCTCAGTACTGTAGTACACCGAGGTACTGCATAGGAGCTAATTCTTGGTTATGGCTCCCTTGGGGGAAGTCATTTGAGTTTGAAAGGGTTGATGGTAGCTGCGTATAATTTTAGATTAGTGAATGTTGATATTTTGGGGGGTTTAGTTCTGTTTTATTTAAGAAGGGGGAACTATGGGCTTACAATTTTCTTTATTAGGATAGGTTGTTGAATAAGGTTTTTTTATCAGGAATTATTTCACAATCTGTTGGACCTGGGATAGTACATGGGTTTTTCTTTCCTGTTATTTTGGGCTTTTTGATTAATCTTTTTCTGATCAATATTTTATATGGTTGGGGAAATTGGTGTTTCTTACAATGTTCATTATGTTGGGGATTTCTACCGATGTGCTGGTTAATAAGAATTTCTGTATGGGGCTCGGTACCGAATTTATGGCTGAGGAGGCTTGGTAATAGGGACACCATACTTTTTCAGGATTTAATTTGGAGTGTGGTAGTCATGCTATTTCATAATTTTATATGACAGGGATGTACATTTTCTAATTCAAGAGGATTTGAAGGTAATTGGGTTATCAGGGGGAATGGGTGAGGGTTTGGATGTTCAGTTTACTTTTCAGTTTTACATATGTGTTTTTTGACAGTGCTATTTAGCATATGGGATAGAATCTTTCTGTTAGCTGGATTACAGTTAGTAAGGTTTGAGACAGATTATGGATTTAATAGTACTGATGGCTGGGACACACTCTGGAACAGTAGGAGGATATTGCTCTATTTTGGATTTTTAATGTCTTTTATATGGCAGATACGACGAGGAGTAAGTAGAGAATTTTGCCTTACAATGTGAATGGGGTCACAAATCCTATTAAATGACATAGACTTCTCCACTTCGCCCATCAGCATCTTGCAGATATTATCTTCTTCCAAGGGACTCATCTCCCCCCTTTGGGTCTTAATCTTGCTTAGGAAGGGTCTACCCTTTGAAGTGATAGATTCTCTAATGGATCCAGAGGGTAGATATGGTATTGGAAATGGGTTGTTGTATGGAAAGGGGATGACTTTGGTGAACACTTACTTTTCTCCAAATTCAAAGAAAGGGTTTTTTCAAACATTTTTCTTTCTGCTATCTACTCACTTGCAAGGGAGGGTAATTTTGGAAGAGGGTGTAAATTTAACATTAAACCCAGCATTAGATTCTTCCAGTCCTAAGCATCAACAGTACATGCTGGTAATTAAATATGTAAACTGAGTTTTGAAACATTTGGGTTTAGCTGATAGATGGAGCACTCTGTACCATGGAACAAGAAGTTATACGCACTTTTCGGCTGGCATGGTAGTTCAGCCCAGTTGGATTATTTTTTACCACACTTGAACATTTCTCTGATGCTCAAACTATTCGGTTTGGACCTATAGCACTTTCAGACCATATCCCAGTTTTAATTACCATAGCTAACATTAGGGAACCTGTTAATTCTCTCTGAAGGTTGAATATGGTTTATTTAAAGAACTTGGAGTTACAGCAAAAAATAATAGACCAGGTTAAAACTTATTTAGAGAATAATGATACTGGGGAGGCATCTGATGGGATTTTATGGGAAGGTTTAAATGATTCTATTTGGGGGATGCTGGTGGCATATGCTTCCGCTAAACAGAGGGAATGGAGGAGAAAACTCTTGGATCTGTCCAAAGAGGTACAACAACTTCAAGTTAGATTTGGATGGGTGATAAGTCTGTTAAAGACAGTTTATTGGAAGCTGAAGCAAATCTACAAAAATGCCTTGACCAGAAAACAGGGCTTGCATTAGAATTTCTGTGGCAAAAAGTGAAGTTAGGGGGTCCTAAAAGAGCTTGGTATTTGGCTAGGTGTTGAGAGCACAAAAGGTTGCCAATTCTATTTTTAAGATACATGATCTGGAGACGGGGATATTGCCCATAAAGCTGGGGAAATATTGTAGGTGTTTAGGACATATTCTTCTTCTCTATATATTTCAGACACACAGGGCTGTCTAGTGAGCAAGTGTCCCAGTTTTTGCCTCGAGTTGAGTTACCAAGGCTATCAGAAGAGCAGAAGATGTCGTTATTGAACCCAGTAAAAAATTCTGAGTTAATAGCACCAGTAAAGAGGTCCAAAATTGGTAAATGTCCAGGTACTGATGGATTTCCATCAGATTTCTATAAGCTTTCTGATCTGCAAGAAACTTTGTGCCTTATTTTACTGCATGCTGTGTTGGAGGTCCAAATAGGAGAACCCCCTCCTCCATCTTGGAATAGTGCAATTATTGTTGCCTTTTTGAAGCCGGGTAAAGATCCATTAAAGCCAGGGTCCTACCGATCGATTTCTATGCTAAATACTGATTATACATTTTTTATGGCTATTTTAGCCAATAGATTAGAGGGCCTTCTTCCGTCCTTAGTTGACCAAGACCAGACAGGTTTTGTTCATGGACAGCAGGTATTTGATAACGTATGACAGTCTTTTCTTTTGGCAGACTATGCTAATAAGAGGTCACTATTTCTGGTCCAGGCTAACTTGGACATGTAGAAGGCCTTCAATAGAGTTTCTTGGCATTTTCTTTGGTCATGTCTTCAGGCTTTTGGCCCCCTCTTTATTGTTTTGTTGCCCTCTATATATTTAAAACTTATGTCATATATTCGGATTAATGGGTTGCTTTCTATATCCTTTAATCTGGCCAGGGGGATATGACAAGGATGCCCCCTCTCCCCTCTACTGTTTGCATTATTTGTGGAGCTTTTGGCAGCTTTAATTCCTCCCTCAGTTCTGACACTGAAAATGTTTTTGTGGTCATTGGAAAAGCTGTGTAACTGTTTTAATTAAATATATAATGATGTTGTTTATTTATATTTTAATGTTTTAATGTCTGTGTAAAGTGTGTGTGGAAGGTCACCTTTGTAAATGAGTTTATACTCAATGGTTTAAATCTTGAAATAAACAAACAAACAATTTGTCTTTCTAATCAGGTAGATGGCATTCAAATGGGGGGAAGGACTATAAGGTAGCCTTATTTGCAGATGATATTTTGTTGACCTTGACAAATCCTACATCATCATTTAAGGCAGTTTGTCAAATTCTGGATGAGTTTGAGGCCTTGGCTGGATTCAAGTTGAGCAAATCCAGGACTGAAGTGATAGCGTATAGGTATACCCCACTGGAAGAAATTCATACACTTTTCCCAGTCTGATTAAATAGAAAGTTTATTAGGTATTTGGGAATCATTTTAACTAAATATTCAGAGCATGTCAGCCTTTTCAGTTATGAACTTCTCACTCAAGAAATAAAACAGAACGTACAGGCTTGGGCAATGCTGCTGCTTTCTTTCATGAGAAGAATTGAGGTGCTTTGTATGGTAATTTTACTAAAGATACTTTTTCTTTTGTAAACATTACCAGTTTTTCCATCTAAAAAACTTTTAGCTGATTGGCTGAGATTAATATTGCAGTTTATATGGAAGGGAGATCAGGCTAGGGTGCATGTCATGCTACTATATTTATCTCCTTTGCAAGGAGGAGGAATGTCTGTGCCTAATTTGGGCAGTACACCATGCAGTTTCTATGCATATCATTTGCTGTTGGACAAACTCTCAGTATGTGTCTCACTGGAAGAACACAGAGTTTGTTTTGAATGATTTACATGATGTGGCATGCATCCTATACATGGCCTCCGTCCCATGCATATCTCTGGTGCAGGTTTTTAGGTACACCAGCGTAGTCTTGAAGGTGAGGAGTGCTTATCAAGCTTCATTCCTGACTCATTTGCATTTTTTTATGACAAATTTGGCTTGGGATAGAGCTAATCCTTTTTATAAAACTGAGATTTTTTTTCTTCAGCAAAGGGGTAGGTTAGGTTTAGAATATTATTTTCACTGTTTTGATGCTAAGGGTCCCTTTCCTTTTTCTGTATTGCAAACTAGATATGGTTTGAAACAGGTGGACCATGACATATACCTACGGGTTCTATCATCTCTGCAAACAAAATCTTATTTTAATTCCCTCAGTGATTTCTTGGATGCTCCAGGGATTCATCTCATATTGGCTATACAAAAGGTTGTACTTAGCAAACATTTAATTGGGAACTGGTATGGGGATATATGAGCTGGGAAATCGGAGGAGGCTAAATCCATTGTTTTAAAATGGGAACAGGACATGGCTGAATCTGTATCATTGGAAGAATGGTCAAAAACATCTCTACTAATTTATAAATTGTCTTCCTTACATTATATTAAAGAATTGTTCTGGAAATGTAGGGTGAGATTTTTTCTTACACCTCTTAGAGTGTCTATGTATAAAGGGGCCGGTTCAGTGGGATGCTGGCAATAGTCTGGATAATTTATTGCTGATCAGGTGCATATTTTCTGGAGTTGTCCTTGGTTAATATCTTTCCAAAGTAATATCCAGCAAAATCTGCATGAAATTTTCACAGAACCAGTTATTTTATCCTCTAAGTTGGTTCTGCTTTTAATTCCACCTGAAACTTGTAATCTCCCAAGACAACACATTAGTCTGTTTTTACTTTTGCTATTATGTGCCAAAAAAAAGCTATAACCAAGTTTTGGCTGTAATCTCAGATACCTTCAATAGGAGATTGGTATGCTGCAGTTAATTTTGTTTGTGGGACAGAAAAATTACATTATGAGTTTTTGAATAGTGAAGATTTTTATTTTGAATGTTGGCACCCCTGTATCAACTTTCAGTTGGCATGTGACCCCACTTTTATTCCATGATGATTTTTATTATCGTATTATTTATCAGGAGTGTGTCCAGCACTATTAGATATCAGCTGATAATTATAGCTTGTGCAAACCTGATGGTAATACCCGACTTGTCATTATCTTCATATTTCATATTAATATGTCACTATGTGTTTACAATTATGACTTTTTAGGGATGGTTATCTGTTTTCATTGATTGTAACCTGTAGTGGATGGAGCATATATTGATTTGTGTCAATGTTGTTTGATGTTGGTTCCTCAAGTGGAATGTTTGTACCTTGTCTTCATTTAATAAACTTTGTTAAATAAAAAAAAGTAAATAAAATAAATCACTGAAAATGTTTGCAGCCAGCCTGGTGGTGCAAAGGGTTGAGGAGCTGGATACCACACCTCGAGCCATGCCGGTGACCTGGGTTGAGGAACAGACTCGGGCGCTGAGGGCTGGCAGGGGAAGGAGAGGCTTGAGTGTCGGGAGGACTGCTCTCCTCTCCTGAGGGTGGGTTAGGGACAGCCCCACTATGCAGTGGCTCCTGATTGAGATCAGGGGCACTAAAAAAAGCAGCACAGGAGGGTTTCAAGTAGAAAAATGGAAAAACAGCTTTGGAATATGCTGGATGATGGCCTCCATCCTCTATGCCACTGGTACCTCTGGCGTCTCCTCCCCCACAGCAGTGTCATCGGGGCCATGACAATAGTGTGCTGGGATCTCCTCTCCCAGGTGCCTCCCCCCTCGAAGGAGAGGGACTCACCCGGTAATGGGATATATCGGGACAGAGCTCAGGGGTTGGCTGTAATATGTGGAGGGAGAACTCCTGAAGAGGATTGCCAGAGGTCAGTGGAGACTAGGAGACCCAAAGGAAAGGCAGACTCCGGAGTGTCGGTGGGGTGAAAAGATAACACAAAAGAAAGAAAATGTTTGCCCCAAAAATGAGATAGGTAACAGAAATTATCACACTCTATCACTTTAAGGGAAAGGACTGATGTTAATAACTAAGGAAGATACCTGTTACTCCTTTACTCAGCTTATGCCTTACACAAGTCTAAAGCTTCTGTGATTATTAAGTGCAATGAGATATCTTGTACATATAGAGCTTCTCTCAGTAAAAGAGAAATAAAAAAAAACATCTGAACAGATCATGATGATATGTTCAGCGTTTGTAGAGTGTGAAACCAACCCCATGCTCTGAAAACTGAAATCCAACCTGTCTGTGGCAGTAAAAGTGTTTTTATATGTGGTAAAAATCTGGGTTGCATTAAATAAACAGCTCTCCAATGTTCATATTGATCTATAACAAAAAAAAAGAAAGATAAGGCAATAGTGGCAGAGTTGGAGACAGGGAACTAAAACCTACCATAGTACATATAAAATGTATAAGTCAAAATAGGTGATACTTATAATCAAGATGTTGATCAATGTGCAGGGTGCAGTGTGATACAATAGCCAATATTTTCTTGGTGTGGATATAGGGGTACTGAAATTACCCAGCTCTCACAGCAAATCATAATTCTTCCAAGCCCTGGCCCCAGCCGATTCTGGGAGGAAGTAATAGCATGCTTCAGGTGAGGAAATGTGTGAACAGCAGCGTTCTGCATTTCTGTAGTTTATCTACTTTGAAACTATGTCCCACTTCCATGTCAGTGTTGGGTTCCTGCAGGGGATAGTAGGTTCAAGTTAGCAAAACAGAGTGTCAAGTGCCAATACATGTAAAATGGCATGCATAGTAAAGAAACATAGAAACATAGAAATTGTCAGCAGATAAGGACCACTAGGCCCATCCAGTCTGCCCATAAGTCCTGTACTTGATTACTGCCTCTGACCTACCCCATGCTTTACCTCTATGGTTGCCATAGCCTGTCCCATGCATGATTAAATCTAACCACAGTGCTCGAGCCCACTACCTCCTGTGACAGACCATTCCATGTGTCCACCACCCTCTCCATGAAGAAAAATGTCCTCATGTTCCCTCTTAACCTGCCACCTTCCAATTTCGTGTTATGTCCTAATTTACATAGGTCACAGTGGTGACCAACGTAAATTGAGGCAGGCTGATTAGGGGCATTAGGGCTTGAGAATGGAGTCCCCAAGCACTCTTATCTTTTCTGATATGGGACAGAAACAAGGCTAATTAGATTCTCCTTGCAATTCATCTCCTGGGGAACAAAAGGCAGACCACAATGAGAGAGAGCTGAGACAGAAGAGACAGGAAGAAAGATAGCCTTTGTGATGGATATTTCTCATCTTTAAATTGTGCTGTTGCATATGTAGACATTGCATATGAGAATATGTGCTCAATAGATTCATTCCTTTGTAGAAACAGAGATCCCATACAATGTTTTATGAACTGGTCCCTATATATTTAGATTTTGCAGACCCTGATGAAAAAGATTTATATTATTAAAGCAGCAATCATGCAATCAAAAGGAATAATGACATGATTATAAATGGATATGTAAGGGAAATCCATTTGAAGTTTCTAATACTTGATAATATACCCAAAATGTAACTTCAGAATTATCAAGCAGCTCCATTTGGGGGGAGTGGAAAGGAGTACTAATGCTGCCAAGCAGTTCTGCGGGGGGGGGATGTGGAAAGAATTACGACTACCACTGAGCAGCTCCATTTCAGGAGGAATAGAGAGGACTACCACTGCCATCAAGTGGCTCTCTTGAGGGCGGGGGCAAAAGGATTGCCACTGCTGTTGACTGGCTCCATTTGGATTGTAGTGGAAAGGATTGCCACTGCTTCTGAGTGGCTCTGTGTCATGGGGCAGTGGAAATGGCTGCCACTGCCACCAAGTTGCACTATTTGGGGGAGGGAGCAGAACCGAGTGCCACTACCACAGAGCAGCTCCATTGTGGGGAGAGCAAAAAGATTGCCATTGCTGCTGAGCAGCTCCATCGTGGGGGGATCTGAAAGGAATGCCACTGCTGCCAAGTGGCTCCATTAGGAGGGTAGTGGAAAGGACTGACACTGTCACAAAGCAGCTCCATTTGGAATGGGCAAGCAGAAGGGATTGCAACCCTGCCAAATGGTTCCTTTGGGGGAAGCGGAAAGGTGCTGGGTGGTGGAGGAGGGCAAAAGCGTGTAATTGCATCTAAGTGCCTCTGTTGCTGGGGTGAGGGAGGTAGAGAGAAAAGAAGTGCCACTGCCTCTGAGCAGTTCCATTTTGGGGGGGGGACAAAGAGAAGAATGGACTGCCACTGCTTCCAAACATTGCTCAGTTTCATCCCAGTCCACCCACAGATGACCGCCATATTTTAAGGGGGGAGGAAGAGGAGCAGGCTGATGATGACATTGCTCAGCTGGCTGCTGGGCAGTGTGTGGTAGATGAAAGCATGCAGTTGCACTCTGAGAGGTGGGGCTGCCTTTCAACTACACAAAGTTTCCACCCATCAACCAGGTTGAACAGTGTCACTTTTAGGCTGCTCCTGGTTGGGCTGTCAGTGAAAAGTCTTCTCAAGCCTGAACTGCATTGTGTGCTACACTGCCATACCTCTTCAGACCCTACTGTACTTTCCCAAGTAGCCACAACATGTTCATTTCATGCAAGTGCACACACACAAATATAAAAAGGAAGTGGTAATGTCACTATACCTGTACAGGGCACTGGTTGGACACAATTTGGAATGCTGTGTGCAGATCTGGGCACCACCTTACAAAAAGAACACAAATGAGCTTGACAAAAATAATCTAATAAACCAAACTGCAAAAGATTTATACTGAGGAGTTGAGTGAAAACACAGTTATGACAGTCACACTTCCATTTGCTAATTACCTTTCCCATATGTTCATTTTAGATCAGCCAGCCACTCTGTCATATAAAGGAAGAGAAACCTCATGTAATGAGGACCAGAACATCGGTTGTAAAGAAAAATTGACTCCTGGTATGTGGAACTAGGATATCTGAGGTAGCTCAAGTTGGACAACAGCCCATCGATACTTTACAGTAGCATCTACAGTTGGAAGAACTAAATTAGGGCATTTCATTTTTATACAGTTTTGCATATTTGTAATGTCAACAGAAAGACCACCGCCACACAAAAATCTACTTATGATCACTCAACTGACCTCAGGACTGGGCAGCCAGACTGACCAACTCTGAGATAGAGGTCATCTCAGTCCTGTCACTCTCACTCAGTTCCCGTTTGTGGTTACCCAGTTCCAGCTCCAGTTCTCTAGACTGTCAACATGGTGCCGCGACTCCAACTGTGATCTGTCTCCACTCTACCACCGACCTCACTGATTTCTTGCTGGTTCCTGCAATTTCTGCTGATGCAACTGCTGATGTTTAACAATGAAATAGTGATTGGTGCCAATATGCAGCATTACAGCAGCAGTCAGCTCATGGTACATGAGTTGCGGTGATGTTGAACTGGAGTCCAGTTGGGATGCAAAGTGGTGAAAGGCGTTGTATCACCATTCAAAATGGGGTGGTTGGGCATCATTGCTGGGCATGGTCACCACCAACACTGATCAGATTAATCACACAGTATGCACCTCCTCACCCCAAGCCTGTACAAACACATACAGTGCAGCACAGCAACTCTAGGCATTGACTTTAACCATCCGAAGAAACCTGAAACAGTCAGATGGGGTATACAGTACTCACAGCACAGACAAGGCAATCATGACAAACAGCAATTCACACAGCTCTTGTTGATGAACAGGTGGAACCATCTATGCGGGGGTTGGACAATGTTATGAAGGTTACAGGTTTCAAAAGACAGTGCGCTATATACATGGATATGGTGAAAATAATATAAGAAGGATTGAATGGGGGGGTCACTTGTTTAACAAAGCTGAACTACAAGTTGGGAGTACTGCATATGCCCTACCAGAGGTAGACTACACAAATGATAGCACCAGGGGCCAGAGAGTCAAAACTTTGACCAGTGGGGAATGTGATTGTACTCTGTTTGCCTGGGGTTTGCACATGTGCACAATATTCAAAGGGGACTGTGGCATGTGCTAAAAGAGTAAGCTCATGCACATGCAAAAATGTCTGTGTTGAGCAAATGGAGGGGCGGGAGACATGCATACTGCACAGTGCAATTTTCTTTGCATTTTCACAGTGCAAAAGGGTTTGCACAGGCCACTTTGCACTGTGCAAATACCACCTAGAAGAAGCTCAACTAACTTCAAGTATCCCTAGTGTCCAGCAGGACCACTGTAGCCAGCAACAACATTGGCAGTGGGGGAGCACACCTGCTATATGGTGGCTAGTGGCACTCCCCCACCCTCTGAACCCTGGACCCATTAAAATAAAGAAAGTCCCTGGTGTCCATTGATCCTTCCCACCCTGCAGTCATTGTTCCATGTTGTTGTCATGCATTACCTGATGCCTAGTGGTCCCTCCATCCTCTAATCACTGGCCCCATTATAGTAATAATAAGACCCTGATGCATAGTAATCCCCTGCCTCCACTCACCGGTCCCATTATATTAATATTTCCCTGGTGCCTAGTGGTCCCCACATCCTCTGATCACTGGCCCTGGTATAAAAAAAAAACTCCTTGGCCTCTAACGGTACCTCCCCCACCCACCAATCCTCATCCCTGTATACCAACACATATTCCCTAATATCCAGTGCCCCCCCACACACTGCTGACACCAGCAAACCCATCCTGCCTCTCCCCACCTTACAGGTTTCACCAGTGTGTGGGAGCCCATTCGGCAACTGGCACAACCCTTCACTCAGCACCTCAGCTAGCCACCATTTTCGATGATAGGAAAGTCACATCCCTGTACTCTAAAGGGAGCAAGGATACTGTCTACTAGAAACATAGAAACATAGAAATTGATGGCAGATAAGGACCACTAGGCTGACTCAGTCTACCCATTTTTCCTACCTGCTACAAAAACCATAGACCTTACTTGAGCACTGGCATTATTCTCTTTCCTATCGCTAGGGTTCCCCATGCCTATCCCATGCATTTTTGAATTCCTCTAGCAAGTCAGCCCCCACCACCACCACTGGGAGGTTGTTCCATGCATCCACCTCCATTTCCATGAGGAAATGCTTCCTCACGTTACCTCTTAGTCTACCCTCTTCCAGCCTCATGTCACGTTCCCTTGTTCTAGAACATCTCTTTTTCTGAAATATGCTACCATCCAGTACCTAATTTATGCCCTTGAGATATTTGAAGGTCTCTATCATATCCCCTCTTTCTCTATCCCTCTCCTCTCCTCCAGGGCATACACATTGAGGTCCTCCAGTCTTTCCTCATATTACTTTTGGTGCTGACCCTGCACCATTTTTGTTTCCTTCTCTGAACTGCCTCTACCTTGTCTTAGTCCTTATGCAGATGCAGCCTCCAGAACTGGACACATTGCTCCAGATGGGGTCTCATAAGTGATTTGTACAGTGGCATCAACACCTCTTTTCTTCTGCTGGTGATACCTGTTTCTATGCACCCCAGTACCCCACTGGCTCTAGTCATAGCTTTAGCACACTGTTTGGCCACTTTTACTGTTGGTTATCTGATATGATTACTCCCAGTATCATTACAGGAGACTGAAACCCATTTGCCCAATAACTGTAAGCCCGAGACCAAAATCCTGATACCAAAATTCCCGACAGTGAGATTTTGCCTGCGACAGAGTTATAATAATTACAGGGGATGCTGGGGGCGAAGCCCCCAAAACATGAAAAAACAGTACACCATGGGCAAAATCCCACTGTCGGGATTTTTGGTGTCGGCATCTTGGTTTTGGGATTATGGGTGTCTGGTGAATGAATTTCAGTCTCCCGGTTCCCTTTCCTGTTTGGTGGCTGTCAGTATCTCCCCCTCATCAAGTAAGCCTCCCCTGGGTTCTTGGGCCCCAAATGCATGATTTTGCACTTCTTTACATAGAATATTAGCTACCACACTCTTGATCATTCCTCTAGTTTACCTAGGTTACTCCTCATTTATTCCACCCCTCCTGGAGTGTCTACGCTGTTGCAGATCTTAATGTCATCTGTAAAGAGGCATACCTTTCCTTCCAGTCCCTTTGCAATGTCACTTATGAAGGCATTAAATAGAACTGGCCCTAGAACTGACCCCTGTGGCACCCCACTGGTCACTCTCCTTTCCTCGGATTAAGCTCCATTTACCACCACCACCTTCTGTGTTCTACCCCTCAACCAATATCTAACCTAGTTTACTACCTTGAGATCCATTCCCAGGCTGCCTAGTTTGTTTACAAGCCTCTTATGTGGAACAGAGTCGAAGGCCTTGCTGAAGTCCAGGTAGGCAACATCTACCGCTCCTCCCGATCCACTTCCCTGGTCACCCAGTAAAAGAAATCTATCAGATTTGTTTGACTTGATCTTCCTGCTGTGAATCCATGGTGCCATGGATCCTGTGCTCTGCTGGATTCAAGATATTCCACAATCCTTTCTTTTATCAGTGATTCCATTATTTTCCCTACCACCGAGGTCAGGCTGACTGGTCTATAGTTTTCCAGCCTCCTCCCTGTTCCCACTTTTGTGTGGAAGGACTACATCTGCTCTCCTCCAGTCCTCTGGTACCACTCCTGTTTCCAGCTATTTACTGAACAGGGTTGCCATTGGTACTGCCAGCACCTCTCTAAGCTCCTCTAATATTCTAGGATGAATCCTATTTGGTCCCATTGCCTTGTCAACTTTCAGTTTTGTAAGTTCCATTAGAACTCTCTCCTCCATAAATGGACTGGTGTCCACCTCCCTCCCCTTATTTCTCCTGTCACTTAGTTGTAGTCCCTCACCCTCACCCTCTTCTGTGAATACAGAACAAAAATAATTGTTCAGGATTGTTGCTTTTTCCAAGTCCCCTTCTGCACACTCCCTTTCTCCCCCCCTAAGCCTTACAATCCCACCCCTTGTCTATCTCCTTTCGCTAACACACTGTACCTATAAAATCTTTTGTCTCCTTTCTTTACTGTCTGAGCTATATTTTCCTCCATTTGCACCTTTGTGCTCCATACTGCCTTCCCTGTCTCGCTCCTCTTATCCAGATACACTACTCTGTCCTCCTCCTTCTGTGTTTCCTTGTACTTCCTGAAAGCCAGCTTTTTCACTCTTATCTTCTTGGCAACTTCCTTTAAGAACCATAGTGGGTTTCTTTTTCTCTTGTCTTTGTTTATTTGCCTAACGGAAAGGTTTGTTGCCACCACTATGTGCCTCCTGCCTCCTCTTAGATGGGCCCACTGTTCCTCAATTCTCCCCCAGTCCTTCCTCCCTGCTAGGGCTTTCCTGAGACATACCACCAACTTTGCAAAGTCTGCCCTCCAGAAGTTCAGGACCCTCGCTTTTGTGTGGCTTGACTCTGCCACTATACTCACATTGAACCACACCGTGTGATGATCACTGGACCCCAGGTTTCCACTGACCATGACATCTGCAATTCTGTCCCTGTAGGTAAGTACCAGGTCCAAAATTGCACCCTCACAGGTGGATTCTAGCACTAGTTGCCTGAGCATATCCCCTGCATGGAGTTCAGTATGTACCTGCTCCTGGCTGAGGCTGTGGGTGGTATGCTCCAATTAACATCTGGCAGATTAAAATCACCTGCCAGCAGCACTTCCCCTTTAGTTGCCATCTTATGGATGGATTCCACTAGATCCTTGTTCAACTCTTCCCCTTATGCTGGAGGTCTGTAGATCACGCCTGTGCAAAAACAGCAGTGCCACTTCCAATCTTCTGGATGACCCATAGGACCTCCACTCCCCCCCACAATCCCTGTACCACAGTTGCTTTTATATTCTCCCTGACGTAAAGAGTTACCCCTCCTCCCTTTTTACCCTCCCTGTCTTTCCTGAATACAGTATAATCTGGTATAGCTATATCCCAGTCATGGTTCCTGTTATACCATGTCTCAGACATAGCAACAATGTCCTGACCATGTGGACATTGGTTTGTGGTTCCTTCAGGTCTGCAGAATGGTGAATGCTAGTCTTGCATTATTTGAACTGCTACATACTGTGCCAAAGTCTGTGTATTGAACCCATGCATTTTCTAATGCTGCTGGAAATTTAAATAAAAGTTTGTACACTTCTTGAAGCTGTGGAGTGCTAACACCTTTTTATGTTCACTGAGTGCACTAGCGCAAATTGAACATTTTGCTATATACAGGGTTTTGAGAGGTGTGTCATGGTGCTTCAATCCAGGAGAGCCTACAAGGGGCTTGACCAATAATCATCAAGTCTCACCATGACACTGTTCAGGCATAAATGTGTGTGGACTTCAAAACAATAAGCCGACAGAGACATTAATAATTCAGCTCTTTCAGCAAGCACATCTGATCTTAACATGTGCTCTCAGCCTGCCTGTTCCCCCCAACCCAGCATTTTACACCCAGACACACACACATATACGAGCCAGGTTACACATGCTGTAGTAGGCTGTTTACAGAGTGGAAAATGAAACATTTAAGTACATTAATGGTCACTTGGCTACTAGGGTAGTAAATAAGTGACCAGTTCACATTAATATAAGGTAGGTCAAACAATGAAATAAACTGTGGCTAGCACTGATTTTAAATAATGGTTGCCTATAAAACTGGAGTTTTGTTTACTCCTTCAAAGTGCAACAACTTGCAAATTTGAACACTTAACATTTAAACAATTTCTTGGGGAAGGCTCCCATATTCTCTGTTTAAAGTAAGAAAAAACAAAAAAACGGATCCCCTGGTAAAATCACAGAATTGGTCCTGCTCTCAGCCAGGCCCAGCTGCAGTCTCTAGGTATTTGAGGCCAGCCATAGAATTATATTTTTTCCTTGGATTTAGGAGTGGGGGAGACCTAACAGTGCTTTATCTTCTATGCCAGCCTTAAAATGCACCACAGAACATCTAAAACTCCAAATCTTCTAGGGGCTGCTCGTAATACTGACAATGGGGATGCCAATCCACCAGCGTTTCCACTTGAAATAAAGAAAACCCTCACTTGTAGTTTAACTTTTTTTAAATAAACACTGTAAAAAGCAAAATGTCCATTGATATCTGTTACTGCCACACTGTATTTGCCCTCCCCCAAAGCCAAACCCATATTAGTCTTCTGGCATGGGGATCTGCATCTTAGATTCAGTACAACAGCAATACCAGCAGCGAATGGCCAGCATTGACAAATGCTTGTTTGCTATTGCAGAGTGTGCTGTGGAACTATTGGCTACCCCTTGTAAGGTGCACCCACTCTTATTTAAACTTGTTGCATGAAACTGCATTGTAAGAGCCAATCTCTGTCTGACTGTGATTTCCAATGTCCAGGTCAGCCTCTGCCATCAAGGCCACCACATCCAGGATTTTATTTCCCAAGCTGCAAGCATTCACACACATGGCCTTCCATATTTTGTTACTTCTCCTCCTGTTATCCCCCCTTTTATCCTCATGCCTTCCCTCACTACTACCCCCCCCACCTTTAATTCCATTTCTCTTTTTCTCTGCCATTCTACCATTTCCTAGTTTAGTTACCTCTGGTGATTTCCCAACCATATTGTCCTCCCTGTGGACTACATTAACTTGTGGGGGTGGGCAGTTTGATTCTACCTGCTTCCTTCCACCACCCCTTTGGCTAGTTTAAATGATTGCCAAGAAGTATTTAAATTGCACACTAAGGACAATGGTCTATTGGTCTCCTCCATGGATGGATGCAGCCCATTGCTCTTGTACAGGCCCACATTCCTCCAGGTGGATCCTCAGTCCCCAGTGAAGCTGAAACCCTACTCTCTGCATCAGTTCCTCAACCATGAGTTGAAGTCCCTGGTGCAGAGAACCCTAGCCTCCCCCTTACTGTGGACAGATAGCACCTCTGAGAAGGTCACAGACCTTGCTACTTGCCCAAGCCCCCTTCCCCTCCCTGAACTCCTCCTCCACTCTTCCTATCTCTGCCTTGTCCATAGCCAGATAATTTATCTCCAGATGAACAATGACTTCCAGCTCCCACATCCCTGCTGCTGCCCTAACAATCCTCTGGATCCACTCTCCATCCCTGCAAGTTATGCCTCCTGGCAGGCACTTAACCTCCTTCTCCACCCTGCTACCTTACCTCAACTCCACTTCCTGTGCTATAAAGTCCCCCACTAGGAGTTTCTTCCTCCTCCTCCTCTTCTGGGATCCTCTTCTACCTCCTTGAGGTCTCCTGTCTGGAGGACCTCCACATCCATTCCTGCCACTATGGGTGCCTCTGTGGGACTGTTCTGCCCTGGCAGTGAGGTATAGGAGTTCCATAGTGGTATGGGATCTGGGATGGGCCCATACTCCACCACCCTAACCTTCTCCAAGCCCACTGTTGTCCATCTACTCCTCCTTCCTGGCATCCTCTGAAGAAGTGGGGGTCACCTTGGTGGTCCCTGAGTGGGGGAGTTGGTCCTCCTTGCCCAAGCCAACTCAGCCTCAAGTCTGGTAACCTCCTCCCTCAGCCCAGAGAGGTGCCTGCAGATGGGGAAGCATTGCAGTCTCCAGAAGGTCTCCCTAAAGACTGCCACCCCACAGTGGCTGCACTGCACCACTCCCATCATAATTACACCCTCTATGTAGACCTTAATATAGACAGTATGTGTGCTCCCTTTATAGTACAGAGGAAGCAAGCTCCCTTTCATCGCATATGACAGCCTGTGCCTGTCACCGTAAGGGCTCCCATGACACTGCTGAAACCGGTAAGGTGAAAGGTGGCAGGGTGGGTTGGCCAGTATCTGCATTACAGGGGGGAGCTTCTAGATGCCAGGGAATATGTGTTAGTGTACAGGGATGGGGATTGGTGGATGAGGGGTGCCACTAGATGCCAGATAGTTATTTTTATACTGGGGCAGGCAAGCAGAGGATGGGGGGGACCACAAGGCACCAAGGAATTATTATTACTATAACAGAGCTGGTGATTGGAGGGTGGGGGACCACTAGGCACCAGGGAATGTTTGACAACTATGTGGGATGGCAATTGGGGCGTGGGGAGGCCACTAGGCACCAGGGAATTTCTTACATTTACCAGGGATGGGGATTTTGGGATGAGGTAATGCTAGATGCAGGGGCTTACTTTATTGTAACAAAGCCAGTGTTCGGAGAGTGGGGGTACCACTAGACACTCTGGAATCTGTCCATATTATGGGACCAGGTAATATGGATGAGCTCATGTCTGATTGCAGGGATGCAAACCTGCTACTGCTTGCCATCCAAATGTGACCAAAATAGGCATGCAAATGGCCCCTTAGTGCCTTCCATGCCCAATGGGCACATTTGCATGGGGCCATCTGAATATCCAGCTGGGAGATACTGGTGCTATCTGGTCTGGGGGAGCTGTTCCCTGCTCTGCCAGGATCCATGTCAGTGCAGCGCTACTTGGATTAGCGCTGTGCCTACATGGTTCTATATGTAGTCTGATAGTGCCGGTCTGCTATCCAATTGAGTATAGCATCCTTGGGGTCCTGGGCAATGGCCAAGCAAAGTGCAAACCTTTATGCTCCACTTTGCCCATGTTTTTGTATCTCGCCCCAAAAGTTCTCTTAATTTGTAGCTCCAAACCCACCATTTTGCTTTTTACTCCTTTTTTCTTGAACACTTACAGAAGTGAAGCTCATGAATCCTTGGTTTATTAGACCAGAATTACAAATAATGAGGCCTGATTCTGGGGCTTGGAAGAGAGATGGAAGTACCCTCACAAGGCATTGGGTCCAAACAGTGCCAGTCACAAGAGCACACTCAAGGTGCATGCAACAAAAAAGGTGCCTTTTTTTTCAGGGGGCTTTGCCCCCTGCTCCCCCCAAATCAAGGGGCTGTGCCACCCACACCTTCCAGACTTAAACATTCTCACTCCAGGGGGCAGGATCAGATCACAGGGCGAGTTAAATTTCTGAGGCTGTTAAGACTGTTTCCACGGCCCCTTGAAAAAAAAACATGTCCTGAAGCAGGCAAAATGACTGGAGACCAGGGATTAGAACCCAGATCTCCAATAGCACTGACCAAGTTGCTGTATGCCCCAGCCCTCCATGCCATGGGAGCAGCTCAGCCAGCTACCAGATCCCTGTTGCCCTTGTCCTTTCTTCGGGCCTATGGACAGCGACCAAGGAAGCACTTATAGGAAGCGTTGTAAATCCATGGTCGCTGTCCATGTGAGCGCTTACTAGACTAGTGCAGTATAATGCTGCGCTATTTTGGTAGCACTAATTGAACTGGGTACCACCTCATAAAACCTTTTCATTGACTAACCACAGACTATTGTAATATAAACATTTGAATAATATATATTGTACACTCTCTTATAGGAAAAAAAAATGAGTTTACTACTGTCAGATAATTGTGCGAAATGTGATAAAAGGGAAGCTGTCCTTAAACATTTGATGTGGGATTGTCCTCATATAAAACATTTCTGGGACCTTATAAAGCACTTTTTAAATGGTCTTCCTAGAATACATACTAATTTCAGTTTTTATACATGTGTTATAGAGTACCTTCAACCACAGTTGAGATTTTCCTATAGTGAGAAGTGTATAATTTCCTTGATCGCTATTACTGCAAAGAATCTCATCCTAAAACACTGGATAGAAGGTGGGGTTCCTTCACTGTATGAATGGAAACAGGAAATTATGGAAGTCCTTAAACTGAAAAAAAGAGCACATAGAAGTTTGCAGAAACTGGCATCCTTAAGAAAATATGGGATCATTTACAGACTTACTGTACAACTGTTCAAAAATAATACAGTGCAGGCAAAAACTTTCTTTTCTTACCTTTTATTAGTCATTTAATTATTTTTCTGTATTTCTATGCTCACTTTCAATCTTTAATTCTACTGTACTGGCTGCTTAATTTCAAGATGATTATTTTTTTCTTAATTTTCAGGTTAATATATTTTTAACTTGATGTCTTATAAATCTGCTGTCAGTTTTACTGATAGTTTTATGTGTTATTGCTATTCAACACACATGTAAATTTAAATATATAATTAGATTTTGTATCTGTTTTGAATGGTGTTTATTGTAACATGTATATTCTGTTTATGGAAACAATAAAAATGTATGGAAGAAAATGTGACCAGAAGCATTTGACTGTAGCAGGTATGCACTGGGGATTTGTCCGATAGAAGAAAGAGTAGCAGCGAAAGTAAGAATGGTAGAGGTGCCTGACTTAATAGTGGTAGTATGAATATAATTGCTGAGATCCAAGCAGAGAATCAGACACCCACCTGGACAGACTGGTGGGCATTTTTACTAGCAAGGTTATGCAGGTGCGAAGCAAAAAAGGGTGTGGCACCCATAAAGTAGTCATGGCACCAAATGAAATCTTGCCACTCTTGGCATATGACCAAGTGCGGTTTTGCATAAAGGCTCAGAATGGTCCATATCCAAAAGGCTGGACATGAAGGAGTGCAATGAAAAGTAAGGGAAATTGCAGTGGTTAGGTGCAAAAAAACCCCACATGAGCAAAACATGGAATCCAGACTGGAATTTATCTAGCACTTGACTGAGAAGAATGTTTTTCCTGGATCCTAAAAAACTAGTCTAGGAGTCTAAAGGATTGGAACATACCTGCAACAAGTTAGAGTACAAGGAATCTGGCTTTGAAACTGATTGGAATTGCCGAATGTACTATGCACAGGTAGGCATTCTGCAACAAATAATTTAGATTTATAAATGGGTAGGGAATGTTCTTCATTCTGATTGGCTGAGGCCTGTTTCTAGCCATGCCCTTTGGAAACTACAACCAGTGGCTAAAACCAAGTCCCAACCAATCTGTATGCAGAACAGGCTACACTGTTGTGCCAATCATTATAATTTTTGTCACTGATGCAGCAGTACAACTGCACAAAGTACAGCAGACAGCAAGGAAAACACTGAAAGAACTATTTCTTTTTCAGTCTGACACAGCATTTCTGTTCATTCCTGCTTGGACTGTTTGTGGATTCACTCCTATATTTTTGTCCCCTATTCCCCCACAGGTGCTTTATCTCTGCCAAAGTAAAAAAAATATATACAAACAGTATTATTAAACACAAGGTAGGCGCCATATAAGACAGTGTTGCTAAAAGCTCTGTTCTTTTCCAGTCTCACAGCATTTCAGCTGATTCCTACCTGGCTTACTGTAGGCCACTACTGTACCCCCCATGCCAACTATAAAAGACCAAGACAATACACAGCAAAAACAGCAGTAGCACCACTACATTACTGCCCCCTGGTGATAGTCCTCAAGTGGAGATATTATGTTACCAAAAGTTGTTTGGTTTCTGTACTTTTTCATTTATTTTGTATATGTTTAAATTTCCATAAACACCACTTAATAAATGCAACAAGACACTTCAGGATGTTGGCTGTAGCAAATTTACTCAGAATTATAACAGCACTCAGCCTGTAGCCTTTTGCCTACAGTAACTACGCCCTTGGTGTGCAGTAAACCATGACAACCAACAAACAGCTTGTCTGTGTGTAAATAGATCAGGAGTTCAAGTTCCTTTTAAAAGCAAGTGACTCCATGAGCCACCTAAGAGGAAAGCAATTACAAACTTTGAAACATCATGTAACAGGAGAATTGATTAAAGTTGAGCTTAGAGCATGCTGAAGCTGAACCAGTAAACGAGGATACATATACATGGAATTTAGCAACACAGATGATTTGCCATAATAATACAAGCAAGTCTCTGGACAGCAAAGCATGTACTAAACAAAGTTGGTAAGTTCATACTTAAAACAAAATGTAGAAGTGAAGCTGGTAAGTTCATACTTAAGACAAAATGTAGAAGTGAAAGAGATAATGTAAATAGAACATGCTAGTGACAGCAGCTACAACTAAAGGCAGACGAATAAACAAGGAAAAGATACTAATGACCAAAGCAAGCTGCTAAAGGCATCAGATATGTAGTAGAAGTTCTCAATAACAGAAACACTACCAGACAGAGCAGAAGCACAGAAGGAAGCAAGCGAGGGGAAGGGGTGGATCAGGGAGTCCCAGCAGCAGGACTGCAGCAATGTAAATGAGTTTCTGGAGGAAGCTTGAACATGCTCTTAAATAGCTCTGAAGGGGGCATGGCAACAGTCCAGCTGAACCCCAGGTATTGCAACTGTAAAGCAAATTATGCAAGGATGTGATATGTGCAGACACAGTAGTGTTGAAAGTTTTAAGACTAGGTTTAATGGCTTCCTAAAAGGAAAAGGCATTTCAGGTCATTGCTGTTGGGGTAACATTGAGGTGAACTAGAGGGGCCACATAAATGTCCTTTGTCTTGCCAGACCTACACTATGCACCTATATCAAATGTTGTTTGCCTTGTTACAAACATGGCATTCGTAGACAGTGAAACTGAATAGTGGACATACTGTAGATTTAAACAGGAGATCCAGTTTCTTCTCTAAAAAATGCAACCTGAGAATTGCAGTGCAGTCCAGCTAGTGGTTAGAGTGCATAATGGTAAACCAGGATATGAAGAATGTGAATCCCATTAGAACCACTGGCCAAGTCTGAGAACTTGAACAGCTCAGGGAACTTTCCTACACTTAAGATCTGCAACCCATAAAAAAGTGGTCGCAGAACAGCAAACAAAAGCCAATCAAAGGTCCCATTAAAAATGAGATTATCATTTCTAATTTCCACTGGGCTATGTAAGTTGTTAAAAATGATCTGGCCAGAGTCAGTAGTGCTGCATCCGATGAATTTGGTGTAAAAATATTGAAAATGACAAAAGTTATTAGTCTGCCTTAGCAAAATGTAATGTAGGCTCATAAATTTGTTGTTTTGTAATATTTGTACACTAAAATTTTCAACATAGCCTTATTATGTCCTGCCTCATGAGGAAGGGCAGAGAAAATGTTCAACTCCTGGCCTAAAGATGTTAATATGCAGGGACCGCAAAATCATCTTTCAGGATCCAAAACATTTTTTTGGCCAAGGTATGAAAAATGACAGCTGTCACATTCATGAAGTACAGTAAAGATATGGCCATGTTGTAAATTTGGGGTAAAAATACTAAAACTTATCAAAGATCTGAGCCTGCATTCCCAAAATTCAAAGTAGGTTTGCAACTTTTTTTTTATGTTTTTACACTGAATTTTAAACATAACCTTCTTGCGACCCCACCTCATGAACAAGGGTAGAGAAAGAAGGGACCATGAAATCACCTTTTGGGACAGATTTGCTTAATGTCAGTGCAACTGTTGATGAGGTGGGGTCCCATAAAAGGCATATTGAAAATGTGGGCAAAAAATATACAAAAATGCCTAAGTTATGCTACTAAGTTCAAAACACCATAGAAATAATGTACACTGAACTGCATACCTGTTTTTTTCACTATGCAGTCTGGCATTGAAGAGTGAAGATGTGTCTGCAGTCCAGAGAAGATTAGGTGTTGGACTTCCGATGGGTAAGTAAGGGTTTGGGGAGGTGCAGAGTGATGAGTGCTGAGTGGGAGTGTCAGGTTGGGGGATAGGAATGGCCACAAAAGATATGGATGGATGGTTTTCCTTTTACAGGGTTTAAAAAAAAACGAAAAAAAAAAACGAGTATTCCTAATTGTGACACTGGGGAACTGGGCACACCCAGTGTCACTCTTATGTTTCTGGATGGGGCGGTGGGTGCTGAGAGGGAGGGTTGGGTGTGGGGGGATATTACAAAAATAAAACACCAAGGAATCCTGATTGTGACACTGGGAGTTGGGCACCCCAGTATCACTCTTATATTTCTGGGGTGTGGGTGGTGGGTGCTGAGAGGGGGCTGGTTAGGGGGATATCTTTAATTAAAAAATTGGCAGTCACAGTGGAACACAGCACACTCTGCCATGTCCAAGATGGCCACTGCACAGTACTGCACATGCGCTAGCAGTCACACATGTGTAATACAGTTTGGTGGCCATCTTGGATAGAGCAGAGTGTGATGTGTTCTGCTGTGACTGCTGACACAGTAAAAATAGTGCAGTGCTACTTCCAATGAAGAGAATGAGTGGAGTGCTTCATGGATGCGGAGATGACTATGATGCAGCTCCAACATGTTGTTCGGTCAGAAGGAAAGCACTGGTTCCTTTTCTCCTAGACAGAGGTCTGCAGGACTATACCCACTGCAGCCCTAATAAGCAGATACAGACAATTTGCCCATTTGCTGATGAGTCTGACACTCTGTTTCAGATGTGATTAACCTTTTGAACACTGCACATGGGGCTATTTTCCTCCTTTTTCTACTACAGTAAAAATACAAAGGTTTGTTGAGGATCATCTGAATAAGTGAGCTACCGGAAAGAGCGATTTCTACAGTTACAGCGGAATAAGCTATTTATCTTCTACCAAAACACACAAAAAGCTTTTCTGGTTGAATAGTGACATCTGTCCACAATGGATATGTGTTGTTGATTTGTAACTTGCTGGTGCTGTCACCACAGTCTCATTAGAAATGATGTCTTTCCTCAGGAATTTTGTCCAGATTAAAAGAACAAAGAGCTTCATCCACATTCTGTCAGTCATGCAGCTGCTCCACTCCCATGGAGGGTCGTGGACAGCTGCAGTGTGCCCCTACATGGAGGATGTGCACCTTTGGGGCACCACGCATTATACAGTAATAGCTAAGTGATTGCTCTGTTTCTGATCCCTAGCCATGTGACCATCTCTGAAGTGGGCTGGGTTGGGGAAAGCAAGGGGGTGAATGCGGACAGTCAGATGACATATGGCTCCTCCAGAGCAATGAGTACAGCTGACAGAAAGGGCAGATATTGTGCAGCCCTAGTTGCTACCATAGTATCTACATGCTCCTCTGTCCGGCCACCTCTACATGGCCCAGGCCCAAATTTAGTTATTTATTGAACTTTGGTAACTGGGTAGACCCGCTGAGACAAGACAATCCCTTTTTGAGGGGCAGCCTTTGAAGTGCAGTACATTGATAGTGCATTCATTGATACAAGAAATTAGACAAAGAGTAGTCATACAGAAAGAGAGTACATCAATTGATTCAGTCTTGCAAAATAATCAATGTAAAGCACAGTCAACAAAACATTATGTACAGACATCATTTATTTTTTTTCTTGGACAGCAGGAGATAGAGAGAGTGGAAAGTTTTGCTAGGAGAATCACGCAAGTAGTGAACAGGGGTTAGGAGTCAGTGGAAGCAGGTGCAAGGTAGGGTGGTTAGGTAAGATAACAGCAAACTTTGAAATTGAGAGAGGGAGGTGGAGGCCAGTATAGAAGGAGGTAGAGATATCCAGTAGGACACAGCAGAAAATGCAAACAATCTCCAAGCCATGAAGAGTCATAAGTTTGGCACTGACAGGAGGGGCATGGAGGTAGATTTGAGGGCACGTTGAGGGAAACAACATTGAGTAATATCAGCAAAGCAAGGAGGAGTGAAGTGATGGACAAGCTTATAAATAAAGCTTAGTGTGACATAGCGTAATTTTAATTCATACTGTAGGGTAGCCATCCCAGGGCAAACAGGACATTGCAGTGTTGGTGCCGAGCATTGGCTCTGAGAGCAAACCTGCCAACTCTATGGTATGCCTGTCATGGGGGTGATAGTACAGATGTGGTAGCAGAGAATAGTAATGGAGGACCATACATGAGGAGGTGCAGGAGTGTGGCATCTGCAGTCTTGTGTCAGGAGGTCAAATTAAGGAACAGATGGATGCAGTAGAGGACACCGATTTTTTTGATTTATAGTTTTGGTGATGGTTACAGTATAACATGCACATCGAGCGTAAGTGAAGAATCTATGGTGACTCCCAAGTATTTGAAGGACCTGACTGATTCAAGTGCATCCCCAGTATGTGAGAGTACAGCAGAGGGGGAAGGTTGGTGTGGATGAATTGGTGAATAACATGCTCTTTGTTTTTTTCAATATTAAAGGCAAGCTGCTTCTGAAGGAACCAGTCCTCAAGGGTGTGGAAATCAGAGGCTAGCGTTGAACTGAGTCACCCGATATCAGGAGAACAGTAGATGATAGCATTATCTGCATGTAGGTGAACATAGGCCCCATCACAATTATTAGGGAGGTCATTGATATACAGAGAAAAAGGTAATGGGACTAATATGGAGCCCTGGGGGACATCATGGGTAATGGGCCTCAGGTCAGATAGGAAGCCTGCCCATTTTACTTTTTGGGTATGGCCGTAAAGGTAACTTTGGGTCCAGATCAGGGCAGTGGCATCAAGGCCAAGGACATGCAGTTGTTGTAATAGAAGGTCATGGTTGATCAAGTCAAAAGCCTTGGTCAAGTCTACAAAAATTGCTACAGTGGTACGGCCATGGTCTATTTCACGGAATACATCAGAGGTGACTTTAATCAGAGCTGTAAGTGTACTGTGGTTTTTCCTAAAACCATGCTGACAGGTTGACAGCAGATGGTGGAGGTCAAGGTAATCCTATAGGTGGTCATAATTTATCCACTCCTATATTTTTTCTAGAGGGCAAAAGATTGAAATAGGCCAGAAATTTTCCACTGTCGAGTTGGGACCTCCCTTGTGGAGGGGGATGACCACCACTACTTTCCATTTTTCAGGGACGGTGCAAGCAAGGAAGGATCGATCAAATAAGTCTTGAACAGGGAAGGCTAGGTCATCAGCTCCCAACTTAAGGAATTTAGGCTCCAGAGTGTCATGGCTAGGTGAGCTGTCAGCATTTAGGTTCATAAGGAGATGACGAACCTCCATGAGGGTTGCAAGCTTTAGCAGAAAGGCTGAACAGTCCATAGAGTTGACTGACAGTAGAAGGTCAGGTTGGAGGGAGGTGGATGAACTTGAAAATAGTGATGTGTACCTATTAAGACTGGTGAAGAACTCATTGAAGCCAGAGGCAATGGAAGGGGGGGGGGGTCAGTGAGAGAGACTCCTTGGGAATCAAGGGAACTGGGCTCTCAGAGGTGTTAACCTGTCAGCAGGATTTGTTTGGATTACTAAGATGCTCAACATGGAGTCTTATGAAGTGGAGTCATTTTGCTTTTTGGATTGAGTTATAGCAGCTGTTGCTTAGTTGCCTAAAAGTCTGCCAGTTGGTAGGTAGCCCACTATCCTTATAAGCCCTTCATGCCTAATTGCTAGTAGACATGAGCAGCCTTAATTCCTTGGTGATCCACAGTGCTTTAATACCTTTCACCCAGCAACTCTTTAAAGGGATTGTTGGTCAACACTGTTAGTGAATTTTGCCACAAAATAGTCTAGTGCCAAGTTAACATCAGGCAGGGTATTAATTGGATTGCAATCAGTTTCCCAGATGGTATCCACAAAGTTGTTGGTGTCAAACCTGGACATGTCCTGCACAGTGACGATCTTAGGAGGGGTGTTAGGGAAGTTGTTATGCCATATACAGAGTGTAGGCGAATGGTCGCTTATACCATCTGAGAGGACCTCCACTGATTTTATCTTTGAGGCACAGTTTGTGACCACCTAGTCAAGTAAAGTATGGTTGCCCATCTTTGTATTAATAACAGTAAGGTCACCAATCATTTGAATAAGATTTGAGTCAGCCAGGACGGCAGTCAGTTTGGAAGAGTTAGAATGCAGCCAATCAACGTTGAAGTCACCTTCAAGTATGAGGTCATTGCTTGGGAGGTTAGCAAGGGAAGCTATGAAGGAGGGGAGGCCAGGGACTGCTACCGTAGGGGGCATGTATACACAACTTACTATGGCTTTTTTTATGGTGCCAAGGGTGAGGGGAAAGGAAGATCGACTCGACAGCATAAGGTCCAGATTCATACACAGGTATTTCAACAGTGTCTAAGTGCTCCCTGGCATTCATGAGGACATCACCTCCTTTTTCCCATTCGATCCTTCCTGAAATATTTGTATCCAGGTAGGGTGGGTGGGTGAAAGTTGCAATTCCGCTTTCATGGAAATTCCATGAAATTTTGGAAATTTGGCAGAAATTGCAGAACTTTCGCTATTGGCGAAAGTAGGATTTTCTGAGGATTTTTGCAGAGTTCTGTGGACTCTTTTGTGAATTGCAGAAAAACGCATATAAACTGCAGAATTTATTCTTTCTACATTTTAATGAACTGTCAGTGAATGAGCAACTGCTTGTACAACCATGTGGTAATTCACTGACAATTCAGTGGGCCACTAGTAGTGGAGCAGTGAGGAGTGCTGTGCTGGTGGCCTGCTCAGGGGCAGGGGAGTTGGGTGGTGGCCGATAAACTGTCAGGGTGGTGTTTGTGGGGGTCTAATAGACACCAGGGAATTGAGATTATTTTTTTTACAAGGGATCTGGGATGGGGAGGTCCACTAGACACCAGGGAATACTAGGACTGGAGGGGGATGAGTTGATGGACTGTAAGCTGTTTATTTGTGGCCTGAGGAACCTAGGATAGGGAATGGGTCTGCTAGGCATCAGGGAAACAAAATGTTTTGGGAGCCATGGTTGGTGTGTGGGGGGGCACTAGAATCCATCAGGGTACAAGGAAGGGATTTGAGGTCTTTACTTGGACCCCTGATCAGTGGGGGGTGGATTAATGAGATAAACTGCAGTTAAAAAAAGCCTCAGAAATGACCACTGGCAGTAATCCGTTCTGCTGATTTTTTTCCCCATGGTTTAATAAATTATCCCACAGTTTTTTAATATTTTTTCTGCAGTTTTAAGATAGAATTTCCGTGAAAGTTCCCCAAATGATTTCCGAACTTTTGTGGAAGTGAAATTTGTATTTTCACCAAACTTCCGCCAGTGGAAATTAATTTTCGCATATCCCTATATCCAGGCACAGCAGCCTCATGTTGTTTGATGCAATCCTACCATTGCCCCAGCCCCAGGTGAATGGGTATGGGGCCATGAATATCATTAGCACCAGCTTGTGACATTTGCATAATTCCTGCACTTTCTTGAAGGGGATATGGCAGCCTCTGGAGGACTGGCATGGGCTGATGTATCCCACGGATCCCATGCCATGTGAAGCAGGGGATCCACTGTTGAGCCACCTTAGACATCTGATTGGATGTCCGGAGATCTTGACTGTGGTGCCCATGGTGCCACCAGCAGCCCTTGGAGAAGGGCTCTGCACCAGCAGTGAGTGGGGCTGTGGGGCTGTGGGCCTGTGGATTGCACCTGTATTGTGTGGTCCCAAGGCATGTAATATGCTCATTTTGAATGTATCCTCAAACCTTTTGTTGATTGAGCCCTTAAAAAGTAATTAATAAGCATTGTTGCTTTAATCATACTGCATAAACATACAGCTTGCAACAGAACTTAATGTTGTCCAGTCTGATAGTCTAGTTGTTACATATTGAATTACCACTTTTGAGGGAGGGGACTGTGTTTGTGTGCATTTGTGTGCTGAGCCTGAGGTGCTTCTCAGTCAACTTTGCTGGATTCTTTGTGCCATGTGATTCAAAGTGTGATCCCTCTGGGGAGAATGAGGTAATATGCTCTTATTGTACAATCACACTGCAATGTTATTAAATATGGCAAACAGTAGGCAGTCAGCCAGATGCTTACCAACTGAATGTTTCTTTAATAAGGGGACCAGAGTATTTAATCAGTAATTAAATCATTGGAAGCAGCACAAATCTGCAAGCAATGCCTATTTGATAAGCTTTTGAGAGGCTAGAAAAGTGTACCTTAAAGATAGTGTTTGACTGGCCCACACAAATGCCTGGATATCTCTTCAATCCTCCAGGTGAGATTGTACTAGGAGTGTACAATTACAGTACCTAAGTGCTTGGGGAGTATTCTTACTTGGACCCCCAAATAGTTTGGTATTTGTTATTTTGCCAAAAAATAAGGCAAACAGATATATAAACAAGCATTTGTCGATGCCGAATGTTTGCTTCCTGGTATTGCCATTGGTAATGCAGGAGTTAGAGATACATAATAGAAATGACAGTGAAGTACTGAAGAATGCCAACCACCCTGCAGAGACTGACAGGCATTGGGGTGTGCCTTTAGGTCACATAGCCATAACATGCATGCCATTCCACCTCACCCCATCCAGCAGACACTGACAGGTGTCGGAGTGTGCCATAAGGTCTTCAGTCCTAATGCTTATCCCATTCCATAAGGAAATAAGCTGAGATGGGTGCAGTATAGGAGAATGGGGTGAATGTTAGGGACGAAGACCCCAAGGCACACCTTGATGCCTGTCAGTGGCTGAAGGGTGGGGATGGAATGGCATGAGCATTATGGCCAATGAACGAAAGTCACCCCCCTCGACATCTGTCAGTTTGTCAAGAGTGGGCATTATGGTTGAAAACCCTAATGCCCCTGGTGTTTGTTTGTATTTTCACTCCAAATTTTCAACATGAGCTTTTTGGGACCCCACCTCAGAACAATGGCAGTATCATTTCGTTACTCAATCCCAAAAGATGATTTTGCACAGCGAGTGTGCCATTCAGTGACACAAGTGTGAAAACATATTTTGGGCAGGATGTGAAAAATAACAGCTGAACTGTTCATGAGGAGGTGTGAAAAAATAGCAATGTTGAAAATCTGGAGTGAAAGTATGAAAAATTGGTGAAGGTACAAGTGTGCATAGAAACTGTGCAATGCACGCTCACAGTCATTTTTTGGAATGTTTTCACCAAATTTTCAACATGGCCTTTTTGGGACCTCCCCTCATGAACAGTAGCACTGTGATTTCATTAATCTGTCCCCAAAGTTGATTTCGCACAGTGACTGCACCATTCTGTGCGACAGGTACAAGCACACATTTCAGGAAGAATGCAAAACAATGACAGCTGTACTGTTCATAAGGGGGTGTAAAGAAATGGCAATGTTGGAAATCTGGAGTGAAAATACTAAAAATTATGATGTTATGAGCGTACGTAGAAACTGTGTAATGGACACTCATAATACAGACATTTTGGGATTTTTTCACCAAATTTGCAAAAGGGCTTTTGGGACCCCACCTCAAGAACAGTGGCACTGTCGCTTTGTTAATTGGTTCAAAAGGTGATTCCACATAGCAACTGTGAAATTGTATGTAAGGACCAAGAAATTAAATGACCGTGATAGTATTCATGAGGTGGGGTCCAAGAACCCCTTTGTTGAAAATTTGGGACCAAAACCCAAAATGACTGAGATTTCAACCTAAGTTGAAAACCCCCATTGACTGCCATTATAGGGCTTACCATAATTTCTTCAGTTTCTGGTTGGTTTTTTGAAGAGTGCAGACATGTTCCCTGTCCGTAGAAGATTGCTGCTCCTGACCTCAAGAGGTAAGTGTGGGTGGGGGTGTGTGGAAAGGTGGGGAGTACAGTGGGAGGGTGTGGATTGGGGAATGGGGCCAGCGGGAAAGACGAGGGACCATTTTCTTTTTTTTTCTGGTTTAAAAAAAAAAAAAAAAAAGTTGGGTAACTGTTTTCTTTTTTACAGGTGAAATATTAACAAAACGGATTTTGGAACAATGGGATGGGCTCCCAGTGTGCCCGAGTACTGGAGGAGAGGGATCAATGCTGACCTGGGGATTGGGCCCCCTGAGGTCAGCTGAGAACATTGGGGCTTGAGGGGGCAGCACATCTGACACCAGGAGTGGGCATCCCAGTGTCAGAAACATCAAAGAAGTACTGTATATCACAAAATGTTAGCGCAACTGATATTCCGCGCTCCAAAGGCTGAGGTCAATATCTGTATCAATTTATATTAGCAGATTATACAGCTGTGACACACTGCTGGTAACTGCTGATTTGAACTACTGTATGTGGCAGAGTCCATGCTGATTGACCTGGTAGCTCCCCCAGCTAAGAAGCGCTGGACTGAATATGGCAGAAAAGTGTGGACAATTTACAAAAAATGTCTCAACTGATCATTTGATCACCCCCACCTCCCCATTTCACCACCTCCCCATTTCACCTTTACTTTTTGGGCAAAACTTGTTTTCCAGTTTTGTGGTTTCAATCTACCCTCATTCTGCTCACATGTATTAGATGCTATAGAAGATACAGTACAATACTGTCACTGATTTTGTGTCAAACAAGCATCACGGACATCATGAATGTTGTTCGACTTTCACGGGAGATACGAACAGTGAGGATGGGATTTGACCAGATGGATGGGCTACTCTAGCCATTGAGGAGAACCATGAGATCTGTGCAGTATGCACGCTAGGTGGGGGGCATGGTGATACGAAGGGTAATACAAATAATGGAGCAAGCAGAGGTAATGAATGGAGTGAAGGTAATATGAGGGGCAATACTAATGGAGTTAAGGAAGCATGAATGAAGAAATGGGGTTAAGACAAGGTGAAGGAGCCTCCGAGAGGAACCATGCAGACGGGACATTTATAGAACATCAGGACGGGAGGACAAGGAGAAAGAGGAGGTTAGGAAAAGAGAAAGGAAAAAGGACAATGCAGGAATTTAGTCACACACAGTGAAATTAAATGGTAATGTGGGTCATGAGTAATAATACTTACGGCAAGTATTTTTTTCGCTAAAAAATTATATTAGCTATCTTTATTTTTCCGTGCTTTACTGCAGTGCCATGAATATAGCTAATAATAATTGTCAGTGAAAATAAGCAGTTATACAGTATTTTTTGGTACACTGCAGTGTGCTCCCATTGTGCCACATTAATGGGGAGAGGGGAATACATGCTGACACAGGGATTGAACACTCCAATGTTGGCAGGGGATGGAGAACTGAGGGTGTGGGGCAGGCGGCAGCAATGAGTGAGAGTGGGAGGGTTTTCTGCCAGTGCAATGGAGAATGGAGGGTGTGGGGTGGCAGCAGCAGTGGGAGGGAGTGGGAGAGCTTCATTATGTACCTGTGCAACAGGGAACAGGGGATGTGGGGTAGACAGCAGCAGTGGGAGGGAGCTAACATTTAAATTTGTTTTCCTGCTGTGTGCCTGGTTGGGAGGGACTGGTGAGCTGATGCTGCAATTATGAAACTGCCCCTGATTGCAGCGGCAGATTTCTTTCAAGTGCAGCGCTCACTCTGAAACTGCCATCATTGGCAGCTTCAGTATTAATTGGTTGCTGAGGGATGCACCCATTAAAGCATTTGCAGGCAGGACATTTGCGGGACATTTATAAATCATCAGGATGAGGAGAAGGAGAATGAGGAGGTTAGGGAGAGAAAGGAAAAAGGACAATGCAGGTATTTAGTCACACAGTGAAATAAAATGTTAATGTGGGTCATGGGTAATAATACTTCCGGCAAGTATTTTCTCATTAAAAAAATATTAGCTGTCTTTATATTTCTGTGCTTTACTGCAGTCCCGCGAATATAGCTAATATTAATTGTGAGTGAAAATAAGCAGTTATACAGTATTTTTTGGCACACTGCTGTGGGCTCCCAGTGTGCCACATAAATGGGGGGACGGGGATACATGCTGACAGGGATTGAGCACCCCAGTGTTGGCAGAGGACAGAGAACAGAGGGTGCGGGGCAGGCAGCAGCAGTGGGAGGGAGTGGGAGAGTTTCATTATATGCCAGTGCAAAAGGTAACAGAGGATGTGGGGCGGGCAGCAGCAGTGGGAGGAGCTAACATTTGTTTTTCCTGCTGTGTGCCTGGTTGGGAGGAGTGGGGGAGCTGATGCTGCAATGATGAAACAGCCCCTGGTTGCAGCGGCAGATTTCTTTCAAGTACAGCGCTCGCTCTGAAACTGCCATCATTAGCAGCTTCAGCATTAATTGGTGGTCAAGGGATGCACCCAATAAAGCATCTGCTGCACTGGCCACAACACTGCCACACCTTTGCAATGCTTTACAATCTCAGTTTGTTTCTTATGTGCTGCATGCACAAGCAAACATAAAAATTAGCATTCCCCAGATTGCCAGGGTTAACTCCATGGTCAACCCACTCTCAGTAATCTCCAACCCCACCTTCCCATACACAGATCAACTATGTATACTAAATCTATAATGCCAGGATCCAGCAGGTTGTTTTAGACACCCCCACCTCCCTAACCTGACCTTCACTTCCTTGACTAAATGAATCATAATCTGTACCCCGTTACTGATACCCTATCCATGACTGGGGGACAAGTAAGCAAGAAGACCTGAGAGGGTGTGGATTGTTGGGTGATAGATGCACAGGGCATAGTGAGGCCTGATGTTGAAGATGGAGGGCCTTTCAGTCCCTGGAACTATTAATATCCTTAAACATCCCACACATTGAAGGGTCTGGTTAAGCTTAGAAAATGGGCCTTTGCAGTAACAAAATGTGAAAAAGTATTGGAAAAAATTTAAATGACAAGTTTTATACGTAAGACGACCCCTGACTGGGAATTGTGTCAGCTCTTTATTTTTAGAGGACTCTGTTGCCTGATACACCTATGCCTCGTGACTGCTGTCAGCCAATCAAGTTATAGGATTTTCTAATTCTCTATGTAAAATATGCCTGCTTCTTAGCCTCCCCGACTCCCTAATTTTCAGAGCCCTGATGTCAATATTTTATATTCTGCCTGTCGTTTAACAGCTACAGTGTACCCATGAAAGTGGGAGAGGTGCGCACAATCTTGTCACCATATGCAAAGTTAGAAAACTTCACTTTGTGGAGAAATTCAGAAATCTGCCTCAATTTGCATATTTACTCAGCAATGTAAAGTTCTAATTCACATCACGATGAACACTTTGCAAATGACATATTTGATAACTTTGTCTTCTAACTGTGGCACACAGGTGACATTTGCAATTTACCATGGGATTGGCGATCACATATTATTGCTATGAGCTGTTTTGCCATGTGCAGGATGAATTCAGTGCACTCGTCTGAAGAAAGAGTTGTTATGTCTAATTTGAATCTCTATACCCACAAACATTTGGAAAGGGCATTAAACACATTCTTTTGAACAAACTCACTCCTAGAATTGTTCAAAGTGCCTTGTGCCTCTAGATTAGCAATTATTTCTGGTATTTTTGCTGCTTTATTTACATTATTTAATTGTTCAGACAACACCTTTGAGCATTTCCAGCACATTTACAAAGGTCCCATGTCAGCTGATTTACTTTAAAGTAGTTGCTTCATTGTGTGTAGTAAAGCAGTGCTGTGGGGAAGGGAGCGATGCTATCTAGCTAGCAAAAAGCAAGGCAGCTCTGTCTGTGAGCACAGGTGCTGTTTTCCTCGGTGCGTCTTCTTAATTATTTTTTCTGTTTTCTGTGATTTTTAATTTTAGTTCTTTAGAACAGTTTGGTGTGCTTTACTGAATTATTTTTGCCATTATTTTTGCCAGTCTGGTTTTACTATATTGTCTGTAGTTAGTTTGTTTAGTTATTGAAGTTACAGTTCTAGTGATAGTGACAGTAACTACTTTATAATTACCTCTGTTTTTGCATGTATCCTATTCCCTGTCATGTATTGTTTGTGTAAAAAAAAATAGAAAAAAACTTATTTTTGTGTTGTTTTTTCTGTAGCTACTCTTAGCTCCGTAAACTATTGCGTGATTTAAATCACAATGTTCTGTTTGGGTGTTTTTGTGTCTTTGCTGTTACCTAAAGTTACTTTAATTGCAGTGTTCAAAATCTACACATAAGAATGCTCAGAAAAAGATGCTCCAGTAAACTTAAAGTTGCCCGTAGTGGCGATGTTGCCAATAAGAGCATAAGCTCTGTGGATCAGAAGGGTGTTGTATCTAAAAGAAGTACTTCTGCCACTAGTTAATCAGGGGGCAGTACTACTACTAGAAAAGGAATTTGTTGCACAAGCGGTGGGGGCATTAGTGTGGCCAAATGTTTCTCTGCTATGTTTGTGCCACCAATGCCGATGGGCGTTGGCACTGTCAGTGGTGGCGACAGTGACAAGCGGGCCAGTCCAAGAACCCAAAACATGTCTTACTCTGGAAATGTGGCTGAGGATGATGGGATGGTTGATGTTACCATGACTGCTTCTGATCGTGGTGTTGAAGAGTTTGAGCGTGTCTCACAGTCTGATGCGAGAACTCTGACTGCTGCATGGAGGGGTGAAAAGGAAGTAGGTGCCAGAGAAAGTGAGGATGAGGAAGAGTAGGACAGATCTCAGAAGGAGGTCATCATCCTCAGTGGGATGGGGATGATGATCCAGACCATCTCTGGGAACATAAAAATCAAAGTGAGGGTCATGCTGCTGAACCTGTGGTGCTGTCTTTGCCACAATATCAGGGAATTATCAAAGCCCCTGCAGTCCTCCAGCTGTTGTTGCTGTTAGCACCGTTGAGTCAATAATAACACAGCATGTGTCACCTACTGTCATATCAGTTCAGAAATCATCCCCCAAAACACCCATTTCCACCCCTCCAATATACCAGTACCGGTCCACTGCCATATAAAAAAAAAAGAGATATTTATTCAGGTGGTTATGAAAAATTCTGAAAGTACAGAATTTACATATACTGTGCTTTTCTCATAAGTTCCCCCAAAGTGAGAAACAAGAACTGTGGCAAGGGGACTGAATCATAGTGTTCGACTTTGTAACAGGAAGCAACAGCAGCACAATATATTTATTATGGTAACTGAGAAAAATTCTGGGAGAACAGAATTTATGTATTTTATGCTTTTCTCACAATTTCCACTGAGGTGTTGTGCTTTTCTTAGTATTTCCCCAAATGTGCATAACAAGAACTGTTGGGGGGAGGGGGGGAGGACTGAGCCATAGTGCTTAACCTTGTAGCACGAGGCAGTAGCATGACATATTTATTTTGGAAGTTGAGACAATTCTCTGAGCACAGAATTTAAGAATGTTATGCTTCTGTCACAATTTCTGCTAAGGTGTTTTGCTTTTCTCACAATTCCTGCTGAAGTGCAAATCAAGAACTGTGGTGGTGGTGGTTGGGGACTGAATCATAACTCTCAACCTTGTAGCAGAAAGCAGCAGCACAAGGTATTTATTCTGATATTTGACAAAAATTCATAGAGAAAAAGACACTGATACTGTAACAACTGTGCAGTTGCTGAAGAAAAAGAATAATATAGATAGAGCTGGGTGAAGTCCATGCACTTCGCTCCATGGAGCACTTCGTGAATATGGACTGTTACGAGAAGTACTCCCCAACACAAAGTGAAGTAATTTATTGTAACGAGTAGCACAAAGTGCCATTGCTTTCAATTGACTTTGCATTGACTTCACCTTATTCTGGGACTGCAAGGTGAAGTTTGCATTGAATCTTGGGGGATGGCAGGTCACATGAGCTCTAGATTGTCTTGCACTGCTTCAGTTCTGTGTAGTGTGTGTAGAGGAAAACTGGAGATGGTTTGCTCTCAGAGCTCTGAGATTCAAACCATTTAAAAAACATTTTTGACTATTTGGAGCCAATTTTTGTGGTCAAGATGTAGTACATCGATTATAGGAAACCCTCCTGTGCATATATCATCTAGTGTTTCTTGGTTTTGTGTGCATTTTGAATGTTAATTTGTAAGATTAAGTCTGTTAATGACAGACACTGTAGAAGTGTGCTTCAGGGGAAGGGTGTGGGGAAGGAAGATTCACAGTCAGTGACTCAATGAGAAAGGTACTCTTTCTAACTGTTTTTTTGTAGGTAGTGTGTTAGTATTTCTGTGTTCATGTACACACAGTAAGACTTTCAGTAAGTTTTGATAATTTTCGGATGTCTGCTGTGGTGCTGTGCATTTCTTCAGTTGTGCTAAAAAATTTGGTTATACTGCACTGAACTTTACAATTTTCTGTGCATTACCTGTAGTGTGTGCATGCTGTCAAGTCACACACATTTTATTGTGCCACACCATAATCACAGGACTCTGATTTGAATCTCTTATCTGTCTGCGGTACTTTTTACTGCTTCATTCTACCTTGGTCAGTGGTGGACTGTTACTGCAGCTGCCCTCCCACCCCCCTGCAGAAGGTATTACTGTTCCAGTTTTGGATTTCTGATTTTAACCACTGGTTAAGGTGGCATTGTGCTTGTGTCTGTGTGGCCGCATCTCTTAAATGCAATCTCAATCTGTCTGTGCATTTACTTCTCTTTAGGGCCCAATCTTTATCTGTAACTTTAGTCACAGCTGTTTGTTTGGCTTCCCTTCAGAGTACTGGTGTGGTGCATATCTCGGCATTAACACTGTACCCATAAATGTGCATTTTTAAGTCAGGGTGATCATCAAGAGTCACTCATGATACAAATCACTTTCCATAGGTATTTGCATACAGTTCGTTAGTCATGTCACACCTGTTACTCATAATGACTCAGAGACAAATCACGTTCTTCATCTTCACATTCACAGTTCACAAATTACACAACTTTAAATGTTTGGGTTGTATGTAATATGTAACCCTGTTTTGTAGAATCTCAGCTTGACCATTGTACTCTTTGATATTTGTTTTCAAGTCAGGGTGTTTGGGGTTTTACAGGTCAGGAAGTACAACAGTAGGTATTTGTGTACGGTTCATTAGTCATGTCACACCAGTCACCCATCACGAGACAAATCACGTTCTTCATGAATCACAGCAGTTAATTTTTTTTTCAGTTCTGATGATACGCTGAAGACCTGTAAAAATTACCAAAGCATTAATGAACCTTTTTTTTTTTTACTTTTTTGTTAAATAATGTCCTCCCAAAAAAAAAAGAACATTTGAATTTGACAGTACCACATTACTGCTTCCTCCTGCAGCTTTGCTCCCCACTGGGCATAATGGTGAACAGCTAGATGGGTGCACTGACCACCCGTGTTCAGGTGGCTGCCCTTGAGCCCCCGACAGACCACCACATTACAAAGATTGCAACACACCATGCCGGAGTTGTCAGGGAAGGAAGAAAAAAAGGCCCACACAGGGGAGTCAAAGGCAGGGCCCGGTACAGGTGGTGGTGGAGAACCAGGTGGTTGAGGGCCGACAACCTGCCTGTGGTTCCTGCTGCTTCTGCTGTGGCTCTTCCTGCTGATCCTGCAGGGCATGCTGCCCTACCTGCTGCTGCTGTTCCTGGATGACAACCACAGCTGCTAGGCTCACTGTGGCTGCAGTTGGGGTCCCCAAAGTCTGCCAATTTAATCTAACTGAACGACCAAATGGGGGCAAAAAATATGCAAAAATGCCTAAGTTATGCTACTAAGTTCAAAACACCATTGAAATAATGTACACTGAACTGCATTCCTGTTTTTTTCACTATGCGGTCTGGCATTGAAGTGTGAAGATGTGTCTGCAGTCCAGAGAAGATTAGGTGTTGGACCTCCGATGGGTAAGTAAGGGTTTGGGGAGGTACAGGGTGATGAATGCTGAGTGGGAGTGTCAGGTTGGGGGATAGGAATGGCCACAAAAGATATGGATGGATGGTTTTCTTTTTACGGGGTTTAAAAAAAGCGGAAAGCAGTATTCCTAATTGTGACACTGGGGACTGGGCACCCCAGTGTCACTCTTATGTTCTGGATGGGGTGGTGGGTGCTGAGAGGGAGGGTTGGGTGTGGGGGATATAAAAAAATAAAACACCAAGGAGTCCTGATTGTGACACTGGGAGATTGGGCACCCCCAGTATATTTCTGGGGGGTGTAGGGTGGTGGGTGCTGAGAGGGGGGCTGGTTAGCGGGGATATCTTTAATTAAAAAAAATTGGCAGTCACAGTGGAACAAAGCACACTCTGCCATGTCCAAGATGGCCACCGCACAGTACTGCACATGCGCTAGCAGTCACACATGTGCAATACAGTTTGGTGGCCATCTTGGATAGAGCAGAGTGTGACGTGTTCTGCTGTGACTGCTGACACAGTAAAACTAGTGCAGTGCTACTTCCAATGGAGAGAATGAGTGCAGTGCTTCATGGACGCAGAGATAACTATGATGCAGCTCCAACATGTTGTTCGGTCAGAAGGAATGCAATGGTTTCTTTTCTCCTAGACAGAGGTCTGCAGGACTATACCCACTGCAGCCCTAATAAGCAGATACAGACAATTTGCCCATTTGCTGATGAGTCTGACACTCTGTTTCAGATGTGATAAACCTTTTGAACATTGCACATGGGGCTATTTTCCTCCTTTTTCTACTACAGTAAAAATACAAAGGTTTGTTGAGGATCATCTGAATAAGTGAGCTACCGGAAAGAGCGATTTCTACAGTTACAGCGGAATAAGCTATTTATCTTCTGCCAAAACACACAAAAAGCTTTTCTGGTTGAATAGTGACATCTGTCCACAATGGATATGTGTTGTTGATTTGTAACTTGCTGGTGCTGTCACCACAGTCTCATTAGTAATGATGTCTTTCCTCAGGAATTTTGTCCAGATTAAAAGAACTAAGAGCTTCATCCACATTCTGTCAGTCATGCAGCTGCTCCACACCCATGGAGGGTCATGGACAGCTGCAGTGTGCCCCTTCATGGAGGATGTGAACCTTTGGGGCACCACGCATTATACAGTCATAGCTAAGTGATTGCTCTGTTTCTGATCCCCAGCCACATGACCATCTTTGAAGTGGGCTGGGTTGGGGAAAGCAAGGGGGTGAAGTCGGACAGTCACATGACATATGGCTCCTCCAGAGCAATGAGTGCAGCTGACAGAAAGGGCAGATATTGTGCAGCCCTAGTTGCTACCATAGTATCTACATGCTCCTCTCTCCAGCCACCTCTACATAGCCCAGGCACAAATTTATTTATTTATTGAACTTTGGTATCTGGGTAGACCCTCTGAGACAAGACAATCCCTTTTTCAGGGGCAGCCTTTGAAGTGAAGTACATTGATAGTGCATTCATTGATACAAGAAATTAGACAAAGAGTAGTCATACGGAAAGAGAGTACATCAATTGCATTCAGTTGTGCAAATTAATCAATGTAAAGCACAGTCAACAAAACATTATGTACAGACATCATTTTTTTTTTCTTACAGAGCAGGAGATAGAGAGAGTGGAAAGTTTTGCTAGGAGAATCACACAAGGAGTGAACAGGGTTAGGAGTCAGTGGAACCAGGTGCAAGGTAGGGTGGTTAGGTGAGATAACAGCTAACTTTGAAATTGAGAGAGGGAGGTGGAGGCCAGTATAGAAGGAGGTAGAGAGATCCAGTAGGACACAGCAGAAAATGCAAACGATCTCCAAGCCATGAAGAGTCATAAGTTTGGCACTGACAGGAGGGGCAAGGAGGTAGATTTGAGGGCACGTTGAGGGAAACAACGCTGAGCAATATCAGCAAAGCAAGGATGAGTGAAGCGATGGAGAAGCTTATAAATAAAGCTTAGTGTGACATAGCGTAATTTTAATTCATACTGTAGGGTAGCCATCCCAGGGCAAACAGGACATTGCAGTGATGGTGCCGGGTATTGGCTTTGAGATCAAACCTGCCAACTCTATGGTAGGCCTGTCATAGGGGTGATAGCACAGATGTGGTAGCAGAGAATAGTAATGGAGGACCATACATGAGGAGGTGCAGAAGTGTGGCATCTGCAGTCTTGTGTCAGGAGGTCAAATTAAGGAACAGATGGATGCAGTAGAGGACACCGATTTTTTTGATTTATAGTTTTGGTGATGGTTACAGTATAACATGCACATCGGTTAAGTGAAGAATCTATGGTGACCCCAAGTATTTGAAGGACCTGACTGATTCAAGTGCATCCCCACTATGTGAGAGTACAGCTGAGGGGAGGGGTGGTGGATGAGTTGGTGAATAACATGCTCTTTGTTTTTCAATATTAAAGGCAAGCTGCTTCTGAAGGAACCAATCTGGGTGTGGAAATCAGAGGCTAGCGTTGAACTGAGTCACCCGATATCAGGAGAAGAACAGTAAAAGATAGCATTATCTGCATGTAGGTGAACATAGGCCCCATCACAATTATTAGGGAGGTCATTGATATACAGAGAAAAAGGTAATGGGACCAATATGGAGCCCTGGGGAACATCATGGGTAATGGGCCTCAGGTCAGACAGGGAGCCTGCCCATTTTACTTTTTGGGTATGGCCATAAAGGTAACTTTGGGTCCAGGTCAGGGCAGTGGCATCAAGGCCAAGGACATGCAGTTGTTGTAATAGAAGGTCATGGTTGATCAAGTCAAAAGCCTTGGTCAAGTCTACAAAAATTGCTACAGTGGTACGGCCATGGTCTATTTCACGGAATACATCAGAGGTGACTTTAATCAGAGCTGTAAGTGTACTGTGGTTTTTCCTAAAACCATGCTGACAGGTTGACAGCAGATGGTGGAGGTCAAGGTAATCCTATAGGTGGTCATAATTTATCCACTCCTATATTTTTTCTAGAGGGCAAAAGATTGAAATAGGCCAGAAATTTTCCACTGTCGAGTTGGGACCTCCCTTGTGGAGGGGGATGACCACCACTACTTTCCATTTTTCAGGGACGGTGCAAGCAAGGAAGGATCGATCAAATAAGTCTTGAACAGGGAAGGCTAGGTCATCAGCTCCCAACTTAAGGAATTTAGGCTCCAGAGTGTCATGGCTAGGTGAGCTGTCAGTCTTTAGGTTCATAAAGAGATGACAAACCTCCACGTGGGTTGCAAGCTTTAGATGAAAGGCTGGGCAGTCCATAGAGTCGACTGACAGCAGAGGGTCAGGTTGGAGGGAAGTGGATGAACTGGAAAATAGTGATGTGTACCTATCCAGACTGGTGAAGAACTCAGTGAAGCCAGAGGCAATTGAAGGGGGGGGGGGTCAGTGAGAGAGAATCCGTGGGCATCAAGGGAACTGGGGTCTCAGAGGTGTTAACCTGTCACAAGGATTTGTTTGAATCACTAAGATGCTCAACATGGAGTCTTATGAAGTGGAGTCATTTTGCTTTTTGGATTGAGTTATAGCAGCTGTTGCTTAGTAGCCTAAAAGTCTGCCAGTTGGTAGGTAGCCCACTATCCTTATAAGCCTTTCATGCCTTATAGCTAGTAGACATGAGCTGCCTTAATTCCTTTGTGATCCACGGTGCTTTGATACCTTTCACCCAGCAACTCTTTAAAGGGATTGTTGGTCAACACTGTTAGTGAATTTTGCCACAAAATAGTCTAGTGCCAAGTTAACATCCGACAGGGTATTAATTGGATCCCAATCAGTTTCCCAGATGGTATCCACAAAGTTGTTGGTGTCAAACCTGGACATGTCCTGCACAGTGACGATCTTAGGAGGGGTGTTAGGGAAGTTGTTATGCCATATACAGAGTGTAGGCGAATGGTCGCTTATACCATCTGAGAGGACCTCCACTGATTTTATCTTTGAGGCACAGTTTGTGACCACCTAGTCAAGTAAAGTATGGTTGCCCATCTTTGTATTAATAACAGTAAGGTCACCAATCATTTGAATAAGATTTGAGTCAGCCAGGACGGCAGTCAGTTTGGAAGAGTTAGAATGCAGCCAATCAACGTTGAAGTCACCTTCAAGTATGAGGTCATTGCTTGGGAGGTTAGCAAGGGAAGCTATGAAGGAGGGGAGGTCAGGGACTGCTACAGTAGGGGGCATGTATACACAACTTACTATGGCTTTTTTTATGGTGCCAAGGGTGAGGGGAAAGGAAGATCGACTCGACAGCAGAAGGTCCAGATTCATACACAGGTATTTCAACAGTGTCTAAGTGCTCCCTAGCATTCATGAGGACATCACCTCCCCTTTTTCCCATTCGATCCTTCCTGAAATATTTGTATCCAGGTAGGGTGGGTGGGTGAAAGTTGCGAATTCCGCTTTCATGGAAATTCCATGAAATTTTGGAAATTTGGCAGAAATTGCAGAACTTTCGCTATTGGCGAAAGTAGGATTTTCTGAGGATTTTTGCAGAGTTCTGTGGACTCTTTTGTGAATTGCAGAAAAACGCATATAAACTGCAGAATTTATTCTTTCTACATTTTAATGAACTGTCAGTGAATGAGCAACTGCTTGTACAACCATGGTAATTCACTGACAATTCAGTATCAGGCACTAGTAGTGGAGCAGTGAGGAGTGCTGTGCTGGTGGCCTGCTCAGGGGCAGGGGAGTTGGGTGGTGGCAGATGAACTGTCAGGGTGGTGTTTGTGGGGGTCTAATAGACACCAGGGAATTGAGATTATTTTTTTTACAGGGGATCTGGGATGGGGAGGTCCACTAGACACCAGGGAATACTAGGACTAGAGGGGGATGAGTTGGTGGACTGCAAGCTGTTTATTTGGGGCCTATGGAATCTAGGATAGGGAAGGGGTCCACTAGGCAACAGGGAAACAAAATGTTTTGGGGACCATGGTTGGTGTGTGGGGGCACTAGAATCCATCAGGGTCCAAGGAAGGGATCGGAGGTCTTTACTTGGACCCCTGATCAGTGGGGGGGGGGTAGATTAATGAAATAAACTGCAGTTAAAAAAGCCTCAGAAATGACCACTGGCAGTAATCCTTTCTGCTGATTTTTTTCCCATGGTTTAATAAATTATCCCACAGTTTTTTTGTATTTTTTCTGCAGTTTTAAGATAGAATTTCCGTGAAAGTTCCCAAAATGATTTCCGAACTTTTGTGGAAGCGAAATTCGCATTTTCACCAAACTTCCACCAGTGGAAATTAATTTTCGTGCATCCCTATATCCAGGCACAGCAGCCTCATGTTGTTTGATGCAATCCTACCATTGCCCCAGCCCCAGGTGAATGGGTATGGGGCCATGGATTTCATTAGCACCAGCTGGTGACATTTGCATAATTCCTGCTCTTTCTTGAAGGGGATATGGCAGCCTCTGGAGGACTGGCATGGGCTGCCGGATCCCATGGATCCCATGCCATGTGATGCAGGGGATCCACTGTTGAGCCACTTTAGGCATCTGATTGGATGTCCAGAGATCTTGACTGAGTGCCCATGGTGCCACCAGCAGCCCTTGGAGAAGGGCTCTGCATCAGCAGTGAGTGGGGCTGTGGGGCTGTGGGGCTGTGGATTGCTCCTGTATTGTGTGGTCCCAATGCATGTAATATGCTCATTTTGAATGTATCCTCAAACCTTTCATTGATTGAGCCCTTAAAAAGTAATTAATAAGCATCATTGCTTTAATCATACTGCATAAACTTACAGCTTGCAGCAGAACTTAATGTTGTCCAGTCTGATAGTCTAGTTGTTACATATTGAATTACCACTTTTGAGGGAAGGGACTGTGTTTGTGTGCATTTGTGTGCTGAGCCTGAGGTGCTTCTCAGTCAACTTTGCTGGATTCTTTGTGCCATGTGATTCACAGTGTGATCCCTCTGGGGAGAATGAGGTAATATGCTCTTATTGTACAGTCACACTGCAATGTTATTAAATATGGCAAACAGTAGGCAGTCAGCCAGATGCTTACCAACTGAATGTTTCTTTAATAAGGGGACCAGAGTATTTAATCAGTAATAAAATCATTGGAAGAAGCACAAATCTGCAAACAATGCCTATTTGATAAGCTTTTGAGAGGCTAGAAAAGTGTACCTTAAAGATAGTGTTTGACTGGCCCACACAAATGCCTGGATATCTCTTCTATCCTCCAGGTGAGGTTGTACTAGGAGTGTACAATTACAGTACCTAAGTGCTTGGGAAGTATTCTTACTTGGACCCCCAAATAGTATGGTATTTGTTATTTTGCCAAAAAATAAGGCAAACAGATATATAAACAAGCATTTGTCAATTCCGAATGTTTGCCTGCTGGTATTGCCATTGATAATGCAGGAGTTAGAGAGATACATAATAGAAATGACAGTGAAGTACTGAAGAATGCCAACCGCCACCCTGCAGAGACTGACAGGCATTGGGGTGTGCCTTTAGGTCAATGGCCATAACATGCATGCCATTCCACCACACCCATCCAGCAGACACCGACAGGTGTCAGAGTGTGCCTTAAGGTCTTCAGTCCTAATGCTTATCCCATTCCATAAGGAAATAAGCTGAGATGGGTGCAGTATAGGAGAATGGGGTGAATGTTAGGGCGAAGACCCCAAGGCACACCTTGATGCCTGTCAGTGGCTGAAGGGTGGGGTGGAATGGCATGAGCATTATGGCCAATGACCGAAAGTCACCCCATCGACATCTGTCAGTTTGTCAAGAGTGGGCATTATGGTTGAAAATCCTAATGCCCCAGGTCTTTGTTTGTATTTTCACTCCAAATTTTCAACATGAGCTTTTTGGGACCCCATCTCATGAACAATGGCAGTATCATTTCATTACTCAATCCCAAAAGATGATTTTGCACAGCGAGTGTGCCATTCAGTGACACAAGTGTGAAAACACATTTTAGGCAGGATGTGAAAAATAACAGCTGAACTGTTCATGAGGAGGTGTGAAAAAATAGCAATGTTGAAAATCTGGAGTGAAAGTATGAAAAATTGGTGAAGGTACAAGTGTGCATAGAAACTGTGCAATGCACGCTCATAGTCATTTTTTGGAATGTTTTCACCAAATTTTCAACATAGACTTTTTGGGACCTCCCCTAATGAACAGTAGCACTGTGATTTCACTAAGCTGTCCCTAAAGCTGATTTCGCACAGTGACTGCACCATTCTGTGCCACAGGTACAAGCACGCATTTCAGGAAGAATGCAAAACAATGACAGCTGTACTGTTCATAAGGGGGTGTAAAGAAATGGCAATGTTGGAAATTTGGAGTGAAAATATTAAAAATTATGAAGTTATGAGCGTACATAGAAACTTTGTAATGGACACTCATAATACAGACATTTTTGGGATTTTTTTTCACCAAATTTGCAAAAAGGGCTTTTTGGGAAACCACCTCAAGAACAGTGGCACTGTCGTTTTGTTAATTTTTTCCAAAAGGTGATTCCACATAGCAACTGTGAAATTGTATGTAAGGACCAAGAAATTAAATGACCGTGGCAGTGTTCATGAGGTGGGGTTCCAAGAACCACATGTTGAAAATTTGGGACCAAAACTAAAAAAATGGGCTGAGATTTCAACCTAAGTTGAAAACCCTAATTGACTGCCATTATAGGGCTTACCATAATTTCTTCAGTTTCTGGTTGGTTTTTTGAAGAGTGCAGACATGTTCCCTGTCTGCAGAAGATTGCTGCTCCCGACCTCAAGAGGTAAGTATGGGTGGGGATGTGTAGAATGGTGGGGTGTGCAGTGGGAGAGTGTGGGTTGTGGAAGGGGGCCAGCGGGAATGACGAGGGACCATTTTCTTTTTTTTTCAGGTTTAAAAAAAAAAAGTTGGGTAACTGTTTTCTTTTTTACAGGTGAAATATTAACAAAATGGATTTTGGCACAATGGGATGGGCTCCCAGTGTGCCCGAGTACTGGAGGAGAGGGATCAATGCTGACCAGGGGATTGGGCCCCCTGAGGTCAGCGGAGAACATTGGGGATTGAGGGGGCAGCACATCTGACACCAGGAGTGGGCATCCCAGTGTCAGAAACATCAAAGAAGTACTGTATAACAAAAAATGTTAGCGCAACCTATATTCCGCGGTCCAAAGGCTCAGGTCAATATCTGCATCAATTTATATTAGCAGATTATACAGCTGTGACACACTGCTGGTAACTGCTGATTTGAACTACTGTATGTGGCAGAGTCCATGCTGATTGACCTGGTAGCTCCCCAACTAAGCTCACATGGACTGAATATGGCAGAAAAGTGTGGACAATTTACAAAAATGTCTCAACTGATCATTTGATCACCCCACCTCCCACTTCACCACCTCCCATTTCACCATTACTTTTTGGGCAAAACTTGTTTTCCAGTTTTGTGGTTTCAATCTACCCTCATTCTGCTCACATGTATTAGATGCTATAGAAGATACAGTACAATACTGTCACTGATTTTGTGTCAAACAAGCATCACGGACATCATGAATGTTGTTCGACTTTCACGGGAGATACGAACAGTGAGGATGGGATTTGACCAGATGGATGGGCTACTCTAGCCATTGAGGAGAACCATGAGATCTGTGCAGTATGCACGTTAGGTGGGGGGCATGGTGATACAAAGGGTAATACAAATAATGGAGCGAGCAGAGGTAATGAATGGAGTGAGGTTAATATGAGGGGCAATACTAATGGAGTTAAGGAAGCATGAATGAAGAAAGGGGGTTAAGACAAGGTGAAGGAGCCTCCGAGAGGAACCATGCAGACGGGACATTTGTGGGACATTTATAGAAGATCAGGACGGGGAGGACAAGGAGAAAGAGGAGGTTAGGAAAAGAGAAAGGAAAAAGGACAATGCAGGAATTTAGTCACACACAGTGAAATTAAATGTTAATGTGGGTCATGAGTAATAATATTTACGGCAAGTATTTTTTCACTAAAAAAAATATTAGCTATCTTTATTTTTCTGTGCTTTACTGCAGTGCCATGAATATAGCTAATATTAATTGTCAGTGAAAATAAGCAGTTATACAGTATTTTTTGGTACACTGCAGTGTGCTCCCATTGTGCCACATTAATGGGGGGAGGGGAATACATGCTGACACAGGGATTGAGCACTCCAATGTTGGCAGGGGATGGAGAACTGAGGGTGTGGGGCAGGCAGCAACAGTGAGTGAGAGTGGGAGGGTTTTCTGCCAGTGCAATGGAGAATGGAGGGTGTGGGGTGGCAGCAGCAGTGGGAGGGGGTGGGAGAGTTTCATTATGTACCGGTGCAACAGGGAACAGGGGATGTGGGGTAGGCAGCAGCAGTGGGAGGGAGCTAACATTTAAATTTGTTTTCCTGCTGTGTGCCTGGTTGGGAGGGAACGGTGAGCTGATGCTGCAATTATGAAACTGCCCCTGATTGCAGCGGCAGATTTCTTTCAAGTGCATCACTCACTCTGAAACTGCCATCATTGGCAGCTTCAGTAGTAATTGTTTGCTGAGGGATGCACCCATTAAAGCATTTGCAGGCAGGACATTTGCAGGACATTTATAAAACATCAGGATGAGGAGGACAAGGAGAATGAGGAGGTTAGGGAGAGAAAGGAAAAAGGACAATGCAGGTATTTAGTCACACAGTGAAATAAAATGTTAATGTGGGTCATGGGTAATAATACTTATGGCAAGTATTTTTTCGCTAAAAAAATATTAGCCGTCTTTATATTTCTGTGCTTTACTGCAGTCCCACTAATATAGCTAATATTAACTGTGAGTGAAAATAAGCGGTAATACAGTATTTTTTGGCACACTGCTGTGGGTTCCCAGTGTGCCACATAAATGGGGGGACAGGGATACATGCTGACACGGGGATTGAGCACCCCAGTGTTGGCAGAGGATAGAGAACAGAGGGTGTGGGGCAGGCAGCAACAGTGGGAGGGAGTGGGAGAGTTTCATTATATGCCAGTGCAACAGGTAACAGAGGATGTGGGGTGGGCAGCAGCAGTGGGAGGGAGCTAACATTTAAATTTGTTTTCCTGCTGTGTGCCTGGTTGGGAGGGAGTGGGGAGCTGATGCTGCAATGATGAAACAGCCCCTGATTGCAGCGGCAGATTTCTTTCAAGTACAGCGCTCGGTCTGAAACAGCCATCATTAGCAGCTTCAGCATTAATTGGTGGTCGAGGGATGCACCCATTAAAGCATCTGCTGCACTGGCCACAACACTGCCATACCTTTGCAATGCTTTACAATCTCAGTTTGTTTCTTGTGTGCTGCATGCACAAACAAACATAAAAATTAGCATTCCCCAGATTGCCAGGGTTAACCCCATGGTCAACCCACTCTCAGTAATCTCCACCCCCACCTTCCCATACCCAGATCAACTATGTATACTAAATCTACAATGCCAGGATCCAGCAGGTTGTTTTAGACACCCCCACCTCCCTAACCTGACCTTCACTTCCTTGACTAAATAAATCATAATCTGTACCCCCTAACTGACACCCTATCCATGACTGGGGGACAAGTAAGCAAGAAGACCTGAGAGGGTGTGGATTTTTGGGTGATACATGCACAGGGCATAGTGAGGCCTGATGTTGAAGATGGAGGACCTTTCAGTCCCTGGAACTATTAATATCCTTAAACATCCCACACATTGAAGGGTCTGGTTAAGCTTAGAAAATGGGCTTTTGCAGTAACAAAATGTAAAAAAGTATTGGAAAATTTAAATGACAAGTTTTATATGTAAGACGACCCCTGTCTGGGAACAGTGTCAGCTCTTTATTTTTAGAGTACTCTGTTGCCTGATACACCTATGCCTTGTGACTGCTGTCAGCCAATCAAGTTATAGGATTTTCTAATTCTGTATGTAAAATATGCCTGCTTCTTAGCCTCCCCGACTCCCTAATTTTCAGATCCCTGATGTCAATATTTTATATTCTGCCTGTCAGTTAACAGCTACAGTGTACCCAAGAAAGAGGGAGAGGTGCGCACAATCTTGTCACCATATGCAAAGTTAGAAAACTTCACTTTGTGGAGAAATTCAGAAATCTGCCTCAATTTGCATATTTACTCAGCAATGTAAAGTTCTAATTCACATCATGATGAACACTTTCCAAATGACATATTTGATAACTTTGTCTTCTAACTGTGTCCCACAGGTGACATTTGCAATTTACCATGGGACTGGCGATCACATAGTATTCAATGAGCTGTTTTGCCATGTGCAGGATGAATTCAGTGCAGTCGTCTGAAGAAAGAGTTGTTGTGTCTCATCTGAATCTCTATACCCACAAACCTTTGGAAAGGGCATTAAACACATTCTTTTGAACAAACTCACTCCTAGAATTGTTCAATGTGCCTTGTGCCTCTAGATTAGCAATTATTTCTGGTATTTATGCTGCTTTATTTACTTTATTTAATTGTTCAGACAACACCTTTGAGCATTTCCAGCACATTTACAAAGGTTCCATGTCAGCTGATTTACTTTAAAGTAGTTGTTTCATTGTGTGTAGTAAAGCAGTGCTGTGGGGAAGGGAGAGATGCTATCTAGCTAGCAACAAGCAAGGCAGCTCTCTCTGTGAGCACAGGTGCTGTTTTCCTCGGTGTGTCTTCTTAATTATTTTTTCTGTTTTCTGTGATTTTTAATTTTAGTTCTTTAGAACAGTTTGATGTGCTTTACTAAATTATTTTTGCCATTATTTTTACCAGTCTGGTTTTACTATATTGTCTGTAGTTAGTTTGTTTAGTTATTGAAGTTACAATTCTAGTGATAGTGACAGTAACTACTTTATAATTACCTCTGTTTTTGCATGTATCCTATTCCCTGTCAAGTATTGTTTGTGTAAAAAAAAATAGAAAAAAACTTATTTTTGTGTTGTTTTTACTGTAGCTACTCTTAGCTCAGTAAACTGTTGCGTGATTTAAATCACAATGTTCTGTTTGGGTGTTTTTGTGTCTTTGCTGTTACCTAAAGTTACTTTAATTGCAGTGTTCAAAATCTACAAATAAGAATGCTCAGAAAAAGATGCTCCAGTAAACTTAAAGTTGCCCTTAGTGGCGATGTTGCCAATAAGAGCATAAGCTCTGTGGATCAGAAGGGTGTTGTATCTAAAAGAAGTACTTCTGCCACAAGTTAATCAGGGGGCAGTACTACTACTAGAAAAGGAATTTGTTGCACATGTGGTGGGGGCATTAGTGTGGCCAAATGTTTCTCTGCTATGTTTGTGCCACCAATGCCGATGGGCGCTGGCACTGCCAGTGGTGGCGACAGTGACAAGAGGACCAGTCCAAGAACCCAAAGCATGTCTTACTCTGGAAATGTGGCTGAGGATGATGGGATGGTTGATGTTACCATGACTGCTTCTGATCGTGGTGTTGAAGAGTTTGAGCATGTCTCACAGTCTGATGCGAGAACTCTGACTGCTGCATGGAGGGGTGCTGAAAAGGAAGTAGGTGCCAGAGAAAGTGAGGATGAGGAAGAGTAGGACAGATCTCAGAAGGAGGTCATCATCCTCAGTGGGGATGGGGATGATGATCCAGACCATCTCTGGGAACATAAAAATCAAAGTGAGGGTCATGCTGCTGAACCTGTGGTGCTGTCTTTGCCACAATATCAGGGAATTATCAAAGCCCCTGCAGTCCTCCAGCTGTTGTTGCTGTTAGCACCGTTAAGTCAATAATAACACAGCATGTGTCACCTACTGTCATATCAGTTCAGAAATCATCCCCCAAAACACCCATTTCCACCCCTCCAATATACCAGTACCCGGTCCACTGCCATATAAAAAAAAAGAGATATTTATTCAGGTGGTTATGAAAAATTCTGAAAGTACAGAATTTACATATACTATGCTTTTCTCATAAGTTCCCCAAAGTGAGAAACAAGAACTGTGGCAGGGGACTGAATCATAGTGTTCGACTTTGTAACAGGAAGCAACAGCAGCACAATATATTTATTATGGTAACTGAGAAAATTCTGGGAGAACAGAATTTATGTATTTTATGCTTTTCTCACAATTTCCACTGAGGTGTTGTGCTTTTCTTAGTATTTCCCCAAATGTGCATAACAAGAACTGTTGGGGAGGGGGGGGAACTGAGCCATAGTGCTTAACCTTGTAGCACGAGGCAGTAGCATGACATATTTATTCTGGAAGTTGAGACAATTCTCTGAGCACAGAATTTAAGAATGTTATGCTTCTGTCGCAATTTCTGCTAAGGTGTTTTGCTTTTCTCACAATTCCTCCTGAAGTGCAAATCAAGAACTGTGGTGATGGTGGTTGGGGACTGAATCATAACTCTCAACCTTGTAGCAGAAAGCAGTAGCACGAGGAATTTATTCTGATATTTGATAAAAATTCATAGAGAAAAAGACACTGATAGTGTAACGACTGTGCAGTTGCTGAAGAAAAAGAATAATATAGATAGAGCTGGGTGAAGTCCATGCACTTCGCTCCATGGAGCACTTCGTGAATATGGACTGTTACGCGAAGTACTCCCCAACACAAAGTGAAGTAATTTATTGTAACGAGTAGCACAAAGTGCCATTGCTTTCAATTGACTTTGCATTGACTTCACCTTATTCTGGGACTGCAAGGTGAAATTTGCATTGAATCTTGGGGGATGGCAGGTCACATGAGCTCTAGATTGTCTTGCACTGCTTCAGTTCTGTGTAGTGTGTGTAGTGGAAAACTGGAGACAGTTTGCTCTCAGAGCTCTGAGATTCAAACCATTTAAAAAACATGTTTGACTATTTGGAGCCAATTTTTGGGGTCAAGATGTAGTACATCGATTATAGGAAACCCTCCTGTGCGTATATCATCGAGTGTTTCTTGGTTTTGTGTGCATTTTGAATGTTAATTTTGTAAGATTAAGTCTGTTAATGACAGACACTGTAGAAGTGTACTTCAGGGGAGGGGTGTGGGGAAGGAAGATTCACAGTCAGTGACTCAGTGAGAAAGGTAGTCTTTCTAACTGGTTTTTGGTAGGTAGTGTGTTAGTATTTCTGTGTTCATGTACACACAGTAAGACTTTCAGTAAGTTTTGATAATTTTCGGATGTCTGCTGTGGTGCTGTGCATTTCTTCAGTTGTTCTAAAAAATTTGGTTATACTGCACTGAACTTTACAATTTTCTGTGCATTACCTGTAGTGTGTGCGTGCTGTCAAGTCACACACATTTTATTGTGCCACACCATAATCACAGGACTCTGATTTGAATCTCTTATCTGTCTGCGGTACTTTTTACTGCTTCATTCTACCTTGGTCAGTGGTGGACTGTTACTGCAGCTGCCCTCCCAACCCCCTGCAGAAGGTGTTATTGTTCCAGTTTTGGATTTCTGATTTTAACCACTGGTTAAGGTGGCATTGTGCTTGTGTCTGTGTGGCCGCATCTCTTAAATGCAATCTCAATCTGTCTGTGCATTTACTTCTCTTTAGGGCCCAATCTTTATCTGTAACTTTAGTCACAGTTGTTTGTTTGGCTTCCCTTCAGAATACTGGTGTAGTGCATATCTCGGCGTGAACACTGTACTCATAAATGTGCATTTTTAAGTCAGGGTGATCATCAAGAGTCACTCATGATACAAATCGCTTTCCATAGGTATTTGCGTACAGTTCATTAGTCATGTCACACCAGTTACTCATCATGACTCAGAGACAAATCACGTTCTTCATCTTCACATTCACGATTCACAAATTACAAAACTTTAAATGTTTGGGTTGTAAGTAATATGTAACCCTGTTTTGTAGAATCTCAGCTTGACCATTGTACTCTTTGATATTTGTTTTCAAGTCTGGTTGTTTGGGGTGGTACAGGTCAGGGAAGTACAACAGTAGGTATTTGTGTACAGTTCATTAGTCATGTCACACCAGTCACCCATCACGAGACAAATCACATTCTTCATGAATCACAGCAGTTAATTTTTTTTTCAGTTCTGATGATACGCTGAAGACCTGTAAAAATTACCAAAGCATTAATGAACCTTTTTTTTTTTTTTACTTTTTTGTTAAATAATGTCCTCCCAAAAAAAAAAAAGAACATTTGAATTTGACAGTACCACATTACTGCTACCTCCTGCAGCTTTGCTCCCCACTGGGCATGATGGTGAACAGCTAGATGGGTGCACTGACCACCCGTGTTCAGGTGGCTGCCCTTGAGCCCCCGGCAGACCACCACATTACAAAGATTGCAACACACCATGCCGGAGTTGTCAGGGAAGGAAGAAAAAAAGGCCCACACAGGGGAGTCAAAGGCAGGGCCCGGTACAGGTGGTGGTGGGGGACCAGGTGGTTGAGGGCCGACAACCTGCCTATGGTTCCTGCTGCTTCTGCTGTGGCTCTTCCTGCTGATCCTGCAGGGGATACTGCCCTACCTGCTGCTGCTGTTCCTGGATGACAACCACAGCTGCTAGGCTCACTGTGGCTGCAGGTGGGGTCCCCAAAGTCTGCCAATTTAATCGATGGCCACCACTTTGCCCACCTGTGCACGCTCCATCAAGAAAGTAAAAAAAGCACTATTACAAGTATTATCAAAATATAGTACAGTACCTAAAAATAAGTGCACAAAAAATACTTTTTTAACAAAAAAAATCATTTCTAATTAAATAAAACTTTCCTGAAGGACTACAACAACTAAATACACAAATATTTAACACCCCAAAAATAATTATAGCTTTTTTGTGACTTCTGAAACACACAGAACAGAGTCAGACTGCACACTGCAGAACTGCCTGGACTGCAAACTCTTTCCCATAGAGAAAGTGAAATTATAAGACTAACAGAATATTAATGAGGCTCCTTCATGCTCTGATTGGTTACTGGATTGGTCATTAATGGCCAGGTAAAGATCAATCCAGTTTTTTTTGGGGTTCCTAACCCCTACCGGGTAATAATGTCATACACTTAATATCGTATGACATTACAGTTAACCCCACAGAGCGCTGTCCATGACAGCGAATGGTGCAATACCGTGTATACTGCTGTATGGGGTATTGCACCATTCATACGCTCCCAGATGTTTCAGTAGCATGAGGACCCACTTCACATGAAGGCAGTGAACGACAAAGCTGGGAATAATTGAGCCATGATAATTCTCCACATATGCGGTGAAAGAGAAGCAAATAGAGCAAAATATAGAGACCAAGTGTAAAATAAAATTGAAATATCAGCTTAACAGTTAAAGGCAACAGTGACATAAAAATCACAGTACTTGTATTTTGATCCAGTTTCCAACTGCTGTTCCTGTCAGCAGTTGGAAACCCGATCGAAACACAAGAACTGCTTTTTAGGTCACTGCTGACTTTAACTGTTAAGCTGACATTTAAACTTTATTTTACACTTGATCACTGTCTATGTGGCTCTATTTGCTTCTCTGACAGAAAATAAAGTAAAATTAATGGGTCATAATGTCATACGCTTAATATCATATGACATTACAGTTAACCCCACAGAGCGCTGTCCATGACAGCGAATGGTGCAATACCGTGTATACTGCTGTATGGGGTATTGCACCATTCACACACTCCCAGGCAGAGGATAAGACCTCTGCTGGGAGTAGGTTCCACTGAGCAGCTGCCATGGCTCACTGGACTGAGCCACAGCAGCAGGAACCCAGGCACTGCATCTGGGACCAGGTCTGAATCCTGGGAAGGTTGAAGGATGGAAGGGAGGACAGGAGGGAAGAAGCACAAGTGGTTACATAAATGTTGAAGACAGCGGCCACAGATGGAGGGCCAGATGCTCTGGTGGCCCCTAAATTTAGTAAGAGGGGGGCAGACTGGGTTGAGTGACTGAGGAGAGGGATCATGAGAGCCTTCCACTAAATTGGAATATTTACTCCCTTTTGATTGGGTTTCTAAATTGCAACAGCAGAGCTGTCACCAAATAAACTACCTCTAGCCTGAATGGAAGATGACCTAGGCCTTGGATCCCCAGAGGTTCCCTCTTAAAAGGGATATTTTTCTCTCCTCCATGCCAAAGGTCATAATATATAGTTAGTTGTTTATAGTATATTCTCTAGTTGTTTTAGGTAAGTTCCCACTGTTGGATGGAGATGGATGGTGGCCCTACTTACCCTTCCCTCTCTCTTTAGGAAGCCCCCTGATGTCATCAGTGCAATCCATTTTATCAGTGCTATCCTGACAACCTATGCATCCATTTGTGTTTCATCAAGCTGTCTCATTGCTGTCAATCTGCTTTTCTACCTTGTAGTCAATGTTTACTACATAATGTTCTTTTTAGGGCTCCTTTCTAAGGTACCTTTAGCCATGGGACTCGTCCCATGGCATCTCTAGGTGTGGAACTCTCTTCAAGAGTTCTTTGCATTTGGTACCCCTACAGGGTGGTAATTCTCCTTGACTAGACAGTGCAAGCAGCCACACAGTTATCACAGTTGCACAAGCATAAAACTACTCTGGTTGCGTAGGCCCATTGAATCTATTTTTTAACAACAGGTGAAGATAAGAATAAAAGAGGCAGTAAAACAGTTAACATCTGGAATAAGGGAGAATAAAGACTGATAGAATCAAACTATGCCCTAGGAACAGAAGATGCAGTGCCACCACAAAGTTCTGCAAGACCCGTTCTGCAAGACCTTCGAGAATGCTCCATTGGTTTTGGAGCAACACCTCAATGCTTTCTTTTATTGCAATCATTTCCTGTGATAGCTTCCCTGTCTCCACATAAAGACCTAAAAAATTAATAAAAACCTAGCTGCAAACTCTGCACTGAGGTGCACTACATTAACATCTTTCTAGCTTCAGGTACTGAATACATATACTGTATATGTATACAATCTGAACTACTCCGATAGTAAGAATGGTCTTTACACATGGGGTGGCAAGATCACAGAAGAGTTATTTAGCATTAAAATTAGTCACAAAATATGAACAATGGGGCTTCTGGGGGCTTAATGATGCCCAGACCCCTTGCCTAGATGCCAGCGGGCACAGCAGCATGGAGATTGTTGGTTGGTTGGGTATTGTACTACCTAAGGTACTACAGTACACAGCCACTGGGCAAAGCTGCAGATTAGTACATTATCAGCATCTTGCTAGCCTCAGGTACTTGAATACATATAGGTATTCACCCTGCAGACAGACAGACAATAGGGGGTGTGTGAAAAAAAATTCTACCGACAGAATTTCTGTGAAAAGTGCGAATTTCGCTTCTGCAAAAGTTCAGAAATAATTTTTGCAACTTTCATGGAAATTCCTCCTTAACACTGTGGAATAAATATACAGAATGTGGGATAATTTATTGAACTGCAGGAAAAAAGATCCACAGAACAGATCACTGCCAGTGGTCAGTTCTGAGGCTTTTTTTAACTGCAGTTTAATTCATGAATCCACTCCCCACTGATCAGGGGCCCCAGTAAATAAATAAATAAACAAAACCTCCAATCCCTCCCTCGGACCGTTCTGGTGTCTAGTGGCCACCCACCCACCAATCATGGGTTCCAAGTAAAAAAAATCCCAGATCCCTGGTTTCTAGGGGTTCTCACTCCCCCAACTGGGGATCATGGCCTGTGGTTCCCAGTAAAAAAGAAATGAAAACTCCGATCCCTCCCTGGTGTCTAGTAACCCCCCACCCACTGATCATGGCCACCAAAAACATTTTATTTCCCTGGTGTCTAGCAGATCCCCCCACCATATACTGGATTACCTTAACGCACAAAAAAACAGCCATCAGTCTACCAACTCATCCCTCTCTATTCCCAGTATTCCCTGGTGTCTAGTGGATCCCCAATCCCTTATAAAAAAAGTAATCCCAATTTCTTGGTGTCTAGTGGACCACCACCCCCCCAACCTGAGAGTTCATCCACCACCACCCTGCTGTCCCCACCCTGACCCTGATAGGGCCACTGGCTCAGCCCTCCTCTCTCTGCTCCACTATCGATGGCCCACTGAATTGTCAGTGAATGACCGTGTGGTTGTACAATCATGCACTCATTCACTGACAGTTCATTAAACTGTGGATAGAATAAATTACACAGTTTATATGCATTTTTCCACAGACCACAACAAAGTCTGTTGAATCCATGGAAAATCCCAGTTTCGCCAATGGCAAACATTCTGAAATTTTAGCAAAATTTGCTAAATTTTCCAGAAGTTCTGCAGCAATGGAATTCATAACTTTCGCCCACCCCTACCAGACAATGATAATTTTCCTTAGGTCAAGGGGTGGAGGGAAGCTCAGATGTGTTATTTAGCTTCAAAATAAGCCTCAAAATGCACCACAGAGCATATATGACCAAACAGCTTCTGGGGCCAGGCAGCCCATAAACCCCTTGACTTTATGAAAAAAAAAACAGCTATGACAATATGATTAGCACAAATGGTAATAAATTGTTACAGACCTGTAAAAGTCTTGTCCTTTATATACTTAATGGGATAATTAGTGGTGACTCATTAGGGAGATTTACATTCAGCTCACCCTGTGGCCATCATGTTATTGACTATATTATCACAGGCTTTGATAGCAGCACAATGAATGCACTAATTGTTCAAGCTCAGTTTCCTCTGTCATACCACAACCAAATTATCCTTTACTTGAACAGATCAAATAAAGTACAGTAACATATAGTGGTTTATCATCAGATCTTCAGACACTTCCCAAGAGGTGTAAGTGGACATATGGTAACACAGTAAAATATAAAGAAACCCTAGAAACACCAGAATTGGAAAACCTAACTCATATATTCCTTAAACAAAAAATATAACCAAAAATCGAAATGATGTTAACCTGGTAGATGGTGATCGGAGCAAAATGTTTGATAAAGAAACATCTACATCATTTACTTCAAAAAATAAATGAAAGAAATTAAAGCAAAAATTGTGAAGAAGAAAAATGGTTTAATAAGGACAGTAATTTTTCAAGAAATAAGATAAGGAAACTCTCTAACTAAAAACACAGAGAACATCTATGAATGTGCAATGTGCAATGCTTGCTAACAGACACCATGTGATTACAAGTGCCTTCTCAGGCAGAAAAAGTCTAATTATATGAATCAAAGAGGATTTCAGATTGAGAAGTCAATATACAATAATACCTTCTGGCATATCTGGAAAGAACTTAGGCCCCAAAAAGTTAAACATGAAACATCAATTTAAAATGGCTAGGTATGGGCAGAGCATTTTTATCAGCTATATGAAAGAATCCAAACTGAAAGTCTTATATAGGAGCAGACAGACATCCTACATGCTGAACTCACTTGAGAGGGTCATCAAGGATTATCAAACACCACTAAGTAGTCCAATAACATTGCAAGAAATCAAAGACACTCTTATTAAACTGAAATGTGGAAAGACTTGTGATATACCTAACATACTCAATGAGATGCTTAAAACAGTACTATACAAATACAACAATCATTACTGTAAATGTTCACTCATTCTCCAGTCCGGTCACTTTTCAGAAATGTGGCCAGAAGATATGTCACTTCTTTTTTTTTTTAAGTTTATGTCACTTCTATTCGCAAAAGTGGAGATAAACTCCATCCAAACAATTAGAGAGTTATTGGCATTGGGAGTAATATAGGCAAACTGTTCTGCAGCATCATCGATAACTGGATGGTACATTTCTTAATCAGTAAAAATGTCACACATCAAAGCCAGACTGGATTCCTCCCTTGACACTAAACCTCTGTTCATACAGTACCCACACACTGCAAACACTTATTAGCAAATATGTACTAAACACCCACAGAGGGAAGATATATGCTTGTTTTATAGACTTTAAAACAAACCTTGTGACTCATTGTGGCATCCTGAACTGCTTTTAAAATTCCTTCAGTCTGGAACTGGAGGGAAAAGATACAACATCTTTAAGTAAATGCACTCATCTATAAAATGTTAAATTAAAATTAATAACATGCAAACTTAATCCTTTAATTTGTAATGAGGAGTATGATAGACATGTTGCCTTTTTAGTGTTTATATCAGTGATCTGCCTTTTCTGTTGGACAAATCTCAAGTGCCAGAATTAACAGTGAATGACTGAGACAAAATGTCTGCTTTATGAAGATGATATACCCATATTATGAGCCACTCATCATGGCCTCCAAAAACACCTGAATCTTTTACAGGAGAACTGTGGCAAATGGGATCTACAGGTAAACCTAAATAGGACTAAAATTATAGTTTTCCATAAAAGCCCAAACACAATAAAAACACAGTTAATTTCCATATTAATGGAAACGAAATATATCACACTCTGGTATGTAGTTGGCTAGGGCTTACAATAAGTGCATGCATTTCTACAAGGAATACTAGAGGCTCAGCCAAAGCCGCATTGCTTATGCCATTCTGCAGAACGTCCTTGTGGCAATGTGCCTTCCACAATAGAGCTCCACTGGCTAAATGATCTGCCCCCTGATAACCTCAGTCATCTGTCCAGAACCTTGGTTGTTTCAAACTCAAACTCATGGAGCAAGTACTCACTGCCAGTACCTGTGACTGCCCCTGAGCTGTCCACTTGTATAGTTGCCCCTCTTTCACTAATGTGCCAAGCCAAACCTCTGTGCCTTCTGTCCCCCTCCCTCCTTTCTCCTCTCCCCTCTACTCTGATTGATTCTTCTGATGTATTGTGCCTTTATCTTAAGTATCTGTTTTATTGGCTTAGGAAACATTGTATCATCCTTGAAATTTGAATGTAAGCAATAGCTTAATTAGCTTGAAACCTATGTACCATGTTTGACTCTGGGTTGTTTTACCCTCCGCATTCAGATGAAATGCCTTTCAATATATTGCTCGTTACCTTTGTACCATACTTGACTCTGGATTGTTTTACCCTCCTCATTCATTTGTAACACCTTTCATTGCATTGTCCATTTCTCTTGTTTTGTACTTCCATGATGTTGAGCCTTTGCAAAGGAGTCTCTGACTCAAAGGTTTGTAATTCCGATATTTCAATAAATAAATAAATAAATAAAATGAATAGAAACATAAACAATTATGGCAGAAAATGACCCATGGACCATATAGTCTGCCTGAGTACCCTATTTAGCCTTGAGACCTATTGTCCCTTCAGGGTCCTAGCCCTCCTCAACCTCCCCCCATTCTCCTCCCAGTTCCTGCTGCCCCGAGCAACCACTATACCCTTTATTCACTCTCAAACATCTTTAAAATGACCACTGGTTTTTGCACCTACCACTTTGGCTGGTAGACTGTTCCACAGCTTCACCACTCTTTCTATAAAATAATACTTCCATGTGTCCCTTCTGAACCTCCCTGCTGTTAATGTCCACTCATGTCCATGTGACTGCAAGCTAATATTCAAGGTAAATAGTTTCCCACAGTTCACTTTGTTAATTCCTTTTTGGAACTTGAAGGTCTCTATCATATCTCCCCTCTTCCTTCTGGTCTCCAGTGAGTACATATTCAGTGCCTTGAGGCACTCCTGATAGGGCCTATCCTATTGGGCTGCAATAATTTTCATCACCCTGTGATGCACCATCTCCAGTCTATCCCAATCTTTCCTAAGGTGAGGACTCCAGCACTGGGCATACTACGCCAGGTGTGGCCTCATTAAGGCTCTATAAAGGGGAAATATTACCCCTTCCCTTCTGTTATCAATACCCCTCCCAATACAACCCAGCATCCTACTCATGTTTCTATATGTCTTGTTGCACTGACTCAATTGTTTGAAGAATTTATTGATAACTGCAAGGTTCTATTCCTTAGGCATAGTGCAACATCTCACCCCATCCATCTGATACTCTGTCCTGAGATTCTTGTTCCCTAGGTGCATTACTTTGCACTTCATGGGGTTGAGTTCCAACTTCCAAACCTTAGACCACCTCTCTAGCTTTGGAAAGTCCCTATGCATTTCTCTGATTCCCTCATCACTATCCACCCTCCCACAGAGCTGAGTGTCAACTGTGAAGAGACACAACCTGCCCTGGATTCCATCACCAATGTCATTGATGAACATGTTAAAGAGGACCAGTTCTAGTAGATATCCCTATGGTACCCCATTCTTGACTCCCTGAGAACGTTAATCTAGCTGTCAAAAATCTTACAGGAAAAAAAGCCTTTCATGCCTTCTGTGCTATAAGAAACAACTTCACCCAATTCAACTGTCCTATAAAGCTATGATTAAAATAATTTGACACCATAATTTAGCCAATCTCTTTATATACTATATGACGGAAGTTTGGGGACCAACAATGAACTCACCCAGACTATACAGAATGGGAAAAAAACCCAGCAGAAGGAATGCATTTACTATTTTACAAGCACATTCTAAAGACTCACAGAAATGCCCTCAATAATGGCTGCAGGGCTGACTTAGGGCATTTCCTCTGTTGCTAAACACACAGAAATAAATAGTTAAATTATGTTCCTATCTACAGAAATGTGTAGAATATTCCTACCACTTCCAAGCACTAAATCATTTAAAGCACAGAACAGACAAAACCATAACACACTCCTAGGTGTCCATACTCTTTGCTCATGGTAATATTGGCTTTAAAGACTATGACACAAATAAACATAAATATGACAGTATCTTACCCAGAGCACTAGATAATGCCCTGAAAAACAAACATTCTATACCAGAAGCAGCAAATTAAAACTTAATAAAAGCTAGAGTGCTACAGATCCTTCCACAAAAAAAGTCACCATAGCTGTGGTACTTGACCTATTGGAGTTTCCTGTGGCAAGCAGGAGCCCAGAGGCCATGGTTCTGGTCTATAATAAGGCCATTACTACAGCCCTGAACTCTTTCACTCCTGTCCTCGTTCATCCTCTCTCCCTTCACCCTTGGTCCCCTTGGTTCGATGGGGCCTTGAGGGAGATGCAGTGACTTGGACAAAGGTTAGAGTGTTGCTGGTGGAAATCTGCCCTGGAGGCCGACAATCTTAGATTGCTAGAACATTACCAAGTCTGTCAATCAACAATCTCCCATAAGAAGGCAGAGTTCCTGTCTGGGGAGATTGCTGCTGCTCAGAATCGATCGGCTCAACTCTTTCGAACTATGGACAGGCTATATAACCTGGCTTGTCTGCAGTCTTGAAGATCCTTTTCACAATCGGTTCTTTGCAAATAAGGTGGTTGACATCAGGGCGGAGATCCAACCAGCACACTCTATGGGGGATGCTATTGATCAGAGCTCGGTCACTCCCCCCCATTTTTCCCTGGAGTACCTTTGACCAGCTGGAGCTTGTGGATGTTATGTGAATTATCTGCGTTATGTTCACTATGTGCTGTTGTTTGGATCTGGGCCCTACCTCCCTGATTATTGGTTGTTGTGACATCATTGTCCTTGTATAGATAGTCTGGTGCTCTCTTGAGTTGGGTAAGTTTTCTAGCTCTGTGAAGGAGGTGGTGGTGACATCCCTCCTGAAGAAAGCTTCTCTGGACCCAGACTGCCTTGCCAGCTACAGACCTATCTCTAACCTCCCCTTTGTGGGGAAGGCGATTGAGAAAGTAGTGGCCGTACAGTTGGAGAACCATTTGACAATCCATAGCATCTATTAAGTGCTCCAATCTGGTTTTCATAAGAGGCACAGTACCAAGACTGCACTGGTCCAGGTGCTCAATGATCTTCTGATGGTGAGAGATTGGAAAAGCCGTTCCATCCTGGTACTTCTAGATCTCTCTTCAGCATTTGACACTGTGGACCATGGATTGCTGCTTGAGCACCTGAGAGTCATCTGTGGCCTGTCTGGTACAGTCCTCCTCAGATGGTTTAAAGTGTTACTCACTGGCAGAACTCAGAGGGTGGTGTCAGGGATTTATTCCTCCAATCCTCTCTCTCTCTCTCTCTCTCTCTTTCTGTCATGTGGGGTCCTTCAGGGTTCAGTGCTGTCCCCTATGTTGTTTGCTCACATGGTGTACATGCTTCCCCTCGGAGATATTGTAAGATGGTATGGGCTGAGGTTTCACTGCTATGCTGATGACACCCAGCTCTACCTGTCTTTTGCACCCGACCAGGATAGTGCACTCTCGGTATTTAATAATTGCCTTGCTGAAATCCAGGATTGGATGAATTCCAGCTGGCTGAAGTTGAACTCAGGTAAGATGCAGATGATGGTTGTGGATCCAGGTCATTGGACAGGGGGTATGGGGGCTGGTCAGCATACGGGGCTTTTCCTGGGGGGCTCCCAGCTTCTTGCCTCCTAATGGGTGCGGGACCTGGGAGTGGTACTTGACGATGGGCAGACACTTCAATCTCAGGTGTCAGCAGTCATCAAGTTGTACTTTTATCATCTGAGGAACATCACTAGGGTCAAGCACCTTGTTCAATGTGGTGATCTTCCCACATTAGTCCACACCTTTGTGACCTTGCACCTTGATTATTGCAACTCCCTGTACATTGGGCTACCAGGGCTTGATATCCATTGCCTGCAGCTGGTGCAGAATGCAGCAGCCCAGTTGTTGATGGGGACTTCTCTGTCATGTTATATCACACCAATGCTGTGCAAACTGCACTGACTGCTGATTCAGTAGTGGGTCTCCTTCAAAGTCAGATGTCTGACTTATAAAACCCTACATGGACTTGGCCCAAACTACTTGAAAGAGCTTCTGTCCACCTACCACCCCGGGTGATCGCTCCGCTCAGCTGACAAAGAGTTGCTAGAGATTCCAAGGGTTCTATAAAATCTTCAGGGGTCCATGCATTTATGTATGTGGCCCCAGCCCTTTGGAATTCTCTACCCCTTCAGCAACGGGAGTGTCCGACTGTGGGGGGCTTCAAGCAGGCACTAAAAGCATTTCTGTGGTGCCAAGCATATGCTGCCTATTTATGCTGGATTTTATTGCTTATCTGTTTTATATTGTGTTTTATGTTTTATCCTGTTTTATTTATGCTTTTATGTAAAGTGCCATGATGCTCCAGAAAGGCGCTCTACAAATAAAGTTTGTTATTATTATTATTATCTGCATTCAGTCAAAACTGCTAAACACAGCCAAATTCTTACCAAATATAGAACCAGTGACAAAAATTTAGAAATAGAAACAGACAGGTACACATTACCTGGGAAACCTAAAGAAGCCCCACTCTGTATCCAGTGTGAAAGCAGTGAAATTAGAAAATACAACCGTATACAAGAACAATGCTTTCTAGAGCTACCACAAACGATAGAGGGGTTCTAGCTACTAAATGATGGAGCTAAACTTGGTATACTGTTGGGGGGAAGAAACACTGTAGCAGAAATAGCTGCAAACTACAGTATATAGCATTATCATCCTGCCACCAGCTTTGAAATATAACAGAGATGTATTTAAGTGCATTATAGTATATTTATGTATTATGAATACCTTGATGTATAAAGTTTGGCAATACCTAGACAGCAGAGTCAGCCACAGTGCAATGCAATAACTTTTTTTTTGCAAGTAATTTTATTTTATTAAAAGAATACAACACAGTATGTGCACACGCCAGGAGTAAAGTACAGGTAGATTCCAACCATTGCACATTTTAAGTGCCTTAGTACACAAATATTTGAGGTAGTTTTACATTTCACAAATAAACAAAAAAGAAAAGAAACACTCAAATGAAAAGCAACAAAAAGGAACAAAGACCCCCTCCTCCCCATAAACCCCCTCGGCAGCTATTCTAATACTAAGTGCAACAAAATTAGCTGTTAAACTTCTAAACTGTGATTATACACCTAATTAAGCTGTAGATTATACATATAATTGAGACCCAACTAACGGGGGGAGACATACCAGGTTGGCAATAGGGTGGGACCTAGTGAAGTAACTTTTTGAAGAACAAGATCTTATATAACGGTAGAGCATCCCTCTTTAACAGTTATATTTGTCCTTAAGATTTTGAGAAAACCCACCCCAATATCTTTGGAACTTGGCAAATGCATTAGTAACTGAGTAAGCTTGTCGTTCTGCTTACAAAGCATTTAGGAACTCTTCCCACCACTCCTGGAAGGAGGGGGTCCAAGTCTCCTGCCAATGGCGTAGAATAAGTACTTTAGTAACCAGTGTCACCAATGCCATTTGGCACCTTTGAGCAACAGAGGGGATACAATCATACCTTTCTAAGACACAGACCTCCCAACTAAAGAATGGCGCAAGGTTACAGAATGGCCTAATTTTTTGCTTGACCAGGTTCCATAGCCTCAAAATTTTGGGACTGGCCCAAAACTTATGAAGAGTGGTTGCCATGGGGTCATTACAGTCCTTGCAAGCTGGTGAATATCGGTTGTTTAGCCGATAAAGCTTTGCCGGGGACAAATAGAGATTATGTAACAACTTGAATTGAACATCTTGCAATCTGTCCTGCTTGACACATGAATATGTATCGACCCAGATTCTCTCCCATGTTGCATCCGGCCAATCCAAGGACATGTTGATTTTCCAATAAAGAGGAGCTGGCGATTGGTTGAAGTCTTGTCTTCCTGAAATGTATTTGTAAATTTTCGAGACAGGCCTACTAGACAGACCGATTATGCCCAGTTCCTCACATAACAGCCCTGCCTGGTTGGAACAGGTTGTTTTACCCACGAAAGCCTAATGCAGCTCGGACTTGCGCAGCCAGTACAGGGACTGGGGTTTAATCCCAAATTTTGTAGATAGGTTAGAAAGTGAGAGTATAGAGCCCTCCGAGTAGAAGTCCTTATCTGAATCTTATAGGTAGGCTTGGGGTAAAATCTAGTAATTAGTTGGTTACCTACTAAGAAGTTAGGGTTTCTTAATAAATGCTGAGATAAATCATAAAACTGCCTAACTTTTAATCTTGTAAATAATTGGTTCATGGCTTTTATGTCCCAACCTAGAGGGTAGATCCAACTTTTCTAGGAACCTTGGTCCACGGCATACCAAAGAGATTCTGGATCCAGTCCAAGTTTCTTGGCCAAGGCCAGATCCAGGCTAAGACCAGGACGGAGGGCATCGGCCTTACCCGCCCATAATGCTGCTCTGGAGGCGTGGATCGCTAGATAATAAGTAAAAAAATCAGGTAGTTGGAGACCACCTAACTTTCACTGCCGACATAGCTTTAGGTAAGCCCTACGTGGAAGTTTACCTCTCCAGAGAAAATCAGCGCAATATTTATTGAGGGGATTAAAGTAAGATTTAGGGAGATATACATTGAGGTTCGAGAGAGGGTAGAAAATTTTTGGCAAAATCACCATTTTGTTCATGTTAATTCTACCTGAAAAGGTCAATGGGAGTTTCGACCATCTTTCTAAATCCTCTTTAATAGACTTGAACAGAGGTCTGAGATTTAAATTAGGTAGTTCCTCTAAATTTTTGGAAATTTGGATACCCAGATGTAATATAGACTTGGTTTGCCATTGCATACCTAAAGAGAAGCACCAGCTTTTGTGCAGATGAGAGGAGAGGGGATAAAGTATGGACTTTGTTAAATTTAGCTTGTAACCCGAGAGTTGACTAAACATATTAATCAAACTTAATACTCGTGGGAGTGACAATGTGGTATTGCGGATGTGTAGTAATAAGTCGTCTGCAAAGGCAGAAAGTTTATGCTCTACTTCACCCAAATAAATCCTTGAACTATGAGTCCCCTTAATTAACCGTATTAAGGTTCTATATATAGGCTAAACAAGATGTGACAAAGGGCACCCCTGTCTGGTTCCCTTAACAAAGGAAAGGCATCCAAATTATGTTGTTGCACTGGATTCTAGCAGTTGGACACATACAAAACCCTTATCATCTGCAAAATTCTTCGGAAGCCGACATTTCGCCAGGGTTGCAAACATAAAAGACCATTCCACTCTGTCGAATGCCTTTTCTGCATCTAGTGAAACCAGAGATGCTTCCATATCTGGGTCCACTGAGGCAGAAATCAAGTAGAACAATTTCTAAAATGGTCGGCCGACGATCACCCTTCACAAAGCCGGCCTGCTCTGGGCTAACCAGGTCTAACCAAACTTGTTTTAGTCTATCAGCCAAGATTTTAGCAAAATTTTACAGTCCAGATTCAGTAAAGAAATTGGTCTAAAGTTACCCACTAATTCTGGAGATTTCCCGGGTTTGGGTAATAGAATTATTCTGGCTTCAAAAATAGTTTTATTGGAGATACCAGATTTAAGCCAATATGCAAAAAGTTGTTTCAATAACGGAATGAGGTTTTGCTTGAACAGTTTATAAAAGTAAGGTGTGGATCCATCCGGACCAGGAGCTTTATCGGTTTTCAGGGAATCAACAGCCCCCCCATCTCCTCATCCGAGATGGGCGCTATTAACTTTTGTCTAGAACCATCTGATAAGCAAGGAAGGGAGACGTTAGCCAGAAAATCTTCCAATTTAGACATATCTGGCGAGGAAGAAAGTTGGCTAGAGTACAGATCCCTATAATAATCAACAAAAATATTTAAAATGTCCTTAGAGTCTGTAATCACTTGGTTAGACACCGGATGCCTTAAAGCTGTCACCCACTTGGCTTCTGATTTTTGTCTTAATTGCCAGGCCAATAATTTCCCAGCTTTGCTACCGTAGCCTAAATACATTGCTTTAATCTTGTTAGATGAGTTTATAGTCCTCTCTCTCAAGGTATTGGCATACTTCAGTCTCAGTGCCACTAAGTCTTGCTCCTGGATGTCAGATCTTAAATCATCTGGTATAGATTCCAACTCCCCTAATTGCTTTCAAGGAATTAGCTATCCCTTGCGAAATCTTAGCCTTGCGGACTGTTGCTATCCGGATTAGTTCCCCTCTCCACACTGCCTTTAGGGTTGCACAACCTTGATCTACTGCCTCGATTGAGCCCCAGTTAAATTCTACTGAACTATTCAAAAAGTCACGAAACCAAGTTAGAACCTGAAGCGTCCTTTAAAATATCATTATTCAGTGACCAGGAATAAGACCTTGAGGGAACTGATGATGCTACCCAGCAAATTTTGATAGGGGAATGGTCAGAGATCACCCTTGGTAAGTACTGCCTCTACCACACCGCTTATACACTGTGGGTTCACTAGAAAATAATCAATCCTTGAAAGTGTTTTATGGATGGGAGAGTAAAAGGTGTACTCGCGAATAGCGGGATTAAGTAACCTCCAAGGGTCAACTAACCCTTAAAAAGCCACCAGCTCATCCAAAGCTCGTTGGGCAGGTGAGGGCCACATACCTCTCCAGCAGGAGCGATTCAGCCTATTAGACCGGACTATGTTCCAGTCCCCCCCCAAAATAATTGGGAACTCTTTAAAGGGTGATAGAGTCGTTGCCAGCTGGGTAAAAAAGGATGGTGAGTCCAGATTAGGGCCGTATATTGATCCCAGTACTAGTTGTTGCCCTCCGAGTCTTCCCGAAACAATAATATACCTGCCATTAGGGTCAGAAACTATTTCTGAATGAATAAATGGTACCCCTCGGGCTATCAAGATAGCCACCCACATTACTTGAAGAAAACCCGGCTCAAAGACCTGACCTACCCATTTCTTTCTTAGGTGAGATAAGCGATCTGGAAGGGTATGGGTTTCCTGCAAAAAAACTATTGCCGGATTGTAGTGGGCCAAGTGATTCAATATTACATATTTCTTACAATTGTCCCTACCCCCTTTAATATTCCATGAAAGACAGTTTAATTTAACAGCCATTTGTGCAATTTCCCAAACAGAGAAGATTAGGATTGCTGCCCTCCCGGCCCCCTTCCTGTTCATACCAACCCAGAATCCTCAAATTAAACCCCCCACCCCTTGTCCCCAAACCCCCTTCAAAAAATAATCTTAAACTGACCCCCCTGGCCCGAAGCCTACTCCTCTGACTTTGGTTCATGGCACGTCACAGAGATGGGGGCCCCCCACTCCTTACTCAGTGCACAACAAGGACCAGTTTAAACATTAAAGGTCTGGTGTATAAGCCCCTAAAATACACTGCCAATGGGGCTACACCATAGTAGAATTAATTTAGCTGTCCAGCCTTGAGAAAGCCAGTTACGAGAAAAACGAGAGAGAAAATACACTCTGGGACGCCATGAGAGCTTGACCCATTTGGCCATCTTAGGACTCTAGCATAGTCCTTTATAATACTTGATCCCAAAATAAACAGAGGAGCCAAAACTACCAGGGATGTCTAGGAGACTTCCCAGTGCTCCCAGGCATGCATATTTTAACAAAGAATTACATGCCCAGGTAAAACGCTCCCTAACGTGTAATAATGAGGTTCCTGCTGTAAAAGGAAGCAAAGGGGAGAGAACCCAGGGTGGCCAGGTGCCTCATCCCCATCACATTTCTGAGCTCTGGCCGAGACACCAGCCCACCTACTGATGACAAGAAGGCTAGTATACCCCGCTCCAGCAGGTCCCATAAACAATGCTGCCCTACCTCCACTAAGTGTAAGAGGAGCTTGCGTTACTGTAGTGCAACCATTACGAGGGATAGAGCACGTTAGTAGAGCGATAGCTCTCTCTGGTGGGCTAATTAAATAAGGTGTTCACTCCCTGTCACACTAAATAACAAAGAAGTGAGAACATATTGGTAAAAAACAAATTATTCTCAGTAGGCAGTCCCAACCATCTTAGTGATTTAGCAGTCCAGTAAAATACACATAAGTCCAAAGAAGATACAATACAGGCAACAACATGAATCCTGTGGCATAACTTTCAACTTATGACATCCACTGAAGTACTGGTCTTCTGATCAGGTCTTGGAGAACAGTTCAGGCAATGAGGCTCTTAGCAGTGTTAACGCTTCTTCTGCTGAATCGAAACGCTTGACTCCTTCCTTAAGTGCAATCTCGAGTTTCGCCGGGTAAAGCATTTGGTGGCGGATCCCTGCCGCCCAGAGCTTGGATGTCACGGGCCTGAAACTCGCTCTCGCCTGCCTCATTTTCCAAGTGAGATCGGGGACCAAACGTAGTCGCTTCCCTTCCCAATGAAAGGTAGATAACTTCCTAATTTCTCTCAGCAGATGCTCTCGATCCAGGTAGTTTAATAATTTAAAGATTATTGGCCTTGGTGGATCAGAGGGGGGGGTTTAGCTCTGAGAGCACGGTGTCCACGCTCGATGACATACTCCGCCCATTTGGAGGCCGGCAGATTTTTAAATAACTTCTGCAGGAAAGAGCACCGTGTTTGATCCTCTTCACCTTCTGAGCCCCAGAAGGACTAAATTATCCTCCTGCTTCTCCCCTCAAGATCGTCGAGGCGATCCTCTAACTTGCCACCAGCTTCTTGCACTCCAGGATTGTAGGCCCGACTTTTCCACCAGTGCTCGATAGATGGAACATCAGTGTCCATCACCCGACGGGCCAATTGGGTTAACGGCGGCTTAAAAACTGCCACCTCGTCGACCAGCTTGAATAGGGCTTCCTTGATTGTGGATAGATCACTATATATTTTCGCAGGCGTGATTTCTTCTGGTACAGTTATAGGTGATGAGCTGCAGCGGGGCCTCTTCACCTCCAATTCTGCGTCAGGAGCTTGCATTTCACAATGTGGTCACTTTTCTCCCGCACCGGTGCTCGCTTTAGCCCTTAAACTCTCAATTAGAGTAAGTTGGTACAGCAATGCCTTCAAAATCGAGGAATAAAGTGATTAGGAGTGAGAGCCCCAGAAAGCTGCTGCTACTCCTCCATGAGCGTCACATGACCTCGCAACGCAATAACTTGCAGGAAGTGACATGCCACAAAACACTGCATGACAAAAGGGCTTAACCCCTATAGTGCCCTATGTCGTACTGTGTACGACACAGGAAACAGCTGCACATGGCCATAAAGATGTATGTTGTACGTCTGGCCATAAATCTCTCCAGTATACCGGGGATCTGGTGTGATTTACAAGCTTTGACCCCTGAGGTCACAAGATCAGATGGCAGTCTCGTGATCCTGGGGGTGTGGAATGCAGCAGACATCATGTGTTTGAAGAAGCATGCAAACACGTGGCTTGTCTGGGTTTGTCTGTTTTCACTTTCTGCTGGGCTGCACTCTGATAAGCGACGGTGTACCAGAGCACACAGAGGTTGCTACAGTTGCTAATAAAACTGATTGATAACTTGATTTTAAGTTGCAAATCAAGGACCTGCAGTGTCCTGAAAGAGATTTATTGTGTTTCTGAAGCTAGTGTGGGTGCTAAGCAGACTCATTTAGTAGAAAAAAAAAGTTAAAAGTTCATTGCTCTTTTTCTCCAGCCTTTGCCTTGTATTTTGGCAATTTAATTTTTTTTTTACTTTTTTTTTGCAGACAACTGTTGTTTTAGAACTTATTAGTTTCTAACTGGTGTTTTGTGGTGTGTTAAAAAGAAGTTTTGTTTTATAAAGTGCCTTTCATTTGCTTTATTTTGATTTGTACTCCTTTCCAGTGCTCCAGGGTCACCCCGTAAACGAGCCTTGTGTCCAGTGGGTCTTACCCAGTTACTTAGGAATAATATATATATATATATATATATATATATATATATATATATATATGTATATTTAAATAACTTGATATTTTGTGTACATTACAGTAAAAGTGTAACCCTGAGCAAGTCACTTAACTTCCTTGTGTTCCCAGGTTGCACCTGTAAACAAGCTTCCAGCTTAGTGTGTCCTTCCTGGTAAAAAAAAAAGAAAAGAAAACACTGTGTCACTCTGTCTATAGTAAGATAGAAGCCTAGGGCTCTAGGATTTCTTTTAGTTACAAACAATAGCAAAAATTATTTTTGAGTTAGTGATTAGTGACGCTGTAAGTGCTCATAGTGTGATGCAATTGTATATTGTTTACTGCTTTTGGTGAAGAGTGTGTGCCTTCTGTTTTATACAGTTTTGGTTGTTTGGGGCCTGACACACCACTGTCACTCTGAGATAACCTTTCTTCCTGTCCTTTCTAGATACAACCAACCCCCCCCCAATAAAAATAGCATAAAAGCATCTGAGCTATTATACAGCAATGCTGGAAGTATCTGTAGTGGGATACAAACCTAGGGCTCTAGGTTCTTGCATAGATAACAAAGAATAAATAAAATTCAGAAAACAATCCAGATATTATTCAGCAATTATACCCAGCCACAATGTAAGTGTCCCTGGTGAGATTCAAACCTTGACCTCTTGGTTCTTACTTGTGTGCTTCAAGCACTAGACAAAAATATTTAGTGCCTTTTACTTGCCCTATGCCAAAGTGCTTTACAATACAGGAGAGGGAGGGGGGAGAAAGAGTATCTCTGCCACTAAGACATACTGACTGCTAATCATGCCAAAGAAATACACTGCAGAGGAGATCTTAAAATATATTATCAGCTCTGATTCAGAGTTGGATGATTTTGATGATCCAGAGTCTGGGAGTGGCTACTGTCCAAGCAGTATTCCTACTGATGATACAATATTGAGTGATGCCAGCGAGGGTGGTCAGTACAGTCCTAAGACTAAGTCGAAGTCCCCACATGGATGCCAGTGCACATGTGTGCCCACCAGTGAGCACCAGCCAAAGCATAAACAGAAAAAGCAGAATTCGCAGCCCAAGCAAGCATCCAAACATAAAAAGCAGAAGAAGCATGGGGATCTCCCTAAGCCTGTGCAGATACCAGAGCCTGATACATTTCCCCAGAAAGAGGCCCCATGTGTGCCTTTGATGGAGCCGGATGCCACAATGCAGGCAGAGGGAAGTCACATGAAGCATAAATGTAAGCAGAAGCACCTGCCATTTACTCATGTTATGGCGCCTACAACACAGTATGAGGGTAAATGCAAAAAGCACAAAAAAAAGTGCAAATATCTGCCTCAGCCAGAATTAGAGCCCCAGCCTAAGCCGGAATCTCAACCCAAAAGGTGTAAGCTAATGTGCAAGCAGTTCTCTGACACTAGCACACTACTCAAGCCTGAAACTCTGCCCAGAGCAGATACCCTGCTTGAGCATGACCCCCCTGAACAAGCCTTATTCTCTGCCTGCATATGACTCCCCACCTGAGCCTGATGTCCTGCCTAAACCTGACACATTGCCTGAGCCTGACATGTTACCTGAGCCTGACACTCTGAACAAGCCTGATGCATTGCCTGAGCCTGACACTCTGTCCGAGTCTGACATGTTGCTGGAGCCTGACATGTTGACAGAGCCTGACACACTGCCTGAGCCTGACACATTGCCTGAGCCTGATGTATTGCCTGAGGCTAATACATTGCCTGAGCCTGACACTCTGCCCAAGTCCTGCATCTTACCTGAGGGAGACACTCAGCTTGAGCATAATACACTGTTTGAGCCTGACACCTGCAGTGCCACTTTCTCAGAAAAAGCTGATCCTTTGGCACTGCCTGAGTCTGAAACTACTGCCCCAGTGTTAGCTACAGGTCATAGCATAGTGGTTATACTCCAGTTTACCAATGGAATTCACAAAATATGGAAAAACCATGTGTTCCACCATTTACTGGTAATACAGGTGTCCAGGTTGACACAAAGGAATTTACCCCCCTAGAATATTTTCACTTATTTTTTAGTGATGAAATACTTTCTCACATAGTGGCTCAAACAAATTTATATGCAGATCAGTTTTTGGCTCAGTATGGGGACAAGCTAAAACCACATGCAAGGGCTCGCTAATGGACTCCCACAAACTTAGAGGAAATGAAAAGGTTCTGGGGTTTGACATTTTTAATGGGGATTGTGAAAAAGCCCGCCATCAGCTTGTGCTGGTCCACCCACCCTACTCATTCTACCCCTCTATTTCCAGCTGTAATGAACAGGAACCGATTTCAGCTTCTGCTGAGATTTATGAACGACAATGACAACACTAAGGCTTTGCCAAGGGACCATCCAGAGAATGATAGGCTTTTTAAATTACAGTCTATTACTGATCATCTTTTTAAAATGTTTTCCGAGGTGTACACCCCATCCCAAAACATTTCAGTGGATTAGTCTTTTCTGCTTTTCAAAGGGAAAATAATATTTAAACAATATCTTCCTCTGAAATGTGCCTGATATGGAATTAAAATGTACAAACTTTGTGAAAGTTCCACCGTGTACACATACCATTTTAGAATCTAAATAGGAAAGGATGCCACACAGGATGTTACAAGCTGCTCCCCATGTCTAAACACAAATGAGAAAATTGCGTGGGACCTAATTCTTCCTTTGCTAGGCTCTGGCTACAACCTGTACGTTGATAACTTCTATACTGGGATTCCTCTGTTTAATATTCTGTATCAGTCTGATACAGTAGCTTGTGGTACCATCAGATCTAACAGGCAACATTTCCCCAAAGAGCTAGAAGCCAGAAAGCAAAAACATGGTGAGACCAGTGCTCTCCGTTGTGATGAACTACTGGTTGTAAAATTCACAGATAAAAAAGATGTGTATCTCCTTAGTACACTTCATGATGAATCCACAGCAGCAGTTCCAGTTTGTGGTCAGGACAAATTGATAAGTAAGCCTCAGTGTGTTTAGATTGTAACAAACATATGGGAGGTGTGGACAAAACAGATCAGACGCTTGAGCCCTATGATGCCACTCGAAAAACAATGGCTTGGTACAAGAAATTAGCTGTTCACCTGTTTCAGCTGGCTATGTATAATGCTTTTATTTTGTAGCGGGCAAAGTCATCTGGTCATTTAAAATCCTTCCTAGATTTCCAAACAGATGTCATTTCAAGTCTTCTATTTGATTCAGCAGAAATACCAGAAATAGAAAGAAATGAGTGTGTAGCCAGACTAGCTGAAAAACATTTCTGCAGAACATTGCCACCTACTGAAAGGAAGGCTAGGCCCCAGAGGAGATGTAGAGTCTGCTACAAAAAAGGCTTCAGGAAAGACTCAAGATATTACTGTCCACACTGTCCCATAGAGCCAGGGCTGTGCCTGGAGAACTGTTTTGAGAAATACCACACCAAGCCCATTTACTGGAATGACTGATGGGTGTAAAAATTCGTCTTGAATAGGACACAATGAGGCCAAAGCAGTTATTAGGTTAAAAACATTTTGGGAGATGTTATTTTCTTATCTAAGCACCCACAAACCATTGTTTGTACTCTTTTGGTAACCAAGTAAGGCCCACGAAACACAATACCTGTTTGTAGGGGCAACCTGGAAACACTGGGGATGTTATGTGACTTGCTCAGGGTCACACAGTATGCAAGTGGAGGTGGTGAGAATCAAACCCAGCGCTGTACCAAACTTGATCATGGCTCATTACACTAATCACTAGGCTATATTGTCAGCCCTTTATTCAAGAGCCTTTAGGATATCATTTTATTTTACTCTGTATGGGCAAACTCACTTTATTTCTGATTCTGCCAGAGTATTTTGGTAATGCAAATGTAAAACACATGCAGTCTTACCATGGCATTCTGTCCAGACCTGCCTATTACAATATGCTTTTGTAGAAACCTTTGTCATGCAGCCCCTCCCTGCCTGCATTCCCCACCTCCATAAAACTTCAGTGCATTGTATTACCCAGGGAACAATATATATTGCTTTAAGGATTACAAAATAAAGATTTTAAGGATGTCTGAGAAAGTATCCTACCCACATGTTCACTATCTATAATCTTCTAGTGAATTAAGCTCCACAGCTAAAAATACTAAATAAAATGCAATTTTTTGGCCCTTTTTCTACCTAATTATCTGGCTGCCTCATTTATCAAATACAAACTCCTACCATGTTGGGCTTCTTTGGGGAGTACTAACTGTGTTGGTACCACAGACTTACACCTCCACCAAAGGACCCTTGGTACAAAATGCTCCAAACCTGCTATCACTGTACAGTAAAGGGATCTGAAATGCATTTAGCAACCTGTGTTTTTGGCTTACATCTGCCAGACTCTGGTAACGAAACATAAATTTAATGCCACATTAAGCAGTACCCTCTTGAGAATAAAAGAAAAGTTTTCATATACCAGCATCCTATTAACTTGCTGAAATGAGAGAATTATGCAAAATTTCTTTATTTTCCATAGTATTACTAAATGTAGAGGAGGATTATGGGTAGTACATACTTTGGTAACAAGCAGTCTTACCTGTGATTACAAGTATTTAATTGTGTTTCAAAAAATATATACTTTTCTTATGATATCCTGGTGTCCCGAGATCAATGCTGTGGATTTTCCATTGTGGGCATAAGTTTTCTGCTTTAGAATATACATCGCACCCTATAGGTTTCAAGCCTATTTCAACCAAACCTTTGTGATGAAGGTATATAAATGTGGTATAATTGTAACCAGTTCTCTAAGCAAAATCCAGAAATGTGGTGTTTATGTACCTCCATTCTATGTTACATAGATATTCAGTTTGCTAAACTGTGAAAACAATCTGAATTTCCATCATTTTGCATAGTTCTACCAAATGTAAAGGAGGATTATGGATAGCAAGCATTTGGACAGCAGGCATTGTCATACATTTTTAAAACCAGCATTTTGTGCAGTTTCAGAAAACATATACTTTTCTTATGATATCATGGTGTCCTGAGAGCAATGCTGTAGATTTTCTATGTTGGGTCTACATTTTCTCCTTTGAAATATACATAGCACCCTATAGGTTTCAAGTCTATTTCAACCAAATTTTTGTGGTAAGGATACACAAATGTGACATCATTGTAACCAGTGCTCTAAGCAGAACCCACAAATGTGGTGTTTGTGTACCTCCAACCTATGTTACATAGATATTTGGTTTGCTAAACTGTGAAAATGATGCAAATTTCCATAATTTTGCATAGTTCTGCCAAATGTGAAGGAGGATTATGGATAGCAAATATTTGGACAGCAGGCAATGTCATACATTTTTAAAACCAGCATTTTGTGCAGTTTCAGAAAATATATACTTTTCTTATGATATCATGGTGTCCTGAGATCAGTGCTGTAGATTTTCAATGGTGGGTCTACATTTTCTCCTTTAAAATATACATAGCACCCTATAGGTTTCAAGTCTATTTCAACCAAATCTTTGTGGTAAGAATACATAAATGTGACATCATTGAAACCAGTACTCTAAGCAGAACCCACAAATGTGGTGTTTGTGTACCTCCATCCTATGTTACATAGATATTTGGTTTGCTAAACTGTGAAAATGATGCAAATTTCCATACTTTTGCATATGTCTACCAAATGTAAAGGAGAATTATGGGTAGCAAACATTTGGACAGCAGGCATTGTCATACATTTTTAAAAACAGTATCTTGTGCAGTTTCAGAAAATATATATGTTTTCTACAGTACCATGGTGTCCTGAATGTCTACAAGCCAGAGAACCAGTGTTGTGTATTTTCCACAGTGGGCCAAAATGTCCCCCCTTTGAAATGTTCTTAGCACTATTTAGGTTTTGAGCCCATTTCCACCAAATCTTTGGGGTAAAGGTACATAAATGTGGCATCACTGTAACAGGTACTCTCAGCAAAATCCACAATTGTGATATTTGGGTACCTCCATCCTATTTTACATAGACATTTGGTTTGCTAAATTGTGAAAATTAGGCAAATGTCCATCATTTTCCATCATTCTACCAAATGTAAAGAAGGATTATGGGTAGCAAATATTTGAATAGTGGGAAATTTCATACATTTTTAAAAACAGCATCTTATGCAGTTTCAGAAAATATATACTTTTTCTGTGATACCATGATGTCCTAAATGCCAACAAGCCAGAGAAGCAATGCTATGCATTTTTCATTGAGGGCTTAAACTATCCCCTTTAAAATACATATAGCACCCTGTATGTTTCAAGCCTATTTAAACCAAATCTTTGGGGAAAAGGTACACATGTGTGGTATCATTGTAACTGCTACATTCAGCAGTATCCATAAATCTGGTACTTTTGTGCCTCCATCCTATTTTACATAGTCATTTGATTTGTTAAATTGTGAAAACTATGCAAACATCCATAATTTTACATAGTTCTAGCAGATGTAAATGAGGATTATGGGTAGCAATCATTTGAATAGCAGGCAATGTTATATATTTTTAAAAACAGTATCTTATGCAGTTTCAGAAAATACATACTTTTTGGTGATACCATGGTGTCCTGAATGTCTACAGCTCAGAGAAGTAATGCTATGTGTTTTGCACTGTGGTCTTAAATTATCCCCTTTAAAATACACATATCACCTTGTATGTTTCAAGCCTATTTAAACCAAATCTTTGTGATAAAGGTAAATAAATATGATATCATTGTAACTGGTACTTTCAGCAGAATCCATAAATTTAGTATTTGTGTACCTCCATCCTATTTTACATAGTCATCGATGTATTAAATTGTGAAAACTATGTGAATTTCCGTTAAGTTTACATTGTTATAACAGATGCAAAGGAGGATTATGGATAGCAATCATTTTGATAGCAGGCAATGTCATGCATTTTTAAAAACAGCATCTTAGCAGTTTCAGAAAATATATACTTTTTCTATAGTACCATGGTGTTCTGAATGTCTACAGCCCAGAGAAGCAACGATATGTGTTTTTTCAGTGTGGGCCTAAATTTTCCCCTTTAAAATACGCCTAGCATCATATAGGTTTCAAGTGTTGCATCCCGGCTGGCACCCCTATATATCTTGCAATTCTAATCAAACTATTTTAAATTGAATAGAGAAACAGAAAGAGAGATAATTTCAAGTGCAAGGAGTTAAAGTGTACTGCTTACGTTTGCACAGTGAATAAGTGGTAGCAGTGGGATTCCATCCTTCATTTCCAGGTTTGCAGCTCTGTGCTCTAATCATGTGGCTCTTGCACACTGATTCCACTGACAGAATATGATTATTTTCACCATGTTCTTAACTGCTATAGACAAAACTAGGATACCAGTTGGGAGGTTAAAAATAACTTTAGGACCTGTGGGCCATCACTTTCCTTCCCATTTGTAGGTAAATCCAAGACACTAGCAGGGAGATATGGGATTTCATCTGATCCTACACATCCTACCATCTTGTTAAGGCTGTTGAAGCCTGGACATTGGTAGAAGACATTGAATTACTCAAGGTATGTGTGTCCTCAACTCTTTCCTCACAGGCAGATAAAACAAAGACAGTGGAAGGAAAATAGCAATCATTTTAAGGGCCTACATGCCCTCAACTACCATGGAAGGGCCATAATCACATCATCCCTGACCCTTGTGCCCAGAAAGAAATCTCATACCACATGACAGCAAATGGCAATGTTAGGAGGAAAGATAGTGGAATTACTCCCATTGGAATAATGGGATGCAATTCCATTCTTATTACAGTATTTTTTTTTTTAGTTTTTGTTAACCAGGTATGTTTTTGTTAACCAGATAAGTGTACTACACTTAAAATGCCTATTTTCAGACATAACAAGGGTGTACACAAATCACAGCCATACAACTAACAAAGTTTAAAAACACAATACAGGATGATTTATTTATTTGCTTTTGGTAACTGGGTAAGTGCACTAGGCATAGCAATGTCTATTTTCATGCACAACCCGGGAGGGTACAAATAACAAACAGTTTGAAGCAGTACAACAATTGGTAATACAGAGGGGGTACAGCTACAAATACAATTACCAGTGAGATAGAAATACAGTTGGGACAAAAGCAAGAGAGATGCAAGTGCGAGTTCAACAATATTCAGGATACAAAATATGAGCGATATCATTACAAACATTTCACAAAATACAGTAAAAGTGCATTTAAACATTGCCTTAAGTAGGAACACAACAGAGTCAAATTGTGAGCAACCACAGGACTAAAGGTCCTAAGAAGTACAAGAGTGCTAGTTCAGAGAAAAGATCCATGTTCAAGACCAGGGTATATGTGCTATACTGTCGACCAGAAACGCATGGATATAGAGGAGGGAGAAGTAGGAAATTAAGACAGAGGAGTGGAGGTGGGAAGGGATGTGAGCCTAACAAAAGCAAGGCTAAGGCTAGAAAGAAAGAAAGCAGGAAGCCAGGTTGAGAGGAAAGATGGAGGCGAGAAGGGCAACAGTAGGTAGAGACATGGTGGACAGGAGTTAGGGGCTGGAGGGTTTAAGGTGGGCAAAAGCATGTGCAGAGGGTTGAGACAAGTAGATGACTGTGGTGCAGCCTCTTAAAACAGGCATGGGTAGGACCAAAATGAATGTCTTGGGGAAGGGAGTTCCAATATTTAGGTGCCATACACGAGAAATCCCACACACCCATGGTGGTTTTACATCTTAGAATGTGGAGATAAGCAAGGTCAGTGGATCTAAGCCCACAGGAGCTGGTATGAGTGCCCAGCAGGCAGGCAAGGGATTGAGGGAGACTGATCTGGCAATACCATCAATGAAAGATCCAAGGGACCTGAGCTGATAGGCAGTAGGGGACAGCCATTTTAGATCAGCATAAAGTTGGCAGTGGTACTTGTAATGAGGGGATGTGGAGGAATAGTGGCAGATATTATTATAGGTGGTATCCCCTCTGCATCTTTTGATTGCATTCCTATAAATCACTCTGACCAGCATGAAAATCAGATGGTGTGGAGAGTCAACTATATCTTTGTGAAGTTCTATCTGCTATTCCCAGGCACCTTATTTCTTTATAATTTTGGTAACTGGGAGAGGCACGTTGAGTTGCGCTCATTTCCAGGTGTGACTCGGGGTGGGGAGGAAAGGGGTAAAATACCTTGGAAGTGGTCTGGCATTTGTATCAACTAAAATTGTAATTATGCAGCTTGTGATGGACTTTGGGACATTATATTTAGCTCTTCAGATAAAACAGTTATTATCTTTGATCCTTTGTGCTTATTCATGCCTTCTGTATGCTTTGTTTTTCAACAGAAAAACATTTTGCTTTTTGCACTGGTTTGCACAATAATATTATGCATTTGTCACTTTAAATGTTCAACCTGTGACATAATTCACTGGGCCATATTTATACAAGACCCTATAAGAGAACCATTGCCCTTAAAAAATACCTGCATGGATAAAAAACAGTATTGGGAGGGTTGGCTGCTATGAGGGAGCTCTAGCGCTTTTTGGTAGTATACCCAGCACCATATTATTGGATACTAAGTGAGTTGCCTAATCAATTTTGATATCATGTACATCTTTGAGTGAGTGTTTTTGTGGGGATTTTAAGTGTAAGGTCTCTTTGGTTGCCCTCTATAGTTTGTTGACCCTACATACTGCAGTAGCTTGGGGCAGTTCCTTGTTTGTTTTTTTGCTGCCATTCAGATACTGCCAAAATGGACAAGGCTTCCTCTTATGCCAAGGATAAATGTTGTGCACAGAGTACCTGAATGTTACATAACAGCTTCTGTGCCTTAAAGAAATGTACTGTATAAACTGAAAACGCAATTTTGACCATACCATCAGAAGTCTTGGCCTCTACGCAGTGGTACCTTTCCCATCAAGGAAACCCTGAACTATCTGATTTATGTAGAAAGCAAAGCATGAAACATGTTAGTCAATGTCTTGAACTGTCTTTACAATGTTCTCTGCATTATCTAACACTGTACAACCTGGGGTTAATGAGTCTGGTGTCACTGCAACCTAGCATTCAAAAGGTTTGTCTCCTTAGCAGCCTAGTTAGGTTTACTTCATGATTGTCATTCTGGAATCCATAGACACTTATGGCTGCCTTCTTGTGAAATTTTGAGGGCCCTTGTGACATAGGGCTATTAATGCTGCTGATATTTTACCCAGTGAAAGAGAACAAGAAGGTTCAAGGGAAATTAACACAGTTGGTGGCCATTGCCATTTGGTCTGTGGTCTGACCACTTATCCACTAAGGGTGAGAGATATAGGCTTTGAGTAGGGCTCCATAGATTTGCTTCAGCATCAAGACTTTGGCTTAGACACTTTCACTGCCAATGCAGGACTTGACACAGTGTAATAGTAGAGTGCAAATAAGGTAAAACAAACAAAAAAGTGCAGCAATCCTGTATATCAACAATCACAAACATGTTTTGTTTAAAGGTAAAAACTCACAGCTTGTTTCATCAGCTTGCATACAAAAATCAGCATGGCACTGGGAAAAATAAGGTAGTCAAGTCAAGTCAATCTTTATTTATATAGTGCCTTTCAATATCAAGGGGCTTTACAGAGTATGAACCACAAATGTGCAAACATTCAGCAATATAAATTATTTAAAAATCAGTCTGGGAAAGCCAGAGAAAATAAATAAGTTTTTAACATAGACTTAAAACTACTGATGGTCAGGCATTCTCTTAACCGATGAGGCAGAGAATTCCACAGGGTTGGTGCTGCAAAAGAAAAAGCATGAGCTCCAGATGTTTTTAGATGAACCATGGGAATTTCTAGCAATCCCTTGTCAGTGGATCATAGATGATGACAGAGGGTGTAGGGAGTCAGGAGATCCTTCAGGTAGTCAGGTCCCTGTTCATGTAGGGTTTTAAAGGTAACCAAGCTTACCTTATAGGTGATCCGCTACTGAACGAACCGGCAGCCAGTGCAGTCCGCGCAGCACAGGCATTATGTGACTGGACCGAGAAGTACCAGTCAACAGCCTGGCTGCAGCATTCTGCACCAGCTGCAAGTGGCGGATATCAACCCTAGACAGCCCTAGGTAGAGGGCATTGCAGTAGTCAAGACGGGAGTAATGAAGGCATGGACCAATGTTGGAAGGTCGCCCAGTGGAACCAGATGTTTCACCTGGGAGATATTCGTCAGATGATAAAATGAGGAATTAACCACAATTGACACCTGAGACTTCAGGGTCAAACCATTGTCAAAAATATTGTCCAGGTTCTGCACCCGATCTGAGGTAGTGAGCTGGACACTGTCAAGCCACAGGCCGGACATGTGCCCAGCCCCCAAACCCACCCTGGGAGAACCAGGTCCACAACCAACACTTCAGTCTTATCTGGATTCAGTCTCAGCCAACTAGAACCCATCCAGTCATTGATCTCAGAAAGGCAGTTATTTAGCAGAGAGACTGCATCATCCTGTCTGGGCACAAAGGACATATACAGCTGAGTATCATCTGCATAGTAGTGAAAACTCAAGCCGTATCACCTGATGATATCTCCCAATGGCAGCATGTACACTGAAAACAACATGGGTGCCACTATGGAACCCTGCAGGACCCTGCAGGACAGAGGGAAGATGTCAGAGGAATAAATTCCAGTGACCACCCTCTTAGATCTGCCAGTGAGGAATGATCAAAACCATTCGAGGACTGTACCTGAGAGTCCACAAAGTAACCGCAGGGTCTCCAAAAGTACTCCATGGTCCACAGTGTCAAAGGCTGCTGAGTGACTGAGAAGGACCAAGATGGTATGAGTCTTTTGATCTCTCTCCATTAGGAGGTCATTTGGTACCCAAACAAGGGCAGTGTCCATTCTATGCCTCTTCCTGAAACCAGAGTGAAAGGTTTCATAGACATTGTGGGTTACAAGGTGATCATCCAGTTGCAATGCAGCCACTTTCTCAATAACCTTCCCTGCAAAGGGAAGGTTAGAGACAGATCAGTAGTTAGCTGGGTTGTCAGGATCCAAGGAGGATTTTGTAAGGAGTGGTCGAATGATCGCCTCCTTCAGGGGTCTAGAAAGATCCCCCTTTCCAAGGATCTCCATACATTTTCAGCTAGAATCAGGCAGATAACATCCACACATCCCACTAAAAGGGGGGATAGGGCCCAGATCCAAACTACAACAGGTTGGGCGCAAAGTCTTGATGATATTCACAATGTCCATGAATTCCGGTCAGTAAAAAGCCATTAGGTCAACAGTGAATATTTATTATGGTACCTTACATGCAGCAGGTGGTGTTTGTATGCCACTGTTGGGGATAAGCATGACAGTGTATGAAATCTAATAATACTGCTGGAGCCCCATGCTGAGCTACAGTAATAGTTAATATTTACTGCTGAGATCAAGGCTTATATCAGCTACTCTGTAATCTCCACTTAACCTCCATGCCAAATAATGTATCCTCTCTGGCCCCATAGAGTTTTAAATGATATAATAATAACCCTCCATTTCTTTTATTTATTTTAGGCTGAGAAAACATGGTTGAATTGTTTAAAGGGCTGCTTGGAACTGGTAACACTTCACCAGATCTGGTAGTTACTGTAGAGGGGATGAACATGGCCAGATTGTTGGCCACCTAGCCATTCAACATTCATTCCTGCAAATGCTGCACCTGTGACCACTGAGATTGAGGCAGTGACAAATGTTTGGTTTTCTACAGTTGTGACTGCAGATGATGCACCTTATAATCTAGCATCTGATGCAAGATGTAGTAGCCCACATTGGGACCCTTTTGCTTTCTGGCCCAGATATTCAAAAGAGTTGAGCCATTCGCAATAGGGTTGCGCCTGTGCAAGTCTGAAAATGCGCCATTCTGCGATATTCAGCAGGAGGCAGTTGCGCCCCCCCAAATCACGCTGAGCAACAGTGCAATGATAATGAATGCATACATAACTGAAGGGGGAGGAACCATGCATAAATGGCACAGTGTGATATTCAACAACATGCACCATGCACAATAGGGGAGCAAGTGGAAGTTGCACCATAGCGGAAATGAGCCAAAATAAAAGGCAGCAAGGGAGAGGTGCAAGAATGCTACAGGGAAGCCACATGAGAGCCAAAGATAGCAGGGAAAACTGGGCAGCAGGGATACACAGGGCCAGGCAGGAAATAGCACCTGGATGCAACAGGTGCAGGGGAAGGTGTGGGGAGACAGTATAGTAGGGAGAAGTACACCACACAGCAGTGAGGCCAGCACAGGCAGGTGTTCCTGGTGCAGGGGAAGTAGCAGCCAGGACAGTGGGGGGAATACAGAAACAGCTGCTGGGGGGGTGAACACAAGCCAGGGACATGGCCAGTGCCACCTTCCAGATGGAGGCTGTAATGAGGGGGGGTGAGAAGGCGGGCAGCAGGGGGACATGGCCGTGGAAGGGCCCATCAGCGGTATGCCCCCAACAGGCGGTACCATGCCCACACCAGCTTCGAGCTGTACAGTGATACCGAGATTGTGGGCCAGTACCGCCTGAATCAGGCAATTCTGAGGCAGCTCTGTGAGCTGTGCAGTGATGTGATGCAGGCACCCACACGACGGAGCCATGCCCTGTCAGTGGAGATGAAAGTGACAGCTTGCATGTGCTTGCTCACCATGGGTACCTTCCAGAGACCAACTGGGGACACCACAGGCATAATTCAGTCGGCCACGTCATGCCACCTCACCCAATTCCTCAGCGCACTGCTGCCACATGCTATGGAGTACTTCCATTTCCCCAGCACATCGGCGGAGCACACAGCAAACATACAGGAGTTCCACAGGGTAGCATGTATGCCTGGTGTGCTAGGGGCAATAGACTGCACCCATGTGGCCATCGGCACACCACCTGGCCCCGAGGGGGCTGCATACATAAATCACAAGGGCTATGCCAGCATCAACTGCCAGGTGGTGTGTGATGCCAGGGATCACATAATCAATGTCTGTGCCACGCACCCTGGGGGAGCACATGATGCCTTCATCTGGCACCAGTCAGCACTGTGCCACAGATTCGAGAGTGGGGATATCTCCACTGGCCACCTAGTGTGTGAGTATGCAAACCACATGGACAATCATAGGGCCTGGGGGTGCAAGGTCAGAGGTGACATGGGTAGTGGCCTACATGGCCTGGGGCAGGGTGATGCTGATCACTAAACTAACCTCCACCCTCTACACACAGGTGACAGTGGATACCCACTCCGTCCCTGACTGCTCACACCCTACCAGTGGCCCGTGACCCCATCGCATCAGTGCTACAATGAGGAACATGCCACCACATGTAATGTCATCGTGTGGGTGTTCGGGATGCTGAAGGCACGTTTCCGTTGCCTGGACACCTCCGGCAGTGCCCTACAGTACAGCCCTTCAAAGGCCTGCGGGCTATTCCTGGCCGGTTGCATCCTGCACAACATGGCCAATGAATGTGGGATAGCCATAGAGGTCGAAGAGGGGGACAGCGATGGGGACGATGAGGTCACCGGTGACATTGGTGATGGGCAGGCCCCTTGGGTGATGGGACCCCTGACTGCTCCGGCTGGCACAGCTGCACCAGGACACCATTACAGAGGAGCACTTCAGCCAACCCAGGTAAGTCATGGGGCCATGTGCAACCAACAGTGACTAAGGCACAACCCACAAACATGCATGGACACACACCAGGGGTGCATGCTGTCAAGGGAAGTGGCCTAGCATGGAACCACACACACAACCAAGGATCGGTGAGGTCTAACATGCCACGTGGATGGACGGACACACACACACACACACATGCACACACACATGCACACACACACAACAAACCAGACATGCACAAAGGGTAGGAGGCACACCGACCCAGAATGCCACCCCTAGCCACACACATGTCCACAGACCCCCACGCCCACTGTCTGTCCATGTGCATGTGTTAGATGCTGAGCACCATTGCACATTGGTGTACAGCACAATGCAGGCATCATCATTCACATGCAACTGCAGACAGCAGCTGGGATGGTGTGCAGATGGACTGTGTGTCCACATGCAGGGGCGGGTACCCACTCGTGCAATGCCCGCTGAAAGACACAATGCACACAGGGCAGCACCAGACAGTAGCCGCGTCGGGAGACAGGTCAGTCATGCGACACAGTGCCCTGGCCACCACGGATATGTGGGCAGCCCCAACGAGACCTGCCAGCACTGACAGACCGACCACTGACCTCATGGGGTGGCACCGATGGTCCCCCAGGGGGTCCACTGCGTGAATGCGACCATGCTCGCACAGGGGTGTGCAGCACACCAAACATGCCTGCGCCAGGCGTGCTCGGGATGCCCACAGCTGAACCCAGTGTTGACAGGGAGGGAACGGGGGTGGACAGTGCACTGCATGGTGTCTGCGACGCATGGGCACATGACTGTGTGCCCATTGTGGCCATGACAGCAGTGAATGCCTGTGTCTGCCTGTCAATGGCAGCAGTCACATCCTCCCGCAACTGGTTCATCCCTGCCAGGATCAGAGCGGTGTCTCTGCTGCAACGCTCCTCTGCCCACTCCACAGCCACACGCAGTGCATCCACCGATGTTGTAAGCCACATCTGCTGGTGGACTGATGCTTGCAGTAGGTGGGTGTGCTTGTCCAAGAGGTCATCTGCCTCCTCGGCATCCTGTCCCCCAGGGTGTGCATGGCCCTGATGCTCAGCACCCCTTGAAGGTGGGCGCTGCACATCAGGACCAGGTCTGGGCATGTCCACAGGTGGTGCACAGATGCTGCCTCTTGGCCCTGTACCCCCAAGCCCATTGGCTGACTGCTGATGCTGCCCCTTTGGCTGCCACTCCTCAGGGCTCACTGGTGCTGCTGCAGTGGCCGCAACAGTCCCACTGTCCTGTACACACACCAGTGCTGCCCCACTGGTGCTGACAGGCACAGGCTGGGACTGTGATGAAACACAGACCTCCACGGCAGCACCACCCACAGCCATTGCCGTGATGTTACCTGCTGTGTGGCCATCCCGTGGCACACACGTGTCACTGCCCATGCCGTTAGCGACATCATCATCGGTGATGGACCCGGCACCAGCCCGAGTCATAGCGTGCTGGCATCTGTGGACACTGGCATGCTGGGACACGGGCAGGGCCTCCTCCGTACCTGTTCCAACAACATCAGTGTGGACAGCCAGGTGGGCCCACTGTCGCACTGAGCCACATATACCTGTGGAGGTGGATGGGACCTCCTCCATCTCCATCTGACTGTCTTCAGTGGACAGACCCACCACCGCTGACCCATGCAGATGCTCAGGATCTGTAAGGGGAAACAAAGTCGTGTTACTGCATGAGACCTTACCTCTCCCCCCATAGACAGACCATGATCTACCATGCAGTGACAGGCTACCACCTGTCTGGAAGCCACTACCTGGAACACCCTCAATGGCACAATGTTGCATGCTTCCAGCAACCCTCTCCTCCTGTGGGGTCAGGAGTACCACCTCCGGCTGTTCCCCTCCTGTCGCAGCTAATGCTGCCCTGATGGCAGCCACTTTCTCCTTTATCCTCCACCTGTCTGTGCCCATCTTCTTCTTGCACTCCTGCACAGAGCACTGGTGGCTGCCATGCAGGTTCACTGCACATGCCACCTCCTCCCATGCAACAGCACAGGCCTGAGGTGTTCCCTGCCATCCGCTGAGAAGCAGCTCCTGATCCAGGTAGGCCTCAAACAGGGCATCGGTCTCAGCCTTGGTGAAATTAGGCCTCCTCCTCCTCCCACCACTGTGTTCCTCCTCTCCCACAACTCGCTCAGTCGTTATTTAGCCTGTAAGAATGACAGTTGTTACCTGTGACTGTGCAGTCCCATGCATATCCCAAAATCCACAGTCCACACTCCCAAACAGCATGCAACTCACCAATAGACTGTAGTAACCCATTATGGCCAGTGCAGCCCAATGTCGCACTTTTATAGTGAAACCCATGCAAATGAGGTGAGGCGCAACTTTAAGTGGATGCAAACTGCAGTGCTGCGCCATTGAATGGCTGATTAGCTGTTTTGCATATGACGACTGAATATTGTGCCGTTGCGCTTTGCACAATTATGTTGAACATGCTGAGCCAAGGGCACAGTTCTGTGACATGCACAGTACACACCTCACTGTGCATGCCGGGTTGCTGATGCAGGCGTCTGCCATGCTGCTGATGTGCTGTGCATAGGAAGCAATGCAGGCACGGCCACCATTGTGCCAGTGGCACTACAGTGATGTTCACCTATATGGTGCTGTGGCACTGGGCCATCATAGGCGCACTGGGGCAACAGAGTGGTAGGCCGCTACTGGAGGTAGCACACAGGCATCCAATCACGCTACACACATTGGGTTCCAATGGCGCTGTGCCTGTCCGTGCGCCAGAGCCCCTTGACCCTGTGCCCGACCTTTGCCCCCTTGGCACCATGTGTCAGGCATGGGTGCACCACTATCGAGCTGTTTGGGTGACAGTGCGACAGGGAATGGCAGCTGTACTGCACAGCATCTGCACGTGGTGGAGCCACACTGCAGAGCACCATTTTGGCTGACTGAGCTAGTAGAATGGCATGGAGGAGGGCTGCACAGTGGAGCCAAGTAGAACTGGCCAACCTAGTGGCCATAGTAGAGCCACTCTATGGACCACTGTTTGGGGAGGCACCCCTGGACAGGTCCAGGAGCTAGGTGTGGGAGGAGGTGGCCACTGCACTGGAGGAGGCCACAGGAAGGGGGTGGACAGCAGAGCAGTGCCGCCACAGGTATGGCGACCTGCGGAGGAGGGAACCAGACCTGCTTGCCTGCCTGCGGGCACGTGCCAGGAGGGGCACGGTGCCACAGCCAGGTAGGTGTTATGTCCACACACTTTTATCTTCCATATGGGTATCATGGTTGTATGTGTATGGCACATAAGGGAGGGACCGTCCGTGTTGGCTGTGGTGGTGTTATCAGGGTGTGGGGTGGGTGGGTCTGTCTGGGTGGAGGGCACACACCTGGGGGCAGGGGGACTTTGCTACAGGATTGTACTGATGTTCCTCTCTCCATGTTTGCACCACAGGGCCAGAGGAGCGGCGTCTAGTCTGTGAGATGTGGTGCCACCAGGAGGACAGGGATGAGAGGAGGGGTGATGGTCCACAGCACCCAAGGGACAGGCCCAATGATGGTGAGTGCCATACCTCCATAATTACTATTGCTTGCTGTGTAACAGTGTGGGAAGTGGGGCATGGCCACCATCCATTGACATGACTGCCATGCACGCAACTTGTTACAGTCAGCACTGTCCAGTGGCACTGCATGTCTGGGAGTGCGTCAATGGTGGTCCATGCGTGCACCAGGTACATGGCTGTGCCACTGCCTTCGCACCACATAGCCATGTCACTAAACGGCCACAGTGGTGCTGTGCATGACTTGGCTGGTGGGTGTGTGCAGCGTTCCGCATGGCTGTGTGCACCTGGGTGGGCAGGTCTTGTGGATGTGATCACTGTAGGTGGTCACACACCATCACAGAGGAATGTCCCACGGCCGTATGCCATGCTCAGTGGGTGGGCTATATGGGGCTGTGCATTCACACCTATTGACAGTGCTCCCTTATCCTAGGTATCCACCAGCTGATGGAGATTCGGGAGGCATTGAGGAAGATCCTGAATGTGGCAAGGGTGTCGTTGGAGATCCTACAACGGATCGACCAGCTTGGGGTCCACAGGAGGCACCGGAGGTGGAGCAGCCAGAGCGGGGAGCTGGGTTCCCATTGACCATCCCTCTGCCCCTGATATCCCCTACCCCCCTGGACCCACCTTCACACCCCTCCTTTCCTGTCCCATTTGTTCACCCCTGCCTCTTACTCACCCCCACCTTGTTTGTGGTCCTCCCCCCAACTTTGTTTATAGTATTGTATATAGTTCATTTTGATATTGTTTTGGAATACATATCTTTTGATATGAATACTGTGGTGGTCTCTGATTTGCAGTGGGCTATAGGTGCTCAGCTGCAGTGGTGTGCATGGTGTCAGAGGTGGTGCAGTCATGGGTATGTGTGTGTGTCCGTGGGGAGGTGACTATGGTGTGGGGGTAGCAATCAGTCAGTGTCTGTGGTGTGTGTGTGTTGTGCCCTGTGCACTGAATGACTGTGTTCAGTGGTCCATGGTGCATGCTCTTTGTCCATGGCACCCTTGTCAGCCCATCCATGGCCTGTGTAGCTGACACCCATGCATGTCTGTGACCTGCACGGTCTGCTGGCATGTCAGTGGTGGCTGTCCATGCAGGGCAGCCACTGTACCTATCACAATGCTGGGTTGCCTCCTGTCACTGGTGTGGTGCATGTCTGCCTCGGGTGACACTGTGGTCTCCACAGTTGTTGACCCACCTCCATGCTGTGGCTTGTGTGTGTTGCAGAGGATGTGCACCACTGTCTGTGACTTGTGCTCCAGGCAAATGATGGTGGCGTACAGGTCCACAGTACCTGTGCAGGGTGGTTGCCACTCCTGTGCCATGGAGGACTGCAGGTTGTGTGTACACAGTTTACATGGGCCCACATTGGGGGCTTGGTTGCCCCACTACTGCATCCCTGTGTTGATGTGCCCTTGGGTATAGGTGGGTGTCTGTCCATGCACTGTGTGGCATCTGGTGTGGTGCATGCTTCCACACACCACTGTGGGTGTCTGCACTGGCTGTTGTGGCAAGTGCTGGGTCAGGATGTGTCCTTGGGAGAGTGTGCAGGGTGCTGTACCACTAGTGGTGGTGTCTGGGGCATGCCCTGTCCCATGTGGGGTACCTCATGTGCCGACGCATGGTCAGTCTCTCAGCTGTACCTCGGGAGGCTGTGCATGGTGGCACTGTGTATGCCATCATTGCATTGCTGTGTGCTACCACCCGCTGATGGGTGCTCATGGTGGGGCTGCCTTGCATGGTTCTGTGGTGCACAGGGTTGCATTGTCACAGTGGCGGTGGTAGCATGCATGGGGTTTCCTGCAGTGGTGGACGCTGCTCCTGGGAAGGGTGTCTGGGTGTCACGGTGCAGGGTGTGATCTGCATTGGGAGGATGGTGTGGCACGGGGTGGTCAGCCCTCCTTGTGTGCCAGTCACAGCTTGCCAGGGGGTGTGATGGGGCACCATGGCTCAGCTGTGGGTTGGTTGCTTGTCTCCATGGGCCAGTGGTTATTCCAGCCCTCCCCCAGTTGTGCAGTGCATGGGGTGTGGGGGGACAATGTCTGTTCTGCTGTGTGTTCCTCTGCCCATCTGTGGCATGGGTGATGGGCCCCTACCTCTCTGGTTGTGCAGTTGCATTGCCACCCTGCTGCTGGGGGGCGTCCCTGGTTGCACTATTGCTCCTCTGGACTGCTCCTCTGAATATTCCTTGTTGCGCTATGGTGCATCAGATCTGCTCAGCTTCCCCTCCCTAGTTGCGCTATGGTGCAGGTGGTACGATATTCAGTCATCGGCTGTAGGCGCAGGTTGACCGGCTCATTTTTTGAATATCGTGCCTCTTGCGCATGGGCGCAATGGACTTGCGCTTGCTCCTGCTATTGCGCACTTTTTGGGCACAGTTTGAATATCTGGGCCTCTGTGTTTTACTTTAATTTAATTATTTATCACTTTAATTCTTATGAAAAAAAAGTGACTTGTGGCTCACAGTTCATGTGACATTTGATTCATAAATCATGACATGTGATTCATAGCTCAAGACTCACAACTTGTGACTCAGACTCATGACCCCAGATTCATGATACATGATTTGACTTTGTCACCTAATTTCACTTATATGTATATAAATCAGTCCTTACTGGTTCTTTCCATTAAAATCTACTTTGGTGGCTGTACTTCTTGTTTGCTTTGTGTTGTAGAATTGCAAGATTCATAGTATTCCTACCATGTCTGCACTTACTCCCATGAATAACTGCACTTTTTCCTCTGATGATGACATTAGTGTCTTAGTCTGTGTCAGTTCCAGACTCGGTGTCACTTTATGTGCACAATTACTGATCAGCAGTCAGTTAATTAAATGTAAAATAAATATGACCTCCTTGCCGTCTAGTGAAGAAAATGTGCTGTCACTAGCATGGAGCCTACAGCCCTTGCCAGGGCACTCTTGTTTGTGTTTCTTATTTACTTTGCTTAAATTAATTTGAAACCAAGAAAAATGTACTCTAACGGATACTCCTGTCAATGGCTGGCAAAGCCTATGTCCCACATCTGGGCACTCTCATTTATGCATTTGTAGGCGTTGTGTTATTGCACTTAAATTATCAATTACAAATGAGACGAACAGGGACGAGGCTGATGGCGGAAGAATTTAATGATTATAGTAATAATCACAGCGAGAGATTACAAGTGGTACATTCTTCATTCTTCAAACTAACAGTGTATGCAGGCTTGCTTATATAGTGGAAAACAGCATCATCATTTCCTATGGTTGTCTATGATTGGTTCATAACAAGTACAAACATCAACTTACAAGGTAATTCTCCTTTTGGTATATGTATGAGCTCATCTTTGGTCAGCACAAATGTATAGATAGTGTACATTCTATTATTATATATGGCTAGTAACAACTGTCACTATCAGTTACCAAGGTCTAGGAGGAAGAAATAGGTTTGGACTTAAGAATGTGCATACAAGCATTTTAGCCTGTCCACATAATAATAAACACTAGAGATAGTCAAAGGGTAATTTGAACACTATCCTATGTTTCTGCTTTGCAGACACATAAAGCAACTGTTTGATATTACTCACATGGTCAGCACAAATATCAAAAGGCACCTTAATATTGCAACTTGTGGCTTAGTTTGTCTTGTTGCTTCACAAGTTTTATATGATCCAATTATAAAGGCCAACAATAGTTACACAAACACATTATGTTTTAGACCAAAATGAGGTTAGGCTGAAATATTGGGACAAACTTCTTTATCCCTTGTTACAAGCCCCCCTTGGCCCAATATTTTCCAATTATTATTTGTGCAACAATGCAGCTCCTCGGAGCATGTACATTTCATTACGTACTTTACGAATAGTAAGTCTTAAGCGACACAGGCCTATAATTACCAAGAACATTAAGATCACTTGCAACACAAGTAAAGCCTTAAAAGACAGGACTCCTAAGGGTCCCCCTGCATAGCTATAAATCAAGTGCTCATTATCACTCTCACTGAGCAATTCATTTACAACTACTTGTGCCTTATGGACAGAATTTTGGATTTGTACCAAATGAGTATCTTTTTGATTTAAAAGTGACTGCAGGATAAGAGACAGGAGAGGTATCACAGCTCCAAATGATGGCACTTAACATGTCAATCAACATAGTGGCATAAAACTTTGACACACCAGTGTATGCACAACTACTGTTAACATCTATATACCAACCAGAGAAATCTAGATTTATATGCACTCTACTGTACTTTACATTATTCACAATCATTTGATCAATAGGTGTTGATGTAAGTCCACTCTCTGGCCCTGTTGTCACATTTGGGCATTTGGTTGGTTTTACAGTTAAGTATATGGCATCTGAGACTGCAAAACGTAATGAGTTGTTTAAACCAGCATAGTTACAAATACTATTATCACCTCAAAGACAGTAGGACAGAGTTAACACATAAACATCATTGTCCTTTGGTATGGCTCTGTTTATAACAAGAGACTAATTTTTCTGTTTTTAGTCCATGTAGCTTTGCTGTGATCCAGTCTTGAGCTCTGATGCACAGCTAGACCAGCTGTTAAGTATGTCCACACACCAATTTGTAGAAAAGTCAGTGTTTATATTGCTGGCTACTGGATGGCTGATTAGCAGACACACTGGCCAGGGGTGCATTAGATTGTGCATTGAGTCCTTTTAATGGAGCAACCACACTCACTGGCATGGCATTTGTGTTGTGGCAGTTGATTACACCATGGCACACAGATTAACAGTCCATAAAAAAGTAATAGTTTACAATAAACCATTAAAAATACAGTCCATAGTAAAGCAATAGGTTTGCATAAAGTATCAGCCATGTTTGGAACAAACAGCAGTGAAGAAAAAGGATGTCTTGCTTGAAGATCAATTGAAGAAGAATCTTCTTGCTGAAGTTAGGGGATTGCCCCTACCCCAGACTTAACTTTATAGTAAGTAGAAACAATAAGCTTGATTGTAGAGTTTAAACTGACTGAACCTTTTTCAGTTGATTTAAAGTTTCACAAATAGATGTAATTTTGCTAAAAACATTACACTTGCAGAGGTAATAATGACTTGATTTATGCAACAGTCCTTATGTGGAACCAATTAGACACAAAGATAGTGATGACATCAAAACTGTGGCAGTTGTTTTTTTTTTTTAGGAAAAAGATGAAGGTCTTGGCAACCTAGATGAAAGTATTACTGTTGTTGAACGTGGAGATTTTATGTGTGCCACACCGTGGAAACCTGCAAACTTACAAAGTGTTAGAAACTGAGTTACCAATGACTTTTTGTTTTGTAAAGAGTGGTGTGACAGAGCCTAAGTTTTGGCAAATGAAAAGAGAAAAAATTAAAATGGATGTCAACCACACACCTAGGAGGTGCAGGTCGAAGATTAATATACCATTTGACCATCTGTAAATCCCTTACAATGTTATGATTATACCTTGCTTTTAAATCACAGAAGCAGTTAGAGAATGATGAAAATAATTTTTTTTAACTAAGACCCGTGTTATAAAATCTTGTAATGTTACAATAATATGCTTTAAACATATAGTTTATAGCAATATGCCTGTTACACTATGTAATAGTGGGACAAATACATATATTGTTGGCCAATGCCAACTTAATAATAGTGCCTATTGCACCTGTGGCAAATAAAAGGATCTATTATGGAATCTTGAAGCATAGGTTTTTTAAGAAGAATCAAATACACATTTTTTGGTATTTACCCCTATGGGGAGATAGCAATGTTCCTTGCAACCTTTGTAGACATTACACTGGAAGGAAGGAAGGGTAGCTTACCCCCTCCCCCCAAGCTTCTACTGGCGGAAGAGACAGCTCAACTACTGTAATACAAGATTATTTACATAGGATAAAAGAAGCCAAGCGTCCCTGGGTTCCCTCATCCTAAGCATGACAAAATGTCAGCTGAGTTTATTAAAGATCCGGATTGATGGTAATACCATATGTACATATTTTTTAGAATGTATTTAAAAAAAAATGATTACACCATGGTCACACATAAAAACAAAAGCCATTGTTTTTTAATTGTAGATGGTAAACTCTCAAAAACAGCTGTAATAGTCTTTTTTTTTTAAAGTGTACTGTATACATATATAAAAAAGTAAAAGAGTATGGGGAGGTGATGAATAATTCTCCCGTCCAGCTGGACTGCCTTGCATAGTATAGGAATTCATTGATATTATTTAGAAACAAAGAGTTTTGCTTACAGTTAAATGTTGATTGACTGTGTTTGCTGCAAGCCCAGAAGAAAGGAGAAAAGAGAGAAAAAAGAAAGTTTGTTCCTTTTTACTTGGAATGCTAGTTATGTAATAAAAAGTTAAATTGCATGGTTCACTCTTGGTGTGCTTTCATAAAAACGCACATTTTGTGAAAAATTGTGCTTTAGGTATGGAATACATATCAAGTTTGAACTGGTAGTTGAAACACAAGAAGTCAAATAAAATGCAAAAGGTCACATAGTGTGCATGCAAGGGTCGCTCAAACCCAGTTATTTTTGTAGTGTCCTTGAATACTACTGATATTAAAATATCTTTAAATAATAATAGAACATGAAATGAAACTGCTGGCCAAGACAGTACCCACACATATACATACACCGCAAGAGATACTTAACATAAAATAAGCCTGACATTATTTGACACCAATTTGCTGAGGTAATGCCCATAGTTTTATTAAAAAACTGTACGTGTTTTAGATATATGATGCTGAAAATATTACAGCCACGGGCATTTAGAATCAGGGTTGTCCCCTTCCCCATCAAATGTAAAGTGGGTTTTTCTACCGGAATGTTGCTTTATGGTAGCAACATTGTTTTTAATATTGCAGCATAAGGTATTAATGCACTGCATAGGAAAGGCAGTATGTTTAGACTTCTTGGCTAATGTTACATTGCACAGGAAATGAAAACAACATTTCATGTAATTAACTTAAACATTTTTTATCCAAGGACACTTGAATACCATATTTAAAAGTATGCCAACATCATTTTTAATGAGAAACTTTTGTCCTTCAGAAACTCTAGTGTTACTGATGATATTATTAATCATGCCAAACAACTCCGGGTGGTTTGTTTGGTTATGGTAGCAATCACAGAAGAACAAATGGCTAGCCTTTGCTCTAGTCCACCCCACAGCATACTGAGAGTTTTTAGAATCAAACTCTAACATTAGAAGAGGCAAGGTCTTTGGGCATTAAGTTAGCATGCCTGCCAATACCTCTGGCTGATGGCGCAAGTTTGCCATATCTGATTTTTTACTCCTACATTTTAACTGCTCAGATACAGGAGTTAGCACGCTGTAAAGTGCTTGTTTTTAGATTTTAAGACATTTACATCTTACAAACGTGCTATTTATTAACAGAAGCTGTGTTATAGTTTATATTGCAATCAATAAAAGAGAATTATCCCTATCTAAAAGACAAAGGTCTCCCTGTACCTTTACTAACTGTAACTTTAGTTGTTGGTTTTTCTCTTGCAGGGATTTTGGCTCTTGACTTATTTGCATTTCTAAACTATCTATTTTTGACTGTAGCTGGATTATTACATCTTGGTGCTCATGCAGCTTTCTTTTTTTTTAAAAGTCTCATGTGTTAACGAATTACCACCTGGCTATATTATCACAGACTTTGTACAGTATTTGCTAGTTTCTCTTTTTTTAATTTTTTATTAAAATACTGCTGTGCCTGTTGATCATGGTTTGTATGCTTCCCCCTCTAGGTGTTTCCCTAAGAAACAACCTATTAATGTTTTCATACTAATTTTTCATCTTTGTGCCTGCCTAGCCTTCATTGCCGGGTCCACCCGTGCACTGGTGCCCCAGTCCATCTGGCTATGTCTTACGGCTCCCCTGTGAGGTCCAGCTTGCAAGTCCCAGCACCTTCACTTACCTACTCTGCCCCATGAGTTCCTACAGAGTTAAGCATTACTTTTATTTAAAGAAATTGGAAAGCATACCTCACCTGATTAGCAAGTGGCTAAAACTGTCTGTGTGCACCTTTGTCTCTTGCTTTAAGCCAACAGCACTGCATCTCAGAGCATTGTCACCTTCTTATTGGAGCCCACAGACTAACCAACCAGTAGTTAGGCAGCCTCCTCAGCATGCAGCACCAGCGATCCAAGTCATGGCACCAAATGTAGGCGTTGTGTTATTGTACTTAAATTATCAATTACAAATGAGACGAATGGGGACAAGGCTGATGGCGGAAGATTTTAATGATTATAATAATAATCACAGCGAGAGATTACAAGTGGTACATTCTTCATTCTTCAAACTAACAGTGTATGCAGGCTTGCTTATATAGTGGAAGACAGCATCATCATTTCCTATGGTTGTCTATGATTGGTTCATAACAAGTACAAACATCAACTTACAAGGTAATTCTCCTTTTGGTATATGTATGAGCTCATCTTTGGTCAGCACAAATGTATAGATAGTGTACATTCTATTATTATATATGGCTAGTAACAACTGTCACTATCAGTTACCAAGGTCTAGGAGGAAGAAATAGGTTTGGACTTAAGAATGTGCATACAAGCATTTTAGCCTGTCCACATAATAATAAACACTAGAGATAGTCAAAGGGTAATTTGAACACTATCCTATGTTTCTGCTTTGCAGACACATAAAGCAACTGTTTGATATTACTCACATGGTCAACACAAATATCAAAAGGCACCTTAATATTGCAACTTGTGGCTTAGTTTGTCTTGTTGCTTCACAAGTTTTATATGATCCAATTATAAAGGCCAACATTAGTTACACAAACACATTATGTTTTAGACCAAAATGAGGTTAGGCTGAAATATTGGGACAAACTTCTTTATCCCTTGTTACAGCATTACAGTACCTTTGCTTTAATTAAATTTAAAGGAAAAAACCAAAGACCTTCAGTCACTGATGTTGGGCCTACACCTCAGGCCAGATTGCTTTCACTTGTGTTTTACTTGCTAACCTTAAAGGTGATAGGAAACAGTTTGTATATCTCTAGATGCCCTTTTGTTGTCCTTTTTGGAGTAAATCTGATATTCTGATATATTTCTGAACCTTTCTGTTGAATGATCTAATGTTTCTTCCTTTATAACTACTTTGAATCCCTCTCTCCTCAACAGTTGCTGCTCTTATTTCATATTGCCTGAACATTCTTTGACATCAATAACACCATTCCAGGCAATTCAGATGAATACCATGGAATGATGTTAATAATGTCATAGAATGTCTTAGAAATATGAAAAGAAACAGCAGTAGCTGGTAAGGAGAATGGAACTCTATAAAGATCTGAGGGCACCCAGAAACTAAATATTTTACTGTATTTATCAAAAGCTGTTCAAAGCATATCAGAATTCATAATTGGCATAGAAAGGAAGATGGAATGGCAGTTAACTATGTAAAAATCACTTATCTTTTTTAAAATAAGAAAGGGATATCCTCCTCTGAGATGCAGGTCTGTGGGACAAGTGAACTCTGTGTGTGCGTGTTGGCTCTACTGCTTTGCTCAACATCATTGCATTACTCTATTTCCTTCTAACCCTTTCTCAGTTTTCCTTCTCTCCCAGTTCCTCACCAAGACCTAGAAAGAAAAAACTATATCCCAGAAAAAAGATATCTTTCATTATATTTATATTTCATATTCTGAAATTATTACTGTCTTTGCCTAGTAAGCCTATGTTCAGCAATCCAATATCTTCTCCTCCTCATCCCCATTCCCTTATCCCTTAGGTTTGCTTTCTACGCCAGCTAGCATAGCACAATCACAAAAATGGGTTATGCAATTTTGGAGGCATACAGTGGCTTGGGCAGACAGGAACACTCAGCTTTGTTTTGCAGTCCTGTCACTCAAAACTTTTTTATATATTTTATTTTAATTTTGGTAACTGGGTAAGTACACTGAGACCATGTAGTTTCTTTTTTAGGGGCGACCCAGTGGAGGGTTCAGAGGATAAGGAATACAAAATATAAGCAAAGTCATGTACATACAATAAATAAGCGCTGATACAAAATGAAGAGAATGAACAAACAAAATGAAGAGGATGAACAATACAGTGCAAGCACTGATATAAGAGGAATACAAAAATTAAGATCCTAAAGCCTAGGGCAATGCGCATCAATGCTACAAAATGTACACAACATAAAACAGTGATCTCAGGGGCATGGGGAATGGATGGTGCAGTCTAATACAGGGTCTGACAAATTAGGACAATATTATGTACAGCAGTTTTGCAAAATAGTGCAGGACAAAGGTACGGTGGTTAAGCAAAATAGTGAAGGACAATTGTATAATTCAAATTGAAGAAACAGGCTGTACCATGTGTAGTCAGGGTAGACTCGACAGAAAGAGCAAACATGAGTACAGAAATATACAGGGTTATTTAGGAAAAGCAGAGGGAAGTTCCTAAGTCATATAGGTGGTTGTGTAGGGCACATCTGAAACTGGAGAGGGAAGTGCAAGAGAGGATAGACAGAGGGAGGGAGTTTCAGACCCAGGGTGCAGCATAAGCAAAGGATCTCCTATTTGCAGCTAGACAAGTCGATTGCACTGTTAGGAATGTGAGAGAGGAGATCAGAGGGTTTGGCCAGATGGTTTTCTTACAACAATATTAGATAGACTCTGAGGAGTGTATGGGTGGGTAAGCTTATAGGTAAGGCAGAAGGAGGTATACTGAAATTTATGTTCCAGTTGTAGTCAACCAAGAGATGCTATTACAGTGCAATGATGTTGCTGGTGGCTAGCTCCGGAGGCAAAGCATCCTATCCTATGGTATAATTGCTTTATTTGGTTCATAAGGGAGGACTTAAGTGATAGGAATAGGGGAGAACCATAGAAAAGTAGAGAAAGGAGAGAGGCAGTGGCATTTTTTTAAGCAAGATGCACTAGATAGTGAGGGACAGAGCTGGTAGAGCAGGCCCAGCTTTTGGTGAAGAGTTGTGATGATTTTGTTGACATGGGTCTCAAAGGAGAGGCTTGGATCAAGCAGGATGCCACGATATTTAAAAGAGTGTACCAGTTCTAAGGGTTCTATGCTGTGAGTGGTGATGGAGAGCTGGAGTGAGTGATCGGCCCTGTAGGTGTACAGGAGGAAAAACATAGATTTATTTTTCTCATGTTCAGGAACAATTTATTTGCCAGGAACCATGCCTCCAGTTGCTGGAAATCAGAGTTCAAATGCTGGCTAAGCCAAGAGCAGTCAGCAGAGGACCTGTATATGATGGCATTGTCCACATAAAACTGGAAAGATGCTCCATTGCAGAAACTAGGCAGCTCATTGATGAATAGTGAGAAAAGTAGTGCCCCAGGATAGAACCCTGTGGAACACCAAGGTAAATGGGTCTGAAGGAGGAGTGACATTTGGACCACCTCATACTTTGGGATCAACCTGTGAGGTAGTCCTGAATCCAGGTTTTGGCATGCTGATCTAGCCCCAACAAAGTTAGTTTCTGTATTAGCTGTTCATGTTCCACCAAATCAAAAGCTTTGGTGATGTCCATGAAGATGGCCCCAGTTGCTTGGACCCAGTCGAAGGCAAGTTGAATGTCTGAGGTGACCTTTATAAAAGCAGAGAGAGTGCTGTGATTTTTCCAGAATATACGTTGACAAGGGGACATAAGCTGGCATTGTTCTAGGTAGTCATGTAACTGGATGTAAAGAATTTATTCTTGGACTTTAGCTAGGTGACAAAGTATAGAGATAGGTTAATAATTTTCAACAGGTGGGGTCGATCCCCCTTGTATATTGGGATGACAAGGACTGACATCCATTTGGTGGGGACTGTTTCCTCTAGGATGGATCTGTTGATCAGATACCTGACCAGAATGGCCAGAGCAGGAGCTCCCCATTTTAAAAATTAGGGCTTAAGAGAGTCATGGCCAGGTAGTCAGCAAACTCAATAATTTGAGAACCTCTTCGCAGAAAGTTAGTTTGATAAGGAAAATCCCAGTAGGGATTCTAGAGGGGTTAGTGACAGGTGAGGGGAGGCAGTGTTGAGGCATAGAGAATTGAGATGTGTAGGTGCTTAGGTCAGTGAAAAAGTTGCTAAGGCCTTCAGCTATAGAAGAAGGGTTTGAGAATATTTTATCCTTGGCATGGAGCGTGTCAGGAGAGGAGAAGGTTTTTCCCTTTAGGAGGGAATTAATCTCATTCCAAATACTTTGGGATTGCTGAGTTTATCTGTTTATATTGTACGACAATACCTCCTCTTGGCATTAGTTATTATGGACTTACAGGTGTTTCTAAGCCACCTATAGTAGTGCCAGTCTGAGGGGAGGCCTGATTTCTTAAAGGTTTTCAAGTAGTGTCATGTTCAGCCATGTGTTTCCCAATGTCTTTAGTCAGCCAAGGGACAGATTTGCCTTTGGACCTATGTCAGGTGAGAGGGGCACAACAGTTTAAAATGGTAGTAACACAGTCAATTAGGTAATCCAGGGAGTGGTCTCTAGTGGGCAAGGTATGAATTGGGCTCCAGTTGACATCAAGTAGTGAGCTGATAAAGGAGGTGCGATCAAAGGTGGTTAGGTTTCTGGATTCGACAATTTTTGGAGGAGGGTTGGGGGGCGAATTTCTCCAGATGCAGAATACAGATGAGTGGTCACTTATGCTATCCGGCAGGACTCCTGTATCTGTTATTCTGTGAGAGCAGTTGGACAGGACCCAATCAATGATAGAGTGGTTGCCTGTTCTGGGGTTCCTTCTGGTGGGTTCTGCAATGTGCTGAGTTATGTTGGCATCAACCAGGGAAGACTGGACATAGCTTGAGCTGTGGAACTTTCAGTCAATGTCTCCACACAGGATCAATTCATATTGGGGGAGGTCCGAGATAGAGGACACGACTGCAGGGAGGTCAGCGGAAGCAATTTTGGGTGGTAAATATATGCATCCATCTATTCATTTTTTGTTATTACCTATGGTTAGGAAGATGAAGATCAATTCCACTACTGAAGAGGGAGAGGCCAATGGTGAGATGTCAGTAGCTACGAGATCAGACTTGACATACAAGAGTACGCTGCCACCTCTCTTGCCAGCCCTCTCCCACCTAAATGTTGTGTACTCTGGTAAGGCTATTTCATGTGGTAGGATAGAGGATTTTAGCCAAGTTTCTGTGATCTCAAGCACTGTTGGTTTTAGGCAGGGACCCGAGTTTTCTGTGATTCTGTGGTTGCAGCAGTGGCAGCAGAAATCAGAGCTGACCGCAGAAATCAGTGCTGGCCGCAGAAATCAGGAAACCAGCCACACAGCCGAAGAAATGCTAGTTGTGCTATGTGATCACACAAGACAAGGGCAAAGCTACGGATATGTTAAGTATGCCATGGCATACATGCTCATTAGAAGGGGCAACAAACTGATGCCATCCACTACAAAGCCGAAAAGCTAGTGGCCACATGGCATCTTGACTCATGTTGGCTCTTGTTATATAACTCCGTCCAGCTAGTATTGTGTGTTGGAGGGTGGTGATGCAGGAGTAGCAGAACTGGATTAGGTCAATGGCAGATATGATTTGCTTCTGTGTAGGTGTAGGTGTGGCTAGCTCAGCCATGTTCATTTTTCATTGTGAGGCTGCTTATGGTACACGCTGAATCCTTGGACAATGAATTTGAAAGGAAGAACTGTAAGGTGAGCAGTAGTCAAGAAGTGAGAAGATTTAGTGTTGCCTGTGGAGGTGGAATTGATCTAGGTGTGGTGGCAGGTATCGGAGGAGAAGCTGACTGCAGAAACATAGGGCTGGCAGTAGACTGAGCAGAGGACTCAATCCCCACTGGTGGACATCAATCACAGTTATGATTTGTGGGCCGCAGATCTATATCTGCAAGTGTGAGAGTAATCTCTTTGCTGATTTGAACCTGCAGCCTAAGTGGTGGCATCAAGCTCAATTCTTAAGGAGGGTCAGGTTGCCCAGCTGCAGCAGAGTTGGGGACCAGGGTATTCTAGAGCTGGAGCAAGCAGGAAAAAATCATAATGGAGATTCTGATTGTTGTTATACATAAGTGAAATGAGGGTCACTAAATGAAGAACACCACAACCCCCTGCATTGTGAGGAGAAGAGAACATGCTAACCAAGGTTACTGTACTCCAGCTTAATAAGAATGACTTGCTTATATTTTTTAATGTGTCCCCCAAAAGAAAAATCAGGAGTCAACATATCCTACAAACACTGCAAGTTACACCCTCCTTCACTGTTATAGGACCCCCAACACACAGATTTGCACACTGCACTCAGCATGTTTGTTGCAAGGCAATTGGGGGGTATTCTTAGTTTAAAAAAATAATAATCTGAAAGAACGTTGATCAAAATCAGAAAAAAAAAGGCTTTCAAGCTGGAGTCTGTCTTTAGTTATTTTATTTTTATTTATTTATTAGATCATCGGTTTACAGACCTTTGAGTCATAGACTCATTTACAAAGACACCTCGTCAAGAAAGCATCTGCTAACTGTAAATATAAACCAGAAGAAATCCAAGCAGGTTTTGCCTTCTGTGTAATTTTAACTGAGTGTGTATGTCCTCCTCCAATTATAACCTAGAAGAACAGCAAAGGCCACCAATTTCCAGAGGAACAGATGAGCCTTCAAATTCAAGTGGGAGGGAAAAGTCATCAAAAGAGAACACTGATGCCCATGGCTGCACCAGGTCTGGGTTATTGAAGTTTAATATTTGTGATAAGAAGACCACATACTATTAAATGGCCTGGTATTCCACTTTCAGTGTAGCAGAGTGGTTGCATGAAGACAGTCAAAGGGTTAACTAAGACTTAATCCTCTTGAAGGTGCGCTGTTTAACCACAATTTTATCTGCCACAGAATGGACGCAGAATCAGTAGTTGTTCTACCACAGAGAGTATGAGGTTCTGCCACAGAATGTAGGTCCACTTTGCCGCAGTAAACATGGGGCCCTGGTTTTAGGGAGCAGACCCAAGCCTCAAGTTCTTCCATTTTTGGTTGCAGACTCTGGCAGTTTAGATGAACTATTTTGAGCCCCTTGGAGTCACACTGATAAGTGGTCCAGGGGGTTTGGGAGGGATTGATATAAGCAATGGGTCCCAGATTGGGCTTCCCATCCCCTGCTAGTAGGAGGCAAGAGAATAAGTGAAGCAGCATGCTGCCAAGGGGGAGTGTGTCTGGTGTCAATCTATTTTCCCACTCTGGAGGAGGAGGATCATGGATTGATCGTCATATAGCCAGCTCACTAGTTTTACAATATGTAGTTTAGGTAGGCATGGAAGGGTATATAGGCATTGTGAGGAGACTTGGGTAAGAACTTGGGGTGGGCTGTGGAGGTGAACATTTTGGTCACCATGGTATTGCTCCCACTTACAGTACAGGAGGAGATGAGAAGGTCACAGGATGTGCAAAGGGAGATATGTAGGATGGCAAAGAAGCAGCCAGTTAGTTTCATAGTTATAGTTAGATTAAGAGTTGAAGGGGTGGGGGGGTGGTTAAGCAGTGTGGTGTAGAAATTGGAGAGGTATAACATTTGGATAGGTGGGGGAGAGGGATTTAGCCTGACGCCATAGGTTAAGGTTAAGTGAGAATAGTTTCCTTATAGGAGAGAATAGAATGAAAGTCAAGTCAGCCCTCTAGTGGGAGCTGGCTATAAAATAGCTCAAGACAGATTGAGCAGAATTGAAAGAGACATGCTCAGAGACAGATTGGGCTCCAGTATTTGTCCAGTCCTGTCATAGCTCCTAGGCAGGAGTGTAGACTGAAGAGCTGACTGGGCTGGTGTCTTAAGTGGGCGGTGGCATCCTGGATAAAAGACCATTTAAAAAGTGTTGGGGGAATGTGCTGGGGAGGGTGGGAAGGAGCGAGTTCAGGCTGCAAAACGATTCCCAGTTGAGTACAGATCAGGCAACAAAAAGATTCCAGTTGAGTACATGAGCTACTGTGCTATGTTTTACAGGCTGCAGCACTCCTGAATTAAGATAAGGAGTTTCTAGCAGCAGGATCCCTTAATTAAATTAGGGGCTGTCTTAGGGATTAAGTTTTACAAGCTGCAGCACTCCTGAATAAAGATAAGGAGCAGCCTTTTCGAGTAGAAACCCTGATTAAATAGGGGCCTGCAGTAGCAAGTGATATCTCCTGCTGAGAAAGAAATAATTCATTTAGGTTGCAGAGTCCCTAATAAAAAATAGATGCTGCAAATTAATAGGTAGAGTTCTGAATTGACTAAGCAGGAGCCGCACTAAGAAGAGAGATATTTCTGATCTAAATTTGACAGAGCACTGAATTCCCACAGCTGATTGCAGCTCCAATTGAGTACTGCAGAGAGCAAGGCACCAAATTCAAAAAATATGGAACGGAGTCTGGCGTACCTTTCAGGGACTCACATGTTCAGCAGGCATGACTCTATTATACAATAATAAAAACCACTGGTATGGCCGAGCAGACATATACAGGCGTGCCGGAGTCATTGAAAGACTGTTTTTTTTTTCTTTCAAGTGAGAAATGTAGAGTTGTGGAACAGCAAGAGAGAAAGAGAGAAGTCTGAAATGTTCTTAAGTAGGGACCAACATGTGCTTCTTCCTGAATCAAATCCTACGGTGCCTGTCACTTGGGGAACTTATCCAGTCAAGATGAAGAATGAGTGCAATCAGTGTCACCCCCAGGACTCCAGTAACTAACTTGACACCAAATGTGGGGCCCATGATTTATCCAGTGGATCATAGCAATGTTAGTGCTGGGGGAAAAGACACCATTTTCAAAAGCTGTGATTTGGTGTTTGAAAAGAAAGCATCACTGAAATTGGAACTAAAATGCTGGCTATGTTGCACAGGAAAAAACTGCTGATGACTGACCTACATGTGCATCACTGCTGTCCACAAGAAAAGCAAGTGGATGGGCAGTAACACATATACAAATCAGTATCTGTATTGGATGTCAATAAGAGACTGTGTGGAGTACCTCCCTGATGGGTAGGGGAGAGTAACATGTTCCACAAGGCAAACAAGTGATACCACATCTTGTCTTACCAGGTAAAATGGTTTGCTTGGATGAAGAGCATTTACAGTAAAAGAGGAGGCAAGAGAAAAATAGTAGAAAAAGTATAGCCAAGATACTTTATTAAGACCTTGGATAGTTGTCCACCAATAAGCAATGAGTTTAGGGGGAAAAACAAATTAAAGTGAGACAGTTTATTGCTGCACCATGCAGGTGGTGGTTAGTGCAAAAAACATACAACAAATTGTTTAACAAAACCACAAGGTGGACAAAGGAATAAGGCACACCATGATCCCCTGAATAACAATGAGTTTGCCATTGCAGCTACCTAATTCCACAGTGCAGTGCTTCAGGACTTCACTGCCTGTGGTTGAAGGATATGGATGTTCATTCAGTAAGACTACAACTCTGCTCATAACAGTTTGTGCCCATGAAAAGGCAGCCATAACCTTCAATGGAAGATGTCATCAAGAAGGTTGGAGAAGCGTTGCACTGGTGTGAGCCTTATGTATATTGTCAACACCTGCTGGACTATACTTCAAGGGGAGCAGATATGGACAAGCTAGGCCCAGGAAAAAGAGATTTTTGATGGGAAATGCGCAGACAAGGGTGGATGATGAGAACTGGGGATCAAGGTACTACAGTTTCAAGATCATCCTATGAATGTGGAGCTAAATCAGGGAGAACAGAATGAGGTTCTAAGCTTTAAGTACACCAAACCCACCAGACCAGTCACTTGACCATCATTCAGCCAGTTAGAAGGCCAAAAGTTAGTGGTGTTAGTGGGGGACCAGGATACAATAGAAGCATAATTCCTTCTTCCCCCAAGTCCATATTGTCAGAATTGTGATCAGCAGCATCTGTGAATATTGTGGCCCAAGTCTTGTTTCAGCCTTTGGTGCCTGATCAGGCAGTGGCTATATTATCTCAGTGGGGACAGAATGGACTAATTATCAAGACATTAGGCTGATGAGTGCTATTATTGCCAAAATGTAAGAGGTGAAAAAAGGATGAAAAAAGTATAAAATAGAGACAAAGAACATTTACTTACCATAACAGTAGATCTTCGAGTGAATCTCCTCCCTTAGGCCACACTTTTGGAAATGTGAGCTGTTGGCATACGGACCACTCAGAAACTTTGCTATCCAGGGGCAGCCTGCAATGATATATAGCTTCAGCACCTATAATATTTGGGTGGCCACATTGCTCCTCATTTCCCCACCAGAGATAAGCTTGGAGGGCTTCTTACCATGAAGAACAAGGAGATCGGACAAGCACCAGGTACACAAAGAGAGGTATGAGGCTGATAAAGAATATATATAAGGCACTCATGGACACATCCAGACTAGGCAGTGGGCAGCAAATACCTGAGAAGAACAAAGGAGAAGGAGGGCAGGTGTTCTTTGGCTCAATGGAGGAGATTCTCTGGAAGCTCTAGTGTTATGGTATAATGTGTAGATGGAGCTAATGTGCAAGCCTCCCCAAAAAATTAAAAAGATTTAAACATCATCAGAAGCTGTGACTTGAAAATATCTAGTCAGTGTAGCAAAGTATGTGAAAAACAAACAGGATATTGGGGTGTATCAGACAAAAATTCACAAGCAGCAGCGCAAGGCTGATCAAGCTACCGAAAAGGTTACTGTGCAGATCCCATCTGTTTGTTTGTTTGTTTTTTATGCTTAATGGGTAGGCACACTAGACATTAAATCCTTTAATAGATGTGATCCAACAAATTCAGACAAACAAGTCATATGAATATACATAGGGTAAAACAGTTACAATAAATAACATTAGTCATAACACTTACATTCTGATAGAGACAGAGAATACTGAAACAATGTTCTAGAAAAAAACTAAATTGATCCTACATTCCAAATATCAATAGGGACCCCATTCCAGTTGTTAGGAGCGGCATAAGCAAACACCCTCTGTCCACAAGAAGTCCTCATGACCGGAAGTTTAAATATAGTATTATCAGACCTGGCTCTAGAGTAATAGTGAGACTAATATGGTTGAAAATATTTTAACAAACTTTGAGGGGCTCCTCCATGCATCAGCCTATGTGCAAATTTTGCTAATAAAAAATTATAATTTAGCGGGATGGGTAACCAACCCATCTCATGTAAAATCACACAATGATTTGTGGACCTATCATCTGAAAATGCAAATATATCAATTGATTGCAATAAAACAGATTTCTTAAGTGCAAAACTTGTGTAGACATTATCTGTAATTATGGCATCATAATTAACTAGTGGGTATAAATACAATTTTGCAATTGCCAGTCTTAGCTCACTAATCAAGAATGACCTTAGTCTATATAACAATGCAATTTTAGAATGAACCTCAGAAGTTATTTAAGCCAAATGCAAATCATAAGTCAAATTAGGGTCCAATGTACCCCCCCTAGATAATGAATATCTATTACATTCTCATATTTTGTGCCATTAGGGGCCAAGATTTAAAGAGAAAACCCCATATCGCTTACCCTAAGTGCAGTCCCAAATACCATAGTTTTTGTTTTGTTGAAAACCTATTTATTTGAGGCTAGCCAATGGTATAATCTAGACATCTCATTTGTTAATTCAAGATTTAACTCACTTATTGTTGACCCATGCAGATAAATTACTGCATCATCTGCATAAAAAGTAGATTTAACAGTATGTAATATTGAAGAGATTTTATCAAAAAATAAGGAAAATAATATTGGTCTAAGTGTAGAGCTCTGAGGGACTCCACACTTAACTAAAACTTTATCAGAAATTGTTCCTCTAAATTTTACCATTTGGTATCTGTAATGAAGATAGTCTGAAAACCAACACAGAGCAGAATCACCTAAACCCAAAGATTCCAGTCTAGCAATTAATACCTCAGGTTCAACCAAATCGAATGCCTTGGTCAAGTCCATGAATGTGGCTCCAGTTAAACAACCCATTTCCATTCCCCTTAGGACCACGTTTGTGATCTCAACCAAGGCAGTCTCTGCTCCATGCCTTTTCTGGCAACCATGATGTTTCAAAGATAGCAATCCATAAGTATAAATATATTCAATAAGTTGTCTATACACAATTCTCTCTTGAATTTTTGACAAAGCAGACAAGATGGAAATTACATAGAAACATAGACTTTGATGGCAGATAAGGACCACTTGGCCCACCTAGTCTGCCCATTTCCCTACTATTGGATAAGCTGCAGATCCTAGTTAACCAACAGCCTACCTCTTCCTACCCCCCCACTAGACTTGCCTTATGTCTGTCCAATGCATTCTTGAATTCCCCCACTGTTTGTGACCCCACAACCTCCCCAGGAAGTCTGTTCCATGTGTCCACCACTCATTCTGTGAAAAAATACTTCCTCACATTGCTCCTGAGCTGTCCCCCCTCTGTCTTCAGATTGTGACCCCTTGTTCTTGCACATCCCTTTTTCTGAAAGATGCTACCCTTTTGGACTTTCTTGATTCCCTTGAGGTACTTGAAAGTTTCTATCATGTCCCCCCTTTCCCTCCTTTCCTCAAGGGCATACATATTAAGTTCCTTTAGTCTTTCTTCATATGGCTTGTGTTGCAGACCCTGCATCATTTTATTGCCCTTCTCTGGGCTGCCTCCATGCTGTCTATGTCCTTGCAGAGATGGGGTCCCAATAACTGCATGCTGTACTCCAGATGGGGTCTCAGCAACTGTAATTCCCAAAATCAGACACTGGGCTGGACTTATGAACTGGTACAAATAAAGAGTGTTTCCAAAGATTAGGAAGTTGACCAGTAATAAAGGACAAATTCATTAAAATACAAACTGGATAAACCAGTTCTTCAACTGGCTCATGTAACAAATTAGGTGGTAATCCTTCATAACCAGCTGAACCATCCAATTTCAACTGTTGCAAATGTTTTAATACTTCCAGGGGTGAAGTAATTCTTAAATAGAATTTAGGTCTGCCAGTTATGACAACAGTTGAATCATTCTTAAAGGATACATTGAATTCAGTAAAATAAGAATCAAGATCTGTAAATTCTGTATTAAACTTGTTAGCTATTGCCAAAGTACAAGTAACTACTTCAGGCCCATCTTTCAGATGGGGTCCAGTCCCATTTGCAGGTTTAATCAGGCCATTAATCATATGCCAAACTTTCTTAGGGTCTCATAGCCCATCAGTTTATTTTTGCTTTAAATAATTCTGTTTGTCTAATTTAATCTTGGCTTTACATTTGTTACATGTGGATCGATTTTCATGAAAAGTTGCAGTCAAACCATCCTGTTTATACTTTTTCCAAAGTTTGTCATGTTCTTTCATTAATTCTAACAAGGGAGTGGTCATCCATCCAGACCTTTTCCCTGATTTATGTTTTTTAATATAAGGGGAAAAACATTTTAAAACTGCGGTAAATTCTGTTACTAAAAAATGTAAGGCAGTTTACATCCAGTATTGAAAGCATAAAAGACCAATCAACATCACATAATTTTGCCCCAAATCCCTGAAAATCAAAGTTAGTCAAATTCCTAACCATTTTTATAAAGGGTGCAGGTTTTCTGGGACTTTTATGTTTCCATATGCAAAAGATTGGGTTGTGATCACTCAGTGAGTCAGCTATCACACCACACTTTAGAATGTGACCAGGTCTGTTAGCCAAAATCCAATCTAAGCCTATATGCCTATTTGTTTTATTATTTAGTCTATTGGGCAGAGAAATAAGTTGATGTAAGTGAGAAAGACCCAAAATACCAAACAATCTAACAAAATCATGTCCTACCAATTTGAATTGAAATCTCCTAGCACCATAAGTTCACCTAAATTATTTGTTTTAACATTATCTATAAACTCATGTAAGCCCTATTTATGGTGTTCAAATGGAATGTAAATGCAACAAATAATTAACTTTTTGACTGAACCAAAAGTAACTTGAATATCAACATGTTCTACAAACTCCATGGGCCCATTCAACAAACGGATTTCAGTTGTCACAAACTCCTTTTTTATATAAATCATGATCCCACTGACTCTGCCTTTAGGCCTGTCTTTCCTAAATATGTTATAACCAGGGACACTAATTTCAGCATTCGTGATACCAGATTTTAACCATGTCTCACTTAGTGCAAAGACATCTGGAGAATATAGTTCAGCCCAGGCCTCCACTTCAATCTGATGTTTCGTACAGTTTTGAAACCTTCACAAAATAAAAGTTAAGAAAAATGTAGAATAAATAGAGAGGAGGATGACAACGATGATTCCAGGACAGAAATTACCTACCAGTACATTAGTATGTACTCCTTGGGGCATGGTAAATACCTTCAAATTCACGGAACTGTATAAAGGGATATACACCATTGAACTGTGTAGACTAGAGGGTCTGACAATCCCCTGAAGGCAGTGTCATATTTATAAGAAGAATGTTTAGAAATAATGCAAGGAAGTATTTTTGTAATGAGAAGTTAATGCTGGTCAGATCTATTCCACATTTCAGCATCAAATGGAAAAGACACAAAGGGATAATTTGGAACACAGAGGATAACGTGAGACCTGAAAATGTGGAAGGGAGCCACTAGCTTTTAGAAGGAACCATTTGTAGACTATTGTAGATGGATGGAAATCGTTATCCATACCTATCTAACTACAGTTTTGTCCACTAGGATCAAGTGCTCTGTGTAATATTTCATTGTTTACTGCATGACAAATGGGAGTAATCACCATGAATTACATCAAGATCCTATAGTGTTCTACAAAATAGCACAGTAAAAACCTTAATAAGAATGCTTGATCCTGGTGGACCACAGCATATGTACGGTATCTACACTATGTTGAGTTGTGATTGAGAGCTTAGCCTGATGAGATGAAGAGTAGTTGCAACTTGCAACCAGTATCTTTCCAGCTTCAGGGATCTGCATGCACTGAGGAGGAAAACTACAATGGCATAGCTAGGAAATAGCATGGGTTTCTGCCTTGGCTTAATGATGGTGGGTCTTATATAGATCTTTGAAAGTCTCCCTGTTGGTAAGGGCTGAGAACATACTATAGTTTGACTGAAAGTAAAAAATACACCTGATCCCCTCTGGGGAAAAAAAAGAAAGAAAGAAAGACTATAAAGAACACCTAGCCAAGTCCCTTCAAGGACAGTCAGATCTGTTCTGGAGAAAGTACATCAATATCAACAGCAAAGCAAGAATTCATCAAAGTGTTTGAGTCCATGCATATTAACTGTAGCTGTTTAAAGAGCTAATAGAACCAAAAAAAAGCATATAGGAAAATGATACACATTTTAAGAAGTAGTAAATAGTAATTTTTTTTCTTTCTGAAGTATTTTTTTTCCTTTTTCTGTTTGCTTATTAGAATGATTTCTATGTGTCAGTCACATTATTATGCTGGATATGTGGATTACCACTCTGTCTAGTAGCTGACATATCTAGTTCAATTCCACCCACTACATCATCAGCACTGCAACCTCACTGGCTGTGGCATCACAGGTGATTGACCTGGCAGCTACTAAGTGGCTCTTCCTGAGTAGCTAGTGTATGAGTGTGTGGGGGGGTTAGAATTAGATACTGTATATCAGCTGCAAGGCAGAGTGCTGGTCCACATATCTCACATATTACTATCAGGTAAAAAAAATCCTATCATTACCCAAAGGGAGGTGAACAAGCACCTCAGATATAGAAGGTAATAGCTGACTACTTTTAAATGCTAATACTAATTTTAGACAGTACACTAGCTCATTAAATGCACTACAACTAAGGAATCTGCTACAAGTGGCGTGGACATTGTTTTGCATTTCAGTAATTAACTGGCGTGCTACACCATGCCCCATACTTTTCAGGACATGTGCAGCTTCATAACACCCAAAGCTGGCTTCCTTGGATACTAAGCTAAAACCCTCAAGGGCCAAAGTAACAACAGCACTGGCAAAGAGAATGATAGTGTTGTGCTGAAGAAGTTGCTGATTTAATGTAGCTACAATTTATGTTTTTTGTTATCTGAATCCCTACTCCAGCATGATACCAGTACTCGTGGACCTTTAGCACTGGTCTGTTAATCCTTAAAGCTCTTACAATGGAAACTGCTATCAAGGAAAGAAAACTCACAGACATATGCATTAATGAGATCAGATTTATAGCCACAATTCCTAAAAGAGCTCTAAGTAGTGTGCACTGGATTGCACACATTCTGGTGGGTGCATTAAATGTTTTAAGAAGCAACTGTAAAAACGTATACGATTCTTGCAAAAAGCCAGCCCACGGATTTATAATGAAGCCTGTTATTACATCAGTGACGTTAATGAAGCAGCTGGGATTGGACTCTGCTCCTCACAGAATGCAGGGACGAGAAGCCAATACCTTTTGAAATGTCAAAGAAACCATTACTTATTGTGCTGCTTATTACAAGAAAGCCACCTAATATTAGATCCACAATTACTCCCCTGCTGTGTGCCTTCACTATACAGATGAGCTCTTTTGTCCCTGTGTTCAAATGATCCAGAGAAACATTATTCAAATGAATTGATTATTCTTGCCTTCTTTATGAGAGAGCCATTTAAGAATCTCAAAATAGGCTAGATAAAGGTTGGTAACTTACTGTAATTGAGCAAAAAAAAAAAAAAAACTGTATATTCCAGAAAGTAATTATAGTTGTCATCTAGCAGTTTTTTTTTTAAGAATGAGAAAAGTGTGGCATCTGACTGCATGACTTAATTAATTTCATTAAAACAAAACAAAAAAAAATTGTTCTGGCAGCTGTCCAGAAGTGGCTGGAAAACATTTAAAATGTATTTTCCTTATAGTAATAATAATAAAAACAACAGATCTTCTGTCTAGCGGAACTACAGCATTATGGTTACAAACTCTATGAGAACCTCCCCTTACATGATAATCCAATAAAGTCATGTAAAAACAGTTTGCAATTTCTTGGGGAATCCAGAGGATCAAATTTTTTGTCAAGGCCTATAAGATGAACATTCAAAATATAATACATGGTATGTAGTACAGTACCTGTAAACAATAACCAACAACAGGATATGTGTTTCTAGAGAATGAATATGTGCCCCACCTGAATTGGAAGGCAAGACACCAATAGTTCAGTGACTTTCAACATTCCCAGAAATAGCATTACATCTCAAGAAACCCATGCTCTGGGGTGGGTCATTGCACTTATAAAATTGAAAACTTTTTTTCTGTAATGAAAAAAGGTTTTAATTTCTGTTAAATAGGTTGCTGTTAAGTAGAATCAATGAGTTTGATAAGCAAGCTAAGTGCCTTTGAATGAACCTGGGGAGTGCTTTTATTTTGAAGAAACCTATGCCCTTGTGAAGTGTGTTTTGTTTTTTTTTGCATTTAAAAAGGGGAAACATTTGTATTGTAATGGAAAAAAGTTATATTTTTATTTAGTTAGGTTGTTGCTAGGTAGATGGTCAGGTTAGGTACAAGCTGTTCATACAGTACATAAGAAATTAATTAATTATCTGGTAATGTGTTTAGACCAACGAAGTTGCTTCTGAAGGATTCTGAAGCCCAGTTTATACGTTCAGTTAGGTTATATCATAAAAAATTGAAATGCAGAAATTGATGGTAGATAAGGACTGATAGGTCATCCTGCCTGCCCATTTTCTCCTACTTACTACAAAAGCCACAGATACCACTTGATCTCTGGCTTTACCTCCTTTTTTGTATCACTAGGGTTCCCGTATGTCTATCCCATGCAGTTTAGAATTCCCCCATTGACTTTTCCCCCACCACTTCTGCTAGAAGACTGTTCCATGCATCTACCACCCTTTCTGTGAAGAAGTACTTCCTCACATTGTGCCTTAGTCTACCCCCTTCCAGTGTCATTGTGGAAGGGTCTATTTGGTCCACTATCAGGTCTGCCTGGAGGGTATCCTTGTGTGTCCTGTTATCTGTAACTGTTTAAGTGTTTATGTATTTGTGCATCTTACATGGACTGGCCACCCATGTATGTTGTATGTTGCTGTAATGTTGCCCCCCCCCGACAGTATCCCACTGGACTTGGGCTGTATACAGAGTTAAGCATTATGAAGGCTAAAAATCCTGTTTTAGGATTAGGAATCAATTTGAGGGTTAGTCGTCAGGCTTCATCAGTCTCATAGTTTTGCCAGTATTTAATACTCTCAGAGGTTAAAAAAGCATCCTACGGTAAAAAAACAAAATCAGTTAAATGAATAACCTTCTTAGATTTTCCTACTATATTTCTAGAAAATATTACCTTCTTGCACACAGTCCTGTTTTGTTGGCATTATGTTTTGTGGTCCAGGTTGTGAGGCAGTGAAAACCATGAAAGAAATGTGCACCACAAGGTACGGGAGTACAAGTACCCAGTTTGGTTTTACTGCTTGGCAGCAGCCTTGTGGTCTAATAGAATAAATAAAGACACATTACAGCCCCATTGTCTAAAGGGAGAATGGGGTAAGTGCTGTAGAGGTTACCGAAGGATATAATTGTTGTTTGCCACTCGGCAGTGTGGCGTCTCTTTATAACAAGGATAAGGGTTGCCCCTTGAAGGTGTGCAGTATTGCAAGGTCTGCAACTCTGCTACTGTAAGGAAAACAGTAGCACTTAGAAATGGGGCTGCTTTAAAATGTTGCATGTGCAAAGCCTGTTATTTAACTATGAGCAAACATGATAAACAGTTGTAGATATTTTCAAAAGGGAGAAATGCTTACCGTAGAAAAAGGGATATCGCAGAGTGGCCCTTCAGTTTACTCCCCGAGCAGTTCTCTCTAAGAGCTGGCTGGCCTCATTTCCAATATTTTTATACAGAGATCTGCTGGAGGAGGGGCTTACTGAATGATCACAAAACCTAATTCTGGATCCAGACAATATTATGTACTTTAGGGCTTGTTCAACCTTTTGTTCCTTTGTTTCAAAACATATTAACTGTTGATATGTGATAAAAAACAACTCCTGAATGGATTTAAAACCATACTATAATGTGGATTGATTGATTGACAGCTAGGATGGACCAATCTTAGAGTCCAGCCCCCTTTATATTCTGCACAGAGAGAGAGAGTCAGGTCAGATTCAAGCAGGATGTTGGAGGTGAAGCAACCCTCTGGTCTAGTTAATACTAGTACTGTTGGAGATAGTTCTCTGCTGTGCAAATGCTGAAGTTAAGCTGAATCATCATTTTGTCTTCTGTAAGTCTTTTCATTTTCATTTGTTGAATAAGTCCCCATTTTTATTTTGTTCTGTTTATATTGAATAAACCTAGAAGCTGAAGCTCTACATCGGTGCATGTGTCCATCTGTCACCCACAGCCTCTCACACTCAACTCATGTCCTCTAGTTCTTGAACATCTCTTTTTCAGAAAGATGCCACCCTCTTGTACCTTATTTATGCCCTTTAGGTACTTGAAGATCACTATTATATCTCCCCTCTCTCTCTCCTCTCCCCCAGTGAGAAGCTAGTCAGAAAAGACTTGCCTGCTTCTGTTTGAGGCTGAGAAACTTGCTATACTGCAGAGAACAAACTAGAATGCATTTGAGAAACTGGGAACCTGGTAAGATATAATATTGTTGGGGACTTGATAGGAAGGTAAGCTACGCTTTCTACAGAAAGTTTCATTTTTTTCTTATTGGCATTAAGAAGAGAATTGCAGGATTCCATTACAGTGTAGTAATTTTATAACCAGAAGGTGTGACATACAACTGAAGTTGCTTGATTCCTGTGCTTGAGACCTAGGATTTGGAAGGATATTTGTGCAACATTTTAGAAGTGTCCTGCTGGCTGAGGAGTGAGGTTTTTATCCCTGTTTTCAGAGAAGGGTTTGTGTATTAGAATCAGACATAGCAAAGTGTCTACAATGAAAGGCCTGCTTACATCACAGGTGTCACTAGTCAATCAATTGATTCTGGGTGGGGCTTTTATCACTGAGCTGTCTTAGGCAAACTACACAGTGAGAAGCCAGCCCGAAAAGACTTGCCTGCTTCTGTTTGAGGCTGAGAAACTTGCTATACTGCAGAGAACAAAGTAGAATGCATTTGAGGAACTTTGAACCTGGTAAGACATAATATTGTTGGGGACTTGTTAGGAAGGTCAGCTACGCTTTCTACAGAAAGTTTCATTTTTTCTTATTGGCATTAAGAAGAGAATTGCAGGATTCCATTAAAGTGTAGTAATTTTATAACCAGAGGGAGTGAAATACAACTGAAGTTGCTTGATTCCTGTGCTTGAGACCTAGGATTTGGAAGGATATTTGTGCAACATTTTAGAAGTGTCCTGCTGGCTGAGGAGTGAGTTCATTTTTATCCCTAGACTCAGTAGAGTGGTTTGTGTAGGAGCAGTGGTCTAGTAAATTGTGGTGTTGGTTGAATTACTATAAAGGTCAGTACTCACCAAGGTGGTGGAGCAGTGGTGTATTTGATTGTTTCTAACAGTCACCAGTGGCTGTGGCCTACACACCCACCCTTCCCCTGACCCCACCCACCCCAGGCCTGGCATTTCCTTTATAGCCAAGGTTCTGACATCACTTCCTCAACAGTTCTTGAGGCAGAACTGTCATATTCTTAATAACCCAGCACAGTGCATAAAGGGTAAGTACACACCAAAAAAAAAAAAGAAAGATTTTATATATTACTCATTGTATATTATAAGGGAGAGAGACATGTGGGGAAGGGTGCAATGCACTGACTGTGGGGCAGCAGTTTTCCAGGAGACATTCTGGAACCTGCGTTGCTGCCCTATTTGCAGGCAACTGTCAGTTCTAAGGGAGGAGGCTGCCCACCTCCAGGCTGAACTGGCAAGAACTAAGGAGGCCTCTCCCACCCAAAGAGCACCAGTTCCACAACCACTGCCTCAGAGGTTGCCAAGTGTGAAGAGTAGTTGGACCACAGTGGGTTCTGGGAGGGTGAGGGTGGTGGAACAGAGGCGTAGCCCTCTAGTTGTACCTCTACACAAATCATATGTCAGTCTGGCAAATCAAGGTTCCTCTATGATGACACCATCAGTGGAGATCAAGAAGAATGATGGGGACATCCACAAGGGAGACCCACAAAAGGGTGGCAAGGGACACCACAGGGGAAGGAAATAGCTTCTGATAGGGGACTCAATTGTTAGGGGTGTAGACCTGGGGAAGGGAGAGGAGAGGAAAGTAAGGTGCCTGCCTGGTGCCATGGCTTGGAGGGACAGGAAGCAAATACTCGGGATTGCAGAAGCAGCATCACAGGAGAGGGAACTAGATATCATTGTCCACCTTGGGACAAATGACCTAGCTAGACATGAGATCAGTGCAGTGCAGGATGAATTTGTGGAGTTGTGGAGGGGTCTCAGACAGGTATCAAGCACGGTAACCTTCTCAGAGGTGCTGACAGTCTATGGCTGGGGTGAGGCTAGGGTACTGCACACCATGCAGTTTAATGAATGGCTGCAAAACTGATGCAGAGCACAGGGCTTTGGCTTCATTGAGGACTGAGGGTCCACCTGGAGAAATGAAGGTCTATACTGACATGATGGTCTGCATCTGTCCAGGAAGGGAAACAAGCTCCTAGGTGACAGGTTTAAATGCTTCCTTGGCAACCTTTTAAACTAGCCAAGGGGGAGGTGCTGACAGGAAGCAGGAAAGTTCAAGCATCCCCCCACAAAACATGGTAGGTAGTAGGGTAAACACTGAGGTACAGAGCTTGACAGAGGGCAGGACAGGGGTAAATGGAAAAATAGACAAAGGCAATAAGAGCAGTGATGGGGTAAAAAAGGATAAAGACAACATTAAATGGAAGGCAATGAGTACCAATGCCCATAGTCTGGGAAACATGCTTCCTGAACTAGTAGCCCTGATGGAAATGGAACACTTGGATATTGTGGCAGTCACAGAAACATGGTACATGGAGAACCATGACTGGGATGTCAACATACCAGGGTACACAATCTACAGAAGAGACAGGGAGGATAAAAAAGAAGGTGGAGTAGCTCTCTACATAAGGGAAGGGATCAAAGCTACAGAACTAAAAAGTAAAAGGGGAGGACAAGAGGCACTCTGGGTCACCTTGGAGACAGGGAATGACATCACAATCTGCACAGGGGTTGTATACAGATCTCCGTCTCAAGGGGAAGAAATGGACAAGAAAATGATAGAGGACATTCTCAAAATGGCTGAAAAAGGGGAGATACTGTTGATGGGGGACCTGAATATGCCAGATGTTAACTGGACGACACGGACTGCAGCCACATCCAAGAGCAGAGTCATTCTTGATGCTCTACAGGGGGCATACCTTAGACAGCTAGTGGTGGAACCCACTTGGGAGGGAGCAATATTAGACCTGGTACTCTCAAATGGAGAAAGGATCACAAATTTACAAGTCAGTAGACATCTGAGAACAAGCTACCACTGCACAATAAACACAATCATGGAGACAAGCCATGCAAAGATAAGGATACTGGACTTAAGAAGGGCTGACTTTGGCATAATGGGTGAATACCTGAGGAATGCATTAGCAAATGACCAGAAAGGAGGGGTGGAAGAACAATGGAGAAAAATCAAAACTGCCATTATGGAAGCAACAAACCTTTGTGTGAAACAAAGAAAACAAAGCGGAATAAAAAAACACTATAGTTCTCAAAAGAGGTGTCAGAGAAGGTTAAGGAGAAAAAGGCTGCATTCAAAAAGTATAAGGAATCACAGAAGGAGCACAACAGTGAACTGTATCAATTAAAGTAGAAAGAGTGGGGAAGGCAGTCAGAAAAGCAAAGGCCCAAACTGAGGAAAAGATAGTCAACTCAGTTAAGAAGGGGGATAAAACCTTTTATAGGTACATTAGGGAGCATAGAAAAGTTAAGGGAGTGATAGTGAAGATTAATAAAGGAGAGGGGAGGTGGACAGAGGGAGACAGTGAAAAGGCAGAGATACTGAATGAATACTTTTGCTCAGTATTCACAAAAGAAGAAGAGGAGGAGTTACCTAAACCAAACAATAGAAGCACTCTGGGTAGTGGGGTTGACAACAGTCCATTTCCAGAAGAAAGAGTCCCGATAGAACTCCTAAAACTCAAGGTAGACAACGCAATGGGGCCTGATGGGATTCACCCAAGAATCCTAAAAGAACTAAGGGAGGACCTAGTGACACCACTGACCACACTTTTTAATAAATCATGGGAGGATGGGGTGGTACCTGAGGACTGGAGGAGGGCAGATGTGATTCCCTTCACAAAGTGGGAGCAAGGCAGAAGCAGGAAACTACAGACCTGTTAGTTTGACCTCAGTGGTGGGAAAATGATGGAATCACTTCTGAAAGAAAGAACTGTTGAGTACCTAGAGGCCAGCGGGGCACAGGACCCAAAGCAGCATGGATTCACAGCAGGAAGGTCATGTCAGACAAATCTAATCAATTTCTTTGACTGGGTGACCAAAGTAATAGATCAGGGAGGGGCTGTGGATATGGCCTACCTAGACTTTAGCAAGGCATTTGACACAGTCCCACACAAAAGATTAATAATCAAGTTAGCCAGCCTGGGAGTGGGTCCCAGGGTGGTAGCCTGGGTAGCAAACTGGTTGCACAACAGGACACAGAAGGTAATAGTGAATGGAACACATTTTGAAGAAAGGGGGGTTACTAGTGGAGTACCTCAGGGCTCAGTACTGGGTCCGGTCCTCTTTAACATCTTTATAGGTGACATTGCAGAGGGTCTGGAAGGAAAGGTATGCCTCTTTGCAGATGACACAAAGATCTGTAACAGAGTTGATACACAAGGGAGGGGGTTAGAAAGGATGAGAAGGGACATGACAAGGTTGGAGGAATGGTCAGACATATGGCAACTTAGATTCAATGCAAAGAAGTGCAAAGTAATGCACCTGGGAAATAAAAATCCAGGAGAAGAGTACACAATAGCAGGAGACGTACTAACAACAACAATAATGGAAAGGGACCTGGAGGTAGTCATAGCAGGTGACCTAAAGGTGGGTAAGCAATGTGAGAAGTCGGTAAGGAGAGCCAGGGGGATACTGGGATGCATAATGAGGGGCATCACAAGTAGAAAAATGGAAGTGGTTATCCCTCTGTACAGACAGTTGGTGAGACCCCATCTGGAGTACTGCGTGCAGTTTTGGAGACCTCATCTACGCAAGGACATAGACAGGATGGAAGCAGTCCAGAGGAGGGCAACTAAAATGGTGCAGGGCCTACATCAGTAACCATATGAAGAGAGACTGAGAGAGCTTAATATGTGTACCCTTGAAGAAAGGAGGGTCAGAGAGGACATGATAGAAACTTTTAAGTACCTCAAGGGAATCAACAAAGTCCAGGAGGGTAGCATCTTTCAGAAAAAGTGACATGTAAGAACAAGGGGGCACAATTTAAAGATAGAGGGGGGACGGCTCAGGGTAATGTGAGGAATTTATTTTTCATGGAGAGTGGTGGACACATGGAACCGCCTTCCTGGAGAGGTTGTGGGGTCTAAAACAGTGGGGGAATTCAAACATGCATGGGACAGACATAAGGCAATAGTAGTGGGGGGTTGCAGGAAGTAGGCTTTTGGTTAACTAGAATCTGCAGCTTATCCAATAGGAAGGGAAATGGGCAGACTGGGTGTGCCAAGTGGTCCTTATCTGCTGTCAAAGTCTATGTTAATATGTTTCTAAGTGTATCCATATTTAGTGCCTCCTGTCCCTCCACATATGTCCTCTGGTGTAGGCACTGCACCATTTTTGTTGCTCTTCTTTGAACTGCCTCTACCCTTTCTGTGTCCTTACAGAGATACTGCCTCCAGAACTGGACACAGTAATCTAAATGTGGTCTCACTAATGATTTGTACTGTGGCATCACCACTTCTTTTCTTCTGCTGGTGATACCTCTCACTATACATCCCAGCATCCCACTGGCTTTCCCCACAGCCTTGATACATAGTCTGGCCACCTTTAGGTCATCAGATATGATCACTCCCAGATCTCTTTCCTGTGTGGTGGCCTTTAGTAACTCCTCTCCCATCATGTGATCCTCCCCTCAGTTCCTGCACCCCAAGTGCATGATTTTTGGACTTCTTTGCATTGAATATGATATCATTAGCAACTCACTTAAAGCAGTTGAGTCAGTGCAGCAAGGCCTAGGCTATAACAAGGCTAATCGGATGCTGGGATGTATCGGGAGGCATAGTGATAACACAAGAAAAGAGGTAATACTTTCTCTCTATAGATCCCTAGTCAGGCCTCACCTAGAGTACTGCTCCCAGTTCTGGAGTCCTTCCCTCAGAAAAGATAAGTATAGGTTGGAGACAGTGCAGCACAGAGTAACAAAAATGATTCAGGTCCAGCAGGGTAGATCCTATGAGGAGCACCTCAAGGTACTAAATATGTACTCACTGGGGACCAGAAGGGAGAGGGGAGATATTATAGAGACCTTCAAGTTCCTTAAAGGAATTAACAAAGTGTATTTTGACATCACAGTTGATTAGGGATATGGGACGATAATTGTTAACTCTGTCTGGGTCTTTCCCTAGTTTGAGAATTACTATTATAAGGGCCTCCAGTAGATGACTGTATTGTATCAGACTCCAATTTGCTATTAAATATTCTCTTCAGCCCAGGGAATTAATCGCTTAGTGAAACATTTGAAAAAATTTGGGGAGAATCCATCTGGGCCTGGCACTTTATCTAGAGATAGGGACTGAATGGCCTCCAGTATCTCTATTTCAGATATAAGAGAGATCAACCCTTCTTTTTGGTCTGGTGGAATTACAGGCATAGGAATAGCAATAAGTAATCTTTAACAGACATGACATTGGGTTGAAAGATCACAGGGCTATATAGTTCTCTGTAGTAATTTTCAAATTCTTGTAGCATATCATTGGGAAGCAATTTATTTAAGTTGTCCTTCTGAGATCTAATAAATTTTATAATTTTGGATGACTCTGTCACCTTGAGACTCAGAGCTAGGAGATGGCCAGATTTTTCCCTGTAACCCAGATAGGTCACTTTTGTTTTAAGAATAGCCAGTTTGGCTTTTTTCCTAAGAAGGTCATCATATTGACTGGTGAGACTGGTTAGTTTCAATCTGACATCTTCTGGGGTAGAGGGTGAGAGAGTTTTTTCAATTTGTCTAATTTGATTTAATAAATGCAGGGCTGTTTCTTCCTGTCCCCTCTCTTTGGCTGCTGCAATTTTAATAAACTCCCCTTCCCATTCCATGTCTCCTTTCTCTATAGAGTTAAGATAATCTTTAAAATATAAATCTATTGTTTCTTTAACGTTATCTGTGACTTGTTTGGATATGAGTATTTCATTATTTAATTTCCAAATAGATTGCTTAGGAAGATTAGGAATGAGCCCTAATTCACATCTAACTAAAGAATGATCTGATATGGTCTTAGTATCAATTACACAATCTGACAAAGCTGTAAGAAGAGAGTTACTCACTAAAAAATAATCAATTGGTGATCTGGATTCATGAACTTGTGAGGTAAATGTGTACTCCTTGAGGGTGGGGTGTAATACCCTCCATGGGTCATAGAGTCCTATCTGATCCATCATGTGACGAATCACTCTCTGGGCAGGAGACAGACCCTTAGGTCTCTTCCACTCTTTGTCCAAGTCATTGGAGAAAGGAAGGTTCCAATCACCTCCTAGAATAATGGGGAGATTTACAAAGGGGTATAATGCATTTAGCAGTTGCATGAAAAATTCTGGGGAGTTTTGATTGGAACCGTATACACTGCCCAGTACTACTTTTGTTCTCCCTAAGAGCCCCACTACTAGGATGTACCACCCCATAGGATCAGATACAGTTTGCTCACACTGAAAAGGGGTGTTTCTAGAAATTAAAATAGTCACTCCTCTACTGGCCGAGCTGTTGCCAGCCATAAATACTTGTCCTATGAATTGTCTTCTAAACAGATTAGCTTCAGACTTTAACATGTGCATTTCCTGTAGGTGGATCACATTCTCTTTTAATAGGTGCAGATGTTTTATGATCTTATATCTTTTAGTTTTATTCTTGGAGCCCTTTATATTCAATGAGGTCCATGTGTAGCTACCCATATTACATTTCTAGTGTTCTGTAATTATATCTAATTGGGCTTAGAACTGATTTTTTTATGCCCCTATGTACTGGTGTGACTTCCCTCACATAATGATGCTGTTTTCCTATTGATCTATATGCAAGATTTAATTCCGCCTCCCCCCTGTCCAGTCCTAATACCCCCCGCACCAAACTCGAATTTAAACTGTAACATCCATCCCCTCCTTCCTTGCTCCAGGTTACAAGAGTGACTACAGATGTAAGAATAACTTGTAAAGAGGTAAAAATTATTATGATCCAAAAAACAGTCCCCCCCTCCAACAAAAATTGTTCACAGCTCATGATCTGCAGGTCCAATCCTGATCACCCACCCTAGCTCCACACCCTCCCACCTTTTACTTATATATTTTAGCAACACACTAGAAAAAAAATTGAAGAATTAAAATAAGTATTATTAGAAAATACTCCTCAGCCCCAGTTAATGTGACATTCTCTTCCCTAGCCCCCCTGAGTAAGGTATACAGCTTATTAAAATTATTAAGATGAAAATACTGGCATCTGACTGTAAGTTCAGAGTGGTCTTGCAGGACTTAAAAAGCTCTGATAATCGAGTATTCAAGTGAAACCACCCACATTAAATTATTACTGGCTGTAAACCAAATAAAACTTATTCAAACATATGCCACAGTTGGTAACTTCATTTTCAGTTCCCATTGGTGCCTGTTGTCTTTCCAGCAAGACCTACTAGCTAAGAAAACCAATAACCTCATATATCCAAAATTGGAAGAGTAGATACAGTGCACGAAATGTCTGATAACAAAAGAAAAAGAAAGACAACGTAATCTAGGTAACTGTCCTATACATTTCCAGCAAGTCGCTGAAACCAATGTGTCCCAAGAGGAAGTTGCTATGTCGAAATTCAGTTCCTGGGGGACATTCTAAATAAGATAGAAAATAAATGTGCACCTCTTACTTCAGATGTTTCTATGGTGTAGAGTAATCGCCAGTTTTGAAAACAAGTGAGACTAAGAAGCAATTTTCAGAATGTGTACAGCCTTGGGGATTCTCAGTGTGCTGGCACCCTCCAGTGGGCTTAGAGCATCATAATCAAGGCCACTGTTTTTCGGTTTTTAACGGAAAATCCGGTAAAATTCTGGAATTAGGGCTGCCTGAAAACCGGTAAAAACGAAGATTTCATGGAATCTGGCATTTTCTATCAGATCAGTAAATCTATAAAAAAGTATGTTTTTCTTTTAATTCCTTTCTGTACTATTTTCAGCTTGCTTTATTTAATGCTCTGTATATTAAGCCTTCTTTAATTCTGATTATTTATGCACATACTAAAAGAATGATAACAGAATCCTGGTAAAATCCGGAAATTAGAGTAACAATCACCGGTGAAATTCCGGAATCTTAAGTCTTGAAAACGGAATTTAATTGTTTTAATCACCGTAAATCAGTGGCCTTGATCATAATGTTCGGTTGATAAAGAAAAAAAGCATTCTGTCTATACACGGATCCTGTACAATCTGTGTAAGAGTTACAGTTGCCAAAGATTTTGAGTAACTTCACTCAATGTTCTCATTGATCATTGAATTAGCATCACATGTAACTCTGAAAAAGTCGAATGGTATTTCATAGGAGTGTCCCATTGGCTAATTTGGCTTCTTGCCTTACACTTGCTGAGGTAAGCCCTTCACTCATTTCTGGAAGCTTCAGCGATCCTTGAACAAGTCAGGAAGAGCTGATTTTAATCCTTCAGCCACAGAGTCTGCATCATCATAATTATGCCATGTACCAGATAGAAAAACATGTAGATGGGCCAGGTATCCCATTCAGAACCGAATACCAGAGGCGATCAGCTTAACCACTAGCGGATGATAGGCAGCCCTTTTTTGACGCACTGAGACAGGGAAGTCCTGAGCTATACGAATTGTGTCCCCTTCCCATTTAAGTTCTTGAATTCCCTTGATTTTAGTAAAAAGATGTTGACATTCCAGGTAATTTAGAAAGCAGAAAATAAAGGGCCTGGGTGGAGATCCCGCTGGCAGCATTGCTCTAAGTGCTCTGTGAGCTCTTTTGATTGTATAGTTAAAGCCAAAAGGAGAAGGTCCTACCAGTTTACAGAGTAATTTTTGGGTGAAAATAATTGGGTCCACCCTCTTATCTCTCTGGGAGTCCAATTAGGACAGTATTGTTCCACCTTCTTCACCCTTCAAGATCTTCAATCTTGTTTTCCATCCTGTTAAGGCTTTGTTTGAGTGCTGTAATCTCTGGCACCTGCTTATCCACCCTTTTCTCTAGTGAGACTACTCAAGCATCGGTGTCGCTAGCCCTCCTAGAAAGGTCTTCTATAGAAACTGTTACTGCTTTAAATTCCTCCATGAGAGCTCGTAATTTATCCCTGAATGGTTTAAACTCCACAAAGAACCTTGATAAGGTAAGAGGTTAATGCTCCAATGTATTTGGTTCTATTTCTGGGCCGCAGATGGAGGATGAGACCTTGGATTTTTTCGCGGCCTTGACTGGTGATGACGGTGGAGTAAGCTTTGACAAAGCTTTCCTCATTCTAGCCTCCATTGCAAGGGATCTCTGATTCAAAAGAATCCAGTTGAGTTCTTCCACCAGGTAGGAAGTGCTTTTTAAGCAGATTGTCACTTTTTAGTCAGAATTATTTGGGTTTTACTGAGGTAGATGGCTGGAGCAAAGGAATCAGGCTGCTAGCACGTCTCCCGCATCACGTGACCTTTTCTTTTAGTTGCACTTTGATGCAAACCTATTGCTTGTGGCCTGGACTAGTCAAAATTTCTTAAATTATCCCACTAGCACCACTGGGGGACAGTGTCATTGTTATAGCCAAACAAAATGAAGGAAGGCCATTTAATCACACTGAGATGTAGGGTACTACAGTTTGGAGGTTGACAACCACTGGGGTAACTGATGTCATGACATGGCATAGCATGGTACACTATATCCTATTTTGGCTGAAATGCCCCCTTTCCATCCATACACCTGCAGCAGAACTATTCCCATGTAAGGCCAGTGGGTTACTGCAGCAGGTGGAAGCCGCACCTGGAAACATCATTTACAAGCAGTAAACCTCAAATGAAAAGTCTTTCAAATTCAAAATAAAAAATAAACTTGCTTGAAAACAGAGAATTTTAATTGCAGATGGCTTCCCTGCTGGATACATAGAAAATACTGGATGGGTAACCATGCAGAACCAGTGTGTTCTGCACAGAGGGGTCTGATTCCCTGTGACCTCGAGAGCCGAAGCTTGAGAAGTCCTTGGGAATCAGGACCCCAAATAGCAGAACACATTGGTTCTACGTAGGATTCCACCAGTATTTTTATAGTGTATGGTGCCCCTCGAATTATTTTGAAAACATTTTGAGGCTTTGACGCTGTATTTGAATTGTAGATAAAGAAATTGTTGTCTCCCCTAGCGAGGAGATGGAGTTGGGTGGTTGCTAGGGACTGGGCATCCCTAACATAGCAGCACACATGCCCATTGGCTGCTGCTCTGCTGTGGGCGGGATTTAGAAAAAAACAAACTGGTGGAAGGACGTTTCACTTAGAGAGGAAAATACCTGTCCTGAGGCTGAAAAATGTAAGTTTGAACAATTTTTATGGATCAAAATCTAGTTGATCCAGCTTTTCTGTCACTCAATGAATAACTGTTAGCTTGTTTAAAAACCGCAGCGGTCATTTTCCATCTGTTTAAGTGATATTGGCCTGCAACGTTTTTTTGTTACTGTTGGCTCGAGCTTCACACTCTAAATGAATGGATTGCTGTTCTGCATGTATGGTCAGTACAGAATTCCATTCATTCTTGTGTGTGTGTGGATGAACAGTGTTTTGGTATGGTGGAATTTTGAGGTAGTGTAACATTCCACCATACACTATATAGCAGAACTGCTTACTGGTGCAACTGGTTAAAGAACCCACTATGCAGACTACCATTCTAGATGTGGCACTCTGCTTATCAACTTGGAAGTGGGAGGAGGAGTGAGGTTAGAGTATTCGATAGTGACCAGCAACCATAACTCTATATGGTTTGACATGTATACTTTGGGACAAGGAAGCTTTCATCAAAGGCTGAAGTCCTAGATTTGACAAGGGCAGACTTCAGCCCGATGAGGGAGTTGATATGGAACAAGTTAGTCAGAATGGACAGCATCAGGGATATATAGGAAAGATGGGGAACAATCAAAGGGGCCATTCATGAGGCAAACAAATTTGTATGAGAACAGTAATCAAAAGAAAAAAGGTAAAAAAAGAGTAATATGGTTCTCTGGTAAGGTCTAGAAAGCCATGACAGCCAAAAAGATCACCAGGTGCAAGAAAAAAAAGGGGCGGAAGAATGGGGAGATTACCAAATGAGAAAAGAGAAACCAAGAGGGCAGTCAAAGAAGCAAAGTCAAGAGAAGGAAAAACAGTTCTTTAGATATATTAGTGAAAAAAGAAATAAGAGAGGAGGATTTGCTAGGCTAACAGAGGGAGGTAGGGTAACTGAGGATGCAAGCGACTGGAAAGAAGTACCTCGCAGGTGTAGTGGTGCATATAGTAAAGTCACATACACTACTGTCTGGGAAACGATGCACACAACACACCAGGCTAGTCAGATGAGGCTCTAAAAAACAAACTGTAAATTTGGAAAGCTTTGTTTACTCACAAAGTTATGCTGATTTGCTGGACATATTGCAAAAAGGTCCTTACAACCCATCAAATTGCCACAAGTACCAATGGTATTTCATGCTGGAATGACATTTTACCAAGGGTATTAGCTAACAATACAGATGTTGCTTATACACGCCTCTGAGGATGACATGTCTTACCCCCTTATACTTAGTTTATATTGGCCCTGTGAAAATATGTAAATGTATGCGATATATACTAAATATAAACTAACAGTACCTATTACATAAAGCTATAACAAATCAACCCTATGAATATAAAAAGTCCAAGTATAGATCTTTTAGTTAAACATGATCAGGAGATAGTCAGGCAAGTCACCATTGTTTTGATCCATCTAAGTTGCAGTGGTGGGATTTGAACTTACACATTCAGATCAGTTTCAGACTTTGTTCTGTTCTGTTCTTGCTGGTACTCCCATTCTCTCCATGGACTGAATGTGTACAGGGGACATCCTACATACAAAAAAGACAGCACTACAGAACTGAGCTCAGTTTTGATTACATTTCATCTCATGCTACGAAAAGGTTCATTGGTCTCCTGATTTAAGTGCCCATCTAGTCAAGTAGCTGGACCAGGCTATTTGGAGAGCAACAAAACTGATTAACACATATTTTACATGGGAGAGAAAATATTATTGTAAATGAGACTGATATCAACTTACTACACGAACAGTGTTATCTTGAATCTTTCACTGAGGCCAGGACCTACCACAGGTGGGGGGGGGGGGTATGTTGGCTCCTGGCATCAATGAAAGAGTCAGTTTACATCCCAAAAACTTCTCTTTTGGGGAAAGTTACATCTAAGTTCCCACCTCTTGGTCCCATGGAAACTTTTTCTATGCCAAATAATGTATTCCTTGTTCCTTGGTAAATTAAGAACAAGCTATTATACTGTCTTCTTAGTTAATATCTCTAACATGTTCTCCCACGTGTTGTTTCAATGGTCTGATCACTTTACCAATATAGTGGACTCCACAGGTACATTCTGTTGAATAAGCAACCCCTGCCATGTCAAAAGTAATCAGCTAATTGTGCATTATTTTCCTGATGTTTTGCTGGTAAAGGTTTTACATCTTTTAATGAAGTTACAGTATTTACAGTAACCACAGGGAAAACTGCCAACTGCAGGTGGTCCCAACCAAATATTAGCATCTATTTTTTGTCCAAATTGAAATAAGAGCACTTATAAGTCCTGATTTTTGGCTCTTTTATAAACAAACTTGGATGAATTTTGTGTAGGTCTGTACACCACTGGATCTGCTTGTTCTAGATGCCAACTGCAGCATAAAATGTCATTAACCTGCATGGACTGTGTGATAAAAGTGATTATGAATTCAATTCTATCAAAGTCATCGTTCTGTTGATGTTGTCTTGGAATGAGCAAAGCTTATAGGACATTGCTGTTTTGCCCATTCTGCTGCTTGTGTAATATGACACTCTTGTATCGTCTTTTTCTAAATCTATCTGCCATTTATTCTGCTCTATTAGTAAAAGTGGTATCTGCACTACAACTGCAGCAAATTCTAAGGAATTGGCCTTGGGGTATATTTTTCACAAGATGTGCTGGGTGGCAACTAGACGCTTTTAAAAATGAATTAGTACAGTGTTTGTACTCATTCTGTATAGGTCCATTATAGCACTTTCTCGTTCACCTCTACTGTTGATATGATAAAAAAAAATCAATTGATTCCCTGTCAAATTTCAAAGTGAACCAGAAATTTGAGTTTGAATTCCCTAGGTGTGCTACAAAATCACATAATTGTTTTTTAGTTCCAGTCTAGGCCACAAACAGGTTGTTGCTGAATCAACACTAATGGTCTATATATTTGTAAACTGGGTTACAATCTGGATCCTGCACTGTTACCTTCTCCCACAAACCTAGCTATAAATTAGCATAGTTGGGGCACGAGATGCCCCCACTGCTGTGCCTTGCAATTGTACTGTAGAAAATGTTTCACAGAAAAATGTAATTGTTGCATTTGAGAACCTAGTCACACCAATGTACCAATAAAACAAAAACAGATTACCATATTGACACATCTGTTCCAAATAAAAATTAATTAAATTTAACTCATTGCCTCCTAGAAACGTCTGTAGGTGTCAGCAAATCTAACTGCAGTGTGTCCCAGAACACCTACAGAAGTCACCTACAGACTTCCTGCGTGCCCTAGAAACGTCTGGAGAAGTCACTCACATATTTTAATATTACTTGCCAGCCAGAATTGATTGGAATTGACTGCATAGTACCATTAGAAAGGTAATGTTGTGCTGAACAACCTTGCCACTGGCACTTTGTGTGTATCATGTTCACTTTAGTAGTTATTCATATTTGTTTATGACATTTTGTCAATCTAGAACCACCTAAGCACTTTGAAAAAAAAACACATTCTGGGTATCTTAGCCAGTATAAAACAAAAACCAAATTGAGTACAGCTGATTGCATAGAACCATTGGAAAGGCAATTTTGTATGGAACAACTGTGCCACTGATATATTGTGTGTGTCATGTATACTTTAGGAGTTATACGCATTTGTTTATGGTATGGTGTGTATGGCTGACATTTTTTCCATCAAGACTCACCTAAGCAGCTTGAATAAAATGCACTTTTTTGACACCTCAGCAAGCATAAAAAAAAAAGGTATTGATTACAATTGATTGCATAGCATCGTTGGAAAGGCAATTTTGTGCTGATCATCTTTCATGCTGATACTTTGTGTCTATCATGTATACTTTTGGAGTTATATGCATTTGTGTATGATATGGTGTGTGTGGTTGAGATTCATCCCTCAAATCACACCAAAGCACCTTGACTAAAATGGGGAAAAATTATGTTTTATAGTAAAAAGATATATTTTTTTAACAAACATAATAGTAAAACACCATCTAATGTATGTATGCTTATTTTTGTGTTGATATTTGACATATTTTCCAATAAAAAATGGCTTATGTTGCCTTTTTTTAGTTAAAACATTTTTTTTTTTCCGGTTTCAACCAGCATAGAAAAAAACTAAATTACTTATTATTTCATGCATACCACCATTGGAAAGGCAATTTTGTGCTGAATATCTCTACCACTCATATTTTGTGTCTAGCATGTACGGTTATTGAGCTGTTAGCATTTGTTTGCGACATGCTGACTATGGCTTGATTTGCTTAGAAAGGCCCAGGATTCACTGTTAAAAGTATACAGGAGATTCAGGAGACAAGTGGTGTAATCTGAGAGTGAGCCTGTGGAGGCAATGAGTTGACTAAAGTAATTGAGAAGGAAAGACAGACAGCAGCAGTTCTATCAATTACGAGTGGGAGGTGGAGGAACTGCTTAAGGGATCATTGGGAATCTTGTGTACCAAGGGAAAAAATGGTGGGTTTGCCATTTGACAAGTGTCAGTGCCCATTTATACTGGTGATGAGGTCAGTTGGGACTAACACTTTTACCCAGGCTCTGTTGTCTGATAGATGCCCACCTGGCAGAGCTATCAGCCAATCAGAGTCCGGAGATTTCTTAGCCCATTTTCTAAAGACCTGTCAGTCTTACCTTTATTGTGGGCAAACTGATGGAGACACTATTCAAAGAGGATCTTGTGGACTACCTGGAGAGTAATAGATTCAAGGATATTAAACAGTATGTGCTCATGGCAGGAAGGTCTTTTCAGACCAATCTGATAGTATTTTTTGACTGAGTAATGAAAGTAGTTTATAAGGACCATGCTGTGGGTTTACTGTCCTTTAATTTCAGTAAAGCTTTTGACTCACTTCACAAAAGATTGCTGAGGAAGCTAACAGATCTGGGTACAGTGAAGGATACAGTTAGATGGGAGAAAAACTGAAAGGTAGGCACCAGAAGGTTGTGGTTAAGTGAGTTAAATCGGAATAGAGGGACATCTCCAGTGTGGTGCCATAAGGATTGGTCCTGAATCAAGTCCTTTTCAATATGTTCACCAGTGACATGGGAGAAGGAATCCAGGGCAAGATGTGCCTCTTTGCAGATGACTCTAAACTTTGTAGTAGGGTAGACAATGAACAGGGGGTTTGGGAGATACAGAGAGACTTGCAAAGCTAAAAATGTAGGGACTGGAGAACCTCAAAAGGTTTTGAGGTTCTATAAGGTTCTGATAATCAAAAAAAGTTTGGATCCTTATTCAAATTTAATTCAAATCTTTTATAACCTTTATTGATTTATGGTAACTGTATGTTAAAAAACCATGTTTTACTGCTTTTAATCAACATATCTCTAGAAAAAAACAAAAAAAAATCAAACCACTGTTTACTAGTAGTAATAAACAGCATGATTCATGAAATGAGATGAGGAGTGAACTGTGACTGTGCATGAGCTTACTGGAAGTGCCAGTGCTGGAATATGCATATGGAGAACCTCGCAACTGGCACTGACCTCTAAGATGATGATGATTTTATTCAAAGGTAGGCAAGTCCCAGAACTCTGACCAGTCATTATAGCTTAGTAGTTAAAGCACCAGTGTGAACCATGAAACTCTGACAGCCACCCACCTCACACTGTCTGTAGGATTTTTTTGTCAAAATGCAGGCCACTCCCAGACCTCTCTTTAATCACTCTTCTGTTTCTGGCATTTAAGAAAGTAATACTAATACTGCATCTACGTTATTAACAGTAGTGATTTCCATTTCTCAACAGTCACCACAGTGAATGTCTCTTAGTTAAGTAATGAAGAAGAAGCCAGGAACCCAAAAACAGCACCAGGCCAGAGAAGAGAGCAGCCTGTCAGACAACCTGTCAGAGAGATCCACTCAGCAAGCTACCACTTCAAGATTACTACTACCCCCACCTACTACAATCAGGGGAAAACCAGAAGTAATCTACCAGCACTTAGATCAATATGGTTAAGGCACATTTACCAGAAATTACTGCTTAGAAAAGAATGAGAAAGTGACTATGATGACAAGCAAGTCCCAGACCAGATCTTTAGCTTGTAAATAGTCTCCTCTTGAGTCTGATGTTTTAGAAGGGGATAGTGTGTTTAATTGTACTTTGTGCATGTAGTTTACTAGTTGTATTTCTGCAGGCACTGCATGTGCTTTTTGTTTAGCAGCAAAGGCTCTCTCTCGGTATGGAATGCAACGTGAAGCAACATAAGAGAAGAGCACCTGGCAGTCTGAAAGTAATCAATTTGCCACTTTTACTAGTTACTACCACTACTACCAGGGAGAAAAAAAAAACAGAGCTAGTGGCATTTATCAATGTGGTTATTTAAGTAATAACATTCAATGACTTGGAGTATATGAAGCAATAACTGACTTCTGTGAATGATTAAATGCTGAGGTGACCTAGGCCGACTCCATGCTGCCGAGAGAAGGTGTTTGCTCAGCAGGCTGGCGACCTGAGTTTGTGCCCCAAACCCAGACAGGAGATCGGCAGGGAGGGATTACAGAACGTCCATTGGATGTTTCACTCCTGGGGGGTTGGGCAGGGCCTTGGCACCTGGAGGTGGATTGGGCGAAGTAGCTTGGGGAGGGTGAAGCCTTGGCACTCCCCTGTACATCCCCAACTCAGGTCACTGCCACACTCGGCCAATAAGGATGGAGGGAGTGGGAGGGCAGAAAAACAGACCCCCCCCCGAGCAACCAATTGATGGCCTCCGATCTTCTGATGCCACAAAGATCTGGAAAGTGTCAGGTCCTACCCCACAGCACCGGGGATACTAAGTTGTGCCTAATGGGTACTCCCCCCCAAGAAGGGAGAGACCCTCCTGATGAAGGGATATGTTGGGTGACCCAGGTGACTGTGGGCAGTGGTTGGCAGAAGGGTTGAGTGGTGCTGGGATGCACCTTGGAGGCCCAAAGTAATGGCAAGTTGGGGGTGCTTGTGGAGGAGCATACAAAAATAACACAAAATAAATGAAGAGGTGAAGCCGAGGCATTTAATCCCCACATAAACTGATTATTGCAAGTTTACTCCAACTCACTGAATGTTATTACTATTATACGAGTTGGAGTGAATCTTAAATTTTTTTAAGCACCCAGGTCAGTATCAGTGGGAGCAGCGTAAGCACCTTCCTTCATGTTAAGAGTTAATGCAAGCCAGTGTATGTGGTTGTTGGGGTCTGCCTGCCAGCAGCTGAGAAAGATAGGGATTCCAGAGAGACCACCTGTAGTTAACTAGCCTGTTGTGCCAGGCTCAAAGAATCCAGTGGGAGTTTTCAGGTTCAGCAAGGGAGATGAGTGTGAGCTGGTTGGCTGGCAAGGGGACTGATTGGAGAACTGAGAGCAGCCTTGTTGTTGTCCAGCAGTGATGGAGTGAGCGAGTGAATGGGGGGGATGTTCATGGTCAGAAAGTGGCTCAAACAAATAAAAAAAGAGCTCTTATTTCAGCTCTAAAGTGACAGTATATTTTTATGTGCAGGAGCGCAGCCTTGTTCGAAGGGGATTAGTGACGTGGAGGCAGGTAGACGGAGGGTTGCAATCAGGATCTGTCTGAATAACCGATCGTAGGCATGGCAAAGGTTTGATTGACTGTGGGAGGGGCTTAGTTCAATAGCCAACTCTGTGGGAGGGGTTTAGTTGAATAACCGACTCGGGATTTTCCTTGAGGTAGTGTGTGGGAGAATAACCGGCAGGTATTCTGCACCGTGATTGTCTTAGACCAGATACCTGTCATATAATAATAATTATTCGCATTTAGCTAAATGATCTCCTCAGAATGAGAAAGCGACTGTGTGTGTGAGAACAGGGATTTGTCTGCCACAGTTGCTACCAGTACAATGGTGTGATATACTGACTGCACCTCCCATCCACCCCCAGGATGGCAATGACGTGGTCTAAATGCAGACAAGTCCCAGATCTCTATTTTTTAAACCAGTCTCCTGAGTCTGACTTTTTGCAGAAGGGGTCTGGTATGCCACCAGTTATATTTAGCAATGGCTCTCAGTATGGAACGCAGTGCGAAGCAATGTGAAAAAAGAGCACCAGGCATTCCAAAGTGACCACTTCACCACTGCTACTACCACTACTATCAGGGGGAAAAAACAGCGCTAGCAGCATGTATTAATATGGTTATATGCTGTAAAAATTGCTCTTAGGTGCATTTAACTAAATGATCTCCTCAGAATAGGAAAGTGACTGTGTGAGAACAGGAACTTGTCTGCCATAGTTGCTACCAGTACAATGATGTAATGTACTGGCTGCACCTTCCACACACACCACCAGAATGATGATGATGTGGCCCAAAGGCAGGAAAGTCCTAGGTCTCTAGTTTTTTTTTAAAACCAGTCTCCTGAGTCTGACTTTTTGTAGAAGGGGACAGTGTGTTTGTATGTCACCAATTATGTTTAGCAACGGCTCTCAGTATGGAATGCAACATGAAGAAATGTGAAAGAAGAGCACCAGGCAGCCCAAAGTAACCACTTCAACACTGCTACTATCACTACTATCGGGGGGGGGGGGACAGCACTAGCAGTATGTATCAATATGGTTATATAATAATTATTCTTAGGTGTATTTAGCTAAATGATCTCCTTAGAATGAGAAAGAGACTTGTGTGCTAGATAAGGGACTTGTCTGCCACAGTTGCTATTAGTACAATAATATGATGTACTGGCTGCACCTCCCACCCTCCCCAGGATGGCAGTGATGCGGTCCAAAGGCAGGCAAGTCCCAGATCTCTACTTTTAACCAGTCCAGTCTGAAAACTGAAAGCTGCTACATCCTGTAATCCACAGATGCAGCACAGATACTGCTGTCAGTGTCATCTTCTTCAAGATTAGCATCACATATGTAGCTAAAGTTTGGCAAGTTAACCTTCAAGAACATTAGTTTCAGCCAGCCTGGTGGCACTGAGGGTTGAGGTGCTGGATGCCCCACTTTGCACTATGCCGGTGACCCGAGTTCGGGAGCAAGCTCAGGTGCCAGGAGTTGGCAGGGGTGGGTGAGGATTGATCACCTGATGGGCTGCTCTCCTCCCCGGAGGGGTAGTTGGGGATTGCCCAGCATGCCAGTGGCTCCTGCTGGAGACCAGGGGTGTACTCAGCATGCCCTGATGCAGGCAAGGGTTGCCATGCTCCTAGCACTGGGGATGTGCATACGCATGGGAGGGGGGAGAACTCACCAGAACAAAGGAAAAACCCACTCTGCAGGTTTAGGTGACAGCACCTGCCCCCATGCCCAAGGCCAGGTCCATCCTTCCTGGCCTTCCAGGTTCCTCCACCCGGGTCCTCTCCCATGTCAGAATCCATCTCTAAGAGCACCCAAAGTGAAGGGGTGGCTCCACCCCAGAGGGGTTAAGCTAGGGGTGCTGACCATGGACAGATGAGGAGGGAGAAAGGAGGCACAGGTAGGAGGACTTTAAGTGGGGCAGGAGCAGGAAGGATGCCTGAGAGAGGCCTCCCAGATCACGACCGGAGGGAAAAATAGATCTGAAAAAAAAAACATTAGTTTCTTCACATTATCTGGTGTTAATCTTGTTTGTTTATCAGTTACAACATCCTCAGCAGAGCTAAATAAACATTCAGAACAAACACTAGAGGGTGGACATCCAATATACATACAAGCCATGGTAGTCAGCTTTGTCCTGCATGATTTTTTTCTGTTGCCAGTAAGCTAAAGGGTCATCCTTAACACTAATGTTGGGCTCAGACAGATAGGCATCTACCATGCTTACTACTGAGCATGGATTTTCTCCTTGTGGAATTTCAGTGTCCTGCAGCTGGCCCCAAATGTCATCCTCCTCATTGTCTGCTTCTGTAGTATTTTTTGGAGCAGTATTGAATTTGAGGTGGTGTCATTGTAGTACTGCTTTCCAGTCCTCATAATGAAACCTCATCTACTGCATCAGTCAAAAGTTGTCTGCAGTTCAACTCCTCCATATCTTCAGAAACCATATCAGGAAGGAGTCTGTTCTGGAAACATGGATCTTGCAATGTTGCTAAGAGATACTCCTTGTTCTGTGTCATGGCTGATAATTTGTCATCATTGGTAAACATGTTATTGACTAGAGATCGGTTCATATCTAAGTTGTTCCTTATTTTCTCCAACCTTTTTTGAGAAGTAGAATGAGTGGAATAACTTGGCTAAGGAAGGCCTTCTTCTGCACTGATCTCTTTTGCAGCACTCATGAAAAACGATTTCAGCAGAGGCCATTAAGTAGAATGGAGTACAATGCCCTTCCTGATATCATTGTACATGATATACTCAATGACAGCTAACTTTTGTTTAAGGATGCGTTCAATCATAAAGTAAATTGAATTCCACCTTGTTGGTAAATCCTGAATAATCTGGAGATGAGGAAGACCTTTGTTCTTCTGGATATCAGCAAGGATGTCATAGGCTTTTACTGAATGGTTGAGGTGGCCACACACTTTGTGCACTGTTTCCACAGTGGTTGATACTTGCCAGTCATTATCCAGGAGGCTTTGAAAGATTAGGTTAAAACAATGTGCAAAACAACGTATACATAGTTGCTATCATGAAGTGCTTTTTTAATATTTGAACCATTGTTGGCAACAAAAAAAAAACAACTTTCAAACCCTGTGACATGACCCAAGCAGTAACTAGTCTTTCTAGTTCTTGCTGAATGTACTGTACGGTGTGCGTGTCTTGCAAGTTAGATACATGAAGAACTGCTTGAATGATTCCACTAGCCATCCCATTCTTCCATGGACCTTCATTCTCTAGCCCCTTTGGCCTCCTTTTCTTCATCATATGGATCCTGCTGGCTTGTTCAGTCTCTCTCTCACTCCAGTTCGACTGCCTCATGGACTTCCTTGCTGCAGGTCCCCCATCCGGTTGCTGTACGAACTTGTTTTCTTTTGCAAATTTGGGACATTTTCCTTCGTTGTTCCAGCGCCTTCCATCATTTTCTAATTGTTTCCAGCCTTCATCTGATGTGGGACTCCTGTTGCTCATGATGCTTGGCCTGTCTCCTTGGCCTTCCCTGGATCATCATCTGATACCTTGCTTCGGCTTTCCTGCAGTTCACTGCTGTTGACTGTAGAACTGACCTGGTCCCATACCTTCCTGCTCTGGATGTCATCCAGCTTTGCCTAGCCCATAGCTTCTTCTGCTTACTCTCCTTCAATTCCTCAGGATCCACTCCAGCCATCCTTCCCATTTTAAATGGCTACCTTCTCATTTTAGCCTTGATAGCTCAGGGCGTCATACTGTTTGTTGTGGCTCTTTTGGGCCTTGTATCCTACCTCTGACTAGTACTCCTACATAGTCATCTGCTCTTCCATATGATCCATCCCCTACTTCTACTCCAACCATTCTCACAGTACCCTTCCACTACTCATTGGATCATCAATTCAATACTACTGCCAGAAAACATTCCTTGGCTTACATGACCATAGACTCTTACGTTATCATAGAGTCTCATGCTGTCCATTCAGTTCTTCACAATGATTCACGGAATCCCATTCACCTGGACAATAGGAAGATCTCCTCTGTCTCTATCAGATATACCTTCAGATCCCTGTCCATCCAATCACCATGACTTCCTTGTATGCCTCATCTCATTGGCTATCCTCATATATGGAAAGAACTTAAATCCTTCTGCTATACTCAGACTTCGTAATCAGCATCGCTTCTACAGATACTGGGAATCGTAAGATAACCCATTCAAGCATGGACATCATCCATTTTACCTTTTGCTGCCTTTTATTTCAATATTGACTCCGATGATCAAATTACTCGACTCTTACTTCCCAATAGTAATTGCTAGTTTTAGGAATTGCACAGATATTTTCCAGAATATTCATCTTGGGATCTCCACAGCTAGTGGATCACTGACTCCATGCCATCCAAACCTCGATTTCACTCCCGGACATCGCTATTCTTTATACTATTATTCATACCTTTTCACATAGTACCTTCAGCTGGGTCAACCACTCTCCAGCAGACTCTTCAGCCTCTTCTTCTTGAAATACCTTTGTTAATCTCTACAGTAAAGACCATTACTGGGAACTGGCTCTCCTGAGCTCTAACTGGCAATCCATAACAGCCAAGAGAAATTCACCAACTCAGCCTTGCATACTAATTGGTATTAATCAGCTGTAGCACTAAAATCCTATGGCATCCTGCACTAATCGATCTCACTACCAATCCAGCTTACAGACTCTTCCTCTTATGCACCCTAAGCTTCTCTCAATTACTTCAGCATTGGGATTACTTGTAAACTTAACCACCTGTACCACCACAGTACATCTCCTAAATGATCACACCACATGCATACCCACACTCACTTCAGGCAACGTACCAGCAGAGGCTTTGAGTACAAAGTCACGAACATTATGTCCAAAGAAGCCATCTGTTCCTTATACCGAATTTCCAGTTATTCATCATATATATTAGGCTACCACCTGGATGGCTCTGCAAATCTTCCTCTAGTGCTTTAGTAATCATGTATGGCATTACTCTCATCGGCCACTCAAAATGTCCTGTACTCATTTTACTCTGGGATGCTTACCTAGTGGCTTATCATTCACTAATTGATTCTTTACCCCCAGACTACCTCAAATATCAAAACTTATACGAATTTGATCAGTCACCATAACTTTACAAATCATCACAGCTCCCACAGTGTCCTGTCAGGTCTGATATCGATCAAATCTTGCTTTCCCGACTCATTACACCCCTACAATCCCTTTGGACATGCATCCATTGTCACCTCGGAAACATGGACTACATTAGTCCTTCTTTAACTGGATCTGCTTCACACATAGGATTCTTCCATCCCTTCAGAAAAGATGTACCCTTCATCATCAGGATCATCATTCAGCCTGTATCATCCTTGGATTGAGAATGAACCATCATCCCCAGGGCACTCAAAGACTCTTCTGCTATTTCTACTCTATGGATGTTTCCTTAGTGACTCTTTGTTCAATACAGAGTTCCTAGTCTACAGACCATACCCTTACATTCAAATCTTTCACAAGTTGGACTTCTTCTACCATTGAATTACCACCATCTCCAGTTTAGTATCTTATCAATTCAGTCATGGTCCCTCTGCCCATTACACCATTGCAATTCCATTGGACAAGCATCATTCATCATCTTGGAAACTTGGACTTCCTTCATCCTCCTTCACTTGGATTTACTTTATACTTAGGATTCCATTACTCATTCAGAACAGACCTACTCTTCAACCTCAGGATCATCATGCGATCGACCTCATCCATTGATTGAAGATGGATTATTGTCTCTCCAAACAACTCAACAACCTCAAATTAGTTATGGTTACTAGAACCTAGGTCCTTCTCCATTTAGTATGCCCAGAGGATGGGCAAAGCTCCAACCATGGGCCCTCCAAGGTTTCCTCCACCTGGGTTTCTTTTTCTCTCCTGAGTGCCAGGGGGTTATACTCTCCATGAGTTGTAGGAGGTATCTTTTGGGGCCTTCTGTTCCCTACAAATTACTACTAACATACCTACTACCCAAGGGTGGGAACAGAGTAAAGCCATGAAAATTACTACAAGTTACACATGCACTCTCTCCCTATTGCTATTCCATGAACATTGAATGGGAGGGCTTGCCCAAGGTTCAGTGTGGGGAATAGCTCTTCCTACAACCTCTACTTAAGCCCTCCTCTAACACACCTCCCTTGCTTAAGGATTGTTTTTTCATCCCCCGCCATCCCCTCCTCCTCCTTCTCCAGCACTCTTCTCACCCTTGTTCATGTGCCGTCTATTCTCTACAAATTACTTATTACCTATATATCTACTACCCAAGGGTGGGAATTGAGTAAAGCCACAAAAAGTACAAGTTACACAAGCACTATATACCTCATCGCTCCCTATTGCTATTTCACAAACATTGAACCATATATAATGATTGGGTGAAGTCACGAAAGGTGTCACATCATTGTCGTTGTTCCAAGGTGCCTTTTAATTTTCCCACTACTAACACAAGCATTGCAATGCACACATATAGCTTGGAACGCATCCTTGGGGATTACATAAAAATGATATCAAACAGTAGAGGTGGATTGTCTTTGTTTAGTAAGAAGATCAGTAGGAATTGAGTGTCTGGGTTTATGAGGGGAAGACATATTAGTGGAGGATTCAGGTTCATGAGGTGAGACAATCATTCAGTAAAATCCACTGCAGCACCATTGCCATCATCAGTGCTGCCAGACTTTGTTTCACTTTGTGTGGCCTGTGCCTTCGATTTTTTTCTTTTTCCCTATTGACACTCTACAACTGTCTTTATGTTTATCCACATAGTCACTGTCAGTACCAGAAAGAGACAAAGCTAAAAGTAAAGTCACAAACTTATCATCTGTCATCACCATCAGAGTCAGTAGAGCTAACACTTGCAGATGCAGATTGAGTTATTTGATATGCATGTGTTTACAAATTGAGCAACTCCACTGTGAGTTGTACCCATAAGTGCCTTAACTTTAAGTACAATTGGAATACTCTGTGTTTGCACTTTTCTCTGATGACTTGCTACTATCTTTCAAAACTTTGTTTGCTGTACTGAGCCCTTCTCACATAGACAGTCCACCCCCCATTGCTGAGATTTCAGTATTTTGAGAGTTAACCTGCACACTTATATATTTATTTATTTATTTATTTATTTACCACTTAACCAGGAAGACATGCTGAGCAGGCTACTGCTCGTTCCTGGGGGGAGGAGGTACAAATACATAGTTAAAGACAGTCATAATACAAGTGTGGTTACATAATGGGAACACCTGCTAGCACAACATGTCCTGGTTTAAAATACAAAAGGATTGAGATAATAATGGATATAGGCATAGTTTAGATGCATTACCATATAATATAGTTGGATAGCTAGAACATACAGTGATGTATTCACAGCTTGGATGCACAGCCCTGCCATTCTGGGATCCGTAAACTGTCTAGGCACATGAGCAGGTAAAGGAGAAATGAGATTGGAGCATGGAGTTAAAGAGCGGGGGGGGAGAATTGATGAATGTTTGCTGGGAGGGAATTCTACAACATCGGTAGGGGGTAACTGAAAGCCACCTGCCCAGCAGCAGTGGCCCTATGTGGGACAGCTAGGGACCTCAATAGTAGTAGCATTTAGCTCAGCCCCTTCAACAGACTGTTGTGCTTTTACTTTACTTTTTGGGCCACTTCTTCTTTCTGGACTCTTGAATAAACTTTTAAGTTCGCTTCTTTGCCCCGGGCTTTTGCTTTAATATTTTTTGAAGTACTCACAATGCCCATCTGTAGCTTGTTCAGGGTCAAAAGAAAATGGCGGTGGCTGACATTAATTTACACAGAGGTCTGTCACACTCACACATGCAGTACTTCACACACACACTAGACCTAGGCTACAAGGGCTGTTGCTGCAGCTGCCACCCACAGAGATTCAGGTACCTGGCCTGACCCTCTATGATAAAGCATTACTCAACTCTTCCTAAAAGAATAAACTTTTAATTATTTATTCCACATAACAGAATGCTCTGCCCACTGAGCCAGAGCTTGCAGATTCACCGCATGGAGCACAGAAAGGAAGAGATGAGAGCTGATTGATTTGTTTTCTTATGGCTGCAGTAGGTGGAGCCTGCAGATGTTTTGCATGTACAAAAGGAGCAATGTAATGGTTTCTGTCCGTGGAACTGACTGAAGGTGTAAATAGTCTCCGCCGCCTTACCCTCCTCCAAGAAATGTTTTCCGCCCTCAAATAAATATGCTTTCATGTTAGTCAATGGTTGCAGTGCACTATTTTCTTTCTTAAGTGGGAGGTACAAGAACTGGAACCTGAGTAGTGGGAGGCAGCATTAGTTTTTTTGGGGGGAATAAGATCCACTCCCACCTCTACCCAAGAAGCTCTTAAAGATCCACCTCATCTTTTTGTTGGTTCATGTGGGAGGGACATGAGGTGAAGCTATCATGCAGGAACAATTGACTATCAGAGCTGTCTGGGGAATCAGAGCTTAGGTTTCAGAAGGAAAAGCCTGAAACTGCATCCCTATACAGCACTTGTTTAAACAGCATTGGCTCAGCTTACATTCCTCTGCTGGTCACACATTTTCACAAATACATTCCAAGAGATGGAAAGTCCCTCCTGGTGGGTATACGGTGTTATTCAAACCTGTGCTCCAACCCTGCCCCCACCACCTCACTCTGTATTTTGCATCAGTTGAAGCATGCCAGTATACCAAGAGGCTACAGTGTATATATTTTACTGAGCTTGCAGTTTTAAAGTAGTAGTCCACAGTCCACTTAGAATTTTCAAAAATATATGTTATGCAGAGTGTTTTGATTTGTATGTTAAGTCCTAGTGTGTCCCTCCCTCTGTCTGCTGTTAGGAGTTTTTCCTAAATGAGCCTATTAGCAGATACCTGAGAGCTAGCTAACTGGGGTTTCTGCAAGAAAAACCTACTAAATTAAGCTCTAATTCACTATTGTTGTTTTCTGTGTGTGTCAGGTCTAGCTTGCAGGAGTGTTTTAACAGTTTTAATTTCATCAAACTATACACAACCATAAAAGCACAGAAATTGCCCAGATCATTAGCAATATAATTAGTTAAGACTCTAGCTGTTTTCTTACAGAAACCCACTCAGTTAGAGTTCAAGTATTTGCTGAACTATAAATGTGGGTACCAGCTTTCTACTAGGTAGAACTAGCATTTAGTACTGATTTTGGTCTGTGACATTATTTTCATTTTTTTTTTTTTTTTTTTTATAAATGAAGTGTATGGTATGAAGCTGCAGCCTAGAAACTGCAAAATACTTTAAAGCCACTTTTTCTCCTGTGTGTGGTATAGCATGAACACAACAGGACGACAGTGACTATTTCAGCTACACATTTGATCCCATTTTACAATGGTTCATTGCACTACACATTTAGTAGCTTACATTCCTCTCCTGGTCACACATTTTCACAAATACATTCAAAGAGATGAAAAGTCCATCCTTGTGGGTTTATGGTGTTATTCAGACCTGTCCTCCAACCCTGCCCCCCCACCTTACTCTGTATTTTGCATCAGCTGAAGCATGTCATTACAGCAAGAGTCTGCAGTGTATATTTTTTTTTTACTTAGCTTGCAATTTTAAAGGAGTAGTCCACTCAGAATCTGCAAAAACATATGTTATGCAGAGTGTTTTGATTTGTATGTTAAGTCCTAGTGTGTCCTTCCCTCTGTCCACTATTAGGAGTTTTTTCTAAATTAGCCTATTAGCAGACACCTGCGAGCTAGCTAACTGGGGTTTCTGTAAGAAAACTGCTACTAAATTAAGCTCTAATTCACTATTGTTGCTTTCTATGTGTGTCAGGTCTAGCCTGCAGGAATGTTTTAATTTTAAAACTTTTAATTTCATCAAACTATACACAACCATAAAAGCACAGAAATTGCCCAGATCATTACTGCTATAATTAGTTAAGACTTTGGCTGTTTTCTTACAGAAAACCCACTCAGTTAGATTTCAAGTATTTGCTAAACTATAAATGTAGGTACCAGCATTCTATGAGGCAGAACTAACATTTAGTGCTGATTTTGCTCTGTGACATGATTTTCATTTTTTTTTACAATGAAGTGTATGGTATGAAGCCACAATCTAGAAACTGCAAAATACTTTAAAGTCACTTTTTCTCCTGTGTGTGGTATAGCATGAAAACAACAGGATGAATGGCAGTGACGATTTTAGCTACACATTTGATCCCATTTTATAATGATTCATTGCACTACACATTTAGTGTATCCCACTTTTTCAAATAATAAAACAAATATTCACCAACCTAAATAAGTCGCATATATATATTTTTATACTTTATTAAAAAGATACTTCACATCTGCAACCCAAAAAAAATGAAAATCATGTCACAGAGCAAAATCAGCACTAACTGCCAGTTCTTCCTATTAGAATAGAGGAGACAGTATAGTGCGGTGGTCTGAGGCTCCGAGCTGTGAACCTGGTGCCCTGGGTTTGAATCTCATAGCCTTCACATGGGTACTGTGTGTCCCTGAGCAAATCAGTTAACTTCCTTGTGCTCCCAGGTCACATCTGTAAACAAGCTTTAGTGTGTGTCTCTCCTGCTAAAAAAAAACAAAAACAAAAAAAAAATGCTGGTACCTACATTTGCAGTTTAGCAAATACATTAGAGCTAACTGAGTGAGTTTTCTGCAAGAAAACAGCTATAGTCTTTACTAAGTATAGCAGTGATGATCTTGGACAATTTCTGTGTTTTTTATTGTTGTGCATAGTTTGATGAAATTAAATTTTAAAATGAAAATACATATTACTGCTAGCTAGACATGACACACCAAAAAAACCCACAAATAGTGAATTAGAGCTATTTAGTAGCTGTTTTCTTACAGAAACCCCAGTTAGGTAGCTCTCAGGCATTCGCTAAATTGTAACTGTTGCCATTTGTGCTCAGTGGATAAGAACAGTTACAAAGCTCTGCTGTTGTGAACTGATTTTAAAAAGCACTGCATATGCTAAATCTATGGGCCTGGCTACATCACTGTCACATGAGACAGGGTGCATTGTAGGAGGCAGAAGGCAATAAACCTATTTGTGATTGAGATCCCCAGGAGTCATAAAACTACCCTAAAGCTAGCAGACTAATTTAGTAAAAACTCCTAATAGCAGACAAAGTGAAGGACTCACTAGGACTTTACAAACAAATCAAAACACTCTGCATAACATATGTTTTTTGCAAATTCTGGGTTGACTACTCCTTTAATTGATCCATCCCCAATCTGTATCCTTCCAACAACCACTTTGTGGTGTGCATACCAGTGTGGTTATTTCACTTTTATTTACAGCTTTACACCTTTATCACTTTTTAATTGCAATTGTGTCTAAGTGCTCCATCATGTACCTCCAGTCTACCATTATACCTGCATGCATTGCAGTACTGTTTCACTGCATGCAGGGAGATTGGAGGATACCAGGACATATGCAGATGGCAGTGTGGAGCATGGGCATAGGCTGCCATACTGGGATGCCTCCATACCACAGTAATCTGACAGCTGTATGCACACACCCCTGGGTGTACCCCCATATCCCCACCTAACCTACCTCTCTGTCTGCACTTGCCTCCTTGAGGGCCACCTCCTGATGGTATCCATGTACTGTCCTTGATTACTCTTCTCACTGTGCCGAGTGTTGAGAGTACCCTGCCTGCCCATGTGTAATGTGGCAGCAATACTACCTGCAGAGCAGTGCCAGTACTGAACACATACATTAGTGGAGCTCCTTAGTGCATCATGGAGCACTGCTGCAGTGGACAATAGATGTGTGGCATTGTGTACAGTGGAACAGTGGCAAACACTGAAGGCAGTAGTAGAGGGTCTGCCTTCAGCCTTAAAGCAGCAGTACATGAATGTCTGTTTTGCCCAGGTGCCATAATACTGGCAGAACTGATGCCATGTCTCCCCTCTCTCCCCACCCTTCCCTCCCGCTCATTGACATAGCCCCTGATTCCAACATACAGATCTCCCCCTCCCTCGAACCACTCTCTGTCACCTCCACAACATAAGTGTGTCACATAACAGTGAAATATGGTTATTTACATAATATGACTGTGCCATATACACAGTACTCCATAGAACATGTAGGAGGGCATCTCAAAAAGCAGCTGTCATCACCGAGTGCACCATGGGATGTGCATTGCTACTAGATGGTTGAGACCACACACTATCGCACTCAGGGTGGACAGGCTGTAGTGTTTTCAAACCATTATCCACATTGTTCACTGGCAGTGTGGACACACTGTAACATTTATAGACTGTAATGGCTTGAATCCATTACAGCTTTTTTGATTGCAGTGTGGACAGGGCCTGCATGTCTATGTAATTATCTATCTTTCTATCAATTGCATGTATCGCTATTTTTACCTATTTCTAAAAAAACCTACATATCACATTTGCATGAACTCAGCACATGCTTAAGAAACTGTGCATATTTGTACTCCACTTCTGCATAGACCTTATACTTTCCTAATATTCCCATTATCACAAGCATAACTAACTTACCCTTATCAAAAGTGACCGCCTCTGAAAGTTACTATCACATTTTTTCTGCCAACAGTCCATCATCATTATACATGACTTCCTGACATAAACACATTGCTTAAATATAACTTACATCACCTCATGGACAAAAACCCTGTTTCTCTAAAAAAAACCAAAACTGTGTAAATAATCCCAAGGCTGAACATATGCCACTCATTACTTTTTAATGTACTGCCACCTTATGTACCATCATGGGGATTTGCATATGTTTCCCATAATGCTTTGCATTATTGGGGTATGTGCAATTGTGTTTTCTTTAACATTTGTCTGTCCAGCCAATATCATCTGGGATAACACATACATCAGTGGCATTTGCTCTGGGATTTTCTTTGTAAACCTACAGTGCATCCTATTCCTTCTATTAAAATGTACACCTCCATGTATTTTCCTAATAACGTGTATGCCTTCCTTAGAACAGAAACTAAAACAAATCTTACTACATACAAATCATTGTGTTGATTCTCCATACCTCCTTAACAATTCCACACAACTTTACTAACTTCATTATGAAGCCATGGTGGATCTGACCAGAATTTGTTTTTTTTTTGGGGGTACACAAATAGTATGCAAGAAGTGGCACTGGTAGCTAGCTGTCAGATGTTATTACACACACACACATACACACACACACACACTAGTTCACACAATGCACCTAGGTTAAAAGGGCAGATGCTGCAGGCACTGTTACCCACAGAGATTAAGGGACCTGGACTAACCCTCTCTGACACAGTAATTCACTTTTCTTAATTGTTTTTTTAAATGTTATTTAATATTTATTCCATGTGACAGAATGTCCTGCACACTGAGCCAAAGCTTGTAGATTTACCCCACGGAGCACAGGGAGGTAGAGATGAGAGTTAAATGACTTGTTTGGGGGGGGCACACAGACAGCATGCAAGAAGTGGCACTAGTGGCTGGCTGTCAGATTTTATTTCACACACACAGTAGTTCACACACTGCACCTAGGCTATAAAGCTTGATGTTGCAGGCGCTCCTACCCACAGAGATTCAGAGACCTGGCCTAACCCTCTATGACACAGTATTTACTTTTTCCTTTAAGGATTATTCCACTTGATGGAATGCCCACTCCACCAAAGCTTGTAGATTTACCCCCACAGAACACAGGGAGGAAGAGATGAGAGCTGACTGACTTGTTCAGCAGTGGGGGTGTCACACAGACAGTACACAAGAAATGGCACTGGTGGCTGGCTGTCGGATTTTATTTCACACACAGAGTAGTTCACACACTGCACCTAGGCTATAAGGGCTGGTGCTGTAGGTGCTGCTACCCACAGAGATACAGGGACCTGGTCTAACCCTCTATGACACAATATTTACTTTTTCCTTCAAGGATTATTCCACAAGACGGAATGCCCGCTGAACTAAAGCTTGTAGATTTACCCCACGGAACACAGGGAGGAAGAGATAAGAGCTGACTGACTTATTCTTGGGGGTGTCACACAGACAGTATGCAAGGAGTGGTACTGGTGGTTGGCTGTCAGATTTTATTTCACACACACAGCAGTTCACACACTACACCTAGGCTCTAAGGACTGATGCTACAGGTGCTTCTATAACCCCCCTGACACAGTAATTACTTTTTTTTTCAATTTGTTTTTGAATTTAATATTTATTCCATGTGAAGGAATGCCCTGCCCACTGAGCCAAAGCTTGTAGATTTACCTTAAGCATTACAAAGAGGAAGAGATGAGAGCTGATTAAATTCTTTTGGGGGGGGCGGTCACACAGACAATATGCAAGAAGTGGCACTGGTGACTGGCTTTCAGATTTTATTTCATACATACACAGTTGTTCATACACTGCACCTAGGCTATAAGGGTTGATATTGCAGGAGGTGCTACCCACAGAGATTCAGGGACCTGGCCGAACCCTCTATGGCACAGTAATTACTTTTTCCTTCAAGGATTATTCCACATGACAGAATTCCCACTCAGCCAAAGCTGGTTGATTTACCCCATGGAGCACAGGGAGGAAGAGATGAGAGCTGATTGACCTGTTCAGGGGTGGGGGGTCCACAGGCAGTATGCAAGAAGTGGCACTGGTGGCTGACTGTCAGATTTTATTTCACAGACACACACTTGTTCACACACTGCATCTAGGCTATAAGGGCTGTTGCAGCTGGTGCTGCTACCCACAGAGATTAAGGGAACTGGATTAACCCTTTATGACACAACATTTGCTTTTTCCTTCAAGGATTATTCCATGTAACTGAATGTAATTACCCCTGTGGGGGGCTTACCTCTTGCTCTGATGCTCTGCTGATTCTTCCATCATCCCAGTATTGGCCTGGGTCCCCATTTGTTTTTCAGGTCTCTGTCCAGCCCCCTTTTCATTCTTGCTACTCAAATCTGGTCTGGAAAAGTCAAATTACTGAGCGCTGACCCACTGTTGCACTTTGGTGTGGTCAGGCACCCATGCATGCACGGCAGCATTTCTTGGGTCTTGCTGTTTCTATGGCTGAAAGGATGCTGTTTGGGTGCCCTGGTCCCCTCTTCCAGCTAATAGAGGGCTGGACATATAAAGGAGGTACCAGAGAAGCGGCCAAGTAGATCTGAACTGAACACATAAGCATGGAAGGATTTGCACCCATTTTAATATTCATTAGGGGGCTCTTGAATATTAATGAGCCTGATCGCTACTCCTTGGGTGCAGTGTTGTCAGAGTTTGTGATGGGCTGCTGGAGGACTGCTGGATTTTAAGTTTGCAGTCATTTGAGAGGGGGACAGGGGTCTCTACAATATACTGGGGCAACCATAGCTAAAAAATATATACTTTGGCTGCAATGGACACTCAAAGATGGGACTGCTGTGAAACTGTGTGGGACTACAGTGTGTGTAAGAAGCCATTTTCTGATACTTTGACCCCCTAAAGACAGATAATCAGATAACTGGGTGCCCAAAGACTGTTAGTGAGGGCTGATGGGAGGAGGTGTTAACTATTTTCAGGTGCCAAGAGTGATAAATCCATAATCAAAGAGGGCTCAATATTGTGACTGATAACTGGAGGTAGCCAATCAGAGGCCAGGATTCTCAGGAGAAATTCCAGAGACTTTGAGCAGTTGGCTTAGTCTGTGGCTGGGCTCTGACTGAGTCAAGAAGGCTCTTTGCTACATGAGAAAACTCCTAAGGCCTTTCACAGGGCTTAACTTGGAGAAAAGCAGAGTTTGTCAGAGAAATAGTGGAGAAGTATTCTTGCTGTTTGGAGAAGCTGGGCATTTTGAGCTAGCCATTTCAGAGATCCTGTTGGAGCTTGCTGTGTTAAGTGGAGACATTTGCTACAGCCATCCTGCAACCATTTGGGACTGAGAGAGCAAGCTGAGCTGGGAAAGAGGTTTTACAGGATCTGTGAGTAAGCCAGAGAAAAGGTGGAAGCTGATTCAAAGCAGAAAGAGAGAGAGAGACTTTAACAGAGAAAGAGAGAGCAGGTGCCATAGGCTTCAGGCACCTGTGGCTGTGGTTGAGATCCGGCTGAAGACTGGAACTGCTGATCTAGAGGTGGAGCTTGCAGCCTGCTGCTAAAAGGCTTGGAATGCAGAAAGTGTTAAGAAACAGTTCTGGCTGCACAGCAGAGCTGATCCTTTGTTGAAGAGAAAAAGCGAATCCAAGAGAAACGTAGAATTTGGTGGCAGATAAGGAGTGCTTGGCCTACCTAGTCTGCCCATTTCCCTACCTAATGGATAAGCTGCAGATCCTAGTTAACCAACAGCCTACATCCTCTACCACCCACTAGAATTGCCTTATCTCTGTCCCATGCATTCTTGAATTCCCCCACTGTTTTGACTCCGCAACCTCCTCAGGAAGGCCATTCCATGCATCCATAACCCTCTCCTTGAAAAAATACTTCCTCATATTACCTCCGAACTGTCCCTCCTCAATCTTCAAATTGTGTCCCCTTGTTCTTGCACATCTCTTTTTCTGATAGATGCTACCCTCTTGAACTTTGTTGATTCCCTTGAGGTACTTGAAGTTTCTATCATGTCCCCCTCTCCCTCCTTTCCTCGAGGGTATACATATTGAGCTCCTTTACTCTGTCTTTGTATATCTTCTGGTGCAGACCCTGCACCATTTTAGTTGCCCTCTGGACAGCCTCCATCCTGTCTATGTTCTTGCTGAGATGGGGTCTCCAGAACTGCACACAGTACTCCAGATGGGATCTCACCAACTGTCTGTACAGAGGGATAACAATGTCCTGTTTTCTACTGGTAATGCCTCTCCCTATGCATCCCAGTATCCCCCAGACATCCTTACTGCCTTCTCACATTGCTTTCCCACTTTTAGGTCATCTGATATGGCTACCCCCAGGTCCCTTTCCATTTTTGTTGTTGTTAGTATCTCACCCCCCATTGTGTACTCTTCCCCTGGGTTTTTGTTTCCCAGATGCATTACTTTGCACTTCTTTGCGTTGAATCTAAGCTGCCATACATTTGACCATTCCTCCAAACTTGCCAAGTCCTTTCTCATCCTTTCCACCCCACCTTGTGTATCAACCCTGTTGCAGATATTTGTGTCATCTGCGAAGAGACATACTTTTTCTTCCAGTCCCTCCATAATGTCACTTATAAAGACATTAAAGAGAACCAGTCCCAGTACTGAACCCTGCGGTACCCCGCTAGTAACCCCCCTTTCTTGACAGTGGACTCTGTTTACTATTATCCTCTGTGTCTCATTGGCCAGCCAATTTTTTACCCAGATTGCCACCTTGGAACCCACTCCAAGGCTGGCCAACTTGTATATTAATCATTTGTGTGAGACTATGTAAAATGCCTTACTAAAGTCTAGGTAGGCCATGTCCACAGCCCCTCCCTGGTCTACTACTTTTGTCACCCAGTCAAATAAATCAATTAGATTTGTTTGACATGACCTTCCTGCTGTGAATCCATGCTGCCTTGGGTCCTGTGCCCTGCTAGCCTCTAGGTACTCAACAATTCTTTCCTTCAGAAGTGATTCCATCTTTTGCCCTACCACTGAGGTGAAACTAACAGGTCTATAGTTTACTGCCTCTGCCCTGCTCCCACTTTTGTGAAGTGGAATCACATATGCCTCAGATACCACCCCATCCTCCATTGATTTGTTAAAGAGGGAAGTCAGTGGTGTCACTAGTCATACTCTTAGTTCTTTTAGAATTCTGGGGTGAATCCCATCAGGCCCCATCGCTTTGTCCACCTTCAGTTTTAAGAGTTCTTTCACAACCCTTTTTTCTGTGAATGGACTTGTATCAACCCTCCCCCCCCCATCCAGAGTGTTTCTATTGTTTGGTTTAGGTACCTGTCCCTCCTCTTCTTTTGTGAATACTGAGCAGAAGTATTCATTCAGTATCCCTGCTTTTTCACTGTCACCCTCTGCCCACATTTCCTCCCCTTTATTAAGCCTCAGTATCCCTCCCTTGGTCTTTCTTCACTCCCTAAGGTACCTATAAAAGGTTTTATCCCCCCTTCTTAACAGAGTTGGCTATCTTTTCCTCAGTTTGGGCCTCTGTTATTCTGACTGCCTTCCCTGCCTCCTTCTGCTTTAACTGATATAGTTCTCTGTCCTGCTTCTTCTGTGTTTCCTTATATTTCCTGAATGCTATCCTTTTCTCCTTAACCATCCCTGTTCTTTTGAGAACCATAGTGGCGTTTTCCTTCAATTTTTTTTGTCGATTTGCTTTACACAAAGGCTTGTTGCCTCTGTGATGGCAGTTTTGATTTTCCCCCCATTGTTCCTCCACCCCCTCATTCTTGCCTGTTTGCTAGTGCTTTTCTGAGGCACTCTCCCATTTTACCAAAGTCAGCCCTTCTAAAGTCCAACACCCTTGCTTCTGTATGGCTTGACTCTACAGCAGTGTTTATTATGAACCACACTGTTTGGTGGTCCCTTGTTCCCAGATGGCTACTCACTTCTAAATCTGAGATCCTCTCTCCATCTCCATTTGAGAGTACCAGGTCTAAGATTGCTTTCCCTTACAGCCAGGTGGGGAACTTGCTAACCCCCTTTCAGTAGGGTCTGCTGGCTACAGGGGGCCACCAACATGTGCTCAGGTGTTAGGGCACCTGTGACCTGTGAGAGAGCTGAGCTTTGGAGCCACTCCTAGATCTGGGCCCTCTGTAGTTGGTGGGCCTTGTGCAGTAGCTCTGTAACAGGCCTGAATAGGCTGAAGGTGACAAGCAGCCAGATCTTCAATCAAGGGGGCAAGCCACCAGACCTTCAATCAAGTGGAAGTCTTCAGGATACCTTCTGCTGCCCATTTGTTTTTGCCCTTCTTTGAACTGAGATCCTCTGAATTTGGACTGGTGGATGCCCTCTACACCAGGAACTCTCCAGATCTCCAGGACCATGAGTACCCAGAGCTTGCCCTGGCAATCAGTGGGAGTATTGTTACCTCCAGTTACATTGTTCCTAGGGCCCCAACACCTACCAACCCGCGAGACAAAGCAGGCCTGCAACTCCTGGGTTCTCAGAAAAGACAGAGTGTAGACACTGGTACCAGTGGAGGTGGGATAGGGGGTGGTTCAGCCTATGTTATTACTTGTTTGTAGCAAACTTGTTCTGTTTATAGCAAACTTGTTTTGAACCAATCTTTGAACCATCTTTACTTTCACCGCTACCCTTTCTTCAGGTACCTTGACCCTATCCCTTCCCCATAACAAAACTGTGTTGTATTGTTTGGAATTGCTGTCTGATGGGTGTTTTGTGGGAATCAACTACAAATTGTATGTGGTATATGGTATTGGGAAATTGTTTAGCATTCAGTGAGTAGGGTGGTTGGAAGGGGAAGTGGGTAGGTACAGCATCCCAGGGCGTTGTACCAGTCACACACCTGGCCCACTGTAACTTATTCTGGGTAGAGGCACCATGCTATTTCATTTACTTCTTTGGGATAGAACCCCAGAATACCACCATAGCAGGACCTAGGCCTCTTAACCCATCTTAAGGTCAACAGGCAGAGCTAGTAGCCCATTGGCTCATGGCACCTGGACTACAGGAATGCTCATTGAGCCAAAGCTTGTAAATGTACCCCAATGAGCACAGAGAATAAGAGATGAGAGCTGACGCTTTTTTGGGGGAGGGAGTCACACAGACAATATGCAAGAAGTGGAACTGGTAATGCGCTGTCAGATTTTATTTCACACTCTGCACCTAGGCTATAAGGGCTGATACTGCAGGTGCTGCTACCCACAGAGATTCAGGAACCTGGCCTAACCCTCTATGACACAGTGTTTACTTTTCTTTCAAGGATTATTCCATGTGATGGAATGCTCACTGAGCCAAAGCTTGTAGATTAATTTACCCCACTGAACACAGTCAGGAGATGAGATCTGACTAACTTTTTTTTTGGGGGGGGGTGGAACACAGCAAGAAGGCTGAGTTGGCTGAGTAGTGGCAGTGGGTGGCACAATTCACCCCCACTGCTGCCAAAATAAAAAAAAAGACTGGCAGGTGACTCACTCACTTGCCCTGAGTCTTCCTCCTCCCCTTCCTGAGTCTCCACTGACTCCCCAGTCCCCACTCCCTGACTCCCCTGACCCAGTGCCCCAATCTCCACTGCCAAGTTTTCTTGTTTGCTGTTGTTTATTAAATAAAATTTAAACAATAATTATAAACACTTTTTTTGAGAATCCAATGAGACCTCCCGACTAGCTACAGTTGCCCCCCAAAAAGCACTAAGCAGCAAGTTTTACACAGCACACACAGAGCAGCCAGTAAATGCTGTTGCTTCTTCTCCATTCTGTTCCTCTTGGTCAGCTCCTAAAGTGGAACTCATGGGTTGCTGCAGAGCAAACCCAATCAGGTGCCACCTTAGGAAGATGGACAGCTCACCCGTCCAGTGAGGAACCAGAGTCTTGTCTCTGGTATCTCCTGTGCTCTTGTGCTTCTCACACTGAATTCCTGTGAAAGAGTCACCTGAACCAATCCAAACAACTGAAAGTGTTCGGAAGCTGTTCTTTTCCAGACTGTTCAACTTGTTCAGGCTGGTTTCAGATGTTTAAAAAACTGAATTGCCCACCCGTACTGAAAAGGTGGTCAAAGGTTTGGCAGTTGAAATTCAATGCCAGAAAGTGCAATGTTAAGCACACAGGAAACAAGTACCCAAGACAGAGTACTGGATGTTGGTGGGGGGGGGAGGGGGAGTAAAGCCAGGTATGACAGTTACTGATCGTGGGAGGTCAAGGAGGTCTCTCTCACACACACACATACACATACACATACACACACACACACACACACACACATATAAACATATAAACTCTGGTGCAATATGCAAACAGAATAGTTTTATTTACAGTCTAATTACAGGTTATACTGTATGTTCAGCATTCAAGTATGACTATACAAGATAGTTTTCAGGCAAAGCAGACCACAGTTCTTTACCTTTAACTTGGTCAACCAATCCCACAGATCTCCAGCACATTCTTCCAATCTATGGGTCAACAAGGTCAGCTGTCTGACCTAAAAAAGTTTCCCCCTGGGCTCAGGACAATAATGTCCTCTTTCCTCAGCAACTTGGCAAAGACTGTTAAAACCCACCTCATACTGGTGTTTTTATACCCCTTCCTGGTACCATGTGGTCCACCCCTTTCTACCAGTTAGTACTAACTAGGGTTAGAATGACTCAAGCATAACATTCTATATATACTGTCTCTACGTGCACAACTATAGTCATCCTTTCTGATTTCTTATGCAGCAACAACCCTTTGGCATTATATACATAATTAAATGGGAAACAGAAGGAGATCTCTTTATTACCTCTAACAAGCATAGGCTCCTCCCTACACCACTTCTAAATCCCCCAGGGTAAAGTACAAAAAGGAAAGTAGTTAAGCTGCCTGGTTCCCACAGGAATGAGCTGCAAGATGCTTAGGTAAGTGGAGCAGGGTGGTGGGGTTCGGAAGCAGGGCAGGAGGGAGCTACTGAGTACTAGTATAAGCAGAGCAGACCCTTTCAAATACTGCCTGTCTCTGAAACCCCTGCTTTAATGCTCTTCTCTCTCTCTTAATATGCCAGTTTCCAGAAGCAGGATAGGGAGAGTAAAGTGTTTTGCTTGTCTGTTACATGAATATGCTCTGAAAAGCCAGGCTGGCATAGTATCCATTCCTGTTGCCTGGCAGTTTGGCATGTGGGGAACACAGTACTCTCAGAACATTCTTTCTTTTGATACACAGCTTACCACTAAATATATACAACTCTAGGCATTTTACTATGATTGGCTGGGCATACCCCTGGCAGGGCATCTATATGAGAGGGAACACCTATTTAACCCCGGTACAGGCCCTTTACAGCCTGCTTCTGCAATAAGAAATGCATAGTAAGAAAGAATAGGGACAGTATAGAAGACAGAAGGTTTCCCCTGAAGGGTGGCCATCCTGCAGGACAGTAATGGACAGCTAAATAACAGAGAATAAGGAGATGCTGCAGGCTTTGTAGGAAACAGGTAGGATAAGTGTTTGATGTATTTATGTATCACCTAGGGGCCTAGTATGCATTAATCAGGCACCTATCTCAGACAGGCACATTTTTTTAGCACCAGAAAGGGGACAGAGATGGGATGTGTCACAAAGTAAAAATGACCTCTGAGTAAAGAGGCTTACAGGTCATCATCAGTGACTCCCTGTACTGCTTCCTTCTATAAAAAAAGGATTGTGTTTTTTTATAAGGAAAGGATTGTGGAATATCTTGAATCCAGTGGGTTACAAGACCCAAGGCATCATGGGTTCATGGGAGGAGGTCATGTGAAGTGAATCCAATACATTTCTTTGACTGGGTGGCAAAGGAATTAAATAAGGATGAACAGGTGGTCATGGCCTACTTAGGTTTCAATAAGGTTTTCAACATCATTTCACATAGGGGACTAGTAAGCAAGCTCAGTTGCTTAGGACAGGATAGGCAGCAGAGGGTGGTGGTAAACAGAGGTCACTCCGAGGAAGGGAGGGTGACCAGAGGGGTGTCTCAGGGATCAGTGCATGAATCAGTCCTCATTAAAGTCTTTATAAGTGACATTGCAAAGGAGCTGGGAGGAAAGGTCTGGCTCTTCATGGATGACACCAGAATGGGAGAGCTGAGTTGGGACTTTTCATGTGCAGCTTTCACCCCCTTCGAGACAACTACAGTATGTGGACTAGGCTCCAGTGCAGCAGGCATTATGACCCCAGGGAATCAAGGGTCCAGACTTATTTAGATGGATACTGTTTTTTTTTTCTGTTTTTGTTTGGTCCCTCCCACCTTCCCAACTTGAGTGCAGCCCATGGAGTGGCTTCAGATGCATGCAGTGCATACGCTGAAACAGAAAAAGCTCCCTGGCAGAGCCACAAGGAAGACTGTGGTACCACAGGTCACAGTCTGCATTCTCCAACTGAGGCACACTGCCATGTGGTGGCTACCCAGTCCGGCCTGCCTCCCAATACAATGATTTGGATTTGACCTTAAACCCAGGTCATCTGCATGGCAGGATAATGCGCTGCCATTCGGATGGTACCCTCACCATTTGTAGCCGGCAGGTGGTTAGTCTGCTTAGAGCCAATATGTCTTAATGTACTTTCTTTTTAACTCATTCAGTATACTTATTGCTATTTTCATCTTGATGGACCTGAAGGGTGTTTATCTTAACCCCATCAATAAGTACTGGTTTACTTGATGTTTGCTTGGCTACAAAACAGTGTGGTCCCATGTCTGAATTCCACCATAGTTTCTGTTTCAGTTTGTGACCACAAAAAAAGCCAGTTGCTATGTAGTAACTAACAGTACATGTTACACTGACATTTTGTGCCTATACTTTTTTATTGTTTTACATTTCATATTGTCCTCTTTTTCTCCATATTGGAAGGTGCCTCCAATTTAAATTATGATTTTGTGAATATCTTTTTACAATTCTTCTCTATTCTGCCCTTTTTGACTTCCACCACTCATTGCTTGATTGCCAACCCTCTTCTGAACCTACCCCTGCTTCCTTACCCCTCTTTGGGCTTACCTCCAGGGCAGGGTTGACGGACTGGCCCTTGCCCCACCTGAAGGTCACTACTCTGTCTGGAGGTGGGTGCCAAGATTGGCAGTGCAGCATCTGCAATGCAGAAGCAAAATTATTCCATGACTGGGTGGGGGGTTCCTCTTTGCCTGATCCCCTAACCTCAAGATGCCTACCAGCCATGAGGACCAGAAGTACATCATGCAACCAGCTCCGTCAGCATCTGCCACCCCTGATACTCAACCCCTGACTCCACCACCACCTGTGTTTACCCAGGTGGTGCTCTAGAAGCAGCATCTGCAGCCCTTGCTCCCCAAAAGAGAAGATAATTCTCTGGGATGCTGAAATCTCCTCCTCAGCCACTCCCTGGTGTCTCAAGCTTGTTTCTGAACTTGGGCATGTGTTATCACTACTGCTGTGCCAAAAGGATGGCTGCTTGTGTGTGTTTTTTTTATTTTTTTATTTTTATATTGTTTATTTTTATAAGCTTCAAACATTACTTACAAAAAATTGAAAAGACAATTTATCTTCTCTAGTTCATAACTTTGAGCTGGAAACCTAGAGTACCACAAAACAGATTCTGAACTGGCATCATTGTTGACACTCAAAAACATAGTATATGTGTTATTAAGAGGTCTTACTGGTAAAAAATAATTTAATTGTTGTTGTCTTATCCATAACTGCATTTATAAAATGTGTAAGAATAAAACAAGAGCTGTGATTGACTGCTCTTGCTAACCCACACATTAATTTTATATCTTTTATTAAGTTAATTAATTAGCAGCCATAGCAGTTTTGACCAGAGTTTGTTTAAATATGCACTCCACCTACTTATCATCTAAGCTATTCTGTAATGCATGTATGCAATCAATTAAAATGCATTCAATTGTCTTTTGGCTTTCAGAAATGTATATCTTGAACATTATGTAATGCTTGGCTATATAACAGCAATGGGACTGGGCAGGAGCTTTATGTGATACTTGATATATGTTTTCCCCCATGAGTAACTTATCTTGGCTATCATATTGCAGTCAAGCACAGATGTTGAAACACACGTTTTAAATGATTATGAAATGGTTCACCAACAGGAAAAACTTTTAATGTGTCTTCCATTGGCTGAGATTTATTTCTCTTTAAGCCCAAAGTATTGTGCCTGCCAAAAGGACATGTGTGACCCTGAAAGCTTGTATGTATTATAGCATCTGTTATACACAAACTATTCATGATAGTCCAGTAGGCTGTGTCTCAGTATATGTGCCTGGTTCTCACTAAGTCCTATGGATAGGATAAATATACATTGTACACCCCAAATATACCTTCTTACTAGCCTGTGGATGGTATAATTGCTTGTTTTTAATGATTTGTTTCATACCTCCAGTGTTTTGCCACAGCAGGAGACCTCCTTCAGTCAGTTCACATATCCTGTTCCCGTCAAGAATAGAGTCCTTGCCAGACTGTCGGTGCTGCTGTAGCACTACCACTTGTGGCACCGGCAACCTATGTTTGGAAGCAGACTTGGGTCCTCAGGGGCTGGCCGGGGGGAGGAGGAGGAGGATGGAGCATTCTTGCAGATGCTGTCCTCCTCCAGGGAGAGAGGGTTGTCACCCCCACTGCAATATCACCACCTGGGTGACCATGGTGGAAGTGCAGCCTAGGGGCGTGCAGTGGGTGTGGAGGGTGTAGGCTGAGTTCCAGAGTGGCCACACGCTTGCATGTCAGTGATTCTAGGTTCTCCTTGTGTGCTGGTTTCCTCAGGGATCAGGAGTAACAATGGAAAAGTCCTGCAGCTGGCCCAATGATGGCCTCTGGAACCTTGCTCAGAGAACCAAAATGGATGATCCTGGATGCAGCCTGATGAAGACATAAAGCAGGTAGGTGGAAGTAGATGGGGAGCTGCTCTCTCTTTCACCACTAGGGGGTAAGCCTAGACTATGTGGAGGCAGGCACCAGAAGGAGGTTCAAGAGTAGGCCTAGCGAAGCACCTAGTTCCTTGGAGGACCCTGAGAGTGAGGTGCAACTGTGGTGATACAGGGCAAAAATAGAAAATATAAACTAAAACAAAATAAAACAAAAAAGAATAGAGAGTCCTCCATGTGGGGGGAATCTCCTCCCTCTTGTGTACCTCCATAGCCCCCCCCCCCATTTATCCTGACCAGTCTTTGTTATTGCCAAGATAGGCATCTGCTGAGGTAAAAGCTGGAAAAGTCATATGGAGATGACATAGTTAACCCAGCAGATATGGGAGATGTAAAGTAGTAATCTGGACATCACTTTTCCTTTACCTCTTCCTCTACCTCAAATCTCCCTCCTGCACTGTGTAGACCCATAATGCCCTTCCAAGCGAGCCATCAAGTGTCCACCAGTACCATTGTCTCTTGAACATCAGGGCTGTACTATGGTGGAGACTTTACCCACACTCCCCAACTGAGGGGAATGTCTTGTAGGACACTGCAACCTCCTTCAGTCATCACCTGAAGGGACTTTGCTTAGTGACAAAAGCCACAACTGCCAGCATGGCATGCAGCTCCCCTACTGGCTGGCCTTGTGTTCCATTTTGATGGCCAACAATATAATTTCTAAAGTAAAAATGTTTCTTCAATTTGACCAAATAAATGTAATTTTATATATATCGCAATGGGCTCACTGCATCATCCTGTTGATTATATGTAAATATCACTGTAGTAATCTCAGTACTAAATCTCCATACATTCCAGTGAGCAATCAACAGCAGATAATCAAAAAAGTCCATCAAATAATGAAATGGCTGCTGGTATTATAATGCAGCATGTTAACATCGTAATTTAAGGTCAGAAGGGACTCTGTTGTAGGTCAATCACTAGACAGAAAAGAGACCTTGTGGTTATTATATCTGAAGACTCAAGGTCTCATTGCAGTGTGACAAGGCCATGGGCAGGGCTAGCGGGATATTGGAGTGCATAGGGAGGGGCATCACCAGTGGAATGATCTAGGTGGTAGTGCTGCTGCTGTATCACTTTCTGGTACACCCCCATCTGGAGTACTGTATCCAGTGCAGGAGAACACTCTTAAGAATGGACTTACACAGGTTAGAAGTGGTCTAGAAAGTGCAACCAAAATGATGCAGGGGATGTAAGGGAAGCCCTGTGAGGAGAAACTGGAGGATCTAAACATGTACACCCTGAGGAGAGGCTAGTGAGAGGTGATATAATTGAGACCTACCAGTACTGTATCTCACAGAGGTGAGCAGTGTGCAGGAGAGAAGTCTTTCCAAATAAGTATGAGCTCTGGGACTAGTTTGAATGTGATGAAGCTGGAGGAGAGGGAGTTCAGGAGGGATTTTAGGAAATATTACTTTACAGAAAGGGTGGGAGACCCATGTACTGTAACTGACTGCCTGCCGAAATGATGGAGGCTAGAATGGTTGAGGACTTTAAGGATGCATTTGATAGACATAGGGGTATATAAGATCAGAAGCCAGGTGAGTCGCCAGAGACCAGACAGGGTCTGTAGAAGTAGAATAGGCAGGAAATACTTGAGCAAACTGGGTAGGCTAAGCAGTTCTTTTCTGTCAACAAATTCTGTGTTTCCATGTTTCCAGGTCTGTTGTGTTCCTTGTCATGGTGCTGAACTTGGTCGTTTGACTGAAGCAAATGCAATTTGAATAGTGTAATGATTCAAAGTAAATTATGGACAAACTGATAGGCCAATATTTTAAATTGTGTGAAAAACACACTGGAATCAAAAATAGTTAAAACTAAGAAATATATGTACAGGTCTAATGGGTGTTTTTTTTCCCCAAGATAGATATGTAGGAGAAGATGGAAACTGAATCAGTACCAAGGTGTGACAGACCAGTTCCCCAATACCCACCTTATTTACACCTTTCAGGTATTTGAAGGTTTTAATCATGTCCCCTCTCTCCCTCCTCTGGTGGATACATGTTGAGTTCTCACAGCTTGTCCTCATATGCCCTGCCCTGGTGTCACTGAAGCATTTTTGTTGCCCTCCTCTGAACTGCCTCAAGTTGGTTGATATCTTTTCAGGTAGGGCCTCCAGTTCTGCATGCCATACTCCAGGTGCGGTCGCACCAAGGCTCATGAGGCCTCTAGCAATGCAGCCTAGCATTCTTTTTGCCTTGGCAGCTGTCTTCCTACACTAAGTATCATATTTAAGGTCAAAGGGGTTGGTTATCCCTGAGCCCATTTCCTTGTCTTATTCAGTGGCCTTGACCCCTCCAGACAATACTTAGCCCTTGGTTTCTTCCTTCATATGTGCTTGACTTTGCACTTCTTTACATTGAGCCACAACTGCAAGATACATGACCACCTCTCCAGCTTTGTAAGGTCCTCCTTTAGTTCCTGAACTCCTTCATTCATGTCCACTCTCCCACAGAGCTTGGTGTCATCTGCAGAGAGGCAGATCTTGCCTTTTAAAGTTTCCTACATACCTTAGGGTGCATGACATCCAAGTCAGTGGACTTGTTTACCTTTAGGTACATGAGCCCTTTCCAAACCCTGGCTTCTATGATCATGTTCTCTGCCATGTCTGCCCCCCCCCCCACCTTTCCATTCCCCCATCCTCCCTTGTAGCACTGATCCATCTTTTTCTTTCAGAGAAGAAATATTCTTTCAACACCTCTAATTTATCTTTACTGTCTTCCACCTACCCCTCCTCCTTTCTTTTAGCTTCACTATGGCTACCTTCATGGCTCTTTTCACTGATATAGCTGAATAAGACTTTCTCTCACTCTTTAATCCATTCTGCCATTTACAGCTCCTTTCTAACTGTGGCCTGTCTGACTGTCTTACTGGCCTTCCTAGCTTTCTCCAAATAGATACCCTCATTCTCATCCTTCTGGGGCCTCCTAACCTTTCTGTCTGCTGCCCCCCTTATCACTCACTGACTGGCTTACCTCAATATGGAACCAGCTTGGTTTCCTGGCATTGGAATTCTTTCCTTTCTGTTTTATGCAAGTGTTAGTGGATGCTTTAATCCCTTCTCTAATCACTGTCCACCTTTGTTCCACACACGTACCTTTCCCAAGGCTAGATAGGTAACCCCTTAAAATCCCCTCGTACCATAGTTGACCTTTCTGAAATCTAGCTCTTTTGTCTTTGTGCTTGGTTTTTCCTTCCCTATGTCGAGTTGGAACCACATTCTCCAGTGGTCACTATTTATCAAGTGTTCCTCCACATTGATATCCTGGACATGATCCCCATTTGTTAATATAAGGTCCAGGATGGCTGCCTCTGATATTGATTCGGTCAGACCCTGATCAGGAATGCACCCTGGACTGCATACTGTATCAGTTAGCTCATTGCACAGGTGGTGGGTGGGACATTCCAATCCACCTTAGGCAAATTGAAGTCTCTCATCTCCATCACTTTGTCCCTTTCAACTGCTATCCTGATCATGGTACTCAACTCCCTTTCCTTGTCCTCATTATGATTAGGTAGCTTATAAACTACCCAACTTTAATTTCCTTCCTGTTGCCATTTGGATTTGTACCCACAGCACCTCTATTTTTCCATCCCCTATTTCCTCCCTAGTAGGAGTAATGTCCTTCCTGATGTATAGTGCCAGCCTTCCTGCCTTCTCTTTCTTCCTGTCCTGTCTATAGAGAATATACTCTGGAATGGAGAGGTCCCACTAATAATTCAGGGTAGCCCAGGTCTTGGTAACCAATGCCAGCTTCCCCTCTGCAATCATGGCCTGCAGGTCATCCATTTTGTTCCCAAGACTTCTAGCACTAAGGAACACTACCCTCCACCACTTTTGATCCCCCCCCCTTTTTGACCAAGTGTACCCACCTGCTTGCCCCCTCTCTCTGCTCCCCTTGGTCTTCCCCCTTGCTTTTGGTCTCTCCTAGCCCCTCCTATTTCCACCACTCTCCTCTTTACTGACCCCCTATGCTATTTCCCTTAGGGGAGTCAGTTGCCCCATCCTCCAGAAACCTCTCCCCAAGCCTACTCCAAATCTCCCAAAGCTCTCCTCTTTCTGATCACTCTGTGTTCTATACCGGGGAGGGGGAGTACTGTCTGCACCCTCCTCTGGGAAACCCTGGATGTTGCAACCCTTCCTGTCCTCTCATTTATTTTAAATGTAATCCCTTGTTTATATGCTCTCAAGCCATTCTCCTAGCAGCCGTGTTCCACTCCTGCTTAGGCACAACCTTTCAGGTGGATAGCTGGTTTTATCATCCTAGTCCCTCCCCAGTTCCCTACATATCCAAATCCCTTCTCCCAACACTATTCCCTGAGCCAGCCATTAAACTCCTCTAGCCCTTGTTTCCTAGCTGTGCTGGCTCTAGGCAATGACAGCACTTATGAGAAGGCAACTGACCTAGCCTCCTCTCTAAAGACCTGCTCCACCACTCTAAACCTCCCCTGAGCTGTCCCTAGCTCACATCTAGCTAGGTCATTGGTACTTCAGTGAACTACCACATGTGGACTTCCCACATCTTCTGTGTGAGTGATTCTATATGCTTTGCTGTCATTCTCAGGAGACACACCACTCTCATACATTGTTGTCCTACCCCATCCTAGCACATCTAATCCCCTTCACTATTGAATCCCATATCATCATGACTCTATATCTACCCTTCCCTTCCCCTACCCCTCCTGCTTTTGGATCTACCTTTATCTGTCCCACCAGTCCTACTGATCCCCCCTGCCTATTATTTTTTCTCCTCTTCCCTTCAACCATTGTCTGCCTTACATTCCCACCCCCTTCTCATCTACTCCCCCTTCCCTCAAATTCCACTTGACCCCTCTCCTGCCTGTCTCTACCTCCACCTCCTCCCAACTCCACCAAGATTGATCTTTTCTCCTCCTGTTGTTCTTGCCTCACCACCTGTTCCTCTCCTGTCCTGCTGCAGCCTCTCCCAAATCCATACTACAGACCAGCAGCCCCTTCATCATCTCTGTCCTACCTAGACCCACTTATCCCCCGCAGTGCTCAGTGGTTTGAAGCGATTCCTTACAGTACATCCAAGGGCACACCCACCCTTCCCTTCCCTTCTACCAATGAACCCATGCTCTGCTCCCAAAGGTCCTTCATCCCACCTCCTTTTGCTTTCTTACCCTCTTGGGTAGTGGGCTTCTGAGCAATGGACCCCCAAAACACCCCACACTCTCTCTACTTCTTGATCTTGCCCATTGCCTGGCCCAGCTCTCCTTCTTCATTGTATTCACAGTGCTTTCCTTAGCAGCTGCATATCATCCATCAATGAACCTAGACTCCTACATCTTGGGCAACCCCCTACATCCCACAATTTTACCAGGAAAACTGCAGATCCACACCCCTACAGCACACCAACTTCCCACTTCTAGCCTCCTGCCTTAGCATTCTGTTACACACACTACAGTACATCACCTGCCTCTGCAAGCCTATCCTGGATAAGGAGTAGCTCTAGTCATCATCCACACCTGCTTTCACAGGCATAGACCATATAGGGAGTAGTTACAAACACTATTGTAGCCTGCTTCCTCAGGCCTACCTGATTTGGGTATGTTTGCCTCCCTTCAGCTGCAGACCACATGTCCTCTTTTAGCCTCTGTTCAATTACTTGGCCTTTGTTGGGCAAAATGCCATGCTAGCCTGTGGTCTGTCCTGCATGCATCCTGCAAATGCCCACTAGTAATTCACCACAGTCCTTCTTTGTGGCACGTATGCTTCATGGTCACTGTGAACACTGGGTATTATACAGTGAACTGCAGCTGGGCTACTGACCAGCTGAATTCACATGGTCCTGGCCTTCTCCAGTGGCCACCTGAGTCAGTGGCCTTTGTCCATCCCCAAACCCACCATCAGCTCATCCTCCCACTACCACTCACCCTGTCCTACACATTCCCAAGCACAATTTACACTGCCCCATTGCAACACACAAAGCAAGTTTATCTAATAAATCAATAAATGAATAAATAAATTCAAAGGTTACTTTCCTCTCCTTTCGACCCCTTGATTATCACAGTGGCTGGAGAGAGCTGCTCATAGAGAAAAGAACAGTTCTGCTGTGATTAAAGAACACCAACTACAGGGACATCCTTGCAGCCCCTGACCAAGATAGCAATGTAGCATGATCTCCTTCTCCCTCTGGCTTCACACACACACAAAAAAAAGAATAAAATATAAAGTCAAATACTGGTAATTTTGATGGCAAAATTAATTACTATCCATCATGTGGAAATAAAATATCCAAAAATCAGGGGCACTAGCAGGAATTTTTATGTTAAAAATCACCAAGTCAAAATTTATTGTCCAGCAGCATGGATGGCAGGCTCTGCTACCGCTCAAGCCACAAGGGACTTCATCACAATACTAATGCTCTGTGCAACCATTCTTATAGAGGTTGCAACATTTAAGTCATCTCTGTCCAGCTTAGAGAATAAAGTAGAATAATTAAACCTAAGGATATTTGATAATGTGCCTATGTTGCAGTCCATGACATGCAAGTGGATGCACAAGATTCTGAAACTGACTGTTTAAAACAAGAGCTGACCATAGCGTGAAGCAAACTGGATGGCTTGGAGTGTTGAGGCAGACACACCAGTTTTAGATTTGTCAGAGTCCCAGAGGGGACAGAGGGGAGAAACATTTGCACCTTTGTCCAGCACCCATTATCTGAACTGCTTGGCCTTTATAGCACTTATCTCGAGATACAACATGCCCAAAGAACCCTAGACTCAAAGCCCAAGGCAAGAGAAAGACCTAGACCCCCAATTTTCTCTGTTGCTCAAATACAGTGTTAAAGGGAGAGTTCCCTCAACCTATTTTCAGTATGTCTTTATAGTTTGTAGGCATGAACAATGGTTCCCTGTCTTGCATCCCCCTAATTAAATCCTAATTTAAATATGAATCAGGTTACTTTACTCTGTTTTATCATGGTGTGAAAACCTGTTTGTTGCCATTGCAAAGGTCATGACCTCGCTCATGAAAGGCATCATGGGAGCTGATGATGCATAACTGCACAAGCCAAAAGAGGTTATACTTTTATTCAGTTCTGTTATACATCTGTGAAGTTCCCATATTCTCTAAAACATTTTCTTCTAATTCAGATACACTTTAAACTACAGAAAAGAGCAGGGCATGTATTATGCCTTGTAAAGTTTCATGGTCAGCATAAGACAAGAACATAGGAACTGCAGAGGACAGCAACAACTGTGACTAATGCAGTATAATTTTTGCAGGCTTTAGCACTAAAGCATCATAAAATTCCAGGATGCCTCTCGGGAGACATGTCATGACCTTTTCAATGTGTCAAGCTGGTTTTCACATCAGACTTAAGTACCTTCATTTACATTAAAATCCTGATGAAATTAGGAGGTTGCAATAGAGGCAATCATTGTTCATGCCTTCAGGCTGTACAGGCAAACACAATAAAAGGTGAGGGGACCTTCTCTTTAAAGAACTGATTTTACAAACAGCCAGGGAAAAGGGCTCACTTATATGGCATGGCCACAAAACTGTATTTATCAAAACTTTTCCACTTCTGTGAGTAAACCACATGCTGCCTTCACCCCTTTGATACATTTTCTACAGCAGGTATGAGTAAAATGCAAAATGTTATACCTGAAACTTTCAAGATAAAAAAAGCAATGGAGTATAATATGAATTTACAGACCACTTAGAGGGTACTAAATTTGCCTGCAAGTCATGGAACATCCTGTCCTGCAGGAAGTCAAGGGCAAACAGCTAAGTTGAGACTACCCAGAGCAAAAGTATCAGGTCATGGACACCTCTTAGTATTCTCCTATGCCCTCCACTAGTGTAGCCCCACCAGACCAGTTGCAGAAGAAAAGATCAAGGAATCATAAGGGCAGGGCAGCAAAGGAACAACCAATACACAAATTTGCCAGGCAGAGTACAGGACCTAAGGCAGCGGTGAGTAAGAATGACTCCAGCATGACAGAAGTCTCCCCACAAACTGAACTGCATGTTCAATATTTAAGGGAGTCTTCCCCAGGATCAACAGCTCAGACTGTGCCAGTTCTGAATCTCATCAAAGATAATCCAACCCTAACAGCAACAACTTACTTCCTGGGCTCACAAGTGCAAGCAAGCCTCTGAGCTGCCAATGAACACATAACTGTGACTATCTCAAATCCACTTCTTCAATCAGCACCAATATAGAATCATTGACTATAGAAAGTGAACTGAACTAATGTATCCTTTGATTTGAGGTTATACTTCTCAAAAGCATGTCCACTCAGTTATTTTACATACCATGTTTTTGGCATAAATTCTGCGGAAATTTGGTTAAGATGTGCATTTTCTGTTTAATGACCCAATCTGTCTGCAGTCACGATCTGTATGCTATTCTAGTTTAATCCAGTACAATCGATGTCTTTTCTGGGGCCCTGCTAACAGAATCACCAAACTACTATGTAGTTAGAGGGCACACACTGTACTTGCTCCAGTGGTCTTATTTCTTACTATAACCTAATCTGCATGGTTGCCTGCTCCATGTTTCACAGTCACCCCCTTCAATTCCATTAGGGGTCTGTGGTACTCCAGAGGATCTAGGGTAATGCTGCTCCATCATTCACAGGTACCCCCCCACCTTTAATTCAATCAGGGGTCTGTGGTACTCTAGGAGATCTAGTGTGATGCTGCTCCATCATTCACAGGTACCCTCCCACCTTTAATTCAATCAGGGGTCTGTGGTACTGTAGGAGATCTAGGGTGATGCTGGTTACGGGCCTGGTAAGTACTGGACAATCCTCACTGCTGTCATCCTCCCTCTCTCTCCTTTTTATTAACCTGCTGACACCCATTTTCCTTTTTTCTTCTATGGACATTTCCCTTCCCCTCACCAAGCTAATTTGAGCATGCTCGTGATGGAGCAGTGACAAGGCAGGCGACCAGTGTATTGGGGTGAGGGTGTAACTGTAAGAAAGGAGATGAAGGGTGGCTTGCCAAGCTTGTCTGGAGTGCTGTATTTTAATAACTAAATAACCTGTACTGATGGCTTGGAATCTGCATGCCCTTATCCCTTTTGTGGTTTCTTCTCACTGTTCCCCACCTTCCCTTCAAGGCATGTGGCCAAGGTGCAAAACTCCCACCCTTTTGTTTTACACACAACCCTGTCTAACCTATACCTGTATCATGGTAGCCAGCTGTAGCTGGGGTGACAGAAGAGGCTCACCACCCCTTTGCAGCATGACTGTGGTCATACTTTGCCCCCAAGGATTCTCTTTGTTTTTGAGTCCTGACACATGGTGGATGCCTCATGTCCTGGGTCCCCGGAATTATACCCTTACATACTTTGGATATCAGATTACTGTCATGTCTAAAGCATCACACATTCTAACTGAAATATTTTAGGTACACAAGTTAAACTTATCTCTACACAACCTAATGGGACTTGGGCAGCCAGGCAAACAATGTAATTTCTTCCCTCTTGCTAATGCAAATTGATTTGGGGGCTAGATCACACTGGATCTAGCTCTCATGTTAACACACAGAAATGAGAGATATGAGGTAGGACAGCAGTGAAAAATAGAAACATAGAAACATAGAAGATGATGGCAAAAGGGGACCTGCAGTCCATTGAGTCTGCCCAAGCGAAGTATCCCAGGACCTATTGTGCACTGGTGTTCTGTCCTCCTAGACACCCAGCCTAGCCCTTGCCAGTGGCATGTGTTTATTCCCAATCCTTGAAGTTTGTCTTTGTACTCTCCCGGGTCATGCCTGAAAATAGTCTTTCTGGCTAGTGCACCTACCCGGTAAACAAAAACTAAATAAATAAATAAAGGAATGGTGGTGTCCAATTCCCCAGTGTCTCCACCTGAAATAAAGAAAACCCTCACTTGTAGTTTATTTTTTTTAAACACTGTAAAAAGAAAAAAAAGTAATTGATGTCTGTTGCTGCCACACTGCAATTGCCCCCCAGCCCAGCCCATATTAATCTTCCAGCACACAGATCTGCACCTTAGATCCAGTACAACAGCAATACCAGTAGTGAACATCCGTTATTGACAGATGCTTGTTATATACAGATACCACTGTTGCTCCTTTCCATGATTCTAGTATCTAATTATTATTAATAGACAAAATAAAAAAATGACAGAAGAACATTACTCCAAACTGTTAGATTTAACAAGTAGACCTTTGGTGGAATAAGATCTGGTCCAGGAGCTATTTTTCTTCTTCAGCATAGCAATAGCCAGGAAAACTTCACTTCTCCATATCGGGGGACATTTGACCTATTAACCAGCCATTCAGAAAAAGCACAACTATGTCTACTGTCTTGGTCTTAGAAGATATTTGTATAATGTTTAATCCATATATCAGGGGAAATATATCCATCGATTTCAAACTTGCTGTTGTTTGTACCCTTGGCTGCCATGAGCCAGAAAGATTTTAAATCCTTCTTCAGTATTATCATTAGCATCTTGTTCCACTGCTTGTTGTAAAACTCCTTTTTTATTTTCTTAGAAGAGTTTATATGCTTTCGTTCCTCTGTTGAGTATCCAGAACCTGTTCTTATTCACAGATGTTTTAGTTTTCCTTATAAATTTGGTAAGTGTTGCATTTGATTTTTTTACATTCTTTATTGAACCAAGTTGTCCTGGGCTGTAGTTTATCTCTAACTGGACTATAACGAAGATGTCTTAGGTCATTATAGCTGCTATACAACTCTTTTTTTAAAGTTAAAAAATCACTCATCTGCTATGTTCTTTGAGCAAGAGGGGTCAAGGAGAGCAATAAGAATTTGCTGATTACTTCCTGCTGGGAGCAATTCCACCTTATTTTTGCACCCCCCCAAAACCCACCCACAGCTGACACTCACACTACCCCCTCACCTTGACCCACATAGTCACAAGCACAATTTACACTGCTCCCAGTACATCACACACTGTAAGTTTGGCAAAAATAAAGAAATAAATAAATTCAAAAGTTGCAACCTTCTTATTTTCACTCCCTGGTCAGCACAGCTGCTGGAGAAACATGTCTATGGAAAAAGTATAGTCCTGCTGAGATTTAAGAACACTGACTACAGCCCTGATACTGGCAGAAGGTGGACAAGTCTCTGAGACCAGACAGGATACATCTAAGGTTAATGAAAGAACCCAGAAAGGTGCTGGCTGTATCACTGACAATCTTGTTCAACAGCTCACTGAAAACAGGAGTGTTTCCAGTGAACTTGGAGAAACACAAATGTGGTTTCTCTACATTCAGAGAGAGTGGCAGTAGAGAGAAGGTTGACAATTATAGACCAATCAGTCTTATTTCAGTGATAAGGAAATTAATGCAAATCCTACTGAAAGAAAGACTGGTAGAGTATCTTGAATCCCATGGGCTGCAAGATCACAGACAGCACAGCTTTGGTGGGGGGAGGTAATTCCAAGCAAATCTCATAGATTTCTTTGACTGGGTATAAGAGAATTAGATTAGGAGGGGGCAGTGGACATTGCCTATCTGAACATTAGCATGGCCTTTGGCACTATGTCACCCAGGAGACTGGTACAAAAACTGAGCAGTCTAGAGGTGGTATCCAAAGTCGTGAATTGGGTTACAAGCTGGTTAATGAATAGGAGACAAAGGGTGGTGGTTAATGGCATTAACTTTAGTGATGGGAGAGTGACCTGTGGGTGCAAGACAGCTCAGTAATGGGACAACTCCTCTTCAATGTCTTAAGTGAAATGTCAAAGGAACTGGAAAGGAAGATATGCCTTTTTACAGATACCAACATCTGCAATAGGGTGGACAATGGAGAGAATGCACAGGGATCTTGGGAAACCTGAGGAGTGATAAAAGGCATGGAAGTTTGGGCTCCATACAAATAAGTGCAAAATTATGCACTTAGGGCATAGGAGCACAGGAGCTGAGTGTAACTTGGGGGGTACTGATAGTTACTAAACAGGAAAGGAATGTGGGGGTTATCCTATCTGATGATCTCAAAGTGGCAGGACAGTGTGAAAAAGCAGTGGGTAGTGGGATGCTTGAGTGCAAAGGGAGGGGTATCACCAGTAGGAGGAAGGAGGTGGTGTTACCACTGTATCACTTGCTGGCGAGACCCCACCTGGAGTACTGTTTACAGTTTTGGAGGCTGCACCTGAAAAGGACATAGACAGGATGGAGACAGTTCAGAGGAGGGCAACTAAAGTGGTGCATGGGTTGCACAAGAAGGCCTATGAGTTGAGACTGAGGGATCTCAACATGTGCACTGTGGAAGAGTGAAGAGCGAGATGTGACATGATAGAGAACTACAAGCACCTCACAGGGGAGAACATGGTGCAGGAGTGACACCTTTCTCAAATGAGTAAAAGCACCAGTACCAGGGGGACATGTGATGAAGCTAGTGGAGGGGTTTAAGACAGATGTGAGGAAATATTTCTTCACTAAAAGGATGGTAGATGCCTGGAACAGACTGCTAGAGAAACTCGTGGTGCCAAAAAAAGAGGGGGACTTTAAGCATGTGTGGGATAAACATAGAGGTATAATAGAAAATAGGCAGGAAGGAGGGAGGGAATCAGTGATCTTTTCAGAGGTTCTCCTGGTACCCTGCACAAATAATGAATGTAAAGAAAGGATTGGAGAGTTCAACAAATGGCTGGGGAATAGTATCAGTCAAAGGGGTACAGGGTAGTGGGAGACTAGGGCAGTACCTGGGAAAAACAAGGATCTATATACAGGGGATAGGCTGCACCTGAGCAGGGAGGTGAAATGGGTATTAAAGCAATGGTTGGAGGGTTACATAGCATCGAGGATACATTGAAACTAGGTGGGGGATGGCAGGAGGACAGCTAGTAGGCAGGGATCCCGGCGTGGGGAGCCTAGCGTGCCTACCACCCAAGCTGTCAGAGAAGTATTTGAGGTGGGGACATGAGGAGAGATTAGGAGGGGGTGTGTGACATAGACAGCCAGCTCTGAGTGCTTGAGTGCTGTATTAATTTTTTTTATGACATATAAAATATATGATGGGACGGTCAGTTTGAGGAAACTACTGTCTTACTGGAACTGACACATCAAGACCCCCCAGGGATAAGTTCAAATGACAGGAGGTATTTTAAACTGCAGAGATCTGGGGTGCAATTACCTTGTCAATTTGCTTTCATCCCAGGAAATAAGATTAGCCATTCATAATGCCCTCAGGGAGATGCTTTGACTTGCATAGTTGCCAGGAAGGACTTGTGGGGAGGAGTGTCAGAGAGAAGCCAAAATGGACATTGAAGAGGATTGATGTCTAGGCCAGGCAGGATCCAGATGAATTTGGAAGGTCAAATACACATTCCCCAGGAAGCCTTGGGAGGACATCACAGAACCTGTTTATGGGTGTGTGTGTGTGGCAGAATAAAAACCAGTTCTGACCAGTTACCCTGAGGAGAGGAAATTGAGTATGTCACTTATCATTTTTTTTAAATCTTGTTGGAACATCCTGTGTGGTAACATATAACTTTTAATACACCAAGGTGGAGTTTAATGATCTCAGAGAGGAGGCCAGCTTAGAACTCTTTTATCCAACTGAGCAAGCCTCAGAGACACACAAGACAATATTCTGACTGAGAGAAGAGAGACCATCAAAGCACTGAAAGTAAGGACCTTAGACAAGATTAGTCTGAAGTTATAAATTGTAGGAACTATACTTTTTACCTGTTTGTTTAAAGGCTGTATGTGTTGGGATATATATATCTGTTCTATATTTATTGTTCTGTTTTGATATTTTAAAGTAGAGATATTTTTTCAACGGAACTGTCTGGAGTGCCTTGACATTTCTTTTTATTTAAGTGTAGCTTTTAAAGGTTATAAGTAACACTGTGTATGGACTTATTGTATACCAAACTGGGAAATGGATAGAGTTCTCTAAAAGTCTTGCATAGAGTTATAAGGGTTCATTTGAAAGACCTGGTTGGGTGCCCATAGGCAAAGATATCTGACCCCCCGAAGACAGAATTATCTGATCCTGATAATTGGGTACGCTAACAAGAGGTTATCAGTTTGGATCCTTCCAGAGCTTGAGACTAAGGTGACTTGAAGTCATAAAACAGGCAAGAGGGTTACCTTATCTGTTCACTGTATACAAATCATATGCTCAGTGGTTGGCACTTTGGGAGTAGAGGGCGGACTGACTAAGCGAGTTTGTGACAGGGGAAACCAGGGTGGGGGAGAGAAAGACACAAGTTGGAGGGTGGTCTTTCTGAAATTGAGAAGCTTAGGTAACAAATCTACTAAACTACAGGCTCTCTTGGCTGTGGGGAGGGTGGGTATTGCGTCCATCACAGAGGCATGGGCCACCCATAACCAGGACTGGAATATGATGATCCCAGGGTACAGGATATTCAGAAAGGACAGGATTAGGGGGAAAGGGGGAATGACGATCTATGTGAGGGATGGGATAAGGTGTATGAGAGAAGAGGAGGTAGATGGCAGAACAAAGGCCCTATGGATGCAGTTTCAAGACTCTAAAAGAAAGACACTGAGGGTCAGGATAGTGTACAGACCACCAACTCAGGGTGATGACCTGGATAAGGAGTTGGCTGAGCAGACTAGAAGAGTCTGTAGGAAGGGGGACACCACAGTGGTGGGGGACTTCAGCCTCCCTGGGGTGGACTGGAACACCCCAACCACCACATGTGCAAAGAAGCAGAGATTACTAGATGCATTTCAGGACTGTTTCCTGGTGCAATTGGTCCAAAAGCCTACTAGGAAGGGTAGGACTCTGGACCTGGTATTAAAAAATTGGGAGGCTGTAAGGGATCTGGGAGTGGAGGACCCCCTGGCTGGGAGTGACCATCATACGGTGTGGTTCACACTCAATATGGGAAGGATAACAGGAGGAACAGGTACCAGGGTGATCGATTTTAAGGGAGTGAACTTTAAAAGGATAAGGGGAAATTTTGGTTGAGCATCTGGTGAGAATTCAGACATGCATGAGTGCCAGCCAAAAATGAAATATCATTAAGGAAGGGCTGGCAGAGGCTACTGGGACCTGCGCCAAGACACAGAGTAAGAAGGGGAGAGCAAAGAAACTGAGCTGGCCGACTCGGGAGGTAATGGAAGGGGTGAGGTCCAAGAGAAAAACATTCTGGAGGCTTAGGAAATCAGGAGGGCAAGGGTACAAAGACGAGTACACAAAGAAGTCCAGGGAGGTTAATAGGCTAGTCAGAGTGGCCAAGGCTACCAGAGAGCTGAGACTGGCACTGGGAATCAAGGACAGGGAAAAGGACTTCTTTCGATTCATTGGTGAGAGATGAAGAAACAAAGACCAGATTGTGAGGAATAAGAAAGATTGGGAGTGGGTAGAGAAGGGGGAGAACCAGGCAGAGGTACTGAATGAGTACTTCTGCTCTGTGTTCATGAAGGAAAGAGGGGGGCAGATACCCCAGGGGAAGGGTGGGGGGTTGGGGTGACTGATATCAGAATTATGGATGACAGGGTGCTGGAGTGACTAAGGGCACTGAGGGTGGACAAGGTGCTGGGGCCAGATGGCATTCACCCTAGGGTACTTAGGGAGCTGGTGGAGATCCTTGCAGGACCACTGGCAGACCAGTTCAGTACATCACTGGACACAGGATGCATGCCACAGGACTGGAGAAATGGCCCATGTGGTGCCCATTTATAAAAGTGACCCAAAGGATGATCCAGGCAACAACAGACCAGTGAGTCTCGCTTCAATCGTGGGGAAACTCATCGAGTCAAACCTAAAAGAGAGACTGGTGACCTTTCTGGAAGACAATAGGCTCCAAGACAGCCATCAGCACATTTTTGTATCGGGCAGATCCTGCCAGACAAACCTAGTTGAGTACTATGACTGGGTTGACAGGGAATTGGACAGGGTCCATGCAGTGGACATCCTATATTTGGACTTCAGCAAGGCCTTTAACTTAGTGTCACAAGGGTGGCTGCGAGGAAAACTGGAATTCATTGCGGTGGGGACAAAAATGGGCAACTGGATCACCAACTAGCTGAGGGGTAGGTAGCAAATGGTGGTGGTGGTGGGGAACTCTCATCCCCAAGGGATGTTATGAGTGGGGTGCCCCAGGGTTCAGTATTGGGACCGGTGCTGTTTGGGATATTCATAGCCGATATCTCAAAAGGGATCCAGAGTAGGATCAGTCTGTTCACAGTCAATACTAAGATTGGTGCAATGGTGGATGACATGGAGGGGTGGAGGTGGCTACAGGAAGACCAGACCAAACTGCAGGAATGGTCGGAGACAAGGCAGCTGGGGTTCAATGCCAAGAAGTGCAAGGTACTGCACTTTGGAACAAGGAACCAAGGGAGGAATTATTAGTTGGGAGGGGTACAGTTGGTAAGCATAGTGGAGGAAAAGAATCTAGGGGTACTAATAACTGGGAGTATGAACCACTCAGATCAGTGCAGGAAGGCAGCTACAAAGGCAAATGAGATGCTGGGGTGCATAGCAAGGGGAATCTCCTCCAGGCACAGAGAAGTGATCCTACCCCTGTACAGGTCACTGGTCATGCCGCACCTGGACTACTGCATGCAGTACTTGTGTCCATTCCTGAAGAAGGACATGCGATTGCTGGAGGGGGTGCAGCATAGGGCAACGAAGATGATAAAAGGACTTGAGGGAAACTCCTATGAGGAGAGACTGGGAGAGCTACAAATGTATTCCCTGGAAGAAAGGAGGGATGGGAGGATAAGATTGAAACTTTTAAGTATCTAAAGGGCATTAACAGGATTAATACAGAAGGGGTTCTTCAGATCAGAAGGGGGAGGGACATGAGAGGGCATCAGCTGAGATAGGAAGGGAGATTCAGGAGGGAAATCAGGAGACACTTTTTCATAGAAAGGGTGGTAGATAAGTGGAACACTCTGCCCAAGGTGGTGGTATCGAGTAGAGCAGTAGGAAGATTTAAGAAAGGGCGGGACAGAGTGAGGGGGGTGGTTATGAGGAGGGGAGGATGGGGCAGCTGCAAGTTGAGGGGCTAGCTGCACAACTGAGCAGACTAGATAGACCATGAGGCCTGTTTCTGCTGTCATTTCATATGTTCATATGAGGGTCACCGGAGACCAGTTAGGGTATGCAGAGACAAATTAGCAGGGCATATCTGGGAATACGGGGTGGGCCAAGCTGTCTACTTCTGCAGATAAATTCTATGTTTCTATAAATATACTGTATAAATTGATTCACTAACAAGGGCAGTGTAACCGAAGAGGCTGAATCAGTCTTTTTATGTTGGCTTGCACATGCGCAAGCAACATCATGTGGTAGTAGCACATTTCAGAGGTGTGTCAGTGTTGTGGCAAATGCAGGGGACACTTTAGTGGATGCGTCCCTCAACCGCTAATCAGTAAGCATGCTGGCGATGACAGAAACTTCAAAGAAAGCCAAAAACTTGAAAGAAATGTGCCGCTGCAATCACAAACAGTTTCATCATTGCAGCGGCACCTCCCCCACCTTGGAACTTTTTCAGCTCCTGCAGCCAAGAGCTGGCTCCTGCCACCAAGCTTTGATTCAGAAGCAAGGAGTTTGTTTAGTGTGCCTTTCCTGGTGAAACATTTCAATAAATATAGCAGCTCCTGCGGCCCACCACACACTTCCCAGAAGGCTGACATTGGGGTGCCCAATCCCCATGTCGGCATGTATCCCCCTTCCCCACCGGTCAAACACTCCCTGGAAAGCTGACATCTGGGTGCCCAATCCCCATGTCAGCATGTATCCCCCCTTCCCACCCATCACACACTCCCTGGAAGGCTGACATCAAGGTGCCCAATCCCTGTGTTGGCACATATCTCCCCCACCAGTCACACTTTTTTTACCTGAAAAACAGAAATTGGCACATCATTGCCCCACCCCTCCCCACCCCAACCGTCCCTCTGAGCACCCACCTCCTTGCACCCTCCTTACCCCATACTTACCTCCAGAGGTTGGGAGCAGCAATCTTCTCTGGACCTGGACGTTTCTGCACGCTTCAAAGGCCAACCGCAAACTGAAGAAATGACGGTAAGCTTTATAATGGGAGTCAATGGAGGGTTTCAACTTAGGTTGATATCACAGCCATTTTTAGGAATTTTGGCCCAAATTTTCAACATGGGTTTCTCGGGACACCACCTCGTAAATGTCACTGTCATTTCATTTCTTGGTCCCAAACCGTGATTTCGCCTTCACTGCATAGAAGGACCTTTTGTGACCTATTAACAAAACAACAGTACCACTGTTCATGAGGTGTGGTCCCAAAAAGCCCATGTTGAAAGTCTGGTGAAAAATTTCAGAAAAATGACCGCTTTACGAGCATGCGTTATGCATTATCTACGTATGCTCGTAACTTCGCCAATTTTTTAATATTTTCACTCCAGATTTCAACATTGCCATTTTTTCACATCTCTTTATGAACAGTACAGCTGTAATTTTTCACATGCTTCCCAAAACATCTTTTCGCACCTGTGGCGCAGAATGGTGTGCTCGCTGTGGGAAATCAACTTTTGGGACATATTAACAAAATCACAATGGCACTGTTCATGAGGGGAGGTCCCAAATTGCCCTTGTTGAAAATTTGGTGGAAAATTCCCCAAAAATGATTGCACTATGGGTGTGTGTTGTGCATTTTCTATGCATGCTCTTCAATTTTTCATATTTTCACTCCAACTTTTCAGCATTGCCATTTTTTCACACCTCCTCATGTGCAGTACAACTGTCATTTTTCACATCCTGCCAGTAATGTGTTTCCACACCTGTGACTCCGAATGGCGCAGTCACTGTGCGAAATCACCTTTCAGGTTTGAGTAATGAAATGATAGTGCCACTGTTCATGAGGAAGAGTCCCAAAAAGCCCATGTTGAAAATTTGGAGTGAAAATACCAACAAATGCCCAGGGCATTAGGGATTCCAACTGTAACGCCTCACCCTGTAGAAACTGACAGGCACCGGGGGTGTGACTTGGGTTAATCAGCCATAATATTCACAGCATTCCACCCCCAACCCCCACCCTGCAGCCACTGACAGGCATTGAGGTCTGCCCTAACGTTCACCCTGTTCTCCTATACTGAAACCATCTCAGCTAATTTCCTTATGGAATGAGGTGAGCAGAAGAGCGAAGCCCCCAAAGCACACTGCAACATCTGTCAGTGTCTGTAGGGTGGGGTGAGGTGTAATGGCATAAGCGTTATGGCCGCTGGCCCAAAGGTACACCCCCAATGCCTTTCAGTCTCTGCAGGGTGGGGGCTGGATTTATTTCAATACTTCACTGCCATTCCTATTATGCAGCTCTCTTATCTCCTGCACTACCAATGCCAATGCCAGAAAGCCAACATTCGGCATTGACAAATGCTTGTTTTTTCCTTGCAGCAAGTCTTAGGAATGTTCTAAAGCACTCTCTCCACTAACATCTCATGATACACTATCCTTACCTATTCCTAATAAATTGCACAGGAAACAATACATTTGGCATCCATCTCACAACAAAATCAACAGTTTAAGGTCTTGGTAAACTTTATAATCTGTCTGTGTCTGTCCCTGTTCCTAATACAATTACAACAACAGTGCAGGCACACACATGCACATGCACATGCACATCACACACACACACACACACACACACACACACACACACACATATGGCCTGATTTTCAAAAGGGTTAAACCGACAAAAGGAACATGCCTCAAAACTTTGTGACACAAGAGGTGACTTGCATCACTACTTGTGGCATTTGGGAATTTTCTTATGCAGCCTGCATCAGTCCTGATGCAGCTGCTTCAAAGCCCTCTTGTGTAATGGTTGCATCAAAAAATCCAGTGAGCCAGGCCACAGCGGGGCTGCAACATCCCATTTTTTGGTATTTTGCATGCCCTGCCGTGGGCACAGCAAGGGGCACCACTTTGACCAGCCAGAAGGTTGTCTAAGTGGCATGTGCCAGTGGGACAGGGTCTGACACTGGACAGCCAGGTGAAGAAGTGGCATGGGATGTGGCATTGGGGAGTTGGGGGGACAGTTGGGCAACCTGGCATGGGGCATTTGATGTTGTATGTATTTCTGTATTTTGTATTAATACCTATTAGAGTACCACAACTACTGTACCTGTGTATTATACTATATGGGTGGGGGCTCCAGGGTAGAGATGCAGCAAATTTAAATTCCACTGGCAAAGTGAACACAAAATGGGCACTTCGCATTGCAGTGGAGTGGGCAATGCAAAGTGCTCACTCCACCTTGTCATTACCACTTCGTGTTAAGGCGGAATGGCAATGCGAAGTAAGGCAAAGTCATTGCTTTTAATGGACATCGCGTTCCTCATGATTCTAAGTGACCCACTTGGTGTTTCAGATTTGGTAGCCCCCCCCCGCACACATCACATGGCTTACAGTACTGTAAGTCACATGATCTTTAGCTAGGTGGGAAGAAAGTGAGTCATACAAGCAGACACTTTTACTTTCTCCTGTGTAGATGGAGAGAAAGTAGTGTGTTTTGTGACTGCTGATACTTTGAGATCAGAGAGAGGAGGAGATTTAAACTTTGATTCACGCCCAACAGCTTTTTTAAAAGCTACATTATTTTGTCTTTTCTGTACACTTTTTTACTTAATTTGCTCTTTCTGTAAATTTTATTTTTCTTACAGGCTTAAAATACATCCAAGTAACTGTTAAAAAAATTAATGTTGTGATTCGTAACGTGATCATAAATCGTGATTTGTGACTGCATTTGTGACCGTGATGATGACAAAACACGAATGCCTATGGCTGTACTTTCCTAGGCCCCAATGAGGTGTGACACAAAACTCCCTGACTTAAAAACACTCATTAATGAGTACAATGGTGGAGTGGTGAAGCATGGAGAGATACTACAAAACAGGCTTACAATACATCCAAGTAACTATTAAAAAAGATTAATGCTATGATTCATGACGTGATCATAAATTGTGATTTGTAACTGCATTTGTGACCGTCCATGATGATGAAGAACATGATTTGTATCACAAATGACTCGTGATAATGGTCCTGACTTAAAAACGCATATTAATGAGCACAATGTTCATGCAGAATTATGCACCACACCTGTCCAGCAGTCTGAAGGGAAGCCAAAGAAATAACTGTGACTTAAGTTAGAGATGGAGATTGGGCCCTAAAGAGATGCAAATGCACAGACAGATTAAGATTGCGCTGCACACTGAAGAGATGCAGATGCAAAGGCACAACACCTAACCACTACTCACCATCAGAAATTCAAAAATCTGGAAAAGAATTCCTTTGCCGGTTGGGGCGGGCTGTGGGGGGGGCAGTGTACTGCACTGCTGCAATAACAGTCACTAGTACTAGTACAAGTAAAGATACCACAAAGAAGTAAAAAAAATACACAGCTACAGTGGATAGCATAGCAGGTTCACATTGCTGAAATTATGTGGCACAATAAAAGGTGTCGGATTTGATGACACACGTCACACACATACTCACACACACACTAAGTAACATGTAGCAAATTGAAAACTTCAGTAATATAACCACATATTTTAAACAAACTAAAATGATGCACTGCTGCACCACAACAATCAGCAAAAAAAGGCAAGAATTATTGAAAATATTACTGTGTGTACATTAACACAGTTATACAAGAAAAATATCACCAAAACAGAAAGCTATCTTTTTCTCCAAGTTAATCTACCTACACCACAGATACGCCCCTCCCCAAAGCACACTTCCACTGTCTCGCAGTACACAGACTGAATATTGTACATTAACATTCAAAATCCCCACACAAACAGTAAACGCTCGATGATATAAGCACAGAGGGTTTCCTATAATCAAAGTTTCAGCAAAACAAATGACCCCAAAAGGCTTTTTTAGCAGCTTTTAGAAGGTTTGAATCACAGAGCTCTCAGAGCAGATTGTCTCCTACAGCTTCATACACACACTACCCCAAACTGAGGCTGTGCAGAACAATCTAGAGCCCATGTGACCTGAAATCCCATGAATCACTGCAAAATTTGCTTTTGGAGCTTAAAAACAAGGTGAAGTGAGGTGGAGTACATTGTTTTCAATATACTTCGTCTTAAGAATTGGTGGAGTAGTGGTTTGGGAAGGAGGAGTAACGCGAAGTCATCATTTTCAATGGACTTCGCATTACCCATTATAACGTAAAGTACTCTGCTTCACGTTGCGGAGCACTATGTGAATACACCTTCACTCCGTGGATCACTTCACGGAGCGAATTGGGGCCACTTTGCCCACCACTAGTCCAGGGTCAGAGAGTGCAGCTGCCAGGGCTGTGGCAAACTGGTGCCGTGGCACATTCTGTCACTGGGACCCCCCCCATACAGTATAATTCATAGGTACAGTAGTTGCAGTACCCTATGTCTCTATGTAAAGGAAGGGATAAAAGCAACTGAACAAAAGAGTAAACAAGGAGGAGAGAAGGCACTGTGGGTCACCTTAGAGACTGGGTATGGCACCACAGTCCACACAGGGGTTGTATACAGACCCTATGTCAGGGGGAGGGAGTGGACAAGGATGTGATAGAAGGCATACTTAGGATGACAGAGAAAGGGGAGATACTGTTGATGGGGGACCTTAATATGCCAGATGTTAACTGGAGCACCTTTGCTGCAGCCACATCCAAAAGCAAAGCCATTCTTGATGCCCTTCAGATGGCATGCCTCAGACAGCTAGTTTTGGAACCTACTCATGAGGGTGCAATCTTAGACCTCGTACTCTCAAATGGGGACAGTGAGAGGATCTCAGATCTAGAAGTGGGTAGCCATTTGGGAATAAGTGACCACCAAACAGTGTGGTTCACGATAAACTCAGCAGCTGAGTTAAGCCATATAAAAGTGAGGGTTCTGGACTTCAGAAGGGCTGACTTTGGCAAGATGGGAGAGTGCCTTAGAAAAGCACTAGCAAACAGGCTAGAAGGAGGGGTGGAGCAACAATGTGGAAATATCAAAACTGCCATCGCAGAGGCAACAAGCCTTTGTGTGAAGCAAATAAACAAATCAAAATGAAAGAAAAAGCCACTAAGGTTCTCAAAAGAAGTGGCAGTTAAGGTTAGGGAGAAAAAGATAGCATTTAGGAAGTATAAGGAAACACAAAAGGAGCAGGACAGAGAACTGTACCAGTTAAGGCAGAAGGAAGCAGGGAGGGCAGTCAGAATAGCAAAGGCACAAACTGAGGAAAAGATAGCCAACTCGGTTAAGAAGGAGGATAAAAACCTTTTATAGGTATATGAGGGAGCATAGAAAGACAAAGGGAGGGATAGTGAGGCTGAACAGAATGGATGGTGGGTGGGCAAAGAGTGACAGTGAAAAATCAGGGATACTGAATGAATACTTCTGTTCAGTATTCACAAAAGAGGAAGTGGAGAACATGCCTAATCCAATTAACAGAAGCACTCTGGAGAGGGGGGTCGATCCCAGTCATTTCATAGAAGAAAGGGTTCTGAAAGAACTCTTAAAACTGAAGGGGGACAAAGCAATGGGGCCCGATGGAATTCTCCCCAGAATTCTAAAAGAATTAAGCAGACAACTAGTGACACCACTGACTACCCTTTATAACAAATCATGGGAGGATGGTGTGGTACCTGAGGACTGGAAGAAGGCTGATGTGATTCCCCTCAACAAAAGTGGGAGCAAGACAGAGGCAGGAAACTACAGACCTGTCAGTTTGACTTCTGTGGTAGAGAAAGTGATGGAATCACTTCTGAAGGAAAGAATTGTTGAGTACCTAGAGGCCAGTGGGGCACAGGACCCAAGGCAGCATGGGTTCACAAGGGGAAGGTCATGTCAGACGAATCAAATTGATTTCTTTGACTGGGTGACCAAAGTAGTAGACCTGGGGGCTGTGGACATGGCCTACCTAGACTTTAGCAAGGCATTTGACACAGTCCCACACAAAGATTAGTAGTCAAATTAACCAGCCTTGGGTGGGTCCCAAGGTGGTAGCCTGGAGTAAAACATTGGCTGAACAACAGGACACAGAAGGTAATTGTATATGGAGTCCACTCTGAAGAAAAAGGGGTTACTAATGGGGTACCGCAGGGTTCAGTACTGGGTCCAGTCCTTTTTAATGTCTTTATAAGTGGCATTGCAGAGGGACTGGAAGGAAAAGTATGCCTCTTTGCAGATGACACAAAGATCTGCAACAGGGTTGATACACAAGGAGGCTTGGAAAGGATGAGAAGGGACTTGACAAGGTTGGAGGTATAGTCAGAAGTATGGCAGCTTGGATTCAATGCAAAGAAGTGCAAAGTAATGCACCTGGGAAACAAAAACCCAGGGGAAGATTACACAATGGTGGGGAGGTAGTAACAACAACAAAAATGGAAAGGGACCTGGGGGTAATCATATCAGATTACCTTAAGGTTGGCAAGCAATGTGAGAAGGCGGTAGGGAGGGCTGAGGGGATACTGGGATGTAAAGGAGAGGCATCAACAGCAGCAAACAGGAAGTTGTTATCCCCCTGTACAGACAGTTGGTGAGACCCCATCTGGAATACTGCGTCCAGTTCTGAAGACCCTATCTCCGCAAGGACATAGACAGGATTGAGACAGTTCAGAAGAGGGCAACTAAAATGGTACAGGGTCTGCAAGAGAAGCCATACGAGAAGAGGCTAAAGGAGCTTAATATGTATACCTTTGAGGAAAGGAGGGAGAGGGGGGACATGATAGAAACATTTAAGTACCTCAGTGGAATCAACAAAGTCCAAGAGGGTAGCATCTTTCAGAAAAAGAGATGTGCAAGAACAAGGGGACACAATTTGAAGATGGGGGAGGGACGGCTCAGGGGCAATGTGAGGAAGTATTTTTTCACAGAGAGGGTGGTGGATACATGGAACAGCCTTCCTGAAGAGGTTGTGGGGTCTAAAACTGTGGGAGAATTCAAGAATGCATGGGACAAACATAAGGCAATTTTTGTGGGGGGGTAGGAAGAAATAGGCTGTTGGTTAAATAGGATCTGCAGCTTATCCTCTAGGTAGGGAAATGGGCAGACTAGGTGGGCCAAATGGTCCTTATCTGCCATCAAAGTCTATGTTTCTATGTACCCTATTAGGTATTAATACAAAATACAGAAATACGTGCAAAAGCAAACGCACCCCATTGGGTGCTACAGGACTCCCATTAATTCACAGCTGTCCCCCTCTGACTCTCCCTTGCCACCTACCATGCCTTTACTTCCCCCGACTCCCTCCTGTCCAGCACATTTATCACCACCACCCCACCCATCCTGGCTCCTCTTGTTTTGAGCCTAGTGAGGGGACTGCATTCCTGTGGCAATTCTCACATGTGCACCAACTTTTTTTCACAACTGTTGGCTTGCAGCAAACCTGGTGAGTTTGGTGCCAGGACCCTGATTTTTATAAAATTGGGTATACGGTCCCTGGTGAACCCAAAGTTTGCCACAGCCCTGGAGTGACGCAACCTTCGTCGCTCTAAGGGCTCTTTGAAAATCGGGCCCACAGTCAAACACACACACACACACACACCCCTCCCTTATATGTAATCAAAATGCTTGATGGGTGAATTTCACCCTCAGGAACCTCAGAAAGGTGTTATTGTGTCACCAACATTTTACCTTGAAGAAATACAAGGTTCTGTCCAGAGACAAAAAAAAATCTGCCACACCCAATGTAACTACATTATATCTAGTGTCACACTAAGGTCAAGTTTGGGTCAATTATAGGGCATCACTTTCTGAACCTAAACCTTATTGCTGTAAAATAAATGAAATTATACAATGGCAAGAAAAAATCTGGGACTGTGATTGGTCAGTCTGGGACTGGACCCATGCTGTTATCCCAGCACAACATCACGGGTCTAGTCTCAGCCTCACTGTGAACCTGTAGATGAGCATTTTATGGAGCCTTTGATTGATTGTTTCATCTTCTCTTAAAAAACAAAAATATTTTTCCACACAAAAACATCTTTAAATTATTTGTTTTAATTCTGTATAACAATGAGCAATTGTATGATAGCAATAATGCCCTCCAGGGTGTGTGTCATTTGGGATAACGTCATGCCTCAGTTGTTGGACTTGAGGCGTGACGTTATCCCAGCACGACACACACCTTGTCGGGCATTATTGCTTAAGTCTTAACTTACCTTGTAGTGTGGCAGGGTGAACAAAAGGTTCAGGAGTGACATCTGGTCTCTCCCACAGTGGACTGTTGGCAGCCTGGAGGGAGGCTGATACAGTACAGTACAGAGATGATGGTGCAACTTTCTTGGGAGGGAAGGCTAGATCATATCATTGTGTAGCACTTGCTACAGTGGGGTAACAAGCAGGACCTGGAAGGGTCTCAGAGAAGCTCACTGCCCACTACAGAAGTTTGGTGCTTTTATATGTTCCCTGGGCAGTTAAAGTAAGGGGTCAGGGAGATTTAGAGGCAAATGAGGAAATGAAGTGCTTGATCCTAGGCACTAAGGAAACGGAGTCCTGTCCTCAGAGAAAGAAAAGTGGTAAAATGCTCCACAATAACTCAATTGTTTCAGTTGGTATCTGTTAAATTATGAGCCAAGCATACTAAATCTAAACAGCAAACTGAAATATTTAGAGCACTTAGGGCCCCCGAGCTAAATGCGGTATAACAGGATGGCTGCAATGCCCACAGACAAATCCACGGGAATTAAATAATGTTCAACAAGGATGCTGCACTGTACAAGGCAGCAATGTTAAAAAATAGTGAATAAATACAGTACATAATAAAGTTCTTTACCTCCCTTCCTACTGCACCATAGTTCAGTGTAACTCACAAAGCAATGCTCACATGCGGAACAAAACTAAAAGTCTGATAATCAATCATTTTTGAACATACAACTTAGTTGCTCTTGCATATTTTAAAACACTAATGTAGCGGGGAATGGTAGTCCAGGGTCTCCACTAAGACAGCTAGAATTTATAACTGCCAAATTCTAGTGCTGTTCCTCGAGACTGCTTGCAGGGTGCAATGTTAGCAAGCAAAAAACAAACAAATTAAAAAAAAAAAAAGAAAAAAAAAAAACACAGAAATAAGACAATATTTGTTATTTTGAGCAGAGATAATGACCTGGAGTTTCAAAACCAGCAGCTCAACTGTAATTTCCCTCCATGTATCTGTATCCAAATATAGGTCCAAAATTTCGTCCAATAATGCAGCTGAACTTCAAAAACAGTGACTGCAAAAAAAAAAAAATCTGCATCCAACATTGCTCCTAAAATTTCAAATTTGAAGCAATTTGCACCCCAAAATAGATGCAAATTCCACAGGCACCTGATTTTTTAAGCACATTTGGACAGGTTGCTGGCATTGTTTGATCATGTCAGAAATGGGAAATTACTCCATGGGCCCAATTCCAAGACCGGGTATGCCAGCGTAAGCCAAGATACGCCAAACCCCATGGCATATCTCACAACTTATGCCATGCGGTACGTCAGCCCGGATTCCAGGACGCGCCTTGTGCCATGTCGACTGTGAGCTATGACAACCGCAGGTTACGCCACCCACTATGCTGCAGCCCACAGCAACATGGTGCAAGGGCAGATTATGGCAGAAACTGCGCCCTATTCCAAGAAGGTGGCTGCCGTAACCTAGTAGCATGATTCTGACAGCCACACTGGTGGTGCTAAGTTAGAGCAGGCCTGAGCTGCTCTAAGGGGCATCCGATGGTACTATCTGTTGGCTGCCCACCCCTTGGTGCCACGACAATGGTGCTGATGTGCCCCTCATGCCCACACAAGCATACTCCTTCCCCCCACACCCCAGATGTTGGGGACCCCCAAGGGGTCCATGCTCCAGTGCACCCCCAGACTCTCGTGCCACTTGTCCTGCCCTCCATTCCCCCTGGTGTGTGTCGGGGTATTCCAGGGTGTGGGGGGCTTCAGGGGGGCTGCCGGTAGCTGGCCACTACTTGCAACATCTGGGACTTCTATGCCATGCCTGTGGTGTATGCCTCTGCATGACATAAGCTGTATGGCACAAGTGATGGGACCCTGCCACTCTTGGAATGGTGGTGTAGGGTCCCTGGCGTAGCAGCGAATGTCATAACTCGCAGTCGCTTGTGAGTTACGCCATTCATCCTGGAATCTTCCCCCATGGCTCAGTAGTGTCTTGCTTTATTAAAGAATCCAGTACAAACAAAGCAGAAAACAGCACTCACATTCTTCAGTGAAAAAATAGCACTTATAATAATGAGTTTCACATGCAGTACTCCTTTATTTCAGTTCTCATTATGCCAAGACAGCTTGTGCCAAAATACAGCGTCTGTGGAGAAAACACTACATACAGTAGGATGCCACATTGTTTCATGCTATAATGCTACATCCAGAGTTGGACTGGGTAGAGCAGGTCCACCTGAAAAGTTGATACAGGGGCCCGCATGGAACATTTATAAAGGGAGGGCCCAGGGTGACACACACATATCTGCATTCCACTTCAATATGATACACTAGCATTAGGTTTGCATCTTTCATTTACTTACAGGGCCTATTTAATTAAAAAAATAGATAATGAAACCAAAGATTCTCAGAGTTTAGAAGGTGGCCAGGTACCAAACAAAGAGGACCCACCTGGAAATTTCCAGGTATCCTTGTAGGTCAGTCTGACTCTGGCGTCATCAGTGAAATGTTGGGTCAGCATCCTGTGTGGCATTTTCTCAATAGAAATTGTACTTTAGCACAAGCTGTTATTGCACAATGTAAGAGCTATTTGTACATTGGGGGAAGAAAGAGCTGTCTTTTGATTTGTTTGTACCATAATTATAAGATCATTTACAAGATGGTCTAGCATGTCCAGATGGATGCAGAAAAATGCATGCTGTTGTAAATAGGGGCAGGTAAATTATAAAGAAGTCTCTTGGAAAATCCGGTAGTGCACTGTCACTTTATTTGCCTAAGGGACTATGTATGTACAGTATAGATGCAGGGGACTATGTATGTACAGTATAAATGCAGGGGACTATGTACAGTATGTACAGTATAGATGCAGGGGACTATGCATGTACAGTATAGATGCAGGGGACCCTTCAGTGGTCTGATTAGCTTATATACATAAACTATTTATTAGCTTAATACAGGTGCTGCAACACTGCTAAAACAAATATTTTGTTGGATTGGAGATAGTTTTAGAAATTCAAAGGCAAAACTGGATGGCTAGCATAGATGTAGCGCTATGGCTTGTCATTCAGATGACACTGTTTCCTGCCCCAATCCTGGGATGCATGGTGCTGACTGGTGAAGCAAGGCTCTGACACCCCCTCTTGGAAGCCTACTACTTCAGGAAGGGAGGGCTCCTTCTTCTACTGCATAACTGCCTATGTTGTCTTAGTGGAAGGGTGGTTTATATGGGAAGGAACAAGTGGTCCCTTTGGAGAAGCCTTATGTAGGCACACAACTGCTGTATGCTGATGATGCAGTCTTGTTCATGAGTGACCCTAACCCCAAGCAACTGTAGTGGAAGCTTTTTGGATGCAGAATGATGGCCATGAGCAAAAACTCATCTTGAACTACAAGAAAACAAAAACTATGCTATTCAATATAGCACCCAGAACAGGTATTGTACATTTCCCCTCATCATCACTAATGAATCTCGTACCTCGTTGGAACTAGCCCATCACTTTAAATATTTAGGCATAATGATGGACAGCACCCTGTCTTATTCACAACACATTGATGATACTGTAAAGGTAGTCAACAGGGGCATTAGTATACTTCATAGACACAAGAAAAGTCTCTACCCTGAGGCTCTTAATCTGGCCATCCTTAGTTCAGTGATCTCGCTTATTGACTAAGGACTAGTTATTAATGGTTCAGCAACTAAAACGGCCCTCCACCGTATCATAGTAGTATTAAACAAGGTATGCCGCCTGGCTACCAGCTCACCTAGGCTAACAAACCTGCGATTTGTATGAACAGGCAAACTGGCTCCAGTTCAATGGCAGACTTAGGTACCAAACCTGTCTACTGACAAAAAAGATCAGGCAAGGCCTGATTTCTGCTGGTGTTCAAAAGCTTCTCACCCACTATAAACATAGCTGCTGCACCAGAAGCACTGATAGCAAAGTTTTCATCATTGTCACACCTCTCTAGGTCAGAGGGCTTTTACTCACCATGCTCCTAACTGGCTGAACTCTCTACCTCAGCACATCTCCTCCGTAGCCTCATTAGGACCTTTTAAACAAAAGTTTAGGAATCATCTTGTTTCTATGGACTGCTGTGATTGATCTTGCTAACACTGTATGGTTCCTCAACAGTGGTTACCTGATCTACCCCTGGGGCATCCATCTTTGGCTCATTATCTATCAAAACCTTGCCTGTTTCATTGTAGATCATTTGAACCTGCTAAAACTCCTATGGATTTTCCTCACATCCCTCAATAAACCTCCACATGTACCTCCACAATCATGCTATTCATACTCCCACCCCTTCTCTCCCCCCGGTCTACCCCTTACCTCCCCCTCCTAATTTTCCCTCCCTACTTGACAGTCACTGTAACAATTTCACAGATAGCCCACACCCCGGATCCTCTAGCGACAATTAACGAGGTCCTTTGGGCTGAAAATGTCTCTCATCCTGCACACATGCCTACTCACCCCCCCGACCCTCTATTGACGAGGTCCCTTGGGCCAAAGTATCTCTCACCCTGTACTCAAACCTCTTACTTTTCACCCTGTACATTCTTTGATATATTGACATAGATTGTATATTGCCTGCTTTGTTGTTATCTTTTGTTATGCAGTTCTATAACGTATTGCATAGTATAACAAAGAACCCCAGAGCAAATGCCCTGAGGCATGTGTCATCCCGGAGGATATTGGCCATACAGTCAAATTTTAAAGAGAACACAATTGCACATGCCCCAATAATGCAAAGCATCATGAGAAACATATGCAAATCTCCAAGAGAGAATTTGGGCTGGCTGAACTTTAAGTAGAATGGCATGGTGCCGGAAGGCCTCACAGTGCAATCAGCAAAGGCTAAGAACAGCAGACATATACATGGGTTTCATCCTCATTTGGACTCATCAGTGTGCCATATCTGTGTCTTAGCCCAGGGAGAGGGAGCCAGCCATCCCTTAAGGGAAATGTTATTTGTATCTTTTAAACTTACTGTTTTAAAACATGGCTGTTTGTTAAACTGTCATTTCTGTGAGTCTTCAGATAGGTCCACTTTCACTTTTGCTGCTTAATCAGGGCTCCCCAAATTATAAAAAAAAAACACTATACACTATAAAAAAATGCAGATTGGGCAACCACATATCCAGCCAACCTATGCAGCCATCTTGGGCTTCTGATTGCAGTGGACCTCTCAAGCTTCATTTGGCTCATGAGCTCTGATGTAATCAGAACCCCTCTGTGGCAGTACAGGCTGGCTGTGCACGGTTTCCCAATCAGTATTCTCTGTGTTGTTGATGGCGTGGAGTGTGGTATGGGACAGTAATATCTGGGATAATAATGTTGTTACATTATCATAATTCCTTGCAACATGCGGGTATAACCCCAGGTGGATGGGTTTTGTATGACTGATTATCCTTACTTTGAAACCAATAGTTCTTTTTACAGGGTGTATCAGAACTGTGTATGTCTTCTTTTTAACTCTCCATTGTATTAAATTGCTGATTCTGCTACAGATTTTGTATATCTTTGTTCATTATTTTTAAAATATAAAAATCCCCCTACTCTTACACAAGTGCCATGGGACCTGCAACGTTCACCTAGACAGCCACCAGAAAAGGACAGAAGGGACTCTTGTTAAATGTCCCATTGATGGACAGTGCAATTCCATTATAGCTAACCTGCATCAGGGTAAACAGCATGGTGTGGTGGTAGGTGGCAGCTCTTCAGTAGATCCAGTGATCCATATCAGCCAGTGACCTTAGGACGTTGCTAGGACTGATGTATCCTCTTTGTATAGAGGATATATTTTAAAAAGTCAGCATATTATCTGGCTGCCACTTTCCAGTCCACCATTTCAAAGGGACAATCACAAAGTGTAAACAATGCATACTATACAGTAGATGCAAGTGTGGACTGCTGGTCAAATAAAAGAACTGCTAGTGCCCAATGAACAGGAGTGGGTTTTTTTTTTTTGCAGACAATGAGGAAAGATTAGCATTTTGAAATGAATTGTATCAGCATGCTTGCCCCTGTGGAGAATGGCTTAGGATGCAATTTTGTATGTGTTGGGGGGGCACATTGGGAGGGGACACCAGAAATCATGGGAGGTCATGGCAGAGTGGCATAACTTAATTATGGCAGAAGGGTACCCTTGGCATAACACCTGAACCTGTCTGGTGTTTGAAGTAGATTGCTGGCTTCAGGCATGCGGTGAGTGGCTCTACCCCATTATGTCCCAGCTCAGCATACAGTACTGCATAAGGGCACCAATATATGGCAGGGAAGGGTGGTTGAGGAATACTGCAGGGGCCTCCTTCATCCCCATTGCATTTCAATCAGCATGAAGAGTTGCTCAGATAGTATCCTATGGATTAGGATACCACCAGATACCTGACATTTGGCCAGATAGTGGATCTGGTCAGATAGTAGCACTATCCAACTGTGGATCTGAATGTCCCAGATCCAGATTGGCTCCCCCCAGATCTGCAGTTGCATCCCTGGATCTGACATTTTATCCAACATCAGATCCCTGGATCCAACCATGGATTCCTGGATCCTACCACAGATTTCTGGATCTGACCTCGGATAATGTGGGATCCAACCTGGGATCTGACCTCCGCTTTAGGTCGGATACTGCCATTATCTGATGGATCCACAAAGGCACTATCCGAGCATCATTAATGAAGAGGTCTACACACTGAGTAAGTGCAGTGTATAGGTTTGATGAATAAAGCCAAAGGGAAGTACCATAAAGTTTAACTTTAATTTATGAGAATAAAATTGATCTTTGAATGTGTCATGGTTTGAATGATCCAATTGGCTAATGATAGCCCAGAATGCATATTATAATATGAAATGACACTCTCATCATTTGCATATCTGTTTAGTTTCTAGCCAATATAAATGCAGCCTTTGCCATTCTTGATGGCATCACAATTCAGCTTTGCTGCATTCAAAAGAAAGCCAACTCAAATTGTACATGTATTTATGTACAGTTCTAGCATCACTTATGGTTTTGACAAACAAAGGACTCAATAAGGCTCTCTTATAACCTTAAGGGATGGTGGAACTGTACATATCAACATAAGATTTATATATTTTTAATTATCTAGTTATTTAAAATGTGGTGTGATAGGTACACTGAGCTGAGGCTCATTTCCAGGTATGACCCTGGGAAGGGGGAGATGGAGCAAAACAACAGTAGACAATAGCAAAACAACATCTTAATAGACAGATGAGCAATGTGTTACAATTAGTGCTGTGCAGAATGCAGAATTCCGCCGTCAGAATTAACATGGAATGACTATTCCTCTGGTGGAACTTCCACCAGAATTTCACTAGTTCTTTTGCGGAATTCCTCCTACTGTGATCTGCAGACAGCATTTTATTCCACAGAAAATTATTCTGCAACAATTTCTGCAGAAAATATTATGATCCGTGGAATAATAATCCTCAGAACATCATTTTTTTCCTGCAGCAAGTAATTCCACTACTATATTCTGCTACAGAAATGCACCATTCCATTTCTGGTAGAATTTTGGTGGAATTTCAGCAGAATTTTGAAAATTCCGTGGAATTTCTTTCTGCCAGAATTTGAAAATTCCATGTAACACTAGTTACAATAATAGAATAAATAAAGAGAATTTGCATGTACCACAATAACAAAGTGCAGTGAACTTTGGCAGTGCTTAGAATCATGACCAAAAACTTGTATGGGTTAAAATCATGACTTCAAGAGTTACTAGAAGGGTAGCAGGAGCAAATAAGGTGGGGTTGAAGATTCTGCAGGCATTTGAAGGAGTTAAAAGAAGATGGAGAGAGATGGAAGGAGGAAATTAATTTGTTCTAGACATAGGGAAGCCTCTAGAAGAATGCAAATTGTCCAGCAGAGGAGCGTGGGTGAGGAAGAAAATGTGCAATGATCCCTAAAGTGGATGGAGCAGGGGGCAGAGGGGGATTCAGGATAGAAGTGAGGAAAGGTAGGAGGGAAGGAAGGGTGATGAACCAATATTTGGAGATGAACATAGCACAAAGGACCTGTCAATGAGATGGCAGAGGGAGAAAGGAAAGGGAGGAATAAAGTGAACAGTGGTGTGTGCATGGAGGAGAGTTAGATGCAAAACAGCAGAAGGAGTTGAGGAAGTCATCCAGTCTGGCAAGGGGGGTGCAAGACATGTACATATAAAACATACAATAAACCATGAGAAAGACTTCTTTAAAAAAAATGCTTACATGAATTTAAAATCAAAATGTCTTACTTTGTAAAATAAGAAGAGAAACCCCTGTATGGGAAATGTACTATGCCAACAGAACACTGACCTTTACAATTTGAGAACTGTTTGTAGGAGGAACCCTCTCCTGGTTATTTGAATCTCAGGAATGCTTAGAAATCAACAGTCTGGAATGGTTAAAAATTATATAATAATTTATAAAAAAAACACAAAAAAAAAAAATTGAAGTAGCGGCACAAACCATGTTTTTTAAGCAATAAGGCATGGCAGGGATTGCACTGTGTTGGGATGATGGCACACTTCAGGTGTGTTGTAATGTCAAGTGCCTTCAACCACCCAGGAAGTAGATAATGGAAATATAGAATGTGACAACAAATAAGAACCACTTGGCCCATCCAGTCTGCCTGTTTTTCCCCTACCTACACTATTACTGCAGACTGTGCTTAACAGCTACAGATCTCACCCCCCCCCCCTTTCCATAATGGTCGCCTGGTGTTTATCCTATGCATTTTTGAACTCCATCATTGTTTTCGCCTCCACCACCTCCACTGGAAGGCTGTTCCAGGAATCCGCCACTCTTTCTGTGAAGAAATACTTCCTCACATCTTTTCTGAATCTACCCCCCGAGCTTCATTGCATGTCCCCTTGTTCTTGAGCACTTTTTCATCAATGAGCGCATACACTATGCAGTAGTGCTCACAGACAGTTCAGTCTGCATCCTGCAGGGGAGGAGAGAGGTTGGCTGTGCTGGTCACAGGCTGCATTTCGGGATGGGAGTGAGGAGTGGGGTGGTGGGTACTACTTGCTGGGGTTGGGGGTGGGGTCCTCTAGACCACCTGGATGGAATTTGTTTATAATACAGTTATGGGGAACATGGGAGGGGGGGCACTAAACCTGTAAGGGTGGTTGTTTTGTTATGTGTAACATTATGGGTGACATTGGGGTTGAGGGGACAGTAGACCTGCAGGGCAGGTGTTTTGCTATCTGTAACAATACGGGCAACACTGGAGTTTGAGGGGCACTAAACCAGCAGGACAGGTGTACTGGGGCCATATACAATACAGCATGCTGAGGATTGCCATCGGTACAAGGTTTATAGTGCCACAAATTATAATATATATTCCTTTATGTGTATAATATATATATATATATATATATATATATCTTTTATGACATATTTTTTCTAGAGTGTATATATCGTGTTTCATACTTGATTTATATTTACTTGTATTATGTTTGCTGTTTGTATGGCACCTAAAGGTGGGTGTTATGATATATTTAACAGTATGGGTGACATCAGGGTTCAGGGAAGGGGGTCTACTAGACCACTAGGGAAGGGTTTTTTCTTGCTTGACACGGGGATCGGGAATGTGGTGACCACTTGCATTTGCCACAAGGTGCCTGCAGGAGACCCTTTCCATGCACCACGTGTTTGCTGCCCTGGATGGCCTAAGGGTACTTAGAATGTAGCTCTCTGGGAGGGTTTTGTGAATACAGAAATGGGGGATATGGCAGTTTGACTCTGCCACAAGCCCCTAGTGCCATGGTGCAGCCCATTTTTGGGGGCAAGGCTGGCACAGGCCCCCCTTGGTGCATGCAGGCTGAGTTTGATGTAGGCTGCCTTTCTGAATAGCTCATGGGACATCTTTTGGCTCAAGGTACCACTTGCATCATTTATGATTGATGCAGGCACCTTGTGTCATTCTAAGGGCTTTGTGAATCAGGCCCATCTAGTTCTATTCCCTCCACTACATCATCAGCACTATGGCCTCACTGTCTGACATCAAAGGGGATTGCCCCGGCAGATACTGAGTGGCTGTTCCTAAGCAGATGTGATACCACAGTCAATGAGATCACAATGCTGATAATGTAGTAGGGGGAACAGTCCTAGATATGTCAGCTGCCAGGCAGAGTGCTGTTCCACAGACCACACCTACTAACAGCAGGTAAAAAATCTTTTAATTACCCAAAAGGGAAAGAAAAAGCACCTCAGATATAATAGGTGATAACTGATTGCTTTTAAAAACTAATATTCATTTTAGGCAGTACACTAGCTCTTTAATGAAAGGATTATCAATTTCCAATAGGTTTAGTGAGTTAACTTATGGCCAACTGAATGAGATTGATATTTATTCTGTTTCCTACAACCCTGGTAATGAAACTCAGGTTTTTAAATATATTTTATATTCTCATTCTTAGTTACTTTTTAAAAAGAAACCTCTGACCTTTGCAAAGAAGTTAGTACATTATGTGCTGTGTATTTCAGTCTATTCAGTGTTTCTTGTGATGCATGCTTTCCAGAATTATGAAATAAATCATTTATTAACCAGGTCACTAGTTTCAGTAATAACAAAGGGCTGGATTCACAAACATTTTGGGGATGATGTCCCACAGTGCAGCTCCAGTTGTGGACCAAAATCTCCGCAGCTGCGAAGATTACTATTCATAGCTGCAGCAGTTGCAGAAGATGTTACGGCTGGTCCCACTGGCCATAATACTGTAGTTTTCCACAGCTACAGGTGTCCCTAGCAACACCACCCACAAGCTGCAGTAAATTATGGAGCTGGTCATAATCTGGCTCCACCTTTTTGAATTCCTGCAGTTGCGGGAAAAGTGGCAACCCAATTGTGCCAGGTTTCTCTTGCAGCAGCGGGAAATTCAATAGTTTTGTGAATCTTGCCAAAATCTTTTGTTTCACATAATCTAGGGACTGTCTTTGTTGTTCTACCAGACATATTATATTGTTCACACATGACCAGAATTGTCAAGGATCCAAAAGGGATTGTTTGTGTTTTAGTTTAAGAAATTTTACTTTGGTCTGCTTGGTCATGATCTCATATCTTGTACATAGCTTACAATATTTAATGAGCTGTAGTAGTTTTCCAGTATTTTTGCATTTCTGCCAGATAGCATCCCTATTGGGCATTACTTTTAATCAATCTGCAGTTATCAAACATTGGGGGTTATCCCCAATCATAATTTTTGTTAGTGGGGCAAGTTTGTCACAAATTTTGTGACAAATATATATTCCACATACAATTTAAAGATAGCATAAGATGAAGTCATGCAAATTAGCCACTCTGTACTTTATCTTAACTTATTCAGACTAGTTGTTATGGAGAGGTATTATTCAGTTCAACATTTCAGCACCAATCATGTTCAGCAGAATTCAATTTTAAATTGGTTTGTTCCATCACAAGTTAAACATAAGACATGACAAACCTCCTCACCAAGGCTCAAGATATTCAAAATTTAGAACTGATCCCTCAGTTATTTACTGTAGGTAGTTACTAGTAATTCTATTTTTTCTGGTCAAAGTCATTATGTATGACTTTCTGCATTATGATGTACAATGCAGCACTGTATGTCGCAGAACACATAATGTCGCATTCAGTGGGATTAACAAAGCAAAACCCAGAAATAGCGTGTCTGAACTGCATCTGAACTTTTCAACAAGATCAAAGTGGAGCAAGCTTTCTTACTGAGCTGTTCCACTAGCCCTGTTTAAAAACATGGGACATTGTATGAAAAAAAAAAACCTTTATTTGTGATATTTACATATCTTCTTCAGGGCAGTGTTATAAACCATAATGCCAAGTATAATCAGCTTGATTCCTTAGTTGCTAGATTTAGAACTGAAAAGAATGTGCTTGATTTTCAAAAACATCAAAGTATGCAGTGCACAGAATATCTGCTCTTTAAATGTAATTTCACCAAGGATTGCCAATTATGAAATTGATTTTTTCAAGTGTAGCACTAGCAAGGCAATCATTATCAGAGTTTACAAAATAGCATGACTTATAAATTGGGCCAAGATTACAAATGTTGTTCTCTGATTGGACAAACCAGGTCACCTCTAGTGCTGATACTATATATATTTACAAGCACATGGATACTTTATTTTCTGAGATAGCATGTTTGATGTCAAGCCATTTTATAAGTGCAAACAGACAGGATGGCCTACATTCGAGGCTGCATTCAATTGTGGATGAAAAAATAGGCAGAGAGCATTCATATATGCTGAAGGTGTTTATTAAACCAATTGGTGGTAATGCAATTGCAAAAATACAGCAACAACTATACTTTGACCAGGTGAGTCTTCACCAGGGGGTGGGTACCTGGAGACAAAGACACCCCTTTTATACTGATCAAGAACTCATGTTGTTCTAAACACCTCAGAGCTACTGATCTGTATTACATGCATTAATCATGTAATACAAACATATGAGCACACAAAACTACCAGAAGAAAAAGGAAATAATGGTCTATCAAGTCTGCTTTTTTTTTCCAATTGTTTAACCAGTTGAGACACGCTAAGCTGAAAGCTTGTTTACAGGTGCAACCTGGGAGCACAGAGAAGTTAAATGACTTGCTCAGAGTCACACAGTATGCAAGTGGAGGTTGTGGGATTCATACCCAGATCTCCAGATTTGCAGCTCAGAGCCTTAAACCACTGCGCTATACTGCCTCCCGAAGTGCTGAAGTGTGTAGCTCAGTTTAGATCCCAGGAGCTCCCTCCCCCCACTCCTCTTGGAGTCATCCATCTCCACCCCATTATTCTCCCCCTTTCACTTCGCAGTACTGATTCCTCCCATTCCAGTTTTCTTTTTCACCCTGTCCCACCACCCCCTGAAACTGGCCGCCATATTTGCTGTAACTACCTCCCCCAACAATTTGTTCTACTCTGTCACCACCTTTTCAGTGAAAAAGTGCCTCCACATTTCCTTCTTAAATCTCTATCCCACTGATTTCAGGCTATGCCCCCTTGTTGTACCCTCCTTTCTTAAATTGAAGATGCCCTCCAATCCAACCCCTGTTATGCCCTTAAGGTACTTGAAGGTCTCCATCATGCCACCCCTTTCTCTTCTGTCCTCTGGAGAGTAAATGTGGCATTCCCTCTGTCTCACCTCATATGTTTTGTCCCCCATGCCCTGGATCATTTTGGTTGCCCTCCACTGGACCCCCTCCAGTAGTTTGATATCTTTTTTCAGATAAGGGCACCAGAAATGAAAACTGTATTCCAGGTGTGGTCTCACTAGTGACCTGTACAGTGGCAGAATAACTTCCTTCCTCTGAGAGGTGATTCCTTTGGCGATGCAGCCCCACATTTTATGTGCTTTGGCTGCTGCCTGATCACCACTGTGCAGAGTGTTTCATGTTGCCCTTGACCACCACTCCAAGATCCTTTTCCTCTTTTGAAATAGTTACCCGCACACCCCCCCCCCCCAGCCAGTAGCTGGCCTCTGGGTTCCTGGCTCTCAGGTGCATAATCTTACATTTCTTAGCATTGAATCCCAACTGCCAGACCGACTATTTCTCTAGCTTAGCCAGAGCTTCCCTTAATTCTTGTCTCCCCTCCACTCCACTGTGTCCACCCTCCCACAGAGCTTAGTATTGCCTGCAAATAGGCAGATCTTACTTTTGATCCCCTCTGCTATGTCACCAATAAAGATGTTGAACAGCACAGGTTTGAGTACTGAGTCCTGTGGGACCTCGCTGGTTACAGGTCTAGGTTTGGATAGTCCCCCCACCACTACACTCTGGTTCCGGTCCCATAGCCAGCTCTTGACCCACCCCAGCAGTTTGTCCTCTATTCCCAGGTCGCTCAGCTTGCTGATCAGCCTGCTATGTAGCACTGAATCAACTGTCTTTTTTTCATTCAATATACTTTATTAACATTTCAAAAAACAAACAAAGTAAATAAAACATAAACTCCAAAAAACAACAGTGGAGAACCTCGCGAAGTAATAAACCAACATAGCAAACCAACCCTCTCCTCCCACCCAGACTAAACTGTCCAGCCAGAACCCCCTCCCCCTCAAACCCCTTCCCAGAGCACCATAACATCCAAGTGATGGCTACCCATAACTCAGATCTAAGGGGGTTGGTGTAGGCTTTAAACTGTAACAGGAAAGTTTAGAATACCCAGGAACTGCCTCCAGTCCACTCCCGTCAGGTCTCCCCAGACATTGTCAATAGAGTGGGTAACAACTCCCACCTTTGACGGAAATGGTCCTCCCTCCACTGGAGTCTGGTAATTTGCTTTTCAACCAGTAAAGCTTGCAAAATTTTGCTGTGCCATTCTTAAAGGACAGTGTAGAATCCTCCAGCCAGTGTCTTAATATTATAAGCTTTTCCATGATGGATATTAAAGCCTTATAGGATTTACGTTGACCAAGGAGACTATTTGGAAAATCTCCCACCAGACAAATTTCAGGGGTGAAGGCATCCTCCAGACCTAACAGAGGGTATAGCGAGGCCTTAATCCCATTCCAAAAAGGCACTACCTTTGTTAATTCCCAAAGCATATGAAATAAAGTGCCACTGGTGAGACCACAACAGGAGCAGCCTGGAGACATAGATTTACTCATTGCATGCAATTTAGCCGGTGTGTCTTACATATCATGTAGCACTCAGAACTGAGTCCATTTACATCGATCTCTTTTAACATATCTATAGAGATTATGCCATATAGTTTGCCATTGTTTAAAATCATGCTGCAGACAAGGTGCTTGCTACCAATAAAAGCAAGTACCTAATAAAAGAAAGGGGTCCATAGACTATAAAAAGGAATAGAGACCAGATACAGGATGGGGCTGATCTGCAAGGTATATAAGCTGTGACAGTGTATCACTGTCAGAGACAGCCCAAGGGCCTGAGCCAAAAAAGGAAGTCAAAGCTTTAGTTAGTTGTAGATATTTAAACCAATGGAAGAGGTGAATGGAGAAAAGCTCCTGCATTTCATCACGAAACATGAGTATACCATCTCTCAATATGGACTCTATACGGCCACACATAACTGGGGTCAAAATGCCACTTATATAGGGTGGCCGGCAATACGAATGTTGGGATTACCCAAGATCGATTAAGCTGGTGCCTGATGGCAGTCTAAGTGGAGACATTTTTCCAGTTGTCCACGGGCCTTCAAGGACCAGGTTAGAGGGGTATGTTTTAATGAAAATGGCAAACTAGCAGGCTTAATGTACAGCAGGCTATTTAACTGTAAACCAACACTCTTACATAAATAAGTTTCCAGCTGAAGCCAGAAGGGCTGATAACTGCCTCCAGAGGGTCTAGCACTGATGCTCCCCCATCTCAGAAATCTGAAGCTGTGCATAGCTAAATAATATATGAAAAGTTGGGAAGACACAACCCCGCCCCCAGAAGTGTAAGCTTGAAGTAAGAATGGCATACTGCGCCTCCTTCCACAAAAACTGGTTTAAAAGTCATTGTAAGTGCAAAAAGCAATCTTTTGGCAAGAACACCCCCAACATCCCCAAGGGGTACAGCAACCTTGGAAGGACATTCATTTTAATAATACTGACACAACCCCAAAGAAACATAGGCAATGTAGACCATCTCTGTAGGTCTGAGTTTATAGCTAGTAACAATGGAGGAAGGTTCAATTTAACCAAATCCAAGAAGAAATGGGGTAAGAGAATTCCCAGGTATTTAAGCCCCTTGGGTTCCCAGGCCAGAACAAGATTTAAAAGTCATTGTTTGGGCACATATCAATTTAAGGTCATAACTTGAGTCTTTTCAATATTCAATTTATAACCTACCAATCCCGAAAATTTGTGGATCTCGGCTAAGGCTGCTGGAATTGAAGAGAGGGTATATCAAATGTCTTGCTGAAGTCCAGGTACAGTATGTCCACTACCTGTACCCTGTTCAGTGCCTTTGTTACTCAGTCAAAGAAGTCTATCATGTTTGCTTGACAGACTCTCCCCCTGACGAACCCATGCTGCCTGTCATCCTGCTGATCATTTACCTCAAGGAAGAACACCAGCCTTTCCTTTAGAATTGTCTCTATTAACTTGCTCATTATGAAGGCTAGTCTTACCGGCCTGTAATTACCCGGCTCATCCCTGGGATCACTGTTGTGGAGTGGTACCACATGTGCTGTCCTTCAGTTCTGCAGCACACACTTCTCCAGTGAGGTGTTAAACAGGTCCATCGGAGGGCTGGTAGTACCTCCACTAGCCCCCAAAGGACCCTCGGTGCAGTCCATCTGGGCCAGATGCCTTGTCCACTCACAGATCCCCTAGTCCCCTCAAGACCCTGTCAACCCCAATATCCCCATCATATTCCACCCTACCCCAAGGCTCCCCCCCAGTCTTCCCCTGTGGCATATTCCCGTCCTCCTGCCTAGTGAAGACAGAGCAAAAGTACTCACTTAGTGCCTCTGCCTGATCTTCACCATACTCTGCCCATCCTCCCTCCCTCTTTATCCTAACAATCCCATCCCTTCTGCTTCTTCTCTCCTTAATGTACCAGAAGAAGTCCTTTTCTCCTTTCTTTAATCCCTTGTACCAGTCTTAGGTTTTTGCAGCCTTGGCAGCCTGGACCTCTCTCCTTGCCTCTTAATTTTTCTCTACGTATACCTCTCTTTCCTCCTTCCTCAGGAAGGCAGTCCACTTTTCCCCACTTTCTCTATCACCTTCCTGCTAAACTAACTAGGTCTCTTGATCCTGGAGTTCTTTTTAAGAACCTTTGTGCAAATATCTGTGGCCTCAGTTACCTCATCTTAATAATGAACCATTTCTGATCCACATCCATTTCTGGTCAGAACGTTGCCATGTGCCCCTGTAGTATGTTACCCATTCTATCAAAGTCTGCATCCTTGAAGTGCACCACTGTTGTTTTGGTCTTGGCTGCTTCTTTCCCCATGTTGATGCAAACTACACCATGTGGTGGTCACTGCCTGCAAGGGGATCCCTCACTTCTACATCCTGGATATGTTTCCCATCTGATAACACTAGGTCTAGTATGGCCTGTTCTCTTGTTGGTTCTGTGACTCCCTGTGTCAGGAAACACTCCCATATAACATCCAAGAACACCTGTTCCCTGCCACATGAGTTAGCCGGGGTGCTCCAGTCTACTCCAAGTAGATTGAAGTCTCCTATTATTACAATGTTCCTTCTCCCTCCTACCCTCCTGATCTGGTCCCCTAGCTCCCTGTCCTGCTCTTTGCCCTGTGAAGGTGGTCTGTACATCACTCCCAATTGAATCCTTCTCCCAGTGGTGTTCTGGAGCATTAACCATAGGGCTTCTGCCATGTGCACCCCCTCCCTTGTGCACATTATCCCTTCCCTTATGTACAACGCCACCACACCTCCCTTCCCCTTTCCTCTGTTCTTTCTGTACAGTTGGTACCCCAGACTCTCGAGGTCCATGTCATGGTACTGGGTTGCCCATGTCTCTGTGAAAGCAGCTATGTCCACCTCCCCTTCTGCCATCAGCACCATATGACCACTTGATCAGTATAAAAGGGGCGTCTTTGTCTCCTGGTAACCAGCGTCTGATGAAGACCCACCTGGTCGAAGAGCAGGGGCACCTCATTGTAGTAATCTTATCAGTCTCATATTCCTGCAGTTGTTGCTGTATTTTTGTAATTGCACTACCACCAAATGGTGTAATAAACACCTTCAGCATATTTAAATTCTCTCTGAGTATTTTTCTACTACAATTGAATGCAGCCTCACGTTTGGGCCATACTTCCTGTTTAAATTTTGTCTCAGAAGCTAACAACCCCTTGGCCTTGCACCAAGGTTCTGCACTTGGGCATGTGTACCTCTCTTGTGTTGTTGTGTTTTATAAGTGCAGTGATACACTCCATGATGCTGCATTCATTGGGAAATATAAGGACTCCTTAAATGTGTGTGGATGAGAAATTTGATGTCTATATAAAAGTATGTTGCCTGTACAGGTGGATATTTAAACTGTGGGGGTGGGGGCAGGGACTGTATGAACCACAGAACATGGAGAGCAGAAGGGGAACCTAAATAGGACTCCTTTAGAAATAGGAGCCAGGAGCAGTGGAGATGAAAGCTGCAAAACAAGGGTCCATAATCAGCTAAGTAGTGCCCAGGGGTTCACACAAAGCTAACAAGGAGCAGGAAAACCAGAGGTGGGGGAGGACAAAGGGAGAGGAGCTCATAAGAAGTGGAATGGAATAGGCATAAGCTGGAAGACTGCTTGTCTAAATGCTGGGAGCATACGAAGAAAAATTAATGAGCTTCAGGTGATGGTGACAGATTCAGGTTTGGACCCTGTAGACAATACAGAAACATGAGCCACAGGGGAATAATTAGGGCCTGGCAGTATTGGTGTATGCCATGCATAGGAGAGATGGGGTAAGGGAATAGTAGATGTGGTAGCCCTCATTGTCAAGGATGTCATAGAAGCAGTGAGAATGCATCCATCAGGGGAGGAAATGGGGACACAACATTGCTGTGGGAATAGCTCACAACAGCAATGGGAAAGAAATTGTACATAGGTGTGATCTACAGACCACTGGGACAGGGATATTAGAAGGATAGGGAACTAGATACTAAAACGTGAATAGGGGTAGATACATGGATGGTAGTGGTTGTGGGGGGATCTCAGTTTACCATTCATATACAGTCAATTCCACTTGTATGCCCATCGTCCGGACCATGGTAAAATGTGCATACAAGCTGAACGGCATACAAGTGGGAACAGAGTTTTGAGCATCTGCACACAGTCCCGAGAAACGTACTTCAAGTTCAGTAATTTAGTAATCAGACTGACCATGTTCCCCATTCCCCGTTACGGGCTTTTTCCATTAACATGTGCCCTGATGGTGGCACATCGCGATCTCAGGAGACATGAAACCACCCCTTAGCAAAGCCTCCTCTACTTGGGGGTCCTTACCAGACAGGAGATGTCAACTACAAATTTTGCCGCAAGTTCATTTCTAGACACACCAGGAACAGAAGATCTCTATCAGCTCAGCTTTTTTTTCAGCCAAAGAGAGAGCATTTCTTTTGCTTTTCTCCATGACTTGAGGGTGAGCTGTGAAAGAAAGGTGTCAGCACAGCTATTTAACTACTAAACGTGGTCAATTAACACCTCCTTATCTAATCTGGCACATACAAAAAAGCCCTTAAATGGCAATTCTTGGCTAAAAAAAAAGGGCATACAGCCGAAAATATAAAGGCATACAAGCAGCTGAATTAACATTACAAAGATACGAGAAGAATCGGGACCGGAACTAAACGGGCATATAACCGAAAAAGGCATACAGCCGAAAGGCATACAAGTGGAATTCACTGTATTGTGACATTCCAGCAGCAAAGAACACCAGAAGTCAGGCCCTGCTAGATATGTTGTGGGACTGCCTGCTGGTGTGGCTGGTCAGGGAACCCACAAAACAAGCCATTATTCTTGATGTGGTACCCACCAACTCAGAAATAGTTGGAGGAGAACAGGTTGGTAAGCCACTGGGGTGCAGTGATCATAACACCTTATGTCTTGAACTGGCCCTGGATACCAGTATACTGCCATCAAAGGCTGTGGTTCTGGATTTCAGAAGAATAGATTTGGATCAGATGAGGGAATTAGTCAAGGGTTAGGCAGCTGAAGTTGATACAATCAAGTGGGTGGAGGACAGGTGGGGAGAAATTAAAGGGGCCATCCTCAAAGCAACCGAACAATGCTTGAAAAGGGTTATGAAGGATTATAGCAATAGAAACCATTCTGGTTCTCTAACAAGGTCAGAAAGGCAGTGAGGGCCAAAAAGGGCCTTCATTAGCTACAAGAAGAAACAGGGGACAAAGACAGAGCAAATGGCAGGAAAAGATGAAGGTGACCAAGAAGGCAGTCAGGGAGACAAAAAACACACACTGGACTTTGTGGTGCAGCAGTGGTCAAGGGAGGGGTAAAATAAATTCTTTGGGTGTTGTACATCAGAGAAAAAAGGCAGACAAGAGGGGGAATTCTTAGGCAGACAGAGGGGCAAGATAGTAAAGGAGGATGAGTAGAAAGCAGTCATTCCAATGACTACTTATGCTGTGTATTCACAGTGGAGAATAGCTGGCCTCTGCTGGAAAGATGAATAAAGTCTGCTGCAAGGGGTATCCCAGAAAAAAGACAGGTGGTAATCACAGGAGAAAGGGTAAGAAAAGGGTGTGCAGCCCTAAAAATAAATAAGGTTCAAGGACCAAATGGGATACACCTGAGGGTTATCAGGGAATTGGCATCACAACTGGCTGAAGACCTGGCAGGGCTATTCAGTAGCTCACCACTGCCAGATGTGGTTCCAATAGATTAGAGGATAGTGGCCACAGTGTTACTATACAAGGAGGAGACAGGGAGGAAATTGGAAAATTACAGGCTGACCAGTCATACCTCCATTATAATTAATCTAATAGAGACACTTGTCAAAGAGGACTTAGTAGACATCCTGGAAAGAAATGGGCAACAGAACTGTAGGCAGCATGGGTCTGTCGGCAGGTAGGTCTTGTTAGACCAGCCTGTACTGAGTAACAAGGGTGGTGGATAAGAGACAAGCAGTAGTAGTAGTAGTAGAATTTATTTATATCTGGTGCACTTCCCTGGAGGCTGAGAGCACCATTACAATAAGTAGTACAGTAGGAAATACAAGTACAAATAAACAAATAATAAATAAAACCATCCCCAATAAATAAATTCAAATATCCTTACACTAACTTAGCAGCATATTACAGTATAATAAAAGAATATATATATATATATATATTCTTTACAAATAAACTTTGTTAATACATCAGTTAAGGTGACTAACACAGCAACAAAAGCAGGGAAATGTTGTGTTAGGGTTTCCAACTTTAACGCCCCAACCCTAGGGTTCCCACCCCTACCACTCCACCCCCATCCCCCATCCTCCACACACCAACAGGCATCAGGGTGTGCCATTAGGCTGTCAGACCCAACTTTCACCCCATTCCACATGCAAACAAGCTTACATGCTACAGTATAAGACAATGGGGTGAGAGTTAGGCCAGACAACCAATGACACATCCCAGCTTGCTGGTGTATGGAGGAGTGGGGATAGTGATGGGGTGGTAGGGTGGAACTTGAGGGGGCATTAGGGTTGGAAACCCTAATGCCACATTTTCATGCTTTTTTCTCTGTGGTATTTACCCTAACTGATGCATTAACAAAGTTTTTTGCAAAGAATTTCCCATCTTTTTCAGATAGTATAATTGTATTCTCATTTTACTGTGGGAGTGCAGGGTCCTTCAGATCCCGCACTCCCATCCCTGCATCCTTATAGTACAACATAGTACAACAGTATCCATATGTCACAGTGAAAGTGTAGGGTCTGAACCCTGTATCAAGATAGTACAACACTGTCCATATGTAATGGTGGGAGCACAGGGTCCTTTGGGCCTTGTACTCCCATCCCTCCATCGAGACAGTACAACAGTATCCATATGTCACATGGTCCCATCCTTCCATCCAGATAGTACAACATAGTACACCAGTATCAATATGTCACGTCAGACCCTGCGCTCCCATCCCTCCACAGACGAACATATGTATCTAGCTGTGAAAAGACAGGGGTCTCGGTCCACTTTGCTTCCATACATTAAGTTATGAACAGACATACCGAAATTGCAACAAATAGTCATAACTGTGTCATCTCAAATAATTTTCACCCTAAATGTTCAACATAACCTTCTTAGCACCTCACCACATGTACCCAGTACAATAAACTTTCAAACCCAGTAAAAATATAATTCTGTGTAACTGTAACACCGTTTTTGTGCCACAGTTGCAGAAAAACATTTTCAGTAGGGTTTGAAAAATGACAGCTGTACTATTCATGAGGTGGTGTGGAAAAATGGCAATATCAAAAATCTGAACTGAAAACAGGAAAAATTGGAGATGTTACGATCGTGTGAAGAAACTGTGCAACACATGCTCGAATAGCTGGTCATTTTGGACTTTTTCACCAAATTTTCAACATTGGCATTATGGGACCTCCCCTTATGAACAATGCAACTGTGATTTTGTTAATCCAGTCCAAAAGTTGATTTTGCCAGTGACTGCGCCATTCTGTGCCACAGGAGTAAAAACATGTTCTGGGCAGGATGTGCAAAATGACCACTATACTGTTCATAAGGAGGCTTGAAAAAAATGGCAATGCTAAAACTCTGAAGTGAAAATATTAAAAACTGTCCGAAGCTACGAGCGTGTGCAGAAACTATGCAATGCATGCTCGTAAAGCAGTCATTTTTGGGAATTTTTTCACTAAATTTTCAACATGGGCTTTTTGGGATGCCACCTCATGAACAGTAGCACTAGCATTCCTTGAATCAGTCCTGAAAGGTGATTCCACACAGTGACTGCAAAATCACCTTTGGGACCGAAATGCAATGACAGTGCCAGTGTTTATGGTGAGGTTCAAGAACACCATGTTAAAAATTTGGTACAAAATTCCTAAAATTGATGAGCTATCAACATAACTTGACCCCCCCCCCCAATTGACTCCCATTAAATGGCTTACCTTGATTCCTCAGATCACAGTGAGACTTTGAAGACTGCAGATGTGTCCCGGTCCAGAGAAGATCACTGATCCTGAACTCTGGATGGTAAGTATTGGTGAGGGGAGTGTGGGGAGGTGAGTTCACAGAGGGAGGGGGGAGTGGGGAGATGATGATGGACCATTTTCTTTCTTTCAGGGTTTTTTTAACATAAAAGACTACGGGGGATGGTTTTCTGTATTAACAGGATAATTTATTTAAAAATAAGTATTGGCACACTGGGGTGGGTTCCCAGTTTGCCAGATGAGTCTGGGGGGCATTCATGATCCCAATAGGGGGACTGGGCACCCCCATTGGCAGTGAAAGTGTCAGTGGATGGGGCAGACTAGTCTGATGCAGGATCCTGCATAGAAATGTTCGCAAATTTCAATGCAGGATTCTGCATCGAAGAAAAGACATTGGGAGAGTTTTCTTTTTCCACAGGCCTTTATAAATATGAGCATACTGGGGTGAGCTTCCAGTATGCCAGATGAGTCTGGGGGCATACATGATGCCAACAAGGGGATTGGGCACCTCTGTCAGTAATAAAAGTGTTAATGGATGGGGCAGAAGATAAATTTTCAAAAATGGCCATTAATGTTACATTTGTTTGACAGTCCATATCTCAAAAACCACAAAACCCAGCCACAACAAGTTTGGCAAGCCATGAACCATAATCTGGTTCAAGGTCAGTTGCCGTTCATCTGTATCCCCCTCCCCCGGGTCGTGCCTGAAAATAGGCAGGATTTGTCTAGTGCACTTACCTGGTCAACAAAAACTAAATAAAAATAATAAAAATAAAATGAGATCTCCTCCTGCAGATTACGCTTGCAAAATCTCATGCATATCCATTAACTAGTTCCAGAGTTATTAATATTCACAAATTAAACAACTTGGTTTCATTTAGCAGATGGTCCATTTCATTACTAAA